>OX465598.1:168410000-178410000 GCA_950022295.1 Bromus sterilis | reverse complement strand
AAAACCTAAGAGCGAGACGCTCCAAGCATAGCACATAGCGCATGAAGTGATAAAAATATAGTGAGACGAAGGACGAACTGATGATTGTTGACGGAGAAGGGGATGCACGGGGGCATACCCAAGCTTAGACGCTTGAGTCTCCTTGAATATTTGTTGGGGATGCATGGGGGCATCCCCAAGCTTGATCGCTTGACACTCCTGAATCTTCTTTCATCATCTTCCATCGCACACTTGAAAACTCCCTTCATACATAACTCATCATAAGCTGTTTAGAGAAGTTAGTACCCTTAATAAATAATTTTTCCCCACTGGATATAAAGATATTCTTGAAGATCTACTGTTTCTCAAGATTGCCAAAAGGTTTTTGCAAAGAAAAATCAAGCTTAAGGTTTGCAAAAGTTAGGAGAGACAAAACGTGGCAGAATATGTGAAAAACAGAACAACAAGTAGTAAAGAATTTTGTAGGGGTACTTCTGCAACTCAAATAAAAAACTTAGAACATACGAAAGTTCCGTGATTCACAGATTCTTCCATGTTTTGTCTCTCCTAACTTTTGCAAACCTTAAGCTTGATTTTCTTTGCAAAAACTTTTTGGCACTCTTTAGAAACAGTAGCTCTTCAAGAATATCTTTATATCCAGTGGAAAAAATTATTTATTAAGGGTACTAACCTCTCTAATCAGCTTATGATGAGTGATGTATGAAGGGAGTTTTCAAGTGTGTGATGGAAGATGATGAAAGAAGATCCAGGAGTGTCAAGCGCTCAAGCTTGGGGATGCCCCCATGCATCCCCAATAAATATTCAAGGAGACTCAAGCGTCTAAGCTTGGGGATGCCCCCGTGCATCCCCTTCTCCATCAACAATCATTAGTTCGTCCTTCGTCTCACTATATTTTTATCACTTCATGCGTTATGTGCTATGCTTGGAGCGTCTCGCTCTTAGGTTTTGTTTTCAGTTTTCTTTAGCTTTGCTTGCTGTTCATAACAAGTTAGATCCCGTCTTACTTTGTGTGGGAGAGAAACACGCTCCTATTTCAAAATCTAGAACACATCATAGGATTTTTCCTGCTTATCTTTTTGCTGTTGTGTGTTCTTTATCTTTTCATAGCTACTGCCATGTTTAGTTTTAGTTTTAGTTTGTCTTTAGCAAGAGCCTTGGATTTTGTTTAGTTTTTTGCTGGAAATCTTTTTAGTTTTCATGTTTATCTTGTTAAAGAGAGTTGGTTGTTGCACTGAGTTATGTCTTTTTTTGAAAGTAGGTAATTGAGGTTGCTATTTAATTTTAGTAGTAACTTGCAATAGTTTCGAGGTATTGATGAGAGTAATGTTTGAACTTTTGGTGTCAAGAGCTCTTGCCTATTAGTGATAGGTGTCGTATTTTGGGCAATCCGTGTGTATTTTCAAAACCTACAAAACTAGTTGAGAACTCTAGCTACTAGATGGATCACTACTCTTCTGAGGAGTCGAATATCAGAGAACACTCACGTACCATGAGTCGAGGATGCGCAAGGATAACCAAACCCCCATACACTCCTCCTCGGGGTACTTGTCTCTTTGTGAACCTCCTTATTAGATTGAGAGTTACCGATAATAAGTGCATGAGTTCTTCGGACTAATTTAAGTATTGAAAGTTGACACTTCCACCTTCCCATATTTTGCTAGCCTCTCCCGTACCGTGCATTTCCTTCTTCTCACTCCGAGAGTTGGTGTCCACCTTCGCCGGTATATCCAAACCCTTGGCATGATACGCTCTGTCATCATAAGCCTCCTTATATCTTCCCTCAAAACAGCCACCATACCTGCCTATCAAGGCATTTCCATAGCCTTTCCGAGTTATATTGCCATGCAACTTCCACCTCTTCATGACTTGATCTTCATGTCATACATGTTCTTGCTACACTGGCAGCGACATACATTGCATACTTCATGATAGTTACATCTTCTTTATGTTTTGAGTACCTTGTAAAGTGTGAAAGATCTCCTTTACCTTCTTCTAAAATAGAGTGTTGCCCTTAAGTGAGGAAAAGATCCCAAAGTGGACACATTAAAAGATCCCAAAGAGGACAAATGAGAGTTAAATATAAAGTGCCATTGAGGCCACAAAAAATACAAAAATAAGAAAAAAGAGAAAAAGAAATAAAAAGAGAGAAAGGGGCAACACTACTATCCTTTGATATATCCACACTTGTACTCCCTTTATATCCTTGTACTCCATAGAGATGATCATATAGCTATGTGAGGACCTTCACACTATAGAACTTGGCTTGCATATTCCAAGGATGAGCCTCCTCAAACGAGCTCTAGGTCTTCATGAGCGAGCAAGTTAGATGCAGCCCCACTAGTTCCATTGGAGAGCTTCTTAGATCGTATGTGCATCCGTTGCATGGAAATCCCTACTCCTCACATCATATCTATCATTTGGCATCCCTTGCCTATGATTGTCCTCATTGATGTGAGCCTTTCTCATCCTTTTTGTCTTCCGCCTCCACCATACTTCTATCTTTGCCATCTTAAGTGTCAACTCTCGTGCTTACGCTCATCCATTGCATGAGTGCTCAAAATATCAAAAAGGAGTGGATCAAATTGACTTGTACCTGGCTAGTGGTCTGGGGACGAGTCAAGATAAAATTCCAAAGAAGACCAAGTGTGAAACTTTAGTAGATTGAGTTCTCAACACAAAAATTACTTTTTCTCGTATTCCCTATCCCCCTTCTTGCACGCAAACACCATTTGGAGACATTCGAGTCACGGACAGCGAGAGCTCTTGCACCTATTGTTCTTTTGTTACTTGTTTCAATGTTAATGTAGACTCTTGCATGTTATGACTTGAATTGAATCTCTAACCTTGATTGCTTTACTTTTCAAAGTTCTTTTATGGTTGCTAGCATGTCACCACAGAAATTATTTTGTTATCATTTACCTACTCGAGGACGAGCAGGAATTAAGCTTGGGGATGTTGATACGTCCAAAACGTATCTATAATTTCTGCTTACTCCATGCATGTTTTGTGTGATATTGCTATGATCTAGATACACTTTCATACATTTTTGATCATATTTGGACTAACCTATCAACTCAGTGCACCCCAGTGCCAGTTCCTGTTTTCTGCTGTTTTTCTATTTCAGTTTTCCCCCATATAAAAAGTGCCAGAAAAATTCCGGGAAAAATACAGGAAAAATCAGCGTACAGGAAGCTTCGAGAAGAGCCCGGGAGGGGCCAGAGGGGAGCCAGGGGGGCCCAGGAGGCCACCCGGCGCGGCCCCACCCCTGGCCGCGCCAGGGGGGCGGCTGGGGCCCCTGGTCCACCTCTGGCTGCCCCCTTTCGCCTATTTATTCTACGTCACGGGGAAACTCCAAAAGAGGAACCCTATTCCGCAAACTCGCCTCTGTTCCGCCGCCGCCGCGCTTCCGAAGATTGGGAGCACCAGAAGACCTCTTCCCGGCACCCTGCCGGAGGGAGGATTGACCTCCGGGAGTCTCCTCTCCACCATGGATGCTCCCCGGATGTCTCGTGAGTAGTTTTCCTTGGACCATGGGTCCGTGATCAGTAGCTATGTGATGTTCTCCTCCCCTCTTTGATCTTCATTGTTTAGACCTCGTGAGCTGCCGTACATGATCGAGGAACCTTTGTAATATTTCTGCTGTTGCTATGCTGAGTTTGGAGGGATCTGATGGATTATGAGATTATGTTCAGATTGTGATAGAGTAACATATTTGGTTTTTATCTCTTATATTTTTGTTCCTAAGTAATTCTTGCATGTTCTCCGTTGCTGTTTATTGCTTTGGCCAAGTAGTAGGTAGTGACTCCAAGAGGGAACGTTGTGCTAGATTGTGGGTTCATGCCCCCCGATGACACGCTTGAGTGACAGAAACATGAGTCTAGGGGATGTGCTGTTGCCACAAGGGGGAAAACAGCGGTGCTTGTAACCGCGGTTACAAGGATTGTTTATTTTACGCAAAGTTCTTTTTATTGCAGTTGTCTGTTGCTTTGGGTTTACACTTTGGGTGGGGCTCGCAACTACGAGCGAGATGTTCTGGATAGATATCTCAAGGTGGATGATTAGTAGTAGATGCAGATGGATTTCGGTCTACTTATTTTGGCGTTCTTCCCGTGCTTTTGAACCTCTTCCTTTCTTTTGTAGAATAGTTAGCATTGCGGTGCGTTCATAATCCTGTCAATTGCCCTTCTGTAATTTGTTTACCTCGCATAGAAGTTTTATCGTCTTTTGGGAGAGAGACATCACTAGTGAACATCACGTATCCCGGTCCATATCCTCATTATTATTTCCAAGCTATATTTACTTTACTTCTTTTACTTGCTATCATTATCCCTTGCGTTTTATCCTTTGTTAACAACAAGACCGGAGAGATTGACAACCTCTCTGAACTTCGTTGGGAACAAAGTTATCTGTGTATGTGTGCAGGTCCACGTCAGTTGCGCCGCTGACACCTACTTATCATCTCTGGAGTCCTACTGGAGACAAACCTTGGTATCTTCACCGAGGGAAAACTGCTGCTGCACTACATCTCAAACCTTCCACTTGGGGTAACCAACGAAGGGCGAGAAGCCATCACACCCTCTGTTCGGCCCGTGTAGAGCTAGATTCAGCCCAAGACCTTGTATAGCTATTTTTCTGTATATTAATATGGCAGATTGTATTGCTATTTACCGAGGCTTGTATCTTTTTGCTCGTAGCTCGGATTGCGACGGTTCCAACATGAAACTTGCTCCGTTTTGCGCGTAGATTAATAAAATGTGCTTCTTTGCCATGTTTGAGTTTGTTTACCCATTGTTTACCTGCTAATTACACCGCATGACACCGTAAACTATTTCTTTAATAACTTTTTAACCGTTGCTCCAAATAAAATGTTTCTTATATGTAACTTGACTAGAATTTCGTCTAGATGGTGAATATGCTGCTCTTGCTTGCTAATAAAAAATTATAAAATATGGTTTAGTGCAGATCAGCACCAAATGCAATAAATATCGTGGGGTCCGTAATAGTTGCTATGTATAGGTTTTACCCCCCACTTAAAGTGACTAGATTAGATAGTTTATTTATGCTTCACCTCTTGCCATGATTGTGTGCCATGCCATGCTTGAGTGAGATGCCATGTTAATAACCTTTTCTCATCTTTTGTAGCTAAACAACTTGAACCATTCTAAATGTGCGGTATCGTCGTGTGCGACGAATACTCCACTTAACCTGTCACTACTAGGAGAAAGGCTAGTAGTAGCGCCCCCTTTTGGCTTATCAGTAGCGCCCTAGGGCGCGCTACTGCTAGCACGCTACAGCTAACATGTAGCAGTAGCGCGCGTACGCACCCGCTACTACTACACCAGTAGCGCCCCCACTTAGAGCCCGCTACTACTAATACCAGTAGCGCGTACAGGTAACATGGCGCTACTGGTATTTATTTTTCATTTTCTATTTCTTTTTCCCATCGTATTTTTGCTGTATTTGTACAGGTATTATACAATATAGTCTCATACACATACACAGGTTTTCTACAGAGTACAAATCTCATCATATCATACACATACAATAATCTGATGACCATATATATATCATCATGATCTCTCATATCCAACACAAATGATGTCTCTCATCATGTCATCTCTAAAATAGCGATAGAAGTTGTCACAATATCTTAAATACATGCAAATACAAGCAAGTTTTATCATCCATCTAAACTATGATATATACTAGAAGAGCGGTCACTATGAGGAAGAGTGGAATTATGTAGTAGCTCATGAAGCGCCACCTCCGATCTTCCTCTCGCGCTAGCGTAAATCTCAAGTAACTAGCTTCCGCTTCCTCTCTGGTATTGAACCCTCTTTGGCTGCCGCCCGGGAACCGGTGCACTTGGGCCTGACACTCTGGCTACTCATCGTACACTCCTGGAACCTTCCCTATGTACACGGCATAGCACTTCTTCGCCATCGATGATCTATGTACCTATTAGAGATGCATATTCATTATAAGAATTCAACAATAGTACACAACATAATATACTTGAGCAACACGAAGACAAAAAGTTAGTGAATAGATGCAACATAAAGTAACATACATAATATAATATACACACGTTGTTCATGGTACCCCAACTAATTCACTAGCTAGCAAGCGTTACGCAAGTAGTTCAACATGACCGTTAAATTACATCACAAAGGTTTCATATCGCTTCCAAAAGTATAAATTCAACCGAGACATCATCATCGGCATAGTCAATACACTAGAACTTCCATCCATCCATATCTGGGAGGACGCACCCTAGCTTATTGAACGGCGTAATGTCCAAAAGCTGCATTCCTACGCGAGTTTTAACATCAGCTCGCGATATTGGGCCGTGGTAGAACATCCCCTTCTTGTCGACGACTTCTTTCATGATGATGGTTGCAATATCCTTCAGGATGCGAAAGAAGTCATCTCTTACTTTATAATCCGGTTCGGCTAAGTTTTTTGCCCATATCATGATATGATTGTCATCTTTGCTTGCCATGCGAAGACGTTGCTGATCCTTTCTGAACTCCATCATGAGATGGATGACATAGTATCCATCATTTGTACTTCCTTCCGGTTGATGGATACTAAAGAAGTTGGTTTTATGCGAGAAACACGGCGCACCCTTCCTTCGTGACTTTTTCTCGATGTGGCCACCCCTCATGCCGAAGCCCTGAAGAGCGGAATCCAGAAGACTCATTACTTTGGTGTAGTCTTTCCTTTTGAAGTTCCTAGACGAGTCGAAATACACGGCATGGGAGACTCGCGGGAAAAGAACGATAAGGACGGCGTGCCCCTCGCTGCGCAAAATAAATGCACCTCAAATTAGCTAGCCTCCATATGAGCAAAGGAATGATTGAAATGTAAAGGCAATCGGGCAATGACTTACATTGGATGATAAGGCACGAGAACCATTTCCTTCTCCTTATTCATCAGCATGAAATTTTCGATGTACTCCCTAGCAGTTTTAAGTTCATAGTGACCGAGCGACAAGAAGGACTCATGCATGTAGTATGGATCTGCCACCGCGATTTGCGAGATTTCCTCTCTTTTGACGACAAAGCTCATATGGAGCGCAAAAAGGCGGACGATCGTAAAATCGAGCCGCCTAGTGAGGAACATCTCAAAGATGTGGTCAAACCGCAGGAAGAACACTTCCGCAGGCGCCGTGTCGACGTAGCCCATGACCGGAGGCACACACACCGCATAACGTGGATATCCTGGATCCTTCGATGCGAGAAGGATTTTCTCTGTCAATAGTACATGGTCGTGCAGTCTCCTGAGATCCCCTGATATGCTCTCCAGTGGTTTTGGCGGGAGGATCGGCTCGCCCGCGACATGGATCAACGCCGTACCTTTCATCGGTACACGGTCTGCAAAACCGGTTGGCGGAACCGACTTGCTGCTAGAAGCATTGACAGCCTTTTTGGCAGCTAAATCTTTCCTATTCAGTCTCTTCCTCGGCTTCTTCTGGGGGAGAGGTTGTGATGAGCCTTTCATAGCGCCCTTGATCGCCAACCCAAGTGTTGACGGGCTGAGCAAGGGTTGTTCATGCTGGTTTGAGGCGGCATCTAGAGGCGTGTCCTGCAAGGGTTGCACGAAGAGAGACTTTTTGCACTCAGACCTAGGATGCTCCTGCTCCGACAGAATATCCATCTCCTCGTCCACATGCTCCTTATTGGCCGAGTCATATGGCTGACTCATCATTTCTACTTCCTGATTAATGAAGGCGGTGTTGAGGAATTGCATAGGGTCACCATCCTCGTCCATGTCATCATCCATTGCTTGCTGGAGCACGGGGGAGAAATCACGATCCACTCTGCTTGGACCGCCTTCCTCGCGTCGCTCGCCGCTCTCACCCAGCATAACAGGCGGCGCTAATAATTGCGGAGGCGGGGTGGTGGTGTTCATACCTTCTTGGGGATGTGTTGTCGTTGGTGTGGTCATCACGGCGGTCGACTCGACACGAAGAAGACCCTTCGGCCATAGGATGAAATAGCCCTTGCAGTCTGCAAGCCGCTTAGGGGTCTCGTCTTCCTCTCCCCCGAGTTGTACCGGAGGAGCCAAATCCTCGTGGCCCGGTTTGACACTCGCCACGGAAACCTTGAAAGTGGTATTGGGCATCTGCATGGTGTGGATCATCCGATCCGTGGGATTTATTATTGTTGCCTTTCCCACATCCACTGTCTGGCCATTGATCATGTATAGTAAGGTGCACGGGGTTCTCTCGGCCTGCGAAAACATGTCTACGGCGTTAGACATCCAAAAGGCAACGAAAAAGGGATATATTATAGATATGTTGGTGTGACGCGTAATTACCGTGAGGGCGTCGAGCTCAGCCAAAGGCGAAGGCCCGCCTAGCACGCCAGAGACAGAGGATGGGCTGCTATGAGCGGCTAATGGAGCATGTCCGGATGCGAGACCAGGCCTCGCTGGTGCGATGTTCACCGAGTTGCTCCCGACGAAGCTAGTACGGGGAAAATCCGCTGCCGTTTTGTCTGGATTTTGCTTCGTCCAATCGATAACAGCCGGGATCAAGGATGAAACCGAAGCTAGGTGGAACATGTTAGTAACCGTTCCCGACGATAGGTGCGATACTGTGGTGCATTGTCTCGTGTTCCCTTCTTGAAGTTGTTTGATGGTGATTGCTTCATAATAATAGATGCTTTCTCGTCGATTGCCTTTTCCAGTGTTTCCTTCTTGTGTGCTTCCGCGGGTACCTCTCGGAGACGATGCGAGCTTGTGATCGACTACACCTTCAGTTTCGTCTTCTCATCAGGTAAGGGGGAGCATATATCATGCTTATAAATTTCAGCTCACTCGCGCCTAGCTGTAGGATAGAACGATTGCTTGATCCTACCACTTCATATTCATGCCTCTCAAATAAACCCAAACAACCATGTCCTCCACATCCCAACAAACCTTGTTCGGCTATGTTACTATTGCTTGCTGCTCAGCCACTGCTTAGTATGCATGCTAGGATGTTATCAATTGTTATCCTGTTACTCCTTGGATTGGGCTATCACATTATTATATTGTTGTGGATGATATGATTATTATTAATGTTGACTATATTCAATGAAGGATGGAAGGTCTAGGCTATCCCGCCCCGACGCTTTGTTCCATTTGAGTCACCTAGGACCCGAGTTCCGGGTATTGTGTCTCTTGACGAGCGTGCCTAACCGCGTGTGGGATACTATGGGGTCCTTTTTTCTTACCTACCTAGCTCCAAACATTTCTAGAGGTGGCCCAAGCTGATTTACCATTTGAAACCGTGTGCGTAACTGGTAAGAAGCCAGTGGATTTAAAAACAACCCGGGCCAGCGGAGACATGGTTTCTCTGTTGGTCCACACTGGTGAGCTAGGGAAGTCCCCTGCTGTTCAGGTGAGACTAACCCCGACCTTGGCCATACGGAAGAGTCCGATCCGAGAGCGTGGCCGGCTTTTGGATTGGGCGTCGACTCCCCGGGGGCCACCCGGATTTGTGTGTTTTTAGTTAGAGGGACCTGTCGTTTCGGATCTCTTAGAACTAAATCATAAAATGGTTGCTTGTGATGGGTAGCAATTGAGAGAGATGGGCGTGCGGACGGAGCCTTGTAATGGGCAGTTGGTACACCCCTGCAGGGTTAAATCTTTTCGAGAAGCCGTGTCCACGGTTAAGGACGACTTGAGACCTACTCCTTATTCATAGACAACAACAACTGAGATAATCTTAATATAACTTGATCAACGTGTGTGTTCTTTGACTGCTTCTTCTTCGTCGGGATGCGAAGATGAGGACAAGGATAGGATAGGTGTTATGCTTGCGTAAGTTGGTGGATAGTAGACTTATTAGAGGTGATTTCTCATCGAATGCTTGGTTCTCATCTTACTCTAAAATAGACCGTTAGCCACTCATATATTGCTAGTGCGTCTGCAACCTCACCACTACCCCATCTTACCCGTGAGAAGTTAGTTACAAGACTTTTGATATAGCTCACCTCCTTATTTTCTCTTTTACAAACTGACGGGGATCAACCCCGGCAAATCCCATGGTCAGGGACCCTGGGTTAGTCAGAGAAATAGGCATAGGTTGGACGATACTCGTCGGCTAACAGGAGAAGCACTTCCTGCTCGATATTATTGCTTGAGGGGGCGATTACAATGGAGGCCAAGGCGAGTTCTCGCAAGGATAGATGAGTAGATGCGTATTGAGTTGTCCTGGATGTCTCCCCTCCCAGCCTTTATATATTAGGCTAGGTCGCAGGGATTCCGTACTAGGTTACAGAGATGGCTTCCTAGTTCTAGTCTTTGCCTTGTACGCCAAGTTGCACCTTGCATGTTAGTCGCGAACTCCTACGTCGGTGCCTGGTTGGGCCAATCGTGGGCTTGTCGTAGCTTCCCAGCGGGCCTTCTGTCTTCATAAGAACCAGGTAGTCTCACATGTAGGAGTCGTGGGGTCACCCCCTTGTCAGTATCCCCCGAGTGCCTGGGGGACTCAAAGAGTCGCGCAGGGACTCGAATTCATCTGCGTTTTACTGTTTTGTAAGCGTGGCATCACCACGGGTCGCTGGCAGTTTTGAGCCATGACAATACCTGTTTTGAGGGATTTCTAAGCTGAAAGGGCCCAAGGAGTTTACTGGTCGAGCCTTGGTGAATTTTTCTAGTGACAAATAACACAGTAGCCCAATCAAGCCAACGTCCCTCGACATGAACTTGGAACACTGGTGTCAAGTAAAGTCATGCCGCTGCAGGTCTTATAGGATCAATTGCTGCCAGTCTAAGCACATAGCCTGAGCGCGTCTGCTCGGCTCTTTATCATGCGAGCGCATGGAAAAGGTTGGGAGTGAAATCGCTCTGCGGAAAGTCCCGGCCCGACCATTCTGCGCAGCGGAGTCTTACCTACACGCTAAGCTTGCGTGGAATCTAGGTACAATGTGTCGTAGCCCAGGCATAATTATTTTTGTAGAGGCGTGGAGCCTGGTTAGCGATGCACCCACTTGGAATAAACAATCAAGTGAGCTGTTTTAGTCGCCACTCGCGGAGTTTGTAGTGGACTCACGCGAGGAATATAAGAAAAGCACCCACTCGGAATATCGTCGAGTGCGCGAGTAAGTCATGTTTGTTGAATTGCTGAGTATCTTTTGCGAGTAGTCATTCGAATGCTTCACTAATTTCTGGGTGAGGGAGCACCCGAACTCTGAGAGTATGTTTTTTCTACTGGTGCGAGTGATCACTCAAGGACATTTTGCCTTCGGGGTGAGGGAGCACCCGAACTCGAATAAAGGTACTCTCGATGGGAGTAAGAATTTTGTAGAGTCAGAAAATTTGGACGTATAGCTGGCTTTTGTAATCTTTTGGTTTTTGGCCAACTATTTTTATCTTGATCTATCCCTTTTGAGATGTCGTGCTGACATGCATTATTATGCTGTTTGATGACCTATGATGATGTTTGATTTCTTGATCTGTAGCGTCTTCTAGACCGTCATAATGATGGTTTGGACGTCGTGCTGCCTATTGCCCGTTGGGTTTCCAAGGCTTCGTATGGAAACCGGCGAGATTTGACGCGTCCTGTAAATAATGCTGACCGTGTGAAGGCATCTTTGCCTTGGAATTCATAACGCCCAGCCCAGCGGTCTTTGATGCAATGATGACGCCGCCTGAGCTTCCGCGTGCTTTTCCTGGTTTGCCCTTGGATTGCGCTATAAATACTTCCTGTGGTTTCCCGTCCTTGGCATCCATTCTTCACATCTTTCTCTTCTTCTTCTTCTTCTTCTTATTTTTCATATGGCGCCCAAGCGTGGTAGAGGTGTGGCTAGGCGAGGTCGTGGCCGCCGTGGTCATGGTGGCCGCACGCCTCGTTCTTCACGAGGTGGACGCCATGGTACCACGTTGGTGCCTTCTTCTTCTTCCTCCATGGAGGAGGGTTTTTGGCGCCATGACTTTCTTTTGCGTGTTCTTAACTGGGATGCTGCCCGGATTCCTCTTCCTCTCTCGTTTGCCTCTATTGCTTCTGAGCTTAACTTGAGGGGCTTCTGGTTTCGTCTTCACAGATGTGCTCGTTCATCTTCTTGGGTGGAGCTGGAGACTGATAGTTCATCCTTGATTTTCCTTGGGCTTGGCTGGGGGGCGTTTTCTCGTCAGTTGAATCTGCGCGGCGGAGATTTCCTTTGCTGTCATTTTGACGGCGAAGATACTGTTATTTTATTATCCGCGCATTTGATGCTGGTGGCAATCGTCTGGATCCATACTATCGGGAAACAAGCAACGACGATTCCGATGGCTCGAGTGGTGGCTCGCCTGCTTCTCCCGTGTCTTCGTCTTCGGCTGATCCCTCGGGCGATGGTGTTTGCTCTTCTAGTTCTAAAGACGAACTGGACGTCAAGCCAATCGTCAAGCGGCTGCGTCAATAGGCGATGCACCTTGTAGAACTGGAGGACAGCGAGCTTCTTCCTCGCGGGGCTGGGTTGCTACTTTGTCTGTGGTGATGCCCGTCGGGTTGTGGCATGGAAGTGCCAATTATCTCAGCATGAGCACACATGTAGAAGATGAATGTAGCCCGTCTTGTAGTTCCACAGGTCCTTCTGTAGCGACAAACTGTCCTTTCGACTTCTTTGTAATAAGAATGTCTTCCACTCCTTTGTAATGAGAATGTCTTTGACTCCTTTGTAATGAGAATGTCTTCGACTCCTTTTTAATGAGAATGTCTTCTCGGGTGCGCGCCAGCGCTCCCGATGGGAGTAGCCCCCGAGGCTGCATTTGATTTTCAGAATCAAGCGTAGACTTTATGAATTTTTGTCTCACTGGTTTGTAGTTGTCTTTGTATTTTTCCAAGTTTGGATCGGGTGCGCGTCAGCGCTCCCGATGGGAGTAGCCCCCGAGTCTTTAGGCGATCGCTTGCGATCGGGTGAAGACTAAAGAATCGTGCGCTTTTGATGCAGCTTTCTTTTGCCTGAGCTTTGTTGTTGGCGAGAATCTTGCGTTTTTTGGCCTCCCGATGGTTGTAGACAGTTGCGTTTTTAGCGAGGATAACGTCTTTCAGGGGAAGTTTATTCTCGAGCCCCCGAGTCTTTTAAGTAAGAGTCGCGTGAGCGAAGATAGCGTCTCTCGGGGGAGTTCTAAGCTCGAGCCCCCGAGTGCTTGTAAGTAAGAGCCGCGTTTGCGGAGATAGCGTACCTCGGGGGGAGTTCTAGGCTCGAGCCCCCGAGTGCTTGTAAATAAGAGTCACGTTTGCGAAGATAGCGTCTCTCGGGGGGAGTTCTAGGCTCGAGCCCCCGAGTGCTTGTAAATAAGAGTCGCGTTTGCGAAGATAGCGTCTCTCGGGGGGAGTTCTAGGATCGAGCCCCTTAGTGCTTGTAAATAAGAGTCGCGTTTGCGAAGATAGCGTCTCTCAGGGGGAGTTCTAGGCTTGAGCCCCCGATTTCTTGTAAATAAGAGTCGCGTTTGCGAAGATAGCGTCTCTCGGGGGGGGGGGGAGTTCTAGGCTCGAGCCCCCGAGTGCTTGTAAGATGTTTTTGGCAACATTGTTTTATTCCTTCGAATTTTTACATGAGTTGCCGATCGGTGCTGCCTCCGATGTCTTGATAGTGTCTAGAGGACTATGGGTAGAACAAGCGTAGGTTCGCTACGTTCCATGGATTTCCCACATCCTCATTGGTCTTCGGATTCTTCAATCTGTATGCTCCTCCTCCGATGACTTCCGGGATGATGAACGGCTCTTCCCAATGTGGGGCAAGTTTGTGCACTTTTTCCAGTATTAGCCGTAGCACAAGGTCTCCTTTGTTGAACGTTCTGATCTGCAGGCGACTGCTTTGATATGTGCGTAATTTGTCCTGGTATCCTTCGGATCTTGCGATAGCTGTGTCCCGAGCTTCATCTGCTATGTCTTTGTTGTTCTGCAGTGCTTCTTATGCCTCTTCCTCTTCGTACCCTGAGATTCTAGGGGCTCCGAATTTTAAGTCGTGCGGCAGCACTGCTTCTGCCCCGTATACCAAGAAGAAAGGTGTGTACTGGGTCGAGCTGTTTGGGGTGGTGCACATGCTCCAAAGAACTGCGGGGAGCTCCTCTACCCAGTTGCCTGCGGCTTGTTCTAGTGGTGCTAGGAGTCGCTTCTGTATTCCTTCGCATACGAGGCCGTTTTCTTTCTCCACCTGGCCATTGGACTGCGGGTGTGCGACTGATGCGTAGTTGATTTTGATGCCAAGCTCCTGGCAGAAGTTTTGGAATTCTGCTGCTGTGAAGTTTGTGCCATTGTCTGTGATGATGTTGTGTGGTACTCCGAATCTAAAGATTATTGACTTGATGAAGTTGACTGCCGTGAGGGCTATTGAGCTGGTGATTGGTACTGCTTCAATCCATTTGGTGAACTTGTCTACCGCGACTAGTAGGTGTGTTCGTCCTCCTTTTGAAGATTTCTTGAGTGGGCCCACCATGTCGAGCCCCCATGTGGCAAATGGCCATGATAATGGTATGGTTTTGAGTTCCGGTGCTGGGGCGTGCGGCTTGCTTGCGAACTTTTGGCAGGCGATGCAACGCCGTATGATGTCCTCTGCGTTTCTCATGGCGGTCGGCCAGTAGAATCCTGCCCGAAAGCTTTTTCCACGAGTGCTCAACCGCTGGCATGGTGCCCGCAAGTGCCTTCGTGAATCTTGAGCAGTAGGGCTTTGCCGTCTTCTTCGTCTATACACTTTTGGAGGACCTGAGAGATGCTACGCTTGTAGAGTTTTTCGTTGATTACCGTGAATGCTTTAGATCGTCGACTGATGCGCCGTGCTTCTGCGACGTCTTGTGGTAAAGTGCCTTCGACTAGGAATCGAAGGAAGGGCCTTGCCCAGGCTGGGTCTTCGAGTGCTGCTAGAACTTCGACTTCGATTGCTTGATTGTTTGTATCGTCAGTTGCGTTCGTTGCTTCCACCTGTTCTGGTTCGTTTGCGTCGTCTTCCTCTGCGACTATCTTGGGTTCCTCTGGCTTTGCTTTTATTGATCTCTGATTGATGCTCTCGACGAAAACGCCTGGGGGTATTGGTCCTCATGTCGATCCGATGTTCGCGAGTTCGTCGGCTTCTGTGTTATTTGCTCTGGGGATGTAGTTTAACTCGCAGCCGTCGAATCCTCCCTCTAGCGTGTTATAGAGCTTCTGGTAGGCTGCCATGTTGTCTGCGACTGCGTTAGAGTCTCTCATCGCCTGCTGGACGACGAGGTTGGATTCGCCATAGATCGATAGGAGAGTGGCACCGCAAGTTTTTGCCATGCGCATGTCGTGAATTAGTGCCTCGTACTCTGCTTCGTTGTTGGAGGCCTTGCTGAAGTTGATCTGGAGGATGTATTTGAGTTTCGTTCCTTTGGGGGAGACTAGGATGACGCCTGCTCCGGCTCCCTGCTGTCTTTTGGATCCGTCGAAATACATCGTCCATGAGTTGGATAGGTCTGGGGGACCTGGTGTTTGGACTTCTGCCCACTTGACCAGGAAATCTGGGAGTACTTGGGCTTTGATTGCTGTCGGGTGTTTGAACTGCAGGTCTCGTGGGCTGAGCTCCATGTTCCACTCGGCGACTCGACCGGTTGCTCCGGGGTTGTTTAGGATGTCCGCGAGTGGTGCACTGCGCACGATTGTGATGGACTGTTTGTCAAAGTAGTGCGATGCTTTCCTGGAGGTCATGATGATGGCGAGCAGAAGCTTCTGGTAGTGTGGATACCGCTGCTGTGGCTTCGTAAGTAGTGTGCTGAGGTAGTAGATTGGTCTTTGGATGCTCTGGATTTTGCCTTCTTCTGCACGCTCGACGACGAGCACTGTGCTCATGACGCTGCTGCGTGCTGCTATGTAGATATACAGCTTTTCCCTTTTTTAGGCACCGCCAAGATTGGTGGGGTCGAGAGGGTCTTCTTTAAGTCCGCGAATGCATTGCTGGCTTCCTCGGTCCACTCGAATTTTTCTCCTTTTCTCAGCAGTTTGTAGAACGGTAAGGTCCTTTCGCCTAATCTGCTGATGAAGCGGCTCAATGCTGCGAGCTTACCTGTGAGCTGTTGTACTCCTCTGATGTTTGTTGGTCGTTGCATCTTGGCGATTGCTTGAACCTTTTCGGGGTTTGCTTCGATTCCTCGGGCAGAGACCATGTATCCGAGTAGTTTTCCGGCTGGGACGCCGAACACACATTTTTTGAGGTTGAGCTTGATCCTGTACTTGTTGAGGGCCGCGAATGTCTCACGGAGGTCTTCGAGTAGCGTGTTTGCGCTGTAGGTTTTGATGACAATGTCGTCCACGTAGACCTGGACATTCCTGCCAATCTGGTCTCTCAAACATGCTTGCATCATCCGCTGGTACGTAGCTCCCGCGTTTTTAGGCCAAAAGGCATTGTTTGGTAGAAGAATACTCCGTAGGGGGTGATGAACGAGGTATGCTCTTTGTTTTATTCCTTCTTCCTGATCTGATTGTATCCTGAGTATGCGTCGAGGAAGGAGAGGAGGTCGCATCCTGCTGTGGAGTCGATTATCTGATCGATTCTTGGCAGGGGGAAGTGTTCTTTTGGGCAGTGCTTGTTGATGGGCCCATAGTCGACGCACATCCTTAGTACCTCGGTGTCCTTTTTAGGGACTAGGACTGGGTTTGCTATCCATGTTGATTTCTTCGTCTCTCGGATTAACTGTGCGTCGAGTAGTCGGTTGACTTATTTTCCGATTGCTCTACGCTTGGGTTCTGAGAATCGTCGCAGTGCCTGCTTTACTGGCTTGGTGTTTGGCTTGATGTGGAGCGCGTGTTCTGCGAACTCTCGCGGTATCCCGGGCATGTCGGCTGGGCACCAGGCGGAAATTTTCCACTCTTCGCGAAGGAAGGTTATGAGGGCGGTTGCTTGCTCTTATGGAAGGTGGGCATACACGCGAACCGTCTTCTCTGGGTCTGTTGGGTGGACTTGTTGTGTGATTGTGTCGCTGTCGATGCTGAAGTCGCGGCCAAATTCTTTTGTCTCGCTTCGGTTTGCCAGCGGGAATATGCTTTTGTCCGCTACCATGGATTTTTCTTTGAGCTGTTGTTGGGCGGCAAATGTGTCAGAGATTTTGTGGAAGTCGCGGTCGCACTGGTCCGATTTGGTGAAGCTTCCCTTTACTGTGATGATTCCTACGGGTCCTGGTATATTGAGCTTGAGATATGCATAGTGTGGAACCTCCATGAACTGTGCGAACGCTGGTTGCCCGAGTATGGCATGATACTGTGACTGCCAGTCGAGCACTTCGAACTCGAGCGCTTGCTTTGCGAAGTTGCGCTTGCTGCCAAAGATCGCATCGAGCTGTATTGTTCCGATGGAGGTGGCTGCTTCGCCCGGAACTACACCGTATATTGTGTGATGAGGACATCTCTACTAATGTTACACCCACATCTTCACCAACTACACATACCGGACCAGTTACTAGAGCACGCGCACGTCAACTAAATTATCAGGTACTTTCGTTTCTTGCGAATCCTTCTAATGTTCAGGAACATATGATGCTGCCTAAATTAGATACTTTTGTTTGTCTTATGAATGAAGGACCTAGCATGGATAAGAAGGATGGTCATTGGAGCGGGATCAAGCATGGAGAAGGAGGTGCGCGCGCGGGAAAGGACAATGGAGCTTCCAGTGGTGATTTTCGCACTTTGAGGCCACCATAAGGCGTGCATGAAGACTTGGACGAGAGACACAAGATGCCACATTAATATTTTCGTCCAAGGGTTATTATAGGTGCTGCGTCACCTTATTATTGGGCCAGGCCCATGTAATTTCGAAATACAATTAATAGGCTATTTTTTAGAGTCCGTATGTGTGGGGAAACCGAGTTAGGGTTGTTTTCGGACCCCTCCTCCAAGGGGCCACGAAATTCCCCTCTGTTCCCCCATATATACAACCCTTAGGGTGTCGTTTAGACTTGGGTTTTAATTAGATTTAAGTTAGCCATAGCCGCAACTTTGAGCTCTTCGTTTGTGTCATCCGACCAGGCCAAGACCGCATTGGAACCCCAACTTCTGTTAATCATTCATCTTATATTCGCAATATCCAGATTGCAATTCTTAGTTCTTGCTTGTTCTTCGATTGCTTGCAGGAATTAGACCTTCGTGGTCAGGTTGATCGTGCATCCGCGGGATCAATAACCTCTCGGAGTTGGTTTAGCGATTGCTAAGGCGCAACGTCTTCGCACGTTCGTAGTCGGGTCGTGAAAGTATACTCCACCAAAATCGATCTCCATCATCTCATCGAAACATCGGGACACCTTCGCCTCTATCATTGTGGTGCCTGACTTATTCCAAACTGATCGTGGGATTAACATCTTGCGTAGGGTGCTGACGAAGATTTTGTTTAGACTACTGCCTCCGTCCATGAAGACTCTGTCCATGTCGTATCCTCCGATCTGAGCTTCGAGGACCAGGGGTGTGTGCACAGGGCTTGGGACTGCAGGCGGATGATCGCTCTGTGAGAAAGTGATGCTGGTCTCGGCGCCGCCCAGTTGGTATGTTTTGGTTATCTTTAGGCCTTCGGCTGCTTCGGCTTGCAGGGTGTAGGCATCTTGCTTTGCTTTCGAGGGTCTTCCTTCTTGGATCATGCAGATTCGTCCCTTGGACGCGGGGTATTTCTCCTCTGCACTTGGTGCGGGTGACTGCGTGCTTCTTCAAGTGCGTTTGGCTTCACGCTGCTTCTCCTCCTTGAGGCTGTTGGAGAGTTCGGCGAATAGGCGGCAATCTCCCAAGGTGTGGCTTGCTCTGAGATGTCCTTGACTATCTTCAAAACAGTGGATCACGCAGGGTTCTTCCAGTTTCTCTTTCGCTGTGAGTTTGCTGGAGCCGGCGTGCCTTCTTCTCCTTGAGACTTGGAAGATCTGCGAGTGGTCTTCTGCTCGGCTGTGGACTCTTGGGTCAAGTTCTATCCCGTCACTGAGTGATTGATTTCGGATGAAGTTGGAGAATTCGTCTGGTCTTCGATCAGGGTCGTAGTACTCTCGGGTCTGGGTTTCGGAGTCGCTGTCCTGGCATGTGGTGGCGGTCCAGGCGGTGGCGGGTCGTCGACTGGTGGGCGAGTCTTCTGCCACGTGCCGCGACTGTTCGAGTGGGGTTCTCGAGAAGAGTCCTCGCGTTTTCCTTCTGAGTCGTCGGGTTCTCTTCCGTCGTCGATGGATCTGACGGTTGTCGAGGTGCTGGACTTGGTTCGGCTGCATGCTAGATGATCTTGACGAGATGATGGAGACGCTTGTGGTGATCTTGAATTCCTCGAGCGGGCTAGATCTGGTTCTAGTCCTCGAGTCTTGATCTGCTGAGGGCGGGACCGCCGAGATCGTGATTCCAACCTGTGTAGTCCCCACGGACGGCGCCAATTGACGGGGATCAACCCCGGCAAATCCCATGGTCAGGGACCCTGGGTTAGTCATAGAGATAGGCACAGGTTGGACGATACTCGTCGGCTAACAGGAGAAGCACTTCCTGCTCGATATTATTGCTTGAGGGGGCGATTACAATGGAGGCCAAGGCGAGTTCTCGCAAGGCTAGATGAGTAGATGCGTATTGAGTTGTCCTAGATGTCTCCCCTCCCAGCCTTTATATATTAGGCTAGGTCGCAGGGAGTCCGTACTAGGTTACATAGATGGTTTCCTAGTTCTAGTCTTTGCCTTGTACGCCAAGTTGCACCTTCCATGTTAGTCGCGGACTCCTACGTCGGTGCCTGGTTGGGCCAATCATGGGCTTGTCGTAGCTTCCCAGCGGGCCTTCTGTCTTCATACGCACCAGGTAGTCTCACATGCAGGAGTCGTGGGGTCACCCCCTCGTCACGCACGTTATGCAAACGACATTGGACTACAGAGGAGCTTGACGACCCTTCTTATGGACGCCTTCGCGAAGACTCGACGACGAATAGTTAGGCGGATCCCGGCCGAGAGCCTGGACCCGTGTGGTTACGGGAATGGTGTGTTTTACCTTTGCCACTAGGCACTTGAATGTAGTCTGTACTCAGACATGTATCTTCCGTTGATGTATCGTATTAAGGCAGTTGTATGCCATTTGTATGAGATGTTGTATCCTTGTAGTTGTAATGTTGTGATATCATGTTGAAATCCGGGGCATATGACATTGTCATATGTCGTGGTGGGACCGATATGTGCTTCGTCTCCGGATCTGGATGGAAACATCTAGATCTGGAACAGTACCTCATATCGGGCCTTACAACTTGGTATCAGAGCCTTACCGATCGTAGGGGCCCTTCTTTGGACGAAGTCGAGTCTAGACAAAAACTATTTTATAGTTACTAAGATAGTTATCAGAGAGTAGGATTCTTTTCCTCCTTACCCATGCTTTGGTCAGGACAAGTGACGTAAGTGTTTTAACTCTCGCCTTATCCCCTTAAAAACTCTAGGATCTCGAGTGTGTGGAGTTTCGGAACCGTTACAATGCCCTTCTTGCGGCGTATTGTCTCGATTTCGATCTCAGGTTGGGAAATCCGGTAGTACCTTTAGTCTATCCGACTCGGGTTTACATCTTGGTCATCCATTGACTTTAGTCCTCTTGCCTAGTATCCTCACGATTTGAGTGAGAGTACTTCCCTTGATCGCCGCTTTGAATTGTCGTTCTTCCTTTTATCTCCTGATGGCTCCGTCTTTCGACGTTGTCGTCTCTCTGCGGAAAATTATCTCGATGGAAGTTCGACGTCGACATGGAGCAGAGTCCCTTGTTGGTCGTGTTGAAGATCGTCGACTCTCTTTTCTCTCCCCTCCTCTCCCCCGGATCGTCCAGGATCTCGGGACGAGATCCCTTGTTGGTGGTGTTGTATTGTAACAGCCCGGGAATTCCACCATAATTAAAAAATTTGTTTGTTGATTTATTTTGCTGATTGCTATAATTGTTTGCAGTATTTGCTTCGTCGAATTATTAATCGTTGAATATTCTCCCCCTTTTTTCTCATAATAGATGCGGACCGAACCTTTTTCCCAACGGCACACGACCTTTGCGACACCGGGTTTCAGCCGAGCACCGTCACGATTTTCGGCACAAGACCAGCCATCACCAACGGTGCGGACAAAACCCATTTATATTTAGATGGGTTATTTATCGGGACTTCATCGTCATCTCGGTTGGGCGTGAAACATTGCAGACGACGTCAGCTCGGTGCCTTGAGGCGGTGTTTTGAATTTCGCGCGATTCCGACTTCGTCGGGTAGGTGAACGATCGGATGTGCCTGGCATAGTAGCCGATGTAATCCTAGTGGCGTATTTTACAAAATGTCGCACGTGGCTTTAGCTGGATGTCACAACCCAAGTTTAGGTATGTGCTAGGGTTCAAGTGCTCCTTTGCATCATGCAAAATTTTCAAAAATAAATCCAAATGGGGAAAAGAAAAGCCCTAGTTGAATTTAATTCAAATGGCCAGATAAAAATTGCTTCCAAAAATTCCTCTGGTATTTTTGAAAAGTCTTATGAATATGCATGATCACATATAAAGTGAAGTGGGTCCCACTGCATGCACCAAGATTTCTCAAAAATTCCAAAAAGGGCTTGGAAATTAAATTAAACCCCTATTTGAATTAAAGTTCAAATTAGTTGAATTTTAAAAATGCCCAAACTTGGTAAGTGGCTAGCTATACGCATTACATGTCCACATAAAAATTTGGAGCATTTAATAAAATGGCTAGCTATTTTTTTAGCACAGCAAAACAAATAACAGAAAAGAAAAACAGTGAAGAAAAGGAAAAAGGAATCCCAGCCCAACCTACCAGGCCTTGGTCCCAACTAGTTTCTCCCACGGCCCAGCCAGCCCAGGCCCACCCCGGCGCCGTTGTCGTCTTCCCCCCGGGCACGAGCACACAGCTGCGTGCCCGGCATGCCGAGGCCGCCGTGGCCACCGAGGTGCTTCCAGGCCGCCCCCTTCCACCTTCTCGCGCCAAGGAGACGACCAGGGCACGCCACGTCTATCCCCTCTCTCTACGCTCGCGTTCCCCCTCGCCCTCGCCGGATTTCATGGCTACAGAGAGCCCGCCGAGCACGCTGCCATGGAGACTCGCGGACACCGTGCACCCTAGCCCCTACGGCTGTGTCCCTCCTCCTCAGCACCGTCGACTTCGTCATCGAGCACCGGATCGAGAGCCTCCTCGAGTTGAAGCCTCCGCAAACGTCACCGCCACCTCGCCGGAACCCGCAGGGATCTCCCGCCGAATTCGCCGCCACACGCCACCCTCCGGCCTCCCCGACAGCTCCATTGGCACCAGGGTGAGAAGCTGCTCCGTTCTCCCCTCCCCGCACCTCCTCCCGCGCCGTGCAACGCCACTTTGCCATGGCCAGTGCCACGGCCGCCGCGCGAGCTCGCCGTGGACGAGCTTCCAGCGCTTCCCGGCGACACTGCGATGGCCAGGGCGAAGCGCGCGTCCACGGGCTGCACTATGGTGGCCCTGGCGCTGCGTTTAGTGACCAAAATTGCCACCGAGCACCACGCCGCCGCGCACTGTAGCCGCCGCCGGTGACCTTCCGGCGATCCCGTCTAATCAACCCACTAACCACCCCCTAATCCCCTTGTTAATTGACCCCAAGCCAATGACAGGTGGGGCCCCTCCCTAATTAACCCCTCGGGTTAATTTTAAAACAGGGAATTAACCCACTGAGGCTGACACCTCGGCCCCACTGGTCAGCCCCCTGCTGACGTCATGCTGAGGCAAGGCTGACGCAATAAGTCCTTTTCTAATTAAAATAAATCCAAAAAATCCAAAAAATAGAATAAACTTTGAAATTCAATAACTTTTTAATCCTAACTCCAAATTAAACATATAATATATGAAAAATTATCAGGAAAATGCAAGGATTATGAATATGCAACTTGTTTATATGTTTGACCATTTTAAAATGGGTGAACAGTAGCAAACATGCATAGTATAGAATGCTTACCTCTCTTATCCCCTCTATAGTAAACCATTATTAAATGTTTTATTATGTTAAAATTTTGCACACTTGTCATCTAACTTAAACTCTTAAAACTTGTAGATGGGTGGAGTTCCTGTGCACGACCTCCAGCTGACTCAGGCTGGAAATACACCCTTTGCTCAAGATCTGATGGATCTGGTTACGCTCGTTCACCGCCCCGCTGCGGAGTTCAGGGCTTTCCAGATCACCCGTGGGGAGGATACGGAGCTCCGCCTGATTGTGCGGTGTGAGCTCCGAGGTTCGGAGGTGACCCCACGGCCGGATCCTATCAGCTTCACGGTGTATGCTCGTACCTGGGAAGAGGGTCTGGATTGAGCTTGCCAGGAGGCGATTTCTCGCCTTGTGAGGTTTCACCAGTACGAGCTGGGTACCACGCGGTTCCGTCACTACGGGATGCGCGATGGAGAGGGAGATCCCACTCCTGGCATGCTTCACCCGGTCCTGAAGGACCACTTGTTCGCTCTAGAGGGACACCTGGCTCTGACTCAGGCTCAGCTGGATGAGGTCCGGGTCAAGCATGACTACAACCTCCAGACAGAGGGTCCCGCCCCCGTCGCCCCCATCGAGCTGGAGACCCGGGACAAGATTATCAAGGAGCTGCAGGACAAGGTCGCCAGTCTGGAGGAGAGTAACAAGATGCTGAGGAAGAGGAAAAGGAGCCTGAAGCGCAAGTGCAACGATTTGAAAGATGAGATTGCTGCTCTGGATGATGGCGAGGACATCCAGAAGGAGGAGAACGCCCATATCAGTGATGATGAGGACTGGATGGAGGAGGAGTACGAGGAGGCTCCGAACACTGATGATGAGGACTTCATCGATGATCGCGATGAGGATGAGCTCTAGGCGTCGTTAGTTGTTGGATGCCCTTTTGGAGATTGCGTTAGACGTTGCATGTGTGGTTGGTTACCTGTAAGACTTGATTATGTATGAGACTTATGCTATCGTTATGCTACCATGTGGTGATTGCTAGTTGCATAATTATTACCTATTTTATAAGTCTTGCTTGTGTGTGATAACTAGATTGTTAGGGACTTACCCCCTTGTAGACTAAATTCCCTCTTATCTTGCGCAACAACCTCAGGATGCCGAGGAGCTCCCGCGCCAACCCGAGTGGATCCGGTGACGCGCCACCGCCACCACCCGACTCGAACATGGCGCAGCTTCTGCGACTGCTGATGGAGGAGCGCCAGGCCGCTCGTGACGAGCGCCAGGAGAACATGGTGCACTCCATCAGCTAGTCCAGGCCGCCACCAATGCCATCCAAGGAGGCGGAGGAGCTGGTGGGAATGAGGAGCCCAGGTCTCGGCTCCGAGACTTCCAGAACACCAACCCTCCGGTGTTCTCGCAGAAGAAGGAGCCTTTGGATGCTGAGGATTGGCTCCGCACCATGGAGAACAATCTCGCTGTCGCCGCTGTTGGCAACAACGAGAAGGTCCTGTATGCCACCCACTACCTCACCGGCACCACAAGGATCTGGTGGGAAGGAGTGTGTGCCCGTCTTCCTGAAGGGCAAGTACTCACCTGGGATGAGTTCTCCGAGAAATTCAAGAAGGCGCACATCCCGACTGCACTGATCAGGAGGATGAAGGACGAGTTCCTCCACCTCAAGCAAAGGGGCATGACTGTGGTTGGATATCTTGACCGCTTCACTCAGCTGTCGAGGTATGCCCCGGAGGAGGTGGACACCGAGGAGAAGCAGAAGGACCGTTTCTTGGATGGACTGCATGATGAGCTACAGGTTGTTCTGGTGGCCATGCAGTTCCCCGATCTTGAGTCTCTTGCCGATGCTACTATCATGATGGAGGGCAAGCTCAAGATGACCTCTGAGAACCGCAAGAGCCGCATGATGCAGCAGGGTGGATCCAGCAACCCCCGACTGCGTCCAACACAGCCGCCAAGGCCAGCACCCCAGCCTCAGAGGAGCCCTTACCCAGCGCCACGCCCCAGTGCTCCTACTCGTCCTGTTGGAGTTCCGCGCCCAGCAGGCGGAGTTCCCCGCGACCCTGCATCGGAAGTGATCTGCTTCAAGTGTGACCAAAAGGGTCACTATGCCATTACCTGCACCAATAAGGCGAATGCTGCCCCACGCCCCAATTTTCCAGCACCAGCCAGAGGGAACCCCGACCGCAACAATGCCCAGCGCGGTGCGCCCAACGCCGCCAAGGGACGTCTGAACCATGTGCAAGCCGAGGAAGCCCTGGAGGCAACAGACGTTATCTTGGGTACATTTCCAGTTAATTCAGTACCTGCTCAAGTATTGTTTGATTCTGGTGCATCACACTCGTTTGTTACGAAGAAATTTGTGGATAGAAGTAAGTTGTCACCTAGTGAAATGAGGAGGCCCATGGTAGTCCAAATACCCGGATCCAAAACCCAAGCCAGTTTATCTTATTCCGGAGTTCCCATAGAGATTCATGGAGTCGAGTTCCTAGCAGACTTGATCGTGTTAGGGAAAGAAGGTATAGATGTGGTACTTGGCATGAATTGGTTGTCCAGATACCGAGGCCGGATAGATTGCACTGAGAGGACAGTCAACCTCACGAGTGCCGATGGATTTCAGATAGAGTACAACGACAAGGAAGACACTGCCCGAGCCTTCTGTCATCAGAGTGTCTCGGCACCACCACTTGACGAGGTGAAGGTTGTATGCGAATTCCCGGATGTCTTTCCAGAGGAGTTACCCGGTATGCCGCCTGATCGGGATATCGAGTTTATCATCGAGTTAGTGCCTGGCACAACCCCTATTGCACAGAGACCCTACCGGATGAATGCCGAAGAGCTGGTTGAGTTGAAGAAACAGCTGAATGATATGCTCCAGAAGGGACTGATTCGACCCAGTGCTTCACCCTTGGGTTCACCAGTTCTCTTTGTGGACAAGAGAGACGACACCATACGCATGTGTGTGAACTACCGTAAGCTTAATGAGGTGACCATCAAGAACAAGTATCCACTCCCTAAGATCGAGGATCTGTTCGACCAGTTGAACGGAGCCCGAGTGTTCTCCAAGATCGATCTGAGGACCGGATATCACCAGCTGAAGGTCCGTGAGTCGTACATTGCCAAGACAGCTTTCACAACCCGCTATGGTTTGTTCGAGTACACTGTGATGTCCTTCGGACTTACCAATGCCCCGGCCTATTTCATGAATCTCATGAACAAGATCTTCATGAAGTATCTCGACAAGTTTGGGGTGGTGTTCATTGACGATATCCTGATATATTCCAAGACCGAAGAAGAGCACGCCGAGCATTTGCGCATAGTCCTCGAGACTTTGCGTGAGCACCAGCTGTACGCTAAGTTCAGCAAGTGTGAGTTCTGGCTCAAGGAAGTCGGATTTTTGGGACATGTATTGTTAGAGGGAGGAATATCCGTCTACCCTGCCAAGATTCAGTCCGTCATAGACTGGACGGCTCCGACCACTCAGACTGAAGTTAGAGGATTCCTCGGACTAGCGGGATACTACCGCAAGTTCGTGGAAGGCTTCTCTAGCATTGCCCGACCCATGGCCCAACTGCTAAAGAAGGACCAGAAGTTTTTGTGGACAGAGAAGTGTGAAGCCAGTTTTCAGGAGTTGAAGTGGAGATTGGTATCTGCCCCCGTTTTGACTATGCCTGACCTGACCAAGAGCTTTGATGTGTACTGTGACGCATCGAAGATTGGTTTGGGTTGTGTTCTTATGCAAGTGGGCAAGGTGATTGAGTACCTGTCACGACAGTTGAAGCCGCACGAGTTGAACTACCCCACACACGACTTGGAGCTAGCCGCTGTTGTGCTTGCTCTCAAGAGATGGATACATTACCTGATGGGTCACCGTTGCGACATATACACAGACCATAAGAGCCTGAAGTACATTTTCTCGCAGAAGGAGTAGAAAAAGAGGCAGAGGAGATGGATCGAGTTGATCAAATACTACGATCTCGAAATTCACTACCATCCTGGCAAGGCCAACGTGGTAGCAGATGCCCTCAGCCACAAGCCCTGCACACTTAATGCAATGATCAAAGAGACGCAGCCAGCTCTGCACGAGGAGTTCGAGAAGCTGGGTTTGGAACTTGTTACACCCGGTTTTTCGGGCTCACCTCGAGCTGACTCCGACTTTGTTTGATCAGACCAAGGAGGCACAAAAGGGACACGATAGTATCGAGGGAATCAAGAAGAAGATACCCCTCGGAAAGGCCCCAAAGTTCTCGGCAGATGATGAGGGAGTTCTTTGGTTTGATGGCCGTTTGTGCGTGCCCGATGTAGAAGAGTTGAAGCTCACTATCCTGAAGGAAGCTCACGATACACCTTACTCCATCCACCCCGGAGGGACTAAGATGTATCAAGACCTGAAGGACTTGTTCTGGTGGCACGACATGAAGCGTGAAATTGCCTTGTATGTCGCCAAGTGCGACATCTGCCAGAGAGTGAAAGCAGAGCATCAGAGACCTGCAGGACTATTGCAGCCACTCCGAGTTCCTGAATGGAAGTGGGAACAAATAGGCATGGACTTCATCACAGGTCTACCGAGGTCGAGCAAAGGACATTACTCTATCTGGGTCATCGTCGATCGACTCACCAAGGTAGCGCACTTCATCCCAGTGAGAACCACCTATCGAGGAGACCAGCTGGCAGACTTGTACATGTCGAGGATCGTATGCCTGCACGGAGTCCCGAAGGAGATTGTTTCTGACCGTGGTACCCAGTTTACCTCGAGGTTCTGGAAGCAAGTCCAGGAGGCACTAGGAACCAAGCTCACATTCAGCAGAGCCTATCACCCGCAGACTGGAGGCCAGACTGAGCGAGTGAACCAGATACTAGAGGATATGCTCCTCTAGCCTACGGTTCCAAGTGGGAGGACTGCTTGCCCTATGCAGAATTCTCCTACAACAACAGTTACCAATCGAATTTGCAGATGGCCCCATTTGAAGCTTTGTATGGGAGGAAGTGTCGCACGCCCCTAAACTGGTCTCAGACCGGAGAAGGGAAGATTTTTGTACCCGATGTTCTGAAGGAGGCCGAAGAGCAGGTCCAGTTGATTCGTGAGCGTCTCAAGACCGCTCAGTCTCGTCAGAAGAGTTATGCCGACCCCAAGCGTCGAGAGGTGACTTTTGCAGTTGGATATTTTGTGTATCTCCGAGTCACCGCACTGAAGGGAATGCAGCGATTCCATGTGAAGGGAAAGCTAGCACCTCGTTACATTGGACCATTTGAGGTGATAGCCAGACGAGGCCAAGTTGCCTATCAGTTGAGACTGCCAGCAGAACTATCCGACGTGCACGATGTCTTCCACGTGTCGCAGCTCCGGAAGTGTCTGGAGGTGCCGGACAAGCCCGATATTTTCAAGAACATCAACCACCGCACGGTGGACATAAACCAGGATCTCACGTACCGCGAGACACCTCTTCGTATCCTGGAAGAAGCCACCCGAGTCACCCGTAAGCGCGCGATCAAGTTCCACAAGGTCCAGTGGACAAACCACACAGAGGAGGAAGCCACCTGGGAACGGGAGGACTATCTCAAGCGCGAGTTCCCGCATCTCTTCACTAGCTTGTGAATCTCGGGGACGAGATTCTTTTTAAGGGGGGAAGGTCTGTCACATCCCAACTTTTATTACCCTGTTATTAGAGTAGCAAAAATTAGGGGTAACAAAAATTAGAGTACAACCTGTTCTGATTGTTGATTTTTATCACACAGGTTGTCAGGTGGAACTCGTAGTGATGTTCGTCGGAATTGAGACCGTGTTCGGAATGGGAATGATGATGAACCTCCACCACCGCCTTCTGCGGCGGAAATCATGATGGAAGCTGAGCGGAATCGACATGATCAAACACGCCTTCTGGAGCTCATTGAGCAGAATACCGCTCGTCAGCGCAATGTGGTTGTTAGCATTCAGGATTTCATCCTCCTCAAGCCACCGGTATTCTGATGTTCTTCTGAGCCCCTTGAAGCTGATGATTGGCTCCGTTCCATCGAGCGTAACCTTGACACGGCACATGTTGCTCCCAATGATCGAGTTATATTCGCGGCATACTTCCTGGAAGGTGCTGCCGCTGAATGGTGGGAGAACTATGTTGCAATGCAACTTTCCCATCCCAACTTTTATTACCCTGTTATTAGAGTAGCAAAAATTAGGGGTAACCAAAACTTGCTAAAGTTGTGATGTGATGCAAATAAAATTTGCCCTGCCATGCTTGCATTATGCTTTGTTGCTATACCATGCTTGTTATCTTCTTGCCTTGTGCTAATGCCCTACTCTTTTTTCCCTGATCATGCCAAATAAAATCAACCAATAAAAATAATTAGCACATACCACACATATTGATCTACTGTAACAACCCATGTGCAATGAATAAAAAACACCATAAGATTGTACTTTGTCTGTTGACTTTGAAACTTGGCATGGTGCTAAAGATTGTTATTTCATGTGGTGATTTAAATTTGCATTGGGATTGGAGCCCATCTGGTTTGGTTGAGCTTCCTTCCAAAGTGGTTCAAGAAGGGTGTTTGAAGAATTTTTATTGTTGCATGCATGCTCTCCTTCACCCCAAACTTGGCCTAGCCATTTCCTTTGCTATGACAAGGGTTTTAAAAACCTCAAATCATTTCTGCCATCATAAAAAATATGGGCTCTAGTTCAAAGTGATTTTGAATTCAAATGACCTCACAATTTTGTTGTTGCCAAAAATGCCCAAACCATTTTTGGAAATTGAGGAATAATGCAAGGATAATGATACATATTTTTATGTATTTTTCCTACTTGTATTTGACCCAGAAAAACCTGGATCTTTTCTGTTTTATTTTAATAAAAAATGGATCCACAGCTCGTTTTTCTTTTTCTTTTTCAATTCCTGTTGGAAGCCCAGCCCACCTAGCCTCCTCTCCGCAGCCCACCTGGGCCTGTCTAGCGAAGCGGTACGTGGAGGCTACCGTGGCCGTCAGATCTCCATCCGAGCGACCTCCTCCTTTGTCTTTCCAGCGTGGCCGAGGTCCTCCCCTCCATATATCGACCTCGACGCCGGCCAGCGTGGCCAGGAGGCCTCCCCTCCATATATCCCGACCCCCAGAGCCCTCCTGGAGCCCTAGGGTTTCACTTCCCCCTCCATTTTTGCGCGCCGCCGCCGCCAGAGCCGTGGAGGCATCTCCCCTATTTCTCCGCCGGTGAGCTCGATTCCCCGCCGTCTTGCATCGCCGTCGTGCGTGCGCTCGTTGTCGCCTGTCTGCGCGTGCTCCTGACCCGTTCCCGTCGACAGGTCGCAGGTAGAAGCAGTGCTGCAAGCCCGCGACGAGAGCACCCGCAGCGCCGCCTTCCTGCCTCCCCGTCGACCCGTTGATCCGTTGTCTTCACCAAGGCGTCGAGATCGTCCCCAAGATCCTCTAGGTGAGCACATGGTGCTCCCTCGTTTCCTCGTATGTGCGCGTAGGGTTGTCACCGTAGCTTGGTTCCGGCCGCCGTGTTCATGGGTTCCCGCCAAGACGGTGATCACCGTGACCAGGACGTTGCCGAGGATTGTGCGGGCGTGCTCAAGGCGTGTCCAGGTTGTGCGTATGGCCTCAAAGGGATAGCCTTTGGGTGCTTCCCGTGTAGTAGCTCTGAACCGGGTTCAGATCCGCAGCCGTGAAGTTTTCCGGTGAGGCTGGGGTCTGATCTGGTGTGTTCCGATGAGGTTTCGATGTGTGGAGGCGAAGCTGGTTGTAGCAGGTGCGCGTAGGAACCCGCGGTGTTGCTGGTGATGGCCTGTGCGTGAGGCTAGGGTCGCCGGAACAGAGCTGTTGCCGCTGGGTTGCAGTGTCTGTCAGACAGAAGCAGTGCAGCGCCACAGTCTTCAGGCGAGCAAGGCATCACCTTTGCTACGCCACGGGCACCACCGAGGGCATCCCTGTGTTCAGGAAGGTTTCCCCTCCAGGTAGCAACTCCCAGGCGAGCTGTAGCTACTCCCTCGACGAGGTGGTTGTCACTGGAAAACGTTGCAGCGTCGGGGTTCAGTCTTCGGTCAGGTGCAGGTGTTGCGGAGGAGAGGAGATAACTTGGCTTCACACCCAAGTCCTGTAAGGATCGATTGGGTGGCGCAGTGGCAAGGGGTATGTGGTGCGTGCGTGAGGTGCTGGGTTCGAGCCCCCCCGAGCGCATGCCCCCTTTTTCTTTTTCGTGAGGCTGGAAAGAGGGCCCCTCACGTCAGTGAGGTGCTTCCCGAATGGACAGTGGGCTGAGCCCACTGTTTACTTCTGGAGTGGGCCGTTTTCGCCCGAGACCAGCCCAAGTTGGCTGAGTCCTTTTTTTTTCTTTCCCTTTTTCTTTTCTTTTTCGTTTTTATTTTTTGTTTAAAAATTCCAAATTTATTTGAATTCAAATTCAATCTGAGTTTGGGATTTTGAGAAGTTCCACCCCAAACATATCTTGCCATATATCATTTTGGGGTAGAAAAATCTACGGGTCAGCATGATCACCTCTGTTTTTATGTTTGAGCAACATAAAAATTGTGAACAATGTGGAAGGAAGTTGCACCCACATGTGACCATGCCATGAATGGCTTTTCCCCTTGTCACTCTTTGATCTAGTGGGTCCCACAGGGTGGTACACCCATGCATCTTTTTCCACACCTCCTGTGACCTTCCTTGTGTCAATTTCACCGGCACTACTCCGTCTCCGGAATCGATGATTACTTTTTCACGTTGTTTTTGTTTCTGTTAAATGCATTGTTGATCATGCCATGTTGACATGCTACTTACACCAAAAATAAGGCTAAAACCAAAGCCATTTTACGTAAATAAATTGCATATGAAGTTGTTGACGTGTCGTCACCACCTTCATTTAAATCTGACTAGATAGGGTCACATCATGTCAATTTAACTTGATCATACCATCTTTGCCTGTGCATTGTACCCGTTGCTTACTTGTGTGCCTTTTTCCTTGCCGGTACCTTACGTTAGCACCTGAGACCGCCGAGGAGACTTACGTGGAGATTTCCGACACCGAGCCCGAGGACCCTGCTGCGTCTGCTTCGACGACCGATTACCCAGGCAAGGGGAAGATTTATACCATTACTTGATACCTTTCTTCCTACCTGCCTAGCTGTAGCCTAGAACGTTTGCTTGATCCTATCCACTTTGAATATGCCACCTTCAAAAACCAAACAGCAATGATCCCCACATCCCAGCAAAACATTGTATTGCTAAGTTACCACTGCTCAGCCATTGCTTAGTATGAGTAGGAAAACTTGCTTCTTACCCTATGCTATGGTTTGGGGATATCATGTTATTTGAAGAAGTTGGTTGATATTTATTATGATGTTAATTTATACTTGACGAAAGATGGGAGACCAGGCTGTTCCCGCCAGGTGTTTTGTCCCATTTGAGTTCCCGAGTTCCGGGTATTGTGTTTCTTGACGAGCGTGCCTAATCGTGTGTGGGATTCTATGGGGTCCCATTGTCTTACCTACCTAGCTTCATACAGTTCTAGTGGTGGCCCGAGCTGATTTACTATTTGGATTGTGTGTGTGCTGATGGTACCCCAGTTGTTTACAAACCACCTTGGGCCAGGAGGACTTGTGCCTTGGCTGGCCCACCTCGACCGGCTGAGGACCCGGTCTCATATGAGATTTAACCGGCAATCCAAACCTGGAGTCATACGGTAGAGACCGATTCGAGAGCGCGGCCGGCTTTTGAGTTGGGTGTCGACTCACCGGGGGCCACCCGGAGTTGTGTGTTGTTAGTTAGAGGGACTCTGACGTTCTGGAGTTTCAGGCGTTCACTTGGCCAAATGGAAACAGGGCGTACATGCGAAGCCTATGATGGGCAGTTGGTACACCCCTGCAGGTTTAAATATTTTCGAAAATCCGTGTCCGCGGTTATGGACGACTTGAGACCTACTCCTTGCTCATAGAATAACCTCAAATTGAATCATAATTAAAACTTGCCTACCGTGTGAGTGCCTTGGTTTCTTTTCTTCGTCCAGGGGGACCGAGAGAAGATCCAGGTTGTGTTATGTTTGACGTAAGTAGATGGATAGCAGACTTATGACGCGATGTCACGTGTACTTCTTGGAACTTACCTCTAATCCAATAGAATGATAGCCACCATATATGCTTGTGCGGCTGCAACCTCTACCTTTATCTTGTCTTACCGTAGGGAGTTAGTTATCCTGTAATGATATAATCTCACCCGTGTTTTCCTTTTGTGCCTTTTTACTGTTTTGCCTGATCGGCCGCTGCAGTGGAGTACTACCTCGACCCGAGCTCTGGACGATACTTCGTGGAGGTTCCTCCGGAGGATGACGATGAGATCGACCTCGTTCAGTAGATCCTACAGTTGGGCTTCGACGATCCGTGGGTGGACCCTTTATGTGCAGCCCTCTCTAGGGCAATTTGGATTTTGACCGTACTCGGTCGTGTTTGTCTTCCACTTGTTGCATGATATTAAGCTGGGTCCACGGACCTCTGAGATGTTGTAATAATTCTAGTGGCGGTGTATGCCTTGGACTCTATATATTTATGTCTTAGTTAAAGTTCTTTGTTCTTATACTTGTTGTTGAGAATCCGGCAGCGACACGAGTGCGAGTGTCGTGAGTCGGTGGCTTTTTATGCGCTACTAACTTGAGCGGGACGCGAGAGCGACTAACTCGAGTTAGCACTGCATCAGGGGCCTGACAACTTGGTATCAGAGCAGGACTAACTGTAGGACCCCTTACTGGCCGAAGTTGAGTCTAGAAACTATTTTGTAGTTACTAAGGAAAAATCGGAGAGTAGGAACTCTTTCTTTTTCTTCTTACCCCACCCTCCCACCCCTTTTTCCGTGAGGAAGTGAAACGTTGTTTTCTCTCTGTAACTTATCCCCTTTCAAAAACAAATCTAGGTTCTCGTTTACATGAGGCTCCGATTCCTCTATAATTTTTGCTAGCGACGAGATGTGTTGGCGTCTTTGAGACCACTGAGCCGCCACTTGGGGTTGACTGCTCTACCTTGCTTACGGCGTACCCCAGGTGAAACGTCCATACATGATTGGTGGGCATCCTATGGTAATATGGATGTGGTGTCTTTTCCCCTATGGACGACCGTGATGGCGGGCCGCTCAGGGCAGATGTCTCATTGTTCAGGTTTCCAACCACTCGTATATATTGTTGTGTGCTCGCTAGCAGATTATTATCTAGGATTCGGATGATCTCGGTTTGGGGATTCCAGTAGCACCTAGCTTTCGACTTTCTGGGTTAACCTTGGTGGAATTTCAGCCTTCGGCTTTCTCATACCTTATGAGGAAGTTTTGTTGTCAATATTGCTTTATCTTCTGGTTACGTCAATGTTTCAATCATGTTCTCATAAGTGTTCCGCCAGAGAACCCTCTCCTTGGGGAGGCTGTGACCGCAGTGGCTCAGGGCACAGCTGCGATCTTGCTGATGCTGCAGAACCAGACTACCCAGAGGAATGATTGACCACAGTACACCACACTGCAGCAGTTCCTCGCGATCAACCCCCCAGGTTCTCCGAGGCACGAGACCCGCTGGAGGCGGATGACTGGATCGCAGAGATCAAGAAGCACTTCAATGCAAACACGGTCAGACCCGTCGACTACGTCACCTTCTCCTCCTTCCAGCTTCACGGTGCAGCAGCCAGCTGGTACGATACCTACAAGGCCAACAAGGGCGATGCTATCATCACGTGGGCAGATTTCATCGCAGACTTCAGAGCAGCGCATATTCCGAGTGGCCTGATGGACAAGAAGCGTGAGGAGTTCTTGGCTCTGAGACAGGGTGACAGGTCAGTTCAGGAGTACAACCTGGCCTTCTTCAGGCCCGCCAGGTATGCTCTAGAGGAGGTCAGCACAGAGGCTAAGAAGATTGCGAGGTTCCGTGGAGGTCTCAGCACAGAGATCAAGTACGCGCTCACTCAGTGCAGTCCCACGCTGTTCTCACAGTTCATGGATCAGGCTATCCTCCAGGAGTCAGCCAGAGCAGAGTGGGATGCAGACAGGAAGCGCCAGAGAGAGCGCAGTTCCGCAGTGATGATCCACAAGAAGGCAAAGACTTGGGTTGCAGAGGCACCACCACAGAGGCAGCAGTACCAGCAGAGGGGGGCAGTTGTCCGCACTTTTGCCCGCCCTCCCGTCCCAGTTCAGCAGGGGGCTCGCTCTACACCACCACACGCGAGGCCACCCAAGCCGCAGCAGCAGCCCAGGCCGGGCGTGATTTGCTACAAGTGCAGAGAGCCAGGGCACACGTCTCCCAACTGCACCAATCCGCGCTTTTCTCGGCTCCCACCGCCTCCACCTCGCTCTACTCCGAGCACCGCGATGGTGAAGGCACATCCACATGCAGTTCGGGTGAACAACGTGATGCTCATAGATGCTCAGCAGTCTTCAGAGATCGTTCTTGGTAGGTTGCTTGTGTGTTCAGTTCCCGCGACAGTTCTGTTCGATTTCGGAGCTTCCCATTCGTTCGTATCACACTCCTTTGATTCAACAAACGACTTTCAGACCGAGTTGCTCCAGAAACTCATTGCGGTTTACACTCCTGGTTCAAGGTCCAGCTCGTCCGTTTTTGTTCCAGATGCGGAGATCCGTATCTAGGGTGTTATCTTTTCAGCATCCCTGGTTGTCTTGCCTCGTTCCGACATTGATGTCATTTTGGGCATGGATTGTCTTGTGCAGCACAAGGCCAATATTGATTGTCCGACCAGATCCGTCAAGTTGACACATGATTCAAGTGCAGAAGTCTTGTACACTTGTGGCTCTATGACAGGACCAGCACAGTTGTACGCTTTGAACGCAGGAGTTGCGCCTTTGCTCGAAGAGGTCAGAGTTGTCTGTGAGTTCCCAGACGTCTTTCCGAAGGAGTTGCCAGGAATTCCCCCAGTTCGAGCTATTGAGTTCGTTATTGAGCTAGAGCCTGGTACCTAGCCGATTTCTCGGCATCCGTACAAGATGTGTTCGAAGGAGTTGATTGAGCTCAAGAAGCAGTTGACAGAGTTGGAGGCAGGCGGTTTTATCTGCGCGAGCACTTCCCCTTGGGGTGCACCAGCTTTGTTTGTCCAGAAGAAGGATGGGACTAGCCGCTTGGTCCAAGACTATCGCGGTATCAACAAGAAGACCATCAAGAACAAGTACCCTTTACCCCGCATCAATGACCTGTTTGAGCAGTTAAATGGGGCTAAGGTGTTTTCCAAGCTTGACTTGAGGATGGGGTATCACCAAATCCGTGTTCGTGAAGAAGATATTCCCAAGACCGCGTTCAGCACACCTTATGGGCTGTATGAGTTCACAGTCATGACTTTTGGGTTCTCAAATGCCCCTCTGACATTCATGAGAGCTATGAACTATTTGTTCCAAGAATGGCTTGATGTGTTTGTGATCCTCTACCTCGACGACATTCTTGTCTATTCCAAGTCAGAGGCTGAGCATGAGGAACATTTGCGCTTGGTGCTGCAGAAGTTAAGAGAGCACCAGTATTACGCCAAGTTCTCCAAGTGTGAGTTTTGGCTGGACAAGGTCAACTTTCTGGGCCATGTCATCTCCGCTGAATTAATTGCGGTTGACCCAGAGCGAGTCCGCATTATTCAAGAGTGGGCTCCGCCGAAGAATGTGAAGCAGCTAAGGAGTTTTCTCGGCCTCGCCAGTTATTGCAGGAGGTTTGTGCAGAGTTTCTCCAAAATATCCAAGCCAATGACTGAATTGTTGTGCAAAGACAAGCGGTACACTTGGTCACCAGCTTGCCAGTCAGCTTTCGAAGAGTTGAAAGAGAAGCTGACCACAACTCCAATTCTCACACCGCCAGACGAGTCACAGCCTTTTCAGGTGTTTTGTGATGCCACTTTGCAAGCTCTGGGCGGAGTTTGATGCAAGGCAGGAATATTGTGGCGTATACCTCACGGCAGTTGAAGACAAGTGAGAGGAATTATCCCACGCACGACTTGGAGCTTGCAGCAGTTGTGCACGCTTTGGTCACTTGGCGACACCTCCTCTTAGGGAGGAAGGTGGATGTGTTCACGGACCACAAGAGTCTGAAGTATTTGTTCACTCAGCCAAATCTTAACTTGAGGCAAAGAAGATGGCTTGAAACCATTACTGAGTACACAGTTGATATTCAGTACACGCCTGGGAAGGCGAATGTCATAGCTGACGCGCTGAGCCGCAAGGGCGATTGCAATAATATCCAGGTGTAGAAGATCCACCCTGATTTGTGTGAGTCCTTTCGAAGGCTCAATCTCGAGCTAGTTCCAGCAGGCTATCTTGCCAACCTTGTGGTAGAGCCCACTATCCATGAGAAGATTCGTGAAGCTCAGTCTGCCAGCTCAATGATTCAGAAGATCAAACAGGGTATTTCCGCCTCAGTTCCAAAGTACGGTTGCTTTTCAGTGCATAATGACGACACCGCGTTGTTCGAAGACCGAGTTGTTGTTCCCAAGGAGGGAGATCTCAGAGAGGTCGTCATGAAGGAAGCCCATGCTTCCAAGCTATCGATTCACCCTGGCAGTACAAAGATGTATCAAGATCTCAAGAAAAGCTTTTGGTGGACTCGTATGAAGCGGGATGTTGCTCGTTACGTATCTCAGTGTGATGTGTGCAGGAGAGTGAAGACACAGCACCAGAAGCCTGCAGGGTTGCTTCATCCACTTGAGATTCCGGAGTGGAAATGGGATCATATAGAGATGGATTTCATCACAGGCTTCCCCTTGTCGCAGAAGAAGAACAATGCCGTCTTTGTTCTCATTGACAATCTTTCCAAAGTTGCCCACTTCTTTCCTGTGAAGGACTCCATTTCAGCAGCTCAGTTGGCGGATTTGTACACCGCAAGAGTTGTATCTTTGCATGGCATTCCCAAGAAGATCAGTTCCAATAGAGGCAGCCTTTTCACCTCTAAGTTCTGGCAGGCCTTTCAAAAGGCGATTGGTACAACAGTGTTGTTCAGTACCGCTTATCACCCCCAGACAAGTGGGCAAGTCGAGCGCGTGAACCAAATCCTCGAGGACATGCTTCGGGCATGTGTCATCTCTTTTGGAATGAAGTGGGAAGAATGCTTGCCGTATTCTGAGTTCTCTTACAACAACAGCTATCAGACAAGTCTGCATGCAGCGCCGTTTGAAGTATTGTATGGCCGCAAGTGCAAGACACCTTTGAACTGGTCCGAGACAGGTGAGAGGCAGCTGTTCGGTCCAGATGTGATCCAAGAGGCAGAGGACAGAGTGAAGATTGTCCGGGAGCACCTAAAGGCAACACAGTCCAGGCAGAAGGCCTATTATGACAAAAGGCACCGTGGTGTAGCGTTTCAGGTTGGTGATTGGGCGTACCTGAGAGTGTCTCCATTGAGGGGAACTCACCGCTTTGGCATCAAATGAAAGCTCGCTCCAAGATTTGTCGGACCTTTCCGCATCCTTGAGACTAGAGGACCTCTTGCCTTTCAGCTCGAGGTTCCAGAGAGTCTGTCCATGGTGCATGACGTGTTCCATGTGTCCCAGCTAATGCAGTGCTTCAAGCAGCCAGAGCAGGCTGTTGACTTGGGCGAGATCCAGCTGATTGCGGACCTTTCCTACTCAGAGCGTCCAGTCCGTGTTCTTGAGACGTCCGAGCGCAAGACTCGCAACAAGACTGTCAAGTTCATGAAATTTCAGTGGGCACATGATTCGGAGAAGGAAGCAACATGGGAGCGTGAAGATCATCTCCGTTCTGAGTATCCTGAGTTGTTTCAGGCTTAGATCTCGGGACGAGATCCTGTGTTGGTGGGGGAGTGCTGTAACAGCCCATGTGCAATGAATCAGAAACACCATAAGATTGTACTTTGTCTGTTGACTTTGAAACTTGGCATGGTGCTAAAGATTGTTATTTCATGTGGTGATTTAAATTTGCATTGGGATTGGAGCCCATCTGGTTTGGTTGAGCTTGCTTCCAAAGTGGTTCAAGAAGGGTGTTCGAAGAATTTTTATTGTTGCATGCATGCTCTCCTTCACCCCAAACTTGGCCTAGCCATTTCCTTTGCTATGACAAGGGTTTTAAAAACCTCAAATCATTTTTGCCATCATAAAAAATATGGGCTCTAGTTCAAAGTGATTTTGAATTCAAATGAGCTCACAATTTTGTTGTTGCCAAAAATGCCCAAACCATATTTGGAAATTGAGGAATAATGCAAGGATAATTATACATATTTTTATGTATTTTTCGAACTTGTATTTGACCCAGAAAAACCCTGGATCTTTTCTGTTTTATTTAAATAGAAAATGGATCCACAGCTCGTTTTTCTTTTTCTTTTTCAATTCCTGTTGGAAGCCCAGCCCACCTAGCCTCCTCTCCGTAGCCCACCTGGGCCTGTCCAGCGAAGCGGTACACGGAGGCTACCGTGGCCGTCAGATCTCCATTCGAGCGACCTCCTCCTTCGTCTTCCCAGCGTGGCCGAGGTCCCCCCGAGCTCCCCTCTCACAACGGACGCCGGCATCGACGTCGACGCCCGCCAGCGTGGCTAGGAGGCCTCCCCTCCATATATCCCGACCCCCAGAGCCCTCCTGGAGCCCTAGGGTTTCACTTCCCCCTCCGTTTTTGCGCGCCGCCGTCGCCAGGGCCGTGGAGGAATCTCCCCTGTTTCTCCGCCGGTGAGCTCGATTCCCCGCCGTCTTGCCTCGCCGTCGTGCGTGCGCTCGTTCTCGCCTGTCTGCGCGTGCTCCTGACCTGTTCCCGTCGACAGGTCGCAGGTAGAAGCAGTGCTGCGAGCCTGCGACGATAGCACCCGCAGCGCCGCCTTCCTGCCTCGCCGTTGACCCGTTGCTCCGTCGTATTCTCCAAGGCGTCGAGATCGTCCCCAAGATCCTCTAGGTGAGCACATGGTGCTCCCCTGTTTCCTCGTATGCACGCGTAGGGTTGTCACCGTAGCTTGGTTCCGGCCGCCGTGTTCACGGGTTCCCGCCAAGCCGGTGATCACCGTGACCAGGACGTTGCCGAGGAGTGTACGGGCGTGCTCTAGGCGCGTCCAGGTTGTGCGTATGGCCTCCAAGCGATAGCCTTTGGGTGCTTCCCATGTAGTAGCTCTGAACCGGGTTCAGATCCGCAGCCGTGAAGTTTTCCGGTGAGGCTGGGGTCCGATCTGGTCTGCTCCGATGAGGTTTCGATGTGTGGAGGCGAAGCTGGTTGTCCCAGGTGCGCGTAGGAACCCGCGGTGTTGCTGGTGATGCCTGTGCGTGAGGCTAGGGTCGCCGGGACGGAGCTGTTGCCGCTGGGTTGCAGTGTCTGTCGGACAGAAGCAGTGCAGCGCTGCCGTCTTCAGGCGAGCAAGGCGTCACCTTTGCTGCGCCACGGGCACCACCGAGGGCATCCCTGTGTTCAGGAAGGTGTCCCCTCCAGGTAGCAACTCCCAGGCGAGCCGTAGCTGCTCCCTCGACGAGGTGGTTGTCACCGGAAAACGTTGCAGCGTCGGGGTTCAGTCTTCAGTCAGGTGCAGGTGTTGCGGAGGAGAGGAGAAAACTTGGCTACACACCCATGTCCTGTAATGATCTATTGGGTGGCTCAGTGGCAAGGGGTATGTGGTGCGTGCGTGAGGTGCTGGGTTCGAGCCCCCCCGAGCGCATGCCCCCTTTTTCTTTTTTGTGAGGCTGGCAAGCGGGCCCCTCACGTCAGTGAGGTGCTGCCCGAATGGAAAGTTGGCTGAGCCCACTGTTTACTTCTGGAGTGGGTCGTTTTCGCCCGAGACCAGCCCAAGTTGGCTGAGTCCTTTTCTTTCTTTCCCTTTTTCTTTTCTTTTTCGTTTTTCTTTTCTGTTTAAAAATTCCAAATTGATTTGAATTCAAATTCAATCTGAGTTTGGGATTTTGAGCAGTTCCACCCCAAACATATCTTGCCATATATCATTTTGGGGTAGAAAAATCTACGGGTCAGCATGATCACCTCTGTTTTTATGTTTGAGCAACATAAAAATTGTGAACAATGTGGAAGGAAGTTGCACCCACATGTGACCATGCCATGAATGACTTTTCCCCTTGTCACTCTTTGATCTTGTGGGTCCCACAGGGTGGTACACCCATGCATCTTTTTCCACACCTACTGTGACCTTCCTTGTGTCAATTTCACCGGCACGTACTCCGTCTCCGGAATCGATGATTACTTTTCAAGTTGTTTTTGTTTCTGTTAAATGCATTGTTGATCATGCCATGTTGACATGCTACTTACACCAAAAATAAGGCTAAGACCAAAGCCATTTTACGTAAATAAATTGCATATGAAGTTGTTGACGTGTCGTCACCACCTTCATTTAAATCTGACTAGATAGGATCACATCATGTCAATTTAACTTGATCATACCATCTTTGCCTGTGCATTGTACCCGTTGCTTACTTGTGTGCCTTTTTCCTTGCCGGTACCTTACGTTAGCACCTGAGACCGCCGAGGAGACTTACGTGGAGAGTTCCGACACCGAGCCTGAGGACCCTGCTGCGTCTGCTTCGACGATCGATTACCCAGGCAAGGGGAAGATTTATACCATTACTTGATACCTTTCTTCCTACCCGCCTAGCTGTAGCCTAGAACGTTTGCTTCATCCTATCCACTTTGAATATGCGACCTTCAAAAATCAAACATCCATGATCCCCACATCCCAGCAAAACATTGTATTGCTAAGTTACCGCTGCTCAGCCATTTCTTAGTATGAGTAGGAAAACTTGCTGCTTACCCTATGCTATGGTTTGGGGATATCATGTTATTTAAAGAAGTTTGTTGATATTTATTATGATGTTAATTTATACTTGACGAAAGATGGGAGACCAGGCTGTTCCCGCCAGGTGTTTTGTTCCATTTGAGTCACCTAGGTCCTGAGTTCCGGGTATTGTGTTTCTTGACGAGCGTGCCTAATCGTGTGTGGGATTCTATGGGGTCCCCTTGTCTTACCTACCTAGCTTCATACAGTTCTAGAGGTGGCCCGAGCTGATTTACTATTTGAAATGTGTGTGTGCTGGTGGTACCCCAGTTGTTTACAAACCACCTTGGGCCAGGAGGACTTGTGCCTTGGCTGGCACACCTCGACCGGCTGAGGACCCGGTCTCATATGAGATTTAACCGGCAATCCAAACCTGGAGTCATACGGTAGAGACCGATTCGAGAGCGCGGCTTGCTTTTGAGTTGGGTGTCGACTCACCGGGGGCCACCCGGAGTTGTGTGTTGTTAGTTAGAGGGACTCTGACGTTCCGGAGTTTCAGGCGTTTACTTAGCCAAATGGAAACCGGGCGTACATGCGAAGCCTATGATGGGCAATTGGTACACTCCTGCAGGGTTAAATCTATTCGAAAAGCCGTGTCCGCGGTTATGGACGACTTGAGACCTACTCCTTGTTCATAGAATAACCTAAAATTGAATCATAATTAAAACTTGCCTACTGTGTGAGTGTCTTGGTTGCTTTTCTTCGTCCAGGGGGACCGAGAGAAGATCCAGGTTGTGTTATGTTTGACGTAAGTAGATGGATAACAGACTTATGACGCGATGTCACGTCTACTTCTTGGATCTTACCTCTACTCCAATAGAACGATAGCCACCATATATGCTAGTGCGGCTGCAACCTCTACCTTTATCTTGTCTTACCGTAGGGAGTTAGTTATCCTGTAATGATATAATCTCACCCCTGTTTTCCTTTTGTGGCTTTTTACTGTTTTGCTTGATCGGCCGCTGCAGTGGAGTACTACCTCGACCCGAGCTCTGGACGATACTTCGTGGAGGTGCCTCCGGAGGATGACGATGAGATCGACCTCGTTTAGTAGATCCTACAGTTGGGCTTTGACGATCCGTGGGTGGACCCTTTATGTGCATCCCTCTCTAGGGCAATTTGGATTTTGACCGTACTCGGTCGTGTTTGTCTTCCGCTTGTTGCATGATATTCTGTTGGGTCCAAGGACCTCTGAGATGTTGTAATAATTCAAGTGGCGGTGTATGCCTTGGGCTCTATATATTTATGTCTTAGTTAAAGTTCTTTGTTCTTATACTTGTTGTTGAGAATCCGGCAGCGACACGAGTGAGAGTGTCGTGAGTTGGTGGCTCTTTATGCGCTACTAACTTGAGCGGGACGCGAGAGCGACTAACTCGAGTTAGCACCGCATCGGGGGCCTGACATCTACCAACATATCACCACCATCACATATTAGCATCACTAATATTTTCACCAAATAAAGTTCTGTTTGCATAGAAATTCATTATTTAAATAATGAAAAATACCTCTATAGCAGCAAGTATTTAATAAAAATATTTCAAAACTGCTAATTAATTGTTTGCTATTAAGACAATAGTAATAATATTATTAACCCAATTAAAAGTTTCTCAAAAATTCTAAATAAATCAGTATAATACTCCTGGAGTTTTATAAATTATTTTGGAGGTTTGAATTTGAGATTTCGTTCAAATTTAAACTAAACCGGAGGTAAAACTTTTGCAAAACCAGTTTTTAGCATATAAAAAAGGAAGAAGAACCCACCCCCTGGGCCGCAGCCCATCTCCCTGTCTCTCCAGCCCGCATCGCAGCCTCACCACACCCCCCTACGTCATCAGGAGGCCCCCTAATGACGCAAGCCCGATGACGACAACCCTCGCCACCGCCCTCGTCGCCCAGTAGACAAGGAGGTCGCCCTCTCCGCTCGCCTCTCCCGCTCCCGCACCCCTCCCTTGCCTCGCTTTAAAAGGGGAGCACCCCAACCTCCCTAGCTCCACACTCCACCTCGCTCCAGCGCCCTCACCACACCCCACTCGCCCGAGACAGAGAGAAGCCGAGAGAAGGAAGAAGGAAGGGGAGAAAGGAAAAAGGGAGGAGGAACAAGAAGGAGAGGAGGGAGAGGCCGTCGCGCCTCTCCTCCTCCGCCACCTCTCGCCGGAGTCGGCCTCGGCGAGGAGCCACGCCAGGAGGACCGCGTCGCCGCCCCAAGTTGCCCATTCGTCTACCCCGAGCCTGACCTCCACCCCGACGTCTCCGCCCTCTGTTTTCGTAAAAAACGGAACCACACCGGAGTCTCGCACGCCCGCAACCCCACGCCGTCGCCGACCGTCGCCTGAGGCACCCCCGGTGAGCAGCCGACCTGAAAGCTCAAGAATGATCAGAGGGGGAGGGGGTGAATGATCACTTCTAAAAATTCTAAGGAACTTAGAAGGAATTCATGCAAACTGCGAAGGACTAAGAACATCTCGAAGGAAATACAATATCGAAGGTAATGCATAGCTCGAAAGAATTAAGGGCGAAGGGAAACATCGAAGGCATACAGGCTACGAGAGAATACTTAATTTAAATGTATGAAGGAAAACGAGCCTGACACGACGATGTTTGGTAAACCAGTTCACACTCTGCAAAGTGCTACGTCTGGTTGGAGGGACTGGTGATTGAACACCTGGAGCAAAACTCTCTCCGTCCTATTCTCCACTGCAACAAACTCCTCGAGCTTGTCCAGTTTTCACTCGTGGTAGATGATTCAGGACATCTCCGAGACCTTTACAAACTTCCTTCAACAGTGACAATTACTCTTCGACTGCTTGACAGGCGACGCCTAACCGTCTAGGAGACTTGCAGTTCTCCAAGATAAAAAGATCGGCTAATCTCGACCTAAGTCATAGTGAATTGCTCAACTCAGCTCAGACTTGGGATTTTGGTTTTCTCTCGATGAATCTCTCTTGGGATGCTCACAGAATTCTGTCTTAGAATCTTCAGTGGAGCAGCCAACCCGAAATGGCGGGTAGGTGCGGGGTATTTATTGATGGCGATCCCGATGGGTAAAATGACTGAAGTGACCCGATGCAACCGCTTGACGCGTGTCCACAACAGTCGGATTCCAGTCACTGCGCAACTTTACGTGAGGAACAAGTAAGCTGACTTACCAAACGAGTTCTCTCTCGAAGGCACGAAGTGCGATGACTTTGACTTCGAGCTATTTACTCGACTCAGCAAGATTTCTCTCGGTAGGCTTTTGTGGGTTTAGGTTGAGCAGAGCAAATTCACTTCGACTAAGATCTCAACTAGCAAACCCCTCTTGATAGTACGGTTTTTCTTACGACTCAAGAAAGTAAAGGGAAACTAGTAAAAAGACTAAGTCTTCGACCAGCTTCAGCTTTCTCCTTGTTGCGCTTTTACTCGAGAGAGACTTTTTCTTCGACTACATTTTTAGGGGTCGTCTTCCATCAAAGGGTTTGGTAGAAGACTGCAGCTCTGCTGCAGCGAGTTGTCCTTCGACCTTCTACTTGCAAACTCCATTCTTTCGGAACCTAAGTATCTGTTTATACTCGAAAACAATATTAGTTCCACTTCTGCTTTGTCCAACAATGTCCAAAACCTTCGGGGGCAAAACTTGCTCTTACAATCTCCCCCTTTTTGGACGATTGTTGACAAAACATGCATCGATAAATAATTGAAAAAGTTTGAGTTTTCGATGATAAACCAGTGCTAAGGTCGATGAAAATACTCTCCCTTGATGTATGCACGGAAGATAAGAGTTTCCTGTGAAGTGCATATTTTGACAAGTAGAGTCGAGGGGAAAAAACATCAATAATCTTAGCGAGAGAAATTGCATTCCAGATAATATCCAATGAGAAACATGCAATCTCCTCGAATGACCTGTGAACTTATGTGAATGATAACTTCCTGCAAAAGGTTAAGTATCGCAAGCAGCAGATAGATATCTTACGAAAAAGAGCAGAAGTTCACAGTCCTACTTAGAGTTAGTTACAACCAGATCGAATATGAATCGAAAGTTTGTTGAAACTACTCAGAAAACCTCAAAGATCAAAAGTTTGTCGAATGAAAAGCAAAGCCCTTAACCCCGTAGGCAACCTAATTTCTTCGATGCCACTACATCTCCCCCTTTTTGTCATAACATACAAAAAGTCGAGAGAATAGGGTTAAAAGAAATCCCTACTCGCTGTGGCGGCTCCGACGACGTCGAGAGGATTCGACGAGCGTGGGAGCACGACGAATTGGGCGAGCGCCTGGAGGAGTGATCTTCGTGCGGAAGGAGTGTTGATCTCCAGAAGATTCCAGCTGTGATTCCGGCGGGGTCCTGGGGCTTCGAGGGAGTGGAGTATAAACTCTCTCTGGACGTCGAGGGGCTTCATCTTGCTCGGACTCAGAGGAGAAGGTGTCCAAAGTGATGTGGTAATAGTCATCAACACTTAGAACATCTCTGTTCTTCGGCATCCGAGGGATATTGGGATCCGTGCGATCTACACGATCATCATTAGTCCAATTCCTGGTCAGATGGGGAGGATATTATTCGAAGCCACATCGTTGAAGTTGACCGAGGGAATTGAACTTCCGCAATCCTTTCCAATCTCTTCGAAGACATTCACGCAACATCTGATTGTTGTTCATGGTAATATTGCGCAAATGATTAATCTCGTCCATCAAAGCTTGCTTCTGAATGAAATCTTGGTCGATGTGATGTTGAAGCATTTGCTGGGACCGAAGAGAAACTTCCATGTGATGCACTGGCTTGATAAACTTCGAGCGAACATTTCGCTCAGTCAAATGGGTGCGGATGCCAGTGTGCTCAGCATATGGATCGTTGGGTCGAGCAACAATCTGCAATACTTCCCTAACAGGTGGAGTGAAAATCTTCGGGAAAGTTGACACGGGGAATGGCACGTCCCGAGAGTAATTGCAGATAGCCATCAGCCATGGTGCATACGGCTTGTGGGAATTGTGATCATCAGCACAAGACACCAAAGTTCTGAGGAAGTAGTCTTCAATATCGAAAGGATGACCGTGGACTAACTTCAACAGAGAAAGTTGTACGTCATTGGGAATAGGAAAGTCATCGTGCACATCGAGCATTGGCATCAAAGTCTTCGAAAGAATAAAAACCATGCCTTTGCTTCAAAGACTAAGTGTCTTGGCTTCGGCTCAGTCGGATAGGTATCTCCTACGACATCTGGATTCATTATCATTGAGAATTCAGCAGGAGTTGGAGCAGGTAAGTCATGAAGCTTGTGTGGTAATCCTTCGAACCGAGGTAAATTGATGATGGCCAGAAACTGATCGACAGTCATGTGAAATACTTGGCCTTGAATCATATAATCAAACTTCCACGTCTTCGAGTTCTCGGGATCACCAGTGACATAGAGCGTTGCATAAAATTGCTTGATAAGCTCGGGATTGTAGCCACAATCGAGAGCAAACATCTTGTGAGCATGAAGACCATCAATTGTCTCGGCAACATTCTCGAAACTTGAAGTGGAGTACACCGAAGGCATATCGAGGTATTGATGTTGGAACACTCTAGCCTTATTGTACAGCACACGAGTATAATAGATGGCTTGCTCTTGGGTCCAAAACCGAAAAGAATATGCACTTCTGGGCTTCTCGTAGGGATTGGTCCCGAAGAAAAATGGCTTGTGTTCACGCCTTTTGAAGATGGGGCCTCCACGAGGAACATCTGAGCGGAACAGTGGCAGCATTTCTCTCGGATGAGCAGAATGGAGCAGCTCATCAACAGGAAAAACTTCGTCAGCATTGTCTGGCATCTGGAAAACTGGCTCAGGAGGGTGAGTAATGGAAGATGGAATGTTTACAATGTCCTGAGCTGGGTTGGCTGCAGGTGCATTTTCCTCGGCCTGTGCTTCGACGGCAACTCCTTCGTCGGTGTTAGCATTTTGTGCAGCCTCTTCATTTTCCATGCCTCCAAATCTTCATCTAGTTGTGCAAAAGCATCAACCATTTCTTCGTTCGAGGAACTTGATGAGGAGGAGGAAGAACTGGCACTCGAACGGTCATCTCCAGAACTATTTCCTTCGACAGGATCTTGACGAGAAGAAACTGTCGTGATATCAACATCAGCGTCTTCTCCTTCATGCAGAGTCTAGGGAGAGGAGTAATCTTTCCGAGCAGAGGAAATAGGGACTTGAGTTTCTTGCTCGACATGAGCAGCTTGCTCGGTCTCTGCATGATCTTGGGTTTCGAGGGCAGGGGTGGTCGATGGAATGACGTGAGGTGGTGATGGTGGGTTTGGAGGTGGTGAGGGTTAGCGAGGTGGAGGTGGAGTTGTTTGTTGTCGAGGTGGAGGAGGAGTTTTCTCACGAGGAGGAGTTGGTTGATTGGTGGGGGTTGGTGCAGTTTCTTGTCGTGCTGATGCAGCAACGACCTCGGTAGACTTGGCCTTCTTGGCATTCTTTTCGATCTCTGGCGTCCCACGCGCAGAGGTTGGGGCAGCAGACTTTCTCTTAAGAGATTGTCTCTTGTACAGGGCATCATTGTGCTCTTTGCATACGGCCGACACAATTTGTCGAACCTTTTCATACACAGCGGTCAGATTTTCCTTCTAAGCCCTTCTGGAAGCTTCAGCGGTGGAAATCTTGGATTTGAAAAACTTACGGGACTCAATGTCCTCGGTTTCTTCTTCAAGTTGCCTGGAGTAAAAATTCACTTGCTCCTTATCCTTGCGATCCTGGGTGATATACCCTTCCCAGCGAATCATGTATCGAGCAACATGCTCTTCGATTTCAGCAGGAACATCATCCTCGGCAGTGACTCTGCTCGGTGTGGTAGCCATCTTCCAGAGGATATGAGAAATATTAGCAGCATCCCAAGGAGCATGGGCAGCAGATTCTCCTTCGTTGGAACTCTCTTCATCGGCACGAGGTCCGGAAAAAACAGGTGCAGCAGGTGCAGGTGCAGGAGCTGGAGCATTCTGAGCCTTTTGCCTAGCCTCCTTGGCTTTCTTCTCGGCATCCTTGGTGGCCTTGGCAGCAGCAATGGGTTTGGTGACGGCACTAGGGGCCACAGCTTTATCCTTCGAGGCACTTGGGGCCTCAACATTTTTCTTCGCAGCACTTGGGGCTGCAACCTTTTCCTTCGTGACTGTGGGAGTCACAATTTTCTCGGTGGCGCTGGGGGCCACAACCTTTTCTTTCGGTGCAACAGGAATTTTGCCTTCAGCAATTTGTCGTCGGTACTTTTCACCGACCAAATGAAGAATGCCTAGCTGTTGAGCAACCAGAGCCTTTTTATGCTCGGGCTGGCTGTGAAAGTTCAGGAGCTTGGAATTTTTCAAGTCCTTTGCTTCTTGTTCTTTTTGCTTTGCCAGCCTTTCTCTACGTTGAATAAGTGTTTCTTCATCCTCAGAAACTTGAGCTTGCTTTCCCTTCGATTTAGTCGAAGGTTTTGGTTGGCGATCTTGAACTAGAGGAGCAGATGAAATGGGCGGATCAGTGACCAAGTTGGTCAAGTCAATATTTGCTCGAGGAGCCTGTGAAGCTGGCTCCTGGATCCTAATTCCCTTACTGCTCGGCTTCTTTTTCAGAGGAATGTCCTCGACATCAGCCTCTGTACCAGGGTCTTGATCATCTGAATTTACTTCTTCATCAGAGCTCGCATCAGGTGGCGAGACAATTACCACCTTTTTCTTTCGCTTGGCTGATTTCTTGCCAGCCTTCGATTTGGCACTTGGGCCAACATCTACGGTGCCCTCCGCAGCAGCAGCCTCCTTTTTAGCTTCGGCTTCTTTTCTCTTCTGTGCTCGCGCTTCCCGAGCATCAACCAGCTCCTGAAAATCGGTAGGAGTTTTCAGGGAGGATGGATGAGCATCAGCTGGAGGAGGTGGTCGATTATCTTTCGTCCACTTTGGCCTTAACGCTTTGACATCAGACCAAGGATTTTTCATAGCAAACAGCCTCTCCCAGCGTGGCAGAAGAGACTTGTACTCATACCAACGAAGCGCTTGAAGTCTTCGAATCTCTTGCAGACGGTTTTCTCTCGTACGTTCATCCTCAGAACCTTCAGGCGTTCTTAACTTCTTTTCGACGATCAACTCTTCTGATAAACCTTCAGAGTTGTTGGTGATTCTTGTTCGGCCTCCTACACGCTTGGGTGCTCTGACATTTCCTTCGATCCCAGACATTTTCCTGCGAAAAAGATAGGTACGAGGGAATATAGGAAAGTTGTGAACAAGTACCAGTGGTTTTCGAGGAAAAACTTTTTGAGAGCAGTAACCATATCGATAAGCATATCTTGCAGTAGATTTTTCAAACAAGTGCTAGGCTAGATTTCCATCGGGTGCAAATCTAACGAAGAACTTGTATGAACGAAGTGCACAACACAAGTTTATCGATACGTTTCTAAGGAAATTTCTAAAGTGAGAGAATCCGAGGGATTTCTTACCTAGATCAGATGGGAATCGACAGAAAACGCTAGAAACAGATTTCCCAAGTTTCAATGATCCAAACAGATCAAACAGACCCTAACTTGGTGATGTACGGCGACTACGGCGACGCGAAAGAAGTTCCTCGTCGACGGGGAGGTCTTCGGCGGCTTCCTTCCGGCAGCAAAGCGGCGAGGGAGTCGATGGCGACGAGCAACACGGCAGCGCGCGAGAGAGAATTTCGGGAGCAGAGAGACGAAGTCGAGGAAATTGCGATGTCTGAGCCGGTGGCAGGGATCAGTATTTATAGGGAGGGGAGGTCTGACATAACTGTCAGATCTGATCCAACGGCGCAGATTTCGCGTATCTCCGCATTCAACGGACGGATTTTGTGGCGGTAATCGCGGGAAAATCCCAACGAACCGAAAGAAAGTTGCTCCACGTCCGAGACCAAACTCATCGAGCATCGAGTATAAAAGTAGATAAACGTTCGATAGATTTTCCTTCGGAATCAATGACATTCGAAGGGAATCTTGATCGAGTACATATATACATGTTCACGAGAGTAAAGCACAGATGGGGTAGGGATAGAGTAGAGGGAAAACAGGGTCCGATGCTTAATCAATCCGAGGGGAAAACAGTGATAAAACTAGGAGTGGTAAGTGTATAGGACAACACCAAACGAACAAAAACAAACGAAAAAGAAACACGATAGAAAAATAACGTAAGTAAACAACATAGAAAGAAAACATATAATACATGGTACCGATAGTTATGATCTTACTGCACATTGCGTGAGTCCAATATGTTTAGCTCACACCTTAGTGCACAGAACCTCTTTTCATCCAAGGGCTTCGTAAAGATATCAGCCAATTGATCTTCGGTGCGTACATGGCTGATAACAATATCTTCTCGCTGAACGTGATCTCGAAGAAAATGATGACGAATGTCAATATGCTTCGTTCGAGAGTGTTGCACAGGATTATGGGCAATCTTGATAGCACTCTCGTTATCACATAGCAATGGAATTTTCTTCACAAGAATACCATAATCTTTTAGCATTTGCTTGAGCCACAGAATCTGAGTGCAGCATGAACCGGCAGCAATATACTCGGCTTCAGCCGTAGAAATAGGTACGCAATTCTGTTTCTTCGAAGCCCAACAGACAAGAGATCTACCGAGAAAATGACATGTGCCTGAGGTAGATTTCCTGTTGACTCGATCACCAGCCCAGTCAGAATCAGAATATCCAACGAGATCAAACTGGGCACCCTTGGGATACCAAAGTCCCAAAGATGGTGTGTGAGCCAGATATCGAAGAATTCGCTTGACAACAATATGATGTGATTCTTTCGGGTTTGCCTGAAAACGAGCACACATACAAACTGATAGCATAATGTCAGGTCTAGATGCACAAAGGTAAAGAAGCGAACCGATCATCGAGCGATATTTCTTCTGATCGAAAGGTTCGCCCTTCTCATCTGCATCTAGATGAACATTCGTAGGCATTGGAGTCTTGATAGTTTTGCAACTGACAAGATCAAACTTCTTCAGGCAATCTCTGAGATACTTCTCTTGAGAAATGAAAGTCCCATTCTTCTGTTGACGGATTTGAAGCCCGAGAAAGAACTTCAACTCACCCATCATAGACATTTCTTATTTCTTCGACATCATACGAGCAAATTCTTCGCTAATATCAGGGTTAGTACAACCAAATATAATATCATCGACATAAATTTGACACACAAAAAGATCATTTTTGTATGCACGAGTAAAAAGAGTCGGATCAGTTGTTCCTGGTTTGAAGCCCTTCTTCAGAAGAAAATCCTTCAGTGTTTCATACCTGATCTTTGACAAGCTTGTAGTCAGAATCAAGTGATTCATCAACAATAGCTTTGTCAATTTTGCAACTGAAACCTGAAAGGTTAGCAATATCAATGGGATTTTCTTTCGCAAGAACCCAGACAGTTTTAGGATACTGCTCGGGTTCCCAGTAGGTTCCATCAGGATTGATTTTCCTTTCGAAGCCAACTCCTTCGTTTCGGGGATTCCTGTGAAGAAGAGCCTTTCGTAGGATATCACATAGGTACTGGTGTCCCTGCACACTTTTGAACATGCCTGTTTCAAATAAATCTTTCAACCTGAGGAGTTCCTCGGTAATGGTTTCCTCGTTCGAGGGGTTAGTATCATCGATAACAATAGGTTGCTTTCCTTTCGATCTCTCGGAAATAGACTCAATTTTACTTCGTTCCAAACAGGTTAAGCAAGGTGAAGTACATTCATTTTTAGCTTCTGAGCCTTGTTGAGCCATGAGCGTGAGGTTGACACTTTCCAACTCTTCATTAGCCTCTCTCAGTTTTTCGAGAGCCATTTTTCCTTGAAGGAATTCATAGGTTAGCTTCTCGTAGTCCACTGAGAAAAGATCATGACGAGAGGAAAGTTCATCATACTTTTCTTTCAGAGCAGTATGCTCATTCGTCAAAGTTTGACCCTTCTCAATCTCATCGATCAACAAAGTCTCAGATTTTTGAATAGTTTCACTTAAAGAATCTAGCTCATCTTGTTGGATAGAAGCAATTTTGGCAAGTTTAGCATAACTTATCCTAGAGTTACTTTCATAAGCAGATCCATCAGAAGTATCGTAGGAATTCTTAGATGAGGATACCTTAGCCTTGGCCATGAAGAAGTAAGCTGGAGATTCATCTTCGCTGCTTTGGTTGGTGAAGAATGAACTTGAAGTCTTGCTCGAAGCAAATGCTAAACCAGCAACGCCATCAGATTCAGAACCAGAACCACAACCAGATCTTGGGTTTGATTCAGCTTCGGAACCGGATGCATCATCTTCAGAGTTCATCTCTTTACCCAGATAGGCTTTGGCACGATGGGAATTCTTTCGTCGAGAGGAATGTGATTTCGAGGAAGAACCCTCTCGATGCTTGTGATACTTCTTCTTCTTGTCATCATCAGAACCGTCTTTCTTGTCTTTTCTGGACTTCGAATCATATCTCTTCGACTCATAGTTTTTGCTCGATCTGTGAGACTTGCTCGAAGAATTGCTGTGAGAATGCTTTGATCTATGTTCAATTTCCCAGAGAGGACAATCAGCAATGAAATGACCTGGCTTCTTGCACTTATAGCAACAGTTATCTTTCGCTGAAGAGTTTCTGGATGATGATCGATGCTGTGATGAATTGTTTGAATGTCTTGAAGAGTAGTTTTTCTTCAGTGAAGAGGAGTTCCTTCTCTGAAAGCGATTGAATATTCTCATTATTAGTGCCAGATCTTTTCCAATGTTCTCGGGGTCATCTGAGGCACAACCCGATTCAGAACTAGCTTCAGGAGAGGAGTGATGTGAAGCTCTGGCCTTCAGTGCATGAGATTTTCTTCGTGTCCCATTAATATCACGTTTTTCATCTTCTTCCATCTCGAAGGTATTAAGTCTCTCGAGAATATCAGCGGCAACAAGATCCTTGAAATCAGTCCTTTCCTTGATCATCAGCACAATGTGATCGAAAGAATCATCAAGGGAACGGAGCAAAGTTCTGACAATAATCCGATTGGTAATGTCTTCGGCGCCGAGGGAAATCAGTTCATTTGACAGCGCAGTGAGTCTGCTGTATATGGAGCTAACTTTTTCTCCCTCGTGCCTCTTGAAACGATAGAACTTGCTTCAAAGGGTGTCAATACGAGCATCTTTCTGAGTAGAGACACCTTCACAAATCTTCTCGAGATAATCCCAAACACCTTTGGCCGAAGGAATATTCTTGACCTCATGGTATTTCTCTGGAATCAGATGATTTGTTATGAAGACCCAGACTTCAGTATCTAGTTCTATCTTCTTTGCCTCTTCAGGAGTGATGGCATTTGTGTCTTTGACAGTTACACCATTTTTGACAACTTCCCAAGCGGACGAGTTGATAGCCATGATATTCCTCTTCATTTTGTCCTTCCAATAGGGATAGTCCTTCCCATTGAAGATAGGGATTGGTTCCCCCGAGCGAACAGCTGCAAACGACATTCTTGACAACACCCCAGGTTGTTAGACCAAAATACGCAGAGCGTAGGGAGTGCCTAGCTCTGATACCAATTGAAAGCTCAAGAATGATCAGAGGGGGAGGGGGTGAATGATCACTTCTAAAAATTCTAAGGAACTTAGAAGGAATTCATGCAAACTGCGAAGGACTAAGAACATCTCGAAGGAAATACAGTATCGAAGGTAATGCATAGCTCGAAAGAATTAAGGGCGAAGGGAAACATCGAAGGCATACAGGCTACGAGAGAATACTTAATTTAAATGTATGAAGGAAAACGAGCCTGACACGACGATGTTTGGTAAACCAGTTCACACTCTGCAAAGTGCTACGTCTGGTTGGAGGGACTGGTGATTGAACACCTGGAGCAAAACTCTCTCCGTCCTATTCTCCACTGCAACAAACTCCTCGAGCTTGTCCAGTTTTCACTCGTGGTAGATGATTCAGGACATCTCCGAGACCTATACAAACTTCCTTCAGCAGTGACAATTACTCTTCGACTGCTTGACAGGCGACGCCTAACCGTCTAGGAGACTTGCAGTTCTCCAAGATAAAAAGATCGGCTAATCTCGACCTAAGTCATAGTGAATTGCTCAACTCAGCTCAGACTTGGGATTTTGGTTTTCTCTCGATGAATCTCTCTTGGGATGCTCACAGACTTCTGTCTTAGAATCTTCAGTGAAGCAGCCAACCCGAAATGGCGGGTAGGTGCGGGGTATTTATAGATGGCGATCCCGATGGGTAAAATGACTGAAGTGACCCGATGCAACCGCTTGACGTGTGTCCACAACGGTCGGATTCCAATCACTGCACAACTTTACTTGAGGAACAAGTAAGCTGACTTACCGAACGAGTTCTCTCTCGAAGGCACGAAGTGCGATGAGTTTGCCTTCGAGCTATTTACGCGACTCAACAAGATTTCTCTCGGTAGGCTTTTGTGGGTTTAGGTTGAGCAGAGCAAATTCACTTCGACTAAGATCTCAACTAGCAAACCCCTCTTGATAGTACGGTTTTTCTTACGACTCAAGAAAGTAAAGGGAAACTAGTAAAAAGACTAAGTCTTCGACCAGCTTCAGCTTTCTCCTCGTTGCGCTTTTACTCGAGAGAGACTTTTTCTTCGACTACATTTTTAGGGGTCGTCTTCCATCAAAGGGTTCGGTAGAAGACTGCAGCTCTGCTGCAGCGAGTTGTCCTTCGACCTTCTACTTGCAAACTCCATTCTTTCGGAACCTAAGTATCTGTTTATACTCGAAAACAATATTAGTTCCACTTCTGCTTTGTCCCACAATGTCCAAAACCTTCGGGGGCAAAACTTGCTCTTACACGACCTCCCTCCTGTCCGCCGTGGGCGCCGCCGTTTTCTGCGTCGCATGCCCATTTTTTGGGAAAAAATGGAGCCCCCTACCTCCGCCGCCCCCTGCCGCCGGCCGCCGGCCACCGGAGGCCCTCCGGCGAGGCCCTGCTCGGCCCCTGGCCGCCATGGAAGCCTCCCGTGCTCGCACTGGACGCGAGGTAGAAGACGACCCCCTGCCCGTCGGATCACACTTGATCCAACGGCCAGGGCGAGCCGGTACCCCTTCGATTAAAAAAAAAATCAACGCGCTGTGCTGGACTCGGCCCGATTAAAAAAAAAGAGAAGCGGCCGTAGGAGCCAAATAGCCCTGGGCCGGCCCGCTGCCATTTTCATTTTTTTTAAATAAATCATCAGCATAGAAATACTTTTAGAAAAATAATTACAACTCAGAAAAATATGAAATAAATTTTGTTATGTTCCTAAAATTAAGCTCTATATTTCTGCATGTTTGGAATAATTTTTGTACAGTACCAAAATGATTGCTTTAGTTTAAACTAGTTAATTGCTTTTTTTAGCAGCTTAAAATAGTTTTAGTTAATTCTCTGTTGACCCTAAAAATGTAATGTTGACTTTTTTATATTCCTGTGATTATTCTTGATTTTTCTGTATGTGTAGATTATTATTTAGCTTAGATAAATTTGTGCCCATTTTTATTATTATTACCATTGCTAGTTTCATTCCTATTTAAATAATGTTAGTACTATTGAAATGGTAGTTTATTGTTAAACTAGTCTATGGTCAGTAGGATATGACTATGCATTAGTTAGTGTAAATAAATTTTTAAATGGAGTTGTTGATTAAAATGTTTATAGAAAAGGAAACATTACTTTAGTTAAGGTGTGATTAAATTTAACCTTGTGGTTAATAATTTTATTGTATTTATTTCTATTCCATGCCATGAAATTTAACCTTGTTGCATGTTTTAGGACTTGATAAACCTGGGAGTTAAAACTTTGAGATTTGTTTTGCCCTTTTGTTGTTTGTGTTATTGTTTGTGAAAAATTGAGTGATGAAATATTGTGCTGTTTTTGCCCCGTTGTAATGGTGTGTATTTCTTCCGCAATGTGTAGACGATACGCCGTACGTTGCAGTGAAGACTCCTCCCAAGCTACCGAAGAAGCCGATCCGGGGTACTTCGCCGAAGAAGGCAAGCCACCGTTAAAAACTCAAACTCGGCTTTACCCATTTTTACTTTCTTTTGTATCATTCATATTGTATCATGCTATTATATTCATATGGTTTTGGGATTATATTAGTTTAGTAGGAGAACTCCACACACCCAAAGCCTACCTATCTTGGAAAAGAAAGTAGAACCCCGATGATCCCGACATTCGGTCGAGACCATCACTTAGCCTTGTTATTCATCTATACTTAACTTCATGGATAGTCATACTTCACTCTACATGGTACGACATTCACCTAAGAAGGTGGAATGGCCGTGGTTGTGGACATCGTCGGACATGGACAAAGTCTGGAGGGACTCTCTATAAGTGCCGCCAAAAAATCTAGCATTACAGTACAACCACTATACTCTGGTATGGGACAAGGCTAGTTGGAAGCTTGTTTGTCTTAGTACGGGGGTCCTATAACTACACATGGATGCGTGATTCCACGAATCCGATAGCCCTCGAAGTCGATGGGTGAAATTCGCTAGGCTTAGTGTTGGAAGGAACCTTGGTGCTCTTCGACTACGGTGCAGGCTTGGGTCCAAGAGGAGCATGATCTGTCACACGGAAAGTCCATGCAGTAGGCAAGGGGTGGATTCACCTGTACTAGGGCCGACAAGGGGAAGACTATGGTCGATTATCCGAGACCCGCATACTGAAGTATGAAGATCCGTGTGGACACACGACGGATGCATCGAATGTGGTGGGTAAAGAGTACAACCTCTGCAGAGTGTAAATCTATTCGAGTAGCCGGAGTCCACGGTCATGGACAGCTAGTGAGGCCACACTTTGTGGGGAATATATGAGAAAGCCCGGTACTGAGTTTATGGTTCGCGATGATGATGTTGATATTGTTGGAAAAAGGTTGGACTTGACTTATCCAAAAACATTTGTGGGAAATAAAATCTGCCAAGTTTAAAACTTTGCCAACTTAATAATAATCTTGAGTACATAGAAAATCCCTATGAAAAACTCCACCATATAGCCATCCTATTATTTTCGTATGCATAACTTTGTTTATTTCTTTAGGTGGTTTGCGAGTACTTTGTATGTACCCACGGCTTTGTCGCTGGTTATTCCATCGGCCAGGCTTGGAGGAGCAGGTATATGACGATGACGCTACCGGCGATTACTAGGACGTGCTATGCTCTGATCTACCCTGTGGATTGTGTCGCCACTACCTTTGATGCTTTTGCTTTATGGTTGTATGACTTGTATTCGGTATTATATGAACATTGAGACTATGATATCCATGTCGAGTTGTGTGTCATGCGAACTGATCATGGGAGCATGACCGTATACACAACTGGTCGCTTCGGACATATAGTCCCGGGTGCCCACAACAACCTGATGGTCACATAGTGACTTGGCAGGAGTTCCGTGATGCCTTTCGAGGGAACCACCTTCTAGATGAGTTAATGGAGCACAAGAAGGAAGAGTTCTGCAATTTGACTCAAGGAGAGATGTCCATTCATGAGTATGTGACGGAGTTCAACCGTCTTGCTCGTTATGCCCAAGATGAGATCACCAACGATGCCAGAAAGCAGGCAAGGTTCCATAAGGGACTTAGCCCCATCCTTCGTCATGATCTCAACCCCATCGAATTTTACACCTTTGAGGATTTAGTCAACAGATCCTTCAGAGCTGAGCATGGCAATGAAGTGTTCGAAGAGTCTCGCAAGCATGCTCTTGAGCTTGCTCCTTATTCAAGTTCAGCCCCTCAGAAACGCCGAATATGGATCCCAACTAGTGCCATACCTCAAAACCTTCTTCAGAGCCCACCATCCAATATATGCCATCCACCTCAACACATTGTTCCTCCCAGGAATGATGGTGTGCAAACAAGTAATCCTGTTACCAGCAATTCAGACAGGGTGTGTTTCAAGTGTGGTCTGTCAGGCCATTACTTTCGTCAATGCCCTCAGGTCTTGATGACACCACGTCATTCTTGACATAAGCCTCCAAAGAAATCAACCAACAAAACCTTTCCAGCAAAGCTTTCAGTCACAGGTAGTGGATATGTGAACCAAATCTCAGTTGAGGAAACCACTGCTAATTCTGACGTCATCCTTGGTACACTCCCAGTCAATCATGTTCCCGCCTCCGTTATTTTAGATCCAGGAGCTTCTCATTCATTCATGTCGGAGATTTATGCACTTAGGCATGAATTCCCTTTTGAAGAAATGTTTTCTCCAATGATAATTCAAACTCCTGGTTCAAAGGGGAAAACTAATAGAGTAAGCCATGGCAGTCAAATTGCAATTGAGGGTTTAGTATTCCTTGCTTCTCTTATAGCCCTCAAGTCTTCAGACATTGATGTCATCCTAGGAATGGATTGGTTATCAAGACAGAATGCTTTCCTTGATTGTAAAGCCAAGTCAGTTAAACTCACCCATCCTTCAGGCTAGAAAATTGACTACACATCACCCAGCTCTAGAATCCAGATGCATACTTTGAATGTGCTTCCCCTTCCTGACCTTGAAGATATTTTGGTGGTTCGTGACTTCCCGGATGTCTTTCCTGAAGAACTGCCAGGCATGCCACCCGACAGATGTGTAGAATTCATAGTGGATCTTATACCAGACACAACCCCAATTTCCAGACGCCCATATAGAATGGCCCCACATGAGTTAGCTGAGCTAAAAACCCAACTTGATGCTTCGTTGGAAAAAGGCTTCATCCGCCCTACCTCATTGCCATGGGGTTTCCCCGTTCTGTTCGTAGCGAAGAAAGATGGAACAAAAAGGATGTGCGTAGACTATAGCCCGCTAAATCTAGCGATGATAAAGAACAAGTACCCACTGCCCAGGATCAATGATCTTTATGATCAACTTGCTGGATCCTCTGTCTTCTCCAAGATGGATTTGAGATTAGGCTATCATCAAATCAAAATCCGAAACAAGGACATTCCCAAGAAGGCTTTCACTACTCGATATGGTCTTTACGATTACACCGTAATGTCCTTCGGTTTAACCAATGCCCCCGCCACATTCTCGCGCTTAATGAATTCGATCTTCATGGAGTACATAGACAATTTTTTTGTGGTTTATCTTGATGACATTCTCATCTACTCGAAGAAGGAAGAAGAGAACGCAGAACATCTTAGGTTGGTATTGATGAAACTTCGAGAGCATCGCCTTTACGCCAAGTTCTCTAAGTGGGAATTTTGGCTACCAGAAGTGACCTACTTAGGCCACGTGATTTCTGCGAAAGGCATTGCTGTCAATCCCGAGAGAGTTCAGGACGTCCTTGACTGGACTCCACCTGAATCGGTTAAGCAAGTTAGGAGTTTTCTTGGCTTAGCAAGCTATTGTCGCCGCTTCGTTGAGAACTTCTCCAAAGTTGCAAAGCCTCTAACTGAACTCCTCAAGAAAGATAAGAAATTCCAATGGACTCCCAAGTGCGAGGAAAGCTTTCAAGAGCTGAAAAGAAGATTGACTTCTACACCCATACTTGCGCTTCCAGACACCAAAAGGGATTTCGAGATCTATTGTGATGCTTCACAGCAAGGGTTAGGATGCATACTTATGCAAGATAGACATGTGGTAGCATACCCTTCACGCCAGTTGCGTCCACATGAAGAGAACTATCCTACCCATGATCTTGAACTCGCTGCCGTAGTTCATGCCCTGAAGACTTGGCGACATTACCTCCTTGGTAATCGTTGTGAGATCTATTCCGACCACCAAAGCGTCAAATACATATTCACCCAGCCAGATCTTAATCTCAGGCAAAGCCAATGTCATGGCTGATGCACTAAGTCGTAAGTCGTATTGTAACAACCTCATGTTACAACAGTATCAACCACTTCTTCATGAGGAATTTATCAAGCTCAATCTTGAGATAGTTCCTCATGGATTTCTTTCTACCTTGGTGGCGAAACCCACTCTTGAGGATCAAATCATAGTTTCCCAAAGACGTGCACGAGGTGTTCGCCGGATCAAGGAGAACATTGCCAGCGGGGCTGCTAAATGTTTCTCCACAAATAGTAAAGGAACGTTATTCTTTGAAAATCGTTTGGTAGTACCTAAGAATAAGAACCTAAGGCAGCTGATCCTTAAAGAAGCGCATGACACCCCCCTCCCGATTCATCCCGGTAGCACAAAAATGTACCGAGATCTACGCCAGAGATTTTGGTGGACTAGGATGAAGAGAGAAATCGCACAGTTCATCGCCGAATGTGATGTTTGTCGTCGCGTTAAGGCAGAGCACCAAAGACCTGCTGGTACTCTTAAACCATTGCCTATTTCCGAGTGGAAATGGGAAAAAGTCGGTATGGACTTCATCACCGGCTTTCCAAAAACCCAGAAAGGAAATGATGCCATCTTCGTTGTCATTGATAGGCTATCCAAAGTTGCTCACTTCCTTCCAGTTCGCGAGTCTATAACTGCTAGTCAGTTGGCGGACTTGTATGTCTCTACAATTGTGTCTCTTCACGGTGTTCCTTTGGAAATCAATTCTGATCGTGGTAGCCTTTTCACCTCTAGATTTTGGGAAAGTTTTCAAAATTCTATGGGAACTCATCTCTCCTTTAGTACAGCTTTCCACCCTCAATCTAGCGGTCAAGTTGAAAGGGTTAATCAAATCTTGGAAGACATGCTCAGAGCTTGTGTTATCTCTTTCGGAAAGAATTGGGAGAAGTCTCTTCCATTTTCATAATTTGCTTATAACAATAGTTTCCAATCTAGTCTGAACATGGCTCCTTTTGAACTCCTCTATGGACAAAGATATCGAACACCCCTAAACTGGTCAGAAACCGGTGAAAGAAAATTCTTTGGACCGGATATGATCAAGGAAGCAGAAGAGCAAGTTCGCATTGTTCGTGATCATTTGAAAGCCGCCCAGTCTCGTCAAAAGAGCTACTATGATCGTCATCATAGAGAAGAGAGCTACCATATTGATGAGAAGGCATACCTTCGGGTTACTTCTCTGAAGGGTACCCAACGATTCGGTATCAAAGGCAAGTTGGCGCCACATTACATCGGACCCTTCCGCATTCTCGCTAAACGTGGAGAAGTTGCCTACCAACTTGAACTACCCCTGCACCTTTCCCGAGTACATGATGTATTCCATGTGTCACAACTCAGGCGTTGCTTCAAGGACCCCATCCGCGAAGTCGACCATGAAACGCTTGATCTCGAAGATGACCTTTCATATCGAGAGTACCCTGTTCGTATTCTTGATTCCGCAGAGCGTTTCACTCATCGTCATAAGATCAAGTTTCTCAAAGTGCAATGGTCACACCACTCCGAGAAAGAAGCTACGTGGGAAAGAGAAGACCGTCTCAGTGCCGAGTACCCCACCTTCATCCCGACGAGTTCTGAATCTCGGGACGAGATTCTTTTGAGTGGGGGCGAGTTGTCACAACCCAAGTTTAGGTATGTGCTAGGGTTCAAGTGCTCCTTTGCATCATGCAAAATTTTCAAAAAGAAATCCAAATGGGGAAAAGAAAAGCCCTAGTTGAATTTAATTCAAATGGCCAGATAAAAATTGCTTCCAAAAATTCCTCTGGTATTTTTGAAAAGTCTTATAAATATGCATGATCACATATAAAGTGAAGTGGGTCTAACTGCATGCACCAAGATTTCTCAAAAATTCCAAAAGGGTTTGGAAATTAAATTAAACCCCCTATTTGAATTAAAGTTCAAATTAGTTGAATTTTAAAAATTCCCAAACTTTGTAAATGGCTAGCTATATGCATTACAAGTCCACATAAAAATTTGGAGAATTTAATAAAATGCCTAGCTATTTTTTTAGCACAGCAAAACAAATAACAGAAAAGAAAAACAGTGAAGAAAAGGAAAAAGGAATCCCAGCCCAACCTACTAGGCCTTGGGCCCAACTAGTTTCTCCCACGGCCCAGCCAGCCTCGGCCCACCCTGACGCCGTTGTTGTCTTCCCCCCGGGCACGAGCACATAGCTGCGTGCCCGGCATGCCGAGGCCGTCGTGGCCGCCGTGGCCACCGAGGTGCTTCCAGGCCGCCCCCTGCCCCTTTCTCGTGCCAAGGAGACGACCAGGGACGCCACGTCTATTCCCTCTCTCTACACTCGCTTTCCCCCTCGCCCTCGCCGGATTTCATGGCTACAGAGAGCCCGCCGGAGCACGCTTCCATGGAGACTCGCGGCCACCGTGCGCCATAGCCCCTACGGCTGTGTCCCTCCTCCTCAGCACCATCGACTTCGTCATCGAGCCCGGATCGAGAGCGTCCTCGAGCTCAAGCCGCCACAAACGTCACCGCCACCTCGCCGGAACCCGCAAGGATCTCCCGCCGAATTCGCCGCCACCAGCCACCCTCCGGCCTCCCCGACAGCTCCATTGGCACCAGGGTGACCAGCTGCTCCGTTCTCCCCTCTCCGCACCTCCTCCCGCGCCGTGCAATGCCACTTTGCCATGGCCAGTGCCACGGCCACCGCGCGAGCTCGCCGTGGACGAGCTTCCAGCGCTTCCAGGCTACGCTACGATGGCCAAGGCGAAGCGCGCATCCACGGGCTGCGCTATGGTGGCCCTGACGCTGCGTTTAGTGACGAAAATCGCCACCGAGCACCACGCCACCGCGCACTGTAGCCGCCGCCGGCGACCTTCCGGCGAGCCCGGCTAATCAACCCACTAACCACCCCCTAATCCCTTTGTTAATTGACCCCAAGCCAATGACAGGTGGGGCCCCTCCCTAATTAACCCCTCGGGTTAATTTTAAAACATGGAATTAACCCACTGAGGCTGACACCCCCGCCCCACTTTTCAGCCCCCCTGCCGACGTCATGCTGAGGCAAGGCTGACGCAATAAGTCCTTTTCTAATTAAAAGAAATCCAAAAAATCCAGAAAATAGAATAAACTTTGAAATTCAATAACTTTTTAATCCTAACTCCAAATTAAACATATAATATATGAAAAATTATCAGGAAAATGCAAGGATTATGAATATGCAACCTGTTTCTATGTTTGACCATTTTAAAATGGGTGAGCAGTAGCAAACATGCATATGGCATAATTTGAAGTTTGAAATTGCATTCCAAATGCAATACACTTCAATTAAGATGAATTTTCCACAAACCAGTGAGTTGATTGATATCATAGGAGTTGATTGATATCATGTGGCCCCTGCAACTGTTACAACTTATTCCATGCTTAGAGGTTACATTGAGGTTACTTTAATCTGTGAGTCGGGATGGTTGTGATCATGTTACTGTTGAAGGTGAAACTGTGTCACTGAATCCACCCTAATACAAGGTGAACGATGAGAGGCTGTGTAGGATTAGACAGTGGGTTGTCTCATTGAACACCGCCTTAAGCCCGAGTTCTTGTATGGTAATCCAAGACAAAGAGTACAACCACACATTGGGCTCACTGACCCCTCTCTTCCTAGTACCTTGATCCGTGTTGACGTCCAGGAGTCACATTAGTTCGGGCTTTCCATTTGGCATGTGCATAGAAAAATAATGAAGGAATGGTTGCATCATATAGATATGTGGGTGCACCTATGAGGCAGGAAAACCATCTGCTAAAGGTGGCGTCTCGGTCACCTGCATTGTCTGAGTCCGTATCGTTGAACCGGCCGGACTCTCGAGCGGTAGCAACTCAGATAGTCGACTCCTGGAATAGAGCGGTTGTGAGCGAAGTGTCGTGTTGAACATCCTCGATGTCAACTCTTGAACGGTGGTGAGAAAAAGGCGGTAACTGATGGTCATGTGTGTGTAGCTTACACCCTTGCAAGGTTAACAAAACTATTCGAATAGCCGCGTCCGCGGTCATGGACTACTTGGAACCTGTACCTGATTATTAGACAACTTGAATGGATACTTCTAAAACTCGCAAGATAAACGTCAGTGCTATGGTGTCCTCATGGGGAAGTCGAGGAAGTAACGATAGTGGTGTATTGGTTGGAGACTTGGTAGTGGACTCGTGCACGCTTCTTACCTCAAGTCTGGTACTCGTAGTACAGGACTAGCCAAGTCAAAGCTGGCACTTCTGCATGTTGAAACCCCACCTCCCTTTAACTTGAAACTTGAGCATGAGTAGTATAGTTCTGATGTAAGTCTTGTTGAGTACGACTTTGTACTCACGTTTGCTTATTCTATGTTTTAGATGAGAACCCAGCCCCCGATGGAGTCACCTTCCTGAAGCTCGACGTTGACTAAGCTAGTATAGTTCCAGATAGCAGTCTGGTCCCTCGTGGAAGGGCATGTTTGTTGAACAAGGCTTCTCTAAGCCAGTTGTTAATCTTGTCAGTACTCAGACCTAATTTTCTTCCGTTGTATGATGTAATGTTGATCACAGACTTTTGATCTTTGTATGCTCTATGTGTAAGTCAATAAAGAAGTACTTTGTAGAGTTATGTGATGATACCTGCTGTTCATACTGGACATGTGTGCTGCATGTATGATTATAACATGCATGTCTTAGTATGGGTTTTCGAGACCTTAGTTGAGATCTGGCTGGCGGTCTTTTATACACCAAGTGGCCCTTAGATGTGCGCAACTTGGGGCATCGCGATGCGATTGCTCTTGAATCTGTCATGTGCACACTTTGTTTTATGATCGAGCCCGCCCTAGACCCCGACTAAGTGATCGGGCTGGAGTCTGTTTATGTAAGTGTTATAATTCAATCGATAATATGGTTGAGGCGACTTGTCTATGAGTATGGGATTTCACCACCCATAATCATTTAGACTTGTGAGCGGGCGATGAGGACCCATCTTAGTTGATCATCCGGCCTGGATGGGACGCCCCTCACGTTCGATGCTTTCCGAGAGTGTTCTGTGCTTGGCCTTGTCTGCTTCGACAAGTGGGTACGACTCTCGGCTCTCCATATGATTGAGTTGTGACTGGAATTACATACGCATATTCCGGGTCCTGACACTGGACCCCCGGATTCCACGCTTATTTTTGGATTCTATCCCACCCGAAAAACCGGACCCGAAACGGGCCATTTTTAGGCCCAAAACAACCCTAACCACCCACCTACTATATATAGTAAGTGCTACCTACCAAATCTGGACAACCCTAGCCCTAGTTCCTCTCATTCCGTGCTTTCCCAACCCACCGCCGTCACCTGGTTCTGCCCTCCCCACCAACCACTCCTCCCAGATCTGGAGGCCACGATCTGGACCGTCGGATCCAGATCGGGCGGTCCTCATGGCGCCACGTCACCAGATGGAGCAGCCCCTTCCCCGAGCTCCCTGTCTTGAGCCGCCTCCCAGCCGCACCTTGCGCCGTCGCGTCCACGCACTCCGGCCAGCCCGACGACGTCGGTCGCCACCACCAGGTCGCCTCCTCGCGCCGTCCTCTCCTTCTCCTCCATCTCCTCTCACCTCCTCTCCTCGTAGGGTGCACCAACGGCCGTGGAAGCCGCCATGGACGACCTCGGTCCGAGCTCGCGAGACCCCCTGGAACCACGTCGCGCCCCCCATGTACCCCGCCACCAGCCAGATCCGGCGACCGACGGCCGGATCCGCGCCATCCCCGCCGACCTTCGCCGGTCCCACGCCCCACCGGCCTCCTCCCGCCGCAGCAAAGTCGCCAACGCTGCCTGCAGTTCGCTCGGGAGGAGCACGAAGGCATGAGCGTGCCCGCTCGCCCGTGCTGTGGGCTAGGCGCGCCTCCAAGGCCCAGCAAGGCGGCCCAGCACGTGCGCCCCGGCGGACCACCCAACGAACCCCGCCGCGGCCTGCCTCTCGCCCGTGGCGAGAGATAACATCTCTCTCGCCCAGTCCGCCGACCTGGGCCACGGCCCACTATGGTGAGCACCTTTTTTTTCTATTAGTTGCTGCACTGTGTGGTTGGCCGACCCATGATTATTTCTCACCCGTGCATTAGATAGTTATCCAAGGCCCTCTGTTCGGCCCGTGTAGAGCTAGATTCGGCCCAAGACCTTGTATAGCCGTTTTTCTGTATATTAGTATGGCAGATTGTATTGCTATTTTCCAAGGCTTGTATCGTTTTGCTCGTAGCTTGGATTGCGACGGTTCCAACATGAAACTTGCTCCGTTTTGCGCATAGATTAATAAAATATGCTTCTTTGCCATGTTTGATTTTGTTTACATGTTGTTTACCTGCTAATTACACCGCATGCCACCGTAAACTATTTCTTTAACAACTTTTAACCGTTGCTCAAAATAAAATGTTTCTTATATGTAACTTGACTAGAATTTCGTCTAGATTGTGAATATGCTGCTCTTGCTTGCTAATAAAATTATAAAATATGGTTTAGGGCAAATCTGCACCAAATGCAATAAATATCGTGGGGTCCGTAATAGTTGCCATGTATAGGTTTTACCCCCCACTTAAAGTGACTAGATTAGATAGTTTATTTATGCTTCACCTCTTGGCATGATTGTGTGCCATCCCGTGCTTGAGTGAGTTGCCATGTTAATAAACTTTTCTCATGTTGTGTAGCTAAACAACTTGAACCATTCTAAATGTGCGGTATCGTCGTGTGTGACGAATACTCCACTTAACCTATTAGTAACCGTTCCCGACGATAGGTGCGATACTATGGTGCATTGTCACGTGTTCCCTTCTTGATGTTGTTTGCTGGTGATTGCTTCGTAGTAATAGATGCTTGCTCGTCGATTGCCTTTTCTAGTGTTTCCTTCTTGTGTGCTTTCGCAGGTACCTCTCAGAGATGATGCAAGCTTGCGATCGACTACACCTTCAGTTTCGTCTTCTCATCAGGTAAGGGGGAGCATATATCATCCTTATAACTTTCAGCTCACTCGCGCCTAGGTGTAGGATAGAACGATTGCTTGATCCTACCACTTCATATTCATGCCTCTCAAATAAACCCAAACATCCATGTCCTCCACATCCCAGCAAACCCTGTTCGGCTATGTTACTATTGCTTGCTGCTCAGCCACCGCTTACTATGCATGCTCGAATGTTATCAATTGTTATCCTGTTACTCCTTTGATTGACTATATTCAACGAAGGATGGAAGGTCTAGGCTATCCCGCCACGATGCTTTGTTCCATTCGAGTCACCCAGGGCCTGAGTTCCGGGTGTTGTGTCTCTTGACGAGCGTGCCTAACTGCGTGTGGGATACTATGGGGTCCCCTTTTCTTACCTACCTAGCTCTAAAAATTTCTAGAGGTGGCCCAAGCTGATTTACCATTTGAAACCGTGTGCGTAACTGGTCTGCAGCCAGTGGATTTGAAAACAACCCGGGCCAGCAGAGACATGGTTTCTCTGTTGGTCCACACTGGTGAGCTAGGGAAGTCCCCTGCTGTTTAGGTGAGGCTAACCCCGACCTTGGTTATACGGAAGAGTCTGATCCGAGAGCGTGGTCGACTTTTGGATTGGGCGTCGACTCCCCGGGGGCCACCCGGATTTGTGCGTTGTTAGTGAGAGGGACCTGTCGTTTCGGATCTCTAGGAACTAAATCATAAAATGGTTGCCTGTGATGGGTAGAAACTGAGAGAGATGGTCGTGCATGCGGAGCCTTGTAATGGGCAGTTGGTACACCCCTGCAGGGTTAAATATTTTTGAGAAGCCGTGTCCATGGTTATGGACGACTTGAGACCTACTCCTTGTTCATAGACAACAACAACTGAGATAATCTTAATATAAATTGATAAACGTGTGTGTTCCTTGACAGCTTCTTCTTCGTCGAGATGCGAAGAGGAGGACAAGGATAGGATAGGTGTTATGCTTGCATAAGTAGGTGGCTACCAGACTTATTGGAGGCGATTCCTCATCGAATACTTGGTTCTCATCTTACTCTAAAATAGACCGTTAGACACTCATATATTGCTAGTGCATCTGCAACCTCACCACTACCCCATCTTACCCGTGAGAAGTTAGTTACAAGACTTTTGATATAGCTCACCTCCTTTTTTCTCTTTTACGCACGTTATGCAAACGACATTGGACTACAGAGGAGCTTGACGACCCTTCTTCTGGACGCCTTCGCGAAGACTCGACGACGACTAGTTAGGCGATTCCCGGCGGAGAGCCTGGACCCGTGTGGTTACATGAATGGTCTGTTTTACCTTTGCCACTAAGCACTTGAATGTAGTATGTACTCAGACATGTAACTTCCGCTGATGTATTGTATTAAGGCAGTTGTATGCCGTTTGTACGAGATGTTGTATCCTTGTAGTTGTAGTGTTGTGATATCATGTTGAAATCCGGGGCATATGGCATTGTCATATGTCGCGGTGAGACCGATATGTGCTTCGTCCCCGGATCTGGATGGAAACATCTAGATCTGGAACAGTACCGCATATCGGGCCTTACAACCTTGCTAACTTGAGGCTCAGTTCTTTGTACTTAACTCCTTGCTTGAAGGCATGAATGGCTTGGAACTCGGAGACTCCTTCCACCGAGTTATGGAGTGTAATCCACCGCTGAATGTAATCCCGAGTAGATTCAGTGTTTCCCTGAACACACAGCTGTAACTCGGTCAGACCTCCAGGCAGTTTGTAAGTTCCTTCAATTTTTTAACAAAGACTCTTTACAAATCTTCCCAAACCCAGATACTATTGGGGGGTAGCTGATTCAACCAGGTCTGAGCTGATCCCTGCAGCATCAAAGGGAGGTGCATCATTGCTATGTTATCTCCTCCACCTCCTATCTGTACCGCTATTCTATAATCATCCAACCATGTCTGAGGGTTGGCATCACCTCAACACTTGTCCACCCCTTGTGCTATTCGGAAGTGAGGAGGAATTGGGGTGGATCGAATCCTTTCACTAAAAAAACTGGCCCTGTAGCCATTGAAGGGCGAGCCTGATCTTGATGATGAAACCTAGCACGATCCACTCGGCTCTGTACCAGATGACTCCGAGCATCATTATCAACATTGTTATATCGACCATCTTGATGACCATCTCGGCGTTGATGGAACTCTTATCTTCGTGGAGCACCTCGGTCCGACCTGTGAGCCCCATAATCATCCTGCCTCCGAGGTTCCATACGCCTATATTGATCATGGCGATATCCTTCTCGGGGATCATTCCTGGGCCGAGGTGATATGTTCCAGTTTCTCCGACTATCACCATAAGGTGTATGAACAGATTGTGATGTTCCATTGGGAGGAGCTTGAGAATGAACACGCTACAATGATTGACTAACCACAACTTTTTGCTCCACCGCCTTCTGCAATAAGAATGCCAAATGCTGAATTCCTTCTGCAGCCGACCCACTAGGTTGCAAAGAATTTGAAATCCGAGTTGCTGCTATAAGGTTCTCCATTGGGGTTTCCAGAGCTCGGAAAGTTTCTCCTTCTCCCTGGCCTTGCAACTGCCGACTGGTTCTACTTTTCTTGTGTAAGGCCCAATATGCGGTACTGTTTCAGATTCGGACGTTTCCGCCCGAACCCGAGGACGAAGCACATATCGGACCCACCGCGACATATGACGAAGTCATATATCCCGGATTTCAACATGATATCACAGCATTACAGATACAAGGATACAACATCTCATACAATCGGCATACAACTGCCTCAAATATAATACAGCAGCGGAAGATACATGTCTGAGTACAGACTACAAGCAAATGCCTACCGGCAAAGAGAAAAGCATCGATCCCATAACCACACGGGTCCAGGCCGTCCGCCGGGATCCGCCTAACTAGTCGTCGTCGAGGCTCCACGTGAAACGTCGATCACCATACCTGTTGTCGATCAGAACCCTGAAAAGAGTTTGGGGGTAGTATCATGAGTACAGAGGTACTCAGCATCCAACTATAGTGGTCATCTGACCCAGCAAGGACTTCATCACTCGTCATTCTAGGACAACTAGTAGTTTACGGTAAGGAAGGGGTAAGTGGTGAGGTTGCTGCCGCACTAGCGTTTATGAAGTGGCTAACGATCTAGAGAGTAAGGTAAGAAGACAAGCATTCGATGAGGAATCGCCTCCAACAAGTCTTGCTATCCACCTACTACGCAAGCATAACACCTATCCTATCCTTGTCCTCCTCTTCGCATCCCGACGAAGAAGAAGCAGTCAAGGCACACACACGTTGATCAAGTTATAATAAGATTATCTCAGTTGTTGTTGTCTATGAACAAGGAGTAGGTCTCAAGTCGTCCATAACCGTGGACACGGCTTCTCGAAAAGATTTAACCCTGCAGGGGTGTACCAACTGCCCATTACGAGGCTCCGCACGCACGTCCATCACTCTCAGTTGCTACCCATTATAGGCAACCATTTTATGATTTAGTTCCAAGAGATCCGAAACGACAGGTCCCTCTAGCTAACGACGAACAAATCCGGGTGGCCCCCGGGGAGTCGACACCCAACCCTCGAGCTGGCCATGCTCTCGGGTCGGACTCTTCCGTATGACGCAGGTCGGATTACCGGTTAGTTCTCTTATGAGACCGGGTCCTAGCTGATCGGGTGGACCAATAGAGAAACCATGTCTCCACTGGCCCAAGTTGTTTTTAAAACAGCTGGGGGCCCAACCAAGCACACACACGTTTTCAAATGGTAAATCAGCTTGGGTCACCTCTAGAAATGTTTGAAGCTAGGTAGGTAAGAAGAGGGGACCCCATAAAATCCCACACGCGGTTAGGCACGCTCAGTCTTAAAACCAATACCCGGAACTCGGGGCCTAGGTGACTCGAATGGAACAAAGCGTCGGGGCGGGATAGCCTAGACCTTCCATCCTTCGTCGAATAAAGTCAACATTATAATAACAATCATATCATCAACAATAATATAATAATGATCAGGTGATATCCCAACCCAAAGAGTAACAGGGTAACATCGTAGCATCCTAAGCATGCATACTAAGCAGGGGCTGAGCAACGAGCAATAGTAACATAGCAGTACAAGGTTTGCTGGGAGGGGACATGTCTGTATCGGTTTAAAAGAGGCTGAAAACATGTGGTAGGGTCAAACATCGCCTAACCTATTCTAGCATGCAAACCGCTGGTTGAAATAGAATGGATCATAAGTAATGCAAGTCCTTGCCTGTTGATAAGTCGGGTTCCGAAGGTGTAGTCGATCGCACGGTCGCATCGTCTCCGAGATGTATCCGCGGGAGCACACAAGAAGTAAACACTGGAAAGCAATCAACGGTGCACCACTATTACTACGGAGCAATACAAGAGCAAGCATCAACAAGAGTAACACGAGACATCGCACCTACCGTCGAGAGCGGTTACTAACGATTTAAGTGGAGTACTCGTCACACACGACGATACCGCACGTTTACGGTGGTTCAAGTTGTTTAGCTACAGGTGACCAGACAACGGTTATTAACATGGCAACTCAAGCAAGCATGGCATAGCACACAACAAGTCAAGAGGTGAAGCACAAAGTAAACTATCTATGCTAGACAATTTAAGTGAGGCACAATCCTATACATGGCATAACACTAAGTGCCGCACGATAATTAAAAGATTTGGTATTGTTCTGTCCTAAACCATATTTTAGGTTGGTTAACAACAGCAAACAATAGCATAAACACAAAGAACACGAAAAACTAATCAAGTTACATATAAAGAACACCCCAAACGGAGTTACGGTTAAAAAGATATAAGCAAAACAATTTACGGGCACATGCTGTATAAACAGGGGTAAATCTATATGCAAAAGTTCAGCAACATGACATAGCAATACATGGGATGAAAGTAGACATGATGCTTAACAATATGCAATTGGAATCACTCAATTCCGATGAACGGTTGCGAAGCCATCGCCATCCGAAGTTGCAACAAAATAACAGTTGTCAGCAATAGCAGCACAACAACATCAGGATAGCTACTTTGGAGCAAAATATAATTATGATGCAGCAGGCAATTATGGCATGTGAATGCATGAAACTGAAGTAGAAACATTGCTTAACGCAACGCAAAAGGAATCAATGCAATAGGCCTCATGGATTTCTTACAATCATCATGCAAAGTTGCAACAAAATAACAACAGCATGACTCTAACAGGAATTTAAAGCAATTTAATGGCCTGATGCCCACTTTGAACAGAAAAAACTATATCTAAACGACCTCAAAACAATTAACTCACAAAAGACGGATTAAAGTACACGCAATTCTAAGCAGTTTTCGTTTTGGGGGCGACGCAATCCGAGCTACGGTTTAACGGGAATTTACAGCGCAAAATTGAACCAGCAAACAGTTTTACAGGACTTAGAAGAAAAACATAAAAAGACAGAGGGGAAAAAAAAACGGGGCCTCACCCCTGTTGGGCTCGGCCCAAGTGGCCGCTGGGGCTGGCTGCGGTGGCCTGGACTGGGCCGTGGCCTGGCAGGCCGCGAGGCAGTGGGCCGAGGCGTGGCCCACCTGGGCGCAGCGAGCGGGCACGCTCGCCCTCGTCCCCGACGGCAGAACGCGGCGGCGCGGCGGCTGTTGCCGTTGCCGGCTCGACGCCGGCGAGGCGAGGAGGCAGGCGGCGGGGGCAGGCGAGGGGGCCGGAGGGGGGTGCGCGGGAGGAGGCCGATCCGGCGGGAGGCGGCGCCTGGCGGCTCGAGGCGAGCTCGGCCTCCGGCCTCCAATGGCGCAGCGACCATGGCGGCTCCTGGCGCGGCCAGTTCCTGCAGGGAGGAGGAGGCGGGAGGTGAGCGCGGGGAGAGATGGAGCTGCGGCAGAGGAGGAGGGGCGCCGGCTGGCGCACGGCTCGCCGGAGTGGCCGGGCTGCTCGCCGGCGGGAGGAGCTCCGAGGCGGCGAGGGAGATCTGCGGGAGGAGGGGCTCGGCCCAGATCGGGCCCGAGCGGGCTGGCGACGGGCCCTGCGGGGCCCTAACCGTGGTGGAGCTGCTGTTGTGGCGACGTGGACGCACGGTGGCCGCAGATCTGGAGATCTGACGGCTGGGAGGCTCAGATATGTCTAGGGTTTCGGATTTGGGGTGTTTTGGGGCTAATTTTGTGCAAAAGGAGGGGGGTGGCTGCAATTTTCCAGAGGGGGAAACCCTAATTGGGGTGTGGGAGGCTGGTGGTGTTTATATAGGCAGGTTGGCTGGTCTGTTGACGCAAACGCCCTCGGTACCCCTCTCGCGTGTCCGGTGATCGCGTTCGTGACCGCCGAGACTCTGTACGGACTCCGATTTCGACGAAATCTCGAACCACGCGCTCAGCGCGTCGAGCTCTTCGATCGTACCTCACTGCGGTGACATTCCGACAACATTTTCCGGCGCGCTATAAAAATATCCCGTTTAATTATTAAACGGGGTTTTCCGTTCCGTTGGCTGCGGTTGATCTCGTGCGGTCTCGCGACGGTGATCGGGTGAAACCCGGTGTCGCAAAGGTCGAGTGTCAGGGTGGCAAGGGTCGGTCTCCGTCCGAAACGAGATAAGAGGGGGAAAATAATCGCCGATCGATAAATCGGGGATGCAAACACCGCAAACAAATCAGGCAATCAGACAATTCACGCAGAAAACAAAATTTTTAATTTTTGTGAAATCTAGGCTGTTACATCTTGAGACAAGCAACCTCTTGGGCTTGGTGTTCTAGTGTATTTTCCAACTCGGCTAGGTGTGCCCGTTCACCGAGGTTAGTTAATCTGGCTGCTTCTAGGCATCGCCTTTCTGGAGTAGCCATATCAATGGGAGTGTGCAACAACCGCTTTGCTGCCTCCGCATTTTCTTGTTCCTCCCGAGTAAGCGATCGGGGATGCCGGCTGGACCCTCGGAGTTCCAATCTCCGGAAGGCAGATATACGCCGACCTGGTTCACGATTATTGCCCTCAGGTGGACTATGAGCTTCATCTCTGACTGGTGACGGTTGTGGTGGTGGTGCTTCATCCATATAAACTTCTACAACCGCGATTGGAGACCCGCTGCTGCCTTCTTGCTCCACATCAGGCTCTAGGTCAGATGTTGGCATGTCATCATCTTCGCTCGGGTTGAAGAGATGAAAAATAGACGCTGTTGGACCTTCTCTTGCTATCAGTTCATCAAGGGCTTTATGCGCTGACTCCGCTAGACAAGAAAAATCATTGGCCACAAAGGCCAATGATCAAAAGAAAAACGTATTGCCGTGGACGAGCTCGGGGCCGTGGATCGACGAGGAAGACGAAGAAGAAACCATCTCTGCGATTGCTGATCAACTCAGCCCCATGGTGGGCGCCAACTGTCGTGGATATAATCCTGACAATAGATATAGGGGTATGAAGGGAGCTATATGAATCTGTATGCAAAGAGGTTGACGCAGAGACAATTATACAGGTTAGGCCTCTCCGTGGAGATAACAACCTTAATCCTGTCCCAGACTTACTGGGGTATTCTTCCTTAGAGTTCGTGGGAATAGTATGCGCGTAACCCTACCTAGGTGAGGGTCTGGGATTATATAGAGTGCGCCCTGCCCCTTCGATGCCCTGATAATGGGGTTTTTATTACAATCTTTAATGCTTACATTTAATACATGAAACTGCCTAGCCACTACGCCGCATTAAGGCGAGGTAACGCTTCTGTCTTCAATGTCCTGGCGCTCTGTTGATCTCCCTAGTCTCCGAGTAACACAGGTCGGCAGTTCCCTTCTCCGAGACACACGTAACTTGAGGGTCAGACCATTGTCTGAGTAACATGTAGCTCGGAGGTCCCTTCTCCGAGTAACATGTAGCTCGGATGTTATCAAACCTTCCGATTTGCTTGTAATTCGGGGGTGGTATGTATTGAGTGACTTTGCAGTTCTACCGAGCTGCTTACAACTCGATGGTTTTTCTATTTTTCTCTTATTAGTGAATTATCATGGAATATCATATGTTTAAGGGTATCCCATGATATATGGTGCTTAAGGGTACACCTTAGGTATGGCCATGACATCGGCTTAGGCTGGGTCGTGTCATCACAAAGCCAGAAGACCGTAGAAGGAATTAGACTTACCTTGTCTAATAAGGAAATTATATTGTAAAGTAGATTAGGACTCCATCTCGTATGGGATTCGGATTCATGTAAATGAGGGAACCTACGCCTATATAAGACGCCCCCTTGGATCAAATAGATCAACTCAACTTAGATCTTCTCGAGGCATAGGCATCGATCTCGCACCTTTGTATTCGAGAAGTCGACACCCCATAATAGAAAGCAGCAGTAGGTCTTTACCTTACGAGGGGCCGAAACCTGGGTAAATCTCGTGTCTTGTGTTCTCGCCGACTCACCTCCTCGAAACCACCTCGCAGCAAAGGTCCCACATTAAGTTCTCTAATGAGGACATCTGCCGTGACTTTCCCACGACAGTTGGCGCCCACCATGGGGCCTATGCGTGCAGGCGTCGTAATCTTGGAGGAATCCCAACAAGGTATGGATGACTTCACTGCCGACTGGATTGCTAGAAACCAACACAAGAAATTTTACATGTACAATACCATCTGGACTCCGCAGACCGATTCCGTCAAATCGGCCTGTCAGATCCCAGTTGACTACAATCACTCTTCCACTAGAAGATCAGATGGATCTAAGACACAATCCGAAGAAACTGAGGGTCGGCTAGAAACCAACTTCAGACATGTTTTCGTTGGAGTTGTCAGTGGATCTCAAGAATCGGATCGCTCTGTCGAAACCCTAGATCGCAACAATCCGGCGGAACTTTCCGATAACGAATCCATCCGTTCGATTGGAGAAAACCGGCTCGGACCTGAGACAGAAGAGTATAATCCAGATTCCCCTTGTTATCGGAAGACCATGGAAGGGGACAATACTTCACAGCTCCCAGAAAAAGTCTCTTTTTGAGACGAAGAAGACGTTGACTATACAAGAATAAGAAGTCCCTTGGGAGAAGCCCAACATGAAGAAGCTCTAGAGAATCCCCCTGAGGCGCGAGATATGATAATGGATTCTCTCCCTTCGTTGGTTACCCCAAGTGGAAGGTGAGATGTAGGATAGCAGCAAATTTCCCCTAACTTAGAGTTTAGGGTTTGTCTCCCATAGGACTCTGAAAGCGACAAGTAGGTGGTAAAGTGAACAATGGCGCCGAGGTTGATTAATTCACCTGGATCTGCACACACAACAAGTAACTTTTCTCCCAACGAAGTTCAGAGAGGTTGTCAATCTCTCCGGTCTTGTTGTTTACAGAGGATCGAACACAAGAGATAATAGTAGTGATAATTGCAACTGGAAAGTAAAAGCAATAAGTAAATTGAGGGTGTAAACAGTGGTGGAAATATGGACCGGGGTCCCATGATGTTCACTAGTGATGTCTCTCTCCCAAAAGACGACAAAACTGCTATGCGAGGTAAACAAATCACAACTGGGCAATTGACAGGATTACGGGCGCAAACCAATGCTAACTATGCTACAAAGAAAGGAAGAGGCTCAAAAGCATGGGCGGTACACAAAAATAAGTAGACCGAAATCCATCTGCATCTACTACTAATCATCCACCTTGAGATATCTATCTAGAACATCTCGCTGGTATTAAGTTGCGAGCCCCACCCAAAGTGTAAACCCAAAGCAACAGACAACTGCATTAAAAGAACTTTGCCTAAAGTAAACAATCCTTTCAACCGCGGCTACAAGCACCGTTGTTTTCCCCCTTGTGGAAACAACACATCCCCTAGACTCATGTTTCTATCACTCAAGCTAGTCATTAGGGGGCATGAACCCACAATCAAGCATAACGGTCCTTCGTGGAGTCACTACCTACTACTTGGCCAAAGCAATAAACAACAACGGAGAACATGCAAGAATTACTCAAGAACAAAAATATAAAAGAGAAGAACCAAATATATTACTCAATCACAATCTGAACATAGTCTCATAATCCATCAGACCCCAGCAAACTCAAGATAGCAACAACAGAAAGAATTACATATGTGCCTTGATCACGTAGGGCAGCTCACAAGGTCTAATCCATTAAGAACAAAGAGGGGAGGATAACATCACATAGCTACTGATCATGGACCCATGGTCCAAGGTGGACTACTCACGGATCATCCGGGAAGCACCCATTGTGGTGGAGAAGCTCCCAGAGGTCAATCCTCCCTCCGGTAGGGTACCGAAAAGAGGTCTTTTGGTGCTCTCGATCTTTGAAAAGAGACGGCGGTGCAACAGAGGCGAGATCGCGAAAAAGGGTTCTGTCTTTGGAGGTTTCGAGGCGAAGGAAATATATAGGAGAAGGGGGGAAGCCAGGGGGGCCACCAGAGGTCCAGGTGCCCCCCTGGCGCGGCCCCACCCTAGGAAATGCCTGGGGACCTGGTGGGTCCCCTCCTCCCCCCTTCGTGACTCTGGAAGGTTCCCGTACGCTGATTTTTTATTGTATTTTTCTGGAATTTTTGGAGCATTTCTAATATGGGGGAAACCTAAAATAAAAAGACAGTAGAAAAAAAGAACTGGCACTGGGGTGCACTGAGTTAATAGGTTAGTCCAAATATGATCAAAAGTGTATTAAGGTGTATCTAAAACATAGAAATATCACACAAAACATGCATGGAGCAAGCATAAATTATAGATACATTTCAGACATATCACCCCCTGAGTTCAAGACCTTGACTAACCAAAGTCCGGAACCGACTCCCAGCAAGCGTACGGACCCTCGGAGACATGAAACCGGCTTAACAACAGTCAGGGGTACACGATTCATGTCACCGGCATCTCTCGCAGTAAGTGGAGGCCGGCAGGAATGCCGTGAGAAGACGACTGAGCGTCAAAAAGCCACCTGGTCGCAAAGGGGGAAATCCTAGGAACGTGAGTATTTCATGGAGCACGCCCGACCTTCACGAGAGACCCAGTCACGACTTCTGTTCTAGGGTTTCCTCGTGATGAGAATAAATAGGAGGCTTGGTAGGGCACCAGAGGGGGGGAGGACCCAGCCAAGAGGCCTCCCGGTGCGGCCATGGGTGGGGTCGCGCCAGCAGGGCGCCTAGAGCCCCCCTGGATGCCCTCTGGCCCCACTTCTGGCTCGGGGTCCCTCTGGGTTCGTGGATTTTCTGTGATTTTTCTGGAACTTTCTGAGACACCTAAAAATCCATGCACATAAGAAAACCATACAGGCAGCTCTGCTGAAAACAACGTCATTCCGGGTTAGTTTCGTCCAAATCATGCAAGAATGAGGCCAAAACAATAGCAAAAGTGTTTGGAAAAGTAGATACGTTTGCGACGTATTGTCGGGACCCGGGGTTAGCGTATGCAAGTCCCTCTACGACATAGTCATATGGAGAGCCGAAAACCGTACCCACTTGTCTAAGAAGACAAGGCCAAGAACAGAACGTTCTCGGAAAGCATCATACGTGAGGGGCATCCCATCCAGGCCGGATGATCAACTGAGATGGGTCCTCATCGTCCGCACACAAGTCCAATGATATGGGTGATGAACTCCCATAATAAAAGAAAAGTCGCCTCAACCATACTATCGACTATCTCATAACTCTTACATAGACTTACTCCAGCCCGATCACTTAGTCGGGGTCTAGGGCGGGCTCGATCATACCACAAAGTGTGCACGAGACGGAGTCTCGAGCAATCGCATCGCGATGCCCCAAGCTGCGCACATCTAAGGGCCACTTGGTGTATGAAAGACCGCCAGCCAGATCACAACTAAGGTCTCGAAAACCCATAAAAGATATGCATGTTATAAACATACACGCAGCACACATGCCTTGTGTGAACAACAGGTATCATTGCAATTCTCTACAAAGTATACATTTTATTGATAACTCTCATAGAGTGCACACAGAGATCACAAGTATGTGATCCAACATTACAACAAACAAGCGGAAGCAAAGTAGGTCTGAGTACAGACAAGTTTAACAAATGGCTTAAGAAGCCTTATTTAAACACAAGCCCTCCACGAGGGAACCAGTCGTCTGACTGGGACTAGACTAGCTTGGTCTTCAGTCGTCGAGCTCGATGAAGAATCCACCTTCGGGGTCAGTGGGTTCATCTAAAACATAGAATAAGAAAACGTGAGTACAAAGTCGTACTCAACAAGACTTACATAGGAGCTCTACTACTCATGCACATGTATCAAGGTAAAGGGAGGTGGGGTTCAATTGCAGAAGTGCCAGCTTTGACTTGGCTAGTCCTGAACTACGAGTACCAGACTTGAGGTAAGAAGCGTACACGAGTCCACTACTTTCTCCAACCAATTACACCACTATGGTGCCTTCCTCGACTTCAAGAATGCCATAGCACTCACACTTATCTTGGTGTGTTTTAGAAGTATCCAGTTCAATTTGTCTAATAATCAAGCTAAGCTTTCCAAGCAGTCCTTAACCGCGGACGCGGCTATTCGAATAGTTTTGTTAACCCTGCAGGGGTGTACCGCTACACACACATGATCATCAGTTACCGCCTTTGATCTCGACACCATTCAAGGGGTGTCAGCGAGGATGCTCACCACAGCTGTTACCTCATAGCCTATCTAGTCCAAGAAAGCCGCCTACATGGGTTGGCTACCACTATCGTGAACCCTGCTGGTTTACCGAAGTGGACCCAGGTGATGTGTGCGTGGTGCATAAGCCGGTCTCGGTTGAGCCGTTCTCTCACTTAGCAGCCAGGCCACAAGCCTACCAGAACTCCGAACTACTGCGACATCTGGACATCGAAAGGGATGAGTTAATAGGTTGAGAGGGGTCAGTGAGCCCAATGTGTGGTTGTACTCTTCATCTTGGATCACCACACAAGAACTCAGACTTAGGGTGGTGTTCAACGAGACAACCCACTGTGTACTCCTACACAGCCTCTCATCGTTCACCTTGTATTAGGGTAGATTCACCAACACCTTTCCACCAACATCATCATGATTACTACCATCCCGACTCACATAACAGTAACAACATGGTATCACTCTAAGCATGCAATAAGCAGTAACAATTGCAGGGGCCACATGATATCAATCAACTCCTAAATTTGCTAGGATTGTGGTTTGCTTACTACCGTGACAAATGATAGGTCATGCAAAGGAATGGGTTCATCTATGCGGTAGAAACGTAGCATGGTAATCATCCTATACAATGCATAAGCGAGACATGAGAGGGAATTGGGATTTTATCGACATGATCAATGGGGGTTTGCTTGCCTTGCTGACGTGGTTCGGTTTCAGTGTCTTCAACGAAGGGGGCAGCCTCCTGTTCCGGTTCCACCTCTACTCGACAAACAACAAACAAGGTAGCAAAGTAAATACAATGCACAATCACATGGTTGAAGGTTGAAACTTGATGTATATGCTTTGATGTGTGAAACAATTCCACTTAAAACGGGGTATTTGCAATTGAATTTGCAAATTTAAACTCCACATATGATTTCCAATTTAGCCAAGTTTCATATGACATTGTTTGATCAAGTTAAACCATTTTGAAATGTGTATGATATGCGTCTGAAGTTCAAGTATAATGTGGTATGTTGCTATGGTTCAAATTGCAAAAGCATTTGAAATGAGTTTGATTTAATTCCATTTAAACCAAATAGCAAATGCTACTGGTCACATTTTATATTCAACTCAAACATAGTTGAAACTTGGAAATTTGGATAGATAATTTTCTCCTGATCATTTTTCATATATTATATGTTAAATTTGGAGTTAATATGAATTTTCTATGAATTTCCAAAGTTTGGGGTATTTTCTGCCATTTCTGATTTATTTCATAAATAGAAATTCCTTTTACTGCGTCACTGTGACATCAACATGGCGTCATGGGGGCCACTGACAAGGGGGACCCACTGGTCAGCCTCTGGGGTGTTAATTAAATCTGTTTACAACGATTTAAACTTAACCAGGGGGTTAAGTGTGGCCTTGGGCCCACATGGCAGTCACTGTGGGGGGGGGGGGGGGGATTAAGCTTAAACTAATGACGTCCACGTCATTTCGCCGGCGGCTAGTCGCCGGCGACCTTCCAGCACGGCGGCGACACACGGGAGGGAGATTCCGGTCACCAATTTGAGCGCCGCGACCACTGGATTGAAGCTCTTGACGTCGCGCGTCGAATGGGCCAAGGTACGGGTGCTGGGAGGCACCAAGGCCATGCCGGCGTTGAGCCCTAGCGGCGGCGGAGCTACTGGCTCGGGGTGGAACTCGCTATGCCGCGACATTTGAAGCGGGGCTGGGATTAGACGAAGCAGCAGACCAAGGCAAAGATGAAGGACAAGGTCTCGAGTTCCATTGCTTCCCGGGTGCTCGCCGACGACGAGCACAGCGGCTCTGTACTCCGGCGTCCATGGCGATTTGAGCTAGAGGAGGCGAGCGGTGCCGTGGCTTGAGGGAAAAAACGCAGAGGCTCACCACGGATGTGACGGGATGGCTAGCAGGCTCGGGAAAGCTCTGGAGGCGGCGAATCGAAGACGATGAGCTTGCGGGTCCAGCGAGGTCTCGGCGGCGATTCCGGCTTCTACGGGGGCTCTGAGCTCTTGATTCCTTGCATGGCGACGGAGTCGAAGGCGGGGAAGCTTCTGGACAAGCTCTCGGAAGCTCTAGCTTGCGGTGGCCGCGTCTTCTACGGCGGGGTGCTTCGGTGAAGCTTCGGGCGGCGACGAAATCGAGCACGGGAGGAGGGGGAGGAAGCTATGGAGGGGGGAATGGATCCGGGAGTGAGCTGGGCGTCTCCAGGCGCGACTAGAAGACTCGGGAGGCGCCAGGCAGGCAGGCTGGTGCTCGCCGGCGTCGGCATGCGCTCCAGCGAGCTTCTTGCCGTGCCGGGGAAGACGACAAGGGGAGGCTGCGGGCTTGGGCTGCGGTGCGGTGAGTTGGGCTGGGGAGGCCCAGGTAAGTGGGCTCCTTTCCCTTTTCTATTTTCTGTCTGTTTAATCTTTCCTTTCTTTTTCTGTATATTTGTTTTGGCTCTGATAAAAATAGCAAACCATTTTATAAAATGCTGAAACTTTTTATGTGGCATCACAATATACTAGGCTAGCCACTTGTAAAGTTTGAACATTTTTAAAATTCAAATTATTTGAACTTTAATTCAAATAGGGGTTTTTGATTAATTCCAAGGCACTGTTTGATTATTTGAAAAATCCATGAGCATGGGGTGGGTCCCACATCACTTGATATGTGATCACACTCATTTATAAGACTTTTCAAAAATCTAACATGAATTTTTGGAGAAGATTTATTTCTGGCCTTTTGAATTAATTCATCTGGGGGTGTTCCTTCTCCCATTTTGCTTTTGAATTTGATTTCAATGACTTCTTTTGAAATCTTTAACATGATGCAAGATGACTTTGATCCTAGCACATTACCTAACAGAGGGTTCTGACACGTATCAACTCCGCCAGGCTTAGCATATTGCTTGTCCTCAAGCAATTCTGTTTTGACTAAACATGTACCAGAGCTCGTGGTTTTGAAAACAGAGATAAAATTCTTTTGGGAAGTGCAACTTTCTAGTCAATGGTAGACGGTAAAGGTCTCTCAATATCTCCCATACCAACCATATTAATGGTGGTTCCCATGCTTTTTTCTTACACTTGTGTTCCCTTACCCATCTATCCTTTAACGGTATATGGTGCCTTTTTATTTTGCCTCAAGTATGGAAGGAAAATTCTCGTTCCATCTATCATTAGCAGCATTTGGCCCATTTCATTCCATAATCAAGTATGGGGGAAGTGTAATTTTTATAAAATGTGAAACAAGTGAGAACTGGGCATTCTCTAGACCGGCCTCTGCCTCATAAATTTGACTAGTTAAAACTTTGTCAACGAGTAAGCTTTTGAATAAATTTTGAGATGGTAGAAGAAAGTCTTCGTTAGGGATGGCAGGTAAATAGCATATATAGGAAGGTATGGTGGACTCAATTGGAAGAACTGGTTTTAAAATGAGTTTGGATGCACAAGCAAAATTCCGCTTAGTGCGAGCGAAGGCTAGCAAAAGACTATGAAGAGACCAACTAGAGAGCAATAAAAGTCATATCATGCAGAGCGACAAAGCAACATTGAATTGGGCATGAAAGTGATATAACTATTCTGAAATAAAAGATCATCAAGGCAAGATAGAATTTTTAGTCATAAACATGTGTGAACATGTGCCAAGTCAATCCAAGAATTCTCCAACGGGAAATACCACTTCAATATGCCAAACCATGAACAATGCAATGCATGCAAATCATTTCAACAAGACATTATGCACTCTAGCCATTTGAGATTAGCCACAAAGAAAGCATGAACTACTGGGAAAACATTGTAAACATAGCACTATGTCGCTACAAGCTGGTCTCTAGATCATAAGTAACTGCATATGTACAAAAGTAGAAAAAAAAGAATTCATACCGGTTTTCCTTCTTGCATCCCTTCCGTTGATCTTCGTCATTACTGCCTTGTCACTTGCACGATCGAACGTAGGAAATATAATCAAATGCCATCACGGACTCGAGCTGAACTCTGCAAACAAAGCAAACTAAAGAGAGAAAGGAAATCTTTTTGGGTTTTTCAAAGGTTCAACGAAAGAAAGAGAAAGGAGAAATCTTTTTTTTGTTTTTGGAAATTAAAGAGAACAAAGAAGAACAGGCAAAAACGTTGAAAAGATCAAAGCAAACAACACAAAACGGATAATACAATGGAAAAGGGAGAAGGGCACGTACTCCCCGAAGCTTAGGGTTTTTGCCTAAGTTTGTAACAGCTACTGTGGTCCCCAGGAGCCTCCAGCTCCGAGGTAGTATGGGTGAGTCCAAGGGTCATACGAGGCTTCAGGTGCATACACCGAAGTCCTGGGATGCTCCCACGAAGAAGGCTGCTGGACCACATACTCATTGAAATGGGTAACGTCGAAGGACCATTTGCTCCTGCGAGTATAATCAAACAGAAGAGGTGCAGGTAGACAAATCTCTCGAATAATGGTCAGTGCAAACTTCAAAATATAATTAAGGTTACCAAACTTGGAAGTACTGGTAACAAAATCATGCCTCTTCATGGCAGCAAGATCAAAGCTTATATAAGTAAAAGGCTCATCATCAAGATGTGCGGTGCGATTAAGAGACTCAAGGATAACTGCAGCGTAAACGCCACCACAGAGATCTCCCTTGTTGCCATTGGCAGCAAGGCGGCGAGCAATTAAGGAACCTACATTATACTCACTCTCCCCTGAGAGGGCGTTCGCCAGGATAGCAATATCCGGTGCAGAACTGTAGCTCGTGTTTTCACAAGCTAACAACCCTGTAGTAATAAACTATGAAAAATACGTGAGGTGGGGGAATAAGATGATGGAAATCTTCGAACGCTGGATATCCTTCGTGTCATGGATGCAAAGAGAGTTGAAGAGGGTTCTCAGCTCGGTAGGCTGAGTGTGCATCTTCGCCGTCTGTCGAACGTTCGGCACACCTATTATTTCACAAAACCTCGACAAAGACATGGTCAAAAGATCATCATAAATTCTAAACTCAACAATACCAATGTCATGATTATATCTGAAACTATTAATAAAATAGGAGGTGAGTTTACGATACTGAGCAACACGGCATGTTGCAAGCCGTGTCAAACCTGCATTAGCACAAAGGCTGTAAAATTCCTCCTTGATTCCTGCAGCTTCAAGAAAAACGTCGCACGGATATGTCATTGCGCGTGCCGGACTTATATCTTCCATCAGCTCTAGGGGCACATGATCTTCCTTGTAGCTCACCCTAGCAGCTGAGGACGAAGCTGCAACTCTAGTAATTCGATTGGTGCGCTCGGGCTTATTCTTCCCAAGCCACCCCTTTGCTTTTCCTAGCAAACTCATTTCTGAATTTTTTGAAAATTCACAAAAACAAGGTTTTAAGAAAAATTAGTTGAGGAAAACTACTCTACTCACTTACCTAAGGCATAAACTTGCATCAAAACTTGGAAAATAAATTTCTACACATGCATGCAAGCATATATGAACAGCACCAAGAACTACTAAATACTCACAAACAAAGACACCAATCAAAAATCTAATTGGAGGGGTGGAGGAGTCACATACCATGGAGTATTTGCTCAAAATTTCAGCTCAAACAATGGGCCGTAGAGAGAGATCGAAATTCTGGGCGGAGAGCAGCAAGAACGCCAATTACAACTGAAGAACTCATGTTTTTGGTGCAAGGGAGAGAGAGAGGAGGAAGACTTACCAGCAAAGGGAACCCGGGGCGCCCAGGCGCCCTGTGGGCGCGGCCAGGGGGCAGGCTGCGCCAACTGGCCGCCTGGACCAGGGGTGGTCCCCCTGGTCAGCCCCAGGTGCATCTGGGTCACTTTTTTCGTGGAAAAATTGATTTTTATTTTGTGGAATTTTTCTTACAACTTCACTATTGAAAAAATTTCGAGGTTCAAAAAGCTGGAAAACTTTCTGAAAACTGGAAATAGTGGCTAGAAATGTGAAGCTTCAAAAACGTAGAACTTTGGTACAAAAAGGATAACAAAAGCTAAAGAAAATGAAAACATAACAAGATCCTCTTTTCACTTATATAAAACATGCTAGCTAGCAAGGTTGATCAAGTCTTACCAGCAAACCATCAATATATAGAGCAGAAAGTCTCACCTCTTATAAAGTGACCATTGCACCTTTACTTTAATGGACATTGTACCCTCCATAATGGTTTTGTATTTGTGGTGCACATGTAGAGGACAATCCCATTCTCCAATCTTCACGGTCTCGATATTCTCTATAGATTTAAAGCCATGCCTTTTGTCGATCTTCTTCGGAAAATACACCATGTGTTCGTTGTCATCCACATTGAAGGTAACCTTTCCTTTATTGCAATCGATGAAAGCACCTGCGGTGTTAAGAAAAGGTCTACCAAGAATAATGTACATCCTCTCATCCTCGGGCATGTCAAGGACAACAAAATCTGTAAGGATTAAGCAATTAGCAACTACAACAGGAACATCCTCACAAATACAAATCGGGACGGCTGTTGACTTGTCAACCATCTGAAGAGATATATCTGTAGGGATTAGTTTATCTAAACTAACTCTCTTGTAAAGAGAAAAAGGAATAAAACTCACTCCTGCACAAAGATCACATAAAGTAGTTTTGACATAATTATTTTTTATGGAGCAAGGAATGGTGGGTATACCTGGATCACCAAGCTTTTTTGGAATCTTAGCACTGAAAGAGTAGTTAGCAAGCATAGTGGATATTGCCTCATTAGGGGCTTTTCTTTTGTTAGGAACAATATCTTTCATATATCTTGAGTAAGGAGGTAACTTAATAGCATCAGTCAAAGGGATTTGAAGAAAAAGAGGTTTCATCCATTCAAAAAAATTATTATAATGCTCTTCTTCTTTGGTTTTGACAGACTTACCTGGAAAAGGCATGGGTTTCTGTACCCATGGTTCTCTTTCCTTCCCATGTCTACTTGCGATGAAGTCTTCTCTAGTGTATTTCTTGCGTTTATTGGGTGCTTCTTCTTCTCGAACCTCGGGAGGATCATTCTTTTCCTTATCTTTTTCGGGCTCAACACCGTCTTCAGTTTCAGCATCGGAGGTAGATATACTATTTGGATCAGCAACATGATCTTCTTCAACTATGGGATCATTTGAATTGTCAGCTTCCGTATGTTTCTTCTTCTTCTTCTTCTTCTTCTTCTTCTTCGGAGAGCTAACGAATTCTTCTTCCTGCATTTGAGAATCTTGCTCGATCATCTTTGGATGCCCCTCTGGATAGAGAGGGTCTTGGGTGCGTGTTCCACCCCGAGTCTTTATACCATAGGCCTGTAAATTATCTTGTTTTGGATTGTTAGCAAGAAAATCTTTTTGCACATCAAAAAATTGTTCAAGTTGAGTTTGAACCATATGAAAATGCTTAACAAGACATTTCACAAACTTAACTGTTCTACCTAGAACATCAAGCAAACTTTTGATAGCAAGAGTTTTATCATGCAAGTGACTTTGAATCCTCATATTAAAGTGATTTTTCTTCATAATAAAATTATCAAGCTCATCCAAACATTGATCCGGAGGCTTGCCTTGAGGGATGTCACTTGCATTGAAATCTAAAAGAGAGTGTACCTCTACCAAGGGAGGATGAGTAGTAAGCTCACACATATTCTCAATAGGAGGCAAATTCTTCACATCTTCAGCTTTAATACTTTTCTCTTTTATAGAATTCTTCGCTTCTTGCGTATCTTCGGGGCTTAGGACAAGCATGCCCCTCTACTTTGGTGGTGGAGGTGGTTCAGGAACGGACCAATCTTCATGGTTCTTGGCAATCTTGCCCATTAGTTCTTTAGCATCGTCCAGTGTCTTTTCCCTAAAAACACAACTAGCACAACTAGGATCTAGATTCATCGGTTAGACCAGCATAAAATATATCAAGTAATTCATTCTTAGGGACTCCGTGTCCCGGTCTAGCCTTGATCAAACTACAATACCTCCCCAAGCTTTAGGGATGTGCTCATCTTGCAACTGATTAAAATTATAAATTCTTTGTAAAGCAGCATGTTGCATATGAGCAGGAAAATACTTATCAACAAAAGATTGAGCCAAATCTTGAGGAATCTTAATGGAAACACAGGGTAGTGCATCATACCATGCTTTAGCACCTTCCTTCAAGGAGAAAGGAAGAAGGTTAGTCACATAAAAGTTTCGTATCTTCTCATCGGTCGTAAACAAGCCACCCAACTCAGTGAGTTTGGTCAGGTGTGCAATAGCATCATCATTTTCTCTCAAATAAAAGGGGCCAACTTAAACTATAGATATAAGTGAAAGATGAACAGAGAAATCATAATCAGGATCATTGATGCATATAGGGATGTAAAAGATTCAGGATCAGGAGTAATATTGTTCTTCAAGGAGTGTTTTTAAGCAACTTCTTAACAACACCAGGGTCAGAGTCGGCAGACTCTGTAAGTTCCCTGCATAAATCATCATCAAGAATAATATAATCATCCTCAAAGAGTCTCTCCTTGAGTTTGTCCAAGTCTGGGTAACCAAAGGCTTTGCAAGTGGGAAAATGGGTAGCAGGAGTTTCAGTCTCGGACTGTGCTACAACCTTAGCAATTTGAGATTCAAGATAGCGACCAAGAAAACTAATTTCATAAAAGGTAGTAGAAGCATCATCAAAAGTATCAGACATAGTAACAGACTCAGTAGAAGTAGCATGTGGTGGAGGTGAACAAAACTTACTTATAAACGAAGGTGAATCAAGTGTAGCACTAGTACTCAAAACAATACCTTTTCTTGTAGTGGATGGTAAGATTGGGACCTTGGGGTCTCTTTTCTTACCCATAGTGGATAAAGTGCAGCAGGAAGAATACTTCAAGTAGACTTGTAAATAAAGCTATGCTCCCCGGCAACGGCGCCAGAAAACAGTACTTGATGACCTTCAACTGTAGGGGACCGAGATAGTCTTCGCGGGTAAGATAACGCAATTTATTGATTCGACACAAGGGGAGCCAAAGAATATTTATAATCTTTAATAATTGAGTTGTCAATTCAACCACACCTATAATATACTTGCTTGCAACAAAATATTAATAGAAACAGTGATATGGTAGTGATGGTGGCAACAACGAAAGTGAAACAACAAAATTAAACAACTAGTAACCAGCATGATTAAAAAACTGTAGGCTAGGAAGATGGATGGTTAGGCGCTGCCTGGATGAGAGTGAACATGTAATAGATTTTAACACGGGGCAAGGCACATAGAAAAAGCAAGGATCATCTAGGCAAACATCAAACATTAGGCATGTATCCCGTAGGTAGTTGTGCGTTCTTGCAATATTAACTTGCACAACATCTTTTGTCCTATGATCCCGCTACGAATGGGCCCAAAAGGAACTTATGGAGATTAAGGTGCTCCTGTGGAAGAGCATCGGAACAAAGCATTAACACTCAATGGATACACGAAATCCTTATTTTATAGTCCATCCCCTTTGGTGTCCCAAGCTGTCACCTTTGGGAGCGCCGGTTCCGGACCATAATAGGTGCATACAACTCATAGATAGGATCAAGAACACAAATAAACTCATGAAAACACAAGTGGTTCAGATCTGAAAACATGGCACTCGGGCCCAAAGTGACAAGCATTAAGAGCAACAAGTTGTAGCAAAGATGACAAACACCAAAGTAGATGATAGGCAACATGCCCCCAACAATCTGACGAACTATTACATGATCTAAATCATCCAATCCCTACCATCCCCTTTGCCTAAAGCATGGAATTACTCATACATGAAGGGATAAGTCATGGAGGGATGATGGAGTAGCGATGGTGATGACGATGGCGATGATCTCCCCTCACAAGGAGGCCAAAACAGCCTCCAGATTAGCCCTCCCGGAGAAGAACAGAGGGTGGCGGCGGCTCCACGGCGGAAACTAGGAAAACGACTTCTGTTTTGGGGTTTCCTCGCAACGAGAATAAATAGGAGGATTGGTAGGACACCGGAGGGTGGAGGACCCACCCAGGAAGCCTCCCTGCGTGGCCAGGGGTGGGGCCGCGCCAGCAGGACGCCTAGAGACCCCCTGGCTGCCCTCTGGTCCCACTTATAGCTCGGGGTCCCTCCGGGTGCGTGGATTTTCTATGATTTTTCCTGGAATTTTCTGAGACACCTAAAAATCCATATTCCTACACATAAGAAAAACATACAGGCAGCTCTGCTGAAAACAACGTCAGTCCGGGTTAGTTTCGTCCAAATCATGCAAGAATGAGGCCAAAACAATAGCAAGAGTGTTTGGAAAAGTAGATACGTTTGAGATGTATCAGGAATGCTCAGCTCCGTCACTATTGAACCTAGATAAGTTAGGAATACCCCCGTACGAGTTATTAAATCGATTTTTTTATTATATGCGGACTCTTACTTCTTTGTAATTCTTTGCATTGCATTACATTCTTGCCTTTAATTCCATGGAACCTGGAAGGACTGATCATCTCTTCCCTGGAACCTGGCATGTATATTGCTGTATTCAGAGACGCTGGGGGTTTGAAGGTCTTTTAACTTCAAATCTTCAACTAGGGACTCGGCATATACATGATTTTATCCTACCATGGCTTATCTTGCATTACATATGACCTACGTGACCCATTCTAGTTCAAACACTAGTCGGCTCTATCAGGTACCGACTAAGTTTGATTCTAGAACATAGAACACTAGAATAAGTCATGCGATGCCTGCTTAAAGAGAAGATTCGACTCAAGATAAATACAGTGACCGACATTTCTTTTCTACGAGACAGATAGAATCCTCCTATTCGAGGAGTTGGTTTTGTGTTGAGCTCGTATTGCTAAAGGATGTTGAGACAGTCACGCGCACGGCCGACTTCTATATGATCTTATCCATCAAAAACCGACTTTACTGAACATAAAAAAGATGAACTAAAAGTCGGTACTTGGGGGCTACGAGTTGATTCCACAATGACTCAACATACACAAAAAATAGTCCATGCCGACTCATGAGGGTTACACATTGATTTTTCTTCCATTTTTTGACTTATCATGAACACACATATATAGACCAGATAAATATCTCAGCAAGCAAAAGATGCACAGACTCCGGTTACAGGACATGATTAAGCTTGTTACAGAAATCACTGGGAAATAATATGTGGTGAGTCGGTTTTTCTAATACACCGACTACATCAAAGCATGGTAACAATAGGCTTGTGTCACAATAGAAGTGCACAACCCAACATATCAGGAAATCTTACAACTAGCTTAAGAAAGCAAACCAAAGCATTTCAAACCAGTGGACGACTTCCAGAAAAAATATCGTCTGGGCATCCAAAGGCCGCAGAGAAATTCGATTGTATCACAAAGATTCGAGCATGCATCATGCACGAGAGCAAGTAATATTACAATAAGCCAACACTGGCATCCCAAATGTTTTCAGACGACTCTTAAAAAGACAAACAAAGTAGACCCGGGCGCAGCAGCATAAACATAATAACGCCCTCCTGGACCGGCTACATCTTCAGGGTTGCACTAGAACATCACCTACAGGGTCCACGAGGTTATCATTGTCTTCATAAAATACATCTATAAAATCTTCAACCCTCAAATCATCCTCCTCCTCACTTGAATCCGGCTCGATGGAAGTGGTTGGGTCTGCAGTCTTTGTTTTGGAAGGAGGGATTTCGGAAAACTTCACTGGATCAGGGGGAGTAAGCTTCCGCTTCTTGTTATGTTCGTCATAGCCGGGCTCAAAGTCAGACAAGTCGACTTCATCAGCAATTTTTGTCGCAAAAATGCGCGTCTCTTTGACAATGTTTACATAGTCGACTTCAGTAAACTCGGACCCGTCGACTTTGAGCTCAGGAAAACCATCTACCAGTAGCTCCGGCTTCATGTCGGGGTGATAAGATTTACAAAGCTCTAAACCATGCATCACTCCCAAATGACATGCCGAGCGCTTTGCCAAATTCACCCAAGCCAGTAAAGTTGAGAAGGACTGCATAATCTCAGTCAGCTTGGACGTAGTAACAGGTTTACCCTGAGCTGCAACAATGTATTTTATAGCTCCCTCGCACAACTGTTTGACCAGTATATACAGCGAGGTCAATTTCTTGCCTGGATACTCCTGAAGAATTGGATACTGCTTGCGTGTACCAGGAACTACCGAGTCAGCAAGTACATAAAAACGAATCTGAAATTTTACACTAACGATACCGACTTACCAAAAACGGATATCGCGAATTGATGAACACTCTTTTTCAGAGTAGTTAACCTTTGGTCCATTTCTTGTCACTTGGACTCAACATCATCAGTAGACTGCTTGATGATGACTTGGATGTCGGCATGATGATAATTTACCATTTTTAGTTCCTCTTCTTTCTTCAACATCTCATCCTGAAGACGGTTAACCTCTTTTTCTGCCTGCTGCCGCTTCTCGGATTCAGCTTGCAGCTTCTCTTCCAGCATATGAGTCGCTTGGCTGGCTTCCAAATTCATAGCCTACATAAGACAATAAAGTCCCTGGTTATTACAAGTACACAACCAGACACTTGGGGGCTACATATTTCAAAAAATATTTGTATGCTATATAAGTTCTGGGTCGCTACACGTATGACAACCCGGTACTTGGGGGCTACATCGATATAGTTATCCCTTATAAAAAGACAATACACGTACCTCATAACGTTGCTTGATACAAGCAATCAAGTCACGTTCCTGGCCGAGGCGACTCATTGATTCAAAGCACAAATCTTCAACTGAAGCATTTTTAAGAGTCGCCATAAAGGGCTGACTCATGGACTTTTTTCCTCATCTATTTTCTTTGCCCCCACTGTAGGAACCGGCTCAAAAACACGACTCTTAGTCACAATAACCTCCTCAGCCACAGCTTTTTCAGCTGCAAGAGTTGGATTTGGATCATGAGAGTCGGCCGTCTCCTTAGAGTGAGCACCGGGCTCCCCAGTCTCACCACTAGAGGAGTCATATTTGTACAAAGCCGATGGGCTCGATTCAATAGGAGCGACACCATTTATCTGTTTTTCTTCAGCAACTCCAGATGTCTTCTCTGTGATAACCGGCTCCTGTACTGGCAAGGAGCCGAGTTGTGCCTTGCTCCTAGCTTGTTTCCTAAAAGAAGAAACAACACGAGATTTCCAAAATAAACAAATACGAAGTATATCATAAAGGCATATAGCACTTACCCATGGTTGATGGGAATATGGCTAGGAAGCCGAACAGACAACTCCCCAGAAGAGGGATCAATCTCATTAGTGTTAACAGACCGAGGCTGCTGATACGTCCCAAACGTATCGATAATTTCTGCTTGCTCCATGCATGTTTTGTGTGATATTTCTATGATCTAGATACACTTTCATACACTTTTGATCATATTTGGACTAACCTATTAACTCAGTGCACCCCAGTGCCAGTTTCTGTTTTCTGCTGTTTTTCTATTTCAGTTTTCCCCCATATTAAAAGTGTTCCAAAAATTCAGGAAAAAATAGATAAAAATCAGCGTTAAGGAACCTTCCAGAGTCCCGAAGGGGGACCAGATGGGACCCACCACGGCCCCAGGCGGCCACCTGCCGCATATCCAGTGCAACGAAGCAATCTGTGCAACGGATGCACCAGTGCTATTTGGACGGGTGGATGGAAATCTAAGGGACAAAAGCTGCTGGGAAGATGGATTGATTAGATGTTTGCGGAACAACCCTTCTATTTTAGAAAAATTAACCCGTGCTTCACACCTTACACTCCTATGAACAATTCCACGTGTTTAATTATTTGGTTTAGTCACAAAAAGACCATGTATTTTGAACCGAATTTTTTATTTTTTACTTGTTTTATAATTTTTTCTGGGAAGATCTTTTGAAATACATCTCGTAAAATGATGGTCAAACTAGATCAAAAGTTAGAGACAAGGTTCAAAATATATAGCCAAATGTTTGGAGAAAGAAACATAAAACATGGCTTTAATGATGGGAGTGCATGCTGATTTTGATAATCTGGGAGGTTATTTTGCAATGTGCCAACTATCCACCCACCAACCAGACCACATCCTTCTGATTCTTATCTAATGGTTTACACAGCGCTGGTGCATCTGGTGCACAGATTGATCCGTTGCACTAGATACGTCGTCCTAGGGCTTGGCCACGCCAGGGGGGGGGGGCTGGACCCCTGGTGGCCCCCTGGCTGCCCCTCTTCGCCTATATATCTCCCGTGACGTAAAACTTCCGAAGACAGAACCCTTTTTCGCGATCTCGCCTCTGTTCCGCTGCCACCACGCTTCCAAGATCGGGAGCACCAGCAGACCTCTTCCCGGCACCCTGCCAAAGGGAGGATCAACCTCCGGGAGCTTCCTCTCCACCATGGACGCTTCCCGGATGTGTCGTGAGTAGTTTTCTTTGGACCATGGGTCTGTGATCAGTAGCTATGTGATGTTCTCCTCCCTTCTTTGTTCTTTATAGTTTAGACCTCGTGAGATGCCCTACATGATCGAGGCACATATGTAATCTTTCTGCTGTTGCTATGCTGAGTTTGATGAGATCTGATGGATTATGAGATTATGTTCAGATTGTGATAGAGTAATATATTTGGTTCTTATCTTTTATATTTTTGTTCCTAAGTAATTCTTGCATGTTCTCCGTTGTTGTTTATTGCTTTGGCCAAGTAGTAGGTAGTAACTCCAAGAGGGAACATTATGCTCGATTGTGGGTTCATGCCCCCTGATGACACGCTTGAGTGACATAAACATGAGTCTAGGGGATGTGTTGTTGCCACAAGGGGGAAATCAACGATGCTTGCAACTGCAGTTGCAAGGATTGTTTACTTTACGCAAAGTGCTTTTAAATGCAGTTGCCTGTTGCTTTGGGTTTACACTTTGGGTGGGGCTCGCAAGTTAATACCAGCGAGATGTTCTGGATAGATATCTCAAGGTGGATGATTAGTAGTAGATGCAGTTGGATTTCGGTCTACTTATTTTGGCGTACTACCCATGCTTTTGAGCCTCTTCCTTTCTTTTGTAGCATAGTTAGCATTGCAGTGCGTTTATAATCCTGTCAATTGCCATCTGTAATTTGTTTACCTCGCATAGCAGTTTTATCGTCTTTTGGGAGAGAGACATAACTAGGGAACATCACGGGACCCCGGTCCATATTCTCATCATTGTTTACACAGTCATTTACTTTTCATCTTTTACTTTCAGTTGCTATCATTATCATTATCCCTTGTGTTTGATCCTTTGTAAACAACAAGATCGAAGAGACTGGCAACCTTTCTGAACTTCGTTGGGAGCAAAGTTATTGTGTCTGTGTGAAGGTCCAGGTGAAGTAAGCAACCTCGCTTGTGAACAACGCCATTGTTCGCTTCACCACCTACTTGTCATCTTCGGAGTCCTACTGGTCGATACTCAACCTTGGTGTCCTCACCAAGGGAAACTTGCCGCTAGGCTGCATCTTACCTTCCACTTGGGGTAACCAACGAAGGGAGAGAAGCAATTATCCTCTCTCGCGTATCAGCTGCCTAATAGGATTTGACTCGGCACCAACTTTTTGACGAAGTCGGCGCGTAGAATTAGGAATTTTGGTATCTAGGGGGGCGGTGATACGTCCCAGACGTATCAATAATTTCTGCTTGCTACATGCATGTTTTGGGTGATATTGCTATGCTTTTTATACACTTTCATACACTTTTGATCATATTTGGACTAACCTATTAACTCAGTGCACCCCACTGCCAGTTTCTTTTTCTGCTGTCTGTTTATTTCAGGTTTTCCTATTACGTAAAATGCCATAAAAATTCTGGGGAAAATATTTAAAAAATCAGCGCAACGGAAGCTGCCAGAGTGCCGAAGGGGGGCCAGAGAGGACCCACCAAGGCTCCAGGCGCCATGTGGCGCGACCTAGGGTGGGGTCGCGCGCGCGCGGGGGGGGGGGGTGTCTGGACCCCTGGTGGCCCCCTGGCTGCCCCCTTTCGCCTATTTATTTCCTTAGTCCCGTAACCCCCGAGGAGAGAACCCTTTTTCGCTATCTCACCTCTGTTCCGCCGCCGCGCTTGCAAGATCGGGAGCACTAGAAGACCTCTTCCCGGCACCCTTCCGGAGTGAGGATTGACCTCCGGGAGCTTCTCCACCACCATGGATGCTTCCTGGATGATCCGTGAGTAGTCCACCTTGGACCATGGGTTCATGATCAGTAGCTATGTGATGTTCTCTCCCCCTGTTTGTTCTTCATGGATTAGACCTTCTGAGCTGCCCTACATGATCAAGGCACATATGTAATTCTTTCTGTTGTTGCTATGTTGAGTTTGCTGGGATCTGATGGATTATGAGACTGTTCAGATTGTGATGAGTAATATATTTGGTTCTTCTGTTTTATATTTGTGTTCTTGAGTAATTCTTGCATGTTCTCCGTTGCTGTTTATTGCTTTGGCCAAGTAGTAGGTAGTGACTCCAAGAGGGAGCGTTATGCCTTATTGTGGGTTCATGCCACATGATGACTACCTTGAGTGACAGATACATGAGTCTAGGGGATATGTTTGTTGGGATTCAAAGTAGAAAACAAAAAAATTCCGGCACTACGAAAACCAAACCCAAGAACGGATCTAGGAAGATGAAGATGAGGATATCGATCTTGTTACCTTCTTGCAACCGTTTAATGGATGCACTCTCTCGCAGCGGAAGATGTTGATGGAGAGTCGAAGAAGCGTGAAGATGAACAATCCCATGAACATATCTAATCACGGTGGAGTCCCTCGAACAAAGATCGAACGCACGATCTCTCTACGGTTGATACACACGTACAGTGTAGATGATCCGGCAGGGCTCCGCCGTCCAGAGCTCGGCACCACCGGACTAGAGAGGAGGGAGGAGGAGCCCTTAGGGGTGGTGAAGATTGGATCTAATGAGAGGGAGAGAGAGGGGGCAGCCCTTCGGCGGAGAACAAATCCAATTGTGTGTTGAAGGGGTGCCCCCACCTCCTCTATTTATAGGTGGATGGGGAGGGGAGCCATCTTGGAGGAGAGGGCAGCCCTAGGGGCTGCGCCCTAGGGTTCCCCTCCCTAGGGTTGTGCCAAGGGGGGAGGGGGGAAGCTTCCTGGAAGCTCCCCCAAGGCGCCCTCCCCTCTTGGGCTCCCTTGGCCCATGTGCTCCCTCCCCACTTGGGCCTTCCAAGTGAGAGGGAGCCCATTGATATTAAATTCATTAATTTAATTTCAAAACCTTTTTGAAATACATAATAAACGAATATTAAATATATCTAGACCAACTTGGAACTTTTCCGGCCCTCTGGTTTTACCCGGTTTTCTTAAAACTCTTCCCAGTACCATACCGGGTCCCCGAAACGGTTCCGATTTTCTCATCGATCATAACTCGATCACTCCGAGACTTTCGCGGTGTGATAAATACATTCTCCTATCACTCTATTACTCTACAGATCATCTACCTTTAAGTGTGTGACCCCATAGGTTCGGTATGATACGGACATGAACCGGAAACTGACTTTCCCGCGGAACAATAGCCGATAGCGGAGCCATGGACACCCATAACGGTTCCTGTACCTACACGAATATAAATTCGAGTGAACCACAAGCTTAACATGCCAGTCCTATTTGTTTCATGATACTATACAAAACCTAAGGTGAGATCTATTAGGTATCCACATGATTAACCATTAACCATTATACCAAGTCATCCTCCTTCTCGTTTTGTTCCATTTTCTCGTTTTGTATTCCGGTACCCCTTGTGATCAATTCACAGTGTCTGGCCAGACGATGTTGGATGCCGTAATACCGAGAGGGCCCACAGAAGTATCTCTCCATCGTTAGAGGAGCAAATTCCCAACTCGAATCGTTAAGTCCCTTGACACACTTTTGGGTGTGAGTGATCAAAGCCGTTATTGCCACGCCTGTTACGGGTGGTGTTGGGACAGTGTCAAAACCCACCCTCTAGTATGAAGTTACGAAACATTCTTATGGTCATGAAGGACACATGCATATTAACTTTAGATGATTTTACTTATAACATGGAAACGATGTGATCTCAAAGTAAATCATACAAATGGGTCGGTTCAGCACCCTTTTTCTGGCAACAATGTGCTCCCATGTGTTACCGGCATTTCCAATGCCCTATGAATAGGAAAACATGTCATCCATAACACACGGGTTAGTCCTAGAGGCAGACTAAGAACACTTGGTGTTTATACTCCACACCTGCATATGGGTTTTCCTCCGGAGGCAGTTAACATGCTACTTGGCAAAACTCCGCATAAGCCATTTGCAGTTATAACACAGACATATAAACTTTAATAATGAACCTGGAATTATAATAATAAAATTTATTATTGCCTCTAGGGCATAATTCCAACAATCTCCCACTTGCACTAGAGACAATAATCTAGTTGCATGGTTTACTCAGACCAATGGCACTTTGGTCTTCATGCTCGTTTGTAGTATAGACTTCGTCACGGAGCTTAACGCTTTTAGGCTCGTCTCAATCCTGTGTATCTTAATGTACCCCTTCATCTTTATGATGTATTTGAAGATAGGGAACTATCGTTCAACATGTTTGGACTACATTGAGCTCTTAGCTTACTTTGTTTTGATCATGATGCTCATATCAAAATATGGTTTATCCAGATCAAACATTCGGAACTATCCAATCACTATGATGGTGTTCCTAATCCAAATACCCTCCTATCCAACTTCCAGAGTTGCCATGTTTCACGTCTACGTTGTAGAAATCCCGCTATGTGCCTTAGCTTGAAAAACAATTTTCAACATCCTAATTTTCTACTTAGCTACAGACCGATTAAAATATTACAAATCATTATGAAACTTTCTTTCATCAATTTGTAATGAACTCTTTAGTCTTACTCATAGGACTTTTCTTCATCTGAGGTACTTCAGGGGAACTAATCTACTATTTAGATTAATTTGGTGCTTGTTGCAATTTCAGGATATCCAATACCTTAGTTCTTTATTTTGCTAAAATATTTATTCTCAATCACTCATATGTTATTCACATATATGATTAGAATCGTGCTCCCACTTAATTCCATATCTTATATACTTATTGATGAAATAATAACTTTTATAACTTCATCAAAAAACTATTACTCCAGCTCTGTGATATTTGCTTCAACTATGGACTGATCTTTGAAGCATTCTCACTTTTACTAATATCGTATAGATCATTAAATCCTTTCAGGTTGTATCATGCATACACCCTTTGTTTAGTTTTCTCAGAAGAAAAATCCATATGTCATACTTCGGAAGTATGTCGCGATTATCAGTAATTTTCCATATGAACATTTGCATCACTACACATATTGTACTCAACCTTTTGAACTCTATCGAAAAACTTATTTTACGATAAGTTGAGCAATACCAACGATTAAGCTATTGTCTATGATCATATCTATGAAAGTCAAATCCACTCTGATGATCAGGTATCCTTAGGAGGGTTTTACCAAGTTCTCAACTTGATTTAGATGGATGGCTTTCATATAGTTTTTATGGTTTTTAAGCCATACAGTGGAGTTAGTGCTCGTCATGGTTTCTTGTAGTTCACAGGTTTATCACACTATAGAACCACCTTGGTCCAACGTGAATTTACAAAGCTGTGTGATACATCATAAGACTTGATCATTTCATCTCTTGAACACATTTTAGAGTTTCATCATTCCTTTTCATCAAATATAGGAATTTCTGGTTTGGTCACAAAGTTTATCTCTAGAACGAGTATCTGAGTTTCATTCTGTAGAACCAAATTATTCAATGTAATCGTTATCAAGCTATTAGTACTCCCACTTAATTGTTTCAAGAGAGCAATTTTCTCAGGAAAAATCCCATGTCCCGTGATAAACATTTTTTTTCGGGTATAGTAGTGGAAGTGTTGTTCGTAACATGCTGTTTCTACAACACTTATATTCGGGATCGAGTATATTCTAAATACATCTCCGAAATTATGAAACAACAATTAGAGTTCTTATCCATGCCGTATTCTTATAGGGCATTGTTTCAACAAACATATGACGACGCTCTATTTAGTTCGTAAGTGGTTTCTCAAAAGCATTAAGTAGTATAGTAAACGGGAGTGTGGTTTAAGTACATCACCGACCTTACCATGTCATGCTGGAATTCAAGGTAGAAAACAATTTTAATTCCAATATGCCATATAGGGCTTGGTTATGCGTCAAGATACTTCGTAGCTATACGGGGTTTCAGGTGACGCTAGTTTATGAACTGACTTCATACACTCGATGATGTTTGCTAAATTCTTTAACTCATTTATTTTACGATCAGATCGTCAAATATTTGATCTATGTGTGATGATGATTCTCTTTGTGTTGAAACAGTTTTGAACTTATTCAAAATTTCAGATATTATGCCTTGTCTAAATATCGGTATATCTATACAAGTCATTATCACAAAGTTTTATGTAAAGTACTGTTTATTGGTTCTTCACACATCGATATGTGTTATTACCAATAGTTTACTAAACACTTGAACAATTCATTTAATCAATGATTTTGTCTATTAGAAAAACATTGCACGTGTCAAATGACTCAAAGTCAAGAGATTGAATGATTTCATCGATATGAAGCTTTCGCATGCACTTTGTTCTAATGCGGCTAAGTCATTTATGCTATTACAATAATGGCATTATCATCACATAACTTAATTTATTTAGCAATCAAGAAAATAGACATAACATCAAGATTTCAACTTAAATAATTCACCACGAAGGGTGACATTCAGAGAGTAATAATTTTCAAACAACCATTATTCAAAACGTGGATAACACATCCACCGTGCAGATGACATAATACGATATTAATGTTTTACACGACCTCTGAATTAAATAACTTTTATTCAAACTCTAAGATAAATCTTGATAGACGAACGCCGACGGCCTTGGGTGACTTGGGCACCACTTCCGACGCGGACTTGCACTTCATTCATTCTTCTCCTTTGGATTCTGAGAATTCCATGTACCGATTTGCGAACCATTAGCAATCGATATGGTATCAATTATACCTATGAATATTAAATAATGAAATTGTCTATTAACTTAGTATAACTTATTTATACCTTTGGTGATCAGACCACTTTTCAGATCTCCAAGATACTTCTTGCAATTCCTCTTCCAGTTCCCCTGGTTCTTGCAGTAGTGACACTCAGAATCTTTAGTTGGGACAGTCTTGGTATTTACCTGAGCTTTGGTCTTACCACCGCTCTTGGCATTTCTGCCTTTGCCCTTCTTCTTGAAACTGGTAGTGTTCATCACAGCCAACACGTGGCTTGGAACTTTCTGCGTAGATGCTTCTGCAGTCTTAAGCATAGCGAACAATGCATCTGTGGTCTTGTCAAGCCCATTCATGTTGTAATTCATGATAAAGCCGTTGTAAGACGGAGGGAGTGAAGCAAGGAGAATGTCAGTGCTGAGTGTCATTGGGATCGCAAATCCCAGAGCATTCAGCCTCTGTGCGTAACCAACAAGTTTGATCACGTGCTCGCTTAGGGAGCTACCTTCTGCCATCTTGCATTCCCATAGCTTCTTTGTTACCTCGTAATGTTCGGTTCTAGCCTTCTTCCTATACAGAGCATTCAGTTGTGTCACCATGTCAACAACGGAGAAGTTCTTAAAACATTTCTAAATCTCTATATCCATGCATGTAAGCATCAAGCATTGTACTGCGGTGTGGTCATCTACTTTAGTCGCATAGACGTTCTTATCGTCCTGCGATGCACCACCGGAGTAGAGAGGAGAGAGGAGCAGCCCTTCGGGGTGGTGAAGATTGGATCTAATGAGAGGGAGAGAGAGGGGGTAGCCCTTCGGCGGAGAACAAATCCAATTGTGTGTTGAAGGGGTGCCCCCACCTCCTCTATTTATAGGTGGAGGGGGAGGGGAGCCAACTTGGAGGAGGGGGCAGCCCTAGGGGTTGCGCCCTAGGGTTCCCCTCCCTAGGGTTGTGCCAAGGGGGGAGGGGGGAAGCTTCCTGGAAGCTCCCCCAAGGCGCCCTCCCCTCTTGGGCTCCCTTGGCCCATGTGCTCCCTCCCCACTTGGGCCTTCCAAGTGAGAGGGAGCCCATTGCTATTAAATTCATTAATTTAATTTCAAAACCTTTTCGAAATACATAATAAATAAATATTAAATATATCTAGACCAACTCGGAACTTTTTCCCTCCGGTTTTACCCGGTTTTCTGAAAACCCTTCCCGGTACCTTACCGGGTCCCCGAAACGGTTCCGGTTTTCTCATCGATCATAACCCGATCACTCCGAGACTTTCGCGGTGTGATAAATACATGCTCCTATCACTCTAGTACTCTACAGATCATCTACCTTTAAGCGTGTGACCCCATAGGTTCGGTAGGATACGGACATGAACCGGAAACTGACTTTCCCGCGGAACAATAACCGATAGCGGAGCCATGGACACCCATAACGGTTCCCGTACCTACACGAATATAAATTCGAGTGAACCACAAGCTTAACATGCCAGTCCTATTTGTTTCACGATACTATACAAAACCTGAGGTGAGATCTGTTAGGTATCCGCATGATTAACCATTAACCATAATACCAAGTCATCCTCCTTCTCGTTTTGTTCCATTTTCTCGTTTAGTATTCCGGTAATCCTTGTGATCAATTCACAGTTTCTGGCCAGACGATGTTGGATGCCGTAATACCGAGAGGGCCCAAAGAAGTATCTCTCAATCGTTAGAGGAGAAAATTCCAAACTCGAATCGTTAAGTCCCTTGACACACTTTCGGGTGTGAGTGATCAAATCCGTTATTGCCACGCCTGTTACGGGTGGTGTTGGGACAGTGTCAAAACCCACCCTCCGGTATGAAGTTACGAAACATTCTTATGGTCATGAAGGACACATGCATATTAACTTTAGATGATTTTACTTATAACATGGAAACGATGTGATCTCAAAGTAAATCATACAAATGGGTCGGTTCAGCACCCTTGTTCTGGAAACAATGTGCTCCCATGTGTTACCGGCATTTCCAATGCCCTATGAATATGAAAACATGTCATCCATAACACACGGGTTAGTCCTAGAGGCAGACTAAGAACACTTGGTGTTTATACTCCACACCTGCATATGGGTTTTCCTCCGGAGGCAGTTAACATGCTACTTGGCAAACCTCCGCATAAGCCATTTGCAGTTATAGCACAGACATATAAACTTTAATAATGAACCTCGAATTATAATAATACAATTTATTATTGCCTCTAGAGCATAATTCCAACAATGTTGTTGCCACAAGGGGGAAAACACAGTGCTTTTAACAATTGCAAGGATTGTTTACTTTACACAAAGTTCTTTTAATGCAGTTGTCTGTTGCTTTGGGTTTACACTTTGGGTGGGGCTCGCAACGAGATGTTCTGGTTTGATATCTCAAGGTGGAGGATTAGTAGTAGATGCAGATGGATTTCCGTCTACTTATCTTGGCGTACCGCCCATGCTTTTGAGCCTCTTCCTTTCTTTTGTAGCATAGTTAGCATTGGTTTGCGCCTGTAATCCTGTCAATTGCCCAGCTTTAATTTGTTTACCTTGTGTAGTTGTTTATCGTCTTTTGGGAGGGAGACATCACTAGTGAACATCATGGGACCATGGTCCATATTTCCACCACTTTTTACACCTTCAAATTACTTCTTGTTTTACTTTCTAGTTGCAGTTATCACTATCTATTATCTGTTGCGTTTGATCCTTTGTAAACGGCAAGGACAGAGAGATTGACAACCTCTCTGTACTCGATGGGAGATAAGTTAATTGTTGTGTGTGTAGGTCCAGGTAAAGTAAGCAATCTTAGATTGTGAACAACGCCATTGTTCACTTTACCACCTACTTGTCGTTGCTGGAGTCCTACTGGATTGACTCTCAACCTTGGTATCTTTGCCAAAGGAAATTTGCCGCTACACTACATCTCAACCTTCCACTCGGGGTAACCAATGAGGGGCGAGAAGTATGTCCTCGCAAGCATCAAGAAAATTTCTGGCGCCGTTGTCGGGGACTCCACTCTACAAGATAGGGGAGTAGCAGGCTATCTTTTGTCTTTGCTTTTTAGTCTTGTTAGTTTCCCTTTCAGTTTTTATCTTTGTGTCCTTTATCAAAAACCACAAAAAAAATTATTTACCTTGCTAGTAGTTGTCATTATGTCTGGTCCTTTTTCCTTTGTTGAGACAGAAGTGCTCACCTTTAAACAAAGAGGCAGTGAAAGTTTAAAAGATGCTTGGTATAGAATTAATGATTCTCAGAAAAGAGCTACCAAGAAGCAATCCACTACTATCCTACTTAGAAACTTTTATGTTGGAATTACTCCTTGGAATAGGTTCGTTCTAGATAATTCTATCGAACGGAATTTCCTAGAAGCCCCACTTCGGGAATCTCTTAATGTTATTGAAAATCTTGTTGGAAGTCTCCCTGCTGCTAGCATTCAAGAGGATATCACTCTAGTTCACATTATGAAAAAACTTGAAAAGATAGAGCTAGAAATACCAAGCATCAATAAGATAAATGAGTTAGATCGTAGGATTCAAGGGAATTTGAATAGACTTTATAGCTCCATGCATAAAATTGTGAAAACTTTGGAGACCATCAAATCCCATGATTTGGATCCTTCTAGGATAGAGAAGATTGAGGAAATTATTGACACTTTAGGAACTACTTTCTCCTCAATCGAAACCGAAAAGGTAGAAACTCCGGCAATGAAGGAACCTATGCTCGCCTATGTCCCTAAGGTTCCTTGACCCAAAAACAACCCACTTATTGCCAAAGAAGTTGAAACTGTGAAAACTTTGGAAGAAATACCTCTCTTAGATAGATTTATAAATGAAATCCAATTGATTTTCCGCCTTTTGATTTTATCCCTAGAAGTATCTTCATTAGACCTTTATTTTAAAGACCTATTAAAACTAGTTGTACAATTGAAGAGATTTTTGATGATCTTGATAATGGTTCAATTGATACAACATGATCTTTTTTGCTTTGTGCCTAGCTCAAAGGCGTAAAACAAAGTGCTTGTTGGGAGGCAACCCTAGATGTTTTTTCCTTCTGTTTTTAGTGGTCTCGATGATTGTTACTACAATAGAAACATCATTGTATCATTATTTTCAAGCTTTGTGCCAAGTTTAGCATCCGATTGCAAGAAACTTCAAAAGTTGTGACATGTTGTCCAGAAAATAGATTCTGTCCTTGGACGAAAAAATTCACGATAAATCACCAGATCATATTTTTGATCTGATTTTTTTGAAAGTTGTGACTTGCTTTCGAGCGTCTGTTCTGAATTTTTTTATTTGAGTTGCAGAAGTACCCCCAAAAAATTATTTACTACCTGTTGGTATGTTTTCACAGATTCTGCCACGTTTTGCCTTTCCTCAGTTTTGCAAGTCTTGCGCTAGCTTTTTCTTTGTAAAAACTTTTTGGCAATGTTGAGAAACAGTAGCCCTTCAAGAAAGTCTCTATTTCCAGTAGAGGCAATGTCGTGGGAATGACCCCCGGGAAGGGTCACCCAGGAGAAACAACACTTGAAGACAATGATCACCTATCTAAGTGAGGCCGAGCTAAATTGGGCCGACCTGAAGATCGTCATTCGGAGAAAGTCTGATCTAGTCAAGGCCGACCTGAATATCACCAATCTAAGGATCGCGATCTAGAACAAGACCAAGCAAGCACAAGTCCACAAGGCCGAGCTAATTAGGTTGGAGGCCGATTGCTCCAGGAGAGTGCAATCGGCCCCACCTAAGTTCATTCGGCCGAAGAAGACACAGCTCCATCCGAGCTAAACATCAAGAGTTGACTTTATCCCAGGTCGGATACCTGGTACAAGATCATCAATACTCAATCCTAGAAGATCCGGGTGGAAGAGAAGTCCTGTTCATTCGTCGGTCTGGTCAGGGACGTGCTGTCCCCTCCAGCGCGGTTCACGCGGACAGGCCGACAAGACCAAGCTTCTAGCCGCACTCTTCACTATGCAAGACCTACAAGCCAGCAGTATGGAGAGCCGCCAGTCTATTCCGGGTCAGCCGAAGAGCATACGTCATGAGGGCCCCAGCTTGTGGCCTAAGGCTTACTGCTGTGTCCTCCCTTACTGTGCATTTACCTTAGCACCCCGGGGTCGGCCTATAAGAGCCCCGGGAACCCCTCCTACGTGGGGGTGATACACGAGATAGCTTCTCGTCCCTCGTTGGTTACCCCAAGTGGAAGGTGAGATGTAGCGTAGCGAAAAATTTCCCTTAGCGAAGATGCTAAGGTTTTAGAGTATCGAACCCGTAGGACTCCAACAGATACAAGAAGGTGGTGAAGTGAACAATGGCGCCATTCACAACTCAAGGTTGCTTACTTCACCTGGACCTGCACACACAACAGATAGCTTTGCTCCCAACGAGTTCAGAGGAGTTGTCAATGCCTCCGGCCTTGTTGTTTACAAAGGATAAAATGCACGGGATAATAATGATAGTGATAGGTACAGAAAAGTAAATACTTAAACTAAATTCAAGGTGTAAACTGTGTAGGAAATTTGGACCGGGGTACTATGATGTTCACTAGTGATGTCTCTGTCCCAAAAGACGATAAAATAGCCATGCGAGGTGAACAAATTACAGCTGGGCAATTGACAGGATTATGTGCGCAAACCAATGCTACTTACGCTATAAAGAAAGGAAGAGGCTCAAAAGAATGGGCAGTACGCCAAGACAAGTAGACCGAAATCCATCTGCATCTACCTACTAATCATCCACCTTGAGATATCTATCCAGAACATCTCGCAGCAATAGACAACTACATTAAAGAACTTTGCGTAAAGTAAACAATCCTTGCACCCGCAAGTAAAAGCACCATTGTTTTCCCCCTTGTGGCAACAACACATCCCCTAGACTCATGCTTCTGTCACTCAAGCTAGTCATCGGGGGCATGAACCCACAATCATGCATAACGCTCCCTCTTGGAATCACTACCTACTACTTGGCCAAAGCAAGAAACAGCAACGGAGAATATGAAAGAATTACTCAAGAACATAAATATAAAAGAAGAGAATCAAATATATAACTCAATCACAATTTGCACCTAATCTCATAATCCATCGGATCCTAGCAAACTCAACATAGCAACAGCAGAAAGATTACATAAGTGACTCGATCATGTAGGGCAGCTCACGAGGTCTAATCCATGAAGAACAAAGAGGGGAGGAGAACATCACATAGCTACTGATCATAGACCCATGGTCCAAGGTGGACTACTCACGGTTAATCCGGGAAGCATCCATGGTGGTGGAGAAGCTCCCGGAGGTGATTCCTCCCTCCGGAAGGGTGCCGGGAAGAGGTCTTATGGTGCTCCCGATCTTGGAAGCGCGGCGGCGGCGGAACAGAGGAGAGATCGCGAAAAAGGGTTCCGTCCCCGAGGGTTTCTCGTCACGGGGAATAAATAGGCGAAAGGGGGAAGCCAGAGGTGGGCCAGGGGCTCCAGGCGCCCCCTGGCGCGGCCAGGGGTGGGGCCGCGCCCTCTGGCCGCCTGGGGCCCCCTGGCTCCCCTCTGGCCCCTCTTAGGATCTTCGCGAAGCTTCCGGTACGCTGATTTTTCCTATATTTTTCCCAGAATTTTTCTGGTACTTTTAATAAGGGGGAAACCTGAAATAGAAAAACAGCAGAAAACAGGAACTGGCACTGGGGTGCACTGAGTTAATAGGTTAGTCCAAATATGATCAAAAGTGTATGGAAGTTCATAAATATCATAGCAATATCACACAAAAGAGGCATGGAGCAAGCAGAAATTATAGATACGTTTGTGACGTATCAACATCCCCAAGCTTAATTCCTGCTCGTCCTCGAGTAAGTAAATGATAACAAGCATAATTTCTGTGGTGACATCCTAACAAACCATATAAGAACTTTTTAAGTAAAGAAATCAAGGCATGTAATTCAATTCAAGTCATAAAAGGCAAGAGTCTATATATGGCATTGAAACAAGCAACATAAGAACATAAAGGTGCAAGAGCTCTTGCTGTTCGTGACTCGAATGTCTCCAAATGGTGTTTGTGTGCAAGAAAGGGGATAGGGATATACGAGAAAAAGTATTTTTATGTTGAGAACTCAATCTACTAAAGTTTCACACTTGGTCTTCTTTGGAATCTTATCTTCACTCATCCCCAGAACACTAGTCAGGTACAAGTCAAAATGATCCACTCCTTTTCGACATTTTGAGCACTCATGCAATGGATGAGCGTAAGCAAGAAAGTTGACACTTAGGATGGCAAAGAGAGAATATGGTGAAGGAGGAAGACAAAAAGGTGAGAACGACTAACATCAATGAGGACAATCATAGGCGAGAGAAAGCCAAATGATAGATATGATGTGAAGAGTAGGGATTCCCATGCAACGGATGCACATATGAGCTAAGGTAAGCTCTCCAATGGAACTAGTGGGGGTGCATCCAACTTGCTTGCTCAAGAAGACCTAGAGCTCATTTGAGGAGGCTCATCATTGGAATATACAAGCCAAGTTCTATAGTGTGAAGGTCCCCACATAGCTATATGCATGAATGATAATCTCAAAAGGAATAGTAGTGTGCCCCCTTCTCTCTTTTTATTTTTTTTCTCTTTTTTCTATTTTTTTGGTGGCCTCAATGGCTCTTTCTATTTCTCTCATTTGTCCTCTTTGGGATCTTTTAATTTTGTCCTCTTTGGGATCTTTTGATTTGTCCACTTTGGGATCTTTTCCTCACTTTAGGGGAAACACTCTATATATTAAAAAAAGTATAGAAGATCTTTCACACTTTACAAAGTAATCAAATCATAAAGAAGATGTAACTATAATGATGTATGCAAATGTATGCCTCTGCCAGTGTAGCAGAATATGCAACGATACTAGCGCGTCATGTAGCAATGATTAGGGCAAGGCCCTACTAGCATGCGGCTCATCGATCAAGCAAGTAGCATGTATGACATGAAGATCAAGTCATGAGAAGATGGATGTTGCATGGCAATGTATCTCGGAAAGGCTATGGAAATGCCTTGATAGGTAGGTATGGTCGCTGTTTTGAGGAAGGATATAAGGAGGTTTATGATGACAGAGAGTATCGTGCCAAGGGTTTGGATGTACCGGCGAAGGTGGACGCCAACTCTCGGAGTGAGAAGAAAACAATGCACGGCACAGGAAAGGCTAGAAAAATATGGGAAGGTGGAAGTGTCAACTTTCGAATACTCACATTAGTCTGAAGAACTCATGCACTTATTATCGGTAACTCTCAATCTAATACGGAGGTTTCACAAAGAGACAAGTACCCCGAGGAGGAGTGTATGGGGGTTTGGTTATCCTTGCGCATCCTCGACTAATGGTACGTGAGTGTACTCTAATATTCGACCCCTCAGAAGAGTAGTGATCCATCTAGTAGCTAGAGTTCTAAACTAATTTGTAGGTTTTGAAAATAAACACGGATTGCCCAAAATACAACATCTATCACTAATAGGCTAAAGCTCTTGACACCAAAAGTCCAAACATTACTCAAAACAACACCTCAAAACTATTGCAAGTTACTACTACAAAAGAATAGCAACCTCAATTACCTACTTCAAGTCAAGACACAAAACTCAGTGCAACAGGAAAATCTCTAAACAAGATAAACATGAAAAATCAAGAGAGTTCCAGCAACAAACTAAACAAAAGCTCTTTGAAAAGATAAGCATGAAAGCTAAGAGCAAAACATGACAGTAGCTACGAAAAGATAAAGAACACACACAACAAAGATAAGCATGAAAAAAATCCTATGTTGTGTTCTAGATTTTGGAAGTGGAGCGTGTTTCTCTCCCACACAAAGAAAGCTGGGTTCTAAGTTGTTATGAACAACAAGAAAATCTAAAGAAAACTAAAAATAAAACCTAAGAGCGAGACGCTCCAAGCATAGCACATAACGCATGAAGTGATAAAAATATAGTGAAACGAGAGACGTACCGATAATTGTCGATGGAGAAGGGGATGCACGTGGGCATCCCCAAGTTTAGATGCTTGAGTCTCCTTGAATATTTATTGGGGGTGCATGGGGGCATCCCCAAGCTTGAACGCTTGACACTTCTTAATCTTCTTTCATCATCTTCCCTCGCACACTTGAAAACTCCCTTCATACATAACTCATCATAATCTGATTAGCGAGGTTAGTACCCATAATAAAATAATTTTTTCTCCACTGGAAATAAGGATATTATTGAAGAGCTATTGTTTCTCAAGATTTCCAAAAAATTTTTGCAAAGAAAAAGCAAGCTGAAGGTTTGCAAAATGAAGGAAAGGAAAAACATGACAGAATCTGTGAAAAACAGACCAGCAGGTAGTAAAGAATTTTTTAGGGATACTTCTGCAACTCAAATAAAAAAACTCAGAACCTACAGAAGTTTCGTAATTTTATAGAGAACACTGTGTAAAAAATTCAGCTCAAAAAGATGAACTGGGAGTTTTCTCTGATTTTTCTAGTCACGAGTACAGAATCTGTTTTCTGGACAGCATGTCACAACTTTCACTTCCCTTGTCGTATAAGGCTATAAAAGGCACAAAGCTTGAAAAGTAAAGATACAATGATGTTGCTACAGTAGTAACAATCATCAAGACCACTAAAAACAGAAAAAAGGAAAACCTAAATTTGTTGCGGGCTGCCTCCCGAAAGCGCTTCTTTAAAGCCATTAGCTAGGCTTAATGCAAAATAGATCAAGTTGTATCAATTGAACCATCATCAAGATCATCAAAAAGCTCTTCAATAATAAAACCACTCTTAAGAGGTCTTTCAAATAAAGGCCTAATAAAGATACTTCTAGGAATAAAAGCAGGCGGAAAATCAATTGGAGTCTCATTTATCTTAAAGAGAGGTATCTCTTCCAAAGTCTTCACAGTTTCAACCCATTTGGCAATAGATAGATTATTTTTGGAACGAGGAGCCTTTGGAACGTAAACGAACCTAGGTTCCTTCTTTGCCGGAGTTTCCACCTTTTTGGTTTTGATTGAGGAGAAAGTAGTTCCTAGGGTGTCAAGGATTTCCTCAATCTTATCAATCCTAGAAGGGTCCAGGTCATGGGATTTAATGGTCTCCAAGGTTTTGAAAATTTTATGCATGGAGCTATCTAATCTATTCAAATTCCCTTGAACCTTATGATCCAACTCACTTATTTTATTAACGCTTGGCATCTATAGCTCTATCTTTTCAAGTCTTTTCATAATATGAGCTAGGGTAATGTTCTCTTGAATGCTAGCAAAAGGGAGATTTCCAACAAGATTTTCCATAACACTAAGAGCTTCCTAAACTGGGGCTCCTATGAAATTCCCATTGATAGAAGTATCTAGAATAAACCTATTCCAAGAAGTAATTCCAACATAAAAGTTTCTAAGCAGGATAGTAGTAGTTTGCTTCTTGGTGACTCTTTTTTTGAGAATCATTAATTCTATACCAGGCATATTTCAGACTTTCACCACCTCTTTGTTTAAAGGTGAGCACTTCTGCTTCACCAAAGGCAAAAGGACTAGACATAATGATAACTACTAGCAAGGTAACTATTTTTTTGATTTTCGATAAAAGACACTAAAGTTAAAAGTGAAAGGTAAACAAACAAGACTAAAAAGCAAAGATAAAAGATAGTGTGCAACTCCCCTATCTTGAAGAGTGGAGTCCCCGGCAACGGCGCCAGAAATTTTCTTGATACACGAGATAGCTTCTCGTCCCTGGTTGGTTACCCCAAGTGGAAGGTGAGATGTAGCATAGCGGCAAATTTCCCTTAGCGAAGATGCTAAGGTTTTAGAGTATCGAACTCGTAGGACTCCAACAGATACAAGAAGGTGGTGAAGTGAACAATGGCGCCATTCACAACTCAAGGTTGCTTACTTCACCTGGACCTGCACACACAACAGATAGCTTTGCTCCCAACGAGTTCAGAGGAGTTGTAAATTCCTCCGGCCTTGTTGTTTAAAAAGGATAAAACGCACGGGATAATAATGATAGTGATAGCTACGGAAAAGTAAATACTGAAAGTAAATTGAAGGTGTAAACAGTGTAGGAAATATGGACCGGGGTACTATGATGTTCACTAGTGATGTCTCTCTCCCAAAAGACGATAAAATAGCCATGCGAGGTGAACAAATTACAGCTGGGCAATTGACAGGATTATGTGCGCAAACCAATGCTAATTATGCTATAAAGAAAGCAAGAGGCTCAAAAGCACGGGAAGTACGCCAAGACAAGTAGACCGAAATCCATCTGCATCTACCTACTAATCATCCACCTTGAGATATCTATCCAGAACATCTCGCTGGTATTAAGTTGTGAATCCCACCCAAAGTGTAAACTCAAAGAAACAGACAACTGCATTACAGAACTTTGCGTAAAGTAAACAATCCTTGCACCCGCAAGTACAAGCACCGTTGTTTTTCCCCTTGTGGCAACAACACATCCCCTAGACTCATGTTTCTGTCACTCAAGCTAGTCATCGGAGGCATGAACCCACAATCATGCATAACGCTCCCTCTTGGATTCACTACCTACTACTTGGCCAAAGCAATAAACAGCAACGGAGAACATTCAAGAATTACTGAAGAACATAAATATAAAATAAGAGAATCAAATATATAACTCAATCACAATCTGAACATAATCTCATAATCCATCGGATCCCAGCAAACTCAACATAGCAACAACAGAAAGATTACATAAGTTCCTCGATCATGTAGGGAAGCTCACGAGGTCTAATCCATGAAGAACAAAGAGGGGAGGAGAACATCACATAGCTACTGATCATAGACCCATGGTCCAAGGTGGACTACTCACGGTTAATCCGGGAAGCATCCATGGTGGTGGAGAAGCTCCCGGAGGTGATTCCTCCCTCCGGCAGGGTGCCGGCAAGAGGTCTTCTGGTGCTCTCGATCTTGGAAGCCCGAAGACGGCGGAACAGAGGAGAGATCGTGAAAAAGGGTTCCGTCCCCGAGGGTTTCTCATCATAGGGAATAAATAGGCAAAAGGGGGCAGCCAGAGGTGGGCCAGGGGCTCCAGGCGCCCCCCTGGCGCGGCCAGGGGTGGGGCCGCGCCCTCTGGCCGCTTGGGGACCCCTGGCTCCCCTCTGGCCCCTCTCGGGATCTTCGCGAAGCTTCCGGTACGCTGATTTTTCCTATATTTTTCCCGGAATTTTTCTGGTACTTTTAATAAGGGGGAAACCTGAAATAGAAAAACAGCAGTAAACAGGAAATGGCACTGGGGTGCACTGAGTTAATAGGTTAGTCCAAATATGATCAAAAGTGTATGGAAGTTCATCAATATCATAGCAATATCACACAAAAGAGGCATGGAGCAAGCAGAAATTATAGATATGTTTTGGATGTATCAGGGGGACGACGGTTGCATTTACTACCCCTTCACCTACCAGAGAGAGACATGAGAGAGTGGTGCCTAGAGCCCTCTTCTCCTTCCTCTCATACAGCTCAAGGAGCATTCATTGTAGCCAGAGTTATTGCTTATAGCTAGCTCGACAGAACTAGCGGTGTTATCTTTACGGAGAGCCCCAAACCTGGATACATCACGATGTCTCACTGTGTTTGTCCCCACTCTTGATTCCGGCACCATCGACACTCACCTCGGTTTTACCCCTCTTTAGCCATCCCCATGGCATCTTCCATTACCGAACGACGACAGTTGGCGCCCACCGTGGGGCAGGCCGAGGCGTCGACTGTAGTTCTGATCCGAACGAGACCCTCATCTGCATAGAGCGCACGCTTCGCGTCCGGCCTGGTTCTCAGGTACGGAGCATGGGACTACGTCATCGACAATGCCTCGCGGTTTGGGACAGGAATGCCCCTGCCGCGTGGCGTCGTTGTTCCATTTGGTAGCCACCATGTTTTTGTCGCGGCCCTTACAGAGGTGTATCCCAAGGAGGTACGGGTGTTCTCCGATCTCACAAACCCATTTCCGTTTGGCGCGGGTTCTGTGTAATCGGAGGGTGCGACTCCGCACATCCATGCGGAGGTCATGATGGCGGGAGCATCGAGTCGCCACAGCTCCACCAGCACTGCATCCCGAGCAACGAAGGAGGCGGCCACCGCTACAGTAGGCCCGAGCAACCTATAGGATGGGCTCCGCACTCCCGTGGAGCTCAGCGCAGACCCAACAGTGGCTCACACCGAGCTAGAGAAAGCTCGGCAAGCCTTGGCCAAGCAGTCAGAACGGATGGACGTTGAAAAACTTCGTCTGGAAGCCACAGTCCGTGAGTACAATGTGGCGCATGGTGTCGTGCCATGCGTCATCCCAGCACCAGTGCTAGAGGAGCTGCGAGTGGCTAGCCGAGAGGTCGGTAGAGAGCTGGTGAGAGCCCAGCAACCTGCTGCATCCACCATCATACCATAGATCGCATACAACTCTGCTGTGAAGAACATGAGAGCTGCCGAGCAGATTGCCCACGAGATGGAGCATCTGGAAGGAGAGGAGCTGCGAGAGAGGATGCGTTGAATGCGCGATCTACTAGCGGCAGCAATCCAACATCAGAAGGCGGCCACCGAGCAACCTCAAGGGCCCGTGGCGTCAAAATAAGTTTGGCCGACTGCGGGTGTAAAGCATCCAAATGCGCCACCTCGGCAGCAGAGGCAAGTATCTTCGCCGCATGGGAGTCAACACCGCAGTCGAAGGAATCAAGGGGCTACGGGAGGCAGTCGGAGGGACGAACCAGCAGTAAACAGTCGACAGCAAGAGAAAACGGCGGCAACAGCTCGGCCGGCAATGATTCAGCGTCTGGGTCCCCGAGCAATCGCGGACAATGATGCAAGGCACCGCATTGAGCAGCTGCAGCAAGATCAACAACCAGAGGATGATGCACCAGCGGGTACGGCTTGTTTTGGGCCGCGCATTCGGCAAGAGCAGTTCCCTAAAGGTTTCACATTCCCTAGGGACACCCCCAAGTACAATGGGTCAATCAAGACAGAGGATTGGCTGGTCGATTATATGACCGCAGTCGGCATCGCGGGAGGTAGTCGGCGCGTGGCGGTTCGCTATGCACCCCTTATGCTCCAAGGTTCAGCTCGGTCCTGGTTTAACAGCTTGCCCAACAACAACATCAAATGTTGGGCGGATTTTGATGACGCATTCACGCGCAACTTCACTGGCACGTATGAGCGCCCGGGTCTGCCACGATAGCTGGCGTTATGTGTACAAGGAAAGGACGAGCCCCTTCGCGATTAGCTTCAGCGGTGGATCAAACTCAGAAACACTTGTGAGGGAGTTCATGAAATCTAAGCCATCCAGTACTTCACTAACGGCTGCTTGGATGGGTCAATGCTGAAGCACAAGCTCCTGTGCAAGGAGATCACATCTTTGGACAATCTGATGAAGATAGCCAATTCATTCGTCGCTTCCGATTCTGCAATGCGCCCGATCCAGCTGAGTGCCAATGGCCTCATTCAGGGACCGTCTTCTGGACATCAGCAACAACAATCGTCAGAGGAATGAGGCACCGGTTACAATCGGCGCGAGAGGTGCGAGATGCAGCACAACAACAACTTCAACAACACCCCCAACAACACCACCAACAACAACAACACTGGTTTCAACAAAAGGAAAGATGAGCAGCCGGATGTGCAATATGGCAGTCGGCAGGTAGCTGTAGTCTCGCAAAAGGATGCATCAGGGGATGCGGGAGGTAGTCGGAGGCAGAAACCTTCAGAAATACCACAAGGCCTAATTCGGACCCCATACACCTTCGAGGGCATTATGAACCAGCCATGCAAGATGCACAGTGGAGTCGGCAAGCCTGCATCACACACCACTCGGCAATGGATATAGGTAAAACGTCTGTCAAAAGAAGGAGCAGGAAACCTCCCACCACCACGACCCCCACCCCCAGGACCACCACCATCGAATGCGCTTGTCCAGTTCCCGCGCCAAGACGTATCCTACATGATTTTCACCAGTGAGTCAGACGACAAGGGCAGTCGGAGAGCCCGAGAGCAAGCAGTCAATGCCACCATGCCAGCAATCCCCCAGTTCATGGACTGGTCGGATAGTGTCATCACATGGAGCAGGGAGGACCACCCAGGCTTGACGCCGAATCCAGGCAACTATGCACTTGTGGTGGACACAGTTCTAGCAGTGCCAAGTACTCATGCTGATTCACCAGAACCCTTATTGACGGGGGAAGCTCCATCAACATTCTGTACCGCGATACGATGATCAAGCTCGGCATCAGCGAGAGCGAGTTGCAGCCCAGTCGGACCATCTTCGATGGTATTTTTCCCGGCCTTTCATGCACTCCGTTGGGACGCATCCGGCTATATGTCATGTTCAGTTCGGAGGAGAATTTTCGTCGCGAGCCAATCTGGTTCGAGGTGGCCGATCTTAGCAGTCCTTACAACCTTCTGCTAGGAGTGCCCGCAATAACCAAGTTCATGTTGAATGTTTTCCAGCCATACTTGAAGATGACGCTTCCAGGGCCAAATGGTCCCATCACTGTGTGCGGCGACTACAAGAAGCCTCTAGAGTTTTCATCCGGTGGCTCTAAACTGGCCGATTCCCTGGTCATTGATGCAAAGCGGCGTCAGCTCGACAAAGTCGTGGCAATGGCTCAAGCTCAGATGAAGGCACCCCTGCCGAGCATGAAGACCAAGAGATCAGACGATGAGACTGCATTTCAAGCATCCAAGGATAGCAAGAGGATTTCTCTGGACCACTCTGACCCGAGCAAGTGCGTGAACGTGGGAGCTGGACTGAGCAGTAAATAGGAAGGCGAGCTCGTCGAGTTCCTCTGTGAGAACCGGGACATCTTTGCATGGTCTCCACAATACATGCCTGGAGTACCGAGGGAACTCGCCGAGCACAAGCTTCACATCCGACTTGGATCCAAGCCGATCAAGGAGCCACTCCGACGCTTTTCTAAGGAAAAGAGAAGAGCAATCGATGACGAGATCGCCAAGTTGCTCGCAACTGGTTTCATCATGGAAGTGTTCTATCCGTACTGGTTAGCAAACCCACTTCTGGTTATGAAGAAGAATGGAACTTGGCGCATGTGTATAGATTACACTTGCCTGAATAAGGCCTGCCCCAAGGATCCTTTTGCTTTTCCCCGTATTGATCAAGTGAGTGATTCTACGGCTGGCTGTCAGCTTTTATGTTTCCTGGATGCCGCAGCTGGCTATCACCAGATCAAACTTGTTGTAGAAGATCAAATAAAACCCGCGTTTATCACCCCTTTTGGGGATTACTGCTATATCACCATGCTATTTGGCCTGAAAAATGGTGGCGCGACTTATCAGCGTACTATGCAGCGATGTGTCCGACCTCAGCTCGGCCGGAACATTCATGTGTATATAGATGACCTTGTGGTCAAGTCATTCCAAGGGTCAACCTTGCTGGAAGATCTCCAAGAAACATTTGCAAATTTGGGCACTTACAAGATCAAGCTGAATCCAGACAAGTGTGTGTTCGGCGTTCCAGCTGGAAAATTTCTCGGATTCTTGGTATCTGAGAGAGGAATCGAGTGAAACCCTGAGAAGATTGCAGCAATCGAGCAAATGAACAAGCCCAGAAATCTCAAGGACGTCCAGAAGTTCACCAGATGCTTGGAATTGCTCAGCCGATTCCTTAGTCCGCTGGGAGAGAAAGAAATCCCCCTATACCAACTGATGAAGAAGTCGAACAAGTTCAATTGGACCCCGCAAGAGGACGAGGCATTCAAAGAACTCAAGCGTATGCTATCCACTGCTCCAGTGCTAGCAGCTCCGATTGAGAAAGAGCCAATGATGTTGTACATCTCAGCTACCACTCGAATGATTAGTATTGTGCTGGTGGTTAAACGTCCTGAAAAGGACAAAGCACAGCTGGTTCAGAGGCCAGTATACTATGTCATTGAAGTGCTCTCAATCTCCAAGCAAAACTACCCCCACTACCAGAAGATGTGCTATGGTGTGTACATGGCGGTAAAGAGACTGAAGCCTTACTTGCAGGCGCATCTGATCACAGTTGTCAGTTCACCACCGCTGGCAGAAATCATAGGCAATCGGGATGTATCTGGCCGAGTGGAAAAATGGGCCATTGAGATTGGAAATAATGGCATCCAATATGAGTCGCGCATTTAATCAAATCCCAAGCCCTAGCAGATTTCCTCGTCGATTGGGCAGAAACCCAATATGAGCCTCCCTGTCCGAACTCCAATTTCTGGCAAATGCACTTTGATGGCTCCAAGATGAAGACCAGACTAGGGGCTGGCATTGTTCTCACTTCTACAAAGGGTGATCAGCTTAGATATGTATTGCAAATCCATTTCGCAGCATCGAACAACGTGGCCGAGTACGAAGCACTGGTCCACGGTATCCGATTGGCCAAAGAGATCGACATTCGACGGATTCTATGTTATGGAGACTCCGATCTAGTGGTGCAGCAATGCACTGGTAGTTGGGACGCCAAGGATGCAAAGATGGCAAGCTATAGATTCCTTGTGTACCAAATCTATGGCTTCTTTGAGGGATGTGAGTTCCATCATGTTCCCCTAGATAAAAATGAAGCAGAAAATGCATTTTCCAAACTGGGATCCACCAGAAAAGACATTCCAGCAGGCATTTCGTTGGAAAATATTCGGAAGCCATCTATCAAGCCTTCCCCAGAATCAGAGTCCATCTTTATTCCGGCCGACCTGAAGATGGCAGAGATTGAAGGAGAAAGATCGGCCAAGAAGCAAAAGATGGCGGAGCATTCGGCCGCACAAGGGGCTTCCGATTGCACACCAGGGGTTGCTGTCTTCATCTCGTGGACTGATGTGGTCATGGAGGATGCAATCGGCTCCACCACCTCCGAGCTACCAGTAGTTGAAGCCGAACAACCAGAGCCGGAGGAAGTTGCTTTAATGGTGATAGTCACTGCACCTTCATGGGCAGAGAATTTCCATGATTTCTTGGTCGATGGCATTTTACCCGCGGAGGAAGTGGAAGCTCGGCAAATCCAGCGCTGATCTGGAGCATACACAATCATTAACAATGAGCTAGTGCATCGCAATGTGACCAGAGTTCTCCAGCATTGTGTTTAAGAGGACAAGGGGCTGGAACTACTATGGGATATCCACCAAGGAGAGTGTGGTCATTACGCATCAGCAACAACAATAGTTGCTGTAACAGCCCGTGATTTTCAACCAAATTAATTTTTTGTTTATTGCATTATTTTGTTGCTTGTTAGAACTGTTTTTAGTATTTGCTTCGCCAATTTATTAATTGGTGAATTATATTTCCCCCTCCTTCTCGTACCTTCATGCGTGACCGACCTTTTCCACAATGGCACACGACCTTTGCGACACCGGGTTTCACCCGATAACCATCACAACTTACGGCACAAGACCAGCCATTGCCATCGGAACGAAAAACCCCGTTTATTTAATATTCTCGAAATGGTATTGAAGTGAGGTAGGACAGACGGGCTCGCCGCGCTGAGCGCATGGTTCGAGATTTCGTCCAAATCGGAGGTCGTATGGACTCCCGGCGGTCAGAAACATGGTGTATCGGACGCGCGAGAGAGAAGCCGAGGGCATTTGCGTAAACCTGCCATTCAGGCCAGCTTATAAAATAGACCACCACTCTCCCCTAGCCTTCTAGGGTTTCCCCCATGTAAAATTCGCAGCCACCCCCTCTGAAATTTCAGATATGCCCAATTAGCCCCTCCACAGCCGAAACTCTTGCCATATCCGCTCCCAGTTGTCAGATCTGATGATCCGAGGGCCAGGATGCGGCCACGTCACCCCTGAGCATCCCACCAGCCAGCCCTAGGAGAACCGGGCCCTGCGGGCCCTCTAGATCCGCTGCTGGCCCGCTTGGGCCCGCCCCATCGTGTCGCCGTCTCCATCGCCCGGCCGCGCCGCCCGCAACACCGGCGAGCAGCCGCCGGCCGTCGCGTCGCCTTCCCTCCTCTCCAGCGCCTCCCTCCTCTACTCCTTCCTCTCTCTCACCTCCCGCTCTCCTTGCTCCATGCAAGTCGCCGCCAGCGAGCTCGCCATGGCCATGGCCTCCCCAAGCCCAAGCCGCCGCCAGGAGCCCGAGCCGAAGCTCGCGTCGCGCCGCACCGCCCCATGGCCGACCGGCGACCGGATCTGGCGACCCTCGCCTCCTACGTGCGTCCCCACCGCCCTGCGCCGCACGCCACCTCGCCGGCGAGCACCACCGGCGCCGTCACGGCCACGATTTGGCCCGAGCCGCCGGCTAGGCCGCCCCCTCCTCATGGGTCGGCGCACCCAGGCGGCTCAGCGCAGCCCAGCCAACCCCAGCGCGGCCCACGGCCACGGTCCGCTCGCCTCTCTCGCTTGGGCGAGAGCCAACTAACCAGCGCCACCGCCGCCTTGAGCCGAGCCCATCAGGGGTGAGGCCTTTTGTTTTTTTCCTTCCCTCTTTTTTTTCTAAGTTTGATAAATTGTGCTGTTGTGATCTGTTTTGCGATGCGATTTGAGGTAGATCTGTAGCCCGGATGACTTGGAGCCCAAAATGAAATTTGTTGCCGATGATGTGCTCTAACTTTTTTCTGTAGTAAGTTAATTCATTTGAGGTCATCTTGATGGTGCAAATTTGTGTTAAAGTGTGCTCCAGAATATTACTGCTGTTGCTGTTATTTTCTTGCAAGTTTGGTCGATGCTTGTGTCACATCCATGAGGCCTATGCTATTGATTATTTCTTGTATGTGTTAAGCATCAAGTGAAATCGAATTATATGCATTCCCTTGTCATGATTGCCTGCTGTAGATAATTTATTTCTTTCTCAAAAGTGGTGACCCTGAGAACATGTTATGCTGTTTGTATAAAGTTGCTACCTTAATGCCTTATAGTTAATGACCCATGCTTCTTATGCTATAGCTCCCATGGAATGCAGTGCTCCTTGTTATGTGTACTTGATGTCATGCTTTGATTTGCCATGATGTGGTTGTTGTTCATATAGTTATTGAGCTCCCAAGGTGCAACCCTGCTATTTTTTTGTCACATACCGTGTAATTCTACTAAGTCTGGAATATAATATAGCTGTCTTGCATGCTTAATACTTATTCATCCATGGGTCCTTTGACCACAAGTGCTATGTGTAACAGCCTAGATTTCACAAAAAATATTTTTTTTTGTTTTTGGTGTGAATTGTTTGGTTATCTGATTTGTTTGCGGTGTTTGCATCCCCGATTTATCGATCGGCGATTATTTTCCCCCTCTTATCTCGTACCGGACGGAGACCGACCCTTGCCACCCTGACACTCGACCTTTGCGACACCAGGTTTCACCCGATCACCGTCGCGAAAACCGCACAAGACCAGCCGCAACCAATGGAACGAAAAACCCCGTTTAATAAGTAAACGAGATATTATTATAGCGCGCCGGAAAGTGTTTTCGAAACGGTTCCAGCATGAGGTGAGAGCCCCGGCTTGAAGCGCTGATCGCGCAGTTCAAAGTTTTACCCGAATCGGAGGTCCTCCGGACCCCCGGCGGTCAGAAACGTAAACACCGCGTGCGCGAGAGAAAAACCGGGGATGTTTTTGCAAACTGCCAGCCACCTGGGCTATATAAAGACCACCACACTCCCCATAGCCCTTCTATGGTTTCCCTAGCCAAATATTTCCAGGCACCACCCTCCACAAACTCAGATCTGCCCAATACCCCCTCCAAAACTCGAAACTCTAGGTCCAAACTCCTCTCAGCCCTCAGATCTGGGAAACCGGCGGCCCAGATCGCGCCACCTCGCCCCTGGAGGTCTGCTCCCACCTCCCAGCCGCTTCGGGATGCTTCGGGCGCGGTCGGGCCCCCCCCGTGCCACAGCCAGCCCGAGGAGCCGCGCCGCCGCCCGACCACCGCGCTCCCCATCGACGACGAGCCGCTGTGCCACCTCGCCTGCACCGGTGAGCAGCCCCGCCATGGCCCTCTCCTTCTCCTCCCTCCTCACCCGGTCCGCCTCGCCTGCGCAGGACGCACGCTATGGCCGCAGCTCGGGCCGCAGCTCGCCACGGCCAGCCGCCGCCACCCACGACGCCGGCGTTCTCCAAGTCAATGGATCCGGCACCGCCGCGCCTTGATCCGCCCCTACGCCGCATCCTCGTGCCCGGAGTCGATGCACCGCTCGTCAGCGTCGATCAGGCCGCCGCCGCCGTCACTTTCCCGCTCGGGACCGGCCGGCTTCCAATCGCCATGGCCACATGGGCCGGCCTCCAGCTTCCCAGGGCCCAGTCCAGCGGCCACGACCTCCTTTGGCCTGATGGGCCGAGCCCATGGTGAGCCAGCCCGACCACCCCTCCTTTTTTCCCTTTTAGCGTTTTTCTTTTTTCATATTTCTGCTAAGTGTTGAGCTATAGCTGCTGTATTCCGTTTTGCGATGAAGTTTGCGAGTAAACCGTAGCCCGGATGACGTTGCGCCCAAAAGGAAAATTGTTTAGAATTGTGTGTAATTCAGTTCATCGTTTGTGAGCATTTTGATTTGAGGTCATCTTGATGTTGTTAATCACTGTTGAAGTGGGCATCAGACTGTTAACTGCTATTATTTTCTGTCATGTGTTGCTGCTGTTATTTTATTGCAAGTTTGATTGATGACTGTGACACATCCATGAGGCCTAATGCATTGATCCTTTTTGCATACTGTTAAGCATCATGTCTACTTCAATGCTTTGCATTCACATGTCATATTTGCCTGCTGCATGATGTTTGTTTCATCACCCAAATTAGCTACCCTGCTATGTGTGCTGCTGTTTATAAAAAGTTGCTACTTTGCTGCCCTATATCTTTTTAACCGTGCATCCTATTGAGCATTGTAATATGTCATTTTGATCTATGCCATGTCTACTTCCATTATATGTATTGCATTGTCGTGTTTACATTCCTAGTCATAGTTTGCTATCCTGCTGTTTTTGACAGCCGCCTCTGTTTTCATTAAGTGTGTAACTTTCCGATGCCATGTTGCACGCTTAATATCTTTTGATCTGTTATGCCTATGACCTTGATTCTTGTTTGTACCTGATGACAATCATGTCTAGTTCATTCCCATATATTGCTATGTCATGTTGCTGCACTTTTTCATATAGCTTTACTCCTGTTTATACAGCATGAAAATAACAGTTTCTTCCCTGTTTTCCTGATTTCACGAAGTCCTAGACCAGTAATGTTTTATTGCATTTTGCTTGGGCTATAATTAATTGTTCATGATGCCTATTTGCATGATTCCTTTTTCCATGCCATTCCTGCCATGTCTACTTTAGTTTCATATCATTTTTGTGCATGTTTGAAACCTTTTTCTTGTTTATTTGTTGCTCTAAATTGTGCTTCCTGATGTTGGCAGATTGTGTTCCAAACTTGTTTTGCTTATATCTTTTTAACCGTAACTCCGTTTGGAGTGTTCTTTATATGTAACTTGATTAGTTTTTCGTGTACTTAGTGTTTATGCTATTGTTTGCTGTTGTTAACCCACCTAAAATATGGTTTAGTACATAACAGTACTAAATGTTTTAATTGTCGTGGGGCACTTAGTGGAATGCCATGTTTAGGTTGTGCCCCTTTTAAATTGACTAGCATAGATAGTTTCCTTTATGCTTCACCTCTTGTCATGTTTGTGTGCCATGCCATGCTTGAGTGAGATGCCATGTTAATAACCTCTGCTCATCTTGTGTAGCTAAACAACTTGAACCATTCTAAATGTGCATTATCGTCGTGTGTGACGAGTACTCCACTTAACCTGTTAGTAACCGCTCTCGACGGTAGGTGCGGTGTCTCGTGTTTTCTTCGTAGTAATAGATGCTTTCTCATGATTGCTTCGTAGTAATAGATGCTTGCTCGTCGATTGCCTTTTCCAGTGTTTCCTTCTTTTGTGCTTCCGCGGGTACCTCTCGGAGACGTTGCGAGCTTGCGATCGACTTCACCTTCGGTTTCGTCTTCTCATCAGGTAAGGGGGAGCATATATCATGCTTGTAACTTTCAGATCACTCGCGCCTAGGTGTAGGATAGAACGATTGATTGATCCTACCACTTTATATTCATGCCTCTCAAATAAACCCAAACAGCCATGTCCTCCACATCCCAGCAAACCTTGTTCGGCTATGTTACTATTGCTCGCTACTCAACCACTTCTTAGTATGCATGCTAGGATGTTATCAATTGTTATTCTGTTACTCCTTGGATTGGGCTATCACATTATTATATTGTTGTGGATGATATGATTATTATAATGTTGACTATACTCGACGAAGGATGGAAGGTCTAGGCTATCCCGCCCCGACGCTTTGTTCCATTCGAGTCACCTAGGATCCGAGTTCCGGGTATTGGTTATAAGACTGAGCGTGCCTAACCGCATGTGGGATTTTATGGGGTCCCCTTTTCTTACCTACCTAGCTTCAAACATTTCTAGTGGTGGCCCAAGGTAATTTACCATTTGCATACCATGCATATATGTCTGTCGGGTCGCTCCTAGCAGATATCCTTTAAAACAACACGGACCAGTGAGGACATGGTTTCCTTGTTGGTCCACCCTTGGCCGCCGAGGGCTCGGCACCTCACGTGAGGTGTCCCGGTAACCCAAACCTATTGAGACGGAAGAGGCTGATCCGAGGGCGCGGCCTAATTTTGGATTGGATGTCGACTCGCCGGGGGCCACCCGGATTTGTTCGTTGTTAGCTAGAGGGACCTGTCGTTTCGGATCTCTCGGAACTAAATCATAACATGGTTGCCTATGATGGGTAGCAACTTAGAGGGATGGGCGTGCGTGCGGAGCCTTGTAATGGGCAGTTGGTACACCCCTGCAGGGTTAAATCTTTTCGAGAAGCCGTGTCCACGGTTATGGATGACTTGAGACCTACTCCTTGTTCATAGACAACAACAACTGAGATAATCTTAATATAACTTGATCAACGTGTGTGTGCCTTGAATGCTTCTTCTTCGTCGGGATGCAAAGAGGAGGACAAGGATAGGATAGGTGTTATGTTTGCGTAAGTAGTTGATAGCAAGACTTGTTGAAGGCGATTCCTCATCGAATGCTTGGTTCTCATCTTACTCTAGAAATAGACCATTAGCCACTCATATATTGCTAGTTCATCTGCAACCTCACCACTACCCCCATCTTACCCGTGAGAAGTTAGTTACAAGACTTTTGATATATTCTCACCCCTTGCTTTACTTTTCCCTTTTATGTTTTGCCTGATCGGCCGCTACAGTTTATTACTACCTCGAGTCTTCTTTTGGACGCCTTCGTGGAGACTCGACGACGAATAGTTAGGCGGATCCCGGCGGAGAGCCTGGACCCGTGTGGTAACGAGAATGGTGTATTTTACCTTTGCCAGTAGGCATTTGATTGTAGTCTGTACTCATACATGTATCTTCCGCTGATGTACTGTATTAAGGCAGTTGTATGCCGACTTGTATGAGATGTTGTATCCTTGTAGCTGTAATATTGTGATATCATGTTGGAAATCAGGTGCGTATGACATTGTCATATGTCGCGGTGGGACCGATATGTGCTTCGTCCCTGGATCTGGATGGAAACATCTAGATCTGAAATAGTACCCATATCGGGCCTTACAACTTGGTATCAGAGCCTTACCGATCATAGGACCCCTTTTCTGGCCGAAGTCGAGTCTAGACAAAAACTATTTTGTACTTACTAAGTTAGATTATCGGAGGGTAGGAATCTTTTTACTCCTTATCTTTGCTCTAGTCAGGACAAGTGACGTAAGTGTTTTATTCTCGCCTTATCCCCTTCAAAACATTAGGATCTCGAGAGTGTGGAGTTCGGAATAGTTACAATGCTCTGCTGGCAGTGTATTGTCTCGATTTCGATCTCAGGTTGGGAATTCCTGTAGTACCTTTAGTTTCTCCGGTCTTGAATATTATCTTAGTCACCCATTGCCATCCATCTTTTTGTCCGGTGTTTTCACGACTTGCGTCGAAAAGCACTTTCCTTTGATCCAGCTTTCGTTGTCGTTCTTCCGCTTGATATCCTGATGGTTTCGTTTTCCAACGTTGTCGTCTCTCTGCGGAAATTTATCTCGACAGAAGTTCGACGTCGACATGGAGTGGAGTCCCTTGTTGGTGGTGTTGAAGATCGTCGTCTCTCTTTTCTCTCCCCTCCTCTCCCCCGAATCATCCAGGATCTCGGGACGAGATCCCTTGTTGGTGGTGTGTCAAAACCCCAACTAGGGTAAGTGCTAGGGTTTGTTTGACCCTTTGCATCATGCAAAAATTTCAAAAGAAATTCAAAAATGGGGAAAAGAAAATCCCTAAAGAATTTAATTCAAATGGCCAGATAAAAATCTTTTTCCAAAAATCATTTGAATAATTGGGAAATTCCTATAAATGAGCTGATCATTTTAAAAGTGGTTTGGGTATTTTCCCATGCCCATGGAATATTCAAAAATTCAAAAGGTGCCTTGGAAATTAAATTGAACTCCAATTTGAATTTAAATTCAAATTGTTTGCATTTCAAAAATCTCCAAAACTTGTGAGTGGCTATCTATATATGTTATAAGCCCACATAAAAGTTTTCTTGATTTTATAAAAATTCCTTGCTATTTTATTTAGGGAAAAAACAAATTAACAGAAAAGAAATTTAAAAGAAAAAGAAAAAGACGAAGCCCCCTGTCCATCTGGCCCAACTCTCCCCCCCAGCCCAGCAGGCGACCCATCCCACCTCCCCCGCTTGTCTCTTCCTCCCCGCGCCCCGAAGGTGCCCGGTGGAATGCATGCAGCACTCCACCGACGCCGCCGACGAGCTGCGGCCACGCAGCAGCTTCCCGAGGCCACCTCTTCGCACCTGGAGGCGCCTGGGAGCCTCCCGCTCCATTTCCCCCTCCAGCGCGTCTCTCCCTCGCCCTCTCTCGCCGTGCCCTTCGACAACCGAGCGACGCCGCAGAGCGCCACCGTGCGCAGGCGTGCCCCCTGCCATCCCGAGCTCAAGCCGTCGTGTCCACGAGGTCCCTCGCCGTCGACTTCGTCTAGCAGGCCGCCGAATCGAACTCAATCCCCACCGAAGACGACGCAAGCTTCAAGGTCTCGCCGCCGGGCACAGAGGACTCCGGCGAGGAATTCCCCAACGACCAGCCTCTCTCCGGTCTCTCATCGTTCACCTTCGAGCTATGGTGAGCCTCGCGGTCCTTCCCCCCTTCCCCCGCTCTATTCCGTGCACGGTTTCGTTGAGGTCGCCATCACAGTGCTTCGGCCGTCGCCTGGGACGATGCCGACATGCTCCAGAGCCCTTCCGTGGCACCCCGATGGCATGGTTGCGTGCGGAATCCTGCGGGGAGCACAACCGTGCCAGCCAAACCCCACCCCGAGCCCAGTTTGCAACTCCGGCGAAACTCCGGCGGCTGCCCAGCGAGCTCCACCATTAGAGCTAACCTAACCCCCCACTAAACCTAACCCAGCCACTGACAGTTGTACCAGGCTCCCTAATCCCTCTGCTTAATTAACTTAAAACAGGGGATTAACCCCACTGTGGCTGACAAGCAGGCCCCACTGGCCAGAGCCCCCCCCCCACGTCATGCTGATGTCAGCATGACGCAGTAAACAGAAAAACAGATTAAAAGAAATTACAGAAATTCCAGAAAATTCTAGAAATTTGGTTAAATTTGGAAATTTATAGAAAATTCATTTTAACTCCAAATTAAACAAATAATATATGAAAAAATATCAGAAAAATGCAAGGATTAAGAATATGCTATTTGTTTTCATGTTTGACCAATTTAAAATGGGGAAACAGTAGCAAATGTGCATATGGCTTAATTTGAATTCAAATTTGAAGTTTGAATTTGCAATTCTTTTGCAATATACTTCAATTAAGATGAATATGCTACACATCAGTACCATGTACATCATGTTCTCACAACTTATCATGTGTTTGAGCATCATAATTATATTTATTCCTTGATTGCTTTGTTTGCTCGATAGAAGTGGAACCGGAACCGGAGGCCACCCCCTTCGTTGAAGACACCGTAACGAACCACGTCAGCAAGGCAAGAAAACCCCATTGATCATGTCTATAAAATCCCATTTCCCTCTCAGTCTCGCTTATGCATGTTTAGGAGATCATCTTATATCGATTCTACCGCATAGTTGAACCCATATCCGATGCATGACCTATCATCTTGTCACAGTAGTAAGCAAACCACAATCCTAGCTGACATAGGAGTTGGTTGATATCATGTGGCCCCTGCAACTGTTAATGCTTATTGCATGCTTAGTGGTACAATGAGGTTGCTTTTGATGTGAGTCGGGATGGTAGTGAACATGGTGTTGATGAAAGTGAAACTGTGTTGGTGAATCCACCCTAATACAAGGTGAACGATGAGAGGCTGTGTAGGAGTACACAGTGGGTTGTCTCGTTGAACACCGCCTTAAGCACCGAGTTCTTGTATGGTAATCCAAGAAAAAGAGTACAACCACACATTGCGCTCACTGACCCCTCTCGGCCTAGTACCTTGATCCGTGTCGACGTCCAGGAGTCACATTAGTTCGGGCTTTCCATTTGACATGTGCATAGAAAAAGAACGAAGGAAATGGTTGCATCATATAGATATGTGGGTGCACCTGTGAGGCAGGAAAACCATCTGCCAGAGGTGGCGTCTCGGTCACTTACATTGTTTGAGTCCGTTTCGTTGATCCGGCCGGGCTCTCGAGCGGAGGCAAACTCAGATAGTCGACTCCTGGAATAGACCGGTTGTGAGCGAAGTGTCGTGGTGAACATCCTCGCTGTCACCTCTTGAACGGTGGCGAGCAAAAGGCGGTAACCGATGGTCATGTGTGTGTAGCTTACACCCTTGCAAGGTTAACAAAACTATTCGAATAGCCGCGTCCGCGGTTATGGACTACTTGGAACCTTTACCTGATTATTAGACAACTTGAATGGATACTTCTAAAACTCGCAAGATATAAGCGTGAGTGCTATGGTGTGCTTCCTCGTGGGGAAGTCGAGGAAGTAACCATAGTGGTGTATTGGTTGGAGACTTGGATAGTGGACTCGTGTACGCTTGTTACCTCAAGTCTGGTACTCGTAACAGGACTAGCCAAGTCAAAGCTGGCACTTCTGCATATTGAACCCCACCTCCTTTACCTTGATACTTGAGCATGAGTAGTGTAGTTCTGATGTAAGTCTTGCTGAGTACGACTTTGTACTCACGTTTGCTTATTCTATGTTTTAGATAAGAACCCGGAACCCGATGGAGTCACCGACCTGAAGCTCGACGTTGACTAAGTTAGCATAGTCCCAGACAGTAGTTTGGTCCCTCGTGGAAGGGCATGTTTGTTTACAAGGCTTCTCTAAGCCATTTGTTAAACTTGTCTGTACTAAGACCTAATTTTCTTCCGTTGTATGATGTAATGTTGATCACATACATGTGATCTTTGTATGCTCTATGTGTAAGTAAATAAAGAAGTACTTTGTAGAGTTATGTGATAATACATGCTGTTCATACTAGGCATGTGTGCTGCGTGTATGTTTATAACATGCATGTCTTAGTATGGGTTTTTGAGACCTTAGTTGTGATCTGGCAGGCGGTCTTTTATACACCAAGTGGCCCTTAGATGTGCGCAGCTTGGGGCATCGCGATGCGATTGCTCGTGGCTCTGCCACGTGCACACTTTGTTGTATGATCGAGCCCGCCCTAGACCCCGACTAAGTGATCGGGCTGGAGTTTGTTTATGTAAGGGTTATGATTCAATCGATTACATGGTTGAGGCGAATTGTCTATGAATATGAGATTCACCACCCATAAGCATTTAGACTTGTGAGCGGACGATGAGGACCCATCTCAGTTGATCATCCGGCCTGGATGGGATGCCCCTCACGTACGATGCTTTCCGAGAGTTTTCTGTGCTTGGCCTTGTCTGCTTAGACAAGTGGGTACGGTTCTCGGCTCTCCATGTGATTGCATCGTGACTGGAATTACATACGCATACCCCGGGTCCCGACATGGTGTTGTATTGTAACAGCCCAGATTTAACAAAAAATAAAAAAAATTGTTTTTGGTGTGAATTGTTTGATTGTCTGATTTGTTTGCGATGTTGGCATCCCCGATTTATCAATCGGCGATTATTTCCCCCCTCTTAGCTCGTACCGGACGGAGACCGACCCCTGCCACCCTGATACTCGACCTGTGCGACACCGGGTTTGACCGGATCACCGTCGCCAAAAACCGCACAAGACCAGCCGCAACCAACGGAACGAAAAACCCCGTTTAATAAGTAAACGGGATATTTTTATAGCGCGTCGGAAAGTGGTTTCGAAACGGTTCTAGCATGAGGTGAACGCCGCCGGCTCGACGCGCTGATCCCACAGTTAGAAGTTTTACCCGAATCGAAGGTCCTGCGGACCCCCGGCGGTCAGAAACGTAAACACCGCGCGTGCGAGAGAAAAACTGGGGATGTTTTTTCAAACTTCCAGCCACCTGGGCTATATAAAGACCACCACACTCCCCCTAGCCTTTCTAGGGTTTCACTAGGAAAAAATTTGCAGCCACCCCCCTCCACAAACTAAGATCTGCCCAATACACCCTCCAAAATTCGAAAACCTAGCTCCAAACTCCACTCAGCCCTCAGATCTGGGCAACTAGCAGCCCAGATCGCGCCACATCGCCCCTGGAGGTCTCCTCCCACCTTCGAGCCGCTTCGGGATGCTCCGGGCGCCGCCGAGCCCGCCCCGGGCCGCAGCCAGCCCGCGGAGCCGCGCTCCCCGTCGACGATGAGCCGCCTCGCCTGCACCGGTGAGCAGCCCCGCCATGGCCCTCTCCTTCTCCTCCCTCCTCACCCGATCCTCCTCGCCTGTGCAGGACCCGCGCCATGGCCGCGGCTCGGTCCGGAGCTTGCCACGGCCGGCCGCCGCCACCCACGACGCCGGCGTCCTCCCAGTCAATGGATCCGGCACCGCCACGCCTAGATCCGCCACTGCGCCACCTCCTCGTGCCCGGAGTCGATGCGCCTCTCGCCGACGCCGCTTTCCCGCTCGGGACCGGTCGGCTGCCAACCGCCATGGCCACATGGGCCGGCCTTCAGCTTCCCAGGGCCCAGTCCAGCGGCCACGGCCTCCTCTGGCCTGAAGGGTCGAGCCCATGGTGAGCCAGCCGGGCCGCCCCTCGTTTTTTCCCTTTTAGCGTTTTTCTTTTATTCTTATTTCTGCTAAGTGTTGAGCTATAGTTGCTGTATTCCTTTTTGCGATGAAGTTTCCGAGTAAACCGTAGCCCGGATGACGTTGCGCCCAAAAGGAAAATTGTTTAGAATTTTGTGTACTTCAGTTCATCTTTTGTGAGCATTTTGATTGGAGGTCATCTTGATTTTGTTAATCAATGTTGAAGTGGGCATCAGACTGTTAACTGCTATTATTTTCTGTCATGTGCTGTTGCTGTTATTTTATTGCAAGTTTGATTGATGATTGTGACACATCCATGAGGCCTAATGCATTGATTCTTGTTGCATACTGTTAAGCATCATGTCTACTTCAATGTTATGCATTCACATGTCATATTTGCCTGTTGCATGATGTTTGTTTCATCACCCAAAGTAGCTACCCTTCTGTTAGTGTGCTGCTGTTCGATAAAGTTGCTACTTTGCTGCCCTATATCTTTTTAATCGTGCATCCTATTGAGCATTGTAATATGTCATTTTGATCTATGCCATGTTTATTCCATTATATGTATTGCATTGTCATTTTACATTCCTGGTCATAGTTCGCTATCCTGCTGCTTTTGACAGCCGCCTCTGTTTTCACTAAGTCTGTAACTTTCCGATGCCATGTTGCATGCTTAATATCTTTTGATCTGTTATGCCTATGACCTTGATTCTTGTTTGAACCTGATAACCATCATGTCTAGTTCATGCCCATATATTGCTATGTCATGTTGCTGCAATTTTGCATATAGCTTTACCCCTAATTATACAGCATGAAAATAACAGTTTCTGCCCTGTTTTCCTGATTTCTCTATGTCCTAGACCGGTAATGTTTTATTGCATTTTTCTTGGGCTATAATTAATTGTTCATGATGCCTATTTGCATGATTCCTTTTGCCATGCCATTCCTGCCATGTCTACTTTAGTTTAATATCATTTTTGTTGATGTTTGAAACCTTTTGATTGTTTGTTTGTTGCTCTAAAGTGTGCTTCCTGATGTTGGCAGATTGTGTTCCAAACTTGTTTTGCTTATATTTTTTTAACCGTAACTCCATTTGGAGTGTTCTTTATATGTAACTTGATTAGTTTTTTGTGTACTTCGTGTTTATGATATTTTTTGCTGTTGTTAACCCACCTAAAATATGGTTTAGGACAGAACGGTACTAAATGTTTTAATTGTCGTGGGGCACTTAGAGGAATGCCATGTTTAGGTTGTGCCCCACTTAAATTAACTAGCATAGATAGTTTCCTTCATGCTTCACCTCTTGTCATGTTTGTGTGCTATGCCATGCTTGAGCTAGATGCCATGTTAATAACCTCTGCTCATCTTGTGTAGCTAAACAACTTGAACAATTCTAAATGTGCGGTATCCTCGTGTGTGACGAGTACTCCACTTAACCTGTTAGTAACCGCTCTCGAAGGTAGGTGCGATGTCTTGTGTTTGCTTCGTAGTAATAGATGCTTGCTCGTGATTGCTTCGTAGTAATAGATGCTTGCTCGTCGATTGCCTTTTCCAGTGTTTCCTTCTTGTGTGCTTCCGCGGGTACCTCTCAGAGACGTTGCGAGCTTGTGATCGATTACACCTTCGGTTTCGTCTTCTCATCAGGTGAGGGGGAGCATATATCATGCTTATAACTTTCAGCTCACTCGCGCCTAGGTGTAGGATCGAACGATTGCTCGATCCTACCACTTTATATTCATGCCTCTCAAATAAACCCAAACAACCATGTCCTCCACATCCCAGCAAACCTTGTTTGGCTATTTTACTATTGCTCGCTGCTCAGCCACTGCTTAGTATGCATGCTAGGATGTTATCAACTATTATTCTGTTACTCCTTGGATTGGGCTATCACATTATTATATTGTTGTGGATGATATGATTATTATAATGTTGACTATACTCGACGAAGGATGGAAGGTCTAGGCTATCCCGCCCTGACGCTTTGTTCCATTCGAGTCACCTAGGATTTGAGTTCCGGGTATTGGTTCTAAGACTCAGCGTGCCTAACCGCGTGTGGGATTTTATGGGGTCCCATTTTCTTACCTACCTAGCTTCAAACATTTCTAGTGGTGGCTCAAGATGGTTTACCATTTGCAAACCATGCATATATGTCTGTCGGGTCGCTCCTAGCAGATATCCTTTAAAACAACCCGGACCAGTGAGGACATGGTTTCCTTGTTGGTCCACCCTTGGCCGGGGAGGTCCCGGGACCTCACGTGAGGTGACCCGGTAACCCAAACTCTGTTGAGACGGAAGAGACCGATCCGAGGGCGCGACCGGCTTTTGGATTGGATGTCGACTCCCCGGGGGCCACCCGGATTTGTTCGTTGTTAGCTAGAGGGACCTGTCATTTCAGATCTCTCAGGACTAAATCATATCATTGTTGCCTATGATGGGTAGCAATTGAGAGGGATGGGCGTGCGTGCGGAGCCTTGTATTGGGCAGTTGGTACACCCCTGCAGGATTAAATCTTTTCGAGAAGCCGTGTCCACGGTTATTGACGAATTGAGACCTACTCCTTGTTCATATACAACAACAACTGAGATAATCTTAATATAACTTGATCAACGTGTGTGTGCCTTTACTGCTTCTTCTTCGTCGGGATGCGAAGAGGAGGACTAGGATAGGATATGTGTTATGTTTGCGTAAGTAGTTGATAGCAAGACTTGTTGAAGGCGATTGCTCATCGAATGCTTGGTTCTCATCTTACTCAAAAAATAGACCGTTAGCCACTCATATATTGCTAGTGCGTCTGCAACCTCACCAGTACCCCCATCTTACCCGTGAGAAGTTAGTTACAAGACTTTTGATATATTATCACCCCTTGATTTTCTTTTCCCTTTTATGTTTTGCCTGATCGGTCGTTGCAGTTGATTACTACCTCGACTCTTCTTCTGGACGCCTTCGTGGAGACTCGACGACGACTAGTTAGGCGGTTCCCGGCGGAGAGGCTGGACCCGTGTGGTAACGGGAATGGTGTGTTTTACCTTTTCCAGTAGGCATTTGATTGTAGTCTGTACTCAGACATGTATCTTCCGCTGATGTAATGTATTAAGGCAGTTGTATGCCGACTTGTATGAGATGTTGTATCCTTGTAGATGTAATGTTGTGATATCATGTTGGAAATCCGGGGCGTATGACATTGTCATATGTCGCGGTGGGACCGATATGTGCTTCGCCCCCGGATCTGGATGGAAACATCTAGATCTGGAACAGTACCGCCTATCGGCCCATACACTATGTATGAAGTCATGAGCATCATGTAGGCTTGTTGTAGATGTATTGCATGTTCATTTTGGAGCTTGTTTGATATTTATTTTGCTACTGTTTATATAGTCTTTAAGGTGCAGAGAGCACCCTTAACTAGAGGCAATCGGGCGTCCAGAGCTGAACAAAGTCTTCTGGGCCCCAATCTACGGCAGCATCAGCAATTTCCACACCTTTAGCTCGCGTGAGCTCTGCTACAGCTTCAGTGGAAGTAGCTATGGAGTTGGTCCAGACATCTGATAACAAGCAATCAGAAAGTAAGTGAGGTCGGAGCACAAGAAAATCAGATCAGATAATAAGAAGTCAGCAAAAAGAAATGGTACTAGCGAGGGCGATGCCAACTCTTTGTAGGAAAGCGAGTGCCAGATAGTCCTGGCCTTGGGCAGTTTGGAGTTCCTTCTGGTGATGGACGGCAGCCTCCTCGGCGCGTTTCATAGCAATATCTCTTTATGTCTGCAGCTGGCCCTCTGTCTCGATCCGAGCATCCAACAAGCTTTGAAGGTCACTGGCATGAGCGGCCTTCAGAGTTGAGAGGTCACTTGTCAGTTTCTGGGCCTTGGCTTGCAGATCGGCCTCAACAACAGTCAACCGGTCGTGCTCCTTTTCACCTTTCCCGATCTGATAAATTTTCCCACCGAGCTGAGTTTCTAGCTCAGCTGTTCTTTTTTGGGCTGCCTCCGGCTCGGGCAGATGAGCAAAAACAACATAGGACAAAATGCAACAATGTCAGAAAACAATAGCAATCGGAAGTAAGCAAGTAACAAGCAAAATTTCACCAGTCAATTCTTCGATTTTGGCAGCCTGGGCATCAGATTTCTTCTTAAAGGCAACAAGAGTTTTCTGGCCCGTTCAATAAGCGGCCAGCAGCTCGTCAAAAACTTTTTGACGCCTTTCGCAGACGGCCTGAAAAATGGCGCAGTCAGGTCTAAAGGGCAGAGAATACAGAGTTTAGATCCGAGCTGATTGCAAGCAATCGGCCCGAATCTCGGGGACTACACCCAGTGGGTGCGCTGGCGTGCCCCCACATGAGTACAAACTTACCACAGTGGAATACTCAGTGGCAAGGACCTGGGACGGAGCTCCCGTAGAAAAATCTTTGATTTGAGTGGCAAGGCCACCCAGTCGGCGTCGAATGTGGGCAGGAACTTGGTCCTGGGACCCAGCAGGCGGAGGATTCACGGAGTCGGAGGCAGGCGAAGCTGGCGCGACATCAACTTTCCCAGTATACGCTAGCCGAAACTGATCGTCCTGCGAGAGTTTGCGGATCGTGGTAGGCGGCTTGGGCACAACGGCGCTAGAAGACTGGCGAACATCAATACTAACCTGAGCAGAGGTGTGGGAGGCAATCGGGCACGTGACCTGGGGGCCTTCAGGAGCAGCGGCAGTCGGGCTGGCGGGGGCAGCAACAACACTCTCCGGTCTGGTTGCAGGAGGTACGTCTTCAGCAATAGTGGCCCGGACAGGAGAAGTCCCAGGCGAGTCAGCACCTGCACCAGTCAAATCCACGATCAACACATTGGAGTGCACGATCCCAGACTGATCGATCAGAATCGAAGTAGTAGCAGTGGCGGCCGCGGCAGGAGCAGCCGATTGCAAGCCAGCAGTCGGACCTGTGGCGACCGAGGAGCTCGGAGGGGGAGCAGTCTGCTTCACTTGCGTTGCAGTAACATCAACTTTCTGTTTCTTTGTACGCTTGGCCTTGGAGGTCTCGGCGGTAGCAACTCTTTTGCGTGAAGCCACGGGCTTGGAGGAGGTAGTGGAAGCGACGAGGAGTGCAGTCGGAGGAGCCCCAGGCACTTCAGCGTTAACAACATGAACAACCCTGCAAGTCAAACAGTACAAGTCAGCAGAGCAGTCGGAAAATACATGTAGAGTAAGAAGGAACAAGAAGAAGTACCCGGCAACGCGGGGCAGATTGGAAGCAAAGTTCGCCATGGAAAAGCGAAAATGGGCGATGTTCAAGGGCGTCTCGTTCAGCACAAGGCCAGAGGGCCTAGGGGCAGTCTGTGGCGGAGCTTGCCCCATGGGCCATGGGATCCTTTCTTCTTGGAAATCTTGGAGGTACCAGGAGCGGGTTCTGCCTGTGGACGTTTCCCCTCGGCCACCGTTTGGGAAATCGGGCGGGACTCTGCGCCATGATCACCAGGAGTGTCGTCAGCGTCGTTATCACCCCAATCGTCCATGAACCATTTGATGGAGGAATCGTACGTACCCGTCTGGTTGAAGCCGAGTCCCAAGCAGGCGGTGCGAGCCTCAGTCTCAGGCTCCGATTCTACCACGATTTCCAAGTCCTCGGCGTCCTCGGCCTCGCGGTCGGGATGATAGGTAGAGAGAGCTTGCCCATCTTGTATAGCTCTTGAGCATATGAATTGCTGCGAAAGCATTCAGTCAGAATCAGCAGAAAAAAAGCAAACACGAATGAGCATGAGGTCGGGAACAGAATCATACCACGGGAGGAGGACGACCCCGGTTGTAGGTTTTCATCCCAAATTTGAAGGGATCAAGGATAAGGTCGGCGTCAATTTGCATGCTCACTCTCCAAACAAGTTCGTCTTCCTCTATGCGGAAGGTGGAGATCCAAGTCGGATCCCACCGATTGCTCATGTCGCAGATACTGTGGCATCGGCGTGGCAGGGGGAGCACTCGACAGCAGATCCAGGCTGCAACAAGATCAGTAGGGAGCAATCCTTCTTCCATCAGCTCAGCGACCCGAGCCACTTGGGCATCTTGATCGGTGTCACCGTGCCCGGGCTTCTCAGTCCAATGGTGTTTGGTCGGCGGCGACAGAGAGAACTCCGGTAGGTTCAAGCAGTCGGCTTGGCCCTTCGGTGTCCGGACATAGAAGAAACCCATTTGCCAGTCCTTGATCGACTGCGGCGGCTGGGGATTGGGATAACCAACAAATCGGTTGGTGTAAATAATGGCGTCGCCGCAGTCGGTCGTCACCTTCACTTCCTTGTCAGGCCCACCCTCTGGATCTAGGACGCACACTCTAGTGCCAACTTCGAAGGAGCGCAAGTGGAAGAACCGCCTCTAGAGCCCTATGCTCGGCCGCACACCGAGGTAGCCCTCACACAAAGTATCGAAGGCAGAGAGTAGCATCATGGCGTTTGTGCCAAGATGGTGTGGTTGCAATCGTAAGAATTCAAGAAAATCGCGGAAGAATTTTCTCACAGGGTGTCGAGACCTGGGGTTTGCGTATGCAAGTCCTGTCACAACACAATAATATGGAGAGCCGAGAGCCATACCCACTTGTCTAAGCAGACAAGGCCAAGCACAGAACGCTCTCGGAAAGCATCGAACATGAGGGGCAACCCATCCAGGCCAGATGATCAACTGAGATGGGTCCTCATCGTCGACACACAAGTCTAAAAGATATGGGTGGTGAACTCCATACTCATACACAAGTCGCCTTAACCATACTATCGATTGTATTCTAACACTTACATAAACATACTCCAGCCCGATCACTTATTCGGGGTCTCGGGCGGGCTCGATCATACAACAAAGTGTGCCACGTGACAGAGTCACGAGAAATCGCATCGCGATGCCCCAAGCTGCGCACATCTAAGGGCCACTTGGTGTATAAAAGACCGCCAGCAAGATCACAATCAAGCTCTCGAAAACCCACACTAAGACATGCACGTTATAAACATACACGCAGCATACATGTCCAGTGTGAACAACTGGTATCATCACATTTCTCTACAAAGTGTACAACTTTATTTAACTCTTATAGAGTACACACAGAGATCACAAGACTTTGATCCAACATTACATCAGTACAAGCGGAAGAAAATTATGTCTGGGTACAGACAAGTTTAAAAAATGGCTTAAGAAGCCTTATTTAAACACAAGCCCTCCACGAGGGAACCAGTCCTCTGACTAAGACTACACTAGCTTGATCTTAGTCGTCGAGCTCCAGGAAGAAGCCACCATCGGGGTCAGTGGATTCATCTAAAACATAGAATAAGAAAACATGAGTACAAAGTCGTACTCAGCAAGACTTATGTAGGAACTATGCTACTCATGCTCAAGTATTATCAAGGAAAAGGGAGGTGGGGTTTCAATGCAGAAGTGCCAGCTTTGACTTGGCTAGTCCATCAGAGTTACGGTTTAAAAGATATTAATTTTTGAAGTTTAAATCATTTTCTAGCAATTTCTGGATTTTCTTTTAATATTTAAATAACATTATCCACAGCAGTAGTTTGACTGGTCAAACAGACAAGTGGGACCCAGCTGTCAGTGACTAGCCAATTAATCAGTGTATTAAGTTTATTTAAAAATTTAATTATCCAGTGGGCTCCACATGTCATAGTCACATGACTTTATAAGAATTATTTAAATCATTTTATTAACTAAAAGGGATGGCCGACATGTCATCCACTTAGGGGGGTTATCTTTTTATGTTTTATAACAACAATTAACTAAATGGGCTGGGCCCACTTGTAATTGACCAAGGGGGGTTATTTCTATTGTGTTAATTCTAACAAGGGGTTAGGACTTGGTTTAGTGTTAAGCTAATACATGTAATACAAGGGGGTTACCAGCCGAGCACGCCGGCAACGAGCTCGATGGCGACGAGGCTACCAGGTGGAGGAGCCACGTGCACGGACCGACAGTGGGGCGAGGGGAGGACGGCGGAGGAGCTCACTACAGGTCTCCTGGCGAGCGCGGGGAGGCTCGGGGAGGACCGGAGTGGTTCCCGAGTAGCGGCCCGACGGCGATGGCCGTGGCGACCGTGGAGGAAGACGTCGTCGAGGGAGTCGATGTAGGAATCCCTGGCTCGAATGCGAGGTAGGGGAGGATGTAGCGGTCGATGGTGAACTGATACGCGAGAGAGGATAATTACTTCTCGCCCTTTGTTGGTTACCCCAAGTGGAAGGTGAGATGTAGGATAGCAGCAAATTTCCCTCGGTGAAGATACGGAGGTTTTAAGATTGTCTCCCGTAGGACTTCGGCAATGATAAGTAGGTGGCAAGAAAACAATGGCATCCTTTACGACAAACGTTGATCCTTGACCTGCACACAATACAAATAACTTTGCTCCCAACGAAGTTCAGAGAGGTTGTTAGTCACTCCGGTCTTGTTGTTTACAAAGGATAAAAAACACAGGATAATGATAATGATAGCAACTGAAAGTAAATACTGAAAAGGAAATAAGCTTGTAAACAATGATGAGAATATGGACCGGGGTCCCGTGATGTTCACTAGTGATGTCTCTCTCCCAAAAGACGACAAAACTACAATGCGAGGTAAACAAATTACAGATGGGTAATTGACGGGGATTATAAACGCACCGCAATGCTAACTATGCTACAAAAGAAAGGAAGATGCTCATAAGCATGGGCAGTACGCCAAAATAAGTAGACCGAAATCCATCTGCATATACTACTAATCATCCATCTTGAGATATCTATCCAGAACATCTCGCTGGTATTAAGTTGCGAGGCCCACCCAAAGTGTAAACCCAAAGCAACAAACAACTACATTAAAAAGAACTTTGCGTAAAGTAAACAATCCTTGCAACCGCGGTTACAAGCACCGTTGTTTTCCCCCTTGTGGCCACAACACATCCCCTAGACTCATGTTTCTGTCACTCAAGCGTGTCATCAGGGGGCATGTACCCACAATCGAGCATAACGTTACCTCTTGGAGTCACTACCTACTACTTAGCCAAAGCAATAAACAACAACGGAGAACATGCAAGAATTACTTAGGAACAAAAATATAAGCGATAAAAATCAAATATATTACTCTATCACAATCTGAACATAATCTCATAAACCATCAGATCCCATCAAACTCAGCATAGCAACAACAGAAGAATTACATATGTGCCTTGATCATGTAGGGAAGCTCACGAGGTCTAAACCATGAAGAATAAAGAGGGGAGGAGAACATCACATAGCTACTGATCACGGGCCCATGGTCCAAGCTAGACTACTCACGGCACATCCGGGAAGCGTCCTTGGTTGAGGAGAAGCTCCCGGAGGTCGATCCCCCCTCCGGCAGGGTGCCCGGAAGGGTCCTGACGGTGCTCCCGATCTTGGAAGCGCGGCGACGATGGAACAAAGGCGACTTTGCGAAATAGGGTTCTGTCTTCGGAAGTTTCCCGTGACGGAGATTAAATAAGTGAAGGGGGGCAGCCAGGGGGGGCACCAAGGGTCCAGGCTCCCCCTGGCCGCGCCAGGTGGCCGCCTAGGCACGTGGTGGTGGCCCCCTGGCCTTCCTTCCGGCACTCTGATTTTTTATCTGATTTTCCTGGATTTTTGAAGCACTTTTTATATGGGGGAAAACTGAAATAGAAAAATAGCAGAAAACAGGAACTGGCACTGGGGTGCACTGAGTTAGTAGGTTAGTCCAAATATGATCAAAAGTGTATGAAAGTGTATCTAGATCATAGCAATATCACACAAAATATGCATGGAACGAGCGGAAATTATCGATACGTTTGGGACGTATCAACATCCCCAAGCTTAATTCCTGCTCGTCCTCGAGTAGGTAAATGATAATAAACATAATTTCTGTGGTGACATGCTAGCAACCATATAAGAACTTTGAAAAGTAAATCAATCAAGGTATGTGATTCAATTCAAGTCATAATATGCAAGAGTCTATATTACCATTGAAACAAGTAACAAAAGAACATTAGGTGCAAGAGCTCTCGTTGTCCGTGACTCGAATGTCTCCAAATGGTGTTTGCGTGAAAGAAGGGCGATAGGGAATACGAGAAAAAGGTATTTTTGTTGAGAACTCAATCTACTAAAGTTTCACACTTGGTCTTCTTTGGAATCTTATCATGACTCGTCCCCAGACCACTAGCCAGATACAAGTCAATTTTATCCACTCCTTTTCGATATTTTGAGCTATCTTGTAATGGATGACAGTAGGCACGGGAGTTGACACTTAGGATGGAAAAGAGAGAATATGGTGGAGGAGGAAGACAAAAAGGGTGAGAAAGTCTCACATCAATGAGGACAATCACAGGCGAGAAGGCCAAATGATAGATATGATGTGAGGAGTAGTGATTTCCATGCAACAGATGCACATATTTGCTAAAAATCTCTCCAATGGAACTAGTGGGGGTGCATCTAACTTGCTCGCTCATGAATACCTAGAGCTCTTTTGAGGAGGCTCATCCTTGGAATATGCAAGCCAAGTTCTATAGTATGAAGGTCCCCACATAGCTATATGCATAATCATCTCTATGGAGTACAAGGAGAAGAGGGAGTACTAGTGTGGATCTTTCAAAAGGATAGTAGTGTTGCCCCTTTCTCTTTTTATTTATTTTTCTCTTTTTTCTATTTTTTGTATTTTTTTGGTGGCCTCAATGGCTCTTTCTATTTAACCCTCATTTTTCCTCTTTGGGATCTTTTATTTTTTCCACTTTGGGATCTTTTCCTCACTTAAGGGCAACACTTACAATAGGGTATAGAAGATCTTTCACACTTTACAAGGTACTCAAATCATAAAGAAGATGTAGCTATCATGATATATGAAATGTATGCCGCTGCCAGTGTAGCAGGAACTTGTATGACATGAAGATAAATTCATGAAGAGGTGGATGTTGCATGGCAATATATCTCGGAAAGGCTATGGAAATGCCTTGATAGGTAGGTATGGTGGCTGTTTTGAGGAAAGATATAAGGAGGTTTATGATGACAGAGCGTATCATGCCAAGGGTTTGGATGTACCGGCGAAGGTGGACGCCAACTCCCGGAGTGAGAAGAAGGCAATGCACAGCACGGGAGAGGCTAGCAAATATGAGGAGGTGGAAGTGTCAACTTTCAATACTCACATTAGTCCAAAGAAATCATGCACTTATTATCGGTAACTAGATTACAAGCACCGTTGTTTTCCCCCTTGTGGCCACAACACATCCCTTAGATTCATGTTTCTGTCACTCAAGAGTGTCATCAGGGGGCATGTACCCACAATCGAGCATAACGTTCCCTCTTGGAGTCACTACCTATTACTTGGCCAAAGCAATAAACAGCAATGGATAACATGCAAGAATTACTTACGAACAAAAATATAAGAGATAAAAACGAAATATAATACTCTATAACAATCTTAACATAATTTCATAATCCATCAGATCCCATCAAACTCAGCATAGCAACATCAGAAGAATTACATATGTGCCTCGATCATGTAGGGCAGCTCACGAGGTCTAAACCAGGAAGAAGAAAGAGGGGAGGAGAACATCACATAGGTACTGATCACGGGCACATCAGGGAAGCGTCCATGGTGGAGGAGAAGCTCCCGGAGGTCGATCCCCCCTCCGGCAGGGTGCCGGGAAGGGTCCTAACGGTGCTCACGATCTTGGAAGCGCGGCGGCGGCGGAACAGAGGCGAGTTTGCGAAATATGGTTCTGTCTTAGGAAGTTTCCTGTGACGGAGATTAAATAGGCGAAGGGGGGCAGCCAGGGGGGCCACCAGGGGTCCCCCGGCCGCACCAGGTGGCCGCCTGGGCACCTGGTGGTGGCCCCCTGACCCTCCTTTGGGGCACTGGAATCTTCCGGCACGCTGATTTTTATCTGATTTTCCCTGATTTTTGGAGCACTTTTTATATGGGGTAAACTGAAATAGAAAAAACAGCAGAAAACAGGAGCTGGCACTAGGGTGCACTGAGTTATTATGTTAGTCCAAATATTATACAAAGTGTATGAAAGTGTATCTAGATCATATCAATATCACACAAAACATGCATGGAACGAGCAGAAATTATCGATACAATTGGGACGTATCATGAACCTCTACGGCATGTCGGCGAGGCGATTGGCGGCCGGGGGCCGCCGGATCGACACGGCGTGTCATGGTGGCGCTTAGGTGTCGGCGACGGGAAGCCAGCGGGCGGCTCGGGTGTGGTGGGGAACGAACCAGGGAAGGAAAAAAAGATCTGGGCCTCGTTCCTGTAAGCCACGAGGCGTTCTTATCCTCCCAGCATCGATGGGAGGAGGGGGGCGGCTCGGCTGTGCCTAGCCATGGCCATGGAGACAGCGAGGTGGGGGTAGGTGGGGGCAGGTGGGAGGAGAGAGGAGGGAGGGAGCTAGGCCCGGGGTGGGCCTTGCCCGTGGGGGTAGTATAGGGTTTTCAGCGTTTTATTGTTTTTTTTACTTTTTATTCACTGTTATATTTAATAAATGTACCAAATAACTTTTGTAAAATGTTCCACAGATCCAATTAAATATTTTGTAACATCCTAAGTTGGCACAAAAAGTTTGGGGCCAAAATAAAATCATTTGCATTTTATTTAATTATAAAATAATTAAATGGGGCTATTTTGCTATTGCTTTGATTTGTTTAGCTATCAAATGATTTTTAGCAAGTATGAAACTTGTTGGTATACTTGTGTTGCACATTAATGAAGTGCCACAAAAGTTTGGGGCTTTTATAAAATATTTTGCTATTTCTTTTTGTGATGAAACTTATGAAAAGGGACTTTTGGCTGCTGCTTTGATTTGTTTGATTTATTTAATAGCTTAATAAATCCCCACATCCATATGGACATGAACCACTGATTATTTGTCATTTTAAAAAATTGGTTGCACAATTTTTGGTTGAACAAAAATTGTCACTTTGTTTTGGAATATTTAATCGGGTTGAATTTGAACAAGCCTTGGTCAAGGTGGTCATCACATGCCCAATCATGGTGACTTGTCAACAGTAAAAGGGATTACTGTAGTGTGACACCCGGGGTGTTACAAATCTCCACCATTACAAAGAATTATCGTCCCGAGAATTAAAGGTAGTGTAAGGGGTAAATTTTCAGTTTCGGATTCTAATATTCTTCTGGTGCTTGTTGTCCTTCTCGAAGAAGTTTATCCTTCTCGTTGATGTCTTCATTTCTCTACATCAGTGAATCTAGGTAAGTGGTCATCCTTCTTTCAGGTATTCATCGTACTTACGAATAGGCTAGGAGATAAAACTTAAGGGGGACGGATCGGTACCAAGTTAATCAACCAGGGTGGTCCAAGTGAATGGGGTACAAAGTATCTTCCAAGTTTAACTCAGGGGAATACATCGAGGGAATCAAAGGAAGGCATGAGAAGTTTTGGGAGGATATTCAAGCAGTCGACGTCGATAACGAATAATGAGAAGGGGGGTCCAAAGCATCGGGCATAAGCACTGTGTCTGGTATCAGACTGAATATCGCAAGGTATGTGCCAAGAGTCAGGTTTTGGTCCTGTGGAACTGTGGCTGGGGTGGTGAAATTTTATGCGGTCACAACGCAAGGTTTGTTTAGCGAATAGCTTGTCAACGATGTCGACAACCACGTCAGTACCAAGGTCAAGGGACGAAGAGAACAATTTTTCTGCTCGTTAAGACGAGGCGGGCCAATTGGAAAAGTTCTTGTCCCGGTGGTTACCGAAATGTCATCAACAATGGCACCAAGGTGTTACTATCGAGATTGTATACCGAGGTGTTTACATAAGTAGGGAATTATCACTACTTAGGTTATAACAATTTTAAGAAAGGTTAAACAAACCAATGGAAAGGAAAATGTGATCATCAGATCAAACAGACCAATGGAAGTGAAAATGTCATGATACACAAGTATCAGGTGTATATCTTTCCCAAGGGAAAGCAGAGCAGGATATACATGCCTAGTTTGTATTGGCAAGGAGTCAACGGAGGTTGTCGATGATAACCAAATCATCGAGGGGCAAGCATGGTATTTCTCATCGTGAATACAATAGACACATGGAAGAAGCCATGTAAGATTAGTCGGATAATAATCCACCAAAGGTCGGGTGGTTCACAAAGAATATGTTCTGAGTATCAGCACTCAACCAGAAGGAGAAAGAATGCAAAGTCATCAGATGATAGAAGCATTGGAATAATTTGATGCTTAAGTACAAGGGAATTATGATTTCCAGATCGGGAGGTGGATGTAATTATCCATACAGACTTATCGGTGGGAGGGGATCGCAAAGCCGATGAACACGTAGGTTCTCGGGAATTTATTGAAGAGTAATCTTTGAAATCTTCAGGTGAAGCAGGCGATCATCTGGAATGAATGGCTCTCTGGGAGGAAGTAGTCACGAGAACCTAGAGTTAAAGTTAGCAAAATCTTTAACCCGAAAGGAAGAGAAAGCAGAGTCCCAGAGTAAAGGTACGGAGAAAAAGATCCTAAATATCACCCAGTTTGCGGCGTGGGCTGATAAGCCACACGACACTATTAGTAAACTAGTTTTGCAAACACTAGACTCGACTTCGACCAAGAAGTGGAAAGGGGGTATCCTACAGGCAGTCGGTTCTGATACCAACTTGTGACGCCCCCAAAATCAAGTCGTGTACAGTAATCATCAACGCAAGGTACACGATCGAGATCATGGACTCACGGTGAGATATCAGATCACAACTCTACAAATAAAATAATACAAGTTGCATAATACAAGCCAGGGGCCACGAGGGCTCGAATACAACAGCTCGATAGCGCAATGTTAGCGGAAGCAATAGTATCCGAGTACAGACACATGGTACACATGATCTGCCTTAAGAAGGCTAGAAAAAAACAACAATGATCGAAAAGGCGAGGCCTCCTACATGGGAACCTCCAAACTACTCCTGGTCGTCAGGGATCACCATGTCGTAGAAGGCATCAGGGATCTTCACGTTGCGGTTGTCGGCATCGGGGATCTCCTGCTCCTAGACTCCAAGGCTCCATCGTTGACTGCAGCGGCCGATCAGACAAAACAAAAAGGGGAAATAAAGCAAGGGTGAGTATCTAGCATACCCACGAGTCTTACGTCCGTTACTAAGCATTTATGCATTTGTATCAATGTGAAAGGGGAGGTTGTATATAGTGGACTGCAAAGTAGAAATCAGAATAAGGATGAGAAGCTAGGCCTATCGAAGACTAGCATCTTCCGACGAGTCTTGCAGTATGAGGAGAGAATAGCCAACAGTTATATAAAGCATAAAGTAACAATGCGGCAAAAGTTGCTGCAACATTGTATAATAGTAAGTTGTAATAATTAACAATGCCTCCGAGATCACCTCCTCGACTTACCTGCGAGGAAGCAAACCCGGAACCAAACAATTTAGTAATAATAGTTTGTAGTAGTAGGATCTGGCTTCAGCATAAAGCGTCCTATTACTTTGGACACGGCTATTCGAATAGATTAATCTTTGCCGCAGGGGTGCACTTTTGTTACACTATAACGCACTAATCTCCAGGGTGGCTTACACCTTGTTGGGGAATGCCCCACCGAGGCTATCCGAAACTTCATAGCCCATCCTTCAAACTCAACAGAGAGATCATCCGCAGGTCTAAATCCTAAGTACGCCGGGCCTTGGACCCCAACCCTGACGTACTCCTGCACAGTGCGTGACTGGCCCGTGAAGCAACAACAAATACAAATCACACTGCTCGAGCAAAGAAGACAACACCACTTCCCGGCAATCAGTCCAAGGCACTGTTGACGTCTGAAGAGTCCTCCAACGAGACTACGAAGCAGGGGAGCCCATACTCGTCATCCCACGTGTAGGCAGCACGTATAAGCATAAAGCCACTCAAGTCATCCACCTGACCCATTAAGTATTTTATTATTTTCTGTCGGGACAACCGTTATCATTGCCCCTTATCTGGGTGAGTCGCGGACAACGAAAACAGCCAGGTCCACCCCCATAACCAAAGCCGGTGGCCGCCTGCCCTGTCGTCCCACCAACTCGTGCGGTTACCAAAAAGGTGAACCGTCTCCTTACCTTATTTCGCGTGTGCTCTTTGAAGATCCCGACTTTCATACAACAGGGTATCTCACGGCCAACGAGCAAGGATCAGGCCCACGATGGTATCCGCCTGTCCTGCCGTCCCGATACAATCCCTGCGCGGGCACCGTTGGGTCACCCGACTCCTTACCTTTAAGGACACCAGTTGATTCAGGTGCCTACCATCAAGTGAGACCAGGAGGAATCACCCTCGATGGTACATTTGAAGAGGTTCGACCGAGACATCAACGGGATGAACTAAAGAGGAATATCCTCGTATCACCCCAGTGATGCTACGCTACCGAGCCAGCGACGAGACATAAATACGAGTCCATCCACTCGTAATTCAAACATGAAGCGACTCGGAGAGTCTCGCCATTGTAGGTTCCCTTGGGCGTCTATTCGGAACCGTACTTGTTGTAGTTATAATAAATTGTATCCCTGTCACTCCCCAGAGTGATCACGACCCGCTATCTAATCCTAGTTGCCTAGCAATGCGCAAGGTTCACTGCTGGATATAATATATATATTTAATAGGTAGCATAGGATAAAGGAAGGTACATCAAGGGGCGACAATGACATGCTATGCAATGAATAGGATTATAACGTAGCAGCAGTAGTATCAATGCCTAGTGCATGAAATGCGGAAAGATAGGTGATATCTGGGGAAGAGAAAATGGCTCTGCTTTCCTGGAAGCTCGACGGTAGAGGTACTGTCATCGACGAAGTAGTCGATCACATGGGCACCGGCAGTGGTCGTCGTGGCTACCGGACAACAAGAGAGGGGGAAGAAACAATAAATACACGGCAATAATAGCAATACAGATACAAGACATGGCAATACGTTATGCTAGGGTGAACTAACGCAGTGCTACACGTTACAGGCGAAACGGGAATTAACCGGACGTTTTACCGGCTCCGGGTGATTACCGGACAGACGATCTGAGGGGGAAAGTCTCGTGTTCGTTATGCTAGAGGGGTGTGGTGGGCATACTGTGGTGGGCATACGGTTGGCTTATTTGTATTCTTTATATTTTTTTGATCAACTTTGATCTATAAAGTTTTCCCATCGGATTTACGGTTTAAAAGATATTATTTTTTAAAGTTTAAATCATTTTCTAGCAATTTCTGGATTTTCTTTTAATATTTAAATAAGATTATCCACAGCAGTAGTCAGTGACTAGCCAATTAATCAGTGTATTAAGTTTATTTAAATAATTAATTATCCAGTGGACTCCACATGTCATAGTCACATGACTTAATAAGAATTATCTAAATCATTTTATTAACTAAAAGGGATGGCCCACATGTCATCCACTTAGGGGGGTTATGTTTTTCTGTTTTAGAACAACAATTAACTAAAGGGGCTGGGCCCACTTGTAATTGACCTAGGGGGTTATTTCTATTGTGTTAATTCTAACAAGGGAGTTAGGACTTGGTTTAGTGTTAAGCTAATACAGGTAATACAGGGGGGGTTACCAACCGAGCACGCCGGCAACGAGCTCGACGGCGGCGAGGCTACCAGGTGGAGGAGCCACGGCGGGTAGGGGTGCAGCGAACAGCGGGGAGCAGCCGCATGGCCGACGCGTGTCAAGCCGCAGCGGAGGCGTAGCGCGGCCATGGCCATCGGCCAGAGGGCGGCGAGGCTATCCGGCAGTGCGCAAGAGGCCACGGCCGGGGCGTAGGGGGGCGAGGGCATGGGAGTGTGGCCAGAGCGCGGCTGGGGTGTGGCGAGGGTGTGGCTAGGTGTGTGAAGGCGTGCGGTCAGGGATCGGTGAGCGCGGGCATCCGACGAGTACGAACGAGACTGAGATGGAGACCTACGTGCATGGACCGACAGCGGGGCGAGGGGAGGACGGCGGAGAAGCTCACTGCGGGTCTCCTGGTGAGTGCGGGGAGGCTCAGTGAGGACCGGAGAGGTTCCGGAGTAGCGGCCCGATGGCGATGGCGGGGGCGGCCGTGGAGGAAGACGTCGTCGAGGGAGTCGATGCAACAATCCCCGGCTCGAATGCGAGGTAGGGGAGGATGTAGCGGCCGATGGTGAACCTCCGCGTCATGTCGGCAAGGCGAGAGGCGGCCGAGGGCCGTGGGATCGACGCGGCACGTCACGGTGGCGTTGAGGCGGCGGCGACGGGAAGCCAGCGGGTGGCTCGGGCGTGGTGGGGAACGAACAGGGGAGGGAGCAAAAGATCTGGGCCTCGTTCCTGTAGGACATGAGGCGTTCTTATACTCCCATCGTCAATGGGAGGAGGGGCACGGCCCGGTTGTGCCCAGCCATGGCCATGGCGACAACGAGGTGGGGGTAGGTGGGGACAGGTGGGAGGAGAGAGGAGGGAGGGAGCTGGGCCCGGGGAGGGCCTTGCCCTTGGGCGTAGTATAGGGTTTTCGGTGTTTTGTTGTTTCTGTTTAATTTTTATTCACTGTTATATTTAATATAAGTACCAAATAACTTTTGTAAAACGTGCCACTGATCCAATTAAATATTTTGTAACATCCTAAGTTGGCACAAAAAGTTTGGGGCCAAAATAAAATCATTTGCATTTTATTTAATTATAAAATGTTTAAATGGGGTTATTTTGCTATTTCTTTTATTTTTTTAGCTATCAAATGATTTTTAGGAAGTATGAAACTTGTTGGTATACTTATGTTGCACATTACTGAAGTGCCACAAAAGTTTGCGGCTTTTATAAAATATTTTGCTATTTATTTTTGAGCTGGAACTGATGAAAAGGGACTTTTGGCTGCTACTTTGATTTGTTTGATTTGGCATTTGGACATGAACCACTTATTATTTGGCATTTTACAAAACTGGTTGCACAATTTTTGGTTGAACATAAATTGTCACTTTGTTTTGGAATTTTTAATCTGGTTGAATTTGAACAAGCCTTGGTCAAGGTGATCATCACATGCCTAATCATGGTGACTTGGCAACAGTAAACGTGATTACTATAGTGTGACACCCGGGGTGTTACATATCTTTACCGCGGGAAACTTTTTGCTATGTACATCATAACCTTCCACTTGGGGTAACAACGAGGAGGTGTTATGTACACCCATCAAGCGAATTTCTTGCGCCGGTTCCGGGGATTCCAAGTCTTAGGAGAGGAGAGTTGCACACGACCTTTTACCTTTGCTTTTTGTTCTTCTTAGTTTACTTTCCAGTTTTTATCTTTTCTTTGTGTCTTAAACCCAAAAAAAAATAGTTACTTTGTTCTTGCTTTCTTCTATTACTATGGGTTCCATTGAAAACACTAAGCTTTGTGACTTCACAAGTCACAACAATAGTGATGTTATTTGCAGTCCTATTGCTCCACCCGCCACCTCGCTGCCTTCTTATGAAATTAAACCTGCTTTGCTTAATCTTGTTATGAGAGAACAATTTTCCGGTGATGTAGATACTGCTGCTTTTCATTTAAATAATTTTGTTGAGCTTTGTGATATTCAAAAGTACAAAGAAGTAGATGGTGATATTGTTAAACTTAAGCTTTTTCCGTTCTCTTTGAGAGCAAGAGCGAATGAGTGGCTCCAATCCTTACCTAGGAATAACATATATTCTTGGGATAAATGTAAGGATGCTTTTATTGGGAAGTACTACCCCCCTGCTAAGATTATTCAGTTGAGGAGTAAAATTATGAATTTTAGACAACTTGATAATAAACATGTTGCTCAAGCTTGGCAACGTATGAAATATCTTGTTAAGAATTTCCCTACTCATGGATTGACTACTTGGATGGTTATCCAGACTTTCTATGCATGATTGAACTTTACCTCGCGGAATCTGTTAGACTCGGCCGCGGGAGGAACCTTTATGTCCACCACACTTGGTGTTGCTACGAAGCTATTAGATGATATGATGAAAAACTACTCTCAATGGCACACCGAGAGAGCTCCAACAGGTAGGAAGGTAAACTTTGTTGAGGAGATCTCCTTTTTAAATGAAAAGGTTGACATGATCGTGTCTTTACTTACTAAGCAAGCTCCTATTGATCCTCGTGATTACATTCCTTGGTTGCTCAAGAGAAAGAGCAAATAGATGTTAATTTTATTTCTAGGAACAAATTCAATAATAATGCTTATAGGAGTAACTTTGGTAACAACAATCCTAGGCCTTTTCCTTCAAACAACTCCTATAGTTACACACCTAATGATAGAGGAATGCCTAGTAATGAAACACTTCTAGAAATAGAGAGGGCTATAAAGAACTATATGCATGCCCAATATGAAAAAAATAAGACCTTATCTAAACAATTAGATGAGCATTCCTCTATTTTGCAAAACATTAGCAAACAACTTGAGAAACTAAATAGTGCGATCTCCAATCTCCAAACTAGACTCACTACCACCGAGACCCATGTTTCCAATATGTCTCATACTCAGAACACTTTGATAAATCAAATGGAAGCCAAACCTGAATTTGTTTCCTCCTTGGAAGAGAGAGTTAAGAACCTTCCTACACACACTACACTTACTACTTTACATATGGTTGAGAATTTATAATGTCCAAAAATAGATTATGTCTGCTCGACGGAAAAATTCGTATAAAATCACCATATCATCTTTCTTATATGAGTTTTTTTAAGCATACTCCATACAATTGGCCAACCGTCTTTAGTTTTGAGTTTTTTGATTTGAGCTACAGTAGTGCCTCCGAAAAATTAATTACTACCTATTGTTCTGTTTTTCTTAAGTTCTGCCCTATTATGCGCTTCTTCAGTTTTGCAATTCTTGCATACGCTTTTTATTTGGTAAAACTTTTGGAAATCTTGAGAAATAGTAGCTACTGTTGAAAATATATGTTTCCAACAAAGGCTATGTAGAATTACTTTATTATTGGCACTAACTTCCCTAATCAGTTTATGATGAGTTTCGTATGAAGGGAGTTTTCAAGTGTGCGAAGGAAGATTATAAAAGAAGATTTAGGAGTGCCAAGAGCTTAAGCTTGGGGATGCCCCCGGCACCCCCAAGAAATATTCAAGGAGCCTCAAGCGTCTAAGCTTGGGGATGCCCCCGTGCATCCCTTCTTCATCGACAATTACCTATTTGTCCTTCTCCACACTATATTTTTATCGCTCCATATGTAATGTGCTTTTCTTGGAGCGTCTTGCTCTTTACTTTTCAGTTTTTCTTTATTTAGTTTAGTTTTGTTTGCTGGTCATAATAAGTTGGACCCTAGCATGCCTTGTTTGGGAGAGAAACATGCTCCACTTTTTCCTAGAATGCTCATAGTTTTCACTTCAATCTTTGTTGCGTGTTATTTCTTTGCTTCTAGCTGCTGTCATGTTAGATCTTGTTCTTCATGTTTATATCTGTTCTAAGAGTTGAGATTTAGAATTTTTAGGACTCTCCTGAGTTGCATGTTTATCTTGTTTAGAGAGTTGGCCTATTTTTCAATTTAAAAATGTGAAGCATGAGCTCCACAGTACTTTATTGCATGGGATAACCAAAAGTTCTCAACAGAAATATAAATTTATGTACAAACAGGGAACCAAAAAATAAAGGAGATCTAATTAATCTAGTGAAGAGAATTAATACAGGTCAGCAATTTGTTTCCTGTAACGACCCGGTTCGCTAAGAATCCAAGTCTCTGTGCATTCTGTGCTAGTCTCTGGATCAATAGCTAGCACACACAGTACATGATGTAATATCAAGAATAAACCACATGTCATATATATTACATCAAAGATCCAGTATTACAATATAGCATACCTGCATAGCTCAAGGCTAGCTTACAAATAGAATACAGCGGAAAAACAATAAAGGCTTCGTGGCATCCATCAACTCCACCGGCATAGTTGAGTATAGACATCGTAACCCTACATCACATCACTTACTCATCGTATACAATCCTACAACACCGAAGGTTACAGCCCGAACACGGGTCAGTACATCTGATTTGTACGGCAAGTCACATGAAAAAAGATATAACAGACCTATCGCTACATGCAAGATAAGTCAAAGGAAAGGTTTATAGTTTAGTTTTGCAGAAAGCCAGTTTTTCCCTCACATACTACAACTAATCAAATTTTAATTTATCTTGCTAGTCCTAAGTATGGTTGAATCGGGCTACACCAATTCCAACCATCCGTTTATTAAAAGTTCCCACTCAAATTCTTATTAAGGTGAAATATCTGTCAAGACCATCCAACAACAATAATGCCCAATTGCTCAAAGTTGTCCGTAACCGTGGACACGGCTAATCATGATCAGTTTTTACACTCTGCAGAGGTTTGTACAATTTCCCCACTGGACTCAACCCGAAGATTGAGACATAGTCTTTCAGAAGAAGTTGCCTCCACCCTTTGGTAGCCGGTACACCTATCATATCTACATCAGCTAGCTACCAGGGCCAGGTTCCCCACAACTTACTCATCTAAGCCAGAGCCCATATAGCCAGTGGTTGTACATGGAAGCTACTAGTCACACTGTATGTCCGATCCTTTTGAGCCTGGACGGCACCCACTGCGTCAGAGGGTACTCGCCATGACGCACCCGGTTCACCACCAAAACAACCATTCGGGAAGAATTTAGCCCTGGTCCGGCACGAGCCCCAGGATGCATTCCCTGCCCGTCCAGAGGTGATTTCTATTTAAGTTTGCTAGTCAAGTCATTAATCCTCACATAGCTCATATGATAACTCAACCAATCCCCGTCTACAAAGCAATAGCAGTATATAACAACTACGATCCTAGGGCGACAATGAAATACAAGGTCAGAACATATGGCTATCCTACTAGGTTTAAAGCATAACTAATATATAGTCCTACACATGCATATAGTGATAATTTGCTACATGCATAATAGAAAATATAGGTTGAGGTATGGTCAAAGTGTAACTTGCCTTTTCCATTCGGTGAGGTTCTTCTCTCTCACGGTCCAGTCAACTCTATTCGTCACACTCCGAGAATCTATCGCAACGAAGGAACTCAAATAAGCAATCACATCACAAGGACAAACAAAATATCAACAAAACAAACACAAAGGTTTTAGCAAAAAAACAAGCGGCTTGACATGGTACAAGTGTCGATGTGCTCGAAGATGATCGGTGGAACGTGAACTCGAGAGAGTCAACGGACAAAGAATTGTCGGTACAAGATTATGATCAAGGCATCATGACATCAAGGTAAAAATCATAGCAATATGAATGGTGTGTGGATATTGTCGATAGGATGTCTCATATGATTCAATATGCAAAAAGAATCACGTGAAGCGGAATACCACAAAGCAGGTCATAGCAATTGCAAAATTGAATTGAATTTGAAATTAAACAGATCCAAAAACATTTGAACTTTTGTGTACACATGGTATAGACAGAAAGTACATGGAACGAGTGATCCAACGCAAAAAGAATCACTCGATTTGGATCAACGGTTTACAAGATATGGCTTCCGGGATTTGAATTTGAAATAAATTCAAATTCAAAAGTGTGCAAAGGTGTGAAAAGTTTACAATTTGATAAATTACAGATCACTACGAGCGTGTAGGAAAAAGAATCACCTAATTCCGATACACGGTTTAAAAGATACGGCCACGAAGATTATAGGGTGCAAACTGTGAAAAAGGGCCTATTCGTGAATAAAATAAAAGTTTCTGTCGCAGACAGATCCTTTTCACTACAGGACAAAATTGCTGAAGTACCGATGACGTGGCGATGGCGCGGAAACCGAGGTTCACCGGGCACGGAACCCGAGGTTCACCGGGTACGGAAATTCGAGGTTCGCCGGGCACGGAAACCGAGGTTCGCCGGCGGCGGCGTGGAAATCGAGGTTCGTCGGCGGCGCGGATCCCAAGGTTCGTCTGCGGCGGCACGGAAATCGAGGCACTGAAAAAAAATGAAAAAGATAAAATTTCGAAATCTTATATAGCCCGAATTTTTTTTTTGAATTCCTTCTCGGGCTCGAATTGCGCTCGTGGGCGGAAAAGGCTATTGCGCCGGCTCGGTACGCATTTTCTTTTGCTTTAAAACCGAAACTTCAAACAATTGTAGAAAAATAAATACTCATTGGAAAAATGTGAAATAAATTTATAAATTCATCAAATACTGCAAAGAAATTTATTTAATGAATACATTTTCCAAAAAGGAAAATAAAAATAAAAACATTTTCTAAATACTTTATTTAAATATAAAATACTTTTCATAAATCAAATAAAATCCAATAAATTATTTAGAATATTTTTATTTGGTCAAAAGCATTGACAAACCATTTCCAAATAATAAAATATAGATTTTAAAATTGTTACAACAATAAATAATTTGGTAAAATTAAAATATCCCATTGGAATACTTTTTCAACTCTTTTTAAAATATTTAATTAATCCTTTCAATGAAATAAAAACTCTCTTAGCATTATAAAATCCCTAAAATAATTTTAGAGTTATTTATAATACTCATAATAAATTTTTAAAACTTTAAAATAATATTCTAAATATTTCCCAACTTTATTACAAAGGGGATAAGTCATTTTATATCCTCTCAAATGAAATTCCTCGAGTTGAAAAATGTTTTGAATATTCAAAAGAATTCCAATAATGATTTAAAACATTTTCCAAGCTTTTAATATGTTGAACGAGTCATATTACCTTCTCTCATTTTGTTTTGTTGGTTTTGTTTTAAAATAATAAATTCCAAAAACACCAATTATGAATATTAGGGAAAGTCCTTTTATTCCCTCTCTTTTTAATATTCAATAAACTCCAAAAGTTTTAAATCCCAGAGAAAATCAAACACGTCAATCAAACAATCATTATCTATTTAATTTTATTAACATTCCAAAATTCGGAGAATTTTGGGATGTTACACACTACCACCCTTAAAAGGAATCTCGTCCTCGAGATTTGAGAAAGCTAGAAAGAAAGGTTAGGGTTCGGGTCTTCACGACAATCCTTTGATCCTCCGAAGGTCTAGGGTACTACCACCCTTAAAAGGAAAGCGACATGGTCTTCAAAGTCTTAATCCATGGATGACATCCGTCAAAGTGATTCACCTCCTCCCATCAGGTCTTGAATCCTTAGCAAAAGAGGAGTCTTCCAAATACATTGGTCTTCAAGAGTGTTGCACCTTCGATTGCATCCTTAGAATAGTTCATATACTCCGTCGTCGCCTTGAATACCACATCCAAAAGACGGGTCCTCCAAGTATTGAGACTTCATAACTGACGGTCAGGCGCCAACACTAACCAACTATCGATACTCTCTTGGTGGTGATCAAGAATACTTTTACGGGATACCTGCAGGAAATGGTATTGGTCTATACTCACCGTATAACACAAACGGTAATCTCCTACAGGGGTCACACATCGTACCATTCTATGGTTCAGGCTTAACATCGTCGCCTCTCTGCTCTAGGTAAGTCACTCAAGATTTACTATCCCGCATAGCAAGAGCGAATAATAAGGGTAATCTTCATGGGGCCCAATCCATTCCGCACCCAAATCATTACCTTGTATATGGTTTAGTGAATTTCACAATCTAACACTCGGTCATCCTCACAAGCACTGCAGAAAGTTCCTCTTGCTCATGAACTGGGTCCAGGTAAATCCATGGTTCTACAAGCCAAACAAACATCTATCGTTTCTTCATTAGACTCAGTTTTGCGCAAACTGCTATAAATTGTGTACTGGTGAACCACCACTTGCTCAGGGTTCTTTCTTCAGCAAGATTGTGCTTGCTTGTTGTAAGATCCTGGCACATGGGGTTAACTTTGAACTTGGCATTGGTTGCATCATCTTTATTCCAATCTTGACATTAACATCCATTGTAGTATCTTCTTCAGTGTAGGATGAGGATGAGGGGGAATAGAATGTAGATAGAGAGGTAGAGAGAGAGATAGAGAGAGATACCCATACAAACATCACACTAGTTTTGAAAACATAAGTTTTGATGTGTAGCTGTCGGTAAAACAAGAAATGACAGCTCATAGAAATGATCTAACGGTAGAAACTTGAATCTTCCAGGTCTTCAAGTCTTCAGGTCTTCAATGACGGTGGCTTCAGTTTTGCATTGTCGAAGAAATCTTCGTATCGTCGAGTCACTTGCTAGTTTACTCTTCTTGTGGTTGTGTCTTCTTCAGTCTTGAAGCATACTAATTAGATAAGGGGTCTAAGGTAACGTAACTTATTCTACTCGCATAGAAGAAATGCCAGGAAAAACACACAACATCAATCAAAGACATAACAGGGTCAAGGCCACAAGACAAACCAAACAAAACAATCAGACATAACACACCTAGTTCAACCAGCAAAACCTGCTGTGAACCACAACTCCAGCTAACAATAAAAGGTAACAACGTACACTTAGTGCACACCACGAACGGCTATCCTCCAATTGCCCGAACATAAGCTTCTTCAAGTCAGCATCCTTGCTTCCGCGTTCACAACTTCTTCTCTCCCTTCAATTCTGGACACATATTGCTGTAGTGTCCCATGTTCCTGCACCGGTAACACTGAATTTCGCTAATATTTTTCCTTTCCTTCTTCACAGGCGCATCCTTGAACTCATGGATAATCTCCTTCATCCATTCCTTTTGTTTTTGAATCACTTGTTGTGTCATGGTGTAAAGGTGACACTAAACGGGATAATGATCAGCTCCTTCACACACAAGACATGTGACTTGAGCAGTGGGACATTCTTCACCCATGTGCATTTCCTCACAATGGGGACATCCATCTTGGTGTCCTTCGTATGAGTGTCCGGCTTCTCCGCAAATTTTGCAGGCACGGGGCCTCTTAAGGTTTACCGTCCTTTTCGTTGGGGTGACGAGGCGAGATCCCAAAAAAATATTTGTAAATTGCTTCCAAGTAATCTTCCTTTGTGATTCGTCAATCGCTTGATGCATTCTCCACCAAGTAGCAGCCTCTTCTACCAATACTTAACAGCATAGGGGACCATGTCCTCACTTCCCACCTGGTTTATCTTCATGTGCTCCTCCATACTACGAATCCATTTCTCCACCTTCAGTCTCGACATGGCCCCAGAAAAGGCGAGTCCTACTTCATACTCCATCTATTAAGCCCATACGACAAGGGTTAGGGCAAAACTATAACATCGACAAGACAACCACTAAAGATAATACCAAAACATATGCACTCAAACAAGAAAGCGGCAAAAACACCTATGTTCGACAGTAACACATAACAACAAAGAATACAGTCACAAAAGTTAAAACACACAAACAACACCTAGAGTAAGGTCATATGTGCAAGACATACGATCTCATCATACTACGTGAAATTCGTTCATCTAACTTCACCTAAAAGATGGTGGTCTGATTCTAATGCTTCATCCTTCTCAGCTAAGCTGATCTTAAAGATTCCTCTCGTAGTGTCAAAACTTATTGATCCTCATAGGGTATTCCTCCTGGTTCTTGTGATCATAACTTCAGTTGATCCACGAGGTTGATGATCTACTTCTCAAAAGTCTTGTCTTTAGGGGTAAACAACTCAGAGGGGTATTTACAGTAAAACAAGATAAGAAGTTTTAGAAGATGAATAATAGATGAGAGATACTAGTGGAGAGAGTAAATAATCAAAGAGTGATAAAATATTTTTGTTCCTATGGCTTTTCCTATCCATTTTCTAGGGTCACGACCTACAGTCAACATGGGCTCTGATACCATCTGTAACGACCCGGTTCGCTAAGAATCCAAGTCTCTGTGCATTCTGTGCTAGTCCCTGGATCAATAGCTAGCACACACAGTACATGATGTAATATAAAGAATAAACCACATGTCATATATATTACATCGAAGATCCAGTATTACAATATAGCATACCTGCATAGCTCAAGGCTAGCTTACAAATAGAATACAGCGGAAAAACAATAAAGGCTTTGTGGCGTCCATCAACTCCACCGGCATAGTTGAGTATAGACATCGTAACCCTACATCGCATCACTTACTCATCGTATACAGTCCTGCAACACCGAAGGTTACAGCCCGAACACGGGTCAGTACATCTGATTTGTTCGGCAAGTCACACGAAAAAAGATATAACAGACCTATCGCTACATGCAAGATGAGTCAAAGGAAAGGTTTATAGTTTAGTTTTGCAGAAAGCCAGTTTTCCCTCACATACTACAACTAATCAAATTTTAATTTATCTTTCTAGTCCTAAGTATGGTTGAATCGGGCTACACCAATTCCAACCATCCCTTTATTAAAAGTTCCCACTCAAATTCTTATTAAGGTGAAATATCTGTCAAGACCATCCAACAACAATAACGCCCAGTTGCTCAAAGTTGTCTGTAACCGTGGACACGGCTAATCATGATCAGTTTTTACACTCTGCAGAGGTTTGTACACTTTCCCCACTGGACTCAACCCGAAGATTGAGACATACTCTTTCAGAAGAGGTTGCCTCCACCCTTTGGTAGCCGGTACACCTATCATATCTACATCAGCTAGCTACCAGGGCCAGGTTCCCCACAACTTACTCATCTAAGACAGAGCCCATATAGCCAGTGGTTGTACATGGAAGCTACTAGTCACACTGTCTGTCCGATCCTTTTGAGCCTGGACGGCGCCCACTGCGTCAGAGGGTACTCGCCATGACGCACCCGGTTCACCACCAAAACAACCATTCGGGAAGCATTTAGCCCTGGTCCGGCACGAGCCCCAGGATGCATTCCCTGCCCGTCCAGAGGTGATTTCTATTTAAGTTTGCTAGTCAAGTCATTAATCCTCACATAGCTCATATGATAACTCAACCAATCCCCGTCTACAAAGCAATAGCAGTATATAACAACTACGATCCTAGGGCGACAATGAAATACAAGGTCAGAACATATGGCTATCCTACTAGGTTTAAAGCATAACTAATATATAGTCCTACACATGCATAGAGTGATAATTTGCTACATGCATAATAGAAAATATAGGTTGAGGTATGGTCAAAGTGTAACTTGCCTTTTCCATTCGGTGAAGTTCTTCGCTCTCACGGTCCACTCAACTCTATTCGCCACACTCCGAGAATCTATCGCAACGAAGGAACTCAAATAAGCAATCACATCACAAGGACAAACAAAAGATCAACAAAACAAACACAAAGGTTTTAGCAACAAAACAAGCGGCTTGACACGGTACAAGTGTCGATGTGCGGAAAAGGCTATTGGGCCGGCTCGGTACGCATTTTCTTTTTCTTTAAAAACCGAAACTTCAAACAATTGTAGAAAAATAAATACTCATCGGAAAAATGTGAAATAAATTTCTAAATTCATCAAATACTGCAAAGAAATTTATTTAATGAATACATTTTCCAAAAAGGAAAATAAAAATAAAAACATTTTCTAAATACTTTATTTAAATATAAAATACTTTCATAAATCAAATAAAATCCAATAAATTATTTATAATATTTTTATTTGGTCAAAAGCATTGACAAACCATTTCTAAATAATAAAATATAGATTTTAAAATTGTTACAACAATAAATAATTTGGTAAAATAAAAATATCCCATTGGAATACTTTTTCAAGTCTTTTTAAAATATTTAATAAATCCTTTCAATGAAATAAAAACTCTCTTAGCATTATAAAATCCCTAAAATAATTTTAGAGTTATTTATAATACTCATAATAAATTTTAAAAACTTTAAAGTAATATTCTAAATATTTCCCAACTTTATTAAAAAGGGGATAAGTCATTTTATATCCTCTCAAATGAATTTCCTCGAGTTGAAAAATGTTTTGAATATTCAAAAGAATTACAATGATGATGTAAAATATTTTCCAACCTTTTAATATGTTGAAGGAGTCATATTACCTTCTCTCATTTTGTTTTTTTGGTTTTGTTTTAAAATAATAAATTCCAAAAACACCAATTATGAATATTAGGGAAAGTCCTTTTATTCCCTCTCTTAATGCACAAATAGCCTTCTCCAGGTTTGAAAAGAACCTCTTTCATTCCTGAAGTTCTTCCCATTTATAACAATCCAAATGCACCAAGCAACAGTAAGTGTCACTTCCATGAAGAAGGGGAGTCCAAAAGATGCCCTGGCTTGTTGCAAGCAATGGTGTAGATTTCCCTCATCCTGCCAAGATATCTACAAGTAGTTCCAAACTCTGGAGCTGAAGTTGCATGTAAAGAACAAGTGCAACCTATCTTCATAACACTGAGTAGGTCAGAGAACACAACAATTGTCCTCATGTGGAGACCTACAATGCCTTCTAACCAGAAGATCTTTAGTGTTCAATCTATCAAAAAGGAGGAGCCAAACAAAGACCTTGATCTTCATAGTACACTTGCTCTTCCAGAGCCAAATGCAGGACTTATCATCAGCTATGTGTGTATGCATGAGAGAGTATAAAATCCCTTTGAAGTGTAACCAGACATGCCAAGCCAGATACACGAATCCTTGGAATTGCTATCTCTCTGTAAATGAGACATCCAATATATGAGGATGAAATAGTCTGAAGCAACTTCCTAAGATAAAGGTTGGAAAAACATAACTGATACATCCTCAAAAGCAATAAAATCTTGGACAGAAAGCTTATCATCTTTGACAAAAGAGAAGAGATGGGGAAATCTCTCCCTGAGAGGCCTTGAAGAACCATTGAGCCACCATCCATCAGACCAGAATAGCACAGAGTCACTAGAATTAACTTGGATGGAGGCAATAGGTCTATTGCAGCCAGCAAGCCTGAGAATATCCTTCCACCAAAAGGATCCACAAAGAACTGTAGCATGAGGGACATTACCATCGGAATTCCAAATAAGAGAGACCCAGGGAATATTCTCTTCATTGTAAGATTTATGCAGGTCTTTCAAAAGAAGAGCCTTGTTCTACAATTGGAGATTAATGATGCCCATGCCCCCCTTCTTCTTAGGTATGTAGACCAAATCCGAAGCAACAAGAGATTGTATGGGCTGGTCAGAATTACCCCTCCACAAACACTGCCTCTAAATTCTCTCCAATTTTTTGAAAATACGTTGTGGGATAGCCAAACTACACAAATGATATATGGGCATAGAGGACAACAAAGAATTTAGAAGTTGCATTCTAGCATCCTGATTGAGCATTGCAAAACTAGCAGTTAATCTTCTCTCCACTCTATCCACAAGACACATTAAGTCCTGGATTTTGGGCTTAGTGATACCCATAGGTAGACCAAGATAGTTGAAAGACATTTTACCAATATTGCATTAAAAAACAACAGCCAGAGAAGCAGCATCCTCATCAGACAGATTGAGAGGTATCATAGAGGATTTATTAAAGTTGACCTTAAGTCCAGTTGATAAATGTAAATTAATCAACATGTCCTTTAGAGCAAATAGTTGCCTCTCATCAGTAGGGACCACTAGGATAGTGTCATCAACATACTGGATAAATGGGTAGTAAGGATCCTGTGAAGGGATGGGAAGAGAGAGGATATTGTCTTGCAGCATTTTATTGACAATAGACTGAAGCAGATCAGTCGCTAGGAAAAAAATAAGATGAGATAGGGGATCACCCTGCCTGATTCCTCTCTTATAGTAGAATTTCTTGCCAGGAACACCATTCAGCTAGATCGAGGAAGATCCAGATCCAAGAATTTCCTTAACCCAAGCAATCCCTTTGTCACAAAAACTTTTGTGCTTAAGAACCTGAAGGACATCATCATGCTCAATTGTATTAAAAGCTTTTGCAAAGTCCAACTTGAGGATGAGCAAAGGCTTGTGAGATTATTTGCATTGATAAATGTACTCAAAAGCACATGCCAAGCAATCTTGAATTGACCTGGACTTGAGGAATCCATACTGATTCATGTGGATGCAGCTTAAGATCACTTTCTAAAGTCTATTTTCCAGCACCTTGGTATGGAATTTCATATAGGTGTTTTTTAATGAGATGGTCCTGAAGTCATTAGGGCAGACATGGGACAATATTTTGGGAATCAGAGCAATGAGGGATCCATTCAGAGACTCAAGTTTCAGAGCCACAGAAGCAAACTGAGAAAGCAGATTCATATAATTAGACTAGATGATGTTCCAGCACTTTTTCAAGAACAACCCTTTAAACCCATCAGGCCGAGGGCCCCTATCCACTGGGAGCTCTTGAATAAGAGTCCGAATCTCAGCTTGAGTGAAAGGACGAGCCAAATCTTGTAGACCATCAATGGGAGAGATTAGACTGGAAAGATCAAACTGCATTTGAATGTCCTGTGAAACACCTTCTGCCATTAAAAGAAATCCAAAGTAAACTAGCCATTTGCTCATGATCAGTGGAAGAAGATCCATCAGGTGGCTCTAAACACGAGATGGAATTTCTCCTCATTCTTTTAGATGCCATAGCATGGAAGAATTTTGAATTCTCCTCACCAACCTTAATATCCCTAATTGTACATCTCTGCTTCCAATATAAGAACTGTAGCTTCAAATATTCTCATGATGTAGCTTGACAATCTGCCTGAAGTTAAACTCAGGTCTAGTGAGAGACCTTAATTCCTCCAAGGAGTCAAAATTAAGAACCACTTGAGAGCACTTGGAAATAGTTTTCTTCAGAGAAGACAGGTTGGTAACCCATTTCTTCAGATCAAATCTTAACCTCTTAAAAATCTTGGGAAGAATAGCAGCAGCAGAGCCATTAGCAGAAAGAGGAGCATTCCAAGAGTTAGAAACACAATCCATGAAACCAGGTAGATCAACCAAATAATTTTCAAACCTGAAAAGTCTAATCTTGGGGATTGTAGTGTCAATGGAAACTATACAGGGTACATGGTCAGAAGAGGTTCTGGCCATGGGCAACACCAGGGTATTAGGATAGACAGAAATCCAAGAACTTGAGGTCAAGAACCAATGTAACTGCTCCAACAAAGGATTGTCCCGCATATTAGGCCAAGTGTAAGTTCTAACTTTGAGGGGAAACTCCAGAACACCTACGTGGCCAATAATCTCATTGAATAAGAAGATATCATTCAAGTCTCCCCCCAGGCCTGATAAAATTAAAATCTCCAAGAAGCAACCAGTTTTTCTTTTAAACTAAGAACTGTAAGGCAAAGTGCCCCACACAATTTTATTGAATTATAAAGAGATATTTACAAATGTACAATCTGGTCTACAAATAGTAGAAACCAATACAGAAAACATAAGCAACAATATGAAATATGTACATTTAAGGTGGCAAAAAATATATCCATCTAATGAGTTCCTCTTTAAATCTTGACTTGATCCTGTGAGCCAGCAAGGTGACATCATGGATAAACCCTCCCTTCCACTTAGCAAAAGATTGTCTTTCATGTTTGAACACTTTGGCATTTCTGACAATCCATATGCACCACCAGGCTAGAAATACCACCTCAGCGAAAAAACCCTTATTGAAGGATCCTCTGGCATGGTTGGTGATCTGCACCATGTCACTCCCTGAGGACCATCCAATCTGTAAGTAGTTCCAGATTCTGCAGCTGAAGTTGCACTACAAGAACAAGTGGGTTCTATCCTCAAGAGTGTGAGAAGCACAAAGGACACATTCAGGGCCATCTTCAATTATCCAGTGGTGCCTCTGAAGCATGTCCTTGGTGTTAATCCTGCCCATAATAACCAGCCAGGCAAAAACTTTGATCTTGAGAGTGTAGCAACTTCTACAAACACATTTCAACAATGGATTAGATTGGATTGGAGAGTGTACTAGATTATAGCATTTCTTAGCTATATATTCACCCTTAGATCCCTCTTTCCATGACCATACATCACTGGTACCAGTGAAGCGGTATCCTTCCATCATTTTCTGGACCTGAGCCATCTCCTCATAAGCCTGAAGGTAGAGGGGCAGGTGGAACAATGATGTTATGTCCTCTGTGTTTTTAAACTCCTCCAGAGAGAGATAGGGGTCTTTAGAAAAGGAGAACATACGCTTAAATCTGTGCTGCATAGTGGTCTTGGATCCTCCCAATTGCCAGTTAGCCAACCAAAGCAACACAGTATCTCCAGTTCCAACAGCAATGCAAAGCATGCCCTGAATTTTTCCATTAGCTTGCATACATCTTTCCACCAAAAAGACCCACATTCAGCAGTAGAGTGAGGGACCCTATTATAGAAATAGGAGTTCCACATCAAGTGTACCCAAGACACATCAATCTTGTTATAGAACTTTTCCAGATGTTTCATCAGCAGAGCATCATTCTGCAGGCTGAGATTTAGAATTCCTAGGCCACCCTCATTCTTAGGCATGCAGATTAAATCCCAGGCATCCAAAGAATGTCCATAGTCATGTCCCTGCTTCCTCCACATACATTGCCTCTGTATTATTTCTAATTGTTTGATGATCCCATGAGGTATCTTCAGGGTGCGGAGGAAATATATGGGCATGGATGAGATCATAGAGTTTAACAATTGAAGCCTTCCCCCCTGTGTAAGGAAATTGGAAATGACAGTGAGCCTTCTCTCCATGCAATCTACCAGGGGCAAGAAATAAGCCATCTTGGATCTAGTGGTGCCCACAGGTAAACCCAGATAGGTGAATGGAAGCTTGCCCATTTGACAACCAAAAAGCTGAACCAGATACTGAAGTCTCTGTTCAGATATATTGATAGGGGTCATGCACGACTCATGAAAGTTAATATCCAGACCAGTAGAGGCAGAGAACAATTGTAAAGAGTCTTTCAAGTGTTGGATTTGTTGCTCCTCTGCAGGCATGACCAAGATGGTATCATCATCATATTGCACAATTGGGAAGTCTCTGTCATGGCTGGGGAGAGGAAGCTGGATTTTATTTTCCTGCAGCAGATTATTGATCACCGATTGCAACAGATCAATAGCCAAAACAAACAGTAATGGATAAAGGGGATCTCCTTGTCTCACCCCTCTCCTACATCTAAACTGGTTGCCAGGTACCCCATTGAGCAACACAGAGGATGATCCAGAATCCAGAAATTCCTTGACCCAACTTCTTCATGTTTCATTAAAACTTTATGCTTAAGGATTTCTAGAATGGCCTCATGTTCAATGGAATCAAAAGCTTTTTCAAAGTCCAACTTCAGGATGATCGGATTGTTTAGCTTGGACTTTTGAATAACTGCATCACAAGCAACCAGTTTTCATCATCATCTATATGAAGATTATATAGCCACTGAACAAACTCATTCCGAAGAGGCCCCTGACAAGGACCATAAACTGAAACCATGGTCCAAACTTCAGCATTATGCACAGAGATAAAAGAGACACTGAAGCCACTACCAGTAAACATTGCAGAACACCAGGCAACAATTAGGCCCCTAGAGGCACCAACAGATGGTGAAAACACAAAGTTGTCAAATCTTCTCGGACAAAATTATCTAACGAGGCACAAGTCAAAAGATTGACATTTCGTTTCTTGTAGACAGGCAATAGTGAAAGTGCAATCTTTCCCTGAAGCATATTTTGTTATTTGATGACAATATACATATAGGGGACTAACTATGTTTGCCAAGTGATACACAGGAAATTTTTAGTCCTCTTGACATCACCATGTAGGGATCATGTGCTAAACTTCAACCTCACTCAAGAATTCGACAAAACGATTGAAGATGACGCTAAGTCATCTTTACTATTAATTCTAGAGTCATAGGGATCCCCGCACTATTAAGACGGGATCATAAGGTTTAGTTCAAGTCTGGATCAACTCATAAGAACAATAAACATATAAAATACACATTTCTACAATCCCTGGAAATCAATGTAGTTGTGTTGGAAATCTGATTTGCTCCAATCTGAATACATTCTGTGTAGGTCGGACCGTTCGGGTCACAGTTCGTACCGTCCGGGCTATGCCCGGACCGTCCGGAAATCGACACCTGAGGGCAGTGGGGTTTCACTCCCTTTTCGGACCGTCCGGGTCCCATGCCGGACCGTCCGGGCTAAGCCCGGACCGTCCGGCATGAGCCCCGGACCGTCTGACAAGGTCGTACCCGTGGCCTCCTCTGGGTGTCTTGACAGTAACCCTGTCCGACGTCCGATCTCCAGGTCGGACCGTCCGGGCTTGCCCAGGACCGTCCGACTTATAACCCGGATCGTCCAACATACTTCTGGCTGCACCAAACGTCTATATTCTTGTGTGCCTATGAATAACCCCCGCCCACTTCGGGTTAGGGTTGACCACTTCACTTAAAACACTCAAGAACACCAAGTGCTCCCTATCCCTCATCTCCTACACACAATCCAAGACCCTGGAGAGATTTGTGAGAGTTCTTGTCGGATCTTTCACCCCGTGATAGATCCGTCCCTTCCCCATCTTCCGACCAAAGAAAATTGTGATTTGATCAAGTATTGAGCTTTTCCCCATTGATCTTGTTACTCTTGGAGGTTGGAGACTCCTAAGCGGGTAGGAGTTCTTCGGATAGGAATCGACCATTGTGATTACCCCCGTTGAGTTTGTGAGGGTTTGGTGACCACCTTTAAGGTCAAGCCGGTAGTGGTTGGGAATCGCCTTCGTGGTGATATACCAAGGGGAATAGAGGGAGCCTTCGTGTCGTTGGTGTTCCTTCGTGGTTTCACCCACTCTCTCCAAACGGTGAGTAGCTTCCCTCCAAGGATTTGAACATCGGGATACATCATTGTCTTCGTGTCATTTGGTTAGCCCTACTCGTTCCCCATTTACTTGCACTACTTTATAGTTACCTTGTTGTTTATCCCTCACTTGCTTCATTATATTGTACTTGTTGTTTTACCTTATCCTCACTAGTTCATCCTTGAAAATTTTAGGCACATCTTTATCTTCCGCACTATTGCCTAAAGTTGCTAAGTAGTGTTGAAATTTGTAATATAACCTATTTACCCCCCTGCTCTAGATCTATCTCAATCCTTTCAATTGGTATCAGAGCCTCGTGCTCTAATCTTGTGGCTTAACCGCCCTAGAGCTAGATGACCAAGGACGACAACCCCGAAAGTTCGGGTGCCGGCGTGGAGGACATCGCAGTTGTTGCGGATGCCGCTCGTTTGGAAGCCGGGAGATTGGCTGCCGAACGAAGAGCCTACACGCCACTTGCGGTTCCCCCCTCCATAGGGAATGTTTCCGTTGATATTGAGGATCCTAAGTTGTTCACTTCGAGTGATTTAGTGCAAGCTCTAGAAAAAAGGGATATGGAAACCGCCTTTGCAAAGATGAAGGCTACGGCATCGTGGTCACAAACGTCAAGTGGTGCGGCCCCAAGGTCCCCACAAGCGACCTTTGTGTACCCCGGTTCCGAACTTCCTTTGTAAATAGGTGGTCCCTACCAATGGGACTATCCTACCCCCAATCTTGTGGAACCTAAGTATAATTTCAATGGCGATCCACTGGTACTAACCCATACTACTAACTTCTTGGAGTGGAAAAGTCTTATGGCATATTATCTTAGGTTTTTGTGTGAACCAATGTGGAACCTGATCGACTTCGAGAAAGGTTACTATCCGGTTGGTCCAAACAACCTTACAGCCAGTGAAGTGTTTGACAGACACCTCAACCTTGCCGCCATTGGGTTCTTCAAAAGAGGAACGGATGAATTGACTCGAGCACCATTTCTCCATATCACCAATGCCAAGGAACTTTGGGATACTCTTCTCATCGCCAAGTCCGGCACCGGATCTCTACAAATGACAAGATATGAAACCTCCAAGAATGCCTTGCATAACATCCACATGAAGAAAGATGAGACGCCCCAAAAACTCCATATGCATGTCAAGGTTCTCTCCGAACATGTCCAATCCTTCACTTTGTGAGAAATCCTTGGATGGATATAAAATCACCAACCGTTACCTTGTGGACAAGATGTTGAAGGCTCTCATGGTATACTCACATAAAATGGTGTGGGAATTGAGGCGTATGCCCGACTTCTTCATGATGACATAGGATGATCTTCATATGATGGCACCCCATCATATGAAGATATGGCTCTCTTTGTCAAGAGGTTCTCCAAGGGAGACTTCAAGGGAAGATTCCAAAACAAGAAGACAAGAGCATGCTATAACTGTGAGAAGCCGGGACACTTTGTGTAGGATCTTCCAAACGAGGAGAGAGAGGACAAGCCTCGATTTCCTCGGAAGGAAGTTTCCAAGAAGCTCCCAAATCCTCTCAACAACAAGTTCAAGAAGAAAGCCTTGTTGGCTCTAGAAGGGTCTGATCCCGAGAATGTTGGTGGTTGATAACCCACAAGTGTAGGGGATCGCAACAGTCTTCGCGGGTAAGAATAACCCAATTTATTGATTCGACACAAGGGGAGCCAAAGAATACTTATAAGCCTTAGAAGTTGAGTTGTCAATTCAACCACACCTGAAAAATCACTAGACAAGATATAAGTAGCAACGGTGTGTTGACGGGTGTAGCCTTTAAAACTTCCCCAATCACCAACACCACAAAGTAGTAACGAAGTAGTAGGAGCAACAAAGAAAGTAAAAGTAACAACGAAGGCAATGAAGGTGAAAGATGGATCGGGGTTCAAGGTTTCACTAGTGGTACCTCTCAAGCAAAAGAACAAGGTGCTGGGTGCACAAATTACAGTTGGGCAATTGACAGAATTGCACCTACTCTAGCCAAACAAACTAGAGCATCCTAGTCTAAGAACCAAACGTAGGCATGTGTTCCGTATGTAGTTGTACGTGTTTGCAATAAGAACTTTGCACAACATCTTTTGTCCTACCATCCCGCTACAAACGGGGCCACTTAAGGAACTTATGGAGATTAAGGTGCTCCTGTGGCGGAGCACCGGAAAAAAGCATTAACACTCCATGAACACACGTGATCCTCAAATTATAGCCCATCCCCGTTGGTGTCCCAAGCTGTCACCATTGGGATCGCCGGTTCCGGACTATAATAGGTGCATACAACCATAGATAAAATCTAGAACAACAATTATAATCATGCAACCATAGCATGCTCAGATCTGAGATCATGCTACTCGTGCACTAGTAACAAGCATTAAGAACAAAAAATTGCAGCAACAATAATTCATAAACCTCTTAGGACTGAACAAGGTAACAATTCATCGGATCCCAACAAACACAACACCAATTACATCATATGGATCACAATCATGTAGGGCAGCTCATGAGAACATTGTATTGAGTATATAGGGGGAGAGAATACCACATAGCTACTGCCAAGAACCTCTAGTCCAAGGAGGAACTACTCAAGAAACATCATGGGGGAAGAAGAGTCGATGAAGATGGCCCCGGGGGCCAAGGCCATCCCCGGCAGGGTGCCGGAGCAAGATCCTGGTGACCCTCGAAGCTAGTTTTCGATGGCGGCGAAGATCGGAATCGCTTCTGGAAAAAGTACTTTGATATTAGGGATTTCCTCCTCGGGGGTAAAAATAGGGGCCAAAGGGGGCACCGAGAGGGGCCACCAGGTAGCAAGGAGGGTGCCTGGCGCGGCCTAGGGCTGGGCCGCGCCATGGACACTTCTGGAGTCCTGGTGGTGGCCCTCCCTTCCTTCCTTGGTGTTTCCGGAGGCTTCCGGGAAGCTGATATTTTATATAAGGGTTAATTGGATAGATGCCACTCCAATTAATGCGAAATTGAAAAATGCCACTCCAATTTGCAACTTTCGAAAAATGCCACTCCAATTCTCTCATACCTCTCTGGATGCCACTCTACTCATGTGTGCTCCAAATTGGTACAAAAACTGGATACGTATTTTACTCTATAATTTGATCAATGTGTGTGTGCCTTGACTGCTTCTTCTTCGTCGGGATGCGAAGAGGAGGACAAGGATAGGATAGATGTTATGTTTGCGTATGTAGGTGGATAGCAGACTTGTTGGAGGCGATTCCTCATCGAATGCTTCGCTTCTTATCTCACTCTTTAGATCGTTAGCCAATTCATAAATGCTAGTGCGGCAACAACCTCACCACTTACCCCATCCTTACCGTAAACTACTAGTTGTCCTAGAATGACGAGTGATGAATTCCTTGCTGGGTCAGATGACCACTACAATTGGATGCTGAGTACCTCTCTACTCATGATACTACCCCCAAACTCTTTTCAGGGTTCTTGGTCGACAACAGGTACGGTGATTGACGTTTCACGTGGGGACTCGACGACGACTAGTTAGTCGGATCCCGGCGGAGGGCCTGGACCCGTGTGGCTATGGGAATCGATGTTTTTCTCTTTGCCAGTAGGCATTTGATTGTAGTCTGTACCCAGACATGTATCTTCCGCTGTTGTATTGTATTAAGGCAGTTGTATGCCGATTGTATAAGATGTTGTATCCTTGTATCTGTAATGTTGTGATATCATGTTGGAAATCGGGGGCATATGGCTACGTCATATGTCGCGGTGGGACCGATATGTGCTTCGTCCCTAGATTTAGATGGAAACATCTAGATCTAGAACAGTACCGCATATCGGGCCTTACACATGTAGACTTTCTAAGCAAACCTCATCATCATTAAGAACATTCATAGTAGGCAAAAATAGAGGTTTATCATAAGATTCATCAAGATAGGAAGGGTTATCATAAATAACAGTAGCAAAATCATCCTTGCAAGTATCATTCATAGGGGCATCGTGGCCACAAGCATCCATTTCATCAAAAAGGGATATTTCAAAAGAATCCATAGGATCATAGCAATCAATATAGCATTCATCCTCCTTTGTTAAGCATGGAGGGCAATCATATAAAGTAAGAGTCAAAGAGTTACTCTCATTAGTAGGTAGAGATGGGTAGCTACTTCATTCTTCCTCCTTTTGTTCGTCACTCTCCTCTTTTTCATCCAAGGAGCATTCAGTTTCAGCAAGTTCTTCTTCCGTAGATTCGTGCAAAGCATTAGTCTCTTCCTCTTGTGGAGAGAACCTTTTGAGATGGTCAATAATATAATAATTGTCATTAAAATCCTCAAAGCAATAATTAAGTATTTCAAGACTCTCGGATTTTTAAGGGGCACCATCAATATTTTCAACAAAGGAAGCAATTTCATAGGCACCCTTAAAGATAACAACTTCTTCTATTTGTTCTGCTTCATAAAAATCATAGTTTCCCTTAGCATAAGAATAACCCAATTTATTTATTCGACACAAGGGGAGCCAAAGAATACTTATAAGCATTAGCAGTTGAGTTGTCAATTCAACCACACCTGAAAAAGCACTAGACAAGATATAAGTAGCAACGGTGTGTTGACGGGTGTAGCCTTTAGAACTTCCTCAATCACCAACACCACAAAGTAGTACCAAAGTAGTAGGAGCAGCAAAGAAAGTAATAGTAACAACAAAGGGAATGAAGGTGAAAGATGGACCGGGGTTCAAGGTTTCACTAGTGGTACTTCTCAAGCAAAAGAACAAGGTGTTGGGTGCACAAATTACACTTGGGCAATTGACAGAATTGCACCTACTCTAGCCAAACAAACTAGAGCATCCTGGTCTAAGAATCAAACATAGGCATGTGTTCCGTATGTAGTTGTACGTGCTTGCAATAAGAACTTTGCACAACATCTTTTGTCCTACCATCCCGCTACGAACGGGGCCACTTAAGGAACTTATGGAGATTAAGGTGCTCCTGTGGCGGAGCACCGGAACAAAGCATTAACACTCCATGAACACACGTGATCCTCAAATTATAGCCCATCCCCTTTGGTGTCCCAAACTGTCACCATTGGGATCGCCGGTTCCGGACTATAATATGTGCATACAACCGTAGATAAAATCTAGAACAACAATTATAATCATGCAACCATAACGTGCTTAGATATGAGACCATGCTACTCGCGCACCAGTAACAAGCATTAAGAACAACAAATTGCAGCAACAATAATTCATAAACCTCTTAGGACTGAACAAGGTAACAATTCATCGGATCCCAACAAACACAACACCAATTACATCATATGGATCTCAATCATGTAGGGTAGCTCATGAGAACATTGTATTGAGGATCTAGGCGGAGAGAATACCACATAGCTACTGCCAAGAACCCGTAGTCCAAGGAGGAACTACTCAAGAAGCATCATGGGGGAAGAAGAGTCGATGAAGATGGCCCCGGGGGCCAAGGCCCTCCCCGGCAGGGTGCCGGAGCAGGATCCTGGTGACCCCCGAAGCTAGTTTTCGATGGTGACGGAGATCGGAATCGCTTATGGAAAAAGTACTTCAATATTAGGGATTTCCTCCTCGAGGGTAAAAATAGGGGCCAAAGGGGCACCGAGAGGGGCCACCAGGAAGCCAGGAGGGTGCCTGGCGCGACCTAGGGCTGGGCCCCGCCATGGACCCTTCTGGAGTCCTGGTGGTGGCCCTCCCTTCCTTCCTTGGTGTTTCCGGAGGCTTCCGGGACGCTGATTTTTTATATATTTTTTCTGGAATTTTTGGAGCACTTTTAATGGCCGGAAAACCTGAAATACAAAACAGCAGAAAACAGGAACTGGCAACTGGGTGCACTGAGTTAATAGGTTAGTCCAAATATGCTCAAAAGTGTATGAAAGTTCAAGCAAAACATGACAAAGTCACACAAAACATGCATGGCACAAGCAGAAATTATAGATACGTTTGGGACGTATCAACATCCCCAAGCTTAATTCCTGCTCGTCCTCGAGTAGGTAAATGATAACAAGCATAATTTCTGTGGTGGCATGCCACATAACCATATAATGACTTTTATGTAAAGCAATTAAAGCATGCAATTCAATTCAAGTCTTAACAAGCAAGAGTCTATATTAGCATTGACACAAGCAACAAAAGAACATAAGGTGCAAGAGCTCTCGTTGTCCGTGACTCGAATGTCTCCAAATGGTGTTTGCGTGAAAGAAGGGGAATTTGGGAATACGAGAGAGAAAACTTTTTATTGTTGAGAACTAAATCTACTAAAGTTTCACACTTGGTCCCCTTTGAAGTCTTATCTGGACTCGTCCCCAGACCACTAGCCAGGTACAAGTTAAACAGATCCACTCCCTTTCGATATTTTGAGCACTCATGCAATGGATGAGCGTGAGAAAGAAAGTTGACACCTAAACGGAGAAATAGAAAGATGATGGAGGAAGAAGACAAAAAGGTGTGAAAAGCTCATATCAATGAGGACAATTATAGGCGAGAGAAAGCCATATGATAGATATGATGTGAGGAGTAGGGATTGCCATGCAACATGCGGATGCACATAGAGCTATAAGTGTATGAAATCTCTCCAATGGAACTAGTGGGGGTGCATCCAACTTGCTTGCTCATGAAGACCTAGAGCTCTTTTGAGGAGGCTCATCCTTGGAATATGCAAGACAAGTTCTATAGTGTAAGGATCCCAAATTAGTTATGCAAGTACAACATGAAAACTCTCTACAAACTGAAGTACAAGTGCTACTTTGAAGCACAAGTGTGGAATAAAGGATAGTAGTGTTGCCCCCTCTCTCTTTTTTTTTATTTTTTTTATTTTGGGTGGCCTCCATGGCTCTTTATTTCTCTCTTTTTTTTTCGTTCGTCCTCTCTGGGATATTTTTTTGTATTTTGTCCACTTTGGGATCTTTTATTCCTTTCCTCACTGTAGGGGCAACACTCTAGAAGAACATCAACACCGTTTTATCTACTTACAACTCTGAATCAAAAAGTAATGACTCTATATGAATGCTTCGCCAGTGTAGCAGTATGTGCAATGATGAAGTGCAACATGCAGCAAAATGAATAGCGGGCAAAGCCCAACTACATGCAGGCTATGATATCATGCAAGGCAATATGACAATGAAGGATAAGTCATATGAACATGAAGAACAATGGATGTTGCATGGTAATGTATCTCAGAAAGGCTATGAAATGCCTTGTAGGTAGGTATGGTGGCTGTTTTGAGGAAAGGTATAAGGAGTTTTATGATGACAGAGCGTATCGTGCCAAGGGTTTGGATGCATCGGCGAAGTATGCGCCAACTCTCAAGGTGAAAAAGGGCAATGCACGGTACCAAAGAGGCTAGAAAAATATGGATGGTGGAAGTGTCAACTTTCGAATACTCACATTAGTCCGAAGAACTCATGCACTTATTATCGGTAACTCTCAATCTAATCAGGAGGTTCACAAAGAGACAAGTACCCCGAGGAGGAGTGTATGGGGGTTTGGTTATCCTTGCGCATCCTCGACTCATGGTACGTGAGTGTACTCTAATATTCGACCCCTCCAGAGTTTAGTGATCCATCTAGTAGCTAGAGTTCTCAACAGGGTTTAGGTTTTCGAAAATCACACGGATTGCCCAAAATACGACATCTATCAGTAATAGTCTAAAGCTCTTGACACCATAAGTTCAAACATTACTTAAGTCAATAACTCAAAACTATTGCAAGTTACTACTACAAAGAGAATAGCAACTTCAACTACCTACTTTCTAGTCAAGACACAAAACTCAGTGCAACAGGAAAACTCTCTAATCAAGATAAGAATGCAAACTATAGAAAGTTCAAGCCTGAACCAATTAAAAAGCTCTAGAAGAAAACTCTAAAGCACATGAACTAAACAGGGCAACAGCTAAGAAAAGATAAAGAACAACTCACAGCAAATAATAAGCATGAAAATCCTATGAGGTGTTCTTAGTTTAAGCGTAGCATGTATCTCTCCCAATCAAGCATGTTAGGTTCCGACATTGTAATGACCAGCAAACTAAACAAAAGAACTAAGAAAAGTAAAGAGCAAGACGCTCCAAGCATAGCACATAACGCATGAAGTGATAAAAATATAGTGGAACGAGGGACGAACTGTTGATTGTTGATGAAGAAGGGGATGCATGGGGGCATCCCCAAGCTTAGACGCTTGAGTCTCCTTGAATATTTCTTGGGGGTTCCGGGCGCATCCCCAAGCTTGAGCTTTTGACACTCCAAGATCTTCTTTCATCATCTTCCATCGCACACTTGAAAACTCCCTTCATACATAACTCATCATAAGCTGATTAGAGAGGTTAGTACCCTATTAAGAATAATTTTCCTCTACTGCAAATAAAGATTTCCAGGAAGGGCTATTGTTTCTCTTTCCTGCCCAAAAGTTTTTGCAAAGAAAAAGCAAGCTTAAGGTTTGCAAAACTACCAAAAGAAAAACAGGGACAAAAGCTGAGAAAAACAGAACAGCAGAGAGAAAAGAATTTTTCTAGGCACTTCTACAACTCAAATAAAAAAACTCATAACAGACGCCCGAAAGGTAATTGTATGGATCATACTTTCAAAAAAATTCAGATCAAAAAGATGATCTCGTGATTTATCGTGAATTTTTCCGTCAAGCAGACAGAATCTGTTTCTGGACAGCATGCACCAACTTTTGATCTTTCTTGCAATCAGAGGCTAAACTTGGCACAAAGCTTAGAAAGTAAAGATACAATGATGTTGCTACAGTAGTAACAATCATCAAGACCACTAAGAACAGAAGAAAAACAAAATGAAAAACCTAAATTCGTTGCGGGCTGCCTCCGAAAGCGCTTCTTCAAAGCCATTAGCTAGGCATGAGTGTAACGATGCTCACGAAAGAATAAGAGTTGAAGCACAAAAGAGAGCATCAAAGGAGAAAAGACAAACCACATTCAAGTCTAACATGCTTCCTATGCATGGGCAACTTGAAACAAAATAAATAAATGAAGCACAAAGCAACGAGCATAGGAAGGTAAAACATGAGCACCTTCAAGATTTTCAACATGGAGAGGGGTGTTTTCCTAACCTGAAAATTTCTATAACCATATTTCCCTCTCTCATAATAATTTTCAGTAGCATCATGAACAAACTCAACAATATAATTATCACACAAAGCATGATTTTCATGATCTACTATCACATAATCATGTTGTAACAGCCCAGATTTTGCAAAAATTAATTTGTTTTTGTTTTCGGTGTGAATTGTTTGATTGTCTGATTTGTTTGCGGTGTTTGCATCCCCGATTTATCAATCGGCGATTATTTTCCCCCCTCTTATCTCGTACCGGACGGAGACCGACCCTTGCCACCCTGACACTCGACCTTTGAGACACCGGGTTTCACCCGAGCATTGTCGTGAAAACCGCACGAGACCAGCCGCAGCCAAAGGAATGAAAAACCCCGTTTAATAAGTAAACGGGATATTTTTATAGCGCGCCGGAAATTTTTCTCAGAACGATTCCAGCGCGAGGTGAACGCCACCGGCTCGACGCGCTGATCGCGCAGTTCGAAGTTTTACCCGAATCGAAGGTCCTGCGGACCCCCGGCGGTCTGAAACGTAAACACCGCGCGCGCGAGAGAAAAACCGGGGATGTTTTTGCAAACTTCCAACCACCTGGGCTATATAAAGACCACCACACTCCCACCCCTTTCTAGGGTTTCCCTAGCCAAAAAAATTGCAGCCACCCCCCTCACAATTGCCCAAATTGACCTCTAGATCCGAAAACCCTAGTTCCAAGCAACTCTGACCGTCGGATGGAGCTTCCATGCCCAAGCAACTCCTCCTCGAGCCCTCCTCTCGTGCAGCCGCCGCCCGCGCCTTCAACTCCGGCGAGACGTCGGCGAGCTGCTGCCCGCTGCCAGGCCAGGCCCCCCGCGCCTCCCTCTCCTACCCTCCACCTTCCACTGCCCTCACACCCCTCCTCCCTCGCCTGCAGGACCACCACGGCAGCCACCGGAGGCCGCCGCTGCTACGCCATGGCGGGAGCCCGAGGGGAGATCGACCCCGCACCGTGCTGCATCGCCGTCGGCACCCGATCCGACCAGCCCAGCCAGCCGCGCCCCTCCTCTATCGCACCGCAGTCCTCTGGGCTGCTCCAGGCCGTCGTGCCGCTCGCCGGCGCCGACCCAACCGCCGCCGCGCCGCCAGTCGTGGCTGGCCTCTCGACGGCCTCCTCCGAGCCAGCCGCCGCCAGGTGGGCCGCCAGCAGCGACGCCCACGGCCCAGCGCGCCCCTTGCGGCCCGAGCCGGCCTCAGCCCCCCCACCCCCCCCCCCCCCGGCCAGATGGGCCTTGGCCCAGAGGTGCCCTCCCCCTTTTTTTTAATTTTTTTTGCTGCTGCTGGACTGTTGGGCCCAATAGCACTAGATTCGGCCCGTTATAGTTTTTTTTCCTTTTCTAGGTTTTTTTGGCAGATTGTAGTTTATTTTTGCGGTGGCGATATGTTCTCACCGGTAGCTCGGATGGAGACGCTTTCTACATGAAAGTTGCTCCGTTTTTCGCGTAGATTAATAAAATGTTGCTTGTTGCCATGTTTGACTTTGTTTACATGTTGTTTACCTGCTAATTACAACCCTTGCCACTATAACTTGTTTATTTAATAACTTTTTAATCGTTGCTCTGATAATAATGTTCCTTATATGTAACTTGACTAGAATTGCATGTAGATTGTGTTTATGTTGTTCTTGCTTGCTAATAAAAATAATAAATATTGTTTAGGGCAAAACAGTACCAAATTCCATTTTTATCATGGGGTCCGTAACAGTTTGCCATGTCTAGGATTTCACCCCACTTAAATTGACTAGCTTAGGTAGTTTATACTTTTATTCACTTCTTGCCATGTTTGTGTGCTATGTCATGCTTGAGTGATATGCCATGTTAACAACATTTTGCTCATCTTGTGTAGCTAAACAACTTGAATCATTATAAACGTGCGGTATCGTCGTGTGTGAAGAGTACTCCACTTAAATTGTTAGGAACCGCTCTCGACGGTAGGTGCGATCTCTCGTGTTGCTTCTTGTTGATGCTTTCTCGTGTTTGCCTCGTAGTAATATATGCTTGCTCGTTGATTGCTTTCCAGTGTTTACCGTCTTATGTGCTTCCGCGGGTACCTTTCGAAGACGATGCGAGCTTGCGATCAACTACACCTTCGGAATCCGACTTATCAACAGGCAAGGACTATACATTACTTATGATCCATTCTATTTCAACCAGCGGTTTGCATGCTAGTCTAGGTTAGGTTCGATGTTTGATCCTACCACATGTTTACAACCTCTTTCAAACCGATACAGCCATGTCCCCTCCCAGCAAACTATGTACTGCTATGTTACTATTGCTCATTGCTCAGCCTCTGCTTAGTATGCATGCGTAGGATGCTACGATGTTACCCTGTTACTCCTTTGGTTTGGGCTATCACATTATTATATTGTTGTGGATGATATGTTTATTATAAATGTTGACTATATTCGATGAAGGATGGAAGGTCTAGGCTATCCCGCCCCGACGCTTTGTTCCATTCGAGTCACCTAGGATCCGAGTTCCGGGTATTGGTTTTAAGACTGAGCGTGCCTAACCGCATGTCGGATTTTATGGGGTCCCCTTTTCTTACCTATCTAGCTTCAAACATTTCTAGTGGTGGCCCGAGCTGATTTACCATTTGAAACCCGTGTGTGTGCTTGGTGGATCCCCTCGCAGTTTTTAAACAACCCGGACCAGCGGAGACATGGTTTCCCTGTTGGTCAACCTTTGACCGGCGAGGGCCCGAGGCCTCACGTGAGGCGTCTCGGTAACCCAAACACTGTTGAGACGGAAGATTCCGATCCGAGAGCGTGGCCAGCTTTTGGATTGGGTGTCGACTCCCCGGGGGCCACCAGGATTTGTTCGTTTTTAGTTAGAGGGACCTGTCGTTTCGGATCTCTCGGAACTAAATCATAAAATGGTTGCCTATGATGGGTAGCAACTGAGAGAGATGGGCGTGCGTGCGGAGCCTTGTAATGGGCAGTTAGTACACCCCTGCAGGGTTAAATCTTTTCGAGAAGCCATGTCCACGGTTATGGACGACTTGATACCTACTCCTTGTTCATAGACAACAACAGCTGAGATAATCTTAATATAATTTGATCAATGTGTGTGTGCCTTGACTGCTTCTTCTTCGTCGGGATGCGAAGAGGAGGACAAGGATAGGATAGATGTTATGTTTGCGTATGTAGGTGGATAGCAGACTTGTTGGAGGCGATTCCTCATCGAATGCTTCGCTTCTTACCTTACTCTCTAGATCGTTAGCCAATTCATAAATGCTAGTGCGGCAACAACCTCACCACTTACCCCATCCTTACCGTAAACTACTAGTTGTCCTAGAATGACGAGTGATGAATTCCTTGCTGGGTCAGATGACCACTACAATTGGATGCTGAGTACCTCTCTACTCATGATACTACCCCCAAACTCTTTTCAGGGTTCTTGGTCGACAACAGGTACAGTGATTGACGTTTCACGTGGGGACTCGACGACGACTAGTTAGTCGGATCCCGGCGGAGGGCCTGGACCCGTGTGGTTATGGGAATCGATGTTTTTCTCTTTGCCAGTAGGCATTTGATTGTAGTCTGTACCCAGACATGTATCTTCCGCTGTTGTATTGTATTAAGGCAGTTGTATGCCGATTGTATAAGATGTTGTATCCTTGTATCTGTAATGTTGTGATATCATGTTGGAAATCCGGGGCATATGGCTACGTCATATGTCGCGGTGGGACCGATATGTGCTTCGTCCCTAGATTTAGATGGAAACATCTAGATCTAGAACAGTACCGCATATCGGGCCTTACACATGTAGACTTTCTAAGCAAACCTCATCATCATTAAGAACATTCATAGTAGGCAAAAATAGAGGTTTATCATAAGATTCATCAAGATAGGAAGGGTTATCATAAATAACAGTAGCAAAATCATCCTTGCAAGTATCATTCATAGGGGCATCGTGGCCACAAGCATCAATTTCATCAAAAAGGGATATTTCAAAAGAATCCATAGGATCATAGCAATCAATATAGCATTCATCCTCCTTTGTTAAGCATGGAGGGCAATCATATAAAGTAAGAGTCAAAGAGTTACTCTCATTAGTAGGTAGAGATGGGTAGCTACTTCATTCTTCCTCCTTTTGTTCGTCACTCTCCTCTTTTTAATCCAAGGAACATTCAGTTTCAGCAATTTCTTCTTCCGTAGATTCGTGCAAAGCATTAGTCTCTTCCTCTTGTGGAGAGAACCTTTTGAGATGGTCAATAATATAATAATTGTCATTAAAATCCTCAAAGCAATAATTAAGTATTTCAAGACTCTCGGATTTTTAAGGGGCACCATCAATATTTTCAACAAAGGAAGCAATTTCATAGGCACCCTTAAAGATAACAACTTCTTCTATTTGTTCTGCTTCATAAAAATCATAGGTTCCCTTAGCATAAGAATAACCCAATTTATTTATTCGACACAAGGGGAGCCAAAGAATACTTATAAGCATTAGCAGTTGAGTTGTCAATTCAACCACACCTGAAAAAGTACTAGACAAGATATAAGTAGCAACGGTGTGTTGACGGGTGTAGCCTTTAGAACTTCCTCAATCACCAACACCACAAAGTAGTACCAAAGTAGTAGGAGCAGCAAAGAAAGTAATAGTAACAACAAAGGCAATGAAGGTGAAAGATGGACCGGGGTTCAAGGTTTCACTAGTGGTACTTCTCAAGGAAAAGAACAAGGTGTTGGGTGCACAAATTACACTTGGGCAATTGACAGAATTGCACCTACTCTAGCCAAACAAACTAGAGCATCCTGGTCTAAGAACCAAACATAGGCATGTGTTCCGTATGTAGTTGTACGTGCTTGCAATAAGAACTTTGCACAACATCTTTTGTCCTACCATCCCGCTACGAACGGGGCCACTTAAGGAACTTATGGAGATTAAGGTGCTCCTGTGGCGGAGCACCGGAACAAAGCATTAACACTCCATGAACACACGTGATCCTCAAATTATAGCCCATCCCCGTTGGTGTCCCAAGCTGTCACCATTGGGATCGCCGGTTCCGGACTATAATAGGTGCATACAACCATAGATAAAATCTAGAACAACAATTATAATCATGCAACCATAGCATGCTCAGATCTGATATCATGCTACTCGTGCACTAGTAACAAGCATTAAGAACAACAAATTGCAGCAACAATAATTCATAAACCTCTTAGGACTGAACAAGGTAACAATTCATCGGATCCCAACAAACACAACACCAATTACATCATATAGATCACAATCATGTAGGGCAGCTCATGAGAACATTGTATTGAGTATATAGGGGGAGAGAATACCACATAGCTACTGCCAAGAACCTGTAGTCCAAGGAGGAACTACTCAAGAAACATCATGGGGGAAGAAGAGTCGATGAAGATGGCCCCGGGGGCCAAGGCCATCCCCGGCAGGGTGCCGGAGCAAGATCCTGGTGACCCTCGAAGCTAGTTTTCGATGGCGGCGAAGATCGGAATCGCTTCTGGAAAAAGTACTTTGATATTAGGGATTTCCTCCTCGGGGGTAAAAATAGGGGCCAAAGGGGGCACCGAGAGGGGCCACCAGGCAGCAAGGAGGGTGCCTGGCGCGGCCTAGGTCTGGGCCGCGCCATGGACCCTTCTGGAGTCCTGGTGGTGGCCCTCCCTTCCTTCCTTGGTGTTTCCGGAGGCTTCCGGGAAGCTGATATTTTATATAAGGGTTAATTGGATAGATGCCACTCCAATTAATGCGAAATTGAAAAATGCCACTCCAATTTGCAACTTTCGAAAAATGCCACTCCAATTCTCTCATACCTCTCTGGATGCCACTCTACTCATGTGTGCTCCAAATTGGTACAAAAACTGGATACGTATTTTACTCTGGACCAAATTACCCATGGGCTCACACACTTACAAGTCAACATCCAGCCCTTCTTCTCCTCTCTCTCTTCCATCACTTTCCCTGTTCTTTCTCTCTCCCGACATGAATCCTACCAGGGCGCCGCCGCCGCTGTGCCCCTCCTCACCTTCGCGCCCCCAGATCAGGGCGCCGCCGCCACTGGCCTTCCCTCGAGCACGCCGCGGATCCCTTGAGCACCGGCAGCAGCTGCTCCTCTTCCCTCCCTTGTCCTCGCCGCGGAAGCGCTGTCGCGTCCGTGCTAGCTCGCAAGAAGAAGGTGGCCCGCAGCTCCAGCCTTCCCTCGAGCACCGGCCGCAGCCGCTCCTCTTCCCTCCCGTGTCCTCGCCGCGGAAGCGCCGCCGCGTCCGTGCCAGCTCGCAAGAAGATGGGTCGGAGAAGCGTCGTCGCGTCCGTCCATGCCAGCTGCTGGAGCACGACCTCGTGTAGGAGCAAGGCAGAGGAGGGCGGACCTCGTGCAGGAAGATGGGGCTCATTGGGGCACGACCTCGTGCAGGAGCAAGGCAGAGGAGGGGCGGCGGCTGGGACCGAGGCAGGAGCTGAGGAGAGAAGGGGCCGCGGCTGGGGGTAGGGCTCGCCGGTGAGGACAAGCAGCGGCGGCGGCGGCGCCCAGCTAGGGTTCTTGCGGGGAGAGACAGAGAAGAATGGGGAAAGGGACGGGAGAGAGGTGAAGGAGGGCTCTGGCTGTTGACTTGTAAGTTTGTGGGCCCAGGGGCAATTTGGTCTAGAGTAAAATACGTATGCAGTTTTTGTACCAATTTGGAGCACAGATGACTAGAGTGGCATCTAAAGAGGTATGAAAGAATTAGAGTGGCATTTTTCGAAAGTTGCAAATTGGAGTGGCATTTTTCAATTTCGCATTAATTGGAGTGGCATCTATCCAATTAACCCTTTATATAATTTTCCCGGAATTTTTGGAGCACATTTAATGGCCGGAAAACCTGAAATACAAAAACAGCAGAAAACAGGAACTAGCAACTGGGTGCACTGAGTTAATAAGTTAGTCCAAATATGCTCAAAAGTGTATGAAAGTTCAAGAAAAACATGGAAAAGTCACACAAAATATGCATGGCACAAGCAGAAATTATAGATACGTTTGGGACGTATCAGTGGTGTGGCCGGAGTTACTCAAGATACACAAAAGACCTTGAAGCTCCTCAACAAGGAAGGTGAAGTTGTAAAATACAACTACACGAGTGACTACACTGGCAATGCACACAAGTGTCTCATGGTCACGTTGGTTCGTGATGATACTCCCTCCACCTCGGCCAAGATCAAGGTAACTCCCATTGATGAGTCCTTCATGTTCTCTTCCAAAACCCCTAATGATGAATTTCGTGATGAGGAAGGAGATGAAGCAAATGTTACATGTGAAGATTCGTTGTTTGCTAAAGTGAACAAAATGACGACCTCCCTCAAAGGAAATAAGCTCAAAATGTTTCAATTGCTTATGGATGTGGTGGGTGATGCGCGAGAGGTGATAATGGCTTCTCGCCCATCGTTGGTTACCCCAAGTGGAAGGTTGATATGTAGTGTAGCGGCAAATTTCCCTTGGCAAAGATACCAAGGTAGAAAGATCGTCTCCCGTAGGACTCCGACGACGACAAGTAGGGGGCAAGGAAACAATGGAACCATTTTAGACAAAAGTTGCTTCCTTAACCTGGACCTGCACACGACACAAATAACTTTGCTCCCAACGAAGTTCAGAGAGGTTGTCAATCTCTGTGTCCTTGTTGTTTACCAAGGATCAAAAATAGGAGATAATGATAGGCATAGGTACAACTAGAAAGTAAAAGCAAGAAGTAAATTGAGGGTTTAAACAGTAGTGGAAATATGGACCAGGGTCCCATGATGTTCACTAGTGATGTCTCTCTCCCAAAAGACAATAAATAACTATGCAAGGTAAACAAATTACAGCTAGGAAATTGACAGGATTACGGGCGCAAACCAAAGCTAACTATGCTACAAAAGAAAGGAAGAGGCTCAAAAGCATGGGCGGTATGCCAAGATAAGTAGAAAAAAATCCATCTGCATCTACTACTAATCATCCACCTTGAGATATCTATCCAGAACATCTCACTGGTATTAAGTTGTGAGCCCCACCCAAAGTGTAAACCCAAAGCAACAGACAACTGCATTAAAAGAACTTTGCGTAAAGTAAACAATCCTTGCAACCGTGGTTACAAGAACCGTTGTTTTCCTCCTTGTGGCAACAACACATCCCCTAGACTCATGTTTCTGCCACTCAAGCTAGTCATCAGGGGGCATGAACCCACAATCAAGTATAACGCTCCCTCTTGGAGTCACTACCTACTACTTGGCCAAAGAAATAAACAACAATGGAGAACATGAAATAATTACTCAAGAACACAAATATAAAAGAGAAGAACCAAATATATTACTCATCACAATATGAACATAGTCTCATAATCCATCAGATCCCAGCAAACTCAACATAGCAATAGCAGAAAGAATTACATATGTGCCTTGATCATGTAGGGCAGCTCACAAGGTCTAATCCATGAAGAACAAAGAAGGGGAGAGAGAATCACAAAGCTACTGATCATGGATCCATGGTCCAAGGTGGACTACTCAGGATCATCCGGGAAGCGTCCATGGTGGTGGAGAAGCTCCCGGAGGTCAATCCTCCCTCCGGCAGGGTGCCGTGAAGAGGTCTTCCGGTGTTCCCGATCTTGGAAGTGCGGCGACGGTGGAACAAAGGCGAGATTGAGAAAAAGGGTTTTGTCCCCGGGGGTTTCGGAGGACGATGTAAATATAGGCGAAGGGGGGAATCCAGGGGGGGCACTAGGGGTCCAGGCGGACTCCCGACGCGGCCCCACCCTAGGCCGCGCCACCTGGCCTCCTGGAGCCCAGGTGGGTCCCCTCTGGCCCCCTTAAGGACTCTGGAAAATTCATTTGAGCTGATTTTTTATATTTTTTTCCCGGATTTTTTTGGCATTTTACGTAACGGGAAAACCTGAAATAAAAACACAGCAGCAAACAGAAACTGGCACTAGGGTGCACTGATTTAATAGGTTAGTCCAAATATTATCAAAAGTGTATGAAAGTGTATCAAAAGCATAGCATTATCACCCAAAACATGCATGAAGCAAGCAGAAATTATAGATACGTTTGGGACGTATCAGTGGGTAAAGCACTCCACAACCATTAAGGTTCTTGAAATCCTCATCACCGAGGAAAACGAGAACTATGGTCTCCCTGAGCAGAAGGTTGACTTTGAGGAGGGTCACAATGATAATTTGTGGAAAGTTGTCCAAGCAACAAATGATTTAAATGACAAACATGTTGCCTCCTTGAAAAAGGATAATGTTATTTTTAAGGAACTTGCTAATGATATGAGCAAGCTTGTTGAGCTAAACACATCTCTTTCTAAGGATGTTGAGGTACTCACCATGTCTCTCAAGAAAAAAGATGATGAACTCACCTCCTTACGAAGAGTCTTGAGGCTCATAAGTTGGTTCACATAGAAAACCCTTACTAAGATGTCTCCTCCTACCATTGTACATATTGATGCTTGTGCTACTAACTCTACTCTTGATCCAGCATCTCTCATTGAGGAGAACTTAGCTCTTCATGCTCAACTAAAGAAGGGTCTCATAAATTGTGCCCAAGGAGAGAAAAACCTAAATGATGTACTAAGTCATCATAAGGAGTCCTTTGCTAAGGAAGGACCTGGGTTTGATCCAAGTACGAGTGTGACAAAGGATGTCACCCTTAGCAAGGGATCAACTACTCAAAAGGTGATATTTGTTCGTGAAGGGCACAAGGAGAAAGGAAAGAAGAAGGTTGATGAGGTTGGTGTTGTGAGTGGGAAGGCCACTAGGGGAAAGCCCACTCCCAACAAGAAGAAGGAGAAGATGACTCCATCCTATGTGCTCCGTAAGGAAAAAGGATGGAGATGTGTTTTCTAAATTTATTGGACCCCGTAATGCTTTCTGTTTCTATGCTATTTGGGTTCCAAAGACCCTTGTTACTAACCTTAGAGGTCCCATTGCAAAATGGGCACCTCAAACAAAATCCTAATTCTATGTGTCGGATGCTCTCTCCGGTGGAGTCAAATGGGTGATTGATAGTGGATGCACCAATCATTTGACAGGAGAAATCCGTTTGCTCAAGTACTTCATGGATGCAATTCAACCATACATGAGCATTGTCTTTGGTGGTGGTTCCAAGGGAAAAGTACTTGGGTTGGGAAAGGTGGATATCACTAATGACACGTCTCTTGCAAATGTCATGCTTGTCCAATCCATCCAATACAATTTGCTATCCGTTCGTCAATCAGCTTCTGTTGGTTATGATACACTATTTGGTCTAACAAGTGTGAAAGTCTTTAGGAGAGATACTCTAGAAGTGGCCTTTGTTGGAGAGTTGGATGGCAAACTTTATACGGTTGATTTATCGAAAGAGAGAACTTACCATGCAACTTGTCTAATGGCCAAGGCCAACAAGGGGTGGCTATGGCATCGCCGGCTAGCCCATGCTGGCATGAGAAATCTAAAATATCTCCTAAAAGGTGAACACATCCTCGGACTAACAAACGTGTCTTTTGATAAAGATCATGTGTGTAGTGCATGCATAGCCAGGAAGCAACATCAAGAAAAGCATACCCCCAAAATTTTTGTGTCAACTTCAAGGCCTTTGGAGCTCCTTCATGTGGATCTCTTCGGGCCTCCATCATGGGATAGTCTTTGTGGGAAGAAATATGGTCTTGTCATTATTGATGATTACTCAAGATACACCTGGGTGTTCTTCCTCAAGTACAAGGATGAGATGAAGGCCACATTCATCGACTTTGGCAAGCAAGCCCAAAGAAAATACAACATGGCTATCTTGGCTATAAGAAGTGACAATGGCTCCGAATTTAAGAAATACACCTCGGAAAATTCTTGAGTGATGAGGGGATTGAGCATCAATATTCCGTACCATACACCCCTCAACAAAATGGTGTAGCCGAGAGGAAGAACCGTACTCTTGTGGAGATGGCCCGGTCCATGTTGGATGAATACAAGTCGCCATATAGCTTTTGAGCCAAAGCCATCAACACCGCATTTCATGCATCAAATCGACTCTTCCTGTGCAAGATCTTGATGAAGACCCCCTATGAACTTCTAACTAGACACAAGCCAAACATCAAATACTTCCGAGTATTTGGTTGTGCGTGTTTCTTTCTCAACAAGAAAGATCGGTTAGCTAAGTTTCAATCCAAAAAAACTGAGGGTATATTTTTGGGTATACGTCAAACTGTCACGCCTATAGGGTCTGCAACAAATCCATTGGATGTGTTGTGGAAACTTGTAACGTGGCATTTGATGAATTTAGTGGCTCCCATGGGGGGAAAGTTGATCGAAGTGATGTAGTTAATAATGAAGATTCGTCTCAAGACATTTTGGTTATGGGCATTGGAGATCTTTTGCCCATTGCTCAAGTCCCTAGAGATGATGAGGTGGGTGATGGGCCAAGTGTTCCACCACTACAAGATCCTCCTCCTACCACTCAAGATCCAATTGCTCGTGATGAGCCCATTATCCAATGACAAGAACAAGACCCTCCACATTCCGATGTAGTTGCTCAACCACAAGTTGATGATGTGGTTGAACCACGTGAAGATAGACTTGACCACATTTGCTTTGGATAAAATGATGTTATTGATGATGGTTCCACCCTTGATGATGAACCAAATGTATACCATGAACCCGAATAGGTGGAGCCTCTTGATACTCCAACTTCTACCATGCCTTTGGTAGCAAGACTAGTTGAAGTAGACAAGATTCTCATGGGTTTGGGGAAAGGTATAGTTACTCGTAGTCAACTTATGAACTTTTGCGCTCACTTCTCGCTTGTATCTAGCATTGAACCCCTTAGGGTGGAACAAGCACTATTGGATGCCGATTAGCTCATTGCAATGCATATGAGCTTACTAGTTTCACCCGGAATGAAGTATGGTCTCTCGTGGAGAGGCCTGTCGGTCAAGATCATAACATCATTGGAACTAAGTGGATTTTCAAGAACAAACAAGATGAACATGGTACTATCATCCGAAACAAGGCAAGGTTAGTGGCTCAAGGGTATTCCCAAGTTGAAGGCTTGGATTTTGATGAGACATTTGCCCCCGTTGCCCATCTTGAATCTATATGCATGTTTCTTGCTTATGCCGCATTCAATGGCTTTCCATTACTTCAAATGGATGTGAAGAGTGCTTTCCTTAACGATCCACTACAGGAGGATGTATATGTAGCACAACCACCCGGCTTTTATGATCCTCATCAGAAGGACCACATGTACAAACTTCATAAGGCATTATATGGTCTTAAGCAAGCCCGTCATGCTTGGTATGAACGTCTTAGATTTTTTAATCGAGGAAGGATTTGAGAGGGGGATCATTGATGCCACTCTTTTTACTAAGAGAACCAATGGTGAGTTGCTCATATGCCAAATCTATGTAGATGACATAATATTTGGTTCTCCTAATCCATCTTTGTGCAAGTGGTTCTCGGAAACTATGACCAAGAATTTTGAGATGTCCATGATGGGGAGCTTGAAGTATTTCCTTGGTTTTCAAATCGAGCAATTTTCCGAATGAACCTTCATCTCCCAAACAAAGTACATCCAAGACATGCTGGTGAAGTTCGGTATGAAAGATGCCAAGCCATGCAAGACACCCATGCCAACCAAGGGATATCTAGATCAAGACATGTCTGGTATTCCTTTTGATGCTACTCTCTATCGTTCTATGATAGGGTCATTGCTTTACCTTTGTGCATCTAGACGGGATATTATTCTTAGCGTAGGAATGTGTGCAAGATATCAAGCCTCTCCTATGGAGAGTCATCATTTCGCAGTTAAGCGCATTCTTAGATACCTTGTTCATACTCCTTTGTCGGGCCTTTGGTACCCCAAGGAAGCCAAGTTTGAACTCTTGGGGTACACAGATGCGGATTGGGCCGGAGACAAGGTGGATCGGAAGTCAACCTTCGGTTCATGCCAATTTCTTGGGCGCTCATTGGTAAGTTGGCACTCCAAGAAGCAAAATTGTGTCTCCCTCTCCACCGCCAAAGCCGAGTATGTTGCCGCCGCAAGTTGTGCTACTCAAATCCTATGGATGAGGAAAACTTTGAAGGATTTTGGACTCATCTATAAGATGGTACCCATCTTATGTGACAATTAAAGTCCTATTATAGCTTTATGTAGTTGTGCTACTCAAAAGGGTGATATTGTTCTTGCACATGTGGGCACCGACAAGCAACTTGCCGATATCTTCACCAAGCCATTGGATGAAGCAAGGTTTTGCCAACTAAGGGGTGAACTTGGTATCTTGGAACATTATAGCTTTACGTCCTAGGGGTATCTTTCTCTCATTCATGCACATAGCATATAACTTGTCTAGATGTAGGCATGTATGTAGGGGGAGAAACTCAATCAATGAGTTCTCAACTCCCTACGTGATGCATAAATAGAACCAAAGATCAATAATCCGCATGCTCACCTCGGTGAATCCATGTGTAGAGGTTAAAGATGGAGTCGTGACTGCTGGACCCAAGGTACATCTTCGCGATTTCAACATCACATACAATCAAATATGGTGGCCACGGCCACCGCCTACCCTTGCATAGACATCTTATGTCAAGTGGTTCTTTTATGCTCTTGGTATTGCTTGTATGTATCTCTAAATATATATACAGTCGGTCTATTCTGAGATCGTTGTCAGAATAACTATTCTGACAACATTCCGAACTGCATCGTATCGCAAAGAGAACCGCACTGCTGTATTCGAAGCACTGCAGCTCGGGTAAAACAGAACCACATGTACCATTTTCGCTTCAACTTTTTAACCATTCATCGGAATTGAGCATATGATACACCGTTCGATTCGTATTGAAATAGAGCATCTTCCGTATGTTTAACACTTCTAATTCCTCACGGATTAAGAGAAGTTTCGAAAATGGTGCGATGGACCACTTTCACAGCGGGAGTATTTTCGCGATTTCTCTTCAACCGTTTGTCGGAATGATGCATATGATACACCGTTGGATTCGTATGGAGTAGGGTAATACTTCATATAATTAACACTTTTCGAGATTCTGCGCGGCTTGAGAGTAATTTTAGATAAAAAACGCAGCAACTCAGTTTTTGGTTTTCGGATCTCGTAGAGAGTCAAACTTTTTAACCGCTTGTCGATACGATGCGTGTGATATACCGTTGGATCCGTATGGAGTAGGAGCATCTTCGACATGTTGAACAAGTTTCGATATTCTTCAAGGTTTTGAAGGAATTTCGAAAACGGTGGCTCTGCCCTCTTGTGGACAACAGGCATATTTTGCGTAATATTTTTTGATTCGTTCGTCCGATCGATTCAATTGTTACACGGTTGGATAGGTATCATCGAGGCGCTCGATTTTCATGTATAACTTTCTCTCTAACTCCTTAGGGTTTAAAAGTAGCGTCAATTTTACTAAAACGCGGACTCACTTTTTTCGTGCAACAAAAAGTCGGCGAGTGAACTGCATTGGTTTGCATCCGACAGTGAAGTGCACTGCATTATCGCCAAACAGAGCGCACGTGTTCTTCGTGGACCAGGAATCAACCAGGTGAACTGCATTCGCCGGGCAACCGCACCGCATCCGACGGGCAAGCGCACTGCATTATCCCCAAATAGAATTGCGCGTGTTTTTCGCGGATCCGGAACCGGCCAAGTGAACTGCATCGGACGGACAGCCGCACCGCATTTCATTGACAGAAAGAACTGCACGCATTTTTTTATTCATTTATCATAACATCGTAGTTTGCACGGAGGAAAGTTAAACGCATCACATATTGAAGTGAACTGCGCACCTTTTTTTTCTTCTAATTCGCATATATGGTAAATATTATTTCGTAAATTGCATCGAAACACCAAATGCACTGCAACATTATTCACTGAATTTGCATCAAAACACCAAGCGCACTGCAACGTAAATAAAGCAAACAACACATGATTAAATCGCTCTACATCAAACGGACAAGTGAGCTGCAATATTTCTTTTACTATACGTAAATCACTTACGAAAATCACACTTTTGTTGTTCCCTCTGAACTAAACTAAAACACAACGACAATTTAATTAAAGTGCAATGCACTGCCAAATTAAAAAAAATACACACACACACACAAAATGTGAACTACAACAGCGTAGTATCCAATCCATCTCGTCACAAAAAACCAAAAACACAGTGGACTATGCTCCAATCTGCACTGGAATGGAAACGAACTGCAATAAGAACCGCATGAACAAAAAAATGTAGATCCAGAAGGGCGACGGTGGCCGGGAGTTGCCCGCGATGGGGAGGGCAACAGTGGCTGGGACCGGCCGGCGCGAGGTGACGCCGTGGTCTGGATGCGCAAATGGCCGCGGTCGCCCCTGGCCAATCTTCGCTGCTGTAGGTCGGGTGGATCCTTGCCGGTGGATGTGGCGGATCTTCGCTGTAGCCAGGTGGCTGCACCTCTTCCAGATCCATGGCGCCGCTGTCCGGATGACGCCGCCCGCAACATGAGAGACAAGAGACGGCGGCTCGATGAGGGGCTTGCACCATAGGAGCTGCTCGATCTTCTCGTCGAGGCCGCCATGCGGGTCCCCCAATCCTCTCTTGCTCGCACCAAGCGCGCGTCAAATCCTCGGGGGGCCGTCCGTCGACGGCGCGAACCCTGGCACCAGATCTATTGGGAGAGGTGCCGCCGCCTGGATGGCCTCCGCTCGTGGAGATCGAAGAGCAAGATGGAGGAAGTCGTTCAAGGGGGAAGGGGCGGGGCGGGGACTGTACGGAGGCGCAGTGGATGGATGGGGCTGCGGGGAAGATGGTGGCGGGGCCGGCGGTGGTGGGGAGGCAGCGGACATGCGCGATGCGAGGTGGGCGAGAAGTGGGGGAGGAGGCAGGAGGTCGTGGGGCGGCTGGGGCGTGGTTAGGGTGGGCACTCCAGAATTTTTTAGCGGGCCGTAGTTGTGCTGCGTGGGCGCTCCGCAGGCCGGGACGGGGAGCGGGTGGTGTCTGCGGGCGCTCCGCGCTAGAAGCTTAGTTAAGCGGGTGTTGTTAGAATAAGAAATTGTTGTTAGAATAAGGTCTTAAGGGGGTGTTGTTAGAATAGACTCACCCTATATATATATATATAGGGTGAGTCTATTCTAACAACACCCCCTTAAGACCTTATTGTAACAACATTTGGCTTATTCTAACAACACCTCCGATCTAACCCATCTGACTGCACTGCACCGCACGGATAAAAAAACAACCCCACCCTCCTTCTTCCACTATCCACGCTCCACGCACGATGCTCCCACCTTCTTCCTCATCCAACGCCTCCTCTGACCCCGGCCCCTCCACCTCCCACCGGCCACGACCCCGGCGCCTCCACCTCCCCCCTGCCACCCGCCCCGGCGCCCCCAACCGAGAGCGCCCTCGCCGTCGGCCGCTCCCCACCACCTCCCCCTGTCGGCGCGCCACCTCCCTACTCCGCGCGCCCTAGCCCCCACGTCGGCCGCCGATCCTTGGCTCCGGCCACTTTCCTCCACTCCGGCTGCTACCGGATCAAGCCGGCAGCGCCCCCTGTACTCCAGATCGGGTCTCCCCCCGGAGCGCGTTTCCACCGGATCGGGCCTCAGCCGCGGATCCAGCTAGCCACCCCCCACCAACCCATGCGCCGCCAGGCGGCGGATCCGGGCCGGCAGACGCCGCGCTCGTTGCACCCGAGCCGGTGCAGCCCTCCACGGTTGCTGATCCTGTCCTTCTCCCGGTCTCGATCCAGGTGAGGCCGAGGTCGGCGCCTCTTCCCTTGCTCCCCCCAACCTTCCAGGCCTCGAGGATCTCGCCAGGGAGGCCGCCATCCTTGCCGTCAGCCGCGGATCCATGCGGCGTCGTGGATCTCAACGGGCGCGGTGGTCATCCTTGAGGTGCGGTGGCTCCATGGATGGGCCGGCCACCCTAACTCTTCGCCCAGGCCGGAGGCGTCGTGAAGGAGCGCGCCGGGAAGGGCCCGCTACTCACTGGCTGCGTCGCGCTCAGCATGCGGGACGGGCGCGCCGTCGTGAACTACCTGCAGTTCATGGACAACTCCTCCTGGCATGCGCATGGTGTCGGGCTAATACATCCAGCAGAGTGCCATGTCCTCAACAGCACACGACAACACCCTGCTCTCACCATGTCCCCTTGCAGTCCACACATCGTACAGAGTAGTAGTTGACTCTTATGCAATTCGCTCCCTCACACAGAACCAACGAGCGCATCATGCCTTTATTTGCACATTTTTGTAGCCACTTTGAAGCCTCTACCGTTTGTGGCATGTAAGGGTGGTGGATGATTCACCTTGTAAAAAGAAATGTTGTTGTAAATAGTTCACCTTATACGGGTGGTGGATGGTTGTGTTCTCTGTAACAGTGCATTGCGCATTCTTTCTGTATATTTTTTGTATATATTGCAGTTCATTCGAATGGTTCACTTTTTTATAATTTTGTTGTCCACTTGCCCCTCATCTCTCTCTCGTTCAAAAAATAAGTTGAAGGAAAAATTTAGCAGAAAAATTTCCTTTGTTAATATTGCAGTGCAGTTTTTTGTATGATGCAATCTACAAAAATTGGGCGTCGAGGAATGCAGTTCACCATTGTTCATTTTTCACGAAGCGAGGTGCAACAATTTGATCGATAAGAAAAACGTGTGCAGTTCTCTCTGTCGATAAATGCAATAAGCGCTTGGCGGATGCAGTTCACTCCAATGATTTCGGATCCACGAAAAATGCGTGAATTTTTGTTTTGCCGATAATGCAGTGCGGTTGCCTGTCGGATGCAATCACATGCAGTTCTCTACGTCGATTTCCGTTTCGAAAAAAATACGTGCATTTCTGTTTACCGATAATGTAGTGCGCTTGCCCGTCGGATGCGGTGCGGTTGCCCGGCGAATGCAGTTCGCTTGGTCGATTTCGGCTCCGCGAAGAACGAAGTTCCGCGGTTTAGTAAATTTGACGTAGCTTTTAAACCGTGATGAATTAGAGAGTGTGATTTACATGAAATTGGAGCGCCTCGACGAGAGCTATCCAACCGCGTTTCAGTTGCATCGATTGGACGAACGAATCAATTTTTTTACACAAAAACGTCCGCTGTCCACGAGTGGGCAACACACCGTTTTCTAAATTCCTTCAAAACTGTGCAGAATCTTGAAAAGTGTTCAACATGTCAAAGATGATCCTACTCCATACGAATCCAACGGTGTATCATACGCATCGTTTCGACAAACGGTTAAAAAGTTTGACTCTCTACGAGATCCGAAAACCAAAAACTGAGTGGCTGCGTTTTTTTCAATTTGAAATTACTCTCAAACCGTGAGGAATTAAACAAAGTGTTCTACATATGGATGGAGCGCCTGATCGATATCTTTCCAACGGTATATCATTTGCGTCATTCCGATGAACGGTTTAAAATAAATCGTGAAAATACGCCCCCTGCAAAAGTATGTAGCCGCACCGTTTTCGAAACTGCTCTTAATCCGTTAGGAACTAGAAGAATTGTTCAACATACGGAAGATGCTCCATTTCAATACGAATCCAACGGTGTATCGTACGCTCAATTCCGACAAACGGTTACAAAGTTAAAGAGAAAACGGTGCATGCGGTTCTGTTTTACCCGAGCTGCAGTGCTCCGAATTCAGCGGTGTGGTTCTATTTGCTATACGATGCAGTTCCAAATGTTGTCAGAATAGTTATTCTGACAACGATGTCAGAATAGACCGGCTGTATATATATATATATATGTATATGTGTATATATATATATATATGTCATTCCGCTAGATCACCAACACACTACCGTCGCATTCTTGTCCAGCCTAGTTTTTTGCACTTACACCACATGTCGGACGGTCCAGAAAAGCCGGAAAATACCCTTTTTAGCTACTAATGTCCTACCCCCATTTTCGGACGATCCGACCTTGTGCTGGACGATCCGGGCCAAGCCCAGACCATCCGACATTTGGCCCGGTCGTCCGACCCCTCACGGTAGCTAAGCTCCCCTTTGATGATGTCGGTCGTCCGACCTCCTAGTCGGACCGTCTGTCCTTGTTTCGGATCGTCCGACTTAAGTTCCAGTCGTCCGAACCTCCCGACCTATATATTCCTTCCCATGCCCGACCCGAAATCTAACCACCAGTTGGGCAGTTTGCTCTCACCCTGGCCCCGTGTGCCGCCACCGCACCCCTCGCAGCCACTCCCGGTGGGCCTACTTCTCTGGTGAGTCCCTCCCTCCCATCCCCGGATTCTCCTCCTCCCGATCTACATTTTGACCAACCCAATCTTGTTTTGGGCCAGATTTCTTCTCGTAGGAGAACCCATGTGTGCATCTCGGATCTGTGAGGCATGCCTCCGAAGGTACCTCGAGTTGGTGAGTTTCCTCTCCCATTTTCGTGGTTCTCTTCCACATATGTGTACCGTGTTAGATTTGTGTTGTGTCACGATTAAGATTATCTTCAAGTACGTTTGGTTTCCACGGTTCCTCCCAATGGATGTATCATATCCATTTATTTTTGGACGTCCGGGTGATGTCCCGTGTGTATCCCCTCCTTGAGACACTCTTATCAGTGCACTATTTCGTGTGTCTAAGTATGGTTTCTCCATCCTATGCACAGACACCCGCCATCAGGGATATGCCGATTCTCAGGAGGACTTGCGTCCTCATCGCCGTCTTCGCCGCGGTGATGAGGCAAGCAATAGTGACATTAACTATGATGGCCTCGACGATAACTACAACGAAGATCTTGAGGATGAAGAGTTGGTCCCTACACGACCCAAGCCTGGCATCCGGAAGAAGTAATTGCCTAACAGGCAGAGAGCGGACCCTGCCTCACCACCTGCTGCTCGTCGTGCACCACCTGCACGGAAGGAACCACTTCAGAGATTAGCCATCTCGGTGCAGCCTCCTAATCGGCGTGCAAGTGCTCCGATTGACTACCTCCACATGGACTCCAAAGCCTACTCCAAGCTGCATTGTGAGGACAATCAGTTTCATATGACTTCCAATACGATGGATCCTCACTTCCAGACCCTTGTGCAGCAAGACATCTTTGCGACTGTCTATCTGGAGCTCAATGCCACGACCCCTCAGAAGTTCATCAACATGAGCTACTTCGAGCGCCGACCTGCTGTGTTTGGTGACCTATTGCGTCTCATTGATGAAACGAGTCTTCGCCATGCACTGACTCTCAAGTGCTACTGGAACCATGCTGCTATCCTCAAGTTTTATGCCGCATGTTTCTTTGGTGGCGATGACACACTCACTTCGAGGACTAACCACCAGACTTACATGATTACCTATGATCAATGGTGTCAGGCTATTGGGATGCCTGCTCATTCAGAGGAGCTCCATTAGATTCATGCTCGCACCTCGGATTTCTAGTCTATGCCCCTTGCGGCTTGCATGGGTTGTCTCATGCGCACTGAGGATATGCCTCCAAGAACCATGTGGATGCCAACAACTCATATATCTTTCTGCCTCGGTACCGACAGTTGTATCTTTGTCTCCTCCAAACCATTGTGCCCAAGCACGGAGACAAAGGCATGGTACGCTCCTTTGCTGTTGATCTCATGTCATATGCTAAGGATGTGTACAACCATTTCGAGATAGGCCCGGCTCCTCCTTTCATCGTTGTGGTAGAGTTCTTATGGCACGAGGTGTGGTTGTTATCTATCCAGAAGGTCGGCCATTTTCCCCTCGCTCCATATATCCAACAAGTTATTAACGCATTCGTCTCCACGCCTATTCAGAAGCTTGTCATCCACAGTGAATAGAAACCCAAGAAGGGCTCTTTCCTAGATACTTGTGGGGCTCCTCCTCCCTCTGTTGCAGGTGCCTCCACCTCTGGTGCCTCGCCTAGAAGCACACCCATGGCCGAGTCGTTTTGGACTATTGCTCGATTCTTGGGCAAATCTCAGAAGGCCACCTACGACATGTGCAAGTCCAACGCCACTTCCATTCACCAGCTTGAGACTTGGTGCATGACACATGCCAATGCTCTCAAGGCACGTCTTCGGACTCTCCCTGGAAGCCCTGTGAGTAGTGATGAGGAGCGTCTTCGGACTCTCCCTGGAAGCACTTGTTTCCAAAGGGGGAGAAACCTACCTATCCTATCCTAGGGTTAGTTTCATTATCGCGTTGTAATCCAAAACTTAGTGGTGATTTACGCGGTATGTCTTTATGTATTAAGACCTATGTATTATTTCTTTGGTGGTTCATGTATCAAACTTTGTGTGTCTTGTGATATGATGAGTGCTATCTACATTACTATGTATCATACCTTTGCATTTGTTGTTTCATCTTGCACTTTCGGGTCTTAAAACCATTGTTGCTATCCCATATAAAATTCGTATGGTTTATATGATCATGGGGGAGGCTTCCTCTCCTGTGCGTTGCTTAAAATATTAAAGATCATCATGCACATGCTGAGGGGGAGCCTCCCTCAAATAAATGAAAATTGCTCTCTTAATCTTAAATGTGAATATTTTTGAGAGCTATATTTGTATTGTCATCAACTACCAAAAAGGGGAGATTGAAAGTTCAATCTTGCCCTTAAACATATTTTGTTGTTTGATGACAATAAACATATATAGGACTAACTATGTTTGCCAAGTGATACATACGAAATTGTTAGTCCTCTTGACATCAACGTGTAGGGATCGTGTGCTAAACTTCAACCTCACTCAAGAATTCGACAAAATGATTGAAGATGACGCTAAGTACTCTTTACTATTACTTCTTGAGTCATAGGGATCCCCACACTATTAAGAGGGATCATAAGGCTTAGTTCGAGTGTTGCTCAAGTCATAAGAACTATAGTCATATGAAATACACATCTCTACAATCCCTGGAAATCAATGTAGTTCTGTTGGAAATCTTATTTGCTCCAATCTGAATATCTTCTGTATAGGTCGGACCATCCGGGTCACAGTCCGGACCGTCCGGGCTTGATCCTGGATCGTCCGAAAATTGGCACCTGAGTCCAGTAGGTTTTTCTGTCTTTTACGGACCATCCGGGTTCCATGTCGGACAATCCGGGATGCGCCCCGAACCATCCGTAAATCGGCACCTGAGGTCAGTGGGGTTTTACTCCCTTTTTGGACCGTCCGAGATGAGCCCTGGACCATCCTAAAAGGTCGTACCCGTGGCCTCTTCTGGGTGTCTTGACAGTAACCCTGTGGGACGTCCGAGCTCCAGGTCGGACCATCTGGGCTTTCCCCAGACCGTCCGACTTATAGCCCGGATCGTCCGACATACCTCTAGCTGCACCAAACGGCTAAATTCTTGTGTGGCTATAAATAAGCCCCACCCACTTCGGGTTAGGGTTGACCACTTCATTTAAAACACTCAAGAACACCAAGTTCTCCCTCTCCCCATATCCTACACTCAATCCAAGATCTCGGAGATATTTGAGAGAGTTCTAGTCAGATCTTTCACCACGTGATAGATCCGTCCCTTCCCCATCTTCCGACCACAGCAAATCGTGATTTGAGCAAGTATTGAGATTTTCACCATTGATCTTGTTACTCATGGAGGTTGGAGAATCCTAGGCGGGTAGGAGTTCTTCGAAGAGGAATCGACCATTGTGATTACCCCCATTGAGTTTGTGAGGGTTTGGTGACCGCCATTAAGGTCAACCGATAGTGGTTGGGAATCGCCTTCGTGGTGATATCCCAAGGGGAATAGAGTGAGCCTTCGTGGCGTTGGTGTTCCTTCGTGGTTTCAGCCACTCTCTCCAAACGGTGATTAGCTTCCCCCCAATGAAGTGAACATCAGGATACATCATTGTCTTCACATCATTCGGTTATCCCTACTATTTCCCCATTTACTTGCACTACTTTGTTGTTACATTGTTGTTTATCCCTCACTTGCTTCATTATATTGTACTTGTTGTTTTTCCTTATCCTCACTAGTTCATCCTTGCAATTGTTAGGCACATCTTTATCTACCGCACTATTGCCTAAAATTGCTAAGTAGTGTTAAAATTTGTAATATAACCTATTCACCCCCCCCCTCTAGGTCTATCTCGGTCATTTTAAATAATACAACAACTTTCTTCAGCTTTGGCCCTCATGTCACGTTGCCTTCCTTAAAATTTAAACCACACACATTACAACACAAGACACACAAGTTACGATATCTTGTACTATTCATTATAACAAGATAAAAGTTCAGCATAGGCCTTGTCTTCATAACAGAAAGGCGACCCGGCAACACAGATTAACCGATAAAAAGAAAGTAGCATAGTGACCAGAAAACCAAAAGGCCACAAGTTTGTACAATGACACAACATAGAAACCCTGCACCTAACATAAAGAGCTAATACCGAACTAACAGGGAAACATTGTGGGGGAGTTCAGAATCTGGTCCAGCCATAAGCTTTGTTGTAGTCAGCTCTTCAGGCGCTACGCCTAGGGAGGCCCCAAGATCCTGCATATCACGAATAAGAGTTGGTGGAGGTATGTCGTTGATGACCCACAAGTGTAGGGGATCTATCGTAGCCTTTTCGATAAGTAAGAGTGTCAAACCCAACGAGGAGCAGAAGGTAGTGACAAGTGATCTCAATAAAGGAATAATTGCAAGCACTAAAAGGTAACTTTTATGGGTTTTTTGGTATAAGCAACAAGGAAATAAAAATAAGAAAAGTAAATGGTGCTGAGGTGCAGCAAGTGGCCCAATCCCTTTGAGCAAAGGATAAACCGAAGGATTAAACTTATGAAGACTAAAGCGTTCTTGAGGACACACGGGAGAGGTAGTCAAGGGCTTTCGCCATATTCCGTCTAGTACTATGTTTTGTGTTGATAAGTGTTGTGTGGGTGGACCTAAGATAGCACGTCGCCTAGACTAAGACAAGTGCACTCTTACGATTAAACCTCTTGCAAGCATCCGCAAATACAAGAGATAAATTAAGGCAAAGTCTAACCGTAGCAATAAACTCTAGGATCCAACACTCCCTTGTGCAAAAGTTTGCAAACTGAGGTTCAGGTTTATGTCACTCCGGCAACCTAGCGTAAGCATCCTTGATACACAATCCATTCCCTAGGTCCTTAAGAAGGTGAAATGTTATGTAGTCGACATTCACATAACACCACTAGAAGAATAACACCACAACTTAAATATAAAACAACACATATTACTTCAACATCATATGACTACTAGCAGCAAAACTTCTCCCATGTCCTCAAGAACTAAAGCAACTACTCAGAAGACATAAAAGAGATCATGATCAGAGGTGCTGAATATATGATGACCAATCTGATCATAAGAACAATTCTCCAACAAAACTTAAGAGAATTCACCACAAAAGAGCAATCAACACCAGTAAAGTAGAGGGGTTGAATAGTGCAAGGTACAACACAAATTGCGATGGTAAAGAGAGATGGCACTACAAAATCAACGATATCAGTTGATGGGCCAATTGTGTCATGGTAAAGCATTTTTCGTCAATAATGATACCCTAATGATGATTAACGACCGTCAATAGACTTGTCACTGAAGCGCCATAAAAAATGAAAATAACACGGTACCACTTTTTTCGTCGTAGAAGATCGTTTTTAGGCGACAATACGCGGTTCGTCAACAGTGCTCATCTTCGACAACGGGGTAAACTTGTCACCTACTATTGTTCCCCTCTCACCACAGTTTGTTTTAGTTGACGATAATACCGTCGACAATAATCGTTTCATTGGTTTTGCTGGTCAAAGGTGTAGTCGTATGGGCCCAGTTGTTGCTGGCGTGGCTTCTTTCATGTGGGTCCTATTGACCGTAATCATGGGTGGACACGTCAGCACTAAAGTCGTCGTCAGGTATTCAAAACAGTCAATATTATCTTACATGTGGGACTAGAGAACTGTGACATCATTAGTTTCTGTCAAAATTACCGTCCTCGATAAACAAGTGATGTGCGAGATGATGATAATGGTTTCTCGCCCTTCGTTGGTTACCCCAAGTGGAAGGTGAGATGTAGGATAGCAGAAAATTTCCCCTATGTAGAGGATAGGGTTTGTCTCCCATAGGACTCCGACAATGATAAGTAGGTGGAAAGAAAACAATGGCACCGTTTACGACAAACGTTGCTTCCTTGACCTGGACCTGCACACAGACACTAATAACTTTGCTCCCAACGAAGTTCAGAGAGGTTGTTAATCTCTCTGGTCTTGTTGTTTACAAAGGATCAAAACAGAAGGGATAATGATAATGATGATAGCAACTGAAAGTAAAAGCAGAAAAGTTAATGAGCATGTAAACAATGATGAGAATATGGACCGGGGTCCCGTGATGTTCACTAGTGATGTCTCTCTCCCAAAAGACGATAAAATTACTATGCAAAGTAAACAAATTACAGATGGGCAATTGATAGGATTATAAACGCACCGCAATGCTAACTATGCTACAAAAGAAAGGAAGAGGCTCAAAAGCATGGGTAGTACGCCAGAATAAGTAGACCGAAATCCAACTGCATCTACTACTAATCATCCAGCTTGAGATATCTATCCAGAACATCTCGCTGGTATTAAGTTGCGAGCCCCACCCAAAGTGTAAACCCAAAGCAACAGACAACTGCATTAAAAAGCACTTTGCGTAAAATAAACAATCCTTTCAACCGCAGTTACAAGCACCGTTGTTTTCCCCCTTGTGGCAACAACACATCCCCTAGACTCATGTTTATGTCACTCAAGCGTGTCATCAGGGGGCATGAACCCACAATCGAGCATAACGTTCCCTCTTCGAGTTACTACCTACTACTTGGCCAAAGCAATAAACAGCAACGGAGAACATGCAAGAATTACTTACGAACAAAAATATAAAAGATAAGAACCAAATATATTACTCTATCACAATCTGAACATGATCTCATAATCCATCAGATCCCATCAAACTCAGCATAGCAAAAGCAAAAAGATTACATATGTGCCTCGATCATGTAGGGCAGCTCACGAGGTCTAAACCATGAATAACAAAGATGGGAGGAGAACATCACATAGTTACTGATCACGGACCCATGGTCCAAAGGAAACTACTCACGGTACATCCGGGAAGCGTCCATCGTGAAGGGGAAGCTCTCGGAGGTTGATCCTCCCTTCGGCAGGGCGCCGAGAAGAAGTATGCTCGTGCTCCCGATCTTGGACGCACGGGGGCTGCGGAACAGAGGCGAGATCGCGAAACGGGGTTCTCTCCTCGGAAGTTTAACGTCACGGGGAATATATAGGCGAATGGGGCAGCCAGGGGGCCCACCAGGAGTCCAGGCGCCCCCTGGCACGACCAAGCCCTAGGCCGCGCAAGGTGGCCGCCTGGGCACCTAGTGGTGGCCCCCCGGACCTCCTACGGGGTTCTATCTTCTGATGCGCTGATTTTTTATCCGATTTTCCCGAATTTTTGGAGGACTTTTAATATGGGGGAAACCTGGAACAAAAAAACAACAGAAAACAGAAACTGGCTCTGGGGTGCACTGAGTTAATAGGTTAGTCCAAATATGATCAAAAGTGTATGAAAGTGTATCTAGATCATAGCAATATCACACAAAACATGCATGGAGCAAGCAGAAATTATCGATACGTTTGGGACGTATCAACATCCCCAAGCTTAATTCCTGCTCGTCCTCGAGTAGGTAAATTATAACAAGCATAATTTCTGTGGTGACATGCTAGAAACCATATAATAACTTTGAAAAGTAAAGTAATCAAGGCATGTAATTCAATTCAAGTCATCAGATGCAAGAGTCTATATTTGCATTGAAACAAGTACCGAAAGAACATTAGGTGCAAGAGCTCTCGCTGTCTGTGACTCGAATGTCTCCAAATGGTGTTTGCGTGCAAGAAAGGGGGATAGGGAATATGAGAAAAAAGTATTTTTGTTGATAACTCAATCTACTAAAGTTTCACACTTGGTCTTCTTTGGAATCTTATCTTGACTCATCCCCAGACCACTAGCCAGGTACAAGTCAATTTAATCCACTCCTTTTCAATATTTTGAGCACTCATGCAATGGATGAGCGTAAGCACGATATTTGACACTTAGGATGGTAAAGATAGAAATATGGTGGAGGAGGAAGACAAAAAATGTGAGAAAGGCTCACATCAATGAGGACAATCATAGGCGAGAAGTGAAAATGATAGATATGATGTGAGGAGTAGGGATTGCCATGCAACGGATGCACATATGAGCTGAAAAGCTCTGCAATGGAACTAGTGGGGGTGCATCTAACTTGCTCGCTCATGAAGACCTAGAGATCTTTTGAGGAGGCTCATCCTTGGAATATGCAAGACAAGTTCTATAGTGTGAAGGTCCCCACATAGCTATATGCATGAATGATTATCTCTATGGAGTACAAGGATAAGAGGGAGTACTAGTGTGGATCTTTCAAAAGGATAATAGTGTTTCCCCTTTCTCTCTTTTTATTTTTCTTTTTCTCTTTTTTCTATTTTTTTGTATTTTTTGGTGGCCTCAATGGCTCTTTCTATTTAACTCTCACTTGTCCTCTTTGTGATCTTTTATTTTGTCCACTTTGGGATCTTTTCCTCACATAAGGAGAACACTCTAATTTACAAGAGGGTGTAGAAGATCTTTCACACTTTACAAGGTACTCAAATCATAAAGAAGATGTAGCTATCATGATGTATGCAATGTATGCCGCTGCCAGTGTAGAAGGAACATGTATGACATGAGGATCAAGTCATGAAGAGGTGGATGTTGCATGGCAATATATCTCGGAAAGGCTATGGAAACGCCTTGATAGGTAAGTATGGTGGCTGTTTTGAGGAAATATATAAGGAGGTTTATGATGACAAAGCGTATCATGCCAAGGGTTTGGATGTACCGGGGAAGGTGGACGCCAACTCTCAGAGTGAGAAGAAGGCAATGCAAGGCACGGAAGAGCCTAGCAAATATGAGGAGGTGGAAGTGTCAACTTTCAATACTTACATTAGTCCAAAGAACTCATGCACTTATTATCGGTAACTCTCAATCTAATAAGGAGGTTCACAAAGAGACAAGTACCCCGAGGAGGAGTGTATGTGGGTTTGGTTATCCTTGCGCATCCTCGACTCATGGTACGTGAGTGTACTCTAATATCCTATCCCTCCAAAGATTAGCGATCCATCTAGAAGCTAGAGTTCTCAACTAGTTTTGTAGGTTTTGAAAATAAACACAGATTTCCCAAAATACGACAACTATCACTAATAGGCTAGAGCTCTTGACACCAAAAGTTCAAACATTACTCACATCAATACCTCAAAACTATTGCAAGTTACTACTAAAATTAAATAGCAACCTCGATTACCTACTTTCAGGATAAGACACAACTCAGTGTAACAACCAACTCTCTTAACAAGATAAACTTGAAAACTAAAGAGAGTTCCAACAACAAACTAAACAAAAGCCAAGGATCTTGCTAAAGACAAACTAAGACTAAAACTAAACATGGTAGTAGCTACGAAAAGATAAAGAACACACAACAGCAAAAAGATAAGCATGAAAAATCCTATGATGTGTTCTAGATTGGAGTGGAGCGTGTTTCTCTACCACACAAAGTAAGTTGGGGTCTAACTTGTTATGAACAGCTAGCAAAGCTAAAGAAAACTAAAAATAAAACCTAAGAGCGAGACGCTCCAAGCATATCACATAACGCATGAAGTGATAAAAATATAGTGAGACAAAGGACGAACTGATGATTGTTGATGGAGAAGGGGATGCAACGGGGCATCCCCAAGCTTTGACGCTTGAGTCTACTTGAATATTTATTGGTGATGCATGGGGGCATCCCCAAGCTTGAGCGCTTGACACTCCCGGATCTTCTTTCATCATCTCCCATCGCACACTTGAAAACTCCCTTCATACATAACTCATCATAAGCTAATTAGAGAGGTTAGTACCCTTAATAAAATATTTTTTCCCCACTAGATATAAAGATATTATTGAAGAGATAATGTTTCTCAATATTGACAAAAGGTTTTTGCAAAGAAAAAGCAATCTTAAGGTTTGCAAAAGTAAGGAAAGGCGAAACGTGGCAGAATCTGTGAAAAACAGAACAACAGGTAGTAGAGAATTTTCTCGGGGTACTTCTGCAACTCAAATCATAAAACTCAGAACATACGAAAGTTTCAAAATTGTATAGAGCATTCTTTGTAAAAAAATTAGCTCAAAAAGATGAACTGGTGATTTGTTCTGATTTTTTCCGTCAAGAAGACAGAATCTGTTTTCTGGAAAGCATGTCACAACCTTTTCTTCCCTTATCATATGAGGCTATAACTTAGCCCAAAGCTTGAAAATAAAGATACAATGATGTTTCTACAGTAGTAACAATCATCAAGACCACTAAAAAAAGAAGTAAAAACATCTTGGGCTGCCTCCCAAGAAGTGCTTTGTTTTACGCCTTTAAGCTAGGCATGAAGATTATAGAAGATGCTCTCAAAAGAATAAGAAGTTTGAAGCAAAAGAGAGCATCAAGAAGCAAATATGAAACACATTTAAGCCTAACCCACTTCCTATGCATCGGCATCTTGTAATAAAATAAATCAAAGAAGCACAAAGTGACATTCATAGGAAGGTGGAACAAGAACAACTTCAAAACTTTCATCATAAAGAGAGGTGTTTTTGTAACATGAGCGTTTCTACAACCAAACTTTCCTCTCTCAAAATAATTTTCAGTAGCATCATGAACAACATCAAGAATATAACTATCACATAAAGCATGTTGTTCATGATCTACAAGAACACGTGTGTAGTTTTCAACACGGTCTTTAGGAACATAAGATAAATGCAACCCATACATTGAGCCTCAATAAGAGCATAGTTCTCCGAAATATGAGTTGGAGATTTCAATAGGATAATAGGATAATCAAGTGTAGGTGCAATAGCAACAATTTGATGCTTAACATAAGGAACTATAGCAAGTTCATCTTCGCAAGCATAATCCATATTGGCATCATGGCGATCAACAAAGCAAGTATTAACTTCATCAGAAAGGGAAGTATCAAGTGAGTCCTCGGAATCATGGGATTCATCATCACAATCATTAGCCTCTTCTTGGGCAGCAAACATTTATTTTTAAAATCCTCAATATAACAATTGGAAGTATAATTATCAAAGAAATAAGCAAGAATGGCAAAGTTTTCGGACTTGTGAATAGTATCGTAATACTTTTCAATAAAAGAAGCAATCTCATAAGCACCCTTGAAAGCAACATATTCTTCAATCTTTTGAACATCAAATTAATCATAAACACCTTTAGCATCAGAAGATAGGATCTCATTTTCATTAAACTCACATTGGAAAGGAAGTTGTTTACGATCTATATTAGAACAACAAGTAAAATCATAAATGTGGCACAAAAATTTAGCATGGCAATAAGAAACATGTAATTGATCCCATAAGTGTTTCCCTTTCTGAGATGAGCGGTGTCGCGTATGATGAGCGTGCTCATGCAATGATTTTCCCTCAACCAAGTCGGTTGGGTTTTTAGCGCGAGCACAAATTGATCAAAGACGATCCAAGTGAAACATGTCCATCCTACCATATTTGGGTGGTTCCACACCCATGGTGAAGATAGCATAACTAGGCAAAGCAAGACAAAGGCAAAAGTTAGCAACTATTTTTTGGTTTTTCATATAAGACTCAAAAGCAAAAGAGAAAAACTGAAAGGTAAACTAACAAGACTAAAAAGCAAAGGTAAAAGGTAGTGGGTAACTCCCATATCTTAGCACTCGGAGTCCCCGACAACGGCGCCAGAAATTTGCTTGATGTGCGAGATGATGATAATGGTTTCTTGCCCTTCGTTGGTGATCCCAAGTGGAAGGTGAGATGTAGGATAGCAGAAAATTTCTCCTAGGTAGAGGATAGGGTCTGTCTCCCGTAGGACTCCCGAAATGATAAGTAGGTGGCAAGAAAACAATGACACTGTTTACGACAAACGTTGCTTCCTTGACCTGGACCTGCACACAGACACTAATAACTTTGCACCCAACGAAGTTCAGAGAGTGACGAGGGGGTGACCCCACGACTCCTAAGGATAAGCCTACCCGGTGTCCCTGAAGATAGAAGGCCCATGAAGGCCCGCCTTGGCCTGCTAGTTGGCACCGACATAGGAGTCTGCGACTCACAAGGAAGGTGCGAAGACCTGTCGTACGGAGCAAGCTAGGGTTAGGAAAGCTTACCTGTAAACGTAGATGAATTCCCCGAGACCTAGCCCGGCATATAAGGGCTAGGAGGGGCGACGCGAAAGGCAACCAATATCATCTGTAACCCTAGCCTTGAGCGCTACAGCCTTGGCATCCACTGTAATCGCATCTCCCTCATCAATAATATCGAGCAGGAACGTATCCTCCTGTTTGCCGACGAGCTATCGTCCAACCTGTGCCTCTCATGACTAACCCAGGGTCCCTGACCATGGGATTTTCCGGGGTTGATCCCCGTCAACTGGCGCCGTCTGTGGGGACCGCGCAGGTTGGGAACGCGATCTCGGCGGCCTCATCATCATCTACACTCATCGAGTCGGCGGCTCCGGCAAGATCTGATCTGTTTGAGTCCCTCGGATTCACGGCCCACCTCCCGGCCCTCCAGCCAGTCTTCACCGATCTACACTCCGGCGTCAATCTGATCGTCGGAACGTATCAGATCTACATCAACCATTGGGGGACTCTTCGCCTCACCGACAACACCCGCGCACCCACGGCAACACGTGTAGCAGTGACCGGAGCGGACGCCGCCCGCACGGCTAACCCATCTGGCAGCTGTAGCTACCCACCCAAATCAAGACTCCACGCCACTCGCGACCGCTCGAGTGGAGCCCCAACATGGAGGAGCACCATCACACGTATCAACAAGGAGGCAGCAAGGACACCATCGCAGGTGTTCATGGCAGAAGTTGGCGCACCAGCGTCAGGTAACAACGGACGAGTCGACGACCCGGGCACTCGTCAAGACACCACAACCACCAGTAGAGCAACAGGTCCCAGCAACACCAGTCAGATGGTCGTAAATCTAGGAGAACCGGGGTCCATACCAATGAAAGTCCCGGTGGAACAAGGACCCAGCAATCAAAAAAGCAGTCAGCCATCACGCAGCAGGCAGCAAACCCCGGTTGCAGCGGCAGACGAACCACCTAGAGAAAAAATATACTTTTCCAAGGCATCAATGGCAATGGTAAAGGAAGCAGTCGCCCGCGGCAGGCTACTACCACCAGATGCCTCAAGGTACGAGCTAAGGGCATACAACAAGCTAGCGGGCGAGCTAACCTAGCAGACGAGACAATGGCGCCTAGCCATGGAGAAGCAAGAGAAGGCGGAACTCGAAAAGAAAAGCAGTCGCAGACAACCTCCCAGAACTGACTCACCAGGCCGCGACTCCCCCACCCGCAACATATCGAAACTCAACAATCTGCGGAAGACAGAAAGGGCGGGAGTGGTGCGGAAACTCGAAGACAACTTCAGGTTAGAGGAAGACGACGACGAAGACGAGCCCCTCACTCTGGCAGAAGCACTCATAAGCGCCCAGGACTACCTGTCCCGTGCCCAGAAAATCAGAAAAGGCAAGCCATATCGCTACACTTCCATTGCTTTACAGATAATGAAGGATGCCATCGACGCCTCGGTGCCCAAGAAATCCAGCACAAAACGGCAGACTCGCGAGAGGACACCGGACAGGGACCCTAGTTCACCAGACGACGACAACGACGACGACAGTAACGACGACAGGCGCAGACGCTCCGACAGGAACAAGAAGCACGACAACGACGACAACAACAGGTGTCTCAGCACTCGACGAGATGCGCGAGACGACATCACACAGAACAGAGTCAACCGCAGCAGGCGAAGACGAGCAGCACGCGAGGAGTACTCGGACGAAGAGGCTTCCGACGAGGAAATCGAGCCATGTGGAGCCCTATGCTTCACACGTGCCATACGTGAGACACGAATGCCAAACGGGTTCAAACTGAACTCCACGACACTAATGTACAACGGACTCGAGGAGCGGGAGGCATGGCTCGACGACTACCTAACAGCAGTCAAGTTTCATAGAGGAACCAACATCACGGCAATGCAGTACGTACAGCTCATGTTCGAGAGCTCCGCTCGACATTGGCTGAAGAATCTCCGGCGCGGATCGATCAGCTCCTGGAGCCAGTTCCAAGGAGCTTTCATAGAAAACATCAAATCCACATACAAGCGACCAGCCTCACTCGAGGAACTGCGGGCATGCAAACAAGGAACAAGGGAGACCCTGCGAGCATACATCCAGCGATGGACGATACTCAAGAATTCAGCGGAAGACATATCGGACGAAAGTGCGATCGACGCGTTCTGGCGAGGTCTACAGCGCGTTGAATTCAAGGAGCAGCTCGGACAGATGAAAGTCCGAACAATCGCACGGCTGTTGGAACTAGCCAACAGCTGGGCGGACGGAGAAGATTCTGTTTGTAATGAAACAGAAACCCACACTGCACGATCAGAGTACGACTACGACTACAATGGAGACAGAGGAGCCGACAGAAGAAGGAAGCGACCCAGACGGAACTTCTACGACGACAAAGGACCTGACATGGTCGCTGCCGGTTTCTCGGATGATCGGAACGGCAGGAGCCGCGACGACAACAGACCACAACGACGAGACAACCCAGAAGACGAGCCCCAGGCTCAGAAACGAGAATGGAGGACAAGGCGGCCACGTGGCGGCACTCGCGCATTCCGCTCCGCCAAAGAACGACTCGACGGACCGTGTTCTATACACGGATTCAGAAACGAGCAAGGAGAGCTCAGATCGTCCCACACCCTCAGGAATTACAGAAGCTTCAACGAGTTGGCCGAGGAAAAAAGCCGCTCCGAGGCCGGAACAGTACGACCACTCGCAAGCATAGCAGTCGGGCTAGTCGCACACAACGCTCCACCAGCCCCCCCTCTACCAACAAGACAGGTGGCTTCCATCCAGGAACAGCAAAGGACACCAGAAGAAGAAGACAAGTACCCAGAAGCCCACGGGAGGATCTACATGATACAAGAAGGCAGGCCTTCCAACAGGCAGCAGAAACAAGTCACCAGACAAGTCTTCCTGGCAACCTCCACACACCCGGCCGTCCCAGAGTACCTGCGCGGGTCGGAGACAGAAATCGCCTTCTCCCGGGACAACCACCCGTCAGTCGTTCCCCAACCAGGGCACGCCGCGCTAGTACTCGAGGCCAGAATCGGAAATTACGACATGTCGCGAGTATTCATCGACGGCGGCAGTGGGATCAACATCATCTTCACCCGAACACTCGAAGACATGCTCATCCAAAACAACGCACTCAAGTCCTCAGGCACAACCTTCCACGGGATCGTACCAGGAAAAGCAGTCTACCCCCTCGGAAGGATAAGCCTGGAGATAGTCTTCGGGAACGCGACAAACTTCCGCAAGGAAACGCTGGACTTTGAAGTGGTCGACTGGAAGTCGCAATACCACGCAATCCTCGGGCGACCATCTTTCGCTTGCTTCATGGCCGTACCCCATTACGCCTACCTCAAGCTGAAGATGCCAGGCCCACACGGGATCATCACAATCAGCGGCAGTTTCGTCAAATCCGACCGCTGCGACAAGGAATTCCACAAGATAGCAGAAGCCTTCATAGCCCACCAAGGCAACAGGACCACGGGACTCGCAGAAGAAGCGCTCCCGTAGAAGGAAAGGAACATCGCTCGAAGAACCCAGGCACTCGGAGACAAAGCTACCAAGCCTTTAAGGCCACTAGATCATCGTTCTAAGCAAAAGGGTTCTGTCTTCAAAAAAAACCCCCTACTTTTTGTAAGAGACAGCAGGAAAAGTATTACATAAATATTTTCCCCAAAATCTGTTGGCACTCGGGGGCTCGCCGAAGCCGCCACCCCCCGAGGCGTCCTCCGCAATCGCGGCACATTAACTTGGCACTCGGGGGCTCGCTGAAGCAGCCACCCCCCGAGGCATCCTCCGCAATCGCGGCACATTAACTTGGCACTCGGGGGCTTGCCGAAGCATCCACCCCCCGAGGCGTCCTCCGCAATCGCGGCACATTAACTTGTCACTCGGGGGCTCACCGAAGCAGCCAACCCCCGAGGCGTCCTCTGCAATCGCGACACATTAACATCGCACTCGGGGGGCTCGCCGAAGCAGCCACTCCCCGAGGCGTCCTCCGCAATCGCGGCACGTTAACTTGGCACTCGGTGGCTCGCCGAAGCAGCCACCCCCCGAGGCGTCCTCCGCAATCGCGACACATTAACTTGGCACTCAGGGGCTCGCCGAAGCAGCCACCCCCCGAGGCGTCCTCCGCAATCGCGGCATATTAACTTGGCACTCGGGGGCTCGCCGAAGCCGCCACCCCCCGAGGCGCTCTTCGCAACCGCGGCACATAAAAACTTTTACACTCGGGGGCTGGCCACGGCAACCCTCTGGAACGTCCCCCGCAACTACAACACAGACGACCCCCAACACAACCAAGACAGCATGGAACATATACCACCAAGAAGAAGCATATACAACGAAGGGAAGCACCTAATCTTTAGGCTCCAACTTCTCCTTAATAAGTGCACCCAGATGGCGGTCGTTCTCTTCGCAAACTCGCCTCATAACCTGGCGCGCAGGTTTATCTACAGCCATATAGTGCTCATTCATCGGATGATCCCTACCGCCTGGAGGACCCGCCATCACTAGAGAAAAATCCACCCCCGGCCAATGACTATGGACCAAACCCAAAGAAGCTCGGGCTCCAGCATGAATCTGATGATCCATCACTCGACGTAACTCGGCAGGCTGAGAAAATACACGACAGAGCCTCTCAAGGGACGAAGGAACCACCTCCAGCGGATAGAACTCAGCATGGATACCACCCAATACCCGCTGGCAGTATTTGAGAGCATCTGGCACCCGCTCAACCCGGAGACGAAGGAAAGCAAACGCTCGAGCATGAGCCCCATCCGCCCAAAAGGGATTTCTCGCCTGCACTCTAGGATCATCAAGCCGTGACATCTCCGACTGAACGGCTCTCTCTTCATCCCGAGATCGCCCTGCCAGCACTTCGAAAGTCAAAAACCACGAGCAACACAGAGACAACAAAACCTACTAAACGGAATCGAGCAACCAAGCAGAGGCGAAACTCACCCCACAGGAGGTCGGACAACTTCACCACCCACGAAGCAAGGTTCTCAACTACAGCCTCGGCACGCTCGCGTCGAGTACGCTGAACGGCTACGGATCCTTTCAGTCGAACAATCTCCCGCTTAGCGTTCTTCAGTCGCAAGCAAACGGACTCGTAGGCACCCTCGCGAGCGTCATCCTTCAGTGAATTCCAAGGACGAAGAACGCCCGGAGTGGCCTACCGCAGGATGAATAAAGAAATCAAAAAGCAGCGAGAGGAACAGCCAAGCAGTCACTCAGATAAAGGTAGCAAAAGATCAACCATCACAACGGAGTCACGAATTACAGACAAAGTTTCAAAGCGACGCAACACTACTATGCCTCCCCCCCACCTACGACAGGGGGATCCTGAGCATCTACAACCTGTTGCAGGCGCCGAGCCAGTTTATCGGCTCGGTCGTTCTGCTCATCAGAATAGTCCGGGATGGTCTCAACCAAGGAATCATCAATGGAAATCCCATGCCCCATCAGGACGACAAGTGCCGTGGAAGAACCACTCACCACGCTCTCCTCAACCAGCTCCACCATACGCCTCCCATCCGGGCCGAATGCAGCCACCCGAGCGCCCAGGCCATCAGGCACCTTTGAACCCTCTGGCATAAGGTGTTCGTGCGCAAGACCCACAAGATCGGAAGCCCGGGTGCAGACATCCCCAACATCTGCAATAGCACCTGCAACAGCATCTACAACACCTTGAAGAACTCCAGATCCTGATGCAGCAGCTTCCATTGGTTTCGCACCTATAGCAGCTGCCTCAAGAAAAGAAACGTCATCACGGGAAGATAGTGGGAACAGCAAGACCAATGAATGAATACCAAACTTACACACAAGCGAGTCCGCCAAGGCGCGAAGACGTTTCCCCTCGACTGCTTCCACCCGCGCACGCGCGTCCTCAGCTTGACGAAGGCGAACCAGCTCCTTGTGCTGACCATGCAACTCCGCCTCCTTGGAAGCCAAGGTAGCCTTAAGAATGGAAACCGTCCTCCCCGCCTTCTCGGCTTGCTTCTCGGAAGCCTGGCGATGGTCTGCGAGGCAAGACAGTACTCAGAACAAAAGATGCAGTGGCCAAAACCCAGCAGCGCAAGAATGAAAACTCACCAGTCATAGCAGACAAAGCATCCTGGGCAGAATCATGGGCTCGTTGCCAACGCTCAGCATCAATCACCAAACGCTCACAGTGTTGGAAAACAGGCTGCAAAGTCCAAACAATCAGATGATAAGGAAAGACAAGAATACAAGCAACTGCAAGCAGTTACTTGTAGCCTCGGGGGCTACTCCCATCGGGAGCACTGCCGTGCCCCCAATGATAAAGTCGCACAGGCACGAATCAACTTACCAGCTTGGAGACGTGGTCAAAAGCACGAGCCTTGTCCTCAATCGCCAGATCAAGCCGGCCAAAGTACGGGGGACCAAATTCAGTAAGCTTGGACTTAGGAGCAACAGTACCAGGCGCCTCAGAAGAGGGTGCACCAGGAACTACACCCACAGTCAAAACGGCAGGAACTGCCGACGGCCCAGATTGACCAGCAGCAGCCGAGGGGCCCTCAAGATGCTTGGCTGTCGCCCCAGAGTCCGTCGACTTCAAGCCAGTAGTAGTTGCGCTGGTGCACGAAGCAGCCGGAGCATTCGCAGCACTACAAGATAAGCATTATCAGACACAGGAACAAGGAAAAGGGAACGGGCAAAAAATCAGCAGATTCTTACCCGACACGCGCAGCACGAGGGTGCAACAACCTCCCAAGCCTAACCCTCTTCGGAGCAGCGGCCGGAGTAGCAGCCGAAGGGGAAGGCCCAGCAAACGGAGCAGCTGGTGGGACATCATCACCTAATGCATCATGATCTTCAGCACTCAAGGGGTGCGACCGCTTCACGCGAAAGGGACTTGAATCTTCACTATCTCCAGTTTCTACTAGCACAGCTTCAGCATCAACAGTTGGCGCAGCATCATCATCTGCGGAAGCACTAGGTTCTTCAAGAATATCGGTGTCCTCCGGCTGCGGAGGATTACACAGCGCCGGAGCATGGCCCTGCAAGGCAAGCAATGTCAACAAGAGAGCAAAACTAGGTACTTTTCCAAACAAACGAACAAGGACACCAACCGGGTGCGGAGAGTGATCAGAAGCATACGGAAGGGCAAGCCGCATTTCCGAAATACTCGAGCACTTGCTCACATGTTGGATGCGAGTCAGCAGGGCGTCAAGTTCAAACTCTTGAGGCGAGCATCTCGTCGAGTCACCAAGTCCCTCGTACTGCCACATAGGACGAGTTCGATGCTGCAACGGTTGAACTCGCCTCCCCACAAAAACAGAGATGAGCTGACCACCATTCAAGTTATCCTTCAACACAGCAATCCTCTCCAAAAATGGAGTCAGCTCGGACGACTCCGCCTCGGTCAAGGAATGAGACCACGAAGGCTGTCTGATTACCCGCGTTCCCGGATTGAAAGAAGCAAGACCAAATTGTTGACCAGCAACGCAGCGATCCTTCAGATAAAACCAGCCTTTTCGCCAGCCGCTAACGGAATCGATTTTCTCCAAGTCAAAATACGAATGTTTATCCCCAATGGAGATACCCACCCGACCCACGGCGTACTCAGAGTTCGTCCTTTTTATACTAAAAAGGCGCCTCCAAAGTCCCCAATGGGGGTAAATCCCCAGGAAGGCCTCACAAAGAGTGATGAAACACACAATGTGCAAAATTCCGTTGGGAGTCAGGTCATGCAACTGGAGCCGATTGGAATACAGCAAGCCGTGAACGAAAGGATGCAGCAGAAGAGAAAACCCGCGGTGGAAGAAAGCCTGGAAGCATACCCGCTCGTCCGCCGCCGGCGCTGGAATCGACTCATCACCAGGGAGATGCACATCACCCTCCACCACCACGCCGTCAGAAACCAGTGCATCCAGATCTCCGGCCCCGAACGTGGACCGCTCCCACTTGCCGGACATCTTGGCCGACTCTACAGCACTACGGGGGCGCTTGGTCATAGATCCCGCAGCAGCCCGCAGAGGAGAAAAGATGAAGGCTCAAGAACAAGAAGGAAACAGAGAAAGAGAAGGAAGGAAATGGCTGGGTAAAACCTAAAATTTAACCAGTCGCAAGGTATTTAACCCAAGGGCCTAGCAAGAAGGGCCACCGTCCAACCTTATCGCCCAGCAAACGTGGCACGATCCCATAAACAGGCGAAAAGTATGGAAAATCCAACCAGTGCAGTAACAACACCGCCCACTACGCGCGCAAAAAGAGGACCATGATCGCGCGACACGAAATTTTTTGCGGGACAGCGCCAAGACATTTCCTTCGGCAGGCTACAGTGGTCAAAAACACCAGAAGACCACGCCAACGTCATATCACAGCAAGGCGTACTAAGTACGCCATCAAGGCTCAGAGATTCTATCTTTCAGATCTTTTCCCGATGAAGAAAAACATCTTACTCCCATCAGGAGAGCACATCATAAGAGTCCCAGGTGCTCCCTCACCCAAAGGTCAGCAATGTGCTCGAGTGACCACTCGCACTCACGAGAGTCTCGGGTGCTCCCTCAACCCGACACAAGACAAACATGCATTCACCAAGATCATACGGCGCTAAGAGTCTCAGGTGCTCCCTCACCTCAAGATCCGAAACGGCATTCGAGTGACCACTCGCAAAGAACCCCTCGGCGGAGCACTCGAAACAAGCTCCGCGGGTGAATAAGTGAACAGCTCGCTTGATGTTTTGTTCCAAGCGGGTGCAATACTATTAGGCTCCGCGCCTCAAAAACACACATTCCTGGAACACGAAACACTGTGCCCAGATGCCATGCAAGATTAGCGTGTAGGTAAGACCCCGCTGCGAAGTTCGGCCGGGCTGGGACTTGCCGAAGAGCGATTTCACTCCCAACCCTTTCCATGCGCTGCGCATGATAGAAAAAGACGGGCGGACGCGCCTTAGGCTATACACATTACTGGCGGCAAATGAACACCGTAAGACCTGAAGCGACAGGATTTTTTCTTGACTCCAGTGTTCCAAGCTCACGTCGAGGGACGTGGGTTTGATTGGGCTACTACGGTATTTGCGACTAGCGCAATTCACCAAGGCTCGACCAGTCGACTCCTTGGGCCCTTTCAGCTTAGCATCCCTCAAAACAGGTTTTGTCATGGCCACCAGATTGCCAGCGACCCGTGGTTGTACCGCGCATACAAATGACCAACAAATGGATGTACTCGATTCCCTGCGCGACTCTTTGAGTCCCCCAGGCACTCGGGGGCTACTGACGAGGGGGTGACCCCACGACTCCTACGGATAATCCTACCCGGTGTCCCTGAAGATAGAAGGTCCATGAAGGTACGCCTTGGCCCGCTAGTTGGCACCGACATAGGAGTATGCGACTCACAAGGAAGGTGTGAAGACCTGTCGTACGGAGCAAGCTAGGGTTAGGAAAGCTTACCTGTAAACGTAGATGAATTCCCCGAGACCTAGCCCGGCATATAAGGGCTAGGAGGGGCGACGCCAAAGGCAACCAATATCATCTGTAGACCTAGCCTTGAGCTCTCCAGCCTTGGCATCCACTGTAATCGCATCTCCCTCATCAATAATATCGAGCAGGAACGTATCCTCCTGTTTGCCGACGAGCTATCGTCCAACCTATGCCTCTCATGACTAACCCAGGGTCCCTGACCATGGGATTTGCCGGGGTTGATCCCCGTCAGAGAGGTTGTCAATCTCTCCGGTCTTGTTGTTTACAAATGATCAAAACACAAGGGATAATGATAATCATAACAGGAACTGAAAGTAAAAGCAGAAAAGTAAATGATCCTGTAAACAATGATGAGAATATGGACCGGGGTCCCGTGATGTCTCTCTCCGAAAAGAAGATAAAACTTCTATGCGACGTAAACAAATTACAGATGGGCAATTGACAGGATTATAAACGCACCGCAATGCTAACTATGCTACAAAAGAAAGGAAGAGGCTCAAAAGCATGGGCAGTACGCCAACATAAGTAGACCGAAATCCAACTGCATCTACTACTAATCATCCACCTTGAGATATCTATCCGGAATATCTCGCTGGTATTAAGTTGCGAGCCCCACCCAAAGTGTAAACCCAAAGCAACAGACAACTACATTAAAAAGTACTTTTCGTAAAGTAAACAATCCTTGCAACCATGGTTACAAGCACCGTTGTTTTTCCCCCTTGTAGAAACAACACATCTCCTAGACTTATGTTTCTGTAACTCAAGTGTGTCATCAGGGGGCATGAACCCACAATCGAGCATAACGTTCCCTGTTCGAGTTACTACCTACTACTTTGCCAAAGCAATAAACAGCAACGGAGAACATGCAAGAATTACTTAAGAACAAAAATATAAAAGATAAGAACCAAATATATTACTCTATCACAATCTGAACATAATCTCATAATCCATCATATCCCATCAAACTTAGCATAGCAAAAGCAGAAAGATTACATATGTGACTCGAACATGTAGGGAAGCTCACGAGATCTAAACCATGAAGAACAAAGAGGGGAGAAGAACATCACATAGCTACTGATCACGGACCCATGGTCCAAAGGAAACTACTCACGGGACATCCGGGAAGCGTCCATGGTGAAGGGGAAGCTCCAGGAGGTCGATCCTCCCTCAGGCAGGGTGCCGAGAAGAAGTCTGCTGGCGCTCCCGATCTTGGAAGCGCGGCGGTGGCGGAGCAGAGGCGAGATCGCGAAAATGGATTCTCTCCTCGGAAGTTTCACGTCACGAGGAATATATAGGCGAAGTGGGGCAGCCAGGGGGGCCACCAGGAGTCCAGGCGCCCCCTGGCACGGCCAAGCCCTAGGTCGCGCCAGGTGGCCGCCTGGGCACCTGGTGGTGGCCCCTCGGCCCTCCTTCGGGGTTCTGGAGTCTTCCGACGCGCTGATTTTTTTATCCGTTTTTCCCGAATTTTTTGAGCACTTTTAATATGGGGGAAACCTGGAACAAAAAAACAGCAGAAAACAGAAAATGGAACTGGGGTGCACTGAGTTAATAGGTTAGTCCAAATATGATCAAAAGTGTATGAAAGTGTATCTAGATCATAGCAATATCACACAAAACATGCATGGATCAAGCAGAAATTATCGATACGTTTGGGACATATCAACAAGCCATAATTTCTGCATAATTACATTTTCTAGTAGAATTCGAATTATATTTCAACTTTCAGAAGAAAAAATTTGAAATCGCTATAATATGAGCAATCAAGAATTGCCAATAGAAGTTTCATTAATATTGGAATATGAATATTACAATGAGAACCATGGGATAGACTACTACAAATAAGATTCAAATGTTGTCCTATGATGACTCCATGGACTTCCTTAATAGGTGACTCAGCATTGCATCCATATACATTTGCCTTTATTAGTGGCAACAAGATTCATTTGATGATCCTTGCTGAGACGTTAGGTTTCTTATTGCTGTTTGTTTCTGAGTTCTATCATTTCTTGCTTCTGGACAAGAATTCTTAACATCAAGTTTTTCTCGAATTCATCTTTGGCCTTCTTTGCATCTGTCTCCTGATTTGCAATGATGTGTTCTAGCTCGGTGATGCAATCATGGGAGGTTCAATTCTTGATGGAGGCGTCTGAGACACCCATGCTTGATAGTAACGTGCTTGATGAGCTCTTTTCCTCAATAATATGTACATCCGGATCAGGTAATGTTGTAACATCATGTAGTTCTGGTGTTGTCTTTTTCATCCTCTTCTGCAATATGATAAACAGTGTTGTTAGAACATTTTTTGATTGTTTTCATAATTTTGGTCGGACAATACATTCATAGTTTACGTAATATATAGGCAGTACTTATATATGGTTTTTGTATCTGACTAAATCTAGGATCATGCTTTCGACTGTCGTTCATTCAAATAATTCATCAGTACATAATTTCTCAATGTTTGTACTTAAGCAAAAGTAGATATATGAACTGGTACAATACACATTAATATTGCAAGTGATATAATAGTCCTAAACAAAGCATTTGCAAAGAAGTAGTTCAAATCTTGTACCTCCAGTGTTATGTTTTGTCTTTGAAACAATTGGTTCTGCTTCTTTGCTGGCATGAACTTCCATCAATATGAATTTGAATTTAAGTATTAAGTGATCAAAAGTACATATTGACAACTTGAAGAGCAAACATAATGTATTACATACATTGAATTGATCGTCACACCACTGGTCCACAAGTATTCTCCAGTTTTACTCATTTAAATATCCAGGCTTCAACAAAATAGCTTGTTCACGAGTACGGTTTTTCACCTTGTTCCAGTAAGTTTTCCTAAATTCATGGTCGCCACCACATTTCCTTAAAATAACAATGCACATTTCTGCGGCAAATGTATCCTTCAGGTCAATAGTTGGCTTCCTCTGCGAAAATCATATAGACATTTAAAATGTAACATATGCATAACAAGTTTTCATATATGCTACAGATTCATTAGCAATTACCAAAGACACGTTTAACATTTCACTCATAGTAGATATTATGGCAGTTGAAGATGAAGGTACATCAGCTGTGGTGCACTTCTTCTGTAGTGCCACGGTAGAACCATACATTGCGTGATGGAATGCACTCGAATAGATTAGTTTGTAAACAACAATCTAACAGTGGTACTAATCCGATGTACATAGAATCTGTACCTGGGTAGTGTTTTTTAAGACTTCCATCATATTCACCTTTAAGACATGGTAGGCATCATTTGAATCCTTAGAATCCATATCGATTACGTAGACAACATTTTTTTGTCCCCCAGCATACACACATTTTCGTGGTACGGATACAAAATCTATAGGAGCATCATCGTCACTTGTTTCGTTCTTAATGTTGTAGCAAAAATCTGTTGATATCGTACTACATGCTGTAAAAAAACAGGCAACTTGTTAGAACAATACATCGGATGAAATATACCAAAGCCGATCTAGGCATGGGACGGCTAGTCAAGCTGGCCTCGATGCCGTGAGCCATGAAAATCACCCTAAGATTTATTTTCCCTACGGATCCTAATCCAAACCCTAAAGCAAACCTATAATTTTTTTGCGCCGCATTGGACATGCGCTAGTATGACTAACTTAATAAGAAAGGAAATACTAAATTGATATAACCCTACATATATGTGGTACATATCCTCATGCAAACATGCAATTTAATTCCTTCAGAGAAAGAACAAAGGGTGTGGCGTGACGCGGCACATGGGTATTGTTGTTACCTTTAGGATTAGGTTTTGGTCTAGGGAGGTGAATAATCCAGACCTTGCCGCTTTGCAGATGGCCGGCTGATGACCCACAAGTGTAGGGGATCTATCCTAGCCTTTTCGATAAGTAAGAGTGTCAAACCCAACTAGGAGCAGAAGGTAATGAAAAGTGATCTTGAACAAGGAATAACTGCAAGCATTGAAAGGTAAATTTTTATGGGTTTTCTGGTATAAGAAACAAGGAAATAAAAGCAAGAAAAGTAAATCGTGCTGAGGTGTAGCAAGTGGCCCAATCCATTTGAACAAAGGATAAGTCGAAGGATTAAACTTATAAAGACGAAAGCGTTCCTCAGGACACATGGGAGAGGTAGTCAAGTGCTTTCTCCATATTCCGTCTAGTACTATGTTTTTTGTTGACAAGAGTTGTGTGGGTGGAACTATGCTAGCACACCTTCTAAACTAAGACAAGTGAACTCTTATGATTAAACCCCTTGCAAGCATTCGCAAATACAAGAGAGAAATTAAGGCAAAGCTTAACCATAACAATAAACATTAGGATCCTACACTCCCTCGTGCAAAAGTATGCAAACTGGGGTTCAGGTTTCTATCACTCCGGCAACTCACCATAAGCATCCTTTATAGACAATGTATTCCCCTAGGTCCTTAAAAGGGTGAATTGTTATGTAGTCGACGTTCACATAACACCACTAGAAGAATAACACCACAACTTAAATGTGAATACACCCATATTACTTCAACATCATATGACTACTAACAACAAGACTTCTCCCTTGTCCTCAGGAACTAAAGGAACTATTAACAAGACATAAAAGAGATCATGATCATGGTCATAACAATAATTATCCAAAAAAACTCAATAGCATTCACCTCAATAGAGTAATCAACACCGGTAGAGTAGAGGAGATGAATAGTGCAAGGTACAACTCAGATTGCAATTGTAAAGTGAGATTTGATGAAGATGGAGATGGTGCTGGTGATTGGGATGATGGTGATGATGATATCGATGATGCCCGTGGAAATGGTGATGACGGTGAGGACGATCTCCCCCTCCGGGAGGAGTTCTCCCCGGCGGAATCTACCCGCCGGAAGGGTCTTTTCTTCTCTGTAGGTTTTCCTCCACGGAGCGGCAGCAGAACTCCCTATCCAACTTCTCTTCTCGGGTTTTAGGTCACGGAGTACATATAGGCCAATGGGGAAACCATGAGGTGGGACCCCCCCTCCTAGGCTGCCACCTGGAGCGGCCTAGGGGGTGGCCGCGCCACCAGGCCGCCTGGAGGCCTGGTGGTCCACCTCCGGCTCCATTTTTGCGTGCCGACGTGATTTCTCCAAAAAGTTCTTCCCCAAAAATTTCAGGTCATTTGGAGATGTTTTGATATGCCCACTCTATGTGCACTTTTACCCGCTGATTCCTGATACCTCCCAAACGTATCTTTAATTTCTGCTTGTTCCATGCTTATTTGGGTTACATTGCTATGTGTTTTGTTACACTTTCATACCTTTTTACACATATTTGGACTAACCTACTAACTCAGTGCACCCAGTTTTAGTTTCTGTCTGCTGATGTCTGTGAATTGCAGGTTTTTACCCATAATTACAGAGCCCGAAAAATACCAAGAAAAACATATAAAAAAATCAGCACAACAGAAGCTTACGAAAGCCCGAAGAAGGGCCGGAGGGGGACCACCGCCCTCCCAAGCGGCCAGCTGGCGCGCACCCACCCTAGGCCGCGCCAACAGGGTGCCTAGGGGGAGGGTCCACCCCCTGGTCCCCCTTCGGCTTATATTTACACCCCATTCCAGAAACCCTCGAGAGGGGCCCTGCATCGTGATTTTCACCTCTGTTCCACCGCCGCCGCGCTTACAAGATTGGGAGCACCAAAAGACCTCTTCCCGGCACCCTGCCGGAGGAAGGATTGACCTCCGGGAGCTTCTCCACCACCATGAGCGCTTCCCGGATGTGCCGTGAGTAGTCCCCCTTGGACCATGGGTCCATGACCAGTAGCTATGTGATGTCTTCTTTCCAATCTTGTCCTTCCATTATTAGCCCTTGTGAGCTGCCCTACATGATCAAGGCATATTTTCCTGCTGTTGGTATGTTGTGTTTGCTGGGATCCGATGGATTATGAGATTATGTTCAGATTGTGATGAGTCATATATTTGGTTCTTATTTTATATTTTGTTCTTGAGTAATTCTTGCATGTTCTCCATTGTTTTTTATTGCTTTGGCCAAGTAGTAGATAGTAACTCCAAGAGGGAGCGTTTATGCTTGATTGGGGGTTCATGCCCCCAATGTCTAGCTTAACTGACAGAAACATGAGACTAGGGGATGTATTGTTGCCACCAGGGAGAAAACAACGGTGCTTGTAACCGTGGTTGCAAGGATTATTTACCTTACGCAAAGTTTGTTAATGCAGTTGTATGTTGCGTTGGGTTTACACTTTGGGTGGGGCTCGCAACTTAATACCAGCGAGATGATCTGGAAAGATATCTCAAGGTGGATGATTAGTGAGTAGATGATGATGGATAAACGATATACTTGTCTTGGCGTACTGCCCATACTTTCGAGCCTCTAACTTTCTTGCAGCATAATTAGCATTGTGGTGCGTTTATAATTCTGTCAATTGCCCAGCTATAATTTGTTCACCCATCTTAGTTGTTTTGTCGTATTTTGGGAGAGAGACATCACTAGTGAACATCATGGGACCCCGGTCCATATTAACACCATTGTTTACACCTCAATCTCTAACTGCTTTATTTCCTTTCAGTTGCAATCACCATCATTATTTCCACCCTGCGTTTGATCCTTTGTAAACAACAAGACCGGAAATATTGACAACCTCTCTGAACTTGTTGGGAGCAAAGTTACTTTTAATGAGTGCAGGTCCAGGTCAAGTAAGCAACCTCAAGGTTGTAAACGGCGCCATTGTTTCCTCGCCACCTACTTACAGAATTCCGAGTCCTCTTGGTACGATAACCTTGGTATCTTCACCGAGCAAGTTTTTTTGCTATCTACATCATAACCTTCCACTTGGGGTAACCAACGAGGAGGTGTTATCTACACCCATCAAGCATAATTTCTGGCGCCGTTTGTAACAACCCAGAAATTCCAACCTAATTAAATTTTTTGCTTGTTGCATTATTTTGTTGATTGTTAGAATTGTTTGCAGTATTTTTTTCGCCAATTTATTAATTGGTGAATTAATTTCCTCCTCCTTCTCATACCGCCATGCGTGACAAAACCATCCCACCATGGCACACGACTCTTTTGCGACACCGGGTTTCACCCGATCACCGTCGCAACTTCCGGCACAAGACCAGCCATCACCATTGGAACGAAAACCCCCATTTATATTTAAATGGGTTATTTTGTATGGGCGGCAGAAAATGTTCTTCGAATGGATTCGAAATGAGGTAGACGTCACCAGCTCACCGCGTGGGTCGCATGGTTCGAAGTTTATCCGAATCAGAGGTCGTATGGAGTCCCAGCGGTCAAAAAGGTGCAACACCGAACGCGAGAAAGAATCGGGGGTATTTTTGTCATCTGCAGGACAACCCACCCTATAAATAGACCACCCATCCTCTCCACACATTTTAGGGTTTCCCTAATACAATTTTGTAGCCACCCCCTCCAAAGTTCCAGATCTGCCTCAAACTAGCCCCAAGTCCCTAATCTCTAGCCAGATTCATCCACAACCGTCAGGATCCGGCATTTCGGTGCCTCATAGCGTGACACGAAACCTCCAGCCTCCCGAACAGCCAGAACCGACGAACTGGGCCCCACAAGGCTAGGATTTCTCCACCAGGCCTGATTTGGGCCGAGCGCCATCGCCTCCCGCCGCTGCACGCTGGCTGCAACAGTGCCCCGCCGGTGAGCGCCTCCAGCGTCACGCGCGCTCCTCCCTCCTCTCCTCTCACCCTCGCCTCACCTCCTGTGCCCTCTATGCCTCGCAGTTCGCCGGCGGTGGCATCGCGCCAGCCGCCGCACGCCATGGTGGCCGATCGAGCTCGCGCCGCCCCGCACCAGACTCTGTCGCCACGCACCGTTGCGGTCGTTCCCATCTCCCTGCGCCTCCGCCAGGACGTCGGAGAGTGCCGACGACAACCGTCGCCGCCGGGACCGGGTGGCATCCCGATCCAGGCCACCGTCGTTGGCCGCCGTGGGCCAGCACGGCTCAGCCGTCAGACCAACGCCGCCACGGCCCACCATGTCGAGCGTGACCTCCTCTCGCCAGCAGGCAAGACATGTGCTATCCTCCGCCCCGCGTGACTTGGGCCTGGCCCATGGTGAACCAGCCCACGTGCCCCTCTATTTATTATTTCCTAAGTCTTTCTCACTGCTAATTTGTGTTGTTTGTCGATGATGATTGTGGTAGATCTGTAGCTCGTATGAATTGGCTCCCAAAATGAAAGTTATTCCTATTGATGTGCTCTACAATGTTTATTTAGGAAGTTTTTTTATTTGAGCTCATTTGGATAGTGTAATTCTCTATGGAATACTGCTACTTTATGTTTCTGCCTGACACTATTATATTATGCAAAGTTTGGTTGACGCTTGCACCACATCCATGGATCATATGCATATACTTCGTTCACTTGGATTGTTTAGCATCATGTCTACTTTAATACCATGTAAATGTTTGCCATGTTATATTTCCTGTTCATGTAGATCTTAATCTCTCAAAGTGCATACTTGCTGTTTTTTGTCAACTGCTTTGAAATCTGCCAAGTCTGAGATATAAATTAGATGTCTTGCATGCTAGATATATGTTCTTTTAACCACAAGTGCTATGTATGGATTGGTAACATCATGTATACTCCATGTTCATGTATTTCTTTGTCTTGTTTCTGTAGTGCTGCTATCACTTTTTCTACTGTTGAGAGAGCATGAATATAACAGTTTGCCCTGATCCCTATTTTCCACTTAGTTTGTAACCTGAAGTAACTCTCTTGCATCCTTGTTATATGTTGATCTGTGGTTCTTTTGAGCATAATCATAATGTATTTATTCATGTGCATCATGTAGGATTGTTGTTGGTATATTTCTTTGTAAATTTGGTGTTGGTTTGATATTAGTTTACCTGTTGTTTAGTGAACATTTTATTAACCTTTGTGCCATGTTTCCTGATTTCACTAAGTCCTAAACCAGTAGCATAAATTAGGTTCTTGCCTGGCTTATATCTTTTTACCCATGATGCTTCTGTACATGAAACCCTTGTTCCATGTCATGCTTGTCATGTCTACTGTAAATGAATATCATCTTTTTGTATGTTTGCAATCTGTAGCATGTTGTTGCATTGCTCTTAAGTGTGCTACCTGCTGTTGGCAGATTATGCTCATAACTTTTGATGCTTGTATCTTTTTAACAGTAATTCCGTTTGGGGTGTTCTATACATGTAACTTGACTAGAACTTCGTGTAGATTATGATTGTGCTGTTGTTTTCTATAGGTAACCAATGTAAAATATGGTTTAGGGCAGAAAATTAATAAAACTATAATTGTCGTGGGGTACTTAGTGATATGCCATGTTTAGGAATTTACAATACTTCACTTGACTAGCATAGATAGTTTACTTTGTGCTTCACCTCTTGACATGCTTGTGTGACATGTCAAGAGGTGAAGCACAAAGTAAACTATCTATGCTAGTCAATTGAAGTGAGGCACATCCTAAACATGGCATAACACTAAGTGTATCACGATGATTAAAGCATTTGGTACTGTTCTGTCCTATACCATATTTTAGGTTGGTTACCAACATCAAACAATAGCATAAACACAAAGTACACGAAAAACTAATCAAGTTACATATAAAGAACACCCCAAACGGACTTACGGTTAAAAAGTTACAAGCAAAACAAGTTACGGGCACAAACTGCCAACATCAGGAAGCACACTTTAGAGCAATGCATAAACAGGACAATCAATGCAAACATGCTCACAAATGATATGAAAATAAAGTAGACATGACATGTAAGTCATGGCAAAAATAATCATGCAATTAGGCATCATAGATCAAAAGATATTAAGCATGCAACATGGCATCGGGACGTTACAGACTTGGAGAAAAACAGAGGTGGCTTTTAAAAACAGCAGCATAGCAAATTTGGAGCTGAATAACTATATGACCAGCAAGCATATCATGACAATGCAATACATGTAATGTAATTAGACATGATGCTTAACAATATGCAATTGGAATCACTCAATTCCGATAAACGGTCGTGACACACTCGTCGACCGAAGTTGCAACCAAATATAAACAGCAGCACACTAACAGCAGGGTAGCTACTTTGGAGCAAGATATAATTATGATGCAGCAAGCAATTATTGCATGTGAATGCATGAAACTGAAGTAGAAACTATGCTTAACGCAACGCAAAAGGAATCACTCAATTCCGAAGTACGGTTGCGAAGCAACCGTCGCCCGAAGTTTCAATCAAGCAACAGTTTCAGCAGCAGTTAAACAGCAGTTTGCAATTAACGATCTGATGCCCTGTTTAGCACACAATTACACAATCAAGATGAGCTCAAATGCAAATGCTCACAAAAGATGAAAGCTAGAGCACGCAATTCTAAACAATTCGTCTTTTGGGCGCGAACTCATCCGGGCTACAGATCTACCGCAAAACGCATCGCAAAAAGGAATACAGCAGCAAAATCTCTCTGACTTAGTGAAATTCGCAAGTCCTGGACAAAAACGAAAAAAAACAGAGGGGGGGACTTCGGGCCGCATCTCACCCTAGTGGGCTTCGGCCCATGGAAGCTGAGGCGGCGGCTGGCGCTGGTGCTGGGTCGCTGGGGCTGCGCCGGCCCAGCTGGCACCAGCGGTTGGAGCGGCTCGGCTCCTGCCCGATGGATCGGGGCACCGGGAGGCAGCGGCCGCCGGCCGGTGGCGGCGCACGCTGGCGAGATGGCGAGGAGGACGCAGGGGCGCGGAGCAGGGGTGCAGAGGAGGACGGGGAGGCGCGGGGCCAGCCGGATCCGCGCGGTGGCTCGCCGGATTCGCGCGGCGGCGGCGCGAGGTTGGAGCTCCGCTCGGCCGTCCTCAATGGCGCGGCAGCCCGGCGAGAGACCTGCGAGGAGGAGATGAGAGGGAAGGTGAGGGAAAGTAGAGGAGGTGGCACACGCGCTGGAGGGCTGACCGGAGGTGGCGGCGGCACAGCGGAGCTCGCCGGCGAGGTGCTCTGCGGCGACGTCGACGAGCTCGGCCAGATGGGCCCGAGCGGGCTGGCGGCGGCGCTCCAGGCCCTGCGGGGCTCGAATTTGGCTGGGAGGCTGCTGGGGGCGACGTGGAACCTCCGGAGCCGTGGATCTCGCGATCCGACGGCCGGGAACGCTTGGGAATTAGGGTTTCGGATTTTGGGGTGTTGTGTGCGAAAAATGGAGCAGATATGGGGGGGTGGCTGCAATTTTGTGGCTAGGGAAACCCTAGAAATGGGTGGGAGTGTGGTGGTCTTTATATAGCCCCGATGGCTGGCAGTTTGTAAAAACATCCCCGGTGTTTCTATCGCGCGCGCGGTGCTCACGTTTCTGGCTGCCGGGGGTCCGCAGGACCTCTGATTCGGACGAAACTTCGACCTACGCGCTCAGAGCGTCGAGCCAGTCGATCGTGCCTCACTACGGTGACATTCCGAAAACATTTTTCGGCGCCCCGATAAAATAATCCGTTTATTAAATAAACGGGGTTTTCGTTCCGTTGGCTGCAGTTGGTCTGGTGCGGTTTTCGCGACGGTGATCGGGCGAAACCCGGTGTCGCAAAGGTCGAGTGTCAGGGTGGCAAGGGTCGGTCTCCGTCCGATACGAGATAAGAGGGGGAAAAATAATCGCCGATCGATAAATCGGGGATGCAACCACCGCAACCAAATCAGACAATCAAACAATTCACACCGAAAACAAAAATTTTAGTTTTTGTGAAAACTGGGCTGTTACATCTTGTTCGGGTTTTCGTGACGTTGATCGGGTGAAACCCGGTGTCGCAAAGGTTGAGTGTCAGGGTGGCAAGGGTCGGTCTCCATCTGGTACGAGATAAGAGGGGGGAAATAATCACCGATCGATAAATCGGGGATGCAAACACCGCAAAAAAATCAGACAATCAAACAATTCACACCGAAAACAAAATTTTTAATTTTTATGAAATCTGGGCTGTTAAAATACAACACCATCAACAAGGGATCTCGTCCCGAGATCCTAGATGATCCGGGGGAGAGAGGGGAGAGAAAAGAGAGACGACTATCTTCAACACCACCAACAAGGGACTCTGCTCCATGTTGACGTCGAACTTCTGTCAAGATAAATTTCCGCTCAGAGACGACAACGTCGAAAAATGAAACCATCGGGAGATCAAGAGGAAGAACGATAGTTGAAAGAGACGATCGAGGGAAGCATTCTCACTGAAATCATGAGGATACTGGGCTAGAGAACAGAATTCAAATGACGACCAAGATGTTTACCAGAGTCAGAGAAACTAAAGGTACTACATGAATTCCCAAACCTGAGATCAGAATCGAGACAATACGCTGCAAGCAAGGCATTGTAACAGTTCTGATACTCCACATACTCGAGATCCTAACGTTTTAAAGGGGATATGGCGAGAATAACACACTTACGACACTTGTCCTGACCAGAGCATGGGTAAGGAGGAAAAAGAATCCTACTCTCCGATAACTATCTTAGTAACTACAAAATAGTTTTTGTCTAGACTCAACTTCGGCTAGAAAAGGGATCCTACGGTCGGTAAGGCTCTGATACGAAGTTGTAAAGCCCGATATGTGGTACTGCTCCAGATCTAGATGTTTCCATCCAGATCCGGGGACGAAGCACATATCGGTCCCACCGTGACATATGAAAATGCCATATGCCCCGGATTTCCAACATGATATCACAACATTACAGCTACAAGAATATAACATCTCATACAATCGTCATACAATTGCATTAATACATTACATCAGCGGAAGATACATGTCTGAGTACAGACTACATTCAAATGCCTAGTGGCAAAGAGAAAACCATCAATCCCCATAACCACACGGGTCCAGGCCCTCCGCCGGGATACGCCTAACTAGTCGTCATCGAGTCTTCGTGAAGGCGTCCAGAAGAAGGGTCGTCAAGCTCCACTGAAGTCGAAGATCGTTTGCAAAACGTGCGTAAAAGAGAAAAGAAAGAGGTGAGCTATATCAAAAGTCTTGTAACTAACTTCTCATGGGTAAGATGGGGGTAGTGGTGAGGTTTCATACTGATGGCTTCTCGCCCCTCGTTGGTTACCCAAAGTGGAAGGTTGAGATGTAGAAAGCAGCAAATTTCCCTCGGTGAAGATACCAAGGTTTTTCTCCAGTAGGACTCCGACAACGATAGGAAGGTGACAACGGCGCCAGCAATTAGGCGGTTGACGTGGACCTGCACACACAACAGATAAGTTTTCTCCCAACGAGTATAGAGAGGTTGTCAATCCCTCTGGCCTTGTTGTTTACAAAGGATCAAACGCACGGGATAATAATGATAGCGATAGCAACGGAAAAGGAAATAAAGCAGAAAATAAATAGCAGGTGTAAACATTGGTGGAAATATGGACCGGGGTCCCATGATGTTCACTAGTGATGTCTCTCTCCCAAAAGACGATAAAATATCCATGTGAGGTAAACAAATTACAGCGGGGCAATTGACAGGATTATGTGCGTGAACCAATGCTAACTATGCTGCTAAGAAAGGAAGAGGCTCAAAATCTTGGGCGGTACGCCAAGACAAGTAGACCGAAATCCATCTGCATCTACCTACTAATCATCCACCTTGAGATATCTATCTAGAACATCTCACTGGTATTAAGTTGCGAATCCCACCCAAAGTGTAAACTCAAAGAAACAGACAATTGCATTAAAGAACTTTGCGTAAAGTAAACAATCCTTGCACCCGCAAGTACAAGCACCATTGTTTTCTCCCTTGTGGCAACAGCACATCCCCTAGGCTCATGTTTCTGTCACTCAAGCTAGTCATCAGGGGGCATGAACCCACAATCAAGCATAATGCTCCCTCTTGGAGTTACTACCTACTACTTGGCCAAAGCAATAAACAGCAACGGAGAACATGCAAGAAATACTCAAGAACATAAATATAAAAGAGGAGAATCAAATATATTACTCAAACACAATCTGAACATAGTCTCATAATCCATTGGATCCCAGCAAACTCAGCATAGCAACAGTAGAAAGATTACATATGTTCCTCGATTATGTAGGGTAGCTCACGAGGTATAAACCATGAAGAACAAAGAGGGGAGGAGAACATCACATAGCTACCGATCATGGACCCATGGTCCAAGGTGGACTACTCACGGTTCATCCGGGAAGCATCCATGGTGGTGGAGAAGCTCCCGGAGGTGGTTCCTCCCTCCGGCAGGGTGCCGGGAAGAGGTCTCCTGGTGCTCCCGATCTTGGAAGCGCGGCGGCGGCGGAACAGAGGAGAGATCGCGAAAAAGGGTTCTATCCTTGAGGGTTTCGGGACGAGACGGATATATAGGCGAAGGGGGGCAGCCAGAGGTGGACCAGGGGCCCCAGGCGCCCCCTGGCGCGGCCTAGGGGGTGGCCGCGCCAGGTGGCCGTCTGGGCCACCCCTGGCTCCCCTCTGGCCCCACTTTGGCTCTATCCGAAGCTTCCTTTACGCTGATTTTTCCTATATTTATCCCGGAATTTTTCTGGCACTTTAAGTAATGGGAAAACCTAAAATACAAAAACAGCAGAAAACAGGAACTGGCACTGGTGTGCACTGGGTTAATAGGTTATTCCAAATATGATCAAAAGTGTATGGAAGTGCATCAATATCATTGAAATATCACACAAAATATGCATGGAGCAAGCAGAAATTATAGATACGTTTTGGATGTATCAACATCCCCAAGCTTAATTCCTGCTCGTCCTCGAGTAGGTAAATGATAACAAGCATAATTTCTGTGGTGACATGCTACCAACCATATAAGAACTTTTACGTAAAACAATCAAGGCATGTAATTCAATTCAAGTCATAACAGGCAAGAGGCTATATTAACATTGAAACAAGCAACATAAGAACATAAAGGTGCAAGAGCTCTTGCTGTCCGTGACTCGAATGTCTCCAAATGGTGTTTGCGTGCAAGAAAGGGGATAGGGATATACGAGAGAGTAAAACATAGTTTTTATTGTTGAGAACTTAATAATCTTATCTTGACTCATCCCCAGACCATTAGCCATGTACAAGTCAAAATGATCCACTCCCTTTCGATATTTTGAGCACTCATGCAAAGTATGAGCATAAGCAAGAAAGTTGACACTTAGGATGGCAAAGAGAGAAAAATGGTGGAGGAGGAAGACAATAAGGTGTGAAAGGCTCACATCAAAGAGGACAATCATAGGAGAGAAGAAGCCAAATGATAGATATGATGTGAGGAGTAGGGATTGTCATGCAACGGATGCACATATGAGCTAAGGTAAGCTCTCCAAAGGAACTAGTGGGGGTGCATCCAACTTGCTTGCTCAAGAAGACCTAGAGCTCATTTGAGGAGGCTCATCATTGGAATATACAAGCCAAGTTCTATATTGTGAAGGTCCCCACATAGCTATATGCATGAATGATAATCTCTATGGAGTACAAGATATAAGATGGAGTACGAGTGTGGATCTCTCAAAAGGAATAGTAGTGTGCCCCGTTCTCTCTTTTTATTTCTTTTTCTCTTTTTTCTATTTTTTTATATTTTTTTGGTGGCCTCAATGGCTCTTTCAATTTAACTCTCATTTTTCCTCTTTGGGATCTTTTGATTTTGTCCTCTTTGGGATCTTTTCCTCACTTTAGGGGCAACACTCTATATATTACAAGAAGTATAGAAGATCTTTCACACTTTAAGTACTCAACATAAAGAAAATGAAACTATCATGATATATGCAAATGTATGCCTCTGCCAGTGTAGCAGGATATGCAATAATACTAGCGCGTCATGTAGCAATGATTAGGGAAATGCCCAACTAGCATGTGGCTCATCGACCAAGCAAAAGCATGTATGACATGAAGATCAAGTCATGAGAAGGTGGATGTTGCATGACAATGTATCTCGGAAAGGCTATGGAAATGCCTTGATAGGTAGGTATGGTGGCTGTTTAGAGGAAGGATATAATGAGGCTTATGATGACAGAGTGTATCATGCCAAGGATTTGGATGTACCGGCGAAGGTGGACGCCAACTCTCGGAGTGAGAAGGAGGCAATCCACGGCACAGGAGAGGCTAGCAAAATATGGGAAGGTGGAAGTGTCAACTTTTGAATACTCACATTAGTCTGAAGAACTCATGCACTTATTATCGGTAACTCTCAATCTAATTAGGAGGTTCACAAAGAGACAAGTACCCCGAGAAGGAGTGTATGGGGGTTTGGTTATCCTTGTGCATCCTCGACTCATGGGACGTGAGTGTACTCTAATATTCGATCCCTCCAAATATTAGTGATCCATCTAGTAGCTAAAGTTCTCAACTAATTCTGTAGGTTTTTCGAAAATAAACACGGATTGCCCAAAATACAACATCTATCACTAATAGTCTAAATCTCTTGACACCAAAAGTTCAAACATTACTCATGGCAATACCTCTAAACTATTGCAAGTTACCACTACAATTTAATAGCAACCTCAATTACATACTTCAATTCAAGACACACAACTCAGTGCAACAGGCAAACTCTCTAAACAAGATAAACATGAAAACTCAAGAGAGTTCCAGCAACAAACTACACAAAAGCTCTTAAAAATATAAGCATGAAAACTAAGAGCTAAACATGACAGCAGCTACGAAAAAGATAAAGAACACACACAACAAAGATAAGCATGAAAATCCTTTGTTGTGTTCTAGGGTGAAGTGGAGCGTGTTTCTCTCCCACACAAAGAAAGCTGGGTTCTAACTTGTTATTAACAGCAAGCAAAGCTAAAGAAAACTAAAAAGGAAATAAAGAGCAAGACGATCCAAGCATAGCACATAACGCATGAAGTGATAAAAATATAGTGGAACGAAAGACGAACTGATAATTGTTGATGGAGAATGGGATGCATGGGGGCATCCCCAAGCTTAGATGCTTGACTCTTCTTGAATATTTCTTGGGGGTGCACGGGGGCATCCCCAAGCTTGAGCGTTTGACCCTCCTGAATCTTCTTTTATCATCTTCCCTCGCACACTTGAAAACTCCCTTCATACATAACTCATCATAATCTAATTAGCGAGGTTAGTACCCACAATAAAATAATTTTGCTCTACTGGAAATAAGGATATTCTTGAAGAGCTACTGTTTCTCAAGATTGCCAAAAAGTTTTTTCAAAGAAAAAGCAAGCTTAAGGTTTGCAAAACGAAGACAGGGCAAAACAGGGCAGAATCTGTGAAAAACAGACCAGTAGGTAGTAAATAATTTTTTAGGGGTACTTCTGCAACTCAAATCAAAAAACTCAGAAAATATGAAAGTTCTGTGATTGTATAGAGAATGATGTGTAAACAATTCAGCTCAAAAAGATGAACTGGTAATTTTCTATGATTTTTCGTCACGAGGACATAATCTGTTTTCTGGACAGCATGTCACAACTTTCACTTCCCTTTTCATATGAGGCTATAATTGGCACAGAGCTTGAAAATTAAAGATACAATGATGTTGCTACAGTAGTAACAATCATCAAGACCACTAAGAACATAAGTAAAAACATCTTGGGTTGCCTCCCAACAAGCGCTTTCTTTTACGCCTTTAAGCTAGGCATAAAGATTTTAAAAACGCTCTCATAAGAATAAGAAGTCTGAAGCAAAAGAGAGCATCAAGAAGCAAATATGAAACACATTTAAGCCTAACCCACTTCCTATGCATAGGCATCTTGTAATAAAATAAATCAAAGAAGCACAAAGTGACATGCATAGGAAGGTGGAACAAGAACAACTTCAAAACTTTCATCATGAAGAGAGGTGTTTTTGCAATATGAAAGTTTCTACAACCAAGCTTTCCTCTCTCAAAGTAATTTTCAGTAGCATCATGAACAACATCAAGAATATAACTATCACATAAATCATGTTGTTCATGACGTACAAGCACACGTGTATAGTTTTCAACACGGTCTTTAGGATTATAAGTAAATGCAACCCATCATATTGAGCCTTGATAAGAGCACAATTCTCCGGAATATGAGTTGGAGATTTCAAAAGGATAATAGGACAATCAAGGTTGGGTGTAATAGCAAAAATTTCATGCTTAACATGAGGAACTATAGCAAGTTCATCTCCGTAAGCATCATCCATAGTGGTATCACGGCCATAAGCATAGAAGGCATCAACTTCATCAAAAAGGGATATTTCAAAAGATTCCATGGGATCATAACACTCATATAAGGTAAGAGTCAAAGAGTTAATCTCATTAGAAGGTAGATGTGGATGGCTCCATTCTTCCTCCTTTTGTTCGTCACTCTCCTCCCCTTTTTCATCCAATGAGCTTTCAGGTTTAGCAATTTCTTCTTCCATAGAGTCCTGCAAATCATTAGTCTCTTCCTTTGGGGGAGATATTCTCCCAAGATGATCAGTAATATAATAATTTGCATCGTAATTTTTCAAAAAATAGTTAAGTATAGCAAGACTCTCATATTTGTAAGGGGCATCATCAATATTTTTAATCAGAGAAGTAGTTTCATAGGCACCCTTATAAGCAACAAATTCTTCTATTTGCTCTGCATCATCAAAATCATAATTTCTCTTAGCATAAGAAGCTAAGGTTTCATCATCATTGTACTCACATTGGAAAGCATGGTGTTTGTGCCTCATAAAGAACAAGATTCATCCCTGCAGAAAGATATATTATATATGGAGCACAAGTTTCTAGCATACTCATACAAATGGTGTATTTGTTTCCATAAGTGTATCCCCTTTTGAGACAAGCAGTGTTCCTTGTACCACTTTTGTTGATCCTCGGTGAATCCTCCATGCCAATAAGATCTGGTTTCAAAGAAGTCAGACATTGATTGGAAAGTAAGGAACTAGACATACTTTTGTTTTGGATTTTTTATAAAGGACACTGATGCAAAAACTGAAAGGTAAACTAACAAGACTAAAAAGCAAAGATAAAAGATAGTGTGCAACTCCCCTATCTTGAAGAGTGGATTCCCCGGCAACGGCGCCAGAAATTAGCTTTGATGGCTTCTCGCCCCTCGTTGTATACCAAAAGTGGAAGGTTGAGATGTAGATAGCAGCAAATTTCCCTCGGTTAAATACCAAGGTTTGTTTCCAGTAGGACTCCGACAACGACAGGAAGGTGACAACGGCTCTAGCAATTAGGCGGTTGACGTGGAGCTGCACACACAACAGATAACTTTGCTCCCAACGAGTACAGAGAGGTTGTCAATCCCTCCGGCCTTGTTGTTTACAAAGGATCAAACGCACGGGATAATAATGATAGCGATAGCAACAAAAAAGGAAATAAAGCAGAAAATAAATAGCAGGTGTAAACAGTGGTAGAAATTTGGACCGGGGTCCCATGATGTTCACTAGTGATTTCTCTCTCCCAAAAGACGATAAAATAGCCATGCGAGGTAAACAAATTACAGCGGGGCAATTGACAGGATTATGTGCGCAAACAAATGCTAACTATGCTACTAAGAAAGGAAGAGGCTCAAAATCTTGGGCGGTACGCCAAGACAAGTAGACCGGAATCCATCTGCATCTACCTACTAATCATCCACCTTGAGATATCTATCCAGAACATCTCGCTAGTATTAAGTTGCGAATCCCACCCAAAGTGTAAACTCAAAGCAACAGACAACTGCATTAAAGAACTTTGTGTATAGTAAACAATCCTTGCACCCGCAAGTACAAGCACCGCTGTTTTCTCCCTTGTGGCAACATCACATCCCCTAGACTCATGTTTCTGTCACTCAAGCTAGTCATCAGGGGGCATGAACCCACAATAAAGCATAGCGCTCCCTCTTGGAGTTACTACCTACTACTTGGCCAAAGTAATAAACAACAACGGAGAACATGCAAGAAATACTCAAGAACATAAATATAAAAGAGGAGAATCAAATATATTACTCAAACACAATCTGAACATAGTCTCATAATCCATCAGATCCCAGAAAACTCATCATAGCAACAGCAGAAAGATTACATATGTGCCTCGATCATGTAGGGCAGCTCACGAGGTCTAAACCATGAAGAACAAAGAGGGGAGGAGAACATCACATAGCTACTGATCATGGACCCATGGTCCAAGGTGGACTACTCACAGTTCATCCGGGAAGCATCCATGGTGGTGGAGAAGCTCCCGGAGGTGGTTCCTCCCTCCGGCAGGGTGCCGGGAAGAGGTCTCCGGGTGCTCCCGATCTTGGAAGCGTGGCGGCGGAATAGAGGAGAGATCGCGAAAAAGGGTTCTGTCCTCAAGGGTTTCGGGACGAGAGGGATATATAGGCGAAGGGGGGCAGCCAGAGGTGGACCAAGGGCCCCAGGCGCCCCCCTGGCGCGGCGTAGGGGTGGCCGCGCCAGGTGGCCGCCTGGGCCACCCCTGGCTCCCCTCTGGCCCCACTTTGGCTCTTCCCGAAGCTTCCTGTACGCTGATTTTTCCTATATTTTCCCGGAATTTTCTGGCACTTTAAGTAGTGGGAAAACCTAAAATACAAAGAAAGCAGAAAACAAGAACTAGCACTGGGGTGCACTAAGTTAACAGGTTAGTCCAAATATGATCGAAAGTGTATGGAAGTGCATCAATATCATAGCAATATCACACAAAAGATGCATGGAGCAAGCATAAATTATAGATACGTTTTGGATGTATCACAGACGCACTAGCAATATATGAGTGGCTATCGGTCTATTTTAGAGTGAGATGAGAACCAAGCATTCGATGAGGAATTGCCTCCAACAAGTCTTGCTATCAACTACTTACGCAAGCATAACACCTATCCTATCCTTTTCCTCCTCTTCGCATCCCGACAAAGAAGAAGCAGTCAAGGCACACACACGTTGATCAAGTTATTAAGATTATCTCAGTTGTTGTTGTTTATGAACAAGGAGTAGGTCTCAAGTCTTCCATAACCGTGGACAAGGCTTTTTGAGAAGATTTAACCCTGCAGGGGTGTGCCAACTGCCCATTACAAGGTCCGCACGCACGCCCATCTCTCTTAGTTTCTAACCAACACAGGCAGCCATTTTATGATTTAGTCCTGAGAGATCCGAAACGACAGGTCCCTCTAACTAACAAGGGACAAATCCGGGTGGCCCCCGGGGAGTCAACACCCAATCCAAAAGCCGTCCACGCTCTCAGATCGGACACTTTCGTATGGACAAGGTCGGGGTTAGCCTCACCTGAACAGCAGGGGACTTCCCTAGCTCACCAGTGTGGACCAACAGAGAAACCATGTCTCTGCTGGCCCGGGTTGTTTTAAAGAATATCTGCCAGGAGCTACCCGACATACACACACACGGGTTTCAAATGGCAAATCAGCTTGAGCCACCACTAGAAATGTTTGGAGCTAGGTAGGTGTCGTCGATATGTAACGCCAGATGCCATGGGATGGCTAATGTGAGGGGAAGACGCGAGGGAGAGAATGTCGATGGTGCCGAAATCGGGTTGGGCACAAACACGGTGGAGGACACCACGATGTACCCAGGTTCGGGGCTCTCCGGAGAGATAACACCCCTACTCCTGCTTGTCTCTTATATATCAATGCTCTGGCTACAATAACTGCTTCTCTATCTTCTCAGGGGAAGGTGAGCGCCGCCGCCGTGGGCAAGGCTCTCTCCTGCGTCCCTGAGGAGTAACTACCAGTAGTGAATGAACTGAGGGAAAGTGAGTAAATGGTGGTCTAGGATGAGTCGTCCCTCACGCAGGAGGGGTACCCTGGCTCTTATAGTGTGAGCCTAGGGTACTTCGGTCACTTCATTGCCGAATGGGCCCAGATGTCATCCTCTAATCGGCCTGGGCCCACCGACTGCTTCTCTCCGGCTGATCCGGAACCGACGAGCGGCGGCCCATGATGTAGACTCGTAGAACGTAGGGATGAACAATGGAGCTAGGGGGTGCGGTCTTGTCGGCCTGTCCGCGGAATCGGCGGAGAGTTCGACACCGTATCTCCCCCAGATCTTTGACATGACCTGGCCTTCCTGCCACCCGGATATCTGGGGATATGGCATTTATGACCTCGTAATCATACCCCCGACTGGGTATTAGGTGGTTCCGATTGCGCCTGGACCGACTGGTGGTACCTGGCAAAGTCGATTGCTCTAGGCAATCGGCCTTCCAGGTATCAACCTCGGCCCAGCTGCGGACCAATCGGATGATCGTCTTGGTGAAGGAAGGTTGGTCCGATTGCGCCTGGGCCGACTGCTGGCATTTGATACGGCTGATTGCCTTGGAGCAATCGGTCGCACATCTGCCCGGCTCAGCCCAGCTGCGGTCCAATCGGTCCATCCTTGTCTTGAAAGGTTGCTTCCGCTTGGGTTAGCCTACCCGGGTACCGGTCCCCCGACAGTAGCCCCTAAAGCTGTAAAGGTCCCTCGGTCACTTGACCGCGGTGCCTTTGCAGTTTTTAATTTCTCTTGATATCCTCCGACTGCCATGGCTTCATCGAGTGCGTCATTCCGAGTTCACCGACCGACTCAGAGATCACACTTGGCTGACCAACTTTTCGTTCGATTGGATCTGGTTCGCTCCCGATTCGTGTCTTCACTTTTCGAGAAAGACATCTTTCGCCGATTTAGTTCCAACGGTTACCTCCGATTCTTCCGGGACGTGATCAATGAGCTGGGACCCATGACCCACACGCGACTTGACATAACTGCAGGGCCTGACCCCCACGTCGCACGCCTCTCCTTTTGCGCCAGGATCCTTTGCGCTGGTTTGCCGGTTGCCCTTCCTGTGCCCTAGGCCATACCGAGCCACAGAGCCGCAGATGCATCCCACTTCCCTCCCCCGCCGCCCATATAAGCCACAGGGGAGGGCCTTCGCCTCTTCCTTCTCCCAGACGCCATCTTCAACCTCTAGCTCTCTCTCCTCTACGCCATTGCAGCTCCACGCGAAGCTCTCTGCCGCGGACCTTTGCACCTTGGATCTGCTCCGGCCACAGACTTATGCTCTCTGCCACTTCCGCCGCCTCCGCGGTAACTCTTCACCGCTGCTCTCGCGCTCTGCCTCCCTCTTTTTCTCTCTTCTTCTCCCCGCCCGCGAACGCCGTGGCGCCACGGCGAGACATCTCCCAGGCGAGCCGCGGGTGCTGGAAAGGTTCTCAGGCTACCGCCGGCGCCGTCGAGTCCCTGATTCGCGCCCGGAAGATGCCTGCGGAGGTCGAGTGGCGCATTCCCGGCGCCGAGGTCGTGCCCAGCGCGCGCGCTGGCGAGAGGGTCGTGTTCCTCGCTCACTTCGAGCGTGGATTCGGCCTTCCCGCCAGCACCTTCTTCCGCGGGTTCCTCGATTTCCACCGACTACAACCACACCATCTCGCAGTCAACTTCATCATGATTCTCTCCGGTTTCGTGACACTCTGCGAAGGGTATCTCGGCTGTCGTCCCAGCATTGCCCTCTGGAAACGATTCTTCAATCTCCGAGCTCACAATGCTCGGACAGGAACTGTCGTGCCCTCCACCATCGAAGGCGGCGACCCGACATACCCGACTGACATGACCGACTGCGGCAGCTGCCTTGTCGCAGCCGGCAAGCCGAAGTACAAGAGTCCCGAGATCGTCCAATCATGCAAAAATTGGCAGACCTCATTCTTCTACGTCAAGTCACCTGACCAAGGGCCCGATCTCCTGAATCTTCCCGAGTTCTCCCTCGCCCGGCCGACTGGCAAGCACCAGTGGTCGCTGAAGTATGGCGTCGAAGATTGCGATGTCGACGCCCAGGTCGCCAGGATCGCCCAGCTGGAGCAAGAAGGACTCCTCTCAACCGACCTGGTAGCCGCTTGGCTTCAAGCTCGGATTGTCCCTCTGCAGCGCCGAGTGCACCGCCTCTGCGACATGTCGGGTCTTCGAGATCCCACTCGGCTCTGCACGTGGCGGGTGAAGAAAGAAGATCTCTGCGCCCGAGTGAAGGCTATTACATCTAGCCCATTGCCTGACCCCTTCCGCTTCGGGCTTGATTATCTCACTCGCCAGCAGAAGCCGCCTGTGGTATGCCCCGATTGTCCTTTCTTCCGATTGCTTTTTCTCTCCGCTTCTCTGATCACTTCTATTTTCTTTCCAGCATTTTATTCAGTCCGACTTAATGGAAGATGGCTAGGAAGCTGGCGTGTACGCCCCCGATCGCGCGGAGGAGGACCCCGCCGATTTCGAGTATAACGGCGAAATTCCTTCCGCCGAGTCCGGTGACGATGATCAAGATGATGACGAGTCTTCCGGAGAATCCTCCGACTCCATGGACGCCGACGACGATGATGCCGAGGCCGCCGACCCTCCGAGGACCGACACCCGGCCGCCAGCTCAAGGGGGTACGCCTGACCCTTCCCTTGAGCAATTTTTGGCCGAATGGAGTGATGATGAAAGTGTCTCAAAGGCTGATGATTCTGATGCAGCTCCTCGTGCCAAACCTCTGAAGGTGCCGGCTAAGCGCACCTCGACAACCAGCTCCTCCGCTGGTACTGCCCCAGGCAAGGTTGCCAAAGCCACGCCGACAGCCGGCAAAGACAAACAGCCTCAGGACACGACCACTCGGAGGCCGACTGCGCAGGCGCCACTGAACGTCGCCCCGCTAAGATGTCGGATGCCCTCTGGCGCGCCGAGAACAATCGGGTATGACTTTACCTTCACGCCTTGCATTTTACTATCTTTTCCTCTTTATACTGATTCACTTCCTCTCTCTTCTTTCAGGGAACCGATTGGGCTTGATGACGTTGATGCCGACATTCCGGTCCGACCCGGCGTCGTCATTTCGCCTGCTGCATCTGCCGCCGCCACCCATAAACGGCCGCCTGCTTCTCATCGCTCTTCCAAGGACGCCGAGCGCGCTGCCAAGAAGGCCCGCCTGGAGGCGACCAAGAAGACTTCTTCCTCTTCCATTGCCTCCAAGACTTCCAAGAGCACAGCTGACCGGGCAGCTCCTGGCGGGATAGGAACGCAATCGGTCGATCCGATTGCCCCATCTCCACCACGCCGCTCCGACCCGGTCTCCACTGTCGCGACTACATCTTCTCTGACTGCCGCATTCGAGCCACCGACGGTGACAAGCCCGCCGCCAATCGTGGTGTCGGCGCCACCGACCGCCACAACTGTGCCACCGGTTGTTCTGCGCGTGCCACCGACGACAACGACCTTGCCGCCAGTCGCACTTATCACTTCCGCGTCAGCTCACCCAACTGCGCCGCCACCACCACCGATTACTTCTGGCCCTCAGGTGACGCCAATGCCACTGGCCATTCCCACTACTGCTTCCACCGCCACTCAAGCTTTAGTGCCAACGCCGACCTCCTCTGCGTCGGAGATTCTTATGCGCTCGGTGGACCAGTTCCGGGCCGAGTACTCTCGCGCCCGTCACATCGGCACCGAGCCTGACGCCTCGCATCGTCCTCAAGATCCTGTGACGACTGCTCTGAGCCGGGTGAATAACTTTGCCGCTGCCCTTGCTCGGGACCTCCAACAGCTCACCTCTCACCATACGGTAACTTTTGACTTTCTTTTTATGTCTTTCCTTTACTCGGAAGGCTTTTCTTCCGGTGGGTGCGCGCAAGCGCACCCACTGGGTGTAGTCCCCGAGATTCGGGCCGATTGGTTGCAATCGGTTTGGATCTTTAACACCTTTTGCTTTATCGTTTTCCTTCCTCAATGGGGAGACTTTCCTTCCGGTGGGTGCGCGCAAGCGCACCCACTGGGTGTAGTCCCCGAGATTCGGGCTGATTGGTTGCAATCGGTTCGGATCTTTAACACCTTTTGCTGACTGCCGTGTCTCTAACTCCATCCTGCTGTTCCTCTCAGGCTGTTATGGAAGAAAAACGTGAGGTCTTCGAGAAGCTTCTTGATGCTTATACTGCCAGCCTCCGAACTCTTGCCCAGGCCTAGCTGCAGGTCAACAATCAGTCATCCGAGATCACTAAACTCAAAGGTAACCTCTATACTATTTCTGTTTTCTTTCCGATTAACAATTACTCTTGCACTCATATCCTTTATGTTCTCCTCTAGCTTCTACTCCCATGATAGATGACCTTCAGGGCCGGATTACTGAATTGACTACCGAACTCAACCAACATGGCCCAGCACTCGCCAAAGCCAAGGAAGAAGCGACCCGACTGCAGGGGGTAGAAACTGATCTAAATCGGACTATCCAAAGCCTTCGCTCCGAGATGGCTGCCCTCGAGAGAAAACATCTGGCCGACATAGCTGCCGTGACGGCCACCGGTGATGGTCTCCTTGCCGAGCGAGATGCCGCCGTCGCCGCCCGAGAAGCCTTGCAAGCTGAAAGGGATGAAGCGGTGGCTGCACGCGATTCCATTCGGAGAGATCATGATGAACACGTCGCCAAATTTGAAGAGCTGGAGAAACGCAACTACTAAGAGACCACCCGACTGCGCCGCCGAGCCAAAGGCTTCTGCGAGACAATGACCGAGATGGACGTCCTCCTTAGCGGTGAGTGTTCCTTGCCCCCGAGTGCTTCTTCCGATTGCTTTCCTCTTTTATCTTGTTGCTCATGCTTTCTTTTCGTGATGCAGAAGCTTGGCCCGAGTCTGAAGCAGCTGCCTACACAGCCGTAGCCAAATCCCGAGAAGAGACTGTTGCCGCAGGAGGGACCTGCCAACTTGAAGACAACGTCTGGACTCGGCACGAGTACCTGATTGGCACTGAAGCCCGCATTCCTGTTATCAAGGGCATTGCCTTGTCCTTCAAGCTCGGCATCCTGAAGATTGTTGAATCATTGCGGTCGCCGACTGAGCTCAAGGTCGGACTCCAGAAGATGAAGACTGCCGCTGGCTCCTCCGCCGGTTCCCACAAGGCTGACGCGCAGGATGAAGAGGATTCTCACAAAGGGGAAGCTCCGAATGCTACCACTGAACAAACTCGGACTCTCCTTAAGGCCATCCCACATCGGATCGACGTCCTGCTGAATTCTGCAGGTCGGACTGGTGCGGAGACCGCCCTCCAGACTGTGCTGAGTTGGTATCCTCAGGTGAAGCTCTCCCAACTTTACAGCCTCCGTGAGAACGCCTCTGATCTTCTTGAGAAAACCTACACCGAAGTCAATCGGCTAGCCAGCACTATGGTGAACTGGTTCTCTCCATACGAGTACACTCCGTATCTCGACGAAGGAGGGAATCCGCTCGCTGCACCTTCAATCTCTGGCTTGGCCGAGGAGCTCTCTGATAGTGGCTCATCTCAGACATCTCCAAAATCCAAGCAAACTGGTGCCACAGCCTCTGAAGCGCAATCGGACCCGACTGCTCCGTCTTCTAGCTCAGTGCCTCCGACTTCCTGAGCCATGCTATCAACTGTTTTACTTATTGTAGCTTGCCGATACTGGATCGGTTTTATCTTATTTTGTCTTCCGATTAACCGTTTGTAAGACATATTTTTAATTCTGTCGACACCCACTGGGTGTGACTTGGATGTAATGAACCTATTCGGCCTTGGGCCTGTTACTTCTGATGCAATCCGATTGCTTGGCTTTTGCTTTTACTTATGCGATCGACTTTGCGTCTTTGTCGGTTTCCTTTATCGGCTGCACTTGGGGATGTCTACCGTGTCGTCCTTGCTGCCGTCATGCGGTCCGCAATCGGATCAACGGTAGCTTACCAGCCAAGGTTCGATAAGTTTTTTCTTTTTAACACGACAAGATTTAACGCAAAGGATTCTGCGACAGTAGGCGCCGATTGCTCGCTATCGGGCTCGACGCCTTGAGTCGCGGCGCAATCGGCGACTTTGTTTTATTGAATATGCCCTTAGTGGCGCGTTTCGAATTGTTTCCCTAGGATTCGTACTGCCGGCTGCCTCAAATACGACCCTTCTCAATGCCGCAAACCATTTAGTGGTTTGCGCTTGAGCTGAGTGCCGAGTTGAGTGCCAGTCCGCAGTCCCCGTGCCTCGATGGCCTATTCGCTTGACCTCGTAGTCGGTCAGTCTCCGGGTGTGTTATATACACCTCGGGTATGACTGAGCGTCACCGATTGAGGCTAGCTCTTCGAATGAGATTATTCAAAGATAATCGAATGCTCATTTTCAGAGGCATGATAACTTTTACTGCTTGTTTGCAGAATGGCTTACATAAGTTTCTGCTGCTCAGCTATAGAACGGACATAACAACTCGGCGTTCCACGGTCACTCCGTCTCTGCTCCTGATGTGTCCTGGTGCTTAGTGCGCTTGGTGCAGTCGATCAGATAATAGGAGTTGTTCTTGAGCGCTCGGCTGATGACGAATGGCCCTTCCCAAGGTGAGGAGAGCTTGTGTTGTCCGTCTGACTTCTGGATTCGGCGTAGCACCATGTCTCCCTCTCGGAAAGAGAGAGGACGAATCTTTTTGTTGTGGTAGTGTCGCAACTTCTGCTGATAGACTGCTGACCTGGACGAGGCCAACAGGCAAGCTTCTTCTTTGAGGTCGATGCCATCTTCTCGCGCCAACCTGGCTTCTTCTTCAGTGTATAGTGCATGCCGAGGTGAGTCAAACTCGATGTCAGACGGGATGACTGCTTCTGAGCCATACACCAGGAAGAAAGGAGTGAATCCAGTCGACCTGTTTGGTGTGGTCCTCAAACTGAACAGCACTGCAGGAAGCTCTTCAATCCATGCTCCGGGTGCCCTCTCAAGTGGCTCTACCAATCTAGGCCTGATACCCGATAGGATTAGCCCATTTGCTCTTTCGACTTGACCGTTTGATTGCGGGTGCGCCACAGATGCCAGATCAAGCCGAATGCCCTGCTGAGATGCATATCGGGCCAGTGCACCCTTCGCAAAATTTGTGTCGTTGTCGGTGATAATGCTGTTAGGCACGCCATATCTGCACACAATGTCGGCCACAAATCGAACCGCAGTCGGCCCATCCAAGTTCTTGATCGTTCTGGCTTCAATACACTTGGTAAACTTGTCCACTGCGACTAGAAGATGTGTCATGCCACTGCGAGCTCTCTTGAATGGTCCAACCATGTCCAAACCCCATACTGCAAACGGCCATGCTATTGGGATTGTCTTCAGTGCCGATGCTGGCTGATGACTCTTTGCTTTGAACCGCTGACATCCCTTGCAGTACTTCACTAAATTCTCAGCCGCTGCCAGCGCAGTCGGCCAGTAGAAACCATGTCGGAAAGCTTTGCTGGCGATTGCCTTTGCTGATGCATGATGACCGCATTATCCTTGATGAATGTCTCTGAGCAGCTCCAAGCCTCTGTCCTCTTCTACACATCTCTGAAGGATACCAGTTGCACTCTTGCGCACTAGCTCGTTGTTGATTATTGTGTACGCCCAAGATCGGCGGCTGATTTTCCTTGACTCTGCTAAGTCTTCTGGGAGGACTCCGTCTGCTAGGAAATCTCTAATCGGCTGTGCCCATGATGGCGCACTGACCACTGCCATTACCACTGCATGCTGGGGTGGGGCCTCTTCATGTGTCTCAGTTCCTTGGTCGTTGGCCTCCTGGATCTCGGCCTCTTGGACATCTGCCATTTCTATCTCTGCTTATGAACTTCCGACTGCGGCGCCTGGCACGCATTCGGCAGCCCCTGGTGCCGACTTCTCGTCTGGAGTTGGAGCTTCATCATTGCAATCGGCCATTTCTGATGGTATCGGCTCTTCGGAGGTTGTGCCTTCTGGCGCAGCCTCTGCTTGCTTCCCTTTGACTTTGCTCTTCTCCTGTTCCTCTGCAGCCCCTGGCTCGCAATCGGCAGCCCCTGGTATTGTTGCCGAGACACCCTGGGCGTTGGACTGCTTCTTCATGGTTGCTAGTTTCGCTGGTTGAACTTCTTTTGCCTTTTTCAATGCTTCAAGATCAGTCTCCGAGATGAAAATGGACTCGGACTCTGGGGATGGTATGATGGATGGCTTCTTGATGTGCTCCAACGATACACCTGGTGGAATTGCTTGCCTTGTTGAGCCGAGCTTGGACAACGCATCTGCTGCCTCGTTGTTTGCTCTTGGCACATGATGGAACTCGCACCCTTCAAAATATCCACTGATCTGCTGCACCAGGAAACGATAGATCGCCATGTTTGCGTCCTTTGCATCCCAGGTGCCTGAGAATTGTTGTACAACCAGGTCAGAGTAACCAAAGCATTCGATATTCCGAATACCGATTTCCTTGGCAAGCTTGATACCGTGCACAAGGGTTTCGTACTCGGCGACATTGTTTGATGCTGCAAAGTGAATCTGGAGCACATATTGCAGTTGATCTCCTCTTGGTGAAGTGAGTACCACACCAGACCCTAGGCCATTCTTCATCTTGGAGCTGTCAAAGTGCATTCGCCAGAAATCCTATCCTGGGAGCTGCGGCATGTACTGAGTTTCCGCCCAGTCCACCAGGAAATCGGCTAGCGCTTGTGACTTGATTGCCGTTCTCGGCTCATACTGGATGGCATGGCTAGCGACTTCGATTGCCCACTTCTCCACTCTTCCGGTTGCATCTCTGCTTCCCATGATGTCGGCCAGCGGAGCCGAGCTGACGACTGTGATCAAGTGAGCTTGAAAGTATGGCTTCAACCTCTTGGCTGCCATGTACACTCCATAGCACATCTTCTGATAGTGAGGGTAGTTCTGCTTGGATGCCGAGAGCACTTCGCTGATGTAGTACACTGGACGCTGAATTTGCTGTGCCTTGTCCTTCTCGGGCCGCTCCACCACCATAACTGCGTTGATTACCCGATTGGTTGCCGCAATGTATAACATCATCGGCTCCTTCTCAAACGGGGCAGCCAGAATCGGTGCCGTGGAGAGCATGCGCTTGAGCTCTCGGAATGCTTCATTTGCTTGAGGGGTCCAGGTGAACTTCTCCGTCTTCTTCATCAACTGGTACAACGGGATTGCTTTTTCACCCAGCTGACTGAGAAATCGGCTGAGGGATGCGAGGCAACCGGTGAACTTCTGTACTTGCTTCAGGGTTTTGGGCTGTTCCATGCGCTCTATTGCAGCTATCTTCTCGGGGTTGCATTCGATTCCTCTCTCGGAAACGAGAAACCCCAAGAGCTTGCCGGCTTGGACTCCAAACACGCACTTCTCCGAGTTGAGCTTGATCTGATAAGTTCTCAAGTTTGCAAATGTTTCCCTGAGGTCATCCAATAGCGTGATTCCCTTTGCCGACTTCACCACTAAGTCGTCCACGTAAACATGGAGATTTCTGCCGAGCTGAGAGTGTGTACATCTCTGAATTGTGCGCTGATAAGTGGCACCTCCATTCTTCAGACCAAACGGCATGGTGATATAGCAATAAGCCCCGAAGGGAGTTATAAATGCGGTTTTTATCTGATCTTCCACAGCCAGTTTGATCTGGTGATATCCAGCGGTAGCATCTAGAAAGGACAGCAGCTCGCAGCCGGCCGTAGAATCAATCACTTGATCAATACGGGGCAGAGCAAACGGATCTTTTGGGCATGCCTTGTTCAGGCAGGTGTAATCTATACACATGCGCCAGGTCTTGTTCTTCTTCATGACGAGGACTGGATTTTCCAGCCACTCGGGGTAAAATACTTCCATGATGAAACCTGCAGCCTGCAGCTTCGCAACCTCTTCGCCGATTGCCCTTCTCTTATCTTCAGAAAAACGTCTCAAGGGTTGCTTGACCGGCTTCGAACCTGGCCGAATGTGCAACTTGTGCTCGGCGAGTTCTCTCGGCACACCAGGCATGTCTTGTGGAGACCATGCAAAGATGTCCCGATTCTCACGGAGAAACTCGACGAGCGCGCTTTCCTATTTATCGCTAAGTCCAGCTCCGACTACAACGAACTTGGTTGAGTCAGAGGGATCTAGAGCGATCTTCTTGCTGTCCTTGGCCGACTGAAAAGCCGATTCCTCGTCTACTCTCTTTGCTGGGCCAACTGGAAGTGGATTCTTGCTTTGTGCTTGCGCCATTGCAATCACTTTGCTGAGCTGGTGCTTCTCCGTTTCAACCACTAGCGACTCAGCCAAACTGCTGCCAGCAGATGTGCACTCGAGGGACTTCCTGAAGTCCCCGGTGACGGTGATGACGCCGTTTGGCCCCGGGATCTTCATCTTCAGGTATGTCTGTTGTGCATTGATCATGAACTTGGCAAATGCCGGCAACCCCAACAGAGCATGGTAAGGACTGCTGAGGTCTGCGACCTCAAACCAAATCGGCTCCCTTCTGAAATTCTCCTCCGTGCCGAATATGACATCCAGCCGAATGCGACCCATGGGGGTGCAAGACAATCCCGGGACAATCCCATGGAAGGTCGTCCGACTGCGCTCTAGATCTCTCTCTGTGAGCCATAGCTTGATCATTGTATCTCTATACAGAATGTTGATTGTGCTTCCTCCATCAACGAGCACTCGGGAGAATTTACATGAAAACCTTGGTCCTGCGAACAGAGCGTCCACCACCAGCGGATAGTTGCCCGGATTCGGCAAAATGGTGGGATGATCTGCTCTGTCCCAGGATATAGGACACTCGGACCAATGCATAAACTGGGGAATCGGCGGCATAGTGGCATTAACCTCCGCTGCTCGGGCACTCCGACTGCCCTTGTCCGTGGACTCGCTGGTGAAAATCATGTAGGCGGCATCTTGCTGCGGGAATTGGTTCTGCTGCTGAGGTGGTCCTCTGTTCTGGGGTGGTGGTGGGGGTGGCGGTGGTAAAGCTTCTCCCTTCGCAATTCTTCTCACAAAGTCACACTGCCGAGTAGTGTGTGCGGATGGCCTGCCAGGCGTGCTGTGCAACTTGCACGGTGCGTCTAGCATATCTTCGAACGTGTACTTGGGTTTCATCTGTCCCAGGGGTCTCACATTTGGTCTCATCTTCTGACTGCCTCTTGCAGCCGCTGGATATTCTTCATTCTGGACAGCGGCCACCTGCCGACTGCCATACTGAGTGTCGGGCTGCTCGTCCTTGCGATTGCCATTGTTCTGCTGGTTGTGGTTGTTGTTGTTGTTGCGGTTGTTCTCTCTCCTTTCCTTCCGACTGAGGCCTTGGTTTCCTGTGTCCGACTGCGGAGCCCCTGGTGACTGGATCACACCTCCAACTCCGAGCTGGATAGGGCGCATCGCAGAATCGGACATAGCGAACGCATTTGCCACCTTCATGAGCTCGGCGAGCGATGTGAAGTCTTTGCGGAGCAGCTTGTGCTTCAACATTGAATCATCCAGGCATCCATCAGTAAAGTACTGAATAGCCTGGATCTCATGGACTCCTTCGCATGAATTCTTCAGCTTGATCCACCGAGATAAATAATCTCGGAGGGGTTCATCTTTTCCTTGCACACACAAAGCTAACTGCCGCGGGAGGTTGGGCCTCTCGTATGTGCTTGTGAAGTTGTGGATGAATGCCGTCGTGAAATCCTCCCAGCAGTTCACACTTTCCTTGGGCAAACTGTTCAACCACGTCCGAGCTGAACCCTGCAACATCAAAGGTGCATAGCGGACTGCTACCCGCCGATTGCCTCCTGCAATGCGAACCGCCGTCAGGTAATCGGACAGCCAGCCTTCTGGCTTCACGGAACCATTATACTTGGGAGTATCTCTCGGTAATGTGAAACCTTTGGGAAACTTTTCCGTCCGAATACGATGACCAAAACATGATGGGCCAGCTTCTCCTTCCTCGTCCTCCTGAACCTCCTTCTCCAGGAGCTCAATGCGATGCCTTGCATCATTCTGGCCGATTTGACGAGGGCCAAGTCGAGCGCTAATTGCTGGTCTTGGGGCCGATTGCTGCGGCATGTCATTGCGCCTGCTGTTGACCGCTGGTTCTTCCATTCTTCTGCTTGCTGTTGGGGGTGGCCGATTGCTTCTAACCTTGCTCTCATGACGAGATGGCGCGGGTTGGTGTCTGTTCTGGCGCGATGCATTCGGTCGCTGGCTAGCTCCCGCACTCGGCCTCACAATCCCTCTTGATGCCTCTGGCTCAGCATTTTGATTTACCATTGCTACGAACCTCTGCTCCTTTGCGGCTGCTATCAGCTCACGCATTCGGCGCGATTGCTCGCGCCGCTCATCTCCTTCTAGGTCTTCTAGTTCGAGCGATATCTGCTCAGCTGCTCTTAGGTTCTTGTCCGGTGTGCTGTACGTTGGCCTTTGGATGAATGCCGACTGCGCTGGTTGCTCCGGTTGCACTGGCCTTCTCGGACGCTCCGGCTGCTCGGCCCCCGACAGCTGCTGGTTGACTGCTCTGCCTCGGCTTCTCATATCTTCCAGGACTGCGGGCTCAATCGGCCGGCGCGGTCCTGCATGTGCTGCATTGTATTCCCTTGTGATGGCTCCCAGCCTACGCTCTTCTGCCAGCACTTGCTCAGCTCTGCGGGCCAAAGCGAGCCGTGCTGTTTCCAGCTCCGTGTGCACCTGCTCCGGATCACCATTCCTGTTCACGGGTGTGTATAACACATCCCGCAACGCACTAGTGCCGATTCGCTCTGCAGCCTCAGCTACCTCCTTGGCCTTTCTAGCCGCACTCGCTGGATCGCGGTTGGTTGATGAAGATGCTCCCGCCATCATGACGGTGGCGTGCACTCGGCCTTCCTCTCTGCCAGGTGCTGCACTGCAGCCCCTGGTCGGGAGCGGGTCCGTAGCACATGAGAAGATGAGAATATCTCTGGGATACGCCTCGGGGAAGCTGCCGATGAAGAGGCGATGACTGCCAACCTGCAGCGACACACCGGGCGGCAGGGGTGCTCCAGCCCTGTGTCGCGCCGAGTAGTCCACCACATAGTCAATTGCCCCACGCCTCAGAATCAGGCCAGAGGCGTGGCTCCTGCCCGATGCAGAGGAAAATCCCGTCCGGATCTTGACTCCAGTCGACGCCTCGGTCTGCCCCACGGTGGGCGCCAACTGTCGTCGATATGTAACGCTAGATGCCATGGGATGGCTAAAGTGGGGGGAAGACGCGAGGGAGAGAATGTCGATGGTGCCGGAATCGGGTTGGGCACAAACACGGTGGAGGACACCACGATGTACCCAGGTTCAGGGCTCTCCGGAGAGATAACACTCCTACTCCTGCTTGTCTCTTATATATCAATGCTCTGGCTACAATAACTGCTTCTCTATCTTCTCAGGGGAAGGTGAGCGCCGCCGCCGTGGGCAAGGCTCTCTCCTGCGTCCCTGAGGAGTAACTACCAGTAGTGAATGAACTGAGGGAAAGTGAGTAAATGGTGGTCTAGGATGAGTCGTCCCTCACGCAGGAGGGGTACCCTGGCTCTTATAGTGTGAGCCCAGGGTACTTCGGTAACTTCATTGCCGAATGGGCCCAGATGTCATCCTCTAATCGGCCTGGGCCCACCGACTGCTCCTCTCCGGCTGATCCGGAACCTACGAGTGGCGTCCCATGCTGTAGACTCGTAGAGCATAGGGATGAACAGTGGAGCTAGGGGGTGCGGTCTTGTCGGCCTGTCCGCGGAATCGGCGGAGAGGTCGACACCGTATCTCCCCCAGATCTTTGACATGACCTGGCCTTCCTGCCACCCGGATATCTGGGGATATGGCATTTATGACCTCGTAATCATACCCCCGACTGGGTATTAGGTGGTTCCGATTGCGCCTGGACCGACTGGTGGTACCTGGCAAAGTCGATTGCTCTGGGCAATCGGCCTTCCAGGTATCAACCTCGGCCCAGCTGCGGACCAATCGGATGATCGTCTTGGTGAAGGAAGGTTGGTCCGATTGCGCCTGGGCCGACTGTGGGCATTTGATACGGCTGATTGCCTTGGAGCAATCTGTCGCACATCTGCCCGGCTCGGCCCAGCTACGGTCCAATCGGTCCATCCTTGTCTTGAAAGGTTGCTTACGCTTGGGTTAGCCTACCCGGGTACCGGTCCCCCGACAGTAGGTAAGAAAAGGGGACCCCATAGTATCCCACACGCGGTTAGGCACGCTCGTCAAGAGACACAATACCCGGAACTCGAGTCCTAGGTGACTCGAATGAAAAAAAGCGTTGGGGCGGGATAGCCTAGACCTTCCATCCTTCATCGAAAATAGTCAACATTAATAATAATCATATTATACACAACAATATAGTAATGTGATAGCCCAATCCAAGGAGTAACAGGATAACAGTTGATAACATCCTAGCATGCATACTAAGCAGTGGATGAGCAGCGAGAAATAGTAACATAGCCGAACATGGTTTGCTGGGATGTGGAGGACATGGATTTTTGGGTTTATTTGAGAGGCATGAATATGAAGAGGTAGGTGCGAGTGAGCTGAGTGAGCTGAAAGTTAGAAGCATGATATATGCTCCCCCTTACCTGATGAGAAGACGAAACCGAAGGTGTAGTCAATCGCAAGCTTGCATCGTCTCCGAGAAGTACCCGCGGAAGAACACAAGAAGGAAACACTGGAAAAGGCAATCGACGAGCAAGCATCTATTACTACGAAGCAATCACGAGCAAGCATCAACAAGATGCCAACACGAGACAACGCACTATGGCATCGCATCTATCGTCCAGCGCGGTTACTAACAGGTTAAGTGGAGTACTCGTCACACACGACGATAACGCACGTTTACAAGGGTTCAATTTGTTTAGCTACACAAGATGAGCAAAGGTTGTTAACATGGCATCTCACTCAAGCATGGCATGTCACGCAATCATGGCAAGAGGTGAAGCATAAAGTAAGCTACCTATGCTAGTAAATTTAAATGAGGTAACAACCTAAACATGACAAACAGCTAAGTACCTCATAATAATTAAAGCATTTGGTGCTGATCTTCCCTAAACCATATTTCATTATTTTTATTAGCAAGCAAGAGCAGCATAAACACAAACTAAATGCAATTCTAGTCAAGTTACATATAAAGAACACTTTTATCGGAGCAACGGTTAAAAAGTTATGGCAGATTACAATTTACAGTGGCAAGGTTGTAATTAGCAGTAAAACAGCATGTAGACAAGTTCAAACATGGCAAAAGAGCACATTTTATTAATCTACAGCCAAAACTAAGCAAGTTTCATGTTTAACGCGTCGCAATCCGAGCTACCATTAAAAAGATACGGGCATCGCAAGTACAACATTAATCTGTCAATTTAATCTGCTCAGAAAAAAAAACAGAGCAATGGGCCGAATCTGAACTAAACGGGCTAAACAGAGGTGGCGCCGGTTATTATCATACGCTCACGGGCGATACACAGCAGGCAGCTATTGGGCCAGGCCCAACAGTGGCAGAAAAGAAAAGAAAGAAAGAAAAAAGGTGCCTCACCTCGCGGGCCAGGCCCAGCTTGATGGTGGGCGATGCATAGCAGCGATTCTCCCTAGGCGAAGGGGCGTCGTGTCCTGGGGGCGTTGACGGGCCCGGAGGTTGCTGGTGGGCCGCTTGGAGTGCATCGGCCCACAAGCGGATGGGGGCGGCCGATCCCTCCTGATCCGGCAGCGGCGGAGGTGCTGAAGTCGACGGAGTCCGACGAGGAGGCGCAGCAGTGCGGATCCGGTGGCGGCAACCCTTCTGGCGGCGGCTGCGAGCATCGGACAGCGGCGGAGAAGGGCTAGCGTGGGCGGGGCAGCGTGCTCGTGTGGCGGCGGTGCCGGCTGTCGGCGCGAGGCGCGGCGACACGGGGCTGACGACTACGGCGAGCTCGGGGCTTGGGTGGTGACGGCTTGGGCCTCCCGGCCCAGATTGGGGCCTTGCGGGGCCTGGTGGCGCGGCTGGTGGCTGGGAGGAGATTGGATCCCTCCAGAGGCGACGTGGCAGCCTCCAGACCCTCCGATCTACGATATGATGGCTGTGGTGCACCCAGATCTAGGGTTTCAGGAGAGAGAGGGGTTTTGGGGCTGATATGGATATTTTTCAGGGGGGGTGGATGCAATTTTTGGCTAGGAAACCCTAGAAAGGGGTGGGAGAATGGTGGTCTTTATATAGCCCAGGTAGCTATCAGTTTGCAAAAACATCCCCGGTTTTTCTCTCGCGCGCGCGGTGTTTACGTTTCCGACCGTCGGGGATCCGCAGGACCTCCAAGTCGGGTAAAACTTCGAACTGCGCGATCAGCGCGTCGAGCCGGCGGCGTTCACCTCGCGTTGGAACCGTTCCGAGAACACTTTTCGGCGCGCTATAAAAATATCCCGTTTAGTTATTAAACATGTTTTTCGTTCCGTTGGCTACGGCTGGTCTTGTGCGGGTTTTCGCGACGGTGATCTAGTGAAACCCGGTGTCGCAAAGGTTGAGCGTTAGGGTGGCAAGGGTCGGTCTCCGTCCGGTACGAGATAAGAGGGGGGAAATATCGCTGATTGATAAATCGGGGATGCAAACACCGCAAACAAATCAGACAATCGAACAATTCACACCGAAAACAATTTTTTTAATTTTTATGAAATCTGGGTTGTTACAATGTCTGTACTTAATAAGCAAGCTCCTATTGATCCTCATGATGTTCCTTTAAATTCTTTGGTTGCTCAAGAAAGAGAGCAAGTTGATGTTAATTTTATTTTTAGGAACAACTTTAATAATAGTGCTTATAGGAATAATTTTGGTAGCAACAATCCTAGACTGTTCCCATCCAACAACTATGGGAACAACAACACTTATCCTAGCACCAAAAACTCCACTTCTGAATTAGAGAGCATGCTTAAGGACTTTATCACTTCTCAAAAGTCCTTCAATAAGAGTGTAGAAGAGAAATTAGAAAAATTAGATAGTCTCTCTTTGAAGGTAGACAACATTGCTCATGATGTAGAGATGCTTAAAATTAGAACTTCTCCCTTTGACGAAAGTAAAACTACACCCATCAATGTTATTCAAGTGCAAATTAATGAGAACATTAGAATGCTAGACAAAATTAAGGATAGATGGGCTAGAGAAAAGGTAGAGGAAGATAGGATTAAGAGCCTTCCTACACACACTATTATTGCCACTATACAAGTTGTTGAGGATCTCAAAACTTTTAGCACCCAACACATCCCTAGTCCCAATGGACCTATTAATGGTGATGCTAATACCTCAACTTTAGGACAAGAAGGTCCCATGAACTTAGATACTACCAAGAGAATGATCTTAGATGACATCACGACCACTTTAATTAATGGTAGTGATCTTAATTTGTAATTATAGTCTTTTTGAAGTTATCACTTTTTTTGCAAAGAATGGCTAAAGACCCCCACACTAGTACACTTAACATTGCCTTCACCGAGCATATTACCAACGCTCTTATCAAATCTAGGGAAGAGGAACTCAATTTAGAGACTTCTATTCCAAGAAAACTAGAAGATGGTTGGGATCCAATGGTCAATATTATATTAAATAATTTCTCATGCTTTCCTTTATATGATGTTGGAGCTAGTGCCTCTGTTTTACCCAAAAGAATGTATGATATGCTTGAATTGAATGCTTTTGATCCTTGGTCTTTTGGTGTTCATCTTGTTGATTCTTCCGTAAAGAAGCCTTTGGAAGGATCTATCATGTTCTTATTGTTGCCAATCATAATTATGTTCCCGTTGATTTTCTTGTCATGGACATTGAGTGTGATCCCTCATGTCCAATTATTTTGGACGTCCTTTTCTCCGCACAGTTGGTGCTATCATTGAAATGAACTAAGGGGCCATTACCCAATTCCCCCTCAAAAAGGGAATGGAACACTTCCCTCGAAAGAAGATTAAATTACCTTATGATTTCGTTACACGGGCAGTTATTCTTTTGGAGTTGATAAAACTTGATCTTTTTGCTTCATGCCTAGCTAAAAGGCATAAAAGAAAGCGCTTATTGGGAGGCAACCCAAAATGTTTTTACTTTCAGTTTTCGTGGTCTTGATGCTTGTTAGTACTGTAGCAACATCATTGTATCTTTTTTCTCAAGCTCTGTGCCAAGTTTTAGCCTCCGATTGCAAGAAAGTTCAAAAGTTGTGACATGTTGTCCAGAAACATATTATGTCTGCCTGACGGAAAAAAAACATGATAAATCACCAGATAATCTTTTTATCTAATTTTTTTTATAGTATGCTCTACACAATTAGCTTTCTGGCGTTTGTTCTGAGTTTTTTTATTTGAGTTGCAGAAGTACCCCAAACAAATTATTTACTACCTGTTGATAGTGCCCGATGGCGCTTCTCGTTGGTTACCCCAAGTGGAAGGTTGGATGTAGCCTAGTAGCAAATTTCGCTCGGTGAAGATACCAAAGTTATCGTACCAGTAGGACTCCAAATTCTGCAAGTAGGTGTCAACGGCGCCAAAGATTAAGTTGCCAGATGGAGATGAGGTTGACGTGGACCTGCACACACAACAAGTAATTTTTCTCTGAACAAGTACAGAGGGGTTGTCAATCCCTCCGTCCTTCTCGTTTACAAAGGATAAAACGCAAGAGGATAGTACTAGGGATAATTGTAACTAAAAGTAAAATTAGAAAATAAAGTGGAGGTGTAAACAGTGGTGGAAATATGGACTGGGCTCCCATGATGTTCACTAGTGATGTCTCTCTCCCAAAAGACGACAAAATAGCTAAGCTGGGTAAACAAATTACAACTGGGAAATTGACAGAATTATAAACGCATCGCAATGCTAATTATGCTACTGGAAAGCTAGAGGCTCAAAAGTATGGGAAGTACGGCAAGACAAGTAGACCGAAATCCATCTGCATCTACTCACTAATCATCCACCTTGAGATATCTATCCAGAACATCTCGCCGGTATTAAGTTGCGAGCCCCACCCAAAGTGTAAACTCAAAGCAACATACAACTGCATTAACAAACTTTGTGAAAGGTAAACAATCCTTGCAACCGCGGTTATAATCACCTTTGTTTTCTCCCTAGTAGGAACAGCACATCCCCTAGTCTCATGTTTCTGTCACTCAAGCTAGACATCGGGGGGGCATGAACCCACAATCATGCATAAATGCTCCCTCTTGGAGTTACTATCTACTACTTGGCCAAAGCAATAAAAAGTAATGGAGAACATGCAAGAATTACTCAAGAACAAAATATAAAAGGTAAACCAAATATATAACTCATCACGATCTGAACATAATCTCATAATCCATCGGATCCCAGTAAACACAGCATAGCAACAGCAGGAAAATTACATAGGTTCCTTGATCATGTAGGCAGCTCACAAGGACTAAAAACTAAAGAACAAGATTGGAGAGAAGACATCACATAGCTACTGTTCATGGGCCCATGGTCCAAGGGGGACTAATCACGGCACATACGGGAAGCATCCACGGTGGTGGAGAAGCTCCCGGAGGTCAATCCTCCCTCCGGAAGGGTGCCGGAAAGAGGACTTCTGGTGCTTCCGATCTTGGAAGCGCGGCGGCGGCAGAACAGAGAGGAATTTTGCGATGCGGGGGTCTCTCTGAAAGTTTTCTATACGGGAGGTAAATTTAGGCCTAAGGAGGCGCCAGAGGTGGGCCAAGTCACCGAGGCGGCCACCTGGCGCGACCAGGGGGTGGCCGCGCCACCAAGGCGCCTGGTCGCATGGGGGGCCCTGGTCCTCCTTCGGGGCTCCGGAAGCTTCCTGTACGCTGATTTTTTATATGATTTTTCTGAAATTTTTGGAGCTCTATAAATTTGGGTAAAAACCTGCAACTTACAGGCATCAGCAGACAGGAACTGGCACTGGGTGAACTGAGTTAGTAGGTTAGTCAAAATATGTGTAAAAAGATATAAAAGTGTAGGAAAACACATAGCAATGTCACATAAAAGAGCATGGAACAAGCAGAAATTATAGATACAAGAAGGTCCCATGAACTTAGATACTACCAAGAGAATGAGCTTAGATGACATCACGACCACTTTAATTAATGGAAGTGATCTTAATTTGATAATTGTAATCTTTTTGAAGTTATCACTTTTTTTACAAAGAATGGCTAAAGACCCCCACACTAGTACACTTAACATTGCCTTCACCGAGCATATTACCAATGCTCTTATCAAAGATAGGGAGGAGGACCTCAAGTTAGAGACTTCTATTCCAAGAAAACTAGAAGATGGTTTGGATGCTATGGTCAATATCATATTAAATAATTTCTCATGCTTTGCTTTATGTGATGTTGGAGCTAGTGCCTCTGTTTTACCCAAAAGAATGTATGATATGCTTGAATTGAAACCTTTTGATCCTTGGTCTTTTGGTGTTCGTCTTGTTGATTCTTCCGTAAAGAAGCCTTTGGAAGGATCTATCATGTTCTTATTGTTGTCAATGATAATTATGTTCCCGTTGATTTTCTTGTCATGGACATTGAGTGTGATCCCTCATGTCCAATTATTTTGGACGTCCTTTTCTCCGCATCGTTGGTGCTATCAATGACATGAAAGAAGGGGCCATTACCCAATTCCCCCTCAAAAAGGGAATGGAACACTTCCCTCGAAAGAAGATTAAGTTACCTTATGATTTCGTTACACGGGCAGTTATTCTTTTGGAGTTGATAAAACTTGATCTTTTTGCTTCATGCTTAGCTAAAAGGCATAAAAGAAAGCGCTTATTGGGAGGCAACCCAAAATGTTTTTACTTTCAGTTTTCGTGGTCTTGATGCTTGTTAGTACTGTAGCAACATCATTGTATCTTTTTTCTCAAGCTCTGTGCCAAGTTTTAGCCTCCGATTGCAAGAAAGTTCAAAAGTTGTGACATGTTGTCCAGAAACATATTATGTTTGCTTGACGGAAAAAAAACATGATAAATCACCAGATAATCTTTTTTATCTAATTTTTTTATAGTATGCTCTACACAATTAGCTTTCTGGCGTCTGTTCTGAGTTTTTTTATTTGAGTTGCAGAAGTACCCCAAACAAATTATTTACTACCTGTTGATAGTGCCCGATGGCGCTTCTCGTTGGTTACCCCAAGTGGAAGGTTGGATGTAGCCTAGTAGCAAATTTCCCTCGGTGAAGATACCAAAGTTATCGTACCAGTAGGACTCCAAATGCTGCAAGTAGGTGTCAACGACGCCAAAGATTAAGTTGCCAGATGGAGATGAGGTTAACGTGAACCTGCACACACAACAAGTAATTTTTCTCCCAACGAGTACAGAGGGGTTGTCAATCCCTCCGGCCTTCTCGTTTACAAAGGATCAAATGCAAGAGGATAGTACTAGTGATAATTGTAACTGAAAGGAAAAGTAGAAAATAAAGTGGAGGTGTAAACAGTGGTGGAAATATGGACTCGGCTCCCATGATGTTCACTAGTGTTGTCTCTCTCCCAAACGACGATAAAATAGCTAAGCTGGGTAAACAAATTACAACTGGGAAATTGACAGAATTATAAACGCACCGCAATGCTAATTATGCTACTGGAAAGCTAGAGGCTCAAAAGTATGGGCAGTACGCCAAGACAAGTAGACCGAAATCCATCTGCATCTACTCACTAATCATCCACCATGAGATATCTATCCAGAACATCTCGCCGATATTAAGTTGCGAGCCCCACCCAAAGTGTAAACTCAAAGCAACAGACAACTGCATTAACAAACTTTGTGAAAGTTAAACAATCCTTTCAACCGTGGTTACAATCACCTTTGTTTTCTCCCTAGTGGCAACAGCACATCCCCTAGTCTCATGTTTCTGTCACTCAAGCTAGACATCGGGGGGGGGGGGGCATGAACCCACAATCATGCATAAACGCTCCCTCTTGGAGTTACTATCTACTACTAGGCCAAAGCAATAAAAAGTAATGGAGAACATGCAAGAATTACTCAAGAACAAAATATAAAAGGTAAACCAAATATATAACTCATCACGATCTGAACATAATCTCATAATCCATCGGATCCCAGTAAACACAGCCTAGCAACAGCAGGAAAATTACATAGGTGCCTTGATCATGTAGGCAGCTCACAAGGACTAAAAACTAAAGCACAAGATTGGAGAGAAGACATCACATAGCTACTGGTCATGGACCCATGGTCCAAGGGGGACTAATCACGGCACATACGGGAAGCGTCCACGATGGTGGAGAAGCTCTCGGAGGTCAATCCTCCCTCCGGAAGGGTGCCGGAAAGAGGACTTTTGGTGCTCCCGATCTTGGAAGCGCGGCGGCGGCAGAACAGAGAGGAATTTTGCGATGCGGCGGTCTCTCTGAGGGTTTTCTGTACGGGAGGTAAATTTAGGCCAAAGCAGGCGCCAGAGGTGTGCCAGGTCACCGAGGCGGCCACCTGGTGCGACCAGGGGGTGGCCGCGCCACCAGGGCGCCTGGTTGCATGGGGGGGCCTGGTCCTCCTTCGGGGCTCCAGAAGCTTCCTGTACGCTGATTTTTTATATGATTTTTCTGGAATTTTTGGAGCTCTGTAAATTTGTGTAAAAACCTGCAACTTATAGACATCAGCAGACAGGAACTGGCACTGGGTGAACTGAGTTAGTAGGTTAGTCCAAATATGTGTAAAAAGATATAAAAGTGTAGGAAAACACATAGCAATGTCACATAAAAGAGCATGGAACAAGCAGAAATTATAGATACGTTTGGGACGTATCAATCATCAACAAGGTTTATCTTCATAAGTTCCTGAAGAAAACTTCTTATGAACTTATCACTCGTAACAAGCCTAATGTTTCATACCTTAGGGTGTTTGGTTCACCATGCTTTATTAGAGATATGAATCACCTGTTGGTCTGTTTTTCACAGATTCTGCCACATTTTGCGCTTTCACCGTTTTGCAAATCTTAAGCTTGCTTTTTCTTTGCAAAAACTTTTTGGCAATCTTGAGAAACATTAGCTCTTCATGAAAATATTTATTTTCAGTGGAGAAAAATTATTTATTTATGGGTACTAACCACTCTAATTAGCTTATGATGATTTTCGTATGCAGGGAGTTTTCAAGTATGCGAAAGAAGATGATGAAAGAAGATCCGGGAGTGCCAAACACTCATGCTTGGGGATGCCCCCATGCACCCCCAAAAAATATCCAAGGAGACTCAAGCGTCTAAGCTTTGGGATGCCCCCGTGCATCCCCTTCTCCATCAACAATCATTAGGTCGTCCTTCTCCATGCTATATTTTTATCTCTTCATGTGTTATGTGCTATGCTTGGAGCGTCTCGCTCTTTACTTTTTAGTTTGTTTTAGTTTCTCTTGCTGTTCATAACAAGTTGGACCCTAGCCTTCATTTTTTGGGAGAGAAACATGCTCCCTCCACCCTAGAACACAACATAGGTTTGCATTCTTATCTTTTTGTGTGTTCTTTATCTTTTCATAACCGTTGTCATGCTTAGCTCTTATTTTTCATGCTTATCTTTGTAAGAGCTTTTATTTAGGTTGCTTTTGGAATTCTCTTGAGTTATCATGCTTATCCTGTTTAGAGAGTTGGTTGGTTGCACTGAGTTGTGTGTCTTGCATGAGTAGGTAAGTAAGGTAGCTGTTATAAGTATAGTAGTAACTTACAATATTTTTTAGGTATTGATTTGAGTAATGTTTGGACTTTTGGTGCCAAGAGCTTGAGCCTATTAGTGATAGGTGTCGTATTTTGGGCAATCTGTGTTTATTTTAGAAAACTAAAAAAAATAGTTGAGAACTCTAGCTACTAGATGGATTGCTAACCTCTGGAGGGGTTGGAATATATAGAGTACCCTCACGTACCATTGGTCAAGGATGCGCAAGGATAACCAAACCCCCATACACTCCTCCTCGGGGTACTTGTCTCTTTGTGAACCTCCTCATTAGATAGAGAGTTACCGATAATAAGTGCATGAGTTCTTTGGACTAATGCGAGTATTCGATTGTTGGCACTTCCACCTTCCATATTTTTCTAGCCTCTTCGGTACCGTGCATTGCCTTTCTCATCTTGAGAGTTGGTGAAAACTTCGCCGGGCCATCCAAACCCTTGGCATGATACGCTATGTCATCATAAACCTCCTTATATCTTCCTCAAAGCAGCTAGAGTGTCCCCCGGGAGCTTCTCCACCACCATGGATGCTTCTCGGATGTGTCGTGAGTATTCCCCCTTGGACCATGGGTCCATGACTAGTAGCTATGTGATGTCTTCTCTCCAATCTTGTTATTGAATTCTTAGCCCTTGTGAGTTTCCCTACATGATCAAGGCACCTATGTAATTTTCCTGCTGTTGTTATGATGTGTTTGCTGTGATCCGATGGATTATGAGATTATGTTCATATCATGATGAGTTATATATTTGGTTTACCTTTTATATTTTGTTCTTGAGTAATTCTTGCATGTTCTCTGTTACTTTGTATTGCATTGGCCAATTAGTAGATAGTAACTCCAAGAGGGAGCGTCTATGCATGATTGTGGGTTCATGCCCCCCGATGTCTAGCTTGAGTGACAGAAACATGAGACTAGGGGATGTGATGTTGCCACCAATGAGAAAACAACGGTCCTTGTAACCGCGGTTGCAAGGATTGTTTATCTAACGCATAGAGTGGTAATGTAGTTGTCTGCTGCTTTGAGTTTACACTTTTGGTGGGGCTCGCAACTTAATACCAGCGAGATGTTCTGGATAGATATCTCAAGGTGGATCATAGTGAGTAGATGCAGATGGACTTCGCTCTACTTGTCTTGGCGTACTGCCCATACTTTCGAGCCTCTAACTTTAAAAAAGCATAATTAGCATTGCAGTGCGTTTATAATTCTATCAATTGCCCAGTTGTAATTTGTTTACCCATCTTAGTTGTTTTATCATCTTTTGGGAGAGAGACATCACTAGTGAACATCATGGGACCCTGGTACATATTACTACCACTGTTTACACCTCCACTTTATTTTCTGCTTTTACTTTCTGTTGCAATTATCACCGCTATCATTATCCTCTTGCGTTTGATCCTTTGTAAACGACAAAGCCAGAGGGATTGACAACCCCTCTGTACTCGGTGGAGCAAAGTTACTTATTGTGTGTACAGGTCTAGGTAAATCAAGTGATTATCTTCAAACGCCGCCTCACTTGTCGTCTTCGGAGTCCCACGGGAGACATAAACCTTGGTATCTTCACCAAGGAAAATTTGCTGCTATCTACATATCAACCTCCACTTGGGTAATCAACGAAGGGCGAGAAGTCGTTATCTTCTCTCGTACCATCACCACCATACCTACCTATCAAGGTATTTCCATAGCCTTTCCGAGATACATTCAGTACAGGAAACATGAGTTTTTCCGTCACCCAAAGCGGACGGAAAACATATGAAAAGATGACGGCAAAGCCTTTGTCGTCAGCTCCCGGGCGGCAACATGTTTGTCAGCTGTTTAGTTGGCAGCGAGCGGCGTTGCCATCAGCCGAAAATCGATCGACGGCAAAGGCTTTGCCTTCAGACATTCTGTACCGGCAGATGGCGATGCAGCTTGTACGTCCAGCCGGTGACTTAACCCCGTAAAGGGGTTAACAACGCAAGTTGTCCTCGGCCGTCCAGGGATCTGACGGCAACGAAGTTGCTCTGGGCCCGCGTGTTAGCCCATTCCCGTCAACCGTAGTGGTGGTGGACGGAAAACAAGTAGCTCTGGGTCCGCGTGTCCGCCCGAGCTTTGCCGTCAGCTTGCCGGGGGCCGACGGCAACCAGCCTGGTTGGGTCCGCCTGTCAGTCCTTTGCCGTCAGCCTATGGACTGGCTAACGGAAAAGCAGTGACCATATGGTCACTCCCACAACCCCAGCAAGCATAGGTGATCTCCACGTGTCTGCTTTGTCGTCAGCTTGCCAACGACAAAGATGTCTGCTTCTTTCTTTTATTTTTATTTTCTATAAATCCCTGCATTTTAACAATACAATATATATACAACACAACATGGTCTAGCACTTGCCCAACATCACAACAATATAAATATAGAACTGCGTATATCACAACATGATATATTAGAGTGCACACATGTACCTACAAGTCATCTCCGTACCCGCAAGTCCACTAGTGCATACAAAAAGTTTAAAATAGCAACAATAGCCAAATCTGCATAACCACAAGTGCCTAGAAAGTCATCTCCATAACCATCATCTACATAACCACAAGTGCCTACAAAGTCTAGCACTAAGCAAAGAGTACTCCGCAACATCCATCCATATATATGCATATAGCCAAATCTGCAAAAATGAAATATAATAATATTACTTATGAAAATGAAGAAATCCATGTCACTTATTATGTTTATAAGCTAAGTCTAAAAAAGAAGAAGTAGAAGAACAAAAGAGGACCAAGGATAAGTATAAGGAGAAGAAAATAATAAGGAGAAGAAAATAATAAGGAGAAGAAGAGAAGAATAAGAAGAAGAAAAAGAGAAGAAGATGGAGAAAAACAAAGAAGAGAAAAAGGAAGAATAAGAAGATCTTTTCCTCCTCTCCTTCTTCTTCTTCTACTACTTCTTATTCTTAAACCATAAGAGCTAAATATATCTCATTGTAGATCTAACTAAGCCATTAATTCATTTTTGAGTTTTATATGCGAAGTATAAGTCATTTTTAAGGTTTATAAGCCACTAAAGTCATTTTTTTATCTAACCAAGCTAGTAAATTCATTTTTGAGCTTTTATACGACAAGTATAAGTCATTGTTGACCTTAATAAGCTTTTAAAATCAAATTTGAGCTTTACAAGCTTATAAATCCAAGTTTGGGCTTGATAAGCTTATAAAGTTACTATTGAGCTTTTAGAAGCCAAGTATAACTCAATTTCTATCGAACTAAGCTATTAATATCATTTTTTATCTTTATGAGCTTATGAAGTCATTGAGGAGCTATTATAAGCCAAGTATATGCCATTTTTTAGGTTTACAAGCTTATAAAGCCAAGTTTAAGCTTTATAAGCTTATAAAGTCTTTTTTTAGCTTTACAAGCTTATAAAGCCAAGTTTGAGCTTTATAAGCTTATAAAGTCACTATTGAGCTTTTCTAAGCCAAGTATAACTCAATTTTTATCGAACTAAGCTATTAATATCATTTTTCAGCTTTATGAGCTTATGAAGTCATTGAGGAGCTATTATAAGCCAAGTGTATGCCATTTTTGAGCTTTCCAAGCTTATAAAGCCAAGTTTAAAAGCTTTATAAGCTTATAAAGTCATTTTTGAGCTTTACAAACTTATAAAGCCAAGTTTGAGCTTTATAAGCTTATAAAGTTACTATTGAGCTTCTCTAAGCTAAGTATAACTCAATTTTTATCAAACTAAACTATTAATATCATTTTTCAGCTTTATGAGCTTATGAAGTCATTGAGGAGCTATTATAAGCCAAGTATATGCCATTTTTGAGGTTTAAAAGATTATAAAGCCAACTTTAAGCTTTATAAGCTTATAAAGTCATTTTTGAGCTTTTATAAGCCAAGTATAAGTCAATATTTATGTAACTAAGCTATTAATACCATTATTGAGCTTTATGAGCTTCTAAAGTCATTGATGAGCTTTATGTAACTTACCGGAGGCCACCTCAAGGCTGAGAAGCACCGCCAGGTGGGTTGCTCGGGGATTCATTAGGAGATTCTTGTGGGTCGTGAGATGTAGCTCCGGAATGACGCTGCAGCAAAGGATGAGTTGCAATGTGGTAAGCACTACAACACTCAATGGTATAAGACCGGGCTATATTGATCATTGAAAGAAACTCACCGTCCCGAGAGGAGAAACGATAGGCGTCGGCATCGGTGGAGGGGTAAGACCTTGCTTTTCCCACATACTCGGCGAGTTAGTTTTTGAGGACTCAAGCATATTAGAAAGTGAACCGAACATGCATATGCATTCTTGGCGGATATATATGCAGAAGTAGTAATTTACCGAGAAGTGGTCGTAGATGGCCTTCATCTGGGCATTATTGTGTGCCCTCTCCTCCTCCAATATCATCTGCATCCTCTCCTCCAACAACCTCTGGGTCATCTCCTCCGCCAGCCGGTCCCTCTCCGCCAACTGCTCTACCAACAACTCTTGTGTCGTCTGTCTCTCCCTCTGAATGGTGTCCTGCAAGCACTCCGCAATCTAGCAATTAATTCATCATCGCTACGCAATCTAAAGAACGAAAGGAAGAATTTAGGCAAAGTTATAACTAGATAGCAATATTGTCAGAACCCTCTGTTAGGTAATGTGCTAGGGTTAGCAAGTCACTTGAATCATGTTAAAATTTCAAAACAAATCTTTGAAATCAAAACCAAAAGAAATATGGGAGAAGGAACCCCCCCAGATGAATTAATTCAAAAGGCCAGATAAAAATCTTCTCCAAAAATTCATGTTAGATTTTTGAAAAGTCTTATAAATGAGTGTAATCGCATATCAAGTGATGTGGGACCCATCCAATGCTCATAGATTTTTCAAATATTCAAACAGTGCCTTGGAATTAATCAATAACCCTATTTGAGTTAAGATTCAAATTATTTGAATTTTAAAAATGTTGAAACTTTATAAGTGGCTAGTCTATATTATTATGAGGCCATATAAAAATTTTCAGAATTTAATAAAATGCCTAGCTATTTAATTTAGCTCAGCAAAACAAATGTCAGAAAAGAAAAAAAAGGAAGAAGAAACCCTTACCTGTCGCCTAGGCGAAGCCGGCCCATCCAGCCCAGCCGGCCCAAAAGGGCACAGGGGTCTTCTTCCCCGTCCCGTGCACCCAAGCTGCTCGGTGGAAAGCCACCGAGCCAGCCGTGGACGCCACGTCGCCGCCGAGAGCCTTCCAGGCCTCCCCGTTCCTCCTTCCTTCGCCTGGAGACGCCCTGGAGCACGCCTCCTCCATTCCTCCCCTCCAGCGCGACTCCTTCGTCCTCCTTCGCCGATTTCTTCCTCCACCCGAGAGCGCCTCCGCTCGCCGTCGCAAGATCTCGCGGCCAATGACGAAGAGGAGCCCGGAGACCTTGTCCATCCTGCACAGCACCGTCGACTACCCCGATCTGGAGAAGATGGCCCCTTAATCGAGCCCGTGGACGACGCACGCTTCACCGAGACGTCGCCGGAACTGCAAGCCCCCGACAACGAATTCGTCACCGTCGCGCCACCAATCGCCCCGCCGTCTGCACCGTTGAGCTTAGGGTGAGCTTCTCCCCGTTTTCCCCAAGTTATCGCGGCCCCTCGCACCCTCTGTGCCATTCCACCATGGGAGCCGAGCTCCGTCGCCGCCATGGCTGACCCCGAGATCGCCCCCGTGCCTCTACACCCTGGTTCAAGCGCGCATCATGTTTCCCTTCGCCACAGCTTCACAACGCGCTAGGCCACGCTCGTTTTCGTGCACCGCAACATCGTCTCCGTCGTAGCCGTGTTTCTGCCGCCTCCACGGGTGCTCGCCGCGGACGACTCCGGCCTCCCCGGTGACGCTGAGGTGCTCGGGGTGAAGCGCGCGTCCAAGAGGAGTCGTCTGGTGGTCTCGGCGCACCTTTTGGACCACGGGAACGCCCTCCCGCGTGTGCGCCGCCGTGGCCAGGCCGCCGGCGTTTAGCCGTCGGTGGGTTAGCCACTAATCCCCTCCTAAACCCACCCTGGGCCACTGACCAGTGGGCCCAGTGGCTTAATTAAGCCACTGGATTAATTAACCAGCCGGGTTAATTAACCAGTGACACTGACATGCCGACCCCACACGTCAGCCCCCCCTGACGTCACCCTTGCGCACGCCTGACGCAATAAATCGATTTAATGAATTTCCAGAAATCAAATTGAATTAAAGAATTTCAGAAGATTCCAGAAAATAAACCAAACTTTGGAAATTCATAGAAAATTCATATCAACTCCAAATTGGACAAATAATATATGAAAAATGATCAGGAGAAAATAAGCTATCCAAAAATGCAACTTTAAACTATGTTTGAGTTGATTTTAAAATGGTACCAGTAGCATATGTCATTTGAATTATTTGGAATTTATTCAAATTCAATTCAAATACTTTTGCAACTTAGACCATGGAATTATGCTATATTTCAACCACACTTCAGAGGCATATCATACACATTTCCAAAAGGTTTAAAATGATCAAGCAATGTCAAATGTAACTTGGATAAGTTTGAATTCAACTTGGAGTTTGAATTTGCAATTCAATTTGCAATATACTCCATTTAAATGGAATTGCTTCACACATCAAAGCATATACATCAAGTTTCAACCTTCCATCATGTGATTGTGCATTGTATTTACTTTGCTACCTTGTTTGTTGTTTGTCAAGTAGAGGTGGAACCGGAGCAGGAGGCTGCCCCCTTCGCTGAAGATCCAGAACCCGAACCTCGTCAGCAAGACAAGCAAACCCCCATTGATCATGTCGATAAAATCCCACTTCCCTCTCATGTCTCGCTTATGCATTGTATAGGATGATTACCATGCTACGTTTCTGCCGCATAGATGAACCCATTCCTTTGCATGACCTATCATTTGTCACAGTAGTAGGCAAAACCACAATCCTAGCAAATGTAGGAGTTGATTGATATCATGTGGCCCCTGCAATTGTTACTGCTTATTTCACGCTTAGAATGATACCATGTTGATACTGTTATGTGAGTCGGGATGGTAGTGATCATGTTGATGTTGGTAGAAAAGTGTTGGTGAATCGACCCTAATACAAGGTGAACGATGAGAGGCTGTGTAGGAGTACACGGTGGGTTGTCTCGTTGAACACCGCCCTAAGTCCGAGTTCTTGTGTGGTGATCCAAGATGAAGAGTACAACCACACATTGGGCTCACTGACCCCTCTCAACTTACTAACTCATCCCTTTCGATGTCCAGATGTCGCAATAGTTCAGAGTTCTGGTAGGTCTGTGGCCTGGATGCTAAGTGAGAGAACGGCTCATCCGAGACCGGCTTATGCACCACGCACACATCACTTGGGTCCACTTCGGTAAACCGGTCGGGTTCACGATAGTGGTAGCCAACCCAAGTAGGCGGCTTTCTCGGACTAGATCGGCTATGAGGTAACAGTTGTGGTGAGCATCCTCGCCGACACTTCTTGAACGGTGTCGAGTACAAAGGCGGTAACAGATGATCATGTGTGTGTAGCGGTACACCCCTGCAGGGTTAACAAAACTATTCGAATAGCCGTGTCCGCGGTTATGGACTACTTGGAAAGCTTAGCTTGATTATTAGACAACTTGAACTGGATACTTCTAAAACACACCAAGATAAGTGTGAGTGCTATGGCGTGCTTTCTCGTGGGGAAGTCGAGGAAGGCACCATAGTGGTGTAATTGGTTGGAGAAAGTAGTGGACTCGTGTACGCTTCTTACCTCAAAGTCTGGTACTCGTAGTTCAGGACTAGCCAAGTCAAAGCTGGCATTTCTGCAAGTGAAACCCCACCTCCCTTTACCTTGGTACATGTGCATGAGTAGTATAGCTCATATGTAAGTCTTGCTGAGTACGACTTTGTACTCACGTTTGCTTAATCTATGTTTTAGATGAGACCACTGACCCCGAAGGTGGCTTCTTCATCGAGCTGGACGACTGAAGACCAACTAGTCTAGTCCCAGTCAGACGACTGGTTCCCTCGTGGAGGGCTTGTGTTTAAATAAGGCTTCTTAAGCCATTTGTTAAACTTGTCTGTACTCAGACATAATTTGCTTCCGTTTGTGTTGTAATGTTGGATCACATGTTTGTGATCTCTGTGTGCACTCTATAAGAGTTATCAATAAAGTTGTATACTTTGTAGAGAATTGCAATGATACCTACTGTTCATACAAGGCATGTGTGCTGTGTGTATGTTTATAACATGCATGTATTTGTATGGGTTTTCGAGACCTTAGTTGTGATCTGGCTGGCGGTCTTTCATACACCAAATGGCCCTTAGATGTGCGCAGCTTGGGGCATCACGATGCGATTGCTAGAGACTCCGTCTCGTGCACACTTTGTGGTATGATCGAGCCCGCCCTAGACCCCGACTAAGTGATCGGGCTAGAGTAAGTCTATGTAAGAGTTATGAGATAGTCGATAGTATGGTTGAGGCGACTTGTCTATGAATATGGGAGTTCACCACCCATATCATTAGACTTGTGTGCGGACGATGAGGACCCATCTCAGTTGATCATCCGGCCTGGATGGGATGCCCCTCACGTACGATGCTTTCCGAGAACGTTCTGTGCTTGGCCTTGTCTTCTTAGACAAGTGGGTACGGTTCTCGGCTCTCCATATGATTATGTCTTAACTGGACTTGCATACGCTAACCCCGGGTCCCGACAGACTTGGTATCAGAGCAGGACTGACTGTAGGACTAGTAGCCTTGGCCGAAGTCAAGTCTAGCTTGCTATAGTTATATAGTTAGTCTGGGTATATAAGGGAACAACGTAAGGCTTCTTTTTTCTCCTTACCCCCTTCGTTCTGAGTTCTGAGTCACCCTCATCTTATTCTACGGGAAGATAGGACTAGGCTCTTCTCTGTCTGACTAGAACATCTTGTTGATTGCTTCCTTATAGCCGTAGGAAAGTTGTGTCCGGTTTCCTAGCATTGTTGTAATTCTGTTTCTTACATCGTATTATGTAAGTGTTGTTTTCATATTGAAAGAAATTGTCATTTCTTACAATTACAGCCGTTATGCTGTCCGAGTCATTCCAGGTTTATCTCATAATCTGATGCATTTGCAAACTCCTTCTTTCTGTTTCAGATGGCAGATCTTCCCCCTCGGCAGATTGTTCGTTTGACCAGGTGCCCCGGTGTGCGTGGCCATTCCGCCACGTTGATCGAGATGATGTCCTACGTGGGATATCGATGGTACCCTGAGTACACCGTCGAGGAGCAGTTCCACGACTTCAACCAGACGCAGTTCCACTGCATTGTCAGGATCTACCCGCACCACGTTGGAGTCACCCAGCCTATCCACTTTGGACATGGCATTGGTATTACTGAGAACATGGCTGTGCAGGATGCTGCATACTCATGTATCACCCTGCTGAGAGAGGAGCACACCATGCTGAGAGAGACCTCATTCCGCTATATCCCTGTTGCACTTCCAGGAGAAGGGGGATATTACACCGGACTCTACTCAGATCACTCTGTAGAGGATCCAGCACTTCAGATGACTGCTAGGTTTGCTAGTGATCGAGATCGTGATGCACGCGCTCTCCGTTTCGAGCTTCACACCACTCGTGTTCGTCTGTATCGAGCACTGAACCTTTTGGCACCCTTCGTGAGCGTTGGATCAGTCGAGTATGATGCTATCTACCCTGTGAGGAGTCAGATGCCTTCTCGAGTTGCTTGGCCCGAGATTGGAGGCATTTTTCCACCCCGTGGTCCTTTTCTTCCACCCTACGCTGGACCTAGGCCCCATCCTTGCCCAAATGGATATCAGGGTCCACAGGCCTCCGTGTTTTCCGATGGTCACCTTCAGCTACCGGGATACGCGGGTAACTTTTATGAGGACTACTATGGAGATGGAGATGAGTGAGACCGCTTGTGGTCTTACTTAGTGAGGATGTAGTAGTATCGTAGTATATTGTGCGCAAGGTGTCTAAGTTCCAGAGGCTTAGATAAATAATGTATAGGAAGTCAGAGTGCCTCTGAAGGATGTATCATCTTCATCACGTTTGTATTAGCTTGGTGCTTGTACTAAAACGATGTATTGTTTGTATGACAGCTTGTGAATATATGGCTTGTATGCTTTATCACCATGTTGTCAAGATGATTACTTCCTTTGCTCTGTAATCCTTCCATTACTTCAATACCTTGTTCAGACTCTCCCAATCAACTCTGTTTGACTTTGGTTTTTCACCTTCAGGATGTCTCAAGGAACCCATGGCCAGATTGGTCGTAACCAGGGTCGTGTGAATGACCAGGAGGAAGGCAACCTTCCACCCCCACCCACGATGGCTCAGGTTCTAATGGAGGTTGAGAGGAACCGCCGAGACTCTCACCACCTGTTGGAAGTCATTGCACTCAACACCACTCAGCAACGCAACGAGTTGGTGTCCCTGAACGACTTCATCCGACTTCATCCCCCGGTTTTCAGTTACTCCACCGAGCCCCTTGACGCCGATGACTGGCTTCGTAGCATCGAGAGGAAGCTCCAAGAAGGCCATGTTGAAAATGGCGACAAGGTCAACTATGCCACCTATCACCTTGAAGGTGCAGCTAGCTCTTGGTGGGAGAACTTCCTGAATATGCGCCCCATTGGACCGCCCGCATCTTGGGATGAATTCTGCACTTCCTTCCGTGAGCACCACATTCCCAAGGGTCTTATGGACCGCAAGCATGAGGAGTTCTGTAACCTCACTCAAGGCAGAAGGACTGTTGACGAGTTTAGTCGTGAGTTCAACCGACTTTCTCGTTATGCTACCGAAGAAGTCTCCACCGACGCAAAGAAGCAAGAGAGGTTCTGTCGTGGCCTCAACTCTGGACTCCGTCGTGAGCTCAACCTTCATGACCTTGCCACCTTCCAGGTCCTTGTCAACAAGGCCATCAAGGCAGAGGACATGAACACCCCCAACGACTTTCGCAAACACCCTAGAGACGACAGTTAATCCAGTTCTGGCTCCCAGAAGCGCAAGATCTGGATCCCAAATAGTATGTTCCGCCAGAACAACCCACCGAGGCCATCCTATGTGGCGCCTCGTCCACCAACCCAGTTCCACCCAGCTCCACCAAACAACCCAGCTCCACGCACTGTTTTCGGAGCCTGTTACAAGTGTGGTCAGGCAGGCCACTATTCTCGTGAGTGTCCCCAGAACCAAATCCAGAATCAGAATGCTCCACCCCGTGCCGGAGGCAACAACAACAATGGTCGTGGCAAGCCACCCCAGAAGGTCTACACCGCCAAACCCGCTCCTCCCGCCACTCGTGGACGTGTGAACCAGATCGCCGCCGAAGAGACTGACGACACCACTGACGTCATTCTTGGTACGCTCCCAGTCAATTATGTTCCTACTTCCGTTCTTTTCGACCCAGGAGCATCTCATTCATTCATGTCGGAAAGTTATGCACTTCGTCATGAGTTATCTTTTGTTGAATTGTCCACCCCAATGATTATTCAAACTCCAGGGTCAAGATGGCAAACTAATAGAGTAAGCCATGGTAATCAAATTGCAATTGAGGGTTTAGTATTCCTTGCTTCACTCATAGCCCTCAAGTCTTCAGATATTGATGTCATCCTTGGCATGGATTGGCTATCAAGACAGAATGCCTACCTGGATTGCAAAGGCAAATCCGTGAAACTCACCCACCCTTCAGGCAAAACCGTCAACTATACCTCACCCAGAACAAGAACCCAAGTGCATTCCTTGAATGTACTTCCCCTTCCCGAACTTGAAGATATTCCGGTGGTTCATGACTTCCCGGATGTCTTTCCTGAAGAGCTTCCGGGCATGCCACCCGACAGATGTGTAGAGTTTATAGTGGATCTTGTACCAGGAACCGCACCAATTTCCAAACGCCCATACAAAATGGCCTCACGTGAGTTAGCTGAGCTAAAAATCCAACTTGATGCTTCGTTGGCAAAAGGCTTCATCCGCCCTAGCTCATCGCCATGGGGTTTCCCCGTTCTGTTCGTAAAGAAGAAAGATGGAACAGAAAGGATGTGCGTAGACTATCGCCCGCTAAATTTAGCGACGATAAAGAAAAAATACCCACTGCCCAGGATCAATGATCTTTATGATCAACTTGCAGGATCCTCTGTCTTCTCCAAGATGGATTTGGGATTAGGTTATCATCAAATCAAAATCCGAAACGAGGACATTTCCAAAACGGCTTTTACTACTCGTTATGGTCTTTACGATTACACCGTCATGTCCTTTGGTTTAACCAATGCCCCCGCCACATTCTCACGCTTGATGAATTCGATCTTCATGGAGTACCTAGATAAATTTGTTGTGGTTTATCTCGATGATATTCTCATCTACTCGAAGAACGAAGAAGATCATGCCGAGCATTTAAGGCTGGTATTGATGAAACTTAGAGAGCATCGCCTGTATGCTAAATTCTCCAAGTGTGAATTCTGGCTACCAGAAGTGACCTACTTAGGCCACGTGATTTCTTCAAAAGGCATTGCTGTGAATCCCGAGAGAGTTCAGGCCGTCCTTGACTGGACTCCACCTGAATCGGTTAAGCAAGTTAGGAGTTTTCTTGGCCTAGCCAGCAATTGCCGTCGCTTCGTCGAGAACTTTTCTAAAGTTGCAAAGCCTCTAACTGAACTCCTCAAGAAAGATAAGAAATTCTTATGGACTCCCAAGTGCGAGGAAAGCTTTCAAGAGCTGAAAAGGAGATTGACTTCTACACCCGTACTTGCACCTCCAGACACCAAGAAGGATTTCGAGATCTATTGTGACGCATCACGGCAAGGGTTAGGATGCATACTTCTGCAAGATCGACATGTGGTAGCTTATGCTTCACGCCAGTTGCGGCCACATGAAGAAAACTATCCTACCCATGACCTGGAACTCGCTGCCGTAGTTCATGCCCTAACAACTTGGCGACATTACCTCCTTGGTAATCGTTGTGAGATCTATTCCGACCACCAAAGCCTCAAATATATTTTCACCCAGCCAGATCTTAATCTCAGGCAAAGACGCTGGATTGAGTTGATAAAAGATTACGACGTAGGAATTTCTTACACCCCAGGCAAAGCCAATGTCATGGCTGATGCACTAAGTCATAAGTCATATTGTAACAACCTCATATTACAACAGTATCAACCACTTCTTCATGACGACTTTCACAAGCTCAATCTTGAGGTTGTTCCTCATGGCTATCTTTCTACCTTGGTGGCGAAACCAACTCTTGAGGATCAAATCATAGTTGCCCAAAGCCGTGCACGAGGTGTTCGCCGGATCAAGGAGAACATTGCTAGCGGAGTTGCTAAATGTTTCTCCACAGATAGCAAGGGAACGGTATTCTTTGAAAATCGTTTGGTAGTACCTAAGAATAGGGAACTAAGGCAACTCATCCTCAAGGAAGCCCATGACACACCCCTCTCAATTCATCCCGGTAGCACAAAAATGTACCGAGATCTACGCCAGAGATTTTGGTGGACTAGGATGAAGAGAGACATTGCTCAATTTGTTGTCGAATGTGATGTTTGTCGTCGCATTAAGGCAGAACATCAAAGACCTGCTGGTACACTTCAACCTTTGTCTATTCCCGAGTGGAAATGGGACAAAGTAGGTATGGACTTCATCACCGGCTTTCCCAAAACCCAGAAAGGAAACAATGCCATCTTCGTTGTCATAGATAGGCTTTCCAAAGTTGATCACTTCCTTCCGGTTCGCGAGTCTATAACTGCTAGCCAGTTAGCGGACTTGTACATCTCTAGAATTGTATCCCTTCACGGTGTTCCTTTGGAAATCAATTCTGATCGCGGTAGCCTTTTCACCTCTAGATTTTGGGGAAGCTTTCAGAAGGCTATGGGAACTCATCTCTCCTTTAGTACAGCTTTCCATCCTCAGTCTAGCGGTCAAGTCGAAAGGGTTAACCAAATTCTTGAAGACATGCTCAGAGCTTGTGTTATCTCATTCGGAACGAATTGGGAGAAGTCTCTTCCATTTGCCGAATTTGCTTATCACAATAGTTTTCAATCTAGTCTGAACATGGCTCCTTTTGAACTCCTATATGGACGACGATGTCGAACACCTTTAAACTGGTCAGAAACCGGTGAAAGACAATTCTTTGGACCGGATATGATCAAGGAAGCAGAAGAGCAAGCTCGCATTGTTCGTGATTAATTGAAAGCAGTCCAGTCTCGTCAGAAAAGCTACTATGATCGTCATCATAGGCAAGAAAGCTACAATCTGGATGAGAAGGCTTACCTTCGGGTTACTCCTCTGAAGGGAACCCAACGTTTCGGTATCAAAGGCAAGTTGGCCCCACGTTACATCGGACCTTTCCGCATTATTGCTAAACGTGGAGAAGTTTCCTACCAACTTGAACTACCCCCGCACCTTTCCCGAGTACATGATGTATTCCATGTGTCCCAACTCAGGCGTTGCTTCAAGGACCCTATCCGCGAAGTCGACCATGAAACGCTTGATCTCCAAGATGACCTTTCTTATCGAGAATACCCCATTCGTATTCTTGATTCCGCAGAGCGTGTCACTCGTTGTCAGAAGATGAGGTGTCTGAAAGTGCAGTGGTCACACCACTCTGAGAGAGAAGCTACGTGGGAAAGAGAAGACCGTCTCAGTGCCGAGTACCCCTCCTTCCTCCCGCAGACTTCTGAATCTCGGGACGAGATTCTGTTGAGTGGGGGCGAGTTGTCTGAACCCTCTGTTAGGTAATATGCTAGGGTTAGCAAGTCACTTGCATCATGTTAAAATTTCAAAAGAAATCTTTGAAATCAAAATCAAAAGCAAAATGGGAGAAGGAACCCCCCCAGATGAATTAATTCAAAAGGCCAGATAAAAATCTTCTCCAAAAATTCATGTTAGATTTTTGAAAAGTCTTATAAATGAGTGTAATCACATATCAAGTGATGTAGGACCCATCCCATGCTCATAGATTTTTAAAATATTCAAACAGTGCCTTGGAATTAATCAAATAACCCTATTTGAGTTAAGATTCAAATTATTTGAATTTTAAAAATGTTGAAACTTTATAAGTGGCTAGTCTATATTATTATGAGGCCATATAAAAAATTTTAGCATTTAATAAAATTCCTAGCTATTCAATTTAGCTCAGCAAAACAAATGTCAGAAAAGAAAAAACAGAAAAGGAAGAAGAAACCCTTACCTGTCGCCTAGGCGAAGCCGGCCCATCCAGCCCAGCCGGCCCAAAAGGGCACACGGGTCTTCTTCCCCATCCCGTGCACCCAAGCTGCACGGTGGAAAGCCACCGAGCCAGCCGTGGACGCCACGTCGCCGCCGAGAGCCTTCCAGGCCTCCCCGTGCCTCCTTCCTTCTCCTGGAGAAGCCCTGGAGCACGCCTCCTCCATTCCTCCCCTCCAGCGCGACTCCTTCCTCCTCCTTCGCCGATTTCTTCCTCCACCCGAGAGCGCCGCCGGTCGCCGTCGCAAGATCTCGCGGCCAACGACGAAGAGGAGCCTGGAGACCTTGTCCATCCTGCGCAGCACCGTCGACTACCCCGATCTGGAGAAGATGGCCCCTTAATCGAGCCCGTGGACGACGCACGCTTCACCAAGAGGTCGCCGGAACAGCAAGCCCCCGACGACGAATTCGTCACCGTCGCGCCACCAATCGCCCCGCCGTCTGCACTGTTGAGCTCAGGGTGAGCATCTCCCCGTTTTCCCCAAGTTATCGCGGCCCCTCGCACCCTCAGTGCCATTCCACCATGGGAGCCGAGCTCCGTCGCCGCCATCGCTGACCCCGAGATCGCCCCCGTGCCTCTACACCCTGGTTCAAGCGCGCATCATGTTTCCCTTCGCCATAGCTTCACAACGCGCTAGGCCACGCTCGTTTTCGTGCACCGCAATGTCGTCTCCGTCGTAGCCGTGTTTCTGCCGCCGCCACGGGTGCTCGCCGCCGACGACTCCGGCCTCCCCGGTGACGCTGAGGTGCTCGGGGTGAAGCGCGCGTCCAAGAGGAGTTGTCTGGTGGTCTCGGCGCACCTTTTGGACCACAGGAACGCCCTCCCGCGTGTGCGCCGCCGTGGCCAGGCCGCCGGCGTTTAGCCGCCGGTGGGTTAGCCACTAATCCCCTCCTAAACCCACCCTGAGCCACTGACCAGTGGGCCCAGTGGCTTAATTAAGCCACTAGATTAATTAACCAGCCGGGTTAATTAACCAGTGACACTGACATGCCGACCCCACACTTCAGCCCCCCCTGACGTCACCCTTGCGCAAGCCTGACGCAATAAATCGATTTAATGAATTTCCAGAAATCAAATTGAATTAAAGAATTTCAGAAAATTCCGAAAAATAAACCAAACTTTGGAAATTCATAGAAAATTCATATCAACTCCAAATTGGACAAATAATATATGAAAAATGATCAGGACAAAATAAGCTATCCAAAAATGCAACTTTAAGCTATGTTTGAGTTGATTTTAAAATGGGACCAGTAGCATATTTCAGTTGAATTATTTGGAATTTATTCAAATTCAATTCAAATACTTTTGCAACTTAGACCATGGAATTATGCTATATTTCAACCACACTTCAGAGGCATATCATACACATTTCCAAAAGGTTTAAAATGATCAAGAAATGTCAAATGTAACTTGGATAAGTTTGAATTCAACTTGGAGTTTGAATTTGCAATTCAATTTGCAATATACTCCATTTAAATGGAATTGCTTCACACATCAAAGCATATACATCAAGTTTCAACCTTCCATCATGTGATTGTGCATTGTATTTACTTTGCTACCTTGTTTGTTGTTTGTCGAGTAGAGGTGGAACCGGAGCAGGAGGCTGCCCCCTTCGCTGAAGATCCAGAACCCGAACCTCGTCAGCAAGGCAAGCAAACCCCCATTGATCATGTCGATAAAATCCCACTTCCCTCTCATGTCTCGCTTATGCATTGTATAGGATGATTACCATGCTACGTTTCTACCGCATAGATGAACCCATTCCTTAGCATGACCTATCATTTGTCACAGTAGTAGGAAAAACCACAATCCTAGCAAATGTAGGAGTTGATTGATATCATGTGGCCCCTGCAATTGTTACTGCTTATTGCATGCTTAGAATGATACCATGTTGATACTGTTATGTGAGTCGGGATGGTAGTGATCATGTTGATGTTGGTAGAAAAGTGTTGGTGAATCGACCCTAATACAAGGTGAACGATGAGAGGCTGTGTAGGAGTACATGGTGGGTTGTCTCGTTGAACACCGCCCTAAGTCTGGGTTCTTGTGTGGTGATCCAAGATGAAGAGTACAACCACACATTGGGCTCACTGACCCCTCTCAACTTACTAACTCATCCCTTTCGATGTCCAGATGTCACAATAGTTCGGAGTTCTGGTAGGTCTGTGGCCTGGATGCTAAGTGAGAGAACGGCTCATCCGAGACCGGCTTATGCACCACGCACACATCACTTGGGTCCACTTCGGTAAACCGGCCGGGTTCACGATAGTGGTAGCCAACCCAAGTAGGTGGCTTTCTCGGACTAGATCGGCTATGAGGTAACAGTTGTGGTGAGCATCCTCGCCGACACTTCTTGAACGGTGTCGAGTACAAAGGCGGTAACCGATGATCATGTGTGTGTTGCGGTACACCCCTGCAGGGTTAACAAAACTATTCGAATAGCCGCGTCCACGATTATGGACTGCTTGGAAAGCTTAGCTTGATTATTAGACAACTTGAACTGGATACTTCTAAAACACACCAAGATAAGTGTGAGTGCTATGGCGTGCTTTCTCGTGGGGAAGTCGAGGAAGGCACCATAGTGGTGTAATTGGTTGGAGAAAGTAGTGGACTCGTGTACGCTTCTTACCTCAAAGTCTGGTACTCGTAGTTCAGGACTAGCCAAGTCAAAGCTGGCATTTCTGCAAGTGAAACCCCACCTCCCTTTACTTTGGTACATGTGCATGAGTAGTATAGCTCCTATGTAAGTCTTGCTGAGTACGACTTTGTACTCACGTTTGCTTAATCTATGTTTTAGATGAGACCACTGACCCCGAAGGTGGCTTCTTCATCGAGCTGGACGACTGAAGACCAACTAGTCTAGTCCAAGTCAGACGACTGGTTCCCTCGTGGAGGGCTTGTGTATAAATAAGGCTTCTTAAGCCATTTGTTAAACTTGTCTATACTCAGACATAATTTGCTTCCGTTTGTGTTGTAATGTTGGATCACATGTTTGTGATCTCTGTGTGCACTCTATAAGAGTTATCAATAAAATTGTATACTTTGTAGAGAACTGCAATGATACCTACTGTTCATACAAGGCATGTGTGCTGCGTGTATGTTTATAACATGCATGTCTTTGTATGGTTTTTCGAGACCTTAGTTGTGATCTGGCTGGCGGTCTTTCATACACCAAGTGGCCCTTAGATGTGCGCAGCTTGGGGCATCGCGATGCGATTGCTAGAGACTCCGTCTCGTGCACACTTTGTGGTATGATCGAGCCCGCCCTAGACCCCGACTAAGTGATCGTGCTGGAGTAAGTCTATGTAAGAGTTATGAGATAGTCGATAGTATGGTTGAGGCGACTTGTCTTTGAATATGGGAGTTCACCACCCATATCATTAGACTTGTGTGCGGACGATGAGGACCCATCTCAGTTGATCATCCGGCCTGGATGGGATGCCCCTCACGTACGATGCTTTCCGAGAACGTTCTGTGCTTGGCCTTGTCTGCTTAGACAAGTGGGTACAGTTCTCGGCTCTCCATATGACTATGTCTTAACTGGACTTGCATACGCTAACCCCGGGTCCCGACAATATCAACTGGCCACGAGCGAGGTCGTACAGCAGGAGTGAAGCTCGTTTGCCTCGCCTTGATATGAGGTAGAGTCTCCGGGCAAGGTACGAAGCCATTGTACATGGAGGTACTGCCATGATACTTACCACCACCAGAAATCATATAGGCCTCCAGATAAATCTCCTCCTGGCTCGGGTCAAATCAGGACCGCGCAACTCTTTCGTCACCTCAAAATAGGCCATCATCTTGTGGTAGGCTGCAGCGTTGGTGTACGCCTCAACCCCGTCGCCCTCGAAATATGCTTTCACCTCTTTGTACTTTCGCTTATGGGCCATGGAAAATCCGCTAAATCCCATAGGAAGAGGTTGATTATGGTATTTGGATTACAATGAAAAGAGAAATATCTAATCAGTACAAGAAAAACTATGAAGAAATCAATTGATTAATGATGAAAGCACATGAAACTGAAAACAAGGCACATACGCATTTTTTGGCGTACTCATGGACGTTGACATTGCCTTGGTAGTGTGCCACACCAACCATTTGTGCATGCCTAGCCTTGGTACTTTTGTGGGTGGACAGCCAAGCATCACTGAGCCATTTTCCACTATGGCCTCAAAGCAATCCGTCTTATTTGCACACCATCTCGGGGGAACATATGAATTAACAAGCTTATAAAGTCAGTTTTGAGCTTTATAAGCTAAGTATAAGTCAAGTTTTATCTAACTAAGTTATTATCATTTTTGAGTTTTACAGGCTTATAAAGCCAAGTTTGAGCTAACTAGGCCTTATAAAGTCAGTTTTGAGCTTTTTTAAGCTAAGTAGAAGTCAAGTTTTATCTAACTAAGCTATTATTATCATTTTTGAGCTAACTAGGCCTTACTTATAAGTGTATGAATTCGAATTAGTTAGTAATTTACCTCCAGGTATTCATCCTTCTTAAGGAAAAAAATTCTACACTTCTTCTTGGCCTTCTTCACGCCCTTCCTAGCGTACCAATCTCGAACACACTGAACACGCATCTCGTGCCTCGTGTTCGATAGTAACCTCACTATCTCCTTCTCGAGATTCTTGTGGGCCTCCGGCTCCATCCCCTCCTCAACCCTATATTAGCACTGAAATTGCATCGAACACATGATTAGATGTGTGAAATGATTCCAACGCTAATAAATGATTACAATGCTTAGAATACTTACCCAACGAGTAGCCACCACCATGTCGGCTCTGGTTTGGCATTCAAAGTTGTTGATGCGTTCATCTGGCGGGGCCGGGGCAGCTTTGTAGTGCGGCCAAGTGAGGCCGAGCTCAGGAACCCTACCCTCACCAGGCAACTGGACTAGCCCAGGGAACTGCTCCTTAAGCACGGCACCAAGGAGGCAGTTCGGATTCCGGGAACCTTTCGGGTAAGTCCACGCCCTGCAAAATAAGAACACAAAGACATTAGTTGTTGTTGGAACATATATATGGTACATAGAAGGAACACAAAAATTTATTAACTTACTTCTCCCCATGAGGCGCAATCAACGACCTCTGCGCGGGGCCCGGTCGAGGTGGGAGTTGTGTCAAACCACGCTGGTACTGTCGGGGGGATGGACCAAGCCCATGACCCGACATTAGGATCTACGGGCCGACTCTCCTAAAGAAGGCCCACAAAAGAAGACCCGACCACGGGCCGGCTGTGCCAAGAAAGAAGATCGAAGCCGTAGAAGGAATTCGACTTACCTTGTATAGCACACATCATATTTGTAAAGTAGAACAGGACTCTACCTCGTGTCGGAGTCAGACTCGCCGAATCATTGGGACCCGACGCCTTTATAAGCCGAGGTTCACGGGGTCCAGAGTCAGAACAATCTCAATCCAAGATAGGACTAGACACTTTCGGCGTAACCTAGATCTCCTTGAGACTAATGTTGCGAACCGACTCTCTTGTAATCGATCCACCGACTCTTCTATTCGAGGATTCGGAACCCATAATAATAAGAATCAGGAGTAGGATTTTACCTCGAGACAAACAGGGGCTGAAACCTGGGTAAATCGCCAAGTCTCTTGTCCATGTCGACTCTCTCCTCGTATCCACCTCGCAGCAAAGGTCCCATGTCAAGTCCGACTTTTCGGACATCTGCCGTAACTTTCTCATGACAGTTGGCGCCCACCGTGGGGCCTGCGCATGCAGGTGTTGAGATCCTGGAGGGAGCCCTGCAAGGCATGCAGGGATTCGTCGTTGGACGAATCACCAGAAGCTGGTGAGGGAAGCTCTGCATCGACGACTCAACATGGGGCCCTGAATCCGATTCTGTCGAACCTGGATATCGGGTCCCAATCGGTTCTATTCACATCTTCATCGGCCAAACAGGCAGATCCGAGCCAGAGCCAGATCTAAAAGTTTTCATTGAAACCTCGAGCCGGCTATCCGCCATGCCCTACGGCCTGAAAAACGCAGGAGCAAATAAGCGACTCACAAGGTATAAGTCGGCCAAGCGCCAATCCTCACCATGCCTTCGTAGGATTTATTGGTGGGTCCCTAGAGCCGGAACATGTCGTTGAGATCCCGACTCACTGCGACACAAAAAATATTTCTGATGTCGACTCGTGCAAAGAAGAGAATCAGTATGAAGACACCAGGTCGATTCGATCAGTTAAAAAAGATGGACACGGATCTGACCCAGAGGAGTACAATCCAGATTCTCCCTACCTCAAATCCCCTCGGGAAGGAGCCGTCTACACAACAGACCTTCGAAAACGGCGACACTCTTCAAAAGATAGGAGCCCGACTTATGAAGACTACAAAACCAATAACGTCCAGAATCCATCAGACGACTCAGACACACAAACCACCAACGTGTGGCAGCGACTGAGCCGAAACAGAACCAACTCCGACCATGTACTAGAGGAATACCAGGAAAAAGCCACCAGGCTGCAAAAAGAGATAGTTTCGGAAAATCAAAATCCCGTAGAAGCTCAAGACCGGCTCTCACAGAAATTACATCACAACAGGCCCCAGGAGTCAATAAGTCGTTGGCTTACACCTATAACCAACGCACTAAAGCGCATAAAGGAAGTGGCCGAAGACCTGAGGGGACTCGTGGATGCTGTCGTCAGCTATGCCGAGTCTAATGAAGCCAGATATGGGGGAATCCCAAGCCAAAGCTGGACGCCCAATAAAAAGCGCAGGCGCAACCTGCAAAGACACGGTAGCAATTATTCCCAGAGCTACGAACAGCCATCACAGCAGGAAGTAAGGTACTGGGACTGCGGGAAAGCCATGCAAGAAACTTGCCCAAAGCAATCGAAACCTGGCCGCCCTGCTAATCATACGTGGGATCAGTGCTACTTCATGCAAGATTACAGACGCCTAGTTGAGGAAAACATCCAAAAGGAAAACCAGTACGACGGTGGCCCAGCTAGCTCATACAATTACAAGAGATCAAGAACATGGACCCGTCCACAATGAGAGTCGGACCTTCATTTCTTGGTTTCAATATAAGTCGATTTTCATCGCACCAGGCTTTCTCCATAATATAAGTTGATTTTCATCACATCAGACTATCGCCATATCTAAATATACAAGTCGATCTTCATCTCACCAGGCTATCGCCATATCTAATATACAAGTCGATTTTAATCGCATTAGGCTATCGCCATATTTAACATATAGAGTCGACTCTCCATGCAAATAAGCTATCGTCGTATCTAACACAAAGTCGATTTTCATCGCAACAGGCTTTCTCCATAAATTCGATTTTCATTGCAACAAGCTTTCACCATAAAGTTGATTTTTATCGCAACAGGCTTTCACCATAAAGTAGATTTTCATCGCACTAGGATTTCGCCATAAATAAATAAAGTCGATTTTCATCGCACTAGGCTTTCACCATAAATACATAAATTCGATCTTCATCGCACTAGGCCTTCGCCGCATCTAAAAGTCGACTCTCGTCGCACCGGCTCTCGCGACACTTATGCACAAAGTCGATTTTCATCATGACTAACTTTTTCTTTATTTTGATATTTTCATATCTTTTCATATTGCTTAAATACATTGCATCATACATATTGCATCATATTGCATCATACATTACATATTTTTACACCTTTTCTTAGAGACTTGGGGGCTTGATCAACCCCCTACGGGCTCTGAGCATGTATATTTCTTAGTCAGGAGAATCGGGGAGCTCGATGATTTTCATCGACTCTTACCTGAGAATCCGGCATATACATGTAAAACCCCCCACATGCGTATGACTTATTCAGGGGAAGTAGGGGAGTTCGATGGCACCCATCGACTCTTAACCGAAGAAATCCCGATATATGCATCATTTGGCCACCCACGCCGTTTGTCATGTACAACTCAAGCTCATATGACTAACGGGATCCCGGTCAGTCTAAACTTTGGGGGCTTACATAAAAAGCCTGACCAGTTTAGTTCAAAAAGCCGGGCACGCTAGTCATATATGTCGGCTTACAGAGGAGTTTTGACTCATGAACCAATAATCTCTCTCAACGCGAGAAGATGAGGTCTAAGTCGGCTTCTACTAGCCTCTGCATTTCCCATTCTGCATCCAAACATCATCCTGCATCCTCAGTTATTTATAAAAATCTTTTCTTACAAGTTAGACCTATCTGACTCGGCACAGCACCCAGATGCATATACCGACTCATGGGGACTACACTTCAAAGTTTCTTCTAAAACAAAGACTCGGTACAGCGCCCAGATGCATACACCGACTCTTGGGGAGTAACACAAAAATTCCTTATCAAAGGTTTTGCATTATGGCTTACACGTCGACTCTCCTATGGCATAGAAGCATACGACTCGGTTGTAACCATGGCAAGTTAAGTACAGAAGTCGGCTTTCTTCAAAGTGTTTCAAATGCTAAATTTTCCAAACAAGAAAACAAGTTCTCCCCAGAAACTATGAGTCGGCAAACAAAGGATTCAACGCTCAAAAGGAAAAGCCGACTTGCACCATAAAAGGATCATCATTCAAAGGCCACAAGGCAAATCCAAGTCAAGACATCATACACTGGTCACAGACCATGGGACATGTTTCCCAATATTACAAACCCGGCACCATGAACGTATCAAATGTACCACAAGTTTCTAATCGGTAGCATAAAACCTACACTTGGTCGTCGGCTTTGTTCGGCGATGATGACCCGGCACCACATGCAGATGACATAAGGCCATTACACATCTCAACCAAATCTACATCAGAGATGTCATCCATCTTCAGCTCATCTTCTCCCGCACCTGAAGTCGTCTCAACAGAACCGGCCGGCTCTGAAGCTTTCTTTGGGGATGGAAGAAGAGAAAACTCGGTTGGGGAAGGCAGGTTGACTCGGCGCCTTTTGTTAGAATCATCATATCCGGCTTCCAGATAAGCCAGATCCATCCCGTCGGCTATCTTGGTGGCGGCTGACTGTGTCTCCCTGCGAACCTTGGTATGATCATCCTTGGTGAATTTGGAGTTGTCGGCCTTGAATTCTGGGAAGCCGGCAGCCAAAAGTTCCGGCTTTAGACCAGGGTGATAAGCTTTGGCGAGCTCTAGGCCTCACATCACACCCAGACAGCAAGCCGATCGTTTGCCAAGCTTTACCCACTCAGAAACAACCGAGAGTGGTCCCATCAGATCAGTAATCCTCTTCATACTTGGGGGCTTCGGCTGAGTCGCACTTATGACCTTACAGGCACCCTCAAACAATTGTTTGAAAAGGGTGAAAGTGCAGGTCAGCTTCATGGCAGGTGACTCCTTCAAAATATCATGCTCCTTTCCTGCAAAAAAGAGAAGTAAATACAAAAACGAAGTCAGCTAAACAAGCAATGAAAGTCAGGAAAGCAAAAAGATCCAAATTTCTTCCGACATACCAAAAATTGCTGACACGAATCGGTGGATGCTGCCTTTCAGTATTTCCAGTTTTTTCTCCGCCGACTCCAATCTTTTCTCGGTCACATCGCGCTGAGACGTCACATCATCACATGCTTTTGACAAAGCATTTTCAACTTCAGCCGACCTTAGCATGATTCAACTCTTCATTCTTTTTCTTCAACACCTCAAGGAGTCGGTCGACTTCCTTTTTGGCTTGCTCACACTTTGCCGACTCATCTCTATAGTTTTCTTCCAGCCGACAAGCATCATTGTCGGCTTTAAAAGCAAGAGCATGTCAAACACAAAAGATATGACTAAGTATCTACTTAGACAACATTGCCTAACCATCTACTTGGGGGCTACACCTTCAAAAATTCTATAACCCGGCGAGATATAATCATATCTCACCGGCTTATGGGGGCTACATATACACAATAATAAGGATAAAATGCCGAGAGATAAAGAAAAATACCTCATAGCTCTGTCGGAGTTGGAGGATTATGCCATGTTGCTCAGTAGTACAAGCCAGCGATTGCTTATACAATTCTTCAAGAGAAGTCTTCTCAGATATCAACTCATAAGGCCGAATCACCACCTGCTCCTTACCATCCAAAACTTTCTCCAAGGATGTGCGAGCAGGTGGGACGCCCTGGTGAGTCCATGTGATCATCACTTCATCATCAACAACCATGTTCTCCACAGAAGGAGGTGGGTTGGAACTGGGAGCTACTTCAACCTTTTCAGGTTTAGTCTCCGGCTTCTCGACATCAGCAACGGGAGCAGTATCCTGGTAGAGACCCAAAGGACACGACTCATTCAAGCCGGCATTCTTCAAATCCTCAGAAACGAGAGTTTTTGGCAAACTTCCAGATAAACCTGCCGACTCTTTCACTATTTCATAGTCGGCCAAATCCTAGGGGTCAATTCGAGCGCTTCTCAAAGAAAAGACATGACTCGTCAAAAACATACATATACAGATAAAGTCGGCATTACAATAAAGACACTTACCCATGGTTAATAGGTAAAGATGCTTGGACTGACGACCCTTCAGAAGAAGAGTTTTCGGTTTGTGGTTGTTCATCCACCAAACCTCCTGACTTACGGGAAGGAGTCGAGATACCAGCGGTCTTGCCTCGGACACGCCGAGGTTCATTTTGCATAATCATAAGAGGATCCCCCGAGTCGGTTCTACGGGTGCGCCTCTTTTGACCCTGTGCCTATGAGCAAAAAGTACGACATAAGGACACAAAACCCCTGCCAACAACATCATAGAAAAGTCGGCAAGACATATACCGGCGGATCCACATTCTGACTCTCTTTTTGAGAGTCGGCTTCAATAGGAGGAGCCTTATCTTCTCCCTGCTCTTCATCCTCATGACCATCCAAGTCATCCTACAAAGGAGAAAAAGAGGTAAGAAGAGAAAAAGTACATCCTGAAAAGGAAGACCAACCGACTCTTACCGTGTGACTCGGGCTCTAAGCACTAGCCTCATTCTGACCCGCATTGCACCATGGGTCGTCCTCCTGGAAATAAAGAAGTTGGAAGATCAAAACACTCAAAAAAATGTCAAGTTAAAGGAATATGTGACGACGGACATACCAGTGGAGCCGGATTATCTTTGCCGGATTGAGCAAGGCCGACTTTCCTGAGATCATCAATACGTTCTACAAGAAATTTCTTGCAAGCCCTCACAACTTGAAAGTGCAATATATTGACCTGAGGGGGGGTGAATGGGAGATTTTCAAATATCTTGAGGAATTTTGATTTCCTCAGGACTGAGGCAATACGAAATTGAGGAAACTAAAACACGAGGAAGAACATATGCACTACAAAAGAGAAGGCGAGACAATAACTCAACCTATTGCATAGCTAAAGTAAGACCGAAGCAAGAACTGAGTAATCAGTGCATGGTAAACTCAGAAAGTAAGGCATCAGGATAAGTCATCAGTGCGTAAACTTAAATGCTGATGTTGAAGAAATAGCACCAGGGCACTGAAGACATAGACTTGATGAACCAGTTCGAGTTGCTGTGACTACTCTACGTCTGGTTGGAGAGGCTGAGATTGAACTCAGAAGACATAGTCTTCACCTTATTCTCCTTGAACTAAAGCCTCAGAATCCGTCCAATAACTCAGGTGAGTCTTCAAGGTAGACTCCCGAAACCTTCACAGACTCAGTCACTCAGGGAAGTCACAATTGCATCTTGACTTCCTCAGACTGAAGGCTTCTACACCGGCTGGAAGATCACAGTCTTCAAGAGTAAAAATCCTCGGATCACTCGAACCGACTTCCTCAGAAATGCTCAACTACTCAGGCTGGTGGTTTTCCTCACTTAGGTTCTTCAGTTTCTTCAATGAGGTGGGTTGCTCTCAGATGACAAGTGTCAGTTTTTTCTCTCGGAGCAGCCAACCCACAAATGGGGCTGAGGGTGGCTATTTATAGCCGCGGAGCAACCCCAGCTGAAAGAACATAAATGCCCATGCATGAAATTACTTTCATGCCCACCCTTCAGACCGTTGGCTGGATCGGTACCAGCACTCTCCACGTGACACGTGGCATGGTCGGAATCTCTCTCTCATTCTTCAGGCGAACTGCAATGGCAGTTTCCTGACTCCTCAACCGAAGACAAACTCCTCAGTGTCCTGAAGAAAATCGTCTCAGACACCCAAGGAATTGAACTTCTACTGTAGGAGATTTCTCTGGGATTTCTTCTGGATTTCTAATTGAGCACTTCCTCAGAAATACAGAACTCATTTTCCTCAACCCCTCCATAAGTGTGGTGTTTTCCTATGACTCAAGAAGTAGAAAAAGTCTTAGCGAAGACTACGCTTCAACTTAGTCTTCAGCGTGAACGTCTTCAGGATCTTGTACTGCTTCTGCTTCCGCTGAACACTTCAGGATCCTGATTCCTCAGGATTTCGCACAACTTCAGTCTTTAGGAAACACACCGATTTCTTCCATGTTCCTCAACATTTTGGGGGGTCGACAACCGTGGTTAACCTCATCCTCAGGGAATGTTTTCCTATGTATACTCACAAACACATCATTCCCTTAACCGTTTTGTCATCAAATACTCCAAAACCTCAAAGGGGGCACTAGATGCACTTAAACAACTCATTGAGAGTAAACATGTTCTGGGCAAAGCACATCGAGTCACCTTTTCCAGTATACTCACATATGAGTCGATACCTTACACTCAGGGGTTGGATTTTCCAACCCACCCAACACCTGGTTAAATCTCTTCCGGTAAGCCCATGGGCTAGCAGGTCCTTCATCCGAGCAATAATTGCTACGTTCTCTTTCTGATGATACTCCTTAGGGAAGAGGTTCAGGCTATCATGGAACTCAAGCCGCCTTTCACGAAAGTCGCGCAAAGGATGCTCACCTTTGATATCCTCCAAAGTACAGTAGAAGTAGGATTTCTGCCAATCCTTCACTTTGCTCGAAAGTTTGGGTGCAGGAAAGATTGATTTGGCCCGCTTTTTGACAGTGACTCCACCGCACTCCAAAGCCGGACCACCACTATACTCGGTCTGCTTATTACAGTAATAGAACTCGGAGAACAAGCCTAGAGTCGTCTTGGTCTTCAGATAAGCCTTGCAGAAGACTTGGAAGTGGCATATGTTGAGCACTGAGTTAGCACTCAAGTTCTGGGGGTGCAGTTTGTAACAGTGTAGCACGCTCCTAAAGAATTTGGACCGAGGAGGAAGAAACCCCCGGGTCACGTGGTCTGCGAAAACAATGACCTCGCCTTCTTTAGGCGTCGGCCGGGTTTCTTCTCCACGGACTCGCCACTTGATCTCAGTTTGAGGAGGAGGATTCCGTCTTCCACCATCTTTTTCAACTGCTCCAAAGTGACTTGGCTTTTTTCCCAGTTGGCCTCTAGAGTCGATCTCTGGGCTGGTGGCTTTGGGACTGGCGCCTTCTTGCCCGACGTTTTCTTGATGGAACCAGTTCCCATGGCGCGGGAGTCGGACCTAAAGGGCGAGGAGTAATATGTGTTGAGCTGACTAAAAGGAACTAAGAAAAGAAGAGGATGACCCTAGCTAGAATCCATGAAGTCGGACCGAAACCGACTCTACGACAACTACACAAACAAGTTTCGCAAATTATGGTGAAGCAAATAGATCTACCAGGCTCAGGATAGACAAAAAATATGAATGGATCTGCAAACCTACAGAAAACCCTAAGCGGTTGGGAACTACGGATCTATAAAAACTTCCAGGCAAGCAATAGACGCGGAACAGTCTATGGCGAATCCTAACCTATTTACCAACATGCACGGTGACATCTACCACTAAACTACCTCGGATTATTGAAACGGTAAAATCTTGAAGATCCGCAACAATGGTGATGAGCAAAACAACCATAGCGAGAGATAGAGGATGGGGACTTACTCGAGTAATGTGCAGGAGTGGCACGACCCCAGTCCGTTTCTCGCAACCGTCGAAGAAAGAGAAGCTCGATGCAACAATGGAGGTGAAGCTCAGGACCTTCAGTGTGCAAGGAAGAAGACGAAGAGAAGGTGCAGATGGGATATAATAAACAGATGGTAAAGGGAGGCGTATTTATAAAGGTAACCAACCCAAAACCCGAGGCGTCGCATGATGGTGTCTAACGGCAGGAAATCCCTCGATTTTTGCGAGTGAATCTAATGGGCATTGATTACGCCTCCAGAATCGAGATAAAATCATTCGGAGATTCCAGGAAATACGGAAAAGTCGGATCTACTATTAAAATAAAAAAGGAATCGACATTAACTATCAAGAAATATGAGTCGTCTCAAACTACACAAGACCGACCTTGCAAAGATTGATGAAATAAAAATAGATTGTTGTGAACACCAAAGGGATCGATGCCAACTCCTTACAAAACCATAAAAAATATGAGTGGGTCTGATCAATTGAAGAATTGGCAACCACGATAAAATCAAGCAGATTTTTGTGAAGACTAAAGCATCACACCAATCCTGGGGGCTAATGTCGGGGGGGATGGACCAAGCCCATGACCCGGCATTAGGATCTACGGGCCGACTCTCCTAAAGAAGGCCCACGAAAGAAGACCCGACCACGGGCCGGTTGTGCCAAGCAAGAAGATTTAAGCCGTAGGGGGAATTCGACTTACCTTGTATAGCACGTAGCATATTTGTAAAGTATAATAGGACTCCACCTCGTGTCGGAGTCGGACTCGCGGAATCATCGGGACCCGACGCCTTTATAAGCCGAGGTTCACGGGGTCTACCGTCAGAACAATCTCAATCCAAGATAGGACTAGACACTTTCGGTGTAACCTAGATCTCCTCGAGACTAAGGTTATGAACTGACTCTCTTGTAATCAATCCACCGACTCTTCTATTCGAGGAGTCGGAACCCATAATAAAAAGCAACAGTATGCTTTTACCTCGAGACAAAGAGGGGCTCAAACCTGGGTAAATCGCCGAGTCTCTTGTCCATGTCGACTCTCTCCTCGTATCCACCTCGCAGCAAAGGTCCCATGTCAAGTCCGACTCTTCGGACATCTGCCGTGACTTTCCCACGACAGGTACACCGGCTTCTTGGAAGAGGATTTCCCCTCAGCCCCTCCATCACCACCCTCAACCTCGTCATCGCTATCATCATCACTATGCTCATGCTCACCATCATCATCATGAGTGCTAGCATATTGTAAGGATCATCCCAACGAGGCTCCGGCTACTCTGGTGCATCCTCCCGCTACTCCGGTGCCTCCGACTACATCGGTGCCTCCTGCTCTGGTGCCTCTATCCTGTGAGAGGTGAGTCGGACAGGGGTGGTGGTGAGTGGCTTCGGTGAGCCGACTGGGTCGCTCGACCACCTCCGCGACCACCTGCTCGACCATCGACTCTAGCCCTCTTTCCTTCCCGGCCTCTCCCACGGGGCTGCTCGACACGCGTGGCATGCTCAGTGGATACTATATCCGCCAGCAACTCTCTATGTAGAGGGAGATGTGGTCGAGACTCCACCGAAGGGTCACTCGCCCTACACCGGCCCGCCATGTGTCAGCTTTTACAAGAAAGAGTAAAGAATAATTAGTACAGTGAAGAAATGAATAATACAAATTCATTTATAAAAATAATAATATATGCAACAACAAAAGAAAGTTGGGATGCATACAACTAATGATAGTCGGGATCATCTGTATCTTCTCCGGGATCAATAAAAATATCATCGTCACTATCACGCGTTTCTTCATGAATGATCTCTTCTCTGGGATCGGGTTCAGCGGCAACCACATTTCAAAAGCCTTTTCGTAACCGGTCAAGCAATGATAGGTCATCTGCATCGGTAACCTCTTCGTGTTCCACTTCTTCCTCTTCATCATCATCGGTAACCTCTTTGTGTTCCACTTCTTCCTCCTCATCATCATCGGTTCCATTTTCATTCTCTACTTCCATGTTATGACCAAAGGTAGAGGTGTTTGCAAAATGTTTTTTGGCCACACGTGTTTCTTGGAAGAATTATCCTTCATATGTGTCTGGGTCTATGTGAGGTCGATAATCCTCTTCATTGGGGGCAGGTAGTTTACCATGTGGTGGCACGTCGTACACGACATGCCAATCTTCGATATTCTTTACACTTTGGCTTGCCCATGGAAGATAGAAAAGTTGTGTGGCCTATTGAGCCACAATATAAACATCGGCTACATTTAAACGGTTCTTCTGTTTAATTTCAACTAGCCCAACATGCTCATCAGTTCGTCCAGTGTCCTTCGGATCGAACAAATGACATTTGAAGACAATGGCGTTCGGAGGATTTCCACCATAATATAGCAGTTCGTATATTTCTTCAACTATTCCCTAATACTCGACACCTCCATCTATAGCGGACACACCGGAATTTGTTGTTTTCCGATCGGGCATAGTTTGCTCTTTCCTACGAGTAGGAAAGCGATACCCATTGATGTCGTATTTTTCATATGTATGGACCTTAAAGTTAAAACCATTTGCGATTTGTCTCAATTCAGTGTCCATCGACTCTGAATTAGCCTACAATTTGAAATGGAAAGGCTTGTTGTATTAGTCAGAACTGAGACGACGGAGAAATGAAAATGGCATATATATTATATAAGAAGTACCATTTGTGTAAACCAAGAGATGAAACCGGGATTGCCGCCTCCCCACTTCTCAAGAAGATTAATCTCTTCAATGGAGTATTTTTCGATCGCCACTCCATTCGAGAATTGTGCGACGAATCGACTGTATCAAATAATTAAGAGAAGTTAGACACAAAACACGTCAACACGTTGCGGAACAATTAATATGTACCGAGCACTTACTCGATGTAAGGCGGCACTTCTGTCAAGTTTGTCAAGATATACAATGTAATGATGCCCCATTCCTCGAAGGTCAATGTATTTGTTTGCATAACCCCACAAGGTGCGAGGCCACATCTTGCCATGTTTGTGTATTTGTTTGACTAGCATAGATAGTTTACCTTATGCGTCACATCTTGCCATGTTTGTGTATTATTCCATGCTTGAGTGATATGCCATGTTAATAACCTTTTCTCATCTTGTGTAGCTAAACAACTTGAACCGATATAAACGTGCGGTATCGTCGTGTGTGACGAGTACTCCACTTAACCTGTTAGTAACCGCTCTCGACAATAGATACGATGACGTAGTGCGTTGTATCGTTTTTCCTTCTTGTTGATGCTTGCTCGTGATTTCCCCGTAGTAATAGATTCTTGTTCGTCGATTGCCTTTTCTAGTGTTTCCTTCTTGTGTGCTTCCGCGGGTACCTCTCGGAGACGTTGCGAGCTTGCGATCGACTTCACCTTCGGTTTCGTCTTCTCATCAGGTAAGGGGGAGAATATATCATGCTCATAACTTTCAGGTCACTCGCGCCTAGGTGTAGGATAGAACGATTGCTTGATCCTACCACTTTATATTCATGCCTCTCAAATAAACCCAAACAGCCATGTCCCTCCACATCCCAGCAAACCTTGTTCGGCTATGTTACTATTGCTCACTGCTTAGCCACTGCTTAGTATGCATGCTAGGATGTTATCAACTGTTCTCCTGTTACTCCTTGGTTTGGGCTATCAAATTATTATATTGTTGTGGATGATATGATTATTATAATGTTGACTATATTCGATGAAGGATGGAAGGTCTAGGCTATCCCGCCCCGACGCTTTGTTCCATTCGAGTCACCTAGGATCCGAGTTTCGGGTATTGGTTCTAAGACTGAGTGTGCCTAACCGCGTGTGGGATGCTATGGGGTCCCCTCTTCTTACCTACCTAGATTCAAACATTTCTCGTGGTGGCCCAAGCTGATTTAGCATTTGAAACCGTGTGTGTGTCTGTTGGGTCGCTCCTGGCAGATATTCTTTAAACAACCCGGACCAGTGGGGACATGATTTCCCTGTTGGTCCACCCTTGACCGGCGAGGGCCCGGGACCTCACGTGAGGTTTCCCAGAAACCCAAACCCTGTTGAGACGGAAGAGGCCGATCCGAGGGCGCGGCCGGCTTTTGGATTGGATGTCGACTCCCCGAGGGCCACCCAGATTTGTTCGTTGTTAGCTAGAGGGACCTGTTGTTTCGGATCTCTCGGGACTAAATCATAAAATGGCTGCCTGTGATGGGTAGAAACTGAGAGAGATGGGCGTGCGTGCGGAGCCTTGTAATGGGAAGTTGGTACACCCTCCAGGTTTAAATCTTTTCGAGAAGTCGTGTCCACGGTTATGGACGACTTGAGACCTACTTGTAACAGCCCAGTTTTCACAAAAATTAAAAAAAATTGTTTTCGGCGTGAATTGTTTGATTGTCTGACTTGTTTGCAGTGTTTGCTTCACCGAAATAATAATCGGTGAATATTTCTCCCTCCTATTTCTCGTATCGGATGCGTGACCGACCTTTTCAACCACGGCACACGACCTGTGCGACACCGGGATCCACCCGAGCACCGTCGCAACCGGCACAGGACTAGCCATCGCCACCAGAACGAAAACCCCGTTTATTTAATAAATGGATTATTTTATGGGACGCCAAAATTTTTTGTCGAAATTTCACCGCAGTGAGGTACGATCGACGGGCTCGACGCGCTGAGCGCGTAGGTCGAAGTTTCGTCTGAATCGGAGTCTGTATACACCTTCGGCGGTCGGGAACACGATCACCGGACGCGAGAGAGAGGTACCGAGGGCGTTTGCGTAAACTGGCCACCTAGCCCTACCCTATATAAAGATCACCAGCCTCCCACACCCATTTTAGGGTTTCCCTTAACACAAATTGCAGCCACCCCCCTAAGAAATCCCAGATCTGCCTCCCAAATCTCCCTCTTCCCGAAACCCTAGCTCCTGGTCAGATCTGACCGTCGGATCTGCAGATCGACGGCCTGGGAGCAAGCCACGTCACCCCAGAGGCCTCCACGTTTCTCCCAGCCGCCCAAGCCGGATTCCAGCCCCGCGGGCCCGCCGTCGTCCGCCCCGGGCCGAGAAGCCCGCCGCCTCACCCGAGCTCCTCCCACCGTGCAGCCATGGAGGCCGCCGCCTCTGACCTCCCTTCCCCTCTCCCCTCGCAGCTCGCCGCCAGCCGTCATGGAGTCCGCCGCCGGCAGAACAGAGCACGGCCCAGCGCCGCTCCCCCCAAGCCCGAGCCGGCCGCAGGCCTCCCTCCACGACCGCCCACGACGCCTGCCGCCCCAGCCTCCAACCGCCACGCCGGGGCACCGCGCCGCCAGCTCGCCGGAATGGCGCCGCCGCTGCCGGGATCGGGATCGAGGCCCCCGATCCAGCGAGCTAGGCCGAGCGCCTCCAACCGCCACACGGGCCGACCTGATGGGCCTCGGCCCACTAGGTGAGACTGCCCTTTTTTATTTTTATTATTTCTGGGTTTTTTTTCTGCGCAGTAGTTGGGCCGGCCCAGTAGTTTTTAGCCCGATAGATTTTTTTTCTTTTTTTCTTTTATGTATTTATTTATTTTGGCAGTTTGTAATAGCTTTTTGCGGTAGCTATATCTTTTCACCGGTAGCTCCGATGGAGACGCTTTCTACATGAAAGTTGCTTCGTTTTGCGCGTAGATTAATAAAATGTGCTATTTTTCTATGTTTGACTTTGTTTACATGATGTTTGTCTGCTAATTACATCGCATGCCACTGTAATTTGTTTCTTTAATAACTTTTTAACCACTGCTCGGTTTAAAATGTTTCTTATATGTAACTTGACTAGAATTGCATGTAGATTGTGTTTTTGCTGCTCTTGCTTGCTAATAAAAATAATAAAATGTGTTTAGGGGCAGAACAGTACCAAATGCAATAATTATCGTGGGGAACGCAATAGTTTGTCATGTCTAGGATTTCACCCCACTTAAATTGACAAGCCTAGGTAGTTTATTTATGCTTCACCTCTTGCCATGATTGTGTGATATGCCATGCTTCTGTGCTTTGCCATGTTAATAACATTTTCTCACCTTGTGTATCTAAATAACTTGAATCATCGTAAATGTGCGGTATCGTCGTGTGTGACGAGTACTCCACTTAACCTGTTAGTAACCCCTCTTAACGGTAGGTGCGATGTCTCGTGTTGCCTTTTTGTTGATGCTTGCTCGTGTTTGCTTCGTAGTAATAGATGCTTGTTCGTTGGATGCTTTCTAGTGTTTACCGTCTTGTGTGCTTCCGTGGGTACCTCTCGGAGACGATGCGAGCTTGCGATCAACTACACCTTCGGAACCCGACTTACCAACAGGCAAGGACTATACATTACTTATGATCCATTCTATTTCAACCAGCGGTTTGCATGCTAGTCTAGGTTAGGCTCGATGTTTGATCCTACCACATGTTTACAGCCTCTTTCAAACCGATACAGCCATGTCCCCTCCCAGCAAACCATGTACTGCTATGTTACTATTGCTCGTTGCTCAGCCCCTGCTTAGTATGCATGCTTAGGATGCTACGATGTTACCCTGTTACTCCTTGGTTTGGGATATCACATTATTATTATTGTTGTTGATGATATGATTATTATAATGCTGATATTATTCGACGAAGGATGGAAGGTCTAGGCTATCCCGCCCAGACGCTTTGTTCCATTCGAGTCACCTAGGATCCGAGTTCCGGGTATTGGTTTTAAGACTGAGCGTGCCTAACCGCGTGTGGGATTTTATGGGTCCCCTTTTCTTACCTACCTAGCTTCAAGCATTTCTAGTGGTGGCCCAAGCTGGTTTTACCTTTTGAAACCGTGTGTGTGCTGGTCGTACGCCATAGACAACAACAACAATTGAGTTAATCTTAATATAACTTGATCAACGTGTGTGTGACTTGACAGCTTCTTCTTCGTCGGGATGTGAAGAGGAGGACAAGGATAGGATAGGTGTTATGCTTGCGTAAATAGGTGATAGCAAGACTTGTTGGAAGCAATTCCTCATCGAATGCTTGGCTTCTTATCTTACTCTCTAGACCGTTAGCCACTTAATATATGCTAGTGCGGCAGCAACCTCACCACTTACCCCATCCTTACCGTAAACTACTAGTTGTCCTAGAATGACGAGTGATGAAGTCCTTGCTGGGTCAGTTGACCACTACAGTTGGATGTTGAGTACTTCTGTACTCATGATACTACCCTCAAACTCTTTTCAGGGTTCTTGATCGACAACAGGTATGGTGATTGACGTTTCACGTAGAGATTCGACGACGACTAGTTAGGCGGATCCCGGCGAAGGGCCTGGACCCGTGTGTTTATGGGGATTGATGATTTTCTCTTTAGCACTAGGCAATTGATTGTAGTCTGTACTCAGACATGTATCTTCCGTTGATGTATTGTATTAAGGAAGTTGTATGTTGATTGTATGAGATGTTGTATCCTTATATCTGTAATGTTGTGATATCATGTTGGAAATCCGGGGCATATGATTTTGTCATATGTCGCGGTGGGACCGATATGTGCTTCGTCCCCGGATCTGGATGGAAACATCTAGATCTGGAACAGTACCGCATATCGGGCCTTACACTTGCTGTCATACCGAAAGGATTGAACCCATCGAGGCTAATGGCGAGTGCCGCATTCCTTGGGTCTTTGGCTTTACCTTCTTTATGTATTTTATTGAATATTTTCCACGCTTCACCATTAGAGGGGTGGGTCAACATCAAATTCCCGTATTCATCTGTAGCACGTCTAATTCCATCTCTATGCCATGTCATCTGTTTTGCTGTGTCTTCAAGAATTTAAAGTCGTTGAAGTCTTGATAAGACCGGTAGGTAACGAAGAATGTTTACGGGTATTTTGCTCTGCGTCTTCTCACCAAGACCGTTGTCTACGACAATATACCTGGAGGACTTCCAGCGTAGACAATAATTATCATCTACATCCTCATGCCTAAGTAAGACGCATCCTTTCTCACAAGCATGTATCCGCTCGATGGGAATCTTCAGTGCACCGAGTATTTTGTATGAGTGGTATAGGTTTGCAGGCATAATATGACCGTCAGTTAGAAAGCGCCTAAATATGGTCATCATCGCATCATAGCACTCTCTGCCCATGTTGAATTGGGCCCTGAGAGCCATTGTTTGTGCGATGGCATCTAGCTGACAAAGCTTGGTGTGCGCATGTAATGGGAGTTTTGAAGACTCCAGCATGGCATAAAAGGCCTTGGCAGTTTCCTCCGGTTCTTCTTCCTCGTGACAAGCATCGTTGTAGTCATTGACCATGTCTTCGATCCCTGTACAACAATCCTCGATGCGCTGACACACGACTTCCTTCCTGTCACGTTGGGCCAACTCGCCATGAAATGACCAAAACGTATAATCAGGCATGAAACCACGCATCTGCAGGTGTTTATCCATTACATCCTTTGTCTGTCGTGAATAATTCTTACATCTAGTGCAGGGGCACCATGTTCTTGGTTGGCCAGCACTAAATGCGACCTCTAGGAACTCTCGGTCTTGGTCAACCAATTCTCAGTCATATCTTTTTGACTAGGGCGACGAGTGTACATCCACGCACGATCGTTCATTCTGGCTAGCTAGCTAGTACAAACACAAGAAGGCATATAACTAATTATGGTGATATGGCATATGCACCTACCAGCTAATAGGTAAAGATAGGTCCTAATCCTACTCGAGTATGTGCAGATTGGGTTCATTTCCCCATGCTCTCCTCCCGATCTGACGCAAAATTTTGACAGCACCCCCCCCCCGATGTTCTCCTGATACACGTCTCGGCATAAACCGAGAGGATGAGTACCCGGAGAACAACAAGGTGGCACTGACGAAATCCTGCGTCCGATTAGGAGGAGAGCATATATGGGGAAATGAACCCAATCTACACATACTCGTGCTGCCATGGATAACGTTGGACAATTCGAAAGAATCCAATTATAAATATGAAAATGAATGCATATTTATAAATGGAACTCTTTCAAACGGGAGACGCATATGGGTTACGTGACTTTTCATCTCAATATTAATTCTACTTAGCTACCTAGCTAGTGTCATCGACACGAAGGCCGGAACAGAGAAAAGGAAAGGGGAGCAAGACACTCCTCCTTCTCTTCTTCCTATTATTTTCCTTTTCTTTTTATTCTTTCATTTCCTTCTCTTTCCTATTCTTCTATCTATAGCACAAGGCCAGGCCAACCATAAGCCACAAAAGAACTGGCCTTAACTACTTATAATTTACTTTTCATTTCATTTTACTTTTGCCGTGAAGGGGTGGTGGTGGGGGCCGACGACGGGGTGGTGCCGGGAGCCGTCGAGGAGGCCGGCAACGGGGTGGTGGCGGCCAGGAACTGGAGAGGAGGTCGACAAGGAGGTCGGCGACGGGGTGGTGGAGGGGGCCAGCGAGGAGGTCGATGAGGAGGCCGGCGTGGTTGTCGATGGGAAGGATGGGGCGGCGGCAGCGTCCTGGAGAGCCGGCGGCGACGCGTCAGAGGAGTGAAGGAGAGGGAGAGGAGAGAAGAAAGGCTGGGTGGCGCTCACCGGGGTGGTGGTGGCGGCGGCAGTGTCTCGGGTAGTGTTAGCGGAGGCGGCGGGCGGGGTGGTGGTGTTGGTGGCGGCGGCGGCGCTAGGTCGGGGGGAGAGAGAGAGGTGGTGGGTCGAGAGAGTGGAGAGTGGGGGTTAGAGATGGTCCTGCGAGTGGGGTTAAGGCCCCGGTTTGACGTCAGCTGGCTAACGACAACGTTTGCCGTTAGGTTTTGTCGTCGGCCAGCTGACGGCAAAGCGGGTCGCCGTTACCTCATGCTGACAAGGTCCACGTGGCGCATAGGAGGCCGTCTACGGCGCTTTGCCGTCAGCTGTTGTGTAGTTTGTTGTCCGCCAATGGACGACTTATACTGGGCTGACGACAAAGAACCTATGCGCCGTCCTCCACCTCTTGGTCGTCAGCTTGGACCCCGGCTGACGGCCTTGTATCATTTGCCGTCAGCCCCAATAAAAAGTTGACGGCACTGAGGCTGGCTGACGGCAAAACTCCTGTGTCCAGTAGTGATTGCCATGCAACATCCATCATCTCATGACTTGATCTTCATGGCATACATGCTATTGCTTGATCGAGGAGCTGCATGCTAGTTGGGATTTTCCCTTCTCATTGTTACATGACGCGCTAGTATCGTTGTGTATCCTGCTACACTGGCAGAGGCATACATTTGCATACATCATGATAGTTTTCAGTTTCCTTTATGTTCAATACTTCTTGTAAAGTGTGAAGATCTTCTTTATATTCTTGTAAAATATAGAGTGTTTCCATTAAGTGAGGAAATTATCCCAAAGAATACAAAACAAAAGATCCAAAAGAGGACAAGTTAAAACATCCCAAAGAGGACAAATGAGAGATAAATATAAAGAGCCAATGAGGCCACAAAAATACAAAAAAATAGAAAAAGGAAAGGAAAAAAGAAATAAGAAGAGAGAAGGGGGCAACACTACTATTCCTTTTTGAAAGATCCATAGTCGTACTCCATTGTCATATTTGTACTTTCTTGTTATTGTCTTGACTTGAATTGCATATCTTACTTGCTTTGCTTTGAAGTTCTTATATGTGTGTTAGCATGTCACCATAAAAATTATATGTTTTATCATTTACCTACTCGAGGACGAGCAGGAATTAAGCTTGGGGATATTGATACGTCTCAAATGTATCTATAATTTCTGCTTACTCCATGCTCATTTGGGTGACATTGCTTTGTGTTTTGCTACACTTTCATACCTCTTTACACATATTTGGACTAACCTATTAACTCAGTGCACCCAGTGCTAGTTTCTGTCTGCTGATGTCTGTGAATTGTAGGTTTTTACCCATATTTACAAAGCCCAAACATTTCCAAGAAAAATATATAAAAAATCAGCGCAACAGAAGCTTCCGGAAGCCCGAAGGAGGGCCGGAGGGGGGCCACCCCCCTCCCAGGCGGCCAGCTGGCGTGGTCCCACCCTAGGTTGCGCCAGCATGACACCTAGGGGGAGGGCCAGCCCCTGGTGCCCCCCTTCGACCTATATTTACACTCCGTTCTAGAAACCGTCGAGAGGGGCCCTATATCGCGATTTTCACCTCTGTTCTGCCGCCGCCGCACTTCCAAGATCGAGAGCACCAGAAGACCTCTTCCAGGCAACCTGCCGGACAGAGGATTGACCTTAGGGAGCTTCTCCACCACCATGAGCACTTCCCGAATGTGTCGTGAGTAGTCCCCCTTAGACCAGTGGTCCATGACCAGTAGCTATGTGATGTCTTCTCTCCAATCTTGTGCTTCAATTCTTAGCCGTTGTGAGCTTCCCTACATGATCAAGGCATCTGCGTAATTTTCCTGCTATTGCTATGCTGTGTTTGCTGGGATCCGATGGATTATGAGAATATGTTCATATTGTGATGAGTTATATATTTGGTTCTCCTTTTATATTTTGTTCTTGAGTAATTCTTGCATGTGCTCCGTTGTTTTTTATTTCTTTGGCCAAGTAGTAGATAGTAACTCCAAGAGGGAGCGTTTATGACTGATCGTGGGTTCATGCCCCCGATGTCTAGCTTGAGTGACAGAAACATAAGACTATGGGATGTGTTGTTTCCACCAGGGAGAAAACAACGGTGCTTGTAACCGCGGTTGCAAGGATTGTTTACCTTACGCAAAGTTTGTTAATGATGTCGTTTGTTGCTTTGGGTTTATACTTTGGGTGGGGCTCGCAACTTAATACCAGCGAGATGTTCTGGATAGATATCTCAAGGTGGACGATTAGTGACTATATGTTGATGGATTAACAATCTACTTGTCTTGTCGTACTGCCCATACTTTTCAGCGTCTAACTTTCTTGCAGCATAATTGGCATTGCGGTGCATTTATAATTATGTCAGTTGGCCAGCTGTAATTTGGTCACCCAGCTTAGCTGTTTTATCATCTTTTGGGAGAGAGACATCACTAGTGAAAATCATGGGACCCCGGTCCATATTTCCACCATTGTTTACACCTCAATCATTTACTGCTTTATTTCCTTTCAGTTGCAATCACCATCATTATTTCCACCGTGCATTTGATCCTTTGTAAACAACAAGACCGGAGGGGTTGACAACCTCTCTAAACTCATTGGGAGCAAAGTTACTTGTGTCATGTGCAGGTCCATGTCAAGTAAGCAACATCAAGGTTGTAAACGGCGCCATTGTTTCCTTGCGACCTACTTACAAAATTCGGAGTCCTCCTGGTACGATAACCTTGGTATCTTCACCGAGGGAAATTTTCTGCTATCTACATCATAATTTTCCACTTGGGGTAACTAACGAGGAGATGTTATCTGCACCCATCAATTCATGTGTCTGCTGTTTCGGCACCGGAAAGTTGTAAACGGTGTAAAACAAGCCAAAACACTATAATAACATCATCATAATATGAAATATATCCATGAACAGAGGTGAATTATGATACAAAATAGTGATGCATTTTGGAGATATCAACTCCCCCAAGCTTAGACCTCGCTTGTCCCCAAGCTGAGGGTACTTTATATATTCCCAATCCCTCCAGAGGTTAGCGATCCATCTAGTAGCTAGAGTTCTCAACTATTTTTTTTGTAGTTTACGAAAATAAGCACGGATTGCCCAAAATACGACACCTATCACTAATAGGCTCAAGATCTTGGCACCAAGAGTCCAAACATTACTCAAATCAATACCTCAAAACTATTGCAAGTTACTACTATACTTATAATAACAACCTCAAATACCTACTCAAGTCAAGACACACAACTCAGTGCAACAGACCAACTCTCTAAACAAGATAAGCATGATAACTCAAGAGAGTTCCAAAAGCAACAACCTAAATAAAAGCTCTTACAAAGAATGAGCATGAAAACTAAGAGCTAAGCATGACAGAAGCTATGAAAAGATAAAGAACACACAATCAAACATCAGCATGCAAGATATGTTGTCTTCTAGGGTGGAGTGGAGCGTGTTTCTCTCCCAAAAAATGTATGCTAGGGTCCAACTTACAGCAAGCCTAAAAAACTAAAAAGTAAAGAGCAAGACGCTCCAAGCATAGCACATAACACATGAAGTGATTAAAATATAGCATGGAGAAGGATGAACTAATGATTGTTGATGGAGAAGGGGGTGCATGGGGGTATCCCCAAGCTTAGACGCTTGAGTCTCCTTGAATATTTCTTGGGAGTGCATGGGGGAATCCCCAAGCTTGAGATTTTGACACTCTCGGACCTTCTTTCATCATCTTCCTTCGCATACTTGAAAACTCCCTTCATACCAAACTCATCATAAGCTGATTAGAGTGGTTAGTACCCATAAATAAATAATTTTCCTCTACTGGAAATAAAGATTTTCATGAAGAGATATTGTTTCTCAAGATTTCCAAAAAGTTTTTGCAACAAAAAATCAAGCTAAAGATTTGCAAAACGGAGAATACGCAAAACGTGGCAGAATCTGTGAAAAACAGATCAGCATGTAGTAAATAATTTTTTTGGGGTACTTCTGCAACTCAAATAAAAAAACTCATAACAGACGCCAGAAAGTCAATTGCATAGAGCATACTGTCAAAACAATTAAGATTAAAAAGTTGATCTGGTGAGTTTTGGTGAATTTTTCTGGCAAGCAGACAGAATTTGTTTCTAGACAGCATGTCACAAGTTTTGATCTTTCTTGCAATCGGATGCCAAAACTTGGTACAAAGCTTGAAAATAAAGATACAATGACGTTTCTACAGTAGTAACAATCATCAAGACCACTACAACTGAAAGTAAAAACATTTTGGTTGCCTCCCAATAAGCGCTTTTTTTATGCCTTTTAGCTAGGCATGAAGCAAAAAGATCAAGTTTTGTCAACTTCAAATGAATAGCTTGCTCGTGTAACGGACTCATAAGGTAACTTCATCTTCTTTCGAGGGAATTGTCCCATTCCCTTTTTTAGGAGAATTGGAATCTTATAGTCCCTTCTTTCATGTCAATTATATCACCAACGGTGCGGAGAAAAGGACGTCACTGTGACATCCTGGCTTAATAGGAATGATAGACTACTCATGTCAACAAGGTGCACCTTCTTTTCTGGGAGCCCAGATCCAAAGAACTCAAAATTTAAGCGTGCTTGGCTTGGAGCGATTTGAGGATGGGTGACCGACCGGGAAGTTGTTCCCGGGTGCACACGAGTGAGGACAAAGTTCGCAGGAAAGACTAGTGTTGGTCTGTGGGGACAGTCTAGTTCCCGCCAGGCGTACGCCGGGAACCGGTGGGTGTGGCCGGGGCGTAACAAATGGTATCAGAGCCGACCCTCGCGGTTATACGGGCGTGTGCGGGTCAGTGCGCGAACATGGGTGTGCCGTGTGTCGGCACTGGACGCACAGACGTATGCCAAGAGGGAACGTTCCTGTGGGCCGACGAGGACGTCGGTTCCTTTGAGTGGGTGTGTGTGACATCCTGGCTTAATAGGAATGATAGACTACTCATGTCCACAAGGTGCACCTTCTTTTCTGGGAGCCCAGATCCAAAGAACTCCAAAGTTAAGCGTGCTTGGCTTGGAGCGATTTGAGGATGGGTGACCGACCGGGAAGTTGTTCCCGGGTGCACACGAGTGAGGACAAAGTGCACAGGAAAGACTAGTGTTGGTCTGTGGGGACAGTCTAGATCCCGCCAGGCGTACGCCGGGAACCGGTGGGTGTGGCCGGGGCGTTACAGTCACAAAATAATTGGACATGAGGGATCACACTCAATGTCCATGACAAGAAAATCAATGGGAACATAATTATCATTGACAACAATAAGAACATCAACGATCCTCCCTAGAGGTTTCTTTACGGAAGAATCAACAAGACGAACACCAAAAGAACAAGGATCGAAAGGTTGTAATTCAAGCATATCATACATTCTTGTGGGTAAAACGCAGGCACTAGCTCCAACATCACATAAAGCAAAGCAAGAAAAGTTATTCATTTTGATCTTGACCATAGGATCCCAACCATCTTCTAGTTTTCTAGGAATAGAAACCTCTAACTTAAGTTTCTCCTCCCTAGCTTTGATAAGAGCATTGGCAATATGCTCGGTGAAGGCAATGTTGAGTGAACTAATGTGGGGGTCTTTGTCCATTCTTTGCAAAAAAAGTAATAACATCGAGAAGGGTGCAGTTATCAAAATCAATTTCCTTGCTATTAATCAAAGTCGTGGTGTCATCCTCTACAATTGATTTGCTTTCTATTATAACAGTTTTGACATCCTCCCAGGTGTGAGGACGTCTAGCAGCAACATCAAACCAGAGATCCGGTTCTTTCCCCGGGAGACCATACCATGGGCATAATTCCCTGTCATAACTAGTGTAGTCACAAGGTCTGTTACTTTTGTAAGTACCCATATTGACAAGCAAGAGCAAAGTGACTAATTTATGTGTGGTTTTTGGTATAAGACTGTAACAGCCCGAAAATTCCACCCTAATTAAAAAAAATTTGCTTAATTTTGTTGATTGCTAGAATTGTTTGTAGTATTTGCTTCGCCTATTTATTATAGCGATTATATTTCCCCCTCCTTCTCGTACCAGTATGCGTGACCGAGCCTTTCCACCATGGCACACGACCTTTTGTGGCACCGGGTATTCACCTGATCACCGTCGCAATTTTCGGCACAGGACCAGCCTTCACCATCGGTGTGAAAACCCCCATTTATATTTAAATGGGTTATTATTTTATTAGGCGGTGTTTCAAATTTTGTGCGATTCCAACTTCGTCGGGTAGGTAAACGATCGGCGGTGCTAAGCATAGTAGACAGTATAACTCCAGGGGCGTATTTACAAAATGTTGCGCGTGCTAATAGCTGGCCTCTCAAATTTCCCTCAGATCTGCTAAGCCTAGCCCACCTGAAAATCTAGCCCAAAACCAGCCCACCTAACCCCTCAATATAAGGCAGCACCCCTCCTACCAATTTCGGGCAGCAAAACCTAAGCCTGATTAGGTTTTCCCCTAACCCAGCCGCCACCCAGCTGCCTCAAAATCCATGCACACCAATCCCCACCACATCCCAGATTTGGAGAAATCCCAGCCATCCCGAACCGTCGGATCTGGAACGAAGGACCTGCGTTGCGCCACATCACCAGATCCACCCTGCAGTGGAGCTCCTCCTCCCGAGTGTCTCCCGTGCCCCGAGCCCACCGCCTCATGCCTCCGGCTGCCGCGCCGCCGCGCTCCGGCGAGCCGCCATGACCCATGTCACGCCACCTCGCGCGCCCTTCCTCTCCTCCTTCCCCTTTCCTCTCCCTTCCCTCACCTCTCTCTTGGTTCACAGCAACGCCGCCATGGAAGGGCGAGCCAGAGGTCGCGCTGCTGCCCTGCACCACGTCGACGTCGACCCCCACACGAAACCCCTCTGTTCCCGCCATCCAAGTCGGCCGCTGGACCTCCCCTCGCCAGAGTAAGTCCCGCCGCCGCCTGCAAATCCCGTCGGGATCAGACGTTGTCCCGATCCAGCGAGCCCCAGCCTTCTAGCTCTCGTGGGCCGGCCTGCAACCTGCACCCTGCGGCTCACCTCCCCGCCTCGGCCTGCCTCTCGCCCGTGGCGAGAGTTGCTATCCTCCGCCCATTACATGTTGGGCCAGGCCCAGCTCGGTGAGCTCCCTTCCTTTTTTTCTCGTGTGCAAGTCTGTTGGGCTCGGTCCGTTAGCGCGGCAGATGTACAGCGCCCTTGTGCGAAATTTAATTATTTTGTGCTCGACCCTGTTAGGCTTAGTAGGGTCAGATTCGGCCCAGCAACATGTTAGCCTTTTTTCTATATTTTTTAAATGGCAGATTGTGTTATATTTTGGCGATGCCCGTATCTTTTTAACCGTTAGTCGGATGGAGACGCTTTATACATGAAACTTGCTTAGTTTTTCCTTTAGATTGATAAAATGTGCTCCTTTGCCATGTTTGCACTTGTCTACATGTTGTTTACCTGCTAATTACAACCCTTGCCACTGTAAAATGTAATTTCCCATAACTTAATAATCATTGGTCCGATAAAAATGTTCTTTATATGTAACTTGGCTAGAATTTCATGTACTTTGTGATTGTGCTATTGTGTGTTGTGTTTAACCAACATAAAATATGGTTTAGGTCAGAACAGTACCAAATGCTTTAATTGATATGGGGTACTTAGTCGTTTGCAATGTTTAGGGTGTTACCTCATTTAAACTTGACTAGCATAGATAGTTTACTTTAATGCTTCACCTCTTATCATGATTGCATGATATGCCATACTTGCTTGAGATGCCATGTTAACAACCTTTGCTCATGTTGTGTAGCTAAACAACTTGAACCATTCTAAATGTGTGGTATCGTCGTGTGTTTTCGAGAAGACATGTCCATAGTTATGGACGACTAGAGACCTACTCCTTCTTCATAGACAACTACAAATGAGATAATCTTAATAACTTGATCAACGTGTTTTCGCCTTGACTGCTTCTTCTATATCGGGTGATGAAGGGGAGGACAAGGATAGGATAGGTGTTATGTTTGCGTAAGTAGCTGATCTTGTTGGAGGCGATTCCTCATCGAATGCTTGGCTTCTCATCTTACTCTGAATAGAACGTTAGCCACTCATATATTGTTAGTGTGGATGCAACCTCACCACTACCCCCATCTTACCGTGAGAAGTTAGTTACAAGACTTGTTGATATAGCTCACCCCTTTATTCTTTTTTTACGCACGTTATGCAAATGATCTTGGACTTCAGAGGACCTCGACGACCCTTCTTCTGGACGCCTTCGTGGAGACTCGATGACGACTAGTTAGTTGGATACCGGCGGAGAGCCTGACCCCGTGTGGTTATGGGAATGGTGTGTTTTCCTTTGCCATTAAGCATTTGATTGTAGTCTGTAGTAATACATATATCTTCCGCTGATGTATTGTAATAAGGCAGTTGTATGCCGATTGTATGAGATGTTGTATTCTTGTAGCTGTAATGTTGTGATATCATGTTGGAAATACGGGGCATATGGCAGTGTCATATGTCACGGTGGGACCGATATGTGCTCCGTCCCCGGATCTGGATGGAAACATCTAGATCTAGAACAGTACCGCATATTGGGCCTTACAAAGACTCTAAAGCAAAAACTAGAAAGTAAACTAACAAGACTAAAAAGAAAAGGTAAAAGATAGTTTGCAACTCCCCTATCTTGTAGACTGGAGTCCCCGGCAACGGCGCCAGAAATTATGCTTGATGGCACTGAAGTAGTGCTCCTCGTTGGCTACCCCAAGTGGAAGGTTGAGAAGTAGACAGTGGCAAATTTCCCTTGGTAAAGATACCAAGGTTTATGTCTCCAGTAGGACTCCAAGTTCTTCAAGTAGGTGGCAAGGAAACAATGGTGTCGTTTACAACCTTGAGGTTGCTTACTTGACCTGGACCTGCACACGGCAAAACATAATTTTTCACCCAATGAGTCCAGAGAGGTTGTCAATCTCTCCGGTCTTGTTATTTACAACGGATCAACCGCAAGCAGGAAATAGTGATGGTGATTGCAACGGAAAGGAAATAAAGTAGTAAATATTGGAGGTGTAAACAATGGTGGAAATATGGACCGGGGTCCCATGATGTTAAGCAGTGATATCTCTCTCCCAAAAGACGATTAAACAACTATGCTGGTGTAAGACCCAATCTGTGGTACTGTTTCACATCTGGACATTTCCATACAAACCCGAGGACGAAGCACATATCGGACCCACCGCGACATATGACGAAGCCATATGTCTCGGATTTCAACATGATATCACAACATTACAGCTACAAGGATACAACATCTCATAGAATCGGCGTACAACTACCTTAAATACAATACATCAGCGGAAGATATATGTCTGAGTATAGACTACAATCTAACGCCTAATGGCAAAGAGAAAATCACCGATCCCATAACCACACGGGTCCAGGATCTCCGCCAGGATCCGCCTAACTAGTCGTTGTCGAGTCTCCACGAAGGCGTCCAAAAGATAGGTCATCGAGCTCCTCTGTAGTCTAAGATCGTTTGTATAATGCGCGTAAAAAAGAGAAGAAGGGGTGAGCTATATCAACAAGTCAGATAAATAACTTCTCACGGAAAGATGGGGGTAGTGGTGAGGTTGCAGCCGCACTGGCAATATATGAGTGGCTAACGTTCTATTCAGAATAAAATGAGAAGCCAAGCATTCGATGAGGAATCGCCTCCAACAAGTCTGCTATCAGCTACTTACGCAAACATAACACCTATCCTATCCTTGTCCTCATCTTCGCATCCTAATGAAGAAGAAGCAGTCAAAGCACACACACGTTGATCAAGTTATTAAGATTGTTCTCCGTTGTTGTTGTCTATGAACAAGGAGTATGTCTCAAGTCGTCCATAACCGTGGACACGGCTTTTCAAAAAAAATTAACCCTGCAGGGGTGTACCAACTGCCCATTATAAGCTCTGCATGTACGACGTCTCTCTCAGTCGGGCCCGTTAAAGACACTCATTGAAGAGTGGTTCCGAGAGTTCCAGACGTCATAATCCCTCTAACTAACAACTAACAAATCTGGGTGGCCCTCGGTGAGTCGACATCCAACTCAAAAGCCGGTCGCACTCTCGAATTGACCTCTACCGTCTGGATGAGGTCGGGTTAGCTACCCAAACCATGTGGGTAGCCCCCTATCTCCCTAGGGTGTACCAACAAGAGAAACTATGTCTCCGCTGGCCCGAGTTGTTTGAAATCTGTCGGCCGCGGATTAGTCACACACACGTTTTCAAATGGTAAAATCAGCTTGGGCCACCACTAGAAATGTTTGGAGCTAGGTAGGTAAGAAGAGGGGACCCCATAGAATCCCACACGCGGTTAGGCACGCTTGATACGGTGAGGATAGTTCTCTCACTCCTCGTTGGTTACCCCAAGTGGAAGGTGAGATGTAGCGTAGCAGCAAATTTCCCTTAGCGAAGATGCTAAGTTGAGTATCGAACCAGTAGGACTCACAGAAATACAAGTAGGTGTCACGGCGCTTGACGTGGACCTGCACACAGCAACAAATAACTTTGCCCCAACAAGTACAGAGGAGTTGTCAATTCCTCCGGCCTTGCTGTTTACAAAGGATCAACGCAAGAGATAAAAGTGGAACTGAAAGTAAAGATTGAAATTAAATTGAGGGTGTGAACAATAATGTGAAGATGGACCGGGGTCCCGTGATTTTCACTAGTGATGTCTCTCTCCCAAAACACAATAAAAGTGCTAGCGAGGTAAACAAATCACAGCTGGGCAATTGACAGAATTATGAAGGCACCGCAATGCTAACTATGCTGCAAAGAAAGGAAGGGCTCAAAAGCAATGGGCAGTACGCCAAGGTAAGTAGACCAAAATCCAACTGCATCTACTAGGAATCATCCACCTTGAGATATCTATCCAGAACATCTCGCTGGTATTAAGTTGTGAATCCCACCCAAAGTGAAAACTCAAAGCAACAGACAACTGCATTAAAAGAACTTTGCGTAAAGTAAACAATCCTTGCACCCGCAGGTACAAGCACCGTTGTTTTATCCCTAGTGGCAACAACACATCCCCTAGTCTCATGTTTCTCTCACTCAAGCTAGACATCAGGGGGCTGAACCCACAATCAAGCATAACGCTCCCTCTTGGAGTTGCAAGCAAACTACTTGGCCAAAGCAAAATACTGCAACGGAGAACATGCAAGAATTTACTCAAGAACAAAATATAAAATAGAAGAACCAAATATATTACTCATCACAATCTGAACATAGTCTCATAGCTTGTTACAAAAGTGCCTCGATCATGTGAGGCAGCTCACGAGGTCTCGAAAGTGGAAGCACAAAGAGGGGAGAGGAACATCACATAGCTACTGGTCACGGACCAATGGTCCAAGGGGGACTACTCACGATACATCCGGGAGGCGTCCATGGCTATGGATGGTCTCCCAGAGGGGATTCCTCCTCCCGGCAGGGTGCCAGGGCAGATTCTCCAGGCAGCCCCGATCTTGAAACGGCGGTGGTGGCGGTACAGAGGCGAGTTCGCGGAAAAGAGATCGATATTAGGGGTTTCCAACCCGAGGGCTAAATATAGGCGGAGGGGGGCATCGAGGGGACCCACAAGGCAGACAGGAGGCCCCCTGGCGCGGCCTAGGGTGGGGCCGCGCCAGGGACCCTGCTGGTCTCCTGGTGGTGGCCCCCCTCCGCTACCTTGGTGATTCCGGAAGCTTCCGGGTCGCTGATTTTTTATCTGATTTTTCTGGATTTTTTGGAGCACTTTTAATGGCCGGAAAACCTGAAATACAAAAATAGCAGAAAACAGCAACTGGCAGCTGGGTGCACTGGGTTAATAGATTAGTCCAAATATGCTCAAAAGTGTATGAAAGCAAATCATGGAAAAGTCACACAAAACATGCATGGAGCAAGCAGAAATTATAGATACGTTTGGGACGTTTCAACATCCCCAAGCTTAATTCCTGCTCGGCCTCGAGTAGGTAAATGATAACAAGCATAATTTCTGTGGTGACATGCCACACAACCATATAAGGACTTTTAAGTAAAGCAATCAAAGCATGCACTCAATTAATGTCTTAACAAGAAAGAGTCTATATTAGCATTGACACAAGCAACAAAAGAACAAAAGGTGCAAGAGCTCTCGCTGTCCGTTACTCGAATGTCACCAGATGGTGTTTGCGTGCAAGCAGTGGACTGGGAAAAAGAGAGAAAAAAAGGTTGTTGAGCACAACTATCTACTAAAGTTTCACACTTGGTCTCCTTTGGATTCTTATCTTGACTCGTCCCCAGACCACTAGCCAAGTAAAAGTCAAACTGATCCACTCCCTTTCGATATTTTGAGCACTCTTGCAATGGATGAGCGTGAGCAAGAAAGTTGACACCTAAAAGGCGAAACAGAAAGAAGGTGGAGGAGGAAGACAAAAAGGTGTGAAAGGCTCACATCAATGAGGACAATCATGGGCGAGAGAAGGCCATATGATAGATATGATGTGAGGAGTAGGGATTTCCATGCAACGGATGCACATCTGAGCTAAAATCTCTCCAAGGGAACTAGTGGGGGTGCATCTAACTTTCTTGCTCAAGAAGACCTAGAGCTCGTTTGAGAAGGCTCATCATTGGAATATACAAGCCAAGTTCTATATTTTGAAGGTCCCCACATAGTTATATGCATGATGATGATCACTATGGAGTACAAGGGATAGAGGATGAAGTACTAGTGTGGATCTCTCAAAAGGAATAGTAGTGTGCCCCCTTCTCTCTTTTTATTTTTCTTTTTCTCTTTTTTCTATTTTTTGTATTTTTTTGGTGGCCTCAATGGCTCTTTCTATTTAACTCTCCTTTGTCCTCTTTGGGATCTTTTGATTTTGTCCTCTTTGGGATCTTTTCCTCACTTTAGGGGCAACACTCTATATTTTACAAGAATATAGGAGATCTTTCACACTTTACAACGGTACTCACATAAAGAAGATATAACTATCATTATGCAAATGTATGCCTCTGCCAGGATAGCAGGATATGCAATGATACCAGCGCGTCATGCAACAATGATTAGGGAAAGGCCCAAATAGCATGCGTCTCATCGATCAAGCAAGTAGCATGTATGACATGAGGATCAAGTCATGAGAAGGTGGATGTTGCATGGCAATGTATCTCGGAAAGGCTATGGAAATGCCTTGTAGGTAGGTATGGTTGCTGTTTTGAGGAAAGATACAAGGAGGCTTATGATGACAGAGCGTATCGTGCCAAGGGTTTGGATGCACCGGCGAAGTATGCGCCAACTCTCAAGGTGAGAAAGGGCAATGCACGGTACCGAAGAGGCTAGAAAAAGTATAGGTGGGTGGAAGTGTCAACTTTCGAATACTCACATTAATCCGAAGAACTCATGCACTTATTATCGGTAACTCTCAATCTAATCAGGAGGTTCACAAAGAGACAAGTACCCAGAGGAGGAGTGTATGGGGGTTTGGTTATCCTTGCGCATCCTCGACTCATGGTACGTGAGTGTACTCTAATATTCGAACCCTCCAGACGTTAGTGATCCATCTAGTAGCTAGAGTTCTCAACAGGGGTTTTTGGTTTTCGAAAAACACACGGATTTCCCAAAATACGACATCTATCACTAATAGGCTCGAGCTCTTGACACCAAAAGTTCAAACATTACTCTAATCAATACCTCAAAACTATTGCAAGTTACTACTACAAAGATAATAGCAACTTCAACTACCTACTTCTAGTCAAGACACAAAACTCAGTGCAACAGGCAAACTCTCTAACAAGATAAAACATGCAACCTATAGAAAGTTCAACCTAAAACAAAATAAAAAGCTCTAGAAAAACTAAAGCACTACAACCAAACAGAGCAGCAGCTAAGAAAAGAAAAAGAACAACTCACAGCTAAAAGAATAAGCATGCAAATCCTATGAGGAGTTCTAGTTCAAGCGGAGTGTGTAACTCTCCCACAAAAAAGAGTAATCTGGGGTCTAACTTGTTATGAACAGCAAACAAAGCAAAAACAAACCTAGAAAAGTAAAGAGCGAGACGCTCCAAGCATAGCACATAACGCATGAAGTGATAAACAGATAGTGCGACGAGGGACGAACTGATAATTGTTGATGAAGAAGGGGATGCACGGGGGAATCCCCAAGCTTAGAAGCTTGAGTCTCCTTGATTATTTATTGGGGGTTCACATGGGCATCCCCAAGCTTGAGCATTTGACACTCCAAGATCTTCTTTCATCATCTTCCATCGCACACTTGAAAACTCCCTTCATACATAACTCATTGTAGACTGATTAGAGAGGTTAGTGCCCATAATAAAATATATTTTTCTCTACTGGAAATAAAGATAACTTTGAAGAGCTACTGTTTCTCAAGATTGGCAAAAGGTTTTTGAAAAGAAAAAGAAAGCTTAAAGTTTGCAAAACGAAGAAAAGGCAAAACAGGACAGAATCTGTGAAAAACAGACCAGCAGGTAAAAACGAATTTTTTAGGGGTACTTCTGCAACTCAAATAAAAAAACTCAGAACATACGAAAGTTTCTTAATTGTATAGAGCACTCTGTGTAAAAAAATTCAGCTCAAAAAGTGTCGGGACCCGGGTTAGCGTATGCAAGCCTCGCTACAACACAATCATATGGAGAGCCGAGAACCGTACCCACTTGTCTAAGCAGACAAGGCCAAGCACAGAACGTTCTCGGAAAGCATCGAACGTGAGGGGCATCCCATCCAGGCCGGATGATCAACTGAAATGGGTCCTCATCGTCCGCACACAAGTCTAAATGATATGGGTGGTGAACTCCCCTACTCATAGACAAGTCGCCTCAACCATACTATCGATTGTATTATAACCCTTACATAGACTTACTCCAGCCCGATCACTTAGTCTGGGTCTAGGGCGGGCTCGATCATACATCAAAGTGTGCACGAGACGGAGTCTCGAGCAATCGCATCGCGATGCCCCAAGCTGCGCATATCTAAGGGCCACTTGGTGTATAAAAGACCGCCAGCCAGATCACAACTAAGGTCTCAAAAACCCATACAGAGACATGCATGTTTATAAACATACACGCAGCACACATGCCTTGTATGAACAGCAGGTATCATTGCAATTCTCTACAAAGTATACATCTTTATTAATAACTCTTACAGAGTGCACACAGAGATCACAAGCATGTGATCCAACATTACAACAGACAAGCGGAAGCAAAGTAGGTCTGAGTACAGACAAGTTTAACAAATGGCTTAGAGAAGCCTTATCTAAAAACAAGCCCTCCACGAGGGAACCAGTCGTCTGACTGGGACTACACTAGCTTGGTCTTGGTCTGAGTCTTCATTCTTCGAGCTTCGGGTAGAAGTCACCATCGGGGTCGGTGGGTTCATCTAAAACATAGATTAAGCAAACGTGAGTACAAAATCGTACTCAGCAAGACTTACATAGGAGCTATACTACTCATGCATATGTATCAAGGTAAAGGGATGTGGGGTTTCACTTGCAGAAGTGCCAGCTTTGACTTGGCTAGTCCTGAACTACGAGTACCAGACTTGAGGTAAGAAGCGTACACGAGTCCACTACATCTCTTAAACCAATACACCACTGTGGTTACTTCCTCGACTTCCCCACGAGAAGCACCCCATAGCACTCACGCTTATCTTGGTGTGTTTTAGAAGTATCCAGTTCAAGTTGTCTAATTATCAAGCTAAGCTTTCCAAGCAGTCCTTAACCGCGGACGCGGCTATTCGAATAGTTTTTTAACCCTGCAGGGGTGTAATACTACACACACATGACCATCAGTTACCACCTTTGGCCTCGACACCATTCAAGGGGTGTCGGCGAGGATGTTCACCACAACACTTTGCCCACAGCTCCGTTCTAGTCCAGAGAGTCGCCTATCTGAGGGGGATCCGTATGGAAGTCCGGCCGAGGTTCCAGTACAGCCTCAAACGATGTGTGCAGGGTCCCAAGCCGGTCTTGAAAAGCCGTTCATCCACTTCGCAGACCGTGCCACAGCCCTACCAGAACTCCGAACTACTGCGACTCTTGGGGTTCGAACGGGGTGAGGTACTCGGATGAGAGGGGTCAGTGAGCCCAATGTGTGGTTGTACTCTTCTTCTTGGATCACCACACAAGAACTCGGACTTAAGGGGGTGTTCAACGAGACAACCCACTGTGTACTCCTACATAGCCTCTCATCATTCACCTTGTATTAGGGTATATTCACCAACACATTTCACTTTCATCAACACCATGTTTACCATCATCCCGACTCACATCAAAAGCAACCTCGTTGTATCACTAAGCATGCAATAAGCAGTAACAGTTGCAGGGGCCACATGATATCAACCAACTCCTACATCTGCTAGGATTGTGGTTTGCTTACTACTGTGACAAGATGTTAGGTCATGCAAAGGATATGGGTTCAACTATGTGATAGAAACGTTATCATGGTGATCATCCTAAACAATGCATAAGCGAGACATGAGAGGGAAGTGGGATTTTATCGACATGATCAATGGGGGTTTGCTTGCCTTGCTGACGAGGTTCAGTCACGGGGTCTTCAACGAAGGGGGTGATCTCGGGTTCCGGCTCCACTTCTATCAGTAACATGACAATCATAGGATCAACATAATGTACAATGCACAATCACATGAATAAGATTGTAATGGTGATGTTCATGGTACTGATGTGTTGAGCATTCCATTTAAAAGGAGCATATTGCATTTGAATTGCAAATTCAAACTCCAGTTGATTTATCGATGAATTTCAAATGCATTTGAATGCATGAAATTTCATTTGAAATTGTTGATCATGAAGTGAGGTGGTATAGTTGAAGTAATTTCTCTGATGTGTGGATGAATCCATTGGAAATAAGGGTGTTGCAAAATCATTTGCAAAATCACTCCAAATTTGAATTTGAAAAGGATCCATATGCATGTTTGCTACTGTTCACCCATTTTAAAATGGTCAAACATGAAAACAAATTGCATATTCATAATCCTTGTATTTTTCTGATAATTTTAGACATATTATTTGTCCAATTTGGAGTTAAAATGAATTAGTTATGAATTTCCAAAGTTTATTGCATTTTCTGGAATTTCTCTGATTTAATTAAATCGATTTAAATCCTTTACTGCGTCAGCCTGGCGCAGTGCTGACGTCAGGGGGCAGCTGACGAGTGGGGCCCTGCTGTCAGTGGGGGGGGGGTTTAAACCCGGTTAGTTAAACTAACCAGGGGTTAGTTAGTGGCCTTGGGCCCACGGGTCAGTCTCACCAGGGGGTCATTAGCACCTAAACTAATGGCGGCCACGTCAGCGCTGTCGGCGACATCCGACGCGGCGGCGATCCACTGGACGACAACTCCGGTGACCAAAAGGCACGCCGCGACCACCAAACGAATCCACGTGCTTGCGCGTTTCACCCAGGACACGGCAGCGTCACCGGTAGGCAACGGGGCGACGCTGGCGAGCTGCTCGGCGACGGCGGAGGCTTGGTTCACGGTGGGCATAGCGATTTAGGCCACGGTTTGGGGGTTGGAGACTACGGGCAAGAAGCTGGGGAGCGTCCGCGTCTGGTGGTGCCATTGGGGGGTCAAGGGGGTGCTCCAGAGCGTTGCCAGCGTTGAGCAAGGCGGCGGCGCAGCTCTGTCCTCGGCGAGATCAGCGGCTAGGGCACGGGGAGGAGAGTGGACTAGGGAGAAACAGCGAGAAGCTCACCCCGATTCGAGCAGAGGAGACGGCGGGGTCGGAGGAGGTACGTCGGCGATGAATTTCCCGACGAGGCCTACGGCGGCCGGCGGCGAGTAGGTGATGATTGCGTCGTCCACGGGGCGTCCCGGCCCGATTCCAGTCGCGACGTGATGAAGCCGAAGACCCTGAGCACGAAGGACACGTCGGGGGGGCTTGGGTGGCTTCTGGCCACGGCAGTGCGCGGCGGCGCTCTCCGGTGTGCTCGGGTCGTGACAAAGAAGGCGAGAGGAGGGAGGGGAGACGAGCAGCGAGAGGGGGGAAAGGTGCGGGGGCTTCTGGGCGTCCTCGTGGCGCGAGGAGAGGGCAGGGGAGAGACGTAGGCGACGGGGCTGTCGCGGTGGCGCCGTCGGCTCCCTCCCAGCTCGCCACCGAGCTGGTTGAGGAAGACGCCAAGGGGGTTGGGTGGTGGGCTGGGCCAGCTGGGCCGTGGGGCGACAAGTTGGGCCCCTTTGCCCAGGTAAGTTTCTTTTCCGTTTTATTTCTTTTCTGTTTCTTTTCTGCATTGTGTTTTGGCACTGCTAAATAAATAGCAAACCATTTTTAAAAATGCTGAAACTTTTTATATGGCCTCATATTATATTAGACTAGCCACTTATAAAGTTTGGCACTTTTTAAAATTCAAAACATTTGAATTTTAAATCAAATAGGGGTTTATTTCATTTTCCAAGGCATTGTTTGAAAATTAGAAAATTCCATCAGCATGGGATTGCTCCCAAATCATTTTCAAAATGATCAGCATCATTTATAGGAATTTTCCAAATACTCAAATGATTTTGGGAAAAAGATTTTTATCTGGCCATTTGAATTAATTTCTCAGGGCTTTTCTTTTCCCCATTTTGATTTCTTTTGAAAAAATTTATCATGATGCAAAGGCACAATAAAACCCTAGCACTTACCTAAGTTGGGGTTCTGACAAAAAGATGAAATGGGATTTTTCTCTGATTTTTCTAGTCACGAGGACAGAATCTGTTTTCTAGACAGCATGTCACAACTTTCACTTCCCTTGTTGTATGAGGCTATAAAAGGCACAAGGCTTGAAAAGTAAAGATACAATGATGTTGCTACAGTAGTAACAATCATCAAGACCACTAAGAACAGAAGAAAAGCAAAAATAAAAACCTAAATTCGTTGCGGGCTGCCTCACGAAAGCGCTTCTTTAGAGCCATTAGCTAGGCTTAAAGCAGAAGATCAAGTTGTATCCATTGAACCATCATCACGATCATCAAAAAGCTCTTCAATAGTACAACTAGTCTTAATAGGTTTCTCAAATAAAGGACGAATAAAAATGCTTCTTGGAATAAAATCAAAAGGAGGGAAATCAATTGGAGTTTCATTAAAGTTAAAGATAGGTGTCTCCTCCAAAGTTTTCACCGTTTCAACTCTCTTGGCAATGGGTGTGTTTGCTTTAGCTCGAGGAACCTTGGGGACGTAAACGAACTTAGGTTCCTTCTTTGCCGGATTTTCATCCTTTTTGGTTTTGATTGAGGAAAAGGTAGTTCCTAGAGTTTCAATAACTTCCTCAATCTTTTCTATCCTAGAAGACTTCTCATCAAGGGATTTAATAGTCTCCAAAGTTTTGACAATTTTCTGCATGGAGTTATCTAGCCTATTCAAATTCCCTTGAATCTTACGATCCAACTCATTCACCCTGTCGATACTTGGCATCTCTAGCTCTATTTTTTCAAGTTTTCTCATAATGTGAGCTAAAGTAATGTCCTCCTTAATACTAACAACTGGGAGACTTCCAACAAGATTTTCAATAACATTAAGGGCTTCCCAAACTGGGGCCTCTATGAAGTTCCCATTGATAGCAGTGTCTAAAAGAAACCTATTCCAAGAAGTGATCCCGACATAAAAATTTCAAAGCAAGATAGTAGTGGATTGCTTCTTGGTGGCTCTTTTTTGAGAATCATTAATTCTATACCAAGCATCTTTCAAACTTTCACCACGTCTTTGAGTAAAGGTAAGTATTTCTGCCTCACCAAAGGCAAAAGGACCAGCCATAGTGGTAACTACTGACAAGGTAACAGGTATTTTTGGTATTTTTGATAAGGGACACAAAAGTAAAAACTGAAAGGTAAACTAACAAGACTAAAAAGCAAAGATAAAAGATAGTGTGCAACTCCCCTATCTTGTAGACTGGGGTCCCCGGCAACGGCGCCAGAAATTAGCTTCTGGCTAGGGAGTTGACGGGACCATTCTACTTGTTGTACCTTGGAATCCCCGGCAACGGCGCCAGAAATTAGCTTGATACTGTGAGGATAGTTCTCTCACTCCTCGTTGGTCACCCCAAGTGGAGATGAGATGTAGCGTAGCAACAAATTTCCCTTAGCGAAGATACTAAGGTTGAGTATCGAACCAGTAGGACTCACAAAAATACAAGTAGGTGTCATGTCGCTTGACGTGGACCTGCACACAGCAACAAATAACTTTGCTCCCAACGAGTACAGAAGAGTTGTCAATTCCTCCGGCCTTGCTGTTTACAAAGGATCAACGGAGGAGATAAAAGTGGAACTGAAAGTAAAGACTGAAAGTAAATTGAGGGTGTGAACAATAATGTGAAGATGGACCGGGGTCCCGTGATTTTCACTAGTGATGTCTCTCTCCCAAAAGATGATAAAAGTGCTACCGAGGTAAACAAATCACAGCTGGGCAATTGACAGAATTATAAAGGCAACGCAATGCTAACTATGCTGCAAAGAAAGGAAGGGATCAAAAGCAATGGGCAGTACGCCAAGGTAAGTAGACCGAAATCCAACTTCAACTACTACGAATCATCCACCTTGAGATATCTATCCAGAACATCTCGCTGGTATTAAGTTGTGAATCCCACCCAAAGTGTAAACTCAAAGCAACAGATAACTCCATTAAAAGAACTTTGCGTAAAGTAAACAATCCTTGCTCCCGCGGGTACAAGCATCGTTGTTTTATCCCTGATGGCAACAGCACATCCCCTAGTCTCATGTTTCTGTCACTCAAGCTAGACATCAGGGGGCTGAACCCACAATCAAGCAAAACGCTCCCTCTTGTTGTTGCAAGCAAACTACTTGGCCAAAGAAAAATACTACAACGGAGAACATGCAAGAATTTACTCAAGAACAAAATATAAAAGAGAAGAACCAAATATATTACTCATCACAATCTGAACATAGTATCATAATCCATCAGATCCCAGCAAACTCAGCATAGCAACAGCAGAAATTACAAAAGTGCCTCGATCATGTGAGGCAGCTCACGAGGTCTCGAAAGTGGAAGCACAAAGAGGGGAGAGGAACATCACATAGCTACTGGTCACAGACCCATGGTCCAAGGGGGACTACTGACGGTACATCCGGGAGGCGTCCATGGCTATGGATGGTCTCCCGGAGGGGATTCCTCCTCCCGGCAGGGTGCCGGGGCAGCTTCTCCAGGCAGCCCCGATCTTGAAACGGCGGCGGCCACGGTACAGAGGCGAGTTCTCGGAAAAGAGATCGATATTAGGGGTTTCCACCCCGAGGGCTAAATATAGGCGGAGGGGGCATAGAGGGGACCCACGGGGCAGCCAGGAGGCCCCCTGGCGCGGCCTAGGGTGGGGCCGCGCCAGGGACCCTCCTGGTCTCCTGGTGGTGGCCCCCTCCGCTACCTTGGTGATTCCGGAAGCTTCCGGGTCGCTGATTTTTTATCTGATTTTTCCGGATTTTTTGGAGCACTTTTAATGGCCGGAAAACCTGAAATACAAAAACAGCAGAAAACAACAACTGGCAGCTGGGTGCACTGGGTTAATAGATTAGTCCAAATATGCTCAAAAGTGTATGAAAGTTCAAGCAAATCATGGTAAAGTCACACAAAACATGCATGGAGCAAGCAGAAATTATAGATACGTTTGGGACGTATCAACGCTCGCCAAGAGACACAATACCCGGAACTCGGTACCTAGGTGGCTCGAATGGAACAAAGCATCGAGGCGCGATAGCCTAGACCTTCCATCCTTCGTCGAATATAGTCAACATTATAATAATCACATCATCCAAAATACTATAATAGTATGATAGCCCAATCCAATGAGTAACAGGGGAAAAGTTGTAGCATCCTAAGCATGCATACTAAGCAGTGGTTAAGCAAGCAAGGTACATGGACAGACAAATGTTTGCTGGGATGTAGGGGACATGGTTGTTTGGGTTTTAATATGGAGGCATAAATATGAAGTGGTAGGATCAAGAAATCATTCTATCCTATACCTAGGCACAAGTGAGCTGAAAGTTATAACCATGATATATGCTTCCCCTTACGTGTTAAGAAGACGATCCGAAGGTGTAGTCGAATGCAAACTCTCAACGCCTCAGAGAGTAACCGCGGGAGCACACAAGGAGGTAACAATGGAAAGGCAATCGATGAGCAAGCATCTATTACTACGAAGAAATCACGAGCAAGCAACAACAAGAAGGCAACACGAGGCAACGCACTACGGTAACGCATCTATCATTGAGAGCGGTTACTAACAGGTTAAGTGGAGTACTCGTACACACGACTATACCGCACATTTATCATAGTTCAAGTTTTTTAGCTACACAATATGAGAAAAGGTTTTTAACATGGCATCTCACACAAGCATGGAATATCACATAATCATGGCAAGTGGTGAAGCATAAAGTAAACTATCTATGCTAGTCAATCTAAGTGAGGCAAAATCTTAAATATGGCATATCACAAAGTACCCCACGACGATTAAAGCATTTGGTATTGTTTTCCCTAAACCATATTTTATTATTTTTATTAGCAAGCAAAAGCACCAGAATCATAATCTCGATGCAATTCTAGTCAAGTTACATATAAATATAAATAACATTTTAATTAGAGCTACGTTATTAGGTTATGGCAGATTACATTTTACAGTTGCAAGGGTTGTAAATAGCAGGTAAACAACATGTAAACAAGTGCAAACATGAAAAAGGATCACATTTTTCTTAATTTACGCGAAAAACGGAGTAACATTCATGTAGAAGGCGTGTTGATCCGAGTTGCCGTTGCAAAGATATAAGCCTCGCAAAACACAACATTATTCTGCCCATTTTATTAATCCAGAAACAATATAATCGGTTACTGGGCCAAAAGCACTGGACTGGACCTCACAAGGCTGGGCGTTGGACAACTATCTAATGCTCACGGGCGCTAAACAGGTTTACTACTAGTGCGCCTCAACCCAACTACGCAAGAAAAAAAGGAGGGGACGGGGTTGCTCACCTTGTGGGCTCGACCCATGAAGCGGTGAGCGAAGGATAGCAGATCCGAGCCTGGTGCGAAGGAGAGGCATGAGTCGCGACTGGGGAGTGGTCCGCGCTGGAGCCGCGGCTACTAGGCCATCCCGGGCGCGTCGACCCATGATGCAGGCGAGCGGACGCTCGTCCTCGATCCCGACCGCACGGGGCATAGCAGCGGCCGTGGCCGGACTCCGGCGAGGTCCTAGTGTAGGCGGGGACGACGCGCGATGGAGGGGATCCGCCGGATCCGTACCGGGCGGCGCCTGCCAGAGTTGAGCGATGGGTGCGGCGAGATTCGAGGGCTCCGGCTCGGGGAGGCCATGGCGGCCCTTACTCAGAGAGAAAGAGAAGGTGAGAGGGAGAGGAAAAGAGAAGAGAAGGAGGACATGAAGGGGTCGCGAGGTGGTGACCTGGGTGTGGCAGCGCGCGGTTGCCAGAGTTGGCCGGCGAGGTGGCTTGGGTGGAGGAGGCTGACGGGAGGAGGGCCGGTTCGGGAGGAGTTCGGGAAGGAGCGGCGGCGCAGGAACGGGCTTCGAGCAGGCCGCGGTGGATCTCCAGGGCCCGGGGGGCCGAATTGGCTGGATGTGGGGAGGATCTCCGGGAGGTGATGTGGCGCATCCAAGAGCATCCACCTAGGGATCGGATGGCCCTGGATCACCCAGATCTAGGGTCTCGGGTGGAGAGGCTTTGGGAGGCAGATCTGGGCAATTTTGGAGGGGGTGCTGCACAAATGGACTAGGGGGAACCATAAAATGGGTGGGAGAGTGGTGGTCTATATATAGGCTGGCCTGGCTGGCAGGTTTACACAAACACCCTGTCGGGGATATAATCCTAACAATAGAGAGAGGGGTATGAAAGGAGCTAAATGAATCTGTACGCAGAGTGGTAGACGCAGGGGAAGTTATACAGGTTAGGCCTCTCCATAGAGATAAAAACCTTAGTCCTGTCCCAGACTGACTGTGTTGTTCTTGCTCAAAGATTGATGAGAATAGTGTTTCACGTGCCCGTACTAGAGGAGGGGGAGGCTTATATAGAGTGCGCCTCTTCCCATTCAATGCCTCGGCTTAATGGGTCTTTAATTACAGGGTTAAATGCGTACTAAATACAAGAAACGGTCTACTCATTACTGCTAATAAAGGGGGAGGAACGCCCGCGGTCTTTAATGCTTTCCGTCCGTTGCGTTCTTATCTTCCGAGTAACGAATAGCATGGCGTTCATCTTCTCCGGGTAACGAACTACTCGGATCTTGTTTTCTCTCCGAGTTACTGACTACTCGGAGGTGGTTTCTGTCTTCCGAGTAGGATGTTACTCGGGGATATTGGGAGTTGAGTTTCTGCGATTGACAAAGCATCTGTATCCTATATTAACGTTATTTATTTTGTTAGGTGTGTTGGAAACCAAGGGCTTGAGGGTACCCCTTGGTTTCCCTTGCCTAGGGGTATACCTTTGGTATGACCACGATAGTAGGCCCCAAGCTCTTTCGGGTGCTTGCGATTGAGGTAGCTGACCTTTGTCGGATTTCATGAGGTATGTGAAGATTAAACCCAATAAGAGGCCCGGAAGAGCTTTATTGATGTTTGGACTTTTCCCTCGAGCGTGGGATGGGCAGGTTAAAGGAAAAATCTGGCGACACTCAAAAGTCTCTCGGAAAAGGTGGACTGAGGCCCCGGAAGGCGTGTCTTGGAGTAAAAGGCCTTAAACTCCATAAACCAGATTTGTAAAGTTCAATATCCTAAGGCATCGTAACGAGCCTTAGGTCATACCACATGGGATATTGATTCTTTACCCCCTGCGCCGGGTCATACTAGTGGCCTGGCATTCTTCGTCAGAGACAAGCCACTACTGAACCAACTATTCGGATTTTCACTTGAGTAGTTGGTGAGTGCAAGATTTTCCGTTTGCGATGAGCCTCAGGGACGTAGTTGCTAGCTTTAAGTGGTTCTCCTTGTTGTTTTTCCGAGTGACAGCTTACTCGGTCTCCTTGAGAGCTCAGTAATTCCTTCCAAGTGATGACTTACTCGGAGAGTTTTGTCAGTTGACGCGGTGTTCCATTCCTTCCGAGTAATTGGAACGGTCTCGAGCTTCGAATCGAAATATGATTCAGTTTTAAATGAAAAAAAAAGATCATGTCTTGTCAGAGAATCTTTTCGTCAAGGCAAGTAGGCGCACTGTCAGGCCTGTCTCCTCGAGTCCCACAGCGGTCTTATAGGATAATCATTAACTGCCCGTGGGAAAGTGGGAGAGGTTATGGGGAAGTGGGGCGGTTTTATGGGGAAGGCAACCGCCGCGCCCGTAATGGGGCGCGGATCTGACGCGTGGAGGTTGCCATCCCAAGCTATAAAACCGTCCCCTCCTGCGTCTTGAAACAGATCTACGCCTCTTATTCTTGCGCCTCCGCTCTCGTTCTTTCTCTCTCTCTCCCTCTCTCCCGTGCTCTTGCTTCCGCCGCCGGGAAGTTCTCGCCGGCCGATCGTGCTTCATTCTGGGAGGCCGTCACTCGCGCTGCTCCTCCGCTGCTGCTAAGACCATGTCTACGGGGGAATGGCTCCCGTCGATCGTGACGGAAGACATGCTGCTGGGATACGAGGACGCCGTCCCGGTTCCCCACGAGGGTTGTCGCCTACCCGCACCTAGAGAAGACGAGCCCCTTTCGCGGGACGGTGAGCGGGTCATCCTTCTTTTGCATGTGGATCGCGGGTTTTCTCTCCCACCGCATCCCTTTTTCTTGGATTTCTTGACCTTTACGGGTGCCCAACTTCATCACATTGTCCCCAACGCCATTACCCTTCTTTCTAGCTCCTTTACCCTCTGCGAGGGCTATTTGGGCATAGAGTCCCATTGGCATCTTTTCCGTACCATATACGCCATTAAGCCTCAGAAGGCGAAGAAGTCCGGGGAGGGCTGTGTTGTGGAGTTCAATCATCTGTGTGGCGGTCTGTTCTTGGCTCGGAAATAGGGGGTTCAGTATTTCTCCTCCAGCCTGCCCAACTCTTTCAAGAATTGGCAGAATAGTTGGTTTTACTGCAAGGTGACCGAGGAGCCGGGGGTACGTACACTGCCTCCTTACTCGGATGTAAGGCTGACTTCTTCCCAGGGTTGGAACCCTCGGCTCACCAACACCGAGAAGGAGCAAGTGCTTCCTTTACAGCGTGAGATCATTAGGTTGAATAAGAATGGCTTGGACGCCATGGACCTGATAGCCACTTTTGTGATTCGGAAGACTCAGCCTCTCCAAGCCAGGGCTCGGGGGATGTGGACGTACTCTGATCTGCAGGATGACACCCGGTACAGTAACACCGAGATGCCCCTGGATGAATTTGAGCTCTAGATGAAGATTATTACCAGTGTGACCCAGGGTCTGCAGCCGACAGGCCGAGTAAAACCTCTCAGCAGCGAGAATCCTCCGACCTTGGTATGTCGTTCTGTTTTTTTTGTGTTCTGAGACATACTCTGCTTTTTCGTTTCTAACTCGGACTTTTGGGTTTATTTGTTAGAATTCTTCCCAGTTCCATTCTGCCATTCCCCTGGCTCTGCAACATCCTCTCGAGGAAGACGAAGACAGTACTGCTGGCGCGGGGGTCAGAGTTGAGATTGGAGAAGAGCTGGAGTCCGAGGTGGATGTTGTACAGGTGACCTCCGAGCAGCACTCGAAGAATAACCAGGATCGCGAGTCGGCATGGGAGGGCCTTACTCGAGTGGTGAAGAAGGTAGTGGAAAACTTCCATCCTTAGGCCTTAGCTCTGGGAAAGTTGCGCCAATGAAGAAGAAGAAGCTCGTCACACTTGGCGGCAGGGAGGCTAACCCCTCGGGGGATGTTGCTGTTGAGAAGGCCAAGGGGGCTGGAGCTGGTCCGGCCAAAGTTGCTCCCCTGAGGCGTACCTTCAAGACTGTTCACAAGTAATGCTGCTAGTTCCCTTTGCCTTGGAGTTTGGGTGATTTCTCGGTCCTTTTTTGACTATTTTGTCTTGTAGTGTCCGTCCGAGTGGTTCTGAGTCACTGCCTGGGGCTGAGGATCCGAGTGCTGAAATTTTTGAGGATGTCAGGACCTGCGGGGTGACTGACTTTCCTGTCATGGACACCATTCTAGAAGATGCCACGGCTTTCGGTGAGAATTCCTGATTATATCTGTTGGTGTTTTTGCTACTGCGACCTTCTATTTTTGACTGTCTGTCGTTTTTTCGTAGACATGGACATTGATTCCTCTTCAGGTCCAACCCGGATCGCGACCAAGCCAGCCGATACCGGAGTCGTTACTCCTGAGGTAATTGTACTCGCTACTGCCAGCAGCCTACCCACCTTTTCTGCTGCACCTGAGGTTCCCGCTGAGAAGTCTGCCAAGGGGACTTCCGCTGTCCCAGCTACCGCTCAAGGGGCTGGGCCTGCCGCTTCGGCGTCAATTTCGGTTAGTGCCCCCGTTGAGAATTCCATCATTAGTGGCCTGAAGGAGTCTTTGGTTAAGGCGGCCCGGTTCGAGTTACGCCGGCGCGAGTTAGCTTCTGAGGCTGAGTTGGTGAAGTCCAACATGCACGTAAGTACTTATGTAAGTTTTCTACCCAGTGGGTCTCCGAGTAACTTTCTGGCAGATTTGTTGTTACTCTGAAGGTTTGGAACTTCTACTGGGGGCACTTCTTAGTGTACCCAGTGGGTGTAGCCCCCAAGGTTCCGAGTAACTTCTTGAAGTTGTTCGGAGTCTTCTGATAGGATTTACCATTTTGATGATCTTCCAGTGGGAGCACTTCTTAATGCACCCACTGGGTGTAGCCCCCAAGGCTCCGAGTAGCTTCTTGAAGTTAGTCGGAGTCTTTCGATAGGAGTTATCATTTTGATGATCTTCCCGTGGGAGCACTTCTTAGTGCACCCACTGGGTGTAGCCCCCAAGGCTCCGAGTAACTTCTTGAAGTTATTCGGAGTCTTTTGATAGGAGGTTTTTGTTTATAACATGGTATTTCTTTCCCTTCGTAGGAGTCTTGCAAGCTTGGTTCAGTCTTTGTGAAGTTACAAGAGGAAAATGCAGCTGCGAAGAATGCGTACGAAGCACTGCTTGAAGAGCATAACAAGCTGAAAAAACAGCATGCTGAGGACAATGGTGAGAAATCCCGATATAGACCTCACTCGCGCCCCGGCTTTGGTATCTTTTGTCATCCTATTGATCCCTTAATATGTTCTGTTTTTGGTACGCTGTTGCAGAAGCGGCCAAGAAAGCTTTTGATGCAAAGGTCAAGGAGAGCGATGATTTTGTGGCAAAAATGAAGAAGGAGATAGACCAAGCCGAGAAGCGGGCCAAGGAGAAGAAGTCTTTAGAGACAAGTCTGCACTACTACAAGAAGGCGGTGAAGGAGAACGAGGGCAGCATCGCCAAGCTTGAGTCTGATTTGGCGAAGTTGTCCGAGATGCGCACCAAGGATGAAGAAAAGCATAAGGCCGAGCTGGAGGCGACTCGGAAAGTGGTGAGAGCAGTTGAGGAGTACTGCGATGGGAGGTTTGCTGTCTTCAGCGAAACTTTGTCTGGTGAGTTGTGTGACAGGTTTGGGAGGAATGATTGGTGTCATGCCCCTCTAGCATATACTTATCTCTTATTTGTGCAGCGTATGGGACCGACCCGGAAGCCAAGCAAGCTCGAATGGCCGAATTTGCGGAGATGATGAAAAGGGACAACTACACGCCAGTGACCACAGAGTTTTCTTTGGCTCGTGGGCTGCTAACCATGAGGTGCGCCAAGGCAAAGAGATTTTCCTAAGAGGTCATGGGTGCTACTATAGCCTTGAAGAGCAGGTTATCTCCTGGCGAGGGAAGTAGAGTGAAGCTGGACACTGTTGTGCCCATCCTGCAAGAAGCTCCTTAGCAGCTGGCACGCTGGAAGTGTTCTGCGGCACGGAGTGGAGCGAACTATGTGTTGGCTCTGACCAAAGCGCATTTTCCGGAGCGAGTCCATAATCTTGAGAACGTTGGTGGTGGTGATCCTAAAGAGGGTCAGAGCTGCACCACCTTCCTTTCTCGATATGCCGAGACTACTAGTAGGATTGCACTGATGGCTGACTTGGACTTCTTCGTGGAGTCGACTGGCGTAACAAGTGAGTCGGTCGAAGCTGGCGAGGAATGAGCGAGCTCGGTTGGGTTGGAGCGTCGTAAAAACATTTCTTAAATTTTCCTCCGAATGTCGAGTGGATCTGTAATAAATTTCGCTATTTGATGTTGTGCCTTGGGCACTAGACATGCTTTTGCTTAATCTTATCTATGCGTGTTTCTGAACTGGTTCTCTTGGTAGCTCGTCATCTGCTTCCTGACATATAACAGGTTTATTCTTTGAACGAGCTGGTTGATGTGGTTCTCACGGTTACTAGCATCCTCCTGCTCGACGCAGTGGTTCCTCTTCCTCTTCAGGCTGCCAAACGGTGCTTTCAGCCTGAATAGCCAGAGGAAGTTGTTTGTCTCTTTGAAGTGTGTCCATCATTGAAGGTCTCGTGAACAAGATCCTCAATGCAGATGATGTTGTGCTCGTCAACCTCTTGAGTTTTGGGGAGCGCTTATGAGAAAAAAATTATAAGTTCTCGTCCGAGTTGCGCACAGCTTGGTTGTCAGAACCCTCTGTTAGGTAATGTGCTAGGATCAAGTCACTTTGCATCATGTAAAAAATTTCAAAAAGAAATCTTGGAAATCAATTTCAAAATCAAAATGGGAGAAGGAACACCCCCAGATGAATTAATTCAAAGGGCCAGATAAAAATCTTTTCCAAAAATTCATGTTAGAGTTTTGAAAAGTCTTATAAATGAGTGTGATCACATATCAAGTGATGTGGGAACCACCCCATGCTCATAGATTTTTCAAATATTCAAACAGTACCTTGGTATTAAAGAAATACCCCTTTTTGATTTAAAATTCAAATTATTTGAATTTTAAAAATGTTGAAAGTTTATGAGTGGCTAGTCCATATTATTATGAGGCCACATAAAAGTTTTCAGCATTTAATAAAATGATTTGGTATTTTTACCAAAGTCAAAACAAATATACAGAAAAACAGAAAGGAAATATTAAACAGAAAAAGGAAAAGAACTTACCTGTCGCCCAGGGGCTAGGCCACTCACCTCAACCGGCCCAGCCCACCTGGAGGGGGTACATGCGTCTTCTTCCCCTCCAGGCAGGCAGGCACCTCACCGGCGACCGCCGTGGGCACGACAGGCAGCTGCCTGCCTGCCCCGAGCCCTACCTCCTCGCTGGAGACGTCCGGGAGACGTCCCGATCTTTCTCCCTCCCTCCAGAACCTCCTCCTCCTCCTCCCGTGCTCGTTTCCGTCGCCACCCGAAGACTCGCCGGAACACCGCAGCGCTTCCGCGTGGCCATCGACGCCGAGGAACCCAGCCGAGCTGTCCAGTGTGTTTGCCATCCTCGACTCCGTCGACTAGCGGAAGAAGGAGCTCCAATTTGGACTAGGGGTGACGCCAGCTTCATCGGATCGTCGCCGGCCGCCGGAGCTCAAGTGGATCGATTCGCCGCCGCCGTAACTTCCCAGCCTCCGACGCCTGCTCCAACGTGTTCACCAGCGTCTGGTGAGCTTTTCCCCTCAAGCCACGGCTTCCTTCTTCTCCTCTGTCTCGTGCTGCCATGGACGCCGGAGTACCGAGCCGCCGTGCTCGTCGTCGGCGAGCAACCGTTAAGCCATTGACCCCGCTACCTTGTCCTTTGCATTCCCCGTGCTCTGTTGCTTCGAACGCACCCAACCACGCGCCATTTGGAGCTCCGTATCGAATTCGACCTCTAGCCAGTAGCCCCGCCGCCGCAAAGCTCGACGCCGGTCTGCGTACAGGGCCTCCCCACCTCTCCTTTTGGTCACAATCGACGCGCGACACCGAGAGCTTCGTCTCAGTGGTCGAAGCGCGCAATTTGGACCACGGGAGCCCTCTCCCCGTGCAGCGCCGCCGTGCTGGTGGCCACCGGCGGCTAGCCGCCGGCAAGCCTGACGTGGCCAGGGTGATTAGCCACTAATCTAACCCCCTGGGTCACTTACAGGTGGGCCCAGCCCCCTCTAATCCTCTCTGTTAGATTAATCTAACAGGGAAATTAGATGAGAGGCTGACAGCCCTGGCCCACTGGTCAGTTTGACCGGGGTCAAAACCCCCCTAACATCATGCTGATGCAGTGCTGGCGCATTAAAGGTTTTTCTAAATTAAAAGAATTCCAGAAAATCCAGAAAATACCCCAAACTTTGGAAATTCATAGAAAATTCATATTAATTCCAAATTGGACAAATAATATATGAAAAATGATCAGGAGAAAATTATCTTTCCAAATATGCAACTTTCAACTCTGTTTGAGTTGAATTTAAAATGGGACCAGTAGCATATGTCATTTGGTTTATTTGAATTTAATTCAAATTCAAACCAAATGCTTTTGCTACTTGGACCATGGAATTATGATGTAATTCAACCACACTTCAGAGGCATATCATACACATTTGAAGTTGATTCAAAATGATCAAACGATGTCACATTCAACTTGGCTAAGCTAAATTCAAATGTGGAGTTTGAATTTGCATTTTAAATGCAATATACTCCACTTAAATGGAATTGCCTCACACACATCAAAACTTATACTTCAAGTTTTAAACATTCAATCATGTGCTTGAGCATTGCATTCATATTGATTGCTACTTCGTGCTTTTTTTGTCGAGTAGAGGTGGAACCGGAGCAAGAGGTCACCCCCTTCGCTGAAGATCCAGAACCCGAACCTCGTCAGCAAGGCAAGCAAACCCCCATTGATCATGTCGATAAAATCCCACTTCCTTCTCATGTCTCGCTTATGCATTGTTTAGGATGATCACCATGTTACGATTCTACCGCATAGATGAACCCATTCCTTTGCATGACCTATCATTTTGTCACAGTAGTAAGCAAACCACAATCCTAGCAAATGTAGGAGTTGTTTGATATCATGTGGCCCCTGCAATGTTACTGCTTATTGCATGCTTAGTATGATACCATGTTGTTACTGTGATGTGAGTCGGGATGGGAATGATCATGTTGATGATGGTAGAAAAGTGTTGGTGAATCGACCCTAATACAAGGTGAACGATGAGAGGCTGTGTAGGAGTACACGGTGGGTTGTGTCGTTGAACACCGCCCTAGTACGAGTTCTTGTGTGCTGATCCAAGATGAAGAGTACAACCACACATTGGGCTCACTGACCCCACTCAACTTACTAACTCATCCCTTTCGATGTCCAGATGTCGCAGTAGTTCGAAGTTCTGGTAGGCTTGTGGCCTGGATGCTAAGTGAGAGAACGGCTCACCCGAGACCGGCTTATGCACCACGCACACATCGCTTGGGTCCACTTCGGTAAACCGGCCGGGTTCACGATAGTGGTAGCCAACCCAAGTAGGCGGCTTTCTTGGACTAGATAGGCTATGAGGTAACAGTTGTGGTGAGCATCCTCGCCGGCACCCCTTGAATGGTGTCGAGTACAAAGGCGGTAAATGATGATCATGTGTGTGTAGCGGTACACCCTTGCAAGGTTAACAAAACTATTCGAATAGCCGCGTCCGCGGTTATGGACTACTTGGAAAGCTTAGCTTGATTATTAGATAACTTGAACCGGATACTTCTAAAATACACCAAGATAAGTGTGAGTGCTATGGCGTGCTTCCTCGTGGGGAAGTCGAGGAAGGAACCATAGTGGTGTATTGGTTGGAGAAAGTAGTGGACTCGTGTACGCTTCTTACCTCAAAGTCTGGTACTCGTAGTTCAGGATTAGCCAAGTCAAAGCTGGCATTTCTGCAAGTGAACCCCACCTCCCTTTACCTTGATACATGTGCATGAGTAGTATAGCTCCTATGTAAGTCTTGCTGAGTACGAATTTGTACTCACGTTTGCTTAATCTAAGTTTTAGATGATGCCACTGACCCCGAAGGTGGCTTCTTCATCGAGATGGACGACTGAAGTTAAACTAGTCTAGTCCCAGTCAGCAGACTGGTTCCCTCGTGGAGGGCTTTCTCTTTAAATAAGGCTTCTTAAGCCATTTGTTAAACTTGTCTGTACTCAGACATAATTTGCTTCCGCCTGTGTTGTAATGTTGGATCACATGTATGTGATCTCTGTGTGTACTCTATAAGAGTTATAAATAAAATGTACACTTTGTAGAGAATTGCAATGGTACCTGCTGTTCATACAAGGCATGTGTGTTGCGTGTATGTTTATAACATGCATGTCTTCGTATGGGTTTTCGAGACCTTAGTTGTGTTCTGGCTGGCGGCCTTTCATACACCAAGTGGCCCTTAGATGTGCGCAGCTTGGGGCATCGCGATGCGATTGCTCGAGACTCCGTCTCGTGCACACTTTGTGGTATGATCGAGCCCGCCCTAGACCCCGACTAAGTGATCGGGCTGGAGTAAGTCTATGTAAGAGTTTTGAGATAGTCGGTAGTATGGTTGAGGCGACTTGTCTTTGAATATGGGAGTTCACCACCCATATCATTTGACTTGTGTGCGGACGATGAGGACCCATCTCAGTTGATCATCCGGCCTGGATGGGATGCCCCTCACGTACGATGCTTTCCGAGAATGTTCAGTGCTTGGCCTTCTCTGCTTAGACAAGTGGGTGCGGTTCTCGGCTCTCCATATGACTATGTCTTAACTGTACTTGCATAGGCTAACCCCGGGTACCGACATGGATGAAACCTGATTTTAAAACATTAAGTAGCCCCCATGTTTCCTGAGACTTGGTGAGTACTTAGGAAAAAAATTCTAAGTTCTCGTCCGAGCTGCGTACAACTCGGATGAAAACCTGATTTTAGAACATTAAGTAGCCCCCAAGTCTCCTGAGACTTGGTGAGCACTTAGTGTAAAATTTCATTGATGATCTCGTGAGCAAGATCCTCAATGCAGATGATGTTGTGCTTTCCCAAACCTCATGAGTTTTGGCGAGCACTTATGAGAAAAAATATCTAAGTTCTCGTCCGAGCTGCGCACAGCTCGGATGAAAACCTGATTTTAAAACATTAAGTAGCCCCCAAGTTTCCTGAGACTTGGTGAGTACTTAGGAAAAAAATTCTAAGTTCTCGTCCGAGCTGCCCACAGCTCGGATGAAAACCTGATTTTAGAACATTAAGTAGCCCACAAGTCTCCTGAGACTTGGTGAACACTTAGTGTAAAATTTCATTGAAGATCTCGTGAGCAAGATCCTCAATGCAGATGATGTAGTGCTTCCCCAAACCTCGTGAGTTTTGGCGAGCACTTATGAGAAAAAAAATTCTAAGTTCTCGTCCGATCTGCGCACAGCTCGGATGAAAACCTGATTTTAAAACATTAAGTATCCCCCAAGTTTCCTGAGACTTGGTGAGTACTTAGGAAAAAATTCTAAGTTCTCGTCCGAGCTGCGCACAGCTCGGATAAAACCTGATTTTAGAACATTAAGTAGCCCCCAAGTCTCCTGAGACTTGGTGAACACTTAGTGTAAAATTTCATTGAAGATCTCGTGAGCAAGATCCTCAATGCAGATGATGTTGTGCTTCCCCAAACCTCGTGAGTTTTGGCAAGCACTTAGAAGAAATTTCTAAGTTCTCGTCCGAGCTGCGCACAGCTCGGATGGAAACCTGATTTTAAAAACATTAAGTAGCCCCCAAGTTTCCTGAGACTTGGTGAATACTTAGGAAAAAAATCTAAGTTCTCGTCCGAGCTGCACACAGCTCGGATGAAAACCTGATTTTAGAACATTAATTAGCCCCCAAGTCTCCTGAGACTTGGTGAGCACTTAGTGTAAAATTTCATTGAAGATCTCGTGAGAAAGATCCTCAATGCAGATGATGTTGTGCTTCCCCAAACCTCGTGAGTTTTGGCGAGCACTTATGAGAAAAAATTCTAAGTTCTCGTCCGAGCTGCGCACAGCTCGGATGAAAACCTGATTTTAAAACATTGAGTAGCCCCCAAGTTTCCTGAGACTTCGTGAGTACTTAGGAAAAAATTCTAAGTTCTCGTCCGAGCTGCGCACAGCTCGGATGAAAACCTGATTTTAGAACATTAAGTAGCCCCCAAGTCTCCTGAGACTTGGTGAGCTCTTAGTGTAAAATTTCATTGAAGATCTCGTGAGGAAGATCCTCAATGCAGATGATGTTGTGCTTCCCCAAACCTCGTGAGTTTTTGCGAGCACTTAGAAGAAATTTCTAAGTTCTCGTCTGAGCTGCACACAGCTTGGATGGAAACCTGATTTTAAAACATTAAGTAGCCCCCAAGTTTCCTGAGACTTGGTGAGTACTTAGGAAAAAATTCTAAGTTCTCGTCCGAGCTGCGCACAGCTCGGATGAAAACCTGATTTTAGAACATTAAGTAGCCCCCAAGTCTCGTGAGACTTGGTGAGCACTTAGTGTAAAATTTCATTGAAAATCTCGTGAGCAAGATCCTCAATGCAGATGATGTTGTGCTTCCCCAAATCTCGTGAGTTTTGGCGAGCACTTAGAAGAAATTTCTAAGTTCTCGTCCGAGCTGCGCACAGCTCGGATGCAAACCTGATTTTAGAACATTAAGTAGCCCCCAAGTCTCCTGAGACTTGGTGAGCACTTAGTATAAAATTTCTAAGTTTTTGTCCGAGCTGGGCACAGCTCGGATGAAAACCTGATTTTAAAACAGGAATGTAATCTTACAAAGATTGGACAAGACATGTTGTTTGTGCTAGACCATATTTTATTCAAGTTTTACAAACAGGCTCATGCGTAGAAACATCGCAGCAACTAGGCGTTCCATGCATGAGGCTCTTCTATATTATTAGTTACATCATACAAGCGATAAGCCCCATTGCGCAGTACCCTGGAGATGACATATGGTCCTTCCCAAGGGGGAGCTAATTTGTGATCCGATTTTTACTTGATCCGCAATACCATGTCGCCTTCTTGGAATGAGCGAGCTCGGACATGCCGGTCGTGATATCGGCGCAAGTCTTGCTGATAAAATGCTGAGCGGGTGAGAGCTAGGTTCCGCTCTTCTTCCAAGAGATCGACGCCATATTGTTGTGTAGCTTCGGCTTCAGCTTCTGTGTACTGGCTTACACGGGGGGCGTTGTGCTTGAGATCACTCGGGAGAACTGCCTCTGACCCATAAACGAGGAAGAAAGGGGTTGACCGGGTGGAGCGATTAGGAGTTGTTCTCAATCCCCATAGGACCGAAGGAAGTTCATCAACCCAGGCACCGGCTGCTTCTTTCATTTCCCGAAGGAGACAGGGTTTTATTCCTTTGAGTATTAACCATTTGCTCGCTCGACTTGGCCATTGGACTGTGGGTGTGCAACTGAGGCAAAATTGACCTGGATGCCTTTGCTCTCACAGAATTTCTTGAATTCAGCCGAGTTGAAATTTGACCCATTGTTGGTGATGATGTCGTGCGGCACGCCGAAACGATGTATAATGCCTTGCATTAAGCTGACTGTTGTGGCAGAGTCGAGGGTTTTGATGGGTTTTGCTTCGATCCATTTGGTGAACTTGTCCAATGCGACTAAGATGTGGGTGAAACCATATTTGCCTGTTCGTAGTGGTCCAATCATATCCAGTCCCCATACTGCAAATGGCCAGGCTAGAGGGATTGTCTTCAGCTCGGAGGCCGGTTTGTGTGGTTGATTGGCATAAAACTGACATCCTTCGCGGTGGTCCACAATGTACCGAGCATCGTTGAGGGCTTGAGGCCAAAAGAAACCAGCTCGGAAAGCTTTTGCTACCAGTGTCCGACTCGAGGCGTGGTGGCCACAGTCGCCCGCATGGATGTCTTGCAGGATACAATGGACCTCGTCCTCGGAGATGCGTTGTTGGGGGAGCTGAGTGATGTTGTTTCTGTACAACTCTCCATTGATCACCGAGTAGGACTTCGATTTGCGGACAACCTGCTTAGCTTCTATCTTGTCATCTGGCAACTCTTGTTTTTGCAAGTAAGCTAAGATTGGGAGTGTCCACTCGGGGGGAATGACCTCCTCATCAAACGCCATGTCGACTACTGTGGGTATATCTTCCTTATTAGGTATGTTTTTGTCGGGCATCATATCTAGATCGGCCTCTAGGAAAGAATCTTCCTTGACTGTTGGAGAGTGCAAGTGTTCCAAATAAATTCCTGATGGGATCTGACCCCGAGTAGAGCCCAACTTGGCTAGGTCGTCTGCTTCCTGATTTTGAACCCTTCGAATGTGATGGAGTTCTAACCCATCAAAAAAATTCTCCAATTTTCTCACTGTTACGCAGTACGTTGTCATAGCTAGACTCCGAATGTCCCATTCCTTCAGTACTTGGTTTATAACCAGGTCTAAATCTCTGAATACCATCAGTCTCCTGATTCCGAGTGAAATGGCCATTCTCAGGCCGTATAAAAGGGCTTCATACTCGGCCTCGTTATTTGTTGCTGGGAAATGTATTTGGAGGACATATCTCATCTCGTCTTTCTTTGGTGAAACTAGTACCACCCCTGCTCCTGCTCCATTTAGCATCTTGGATCCATCAAAAAACATTGTCCAATGCTCTGGTGTTGGATGTGGAGGATTTTGGACTTCAATCCACTCGGCCAAGAAATCTACCAATGCTTGCGACTTGGTTGCTTTTTTTGGTTGGTAATGGAGGTCGTAGGGCAGTAAATCCAAAATCCATTTTTCAATTCTACCCGATGAGTATCTGTTGTTCATGATCTCTGCCAGAGGAGCTTAGGATACCAATGTGATGGAATGATCTTGGAAATAGTGTGCAAGCTTCTGTGATGCCAAGTAAATTCCCATTGCCAGCTTCTGATAGTGGGGATATCTCTGCTTGGATGTGAGGACCTCGGAGATAAAGTACACCGGTCTTTGTACCTTTTGTGACTATCCTTCCTCTTCTCTTTACACCACTATAGCTACGCTGAAAACTCGGCTTGTGGCTGCAATGTACAGTAAGAGCGGTTCTTTTTCTTGAGGTGCTGCAAGGACTGGCCGAGTTGATAGTTTCTTTTAGTTCTTCGAATGCTATTTGAGCTTCTTCAGTCCAAACAAAATTTGGTGATTTTTTCATCAGCTGATAAAGAGGTAGAGCTTTCTCTCCCAGTCTGGAAATGAATCGGCTAAGTGCTGCAAGACAACCTGTCAGCTTCTGGACATCTCAGAGCTTCTTGGGTAGCTTCATGTTTTGGATTTCTGCGATTTTTTCCGGGTTAGCTTCTATCCCACGCTCGGAGACCATGAATCCGAGTAGCTTCCCGGCAGGCACCCCAAAAACACACTTCTCAGGGTTAAGCTTGATACTGTAGGCTCGGAGTCTCTGAAAAGTTTCAGGTAGGTCAGCTATAAAACTGCCTACCTTAACCGACTTGATCACAATATCATCCACATAGACCTCAACATTTCTGCCGATTTGTCAGATCAAGCAGTTCTGCATCATGCGTTCATATGTGGCTCCTGCATTTTTTAGCCCGAATGGCATCGTGACATAACAAAAACATCTGAATGGGGTTATGAATGTTGTTTTAAGCTCATCTCGTTCATATAATCGGATTTGATGATAACCCGAGTACGCATTGAGGAAACATAGTATCTCGCAACCCGATGTGGAATCCACAATCTGGTCAATGCGAGGAAGAGAGAAATGGTATTTTGGACAAACTTTATTGATGTGACGGAAATCAACACAAGTTCTCCAAGTTTTATCTTTCTTCGGAACCATTACATGATTTGCTAACCACTAGGAGTGGAAGATTTCCCTAATGAATCTGGCTGCTAATAGTCTAGCTATTTCTTGTCCGATGTCCTTCCTTTTCTTGGAAGAAAAAACGCCTAAGGGACTCCTTCACCGGTCTTTCTTTTGGATCGACGTGTAATTTGTGCTCAGCCAACCCCCTTGGGACTCCAGGCATATCAGCAGGCTTCCATGCGAAGATATCCCAATTATCATGGAGGAAGTTGAAGAGCTCGAGTTCCTATTGGGGATCCAAGTCGGACGCGATATTGGTGTACTTGTCTTTATCCGTGGGATGTGTCTGTACCCTTTGGTCTCTCGAGCTGACTCAAACGAAGATGTCTTCTTTGGTTGCAGCAGCTCGGATGAATCAGCGGCTTTCTTGTACTCGGCCAGCTCAACCTCGGCCATTTGCTGGTCAGCTATCAAGGATCCCCTCTGCAACAATTCCTCGGCTTGCTTGTAATCTCTCGAGATGGTGATCATGCCGTGTGGGCCAGGCATCTTCAGCTTCAGGTAGATGTAACGTGGAATGGACATGAATTTTTCATAGGATGGTCTTCCGAGTAGAGCATGATAAGCACTAGGAAAATCCACTACCTCAAAGGTGATCTTTTCTTTCCGTAAATTACTCAAGAGTACCAAAAACCACATTGAGGGAGATCATTCTGAGTGAGTGTGCCTTCCTTCCCGAGATGATTCCATGAAACTCCAGATAGCTTTTGCGGAGCTTGGACATTGGAATGTTCATACTCTTCAGAGTGCTAGCATATAAAATGTTTATCCCACTGCCTCCGTCCATCAGAACATTTCTGAGCATGAAGTTTCCATTTCCTGTTTCCACCAAAGGATCAACAATCAAAGCATGCCTTCCTGGGTGAGGGATGTGGGGAGGATGATCCGATTGTCAAAGATGATCGTTGTGTGAGCCCACTTCATGTAATTCGGAGTTGCTGGAGCTGCAAAGTTGACTTCTCTGACCCTTATCTTTTCCACTCTCTTCGATTCCCGGCCTGCGAAGATGACCAGCACTCCGTCTTCTCTTGGCAAGCCTTAACTGTCCAGATCTGGGCTTGCTGCCTTCTTTTTGCCGGTATCCTTGTCTTGCTGAGGTCCCGTCTTCGCGTTCTGGGCTGCCCTTCTGATCAGGCGACACTGCCGAGCTGTATGCTTCAGAAGAACCAACTTTCCTTCAGCATCTCGGGTGGTGTGAAGAGGGCAAGGCTTATCCAGGACTTCATCATCGTTTGACAGTTTTTTCTGGCATGGCTGCCACTCCTTTCGCTCTTGACCTTTGCCATGAATCCCTGCGGCATTTATTGCTACAACCAACTATGCATCTGTTGGGGCATCTTCTGCTTTCCGCTTGTTGCTGCCTCTGGTCTTCTGCTTCGGGTTAGGCGCCGAGTTGTTGCCTCCTCTGTGCTGCTGGGTCTTCTGACGAATCTCCTCTTCACCATTGGCATACTTATTTTCTATCTCCATCAGTCTTCCGAGTGAGGTAACATGAGGTGATCTTGCCAACTTGAGACTCAACTCTCAGTACTTGACTCCTTGTTTGAAGGTTTGGATGACTTGAAACTCGGAGACTCCCTCTACCGAGTTGTGAAGCGTGATCCACCTCTGGATGTAATCCCGAGTGGATTCAGTTTTTCCTTGTACACATAACTGCAGCTCGGTTAGCCCTCCAGGCCTATTGTAGGTTCCTTCAAAGTTCTTGACAAAAACTCTCTCGATGTCTTCCAAAATCCAAATGCTGCTAGGGGGAGCTGATTTAACCATGTCTGAGCTGAGCCTTCTAGCATCAGCGGCAGATGCATCATGGCTATATCATCCCCTCCCCCTCCGATTTGCACGGCTATTCTGTAATCATCTAACCATGTCTGGGGTTTGGCGTCACCTCGGTATTTCTCCACCCCTTGAGCTATCCTGAAGTGAGGAGGAATAGGGGTAGAACGAATTCTCTCGCTGAAGCAAACTGGCCATGTAGCCATTGAAGGACGAGCATGATCCTGCCGATGGGACCTAGCACGATCAACTCGGCTCTGCACCAGATGGCTTCGGGCGTCATCTTCAACATTTGCATAACGGTCGCCTCGAAGCTGGTGGAACTCTTCTCCTCGAGGAGCAGCTCGACCAAACCTGTGAGCCTCGTAGTTATCTGTCCTTCGGTATTCTTCGTGTCGGTACTGATCTTGGCGGTGATCTCCTCGGAGGTCATTTCTGCGCCGAGGGGAATTGTTCCTATTTCTCCGTGCTTCACCGTAAGGCGTATGCACCGACTGCGACGTTCTTGCGGGAGGGACTTGAGAATGGATCCACTGCTGTGATTGACTGACCGCAACATTTTGATCTACTGCGGCTTGAAATAAAAACGCCAAATGTTGAATTCCCTCTGCCGCTGATCCACTGGGCTGCAGAGAGTTTGCAATCCGAGTTGCGGCTATAAGGTTTTCCACTGGAGATCCCATAGCTCGGAAGGGTTCTCGTCATTTCCCTCACAATTGCCGACTTGTCCTTCTTTGCTTGAGCTGAGCGACCTCTCGAGCCTGACGTTCCAGGGTGCTCTCCAGCTCGGCCAAACACTCCCGCTCGGCCAGGTTGGTTAACCTAGCCGCCTCCAAACTTCGGCCTTCCGGAGTGCTTGTGTCGATAGGGGTGTTTAACAGTCGCTCGGCGGCTTCTGCTTCTGCTTGCTCTTCTTGAGTAAGGGGTCGGGGCTGCCGGCTGGACTCTCTGAGTTCTAACCTTCGAAAAGCAGACACGCGCCGAGCTGGCTGTCGACCATCAACCCGGAAGGGCTGTTAGCTTCATCTCGGGCACGATTATCCCGAGTTGGTGACGGTTGGGGAGGTGGAGTCTCCGCCATGCACACTTCTGCAACTGCGACTGAAGCGTCATTGCTGCCCTCTTGTTCTTCATCCGGCTCAGGGTCTGATACCGCCATGCCCTCCTCTTCGACCGAGTTGAATAGATGCAAAAGAGATGCTGATGAGCCTTCTCTTGCGATCAATTCATCCAGGGCCTTCTGGGCTGACTCCACTGAGTCGATGACTGCCACTGTAAGGCCCGATATGCGGTACTGTTCCAGATCTAGATGTTTCCATCCAGATCCGGGGACAAAGCACATATCGGTCCCACCGCGACACATGACGAAGTCATATGCCCCGGATTTCCAACATGATATCACAACATTACAGATATAGGATACATCTCATACAATCGACATACAACTGCCTCAAATACAATACAACAGCGGAAGATACATGTCTGAGTACAGACTACAATCAAATGCCTACTGGCAAAGAGAAAAACATCGATCCCCATAACCATACGGGTCTAGGCCCTCCGCCGGGATCCGCCTAACTAGTCGTCGTCGAGTCTCCACGTGAAACGTCAATCACCATACCTGTTGTCGATCAAGAACCCTGAAAAGAGTTTGGGGTAGTATCATGAGTACAAAAGTACTCAGCATCCAACTGTAGTGGTCAACTGGCCCAGCAAGGACTTCATCACTCGTCATTCTAGGACAACTAGTAGTTTACGGTAAGGATGGGGTAAGTGGTGAGGTTGCTGCCGCACTAGCATTTATGAAGTGGCTAACGATCTAGAGAGTAAGATAAGAAGCCAAGCATTCGATGAGGAATCGCCTCCAACAAGTCTGCTATCCACCTACTTCGCAAACATAACACCTATCATATCCTTGTCCTCCTCTTCGCATCCCGACGAAGAAGAAGCAGTCAAGGCACACACACGTTGATCAAGTTATATTAGGATTATCTCAGTTGTTGTTGTCTATGAACAAGGAGTAGGTCTCTAGTCGTCCATAACCGTGGACACGGCTTCTCGAAAAGATTTAACCCTGCAGGGGTGTACCAACTGCCCATTACAAGGCTCCGCACGCACGCCCATCACTCTCAGTTGCTACCAATTATAGGCAGCCATTTTATGATTTAGTTCCGAGAGATCCGAAATGACAGGTCCCTCTAACTAACAACGAACAAATCTGGGTGGCCCCCGGGGAGTCGGCACCCAATCCAAAAGCTGGCCACGCTCTCGGATCGGACTCTTCCGTCTCAACAGGGTTTGGGTTACCGAGACGCCTCACGTGAGGCCTCGGGCCCTCGCCGGTCAAAGTTGGACCAATAGGGAAACAAAGTCCTCACTGGTCCGGGTTGTTTTAAAGGATGTCTGCCAGGAGCTACCCGACAGGCATATATGCATGGTTTTCAAATGGTAAAACAGCTTGGGCCACCTCTAGAAATGTTGAAGCTAGATAGGTAAGAAAAGGGGACCCCATAAAATCCAACGCGCGGTTAGGCACGCTCAGTCTTAAAACCAATACCCGGAACTCGGATCCTAGGTGCCTCGAATGGAACAAAGCGTCGGGGCGGGATAGCCTAGACCTTCCATCCTTCGTCGAATATAGTCAACATTTATAATAATCATATCATCAACAACAATATAATAATGTGATATCCCAACCCAAGGAGTAACAGGGTAACATCGTAGCATCCTAAGCATGCATACTAAGCAGGGGCTAAGCAACGAGCAATAGTAACATAGCAGTACAAGGTTTGCTGGGAAGGGGACATGGTTGTATCGGTTTGAAAGAGGCTTTAAACATGTGGTAGGATCAAACATCGAACCTATCCTAGACTAGCATGAAAACCGCTGGTTGAAATAGAATGGATCATAAGTAATGTATAGTCCTTGCCTGTTGATAAGTCGGGATTCGAAGGTGTAGTTGATCGCAACCTCGCATCGTCTCCGAGAGGTACCCGCGGAAGCACACAAGGCGGTAAACACTGGAAAGCAATCAACGGTGCACCACTATTACTACGGAGAAATCACGAGGAGGAATCAACAAGAAGGCAACACGAGACATCGCACCTACCGTCGAGAGCGGTTACTAACAGTTTAAGTGGGGTATCGGTCACACACGACAAATACCGCACGTTTACGGTGGTTCAAGTTGATTAGCTACAGGTGATCAACCAACGGTTATTAACATGGAAACTCAAGCAAGCATGGCATAGCACACAAATAGGTCAAGAGGTGAAGCACAAAGTAAACTATCTAATCTAGTCACTTTAAGTGGGGGGTAAAACCTATACATGGCAACTATTGCGGACCCCACGATAATTATTGCATTTGGTACTGTTCTTCCCTAAACAATATTTTATTATTTTTATTATCAAGCAAGAGCAGCATAAACACAATCTAAATGCAATTCTAGTCAAGTTACATATAAAGAACATTTTAAACAGAGCAACGGTTAAAAAGTTATTGCAATTACAGTTTTCAGTGGAAGGCAGTGTAATTAGCAGGTAAAGAGCATGTAAACAAAGTCAAACATGGCAACAAGAAACATTTTATTAATCTACACGCAAAACGGAGCAACTTTCATGTAGAAAGCGCCTCCATCGGAGCTACCGATGAAAAGATACGGACACTGCAATAAAAATAACACAATTTGCCAAATAATAAATAAACTCCTAGAAAAAAAAAACTACTCTGGCCGAAACTAGGCTACTGGGCCCAACAGAAAAAATAAATAAATAAAGGGGAAAAAGAGGGGCAGCTCACCCATGGGCTCGTTCCATCTGCGGCCTGGCTCTGGCTCGGGCTAGAGGCGCCTGGGCCGCCGTTACTGGGCCGCGCGCTAGTGGGCCAGCAGAGAGGCGCCGTTGCTGGGCCTTGGGGGCGCGTCAGCCCAGCCGAGCGAAGAGGTCGCTCGTCCCTACGGGCGAGCACAGGCGGCCGACGGCGGCTTCAAGCGCGGCCAGCCGGGGAGGAGACCCGGCGTCGGGGAGGGGCGCCAAGGCTCGGCGACGGCGGATCCGGGGCTCTCCGGCGAGGATCCAAGGAGGGGCGGCTCCAGGAGGCTGCGCCGTGCTTGAGGTCAGGCCGGCCAAGTCCATGGCGGCGGCGGCTGGTTACTGCGGGGAGAGAGAGGAAGCAAGGTGAGGGAGAGAAGGAGATAAGAAGGAGAGGGAGGCGCGAGAGGGCGGCGACCTGGGGCTGCTGCGGTGGCTCAGCTCGCCGGGCGAGCAACGGAGGCGGCGCGACAGGTTCGGGAGCGAGGCGCTCGAGGAGAGGGAGGAGCTCCCATGGCTGGCTAGGTCATCTGGTGATGTGGCTCGTCCTGGACCACTCGATCCCGATCAGACGGCCCGGATTGAGCCACCCGATCTGGACGTGGGGGAGAAGTTGGTGGGGTTTGGGTGCTGCAAGGTGGCGGCTGGCGAGAGGGTTAGCACAGAATTTTAGAGGAGTAGGGACTAGGGTTTCCAGATTAGGGAGGGGGGCTTGGCTATTTATAGCAGGGGTTTTTTAGGAATGGCTAATTGGGCTACAAAATGACTGGATAGGAGGTATTTAGGGGCTGGTTTTCAGGTGGGCTAAGTTCCGAAGATAAGAAAAGAACCTCGTTGGTCAGTTGGCTGTCTGCGTGAAATTTTTATAAATACGCTCATGGAATTACACCAGCTACTATGTCTGGCACATCCGACCGTTCAGCTATCAAACGAAGCCGGAATCGCACGAAATTTAAAACACTGCATGGCTGCACTAGACTGACGTCGTCTACATCGTTTAACGCCAAAGAGAACATCGAGCACCTCCCGATAAAATAACCCATTTAAATATAAATGGGGGTTTTCGCGCCGATGGTGATGGCTGGTCTTGTGCCGGTTGCGACGGTGCTCGGGTGAAACCCGGTGTCGCAAGGTCGAGTGTCAGGGTGGCAAGGGTCGGTCTCCGTCCGGTACAAGATAAGAGGGGGGGAATAATCGCCGATCGATAAACCGGGGATGCAAACACCGCAAACAAATCAGACAATCAAACAAATCACACCGAAAACAATTTTTTTAATTTTTGTGAAATCTGGGCTGTTACAGCCACCTGCTGCACCTTGACTTGCTTGCCGCGATGATGAGCACGTGGGCGGCCCGAGCGCTTCTTATTATGGAGGACTGATAAAGGTGTTGGTGCTTGACGATGGGCCGACAGTTGGAGGCGCAGAGCCCCCGACTCCTCGGCTCGGTAGTGGACGCTGCCTCTCGAAGGCAACAGCTGCGTCTGGAGCGGTGAATCCATAGCCAAGAAGAATGATCAGCCACGAAGGTCAATGACCCGAAACAGAAAACCTCTCCGACGATGAGCTCGGAGCCGCGAACCAACGAAGAGGATGAAGAAAATGTCATCTCTACGATTGCTGATCAACTCAGCCCCACGGTGGGCGCCAACTGTCGGGGATATAATCCTGACAATAGAGAGAGGGGTATGAAAGGAGATAAATGAATTTGTACGCAGAGTGGTAGATGCAGGGGAAGTTATACAGGTTAGGCCTCTCCGTAGAGATAAAAACCTTAGTCCTGTCCCAGACTGACTGGGGTGTTCTTGCTCAAAGATTGAGGAGAATAGTGTTGCATGTGCTCGTACTGGAGGAGGGGGAGGCTTATATAGAGTGCGCCTCTGCCCCTTCAATGCCTCGGCTTAATGGGTCTTTAATTACAGGGTTAAATGCGTACTAAATACAGGAAACGGTCTACTCATTACTTCTAATAAAGGAGGAGGAACGCACGCGGTCTTGAATGCTTTCTGTCCGTTGTGTTCTTATCTTCCGAGTAACGAATAGCCTATCATTCGTCTTCTCCGAGTAATGAACTACTCGGATCTTGTTTGCTCTCCGAGTGACTGACTACTCGGAGGTGATTTCTGTCTTCCGAGTAGGATGTTACTCGAGGATATTGGGAATTGAGTTTCTGCGATTGACAAAGCATCTGTATCCTATACTAACGTTATTTATTATGTTAGGTATGTTGGAAACCAAGGGCTTGAGGGTACCCCTTGGTTTCCCTTGCCTAAGGGTATACCTTTGGTATGACCACGACACACCCCGATTTCTCTCTCGCGCGCGTCCGATATTGACGTTTCTGACCACCAGAAGTCCATACGGCCTCCGATTCGGGTAAAACTTTGAACCACGCACTCCGCGCGGCAAGCCGGTCACTTCTACCTCACTTCGATACCATTCAGAGAACATTTTTCCCGCGCCCAATAAAATAATCTTTTTATTAAATAAACGGGGTTTTCATTCCGACGGCGATGGCTGGTCTTGTGCCGGAAGTTGCGACGGTGCTCGGGTGAAACCGGGTGTCACAAAAGGTCGTGTGCCATGGTGTAAAGGGTCGGTCACGCATGCCGGTACAAGACGGAGGGCGAAATATAATCACCAATTAATAAATTGGCGGAACAAATACTGCAAACAATTCTAACAATCAACAAAATAAATCAACAAGCAAATTTTTTAACTTGGGTGGAATTTCCGGGCTGTTACAATACAACACCACCAACAAGGGATCTCGTCCTGAGATCCAGGGCGAACCAGGGGAGAGGGGAAGAGAGAGAAGAGAGACGACATTCTTCAACACCACCAACAAGGGACTCTGCTCCATGTCGACGACGAACTTCCATCGAGATAAATTTCCGCAGAGAGAAGACAACGTCGGAGGACGAGACCATCAGGTGTCAAGAGGAAGAACGACAGCGAGATCTGAATCAAAAGGACAGTGTTCCCACTCAAAACCGTGAAGACACCAGGCAAGAGTATGGACGGCAATGAATGACCAAGATGTACACCGGAGTCAGAAAAACTAAAGGTACTACAGGATTTCCCAAACCTGAGATCGGAATCGAGACAATACTCTGCAAGAAAAGCATTGTAACTATTCCGAAACTCCACACTCGAGACCCTAAAGTTTGAAAGGGGATAAGGCGAGAGTAAAAACAATTACGTCACTTGTCCTGACAAGAGCATGGGTAAGGAGGAAAAATAATCCTACTCTCCGATAACTAACTTAATAACTACAAAATATTTTTTGTCTAGACTCGACTTCGACTAGAGAAGGGATCCTACGGTCGGTAAGGCTCTGATACCAAGTTGTAAGACCCGATATGGGGTACTATTTCAGATCTTGACATTTCCATCCAAACACGAGGACGAAGGACAAATCGGACCCACCGCGACATATGACGAAGCCATATGTCTCATATTTCAACATGATATCACAACATTACAGCTACAAGGATACAACATCTCATACAATCGGCATACAACTGCCTTAAATACAATAAATCAGCGGAAGATATATGTCTTGAGTACAGACTACAATCAAATGCCTAATGGCAAAGAGAAAATCACCGATCCCATAACCACACGGGTCCAGGCTCTCCACCGGGATCCGCCTAACTAGTCGTCGTCGAGTCTCCACGAAGGCGTCCAGGAGATAGGTCGTCGAGCTCCTCTGTAGTCCAAGATCGTTTGTATAACGTGCGTAAAAGGGAGAAGAAGGGGTGAGCTATATCAACAAGTCAAACAACTAACTTCCCACGGTAAGATGCGGGTAGTGGTGAGGTTGCAGCCGCACTAGCAATATTTGAGTGACTAACGTTCTATTCAGAATAAGATGAGAAGCCAAGAATTCGATGAGGAATCTCCTCCAACAAGTCTTCTATCAGCTACTTACGCAAGCATAACACCTATCCTATCCTTGTCCTCATCTTCACATCCCAACGAAGAAGAAGCAATCAAGGCACACACACGTTGATCAAGTTATTAAGGTTATTCACAGTTGTTGTTGTCTATGAACAAGGAGTAGGTCTCGAGTCATCCATAATCGTGGACACGGCTTTTCGAAAAAATTTAACCCTGCAGGGGTGTACCAACTGTCCATTATAAGCTCTGCATGTTCTCTGGCTCTCCAGTCGGGCCCGCTAAAGACAGTCATTGAAGAGTTGTTCCGAGATATTCGGACGTCATAATCCCTCTAACTAACAACGAACAAATCCGGGTGGCTCCCGGTGAGTCGACATCTAACTCAAAAGCCAGTCGTGCTCTCGAATTGGCCTCTACCGTCTGAATGAGGTTGCGTTAGCTACCCAAACCATGTGGGCAGCCCCCTGGGGTGGACCAACGAGAGAAACCATGTCTCCGCTGGCCCGGGTTGTTTGAAATCTATCGACCGCTGATGCTAGCAAAGAAGATAATTCTCTCGCTTCTCGTTGGTTACCCCAAGTGGAAGGTGAGATGTAGCGTAGCAGCAGATTTCCCCTATGTAGAGGATAGGGTTTTGTCTCCCGTAGGACTCGCAGAAATACAAGAAGGTGGTAAAGTGAACAATAGAGTCGTTCACTACCCGAGGTTGCTTACTTCACTTGGACCTGCACACACAGCAAATTAGTTTGCTCCCAACGAGTACAGAGGAGTTGTCAATTCCTCTGGCCTTGCTGTTTACAAAGGATCAACGCAAGAGATAATAATAGTGGCAACGGAAAGTAAAGCCTGAAAGTAAATTAAGGGTGTAAACAATGGTGGAAATATGGACTGGGGTCCCATGACATTCACTAGTGATGTCTCTCTCCCAAAAGACGATAAAAGTGCAAGCGAGGTAAACAAATCACAGCTGGGCGATTGACAGGATTATAAACGCACCGCAATGCGAACTATGCTACAAAAGAAAGGAAGAGGCTCAAAAGCAATGGGCAATACGCCAAGGTAAGTAGACCGAAATCCATCTGCATCTACTACGAATCATCCACCTTGAGATATCTATCCAGAACATCTCGCTGGTATTAAGTTGTGAATCCCACCCAAAGTGTAAACTCAAAGCAACAGACAACTGCATTAAAAGAACTATGCGTAAAGTAAACAATCCTTGCACCCGCAGGTACAAGCGCCGTTGTTTTATCCCTGGTGGCAACAGCACATCCCCTAGTCTCATGTTTCTGTCACTCAAGCTAGACATCAGGGGGCTGAACCCAAAATCAAGGATAACGCTCTCTCTCGGAGTTGCAACAAATCACTTGGCCAAAGCAAAATACGGAAACGGAGAACATGCAAGAATTAACTAAAGAACACAAATATAAAAGAGAACCAAATATATTACTCATCACAATCTAAACATAGTCTCATAATCCATCAGATCCCAGCAAACTCAGCATAGCAACACTGAAAATTACAAAGGTGCATCGATCATGTGAGGCATCTCACGAGGTCTCCAAAGTGGAAGCACAAAGAGGGGAGGAGAACATCACATAGCTACTGGTCATGGACCCATGGTCCAAGAGGGACTACTCACAGCACATTCGGGAGGCGTCCATGGTGATGGATGGTCTCCCGGAGGGGGTTCCTTCTTCCTGCAGGGTGCCGGGGCAGCGTCTCCTGGCAGCCCCAATCTTTAAACGGCAGCGGCGGTACAGAGAGGAGAATGGGAATAGCAGATCGATATTAGGGGTTTTCTCCGTGGGCACTAAATATAGGCCAAGGGGGGCACCGAGGGGGCCACAGGGCACTCAGGAGGGTGCCTGGCGCGCCCTAGGTCTGGGCCGTGCCAGGGACCCTCCTGGGGCCCTTCCCTGGCGCCCTGGTGGGTCCACTCCCTTACTTCCTCGGTTCTTCGAGAAGCTTCCGGGACGCTGATTTTTTATATAATTTTTCCGGATTTATTTGGCACTTTTAATGGCCGGAAATCCTGAAATATAAGAACAGAAGAAAACAGGAACTGGCAACTAGGTGCACTGAGTTAATAGGTTAGTCCAAATATGATCAAAAGTGTATGAAAGTTCAAGCAAAACATGGCAAAGTCACACATATCATGCATGGATCAAGTAGAAATTATAGATACGTTTGGGACGTATCAACATCCCCAAGCTTAATTCATGCTCGTCCTCGAGTAGGTAAATGATAACAAGCATAATTTATGTGGCGACATGCCACACAACCATATAAGGACTTTTAAGTGAAGCAATCAAAGCATGCAATTCAATTCAAGTCTTAACAAGAAAGAGTCTATATTAGCATTGACACAAGCAACAAAAGAACAAAGGGTGCAAGAGCTCTCGCTGTCCGTGACTCGAATGTCTCCAAATGGTGTTTGCGTGCAAGCAGGGGACTGGGAAAAGGAGAGAAAAAAGGTTGTTGAGAACTACTATCTACTAAAGTTTCACACTTAGTCTCCTTTGGATTCTTATCTTGACTCGTCCCCAGACCACTAGTCAGGTACAAGTCAAACTGATCCACTCCCTTTCGATATTTTGAGCACTCATGCAATGGATGAGCGTGAGCAAGAAAGTTGACACCTAAAAGGCAAAACAGAAAGAAGGTGGAGGAGGAAGACAAAAAGGTATGAAAGGCTCGCATCCATGAGGACAATAATAGGCGAGAGAAGGCCATATGATAGATATGATGTGAGGACTAGGGATTTCCATGCAACGGATGCACATGTGAGCTAAAAGCTCTCCAAGGGAACTAGTGGGGGTACATCCAACTTGCTTGCTCAAGAAGACCTAGAGCTCGTTTGAGGAGGCTCATCATTGGAATATACAAGCCAAGTTCTATAGTGTGAAGGGTCCCCACATAGCTGTATGCATGTATGATGATCTCTATGGAGTACAAGGGATAGAGGATGAAGTAATAGTGTGGGTCTCTCAAAAGGAATAGTAGTGTGCCCCCTTCTCTTTCTTTTTTTTTCTCTTTCTCTTTTTCTATTTTTTTGTATTTTTTTGGTGGCCTCGATGGCTCTTTCTATTTCTCTCATTTGTCCTCTTTGGGATCTTTTGATTTTGTCCTCTTTGGGATCTTTTCCTCACTTAGGGGCAACACTCTATATTTTACAACAATATAGGAGATCTTTCACACTTTACAAGGGTACTCACATAAAGAAGATGTAACTATCATGATGCAAATGTACGCCTCTGCCAGGATAGCAGGATATGCAATGATACTAGTGCGTCATGTAGCAATGATTAGGGCAAGTCCCAACTAGCATGCGGCTCATCGATCAAGAAAGTAGCATGTATGACATGAAGATCAAGTCATGAGAAGGTGGATGTTACATGGCAATGTATCTCGGAAAGGCTATGGAAATGCCTTGATAGGTAGGTATGGTGGCTGTTTAGAGGAAAGATATAAGGAGGTTTATGATGATAGAGTGTATCATGCCAAGGGTTTCAATGTACCAGCGAAGGTGGATGCCAACTCTCGGAGTGAGAAGGAGGCAATGCACGGCACAGGAGAGGATAGCAAAATATGGGAGGTGGAATTGTCAACTTTCGAATACTCACATTAGTCCGAAGAGCTCATGCACTTGTTATCGGTAACTCTCAATCTAATCAGGAGGTTCACAAAGAGACAAGTACCCTGGGGAGGAGTGTATGGGGGTTTGGTTATCCTTGCGCATCCTCGACTCATGGTACGTGAGTGTACTCTAATATTCGAACCCTCCAGTGGTTAGTGATCCATCTAGTAGCTAGAGTTCTCAACAGGGGTTTTGGTTTTCGAGAATCACACGGATTGCCCAAAATACGACATATATCACTAATAGGCTAAAGCTCTTGACACCATAAGTTCAAACATTACTCTAGTCAATACCTCAAAAATATTGCAAGTTACTACTACAAAGAGAATAGCAACTTCAACTACATACTATATAGTCAAGACACAAAACTCAGTGCAACAAGAAAACTCTCTAAACAAGATAAACATGCAACCTATAGAAAGTTCAAACTGATAAAAAAGAAAAGCTCTAGAAGAAAACTAAAGCACTACAACTAAACAGGGCAGCAACTAAGAAAGGAAAAAAGAACAACTCACAGCTAAGGAAATAAGCATGCAAATCCTATGAGAAGTTCTAGTTCAAACGGAGTGTGTTTCTCTCCCACACAAAACAAAGTTGGGGTCTAACTTGTTATTACAGCAAACAAAGCAAAAACAAACCTAAGAAAAGTAAAGAGCGAGACGCTCCAAGCATAGCACATAACGCATGAAGTGATAAAAATATAGTGCAATGAGGGACGAACTGATAATTGTTGATGAAGAAGGGGATGTACGGGGGCATCCCCAAGCTTAGACGCTTGAGTATCCTTGAATATTTATTGGGGATGCATGGGGGCATCCCCAAGCTTGAGCTTTTGAGACTCCAGGATCTTCTTTCATCATCTTCCATCGCACACTTGAAAACTCCCTTCATACATAACTCATTGTAAACTGATTAGAGAGGTTAGTACCCTTAATAAATAATTTTTCCCCACTGGATATAAAGATATTCTTGAATATCTATTGTTTCTCAAGATTGCCAAAAAGTTTTGCAAAGAAAAATCAAGCTTAAGGTTTGCAAAAGTTAGGAGAGACAAAACGTGGCAGAATCTGTGAAAAATAGAATAACAGGTAGTAAAGAATTTTTTAGGGGCACTTATGCAACTCAAATAAAAAAACTCACAACATATGAAAGTTCCTTGATTGTATAGAGCACGCTGTGTTTAAAATTCAGTTCAAAAAGATGAACTTGTGATTTTCTATGATTTTTCCCATCACGAGGAGAGTATCTGTTTTCTGGATAGCATGTCACAACATTCACTTCCCTTGTCATATGAGGCTATAATTGGCACAAAGCTTGAAAAATAAAGATACAATGATGTTGCTACATTAGTAACAATCATCAAGACCACTAAAAACAGAAGTAAAAACATCTTGGGTTGCCTCCCAACAAGCGCTTTCTTTTACGCCTTTAAGCTAGGCACAAAGCAAAAGATCAAGTTTTATCAAGAAAATAACTTGCCCGTGTGACGGACTCAAAAGGCAACTTAATCTTTTTCCTAGGGAAGTGTTCCATCCCTTTCTTGAGAGGGAATTGGAATTTGATATTCCCCTCTTTCATGTCAATAGCAGCACCAACGGTGCGAAGAAAAGGACGTCCCAAAATAATTGGACAAGAGGGCTCACACTCAATGTCCATAATAGTAAAATCAACGGGAACATAATTTTCATTGACAATGATAAGAACATCATCGATCTTCCCCAAATGTTTCTTTACGGAAGAATCGACAAGAGGAACACCAAAATAACAAGGATCAAAAGGTTTCAATTCAAGCATATCATACATTCTTTTGGGCATAACAGAGGTACTAGCTCCAACATCACAAAGAGCAATGCAAGGAAAGTTATTCAATTTGATTCTTATCATAGGATCCCAACCATCTTCTAGCTTCCTAGGTATGGAGGCTTCTAGTCTAAGCTTCTCCTCCCTAACTTTGATTAGAGCATTGGTGATATGCTCTGTGAAGGCAAGATTAAGTGTGCTAGTGTGGGGGTCTCTAGACATCTTGTGTAGGAAACCAATAACTTCAGGTAAGGTGCAGTTGTCAAAGTCTAGATCACTACTATCTATCAAGGTGGTAGTGATATCATTAAGGCTCACTTGTTTGAAAGCCTCTATGTTTATAGAGGTTTCTTCATCTACGGTTCAGGTGGTAGCATCACTATTGATAGGTCCAGGTGGACTAGGGGTGTGATGGGTGCTAATAGTTTGGACATATTCAACAACTTGGATAGTAGCGACGGTGTGGTAGGTAGTAAGGCTCTTAACTCTCTATTCTTCCTTTTCTCTAGCCCATCTCTCTTTAAGTTTGCCCAACATCCTAATGTTTTCATTAATTTGCACTTGGATAGCATTCATAGGAGTGGTTTTCCTCTCCTCGGGGGGAGAAGTTCTAATTTTAAGCATCTCAACATCATGGGCTATGTTGTCTACCTTCGAAGAGAGGATATCTAATTTGTCTAATTTCTCTTCTACACTCTTGTTGAAGGCTTTTTGGGTAGTGATAAAGTCTTTAAGCATACTCTCTAGTTCATAAGTGGAGTTTTTGGTGCTAGGGTAAGTGTTGTTGTTCCCATAGTTGTTGGATGGGAAAGGTCTAGGATTGTTGCTACCAAAATTACTCATATAAGCATTATTTTTGAAGTTGCTTCTAGAGATAAAGTTCACATCTACTTGTTCTTGAGCAACCAAGGAATTTAAGGGAACATACTCAGGATCAATAGGAGCTTTCTTGGTAACTAGAGACATGATCAAGTCAACCTTTTCATTAAGAGAGGAGATCTCCTCGACAGAATTTACCTTCTTACAAGTTGGAGATCGTTCAGTGTGCCACTGAGAGTAGTTCAGCCTCATCTCATCAAGTAGCTTCGTGGCAGCACCAAGGGTGGTTGACATAAAGGTTCCTCCCGCGGCCGAGTCTAACAGATTCCGCGAGGTAAAGTTTAAGCCTGCATAAAAAGTCTGGATAACCATCCAAGTAGTCAAACCATGTGTAGGGCAGTTCTTAACAAGAGATTTCATGCGTTCCCAAGCTTGGGCAACGTGTTCATTATCCAATTGCCTAAAATTCATAATGTTACTTCTCAACTAGATAATTTTAGCAGGGGGATAGTACTTCCCAATAAAAGCATCCTTACACTTATCCCAAGAATCAATGCTATTCTTATGTAAGGATTGCAACCACTCCTTGGCTCTTCCTCTCAAGGAGAAAGGAAAAAAAGCTTCAGCTTGACGATGTCTCCATCTACTTCCTTGTACTTTTGCATATCACAAAGCTCAACAAAATTATTTAAGTGCAAGGCAGCATCCTCTCCAGCACCTGAGAATTGCTCTTTCATAACAAAATTCAGCAAAGCAGGTTTAATTTCATAAGAAGGTGCTGAAGTGGCAGGTGGAGAAATAGGAGTTCAGATAAAGTCACTGTTGTTGTGACTAGTGAAGTCACACAACTTGGTGTTTTCATTGGAACCCATAGTAGCAGCAAGTATTTTTGGTATTTTTTATAAGGTTCACAAAAGTAAAAAACTAAAAGGTAAACTAACAAGACTAAAAAGCAAAGATAAAAGATAGTGTGCAACTCCCCTATCTTGTAGACTGGAGTCCCCGACAACGGCGCCAGAAATTGCTTGATGCTAGCAAGGAAGATAATTCTCTCGCTTCTCGTTGGTTACCCCAAGTGGAAGGTGAGATGTAGCGTAGCAGCAGATTTCCCCTATGTAGAGGATAGGGTTTTCTCTCCCGTAGGACTCGCAGAAATAAAAGAAGGTGGTAAAGTGAACAGTGGCGCCGTTCTTAACCCGAGGTTGCTTACTTCACCTGGACCTGCACACACAGCAAATAACTTTGCTCCCAATGAGTACAGAGGAGTTGTCAATTCCTCCGGCCTTGCTGTTTACAAAGGATCAATGCAAGAGATAATAATACTGGCAACGGAAAGTAAAGACTGAAAGTAAATTGAGGGTGTAAACAATGGTGGAAATATGGACCGGGGTCCCATGACGTTCACTAGTGATGTCTCTCTCCCAAAAGACGATAAAAGTGCTAGCGAGGTAAACAAATCACAGCTGGGCAATTGACAGGATTATAAACGCACCGCAATGCTAACTATGCTACAAAAGAAAGGAAGAGGCTCAAAAGCAATGGGCAGTACGCCAAGGTAAGTAGACCGAAATCCATCTGCATCTACTACGAATCATCCACCTTGAGATATCTATCCAGAACATCTCGTTGGTATTAAGTTGTGAATCCCACCCAAAGTGTAAACCCAAAGCAACAGACAACTGCATTAAAAGAACTATGTGTAAAGTAAACAATCCTTGAACCCGCAGGTACAAGCACCGTTGTTTTATCCCTGGTGGCAACAGCACATCCCCTAGTCTCATGTTTCTGTCACTCAAGCTAGACATCAGGGGGCTGAACCAAAAATCAAGCATAGCGCTCCCTCTTGGAGTTGCAACAAATCACTTGGCCAAAGCAAAATACGGCAACGGAGAACATGCAAGAATTAACTAAAGAACACAAATATAAAAGAGAACCAAATATATTACTCATCACAATCTGAACATAGTCTCATAATCCATCAGATCCCGGCAAACTCAGCATAGCAACATAGAAAATTACAAAGGTGCCTCGATCATGTGAGGCAGCTCACGAGGTCTCCAAAGTGGAAGCACAAAGAGGGGAGGAGAACATCACATAGCTACTGGTCATGGACCCATGATCCAAGAGGGACTACTCACAGGACATCCGGGAGGCGTCCTGACGAGGGGGTGACCCCACGACTCCTGCGTGTGAGACTACCCGGTGCATACGAAGACATAAGGCCCGCAAGGAAGCCACGACAGGCCCACGACTTGCCCAACCAAGCACCAATGTAGGAGTCCGCGACTAGTATGGAAGGCACAACTTGGCGTACAAGGCAAGACTAGAACTAGGAAACTATCTTTGTAACCTAGCGCGGACTCCCTGAGCCCTAGCCTAGTTTATAAAGGCTGGGAGGGGAGACGTCCAGATCAATCCAATACACATCTACTCATTTGTCCTTGCGAGAACTCGCCTTGGCCTCCACTGTAATCGCTCCTTTACGCAATAATATCGAGCATGAAGTGCTTCTCCTGTTAGCCGACGAGTATCGTCAAGCCTGTGCCTTCTCTATGACTAACCCAGGGTCCGTGACCATGGGATTTGTCGGGGCTGATCCCCGTCAATTGGCGCCGTCTGTGGGAACTACATAGATTGGAATCACGATCTCAGCGGTCCCGCCCTCAGCAGATCAAGACTCGAGGACTAGAACCAGATCTAGCCCGTTCGAGGAATTCAAGTTCACCACAAGCATCTCCATCGTCTCGTCAAGATCATCTAGCCTGCAGCCGAATCAAGTCCAACACCTCGACGACCATCAGATCCATCGCCGACGGAAGAGAACTCGACGACTCAGAAGGCAAGCGCGAGGACTCTACTCGGGGACACCACTCGAAGAGTCGCGTCGCGTAACAGAAGACTCGCCCACCAGTCAACGACCCGCCGCCGCCAGGAATCCCACCACACGCCAATACAGCGACTCTGAAGCCCAGACCGGAGAATACTGCTACCTAGATCGAAGGCCATATGAATTCGCCAACTTCATCCGGAGCCAATCACTCAGCGACGGGATAGAACTTGACCCAAGATTCCACAGCCGAGCAGAAGACCACTCGCAGATCTTCCAAATCTCAAGGAGAAGAAGGCACGCCGGCTCCAGTAAACTCACAGCTAAAGAGCAGCTGGAAGGACCTTGCGCGATCCACTGTTTCGAAGACAGTCGGGGACATCTCAGAGCAAGCCACACCCTAGGAGATTGTCTCCTATTCACCGAACTCTCCAACAGCCTCAAGGAGGAGAAGCCAAGCGCACTCGAAGAATCGCGCAGTCGCCAGCACCAAGTACAGAAAGGCAATACCCCACGTCCCATGGACGAATCTGCATGATCCAAGAAGGAAGACCCTCGAAAGCAAAGCAAGACGCCTACACCTTGCAGGCCGAAGCGGACGAAGGCCTAAAGATAACTAAAACGTACCAACTGCGCGGCGCTGAGACCAGCATCACCTTCGCACAGAGCGACCACTCGCCCGCAGTCCCAAGGCCAGGGCATGCACCCCTGGTCCTCGAAGCCCAGATCGGAGGATACGACATGGACAGAGTCTTCATGGACGGAGGCAGCAGTCTAAACATAATCTTCGCCAACACCCTACGCAAGATGTTAATCCCACGATCAGTCTGGAAGAAGTCAGGCACAACAATACATGGTTTAGTTCTGGGTGAAGCAGCCGCCTCCATCGGAACAATCGATCTTGATGTAATCTTCGGCAGCAAGCGCAACTTCGCAAAGAAAGTCCTCGAGTTTGAAGTTCTCGACTAGCAGTCGCAGTAACACGCCATACTCGGGCGACCAGCGTTCATACAATTCATGGCGGTCCCGCACTATGCATATCTCAAGCTCAAGATGTCGGGACCTGCACGAATCATCATAGTCAACGGAAGCTTCACCAAATCGGATCAGTGCGACCGCGACTTCCACAAAGTCTCTGACACATTTGTAGCCCAACAACAGCTCAAAGAAATAGCCATGGGGACGGACAAAAGCATATTTCCGCTGGCAAGCCGAAGATAGACAAAAGAATTTGGCTGCGATTTCAACATCGACAGCGACACAATCACACACCAAGTCCACCCAACAGACCCAGAGAAGAGGATTCGCGTATATTCCCACCTTCCAGAAGAGCAAGCAACCGCCCTCATAACCTTCCTTCGCGAAGAGTGGAAAATTTTCGCCTGGTGCCCAGCCGACATGCCCGGGATACCACGAGAATTTGCAGAACACGCGCTCCACATCAAGCCAAACACCAAACCAGTAAAGCAGGCACTACGATGATTCTCATAACCCAAGCACAGAGCAATCGAAGAAGAAGTCAACCGACTACTCGACACACAGTTCATCCGAGAGACGAAGAAAGCAACCTGGATAGCAAACCCATTCCTAGTCCCTAAAAAGGACACCGAGGTATTGAGGATGTGCGTCGACTATGGGCCTATCAACAAGCACTGCCTAAAATACCACTTCCCCTTGCCAAGAATCGATCAAATAATCGACTCCAGAGCAGGATGCGACCTCCTCTCCTTCCTCGACGCATACTCAGGATACAATCAGATCAGGATGAAGGAAGAAGACGAAGAGAACACCTCATTCATCACCCCCTACGGAGTATTCTGCTATCAAACAATGCCCTTTGGCCTAAAAAATGCGGGATCCACGTACCAGCGGATGATGCAAGCATGCTTGAGAGACCAGATTGGCAGGAACGTCCAGGTCTATGTAGAAGGCATTGCCATCAAAACCTACAGCGCAAACACGCTACTCGACGACCTCCGCGAGACATTCGCGGCCCTCAACAAGTACATGATCAAGCTGAACCCCAAAAAATGCGTGTTCGGCGTCCCAGTTGGAAAATTACTTGGGTACATGGTCTCTGCCCGAGGAATCGAAGCAAACCCCGAAAAGGTTCAAGCAATCGCCAAGATGCAAAGGCCAACCAACATCAGAGGAGTACAGCAGCCCACAGGAAAGCTCGCAGCATTGAGCCGCTTCATCAGCAGGTTAGGCGAAAGGACCTTACCATTCTACAAACTGCTGAGAAAAGGAGAAAAAATTGAGTGGACCGAGGAAGCCAGCAATGCATTCGCAGACTTAAAGAAGACCCTCTTGACCCCACCAATCTTGGCGGTGCCTAAGGAAAGGGAAAAGTTGTATCTCTACATAGCAGCACGTAGCAGTGTCGTGAGCACAGTGCTCGTCGTCGAGCGCGCAGAAGAAGGAAAAATCCAGAGCATCCAAAGACCATTCTACTACCTCAGCACGCTACTCACAAAGCCACAGCGGTGGTACCCACACTACCAGAAGCTCCTGCTCGCCATTATCATGACCTCCAGGAAAGTATCGCACTACTTCGACGAACACTCCATCACAATTGTGAGCAGTGCACCACTCGCGGACATCCTTGACAACCCTGGAGCGACCGGTCGACTCGCTGAGTGGAACATGGAGCTCAGCCTGCGAGACCTGCAGTTCAAACACCCAACAGCAATAAAAGCCCAAGTACTCCCAGACTTCCTGGTCGAGTGGGCAGAAGTCCAAACACCAGGTCCCCCAGACCTATCCAACTCATGGACGATGTATTTCGAAGGATCTAAAAGACAGCAAGGAGACGGAGCAGGCGTCGTCCTAGTCTCCCCCAAAGGAACGAAGCTCAAATACATCCTCCAGATCAACTTCAGCAATGCCTCCAACAACGAAGCAGAATACGAGGAACTACTTCACGGCATGCGCATGGCAAAAACTTGTTGTGCCACTCGCCTCTCGATCTATGGCGACTCCAACCTCGTCGTCCAGCAGGCGATGAGAGACTGTAATGCACTCGCAGAGAACATGACAACCTACCAGAAGCTCTACAACACACTAGAGGGGGGATTCGACGGCTGTGAACTCAACTACATCCCCAGAGCAAACAATACAGAAGCCGACGAACTTGCGAACATCGGATCGACTCGAGGACCAATACCGCCAGGCGTTTTTCTCGAAAGCATCAACCAGAGATCAATCAAAGAAAAGCCAGCGGCGCCCAAAGTAGACGCAGAGGAAGACGACACAAACGAACCAGCACAGGTGGCAACAACGAGCACAGCCGACGGCACAAGCAGCCAAGCAACCGAAGCCGAAGAACCAGCAGCACTTGAAGGCCCAGCCTGGGCGAAACCTTTCCTTCGATCCTTAATCGAGGGCACCCTACCACAAGACGTTGCAGAAGCCCGACGCATCAGTCGATGATCTAAAGCATTCACAGTAATCAACAGACAGCTCTATAAACGCAGTATCTCTCAAGTCCTCCAAAGGTGCATAGACGAAGAAGACGGCAAAGCCCTACTGCTCGAGATTCACGAAGGCACCTGCGGACATCACGCGAGCAGTCGCGCACTTGTGGCCAAGGCCTTTCGAGCAGGTTCCTACTGACCAACCGCTATGAGAAACGCAGAGGATATCGTACGGCGTTGCATCGCCTGCCAAAAGTTCGTCGGTAGGCCGCATGCCCCAACATCGGAGCTCAAAACCATACCGCGTCATGGCCATTTGACACATGGGGACTCGACATGGTAGGACCACTCAAGAAATCCTCAAAAGGAGGAAGAACACACCTGCTAGTCGCAGTCGACAAGTTCACCAAATGGATCGAAGCAGTACCAATCACCAGCTCAACAGCCCTCACGGCGGTCAACTTCATCAAAGCAATCATCTTCAGATTCGGAGTGCCACACAACATCATCACAGACAATGGCACAAACTTCACAGCAGCAGAATTCCAAAACTTCTGCCAAGAGTTGGGCATCAAAATCAGCTATGCATCAGTCGCCCACCCGCAGTCCAACGGTCAAGTGGAGAAACAAAACGGCCTAGTATGCGGAGGAATAAAGAAGCGACTTCTATCACCACTAGAACAAGCTGCAGGAAACTGGGTAGAGGAACTTCCCGCAGTACTATGGGGCCTGCGCACCACCCCAAACAGCTCAACCCAGTATACACATTTTTTCCTGGTATACGGGGCAAAAGCAGTACTGCCGCATGACTTAAAATTTGGAGCTCCCAGAATCTCAGGGTACGAAGAGGAAGAGGCAGAAGAAGCGTTGCAGAACAACAAAGACATAGCAGACGAAGCACGGGACACAACCATCACAAGATCTGAAGGATACCAGGACAAACTGCGCACATATCAAAGCAGTCGCCTATGGACCAGAACGTTCACCAAAGGAGACCTCGTGTTACGGCTGATACAGGAAAAAGTGCACAAGCTTGCCCCGCAATGGGAGGGAATGTTCATCATCTTGGAAGTCATAGGAGGAGGCGCATACAGGTTGAAGAACCCAAAGACCAATGAGGACGCGGGAAACCCATGGAATGTAGTGAATCTACGCCTGTTCTACCCATAGTCCTCTAGGCACCGTAAGAGACATCGGCAGCAGCACCGATCGGCAACCATGTAAAAACTCAAAGAAATAAAATAATGCTTCCCAAAAACCTCACTTAAAAGCACTCGGGGACTCGAGCATAAAACTCCCCCCCCCCCCGAGAGACGCTATCTTCGCTCATGCGACTATACTTCAAAGCACTCGGGGGCTCAAGCATAAAACTCCCCCCCACCCCCCCGAGAGACGCTATCTTCGCTCATACGACTATACTTCAAAGCACTCGAGGGCTCGAGCATAAAACTCCCCCCGAGAGACGCTATCTTCGCTCATGCGACTATACTTCAAAGCACTCGGGGGCTCGAGCATAAAACTCCCCCCCCCCCCGAGAGACGCTATCTTCGCTCATGCGACTTTACTTCAAAGCACTCGGGTGATCGAGCATAAAACTCCCCCCTCCCCCCCGAGAGACGCTATCTTCGCTCATGCGACTTTACTTCAAAGCACTCGGGGGATCGAGCATAAAACTCCCCCCGAGAGACGCTATCTTCGCTCATGCGACTTTACTTCAAAGCACTGGGGCTCGAGCATAAAAATCCCCCCCAAGAGACGATATCTTCGCTCATGCGACTATACTTCAAAGCGCTCGGGGGCTCGAGCATAAAACTCCCCCCGAGAGACGTTATCCTCGCACATATGACTATATGTAAAAGCACTCGGGAGCTCAAGCAAAAATCCCCCCCCCCCCGAAAGACGCTATCTTCGATGAAACACACGCAAATACTGGGAAGCCAGAACTCAAGATCTCCTCCGACGCACCAAGACTCCTCCGCAAAAGAATCATATCAAAGAACGCAAAGTTATCTGGTCTTCACCTGATCACAAGTGATCACCTAAAGACTCGGGGGCTACTCCCATCGGGAGCGCTGCCGCGCACCCGATCAGAAACTCGGAATAAAAAAAAGCAAGCCCAAGTAGACAAAAAAACACAGCCTACGCTCGATTCTACAAATCAAACGAAGCCTCGGGGGCTACTCCCATCGGGAGCGCTGCCGCGCACCCAAAGGACAATTTCATTACAAAGGAGTCAAGGACAATTTCATTACAAAGGAGTCGAGGAAAATTTCATTACAAAGGAGTCAAGGACAATTTCATTACAAAGTGAAAGCTCAAGAATGATCAGAGGGGGAGGGGGTGAATGATCACTTCTAAAAATTCTAAGGAACTTAGAAGGAAATCATGCAAACTACGAAGGACTAAAGGCATATCGAAGGAAATACAGTATCGAAGGTAATGCATAGCTCTAAAGGATTGAGAGCGAAAGAAAACATCGAAGGCAAACAGGCTACGAGTAAATACTTGAAGTAAATGCTAGAAAGAAAACGAGCCTGACACAGCGATGTTTGGTAAACCAGTTCACACTCTGCAAAGTGCTACGTCTGGTTGGAGGGACTGGTGATTGAACACCTGGAGCAAAACTCTCTCCGTCCTATTCTCCACTGCAACAAACTCCTCGAGCTTGTCCAGTTTTCACTCGTGGTAGATGATTCAGGACATCTCCGAGACCTTTACAAACTTCCTTCAGCAGCGACAATTACTCTTCGACTGCTTGACAGGCAACGCCTAACCGTCTAGGAGACTTGCAGTCCTCCAAGATAAAAAGATCGGCTAATATCAACCTAAGTCTCCATGAATTGCTCAACTCAGTTCAGACTTGGGTGTAGGTTTTCTCTCGATGAATCTCTTCGGGATGCTCTCAGACTTCTGTCTTAGAATCTTCAGTGGAGCAGCCAACCCGAACTGGCGGGTGGGTGCGGGGTATTTATAGTTGGCGATCCCGATGGGTAAAATGACTGAAGTGACCCGATGCAACCGCTTGACGCGTGTCCACAACGGTCGGATTCCAATCACTGCGCAACTTTACTTGAGGAACAAGTAAGCTGACTCACCGAACGAGTTCTCTCTCGAAGGCACGAAGTGCAATGACTTTGCCTTCGAGCTATTCGCTCGACTCGGTGAGATTTCTCTCGGTAGGCTTTTGTGGGTTTTGGTTGAGCAGAGCAGATTCACTTCGACAAAGATCTCAACTAGCAAACCCCTCTTAATAGTACGGTTTTTCCTACGACTCAAGAAATAAAGAGAAACTAGCAAAAAGACTAAGTCTTCGATCAGCTTCAGCTTTCTCCTCGTTGCGCTTTTGCTCGAGAGAAACATCTTCTTCGACAACATTTTTAGGGGTCGTCTTCCTTCAAAGGCTTCGGTAGATGACTGCAGATACACTGCAGTGAGTTGTCCTTCGACCTTCTCCATGCAAACTCCATTCTTTCGGAACCTAAGTATCTGTTTATACTCGAAAACAATATTAGTTCCACTTCTGCTTTGTCCAACAATGTCCAAAACCTTCGGGGGCAAAACTTGCTCTTACACAAAGGATTCAAGGACATTTTCCATTACAAAGAAGTCGAAACGACAGTTTTCGCTACTGAAGGACCCGTGGAACTACAAGACGGGCTACAATCAACTTCTACATGTGTGCTCATGCTAAGATAATTAGCACTTTCGTGCCACAACCTGATGGGCATCACCACAGAAAAAGTAGCAACTCAGTCCGTGAAGAAGAAGGTCGTCGTCCTCCAGTTCTACAAGGTGCCTCGCCTACTGACGCAGTCGCTTGACGACCGGCTTGACATCCAGTTCATCCTTAGAACTAGAAGAGCAAGCACCATCAGCCGAAGAGCCAGCCGAAGATGAAGTCACGGGAGAAGCAGGAGAACCACCACTCGATCCATCAAAATCGCCACTGCTTGCTTCCTCTGAGTATGGATCTAGACGATTGCCACCGGCATCAAATGCACGAACGGTGAGAGCATCTGTAACAGCCCAGATTTCACAAAAATTAAAAAATTTGTTTTCGGAGAGAATTGTTTGATTGTCTGATTTGTTTGCGGTGTTTGCATCCCCGATCTATCGATCGGCGATTATTTTTCCCCCTCTTATCTCGTACCGGACGGAGACCGACCCTTGCCACCCTGACACTCGACCTTGCGACACCGGGTTTCACCCGATCACCGTCGCGAAAACCGCACGAGACCAGCCGCAACCAACGGAACAAAAACCCTCGTTTAGTAATTAAACGGGTTATTTTTATAGCGCGCCGGAAAGTTTTCTCAGAACGGTTCCAGCGCGAGGTGAACGCCGCTGGCTCGACGCGCTGATCGCGCAGTTCGAAGTTTTACCCGAATCGGAGGTCCTGCGGACCCACGGCGGTCAGAAACGTAAACACCGTGCGCGAGAGAGAAAAACCGGGGATGTTTTTGCAAACTGCCCGCCACCTGGGCTATATAAAGACCACCACACTCCCACCCCTTTCTAGGGTTTCCCTAGCCAAAAATTGCAGCCACCCCCCTCACAATTGCCCCAAAAATACCCCATTTTTGCATCCCTAGCCCAGGTTTGTTTGCAGCCGTTCGATCGGGAGATCGGAGGGCCACGAATATGCCACGTCACCCCATTCCTCCACCTCTCACCAACCTCTCTCCTCTCCACCCGAGCGCCGCCGGGCCGAGGCCGCAGCGCCATGCAGCAGCCGCCGGCCGCGCCCCTGTAGGTCCTCCCCCCCTCGCGAGCCTCTCCTTCTCACCTTCCCTCTCCTCTCTCTAATCTCTCCTCTCCCTTTCTCTCTGTTGCGAGGCCGAGCTGCGCCATGGAAGCCGTCCCCGAGCTCGAAGCTCCACATGCCGCCGACCCCGCCGCCTTGGACCTCGCCGCCGGCGCCCCTTCGGCCGGATCTGAGCCTCCCTACCACCCCTCGCCTCCTGCAGCGCCGCGCCTCCTCGGGACCTCGCCGGAGGCCGGCTGTCGCGCGCCGCCCCGACGCCATGGCCGACTGGATCGGCCTCCCCGATCCAGCCGCCTGTAACCGCTGTGGGCCGGTGCTCCCCCTACGGCCCAGTCCACGCCCACGTGGCCCGCGGCCATTCACCGCCTGGGGCACCCCAGCGCTATGCGTCGCCCACGCCTAATGGGCCATGGCCCAACTCGGTGAGGCGCCTCCCCTTTTCCTTTTTTTATTTGTTTTTTTACTGTTGCACTAGATGGTCTTGGCCCAGTACTGTTGGCCCGGTAGATGTTTTTTTCTTTTCTAGTTTAATTAAATGGCACTTTGTATTTTATTTTTGCGGTGGCGATATCTTTTCACCAGTAGCTCGGATGGAGACGCTTTCTACATGAAAGTTGCCCCGTTTTGCGCGTAGATTAATAAAATGTTGCTTGTTGCCATGTTTTACTTTCTTTACATGTTGTTTGACTGCTAATTACATCGCATGCCACCGTAAATTGTTTCTTTAATAACTTTTTAACCGTTGCTCTGTTTTAAATGTTCCTTATATGTAACTTGACTAGAATTGCATGTAGATTGTGTTTATGCTTCTCTTGCTGGCTAATAAAAATAATAAAATATGTTTAGGGGCAAAACAGTACCAAATGCAATAAATATCGTGGGGTCCGTAATAGTTGCCATGTATAGGTTTTACCCCCACTTAAATTGACTAGCATAGATAGTTTCCTTTATGCTTCACCTCTTGTCATGTTTGTGTGCTATGCCATGCTTGAGTGAGATGCCATGCTAACAACCTTGCTCAACTTGTGTAGTTAAACAACTTGAACCTTTCTAAATGTGCGGTATCGTCGTGTGTGACGAGTACTCCACTTAACGTGTTAGTAACCGCTCTCGACGGTAGGTGCGATGTCTCGTGTTGCCTTCTTGTAGATGCTTACTTGTGTTTTCTTCGTAGTAATAAATGCTTGCTCCTTGATTGATTTCCAGTGTTTACCCTCTTGTGTGCTCTCGCGGGTACCTTCAGAGACGATGTGAGCTTGCGATCGACTACACCTTCGGAACCCGACTTATCAACAGGCAAGGACTATACATTACTTATGATCCATTCTATTTCAACCAGCGGTTTGCATGCTAGTCTAGGTTAGGTTCGATGTTTGATCCTACCACATGTTTACAGCCTCTTTCAAACAGATACAGCCATGTCCCTTCCCAGCAAACCTTGTACTGCTATGTTACTATTGCTCGTTGCTCAGCCCCTGCTTAGTATGCATGCTTAGGATGCTACGATGTTACCTTGTTACTCCTTGGTTTGGGATATCACATTATTATATTGTTGTTGATGATATGATTATTAAAATGTTGACTATATTCGACGAAGGATGGAAGGTCTAGGCTATCCCGCCCCGACGCTTTGTTCCATTCGAGTCACCTAGGATCCGAGTTCCGGGTATTGGTTTTAAGACTGAGCGTGCCTAACCGCGTGTGGGATGCTATGGGGTCCCCTTGTTTTCCCTAGCTAGCTTCAAACATTTCTAGTGGTGGCCCAAGCTGATTTTACCACTTGAAAACCGCATGCATAACTGGTCTGCAGCCAGTGGATTTAAAACAAACCGGGCCAGTGGGATGGTATATCCTGTTCGTCCAAATGTGGAAGCTAGGGATCCTGCCCGGGCGAGGGTAGGTTATCCCGACCTCGTCCAGACGGTAGAGAACGATTCGAGAGCGCGGCCGGCTTTTGAGTTGGATGTCGACTCACCGAGGGCCACCCGGATTTGTGCGTTGTTAGTTAGAGGGACCTGTCGTTCCGGATCTCTTGGGACTAAATCATAAAATGATTGCCTATCATGGGTAGCAACTGAGAGAGATGGTCGTGCGTGCGGAGCCTTGTAATGGGCAGTTGGTACACCCCTACAGAGTTAAATCTTTTCGAGAAGCCATGTCCACGGTTATGGACGACTTGAGACCTACTCCTTGTTCATAGACAACAACAACTGAGATAATCTTAATGAAACTTGATCAACGTGTGTGTGCCTTGACTGCTTCTTCTTCGTCGGGATGCGAAGAGGAGGACAAGGATAGGATAGGTGTTATGCTTGCGTAAGTAGTTGATAGCAAGACTTGTTGGAGGCGATTCCTCATCGAATGCTTGGCTTCTTATCTTACTCTCTAGATCGTTAGCCACTTCATAAATGCTAGCGCGGCAGCAACCTCACCACTTATCCCATCCTTACCGTAAACTACTAGTTCTCCTAGAATGACGAGTGATGAAGTCCTTGCTGGGTCTGTTGACCACTACAGTTGGATGCTGAGTACTTCTGTACTCATGATACTACCCCCAAACTCTTTTCAGGGTTCTTGATCGACAACAGGTATGGTGATCGACGTTTCACGTGGAGACTCGACGACGAATAGTTAGGCGGATCCCGGCGGAGGGCATGGACCCATGTGGTTATGGGGATCGATGTTTTTCTCTTTTCCAGTAGGCATTTGATTTTAGTCTGTACTCAGACATATACCTTCCGCTGATGTATTGTATTTAAGGCAGTTGTATGCCGATTGTATGAGATGTTGTATCCTTTTATCTGTAATGTTGTGATATCATATTGGAAATCCGGGGCATATCACTTCGTCATATGTCGCGGTGGGACCGATATGTGCTTTTTCCCCGGATCTGGATGGAAACATCTAGATCTGGAACAGTACCGCATATCGGGCCTTACAGCATCTTTGCCATCAAAATGACAGCAAAGACTATCTCTGTCGCACAAATTCAACCGACGAGAAAACGTCCTCCAGCCAGATCCAAGGAAAATAAAGGATGAACTATCAACTTCCAACTCCACCCAAGAAGAAGACCGAGCGCATCCGTGAAGACGGAGCCAGAAACCCCTCAAACCACGCTCGGAGGCAATGGAGGAAAACGAGAAAGGGAGAGGAATCCGGGCAGCGGTCCGGCTAAGAACACGCAAAAGAAAGTCATAGCGCCAAAAGCCCTCCTCCATGGAAGAAGAAGAAGGCGCCGATGCAACACCACCACGCCCACCGCGTGAAGAACGAGGCGTGCGGCCACCACGGCCACCATGGCCACGGCCTCACCTAGTCACACCGCCACCACGCTTGGGCGCCATATGAAGAAGAAGCAGAAGAGAAAGATACGAAGAATGGATGCCAAGGACGTGCAACCACAGGAGGTATTTATAGCGCAATCCAAGGGCAAACCAGGAAACAAACGCAGAAGCCCAGGCGGCACCATCATTGCATCAAACACCAAACGGGACGGGAGTTACGAATTCCAAGGCAAGATGCCTTCACACAGTCAGCATTATTTACAGGACACGTCAAATCTCGCCTATTTCCCATACAAGCCTTGGAAACCCAATAGGCAACAGGCAGCTTGACGTTCAAACCATCATTATGACGGTCCAAAAGATGCGACGGATCAAAAAATCAAACATCATCATAGGTCATCAAACATCGTGACAATGCATATCAGCATGACATTTCAAGAGGGACGGATCAAGATAAAAGCAATTGCAAAAAAACAAAAAGATTCCAAAAGCCAGCTATTTCTTGATGTCAAATTTTCTGATTCTAAAAATCTCTTACTCCCATCGGGAGTACCTTTGTTTGAGTTCGGTTGCTCCCTCACCCAGAAGGCAAAGATGTCCTCGAGTGATCACTCGCACCAGCAGAAACAACATACTCTCGGAGTTCGGGTGCTCCCTCGCCCTGAAGACAGTAAAGCATTCGAGTGACTACTCGCAAAAAGACTTAGGGCCAGTTCTTCTGAGCTATGCTATGAAAATAAGCTCCTGCGGAAATAAGCTCTAGATAAGATGTTGTGGAAATAAGCTCCATATGATAAGCTAGCCAGTTCTTTTCATTCTCTGTTTTTTGAGCTTATCTGTTGTGTGGTTAATGAAAATTTTGCAATGCCCTTAGGATATTGTTTTGATAAACATTTTTCTGTTCATTGAAAAGATAAGAACTTGGAGGAGGGGAGGGAGCCGGGGTGGAGCTTCTACGGGGGAAGACCAGACTGTGGCGCCGTCCGCCGGAGTAGACCGCAGCCCACCGGATTTCAGAGCAGCGGGCCGCCGGAGGGGAGGGAGTCGGGGATTTCAGAGCAGCCATCCGCCGGAGTAGACCGCGGCCCGCCGGAGGGAAGGGAGTCGGGGAGGAGCAGGGACCGTGGCGGAGGTGACTGGGGACCACAGGCGGCGGCGTCTGGGGACCGCGGGCGGCGGCGGCGGGGATCTGGGGACCGGTGGCGGAGGTGGCTGGGGACTGTGGTCGGCGGCGGCGGCGGGGAGCTGGGAACCGGCGGCGACGGGGAACCCTAGCTCTGCGTGAGTTCTTTATCTAGGAGAGAGGAAGGCGGCGCGAGAGGAGGTTGTGCGCCTTTTCTCCGCGTGAGGAAACGAGCGGGGCGCGGTGGCAGTTTTTCTGTAAATAAGAGGAAGCAACTGGTCACATTTGTATACCCTTTCGTTCTTAAGTCAGAAGCTGCGGTGACGAGGGGGTGACCACACGACTCCTATGGATGAGCCTACCCGGTGTACCCGAAAAAATAAGGCCCACAGAGATGCCGCCTGGGCCCAACCTTGGCCCACTATTGGCACCGACGTAGGAGTCCACGACTCATAAGGAAGGTGTAAACTTGTCGTACGGTATAAGATTAGGGTTAGGAAACCTCATCTGTAATTCTAGACGGACTCCCTGAGACCTAGCCTAGTATATAAGAGCTAGGAGGGGAGACGTCGGGATCATCCGATACACAATCTGTAACCCTAGCCTTGTGCGCACTAGCCTTGGCTTCCCTATAATCGCCATCTCCAATCAATAACATTGAGCAGGAACGTATCCTCCTGTTAGCCGACAAGCTATCGTCCAACCTGTACCTCTCATGACTAACCCAGGGTCCCTGACCATGGGATTTGCCGGGGTACATCCCCGTCAATTGGCGCCGTCTGTGGGAACTACACAGGTTGGAATTACGATCTCGGCGGTTCTATCCTCAGCAAGCCACAACTCAAGAGCAAGAACCAGATGCAATCCACCCGAAGAATTCAAGATCACGGCAAACATCTCTACCGCCCCAGCGAGATTTCTCAGCCTGCAGCCGTGCCAACACCAATACTACGGCGGTAATCGAGCCCACCGCCAGCGAAAGAGAACTCGACGACCCAAAAGAAAGGCGCGAGGGTTCCACATGGAGATCCCGATCAACGAGCCACAGCACGACGCGGAGGGCTTGCCAACCACTCGACGACCCACCGCCACCCAGGCACCCGTCGCGCAACAAAATACCGACTCCGAACTCGAGATCAGCGATCGCCAAGATCATCGCCAACGAGGAAGAAACCGATGACCCAAAAGACAGGCGTGAGGATTCTACGAAGAGACCCCACTCGACGAGTCGAACTATACAGCCACGCGCTCGCCGACCACTCGACGACCCGCCGCCGTGCAGTCAGATGTCGCCCGCCAGGACAGCGACTCCGAGACTCGGACCGGCGAATACTACGACCCAGATCAAAGACCAAACGAATTCGACAATCTTATAAGGAACCAGAATCTAAGCGAGGGGATCAAAACCAACCCGCGCGTTCATGAGCACCCAGCGGATCACGCGCTGTTCTTCCGAATCTCAAGGAGGAAATGCCACGCCGGATCCGGCAAACTCACGGTCAGGGAACAGCTAGAAGGACCCTGCACGATCCACTGCTTCGAAGACAACTGGAGATACATCAGATCGAGTCACACTCTGGGAGCCTGCCGCCTGTTCAACGAACTCGCCGACAACCTCAAGGAAGAAAAACAGCGAGAAGCCAAGCGCACCCGATGAACCGAGCAGTCGCCGACTCAAGGACGCCTACACCCTGCAAGCCAGAGCAGCTGAGAACCTAAATACAGTCGGAGTCTACCAGCTACACAACGCAGAAACCAGCATCACGTTCTCCCAGAGCAATCACCCGCCCGTAGTCCCAAGGCCGGTACACGCTCCCCTGGTACTCGACGCTCAAATTTGAGGGTACGACATGGACAGAATATTCATGGACAGAGGCAGCAGCATGAACATAATCTTCGTCAGCACCCTACGCAAGATGTTGATCCCACGATCAGTATGGAAGAAATCAAGCACCGTGCTATACGAAGTTGTCTTTGGCAGCAGACGCAATTTCGCAAGACACACCCTCGAGTTCGAAGTACTCGATTGGCAGTCGCAATACCACGCCATATTGGGACGTCCAGCATTCGCGCAGTTCATGGAGATTCCGCACTACGCCTACCTCAAACTCAAGATTCCAGGATCTGCGGGCGTCATTACAGTCAACGGGAGCTTCACCAAATCAGACAAGTGCGATCGCGATTTGCACAAAGTCTCCAACACCTTCGGAGCCGAGCAAGAACTCACAGAAATAGCCATGGCAACAGACAAAAGCATCTTTCCGCTAGCAAGCAGAAGCGAGACAAAAGAGTATGGACGGGATTTCAGGATCGACAGCGACACGGTCACCCACCAGGTGCACCCGACGGACCCAAAAAAACAGTCCGCGTGTACGCCCACCTCCCGGAAGAGCAAGCAACGGCCCTCATCGCCTTCCTCCGTGAAGAATGGGAAATCTTCGCCTGGTGCCCAGCCGACATGCCAGGAGTACCGCGCGAGTTCGCGCAACACGCGTTGTGAATCAAGCCAAACACCAAGACAGTGAAGCAAGCACTACGAAGATTCTCAGAACCCAAGCGCAGAGCAATCGGGGAGGAAGTCAACCGATTACTCGACGCCCAATTCATCCGAGAGACGAAGGAAGCCACTTGGATCGCCAACCCTGCGTTGGTCCCCAAGAAAGACACAGACGTACCGCGGATGCACGTCGACTACGGGCCAGTCAACAAATACTGCCCCAAGGATCACTTCACCCTGCCAAGAATCAATCAAATAATCGACTCGACAGCAGGATGCGACCTACTATCGTTCTTCGATGCACACCCAGGACTTAATCAGGCCAGAATGGAGGAAAAAGATGAAAAACACGCCTTGGCCACCACCCCTTGCGGCACACCCTGCCGCTCCAAAATGCCCTTCGGTCTAAACAACGCAGGAACAACATACCAGCGAATGATGCAAGCTTTCATGAGAAACCAGATTGGTGGAAACATCCAGGACTACATAGACGAGATCATCACCACAATCAAAGAACTCGGACCAGAAGCAGACACAGAGGACGACAACACAGGTGAACCAGTATAAGTGGCAGCCGCAAACCCAATCGTTACGGAAGAACCCAACAATGCAGTCGAAGAGCCAGATCCAGCCGCACCCGAAGACCCACCTTGGAGAGAGCCGCTCCTCAGATTCCTAATCGATGGCACCCTACCGCAGGACGTCGCAAAAGCCAGACGCGTCAGTCGGCGATCCAAATCTTTCACAGTAATCAATGGGAAACTCTACAAGCGCAGCATTTCCCAGGTCCTACAAAAATGCACATACGAGGAAGACGGAAAAACCCTACTAAGGGAAATCCACGAAGGCACCTGCGGGCACCACGCCAGCAGCCGAGAACTCGTGGTAAAAGCCTTTCGAGCAGGACTCTATTGGCCAACAGCCATGATAAATGCAGAAGACATCATGCGGCGCTGCATCGCCTATCGAAACCTCTCCAGCAGATCACACGCTCTAGCCTCAGAACTCAATACCATACCACTATCATGACCGTTCGCCACCTGGGGACTCGACATGCTAGGCCCACTCAAGAACTCATCAAAAGGAGGAAGAACACACCTACTGGTAGCAGTCGACAAGTTCACCAAGTGGATCGAAGCAGTGCCCATCACCAGTTCCACAGCCCTCACGGCAGTGAACTTTATCAAATCAATCATCTTCAGGTTCGGGGTGCCGCACAACATCATCACGGACAACGGCACGAACTTCACAGCGGCAGAATTTCAGAACTTCTGCGAAGAACTGGGCATCAAAATCAACTACGCATCAGTCGCGCACCCGCAGTCTAACGGCCAGGTGGAAAAAGCAAATGGCCTAGTATTTGGAGGACTCAAAAAGCGGCTCTTTGCACCACTCGAGCAGGCCGCGGGCAACTGGGTAGAAGAACTCCCCGCAGTACTATGGAGCCTGCGCACCACCCCAAATACCGCAACCCAGTACGCAGCTTTCTTCATGGTGTATGGGTCGGAGGCAGTATTACCACATGACCTCAAATTCGGGGCACCCCCGATCTCGGGGTACGAAGAAGAAGAAGAAGAAGAAGAAGAAGAAGAAGAAGAAGCATAAGAAGCACTGCAAGATGACAAGGACATAGCAGACGAAGCAAGGGACACAGCCCTAGCAAGATCAGAGGGGTACCAGGACAAGCTGCGCACTTCCCAAAGCAGCCGCCTGCGCACCAGAACCTTCAACAAAGGCGACCTTGTTCTACCGCTCATACAAGAGAAATTCCACAAGCTTGCCCCCCAATGGGAAGGACCGTTCATAATCTCAAAAGTCATAGGAGGAGGCGCCTATAGACTGAAGAACCCGAAGACTGACGAGGACGTGGGAAATCCATGGAACGTAGAAAACCTACGCCTGTTCTACCCATAGTCTATACCAGTCATGCTCATCTGGCAGCTCATGGAAACCTTCGACGCAATAAAATGATGTTGCCCAAATACTACCACAAAGCACTCAGGAGCTCGAGTACAAAACTCCCCCCGAGAAACGTTATCGTCGCTCACGCGATCTTTATCCAAAGCACTCAGGGGCTTGAGTACAAAACTCCCCCCGAGAGACGCTATTGTCACTCACGCGATCTTTACCCAAAGCACTCGGGGGCTCGAGTACAAAACTCCCCCCGAGATACGCTATTGTCGCTCACGCGATCTTTACCCAAAGCACTTGGGGGCTCGAGTACAAAACTCCCCCCGAGAGACGTTATCGTCGCTCACGCGATATTTATCCAAAGCACTCGGGGGCTCGAGTACAAAACTCCCCCCCCCCCAAGAGACGTTATTGTCGCTCGCGTGATCTTTACCCAAAGCACTCGGGGGCTCGAGTACAAAACTCCCCCCGAGAGACGCTATTGTTGCTCACGCATTCTTTACCCAAAGCACTCGGGGGCTCGAGTACAAAACTCCCCCCGAGAGACGCTATCGTCGCTCAGGCGATCTTTACCCAAAGCAATCGGGGGATCGAGCACGACCTCCCCCCGAGAAACACTACGCAGTCCGAAAACTTAAAGGGCCCAAGCAACAAACCCTGATAGGTTCCACCTGCTGGAAAACGGTTCAGAAGACACGGCTACAACCAGATGAAACACAAAGCGCTCTGGAGAAATATGGATGGAGCGCAGGATGCAGACAATCCTTTAGTCTTCACCTGATCGCCAACGATCACCTAAAAGACTCGGGGGCTACTCCCATCGGGAGCGCTGCCGCGCACCCGATAAAAGTCAGAAATTAGCGAAAGAGTGACAAAGGAAACAAATCTCAGCCTACGTTCGACTCTCCGACTCAAACGTAGCCTCGGGGGCTACTCCCATCGGGAGCGCTGTCGCGCACCCGATAAAACCCACAGTGTAAAGATCTAATGGACTCGAAGACAGTTCTCGTTCGCAAAGGACTTGAACATAGCTCTCGATGGCAAAGGACTCGAAGACAGACTCAATTACAAAGACTCAAGCACAGTTCGCATTACAAGGACCCGAAGATCATTCTCAGTACAAAAATTTGAAGTACATTGGATAGAAGGCAGCCCTGATTACTCGAATACAATCATCATTACATGGAGAACCAACCTAGTTACAAAAGACCCAAGGAATTATGACTTCTACATGTGTGCCCATGCTGGGATAGTTGGCACTAAGACAACAAGCATCATCACAGAAAACGGAGGAGTCAAAGCAGCCAGCTCATGATGTCAATGACATAACAAAAGGTGAAGCTCGACTTATTTGCAGCGCACCGAGGACGATGCTCCACCAGCTTCTTCTCCTGCTCCACCAGCTTCTTCTCCAGCTCCACCCGAGCTGCCGGCGAAGATGACACCGCTGCCTCCAGTCCTACAAGGTCACCTGGCGCGCCCGCTTGATCGGCGGCTTGACGTCGGGGTCCTCTTCAGAGCCGTACGAGGAAGCAGTTGAAGACGGCTCAGCATCAGCACCCGAAGAGTTTCCGGAGGAGAAAGCGGTTGAAGACGCAGGCGAAGGACTCCTCGACCTGTCAGAACCATCGCTGCTTGTCTCCGGCAAGTACGGATCCATGCGGTTGCCACTCGGGTCAAAGGCGCGGATGATAAGAGTGTCTCCGCCATCAAAACGGCAACAAAGCGTGTCACCATCACGCAAGTTCAAGCGTCGAGCAAACGAATTCCACCCAAAGCCAAGAAAAATCAAGCGGGAACTATCGATCTCCAACTTAACATAAGAAGGAGATCGAGCGCACCCCTGAAGACGAAGCAGCAAGCCATCAATACTGCACTCAGAAACAAGGGCATAAAATGCAGAAGGAAGCAGGATGCGAGCGGCGTTCCAGCCACGGACGCGCAGGAGGAAATCATAGCGCCAAAAACCCTCCTCCGAGGAAGAGGAGGAAGGCGTCGATGGTGCACCATGACGGCCGCCACGAGAGGAGCGCGGAGTACGACCACCGAGGCCACGGCGAACACGGTCGCGGCCGGTCATACCCGCACCTCGCTTGGGTCCCATAAGAGGAGGAAGAGAAAGAGGAGCAAGATGAGCAGAGGTCGAACACTGCTGCTAGACGAAGAAGAAGGGTCTATTTATAGCACAAACCCAAGAGCACACAGAAGCCCAGACGACGGCAGCAATTAATTCAAAGACCAAGCATGCCTGGCGATTCGAATTCCAAGGCAAAGATGCCTTCACACGGGCGGCACTGTGTGCTGGACACGTCAAATCTCGCGCGTTTTCAATGCGCGCACCGATAACTCAATAGGCGGCCGCAGCACGCCACCAACAGCCATCATTATGACCGGCCATGAAGACATGACGGTTCGTAGGCAGAGCATCTTTGATGATCCTCCAGCAAAGAGATCGTTATTCTTACCAAGAAGAGGTAAATTAAAATGGCAGCGCAAAAAATACAGCCTGCAAGCACCGCTTTTACCAACTAAAATACATTTTTCAAATACATTTAACTCCCATCGGGATCATCTCCACTAGAGTCTCGGGTGTTCCCTCATCTAAAGGACAAATATGTGCTCGAGTGATCACTCGCACTCACAGAGTCCCGAGTGCTCCCTCACTCGAAAGGAAAAAACGTGCTCGGGTACTTTATCACCCGAAAGGAAAAGAAAAGACGTGCTCGAGTGATTACTCGCACACATGAAGAGTTTCGGGTGCTCCCTCACCACGACAGAAGATAAGAAGACCTGCACTCGCCAGATCGAGCAATCCCAGAGTATCGGGTGCTCCTTCACCCCGAGAGCGAAGGCGATACTTGAGTGATTACTCACAAAACTTTAAGTACCCGAACACTCGAAGACCTCCCGAGCAAGTACTCCTCTACATTACTCCTCGCCTGAGCGCTCGACCAAGCTCCGCGAGGGACTGCTAAAACAACTCACTTGATTGTTTATTCCAAGTGAGTGCATTATCAACTAGGCTCCGCGCCTCAATAAAAAATACATATTCCTGGAACACGACACACTGTGCCCAGATGCCACGCAAGCTTAGCGTGTAGGTAAGACCCCGCTGCGCAGATCGGCCGGGCTGGGACTTGCCGCAGAGCGATTTCACTCCCAATCTTTCCCATGCGCTTGCATGATAGAAAAAGTCGGGCGGACGCACCTAGGCTATGAACTTTACTGGCGGCAATTGATCACTGTAAGACCTGCAGTGGCTTGACTTTTGCTGGACACCAGTGTTCCAAGCTCATGTCGAGGGACATGGGTTTGATTGGGCTACTGCGGTTTTTGCCACTAGTGCAATTCACCAAGGCTCGACCAGTCGACTCCTTGGGCCCTTTCAGCTTAGCATCCCTCGAAACAGGTTTTGTCATGGCCCCAGACTGCCAGCGACCCGCGGTTGAACCGTTCATACCTAAAACAACGCAAGTATGGACTCGAGTCCCTGCGCGACTCTTCGAGCCCCCCAGGCACTCGGGGGCTAATGACGAGGGGGTGACCCCACGACTCATATGGATGAGCCTACCCGGTGTACTCGAAGACAGAAAGCCCATAGAGATGCCGCCAGGGCCCAACCTTGTCCCACTATTGGCACCGACGTAGGAGTCCACGACTCATAAGGAAGGTGTAAACTTGTCGTACGCTATAAGATCAGGGTTAGGAAACCTCATCTGTAATTCTAGACGGACTCCCCGAGACCTAGCCTAGTATATAAGGGCTAGGAGGGGAGACGTCGGGATCATCCGATACACAATCTGTAACTCTAGCCTTGTGCGCACTAGCCTTGGCTTCCCTGTAATCGCCATCTCCAATCAATAACATCGTGCAGGAACGTATCCTCCTGTTAGCCGACGAGCTATCGTCCAACCTGTGCCTCTCATGACTAACCCAGGGTCCCTGGCCATGGGATTTGCCGGGGTACATCCCCGTCATGCGGGAAGCTACGGGAAGCCACTCCAGACCAGATTTTTTCCATTGTGAAGGAATACCAGATGAAAATAAGCTGAGCTAGCTTTTCTAAAACCAATTCTTTTGAGCTTTTGGCTTATTTTCACAATAAGATGCTAGAAGCTGTAAAAGCACTGGCCCTTAGCAACTCAACAATATGACTTACTCGCACACTCGACGACATTCCGAGTGTGTGCTTTCTTATTTTCCTCGCTTGAGTTCATTACAAACTCCGCGAGTGACTTCTAAATATCTCACTTGATCTTTTATTCCAAGTGGTTGCATCGCTAACCAGGCTCTGTGCCTCTACAAAAGCAATTATGCCTGGGCTACGACACACTGTACCCAGATGCCACGCAAGCTTAGCGTGTAGGTAAGACCCCTTTGCGCAGAACGGCCGGGCCGGGACTTGCCGCAAAGCGATTTCACTCCCGACCTTTTCCATGCGCTCACATGATAGAAAGAGCCGAGCGGGCGCGCTCAGGCTATTTGCTTAGACTGGCAGCAATTGATCCTATAAGACCTGCAGCGGCATGACTTTGCTTGACACCGGTCGTTCCAAGTTCATGTCGAGGGACGTGAGCTTGATTGGGCTACTGCGGTATTTGCCACTAGCGCAATTCACCAAGGCTCGATCAGTCGACACCTTGGGCCCTTTCAGCTTAGCAATCCCTCGAAACAGATATTGTCATGGCTCAAAACTGCCAGCGACCCGCGGCGATGCCGCTCCTACGAACGATAAAGTGTGGACGAATTCGAGTCCCTAGGCACTCGGGGGCTACTGACGAGGGGGTGACCCCACGACTCCTGCGTATGAGACTACCCGGTGCATACGAAGACAGAAGGCCCGCAAGGAAGCCACGACAGGCCCACGACTGGCCCAATCAAGCACCGACGTAGGAGTCCGCGACTAGTATGGAAGGCACAACTTGGCGTACAAGGCAAGACTAGAACTAGGAAACTATCTTTGTAACCTAGCACGGACTCCCTGAGACCTAGCCTAGTATATAAATGCTGGGAGGGGAGACGTCCAGATCAATCCAATACACATCTACTAATCTGGCCTTGCGAGAACTCGCCTTGGCCTCCACTGTAATCGCTCCTTTACGCAATAATATCGAGCAGGAAGTGCTTCTCCTGTTAGCCGACGAGTATCGTCCAGCCTGTGCCTTCTCTATGACTAACCCAGGGTCCCTGACCATGGGATTTGCCGGGGCTGATCCCCGTCACGTCCATGGTGATGGATGGTCTCCCCGTGGGGGTTCCTCCTTCCGGCAGGGTACCGGGGCAGCTTCTCCTGGCAGCCCCGATCTTGAAACGGCGGCGGCGGTACAGAGAGGAGAACGGGAATAGAAGATCGGTATTAGGGTTTTCTCCGCGGGCACTAAATATAGGCCAAGGGGGCACCGAGGGGGCCACAGGGCAGCCAGGAGGGTGCCTGGCGCGCCCTAGGGCTGGGCCGCGCCAGGGACCCTCCTGGGGCCCTGGTGGGTCCACTCCCTTCCTTCCTCGGTTCTTCGAGAAGCTTCCGGGACGCTGATTTTTTATATAGTTTTTCCGGAATTTATTTGGCACTTTTAATGGCCGGAAAACCTGAAATATGAAAACAGCAGAAAACAGGAACTGGCAACTGGGTGCACTGAGTTAATAGGTTAGTCTAAATATGATCAAAAGTGTATGAAAGTTCAAGCAAAACATGGCAAAGTCACACAAATCATGCATGGAGCAAGCGGAAATTATAGATACGTTTGGGACGTATCAGCCGCGGACCAGTCACACACACGTTTTCAAATGGTAAAATCAGCTTGGGCCACCACTAGAAAATTTTGGATCTAGGTAGGTAAGAAGAGGGGACCCCATAGAATCCCACACGTGGTTAGGCATGCTCGCCAAGAGACACAATACTCGGGACCTAGGTGACTCGAATGGAACAAAGCATCAAGGCGGGATAGCCTAGACCTTCCATCCTTCGTCTAATATACTCAACATTATAATAATCACATCATCCACAATAGTACAATAGTGTGATATCCCAATCCAAGGAGTAACAGGGGAAAAAGTTGTAGCATCCTAAGCATGCATACTAAGAAGTGGTTAAGCAAGCAAGGCACATGGCCAAACAAATGTTTGCTGGGATGTGGGGGACATGGTTGTTTGGGTTTTAATATGGAGGCATAAATATGAAGTGGTAGGATCAAGCAATCGTTCTATCCTATACCTAGGCACAAGTGAGCTGAAAGTTATAAGCATGATATATGTCCCCCTTACTTGTTGAGAAGAAGATCCGAAGGTGTAGTCGAACGCAAACTCACAACGTCTCCGAGAGTAACCGCTGGAGCACACAAGGAGGAAACACTGGAAAGGCAATCGACGAGCAAGCATCTATTACTACGAAGCAATCATGAGCAAGCAACAACAAGAAGGCAACACGAGGCAACGCACTACGGTATTGCATCTATCGTCGAGAGTGGTTACTAACATGCTAAGTGGAGTACTCGTCACACACGACGATAACGCATGTTTATCATAGTTCAAGTTGTTTAGCTACACAATATGAGCAAAGGTTGTTAACATGGCATCTCACAAAAGCATGGCATATCACATAATCATGGCAATTGGTGAAGCATAAAGTTAAATATCTATGCTAGTCTAAGTGAGGCAAAATCTTAAACATGGCATATCACTAAGTACCCCACGACAATTAAAGCATTTGGTACTATTCTGCCCTAAACCATATTTTATTATTTTTATTAGCAAGAAAAGGCACCATAATCATAATCTACATGCAATTCTAGTCAAGTTACATATAAAGAACATTTTAATCAGAGATACGGTTATTAAGTTATGGAAGATTACATTTTACAGTTGCAAGGGTTGTAAATAGCACGTAAACAACATGTACACAAGTGCAAACATGACAAAGGATCATATTTTATTAATTTACGCAAAAAAAGGAGCAACTTTCATGTAGAAAGTGTGTTGATCCGAGCTACCGTTGCAAAGATATAAGCATCACAAAACACAACATTATTCTTCTCATTTTATTAATCCAGAAACAATATGATCGGTTACTGGGCCAAAAGCACTGGACTGGGCCTAACAAGGCTGGGCGTTGGACAACTATCTAACGCTCACGGACGCTAAACAGGGTTACTGCTAGTGGGCCTCAACCCAACTGCGTAAGAAAAAAAAGGAGGGGGCAGGGTTGCTCACCTCGTGTGCTCGTCCCGTGAAGCAGTGAGCGAATGATAGCAGATCCGCGCCCGGTGCGAAGGAGAGCCACGGGTCGCGACTGAGGAGTGGGTCGTGCTGGAGCCGCGGATGATGGGCCATCCCGGGCGCGTCGACCCATGATGGAGGTGAGCGGGCGCTCGTCGTCGATCCCGGCCGCACGGGGAGCAACGGCGGCCGTGGACGGACTCCGGCGAGGTCGTGGTGCAGGCGGGGACGACGCGCGATGAAGGGGATCCGCCGGATCCGTCCCGGGTGGCGGCTTCCGGCATTGAGCGGTGGGTGCGGCAAGCTTCGAGAGCTCCGGCTCGGGGAGGCCATGGCCATGGCGGCCCTTGCTCAGAGAGAAAAAGAAGGTGAGAGGGAGAGGAAAAGAGAAGAGAAGGAGGACATGAGGTGGTGACCTGGGGGCGGCGACGCGTGGCTACCGGAGTTGGCCGGCGAGGTGGCTTGGGTGGAGGCGGCTGACGGGAGGAGGGCCGATTCGGGAGGAGCTTGGGAAGGAGCGACAGTGCAGGAACGGGCTTCGGTCGGGCCGCGGTGGCTGTGGGGAGGAGCTCCGGGAGGTGACGTGGCGCATCCAGGAGCATCCACCTGGGGATCAGACGGCCCTGGATCACCCAGATCTAGGGTTTCGGGGTGGAGAGGCTTTGGGAGGCAGATCTGGGCAATTTTGGAGGGGGGTGGCTGCAAAAATGGACTAGGTGGAACCCTAAAATGGGTGGCAGAGTGGTGGTCTATATATAGGCTGGCATGGCTGGCAGGTTTACACAAACGCCCCCGGTTTCTCCCTCTCGCGTCCGATATTTACGTTTCTGACCGCCGGGAGTCCATACGACCTCCAATTCGGGTAAAACTTCGAACCTCGCGCTCCGCGCGGCGAGCCGGTCACTTCTACCTCACTTCGATACCATTCCGAGAACATTTTTCCATCGCCCAATAAAATAATCCGTTTATTAAATAAACGGGGTTTTCGTTCAGATGGCGATGGCTCGTCTTGTGTCGGCAGTTGCGACGGTGCTCGGGTGAAACCCGGTGTCTCAAAAGGTCGTGTGTCATGGTGGAAAGGGTCGGTCACTGATACGTCTCAAACGTATCTACTTTTCCAAACACTTTTGCTATTGTTTTGCCCTCATTCTTGCATGATTTGAATTAAACTACCCCGGACTGACGTTGTTTTCAGCAGAGCTCCCTGTATGGTTTTATTGTGTGCAGGAAAATGGATTTTTAGGTATTTCTGAAAATTCCAAGAAAATTCAGGAAAAATCCACGCACCCGGAGCTTCCACGAGCCAGAGGTGGGGCTAGAGGGGAGCCACAGGGGCTCCAGGCGCCCTGCTGGCGCGGCCCCACCCCTGGCAGCGTCGGCTGGCCGCCTGGAGGACTCCCCCCTCCTCTGGTGCCCTACCTCGACTCCTATTTATTCTCGTGATGGGAAAACCCCAGAACAGAAGTCTCTTTTCTAGTTTCCATCAAGGAGCCGCCGCCACCCTCTGTACTTCTCCGGGAGGGCTAATCTGGAGGCTGATTTGGCCTCCGGAGAGGGAAGACCATCGCCATCGTCATCACCATCACCAATCCATCCTCCCTCCATGACTTCTCCTCTCATGTGTGAGTAATTCCCTGTTGTAGGCAAAGGGGGTGGTAGGAATTGGATGAGCTAGATCATGTAATAGTTCGTCAGATTGTTGGGGGCATGTTGCATATCATCTACTTTGGTGTTTATCATCTTTGCTACAACTTGTTGCTCTTAATGCTTGTCACTTTGGGCCCGAGTGCCATGTTTTCAGATCTTAACCACTTGTGTGTTCATGAGTATATTTATGTTCTTGATCCTATCTATGAGTTGTATGCACCTATTATGGTCTAGAACCGGCGATCCCAAAATTGACAGCTTGGGACACCAAAGGGGATGGATTATAATTTGAGGATTTCATGTATCCATTGAGTTTATTGCTTTGTTCCGGTGCTCTTTGACAGGCGCACCTTAATCTCCATAAGTTCCTTTTGGCCCCGTTCGTAGTGGGACGGTAGGACAAAAGATGTTGTGCAAGTTCTTATTGCAAGCACGCAGAACTACCTACGGGATACATGCTTAATGTTTGATATTTGCCTAGACGATCCTTGCTTTTCTGTGTGCCTTGCCCCGTGTTAAAATCTATTACATGTTCACTCTCATCCAAGCAGCGCCCAACCATCCATCTCCCTATCCTACAGTGTTTGAATCCTGCTGGTTACTAGTAGTTTGCTTTTGCTGTTTTACTTTTGCTGTCATCGCTATCACTATCATATCACCGTTGCTATTAATATTTTGTTGCAAGAAAGTATATTTTAGGTGCGGTTGAATTGACAACTCAACTGTCAAAGCTTATAAATATTCTTTAGATCCCCTTGTGTCGAATCAATAAATTGGGTTGTCTTACCCGCGAAGACTATCTTGATCCCCTATAGTTGAGGGTCATCAGTCACGCATGCCGGTACGATACGGAGGTGGAAATATAATCACCAATTAATAAATTGCCGAAACAAATACTGCAAACAATTCTAACAATCAGCAAGAAATTTTTTTAACTTGGGTGGAATTTCCGGGCTGTTACAGCTGGGTGAACAAATTACAGCTGGGCAATTGACAGAATTGTAAACGCACCACAATGCTAACTATGATGCGAGAAAGTTAGAGGCTCAATCGTATGGGCAGTACGCCAAAACAAGTAGAACGTTTATACATCAGCATCTACTCACTAATCATCCACCTTGAGATATCTATCCAGAACATCTTGTTGGTATTAAGTTGCAAGCCCCACCCAAAGTGTAAACCCAATGCAACAGACAACTGTATTAACAAACTTTGTGTAAGGTAAACAATCCTTGCAACCGCAGTTACAAGCACCGTTGTTTTCTCTCTGGTGGCAACAACACATCCCCTAGTCTCATGTTTTTGTCACTCAAGCTAGACATCGGGGGCATGAACCCACAATCAAGCATAACGCCCCCTCTTGGAGTTACTATCTACTACTTGGCCAAAGCAAGAAAAAGCAACGGAAAACATGCAAGAATTATTCAAGAAAAATAATATAAAAGGAGAACCAAATATATAACTCATCACAATCTGAACATAATCTCATAATCCATCGGATCCCAGCAAACACAACATAGCAAAAGCAGAAAGATTACATAGATGCCTTGATCATGTAGGCCAGCTCACAAGGGCTAAGAATTGAAACACAAGATTGGAGAGAAGACGTCACATAACTACTGGTCATGGACCCATGGTCCAAGGGGGAATACTCATGGCACATCCGAGAAGCGCTCATGATGGTGGAGAAGCTCTCGAAGATCAATCATCCCTCCGGCAAGTTGCCGGGACGAGGTCTTCTGGCGATCCCGATCTCGGGATCTCGACGACGGCGGAACAATGGAGAATTTCGCGATGTGGGGTCTTTTTTAGGGTTTCTGTACTGAGGAGTAAATATAGGCCGAAGGAGGGACAAAGGGGAGGCCCCAACCCTCCAGGCGGCCTCCTGTCGCGGCCAAGAGTGGGGACGCGCCCCCTGGCTGCCTGGGAGGGTCGTGGCCCCCCTCCGGCTCTCCTTCAGGCCTTCAGAGTCTTCTGGAATGCTGGTTTTTATATATTTTTCTTGGAGTTTTTTGTGCACTATAAATATGGGTACAAACCTGCAATTCACAGACATCAGCAGATAGAAACTGGCACCGGGTGCACCGAGTTAGTAGGTTAGTCCAAATATGTGTAAAAATGTATGAAATTGTAGCAAAACACATAGCAATGTCACCCAAATGAGCATGGAACAAGAAAAAATTATAGATACGTTTGGGACGTAGCAGCCGCTTGGGAGGGGGGTGCCCCCCTCTGGCCGCCCTTCGGGATTCTAGAGTCTTCTTCTGCGCTGATTTTTATATATTTTTCGTGGATTTTTCCGTGCACTTTAAATATTGGTAAATACCTACAATGCACAGACAACAGCTGACAGAAACTAGCACCGAGTCACTGAGTTTGTAGGTTAGTCCAAATATGTTGAAAAAGGTATGAAAGTGTATCAAAACATGTAGCAAAGTCACCCATATAAGCATGGAACAAGAAGAAATTATAGATATGTTTGAGACGTATCGGACGTCGAGGCTGATTCTTCCGAGGGGGTAGACTTCTTTGCCTGGCACGATACCATGGAAGGTGATGTCTGAGGCCTTCAACGCGGAGTGCGGGATCAACATCTTGCGTAGAGTGTTGGATAAGATGGCGTTCATGCAACTGTCATCGTCCATGAATATACGTGACATGTCGTATCCTCCTATATGTGCTTCGAGGACCAATGGGGCGTGTCTTGGTCTTGGGACAGCTGGTGGGTGATCCTTTTGCGAGAAGGTTATGTCGGTATCTGATCCCCATAAGTAGCATGGTGCTTCTAGTTGAAGTTCCGTTGCCATGTAGATTTGGAGGGTGATTGCTTCTTCTTCCTTTTTTGATGGACGCCCTTCTTGGATCATGCACACTCGACTGCGTGCTATCGGGTAGGTTTCTTCTTCGTCGGGTGCTGGGCAGTCTTGTTGTGTTGCGGTTTTAGAAGGTGTTGGCGCCGAGGTTGCTCTTCGAGTGCACTTTGCTCTATGTTGTACGTATTTCTTGTGTGCTTTAGAGAGTTCACCAAAGAGTCGACAAATTCCGAGGCTGTGGGTTGATCTAAGTTCCCCTTCCTCGTCTTCATAAGAGTTGATCGTGCAAATCTCGTTTAGCTGTTCCTGGAGTGTGAGGGCGTTCGAGTCACCTTGTCGCTGCCGTCTTCGATTTTTTGAGTTGGTCGTTAGTGACGTGGTGTTTGTTGCGAGCACGACTACTCGGGCTTAGTTCAAATCCTTCGTTGATGTAGAAATCTCAAATTTACTTGGCGACGTGATGAGGCATGCCGTTGAGGTCGCCGTGGCTGGTAGTGACTGTTTTGCGGCGAGTGGCACGACTGGCGTTTGGAGTCGCCGTGTGGTCGAGTGCTTTAGCTAGAGAAATTTCGATGTTGAATTCCGGTGCCGCGACTGATATTGGCTTCGATCTCACGGGTGGCAGCTGAGCTTTGTTCGCTAATCAGTGGGTGGATCGTCGCTTGATGTAGTTCTGGGATCGTCTGAAATCTTGGATCGGGCTCGTAACCAACAAGGGATCTCGTCCCGAGATCCTGGATGATCCGGGGGAGAGGAGGGGAGAGAAAAGAGAGATGACAATCTTCAACACCACCAACAAGGGACTCTTCTCCATGTCGACGTCGAACTTCAGTCGAGATAAATTTCCGCAGAGAGACGGCAACGTCGGAAAACGAAACCACCAGTGTCAAGAGGAAGAACGACAATTCAAAGTGACGATCAAGGGAAGCATTCTCACTGGAATTGTGAAGATACTGGGCAAGAGGACTGAAGTCAACAGATGACCAAGAGGTTTACCCAGAGTCGGAAGAACTAAAGGTACTACAAGATTTCCCAAACCTAAGATCGGAATCGAGATAATACGCTGCAAGCAAGGCATTGTAACGGTTCCGAAACTCCACACACTCGAGATCCTAGAGTTTGAAAGGGGATAAGGCGAGAATTAAAACTCTTACGACACTTGTCCTGACTAGAGCAAGGGTAAGGAGTAAAAATAATCCTACTCTCCGATAACTAACTTAGTACTACAAAATAGTTTTGTCTAGACTCGACTTCGGCCAGAAAAGGAATCCTACGGTCGGTAAAGCTCTGATACCAAGTTGTAAGGCCCGATATGCGATACTGTTCCAGATCTAGGTGTTTCCATACAGATCCGGGGACGAAGCACATATCGGTCCCACCGCGACATATGACGAAGTCATATGCCCCGGATTTCCAACATGATATCACAACATTATAGATACAAGGATACAACATCTCATACAATCGGCATACAACTGCCTTAATATATTACAATAGCAGAAGATATATGTCTAAGTACAGACTACAATCAAATGCCTACTAGCGAAGAGAAAAACATCGATTCCCATAACCACACGGGTCCAGGCCCTCCGCCGGGATCCGCCTAACTAGTCGTCGACGAGTCTCCACGTGAAACGTCGATCACCGTACCTGTTGTCGATCAAGAACCCTGAAAAGAGTTTGGGGTAGTATCATGAGTACAAAGGTACTCAGCGTCCAACTGTAGTGGTCAACTGACCCAGCAAGGACTTCATCACTCGTCATTCTAGGACAACTAGTAGTTTACGGTAAGGATGGGGTAAGTGGTGAGATTGCTGCCGCACTAGATTTTATGAAGTGACTAACGATCTAGAGAGTAAGATAAGAAGCCAGGCATTCGATGAGGAATCGCCTCCAACAAGTCTTGCTATCAACTACTTACGCAAACATAACACATATCCTATCCTTGTCCTCCTCTTTGCATCCCGACGAAGAAGAAGCAGTCAAGGCGCACACACACGTTAATCAAGTTATATTAAGATTATCTCAGTTGTTGTTGTCAATGAACAAGGAGTAGGTCTCAAGTCGTCCATAACCGTGGACACGGCTTCTCGAAAAGATTTAACCCTGTAGGGGTGTACCAACTGCCCATTACAAGGCTCCGCACGCATGCCCATCACTCTCAGTTGCTACCCATCATAGGCAACCATTTTATGATTTAGTTCCGAGAGATCTGAAACGACAGGTCCCTCTAACTAACAACGCACAAATCCGGGTGGCCCCCGGGGAGTCGACACCCAATCCAAGAGCCGACCGCGCCCTCGGATCAGACTCTTCCGTATGGCTAAGGTCGGGGTTAGTCTCACCTATATAACAGGGGACTTCCCTAGCTCACCAGTGTGGACCAGCAAAGGAAATCTGTCTCCGCTAGCCCGAGTTGTTTTAAAACTGCTAGGGGCCCAACCAAGCACACACACGGTTTCAAATGGTAAATCAGCTTGGGCCACCTCTAGAAATGTTTGAAGCTAGGTAGGTAAGAAGAGGGGACCCCATAAAATCCCACACGCGGTTAGGCACGCTTAGTCTTAAAACCAATACCCAAAACTCGGATCCTAGGTGACTCGAATGCAACAAAGCATCGGGGCGGGATAGCCTAGACCTTCCATCCTTCGTCGAATATAGTCAACATTATAATAATCATATCATCCACAACAATATAATAATGTGATATCCCAAACCAAGGAGTAACAGGGGGTAACATTCGTAGCATCCTAAGCATGCATACTAAGCAAGGGCTGAGCAACGAGCAATAGTAACATAGCAGTACATGGTTTGCTGGGAGGGGACATGGCTGTATCGGTTTGAAAGAGGCTGTAAACATGTGGTAGGATCAAACATCGAACCTATCCTATACTAGCATGAAAACCGCTGGTTGAAATAGAATGGATCATAAGTAATGCATAGTCCTTGCCTGTTGATAAGTCGGGTTCCGAAGGTGTAGTTGATCGCGAGCTCGCAACGTCTCCGAGAGGTACCCGCGGTAGCACACAAGACGGTAAACACTGGAAAGCAATCAACGAGCAAGCATCTATTACTACAAAGCAAACACGAGAAAGCATCAAGAAGAAAGTAACGCGAGACATCGAACCTACCGTCGAGAGCGGTTACTAATAGGTTAAGTGGAGTACTCGTCACACACGACGATACCCACATTTGGAAAGGTTCAAGTTGTGTAGCTACATGTGATCAACAAAGGTTTTTAACATGGCATCTCACTCAAGCATGGCATAGCACACAAACATGACAAGAGGTGAAGCATAAGATAAACTATCTATGCTAGTCAATTTAAGTGAGGCACAACCTAAACATGGCAAACTATTGCGGTCCCCATGATAAAATGGAATTTTGGTACTGTTCTGCCCTAAACCACATTTTAGGTTGGTTAACAACAGCAAACAATATCATAAACACAAAGTACACGAAAAACTAATCAAGTTACATATAAAGAACACCCCAAACGGAGTTACGGTTAAAAAGATACAAGCAAAACAAGTTTTGAACACAATATGCCAACATCACGAAGCACACTTTAGAGCAATACATAAACAGGATAATAAATGCAAACATGATCACAAATGATATGAAACTAAAGTAGACATGGCACGAAAGGCAGGGCAAAAAGAATCATGCAAAAAGGCATCATGAACAACTAGTTATAGCCCATGCAAAATGCAATAAAACATTACTGGTCTAGGACTTAGTGAAAATCACGAAAACAGGGCAGAAACTGTTATTTTTATGCTGTATAAACAGGTGCAAAGCTATATGCAAAAGTGCAGCAACATGACATAGCAATACATGGGCATGAAGTAGACACGATGGTGATCAGATACAAACAAGAATCAAGGTCATAGGCATAACAGATCAAAATATATTAAGCATGCAACATGGCATCGGAACGTTACAGACTTAGAGAAAAACAGAGGTGGCTGTCAACAACAGCAGCATAGCAACTTTGGAGCTCAATAACTATATGACCAGCAAGCATATCATGACAACGCAATACATATAATGGAAGTAGACATGATGCTTAACATTATGCAAAAAGAATCAATGCAATAGGCCTCATGGATGTGTCACAATCATCAATCAAAGTTGCAATAAAATAACAGCAACAACACATAACAGAAATTATTAGCAGTTAACGGCCTGATGCCCACTTCAACACAGATTAACAATATCAAGATGGCCTCAAATAAAAATGCTCACAAAATATGAACTGAAGTACACACAATTCTAAACAATTTTCCTTTTGGGCGCATCGCGATCCGAGCTACTGTTTGATCGCAAATTACGTCGCAAAACAACATCAACAGCATGTATTTCCAGACTTAGCAGAAATCAGAGAAAAAAAGAAAAAACTGACGAAAAAAAGGGGGCGCTGGGCTGGCTCTCACCCTAACGGGACGAGGCCCAGCTGGCGGCTGAGGCGGTGGTCGGCTGCGGGCCGTGTGGGCGCGGTGGGCCGGCCCACCCGGGGAGTTGACTGATCCCCACGGGGATCGCGTCGGGGCAGCAGTTCGATGGCCGTTGCCGGCGGTGGCTCGCCGGCACGGCTGCGCATCGGAGCGAGGAGGCAGGGCAGGGCGGATCCGGATGGGGAGGTGCGCAGGCGGGCGGTGAGGCGGCCGGCGACGACCTCCGGCTCGGGGCGCGGCCTCCCATGGCGCGCCGGCCATGGCACGGACGGCGGCGGGCTCCGGTGGCCTGCGAGGAGATGAGGGAGGAGGCGGTGAGGGGAGATGCGAAGGGGGAGAGAGGAGAGGGCGGCGCGACCTGGCAGGGGAGACGGCGCGGCGGGCGGCGGTGAGGCAGCCGGCTCGATGGTCGCTGGCGGCTCCACGGCGAGCTAGGGAGCGGCGGCGTCCAGATAGGCCCGAGCGGGCCGCGGCGGCCCTGCGGGGCCCGGGCACCTGGTGCTGCGGCTGGAGGAGGCTGGAGGGCCACGTGGACGTGATCTGAGCCCCAGATCTCATATCTGAGGGCTGGAATTTGCTGGGAGGCTAGGGTTTCGCAAATCTGGGGGCTAGTGGGCAGAAATTGGAGCAACACTAGGGGAGTGGCTGCAATTTTTGTGTTAGGGAAACCCTAGAAAGGGGTGGGAGTGTGGTGGTCTTTATATAGCCCAGGTCGCTGGCAGTTTGCAAAAACATCCCCGGTTTTTCTCTCTCGCGTGCGGTGCTCACGTTTCTGACCGCCGGGGGTCCGCAGTACCTCCGATTCGGGTAAAACTTCGAACTGCGCGATCAGCGCATCGAGCCGGCGGCGTTCACCTCGCGTTGGAACCATTCCGAGAACACTTCCCGGTGCGCTATAAAAATATCCCGTTTACTTATTAAACAGGGTTTTTCGTTCCGTTGGCTGCGGCTGGTCTCGTGCGGTTTTCGCGACGGTGATCGGGTGAAACCCGGTGTCGCAAAGGTCGAGTGTCAGGGTGGCAAGGGTCGGTCTCCGTCCGGTACGAGATAAGAGGGGGGGGGGAAATAATCGTCGATCGATAAATCGGGGATGCAAACACCGCAAAAAATAAGGCAATCAATCAATTCACACCGAAAACAAATTTTTAGTTTTTTGTGAAAACTGGGCTAAGCAGTACACCCACGAATCGTCGGAACCCAACTATAGGATCTACTGAACGAAGTCATCATCATCGTCATCCTCCGGGGGCACCTCCACGAAGTAACGTCCGGTGCTCGGGTCGAGGTAGTAGTCAACTGCAGCGGCCGATCAGGCAAAACAGTAAAAGCACAAAAGGAAAACAGGGGTGAGATTATATCATTACAGGATAACTAACTCCCTACGATAAGACAAGATAATAGTAAAGGTTGCAGCCGCACTAGCATATATGGTGACTATCGTTCTATTAGAGTAGAGGTAAGATCCAAGAATGCACGTGACATCGTGTCATAAGTCTACTATTCACCTACTTACGTCAAACATAACACAACCTGGATCTTCTCTCGGTCCCCCTAGACGAAGAAAAGCAACAAAGGCACTCACACGGTAGGCAAGTTTTAATTATGATTCAAATTGATGTTATTCTCTGAACAAGGAGTAGGTCTCAAGTCGTCCATAACCGCGGACACGGCTTTTCGAAAAGATTTAACCCTGCAGGGGTGTACCAACTACCCATCATAGGCTTCGCATGTACGCCCTGTTTCCACTTGGCTAGGTAAGTTGCCTGAAACTCCGGAACGTCAGAGTCCCTCTAACTAACAACGCACAATTCCGGGTGGCCCCCGGTGAGTCGACATCCAACTCAAAAGCCGGTCGCGTTCTCGAATCGGCCTCTACCGTATGGCTAAGGTCGGGTTTAGTCTCGCCTATATAACAGGGGACTTCCCTAGCTCACCAGTGTGGACCAACCAGAGGAACCATGTCTCCGTTGGTCCGGGTTATTTCGAAAACTGCTGGGGTACCAACCAAGCACACACACGTTTGCAAATAGTAAATCAGCTGGGGCCACCACTGGAACTGTTTGAAGCTAGGTGGGTAAGACAAGGGGACCCAATAGAATCCCACACACGATTAGGCACGCTCGTCAAGAAACACAATACCCGGAAACTCGGGACCTAGGTGACTCAAATGGAACAAAACACCTGGCGGGAACAGCCCGGTCTCCCATCATTCGTCAAGTATAATTAACATCATAATAATAATAAATATCAACCAACTTCTTTAAATAACATGATATCCCAAACCATAGCATAGGGTAAGCAGCAAGTTTTCCTACTCATACTAAGCAATGGCTGAGCAGCGGTAGCTTAGCAATACAATGTTTTGCTGGGATGTGGGGATCATGGCTATTTGGTTTTTGAATGTGGCATGAGCAAGTGGATAGGATCAAACAAACGTTCTAGAATACAGCTAGGTAGGTAGGTATAAAGGTATCAAGTAATGGTATAAATCTTCCCCTTGCCTGGGTAATCGGTCGACGGAGCAGACGTAGCAGGGTCCTCGGGCTCGGTGTCGGAAACCTCCACGTAAGTCTCCTCGGCAGTCTCAGGTGCTAACGTAAAGTATCGGCAAGGAAAAGGCACACAATTAGGCAACGGGTGCAATGCACGGGCAAGATGGTATGATCAAGTTTAATAGACATGATGTGACCCTATCTAGTCAATTTAAATGAAGGTGGTGACGACACGTCAACAACTTCATGTGCAATTATTATATTTTATGGCTTTGGTCTTAGCCTTAATTTTGGTGTAAATAACATGGCATCATGACATGATCAACAATGCACTTTAATAGAAATAATTACAACGTGAAAGTAAAACATCGATTCCGGAGACGGAGAGATGTCGATGAACTTGACATCGGAAAGGTGCAGCAAAAGAAAGGAACCCAACCACTTTGCACATGACAATATGCTAGGGGCTGGTTTGATGAAGCAAAGATTTGAAGACGATATGAAAAGAACTTGGAATCGAACAGACGATCAGAAATCAACATGCACTGCAGTTGAAAGAATGCAAGGCAAAGAAACAGGTTGATATGGCTAGGTGTTTCACACCATGTCCACATGAGTTGCACAAAACACCACATGGACATCACCATTGCAATCCCTGAAATTTTCTAACCCAAAACCATATAAGGCATGGCTCCATTTGAATTTGCAAAGCACAATTGCAAATTCAAATGAATTTAGGTGCCTGAGTGCAAAGTTGCACTGCTTGCTTTTCAGGAAAAATCAAATGGCAAAACCACTGTCACCATGTTGATCCTTGGGAAAAACTACCCAAAAGTCATATATGGGTTGCCACGTTTGAGTTTTAGGAAGTGGTTTCAAAAACAAAAGAAAAGAGGGGCCTATTTGTATAATTGCCAACATCACAAAAATTTGAGGGGGAAAATTGTAAAATGGTCATCACCACTGTGTTCAGTGGGTCAAACTACCCCAAAAACATATATGGGGTGTCCAAACTTGAGTTGAAGTTTAAAAACAGATTTGAATTTGAAAACAAATTCAAATTTGAATTTAAACAGAAAAGAAAAGAAACAAAAAAGGAAAAAGAAAAAGGCACAGGCCGCATGGGCTGCCTCAGACACCAGGCCCAACCTCTCTCTCCCTGGCCCAAACGAGCAAGCCCGCTCGGCTGGAGAAAGAAATTCAAAAAAAAAGAAAAAGGGGCCGAGCCCACTGCTGGACCAGGCCCACGGCCTTTCTTCTCCTCCTCGGCCCGGCCTCTCTCTCTGAACTTCGCGCGACACCTGACGGACTGAAGAAAAACAGGGGCTTCTCCCTGAACCTGACGACGACGGCAAGTTCAGACGAGCCCCGCGTCGTGCTCCGGCCACGCTCCGACGAGCCCCGACATGGAAACCCGAGAGAGGACATCGGGCTACACCTGCGCACACACCAAGCACTCCATCTCCTCCTCTCCTCGCCGGAATCCCCAAGGGAACATCACGGCGGCGATCGGTCGTCAGGCTCCAGACTGACAGACGCAAGGTCGCAACTCTGGGCGACCCTGGCGTCGCGTGCTCTTCGTCTCCGACCACGGCATCACGCCCCACACGAAGAGGGTAAATCCACGAAGCCATGGGTACCACTGACCCGTCCGGAACCTCGCCGGAGCGGAGGCTATCGACCTCTGAACTTGTCAGCGACACTGACGCCGACCGCAGCAGGGTTCAGATATGGCGTCAGACACTTCTACACGGGGAAAAGGCCACGCTTTAGCTGCCATACGCGTGCTCTCGGCAACCCTGCAGCACGCGCATAGACGACCCCAACACGGCCTGGGCACGGGGTGCTCGAATTGGCCACCAGCGACGAGCTCGCACGGCGGATCACTACTGCTACCGGCGCCAGAACCCTACGCTGCACTACGGGCAAGATGAGGAACACACGCTCACCTTGAGGGGGGTTGGAGACGGCTCGCGTGCACTGGAGGGGAAGAAGACGTGGCGGCCGTCGACGAGGAAGAAGGGGTCCGCGGTGGAGGGCTCTGCAGCGAGGTCGAAAGGCTCCACCGTGCGACAACCTGGAGATGCAGAAGGGGACACGTGAGCTCTTAGACCATGGAGACAAGCGCACGATCTCAACGGCGTCGGGACGGCGGCGAATTGCAGATAACCTCACCGGGGCGGAGCAGAACAGGACAGAGAAGGGAACCTCTCCCGGCGGCGGCGAGGGGGAAGTGATGGGAGGAACGGAACCCTAGGGGGCTCCTGCGGCTCTGGGGGGCGGCTTATATGGAGGGGGCGGCCTCCAGCCACGTCGGCAGGTGTCGACGTCGACGGCCTCCCGCCGGTGTGAGAGAAGAGGGGGAGGGGACCTCTCCACGGTGGAAAGGCGATGCGTCCCCTCCCTCGGATCTTGATCGCGCGGCTAGGACTCGTCCCGCGTACCGCTTCGCTAGCGGAGGCCCAGGTGGGCTGCGGACAAGGGGAGGCCCAGATGGGCCGGGCCTGCTGGACTGCCTCCAGAGAGAAAAGAATAAAAAGAAGGTTTTTTCCATTAAAAATTAACAGAAATTACCAAGAGTTTTTGTGGCCAATCCACAAAAGGGGAAAACATATAAAAATATGTTTTGGAAACCTTGGAATATTCTTCATTTTCTAAAATTGGTTTGACCAATTTTTGAGCAAGTTAAATGTGGGGGCATTTTGAAAATTTCAAACCACTTTGAACTGTGGCCCACAATTATGGAGTTGGCAAAAATGTTTCAAGGCTTTTGAAAAGCTTGGGAAGGGGAAAGAATTGGCTATGCCAAGCTTGGGGTCAAGGAGAGCATCCATGCAACATTGAAAAATCTTCAAACACCCTTCTTGAACCATTTTGGATGCAAATTCAAACAAACCAAATGGGCTCCAATCCCAATGCAAATTTAAACCACCACATGAAATGTCAAACTATAGCATCATGCCAAGTTACAAAGCCATCAGACAAAGTACAATATCATGTTGATTTCTTATTATTGCAAATGCGCTGTTACAGGTGCGTTCGATCGCGAGATCGGAAAGTGCGCGGCAAAGTTGAGGGTTCCAAGTAGATCGGTTCCTGCTTGGATCGTCGATGAAGTCGCCGAGTTGTCGGTTGTTGATGAGGGAACCGCTGAGATCGTGAATCCAACCTGCGTCTTCCCCACGGTCGGCGCCAATTGACGAGGATCGGCCTTGGCAAACCCCATGGTTAGGAACCCTGGGTTTGATCGTAGAAGGAGTGCAAGGTTGGCGATCTCGTCGGCTAACAGGAGACAGGGATTACCCAGGTTCAGGGCCCTCGATCGGTAAAATCCCTACTTCCTGCTCGATGTATTATATGGTGGAGGCGGTTACAGTGGAGGCTCCGACGAGATTGCTCTATCCAGAGGTATTGCGATGAGTATTGGATTGCCCTAGACGTCCTCTCTCCCAGTCTTTATATACTAGGCTAGGCCTCGAGGAGTCTGTCTAGGTTTACATAGAGAGTTGCCTAATCTATCTAGTCTTGGTGGCCAAGTCTTGGACTCCATGTCGGTTTGGACTCAATGTCGGTGCAGTCGCGGGTGCTTCAGGCGGGCTGATCTTGGGCCTTCTGAAGCTTATAGTGGCCACCAGTCTTGACACGCACCAGGTACCCTCACGGTGAGGAGCCGTGGGGGTATCCCCTCGTCAAGTGCTTTTTCAGGTGTGGTTGAATTGACAACTCAACTGATAAGGCTTATAAGTATTCTTTGGCACCCTTTTGTGTCGAATCAATAAATTGGGTTACACCTACCCGCAAAGACTGTTGCGATCCCCTACACTTGTGGATCATCACACCCCCGACAAGTCCCATCAGAGACATGCGGTCAGTCACGACGCTCTGTCCGCGAAGGAATGCTCGACACGTGTGCCTTGATACAACAAGGCACAAACCTAATTCCGGTATGTGACAACCCCTCACTGTCGTGTGGGGAGGACAAGAGCCTTTATATAAGCAATCATACCACAATTGTGGTCGAGATTCCAACCCGCAGTGGCGTAGCTAGCTCCATGCTCCAGGGTGTTCCAATACTAACATATTAATATCCTTGTAGCATTTAATTTTAAAAAATCATTTATGTCTACACTATATATAGGATACATGGAAATTCCAGTGGACCACCCTGAAATCCTCCAAGCTACGCCACTGCATCCCGGTGCAACCTAGATACATACTTTGTACTGTAATGTATTAAACAGGGCAAGAGATCACAGTCAGGAGTAGGGTTTTACACATTCATTGTGTACTTCCTGGGTCCTGCACGTTCATTGTGTTGGCTCTGTGACTCACGAGTGTTAAAGAGAGGATCTGTGTGGTCGGCCGTTGTGGTCGAACTGATATTCTGGATCCCAGTATCCAACAACCGTTGTATTGATACAATTTTCTTTGTTAGTCTAGATGATACATTCTTAGTTTATTTTTTATTCTGATATACTCCCTCCGTACAAAATATAGGTAGTTGAAACAACCATCACATGGTAAACAATAATTTCTGTGCAAAAAAGTACTATTAAACTAAAAATTATGGGGAATAAAAGGAATTAGCAAAGTAAAGAGATTCACCAAACCCCCTAAAATCCTCAACCCGAACTTGAACACCACCAACAAGAGACCTGAGAGCATCTCCAGCTATTCGCCCCCAAGCCGTTTTTCAGCGCTATTTTAGCGCCGCTTGGGGGCGCTCGGGCGGCGAAAAGGCTTGGGGCGACCGCCTCCCCAGCCGCGGCCCCAAGGTCGGGCCCGTACAAAACGGCGAATTCGCACAGTTTCGAAAACCTGTCTTCCCGCTTCAAAAAATTGCAAGGTTCGACGATCAAACATGCCACAGGCGGCGTGATCTACGCGGGGAACAAAAAGTAGGCCGATAGGTGCCTCAAAGGGGGGCGTCGAGGTCGACGGCAGACGCCATTGGCTCGCCGAGTTCTTCGGTCGGCGTGGACGGCGTGTCTGGAGTGGACGACATGCTCCTGGGCGACGCAGGCGGCGTGATCACGGCCGGTCGCAGTCGGCCTTCCATTCGTTGTCCGTCAAACCCTCTCGCCTGGGCCGTGGCGCTCTCTATTTTCTCTGCTTGGGGGCCGGCGGTGGTGGTGGTGGTGCATCGACGCGACGGGGGGCACATATTGCGTCGTCTTCTTCGACGGCATGGGGGCGAATCTAGGGGAAATGGCGGGAGCTGCGGCGGGGGAGGAAGGAAAACGCGCGAGAAGCGGCCTTTCTCGCCGACACCGCGATCCCATGCGGTATTTCGCTTCATCCGGCGCCCCTAAGAGCCCCCAGCGCGCTGGGGTGGTGATGATCTGTTCTCGTTGGTTACCCCAAGTGGAAGGTTAGATGTAGTGTAGCGGAAAATTTCCCTTGGCAAAGATACCAAGGTTGAAAAGATCGTATCCCGTGGGAATTCAATAATGATAGGTAGGTGGTGAAGTGAACAATGACGCCGTTCACAATCTTCAAGATTGTTTACTTCACCTGGACCTGCACACGACACAAATAACTTTTCTTCCCAACGAGTACAGAGAGGTTGTCAATCTCTCCGGCCTTGCTGTTCACAAAGGATCAACGCAATAGATAAAAGATAATAATGATAGAAGTTAGAAAGTAAAAGCAGGAAAATAAAAGAGCGTGTAAACAGTGATGAGAATATGGACCGGGGTCACGTGATGTTCACTTGTGATGTCTTTCTCCAAAAAGACAATAAGACTGCTATGCGAGGTAAACAAATCATAGCTGGGCAATTAACAGGATTAAAAACGCACCGCAATGCTAACTATGTTACAAAGAAAGGACGAGGCTCAAAAGCATGGGTGATACGCCAAAATAAGTAGACCGAAATCCAACTTCATCTACTACTAATCATCCACCTTGAGATATCTATCCAGAACATCTCGCTGGTATTAAGTTGCGAGCCCCACCCAAAGTGTAAACCCAAAACAACAGACAACTGCATTAAAAAGCACTTTGCGTAAAGTAAACAATTCTTGCAACCGTGGTTACAAGCATCGTTGTTTTCCCCCTTGTGGCAACAGTACATCACCTAGACTCATGTTTCTGTCACTCAAGCGTGTCATCAAGGGGCATGAACCCACAATCGAGCATAACGTTCCCTCTTGGAGTCACTATCTACTACTTGGCCAAAGCAATAAACAGCAACGGGGAACATGCAAGAATTACTTAGGAACAAAAACATAAAAGATAAGAACCAAATATATTACTCAATCACAAACTGAACATAGTCTCATAATCCATCAGATCCCAGCAAACTCAGCATAGCAACAACAGAAAATTATATATGTGCCTCGATCATGTAGGGCAGCTCACGAGGTGTAAACCATGGAGAACAAAGAGGAGAGGAGAACATCACATAGTTACTGATCACGGACCCATGGTCCAAGGTAAACTACTCACGGATCATCCGGGAAGCGTTCATGGTGGAGGGGAAGCTCCCGGAGGTCAATTCTCCCTCCGACAGGGTGCCGGGAAGAGGTCTCCTGGCGTTCCCGATCTTGAAGCGCGACGGCGGCGGAACAGAGGCGAGATCGCGAAAAAGGGTTCTGTCTTCGGAGGTTTCGCGTCATGGAGAATATATAGGCGAAGGGGGAAGCCAGGGGGCCACCAGGGGTCCAGGCGCCCCCCGGTGCGGCCAAGCCCTAGGCCGCGCCAGGTGGCCGCCTGGGTCCCTGGTGGTGGCCCTCTGGCCCCACCCAGGTGTTTCCGGAAGGTTTATTCACGCTGATTTTTTGTCTGTTTTTTCCTAAATTTTTGGAGCAGTTTTAATATGGGGAAAATCTGAAATAAAAAAATAACAGAAAACGGGAACTGATACTGTGGTGCATTGAGTTAATAAGTTAGTCCAAATATGATCAAAAATGTATGAAAGTGTATCTAAATCATAGTAATATCACACAAAACATAAATAAAATAAGCATAAATTATAGATACGTTTGAAACGTATCAGACAGCTTGAGATCGCCGAGATCGCCGATTTCACTTTTGGACGCTATTTGGATCTTTGAAGCCACGAGTGGACGAAAAGCGAGAGCCGGGTATCCAGGTCGGGCCAGTACGTTTGTTGTTGAGAGTTCCCCGGGCGCACGTGGGACCAACTTCTTAGGCAGGCCGAATCGTATAAGTGAAGGGGGACTCCCGTTGCCGTTCTTTCCCCGATACCAAACTCGAACTTTCTACTAGATAGATCAGAGAAGACGAGACGACGGAAGATTAACTCGGCGACGGCGCCAAGGAGGGGAGAAGTCGGTATCCAAATCGGCGCGACAAGAAGGCGAGACGGCGGGCCACCATGAGGCGCTCCTCCAAGAAGTCGTCGTCGTCGTCCGCCGCGGCCGGTAATGCTCCTCCCCTCGGAATCCCCTCCGCCCCCCCTCGATGTCTTCTTTGTTTTGTGATTATTCTGCGTGCGGAGGTCTATTCGTGCGGGTGGGTTCGGCAATTCCAGGGTACGTTCGTTGTCTTGCGAGATTCGATGTGGCGCCTTGTCTTGGGAAGATCCAATCTTGAGTTGTCTGGTGTTGGAGCATTATTACGAGGTACGGCTCCGTGATGGTCGGTATCTGGGGTTCGGATCTCTATGGCAAGGGTCGGGGGTAGATTCAGGGTTTGGTAATCTGAATATTGGGTTTGGATCGCTTGGTGCAGAATTGGTTGGCGATTCGCTAGCGGATTTACATTTGTAGTGTAAGTAGATGACAATCCATAGGTTTATTATAATTCCGTGTCTACCTATGCCGAAACTGTTTTTAAATAAAGCTAAAGATCACCTACGTGCTAATACTGTTGAATGAGCGGGAGAAGGGTGGGAGTGTTGTAACCTAATGCATGGGCTTCTGTGGGAGAAGGGAGCGAACAGGCTAAATTTGCGCAAAAATTGCACAGGTAGCAAAAACAGCCGATTTATTGTCTTGTCAGACCGATAAATGCGTCCCAGTTAATTGCGCGAATAGGTGGTTTTCGTATGGGACTGGCCGATATTTAGCATCAATTTTTACACCATTAATAACATAAATTTTCCATGTGTCCTATGCAGTATATCTTTACTTTTGTTTTTGAACTACAGAAATCTGGTTAGTCGTTTGGACCCTAAATTTTTTTTTGGCTGTTAAACAATAATTTCATCATTGAATCCCATTGATGTTTCTCCCTGGCAGTCACTCTGCTTGGCGTGCTTTGTAATAACCACCTTCTTTATACAATTGAGATAATTGTTTTAAAGTTTATTAGGTTTCAAAGTGGTTGGACCCTTCCCCGGCCCCTGCACAAGCAGGAGCTACGTGCACCGGGCTGCCCTTTTAAATTTTTACTAGGTTTGTATGACATAGCTAAGCTTTACATGCAATTATGACACACATTGACAAAATCCTGTACTAATAACCATGATATCAAGAAAAATGAAATTAGATAAACACAGCAGCAGTGTTTAGGTATAATGGCAACTGAATTAGAAGGCACTGGATAATTATGATCTGTTATACCAATATGATACTAATAAATAATTAAATGTGAATGGACACACTAGATTACAGTACCTTCAATCACTTTTAAGCTATAAGCAGAAAAATTAGTTACACCCAATCATTTTATAACTGTTCCTATCATATATTATTTCATGAATGATTGCCTCACTACAAGCCGTGTTGCATTCTCCATCTCTCAAGTAATTACTTTAACTTACTCATTTGGTGGTTAGTTGGCTGCTCCCATGGGTTTTTATTGCCATTTTGTATACCCCAGACAGTGTAAGAACCTTAACTTGAAATTTACGTGTGTATAACTCATAGTTCAAAAAGGCACACCTAGGCAAGCGCTTAAGTGCGCCTAAGCTCTAGGCGATAGAAGAATGCCTAGCGCCTAATCTATGCATAATTGCGTATAAGCGGGCCCTTTGGTCAGAAAAGCGCAAGGCGACGGCAAAATGCACAATTAACGCCTAGCGCTTTTTATAACTATGGTATAACTAGAATTTCCATAAGCAACTTTGAAATAGCTGCCCACTGGCTCAAACTTTGTCTTGATTTGTTTTATTTTTTAGGTTAAAATGTTTGTGTCTTGAACTCTTGATTCTTACCTTAATCTTTAAATTCTGTGTCACATTACTTCTTTTCCAAATGGGTTGTAGTAGGAGCTCTCATATTCTCTTTTGAGGGTATGTATATCTGAATGAGTACTAAGCAAACGATTATATTTAGGTGAGGAACAAGTAAATGAAAAACAAAACAGAAAAAGAAAAGGTGTCAGTACAAACCTGACCAGCAGGAAAGCACAACGTGGTGAGATGCACTGATTCCTTTTCTTTCTGAATTACTTGTTGAACCCTTTACACATATCCATCTGGGTGTAAGGCTCTGCATGTGTGTGTTATTCAGTTATTTGTTTATGTCAAGCTATGTGTTAGTCTTCTCCTTCTGCATCTTCTACAAGCACAATTTTTGCTTGCACATTAGATTTACAAAATGCATAATTTTTGCTTGCACGCTAAATTCCGTCATATGGTATCTGATATGCAAAATCAAGATACTTTATATTAATAATGAACCATATGTTACTTGTATCTATTTGTAGTAACATTTCCATTATTATCCACAGTTCCCACTAAAGCCGTTTCGAAGGAAATAGAGCGGATTGACCAACTTTTCTATACATACGCTGATAGCTCATCCATTATGATTGAGTAAGTTATTTCACAGTTTTCTCAAACACTTGTCTATCATTAGTTTTGCTGTATACTCATGGTAGTCGTCCTTCCATTTAGAGATTCTACAACTAGGGACTTTTCACACATGGTAAAAACAAGAGCTGTTATATATGAATAATTGTAAATAGTAGTCGATATATACCATTTTGATCTAGCTACTCCCTCCGTCCGCCAAAGAGTGTGCTTTTGGAGATTTACACATAGATCAAGAAGACATCGTATTTTTCTCTATGGCCTAATTAGTACAGAAAAGTAGCATCTCCATGCATGCATGTAACCATTGAGAGAAGGCCTTTAAATGAATGTTCCCCGCATGCAGTAATTAAGGCCTTAACCCAAGGACATGCAGCCAATAGCTAGATTACAAGTTGATCATGAGTCTATTAAAAGCTAAAGCAATGTGCATTGAAAGTATAAACGTACACTCTTTTGTGGAAAAATACTAGACCCCAAACGTCCACTCTTTGGCAGACGGAGGGAGTAGATGTTAATGATTTTTAATACTAATTTTATCCATGTTAGAGACAATATGGTTTTTCTGTTACTCCCCCCCCCCCCCCCCCCACCAATCCACGCGCGCGCACACACACATTCCATATTGCCCCCATTGTTTGCTCCGATGAAACTGTTGTTCAACATTATTGTAGTGATTTGCTATTTAACCTTAAACAGCCCAGAAGGCATCGAAACACTCTGCTCTCATCTTCAAGTTCCACATACCGATGTTCGGATTCTGATGTTAGCATGGTATGTCACTGTTCTCTAAAATTATATAGTGATCTCTTTTACTAAAATATCTAATGGACATATATCTTGTATCAGGAAAATGGGCTGTGAAAAGCAAGGTTATTTTACTCTGGTATGCATTATATTTTTAAACTGTTCAAAAAATTTATCGGTACGGTATCACACTGGCCTTTTGAGTTTTGACTGGTATTACTCTGTTGATAGGATGAATGGAGAATCGGGATGAAAGCTCTGCGAGCTGATAGCATAAGTAAACTGAAGAAAGCATTTCCCGAGCTGGTTCAAGAAGTGAGTGTTCTATTACACAAATATTTGATGAACTATTAAATATATTTGAAAGGCTTATACTTGTTAAGGGTGGAAATTACCTGTAATGGACACTACCTAGTTCTGCTGAACAGAATTTGAGTACGGAAGGCTTGTCATGGCAATGGAACAATGAACTACCATTAAATGATGATACTTTTAATTGTATTGTAACTTGCTTGCTCATAACACGTTCTTTACAAACCAGGTTACAAGGTCCTCTAATTTCCAGGATTTCTATCCATATGCGTTCCGTTATTGCCTAACAGGTAGTCACCCTTGCTATTCTTATGAGTTACTCCCTCCTTCCCAAAATATAAGGCGCGATTGACTTTGCACGGTCTTTGATGCATGACTTTTGACCACTAATATATATCAAAGTTTATGGATTGAACATATACAAATGGCATCGTTGTATTTGTCTTGCAAATTTTTTTTTATTTCATATGTTTATATACTAATTTTATAGACATACAATACGTGAAAATCATAGTCAAAGTTATACAACGAAGACTAGAAAAGTCAATCAGCGCCTTATATTTTGGGAAGGAGGGAGTACAACACATTTGTATTCTGTGAAATTTGAATACTTATGCCTTGGTTTTGCACTTGTGCTTGCTCAGAGGACAAGAAGAAGTGTATAGAAATACCAGTTGCTTGTGAGTTGTTGAATCTAGTGTTGAGTATGCAGTTCCGCCCCCAGGTTGAAAAACTTGTTAATTACCTCAAGGTAATGGTTGATTCAAGTTTATGGCTTATTGGTCCCATTTATCTGTGGGACTCATATTTTGGTTGATGTACTCATTTATGTGATTTTGTGTTTCAGCACCAAAGTGAGTACAAGGTTATAAACATGGATCAGTGGATGGGGTTTCTTCGGTTTTGCAATGAGGTCATGCTTTATTTAAACATCACCCAGCATCTTTCCCCCCTTTTTTCTTCTTTTTTGTATATGGTAGTTTATATCATTTCCTTCTCACACTATTAACGTTTTGAATCACATTTCTTTCAGATAAACTTCCCATCACTTGACAATTACGATGCAGACCAAGCTTGGCCTTTAATTTTAGACAATTTTGTTGAATGGTTAAGAGCAAATGAAAATTAGCTCTTGTATTTGGTGAAGACGCAATCCAAACGTAATGCTCAGAAATGTAAGTGCACTACCTTATCTTGTTACCCTATGACTTGAGATATGCGGGATAATCGTACAATTTAGTAGTAGAGTAGTAAAAATAGAAACTATATAATTTGCAAGCATTTCTAATCAGGCAGAAACTATGGATCATTTTCACTTTATCATTCAGTTGCTTCCAGTTTACATTCACTCAATGTCGCTGTCCTGTTTTTCAGCACCTTGGAGAGTTTTTGAAGATGCAGATCAAGCTCGTTAGTGACTGCTGTGTTTAGTCTGGTTTTAGAAATTATCATTCGCCTTGAATTTTGTATACTTGAAACACTTTCGAGGTTCATCATCTAGAAATTATATCGACTTGCTCAATATTTATATTATTCAATGCCTTTGGCATGTAGTTTTGAGAGCATGCAAATTGTATGAAAGTCTTCAGTGAACATGGTGGCAAACTGGTATGTGTTGGGTGTTTACTTGCTCTGTTGGCCCACCCCATCCTAAGGACTGACTATTTGCTTGTTCCTTCTTTCGGCCTAACCCATCTCTGAACAAAGTTTCTAAATTTGCATGTGGGAATACTCTACCTGCATGCTAAAACACAGTTCTAAGACCAACTAGGTCTTGGTTGGAACCAACAATTGGCTTTCCAACCATTTCTATGGTAGAGGCTTGAGGCCTAACTCGTGGTAAATCTCCATATGAAGTACTTCCTTCGTCTCCATAAGCATCTTAACTTTGTATTAACTTCAGTAGAAAATTGTACTGTATTAAAGTTGAGATACTTGTTTTGGGATTGAGGGAGTGAAAATCTCTTGCCTCTCTATGCGGCGCTCATCCTTGAGAGCTTTCTAACAGAACAAGGTTGGGGAACGTATCTGACAAAGGTGTATGTCTTCCCTTTTCGTTTCCAGGAAAACGTGAACTTTCTACATTCAAAATACCAGTTTCATCTATACTACTATAAAACAAGCGAACATTTTCTTTTCTACCTTCACCCCATCACGCGTACCCAGATTGATTTTTATCGCCGGATTGTTCTGCCTAATAAAATCCAACGATCTATATACATCCGATTGGAGGCTGCAATTGCACGTAGCAATTAGTTTGGACGGACGATACTCTGCCGAGCGAACGAAATCTCCCAGGCCACGCCCAGTTCAAACGAGAAAAGAAAATTATGCCTCTACGACCTGGATCCTGATCATCCCATCATTTCTCCACTCTTGGTGATAATTCAACTGATTTATCTAATGGTGTTTCTTACATTCTTCAATTCGTCTCGAAATAAGAACAACAGGAGTGTAGAACAAAAAAAAATCATCAAAACTTACTTAGTCATTTTTGAGATTATTTAGTTCAGTTTTGGGTGCTTGGTCATTTTGCAACTTCAATTTTTAGCGTGCTTGGTCATTTTGGATTATTTAGTTCAGTTTTGGGTGCTTGGTCATTTTGTAACTTCAATTTTTAGTCTGCTTGGTCATTTTTGTAACTTCAATTTTTAGCGTGCTTGGTCATTTTGGATTATTTAGTTCAATTTTGGGTACTTGGTCATTTTGTAACTTCAATTTTTAGCGTGCTTGGTCATTTTTGTAACTTCAGTTTTTAGTGTGCTTGGTCATTTTGGATTATTTAGTTCAGTTTTGGGTGTGTGTCTTTAATAAAACAAAAATCTTATTTTAGGTGCTAAAATATTGACAAAATGTTGCTTCCTCGTGGCGGCTATGTGCGGAAAGACGATCCCGAGTAACGACGTGAAGCCAGGGTGGAAGAAGGGCACAAAGATCACCTTCCTAGAAGGAAGGATCTGATTTTCCCCATGCAATTATTTTTTCAAAAAGTTATTACGATGTTATTTTTATATTAACACTTTAGTCTATGAAGTTATATTTATAGATGTTTCTCTTTTCGCATAAGCTGAGGCACCATTTTATTTTAGAATATTTTATGAAATAAAATTTGTGGCTTGTGGGGTCGGCGGGGTGACGACGGTGGGGAGCAGCGGCACATCGGCAGACAACAACACCTGTGTAGCACGTAGCGGCAGCAGCTGCACGGCCACGACGGACGAACAACAACGCGAAGCAGGTGCAGAGATGGGTGTAAGACTGAGTATCACTTGTCATGTTTAACTCCTGGCCAACAAATATTAAGTCTCACTTGTGACTCACTACAAGAGACGATTATATACATATATGTTCCACTTGGTTGCTCAGTTAGTATTAATTCCTTATCACTTCTTTTTGTTGCAGTCAAGTTTTGAAACTGGGTTTTGTTGAGAGAAGTTTATCCATATATGGGAATTCTACCTTCCATACTCTGCTGCTGAATTCAAAACATGAACAGTTAGAGGTTACCAGGTACAAATGTATGTATGTGTGCTCTTTGTATATATTAATGGCTTCCAACCTTGGCTATCTAAATATTTGTCAAATGGATGTCCAAATCTTCTGTGCATTAGAAATTAACAGGACAATTATCTTCACGGCCATTCTTTAGTTTTTGTCACACAAAAGCGTCAATTTATTTACACTTGAATGATAGGGCAGCATGCCTGATGAATATTTACAAGTGTTTTAGGTGCTAACTAAGAAACCACAATCTTCAATTTTTATGTCTATATGTCTTTGGGCCTATTGGTGATTTTTGAGGTTTCGATGTGTCTATTCCCATCATACTCTTGTTTCCTTTTTCTTTTTCTGTGATGTTTGTATAGAGAGACTAATGTGGATGCTAACCTGAACTTGAATCCGGGGCAAACAAATCATCTCTCTTAAGTCATTCTCTACTTTAATTGTATGTAGCAAGTAGTATACGTATATGTAGTACCTCGAGCATCTGCAGATAGATTATATTTTGTTCTTTCCATCATTTGTATTTATATATTTATGAATCGTGACTTTATTGTATTCTTTCAGCAATTACACTAATTGTACAGCTTTACTTATCTTGTAAGTGTCACTTCCTCACACTTTTTCTTCTTGTTGGACAGTAATATGAGCTTCAGTCTTGGACTGGAGAAAGGGAGTGTGTATTCCAGCAAGAAATAGATGAATCCACTGAAAGAGTTCAGATCAGAATGGCTTTCTACAATTAGAATGGATTTTTCAGTGTTCTTTTTATTGCCCGAAGGCTTCTCCTTTCCAAGACTGTCTGTCGTAGGGATTTATAACGCTGAATTGAGTTTTGACCAAGATTTATATTTTAGATACTTAGACTTTTACCAGTTATATAAAGTTAAACCCAGACTGTGTGGTTTTAACCAAGTTGTATGGATGATCTTACGTGTTGGAACTTCGGTCGAAACTTAAAAACTAGAGAAGGGGCCATCCTAGAGTATGAATTCAAAATTTTATACCCGCATGATTATTTTTTTAATTTTTTTAATTTTTATCCGCATGATTATGACATGGTTCAATTGAAACGTGCGTTGTGCCCTTCTTTCAGCAATTACACTAATTGCATAGCTAGCTTTACTTATCTTGTAAGTGTCACTTCCTCACACTTTTTCTGAATTGTTGGAGAGTAACATGAGCTTCAGTCTTGGACTGGAGAAAGGGAGTGTGTATTCCAGCAAAAAATAGATGAATCCACTGAAAGAGTTCAGATCAGAATGGCTTTCTACCATTAGAATGGGTTTTTCAGTGTTCTTTTTATTGCCGGGTGTCTTGAGGCATGAAGGCTTCTCCTTTCCAAGACTGTCTGTCGTAGGGATTTATAACGCCGAATTGAGTTTTGACCAAGATTTATAGTTTAGATACTTAGACTTTTACCAGTCATATAAAGCTAAACCCAGACTGTCTGGTTTTAACCAAATTGTATGGATGATCTTACGTGTTGGAACTTTGGCTTAAACTTAAAAACTAGAGAAGGAGTCATCCTAGAGTATGAATTCAAAATTTTATACCCGCATGATTACTTTTTTAATTTTTTTAATTTTTATCCGCATGATTATGACATGGTTCGATTGAAACATGCGTTGCACGTGCACGCTTACTAGTTGTGATAGGAGGGGTACAATTTTGCTTAGGCTTCTTGATCTAATCAAAAGATGAATTAAAACTAACCAATCTAGCGATTCTATAATGTTTGAAAGTACTGAGAGAAAAATCACAAGCAATAAAAGAAAGATGAATAGAAGCTGGTCAATCTAGTTACTCCCTCTGTTTTTTACTAGGTATATAATATTTGTCTGAAATCAAACTTAGTAAAGTTTGACCAACTTTATAGCAAAAACTATCAACATTCACAGTATGGAACTAATATCATTACATGCATCATGAACTTAATTTTGATTTTGTATAACTTTGATGCTTTCGTTGTTGATATTTTTTAATAGAAATGCGGTCAAACATTATAAGGTTTAACTTGGAGGGAGTACATTATTTGGTTCCTTACAAAAGAACTTCACGTTGCATCGATCGATCCATTCCGTGCTCGTGCGCGCATGCATGGCTGTAATCCCATCTAATTAGTTCACTACGTACTAATAATCCCCCCTCCCCTGAATTTTAGGGGGTGGGGGTGAAAGGCACGGTAGAAAATCCAAATTTTCCAATTAATGCTTTAAGTAGAGTTTTCAAACCGGGAAGAACCGATCGCCAATTAGCAATGCACGTTTCCTTATTAGAATGTTTGGTAAAGTAGTAAAGAAAATCACAAGCAAAAAATAACAGAAACATGGATAGGGAGTGCTTGCGCGTCTGTCTGTAGGGTTCATTCCAAAACTGCAAACTGCCCCACATGCCATGTTCATATCAGAAGATTTTTTTATCTCCCTCCTGTTTGCATCCCGTTCACATCAAATCTTGGTTCCATGCGAGTTTGTAAAACGTTTGTGGACGCGGAACCTGTAAAAATGTCAATATTGTTGAGAAACAAAACGGCGCCCCTACAAAACCGGATGAAGCCAACCGTCTTCTACAACCGACCTATTGTTTCGCACGTTTTTATTATGTCCAAAGCACTAGTAGGAACTGCCAGTGTCTATGAGTTGAATGGCTCACTGTGGGCGATCGGAATACCCACTTCTTCCAGCTCAGAGCGTCTATGAGGCGCACGAAGAATAAGATCAAGCAGCTGCAGAATGAGCTAGGCGTGATGGTGACTGAGGTGGAGGACTTGGAACAAATGGCAACTGACTTTTACAAAAAAACTTATACAGCTCTGAAGGCACTACGGGTATGGAAGCAGTTATTGATAGGGTCCCTGTAAAGGTGACTAACGACATGAACGTCCTCCTAGACGCTCCATACACAGCCGAGGAGGTGCGACGGGCCCTGTTCCAAATGCCATCAACGAAAGCTCCGGGGCCCGACGGCTTCCCGGCTCATTTCTTCCAGCGCAATTGGGGTATTTGCTCGGGAGAGGTGACAAGGGTTGTCCTCAAGATCGTCGAAGGCGAAGAAGATGCGGCTAGCATCAATAAAACTTTTCTAGTTTTAATACCAAAAGTCAAGGATCCGATTTTTCTTTCACAATTTTGCCCGATAAGCTTATGCAACGTTTTATATAAAATAGCCTCGAAAGTGATTGCTAATGGTTTGAAGTTGGTGCTTACAGATATCATCTCACAGGAAAAATCTTCTTTTGTTCCAGGGCGGCTAATAACTGACAACATTATCGCCACTTATGAGTGTTTGCATTTTATGAAGAGAAATAGAGCAGTGATGTGCCGACATTGTGCCTTGAAGCTGGTTATGATGAAAGCTTATGACCGAGTGGAATGGTCGTATCTGCAGGCAATCATGGCAAAGATGGAATTCTCGCAGAAGTGAGTCTCTGCAATTATGGGTATGGTCAGCTCAGTATCTTATAGTGTTCTGTTCAACGGTAAAAAGTTGGAAGATTTCAAGCCTTCTCGGGGGCTTCGACAGGGAGATCCAATCTCCCCTTAGCTGTTCCTTTTAGCAGCAGAGGGCCTTTCGTGCCTCTTAAACTCTCAGTTTCAGTCTCCCAATTTGGGGGTCTAAAGGTGGCGCCTTCAGCACCGGCGATAAATCACCTTCTCTTTGCGAAAAACAGCCTGCTGTTTTTTAAAGCAACAAGTGATGGGGCTAATGAAGTATCAAACATGTTGGAGACATATTGCAATGCATCGGGACAGAGGATAAACCCTGCAAAGTCTACTATCTTCTTCAGTAAAGGTTGTCCAGAGCCGGTGAGGGACACAATCAAAGGTCTGCTTGAAGTTCCAAACGAGACGTTGAACGAGAAATATTTGGGGATGCCCTCGGATGTAGGATCCTCAAAAAACGGTGCGTTCAAGTATTTGAAGGAGAGACTTTGGGGCAAAGTAAAAGGCTGGCTAGAGAAGCTCTTCTCGGCAGCGGGGAAGGAAGTTCTAGTAAAATCAGTAGCACAAGCGGTGCCGGTATTCTCTATGTCGTGTTTCAAGCTTCCTAGAGGTTTTACGGAGCAACTCAACAAGTTAATTCGACAGTTCTGGTGGGGGGCTAAAGAGGGAAAGAGAAAACCTGCTTGGGTGTCATGGCATGATTTGACAAAACTGAAACAAATGGGAGGCCTCGGTTTCAAGGATTTTGAGCTCTTCAACCTATCTTTGTTGGCACGACAGTCTTGGAGGATCTTGACAAGCCCGGGATCGTTGTCAGCAAGGATGCTCAAGGCGATCTATTTCCCAGAATCGGATATTCTCACCGCCACCTTGGGTTCTCACCCCTCACAAATATGGAGGTCAATCCTGGAAGGTAGAGACATTTTGAAAGTAGGCTTGATTAAGCGAATTGGCAATGGCAGGAATACCATGATATGGGAGGAGAACTGGACCCCGAGGGAAGAAAACATGCGTCCCATCGCATGTGTGTCAACAACCCCCCCCCCCAATTTTTGTGCATGAAATAATGGATTCTGCAACGCACTCTTGGAACAATGAGCTGGTCGAACAATTTTTCTTACCGGCTGATCGGGCGTTGATCTGAGGAATCCCCTAGCCCAAGATCTTTTGCTGTCCAAGATCAAGATCTCAAGTGACTGCAAAAATGTTTTGAGCGATATCCGGGAGAAAGCGAGAGGTTATCATAGTATGATCACTTCGGAAGTTTTAGCAAACATTAGTTTATTTGAATCCTGCAATTTTGTTTTTGAAGGGAGGAATTATAATCCCGACCCACATCATCTAGTTAAATTTTCCCTAAGTTTAAATATAGGTAGGCACTTATGAATTTTAGATCCACCAGATCCATCATGTATCCCAACAGTGTTGGATTTGATTGAATAGAAGTGTGTCTACCCCTAAAAAACTAGTAGCAACTGCCCAAACCGCTAGTTAGCAACTGCCTTGTAAACCGACATAAACCTTATAGTCCCTCTTGTCATTTTTAGTCTGCATATAAGTTTTGCCCGAAGTCAAAGTGTCTCTACTTTGACCAAATTTATAGAGGAAAGTATCAACATTCACAATGCCAAATCTATATGGTTAGATACATCATGAAATGTAATTTAATAGTATATATATTAAGTATTGTACATGTTGATACTTTTTAATATAAATTTGTTCAGAGTAAAAAGGACCGGATGGAGTATATATATAGGCCTCTGTCCAGATCAATAAAGCAGTAGTTTTTCTATTTACAACACGTTATCATGCATGCCTAGATTCTACCGAGAGCAATCATCACGGGAGAGAAGGACGGAAGGAACAGGGAAAGATTTCTACGGGAGTCAATCCAAATGGAGGAGGAAATGTGCCTTGTGGACATTCTCTATACTTAGGGAAATAAAATATTTCAAACTCTCACAAAATTAAATGGAGATATTTTAACAATCGTTGGACGCGATGCGGTAATTGTTGGCACATGACGTGCCACATTTACCCTCCCTATGGGTACAAAAATAATAATTGAGGATGCTTTATTGTATCCCGATTCAACTCGTACCCTCATAGGTTATAGAGATATCCGAAAAATGGTTTTCACATTGAAACCCATGAAGACAAAAAGGAAGAATATCTCCTCTTTACCAAAAACAACGGATATGGCAAACAATTTTTTGAGAAAATTCTCTCTTTACAATCAGGATTGTACTACACATACATAAAACTAGCACACGTTGCGTATAAGGTAATTTTTTAGAATGTCAATGCACTTCAAACTTGGCGTGATCGCCTTTGTCATCCCGGTATTGGGATGATGAGAAAAATTACCTGCAATTCCAATGGTCGTGACTCAAATGAAGCTAAATTACCACAATCTTCGGATTTTATGTGCACATCATGTGCCACCGGGAGGCAAATTTTAAGACCCTCGTATCTTAAAATTCAAGCGGAACCACTCCAATTCCTTGAACGATGTAGCGACCCAATTCACACAGAATTGAAGTCTCTGTGCTCAAGTGCCAGTCCCTGGATCGAACTCGCTGGCACACACAGTATCATAGATGTATATCAAAGTACAAGTGCATCATTATTACAACGTATGATCCAGAGTAAAATAAATAACAAGTTGCATAGCTCAAGGCTAGCTTATTCAATATAAATATAGCGGAAGCAAAAACAAGTAACATGGAGTCCCATCAACAGCCACATGCGAACATGCTGAGTGTAGACTCGCAACCCCTAAACGCACCTTACTGGTCGTCTGAAAAACCTGCAACACCGAAGGTTACAGCCCGACAACGGGTCAGTACATCTGATTTGTACGGCAAGTGACACGGAAAATTTTATATGGAGGACCTACAACTACATGGAAGGTAAGTAAAAGGAAAGGCTTATGGTTTTGTTTTGCGGAAAGCCAATTTTCTCCTGAACTAAACTAGTCAAAGTTTTAAATTGAATTCTACCTGAAACACACAGCAACCCATGCTACTCTTTCCCACAAAAATTATTATTAAGTGTTCATCTGTCAAGATCATCCAACAACAGTACTGACTAGTTGCTCAAAGTTCGCCTGTAACCATGGACACGACCAATCATGATCAGTTTATACGCTCTGCAGAGGTTGTACACGTTCCCCACTGGACTCAACCCGAAGATTGAGACAAAGACTTTCTGAAGAGGTTGCCTCCACCCTTTGGTAGCCGGTACACCTAACACACATCTACATCAGCTAGCTACCAGGGCAAGGTTCCCCACAACGTACTCGTGCTAAGCCAGAGCCCATATAGCCAGTGGCTGTACACAGAAGCTACTAGTAATATTGCATGTCTGATCTTTTTGAGCCTGGCGGCGCCCACTGCGTCAGAGGGTAGACACCATGTCGCACCCGGTTCACCACCAAAACAACCATTGGGTGCATTTAACCCCGGCACTATCCTTAGACAAGGAACAACTACCGGGATGCAACCCGCCCCGTCCAGAAGTGATTTCTATTTATTAAGAAGTTGCTACATAATTTATTAAAATAGCTCACATGCACTCCATGAATTCTCAGAACCCAAACCACGTCTACAAAGCATAGCAATAAAGTAACAACACGGCTAGGTTGATCTACAGTAGACAAGTCAAGACATGTGGCTATCCTAACTGGTTTTGCAGGAACAATAAAGTAAACTACCTATCATGCAATAGGGTGATATTTCTTAACATAATGCATATAGAAAATATAGGTATGAGTATGGTCAAAGCATCACTTGCCTTCCTTCTGTTCCTGACGGTCACAATCCTCACAATACGAGGCGGCACACTCCGGACAATCTATACGAGCAAACATAGCACCAATAACATATGTTCAATACAAATATGCTCAAACAGTAATAAACATTCAAAGAATAGTAAAAAACTTTACTAACAGTAGCTAAATTTAAAGTACTTGTCAAAATAAAACCAACGCAAAAAGAAACGGCGCAAACGGGCGCACCGGTAAAAAGTTACGGCTGCCGAAAGTTCAAATTTGGATCTGCTTGGGATTCAAATTTGAAAACTTCAAACTTCTGTAAAACTTGGTCTACTGGCTAGGAAATTTCACCACGGTCGCAACGCAACTGGAATCACTCGATTCCGAGTTACGGTTAAAAAGTACTCGCGAAAACGGTACCGGGTGGAAAACGGGGTCTAAACTGCAAACAGGGACCTATCTGTAAATAAAATAACATAAAAAACGCGATCGGGTCCCCGGCGATTTTGGATCCAGAACTGCACGTTTTTTTTTCCGAAAACGCATCTAACTTTTTTTTCCAACTATCTCTCTCCTCACGCACGGGCCCGAAGGCCATGGCCATGGGGAGGGCAGCTCCGGCTGGCTTGCCGAAGTGCAGCCGGCGGCGCGGAACGCGCAGGGCGCGGGGCGGGGCGGCGGCGCGGGCCTGGGGTGGCGGCGCGGCGGCCTAGGCGGCGGGGACGGCGGCTATACGACGAGTGCGGCGCGAGGTGCTCACCGGAGGCGAAAAAAACGACGAACTTTGGCGAAAAAAATGAACTCCCGCGATCCTCCGGCGAGATTCCGGCGAACTTCGGCGATGACGTCGGCGGCGGCGGTCCCGCGGATTAGTTTAGGGCTAAACCTAAAACGCTAAAAGAAAATAATCTAGCCCTAAACGGGGCTATTTATAGACAGCCTCTAATCCGGTTTGTTTTTAAAATCCGAGATAAATACAAAATCGGTCTACGGTAAAAACCAAACAGAACAGGCCCAGTAGGCCCAAAACAATTTTAGAAAAAAACACGGAAAATTATTTTTAAATTCCGTCTTCGCCAAATTTTTTAAAATAATAAAACTGAATTTTTGGCTTTAACAAAATACTAAATAAAAATAAAAAATTTGCAACTTCTTTTTAAATATTTTAAAATACTTTTCTGGCATTTTAAAAATACCAAAAACTCCGAAAATGATTTTAAAACTTTTCCGGAGCATAAATAAATTCCCAAAATATTTTTAGAAACTATTTATAACTCCAAAGTAAATTTAAAAAGTCTCCCAAAAATATTTTAAACTATTTTCCAACAATTAAAAATGGGGATAAGTCCTTTTATATCCTCTCCAGCGATCTGCCCTGTGTTGAAAAATGTTTTAAAATATTTTAAAACTCCAGAAAAATGCAGAAGCAACATGAGATGCATATGATGATATATTAACATCCGAATTTAGAAAATTGGGATGTTACAAACCTACCCCCTTAAGATGAATCTCGTCCTCGAGATTCGGGCTGGCTAGCAAAGAGATGCGGGTGGTCTTGCTTCAGATCTTCTTCACGCTCCCAAGTTGCTTCCTCTTCGGTATGATGATCCCACTGAACCTTGCATAGCCTGATCGTCTTGATGCGGGTAACTCTTTCTGCAGTCTCCAGAATCTTCACAGGTTTCTCCTCATAAGTCAGGTCACTCTCCAACTGAATTGCCTCAAGTGGCACTGTATCTCTCAAAGGAATATCTGCCATCTCTGCATGACACTTCTTCAGCTGGGATACGTGAAACACATCATGAACTCCTGACAAAGCTTCTGGCAACTCCAACTGATAAGCTACCTCTCCTCTGCGCTCCAAGATCTTGTAAGGCCCCACAAAACGTGGTGCTAACTTGCCCTTGATTCCAAATCTCTTGATTCCGCGAATTGGTGAAACTCTGAGATACGCACGGTCCCCAACCTCATAGGTTACATCCTTGCGCTTCGCATCTGCATAACTCTTTTGCCTGGACTGTGCTATCTTCAGTCTATCACGGATCAACTTGACTTTCTCCTCGGCATCTCTGATCAGGTCTGGTCCAAACAACTGACGTTCTCCTACCTCATCCCACATCAACGGAGTCCTGCACTTCCTGCCATACAGTAACTCGAATGGTGCCATCTGAAGACTAGCCTGGTAACTGTTGTTGTATGAGAACTCCGCATACGGTAAGTTATCATCCCAACTTGAACCATAATCCAACGCGCAAGCTCTCAACATATCCTCCAAGATCTGATTGACTCTCTCGGTCTTCCCATCTGTCTGAGGATGGAACGTTGTACTGAACTCCAGCCTAGTGCCCAAGGTCTTATGCAACTGACGCCAGAACTTCGAAGTAAACTGAGTACCTCTATCAGACACAACCTTGCTTGGAACTCCATGCAAACACACGATCCTGGACATATAAATCTTGGCTAGCTTGGCACTGTTGTAAGTTGTCTTCACTGGAATGAAGTGAGCAACCTTGGTCAAACGATCAACAATCACCCAAATAGAATCATATCCTGACGGCGTCCTGGATAAACCAGTAATAAAGTCCATACCTATCTGATCCCACTTCCAATCTGGTATAGGCAAAGGCTGCAACAATCCTGCTGGCTTCTGATGCTCAGCCTTGACTCTCTGGCAAACATCACACAAAGCAATATACTGAGATATCTCTCGCTTCAGGCTAGGCCACCAAAATATCTCCCTCAAATCCAAATACATTTTGGTATTCCCGGGATGAATTGAATAAGGTGAATCATGTGCCTCCTGAAGAATCAACTTCCTGATCTCTGCATCCAGCGGTACACAAATGCGCTTCTCAAACCAAATGGCTCCATGCTCGTCCTCACGGAAACCCTCTACTTTCCCTCTGGTCATATTCACCTTTATCTCATCAATTTCTGCATCACCCTTCTGAGCTTCTCTGATTCTTTCCAACAGATTTGGCTTCACTTCCAATGTTGCCACATATCCCTTAGGAACTATCTCCAACCTGAGATTCTTGAACTGCTCACATAACTCACGTGGCATATCCTCCACATTAGCAACATTGATATGACTCTTACGGCTCAAAGCATCGACAACCACATTCGCTTTACCAGGATGATACTGTACATTCAAATCATAATCCTTAATAAGCTCCAGCCATCTACTCTCCCTGAGATTCAAATCCTTCTGAGTAAAGATATACTTCAAACTCTTATGATCAGTAAAAACATCACAATGATTACCAACAAGATATTGCCTCCATGTTTTCAATGCATGAACAACTGCAGCTAACTCCAAATCATGTGTAGGATAGTTCTGCTCATGGTTCTTAAGCTGACGCGAAGCATAAGCAACAACTCTCCCTCCTTGCATCAAAACTTAACCAAGTACTCGACGAGATGCATCACAATATACTTGGAAATCCTTATGTATATCAGGAAAACATAAAACAGGTGTAGTCACTAACCGTTTCTTCAACTCCTGAAAGCTGGTTTCACATGCCTCACTCCAAACAAACTTATTCTCTTTCTTCAACAGCTCAGTCATTGGTTTTGCAAGCTTGGAGAAATTCTCAATGAACCTCCTATAATATCCTGCAAGACCCAAGAAACTGCGAATATCTCCAACTATCGCGGGTGTCTCCCATTCTGTAACTGTTGAAACCTTGGATGGGTCCACAGCTACTCCTTCTCCTGACACAACATGTCGAAGGAATCCTACCTCCTTCAACCAAAACTCACACTTGCTGAACTTGGCATACAATTTGTGCTCCCTGAGCTTGTCCAATACCAAACGCAAATGTGCCTCATGCTCTTGCTCATTCTTGGAATACACCAATATATCATCAATGAACACCACAACGAATTTATCCAAGAACTCCATAAACACCTTGTTCATCATATTCATGAAGTATGCAGGAGCATTAGTCAATCCAAATGACATAACAGTATACTCATACAACCCATACCTTGTAGTAAAAGCAGTCTTCGGAATATCCTTCTCCCGAATCTTCACTTGATGATAACCAGAACAAAGATCAATCTTAGATAATACACAAGCTCCCTCCAACTGGCCAAATAGATCATTAATCACAGGTAGAGGATACTTGTTATTGATAGTAACATCATTCAGAGAACGGTAATCAACACACATCCTCTGGGTTCCATCCTTCTTCTCAACAAACAACACCGGAGATCCCCAAGGTGACGAGCTTGGGCGAATGAATCCCTTTGCCAGCAACTCTCTGATCTGTTCCTTCAACTCTGCAAGTTCATTAGCGGGCATCCTATACGGTCTCTTAGCAATAGGCCCAGTGCCTGGTATTAAATCAATAAGGAACTCAATCTCCCTATCCGGTGGCATACCTGGAAATTCCTCCGGAAACACATCCGGATAATCCCTCACAACACGCACATCATCCAGGCTACCCCCCTTAAGAGAATTCACCTGAGCGTGTTGATGCTTATACTTGGACACATATCTGATCTTCTGTCCACTCGGTGTACTGAGAGTGATAGACCGACTGGCACAATCAATAACACGCTGGTACTTGGCTAACCAATCCATGCCCAAAATAATATCCAAACCTTGTGACTTCAACACAATCAAATCTGTAGGAAAAACGTGCTTCCCTATGGCTAGGCTCAACTGATAGCATCCCAAACTAGCTGACATTTCTGCTCTCGGTGAACTTATGAGCCTAGATGACTTAAGAACTACGGTAGGTAACTCATGCTTATCCACAAAAACCCTCTATATGAAAGAATGCGATGCACCAGAATCAAAAAGAACAAGTGCGGGTACTGAATTGATAAAGAACTTAACAATCACAGCATCAGGCTCATCATAGATCTCCTCCACGTTGACATGGTTCACATGCCCCTTGTTGAAAGGATTGGGCTTGACGACTCCATTCCCATTGGACTCTGGGCAGTTTGTGGCATAGTGTCCCATGTTCTTGCACCTGAAGCACTGGATGTGACTCAAGTCCTTTGGTGCCTGGCCATTCTGACAGTTGTTTCCATTGCCTCCATTGGCTCCATTGCTTCTCCCATTTCCATTGTTCCTTCCATTTCCATTGCCATTGCCATTCTTGTTCCCATTGTGGTGGTTGTGGCCATTATGGTTGTGACCATTCCCACCATGATGGTTGTGTCCTCCACTGTGAACATGTCCATTCCCACATTGTGGTTATGTCCATGGTTATGTCCTCCATTGCCAGCATAGGAATTGCGTGGCTTCTGATGTGGTCCAGAGTTATACTTGCCACCATTGTTGTTGTTGTACTTCCTCTTGCGGTTCTCAATGGCCTGCTGCTTGCCTTCCAACACAATAGCTTTGTCTATGAGCGCCTGGCAGTTAGAAAAAGTAGCCACTGTCAACTGGACCCCCAACTCATCATTCAGTCCTTCCAAGAACTTCTCCTGCCTTGCTGCATCATTCCTGACATCATCTGGAGCATATCTGGCAAGCTTGTTGAACACCTCCACATACTCGGCCACTGAACGGCCTCCCTGACGCAAACTGCGAAATTCCTTCTTCAAGCTCATGGCGCCTGCTGAAACATGTGCGGCGCGAAAAGCAGACTGGAACTGCGCCCAAGTGATGGTATAGATGGGGTAAGTCAACAAGTAGTTGTCCCACCAAGCAGCGGCAGGACCCTCCAGCAAATGTGAGGCAAACCTCACCCTCTCTGCCTTAGTGCATCCAACTGTCTCCATGTTCCGGCCCACTGAACGAAGCCAGTCATCCGCCACTATGGGCTCAGGAGTGCTAGAGAACCTCTGAGGATTCAACCTCAGGAACCTTGCAAGCGTGTCCACAGGTGGTGGTGGTGGCGCATTGTTGTTGTTGCCCATGTTCTGAGTGAGCAACTGGATCAATTGAGCTTGTCCCTGAAGTAGCTGCTGCATATAAGCTGGCACTCCACTATTGTTGTTCTCATTCCCCGTGGGATCACGCCTCGGCGGCATCTGTTTTGCAAGAATAGGTAAGATTTAGACAGAAATTAGCTAGGGAAATATACTCCTACCCATATGCATATTATGATCATGACAAGCATTATATATACAATACATATATCACCAATCAACTTCACCAACCAATATCACCATAGCATCAAACATAACAATCATCAACCAATGCACTCATACGGAAAACCATCACATATCACACCATATAGTTTAAAATATATTTTATAACTGATATAAGATCCTCAAAAACAACCACGGGTAATATAAGATCCTCAACACAACCACGAATAACATAAGAGTATACCAAGCAACCTAGTATTGCCACACCGAATAAGTCGACATGGTCAAATACGCTAACACGATAACGATAGCAAACTAATAGCCGGTGAAGTAATTATTAATGTTGTCTTTGCTAAACAGCATGCGGTATTCGCGCCCGCTAATGCGGTTGCGCCTTTTGGGACTCGGCTCCTCTTCTTCTGCCGAGGTCTCTACTTCTGGCTCCTCTTCTGGTTCTTCAATTCCATTGGCCTTCATCTTCTCCTTCAACCTTGTTATCTCTGCTTGCATCTCCAACTTCTCTTTCTTCAGCTTGTTGTTGTCCCTCTTGAGCCTGGTGTTCTTCTGCTGCAACTCAGTGATGGTGTAGAGGTCTGACTGAGTGCACTTCTCCAGGCAATGGATGTGCTTCTTCAAGCTTTGGATGATGTAGCTGGTTGTACCTGGCCAAATGGCCCCAGGCACATACCTGAACCTCTTTGGTATTATGTTCCCCGATGGGAGAACCTTGGCCATCTCCGCGTACACCGTACCCTTTAGCCGGGGGACATACGTCTCCACAATGCGTCCAAGAGCTATGTGAGCGGCCATGCGCACACACCACTCCTTCTCCTGGGCATGCACCTCGAATGACTCCGTGATCACCCTTTCCTCATTCTCCATGCTTCCAAGGATGAAAGTCTCCACTTGCCAGTAGTCATCAGCTCCCCTTGTCTCCACGATGTCCGGCTCAAAGACCGACGCGTAGATGTTCAGGAAGTGGCAAATCCCCCTGAGCTCAGGTCCAAACTCCATAGCGCGGTATGACAGAGTGGTCATCTAGAATCAAAGAGAGGTAAGGCAAGATTAGAACAGGTATGAATACGAGATAGAGAAGGTAAGTAAGTACAAGACAGAGTGATATAAAGTAATATTTTTATTCCTATGGCTTTTCTAATACATTTTTTAGGGTCACGTCCTACTGCCAACACACTGCTCTGATACCATCTGTAGCGACCCAATTCACACAGAATTGAAGTCTCTGTGCTCAAGTGCCAGTCCCTGGATCGAACTCGCTGGCACACACAGTATCATAGATGTATATCAAAGTACAAGTGCATCATTATTACAACGTATGATCCAGAGTAAAATAAATAACAAGTTGCATAGCTCAAGGCTAGCTTATTCAATATAAATATAGCGGAAGCAAAAACAAGTAACATGGAGTCCCATCAACAGCCACATGCGAACATGCTGAGTGTAGACTCGCAACCCCTAAACGCACCTTACTGGTCGTCTGAAAAACCTGCAACACCGAAGGTTACAGCCCGACAACGGGTCAGTACATCTGATTTGTACGGCAAGTGACACGGAAAAGTTTATATGAAGGACCTACAACTACATGGAAGGTAAGTCAAAGGAAAGGCTTATGGTTTTGTTTTGCGGAAAGCCAATTTTCTCCTGAACTAAACAAGTCAAAGTTTTAAATTGAATTCTACCTGAAACACACAGCAACCCATGCTACTCTTTCCCACCAAAATTATTATTAAGTGTTCATCTGTCAAGATCATCCAACAACAGTACTGACTAGTTGCTCAAAGTTCGTCCGTAACCGTGGACACGGCTAATCATGATCAGTTTATACGCTCTTCAGAGGTTGTACACGTTCCCCACTGGACTCAACCCGAAGATTGAGACAAAGACTTTCTGAAGAGGTTGCCTCCACCCTTTGGTAGCCGGTACACCTAACACACATCTACATCAGCTAGTTACCAGGGCCAGGTTCCCCACAACGTACTCGTGCTAAGCCAGAGCCCATATAGCCAGTGGCTGTACACGGAAGCTACTAGTAATATTGCATGTTTGATCTTTTTGAGCCTGAACAGCGCCCACTGCGTCAGAGGGTAGACACCATGTCGCACCCGGTTCACCACCAAAACAACCATTGGGTGCATTTAACCCCGGCACTGTCCTTAGACAAGGCACAACTACCGGGATGCAACCCGCCCGTCCAGAAGTGATTTCTATTTATTAAGAAGTTGCTACATAATTTATTAAAATAGCTCACATGCACTCCATGAATTCTCAGAACCCAAACCACGTCTACAAAGCATAGCAATAAAGTAACAACACGGCTAGGTTGATCTACAGTAGACAAGTCAAGACATGTGGCTATCCTAACTGGTTTTGCAGCAACAGTAAAGTAAACTACCTATCATGCAATAGGGTGATATTTAACATAATGCATATAGAAAATACAGGTATGAGTATGGTCAAACCATCACTTTCCTTCTTGCTGTTCCTGACGGTCACAATCCTCACAATACGAGGCGGCACACTCCGGACAATCTATACGAGCAAACATAACACCAATCAACATATGTTCAATACAAATATGCTCAAACAGTAATAAACATTCAAAGAACAGTAGAAAAACTTGCCTAACGGTAGCTAAATTTAAAGTACTTGTCAAAATATAACCAACGCAAAAAGAAACGGCGCAAACGGGCGCACCGGTAAAAAGTTACGGCTGCCGGAAGTTCAAATTTGGATCTACTTGGGATTCAAATTTGAAAACTTCAAACTTCTGTAAAACTTGGTCTACTGGCTAGGACATTTCACCACGGTTGCAACGCAACTGGAATCACACGATTCCGAGTTACGGTTAAAAAGTACTCGCGAAAACGGTACCGGGTGGAAAACGGGGTCTAAACTGCAAACAGAGACCTATCCGTAAATAAAATAACATAAAAAACGTGATCGGGTCCCTGGCGGTTTTGGATCCAGAACTGCACGATTTTTTTTTCCGAAAACACATCTAACTTTTTTTTCCAACTATTTCTCTCCTCACGCACGGGCCCGAAGGCCATAGCCATGGGGAGGGCAGCTCCGGCGGCTGCGGCTGCTCCGGCTGGCCTGCCGGAGTGCGGCCGGCGGCGCGGAACGCGCAGGGCGCGGCGGGGGCGGCGGCCGGGCTCGCGGCGGGGCGGCGGCGGCCCGTGGCTGGGCGAGCTCGCCGGCTCGCCGGCGGCGGCCAAGCGGCGGCGGCGGCGCGAGTCTGGGGTGGCAGCGCGGCGGCCTAGGCGGCGGGGACGACGGCTATACGACGAGTGCGGCCCGAGGTGCTCACCGGCGGCAAAAAAAAACGAACTCCGGCGATCCTCCGGCGAGATTCCTGCGAACTCCGGCGATGACGTCGGCGGCGGCGGGTCCCGCGGATTAGTTTAGGGCTAAACCTAAAACGCTAAAAGAAAATAATCTAGTCTAAACGGGGCTATTTATAGACAGCCTCTAATCCGTTTTTTTTAAATCCGAGATAAATACAATATCGGTCAGCGGGAAAAAAAAACAGAACAGACCCAATAGGCCCAAAACAATTTTAGAAAATACACGGAAAATTATTTTTAAATTCTGTCTTCGCAAAAAAAATTGGAATAATAAAACTGAATTTTTGGCTTTAACAAAATATTAAATAAAAATAAAAACTTTGCAACTTATTTTTAAATATTTTAAAATACTTGTCTGGCATTTTAAAAATACCGAAAACTCCGAAAATGATTTTAAAACTTTTCCGGAGCATAAATAAATTCCCAAAATAATTTTAGAAACTATTTATAACTCCAAAGTAAATTTAAAAAGTCTCCCAAAAATATTTTAAACAATTTTCCAACAATTAAAAATGGGGATAAGTCCTTTTATATCCTCTCCAGCGAACTGCTCTGTGTTGAAAAATGTTTTAAAATATTTTAAAACTCCAGAAAATGCAGAAGCAACATGAGATGCATATGATGATCTATTAACATCTGAATTTAGAAAATTAGGATGTTACAAACGAATTCAAGGTGATATTTGTGGTCCTTGATGACCCTCAACTGTAGGGGACCGTTTGTAGCGTTTTCATAAATAAGAGTGTCGATCCCAGCGAGGAGCAGAAGGTATTGGTAAGTGACTTTGGTAAAGAAATAGCTGCAGGAACTGAAAGATAACTTTTTAGGGGTTTTCGATATAAGCAACAACAAGGTAAAAGCGAGCAAAGTAAAATGCACTGAGGAGTAACAAGTGGCCCAATCCTTTTGAGAAAATGAGAGGTGTAGCAACTGAACTTATAAAGGCTAAAGCGTTCTTGAGGACACACGGGAGAAATAGTCACATGCTTTCACCATATTCCATATCGATACTATGTGCTGAGTTGATAAGTGTTGAGTGGGTGGATCTGTTCTAGTACACCCTCTAGACTAAGATAAGTGCACTCTTATGATTAAACACCTTGCAAGCATCCACAAATACAAGATAGTAATTAAGGCAAAAGCCTAACCATAACAATACGATCGATGATCCATTGTTCCCTTGTGCAAAAGCGTGCGAACTGGGGTTTAGGTTTCTGTCACTCTGGCAACCCACCGTAAGCATTCTTTATACACAATGCATTCCCCTAGGTCCTTCGTAAGTTGAAGTGTTGAGTGTTCGACTCACACAACACCACTAGGAAAATAACAACACAACTTAAATATCAAACAACACATATTACTTCAACATCATATGACTACTAACAACTATACTTCTTCCATGTCCTCAAGAACTAAAGTAACTAGTCACAAGACATAAAAGAGATCATGATCAGAGGGGATAAATAGATGATAAACAATCTGGACACAATGATATTTCTCCAACAAAACTCAATAGCATTCATCACACGGTAGTAATCAACACAGGTATAGTAGAGAGGATAGATAGTACGGATTACAACACAAGTTGAGCTTGTGAGGTGAGATTGGATGAAGGTGAAGATGGTGATGATGTTGGGGATGATGTTGATGATGATCTCGATGATGCCCGTGACGATGGTGATGACGATGGCGACGATCTCCCCTTTCGGGAGGTGTTCTCCCCGGCGGAATCTACCCGCCAGAGATGTCTTTTCTCCTCTGTTGTTTTCCGTCACGGAGCGGCGACGGAAGTCACGAAAACTCTCCTCCTTTAGGTTTTTGGATAACGAGTGATATATAGGCCAAAGGGGGGAGCCGGGAGTGGCCCCAGGGGTCCAGGCGCCCTCGCCGCGCGGCCAGGGTGGGGGCCACGCCAGGTGGCCGCTTGGGCACCCTGTGGCCCCTCTTTTGCGTGCCTTCGTCATCCTTCTGGAAAATAGCCTCCGTCAATTTTCAGGTAATTTGGACGTCTTCTTCTTCAGCAACTCAGCGTCCCCTTTTTACCGATGAATCTCGCATCTGCTTCGGCATCGAAAAGTTGTAAACTGTGTAAAATAAGCCAAAACAACATAAGAGTAGCATCATATCATGAAATATATCAATGAATAAGAAATAATTACTATATAAAATAGTGATGCATTTTGGACGTATCAACTCGCCCAACCTTAGACCTCGCTTGTCCCCAAGCGAATACTGAGCTCGGTAAACCTATCCACAAGTTTAGAGAGTGAAGTGTCGATAAATAGAATACAGACAAGAAGCATCAAGGTTTCTTCATTAAACTCAAGCATCCTCAACAGCAACCTCAACTCATAAGGTCCTTATGAGAAAGTAATAACAATTATAATCAAAAGTAGGGCTGAGAAAACTCATCAAATTATGGCAAACATATCCTTGGTCAAAGGACAACTAATAACTTTTACTTTTGCTCTTTCACTTTTTAATGAAACAATTTGAAGACTTTGAAAGAACATGTTATTATTCATGAAGTGCAAATGCTAATACAAAGGAAGATGCTTTCATGGCATAAGCTTTTGCAAACAACTTACTTATCAAAAGATAATGTCAACAATGATGTGGCATGGCAAAACTTAATGCAACATTATATGGATGAATCCTCATCGGCATCAAGTGTATGTTCCCTTTGGGAAAAGAAGGAAGTGGGACAACTGACTCAACACCAAAGTAAAGGAAAGGCCTTGTTAAAGGCAAGCATGGAGAACTCATGTGCTATCCTTAAATCAAACAGAATGAAAATAAATTTTGGGAGGTGCATAGTTTGTCAACGAATGCTAATAGATAGCTCAATTACTTCTCAAGATGGACAAGTTTCGAGGAACGACTCCCAAGTGGGGACGATCACATCCCCTTAATCTCCTTTGTTTATCACTGCCAAAGTTTCTGATTTCTCATAGACCAAGCGTGAAGGAGGGTTTGTTTGTTATATTATCTTTCAAGCTGGGCGCACTCATGCCAGTTCCTCCTCGTATTATGGGTTTGCAGATTAGCATGCAATCCCGGGGTAAGACTTGTCCAACTTAAGAAGATCATGAATTACCTACTACTTCCTCATGAGCTAAACAAGAGGCACGAAACAGAAGATTTTGAACATTTAAGGATAACACATAAATTCTATACTTTTAGGAGTGGTAGGGAAATACCACGAATAGGAAGGTATGGTGGACTCATATGGAAGATATTGGTTTCAGGATAAGGATGCACAAGCAGAAATCTGCTAGGCAAAGAGTTTGGCTAGCAAAGGCTTTGAGAGAACAGACAATTGATGCTAATTTAGATGCAAAACATATAAAGCATAAACATTAAAGTAAGCATAACAAATCAAGTTGTCTTCTTTGTCAACATAACACTTCAAGCATAATAACATAAAGGTTTTGGCTATGTCGCTACTTGAGAAAACATGCATGTTGTCATGACCAAAGCTATATTTGCCAAAATTAAATAAAGTTCTCAAAGCTATACCTGATATAAGGTCAATAATCCCCATAAGAATCATCATATAAGGTCGATTGCATGAAGAGAATACCGAGTGCAGCGAAGGAACCAATAGACCTCTCATTAATATTCCATAATACACGACTCCACACTCACGGATACAAACTCTCCACAGAAGGTGTGATAGACCTCAATGCAAACACCTATTTCATATAATAACTTCCCTAGACATGATACGACTCTACTTGACTCTAAAAAAATAAGATAAAGATAAAGATACCGGTCACTGCCCCAAGCTTGGAACAAACTAAGGGGCTGCCATTACCCGAGGAGATTTACTCCTCATTCCTGTTGTTGTTGTTGTTGTTGTTGATGTTGTCATGGAAAAAGCGCTTCCATGGTAGAGGTTCTCCCGTCCCATGAGAGGCTTCAGTCTCCAAGATCCTGCTTCCAACACCTAAACCCATGTGCATAAACTTTAGTTCATACTCACAGTTCTGGTTGTGTAGATCATAGATCTGCCCTTGGAGATCATCAATTCTTTCTTCTGCCGAGGTGATGCTTGACCACATCCCCTGTTGGGTCTCGCAGTAGAAAACAATATTTTTTCTAACTAGCGTCGCCCTTAACCCAAGATCTATCTAGCTGTAATGCCGTAACGGAAAGACTTGCGGAAACATACCTCGGGGTGTAGTCCGTTGCGCGGGAAATGTTCCCGCAAACGTGGTTGATGAAGCCGTAAACCTTTCATAGCCCCCTGGCTGTGTTAGCACCCTGTTGGGTGGTAGTGCCGCACGTGCAGCACCTCGTAGTACTCGCACACGTACGGACTCGATGACGACCTCCGTTCTCCGATCCAGCGGAGTTGGCGGAAGTAAACCTACCGGAACCGGAGTTTTGGCAGCACGACGGCGTCCGCATAGCAGAGAAGCCTCAATACCAGCACAGGTTCTAGAAAAGGGGACCCCGGCTTGACAGAGACGAGAGAGGGAAGAAGACCGGTGAAAACCGATCTCAATTCGGAGTAATATTGAATTCTCTGCGAATTTTTCTGTCTTTAAGAAGTGCACCCCTGCCCATCTTTATATAGGCAGACGGAAGGAGTCAATCCCCCTTCCCTTGGAAATGTGGGACTAATCCCTTGCCAAGGGGGGAGGGTGCGGCTAGGAGGAGGGGGGAAGTGGGGCGCCACCCACATGGGCCCCAAGGCCCATGGCGCCCCCCTTTTTTTCTTTTCCTTTTCCCTTCTTTTTCCTCCTTCCCCTAATGGGCTTCTTTCACAAATAAGGCCCATTGCACTTTTTAATCTGAAATAAATTATTATTAATTATTAATTCACTTAATTAATAAATAATACATATTATTTCATCTCCCGATGATCCGGAACTCCTTCCAGCTCACTCCGAACGTCCTTCGGACCAACACAGAACTTTTCCGGTACGTCTTTCTCTCTTCTCCGGTAACTCCGATGGTTCTGAAAAGGTCTCCGATATTAATCGAGCCCTTAAGTGTGTTACCCTACGGTCCGAGAACACTCCAGTCATGAACGAGACAAAGGCTATGGCCAATGATCAATAGCGGGACCTGGATGCCCATAATGACCCCTATGCATTCCGGAAGTAACCGATTGAACCGTACACGTTGTATACCATTCCCTTTGTCATGCGATACTAGATTAGTCCAAGATTCGGTCAACTGCATCCAATGCATTAGTTCTATCTTGTTACCGACAAATCTTATTCACTCGTTCCGTGATATTCATCCTTGTGACGTAGTCACACGCTGCGCAGCTTTATGGATGCAATCTCACCGAGTTGGCCATGAAGTATATTTCCATTATATGGATTGACAAATCCCTCTCTTGAATCAACACTCCTCAACATATCCCATCATATAGCCCAAAATACACCTTTATGGTCACCATGTTTCAGTGTGACGGTTAATGCACTCAAAGCATCCTCAGAAGATAGCAATTATGCGTGATCTCACGGTCAAAGGAACAGGCTACTACGTTCTGTAATTACAACACTGAACTTTTACGATTTGATCATGTTGCAATGCTTGCATTGGGTAATGTTCATCACGTCATTCATTCAATGAGGTGACAATACCGTCAATTGACTTGATTGTCCATGATCGTGAAACCACAATCATCAGTTGACGATAAACCAGTCATCATGAGAGGCTGACTAGGAACTCTGGTTGTTTCTATACCACACATGTATCATTGTTTCACTGATACAGTTCCAGCACAGTATGAAACTGGTCATGAACTTATTTAGATATATTGGAATAATCATATATTATTTGCCTCTAGAGCATATATCCAACAGTCTCCCACTTGCACTAGATAGCAAATAATCTAGCTGCATATTTTCTCGATCATAATCATCTTATCATATAAGTGTTTATTGATCATGCTTTCTCATGGAAGAGGTTTCGTCAACGATCTATACCCGTTCAGATTCGTATGTTCCTTTGCAATAGGTATTGGTCAACTTGCTTGATATACCCTTCATTATCTAATAATGCTTGAATTATAAGTTTGGTGGGAGAATGAGACTTCTTATTTTACAGTATTCTCTAATGACAAAATGGTTTTAGTCCCTAGGACTCCCATAGTCATGTATACTGAAAAATACACTCAGCAAGAAGTCTAAACTTCTTACGCTAAACTTTATTCAACCTTCTACTTCCTTAAGTAGATATTTATATTTTGTAGAGTTTTGGTTCATGAAATTATAGCTCACATTTCCTTTCTATTCCTTTTGGTGATATCTCTAATTCATATAGACTCATAATAAGGCTTGCAATCGTAATCCAGTATTACATTCAAGTATATTCTCTTTTCTATCATTTAGAGTATTGTCCTCAGTTTCTCTTCAGATACCGAATGCTTGGACTTTGCTTAGGTTATGTGTTTTGCCAACCAAGCACATCGGAACCTGTTCTTCTTCTAAGAACCTTTGAGTCATTCTGTTATTGGATTCACAACTTCCGTTTTATGGTAGAATCATATGTCAAAGGTCATATAAGATCACATGTCTTGAGACAAAGTGCATCCCTATTCTTCCATTAAAACATTATTTTGTGATATTAAGGTTTTACATCCTTTATATAATTCCTAGCCACAATAACCTTTTCTTGTTTAGGATATCATTCCAATCCTTTTGATGTTCATTACACGTGTCCTAATCTATCCTTATAGGTTTTAGTGTGTGACACATCTGTATTTCGTTCATATAAGATTCTCGTAATCCTTTCATCTTATTAGCCTTAATCTCCATGTATATCAACGTATATATATGAGATTGTTTTCACATATATCATCGTATATATATGAAATTGACATTGTGCTCCCACTCAAATATATCCGACATATATCTGTAAGTAAGCTTTTATTAAGTTTCTATTCTAATTATGTCAGACATAATAATATTGCTCCCAAAGCTCCCACTCAGAAAATGCTCTCTGCATTCCAAGTTTTCAGGAAGTCTCCAAAGCTCCCACTCAGTTTCATGAAATTGCAGTCCATCTCAATATTTTGATTACTTCAAAATCACTTGATCAAATCAAGGTTGAGAGTTTCTGCCTTGAGGTACTATGGTCCATCTTATCGAAACATTCTTTCGTTATGCCATTTGCTACTTCTCTTCAAATTCCAAATTTGAATGTGATGCAATTTTCTTCAGGCTATGGTCCCAGTATAGTGTTTGTGAATGAAATGCCCATATTGATTTAGAATTTCTACGCTTCCGTAGTCAATCATTATTGAATTTAGCCATAGTATCTTTTATGTGCGAAATCAATCTTTATGTGTTGCATCATTCTTAATAACTACCTGGTTATTCGGAATGTGAAATAACTACTTTATTTCATAGGATGTGAGCCATCCCATATGCAACTCAATATGATTTCATTTCTCCTCGTTTCCTAGGTAACCATCAATCCTTCGTAATTTATGAGCAGTGTCCCTTTTGTTTCACTTAAGAAGACTCATGATTATTGTTCTGTACAGAACGTATTCATGACAATCTTCTTATTTTTAAACTAAGGCTTTAACTAATATACCATGATCATCATCAATAGCATATTTCCTCTTCTCATGGAGTCATTTCAGCGAAACGTTTTCCGTTGCGTTACTCTATTATCTGGAGGCAGGGTCAATCACCCTGTTCAAAGAATTCACTTTTCTCCCATTGGTTTATTCCTTGAGAACCATCTTCTCCTTCACCAATTCAAGCAATACAAGTTTTGCTATTTGGGAAGGGGTGTTTTACAATTGCTCACAACTCTAATACAAAGAAAGTTATATCATATAAAACTTCTAGAAACTTTCTAACACCATCATCATATGGAGTCATCAGCTTCATTAAATTCAGAATGGTTTCCTTATTTCATGAAGTGGGTGTTTTAACTTAATAAATTATAACAACTTTGTTCATTAAAATAGCATTAGCGTAAGGGGAATGTATTTAGACCACACTACATTTTAGCATGACTACGAATGGTTTTAGGTGCTTGAGCAGTTTAAACTTCCATCGTAATTTGTGGTATTACTTCCACAAGTCTCCCATTTATGTCAACTATAATACTTATCACTTTGATCACATAATGGTGATTATTTTTCTTATATCTTACTTCACTGTGATTCCGTAATCTCAGATTTATGATCTCAATTGAATCCTTGTTCAATTAATCATGCGAAGCATCTTTAATGATTATTCATGAGCTTGGTTAATACATCATTTATGTACAATGTTTGGCGCAAGTTCTACTTTGCTAGAACTCCGTCATTAGTCATCTTGGTTGATAATAAATTCATGAGTTAATAGATCAGGTATCTAATGACTTCCTCATTTATGAATTCATCTCATGCATTTAATATAGTTATGACTTTTAACTTTATTGTTATTCAAAATAATTAATCATTAAACATTGAATATCACTTGACAATTATGGTGTTTTATAAATGCTTCTATCATATTATAAACTCAATTGCAATCATAGTATAAGCACACTTTATTCATCAAACTGGAACAACTGACTTGTCTCAAAACATGAATAACTTTGTCTTGCGAGATGCAAGACATATCACTAAGTGTTCATACTTGATTGATTACAAAAGATTTATCTAATACTCTAAGTATAATCCTATGATAGATGTCTTGGTGAAATCTTGGTGGCCATCAAATGTCTTGGTTGCCATCAATCCTGGATCGCACCTCTTCCCGTCCATGCAACGGTAGGCCCTGTTTTCATAAAACAGAACAAGTATCAAATACTTATTAAACTGCAAATGTTGTATAAGGGAACAAACATTTATAACGAGTATATCAAATATATACCTTCTCCATCAACAATTTCTCCTTCAATGGGTTCAACCTCTAAATCTCGGAGGTTGAACATGAACTCAAAGAACTGAAGGCTTTCACCTCTTCCGACATAGTCATGGACAAAGTCTGTGTAACTCGGTGGAAGCGAGTGTAGCACTGTGTTTACAGCAGACTCCTCTGTGGTTCAATAGTCAAAGTCCTCCACGAGTGTCAGATGTATCCCATGCATCTTGGCTACGTGAGTTTTCAGACAAGTGTTCTCTTCCATTTTTGTAGTAAGAAACTCATTTTCTAACTCAAATCTGGCCACTCTGAACTGATGTATAAACAATGACTTCATCATGTCGATTGTGTCAAACGTGTCCATATCCGCATATTGTTCACGTAAATCTTGCGGAAAGCTAGTTTCTATGACACTTTTAACCATGGTGTAAGTCCTTCGACGATTAAGGTAATCAAGCATTACTTTTTCATCCATGTTGTCTACTGGAGGGTCTCCCATATGCTCTTGTATCACGAACAAGAGGTTAGCTCTCTTGAGCACAGTCCTAAGGTATAAGTATCAATCAACGAAATTTGACCCATCATCTTTAAGTCTTTCATCACGTAAGAAAGTAACCAATCCATGATACTGATTCATGTCCATTTTAATTTTCTACAAAATATTTGCAAGGAAAAAAATTAAGACTAGTTCATAACAGTGAGTTCATAATAATCATATTATAGATGAGATCACACTAAAACAATCATCCCTAAGAAGTTTTAGTGATTACATGATCCAGATTCACTATCCGTCCTCGAGTATCACAACGGCCGACGGATTAGTTTCAAAGGTAGACAACTAGTTTGTGCGATCACATCCTATATGTGACTCATGCTCGATCTTTCGATCTCTAGTACTCTGAGGCCATATCTACATATGCTAGGCTCGCCAAATTGACCTTAGTGTTATATGCTTCTTAGCAAGGCCATATCGACATATGCTAGGCTTGCCAGGCCCAACCTCATGCGAACTCTAATGTATGTATGACACCCGATCGTCACGGCCTGCCTATCATAAAGAGAACCTTCCAGGTGGTGCACACTTCGGTAGAATACTTATGTTTGGAATTTTATAAGGGATCATCTTATTTAATGCTACCGTCATGTATACTATACTAGCAAGTTTTAAGATGTATGATCATGGTGGCACTAAGTCTACAGTGTCTCCATTTAATTTTGTTTCATCATGATGAACGTTTACTACTTTCTAGCAACACATAGCAAAGCTATCACTACATCAAGATTAAGCAAACAACAATAGCCCCCTCTGCAATATAAAGTTAGACGCCTCTATATTTGTATATTGCATGTTTTACGTGGCTGCTAGGGCTTTTCATAGATCAACGTTTCTACGAACATTGAACCACAACGCTGATTATAGATTGTCTCTATTACACCCCGTACGGGGCCCTCCGTTGCAAATGCCATATCCGCTAAAGTAAGAGAGACAGACACCCCCCAGAGCCACTTTATACGGTACAAGTCGTCTGTCAAGCTGGAACCCGTCTCGCGTAAGCGTACGCGTAAGGTCGGTCGGGGGCCGCTTCATCAAACAATGCCACACATATAAAAAGTACACGTGAGAGGGTAACAATCATAGAATCAACGCCCACATCCCCGATGTGTTCTAACCGTACAGCAATGCGAAGCATAGATCTAGCTCATGATACCGCTGTTGGGTCTTGCAGCAGAAAACAATAATTTTTCTAACTAGCGTCGCCCTTAACCCAAGATCTATCTAGCTGTAATGTCGTAACGGAAAGACTTGCGGAAACATACCTCGGGGTGTAGACCGTTGCGCGGGAAACGTTCCCGCAAACGTGGTTGATGAAGCCGTAAACCTTTCACAGCCCCCTGGCTGTGTTAGCACCCTGTTGGGTGGTAGTGCTGCACGTGCAGCACCTCGTAGTACTCGCACACGTACGGACTCGATGACGACCTCCGTTCTCCGATCCAACGGAGGTGGTGGAAGTAGACCTCCCGGAACCGGAGTTTCAGCAGCACGACGGCGTCCGCGTAGCAGAGAAGCCTCAATCCCAGCACAGGTTCCAGACAAGGGGACCCCGGCTTGAGAGAGACGAGAGAGGGGAGAAGACCGGCGAAAACCGATCTCAATTCGGAGTAATATTGAATTCTCTGCGAATTTTTCTGTCTTTAAGAAGTGCACCCCTGCCCATCTTTATATAGGCAGACGGAAGGAGTCAACCCCCCTTCCCTTGGTAATGTGGGACTAATCCATTGCCAAGGGGGGAGGGTGCGGCTAGGAGGAGGGGGGAAGTGGGGCGCCACCCACATGGGCCCCAAGGCCCATGGCGCCCCCTTTTTTTCTTTTCCTTTTCCCTTTTATTTTCCTCCTTCTCCTAATGGGCTTCTTTCACAAATAAGGCCCATTTCACTTTTTAATCTGAAATAAATTATTATTAATTATTAATTCACTTAATTAATAAATAATACATATTATTTCATCTCCCGATGATCCGGAACTCCTTCCAACTCACTTCGAACGTCCTTCGGAACAACACAGAACTTTTCCGGTACGTCTTTCTCTCTTCTCTGGTAACTCCGATGGTTCTGAAAAGGTCTTCGATATTAATCGAGCCCTTAAGTGTGTTACCCTACGGTCCGAGAAGATAGCAATTATGCGTGATCTCACGGTCAAAGGAACATGCTACTACGTTCTGTAATTACAACACTGAACTTTTACGATTTGATCATGTTGCAATGCTTGCATTGGGTAATGTTCATCACGTCATTCATTCAATGAGGTGACCTTACCGTCAATTGACTTGATTGTCCATGATCGTGAAACCACAATCATCAGTTGACGATAAACCAGTCATCATGAGAGGCTGACTAGGAACTCTGGTTGTTTCTATACCACACATGTATCATTGTTTCACTGATACAGTTCCAGCACAGTATGAAACTGGTCATGAACTTATTTAGATATATTCGAATAATCATATATTATTTGCCTCTAGAGCATATATCCAACACCCCCCTCATCTCCTTGTAGAACGTCTTCAGCTCGTTGATGAGGTCGAAGTTGGCTTCAACACTCCGCTCAACCATCTTCTTGTACTTGAATACTTATTGCTCCACCTCTTCTAGCCTGGCCTCGATGCTCCCCTCTTTGGTAGGTTCCTTTAGATCTTCTTGGTGAAGGACACCATCCTCCAACTGGACGGTTCGAGGATGGTTCTTCACCTGAGCGAGGTAAGGGTTGATGACGTTGACGACGAACTTGTCCTTGGGGGAACTTGGGGAAGCCATGGCACCTAGGTCTAGCTAAAAGATCTCCTGGCAGAAACAGCTCGAGAAGAAAACACACGAAATCGCAAGATACAGTGCCGGGACTATCCGGGCAAATATATAAAAAACATTTCTGCAACAATAGGAAGGTAACGAGCCAAAGTGGAGTCGGAGACGGGCTCCGGGGTGCCCAGGCGGCCACCCGGCGCGGCCAGGAGGTAGGCCGCGCCAGGGGGGCGCCTGGGCCCCCTGGAGCTCCTCTTCGGCTTCAATTAGGCTCTGAATTTTCTATATTTCATAAAAACTCGTAATCTGAAACTTTTATGGCGGTTCACGATGTTTCCTTACCGTAATACATACCTTTTCTTATTCTTCTTCTGATGGTGTCTGAAACGGGGTTGCAACATATTCTTCATGAGTTTTTGTGTGTATTATATTTACATCAACGTTGACGGGATCTCCCGCCATGTAATGCTTGAGTCTTTGCCCATTCACAACTTGAGGTTTGACGCCATCAAAATTGTTAATCTTGATTGCACCAGAGCGGTATACTTCTTCAATATGAAATGGTCCTTCCCATCTGGAAAGTAATTTACCTGGAGAAAACCTGAACGGGATCTAAACAATAAAACTTTATCACCAACATTAAATTCACGTTTCAGAATCCTTCTATCATGCCACTTCTTTACCTTTTCCTTGAACATTTTAGCACTCTCGTAAGCTTCACTTCTCCACTCATCTAGAGAAGTCAAGTTCATGAGGCGCTTTTCACCGGCTAACTTTGGGTCAGCATTAAGCTCTCTAACAGCCCAGAAAGCTTTATGTTCTAATTCTAATGGAAAATGGCAAGCCTTGCCATAGACTATCTTATACAGGGACATGCTCATGGGGTATTTGTAAGCAGTTCTGTACGCCCACAAAGCATCTCCTAACTTCTTTGACCAGTCCTTCCTAGAACTGTTAACTGTCTTTTGCAAGATCAACTTGATCTTTCTATTGGTGAGCTCAACTTTCCCACTAGTTTGAGGATGGTACGGTGAAGCAACTCTATGATTGACATCGTACTTGGATAAAGCTTTTCTAAAAGCTCCGTGTGTGAAGTGTGATCCTCCATCAGTCATAAGATACCTAGGTACACCAAACTTAGGGAAAATTACATCTTTGATCATTTTCAAAGATGTTTTGTGACCAACACTCTCAGTGGGGATTGCTTCAACCCACTTGGTCACATAATCAACAACTACTAAAATGTGAGTGTACTTGCGTGAAGGAGGAAAAGGACCCATAAAATCAAAACCCCAGTAATCAAAAGGCTCAATCACTAGAGAGTAATTCATAGGCATCTCATTCCTCCTACTAATATTACCAACTCTCTGACACTTATCACAAGATAAAACATAATTTCTAGCATCTTTAAAGAGAGTAGGCCAATAAAAACCTGATTGGACAACCTTATGTGCGGTCCTCTCACCGACGTGATGTCCTCCATAGGGACTATCGTTGACGGGGATGTACCCCGGAAAATCCCATGGTCAGGGACCCTAGGTTAGTCATGAGAGGCACAGGTTGGACGATAAGCTCGTCGGCTAACAGGAGGATACGTTCCTGCTCGATATTATTGATTGGAGATGGCGATTACAGGGAAGCCGAGGCTAGTGCGCACAAGGCTAGGTTACAGATTGTGTATTGCTTCATCTCGACGTCTCCCCTCCTAGCCCTTATATACTAGGCTAGGTCTCGGGGAGTCCGTCCTGATTACAGATGAGGTTTCCTCACCATGATCTTGTTCCGTACGGCAAGTTTGCACCTTCCTTATGACTCGCGGACTCCTACGTCGGTGCCACTAGTGGGCCAAGGTTGGGCCCAGGCGGCATCTTTGTGGGCCTTCTGTCTTCTGGTACACCGGGTAGGCTCATCCATAGGAGTCGTGGGGTCACCCCCTCGTCGGTAGCCCCCGAGTGCCTGGGGGACTCGAAGAGGCGCGCAGCGACTTGAATCCTACTCTAGCGTCATTTTGATGTATGCACGGTTTAACCGCGGGTCGCTGGCAGTCTGGGGCCATGACAAAACCTGTTTCGAGGGATGCTAAGTTGAAGGGGCCCAAGGTGTCGATTGGTCGAGCCTTGGTGAATTGCACTAGTGGCAAAAACTGCAGTAGCCCAATCAAACCCATGTCCCTCGACATGAGCTTGGAACACTGGTGTCTAGCAAAAGTCATGCCGCTGCAGGTCTTACAGTGATCAATTGCCGCCAGTAAATTTCGTAGCCTAGGCGCGTCCGCCCGCCTTTTTCTATCATGCATGCGCATGGAAAAGGTTGGGAGTGAAATCGCTCTTCGGCAAGTCCTAGCCCGGCCGATCTTCGCAGCGGGGTCTTACCTACACGCTAAGCTTGCGTGGCATCTGGGCACAGTGTATCGTGTTCCAGGAATATGTATTTTTATTGAGGCACGAAGCCTAGTAGATAATGCACCCACTTGGAATAAACAATCAAGTGGGCGGTTTTAGCGGTCACTCTGGAGCTTTTCCGAGTGCTCGGGTGTAGAGGGATATTTTCTCGGGAGGTCGTCGAGTTCTTGAGTATATAGAGTTTTGCGAGTAATCACCCGAATATCGCTTTTGCTCTCAGGGTGAGGGAGCACCCGATACTCCAGGACCGCTCGAGATGGCGAGTGCAGGTCTGCTTATCTTGCGTCATGGTGAGGGAGTACCCGAAACTCTCATGGGTGCGAGTAATCACTCGAGCACATTTTTGCTTCTAGGTGAGGGAGCACCTGAGACTCTCGTAGGTGCGAGTGATCACTCGAGCACATTTTTTCTTCTGGGTGAGGGGGCACCCGAAACTCGCGCAGGTGGATACGCTCCCGATGGGAGTTAGATATATTTGAAAAATGTATTTAAACTTATGCAAAAAAATGGAGGTTGCAAGCTTCCTCTTTTGCTGGCTGACTCTTTAATTTACCTTTTGTTTGGCGAAGATAACTATCTCCTTGCTGGAGGACCATCAAAAGATGCTCTGGCTGCTAACCGTCATGTCTGCATGACCAGTCATAATGATGGCTTTTGGTGGCATGCTGCGGCCGCCTGTTGAGTTATCGATGCGTGCATTGAAACCGTGCGAGATTTGACGCGTCCAACGCACTGTGCCTCTCGTGTGAAGGCATATTTGTCTCGAACTTCGAATCGCCCGGCGTTTTTGGTCTTTTAATTAATGACTCCCGTCGTCTGGGCTTCTATGTGGGGTTTGTGCTATAAATAGGCCCCTTCTTTTTCTTCTAGCGGCGGTATTCGTCCTCTGCTCATCTTGCTTCTCTTTCTCTTCCTATTCTCATGGCGCCCAAGCATGGAGCTGGTATGACTGGTCGTGGTCGTGCTCGCCGCGGCCATGGTGGTCGTACTCCGCGCTCTTCTCGTGGTGGTCGTCATGGTGTAGCATTGGCGCCTTCCTCCTCTACCTCGGAGGAGGGTGTTTTGTGTTATGACTTTCTCATGCATTTTCTGCCCTTGTTTCTGAGCGCAGTATTGATGGCTTGCTGCTTCGTCTTCAGGGGTGCGCTCGGTCTCCTTCTTATGTTAAGTTGGAGATCAATAGTTCCCGCTTGATTTTTCTTGGCTTTGGCTGGAAATCCTTTGCTCGTCGGTTGAACTTGCGTGATGGTGACACTCTTTGTTGCCGTTTTGATGGTGAAGACACTCTTGTCATCCGCGCTTTTGACCCGAGCGGCAACCGCATGGATCCATACTGGCCGGAGACAGGCAGTGATGGTTCTGACAGGTTGAGGAGTCCTTCGCCTGCGTCTTCAACGGCTTCCTCCTCCGGTGACTCTTCGGGTGCTGATACGGAGCCGTCTTCAACTGCTTCCCCCTCCGATTCTGAAGAAGATCTCGACGTCAAACCACCAGTCAAGCGGGCGCGCCAGGCGACCTTGTAGAACTGGAGGCAGTAGCGTCATCTTCGCCGGCAGCTCGGGTGGATCTGGAGAAGAAGCTGGTGGAGCAGGAGGAGAAGCTGGTGGAGCATCGTCTTCAACTGCTCCGCAAACAAGTCAAGCTTCACCTTTTGTTATGTCATTGGCATCATGAGCCTGCTGCTTCGACTCCTCCTTTGTCTGTGATGATGCTCGCTGTCTTAGTGCCATTCATCCCAGCATGGGCACCCATGTAGAAGTCATAATTCCTTGTAAGCTTATCAGCTGCTTGTGCCTTTGTACCTAGGTTAGTTCTCCGTGTAATGAGGATTGCCTTTGAGTAATCAGAGCTGCCTTCTATCCAATGTACTTTCGAATCTTTTGTACTAAGAATGATCTTCGGGTCCTTGTAATGAGAACTGTGCTTGAGTCTTTGTAATGGAATCTGTCTTCGAGTCCTTTGCAAACTAGAATTTTTTTTCGAGTCCTTGGTATTCGAGAGCTGTCTTCAAGTACATTAGAACTTCGCTTTGTGGTTCTATCGGGTGCGCGACTGCGCTCCCGATGGGAGTAGCCCCCGAGGCTACGTTTGAGTTGAAGAGTCGAGAGTAGGCTGAGATCTGTTTCCTTTGTCATTCTTTCATTATTTCCTATCTTGTATCAGGTGCGCGACAGCGCTCCCGATGGGAGTAGCCCCGAGTCTTTAGGTGATCATTGGCGATTGGGTGAAGACTTGAATATTTGTCCGCGTCCTGTGCTCCGTCCGTATTTTTTCAGAGTACAGGGTGTTCCATCTGATTGTAGCCGTGTCTTTCCTTTTGATTTCGGACAGATTTCAGCGGGTGGCGCTTGTCGATGGGTTTTTGCTTGGACCCTTTTGAGCTTCGGGCTGCGTGAGCGATGATGATGTCTCTCGGGAGGAGATTTTGCAATCGAGCCCCCGAGTGCTTTTGTGAACGATCGCGATTGCGACGATAGCGTCTCTCGGGGGGAGTTTTTGTGCTCGAGTCCCCGAGTGCTTTTTAGTAAAAGATCACGATTGTGACGATAGCGTCTCTCGGGGGGAGCTTTTGTGCTCGAGCCCCCGAGCGCTTTGGTAAGAGATCGCGATTGCGATGATAGCGTCTCTCGGGGGGAGTTTTTGTGCTCGATCCCCCGAGTGCTTTTAGTAAAAGATCACGATTGTGACGATAGCGTCTCTCTGGGGGAGCTTTTGTGCTCGAGCCCCCGAGCGCTGTGGTAAGAGATCGCGATTGCGATGATAGCGTCTCTCGGGGGGAGTTTTTGTGCTCGAGCCCCCGAGTGCTTTGTTGTGGTAGAATTTGGGAAACATTATTTTATTGCGTCGAAGGTTTACATGAGCTGTCGGATGAGCATGACTGGTGGAGACTATGGGTATAACAGGCGTAGGTTTTCTACGTTCCATGGATTTCCCACGTCCTCGTCGGTCTTCGGGTTCTTCAGTCTATAGGCGCCTCCTCCTATGACTTCTGTGATTATGAATGGTCCTTCCCATTGGGGGGCGAGTTTGTGAACTTTCTCTTATATGAGCCGTAGGACAAGGTCACCTTTATTGAAGGTTCTGGTGCGCAGGCGACTGCTCTGGTAAGTGCGCAGTTTGTCCTGGTATCCCTCTGATTTTGCTAGGGCTGTATCCCTTGCTTCGTCTGTTGTGTCCTTGTCATCTAGCAGCGCTTCTTCTGCTTCCTCTTCTTCGTACCCTGAGATCCGGGGTGCCCCAAATTTGAGGTCATGTGGTAGCACCGCCTCCGACCCGTACACCATAAAGAAAGGTGTGTACTGGGTTGCAGTATTCGGGGTGGTGCGTAGGCTCCATAGTACGGCGGGGAGTTCTTCTACCCAGTTGCCCGCGGCCTGCTCGAGTGGTGCGAGGAGCCTCTTTTTGAGTCCTCCGCATACTAGGCCGTTTGCTTTTTCCACCTGGCCGTTGGATTGCGGGTGTGCGACTGATGCATAGTTGATTTTGACGCCCAGTTCTTCGCAGAAGTTCTGGAATTCTGTCGCTGTGAAGTTTGTGCCATTGTCCGTGATGATGTTGTGTGGCACCCCGAACCTGAAGATGATTGATTTGATGAAGTTCACCGCCGTGAGGGCTATGGAGCTGGTGATGGGCACTGCTTCGATCCATTTGGTGAACTTGTCGACTGCTACTAGCAGGTGAGTTCTTCCTCCCTTTGATGATTTCTTCAGTGGGCCCACCATGTCGAGTCCCCAGGTGGCGAAGGGCCACGATAGTGGTACGGTCTTGAGTTCTGAGGCTGGGGCGTGCGGCTTGTTGGAGAATTTTTTACAGGCGAGGCAACGCCGTACGATGTCTTCTGCGTTTTTCATCGCAGTGGGCTAGTAGAAACCTGCTCGGAACGCTTTGGATACGATCGCTCGACTGCTCGCGTGGTGCCCGCAGGTTCCCTCGTGGATTTCGAGTATCAGGGCTTTGCCGTCTTCTTCATCGATGCACTTCTGGAGCATATGGGTGATGCTTCGCTTGTATAACTGTCTGTTGATGACTGTGAATGCCTTGGATCGGCGGCTAATGCGTCGAGCTTCTGAGACGTCTTGCGGTAGTGTGCCCTCGATTAGGAATCAGAGGAACGGTCTTGTCCATGCTGGCCCTTTGCGTGTTATTGAATCCGTAGGTTCGACCTCTTGGATGTTGTTGCCTTCAGATGGATTTGCTGGTGCCACTTGTGCTGGTTCTGAGGTGTCGTCGTCTACGGCTGCCTCTGGTGCTGCTGGTTTCTCTTTGATGGATCGCTGGCTGATGCTTTCGAGGAAGACGCCAGGTGGTACTGGTCCTCAAGTCGAGCCGATGTTTGCGAGTTCATCGGCTTCTGTGTTGTTTGCTCTGGGGATATAATTGAGCTCGCAGCCGTCGAAACTTCCTTCGAGTGCGTTGTAGAGCTTTTGATAGGCCGCCATGTTGTCGGCCACTGCATTGCAGTCCTTCATCGCCTGCTGGACGATGAGGTTGGAGTCTCCGTAGATTACGAGGCGAGTGGCACCGCATGTTTTGGCCATACGCATGCCATAGAGAAGTGCCTCGTATTCGGCTTCGTTGTTGGAGGCGTAGCTGAAATTGATCTGGAGGATGTATTTGAGTTTGGTTCCTTTGGGGGAGACCAGAACGACTCCTGCTCCGGCTCCTTGCTGTCTTTTGGACCCGTCGAAGAACATTGTCCATGAGTTCGACAGGTCCGGAGGGCCTGGTGTCTGGACCTCCGTCCACTCGACCAGAAAATCTGGGAGTACTTGGGCTTTGATTGCTGTCGGGTGCTTGAATTGTAGGTCCCGCGGACTGAGCTCAATGTTCCACTCGACGACTCGCCCAGTCGCTCCGGGGTTGTTGAGAATGTCTGCGAGTGGTGCGCTACTCACGATTATGATGAGGTGCTCGTCGAAGTAGTGTGACACCTTTCTTGAGGTCGTGATGATGGCCAGTAGTAGCTTCTAGTAGTGCGGGTACCGCTGCTGGGATTTTGTCAAGAGCATGCTGAGGTAGTAGATCGACCTCTGTATGCTCTGGATCTTGCCTTCCTCTGTGCGCTCGACGACGAGTACTGTGCTTACCACGCTGTTGCGTGCTGCTACGTAGAGGTATAGTTGTTCTTTTTCTTTGGGTACCTCCAGGGTCGGTGGGGTCGACAGTGTCTTCTTCAGGTCCGCGAATGCTTTGCGGGCTTCTTCAGTCCACTCGAATTTCTCTCCTTTTCTCAGCAGTTGGTAGAATGGCAACGTGCGCTCTCCCAATCTGCTGATGAAACGACTCAGGGCTGCGAGTATTCTGGTGAGCTGTTGCACGCCTGTGATGTTGGTTGGTTCCTGCATCCTAGCGATTGCTTGAACTTTCTCGGGGTTCGCTTCGATTCCTCGAGCAGAGACCATGTACCCGAGCAGCTTCCCAGCTGGGACGCAGAACGCGCACTTCTTTGGGTTGAGCTTGATTCTGTATTTGTTGAGTGTCGCGAAGGTCTCACGCAGGTCGTCGAGTAGCGTATTTGCGCTGTAGGTTTTGATGACGATGTCATCCACGTAGACCTGTACGTTTCTTCCGATTTGCTCTTTTAAGCATGCTTGCATCATTCGCTGGTATGTAGCGCCTGCGTTCTTGAGTCCGAAAGGCATTGTTCTGTAGCAGAATACGCCGTAAGGGGTGATGAATTATGTATGCTCTTCGTCTTCTTCCTTCATCCTGATCTGATTATATCCTGAGTAGGCGTCGAGGAACGATAGTAGATCGCATCCTGCTGTCGAGTCGATTATCTGATCGATTCTTGGCAGGGGAAAGTGATCCTTTGGGTAGTGTTTGTTGATTGGCCCGTAGTCGACGCACATTCACAGTACGTCTGTTTCTTTCTTGGGGACCAGCATAGGGTTGGCGACCCAAGTGGCTTTCTTCGTCTCCCGAATGAATTGGGCGTCGAGTAGTCGGTTGACTTCCTCCCCGATTGCTCTGCGTTTGGGTTCTGAGACTCTTCGTAGCGCCTGCTTCACTGGCTTGGTGTTTGGCTTGATGCGCAGCGCGTGCTCCGCGAACTCCCGCGGTACTCCTGGCATGTCGGCTGGGCACCAGGCGAAGAATTCCCATTCTTCGCGGAGGAAAGTGATAAGGGCCGTCTCTTGCTCTTCTGGGAGGTGGGCGTACACGCGGACTATTTTTTCTGAGTCTATCGGGTGCACCTGGTGGGTGACCGTGTCGCTGTCGATCTTGAAGTCCCGTCCATATTATTTTGACTCGCTTCGACTTGCTAGCAAAAAGATACTCTTGTCTGTCGACATGGCTATTTCTGTGAGTTCTTGCTCGGCTCCGAAGGTGTCAGAGACTTTGTGGAAATCGCGGTCACATTTGTCTGACTTGATGAAGCTCCCATAGACTGTGATGACGCTTGCGGATCCTGGCATCTTGAGCTTGAGGTAGGCGTAGTGCGGAATCGCCATGAATTGTGTGAACGTTGGACATCCCAATATGGAGTGATACTGTGATTGCCAATCGAGTACTTCGAACTCGAGGGTGCGTCTTGCGAAATTGCGTCTGTTGCCGAAGACGACTTCAAGCTCGATTCGTCCAAGGGAAGTAGCTCCTTCTCCTGGGACTACTCCATATAGCACGGTGCTTGATTTCTTCCATACTGATCAAGGGATCAGCATCTTGCGCAGGGTGCTGACGAAGATTATGTTCATGCTTCTGCCTCCGTCCATGAAGATTCTGTCCATGTCGTAGCCTTCAATTTGAGCGTCGAGGACCAAGGGCGCGTGCCCCGGCCTTGGGACTGCAAGCGGGTGATCGCTCTGGGAAAACGTGATGCTGGTTTCTGCGTCGTGTAGCTGGTAGACTTTGACTGCGTTAAGATTCTCGGCTGCTCTAGCCTGCAGGGTGTAGGCGTCCTGTTGGGCTTGTGATACCTTGCCTTCTTGGATCGTGTACACCTGTCCTTGAGTGGGTGACTGCTCGGCTCGTCGGGCGCGCTTGGCTTCTTGCTGTTTTTCCTCCTTGAGGCTGTCGGCGAGTTCATTGAACAGGCGGCAGTCTCCCAGAGTGTGGCTCGATCTGATGTTTCCCCAGCTGTCTTCGAAGCACTGGATCGTGCATGGTCCTTCTAGCTGTTCCCTGACCGTGAGCTTGCTAGATCCGGCGTGCCGTTTCCTCCTTGAGATTCGGAAGAACAGCGCGTGGTCCGCTGGCTGCTCGTGAGCTCGCGGGTCGACTTCGATCCCTGCAATTAGATTCTGGTTCCTTATGAGATTGGCGAATTTATCTGACCTTCGATCTGGGTCGTAGTATTCGCCGGTCCGAGTCTCGGAGTCGCTGCCCTGGCGGGTGGTGGCCATCCGCGCGGCGGCGGGTCGTCGAGTGGTCGGCCATCGTGCGGCTGTATAATTCGACTCGTCGGGTGGAGTCGCTTCGTAGGATCCTCGCACCTGCCTTCTGGGTCGTCGATTTCTCCCTTGTTGGCGATGATCTTGGCGGTCGCTGATCTCGAGCTCGGAGTCAGTGTCTTGTTGTGCGGTGGGTGCCCGGGTGGCGGTGGGACGTTGAGTGGCCAGCAGGTCCTCTTCTTCACGTTGTAGTTCGTCGATCGGGGTCTCCGTGTAGAACCCTTGCGCCTTTCTTTTGGGTCGTCGAGTTCTCCTTCGTTGGCGGAGGGCTAGGTTGCCGCCGTAGTATTGATCTTGACACGGCTGTAGGCTGAGCGATCTTGTCGGGGCGGCGGAGATGTTCGCCGTCATCTTGAGTTCCTCGGGTAGATTGCATCTGGTTCTTGCCCTTGAGTTACGGCTTGCTGGAGACGGAACCGCCGAGATCATAATTCCAACCTGTGTAGTTCCCACAGACGGCGCCAATTGACGGGGATGTACCCCGGAAAATCCCATGGTCACGGACCCTGGGTTAGTCATGAGAGGCACAGGTTGGACGATAAGCTCGTCGGCTAACAGGAGGATACGTTCCTGCTCGATATTATTGATTGGAGATGGCGATTACAGGGAAGCCGAGGCTAGTGCGCACAAGGCTAGGTTACAGATTGTGTATTGATTCATCTCGACGTCTCCCCTCCTATCCCTTATATACTAGGCTAGGTCTCGGGGAGTCCGTCCTGATTACAAATGAGGTTTCCTAACCATGATCTTGTTCCGTACGACAAGTTTGCAGCTTCCTTATGACTCGCGGACTCCTACGTCGGTGCCACTAGTGGGCCAAGGCTGGGCCCAGGCGGCATCTTTGTGGGCCTTCTGTCTTCTGGTACACCGGGTAGGCTCATCCATAGGAGTCGTGGGGTCACCCCCTCGTCAGTCGTGACATTGCTTGAGAATGTCCTTCTGCTCATGTTCCGGTATGCATCTTCTCACGATCCCGTCTGGACCTTCTTTGAAAAGATGAGGGTCATCCCAAAAGTAGTGCCTCAAATCATGGAAGATCTTCTTCCTTTGCTGAAATGTTAAACCTGTAGGCAAATACTTTGCAATGATAAAATTAGCATAATCTGCAAACCAAGGATCGGAAAGAGATTGTACTTTTACAACGGCAAGTTGTTCATCTGGAAAAATGTCGTTGACTGGGATGGGGTCATGCGGTATATCTTCCATCCTTGAAAGATTGTCCGCCATCGGATTGTCTGCTCCTTTTCTATCAGCAATCTGTAAATCAAATTCTTGAAGAAGGAGTACCCACCTGATGAGTCTCGGTTTGGCATCCTTCTTCGCCATAAGGTACTTAAGATCAACATGGTCAGTATGCATAATAACTTTTGAATCAACAATATAAGGCCTAAATTTATCACAAGCAAATACTACTGCTAAGAATTCCTTCTCAGTAGTAGTATAATTCTTTTGAGCACTATCAAGGGTTTTGCTAGCATAATGTATAACATTCAATTTCCTATCAACCCTTTGTCCTAAAACAGCTCCAACAACAAAATCACTAGCATCACACATAATTTCAAAGGGCAAATTCCAGTCAGGTGGTTGTACTATAGGAGTGGTTATCAAAGCTTTCTTAAGAACTTCGAAAGCCTCCTTACAATCTTCATAAAATACAAAAGGAACATCCTTCTGGAGAAGATTTGTGAGAGGTCTAGAGGTCTTAGAAAAGTCTTTGATAAATCTTCTATGGAAACCAGCATGACCGAGAAAACTACGAATACCTTAAATGTCCCTTGGATATGGCATCCTTAAATAGCTTCAATCTTCGCCTTGTCCACTTCAATTCCCCTCTCGGAAATCTTGTGACCAAGCACGATCACGTCGTTAACCTTGAAGTGGCATTTTCCCCAGTTTAGAACTAAGTTTGTATCCTCGCATCTCTGCAAAACTTTATTAAGATTGTGGAGACAGTGGTCAAAGAAAGTTCCATAGAAGGAGAAATTGTCCATGAAGACTTCCACAATCTCCTCACAGAAACCATACAAAATAGCAGACATACATCTCTGAAAAGTAGCAGGTGCATTGCACAAACCAAAAGGCATACGCCTGTAAGCATAAGTACCGTAGGGACACGTGAAAGTGGTCTTCTCTTGATCGGCAGTGTTGACATGAATTTGAGAGAAGCCAGAGTACCCATCAAGATAGCAAAAGTGGGTGTTTTTAGACAACCTCTCTACCATCTGATCAATAAAGGGCAGTGGGTAGTGGTCCTTCCTAGTTGCCTTGTTCAACTTCCTGTAATCAATACACATTCTATATCCAATAACAACTCTTTGAGGTATTAGTTCATTTTTATCATTAGAACAACAGTAATACCTCCTTTATTAGGAACACAATGAACTGGACTTACCCACTTACTATCAGCTATAGGATAGATGATAGCTGCGGCTAGAAGCTTGAGAATATCATTCCTAACCACGTCATTCATCCTTGGGTTCAGCCGTCGTTGATGATCAACAACAGTCTTAGCATCAGGCTCGAGATTGATAGTGTGTTGGCAAATCGATGGACTAATCCCCTTAAGGTCATCAAGGGTATAGCCTAAGGCACCACGGTGTCTGCGAAGTGTCTCCAATAGCCACTCTTCTTCAAATCCTGAAAGGTTAGCATTGATAATAACAGGATATATTTTTCTTTTCATCTAAATAAGCGTACTTGAGCGTATCGGGCAGTGGTTTGAGGTCAAACACCGGGTCTTCTTTTGGTTGTGCTAGAATCCCCAAAGGCTCAACTAGAAGGTTGTGCTTCAGGATATCAGCTTGTCTTGCAAATACTTCGTCTAACTCATTTGTTTCCTGCATATGCATATCATTCTCATGGTCTTCCATATATTGCTGCAAAGGATCATTAGGAGGAATATCAATAGAAGCAATATTTTCAATAATTTTATCATCACTAGGTAAATCGGTACCACGGGGTTGCTTGGAAAATTTAGAAAAGTTAAATTCATATGGCTCACCATTGAATTCAACAGAAACTTTACCTTTTTGCAATATATAATAACATAACAAGTGCTGAGGAAAGGTCTACCAAAGATAATAGGGCAAAAACTATCTTGCACTGAACCAAGTACGAGAAAGTTGGTAGGATACTTTACCTTTCCACATAGGACTTCAACATCTCTCACAATTCCAATGGGAGAGATAGTTTCTTTGGTTTCTAGATAAATAGTAGCATCGATCTCTTCAAGTTCACAGGGTGAAATCTCACCCATGATCTCCTGATAGAGTGAATAAGGAATAGCGCTAGCACTGGACCCCAGATCGCAAAGCCCGTAATAGTTGTGATCTCCTATTTTGACAGATACAACTGGTGTACCTGAAATTGGGCTATTATTCTTGGATGTGACAATGTTAGTTGAAACAACACAAAAATTTATCTTGGAATCTGAAACATCATTAGTAACTAAATCTTTAACCATCGCAACTTGAGGATCGACCTTGATCATGTCCTCAGGTTCGTCGGTTCTTCTCCCACTTTTATTTATTATGCTTGTCACAAAAGAGTGCTCCCATATCCTTGTAGGGAAAGGTTTTTTTTTCATAAAAGACTGCAGGCAGAATAGGGTCAGCAACATGAGTGTCAATAGGTAACTCTTTAAAGGGTTTATGATACTGATCCTTCTCCTCCTTAGAAGAGTCATTGTGAGAGCCAAAGTTCTTACAAAAATCAATCATAAGCTGGGAATCAAGACCAATCTTAGAACAAAAGGTATTAAAATAATCAGTTTTCACATAGCTCTCAATGTAATCATGTTCATACTTTATAGCGGGTTCAATACCTTTGTCGATTTCCCAGTCTTCAGTGTTCTTCTGGATCCTCTCAATGAGATCCCATTTTTCTTCAACGCTTCTTGTTTGGAATACCCCGCTAGAGGAGGCATCCAACGTCTCCTTATCCTGACGAGAAAGCCTGGCATAAAAATTTGTAATTATAATATCTTTGGGGAGTTCATTGATAGGACATTTAAACATTAGGGATTTAAGTCTCCCCCAAGCTTGAGCGATGCTCTCTCCGTCACGAGACCAAAAGTTATAGATGTAATTCCTGTCTCTATGAATTTCATGAAGAGGGTAAAACTTTGTATAAAAGAGAGACATAAGCTCTTCGCAATTAAGTAGATGTGAGTTATCGAGGAGCTTATACCAATCTGAAGCTTTGTCTATAAGTGATATGGAGAATAATTTCTTCATGACGAATTCCAGTGACACACCTGCAAGCTTAAATAATGAACATAGTTGTGATAAATATAGCAAGTGTTCACCTGGATGCCTATCTCCTGCATAACGATTAGCTAAGACATAATTGATAATACCAGACGGTATTTTGTAAGGATCAATTTCAGTAGGGGTAGGAGTGGCCACCACAGTTGTGGGGCGTTTCCCCATAAACAACGATCCAAGAGTAGAGGTGTCCATAGGACAAAGAGCAACAACAGAAAAACAAAACAGAAATATAAAAACTTCCTTACCAGCTTCACTTACTAATAGCGCTACGCTCCCCGGCAACGGCGCCAGAAAACAGTACTTGATGACCCTCAACTGTAGGGGATCGTTTGTAGCATTTTCGATAAATACGAGTGTCGATCCCAACGAGGAGCAGAAGGTATTGGTAAGTGACATTGTTAAAGAAATAGCTGCAGGAACTGAAAGATAACTTTTTAGGGGTTTTTTATATAAGCAACAAAAAGGTAAAAGCAAGCAAAGTAAAAGGCACTGAGGAGTAACAAGTGGCCCAATCCTTTTGAGAAAAGGAGAGGCCTAGCAACTGAACTTATAAAGGCTAAAGCGTTCTTGAGGACACACGGGAGAAATAGTCACGTGCTTTCGCCATATTCCGTATCGGTACTATGTGCTGAGTTGATAAGTGTTGAGTGGGTGGATCTGTGCTAGTACACCCTCTAGACTAAGATAAGTGCACTCTTATGATTAAACACCTTGCAAGCATCCGCAAATACAAGATAGTAATTAAGGAAAAAGCCTAACCATAGCAATACGATCGATGATCCATTGTTCCCTTGTGCAAAACCGTGCGAACTAGGGTTTAGGTTTCTCTCACTCCGGCAACCCACCGTAAGCATTCTTTATACATAATTCATTCCCCTAGGTCCTTAATAAGGTGAAGTGTTGAGTGTTAGACTCACACAACACCACTAGGAAAAAAACAACACAACTTAAATATCAAACAACACATATTACTTCAACATCATATGACTACTAACAACTAGACTTCCCCATGTCCTCAAGAACTAAAGTAACTACTCACAAGACATAAAAGAGATCATGATCGGAGGGGATAAATAGATGACAAACAATCTGTACACAATGATATTTCTCCAACAAAACTCAATAGCATTCATCACACGGTAGTAATCAACACCGGTAGAGTAGAGAGGATAGATAGTACGGATTAAAACACAAGTTGAACTTGTGAGGTGATATTGGATGAAGTTGAAGATGGTGCTTGCGACACCCCCAAAATCAAGCTGTGTACAGTTATCATACACGCAGGGTACACAACCGAAATCAGGGTGCCACGGTGAGAATATCACAGCACAACACTAGACACAAATAAGATAAAACTGATATTACAAAACAGGGATCATGAGGATCTGAATACATAAGTTATACAATCATAATATCTGAGTACAGACATAGTTAGTCAAGTTTTGCCTTAAGAAGGCTAGCACAAATCACATCAGAGATACAGATCGAAAAGGCGAGGCCTCCTGCCTGGGATCCACCGAACTACTCCTGGTCGACGTGGAACTCGACGTCGTAGTAGTCGCCTCCGGGGTACTCCTACTCCTGGGCTCCAACGTTGACTTCAGTGGCCGATCAGGCAAAACAAAAAGGGGGAAATAAAGCAAGGGTGAGTATCTAGCATACCCGCGAGTCTTACGTCCAGCTACTAAGCATTTATGCATTGTATCAAATGGAAAGGGGAGGCTATATATGGTGGACTGAGTTGCAGAAATCCAGATCAAGGAAGAGAAGCTAGGCCTATCGAAGACTAGCATCTACCAACGGGTCTTGCAGCATGAGAAGAGAATAGCCAACAGTTCATATAAAGCATAACATAACAATGCAACAGAAGTTGTTGCAGCATTGCATAATAATAAGTTGTAATAATTAATAATTATCAATGCCCCCGAGAATCCCTCCTCGACTTCCTTGCGAGGAAGAAAACCCGGAACCAATCAGTTTAGTAGTAGTAGTTTGTAGTAGTAGAGTCTGGCTTCAGCACAAAGCGTCCTGTTACCATGGACATGGCTATCCGAATAGATTATCCTCCCTGCAGGGGCTGCACTATTGTTACCCTACACGCTCGGATCTCCAGGGTGGCATACACCTTGTTAGGGAATGCCCCACCGAGGCTATCCGATACGCCGAAGTCCATCCTTCAAGCTCAACAGGGAGGCCATCCACCGGTCTAAATCCTAAGCACAAAGGGACGTTGGACCCATGCCCTTTGCACTCCTGCGCGGTTCGTCCGTGGCCGGTGAAGCAGACCCACCTCCCACTACCGGAGTAGGAAGTCCAAGCCCGGCAATCAGGCCGCGATACTACTGACATCTGAAGAGCCATCGAACGAGGCTACAACGCAGAGGGCCCACACTGTAATCCCACGTGGAGGTAGTGCTTAAAGGGCACGACGACCCACTCAAGTCATCCACCTGGCCCATTAAGCATTTTATTATTTTCTATCGGGACAAACGGTATCGTTGCCCCTATTTGGGTGAGTCGTAGACAACGACAGCAGCCAGGTCCACCCTCATAACCAGAGCCAGTGGCCGCCTGCCCTGTCGTCCCACTCCCACCAACTCGTGCGGCTACCAACAAGGTGAACCGTCTCCTTACCTTGTCTCGCGTTTGCTCTTTGAAGAGCTCGACTTTCGTACAACAGAGTATCTCTCGGCCATCGAGCAAGTACCAGGCCCACCGTACACCGGTGGAATACACCTGTACTGTCGGTCCGATACAATACCCTGCGCAGTCACCGTTGGGTCACCCGACTCCTTACCTTCAAGGACAACCGGCGTTCGGGACCCTAGGGTGGCTATACAGAGTCAGCAACGAGTGGAGTACAAGGATTAATCCTCGATAGCTCACACTTGATGTGGCTCGGTAGAGCCGAGGTAGGGGCCTTTGGCGGTGTCTGCAATGACCGTACCTATAGCAGTTGTAATATGTTGTATCCGCGATCACTCCCAGAGTGATCACGTCCCGCTATCTAATCCTATTTGACTAACAATGCGCAGGGCCAACTTCTGAATATAATATATATTTATAAGGCAACATCGGATATAGGAAGGTACATCAAGGGCGACAAAAACACGCTATGCAATGAATAGGATTGTAACGTAACAGCAGCAGTAACAATGCCTAGTGCAAGAAATGTACAGAAAGATAGGCGATATCTGGGGAAGAGAATGGCTCTTCTTGCCTCGAAGCTCGACGGTAGGGGTAGGGTCGTCGACGTAGTAGTCGTACTCAACGGCGGTGTAGTCGGCGGCAGCAACGGGGTCTACCGAAGAATAAAGGTGGGGGAGAAACAGTAAATATAAAGCAAACATATGCAAACAGATGCATGACATGACAAATGCATTGCTATCGGGTGTTCTAACGCAGTACAAGGTCCTAAGCTCGGAGCGGGAATTCATCTGGGGATGAAATTATGGCTCCGGGTGATTACCGACAGACGGCCCGGAGGGGGAATGTCGATGTTCATTGTGTTAGAGGGGTGTGGTTGACATATGGATAGCGTATCCGTATTCGTTGTATTTTTCTGATCAATTTTCATGTATAAAGTTTTTCAATCTGAGATATGGTTTAAAAGATATTAATTTCTCAAGTTTAAATCATTTTTAAAAGAATTTCTGAATTTATTTTATTCTTAAATCCTAATATTATCCACATAGGGGTTGACCGGTCAAACCTGACCAGTGGGTCCCACTGGTCAACCTCATAGTTAATAAAACCATTTTGATAATTTAAATAACAGTGGGGGGTCCCACATGTCAGTGACTCATTTTAATAATCCATTTAAAGTAAACTAATAAGCTAGTGGGGTCCAAGTGACAGTGACTCATGTGTTAATTTAACAGTTAACTTAATCCAGTGTATTCATTAAAATGTGGGCCCATATGTCAGTTGGTCAGGGGGTTATTTTAACTCGGTTTTATTTAACAGTGTATTAGCCGGGATGGACCCACATGTAAGTGGCCCACCGGGGTGTAATTAAGTGGTAACTAGAGTTCTGGCCGCGGGGGCCCAACAGTCAGTGACACCGGCGAGCTCACCGGCGACAGAGGTCCGGCGAAGTCGAGCTAGCGCTAGATTCCGGCGGCCAAACTCAGCGCCGATTGTTGCTATGGGTTCAGGGAGACGCACCACTTCGATCCATGGTGGGGGAGGGGTCATGGTGGACGCAGTCGAGCACGGGGTCAACAATGGCGGGAGGCCGAGCTCGGGCGTCAATGGTGAACTTTGCTACACTACGCAATCGAGCCAACTAAAGCGTCAAACAAAACGTGTGGACCAGCAGCAACATGTGGGGAGTCAAAACCGTGAGCTGGGGCGGCTTATGTGCACGGCTATGATGACGAACGACGGCGGCCGGAGCAAGTGAATTGGGGGTTTCGTGCTGGAGCTTATCGGGAGGCTACGAGGAGTTGGGGACGACGAGTATGCTCAATGTGATCACGACGGTGCAAACGGCTGGCTCGGAGACGGCGTGTAGGCGGTGGAATTCGGAGTCGATCCCAGCGGCTGGAGGTAGACGACGACGGTGATTCCAGTCGCTGCAGTGGCTCCGAGCTCCTCCTCTTCTGCATGGTGACGAAGGCGATAGCTACGAGTCTGTTGGGGTTCGGGGCAGAAAACATAAATTTTTTATAACCTATGATACCCAATCCCAAGACCTATGCTATGCTGATGCAAGTAACAGATGGAATAAGTTCACATACCAGTATGTAGTCGTTTAAGCGGGAAACGTTCCCGCATGAAATTGGTTGGTGTAGTCGTACCGGCAATCCCCAATGCCGCGCAACTCCATGATGACTCCTATAGCCACCCGGTACTTGAGACCGATGACGGGATTACGTCCCCGTCGGAATGTTGTCGGTGAAGACGCCGCGTTACGTCCACGGCGATGAATTAGCACCACAAGTGTCGTGCCTCGCGGGATTACACACATACGGTGTACCCGACGTCCCTCCGGGCTCCGAACCAGAAGAGCAGCGGAAAGAAGATGGATTCAGATCCCGATTCCAGTAGCACGACGGTGTGCGTATGGTGGAGAAATCCCCAACCTAGTGCAGACTCCGTACAAGGGGAGTCCGCTCATAGGAAGGAGAAAGGAGGAAGAGAGAATTGACCTGATGAATCAAAAGGGCACCCTACCCCTCCTTATATAGGCCAAGGAGGGGGGCAACCTCCATCCCTCCCCGAGGTGGGACTAATCCCACCAAGGGGGGGTGGTGCGCCGGCCAGGGGGGAGTGGGCCCCTCCCTTGGCGCAAGGCCCAAGGGAGGAGGCTCCTCCTTCCCCTAATGGGCCCCATGAGGCCTATGTACCTTTAAATTCATTTTTAATTATTTAAATTATAATTTTAATATTAAATTCATTAATTAAATACTAAACACATATTTAAATAATATTTTGAACAATTCAAAATCTCTAGAAACATTTCTGGCCTCCACCGGAAACAATTCCGGTGTTATCTCTTATTTCTCCGGTGATCCCGAATCCATCCTTAATGCGTCGAATACCCTTAAGTGTGACACCCTACGATCCGAGAAACATCAGACATGATCAAGACACTTTCTTGATCAATGACCATCGATCATACCTGGTTACAATCCTAGATGGCCCCTGCGCTTCCATCGAATGAAACTTCATCGATGTTGGATCCGTTTAACGTTGAGCTTTATCCCTTTGTCCTATGGTACTTTGCTTGTCCGAGGTTTGATCATCGGTATCCAACATACCTAGTTCATCCTCGTTACCGACAAACATGTTTCCTCGTTCCCGTGATATTGTAACCCCGTGACCTAGTCACACGTTTGCAAACTTTATGATGTAATATCATCGAGTGGGCCCAGAGTACCTACCCTTCACTCGGATGGACAAATCCCGCGTTGATCTATTTGCATACTCATTAACATATCTATTCGGAATACCTGAAGTACTCCTTTATGGACAGCATATTGCAGTCAGGCGGTGGGTAGCAAATCAAGGCATCCTAATAGACAGTAATTACGTATGATCATTACGGTCTAAGGATCTGGTCACTACGTTGTAGTTATCGCAATGTTGAACTCATGTGACTCGATCACATTGCAACACTTCTGGTGGGTGTGTGTCAATCATATAATTCTCCTAATGACATGACCCCATTGTCAATAGGCGATTATGTCCTCATGATCAGGAAACCTTGATCATCCTATTGACAGTGGACTAGTATACTAGAGTTAACTAAGGACCTGGTTGTTTTATACCACATGTGTATTATTGTTTCCGCTTAGTAGAGTTATAGCACAGTATAAAACTTATTATGAACTAATGGAATATGCTAATAAAACATATTTTATTTGCCTCTAGGGCACATTCCCAACAGTCTCCCACTTGCACTAGAGTACAAATAACCTAGCTACATTTTCTGTGGATCGTAACTCCATTCATGTATATGGCAATAGATCATGCTTGCTTGTGGAAAAGGTTGTATCAACGGTCTGGGTACCATTCAGATCCGTATGTCTTTTGCAAATCATTAATGTCACCTAGTTTGACATTCTTTTCATTATCCATTATAATGATGAAGTATATATATATTTGGCGGTAGATTGAGACTTCGTTTGTTGTGTTTCAGCAATGACATCCGGTGGGTCACGCGGACTTTCCCATAGTCATGCACACTGAAACTCACTCGGTCAGAAGTCGAACTTCTCAAGCCATAATATAACTCTTGCCACTTCTAAGGTAACCACATCAATGTAGATTTAATCCTTAGTGCATTGTATGCAACTTTGATGTCTAACCATGTTTCTTTCAACTTAGGCATTCATTAATATGATATCTCAATTTTGTAGGTTAGTGTCACAACTTGAGCCAGCATAACATTTATGGTCAAGTACACTATCCTTTACAAATTATAGATGCATCCTCAGTTCTCTCCAGATACTGAAGGATAAACTTAACTCTTTGTTCAATGATTTACTCATAAATCATATCACAACATGTTCTTATTACTAAGAACTTGTATCACATTACGTCGAGTACATAACTCATGTTTTATATGAAAGAACCTATGACAGAGGCATAGAGCATCTAGCACATCCATTTCTTTCCTTTATTTAACCATTGTTCTTGTACTGAGATCAACTCGATACTTCTCTTGGATATACAAGTAAGAACTACTTCTTGACTTGTCCCATTCTGAACTCCTTCAGAATCTTATCCAGGAAAGTATTCTGACTCAATGTTTATCAAACACATTAATCTATCTTAATAGATTTTCAATGTTTAATACTTGTTCATCTTCATTTATGAAAGATTCAAATAATCATTAATACCAACTACACCATTCTTAATATGTTATCCATATATGAGAATGTTGTCATGCTCCCACTCAAATATTTCATGCACATATTAAGTTCAGGATAACACTCATATAGCTCCCACTCAAATATGTCAGTTACATATAAGGTAAGGATAACATCCACATAGCTCCTACTCAAATATGTCAGACACATATAAGACTAGGATAATACTACCATAGCTCCCACTCAAAATATGTCGTCCACATATTAAGTTTGGGTAACTATTCAGCTCCCACTCAGTTTCATGCAATGCGTGTTTCTCAATATTTTGGCTAAGTCCAAAATCACTTTGATCATCCATCAAATTGAGAATTCAGATTACGAGACACTAGTATCCATATGTTTTCAAAACCTTCTTGTTGTACCAATTACAACACTTCTTCAAACATAGGATTTGAGGAAGTCACGGTATTGATAACAATTTGGATCAATCGTAGTGAATATCCCATTGACTCAAGCATCGCTACTTATTGTAGTCACCCTTTTGAATTTTTCAGAAACATACTTTATGACAAATCGATCTTTATTTCTTCTTTGATGTTCACATTTATTCCTTATAACTTTGAAGTTATTGAGAATATCAAGTAAACTCCTTACTCGATAAGTTTCAAGCAATCTTAAATGTAATTCAATATCGGATTTCATGACTCATAGTCATATCTCATACTTAGGTCCACGGTCGCCTCTTTGTAGTTCGTAGGTATGTCTTGTTCCATTAACATGACAAATGAATCATGAATATTATTTTGCATAAGGGCAAATATGTATTCTTGAATCCTACTTTATTCAGTAAAATCTTCCATCGAAACATCATGATCACTTATCATTAGTTTCTCCTCTAATTGTAGAGCTTTGCTTCCGGAATATATTCCGTTGCGTTACTCTGACATCTGGAGGCAAGGTCAACTACCTTGGTTGAACTTTCACTTTCTTCCATTAACACATTCATCAATAACATTTCTTGATAAACACCAAAACACTTAGCAACACAAGTTTTGCTCTTTTGGTTCTAGTTGTGGAAGATGCATCCATAGTTGTCTAAGGATACACTACAAAGATAATTTATCATATAAATTAGGCTTCCTAGAAACCACGATACACCATGACATATATAGTGTTGGTTTCCACGAACTCAGATGGTTCCCTATACTGAAGTGAGTGGTTGCATATTAAATTAATAACTCTAAACAATAATAACACAACTTGGTAAGAGATAACTTAGACCATAACTATTCAATAGAGTATGATTATAATGTTCAGGCACATCAACAATATTGAAGTGTTCCAAGCATTGTAATTTGTGGAACAACTTTCACACAAGTCCGTATGCCCAAGGCTAACTCAAAACATTTGTGACTTTGATCAGATCGTAGAGACTTGTTTTTCTTGTTAATTTAATACCCGTCTTCATTCTGAAATCCCTTTGATCATATCAAATTATTTTCAGACTATGTTTCATTAGTGAATACACATATTCATCTAAGTCCACATATGAAGTTCACGAAATAATGAAATTCACTACATGTTGAAATACGATACATCACTATGTATGATATTCAACAATCAGCACACACTCTGTTTTACCAGAACGCGAGGTTTTAGTCATCTCACCTAAAAGGGCATGGTTTGCATGTGTCAAGAGATCAAGTATCTCAAAACTTCATCAAACCATTCATGACTTAAATGGTAGTGTCATTATTAAGTTTGGATAATTCTTGGCATTGCAATATTTCTTATAAATGATCAAACTACTATAATCAATATAAGAATAACTCATTCATAACCGTAATGTGACCATAAAAGATATCATTCATAAAATGAGAACAACTGACTTGTTTCTCAATAATATGAATAATCGTCTTCGCGAGATGCAAGACACACTAATAAAGTTCACATTCAAAGGATTATAAATTTATTCATACATTAATCAAATGATAGATGTAGAGGGAGAGGATTGTCGACCATCAACTATCTTGATTATCCTCAGCACACATTGTCACCTCATCCCTTCCAAGACACTCTGTAAGCAGCATGTCCAAGCATCAAATACTTGATCATCCGCAATTAGTGTTTGTGGGTAATGACATTTATAACTCGTATATCAAATATAATTTCTCCGTCAATGACTATTCCTGCATTGGTTCTACATTAAAAGTTCATAAATTTAACCATGACCTCATGACAGGTAAACGATTCTCCTTCATGACATAGTCTAGACATGGTCTTTGTAGATGGGAGGAAGCGGACGCCACTTCCCAGTTATCGCAAAGTAACCAGTCATTCAGTAGTCCAAGTTGTACACAAGGTGTTCATGTATCTTATACATTTTCCATGTGACTTTCTCAGCAGGTTGTTCCTTCCACCATAGTTGAAAGAAACCCCGTCCATATACTCATATTCCATTTCTATGATTTGTGACCTAGTGCTTTCAAGTTCACCTAGTACGTCATACGTGTTGGTTAACATGCATTCACAATTCAGATTCCATAGAATGAAGTATGGTGTACTGGACAGTCATTCATAAGTGACGGTGAGTACGATACTAATCATCATCTTACTTGATTACGGAGTTATCAATTGTATCTCCTAGCAGTTCGTATTACGTTTAGCAAGTCATTACTAATGAGTATGTCTCTAACGGTGTTGGTACACATCAATGAAGTAAGACCCATCTACCTTAAGTTCTTCATAACGCTAAAGAGCCATAGTTATAAAAATTTTGGGTATGACATTATCTACAATGATATTTGCTAAGACATGAAGATTAAGTTCATAATATGGAGTTCATGTTTCAAAACATTTCTGGAACTCCCACTCAGACAAACATCCCTCATAGTTTATTCTAAGTGATTACACGATCCTTGAGAACTATACCTCCCCCGTGTGACACGACCATCAGTATATTCTCAAGGTAGGCCATCATGCCAATCATATCATCCATGTGACTCATGCTCGACCTTTCAGTCTCTTGTGTCCCGAGGCCATGTCTGCACATGCCAGGCTCGCCACAACACCCTATGTGATTTGTTGTTGTGTCATACAAGGCCATGCTTCTGGGCATGCTAGGATTGCTACACCCACCTCATTTGAACGCGAATATGTTTGACACCCATGTGACATGTGATGCCTCCATAATGTTGATCTTTCAAGGTGGTGCTCACTAGGGTAAGGAAACTATGTTGGTTATAGTGAGGGATCATCCTATAATGCTACCGTTGTATATCTAACATATTAGAAAAATAGGATGCAACAATATAAATCATACTAACTATGATTCTCCCAACATGCAAATTAAAGTTGAAAACGCCTTTCTACTTTATAATTTGCAAGTTTTATGTGGCTGCTAGGGGTTTCGAGAAAAGAACCGTTTCTATCCTACGAAAACAAGCCACAACACCAATCCTGCAATTGTCTCTATTACACCCCTGTCGGGGCCCTCCGTTGCAAACGTCTTCGCAAAGCTAATGTTAGAGAGACAGACACCCCCAGCCACTTATATGGTACAAGCCATATGTCAAGCGTGGAACCAGTCTCGCGTAAACGTGTAAGGTCGGTCGAGGCCGCTTCATCAGGACATTGACGCAATGATAAATGAGTACACGTGGGAGGGTAACAATTGGAGAATTGATGCCACATACTAGATGTGTTCTATCCGTATAATACATCTACGCATAGCCTTGCTCATGATACCACTGTTGGGGTTCGGGGCAGAAAACACAAATTTTTCATAACCTACGATACCCAATCCCAAGACCTATACTATGCTGATGCAAGTAACGGATGGAATAAGTTCACATATCAGTATGTAGCCGTTTAAGCGGGAAACGTTCACGCATGAACGTGGTTGGTGTAGTAGTACCGACAATCCCCGATGCCGCGCAGCTCCACAACGACTCTGATAGCCACCCGATCCTTGAGACCGATGACAGGATTACGTCCTCGTCGGAACGTTGTCGGTGAAGACGCCGCGATACGTCCATGACGATGAAGTAGCACCACAAGTGTAGTGCCTCGCGGGATTACACACATACGGTGTACCCGACGTCCCTCCGGGCTCCGAACCAGAAGAGCAGCAGAAAGAAGATGGATTCGGATCCCGATTTCAGCAGCACGACGGCGTGCGTATGGTGGAGAAATCCCCAACCTGGTGCAGACTCCATACAAGGGGAGTTCGCTCATAGGAAGGAGAAAGGAGGAAGAGAGAATTGATTGGATGAATCAAAAGGGCACACCTACCCCTCCTTATATAGGCCAAGGAGGGGGGCAACCTCCATCCCTCCCCGAGGTGGGACTAATCCCACCAAGGGGGGGGTGCGCCGGCCAGGGGGGTAGTGGGCCCCTCCCTTGGCGCAAGGCCCAAGGGGGGAGGCTCCTCCTTCCCCTAATGGGCCCCATCAGGCATATGTACCTTTTTAATTCATTTTTAATTATTTAAATTATAATTTTAATATTAAATTCATTAATTAAATACTAAAATATATTTAAATAATATTTTGAACAATTCCAAATCTCCAGAAACATTCTGGCCTCCACCGGAAACAATTCCGGTGTTATCTCTTATTTCTCCGGTGATCCCGAATCTATCCTTAATGAGTCGAATACCCTTAAGTGTGACACCCTACGGTCCGGGAAACAACAGACATGATCAAGAAACTTTCTTGATCAACGACCATCGATCAGACCTGGTTACAATCCTAGATGGCCACTGCGCTTCTCGAATGAAACTTCATCGCTGTTGGATCCGTTTAACGTTGAGCATTACCCCTTTGTCCTATGGTACTTTGCTTGTCCGAGGTTTGATCGTCGGTATCCAATATACCTAGTTCATCCTCGTTACCGACAAACATGTTTACTCGTTCCCGTGATATTGCAACCCCGTGACCTAGTCATACGTTTGCAAACTTTATGATGCAATATCACCAAGTGGGCCCATAGTACCTATCCGTCACTCGGATGGAAAAATCCCGCGTTGATCTATTTGCATACTCATTATAATATCTATTCAGAATACCTGAAGTACTCCTTTATAGCCAGCATATTTCAGTCAGGCGATGGGTGATACGTCCAAAATGTATCTATAATTTCAGCTTGCTCCATGCCTCTTTTGTGTGATATTGCTATGTTATTGATGAACTTCCATACACTTTTGATCATATTTGGACTAACCTATTAACTCAGTGCACCACAGTGCCAGTTCCTGTTTTCTGTTGTTTTTGTATTTCAGGTTTTCCCATTATTTAAAGTGCCAGAAAAATTCCGGGAAAAATATAGGAAAATCAGCGTACAGGAAGCTTCCGGAGTCCCGAAGGGGGGCCAGAGGGGACCCACCTGGGCTCCAGGCGGCCAGGTTGCGCGGCCTAGGGCGGGGCCGCGCCGGGAGGCCGCCTGGACCCCTAGTGGCCCCCCTTCGCCTATTTACTCCCCGTGACGAGAACCCCTCGGGGACAGAACCCTTTTTCGCGATCTCTCCTCTGTTCCGCCGCGGCCGCGCTTCCAAGATCGGGAGCACCAGGAGCCCTCTTCCCGGCACCCTGCCGGAGGGAGGAACCACCTCCGGGAGCTTCTCCACCACCATGGATGCTTCCCGGATGAACTGTGAGTAGTCCACCTTGGACCATGGGTCTATGATCAGTAGCTATGTGATGTTCTCCTCCCCTCTTTGTTCTTCATGGATTAGACCTCGTGAGCTGCCTTACATGATCGAGGCACATATGTAATCTTTCAGTTGTTGCTATGCTGAGTTTGTTGGGATCTGATGGATTATGAGACTATGTTCAGATTGTGTTTGAGTAATATATTTGATTCTCCTCTTTTATATTTATGTTCTTGAGTAATTCTTGCATGTTATCTGTTGTTTTTTATTGCTTTGGCCAAGTAGTTGGTAGTGACTCCAAGAGTGAGCGTTATGCATGATTGTGGGTTCATGCCCCCTGATGACTAGCTTGAGTGACAGAAACATGAGTCTAGGGGATGTGATGTTGCCACAAGGGAGAAAACAACGGTGCTTGTACTTGCGGGTGCAAGGATTGTTTACTTTACGCAAAGTTCTTTAATGCAGTTGTCTGTTGCTTTGAGTTTACACTTTGGGTGGGATTCGCAACTTAATACCAGCGAGATGTTCTGGATAGATATCTCAAGGTGGATGATTAGTAGGTAGATGCAGATAGATTTCGGTCTACTTGTCTTGGCGTACCGCCCATGCTTTTGAGCCTCTGCCATTCTTTATAGCATAGTTAGCATCGGTTTGCGCACATAATCCTGTCAATTGCCCAGCTATAATTTGTTTACCTCGCATGGCTATTTTATCGTCTTATGGGAGAGAGACATCACTAGTGAACATCATGGGATCCCGGTCCATATTTCCAATACTGTTTACACCCGCTATTTATTTCCTGCTTTATTTACCCTTTCGTTGCTATCACTATCATTATCATCCCGTGCGTTTGATCCTTTGTGAACAACAGGCCGGAGGGATTGACAACCTCTCTGAACTCATTGGGAGCAAAGTTATCTGTTGTGTGTGCAGGTCCACGTCAACTCTCGCGCCGCCAAAGCAATTTCTGGCGCCGTTGTCACCTTCCTGTCGTTGTTGGAGTCCTACTGGAGACAAACCTTGGTATCCTCACCGAGGGAAATTTGCTGCTGTCTACATCTCAACCTTCCACTTTGGGTAACCAACGAGGGGCGAGAAGCCATCAGTGGGTAGCAAATCAAGGCATCCTAATAGACAGTAATAACGTATGATCATTACGGTCTAAGGATCTGGTCACTACATTGTAGTTATCGCAATGTTGAACTCATGTGACTCGATCACATTGCAACACTTCTGTTGGGTGTGTGTCCATCATATCATTCTCCTAATGACATGACCCCATTGTCAATAGGCGATTATGTCCTCATGATCAGGAAACCTTGATCATCCGATTGACAGTGGACTAGTATACAAGAGTTAACTAGGGACCTGGTTGTTTTATACCACACGTGTATTAATGTTTCCTCTTAATACAGTTATAGCACAGTATAAAACTTATTATGAACTAATGGAATATGCTAATAAAACATATTTTATTTGCCTCTAGGGCACATTCCCAACAGAGTCGACGGGACACGGTCACGGGGGCTGGGAGTGAGTGTGGCCACGCGGGTTCAACGAGCCGTGGCCATGGCGGTTTCGGATCGAGGTAGAAGACGAGGACGAGCAGTGGAGAGGGGGGAATAGGGTTAGGGTTTTGCCGCAGCGTCGAGGGCGACGTGTATAAGCGCGTGGGGTGGGGCACTGTGCATCGTCGTGGCCTGCATCGCGCGCTTGCCGGCGTCGAGCACCGCGGCGATGGCGCCACGCACGGCTCGGGTGAGCAGTGCGAAGGGGATGGCTGGGGTGGGCCTAGTGGGCTAGGTGGGCTGCACTGTGCACTAGCTGCACCAATGGGCTAGGCTTCTCTTGTTTTCTTTTATTTTTATTTCCTTTTCTCTTCTTTCTTTTCTGTTTGAATTTTACTTAGTTGCTTTTGTATTTTTGTAAAATGTGGAACATGCTTCATAATTAGGATTGCAACCTAAGGATGTGACACAAATAGTTTTGGCCTTTTATAAATTATTTTAATATTTATTTTAAATTGCAACTTATTAAAGGGGACTATTGGCTGTTGTTTATATTTGTTTGGAATATTTAATAGCTTAATAAATTCCCAAGGTTGGTTGAACATGGTCCAGTGATTATTGTGCAATTAACAAAATTGGTTGCACAATTTTTAGACAAAGTTTTATTTTCCACATTGTTTTTAATATCATCAAAGGGGCATTTTGAATTTGATTTGATCAAAGGTCATCAAGGCATAATCATCAACAGTAATTATCATTAGCAAAAAGGGATTACTGTTCCATGACACTAAGTGTGTTACAAATCTCCCCCACTACAAGAATTCTCATCCCGAGAATTTAGGCGGTAGAGGGGAAAAGATCGGGGTATTCTTCATGAAGACGATCTTCGTGTTCCCAAGTGGCTTCATCTTCAGAATGATTTGACCACTGAACTTTGAGAAACTTGGTTGTCTTGTTGCGGGTTCGACGTTCAAACTGATCAAGAATGCGGCTCGGATGTTCTTGATAAGTCAAGTCCTGTTGAAGTTCTATCAGATCATGATCCACCTCACGGATAGGATCCTAGAAGCAGCATCGGAGTTGCGACACGTGGAATACATCGTGAACTTGGGAGAGGTTCAGCGGAAATTCCAATCGGTATGCCACGGGACCACTCCTGGAAAGGATACGGAACAGGTCGATGTAGCGAGGAGCTAAATTTCCTTTGATCCCGAAACGATGAGTGCCTATCATGGGAGTGACATGAAGGTAAGCTTGTTCGCCGGGTTGATCGATCATTTCCTTGTGCTTGCGATCATAGTTGCTCTTCTGACGAGACTGAGCAGCCTTCAAATGTTCACGGATAACGTGAACCTGATCTTCAGCATGCTGGATAATGTCCGGACCAATGAGGCTTCGTTCCCCAGTTTCTGACCAATTCAGAGGGGTTCGACACTTACGTCCATAAAGAACTTCAAAGGGTGCCATCTTTAGACTAGCTTGATAGCTATTGTTTTATGAGATTTCAGCAAACGGAAGAGATTCCTCCCATTTCTTTCCGAATGAGATGACACAAGCCCAAAGCATTCTTCAAGCACTTGATTGACTCGTTCAACTTGGCCTTGCGACTAGGGTGATAGGTGGTGCTGAAATTCAGGTGAGTGCCCATATCTTCTTGGAAACTATCCCAAAATCTTGAGGTAAAAATGTTGCCACAGTCTGAACGGATCTCCAACGGAATACCGTGGAGGGACACAATTCTGGAAACATACAAGTCTGCTAACTGACTGATGCGCGAGGTGATGATAGTGATTTCTCGCCCTTCGTTGGTAAACCCCAAGTGGAAGGTGTGATGTAGCACAGAAGCAAATTTCCCTCAATAAAGATACCAAGGTTTGTCTCCAGTAGGACTCCGGAGATGATAAGTAGGTGCCAGCGGCGCAACTGACGCGGACCTGCACACAGACACAAATAACTTTGTTCCCAACGAAGTTCAGAGAGGTTGTCAATCTCTCCGGTCTTGTTGTGCACAAAGGATCAAACACAAGGGATAATGATAGCAACTGAAAGTAAAAGCAGAAAAGTAAATGAGCGTGGAAACAGTGATGAAGATATGGACCGGGATACGTGATGATCACTAGTGATGTCTCTCTCCCAAAAGACGATAAAATTGTTATGCGAGGTAAACAAATTACAGAAGGGCAATTGACAGGATTATGAACACACCGCAATGCTAACTATGCTACAAAAGAAAGGAAGAGGCTCAAAAGCATGGGCAGAACGCCAAAATAAGTAGACCGAAATCCAACTGCGTCTACTACTTATCATCCACCTTGAGATATCTATCCAGAACATCTCGCTGGTATTAAGTTGCGAGCCCCACCCAAAGTGTAAACCCAAAGCAACAGACAACTGCATTAAAAAGCATTTTGCGTAAAGTAAACAATCCTTGTAACCGCGGTTACAAGCACCGTTGTTTTCCCCCTTGTGGCAACAGCACATCCCCTAGACTCATGTTTCTGTCACTCAAGCGTGTCATCAGGGGGCATGAACCCACAATCGAGCATAACGTTCCCTCTTGGGGTTACTACCTACTACTTGGCCAAAGCAATAAAGAGCAACGGAGAACATGCAAGAATTACTTCAGAACAAAAATATAAGAGATAAGAACCAAATATATTACTCAATCACAATCTGAACATAATCTCATAATCCATCAGATCCCATCAAACTCAGCATAGCAACAACAGAAAGATTACAAAAGTGCCTCGATCATGTAGGGCAGCTCACGAGGTCTAAACCATGAAGAACAAAGAGGGGAGGAGAACATCACATAGCTACTGATCACGGACCCATGGTCCAAAGGAAACTACTCACGATACATCCGGGAAGCATCCATGGTGGAGAGGAGACTCCCGGAGGTCGGCCCTCCCTCCGGCAGGGTGCCGGGAAGAGGTCTACTGGTGCTCCTGATCTCGGAAGCGCGGCGGCGGCGGAACAGAGGCGAGATCGCAAAAAAGGGTTCTCTCCCCGAGGGTTTCTCGTCACGGAGAATATATAGGCGAAGGGGGCAGCCAGGGGGGCCACCAATGGTCCAGGCGCCCCCTGGCGCGGCCAGCCCCTGGGGCGCGCCACCAAGGCGCCTGGGACCCTGGTGGTGGCCCTCTGGCCCTACTCAGGTTCTTCCGGAAGGTTCTTCTGCGCTGATTTTTTATCTGATTTTTCCCGAATTTTTGGAGCACTTTTTATATGGGGGAAAACTGAAATAGAAAAACAGCAGAAAAAAGGAACTGGCACTGTGGTGCACTGAGTTAATAGGTTAGTCCAAATATGATCAAAAGTGTATGAAAGTGTATCTAGATCATAGCAATATCACACAAAACATGCATGGAGCAAGCAGAATTTATAGATACGTTTTGGACGTATCAACATCCCCAAGCTTAATTCTTGCTCGTCCTCGAGTAGGTAAATGATAACAGCATAATTTCTGTGGTGACATGCTAGCAACCATATAAGAACTTTGAAAAGTAAAGCAATCAAGGTTAGAGATTCAATTAAAGTCATAACATGCAAGAGTCTATATTAGCATTGAAACAAGTAACAAAAGAACATTAGGTGCAAGAGCTCTCGCTGTCCGTGACTCGAATGTCTCCAAATGGTGTTTGCGTGCAAGAAGGGGGATAGGGAATACGAGAAAAATATTTATTTGCTGAGAACTCAATCTACTAAAGTTTCACACTTGGTCTTTTTCTGGAATCTTATCTTGACTTGTCCCCAGACCACTAGTCAGGTACAAGTCAATTTGACCCACTCCTTTTTCAATATTTTTAGCACTCATGCAATGGATGAGCGTAAGCACGAGAGTTGACACTTAGGATGGCAAAGAGAGAAGTATGGTGGAGGAAGAAGACAAAAGAATGAGAAAGGCTCACATCAATGAGGACAATCATAGGCAAGAGATGCCAAATGATAGATATGATGTGAGGAGTAGGGATTGCCATGCGACGGATGCACATATGAGCTAGGAAGCTCTCCAATGGAACTAGTGGGGGTGCATCTAACTTGCTCGCTCATGAAGACCTAGAGCTCGTTTGAGGAGGCTTATCCTTGGAATATGCAAGCCAAGTTCTATAGTGTGAAGGTCCCCACATAGCTATATGCATAATGACCATCTCTATGGAGTACAAGGATATAAAGGAAGTACTAGTGTGGATCTCTCAAAAGGATAGTAGTGTTGCCCCTTTCTCTCTTTTTATTTCTTTTTCTCTTTTTTTCTACTTTTTTGTATTTTTTTGTGGCCTCAATGGCTCTTTCTATTTAACTCTCATTTGTCCTCTTTGGGATCTTTTATTGTGTCCACTTTGGGATCTTTTCCACACTTAAGGGAAACACTCTATTTTACAAGAAGGTAAAGGAGATCTTTCACACTTTACAAGGTACTCGAAATCATAAAGAAGATGTAGCTATCATGATGTATGCAATGTATGTCGCTGCCGGTGTAGCAGGAACATGTATGACATGAAGATCAAGTCATGAAGAGGTGGATGTTGCATGGCAATATATCTCGGAAAGGCTATGGAAATGCCTTGATAGGAAGGTATGGTGTCTGTTTTGAGGAAAGATATAAGGAGGCTTATGATGACAGAGCGTATCATGCCAAGGGTTTGGATGTACCGGCGAAGGTGGACACCAACTCTCGGAGTGAGAAGAAGGCAATGCACGGCACGGGAGAGGCTAGCAAAATATGGGAAGGTGGAAGTGTCAACTTTCAATACTTACATTAGTCCGAAGAACTCATGCACTTATTATCGGTAACTCTCAATCTAATAAGGAGGTTCACAAAGAGACAAGTACCCCGAGGAGGAGTGTATGGGGGTTTGGTTATCCTTGCGCATCCTCGACTCATGGTACGTGAGTGTACTCTAATATTCGATCCCTCCAAAGATTAGTGATCCATCTAGTAGTTAGAGTTCTCAACTAGTTTTTGTAGGTTTTGAAAATACACACGGATTTCCCAAAATACGACACCTATCACTAATAGGCTAAAGCTCTTGACACCAAAAGTTCAGACATTACTCACATCAATACCTCAAAACTATTGCAAGTTACTACTAGAATTAAATAGCAACCTCAATTACCTACTTCCAAGACAAAACACAACTCAGTGCAACAACCAACTCTCTTAACAAGATAAACATGAAAACTAAAGAGAGTTCCAGCAACAAACTAAACAAAAGCCAAGGCTCTTGCTAAAGACAAACTAAGACTAAAACTAAACATGGCAGTAGCTACGAAAAGATGAAGAACACACAACAGCAAAAAGATAAGCAGGAAAAATCCTATGATGTGTTCTAGATTGGAGTGGAGCGTGTATCTCTCCCACACAAAGTAATATGGGGTCTAACTTGTTATGACCAGCAAGAAAAACTAAAGAAAACTAAAAATAAAACCTAAGAGCGAGACGCTCCAAGCATAGCACATAACGCATGAAGTGATAAAAATATAGTGAGACGAAGGACGAACTGATGATTGTTGATGGAGAAGGGGATGCACGGGGGGATCCCCAAGCTTAGACGCTTGAGTATCCTTGAATATTTATTGGGGATGCATGGGGGCATCCCCAAGCTTGAGCGCTTGACACTCCTGGATCTTCTTTCATCATCTTCCATCGCACACTTGAAAACTCCCTTCATACATAACTCATCATAAGCTGATTAGAGAGGTTAGTACCCTTAATAAAATAATTTTTCCCCACTGTATATAAAGATGTTCTTGAAGAGCTACTGTTTCTCAAGAGTGCCAAAAAGTTTTTGCAAAGAAAAAGCAAGCTTAAGGTTTGCAAAAGTGAATAGAGGCAAAACGTGGCAGAATCTGTGAAAAACAGAACAGCAGGTAGTAGAGAATTTTCTCGGGGCACTTCTGCAACTCAAATCAAAAAACTCAGAACATACGAAAGTTTCACAATTTTATAGAGCATGATGTCAAAAAAATTCAGATCAAAAAGATGATCTGGTGATTTTATTCGAATTTTTCTGTCAGGGGACAGAATCTGTTTTCTGGACAGCATGTCACAACTTTTGCTTCCCTTATCATAAGAGGCTATAACTTGGCACAAAGCTGAAAAATAAATATACAATGATGTTGCTACAGTAGTAACAAACATCAAGACACAACAAAAGCAAAAATAAACCTAATTCGTTGTGGGCTGCCTCCCAAAAGCGCTTTCTTTTATGCCTTTAAGCTAGGCATGATGCAAAAGAAGAATCAAGTTTTATCAAGAGAAAGAGAATAACTAGCCCGAGTAACGGAATCAAAAGGTAACTTGATTTTCTTTCTAGGGAAGTGTTCCATCCCTTTCTTGAGAGGGAATTGGAATTTTATATTCCCATCTTTCATGTCAATAATTGCACCAACGGTGCGAAGAAAAGGACGTCCCAAAATAATTGGACACAAAGGTTCACACTCTATATCCATTACAATAAAATCAACGGGAACATAGTTGTCATTGACAATGATAAGAACATCGTCGATCTTCCCCAAAGGTTTCTTTACGGAAGAATCAACAAGACGAACACCAAAAGAACAAGGCTCAAAGGGATTCAATTCAAACATATCATATATTCTTTTGGGCATAACGGAGGTACTAGCTCCAACATCACATAAAGCATAGCAAGAGAAGTTATTTAATTTAATTTTTATCATAGGGTCCCAACCATCATCTAGCTTCCTAGGTATGGAGGCTTCTACTCTAAGCTTCTCCTCCCTAGTTTTGATGAGAGCATTTGTGATATGCTCCGTGAAGGCAAGATTAAGTGTGCTAGTGTGGGGGTCTCTAGACATTTTGTGTAGCAAGCTAATAACTTCTGAGAGGGTGCAACTATCAAAATCAATATCACTACTATCAAAGGTGGTAGTAGTGTCGTCTAGGCTTACTTGTTTGAAACCCTCTATGTTCATAGGAGTTTCTTCATCTTCGGTTGAGGCATTAGCATCACCATTAATAGGTCCAACGGGACTAGGAGTGCATTGGGTGCTAATAGTTTGGGTGTCCTCAACAATTTGGATAGTGGAAACTGTGTGGTGTGTAGGAAGGCTCTTAATTCTATCATCTTCCTCTTTTTCTCTAGCCCACCTTTCTTTAAGTTTAGCCATCATCCTAATATTTTCATTAATTTGCAATTGGATAACATTAATAGGAGTGGCCTTATTCTCCTCAAGGGGAGAGGTTCTAATTTTAAGCATTTCAATATCAAGGGCTAAGATTTCTACCTTCAAAGAGAGATTATCTAATTTAGCTAATTTCTCCTCTACATTTTTATTGAAGGCTTTTTTGGTGGTGATAAAGTCTCTAAGCATGCTTTCTAATTCAGAAGAGGGGTTCTTGTTGCTAGGGTAGGTGTTGTTGTTCCCATAGTTGGATGGAAACGGTCTAGGATTGCTAGCAAAATTACCCCTATAAGCATTGTTGTTGAAGTTGTTTCTAGCAATAAAGTTCACATCTACTTGTTCTTGGGCAACCAAAGAATTTAAAGGGACATCACGAGGATCAATAGAGGGTTGCTTGGTAAGTAGAGACATAATTAAGTCAACTTTTTCATTGAGGGAGGTAATTTCCTCGACAGAGTTTACCTTCCTACCTGTTGGAGCGTGTTCGGTGTGCCATTGGGAATAATTGGTCATCATCTCATCGAGAAGCTTCGTGGCAGCACCAAGTGTAGTTGACATAAAGGTTCCTCCCGCGGCCGAATCTAACAGGTTCCGCGAGAAGCCTGCATAAAAAGTCTGGATAACCATCCAGGTAGTCAAACCATGTGTAGGGCATTTCTTAACAAGAGATTTCATTCGTTCCCAAGCTTGGGCAACGTGTTCATTATCAAATTGCTTAAAATTCATAATGTTACTCCTTAATTGGGTAATTTTAGCAGGTGGGTAGTACTTCCCTATAAAAGCATCTTTGCACTTATCCCAAGAATCTATGCTATTCCTAGGCAAAGATTGAAACCATATTTTAGCTTCTCCCCTTAAAGAGAAAGGAAAGCAGCATCATCCCCAACACCAGAGAATTGATCTCTCATAACAAGGTTTAGCAAGGCAGGTTTAATTTCATAAGAGGTAGCTGAAGTGGCAGGTGTGGCAATGGGGGTGCAGATAAAGTCTTGGTTGTTGTGACTAGTGAAGTCACACAACTTGGTGTTTTCAGTGGAACCCATAGCAGCAGCAAGTGTGGCAGATTTTTTTTTGTGATTTTTGATATAAGACACAAAGATAAAAACTGAAAGGTAAACTAACAAGACTAAAAAACAAAGGTAAAGGGTAGTGTGCAACTCCCCTATCTAGCACTCGGAGTCCCCGGCAACGGCGCCAGAAATCTTGCTTGATGCGCGAGGTGATGATAGTGATTTCTCGCCCTTCGTTGGTAAACCCCAAGTGGAAGGTGTGATGTAGCACAGCAGCAAATTTCCCTCGGTAAAGATACCAAGGTTTGTCTCCAGTAGGACTCCGGAGATGATAATTAGGTGTCAGTGGCGCAACTGACGCGGACCTGCACACAGACACAAATAACTTTGTTCCCAACGAAGTTCAGAGAGGTTGTCAATCTCTCCGGTCTTGTTGTTCACAAAGGATCAAACACAAGGGATAATGATAGCAACTGAAAGTAAAAGCAGAAAAGTAAATGAGCGTGGAAACAGTGATGAAGATATGGACCGGGATACGTGATGTTCACTAGTGATGTCTCTCTCCCAAAAGACGATAAAACTGCTATGCGAGGTGAACAAATTATAGAAGGGCAATTGACAGGATTATGAATGCACCGCAATGCTAACTATGCTACAAAAGAAAGGAAGAGGCTCAAAAGCATGGGCAGAACGCCAAAATAAGTAGACTGAAATCCAACTGCATCTACTACTAATCATCCACCTTGAGATATCTATCCAGAACATCTCGCTGGTATTAAGTTGCGAGCCCCACCCAAAGTGTAAACCCAAAGCAACAGACAACTACATTAAAAAGCACTTTGCTTAAAGTAAACAATCCTTGTAACCGCGGTTACAAGGACCGTTGTTTTCCCCCTTGTGGCAACAGCACATCCCCTAGACTCATGTTTCTGTCACTCAAGCGTGTCATCAGGGGGCATGAACCCACAATCAAGCATAACGTTCCCTCTTGGGGTTGCTACCTACTACTTGGCCAAAGCAATAAAGAGCAACGGAGAACATGCAAGAATTACTTAAGAACAAAAATATAAGAGATAAGAACCAAATATATTACTCAATCACAATCTGAACATAATCTCATAATACATCAGATCCCATCAAACTCAGCATAGCAACAGCAGAAAGATTACAAAAGTGCCTCGATCATGTAGGGCACCTCACGAGGTCTAAACCATGAAGAACAAAGAGGGGAGGAGAACATCACATAGCTACTGATCATGGACCAATGGTCCAAAGGAAACTACTCACGATACATCCGGGAAGCATCCATGGTGGAGAGGAGACTCCCGGAGGTTGGCCCTCCCTCCGGCAGGGTGCCGGGAAGAGGTCTGCTAGTGCTCCCGATCTCGGAAGCGCGGCGGCGGAGGAACAGAGGCGAGATCGCGAAAAAGGGTTCTCTCCCCGAGGGTTTCTCGTCACGGAGAATATATAGGCGAAGGGGGGCAGCCAGGGGGGCCACCAGGGGTCCAGGCGCCCCCCTGGCGCGGCCAGCCCCTGGGGCGCGCCACCAGGGCGCCTAGGCCCCTGGTGATGGCCCTCTGGCCGCACTCAGGTCCTTCCGGAAGGTTCTTCTGCGCTGATTTTTTATCTGATTTTTCCCGAATTTTTGGAGCACTTTTTATATGGGGGAAAACTGAAATAGAAAAACAGCAGAAAACAGGAACTAGCACTGTGGTGCACTGAGTTAATAGGTTAGTCCAAATATGATCAAAAGTGTATGAAAGTGTATCTAGATCATAGCAATATCACACAAAACATGCATGGAGCAAGCAGAAATTATAGATACGTTTTGGACGTATCACTGACTAGCACGGATCGTCTCCTTGACTGGCAGAAACTGAGTTGCCTTGGATAATCGGTCGATGACGACAAAGATATCATCGTGGCCTTTCTGTGATCGGGGAAAACTAGTGACGAAGTCCATTTCAATCTTGTCCCATTTCCATTCCGGAATAGAGAGTGGTTGCAGAGTTCCAGCAGGGCTTTGATGTTCCTCCTTGACGCGACGGCAAACATCACACTCATCAACATATCGAGCGATGTCTTTCTTCATGTTAGACCACCAGTAGCGCTGACGAATGTCTTGGTACATCTTGGTACTACCAGGGTGAATCGACAAGGGTGTATTATGAGCTTCTTTCATGACATCAGTACCATAGTTTAGGTTGGCCTTGGCTACCGGAACCACTAAACGACCCTTGAAGTACACTGCATTATCATCATTTGCATCAATAGTGAAGAATGAGGGCCTTCCGCTGGCGACAAGGCGCTTAATCTTCACAATGTCAGAGTCATAATGTTGTACCATCTTGATGCGGTCAACGAGGTCTGGTTTGACAACCAGGGAATTCATTCCTGCGGAACAATTTCGATGTTCAGCTTTCGCAACTCTTCATACAGGAGTAGCTGTTGTACTTGAACCTCAAGTTCACTACAGTAGGCTTTGCGGCTCAAGGCATCGGCCATCACATTAGCTTTGCCAGGGGTATAATGAATATCCATGTTGAAATCGGCTATTTTCTCGAGCCATCTTTGTTGGCGGAGATTCAGGTCTAGCTGAGTAAACAGGTACTTCAGGCTTTGCTGGTCGGTGTAGATCTCGCAACGATTACCGACGAGGTAATGTCGCCACAGCTTCAATGCATAAATTACTGCTGCCAATTCGAGATCATGTGTTGGATACTTGTCTTCGTGAGCACGCAACTGACGAGAGCCATAATCAATCACTTTGCGCTCTTGCATTAGGACACAGCCTAATCCTTGACGAGACGCGTCGCAGTATATCACGAAGTCCTTCCGAGTATCAGGGGGAGAAAGCACTGGGGGAGAGTGAACTTGTCCTTGAGAGCTTTGAAACTTTCCTGACATTTATTAGTTCACTCAAACTTGACGCCTTTGTGAAGCAGATTTGTCAGAGGCTTGGCAATCTTGGAGAAGTTCTCGACGAAACGGCGTCAATAGCTGGCGAGTCCGAGGAAACTTCTGACTTGCTTGACAGTCTTGGGGGGAGTACAATCTAGGATAGCCTGAATACGCCCTGGGTTGACGACAATGCCATCCTTGGAAATCACATGACCAAGGTAGGTTACTTCAGGAAGCCAGAACTCACACTTAGAATACTTAGCGTAGAGTTTGTGTTCTCGAAGCTTTTCCAGTATAAGACGAAGATGTTCAGCATGCTCTTCTTCATTCTTGGAGTATATTAAGATATCATCCAGATAAACCACAACAAACTTGTCGAGGTATTCCATGAATATATAGTTCATCAATCGGGAAAAGGTGGCTGGGGCATTCGTCAAGCCAAAGGACATGACGGTGTACTCGTATGAACCATAACGAGTAATGAAGGCGGTCTTCGGGATGTCCTCTTCACGGACCCAGAGCTGATGATAACCCAACCTCAAGTCGAGTTTAGACAACACCGTGGATCCAGCAAGTTGATCATAAAGATCATTGATCCGAGGAGGTGGGTACTTGTTCTGGATGGTGGCTTGGTTGATAGGTCGGTAATCTTGGACCAAACGGTTTGTACCATCACTTTTCTTGACAAAGAGCGAAGGTGCTCCCCAAGCTGAGGAACTTGGGCGAATGAAGCCTTTCTGAAGTCCTTTATCGATCTCCTTCTTAAGTTAGGAGTTCATGCGGAGGCATATTGTAAGGACGCTTAGCAATAGGGGTAGTTCCGGGCTTCAAGTCGATGACGAACTCAACTTCTCTGGGCGGGGGTATTCCCGACAGTTCTTCTGGGAAGACGTCGAGAAAATCACAAACGACCGGAACTTTCTCAATGCCTTCAAGAGGTGAGTCGTTTAAAGCATTCATACTATAGATCTGCGCTTCAGCGTTTTGGGTTATTCGGGTGGTGTGGTTAACAATCTCGCCGGAGGGGTGAAAGAGTTGGACAGACTTGGTGCCACAATAGAGTGCGGCATTGTGAACTTTCAACCAATACATTCCAAGGATAAGCTCTATAGTGGAAGACTTCAGAATGATGGGGGAAACAAGGAATACAATTCCTTCGACTTCAATAGTGACATCGTGTACCATCATGGAGGTTTGAAAACGACCTCCAGGGGTGCGGACAACCATCGGTGGGTCCATCTTTTCGAACGTTATGTTACGTGATAATGCAAATGCTTCCAACATGAATGAATGCGATGCTCCTGAATCAAATAAAACAGTAGCAGGTACAAAATTAACGAGAAGGGTACCCATTACGGTAGCGGGTTGTTCCTGAGCTTCCACAACATCAATGTTGTAAGCATGTCCACGAGCATGATAAGTAGATCCATTATTATAGTTGGGGGTCCTGTTGTTGCCACGACCATTTCCACGGCCAGCAGGGTGAACTACCAGTTGATTCTCAGTCTGGGGGCAGTCTCTGGCAATGTGACCGGGGAGACGACACTTGAAGCACAGTCCATCCTGAGGACGAAGGGGTGCTGCATTGGGGGGTGGGGGCAGAGCTCTTGGCCTTGGTTGTGGTGGAGGCAGACAGGGTACAACATATGAAGGCCTTGGAGCAGGGGCAGGGGCAGGTGCCTGAGTCACACTGCGAGGGAGCCAGATGCGATGCTTCTGTGTTGCGCCCGAAGATGATCCAACGTCATGATAGCGCTTCTGCGATTCCTTGTGCTCCATCTGGGAAGTCTCGACGGTGATAGCGTTGTTCACCATGGTGGCGAAGTTAGCGAAATCATGAACGGCAAGAGCGAGCCTGAGGTCTGAGTTGAGGCCATGGCGGAACTTCTGCTTCTTGCGAGCATCAGTGGTGATCTCTTCTTCCGCATAGCGAGAGAGGTTGAGGAACTCGCACTGATAGGCTTCAACAGTCATGTTTCCCTGAGTGAGGTTGAGGAATTCTTCCCCCTTACGGTCCATGATCCCCTAAGGAATGTAGCGGGCGCGAAAAGCTGACTGAAATTCATCACAAGTGATGACTTCTCTGACTGGCAGTGAACGCTTGTGGGTGCTACACCGCTGAGCAGCGGCGCCTTTCAGGTGATAGGACGCAAAGTTCACATAGTTGGCTGGATCGACATTAGCAGACTCCAGCTCGTGAGTGATGTCGCAAAGCCAGCCATCAGCATCCAATGGCTGAACAGAGTTGCGGAACATAGTGGGGTTGAGGCGGTTGAAGTCGTGCAGAGTCACGGTGGCATGCTGATGGTGGTTCCCATTCTGATTCGGCTGGGGGAATTGAGCCATGACATTCTGCATGAACTGACGGTTCGGCTCAAACTGATGCATCATTGCGGCCATGTAATCCGGCGGCGGAGGTGGTTCGTTGGCACCACGACCACGACCACCACGACCAGCCATCTTGCTAAAATTTAACAGGTGTATTTCATCTATAATAATTTAACAAGATACTGGAAACAAGCATGAGGTAATGCGACAACGAAGAGGAGGCGCAGATATATAGGAGTAGTCATATAATACATACACATCCACACACGGAGTCAATCAAAAAAATCGGGCAGCATAACATCGTAGAAATTAAGGAAAAGGGACACACTAGGCGGCGCGCAGACCGCGGTAAGGAATACACGATGCGACATAGCTTCCGCTAAGTCAATCACGCCGCAAGAAAACTGTTGGCCACAGGAGTTTGTGCCAGAGAACTCGCGGCCTGCCCCGAATGAGAAATGGGATCCGTGGTCCGGGACCTGGGTCAGAACTCCTGCGACAGGACTCAATAGAGAGGTAAGCACCAGAACGACGGGTGGAATCAAGAGAACGTGATCCTAATGTTAGAGTTAGTAAAACTTACCAGCAAGGATAAGAGAGCAGAGTCCCAGAGCATAGGTAAGGAGAAAAGGTTCCTAATACCATAGATATCACGATGGGGTGATATTGATGTGGGCCCGTAAGCCAAACATTAAGTTAGCAAAATAGTTTTTCAAAGACTAGACTCAACTTCGACCAAGGAGTGGGTGGGAGGCTTCCTATAGGCAGTCGGCTCTGATACCAACTTGTGACGCCCCCAAAATCAAGCCGTGTACAGTAATCATACACGCAGGGTACACGACCGAAATCAGGGTGCCACTGTGAGAATATCACATCACAACACTAGGCACAAATAAGATAAAAAAAATGATATTACAAACCAGGGATCACGAGGAACCGAATACATAAGTTATACAATCATAATATCTAAGTACAGACATAGTTAGTCAAGTTTTGCCTTAAGAAGGCTAGCACAAATCACATCAGAGATACAGATCGAAAAGGAGAGGCCTCCTGCCTGGGATCCACCGAACTACTCCTTGTCGACGGGGAACTCAACGTCGTAGTAGTCGCCTCTGGGGTACTCCTGCTCCTGGGCTCCAACGTCAACTGCAGCGGCCGATGAGGCAAAACAAAAAGGGGGAAATAAAGCAAGGGTGAGTATCTAGCGTACCCACGAGTCTTACGTCCAGCTTCTAAGCATTTATGCATTGTATCAAATGGAAAGGGGAGGCTATATATGGTGGACTGAGTTGCAGAAATCCAGAGTAAGGAAGAGAATCTAGGCCTATCGAAGACTGGCATCTTCCAACGGGTCTTGCAGCATGAGAAGAGAATAGTCAACAGTTCATATAAAGCATAAAGTAACAATGCAGCAGAAGTTGCTGCAACATTGTATAATAATAAGTTGTAATAATTAATAATTATCAATGCCTCCGAGAATCCCTCCTCGACTTCCTTGCGAGGAAGAAAACCCGGAACCAATCAGTTTAGTAGTAGTAGTTTGTAGTAGTAGAGTCTGGCTTCAGCATAAAGCGTCTTGTTACCGTGGACACGGCTATCCCAATAGATTATCTTCCCTGCAGGGGCTGCACTACTGTTACCCTACGCGCTCGGATCTCCAAGGTGGCATACACCTTGTTAGGGAATGCCCCACCGAGGCTATCCGATACACCTAAGTCCATCCTTCAAGCTCAACAGAGAGGCCATCAGCCGGTCTAAATCCTAAGCACAAAGGGACGTTGGACCCCTGCCCTTTGCACTCCTGTGCGGTGCATGCGTGGGCGTTGAAGCAGACCCACCTCCTACTACCGTAGTAGGCAGTCCAAGCTCGGCAATCAGGCTGCGATACTACTGACGTTTGAAGAGCCATCAAACGAGGCTACAACGCAGAGGGCCCACATCGTAATCCCACGTGGAGGTAGTGCATAAAGGGCACGACGACCCACTCAAGTCATCCACCTGACCCATTAAGCATTTTATTATTTTCTATCGGGACAACTGTTATCGTTGCCCCTATTCGGGTGAGTCGCAGACAACGACAGCAGCCAGGTCCACCCCCATAACCAGAGCCAATGGACGCCTGCCCTTTCGTCCCACAAACTCGTGCGGCTACCAACAAGGTGAACCGTCTCCTTACCTTGTCTCGCGTTTGCTCTTTGAAGAGCTCCACTTTCGTACAACAGAGTGTCTCTTGGCCATCGAGCAAGTACCAGGCCCGTCGTACACCGGTGGAATACACTTGTACTGTCGATCCGATACAATACCCTGCGCGGGCACCGTTGGGTCACTCGACTCCTTACCTTTAAGGACAACCGGCATTCGGGGCCCTAGGGCAGCTATACAGAGTCAGCGACGAGTGGAGTACAAGGAGTACTCCTCGATAGCTCACACTTGATGTGGCTCGGCAGAGACGAGGTAGGGGCCTTTGGCGGTGTCTGCAATGTACCGTACCTGTAGAAGTTGTAATATATTGTATCCGTGATCACTCCCAGAGTGATCACGGCCCACTATCTAATCCTATTTGACTAACAATGCGCAGGGTCAACTGTTGAATATAATATATATTTATAAGGCAGCATAGAATATAGGAAGGTACATCAAGGGCGACAAAAACAGGCTATGCAATTGAATAGGATTGTAACGTAACAGCAGCAGTAACAATGCCTAGTGCAAGAAATGTACGGAAAGATAGGCGATATCTGGGGAAGAGAATGGCTCTTATTGCCTGGAAGCTCGACGGTAGGGGTAGGGTCATCGACGTAGTAGTCGTACTCAGCGGCGGTGTAGTCGGCGGCAGCAGCGAGGTCTACCGGAGAATAAAGGGGGGAGAAACATTAAATATAAAGCCAACATATGCAAACAGATGCATGATATGACAAATGCATTGCTATCGGTGTTCTAACGTAGTACAAGATCCTAAGCTCGGAGCGGGAATTCATCCGGGGATGAAATTCTGGCTCTGGGTTATTACCGACAGACGGCCCGGAGGGGGAATGTCGACGTTCGTTGTGTTAGAGGGGTGTGGATGACATACGGATAGCGTATCCATATTCGTTTCATTTTTCTGATCAATTTCATGTATAAATTTATTCAATCTGACCTACGGTTTAAAATATATTAATTTCTGAAGTTTAAATCATTTTTAAAGAATTTCTGAATTTCTTTTATTCTTAAATCCTAACATTATCCAAAGAGGGGTTGACCGGTCAAACCTGACCAGTGGGTCCCACTAGTCAGCCTCACAGTTAATAAAACCATTTTGTTAATTTAAATAACAGTGGGGGTCCCACATGCCAGTGACTCATTTTAATAATCCATTTAAAGTACACTAATAAGCCAGTGGGGTCCAGGTGACAATGACTCATGTGTTAATTTAACAGTTAACTTAATCCAGTGCGTTAATTAAAAGGTAGGCCCATATGTCAGTTGGTAAGGGGGTTATTTTAACTCGGTTTTATTTAACAGTGTATTAGCCGGAGTGGGCCCACATGTAAGTGGCCCATCGGGGTGTAATTAAGTGCTAACTAGACTTCTGACCGTGGGGGCCCAACAGTTAGTGACATCGACGAGCTCACCGGCGACAGAGGTCTGGAGACTCGAGCTAGCGCTCGATTCCGGCGGCCAAACTCAGCGCCGATTGTTGCTATGGGTTCAGGGAGACGCGTCGCTTCGATCCATTGTGGGGGAGGGGTCATGGTGGATGCAGTCGAGCACGGGGTCACAATGGCGGGAGGACGAGCTCGGACGTCAATGGTGAACTTTTCTACGCTACGCAATCGAGCCAAATAAAGCGTCAAACGGAACGTGTGGACAAGCAGCAACATGTGGGAGTCAAAACCGTGAGCTGGGGCGGCTTATGTGGACGGCTATGACGACGAACGACGGAGGCCGGAGAAAGTGAATTGGGGGTTTCGTGCTGGAGCTTATCGGGAGGCTACGGGGAGTTGGGGACTGCGAGTATGCTCACTGTGATCACGATGGTGCAAACGGCTCGCTCGGAGACGACGTGTAGGCGGTGGAATTCGGAGTCGATCCCGGCGGCTGGAGGTAGATGACGATGGCGATTCCAGTCATTGCAGTGGCTCCGAGTTCCTCTTCTTCTTCGTGGAGACGAAGGCGACAGCTACGAGTCGAAGGGACACGGTCACGGGGGCTGGGAATGAGTGTGGCCACGCGGGTTCAATGGGTCGTGGCCATGGCGGTTTCGGATAGAGGTAGAAGACGAGGACGAGCAGTGGAGAGGGGGAATAGGGTTAGGGTTGTTGGGAATGTGCCCTAGAGGCAAATAAAATATGTTTTATCGAGCATATTCCATTAGTTCATAATACGTTTGATACTATGCTATAACTGTATTAAGAGGAAACATTAATACAGGTGTGGTATACAAACAACCAGGTCCCTAGTCCACCCTAGTATACTAGTCCATTGGGCGATTGATGATCAAGGTTTCCTGATCATGAGACAATGGCGTCTGTTGACAATGGAGTCGTATCATTGGATAATGATATGATGGACATACACCCACCAGAAGTGTTGCGATGTGATCAAGTCACATAGTTCGACATTGCGATAACTATAACGTAGTGACCAGATCCTTAGACCGTAATGATCATACGTAATTACTGTCTATTAGGACTCCTTGATTTTCTACCCACCGCCTGACTGAAATATGCTGGCCATAAAGGAGTACTTCAGGTATTCCGAATAGATATGTTAATGAGTATGCAAATAGATCAAAGCGGGATTTGTCCATCCGTGTGACGGATAGGTACTCTGGTCCCACTCGGTGATGTTACATCATAAAGTTTGCAAATGTGTGACTAGGTCACGGAGTTGTAATATCACGGGAACGAGTAAACTTGTTTATTGAGAACGAGGACGAACTAGGTATAATGGATACCGATGATCAAACCTCGGACAAGCAAAGTACCATAGGACAAAGGGAACAGGCACACGGTTAACGGATCCAACAGCGTTTGAAGTTCATTCGATGGAAGCGCAGGGGCTATCAAGGATTGTAACCAGGTCCAATTGATTAGTAATTGATCAATGAGAATTGTCTCGATCATGTCTGCTGTTTCCCGGACCGTAGGGTGTTACACTTAAGGGTACTCGACGCAGTAAGGATTGATTCGGGATCACCGGAGAAATTGGAGAGAACACCGGAATTGTTCCGATGAAGGCCGGAAGTTGTTCCGGGTATTTTGAAAGGTTCAAAATATATTTAATAATGTTTAATATATGTTTTATTATTTAATTATCTGAATTAAATATTAAAATGTATTTAAATATAATTAAAAATGAATTAAAAGGCATATGGGCCTCATAGGGCCCATTAGGGGGAGAGGGAGTCCTCCCCATGGGCCATGGCCCCATAGAGGGGCCCACCCCCTTTATTCATGGCGCACCCCCCTCCCCTTGGGATTAGTCCCACCCCGGAAGTGGAGGGGGGGTGGCACCCCTCCTTGGCCTATATAAGGAGGGGTAGAGGTGCCTTTTTATTGATGATATTTTTGAGATAAGTTCTCATCTCTCTCTCCCTCCTTTCTCCTTCCTCGAGTGGACTCCCCTTGTTTGTAGTCTACACTTGGTTGGGGATTTCTCCACTATACGCACGCCGTCGTGCTGCTGGAATCGGGATCCGAATCCATCTTCTTTCCGCTGCTCTACTGGTTCGGAGCCCGGAGGGACGTCGGGTATACTGTATGTGTATAATCCCGCGAGGCACTACACTTGTGGTGCTACTTCGTCGTCGTGGCCGTATCACGAGGTCTTCATCGACAACGTTCCGACGGGGACATAATCCCGTCATCGGTCCACAAGGATCGGGTGGCTGCAGGAGTCATCGTGGATCTGCGCGGCATCATGGATTGCCGGTACGACTACACCAACCACGTTCATGCGGGAACGTTTCCCGCTTAACGGACTACATACTGGTATGTGATCTATTTCTGTCCGTTACTTGCATCGCCATAGCATAGGTCTGGGTATGGGTCTCGTAGGTTATGAAAAAATTGTGTTTTCTGCCCCGAACCCCAACAGTTGTATCATGAGCAAGGCTATGCGTAGTGTATTGTACGGATAGAACACATCTAGTATGTGGGCATCAATTCTCCAATTGTTAACCTCTCACGTGTACTCATTTAGCGTTGCGGCAATGTTTGATGAAGCGGCCTCCGACCGACCTTACGCGTTTACGCGAGACTGGTTCCACGCTTGACATATGTCTTGTACCATATAAAGTGGTTGGGGGTGTCTGTCTCTCTGCATTAGCGATGCGAAGATGTTTGCAACGGAGGGCCCCGACAGGGGTGTAATAGAGACAATTGCGAGATTGGTGTTGTGGCTTGTTTTTGCAGGATAGAAAGCGGTTCTTTTCTCGAAACCCCTAGCAGCCACGTAAAACTTGCAAAAGATAAAGTAGAAAGGCGTTTTAACTTTAATTTGCATGAAGGGGGATCATAGGTTGTATGATTTACAATTTTACTTCCTGTTTTATGCTAGTATGCTAGATATATCGACGGTAGCACGAAACAGGACCATCTCTCACAATACCAACATTGTGTTCTCCCTTGGTGGGCACTGCCTGGAAGGTTCTCCCATATGGCTTGATGCTCCGTACATACCGGAGTTGTCCTACATATTAAACGGAGTTCGCATGAGGTTGGGTTCGGCAAGCCTGGCATATGCAGATATGGCCTTGCTGAACAGCTAACATCAAGGTTCGATTGGCAGGCTTGACGTATGTAGATGCGGGCCTGGAACACAGGAGACCGAAAGGTCGAGCACGAGTCACATGCCTGATGTGATTGGCTTAGAGGCCTACCTGGTTCGCATACTGATGGCCGTGACGATCGGAGGAGGTATGGGGGCTGGGATTGTGTAATCACTTAGTTAAATTGAGAAGTGTTTATCTAAGTGGGAGCTTTCTAGAATTTTGAGATCAAATTGAAACTCCACATTATGAACTTAATCTTCATGTCTTAGCAAATATCATTGTAGATAACGTCATACCAATGTTTAGAACTATGGCTCTTTTAGTATGATAGAACTTAAAGTAAATGGGTCTTACTTCATTGATGTGTACCAACACCATTAGATACATACTCATTAGTAATGACTTGCTAAACATAATACGAAGAACTGCTAGGAGATACACCTGACAACTCCGTAATCAAGGAAGATGATGATGAGTATCGCACTCACCGTCACTTATGAATGACTGTCCAATACACCATAATTCATTCTATGGAATCTGGATTGTGAATGCATGTTAACCAACACGTATGACGTGCTAGGTGAACTTGAAAGCACTTGGTCACAAATCAGAGTAATGGAATATGAGTATATGGACGGGGTTTCTTTCAACTATGGTGGAAAGAACAACCTGCTGAGAAAGTCACTTGGAAAATGTATAAGATACATGGAACACCTTGTGTATAACTTGGACTACTGAATGACTGGTTACTTTGCGATAACTGGGGAGTTGCATCCGCTTCCTCCCAGTTATAAAGACCATGTCTGGACTATGTCATGAAGGAGAATCGTTCACCTGTCATGAGGTCATGGTTAAAGTCAAGAACTTTAAGAGTAGAACCAATGCAGGAATGGTCATTGACGGAGAAGGTATATTTGATATACGAGTTATAAATGTCTTTCCCACGAAACACTAATTGCGGTTGATTAAGTATTCGATGCTTGAACTTACTGCTTGAGAGTGGCTTGGAAGGGATGAGGTGACAATGTGTGTTGATGGCAATCAAGATAGTTGATGGTCGACAACACTCTCCCTCTACATCTATCAATTGATTAATATATGAATAAATTTTATGATCGTTTGAATGAGGACTTTATTAGTGTGTCTTGCATCTCGCGAAGACAATTATTCATATTAGTGAGAAACAAGTCAGTTGTTCTCCTTTTATGAATGATATCTCTTATGGTCACATTACGATTATGAATGAGTTATTCTTATATTGATGATAGTTGTTTGATCATTTATAAGAAATATTGTAATGCTAAGAAATATCCAGGCTTAATAATGAAACTCTAGTTTAAGTCATGAATGGTATGATGATGTCTTAAGATACTTGATCTCTTGACACATACAAACCATGCCTTTTAGGTGAGATGACTAAACCCTCGCATTCTGGTAAACGGAGTGTGTACTGATTGTTGAGTATCATACATTGTGATGTATCGTATGGCAGTATGTGGTGAATTTCATTATTTCGTGAACTTCGAATGTGGACTTAGATGAATATTTGTATTCACTAATGAAACATGAGTCTGAAATAATTTGATATGATCAAAAGGGATTTCAGAGTAAAGATGGATGTTAAATTAACAAGAAAGACAAGTCTCTACGATTTGATCAAAGTGACAAATGTTTTGAGTTAGTCTTGGGCATAAAGACTTGTGTAAAAGTTGTTCCACAAATTGCAATATCTTGAGACACTTCAATATGATTGACGTGCCTGAACATTGTGATCATATTCTATCGAAAAGTGTATGTTCTAAGTTATCTCTTACCAAGTTACGTTGTTATTGTTTAGAGTTATTAATTTAATATGCAAACACTCACTTCAGCATAGGGAACCATCTGAGTTCGTGGAAACCAACACTATATGTGTCATGGTGTGTTGTGGTTTCTAGGAAGCTTGATTTATGTAAGATAAATTATCTTTGTAGTGTATCCTTAGACAACTATGGATGCATCTTCCAAAACTAGAACCAAAAGGAGCAAAACTTGTATTGCTATGTTTGGTGTTCGTCAAGAATTGTTCTTGATAAATGTGGTAATGGAAGAAAAGTGAAAGTTCAACCAAGGTAATTGACCTTGCCTCCAAATGTCAGAGTAGTGCAACGGAATATGTTCTGGAAGCAAAGCTCTACAATAAGAGGAGAAACTAATGATAATGATCATGATCTTCTGATGAGAGCTTTTACTGAGAAAGGTAGGATTCAAGAATATAAATTTTCCCCTGGTGCAAAATGATATTCATGATTCACTTGTCATGTTAATGGAACAAGACATTCCTACGAACTACAAAGAAGCGATGGTGGACCTAAGTACGAGATATGACTACGAGTCATGAAATCCTATGTTGAGTTACATTTAAGATTGCTTGAATCTTATCAAGTAAGGAGGTTACTTGATATTCACAATAACTTCAGAGTTATGAGGAATAAATATGAACATCAAAGGACGTCAAGATTGGTTTGTCACAAAGATTGTTTCTGACAAATTCAATGGGTTGACTACAATGTGTAACAATGCTTGAGTCAAAGGGATATTCACTACGATTGATCCAGGATTGTTATCAATACCGTGACTTCCTCAAATCCTGTATTTGAAGAAGTGTTGTAATTGGTACAACAAGAAGGTTTTGGAAAAACATATGGATACTAGTGTCTCGTAAACTGAATTCTCATTTTGATGGATGATCAAAGGATTTTGGACTTAACCAAAATATCGAGGAAACATGTATTTGCATGAAACTGAGTGGGAGTTGAATAGTTTCCTGAAACTTAATATGTAGACGACATATTTTGAGTGGGAGCTATGGGAGTATTATCCTAGACTTATATGTTAATGACATATTTGAGTAGGAGTCATGTCTTTAGTATCCTGAACTTGATATGTGTCTGACATATCTAAGTGGGAGCCATGTGGATGTTATCCTTGTCTTATATGTGGCCGACATATTTGAGTGGGAGCAATATGAGTGTTATCCTATAACTTAATATGTGCATGACATATTTGAGTGGGAGCATGATAACATTCTCATATATGGATAACATATTATGAATGGTGCAGTTGGTGTTAATGATTATTTGAATCTTTCATAAATGAAGATGAATAAGTATTAAGCATTGAAGATCTATTAAGATATATATGTGTTTAATAACATTGAGTCGTAATACTTTCCTGGATAAGATTCTGAAGGAGATCAGAATGGGACAAGTCAAGAAGTGGTCTTTACTTGTATATCCAAGAGAAGTGTTGAATTAATCTCAGTACAAGAAGAATGGTTAATGGTTAATGAAAGAAATGGATGTGTTGGATCCTCTATGCCTTTGTCATAGGTTCTTTCATATAAAACCAGAGTTATGTACTCGACGTAATGTGACCCAAGTTCTTAGTAATAAGAACATGTTGTGATATGATTTATGAGTAATCATTGAACAAAGAGTTAAGTTTATCCTTCAGTGTCTGAAGAGAACTGAGGATACATCTCAAATTTGTAAAGGATAGTGGACTTGACCATAAATGTTATGTTGGTTCAAGTTTTGACACTAACCTAGAAAATTGAGATATCATACTAATGAATGCCTAAGTTCAAAGAAACATGGTTAGACATCAAAGTTGCATACAATGCACTAAGGATTGAATCTACATTGATGTGGCTGCTTTAGAAGTAGCAGGAGTTATATTATGGCTTAAAGACGTTCGACTTCTGATTGAGTGAGTTTCAAGTGTGTATGACTATGGGAAAGTCCGCGTGACCCACCGGATGTCATTGCTATGACACAGAAAACGAAGTCTCACTTCACCGCCAAATATATATAACTCATCATTATAGTGGATAATGAAGGAATGTCAAATTAGGTGACATTATGATTTGCAAAAGGACATACGGTTCTGAATGGTACCCAGACCGTTGATACAACCTCTTCCACGGGCAAGCATGATCAATAAGGAGTTATGATACAGAGAAAATGCAACTAGATTATTTGTACTCTAGTGCAAGTGGGAGACTGTTGGGAATGTGCCCTAGAGGCAAAAAAAATATGTTTTATCGAGCATATTCCATTAGTTCATAATACATTTGATACTATGCTATAACTGTATTAAGAGGAAACATTAATACAGGTGTGGTATACAAACAACCAGGTCCCTAGTCAACCCTAGTATACTAGTCCATTGGGCGATTGATGATCAAGGTTTCCTGATCATGAGACAATGGCGTCTGTTGACAATGAAGTCGTATCATTGGATAATGATATGATGGACATACACCCACCAGAAGTGTTGCGATGTGATCAAGTCACATAGTTCGACATTGCGATAACTATAACGTAGTGACCAGATCCTTAGACCGTAATGATCATACGTAATTACTGTCTATTAGGATGCCTTGATTTGCTACCCACTGCCTGACTGAAATATGCTGGCCATAAAGGAGTACTTCAGGTATTCCGAATAGATATGTTAATGAGTATGCAAATAGATCAAAGCGGGATTTGTCCATCCGTGCGACGGATAGGTACTCTAGGCCCACTCGGTGATGTTACATCATAAAGTTTGCAAACGTGTGACTAGGTCACGGAGTTGTAATATCACGGGAACGAGTAAACTTGTTTGTTGAGAACGAGGACGAACTAGGTATAATGGATACCGATGATCAAACCTCGGACAAGCAAAGTACCATAGGACAAAGGGAACAGGCACACGGTTAACCGATCCAACAGCGATTGAAGTTCATGCGATGGAAGCGCAGGGGCTATCAAGGATTGTAACCAGGTCCAATTGAATAGTCATTGATCAATGAGAATTGTCTCGATCATGTCTGTTGTTTCCCGGACCGTAGGGTGTTACACTTAAGGGTACTCGACGCAGTAAGGATTGATTCGGGATCACCGGAGAAATTGGAGAGAACACCGGAATTGTTCCGATGAAGGCCGGAAGTTGTTCCGGGTATTTTGAAAGGTTCAAAATATATTTAATAATGTTTAATATATGTTTTACTCCCTCCGTTCCAAAATAACTGACTCAACTTTGTACTAGCTCTAGTACAAATTTGTACTAAGGCTACGACAGTTATTTTGGAAGGAGGGAATATTATTTAATTATCTGAATTAAATATTATAATATATTTAAATATAATTAAAAATGAATTAAAAGGCATATGGGCCTCATAGGGCCCATTAGGGGGAGAGGGAGTCATCCCCCATGGGCCATGGCGCCATAGAGGGGCCCACCCCCTTTATTTATGGCGCACCCCCCTCCCCTTGGGATTAGTCCCACCCCGGAAGTGGAGGGGGGTGGCACCCCTCCTTGGCCTATATAAGGAGGGGTAGAGGTGCCATTTTATTCATGATATTTTTGAGATAAGTTCTCATCTCTCTCTCCCTCCTTTCTCCTTCCTCGAGTGGACTCCCCTTGTTTGGAGTCTACACTTGGTTGGGGATTTCTCCACTATACGCACGCCGTCGTGCTGCTGGAATCGGGATCCGAATCCATCTTCTTTCCGCTGCTCTACTGGTTCGGAGCCCGGAGGGACGTTGGGTATACTGTATGTGTATAATCCCGCGAGGCACTACACTTGTGGTGCTACTTCGTCGTCGTGGCCGTATCGCGAGGTCTTCATCGACAACGTTCCGACGGGGACGTAATACCGTCATCGGTCCACAGGGATCGGGTGGCTGCAGGAGTCATCGTGGATCTGCGCGGCATCAGGGATTGCCGGTACGACTACACCAACCACGTTCATGCGGGAACGTTTCCCGCTTAACGGACTACATATTGGTATGTGATCTATTTATGTCTGTTATTTGCATCGCCATAGCATAGGTCTTGGGTATGGGTCTCGTAGGTTAAGAAAAATTTGTGTTTTCTGCCCCGAACCCCAACAAGGGTTTCGCCGCAGCATCGAGGGCGGCGTGTATAATCCATGGGCCTACATAGGAAATTGGGGATCTATGTGGGGTCCAAATCACCGTCCATAATCGAGTACCTTGAACCCCTCACAGGGGATCTATTCACAGCCCGTCATGTTGATTGCATCTTTAATGAGGACCATTTCCCGGCATTAGGGGGACATCAAGTACCAAAAAGAATGCCCGTAAATCGATTGGAATGCCCAATTCATTTCCTCCTCTGATCCACGTACTCAAGAAATTGAACATCAAGTTAGGAAAATAATTGATTTGCAACACATTGCAAATAACCTGCCTGATTCATTTACTGACTATAAAGGTGTTACAAAATCCTACAATCCTGCCAGAAATGCCCCCAAAAGAGTGGAGGTACCAACAAAAACACTCAACCCCTTTTTTAAAAGAAGAGGAGGAGAAGTGCGGCCATTGAACAGGATTCAGCTTCTCGCAAGCAAAAAAGGAAACAGAGGAAGAAACCCTCTAAACCAGTAAATGTAAATCAACCTAGCGTTGATAATCATCAAATGGGTAATGAACACCCAATGGAAGGTCAACCTCCACAACCCATCTCAGTTGTTCACTCAATGGCTGGGATATCGGGAAACCCTGATTCAATCGTATTGGTAAATCACGACCAGTCAACAAGGGTAAATGGAATTTCCATGAACTATATAGATTCTGGAGAATCTTACAATCGTAAGTCTACAATTGTCGACATATATTTCTCAACTACAGTTGCAAACAACCTTCTAAATGATCATGATCCAAAGACCATGGCAGAGTGTGAGAAACACTCCGACTGGCCTAAATGGAAGGATGCAATCCAAGTTGAATTAGCCTCGCTCAATAAACGCAAGGTATTCACTGAAGCAATACCTACACCTCCCTAAGTCTTCCCTATGGGATTCAAATGGGTTATCGTCCGTAAAAGGAACGAGAACAATGAGGTGGTGAGATATAAAGAAAGGCTTGTAGCCCAAGGTTTCACGCAGAGACCAGACATTGATTTCAATGAAACATATCCTCCAGTAATGAGTGGTATCACTTTTCGATATCTTATTTCAATGGCAGTACAAAATCTTTTATCTATGCAGTTGATGGACGTAGTGACCGCTTACCTTTACGGCTCACTTGATTCGGGCATATACATGAAAGTTCATGATGGAGTCTTAGTCCCGAATCCAAACGCAACACATATTGTGTGAAACTAAATAAATCTTTATATGGCTTAAAGCAGTCGGAACGCATGTGGTACAACCGACTTAGTGAGTTCCTTTTGAAAAAGGGGTACTCCGATAATAATGATTGCCCATGTGTTTTCATCAAAAAGTCCACAACTGGATTTTGCATTATTTCAGTCTATGTCGATGATCTAAACATCATTGGCAACACACAAGATATTGATGAAGCACATGATCATCTAAAGAAGGAATTTGAGATGAAGGATTTGGGTTAAACCAAATTTTTCTTGGGATTACAACTTGAGCATCTTCCCTCAGGCATTTTGGTTCATCAAACCTCCTATATCCAAAAAATATTGGATAAATTTAATATGGAAAAATCATACCCATCCAAAACTCCTATGGTTGTTCAATCTCTAGACGTAGAGAAAGATCAATTTAGACCAAGGGAAGATGACGAAGAGATATTGGGATCAGAAGTTCCATATCTTAGTGCTTTTGGAGCGCTTATGTATCTTGCAAATTGCACCAGGCCTGATATTGCATTTGCAGTGAATTTACTAGCTAAACATAGCGCAGCTCCCACTAAACACCATTGGACAGGAGTCAAGAATATCTTTCGATATCTCCAAGGCACAAAGATCTTGGTCTATTCTTTCAATTTCAGAAAAATCTAGATATTGATATGATCGGATGTACTGACGCTCGCTACTTATCAGAACCCCATAATGCCAGGTCGCAAACCGGTTTTGTGTTCCTACATGGCGCCGGGACAGTCATCTCATGGAAATCTTCCAAACAGACTCTAGTGGCTACACCCACCAATCATTCTGAAATAATCAGATTATATGAAGCATCACGAGAATGTATGTGGCTTCGCAGAATGATCAACCACATACAACAATCATCTGGTAAAGGTTCAATTGAATCTCCAACCATTATCTACGAAGATAATGCTGCTTGTGTTGCTCAAATGCAAACATGTTATATAAAGAGCAATATAACTAAACATATTGCACGTAAAAAAAATTATCCTCATGAATTACAAAAGAGTGGGGGACATAAACATCTTGCAAATCAAATCATGCGATAATCTTGCTGACCTATTCACAAAGTCTCTACCAACTTCAACATTTGAAAAATATGTTCGTGGAATTGGTATGCCTCGACTTCGTGATTTGCAAGGATCAGGGGGAGTAGCTCTCTGAAATATAATCTATTCAAACATTATATTGCACTCTTTTTACCTTTATGAGTTTACTCACATAGTTCTCATCAAGGGTTTTAATGAGATAATATCAACACACGAATATATGTCATACCTTCTATTTTTCCCCACCAGGGTTTTTAACAGATGTATACAAGAGATATTAGTTGTCCTCTAAACTTATCAGTGAGTTTTATCCTTTCGTGATTTTCTCATATAAGTTATCATAGAGACAATAATCATTATATGTTGCATCATTTTCTCCTTACTTTTCCCATTGGGTTTTTAAAGGAGTTTTCACAACATATCGAATATTATTCTCCTCATATTTTTCCCACAAGGTTTTTGGGGGAGTTATTCAACATAATATACGCTTGTGATCAAAGATCAAATTCTGAAGATTACACAAGGAATACAAGGTATATGAGAAGCAACATTGTACAAGGGGGGGGGTGTTGAGAAACAAAACGGTTCCCCTACGAAACCGGATGAAGCCAACCGTCTTCTACAACCTACATATAGTTTCGCACGTTTTTATTATGTCCAAAGCACTAGTAGGAACTACCCAAACCGCTAGGTAGCAACTGCCTTGTAAACCGACATAAACCTTATATATATATATATATATATATATATATATATATATATATAGGGATGGACTATTCGTCATCCTGGGTGAGGAATAATTATTCTTCACCCCCCTTTGTTTTCACATCAATGCACTGTAATTTTACATTTTGTAAATTTTGTCTTATTTCATACGTAAAAAGAGAACGTAAAAAATATAATCGCCGTAAAATATATTTTATATTACGTAAAATTACAAAGGTAAAAATGATGGTGTAAAATATACATAAAATGTAATTTTTTTGATCTTATGACCAATTTTTTTGTTTTTTTATGTCAAAGTTTATGAAGCGAATTCATATTAATGTAACTATTTGTATTACAAACGTAATTTTTTCATGAAAAGTTCGTAAAATTACCTCGGGTGAAGAATAAATTATTTCATCATCATATATATATTTCATCATCCAGGGTACAGAATAATTTATTCTTCACCCCGAGGTAATTTTACGAACCTTTCATAAGAAAATTACATTTATAATACAAATAGTTACATTAATATGGATTCATTACGTAAATTTTGACATAAAAAATAAACATATAGGTCATAAGATCAAAAAAATACATTTTATGTATATTTTACACCATCATTTTTACGTTTGTAATTTTACATAACATAAAATATATTTGACGGTTATTATATTTTTTACGTTCTCTTTTTATGTATGAAATAAGACAAAAATTACGAAATGTAAAATTACGATGTATTGATGTCAAGACAGAGGTGGTGAAGAATAATTATTCCTCACCCAGGATGACGAATAGTCAATCCCTTCTGCTCTGCATCGTATCACTAAGGGAACCGCACTGCTGACTTACAAGCATTGCAGTTCGGCTAAAAACGAACTGCATCACCGTTTTCTCTTTAACTTTTTAACCGTTGATCGGAATTGAGTGTATTATACACCGTTGGATTCGTATGGAAATGGAGCATCTTTCGTATGTTGAACACTTCCCACGATTCTTCACGTATTAAGAGAAGTTTCGAAAATAGTGCGGCGGCCCACTTTCACAGCGAAGTTTTTTCGCAATTGCTATTAAACCGTTCGCAAGAATGATGCGTATGATACACCGTTGGAAAGATAACGATTAGACACTTCGTTCATATGTAGAACACTTTCTCTAATTCCTCATGGTTTGAGAGGAATTTCGAATTGGAAAAACGCACAAACTCTGGTTTTTTGCGGATCTTGTAGAGAGTAAAACTTTTTAATTGCTTGTCCGATTGATACGTATGATACACCGTTGTATTCGTATGGAGTAGGAGATTAATCCATTTGTTAAACACTTTTCGAGATTCATCGCGGTTTTAAAGTAATTTTAAAAAATGGTGCGGCTGCCCTTATGTGGGCAGCGGAGAGTTTTTGCATACTTTTTTTATTCATTTGTCCGATCGATATAATTGATACACCATTGGATATCTATCGTCAAGGCGCTTCATTTATATATAAAACACATCCTCTAATTCCTTACGGTTTAAAAGTTACAATGATTTTACTAAAAACGCGGAACTCTGTTTTTCACGACACGAGATGACGAATAGTCAATCCCTATATATATATACAGTAGGTCTATTATGCTAATATTAGCAGAATAACTATTCTGCTAACACTTCTGCACTGCATCGTATCGCTAAGGGAACCGCATTGCTGACTTACAAGCACTGCAGTTCGGGTAAAAACGAACTGCATCACCGTTTTCGCTTTTCCTTTTAACCGTTTATTGGAATTGAGCGTATGATACACCGTTGGATTCATATGGAAATGGAGCATATTTCGTATGTTGAACACTTCCCACGATTCTTCACGGATTAAGAGCAGTTTTGAAAACGGTGCGGCGACCGACTTTTACAGCGGGAGTTTTTTCGCAATTTATATTAAACCGTTCGTCGGAACAATGTGTATGATACACCGTTGGAAAGATATTGATTAGGCGCTTCGTTCCTATGTAGAACACTTTCTCTAATTCCTCATGGTTTGAGAGGAATTTCGAATTGAAAAAACGCACAAACTCTATTTTTTTGCGGATTTTGTAGAGAGTAGAACTTTTTAACCACTTGTCCGATCGATGCGTATGATACACCGTTGTATTCGTATGGAGTAGGAGATTAATCCATTTGTTAAACACTTTTCGAGATTCATCACGGTTTTAAAGTAATTTTAAAATTGGTGCGGTTGCCCTTATGTGGGCAGCGGAGAGTTTTTGCATAAAAACTTTCGATTCGTTTGTCCGATCGATATAACTGATACACCATTGGATAACTACCGTCGAGGCGCTCCATTTATATATAAAACACATCCTCTAATTCCTTATGGTTTCAAAGTTACAATGATTTTACTAAAAACGCGGAACTCTGTTTTTTGCGACACGAAATCTACGAAGCGAACTGCATGTGATTGCATCCGACGTGCAACCGCACTGCATTATCGGTAAATAGAAATGAACGTATTTTCCACGGATCCGAACTCGACGAAGCGAACTGCATCCGTCGAGCGACTGCAATGCAATGTCGAGGAGAAAGAACTACATGTGTTTTTCATTATTATTTATCAAAACATTGAAATTTTCTTCGAGAGAAAGTGAACGCAGCACGCACCAAAGTGAACTGCACAACTTTTTTATGTATGTATATATAACGAACCACGAAACGAACCACAATGAGTGCACTTCATTCGAGAGACTACCGCACTGCTTTAAACAAAAAAAACGCTCCATCAGACGAGCAAGCGAACTGCATGATTTCTTTTATTATTATTTTTTAACTTTTTCATGAACGATAGTAAACCGCATAGACGAGGAGATCCACGACACCCACGCACCCGAACAAGAATGAACTTTTTTTATGAACAAGAATGAATTGCCGAATCGAGGGCCAATGAACTACAAAAATTATTAAAATTTAACAGCCCCACAAATCAAAGTGCAATATATGCATATTTTTATACAGAAATAACGTACAATCCGCACTACACCCGAACACCCACGCACCCACACACACGAACAAAATCACACCGAGCACTCAACCGCACTGCATGTCAATGGAACTAACCTCGTAGCCGCTTCTCCTTCATCCCGCCGACGTGCGACGGCTACCGTCCAAGAGGAATTCGAAGACCATTAGGGGGTGGGAGGAGCAGTAGATCGGGACACGGAGCGTGTGGCCGGCGAGCGCCGTGCTCCAAGCCGGCCTCCTCTAGGTGGCAACCGTGGGAGTTAATCGATCGGACCGCGTTGCCGGAGAAGGAGTAAACGTCCCGTGCCGGTGGGTGGCGTCCAGATGTGGAGGGGAAGGAGGAGGTCGGAGCCAGCCGGGAAGGAGGAGGCAACGTCAGGCCGTGGCTTCCCGATCCGGTTGCACCGCGCTCCGGGATGTCCGATCTGGAGTCCAGGAGTTGCAGAGTGGCCCGGTCTGGGGGGCGGCCGGAGTGGAGGTAGGTGGTCGTCTTGGAGGTAGGTGGCCGGAGCCGAGGAGCCGAGGTAGGTGGACGGATCAGGGGGCGACCGGAGTGGAGGTAGGCGGCGGGGATGGCACGCTCCGGCGGGGCGGTGGGGCGCGATGGCGGCAGAAGGTGGGAGGGAGCGGCGGCCGCGCGGAGTCGTGTGTGGGTGGCAGCGGCGGAAGGGTGGGAGGCGGGGGAAGCGGCAGGGATCGCACTGGCCTTGTGGGTGGCCGGCGGGAGGTGGAGGGGGGAGGCGCTGCGAGGGTGGGTGCTGCGGGGGCTGGGCGTGGGGTAGTGGAAGAAGGTGGGGTGGGTTGGGTTTTTTTTCTGTGGTTCGGTCGGGTGGGTGTTTTTTCGGGTGTTAGCAGAATAACTTTTTGTTAGTAGAATAAGTCCTAAGGGGGTGTTAGTAGAATAGACCCACCCTATGTGGGTCTATTCTAACAACACCCCTTAAGACCTTATCTATTATTCTTAAGAAGTTGCTCCCCACTATCTCTATTATCTTAGCATGCACACATGCCACATCATCAAAGACCCACCACAATATGCATGAGAACAAGCTATTTATTATTAGTTTTTTTCATGCACACCCCACTACTCTTATTCTCTCTACATGCACAGCGTCCACATCATCATGATGCCACATCAGCCTTTAGTTTCCACCATCAACCAATCAGTCTATCGACCATCATCCCACCACAGCACATGTGCCATGTCAGCAGCCCTGTTGCATTCCCGACTTCAAGAAAATAATTAATCGTTCCCACGAGCTCACAAGTTCGTAATAATTGCAATTATTCCCCCTGTGTTTTTTTTTTGCGAAATAAACTGGAGTTCTATTCCAGAGTTACAGAGTTACAGTCAGCTGACAAAAGTTCAGCGATGCAGGGAGGTCCACTATGTAGCCAGCAAGACGTGCTACCATCAGTACGACCATGATTCGCCAGACGATCTGCCACTCTGTTTTGAAGCCTGTGAATTTTTTATGGAATAAACTCCTTTGCCACCATATAGCCTTGAATCTCAGACACAATATGAGCATATCTGGAGCCATTTAGTGAGTTTGAAGATAGTGCCTGAAGCGTCGTAGATGAATCGGACTGAACTACCACTGGTAAGCTTGCATACTCCGAAGCAAGTCTCATGCCTTCCATCAAAGCCTGTAGTTCAGCTTCGAGAGCGTCAAAGCAATGAAACAACACTCTGTAGGAAGCAAAGATAACCCTTCCCTGAGCATCACGGAGGACCATCCCTGCCCCTGCAGAGCCATCCTCGGGATTAAAAGATCCATCAACCGAAAGGGCTAGTTGGTTAGGACCAGGCGGGCGCCAGCTTTGATTCATAGGAATTGCGCGTTGCTCTGGGGCCTCCTGCCCTGGTAAAGAGGCCACCATTTTCCCCTTAATAATCTCTTCCATGGAGTACTTCCTGACCTGCGAGAGTGATGCATAGTAGCTTGACAGGAAGTTGCAAGAAATTTCTATCGGGACGTTACCCTTGCCATGTCTAAAATCATTTCTTTCACTCCAAATGCGCCATATGATCATAACCACCATATCTCTTTGGGACACGGAACATTGGGAGAGGATATGCAAGAGCCACTCCTTGCCAACATCCTGCAGAATCGGCCTCCCAGGCACATGCCAAACTTGACGCATAGCGTCCCATAGTGCAGCTGCATGCTCACATAAAATGATAGCATGAAATACCGTTTCCTCCTCAATTCCGCAGCGTGGACATTTAGATGTCGTGCCCACCTGACGATGGCACAGATTCGCTGCAGTGGGAAGGGAGTCCGTGGCCACCCTCCATGCAGTAATTTTCATTTTCTGCGGAACATCAGCCTTCCAAACAAGGTTCCAAATTGAATGCTCTCCGGTCGGCTGTGAACTTGACGATGTGGGTGCAAAAGTCTCCTCATGTTCACGCATAGCAAGATGGTATGCGCTCTTTACACTGAATTTTCCCAATTTATCCGGATGCCATGCTAGGAAGTCCTCCGCCTGCCTAGCAGATGTGCGGATCTTTAATATCTCATTAACATCCATAGGTAAAAAATTCTCCATTAGTAGCCTCCTCTTCCATGCTCCATTGTGATCAAGAAAATCCGAAACCCGGTTCAGTCTTGAATTTCCGCGACGGGACACCGGCCTGAAGGATGGACCCCTAGGGATCCATGGATCCCGCCATGTTCGGATCGACGCGCCATTACCAACCCGCCAGATTATTCCTCTCTTGACCAACTCCAAACCATGCTCAATACCGCGCCAAACAGCAGAAGCATTACCAGAAAAAACCGTATCAATCAGATTACCATTGGGATAGTATTTAGCCCGCAACAATCTGCCAACCAAGCTCTCTGGCTCTTCGATCAGTCTCCAAGCCTGTTTTGCGAGAAGTGCTTGGTTAAAGGCACGCATATCACGAAAGCCCATACCACCTTTTGATTTTGGTAACACCATTTTATCCCAGCTTAACCACGACATCTTCCTCTTGCCGTTCTCTATCCCCCACCAGTAATGTCTCATCAGTTTAGACATCTCATCACATACCGACGCCGGCAGCCGAAAAACGCTCATGACATAAGTAGGGATAGCTTGGGCTACGGCCTTGATAAGAATCTCTTTATTACCAGCTGACATAAATTTCTCACTCCAGTCCACCAAAACTTTCCTTAGCTTCTCCATTACTGATTCGAATCGGCCTTTATGCATTCTACCTTCCGGGACCGGAAGGCCAAGATATTTAGGCTCAAACTCTTCTTGCGTCACCTCGAGGATTTGTTTTACTTCAGAAACTACTAGCTCACCACAGTTGTCCGAAAAAAGGATGGAACACTTTGAGGGATTTATCAGTTGTCCTGTAGACAACGCATAAGTGTTCAACAAACCTTTAACCACGGCCGCCTGCTGTCCACTAGCCCGAAAAAACAGCAAAGAATCATCCGCAAACAAGAGATGGGATATAGCCGGAGCATTGCGACAAATACGTACCGGCTCCAGCCCATCCGCCGCAATAGCTTTGTTCACCAGAGAAGATAAAGCATCAGCCACAAATAAGAATAAAAACGGTGATAGTGGATCACCTTGTCGAAGACCTCTCGATGGTAGGAAGCTGTCCAATAACTTCCCATTAAACTTTACAGAATAGCTGACAGATGAAACACACGCCATCACTCTTGAAACCCACTGATTTGAGAAGCCCCATTTGACCAGAGCTTTCTCCAGAAACACCCAATCAACACGATCATAAGCCTTCGATAGGTCTAACTTGTACGCACAGAATTCCGAGGGTCCTCGCCGAAGGGACTGAATGTAGTGTACACATTCAAAAGCAATAATCGAATTATCAGATATAAGCCTGCCAGGAATAAAAGCACTCTGATTCTCTGTGATCAACTCCAAAAGTAAAGGCCTCAGCCTATTCACCATACACTTAGACACAATTTTGTAGACCATCGGCATTGTCTCTTCGATTCCCCTTCCCTTCAGTGGGAAACGTGGTGCATCCGTCCAATCTTCTCCCCTTCCCTTATAATTATCTGCCTCTCCACGAGCCCATCCGTCTACCGTTTTCTCTTCTTGGATCTACAACAGTGTTTCCGTTAGACTATGAATCATGGGATCAATGCCTTCCCGATCGAGGTTCGTTCTTCAAGGTACAAACTCCACGCGCTCTCTCACGGCAATCTTGATGGAGCCAACATCTGTTTCCGTCCATCCTCAATACCATGACATTGTTGTTCATCCGGTCGATGTCATCGAGGCTTCCTCACCGACATGGTCTGAGTTGCAGAGTGATGCTGAGCGGGTAGGTAGCCACCATTCTGCTTCACGATGATTGATGGTGTCATGGTAAGACTGTAGGTTGCCATAGCGTTTGTACATGCTTTTCTCGGTTTAGATTTGTTTGCTCAGTTCATTTTCTACCTTCAGATCATACGACACCATCTACGGCCGATTTTCTTTGCAGCCTGTGCGGGTAATGTGTGGTAGTGCAGAAACGACAAAGTATCCAACAAGATTGAGTTGCCATCGCATTTGATAACGAAACGCATTGGGGATGATCTGAAGCTCTGGACACACAGGGCAGGAATCAGAGAAGACATCACTCATGACTTGGGCACATATCTTTTCTGGAAGGTAAATTGTCCATGCCCTTGTATTTTCTTTTCTTCCTCCTTTTTATTTCTTACATTTATGTTGTTGTTCACTTTTGATTGCTGCATCTTGTGTGCCCAGACCATGGTTTGGGAGACTGTTCTGTAAGACCATGGCCTTCATGGCCGTTTTATGAATACAAGGTAGAGATGGCTACCTTCTCTTTCAGGTTTTCTGCCTACCTTTAGTCTTATAAGCTAGATACTCCCTCCGATCCATAATAAGTGTCGCTCATTTTGTACTAAGTTAGTACAAACTTTGTACTATATGGGCGACACTTATTATGGATCGGAGGGAGTACTTTTTTTGTTTGAGTTGGACAACGTAACTTAATTACAGTACATACATTTTTGTATCTGAACATGGATGATTTACCTTTATGAGTTTGATTGCCACAGAATTTTCAGTTGAACTCGACATAGCTATTTTTCCTATCTCAATTTCATTCACTGTTATATTTAAGTGCTACCTTGCCTTCAAATGTAATGGTTTTCAGTTATATGATTGACCCTTTTGTGCAACAAATTATATTGAATTCATTGCAGCACTCACAGGTAGACCCACGCATAAACATCTGTCCAACAATTTATTTGTACTTTTTATCGCAAAAAACAACAACAATTTATTTGTACTTTAAATTCTAATGACTCCTTTTTTCTATCACGTGGCTGGCAGATAAATCAACCTCGCCGGATGTCAGACCATGTTGATGCTGAGGTCTCCCTTCATCTCATCTTATGCATCACACAGATGGCTCTCCGGTTACTATGATGTTTTTTCGCTTCTCCCTCTCGCTGTCAACTTGCAGCCATACAATCTTTATTTGATTCCATTGTGTACACACAGTTGCTCATGATCAGGCTATTCCTTTTTAGGACTGAAACTAACATAGCACAAAATCCTGCATATAGTTGCGCATCAGAGAAGGCAAACGGAAAAAATTAGAGATACCTTGGTATACTACCGTGAATGACAGCCTAAAGAAATAACAGTACGCTGCACAAAATGTTCAGGTGAGAATATTCAAGAGCCACTCGTGATTTATAGGAGACCCTTTTTTATAGAAAATCAGATTGTTAGTGATCTTGCATTTTATCTCTTCAGTGCAAGCTATGTTGTTTTATGAAATGCATAACAATAGTTGCTATCCTCTGCACACACACACATACACAAAAATAGTTGCTATTGTTGTTTTAGTTTTTGCAAAGGGATGAGATGTTTCTATTTTCTCTACTCAACTCTTTCCCTTGATCACCGTGGAGATAAGCCCTTAAAGTAAAGAATTAATCAAAATTTCATAATACACACATTATTCAGCTTTTTATTATGTTTTCTCTAGATGATTTAGACAATATTTATTTTAAAAAAATTCCTTGTCATCAACATAACTATGTTTTCAAAAAAATCTTATGTTTTTAAACATCAAATATTTATTAGAGATTCCCGCGGCAACGCGCGGGGTATCATCTAGTTCTAACAGCACTACCTCTTATTCTGCCAACACCTGACCAAATTCGTTCCACCTCGAAACCGACCGACACACTTAACAATTGAAAAAAACCCTACCTCACCCACCCCAACGGCCCCCATCGTGGCTTATCTCCTCCACGTATCGCACGCCTCAACACCCCCACTACTTCCTGATCGTGACGCCGGCCCCCCGCGGTCTCCACCTCATGCCTCCAGTCCGAGCCACCAGATCCCGCCTTCGGCCACCAAGCCCCGCCTCCCTCCCCGACAACCATAGAGCGCTGCCCGCCATGGCCATGAGAGCGCGCCGCCCTCTGTGGCCACAAGCTACCACCGGCCGCCTCGGCCATGGGAGCGCGACAACCACAGCGGCCATGGGAGCGCGACGACCGCAGCGGCCATGGTAGCGCGGCAACCGCACGACCATGGGAGTGCAGCGCCCGCACCGTCCCGTGCATGACTCCTCTACTTTCGCCCCTGTAACGGACTCCGCCCTGCCCGCCGGTCAGTCACCAGATCTGGTCCGTTGCCGTCCTCCCGTGGCTGCCCAGCGCCAGATCAAAGGTCCACCTCGATGCATACAACCCCGGACCCTAGGTTCTCTTGTCCCTCTCCGGCATGGCGGCCCCGATGACCCGCTCCCCTCCCCAGCACAAGCGGAGGCACGGCTGGGACAGTAGGACTGGAATGCATTCCACATCCAATCCTACCTCCTCTGATACTTTTTCCGAGCTGCATACAGCCGCCGTCCTCGCCGTATCCATTCAATCCGACGACCATGTTAGGTTTGGTTCCTAGATGGAGAAAGGCAATCCAGCGCTGTTGCGAAAAGAACTCTAGCCGCTGACGTCTTTCCAACTCTGTGCGTACCATGGAGATAGCTTGGAGCAAGTTTTCGTTGAGAAGTTTCCTGTATTGAACTATGTAATTATTTTTTACGATGTTGTGGTTCACTTTTGAGAGTGATGTGGTCAACTTTTGAGAGTGATGTTGTTCATTTGTCCCCGATGTAAAGTACAATAATGTTAGGAAACCAAAAAAATCATGCAGTTTGCTTGCTTGATTGACGTGGTTCAGTTTCGGTAGCATTGCGGTTCACTTATGCTCGAAATTGAAGAGAAATTCAACGGATTGATAAAAAACCAAGTGAACAATAGTATTGTATCACTATCGTTCATAAAAAAATTTAAATGCAGTTCACTCACCTCGTCCATGCGGTCCACGTTCGTTGATAAAAAATTATGTTGAAAGTTAAAAGTAAGTGCAGTTCTCTCTGTCGATAAATGCAACCGGTTTCTGAAGGATGCAGTTCGCTTCCCCCGATTTCGGATCCGCGAAAAACACGTGCAATTCCGTTTGACGATAATGCAGTGCGCTTGGCTGTCGGATGCAATCGGGTGCCCCGCGGATGCAGTTCACTCGCCGATTTTTTCGTTCCGCGAAAAACACGTGCGTTCTGTCTGGCGATAATGCAGTGCGGTCGTCCAGCCAATGCAGTTCACCTCGTCAATTTCGGGTCCGCGAAGAACGGAGTTCCGTGATTTTACTAAAATCGACACAACTATTAAACCGTAAGGAATTAGAGGATGTGTTTTACATACGAACGGAGCGCCTCGACGATAGCTATCCAATGGTGTATCAATTGCATCGATCGGACGAACGAATCAAACGAATTTAAGCAAAAACTCCCGCTGTCCAAAAGAGGGCAGAAACACCGTTCTTCAAATTACTTCAAAACCGTGTGGAATATGGAAAAGAGTTCAACATATGGATTAATCTACTACTCCAGAAGAATCCAACGGTGTATCATACGCATCGATCGGACAAGCGGTTAAAAAGTTCTACTCTCTACAAGATCCGAAAACGAAAAACAGAGTTGTTGCGTATTTTTGCGGCTAGATTTTTCTCAAATCCGTAGCGAATTAGACAAAGTGTTCTACATATGGATGGAGCGCCTGATCGATATATTTCCAACGGTATATCATTTGCATCATTCCGGTGAACGGTTTAAGAGAAATCGCGAAAAAACTGCAGCTGTAAAAGTGGGTCACCGCACCATTTTCGAAACTGCTCTTAATCCGTGAAGATTCGGGGGAAGTGTTCAACATACGGAAGATGATCTTTTTCCATACGAATCCAGCGGTGTATCATGCGCTAAATTCCGACCAACGGTTAAAAAGTTGAAGCGAAAACAGTGCATGTGGTTCTGTTTTACCCGAACTGCAGTGCTCCGAATTCAGCAGTGCGGTTCTCTATGCGAAAATACTGCAGTTCGGAATGTTGTCAGAATAGTTATTCTGTCCTCGATGTCAGAATAGACCGGCTGTAGGGTGAGACTATTCGTCACCCTGGGTGAGGAATAGTTATTCCTCACCCTCCTGTTTTGACATCAATGCACCATAATTTTACATTTCGTAAATTTTATCTTATTTCATACGTAAAAAGAGAACGTAAAAAAATATAATCACCGTAAAATATATTTTATATTACGTAAAATTACAAAGGTAAAAATGATGGTGTAAAATATACATAAAATGTAATTTTTTTGAACTTATGATCAATATTTTTGTTTTTTTATATCAAAATTTATGAAGTGAATCCATATTAATGTAACTATCTGTATTACAAAAGTAAAAAAATTATGAAAGGTTCGTAAAATTACCTTGGATGAAGAATAAATTATTCTGTACCCTGGGTGATGTATATATATATATATATATATACATCAATGAACCATAATTTTACATTTCGTAAATTTTATCTTATTTACGAAATGTAAAATTATGGTGCATTGATGTGTATATATATATATATATATACATGCCGTCTATTCTACAATTGATGATAGAATAATATTCTGCAATAATCTCGTACTGCCTGATATAGAGATCTGGTATTTCTTCAGTAATACACTACCGTACTTTTTTTCGTAAAGTCGGTATTGCTCTTCTATATATGTGTAGTAATTTAATCGTACATTCTAAACTGTTAATTCGAATTGCGCAAATGATATGCCGTTGGAAAGCTACAGAAATTCTCAACTTATTTGTATTATGACTTTTTTCAAATATTTAGAATTTTTATTATGAATTTTCAAAAAACAGAAATTATCAAAAGCTGACAGAAAAGTGTTTTGAACGAAAAAATTTACTCACTTATCAGAATAGCGCAAATGATATACCGTTGGAAATCTACTGAAATTTCCAAACGTTTTCATATTTTAATGTTTTTCAAATTTTGCATAGTTTTTGAACAATTTTGAAAATACTAAAAGTCAGTTTTATGAAAAGAAAATTATGGATATTTTTTAAACCTCAAAATAATGCAAATGATATGGCGTTCGAAATCTATTGAAATTTTCCATCTTTTTCGTGTATTAAGATTTTTCAAATTTTACATAATTTTTTAGCAGTTTTGAAAATACCGAGATTCTTTGAAAATAGATGAACAATAATTTAGTATTAATTTTTTAACCACTTCTCGAAATAGCGCAAATGATATACTGTTTGAAAGCTACTGAAATTTACAAACGTTTTCATTTTTAAGTTTTTTCAAATGATGCATAGTTTTTGAACAGTTTTGAAAATAATAAAATTCAGATATATTGAAAGATGATAATTGTTGTTCTTTGGACCTCGGAAGGACGCAAATGATATGGCGTTGGAAAGGTATTGAAAATTAGCAACTTTTTCGTGTTTTAACCTTTTTTCCAATTCTTCACAGTTTTTGAACAATATTGAAAATACCGAGACTTTTTTCTGTTTCGATACAATATAGTATTGTACTTCTATGAAATATGAGTTTCGTACTGCCCGATAATAATAATAATAATTGTACTGCTCGAAATGAATAAATTGTACTGCTTGATTTAAAAAAAAGACAACTTTGTGTTGAACTTCTCTGAAATACGATTTTCGTACTGCCTTGCGATAAAAAAATGTATTGCTCATATTGTACTTCCTGGGATGATGATGTGGTACTGCTTCCGTATAACACTTTCGTACTGTTTTTTCGCAAACACAGTAGTGATATTTCGTACGTCTATATTATTTCATTTGTAGATTTTAAACCATTAAATAGAATTGCGTAAATAATATACTGTTGTTTTAAAATTTGTACTTTGTACTGCTTTATATATACTAGTAAGCTTGCACGTGCGTAACATACGAAAAAGGTCTTTGTTTCATCCTAGCTAGCATGAATATATTTAAACATAATAAAAAGGTTTAATCGGTGTACAAAAAACAAGAAATGGTATTATACTTCGATCTTTATTATGTATTTAAAAATATGTAAGGTCTCATATTTCATTATTTGGTGTTTCGTCACCTTGTACACATCCACACTCATCTCTCTTGCTCCCTTTTTCCGGTGATTTTTTGTTGAAACCACATACAGTACATCTTATGGTTTAACAAATAAAATCATGTGCCCCTAAAACAACAAAAGAAATCATGTGCAAATGCTACAAAACAGAGAAATCATGGCATCTCTCATATATCCATCAGTCGGTTGATGGCAGTTTTAACACCAAAGACGCATTCAAATGGATGTTCCAAAAGCTCGGATTCCCTAGCCATGGATCGTACATGTACACCCTCCAGATAGTAAACTCCACCCCCAATTATGTGACTGAAGCTCCGTTTCGCTGGAATTTATAGGAGGCGGGTTTCATTAGGTTTACAAACCTATAACCCAATGCTTGAAACAGCAGAAAATCACTCCATGCATTAAAACAGATTAAAATCAATCATACCTGAGTCAACCAGATTAGACACCGCTGAAGGCGACCCTCGTAATTTATCCCTCATGGTGTGAGGAAGAATACCGCCACTGAAATCTCCTGACGACGCTGCAGAAGCTGCCTCCTGGCACTCCAGATGGAAGTGAAGACCAGGGTCGCAGCCACCGCTGGAAGTCTGGAGCAGAGGAAACCTAGCATCCACCCTAAAGAAATTGAGCTTTCTTATTAGGTAAAAAGAGTTGAATGGCCTTATCAGGTACAGACAGCTATGGGCCCAGTTACTGCCAGGTCCAGGTTTTGATGAACAGAAAAATATTGGCAGTCAAGGCCCAAATTCAAATTGCAGTGCAGCTTCACTGTGTAGTTTTAGTGCTTTGAAAAACTTTATAAGGGTATTAACAAGAAATTGCATAAGCATTACTGAGTTGGATAAGATTCAAGAAGATTAATTGAACAACCTATGAACTCTGAGTGAACTTCACAAAATATGTACGCGCACCAATCAATACAAAATAAAACTACAATATTAAATCTTTATTTTTCAGTTCCTGCTACCTTGTATAGTTTCAGTTTTTTTGCTTCTTTTGTTTTTGGGTTGGTTCAGTTTTCCTTTGGCATAGGTTTGTCTCTGGTTATATTTGCATTTGCATTGTACTCTGTGTGTCTTCTTCTAACAAAAATAGCGCACATTTGAGAAAATGACCGGGGGTTAAAAAACATCTCTTTAAATAATGGTTAAAGAATAACAAGATTAAATCTGAGCACGCATGTTTGACTTACATAAAGCACTCAGAAAACACATTAAAAGTAACGAAAATAGAGCATCCATCACTGAAGTTATAAGTATCAAACGAATCAATTTATGGCTCATCAATGGCAAGGACACCTGGGAGGGGCTTGCCTTCCAGCAGCCCCAAACTCGCACCACTGCTAATGGAAATGTGGCTTATCATGTCGGCCAGCCTAGCTTTGTTGACAACAACAACAGAGTCATGGCAACAGTGATCAGCGGCAGAATGTTTGAGGCGATTTCCCAGCCCTAGGTCCCCATGGCAACAGCCATGGTGAACATATGTGTTACCCTCTATTATAAATTGTAAACTTGCAGAAAAAATTAAAGTTCTCAATGCATCGATATATCTTACTAAAATTATCATCTCTCATGTGTTAACTTATTAGTGACACATACATGGCACCCTTGACAGTAAAAAGGTAAACAAAATCATTCATTTTGTTTATTTGGCTCTGGGCATATATGACAATTGGACATATATAATTACATATGCAGGTCTCAATTGTTTTTTTCATAAACAGTGGTGTTTTCTTCATAATGGTCAAGCACACAGCTACCGGCTTGACATATTTGAATTTTAGCTTTCTCTTTTCTATGCCCTTGATTGTCTTCCTGGTTATTGATAGTCAGATATCTTATTTCTTAAAAAGAACTTGATTTGTCACATCAACAAATGAGAATTTTTCAAGCTTACATTAATATACCAGTAAGCAAACACTGATAATCGAAGCTCACATTATAGTCCTGTGTTCTATGCCCTTGATTATCGGAAGAAACAACAAATTCATTAAGCACATTCTGACCAGTCTAAATTACATTCTAAAGCACTTAAAACTATCAGGGTCTTGGCCACAAAATCTCAAGAAAAGAATGCTCGAAGAATAAGTTTTAGTATAAACTGGAAATGATGCAAAGCATATGGCATGATTACATTCTGAAATGTGACAGAAAAAATGTTCCTATTTGATCTGGTGAGTTAAGCCACGAAACTTGGGACACCTTCTGATGTTAATGTTACACAGAGATCAGAAATATTTAACACCAACATTACTATTTGACTTTCCTTTTAGTAGTTGTGTAATTTTTTTTCCAAAATGTTTGCGCATGCACGCTCACCTTCCGAGCTGACTGTTATTCTTCAAGGAGATTGAATACTGTAGAATGGGATGCATCAAAAGCACCAGGTAAAACAGAGCAGCAAAAAATATAGTTGACTCCTGAATTAACTCCTTCAGAGAATCGTTGGCCATAATCATTTTTGGCTACACAATAAAAAGGATAAGCATATTATGACCATTAAGCCCACTTTGACCACCTTAAATTCTATTACTCAAATTATAATGTTTCCAACTTAGCTATAGAACAGGTCTAAACAGATACAAGATGGACAATGATGCTTAACATACGTATTGTGCATTAGACGGTGTATTGTGCACAATCTATTAGTGGAGCATAATCAATTAGTTGTCTTTTTGTGGCTGTGTGGCATAATATAAAAGTAAATATTAGTTAGACTCTCAACTACGACAACTTAGATTATTCTCTCAATACGAACTGTTAATGAAAATATTTCTGAAGCTCTATGTTTAATAAGATACTCCGTAGAAATTAAATGGAATCAGCACACAGGATCTGAATAGCAAGACCTGAATATCAGCTAGGAAACTCTCGTGAGGCCGGACCTGAGTGCAAGGTTCGTAACACCACCAGAGGCTATCTATAGGGTTCGCGTAATGGCAGGAGATATCAAACTTGGCCTATCGGTACCAACCCCAGCGCAATTGAGAGGCGCGGGAAGAGTAGTACCTTCGCCTTCGAGGACAGGTGGCGCGCGCGGCTTCGGCGGGTGCAAGCTTGCCATGTACTCTCCTCTTCTCCGGCGCCGGCGGGGAGAGGTATTTCCGGGCAGGGTCTCTGGAGTAGGCGGCGGCGAACCGCGGGGGGTTCTGACCTTGTGGGTTGGTCAGCTACGAACTGAGAGAAACCCAGCCTAGAAGAACACCAAGGAAGCCAAGATAGTCTTCTCTCTTCTTTCTTCGCCGACGGCTTTGGGGATGGGCGACGGCGGCGGCGCTGATGGGAGGCGGCGACGGGGATGGGCGGCGGCGGCGCTAATGGGCGGATGCGGAGGGGCGGCGGCGGCGGGGCAGTGCTCGGGATGGGGCGGTGGGGTTCTGCTCGGGATGGGGCGGCGGGGATTGACGGCGGTGTCAGGGAATTAGATTAGACCGAAACGTTTTCTTTTGCGGGATGTTTAGGGGTGTTGTGCCATACAATATGGGGCTAATCTAGATCATTAGATAAACATCATTGGATTTACGAGATTAAATGGTCCAGCCCCTCTGATGCTTTTTATATTAGTAGTAGATATGTTGTGAATTGCTGATGACATTATTTTTGTACTTCTTTATGTGTGATTATTGTACTGCACAATAAAAAAATGTATTATTCATAAAGTTAGAATCATGATCTGAAAAACTACGAAGAGAAGCCAATTAAGGAAGCAAAAACTAGAAGTAAAACTGCCCAATGTTTATAAGGAAAATGTTCTAGATAATAATCACAAACTCACAACTCATAAACATCACCAATATTTAACAACAAGAAACTTATTAAACAACCAATTGGCATAACTATATTGTACGTATATACATGTAAAATACAGGTCGGGCAGTGCAACCACCCTATAAACTAGTGAATTTACCTTTCCACAAAACAAGCTCATGTATCACTAACCAGCGCCATTGAACTCTATAAACAAATAGCCCTGTCCAAAAGATGGTGCAGACAAAGCCACAAGTTACAACCAGCAGTACCAAACACACACCAAGAATCTCCTTCCTTCTCCCTAGTGCGTGCGTACACACACGTGAGTGAAGTGAATGAGTGTGACAGAAGGAGAGATCACTTGTCATGGAAGTGACCCCAAACCGCCCCGGCCCCCGATTCTTGCCGGACCTCGCAGTCGGCCTCTTCCACCGGGAGACGGACGTGCCCGCAGCGGCGTCGCCGCTGCTGCCGTGCTTCGCGCCGATTGCCTCTGCCGCTCGCTTCCTCGGCGCCAGACAACAGCGGCTTCTCGACGTGGCGGGGCTAGGCGACGCCGACGGGATCTTGCACAACTCCCGCCCCGTCGCGTCTCGGAACGGCCGCCTCGCTCTGGAGCTCCAACGCACCGCTGAAGGCCAACTTCGACACGCTCTGTGTTCATTGTGTTTGATATTTGCACTTCCTCATTCGCACAAAAAAAAGTTCAACATGACCAGTGCATAATGGTTTATCTCCTAACAACAATCTGACCAGATTAATTATACACTTCTATTACATTAACTAAGTTGAAAAACTGGATCACATAGTGGATGTTGGGCAGAAAAACTAGCAATTAAATTATATTACACATGAAATTACAAACTCCAAGGGACATGTATTTTGCAGTGTTTGACCAAGGGACATGCATTCGGGGGTTTCAGTAGACATAGAAACAAGCATTCTGTACTGTGTAAAACAAGAATTCAGAATCTCCAACAAGAACTAGCATCGAGCTCTATAATCGGCTGCTAGCAGCACACATCGTATCAGACATTCAGGCTATAGAATCGAAACGAAATTGCATCATGCATCAGCCAATATACACATAAGCAAACCAAAAGTCTGAGCCATTGAATGAATGCAGAGAATCACATGCGTGTTCGCAATTCCGATTCAGAAACGAAGCTAAGTACTCCACGCGTACGATACTAGCTGAGCACTACGAATCTACCTAACAACTAATCGTACAAGGCCAGCTTCTGGTACTCGTCGCCGGCGATGGCCTGGCTCATGATGGCCTCTGGGTTCACCACGCGGTCGTTCTGCATGAAGATCTTGAGCACGTTCTTGGAGAAGCCGCTCACCATGGCAGCCCCGGGCTGGGTGGACGTCACCGGCGTCGACTTGGAGTCGCGCAGGTTCTAGGCACCATGTTGCCGTAGCCGGCGTCCTAGGGCTGGGGGACTGGGTAGCCAGCGCGACGGTGGGGGCTGGCTGGGCGGCCGGAGGCGCGGGTGAGGGAGACCGGTCGACGGCTGGATGCGGGCCGGTCGGGAAGACGAGAGAGATTGAGGTGGGGGTGGGACGTGGGGATTTTTTTTTCCTTTTAGCATCCCATTGGTATATAGCCCAGGGAAGGGAAGGGAGAGAGAGAGGCTGAGATCATCTCCAGCCGCGCCCCCAAGACGGCGCTATTTGCGTCGGATGAAGAAAAATCGTTCAGCCGCGCCTCCAAGGGTCCAAATAGCGGATTGGATCAAAATTGAGTCCGGCGATCCCAAGCCAAACTCGACGCGCTTGGGGTTGCTTGGGGACGCCGGATGAAAGGAAAGCGCGCGAACTCGGGAATCTTCCGCGCGCGTCCTCCCCACGGCCCCACCTGTCGGCGTCTTTCCCACGCGGCGTGCTCATCCTCTCGCCTCGTCTTCCTCGCTCCTGACGCCGCCGCAGGGGAATCAATGCGGCGTCGGAGTCCAGTCCAATCGCCGCTGCAATGGGAATCAAACGCCGCGGAGTACTCCAATCGCCGACGCGCGTCCGCCGCGTGTCCCGCCGCATGCACCCCCCGCCGCTATATAAAGCGGGCTCGCCGTCGAGGGACACCGCGCACTCTACTCCTCCTTTCCTCCCCTCTCGCCGCACTCTACTTCCTCCCCACTCACTGCACTCCGCTCGCTATGGACCGCAATCCCCACAACATGAACGGCAACTGCCGCGCCCTCACCCGCGCTGAGGCGATCCTCCTGTCCCAGGGGAACTATCCCTGCCCGCCGGACATGCGGACACCGCCCGGCTGGGAGCTCAGTGCCGCCGGCGTGCCGGTGCCGCCGCTGCCTCAAGGGGCGCAGTTCGACCGGGAAGTCCTCGCCATCCGCGCCACAATGACGGAGGCCGATCTCGCTGACCCAGCGAATGCGGCGGACAACGTCGCCCGCTGGACGGCGCACTTCGAGGAGCGCCGCAACCAGGCGCTCGCCTCTACCGAAGGGCTGAGGAACCGGTGTCGGGCCCGATGAACCGCCTCGGCCGGATGCTGTGGTGGAGCCCTGAGGAGCGCACGCTCCTCAATATCCTCTACCACGTCCAGGACGGCAACGAGCCGCGCCTCGAGTACCCGTGAAGGGACGGCGTCGAGCGGCGTCGACGGTGCCGTAGAAGGAGGCGAGCAGTGAAAGCGGCGACGTAGTAGTTTTTTATTTCATACCTATGTAATAAATTTAGACCGAATATTATAAATTTCGCTGAATTTCGACTATATTTGATGGATTTTGGTCGAACTTGGGGGGCATCTTAGGGCCGCGGCTGGGGATCCCTCCCCCCCCCCCAAGCCGGTTTCGCCGCCCGAACGCCCCCAAGCGGCGCTAAAATAGCGCCGAAAATCGGCTTGGGGGGCCGAACGGCTGGAGATGCTCTGGGCGCTAAGTTCCTAGAAGGATTTTGAGTGGTGAGCGTGTTCAGTGTTCGCCTCCTCATCTGACAAAATCATATGCTTCACTATAAAAGCATAGTAGTGCCTACAGTTTCCGCTTTTGTTACGTATGACATACCATAAATATTGAAAATGTAGTATAAAATATTACTATTTGTACTACTATTATACTAAAATATTATTATATTGATCTATCTTACTTTTTGCTAAACGGATGTATTTAGTAGTATTTTAGGGCTAAGCGCATTCATTTGATAGCTGATATAAAAATGTTAGTAATGATTTTTTCTACGATAAAAAAGATGAAGTGTGATCGATGATGATGGGTGCCGAATTTTGTTGCAGCCGTTATATAAAAGCTACAACCGGTCATCAAATTTGCTGCCACAAATTGATGATAAATATGGTACACAACAATTTTATCAGATTTTTTCTGCAATAGTGAAAAAATTGAAAAAAATGCACACAATAATTTTGTGTTGCATCCATTTACCAAAAAAGTTGCAAACGATAATAAAAAATGCTATCACCAGCGACTAGTTTTTCTACCATCATTTTTTGTTGCAAAAAGCACCCAAAAAAAATTTAAATCAATGTACCAAAAAAGTTACAAACGTACCGCAAATGTTGCAACCATAGATTTACGTACGAATCTGGTACGTTGGATCGCGAGGATCGGAGGGCTGCGGTCTGACCGGCTCAAACTGGACCGGTCGACCGGCGTAGTGCAACCCCCTTAAATAATTAGGAAACCGACTTTAACGCCATGGATTGATAGTCCATCATTCTTTCTGTTATGATGCATAATCCATAATTTTATTTAATTAAAGCTATACCACCGATGAAATGCAATGTGCTTGTAGGTTAATTAGCCAACATTTTTAATTCTGGAGCCAAACTAATGAGTCTATCCGAAGTTTTATTAGTCACACTATAGAATGTTCATTAGAAAAAATCCTATCTTAGCAATATTGCAACACCTCGTGGATTGGTCCAAACAATTTGGCATGGCCGCATACTGGTGCAAACATGCACGTCTTTCATACACTCTCGAATCCTCAAATTTGTTTTATTTGGCTCAGCCCTCAATTTGTTTATCGGAGTGGCGCCTCAGCTCACACACGCGCATGCCTCATATATCTCCACGGACGCTTTTGTTTCATTTCTTTATGCTCCAAGTAAGTACTCCGTATTAGCCTCTGGCCTCAGTTCTCATCCAGACGTACCTACATGCCTCATGTATCTCCATAGATGGTTCGGCGTTGATTGAGGCATCATGGGCCATCGATGTGGGGCCGAATCTGGATTTTCCATCCTTGCAGAAGTATTTGGACATTTGGCACCGACTGGGTGAGGTCCAGCCTAGTCCTGGCACCCCGGACACCTTCATGGGAGCGCAGCGGCATGTTCTCGATCTGTTCTGCCTACGCCTCCAAGTTCATGGGACGTGAAATCGAGCCAACAGCGGATTTTGTCTAGGCTTCTAAGGCCCCCCTTCAGTGTCGTATCTTCGTTTGGCTGGCCTTTAGGAATCGGTGCTGGACGTCCGACAGGCTAGCGAGGCGAGGGCTGCCGCACCAGGATGCATGCCCCTTTTGCGCAGGAGGAGGAGACAATCAACCATATTCTCCTAACCTGTGTGTTTACTCAGTCTGTCTGGTGGGAGCTGTGCAAGGCGTTGAACACCACCACCCGTGCGCCCTTGCCTACTGACACCCTTGCGGTAAGGTGTCCGAGTGTATCCTGCCCAGGTCTTCGGATGAAGGACGTGCGAACCATTCTCATATTGGGATTGTGGAAACTATGGAAGCATAGGAACGCAATCGTCTTCGAGGGGCAGTCGTCGTCTATGCAAAAGGTTATCAACACAGTTGTGGCCGAGGGCCATGTCTGGAGGCACGCTGGTCTTCTGAAGGGAGAGCTGGAGGCTTTCTTTGGGACGTTGTCGCGGCGGGATAGGAGCGAGTAGTCGTCCTAGGTTTGAGTAGGAGTGGAGTGAGTTTTCTCTCTTGTGAGGAGCTGTAACCGTTTGTAACCGTGGACTGTCTCTCTTGCCATTCTTCTTTATCACTTGATACGCATGCTTGTGCGTATTCGAAAAAAAAATCTCCATAGATGGTTCAGCAGCTTCGGTTTTTCTATCGTCCAGAATGGACTGGATTCTCTTTTGCTCAAAGTATTTGCCTTTGACATCTGCTTCATGATTCAGCTGCTGTTGTTTTTAAGTAAGAAATCTTTACGCTAAATGGAGAGTTGGTACGTCGTATACGTCCTATCCTGACATTCCAATTCGATTGCCCCCTCGTGACCTCGGGGCCAATAGCTCTTGTGCGACGTTTTCATGGGAATTGGAACGAATGCGACGTTGTTCGCTGGAATGGCTGTGGTGCGACAGTTTTTTCACTGTAAATAGCCCAGACACCACATGGCCCTTAAGCTCTCTCCTTAGCGGTTAGGGGTTGGACCCAACACTCATCCACGTGGGCGTGGATCCCAGACGGCGGCGACATGGATTTGGTTATTACCAGGGGGGCCTCACGCGTCTAGTCAGCCCAGGGCCTCTGCCTCTGTTCATGGCGGAACCGTCTCGAGGCGCCGTTTTTCCCCCATTTCCCCTGCGGTCTTTTCACTCCCCGCGTCACCGCCGTCCATCAGTGAGGGTTTTTCACTGCCACGCGCCATCGTCCATCAGTGTTGGTTTTTCACTGCCAGACGCCGCCGTCCATTAGCGCGGGTTGTTCTGTCGTATCGGCTTCTCCTGTCGTCGGTGGTAGATGGAGGGAGCGGGGAGAGCGGCGGCGCGAGAAGGGGAGAAGCGGCAATCTTCGTCTAGCCCGATCGCGACGCAGCGGTCGCAATCGCAGGTAACGGCGACCCCGACGTGTGAGGGTGGAGGATGGGGTGGTGCGGGTCGACGGTCGAAGAGGAGACCGGCGACCCGATTTGTGACTCACGCAAAAGAGTGGCGGCGTCATCGGATTTCGGTGAAGCATGTCTTGAAGAAGGCGTGGGTTCGTCACGGCTACGGCGGCAAGGCTTTTCCTGGTTGCCGTCATTCCCCGCGGAGGCCGAGACAGAGGTTTGCCTCGTTGCGCAGCATTGATGCCGCCATTGATGCCGGCGACCAGAGCAGCTCGGGCCAGAGCTCGTCGAGCAGGATTCAACGCGAGTCGAGCGTGGACTTGGAAGTAGCAGTGGCCCTGGAGGATTTCAGTATGGTTGCCGGGCTGGCGGAGGACACATTGGTGTGCTCTGAAATTCTCTGCGAGCTTAAATTGCTGAAATTCAGACAAGCTTCAGAGCGAGCTGCAACAACAAAGACATGGCAAATTCAGATTGAGCGCTTGGTGGGGATTAGTTTCTGAATATAGTTTGCTGCAAACTGTAGTTTATTTTGTCCAGCGCTTGGGGATTACTTTTGGGGTCCAGTTTAGTTTGTGAATATTGTTAGCTTCAAACTATAGTTTAGTTTATCCAGCGCTTGGGGATTACTTTTGGGCTGAACTGGCCATGTAATCACTCTGTCAAACACCTTGCGTGCGTGCTCGGTTACATGCCGATTTTGGCTCTGCTCAATTACAAATTGAGCTGCCACCTTAGTTTTTATACAAAACAAGATTGGAAAAACCAAATGTATCAAAAATATAGAATTAACACCACATTTCTCACCAAATGGCACCATCATGTGTAAGCAAATGGTGATCACACATGAGCTCCAAAGGTAGGGTAAACACCCCCATTTGTAAGCAAGTTTTTTTTCCACCATCTCTAAAACATCCAAATAAATTAGAGGTGCTATTATATGACAAAGTAAGAACATGTGCACTGATTTTCTATTTTTTTGATATTTTTTTTGAATTTTCCATGCTCAATTAAAATTTGGTCAAACCCAAGTTTGACCAAGATTTTGACAAGTTTTAAACTTGCGAATGGAAAACCAAGCATGGTTCCTTCTTAGTCACCATAAAATGAAGCTTTTGTGATGTTTTTGAATGGTTGAGCTTGAAAGTTTGAAAACCACTTTGTGTTCACCCATGAGAGTTCAAGTGGGAGGTTAGAGATTACACTGACATATGTTGTTTCAATGCATGTACACCTTGCTTATCAATTGGAGGTGCTACTATATGAAAAATTAAGAACATGTGCACCGATTTTCCGTTTTTTTGAATTTTCTTGAATTTTCCATGCTCAATTCAAATTTGGTCAAACCCAAGTTTAACCAAGATTTTGACAAGTTTTAAACTTGAGAATGGAAAACCAAGCATGGGTCCTTCTTAGTCACCATAAAATGAAGCTTTTGTGATGTTTTGAATGGTTGAGCTTGAAAGTTTGAAAACCACTTTGTGTTCACCCATGAGAGTTCATGTGGGAGGTTAGATATTACACTAGCATATGTTGTTTCAATGCATGTACACCTTGTTTATCAATTGGAGGTGCTACTATATGACAAATTAAGAACATGTGCATTGATTTTCCATTTTTTTGAATTTTTTTGAATTTTCCATGCTTAATTCAAATTTGGTCAAACCCAAGTTTGACCAAGATTTTGACAAGTTTTAAACTTGAGAATGGAAAACCAAGCATGGTTCCTTCCTAGTCACCATAAAATGAAGATTTTGTGATGTTTTTGAATGGTTGAGTTTGAAAGTTTGAAAACCACTTTGTGTTCACCCATGAGCTCCAAATGTAGGGTAAATACCCGCATTTGTAAGCAAGTTTTTTTCCACCATCTCTAAAACAGCCAAATAAATTAGAGTTGATAGTATATGACAAAGTAAGAACATGTGCACTGGTTTTCCATTTTTTTTGAATTTTCCATGCTCAATTCAAATTTGGTCAAACCCTGGGTAAACACACCCATTTATAAACAAGTTTTTTTCCACCATCTCTAAAACAACCAAATAAATTGGAGGTGCTAGTATATGACAAAATAAGAACATGTGCACTGGTTGTACATTTTTTGATTCATTTTTAATTTTTGATGCTCAATTCAAATTTGGTCAAACCCAAGTTTGACCAAGATTTTTTGAAACATTTTTCAAACTTACATCTACCACTGTTTCTACCATTTTTCAAACAAGTTACTATCATTTTTTTAACATTTTTAAAACATTTTTTAAAATTTTGCAGACAAGTTTCAAACATATTTAAACATGTTTGTAGGCACAGCAGCAGGATTTAAATCTCACGGCGCGCCTTTCATATGTTGGGCCACAACCCACCTAGTAGCCCAGTGTCTTTCGGGTACCCTTCTCTCTTTCGCAGGCCGCGACCCAGCCTTCCGTTCCCCTCCTTTATTTATACGGCGAAATGTGTCGTACCCTAGCTATTCCGCATCCAGATATGCTCGACTCTCGCCGCCGACGACCACATTCCAGCCGCCGGCGACCATTTTCCAGCCGTCGGCGTCCACTTTCCAGCCGCAGATCATGAGGCCCGGATCTTCCAGCTCTCGCGGTGGGCATTCCGGCGGCGGAAACCGCGGTGACAACGGAGGGGCAAAGCGGCCGGCGCCGGACAACGACCGCGAACGGGCGGCGCAGGATTCTTCTGACGCTGCTCGGAAGCGCGGCGCGCGTCGGTACACGAACTGGGGGATCGCGCCGCCGCGTGCGTATGCTCAGCGCGAGGTGGAGGAGTACGACCGCATTGCGGCGGAGGCGCGAGGCAGCGGCGCCGGTGCTAGCTTCTCTGGCGAGGGTGGCGCGGGTGGCGCGGGGAGCTCCGCCATGGCACGCGCTCCTCTGCTGCCTCTGAAGAGGGAGGAGGACGAGCAGCGCTTGGCACCGGCCCCTATGCGCCCCGGCTTTCTTCCGGGGGACTACATCGACGACGGCGACACCGACGTCCTCGCCGAGATCATGGAGCGGACCAAGGTCGACGAGCAGAAGCTCAAAGAGCGCCAGGAGATGGAAGAGGAGGTCGACGAGTTCCGCCTCCGCCAAGCCATCGAGATTTCCCGCGCCGACAGGCCGTGGGGCGCCTCCGACTCCGACTCCGACTGAGCGGCGCCACCGCCTCACCGCCGTCGCACCCCTGGGGCTCGGGGAGCCACTTTTGGAGATCGATCTAGGGGCAAGAGCTGCGGGATCTAGCTAGATTTAGAGTAGATTTAGGTACTCGAAGTAATCGATGTAAATCGATGCGGGCTCATGTCAGCCGGATGGATTTCTCTCCGACGAGCCCGTCATTGATGTAATCGCAACCCATAATCGAAGTAATCGAATCTATGTTTGCTAAAATCTATTTAAGTTATTTGAATTTGGTCGATTTCGGTTGAATGGTTGTAAAAATGTGCTGCTTGTCTGAAGAGGAGCTCGCCGACGTTGCTGTGCTTCGTCGCCGGAGAAGAAGAAGAAAGAGGATGCGCGCGAAGGGGGAAACAATTTAACTGAACTCGCCGCCATCTGGGTCCCATGCCGACGTGGTCGCTGCCATCTGGGTCCCACGCCGACGTGGATAAGCTATGGGTCCTGCCCGGCTTCATCTAATCCTGACAATGATTGTGCTTAAGGCCCTTGTCCTGCCTGAATTATTTTTGCGCATATAGATGTCGCACCACATTCATTCCAGCGAAGTCCGTCGCTTTGCAGCCAATTCCCATGAAAAACGTCGCACAGGAGCTATAAGCCCCGTAACCTCGTCCCACCTCCTCCTATCCAAGTCGACCCCACACCCTCCCCACCACCAACTCTAAATCTCTCTTCCTCTCCCAATTCCCTCCCAAGCCCGGGGGTTTTGAGGATTTGCCACACCTTTTTTTGCACATTGAGGATTTGCCACACCTACAGCAATACGACTAAAATGCCCTTGTGTTTAACTAGGTGAGAGAAACTCAGGCAAATAATGGAGCTCGTCCAGCCACCCGCCGGCGGCGGAAGCCTCTCTCCTTCCCGTGCAGCTCCTCCTCCCGTCGCCGGCGAGCGCGGCCGGCGAGCCGCGCTGCCCCGCGGCTTCCTCTTTCCCTTCTCCTCCCCTCTCCTTCCTCCTCCCTCCTCCTGTCACCTCCCTCTCTCCCCGTGCAGGAGCCACCATGGCGGCCTCGTCGAGCTCGAGCTCGCCGCCAGGGACCTCGCGGATGGCGGCCGCGGCGAGGGATTACACGGCGTTGACGGCGACGACGGGGACGGGGCCAAGGAGGACGAGACGAGGTCCTTCCCATCCGCGAGCGCGGGCGCGACGTCCGCGAGCGTGGCCGCGAGGAGGTCGGCCAGGACGAAGAGCGCCGCGAGCAAGGAGGCGGGCAGCAGCAGCAGGCTCCCAAGGCGAGCGGCGAGAGCGCATCGTCGAAGGTCGTCGTCGTCGTAGCCGCCGCAGATTGCCGTCGCCGAGTCCGCGTGCACAGATTGAATGAGACAAGGGCATCTTGGTCATCTTGCTATGGACCAGTTGTGAGAGGGGCAAATCCTCAAAGTGCGAAAAAATGACTGGCAAATCTTCAAATTCCCCCCCCCAAGCCCTAACCAGCAGCCGCCACCGCCGCCGCATCCACGTTCTCATCCACTGGCCACTTCGCCGCCGCATCCACCTTCTCGTCCACTGGCCACTTCGCCGCCGCTCTCCTCCATTGCCTCCGTCCTCACACTCCCCTTTCCCCTCTCCCTCTCCCTCTCTGGCTACCCGCGCAGTTGCGGAGCGGGTCGCACGAGAGCCGATCGGTGAGGCGCGGGCGAGACGGAGAGGTGTTGTCGGAGATGGTTGTGATGCCCCCAAAATCAGACCGTGTACAGTAATCATACACACAGGGTACACGACTGAGATTAGGGTGCCACGATGATAATATCACAGCACAACACTAAACACTAAAGGATAAACAAATATATTACAATACAGGGGGTCACGCGGACCCGAATATATAAGTCATACAAACTATAATATCTGAGTACAGACATAGTTAGTCAAGTTTTGCCTTAAGAAGGCTAGCACAAATCACATCAGAGATACAAAACGAAAAGGCGAGGCCTCCTGCCTGGGATCCACAGTACTACTCCTGGTCAACGGGGAACTCGACGTCGTAGTAGGCGCCTCCGGGGTACTCCTGCTCCTGGGCTCCAACGTCGGCTGCAGCGGCCGATCAGGCAAAACAGTAAAGGAAATAAAGTAGGTGAGTATCTAGTATACCCGCGAGTCTTACGTCCGCTACTAAGCATTATGCATGATATCAACGGAATGAAGAGGCTGTATATAGTGGACTGAAGACAGAAGTTCAGAGCAAGGGTAAGAAGCTAGGCCTAACGAAGACTAGCATCTTCCGACGATGTCTTGCAGCATGAGGTAAGAATCAGCCAACAGTTGATATAAAGCAGTAAAGTAACAATGAAGCAGAAGTTGCTGCAACATTGAATAATAATAAGTTTTAATAATTAACAATGCCTCCGAATTCACCTCCTCGACATCCCCGCGAGGAAGGGAACCCGGAACCATACAGTTTAATAATAGTTTCTAGTGGTAAGATCCAGCTTCAGCATAAAGCGTCCTGTTACCGTGGACACGGCTATCGATAGATCAATCTTCCCTGCAGGGGTGCACTTGTGTTACGCTACACGCACGGATCTCCAGGGTGGCGGGAACCTTGTTAGGGAACGCTCCACCGAGGCTATCCGACACTTCATAACCCATCTTTCAAACTCAACAGAGAGGTCATCCGCCGGTCTAAATCCTAAGTACGACGAGCTTTGGACCCCAACCCGAACGTACTCCTGCACGGTGCGTGGCTGGCCGGTGAAGTTAAAGCAAAACCAAATAAGACACACCGCTCGAGCAAATAAGACAACACCACTTCCCGGCGCAGGCCGCGGTACTGCTGACGTCTGAAGAGTCCTCGGACGACACTAAGAAGCGGAGGAGCCCATAACTCGTAGTTCCCACGGGTAGGTAGTGCGTACATGGCATATAGCCAACTCAAGACATTCACTGAACCATTTAGCATTTTTATTAACCTGCGTGACAACCGTTATCGTTGCCTCGACTTAACCGACCCGCGGACAACGACAGCAGCCAGGACCACCAGTACATTGGTGCCTGCCCTGTCGTCCCACCAAGTCACTGCGGTTACCAACAAGGTGAACCGTCTCCTTACCTTGTCTCGCGTGTGCTCCTGGAGGAGCTCGACTTTCGGGGTTGGTAACTCTCGCGGCCAACGATCAGGGGCCAAGCACACCGGTACACTGGTCGTGCCCTCCCTGTCGTCCCGTCGCAATACCTCTCGCGGGCACCGTTGGGTCGCCCGACTTCTTACCTGAAGGACAACCGTTTACAGGACCCTATGGCGGTAAGACAAAGTCAGCCTCGAGTGGAGTACAAGGATTACTCATTGATAGCTCACACTTGAGGTGACTAGGCATAACCCAGATAGGGGCCTTTGACGGTGTCTGCATTGTACCGTACCTGTGCAGTCATAATATTTGTACCCGCATTCACTCCCCTGAGTGATCACGGCCCTTTATCTAATCCCAGCTAACAATGTGTAGGGCTCACTGCTGAATAAGGCGTAATAATAATAATAGGCAGCATAGGATAAAGGAAGGCACATCAAGGGGCGACAAAATCAGGCTATGCAATTGAATAGGATTGTAATCGTAGCAGCAGCAGTAACAATGCCTAGTGCAAGAAAAGTACGGAAAGATAGGCGATATCTGGGGAAGAGAATGGCTCTGCTTGCCTGCAAGCTCGACGGTAGTAGTAGGGTCGTCGACGACGTAGTCGTACTCAGCAGCGGTGTAGTCGACAGCAGCAGCGGGGTCTACCGAAGATTAAGGGGGGGGGAGGAAACAGTAAATACACAGCAATAATATACAAACATATGCATGACAGGATAGATGAAATGTTATCGGTGTTCTAACGCAGTGCAATGCAATATGCTCGGAGCGGGAATTTATCTGAGGATGAACTCCCGGCTCCGGGTGATTACCGGACAGGGTGTTCGGAGGGGAAGGATCAAGCCGGAGGTGTCGTGGTTACCGGAAAATCGTAAGGGGGGTGTATCCGTGTTAGTTGAACCATTCCGGACAACTTTCGTGTTCGGAACAAATTCAACCGGGCACTCTAACAGTACCGGACCATTTATCGGACTGCCGGTCCGGAGGGGAACGGATCGATGTTTGTTGTGTTAGAGGGGGTGGAATAGGCATACGGATAGCGTATTCGTATTCGTTGTATTTTTTTGATCAACTTTCATGTATAAATTTTTTGAATCCGAGTTACGGTTTAAAAGTTATTAAATTTCAAAGTTTAAATTAATTTAAATGATTTTCTGGATTTCTTTTATTATTTATTAAACATTATCCAAAACATTATCCATAACATTATCCAGAACAGTGCTGACATGTGGGACCCACATGTCAGCCTCTGTTATTTACAAAACATTTAATTAAATTGGAAAATTTACCCTGGACCCACATGTCATACACTGGTTAAGTCTTATAATTCTTTTAATTAAAAAACTGACAGGTGGGACCCCAATGTAAGTGACACAGGGGGATACTTAAACATTCTAATTAATCCAGAGGCTAACCTAATTACATGGGCCCACTAGTAAGTGACCCAAGGGGTTTTAATCTTTCTGTTAAGCTAATAAGGGATTAGCCGGGGTGGTTAGTGAGTGGGGCCCGTTGTCAGTGGCCCAGGGGTTTGATTTAAGCCCTAACTAATTAACTGACACCGGGGCCCCACCTGGCAGCCTCACCGGAGGCTCGCCGGCGGCGAGGTCGAGCCAGCCCACGATTCCGAGCGTCGTTTGAGGCGCGGCTACGTGCGTTGGAACGAGGAGACGAACGCGAGTCTATTGGTGCCAGGGGCATCGCCGGAGACGGCCGGAATCCACAACGGCAACGACTGCGGCGGCGGCCCGTGAGCACGAGGGGACGACGACGAAGTTTCTACCGCGGGACTGGGGCATGCGCTATACCATTCGGCTCCTAGGAGCAGCGCACGCAGAGTGACACGCCTAGCGCGTCAAATGCGCGCTCCAGGCCGCGGGGAAAAGCTCGGCGGCGGCGAGGTGGCCACGGCTCTAATGGCGACACGAGCTACGGCGAGAGGGATGCGAAGCGGGGAGTTGGAGGTGGTGGCCACACTCACCGTGAGCACGTAGTGGGAGGCAGTGGGCTCGGGGAGGCTCGACGAGGCCGGAATCGACGACGGGATCATGGCGGCCGGAATGGGGAACGATGACGCGGGCGAGGCGAGGGAGTGCTCCCGGCTTGAATTCGTCGCAGTAGTCGACGTAGTCGACGACGGCGCACCCGGTGGACACGGCTTCGAGGGCTAGGGAGCTTGCCGGCCGCAAGTGGGCGCGGTCATGGCGACGGCGAGCTCGGGCGGATCTTTCCCTGGCGATGGCGAGAGGAGGAGGAGGGGAATGGAGTGGGGGGCGTGTCCAGGGAGCTGCTGGGGTTGGCCTTATCGCCTCCCCGGTCGCAGGGAGCGGGTGAGGGAGGGGGGGCTCAAGTGGCAGAGACGGCCACGGCGGCGGCATGGCGTCGAGCAGGTGGCCGACGTGATGGGGGCAGGTGGGAGGTGGAAGACGGGCCGGGGTGGGCTGGGCCAAGGTGGGCCTCGCCCCAGGCGAGCTTTAGCATTTTTCCAATTTCTTATCTGCTGCTTATACAAATTCTTTCCTGTAATTGATTTGTTATCCCTAGAATTTTGTAAAATTTTATTGGTGATTGTAAATTAGGTTTATATATTACTGAGGTGCCACAAAAAGTTTTGCAGCAAAATAAATTCATTAGGTATTTCTTTTAAATATTAAATGCCCAAAGTAGGGGTTCTAGCCTACTGTTTGAATTGTTTGGAATTTTCTGCAACTCCAAAAATTACCAAAGTTGTTCCAACATGATTATAATGATTTTAGGCAATTTACAAAAATAGTTTCATGATTTTTGGAACAACTTTATTTGAGCACTTTTGTTTTAATTTCCATTTAAAGTAGTTTCAACTAGGGTTTGATTTCATGATGAGCTAGATGCATTGGGCTTTGGGGATTTGATCCCCAACCAGCATGGTTTGAAAAGAGCAGAAGCAAAGTTTGATTAAGGACAGGGGATAACAGTGATTAACAAACAGTGATAGTCAACAGTGATGATGATTACTGTTACAGGCATCTGAGGGTGTTACAAATCTCCTCCACTACAAGAATTCTCGTCCCGAGAATTTAAGTGGTAGCGAGGAAAAGATCGGGGTATTCATCGCGAAGGCGATCTTCGCGTTCCCAAGTGGCTTCATATTCAGAATGATTTGACCACTGAACCTTGAGGAACTTGACGGTCTTGTTGCGGGTTCGACGCTCAGACTGATCAAGAATGCGGCTCGGATGTTCTCGATAAGTCAAGTCTTGTTGCAGCTCAATCATATCATGCTCCACTTCGCGGATAGGATCCTTGAAGCAGCGACGGAGTTGCGACACGTGGAAGACATCGTGGACTTGGGAGAGGTTCGGCGGCAATTCCAACCGGTATGCCACGGGTCCACTCCTGGAAAGGATACGGAACGGGCCAATGTAGCGAGGAGCCAACTTGCCCTTGATACCGAAGCGATGAGTGCCCCTCATGGGAGTGACACGAAGGTAAGCGTATTCACCAGGTTGATACTCCATTTCACGGTGTCTGCGGTCATAGTAGCTCTTCTGGCGGGACTGAGCGGCCTTCAAATGTTCACGGATGACGTGAACTTGGTCTTCAGCTTGGTGAATAATATCCGGGCCAATGAGTGCACGTTCCCCAGTTTCTGACCAACTCAGAGGGGTCCGACACTTACGCCCATAGAGAACTTCATAGGGTGCCATCTTCAGACTAGCGTGATAGCTATTGTTGTACGAGAATTCAGCAAATGGAAGAGATTCCTCCCATTTCTTGCCGAAGGAGATGACACAAGCTCGAAGCATATCTTCAAGTACTTGATTGACGCGTTCGACTTGGCCCTATGACTGGGGGTGATAAGCGGTGCTGAGATGCAGAGTAGTCCCCAGAGCTTCTTGGAAACTCCGCCAATATCTTGAGGTGAAAAGGCTGCCACGATCTGAACTGATCTCCAACGGAATACCGTGGAGCGACACGATTTGGGCGATATATAATTCCGCTAACTGAGCCGCCGTGATCTTCACCTTGACTGGTATAAAGTGAGCAACCTTGGAGAACCGGTCGATGACGACAAAGATAGCATCGTTACCTTTCTGTGATCGGGGAAAACCGGTGACGAAGTCCATCTGAACCTTGTCCCACTTCCATACAGGGATTTCAGGTGGTTGTAGAGTTCCAGAGGGTTTTTGATGTTCCCCCTTGACGCGACGACAAACGTCACATTCAGAAACATATCGGGCAATGTCTTGCTTCATGTTAGGCCACCAGAATTGTTGACGAATGTCTTGGTACATCTTGGTGCTTCCAGGATGAATGGACAATGGGGTATCGTGAGCCGCTTTCATGACCTTCGGAGTCATATCCAGGTTCTCATGCCTGCCCTTGCTGTGAGTAACCACTAATCGGTTCTGGTAGAACGCCGCACCATTACTATCAAGGGTGAAGGGTGAGGGTCTCCCATTGGCGATATCGCGCTTAATCTTGTGTACGAAATCATCATAGAACTGTATACACTTGACGGATTTGACGAGATCCGGTTCAATGACCAGGTTATTTGCACAACCTTGAGGAACAATCTCGAGGTTCAACTTTTGAAAATCTTCATACAGAGGTGGTTGTTCTAGCTGCACCTCAAGTTCACTACAGTAAGCTTTACGGCTCAGGGCATCAGCCATCACATTAGCTTTGCCAGGGGTGTAATGAATATCCATGTTAAAATCGGCTATTGTCTCGAGCCATCTTTGTTGGCGGAGATTCAGGTCGGGCTGAGTAAACAAGTATTTCAGGCTTTGATGGTCGGTGTAGATCTCGCAACGATTACCAACGAGGTAATGTCGCCACAGCTTCAATGCATAAATTACTGCTGCCAATTCGAGATCATGTGTTGGATATTTGTCTTCGTGAGCACGCAACTGACGAGAGCCATAAGCAATCACCTTGCGCTCTTGCAATAGGACACAGCCTAATCCTTGACGAGACGTGTCGCAATATATTACGAAGTCCTTCTGAGTATCAGGGGGAGCGAGCACCGGGGGAGAAGTTAGCTTGTCCTTGAGTGCTTGAAAACTTTCTTGACATTTATCTGTCCACTCAAACTTGACGCCTTTGTGAAGCAGATTAGTCAGCGGCCTGGCTATCTTGGAAAAATTCTCGACGAAACGGCGGCAATAGCTAGCGAGCCCGAGAAAACTGCGGACTTGCTTGACGGTCTTGGGAGGAGTCCAGTCAAGAATAGCCTGGATACGTTCTGGGGTGACGGCAATGCCATCCTTGGAAATCACATGCCCAAGGTAGGTTACTTCGGGAAGCCAGAATTCACACTTAGAATACTTAGCGTAGAGTTTGTGTTCTCGAAGCTTCTCCAGTATAAGACGAAGATGTTCATCATGTTCTTCTTCATTCTTGGAATATATCAATATATCATCCAGATAAACCACGACGAACTGGTCGAGGTACTCCATGAAAATATAATTCATCAATCTGGAGAAGGTGGCTGGAGCATTGGTTAAGCCAAAGGACATGACAGTGTACTCGTATGAACCATAGCGAGTAATGAAGGCAGTCTTCGGAATGTCCTCATCACGGACTCGGATTTGGTGATAACCCAACCTCAAGTCGAGTTTAGAAAACACCTTGGATCCGGCAAGTTGATCGTACAGATCGTTGATCCGGGGAAGTGGGTATTTATTCTGGATGGTGGCTTGGTTAATGGGCCGATAATCTTGGACCAATCGGTTTGTCCCATCGCTCTTCTTAACAAAGAGTGAAGGTGCTCCCCAAGCTGAGGAACTGGGGCGAATGAATCCTTTCTGAAGTGCCTTGTCGATTTCCTCCTTAAGTTCAAGGAGTTCATGTGGCGGCATCTTGTAAGGACGCTTGGCAATAGGAACAGTGCCCGGCTTCAAGTCGATGACGAATTCAACTTCTCTGATCGGGGGTATTCCCGGCAGTTCTTCTGGGAAGACGTCGGGAAAGTCGCGAACGACCGGAACGTTCTCGATGCCTTCGAGGGGGGCGACATTCAAAGCATTCATCATAAATATTTGTGTTTCAGCATTACGGGTAACTCGGGCGGTGTGGTTAACAATCTCGCCGGAGGGGTGAAAAAGTTGGACAGACTTGGTACCACAATAAAGTGCGGCATCGTGAGATTTCAACCAATCCATCCCCAGAATGAGGTCTATGGTGGAAGACGTCAGGATGATGGGGGAGGCAAGGAATTCAATCCCTTCAATTTCAATGATGGTTCCGGGCACTATCTTGGTGGTTCGGCATTGGCCTATAGGGGTGCGAACAACCATCGGTGGGTTCATCTTTTCCAATGCGAAGTTATGCGATAATGCAAAGGCTTCCGACATGAATGAATGCGATGCTCCTGTATCAAATAAAACAGCAGCAGGTACGGAATTAACGAGAAGGGTACCCATCACGGTAGCGGGTTGTTGCTGAGCTTCTTCAACATTGATGTTGTTAGCATGACCACGAGCATGAGCAGCAGACCCAGTATTATAGTTGGGGGTCCTGTTGTTTCCACGACCATTTCCACGGCCAGCGGGGTGAATTACCAGTTGCTTCTGTTTCTGGGGACACTCCCTGGAATAATGCCCAGGTTGGCGGCACGTGAAGCATAATCCATCCTGAGGACGAAGGGGTGGTGCATTGGGTGGTGCAGGCAAAGCTCTTGGCATCTGCGGTGGCGGAGGCAGACGGGGTGCAGCATAAGACGGCCTTGGAGCAGGGACAGCTGCGTGGGTCACACTGGCAGGGAGCCAGATACGACGCTTCTGCGTTGCGCCCGAAGATGAGCCAACGTCACGATAACGCTTCAGAGAGTGCTTGTGTTCCATCTGGGCAGTCTCGACGGTGATAGCCTTGTTCACCATGGCGGCGAAGTTGGCGAAATCATGAACGGCAAGAGCGAGCCTGAGGTCGGGGTTGAGGCCACGATGGAACTTCTGCTGCCTGCGAGCATCAGTGGTGATCTCTTCTTCCGCATAGCGAGAGAGGTTAAGGAACTCGCGCTGATAGGCTTCAACAGTCATGTCGCCCTGAGTGAGGTTGCGGAATTCTTCCGCCTTACGATCCATGATCCCCTGAGGAATATAGCGGGCGCGGAAGGCAGACTGAAATTCATCCCAAGTGATGACTTCTCCGACTGGCAGTGAACGCTTGTGGGTGTTCCACCACTGAGCAGCGGCGCCCTTCAGATGGTAAGACGCAAAGTTCACATAGTCGGCTGGATCGACATTAGCAGACTCCAGCTCGTGAGTGATGTCGCGAAGCCAGTCATCAGCATCCAACGGCTGAACGGTGTTGCGGAACATAGTGGGGTTGAGGCGGGTGAAGTCGTGCAGAGTCACGGTGGCCTGCTGATGGTGGTGCCCATTCTGATTCGGCTGGGGAAACTGAGCCATGATATTCTGCATGAACTGACAGTTCATCTCGAACTGCTGCATCATCGCGGCCATATAATCCGGCGGCGGAGGTGGGTCGTTGGCAGCACGACCACGATCACGACCACGACCAGCCATCCTGCTAGAATTTAACAGGGGTATTTCAGCGATGAAAATTTAACGAGATACCGAAATTAAGCCTGAATCAAACGACAACGAAAAGAAGGCGTAGATATATGCAGGAGTAGTCACATAAGACATACACATTTGCACATAGAGTCAATCGAAAATCGGGCAGCGTAACGTCGTAGAAATTAAGGAAAACGACTCTCTAGGCGGCGCGCAGACCGCGGTTAGGATTACACGACGCGACATAGATTCCACTATGTCAATCACGCCGCAAGAAAACTGTTGGCCACAGCAGTTGATGCCAGAGAACGCGCGGCCTGCCCAGAATGAGAATGGGATCCACGGTCTGGGATCTGGCGTACGACTCCTGCAACACGACTCGATCAATGGGGGATGCACCATAAAAAAAAACGCCGGATGGAATCAAGAGAACGTGATCCTAATGTCAGATTTTGTAAAACTTACCAGCAAGGATAAGAGAGCAGATTCCCAAAGCATGGGTAAGGAGAAAAGGATCCTAATACCATAGATACCACCGTAGTGACATCGATGTGGGCCCGTAAGCCAAATATTAAGTTAGCAAAATAGTTTTTCAAAGTCTAGACTCAACTTCGACCAGGTAGTGGTGGGGTGGCTTCCTACAGGCAGTCGGCTCAGATACCAACTTGTGACGCCCCCAAAATCAGACTGTGTACAGTAATCATACACACAGGGTACACGACTGAGATTAGGGTGCCACGATGATAATATCACAGCACAACACTAAACACTAAAGGATAAACAAATATATTACAATAGAGGGGGTCACGCGGACCCGAATATATAAGTCATACAAACCATAATATCTGAGTACAGACATAGTTAGTCAAGTTTTGCCTTAAGAAGGCTAGCACAAATCACATCAGAGATACAGAACGAAAAGGCGAGGCCTCCTGCCTGGGATCCACAGTACTACTCCTGGTCAACGGGGAACTCGACGTCGTAGTAGGCGCCTCCGGGGTACTCCTGCTCCTGGGCTCCAACGTCGGCTGCAGCGGCCGATCAGGCAAAACAGTAAAGGAAATAAAGCAGGTGAGTATCTAGTATACCCGCGAGTCTTACGTCCGCTACTAAGCATTATGCATGATATCAACGGAATGAAGAGGCTGTATATAGTGGACTGAAGACAGAAGTTCAGAGCAAGGGTAAGAAGCTAGGCCTAACGAAGACTAGCATCTTCCGACGATGTCTTGCAGCATGAGGTAAGAATCAGCCAACAGTTGATATAAAGCAGTAAAGTAACAATGAAGCAGAAGTTGCTGCAACATTGAATAATAATAAGTTTTAATAATTAACAATGCCTCCGAATTCACCTCCTCGACATCCCCGCGAGGAAGGGAACCCGGAACCATACAGTTTAATAATAGTTTCTAGTGGTAAGATCCAGCTTCAGCATAAAGCGTCCTGTTACCGTGGACACGGCTATCGATAGATCAATCTTCCCTGCAGGGGTGCACTTGTGTTACGCTACACGCACGGATCTCCAGGGTGGCGGGAACCTTGTTAGGGAACGCTCCACCGAGGCTATCCGACACTTCATAACCCATCTTTCAAACTCAACAGAGAGGTCATCCGCCGGTCTAAATCCTAAGTACGACGAGCTTTGGACCCCAACCCGAACGTACTCCTGCACGGTGCGTGGCTGGCCGGTGAAGTTAAAGCAAAACCAAATAAGACACACCGCTCGAGCAAATAAGACAACACCACTTCCCGGCGCAGGCCGCGGTACTGCTGACGTCTGAAGAGTCCTCGGACGACACTAAGAAGCGGAGGAGCCCATAACTCGTAGTTCCCACGGGTAGGTAGTGCGTACATGGCATATAGCCAACTCAAGACATTCACTGAACCATTTAGCATTTTTATTAACCTGCGTGACAACCGTTATCGTTGCCTCGACTTAACCGACCCGCGGACAACGACAGCAGCCAGGACCACCAGTACATTGGTGCCTGCCCTGTCGTCCCACCAAGTCACTGCGGTTACCAACAAGGTGAACCGTCTCCTTACCTTGTCTCGCGTGTGCTCCTGGAGGAGCTCGACTTTCGGGGTTGGTAACTCTCGCGGCCAACGATCAGGGGCCAAGCACACCGGTACACTGGTCGTGCCCTCCCTGTCGTCCCGTCGCAATACCTCTCGCGGGCACCGTTGGGTCGCCCGACTTCTTACCTGAAGGACAACCGTTTACAGGACCCTATGGCGGTAAGACAAAGTCAGCCTCGAGTGGAGTACAAGGATTACTCATTGATAGCTCACACTTGAGGTGACTAGGCATAACCCAGATAGGGGCCTTTGACGGTGTCTGCATTGTACCGTACCTGTGCAGTCATAATATTTGTACCCGCATTCACTCCCCTGAGTGATCACGACCCTTTATCTAATCCCAGCTAACAATGTGTAGGGCTCACTGCTGAATAAGGCGTAATAATAATAATAGGCAGCATAGGATAAAGGAAGGCACATCAAGGGGCGACAAAATCAGGCTATGCAATTGAATAGGATTGTAATCGTAGCAGCAGCAGTAACAATGCCTAGTGCAAGAAAAGTACGGAAAGATAGGCGATATCTGGGGAAGAGAATGGCTCTGCTTGCCTGCAAGCTCGACGGTAGTAGTAGGGTCGTCGACGACGTAGTCGTACTCAGCAGCGGTGTAGTCGACAGCAGCAGCGGGGTCTACCGAAGATTAAGGGGGGGGGGAGGAAACAGTAAATACACAGCAATAATATACAAACATATGCATGACAGGATAGATGAAATGTTATCGGTGTTCTAACGCAGTGCAATGCAATATGCTCGGAGCGGGAATTTATCTGAGGATGAACTCCCGGCTCCGGGTGATTACCGGACAGGGTGTTCGGAGGGGAAGGATCAAGCCGGAGGTGTCGTGGTTACCGGACAATCGTAAGGGGGGTGTATCCGTGTTAGTTGAACCATTCCGGACAACTTTCGTGTTCGGAACAAATTCAACCGGGCACTCTAACAGTACCGGACCATTTATCGGACTGCCGGTCCGGAGGGGAACGGATCGATGTTTGTTGTGTTAGAGGGGGGGGGGAATAGGCATACGGATAGCGTATTCGTATTCGTTGTATTTTTTTGATCAACTTTCATGTATAAATTTTTTGAATCCGAGTTACGGTTTAAAAGTTATTAAATTTGAAAGTTTAAATCAATTTAAATGATTTTCTGGATTTCTTTTATTATTTATTAAACATTATCCAAAACATTATCCATAACATTATCCAGAACAGTGCTGACATGTGGGACCCACATGTCAGCCTCTGTTATTTACAAAACATTTAATTAAATTGGAAAATTTACCCTGGACCCACATGTCATACACTGGTTAAGTCTTATAATTCTTTTAATTAAAAAACTGACAGGTGGGACCCCAATGTAAGTGACACAGGGGGATACTTAAACATTCTAATTAATCCAGAGGCTAACCTAATTACATGGGCCCACTAGTAAGTGACCCAAGGGGTTTTAATCTTTCTGTTAAGCTAATAAGGGATTAGCCGGGGTGGTTAGTGAGTGGGGCCCGTTGTCAGTGGCCCAGGGGTTTGATTTAAGCCCTAACTAATTAACTGACACCGGGGCCCCACCTGGCAGCCTCACCGGAGGCTCGCCGGCGGCGAGGTCGAGCCAGCCCACGATTCCGAGCGTCGTTTGAGGCGCGGCTACGTGCGTTGGAACGAGGAGACGAACGCGAGTCTATTGGTGCCAGGGGCATCGCCGGAGACGGCCGGAATCCACAACGGCAACGACTGCGGCGGCGGCCCGTGAGCACGAGGGGACGACGACGAAGTTTCTACCGCGGGACTGGGGCATGCGCTATACCATTCGGCTCCTAGGAGCAGCGCACGCAGAGTGACACGCCTAGCGCGTCAAATGCGCGCTCCAGGCCGCGGGGAAAAGCTCGGCGGCGGCGAGGTGGCCACGGCTCTAATGGCGACACGAGCTACGGCGAGAGGGATGCGAAGCGGGGAGTTGGAGGTGGTGGCCACACTCACCGTGAGCACGTAGTGGGAGGCAGTGGGCTCGGGGAGGCTCGACGAGGCCGGAATCGACGACGGGATCATGGCGGCCGGAATGGGGAACGATGACGCGGGCGAGGCGAGGGAGTGCTCCCGGCTTGAATTCGTCGCAGTAGTCGACGTAGTCGACGACGGCGCACCCGGTGGACACGGCTTCGAGGGCTAGGGAGCTTGCCGGCCGCAAGTGGGCGCGGTCATGGCGACGACGAGCTCGGGCGGATCTTTCCCTGGCGATGGCGAGAGGAGGAGGAGGGGAATGGAGTGGGGGGCGTGTCCAGGGAGCTGCTGGGGTTGGCCTTATCGCCTCCCCGGTCGCAGGGAGCAGGTGAGGGAGGGGGGGCTCCAGTGGCAGAGACGGCCATGGCGGCGGCATGGCGTCGAGCAGGTGGCCGACGTGATGGGGGCAGGTGGGAGGTGGAAGACGGGCCGGGGTGGGCTGGGCTGGGCCAAGGTGGGCCTCGCCCCAGGCGAGCTTTAGCATTTTTCCAATTTCTTATCTACTGCTTATACAAATTCTTTCCTGTAATTGATTTGTTATCCCTAGAATTTTGTAAAATTTTATTGGTGATTGTAAATTAGGTTTATATATTACTGAGGTGCCACAAAAAGTTTTGCAGCAAAATAAATTCACTAGGTATTTCTTTTAAATATTAAATTCCCAAAGTAGGGGTTCTAGCCTACTGTTTGAATTGTTTGGAATTTTCTGCAACTCCAAAAATTACCAAAGTTGTTTCAACATGATTATAATGATTTTAGGCAATTTACAAAAATAGTTTCATGATTTTTGGAACAACTTTATTTGAGCACTTTTGTTTTAATTTCCATTTAAAGTAGTTTCAAGTAGGGTTTGATTTCATGATGAGCTAGATGCATTGGGCTTTGGGGATTTGATCCCCAACCAGCATGGTTTAAAAAGAGCAGAAGCAAAGTTTGATTAAGGACATGGGATAACAGTGATTAACAAACAGTGATAGTCAATAGTGATGATGATTACTGTTATAGACATCTGAGGGTGTTACAATGGTGACCTCGCCCGGGGACAGCGTAGGGGGTCTAGCGTGGCATTCACAATGTCGTTTAGGGAGAGCAAGACGTAGGCGACGTACGGCCGAGGAAGTCGAACCACGGGCCGAGGTTTGCAACTGTGGCCAGCACGAACGCCGTGATGGACCTGAAGGTTGGGTCGGATCGGCCGACGCCGCCGTCGCCCAGTGGTCGGAGACTCCGTCGCCGCCGCCGCCATTGTGCACGTGTCGGTGGGTGGGGTTTGGGGGAAAGGTTTGACATTTGCGGGCGCATCAAAACCGCCGCCACCGCCGTGCAACGGGTCGTGCGCAACGCTCAAGCTCAACTACTACTGTGACCTTCCCCTCGTCCTTCGTGATCTGGTGAATCGATTATGTGATGATTATTATCTAATCTGATCGTGCTCTGACGGGATGGTGGCAGCGGTGGGGATTCGGTACAGAAAGTTTCGCAGGGCGGAGAGGAGCGGGTCGAGGGGGAGGAGCCCTGCGACGACCTCGACGCCTACTGCCGCGACCATGACAACTGCGTCGAAAAGAAAGGAAGATTGCCATCTAGATCGGTCGAGCCAGGCCGCTATTTAGTAGTACTAAGTAGATTAATTAGTCAAGATAGTTCCTTAGTGAAGAAGCTTGTTCACAGTGCAGGTGGAATTTTCCAGCAAGTGTCCAGGTTAGCTGCTGCAGGAGGGAGGGCCATGGATGCGCAAGCCCGTCTCCGTCTCCGTCCCCATCAGCGTGCCGCTAGAGAGGAGGAGGAGGAGGCCGGCGTGCCACTCGGCCCTCTGCTTCCCCTGAAGGACCACCTCCTGCTCCACAAGGCATTACTTCCCTTTTTTAAAACTTTACTCAATTATTTCATCCTCTCCTAAACCAACTAACTCCAATGGATCTTCAACGATGAGCCACTAGCCCACATCCCTTTCCCTCTGTATCATTTGTCTAGCCTGTACACTGGGGACAAGGCGGCAACTGAAGACAATCATTTGACAAAGGTGATAGTCTCTTTTTTGAAATGGGGTTTGGCTAATATTCTACATCTTTCACAAGTATTTTCAATGTTAAATAAAGTGGATAGCGCCAATGTTTATTCTATCTTCCTAGCATCTTTTCAGTTTATTATCAAAAGTATGTGCACAGTATCCAAATTCTGAATGTTATGTTTGTAGTTCACTTACAGTTCGTATATGCAATGTAACATTTTGTTTCAGAGCTCTGAATCTGAATGTAACAGCTAGATCGGTTCACTATAAAAGCTATGGGATTCTACTTTTCTCCTTCAGTTTTTTCTATAAAAATTCGACACATTTATTCATATAGCAGTACCACCAAGCTGAATGTTTGTTACTTACAATATTTTTTATTCAATTGACCAGCAGAACATATTCTTGAAGTTTGTCTTCTGAAGTTGTGATAGACAAGGGAAGCTGAGTTTCTTTTATTTGCTTGGATTGATTAGGAGCGAAGATGTTCTTTCTGTCAATATTTGAATGTTCATTGTTTGTGACTATGATAGACTGGAACAAGGGGGAAGCTGGAAAGGGGGTTTACACCTTAACACAATTATAAATTTCTCTGTATATATCCAAGCAACTTTGTCAGAACAACTAGGCTCAGATGTTTTTCAGAAGCTATTTTCAATGAAGAGTTGTAATTAGCTACGGTTGCAAGTGTCCATCTTCTTAAGATGATTACCTGCTAGGGAAACCTAGAAATTCAGAGATGGAGTCACAATGGTATGTTAGCTATAGAGATGATTGCCTGCAAAAAAGACTATAGAGATAATAATCTAGAAAAAATATAAAGTTGATACTGGCCATAAGTCTGTGACAAGCCTACATGTTGTCTACATTTTTGCAGGTCTTAGCAATGCAAGCTAATAATTAATAGTTGTGCACCATGACAACTCTTGGTAATGTGCAGGTTCTACCTCTGACCTTCTCCTCATGATCTCTCTATAGTCCTGGAGCCAGGCAGAAAGAAGAGAAATAATGGTTGGTCTTAAGCTACAACATGTATCTATTTATTAGCTAATCATATGATTGTTACTCTATAGAGATTAGATTATGAGTTTGACAACGACGAATTTCATGTAAATGCTCATGGTTGACTACCATATTACAATGCTAGGCCTTCCCAAGTTTTGAGGGCGCTTCTACTTTCCATTACACAGAGAAAATACTGTGCAAAATTATTGAAGACTATGAAATACTGCCATTGTTGTGCTATGCCAATCTTGGTATGTCTTTGCTCATTTCTTTTGCAAAATGTATTCATCGAAATTACTAGTTATGGTGTCTGCTTATGAAAATTATTAGACAAACTTAATATATATTCATTCGATTAAATCTGAGTGTACAAATGATATGTTATCTCTATTTATCCCACTTGCTGAGAACTCTTGTTATCCCACTTGCTGAGAACTCTTGTTATGCTTGTTGAGCAATTCCATGTAGATCCTAGATTCACACTGAACATTGTAATCATTCACTCACCGGACAGGACACAGATCTCCGTGCTCGGTGCTCACCCACCATTATTTTACCTGGTAGAAACACCCGTAAAAGTAGTATGCCCCAACTTATATTTTTTCCAACTTCATTTATTTTGGATTCTTGGTTGTCCTTGTTGGTATCAATCCATCACAAGAAGTAATGCAGCTAAACTACTCCTCTGAGTTGGTAGAAGTAATGCAGATAATTTTCTCACTGGTTATTTGAATAATAAATGTAGAATTTGGCGTGGTATGTATCTCATCGAGCAAGCACTTTCTCTCGATATGGTACCCATATATCTATGATTTTTTTTCATAATTGGCGTGGAATAGGCGATCTTCTGTTAATGACCAAGAATTAATGGACTTTAGGGAGGTGTTGTTCATCTCAGAGATAGCAGTATAGTACGACATATTTTGCAATTGGTTGGTCTCTTGCCTTGCGGGAAGGTATTCAGTGTACGTATAGTGATCCATTTGAAGAGTGTCTTATCATTTGTTTAAATTTGAGTGATATTAAACATGTAGCTTGCTGTGTATATTTTACAATAGTCACTTTTTGAAATTTCTTAGAGATTATAGATGGGACAGCAGGCAACATTGCAGATAAGTCGCAGCTGGGCACCATGATCATTGATCAACTTTTTCTTTACCTTAACTCTAGCCATCAGCAGGGTGTAGGAAGCTAGCTCATGGGAAACAAATTATTCAGAGTACCTGTGACGCCCCCAAAATCAGACCGTGTACAGTAATCATACACGCAAGGTACACGATCGAGATCAGGGACTCACGGTGAGATATCACAACACAACTCTACAAATAAAATAATACAAGCTGTTTAATACAAGCCAAGGGCCACGAGGGCTCGAATATAACAACTCGAGAGCACAAAGTTAGCGGAAACAATAGTATCTGAGTACAGACAGAAGGGTACAAGGTTGCCTTAAGAAGGCTAACACAAAATCAACACTCAAACGAAAAGGCAAGGCCTCTTGCCTGGAAACCTCCAAACTACTCCTGGTCAAAGGGGAACTCGACGTCGTAGAAGGCATCGGGGATCTTCATGTTGCGGTGGTCGACATCGGGGATCTCCTGCTCCTAGACTCCAAGGCTCCAACGTTGACTGCAGCGGCCGATCAGGCAAAACAATAAAAGGGGAAAATAAAGCAGGTGAGTATCTAGCATACCCGCGAGTCTTACGTCCGCTACTAAGCATTTATGCATTTGTATCAATGGAAAGGGGAGGCTGTATATATAGTGGACTGCAAGATAGAAATCAGAATAAGGGTAAGAAGCTAGGCCTATCGAAGACTAGCATCTTCTGACAATGTCTTGCAGCATGAGAAGAGAACAACCAACAGTTCATATAAAGCAATAAAGTAACAATGAAGCAGAAGTTGCTGCAACATTGTATAATAGTAAGTTGTATTGATTAATAATAATAATGCCTCCAGTTTCCCTCCTCGACTTCCCTGCGAGGAAGAAAACCCGGAACCATACAGTTTAATAGTAATAGTTGGTAGTGGTAAGATCCAGCTTCAGCATAAAGCGTCCTGTTACACCTGGACACGGCTATTCGAATAGATAAAACTCCCTGCAGGGGTGCACTACTGTTCAGCCTGCACGCTCGGATCTCCAGGGTGGCGTGAACCTTGTTAGGGAACGCCCCACCGAGGCTATCCGACACATCGCAGCCCATCCTAGGCTCAGCAGAGAGGCCATCCGCCGGACTATATCCTATGTGCCAAATGGTCTAGGTCCCTCACCCTTGCACGCTCCTGCACGGTGCGAGTCTGGCCGGTGAAGCAAAGGCAATTCCAAACACACCTGCTGCAGCAAATAAGACAACACGGCTTCCCGCGATCAGGCCGCAGTACTGCTGACGTCTGAAAAGCTTTCGGACGAACTACGACGCGGAGGGCCCACACCGTAATCCCACGTGTAGGTAGTGCGTACAGACCAACGGGTCTCTCAAGTCATCCGCCGAACCATTTAGCATTTTAACATTATCTCGCAGACAACCGTTATCGCTGTCTGACTAACAACACAACGGACAACAAACAACAACAAGGCCCACCGGTAACGTCGGGGCCTGCCCTGTCGTCCTGTCAAAACGCGCGGTTACCGACAAGGTGAACCGTCTCCTTACCTTGTCTCGCGTGTGCTCTTGGTAGAGCTCGACTTTTTCGTGGTTTGGTAACTCTCGCGAGATACGAGCAGGGGCCAAGCACGCCAGTAACGTCGGTCGTACCCTCCCTGTCGCTCCCGACAATATACCGCTCGCGGGCACCGTTGGGTCGCCCGACTCTTACCTTTAAGGACACCAGTTGATTCGAGTGCCTACCATTAAGTGAAACCAGGAGGAATCACCCTCGATGGCACACTTAACGAGGTTTGCCAGAGACATCAGCGGAATGAACTAAAGAGGAATATTCTCGTATCACCCCGGTGGTGCAGAGACACCATCGGAATGAACTAAAGAGGAATACCCTCGTATCATCCCAGTGATGCTACGCTACTGAGCCGACGAGAGTGAATTACGAGTCAGTCCCCTTGTAAGTCAAACTCGAAGCGACTCGGCAGAGTCTCGCCGTTGTAGGTTCCCTAGGGCGTCTGCATTTATCCGTACCTGTTGCAGTTGTATTTTTTTTATCCGCGTCACTCCCCTGAGTGGCCACGGCCCGCTATCTAATCCTAGCTAACAATGCGCAGGGCTCACTGCTGAATATAATGTATAGATATAGCAGGCAGCATAGGATAAGGAAGGTACAACAAGGGGCGACAAAATCAGGTTATGCAATTGAATAGGATTGTAACGTAGCAGCAGGAGTAACAATGCCTAGTGCAAAAAGTATGGAAATGTAGGAGATATCTGGGGAAGAGAATGACTCTGCTTGCCTGGAAGCTCGGTAGTAGTGGTACAGTCGTCGACGAAGTAGTCGTACTCGGCGGCGGTGTAGTCGACGACGGCAGTGGGGTCTACCGGAGAATAAGGGGGATAAACACAGTAAATACAAAGCAATCATAGCAAACAAATACATGGCATGATGTATGCAAAGTTAACGGTGTTCTAACGCAGTGCAATGCACGTTGTTCGGAGCGGGAATTCATCCGGGGATGAACTACCGGCTCCGGGTGCTTAGCGTACAGGGTGTCGGGGGGGGGGAGGGTTCATGCCGGAGGTGTCGTGGACATCCGACAAAGACAAGGGGGGGTGTATCCGTGTTAGTTGAACCATTCCGGACAACTTTCGTGTTCGGAATAAATTCATCCGGATACTTTGACAGTACCGGACAAATCATTAACAAATCATTAGACAGACGATCCGGAGGGAAACGGTTCAATGTTCGGTGTGTTAGAGGGGTGTGGTTGATATACGGATAACATATCCGTATTCGTTATATTTTTCTGATCAATTTTCATGTATAAAGGTTTTGAATCTGACTTACATTTTAAAAGATATTAAATTTATAATATTTAAATGATTTTGGAATTTACTGGAATTACTTTTAATATTAAATCCAACATTATCCACAATAATGGGGTTTGACTAGTCAACCTGACATAAGAGACCCACATGTCATAGGCTGGGCCTTTGACTGGTCAACTGACCAGTAGGTCCCACAGAACATAGACTAACGTTGATTTTTTTGAAATTTTCTAAGTCTGAGGAATTTTGTTCTTTAACATCATTTAGCTGTTTTCGATATGCTACAGTAAATAGTTTTGCTCATACAATGAATTAATGCCTTATATCAAAACTAAGCAATTTTATGCCATCTACAATCTGGTACAGAAATCATCCCTATCATAGTTCATTTTCTTAATCAAAATTTTCCTTAAAAATGTTACTTGATGTTAATTCCAGAGACTGTTAAAATTATCAGCACATGGCACTGTGTGATTTTCATTGGAATTAATTCATGCATCGAATGGAGTTGGTCCACTGGGGTAAACTGAAGTTGGTTAGGTGTACAACAAGCCCATGTCTTTTGCAAGATTTTCTGTGACCAATCTATACATAACTTGAAGTTGAGCCAATTGAACAAAATGAACATTAGTATATCTATTTTCCGGATCTATCAATTTCCACCATTTTGGACATTCTTTGGTGTGGTTTTAGGAGCTGTTAATGGAGCACCAGCAGCAGCAATTAGCAGCAGCTATGGCAGCAGAGTAGCAGCGGTAACAACTCAAGCAGAGCAGCGACATCAGCAATATGTGATGACCACGGGCGGCAAGGCCGGCCAACAGGCCAAGGTTGCGGCCAGGGGGAGGCGGAGGCAGCCAGGTCAGTGGGGCGCCGACTACCAGCAGCCGGCGGCAACACAACGCGAGCCCACGGGCGGCCATGGCAGGAAGGAGGTGGAGGAGGCCAGGGAGAGAGCGGGTTTGCTCACAGGGGGAGCAGGGTCGCGGCTGCACGGGGTGGGGTGGCGGTGGCGACCACTGGGGGAACGCCGGAGCCAGCCACGGCGGCGCTGGGTCCAGCGCGCCATGGCGGCTAAGCCGGCCAGGGCGAGCGCCAGGGAGGGGGCGGCGGGCCTTCTTCGGTTGAGAGGGGGGGAGTCGCGACGAGGGGAGCCAGGCGATGGAGGCCGGCGGCCAGGCTGGCCGGAGCAGCCGACGGCGGCCGCGGCGCGAGGGACCCAGGAGGAAGGGGATCGGGGGGGGGGGGGTTGACGATGGGGGGTGCTTGGGCCTGGCAGTTCTGCCAACTAGGCCAAGGTGGGGGGGGCGTGGGGGTGGGGGTGGGGTGGTTCGGCTGGGGGCTAGGAGGGTGGGCTTTCTGCCCAGGGCGTAATATAGGGCCCCTTCTTCAATTTCTTTTTTTTATTTTTGTTTCCATTTTTTATACATCATTAGATTTTATAAAAATATGAAATTTGCTCCAATAATTTAATGGCCCAGTATTATATTACTACATAACATTTGAACCCTTTCATAAAATCATTAGTATTTTCTTATAATTATTTAATGAATAAAACGGGCTACTTTGCTACTGTTTTGAATTGTTTAATATATTTAAACATTATAATAAATACCCATATCTACTTTACCACGACCTAATGATTATTGGCTATTAAATAAATTTGGTTGTCCAAATTTTGGTTGACCTATAATTTCCAATTTTGCTTAATAATAATTCAGTGCAACTAAATATTTCAAATTGGACTTTGTTATTTTATTATTGGCCTGGGATTATCTATAATGTTATTGATAAATTTGGTTTAACTATTGCACAGGTTCTAACTCGACTGACATTTGCACGTTGAAATTGAAGTTAAATTATTTACACTTTTGTTTTTAATTCCAACCGAAGAAAAATTGAGTTTGGTTTGAGTTTGGACCAAGACGCGATCAACATGGCTAATCACAGTGGCTTAGCGTTAATAAAAAAAATGATTACTCATGGATTACTGTAGCGTGACACCGGGGTGTTACAAATCTCCACCACTACAAAGAATTCTCGTCCCGAGAATTAAAAGTAGTGAAAGGGGTAAAGTTTCAGTTTCGCATTCTAACGATTCTTGTGGTTCTTGTTTGCTCTTGTCCTTCTCGTTGATGTCTTCATTTCTCTGCATCGGTGCATCTCAACAAGTTGTCATCCTTTCATCGGGATCTTCATCGTACTTACGATCAAGCTAGGAGGAAAAACCAAGGGGCCGGATGGGTACCTGGTTAATCAATCGAGGTTGTCCGGGTAATGGGGTGCAAAGAATCTCTTCCGAGTTTAACTCTGGGGAGTACAACGAGAGAAAACAAACAAAGATATGCGGTTTTCAAGCGGATGGGCATGCATTCGATGCCGTTGACGGAAGGCGAAAAGGGGTCCAGAGCATCAGGTATAAAAACTGAATCTGATATCGAACTGAACATCACAAGGTAGGTGAACCATGAATTACATACGAGGTCTCGCACGAGGGATAACCTCGAGAACAGAAAGGTACAAGAGAGTCAGGTTTCGATCCTGTGGAACTGTGGCTTAGAGTGGTGGCATATTACGCTATCACGATGCAAGGATTGTCAGAGAATAGCTTGTCAGCTACGTCGGCAACAACATCGATACCAGGAGCAATGGACATTGAGAATCATTTTCCTGTTCGTTAATACGAGGCGGACCAATTGGCAAAGTTCTCGTCCCGGTGGTTACCGAGATGTTATCAACAATGGCAACAAGGGTTACTGACGAGGTAGTACACCGAGGTGTTTACATAAGCAGGGAATCATCGCTACTCAGATAATTTATATCACAAGAAAGATTAAACAGACCAATGAAAGGTAAAACATGGTTGTCTGATCAAACAGACCAACGGAAAGGTAAATGTCATTGTCTGATCAACAGACCAATGGACGGGAAAAAGTGATGATACACAAGTATCACGTGTATAACCTTCCCAAGGGAAAGCAGAGCACGATATATATGATCAAGTTGTATTAGCACGGAGACAAGGGAGGTTGTCGACGATAACACAAATCATCGAGAGGCATGGAGGGTATTTCACACGATGAATCCAATTGACACATGGAATAAGCCATGTAAGAATAGTCGGATAGTAATCCAGAAAAAGGTCGGATGGTTCGCAAAGGATCCGATGTGAGTATGGGCACTCAACCAGAAGGGGAAAGAATGCCAAGGCATCGGGTGACAGAAGCACCAGAATAACTTGATGCTTAAGTACAAGGAAATTGTGATTTCCAGATCGGGAGGTGGATGCAATTATCCACACGGACTTATCGGTGGCATGGGATTGCAAAGGCGATGAACACGTAGGATCTCGGGAATTCATCGGAGAGTAATCGTTGAAATCTTCAGGTGGATCAGGCGATCATCGAGAATGCAGAGCTCTCCGGGAGGAAGGAGGTACGTGAACCTAAAGTTAGGGTTAATAAAACTTACCAGCAAGGATAAGAGAGCAGAGTTCCAGAGCATAGGTAAGGAGAAAAAGATCCTAATACCATAGATATCACACGTAGTGACATCGATGTGGGCCCGTAAGCCAAACATTAAGTTAGCAAAATAGTTTTGCAAATACTAGACTCGACTTCGACCAGGGAGTGGTTAGGGCTTCCTACATGCAGTCGGCTCTGATACCAACTTGTGATGCCCCCAAAATCAGACCGTGTACAGTAATCATACACGCAAGGTACACGATCGAGATCAGGGACTCATGGTGAGATATCACAACACAATTCTACAAATAAAATAATACAAGCTGTTTAATACAAGCCAGGGGCCACGAGGGCTCGAATATAACAACTCGAGAGCACAAAGTTAGCGGAAGCAATAGTATCTGAGTACAGACACAAGGTACAAGGTTGCCTTAAGAAGGCTAACACAAAATCAACAGTCGAACGAAAAGGCAAGGCCTCCTCTGTCTGGGAACCTCCAAACTACTCCTGGTCAAAGGGGAACTCGACGTCGTAGAAGGCATCAGGGATCTTCATGTTGCGGCGGTCGACATCGGGGATCTCCTGCTCCTAGACTCCAAGGCTCCAACGTCGACTGCAGGGGCCGATCAGGCAAAACAATAAAAAGGGAAAATAAAGCAGGTGAGTATCTAGCATACCCGCGAGTCTTACGTCCGCTACTAAGCATTTATGCATTTGTATCAATGGAAAGGGGAGGCTGTATATATAGTGGACTGCAAGATAGAAATCAGAATAAGGGTAAGAAGCTAGGCCTATCGAAGACTAGCATCTTCTGACAATGTCTTGCAGCATGAGAAGAGAACAACCAACAGTTCATATAAAGCAATAAAGTAACAATGAAGCAGAAGTTGCTGCAACATTGTATAATAGTAAGTTGTATTGATTAATAATAATAATGCCTCCGAGTTTCCCTCCTCGACTTCCCTGCGAGGAAGAAAACCCGGAACCATACAGTTTAATAGTAATAGTTGGTAGTGGTAAGATCCAGCTTCAGCATAAAGCGTTCTGTTACCGTGGACACGGCTATTCGAATAGATAAAACTCCCTGCAGGGGTGCACTACTGTTCAGCCTGCACGCTCGGATCTCCAGGGTGGCGTGAACCTTGTTAGGGAACGCCCCACCGAGGCTATTCGACACATCGAAGCCCATCCTAGGCTCAGCAGAGAGGCCATCCGCCGGACTATATCCTATGCGCCAAGGGGTCTAGGTCCCTCACCCTTGCACGCTCCTGCACGGTGCGAGTCTGGACGGTGAAGTAAAGGCAAATCCAAACACACCTGCTGTAGCAAATAAGACAACACGGCTTCCCGGCGATCAGGACGCAGTACTGCTGACGTCTGAAAAGCTTTCGGACGAACTACGACGCGGAGGGCCCACACCGTAATCCCACGTGTAGGTAGTGCGTACAGCCCAACGGGTCTCTCAAGTCATCCGCCGAACCATTTAGCATTTTAATATTATCTCGCAGACAACCGTTATCGCTGTCTGACTAACAACACAACGGACAACGAACAACAACAAGGCCCACCGGTAACGTCGGGGCCTGCCCTGTCGTCCCGTCAAAGCGCGCGGTTACCGACAAGGTGAACCGTCTCCTTACCTTGTCTCGCGTGTGCTCTTGGTAGAGCTCGACTTTTTCGTGGTTTGGTAACTCTCGCGAGATACGAGCAGGGGCCAAGCACGCCAGTAACGTCGGTCGTACCCTCCTTGTCGATCCCGACAATATACCGCTCGCGGGCACCGTTGGGTCGCCCGACTCTTACCTTTAAGGACACCAGTTGATTCGAATGCCTACCATTAAGTGAAACCAGGAGGAATCACCCTCGATGGCACACTTAACGAGGTTTGACAGAGACATCAGCGGAATGAACTAAAGAGGAATATTCTCGTATCACCCCGGTGGTGCAGAGACACCATCGGAATGAACTAAAGAGGAATACCCTCGTATCATCCCAGTGATGCTACGCTACTGAGTCGACGAGAGTGAATTACGAGTCAGTCCCCTTGTAAGTCAAACTCGAAGCGACTCGGCAGAGTCTCGCCGTTGTAGGTTCCCTAGGGCGTCTGCATTGATTCGTACCTGTTGTAGTTGTATATATTTTTTATCCGCGTCACTCCCCTGAGGAAAGTACGGAAAGGTAGGCGATATCTGGGGAAGAGAATGACTCTGGTTGCCTAGAAGCTCGGTAGTAGGGGTACAGTCGTCGACGAAGTAGTCGTACTCGGCGGCGGTGTAGTCGACGATGGCAGTGGGGTCTACCGGAGAATAAGGGGGATAAACACAGTAAATACAAAGCAATCATAGCAAACAAATACATGGCATGACGTATGCAAAGTTAACGGTGTTCTAACGCAGTGCAATGCACGTTGCTCGGAGCGGGAATTCATCCGGGGATGAACTACCGGCTCCGGGTGTTTACCGGACAGGGTGTCCGGTGGGGGGGGGGGGAGGGTTCATGCCGGAGGTGTCGTGGACATCCGACAAAGACAAGGGGGGTGTATCCGTGTTAGTTGAACCATTCCGGACAACTTTCGTGTTCGGAATAAATTCATCCGGATACTTTTGACAGTACTGGACAAATCATCGGACAGACGATCCGGAGGGGGACGGTTCAATGTTTGGTGTGTTAGAGGGGTGTGGTTGATATACGGATAGCGTATCCGTATTCGTTATATTTTTCTGATCGATTTTCATGTATAAAGTTTTTGAATCTGACTCCCACAGATCATAGACTCACGTTGATTTCTTTGAAATTTTCTAAGTCTGAGGAATTTTGTTCTTTAACATTATTTAGCTGTTTTCGATATGCTACAGTAAATAGTTCTGCTCATACAATGAATTAATGCCTTATATCAAAACTAAGCAATTTTATGCCATCTACAATCTGGTACAGAAATCATCCCTATGTTCATTTTCTTAATCAAAATTTTCCTTAAAAGTGTTACTTGATGTTAATTCCAGAGACTGTTAAAATTATCAGCACATGGTGCTGTGTGATTTTCATAGGAATTAATTCATGCATCGAATGGAGTTGGTCCAGTGGGGTAAACTGAAGTTGGTTAGGTGTACAACAAGCCCATGTCTTTTGCAAGATTTTCTGTGACCAATCTATACATAACTTGAAGTTGAGCCAATGGAACAAAATGAACATTAGTATATCTATTTCCTGGATCTATCAATTTCCACCATTTTGGACATTCTTTGGTGTGGTTTTAGGAGCTGTTAATGGAGCACCAGCAGCAGCAATTAGCAGCAGCTATGGCAGCAGAGTAGCAGCGGTACAACTCAAGCAGAGCAGCGGCATCAGCAATATGTGGTGACCACGAGCGGCAAGGCCGGCCAGCAGACCAAGGTTGCGGCCAGGGGGAGGCGGAGGCAACCATGTCAGTGGGGCGCCGACTACCAGCAGCTGGTGGCAGCACAGCGCGTGCCCACGGGCGGCCATGGCAGGAAGGAGGTGGAGGAGGCCAGGGAGAGAGCGGGTTTGCTCACAGGGGGAGCAGGGTCGCGGCTGCACGGGGTGGGGTGGCGGTGGCGACCACCGGGGGAACGCCGGAGCCAGCCACGGCGGCGCTGGGTCCAGCGCGCCATGGCGGCTAAGCCGGCCAGGGCGAGCGCCAGGGAGGGGGCGGCGGGCCTTCTTCGGTTGAGAGGGGGGGAGCCGCGACGAGGGGAGCCAGGCGATGGAGGCCGGCGGCCAGGCTGGCCGGAGCAGCCGACGGCGGCCGCGGCGCGAGGGACTCAGGAGGAAGGGGATCGGGGGGGGGGGGGTTGACGATGGGGGGTGCTCGGGCCTGGCAGTTCTGCCAACTAGGCCAACGTGCGGCGGGGGGGGGGGGGGCGTGGCGGTGGGGGGGGGGTGGTTCGGCTGGGGGCTAGGAGGGTGGGCTTTCTGCCCAGGGCGTAGTATAGGGCCCCTTTTTCAATTTCTTTTTTTATTTTGGTTTCCATTTTTTTGTACATCATTAGATTTTATAAAAATATGAAATTTGCTCCAATAATTTAATGGCCCAGTATTATATTACTACATAACATTTGAACCCTTTCATAAAATCATTAGTATTTTCTTATAATTATTTAATGAATAAAACGGGCTACTTTGCTACTGTTTTGAATTGTTTAATATATTTAAACATTATAATAAATACCCATATCTACTTTACCACGACCTAATGATTATTGGCTATTAAATAAATTTGGTTGTCCAAATTTTGGTTGAACTATAATTTCCAATTTTGCTTAATAATAATTCAGTGCAACTAAATATTTCAAATTGGACTTGTTATTTTATTATTGGCCTGGGATTATCTATAATGTTATTGATAAATTTGGTTTAACTATTGCACAGGTTCTAACTCGAGTGGCATTTGCACGTTGAAATTGAAGTTGAGTTATTTCCACTTTTGTTTTTAATTCCAACCGAAGAAAAATTGAGTTTGGTTTGAGTTTGGACCAAGACGCGATCAACATGGCTAATCACAATGGCTTAGCGTTAATAAAAAAAATCGATTACTCATGGATTACTGTAGCGTGACATCCGGGGTGTTACAGTACCTTAACTAGAATAATATGTGTTTGCGACAAGAAAATTAGTAATGACAAAAAAAATGAACATCAGTCAAGTTCATGGCAGATTTGGGTTAGAAGTCAGAAATACAAAGCAGTACACAAAATAAGACTGTAATTGTGATACTATTCTTTATATATTGAGTAAGAATAAATACATGACGGCTATAATATATGTAATACCCATATAATTTAAAATAATCTAGGTACTTTTAACTATATATATAATTTTTTAGCACACACGAGAGGGGTAATATCATCCTAATTAAATTAAAATCAATCATTGGAAGTCATTATTTAGTAGTACTAAGTAGATTAGTCAAGATAGTTCCTTAATGAAGAAGCTTGTTCACGTGCAGGTAGATTTTTCCAGCAAGTGTCCAGCGTATTACATATGTTGTCGTCGTGTGCAACGTTAGTACCCATAAGTTATTATTTCTCTTCACATGATCTAAATCTACAGAACTATTAGAAATAAAGTGAAATGACGAGCGTGGCTAAAATATTTGGTTTATTTATTTAGGTTGAGATTAATCACTACTCGAAGCGACCTACCATTACTAAGACAGAATACTTGTTTCGAGATCACTTTCTCTATCTCTTTGAAGGTTATAACAACAGTAATGTTGCCCATGAATTACCAAGTCTCGTGACTGAATTTGCAATTGTTTGTGTTTTTTCAATTAAAAATAAAGTTCTTGGAAAAATTTGTGATTGCTTAAAATAAAGTTCTTGGAGTATCTTTTTATCTGAGATAATTTCAGTAGAAAAGATAAGACTCATTGTCTTAATCGCTTACTTGCACCCAAACAAAAAGAAATTCTCACAGATTACCTGACAGCCATCTGTGAGACGGATGCGACACTATTTATGACAATGTACAAATGTTGAAGTTGAGGAAAGGAATGAGTAATGTCCAGTACAGAACAATGATACCTCAATAGAAAACCTGAAGTTATGACCAACCAACAGTGAGCGTTCTGATACAAGCTGAGAACGAGAAGATGACCATAGGCAAGAGAGGAGCACAAACTGCTCTTGCACCCTGCTTTTTCTCATTGTCCGTGCTGTAGTGATACTGATGGTCGCCCTCCTGCTAGCTTAGTGGAAGGAGGTTCAGAGGGAGTTGTATGTTGTGTTGTACCCATGTAGTAGTGTCTTTCTGCCTGTATGCAGGTTGTTATGTGATGTACATTGGCTTTCGTGTAAATTGCGAGTTCAATTGAGGTACAGTCTTAGAATTTGTGGATATTTAGTCAAATCAATGTGATATTATGTTGGATTGTAAATTCTTTTTTTGAAAAGGCATGTCAATTACTTTCTTTATAGCATTTGTTTGATAAAGTATATCTACCTATAATTCTATTGACGAACGGCGATTATAAATCAGTAATATCCTGTAACTATAGTTAAATTTAAATAATAAGACTAGATGTTTTGGTTCTGCAACCTTGTATTCTGTGGGAACTGCAGTTGTTTTACTTTATCCAAACATGATTTTTTTAGTTGCATATATTAGACAATTAAAATATAGCAGCAATGCAATTTGAAAACAACATTAAACTGAATAATCTATATGAATTTTTTTATTAGTATTCTTTCCATGTACAAAGAATTGAGTGATATATAATGAAATAAAATTAAAAGGCTCGTTGTAACGCACGGGCATTCTACTAGTGTATATATAAATGAGTAGTACTAGGAAAAATGCCCGTGCGTTACAACGGGTTAAGCTAAGAACACATAAAATATTAAATATTTTTATAGACTAAAATATTAAACAATAATAAAATACACATCAACTGCATATTAATGTATCAAATATTTATAATAAAATTGTGGCATGTATGTAATAAGCATTGCTCAAACCTCTAACAAGCCTACATACTATATTTCAATATAGTTTTTGATCTGCATCACTACTTATCCTCTTTCTCACTCTTGTTGAGTCATGTTCACACAATTAAAACACGTTCGAACATGACCAATTCCTTGGTGGTGAGCTCGATCATTGCCATGTAGCTAGAGGTCGTAATGATCATACACACTCGTAAAAACAACTAATGGAGCACTCTTAAACAACGATAGGCTACATCAGGGAATGGCCCCCAAGCTCACACAAATATTGTTCACCTCATGTCGCGTCCGATCTTTTGCACATGGGTAGGAAAGCAGTACACGGTCACCATCTAACCAACGATCAGACAAAAAATCTTTATGTTCTACTAAATGACAATGTATAAATTGCGTGAATCTGAATGTGATAGAGAAATATGCAATTTTTGATATTTTTATCATGGCTCAAATTGTAAACATGAACAAAACTGATCTTATCAATGTGATAAGTTAATGTTGAGAACGTAGATTTTTTGATAAAATAACCAAGGAATCACATACTAAAATTTAGCACAACAAAATTGTAATTGTGCATGGTTAATGTTTTGTTTTTAAAAAGACGTGACTTTTTCCCTTTCTTTTTTTATGAGCACTGCTATATACACACGACAAATTCTAGATGCACACGATGCAGCACATCAACCCGGCATAGTAGTTTCGTTCTTTTATGGCAGCAGCTTCACATAATTCCCCTCACTTAATTTAGGGATGGCAGCCCCTCAATTTCTTTCTGATTTACATACTACATTTCAATATATCTTTTGATCTGCATCACTACTTATCCTCTTTCCCGCTCTTGTTGAGTCATGTTCACACAATTACAACACGTTCGAACATGACCAATTCCTTGGTGGTGAGCTCCATCATTGCCATGTTGCTAGAGGTCGTAATGATCATACACACTCGTAAAAACAACTAATGGAGCACTCTTAAACAACGATAGGCTACATCAGGGATTGGCCCCCAAGCTCACACAAATATTGTTCACGTCATGTCGCGTCCGATCTATTGCACATGGGTAGGAAAGCAACACCGTCACCATCTCCTCTAACCAACGATCAATTATTTGCAAGGGAGACAAAAAATCTTTATGTTCTCCTACTAAATGACAATGTATAAATTGCGTGAATCTGAATGTGATAGAGAAGTATGCAATTTTTGATATTTTTATCATGGCTCAAATTGTAAACATGAACAAAACTCATCTTATCAATGTGATAAGTTAATGTTGAGAACGTAGATTTTTTGATAAAATAACCAAGGAACAACATACTAAAATGTAGCACAATAAAATTGTATTTTTGTTATGAAAAAGACGTGACTTTTTTTCCTTTCTTTTTTTATGAGCGCTGCTATATACACACGACAAGTTCTAGACGCACACGATGCAGCACATCAACCCGGCATAGTAGTTTCGTTCTTTTATGGCAGCGGCTTCACATAATTCCCCTCACTTAATTTAGGGATGACAGTCCCTCAATTTCTTTCTGAATTAGTTTGTAGTCAACATGGCAGCCCTCACACCACACAATTACCCAAGATATGTTTTTCTTCCCTTCCTTTTCTTCTACCATATAGTCCTTCCTTTTTTTTAATCAAGCCCACAATCAATTTCCTTCTTTCCTCATTCATATACGGAACCAATGAGCCCCATAGTCCTTCCTTTTATTGCTGTCAACCCACAATCAATTCCCTTAATTGATGTTTATTGCTGCTTGTTGATAGCCAGTTCACGGACATATTTAAGTTGGTGGGGTTGAATCTTGAAACCCGAGGTGAGACTATTAATATAATACTTTATCTTTATGGCGTAACATGTCTGACTATATATCTTGTAAAATAATTATTAACGTGGTTATTAGCTAGTTTAGTTGGCTAGTACACGGTACCCAGGGATCATTGATCCCGAGTTCGAATCCGCACGACCGCAATTCTAGTCATGTTGGAAGGAGAAACACACCTCCCTTTATTATTAGGGAAAGATAGATATACTTAAAACAAAAGTTTTTTTTTGCGAAGAAAAACAATTTTTTTAACAGTTTAGATTAATTCGTTGTTTATTTTTAGTTAATGTCCACTCGCGGCCCAAGTAAATTCGTCTGGTCTTTTATGAAAATTTTTCTAAACTGCGGGTTAATTCAGTAAAAATAAAAGGGACGTTTTACAAAATAGTCATGTTGGAAGGCAATTGACCCATGATGGTCCGCTTCAGACATCAGAGCAGATAGTGTTTGTGGTGAAAGGATTAGCTGCAAATTTCATTATTGCATGCTCTCCAAAGGCGAAGGTGCGTAAGAAAGCTTGGCTAAAACCGAAGAAGGGCTTTTTGAAACTGAATGTTGATGCGGGGTTTAGCGAAGACCTAATGCAAGGTTCAGTTGGGGCTATTGTCCGTGATCACAAAGGAAGGTTTGTGGCTGCTGCAAATGAGAGAGTCAATTTCTGCCCGGACTCTTTCACTGCAGAAGCTCTAGCGGTTCGTTTTGGTCTGAACCTGGCAAGAACAGTGGGATGTGGTAGATTACAGATCGAGTCTGATAATTCATATGTCATCAAAATGCTAAATGACAGAAGCTCTTCTTCTCCAGCTACCGCAATCTTTGAAGACTGTTTTGCTATGTGTCTTGATTTATTTTTTGTTTCTTTCGAACACTGTAATAGAGAAAGTAATGGAGTGGCTCACGAGCTTGCTAGTAGAGTCAGATTTAGTAGTCCAGAAGTGTGGTTAGACAAACCTCCAGGGGATTTAATGTCCTTTCTTGTAAGTGACATTACGATGCTTGATGAATAAAGGGGGTGTCATAAATGTCAAAAAAAAATGAATGATTGATTGGAAAAAGGCGAAGTGGTACTATATGTACAAGATAATAATGGAAACTTTCGCTATTAGAACTTGTTTGCTCGGCCTTATTGCAAGACTCTATTTATCGGTCGGTGGTATCCAATAGGCCAACGTACAAAGAGCAAGGTCGCAGGCCCAGCTATAAGTGGAAGCGGATGGGGATTGGGGGAGTTCGGGACGGAACGAGAGCACAACGAATAGCCACGTGACACGTGAGCGAATGTATTTTTCTTCGTTGAAAATCTATGGACTGCTGATTTATTTAGCGAAAAAGGAAGGGCCTTTTAGCAAAAATACTAAAACGAACTAAAAAATCCATCTTCCTTTATTATTAGGTATAGATTGTAGGATAGTATTCTACAATCGATTGTACAGTAGACCTACCATATATATATACTAGGTGATGCCCGCACGTTGTTGCGGAATTTTTTTGCAAAATATTTTAGTGAAAATATTTGGTTAAATGAAGCATGCATATTTAAAACAATAACTTTTAAATGAATATATGGATTTAATATAAATATTATAATAAAATGAAAAAAATTATGCATGCATGTTGCATGTGAGTTTTTATTATGCATAGTGGCATATTGAGATGGGTCTTTCTCATGCATTTTGGATAATGAGGTGGCATGCTTACATGTTGAAAAAAATATGGTAGTGAAGAGTGATGTGGCATGCATGATGAGGTGGAGTGTGTGCATGTTAAGAGAATTGGTAGTAGTGGGGAACAACTTCTTAAGAATGTAAGATATGTATATATATATATGTATATATATATATATTTATACTCCTAAATGTGCAGTTCGTACATCGTCTCGTTGTATCTTGACATTCCTTGTATCGCTCCCTCGTCTCACCTCCTCCCGTTTTTTCTTACCCGATTCCCTCCCCAACCCTAATCAGCCGCCGCCTCCACCTTCTTATCCACCGGCCACCTCGCCGTAGGGCGCCGCCCTCTCTCCTTCCCCTCGCCCTCTCTCCCTACATGTTCCATGCTGCGGTGGCAGAAGTGCCACCTGAACCGGCGCCTCCGCTCGCTCGGCGCGTGACGGGGGTCATCTTCGCGCCCATCTTCGCCGCATCCTTGTCTGCTCGGTGGTGGTTGAGGCCATCGTAGCGCCGCCCGTCGCAGCTGTGTTCGCGGCCGCGGCGTTGCTGCCCATGGGCTCCTACCCCTGAAGACGACGGCGCGGGCGGTGGAGGGCCGCCCCCAAAGGCCTGGAGACTGGCGGTCCGAAGCGGGGGAGCGGGAGGAGAGGACGGGGTGGGGATGACTGGATGAGCATGCGGATCAACCCGAACCTGCTGGACTGCTCCATCTGCTTCGAGCCCCTCCTCCCTCCCCCTCTACCAGGTATCAAGGATGTTGCTCTGCCAAATTATATATACTGCTGCCGGCTGTTTGATTTGCTATTCTGCTGTGCCAATTTAATTTATCGATTGGAATTCGTACCCCATCCTTTGCTATTTATCGATTTGCTATTCTACGGGAGCATTGCAGGGTTCCAATTCTAGGCGATTTCTGTCCTCCTCCTCCTACGGATTGGTGTTGAATTTAGGAGGGAGGGCAAGCATTTGAGTTGCGACATGGGATATGAAATTATCAGATAATTACTGCTTCTGAATCTCTGCAATCACATGTATATGATGTTTCTTACTAATGAATTTGTCGTTGCTAATATATGATGCTGCTAGCCCGTTCTACTCATAATTCACTCCGTAGAACTACACCTCATGATAACATCAACAAAAATAATAATATGTGTGGCATGTTTGCTCTGATTTTACTCCATGACCACAGGGCAAAACAAAATTCTATGATTAGCTTGTTGGCTTACAGTTGTAATTTAAATGAAACATTACGAAGATTTTATTGCACAATAGTACAATTCAGTCCCAACTATTTTTTTTTGCTTTTATCCCTAAGCTCAGGGGTTACCTAAAACATCAACGTGGGCACCATTTGTTCCCCATGCAGTCTTGGGCTAGCCGTTTTGTAATCAACCTTCCCAAGTCTGGCTGAGAGAATCTAATCAGTTTTCTATTTCACTCATTAGGGAACCTCCAACACTAGGGTGCAAACGGACAACGTTTTTGTCCATTTTTTGTCCATTTACGTCAGAAACGGACAGCGGACACGATCTCTGTACCCAACGCATGAAATTTGCACCCAAATAAACGCACGGACACGCCGCTGCAGCGCCGAGCCAGCGCCGCCGCGCCGTCCCGCCTAGCGGCCGAGGGAGCGCCGCCGCTCCGCCTGGCCTCCCTGCCAGACCCCGCCACCAGGGCGCGCGGCCTCGCTGCCAGCGTGGTGCCGGTCGAGGAGCAGGAGCAGCCCCGCCCCGCGCGTGAGCAGGTGCAGCCACGCCCGCCTCGCCGCCAGCGTGGTGCCGGTCGGGGCGCGGCGGCGGGCCAAGGAGGAGGGCACGACGACGGGCCAGGGAGGGTGGCACGGAGGCAGACCAGGGAGGCTAGCGCAGGCACGACGACGTCGGGAGAGCAGGGGGCGACGCGACCGGTGTTGGTTGCCGGCGTGGGTGGAGAGAAAAGGAGAGAGATTGGATGGGAAATATGTGGATGACAGATGGGCAACACTGCATGCAGCAGACACGCGCGGGCGAGAAGAGGCAAAAAAAAGTGTCCATTTTTGTCCGATTTCGACGCAAAGTGGGAGCAAATCTGCGTCGCGTATGCGTCTACGCGGACATAAAATGGACACTCTGCGCGTTGGATCGTTGTTTTTGTTCGTTTAACCCCAAATGTACAGAAAAAGGGGATTTGCACCCCCGTGTTGGAGTTGCCCTTAGTTTTTACCCAAAACAGTAATCGAATTAACTTAACTTAGTGTCGTTGTATACTGGAGCTGACATTATGCACATTTCATTTTAGATGTACAAGCAAGCTGCAGACTAGAGGGAGACCTGGTGTTCAAGTCGGAATGGACAATTCTTCAGTTGTTAAATCATCGAGCTATCGGGGTCGTCCTCCCAGGAGGCAATGTCTTCGTAATTCTGACCTCCTTGTCCTCTGTTTGTATCCTTCTTGATGTGCTTTTCTAGCTGTTGATCGCTAGCTAGCTTATTGTGTGTAGAGGGTAGAGAACACATGACAAAGGGAGAGAACGTGATAATATTGTGAGATCAGGTGAGTTGTGATGGTTGCACCGTGGGAAATTGTGAATGCGATTTGTGTTGGAATAATAAAAAAACATTTCATATTCATAAAAATGATGGATTTACACTGAACTTTATGAAATTACAACTTGAAAATTATTGATATTTTTCTAATACAGTTTCCGCTTGATGTTGTATCTCACAGCTTCGTAAAAACATTTGCACAAAAAGGTTGTGGTATTGATGATAGGCAGGGGATGTTTGAGTGTAAGGGGTGGTTGCGTTGTAGTGAAGCATGGGCATCACACCGCAGTCAAGAAGTGTTTGCTAGAGTTCGGTGATTAAACTCATGTGTGTATTTAGTTGTGTATTTTCCTCAATATGAATGGCTAACAAATCCCAACTTTGTGTGCCACATTGGGTGACAGCTCGCCTCAATGTGCGGCGCATTGCTGTAGTGAATAAAGCAGGAGGATGGAAGGACCAGACCACCGTGGAATACATGGATCTGGCTATCCGAGCCAGCCTTAAGGGATGAAAGTTTGTCTACCTTGGCAATGTTCAGTTATATTGATCAATCATGAACACCATCAATTCAGATAACACACAAAGGGTATCTTTTTCCTTTTCTCTTTCACAACTACTTTCCCTACTCTCATTTTTATTTCTGAGACAACAGTAGAAGAAATTTAATTTTGATTTTTTTTTGGATTTAACCAAAATCCTGACGCGTTTCTTCAGGTTAATAGTTAACTCCCCAGCACTTTCAAAGCCTTCCGGTTTCAGCAGCACAGATGGTCGTGTGATCCAAAAAATTTGTTCAAGAAGATGCTATTGGAGATTGTGACATATAAGGTCTGCCCCAACACCAACCTAATTTTTTGAAAGAAAACATCTTAACTGTGTTGCTAGATCAGATGCTATTAACCTTGGTGTGTCTGCAAAAAGTGACAATCTGGAAGAAGTTTCATGTCATCTGCTACTTCTTCTTGGTGTGCTAGATCGTCGTGCACATCGCGACCTTCACCTTCTATTGCGTTATCACCCCAACGTCTTTGTCCCTGAGGTTCATATACCGAAGTGGGGTTGTGTCTACATTCCCACAATCATCGCCCTTCTCAATTATGTTTGAACTCCCAGGTAATTGCATTATAACCAGTATAGAACTCATGTTACCAAAGAAATATAATAAGCAAGTAATTATTGTTCAATCTTGAGTAGTATTTAATTGAACTGTGTGTTAACTTGATGAAACTGTATCAATTTTTGCAGGTCTTTTCACTTGCTTTTCTTCTGGATCCTCTTTGAAAATGACATATCATTGCATATAACTTAGGCCACATTGATTGGCTTGTTAGTTAGGCAGGGCGAACGAATGGGATGTCAATGAGAAGCTCGACAACGTTATGAAGATGAAATCTGCTAACAAGGCATCAACCAGGAAGTAATTCATGAGGATATGGGAGAGGTACTAAAATGTTCAGGAGCTATTTTTTTCGGTTAAATGTTCAGGAGCTCTTATTCCTCAGTTGTCGGCAACTAACTAATTTTCAGAGATAACTTTCAGGTTAAATGTTCCCGAACTCGGTGTGGGAGCCTTCCTCTTCTATTTTCCTTCACCTTTGGAGAGTGGTAGTATTGTAGTATTCCCTTGAATGTGCTGTTGTAAAAGAAAACTATGTGCAGTGTAAGGTCACAGCATGTGTATTGTGTTGTTCTTTTTTGCGTGTAGCAAGTACGTTCCTTGATTAAGCGGAGCAACATGTATGCCTCCAAGTCAAATGTATAATATCGTGGAGGGATCGACAAGGGGGCCATCAAGCATACTAACTTGGTGTTGTGATACAGAATTTGGTTTCGCTTCATGCTCCATTCCTCTCTCCATAACTTCACACTATTGCATTATTCCCTCTTTCTATATTCATCGGATTTAGCGGTAGTTTTCACGTAGTTCTAAAGTATCACTTAAATCTATATCTTTGGAAAAGATTATTTACCAATGTCGGATTAATTGTGTTGGTGGTGGGTGGATGGATAGGTGGGTGTGGAGGGGGGTTAAACCGAGTTTTAGTCAACCAAAAGAGGTGTATACATCATATAATTACATTAATAAGCTAAGTACGTTGCAAGTGAAATGAATTTTAATTTTTTTCTATCGATTGCAAACTATCATTTTCTATATATATGAAGTTTGACATGCATTATTTATATATATATAAATAAAATAAAAAGATTATAAGGTCCATAGCAACGTACGGCATTCTACTAGTATATATATATAGTGAAGTTATTCATCATCCAGGGTACAAAATAATTTATTCTTCACCCGAGGTAATATTACGAACGTTTCACACAAAAATTATATTTGTAATACAAATAGTTACATTAATATGAATTAACTACGTAAATTTTGACATAAAAAAACAAAAATATTGACCATAAGATCAAAAATAAATAAATTTTATGTATATTTTCCACCATCATTTTTACGTTTGTAATTTTATGAAACATAAAATATTTTTTACGACTATTATATTTTTTTACGCTCTCTTATTACGTATGAAATAAAACAAAATTTACGGAATGTAAAATTACGGTGCATTAATGTCAAAACAGAGGGGGGTGAAGAATAACTATTCCTCACCCAGGGTGACGAATAGTCAATCTATAGATCCAGGGTGAAGAAGAACTTATTCTTCACCTTAGCCATTTGATTGAGTCGCATTTTTTTTATCACATGCACAACGTAATTTTTTAACACGCATGTTGTAAAGTTACCTCATTTATTGTAGTAAGATTACCTCAATTTGAGTTGTAAAATTACATCACAATATTTTTAGTGTGATATTAACTCACCACGTTATTTTTTCACATGCAAAAGGTAATTTTTTAGCATGCATGTTGTCAAATTACCTTACTTCTTTTTGTACGGTGGGAGACAAACCTCTTTTTTTTAGTGTAATATTACCTTGGGTGTCTTCTTTTCTTACAGTTCCAAGTTATGGTCATAGGATTGAACTAGGGTGAGGAATACGAATTCTTCACCCAGATTGACGAATAGTCAATCCCTATATATATATGTAAATTATTTGGGACACCTAGGTGCCTGGGCACCTTACAACATGTATGCCTATATTTCATGGTTATTTTGTTATGAATAAATACGATGAGTACGCATATACATATAAATAATTTTTAATCTTTGGTAGGTATATATACCCATGACTATTTTTTCATTTCATGATGTTGTACAATACGTACATATGTTTGGATATGTATGCATATATTTTATGTTGGGTATTAAATTTTAGACAAATACAATTAATACACACATACCTAGAAATATTTTTTAATCATAGGTAGGTATATATACCTATAACTAATATATACGCACAACTAATTAACATAATAAACCCTCCGAGATTAAATTTAGAGGCGAGGAGCCTGGGCACCTAGGTGTATATATAGGCCTCTGGCCAGATCAATAAAGCAGTAGTTTTTCTATTCACAACAAATATGAGTTGCAAGTAGAGCAATTGAAAAATGCATGCAATCCCTACTTAGGCAAAAGTAAATGCTAATGATATATGCCAAACGTTCGGCACAAGGGTTGTTGGCCAGCACGTCTTTTATAGCAATTTTTGTTATGCATAGATGGCAATATGAAACAAAGTTGTCATGTTAAAACAAAAGTTGCCATTTACTAACAAAAATTGTCATGTATTAGCTGAAGTTGCCATCTTCCAGCACTAAAGTTTCCATAAAAAACGTTTGGAATTGCCATCTTCTAGCCCGAACGGTCGATGCTTATCAGGATCCAAAGTAAAGCATGGTGTTTTATTATAAGCATTTTTGCCCTTTGCTGCGCCACCTTTATCGATGAACTATGGTATATTAATGTGTTTGCATCAGTATAATTTATTGTACTCAACGCACTATCAAATATCAACTTTAACCTTCTCAAGGTAAGCGTTCACGACATGTACAAATGGTTTGACAGCCATGCTATTAATGGAAATAATTCTGATATGGGGTGGTCCGATCTTCTCAGTAAGCGTATGGTGAATATGAGGGCGGTATGAGATAACTTGTATGTAGCCGATGAACTCTCCTCGCTAGATCCCTGTTGTCAATGCGACAACTCTCTACCCTTTGGATATTCACAACTTCACACACTTGCGCAACGTAGCCGTCGACCATGAGACAGTAATTTGCAACCTACTAATTCCCAGTGGAACAACAGATCACACAGAACTTGCAGTAGCCAAACTTCAGATCGATACGAATTGAAGTTAATGATTCAAGATGAATGCTTGGAAGAAAATCTCTGAACTAGGGTTTATCTAAAACGTGGTCTAACCCTAAAACTCCTAGGGGGTCCTGTATTTATAAGCTAGGAAGGCTAAACAGGGATACAAGGGCCGCATCCCTGTTTCTGTGCGCAGGCAGTCGTGCAGGTCGAATGTCCGGCCCGTAAGTCAGACGGTCCGGGCTAAGGTCGGACGGTCCGATTAATTATCGTCCCGAGGGGCGGAGCCCAGACGGTCCGGCTTGAATCCAGACGGTCTGGGGTCGCCTCTGGACGGTACGACATGGCCGGCAGGTCTTCGGGAATGTAATTGTTCGGAAGGTCCGGTTAATTATTCGGTCGTCCGGCTTGGGGCCCGGACGGTCCGGCTTGCAGCCCTGATGTCCGACTCCTTAACCTGGTTGTCCATTCCCTTCGTCTTCTCGTGAATCTTCTCCTCGTGCAACTTGTCCTTGTCCCATGCCTCCTTCTTGTATGACTCCTTGGTACCTGATAACACATATGAACAAAGACTTAGGCAATATAAAATCCCCATTAAGGAAAACATCAGATTCTATGAGGAATAAGTTCACCTGTTGTTCTAGCAAATTTGCACGGGCTCTTGTAATAAGTCTGATTCTTATTTCATTGGACTTATCCATTATTGGTTCTTTAGAAGTTGTTGTAGGTGCTCCCCCCCTTCAAAAGGCGTCGACCTCGACGCTCCAAGGTCATCTCCATCATAGGGTGACAAATCAACAACGTTGAAGCTGTTGCTAGCACCACCAAACTCAGAAATAGGAATATCAATCGAGTAGGCATTGTCATTGATCTTGGATAACACCTTGTAAGGACCAGCACCGCGTGGCTTCAACTTGGAGTTCCTCAATTGTAGAAATCTATCCTTGCATAGATGTACCCAAACCATATCTCCAGGCTGAAATAAAACTTGCTTCTGTGACTGGTTCCATGCAGCAGCAACAGTGTTGCCTTGCTTCTCAATAGCCTCCCGTGTCTTCTCATGAATCTGCTCCACATAATCTGCTCGTTGGGATTGATACGTCCCAAACGTATCTATAATTTCTGCTTGCTCGATGCATGTTTTGGGTGATATTGCTATGCTTTTGATGCACTTTCCTACAATTTTTTATCATATTTGGACAAACCTATTAACTCAGTGCACCCTAGTGCCAGTTTCGGTTTTCTGTTGTTTTGTATTTTAGGTTTTCCCATTACTTAAAGTGCCAGAAAAATTCCGAGAAAAATATATAAAAAATCAGCGACCCGAAAGCTTACAGACGCCCGAAGGGGGCCCAGGGGGCCCCACCAGGTGCCCAGGCGGCCAGGGGGCGCGGCCTAGGGTGGTGCCACGCCGAGAGGCCGCCTGGACTCCTTGGTGGCCCCCTGGCTGCCCCCTTTGTTGGGAATGTGCCCTAGAGGCAAATAAAATATGTTTTATCGAGCATATTCCATTAGTTCATAATACGTTTGATACTATGCTATAACTGTATTAAGCGGAAACATTAATACAGGTGTGGTATACAAACAACCAGGTCCCTAGTCAACCCTAGTATACTAGTCCATTGGGCGATTGATGATCAAGGTTTCCTGATCATGAGACAATGGCGTCTGTTGACAATGGAGTCGTATCATTGGATAATGATATGATGGACATACACCCACCAGAAGTGTTGCGATGTGATCAAGTCACATAGTTCGACAGTGCGATAACTATAACGTAGTGACCAGATCCTTTGACCGTAATGATCATACGTAATTGTCATCTATGAGGAGACTTTGATTTGTATCCCACCGCCTGACTGAAATATGCTGGCCATAACGGTGCACTTTGGGTATTCCGAAATAGATGGTTGATGAGTATGCAAATAGATCAAAGCGGGATTTGTCCATCCGTGTAACGGATAGGTACTCTGGGCCCACTCGGTGATGTTACATCATAAAGTTTGCAAACGTGTGACTAGGTCACGGAGTTGTAATATCACGGGAACGAGTAAACTTGTTTGTTGAGAACGAGAACGAACTAGGTATAATGGATACCGATGATCAAACCTCGGACAAGCAAAGTACCATAGGACAAAGGGAACAGGCACACGGTTAACGGATCCAACAGCGATTGAAGTTCATTCGATGGAAGCGCACGGGCTATCAAGGATTGTAACCAGGTCCAATTGATTAGTCATTGATCAATGAGAATTGTCTCGATCATGTCTGCTGTTTCCCGGACCGTAGGGTGTTACACTTAAGGGTACTCGACGCAGTAAGGATTGATTCGGGATCACCGGAGAAATTGGAGAGAACACCAGAATTGTTTCGATGAAGGCCGGAAGTTGTTCCGGGTATTTTGAAAGGTTCAAAATATATTTAATAATGTTTAATATATGTTTTATTATTTAATTATCTGAATTAAATATTAAAATGTATTTAAATATAATTAAAAATGAATGAAAAGGCATATGGGCCTCATAGGGCCCATTAGGGGGAGAGGGAGTCCTCCCCCATGGGCCATGGCGCCATAGAGGGGACCACCCCCTTTATTCATGGCGCACCCCCCTCCCCTTGGGATTAGTCCCACCCCGGAAGTGGAAGGGGGGGTGGCACCCCTCCTTGGCCTATATAAGGAGGGGTAGAGGTGCCATTTTATTCATGATATTTTTGAGATAAGTTCTCATCTCTCTCTCCCTCCTTTCTCCTTCCTCGAGTGGACTCCCCTTGTTTGGAGTCTACACTTGGTTGGGGATTTATCCACTATACGCACGCCGTCGTGCTGCTGGAATCGGGATCCGAATCCATCTTCTTTCCGCTGCTCTACTGGTTCGGAGCCGTATGTGTATAATCCCGCGAGGCACTACACTTGTGGTGCTACTTCATCGTCGTGGTCGTATCGCGAGGTCTTCATCAGCAACGTTCCGACGGGGACGTAATCCCGTCATCGGTCTACAAGGACCGGGTGGCTACAGGAGTCATCGTGGATCTGCGCGGCATCGGGGATTGCCGGTACGACTACACCAACCACGTTCATGCGGGAACGTTTCCCGCTTAACGGACTACATACTGGTATGTGATCTATTTCTGTCCGTTACTTGCATCGCCATAGCATAGGTCTTGGGTATGGGTCTCGTAGGTTATGAAAAATTTGTGTTTTATGCCCCCGAACACCAACACCCTTCGCCTATATATTGCTCTCGCCCCGAAACCCCCGAGGATAGAACCCTTTTTCGCGATCTCACCCCTGTTCCGCCGCCACCGCGGTTCCAAGATCGGGAGCACCAAAAGACCTCTTCCCGGCACCCTACCGGAGGGAGGATTGACCTCCGGGAGCTTCTCCACCACCATGGACGCTTCCCGGATGAGCCGTGAGTAGTCCACCTTGGACCATGGGTCCATGATCAGTACCTATGTGATGTCCTCTCCGCCTCTTTGTTCTTCATTGATTAGACCTTGTGAGCTGCCCTACATGATCAAGGCACATATGTAATTCCTTCTGCTGTTGCTATGTTGAGTTTGCTAGGATCTGATGGATTATGAGATTATGTTCAGATTGTGATGAGTAATATATTTGGTTCTTCTCCTTTTATATTTGTGTTCTTGAGTAATTCTTGCATGTTCTCCGTCGCTTTTTATTACTTTGGCCAAATGATTGATAGTAATTCCAAGAGGGAGCGTTATGGATGATTGTGGGTTCATGCCCCTAATGACTAGCTTGAGTGACAGAAACATGAGTCTGGGGGATGTGCTGTTGCCACAAGGGGGAAAACAACGGTGCTTGTAACCACGGTTGCAAGGATTGTTTACTTTACGCAAAGTTCTTTTAATGCAGTTGTCTGTTGCTTTGGGTTTACACTTTGGGTGGGGCTCGCAACTTAATACCAGCGAGATGTTATGGATAGATATCTCAAGGTGGATGATTAGTGAGTAGATGCAGATGGATTTCGGTCTACTTGTCTTGGCGTACTGCCCATGCTTTTGAGCCTCTTCCTTTCTTTTGTAGCATAGTTAGCATTGCGGTGCATTTTTAATCCTGTCAATTGCCCAGCTGTAATTTGTTCACCTTGCATATCTGTTTATCGTCTTATGTGAGAGAGACATCACTAGTGAACTTCATTTGACCTCGGTCCATATTTCCACCATTGTTTACACCCTCAGTTTATTTCCTGATTTACTTTCTAGTCGCAATTACTATTATATTTATCTGTTGTGTTTGACCCTTTGTAAACGACAAGGCCGGAGGGATTGACAACCCCTCTGTACTCGTTGGGAGAAAAGTTATTTGCATCTATGTGCAGGTCCACGCCAACTCTCGCGCTATCAATTTCTAGCATCGTTGTCACCTACTTGCCGTCGTCGGAGTCCTACTGGAGACAAACCTTGGTATCTTTGCCGAGGGAAATTACCGCTACACTACATCTCAACCTTCCACTTGGGGTAGCCAACAAGGGGCACTACTTCAGTGCCATCAAGAGTAATTTCTGGCGCCGTTGCCGGGGACTCCGCTCTTCAAGAAAGGGGAGTTGCACACTATCTTTTACCTTTGCTTTTTAGTCTTGTTAGTTTACTTTTCAGTTTTTGCTTTTGCTTTTGAGTCTTATATCAAAAACCAAAAAAATATTTGTCTAGTTCGTTACTTGCCATAAATGTCTAACTTCTTTGAAACAAGATCTTATTGGCAGGGAGGATTCACTAAGGATCAACATGAAGATTACAAGGAACACCGCTTGTCTCAAAAGGGGATACACTTATGGAGACTAATACATAAGTTGTATGAGTATGCTAGAAACTTGTGCTCAATATATAATATATCTTTCTACAGGGATGAATCTTGTTGCTTTATGAGGCATAAACACCTCGCTTTCCAATGTGAGTACAATGAGGATAAAACCTTAGCTTCTTATGCTAAGGGAAATTATGATTTTTATGATGAAGAGCAAATAGAAGAATTTGTTGCTTTTAAGGGTGCCCATGAAATTACTTCTCTTCTTAAAAATATTGATGTTGCCCCTTACAAATTTGAGAGTCTTGATATACTTAACTATTTATTTGAAAATTACAATGAACATTATTATATTACTGATCATCTTGAGAGAATATCTCCCCAAAGGAAGAGACTGGTGTTTTGCAGGATTCTATGGAAGAATAAATTGCTGAAACTGAAAGCTCTTTGGATGGAAAAGAGGAGGAGAGTAACAAACAAAAGGAGCAAGAATGGAGCCATCCATGTCTACCTTCTAATGAGAGTAACTCTTTGACTCTTACCTTATATGAGTGTTATGATCCTATGGATTCTTTTGAAATATCCCTTTTGATGAAGTTGATGCCTTCTATACTTTTGGCCATGATGTCACTATGGATGATGCTTACAAAGATGAACTTGCTATAGTATCTTATGTTAAGCATGAAATTGTTGTTATTGCACCCACACTTGATTGTCCTATTATCCTTTTGAAATATCGAACTCATATTCCGGAGAATTGTGCTCTTATTAAGGCTCAATGTGATGGGTTGCATTTATCTTATGATCTTAAAGACTGTATTGAAAATAATACACATGTGCTTGTAGGTCATGAACAACATGCTTTATGTGATAGTTATATTCTTGATGTTGTTCATGACACTACTGAAAATTACTTTGAGAGAGGAAAGCTTGGTTATAAAAACTTTCATGTTACTATAACACCTCTCTTTTTGATGAAAGTTTTGAAGTTGTTCTTCTTTCATCTTCCTATGCTTGTCGCTTTGTGCTTCTTTGATTTATTTTATTATAAGATGCCTATGCATAGGAAGTGGGTTAGACTTAAATGTGTTTCATATTTGCTTCTTGATGCTCTCTTTTGCTTCAAATTCATATTTTCTTGTGGGAGCATCTTTTATAATCTTCATGCCTAGCTAAAAGGCGTAAAAGAAAGCGCTTGTTGGGAGGCAACACAAGATATTTTTCCTTCTGTTTTTAGTGGTCTTGATGATTTTTACTACTATAGCAACATCATTGTATCTTTATTTTCAAGCTTTGTGCCAAGTTTAGCTGCCGATTGCAAGAAAGTTCAAAATTTGTGACGTGCTGTCCAGAAAACAGATTCTGTCCTTGGACGGAAAAATTCGGCTCAAATCACCAGGTCATCTTTTTGATCTGATTTTTTTGACAGCGTGATCTATACAATTAGATTTCATGCATCTGTTATGAGTTTTTTGATTTGAGTTGCAGAAGTACCCCAAAAAATTATTTACTACCTGCTGGTCTGTTTTTTCACAGATTCTGCCACGTTTTTCCTTTTCTTTGTTTTGCAAGTCTTGCCCTATCTTTTTATTTGCAAAAACTTTTGGAGAATCTTGAGAAAAGTAGCCCTTCAAGAATATCTTTATTTCCAGTAGAGGCAAATTATTTTATTATCGGTACTAACCTCTCTAATCATCTTATGATGAGTTATGTATGAAGGGAGTTTTCAAGTGTGCGAAAGAAGATGATGAAAGAAGATCCGGGAGTGTCAAACGCTCAAGATTGGGTATGCCCCCATGCAATCCCAATAAATATCCAAGGAGACTCAAGCATCTAAGCTTGGGGATGCCCGCGTGCATCCCCTTCTCCATCAACAAATATCAATTCGTCCTTCGTTCCACTATATTTTTATCACTTCATGCATTATGTGCTATGCTTGGAGCGTCTCGTTCTTTACTTTTTATTTTTCTTTAGCATTTTTTGCTGTTCATAACAAGTTAGAACCCAGCTTTCTTTGTGTGGGAGAGAAACACGCTCCACATTAAACTAGAACACATCAGAGGATTTTTATGTTTATCTTTCTTTTTGTGTGTGTTCTTTATCTTTTCGTAGATGCTTTCATGCTTAGCTGTTAGTTTTCATGCTTTTATTTTTAAGAGCTTTTGTTTAGTTTGTTGCTGGAACTCTCTTGAATTTTCATGTTTATCTTGTTTAGAGAGTTGGCCTGTTGCACTGAGTTGTGTGTCTTGACTTGAAGTAGGTAATTGAGGTTGCTATACAATTGTAGTAGTAACTTACAATAGTTTTGAGGTATTTTTTGAGTAATGTTTAAATTTTTGGTGTCAAGAGCTTTAGCCTATTAGTGATAGATGTCGTATTTTGGGTAATCCGTGTTTATTTTCGAAAAAACTACAAAACTAGTTGAGAACTCTAGCTACTAAATGGATCACTAATCTTTGGAGGGATCAGATATTAGAGTACACTCACGTACCATGAGTCGAGGATGTGCAAGGATAACCAAACCCCCGTACACTCCTCCTCGAGGTATTGGTCTCTTTGCGAACCTCCGGATTAGATTGAGAGTTACCGATAATAAGTGCGTGAGTTCTTCGGACTAATGTAAGTATTCGAAAGTTGACACTTCCACCTCCTCATATTTTGCTAGCCTCTTTAGTATCGTGCGTTGGCTTTTCTCACTCCGAGAGTTGGCGCATACCTCGCCGGTGCATCCAAACCCTTGGCATGATACGCTCTGTCATCATAAACCCCCTTATATCCTTCCTCAAAACAGCCACCATACCTACCTATCAAGACATATCCATAGCCTTTCCGAGATATATTGCTATGAAACATCCACCTTCTCATGACTTGATCTTCATGTCATACATGCTTTTGCTTGATCGATGAGTCGCATGCTAGTTGGGCCTTGCCCTAATCATTGCTACATGACGTGCTAGTATCATTGCATATCTTGCTGCATTGGCAGATGCATACATTTTCATACATCATGATAGCTTCATCTTCTTTATGCTGAGTACTTTTGTAAAGTGTGAAAGATCTTCTATAATTCTTGTAATATAGAGTGTTTTCCCTAAAGTGAGGAAAAGATCCCAAAGAGAACAAATTAAAAGAACCCAAATAGGACAAATTGAGAGATAAATAGAAAGACCATTGAGGCCAACAAAAAATACAAAACAAAAGAGAAAAAGAAAATAAAAAGAGAGAAGGGGGCACACTACTATTACTTTTGAGATATCAACACTCGTACTCCCTCTTGTATCTTGTACTCCATAGAGATCATCATACATGCATATATCTATGTGGGGATCCTTACACTATAGAACTTGGCTTGTATATTCCAATGACGAGACTCCTCAAATGAGCTCTAGGTCTTCTTGAGCAAGCAAGTTGGATGCACCCCCACTAGTTCCTTTGGAGAGCTTTCCATAGCTCACATGTGCATCCATTGCATGACAATCCCTACTCCTCACATCATATCTATCATTTGGCTTTTTCTCGCCTATGATTTTCCTCATTGATGTGAGCCTTTCACACCTTTTTGTCTTCCTCCTCCACTATCTCTCTCTCTTTGCCATCCCAAGTGTCAACTTTCTTGCTTACACTCATCCATTGCATGAGTGCTCAAAATATCGAAAGAAGTGGATCAGTTTGACTTGTACCTGGCTAGTGGTCTGGGGACGAGTCAAGATAAGATTCCAAAGAATACTAAGTGTGAAACTTTAGTAGATTGAGTTCTCAACCAAAATAAATAGTATGTTTTACTCTCTCGTATTCCCATCTCCCACTTCTTGCATGCAAACACCAATTGGAGACATCCGAGTGACGGACAACGAGAACTCTTGCACTTTTATGCTCTTATGTTGCTTTTTTCAATGCTAATATAGACTCTTGCTTGTTATGAATTGAATTGAATTACATGCCTTGCTTGCTTTACTTAAAATTTCTTATATGGTTGGTAGCATGTCACCACAGAAATTATGCTTGTTATCATTTACCTACTCGAGGACGAGCAGGAATTAAGCTTGGGTATGTTGATACGTTCCAAACGTATCTATAATTTTTGCTTGCTCCATGCATGTTTTGGGTGATATTGCTATGCTTTTGATGCACTTTCATACACTTTTGATCATATTTGGACTAACCTATTAACTCAGTGCACCCCAGTGCAAGTTTCTGTTTTCTACTATTTTTGTATTTTAGGTTTTCCCATTACTTAAAGTGCCAGAAAAATTCCGGGAAATATATATATAAATTCAGCGACCCGGAAGCTTCCAGACGCCCTAAGGGGGGACCCACCAGGTGCCCAGGCGGCCAGGGGGCGCGGCCTAGGGTGGGGCCACGCAGGGAGGCCGCCTGGACTCCCTGGTGGCCCCCCTTCGCCTATATATTCCTCTTGTCCCGAAACCCCCGAGGACAGAACCTTTTTCGCGATCTCGCCTCTGTTCCGCCGTCGCCGCGCTCCCAAGATCGGGAGAACCAGAAGACCTCTTCCCGACACCCTTCCGGAGGGAGGATTGACCTCCGGGAGCTTCTCCACCACTATGGACGCTTCCCGGATGAGCCGTGAGTAGTCCACCTTGGACCATGGGTCCATGATCAGTAGCTATGTGATGTCCTCTCCCCCTCTTTGTTCTTCATTGATTAGACCTTGTGAGCTACCCTACAGGATCAAGGAACATATGTAATTCCTTCTGCTGTTGCTATGTTGAGTTTGTTGGGATCTGATGGATTAAGAGATTATGTTCAGATTGTGATGAGTAATATATTTGGTTCTTCTCCTTTTATATTTGTGTTCTTGAGTAATTCTTGCATGTTCTCCGTTGCTTTTTATTACTTTGGCCAAGTGATTGATAGTAACTCCAAGAGGGAGCGTTATGCATGATTGTGGGTTCATGCCCCCTGATGATTAGCTTGAGTGATAGAAACATGAGTCTAGGGGATGTGTTGTTGCCACAAGGGGGAAAACAACGATGCTTGTAACCGCGGTTGCAAGGATTGTTTACTTTACGCAAAGTTCTTTTAATGTAGTTGTCTGTTGCTTTGGGTTTACACTTTGGGTGGGGCTCGCAACTTAATACCAGCGAGATGTTCTGGATAAATATCTTAAGGTGTATGATTAGTGAGTAGATGTAGATGGATTTCGGTCTACTTGTCTTGGCGTACTGCCATGCTTTTGAGCCTCTTCCTTTATTTTGTAGCATAGTTAGCATTGCGGTGCGTTTTTAATCCTTTCAATTGCCCAGCTGTAATTTGTTCACCTTGCATAGCCGTTTATCGTATTTTGGGAGAGAGACATCACTAGTGAACTTCATGGGACCCCGGTCCATATTTCCACCACTATTTACACCCTCAATTTACTTCATGTTTTACTTTTTAGTCGCAATTACTATTATCTTTATCTCTTGTGTTTGACCATTTGTAAACGACAAGGCCGGAGGGATTGAAAACCCCTCTGTACTCGTTGGGAGCAAAATTATTTGTATCTGTGTGCAGGTCCACGTCAACTCTCGCGCTAGCAATTTCTAGCGCCGTTGTCACCTACTTGTCGTCATCGGAGTCCTACTAGAGACAAACCTTGGTATCTTTGCCGAGGGAAATTACCGCTACGCTACATCTCAACCTTCCACTTGGGGTAGCCAACGAGGAGCACTACTTCAGTGCCATCAGGGATGCCTCCATATTAACTCATTCCTGCAATGGAAGAGGCATCAAATCAAGGGGTGTAATAGGCTTGAAACCATAGACTACCTCAAAAGGACAAAGCTGGGTACTAATGTGTACTGCTCTATTATAAGCAAACTCCACATGTGGCAAACACTCCTCCCATTCGCGCAGATATTTCTTGATCATAGCTCGCAACAATTGGGACAATGTTCTATTTACCACCTCCGTTTGACCATCAGTTTGGGGATGACATGTAGTGCCGAACATCAACGTTGTCCCCAACTTTCCCCAAAGTGTCTTCCATAAGTAGCTCACAAACTTCACATCTCTGTCAAAAACAATTGCCTTGGGCACTCCATGCAAGCATACAATCTCCCTGAAAAACAGATTAGCAACATGCGACGCATCGTCGCTCTTGTGGCATGAAATAAAATGTGCCATCTTAGAAAATCTATCCACTACCACAAATATACTATCATGACCATGTTTAGTGCGTGGCAATCCTAACACAAAATCCATACTAATATCTTCCCAAGGTGTGGTAGGAGAAGATAGTGGAGTATACAAACCATGAGGCTTCAACTTGGACTTGGATGTGTTGCATATAATGCAACGTCTAACAAATCTGTCCACATCACGCCTCATCTTGGTCCAATAAAAAATTTCAGCAAGCACGCGTAGCTTCTTCTCACGCCCAAAGTGACCCATCTATCCTCCTGCATGTGATTCATGCAATAAGAGCAAACACATAGACGATTCTGGAACACAAAGTTTGTTAGCACGAAACAAAAATATGTCATGAATGCGGAACTTGTCCCATGCGTTTCGGAGCACACTGAAACGATATGGTTCAGAAAAATCATGATCAGTTGCATATAAATCACACAAAATCTCTAAACCAGGAATTTTAACATCAAGATGTGTCAATAACATGTTCTTCCTAGATAGAGCATCAGCAACAACATTATCATTCTCTTTCTTATGCTTAATGATGTAGGGAAAAGACTCAATAAACTCAACCCATTTAGCTAAGCGCCTATGCAAGTTAGATTGAGCTTTCAGATATTTCAAAGCTTCATGATCAAAATGTATGATAAATTCTTTTGGCCACAAATAATGTTGCCAAACATCAAGAACTCTAACAAGCGCATACACCTATTTATCATAAACATGATAACTCAGTCTAGCACCAGAAAGTTTCTCACTGAAATAAGCAATAAGTCTACCTTCTTGCATCAATACACCACCAACTCCTATACCACTAGCATCACATTCAACCTCAAATTGTTTAGAAAAATATGGTAATGCAAGTAATGGTGCAGAAATAAGCAAACGTTCCAGATCATCAAATGCAAGGTCTTGAGCAACACTCCAAACAAAAGGTACTCCTTTCTAAAGTCTTTCACAAAACGTCTATAAAAACCAACAAGACCGTGAAAACTTCGTACTTGACTAACATTCATGGGAGTAGGCCAATTTTGAATTGCTTCAATTTTAGAAGAATCTACTTCTACTCCATGCTTAGATACAACATATCCCAGAAATATGACCTTATCTTTTGCAAAAGTGCACTTCTCAAGATTAGCATATAATTTAGCATCACACAACACTTGCAAAACTTGTCTAATATGATCAGTATGTTCAAATTCAGTGCGGCTGTAAATAAGTATATCATCAAGATACACAACCACAAAACGTCCAATAAACTCTCTCAAAACCGTGTTCATTAATCTCATGAAAGTACTAGGAGCATTAGTAAGACATAAAGGCATGACTAACCACTCATATGAACCAAACTTAGTTTTGAAAGAAGTTTTCCATTCATCCCCTTATTTCATCCTAATTTGATGGTATCCACTATGCAAATTAATTTTAGAGAAAATAGCAGGACCACTCAATTCATCAAGCATATACTCTAAACGTGGAATAGGATGGCGATATCGAATAGTGATATTATTTATAGCTATACAATCTACGCACATACGTAATGTACCATCTTTCTTACGAACCAAAATAATAGGAACAACACAAGGGCTAAGACTGACATGAATATACCCTTTGTCCAGAAGCGCTTGCACTTGTTGCTGAATTTCCTTCGTCTCCTGGGGATTGGTCCGGTATGGTGCCCGGTTGGGAAGAGTTGCACCCGGTATAAGATCAATTTGGTGCTCAATACCACGCAAGGGTGGCAATCCCGCTGGTACCTCCGCCGGAAACACATCATCATAGTCCTGCAAAACAGAAGACACACTAGGAGAAAGAGGATGATTATCATTACAAAGAGAAACCTCGCCTTTGCACATAAGCACAAGTGGCATGGCTGTAGGATGCTCACTAAATTCTCTCATGTCTTCTTTGGTGGCTAATATAAGCAACCTAGTCTCTCTCGAACTTTTCGCTATATTATCACTCACAACTTTTACATTGTTCTCTCGTGTAGGTCCTAAATTCACCTCTACTTTCCGACGAGACTCATTCACAATTTACTGTGGGGACATAGGATGGAGATTAAATCTCTTGCCCTTGAACTTTAAATGATATGTATTGGCTCGACCATTGTGTTGCACATGGTGGTCATATAACCATGTCAGACCCAATATGAGATGGCAAACTGTCATAGGCACCACATCAAAATCAATGGAATCCTGGTAGGGACCTATCTCAAAATTCACTCGCACCATATGATTCACCTTCATCTCACCACTATCACTCAACCATTGGACATAATATGGTTTCGGTTGAGGTAATTATTTCATATTTAGCTTGGCACATAACTCCTTGCTTGCGAGGTTGCGGGAGCTACCTCCATCAATTATCTCTTTGCAAGCGTTATTGGGGCCAACTAATGCTTTGGTTTGAAACAGATTGCAGCGCTTAGATTCATTTTGTGGCTGCACAGTAAGAGCACGCTGTGACACAACAATAGTAGGAGCAGGCGACGGAAAAGCATCCATGCCTTCTTAACTATTGTATCCCTCGTCATCGAATGCGGATGGGTCTTCATCATCACCAGTTTCATACTCGCCGGTTTCTTCATTAACGAACATGACCTTTCTATTGGGACAATCTCCTTTGAAGTGACCCGGGTTACCGCAAGCATGGCAAGTCATCTCTCGACTACGAGTTGTAGATATATTGGAGCCTGCACTAGGGGAAGGATCAGCTGGCTTCTTGGCCATTGAACATTGGAGGCTGGTTTTGAGTATGAAGAAGAGGGACGGTTGGAAGCACCCTGGCTCTCCATAGGCGCGGCTGATGGTGTGCGTGGAGAAAACCTGCTAGATTGTGAGTATCTTGCCTTCAGTTGTGCCTCTTTTGGAAGCTGAGATTCAACCTCCCTTGCAAGATGTACAAGGTCATTCATATTTTAGTATTGGTGATGCCGCACAATACTCTTGATGGTAAATTTCAGCCCATGGAGAAAACGTTGCATAGTCATCTCAACTTCTTCGCGAACTCGTGCACGTTGCAGCAACATCTCCATCTCCATATAGTATGCATCAACTGTCATAGTACCTTGCCTCGATTGTTGCAATTTATCAAAAACTGTCCGTAAATAATTAGTGGGAACAAACCGAGCTTTCATGGTCGCCTTCGTGTTGCGCCATGTATAAATAGTCTGCCCATTGGTTTCTTGTATCTCGGTTAAAACGCTCTCCCACCAACGCAAGGCATACCCGTCAAATTCGAGGAAGGAATCTTGATCTTCTTATCCTCAGAATAATCATGCAAATGCCATAATTTATCCATCTTAAGCTCCCATGTGAGGAACTCTTCCATATCCGTGGAGCCTTCAAATTTGGGAATTGTAAACTTGGGCTTGCTCAAGACATCTTCTTCCTGAATGGGTAGACGCCGAGCACCAACACCAAATTGAAGTTGGCGAACCGGCCCTTGAACACCACGCCCACAGCCATGATTGCCCCTCAAGTTAGCATTGTTGTCATGGACACTACCATCATCTTCATGGCCTTCCTTTTGACGTTGGTCAATAGTAGCTTGCAGCCCATTAACCGACGTTGTCAATTGATGTAGGCTTGTTTGTATGGCAGCAAGGGTTGTTTGCATAGAGGTGACGGTAGCCTCAGTGGCATCTACTTTCAGTTGGACTGCTTGCATATTAGTATCAACATTATCAGCAGATTTAGTGATCATATCCGTCAAATGATCACGAAGCCCCTCATAGGCCTCCCATGTAACTGGAGCATCCTTAGCCGGTTTCTGCATCACATCAAAACCACTTTGAGACATGATTAGTAGGTTAGTGCACTAAATCAAAATCTTTTTGTGGACACTCACAACTCACTCAAAACTGACAAGAACAGGTGAATCTTACCGTTCCAAAGTGAATAGTAATGCGTACCCGTTCGGATGGAGGACTAGTACAAGGATGTGATGAAGTGAATACCCGAGTAAAATAGTGAACACACGACAAAACATGATATATGTGGTGGAGCTATAGGTATGGTACCCTAACTACACCGAAGTCAAGTCCTAGTGCTGATCGTGTGATACAAACCCAAGGAAAAACTCACATAGTGGAGACAAAAAGAAGTTAGGCCTCTCAAAAGGTCACCACTTTGATATTTCCCTTCTAGCTCTTGTGTATCTCTTTGCACTCTTGATAACTATTTTGTATCACGCTTCTTTCTCTCTCTTTTTTTGATCTTTTCTCTTTTTCTCCTTTTTTGTATGGATTTTTCTGGATAGGACGAAAACAAAAACAAAATAAAGGATAGATTTGGTGGATGCTTATCGAGGTAACACTGTAAATCTGATACCAAGATGATATGGGGTGGCCCGATCTTCTCAGTAAGCGTATGGTGAATATGAGGGCGGTATGAGATAACTTGTATGTAGCCGATGAACTCTCCTCGCTAGATCCATGTTCCTAATGCGACAACTCCCTACCCTTTGGATATTCACAACTTCACACACTTGCGCAACGTAGCCGTCGACCACGAGACGGTAATTTGCAATCTACTAATTCCCAGTGGAACAACAGATCACAGAGAACTTGCAGTAGCCAAACTTCAGAAGTTGACGATTTAAGATGAATGCTTGGAAGCAAATCTCTGAACTAGGGTTTATCTAAAATGTGGTCTAACCCTAAAACTCGCAGGGGGTCCTGTATTTATAAGGTAGGAAGGCTAAACGGGGATACAAGGATCGCAACCATGTTTATGCGAGCATGCAGTCGTGAAGGTCGGACGTTCGGCCCGTAAGTCGGATGGTCCGGGCTGAGGTCAGACGGTCCGGCTTAGGGTCTGGAAGGTTCGATTAATTATCGTCCCGAGGGGTCTTCGAGTGGTAATTATCTGGACGGTCCGGGGCGCAGCCCGGACGGTACGGGTTGAATCCAGACGGTCCGGGGTCGCCTCCGGACGGTTCGACATGTCCGTCAGGTCTTCGAAACGTAATTGTTCGGATGATCCGATTAATTATCCGGTCGTCTGGCTTGGGGCCCGGACGGTCCGGCTTGCAGCCGAGTCGTCTGAATCCTTGAGCTGGTTGTCCATTCCCTTCGTCTTCTCGCGAATCTTCTCCTTGTGCAACTTGCCCTTGTCCCATGCCTCCTTCTTTTATAACTCCTTGGTACTTGATAACACATATGAAGAAAGACTTAGGCAGTATAAAATCCTCATTAAGGAAAACATCAGATTCTATGAGGAATAAGTTCACCTGTTGTTCTAGCAACTTTGCACGGGCTCTTGTAATAGGTCTGATTCTTATTTCATTAGACTTATCCATTATTGGTTCTTCAGAAGTTGTTGTAGGTGCTAAGGTAGTAGGGATGACCTCATCAAATACTCTAGCATATTACATATTACTATGAAGAAACTATGGTTGATCATTACCAAACATCAACATTTGGATGGTGATTTGTGCGACATTGTAAACAACCGTTGGAACATGAGCAAAACAAACTTTAGAATTTTATGGATGATAGAAATCATTCTTCTGAATCGACTCCCATTACTCCACCATACATTTATTTACAAACGATCACATCCGTCAACAAATTAATCCACAAAGCACAATAAGCTGACCAGGTCAAATCATGGATGATGGAAGCGAAGGTGTCTCGATGTTTCTATGAGATGGTAGATATCATTTTTCGTGGAGAAGTCTTTGTCAATCCGATTACAAACATGCGAAGACACGTTGCATCTTAATGATCGTTAAACCAACTATGGGAGGTTATTGACCACGTCGGAGCACGATCAACCTGACCACGAAGATCTAATCCTTGCAAACAATGAAAGAATAAGCAAGAATTAAGAATTGCAATCTGAACATTACGAATATATGTTGAATGTTTGAGGTTTCGATACGGGTTTAGCCTGGTCGTAGGACACAAACGAAGTACACGAAGTTGATGCGATTGCTAACTTTAATCTATTGAAAACTCAAATATAAACGACGCCCTTAGGGCTGTATATATGGGGGAACAGAGGATAATTCCGTGACCCCTTGGAGGTGGGATCCGAAATCAACCCTAACTCGGTTTTCCCACACATACAGACTATACAAGCAAGATGGAATAAACGAGAGATTGTATTGTATTCCTTGTATTCTTGAATGGTTTGAATATTTCTATTTAACCCACCCATAAAATGTGCAAGCGTGGATTCATTATCCTCTATTAGGCCACATCTAATCAATCCAGTTTGTAATTTCTGAAAATATTTCTCTACAGAATATTTCTCTTGTCTCAAACGCTGTAATTTTTGAAGCAATTCACGTTGATAATACGAGTGAAACCCAACGAGTACGCATAACATCTTTTAAAGCAACCCAAGTAGTTGGAATATTATTAGCATGCAAATCTGGTCTGAATGACTTGTACCTTTACATTCATCAATTGTGCAAATTTACCAAATAGCTCCTTGTTCGTCATGTTCTCCCAGTCCAGTTCGTTAGCATGTGATCCTGACATGTTTAGCAAAAACAGAAAACACACAAGAATATGGTCCTAGTCTAATAGGATGTGGTGTGGTGGAAATCACAAATTCGTCAAGTGTTTCTCTGTTCTTACCAATTCTTACCAAGCAGCATGTGGTGATGTACAACCAACGGGTCAAAACTCTCAAAGATTGGGTAGAGGCAATGGACAGGAGGTGTCAAACATACGATGTAGATGTATGTGGACTTGTCGGAAGGCTTGACATATATGGTAGAAAAAAGATCAAGAGTAATCAATCTAGAGATGCAAAGTTAAATAAACGTTCAACGATGATACTATGCTGGTCCTAGGCCAGACCGTACTAAAGACACAACCCTAGAACACTAACAAAATCATGATGCGACACATAATCAATGGAAGCACTCTCTAATTTTTTTTTGCTCCCCGACAACAATATCTTTGGAAAGTGCTACATATGGACTAGAAAGTGTTGATAGCTTGCTTGTAGTGCGTATCACACACACCCGTTGGGAACCCCAAGAGGAAGGTATGGTGTTGCAAGAGACAATTTTCCCTCAGTGAATATACCAAGGTTATGAATCAAGTAGGACCTCAATGTATACAAGTAGTGTATGCATTACATCAAACATATATAGACCGCTATCCAGCAATATCTATAACTAAGAGTCCACCTTGAGACCACTATCCAGTGTATCTTGCTGGTATTAAGTTACAAATGCAACAGAAAAATGCTATGAGATTGGTACGTAATGTAAGCAACATCTATGAGTAATAAATAGCCAGAAACACCTTTGTTTTACCTTTAGTGGAAATAACACACCCACCGCCTTAGACATTGCTGTCAGTCGTGCCTAGACGTTGGGTAAAACACTGTTGGGTAAACAACTTACAACTGGGAAATTGACAGAATTATAAAATGCACTGCAATGCTAATTATGACATAAGAAATCTCAAGGCCCTAGTCATGTAGGCATTACATCAAACATACATTGACCGCTATCCAACAACATCTATAACTAAGAGTCCACCTTGATACCACTATCCAGTGTATCTCACTGTTATTAAGTTACCAACACAACAAATAAATGCTATGAGATTGGTACATAATGTAATCAATATATAGGAGCAATAAATAGGAACAAACACCGTTGTTTTACCCTTAGTGGAAATAACACACCCACCGCCTTAGACATTGCTATCAGTCGTTCCTAGACACGAGGAGGAATAAACCCACTATCGAGGATAACACTCCCTCTTGGAGTTATAAGCCATACTACTTGGCCAAAGTAAAAACATATAAAGGAGAGCATGGAAGAACACTCAAAGAACATATCGAAAGATATGAACCCACCGGTTCACTACCGATTCCATGACTAGTGTACCTAGGATCCAAACTATCCTCGAATTACAACACTAGTCTTTTCTGCACACTTTTTCCTCACTCGTACACACCTAGGATAATCTTCCTAGTCGGTCACCCATCCCAAGACTACTCCGAGCCTAGCATGCTTAACCTGGTAGTTCTTTATTGATGGGCTCCCGAAAAAGAAGCTGCACCTTGTTGATATGAGCAGTCTATCATTCCTATTGAGATCATGGTCTGTTACATGATGTTAGCATTTCAGAAGAGTTTTTTATTTTGTTAGTTCTCCATGATATCTGAACTGAACTTTTGTTTCATATAAGTTTATTCAGAAGTAGCACTGATGTTGAAGACGATGAGCACACCGAGGCCTCAAACGGGAAATAATTGGCGACGAGGAAGATGCGTTAGTGCATTTGTAGGTCAAGGGGTGTATGAGGGCGGACTAGATTTGGTGCGGGGTGGATCTACCATCGGTGGAGAATATCAAGAGGAGATTGGCCATAAAGTGATGATGATCTGGACGATAGTTCACGATAGGGTGGGGCGTCCATGTTGGATATATGCTCAAGAGGCAAATACTATATGATTATTCCAATATATCTAAATAGGATCATAACCATTTTCATACTGTGCTAGAACTGTATTAGTGAAACAATGATACATGTGTGTTATAGAAACAACCAGAGTTCCTAGTGAGCCTCTCGTGATGACTAGTTTATCGTCAACTGATGATTGTGGTTTCACGACCATGGACAGTTAAAGTCAATTGACGGTAAGGTAACCACATTGGATGAATGACGTGATGAACAGTACCCAATGCAAGCATTGAAACATGATCAAATCGCAAAATTCCAGTGTTGTAATTAAAGAACGTAGTAGCATGTTCCTTAGACCGTGAGATCACACATAATTGCTATCTCCAGAGGATGCTTTAAGTGCATCAACCCTCACACTGAAACATGGTGCCATAAAGGTGTATCTTGGGTAATCCAATGGGATATGTTGAGAAGTGTTGAATCAAAAGAGGGATTTGTCAATCCATATAATGGAAAGATACTCAGGGCCCGCTCGATGAGATTTAATCCATAGAGCTGCGTAGCGTGTGCCTAGGTCACATGGATGAATATCACAGAACGAGTGAATGAGATTTGTAGGTAACGAGATTGAACTAGAGCATTGGATGCTATTGATCGAATCTCGGACTAATCGAGTGTCACATGACAAAGGGAATGGTATACGACGTATACGGTTCAATCAGTTACTTCCGGAATGCACATGCGTCATTATGGGCATCCATGTCCCGCTGATGATCATTGACCGTAGCCTTCGGCTCGGTCATGCCTGGAGTGTTCTCGGACCGTAGGGTAACACACTTAAGGGCTCGATGAATATCGAAGACCGTTTCGGAACTATCTGAGTTACCGGAGAAGAGAGAAAGACATACCAGAAAAGTTCCGTGTTGGTCCGAAGGATGTTCGGAGTGAGCCGGAAGGTGTTCCGGATCACCGAGAGATGAGATAATATGTTTTATTTATTAATTAATGAATTAATAATTAAATATATTTTATTTATAATTAAAAAGTGCAATGGGCCTACTTTGTGAAAGAAGCCCATTAGGGGAAATAAAATGGAAAAGAAAAGAAAAGAAAAAGGGAGTGAGGGGGAGCCATGTGCCTTGGGCCCAAGAGGGGTGCCCCCCGTTGGCCGGCCACCTCCCCCCTAGGAAGAGAGTTTAGTCCCACATTGCTAGGGGAGAGGGGTTGACTCCCTTCTGATGTCTACGCACGCTTCTATTCTTGTATACTATGTTGGGCCTCCAAGCACAGAGGTTTGTAGGACAACTACAATTTGCCTCAAGTGGATGACCTAAGGTTTATCGAACTCAGGGAAGTAGAGGTTGAAGATGGTCTCTCTCAAGCAATCCTGCAATTAAGAAACAAGAAGTCTCTTGTGTCCCCAACACACCTAATACAACTAGGAGTTGTATAGGTGCACTAGTTCGGCGAAGAGATGGTAAAATACGAGTGGTAGGTGTGGTAAGCAAGGTAATATTAATCTGTAATAAAAATTACGGCAAGATAGCAAGTAGTAAACGTGAGCACAAATGGTATTGCGATGGTGGAAACAAGGCCTAGGCTTCATACTGTCACTAGTGGCAACTCCCAACAACATTAACATAGTCTAATCACATGATATTTCCACTAAAACATGCAAGGAAGACATAACTCGGAGATCATTCTTTCTGTGGATCAAAAGAGGATGAGAATTGTGTAGGGCTACGAAAGCACACCTCAGAGTTCGTAGTTCTCATCTATGGATTTCCCAATGTCACCGCAGCCATCCAAAGAGAGTACCACAATCACCACAACATATCTCAAGGATAGTCAAAGACAAGCACCATGAGACTCTCAATCTTCAATCAATTCACAAAAGAGGAAATCACTCATGAAAATATTATTCTAATCCATGTCCAATAGACCGCTATCACCTTGGTATCGGAGATTATACTAGATAAAATCAAGTGAGTACATCAATCCAATACATATAATAAGGGGAAACATCATGAGATCAACCTAGATTAACACAACCTATGATCACAATGAAGATCACATCATGGGAGAGAGAATTAACCACATAGCTATTGTAGAAGGCCTCAGCCCCGAGGAGGAACTACTCCCGCTTCATGGAGGGAGGAAGCAACATCGATGGAGATTAATCTGGGGGCACTTCCCCGTCCAGGAAGGGTGCCGGCATAGGAATTCTGGTCCCCCGATGTCGGGACCCGAAATATGCATATGTAATTCCAGTCACAACTCAATCATATGGAGAGCCGAGAGTCGTACCCTCTTGTCTAAGCAGACAAGGCCAAGCACAGAACACTCTCGGAAAGCATCGAATGTGAGGGGCATCCCATCCAGGCCGGATGATCAATTGAGATGGGTCCTCATCGTCCGCTCACAAGTCTAAATGATTATGGGTGGTGAAATCCCACACTCATAGACAAGTCGCCTCAACCATATTATCGATTGAATTACACCACTTATATAAACAGACTCCAGCCCGATCACTTAGTCGGGGTCTCGGGCGGGCTCAATCATACAACAAAGTGTGCCACGTGACAGAGTCACGCGCAATCGCATTGCCATGCCCCAAGATGCACACATCTAAGGGCCACTTGGTGTATAAAAGACCGTCGGCAAGAACACAACTAAGCTATCGAACCCCACACTAAGACATGCACGTTATAACCATACACGCCGCATACATGTCGAGTGTAAATAGCAGGTACACATTGCATGAACTCTACAAATTATACAACTTTATTGACTTATATATAGAGTACACACAGAGATCACAAGACTGTGATCAAACATTACATCATTCAAGCGGAAGCAAATTAGGTCTGAGTACAGACAAGTTTAACAAATGGCTTAGAGAAGCCTTATTTATAAACAAGCCTTCCATGAGGGAACCAGAACTCTTGATCAGTCGTCGATCTCCAAGAAGAAGCGACCATCGGGGTCAGTGATTCATCTAAAACATAGAATAAGCAAACGTGAGTATAAAGTCGTACTCATAAGGACTTACGTAGGAACTATACTACTCATGCTCAAGTTTCAAGGCAAAGGGAGGTGGGGTTTCAATGCAGAAGTGCTAGCTTTGACTTGGCTAGTCATGTACTACGAATACCAGAATGAGGTAAGAAGCGTACAAGAGTCCATATATCCAAGTCTCCCAAACAATTACATCACTATGGATCCTTCCTCGACTTCCCACGAGAAAGCATACCATAGCACTCAGACTTATCTTGTCAAGTTTTAGAGTTTCCATTGAAGTTAACTAATAATCAAGCACAGATAACCAAGTAGTCCATAACCGCGGACGCGGCTATTCGAATAGTTTTCTTAACCCTGCAGGGGTGTACTACTACACACACATGACCATCAGTTACCGCCAGGTCTCGGCACCATTCAAGGGGTACCGGCGAGGATGTTCAGCACACCACTTCGCCCACAGCTCCAATCTAGTCCAGAGAGTCGCCTATCTGAGGGGGATTCGTAAGGAAGTCCGGCCGAGGTTCCAGTACGGCCTCAAACAATGTGTGCAGGGTCCCAAGCCGGTCTGAATAAACGTTCTTCCACTTCGCAGACCGTGCCACAGCCTTACCAGAACTTGTGAACTAATGCGACTTCTGGGGTTCGAAACGGGGTGAGGTGCTAGGTTGAGAGGGGTCAGTGAGCCCAATGTGTGGTTGCAATCTTTGTCTTGGATCACCATGCAAGAACTCGGGCTTAAGGCGGTGTTCAACGAGACAACCCACTGTGTACTCCTACACAACCTCTCATCGTTCACCTTGTTTAGGTCAAGTTCACCAACACATTTCCACCATCATCAACATGATCATTACCATCCCGACTCACAAAAGAGTAACCTCATTGTAACTCTAAGCATGCAATAAGCAGTAACAGTTGCAGGGGCCACATGATATCAATCAACTCCCACATCTGCTAGGATTGTGGTTTTGCTTTCTACTGTGACAACATGATAGGTCATGCAAGGGAATGGGTTCAACTATGCGGTAGAAACGTATCATGGTAAACATACTAAACAATGCATACGCGAGACTGAGAGGGAAGTGGGATTTTATTGGCATGATCAATGGGGGTTTGCTTGCCTTGCTGACGAGGGTCGTACATGGTGTCTTCAACGCAGGGGGTGGTTGATACGTCCAAAACGTATCTATAATTTCTGCTTGCTCCATGCCTCTTTTGTGTGATATTGCTATGATATTGATGAACTTCCATACAATTTTGGTCATATTTGGACTAACCTATTAACTCAGTGCACCCCAGTGCCAGTTCCAGTTTTCAGCTATTTTTCTATTTCAGGTTTCCCCCTTATTAAAAGTACGAGAAAAATTCCGGGAAAAATATAGGAAAAATCAGCGTACCGGAAGCTTCAAGAAAAGCCCGAGAGGGGCCAAAGGGGAGCCAGGGGGCCCCAGGCGGCCAGTGGGCGCGGCCCCACCCCTGGCCGCGCCAGGGGGGCGCCTGGAGCCCCTGGCCCACCTCTGGCCGCCCCGTTTCGCTTATTTATTTACCGTGACGAGAAACCCTCGGGGACGGAACCCTTTTTCGCGATCTCTCCTCTGTTCCGCCGACGCCGCGCTTCCAAGATCAGGAGCACCAGAAGACCTCTTCCCGGCACCCTGCCGGAGGGAGGTCTCACCTCCGGGATCTTCTCCACCACCATGGATGCTTCCCGGATGAACCGTGAGTAGTCCACCTTGGACCATGGGTCTATGATCAGTAGCTATGTGATGTTCTCCTCCCCTCTTTGTTCTTCATGGATTAGACCTCGTGAGCTGCCCTACATGATCGAGGCACATATGTAATCTTTTTGCTATTGCTATGCTGAGTTTGCTGGGATCCGATGGATTATGAGATTATGTTCAGATTGTGATTGAGTTATATATTTGATTCTATTCTTTTATATTTATGTTCTTGAGTAACTCTTGCATGTTCTCCGTTGCTGTTTATTGCTTTGGCCAAGAAGTAGGTAGTGACTCCAAGAGGGAGCGTTATGCATGATTGTGGGTTCATGCCCCCCGATGACTAGCTTGAGTGACAGAAACATGAGTCTAGGGGATGTGCTGTTGCCACAAGGAGGAAAACAACGTTGCTTGTACCTGCGGGTGCAAGGATTGTTTTCTTTACGCAAAGTTCTTTAATGCAGTTGTCCGTTGCTTTGAGTTTACACTTTGGGTGGGATTCACAACTTAATACCAGCGAGATGTTCTGGATAGATATCTCAAGGTGGATGATTAGTGGGTAGATGCATATGGATTTCGGTCTACTTGTCTTGGCGTACTGCCCGTGCTTTTGAGCCTCTTCCTTTCTGTTTTGCATAATTTGCATTGGTTTGCGCACATAATCCTATCAATTTCCCAGATGTAATTTGTTTACCTCGCATGGCTATTTTATCGTCTTTTGGGATAGAGACATCACTAGTGAACATCATGGGACCCCGGTCCATATATCCACCACTGTTTACACTATCAATTTACTTTCAGTATTTACTATTTCGTAGCTATCACTATCTATCATTATTATCCTGTGCGTTTAATCCTTTGTAAACAACAAGGCCGGAGGAATTGACAACTCCTCTGAACTCGTTGGGAGCAAAGCTATCTGTGTGTGTGCAGGTCCAGGAGAAGCAAGTGATTATCTTCAAACGGCGCCTCACTTGCCGAACCACCTACTTGTCGACCTTGGAGTCCTACGGGAGACAATCTTAAAACCTCGGTATCTTCACCGAGGGAAACTTGCCGTGACGTTACATCTCACCTTCCACTTAGGGTAACCAACGAGGGCGAGAAGTTATCTCGTGTATCAAGCAAATTTCTGGCGCCTTTGCCGGGGACTCCACTCTTCAAGATAGGGGAGTTGCACACTATCTTTTATCTTTGCTTTTTAGTCTTGTTAGTTTACCTTGCAGTTTTTGCTTTAGTGTCTTTTATCAAAAATCAAAAAAATAGTTACATTACTAGTAGTTATCATTATGTTTGGTCCTTTTTCCTTTGGTGAGTCAGAAGTGCTTACCTTTAAACAAAGAGGTGGTGAAAGTCTGAAAGATGCCTGGTATAGGATTAATGATTCTCAAAAAAGAGCCACCAAGAAGCAAACCACTACTATCTTGCTTAGAATTTTTTACGTTGGAATTACTTCTTGGAATAGGTTTATTCTAGATACTGCTATCAATGGGAATTTCATAGAAGCCCCAGTTTGGGAAGCTCTTAGTGTTATGGAAAATCTTGTTGGAAATCTCCCTGTTGATAGTTTTCAAGAGAACATTACCCTAGCTCATATTATGAAAAAACTTGAAAAGATGGAGCTAGAGATGCCAAGTATCAATAAGATAAGTGAGTTGGATCGTAAGGTTCAAGGGAATTTGAATAGACTAGATAGCTCCATGCATAAAATTTTCAAAACCTTGGAGACCATCGAATCCCATGACCTGGACCCTTCTGGGATTGATAAGATTGAGGAAATCATTGATACTCTAGGAACTAATTTCTCCTCAATCAAAACCAAAAAGGTGGAAACTCCGGCAAAGAAGGAACCTAGGTCCGTTTACGTTCCAAAGGCTCCTCGTTCCAAAAATAATCTATCCATTGCCAAAGGAGTTGAAACTGTGAAGACTTTGGAAGAGATACCTCTCTTTAAGATAAATGAGACTCCAATTGATTTTCCGCCTTTTGCTTTTACTCCTAGAAGTATCTTTATTAGGCCTTTATTTGAAAAGCCTCTTAAGAGTGGTTTTATTATTGAAGAGCTTTTTCATGATCTTGATGATGGTTCAATTGATACAACTTGATCTATTTTCATTAAGCCTAGCTAATGGCTTTAAAGAAGCGCTTTCGGGAGGCATCCCGCAACGAATTTAGGATTTCCTTTTTGTTTTCCTTCTGTTTTTAGTGGTCTTGATGATTGTTACTACTATAGCAACATCATTGTATCTTTACTATTCAAGCTTTGTGCCTTTTATAGCCTCATATGACCTTGGGAGTGTAAGTTGTGACATGCTGTCCAGAAAACAGATTCTGTCCTCGTGACTAGAAAAATCATAGCAAAATCCAAGTTCATCTTTTTGTCCTGATTTTTACATAGCTTGATCTATACAATTACGAAACTTTCGTATATTCTGAGTTTTTTGTTTTGAGTTGCAGAAGTATCCCTAAAAAATTCGTTTCTACCTGCTGGTCTGTTTTTCACAGATTCTGTCCTGTTTTGCCTTTTCTTCGTTTTGCAAACCTTAAGCTTGCTTTTTCTTTGCAAAAACCTTTTGGCACTCTTGAGAAACAGTAGCTCTTCAAGATTATCTTTATTTACAGTAGAGAAAAATTATTTTATTATGGGTACTAACCACGCTAATCAGATTATGATGAGTTATGTATGAAGGGAGTTTTCAAGTGTGCGAGGGAAGATGATGAAAGAAGATTAAGAAGTGTCAAGCGTTCAAGCTTGGGGATGCCCTCATGCATCCCCAAGAAATATTCATGGAGACTCAAGCGTCTAAGCTTGGGGATGCCCCTGTGCATCCCCTTCTCCATCGACAATTATCAGTTCGTCTCTCGTTTCACTATATTTTTATCGCTTCATGCGTTATGTGCTATTCTTGGAGCGTCTCGCTCTTAGGTTTAGTTTTTAGTTTTCTTTAGCTTTTCTTGCTGTTCATAACAAGTTAGAGCCCAGCTTTCTCTTTGTGTGGGAGAGAAACACGCTCCACTTCCAAAATTTAGAACACAACATAGGACTTTTTCCTGCTTATCTTTGCTGTGTTTGTTCTTTATCTTTTCTTAGCTGCTGTCATGCTTTGCTCTTAGCTTTCATGCTTATGTTTTTAAGATCTTTTGTTTAGTTTGTTTCTTAAACTCTCTTGAGTTTTCATGTTTATCTTGTTTAGAGAGTTTGCCTGTTGCACTGAATTTTGTGTCTTGACTTGAAGTAGGTAATTGAGGTTGCTATTCTTTTGAGGTAGTAGCTTGCAATAGTTTTGAGGTGTTGTCTTGAGTAATGTTTGGACTTTTGGTGTCAAGAGCTTTAGCCTATTAGTGATAGATGTCGTATTTTTGGCAATCCGTGTTTATTTTCAAAAACCTACAAATTAGTTGAGAACTCTAGCTACTAGTTGGATCACTACTCTTCTGAGGGGTCGAATATTAGAGTACACTCACGTACCATGAGTCGAGGATGCGCAAGGATAACCAAACCCCCATACACTCCTCCTCGGGGTACTTGTCTCTTTGTGAACCTCCTTATTAGATTGAGAGTTACCGATAATAATTGCATGAGTTCTTCGGACTAATGTGAGTATTCGAAAGTTGACACTTCCACCTTCCCATATTTTGCTAGCCTCTCCCGTGCCGTGCATTGCTTTCTTCTCACTCCGAGAGTTAGCGTCCACTTTCTCCGGTATATCCAAACCCTTGGCACGATACACTCTGTCATCATAAGCCTCCTTATATCCTTCCTCAAAACAGCCACCATACCTACCTATCAAGGCATTTTCATAGCCTTTCCGAGATATATTGCCATGCAACATCCATCTTCTCATGACTTGATTTTCATGTCATACATGCTACTTGATTGATCGATGAGCCGCATGCTAGTTGGGCCTTGCCCTAATCATTGCTACATGACGCGCTAGTATCATTGCATATCCTGCTACATTGGCAGAGGCATACATTTGCACACATCATGATAGTTACATTTTCATTATGATTCGAGTACTTTGTAAAGTGTGAAAGATCTTCTATACTTTTTGTAATATATAGAGTGTTGCCCCTAAAGTGAGGAAAAGATCCCAAAGTGGACAAAATTAAAAGATCCCAAAGTGGACAAATTAAAATATCCCAAAGTGGACAAATTAAAAGATCCCAAAGAGGACAAATGAGAGTTAAATAGAAAGAGCCATTGAGACCACCAAAAAAATACAAAAAATAGAAAAAAAGAGAAATAAAAAGAGAGAAGGGGGCACACTACTATTCCTTTTTGAGAATATGCACACTCGTAATCCATCTTGTATCTTGTACTCCATAGAGATTATCATTCATGCATATAACTATGTGGGGACCTTCACACTATAGAACTTGGCTTGTATATTCCAATGATGAGCCTCCTCAAATGAGCTCTAGGTCTTCTTGAGCAAGCAAGTTGGATGCACCCCCACTAGTTCCATTGGAGAGATTTTAGCTCACATGTGCATCCGTTGCATGGCAATCCCTACTCCTCACATCATATCTATCATTTGGCTTTCTCTCGCCTATGATTGTCCTCATTGATGTGAGCCTCTCACACCTTTTTTGTCTTCCTCCTCCACCATATTCTCTCTTTGCCATCCTAAGTGTCAAATTTCTTGCTTACACTAATCCATTGCATGAGTGCTCAAAATGTCAAAAAGGAGTGGATCATTTTGACTTGTACCTGGCTAGTGGTCTGGGGATGAGTCAAGATAAGATTCCAAAGAAGACCAAGTGTGATACTTTAGTAGATTGAGTTCTCAACAATAAAAATACTTTTTCTCGTATATCCCTATCCCCTTTCTTGCACGCAAACACCATTTGGAGACATTCGAGTCATGGACAGCGAGAGCTCTTGCACCTTTATGTTCTTATGTTGCTTATTTCAATACTAGATATAGACTCTTTCCTGTTATGACTTGAATTGAATTGCATGCATTGATTACTTTACTTACAAAGTTCTTATATGGTTGTTAGCATGTCACCACAGAAATTATGCTTGTTATCATTTACCTACTCGAGGACGAGCAGGAATTAAGCTTGGGGATGTTGATACGTCCAAAACGTAACTATAATTTCTGCTTGCTCCATGCCTCTTTTGTGTGATATTGCTATGATATTGATGAACTTCCATACACTTTTGATCATATTTGGACTAACCTATTAACTCAGTGCACCCCAGTGCCAGTTCCTATTTTCTGCTGTTTTTCTATTTTAGGTTTCCCCCTTATTAAAAGTACCAGAAAAATTCCGGGAAAAATATAGGAAAAATCAGTGTACCATATTATCGATTGAATTACAACACTTACATAAATAGACTCCAGCCCGATCACTTAGTCGGGGTCTCGGGCGGGCTCAATCATACAACAAAGTGTGCCACGTGACAGAGTCACACGCAATCGCATCGCGATGCCCGAAGCTGCGCACATCTAAGGGCCACTTGGTGTATAAAAGACCGTCGGCAAGAACACAACTAAGCTATCGAACCCCACACTAAGACATGCACGTTATAACCATACACGCAACATACATGTCAAGTGTAAATAGCAGGTACACATTGCATGAACTCTACAAAGTATACAACTTTATTGACTTATATATACATTACACACAGAGATCACAAGTCTGTGATCAAACATTACATAATTCAAGTGGAAGAAAATTAGGTCTGAGTACAGACAAGTTTAACAAATGGCTTAGAGAAGCCTTATTTATAAACAAGCCTTCCACGAGGGAACCAGAAATCTGTCTGGGACTACACTAGCTTGATCCGTCGTCGAGCTCCAAGAAGAAGCCACCATCGGGGTCAGTGGATTCATCTAAAACATAGAATAAGCAAACGTGAGTACAAAGTCGTACTCAGCAAGACTTACGTAGGAACTATAATACTCATGCTCAAGTTTCAAGGCAAAGGGAGGTGGGGTTTCAATGCAGAAGTGCTAGCTTTGACTTGGCTAGTCATGTACTACGAATACCAGAATGAGGTAAGAAGCGTACACGAGTTCATCTATCCAAGTCTCCCAAACAATTACACCACTATGGATCCTTCCTCGACTTCCCACGAGAAAGCATACCATAGCACTCACACTTATCTTGGCAAGTTTTAGAGTTTCCGTTGAAGTTGTCTAATGATCAAGCACAGATAACCAAGTAGTCCATAACCGCGAACGCGGCTATTCGAATAGTTTAGTTAACCCTGCAGGGGTGTACTACTACACACACATGACCATCAGTTACCGCCAGGTCTCGGCACCATTCAAGGGGTACCGGCGAGGATGTTCACCACAACACTTCGCCCACAACTCCGATCTAGTACAGAGAGTCTCCTATCCGAGGGGGATCCGTAAGGAAGTCCGACCGAGGTTGCAGTACGGCCTCAAACGATGTGTGCAGGGTCCCAAGACGGTCTGAATAGTCGTTCTTCCACTTCGCAGACCGTGCCACAGCCCTACCAGAACTTGCGAACTAATGCGACTTCTGGGGTTCGAAACGGGGTGAGGTACTAGGTCGAGAGGGGCAGTGAGCCCAATGTGTGGTTGCACTCTTTGTCTTGGATCACCATGCAAGAACTCGGGCTTAAGGCGGTGTTCAACGAGACAACCCACTATGTACTCCTACACAACCTCTCATCGTTCACCTTGTTTAGGTCAAGTTCACCAACACATTTCCACCATCATCAACATGATCACTACCATCCCGACTCACAAAAGAGTAACCTCATTGTAACTCTAAGCATGCAATAAGCAGTAACAGTTGCAGGGGCCACATGATATCAATCAACTTCTACATCTGCTAGGATTGTGATTTTTCTTACTACTGTGACAACATGATAGGTCATGCAAAGGAATGGGTTCAACTATGCGGTAGAAACGTATCATGGTAAACATACTAAACAATGCATACGCGAGACTGAGAGGGAAGTGGGATTTTATCGGCATGATCAATGGGGGTTTGCTTGCCTTGCTGACGAGGGTCGTACACGGTGTCTTCAACGGAGGGGGTGGTTGATACGTCCAAAACGTATCTATAATTTCTGCTTGCTCCATGCCTATTTTGTGTAATATTTCTATGATATTGATGAACTTCCATACACTTTTGATCATATTTGGACTAACCTATTAACTCAGTGCACCCCAGTGCCAGTTCCTGTTTTCTGCTATTTTTCTATTTCAGGTTTCCGCCTTATTAAAAGTACCAGAAAAATTCCGGGAAAAATATAGGAAAAATCAGCATACCGGAAGCTTCGAGAAAAGACCGAGAGGGCCCAGAGGGGAGCAAGGGGCCCCCAGGTGGCCAGTGGGCGCGGCACCACCCTTGGTCGCGCCAGGGGGGGCGCCTGGAGCCCCTGGCCCACCTCTGGCTGCCCCCTTTCGCTTATTTATTCCCCGTGACGAGAAACCCTCGGGGACGGAACCCTTTTTCGCGATCTCTCCTCTGTTCCGCCGCCGCCGCGCTACCAAGATCGGGAGCACCAGAAGACCTCTTCCCGGCACCCTTCCGGAGGGAGGTCTCACCTCTGGGAGCTTCTCCACCACCATGGATGCTTCCCCGGTGAACCGTGAGTAGTCCACCTTGGACCATGGGTCTATGATCAGTAGCTATGTGATGTTCTCCTCCTGACGAGGGGGTGACCCCACGACTCCTACGGATGAGCCTACCTGGTGTCCATGAAGGCAGAAGGCCCATGAAGATACGGCCTCGGCCCGCTAGTTGGTACCGACGTAGGAGTCCTCGACTCACAAGGAAGGTGCGAAGATCTGCCGTACGGAGCAAGCTAGGGTTAGGAAAGTTTACCTGTACACATAGATGAACTCCCTGAGACCTAGCCCGGTATATAAGGGCTAGGAGGGGCGACGCCAAAGACATCCAATCTCACTTGTAACCCTAGCCTTGAGCGCTCCAGCCTTGGCCTCCATTGTAATCGCATCTCCCCAGTAAATAATATCGAGCAGGAGCGAGCCTTCCTGTTTGCCGACGAGCTATCGTCCAACCTGTGCCTCTCATGACTAACCAAGGGTCCCTGACCATGGGATTTGCCGGGGTTGATCCCCGTCAATTGGCGCCGTCTGTGGGAACCGCGCAGGTTGGGGACGCGATCTCGGCGGCCTCATCATCACCAGCACTCATCGACTCGGCGGCTCTGGCAAGATCCAACCTGTTCGAGTCCCTCGGATTCACGGCCCACCTCCCGGCCCTCAAACCAGTCTTCACTGACCTACACTCCGGCGTCAATCTGATCTTCCGAGCGTATCAGATCAACATCAACCACTGGGGTACCCTTCGCCTCATCGACGACACCCGTGCGCCCACGGCAACACCTGCAGCAACGACCATAGCAGACGCCACCTGCACGGACAACCTATCTGGCGGTTGTAGTTATGCACCCAACCCACGGCTCCACGCTACTCGTGACCGCTCGAGTGAAGCCCCAGCACGGAGAAGCACGATCGCATGCATCAGCAAGGAAACGGCGAGGGCACCATCATAGGTGTTCATGGCAGAAGTTGGCGCATCAACGTCAGGTAACAACGGACGAGCCGATGACCCGGGCACTCGACAAGACACCCCAACCACCAACAGGATGGCTGGCCCTGGAAACACCAGTCAGATGGTCGTACAGCTAGGAGAACCAGGGACCGTACCAAAGAAAGTCCCGGTGGAGCAAGGACCAAGCAATCAAAAAAGTAGTCAGCCGCTAGGCAACAAACAGCAAGCACCCGGCCAAGGCAGCCAGCCATCACGCAGCAGGCAGCAAACCCCGGTTGCAACGGCGGGCGAACTAACCAAAGAAAAAATATACTTGTCCAAGGAATCGATGGCAATGGTAAAGGAAGTAGTCGCCCGCGGCGGGTTACTACCATCATATGCCTCAAGGGACGAGCTAAGGGCATACAACAAGCTAGCAGGGGAGCTAACCAAGCAGACGAGATAGTGGCGCCTAGCCATGGAGAAGCAAGCGAAAGAGGAACCCAAAAGGAAAAGCAGTCGCAGACAATCTCCCAGAAGTGACTCACCAGGCCACGACTCCCCCATCCGAAACAGATCGAAACTCAACAACCTGCGGAAGGCAGAAATGGCGAGAGTAGTGCGGAAACTGGAAGACGACTTCAGGTCAGAAGAGGACGACGACGAAGAGGAGCCTCTCACTCCGGCAGAAGCACTCATAAGCGCTCAAGACTACCTGTCCCGTGCCCAGAAAAGCAGAAAGCGCAAAACGGATCGCTACACTTCCATAGCTCTGCAGATAATGAAGGACGCTATCGACGCCTCGGTACCTAAGAAACCCAGCGCAAAGCGGCAGACTCGCGAGCGGACACCGGACAGGGACCCCAGTTCACCAGACGACGACGACGATGACAGCAACGACGACAGACGCAAGCGCTCCGACAAGCACAAGAAATGCGACAACGACGACAATGGCAGGCGCCGCAACACTCGGCGAGACGCACGAGACGACATCACGCAGAACAGAGTCAACCGCAGAAGGCGAAGACGCGCAACACGCGAGGAGCACTCAGAGGAAGAGGCTTCCGACGAGGAAATCGAGCCATGTGGAGCACTCCGCTTCATACGTGCCATACGTGAGACGCGTATGCCCAACGGTTTCAAACTGAACTCCACGACACTAAAATACAACGGACTTGAGGAGCCGGAGGCATGGCTCGACGACTACCTAACAACAGTCAAGTTTCAAAGAGGAACCAATATCACGGCAATGCAGTACGTACAACTCATGCTCGAAAGCTCCGCTCGACATTGGCTGAAAAATCTTCGGCGCGGATCCATCAGCTCCTGGAGCCAGTTCCGAGGAGCCTTCATAGAAAACTTCAAATTAACATACAAGCGACCAGCCTCGCTCGAGGAGCTGCGGGCATGCAAACAAGGAACGAGGGAGGCCCTGAAGCATACATCCAGCGATGGACGATACTCAAGAATTCAGCGGAAGACATCTCGGACGAAAGTGCAATCGACGCATTATGACGAGGTCTTCAGCGCGTTGAATTCAAGGAGCAGCTCGAACAGATGAAAGTCCGAACACTTGCACGGCTGCTAGAACTAGCCAACAGCTGGGAGGACGGAGAAGACTCCGTTCGTAACGAAACAGAAACCCACACTGCACGATCAGAGTACGACTACAACTACAACGGAGATAGAGGAGAAGACAGAAGAAGGAAGCGACCCAGTAGGAACTTCTACAACGACAGAGGACCCGACATGGTCGCCGCCGGTTTCTCAGATGACCGGAATGGCAGGCACCGTGATGATAACAGACCACAACGTCGAGACAACCCAGAAGACGAGCCTCAGGCTCAGAGGCGAGAATGGAGGACGAGGCAGCCACGCGACGGCACTCGTGCATTCCGCTCTGCCAAAGAACAACTCGACGGACCGTGCTCTCTACACGGATTTAGAAACGAGCGAGGAGAGCTCAAATCATCCCACACCCTCAGGAATTGTCGAAGCTTCAACGAGTTGGCCGAGGAGAAAAACCGCTCCGCGGTCGCAGCAGCACGACCAATCGCAAGCATAGCAGTCGGGCCAGTCTCCCACGGTGCGCCACCAGCCCCCCCTCTACCAACAAGACAGGTGGCCGCCATCCAGGAACGACAAAGGACGCCAGAAGAAGAAAACCAATACCCAGAAGCCCACGGGAGGATCTACATGATACAAGAAGGCAGACCTTCCAACAGGCAGCAGAAACAAGTCACCAGACAAGTCTTCCTGGCAACCTCCGCACACCCGGCCGTCCCACAGTACCTGCGCGGGTTGGAGACAGAAATCTCCTTCTCCCGGGACGACCGCCCGCCAGTCGTCCCCCAACCAGGGCACGCCGCGCTAGTGCTCGAGGCCAGAATTGGAAATTACGACATGTCGCGAGTATTCATGGATGGCGGCAGCGGGATCAACATCATCTTCACCCGAACACTCAACGACATGCTCATCCAAAACAACACACTCAAGTCCTCAGGAACAACTTTCCACGGAATCATACCAGGAAAAGCAGTCTACCCCTCGGAAGGATAAGCCTGGAGGTAGTCTTCGGGGATGCGACGAACTTCCGCAAGGAAACACTTGACTTTGAAGTGGTTGATTGGAAGTCGCAATACCACGCAATTATCGGACGGCCAGCTTTCGCTCGCCTCATGGCCGTACCCCACTATGCCTACCTCAAGATGAAAATGCCAGGCCCAAACGGGGTCATCACAATCAGCGGCAGTTTCGTCAGATCCGACCGCTGCGACAAATAATTCCACAAGATAGCAGAAGCATTCGTAGCCCACCAAGCCAGCAGGACCACGGGAGTCACAGAAGAAGCGTTCCCGTAGAAGAAAAGAAACATCGCCCGAAGAAATGCAGCACTAGGAGACAAAGCTGCCAAGACCTTAAAGCCACTACATCATTGCTCTAAAAGGAACCCACCCTCAATAGAGCCCGCCTACTCTTTGTAAGAAACAGTAGGAAAGATATTACATAAAATATTTTTCCACAAAATTACTCGGCACTCGGGGGCTCGCCGAAGCAGCCACCCCCTGACGCGCCCCCCGCAATCGCGGCAAAATTAACTCGGCTCTCGGGGGCTCGCCGAAGCAGTCACCCCCGACGCGTCCTCCGCAATCGCGGAAAATTAACTCGGCACTCGGGGGCTCGCCGAAGCAGCCACCCCCCGACGCGTCCTCCGCAATCGCGGCAAATTAACTCGGCACTCGGGGGCTCGCCGAAGCAGCCACCCCCGACGCGTCCTCCGCAATCGCGGCAAATTAACTCGGCACTCGGGGGCTCGCTGAAGCAGCCACCCCCCGACGCGTCCTCCACAATCGCAGCAAAATTAACTCGACACTCGGGGGCTCGCCGAAGCAGCAACCCCCCGAGGCGTCCTCCGCAATCGCGGAAAATTAAACTTAGCCCTCGGGGGCTCGCCGAAGCAGCCACCCCCCGAGGCGCCCCACGCAACTACAAATGCAGACGATATATACAACCAAGAAGAAGCATATACAACGAAGGGAAAAACCTAATCTATAGGCTCCAACTTTGCCTTAATAAGTGCACCCAGATGGCGGTCGTTCTCTTCGCAAACTGGCCTCACAACTTGGTGCGCGTGCCTATCTACAACCACGTAGTGCTCATTCATCGGATGATTCCTACCACCCCGAGGACCCGACACCACCTGAGCAAAGTCCACCCCTGGCCAATGACTATGTACCAAGCCCAAAGCAGCTCGGGCTCCAGCACAAATCTGGTGATCCATCACTCGACGCAACTCGGCAGGCTGATAAAATACGCGACAAAGCCTCTCAAGGGACGAAGGAACCACCTCCAATGGATAGAACTCAGCATGGATACCACCCAACACCCGCTGGCAGTAGCCAAGAGCTTCCGGTACCCGTTCAACTCGGCGACGAAGCAACGCAAACGCTCGAGCACGAGCCCCATCTGCCCAAAAGGGATTGCTCGCCTGCACACTAGGATCATCAAGCCGCGACATCTCCGACTGAATGGCCCTCTCTTCATCCCGAGTTCGCCCTGCCAGCACTTCGAAAGTCAAGAACTACGATCAAGACAGAGATGGCGAAAACCCACCAAACGGAATTAAGCAACCAAGCAGAGGCAAGACTCACCCCGCAGGAGGTCAGACAACTTCACCACCCATGAAGCAAGGCCCTCAACCAGGGACTCGGCACGCTCACGCCGAATACGCTGAACGGCCACGGACCCCTTCAGTCGGACAATATCCCGCTCAGCGTCCTTCAGCCGCAAGAAAACGGACTCGTACGCACCCTCGCGAGCGCCATCCTTCAGCGAACTCCACGGACGAAGGAAGCCAGGAGCGGCCTACCGCAGGATGAACAAAACAAAAAAAAACAAGAGGAACAGCCAAGCAGACATTCAGATAGAAGTTGCAAAAGATGAACCATCACAACAGAGTCAGGAATTACAGACAAAGTTTCCAAACGGCGAAAACACTACTTTGCCTCCCCCTCACCTACGGCAGGGGGACCCTGAGCATCTACAACTTGTTGCAGGCGCTGAGCCAGCCTATCGGCTCGGTCGTCCTGCTCACCAGAATAGCACGGGATGGTCTCAACCAAGGAATCGTCAAAGGAAACCCCATGCCCTATAAGGACGACCAGGGCCGTGGAAGAACCAGTCACCACGCTCTCCGCCACCAGCTCCACCATATCTTTTCCATCAGGGCCGAACGCAGCGACCCGAGCACCCAGGCCATCAGGCACCTTCGTACCTTCCGACATAAGGTGCTCGTGCGCAAGACCCACAACATTGGAAGCCCGGGCGCAGACGTCCTCGACCACTGCAACAGCACCCGCAACAACATCAATAACACCTTGGAGAACTCCTGACCCCGACGCAGCAGCCTCCATCGGCTTCGCACCCACAGCATCTGCACCAAACAAAGAAACGTCATCAAGGGCAAACAGCGGAAACAACAATAGTCGAACACCAAACTTACACACGAGAGAGCCCGCCAAGGCGCGAAGACGTTTGCCCTCGACTGCCTCCACCTGCGCATGCGCATCCTCAGCCTGGCGAAGGCGAACCAGCTCCTCATGCTGACCATGCAACTTCGCCTCCTTGGAAGCCAAGGCAGCCTCGAGAACGGAAACAGTCCTTTCCGCCTTTTCGGCTTGTTTCTCGGCAGCCTGGCGACGACCTGCGAGGCAAAGACAGTACTCAGAACAAAAGACGAAGTACCCAAAAGCTCAGCAGCAAAAGAATAAAGCTCACCATCCATAACAGATAAGGCATCTTGGGAAGACTCATGGGCCCGTTGCCAACGCTCAGCATCAAGTACCAAACGCTCACAGTGCTGGAAAATAGGCTGCAAGAACCAGGCAATCAGGTGTTAATTAAAGACAAGACTACAAGCAACTGCAAACAGTTACTTCTAGCCTCGGGGGCTACTCCCATCAGGAGCACTGCCGTGCCCCCGATGATGAAGCAACACAGACACTAATCATCTTACCAGCTTGGAGACATGATCGAAAGCACGGGCTTTGTCTTCAATCGCCAGACCAACACGACCAAAGTACGGAGGACAAATCCCAGTCGACTTGGGCTCAGGAGCAGTAGCACCAGGCACCCCAGAAGGAGGCACGCTGGTAACGACACCCGCAGTCGAAACGGCAGGAGTCGCCGTCGGCCCAGATTGACCAGCGGCAGTCGAGTGGTCCTCAGGACGCTTGGCCGCCGCCCCAGAGCTCGTCGATTTCAGATCAGTAGAAGATGCGCTGGTGCATGAAGCAGCCGGAGCAGGCGCATCACTACAAAATAAAGCATTATCAGTCGCAAGAACAATGAAAAAGAAACGGGCACTAATTCAGCAGAATCTTACCCGACACGCGCGCCACGAGGACACCCCAACCTCCCAAGCCTGGCCCTCTTGGGAGGAAGGGCCGGAGCAACAGCCGAAGGGGAAGGCCCAACAAAAGGAGCAGCATAAGGGACAACATCACCTAATGCGGCATGATCTTCAGCATCCAAGGGGCGCGACCGCTTCACACGGAAGGGACTCGAGTCCTCACTATCTCCGGTCTCCACTAGCACAATCTCAGCATTAACAGCCGACACAGCGTCACCAGCTGCGGAAGCATCAGGCTCTTCACGAATATCGGCGTCTTCCGGCTGCGGAGGATTACACAACACTGGAGCATGGCCCTGAAAATCAAGCAATGTCAACAACAAAACAAAACAAAGTACTCGCCAACCGGTGGCGGAGGATGATCAGAATTATATGGAAGGACAAGGCGCATCTCAGAAATACTAGAGCACTTGGTCACATGCTGGATACGAGCCAGCAAGGCATCAAGTTCTAGCTCTTCAGGCGAGCATCTCGTCGAGTCATCGAGCCCCTCGTACTGCCACATAGGGCGATCCCGATGCTGCAACAGTTGAACTCGCCTCCCCACAAACACAGAGATAAGCTGACCACCAGTCAAGTTATCCTTCAACACAGAAATCCTCTCCAGAAATGGAGTCAGTACAGACGACTCCACCTCGGTCAGAGAATGAGACCACGAAGGTTGTCTGACCGCTCGTGCGCCTGGATTGAAAGAAGCAAGACCAAATCGCTGACCAACAATGCAGCGATCCTTCAGATAAAACCAACCTTTCCGCCATCCACTAACGGAATTGATCTTCTCCAAGTCAAAGTATTAATGTTTATCCCCAATGGAGATACCCACTCGACCCACGGCGTATTCACAGTTCGTCCTTTTTACATTAAAAAGGCGTCTCCAAAGTCCCCAATGGGGATAAATCCCCAGGAAGGCCTCACAAAGGGTGATAAAACACGCAATGTGCAAAATCCCATTGGGAGTAAGGTCATGCAATTGGAGCCGATAGGAATACAGCAAGCCCCGAACGAAAGGATGCAGAGGAAGAGCAAACCCACGGTGGAAGAAAGCCTGGAAGCATACCCGCTCATCCGCCGCCGGCGCTGGAGTCGACTCATCGCCAGGAAGACGAGCATCGCCCGCCACCACCACACCATCAACAACCAGCGCATCCAGATCTTCAGCCCCGAACGTGGACCACTCCCACTTGCCAGACATCTTGGCCGACTCAATGTCAGCACGGGAGCGCTTGGACATAGATCTCACAGCAGCACGTAGAGAAGAAAAGACGAAAGCTCAGGAACACGAAGGAAAACAGAGAAAGAGGAGGAAGGCAATGGCTGGGTAAAACCTACAATTCACCCGGCCGCATGGTATTTAACTCAAGAGCCTGGCAAGCAGGGCCACTGGCCAACCTTTTCGCCCAGTCAAAACGTGCCACGATCCCGTACAGAGGCGAAAAGCATGGAAAATCGAACCGGCGCAGTAACAACACCACCCACTACGCGCGCAAAAAGAGGACCATGATCGCGCGACGCGAAAATCTCGGCGGACAGCGCCAAGTCATTTCACACGATAGACCGCAGCGGTCAACAAATGGAAGAAGACCACGCCAACGTCATATCACAGCAAGGCGTACACAGTACGCCATCAAGGCCAACAGATTCCATCTTTCAGATCTTTTTCCCCAAGGAAGAAAAACATCTTACTCCCATCGGGAGCGTACATCATAAGAGTCCCGGGTGCTCCCTCACCTAAAGGTTAGCCACGTGCTCGAGTGAACACTCGCACTTATGAGAGTCTCGGGTGCTCCCTCAACCCAACATAAGACAAACAAACATTCGCCAAGACCATACGACGCTAAGAGTCTCGGGTGCTCCCTCACCCAAAGAGCCGAAAACGGCATTCGAGTGATTACTCGCGAAAAACTCCCCGACTGAGCACTCGAAAACAAAGCTCCTCGGGTGAATAAGTGAACAACTCGCTTGATGTTTTGGTCCAAGCGGGTGCAATGCTATAAGGCTCCGCGCCTCAAAAACACACGTTCCTGGAACACGATACACTGTGCCCAGATGCCACGCAAGATTAGCGTGTAGGTAAGACCCCGCTGCGAAGTACGGCCGGGCTGGGACTTGCCGAAGAGCGATTTCACTCCCAACCTTTCCCATGCGCAGAGCATGATAGAAAAGCCGGGCGGACGCGCCTTAGGCTACAAACATTACTGGCGGCAAATGAACACCGTAAGACCTGAAGCGGCCGGACTTTTGCTCGACACCAGTGTTCCAAGCTCACGTCGAGGGACGTGGGTTTGATTGGGCTACTGTGGTATTTGCCCTAGTGCAATTCACCAAGGCTCGATCCGTCGACTCCTTGGGCCCTTTTAGCTTAGCATCCCTCAAAACAGGTTTTGTCATGGCCACCAGACTGCCAGTGACCCACGGATGAACCGTGCATATCAATGAACGACAAATGAATGTACTCGAGTCCCTGCGCGACTCTTCGAGTCCCCCAGGCACTCGGGGGCTACTGACGAGGGGGTGACCCCACGACTCCTACGGATGAGCCTACCTGGTGTCCATGAAGGCAGAAGCCCATGAAGATACGGCCTCGGCCCGCTAGTTGGCACCGACGTAGGAGTCCTCGACTCACAAGGAAGGTGCGAAGATCTGCCGTACGGAGCAAGCTAGGGTTAGGAAAGTTTACCTCTACATGTAGATGAACTCCCTGAGACCCAGCCCAGTATATAAGGGCTAGGAGGGGCGACGCCAAAGACATCCAATCTCACCTGTAACCCTAGCCTGGAGCGCTCCAGCCTTGGCCTCCATTGTAATCGCATCTCCCCAGTCAATAATATCGAGCAGGAGCGAGCCTTCCTGTTTGCCGACGAGCTATCGTCCAACCTGTGCCTCTCATGACTAACCAAGGGTCCCTGACCATGGTATTTGCCGGGGTTGATCCCCGTCACCTCCCCTCTTTGTTCTTCATGGATTAGACCTCGTGAGCTGCCCTACATGATCGAGGCACATATGTAATCTTTGTGCTGTTGCTATGCTGAGTTTGCTGGGATCCGATGGATTATGAGATTATGTTCAGATTGTGATTGAGTTATATATTTGATTCTTTTCTTTTATATTTATGTTCTTGAGTAACTCTTGCATGTTCTCCGTTGCTGTTTATTGCTTTGGCCAAGAAGTAGGTAGTGACTCCAAGAGAGAGCGTTATGCATGATTGTGGGTTCATGCCCCACGATGACTAGCTTGAGTGACAGAAACATGAGTCTAGGGGATGTGCTGTTGCCACAAGGGGGAAAACAACGTTTCTTGTACTTGCGGGTGCAAGGATTGTTTACTTTACGCAAAGTTCTTTAATGCAGTTGTCCGTTGCTTTGAGTTTAAACTTTGGGTGGGATTCGCAACTTAATACCAGCGAGATGTTCTGGATAGATATCTCAAGGTGGATGATTACTGGGTAGATGCAGATGGATATCGGTCCACTTGTCTTGGCGTACTGCCCGTTCTTTTGAGCCTCTTCCTTTCTGTTTTTCATAATTAGCATTGGTTTGCGCACATAATCCTGTCGATTGCCCAACTGTAATTTGTTTACCTCGCATGGATATTTTATCGTCTTTTGGGAGAGAGACATCACTAGTGAACATCATGGGACCCCGATATTCAGAACCCCAACTAGGGTTGCTTGTGCCCTTTGCATCATGCAAAAATTTCAAAAGAAATTCAAAAATGGGGAAAAGAAAAGCCCTAGAGAATTTAATTAAATGGCCAGACAAAAATTGCTTCCAAAAATTCCTCTGGTATTTTTGAAAAGTTACATAAATGAGTATGGTCACATCTAAAGTGATTTGGATTAAAACCCATGCTCATGGATTTTTCAAATATTCCAAACAGGGCTTGAAAATTAATTAAATACCCTATTTGATTTGAAATTCAAATTATTTGAATTTCAAGAATCTCCAAAACTTGTGAGTGGCTAGTTATATATTTTATAAGCCCACATAAAAGTTTTCAAGATTTTATAAAATGCCTAGCTTGTTTATTTAGCAGGCCAAACAAATTACAGAAAGAAAAGAAAATCAGAAAAGAAATAAAAAGGAAAAGGGGCTTACCTGGCCTTTCTGGCCCAACTTAAGCCCCCACGGCCCAGCTGGCCCAGCCCACCACCCAACCCCCTTGTCGTCTTCCTCAACCAGCTCGGTGGCGAGCTGGGAGGGAGCCGACGCCGCCGCCGTGGCCGACGAGAAGCTTCTAGGCCCTCCCCTGTTCTCTCCTCGCGCCAGGCAGGTCTCCAGAAGCCCCCCGTCACTTCCCCTCTCCTCTGGCTCCCTCTAGCTCTCTCCCCCTCGCGATTTCGCCCCCGCCAGTGAGCTCGCCGGAGCGTGCGGCCGCGCAGCCATGGACAACAGCCGAACCGGACCTCCCCACCGTGTCCAGGGAGACCAGCGCCCTCGTCTTCGTCTCCAACAGCAGGGAATCGAGCCCAGCGCCACTGGAGGAGATGTCCGCGTCACGAGTTCGTCGCCGGCCGCCGTGGATTCTAGCAAGGAATTGCACGCCTTCGAGCCTCCTCCGGCCTCCTCGAGCTCGCCACTGCATTCTGGGTGAGCCGCCGGTTCGAACCCCCCTTCTCCCGCTCTTCCTCGTGCCCCCGTGCCCGATTCCCTCTCCACCAGTCGCCGGCCGCCGCTGCTCTTCGTCGCCGGCGCGCTCCCAAGCCTCCCCGCGTTGCCCCGATGGCACAAGTGGACGCGCGACGTCCCAAGCTACGCGCCCGTGCCTCTAGAACCCTTTCCCGTGCCCCAAATCGCCGTCTTCGTCTTCACAGAGCCACGGCCGCCGCCCGAGCACGACGCCGGCGAGGCTCCGGCCACTCCTAGGCCTCCCCGTGGGTGCATCGCGATGCAGACGTGTGCGGGCTTCAATTTGGTAGCCGTCCCGTGCTCTCCCGTGGCCTATAGGCAACTCCGGCGAGGACGCCGCCGTGGCCACTGCCACCGGCGTCAAGCCGCCGGTCATTAGGGGCTAATCCCCCTGTTAGTTGACCCCCAGGTCAATGACAGGTGGGGCCCTGCCCCTAATAACCCCCTGTTTATTTTTTAAACAGAGGGGATTGACCCCCTGTGACACTGACCAGCCGACCCCACCAGTAAGCCCCCCCTGACGTCACAGTGAGCTAAGCATGACACAATAAAGGTTTTCCAGATTAAAACTTGATTCCAGAGAAATCAGAAAAATCCAGAAAATAGCCAAAACTTCAATAAATCATAGAAAATTCATATTAACTCCAAATTGGACATATAATATATGAAAAATTATCAGAAAAATGCAAGGATTAAGAATATGCAAGGTTTTTTTATGTTTGACCATTTTAAAATGGGTGAACAATAGAAAACATGCATATGACTTAATTTGAATTTGAATTTGGAGTTTGAATTTGCAAATCCTTTGCAATACACTTCAATTAAATTGAATTGTCAACAAACCAGTACCATTCACAACATGGAACCACTTATCATTGATCATGTCATCAGCAAGGCAAGCAAACCCCATTGATCATGTCTATAAAATCCCAATTCCCTCTCAGTCTCGCTTATGCATGTTTAGGAGATCACCTTGTATCGATTCTACCGCATAGTTCAACCCATATCCGATGCATGACCTATCATCTTGTCACAGTAGTAAGAAAACCACAATTCTAGCTGACATAGGAGTTGATTGATATCATGTGGCCCCTGCAACTGTTACTGCTTATTGCATGCTTAGAGTTTACCATGAGGATGCTTTTGATGTGAGTCGGGATGATGGTGAACATGGTGTTGATGAAAGTGAAACTATGTTGGTGAATCCACCCTAATACAAGGTGAACGATGAGAGGCTGTGTAGGAGTACACAGTGGGTTGTCTCGTTGAACACCGCCTTAAGCACGAGTTCTTGTATGGTAATCCGAGATAAAGAGTACAACCACACATTGGGCTCACTAACCCCTCTCGACCTAGTAACTCACCCCGATCCAAGTCCAGGAGTCACAACTAGTTCGGGTTTTCCATTCGGCATATGCATAGAAAGATAAAGGAAATGAAATGTGGCATTCATGGTAGGGCTTGTAGAACATGGCTTGCCAAGTGGAGAACCATCCGTCGAGGTGGGCTTGTCAGTCGTGCCTACATGGTTGGAGTCCTGGATGGAAGCTCGGCCGGAACTCCAGTTGGGTTTGGAACTCAGACAGTTGACTCCTTGGACTAGAACGGAGCTGTGGGCGAAGTGTTGTGGTGAACATCCTCGCTGTCACATCTTGAACGGTGGCGAGACCTGGCGGTAACCGATGGTCATGTGTGTGTAGTTTACACCCTTGCAAGGTTAACAAAACTATTCGAATAGCCGCGTCCGCGGTCATGGACTACTTGGAAAGCTGTGCTTGATTATTAGACAACTTGAATGGATACTTCTAAAACTCGCAAGATAAGCGTGAGTGCTATGGTATGCTTCCTCGTGGGGAAGTCGAGGAAGTAACCATAGTGGTGTATTGGTTGGAGACTTGGTAGTGGACTCGTGTACGCTTCTTACCTCAAGTCTGGTACTCGTAGTTCAGGACTAGCCAAGTCAAAGCTGGCACTTCTGCATGATGAAACCCCCACCTCCCTTTACCTTGATACTTGAGCATGAGTAGTGTAGTTTTGATGTAAGTCTTACTGAGTACGATTTTGTACTCGCGTTTGCTTATTCTATGTTTTAGATGAGAAACCGGACCCCTGATGGAGTCACCTTCGTGAAGCTCGACGTTGACCTTGGTAGTATAGTCCCAGACAGCAGTCTGGTCCCTCGTGGAAGGGCATGTTTGTTGTACAAGGCTTCTCTAAGCCATTTGTTAAACTTGTCTGTACTCAGACCTAATTTTCTTTCGTTGTATGATGTAATGATGATCACAGACATGCGATCTTTGTATGCTCTATGTGTAAGTCAATAAAGATACACTTTGTAGATTTATGTGATGATACCTGCTGTTCATACTAGGCATGTGTGCTGCGTGTATGTTTATAACATGCATGTCTTAGTATGGGTTTTTGTGACCTTAGTTTTGATCTGGCTGGCGGTCTTTTATACACCAAGTGGCCCTTAGATGTGCGCAGCTTGGGGCATCGCGATGCGATTGCTCGTGACTCTGTCACGTGCACACTTTGTTGTATGATCGAGCCGGCCCTAGACCCCGACTAAGTGATCGGGCTGGAGTCTATTTATGTAAGGGTTATGATTCAATCGATAACATGGTTGAGGCGACTTGTCTATGACTATGGGATTTCACCACCCATAATCATTTAGACTTGTGAGCGGGCGATGAGGACCCATCTTAGTTGATCATCCGGCCTGGATGGGATGCCCCTCACGTACGATGCTTTCCGAGAGTGTTCTGTGCTTGGGCTTGTCTTCTTAAACAAGTGGGTACGGCTCTCGGCTCTCCATGTGATTGAATTGTGACTGGAATTACATACGCATACCCCGGGTCTCGACACCGATCCATATATCCACCACTGTTTACACTATCAATTTACTTTCTGTATTTACTATTTCGTAGCTATCACTATCTATCGTTATTATCCTGTGCGTTTAATCCTTTGTAAACAACAAGGCCGGAGGAATTGACAACTCCTCTGAACTCGTTGGGAGAAAATCTATCTGTGTGTGTGCAGGTCCAGGAGAAGCAAGTGATTATCTTCAAACGACGCCTCACTTGCCGAACCACCTACTTGTCGAGCTTGGAGGCCTACGGGAGACAATCTTAAAACCTCGGTATCTTCACCGAGGGAAACTAGCCGTTATGCTACATCTCACCTTCCACTTGGGGTAACCAACGAGGGCGAGAAGTTATCTCGTGTATCAGTGGTCTTGGGTTCCGGCTCCACCTCTATCGAGCAAACGTAGCAATCAAAGGATAAATACAAAGTACAATGCACATTCACATGATCAATGTGGCAAGGTGATGTTCATGGTTGCAATGTGTGGACAATTCCATTTAAAAGAAGTGCATTGCAAAGGAATTTGCAAAATCACTTCAAATTTGAATTTAAAAGAAGTCCATATGCACATTTTCTTCTGTTCACCCAATTTAAATTGTTCAAACATGAAAAAAGTCCATATTCATAATCCTTGCATTTTTCTGATAATTTTACATATATTATTTGTCCAATTTGGAGTTAAAATGAATTAGTTATGATTTTCCAAAGTTTAAGCCTTTTTGTGGATTTTTCTGAATTATTCTTTAACTAGAAAAATTATTTATTGCGTCATAGTGATGTCAGCATGACATGGGGGGGGGGGGGGTCTGTCTAGAGGGGTCCACTGGTCAGTGGCTCTAGGTTAATCTCTGTTTAATTAATTAAATAGAGGGGGATTAGGGGAGCTGGGGCCCCACCTGTCATTGAACTGGGGCCAATTAACCAGGGGGATTAGGCCCCTACTGGTGGCCACGTCGGCACGTTGCCGGCGGCTCGACGCCGGTGCCCAGAAGTCACGACGGAGCAGCGCAGGGGCGGCGCATGCCACCATTTGGTGCGCCGTTTGCACCAAACGGATGCTCGCGGCCACGCACACACGCCAGAGCACGCCGACGTCACCGAGGAGGCCTACGGCGGCGACGGAGAGATACGTGGCGGCGGACGGAGCACTGGCCAAGGAGAAAAGGCGTTGCGGGGCGTGGGGACGAGAGCGAGTTGAGGGGAAATAACAGGGAGCTCACCCAGGAGCGAACAGCGGGGTCGATGAGGCCTGCGGAGCTGCGGTTGCGGCGGAATCGGCGGCGAGCTCTTGCGGGTCCGGCGGTGACTCGACGAAGGGGACGACATGCTCGGGGCTTCCGGGGCCGATTGCTCGCATGTGAATAAGTAGTCGACGGCGGGGAGTCTCTTGGACAAGATGGTTCGTCGGGAGGGGCCCGGTGGCCACGCTTGTGTGGCGGCGCGGTGAGGTCGAGCTATCGGGTGGCCGCAAGATCCAACGAGAGAGGGCGAGAGGAAACAATGAGAGGGGGAAAGAGATGGGGGTGACCAGGGGGTCCTCCTGGACAGGCGTATGTCACCGGGGAAGCAGGCAGGTCGCCGGGGTGGTGTAACAGCCCATGAGCAAGAATTAGAAATCATCATGAGATTGTACTTTGTCTGTTGACTTTGTAACTTGGCATGGTGCTAAAGATTATAATTTCATGTGATGATTTAATTTTCCAAGTGGTTTTGGACCCATTTGATTTGAATTTGAATTCAAACAGAAGGGCTCAAGAGAGGTGTTTGATGAATTGTTCCTTTTGCATTTGTGCTCCCCTAGAACCCAAACTTGGCATAGCCTTTTCCTTTCCATTGGCAAGGGTTTTAAAAGCCTCACATCATTTTTGCCATCACCAAAAATGGGGGTCATAGTTCAAAGTGTTTTGAATTTCAAAAAGTGGCTCCACATTTTAGTTGTTGCAAGAATGCCCAATTCATTTTTGTAAAATGGGGAATATTGCAAGGATCATTTTGCATATTTTTATGTGATTTAATTCCTTGAAAATGTTTCTGGAAAACTCCCCAAGTGCTTTCTGTTTTATTAAATGGAAAATAAGACGGCAAGGGGGTTTTTCTTCCATTTCCTTTTTCTTGCGCCAGCCCAGCCCCGTTGGGCCCTCTTCTTCCTGGGCTCTAGCCCACCGCGAATTAGTACGAGATCCTCTTCCTCCTCCTTTCCAGCGTGGAGCTCCACCTTTTTCCCCTTTCCCTCTCACAGACGACGCCACGGCGGCCGGCGGAGCCCCGGAGCCAGCGAGTGGCACCCCCTCCTTTTAAGCTCACGAAGAGGGCTCCCCAAGGAACCCTAGGTTCTCCATCCCCACTCCGTTTTTCGCCGCCGCCATCGTTTTGCCTCGCCCCCAAGCTTCCCCTATTTCTCATGGCTGCCTGAGGGTCGGGCGCAATTCGGCCGCCTTCGTCGACGTCGACGACCACGAGCTCGCGGGAGGACGTCTCTGCATCACCTACGTCGTCTCCAACAACCGATTCCAGCCCCGAGCCCGTGTCTTCTACCTCTCCGTCGAGCCTGCAACGTCTTCCCCGTCTCCGCCTTTCTCCGCTGTGAGTACCCCTTGTTTTTCTCTCCCTCTTGCCGCGTAGATGTATCGGAGCCTCGCTGTAGCCAGAACACCCGCCGTGACCAGCCGTACGTGCGCCGAGCAAGACCAGTGCGTTCCATGTAAGTTTGGCGCGAGCCGTGGACGGCCGGTGTCGCCGGAGTGGACCGGCGTCGAGCGCGCGCGTGTGTAGGTGCGCGGGCATGCTCCAGGAGCACCCAGGACGTATTTTTGGCAGCCGGCGCTGCCCGTAGCTAAGCCATGGCCTCGTGCCTTAGCTTCCCTATTGCAGCCAAGCAGGGCGTCACCGGGGCTTTTTCCAGCGAGCAAGCCATCCACTTTTGGAGCGCCGGCGCGAGATCTTTGCAAAATGGGTTCGTGGTAGTTCAGGCTAGCCATGGGAAGTCGCCGGTGGTTCCTAGATGAGGCCATGGTCGAAGGAGATCAACCTCTGTCGAGGTTCGGTTTTCGTCAGAAGCTGCAACTGTCGATTTCGACATCGCTCTTTTTCTTCTGTTTTCGCTGCGTGTGTTCGTCAGTTTCAGTTAGCGTCTGCGGCCGAGTCTTTTAGATTCAGAGTCCGTTACTATCTCTAGGAGGTTCAGTAGTGTAGTGGTGTGGCGCCCTGGGTTGCATCCAGGAGGTCTCGGGTCGAGCTCCCCCTGGAGCAAAAAAACCATCCTTTTGTTCCTTTTTGTTCCAGCGTAGGAGTTGGGCTCAGCCCAATTTTTTCTCTTCGCCGTCGGCGTTTGGGAGGGCAGGCCGCGCGAGACTTGGGCCAGATCTGGACGACGCCAGCCCAAGGAGGGGTTCCCTCTTATAGTTTTTTTTTTCTGCTAGTCTCTTTCTTTTCTTTTATCCAATCTTCAAATCCTTGTAGCTTGTAAGTCTCAGGTCCTTTGCAACATGTTGTATATGTTAATGGGGTAGAAAAATCTACTGGTCGACATGGTCACCTCTGTTTTTATGTTTGAGCAACATAAAAATTGTGAACAATGTGGAGGGAAGTTGCACCCACATGTGACCTTGCCATGTTTGATTTTGCCCCTTGACGTCCTTTGATCTTGCTTGGGTCCCACAAGTTGGCACACCCATGCATCCTTTCCATGCCCCATTTTTCCACATGATCAACCACATCTTGCACCTCATGTGGCCTTCCTTTGATACTCCCTTGGTGTCAATTTCGTCGACACTTCTCCGTCTCTGGAATCGATAGATTTATTTCGCGATGCTTATTTTGTTAAATTGTTGCTTTGTTCATGCCATGCCATGTTGCCATGTTATTTACACCAAAATTAGGGCTATGACCAAAGCCATAAAAATATAAGAAATTGCATATGAAGTTGTTCACGTGTCGTCAACACCTCCATTTAAATTTGACTAGATAGGTTCACACCATGTCTAGTAAACTTGGTCATCTCATCCATGCTTCAGCATTGTTGGTCTCGATGTTTACTTGTGTGCTTTCCTTGCCGGTACCTTACGTTAGCACTTGAGACTGCCGAGGATACTTATGTGGAGATTTCCGACACCGAGCCCGAGGATCCTGCTACGTCTTCTCCGTCGACCGATTACCCAGGCAAGGGGAAGATCTATACCATTATCTTATAACTTTCTGCCTACTTTCCTAGCTGTAGTCTAGAACGTTGTTTTGATCCTATCCACTTTGCTTATGCCACAATCAAAACCAAACAGCCATGATCCCCACATCCCAGCAAAACATTGTATTGCTAAGTTACGCTTCTCAGCCATTGCTTAGTATGAGTAGGAAAACTTGCTGCTTACCCTATACTATGGTTGGGATATCATGTTAATAAAGAAGTTGGTTGATATTTATTATTAAGTTGATGTTAATTATATTCGACAAAAGATGGAAGGCTGGGTTGTTCCCGCCTGGCGCTTTGTTCCATTTGAGTCACCTAGGATCCGAGTTCCGGGTATTGGTTCTTTGTTTGAGCGTGCCTAATCATGTGTGGGGTTCCATGGGCCCCCCTTGTCTTACCTAACTAGCTTCAAACAGTTCTAGTGGTGGCCCGACCTGATTTTACTATTTGCAAACGTTTGTGTGCTTGGTTGGTACCCCAGCTGTTTTCGAAACAACCCGGGCCAGCGGAGACATGGTTTCCCGTTGGTCCAAACCTGGAAGCTAGGGGGTTGCCCACATGGTTTGGGTAACTAACCCGACCTCGTCCGGACGGTAGAGGCCGACTTGAGAGCGCGGACGGCTTTTGAGTTGGATGTCGACTCACCGGGGGCCACCCGGAATTGTGCGTTGTTAGTTAGAGGGACTCTGACGTTCCGGAGTTTCAGGCGCTTACCCAGCCAAGTGGAAACCGGGCGTACATGCGAAGCCTATGATGGGCTGTTGGTACACTGCAGGGTTAAATCTTTTCGAAAAGCCGTGTCCACGGTTATGGACGACTCAGAGCCTACGTCTTGTTCATAGAACAACATCAACTTGGATCATAATTAAAACTTGCCTACCGTGTGTGTAACTTGGCTGCCTTTCTTCATCATGGGGGACCGAGGAAGGAACAAGGTTGTGTTATGTTTGTCGTAAGTAGGTGGATAGCAGACTTATGACACGATGTCACGTGCGTTCTTGGTCCTTACCTCTACTCTAATAGGACGATAGCCACCATATATGCTAGTGCGTCTGCAACCTTTCCAAATACTTTTGTCTTATCCGTAGGAAGTTAGTTATACTATAATGATATAATCTCACCCCTTGTTTCCTTTCTTCTTTTACTGTTTTGCCTGATCGGCCGCTGCAGTTGATTACTACTTAGACCCGAGCACAGGACGTTACTTCGTGGAGGTACCACCGGAGGAGGATGACGAGGAGGACTTCGCCCAGTAGATCCTATAGTTGGGTTCCGACGTTCCCTGGGTGGACTTGTTTATGTGTAGACCTCTCTAGGGCCATTTGGATTTTGACCGTACTCGGTCGTGTTTGTCTTCCGCCTGTTGCATGATGTACTGTTGGGTCTATGGACCTCTGAGATGATGTAATAAATACCAGCGGCGATGTATGCCCTGGACTCTATATTTATGTCTTAGTATAAAGTTCATTGCTCTTATATTTGTTGTCGAGAACCCGACATTGACACGAGTGCGAGTGTTGTGCGTCGGTGGACTTTTATGCACTTCTAACTCGAGCAGGATGCGAAAGCGACTAACTTGAGTTAGTACTGCATTGGGGGCCTTACAACTTGGTATCAGAGCAGGACTGACTGTAGGACCCTTTACTGGCCGAAGTCGAGTCTAGAAACTATTTTGTAGTTTCTAAGGAAAAATCGGAGAGTAGGAACTCTTTCTTTTTCTTCTTACCCCACCCTCCCACCCCTTTTTCTGTGAGGAAGTGAAACGTTGTTTTCTTTCTGCAACTTATCCCCTTTGAAAAAAAATCTAGGTTCTCGTTTACATGAGGCTCCGATTCCTCTATAATTTTTGCTAGCGACGAGAAGGGTTGGCGTACGTTGAGAACACTGAGCCGCCACTTGGGGTTGACAGCTCCACCTCGCTTACGGCGTACCTCAGGTGAAACTCCTATACAGGGATGGTTGGCATCCTCCGGATGTGGTTGCTCCCCCTATAGGAGACCGCTTCGGCGAGCCGCTGAGGGCAGATGTCTCAACGTTCAGGTCTTCAACCACTCGTATATATTGTTGTGTGCTCGCTAGCAGATTATTATCTTGGATTCAGATGATCTCGGTTTGGGGATTCAAGTAGCAACTAGCTTTCGACTTTCTGAGTTAACCTTGGTGGATATTCAGCCTTCAGCTTCCTCATACCTCGTGAGGAAGTTTTGTTGCCAATATTTCTTTATCTTCTGGTTTCATCGATGTTTCTACCATGTTCTCATAAGTGTTCCTATATACAGGATGCCAAGAGGGAACATGCCACCGCCGGATAACCCTATCCTTGGGGAGGCAGTGGCTCAGGGCACAACTGCGATCTTATAGATGCTCCAGAACCAGACTGCCCAGAGGAGTGATCGGCCACAGCATACGACTTTGCAACAGTTCCTTGCTATCAACCCCCCAGGTTCTAAGAGGCTCGAGACCCGCTGGAAGCGGATGATTGGATCGCAGAGATCAATAAGCACTTCAATGCAAACAACGTCAGACCAGTCGACTACGTCAGCTTCGCCTCCTTCCAGCTTCAGGGCGCAACAGCCAGCTGGTACGATACCTACAAAGCCAACAAGGGCGATGCTGTGATCACGTGGGAGGACTTCGTCACAGACTTCAGAGCAGCGCATATTCCGAGTGGCTTGATGGGCAGGAAGCGAGAGGAGTTCTTGGATCTGAGACAGGGTGACAGGTCAGTTCAGGAGTACAACCTGGCCTTCGTCATGCTCGCCAGGTACGCTCCGGAGGAGGTCTCCACAGAGGCCAAGCGGATTGCCAGATTCCGTGGGGGTCTCAGCACAGAGATCAAGTATGCACTCACCCAGTGCAACCCTACGTTGTTCTCACAGTTTGTGGATCGGGCTATCCGCCAGGAGTCAGCCAGAGCAGAGTGGGACGCAGACAGAAAGCGCTAGAGAGAGAACAGCTCCGCAGTGATGGTCCACAAGAAGGCAAAGACTTGGGTCACAGAGGCGCCACCGCAGAGGCAGCAGTTCCAGCAGAGGGGGCAATTGTCCGCACTTTTGCCCGCCCTCCCGTCCCAGTTCAGCAGGGGCCTCTCTCTACACCACCACACGCGAGGCCACCCAGGCCGCAGTCCCAGCCCAAGTCAGGCGTGATCTGCTACCGGCGCGGAGAGCCGGGGCACACTTGTCCCAAGTGCACCGATCCGCGCTTTGCTCGGCTCCCACCGCCTCCACCTAGCTCTACTCCGAGCACTGCGATGGTGAGGGCACAGCCACGTGCAGTTCGGGTCCACAATGTGATGATGACAGATGCGCAACAGTCTTCAGAGATCGTTCTTGGTAGGTTGCTTGTTAGTTCTGTTCCTGCGACAATTTTGTTCGATTCCGGAGCTTCCCATTCTTTCGTCTTCCAGAGGTTCGCTGATGAGCAGGTACTCACCTTGGAGGATTCGCCCGGTTCGTTGTCTATTGTTTCTCCCGGTTCCAAGATGGCTTCTTCTGTCCGTGCCCCGTTTGTGAGAATCGATATTCAGGGTCTCCTTTTCTCCGCTTCCTTGATCTTGATTCCACGTTCTGACATTGATGTCATCTTGGGCATGGATTGGCTTATGCATCACAAGGACAATATTGATTGTCCGACCAGATACGTGAAGTTGACACATGGCGCATAAGTCTTGTACACTTGTGCCTCAATGGCAGGAGCAGCACAGTTGTACGCTCTGAACGTAGGAGTCGCACCTTTGCTCGAAGAAGTCAAAGTTGTCTGTGAGTTCCCAGACGTCTTTCCAGAGGAGTTGCCAGGAATTCCCCCAGTTCGAGCTATTGAATTCATTATCGAGCTAGAGCCTGGTACCCAGCCGATTTCTCGGCATCCGTACAAGATGTGTTCAAAGGAGTTGATTGAACTCAAGAAGCAGTTGACAGAGTTGGAGGCAGGCGGTTTTATCCGCGCGAGCACTTCCCCTTGGGGTGCACCAGCTTTGTTTTTCCAGAAGAAAGATGGGACTAGCCGCTTGGTCCAGGACTATCGCGGTATTAACAAGAAGACCATCAAGAACAAATACCCTTTACCCCGCATCAATGATCTGTTCGAACAGTTGAATGGGGAAAAGGTGTTTTCCAAGCTTGACTTGAGATGGGTATCACCAAATCCGTGTTCGTGAAGAGGACATTCCCAAGACCGCGTTCAACACATGTTATGGGCTGTATGAGTTCACAGTCATGACTTTCGGCTTCTCAAACGCCCCTCCAACATTCATGAGAGCTATGAACTATTTGTTCCAAGAGTGGCTTGATGTGTTTGTTATCCTCTACCTCGATGACATTCTCATGTATTCCAAGTCAGAGGCTGAACATGAGGAACATCTTTGCCTGGTGCTGCAGAAGCTGAGAGAGCACCGGTACTACGCCAAGTTCTCCAAGTGTGTGTTTTGGCTCGACAAGGTCAATTTTCTTGGCCATGTCATTTCCGCTGAGTGTATTGAGGTTGATCCAGAGCGAGTCCGCACTATTCAAGAGTGGGATCCGCCGAAGAACCTGAAGCAGCTAAGGAGTTTTCTCGGCCTCGACAGCTATTGCAGGAGGTCTGTGTAGAATTTCTCCAAAATAGCAAAGCCAATGACTGAATTGTTGTGCAAGCGCAAACGGTACACTTGGTCACCATCTTTCCATTCAGTCTTCCAAGAGTTGAAAGAGAAGTTGACCACAGCTCCAATGCTCACGCCGCCAGATGAGTCACAACCTTTTCAGGTCTTTTGTGATGCCTCATTGCAAGGTCTAGGCGGAGTTTTGATGCAAGGAAGGAATATTGTTGCTTATACCTCACGGCAGTTGAAGACGAGTGAGAGGAAGTTTCCCACGCACAACTTGGAGCTTGCAGCAGTTGTGCACGCCTTGATCACTGGGAGACACCTCCTCTTAGGGAGGAAGGTGGATGTGTTCACCGACCACAAGAGTCTGAAGTACTTGTTCACTCAGCCAAATCTGAACTTGAGGCAAAGAAGAAGGCTTGAAACTATTACTGAGTACACAGTTGATATTCAGTACATGCCTGGGAAGGCGAATGTCATAGACGATGCGCTGAGCCGCAAGGGCGATTGCAATAATATTAAGGTGCAGAAGATCCACCCTGATTTGTGTGAGTCCTTTCGCAGGCTCAATCTCGAGCTAGTTCCAGCAGGCTACCTTTCCAACCTTGTGGTAGAGCCCACTATCCATGAGAAGATCCGTGAAGCTCAGTCTGGCAGCTCAATGGTACAAAAGATCAAACAGGGTATTGCCGCCTCAGTTCCAAAGTACGGTTGCTTTTCAGTGCATAATGACGGCACCGTGTTCTTTGAGGAGAGAGTTGTTGTTCCCAAGAAGGGAGATATTAGAGAGGTCATCATGAAGGAAGCCCACGATTCCAAGCTGTCTATTCACCCTGGCAGTACAAAGATGTATCAAGATCTCAAGCAAATCTTTTGGTGGACCCGTATGAAGCGTGATGTTGCCCGTTACGTGTCTCAGTGTGATGTGTGCAGAAGAGTGAAGGCACATCACCAGAAGCCTGCGGGGCTACTTCAGCCACTTGAAATTCCGGAGTGGAAGTGGGATCACATCGAAATGGACTTTGTCACCGGGTTTCCGAGGTCGCAGAAGGGCAATAATGCTATCTTAGTTGTCATTGATAACTTGTCCAAAGTTGCCCATTTTTTGCGTGTCAAAGAAACTATCTCGGCTGGACAGTTGGTGGATTTGTACATCGCGAGAATTGTTTCACTGCACGACATTCCCAAGAAGATAAGTTCTGATCATGGAAGCATTTTCACCTCAAACTTCTGGAAGGCCTTTCAGGAGGCATTGGGTACAAAGATTGTCTTCAGTACCGCATATCACCCTCAGACCAGTGGCCATGTCGAGCGTGTGAACCAAATCCTCGAGGACATGCTTCAAGCATGTGTCATCTCCTTTGGCATGAAATGGGAGGAATGCTTGTCGTATGCTGAGTTCTCTTACAACAACAACTATCAGGCAAGTCTGCAGGCAGCACCGTTTGAAGTCTTGTATGGATGGAAGTGCATGACACCTTTGAACTGGTCCGAGACAGGTGAGAGGCAGTTGTTTGGTCCAGATGAGATCCAAGAGGCAGAGGACAGAGTGAAGATTGTCCGACAGCACCTAAAGGCAGCACAGTCAAGGCACAAGGCCTATTATGACAAGAGGCACTGCGGTGTAGCTTTTCAGGTTGGTGATTGGGCGTACCTGAGAGTGTCTCCGTTGAGGGGAACTCACCGCTTTGGCATCAAAGGAAAGCTCGCTCCAAGATTTGTCGGACCTTTCCGCATCCTTGAGACTAGAGGACCTCTTGCCTTTTGGCTCGAGCTTCCATAGAGTCTGTCCATGGTGCATGACGTGTTCCATGTGTCCCAGCTAAAGCAGTGCTTCAAGCACCCAGAGCAGGCCGTTGACTTGGGCGAGATCCAGCTGAGTGCGGACCTTTCCTACTCAGAGCGTCCAATCTGTGTTCTTGAGACGTCCAAGCGCAAGACTCGCAACAAGGCCGTCAAGTTCATGAAGGTTCAGTGGGAACATCATTCGGAGAAGGAAGCAACGTGGGAGCGTGAAGATCATCTCCATTCCGAGTATCCAGAGTTGTTTCAGGCTTAGATCTCGGGACGAGATCCTGTGTTGGTGGGGGAGTGCTGTATCAGCCCATGAGCAATAATTAGAAACCAACATGAAATTGTACTTTGTCTGTTGACTTTGTAACTTGGCATGGTGCTAAAGATTATAATTTCATGTGATGATTTAACCAAGTGGTTTTGGACCCATTTGATTTGAATTTGAATTCAAACAGAAGGGCTCAAGAGAGGTGTTTGATGAATTGTTCCTTTTGCATTTGTGCTCCCATAGAACCCAAACTTGGCATAGCCTTTTCCTTTCCATTGCCAAGGGTTTTAAAAACCTCACATCATTTTTGCCATCACCAAAAATGGGGGTCATAGTTCAAAGTGTTTTGAATTTCAAAAAGTGGCTCCACATTTTAGTTGTTGCAAAAATGCCCAATTAATTTTTGTAAAATGGGGAATATTGCAAGGATCATTTTGCATATTTTTATGTGATTTAATTCCTTGAAAATGTTTCTGGAAAACTCCCCAGGTGCTTTCTGTTTTATTAAATGGAAAATAAGCCGGCAAGGGGGTTTTTCTTCCTTTCCCTTTTTCTTGCGCCAGCCAGCCCCGTTGGCCCCTCTTCTTCCTGGGATCTAGCCCACCGCGAAGCGGTACGAGCTCCTATTCCTCCTCCTTTCCAGCGTGGAGCTCCGACTTTTTCCCCATCCCTCTCACATGCGACTCCACGGCGGCCGGTGGAGCCCCGGAGCCAGCGAAAGGCGCCCCCTCCTTTTAAGCTCACGAAGAGGGCTCCCCAAGGAACCCTAGGTTCTCCATTCCCCCTCTGTTTTTCGCCGCCGCCATCGTTTTGCCTCGCCCTCGAGCTTCCCCTGATTTTTCATGGTTGCCGGCGGGTAGGGCGCAATTCGGCCGCCTTCGTCGACGTCGACGACCACGAGCTCGCGGGAGGACGTCTCTGCATCGCCTACGTCGTCTCCAACAACCGATTCCAGCCCCGAGCCCGCGTCTTCTACCTCTCCGTCGAGCCTGCAACGTCTTCCCCGTCTCCGCTTTTCTCCGCTGTGAGCACCCCTCGTTTTCTCTCTCCCTCTTGCTGCGTAGACGTATCGGCGCCTCGCTGTAGCCAAAACACCCGCCGTGACCAGCCGTACGTGCGCCGAGCAAGACCAGTGCGTTCCCTGTAAGTTTGGCGCGAACCGTGGACGACCGGTGTCGCCGGAGTGGACCGGCGTCGAGCGCGCGCGTGTGTAGGTGCCTGGGCATGTTCCAGGAGCACCCATGACGTATTTTTGGCAGCCGGCGCTGCCCGTAGCTAAGTCATGGCCTCGTGCCTTAGCTTCCCTGTTGCAGCCAAGCAGGGCGTCGCCGGGGCTTTTTCCAGCGAGCAAGCCATCCACTTTTGGAGCGCCGGTGCGAGATCTTTGCAAAATGGGTTCGTGGTAGTTCGGGCTAGACATGGGAAGTCGCTGGTGAGTCGTCGGTGGTTCCTAGCGGAGGCCATGGTCGAAGGAGATCAGCCTCTGTCGAGGTTCCGTTTTCGTCAGAAGCTGCAACTATCGATTTCGACAACGCTCTTTTTCTTCAGTTTTCGCTCCGTGTGTTCGTCAGTTTCACTTAGTGTCTGTGGCAGAGTCTTTTAGATTCAGAGTCCTTTACTATCACTAGGCGGTTCAGTAGTGCAGTGGTGTGGCGCCCTGGGTTGCATCCAGGAGGTCTCGTGTTCGAGCTCCCCCTGGAGAAAAAAAACCCATCCTTTTGTTCCTTTTTGTTCCAGCGTAGGAGTTGGGCTCAGCCCAATTTTTTTCTCTTCGTTGTGGGCGTTAGGGAGGGTAGGCCACGCGTGACTTGGGCCAGATCTGGCCGACGCTAGCCCAAGGAGGGGTTCCCTCTTATCTTTTTTTTTCTGCTAGTCTTTTTCTTTTCTTTTATACAATCTTCAAATCCTTGTAGCTTTTTAGTCTCAGGTCCTTTGCAACATGTTGTATATGTTAATGGGGTAGAAAAATCTACTGGTCGAAATGTCATACGTCCAAAACGTATCTATAATTTCTGCTTGCTCCATGCCTCTTTTGTGTGTTATTGCTATGATATTGATGAACTTCCATACACTTTTGATCATATTTGGACTAATCTATTAACTCAGTGCACTGTAGTGCCAGTTCCTGTTTTCTGCTGTTTTTCTATTTCAGGTTTCCCCCTTATTTAAAGTGCCAGAAAAATTCCGGGAAAAATATAGGAAAAATCAGCGTACGGGAACCTTCCAGAAGAGCCAAAGTGGGGGCCGAGGGGGCCAGGGGGGCCCAGGCGGCCAGAGGGCGCGGCCCCACCCCTGGCCGCGCTAGGGGGGCGCCTGGAGCCCCTGACCCACCTCTGACTGCCCCCTTTCGCCTATTTATTCCCCTTGACGAGAAACCCTCGGAGAAGGAACCCTTTTTCTCGATCTCTCCTCTGTTCTGCCGCCGCCGCGCTTCCAAGATCGGGAGCACCAGAAGACCTCTTCCCGACACCCTGCCGGAGGGAGGAATCACCTCCGGGAGCTTCTACACCACCATGGATGCTTCCCGGATGAACCGTGAGTAGTCCACCTTGGACCATGGGTCTATGATCAGTAGCTATGTGATGTTCTCCTCCCCTCTTTGTTCTTCATGGATTAGACATCGTGAGCTGCCCTACATGATTGAGGCACTTATGTAATCTTTCTGCTGTTGCTATGCTGAGTTTGCTGGGATCCGATGGACTATGAGATTATGTTCAGATTGTGATTGAGTTATATATTTGATTCTCTTCTTTTATATTTATGTTCTTAAGTAATTCTTGCATGTTCTCCGTTGCTGTTTATTGCTTTGGCCAAGTAGTAGGTAGTGACTCCAAGAGGGAACGTTAGGCATGATTATGGGTTCGTTGTCGGGATACAATCACATGGAGAGCCGAGAGCCGTACCCACTTGTATAAGCAGACAAGGCCAAGCACAGAACGCTCTCGGAAAGCATCAAACGTGAGGGGCATCCCATCCAGGCCGGATGATCAACTGAGATGGGTCCTCAACGTCCGCTCACAAGTCTAAATGCTTATGGGTGGTGAATCCCATATTCATAGACAAGTCGCCTCAACCATGTTGTCGATTGGATCCTAACTCTTACATAGACTTACTCCAGCCCGATCACTTAGTCGGGGTCTAGGGCGGGCTCGATCATACAACAAAGTGTGCACGTGACAGAGTCACGAGCAATCGCATCGCGACGCCCCAAGCTGCGCACATCTAAGGGCCACTTGGTGTATAAAAGACCGCCAGCCAGATCACAACTAAGGTCTCGAAAACCCATACTAAGACATGCATGTTATAAACATACACGCAGCACACATGCCTAGTATGAATAGCAGGTATCATCACATAACTCTACAAAGTACTCTTTATTGATATACACATAGAGCATACAAAGATCACATGTCTGTGATCAACATTACATCATACAACGGAAGCAAATTAGGTCTAAGTACAGACAAGTTTAACAAATGGCTTAGAGAAGCCTTGTAAACATACATGCCCTTCCACGAGGGACCAGACTGCTGTCTGGGACTATGCTAACTTAGTCAACGTCGAGCTTCAGGTCGGTGACTCCATCGGGGTCCGGGTTCTCATCTAAAACATAGAATAAGCAAACGTGAGTACAAAGTCGTACTCAGCAAGACTTACATCAGAACTACACTATTCATGCTCAAGTAACAAGGTAAAGGAGGTGGGGTTTCATCATGCAGAAGTGCCAGCTTTGACTTGGCTAGTCCTGAACTACGAGTACCAGACTTGAGGTAAGAAGCGTACACGAGTCCACTATATCTCCAACCAATTACACCACTATGGTGCCTTCCTCGACTTCCCCACGAGAAAGCACGCCATAGCACTCACACTTATCTTGGTGTATTTTAGAAGTATCCAGTTCAAGTTGTCTAATAATCAGGTACAGGTTCCAAGTAATCCTTAACCGCGGACGCGGCTATTCGAATAGTTTTGTTAACCTTGCAAGGGTGTAAGCTACACACACATGACCATCGGTTACCACCAGGTCTCGCCACCGTTCAAGAGGTGACATCGAGGATGTTCACCATGACACTTCGCTCACAACCGGTCTATTCCAGGAGTCGACTATCTGAGTTTTCCTCCGCTCGAGAGACCGGCCGGATCAACGAAACGGACTCAAACAATGTAAGTGACCGAGACGCCACCTCTGGCAGATGGTTTTCCTGCCTCACAGGTGCACTCACATATCTATATGATGCAACCATTTCCTTCGTTCTTTTTCTATGCACATGTCAAATGGAAAGCCCGAACTAATGTGACTCCTGGACGTCGAAACGGATCAAGGTACTAGGCCGAGAGGGGTCAGTGAGCCCAATGTGTGGTTGTACTCTTTGTCTTGGATTACCATACAAGAACTCGGTGCTTAAGGCGGTGTTCAACGTGACAACCCACTGTGTACTCCTACACAACCTCTCATCGTTCACCTTGTATTAGGGTGGATTCACCAACACAGTTTCACTTTCATCAACACCATGTTCACTATCATCCCGAGTCACATCGAAAGCAACCTCACTGTAACACTAAGCATGCAATAAGCTGTAACAGTTGCAGGGGCCACATGATATCAAACAACTCCTATGTCAGCTAGGATTGTGGTTTGCTTACTACTGTGACAAGATGATAGGTCATGCAAAGGATATGGGTTTAACTATGCGGTAGAATCGATACCAGGTGATCTCCTAAACATGCATAAGCGAGAATGAGAGGGAATTGGGATTTTATAGACATGATCAATGGGGTTTGCTTGCCTTGCTGACGATACACTGGGTTTAACGGTGGTCTTTTTCTTCGGGGGTGATCACCGTCTCGGCAAAGCTGTTACTGGCACAATCATCAAAAAAGGGGGACACAAATAAAGTACAATGCTCAAGCACATGTTAAGTTGTGACATGATGTAAAGGGTACTGATTTGTGGCAAATTCAATTTAATTGAAGTATATTGCATTTGGAATGCAAATTCAAACTTCAAATTTGAATTCAAATTAAGCCATATGCACATTTGCTACTGTTTCCCCATTTTAAAATGGTCAATAATAAAAACAAATTGCATATTCTTAATCCTTGTATTTTTCTGATAATTTTTCATATATTATATGTTTAATTTGGAGTTAATATGAATTTTCTGTGAATTATTGAAGTTTTGGTTATTTTCTGGAATTTCTGTAATTTCTATAAATGTTTTTCTAATTACTGCGTCAGCATGACGCATGGCTGACGTCATGGGGGCTCTGACGGGTGGGGTCACTCTGTCAGTGGGAGAGGGGCTAATCCCTCTCTGTTTAAACTAAACAGAGGGGTTAGGGGCCAGGGGGCCCACCTGTCATTCGCTGGGTGGGCTGATTAGTGGTTAAACTAACCACGGCCACGTCACCCGCCGGCGTTGAGCCGCCGGTGACCTTCCCGCACGGCGGCGTGGCACGCAGACGGCGGCGCAGTGTGCCATCTGTAACGCTGAGTGCACCGGGATGAAGCCCGTGCACTCGCGCACCACACAGACGAGGCTGGCGTCGACGGGAAGCACGGGAGCCTCGCCGACGTTGAGCCCGGGCGGATGCTGGGCTCGGGTCCGGTGGAAAAGGACGACGGGGTCACTGGGAGGTGCACGGAGAGGCTGGGAGGAAGTGGAGGCTCACCCTGAGCACGAAGCGGAGCTCGGTGCGGCCGGGGAGAGGCTGGCGTGGAAGAATTCCTCGCCGGAATAAATGGCGGCCGGCGGTGAGGAATCGAGGACGGCGTCTGCTCCAGGGGTTCTGAGGCTCGATTGGATCCGCGGGAAGACGAAGACGGCGGTGCCAGTTCTTCTGGACACGGTAGCTAGGCTTCTCGACATCGATGGCCACGCAGGTGCGGCGGCGTGCTCCGGCGTGTGCTTCGGGTGCTGCAAGAACGGCGAGGAGGAGAGGTAGAGAGGAGATGGCGAGAGGGGGAGTGGACGCGGTGGCCTTCCAGGCGTCTCCAGGCGCCACGAGAAGAGAGAGGGAGGCAGGTAGCTGTCTGGCACGCCCACGGCGGTCACCGGCGTGCTGCCTGCCTGCCTGTCCTGGGGAGGAAGACGCATGTGCCCTCCCCAGGTGGGCTGGGCTGGGAGGCTGGGGGGGCGGCTTCAGTTGGGCCGGATTGTCCAGGGGGTCTTTTCCTTTTTCTTTTGTTTTGTTTTTCTGTTATTTTGTTTTGCCTAGGTATAAATAGCTAGGCAATTTTATAAAATGCCCAAACATTTTTATAAATCCTAGGTGACCAGTAGCTAGCCACATATAGAATTTGGACATTTTTGAAATTCAATATATTTTGAATTTCAATTCAAATAGGGTCAAATTTAATTTCCAGGGCACCTTTTGAATTTTTGAATATTCCATGGGCATGGAAATGAACCCAAACCACTTTTAAAATGATCACCATCATTTCTAGGAATTTTCCAAACATTCAAATGATTTTTGGAAAAAGATTTTTATCTGGCCATTTGAAATAATTTCTCAGGGCTTTTCTTTTCCCCATTTTTGAATTTTCTTTTGAAATTTTTGCATGATGCAAAGGGATCAAACAACCCTAGGACTTACCCTAGTTGGGGTTCTGACAACTCGCCCCCACTCAAAAGAATCTCGTCCCGAGATTCAGAAGTCGTCGGGAGGAAGGTGGGGTACTCGGCACGGAGGCGGTCTTCTCTTTCCCATGTTGCTTCTTTATCGGAGTGATTTGACCATTGCACTTTGAGGAACTTGATCTTCTGACGACGAGTGACGCGCTCTGCGGAATAAAGAATACGAACAGGGTACTCTCGATAAGAAAGGTCATCTTGGAGATCAAGCGTTTCATGGTCGACTTCGCGGATGGGGTCCTTGAAGCAACGCCTGAGTTGTGACACATGGAATACATGATGTACTCGGGAAAGGTGCGGAGGTAGTTCAAGTTGGTAGGCAACTTCTCCACGTTTAGCGAGAATGCGGAAAGGTCCGATGTAACGTGGGGCCAACTTTCCTTTGATACCGAATCTTTGGGTTCCCTTCAGAGGAGTAACCGGGAGGTAAGCCTTCTCATCAATATTGTAGCTCTCCTCTCTATGATGACGATCATAGTAGCTCTTTTGACGAGACTGAGCGGCTTTCAAACGATCACGAACAATGCGAACTTGCTCTTCTGCTTCCTTGATCATATCCGGTCCAAAGAGTTGTCTTTCACCGGTTTCTGACCAGTTTAAAGGTGTTCGACATCGTCGTCCATAGAGGAGTTCAAAAGGAGCCATGTTCAGACTAGATTGAAAACTATTGTTATAAGCAAATTCAGCGAATGGAAGAGACTTCTCCCAATTCTTTCCGAATGAGATAACACAAGCTCTGAGCATGTCTTCCAAGATTTGATTAACCCTTTCAACTTGACCACTAGACTGAGGATGGAAAGCTGTACTAAAGGAGAGATGAGTTCCCATAGCATGTTGGAAGCTTCCCCAAAATCTAGAGGTGAAAAGGCTGCCACGATCAGAATTGATCACCAAAGGAACACCGTGAAGAGACATAATTCTAAAGACATACAAGTCCACTAACTGACTAGCAGTTATAGACTCGCGAACGGGAAGGAAGTGAGCAACTTTGGAAAGTCTATCAATGACAACGAAGATGGCATCATTTCCTTTCTGGGTTTTTGGAAAGACGGTGATGAAGTCCATACCGACTTTGTCCCATTTCCACTATGGAATAGGCAAAGGTTGAAGTGTGCCAGCAGGTCTTTGGTGTTCGGCCTTAATGCGATGACAAACATCACATTCGGCAACATATCGAGCAATGTCTCTCTTCATCCTGGTCCACCAAAATCTCTGGCGTAGATCTCGGTATATTTTTGTGCTACCGGGATGAATCGAGAGGGGTGTGTCATGGGATTCTTTGAGGATGAGTTGCCTTAGATCCCTATTCTTAGGTACTACCAAACGATTTTCAAAGAATACCGTTCCTTTGCTATCTTTGGAGAAACATTTAGAAACTACGCTAGCAATGTTCTCCTTGATCCGGCGAACACCTCGTGCACGCCTTTGGGAAACTCTGATTTGATCCTCAAGTGTTGGTTTCGCCACCAAGTTGAAAAGAGATCCACGAGGAACAATCTCGAGATTAAGTTTTCGAAATTCCTCATGAAGAAGTGGTTGATACTGTTGTAACATGAGGTTGTTACAATACGACTTACGACTTAGTGCATCAGCCATGACATTGGCTTTGCCTGGGGTGTAAGAAATTCCTAAGTCATAATCTTTTATCAACTCTATCCAGCGTCTTTGCCTGAGATTAAGATCTGGCTGGGTGAATATGTATTTGAGGCTTTGGTGGTCGGAATAGATCTCACAACGATTACCAAGGAGGTAATGTCGCCAAGTCTTCAGGGCATGAACTACGGCAGCGAGTTCAAGATCATGGGTAGGATAGTTCTCTTCATGTGGTCGCAACTGGCGTGAAGCATAAGCTACCACATGTCGATCTTGCATAAGTATGCATCCTAACCCTTGCCGTGAAGCATCACAATAGATCTCGAAATCTCTTTTGGTGTCTGGAGGTGCAAGTACGGGTGCAGAAGTCAATCTTCTTTTTAGCTCTTGAAAGCTTTCCTCGCACTTGGGAGTCCATTGGAATTTCTTATCTTTCTTGAGGAGTTCAGTAAGAGGCCTTGAAACTTTAGAAAAGTTCTCGACGAAGCGGCGGCAATAGCTTGCTAGGCCAAGAAAACTCCTAACTTGCTTAACCGATTCAGGGGGAGTCCAGTCAAGGACGGCCTGAACTCTCTCGGGATTGACTGCAACACCTTTTGCAGAAATCACGTGGCCTAAATAGGTCACTTCTGGTAGCCAAAATTCACACTTGGAGAACTTGGCATAAAGGCGGTGCTCTCTAAGTTTCATCAATACCAACCTAAGATGTTCTGCGTGCTCTTCTTCGTTCTTCGAGTAGATGATAATGTCATCAAGATAAACCACAACAAATTTATCTAGGTACTCTATGAAGATCGAATTCATCAAGCGCGAGAATGTGGCGGGGGATTGGTTAAACCGAAGGACATGACGGTGTACTCGTAAAGACCATATCGAGTAGTGAAAGTTGTTTTTGGAATGTCCTCGTTTCGGATTTTGATTTGATGATAGCCTAATCTCAAATCCATCTTGGAGAAGACAGAGGATCCTGCAAGTTGATCATAAAGATCATTGATCCTGGGCATAGGGTACTTGTTCTTTATCGTCGCTAGATTTAGCGGACGATAGTCTACGCACATCCTTTCTGTTCCATCTTTCTTCATTACGAACAAAACGGGGCAAACCCATGGCGATGAGCTAGGGCGGATGAAGCCTTTTGCCAACGAAGCATCAAGTTGGGTTTTTAGCTCAGCTAACTCATGTGGGGCCATCCTATATGGACGTCTCGAGATTGGGGCTGTGCCTGGTATAAGATCCACTATGAATTCTACACACTTGTAGGGTGGCATTCCCTGCAGCTCTTCAGGAAAGACATCCGGGAAGTCACGAACCACCGGAATATCTTCAAGGTCTGGAAGGGGAAGCACATTCAAAGTATGCATCTGGATTCTAGAGCTGGGTGATGTGTAGTCAATGGTCTGGCCTGAAGGATGGGTGAGTTTAACTGACTTGGCTTTACAATCAAGGAAAGCATTCTGGCTTGATAACCAATCCATTCCTAGGATGACATCAATGTCCGAAGACTTGAGGGCTATAAGAGAAGCAAGGAATACTAAACCCTCAATTGAAATTTGATTGCCATGGCTTACTCTATTAGTTCGCCATTTTGAACCAGGAGTTTGAATGATCATTGGAGAAAAAATTTCTTCAAAAGGGAACTCATGACGAAGTGCATAACTCTCCGACATGAATGAATGAGAAGGTCCTGAATCGAAAAGAACGGAGGCGGGGACATGATTGACTGGGAGTGTGCCAAGAATGACGTCAAAAGCATCAGTGGTGTCCTCAACTGAGATTTGGTTCACACAACCCCTACTAGTGGATGAAGGCTTTGCTGGAAAGGCTTTGGTGGTTGATTTCTTTGGAGGCTTGGGTCGAGAATGAAGTGGTGCCATCAAGACCTGAGGGCATTGACGATAGTAATGGCCTGGAAGACCACACTTAAAGCATACCCTGTCTGAATTGCTGGGGGTGGGGTTACTTGGTTGCACATCATCATTCCGGGGAGGAAAAATGTGTTGAGGTGGATGGAATATATTTGGTGGTGGCCTCTGGAGAAGGTTTTGAGGTATGACATTGGTTGGAATCCAAATTCGGCGTTTCTGAGGGGCTGAACTTGAAGAAGGAGCAAGCTCAAGAGCATGCTTGCGAGACTCCTCGAAAATTTCATTGCCATGCTCAGCTCTGAAGGATCTGTTGACTAAATCCTCAAAGGTGGAAAATTCAAGGAGGTTGAGATCATGACGAAGGATGGGGCTAAGTCCCTTACGGAACCTTGCCTGCTTTCTGGCATCGGTGGTGATCTCATCTTGGGCATACCGAGCAAGACGGTTGAATTCTCTCACATACTCATGGATGGACATCTCTCCTTGAGTCAGGTTGCAGAACTCTTCTTTCTTGCGCTCCATCAACTCATCCAGAAGGTGGTATCCTCGAAAGGCAACACAGAACTCCTGCCAAGTCACTAGGTGACCATCAGGCTGCATCGCGACATAGTTCTCCCACCATTCAGCAGCAGCACCTTCCAGAAAGTATGCCGCGAATATAACTCGATCATCGGGAGCAACATGTGCAGTGTCAAGCTTACGCTCGATGGAACGGAGCCAATCATCATCTTCAAGGGGCTCAGAAGAACATCGGAATACCGGTGGCTTGAGGAGGATGAAATCCTAAATGCTCACGACCACATTACGCTGACGAGCGGTATTCTGCTCGATGAGCTCCAGAAGGCGTGTTTGGTCACGTTGATTCTTCTCAGCTTCCATCATGATTTCCGCCGCAGAAGGAGATGGTGGAGGTGCATCATCATTTTGATTCCGAACACGGTCTCGATTCCGACGAACATCACTACGAGTTCCACCTGACATCCTGTGTGATAAAAATCAACAATCAGAACAGGTTGTACGATGGAATCCAAGACAAGAAGGACATGATGAAGACGGAAAATATTATAATGCGAGGGCAATGATCCACAGAAACATGGGATAAGTCCGGCAGCATAACGGCTACACTTGGATGGAAAATGAAACAACCTCGAAGAAATTGGACAGAACTTCTTCAAGGAACTCAACAGAATGATGAGTCTGGACGACCACAACTGTTCTACGGCTACAAGGAGGCAAACAACGAGATGTTCTAGTTAGACATAGATGAGCCTAGTCCTATCATCCCGTAGAAAAGGTAAGGGTGACCCAGAACTCAGATCGATGAGGGTAAGGAGAAAAAGAAGCCTTACGTTGTTCCCTTATACCCAGAGTAACTATATAACTATAGAATGCTAGACTCGACTTCGACCAAGGGTTTGATAATCCTACAGACAGTCCTGCTCTGATACCAAGTCTGTCGGGACCCGGAATAGGCGTATGTAATTCCAGTCACGATACAATCACATGGAGAGCCGAGAGCCGTACCCACTTGTCTAAGCAGAGAAGGCCAAGCACAGAACGCTCTCGGAAAGCATCAAACGTGAGGGGCATCCCATCCAGGCCGGATGATCAACTGAGATGGGTCCTCAACGTCCGCTCACAAGTCTAAATGCTTATGGGTGGTGAATCCCATATTCATAGACAAGTCGCCTCAACCATGTTGTCGATTGGATCCTAACTCTTACATAGACTTACTCCAGCCCGATCACTTAGTCGGGGTCTAGGGCCGGCTCGATCATACAACAAAGTGTGCACGTGACAGAGTCACGAGCAATCGCATCGCGATGCCCCAAGCTGCGCACATCTAAGGGCCACTTGGTGTATAAAAGACCGCCAGCCAGATCACAACTAAGGTCTCGAAAACCAATACTAAGACATGCATGTTATAAACATACACGAAGCACACATGCCTAGTATGAACAGCAGGTATCATCACATAACTCTACAAAGTACTCTTTATTGATATACACATAGAGCATACAAAGATCACATGTCTGTGATCAACATTACATCATACAACGGAAGCAAATTAGGTCTGAGTACAGACAAGTTTAACAAATGGCTTAGAGAAGCCTTGTAAACATACATGCCCTTCCACGAGGGACCAGACTGCAGTCTGGGACTATGCTAACTTAGTCAACGTCGAGCTTCAGGTCGGTGACTCCATCGGGGTCCGGGTTCTCATCTAAAACATAGAATAAGAAAACGTGAGTGCAAAGTCGTACTCAGCAAGACTTACATCAGAACTACACTATTCATGCTCAAGTAACAAGGTAAAGGAGGTGGGGTTTCATCATGCAGAAGTGCCAGCTTTGACTTGGCTAGTCCTGAACTACGAGTACCAGACTTGAGGTAAGAAGCGTACACGAGTCCACTATATCTCCAACCAATTACACCACTATGGTGCCTTCCTCGACTTTCCCACGAGAAAGCACGCCATAGCACTCACACTTGTCTTGGTGTATTTTAGAAGTATCCAGTTCAAGTTGTCTAATAATCAGGTACAGGTTCCAAGTAGTCCTTAACCGCGGACGCGGCTATTCGAATAGTTTTGTTAACCTTGCAAGGGTGTAAGCTACACACACATGACCATCGGTTACCGCCAGGTCTCGCCACCGTTCAAGAGGTGACAGCGAGGATGTTCACCACGACACTTCGCTCACAACCGGTCTATTCCAGGAGTCGACTATTTGAGTTTTCCTCCGCTCGAGAGCCCGGCCGGATCAACGAAACGGACTCAAACAATGTAAGTGACCGAGACGCCACCTCTGGCAGATGGTTTTCCTGCCTCACAGGTGCACTCACATATCTATATGATGCAACCATTTCCTTCGTTCTTTTTCTATGCACATGTCAAATGGAAAGCCCGAACTAATGTGACTCCTGGACGTCGACACGGATCAAGGTACTAGGGCGAGAGGGGTCAGTGAGCCCAATGTGTGGTTGTACTCTTTGTCTTGGATTACCATACAAGAACTCGGTGCTTAAGGCGGTGTTCAACGAGACAACCCACTGTGTACTCCTACACAACCTCTCATCGTTCACCTTGTATTAAAGTGGATTCACCAACACAGTTTCACTTTCATCCACACCATGTTCACTATCATCCCGACTCACATCAAAAGCAACCTCACTGTAACACTAAGCATGCAATAAGCTGTAACAGTTGCAGGGGCCACATGATATCAAACAACTCCTATGTTATCTAGGATTGTGGTTTGCTTACTACTGTGACAAGATGATAGGTCATGCAAAGGATATGGGTTTAACTATGCGGTAGAATCGATACAAGGTGATCTCCTAAACATGCATAAGCGAGAATGAGAGGGAATTGGGATTTTATAGACATGATCAATGGGGTTTGCTTGCCTTGCTGACGATACACTGGGTTTAACGGTGGTCTTCTTCTTCGGGGGTGATCACCGTCTCGGCAAAGCTGTTACTGGCACAATCATCAACAAAGGGGGACACAAATAAAGTACAATGCTCAAGCACATGTTAAGTTGTGACATGATGTAAAGGGTACTGATTTGTGGCAAATTCAATTTAATTGAAGTATATTGCATTTGGAATGCAAATTCAAACTTCAAATTTGAATTCAAATTAAGCCATATGCACATTTGCTACTGTTTCCCCATTTTAAAATGGTCAAACATAAAAACAAATTGCATATTCTTAATCCTTGTATTTTTCTGATAATTTTTCATATATTATATGTTTAATTTGGAGTTAATATGAATTTTCTATGAATTATTGAAGTTTTGGTTATTTTCTGGAATTTCTGTAATTTCTATAAATGTTTTTCTAATTACTGCGTCAGCATGACGCATGGCTGACGTCATGGGGGCTCTGACGGGTGGGGTCACTCTGTCAGTGGGAGAGGGGCTAATCCCTCTCTGTTTAAACTAAACAGAGGGGTTAGGGGCCAGGGGGCCCACCTGTCATTCGCTGGGTGGGCTGATTAGTGGTTAAACTAACCACGGCCACGTCACCCGCCGGCGTTGAGCCGCCGGTGACCTTCCCGCACGGCGGCGTGGCACGCAGACGGCGGCGCAGTGCGCCATCTGTAACGCTGAGTGCACCGGGATGAAGCCCGTGCACTCGCGCACCACACAGACGAGGCTGGCGTCGACGGGAAGCACGGGAGCCTCGACGGCGTTGAGCCCGGGCGGATGCTGGGCTCGGGTCCGGTGGAAAAGGACGACGGGGTCACTGGGAGGTGCACGGAGAGGCTGGGAGGAAGTGGAGGCTCACCCTGAGCACGAAGCGGAGCTCGGTGCGGCCGGGGAGAGGCTGGCGTGGAGGAATTCCTCGCCGGAATAAATGGCGGCCGGCGGTGAGGAATCAAGGACGGCATCTGCTCCAGGGGTTCTGAGGCTCTATTGGATCCGCGGGAAGACGAAGACGGCGGTGCCAGTGCTTCTGGACACGGTAGCTAGGCTTCTCAACGTCGATGGCCACGCTGGTGCGGAGGCGTGCTCTGGCGTGTGCTTCGGGTGGCGCAAGAACGGCGAGGAGGAGAGGTAGAGAGGAGATGGCGAGAGGGGGAGTGGACGCGGTGGCCTTCCAGGCGTCTCCAGGCGCCACGAGAAGAGAGAGGGAGGCAGGTAGCTGCCTGGCACGCCCACGGCGGTCGCCGGCGTGCTGCCTGCCTGCCTGTCCTGGGGAGGAAGACGCATGTGCCCTCCCCAGGTGGGCTGGGCTGGGAGGCTGGGGGGGGGGGCTTCAGTTGGGCCGGATTGGCCAGGGGGTCTTTTCCTTTTTCTTTTGTTTTGTTTTTCTGTTATTTTGTTTTGCCTAGGTATAAATAGCTAGGCAATTTTATAAAATGCCCAAACATTTTTATAAATCCTAGGTGACCAGTAGCTAGCCACATATAGAATTTGGACATTTTTGAAATTCAATATATTTTGAATTTCAATTCAAATAGGGTCAAATTTAATTTCCAGGGCACCTTTTGAATTTTTGAATATTCCATGGGCATGGAAATGAACCCAAACCACTTTTAAAATGATCACCATCATTTCTAGGAAATTTCCAAACATTCAAATGATTTTTGGAAAAACATTTTTATCTGGCCATTTGAAATAATTTCTCAGGGCTTTTCTTTTCCCCATTTTTGAATTTTATTTTGAAATTTTTGCATGATGCAAAGGGATCAAACAACCCTAGCACTTACCCTAGTTGGGGTTCTGACATTCATGCCCCCCGATGACTAGCTTGAGTGACAGAAACATGAGTCTAGGGGAGTGTTGTTGCCACAAGGGGGAAAACAACGGTTCTTGTACTTGCGGGTGCAAGGATTGTTTACTTTACGCAAATTTCTTTAATGCAGTTGTCCGTTGCTTTGAGTTTACACTTTGGGTGGGATTCACAACTTAATACCAGCAAGATGTTCTGGATAGATATCTCAAGGTGGATGATTAGTAGGTAGATGCAGATGGATTTCGGTCTACTTGTCTTGGCGTACCGCCCATGCTTTTGAGCCTCTTCCTTTCTTTATAGCATAATTAGCATTGTTTTGCGCATATAATCCTGTCAATTGCCCAGCTGTAATTTGTTTACCTCGCATGGCTATTTTATCGTCTTTTGGGAGAGAGACATCACTAGTGAACATCATAGGACCCCGGTCCATATTTCCAATACTATTTACACCTTCAATTTACTTTCAGTATTTACTCTTCCGTAGCTATCACTATCATTATTATCCCATGCGTTTTATCCTTTGTAAACAACAAGGCCGGAGGAATTGACAACTCCTCTGTACTCGTTGGGAGCAAAGCTATCTGTTGTGTGTGCATGTCTAGGTGAAGTTAGCAATCTAGGTTGTAAACGGCGCCATTGTTCACTTCACCACCTACTTGTCGATCTTGGAGTCCTACTGAAGACAATCTAAACCTTAGCATCTTCGCTAAGGGAAATTTGCCGCTATGCTACATCTCACCTTCCACTTGGGGTAACTAACGATGGGCGAGTATTATCTCGTGTATCAACATGGTCACCTCTGTTTTTATGTTTGAGCAACTTAAAAATTGTGAACAATATGGAGGGAAGTTGCACCCACATGTGACCTTTCCATGTTTGATTTTTCCCCTTGACGTCCTTTGATCTTGCTTGGGTCCCACAAGTTGGCACACCCATGCATCCTTTCCATGCCCCATTTTTCCACATGATCAACCACATATTGCACCTCATGTGGCCTTCCTTTGATACTCCCTTGGTGTCAATTTCGCCGACACTTCTCCGTCTCCGGCATCGATAGATTTATTTCGTGATGCTTAGTTTGTTAAGAACATGCCATGCCATGTTGCCATGTTATTTACACCAAAATTAATGCTATGACCAAAGCCATAAAAATATAAGAAATTTCATATGAAGTTGTTGACGTGTCGTCAACACCTCCATTTAAATTTGACTAGATAGGGTCACACCATGTCTAGTAAACTTGGTCATCTCATCCATGCTTGAGCATTGTTGGTCTCGATGTTTACTTGTGTGCTTTCCTTGCCGGTACTTTACGTTATCACCTGTGACGGGGATGTACCCCGGAAAATCCCATGGTCAGGGACCCTGGGTTAGTCATGAGAGGCACAGGTTGGACGATAAGCTCATCGTCTAATAGGAGGATACGTTCCTGCTCGATATTATTGATTGGAGATGGCGATTACAAGGGACCCGAGGCTAGTGCGCACAAGGCTAGGTTACAGATTGTGTATTTCTTCCTCTCGACGTCTCCCCTCCTAGCCCTTATATACTAGGCTACGTCTCGGGGAGTCCGTCCTGATTACAGATGAGGTTTCCTAACCATGATCTTGTTCCGTACGGCAAGTTTGCACCTTCCTTATGACTCACAGACTCCTACGTCGGTGCCACTAGTGGGCCAAGGCTGGGCCCAGGCGGCATCTTTGTGGGCCTTCTGTCTTCTGGTACACCGGGTAGGCTCATCCATAGGAGTCGTGGGGTCACCCCCTCGTCAGTAGCCCCCGAGTGCCTGAGGGACTCGAAGAGGCGCGCAGGGACTCGAATCCACTCTAGCGTCGTTTTGATGTATGCACGGTTCAACCGCGGGTCGCTGGCCGTCTGGGGCCATGACAAAACCTGTTTCGAGGGATTCTAAGCTGAAAGGGCCCAAGGTGTCGACTGATCGAGCCTTGGTGAATTGCACTAGTGGAAAAAACCGCAGTAGCCCAATCAAACCCATGTCCCTCGACATGAGCTTAGAGCACTGGTGTCTAGAAAAAGTCATGCCGCTGCAGGTCTTACAGTGATCAATTGCCGCCAGGAAAGTTCGTAGCCTAGGCGCGTCCGCCCGGCTTTTTCTACCATGCATGCTCGTGGAAAAGGTTGGGAGTGAAATCGCTCTTCGGCAAGTCCTAGGCCGGCCGATCTTCGCAGCGGGGTCTTACCTACACGCTAAGCTTGCGTGGCATCTGGGCACAGTGTATCGTGTTACAGGAACATGTATTCTTATTGAGGCGCGGAGCCTAGTAGATAATGCACCCACTTGGAATAAACAATCAAGTGGGTAGTTTTAGCGGTCACTCGTGGAGCTTCTCAGAGTGCTCGGGTGTAGAGGGATATTTGCTCGGGAGGTCGTCGAGTGCTTGAGTATATAGAGTTTTGCAAGTAATCACTCGAATATCGCTTTTGCTCTTGGGGTGAGGGAGCACCCGATACTCCAGGACCGCTCGATCTGGCGAGTGCAGGTCTGCTCATCTTGCGTCATGGTGAGGGAGCACCCGAAACTCTCATGGGTGCGAGTGATCACTCGAGCACATTTTTACTTCTGGGTGAGGGAGCACCCGAAACTCTCATGGGTGCGAGTAATCACTCTAGCACATTTTTACTTCTGGGTGAGGGAGCACCCGAAACTCTCATGGGTGCGAGTAATCACTCGAGCACGTTTTTACTTCTGGGTGAGTGAGCACCCGAAACTCTCATGGGTGCGAGTAATCACTCGATCACGTTTTTAATTCTGGGTGAGGGAGCACCCGAAAACTCTCATGGATGGATACGCTCCCGATGGGAGTTATATATATTTGAAAAATGTATTTAAACTATGCAAAAAACGGTGCTTGCAAGCTGCCTCTTCTGCTGACTGCCTCTTTAATTTACCTCTTGTTTGGTGAAGATAACTATCTCCTTGCTGGAGGACCGTCAAAAGATGCTCTGGCTGCTAACCGTCATGTCTGCATGACCAGTCATAATGATGGCTTTTGGTGGCGTGCTGCAGCCGCCTGTTGAGTTATCGATGCACTGTGCCGCCCGTGTGAAGGCATCTTTGCCTCGGAATTCGACTCGCCCGGCGTGTTTGGTCTTTGATTTAATGGCTCCCGTCTTCTGAGCTTCTAAGTTGGGTTTGTGCTATAAATAGGCCCCTCTTTTTCTTCTAGCAGCGGTATTCGTCCTCTGGTCATCTTGCTTCTCTTTCTCTTCCTCTTCTCATGGCACCCAAGCGTGGAGCCGGTATGACTGGCCGTGGTCGTGCTCGCCGCGGCCGTGGTGGTCGTACTCCGCGTTCTTCTCGCGGTGGTCGTCATGGTGCAGCATTGGTGCCTTCCTCCTCTTCCTCGGAGGAGGGTGTTTGGTGTTATGACTTTCTCCTGCACGTCCGTGGCCGGGGCGCTACTCGTATTCTTCTTCCTTCTGCATTTGCTGCCATTGTTTCTGTGCGTGGCCTTGATGGCTTGCTGCTTCGTCTTCAGGGGTGCGCTCGATCTCTTTCTTATGTTAAGATGGAGATCGATAGTTCCCGCTTGATTTTTCATGGATTTGGCTGGAAATCCTTTGCTCGTCGGTTGAACCTGCGTGATGGTGAAACTCCTTGTTGCTGTTTTGATGGTAAAGAAGCTCTTGTCATCCGCGCTTTTGACCCAAGCGGCAACCGCATGGATCCGTACTGGCGGGAGACAGGCAGTGATGGTTCTGACAGGTCGAGGAGTCCTTCGTCTGCGTCTTCAACTGCTTCCTCCTCCGGTGACTCTTCGGGTGCTGATGCGGAGCCTTCTTCAAATGCTTCCCCCTCCGGTTCTGAAGAGGATCTCGACGTCAAACCACTAGTCAAGCGGGCGCGCCAGGCGACCTTGTAGAATTGGAGGTGTCAGTGTCATCTTTGCCAGCAGCTCGAGTGGAGCTGGAGAAGAAGCTGGTGGAGCATCGTCTTCAACTGTTCTGCAAATAAGTCGAGCTTCACCTTTTGTTATGTCATTGACATCATGAGCCTGCTGCTTCGACTCCTCCTTTGTCTGTGATGATGCTTGCTGTCTTGGTGCCAATCATCCCAGCATGGGCACTCATGTAGAAGTCATAATTCCTTGGGTGACTGATGCTGCAGGCTTATTTGTGCCTTTTGTAACTAGGTTAGTTCTCCATGTAATTAGGATTTCCCTCGAGCAATCAGAGCTGCCTTCTATCCAATGTACTTTCGAATCTTTTGTACTAAGAATGATCTTCGGGCCCTTGTAATGCGAACTATGCTTGAGTCTTTGTAATGGAATCTGTCTTCGAGTCCTTTCCAAACGAGAGTTGTCTTGGAGTCCTTGGGGATCGAAAGCTGTCTTCAAGTCCATTAGAACTTCGCTTTGTGGGTTCTATCGGGTGCGCGACAGCGCTCCCGATGGGAGTAGCCCCCGAGGCTACGTTTGAGTCAAAGAGTCGAACGTAGGCTAAGATCTGTTTCCTTTGTCATTCTTCCATTATTTCCTGTCTTTTATCGGGTGCGCGACAGCGCTCCCGATGGGAGTAGCCCCCGAGTCTTTAGGTGATCGTTGGCGATTGGGTGAAGACTTAAATATTTGTCTGCGTCCTGCGCTCCGTCCGTATTTCTTCGGAGTACAGGGTGTTCCATCTAGTTGTAGCCGTGTCTTTCCCTTTGATTCCGGACAGAGTTCAACGGGTGGCGCTTGTCGATGGGTTTTTGCTTGGTCCCTTTTGAGCTTTGGACTGCATGAGCTAAGACGATGTCTCTCGGGAGGAGATTTTGCAACCGAGCCCCCGAGTGCTTTTGAGAAAGATCGCGATTGAGACGATAGCGTCTCTCGGGGGGTATTTGTGCTCGAGCCCCAGAGTGCTTTTGTGAGAGGTCGCGATTGCGACGATAGCGTCTCTCGGGGGGAGTTGATGTGCTTGAGTCCCCGAGTGCTTTTGTGAGAGGTCGCGATTGCGACGATAGCGTCTCTCGGGGGGAGTTTTTGTGCTTGAGCCCCCGAGTGCTTTTGTGAGAGGTCGCGATTGCGACGATAGCGTCTCTCGGGGGGAGTTTTTGTGCTTGAGCCCCCGAGTGCTTTGTTGTGGTAGGATTTGGGCAACATCATTTTATTGCATCGAAGGTTTACATGAGCTGCCAGATGAGCATGACTGGTGGAGACTATGGGTAGAACAGCGTAGGTTCGCTACGTTCCATGGATTTCCCACGTCCTCGTCAGTCTTCGGGTTCTTCAGTCTATAGGCGCCTCCTCCTATGACTTCTGTGATTATGAACGGTCCTTCCCATTGGGGGGCGAGCTTGTGAACTTTCTCTTGTATGAGCCGTAGGACAAGGTCGCCTTTATTGAAGGTTTTGGTGCTCAGGCGACTGCTTTGGTAAGTTCGCAGTTTGACCTGGTATCCCTTGACTTTGCTAGGGTTGTGTCCCTTACTTCGTCTGCTGTGTCCTTGTCATCTTGCAGCGCTTCTTCTGCTTCCTCTTCTTCGTACCCTGAGATCCGGGGTGCCCCAAATTTGAGGTCATGTGGTAGCACCGCCTCCGACCCGTACACCATAAAGAAAGGCGTGTACTGGGTTGCAGTAGTCGGGGTGGTGCGTAGGCTCCATAGTACGGCAGGGAGTTCTTCTACCCAGTTGCCCGCGACCTGCTCGAGTGGTGCGAGGAGCCGCTTTTTAGTCCTCCGCATACTAGGCCGTTTTCTTATTCCACCTGGCCGTTGGATTGTGGGTGTGTGACTGATGCATAGTTTATTTTGATGCCCAGTTCTTCGCAGAAGTTCTGGAATTCTGCTGCTGTGAAGTTTGTGCCATTGTCCGTGATGATGTTGTGTGGCACGCCGAACCTAAAGATGATTGATTTGATGAAGTTCACCGCCGTGAGGGCTGTGGAGCTGGTGATGGGCACTGCTTCGATCCATTTGGTGAACTTGTCGACTGCTACTAGCACGTGAGTTCTTCCTCCCTTTGATGATTTCTTCAGTGTGCCCACCATATCGAGTCCCCAGGTGGCGAAGGGCCATGATAGTGGTATGGTCTTGAGTTCTGAGGCTGGGGCGTGCGGCCTGCTGGCGAATTTTTGACAGGCGATGCAGCGTCGTATGATGTCTTCTGCGTTTTTCATCGCAGTGGGCCAGTAGAACCCTGCTCGGAACGCTTTAGATACGAGCGCTCGGCTGCTCGCGTGGTGCCCGCAGGTGCCCTCGTGGATTTCGAGTAGTAGGGCTTTGCCGTCTTCTTCATCGATACACTTCTGGAGTATCTGGGTGATGCTTCGCTTGTATAACTGTCTGTTGATGACTGTGAATGCCTTGGATCGGCGGCTGATGCGTCGGGCTTCTGAGACGTCTTGCGATAGTGTGCCGTCGATTAGGAATCGGAGGAATGGTCTTGTCCATGCTGGTCCTTAAAGTGATGTTGAATCCGTAGGTTCGACCTCTTGGCTGTTGTTGCCTTCAGATCGACTTGCTGGTGCCACTTGTGCTGGCTCTGTGGTGTCATCATCTACAGCTGCCTCTGGTGCTGCTGGTTTCTCCTTGATGGATCGCTGGCTGATGCTTTCAAGGAAGACGCCGGGTGGTACTGGTGATGAGGACATCCCTACTAATGTTACACCCATATCCTCACCAACTACACATACTGGACCAGTTACTAGAGCACGTGCACGTCAACTAAATTATCAGGTACTTTCGTTTCTTGTGAATCCTTCTATTGTTCATGAACATATGATGCTGCCTAAATTAGATACTTTTGTTTTGCTTATGAATGAAGGACCTAGCATGGACAAGAAGGATGGTCATTGGAGCGGGATCAAGCATGGAGAAGAAGGTGCGCGCGCGGGAAAGTACAGTGGAGCTTCCAGTGGTGATTATCACACTTTGAAGCCACCATAAGGCGCGCATGAAGTCTTGGACGAAATACGCGAGATGACACTTCATTATTTTCGTCCAAGGGCCACTATAGGTGCTGCGTCACCTTAATATTGGGCTGGGCCCATGTAATTTCGAAATACCACATTATAGGCTGTTTTTAGAGTCCGTATGTGTGGGGAAACCGAGTTAGGGTTGTTTTCGGACCCCACCTCCAAGGGGCCACGAAATTCCCCTCTGTTCCCCCATATATACAGCCCTTAGGGCGTCGTTTAGACTTGGGTTTTAATTAGATTTAAGTTAGCCATAGCCGCAACTTCGAGCTCTTCGTTTGTGTCATCCGACCAGGCCAAGACCTCATTGGAACCCCAACTTTCGTAATCATTCATCTTATATTCGCAATATCCAGATTGCAATTCTTAGTTCTTGCTTGTTCTTCGATTGCTTGCAGGAATTAGACCCTCGTGGTCAGGTTGATCGTGCATCCGCGGGATCAATAACCTCTCGGAGTTGGTTTAGCGATCGCTAAGGCGCAACGTCTTCGCACATTCGTAGTCGGATCGTGAAAGTCGTCTCCACCATAATCGATCTCCACCATCTCATCGAAACATCGGGACACCTTCGCCTCTATCAAGTGGTATCAGATTTCCAGGTTGCTCGGTGAGATTTACCAGTTTTCGTAGTCTAGATTGGTTCTGTTCTTCATACCTACAGCCCACGAAAAAGCCAACAAAAAAAATTAGGGTTAGATCATCACGTCCCAAAACAGTCCGAGCCTTTGTCTAGTTTTCTTTATAGTAGTTTGCTTTGTTGAATTTGCGGTTGCATCGTTGTGTCGAGTTGCTGATCTTAGCGTCTAGTTCCCTTAGAGTTTCGAGTTCTGATCACAGTTTGTCACACCTTCGCCGCACAGTAGTACACCGCCACGTTTCCGCCAATCTGAGTCCAGATACACCACCACGTTCCGCCAAGTCGAGTCCATATACAGCACCACGACCTACCAATCCGAGTTGAGTTCCATCACCAGTTCGGTTTGTGATCTCTCCGTAGCCAGATTAGTTTGAGTTGATTAGAGTCGGATTTCACCAATCTTTGTCGTACGTAGAAGAGGGTGATTTCCAAAAAAAAAAAAAGAGTCTGGCACGCTTTCCAGAGCAGTTTTTAGGCCAAAAATTTCGGGGGTGAAAAAATTTCGTGCCCATACGTTCCTTAGGTCCAGAAACTCATTTTGAGACGTTCGCCACCATAGTGATTTTTTCGCACTTTTTCAGCCACCGCAGTCCCGCATCGCAAAAAAAAAAGAGAAAAAAAAATTCAGAGTGTGCTTCTCAGTTGATTACGTGCCGCGCCGTGCTTTCGTTGGTGTTTTAGGTTCGCGTCTCTAGTACGGTCTAGCCTAGGATCAGCACAGTCCCGACGTTGAGTGTTTATTCAGCTTTGCATCTCTGTTTTGATTACTGTTGAGCTTTTGCTACCATACTTGTCAGCCTTCCTACAGCTCCACATATATTCTACATCGTGCGTTTTGACACCTCCTGGCCATCGCTCTACCACATCTCTGAGAGTTTTGACCCGTTGGTTGTACATCACCACCTGCTGCTAGGTAAGAATCGGTAAGAACTGAAGAAAAGCTTGACGGATTTGTGCTTTCCACCACCCCACATCCCATTAGTAGAAGTAGGATCATAGTTCTGTGTGTTTTCTATTTCTGCTAACCATGCCAGGATCCCATGATGAAGTGGCGCGGGATGCACCTGATTGGGAGAATATGACAAACAAAGCATTACATGATAAATTTGCACAAATGATGTCTGAACAGGTGAATGACATCGAGAACAGATTTACAGAGGCGATTGATGGTGTGGAGAAGATGATCGACACCAAGCTCGACGCCAAGTTTACTGAGTTGCTCGCACTCTTACCTATACAGCCTGCGGCCGCTCCAGCACAGCCACCGCCACCACGACGTGCACGACGTATTCTGTTTCCGGGCGGACAAGCTGCTGGTGCTCCTGTTGCTGCTGCAGTTACTGCTGCTGCTGCCTCTGACGTCGGCCAGGACGACAACTACGAGGGTGATTACGAGGAGGAGGTGGAACAAGAAGCGGCCTATGAACAGCCAGCTGGACGTCCACGTCCCAACATTCGCCACGGTCGACACCAACCACCCCCTCAGGTACGCGATGATGAACATGTGCCTAAACTTAAATTGAATCTTAAGCCGTTTGAGGGTAGATATATTCCTGATGCTTATCTTACTTGGGAGTTAGAAACTGAACAACGCTTTACATGTTTACAATATCCTGAGAATAGACGTGTTACTGCTGCTGTTTGTGAATTCACGGGTTTTGCATCTATTTGGTGGTCTGAACATTGTAGATTGCATGCTAATAATATTCCAGCTACTTGGGCTGCTTTAAAAGATGCTATGCGTACTCGCTGGGTTCCTCCTTATTATCAACGTGAATTGCTACAAAAATTACAGCGTTTGAGACAAGGAAAAAATTCTGTAGAGGAATATTATCAAGAATTACAAACTGGATTGATTAGATGTGGCCTAGTAGAGGATAATGAAGCTATGTTTGCACGTTTTATAGGTGGCTTAAACAGGGAGATACAAACTATTCTAGAATACAAGGACTATGCTACTATTACTCGTTTGTTTCATCTTGCTTGTAAAGCTGAACGTGAAGTGCAGGATCGACAGGCCGCTACGAGACCTAACTTTTCTGCAGGACGAAATACATCATGGACATCACGTGGACCTTCTACATCCACACGTCCTGCTGCACCACCCTCTACTTCAGCCGCTCATTCTTACAGGGAGCCACCAAAACAGTCAGCGCCACCATTCAAGGGTGCACAGAGTGGTCCAGCGGCGAGTTCTTCTTCATCCATGGCTTCCACAGGGCAAACACGAGATCGTGATATTAAATGTCGCAGGTGCCAAGGTGGAGGTCACTTCGCAAAAGACTGTCCCTCCAAGCGTGTGATGATTATTACGGCGGATGGTGGGTATGAGTCAGCGAGTGACTATGATGAGGAGACTTTAGTTCTCATTGCTCATGAGGAACAGGGTGCCCATGATGATGCTCATGATATGGAGTATATGGCTCCTGATGATGCAGATAAATATGCTAGTTTGGTTGCTCAACGTGTGTTAAGTGTGCAGGTAACGAAGGCTGAGCAAAACCAGAGGCATAATTTGTTCCACACAAAGGGAGTGGTGAAAGAACGTTCGGTTCGCATCATCATTGACGGAGGGAGTTGCAACAACTTGGCTAGCATGGAGTTGGTGGAGAAGCTATCTCTCACCACAAGACCACACCCCCATCCGTACTATATTCAGTGGTTTAACAATAGTGGTAAGATTAAGGTAACGCGTTCTGTTCGTGTGCACTTTAGCATTGCTGCATATGCTGATTATGTTGATTGTGATGTGGTACCCATGCAAGCATGCTCTCTTTTACTTGGTAGACCATGGCAATTTGATAGGAATGTTGTACACCATGGTAGGACAAATCAGTTTACTCTGGTTCATCAGGATAAAAATATTGCTTTACTTCCTATGTCTCCTGAACAAATTGTGAAAGATGATCTTGCTAGAGCTAGTAAAGCTAAACAGGAGAAAAATAAGAGTGAAAATGAGATAGCAGCCAAAGAATTTGAGCAACAACATAAGACTAATAGCAAATCTTCTTCTGCTGTGTCTAATGAAATTAAATTGACTAGTCCAACTTTGCTTGCTACTAAAGTTGATATTTCAGATTTGGATGTTAGTCAATATGTGTGCTATGCTTTTGTGTGCAAAGAAGCTTTGTTTTCATTTGAGGAATTGCCTCCTTCTTTGCCTCCTGTTGTCACTGACCTTTTGCAGGAGTTTATTGACGTCTTTCCACAAGACGTACCACCGGGATTACCACCTATTCGAGGGATTGAGTATCAGATTGACTTAATTCCCGGTGCTTCACTGCCCAACCGTGCGCCATACCGTACCAATCCGGAGGAGACAAAGGAGATTCAGCGTCAAGTACAAGAGCTACTCGACAAAGGTTACATACGTGAATCCCTTAGTCCTTGTGCTGTTCCTGTTATATTAGTGCCTAAAAAGGATGGAACATGGCGTATGTGTGTTGATTGTCGAGCCATTAATAATATTACTATTCGTTATCGTCATCCTATTCCTAGGTTAGATGATATGCTTGATGAATTAAGTGGCTCTACCATGTTTTCCAAAGTTGATTTGCGTAGTGGATACCATCAAATTCGCATGAAATTAGGAGATGAATGGAAAACGGCATTTAAAACTAAGTTTGGATTATATGAGTGGTTAGTCATGCGTTTTGGGTTAACTAATGCACCTAGCACTTTCATGAGATTAATGAACGAGGTTTTACGTGCTTTCATTGGACGATTTTTGGTAGTCTATTTTGATGATATACTGATTTATAGCAAATCTTTGGAGGAACATTTGGATCATTTACGTGCTGTTTTTATTGCTCTACGTAATGCACGTTTGTTTGGTAACCTTGGGAAGTGCACCTTTTGCACCGACCGAGTATCGTTTCTTGGCTATGTTGTTACTCCGCAGGGAATTGAAGTTGATAAAGCCAAGATCGAGGCGATTGAGAGTTGGCCGCAGCCCAAAACGGTCACACAAGTGAGGAGTTTTCTTGGACTCGCTGGATTCTATAGGCGTTTTGTGAGAGATTTCAGCACCATTGCTGCACCTCTCAATGAGCTTACACGCAAGGATGTGCCTTTTACTTGGGGTACCGCACAGGAAGAAGCCTTCACGGTATTGAAAGATAAGTTAACACATGCTCCTTTGCTCCAACTTCCTGATTTTAATAAAACTTTTGAGCTTGAATGCGATGCTAGTGGTATTGGTTTGGGAGGTGTGTTATTACAAGATGCTAAACCTGTTGCATACTTTTCTGAAAAATTGAGTGGGCCTAGTCTGAACTATTCTAATTATGATAAGGAATTATATGCTCTTGTTCGGACATTAGAAACTTGGCAACATTATTTATGGCCCAAAGAATTTGTTATACATTCTGATCATGAATCTTTGAAACACATAAGAAGTCAAGCAAAACTTAATCGTAGACATGCTAAGTGGGTTGAATTTATTGAGACTTTTCCTTATGTCATTAAACACAAGAAGGGGAAAGATAATATTATTGCTGATGCTTTGTCTCGTCGTTATACTATGCTTTCACAACTTGACTTCAAGATATTCGGTTTAGAGACAATCAAAGATCAATATGTACATGATGCGGAATTTAAAGATGTTTTGCAGAATTGTAGAGAGGGTAGAACATGGAACAAGTTTGTGCTTAATGATGGGTTTGTGTTCCGTTCTAACAAGCTATGCATTCCAGCTAGCTCTATTCGTCTTTTGTTGTTGCAGGAGGCGCATGGAGGAGGATTAATGGGACATTTTGGCGTGAAGAAGACGGAGGACGTACTTGCTACACATTTCTTTTGGCCAAAGATGAGACGGGATGTTGAACGTTTTGTTGCTCGCTGCACTACATGTCAAAAAGCTAAGTCACGACTCAATCCTCATGGTTTATACATGCCTTTACCTGTACCTAGTGTTCCGTGGGAGGACATATCCATGGACTTTGTTTTAGGCTTGCCTCGAACAAACAAGGGGAGGGATAGCATATTTGTTGTCGTGGATAGATTTTCTAAGATGGCACATTTTATACCATGTCATAAAAGCGATGATGCTGCTAATGTTGCTGATTTATTCTTTCGAGAGATTATTCGCTTACATGGTGTGCCCAATACTATTGTCTCGGATCGTGATAATAAGTTTCTTAGCCATTTTTGGAGATGCTTATGGGCTAAGTTGGGGACTAAACTACTTTTTAGTACTACATGTCATCCCCAAACTGATGGACAAACTGAAGTAGTCAATAGGACTTTGTCTACTATGCTTAGGGCTGTTTTAAAGAGTAACTTAAAAATGTGGGAAGAATGTTTACCTCATATTGAATTTGCTTATAATCGTTCATTTCATTCTACCACTAAAATGTGCCCTTTTGAGATTGTTTATGGTTTTCTACCTCGTGCACCTATTGATTTGCTTCCTCTTCCATCTTCGGAGAAGGTTAATTTTGATGCTAAGCAACGTGCTGAATTGATATTAAAAATGCATGAGTTAACTAAAGAAAACATTGAGAAAATGAATGCTAGATACAAGCTTGCTGGTGATAAGGGTAGAAAGCATGTTGTGTTTGAACCAGGAGATCTTGTTTGGTTACATCTACGTAAAGATAGGTTTCCTGATTTGCGCAAGTCTAAGTTAATGCCACGAGCTGATGGTCCCTTTAAGGTTTTACAGAAAATTAATGATAATGCATATAAACTTGAGCTACCTGCAGATTTTGGGTTTAGTCCCACATTTAACATTGCAGATTTGAAACCTTATTTGGGAGAAGATGATGAGCTACCGTCGAGGACGACTTCAATTCAAGAAGGGGAGGATGATGAGGACATCCCTACTAATGTTACACCCATATCCTCACCAACTACACATACTGGACCAGTTACTAGAGCACGTGCACGTCAACTAAATTATCAGGTACTTTCGTTTCTTGTGAATCCTTCTATTGTTCATGAACATATGATGCTGCCTAAATTAGATACTTTTGTTTTGCTTATGAATGAAGGACCTAGCATGGACAAGAAGGATGGTCATTGGAGCGGGATCAAGCATGGAGAAGAAGGTGCGCGCGCGGGAAAGTACAGTGGAGCTTCCAGTGGTGATTATCACACTTTGAAGCCACCATAAGGCGCGCATGAAGTCTTGGACGAAATACGCGAGATGACACTTCATTATTTTCATCCAAGGGCCATTATAGGTGCTGCGTCACCTTAATATTGGGCTGGGCCCATTTAATTTCGAAATACCACATTATAGGCTGTTTTTAGAGTCCGTATGTGTGGGGAAACCGAGTTAGGGTTGTTTTCGGACCCCACCTCCAAGGGGCCACGAAATTCCCCTCTGTTCCCCCATATATACAGCCCTTAGGGCGTCGTTTAGACTTGGGTTTTAATTAGATTTAAGTAAGCCATAGCCGCAACTTTGAGCTCTTCGTTTGTGTCATCCGACCAGGCCAAGACCTCATTGGAACCCCAACTTTCGTAATCATTCATCTTATATTCGCAATATCCAGATTGCAATTCTTAGTTCTTGCTTGTTCTTCGATTGCTTGCAGGAATTAGACCCTCGTGGTCAGGTTGATCGTGCATCCGCGGGATCAATAACCTCTCGGAGTTGGTTTAGCGATCGCTAAGGCGCAACGTCTTCGCACGTTCGTAGTCGGATCGTGAAAGTCGTCTCCACCATAATCGATCTCCACCATCTCATCGAAACATCGGGACACCTTCGCCTCTATCAACTGGTCCTCGAGTCGAGCCGATGTTTGCGAGTTCGTCGGCTTCTGTGTTGTTTTCTCTGGGGATATAATTGAGCTCGCGGCCGTCGAAACTTCCTTTGAGTGTGTCGTAGAGCTTCTGATAGGCCGCCATGTTGTCGGCTACTGCATTGCAGTCTTTCATCGCCTGTTGGACGACGAGATTGGAGTCTCCGTAGATTACGAGGCGAGTGGCACCGCATGTTTTGGCCATACGCATGCCATAGAGCAGTGCCTCGTATTCGACTTCGTTGTTGGAGGCGTGGCTGAAGTTGATCTGGAGGATGTATTTGAGTTTGGTTCCTTTGGGGGAGACCAGAACGACTCCTGCTCTGGCTCCTTTCTGTCTTTTGGACCCGTCGAAGAACATTGTCCATGAGTTCGACAGGTCCGGGGGGCCTGGTGTCTGGACCTCCGTCCACTCGACCAGAAAATCTGGGAGTAATTGGGCCTTGATTGCTGTCGGGTGCTTGAATTGTAGGCCCCGCGGACTGAGCTCAATGTTCCACTCGGCGACTCGCCCACTCACTCCGGGATTGTTGAAAATGTCTACGAGTTGTGCGCTACTCACGATTGTGATGGGGTGCTCGTCGAAATAGTGTGAGACCTTTCTTGAGGTCGTGATGATGGCCAGTAGTAGCTTCTGGTAGTGCGGGTACCGCTGCTGGGATTTTGTCAAGAGCATGCTGAGGTAGTAGATCGGCCTCTGTATGCTCTAGATCTTGCCTTCCTCTGTGCGCTCGACGACAAGTACTGTGCTTACCACGCTGTTGCGTGCTGCTACGTAGAGGTATAGTTGTTCTTTTTCTTTGGGTACCGCCAAGGTCGGTGGGGTCGACAGTGTCTTCTTCAGGTCCGCGAATGCTTTGCGGGCTTCTTCAGTCCACTCGAATTTCTCTCCTTTTCTCAGCAACTGGTAGAATGGCAACGTGCGTTCTCCCAATCTGCTGATGAAACGACTCACGGCTGCGAGTCTTCCGGTGAGCTGCTACATGCCTGTGATGTTGGTTGGTTCCTGCATCCTGGCGATTGCTTGAACTTTCTCAAGCAGAGACCATGTACCCAAGCAGCTTCCCGGCTGGGACGCCGAACGCGCACTTCTTCGGGTTGAGTTTGATTCTGTATTTGTTGAGTGCTGCGAAGGTCTCGCGCAGGTCGTCGAGTAGTGTGTTTGGGCTGTAGGTTTTGATGACGATGTCATCCACGTAGACCTGTACATTTCTTCCGATTTGCTCTTTTAAGCACGCTTGCATCATTCGCTGGTATGTAGCACCTGCGTTCTTGAGTCCGAAAGGCATTGTCCTGTAGCAGAATACGCCGTAAGGGGTGATGAATGACGTATGCTCTTCGTCTTCTTCCTTCATCCTGATCTGATTGTATCCTGAGTAAGCATCAAGGAACGATAGTAGATCGCATCCTACTGTCGAGTCAATTATCTGGTCGATTCTTGGCAGGGGAAAGTGATCCGTTGGGCAGTGTTTGTTGATTGGCCCGTAGTCGATGCACATTCGCAGTACGTCCATGTCTTTCTTGGGGACCAGCACAAGGTTGGCGACCCAAGTGGATTTCTTCGTCTCTCGAATGAATTGGGCGTCGAGTAGTCGGTTGACTTCCTCCCTGATTGCTCTGCGTTTGGGTTCTGAGAATCTTCGTAGTGCCTGCTTCACTGGCTTGGTGTTTGGCTTGATGCGCAGCACGTGCTCTGCGAACTCGCGCGGTACTCCTGGCATGTCGGCTGGGCACCAGGCAAAGATTTCCCATTCTTCGCGGAGGAAAGTGATGAGGGCCGTCGCTTGCTCTTCCGGGAGGTGGGCGTACACGCAGACTGTTTTTTCTGGGTCTGTCGGGTGTACTTGGTGGGTGACCGTGCCGCTGTCGATCTTGAAGTCCCGTCCATACTCTTTTGAATCGCTTCGGCTTGCTAGCGGAAAGATACTCTTGTCTGTCGCCATGGTTATTTCTGTGAGTTCTTGCTCGGCTCCGAAGGTGTCAGAGACTTTGTGGAAATCGCGGTCACATTTGTCTGACTTGATGAAGCTCCCGTTGACTGTGATGACGCCCTCAGATCCTGGCATCTTGAGTTTAAGGTAGGCATAGTACGGAATCGCCATGAAAAATGCGAACGTTGGACGCCCCAATATGGCATGGTACTGTGATTGCCAATCGAGTACTTCGAACTCGAGGGTGCGTCTTGCGAAATTGCGTTTGTTGCCGAAGACGACTTCGAGCTCGATTAATCCAAGGGAAATAACTGCTTCTCCTGGGACTACTCCGTATAACATCGTGCTTGATTTCTTCCATACTGATCGAGGGATCAGCATCTTGCGCAGGGTGCTGACGAAGATTATGTTCATGCTGCTGCCTCCATCCATGAAGATTCTGTCCATGTCGTACCCTCCGATTGGAGCGTCGAGTACCAGGGGCGTGTGCCCCGGCCTTGGGAATGCAGGCGGGTGGTCGCTTTGGGAGAACGCAATGCTGGTTTCTGCGTCGTGTAGCTGGTAGACTTCGACTGCGTTAAGATTCTCGGATGCTCTAGCCTACAGGGTGTAGGCGTCCTGTTGGGCTTGCGATACCTTGCCTTCTTGGATCGTGCACACCTGTCCTTGAGTGGGCGACTGCTCGGCTCGTCGGGCGTGCTTGGCTTCTTGCTGTTTTCCTCCTTGAGACTGTCGGCGAGTTCATTGAACAGGCGGCAGTCTCCAAGAATGTGGCTCGATCTGATGTTTCCCCAGTTGTCTTCGAAGCAGTGGATCGTGCATGGTCCTTCTAGCTGTTCCCTGACCGTGAGCTTGCCAGACCCGGCGTGTCATTTCCTCCTTGAGATTCAGAAGAATAGCGCGTGGTCCGTTGGGTGCTCGTGAGCTCGCGGGTCGACTTCGATCCCTGCACTTAGATTCTGGTTCCTTATGAGATTGGCGAATTCATCTGGCCTTCGTTCTGGGTCGTAGTATTCGTCGGTCCGAGTCTCGGAGTCGCTATCCTGGCGAGTGGTGGCTGTCCGCGCGGCGGCGGGTCGTCGAGTGGTCGGCGATCGTGCGGCTGTATAGTTCGACTCGTTGGGTGGAATCGCTCCGTAGGATCCTCGCGCCTGCCTTCTGGGTCGTCGATTTCTTCCTTGTTGGCGATAGTCTTGGCGGTTGCTGATCTCGAGCTCGGAGTTAGTGTCTTGTTGTGCGGCGGGTGCCCGGGTGGCGGTGGGTCGTTGAGTGGCCGGCAGGTCCTCTTCTTCATGTTGTAGTTCGTCGATCGGGGTCTCCGTGTAGAACCCTCGCGCCTTTCTTTTGGACCGTCGAGTTCTCCTTCGCTGGCGGTGGGCTCGGTTGCCTCCGTAGTATTGGTCTTGGCACGACTGCTGGCCGAGCAATCTTGTTGGGGCGGCAGAGATGTTCGCCGTGATCTTGAGTTCCTCGGGTAGATTGCATCTGGTTCTTGCCCTTGAGTTACGGCTTGCTGGAGACGGAGCCGCCGAGATCGTAATTCCAACCTGTGTAGTCCCCACGGACGGCGCCAATTGACGGGGATGTACCCCGGAAAATCCCATGGCCAGGGACCCTGGGTTAGTCATGAGAGGCACAGGTTGGACGATAAGCTCGTCGGCTAACAGGAGGATACGTTCCTGCTCGATATTATTGATTGGAGATGGCGATTACAAGGGAGCCGAGGCTAGTGCGCACAAGTCTAGGTTACAAATTGTGTATTTCTTCCTCTCGACGTCTCCCCTCCTAGCTCTTATATACTAGGCTAGGTCTCGGGGAGTCCGTCCTGATTACAGATGAGGTTTCCTAACCATGATCTTGTTCCGTACGGCAAGTTTGCACCTTCCTTATGACTCGTGGACTCCTACGTCGGTGCCACTAGTGGGCCAAGGCTGGGCCCAGGCGGCATCTTTGTGGGCCTTCTGTCTTCTGGTACACCGGGTAGGCTCATCCATAGGAGTCGTGGGGTCACCCCCTCGTCAACCTGAGACTGCCGAGGAGACTTACGTGGAGATTTCCGACACCGAGCCCGAGGATCCTGCTACGTCTGCTCCGTCGACCGATTACCCAGGCAAGGGGAAGATCTATACCATTATCTTATAACTTTCTGCCTACTTGCCTAGCTGTAGTCTAGAACGTTGTTTTGATCCTATCCACTTTGCTTATGCCACAATCAAAACCAAATAGCCATGATCCCCACATCCCAGCAAAACATTGTATTGCTAAGTTACTGCTTCTCAGCCATTGCTTGAGTAGGAAAACTTTCTTCTTACCCTATACTATGGTTGGGATATCATGTTAATAAAGAAGTTGGTTGATATTTATTATTAAATTGATGTTAATTATATTCGTCAAAAGATGGAAGGCTGGGCTGTTCCCGCCTGGCGCTTTGTTCCATTTGAGTGACCTAGGATCCGAGTTCCGGGTATTGGTTCTTTGTTTGAGCGTGCCTAATCGTGTCTGGGGTTCTATGGGCCCCCCTTGCCTTACCTACCTAGCTTCAAACAGTTCTAGTGGTGGCCCGAGCTGATTTTACTATTTGCAAACGTGTGTGTGCTTGGTTGGTACCCCAGCTGTTTTCGAAACAACCCGGGCCAGCGGAGACATGGTTTCCCGTTGGTCCAAACCTGGAAGCTAGGGGGTTGCCCACATGGTTTGGGTAACTAACCCGACCTCGTCCAGACGGTAGAGGCCGACCTGAGAGCGTGGCCGACTTTTGAGTTGGATGTCGACTCACCGGGGGCCACCCGAAATTGTGCGTCGTTAGTTAGAGGGACTCTGTAGTTCCGGAGTTTCAGGCGCTTACCCAGCCAAGTGGAAACCGGGCGTACATGCGATGCCTATGATGGCCAGTTGGTACACCCCTGTAGGGTTAAATCTTTTCGAAAAGCCTTGTCCACGGTTATGGACGACTCAGAGCCTACGTCTTGTTCATAGAATAACATCAACTTGGATCATAACTAAAACTTGCCTACCGTGTGTGTACCTTGGCTGCCTTTCTTCGTCCAGGGGAACCGAGGAAGGAACAAGGTTGTGTTATGTTTGTCGTAAGTAGGTGGATAGCAGACTTATGACACGATTCACGTGCATTCTTGGACCTTACCTCTACTCTAATAGGACGATAGCCACCATATATTCTAGTGCGGCTGCAACCTTTCCAAATACTTTTGTCTTATCCGTAGGTTAGTTATACTATAATGATATAATCTCACCCCTTGTTTCCTTTCTGCTTTTACTATTTTGCCTGATCGGCCGCTGCAGTTGATTACTACTTGGACCCCAGCACGGGACATTACTTCGTGGAGGTACCACCGGAGGAGGATGACGAGGAGGACTTCGCCCAGTAGATCCTATTGTTGGGTTCCGACGTTCCGTGGGTGGACTTATTTATGTGTAGCCCTCTCTAGGGCCATTTGGATTTTGACCGTACTCGGTCGTGTTTGTCTTCCGCCTGTTGCATGATGTACTGTTGGGTCTATGGACCTCTGAGATGATGTAATAAATACCAGCGGCGATGTATGCCCTGGACTCTATATTTATGTCTTAGTATAAAGTTCATTGCTCTTATATTTGTTTGGAGAACCCGACAGCGACACGAGTGTGAGTGGCGTGCGTCGGTGGCCTTTTATGCGCTTCTAACTCGAGCAGGACGCGAAAGCGACTAACTTGAGTTAGTACCGCATCGGGGGCCTTACAGGTGGCGTCGGCGGCCGCGGCATGGTCGCCACGCACCTGTGTGCACGCCTGACCGGGGAAGACGACAGGGATAGGGTGGGCTTGGGCCGGCTGGGGTTTGAGTTGGGCCGAAACACATGTGGGCTTCCTCTTTTCCCTTTTTTCTATTTCTTTTTGTTATTTGTTTTGGCTTTGCTAAATAATCATCTAGCCATTTTATAAAATCCTCCAAATTTTTATGTGGCCTTACAATGCTTGTATCTAGCCACTCACAAAGTTTGGGGATTTTTGAAATTCAAACAATTTGAATTTCAATTCAAATAAGGGTTTAAATTTAATTCCAAGCTCCTGTTTGAATATTTGAAAAATCCATGAGCATGTATTTGGTTCCACATCACTTGATATGTGATCACACTCATTTATATGACTTTTCAAGAATGCAAAGGAATTTTTGGAGTAACTTTTATTGTGCCCATTTGAATTAAATTCATCTGGGGGGGTTTCTCTCTCCCATTTCAATTTCAATTTGAAATTTTGTCATGATGCAATGTGAGTCTTATCCTAGCACATACCTAACAGAGGGTTCTGACAACTCGCCCCCACTCAAAATAATCTCGTCCCGAGATTCAGAAGTCTGCGGAAGGAAGGAGGGGTACTCGGCACTGAGACGGTCTTCTCTTTCCCATGTGGCTTCTTTATCAGAGTGGTGTGACAATTGCACTTTCAAAAACTTAATCTTCTGACGAAGAGTGACACGCTTTGCTGAATCAAAAATACGAACGGGGTATTCTCGATAAGAAAGGTCATCTTGGAGATCAAACGTTTCATGGTCGACTTCGCAGATGGGGTCCTTGAAGCAACGCCTGAGTTGTGACACATGGAATGCATTATGTACTCGGGAAAGGTGCGGGGGTAGTTCAAGTTGGTAGGCAACTTCTCCACGTTTACTAAGAATGCAGAAAGGTCTAATTTAACTTGGGCCAACTTGCATTTGATACCGAATCGTTGGGTTCCCTTCAGAGGAGTAACCTGAAGGTAAGCCTTCTCGTCCAGATTGTAGCTTTCTTTCCTATGATGGCGGTCATAGTAGCTTTTCTTACGAGACTGGGCTACTTTCAATTGATCACGAACAATGCGAACTTGCTCTTCTGCTTCCTTGATAATATCTGGTCCAAAGAGTTATCTTTCACCGGTTTCTGACCAGTTAAGGGGTGTTCGACATTGTCGTCCATAGAGGAATTCAAAAGGAGCCATGTTCAGACTAGATTGGAAACTATTGTTATAAGCAAATTCGGCGAATGGAAGAGATTTCTTCCAATTCTTTCCGAATGAGATAACACAAGCTCTGAGCATGTCTTCAAGAATTTGGTTAACCCTTTCAACTTGACCGCTAGACTGAGGATGGAAAGTTGTGCTGAAGGAGAGATGAGTTCCCATAGCATTTTGAAAACTTCCCCAGAATCTAGATGTGAAAAGGCTACCATGATCAGAATTGATTTCCAAAGGAACAACATGAAGAGTCACAATCCTAGAGACATAAAAGTCCGCTAAATGGCTAGAAGTTATAGACTCACGAACGGGAAGGAAGTGAGCAACTTTGGAAAGTCTATGAACGACAACGAAGATGGCATCATTTCCTTTCTGGGTGTTTGGAAAGCCAGTGATAAAGTCCATACTGATTTTGTCCCATTTCCACTCGGGAAGAGGCAATGGTTGAAGAGTGCCAGCAGGTCTTTGTGTTCGGCCTTAATGCGACGACAAACATCACATTCGGCAACATATCGAGCAATTTTTCTCTTCATCCTAGTCCACCAAAATTTCTAGCGTAGATCTTGATACATTTTTTTGCTACCGGGATGAATCGAGAGGGGAGTATCATGAGCCTCTTTAAGGATGACTTTCCTTAGATCCCTATTATTAGGTACTACCAAACGATTTTCAAAGAATACCGTTCCTTTTCTATCTGTGGAGAAACATTTAGCAACTCCGCTAGCAATGTTCTCCTTGATCCGGCAAACACCTCGTGCACGCCTTTGGGCAACTATGATTTGATCCTCAAGAGTAGGTTTCGCCACCAAGTTGAAAAGAGATCCACGAGGAACAATCTCGAGATTGAGCTTTCGAAATTCCTCATGAAGAAGTGGTTGATACTGTTGTAACATGAGGTTGTTACAATACGACTTACGACTTGGTGTATCAGCCATGACATTGGCTTTGCCTGGGGTGTAAGAAATTCCTAAGTCATAATCTTTTATCAACTCTGTCCAGGGTCTTTGCCTGAGATTAAGATCTGGATGGGTGAATATTTATTTGAGGCTTTGGTGGTCGGAATAGATCTCACAACGATTACCAAGAAGGTAATGTCACCATGTCTTCAGGGCATGAACTACGACATCGAGTTCAAGATCATGGGTAGGGCAGTTATCTTCATGTGGGCGCAACTAGCGTGAAGCGTAAGCTACCACATGTCGATCTTGCAAAAGTATGCATCCTCACCCTTGCCGTGAAGCAGCACAATAGATCTCGAAATCCTTTTTGGTGTATGGAGGTGCAAGTACGGGTGCGGAGGTCAATCTTCGTTTCAGATCTTGAAAGCTTTCCTCGCACTTGGGGGTCCATTCGAATTTCTTATCTTTCTTGAGGAGTTCAGTTAGAGGCTTTGCAACTTTGGAGAAGTTCTCAACGAAGCGGTGGCAATAGCTTGCTAAGCTAAGAAAACTCCTAACTTGCTTAACCGATTTAGGTGGAGTCCAGTCAAGGACGGCCTGAACTCTCTCGGGATTCAGAGAAATGCCTTTTGCAGAAATCACATGGCCTAAGTAGGCCACTTCTGGTAGCCAAAATTCACACTTAGAGAACTTGGCATAAAGGCGATGCTCTCGAAGTTTCATCAATACCAGCCTAAGATGTTCGACATGTTCTTCTTCGTTCTTCGAGTAGATGAGAATGTCATCAAGATAAAATACAACAAATTTATCTATGTACTCCATGAAGATCGAATTCATCATGCGCGAGAAAGTGGCGGGGGCATTGGTTAAACCAAAGGACATGACGGTATACTCGTAAAGACCATAACGAGTAGTGAAATCCGTTTTGGGAATGTCCTCGTTTATGATTTTGATTTGATGATAGCCTAATCTCATATCCATCTTGGAGAAGATATAGGATCCAGCAAGTTGATCATAAAGATCGTTGATCCTGGGAAGTGGGTACTTGTTCTTTATCGTCACTAGATTTAGCGGGCGATAATCTACGCACATCCTTTCTGTTCCATCTTTCTTCGTTACGAACAGAACGGGGCATCCCCATGGCAATGATCTAGGGCGGATGAAGCCTATTGCATACAAAGCTTCAAGTTGGATTTTAAGCTCAGCTAACTCACGTGGGGCCATTTTGTATGGGCGTCTGGAAATTGGGGCAGTTCCTGGCATAAGATCTACAATGAATTCTACACACCTGTCAGGGGGCATCCCTGGCAGTTCTTCAGGAAAGACATCCCGGAAGTCACGAAACACCGGAATATCTTCAAGGTCGGGAAGGGGAAGCACATTCAAAGAATGCATCTGGGTTCTCGATCTTGGTGAGGTGTAATCAATTATCTGGCCTGAAGGATGGGTAAGTTTAACTGACTTGGATTTACAATCAAGGAGAACATTTTGTCTCGATAACCAATCCATACCAAGGATGACATCAATGTCTGAAGACTTGAGGGCTATAAGATAAGCAAGGAATACTAAGCCCTCAATTGCAATTTGATCGTCATGGCTTACTCTATTAGTTTGCCACTTTGAACCAGGAGTTTGAATAATCATCGAGGTGAACAATTCATCAAAGTATACATCATGCCGAAGTGCATAACTCTCTGACACGAATGAGTGACATGCTCTTGGATCGAAGAGAACAGAAGTAGGAACATAATTGACTAGGAGCGCACCAAGATTGACGTCAGAAGTACCATCAGTCTCCTCAGCTAAGATTTGGTTCACACATCTAAGATTTGCGGAAGTAGTTGGCTTGGCGGTGGAGACCTTCGGGGGTGCCTTGGCATGAACATTGGGGTTCCCTTTGGCATGGGGTGAAGCATTCTGATTAATGCGGCACTCACGAGAATAGTGACCAGGCTGGCCATATCTGAAACAAGCTCCGAAGATAGGGCGGGCAGCTGGGTTGCTAGGTGGAGCAGTGGGAAATGGAGCTGGTGGACGAGGCGCCACAAAGGATGGCCTCGGTGGGTTGTTCTGGCGGAACATACTATTGGAGATCCAGATTCTGCGCTTTTGAGGGCCTGAACTAGATGAACCATCATCTCTAGCATGCTTGCGGGAGTCCTCGGGAGTGATCATATTCTTCGCCTTGATGGCCTTGTTGACAAGGATCTGGAATGTGGCGAAGTCATGGTGATTCAACTCGCGACGGAGTCCAGAATTGAGTCCCTTGCGGAACCTCTCTTGCTTCTTAGAGTCAGTGGAGACATCCTCGGGAGCATAACGGGAAAGACGGTTGAACTCCTGACTAAACTCATCAACAGACCTTCTTCCTTGGGTGAGATTTCAGAAATCCTCTCTCTTGCGGTCCATGAGTCCCTTAGGAATGTGATGCTCGCGAAAAGCGTCACAGAACTCATTCCAAGATGTCAACTGTCCAGCTGGACGCATGTTCAGAAAGTTCTCCCACCAAGAGCTAGCTGCACCCTCGAGGTGGTAGGTGGCATAGTTGACTCTGTCACCATCTGCAACATGTCCAGAATGGAGCTTTCTCTCGATGCTGCGAAGCCAGTCACCGGCGTCAAGGGGCTCAGTGGAATAGCTGAAAACTGGGGGATGAAGCTGGATGAAGTCATTCAACGACACAAGCTCATTCCGCTGCTGGGCATTGTTCCGAGAAATGACCCCCCAACAACTCATGAGAGTCCCTTCGGTTTCTTTCAACCTCCATGATAACCTGAGCCATCGTGGGTGACGGTGGAAGATTGCCTTCCTCCGGATCATTCCCACGAGCTTGGGCACGACCAAGGTGGCCACGGGTTCCTTGAGACATCCTGAAGGATAAGATCAATGTCAACAAAGTTGAATGATTTTGCAGATGCATCATATTATGAAGATAACTGGAATGACTCGGACAGCATAACGGCTGTAATTGCAAGAGAAATGGAAATTCTCACAACATTGGAATAACAATTATATTAGGAAGTCCAAAACTGAAGGCACAATGACTCTAGACAACCGAACACAACTTTCCTACTGCTAAAAGGAAAAAAACAACAAGATGTTCTAGTAAGACATAGATGATCCTAATCCTATCTTCCCGTAGAACAAGATGAGGGTGACTCAGAACTCAGATCGATGAGGGTAAGGAGAACAAAAAGTCTTACGTTGTTCCCTTATATACCCAGTGTAACTATATAACTATAGAAGGCTTGACTCAACTTCGACCAAGGCTTGATAATCCTACAGTCAGTACTGCTCTGATACCAAGTCTGTCGGGATCCGGAATATGCATATGTAATTCCAGTCACAACTCAATCATATGGAGAGCTGAGAGCCATACCCACTTGTCTAAGAAGACAAGGCCAAGCACAGAACACTCTCGGAAAGCATCGAACGTGAGGGGCATCCCATCCAGGCCGGATGATCAACTGAGATGGGTCCTCATCATCCGCTCACAAGTCTAAATGATTATGGGTGGTGAAATCACACACTCATATACAAGTCGCCTCAACCATATTATCGATTGAATTACAACACTTACATAAAAAGACTCTAGCCCGATCACTTAGTCGGGGTCTCGGGCGGGCTCAATCATACAACAAAGTGTGCCACGTGGAAGAGTCACGAGCAATCGCATCGTGATGCCCCAAGCTGCGCACATCTAAGGGCCACTTTGTGTATAAAAGACCGCCGACAAGAACAAGACTAAGCTATCGATCCCCACACTAAGACATGCACGTTATAACCATACACGCAGCATACATGTCGAGTGTAAACAACAGGTACACATTGCATGAACTCTACAAAGTATACAACTTTGTTGACTTATATATAGAGTACACACAGAGATCACGAGACTGTGATCCAACATTACATCATTCAAGCAGAAGCAAATTAGGTCTGAGTACATACAAGTTTAACAAATGGCTTAGAGAAGCCTTATTTATAAACAAGCCCTCCATGAGGGAACCAGAACTCTGTCTGGGACTACACTAGCTTGATCAGTCGTCGAGCTCCAAGAAGAATCCACCATCGGGGTCAGTGGATTCATCTAAAACATAGAATAAGCAAACGTGAGTACAAAGTCATACTCAGCAAGACTTACGTAGGAACTATACTACTCATGCTCAAGTTTCAAGGCAAAGGGAGGTGGGGTTTCAACGCAGAAGTGCCAACTTTGACTTGGCTAGTCCTGTACTACGAATACAAGAATGAGGTAAGAAGCGTACACGAGTACTTCTATCCAAGTCTCCCAAACAACTACACCACTATGGATCCTTCTTCTACTTCCCACGAGAAAGCATACCATAGCACTCACACTTATCTTGGAAAGTTTTAGAGTTTCCATTGAAGTTGTCTAATAATCAAGCACAGCTAACCAAGTAGTCCATAACCGCGGACGCGGCTATTCGAATAGTTTTGTTAACCCTGCAGGGGTGTACTACTACACACACATGACCATCAGTTACCGCCAGGTCTCGGCACCAATGAAGGGGTACCGACAAGGATGTTCACCACAACACTTCGCCCACAGCTCCGATCTAGTCGAGAGATTCGCCTATCTGAGGGGGATCCGTATGGAAGTACGGCCGAGGTTCTAGTACGGTCTCAAACGATGTGTGCAGGGTCCCAAGCCGGTCTGAATAGCCGTTCTTCCACTTCGCAGACCGTGCCACAGCCCTACCAGAACTTTCAAATTAATGCAACTTCTGGGGATCGAAACGAGGTGAGGTACTAGGTCGAGAGGGGTCAGTGAGCCCAATGTGTGGTTGCACTCTTTGTCTTGGATCACCATACAAGAACTCGGGCTAAGGCGGTGTTCAACGAGACAACCCACTGTGTACTCCTACACAACCTCTCATCGTTCACCTTGTTTAGGTCAAGTTCACCAACACATTTCCACCATCATCAACATGATCACTACCATCCTGACTCACAAAAGAGTAACCTCATTGTAACTCTAAGAATGCAATAAGCAGTAACATTTTAAGGGGCCACATGATATGAATCAACTCCTACATCTGCTAGGATTGTGGTTTTGCTTACTACTGTGACAAGATGATAGGTCATACAAAGGAATGGGTTCAACTATGCGGTAGAAACGTATCATCATAAACATCCTAAACAATGCATAAGCGATACTGAGAGGGAAGTGGGATTTTATCGGCATGATCAATGGGGGTTTGCTTGCCTTGCTGATGAGGGTCGTACACGGTGTCTTCAACGGAGGGGGTGTTCTTGGGTTCGGGCTCCACCTCTATCGAGCAAACATAGCAATCAAAGGATCAATACAAATTACAATGCACATTCACATGATCAATGTTGCAAGGTGATGTTCATGGTTGCAATGTGTGGACAATTCCATTTAAAAGAAGTGCATTGCAAAGGAATTTGCAAAATCACTTCAAATTTGAATTTAAAAGAATTCCATATGCACATTTGCTTCTGTTCACCCATTTAAATTGGTCAAACATGAAAAAAGTCCATATTAGGAATCCTTGCAATTTTCTGATAATTTTACATCTATTATTTGTCCAATTTGGAGTTAAAATGAATTAGTTATGATTTTCCAAAGTTTAAGCCTTTTTCTGGATTTTTCTAAATTATTCTTTAACTAGAAAAATGATTTATTGCATCATAGTGATGTCAGCATGACATGGGGGGGGGTCTGTCCAGAGGGGCCCACTGGTCAGTGTCTCTGGGTTAATCTCTGTTTAATTAATTAAACAAAGGGGGATTATGGTGCTGGGGCCCCACCTGTCATTGACCTGGGGCCAATTAACCAGGGGGATTAGGCCCCTAATGGTGGCCACATCGGCACGTCGCCGGCGGCTCGACGTTGGTGGCCAGAAGCCACAGCGGAGCAGCGCAGGGGCGGCACAGGCCACCATTTGGTGCACCGATTGCACCAAACGGATGCCCGCGGCCACGCGCACAAGCCAGAGCAGGCTGGCGTCACCGTGGAGGCCCACAGCGGCGACGGCGAGCTACGCGGCGGGGACCGGAGCACTGGCCAAGGCGAAAAGGCGTTGCGGGGCACGGGGACGAGCGCGAGTTGAGGGGAAATAACGGGGAGCTCACCCTGGAGCAAACGGCGGGGTCGACGAGGCCTGTGGAGCTGCGGTTGCGGCGGAATCGGCGACGAGCTCTTTCGGGTCCGGCGGCAACTCGACGAAGGGGACGACGTGCTCGGGGCTTTCGGGGCCGATTGCTCGTGCGTGAAGAAGTAGTCGATGCCGGGGAGTCTCCTGGACAAGGTGGTTCGTCGGGAGGGGCACGTTGTCCACGCTTGTGCGGCAGTGCGGTGAGGTCAAGCTCTCGGGTGGCCGCATGATCCAACGAGAGAGAGGGTGAGAGGAAACAGTGAGAGGGGGAAAGAGATGGGGGTGACCAGGGGGTCCTCCTGGACACGCGTATGTCGCCGGGGAAGCAGGTAGGTCACCGGGGTGGCGTCGGCGGCCGCGGCATGGTCGCCACACACCTGCGTGCACGCCTTCCTGGGGAAGACGACAGGGATAGGGTGGGCTTGGGCCAGCTGGGGTTTGAGTTGGGGCGAAACACAGGTGGGCTGCTCTTTTCCCTTTTTCTTTTATATTTCTGTAAGAGCAAAGTTATACCCCCATGAGTTTTGGATATTGTTGGGCAAAACAGTAAAGGAACTAACAAGTTTTCTAGTGTAAAACAGATGGTTAGGTTCCTGAAGTTATAGGTTGGTGATAAAGCTTCAACGAAGATTTACATACTTACTGAAGCATATCCTCTAGAGTGAAGCTCATCACGGATGTCGACCCCTAAAAAGATAAGGAATCCTGAAGCACGTCTCATCGAAGGAGATGACCAAGATGGCGCAAGGCTTAGTAGTATTTGCGTAGTTCTTTTTCACTTCTTTGAGTCGTAGGAAAAACCGTACTATCAAGAGGGGTTTAGTAAATGTACTCCGAAGGTTTTGGTGAAAAGACTCAGATCGAATCCAAACCTGTGAGAAGCCAGAGTTGAGAAATCTCATGTGCACTAGGTAATGCTTCACCAGCGAAGACTTAGTTCTTTCGGCTCCTGAAGCAGAACCAAGTCCGTGAGTCAGCTTTACTTGGACCACAAGTAAAGTTGCGCTTTGATTGAAAATATGACCGTTGCGGACAGGTGTCAAGCTGTCGCATCGGGTCATTTAAGTCATTTCGCACCTAGGGATTGCCACCTATAAATACGCCACCCCCACCCTCATTGGTCGGTGGCTGTTCCAAGAATATTTACTGACAGTGAAGAGAAAGAGCAAACCCCACCGAAGCAAACCAAAAACCCATCCACCGAATCATAAGTCCTATTGATCTGAGTTGATTCATTATGACTTAGGAAGAAGTTTGCTGGCCTTTTTATCTTGGAGAACTGCAATTCTCCTAGACGGTTAGAGTGTAGTTCTTCAGAGAGCGAAGAGTTATTGTCGCCTCGAAGTCCAGTTTTTCAAAGGTTTCGGTGATTCCCTAATAATCAACCACGAGTGAAGAACTGACCAAGCTCAAGGAGATTGGTGAAGTGGAGATACGGACGGAGAGAGGTTAGCTCCTGTGTTCAATCACAAGTCCCTCCAACCAGACGTAGCACTTTGCAGAGTGTGAACTGGTCGAACAAACATCGCCGAGTCAAGAGTTCGTTTTACTTTCCGCACTTACATTCAGTTTATCAATTGCTTCAGTGATTTGCTTCAATGCAATTGATTCGATGCTTTTGATTCGCTATGTTATGCTTCAATCCAGTTCTGCTTCAATGTTTACCTTTCTATTGAAGTTCTTCTGCTGCTAAGTTATGCTTCACTTCATAGTTTCATGCAAAAATTTGAAGTGATCATTCACCCCCTCCCCCTCTGATCACATACTTGGACTTACAATTTCTTTATGTTATTTGTTTTGGCTTTGCTAAATAAATAGCTAGCCATTTTATAAAATCCTCCAAATTTTTATGTGGCCTTACAATGCTTATAGCTAGCCACTCACAAAGTTTGGGGATTTTTGAAATTCAAACAATTTGAATTTCAATTCAAATAAGGGTTTAAATTTAATTCCAAGCTCCTGTTTGAATATTTGAAAAATCCATGAGCATGTATTTGGTTCCACATCACTTGATATGTGATCACACTCATTTATATGACTTTTCAAAAATGCAAAAGGAATTTTTGGAGCAACATTTATTGTGGCCATTTGAATTAAATTCATCTGGGGGGTTTCCTCATGGCGCGGCCTCCCCCTAGACCGCGGGGGCAGGCTTCCTAGGAGACAGGTGGGGCCCCTCCGGCTCTCCTTTGGACGTCTGGAGTCTTCTGGAACGCTGCTTTTATATATATTTTTATGGCATTTTTGGAGCTCTATAAATTGGGGGAAAATACCTGCAACTTACGGACATCAGCAGACAGAAACTGGCACTGGGTGCACCGAGTTAGTAGGTTAGTCCAAATATGTGTAAAATGATATAAATATGTAGCAAAACATGTAGCAATGTCACATAAAAGGGCATGGAACAAGCAGAAATTATAGATACATTTGGGACGTCTCACCTTCCCCCTCATATATAGATGAGGAGGGTGAACTTATTTAATACACAGAAATTCATGGAGAATTAAATACAATACCGAATTGAGATCAGTTCTCTCCGCTCTTCTCCCCTCTCTCGTCTCTCCCACGGTGGGCTCCCCTTGTTAGGAGCCTGTACTGGGATTGAGAATTCTCCACCATACGGACGCCATCGTGCTGCGGAAACTCTGGTTCCGAGAGTTCTACTTCCACCACCTTCGCTGGATCTAAGAACAGAGGTTGTCATCGAGTTCCGTACGTGTGCGAGTACTATGAGGTGCTTCATGTGCGGAACTTTCACCCGACAGGGTGCTAACGAAGCCAGGGGGATATGAAGGTCACACGGCTTCATCAACCACATTTGCGGGAATGTTTCCCGCGCAACGGACTACACCCTGAGGTATGTTTCTGCAAGTCTTCCCGTTACAGTAATACAGCTAGATAGAACTTGGGTTATGGGCGACGCTAGTTAGAAAAATTATTGTTTTCTGCTGCGAGACCCAACAGTGGTATCATGAGCTAGATCTATGATTCGTATCGCTGTGGGGTTAGAACACATCGAAAATGTGGGCGTTGATTCTATGATTATTACCCTCTCACGTGCACTTGTTCATATCTGTGGCATTGTTTGATGAAGCGGCCCCCGACCGACCTTATGCATACGCTTACGCGAGACTAGTTCCACGCTTGACATACGGTTTGCACTGAATAAATGGCTCTGGGGTGTCTGTCTCTCTTACTTTAGCAGATATGGCATTTGCAATGGAGGGCCCCGTATGGGGTGTAATAGAGACAATCGTCTAATCAGCGTTGTGGTCCATTATTCGTAGAAATGGTTAATCTATGAAAAGCCCTAGCAGCCACGTAAAACATGAAATATACAAAATAGAGGCGTCTAATTTTATATTGTAGAGGGGGCTATTGTTGTTTGTTTGATCTTGATGTAGGGATAGCTTTGCTATATGTTATTATAAAGTAGTAAACCATCATCATGTTGAAACAAACTAAAAGGGAGACACTATAGACTTAGTGCCACCGTGATCGTACATCTTAAAACTTGCTAGTATAGGATACACGACGGTAGCAAAAAATAAGATGATCCCTTATAAAACACCAAACATAAGTATTCTACCAAAGTGTGCACCACCTGGAAGGATCTCTTTATGACAGACAAACCATGATGATCGGGTGTCATACATATGTAAGAATTCACATGAGGATGGGTTTGGCAAGCCTGGCATATGTGGATATGGCATTGCTAAGCAGCAATAACAGTAAGGTAAATTTGGCGAGACTGGCATATGTCGATATGGCCTCGGAATACTAGAGATTGAAAGATCGAGCATGAGTCACATGTAGGATGTGATCGCACAAACTAGTTGTCTACCTTTGAAATTAATCCGTCGGCCATGTGATATTCGAGGATGGATAGTGAATCTGAATCATGTAATCACTGAAACTTCTCAGGGATGATTTATTTTAGTGTGAGCTCATTTATAATATGATTATCATGAACTCATTGTTGTGAACTAGTCTTAATTGATTTTCTTGCAAATATTTCTATAGAAAATGAACATGATTCAGCATCCTGATCTTTATTATTTTGTACGTGGGAGAGACTTAAAGAAGATGTGTCAAACTTCGTTAATTGGTACTTATGCCTTAGGACTGTGCTCAAGGGAGTAAACATCTTGTTCGTGATAGAAGAGCATGTGGGAGAGCTTCCAGGAAACAACATGGATGAGAAAGTAATGCTTGATTACCGTAATTGTCGAAGGACTTACGCCATAGATTAAAGTGTCATACAAGTTTGCATACCGCAAAATTTGCGTGATGAGTATGAGGATGCATACACTTTTGACACAATTGACATGCTAAAGTAATTGTTTATGCATCAGTTCAGAGTGGCCAAATTTGAGTTAGAAAATGAGTTTCTTTCTACAAAGATGGAGGAGAACACCTGTCCGAAAACCCACGTAGCCAACATGAATGGGTACATCTGAGCCTCATGGAAGACTTTGACTACTGGACCATAGATGAGTCTGCTATATACACGGTGTTACACTCTCTTCCACCGAGTTACACAGAATTAGTCCATGAGTATGTCGGAAGAGGAGAAAGCCTTCAATATTCTGAGTTCATGGGTAACCTTCAACATGTGGTGGTTGAATCATTGATGGAGAAGGTATATATTTGATATACTTGATATAAATGTTTGTTCCCTTATACAACACTTGCAGTTTGATAAGTATATGATACTTGTTCTATTTTATGAAAACAGGGCATGTCGTTGCATGGACGGGAAGAGGTGCGATCCAGGATTGATGACAACCAAGACAGTTGATGGCCAACAAGATTTCACCAAGAAAACTATCATAGGATTATGCTTAGAGTATTAGATAAATCTTTTCTAATCGATTGAGTATGAACACTTAGTATTATGTCTTGCATCTCGCAAGACAAAGTTATTCATGTTTTGAGACAAGTTAGTTGTTCTAGTTTAAATGAATAAAGTGTGCTTATACTGTGATTACAATTGAATTTATGTTATGATAGAAGCATTTATAAAGCACCATAATTGTCAAGTGATATCTAATGTTTAATGATTGAGTTATTATGAATAACAATAAATTCAAAACTCATAGCTATATTAAATGCATGAGATGAATTCATAAATGATGAAGTCATTAGATAATCGATCTATTAACTCATGAATTTATGAGGTCATTAGATACTAGATTTATTAACTCATGAATTTATTATTAAACAAGATGACTAAATGACGGAGTTCTAGCAAAGTAGAACTTGCGCCAAATATTATACATAAGTGATGTATTAATGAAGCGCATGAATTATCATTAAAATTACTTCATATGATTAATTGAACAAGGCATTCAATCGAGATCATAAATCTAAGATTATGGAATCACAGAGTAAAGTAAGATATAAGAATGCAAATCACTATTATGTGATCAAAGTGATAAGCATTATAGTTGACATAAATGGGAGACTTGTGAAAGAAATACCACAAATTGCGATGGGAATTTAAAGTGCTCAAGCACCAAAACCATTCTTAGTCATACTAAAATGTAGTATGGTCTAAATACATTCCCCTTGCGCTAATGCTATAAAATGAACAAAGTTGTTATAATTTATTAAGTTAAAACACCCACTTCATGAATAAGGAAACCATCCCGAATCAAATGAAGCAAGTGACTCCATATGATGATGGTGTTAGAAAGTTTCTAAAAGTTTTATGTGATATAACTTTCTTTGTATTAAAATTATGAGCAATTTTAGAACACATCTTCTCGAATAGCAAAACTTTTATTGCTTAACTGGTAAATGAGAAGATGGTTCTCAAGGGATAAACCAATGTGAGAAAAGTGAATACATTAACTAGGGTGATTGAACCTGCCTCCAGATAACAGAGTAACGCAACGAAAAGACGTTCCGTTGTAATGACTCCGTGAAAGGAGGATATATGCTATTGATGATGATCATGGTATATGAGTTACAACCTTAGTTTAAATAAGAAGATTGTCATGAATACGTTATGTACAGAACAATAATCATGAGTTTTCTTAAATGAAACAAAAGAGGACACTTCTCGCAAATTATGAAGAATGGATGGTTCCCTGAAACACGAGGAGAAATGAAATAATATTGAGTTGCATACAGGATGGCTCACATCCTATGAAATAAAGAAGTTATTTCACATTCCAAATAACCAGGAAGTTATTAAGAATGATGCAAAACATAAAGGCTTTATTTGGCACATAAAGGATGTTATGGCTAAATTCAATATTGATTGACTACGAAAGCGGAGCAACGGTAGAACAATATGACATTTCATTCACAAATACTATGATAAGGCCATTGCCTGAAATTTCATCACATTCAAATATGGAATTTGAAGAGGACATTGCAATTGACATGACGAAAGGATGTTTAGGAAAATTGGACCATAGTACTTCAAGGAAGAAACTCTCAACCTTGATTTGATCTAGTGATTTTGGAGTGATCAAAATATTGAGATGTGCTGCAATTTCATGAAATTGAGTGGGATCTTTGAAGACTTCCTGAAAAACTTGGAATGCAGAGGGCATTTTCTGAGTGGGAGATTTGAGAGAAATATTGTTGTGTTTGACACAATTAGAAAAGTCACTTGATAAAAACTTACTCAAAGATATATGTATCGGATACATTTGAGTGGGAGCATAATATTGATCTCATATATATATATGATGATATATGTGAAGACAATCTCAAGTATATACGTTGATATACATGGAGAATAAGGCTAATAGAATAAAAGATTGCAAGAATCTTCCATAAATGATATACAGATGTAAAACACACTGAAATCTATAAGGATATATTAAGATACGTGTAATGAACATCAAAAGGATTGGAATGATATCCTAAACAAGAAAGAGGTTCTTGTGATTAGAAATCATATAAAGGATGAAGAACCTTAGTATCACAAGTAATGTTTTAATGGAAGAATAGGGATGCACCTTGTCCTTAGACATGTGATCCTATATGACCTTTGACATATGATTCTACCATAAAAACGAAATTGTGAATCCAACAAAAGGAATGACTCAAAAAGGTTCTTGAAACAAGAACATGTTCCGATGTGTTTGGTTGGTAAAGCACAGAGCCTGAAATAAAGTCCAAACATTCAGTGTCTGGAAAGAAACTAAGGACAAAACTCTAAATGATAGAAAGGATAATAGACCTGAATGTAATACTGGATTACGATTACAAGCCTTATGATGGGTCTATATGAATTAGAGATGTCACCAAAAGGAATTGAAAGAAATGTGAGCTAGGATTTTGCGAATAAAAAATTCTACAAAATATATAAGTATTCTTGAGGAAGTAGAAAGTTGAATATAGTTTAGTGTAAGAAGTTTAGACTTCTGGCTGAGTGTACTTTCCAGTATACATGACTATGGAAAGTCCGTGGGGAGAAAAACCATCTTGTCATTAGAGAATACTTTAAAATAAAATTCTCACTCTCCCGCCAAACTTATAATTCAAACATTGTAGGATAAAGAGTGGTATGTCAAAGCAAGTTGACCAATACCAGTTGCGAAGGAACATAAGAATCTGAACGAACAAAAATCATTGACGAGACCTCTTCCATAAGAAGCATGATCGATAAACACTTATTTGGTAAGGTGATTATGATCGTACGATATGAAGCTGGATTATTTGCTCTCTAGTGCAAGTGGGAGATTGTTGGATATATGCTCAAAAGGAAAATAATATATGATTATTCCAATATATCTAAATAAGTTCATAACCAGTTTCATAATGTGCTAGAACTATATTAGTGAAACAATGATACATGTGTGGTATAGAAATAACCAGAGCTCCTAGTCATCCTCTCATGATGACTAGTTTATCGTCAACTGATGATCGTGGTTTCACGATCATGGGCAATCAAGTCAATTGACGGTGAGGTCACCTCATTGGATGAATGAGGCGATGAACATTACCCAACGCAAGCATTGCAACATGACCAAATCGTAAAAGTTCAATGTTGTAATTAAAGAACGTAGTAGCAAGTTCCTTAAACCGTGAGATCAAGCATTAGTGTTATCTCCGGAGGATGTTTTAAGTGCATTAACCGTCACACTGAAACATGGTGACCATAAAGGTGTATCTTGGGTAATCCAATGGGATATGTTAAGGAGTGTTGAATCAAGAGCGGGATTTGTCAATCCATATAATGGAAAGATACTCAGGGCCCACACGGTGAGATTGCATCCATAAAGTTCTGCAGCGTGTGGCTAGGTCGCGGGGATGATTATCACAGAACGAGTGAATGAGATTTGTCGGTAACGAGATTGAACTAGCGCATTAGATTCTATTGATAGAATCTCGAACTAATCGAGTGTCACATGACAACGGGAATGGTATACGACGTATATGGTTCAATCGATTACTTCCGAAATGCACAGGGGTCATTATGGGCATCCAGGTCCCGCTGATGATCATTGACCGTAGCCTTCGTCTAGGTCATGACTGGAGTGTTCTCGGACCGTAGGGTAACACACTTAAGGGCTCGATGAATATCAGAGACCGTTTCCGAACTATCGGAGTTACCGGAAAAGAGAGAAAGACATACCGGAAAAGTTCCATGTTGGTCCGTAGGATGTTCGGAGTGAGACGGAAGGTGTTCCGGATCGTCGCGAGATGAAATAATATGTTTTATTTATTATTTAAATCAATTAGTAATTAAATACATTTTATTTATAATTAAAAAGTGGAATGGATCTACTTTGTGAAAGAAGCCCATTAGGGGAAATAAAAGGGAAAAAAGAAAGAAAAAAAGGGAGAGAGGGGGTGCCATGGGCCTTAGGCCTAAGAGGGGTGTGCCCCCCCCTTGGCCGGCCACCTCCCCCTAGCAAGGGATTTTTGTGCCACATTTCTAGGGGAGAGGGGATGACTTCCTTACCCATCATATATACATGAGTAGGGTGCACTTATTTAATACACAGAAATTTGTGGAGAATTAAATACAATCCCAAATTGAGATCGGTTTTCTCCGGTCTTCTCCCCTCTCTTGTCTCTCCCACGGTGAGCTCCCCCTTTTAGGAGCCTATACTGGGATTGAGACTTCTCCACCATACGGTTTTCACCGGTCTTCTTCCCTCTCTCGTCTCTCTCAAGTCGGGGTCCCCTTTTCTTGAACCTCTGTTGGGATTGAGGCTTCTCTGCTACGCGGACGCCGTCGTGCTGCCGAAACTCCGGTTCCGAGAGTTCTACCTCCGCCACCTTTGCTGGATCGGAGAACGGAGGTCGTCATCGAGTTCTGTACGTGTGCGAGTACTACGAGTGCTTCACGTGCGGCACTTTCACCTGACAGGGTGCTAACGCAGCCAGGGGGATGTGAAGGTTACACGGCTTCATCAACCACATTTGCGGGAATGTTTCCCGCGCAACAGACTGCACCCTGATGTATGTTTCCGGTAGTCTTCCCATTACAGTAATACAGTTAGATAGATCTTGGGTTAAGGGTGACGCTTGTTAGAAAAATTATTGGTTTCTGCAGCGAGACCCAACAGTCCAGGTGTGCGCTGCAGCACCGCCAACTACATGAGACTGGAGCAGGGGTTCCTGCCGGCGCTGGTTGGTTTGCGTGGATTGAGGAAGACGATGGGAGATTGAAGAAGCATGACACACGTTGGATGTCAATCAAATGACTACTGTTCCCCGCGTCTTTATTTAACTACGTTGACAACTGGATGTGCAGGTTTTAACCTCTTGGGTCCCAAATGTTATCCTATAGATCTGGAGGAAGAAGACTTACCTGTTGGAGGGCCCTAGTGGGCCCAGGCGGCCTGTTGGCACGATCAGGGGGTGCCCGCGCCCTCTGGTTGCCTGGACCAGGGTGGGCCCCCTGGTCAGCCTCAGGCACTTCCAGGACTCTTTTTTGCACAAAAGTTTATTTTGAATTTTCTATATTTTTTTTTGAGAAATTCATTTTCGGTTAATTATTTAGGTAAAGAAAGCTGCAGGACTTCTAGAAACTCGAAACAGTGGTCAAACTTATGAAGTCTCAAAAACATAATAGTAAGGAACAACAAGGGAAAATAAAAGCTAAAATCAATTACACCCCTTTTGAGACAAGTGAAAATAAAAGCTAAAATCAATTGCACCCATTTTGCTTTCATAGAACAGGTTTGTTAGTAAGGTTGATCAAGTCTTCCTAGCAAATAAATTATATAGGGACCAAAAGGTTTTACTTCAGAAAAGTAACTATTATACCTTTACTTTCAAGGACATTGTCCCCACCATAATAGTTTTATATTTATGAAGCACATGTAAAGGACAATCCCAATCTCCACTCTTGACGGTCTCAATGTTTTCAATGGAATTAAGGCCATGCCTTTTGTCGATCTTCTTCGGAAAATAAACTGTAGGCTCCTTATCATTAACATTTAAAGTAACATTTCCTTTGTTGCAATGAATAATAGCACTTACGGTGTTAAGAAAAGGTCTTCCCAGAATTATGGACATGCTACCGTCTTCGGGCCTGTCTAGCACAACGAAGTCAGTAAGAATCAAGAAATGAGCAACTTAACCAAGAACATCCTCACAAATACCAATAGGGACGGCCATAGACTTATCGGCCATTTGGAGAGAGATATCTGTAGGGATTTGTTTGTCTAAACAAAGCCTCTTATATAAAGATAAAGGCATCATACTCACTCCTGCACCAATATCACATAAAGCACTTCTAACGTAATTATTCTTTATGGATCAAGGAATGGTGGGTATACCTGGATCTCCGAGCTTCTCAGAGATTTTCCACTAAAATAGTAATTAGCAAGCATAGTGGAAATTTTCTCATTAGGAACTTTTCTTTTATTAGTAACAATATCTTTCATATACTTTGAGTAAGGAGGCAATTTAATAGCATCGTTCAAAGGGATTTGAAGAAAAAGAGGTTTCATCCATTCACAAAAATTATTCTAATGCTCTTTGTCTTTAGTTTCGAGAGACTTACCTGGGAATGGCATTGACTTCTGTATCCAAGGCTGTAACAGCCCAGTTTTCACAAAAATTAAAAATTTTGTTTTCGGTGTGAATTGTTTGCTTGTCTGATTTGTTTGCGGTGTTTGCATCCCTGATTTATCGATCGGCGATTATTTTACCCCCTCTTATCTCGTATCGGGCGGAGACCGACCCTTGCCACCCTGACACTCGACCTTTGCGACACCGGGTTTCACCTGATCACCGTCGCGAAAACCGCACGAGACTAGCCGCAGCCAACGGAACGAAAAACCCCGTTTAATAATTAAACGGGATATTTTTATAGCGCACCGGAAAGTGTTCTCGGAAAAGTAACAATGAGAGGTGAACGCCGCCGGCTCGACGCGTTGATCGCGCAGTTCGAAGTTTTACCCGAATCGGAGATACTGCGGATCCCCGGCGGTCAGAAACGTAAACACCGCGCGCGCGAGAGAAAACCGGGGATGTTTTTGCAAACTACCAGCCACCTGGGCTATATAAAGACCACCACACTCCCACCCATTTCTAGGGTTTCCCTAGCCACAAAATTGGAGCCACCCCCCTCCACTTTGCCCCAAAAACACCCCATTTTCGTCCTTTGCTAGCCCATCAGATCTGGACCGTCAGATCGCCCGATCTGACGGCCAGGAGAGCGCCACGTCACCCTCCTCTCTCCTCCCGTGGGCAGCCTCTCCACCGTGCCGCCCGCCAGGTCCTCTCCTCCCCCGTGCTCCTCTCCCCTTCCCTCCTCCTCACCCCTCCTCTCCTCACGCAGGGGCGCGCCGCCATGGGACCCCGTCGTCGCGCACCATGGAGGGCTGGTCGGAGCTCGCGCCTCCTCGGGCAGAAGCCGCGTCCCAGCCGCCGCCCCTCCTCTCCGCGCCTCCTCGCCGCCCCACCTGCGTCCCGGCCGCCAAAGCTCCTCGCCGGAGGCAGCCGGCGCCGCCGCGTTTCGCTGCGGGATCGGGAGCCCCGCTCCAAGCCACCGTGGCCAATTGGGCCGGTCCAAGCGCCCCTGGCCCGCTGGCTCCTCCCAGCCGAGCCGGCCTCCCATGGCCCAGCCAAGCCGCCAGTCTCTTGGGCCGAGCCCAGCTGGGTGAGGCCCGACTCCATTTTTTATTTGTTTTTCCTTTTTCCAAATTTTGCTAAGTCTGAAAAATGTTGTTGCTGATTCAATTTTGCGAGTAGTTTTGCGGTAAATCTGTAGCTCGGATCACGTTGCGCCCAAAAAGGAAATTGCTTAGAATTGTGTGTACTCCAATCCATATTTTGAGAGCATTTGCATTCGAGGTCATCTTGATTGTGTAATTGTGTTCTAAACAGGGCATCAGATCGTTAATTGCAACTGCTGCTGTTAAACTGTCTGAAAACTGTTGCTTGATTGAAACTTCGGGGGAGGGTTGCTTCGCAACCGTACGTCGAAATTGAGTGATTCCTTTTGGGTTGCGTTAAGCATTGTTTCTACTTCAGTTTCATGAATTCACATGCCACAATTGCTTGCTGCATCATGATTGTATCTTGCTCCACAGTAGCTACCCTGTTGTTAGTGTGCTGCTGTTTATATTTTGTTGCAACTTCGGGTGACGGTTGCGTCGCAACCGTTTATCGGAATTGAGTGATTCCAATTGCATATTGTTAGGCATCATGTCTACTTCCATTACATGTATTGCATTGTCATGATATGTTTGCTGGTCATCTAGTTATTGAGCTCCAAAGTTGTTATGCTGCTGTTTTTGACAGCCACCTCTGTTTTTCTCTAAGTCTGTAATGTTCCGATGCCATGTTGCATGCTTAATATATTTTGATCTATGATGCCTATTTGCATGATTCTTTTTTCCATGCCTTCCCTGTCATGTCTACTTTAGTTCCATATCATTTGTGAGCATGTTTGCATTGATTATCCTGTTTATGCATTGCTCTAAAGTGTGCTTCGTGATGTTGGCAGATTGTGCCCGCAACTTGTTTTGCTTATATCTTTTTAACCGTAACTCCGTTTGGGGTGTTCTTTATATGTAACTTGATTAGTTTTTCGTGTAATTTGTGTTTATGCTATTGTTTTCTGTTGTTAACCAACCTAAAATATGGTTTAGGGCAGAATAGTACCAAATCTTTTAATTGTCGCGGGGTACTTAGGGTGTGTTTGGTTGGACGTGCTGGGTCGACTGGGGCTGGGTCGATCGGCTCGACCATGTGTTTGGTTCGCGAGCGGGGTTGGAGCGAATCTGCCAGCGAGGGAATATTCGCATCAGATGCTGTTTCGCGTGACTCCGCAAAATCAGTGGACTCACGCGGCCCATCCATGACTCGGCTCGCTCATCTCTCGCTCCCTCGCTCAACTCGCTCGCTCGAACCCTAGCCGCCGTCCCTCGCACCCCTCGCGATCCCTCGATCCCTCGCGTCCCTCGCTCACCTCCTCCCACGCCGTCAACCTCTTCCTCAAAATCCACGGCGGACCAGACTCGGCGGCGGCGATTGGGGGCTCCCAAGGCGGCGGTTCCAGCAGGCTGCGGCGATTGGGGGCTACCGAGGCGACGACGACGTTACCAGCACACGGCGACGCAAGTGAGGGGCTCATCCTCATCCCCATGCCCGCTCCCCCCACCCTTGTCGCCTCTTTTTTTTCTTTGTTTAGGAGGTGGGAGAGATGCGATCTGCCATCTCAATTTGATCTGACCTGCGAGTGATGTGAGAGCCGAGGATCTGTAGTAGGTTGAACCTTTGATCTGTAGTAGGTTGGATCTGTACTAGCGAAATTGGTAGGACTAGGTGAGAGCTTCTTGGTACAAGTAATTACTATGGATGCAAGATTCAGATTGACATTGTTTGTGTTCTCGTACTACCTCTGAAAAATACATATTTGGATGGTGACATTGAGAGCCGCCTCACTCACGGAGGGAGGGACTGTGCACCAGAATTTGTTGTTCATTAGTTGGCCGACCACATGGTTTCATTTTTTTTGTGAAAATCCACTTCTGCAAGCGTTGCCACTACATTCTCAAAGCTTGTGAGGCCTACTTGCAAGGGGCTGTGGTTGGCATGCAAGCTCAATGATGATGCCTGCTCCACTGATGGGAACAAGTAGTGTTGTTGCTTCATGGGTTTCGAACTTGGCTGCTCAAGGTGCTCGTACTGGCTGCAGTCTGCTCCTATGTCTGACATGATAAAACTTGTCCCCTGCTATTTCCGTATAAATGTACATTCAACATTTGTTGTTTTATCTGAACATTTGAGAAACGTGGTTCCAAATGAATCCATCTCTTTCCAAACCGGAAATTGAGTTGCGCCCTGCATAGTTTATGTTTTTGTTAAGATTTGTGGGTTTATTTTAATTTAAGGGTACCCTTCTTTTAAAGACCGTGTCAGACTGCAAGATTCAGCCTAGATATTTCGAGTAGAGATGCAAAGCCAGTGGTTGATATGTGACTGCAGATTACAGTTCGTTCCTCCAAAGATATGCCTGGCCATGTGTGACTGCAGATTATAATTATGTTGTCTCCTCACTTTCAGTGCTTGTCAAAGTTTTATTTTAATGTGACCACGGTTGCAAACTGGCAGGGGCTAATAATTTTGTGTGTGTTCTCTTCAATAGGCAGCGGCGGCGGCGGCAGGGCAAGGGCAAGCAGCAGCCACCGGCGGCCTCCTCCGGCAGTCAACCTCTTCAACGGGCACTGACTTGTTTCTAAGGTACACATATCATCCATACGAATGTTGAGTTATTTCTGAAATCTGTAGGAATTCCTTGCTGAAATTAAAATTTGAATATGTCTTTAGATGGGAAATCAAACAAATTTGTTAATTTGGGCTGCTGCTGCTTATGTTTGGATTGTCATGGCTGTGGTTGTTATTCAGTCTAGAAAAAGAAAAAGAAGAGCACGACCAATAATTAGCTATGCACCAATTGATGAAAGAGATAGGACGACCATCATCTGAATAACAAAATCTGGAGGGATGAGACTACTTGCAGAAACATGCTTAGGCTAGGTAAAGGAGCATTTTTTCGGTTCTGTCATGTGTTCAGGGAACGCCATCTGCTTGAAGATACTATACACTTGTCTATTGAGGAGCAGGTTGCAATGTTCCTCAACACAATTGGCCACAATCTGAGAACTAGGTTAGTTTCCACAAATTTCGATAGGTCAACTGAAACTACAAGCAGATATGTCAACTTAGTATTTCATGCTATTGGTGAGTTGCGAGATGAATACATCAAGCCACCTTCACTGGATATTGCTCCTCAAATTGCAGGCAACCATCGATGGGATCCATATTTTAAGGTAAGATGGGTAGGCAATAGATGTGGTATTTTGGTACCTCTAGAATTACTAGGTTGCTAATTGGGTATATTGTTGATGAATTAGGATTGCATTGGAGCAATTGATGGTACCCACGTGAGGTGTTCTGTGCCTAAGGCCATGGAGCCAGCTTTTCGTGGTAGAAAGTCTTTCACTTCACAAAATGTTTTGGCTGCGGTAGATTTTGATGGGAGGTTTACATATGTGTTGGCTGGTTGGGAGGGCACAGCTCATGATGCAACAGTGTTAAAAGATGCATTAGAAATACCTAATGGCCTACATGTACCAACAGGTAAAACTAATAAAATAGTGTCAATTTGCTATGTAGATGACAAATAAGTACTTAGCTAATTAATGATATGTTGTAGGTAAATATTACTTAGTTGATGCTGGCTACGGGGCTAAGCCTGGATTCCTGCCTCCCTTTCGCAATACAAGATACCATTTGAACGAATGGGGACACCATCAAGCTGAAAATGCACAGGAACTGTATAACCTTAGGCACTCTTCACTTCGCATAAAGGTTGAGTGTGCATTTGGTTCGCTTAAGAGGAGATTCAAAGTCCTTGATGACATCCTTACCCTACCCAAGTTGACATTGTTCAAGCATGTTGCATTATACATAATTGGATGTTGACTGATGGGGCTGGTGATATCTTCGTAGAAGCACAAAATAACCCACCTGAAGCCCCAACGTATGTTGTACATGCTACAACTACACGAGGCCAAGCTAGAGAACATCAAGTCACTGTTAATATTAGGAATAATATAGCCAATGCAATGTGGGAAGGGCGTGCACAATACCTTGCCAATCAACATGCTTAGTCCAACTTGTGTAACATTTAGAATATGTTTCTATAATATTCTGAACAATCTATGTAATGCTTAGTTTGTTATTTTGTAGTATTTCTGTAATGTTCTTTTGAACAATATATCTTTGTAATATTTCTGTAATATTTTGAACAAGGCTGCAATGGATGAGGTAGGTTCAGAGGGTAGGTCAGTGGTGTCCTGGACTTCTTCCATGTCAACTTTCATGTTGAAGCACATGTGTGCACTTGTGGATGGTGGTGCAAGGACATCTACAGGATTTAAGATGATGCACTACAATGGTTATGCAAGGGCATTGAATGAACACTTCCGCCAATCTTTGACTGGATCACAGATTAGCAGCCATCATAGAGTTATTAAGAAGAAGTTTGCCAAGATCAGCAAAATAAAAGACACAGTCAGTGTTGCACAGTGGGATGATGAAACATGCACCATAAGGCTGGAGCATGAGATGGCTTTAAACTATATTGCGGTATGTTTTATTACTTGCTGAAATTGTTGTTATAGTTGCTGGAATTCATGTATTGCTTGCTGAAATTGTTATTATAGTTGTTGGAATTCATGTATTGCTTGCTGAATTTTTTTTTATAGTTGCTGGAATTCATGTATTGCTTGCTGAAATTGTTGTTATAGTTGCTGAAATTGTTGTATTGCTTGCGGAAATTGCTGGAATTGGTGGTAGAGTTGCTGGAATTGCTATTAGAGTTGCTGGAATAGCTATTTTAGTTGCTGGATTTGCTGTTTTAGTTGCTGGAATTAGTGTTTTAGTTGCTGAAATTGCTGTATTGCTTGCTGAAATTTCTGGAATTGTTGTTAGAGTTGCTGGAATTGTTGTTAGAGTTGCTGGAATAGCTATTTTAGTTGCTGGAATTGCTGTTTTAGTAGCTGGAATTACTGTTTTAGTTGCTGAAATTGTTGTTTTAGTTGCTGGAATTGTTGTTATAGTTGCTGGAATAGTTGTTTACTTGCTGGAATAGTTGTTTTCTTTTCTATTCTTTCATATTCTTGTTGTTTACATGTTAATTTCAGAAGCACATGGATGCAGCTGAGTTCATCAAAAAACCAATAGAGAATTATCGAGAGATGCAAATCATATATGGTGACCGCTTGGCAACAGGGAAGTATGCTAAAGGATCAAGCGAACCTATTGGGATTTCTGCAACCTCAATGAACTGTGATGAGGAAGATGAAGAGAACAATGAAGGGACCTCTGCCACAAAGCCAACAAAGAAGCAAAAGAAGTATCCTAATGAAGAAGAAGGCCTCATTTCCATTCTTGGTCGTGTAGGATCTGAGCTTGCGGCTGCCATCGTCACAGCCGGTGAGAAGTCTGCCCCTCAACCACCTCTTGATGAAATCCCTGATGACTTGTATGAAACTTTGCTTGGTATGGAAGGCTTTAGTGAGGCTCAAATTGCTCACTATTTTGCCTTTCTGGTTGAGAATCTTAAAAGTGCCAAAGCTTTCATGAAGATGGGACACACAGGTCAGCAGACTTGGATGGCTAGGTACATCAACAAAGAATGGAAAGATTAGATAAGGTTGAGTGAGCGTCGAACCTTATGTTGTGTCGAATGATCTTATGTATGTCGAATGTTCTTATGTGTGTCGAATGATCGTATGTATGTCGAATGATCTTATGTGTGTCGAACCTTCTATGTATTGAATGGATATGTGTGTTGAACCTTATGTGTGTCAAATGATCTTGTGTGTCGAAACATTCCTTGCTAATCTGTTTTGAATGATCTTATTATGTGTTGAATGATCTTAACAATTGGTATATATTATGTTGCTAATCTGTTTTAGTTTGAATTTACTCGAAGGAATCTGATTGTATCTTTGTACAACTTTGAAATAATAAGAAAACTGTAATTCTCACTTTTTTTGGTTGGCTCAATCAACCAAACAAGAAAACTGGTTCGAACCGTTCACTCGGAGTCGAACAAGCAAACACGAGAGTGGTTTGGTTCATTCAATCTAACTCAGGCAACCAAACACGAAACCCGATTCGCTCGAACCAACCAACCAAACACTTGGGTGAATGGGGTGGCTCAGCAAAATCTGGTTGACCCTAACCCATGCACTGTGAACCCCCAACCAAACACACCCTTAGTGTTATGCCATGTTTAGGTTGTGCCTCGCTTAAATTGACTAGTATAGATAGTTTGCTTTGTGCTTCACCTCTTGACATGTTTGTGTGCTATGTCATGCTTGCTTGAGTTGCCATGTTAATAACCGTTGGTTGATCACCTGTAGCTAAGCAACTTGAACCACCATAAACGTGCGGTATTCGTCGTGTGTGACCGATACCCCACTTAAACTGTTAGTAACCGCTCTCGACGGTAGGTGCGATGTCTCGTGTTTCCTTCTTGTTGACGCTTTCTCGTGTTTGCCTCGTAGTAATAGATGCTTGCTCGTTGATTGCTTTCCAGTGTTTACCGTCTTGTGTGCTTCCGCGGGTACCTCTCGGAGACATTGCGAGCGTGCGATCGACTACACCTTCGGAATCCGACTTATCAACACGCAAGGACTATACATTACTTATGATCTATTCTATTTCAACCAGCGGTTTGCATGCTAGTCTAGGATAGGTTCGATGCTTGATCCTACCACATGTTTACAGCCTCTTTCAAATCGATACAGCCATGTCCCTTCCCAGCAAACCTTGTACTGCTATGTTACTATTGCTCGTTGCTCAGCCTCTGCTTATTATGCATGCTTAGGATGCTACGATGTTACCCTGTTACTCCTTGGTTTGGGCTATCACATTATTATATTGTTATGGATGATATGATTATTATAATGTTGACTATATTCGACGAAGGGTGGAAGGTCTAGGCTATCCCGCCCCGACGCTTTGTTCCATTCGAGTCACCTAGGATCCAAGTTCCGGGTATTGGTTTTAAGACTGAGCGTGCCTAATCGCGTGTGGGATTTTATGGGTTCCCCTTTTCTTACCTACCTAGCTTCAAACATTTCTAGAGGTGGGCCAAGCTGATTTACCATTTGGAAACCGTGTGTGTGCTGGTCAGCTGCCAGTAGTTTTCAAACAACTCGGGCCAGCGGAGACAGAGTTCCTCTGTTGGTCCACACTGGTGAGCTAGGGAAGTCCTGTGGGCACCCCAGACTATATGTCCGAAGCGACCAGTTGTGTATACAGTCATGATCTCATGATCAGTTCGCATGACACACAACTCGACATGGATATCATAGTCTCAATGTTCATACAATACCGAATACAAGTCATACAACAATAAAGTCTTACATGGCCTCATCGGGCTCAAATAGCAGCGGAAAAGCAAAAGCATCAAAGGCAGGGGCGACACAATCCACAGGGTAGATCAGAGCATAACACGTCCTAGTAGTCGCCGGTAGAATCGTCATCATATACCTGCTCCTCCAAGCCTGGCCGATGGAATAACCAGGGACAAAGCCGTGAGTACATACAAATTACTTGCAAACCACCTAAAGAAAGAAACAATGTTTTGCATACGAAAATAATAGGATGGCCATATGGTGGAGTTTTTTAGAGGGATTTTCTATCTACTCAAGATCATTATTAAGTTGGCAAAATTTTAACAATTGGCAGATTTTATTTCCCCACAAAGTACTTGGATAAGTCAAGTCAAACCTTTTTCCAATAACAACATCATCGTCGCGATCCATAAACTCGATACCGGCTTTTTCATCTATTCCCCACAAGGTGTGGCCTCACTAGCTGTCCATGACCGTGGACTCCGGCTACTCGAATAGATTTACACTCTGCAGAGGTTGTACACTTTACCCACCACATTCGATACATCCGCCGTGTGTCCCCACGGATCGTCATACTTCAGTATGCGGGTCTCGGATAATCGACCTTAGTTTTCCCCTTGTCTGCCCTAGTATAGGTGAATCCACCCCTTGCGTACTGCATGGACTTTCCGTGTGACAGGTCATGCTCCTCTTGGACCCAAGCCTGCACCGTAGTCGAAGAGCACCAAGGTTCCTTCCGACACTAAGCCTAGCGAATTTCACCCATCGACTTCGAGGGCTATCGGATTCGTGGAATCACGCATCCATGTGTAGTTATAGGACCCCCGTACTAACATAAACAAGCTTCCAACTAGCCCTGTCCCATACCAGAGTATAGTGGTTGTACTGTAATGCTAGATTTTGGCGGCACAAATAGAGAGTCCCTCCAGACTTTGTCCATGTCCGACGATGTTCCACAGTCCCGGCTATACCACCTTCTTAGGTGAATGCCGTACCAAATAGGATGAAGTATGACTTTCCAAGTTGTTATGTAATGATAAATACTAGAGCTGAGTGATGGTCTCGACAGAATGCCGGGATCATCGGGGTTCTACTTAGTTTTTCCCAAATAGGTAGGCTATGGGGTGGTGTGGAGTTTCTCTAATATAACTAATACAATCCCAAACCACATGAATATAATACTAGCATGATACACTATAAATGATACAAAGAAAGTAAAAATGGGTAAAGCGGAGTTTGAGTTTTGACGGTGGCTTGCCTTCCTCGGCGATGTACCCTGTATCGGCTTCTTCGGTGGCAAGGGAGGAGTCTTCACCTGCAATGTACGGCGTATCGTCTACACGTTGCGGAAGAAAAAAAATTCACCATTACAATCGGGCAAAACAAACAAGGCACACAACACTCATCTTCATTATCAAACAACAAGTAAATAAAAGAACAATTTGTACTAGCATTGAAATACTACATCAACACTTCAGAGTTGAATACCACAACAAGGCATTGGAATAAATTTAATAGGATTACCACAACAAGAGTATATTAAAGCAATTCTTAACTTGAGTTATGTTAAGGTATTCATTAACAACTTATTAACTTGTTTTATTTCCATAACCAAGTTCATAGCAATAACATAGTGACCATATGCTAGTTTAATAATAAACTAACAACCAAATAGTACTAACATAAGATACAAAGGAAATAACTACCAATATTAATAATAATAATAATAATAAAAAGGGTCACAAATTTTTTAAGCCAAATAATATTCTACACACAGAAAAATCAAGAATATTCATAGGAGTATAAACAAATCAACATTTCATTTTTAGGGTTTATAGGGAATTGATTAAAACTATTCTTAGCTGCTACAAAGCACAATTAACTAGTTTAAACTAAAGCAATTAATTTGGTACTGCATAAAAATTATTCTAAACATACAGAAAAATAAAACACAATTTTCTAAGCCACACAAAATTTATTTCATAATTTTATGAGCTACGGTTATTTGTTTAGAATTATTTAAGTGCTGCAGTTTATGATAAGGAAAAAAATGACAGCCGGCCCATGGCTATTTGGCACACACGGGCACTGTTTCTTTTTTTTAAACGGGCCGAGCCCAGCGCAACAGTAAGTTTTTTTTAACAAAGGGGTATGGGGCTCCCTGGGCCGTTAGATCTGGGAAGATCGGACGGCCAGGGGCCCGTCTTCCAGCTCGGGCGGACTGGGAGATCGGGAGAGCTCCCATGGCGTACAGGGGGCGGGTTGGCCTCGCCGGCGGCCCTCCGGTGGCCGGCGGCCGGCGGCATGGGGTGGCGGAGGTAGGGGGCGGCCTGGGGGCTCCTTTTTGCCCAAAAGTGGGGCATGCAACGTAGAAAAAAAGGCGGCCAAGGCGGACAGTAGGGACTTCGAGGCGCTCACTGGAGGTGGTTCCGGCGACGGCGTGGAGGGGCGGCGGGCGTAGAGGACGGCGAGGGCGGTCCGTTTTTGAAGAATACGACGGCCTGGGGCGACGGGGTTGAAATCGAGCTCGGGGTAGACGAACGGCAGCGGCTGCGGCTTCTCCGGCGCTCCTCGCCGGAGTCTCCTTGCCGGCGTGGCTCCGGCGTGGGGCGGAGGTGGAGAGGCTCGCCGGCCTCTCCCTCCTCTCCTTCTTCTTCTTCCTCCTCCTCCTTCCTTCCCTTCCTTCTTCTTCCTTCTTCTTCCCCTCGGTTTCTCTCTGTCTCGGCGAGCGGGTGTGGTGAGGCGCTGGAGCGAGGTGGAGTGAGGTGAGGAGGGGCGCTGGGGGTGGGGTTTTATAGCGAGGAGGGAAGGGGAGTGGGAACTCCGGCCTCCTCGCCTACTGGCCAGTCCAAGCGGTGGCGAGAGCTTGCGTCACCGGGGAAACCTGGGGTGACGTCAGAGGAGGGAGGGTGCCATGCGGGCTGGGGGAGAGAGGAAGATGGGCTGCGGCCTAGGGGAGGGTTTCCCTTTTTTTTTGTACTGCTAGTATTTATGTTGCAAATTCTACTCCTGTTTTTATTTAAGTTTGAATAAAAGTTTCAAACCCAAATCTTCTAAATACTTTTAAAACTTACAGAATTATTATTATTATAATTGTTTTTGGAAATTGTAGAATATTTAATAAGGTTAATAATATTATTACTATTATATTAATAGCAAATAATCCTTTCGCACAAATTAAATATTTTAATTAAATATCTTTTGCTATAGAGATATTTTTAATTATTTAATTAGTGAATTTTTATAAAGACAAGCATTTATTTGGGAGTCATTTTATTGGCTTTAATTATTTAAGGGTCACTAAATGTGGTTGTTTGAGGTTTGGTGCTGTGAGTTTGTACCACTATTTAGGTTGATTCTTTAGTCATGGAAAGGCAACCTCATAAGGAAAAGCAAAAATTAAGCATGGCAAGACAGGGCATAGCAATCAAAGTAAGGCATAGCCAAACAAAACAAGTAACAAGCAGGTATGATATGTCACTCTTACTATTATCACATCTCAACCAAGCAAAGTTTTTGTTACCCCTCATTTTTGGCTACTCTAATAACAGGGTAATAAAAGTCGAGATGTGACAAGTCCCCTGTTATATAGGTGAGACTAAACCCGACCTTGGCCATACGGAAGAGTCCGATCCGAGAGCGTGGCCAGCTTTTGGATTGGGTGTCGACTCCCCGGGGGCCACCCGGATCTGTGCGTTGTTAGATACAGGGACCTGTCGTTTCGGATCTCTCGGAACTAAATCATAAAATGGTTGCCTATGATGGGTAGCAACTGAGAGAGATGGGCGAGCATGCGACGCCTCGTAATGGGCAGTTGGTACACCCCTGCAGGTTTAAATCTTTTCGAGAAGCCGTGTCCACGGTTATGGACGACTTGAGACCTACTCCTTGTTCATAGACAACAACAACTGAGATAATCTTAATATAACTTGATCAACGTGTGTGTGCGCCTTGACTGCTTCTTCTTCGTCGGGATGCGAAGAGGAGGACAATTATAGGATAGGTGTTATGATTGCGTAAGTAGTTGATAGCAAGACTTGTTGGAGGCGATTCCTCATCGAATGCTTGGCTTCTTATATTACTCTCTAGATCGTTAGCCACTTCATAAATGCTAGTGCGGCAGCAACCTCACCACTTACCCCTTCCTTACCGTAAACTACTAGTTGTCCTAAAATGACGAGTGATGAAGTCCTTCCTGGGTCAGATGACCACTACAGTTGGATGCTGAGTACCTCTATACTCATGATACTACCCCCAAACTCTTTTGAGGGTTCTTGATCGACAACAGGTATGGTGACCAACGTTTCACGTGGAGAATCGACGACGACTAGTTAGGCGGATCCCGGCGGAGGGCCTGGACCCGTGTGGTTATGGGATCGATGCTTTTCTCTTTGCCACAAAGCATTTGATTATAGTCTGTACTCAGACATGTAACTTCCGCTGTTATATTGTATTTAAGGCAGTTGTATGCCGATTGTATGAGATGTTGTATCCTTGTATCTGTAATGTTGTGATATCATGTTGGAAATCCGGGGCATATGACTATGTCATATGTCGCGGTGGGACTGATATGTGCTTCGTCCCCGGATCTGGATGGAAACATCTAGATCTGGAACAGTACCGTATATCGGGCCTTACAACTTGGTATCAGAGCCTTACCGACCGTAGGATCCCTTCTCTGGCCGAAGTCGAGTCTAGAAAAAAAATATTTTGTAGTTATTAAGTTAGTTATCGGAGAGTAGGAATCTTTTTCTCCTTACCCTTGCTCTGGTCAGGACAAGTGTCGTCAGTGTTTTACTCTAGACTTATCCCCCTTCAAACTTTAGGATCTCGAGTGTGTGGAGTTTCGGAACCGTTACAATGCCTTGCTTGCAGCGTATTGTCTCGATTCCGATCTCAGGTTTGGAAATCTTGTAGTACCTTTAGTTCTTCCGACTCTGGGTGAACCTCTTGGCCATCTGTTGACTTCATTCCTCTTGACTAGTATCTTCACAATTCCAGTGAGAATGCTTCCTTCATCGTTGCTTTGAATTGTCGTTCTTCCTCTTGTCACTGACGTTTTCGTTATTCCGATGATGTCGTCTCCCTGCGGAAAGCTTCTCGCTAGAAGTTCGTCGTTCGACATGGAGCAGAGTCCCTTGTTGGTGGTGTTGAAGCTTGTCGTCTCCCTTTTCTCTCCCCCCTCTCCCCCGGATCATCCTGAATCTCGGTACGAGATCCCTTGTTGGTGGTGTTGTATTGTAACTGCCCAGTTTTCACAAAAATTAAAAATTTTATTTTCGTTGTGATTGTTTGCTTGTCTGATTTGTTTGCGGTGTTTGCATCCCCGATTTATCGATCGGCGATTATTTTACCCCCTCTTATCTCGTATCGGGCGGAGACCGACCCTTGCCACCCTGACACTCGACCTTCGCGACATCGGGTTTCACCCGATCACCGTCGCGAAAACCGCACGAGACCAGCTGCAGCCAACGGAACGAAAAACCCCGTTTAATAATTAAACGGGATATTTTTATAGCGCACCGGAAAGTGTTCTCGGAACTGTTCCAGCGCGAGGTGAACGCCGCCGGCTCGACGCGTTGATAGCGCAGTTCGAAGTTTTACCCGAATCGGAGGTACTGCGGACCCCCGGCTGTCAGAAACTTAAACACCGCGCGCGCGAGAGAATACCGGGGAAGTTTTTGCAAACTGCCAGCCACCTGGGCTATATAAATACCACCACACTCCCACCCATTTCTAGGGTTTCCCTAGCCACAAAATTTCTGCCACCCCCTCCACTTTGCCCCAAAAACACCCCATTTTCGTCCTTTGCTAGCCCATCAGATCTGGACCGTCAGATCGCCCGATCTGGCGGCCAGGGGAGCGCCACGTCACCCTCCTCTCTCCTCCCGTGGGCAGCCTCTCCACCGCGCCGCCCGCCAGGTCCTCTCCTCCTCCGTGCTCCTCTCCCCTTCTTTCCTCCTCATCCCTCCTCTCTTCACGCAGGGGCGCGCCACCATGGGACCCCGTCGTCGCGCGCCATGGAGGGCTGGCCGGAGCTCGCGCCTCCTCAGGCCGAAGCCGCGTCCCAGCCGCCGCCCCACCTCTCCGCGCCTCCTCGCTTCCCCACCTGCGTCCCGGCCGCCGACGCGCCTCGCCAGAGGCAGCCGGCACCGCCGCGTTCCGCTGCGGGATCGGGAGCCCCACTCCAAGCCACCGTGGCCAATTGGGTCGGTCCAAGCGCCCCTGGCCCGCTGGCTCCTCCCAGCCGAGCCGGCCTCCCATGGCCCAGCCGAGCCGCCAATCTCTTGGGCCGAGCCCAGCTGGGTGAGGCCCGACTCCTTCTTTTTATTTGTTTTTCCTTTTTCCAAATTTGCTAAGTCTGAAAAATGCTGCTGCTGATTCAATTTTGCGAGTAGTTTTGCGGTAAATCTGTAGCTCGGATCACGTTGCGCCCAAAAAGGAAATTGCTTAGAATTGTGTGTACTCCAATCCATCTTTTGTGAGAATTTGCATTTGAGGTCATCTTGATTGTGTAATTGTGTGCTAAACAGGGCATCAGATCGTTAATTGCAACTGCTGCTGTTAAACTGTCTGAAAACTATTGCTTGATTGAAACTTCGGGCGACGGTTTCGACCGTACATCAAAATTGAGTGATTCCTTTTGTGTTGCGTTAGGAATTGTTTCTAATTAAGTTTCATGCATTTACATGCCATAATTGCTTGCTGCATCATGATTGTATCTTGCTCCAAAGTAGCTACCCTGCTGTTAGTGTGCTGTTGTTTATATTTTGTTCCAACTTCGGGTGACGGTTGCGTCGCAACCGTTTATCGGAATTGAGTGATTCCAATTGCATATTGTTAAGCATCATGTCTAATTCCATTACATGTATTGAATTGTCATGATATGCTTGCTGGTCATCTAGTTATTGAGCTCCAAAGTTGTTATGCTGCTGTTTTTGACAGCCACCTCTGTTTTTCTCTAAGTCTGTAACGTTCCGATGCCATGTTGCATGCTTAATATCTTTTGATCTATGATGCCTATTTGCATGATTCTTTTTTCCATGCCTTCCTTGTCATGTCTACTTTAGTTACATATCATTTTTGAGCATGTTTGCATTGATTATCATGTTTATGAATTGCTCTAAAGTGTGCTTCGTGATGTTGGCCGATTGTGCCCGTAACTTGTTTTGCTTATATCTTTTTAACCGTAACTCCGTTTGGGGTGTTCTTTATATGTAACTTGATTAGTTTTTCGTGTACTTTGTGTTTATGCTATTGTTTTCTGTTGTTAACCAACCTAAAATATGGTTTAGGGCAGAACAGTACCAAATCTTTTAATTGTCGCGGGGTACTTAGTGTTATGCCATGTTTAGGTTGTGCCTCCTCTTAAATTGACTAGTATAGATAGTTTACTTTGTGCTTCACCTCTTGAAATGTTTGTGTGCTATGTCATGCTTTCTTGAGTTGCCATGTTAATAACCGTTGGTTGATCACCTGTAGCTAAGCAACTTGAACCACCGTAAACGTGCGGTATTCGTCGTGTGTGACCGATACCCCACTTAAACTGTTAGTAACCGCTCTCGACGGTAGGTGCGATGTCTCCTGTTGCCTTCTTGTTGATGCTTTCTCGTGTTTGCCTCGTTGTAATAGATGCTTGCTCGTTGATTGCTTTCCAGTGTTTACCGTCTTGTGTGCTTCCGCGGGTACCTCTCGGAGACGTTGCGAGCGTGCGATCGACTACACCTTCGGAGTCCGACTTATCAACAGGCAAGGACTATACATTACTTATGATCCATTCTATTTCAACTAGCGGTTTGCATGCTAGTCTAGGATAGGTTCGATGCTTGATCCTACCACATGTTTACAGCCTCTTTCAAACCGATACAGCTGTGTCCCTTCCCAGCAAACCTTGTACTGCTATGTTACTATTGCTCGTTGCTCAGCCTCTGCTTCTTATGCATGCTTAGGATGCTACGATGTTACCCTGTTACTCCTTGGTTTGGGCTATCACATTATTATATTGTTATGGATGATATGATTATTATAATGTTGACTATATTCGACGAAGGATGGAAGGTCTAGGCTATCCCGCCCCGACGCTTTGTTCCATTCGAGTCACCTAGGATCCGAGTTCTGGGTATTGGTTTTAAGACTGAGCGTGGCTAATCGCGTGTGGCATTTTATGGGGTCCCCTTTTCTTACCTACCTAGCTTCAAACATTTCTAGAGGTGGCCCAAGCTGATTTACCATTTGAAAACCATGTGTTCGCTGGTCAGCTGCCAGTAGTTTTCAAACAACTCGGGCCAGCGGAGGCAGAGTTCCTTTGTTGGTCCACACTGGTGAGCTAGGGAAGTCCCCTGTTATATAGGTGAGACTAAACCCGACCTTGGCCATACGGAAGAGTCCGATCCGAGAGCGTGTCCAGCTTTTGGATTGGGTGTCGACTCCCCGGGGGCCACCCGGATCTGTGCGTTGTTAGATAGAGGGACCTGTCGTTTCGGATCTCTCGGAACTAAATCATAAAATGGTTGCCTATGATGGGTAGCAACTGAGAGAGATGGGCGAGTATGCGACGCCTCGTAATGGGCAGTTGGTACACCCCTGCAGGGTTAAATCTTTTCGAGAAGCCGTGTCCACGGTTATGGACGACTTGACACCTACTCCTTGTTCATAGACAACAACAACTGAGATAATCTTAATATAACTTGATCAACGTGTGTGTGTGCCTTGACTTCTTCTTCTTCGTCGAGATGCGAAGAGGAGGACAAGGATAGGATAGGTGTTATGATTGTGTAAGTAGTTGATAGCAAGACTTGTTGGAGGCGATTCCTCATCGTATTCTTGACTTCTTATCTTACTCTCTAGATCGTTAGCCACTTCATAAATGCTAGTGTGGTAGCAACCTCACAACTTACCCCTTCCTTACCGTAAACTACTAGTTGTCCTAGAATGACGAGTGATGAAGTCCTTGCTGGGTCAGATGACCACTACAGTTGGATGCTGAGTACCTCTGTACTCATGATACTACCCCCAAACTCTTTTCAGGGTTCTTGATCGACAACAGGTATGGTGACCGACGTTTCACGTGGAGACTCGACGACGACTAGTTAGGCGGATCCCGGCGGAGGGCCAGGACCCGTGTGGTTATGGGATCGATGCTTTTCTCTTTGCCACTAGGCATTTGATTGTAGTCTGTACTCAGACATGTATCTTCCGCTGTTATATTGTATTTAAGGAAGTTGTATGCCGATTGTATGAGATGTTGTATCCTTGTATCTGTAATGTTGTGATATCATGTTGGAAATCCGGGGCATATGGCTATGTCATATGTCGCGGTGGGACTGATATGTGCTTCGTCCCCGGATCTGGATGGAAACATCTAGATCTGGAACTTTACCGCATATCGGGCCTTACAAAGGCTCTCTTTCTTTCCCATGTTTTCCTGCAATTAAGTCTTCTTTAGTATACTTTTTACGTTTGTTAGGTGATTCTTCTTCTTCTACTTCAGGTGGATCATTCTTTTCATTACTATCAGCTTCAGCACCAACTTCAGTCTCAGCATCATAAATAGATATGCTATTAGCCTATTAGGATCATCAATAGGTTCTTCATTAGCTAAAGGATCATTAGGATTCTCATCTTCCTTATGTTTCTTACTATTCTTTTTCTTAGGGGAAAAACAATGCCTTCTTTCTGCATTTGAGAATCTTGTTCAACTCTCTTTGGATGTCCCTCTGGATAGAGAGGATCCTGCGTGATTGTTCCACCCTCGGTGTTAATACGATAAGCATGTGTATCAACTTGTTGGGAACTGTTAGCAAGCAAATAGTTTTGAACTTTAGAAATTTTTTCAAGCCGAGTTTGAACCATATGAAAATGCTTAACAATCACTTTAACATCATTAATAGTTCTTCTTAAAATATCTAGCAAAAAAATTATAGCGAGAGAATTATCATGTAATCGATTCTAAATTCTTTCATTGAAATGACTTTGCTTCATAATAAAATTATCAAGCTCATCTAGACATTGATCAGGAGGCTTACCATAAGGAACATCACTTGCATTGAAATCCAAAAGAGAGTGTACCTCTACGATAGGAGGATGAGTAGTAGGCTCACATAACTTCTCCGTCGGAGGTAAATTCGTAACATCTTCAGCTTTAATACCTTTCTCTTTAATCGATTTCTTAGCTTCTTGCATATCTTCGGGGTTCAAAACAAGCATACCCCTCTTCTTCGGTGTTGGAGGAGGTTCAGAGATGAACCAATCATCATGATTCTTGGCTATCTTGCCCATTAATTCTTCGGCCTCATCAGGTGTTCTTTCCCTAAAAATATAACCATCACAACTATTTAAATATGATCTAGATTCATCAGTTAGTACATTAGAAAATGTATCAATAAGCTCATTCTTAGGGATTCGTTGTCCCGGTGTAGCCTTGAGTAAGGTGCAATACCTTCCCCAAGCTTTAGGGAGATGCTCATCCTGCAATTGTTTGAAGTTATAAATTCCTTTTAAAGCAGCATGTTACATACGAGGAGGAAAATATTTAGCAACAAAAGATTGAGCTAAGTTCTAAGGAATCTTGATAGAACCATAGGGCAGTCCATCATACCAAGTTTAGCACCCTCCTTTAGGGAAAAAGGAAATAGTTCTGTAACATAGTAATTTTGTATCTTTGCCACATTGGAAAATAAGCCACTCAACTCTGTGTGTTTAGTGAGGTGTGCGATAGCTTCTTCATTTTCTCTATCATAAAAGGGGTCGGCCTCAACCAAATATATGAGTGAAAGATCAACAGAGAAATCAAAATCATCATCTTTAATGAAAATAGGAGAGGTGGCAAACTAAGGATCAGGAGCAAACTTGTTCTTATGGATCTACAGAATCGTTACATTTTGGAAAGTCTCTAGCAAACTCATCATCAAGCTCAATATAATCATCATCAAAACATTTATCCTTAAACTTGATGAAGTCAGGATAATTAGAGGATCTACGAAAAGGATAATGTGTGACAAAAGGAATTTCAACACCAGTGTGTTTTGCAACTTTAGTAATTAACGACTCAAGAAAAGGACCAAGTGAACCAGTCTCATAAAAAGCAGTAGAAGCATCATCAAAAGTATTAGACATATTACCAGATGTAACAGCCCAGTTTTCACAAAAATCAAAAATTTTGTTTTCGGTGTGAATTGTTTGATTGTCTGAATTGTTTGCGGTGTTTGCATCCCCGATTTATCGATCGGAGATTATTTTTCCCCCTCTTATCTCGTATCGGACGGAGACCGACCCTTGCCACCCTGACACTCGACCTTTGCGACACCGGGTTTCACCCGATCACCGTCACGAAAACCGCACGAGACCAGCCGAAGCCAACAGAACGAAAAACCCCGTTTAATAACTAAACGGGATATTTTTATAGCGCGCCGGAAAGTGTTTTCGGAACGGTTCCAGCGCGAGGTGAACGCCTCCGGCTCGACGCACCGATCGCGCAGATCGAAGTTTTACCCGAATCGGAGGTACTGCGGACCCCCGGCGGTCAGAAACGCGAGCACCGCGCGCGCGAGATAAAAACCGGGGATGTTTTTGCAAACTGCCAGCCACCCATGCTATATAAAGACCACCACTCTCCCACCCCCACTTAGGGTTTCCCTAACACAAATTTGCAGCCACCCCCCTGTTTTTGCTCCAGATCTGCCCAGTAGCACCCCAGTTTTCGAAACCCTAGCCCTGGACGCTCCCGGAGCCATCGGATCGCAGATCGGAGGGCTCCCGGAGCGCCACGTCGTCACCCTCAAGCTCCCACCTCTCTCTCTCTCCTCTCTCCCCAAGGCAGCCGTGGAGCCGCCGCTGCCTCTCCCCGGCCGGCGAGCCGCGCGCCCCGGCCATCTCCTTCCCTCCCCTCCTTCCTCTTCCTCTCCCTCTTCTCTTCTCCTCCTGGTCTCACCTCCCTCCTCCTCGCAACTGCAGGTTGCGCCTCGCCCGCGCCATGGACGGCCACGGCCGAGCTCGAGCAGCCGAGCCGTGCTGCCACAGGACCAGCGCCGCCCCTCGTCCGGATCCGGCGGGATCCCCTCCGCCGCCGCCTCCTCTCCCCTGGCGTCCTCCGCCTCCTCGCGGCGCTCGCCGTGGCTGGCCGGCGATGGCCGCCGCCGCCGCACGCTCGGAGGAGCCCGAGTAGCTCCATCCAGCCAGCCAGCCAGGCCGGCCCGGCCACCTGCCACGTGGGCCCAGGCGCGGCCCGCCTCCAGATCTGGCCCAGCCAGCGTGCCCCTGGCCCATGGCCTCTCCGGCCGAACTGGGCCGAGCCCAGTGGTGAGGCCCGGCTGTCTTTTTTTCTGTTGTTTTTTTTCATTTTTCAGATTTTGCTAAGTCTGATAAAAACTGTGCTGCTGATTCCGTTTTGCACTGCGATTTCCTTTTAATCCGTAGCTCGGATCGCGTTGCGCCCAAAAGACGAATTGTTTAGAATTGCGTGTACTTTAATTCATCTTTTGTGAGCTTTCTGTTTTGATCTCATCTTGATTGTTTAATTGTGTGCTGAACAGGGCATCAGGCCGTTAAACTGCTACTTTTTCCTGTTATGTGCTGCTGTTATTATTTTGTTTCAACTTTGCATGATGATTGTAACAAATCCATGAGGCCTATTGCATTGATTCCTTTTGCGTTGCGTTAAGAAATGTTTCTACTTCAGTTTCATGCATTCATATGTCATATTTTCTTGCTGCATCATGTTTATATCTTGCTCCAAAGTAGCTATCCTGATGTTATTGTGCTGCTATTGCTGAAACTGTTATTTTGTTGCAACTTCGGTCGACGATTGCTTCGCAACCGTTTATCGGAATTGAGTGATTCCAATTGCATTTTGTTAAGCATCATGTGTACTTTCATACTATGTATTGCTATGTCATGTTGCTGCACTTTTGCATATAGATTTACCCCTGTTTATACAGCATGTGTGCATAATTTGTCTTGCTTATATCTTTTTAACCGTAACTCCGTTTGGAGTGTGCCTTATATGTAACTTGATTAGTTTTTCGTGTACTTTGTGTTTATGCTATTGTTTTCTGCTGTTAACCAACCTAAAATATGGTTTAGGACAAAACAGTACCAAATGTTTTAATCATCGTGCGACACTAGGTGTTATGCCATGTTTAGGTTGTGCCTCACTTAAATTGACTAGCATAGATAGTTTACTTTGTGCTTCACCTCTTGACATGTTTGTGTGCTATGCCATGCTTGCTTGTGTTGCCATGTTAACAACCTTTGTTTATCACCTGTAGCTAAGCAACTTGAACCGATTCTAAATGTGTGGTATCGTCGTGTGTGACGAGTACTCCACTTAAATCGTTAGTAACCGTTCTCGACGATAGATCCGTATCGCGTTGCCGTGCCTTGTGTTGTCTCTTTGATCTTGTATTGCTCCGTAGTAATAGTGGTGCACCGTTGATTGCTTTCCAGTGTTTACTTCTTGTGTGCTCCCGCGGGTACCTCTCGGAGTCGATGCGAGCTTGCGATCAACTACACCTTCGGAACCCGACTTATCAACAGGCAAGGACTATACATTACTTATGATCCATTCTATTTCAACCAGCGGTTTTCATGCTAGTCTAGGATAGGTTCGATGTTTGATCCTACCACATGTTTACAGCCTTTTTCAAACCGATACAGCCATGTCCCCTCCCAGCAAACCTTGTACTGCTATGTTACTATTGCTCGTTGCTCAGCCCCTACTTAGTATGCATGCTTAGGATGCTACGATGTTACCCTGTTACTCTTTGGGTTGGGATATCACCTGATTACTATATTATTGTTGATGATATGATTATTATAATGTTGACTATATTCGACGAAGGATGGAAGGTCTAGGCTATCCCGCCCCGACGCTTTGTTCCATTCGAGTCACCTAGGATCCGAGTTCCGGGTATTGGTTTTAAGACTGAGCGTGCCTAACCGTGTGTGGGATTTTATGGGGTCCCCTTTTCTTACCTATCTAGCTTCAAACATTTCTAGTGGTGGCCCAAGCTGATTTACCATTTGAAAACATGCATATATATCTTGTCGGGTCGCTCCTAGCGGATATCTTTTAAAACAACTTGGGCCAGCGGAGACATGGTTTCTTTGTTGGTCCACCTCAGGGAGCTAGGGGGTTTCCCACATCTGTTTGGGTAGCTAACCCGACCTCATCCAGACAGTAGAGGCCGATTCGAGAGCGCGGCCGACTTTTGAGTTGGATGTCGACTCACCGGGGGCCACCCGGATTTGTGCGTTGTTAGTTAGAGGGACTTGTCGTTTCGGATCTCTTGGAACTAAATCATAAAATGGTTGCCTGTGATGGGTAGCAACTAAGAGAGATGGGCGTGCGTGCGGAGCCTTGTAATGGGCAGTTGGTACACCCCTGCAGGGTTAAATCTTTTCGAGAAGCCGTGTCCACGGTTATGGACGACTTGAGACCTACGTCCTGTTCATAGACAACAACAACTGAGATAATCTTAATATAACTTGATCAACGTGTGCGTGTGCCTTGACTGCTTCTTCTTCGTCGGGATGCGAAGAGGAGGACAAGGATAGGATAGGTGTTATGTTTGCGTAAGTAGTTCATAGCAAGACTTGTTGGAGCCGATTCCTCATCGAATGCTTGGCTTCCTACCTTACTCTCTAGATCGTTAGCCACTTCATAAATGCTAGTGCGGCAGCAACCTCACCACTTACCCCTTGCTAACCGTAAACTACTAGTTGTCCTAGAATGACGAGTGATGAAGTCCTTGCTGGGTCAGATGACCACTACAGTTGGATGCTGAGTACCTCTGTAGTCATGATACTACCCCCAAACTCCTTTAAGGGTTCTTGATCGACAAAAGGTACGGTGATCGACGTTTCACGTGGAGACTCGACGACGAGTAGTTAGGCGGATCCCGGCGGAGGGCCTGGACCCGTGTGGTTATGGGAATCGATGTTTTTCTCTTTGCCACTAGGCATTTGCTTGTAGTCTGTACTCAGACATGTATCTTTCGCTGTTGTATTGTATTTGAGGCAGTTGTATGCCGATTGTATGAGATGTTGTATCCTGTATCTGTAATGTTGTGATATCATGTTGGAAATCCGGGGCATATGGCTTTGTCATATGTCGCGGTGGGACCGATATGTGCTTCGTCCCCGGATCTGGGTGGAAACACCTAGATCTGGAACAGTACCGCATATCGGGCCTTACACCAGACTCGGTGGAAGTAACATGTGGTGGTGGTGAAGCAAACTTACTTATAACGGAAGGTGAATCAAGTGTATCACTAGTGCTAAGAACAGTACCTTTCCTTGTAGTGAATGGTAAAATCCGAACCTTGGGGTCTCCTTTCTTACCCATAGTGAATAAATTACATCAAGCAAAATAAATCCAAAGTAGACTTCTAAATAAAGTTGTTCTCCCCGGCAACGGCGCCGGAAGATAGTCTTGATGACCCACAAGTATAGGGGATCGTAACAATCTTCGCGGGTAAGAATAACCCAATTTAAAGATTTGACACAAGGGGATCCAAATGATATTTATAAGGTTTGACAGTTGAGTTGTCAATTCTACCGCACCTGAATGATACTTGCTTGGCAACAATTTATTAGTAGTAATGGTGGCAACGGAAATAGTGGTGGCAAACATCGAAAGTAAAAACAGCAACGTAAAGCAACTAGTAACAAGCAGGATTAAAACACTGTAGGCCGAGGGATGGATGATTGGGCGCTGCATGGATAAGATTCACCATGTAGTAGATTTAACATGGGGCAAGGCTCATAGAAACTTAATGGTCATCTAGGCACATATAAAACATTAGGCATGTATCCCTAGGGCAGTTGTGTGTGCTTGCCATAAGAACTTGCACAACATCTTTTGTCCTACCATCCCGCTATCAACAGGGCCAAAAGGAACTTATGGAGATTAAGGTGCTCCTGTCAAAGAGCACCGAAACAAAGCATTAAGAATATATGGATACATGTAATCCTCAAATTATAGTCCATCCCCTTTTGTGTCTCAAGCTGTCACCATTGAGATCACCGTTCCGGACTATACACTACAAAATCGGTGATATTTTTTGACAAAAGCCCGCGTGACGGAGGAGAAAACGCAATCGAAGGTTGTTATTTTTTGACGGAGACTGTCACCAGGTAATGCGGTCCGGATCGGGAGCGTTTGGATAATATCGATGACGATCTGGTTTGGTCTTTAAGGACGCATTTTTTCCATCATTGCGGTAATTTCTTTTCAAGACGGTATATATTGTCATGTAAAATGTTTGTCCGTCGTTATACATGTGTGCATACGTTAGGGGATTATATAGGAGAAATGCAGGGTTCAGGTACACATGTAAAGAGCATCTCCAAGATCCGATACAAATCTTAAGACCCAAAATTACATTTAGGGTGGGAGAAACAATTGCATATATTGTCTGTACCTCAAGGAAGTACTCATCTTGCCCCAAAAAAACTCATCTTCGATCACCATAGAAACTGGCCGCCCTGATCGTCGTCATCCGACTCGATTTTGATCTGCATAGAAGATCCTAACCCCCCTCCATTTTTATCGTGGTGTCCTTCTTTCTCTCAGTATTCTTCCTCGCGAAGAATTCGCGCTCCGCCTCCATAAGATGCGGATTGGCTTTGGCGAACCTCGCCATAGCCATATCGTCAGTCTCATGTATGGTGCACTGCTCCGTGACCATTCGGTCTTCCTTCTCCTCTTTGCGGGAGAAAACCCGCACTCTGGGAGCGAGGAACTCTGCCTCCTCGATGTTCAGGCAGAGTGGGAAGTTTAGATCGTACCTCAAATGGACTAACCTCCAAGCTATGACGTCGTATGCGTGTGTGGCATTCTTAGGCGTGTCGTAGGTATCGAGCCGCCTCCGCCTCCCATCGCACGTGATCTCGTCGATGTAGCGCCCGGACTCCTGAATCAGAACACCGTGGAATCCCGATCTGCTCACGCGGCGGCGGCTTCGAGACATGCCCGGAACGAGGGAGGTGAGGCGTCGACGCGTCGGTGGGCAAATCTATCGGATTGGATTTCGGGGAGGACTTTGTTATGTGGCGGCGATGCTGGTGATGCAAGCGGTACAGTTGTAAGGTGGAAGCGCGGGGGTGCTTTGGCTGCAAGGCGGGAAGCGTGCTGTTGGAGGGTGGGCTCCGCGCGCGTTTGGATTTCGGTTTTGAAAACCACCGGCGTGGCAGATTTATGTAGGGAGAAAGGGCAGCGACATACATATGTATTTTTAAAAATGTTGGAAAGCAGCACTATGTATAATTTTTTTAGAATTTTATGAAATCAATGTATAATTATTGAGTATGAAATAACAACGTGGAAATAAGATTCCCCTTTAACATTTCTAATTTCATTCAACACATGATAAACCACATTGGAAACCATAAGGTCGACAGTCCCACACGCATCGGAAACCACGAAGGTAGGCCTTAGCTGATACTTTGTACCAGCTAGACACAAGACACACACTCACATGCAACTATCGACGATTGGGGCGATCAGGGTACGAGGAGGCCTCCGCCCATGCATGTCACGCGAGTGCCTTCTCCTAGGCCTTGCGCGTATCATCCCCCACACCATCCTACGATCTGCTCCCAGATATCAGCCCAAACACAAGATATTCTTCGATTTTCTTGTCGATGACTTCTTAATTCTTCTCTTCCTCTTCCTGCTTCTTCCGTGCTTCGTCGGTGGCGTCGTGGCCGCAATCCCAACTGGGTGTGACTACGCAGTGCGAATGGTGTTCTCACTGGCAGGCATCGACCCATCGCCTCCTTAATGGATACGATGAGACAACATGGATATATTGTGTAGTAGCAACAAAGATGTGTAGTGAAATTTTTTGGTTTTTTAGCACATAGCAAGATGGAAAGTGTCAACATGGTTGTGTGCGCTCTATATGATGCTAGTGTGTGCACGCGGCTTGGTACCAGGGATTGAACACAGCGGGCACTATCTGTTTCTAGAGCGCGCAAGGTCGGCCAAAACTTGTGTGGTCGTTGTCGCATGTGTTGTCGATCGTGAAGAGACCTCTTCATGGGGCTATATGATGCCAAAGTGTGTGCGCGGCTTGTTGCTTTTGAAGGGTGTGCATGCAGTATGCGCGTTGCGTGTTGCTATATATACAACACGCACGATTTGGCCAAAACCCTGTGCGGACTATCCTGCGTGTTACCAGTCCAGCATAGACCTCTCCGCATGCACTGGGTCTGCATGCGAATTGTTGTCTTGATGTGCACGTGGGGCGCGCGTTGCGTGTTGCTAGATCGCGCATGGTCGGCCTATATACATGCATGGTCGTGCTCGTGTTGACAGTCGTTGAGAGAACCTCCGCGATGACGCCATTGCATGTTATACAAGGGAATGTGCGGTCCTCAAGAACCTTCGTGGTCGCCGTTGCGTGCCGTCGGTTCGACATTGCATGGTGACACGATGAGAATATAGGCGATCAAGGCGTCAGACTACACAGAGATCATCCATCTTGCATTAGACGACACTTAAGTTAACACATCTGGTTTTGATAACCCTATGCACGGAAATATTGTTTTGCATACAGTACATTGGAGAAGTAGTGTACACATGACATTGGAAATCTGCTATTATAAATTAAGATGGTGCTTGCAAAAGATATGAGTTGCTTCGAAGGTGAAGAGGATTTTGAAATTCAAATTTTAGGTTCCTTAATTAGCGATCACCAGACCTAATATAAAAAGAGACATGAAAAGTATGAGGAGCAACACGATCAAGTGCGTAAGGGTTGAACACCCGTGAAAGCATGAACTTCACACACCTAATTGATATTGAATGTGTATAGTATATATATTCAACAAGTCTCATTAGGTATACCAAAGGAGATGCATACAATCGACAATTTTGAAATCCAATGTGTCATATATGTTGTATGCATTACGAGTTCAAAAGGATGGACTATGCATGGTTGATTGTGTCATGTTGATGGTGGGTCGATCAGATGGTTTGGTAGTTACATGCTATAGGGAAGGAATAATAAGAATCAAGAGCCACACGATCGATCATATGACGACATTGAACTCTCGTGATGACAACATGAAATTTCACATGAAACATATCCTCATTATATTGTTGATCTAACATGTACAATTACTAGAAGATTGTATGTATGAAACATAATTCATGAATCGTCAAGGATTCATCATGAACATGGGAGGATCATGCTTGTATATAACATATGTTTATGCCATTTTCATATTGCCCAAGATATATATGACCCCCGTCATAACTTCAACTTTTTGCAAAGATTAGTAAGTGTGTTTTGAATATATTTAAATAATAAATTGATAGAAAGAACTCAAAATACGAAAGGACAAGTAAATCATCTCATAGTTCAAATCTCTTCCTCGAAAATCTGCATTCCCGCCTAGGTACTAGAATTTTCCTTGAAAATTTCCATTCCCTCCTTGGTATTAGATTTTCCTTTCAAAATTTTGTTCCCTCCTTCGTAGTACTACATTTTTGTTGGAAATTTTCGTTCCCTCCTTGGTAGTACTACATTTTCCGTTGGAAATTTTCGTTCCCTCCACTACGTTTAGCGGCCCGCTTTATCAACCCCACCCATCCTTAAATACCGCCTATCCTTTTAACTGCGCCCACATCTCCTTCCAATAAATGAAGGGCCGCCTCGTATCTCTCTCCTGACCTTCATCATCCCTCCTCGCCGCCGGTGGATCTATCTTCCGCCGATACAGATCATTATGTATCCTCGTCCCCTTCTTGCGGCGCACGACATGAACGACGGTATTCTGATCGACTCCATCAACTCTCAAGGTAAAAGCTCATTTTTTTCTGTACATGTGTATAGATCCGTGCATGTAGTTATTTTTTTGTGCATGTGTATAGATCTGTCCATGTAGTTCCTTCTTTTATTGTAGATGTAATGTAAGATGGTGTTAGTTCAAGAAGAACTAACCTGTATGGGTTTCTATTAGGTGTTAAGAATGTTTTTCTTTCTATCTAGGGTTCTACTGTGGGTACGATGTTATAAATAAATAGAGGTGCTAGGGTATAATCTACCAACTAATTACTCCATTTTCTTTATTTCGAGCTTCTTGCTTTATCCAAACTTTGATTGTATGTTCTGGTTTAGGCCCTGTTTGGAATCTCATTTTTTCTGTAAATACACTTGTAAGAAAAATACAGATCGACCTAGGTTGGCTTGTAAAATACACTTGTAAATTATACACCTCTGGATTAAATACATCCTACCCAAGCACAACCGTGTTTATGTCCTTTCATATTGCTTTCGGTTCACAGTTAACTTATCCTATATAATAGGAAGTACCTACATATTTTCTCTCTTTTCATTTTCATCTCGTTTCATGCCTACTGTTTACTTGTTATCACCATTTAACAATAGCTTCTAAGAAGCTTGAGCACAAAGCTCAATCTTTCAAGGATTTGCAATGCCTAGCACGTTCCGTAGTAGTTGATGGCGTATCATAGGAGACTAAGAACATGAACAATAGTCAAGTCATTGACTGTGATGATATCTATGAACCAACTGCTGAGGAGCTAGAGCAGTATAGAGCCATCATGGAGGATGAACATATACATGAGGTGACAATATGTTTACACACTGTTACATGCAAAGTTAGTTCAAACAGTAGAATAAAATCTAACATGTTTAAATACATCATAATATATGACTACATCCTATGAAAAGTCAAGACCAAAGAGGGGTATGGAAATAAGCCCAGGAACATTGAAGAGAAAGCAGTTTGTAATGGTTAGTTGACATACTTTTTTTTATCATAGCCATGTATAAATTCTAGCAAATGTGTCTTTACTTTGGATTCTGCCACATTTTATTACCATATGAAACATTAACCTATATGATTCGTTGTAGGGAGATATGGAATTAAAAAATGTTGAGCATGAAGAGGATCAAAATGGCAAGGAGGAGATGGCAAATCAGCTTGAAGAGGATCAAAATGGCAAGGACAACATGGCAAATCATCTTGAAGAGACTGAAGCTGGCAAGGAGAACATGGCAAATCAGCTTGAAGAGACCAAAGCTGGCAAGGAGAACATGTCAAATCAGCTTGAAGAGACTGAAGCTGGCAAGGAGAACATGGCAAATCAGATTGAAGAGACTGAAGCTGGCAAGGAGAACATGGCAAATAGTATTGAAGAGACTGAAGCTGGCAAGAAGGTCCTATCAGAGCAGCAGCTAGACCTTGAAGCTGTCCAGAAGGTCGTTGATGCTAGCGAGGAAGTGACTCTCGCCCCTCGCTGGTTACCCCAAGTGGAAGGTTGAGATGTAGCGTAGCTGCAAATTTCCCTTGGCAAAGATACCAAGGTTTAGATCAAACTAGTAGGACTCCAACAGCGACAAGTAAGTGGTAAAGTAAAAAATAGCGTCGTTCACAATCAAGGTTGCTTACTTTACCTGGACTTGCACACACAACAAGTAACTTTTCTCCCAACAAGTATAGAGGGGTTGTCAACCCCTCCGGCCTTGTCGTTTACAAAGGATCAAACGCAAGAAATAATGATAGTGATAATTGCAACAAAGTAAAAATAGGAAGTAAATTAAGGATGTAAATAGTGGTGGAAATATGGACTGGGGTCCATGAAGTTCACCAGTAATGTCTCTCTCCCATAAGACGATAAACAGGTATGCGAGGTGAACAAATTACAGCTGGGCAATTGACAAGATTAAAAACGCACTGCAATGCTAACTATGCTACGAAATAAAGAAAGAGGCTCAAAAGCATGGGCAGTATGACAAGACAAGTAGACCGAAGAACTTTCCGTAAAGTAAACAATCCTTGCACCCGCAAGTACAAGCACCGTTGTTTTCCCCCTGGTGGAAACATCACATCCCCTAGACTCATGTTTCTGTCACTCAAGCTAGTCATTGGGGGGCATGAACCCACAATCATGCATAACGCTCCCTCTTGGAGTCAAGATCCATCACTTGGCCAAAGTAATAAAAATTAACGGAGAACATGCAAGAATTACTGAACAACATAAATATAAAAGGAGAATAACCAAATATATTACTCATCACAATCTGAACATAATCTCATAATCCATCAGATCCCAGCAAACTCAACATAGCAACAACAGGAAAATTACATATGTGCCTTGATCATGTAGGGCATCTCACAAGGTTAAACATTGAAGAACAAATATGGAGAGAACACATCACATAGCTACTGATCATGGACCCATGGTCCAAGGTGGATTACTCACGGCTCATCTGGGAGGCGTCCATGGTGGTGGAGAAGCTTCCGGAGGTCAAACCTCCCTCCGGCAGGGTGTCGGGAAAGGGTCTCCTAACAGCCCTGATCTTGGAAGAGTGGCAGCGGCGAAACAGAGGGGGGATCGCGAAAAAGGGTTCTGTCCTCGAGGGTTTCGGGATGAGAGGTAAATATAGGCGAAGGGGGCAGCCAGAGGTGGACCAGGGAGTCCAGGCGGGGCCCCGGCACGGCCTAGGGTGGGCCCATGCCACCAGGGCGCCTGGACCCCTGGTGGGGCCCCCTGGCCCCCCTTCGGGCATTTGGAAGATTCCGTATCGCTGATTTTTTATATATTTTTCCGGGAATTTTTTGGGCACTTCAAGTAATGGAAAAACCTGAAATACAAAAACAATAGAAAACAGGAACTGGCACTGGGGTGCACTGAGTTAATAGGTTAGTCCAAATATGATCAAAAGTGTATGAAAGTGCATCAAAATCATAGAAATATCACCCAAAACATGCATGGAGCAAGAAGAAATTATAGATATGTTTGTGACGTATCAGTCGTGGAGAAGCAGTTGGTAGAATTTGAAGCTTTTCAGAAGGCATTAGAGAAGCAGCAAGTAGACCTTGATCTGTCCAAAAGGCCATGAAGAAGCAGTAGGAAGAAATTGAAGCTATAAGGCGACCCTCAAAGAGCAGCAGCAAGTACTTGAATCTCTCAGCTATGCCCAGCCGGAGCAGAAGGATGGACAGGTTGACATCAATGAAGAAGTTGTAACGCCCTATTAGATCAATAAGAAGTTGTGCGTTACTATATCCCATGGTTCTTGTAATGTTTCTTAGACTCTGTGTGGCAGGTTTATGGTTTATGTTTTAATCAATTATATGAGAACTAATTTTGCATTAAAAATAGTTTTTCATAAATTTGAATTTCATTCAAATCTGGCAACAAATAAAAACATAAAACAACCTTCAAACTGTGACATTCACACGTACTGTCACCAATGTTGCATGTGGGCCCATATGTCAGCATAGTTGACTAGTCAAAACTAACGGTAAATCACATCCGGACCTACATGCAAGAATCCACGTTAGCAAAAAGGAGGCCCCATTCGTCGGAAAGCTGACTAGTCAAACTAGCAGAAACAATTTCTAGCGACGCGTTTATCGTCAACGAAGACGAATGAAGGTGACAAATTGGGCTTATTAGGCGACTATTTAACCCCGTCATCGAAGATGAACATTATTCATGAGCTGGGTACTGTCGCCAAAGAAGCGATCTTTAAAGAAGAAGAAAAGTGGTAACATCGTTATTTTCATTTTTTTACGGCGCATCAGTGACAGGTGGATTGACGGAGGCAAACCGTCATTAGGGTACTATTATTGACGAAAATGATTTTTCATGACACAAATAGCCCATCAACTGATATCGTTGATTTTGTAGTAATAACAGGTGCATACAACTTGTAGATAAGATCAACAACACAAATATACTCATGAAAATAAATAGTGTTCAGAGCTGAAATCATGACTCTCGGGCCCAAAGTGTCAAGCATTAAGAGTAACAAGATGCAACAAAGATGGTAAACACCATAGTAGATGACATGCAACATGCCCCCAACAATATGACAAACTATTACATGATTAATCTCATCCAATGCATACCGCCCCCTTTCCCTATTGCAGGGAATTACTCACACATGGATGGGGGAAACATGGAGGGTTGATGGAGTGGGAATTGTGATGACGATGGCGACAAATTCCCTCACCGGAGGCCAAAGCAGCCTCCAGATTAGCTCTCCCGAGGAAGAACACAGGTGGTGGTGGCTCCACGATGGAAACGTTGAATATGGCGTCTCCTTCTAGGGTTTTTCTCGTCGGGAGTAAAAATAAGAGCAAAAGGGGGGCATCGAGCGTGTCCCCACTGGTCCAGGTGCCCCTATGGCGTGGCCACGTCACGCCCTCTCGACGCCTGGGCCAGGGGTGCCCCCCTCTAGGCACCCTTACGGCTCCGGGAGTCTTCTGGAACGTCTAATTTTTGGGATTTTTCTGGGAATTTTCTGAGATACTTCATTTTTTACCTTTTCTGCACAAAATCAGATATACATGCAGCTCTGTTGAATTAGTCCAGTTTAGTTTCATTCAAATCATGAAAGAATGAGGTCAAAACAATAGCAAAAGTGTTTAGAAAAGTCGATACGTTTGAGACGTATCATTAATCACTTATTTATCACCAGAGATCATGGTCTGTTTTATGTCTTGTGAGTAGTTCCTTTAGTTTTTAGGACATGGGAGAAGTCTTGTTGTTAGTAGTCATATGATGTCGAAGTAATATATGTTTCTTTGATATTTAAGTTGTGGTGTCATTCTTCTAGTGGTGCTATGTGAACGTAGACTACATAGAACTTCACCTTTCAAAGGCCTAGGGGAAGGCATTGTGTTTTAAGGATGCTTATGGTGGGTTGCCCGAGTGACAGAAAATTATTTGCGTACTTTTGCACAAGGGAGTCTGTGATCCTAGAGTTTATAGCTACATATTTTTTTGATAGAAAGATTGTAAGGGACCCCCCTTGTCGGGACCCGGAATATGCGTATGTAATTCCAGTCACAACTCAATCATATGAAGAGCCGAGAGCCGTACTCACTTGTCTAAGCAGACAAGGCCAAGCACAGAACACTCTTGGAAAGCATCGTACGTGAGGGGCATCCCATCCAGGCCGGATGATCAACTGAGATGGGTCCTCATCGCCCGCTCACAAGTCTAAATGATTATGCGTGGTGAAATCCCATACTCATAGACAAGTCACCTCAACCATATTATCGACTGAATTATAACACTTACATAAACAGACTCCAGCCCGATCACTTAGTCGGGGTCTAGGGCGGGCTCGATCATACAACAAAGTGTGCACGTGACAGATTCACGAGCAATCGCATCGCGTTGCCCCAAGCGGCGCACATCTAAGGGCCACTTGGTGTATAAAAGACTGCCAGCCAGATCGCAACTAAGGTCTCGAAAACCCATACTAAGACATGCATGTTATAATCATACACGCAGCACACATGTCTAGTATGAACAACAGGTATCATCACATAACTCTACAAAGTACTTCTTTATTGACTTACACATAGAGCATACAAAGATCACATGTCTGTGATCAACATTACATCATACAACGGAAGAAAATTAGGTCTGAGTACAGACAAGTTTAACAAATGGCTTAGATAAGCCTTGTTCAACACACATGCCCTTCCACGAGGGACCAGACTGCTGTCTGGAACTATACTAGCTTAGTCAACGTTGAGCTTCAAGAAGGTGACTCCATCGGGGTCCAGGTTCTCATCTAAAACATAGAATAAGCAAACGTGAGTACAAAGTCATACTCAGCAAGACTTACATCAGAACTATACTACTCATGCTCAAGTTTCAAGGTAAAGGAGGTGGGGTTTCAACAATGTAGAAGTGCCAGCTTTCACTTGGCTAGTCCTGTACTACGAGTACCAGACTTGAGGTAAGAAGCGTACATGAGTCCACTACCAAGTCTCCAACCAATACACCACTATGGATACTTCCTCGACTTCCCCACGAGGAAGCACACCATAGCACTCACTCTTATCTTGCGAGTTTTAGAAGCATCCATTCAAGTTGTCTAATAATCCAACACAACTTTCCAAGTAGTCCATTACCGCGGACGCGGCTATTCGAAATAGTTTTGTTAACCCTGCAGGGGTGTACCGCTACACACACATGACCATCAGTTACCGCCAGGTCTCAGCACCATTCAAGGGGTGTCGGCGAGGATGTTCACCACAACACTTCGCCCACAGCTCCGATCTAGTCCAAGGAGTCAACTGTCTGAGTTTCAAACCTAACTAGAGTTCCGTCCGAGCTTCTAGTCAGGACTCAAACCATGTAGGCACGACTGACAAGCCCACCTCGACGGATGGTTCTCCGCTTGACAAGCCATGTTCTACAAGCCCTGCCATGAATGCCACATTTTATTTCCTTTATCTTTCTATGCATATGCCGAATGGAAAACCCGAACTAGGTGTGACTCCTGGACTTGGATCGGGGTGAGTTACTAGGTCGAGAGGGGTCAGTGAGCCCAATGTGTGTTTGTACTCTTTGTCTAAGATTACCATACAAGAACTCGGGCTTAAGGCGGTGTTCAACGAGACAACCCACTGTGTACTCCTACACAGCCTCTCATCGTTCACCTTGTATTAGGGTAGATTCACCAACACAGTTTCACTTTCATCAACACCATGTTCACTATCATCCCGACTCACATCAAAAGCATCCTCATTGTAAACTCTAAGCATGCAATAATCAGTAACAGTTGCAGGTGCCACATGATATCAACCAACTCCTATGTCAGCTAGAATTGTGGTTTGCTTACTAATGTGACAAGATGATAGGTCATGCATCGGATATGGGTTCAACTATGCGGTAGAATCGATAACAAGGTGATCTCCTAAACATGCATAAACGAGACTGAGAGGGAATTGGGATTTTATAGACATGATCAGTGGGGTTTGCTTGCCTTGCTGACGATACACGGGTCTTAACGGTGGTCTTCTTCTTCGGAGGGGATCACCGTCTCGGAAAAACTGTTACCAGAACAATCATCAACAAAGGGGGCACAAATAAAGTACAATGCTCAAGCACATGTTCATGTTGTGACATGAGGTATAGGGTACTGGTTTGTGGAACATTCCATTTAATTGAAGTGTATTGCAAAGAATTTGCAAATTCAAACTCCAAATTCAAATTCAAATTAAGCCATATGCACATTTTCTACTGTTGCCCCATTTTAAAATGGTCAAACATAAAAAAAATTGCATATTCTTAATCCTTGCATTTTTCTGATAATTTTTCATATATTATATGCTTAATTTGGAGTTAGTATGAATTTTCTATGATTTTTCAAAGTTTAAAGCCTTTTTTGCCTTTTCTGGAATATATTTAATTCATAAATCTATTTATGGCGTCATGCTGACGCAGTGGTGACGTCAGTGGGGCTCTCGCCAGTGGGGCCCCTCTGTTAGTGAGAGGGGGATTAATCCCTCTCTGTTATTTTAAACAACGTTTAATTAAAGGGGCAGGGGCCCACTGTCATAGACCCCAGGGGGTGATTAAGGGGGGGATTAACCCCTAATCTAAACCGCCCACCGGCGGTTAACCGGCGGCGGCCACCGTTTACGGCGGCGACACGCCGGGGTGGCCTTCCGGCCACGGTTCGGTACAGGGAAACCATGGGGAGGTGCCCCGTGCACTACCGCGTCGAGGGGAGCAAGCAAGGGGTTCCCAGGGGCACTAGGGAAATGGCGGCTTCAAATGGCGCGGCGGCCGGAGCTCTGGAGAACAGCGACGGCGACTTGGTGCACGGGAAGGAGCGGGGATTGGGGGGAAAAGGTCGCAGCCTCACCGTGATTCCAGCAGAGGCGATGGAGAAGGTTGGGAGGGCTCGGTGGCGACGTATTTTACGGCGGCCTTCCTCGGCTCCGGCGAGTTGTCGAGGAAGAATGCGACGGCTCGAGGGGGAATTAGCACTGGATCTTCTGCCCGGAGACGTAGAGGACGGCGGGGAGGAGGTAGGACACGGCGGAGCAGCGAGATAAGGCCGTTGGCCACGGTGGCGCGGCTGCACGCTCCGGCGAGCTTCTCGGGTGTGCGCGGAACGACAGCGCAGAGACGTGGAGAGGAACCGCGAGTGGAGGGGAAAGGAAGAGGAGGTGATGGGCGTTCTCCTGGCGAGGAGATGAGGCGCAGGAGGCCTTTGAGCCTTCTCGGCGTCGCGGTGGCGTCGTGGCGTGCTCCCCTGCCACCAGCGAGCTGCATGGCAGTGCGGGGGAGGAAGACGACAAGGTGGCCGTGGGATGGGCCAGGGGTACGGTTAGTTGGGCCGAGGTGGCCAGGGGGTTGGGCCACTTCCTTTTTCTATTTTTCTTCTGTTTTTCTCTGTTTTCTCTTTCTGTAAATTGTTTTGCTCTGGATAAAATAGCAAAGCATTTTATTAAATGCCCAAAACTTTTATATGGCCTTAATGACATACTACTAGCCACTCACAAAGTTTGGGTATTTTTGAAATTCAAACAATTTGAATTTCAAATCAAATAGGGGTATTATTTAATTTCCAAGCTCTGTTTGGAATTTTTGACAAATCTTGGTGCATGCAGTGGGACCCACTTCACATTATATGTGATCATGCATATTTATAAGACTTTTCAAAAATAACAGAGGAATTTTTGGAAGCAATTTTTGTCTGGCCATTTAATTAAATTCTTTAGGGATTTTCTTTTCCCCATTCTTTAGGGACCCACTTCACATACTACTAGCTTTTCTTTTGTTTTAGGTTGAACTTTCTATAGGTTGCATGTTTTATCTATTTTGGAGAGTTTGCCCGTTGCACTGAGTTCTGTGTCTTGACTGAAAGTAGGTAGTTAAAGTTGATGTTCTCTTTGTAGTAGTAACTTGCAATAGTTTTGAGGTATTGACTAGAGTAATGTTTGAACTTTTGGTGTCAAGAGCTCTTGCCTATTAGTCATAGATGTCGTATTTTGGGCAATCCGTGTGTTTTTCGAAAACCAAAAAACCCCTGTTGAGAACTCTAGCTACTAGATGGATCACTAACCTCTGGAGGGTTCGAATATTAGAGTACACTCACGTACCATGAGTCGAGGATGCGCAAGGATAACCAAAACCCCATACACTCCTCCTCGGGGTACCTGTCTTGTGAACCTCCTAATTAGATTGAGAGTTACCGATAATAAGTGCATGAGTTCTTCGGACTAATGTGAGTATTCGAAAGTTGACACTTCCACCCACCTATACTTTTTCTAGCCTCTTCGGTACCGTGCATTGCCCTTTCTCACCTCGAGAGTTGGCGCATACTTCGCCGGTGCATCCAAACCCTTGGCACGTTACGCTCTGTCATCGTAAGCCTCCTTATATCTTTCCTCAAAACAGCCACCATACCTACCTACAAGGCATTTTCATAGCCTTTCCGAGATACATTGCCATGCAACATCCACCTTCTCATGATTTGATCTTCATGTCATACATGCTACTTGCTTGATCGATGAGCGCATGCTAGTTGGGCCTTGCCCTAAACATTGCTACATGACGCGCTAGTATCATTGCATATCCTGCTACACTGGCAGAGGCATACATTTGCATACTTCATGATAGTTACATTTTCTTTATGTGAGTACCTTTGTAAAGTGTGAAAGATGTCCTATATTCTTGTAAAATATAGAGTATTGCCCCTAAAGTGAGGAAAAGATCCCAAAGAGGACAAAATCAAAAGATCCCAAAGAGGACAAAATCAAAAGATCCCAAAGAGGACAAATGAGAATTAAATAGAAAGAGCCATTGAGGCCACCAAAAAATAAAAAAATAGAAAAAAGAGAAAAGAAAAATAAAAAGAGAGAAGGGGGCATACTACTATTTCTTTTGTGAGATCCACACTAGTACTTCATTTTCTAACCCTTGTACTCCATAGAGATCATCATCATGCATATAGCTATGTGGGGACCTTCACACTATAGAACTTGGCTTATATATTCCAATGATGAGCCTCCTCAAATGAGCTCTAGGTCTTCTTGAGCAAGAAAGTTGGATGCACCCCCACTAGTTCCATCGGAGAGCTTACCTTAGCTCACATGTGCATCCGTTGTATGGCAATCCCTACTCCTCACACCATGTCTATCATATGGCTTTCTTTCGCCTATGATTGTCCTCATTGATGTGAGCCTTTCACACCTTTTTGTCTTACTCCTCCACCTTCTTTCTGTTTCGCCTTTTAGGTGTCAACTTTCTTGCTCACGCTCATCCATTGCATGAGTGCTCAAAATATCGAAAGGGAGTGGATCAGTTTGACTTGTACCTGACTAGTGGTCTAGGGACGAGTCAAGATAAGAATCCAAAGGAGACCAAGTGTGAAACTTTTAGTAGATAGTTGTTCTCAACAACCTTTTTTCTCTTTCTTCCCAGTCCCTTGCTTGCACGCAAACACCATTTGGAGACATTCGAGTCACGGACAGCAAGAGCTCTTGCACCTTTTGTTCTTTTGTTGATTGTATCAATGCTAATATAGACTCTTGCTTGTTAAGACTTGAATTGAATTGCATGCTTTGATTGCTTTACTTAAAAGTCCTTATTTGGTTGTGTGGCATGTTACCACAGAAATTATGCTTGTTATCATTTACCTACTCGAGGACGAGCAGGAATTAAGCTTGGGGATGTTGATACGTCCCAAACGTATCTATAATTTCTGCTTGCTCCATGCATGTTTTGTGTGACTTTGCCATGTTTTGCTTGAACTTTCATACACTTTTGAACATATTTGGACTAATCTATTAACCCAGTGCACCCAGCTGTCAGTTGTTGTTTTCTGCTGTTTTTGTATTTCAGGTTTTCCAGCCATTAAAAGTGCTCCAAAAATCCAGGAAAATGAGATAAAAAATCAGTGTCGCGGAAGCTTCCGGAAACACCAAAGCAGCGAAGGGGGGACACCACCAGGGAGCTAGGAGGGTCCCTGGCGCGGCCCCACCCTAGGCCGCACCAGGAGGCCTCCTGGCTGCCTGGTGGGTCCCCTCGACGCCCCCTTCTCCTATATTTACCCCCCGTGACGGAAACCCCTAAGACGAATTCCTTTTTCGCGATCTCGCCACTGTTCCGCCGTCGCTGCCGTTTCAAGATCAGGGCTGCCTGGAGAAGCTGCTCCGGCACCCTGCCGGGAGAATCTACCCCCTCCGGGAGACCATCCATAGCCATGGACGCCTCCCGTATGTACCGTGAGTAGTTCCCCTTGGACCATGGGTCCGTGACCAGTAGCTATGTGATCTATCTCTCCCTCTTTTGTGCCTCCACTTTCGAGTCCGCGTGAGGTGCCTCACATGATCGAGGCATCTGTGTAATTTCTGATGTTGCTATGCTGAGTTTGTTGGGATCTGATGGATTATGAGACTATGTTCAGTTGTGATGAGTAATATATTTGGTTCTTCTCTTTTATATTTTTTCTTGAGTAAATTCTTGCATGTTCTCCGTTGCGGTATTTGCTTTGGCCAAGTATTTTATTTGCAACTCCAAGAGAGAGCGTTATGCTCGATTGTGGGTTCAGCCCCTTCATGTCTAGCTTGAGTGACAGAAACATGAGACTAGGGGATGTGCTGTTGCCACCAGGGATAAAACAACGGTGCTTGTACTTGCGAGTGCAAGGATTGTTTACTGTACGCAAAGTTCTTTTAATCCAGTTGTCTGTTGCTTTGAGTTTACACTTTGGGTGGGATTCGCAACTTAATACCAGCGAGATGTTCTGGATAGATATCTCAAGGTGGATGATTCGTAGTAGATACAGATGGATTTCGGTCTACTTACCTTGGCGTACTTCCCAGTGCTTTTGAGCCCTTCCTTTCTTTGCAGCATAGTTAGCATTGCGGTGCCTTCATAATCCTGTCAATTGCCCAACTGTGATTTGTTTACCTCGCTAGCACTTTTATCTTCTTTTGGGAGAGAGACATCACTAGTGAAAATCACGGGACCCCGGTCCATCTTCACATTATTGTTCACACTACCAATTTACTTTTAGTATTTTCTTTTCCGTTGCTATCACTATCATTATTATCTCTTGCGTTAATCCTTTGTAAACAGCAAGGCCGGAGGAATTAACAACTCCTCTGAACTCGTTGGGAGAAAAGTTATTTGTATCTGTGTGCAGGTCCAGGTGAAGTTAGCAGCCTAGGCTGTGAACGGCGCCATTGTTCACTTTACCACCTACTTGTATCTCTTGAGTCCTACTGGAGACAATCTAAACCTTAGCATCTTCGCTAAGGGAAACTTGCTGTTGTGCTACATCAAACCTTCCACTTGGGGTAACCAACGAGGGGCGAGAAGCCATCAGAAGTCCATACCGACTTTGTCCCATTTCCACTCGGGAATAGGCAAAGGTTGAAGAGTACCAGTAGGTCTTTGGTGTTCTGCCTTAATGCGACGACAAACATCACATTCAGCAACAAATCGAGCAATGTCTCTCTTCATCCTGGTCCACGAGATCTCGGTACATTTTTGTGCTACCGGGATGAATTGAGAGGGGTGTGTCATGAACTTCCTTAAGGATGAGTTGCCTTAGATCCCTATTCTTAGGTACTACCAAACGATTTTCAAAGAATATCGTTCCTTTACTATCTATGGAGAAACATTTAGCAACTCCGCTAGCAATGTTCTCCTTGATCCGGCGAACACCTCGTGCACGCCTTTGGGCAACTATGATTTGATCCTCAAGGGTTGGGTTCGTCACCAAGTTGAAAAGAGATCCACGAGGAACAATCTCGAGGTTGAGATTTCGGAATTCCTCATGAAGAAGTGGTTGATACTATTGTAACATGAGGTTGTTACAATACGACTTACGACTTAGTGCATCAGCCATGACATTGGCTTTGCCTGGGGTGTAAGAAATTCCTAAGTCATAATCTTTTATCAACTCTATCCAGCGTCTTTGCCTGAGATTAAGATCTGGCTGGGTGAAAATATATTTGAGGCTTTGGTGGTCAGAATAGATCTCACAAAGATTACCAAGGAGGTAATGTCGCCAACTTGTCAGGGCATGAACTACGACAGCGAGTTCAAGATCATGGGTAGGATAGTTCTCTTCATGTGGACGCAACTTGCGTGAAGCGTAAGCTAACACATGTCGATCTTGCATAAGTATGCATCCTAACCCTTGCCGTGAAGCATCACAATAGATCTCGAAATCCTTCTTGGTGTCTGGAGGCGCAAGTACGGGTGCAGAAGTCAATCTTCTTTTTAGCTCTTGAAAGCTTTCCTCGCACTTGGGGGTCCATTCGAATTTCTTATCTTTCTTGAGGAGTTCAGTCAGAGGCTTTGCAACTTTGGAGAAGTTCTCAACGAAGCGGCGACAATAGCTTTCTAGGCCAAGAAAACTCCTAACTTGCTTAACCGATTTAGGTGGAGTCCAGTCAAGGACGGCCTGAACTCTCTCGGGATTGACAGCAATGCCTTTTGCAGAAATCACGTGGCCTAAGTAGGTCACTTCTGGTAGCCAGAATTCGCACTTAGAGAATTTAGCATACAGGCGATGCTCTCGAAGTTTCATCAATACCAGCCTAAGATGCTCGGCATGTTCTTCTTTGTTCTTCGAGTGTATAAGGATGTCATCGAGGTAAACCACGACGAACTTGTCCAAATACTCCATGAAGATCGAGTTCATCATGCGTGAAAAAGTAGCAGGGGCATTGGTTAAACTGAAGGACATAACGGTGTACTCATAAAGACCATAACGAGTAGTGAAAGCCGTCTTGGGAATGTCCTCGTTTCGGATTTTGATTTGATGATAGCCTAATCTCAAATCCATCTTGGAGAAGACAGAGGATCCTGCAAGTTGATCATAAAGATCATTGATCCTAGGCAGTGGGTACTTGTTCTTTATCGTCGCTAGATTTAGCGGGCGATAGTCTACGCACATCCTTTCTGTTCCATCTTTCTTCGTTACGAACAGAACGGGGCAACCCCATGGCGATGAGCTAGGGCGGATGAAGCCTTTTGCCAACAAAGCTTCAAGTTGGATTTTAAGCTCAGCTAACTCACGTGGGGCCATTTTGTATGGGCGTCTAGAAATTGGGGCAGTTCCTGGGGCAAGATCTACAATGAATTCTACACATCTGTCAGGAGGCGTTCCTGGCAGTTCTTCAGGAAAGACATCCGGGAAGTCACGAACCACCGGAATATCTTCAAGGTCAGGAAGGGGAAGCACATTCAAAGTATGCATCTGGATTCTAGAACTGGGTGAGGTGTAGTCAATGGTCTTGCCTGAAGGATGGGTAAGTCTAACTGACTTGGCTTTACAATCAAGAAAAGCATTCTGTCTTGATATCCAATCCATTCCTAGGATGACATCAATGTCTGAAGACTTGAGGGCTATAAGAGAAGCAAGGAATACTAAACCCTCAATTGCAATTTGATTTCCATGGCTTACCCTATTAGTTTGCCACTTTGAACCAAGAGTTTGGATTATCATTGGAGAAAACATTTCTTCAAAGGGGAACCCATGACGGAGTGCATAACTCCCCGACATGAATGAATGAGAAGCTCCTGGATCGAAAAGAACAGAGGCGGGAACATGATTCACTGGGAGCGTACCAAGGACAACGTCAGAAGTATCAATAGCTTCCTCAACTGAGATTTGGTTCACACAACCACCAACAGTGGCTAAGGACTTTGCTTGCAAGGAGTTGGAGGTTGATTTCTGTGAAGACTTAGCTTTGGATGACTTGGGTGGGGTGGCATCATCTCTTGGACGAGGATCCACTTTCACCAACAAGGAACATTTCCATGCAATGTGGCCAGGATGACCACACTTGTAGCAAATTCTGGTGTCAGGGGGTGGAGCAATGATGGCAGGCTCACTACCATAGTGGTTGGGATTCGTGTTTGGTGGAGGAGGTTGAGGCACCATGTAGGATGGCCTTGCAAAAAGGTGTGAAGGAATGGCACTAGTTGGAATCCATACCCGGCGTTTCTGAGGGGCCGAACTAGAAGATGGAGCAAACTCACGAGCATGCTTGCGAGACTCTTCGAACACCTCATTGCCATACTCAGCTCTGAAGGATCTATTAACTAAATCCTCAAAGTTGACAAACTCATGAAGATTGAGATCATGACGAATAACAGGGCGAAGTCCCTTACGGAACCTTGCTTGCTTCCTGGCATCAGTGGATATATCCTCTTGGGCATAACGAGCAAGATGGTTGAACTCAATCATCTACTCATGGATGGACATATCTCCCTGAGTTAGATTGCAAAACTCTTCCTTCTTTCTTTCCATCATCTCATCCAGAATGTGGTACCCTCGGAAGGCATCACGAAATTGCTGCCAAGTCACTACGTGACCATCAGGTTGCATTGCAACATAGTTCTCCCACCATTCACCAGCAGCACCTTCCAAGAAGTATACCGCAAACATCACACGATCATTTGGAGCAACATGCGCCGTCTCAAGCTTATGCTCGATGGAACGGAGCCAATCATCAGCTTCAAGGGGCTCGGAGGAACATCGAAAAATCGGTGGCTTGAGGAGGATGAAATCCTGACTGCTGACAACCACATTGCGCTGACGAGCGGTATTATGCTCGATGAGCTCCAGAAGGCGTGTTTGATCACGTCGATTCCGTTCAGCTTCCATCATGATTTCCGCCGCAGAAGGCGGTGGAGGACGATCATCATCACTTCGATTCTGATCACGGTCTTGATTGCGACGAACAACACTACGAGTTCCACCTGACATCCTGTGTGATAAAAATCAACAATCAGAACAGGTTGTACGATGGAATCAAAGATAAGAGGACATGATTTAGGCGGAAAAGATTGTAATGCAAAGGCAAAGATTCCAAGAAACACGGAATAAATCGGGCAGCATAACGGCTACACCGGGATGGAAACTGAAAAAACCTTGAGGAGATTGGACAGAACTTCCCCAAGGAACTCAACAACACGATGACTCTAGACAACCGAACACAACTTTCCTACGGCTACAAGGAAGCAATCAACGAGATGTTCTAGTAAGACATAGAATAGCCTAGTCCTATCTTCCCGTAGAAAAGATGAGGGTGACTCAGAACTCAGATCGAGGAGGTTAAGGAGAAAAAGAAGCCTTACCTTGTTCTCTTTATACCCAAGTAACTATATAACTATAGAATGCTAGACTCGACTTCGACCAAGGGTTGAATAATCCTACAGACAGTCCTGCTCTGATACCAAGTCTGTCGGGACCCGGAATATGCGTATGTAATTCTAGTGACAACTCAATCATATGGAGAGCCGAGAGCCGTACCCACTTGTCTAAGAAGACAAGGCCAAGCACAGAACACTCTCGGAAAGCATCGTACGTGAGGGGCATCCCATCCAGGCCGGATGATCAACTGAGATGGGTCCTCATCGCCCGCTCACAAGTCTAAATGATTATGGGTGGTGAAATTCCGTACTCATAGACAAGTTGCCTCAACCATATTATCGACTGAATTATAACACTTGCATAAACAGATTCCAGCCCGATCACTTAGTCGGGGTCTAGGGCGGGCTCGATCATACAACAAAGTGTGCACGTGACAGAGTCATGAGCAATCGCATCGCGATGCCCCAAGCTGCGCACATCTAAGGGCCACTTGGTGTATAAAAGACCGCCAGCCAGATCGCAACTAAGGTCTCGAAAACACATACTAAGACATGCATGTTATAATCATACACGCAGCACACATGTCTAGTATGAACAGCAGGTATCATCACATAACTCTACAAAGTACTTCTTTATTCACTTACACATAGAGCATACAAAGATCACATGTCTGTTATCAACATTACATCATACAACGGAAGCAAATTAGGTCTGAGTACAGACAAGTTTAACAAATGGCTTAGACAAGCCTTTTTCAACACACATGCCCTTCCACGAGGGACCAGACTACAGTCTGGAACTATACTAGCTTATTCAACGTCGAGCTTCAGGAAAGTGACTCCATCGGGGTCCAGGTTCTCATCTAAAACATGGAATAAGCAAACGTGAGTACAAAGTCGTACTCAGCAAGACTTACATCAAAACTATACTACTCATGCTCAAGTTTCAAGGTAAAGGAGGTGTGGTTTCAACAATGCAGAAGTGCCATCTTTGACTTGGCTAGTCCTGTACTACGAGTACCAGACTTGAGGTAAGAAGAGTACACGAGTCCACTACCAAGTCTCCAACCAATACACCACTATGGATACTTCCTCGACTTCCCCACAAGGAAGCACACCATAGCACTCACGCTTATCTTGCGAGTTTTAGAAGCATCCATTCCAGTTGTCTAATAATCAAGCACAACTTTCCAAGTAGTCCATTACCACGGACGCGGCTATTTGAAATAGTTTTGTTAACCCTGCAGGGGTGTACCGCTACACACACATGACCATCAGTTACCGCCAGGTCTCGGATTCATTCAAGGGGTGTCGGCGAGGATGTTCACCACAACACTTCGCCCACAACTCCGTTCTAGTCCAAGGAGTCAACTGTCTGAGTTTCAAACCTAACTAGAGTTCCGGCCGAGCTTCCAGTCAGGACTCCAACCATGTAGCCACGACTGACAAGCCCACCTCGACGAATGGTTCTCCGCTTGACAAGCCATGTTCTACAAGCCCTACCATGAATGCCACATTTTATTTCGTTTATATTTCTATGCATATGCCGAATGGAAAACCCGAACTAGGTGTGACTCCTGGACTTGGATCGGGGTGAGTTACTAGGTCGAGAGGGGTCAGTGAGCCCAATGTGTGGTTGTACTCTTTGTCTCGGATTACCATACAAGAACTCGGGCTTAAGGCGGTGTTCAATGAGACAACCCACAGTGTACTCCTACACAGCCTCTCATCGTTCACCTTGTATTAGGGTAGATTCACCAACACAGTTTCACTTTCATCAACACCATGTTCAGTATCATCCCGACTCACATCAAAAGCATCATCATTGTAAACTCTAAGCATGCAATAAGCAGTAACAGTTGCAGGGGCCACATGATATCAATCCACTCCTATGTCAGCTAGGATTGTGGTTTGCTTACTACTGTGACAAGATGATAGGTCATGCATCGGATATGGGTTCAACTATGCGGTAGAATCGATAACAAGGTGATCTCCTAAACATGCATAAGCAAGACTGATAGGGAATTGGGATTTTAAAGACATGATCAGTGGGGTTTGCTTGCCTTGCTGACGATACACGGGTCTTAACGATGGTCTTCTTCTTCGGGGGGGATCACCGTCTCGGAAACACTGTTACCGGAACCATCATCAACAAAGGGGGCACAAATAAAGTACAACACTCAAGCACATGTTAATGTTGTGACATGAGGTATAGGGTACTGGTTTGTGGAACATTCCATTTAATTGAAGTGTATTGCAAAGAATTTGCAAATTCAAACTCCAAATTCAAATTCAAATTAAGCCATATGCACATTTGCTACTGTTGCCCCATTTTAAATTGGTCATACATAAAAACAAATTGCATATTCTTAATCCTTGCATTTTTCTGATAATTTTTCATTTATTATATGCTTAATTTGGAGTTAGTATGATTTTTTATGTTTTTTCAAAGTTTAAAGCCTTTTTTTGCCTTTTCTGGAATATATTTAATTCATAAATCCATTTATGGCGTCATGCTGATGCAGGGGTGACGTCAGTGGGGCTCTGGCCAGTGGGGCCCCTCTGTCAGTGAGAGGGGTATTAATCCCTCTCTGTTATTTTAAACAGCGTTTAATTAAAGGGGCAGGGGCCCACTGTCATAGACCCCAGGGGGTGATTAAGGGGGGGTATTAACCCCTAATCTTAACCTCCCACCGGCGGTTAACCGGCGGCGGCCACCGTGTACGGCGGCGACACGCCGGGGTGGCCTTCCGGCCACGGTTCGGTACGGGGAAACCATGGGGAGGTGCCCCGTGCTCTCCCGCGTCGAGGGGAGCAAGCAGGGGGTTGCCAGGGGCACTTGGGCGACGGCGGCTTCAAATGGCGCGGCGGCTGGAGCTCTGGAGAACGGCGACGGCGACTTGGTGCACGGGAAGGAGCGTGGATTGGGGGGAAAAGGTCGCAACCTCACCATGATTCCAGCGGAGGCGACGAAGAAGGCTGGGAGGGCTCGGTGGCGACGTATTTGACGGCGGCCTTCCTCGGCTCCGGCGAGTTGTCGAGGACGAATGCGATGGCTCAAGGAGTAATTAGCACTGGATCTTCTGCGCGGAGACGTAGAGGACGGCGGGGAGGAGGTAGGACACGTCGGAGCAGCGAGATTGGGCCGTTGGCCACGGTGGCGCGGCTTCACGCTCCGGCGAGCTTCTCGGGTGTGCGCGGAACGACAGCGCAGAGACGTGGAGAGGAACCGCGAGTGGAGGGGAAAGGAAGAGGAGGTGCTGGGAGTTCTCCTGGCGAGGAGATGAGGCACAGGAGGCCTTGGAGCCTTCTCGGCGTCGCGGTGGTGTCGCGGCGTGCTCCCCTGCCTCGAGCGAGCTGCTTGGCTGTGCGGGGGAGGAAGACGACAAGGTGGCCGTGGGCTGGGCCAGGGGTACGGTTAGATGGGCCGAGGTGGCCAGGGGGTTGGTCCACTTCCTTTTTCTATTTTTCTTCTATTTTTCTCTGTTTTCTTTTTCTGTAAATTATTTTGCTCTGGATAAAATAGCAAAGCATTTTATTAAATGCCCAAAACTTTTATATGGCCTTAATGACATACTACTAGCCACTCACAAAGTTTGGGTATTTTTGAAATTCAAACAATTTGAATTTCAAATCAAATAGGGGTATTATTTAATTTCCAAGCTCTGTTTGGAATTTTTGACAAATCTTGGTGCATGCAGTGGAACCCACTACACTTTATATGTGATCATGCATAATTATGAGACTTTTCAAAAATAACAGAGGAATTTTTGGAAGCAATTTTTGTCTGACCATTTAATTAAATTCTTTAGGGCTTTTCTTTTCCCCATTTTTTAATTTCTTTTGAAATTTTTCACATGATGCAAAGGGGAACTCAAACCCTAGCACTTACCCTAGTTGGGGTTCTGACACCCCTACAGTTAATAGGTGCAACAAACCAAAATTGCAAGTACCATTCCTTGAACCTGGGTGGGTGGGAAGGCGTCAGCCCCTTCCCACCACTAGGCTATGCCTTAGTCTGCTTATAACTATAGTTAGGTTTACCTTAATTTCTCTCTTGTATTTGTGGATGGTTGCAAGAGGTTTAATTTTAAGAGTGCACTTGTCTTAGTCTAGGCAGTTGCTAGCAGAATAGGGTTCACCCACACAACACTTATCAAAATAGTAGATACTTCTTAGCAGAATAGGGTGAAAGTAACTTGACTATCTCTCCCTTATGTCTTCAGGAGCGCTTTAGCTTTTATAAGTAAAACCCCTAGGATTGTCCTTTATGTTCAAAAGGATTGTGCTATTTGATGCACTTTATTATTATTTACGTTGTTTGCTTCTTTATTTACCTATGAACTAATACAAAAATCCATAAAAAGTTACTTTTCAGAACCTGAAGTCATTCTTCACTCAAAATCACTTATATTTACCGTCTCCTCCTCCTTGGGATCGACACTCCTACTTATTAAAAAAGCTACGATAGATCCTCTACACTTGTGGGTAATCAAACATCATATCCAATACATAGGAGAAGGGGAAACTTCAAGGGATACAACTAGATTAACCTAGCCAATGATCACAATCAAGATCACATCATGGGAGAGAGACCTAACCACATAGCTACTGTAGAAGACCTCATCCCCGAGGAGGAAATAATCCCGCATCATGGTGGGAGGAATCAACATCGATGGAGGTGGATCCAGGGGCACTTCTCCGTCCCGGAAGGGTGTCGGAACAGAAACTTCTGGTCCCCTGAAGCTTGCTGGAGATGGCGGTGGAGATTGGAAACACTTCTAGAAAAAACATCTGGATATTCAAAGTTTTCGCGATCGGAGGGATTGTATAGGCCAGAGGGGGGCCCAAAAGGTTAGGCCAGTCACCTAGGCGACCAGGGGGCGCAGCCAGGGCCTGCCCGCTTGGCCTGGCCTCCTATATGAGTGGTGTCCCCCCTCCAGGAGTCCTTCTGGCTCCTGGGTTCATCCGGTGAATAAGAGTTTTAGGATTTTTTCTAGATTTTTCTGAGCACTTTGATTTTTCACTTTTTTTCTATGATGCACAGACAAAAAATGCAGAAACCGGCACAAGACACTTGGTTAATAGGTTAGTTCCCAAATATGTTGTAAAAGACATGAAAGTGCATCAAAACATGTAACAATGTCAACCAAATAAGCATGGAACAAGCAAAAATTATAGATACATTTTGGACGTATCATCAACGGGTTGCATTATATGCAACACTATTCTTTGCAAATAAACCAGCCACCGGTAGGTGGGTCCTAAGGTGTCACATGTTAACCGGCTATTTTTATGTCACATTTTATTTTTCCAATAGACCAGGCGCCAACAGGTGGCCCCTGAGGTGTCCACGCATCAAGGAGCTGCATTATATTCCACATTTTGTTTTGCCAATAAACAAGACACCGGTAGATGGGCCCCGGTTATCCCATGCGCAGGTAACGCCGAACTAGTCTGACCCGACGATAATGTCCCGTTTTGTGCATAACGACTGCCTAGAGGAGGGTAAAATAGAGGGGCAAAATTGAGTAGCGCTAAGGAAGGAGGGGCATGGGAATAGAAATCCCTTTAAATAAGAGAGCTACTCAACAGAATTTACCTACTTACCTATTGGAGCTCTTTCGGTGTGCCATTGTGTAACATCCTAATTTTTGCAAATTTGGATGTTAATAGATCCTTTTATGCATGTCATGCTCGAGTTTTGCATTATTTGGATTTTATGAATATTTTAAACATTTTTCAACTTAAGGCAATGTTATTGGAGAGGATATAATATGACTTATGCCCATTTTAAATAAAGTTGAAAAGTGTTGAAAATATTTTTGGGTGTTTATAAACTGTGTCATAGGAATTATAAATGACTCAAATGTATTTTTGGGATTTTTATAATTTTTATATGGAGTTTATGGCAAAAAGGTATTTATGAAAATTGCATAATAGCTGAAATGGTAATTTCGGCAAAAACAATTATTTTTATTATTTTATTTTATTGCTGTGACATTTTTAAAATTCATACTTTATTATTTAAAAATATTCTCCGTAGTAGGTTGACCAAATAAAAATAAAAAAAGGGTTTTCGTTTGGGCCTTCCAGCGGCCCAGTCTGCTATTTTGCACCCCGTGCGTTTCGGGCCCGACTCGGACTCAAAAAAAAATCTGGGCTTATATATAATTTTGGATTTTCCCTATTTTTCGTTTTTTTGGAAAACCCTAGAAAAAAATATCTCTGCGGGCCCCGCCGCCGCCGCCGAGAGGACGCGCCGCCGGAGCACCGCCGCCGGGAACGCCGCCTCCGCCGCTCGCAGATTGTCTGGAGTGCAGAAAGGATCAGAAATAAGTGTTAGAGTACTTCAACACCGTTCAAGGAAAGTTTCACTTTTGGTTATGCACATACTATGTTTCTACGCATGTGAAATATTACTACAATATGCTGAAACCTGGTAGGATAGCCACATGTTTTGATTGATCATTATGTCCAACGTTGTTGTGTTGTAGTATTTCTTGTGCTATGTGATTATATGCTTATTGTTGCAATGATAATCATGGGAGGAAGTGTTGTGTTATTCAAGTGTTGCGACAACATTATTATTAGTAAAATAGTAACTTGCAATTGAGATACTGTAGAGTGGTATTGCATCCTGAGGGCTCTGTAGTATTCACGTACGATTGTTTGTGTGGCATTGCACCCTAAGGGCTCTACAATGTTCACTTTGTGTCTAGGTAGTGGCACTGTATCCTGAGGGCTCTACAGTGTTCACGATAGGGTGATGTTGCATCCTGAGGGCTCTGTAACAGTCACGAATGTGTTTGTAGTGGCATCGTATCCTGAGGGCTCTATGATGTCCACGAATAGAAGGTACGTGTGCAATTGTATCCTGAGGGCTCTACAATACTCACGAAACCATGATCCCGAGGGCTCTCATGGCTGCCATTAGAAATCCTATGATCCTGAGGGCTCTCATGGCGTTTTGTATAGATGTTGTTCTTTGTGGGTTGATATTAACTTGAGATGATAAAAATGTTGAGTAGTAAGTAGAAGTAGATAAATACCAACTTTATGTACAACAAACCAAGCTCGATTCATGTTCTTGATTTGAAATTAGTTGTAGGATTGCTTTATCACTTGTGTTACTTGCGGTACAAATCAGATGTACTGACCCGTGTTCGGGCTGTAACCTTTGTGTTGCAGGATTCTCAGAAGATTAGTGTGGTATGATAGGGTCGCGAGTCTACACTCAGCATGTCGCTTGTGGATGTTGATGGTACTCCTCGCTACTAGTTTTGCTTCCGCTATAGTTATATTGAATAAGCTAGCCTTGAGCTATGCAAGTTGTTATTTATTTTGAATTCTGGATCATACGATGTAATAATGATGCACTTGTACTTTGATATACATCTATTATACTGTGTGTGCTAGCGAGTTCGATCCAGGGACTAGCACTTGATCACAGAGACTCCGATTCTAAGTGAATCGGGTCGTTACACATTGCAAATAATTTGCGATCATATCATCCTATAATTTAGTGGTTGCACCAAGTGTGGTAGATATAAAGGTACCTCCTGCATCTGAATCTAACAAATTCTGCGAAGAGAAATTTAATCCTGTATAAAAGGTTTGGATGACCATCCAAGTAGTTAGTCCATGAGTGGGACAATTCTTAACCATAAACTTCATTCTATCCCAAGCTTGAGTAACATGCTCATTATCAAGTTGCTTGAAATTCATAACGTTACTCCTCAACTTAATACTCTTAGTAGGGGTATAATACTTCCCAATAAAAGCATCTTTGCACTTAGTTCAGGAATTGATACGTCTTAAACGTATCTATAATTTTTACTTGTTCCATGCTCTTTTTGTGTCATTGCTACATCTTTTTGCCATGCTTTTGAATCGTTTATTGGACTAACCTACTAATATAGAGCCTAGTGTCAGTTTCTGTCTGTTTTGTCTTTGCAATGCAGAAAAAGTCCAAAAAATGAAGTTGCTCAGAAAATTCCCAAAAAAATACCAAAATTCTTATTCATCAAAAGAGTCCTCCAGCTAGAGGAGGAGCTCTGGGGGAGGTCCACAGCCCCCAGGCACCCTCTGGGCACGGCCAAGGGGGGACCCGCGCCACCTGGCCGCCTGGGTGACCTGGGACCCCCCCCTCGGTCTCCCCTTTGGCCCTATTTATTCCCCCGATGCGAAAAACCGAGATATCCACCTATCTTTTCCAGAAGCGATCCCGATCACTACTGCCATTGAAACCTAGCTTTGGGGGTCACCAGGATCCTGCTGCGGCACCCTGCCGGAGAGGGCCTTGGCCCCCGGGGCCATCTTCATCAACTCTTCTTCACCCCATTATGTATCATGAGTAGTTCCTCCTTGGACTATGGGTTCTTGGCAGTAGCTATGTGGTATCTTCGCCCCCTAGATCTTCAACACAAAGTTCTCATGAGCTGCCCTACATGATTGAGATCCATATGATGTAACTGGTGTTGTGTTTGTTGGGATCCGATGAATTGTTACCTTGTTCAGTCCTAAGAAGTTTATGAATTATTGTTGCTGCAATTTGTTGTTCTTAATGTTTTTTACTAGTGCACGAGTAGCATGATTCCAGATCTGAGCACTTTATGGTTGCATGATTATAATTGTTGTTCTAGATCTTATCTACGGTTGTATGCACATGTTATAGTCCGGAACCGGCGCTCTCAATGGTGATAGCTTGGGACACCAAATGGGATGGGCTATAATTTGAGGATTACATGTGTTCATAGAGTGTTAATGCTTTGTTCCGGTGCTCTTTGACAGGAGCACCTTAATCTCCATAAGTTCCTTTTGGCCCTGTTTGTAGCGAGATGGTAGGACAAAAGATGTTGTGCAAGTTCTTATTATAAGCACATACAACTACATATGGAACACATGCCTACATTTGATTCTTAGACTAGGATGTTCTATTTTGTTCTTTGGCTAGAGTTAGTGCAATTTTGTCAATTGCCCAACTGTAATTTTTGCACCCAACACTTGTTATTTTGCTTGGAGAATTACCACTACTGAAACCTTGAACCCCGGTCCATCTTTCATCTTTATTGCCTTCGTTGTTACTATTGCTCTCATTACTCCTGCTACTACTTTGTGGTGTTGGTGATTGGGGAAGTCTTAAAGACTACACCTGTCAACACATTGTTGCTAGTTATATCTTGTCTAGTGATTTTTCAGGTGTGGTTGAATTGGCAACTCAACTGCTAAGGCTTATAGGTATTCTTTGGATCTCCTTGTGTCGAATCAATAAATTGGGTTATACCTATCCGCGAAGACTATTGCGATCCTGTACACTTGTGGGTTATCAAGAATCAATGCTATTCATAGGCAAAGTCTGAAGCCACTCTTTAGCTCTTCCTCTTAAAGAAAAAGGAAATAGCTTGACCTTAACAATATTACCATCTACATCTTTGTACTTTCGCATATCACATAACTCAACCAAGTTATTCCAATGAGAGGCAACATCCTCACCAACACCAGAAAATTGCTCTTACGTAACAAGATTGAGCAGAGCATGACTAATTTCATAAGTCTCTGCCTTGGTGCCAGGTGGAGCAATAGGAGTGCAAATAAAATCATTATTGTTGTGACTAGTAAAGTCACAGTGCGTGGTGTTCCCAACTAAACACATGCTGGCAATAGTAGAGAAAGCAAACAAACCACTAAACAGAAAAAAAAACTAGAAACTAGAAACTAATTTTCTTGGTGTTCTCATAAAATACAAAGTAAATAACCAAACTAAACTAAACAAAAAGTAAACTAACCAAGAATAAAAGCGAAAAAGGAAAGTCGAATTGTGCAACTCCCCTAGCTTGAAGCTTCAAGTCCCCAACAACGACGCCGGAAAACTTGATGCTTGTAGTGTGTATCACACACACCCGTTGGGAACACCAAGAGGTAGGTATGATGTAGCAGCGGTAAATTTCCCCTTTATTAAGATACCAAGGTAACCAATCCAGTAGGACTTCGGAGTATTCAAGTAGGTGTTTGCAGCAACGGAGCCAAAAAACGTGGACTTGCACACACGAACACGAACTCTTTCATCCCCAACTATCTAGGAAGGTTGTCAAGCTTCCCATCTTGCTGTTTATGAAGGAATCAAACATATGGTGTATAAAATAATAATAAAATAGAAAAATGCAGAAAGAAAATGATTGTAATAGCCCGAAAATTCCACCCTAATTGAAAAAATTGTTTGTTGCTTTATTTTTGTTGATTGCTATATTTGTTTGTAGTATTTGCTTCATTGATTTATTCATCGGTGAATGTTCTCCCCCCCCCCTCTTTCATGTATCGGATGCGGGACCGAACCTTTTTCCAAAATGGCACACGACTTTTGCGACAACGGGTTTCACCCGAGCACCGTCGCAACTTCCGGCACAAGACCAACCATCGCCATCGGAACGAAAACCCCGTTTAATAATTAAATGGGTTATTTTATTGGGCTCTAGAAAATATTCCCGGAACGGTACCGAAGTGAGGTATGACTGACGGGCTTGACGCCCTGAATGCGTGGTTCGAGATTTTGTCCGAATCGGAGGTCGTATGCACTCCCGGCGGTCAGAAACGTGGAGTATCGGACGCGAGGAGAAAACCCGAGGGTGTTTGCGTAAACCTGCCATCCAGGCCAGCCTATATAAAGATCACAACCCTCCCCTACCATTTCTAGGGTTTCCCCTAACAAAAATTGCAGCCACCCCCTCCAAATTGCCCAAATCTGCCTCCCAAGCACCAAAATCCCAAAACCCTGGCTCCCAGCCAATTTGGCCGTCCGATCGCGAGATCAGTGGCCCAGAAGGCGCCACATCGCCCCCGAGCTCCCCATCTCCCACCTCCAGCCAGCACGGGCTCTGCAGGGCCGGATGTGGGCCGATATGGGCCCGCACCTCCGGCTCCATGGCCGGCGAGCGTCGCCGCCGGCAGCCTCCACCTCGTCGCGCCCTTCCTCCTCTCGCGCCCTCCTCTCATCCCTGACCTCCCTCTCTTCTCTCTGCATCGCAGGTATCCAGCAACCTCGCCGCCATGGGAGCCGCCCTGTGGAGCTCGCGTCCGCCCGAGCCCGCGGTAGCCGCCTTCGCCCCCCTGCGCGTCCCCGCCCGGGAGACCTCACCGCCGTCCTCCACCGCGCGCGGATCCGGCCGCGGTCCACCACCTCCAACCGCGCCGCCTAACCCCCTCGCCGGAGCGCTCCAGCCACCGGCGCCGCCCCCTGGTCAGGCTCGTCCAGGCGGGACGAACCGCTCGACCGCCGCCACGTGGGCCAGCCCAGGTCCAGCTGGCCTGGCGCCCATGGCCCAACCGCCAGCCAGCCGCGCCCCCAACCCAGCTCGCCTAGGGCGAGCCCAGGCTATCCTCCGCCCACCTGCCTCATGGGCTCGTCCCAATTTGGTGAGCCAGGTCGAACTCTTTTTTTCTAAGTCTGTAATAAACTGCTGCTGATTCTTGTTGCATCCTGTTGAGCATCGTGTCTACTTCAGTTATATTCTTTCGCTTTTCATGTTGGCCTGCTTCATGTTGATTGTATTATCACCCAAAGTAGCTACATGTTAACTTTGTGCTGCTGTTTTCGAAACATTGACATTTTGCTGCCCTATATCTTTTTAACCGTGCATCCTATTGAGCATTGAAATATGTCATTTTGATCTATGCCATGTCTACTTCAATTATATGTACTGCACGGTCATGTTTACATTCCTGGTCATAGTTATATTCACCTCCAAAGTTTCTATCCCACTGTTTTTGACAGCCACCTCTGTTTTTCACGAAGTCTATAACTTTCCGAAGCCATGTTGCACGCTTAATATCTTTTGATCTGTGATGCCTATGACCTTGATTCTTGTTTGCACCTGATCACCATCATATCTACTTCATGCCCATATATTTCTATGTCATGTTGCTGCACTTTTGCATATAGTTTATCCCTGTTTATACAGCTTGCTATTAACAGTTTCTGCCCTGTTTTCCTGATTTTTCACTAAGTCCTTGACCAGTAATGTTTTATAGCTTTTTGTGTTGCTTATAACTAGTGAACCATGATGCATATTTGCATGTATATTTATGCCTTGCCTTTCCTGCCATGTCTAATACATTGCATATCAATTTGGAGCATGTTTTCATCCCTTATCATGTTTGTTCATTGCTCTAAAGTGTGCTTCCGGATGTTAACAACATGTGTGCATAACTTGTTTTGCTTATATCTTTTTATCCGTAACTCCGATCGGGGTGATCTTTATATGTAACGTGATTAGTTTTTCATGTAGATTGTGTTTTTGTGGTTGCTTGTTGTTGTTAACCAACTTAAAATGTGGTTTAGGGAAGAACAGTAGTAAACTTGTAAATGCTCGTGTGGTGCTTAGTGGCATGCCATGTTTAGGTTGTGCCTCACTTAAATTGACTAGCATAGATAGTTTCCTTTATGCTTCACCTCTTGTCATGTTTGTGTGATATGCCATGCTTCAGTGAGATGCCATGTTAACAACCTTTGCTCATGTTGTGCAGCTAAACAACTTGAACCATTCCTAAACGTGCGGTATCGTCGTGTGTGACGAGTACTCCACTTAACCTGTTAGTAACCTCTCTCGACGATAGATGCGATACCGTGCGTTGTCTCGTGTTGCCTTCTTGATGTTGTTTGCTGATGATTGCTTCGTAGTAATAGATGCTTGCTCATCGATTGCCTTTTCCAGTGTTTCCTTCTTGTGTGCTTCCGCGGTATTGGTTCTAAGACTGAGCGTTCCTAACCGCGTGTGGGATACTATGGGGTCCCCTTTTCTTACCTACCTAGTTTCAAACATTTCTAGTGGTGGCCCAAGCTAATTTACCATTTGAAAACCGTGTGCGTAACTGGTATGTAGGCCAGTGGATTTAAAAAAACCAGACCAGTGGGGTGGTATATCCTATTGTTCCACACTTGGTCGGCGAGGGCCTGGGCATGGTTTTTGCCACGGTAACCCAAACCCAGTTGATACGGAAGAGACCAGGACGAGAGCGCGGACGGCTCCTGAACTGGATGTCGACTCCCCTGGGGCCACCCGAATTTGTGCGTTATTAGTTAGAGGGACCTGTCGTTTCGGATCTCTTGGAACTAAATCATAAAATGGTTGCCTGTGATGGGTAGAAACTGAGAGAGATGGGCGTGCGTGCAGAGCCTTGTAATGGGAGTTGGTACACCACTGCAAGGTTATTTTTGAGAAGTCGTGTCCGCAGTTATGGACAATTTGAGACATACTCCTTGTTCATAGACAACAACAACTGAGATAATCCTAATAATTTGATCAATGTGTGTGTGTGCCTTGACTGCTTCTTCTTCATCGGGATGTGAAGGGGAGGACAAGGATAGGATATGTGTTATGTTTGCGTAAGTAGCTGATAGCAGACTTGTGTGAGGCGATTCCTCATAGACTGCTTGGTTCTCATCTTACTCTAAAATAGATCATTAGCCACTCATATATTGCTAGTGCGACTGCAACCTCACCACTACCCCAATCTTACCGTGAGAAGTTAGTTACAAGACTTGTTCATATAGCTCACCCCTTCTTTTCTCTCATACGCACGTTATGCAAACGATCTTGGACTTCAGAGGAGCTCGGCGACCCTTCTTCTAGATGCCTTCGTGGAGACTCGACGACGACTAGTTAGGTGGATCCCGGTAGAGAGCCTGGACCCGAGTGGTTACAGGAATGGTGTGTTTTACCTTTGCCACTAGGCATTTGATTATAGTCTGTACTTAGACATGTATTTTCCGCTGACGTGTTGTATTAAGGCAGTTGTATGCCGATTGTATGAGATGTTGTATCCTTGTAGATGTAATGTTGTGATATCATGTTGGAAATCCGGGGCATATGACATTATCATATGTCGCGGTGGGACCGATATGTGCTTCGTCCCCGAATCTGGATGGAAACATCTAGATCTGGAACATATCGCATATCGGGACTTACAACTTGGTATCAGAGCCTTACCGACCGTAGGATCCCTTTTTTGGCCGAAGTCGAGTCTAGACAAAAAAACTATTTTTTAGTTACTAAGATAGTTATCGGAGAGTAGGATATTTTTACTCCTTATCCTTGCTATGGTCAGGACAACTGTCGTAAGTGTTTTATTCTCGCCTTATCCCCTTCAAACTCTAGGATCTCGAGTAAGTGGAGTTTCAGAATAGTTACAATGCCTTGCTTGCAGCGTATTGTCTCGATTCCGATCTCAGGTTGGGAAGTCCTGTAGTACCTTTAGTTCTTCCTACTCTGGGTAAACATATTACAGCTGGTGATGAGGGAATACCCCCATGATGCACCTTCGTGATGGTACCTGTTGAGCCCACCCGAGGCACCGACGATTGAACTGACTAAGAATCGAAGACCGACATGGAGTCCAAGACTTGGCGTACAAGGCTACGTAGAATAGGAAATCTCCTATAACCCTAGACAGACTCCTCGGGACCTAGCTTAGTATATAAAGGCTGGTAGAGGGGACATCTAGGGACATCGCAATACATCTCGCAACACCTCCTAGCTTGAGCGATCTCGCCGGATCCACCATTGTAATCACCTCTTTCATATAATAGATCGAGTAGGAAGTAGGGGTTTTGCCGATCAAGGGCCCTGAACCTGGGTAAATCCCTGTCTCCTATTAGCCGACGAGATCACCAACTAAGCACGCCCTCCCTTCAATCAACCGAGGGTACCTAACCATGAGAATTGCCGAGGTACACCCTCGTCAATTGGCGTCGTCTATCGGAAAGAAGCGAGTTGGGTCTACGGTCTCGGTGGTTCCATCACCAACAATCGACAACTCAGAGACTCTGTCATCAACACTCGGCATATAGATGGATCGAGCAGAGACCAATCTGTTCGGGTCCCTTGGTTTCATCGCGCGTCTTTCAATCGTGCAGTCGATCTCTCAGATTTGCATGCAGGCACGGATCTGGCCTTTGGAGGGTTCTGGATCTACGTCAACCAGTGGGGCACTCTCCGTCTTACGGATCGAGCCCGATCGTCAACAACACCATCAACATCAACTACGATATCGACACCAAAAAAGATCGAAACCAAATCTTCCCTGATCAAGGCACCACATCCTGGGCCATCTTACAGGAGATTTCCTATTCTATGTAGCCTTGTATGCCAAGTATTGGACTCCATGTCGGTCCTGTATTCCAAGTCGGTTCAATCTTCGGTGCCTCGGGTGACCTCAGCAGGTTGATTTTGGGCCCTCCGAGGCTTCTAGTGGGTCACCGATCTTGACACGCACTGGGTACCCTCACGGAGGGGAATCATGGGGGTATTCCCTCGTCAGTAGCCCCCGAGTTCCTAGGGGACTTGAAGCATCGTCCGGGGAATCCAATATGTTGTTTCTGAAAGTGTGTGTCATCATACGGGCTTTATATGACCAAGGATGTTCTTGTATAAATACAGCTCATATGATGATCGAAAAGCTGTGAGGGATGTTCAACTAAAGGTCCTGGAGCACTCGACGGATCGAGCCCCAGTAAATTTCTCTGGTGGCAAATACCTCAATAGTCCAATCAAGCTTGAGTCCCCCGACTCGAACTTGACGAGGCTGGGGTCAATAGGACTCATGTCACGGAGGGCTTACAGAATCATACTGTCAGCGATGTATTTTGGTGACCCAACGCGTCCGTCAGGATTTTCTTCATACCTTTGGTACGGTATAAACGGGAGTGAAGTCGCGTGGTGGCAAGTCCCGGCCAGGACGACGGATCATCGGGGTCTTACCTACACGTTCACGGACATGGCTTCTAGGATGCTATTGCAACCTAGGTCAAGATTGAGGGCGAGTGCCATAATGAAGTGTTCACTCGGAGAACTATCGAGTGAGCTTTTTAGTGTGATGAACGATCCGTTCGAAGTACCCGCGGGTGAGCACCCGACGAATCTGGCGGGTGATTACTCTAGTTTGTCTTCAGTGTTCTTCTTCTGCGAGTGAGGACTCGAGTTTCTGTTGAGTTGTATTTCAATGATTCGTGAGGACGAGTTAGAACTCAAACCTCTGTAAGGTGCCTTGACCTATTGTCGTTTAGAGAAATAATACACTGCTGATAGGATTTTATTTGATGGAAAATCAAAGAAAAGGTAAGAAAGAAATAATGTGAAAGGAACCGTCCACTAATGAGGATTTATTTGTCTTGGTCAATGTGACGTTGTCATTGCTGATGCGAAGGTGGCTTTCTTGTGACGCTTCTGTGAGGATGGGATATCATGGTGGTCATTGATAACTATGAATAATTGCGCGCCATAGTCAGAGTTGATTCGACTCGTCATGGCGCGGTAATTTTGCGAGGCGTGCTGATGGTGCCTCATTTTTCGTGCGTAATTGGCGGCGTGGTTACTACGCCGGTTGAGATTCGCGCGCCACGTGTGGGTTGAGAGATCGTGCTTGGTCGATTCAGTATCCAGTGTGAACGGTGGGCTCCGTAGGTTGACGTTGGTCCTTTCGGGGCTTCTAGGGGCCACCGGTCTTGACACACACCGGGTACCCTCACGGAGGGGAATCATGGGGGTATTCCCTCGTCAGCTGGGCAACCGACATATTATAAATGCACCACAATGGTAACTATAACATAACAAAGCTCAATGTCCTAATCATGTAAGCATTACGTCAAACATATATAGACTGCTATCCAGTTGCATCTATAATTAAGAGTCCACCTCAAAACCGCTATCCAGCGTATCTTTCTGGTATTAAGTTGCAAAAGAAATAGACAAATGTTATGAGCTTGGAACATAATGCAAGACACATCTATGATCAATAAATAGTCATAAACACCTTTGTTTTAGCCTTAGTAGCAACATCACATCCTCGGCCTTAGATTGTTTCTATCACTCGTGCCCAGACATGAGGAGGCATGAACCTACTACCAAGCACAAAACTACCTCTTAGAGACATATGCCACTACTTGGCCAAAGTAATAACACATGATGGAGAGCATCCAAGAACACTCAAAGAACATACCAAAGATATCATATATAAAGCATGAACAATCTGGTCATAATCTAATAATTTATCGTATCCCAGCAAACACAACATAACAATTACATAAAGGTGACCTTGATCCTGATAGGCATCTCACACGGTCTAATTAGTAAATCACAAAGGGGAGAGACAATCATCTAACTACTATTATGGACCCATAGTCCAAGGATGGACTACTCTTGCATCATCTGGGAGTAAATCATATTGAGGAAGAGTTCTCCGGTGATGACTCATCCGCTCAGGGAGGGTGTCATAACAAGGCTCCATAAGCCTTAGATCAAACTTTCAAGGTTGCGACAGAACTATGACAAATTTTGTAAAAATGCTTCCTCCTCGATCATTTTAAGTTAAAGGGGAATATATATGCGAAAGGGGATCCAAGGGGTGGCCCCACACCCCCAGGCTGGTAGAGGGCGCGACCAGGGGGTGGTCGCGCCCCCTAGCCACCTCCTCTCCAGGTAGCCCTCCTTCAGGACTTCTGGTACTGGATGTTTTTGTCTCGGATAAATATTGACTCTTGTAAATTTTCAGCAAATTCTGAGAATATTTTCTATGTAGGATTTCTGAAACAAAAAGATAGCAAAAAACATGATCTGACACTTGGCATCTTGTCAGTAGATTAGTTCCAGAAAATTCTCAAAATGATGTAAACGTATGATAAAAGCATGTAGCAATGTCATGAAACAAGCATGGCACAAGAAAAAAATTATAGATACATTTTGGACGTATCACTGGCATGGAGGAACAAAGGGTGGCTGGCATTCAGCCAAAAGGGTCAACGATGTGGCCAAGAAGACCGCCCATGACGAGGGGGTGACCCCACAACTCCTGCGTGTAAGGATACCTGGTGCGTGTGAAGATAGAAGGCCCACAAGGAGTGCTGATGGGCCCACGGTTGGCCCTCCCAAGGCACCGACATAGGAGTCCATGACCAATATGGAAGGCACAACTTGGCGTACAAGGCAAGACTAGGGTTAGGTAATTATATTTGTAATCTAGGATAGACTCCCCGAGACCTAGCCTAGCATATAAAGGCTGGGAGGGGAGACGTCTCGCATGCATCCAATATCCAGTCTACTCTCCTGGTCTTGCGAGAACTCGCCTTGGCCTCCCTTGTAATCGCCCCCTCACGCAATAATATCGAGCAGGAAGTGCTTCTCTTGTTAGCCGACGAGTATCGTCCAACCTGTTCCTTCTCTATGATAAAAACCAGGGTCCCTGACCATGGGATCTGCCAAGGCTGATCCTCGTCAATTGGCGCCGTTCGTGGGAACTCCGCGGGTTGGAATCACGATCTCGGCGGCCTCGTCACCAGCATCTGTCAAGGGAGCGACTCCGTCAGCACTCATCGACTCCACGACTCGAGCAGACTCCGGTCTGTTTGGGTCCCTCGGCTTCATGGCTCACCTTCCGGCCTTTCGACCGGCCTTCGCCGATCTGCGCACTGGCATCAACCTGACCTTCGGCGCGTACCAGATCTACATCAACCATTGGGGAACCCTCCGCCTCACGGATAGCACTCGAGCACCCGCAGCAACAGTCGCTACGGCAGCAATCGAAGCAACACCCGCCCGCGTGGCGACCCTGCGAGTCAGCCACGACTCCCAACCCAACACAAGACGTCGCGTCACTCACGACTACTCGAGAGGACCGACACCATGGAAAAAGTGCAACACGCACGCAAGCGGGATAGCAGTCAGGACACCGTCCCAGGTGTTCATGGCGGAGGTTCACGAGCCAACCGCAGACGGCAAAGGCCAAGACGACGACCCGAGCAGTCGTCGAGACGCTCGCTTAAGCAGCAAAATCAGTGATCCCGACAACAGCATCCAGGTCACCATCACTGTTGGAGAACCAGGAACCATACCAAGAAAAGTGTATAAAGGACTGGAGCATAGCAATCACAGGAGCGATGAGCCAGAAAGCAGCAAGCGTCAGACCTCAGGCACGGCGAAAGAGGACCATCACGTAGAAAAAATCTACCTATCCAAAGAAGCAATCGCCAAAGTAAAGGACGCAGTAAAACGCGGCAAACTACTCCCGGAAAACGCAACACGAGACGAGCTTAGAGCATACAACAAATTGGCGAGTGACATCACCAAGGAAACAAGATAGCAACGTCTAGAATTAGAGAAGCAAGGAAAAACCGCCACCGACCTGAGGACCAACCGCAAGCCACCTCCCAGAAGCGACTCCTCCGACTATGACTCCCCTGTCCGAGGTAGATCCATATTCACAACCTGAGACGCACTGACAAGAAGAAGGTAGCCCGCAAACTAGATGACGACTTAAAGCTAGAAGAGGACGAAGATGAAGAAGAGCAACTCACGCCAGCAGAAGCCCTTATAACTGCCCAAGAATACCTATCTCGTGCTCAAAAGGGTAAGAAGGGCGGGTTAGACCGAACCACGACGATGGCACTCAAAATAATGAAAGACGCCATCACTGCCTCAACCCCTAAAAAAGCAGGCACAAGGCGAGTGCCCCGCGAGCAGACACCGGACATGGAACCCAGTTCACCCGATGGCGACGACAGCAGTGACGACTGGCGCAAACGCACAAACAGAAACAAAAACCATGACAGCGACGACAACGGCAACAAACGCAACAGCAGTCGGCGAGACGCACGCGACGACATAACGCAGAACAAGGTCAATCGTGAAAGACGAAGACGCGCAGCCCGCGAAGAGTGCTCGGACGAGCAAGCTTCCGATGAGGACATAGAACCATGCAGAGCACTGTGCTTCACGCGATCCATATGAGAGACACGGATGCCGAAAGGCTTCAAACTAAACTCCACAACGCACAAGTACAATGGGCTGGAGGAGCCAAAAGCATGGCTCGACGACTACCTAACGGCCGTCAAATTCCAGCGAGGAACCAATATCACAGCAATGCAGTACGTGCAACTCATGCTCGAGAGCTCGGCGCGACATTGGCTAAAGAACCTGCCGCGAGGATCAATCTGTTCCTGGAAGAAGTTCCGCAGCGCCTTCATCGAGAACTTCAAGTCCACCTACAAACGACCAGCATCACTCGAGGAGCTGAGGGCCTGCAAGCAAGGAACCAGAGAGTCCCTGCGAGCATACATCCAGCGGTGGACCATACTCAAAAATTCAGCCGAGGACATATCAGACGAATGCGCAATCGACGCATTCAGGAGAGGCTTGCAACGCATCGACTTCAAGGAGCAACTCGGGAAGATGAAGGTCCGAGCACTCACGCGACTACTAGAGCAAGCCAACAATTGGGCAGACGGAGAAGACTCTGTGCGGAACGAATCAGAGATCCAGACAGCGCGCTCAGAACGCGACTACGACTACCACACCGGAGACAAAGGATTCGACAGAAGAAGAAAACGCCTCAGGCATAACTTCTACGACGACAGAGGACCCGACATGGTCGCGGCCGGCTTCCCAGATGATAGAGACGGCAGACATCGTGACGATAGCATAATGCAGCGTAGGGACAACCAAGAAGAAGCACCCAAGCTCAGAAACGAGATTGGAGATCAAGGCAGCCGCGAGATGACGCCCGAGCATATCGCTCGGCCAAAGAACAGCTACACGGACCGTGCACACTACACGGGTTCAAAACTGAACGCGGAGAGCTCAGATCAGGACAAACCCTCAGAAACTGCATGCGCTTCATCGAGCTCTCAGAAGAAAAAAGCCGATCTACGACAACAGCAGCACAGCCTCTCGCAAGCATAGCAGTCGGGACCATCGCCCACAACGCACCACCAGCCCCTGCCATACCAGCAAGACAAGTAGTAGCAATCCAAGAGGGGCACACGACACCCGAAGAAGAAGAAAAATACCCAGAAGCACATGGCCGGATCTACATGATACAAGAAGTAAGACCATCAAACAGGCAACAGAAGCAGGTCACCAAACAATTTTTCCTCGCAGTCTCCTCTCACCCCTCTGTCCCAGAATACTTACGCGGGTTCGAGACTGAAATTACCTTCTCCCGGGAAGATCACCCACCAGCCATCCCGCGTCCAGGACACGCCGCATTGGTACTCGAAGCAAGAATTGGAAACTACGACATGTCACGAGTCTTCATGGATGGTTGCAGTGGAATCAGCATCATATTCACCAGAACCCTGGAAAAAATGCTCATCCAAAATTCGGCACTAAAATCCTCAGGCACAACCTTCCATGGAATTGTGCCAGGTAAAGCAGTCTACCCCCTCGGAAAAATAAGTCTCGAGGTGGTTTTTGGCAGCGCGAGTAACTTCCGCAAGGAAACGTTGGACTTCGAAGTGGTCGACTGGAAATCCCAATACCATGCCATCCTAGGACGCCCAGCCTTCGCGCGCTTCATGGCAGTACCACACTACGCCTACCTCAAGCTGAAAATGTCAGGCCCGCGAGGAGTCATCACAGTCAGCGGCAGCTTCATCAGATCCAACCGCTGCGACAAAGAGTTCCACAAGATATCAGAAACCTTCGGAGCACACCAAGCTAGCAGAGCCGCAGCACAAGAGGAAGAGGCGCTCCCATAGAAGCAAAAGGAGCAACCAAACGACCCGCAGGCTTCACACACCAAGGACCCATGCCACCGCCGCAACAACTTCCAATTCTTAGGGCTACCAAGCCATCGATCCAAATAAAGGGTTGTCTTCAACAACCCCGTCGTGTAATTTTTCCAAAAAATTCGCTCATTGGCACTCGGGGGCTCGCCGCAGCAGCCACCCCCCGAGGTGTTCTTCGCTCACGCGACTTAAAAATTGGCACTCGGGGGTTCGCCGCAGCAGCCACCCCCCGAGGCGTTCTTCTCTTATGCGACTCAAAAATTGGCACTCGGGGGCTCACCACAGCAGTCACCCCCCGAGGCGTTCTTCGCTTATGCGACTCAAAAATTGGCACTCGGGGGATCGCCGCCGCAGGCACCCCCCGAGGCGTTCTTCGCTTACGCGACTTAAAAATTGGCACTCGGGGGCTCTCCGCAGCAGCCACCCCCCGAGGCGTTCTTCGCTTACGCGACTCAAAAATTGGCACTAGGGGGCTCACCGCAGAAGCAACCCTCCGAGGCGCTCTTCACTCACGCAACTTAGAAAGCCAGCACTCAAGAACGCCATCCACATCAGCGGCTCAGCAAAACAAGATAGCGCAAACTCAAAAAGGATTTCGCCCACAAATTGTACAAGGAAGAAACTACACAAACGGAGCACCTCCTAATCTCCAGGCTCCAACTTCACCTTACAAAGGGCACCCAAGAGACGGTCATTTTCTTCGCAAACCCACTTCACAACCTGGCGCGCGGGTCCGTTCGCCGCAGCATAATGATCATCCATCGGTTGACCCCTACCATCCGAAGGACCTCCAGCTGCTAGCGCAATGTCCACCCCAGGCCAATGACTATGGAGCAAAGCCAAAGCACAGCGGGCCCCCGCATGAATCTGGTGATCCACCACACGGTGAAGCTCTGCAGGTTGGGAGAAAACACGGCAAAGCATCTCAAAGGACGACGGAACAGACTGTAGCGGATAAAACTCAAAGAAGGTCCCGCCAAGCAACATGCGGCTGTACTCAAGAGCTCGAGGCACCCTCTCAACCCGAAGCCGACGAATAGCGAACGCTCGAGTGCGCACCCTATCCAACCAAAATGGATTACTCGTCTCCACGTCTGGGTCGTCCAACCGCGACAGCTCCGACTGCATGGCTTCCTCCTCATCGCGAGACCGCCCAGCCAGCACTTTGCAAGAAAGAGCAAAGATCAGCACCAAGCACGAAAAGAACTCACGCAGTCGAGCAGTCGAAGGAAGACAGACTCACCCCGCAGGAGATCGGACAACTTTACCACCTAGACAGCAAGGCCATCCAGAACAGCGTCAGCACGCTCACGTTTGGAACGCTGGACCGCGACAACACCTTTGAGACGAACAGTCTCACGCTCAGCATCTTTCAGCCTCAAGAAAACGGACTTGTACGCACCCTTGCGAGCATCCTCCTTCAGCGAATTCCAAGACCGAGAAACACCCGGGGTGGCCTATCGCAAAGGAGAACAACTCAAGGAAAAATAAGAACAAAGAAGTGCAAAGAAGGGTAAAGCAATTTTCAAACAACTGGAAAGATTCACCATCCCGTAGGAGGCACATTACAACTCAAGTTTCAAAGGCAAAGCACAAAACCAGTCTCCCCTACTCCTCGTCCTCAGATTCAAAATCCTCAGCCTCTACAACTAGCTACAGTTGGCGGGCAAGCTGAGTGGCTCGAGCACTCTGTTCCTTTGTATAATGGGGCACACTATCCACCATCAAATCCTCAATAGGAACTCCATGCCCTAGAAGAACAACAAAGAACGTGGCAAGCCCACTCACCACATTCTCGCGAATCAAGTCATCCAATTGGCCACTGTTCGGTCCAAACGCAGCGACTTGCGCGTCCAAACCCTCCGGCCTCTTAGTCTCGTCCGGAAGAAGGTGCTCATGAAGAACCTTCAGAAGAGTCGAAGCCCGGGCACAAACATCCCTAGCAGCTCCAGCAGCACCCGATACAACATCCACAGCTCCGCGAAGAGTACTGGATCCCGCCGCAGCTGCCTCCACTGCTCCAACACCCACAGAGCCTGCGCCAAGTGCAAAGATTCAGTAACTCGAAGAAGAAACAAACACCAAGAGAAAGAAGGAACAACCCACTCACCCTCCAGAGAACTCGCCAAGACAGGCGCTCGCACTCGACCGCCTCCATCCGCAAGAACTCCTCTTCCACCCGCTGCAACCGTACGAGCTCTTCGCGATGCACCTGCAGATCCTTCTCCTTGGAGCACAAAGCAGCCCGATGCTCAGAGATCTCTTTTTCCGCAGTCTCAGCCCGCTTCTCGGCAGCTCTCCTGTGACCGTATAGCTAAGCAGCCCCCAATGACTCAAGGATCAGCACAAGAAAAAGTCAAAACCATACCTGCTCAGCTATACGGTCAAAAACCGGACATTATCCTCAGCAGCGAGATCCTGCCTTCCCAAATAGGGACCTTCAGGACCACAGGTTTCGTGCCTGGGGAAGAGATCCCGTCCGCAGCCGCAGCAGACCCCCGGATGGGGCAGTCGCAGGAGGCGCGACCGCACCTGAAACAACCGGAGTCGCCAAAGGAACTGGCTGAGTAGCCGTGGCAGCAGAGTCTCTAGGACGCTCAACTACCACGCCGGAGTCAGTCGACCGAAGATCGACGGTCGCAGCACTTGTATAGGAAGCAGCCGGAACAGGAGCAGTGCTGCAAGAAACATATCATCAGTACATGAGCCAAACCAAATAGCAGAATCATTCAACAAAAAGTCATACGCACCCTGCAGGCGCGGCGCGAGTACGCAGTAACTTCCTGAATTTGCGCCTCTTGGGAGCAGCCGCAGAAGGACACGGCACAGCAGATGGCGCGGGTGGCGGCAAATCACCACCACCACCCGCTGCGTCATGCTCATTGGCACTCAAAGAACGATTGTGTTTGATTCGAAAAGGGTTCGAGTCCTCGCTATCACCAGCAGTCGGCAGCTCAACACTCGCGGACTCGCCAGCATCCGCACCCGAAGCACCCCCATCAACCGCAGCTGCATCAGGTTCTTCAAGTATTTCAGCATCTTCAGGTTGCGGCGGATTGCTCAGCAAAGGAGTATGACCCTGCAAGTAAGAATATCATCAACAACCAAGCAGATGACAATTAAATCAGAAAAAAAATACCCCAAGACAAATACCTGGGAGAGAGGAAGATCATCAGCGTAGGGACGAACAAAGATCTTCTCCTCAATACTAGTACATTTCGTAACCTGCTGGACCCGAGCCAAAAGGTCATCAGCGGTGAACTCCTCGGCTGAACACCTGGTCGGGTCCTCGGGTCCATCATACTTCCACATGGGTCGCACTCGATACTGAAGCGGCTGGACGCGTCTCTTCACGAACACGAAAATAAGCTGCCCACCGGTCAAGTTGTCCCTCAAAGCAGAAATCTTCTGCACTAACGGATCTACAATGGACAACTCGCTAGCAGCCAGAGAATTCGACCACGAGGTCCACTTAGCCACTCGCGTAGCGGGATCAAACGGAGCAAGACCAAAATGCTGCCCAGCAACATGCTGGTCCTTCAGATAAAACCAGCTCTTCCGCCATGTATAGACAGAATCCATCTTCTCCAAATCAAATTAGGCACTTTTATCCTTAATGGAAATTCCCACTTGCCCCACGGCATATTTAGAGTTCATCCTCTTTATATTAAAGAGGCGTTTCCAGAGCCCCCAATGGGGATAGATTCCTAAGAAGCCCTCACAGAGAGTGATAAAGCAAGCAATGTGCAACACCCCATTGGGAGTCAAGTCATGCAGTTGCAACTGATAGGCAAAAAGCAAACCCCGGACGAAATGATGAACTGGAAGTGCGAACCCACAAGGAAAGAAGCTTTTGAAGCATACCCATTCATCAGGCTGAGGATCGGGAATTTCTTCATCCCCAGGAATCCGAGTGGCGCCATCTGCCACCAGACCATCGGCCACCATTGCGCCCAGATCTGCAGCCCCGAAAATAGACCGCTCCCACCTACCAGTCATCCTCGCCGATTCCTGAGCTGCGCTACGAGAGCGTTTGGTCATGGATCTCACAGCAAAAACGGAAGAAGGAGGAGGCCAAAGAACAGAGAGAGCAGAGAAAGAAGAACGAGCAGGGGAAGGCAATGGCTGGGTAAAACCTAAAATTACCCAGTCCCCCGTTATTTAACCAGCAGCCATGACTGGCCTAGCCACCGTTAATCCTGGAAATCCGCAGACGTGGCACGATCTCACGATGGCCGAGAAACATGGAAAACCCAACCGGCGCAGTAACAATACCACCCACCACACGCGAAAAACGAGGACCATGATCACACAGTGTGAAATTTCCGTACAGCGCGGCGTCAAGTCATTTCCTTTCACAGGCTATAGTCACCCAACGTGTCAGATGACCAAGCAACGTCACATCTCAACAAGGCGTATCGACTATGCATCGTCTCTCAGCACTCCGTCCTCCAAAATCTTTTAGAGAACCAAAATATTTTACTCCCATCAGGAGCACCTTTATTTAAAGCAGAACAAAGGAGAATTCGGGTGCTCCTCACCCAGAAGATGAGGATATGCTCGAGTAACCACTTGTACTTACAGAGTTTCGGGTGCTCCCTCACCCAAAAGGCGAACATGCACTCGCGGGACTACTCGCGTCAGCGGAAACAACACATCTGTGGAGTTCGGTTGCTCCCTCACCTTCAAAACAAAAAGCGTTCGAGTGGCTACTCGCAAAAGCTCAGCAAGCTAGACTACTCGCGCACTCGACAATATTCCGAGTGGGTGCTTTCCTATATGACTCCTCGCCTGAGCACGCAAAAGCTCCGCGGGTGACTACTAACAGCTCACTTGATCGTTTATTCCAAGTGGGTGCATCGCTAACCAGGCTTCGAGCCTCTACAAAAAAACATTATACCTGGGCTATGACACACTATACCCAGATGCCACGCAAGCTTAGCTTGTAGGTAAGACCCTGATGCGCAGAACGGCCGGTTCGGGACATGCCACAGAGCGACTTCACTCCCGATCTTTTCCATGCGCTCGCATGATAGAAAGAGCCGAGCGGACGCGCTCAGGCTACTTACTCAGACTGGCAGCAATTGATACTATAAGACCTGCAGCGACATGACTTTGCTAGACACAGGTCGTTCCAAGTTCATGTCGAGGGACATCGGCTTGATTGGGCTACTGCGGTATTTTCCACTAGCGCAATTCACCAAGGCTCGACCAGTCGACTCCTTGGGCCCTTTCAGCTTAGCAATCCCTCGAAACAGGTATTGTCATGGCTCAAAACTTCCAGTGACCCGCAGTTGTGCTGCGCCTACAATGATAAAACAATGACGAATTCGATTCCCTGCGCGACTCTTCGAGTCCCCCAGGCACTCAGGGGCTACTGACGAGGGGGTGACCCCACGAATCCTGCGTGTGGAGACAGAAGGCCCGCAAGGAGTGCTGATGGGCCCACGGTTGGCCCTCCCAAGGCACCGACGTAGGAGTCCATGACCAATATGGGAGGCACAACTTGACGTACAAGGCAAGACTAGGGTTAGGTAATTATCTTTGTAATCTAGGACGGACTCCCCGAGACTTAGCCTAGCATATAATGGCTAGGAGGGGAGACTTCTCGCACATCCAATATCCAGTCTACTCTCCTGGTCTTGCGAGAACTCGCCTTGGCCTCCCTTGTAATCGCCCCCTCACGCAATAATATCGAGCAGGAAGTGCTTCTCCTGTTAGCCGACGAGTATCGTCCAACCTGTTCCTTCTCTATGATAAACCCAGGGTCCCTGACCATGGGATTTGCCGAGGTTGATCCTCGTCAGCCCATCAACCACCTCCTCGTGAGATCGATGAGGATGTGCTCGAACCCGATCGAAACATGAAGCCGAGCGCCTCACCGGTATGACCACAATGGACACCAGCAGGAAGACAACGCGGGCAAGAGCAACCAAGAAGCATAGAGAGAAGAAGACGAGCTTATTGATAGGGGAACCACCAGATCTTCTACTAACCTCCACCTTCCACCATAGAGAGGATGCCGAGACGGACGCCATCCATTCATAGGATCTACTCGGGGTTTCCTATGGCGTTATTCCCCAAAACAAGATGCCAGACCTAACAAACAAAGTACTAACTACAACACATCACCAAGCTCCTCCCACATCCCCTCTCCAACCGGTGTCACCAGCGGGGAAGGAATGGGTTCGGGCTAGCCTTTATCTAGGGGAGAAGACTCTCAAACTGCAGGGAGAAGAGGAGGAGAGGAAAAGCAATAGGGAGGAGAATATGATGAAGCACTTCCCCCTCTTGAGAAGAAAAGTAGCATCCTAGAAATGAGAATGGAGATTTGTATAAAATCCCTAGTAGTTTTATCGTCCACAGTTAATATGTTACAAAAAAATCACAAAAATGAGCATGGCAATTGGTATAAAATCCATGGCAGTTTCATTGACGAGGATTGACCTCGGCAAATCCCATGGTTAGGAACCCTGGGTTAGATCGTAGAGGAGATGTGCAGGTTGGCGATACTCGTCGGCTAACAGGAGACATTACTTCCTGCTCGATTATATTATGATGGAGGCAATTACAGTGGAGGTCGAGGCGAGTTCGCTCGGGACCGGAGGTGTTGCTTGAATATTCGATGCGCCAGATGTCCCCTCTCCCAGCCTTTATATATTAGGATGGGTCACAAGGAGTCCGTCTAGGTTTACAGAGAGGGTTTCCTAATCTAACTTCATTCTTGGACGCCAAGTCATGGATTCCATAATCGTCGAGGACTCCTATGGCGGTGCCTCGAGTGGGCCAGGAATGGGCCGATCGAGGCTTCCAGCAGGCCTTCTGTCTTGATACGCAACAGGTACCCTCATCTGTAAGAGTCGTGGGTTCACCCCCTCGTCAGTAGCCCCCGAGTGCCTGGGGGACTCAAAGAGTCGCGCGGCGACTCGAATCCATAATCGCATGTCTTCATGCATGCAGCCCTGCTGCGAGTCGTCGGCTGTTAGCCACAAAAGATAGTTTATTTGAGGGATGATAATCTAGAAAGGCCCAAGATAGTCGACTGGTCGAGCCTTGGTGAATTGCGCTAGTGGAAAATACCTCAAAAGCCCTAATCAAGCCGCGTCCCTTGACAAGAACTTGGAAAACAACCGGTGTCAAGTAAGTTCATGCCGATGTAGGTCTTATAGGATCAATACCGCCTCAGCAAATAGCCTTGACGCTTTCGTCATTGGCTCAACTTTCTTCATGCATTGCGGATGGAAAACGTCGGGAGTGAAGTCGCAGCTGTGGCAAGTCCCGACCCGGCCGACTACGCATCGGAGTCTTACCTACGCGCTAAGCTTGCGCGGCATCTGGGATGAAGTGTGTCGCCACACAGGCATCATTTTTTATAGAGGCGCGGAGCCTAATTATATTTTCAACCACTTGGAAAAACAAATCAAGTGGACAAATAGTGGTCACTCGCGGAGTATTTACGAACTCAGGCGAGGAGTCGATAAGAGCTGCACCCACTCAGATGGTCGTCGAGTGGGCTGATCACGTATGCACCCATGCGGCACTCGAGTGCTCGGGCGGATTGTTCTCTTGGATGTTTGATCAAGTCTTGCCTTCTAGTGCGAGTAATCACTCGAGCACTTCATCATCTTCTGGGTGAGGGAGCCTCGAACTCTATAGATGCATTAGTCCTTGCTGGTGCGAGTGATCGCTTAAGTGTGTCGTAGGCTGCTGGGTGAGGGAGCACCCGCACTCTATTGAAGCATATGATCTTGAACGAGGGGAGTAAACACTCGCGTCCTCAAGGCTTGGGCTTTGCTCTTGTTTTTGCAAAGACTGGGCGCTCCCGATGGGAGTAATTTTTTTGAAATATGGTCAAAAGTTTTGTAGAAATTAACCTTTGATGGGTAGCGAATGACGCGTACTCAGCACGCCTTGCTTGATATGTGACGTTGCAGGGCTTCCTGTCAAGTTGGGCAGCCACGCGTAGCAGGTGCGATGTGACGCAGTAATTTCGCTCCGCGTGATGATGACCCTCGTTTTTCGTGTGGAGTGGGCGGTGTGGTAACTGGACCGGTTGGGTTTTCCATGTAGCATGGTTAATGTGGGATCGTGCCACGTCAGTGGGGTTCCGAGATCGACGGTGGGTGGATGGACCCTGGCCAAGGGTTAAATACTGGAGAGCTGTGTAGATTTAGGTTTTTACCCAGCACTCGCACTCTCCTGTTTCTTCTTCCTCTGATTCTTCTTGCCTTCCACTTCGTTGCTCTGTGCGGTTGTGCAGCGGGATCTATGTCCAAATATCATCGGAGTGCAGCGCAGGAATCAGCAAGGATGACTGGGACGTCGGAGCGCTCGTCCTTTGAGGCTACATATCTGGATGCTCTGGTGGCAGATGGCCTTCTCTTGGAGGGTGCCGTGCGGATTCCTGGGGATGAAGAAGTGCCTGCACCGCGCGAAGATGAGCGGGTATGCTTTCGGAGCTTTTTTCCTCGCGGGTTTTCTCTCCCCGTTCATCCATTTGTCCGGGGGTTGCTTTTTGCGTATCAGCTTCAATTGCATGATTTGTGTCCAAACGGTATACTTCATATTGCCTATTTTATCACGCTCTGTGAGAGCTTCCTGGGGATCTATCCCCATTGGGGGCTTTGAAAACGCCTCTTCAATGTGAAGAGGACAAACTCTGAGTATGCCATTGGGGGCGTCAGCATTTCCATTGAGGAGAACAATGCCTATATTTATTTGGGGAAACTGGATTCCGTTTACACCTGGTGGAAGAGCTGGTTTTATTTGAAGGATAGGCATCTTGACGGCCAGCAATTTGGTCTTGCTCCTTTTAACCCGGTTGGGCGGGTGGTCAAGAATTTGTCTTGGGGACATGCTCTGTCTGCTGAAGAGGTGGCTGTTGTTGAGACTCTGATGCAAAAAAAATTGCTGACCTGAAGAAGAGTATAACTAGCGCCCAGCTGATTGTCGTGTTTATGAGGAGGCGCATACAACCGCTTCAGCACCGGGTGCATCCCATGTGGCGGTATGCTGGCCTCGGAGACCCGACTAGGTGCTCCCCTGATGACATCTCGGGTAGTGACCTTTCGTTTTCGGATCCAGCAAGTCACTAAGTGCATGAGTACTGGTGTTGAGAGCTCTGTACTTCCATATGCTGAGGATTTCCCTTTTCCTAAGGTATGTGCTCGAGTCTTTGTTAGGTCCAATCATTTGTTTACAATCTTGTGCTTGCTGATGATGTTTTTTCTCGTAGAACCATGTTTCCTTGCTGAACAACCCACCTCAACCTGAGGATGCCGAGATACTAGACGAGCCCGATGTGGTCATGGTGGATCCCGCACCCGTGGGTGGTGCTTCGCATACTGATACCGGCGAGTCCGCGGGTGCGATTGTTGGTACTCGATGATACGTCCCAAACGTATCTATAATTTCTGCTTGCTCCATGCATGTTTTGTGTGACTTTGCCATGTTTTGCTTGAACTTTCATACACTTTTGAGCATATTTGGACTAATCTATTAACCCAGTGCACCCAGCTGCCAGTTGTTGTTTTCTGCTGTTTTTGTATTTCAGGTTTTCCGGCCATTAAAAGTGCTCCAAAAATCCGGAAAAATCAGATAAAAAATCAGCGACCCGAAAGCTTCCGGAATCACCAAGGTAGCGGAGGGGGGCCACCACCAGGAGACCAGGAGGGTCCCTGGCGCAGCCCCACCCTAGGACACGCCAGGAGGCATCCTGGCTGCCTGGTGGGTCCCCTCGACACCCCCCCCCCCCCCGCCTATATTTAGCCCTCGGGGTGGAAACCCCTAATATCGGAGTACTTTTTCCAGAAGCGATTCCGATCTCCGCCGCCATCGCCAACAAGCTTCGGGGGACCAGAATTCCTGTGTCGGCACCCTGCCGGGACGGGGAAGTGCCCCCTGATTCATCTCCATCGACGTTGCTTCCTCCCTCCATGAAGCGGGATTAGTTCTCCCTCGGGGCTGAGGTTTCTACCAGTTGCTATGTTTTCTTCTCTCTCTCCCATGATGTGATATTCGTTGTGATCATAGGCTATGTTAATCTAGGGTGATCCCATGATATTTCCCCTTCCTCTATGTATTGGATTGATGTACTCAATTGATCTTATCTAGTATAATCCCCGAGACCAAGATGACAGCGGTCTATTGGATATGGGTTAGAAGAATATTATCATGAGTGATTTCCTCTTTTGTGTGTTGATTGAAGATTGAGAGTCTCTTGGTGCTTGTCTTTGACTATCCTTGAGATATGTTGTGGTGATTGTGGTACTCTCTTTGGATGGCCGCAGTGACATCGGGAAATCCATAGATTGAGAACTACGAACTTTGAGGTGTGCTTTTGTAGCCCTACATAATTCTCATCCTCTCTTGACCACAAAGGAATGACCTCCGAGTGCGTCTCCATTGCATGTTTTATGGGAAATATCATGTGATTAGACTATGTTAATGTTGTTAAGAGTTGCCACTAGTGAAAGTATGAAGCCTAGGCCTTGTTTCCATCATTGTTACACCGTTTGTGCTCACTTTTGTCACATGTTTGCTTGCTACACTTTTTATTACAGATTTATATTACCTTGCTTTGCCACACCTATCACTCGTATTTTACCATCTCTTTGCCGAACTAGTGCACCTATACAACTCCTAGTTGTATTACGTGTATTGGGGACACAAGAGACTTCTTGTATCTTAATTGCAGGGTTGCTTGAGAGAGACCATCTTCAACCTCTACTTCCCTGAGTTCGATAAACCTTAGGTCATCCACTTGAGGGAAATTGCTGTTGTCCTACAAACCTCTGCGCTTGGAGGCCCAACATAGTCTACAAGAATAGAAGCGTGCGTAGACATCACTCGACCATCGACTTCTGAAGGTGATGAAGATTTAGAGCCACCGCGCTGCAAACGCAGCCGCTCATCAACTGCTAGTGGACAGACTGCGGGGGGTGGCGGTGATGGACTACCGCCAGTCACGCCAGTTGCTGCGCCCTGCCCTCCTCCGGTTGCACCGAAGAAGCCCAAGCTGGGGGTTTTGCTTCGCGTGGGCGCCGCACATGTTAGGTACGTACTTCTTCCTGGTTTATTACGCCGTTGTCTTTGTTTTCCTATTCTGAAAAGAGTCTTGCGGTACTGCTCTTGTTCCGGCCGCGTCTTCAACAAGTACTACTGTTGTTGATCTTCAGTCGACTGACTCGAATGCAGCGGCTGGTCAGTCGGCTCCTTCCGCAATTCCGGTGGCTTCTGGTGCGGGTACGAACCCCGTGAATGCTCCATCTGGGGGGTCTGCTACTACAACTGAGGGTGATTCTCCTCCGGACATGAATCACGTGTTTCCCGAGGGGTAGTTCTTAGAGAAGAAGGACCTCCCTATTGAAGAGAAGGCCAAATTCTTTGATCGCATGGCTGAACAGGTGCATGATCTTCCCTTCGTCTGACTTACATTGGGGCGGGGCAGCGCTCACGATGGGAGTAGCCCCTGAGGCTGGGAGCAACCACTCGTGGTTGGTCGCAGTCTTAAGCTTGATTTTCTCTGATTTTCGGTGCGCTTCAGCTTGCCATTGGGGGCGCGGCAGCGCTCCCGATGGGAGTAGCCCCCGAGGATGCGAGCAACCACTTGTGGTTGGTCATAGTCTGAAACTTAATTGTCATTTGCTTGGTTCTGATTTCTGTGAGCCTTTCTATTCCAGCCGCTATTCCGTATGTGTGAGCAAGTGCTGATTGATGCTGATCGTGCCCGGGGTGCTGATGTCTATGCACGCTTCTATTCGTGTAGACTATCTTGGGCCTCCAAGTGCAGAGGTTTGTAGGACAGCAGCAATTTCCCTCAAGTGGATGACCTAAGGTTTATCGAACTCAGGGAAGTAGAGGTTAAAGATGGTCTCTCTCAAGCAACCCTGCAATTAAGATACAAGAAGTCTCTTGTGTCCCCAACACACCTAATACAACTAGGAGTTGTATAGGTACACTAGTTCGGCGAAGAGATGGTAAAATATGGGTGATAGGTGTGGCAAAACAAAGTAATATAAATCTGTAAGAAAAAGTGCAGCAAGGAAATGAGTGGTAAACGTGAGCACAAACGGTATTGCAATGGTAGAAACAAGGCCTAGGCTTCATACTTTCACTAGTCGCAAATCCCAACAACATTAACACAGTCTGCTCTTGCTTGCTAATAAAAAATATAAAATATGCTTTAGGTCAAAACAGTCCAAATGCAATTATTATTGTGGGGTCCGTAATAGCTGTCATGTATAGGTTTTACCCCCCACTTAAAGTGACCTAGATTAGATAGTTTATTTATGCTTCACCTCTTGCCATGATTGTGTGACATGCCATGCTTGAGTGAGATGCCATGTTAACAACCTTTGCTCATGTTATGTTGCTAAACAACTTGAATCATTCTAAATGTGCGGTATCGTCGTGTGTGACGAGTACTCCACTTAACCTGTTAGTAACCGCTCTCGACGATAGATGTGATACCGTAGTTTGTTGTCTCGTGTTACCTTTGTGATGTTGTTTGCTGGTGATTGCTTCGTACTAATAGATGCTTGTTTGTCGATTGCCTTTTTCCAGTGTTGCCTTCTTGTGTTCTTCCGCGGGTACTTCTCGGAGACGATGCGAGCTTGCGATCGAATACACCTTCGACTTCGTCTTCTCATCAGGTAAGGGGGAGCATATATCATGCTTATAACTTTCAGCTCACTCACGCCTAGGTGTAGGATAGAACGATTGCTTGATCCTACCACTTCATATTCATGCCTATCAAATAAACCCAAACAGCCATGTCCTCCACATCCCAGAAAACCTTGTTCGGCTATGTTACTATTGCTCGCTGCTCAGCCACTGCTTAGTATGCATGATAGGATGTTATCAACTGTTATCCTGTTACTCCTTGGATTGGGCTATCACATTATTATATTGTTGTGGATGATATGATTATTATAATGTTGACTACACTCGACAAAGGATGGAAGGTCTAGGCTATCCCGCCCCAACGTTTTGTTCCATTCGAGTCACCTAGGACCCGAGTTCCGGGTATTGTGTATCTTGACGAGAGTGCCTAACCACGTGTTGGATGCTATGGGGTCACCTTTTCTTACCTACCTAGCTTCAAACATTTCTAGTGGTGGCCCAAGCTGATTTACCATTTGAAAACCCTGTGTGTGTGTCTTTCGGGTCGCTCCTAGCAGATATTCTTTAAAAATAATTTGGGCCACCTGAGACATGGTTTCTCTTGTTGGTCTACTCCAGGGAGCTAGGGGCTGCCCACATGGTTTGGGTAGCTAACCCGGCCTCATCCAGACGGTAGAGGCCAATTCGAGAGCGCGGCTGGCTTTTGAGTTGGATGTCGACTCACCGGGGGCCACCCGGATTTGTGCGTTGTTAGTTAGAGGGACCTGTCGTACCGAATCTCTCGGAACTAAATCATAAAATGGTTTCCTATGATGGGTAGCAACTGAGAGAGATGGGCGTGAGTGCGGAGCCTTGTAATTGGCAGTTGGTACACCCCTGCAGGGTTAAATCTTTTCGAGAAGCCGTGTCCACGGTTATGGACGACTTGAGACCTACTCCTTGTTCATAGACAACAACAACTGAGATAATCCTAATAACTTGATCAACGTGTGTGTGCCTTGACTTCTTCTTCTTCATCGGGTGATGAAGAGGAGGACAAGGATAGGATAGGTGTTATGTTTGCGTAAGTAGCTAGTAGAAGACTTGTTGGAGGCGATTCCTCATCGAATGCTTGGTTCTCATCTTACTCTAAAATAGACCGTTAGCCACTCATATATTGCTAGTGCGTCTGCAACCTCACCACTACCCCCATCTTACCCGTGAGAAGTTAGTTACAAGACTTTTGATATAGCTCACCTCTTTATTTTCTCTTCTACGCACATTATGCAATGATCTTGGACTTCAGAGGAGCTCGACGACCCTTCTTCTGGACGCCTTCACGAAGACTCGACGACGACTAGTTAGGTGGATCCCGGCGGAGAGCCTGGACCCGTGTGGTTATGGCATTGGTGTGTTTTACCTTTGCCACTAGGCATTTGAGTGTAGTCTGTACTCAGACATGTATCTTCCACTGATGTAATGTATTAAGGCAGTTGTATGCCGATTGTATGAGATGGTTTATCCATGTAGTTGTAATGTTGTGATATCATGTTGGAAATCCGGGGCATATGGCTTTGTCATATGTCGCGGTGGGACCGATATGTGCTTCGTCCCCGGATCTGGATGGAAACATCTAGATCTGGACCAGTACCGCATATCGGGCCTTACAACTTGGTATCAGAGCCTTACCGACCGTAGGATCCCTTTTCTAGCCGAAGTCGAGTCTAGACGAAAACTATTTTGTAGTTACTAAGTTAGTTATCAGAGAGTAGGAATGTTTTTAATCCTTACCATTGCTCTATTCAGGACAAGTGTCGTAAGTGTTTTAATTCTCGTCTTATCCCCTTCAAACTCTAGGATCTCGAGTGTGTGGAGTATTGGAACCGTTACAATGCCTTGCTTGCAGCGTATTGTCTCAATTCCGAACCTCAGGGTTGCGAAATCCTGTGGTACCTTTAGTTCTTCGAATTCTGGTTCAACATCTTGGTCGTTCGTTGACCCCATTCCTCTTGTCTAGTATCCTCACGATTTTAGTGAGAATGCTTCCATTGATCATCACTTTGTAATATTGTTCTTCCTCTTGATCACCTGGTGGTTTCGTTTTCCGACGTTGTCGTCTCTCTGTGGAAATTTTATCTCGACGGAAGTTCAACGTCGACATGGAGCAGAGTCCCTTGTTGGTGGTGTTGAAGATCATCGTCTCTCTTTTCTCTCCCCTCCTCTCCCCCGGATCATCGAGGATCTCGGGACGAGATCCCTTGTTGGTGGTCTTGTATAGTAACAGCCCAGATTTTAAAAAAAATACAAATTTTGTTTTCGGTGTGAATTGGTTCATTGCCTGCTTTGTTTGCGGTGTTTGCATCCCCGATTTGTCGATCCGCAATTATTCCCCCCCCCCTCTTATCTCGTACCGGACGGAGACCGACGCTTGCCACCCTGACACTCGACCTTTGCGACACCGGGTTTCACCCGATCACCGTCGCGAAAACCGCACAAGACCAGCTGCAGCCAACGGAACAAAAAAATCCGTTTAATAAGTAGTTGGGGTATTTTTATAGCGCGCCGGAAAGTGTTCTCGAAATGGTTCCAGCGCGAGGCGAACGCCGCCGGCTCGATGCGCTGATCGCGCAGTTCGAAGTTTTACCCGAATCGGAGGTCCTGCGGACCCTCGGCGGTCAGAAACGTAAACACCGCGCGTGCAAGAAAAAAACCGGGGATGTTTTTGCAAACTGTCAGCCACCTGGGCTATATAAATACCACCACTCTCCCACCCCTTTCTAAGGTTTCCCTAGCCAAAAATTGCAGCCACGCCCCAGATCTGCTCCATTTTTTGCCCAAAAGCCCCTTCACCTCGAAACCCTAACCCTCCCTCAGATCTGGACCATCAGATCTGAGATCTGATGGCCCACATGAGGCCACATCACCTCACCAGCCAGCCACCGCGCTCGGGCCCCGCAGGGCCGAGCCGCCGTCGCCACGGGCTCGATCCGGGCCTGGGAAGCCCTTGCAATCCCGAGCCGCTGTCGCTCCTCAGTCCGGTCGCCTCCGGCGAACTCCGGGGAGTAGCCGCCGCCCCGGTCGCCTCTCCTCCCCTGCGCCCTTTCTTTCGATCCTCCTCCCTGCCTCACGTCCCTCTCTCCCCTTCCCGCAAAGTCGCCGAGCCTCCATGGACGAAGTCCTCGCTGCCAGGAGCTCCCACGCCGCCTGCCATGGATGCCCAGCCAAGCTCGCCGCGAGACCTCGCCGGCAACCGTCCCGCAGCCGGATCTGCATCGCGCCCCTGGATCCGTCTCCTCCCACCGTCGGGACCCCTCGTCATGTGCCAAGCCGTTGCCTCACCGGGAACATCACCGGCGTCGAGAACCACCGTCTCCCGTACGGGAGCTCGGCCCGAGCCAGGCTGCAGCCACATGGGCCTCGCGCGCCCTGTATCGGCCTGCCCCGCCAGCCCAGCAGTCTCGTTCCCACGGTCCGATCCGCCTCCCAGCCCAACCGCCTGCACTCGCGCTATCCTTCGCCTTGGGCGAAGCATCGCTATCGGCCGCCCACCCCTGCGACCTGGGCTCGGCCCGCAATGTGATCCCCGTTGTTTTCCTTTTTTTCTTATTCTGTTAGGTCGGCCCGTGATTAGATCTCGCCCGTGTGCGTGGTATAGCTATTTTGCGCTCACCCGGTTTAGGTCTAATAGCCTCTGTTTCGGCCCAATAATGTTTTTTTTTGCTTCGTGGGCTTATTTAATTGGAAGATTTTAAAAGATTTTTGCGATGCTAATATCTTTTTAACGGTAGCTCGGACCGCGACGCATCCTACATGTAAATTGCTTAGTTTTTCGTGTAGTTTAATAAAATGTGCTCATTTGCCATGTTTGAGATTGTTTACATGTTGTTTACCTGCTAATTACAACCGCATGCCACCGTAAATGTAATAGGCCATATCTTTTCAACCGTTGCTCCGATTAAAATATTTCTTATATGTAACTTGATTAGAATTTCGTGTACATTGTGAATATGCTTCTCTTGCTTGCTAATAAAAATTATAAAATATGCTGCTCTTGCTTGCTAATAAAAATTATAAAATATGCTTTAGGTCAAAACAGTACCAAATGCAATAATTATTGTGGGGTCCGTAATAGCTGCCATGTATAGGTTTTACCCCCCCCCCCCACTTAAAGTGACCTAGATTAGATAGTTTATTTATGCTTCACCTCTTGCCATGATTGTGTGAGATGCCATGCTTGAGTGAGATGCCATGTAAACAAACTTTGCTCATGTTGTGTAGCTGAACAACTTGAATCATTCTAAATGTGTGGTATCGTCGTGTGTGACGAGTACTCCACCTAACCTGTTAGTAACCGCTCTCGACGATAGATGCGATACCGTAGTGTGTTGTCTCGTTTTACCTTTGTGATGTTGTTTGCTGGTGATTGCTTCGTACTAATAGATGCTTGTTCGTCGATTGCCTTTTTCCAGTGTTTCCTTCCTGTGTGCTTCCGCGGGTACTTCTCGGAGACGATGCGAGCTTGTGATCGACTACACCTTCGACTTCGTCTTCTCATCAGGTAAGGGGGGCATATATCATGCTTATAACTTTCAGCTCACTCGCGCCTAGGTGTAGGATAGAACGATTTCTTGATCCTACCACATCATATTCATGCCTCTTAAATAAACCCAAACAGCCATGTCCTCCACATCCCAGCAAACCTTGTTCGGTTATGTTACTATTGCTCGTTGCTCAGCCACTGCTTAGTATGCATGCTAGGATGTTATCAACTATTATCCTGTTACTCCTTGGATTGGGCTGTCACATTATTATATTGTTGTGTAGGATATGATTATTATAATGTTGACTATACTCGACGAAGGATGAAAGGTCTAGGCTATCCTGCCCCGACGCTTTGTTCCATTCGAGTCACCTAGGACCCGAGTTCTGGGTATTGTGTCTCTTGACGAGAGTGCCTAACCGCGTGTGGGATGCTATTGGGTCCCCTTTTCTTACCTACCTAGCTTCAAACATTTCTAGTGGTGGCCCAAGCTAATTTAGCATTTGAAAACCGTGTGTGTGTCTGTCGGGTCGCTCCTAGCAGATATTCTTTAAAATAACTTGGGCCAGCTGAGACATGGTTTCTCTTGTTGGTACACCCAGGGAGCTAGGGGGCTGCCCACATGGTTTGGGTAGCTAACCCGGCCTCATCCAGACGGTAGAGGTCAATTCGAGAGCGCGGTCGGCTTTTGAGTTGGATGTCGACTCGCCGGGGGCCACCCGGATTTCTGCGTTGTTAGTTAGAGGGACCTGTCGTACCGGATCTCTCGGAACTAAATCATAAAATGGTTGCCTATTATGGGTAGCAACTGAGAGATATGGGCATGTGTGTGCGGAGCCTTGTAGTGGGCAGTTGGTACAAACCTGCAGGGTTAAATCTTTTTGAGAAGCCGTGTCCACGGTTATGGACGACTTGAGACCTACTCCTTGTTCATAGACAACAACAACAACAACTGAGATAACCCTAATAACTTGATCAACGTGTGTGTGCCTTGACTGCTTCTTATTCATCGGGTGATGAAGAGGACAAGGATAGGATAGGTGTTATGTTTGCGTAAGTAGCTAATAGCAGACTTATTGGAGGCGATTCCTCATCGAAGGCTTGGTTCTCATCTTACTCTAAAATATACCGTTAGCCACTCATATATTGCTAGTGCGTCTGCAACCTCATCACTACCCCCATCTTACCCGTGAGAAGTTAGTTACAAGACTTTTGATACAGCTCACCTCTTTCTTTTCTCTTTTACGCACGTTATGCAACGATCTTGGACTTTAGAGGAGCTCGACGACCCTTCTTTTGGACGCCTTCACGAAGACTCGAGGACGACTAGTTAGGCGGATCCCGGCGGAGAGCATGGACCCGTGTGGTTACGAGAATGTTGTGTTTTACCTTTGCCACTGGGCATTTGAGTATAGTCTGTACTCAGACATGTATCTTTCGTTGATGTAATGTATTAAGGAAGTTGTATGCCTATTGTATGAGATGTTGTATCCATGTGATACGGTGAGGATCTCTCATTCCTTGTTGGTTATCCCAAGTGGAAGGTGAGATGTAGCGTAGCAAAAAATTTCCCTCGGTAAAGATACCAAGGTTATCGAACCAGTAGGACTCCAAGAGATACAAGAAGGTGTCACGGCGCTTGACATGGACCTGCACACAGATACAAATAAATTTGCTCCCAACGAGTACAGAGGAGTTGCCAATTCCTCCGGTCTTTTTGTTTACAAAAGGATAAACGGAAGAGATAATAATAATGGCAACTGAAAGTAAACTAAGGATGTAAACAGTGATATGAAGATGGAACGGGGTCCCGTGATTTTCACTAGTGATGTCTCTCTCCCATTAGACGATAAAAGTGCTAGCGAGGTAAACAAATCACAGTTGGGAAATTGATAGGATTATGAAGGCACCGCAATGCTAACTATGCTGCAAAGAAAGGAAGGGCTCAAAAGCAATGGGCAATACGCAAAGGTAATTAGACCGAAATCCATCTACATCTACTACGAATCATCCACCTTGAGATATCTATCTAGAACATCTCGCTGGTATTATGTTGTGAATCCCACCCAAAGTGTAAATCCAAAGCAACAGACAACTGCATTAAAAGAACTTTGCGTAAAGTAAACAATCCTTGCATCCGCGGATACAAGCACCGTTGTTTTATCCCTGGTGGCAACAGCACATCCCCTAGTCTCATGTTTCTGTCACTCAAGCTAGACATCAAGGGGCTGAACCCACAATCAAGCATAACGCTCCCTCTTGGAGTTGCAACAAAATACTTGGCCAAAGTAAAATACGGCAACGGAGAACATGAAAGAATTTACTCAAGAACAAAATATTAAAGAGAAGAACCAAATATATTAATCATCACAATCTGAACATAGTCTCATAATCCATCAGATCCCAACAAACTCAGCATAGCAACGGCAAAAAAATTACAAAGGTGTCTCGATCATGTGAGGCAGCTCACGAGGTCTCGAAAGTAGAGGCACAAAGAGGGGAGAGGAACATCACATTGCTACTGGTCACGGACCCATGGTCCAAGGGAAACTACTCACAGTACATACGGGAGGTGTCCATGGCTATGGATGGTCTCCCGGAGGGGGTAGCTTCTCCCGGCAGGGTGCCGGAGCAGCTTCTCCAGGCAGCCCCGATCTTGAAACGGCGGCGGCGGCGGTACAAAGGCGAGATCGCGGAAAAAGAGATCGATATTAGGGGTTTCCACCCCGAGGGCTAAATATAGGCGGAGGGGGTGTCGACGGGACCCACCAGCTATCCAGGAGGCCTCCTGGTGCGGCCTAGGGTGGGGTCGCGCCAGGGACCCTCCTGGTCTCCAGGTGGTGGCCCCCCTCCGCTGCTTGGTTATTCCGGAAGCTTCCGGGTCGCTGATTTTTTATATGATTTTTCCGGATTTTTTGGAGCACTTTTAATGGCCGAAAAACCTGAAATACAAAAACAGCAGAAAACAGCAACTGACAGCTGGGTGCACTAGGTTAATAGATTAGTCCAAATATGCTCAAAAGTGTATGAAAGTTCAAGCAAAACATGGCAAAGTCACACAAAACATGCATGGAGCAAGCAGAAATTATAGATACGTTTGGGACGTATCACCATGTAGTTGTAATGTTGTGATATCATGTGGGAACTCCGGGGGATATGGCTTTGCCATATGTCGCGGTGGGACCGATATGTGATTCGTCCCCGAATCTGGATGGAAACATCTAGATCTGGAACAGTACCGCATATCGGGCCTTACAGACGGCCTAAAGCTTCATCGGCCCCGATCTCCATTTCTAGCCACCCAAACTTGTTGAGTAGCTAGGGATTGAGGGAGGAGACCTAGATCTATACTTCCATCCAAAAGAAATTGTGTTACCCGTCCATTTTGTAGTGGATCTTGTTACTCTTGTGGTTTGTAGCCATTAAGAGCTTCAGGCCACCTCGGAGCCACAATCCATTGTGGTGAAGCTTCGTGGTGTAGGTGGGAGACTCCGGCATGGTGTGGAGCTGCCCCACCCTTGTGCAAAGGTTTCGTGTGCACCTTCAAGGCACTATTAGTGGAATCACATCATCTTGCATTGGTAAGAGCGTGAGGAGAAATAGCGTGGCCCTTGTTGGCTTCGTGTGAGCATTGTGCTCCTCATCCTCTCCAAACGGAGACGTACTTCTCGAAAGAGAAGGAACGTCGGCAACATATCCTTGTCTCTCGTGTTCCCCTTTACTTTTACTCTGTGCATGTTATATTCATTGCTCATTTCTTCCTTGCTTGTATAGTGTTGCATTAGTTGGCATATAGGTTGCTCACGTAGTCGCACTTCTAGACAACCTTTATTTATTTTTGAGCCTTAATTTGTTAAGAAGAGCTTACAAATTGTTAGTCGCCTATTCAACCCCCCCCCCTCTAGTCGACATTCCGATCCTTTAATTGGTATAAGAGCCTCGTCTCTTATTAAGGGCTTTACCGCCTTAAGAGAATGTCGCAAGGGGATAAATCGGATGATCTTAACTTAGGGGATGGAACGGAAGTTCCGGTTGTGGAAACACAAGGAGGCACCGAGGACTTTACCAACACGTTCGCGAAGGATGGCTCGTCTATCTCTCGTGTTGAGTATAATGAAGGCATGTCCTCCATGAAATCTCAAATGAATGATATGTCGAACATGCTTCGGGCTCTTATGTCCCGGTTGTCCCCAACGGACACTACCAACATCATACCAAACAATCAAAGGTTGGGAGAGAGAGACGTCATCTCTCATGCACAAGATGATAGTAGTAGTGTTATACCTCCCATTCCTCTCGTCGGGAATGATTCGGGTATACACGCCGCCATTCCAGCTCCTAACTATGCTAAGTTACCACATCTCGAACCACATTTCGCGCATGTAGGTCCACCACCCATTCTTGATAAAGATGAGTATCCGCTTTGGGCTTCCCGTATGAAGAATCACATGAGAGGCTCTTCAGAAGAATTTTGGACTATCACCGAGGAAGGATTCCATGTCCATGACCGCAAGAACATGGCTCCAAGATAATGGTGGAACAACTCCCTCAACAATGATGCCTTGCTCATGATCCAAAAGGGGTTAAAATTTGAGTAAGAGAACCTTTGCAGGAATCTTACCACGACCAAGGAGACATGGGATTTTCTTGAGAGAACAATGATGGGAAGCTCAAGCATTCGAAGCTCCAAGTTTGACAAAATTCAAGATCAAACCGACCACTTTGTCATGATCGAAGGCTCCCAAAGATCTTTCCCAAAGGATTGTTGCTCTCGCCAACCTCATGACAGATCATGGGAGCATGGACACTGATGATGGTTGGATCAAGAGGAAGTTCATCACGGCCATTCTCCCATTTTGGCACTCCATCACACAAGTCATTCGTCAAAGACCGGACTTCAATTCTTGACCGCTCAACAAGTCTTGGATGAGTTCATTTCTATGGAGATCTTGAACTCCACGCCGACATAAAGTTTGCCCGCCAAGGTGTCAACAAAATTCCTTCTCTTGCTTTGAGGTCCAAGGAGGTTCAAGTGTGTGCTGAAGAGGATGAAGAAGAATTTGGCCCGAAAGATACCAAGTATGCTTTCAATGAGCACATGTCTCTTGAATCAAGGAAATTTTGGGGCAACAAGAAGAACTTCAAGTCAAACTCAAGTGGCTTCAAACCTAAGGGCCAGAGGATAAGGACTTTCTTCAATTGGGGAAATGTGAGTCACTTTGTTGCGGATTCCCCGTATGAGAAGATAGAAGACCATGGAGGCAAGCTTATCCGGAAGGACAAGTCCAAGTCACCATCAAACAAGACCTTCGTGAAGAAGAAGCCACAACGTGCATTTGTGGCTCCTGAAGAATATCTCTCTGATGATGATGATGATGAAGGAGGTGAAATTATGGCTACGGCCACCGTTGCGATCGTCGCCAACCCACCTCCATCTACTTCACTCTTCGACTCCCCCAACGAGAACCCTTGCATCATCCACAACTGCCTTATGGCCAAAACTACCTCGGCAACTCCTCCCTCTAAACCTTTCATTTCCACTAACCCATATTTTTTGGATTGTGTGGAAGATAAGGAGGAGACCAAGGATAATAAAGGAAATGAGTTTGAGCTCTTCATGTCAAAGCTCAAAGGTGAGACCAAGAGGAACTTTGTGACCCTCTTGGAACAATTAGGTGGTTCTCATGCTCACATTGAGCAACTCGATGATACCATCACCGAAATGCAAGGGCATAGTCGTGACTATGCGGATGAGATAGGAGAGCTCTCCCAATCTCTTGAGGAAGAGCGTGAGATTAAGGTGTCACTTGAGGAGACACATGCTATTGATATTGCTAAGCTAAAAATTGACCTTAAACATGCCAATGCTATTGCTTGTGACCTCAAAACTAAAAATGTAGAACTAGTTGAGGCACGAAAAGGATCACAAATCCTTAAAGCATGAACTCATGACTCTCAAGAAGGCACATGAGGAAGTAAGCATTCAACTCACTAAAGGGATTAATAGTTTTCTTCCTATCCGTATGCTTGAGACACCAAGTCCGTCTAACCGTTGTTGTGAGGATGCTCCTCTTGTTGAGGAAAATTCGAGATTCAAGGCACAACTCGAGAAGGGACTTGTCTCTTGAATTCAAGGAGAGAAATCTCTTAATGATCTCTTGAGTTCTCAAAAGGAGGTCATTGGCAAGGAAGGCATTGGTTTTGGTGCTAGTTCATCAAAGAAGAAGAACAAAAAGAAGAACAAGAAGAAGAAGAAGAAGAAGAAGGGCAAGGTCTCCTCTCCCTCCAAGGAGATTACCTTCATCAACGAAGGGTAGAAGCCAAAGGAGAAAGTGGCAAAGACTATTGAGGGTGGTGTAGCCAAAAGGGGCAATGCCATCCCCAATGACTTTGTCGGTCCCACTAACCCTTCTTATATTCTTGGTTGCACTAATGATGGCCATGTTTATGCAAAATTTGTTGGTTCTTATGATGAATACATTGCATGGTCTATTTGTGTTTCTAATACCCTAGTTACTAACGCAAGAGGACCCATTCGTGAATGAGTCCCTAAACCTAAGCATTGATCTTATGTAGGTGGAGGCTTCCGGTGGAGGTTCATGGATACTTGATAGCGGGGCTACAAGTCATATGGCCAGAAGCAAGGACTTTTTGGTGGACATTGACTTTCAATCATCTCGTGACACCCTTGTCCAATTTGGTGATGCAAAAACGTCAAAGGTCTTGGGTCACGGCAAAGTAATCATTTCTCCGGATACAACTATCGGAAATGTTTTACTAGCTAAGACTTGTACTTTCAATTTACTTTCCGTTTGTCAACTTGCCAAGATGGGCCTTTGTACTTTCTTTGATGTGGACATGGTCACCGTGATATGGAGCAAAACTCTTAAAGTAGCCTTTGTTGGACATGTGGAGGACGGTATGTATGTGGTGGATTTCTCACGAGTCCCCATCAAAACCGCCATATGTCTAATGGCTAAAGTTGAAGTGGGGTGGCTTTGGCATCACCGTCTAGCCCACGTCAATATGTGGTCTTTGCAAACACTTCTTAAGGGTGATCATGTCATTGGACTAACAAATGTTAGTTTTGCCAAAGATCGTGCTTGTAGGGCTTGCATTGAGGGAAATTTACATCAGAAGAAACATCCCGTCAAGCATTTCATCGCCACCAAGAGGCCTTTGGAGCTCCTTCACATGGATCTCTTTGGGCCTCCCACATATGATAGTCTTGGTGGAAAGAAATATTGCTTGGTGATTGTGGATGACTATTCAAGATATACATGGGTCTTTTTCTTCAAGTGGAAGAGTGAGACCCAACAAACCGTCATCGAGTTTGCAAATGAAGCTCAACGTCAACACAATTCGAATATAGTGGCTATTAGAAGTGACAAAGGCATCGAGTTCAAGAACTACACCTTGGATTAATTTCTTGGTGATGAGGGGATAAAACATCAATATTCCGCTGCTTATACCCCTCAACAAAATGGTGTCACAAAGAGGAAGAATCACACTCTCATTGATGCGGCAAGAACCATGATGGCGGATTTCAAAAGTCTATACAACTTTTGGACGGAGTCCATCAACACCGCTTTCCATGCAACCAATCGTCTTTATCTCCGTAAAATCTTGAACAAGACTCCATATGAAATTATCACTGGGAAGAAGCCCAACATCAAGTATTTTCGGGTCTTCGGGTGTAAGTGTTTCATTCTCAAAAAGGGTTCTCGTTTGTCTAAATTCGAGTCGAAATCAAATGAGGGCATATTTGTTGGTTATGCTTCAAACTCTCACGCGTATAGAGTCTACAACAAGTCCTCCGGGCTTGTTGAAGAATCTAGTAATGTGGAGTTTGATGAACATAATGGCTCCCAAGTGGAGCAAAGTGATCTTTTGGTTGTAGATAATGAAATTCCTCCTCAATCCATAGGAAGAATGGGTGTGGGTCATATCGTACCCATTCAGGAACCCCTTGTGGTGGAAGGAGAAGGACAATGATCTACTCATGTGCAGCCCTCATCTTCAAAAGATCAACAAGCAAACCAAGAACAAAATGAAGGCCCTCCCCCAACCGAACAAAATCAAGGTCAAGATCACGTCATTAATGATGGTGTTCCACCAAATGATGACCAAGATCAAGTTCTCTCTCAAGGGAAAGCTCAAGATGATGTGCAAGTCCTTGATGCTTCTCAAGCTCCCAGAGATAACACGTCGTGCGGCCAAGATTGCATCCAAGATTTCATCTCAAGATCATTCGATGGATCAAGTGCTTGGAAGCCTAAGAAAATGGGTAACCACTCATAGTCAATTAAGAAATTTTTGTGCCCTTAATGCTTTTGTTTCTTGTGTGGAACCACAAAAGTTATTTGAGGCGCTTGAAGACCCAGATTGGCTTAAAACCATGCATGATGAACTCAACAACTTCAGGCGCAACAAGGTGTGGTCATTACTGGAGAGACCCAAAGGTGATCATAATGTCATTGGGACCAAGTGGATTTTCAAGAACAAGCAAGATGCACATGTTATTGTTGTGCGAAACAAGGAAAGGTTGGTGGCACAAGGTTTTTCCCAAGTTGAAGGTATTGACTACGCTGAAACTTTTGCCCCCGTGGCTCTCCTGGAATCCATTTGTATTGCTCTTGCTTATGCTTCTCACCATAACTTCAAGCTATATCAAATGGATGTGAAAAGTGCTTTTCTTAATGGTCCTATTAATGAGTTGGTATATGTCAAGCAACCTGTGACGCCCTCGATTTACGATCATGTACAGTAATCATACACGCAGGGTACATGATCGAGATCAAGGTGCCACGGTGAGAATATCACAGCACAACACTAAACACAAAAGGATAAACCAAATATATTACAATGAAGTGGGGTCACATGGACCCGAATACATAAGTCATACAATCATAATATCTGAGTACAGACACAGTTAGTCAAGTTTTGCCTTAAGAAGGCTAGCAAAAATAACATCAGAGGTACAGATCGAAAAGGCGAGGCCTCCTGCCGGGGATCCACCGAACTACTCCTGGTCAACGGGGAACTCGACGTCGTAGTGGTCGCCTCCGGGGTACTCCTGCTCCTGGGCTCCAACGTCGACTGCAGCGGCCGATCAGGCAAAGCGAAAAAGGGGAAATAAAGCAAAGGTGAGTATCTAGCATACCCGCGAGTCTTACGTCCGCTACTAAGCATTATGCATTGTATCAACGGAAAGAAGAGGCTGTATATGGTGGACTGCAAGATAGAAATCAGAATAAGGGTAAGAAGCTAGGCCTATCGAAGACTAGCCTCTGCCGACGGGTCTTGCAGCATGAGGAGAGAATAGCCAACAGTTCATATAAAGCATAAAGTAACAATGCAGCAGAAGTTGCTGCAGCATTGTATAATAATAAGTTGTAATACTTAGCAATGCCTCTGAGTTCCCCTCCTCGACCTCCCCGCGAGGAAGAAACACCGGAACCAACAGTTTAATAGTAGTAGTTTGTAGTGGTAGAGTCTGGCTTCAGCATAAAGCGTCCTGTTACCGTGGACACAGCTATTCGAATAGATTAAACTCCCTGCAGGGGTGCACTAGTGTCATACTACACGCTCGGATCTCCAGGGTGGCGTACACCTTGTTAGGGAACACCCCACCGAGGCTATCCGACACGCCGAGGCCCATCCTACGGCTCATCAGAGAGGTCCCCGCCGGTCTACAGCCCTAAGTGCAAGGGGGTCATGGGCCTATCACCCCTCGCTCTCCGGGTCGTAGTGAGGACGGTGGATACCACGCAACTCTATCATGGATGCGGATCCGACCGCGCCACAATGCTGAACTGGACGTCTTTCAGAGCTTTCGAACGAGACCACAACGCGGAGGGCCCACACCGTAATCCCACGTATAGGTAGTGCGTACAAGCCAAAAGGCTACTCAAGTCATCCGCCGAACCCGTTAAGCATTTTATTAATTTTCTGTCGAGACAACCGTTATCGTTGCCCCTTATTGAATGAGTCGCGGACAACGACAGCAGTCAGGACCACCAGTAACATCGGTGCCTGCCCTGACTTCCCACCAACTCGTGCGGTTACCAACAAGGTGAACCGTCTCCTTACCTTGTCTCGCGTTTGCTCCGAAGAGCTCGACTTTCGTACAACAGGATATCTGTCGGCCACGAACAGTACCAGGCCCGCCGCACACCGGTGGAATACACCTGACCCGTCGTTCTACTAAGATACACTGCGCGGGCACCGTGGGGTCACCCGACTCCTTTCCTGTAAGGACAACCGTGGTTCAGTACCCTAAGATGGCTATACGGAGTCAGCAACGAGTGGAGTACAAGGACTACTCCTCGATAGCTCACACTTGACGTGGCTCGGCAGAGCCGGGGTAGGGGCCTGAAGCGGTGTCTGCTCTGAACCGTACATGTAGGAGTTTATATTGTATCGTTTCCACGATCACTCCCAGAGTAATCATGGCCCGCTATCTAATCCTATTGACTAACAAGGCGCAGGGCTAACTGCTGAATTATAAGACATATATAAATAGGGCAGGATAGGATAGCGGAAAGGTAAACAAGGGGCGACAATGATAAGCTATGCAGTTGAATAGGATAGTAACGTAGCAGTAGCGGCAATGCCTAGTGCAAGAAATGTACGGAAAGATAGGCGATATCTGGGGAAGAGAATGGCTCTGCTTGCCTGGAAGCTCGACGGTAGAGGTAGGGTCGTCGACGAAGTAGTCGTACTCAGCAGCGGTGTAGTCGACGGCAGCAGCGGGGTCTACCGAAGATTATGGGGGGAAGAACAGTAAATATAAAGCAAACATATACAAACAGTTGCATGACATGACAGATGAAATGTTAGCGGTGTTCTAACGCAGTGCAATGCACGTTGCTCGGAGCGGGAATTCGTCCGCGGATGAATTTCCAGCTTCGGGTGATTATCGGACAGGGTGTCCGGAGGGGGAAGGTATCATGCCGGAGGTGTCGTGGACATCCGACAAATGTAAGGGTGGTGTATCCGTGTTAGTTGAACTATTCTGAACAACTTTCGTGTTCGAAATAAATTCATCCGGGTACTTTAACAGTACCGGACAATATATCGGACTGCCGGTCCGGAGGGGGACGGTTCCATGTTTGTTGTGTTAGAGGGGTGTGGTAGACATACGGAATTTCTTTTATGGTTTAAAAGATATTGAATTTTAAAGTTTTAAATCAATTTAAATGATTTCCTGAATTTCTTTTATTATTAAATTCCAACATTATCCAAAACATTATCCACAACCGTGCCTGACATGTGGGACCCACATGTCAGCCTCTGTTTATTTATCAAACATTTTAATAAAAATAAAATAGGCACTGGCCCACATGTCAGTGACATTCCTATTTCTAATTTAAGTTAAATAAATCCCTGACAGGTGGGGCCTAGGTGTCATAGAGAGTAACTTATATTGCCACTTAATTAAATCTAAACATGCAGTGGGACCTACCTGTCATAGAGACAGTAATCACTAATCAATTTTAATTAGCCAGAATATTAATTAGAAGGGCTAGGCCCACATGTCAGGGAGCCAAATACTTAACACTACTCTAATCTTTAATTAGGAGACTAATAACAGGGAGGTGTTAGCCACGGCCTGCCCAGGCAGGGGCCTCGCCGGCGGCAGGAGGGCACGGCGGCTGGGCCAAAACCGGCGATGGGGGGAAGGCCACGGCGTGGCCATGGCCAGGTGCGGTGCGGCTGGCGGTTGCTGCGCAGGGGGGGCATGGGTGCGCGGCCAGGGGGCGCCATGGCGGAGCGATGGAGCTCCGAGCCATGGCCCGAGGCGACGAGGAGGGGGAAGGGGGGAGGCACTCACTTGAGCAGCGGGGGGAAAAGGTCGCGCGGGGGTCCGGCGTGGCTCGGGGGAGGGGGTCCGGCGTGGCTCAGGGGAGGGGGTCGCCGGAGTTGCGGGCTGGGGCGGCGGTCGCGGCGACGCCGGCTCCAACGGAGCTCCTATGCGGGGGAGGTCGGGCGCGACTCAGGGAGACGACAGGGGAGACGGGGTCCGAGGGAGAAAAGAGGAGGGGGTGGTTCGATCCACAATTCCCGGAGGGGGGCAGATATTTAGCCCACGCCCGAGTGCTGTAGCGACCCCGGCGCGAGCTGGTCGAGGGCGACCATGGCGCGAGCAGAGGAACAGGAAGAAGGTGGGGAAAGGAAAGAGGAGGCTGCGGGTGGGCCGGGGGTGGGCCTCGCCCTAGGCGAGGGTTAGGTAGTTTTTCATTTTTCTATTTTTTTGTAATTTTCTTTTTGCATTTGTTTTGTTTACATTTCCATTTTATTAAAATGTGCTAGGTGTTTCTAAATTAAAGTTATACCTCAAAATAGTTATACAAAATGTGTGGGGCATATATAAACTCACTTAATATTTTGTTCTATTTAAAAGTTATTAAATGTCACTGTTTTGCTACTGTTTGAGTTGTTTGAATTTTTTTATATGCCACAATAAATATGCATGACCATTGCAACATGGTATACTGATATTTGTGCATTTAATAAAATTGGTTTCACAATTTTTGGACAAAGTTTTATTTTGCACATATTTTTCATATTCACCAAAAGGAGTTTTGAACTTTGATTTGATTCCAAGAGATCAAGGTGTATTGAGCATATGGTTTTGAATATCAACCATCATGGTTTGCATATGTAGAGGCAAGGTTTGATCAAGGCATGCTTAGCAACCAGGATTAGCAACAGTAATATTCAACAGTCAAAGTGATTACTGTTACAGAAACTGAGGGTGTTACAAATCTCCCCCACTACAAGAATTCTCGTCCCGAGAATTTAAGTGGTAGCGAGGAAAAGATCGGGGTATTCATCGCGAAGGCGATCTTCGCGTTCCCAGGTGGCTTCATCTTCAGAATGATTCGACCACTGTACCTTGAGGAACTTGACGGTCTTGTTGCGGGTTCGACGTTCAGACTGATCGAGAATGCGGCTCGGATGTTCTTGATAAGTCAAGTCTTGTTGCAGCTCGATCATATCATGCTCCACTTCGCGGATGGGGTCCTTGAAGCAGCGACGGAGTTGCGACACGTGGAAGACATCGTGGACTTGGGAGAGGTTCGGCGGCAATTCCAACTGGTATGCCACGGGTCCACTCCTAGAAAGGATACGGAACGGGCCAATGTAGCGAGGAGCCAACTTGCCCTTGATACCGAAGCGATGAGTGCCCCTCATGGGAGTGACGCGAAGGTAAGCATATTCACCAGGTTGATACTCCGTTTCCCGGTGTTTGCGGTCATAGTTGCTCTTCTGGCGGGACTGAGCGGCCTTCAAATGTTCACGGATGACGTGAACTTGATCTTCATCTTGCTGAATAATATCCGGGCCAATGAGTGCGCGTTCCCCAGTTTCTGACCAATTCAGAGGGGTCCGACACTTACGCCCATAGAGAACTTCATAGGGGGCCATCTTCAGACTAGCGTGGTAGCTATTGTTATACGAGAACTCGACCAACGGAAGAGATTCCTCCCATTTCTTATCGAAGGAAATAACGCAAGCTCGAAGCATGTCTTCCAGCACTTGATTGACTCGTTCAACTTGGCCTTGTGACTGGGGGTGATAAGCGGTGCTAAGATGCAGAATAGTCCCCAAAGCTTCTTGGAAACTCCGCCAATATCTTGAGGTGAAAAGGCTGCCACGATCAGAACTGATCTCCAACGGAATACACGGAATACCGTGTAGCGACACAATTTCGGCGATATACAATTCCTCTAACTGAGCAGCCGTGATCTTCTCCTTGACTGGTATAAAGTGAGCAACCTTGGAGAACCGGTCGATGACGACAAAGATAGCATCGTTACCTTTCTGTGATCAGGGAAAACCGGTGACGAAGTCATCTGAACTTTGTCCCACTTCCATACAGGAATTTCAGGTGGTTGTAGAGTTCCAGCGGGTTTTTGATGTTCACCCTTGACGCGACGGCAAACGTCACATTCAGAAACATATCGGGCAATGTCTTGCTTCATGTTAGGCCACCAGAACTGCGGAGGAATGTCTTGGTACATCTTGGTGCTTCCAGGATGAATGGACAACGGGGTATCATGAGCTTCTTTCATGACATCAGGGGCGTAGTTCAGGTTGGCCTTGGCTACCGGAACCACTAAACGACCCTTGAAGTACACTGCATTATCATCATTTTCATCAATAGTGAAGAATGAGGGCTCTCCTCTGGCGACACGACGCTTAATCCTCCAAATGTCAGAGTCATAATGTTGTATCGTCTTGATGCGTTCAACGAGATCTGGTTTGACAACCAGGGAGTTCACATATCCCTGCGGAACAATCTCGATGTTCAGCTTGCGAAGCTCTTCATACAGAGGTGGTTGTTGTATTTGAACTTCAAGTTCACTACAGTAGGCTTTGCGACTCAGGGCATCAGCCATCACATTAGCTTTTCCAGGGGTGTAATGAATATCCATGTTGAAATCGGCTATTGTCTCGAGCCATCTTTGTTGGCGGAGATTCAGGTCGGGCTGAGTAAACAAGTACTTCAGGCTTTGGTGGTCGGTGTAGATCTCGCAACGATTACCAACGAGGTAATGTCGCCACAGCTTCAATGCATAAATTACTGCTGCCAATTCGAGATCATGCGTTGGGTACTTATCTTCGTGAGAACGCAACTGACGAGAGCCATAAGCAATCACGCGGCGCTCTTGCATTAGGACACAGCCTAATCCTTGACGAGACGCGTCACAATATATCACGAAGTCCTTCTGAGTATCAGGCGGAGCAAGCACTGGTGGAGAAGTGAGCTTGTCCTTGAGAGCTTGAAAATTTCTTGACATTTATCTGTCCATTCAAACTTGACGCCTTTGTGAAGCAGACTAGTTAGAGGCTTGGCAGTCTTGGAGAAGTTCTCGACGAAACGGCGGCAATAACTAGCGAGGCCGAGGAAACTTCTGACTTGCTTGACGGTCTTGGGAGGAGTCCAGTCAAGAATAGCCTGGATACGTTCTGGGGTGACGGCAACGCCATCCTTGGAAATCACATGACCAAGGTAGGTTACTTCGGGAAGCCAGAACTCACACTTGGAATACTTAGCATAGAGTTTGTGTTCTCGAAGCTTTTCCAGTATAAGACGAAGATGGTCAGCATGTTCCTCTTCATTCTTGGAGTATACCAAGATATCATCCAGATAAACCACGACAAACTTGTCGAGGTATTCCATGAATATATAGTTCATCAATCGTGAGAAGGTGGCTGGAGCGTTGGTCAGGCCAAAGGACATGACGGTGTACTCGTATGAACCATAGCGAGTAATGAATGCGGTCTACGGGATGTCTTCTTCGCGGACCCGGATCTAATGGTAACCCAACCTCAAGTCGAGTTTCGAAAACACCGTAGATCCAGCAAGTTGATCGTACAGATCGTTGATCCGAGGAAGTGGATACTTGTTCTGTATTGTGGCCTGGTTGATAGGTCGGTAATCTTGGACCAAACGGTTCGTTCTACTGCTCTTCTTGACAAAGAGCGAAGGTGCTCCCCAAGCAGAGGAACTAGGACGAATGAAACCTTTGTGCAGTGCCATGTCGATCTCCTTCTTCAGTTCAAGGAGGTGGTGAGGCGGCATCTTATAAGGGTGCTTAGCAATAGGGACGGTGCCAGGCTTCAAGTCGATGACGAATTCGACATCTCTGATCTGGGGTATTCCCGGAAGTTCTTCTGGGAAGACGTCGAGAAAATCGCGAACAACTGGAACGTTCTCGATCCCTTCAAGAGGTGAGGTATTCAAAGCATTCAGAGCATATATCTGGCCTTCGGCATGTTGAGTTGTTCGGGCCGAGTACAGAATCTTCTTGCCAGAAGGGTGCGTGAGCTGAACTGTCTTAGTGGCACAGTGGATATGGGCATCATGTGCCCCCAACCAATCCATACCGAGGATGACATCAATGTTGGACGACTTGAGGATAATAAGAGGAGCCGGGAACAACAGACCCACAATTGCAATGGTGGTATCGGGGCTCATCATGGTGGCACGACTCTGAGATCCAATGGCATTTACCGCTAAAGTAGTGGCCAAGGGTTCCATAGCTAACCCATGCAGTTGAGCAAACGGTTGGGACATAAATGAATGCGACGCGCCGGAATCAAAGAGAACAGAAGCTGGCACTGAATTGACGAGAAGGGTACCCACTACCATTCTTGGGGACTCACGAGCTTCTTCCATCTTGACATGGGTGACGTGAGCACAACTAACAGCAGACGTCTTGTCCTTACAGTCCCTGAAACGACGATTTCGACCGCTCTTCTTACGACTACCAGGGGGACATGGTGCATTCTGAGGCTGAACCGGGCGACAGTTGACAGCACGGTGACCTGGTTGTCCACACTTGTGGCATAGGCCATTATTCTGGGGAGGAGCCATAATATTGGGATGTTCCCTTGGAATCGTTAGCTGGCTTGGAGGCGGAGGCAGACGAGGTGCAATATAAGACGACCTTGGCGCCGGGGCAGGTCGGTGGTGGACATTGTGTGGGATATAGACTCGAAGTTTCTGAGTAGGTCTTTCCGAGGATGGGCCAACATCGCGAGTACGCTTGAGGGATTCCTGGTGATCAGCCAGAGCAGTTTCCACTTGGAAAGCCTTGCTGACGAGCGTCACAAAATCTGCGAAATCACTAGCAGCAAGTGCGAGCTTCATATTGGGATTCAATCCTTCACGGAATTTATGCTGCTTGCGAGCGTCGGTGTCGACGTAATCCTCAGCATAGCAAGATAGTTCAAGGAATCTCCTATGATATTCAACAACAGTTGTCGTGCCTTGTCTAAGTTTGAGAAAATCCTCCTTCTTCTGGTCCATTAGACCCCGAGGAATGTGCCATGCACGGAAGGCTAACTGGAACTCTTGCCAAGTGTTCCCAGTCCCAGCAGGCAGCACACGCCTGTGGCTTTCCCACCATTGAGCGGCTGAACCCTTCAGATGAAATGCCGCAAACGTAACATAACTGGTCGGGGCAACATTAAATGACTCCATCTCGAACAAGATGTCACGGAGCCAATCATCAGCATCCATCGGATTGGTGGAGTTGCGGAAAACAGATGGGTTGAGGCGCACGAACTCTTGTAGTGTGATTGGGGCATTCTGGTTTGGAAGCCGGGCCATTACTCCGGCCATGAACTGACGGTTCAGATCAAACTGCTCACGGTTCAGTTCAAACTGTTGCATCATTGCGGCCAAATAAGGCGGAGGTGGGGGATCGTCTGCCATCGTGCCTGAACAACAAGGGTTAGTTCAGACAAAGCATATGCGAGGATAAGGAGTCATACTCGATGCAGTACGAGCAATGAAAGGGAAGTGCGGTAGATACACAATAGTAGTCATAAAGACATACAAATCATTGCACACAGTCGGTCAAAATCGGACAGCTTAACGTCGTAGAAATTAAGGAAAAAAGGACTCAGTAGGCGGCGCGCAGACCGCGGTAAGGATTACACGACGCGACATAGATTCCACTATGTCAATCACGCTGCAAGAAAACTGTTGGCCACAGGAGTTAATGCCAGAGGACGCGCGGCCTGCCCAGAATGAGAATGGGATCCGCGGTCCGGGACCTGGGGTAGAACTCCCGCGACACGACTCAAACAATGGGGTAGCACAAGAACGCCGGGTGGAATCAAGAGAACGTGATCCTAATGTCAGAGTTTGTAAAACTTACCAGCAAGGATAAGAGAGCGGATTCCCAGAGCATAGGTAAGGAGAAAAAGATCCTAATACCATAGATATCACACGTAGTGACATCGATGTGGGCCCGTAAGCCAAATATTAAGTTAGCAAAATAGTTTTTCAATGTCTAGACTCAACTTCGACCAGTAGTGGTGGGGTGGCTTCCTACAGGCAGTCGGCTCTGATACCAACTTGTGACGCCCTCGATTTACGATCATGTACAGTAATCATACACGCAGGGTACATGATCGAGATCAAGGTGCCACGGTGAGAATATCATAGCACAACACTAAACACAAAAAAATAAACCAAATATATTACAATGAAGTGGGGTCACACGGACCCGAATACATAAGTCATACAATCATAATATCTGAGTACAGACATAGTTAGTCAAGTTTTGCCTTAAGAAGGCTAGCACAAATAACATCAGAGGTATAGATCGAAAAGGCGAGGCCTCCTGCCGGGGATCCACCGAACTACTCCTGGTCAACGGGGAACTCGACGTCGTAGTGGTCGCCTCCGGGGTACTCCTGCTCCTGGGCTCCAACGTCGACTGCAGCGCCGATCAGGAAAAGCGAAAAAGGGGAAATAAAGCAAAGGTGAGTATCTAGCATACCCGCGAGTCTTATGTCCGCTACTAAGCATTATGCATTGTATCAACGGAAACAAGAGGTTGTATATGGTGGACTACAAGATAGAAATCAGAATAAGGGTAAGAAGCTAGGCCTATCGAAGACTAGCCTCTGCCGACGGGTCTTGCAGCATGAGGAGAGAATAGCCAATAGTTCATATAAAGCATAAAGTAACAATGCAACAGAAGTTGCTGCAGCATTGTATAATAATAAGTTGTAATACTTAGCAATGCCTCCGAGTTCCCCTCCTCGACCTCCCCGCGAGGAAGAAAAACCGGAACCAACAGTTTAATAGTAGTAGTTTGTAGTGGTAGAGTCTGGCTTCAGCATAAAGCGTCCTGTTACCGTGGACACGGCTATTCGAATAGATTAAACTCCCTGCAGGGGTGCACTGGTGTCATACTACACGCTCGGATCTCCAGGGTGGCGTACACCTTGTTAGGGAACACCCCACTGAGGCTATCCGACACGCCGAGGCCCATCCTACGGCTCATTAGAGAGGTCCCCGCCTGTCTACAGCCCTAAGTGCAAGGGGGTCATGGGCCAATCACCCCTCGCTCTCCGGGTCGTTGTGAGGACGGTGGATACCACGCAACTCTATCATGGATGCGGATCCGACCGCGCCACAATGCTGAACTGGACGTCTTTCAGAGCTTTCGAACGAGACCACAACGCGGAGGGCCCACACCGTAATCCCACGTATAGGTAGTGCGTACAAGCCAAAAGGCTACTCAAGTCATCCGCCGAACCCGTTAAGCATTTTATTAATTTTCTGTCGAGACAACCGTTATCGTTGCCCCTTATTGAATGAGTCGCGGACAACGACAGCAGTCAGGACCACCAATAACATCGGAGCCTGCCCTGACGTCCCACCAACTCGTGCGGTTACCAACAAGGTGAACCGTCTCCTTACCTTGTCTCGCGTTTGCTCCGAAGAGCTCGACTTTCGTACAACGGGATATCTGTCGGCCACGAACAGTACCAGGCCCGCCGCACACCGGTGGAATACACCTGACCCGTCGTTCCGCTAAGATACACTGCGCGGGCACCGTGGGGTCACCCGACTCCTTGCCTGTAAGGACAACCGTGGTTCAGTACCCTAAGACGGCTATACGGAGTCAGCAACGAGTGGAGTACAAGGACTACTCCTCGATAGCTCACACTTGACGTGGCTCGGCAGAGCCGGGGTAGGGGCCTAAAGCGGTGTCTGCTCTGAACCGTACCTGTAGCAGTTTATACTGTATCGTTTCCACGATCACTCCCAGAGTAATCATGGCCCGCTATCTAATCCTATTGACTAACAAGGCGCAGGGCTAACTTCTGAATTATAAGACATATATAAATAGGGCAGCATAGGATAGCGGAAAGGTAAAGAAGGGGCGACAATGATAAGCTATGCAGTTGAATAGGATTGTAACGTAGCAGTAGCAGCAATGCCTAGTGCAAGAAATGTACGGAAAGATAGGCGATATCTGGGAAAGAGAATGGCTCTGCTTGCGTGGAAGCTCGACGGTAGGGGTAGGGTCGTCGACGAAGTAGTCGTACTCAGCAGCGGTGTAGTCGACGGCAGCAGCGGGGTCAACCGGAGATTAAGGGGGGAAGAACAGTAAATACAAAGCAAGCATATACAAACAGTTGCATGACATGAAAGATGAAATGTTAACGGTGTTCTAACGCAGTGCAATGCACGTTGCTCGGAGCGGGAATTCGCCCGGGGATGAATTGCCAGCTTCGGGTGATTATCGGACAGGGTGTCCGGAGGGGGAAGGTATCATGCCGGAGGTGTCGTGGACATCCGACAAATTTAAGGGTGGTGTATCCGTGTTATTTGAACTATTCTGAACAACTTTCGTGTTCGAAATAAATTCATCCGGGTACTTTAACAGTACCGGACAATTTATCGGACTGCCGGTCCGGAGGGGGACGGTTCGATGTTTGTTGTGTTAGAGGGGTGTGGTAGACATACGGATAGCGTATTCGTATTCGTTATATTTTTCTGGTAAATTTTCATGTATAAAGTTTTTGAATCTGAATTACGGTTTAAAAGATATTGAATTTTAAAGTTTTAAATCAATTTAAATGATTTCCTGAATTTCTTTTATTATTAAATTCAAACATTATCCAAAACATTATCCACAACAGTGCCTGACATGTGGGACCCACATGTCAGCCTCTTTTTATTTATCAAACATTTTAATGAAAATAAAACAGGCACTGGCCCACATGTCAGTGACATTCCTATTTCTAATTTAAGTTAAATAAATCCCTGACAGGTGGGGCCTAGGTGTCATAGAGAGTAACTTATATTGCCACTTAATTAAATCTAAACATGCAGTGGGACCTACCTGTCATAGAGACAGTAATCACTAATCAATTTTAATTAGCCAGAATATTAATTAGAAGGGCTAGGCCCACATGTGAGGGAGCCAAATACTTAACACTACTCTAATCTTTAATTAGGAGACTAATAACAGGGAGGTGTTAGCCACGGCCTGCCCAGGCAGGGGCCTCGCCGGCGGCAGGGGAGCACGGCGGCTGGGCCAAAACCCGCGATGGGGGGAAGGCCACGGCGTGGCCATGGCCAGGTGCAGTGCGGCTGGCGGTTGCTGCGCAGGGGGGGCATCCGTGCGCGGCCAGGGGGCGCCATGGCGGAGCGATGGAGCTCCGAGCCATGGCCCGAGGCGACGAGGAGGGGGAAGGGGGGAGGCACTCACTTGAGCAGCGGGGGGAAAAGGTCGCGCAGGGGTCCGGCGTGGCTCGGGGGAGGGGGTCGCCGGAGTTGCGGGCTGGGGCGGCGGTCGCGGCGACGCCGGCTCCAACGGAGCTCCTATGCGGGGGATGTCGGGCGCGACTCAGGGAGACGACGGGGGAGACGGGGTCCGAGGGAGAAAAGAGGAGGGGGTGGTTCGATCCACAATTCCCGGAGGGGGGCAGATATTTAGCCCACGCCCGAGTGCTGTAGCGACCCCGGCGCGAGCTGGTCGAGGGCGACCATGGCGCGAGCAGAGGAACAGGAAGAAGGTGGGAAAAGGAAAGAGGAGGCTGCGGGTGGGCCGGGGGTGGGCCTCGCCCTAGGCGAGGGTTAGGTAGTTTTTCATTTTTCTATTTTTTTGTAATTTTCTTTTTGCATTTGTTTTGTTTACATTTCCATTTTATTAAAATGTGTTAGGTGTTTCTAAATTAAAGTTATACCTCAAAATAGTTATACAAAATGTTTGGGGCATATATAAACTCACTTAATATTTTGTTCTATTTAAAAGTTATTAAATGTCACTGTTTTGCTACTGTTTGAGTTGTTTGAATTTTTTATATGCCACAATAAATATGCATGACCATTGCAACATGGTATACTTATATTTGTGCATTTAATAAAATTGGTTTCACAATTTTTGGACAAAGTTTTATTTTGCACATATTTTTAATAGTCACCAAAAGGAGTTTTGAACTTTGATTTGATTCCAAGAGATCAAGGTGCATTGAGCATATGGTTTTGAATATCAACCATCATGGTTTGCATATGTAGAGGCAAGGTTTGATCAAGGCATGCTTAGCAACCAGGATTAGCAACAGTAATATTCAACAGTCAAAGTAATTACTGTTACAGAAACTGAGGGTGTTACACAACCCCCCCGGGATTGAGGACCCCAAGTTCCCCAATCATGTCTATAAACTCGATAAGGCGCTCTATGGCCTTAAGCAAGCACCACGAGCGTGGTATGAGCACCTTACCGAGTTCTTAGTCGATTTTAGGTTTGAAATTGGGCAAATCGATCCCACTCTTTTTACTAAGAGGATTGGTGGGGAATTATTCATATGCCAACTATATGTTGATGATATTATATTTGGTTCGGTTACCAAATCTTTCAGTGAAGATTTTTCTAAGCTAATGACCGACAAGTTTGAGATGTCAATAATGGGAGAGTTGGAGTTCTTCCTCGGTTTTGAAGTGAAGCAATTTCCAATAGGAACCTTCATCAACCAAGCAAAGTACACTCAAGACATGCTCAAGAGGTTTATGATGATCTAAAGGGGGCCAAGACCCCCATGCCCCTCAAGTGTCAACTTGACCTCGACCCAAGCGACAAAGAGGTAGACCAAAGGGAGTATCGTTATATGATTGGTTCTTTGTTGTATCTTTGTGCATCTAGACCGGATATTATGTTGAGTGTGGGCATGTGTGCAAGATTTCAATCCGCACCAAAGGAGAGCCACGTAGTGGTTGTCAAAAGAATCTTTCGATATTTGGTTCATACCCCAAACTTTGGCTTGTGGTATCCCAAGGGTTCAAGCTTTAACCTCGTTGGGTACACAGATTCGGATTGGGCGGGATACAAAGTGGAGAGGAAGTCTACTTCCGGAGGATGCCAACTCCTTGGTAGGTTTTTGGTAAGTTGGTCTTCCAAGAAGCAAAAATTTGTGTCCCTCTCTACCACCGAAGCCGAGTACATTGCAGCCGCAAGTTGTTGTGCACAATTATTATTGAGGCAAACTTTAAAGGATTACGGTGTCACTTGTGACGAAGTGCCTCTTTTATGTGATAATGAAATTGATATCAAGATTGCCTACAACCCCGTTCAACATAGCAAGACGAAGCATACTGAGATTCGTCACCATTTTATCCGAGATCATGTGAAGCAGGGTGATATTGCTCTTTCATATGTGGGCACCGGAGATCAACTTGCGGATATTTTCACCAAGCCCTTGGATGAAGCAAGATTTCGGGAGTTAAGGCATGATCTAAATATCATTGATTTAAGTAATGTGGTTTGATATGATTGACCACACACCCTATCTCAACATAGTACCTAGTTTGGATGTAGGCATGGACATAGGGGGAGTGTTGCTTAATTCATAAGTAACCACTCCTCATATTATGTGAAAACGGAAATATTTTTTTCACTATGGTTATTGTGGGTGGGCCCATGGTCTCCTATGATAACAAGATACATCTTAGTGGTGCCTTATTTTGTCATTGGTTTCAAAGAAGATCATTGGTTTCAAAGAAGATCATTGGTTTCGGACCCAAGATACATCTTAGTGGTGCCTTGACAAATTAGCTCATACATGCTGTCTTCGGCCACCGCCCACCTCTTAAACGGTGGGATGTCGTGTGTGCTATCTTATTTTGTTGTTTCTCTCTCGTTAATCATTTTCTTGTCCAACCTTTTTGTCCAAGTTTGTGAGTCGTGTGTTTTTTCTCTTCGTGAGTGGTTGTGGTGTTGTGTCTCATAGCATAGTCCTATCCCAAGCCATCTTATCTTGAACCTTCATAGATTCCTTGATACACATCACCTTTCCCTCTCTTCCCAGGCAACACATGCTTTTGAGCGGTACAACTGGTCTCCTGAGCGGTACTACCGGGCTCTGTCAGGCACCGGTACAACCGGGGTTCATCCCGGTACTATCGGTCTCTGTCAGGCACCGGTACAGCCGGGGTTCATCCCGGTACAACCGGTGGCTCCAGCGGCCCGAAGGTACCGCGGAAACCCTAGGGTTACCCAAGGGACAAGTACTACCGGCCGTTGGCAGCGGTACAACCAGTGGGGTGGATATAAAAGGGCCTAGACATGAAACGTGGGGGTTTATTCCCTCATTTTCTTCCCCATCCTGACTGCTCCCCTCACGGGACCTCCACCATCGCCGCCCCGGTCCGCCGTCGGCGCCTCGAATCGTGTCCTGCCCTCCTCCTCCACGATCTGCACAATGGATGCAGCTAAGGCCCTATCTTCCTCGCATTTTAGGGTTTTTCTTCGAAACCCTCCATTGCTAGGGCCATGCAACTCATCATCGATTTTCATGAATCGTGCTTACATGGTGTAGTAGTGTGATAGTTCTAGGAGATTGATTTACCGTGCATTGGCGTGTGGACACCGAATTGACCCTCTCTCCATTGGTATCGGATTCATGCCCTAGTTGTACCAGCCACCGGTACAACCACCCTTTCATGGCGGTACAACCGGTTGGCCGGTACAACCGAGGAATGACCGGTAAAACCGGGGCCTGAAGTCCCATCCCTTGTGCACTTCTCCCATGCGTGTGTATCTAAATCCCATCTAGATGTGTATCAATCTCATCTCTCTGTTCCCTCATGTCTTTCTTGGGTAGGTGGTTCTTGCTCGAGAGGAGGTGGCTCGCGTCCGAAGAAGAAGCATGCTCAGAAGTTCGATGAATAGAGAGAGGAAGTCACCCAACGTACTCAGCTTTCTCACCATCAGAGGTCTGCCATTATGAAGACCACTGCGGGCAAGCCTGTGTCCAAGATGTCTCTGCCAGAGTTTCAACTCTTTAGGGTTAAGAACCCGTACACTGCTCCTCGTGTTCTAGGTTGGACTCACCCTATGTTTTGGATTGCCCAGCAGATGAGCATTGTCGCCGATGTCTACAGTCAGTTCAAGAACAAGGTAACTAGCATGTGGGCTATTGACCTCGAGTACATGAAGTTGGAGGAGCACAAGGAGTACTTCAAGGATGCTCTTGCTCTGTGTGAGGAGTTTGACATCATCAATCTCATGGATACTCAGTGTGACATGGATCCGCAAATTATTCAACAATGGTATGCCACTATCCACTTTGGGACTGATAACCACCGCACTATCACCTGGATGACTCACGACAAGATGTGTTATGCCCATTGGTCTGATTTATGTGCTGCTTTGGGTTATCACTGTGATGATTCTGGACATGGTATTGGGTTCTCTCCGTATGTTGTTGTGGCTTCCGATCCCTCTTTGCTTGCTCCACTCTACATTCCCGGCAGTGGCATTCCGGGTGCATCCAAGGACTTGAGGCCGCTCTATGATATCATGCATCGCATCTACAGGAACATGTTGATTCCCAAGGTGGGGAATCAAGATCGAATCTAGAACTTCTTCATTGACCTGATGCTGATGACTCGCTCGGAGAAGGGCAAGGGCATTCCGTTGAATGTGCCCGAGGTGCTTTGGCAGGAGATGTTCCGTTGTGTGACGAGCAAGGCTTCTCCCTCCCTTGGTCCATACATCATGAAGTTTCTTCACTCATATTGGGAGGCCGAGTTTCTGGGTAATGCTTTAGTCGCGGATCCATATATTCTCATTGTTCACACCCGCAAGAAGCTGAAGATCAAGAAGCACTCTGCTCCCCGCTTTGAGAACAAAGGGGAAGGAAAGATGGCAACTGAGTATACTGCTTCTAGTGACCCTGACTTTGAGCTTCCCGGGGCGGGCACCTCCGCCTGGGCGAAGCTCAAGGCTAAGGGTCGCAAGACTTTCTGCCTCCAGCTTGACATCCAGCACAACCTGTACCTCGCTCACAAGCGCGAGAAAGAGAGTCGCGTCCGACAGATTTAAACGATGAAGGCTCTGCACATTGATGTTCATAGTGGTTTCGAGAAGAACATCACACCTAAGGACAAGTAGATAACGGAGAACTACTCCCGGTGGACTGATAGTGATGACACTCCGCCACCGGCTGACGAGCCCTCTCCGCCTCCCGAGTATGAAGAAGGTGATGATGACATCCACTCCGAGCACTCGCAGGATCCAATGGACCCCAGTGACTCTGACGCCGATGCCACCGAGGAGTCTAACGAGTGACTAATTGGGCGCTAGCATTAGGCTTTATCCCTTTTTGGTGTCTTGATGCCAAAGGGGCAGAATTCATCTATTAGGAGTTCGAGGGATTTGCTTGCGGAGCTCCTTGTATCGTGTGTTGAACCTTAAAACTTTGCGTGGACTAAGACTTTCTTTCTCAACTTTCTTTTTCGTTTTCTTTCTTGAGTCTTACCCCATATTTTTATCACCTGCAAAGTTTGTTGTTCCATAAAATATAGGAGTGTTGATCCTAATGTATGCACTATTTCTCTCCATATCTCGACTCATTGGGTGCATACATCTAGGGGAGCTCGTCTATACTTTACGGAGTGAGCGTACATCATAACGTATTTCTTGTTGCAAATCCATGTATTGTCATCAACCACCAAAAAGGGGGAGATTGATAGGACATTCCCGTCCTTTGGTTTTGGTGTTGATTACAATACAGGATTACAGATCTAACTGTGCCACGAGCTTTTCAGGTATACTTACAGGACACAAAGGTGTGGGACCAAGACCGGTCCTCGCAAAGGGATAAAGGAGGATTTTCAGCCAGGACGCCACCTGGCCGGTTGTACCGCCCTTGTCAGGGGTTGGTACTACCGGCCCAGTACTGATGCCTCCACCCGGATGGAGGGGAGGGCTCTCTGATCCTGGCCGGTAGCCGGGTTTTGGTACAACCGGTACCAGGAGCGGTTGTACCACTCTCCCCTGGTTACGTTCTAGGGTTAGGGAGCACGGCTGTACCGGCCTCCCCACCGGCCTCTCCACCGGGCGTGGCCTGTTTCTCTCTGACCTGGGCCGGTAGTGGGGCGGTGGACCCCCGGTTGTACCGGTAAATCCGATACTACTGGGGTCGGAGCGGTTGTACCGCTCTGTCCACCAGACCGCTGGCTAGGGTTAGAGGGGAGGGGCGCTTCGCCCGTGGGAGACCGGTTGTACAGGGCTGGCAGGCCGGTTGTACCGTCCTATGTTTTTCTGCGCATGACGGTTGGATATTGAGGGAGGTATAAAAGGAGGTCTTCTTCCTCCTTGCCACCTACCTCTTGCCACACTCTCTCTCCATTGACGCCCTAAAGCTTCATTGACCCCGATATCCATTTCTAGCCACCCGAACTTGTTGAGTAGTTAGGGATCGAGGGAGGAGGCCTAGATCTATACTTCCATACAAAAGAAATTTTGTTACCCGTCCATTTTGTAGTGGATATTTTTACTCTTGTGGTTTGGAGCCATTAAGAGCTTCAGGCCACCTCGGAGCCACAATCCATTGTGGTGAAGCTTCGTGGTGTAGGTGGGAGACTCCGGCGTGGTGTGGAGCTGCCCCACCCTTGTGTAAAGGTTTCGTGTGCGCCTTCAAGGCAACGTTAGTGGAATCACGACATCTTGCATTGGTAAGAGCGTGATGAGAAATAGGGTGGCCCTCATTGGCTTCATGTGAGAATTGTGCTCCTCATCCTCTCCAAACGGAGACGTACTTCTCGAAAGAGAAGGAACTTCGGCAACATATCCTTGTCTCCCGTGTTCCCCTTTACCTTTACTTTGTGCAAGTTATATTCATTGCTCATTCTTGCTTGCTCATATAGTGTTGCATTAGTTGGCATATAGGTTTCTCATGTAGTCGCACTTCTAGACAATCTTTATTTATTGTTGAGCCTTAATTTGTTAAGAAGAGCTTAAAAATTGTTAGTCGCCTATTCACCCCCCCCCCTCTAATCAACATTCTGATCGTTTCAGCGTCAAGCAGATGAAGAGGCAAACCGACTTCTTGATGAACTGAAGATGAAAACAGAGGAGATGGAGGCGGTGAAATCTCACCATGCTGAAGCTCTTGACATTCTGAAGAAAACTGCTGACGAGGCTGAGTCAAAATGCCAAGAAACAGAGAGAAAGTTTAATATTCTCAAGAGGCGTATTCAGCGATTTCCTTCGGCAGTTTTTGGTGAGTCATCTTTGGCTAAATCAACTGTGTACTCATAAGTTTTACTGACTTCACCAATTTTGAAACAGGTGACAAGCATCCTGCTCTCCAAGAACCGTTGGGTATGCAGATGACTTTATTATTCACATTGAGCAATCAGCTTTGTGAGGGGGCCGTCAGAACCATTGTTGCAATTCAAGGCAAACCTGTTGTAATGCCCAAACTGGCTGATATGATGCAACTATTCTCAAATATATCGGCTTGGGTAGAGATAGTTAAGCGGTCGGCATGTCGATTGGGGTGATGCATGGTCTTGGTCTTGCCAAGTCCTATCATCCAGACATGAATCCGGATTTATTAGCCGATGGCTTTCCTGAATTCAATACTGACGGCACACGGTTCTCTCCGGAAGATTAAGCCAAGGTTATCAAAAGAGACTCGCAGGTTTGCGAAAAAAATCGCTGAAGATGTGGATTTGTCCGTTATGGAGCCTGGTTAGGATGAACATAACAAGAGGCGGAAGACTACTCCACCTGAGCCAGTTGCCTTCTCTGTGCTCCCTCCATCGCAGACCTCTGAGCCGGCTTCTTCGGCTGAGCCGGTCTTAGATGACCTCGATATTGGGAATATTTCTGACGTGCTTCTATATGAAGGTTGTGAGTATCATATGGGTCCTGAAACCTGACTTTGAAGATGAAGCCGTACGGGAAGGATGTACTTGAGCTCCAACTGTCTTTCCTTTTGGGAATTTGTTAAAAACATTTAAAATGCAAGTTTTATATTAATGGGCTACTTATCCTTGTGTGCAGTATGCACACTTTTTGATGCATTGCAGCTTTGTTTGAACTACCACCTAGATGATGGGTGTTAATACCCCTTGTGTGTTTGTGTGTGTGTTTTTATGAACCCGGATTTCGTTAGAAGTCGATCACATGTGAGTCGTATTCCAATGATTTTTGACAAGTCCAATTGTTACCCTGTCCTTTGTAACACCCTCACTATCATGTAACAGTAATCATTTTTCTAATAACAATTTCTGTTGCAAATCATGCATTGATCATCTTTGCTTCTAATCAAATTCAAAAGTGTCTTTGATTAATATTAAAAATAAAGTGGCAAATAAACTTTGCCCAAAAATTGTGCAACCACTTTTGTAAAATGCCCAATATTAAGTGGACCATGTCCATGTAGATATGGGAATTTATTAAGCTATAAAATAAATCAAACAATTCAAACAGTAGCAAAACAGTGGCCTTTAATACCCTTTTGAATATACAAAAATGCAAATGAATTTATTTGGGCACAACACTTTTTGTGGCACTGCTATATAGTGCAACACAATTATACATGCAAGTTTCATGTTTTAAAAAAATGTTTAAGCTAACACAACAAATACAAACAGAAAATAATTACAAAAAGGAAAACAAAAATAAAAATAAAGAGCAAGAAGCCCACCCCACCTATGCAACAAGTGCACAGTGCAGCCCACCTAGCCCACTAGGCCCACCCGAGTCATCCCCTTCCTACAGCTCACCCGAACCCCCCCCCCCCCCCCGTGGCGCCATGGCAAGGTGTTCGACGCCGATCGACCGCAGGATCGTCGAGAACGCACGGCTACAATGCTCGGGTTAGGTTAAGTAGTCCCTCCCCTCCCCCGTGGACGAACCATAGGTCCATTTCTTCCCCTCCTCGCCTCGCGCCCGTCGGAAAAGTTCCGCCCGAGCTCGCCGTCGCCATTGCCGTGGCTGCACGCGGCCATCATGCACCCCAGTCCAAGCCACCGTGTCCAGTGCACTCGTCGTCGTCGGCTTCGACTTCGAGCAGAAGGAGCCGAGCTAGAGGCCACTACATCGAGGGAATCGTCACCGTCTTCGTCCTTGTCGCCGGCGAGATTGCAGCCGAATTACCGCGAGCCCGCTGCCAGACCCGTCGCACTCCTGGTGAGCATCTTGTCCGCCGCCAACCCCCAGTGCCACCTCTCGTTCGCCGTAGACGAAGTCGCCATGGGAGCAGTAGCTCCTCGCCGTCGTCAAGCTCGCCCCCGTGTCCCAGAGCGCACTTTTGGCACGTCACTTGTGCCGTTCCACTCCACGCACACGTAGGTAACGAATGCCCCAGGGAACGCGCAAGGAAACGGATGGGAGCGTCGTCACCGTCTTCGCAATTTACGGGCTGCCGCGCATTTGCTCGCCGGCGCCGCTCCGACAAGTCCCCGGCGACGTTGTGGCCACCGGTCAACGCGGGTTGAAGCCCCCGTTCGATTCCGCCCCTCTGCGCTCGGTTTGGCAGCCGGATCCGAGCTCCTCGTCGTCATCCGTGGCATTGCTCGCCGCCGGCGATCTCCCGGTGGCTGACCGGTGGGCCCCGTGGCTTAATCCGGCTGTTAAGCCCCTAACCTCCCCACTAACCTCACTTACATGTGGGCCCTACGCCCTGTTAACCCTCTCGGTTTAAAATAAAATGGAATATAACATTGTGCCTATGAAAGTGGGCCCCAGGCCATTAACTTAATCCATGGCTTAATATTTGTACTAATCTAAACCTGTCTCTTTGACAGCTAGGTCCCACCTGTAAGAGGTTAGCTTAATCAAATTAAAAGAAATAGATATTATAATATGCCACTGACATGTGGGCCCTGGCTCTATTTTAATTCAATAAAATGATTTATATAACCTGTGAGGCTAACCAGTGGGACCCACTGTTCAGGTTTGACTAGTCAACTCTCTCTGGATAATGTTGCATTTTATTAATAAATTAAATTCAGAAAAAAAAACTTTTAAAATGATTAAAACTTTGAAATTAAATATCTTTTAAACCGTAAGTCTGATTCAAAAACTTTATGCATGAACATTGATCAGAAAAATATAACGAATACGAATACGCTATCCATATACCAACCACCCCCTCTAACACCACGAACATCGACATCCCCCCTTTGGGCCGTTTCTCCGATGATTTGTCCAGTACTGTCAAAGTATCCGGATGAATTTATTCTGAACATGAAAGTTGTTCGGATTGTTTCAACTAGCCCGGTTACACCATCCACACGTTTGTCGGATGTCCATGACACCTCCGGCATGAACCCTTCCCCCTCCGGACACCCTGTCCGGTAATCACCCAGAGCCGGTATTTCATCCCCAGATGAATTCCCGCTCCGTGCAACGTGCATTGCACTGTGTTAGAACACCGTTAACATTGCATACGTCATGCCATTCATCTATTTGCGATGATTTCTTTACATTTACTGTTTCTTCCCCCCTTTATTCTCCGGTAGACCCCGCTGCTACCGCCGACTACACTGCTGCCGGGTACGACTACTTCGTCGACGACCCTACCCCTACCGTCGAGCTACCAGGCAAGCAGAGCCATTCTCTTCCCCAGATATCGCCTACCTTTTCCGTACTTTTCTTGCACTGCTGCTGCTACATTACAATCCTATTCAATTGCATAGCTTGTTTTTGTCGCGCCTTGATGTACCTTCCTTTACCCTATGTTGCCTATATAAATATATATTATATTCAGAAGTGAGCCCTGCGCATTGTTAGCTAGGATTAGATAGCGGGCCGTGATCACTCAGGGGAGTGACGCGGATATAACTTATTACAACTGCACAGGTACGGTACAATGCAGACACCGCCTAAGGCCCCCTAGCTCGGCTCTGTCGAGTCACCCTCAAGTGTGAGCTATCAAGGAGTAATCCTTGTACTCCACTCGTTGTTGACTCTGTATAGCCGCTCTAGGTACCTGAGCATGGTTGTCCTTACGGTAAGAAGTCGGGCGACCCAACAATGCCCGCGAGCGGTTTTGCGTCGGGAACGACAGGGAGGGTACGACCGACGTTACTGGCGTGCTTGGCCCCTGCTCGTATCTCGCGAGAGTTACCAAACCACGAAAAGTCGAGCTCTACCAAGAGCACACGCGAGACAAGGTAAGGAGACGGTTCACCTTGTCGGTAACCGCAAAGACTTGGTGGGACGACAGGGCAGGCACCGATGTACTGGTGGTCCTGACTGCTGTCGTTGACCACGGGTCAGTTAAGTCGAGGCAACGATAACGGTTGCCACGCAGGTTTATTAAAATGCTAAATGGTTCGGCGGATGTCTTGAGTAGCCTTTTGGCTTGTACGCACTACCTACACGTGGGATAAGGAGTGTGGGCTCCCCTGCATCGTAGTCTCGTTCGAGGGTCTTCAGACGTCAGCAGTATCGCGGGCTGATTGTCGGGAAGTGGTGTTGTCTTCTCTTGCTCGAGCGGTGTATTTGTATTTGCTTTGATTTTGCTTCACCGGCCAGTCACGCACTGTGCCGGAGTACGTTCGGGTTAGGGTCCAAAGCCCGGCGTACATAGGATATAGTCCGGCGGATGACCTCTGTTGATTGCCGAAGGATGGGCTACTTTGTGTCGGATAGATTCGGTGGGGTGTTCCCTAACAAGGTGTACGCCACCCTGGAGATCCGAGCGTCGTAGAGTCACGCCAGTGCACCCCTGCAGGGAAGATTAATCTATTCGAATAGCCGTATCCACGGTAACAGGACGCTTTATGCTGAAGCTGGATCTTACCACTACGAACTACTACTATTAAACTGTATGGTTCCGGGTCTTCTTCCTCGTAGGGAGTCGAGGAAGGGAACTCGGAGGCATTATTATTATTAAATAATACAACTTACTATTATACAATGCTGCAGCAACTTCTATTGCATTGTTATTACAGTCATGTTATTGAACTGCTGGCTGTTTCTCTTCTCATGCTGCAAGACATTGTCGGAAGATGCTAGTCTTCGATAGGCCTAGCTTCTTACCCTTATTCTGATTTCTACCTTGCAGCCCACCATATACAGCCTCCCCTTTCCATTTGATACAAATGCATAAATGCTTAGTAGCGGACGTAAGGCTCGCGAGTATGCTAGATACTCACCTTTGCTTTATTTCCCCCTTTATGTTTTGCCTGATCGGCCGCTGCAGTCGACGTTGGAGCCCAGGAGCAGGAGTACCCCGGAGGCGGATACTACTACGCCGAGACCCCCGCTGACCAGGACCAGGAGTAGTTTCGGAGGCTCCCAGGCAGGAGGCCTTGCCTTTTCGATCTGTATCTCTGATGTTATTTGTGCTAGCCTTCTTAAGGCAAAACTTGACTAACTATGTCTGTACTCAGATATTATGGCTTGTATAACTTATGTATTCGGGTCCACGCGACCCCCTCCTTTTATTGTAACATATTGGTTTATCCTTTTGTGTTTAGTGTTGTGCTGTGATATTCTCACCGTGGCACCCTAATCTCAGCCGTGTACCCTGCGTGTATGATTACTGTACACGGATTGATTTTGGGGGCGTCACATCCTTCGACCGGGAGCTTGTTTGAATTGACTTGTTTATGTAATCTTTTTGGCTACTTATTCGTATGTGAACGCAAACATCTGTATATCGAGTTGGTGTCAACGGTTATACGTTATACCGAGTCGTGGTAAAATCCGCATGTATTCTAAGTTTAAGACCAAGTTGTAGCCCCCATGGGTCGGCATGATTAATTTATTCTCATGTCGGGTCATAGTAGAGCCAAACCATAACCCTTGAGTGCCGACTAGTTCATTTGACAGTGTTCATGAAAGTCGTTTTTGTCGGAAAAAAGAATTGACTTGTATTTGCTGAAAGAAAGAAACAAAGAGTATGCTTATGAAATGCAAAAACAAAAAGAAGGGCTTGTGGAAGGTCGACCGTACACGTGACTGTCACAACTTTCTTTAACAGCACAAGTTTTGGATTAGCCAATTTTTTAACAAAGGGTTTTGATCTGACTTGTGGAAAAGAAAGGTTGGTCACCTTTGCGTGTGAGCCGAAACTTCCCTGTAAGCCAGCGTCGTATGACTGTTCCTAGTGTTCTCTGTAATAGAATCAATTTCAGGGGGCATCTTTTAGAGTCGACTAACATTTTGAAACTAAAACGGTCCACGTAGGTCATATTAGTACGAGTTCACTACAACTATACATGCCAATGCCATAGTAGGAAAAATTCATATGGATGCCGAGTCCTCCGGTTGTCAAGCTTAGGTTAAAAACCATAAACCCCCAAGGTCTCTAAATACAGGAATACATATGTCAAACATTACACGTATATGCCGAGTCCTTCGGTTGTCAAGCTAAAGTCAAAGACTTCAATCCCCCAAGGTCTCTGAATACAACAATATTCGTGTCTGGTTCCAATAAAGGGTTGATCAGACCCTCCCGGACTCCAGATGGTGCGCGCAAAATATAAGATGTATGATATGATGATATGATGCAATGCAAAACATAATATGAAAGTGCAAGGGAATAACAAATGACGGGAAAAGAGGGGGTCGGTCTGTGGTGATCGCTCTATTATATATTTTACTTTTAGTAAGTCACCCAGGGATGTTTCTGTCCTAGATACAATAATGACGTAGTTGTGCATTCCCCACGGCTCTTATAAGTTCTGAGCTCGTGGCCGCCAGCTCTCGCCTTTTTGACTAGATGACAGGCTTCACCGGATAGAACTTTGCTCTTACTGTAAGGCGGTTTTGTCGTATTACCAGTCCCTTGGCGTCTGACGACTCATACCGATTCCGTAGTTGGTAGGCCCAAAGTTTCTTGGACCTGATACATGTGGGCTGTAGAAGCTGGTTGATACTCTCCGGGAAAGGCACATCTGCTCGTTTTCTTTGCTCCATTGTCGTTTGAATGCCAGCATGTAATTGCATTGGTCCCAAGAATGGTTGGCAGGGCAGCCCGGCTTAGAGTGCTTTGGGCAGGGTTCTTGTAGAGCTTTCTCGTAACTATTTATACGAGTTCTTTTGTCTGGTTTTGCAAGGCTTTTCTGCTTTTGGAAGTCGGTAATAGTGTGCTCAACTGGGTTTTGATCAAGTTTCTACTTTCCAGTATTTGGCCGACTTTAATTTCTAACTTCCCTGTTCTTGGCCTCATTCGATTCGGCACATACGGTGGCGGCATCAACGAGCTCTTGAAGATCACTAACCACTTCTTTTATGTGATTTAATTTAACGCGTTGCTTATTGGTTTGAGAATGTGTTCCATAGTCTTGTATTTTTCGTCTTGCCGTGCTTCCTGTGAGGGCCGGCTTTCTCGCACTTCCTTTGGTTGCCGATTCATTTTTTCCTGATCCTTCCTTATTTCCTTGCCCTATTGGACTCGGTTTTCTTGGAAAGGACTGAGGGTTCTCATATCATTGTCTTCCTTATTTGAAAAAGAAGTCTTTTTTGAGGATTGTGACGTATTTTCTCTTTCCGGGGTTTCCATTGGGAGCTCTAGCCCCTAAGATCCTTGGGTGAGTCCAACAAACTTGCGGGTGGAACTGACGATTTTGCATTGTCCCGTCTTCCATGAATCGGTCCAGGGACCTGCAGGGGAGCATGTCCTATATCGGCGGGGGCTCTGGGTTGTATTCTCCTGTCTCGGGTCCGAGCCGGTCTCTCCTAATCGGGCAGATGGATCCGGCATCGGAGTCTTGTCCTTTCTCTGAACATGAGCCAGTGTCGGAAAATTTCATCGGATCATCGTGAAGCAAAATCTCAACAGAACGCGCCGGTTCTGGAGATCCGCTGACGATTCCGACGAAAAAATGCCTGAAGTCGGTCCCGGGCCATCCTTCGGTTTTGTCGAATTCTGGTTTTGATCCACCCGATCTTTTAGTGAAAAGATGATCTGGGTCGGTTGGGATCCGACGGGTCAACTCGGCAGGATCGATCTATGGAGTCCAGGTGGCATTGTAGATGCAAAACTTCTTGCGCTGGTTTCAGGCGACCCAATCGACTGTGAAGTCGTCCATACCTCGTCGAGTTTCCTCCAAGATTGCAACACCTGCATGCGCAGGCCCCACGGTGGGCGCCAACTGTCATGGGAAAGTCACGACAGATGTCCTCATTAGAGAACTTAGTGTGGGACCTTTGATGCGAGGTGGTTTCGTGGAGGTGAGTCGGCGAGAACACAAGACGCGAGATTTACCCAGGTTTTGGCCTCTCGAAAGGTAAAGACCTACTCCTGCTTTTCTATTATGGGGTGTCGACTTCTCGAATACAAAGGTGCGAGATCGCTGCCTATGCCTCGAGAGGATCTAAGTTGAGTTGTTCTGTTTGGTCCGAGGGGATCGGCTTATATAGTTACCGAGTCCCTCGTTTACATGAATCCGAATTCCATACCAGATGGAGTCCTAGTCTATTTCTACAACATAATTTCCTTATTACACAAGGTAAGACTATTTCCTTCTACGGTCTTCTAGCTTCGCGATGACATGACCCGGCCCGAGCCGGGTCTCCTTCTAGGCATTCTCCTTACTGAGTCGGTCCGGTTCTTCCGTACGCCGGGTAATGGCGCTGGGCCATCCCCCCGACACGGTCCGCCGACGGAAATTTTGGCTTGGACCGATTTCCTTCCCAGCCACGCACCCATGAGCCTTTTTAGCCGCATTCAATACGGCGAAACTTGGAAGAAATTCACGCGAATTGAACTAAATTTCACACGAATTGGACGAAATATAGGCGGATTCATAGATAGTTCGGCGTTTTTACATAAAACATTAAAATAAAAAAGAAAAAGATCTACTGGATTCCGAGAATGCGATAGATCCCGGCGTCGTAGTCGCCGCTGTAGCCTCCGTCTTGCCGTCGTTGTCGCTCGGCGACTCGTCCTTCGGGGCTTTGCTGCACCCCTCACCGCCGGACGCCGGCCTCCTCTCCTCACACGGAGTGGCGCCTCGTCCTCCTCATTGCTGTCAAGGTTGACCACGGGCGACGAGGTTGCTCGACGCCGCTGCATGTCGCTGCTGCCCCCTGCCGCCCTGCTGCTGCTGCCCCCCGCCGCCGCTGCTACTGTCGGCCGCCGTCCTCGCGCCTGATTCAAGCGATTATGCGCCTCGTGAAACTCGAGCGCCCGACACTGCTGCTCCAGCTCCTGCCGCTCCCAGTCCTGCTTCGCCCAAGTTAGGGCGTAGTCGTCATCGGCGGCCATTGCCTTGTGCTCCGACTTGACGTAGGCCGGGGGCTCGGGATCGGCCTCCTTCTTCGGCTGGCGGAGGCGGGAGAGGAAGCTACGGCATGGAGGAGTGCGCACCGAAGCGGACGCGGTGGAGCAGCCCTCGTTTATAACGAGGTCGTCGCTGGAGCGTGTGCGCCGATCGAGCGACGTCATCTCCTCCTTCCCGACGGCGACGAGAGGAGGAGCGGAGGCGCCGGGGGAGCGACATCCCGACCCGGAGGAGGACGATGACCCGCCGTCCATGCGCCATGGCATGGACGCCTAGAGAGGCGTGCGGGCGCGGCCACCACCGGGCAGGAACCCGACCGCGGCCACCACCGGGTAGGTGAGCGGCGGGTCGTTTCCGCCCTCGATGTGGGTGAGGACGGCGTGGAGGGTGCGGCCGGGGGCGCCCCACCAATGGCGGCGACCGTTGGAGTTCATCCACCCCGACGGCGATGTGCTGTCGTTGGTGGACGCCCTCGCCTCGGCGTGGCGCCGCGTGAAGTAGGTGCGCCACACCTCCTCGTTGTCCGCCGCATAAAGGGGGTTCTGACGGACCCCCGGCGGCATGGCGGCGCGAATGGCCTCGACCTCTCCGGCGAAGGCTGCACCGTGCGAGATCGGCGACACTGGCACGCCGCCGGCGCTGAGAATCCATTTCGTGGGGGCGCGCATTTCGGGCGGACACGGGTAGTTCGCCCGACAAAGCAGCGCTGCCTCCCACGGCTGGAGGGTGCGGCAGCCGAAGCCGTTCATCGCGGCGCCGTCACCGGGGACGCGCTCGACCATGGTTGCGGGGGAGAGGGAGGGAGAAGGAGGAGAGGTCTTGCGGCGAGGAAGGGATGGACTGTGCGGCGAAGACGATGAGAGGTCGCGTTTTATAGCCGCGGGTGTGGACGCGCGGCGTGGTGCAGCGAGCTACACTCAGCGTTCCGATGCCATTACTGCGCCGCCCGTGGTCGATTGGACTGCTCGGCGGCCAGCATTGATTTCCTGAGAAGGCTGAACGGCGGCGGCATGGAATTGATTCGGCGCGGGAAGGCCGAGGCGAAGCGATGAGGACGACGGCGGTTGTGCCGCTAACTTGGCGGGCCCACAAACGCCGCGCCTCGCCGGGATTTCGCGCGCTTTCCTTTCATCCGGCGCCCCAGGAGACCCCCAGCGTGCTGGGTCGGCTTGGGATCGCCGGATCCAATTTCAGCCCAATCCGGCAAAATTCAGGGCCTTAGGGGCGCGGCTGGGTTGTTTTTTCCATCCGGCGAAACATAGCGCCGTCCTAGGGGCCTGCTTGGGGTGCGGCTGGGGATGCCGTAAAAAGAAGAAAAAAGCACCTATTGTTCCTAAGAAAAAAAGGGGAAGTGATTGTGGCCGGCCGACCGGCCGAAGCTTCGGCCGGTCGGGCCAAGCCCACCAACCGCTCACTGTCCCGCTTTTGCTATATATGACACATCATAAATGTTGTAACTGTAGTATTAAAATGCTACTATCTATACTACTATCATACTAAAATTCTACTATGTTGATCTATGTTATTTTTCTCTAAACGGATGTATCTAGATGTATTTTAGTACTAAGCACATCCATTTGATATCATGATATAAATGGTACTAATGATTTTGTTACAACAAAAAAGAAGTGTGGTCATTGATGAAGTGTCCCGATTTTTTCTTTTGCAACCGTTATAATTTTTTGTTGCATCCATGTACCAAAAAAGTTGCAACCAGTGAGACGATTTTGCTGCTGTGGAATATCTGGAGATTTTTTGTTACACATAATATTGCAACTGTTTAACTTTTTGCTTCCACCGTTGTTTATTTTTGCTACTACCGTTGAGAGTTTTTTCTTCAACTAAAAATATTAAAGTGATTAGCAACGACGGGTTATAATTTTTTGTTACAACGATAGTAAAAATATGCTACCACCAACGATCAAAATTTGCTACACAATTTTTTCTAAAAAAGCACAAAAATAAAAAATGTTGCATTCATGTAATATTTTTACAAATACACCGTAAATATTATAAAAATATTTTAAATATTACAGTCATATAATCCAAAAGAATATACACGAATCTGGTCCATTAGATGGTGTGAGATCAGAGGGTGTGTGGTCTGACCGAGAGGGTGTGTGGTCTGACCGGCCCAAACTCGGCCGGTCGACCGGCGCTGAGCGCTACTGCGGAAGATGTTGGGAAACTGGACCGGCCACATTACTCGTCGGAAGTTCCGAAGCCTCTCTCGCCTCGCTTTCTCCGCCCTCGCAGCCCCATAAATCCAAAGCGAACCAAACCCCGCTCTCGTCGCCTCTGTACGCCCCCACCGTCAAGCTCTGCAATGGCGGCATCCTCGGCTCCCCTCTCCTTCTCCGCCCCCGTCCTGTCCGCGAGCCTGCGCCTCGCGGCGCCAGCGTCGTGCGCGGTCACGCCCCGACGCCGCCGGCCGATGGTGGCCCGAGCCAAGATCCGGGAGATCTTCATGCCGGCGCTCAGCTCCACCATGACGGAGGGGAAGATCGTGTCCTGGACCGCCGCAGAGGGCGACCGCGTCAACAAGGGCGACGCCGTCGTGGTCGTCGAGTCCGACAAAGCCGACATGGACGTCGAGACGTTCTACGACGGCATCGTCGCGGCCGTCCTCGTACCTGCGGGGGAGTCCGCCCCCGTTGGCGCCCCCATCGCTCTGCTCGCCGAGTCAGAAGAGGAGGTGGCGCTTGCCGTAGCCCAGGCCCAGGCGCTCTCTAGCGGACAACCCCAGCAGGCTCCTATTCTTTCGGATGCCGCCGCTTCACCGCCCCCGTCATCCCCACCGGCGGCTGCTCCCGCGCCCGTGGCCGCGGGGTCGAAGGGCATTGCCACGCCGCAGGCTAAGAAGCTGGCCAAGCAGCATAGGGTGGACCTTTCCAAGGTGGTTGGCACCGGGCAGTTCGGCCGAATTACGCCTGCTGATGTTGAGGCATCCGCTGGCATCCAGCCAAAATCAAAGGTGGATCCTAGTCCTGCTGCTGCTCCTGTGGCTGCTCCATCAGTAAGGGCCACGCCGCAGGCGGCGGTGCTTCCGCCGGTGCCTGGTGCCACGGTGGTTCCGTTCACTGCAATGCAGGCTGCAGTGAGCAAGAACATGGTGGAGAGCCTGTCAGTGCCAGCATTCCGTGTTGGTTACCCCATATTAGCTGATAAGCTTGACGAGCTGTATGAGAAGGTGCTGCATTTGGAGGCTGTGCAACTGCCTTTCTGCTTTTCGTACCAGCTTGGTGATGACTTGATTGATTTCTTTTTATTAGGTTAAGACAAAGGGGGTGACAATGACTGTGCTTCTTGCAAAGGCCGCTGCTATGTCACTTGCACAACACCCTGTGGTGAACGCTAGCTGCAGGGATGGGATGAGCTTCAATTACAACAGTTCCATCAACATTGCTGTGGCTGTAGCTATTGATGGTGGACTCATCACACCCGTCCTGGAGCAAGCTGATAAGGTACAGGCGACCTCTGTGATAAATGTTGTTTCAATTAGGTACTGCAGCATGCTAGTTTACTGAATAGCTTACGAAATGCCACAATGCAGCTGGATATATATTTACTCTCACAAAAGTGGAAGGAACTAGTCAAGAAGGCACGTGCAAAGCAGCTTCAACCGAATGAGTACAACTCTGGTATGAAAACTATTGCACTGCATTGGTATTGGATTGTATCACAAACTTACGATGATAGTAGAAATTTTACTTACCTAAATGTTTGGTGGCTTGCAGGGACATTTACACTGTCCAACTTGGGTATGTTTGGTGTAGATAAATTTGATGCAATTCTTCCACCTGGTCAGGTGATATTTCCTTCCTCATATTATACTACTTTGTCTAGTTATTTCTAAGTGTTGGTAGTCGTACTATGCTTTAATGAGGTTGGGGATCTAAGAATTTCAATGTGCATGACTGCAGGGAGCTATAATGGCTGTTGGAGCCTCGAAACCTACAGTGGTGGCTGATAAAAGTGGTTTCTTCAGTGTTAAGAGCAAAATGCTGGTGAGATCTCTTTCACATATAACGAAGGTTTTATTTAAGTGCTTGCCATTGAGCGGGCGTTTTGCCTCCGCCTTGCGCTTCTGTGACGAAAGCACACCTTAAGTGGAATTATGCGCTAGGCGTTTTGCCTCCGCCCAGCGCCTAGGAATGCATTATTCTTCAGTGCCTATAACTTGTGTGTTGATGTGGTAAATTGGTGTGCCTACTCCTGTCAATGTCACATGGTAGTCAAATCTCTATGCGCCAGATGAATGCAAACACAAGCATGATTGCATCAAAGACCCGCATCATGATAGCATGAACGCAAGCATGATTGCATGGTGGTAGTGACTTTGTTTTGCCCAATAAACGATAGTTTATTTTGTTTATTTCATGGAATTCCTAATTCACACGCAGACCAAGATCCCACTTGTCAATGAGATGGCCAAATTACCAACAACAAAAACAAGCGATAACAATGTAGTTGTAGTGAAAGCAACGTGTGATTAGGGGGGTGTCCTTAAGAACGTGATCACAAAAGAGATTAGAAGGGGTGCGCATGACGATCTTGTAGCGAAGATTGCCATACACAAAGAAAATTATCACTTCAATGCATTGTTTATAAGGCGGTAAGGCGACCTAAGGCGAGCACCAACCGCCTTGCTGCCTAAGCGCTTAAGGCGGACACCTAAGCGCCTAAAGCGGGCATAAATGCAAGGCGCTGCCAGGGCGCCGTACCGCCTAAGCGTCCAAGGCGGGACGCCTTATAAACAATGCTTCAATGTTTTGTTGAATAGGTTTAGCAGCCTGAAGGGGGTGCGAGTCCTATGTCACGTCGAGAGAGGTTTGGTCACAGGTCCAAGTTTAACGCGTCTCCTCAAGCTCAACCCTAGAGCTCTAGTGCCCTCCTCTTGATTTCATTCAAGTGAGAATGAATGGAAATATGGAATACATGCCTATAGGGCGCGCGTGGGGAGTGGTACCGGTGTTACATATGCTACTAGTCCTTGACGAATGACCAAGGCTACCCTGATATGGTAGGTGGGAAGGGTCCTTGGTTCCATGGTGGAGGAGAGGGGATCAATCCATAACTCATGGTGGACCAATTCTCTCATCCTTCCAGCAATGTGGGCTTCTTTCCTTCTTTTCCTTGGGCCTCTTTGCATTGTGTGGTTCCTTTGACACAACCCGCTTTGGACTATTGTTGATTTGCTAGGTAAGGTAGGATTAGTTGGGACCCTTGGTAGGATTAATTATTCCCACCACAGGAGTCCCCTTGAAGCATACTAAGCTATCTTGGGTTGAACCGCATTCGCTTAATTCCAAGCGGTTCCCCGCTACATATACATGAAACTAAAGATGTCAGGCCCCAAGGGAGTCATTACCCTAGGTGGAAATCCTTAATGGTCTTTGAAGACCGAGGAGCAGGCCGCATCACAAAGCAAACCATTAGAGAATAGGACAACGATCATTATGGTCCATGTCCAACTGAAGGCACTAAAAGAGATGTTCCCGAAGCAAAGAGTGGGCAAAAGGTCAACCCCCGCGAAAGCAGAAGACGACTAAAGCCAGATACCGGTTTTACTTGCACCGCATTTGAGCTGAAACGTAGACTTCTGGGTGAAGGGTTGGTCAACAGGGAGGTCACGCTCGAGGATGGACCAATGCAAAAAGCATCGAAACCCATAAGGGGCAACCCGCTGCGCTTCTCCTTGGACTAACATGTAATGCCTCAGCCACAACCACCGGTTCTCGGCTGTTACGCCTGGCAGGATCTAGTTTGGCCCCACAAACTAACACTAGTCTTTCTTGTGCACTTTGTCCTCACTCATGCACACCTTGGATTAACTTCCCAATCGGTCACCCATCCTCAAATTGCTCCAAGCCAAGCACACTTAATTTTGGAGTTCTTTAGAGATTGCTTTCGAAAAAGAAGGTGCACCTTGTTGATATGAGTAGTCTATCATTCATATTAAGACATGATGTCACATACACCCCCACTCAAAAGGAACCGACATCCTCGTCAGCTCAGAAAGAACGTTCCCTCTTGGCTGTGTGTTCAGTGCCAACACATGTCCCACATGTTCGCACTCTTGACCTAGTCTTAATGAAGGTGAGTGATGTCACATCATCGAGAATTCTAAGACAGGATGTCACATACACTCCCACTCTAAAGGGACCGACGTCCTCTTCGGCTCAGCAAGAACGTTCCCTCGTGGCATACATATGTGTGTTCAGTGCCAACACGTGTCCCACATGTTCACGCCCTTGACTTGGTCTTAACGAAGGTGAGTGATGTCACGCCATCGAGGATTCACGCTTCTTGAGCTTAACGAAGGCGAGCGACGCTGTGTTGTCGAGCATCCCTGCAACTTTGAGATTGGTGAAGGTGAGCCGCGTCAGGGATCCATGTGATTGAGCTTGGTGTTGGCGGGCGATATCATGGCACATGCTATGTGTGTGACTCCGAGCTTGGTGAAGGCAAGAGGCATCTCGACATCAAGGACTGCGTGAGTCTGATCCGCATGACGACTTTTGAGCTTGGGAAAGGTGAATGGTGGTGCGGTCTTTGAGAAGCCTTCCACCTCGTAGTCACCGTTCTTTACTTTACTTACTTTAGGCTTTGGTCAGAACTTGTTTAGGCGGGGTCACCTATCTTCTTGGGATGGCTTTATTTACACGGATGCAAGGATACTCAATATCAATGTTGTTGCAGCGAAAGTAACATGTGATTATGGTGTGTCGTAAAGTAACATGTGATTATGGTGTGTCGTTACCAATGTGGTCGCTGGACTAGATTAGTAGGGTATGTATGACGACCTTAGGCTGCTCCCATTGCTCCACCTTTGATTGGTGCTAAGCATGCCAACAAGGCAAAAAATCCTATGTGGCAACTTAATTAAGAGGAGAGGAGTTTGGTGACCCCAGAAGGAAATGGTGCTAGTCATGGGAACCTATACAAAACATTAAAAATGAAGGGCACTAGCCAATGCATGCAAGACTTTAGTTGCTAAACAATTAAATTAGGCAAACTTAGCAATAACAATCTAAGCACCAATCAAGAATTGCGAGTCGACTGGTCGTTTTGGGCCAGCGACTCGTAGACTAGTCAAGACTAGTCTCGACTCAGCAAGACTCATGTTTAATTTAAATACATAATTTAGGATAAAATCAAAGAATATAAGGCTGGAGACAGGGGAAAAAGCCGTGGAGGAGCGGACCAGCTGCAACTGCCGTGGAGGAGAGCAGACCACCAGCAGCTGCCGGCGGAGGAGGAGCTGTCGGCGGAGGTGGCCGGTGGCGGCGCCGCCCAACCAGGTTCTTAGAGGCGGCAGCCAAGGGAAAGGGTCGAGCGGGGAGGAAAAGAAACTCGATCTAGGTTTCACGGGCAAACTGGGGGGAAAAATGAAAAAAAAAACTGACATGTGGGGTCATTTTTTGGGTCGACCGACTAAAAAACACAGACTAGTCGAGACTAGTCAAGACTAGTCGAGACTAGTCAAGACTAGTCGAGCAACTCGATCGACTCAGAAAATGAGTCGAGTCAAAAACCTGAGTCGACCTTTGCTTTGCGACTCGTCGACTAGTCGCGACTGTTGACTAGAGTTCGACTCAAAATCCATGGCACCAATGCATTGAAGACTGTAGTTGCTTAACACATTTAATGCTTTTAGCACCTCACTTAGCACCTTTGCATTGGAGGAAGCCTTATAGTGAAGATCGCCATACACGAACAAAATTAACATTTAATGTTTTTTTAATAGGTTCAGTTGCCTTGACGGAGCGCTACGTAGTCCTATGTTAGGAAGTCGTCGAGGGCGTTTGGTGGCATGCTAAAGTCAAATTCCCTCATCGCAAGAGGGTGGATTTGCCCTGAGTGGTTCATTTGACTTGGTCTTCTTAGATGTTTTTTCTGCATTGACTTGTTTGAGCATGACAAGTTGGTTGGACTTTGGTTGACCACTTTGGACTATTGTTGACTTGCCAAGTAAGACTAACTGGGACCCCGGCATAGGATTAATTATTCACACAATAATGTATAGTACTCCCTCTGGTCCGGTGTATAGGTCCTGCGCGTGTTGCTAGGTTGTTAATTTGACCAACATAATACGAGTTATATATTATAAAAAGTATACCTTTTGAAAGTCTGGATGTCATATTTTCTAATTGTATATTTTTTGTGTTATACAACTCATCTTGAAGATCTAGGGGCACATGCAGGACCTATACACTGGACCGATATACTAATACTCTCATTGCTTAGTAGAAAACCGAGTACACGGCCGAGTGAGAAACTTATCGATTACCAATTAACTAGTCTCGATACTTTAGTAACAGGACTTATGCGATCGGAAATGCATATGTACCTACACAAGCGGGTACATGTCATATCCACACCATCTATTGAGAGGTATTTTGCTTTGAAATTTGTACAACCATGCATCAAAGTGGATTGTGCTAAGGAATTTTGTGCATATTAAAAACTGAAAAGGCAATGACGTGAGACACAAAGGGAAAAGCTAACCTTCTCTATACACAGGAGCGAGATGCACTCCACGAACTATGTTTTTGTGTGCTTATGCGTTTTTAGGTACTTATTTCGGCTTGTTGTTTCCACATTAAGTAGTGAAACCATGTATAAGACGGCCAGAAAGTAAAACACAACTTGTGGAGTGCTAACTATTTTGTCTTCGTGCAGATCTCGAACGGCGGTGATATAACATGGACCCGCTTGTGTAGATACATAATCCGCACTCCTTATGCGATAATAAAACACATATTGTTGTAAAATATTTATTAAAATAAGTATCATCATACTCCCTCCGTTTCAAATTAGATAACTTTTATTTGTATACATGTATACATACACATGTGAATAAATGGAAGTCATCTAATTTGATCTAATTTGGAACGAAGGGAGTAGGAATGTAATTGACTAAATATTTTCCCATGCATGGTTGCATGTCGAGTGGACCTTTTCCATGCATAGTTGCATGTTGGAGTGTACTGGGGATCTCACCTATTTATTTATCATACCAAAATATAATCTGTCTATATGCTAACCTTAATCCGTCTTTAGTGTCTTTTTTATTTATTTGTGAATAGTTCTTATTTATGCATAAATATTACCTGGAAATGCCACGGTACATAACTAAGTTGATCCATTTTTTGTCCAGGTCAATGTCACGGCTGATCATAGGATTGTTTATGGTGCTGATTTGGCAGCATTCCTGCAGACTTTTGCGAAAATTATTGAGGATTCTGAGTGTTTAACTTTGTAGGATTTTCTTGGAAGTGATCTATGCTGGTCAATCATTAGCTCATTTCTAGTTGGAAGTCTATTGCTGAGTTCGTTTTTCATTTTTCTTTTTGTTATCTCTGAGAACTCGAGGAGATATTTCTGTTCAGCTATTCGTACGGTTTGCACTTGGAACAATGGATACTGTTGGAAAGAGTTTACTCTGTTCATGTTACGAAGTTTTGGTAAGAAATAAGTTATATTTCTAGAACACTGGATACTTTATTTATTTGTTACGTACTTAAAGTTGAATATGTTCGTCACTTTTGTGAGAGAAAACAACCTGAATAAGAAAGGTGCCAAACTTCCATCCATGACTCCATGAAGCTTTCCTGTGTTTATTTTATTATTATCTACAAGTTGAACATGTTCGCGAATTTTGTGAAAAAAAAACAACCTGAATAAGAAAAGTGACAAACTTCCATGCATGTCTCAAGGTGGTTGGAAAATCTCAGTACCTTTTTCCTCGATAACTCCTTGGGAGGTAACAATGAAACTTCACCGTTCCTGCCTACTCCTGCTGGCGTATATGCGTGGCTGAAATTGTAGATGAAGAATCCGATGGCTGAAACTACTCAGGCTGTGTTCTCGTTCGCGTTATCGCTCCTGACCCCCGCGTCGCATCTCTCGGGCGTCATGGGGGGAGCTTCTCCGGCGCCGCCCCTCCTTACCCCGTCCACCCCCACACCTCGCCTCCGGGTCTCGATTTGGGCTTGTACAGGCGCGGATATGGAGCGGGTGATGGATGGCGTCTTCTTCAGCGGACTGTTGGCGTGGACGTAGTGCTCGGACGCCGGGGCAGCGGCCTCGGACCTTTTTCTTCTTCGGCGGCGGTAGTCGGGGTGGCTGCGTGGGCAGCACCACTGTTGGAGCTTGGGTGCATCGGCCTGCGGTTATGCCAGGGATGCTTGGCGTTGGTCGTGGCTTGGTCGACAACTCTGCGTGGTGCAGTTAGGGACGGCGAGGCTGTTCTGGCCGATTGTTCCGGGCTTTGGTGGCGGTGGTGGCTCAGGTGGGCGGTGGCTCTCTAGTGCGGGTTCGAGAGGAGGGTTCTTTGGCTGCTCGGGGCGTAAGCCTTGCCCTAGCGTTGGTTGGAGCCGACGACGGCGACGCCTGTGGGCGCCGCACACCTTCTTGGAGGCGTTGTCGATCGAGGGCCTCATTGTAACAACCCAGATTTCACAAAAATAAATTTTTTTTGTTTTCGGTGTGAATTGTTTGATTGTCTGATTTGTTTGCGGTGTTTAAATCCCTGATTTATCGATCGACGATTATTTTTCCCCCTCTTATCTCGTACCGGACGAAGACCGACCCTTGCCACCCTAACACTCGACCTTTGCGACACCGGGTTTCACCCGATCACCGTCGCGAAAACCGCATGAGACCAGCCGCAGCCAACGGAACGAAAAACCCCGTTTAATAAGTAAATGAGATATTTTTTATAGCTCGCCAGAAAGTTTTCTCGGAACCAGCGCAAGGTGAACGCCGCCGGCTCGACGCGCTGATCGCGCAGTTCGCAGTTTTACCCGAATCGGAGGTCCCGCGGACCCCCGGCGGTCAGAAACGTAAACATCGGACGCGCGATTGAAAACCGGGGATGTTTTCGCAAACTGGCAGCCACCTGGGCTATATAAATATCACCACTCTCCCACCCCTTTCTAGGGTTTCCCCTAGAAAAAATTGCAGTCACACCCCCAGATTTGCTCCAATTTTCGCATCTTGCCCATTTTTCTAGCAAATTTCAGCCTGATCCATCCTGGACCGTCAGATCTCGCGATCCGGCAGCCCAGGGAGCTCCCCACCTACCCACCTTCTCCCTCCTCTCCTCGTGCCCGTGGAGCAAGCCGCCGCCGCCGCCCAAGCTCCTCCGAGCTCCTCGGCGGCAGCCACCGCCGCCCGCGGCCTCCATCTCCTCCCCGCGCCCTCTCCTCCTCCTCCCTTCTCTCCTCCTCTACCCCTGACCTCCTTTCCCTCTCCTCCCCGCGCAGGTGGCCGGAGCGCCCCGCCCGCGCCATGGACAGGAGCTCGCCCGAGCTCGCAGGTGGCGGCCCGGCCACCGGTGACCCTGCCCTCGAACGGATCCGGCGAGCCCCGCCTCCTTCCGAGTTGCTCCGGCCTCCCCAGCGTCCCGCTGCCGGAGGCTCCCGCTCGTCCAACCGCCGCCGAGCTGGGCCGGTGAGCCCAGCCGGCCTGCCAAGCCGCGGCCCGGCCGCCTCCCAGGCCGAGTTGGGCCGAGCCCAAGATGGGTGAGGCCTGGTTTATTTTTTTCTGATTTATTGTTTCTCCTATTTTTTTTTTCTTCTAAGTCTGAGATATATATGCTGCTGATTCAATTTTGCGCTGTAGATTGCGAGTAAACCGTAGCTCGGATGACGTTGCGCCCATAAGGAAAATTGTTTAGAATTGTGTGTACTTCAGTTCATCTTTTATGAGCATTTTTATTTGAGGCCATCTTGATGTTGTTAATCTCTGTTGAAGTGGACACCAGACTGTTAACTGTTGCTAATTCCTGTTAAGTGCTGCTGTCATTATTTTATTGCAAGTTTGCATGATGATTGTGACACATCCATGAGGCATATTGCATTGATTCTTTTTGCATACTGTTAAGCATCATGTCTACTTCCATTACATGTATTGCATTGTCATGTTTACATTCCTGGTCCTAGATATGTTTAGCTCCAAAGTTGCTATGCCACTGTTTTTGACAGCCACCTCTGTTTTTCTCTAAGTCTGTAACTTTCCGATGCCATGTTGCATGCTTAATATCTTTTGATCTGTTATGCCTATGACCTTGATTCTTGTTTGTACCTGATCACCATCATGTCTAGTTCATGCCCATATATTGCTATGTCATGTTGCTGCACATTTTCATATAGTTTTTCTCCTGTTTATACAGCATAAAAATAACAGTTTATGCCATGTTTTCTTGATTTTCACTAAGTCCTAGACCAGTAATGTTTTATAGCTTTTTGTGTTGCTTATAACTAGTGATCCATGATGTCTTTTTGCATGATTCCTTTTGCCATGCCTTCCCTGCCATGTCTACTTTAGTTGCATATCATTTGTGAGCATGTGTGCATTCATTATCATGTTTATGCATTGATCTAAAGTGTGCTTCCTGATGTTGGCAGATTGTGTTCCAAACTTGTTTTGCTTGTATCTTTTTAACCGTAACTCCGTTTGGAGTGTGCTTTATATGTAACTTGAGTAGAATTTCATGTAATTTGTGTTTATGCTATTGTTTGTTGTTGTTAACCAACCTAAAATATGGTTTAGGGAAGAACAATACCAAATGCTTTAATTGTTGTGGGGGTACTTAGTGGTATGCCATGTTCAGGTTGTGCCTCACTTAAATTGACTAGCATAGATAGTTTATCTTATGCTTCACCTCTTGTCATGTTTGTGTGCTATGCCATGCTTGGGTGAGTTGCCATGTTAACAACCTTTGTTGATAACCTGTAGCTAAACAACTTGAACCATCGTAAACGTGTGGTATCGTCGTGTGTGACGAGTGCTCCACTTAACCTGTTAATAACCGCTCTCGAAGATAGATGCGATGCCGTAGTGCGTTGTCTCGTGTTGCATTCTTGTTGATGCTTGCTCGTGATTGCTTCGTAGTAATAGATGCTTGCTCATTGATTGCTTTCCAGTGTTTACCGTCTTGTGTGCTCCCGCGGTTACTCTCGGAGAGGATGTGAGCTTGCGATCGACTACACCTTCGGAACCCGACTTATCAACAGGCAAGGACTATACATTACTTATGATCCATTCTATTTCAACCAGCGGTTTGCATGCTAGTCTAGGATAGGTTCGATGTTTGATCGTACCACATGTTTACAACCTCTTTTAAACCGATACAGCCATGTCCCCTCCCAGCAAACCATGTACTGCTATGTTACTATTGCTCGTTGCTCAACCCCTGCTTAGTATGCATGCTTAGGATGCTACGATGTTACCCTGTTACTCCTTGGTTTGGGTTATCACATTATTATACTATTGTTGATGATATGATTATTATTATAATGTTGACTATATTCGACGAAGGATGTAAGGTCTAGGCTATACCGCCCCGACGCTTTGTTCCATTCGAGTCACCTAGGATCAGAGTTTCGGGTATTGGTTCTAAGACTGAGCGTGCCTAACCGCGTGTGGGATTTTATGGGGTCCCCTTTTCTTACCTACCTAGCTTCAAACATTTCTAGTGGTGGCCCAAGCTGATTTACCATTTGAAAACCATGCATATATGTCTGTCGGGTAGCTCCTGGCAGGCATCCTTTAAAACAACCCGGACCAGTAAGGACATGGTTCCTTGCTAGCCCATCATGACCGGATGAGGACCCTGTCTCATGTGAGATTAACCGGCAATCCAAACCTAGAGTCATACGGTAGAGACCAGATCGAGAGAGCGGTCGGCTCCTGATATGGATGTCGACTCACCGGGGGCCACCCGGATTTGTTCGTTGTTAGTTAGAGGGACCTGTCGTTTCGGTCTCTCGGGACTAAATCATAAAATGGCTGCCTATGATGGGTAGAAACTGAGAGAGATGGGCATGCGTGCGGAGCCTTGTAATGGGCAGTTGGTACACCCCTGCAGGGTTAAATCTTTTCGAGAAGCCGTGTCCACGGTTATGGACGACTTGAGACCTACTCCTTGTTCATAGACAACAACAACTGAGATAATCTTAATAACTTGATCAACGTGTGTGTGCCTTGACTACTTCTTCTTCGTCGGGATGCGAAGAGGAGGACAAGGATATGATAGGTGTTATGCTTGCGTAAGTAGGTGGATAGCAGACTTGTTGGAGGCGATTCCTCATCGAATGCTTGGCTTCTTATCTTACTCTATAGATCGTTAGCCACTTCTTAAATGCTAGTGCGGCAGCAACCTCACCACTTACCCCATCCTTACCGTAAACTACTAGTTGTCCTAGAATGACGAGTGATGGAGTCCTTGTTGGGTCAGTTGACCACTACAGTTGGATGCTGAGTACTTCTGTACTCATGATACTACCCCAAACTCTTTTCAGGGTTCTTGATCGACAACAGGTATGGTGATCGACGTTTCACGTGGAGGCTCGACGACGACTAGTTAGGCGGATCCCGGCGGAGGGCCTGGACCCGTGTGGTTATGGGGGTCGATGATTTTCTCTTTGCCAGTAGGCATTTGATTGTAGTCTGTACTCAGACATATACCTTCCGCTGATGTATTGTATTTAAGGCAGTTGTATGCCGATTGTATGAGATGTTGTATCCTTGTATCTGTAATGTTGTGATATCATGTTGGAAATCCGGGGCATATGGCTATGTCATATGTCGCGGTGGGACTGATATGTGCTTCGTACCCGGATCTGGATGGAAACATCTAGATCTGGAACAGTACCGCATATCGGGCCTTAAACTCATCCCTCCTCTCTTACACTCAGGGGGAAACCCTTGCTCCAATCTCCTGGAGCGGGACGATGGCGGCGCTTCGGTGTTGCGGTCCTTCTTGGAGGCATGTTCTAGAGTGCTCTAGGCTAGGGGGAACCATCGGCTCGGGTGGAACGCGACCTCGGGGCCGGCATGGAAGTCGGAGCGGCGGCTCCGAATCTCGTCAATGCAGAGGGGCGTCTACACCGGCCACTTGGGTGGTAGTGTCATCGTCATTCCTGGTGCGCGGCCTCGGGGTCGATGTGGAAGTCGGACCGGCGGCTTCGGATCTCATCGTCATGGAGGGGTGTCTACAATGGCCACTTGGGTGGCAGCGTCGTCGTCAAGCCCGGTGCGCGGCCTCGGGGCCGGCGTGGAAGCCGGAGCGGCGGCTCCGGACCTGATCGTCTTGGAGGGGTATCTACACTGGCCACTTGGGTAGCAGTGTCGTGGGCCAGCCTGGTATGCGGCCTCGGGGTCGGTGTGTGTTGGTTTCTTATGTAAACCGGAGCGGCGGACCCGAAGATGGTGGTTGAGTGTTGGCATTGATCGCTTGGGTGATAGTGTGTGACGCCCCCAAAATCAAACCGTGTACAGTAATCATACACGCAAGGAACACGATCGAGATCAGGGACTCACGGTGAGATATCACAACACAACTCTACAAATAAAATAATAAAAGCTGTTTAATACAAGCCAGGGGCCATGAGGGCTCAAATACAACAGCTCGAAAGCACAAAGTTAGCGGAAGCAATAGTATCTGAGTACAGACACAAGAATACAAGGTTGCCTTAAGAAGGCTAGCACAAAAACAACAACGATCGAAAAGGCGAGGCCTCCTGCCTGGGGACCTCCAAACTACTCCTGGTCAAAGGGGAACTCGACGTCGTAGAAGGCATCGGGGATCTTCACGTTGCGGTGGTCGGCATCGGGGATCTTCCGCTCCTAGGCTCCAACGTCGACTGCAGCGGCCGATCTGGCAAAACAAAAAGGGGGAAAATAAAGCAGGTGAGTATCTAGCATACCCGCGAGTCTTACGTCCGCTACTAAGCATTTATGCATTTGTATCAAATGGAAAGGGGAGGCTGTATATAGTGGACTGCAAGATAGAAAGTCAGAGCAAGGATACGGAGCTAGGCCTAACGAAGACTAGCATCTTCCGACGAGTCTTGAAGCACAAGAAGAGAATAGCCAACAGTTTAAAAGCACGAAAGTAATAACAATGCAGCAGAAGTTGCTGCAGCATTGTATAATAGTAAGTTGTAATAATTAACAATGCCTCCGAGATCCCCTCCTCGACTTCCCTGCGAGGAAGAGAAACCGGAACCAACAGTTTAATAGTAGTAGTTTGTAGTAGTAGGCTCTGGCTTCAGCATAAAGCGTCCTGTTACCGTGGACACGACTATTCGAATAGATCAAACGCCCTGCAGGGGTGCACTACTGTTCAGCCTGCACGCTCGGATCTCCAGGGTGGCGTACACCTTGTTAGGGAACACCCCATCGAGGCTATCCGACACGCCGAGGCCCATCCTACGGCTCATCAGAGAGGTCCCCACCGGTCTACAGTCCTAAGCGCAAGGGGGTCTTGGACCATCGCCCCTCACCCTCCGGGTCGTTGTGTACAGAGTGAATTCCACGCAACTCTTCTGGGATGCGGATCCGACCGTGCCACAATGCTTAAATGGACGTCTTTCAGAGCTTTCGAACGAGACCACAACGCGGAGGGCCCACACCGTTATCCCACGTGAAGGTAGTGCGTACAGGCCTTTGCGGCCTCTCAAGTCATCCACGTGAACCGTTAGTTATTTTATTATTTTCTATGGAGACAACCGTTATCGTTGCCCCTTATTGAATGAGTCGCGGACAACGACAGCAGTCAGGACCACCAGTAACATCGGTGCCTGCCCTGACGTCCCACCAACTCGTGCGGTTACCAACAAGGTGAACCGTATCCTTACCTTGTCTCGCGTTTGCTTCGAAGAGCTCAACTTTCGTACAACAGGATATCTGTCGGCCACGAACAGTACCAGGCCCGCCGCACACCGGTGGAATACACCTGACCTGTCGTTCCGCTAAAATACCCTGCGCGGGCACCGTTGGGTCACCCGACTCCTTACCTTTAAGGACACCAGTTGATTTGAGTGCCTACCATTAAGTGAAACCAGGAGGTATCACCCTCGATGGTACACTTAAAGAGGTTCGACAGAGACATCAGCGGAATGAACTAAAGAGGAATATTCTCGTATCACCCCGGTGGTGCCGAGACACCAGCGGAATGAACTAAAGAGGTAAACCTCGTATCATCCCGGTGATGCTACGCTACTGAGACGACGAGAGTGAAATACGAGTCCGTCCACGCGTAAGTCAAACTCGAAGCGACTCGGCAGAGTCTCGCCGTTGTAGGTTCCCTAGGGTGTCTGCATTGATCCGTACCTGTTGCAGTTGTAATATATCGTTTTCCGCGATCACTCCTAGAGTGATCACGACCCGCTATTCTAAACCTAACTAACAATGCGCAGGGTTTACTGCTGAATAATGCATAAGTAATAATAGGCAGCATAGGATTAAAGGAAGGTACATCAAGGGGCTACAATGACAGGCTATGCAATTGAATAGGTAAGCAACGTAGCAGCAGCAGTAACAATGCCTAGTGCAAGAAAAGTACGGAAAGATAGGCGATATCTGGGGAAGAGAATGGCTCTGCTTGCCTGGAAGCTCGACGGTAGGGGTACGGTCGTCGACGACGTAGTCGATCACACGGGCGTCGACAACGGTCGTCGGGTCTATCGAACAATAAGAGAGGGGGAAGAAATAATAAATACACGACAATAATAGCAATACAAATACAAGACAAGGCAAACGCAGTGTTACTGGTGTTCTAACGCAGTGCGAGGTGTATTTCTCGGAGCGGGAATTCATCCGGGGATGAACTACCGGCTCCGGGTGAGTATTGATAGACTGCCCGGAGGGGGAAGGGATCATGCCGGAGGTGTCGTGGACATCCGACAAACATGGGGATGGTGTAACCGTGCTAGTTGAAACACTCCGAACAACTTTCGTGTTCAGAATAAATTCATCCGGAAACTTTTACCGGTACCGGGTAATTATCGGACAATGCAATCGAAGGGGGAATTTACCGTGTGCGGTATGCTAGAGGGGTGTGGTGGGGGTATGGGTAGCGTTTCCGGACTCGTTGTATTTTTCTGATCAATTTTCATGTATAAAGTTTTTGAATCTGAATTATGGTTTAAAAGATATTGAATTTTAAAGTTTTTAAATCAATTTAAATGAATTTCTGGAATTTCTTTTATTATTTAAATAGCAACAGTATCCATAACCTTATCCACAATAGTACACTGGCAGGGTGGACCCACATGTCATTCACTAGATAATCTAAATTTATCATTTTATTTAATTCCCTATGGGTGGGACCCAACTGTAAGTGACACATGAATTAAAAATATGTTATTTAATTTGCTTAATTGCCTGGGACCCACGTGACATAGACTCATGTTTAATCTAACAGATTAATTTAGCCACTGGTTAATTGCTGGCCTTGGGCCCACTTGTAAGGGAGAGAGGGGGGTTTGTTTTAATTCTGTTTTGATTAAGGGGGGGGGGGGTGGTTAGTCCCGTGGCTGGAGCCAGCCCACGTCGGCGGTGAGCTGAGCACGGCGGCGAGGCCTCGCCGGCGAGGGGGCCACGACGGATTAGGCAAGAGGGCGCGGGCACTCGCGCAAGGGGGGTAGCAGGCACGCTGGCCAGATCCCACTGGCCTAAGCCAGCGCTCGCCGGCGGTGTCCACAGAGGGCACGACACGAGCAGGGGTGCTCGACGGCGAGCCATCCCGGATAGGGGCCGAGGCGAGGTGGGGGTGCAACACGCAAAAAGCGCGACCGGGGCGCGACCAGGGAAGGCACGGGGCATGGCCAGAGGCTGGTGAGCGCGCGCCAATGCCATGGCGGACACGTCGGCGGCCCAAGCGGGCGGGGGGGGGGGGGGGCTAGAAGCAGCCATTGAGGGGGGGAGAGGGGAACTGCATGGGAGCTCACTGGGAAGCTCGATGTTGCTCTCAGGGCGGCCGGAGGGACTCGGAGGACGACGAATTTCTCGTCGACGACCGGTGGCTGTGGTGGGAGGGGCGGCTCGATGGCGAGCCCCTGGTGCGTCTCCCGTCGAACGGATGCTGGGGGTGAGGAAGTCGAGGCAGGTGAAGCTCCAGGACGTCTTCACATGGCTCGGAGAGGCCGGGGGCCGCGACGACGCGCGACGGCGGCGACAAGTGCGCATGGGCGTGATGGGGGAGGAGGGTGAGCAGTGGCGCCAGGGGAGGGGAGGAAAAGATCTGGGGCATCCAGGGTGGCCGGGGGGGGGGGGGTCCTTATCTGCTCGCGGCGACTGTAGCGGCGCAGGTTGACTGGGTTCGGCGGCTTCAAGGGGGGGCTCGGTCGACATGTCCAAGGGGGGAGCAGGGGAACAGTAGGAGGAAGAAGGAGATGGTGGGGTGGGCTTTGCCCAGGGGGTGGGGTTATGTAGGTTTTTATTTTTCATTTGCCTTATTTTTCTGTTATTTCTTTTTGTATTTATTTTATACACCTAGGCATTTTATTAAAATGTGGCAAGTGTCCCATAATTTAGTATCCACCAAAGGCCATTGCCACAATAGTTTTGGGAAATTTTAAAAGTCATTTAATATTTGCATTAAATATTAAATGATTAATTTGGGGTTTTAGCTACTGTTTAGATTTATTTGAATTAATCTAGAGATTAATAAAATCCCCAAATTGGTGTGACATGCTCCATCGAATATTAGTGATTTAATAAAAGTGGAAGCACAATTTTTGGACAAGGTTTTATTGTCACCTATTTTTTAAATATTCCTCAAGGCAAATCAAGCTACAGTTTTAATGGTATGAATTAATCTACAGCTCACAAGAAATACCCAAGTTGGTGTAACATGGTCCACTGAATATTAGTGAATTTATATAAGAGGTTTCATAATTTTTGGGCAAAGTTTATTTGCCACTTTATTTTTATGATCCAGATCACGAAGGGGGTTGGACTTTGATTTGGAAGATGATGATCAAGGCACACTTGGCACATGGTTTATTGATATCAACCATTATGATACAGAACATGATCAACTGTAAAGTTTGATCAAGGCATGATGGGTACATTGGATTCAATACCCCCATCATGATCTGAAGATTAACAAAAACCAAAATTTTGATTAAGGCCAGTTTGAGCAACAAAGATTATCAACAGTGATTAGCAACAGTAATCCTGATTACTGTAGGTGATTACTGTAGCATGACACCCGGGGTGTTACAAATCTCCACCACTACAAAGAATTCTCGTCCCGAGAATTAAAAGTAGGGCAAGGGGTAATGTTTCGGTTTCGTATTCTAACGAGTCTTCTGGTGCTTGTTGTCCTTCTCGAAGAAGTTAATCCTTCACGTTGATGTCTTCATTTCTCTGCTTCAGTGCATCTCGACGTGTTGTTATCCTTCCATCGGGTCTTCATCGTACCTACGATCAAGCTAGGAGGAAAATCCAAGGGGGTCGGATGGATACCTGGTTAATCAACCGGGGTGGTCCGAGGTAATGGGGTACAAAGAATCTCTTCCGTGTTTAACTCCGGGGAATACAACGAGAGAAACAAACGAAGATATGAGGGTTTCAAGCGGATGGACATGCATTTGATGCCGACGACGGATGATGAAAGATGGGTCCACAACATCAGGCATAAGCACTGAGTCTGATATCAGACCGAATATCACAAGGTAGAGGACTCGTGTTGCATACGAGGTCAAACAAGAGGGAAAACCTCAAGAACAGAAAGGTACAAGAGAGTCAGGTTTCGATCCTGGGACCTGTGGGTTATGGGCCCACATTGAATAAGAAGGGTGGTGAAAAAATAGGTGATTAAGTTGCAAGGTAAGTCAGAGAACAACATATTAGCTATGTCGGCAACAACATCAGTGCCAAGGGCGAGGGACGAAGAGAACCATTTTCCTGCTCGTTAAAACGAGGCGGACCAATAGGAAAAGTTCTCATCCATCGGTGGTTACCAAAATGTTATCAACAGTAGTAACAGGTTGTACGGACAAAGTAGTACACCGAAGTGTTTACATAAGCAGGGAATCATCACTTCTTAGATAATTTATATTAAAAGAAAGGTTAAACAGACCAATGGAAAGGAAATTGTGATGATACACAAGTATCAGGCGTAATTCTTTCCCAAGGAAAGGTAGAGTAAGACATACATGACCAAGTTTGTATTGGCGTCAAAGGATGTTGTCGATGATAACACAAATCATCGAGGGGAAAAGATGGTATTTCACACGATGAATTCCAATTGACACATGGAAGAATCCATGTAAGATTAGTCGGATAATAATCCACCAAAAGTCGGGTGGTTCGCAAAGAATCTGATGTGAGTATCGGCACTCAACCAGAAGGAGAAAGAATGCAAAGGCAAACATCGGAATATTTCGATGCTTTAGTACAAGGGAATTATGATACCCAGATCGAGAGGTGGATGTAATTATCCATACGGACTTGTCGGTGGCAGGGGATTGCAAAGGCAATGAACATATAGGTTCTTGGGAGTTTATCGGAGAGTAATGGCAGGTGAAGCCAGCGATCATCTTAGGAAAATGGCTCTCCGGGTAGATGCGACGACGAGATCCTAATGTCAAAGTTAACAAAATCTTTAACCCGAAAGAGGAGAGAGATCAGAGTCCCAGAGTAAAGATGCGGAGAAAAAGGATCCTAATCCCACCCATTTTGCGACGTGGACCGATAAGCCACATGACACTGTTAGTAAAGTAGTTTTGCAAAGACTAGACTCGACTTCGACCAAGGAGTTGGAAGGGGGTGTCCTACAGGAAGTCGGCTCTAATACCAACTTGTGACGCCCCCAAAATCAGACCGTGTACAGTAATCATACACGCAAGGTACACGATCGAGATCAGGGACTCACGGTGAGATATCACAACACAACTCTACAAATAAAATAATACAAGTTGTTTAATACAAGCCAGGGGCCACGAGGGCTCAAATACAACAGCTCGAAAGCACAAAGTTAGCGGAAGCAATAGTATCTGAGTACAGACACAAGAATACAAGGTTGCCTTAAGAAGGCTAGCACAAAAACAACAACGATCGAAAAGGCGAGGCCTCCTGCCTGGGGACCTCCAAACTACTCCTGGTCAAAGGGGAACTCGACGTCGTAGAAGGCATCGGGGATCTTCACATTGCGGTGGTCGGCATCGGGGATCTTCTTCTCCTAGGCTCCAACGTCGACTGCAGCGGCCGATCAGGCAAAACAAAAAGGGGAAAAATAAAGCAGGTGAGTATCTAGCATACCCGCGAGTCTTACGTCCGCTACTAAGCATTTATGCATTTGTATCAAATGGAAAGGGGAGGCTGTATATAGTGGACTGCAAGATAGAAAGTCAGAGCAAGGATAAGGAGCTAGGCCCAACGAAGACTAGCATCTTCCGACGAGTCTTGAAGCACAAGAAGAGAATAGCCAACAGTTTAAAAGCATGAAAGTAATAACAATGCATCAGAAGTTGCTGCAGCATTGTATAATAGTAAGTTGTAATAATTAACAATGCCTCCGAGATCCCCTCCTCGACTTCCCTGCGAGGAAGAGAAACCGGAACCAACAGTTTAATAGTAGTAGTTTGTAGTAGTAGGCTCTGGATTCAGCATAAAGCGTCCTGTTACCGTGGACACGGCTATTCGAATAGATCAAACTCCCTGCAGGCGTGCACTACTGTTAAGCCTGCACGCTCGGATCTCCAGGGTGGCGTACACCTTGTTAGGGAACACCCCACCGAGGCTATCCGACACGCCGAGGCCCATCCTACGGCTCATCAGAGAGGTCCCCGCCGGTCTACAATCCTAAGCGCAAGGGGGTCTTGGACCGTCGCCCCTCACCCTCCGGGTCGTTGTGTACATGGTGAATTCCACGCAAATCCTCTGGGATGCGGATCCGACCGTGCCACAATGCTGAAATGGACGTCTTTCAGAGCTTTCGAATGAGACCACAACGCAGAGGGCCCACACCGTTATCCCACGTGAAGGTAGTGCGTACAGGCCTTTGCGGCCTCTCAAGTCATCCACCTGAACCGTTAGTTATTTTATTATTTTCTATCGAGACAACCGTTATCGTTGCCCCTTATTGAATGAGTCGCGGACAACGACAGCAGTCAGGACCACCAGTAACATCGGTGCCTGCCCTGACGTCCCACCAACTCGTGCGGTTACCAACAAGGTGAACCGTCTCCTTACCTTGTCTCGCGTTTGCTTCGAAGAGCTCGACTTTCGTACAACAGGATATCTGTCGGCCACGAACAGTACCAGGCCCGCCGCACACCGGTGGAATACACCTGACCTGTCGTTCCGCTAAAATACCCTACGCGGGCACCGTTCGGTCACCCGACTCCTTACCTTTAAGGACACCAGTTGATTCGAGTGCCTACCATTAAGTGAAACCAGGAGGTATCACCCTCGATGGTACACTTAAAGAGGTTCGACAGAGACATCAGCGGAATGAACTAAAGCGGAATATTCTCGTATCACCCCGGTGGTGCCGAGACACCAGCGGAATGAACTAAAGAGGTAAACCTCGTATCATCCCAGTGATGCTAAGCTACTGAGCCGACGAGAGTGAAATACGAGTCCGTCCACGCGTAAGTCAAACTCAAAGCGACTCGGCAGAGTCTCGCCGTTGTAGGTTCCCTAGGGTGTCTGCATTGATCCGTACCTGTTGCAGTTGTAATATATCATTTTCCGCGATCACTCCTGGAGTGATCACGGCCCGCTATTCTAAACCTAACTAACAATGCGCAGGGTTTACTGCTGAATAATGCATAAGTAATAATAGGCAGCATAGGATTAAAGGAAGGTACATCAAGGGGCTACAATGACAGGCTATGCAATTGAATAGGTAAGCAACGTAGCAGCAGCAGTAACAATGCCTAGTGTAAGGAAAGTACGGAAAGATAGGCGATATCTGGGGAAGAGAATGGCTCTGCTTGCCTGGAAGCTCGACGGTAGGGGTACGGTCGTCGACGACGTAGTCGATCACACAGGTGTCAACAGCGGTCGTCGGGTCTATCGAACAATAAGAGAGGGGGCAAGAAACAACAAATACACGACAATAATAGAAATACAAATACAAGACAAGGCAAACGCAATGTTAACGGTGTTCTAACGCAGTGCGAGGTGTATTGCTCGGGGCGGGAATTCATCCGGGGATGAACTACCGGCTCCGGGTGAGTATTGATAGACTGCCCGGAGGGGGAAGGGATCATGCCGGAGGTGTCGTGGACATCCGAAAAACATGAGGATGGTGTAACCGTGCTAGTTGAAACACTCCGAACAACTTTCGTGTTCAGAATAAATTCATCCGGAAAGTTTTACCGGTACCGGGTAATTATCGGACAATGCAATCGGAGGGGGAATGTCCCGTGTGCGGTATGTTAGAGGGGTGTGGTGGGCGTATGGGTAGCGTTTCCGGACTCGTTGTATTTTTCTGATCAATTTTCATGTATAAAGTTTTTGAATCTGAATTACGGTTTAAAAGATATTGAATTTTAAAATTTTAAATCAATTTAAATGAATTTCTGGAATTTCTTTTATTATTTAAATAGCAACATTATTCATAACCTTATCCACAATAGTACACTGGCAGGGTGGACCCACATGTCATTCACTAGATAATCTAAATTTATCATTTTATTTAATTCCCTATGGGTGGGACCCAACTGTAAGTGACACATGAATTAAAAATATGTTATTTAATTTGCTTAATTGCCTGGGACCCACGTGACATAGACTCATGTTTAATCTAACAGATTAATTAAGCCACTAGTTAATTACTGGCCTTGGGCCCACTTGTAAGGGAGAGAGGTTTTTTTTAATTCTGTTTTGATTAAGGGGGGGGGGGTTGTTAGTCCCGTGGCTGGAGCCAGCCCACGTCGGCGGCGAGGCCTCGCCGGCGAGGGGGCCACGACGGATTAGGCAAGAGGGCGCGGGCACTCGCGCAAGGGGGGTAGCAGGCACGCTGGGCAGATCCCACTGGCCTAAGCCAGCGCTCGCCGGCGGTGTCCACAAAGGGCACGACACGAGCAGGGGTGCTCGGCGGCGAGCCATCCCGGATAGGGGCCGAGGCGAGGTGGGGGTGCAGCACGCAAAAAGTGCGGTCGGGGCGCGACCAGGGAAGGCACGGGGCGTTGCCAGAGGCCGGTGAGCGCGCGCCAATGCCACGGCCGACACGGCGGCGGCGCAAGCGGGACGGGGGGGGGGGGGGGTAGAAGCAGTCATTGAGGGGGGGAGAGGGGGACTGCATGGGAGCTCACTGGGAAGCTCGAGGTTGCTCTTGGGGCGGCCGGAGGGACTCGGAGGACGAAGAATTTGTCGTCGACGGCCGGTGGCCGTGGTGGGAGGGGCGGCTCGATGACGAGCCCCTGGTGCGTCTCCCGTCGAACGGATGCTGGGGGTGAGGAAGTCGAGGCAGGTGAAGCTCCAGGACGTCTTCACATGGCTCGGAGAGGCCGGGGGCCGCGACGACGCGCGACGGCGGCGACAAGTGCGCATGGGCGTGATGGGGGAGGAGGGTGAGCAGTGGCGCCAGGGGAGGGGAGGAAAAGATCTGGGGCATCCAGGGTGGCCGGGGGGGGGGGGGGTCCTTATCTCTTCGCGGCGACTGTAGTGGCGCAGGTTGACTGGGTTCGGCGGCGACAAGGGGGGGCTCGGTCGACATGTCCAAGGGGGGAGCAGGGGAACAGTAGGAGGAAGAAGGAGATGGTGGGGTGGGCTTTGCCCAGGGGGTGGGGTTATGTAGGTTTTTATTTTTCATTTGCCTTATTTTTCTGTTATTTCTTTTTGTATTTATTTTATACACCTAGGCATTTTATTAAAATGTGGCAAGTGTCCCATAATTTAGTATCCACGAAAGGCCATTGCCACAATAGTTTTGGGAAATTTTAAAAGTCATTTAATATTTGCATTAAATATTAAATGATTAATTTGGGGTTTTAGCTACTGTTTAGATTTATTTGAATTAATCTAGAGATTAATAAAATCCCTAAATTGGTGTGACATGCTCCATCGAATATTAGTGATTTAATAAAAGTGGAAGCACAATTTTTGGACAAGGTTTTATTGTCACCTATTTTTTAAATATTCCTCAAGGCAAATCAAGCTACAGTTTTAATGGTATGAATTAATCTACAGCTCACAAGAAATACCCAAGTTGGTGTAACATGGTCCACTGAATATTAGTGAATTTATATAAGAGGTTTCATAATTTTTGGGCAAAGTTTATTTGCCACTTTATTTTTATGATCCAGATCACGAAGGGGGGTTGGACTTTGATTTGGAAGATGATGATCAAGGCACACTTGGCACATGGTTTATTGATATCAACCATTATGATACAGAACATGATCAACTGTAAAGTTTGATCAAGGCATGATGGGTACATTGGATTCAATACCCCCATCATGATCTGAAGATTAACAAAAACCAAAATTTTGATTAAGGCCAGTTTGAGCAACAAAGATTATCAACAGTGATTAGCAACAGTAATCCTGATTACTGTAGGTGATTACTGTAGCATGACACCCGGGGTGTTACATAGTGCCGCCGAGTCGTTAGGTGCGCGGCCTTGGGGTTGGTGTGGTTGTCGGAGCGGCGGCTTCGATTCGGCTGTAGGGGTCCGCTTTGGTTTGCTCGGGTGACGAAGCTGGCGGCTCGCTTCGTGTGTGGTCTAGGGGTCGGTGTGTAATGAGGGTGCCCCGTTGGGGGTATGTTGTAACGATTTTTGCCCGGTTTACGTTAATTAACCGGGCATTTTTCTTCTTCTTATTTAATGAATCGAGACCCTAAGGGACCGTGTTTCAAAAAAAATACACCTACCGGTCGGGCGTTTTATTTCCGGATGAAATTTGCACAACGGCATGTAACTTACACCTCCATATTAAAAACCCCCATGCCAAGCGTGGCCTCAGTTTATTTGAGGAAAACTAGGGAAAACTGACAGGCGACACATCTCACTGCTGAAATTCTAGATGAAGAATCCCATGACTGAAACTACTCAATTTATTTGAGGAAAACTAGATAAAAACTGACATATGGCACATCTCACAGACGCAGACTTTTGAAACTTGTCCTACATGGAGGGTTTTATTTTGAAAATTTCAAAATTCCTACTTAAATGTTTTAAAAAATTTAGTAAAGGAATCCATGGAAACGTCTATGTGTTTCGCACTAGTGAGGAAATTTTCGTTTGAAATATTTGATTTGTATGCTATACAAAAAACAATTGCCCCAACAATAAAAAAATCAGCCCATTCTAAAAATAATATTTTTCCCTCTTCTTATATGCATGTGTGGAAATATAATAGTTTGAAATTGTACACACATGTACTATATGTGTATGTTTGTTCATCAAAAGTTTCAGATTTTTTGGCCATCAGAAAATCAAATTATGAAAATAACTCCCTCGTGCCCCAGCTCCAAAAGCAAGATTCGACATCTCACCTACTAAACAAGCTCTAAAGGACGAAAAACCATACATACAAAAACACCAAATAACAAAAAAAAAACACAACACGAACATGGACAAACTAATAAACTGGGTGTACCCTCACCCTCGTGTTCGGGTCCACACATCCAGCATAAATCATCCACAAGAGAGAGATGGAACAATCTAGGGTTCTTCCCCAAGCCCTAAGACATGGAGTCTTCAATTCCATGAAGGAATCTTCCCAAGTGGAGGTTTTGATCTCCACTAAGGGAGTAGCATCAATGTGTAGGAGGAGTCCCACAAGGGGAGATACATGAGATTGTCTCTATAATTTGGGTTATACCTTAGCTAAAATGCAGGAGGGGATGAAGTATATACATATATATATATATATATATATATAGTCCTAGGCAATGAAGGGGTTGGGGATAATGGAAAGATACATGGCCACTTGGCCCAAACTACTCGTAGGCAGGCCGGATATCTGGGCTAGGGCATTGGATGCCTGACGCTAAGTTATTGTGTCGGATGTCCGACCAAGCGGGTTGGCGTACTCGTGTTGTTTCTGGATTTCCTGGCTAGTAGCCGGATGTCTAGGCCAACGTGGGGGTGCTGGATGTCCAACGTGTTGCCAGGATATTTGCCTGGTTATGCACAACTACCTCTGTTCTCCTTCTCCTTCTCTTTCGTCTCCGCTTCTAGCCTTCCCTTGCAGATAGCTTAGGTGCTCTCTTGTGCTTGACCTCCTCCATTGTATGCTCATCATTGGACTCACAACTATAGGTGCTCAAAGAAAGACAAGTACTATACCATCCTTGAGAGATCTATATCGTGTAAAGGAGAAAATTCAGCTTTATATGTAAATGTGTAAGCTACATGTGTCTTTTAACGATGGGGCACATCTCATGGTGATGCATGTGGGATGCCCCACATCAAAAGTCACAATACTTTTTTTCTCCCCATTGTGATAGGAGCGGGGTGTCTCGATCTTTCGAGGAGATGATAATTATCGATTTGGTGGAGTCGACTTTGACAACCCGACTACATACGTGCAACGACGTCTCTCCTTAGCAATCGCTAAACCAATCTCCAGGAGGTATTCACTACGTCGGAGCACGATCAACCTGACCACAAAGGTCTAGTGCCTGCAAGCAATCGAAGAACAAGCAAGAACTATGACAAGAAATCTGAATATTGCGAGTATATAGATGAATTATGGATAAAAGTTAGGGTCCCTAACCGGTCTTGGCCTGGTAGTAGGACACAAATGAAGTACACGAAGTTACAATGGCTAAGTTTTAACTAAACAAAATCCATGTCTAAACGATGTCCTATGGGGGTGTATTTATAGGGGAAAAGCGAGGGAATTTCGTCCTCCCTTGGCAAGATGGGACTAAACTCCTCTTGAGTCGTTTCCCTACAATATGGACTCTAAAAGTAGCCCATGAGGTAGTATTTCAAAATACATGGGCCTGGACCAAAATAAGGTGGCGCGGCACCAATAATAAGTTATGGACGAAATTTATGAAAGGCCATCTTGTATCTTTTGTCCATATTCTTGTATGTCATCATGGTGGCTTCAAAGTGCGGAAATCTCCACTGGAACTCCGTTCTTGTTCCCTTTGTGCACACCTTCATCACCATGCTTGATGATGCCCCAGTGTCTCTCCTTCTTGTCCATGGTACACCCTTCATTTGTCAGCAACACAAGTGCATCTAAGTTAGGCAACATCATGCATTAGAAACATTACGAAGAAACAAAAGTACCTAATAAATGAACTATCGTGCACAAGCTCCAGTAATTGATCCAATAGATATAGCAACACAAAAAGTGGGTGTAACTGGGGTAGCCATGTCCTCATCACATTGACATTTGTGAGATTTAAAAAAATCGCCCATCATCATTTTGGAGAGGGTTTTATTGCTTGGACTCCAAAAAAAGCAGGTGTTTTCACTGTCATAAATGTGTATCGATCCACTTGGGATGAAATTCACAACTGGGATGTTATTTCCTCAAGTCCTCATCCGGATGGTCGGAGCTAGGGTTAGAAGGTCATCTAATACTTTTCACCTCCTCCTAAGATGTTGAATTTGTGTGACGCCTTGCTACTAATTCGCTTGCTACTACGTGTAAGAAAAAGAAAGGAGGTTAGAGATCAGTTCAATGTGACTTGTTGTGGTTCTAGTGAAGAGGACTCTTTCCATATGTTCTATACACACACAAATGCAAGATTGTTATGGCGGGAAAGGGCCTCTGAATGGATCCTTCCAGATGTTACCTCTATCAAACCGTGTGGGCTGATTGGCCCATTCAGTTTGTTTGTGAGATCGACGAGCCTACTCAAGTGTGGATGTTGATGCTTTTTCGGAGGATCTAGCATGTAAGAAATGCGTTTTTAGGCCAAGAACCGTAGAACAATTGATTTACAATGTTTTTCTATTATAAATGGTATGTTATAGTGGTAAAGAGAAATAAAGGCAAAACTAAGAAAATTAGCATATACCAACTTTCTGTAACATGATTAACCTATGATGCTCTCTAACCACTATTGGAACAAAGCCTCATGCTTGTTCTTAATTTTGAACTTGAGGAGATTTAAATCTAGAAAAAAAGTTAGTCTCCAAGACTCTAGTGAAGGTATGATGTTTCTGAAGATTTTGTTGTTTCTTTCCATCCAAATATTCCAGCATCCCAGGATCAAAATTTCTAGAGAAAATTCTTTAGGAAGGTTATGAACTGCAAGTCTTGTTTCTTAAAAAATAGAGGTGTTTATGTCTTTGAAAGGGAAGAATGTAATCGAACATCTATGAGAAAAGTTACAATCCCAAAAGAGATGTAGAAAATAGATGTAGTAGAGTTTCTTCAGTGTTCTGGTTGCAACAAACACAGTCATAGTTATTTAGGTGGAAGTCTTTCCTATTTAGCATAGCTCTTGTATTCAAATTGTGATGAGCAATAGACAACTAAAGATTCTGTGCATAGTTCTGCATGCACTCTTCCATGTCATATTGAATGTGTTTGTGGTCTCAGAGGCAGTTATTAAGTGCCTGTAAATTTTCTTGGACTGGAAGATTTTGCTATTGCTAAATGACTAGTAATCATTGGCTCAGTTTTGTGTCCTTGGAATGTTTTGAACCAGCGAATTATGTTGATTTCAAGCTTGTTTGGAAAGAGGAGTATTGAAAATATCAATCCAACAGTCCGCCTTAGAAAAATCTTGAATTGTAATGTGCTCATGTATGTCAAATGAACAGACTTCAGGGAATTTGTTCTTTAGGGCTTGTTTGATTCATAGGGTAGGAAAATCATAGGAACAGGAAAAGCATAGGATTGCAATGGCATGTCCATTCCAATCCTATAGGATTTTGCTTGCACCAAAGTTTGTTTGATTCCATCAAAGGAATTGTAGAAAGAGGTTGGAGTGAATGTTAGGATTCCTATAGGAAGTAGTACAAAAATTACTATGGGAAAATTTCCTATAGAAACAATTCTATGAATCAAATGAGTAACGTAGGAAAAAAATCCTATGGGATAAAATCCTACAAGAATCCTATGTAATTCCTATGAATCAAATGAGCCCTTAATGGTTCATCTTGCCATGAATCATGTCATATAGAGATAGTATCTCCTTTTATAATTTTGTAATTTTCTTTGTTTTACTACCAGGAAATGAGTGAGTTATGTGTTTTCCACTAAAAAGATCATGTTTCTTTGTCAATTGGGATACCTTTAGCTTCGATTGATTCCTAGTTGATTTTAACACATGGAAATTCTTCCTTATTCAGAAATTTCTGAACATTCTTGATCAGGAGCGCCTTTATATTTTGGCAAGTAGATTGTATCCAAGGAAATCTGAGTAGTTCCTCATCTTCCATTCCATATTGCTCCAAAAGAACTTCCTTAAATATTTGTTGATTTTATTGAGCACTCTAGCCGGGATTAATACAGAGCACATGAGGAATGTAGGAAGGGTTGAGAAGACTGATTTAATGAGAATCAACCTCCCATCATAAGGAGAAGAGTGGAGCATCCAGTTAGCCTTCTTTAAATTCTTTGGATCAGAGGTGAGAAATGCTCAATTCTTGGTTTTGAAGTTCCCAAAGGGAGGCCTAGATAGGTGAAAGGAAAGTTTCCTCTCTGACAGCCAAGAATGGAAATGATATTTTCCAATCTATCTCTGGGGACATTGATTGGAAGCATCATTGATTTTTTGTAATTGACTTTCAATCAAGTGAACTCAACAAAATGCAGGATGGGATTTTGATCTTAGTGAGTTGATTGTTCTCTGCTGGAAGGACTAGAATAGTGCCATTAGCATATTGCATTACAGGGAAATCAGGGTAGGATTGTAGGGCAATATCGCTTTGATAAGAGATTGATCTATTGCATCATTGCAGATGGCTTGCAATGTGTTTGTAGCCAGCACAAAAAGGAGAGGAGATAGTGGATATCCTTGCCTCATCCCTCTTTTTTAGTGAAAGAATTTTCCAGGAATGCCATTGAGCATCACAACAGAAGTACCAGCATCTAGAATCATTTTTATCCAGTTGCACCTTGTCATAAAAACCTTTTGCTTTGAGAATCTTAATAATGGTTTCATGCTCAATAAGGTAAAATACTTTTTCAAATCCAGCTTTAGCACTAAAATTGATTTGTTATTGCTAAAACATGTGAATACACTCAAATTACCAAGCAATGAAGTCCTGTATGGTTCTACTTTTCAAAAAACCATATTGATTGGTGTGAACCATCTTGAGGATAAAAAATTAGTCTACTAGTCAACAACTTGGTGATGGTCTTGATGGAGAAATTTAGTTGAGAATTGGTCTAAAGTCACTTGCAATCACTAGGGAGTCCTTTTTGGGGATTAAAGTAATGAATGGTGCATTTATACTCTAGAGTGTGATTGACCCTTCAAAGAAATGTTCAAATAATTTGTAAATTTTTTTACAAATGATGGGCCAACAAGCTTTGATAAAATCTCCAATGAATCCCTCAAGGCCGTGAGCTTTATCAGAGGGAAGTTGCTTCACAATGTCATCAATTTCTTTATGAGTAAAGGGTGCCTCTAGCTCATTGAGAGAGGAATTTTCCTAAATAAGAGATTCAATGTCAATAATATCTTTAGTTTCTTTTGTATTTCCAAGCATCTCTTTGAAAATGCTTGCCAAAGGATTGATGCTGTAGAATTATGGTCCTAATATTCATTCCCTTGTGAATCTTTTAGCATAGCAATGAAGTTGTTTCTATGCATGATTGTGGCTTTAGCTTTGAAGAATTTGGAGCTTTCGTCTCCAAGTTTCACCCAACTTATGGTAGCCCCTTGCTTCCAATAAATCCTTTAAAGGTTAAGAGTAAGAGAGAGGTGTTGTTTAAGAATGTCCCTCCTATTTGCTTATGAAATTGGTAGTTCTCTGAACTATTCAAAAATACTCCACATAAGAATAGCATTTTAGGTGGATTTAATAATATAACCAAGGCTAGATAGATTCTTTGCCCAGAGCTATAATCAGTGTTTCAATCTTTTGAACTTAGAAGTGAGATTCTTTGCACTATCTGGTGAAATCAAATATTGTTGCTAGTTGTTTGAGACCACTTGCTTGAATTCGGGATTTTCGAGCTAGAAGTTTTCAAACCTAAAAACTTTGGTGAAAGGACCGAGATGTCGCCTAGAGTGGGGTGTGAATGGGTGTTTTGAAACTTTTACGGATTTGGCTTTATCCTAATGCAGAATTAAACTAAACAGATACTTTCCGAGCTCATATCCTAAATAGTCTAGGTTCAACTAAGTGCACCAAAAACCTATGCTAAACACGATAATCAATTAAAGGAAACTATCAAGCACAATATATCACTATATATGAAAATGAAATATACAATTAAGAAATTCAAACTAGCATAAGATATATCAAATATGAGCAAGTATGAATTGAAAAAAGTAAAGGGTGTGGGACTGAGATAACCATAAGGGAGTTGGGGATGCGGATTAATCCCGAAGTTCGCACTCCTTTGAGGGAGTGCTAATCTCCGTTTGAGCGGTGGTCAACCCAAGGCTCGAGGACACTACCAAGTACACATCTCACCGTAATATCCCTTTCGAGTCACCCCCAACGGATGAGCCCTGATTCTCTCGAGGTTGGTCTTGAAGGCGAGCACCGCACCTTGAAAAACTTCTAGGAGCACACCACAAGCAAAGAAGGCTTCCGGAGGAACCTTGACCGCCTAGGAAACTGATGGTGTGTAGATATTGCCTCCTCATTGGTTACCCCAACTGAAAGGTTATGATGCAGATAGCGGTAATTTCTCTCACACGTGAGAGCATAAGGTTTATGTCTCCAATAGGATTTCGAAGACAACAAGTAGGTCACAAGAAAGCAACGACGCCGAAATGACTCTGTTGTGACAAATCAGAGGTTATTTACTTGACCTGGACCTGCACACAAGATACAAGTAACTTTGCTCTCAACTAGTATAGAGAGGTTGTCAATCTCTCCGGTCTTGCTGTTTACAAAGGTTAAACGCAAATGGGAAATAGTAATGAAACAAAAAAGGAAAGGTAAATCAGTAAGTAGTAGCGGTGTAAACTATGATGAGAATAGGAACTGGGGTGTCATGGCGCTCACTAGTGATGTCTCTCTCCCAAAAGACGGTAAACAGTTATGCTAGGTGAACAAAATTACAGCTGGGAAATTGACAGAATCATAAACGCACTTCAATGCTACCATGGACACATGGTCCAAGGAGGGTGTGATGCCCCCAATTTACGATCATGTAGTAAACATACATGCAAGGCACATGATCGAGATCAGGGTGTCACGGTAAAAATATCACATCACAACTCTAGACACAAATAAGATAAAGACTTTAAGTTACAAGCCAGGGATCACTAGGATCCGAATACATAAGTCATACAAGCCATAATATCTGAGTACAAACATAGTTAGTCAAGTTTTGCCTTAAGAAGGCTAGCACAAATACGATACGGATCGAAAGGCGAGGCCTCCTTCCTGGGAACCTCCTAACTACTCCTAGTCGAGGGGGAACTCCACGTCGTAGAAGGCACATGTGGGGTACTCCTGCTCCTAGGATCCAACGTCTGATTGCAGCAAGAGGGGGTGAGTATCTAGCATACCCGCGAGTCTTACGTCCGGCTACTAAGCATTTATGAAAATGTATCAAATGGAAAGGGGAGGCTGTATAGTGGACTGAACTGCAGAAAGCCAGAATAAGGATGAGAAGCTATGCCTATCGAAGACTAGCATCTTCAAGCGATATTGCAGCAGGTGATGAGAAAAGACAACAGTTAAGGGGGTTGTGATAATAGTGATATATATGTAGCAGTAATAACAACAAGTCCCGAGATCCTTTCTCGACAACCCTGCGAGAAAGCAATCCCAGGAACAATATAACAGTTCATATCATAACAATAATGGTTCAAGTTGTAAGTGCGGACACGGATACAACACCGAGCGTCCTGTTACTGTGGACACGGCTATTCGAATAGATTAACTTCCCTGAAGGGGCTGCACTACTTTTACCCTACATGCTCGTATCTCCAGGGTGGCGTACACCTTGTTATGGAAATTCCCCACCGAGGCTATCCGACACGCCGTAAACCATCCTAGCCTCAACAGAGAGGTCAACACGCCGGTCTAAATCCTAAATACGCAGGGACTTTGGACCCCCGCGCTTTGTACTCCTGCATGTTACGAGTCTGGCCGGCGAAGCAGACGCAACTTCCTCAACAAGAGTACAGAAGACCCGTCCAATCCCGGCGATCAGGCCGCAAAGGTAGCAACGTCTGAAGAGCTTAGAATGAGAAGCGTACGACGCGGAGGAGCCCATACTAGTTATCCCACGTGAAGGTAGCGCGTATAAGCCATTGGCCATCTCAGATCACTGACACTGATCCATTAAGCGCATTATTAATAACTCGCGGAGACGACCAATATCGACGCTCCGACTGGGTAACACAACGGACAACGAACAACATTCAGGCCCACCTCTCTCTCCAGGCGGCACCTTCCCTGTCGTCCCGTCAAAGCTCATGGGTACCCTTAGGGGTGAATCCGACTACTTACCTTCTCTCGCGAGCAACCTGGGAGTCACTCGACTTTCATGGTGCATGGGGTATATCGCGGACAACGATCAGAATCCAGGCCCACCGCACACCGGTAAGTGCCTACTCTGTCGTCCCGTCGCAATACCTATCGTGGGCACCGTTGGGTCACCCGACTCCTTACCTTGTCTTGCGTCCGATGAAGTTGCAGTAATGTAAATTTCCCACGTTCACTCCCCAGAGTGATCGCGGCCCGATAACTAAGCATAGAAGACGAACAGAGGCGTTGGGCCAACTGATGTAATAGCATAACTAAAGAACCATAGGATAAAGGTAGGGTACAATGGTAAAGGGCGACAGAAACATGCTATGCAACAAAATAGGAATTAACGTAATAGCACCAGCAGCAATGCCTAGTGCAAGAAATGTACAGAAAATATAGACGATATCTAGGGTGGAGAATGACTCTGCTTGCTTGGAAGCGCATTAGTAGTGGTCTGGTCGTCGACGTAGTAGTCGTATCCGGTGGTGTCGTCGGCGACAGTCTCGGGGTCTATCGGAGAGTAAAGGGGGAGAAACAGTAAATACACAACAATAACATAGAAAAGAAGCATAATATGGCAAACACAGTGTTGGTGGTGTTCTAATGCAGTACAATGTGCTTTGCTCGGAGCGAAAATTCATCCGGGGATGAATTGCCAGCTCCGGGTGATTATCGGCAAACGACACGGAGGGGGAAGGCCTCATGTTCGGTATGTTAGAGGGGGTGATTGGTATACGGGTAGCATACTCTTATTCGTTGTATTTCTGATCAACTTTCATGTATAAATTATTTTGATCTGACTTACGATTTAAAAGATATTAATTTTCTAAGTTTAAATCATTTCATATAAATTTCTAGAATTAATTTAATTAATTAAATAAAGCAACAAATATTTCATACCCAGAATGAGTTAACCACAGTCAATGACATGTGGGGTCAGTCAACAGTTGACCAGTCAAGGTTGACTGGTCAACAGGGTCAATGTGGGGCCCATGTGTCATTGTCCCATTTCTGGTTTTCTCTAAAATTTTCTAAGTCTCAGAACCCCTGCTTCCAAAACATTATTTAGCTGTTCTTAAAAGGCTACGGTTTATGGTTCTGTTCATCCTATGAATTTGTGCCTTATATCAAATCTGATCACTTTTCTATGGTCTACAATCTGGTACAAATTGCAAACTTTGTAGAGTTAATTTTCTTAATCAAAACTTTGTTTGAAAAGTGTCACCTGCTAATAATTCCAGAAACTATTAAAGTTAATGGAACATAGCACTTTGTGATTTTCATAGGAATTAATTCATGCATCAAATAAAGTTGGTCCAGTGGGGTAAAATGAAGCTGGTTATGTGTACAACACTCCCATGTTATTTGAATTATTAATTAAAGTCAATAACATAAAGTTCTGGGCTTATGAATTGGTTAAGATAATGTTTCTGTCCTAAGTAGAAATTTGCTAAGTCTTGGAATTTCTGTTTTAACAGAAGGTAACTTTTTGCAAGATTTATTGTGATCAACCATTTCATAATTTGGAGTTGGTCTAATGGAATGAAATTATCCTTGGCATGTCTAGTTTCTGAATCTATCAAGTTTTACCATTTTGGAAATTATTTGATATGCTTTTAGGGGCTGGCAAAAGAGCAGCAGAGCAAGTAGCAACAACAGCTAGTACACACAGAACCCACGAACGCACACTTCACACACACAACACATGCAGGATAACCATGGACATGGACATGGTAGTAGCGGCAGCAGCGGGCGTGGCAAGGCCAGCCAGGAGGGGAGCCGGGCCATTGCGGGGGCATAGGAGAGGAGGTGCAGGGAGGGGTGAGGCTGCCGGCCAGAGGAGCATTGGGCGGCGGGGCTGCAGTAGGGCAACAATGCGAGTACGCACGGCGAGATCCGACCATGGAGGACACGACACGTACAGGTGGGAAACTGCGATGAATTGGGGGCAATGGGTAGAGGGGATCTAGTAAGAAGCTCACGGCGGGTTCGGCAGCATGCTCGGAAGGTTCGGGGACGATCGGAGTTGCGGCGTCGACGGCGAGTTGGTGGCGGCCATGGGCGAAGACGTAGACGATTTCGAGCGCACGGTGGCTCCCTAGAGCAATTTCTCGCGTGTGATGAAGAAGACCATGAGGAGGCGCATGGACATGTCAGGGCGGCGCATCATTTTCGTTACCCGTGTCAGCTCACGGGTGGCGACGACAACTCTGCCGGGTGCGAGCTCGATCCAGAGGGAGGGAGGCGCGATGGGGAATGGGAGGGGGCTAGGTTTCCAAGAGGGCTCGGGGATCTTATCCCCACCGGTGAACCGCGGGATGGCCGCCACGGCGATGGCTGCGGCCATGGCGCCGTGGATGGCTGCCACGCATGCTCTGTCTCCTCCTGTAGCAAGGAAGGAGAAGGCCCAGGTGGGCTGGGCCTGGACAGAGGTGCCTTGAGAGCTAGATAGTTCTTTTCCAATTTTCTTCTCTTTTTATGTTTCTAATTTCTGTTACACTTTTGTTTGGCTAGCAAAACATTTTGTAAAACATGTCAATGGTCTGAATAGTTAAATTGTATTATGTTTCACTGCTAGAAAAGGTCTGGTATTTAAATAAATTCCTTTCAATTTTGTTTAAATAGTAATTGATTAAAAGGGGCTATTTTAGGCACTATTTTGATTTGTTTAATATATTTAACCATTGTAATAAAATCCCATTTCTATAGTGCCTTGACCGACTGAGTTTTAGGCATTTAATAAAATTGGTTGCACCATTTTTGATTAAAGTTTATTTTCCACTTTTGTTTTTAATCCCAACCAAGGGGACTCTTAATAAGATTTGATTCAAAGATGACTAGAGCATGGTTAACCATTGGAATTAGTCATTAACAAGGGTGATCACAGTAGCTTGACACCGAGGGTGTTACAAATCTCCCCCACTACAAGAAATCTCGTTCCGAGATTTAAAAGGTAATGTAGGAGTAAAGTTTTGGTTTCATTTTCTAACAAATCTTCTGTCTCTTGTTGCCCATATCGAAGAAGTTAATCCTTCTCGTTGATGTCTTCATTTCTCTGCCTCAGTACATCTCGACGAGTTGTCGTCCTTCCATCGGGGATTAATCGTACTTATGGAATTGGTAGGAGGGCAAACTTAAGGGGGTCGGATCGATACAAGGTTAATCAACTCAGGTTGTCCAAGTGGATAGGGTACAAAGTATCTTCCGAGTTTAACTCAGGGGAATACATCGAGAGAAACAAAACAAGGTATGAGAAGTTTCAAGCGGATAATCATGCATTCGATGCCGATAACGGATGATGAATAGGGGTCCAGAGCATTAAGCATAAGCATTGAGTCTGATATCGAACTGAATATCACAAGGTAGGTGACTCGTGAGTAGCATACGAGGTCAAGCACGAGGAACAATCCTTGGGAACAGGGATGTAAAAAAAGAGTCAGGTTTCGGTCCTGTGGAACTGTAGTTAGGGTGGACCAAGAATAGGGAGGGTGGTGACATATTATGCGATCACGGCGCAAGGTTTGTGTAACACCCTCAGGTCTTGTAACAGTAATCACTGTTGATGGAACAGTAATCACCTTGCTATAGTTAAATCACTGTGCTTGATCATTGCCTTGATCATCTTTGAATTCACAGATGAAACAAATTCAAAATGCTTTTTGTCTGATAATTAAAAACAATGTGGCAAATGAAACTTTGTCCAAAAATTGTGAAAGCAATTTTGTAAAATGCCTAAAAATCAATGGATCACATCCATAAGGTTTTGGGAATTTATTAAGCAATAAAATAAATCCAACAAATAAAAACAGTAGCCTAAAGTCCCCTTTTATCAATGGCATAATTAAAACAAATATTAAATGAACTTCATTTGCCACCAAACTTTTTGAGGCACCTCTAATATATGCAAACAAATATACCCACAAGTTTCACATGTGGAAAAAATCATTTCAAAGCAAAACAAATTAAAACAATAAAGGAATAAGAGAAAGAAAAAAAGAAAAAGAAAAAGGGCTATTCCACACCCAGGGCACAAACCCCCTCAGCCCATGTGACACCCCGGGTGTCATGTAACAGTAATAACTTTTGATTAACGCTAAGTCACGGTGATTGCAATGCTTGATCATGTCTCCGTTCAAATTCCGCCCAAATAAAATTCCAAACCAAAGTGAAAATAAAACATTGCCCAAAAAACTTGAAACCAATTTTGTAAAATGCCTAAAAGTCTATAGACCAGGATACCTTGGTATTGGATATTTAATATAGCATATAAATATGTAAACCATTCAAACAGCAGCGAAAATAGCTCTTTTAACCAGTTGTGATTTAAAACAAAATGCAAATGATTTTATTTAATTCCCAAACCTTTTGTGGCACTGTTGTAGTGTGACATTAATTTCGGAACATGTTGCACATTTTACAAAAACTATTTAGTGGATAAACTAATTAAAATAGAAATAAAATAGAAAATAAAACAAAAAAATGTGAAAATGCCTAACTAACGCCTAGGGAAATTTCCCAACAGGCCCAACCCACCTCTGCCAGCCCATCTCCTCCTCCTCCTTCATCCTGCTCACCAGGAACGCCGTGGATGCACTGCTCCCGTCCATGGCCGCCGATTGCCACGCGCCGGCCATCCCGCGGCTCCCCATGTGGATGAGGTCGACCCCCTGCGCCCCTAGAACCCTAGCTCCCCCTTGCTCCTCTCCCCCCTCATCCTCTCCTCTAGGTCCTGGGCACCCGAGCGGCGCCGTCACCGCGTCCTCGCCGTGATCGAGACCGGCGACCTCCCCGGGCCACGGGAGCGCGTCTGGGAGCTCCAGCGGGGACTTCTCCTTCGACCCCTGCCTCTATTCGCGCTCGGGGAGCCACCGTACGCTCGGGATCGAGCCGGTCTCCGCCACGGACGTCGTCTCTCGTCGTCGAGCTCGTTGCAATCGGTCGTCCCCGCGCCTTCAAATCACGTCTACGAGCTTCGCAGTGAGCTCCTCTGCCGATTCCCGTATTTCCCGCTGTGGATCCATGCCGTAGGTCGCCATTCCCCGACGAGCCGTGTGCTCGGCCACCATGGCCGGACCACACGCTCGCCATGGCCAGGGCGTGTGCTCGCCTGGTCCTGGCCGCGCCCAGCGCATGCACGCACGTAGATGATAAATTCACTGTTCGGAATCATCAACTTGGTATCCATGTCGCTGTCGAGATCCTTGCTTCTTCCTCGTAAAGATGACCGTCGGCTCGTGTTTCTTCTTTGGCTGGGTAGTGGATGGATGGATGTACAAGGTGTGTGCGTACATGGTGTTGTACGGGGGATTGGTTGGATTGTGCTCCTGTATGGATTGGCTGCGTGCGTGCGTCCCTTTTGGCTGCTGCTTCTCCGCTCGCCGATGTGCAGCTGCTGCCTTTGCTGCTCGGCATCCTGCTGCTAACAGCAGTTGCTGTTGTCGTGTGCTACTGAATTTACTACTGCTGCAGCAATTCTTCTCCAATGACAACCACAAAACCAGCAGAAAATTAGCAACAAACGTGTCCAATCATAGCAAACAAAAATATCAATAGAGAGTAGACTTAACCATCTTTGTTTTGTTCCATTGGTTCAATTCCAGAAAATACGTAGATATGCAATGAAAATCACAAAATGAGAGTTTATGTTAACAGAAAAATGACAGACACAATATTATGTTCATAGCTACTTTAGAGGTGATAATGAACAATTTATAGGAATCTTACTTATCAATTTAGGGCAGTACATGATTGTACTCTTGTTGTAGTACAAAGCACCTATAGGAATAATATCAATTAGACTTTTGGTTAAATGGCAATCATCAAGCAAAGTTTATACAAATTAACAATTTCTGAAATTCACATTGAGTACTACTTTTCCAACAAAGATTTAATTTGACAAATGAACTCTAATATTGATGAAACTTGTATCAGTTTGTAGATCATATAAATTTTCTCAAAGTTTATGTTGAGCTCAAAACCATAAGAGATATAGAACTCTAGTTATAGCCTTGTGGAAATAGCAAAATTCTCAGACTTAGTAAATTTCTTCTAAGTCTTAAACGTTATCTTAACCACTTCGTAAGCCGAATACATTGTGTTATTGACTTTTATTAATAATGCAAATGACATGGGCATGTTGTACACATAACCAGGATCAAATAATCTCATGGGCATATATTTATTTGAGGCATAATTATTTAGTTATTAAATTCACAAATAGGTTAAACAATAGGAGATTCCTAGACTTAGAAAATTTTAGAGGAATCAAAATGGGCCTATGACATGAGGGACCCATTGGTCAGTTTGACCAGTCAAAGGCTCCAGCCTATGACAGGGTGGCCCCACTTGTTAGTACTGTTGTGGATAAGCTTTTGGATAATGTTGAAATTAAAATAATAAAAGAAATTTAGAAATTCTTTTAAAATGATTTAAATTTGGAAATTCAATATCTTTTAAACCGTATGTCAGATGGAAAAACTTTATACATGAAAGTTGATCAGAAAAATATAACGAATACAAATACGCCATCCGTACACCCACCATCCCCTCTAACATACCTAACACGTGACATTCCCCATCCGGTTGCACTGTCCGGTAATTTTTCAGAGCTGGTAAAACTTTCCGGATGAAATTATTCTGAACATAAAAGTTGTTCGGAATGGATCAACTAACACGGATACACCATCCGTATGTTTGTCAGATGAGCATGACACCCCCGACATGGTACTTTCCCCCTCCGGACCCCCTGTCCGGTAATTACCCGGAGCTGGCAGTTCATCCTCGGATGAATTTCCGCTCCGAGCTAAGTGCATCGTACTACGTTAGAGCACCGATTACAATTCATCTGTTATGTCATACATTTGTATTGCTATTATTGTTGTGTATTTACTGTTTCTCCCCCCTTATTCTCCGGTAGACCCCGTTGCCGCCGCCGATGACACCATCAAGTACGACTACTACGTCGATGACCCTACCTCTACCGTCGAGCTTTCAGGCAAGAAGAGCCATTTTCCTTCCCCAGATATCGCCTATCTTTTCCGTACATTTCTTGCACTAGGCATTGCTGCTACTGCTACGTTACAATCCTATTCAATTGCATAGCCTGTTTTTGTCGCCCCTTGATGTACCCTCCTTGGTCCTATGTTTCCTTATAAATATATATAATATTCAGCAGTAAACTCTGCGCATTGTTAGCTAGGTTTAGAATAGAGGTTCGTGATCACTCTAGTGAGTGAACGCGGATAACGATATATTATCTGTAACAGGCACAGATCAATGCAAACGCCCTACGGAACCTACAACGGCGAGACTCTGCCGAGTCGCTTCGAGTTTGACTTACGAGTGGACGGACTCGTATTTCACTCTCGTCGGCTCAGTAGCGTAGCATCACCGGGATGATACGAGGTTTACCTCTTTAGTTCATTCCGCTGATGTCTCTGTCGAACCTCTTCAAGTGTACCATCGAGGGTGATTACTCCTGGTTTCACTTGATGGTAGGCACTCGAATCAACTGGTGTCCTTAAAGGTAAGGAGTCGGGTGACCCAACGGTGCCCGCGCAGTGTATCGTATCGGAACGACGGGTCAGGTGTTCCACCGGTGTGCGGCGGGCCTGATACTTGTTCGTGGCCGAGAGATACCTTGTTGTACGAAAGTCGAGATCTTCCAAGAGCAAACGCGAGACAAGGTAAGGAGACGGTTTACCTTGTTGGTAGCCGCACGAGTTGGTGGGACGAAAGGGCAGGCGGCCATTGGCTCTGGTAATGGGGGTGGACCTGACTGCTGTCGTTGTCTGCGACTCACCTAAATAAGGACGACGATAACGGTTGTTCCGACAGAAAATTAATAAAATGCTTAATGGGTTCGGAGTATGACTTGAGTGGCTATATGCCTATACGCACTACCTCCACATGGGATTACGGTGTGGGCCCTCTGCGTTGTAGCCTCGTTCGAGGGCTCTTCAGACATCAGCTTTACCTCGGGCTGATTGCCGGGCTTGGACCGCCTACTCCGGTAGTGGGAGGTGGGTCTGCTTGACTGACCAGTATCGTACCGTGCAAGAGTACAAAGGGCAGGGGTCCAAAGTCCCTTTGTGCTTAGGATTTAGACCGGCGGATGGCCTCTCTGTTGAGCTCGAAGGATGGACTTCAGCATATCGGATAGCCTTGGTGGGGCATTCCCTAACAAGGTGTATGCCACCATGGAGATCCGAGCGTGCGGTATTACACTAGTGCACCCCTGCAGGGAAGATAATCTATTCGGATAGCCGTGTCCACGGTAACAGGACGCTTTATGCTGAAGCCAGACTCTACTACTACAAACTACTACTACTACACTGATTGGTTCCGGGTTTTCTTCCTCGCAGGGTTGTCGAGGAGGGATTCTCGGAGGCATTGATAATTATTGATAATTACAACTTACTATTATACAATGCTGCAGCAAGTTCTGCTGCATTGTTATTACATTCATGCTATTGAACTGTTGGCTATTCTCTCCTCATGCTGCAAGACCCGTCGGAAGATGCTAGTCTTCGATAGGCCTAGCTTCTCATCCTTATTCTGATTTCTACCTTGCAGTCCACTATATACAGCCTCCCATTTCCATTTGATACAAATGCATAATTTCTTAGTAGCGGACGTAAGACTCGCGGGTATGCTAGATACTCACCCTTGCTTTATTTCCCCCCTTTTGTTTTGCCTGAACGGTCGCTGCAGTCAACGTTGGAGCCTAGGAGCAGAAGATCCCCAATGCCGACCACCGCAACATGAAGATCCCCGATGCTTACTTCATCGTGGAGTTCCCCCCTCGACCAGGAGTAGTTCGGAGGTTCCCAGGCAGGAGGCCTCGCCTTTTCGATCGTTGTTGTTTTTGTGCTAGCCTTCTTAAGGCAACCGTGTATCCTTGTGTTTGTACTCAGATACTATTGCTTCCGCTAACTTTGTTCTTTCGAGTTGTTGTATTTGAGCACTCGTGGCCCCTGGCTTGTATTAAACAGCTTGTATTATTTTATTTGTAGAGTTGTGTTGTGATATCTCATCGTGAGTCCCTGACCTCGATCGCGTACCTTGCGTGTATGATTATTGTACACAACTTGATTTTGGGGGCGTCAAAAGTTAGTATCAGAGCCGACTTCCTGTAGGAAACCCCCTTCCAACCCCTTGGTCGAAGTTGAGTCTAGTCTTTGCAAAACTTATTTGCTAACTTCGTTGTGTGGCTTACGGGCCCACAGCGCAATTGGGATAGTATTAGGATCCTTTTTCTCCGTACCTTTACTCTGGGATTCTACTCTCTTATCCTTTCGGGTAATTTTTATAACTCTGACATTAGGATCTCGTGGTCGCATCTACCCGGAGAGCCCTTCACTCAAGATGATCGCTTGCTTCACCTGAAGATTCCGAAGATACTCTCCGATAAATTCCCGAGAACATACGTGTTCATCGCCTTTGTAATCCCCTGCCACCGATAAGTCCGTATGGATAATTACATCCACTTCCTGATGTGGAAATCATAATTCCTTTGTGCTTGAAGCGTCGAATTATTCCGATGCATCTAGCACCCGATGCCTTTGCATTCTTACTTCTTCTGGTTGAGTGCCGATACTCACATCAGATTCTTTGTGAACCACTCGACCTTCGGTGGAATTATTATCCGACTGATCTTACATGGCTTCTTCCATGTGTCAATTGGATTCATCATGTGAAATACCATCCTTTTCCTCGATGATTTGTGTTATCATCGGCAACCTCCCTTGACCACCTTCCAATGCGACTTGGTCATGTATGTCTTACTGTGCTTTCCCTTGGGAAGGATATACACCTGATACTTGTGTATCATCACAATTTCCTTTCCATTGGCCTGTTTAGCCTTTCTTGTGGTATGACTTATCTAAGCAGTGAAATTCACCTGCTTATGTAAACACCTCGGTGTACAACCTCTTCAATAACCCCTTGTTTCCATTGTTGATGACGTTTCGGTAACCACCGGGATGAGAACTTTGCCAATTGGTCCGCCTCGTATTAAAGAGCAGGAAAATGGTTCTCAATGTCCACTGCTCCTGGTACCGATGTGGTTGCCGACATAGCTGACAAGCTATTCTCTGACAATCCTTGCATCATGGTCGCATAATATGCCACCACACTTCCTATTCTTGATTCACCATGATTAATGTTCCACAGGATCGAAACCTGACTCTTGTCATCTACCTTGCGGTATTCGACCCAAAATCATGCTTGTGCCTGATGCTCTGGACCCCTTTTACCTGATCCGTCATCGTTTTCGAATGCATGCCTATCCGCTTAAAACTTCTCATGCGTGATTTTGTTCTCTCGATGTATTGCCCTGAGTTTAAACTCGGAAGATACTTTGTACCCCATTCCCTGAACAACCTCGGTTGATTAACCTTGTACCGTTCCGACCCCCTTAAGTTTTGCCTCCTACCCTATCCGTAAGTACGATGAAGTTCCGAAGGAAGGATGACAACTCGTCGAGATGCACTGATGCAGAGAAAGCGAGACATCGACAAGAAGGATTAACTTCTTCGTGAAGGTTAACAATGCACTGGAAGACTCGTTAGAATACGAAACCAAAACTCTACCCCTTACACTACCCTTTTAATTCTCGGGATGAGAATTCCTTGTAGTGGGGGAGAATGGTGACACCCCGGGTGTCATGTAACAGTAATCACTTTTGATTAATGCTAAGTCACGGTGATTGTAATGCTTGATCATGTCTCCGTTCAAATTCCGCCCAAATAAAATTCCAAACCAAAGTGGAAATAAAACATTGCCCAAAAAACTTGCAACCAATTTTGTAAAAATGCCTAAAAGTCTATAGACCAGGATACCTTGGTATTGGATATTTAATATAGCATATAAATATGTAAACCATTCAAACAGCACCGAAAACAGCCCTTTTAACCAGTTGTGATTTAAAACAAAATGCAAATGATTTTATTTAATTCCCAAACCTTTTGTGGCACTGTTATAGTGTGACATTAATTTAGGAACATGTTGCACATTTTACAAAACCATTTAGTGGATAAACTAATTAAAATAGAAATAAAATAGAAAACAAAACAAAAAAATTGGAAAATGCCTAACTAACACCTAGGGAAATTTCCCAACAGGCCCAACCCACCTCTGCCATCCCATCTCCTCCTCGTCCTTCGTCCTGCTCACCAGGAACGCCGTGGACGCACTGCTCCCGTCCATGGCCGCCGATTGCCACGCGCCGGCCATCCCGCGGATCCCCATGTAGATGAGGTCGACCCCCTGCGCCCATAGAACCCTAGCTCCCCCTTGCTCCTCTCCCACCTCATCCTCTCCTCTAGGTCCTGGGCACCCAAGCGGCGCCGTCACCGCGTCCTCGCCGTGGTCGCGGCCAGCGACCTCCCCGGGCCACGGGAGCGCGTCTGGGAGCTCCAACGGGGACTTCTACTTCGACCCCTGCCTCTATTCGCGCTCGGGGAGCCACCGTACGCTCGGGATTGATTGCAGTGGCTGACATGTGGCTAACATGTGGGACCAGTGATTAATTAAATTTAATTAATTGTTTTATTAGCAATGTGAGGCTGACTAGTGGGACCCACTGGTCAGGTTTGACCAGTCAACCCTCTGTGGATAATGTTAGGATTTATTAATAAAAGAAAATCCAGAAATTGATTTAAACTTTGAATTTAAATATCTTTTAAACCGTAAGTCAGATTCAAAAAAATTATACATCAAAATTTATCAGAAAAATACAACGAATACGGATACGCTATCCGTATACCAACCACACCCCTGTAACATAATGAACATCGACATCCCCCCTCCGGGCCGTTTGTCGATAATCACCCGGAGCCGGTATTTCATCCCCGGATGATTTCCCGCTCTGAGCAATGTGCATTGCACTGCATTAGAACGCCGTTAACATTGCATACGTCATGCCATTCATCTGTTTTCTATGATTGCTTTTATATTTACTGTTTCTCCCCCCCCCTTTATTCTCCGGTAGACCCCGCTGCTACCGTTGACTACACTGCTGCCGGGTACGACTACTTCGTCGATGATCGTACCTCTACCCGCGAGCTACCAGGCAAGCAGAGCCATTCTCTTCCCCAGATATCGCCTATCTTTCCGTACTTTTCTTGCACTAGGCAATGTTACTGCTGCTGCTACGTTACAATCCTATTCAATTGCATAGCCTGTTTTTGTCGCCCCTTGTTGTACCTTCCTTTATCCTATGCCGCCTGCTATAAATATATATTATATTCAGTAGTGAGCCCTGCGCATTGTTAGCTAGGTTTAGAATAGCGGGACGTGACCACTCAGGGGAGTGAAGCGGATACAAAATATTATAACTGCAACAGGTACAGATCAATGCAGACGCCCTAGGGAACCTACAACAGCGAGACTCTGCCGAGTCGCTTTGAGTTTGACTTACGAGTGGAATGGACTCGTATTTCACTCTCGTCGGCTCGGTAGCGTAGCATCACCGTGATGATACGAGGTTTACCTCTTTAGTTCATTCCGCTGATGTCTCTGTCGAACCTCTTTAAGTGTACCATCGAGGGTGATACCTCCTGGTTTCACTTAATGGTAGGCACTCGAATCAACTGGTGTCCTTAAAGGTAAGAGTCGGGCGACCCAACGGTGCCCGCGAGCGGTATATTGTCGAGAGCGACTGGGAGGGGACGACCGACGTTACTGGCGTTCTTGGCCCCTGCTCGTATCTCGCGAGAGTTACCAAACCATGCAAAGTCGAGCTCTAACCAGAGCACACGCGAGACAAGTTAAGGAGACGGTTCACCTTGTTAGTAACCACGCGCTTTGACGGGACGACAGGGCAGGCCCCGACATTACTGGTGGATCTTGTCGATGTTCGTTGTCCATTGTGTTGTTAGTCAGACAGCGATAACGGTTGTCTGCGAGATAATATTAAAATGCTAAATGGTTCGGCGGATGACTTGAGAGGCCGCAAAGGCTTGTACGCACTACCTTCACGTGGGATAAGGAGTTATGGGCTCCCCTGCGTCGTAGTTTGTCCAAAAGCTCTTCAGACGTCAGAAGTACCGCGGCCTGCGCCGGGAAGTGGTGTCTTCTTCGCTCGAGCGGTGTGTATTTGGATTTGCTTTTGCTTCAACGACCAGTCACACACCGTGCAGGAGCGTGAAGGGTAAGGGTTCCTAGACCCCTGATCGCATAGGATATATAGTCCGGCGGATGGCCTCTCTGGTTAGCCTAGGATGGGCTGCGGCGTGTCGGATAGCTTCGGTGGAGCGTTCCCTGTTGGAAACGTAGTAGAAAACAAAAATTTCGGCCTACGAATCAAGAACCCAAGATCATCCAAGAAGATTGCATACAAGGTTTTAGGTCATGGCTCACCAACCGATGTAGCGGAAGTAGAGTTGGTGTAGCTCGTTGAAGTAGATCTCACGGATCGTCCCACAAAGAACCCCTCGATCAAGATCACCGAGGAAGAAGAAGCACCTCGATCCGTCCCACGCACAAGTCCCTCGAGCAAGTCCCTCGAACAAGATCTCCAAGGAAGAAGAAGCTCCTCGGAGAAGGACCAAAGATATGATCCCTCTATTAGTATCCACACGTTCCGTAGCAGCAATCCAGTAGCGCTCCGCCGTCCAGAGATGAACGCGACCGAGAAAACTAGAGGGAGAAAACCCTAACGGATTCCGATCTAGAACAGCGTCTAAACCGGGGTCTAATTGTGGAGCAACGGGGTTTAGAGGGAAGGAGGGTGGCGCATAGGCCTCGGGACAAGTTTTTCTGCGCCCCCACCCCTCCCCCACATTATATAGGTGGCGAAGAGGCCCCTTGGCCGGTCAATGGAGGAGTGGAGTCCCTATGGGACTCCTACTCCCAAAGGGAGTCCTTCCCACCGGGGAATCCTACTCCAAAGTGGATTGCAATCCTACTTGGAGTAGGATTGCTCCCTTATGGCGCCCCCACCCCATGGCCGACTTGAGCAGCCTAGGTGGCCTGCCCCCCAAGGCTAGGGGGCGTGGGGTAGTAAGTGGTACAGCCCGGAAACTTTCGGAACCTTCCAGAAGCTTCCAGGACCTTTCGGGATCGTTTCGGGACATTCCGGAACCTTCTGGAGCACTTTCAGGACCTTTCAGGACTGTTCTCGGACGTTTCGGAACCATCTAGATAGTTTCCAAGACCATCCGAGTTACAGTTTAAGCCATCCGATGACCGGGAAGGTTGTCGGGACGCCCAACGATTATCCGGAAACTATTCCGGTTGATCCAGGACTTCCCCAGTACAATTATCATATGTTCCGGAACCACCTGAGACTATTCCAGAGTGATCCAGACATATCCTTAAATACCTAGAACTACTTCTGGTGCCCTTATGAACTATTCCATAAATCCCCGGAACTACTTCCGGTACCCCTATGAACTATTCTTCTTTGCTTCCACTAAACCTTCTACCATTCCAGCATTCTAACAGACTACTGCTCGTTAAGTGTGTGACCCAATAGGTTCGGTATAATGCGGACATGACTCAGAACATCTTCCGGACATAGGTCAACAGCCTTTTGTCAATAGCCAATAATCAACAGCGGAGCCATGGACACCCATGTTGACTCCCGCACATACACGAAGAAACTTCGAGTGAACCATTATGTTTAGTCATGTACCATTCCCTTTGCTTCGCGATATATGACAAAGTTAGAGGAGAGAAGTTTGGCACCCATGTGTAACAACTTCTTGAACACAAGCCACTCGTTATCCTCTTTGCTCGTTTGTCACTTTTCTCATTATCGTATTCCGGTATCCCCGTGACTGAATCATAATGCGTCTGGCCAGACTATAATGTATACCGTCATACCGAGTGGGCCCGAAGTGAATATCTTCTTCATTGTGAAGGAGAAAATCCCAATCTTGAACTATCACAGTTACTAGACACACTATCCAATGTACCCAGAACTTATTTTACTACTTCCCAGTAACGGGAAGATTCATCTAAGAACCAAAGCACATCTTCCTGTGTGAAGCAACTTGATACTCTCATGGTCTAAGGAATTACGTATATGATAACATTTCATGATATGACTTATAACGTTGTTACGATGTGATCTCTAAGTATATCATTCAATACTGGGGTCGGTTCAACATCATTGTTCTGCTAACAATATGTTCCCATTGCTACTGACATCCTTGTTACAAGAACAATGTCCATGATTAAGAAAACGTAATCATCAGTTAGCACATGAGCTGGTCTTAGAGGCTAAACCAGGAACTCTTGGTGTTTACATTTCCACACATGCAAGTGAGTTTTCTTCTGAATCTCATAGTCAGGGTCATTGCGATTACAACACAGAAATATAAACATTAATTACGAAAGTGGAAATATATATAATAAAATTTTATTATTGCCTCTAGAGCATATTTCCAACAGTCTCCCACTTGCACTAGAGTCAATAATATTATCAGTGCTTGAGCACTTTACAACTATGGCATACCGGTGTAATACATGCTTCATTTGTGGTATAGACTTCATCATCGGATCTGACGTTTCTGGCCCGTTTGTATCTTGCATATCTTCGCGTTTTCACGCTATCATAAAATTCACTAATTTTATCAGTTTAGCTTTGTATATGTTTGAATCATTTGGCAGGACCTTGGTTCCTTAGAATAAGTTATGAAATCATTCATCAATGTTCCATGAGCTTCAAACATCTAGGAAACCATACCACGTTCATAAATGAACTGATGATTCAAAATACCCTCCCTTGTTACTTCTTTAAGCAACAATATACTTAGCCTCTGTTATAGAATTCACCACAGTATCTAACTTAACACAGTTCCTTCATACTGTGCCACCCTTACGTGTGAAACACATAATCCCATTTAATATCGAAAATCGGTCGGAGTAAGTATGAAGACTGAATTGGTGTAACTATTTACATCAAAAATTCAGCTATTACAACGAGCTCTTCATTCTCTCCATTTTTCCGAGAAACATATCTTATCTTTCATAAGTTTAAATTTTCACTGTTTGTCCAATGGTCAACAACTTGATCACTTTGGTATCTTGCTCACAACCTTTTGGAGCAATGGACATATCTGGTTGTTTTACATATTATGGTGTACATGATTAATCCAAACACACATGTGAGTGGATTTCAATTCACGTGTTTTTTTCTTATCTGTGTTCATCAACATCGATTTTGCAAACAACTTTTCAGCACGACTTCGGCAAGAACATGTTTCTTGGCGTTTCATACTAAACTACTTTAGTATCATGTCAATATGTAGTGTTGGATTTAGCATGATCAGACACTTACTATATTAACAGATCATTGTGCTCAATACTAATGCTATATTAGCCCAAGTTCTTCAACTGAAAACTATTTCCAATGAAGTCCTTATTCGTGTCAAGAAATTTATATCATTTCCAATCAATAATATGTCATCTACATAAGGTTTCAGAACTATCATTCAGCTCCCACTTACTTTCTTGAACATTCAAGCATCTTCGTTTATTCCCGATGAAAACAAACTCTTTTGGCAATTTCATCATAACGAAAATTCCAACTCCATTGTGCTAGCTTCAGTCCATCACTGGATATCCAAGGCTTGCATCTATTTTAGCATCCTTTGAATCGACAAAACATTCCGGTCGTATCACATATACGTCCTTTGTTATATTTCCGTGTATGAACTTTGTTTTGACGTTCATTCTATCATATCCTATAAATGAGATATGTAGTAATTGCTAATATAACCCGAACTGACTAAAGCATCTCTACGGTCGAAACTATTTCGCCGTAGTCAACTTTAGAACTTGCTTTATGGATAAAACAATTTCATCCGAATCAATTATAGACCCATATATATTCTTCAGACTTTTAGTCTTTCAGAGGGTCTACCAAGTTCAAAACTTGACTTACTTCCATGGATACTATCTCGGATTATTTGGCATTTAGCCAAATCCCGGAGTCAGGGCCCATCAACGCTTCTTTGTATATCACAGGTTTATCATTGTCGAACAACAATATCTCGTTTTACATATCATGAATGTTTGTACGAGTTTTGTCTAACCTGTGTGGTTCAGCTGCACACTTATTTGAAGATTCAACAATCTTTAACAAGTTGCACTGTCCTCCCACTCACTCTTTTGCAAGAAACCATTTTCTTAAAAACACATTGTTCTTAACAGCAAACAGTTTTGCTTTTGTGTAGTGATAGAGGAATACCAAACCTTTTGGAATAACCTTAACAAAGTAGCACTTATCTGATTTGGTGTTTTGAGTATGTCAAACATATGTCTCATACACCCAAATTTTAAGAAAAGACAATATGGTTTTATCATTTCCATATCATATCTAATATGGTGTCATTTCAACAGATTTGATGGTGCTCTTTTCAGTGTAAAAGTTGTAGTCTCTAACGCATAACTTTAATAAGTATAATGGCAAATTGATAAACATCATATTTGATCTTACCGTGTCAGACATGGCTTGATTATGTCTCTCGAACACTTTACTCTTAGTTGAGTTCCGCGAGGCATAAGTTATGACACCTTTTCACAACTCATCAGACGTTCGCTAAACTTGTAACTCAAATATTACTTTCTACAATCTAATTTGCAGAAGCATTATTTCTTGTTACAATACATTTCTATTTCACTCTAATTTTCCTTGAACGTTTCAAAGATTTCAGACGTATGTCTCCACTGAACAGATATCCATATATTTACTTCAGTTCATGAGTGAAGATAGAAAATCCACTGTACACAACTACACTTATTGGACTACACACATCATCATGTATGATTTTCAATAATTTAGTTGCCCGTTAATGCATGGCCTATCAACGGTGTTTTTAGTCACATTAGTTTTAGACAATGTATGCAAGCGTCAAGTGATTCATAATCATATGACTTAAAAGTCCATCACTTATGGAAATTCTTCATACATGTTATGTCACTTGTGACAAACTGCAGTGCCACACACTTGTGGTATTTCTATTAGTCTTGCGACGTTTAGCGTCAGTGTTATGGATGTTTAGCATTATTATCAAGATTCATAACATACAACCTATTCACAATAGAAGTATGGCCTTTATGTTATTCATATCTTTGAACAACTCTCTTGCAATAAACATGATTCAAAAATGATGTTTTGCAACAAGGCTAAAGTGTAGTAACAATTTACTCAACTCTAAAATGACTTATGAAGATAATCATAGAGTCAACACACAGTATAGTAAACCTTTTACCGTGTTCTCGTGTGTGTCAAAACTCATCATTTAGCTAGTCATAAAGGCCATAGTATTTCTTGCATCGACTTGCAACGATATGCAATTGAAGTGATATTCTAGTGATCAACAGTTTAATCACAATATACAAGAATTAAGATTAACCGCTTAATCATGATTCCCAAGAATTACATCTTTTGACCAACAATGAATTCATCTATAACTTCGTATGACTTTCATTTCTGAGCTGGATATTCCAGTCTTCTTTCGCTTTGCCTTTATACGTATCATAGTTCTCTTTCCAATGTCAATCCTACTCACAGAAGATCACATATGATCAAGGGTGGTGCATGCCATGGACTTTCTGGCGTGTGAGTCTTAATAACATCCTTTGGAATTCCTTTCCCTTAATTCTCATCATCATATGATCGGTGTTCTTCTGGATCCCACACTTATCAATTTTGTTTAGAGCACAGTGAACATTTTCACTAATGCTTACAATCATACATTGTACTAGATATCTTATATCCAATATTAATTGTCTTACTACTCAAAACAATTTTTCAGTTCCATGAATATAACTATCCCAAACGTTTCGAAGTTCGGGTTTCATGGTGGTGAAGACAATGCACTTAGCTGTGGTGGAATTCTAGCATTTTGGATTATGGACGTAAGTCACATCATCCATAGCATCAGCGGGAGAGCATCAAAAATTTGCGATAGGACAAGCTCCTTCTCGACACTATTGAGGATAGTCCTCACAATACGGTACCAATCGTAAAGTTTTTACCAGATAATACAGTTAATCAAAATCAATTGGGAAGGTGGTAACGTGAGCCATTATTCTACAACGATAATGCAAATACTAAGACTTTGTTCATAATTAAGTTGCACTTGTGATTAATCAATTTAATTATTAAGTGCGCTCCCACCCAGATCAATATCTCTCATAATTGATGCTGGAGTGATTCAAGATCCGATCCAATCGTCCGCCATTGATGTGACATCAGTGATGACTTAGACTGGACCGGTAGGCCAACTTTCCAATCACGCCAAAGGTGATTCTTGTTCATCTTTCGATGGGCGTGTTCCGGTAGCAAACTTTTCTCCAAACCGTGAAGACAACCAAGTGTAATTGCAGTGTGTTCTTAACACACCCGCCTTTTATGCGTCACACCGTGTGCACCCATGTGACATGACCTGCTCCAATGTGAAACATAGTATAGACGGTGCTACAGTTGGAAGAACACTATCAACTTGATATTGTTTTGCGAGAGATCACCATAATAAAATACGACTACCGCGCATCAAACAAGGGTGCATCAAAGGGATAAACATCACAGGCAGTTCATAAAATTATGTGATATAGTATAGCCCTTTGCTTCGTGAAGTCTTCATTGTCTTCACGTTGCTGTGGTTGAAGTCACCATGTCCTTGGCGCCAGGAACATCACCACGGCTTACGGCATGTGCGTCGGGGTCCACCTCTGCATCGTAGATCATCACCTTGCATCTATCTATTGCTTTGCCTCGAGCTAATAAACAGTTCTGGCACGCAGGCCATAATTAAGTGACAATCATATGACTCCAGTCATCATGCCGTACCACGACACACAGGTCGCGAATAAATATTACATAACATATAGCATCTCATACAAACACATTGAAAATCTTGAAGGCTATACCACATCACATGCACATTCTGCAAAAACGAGTTAGATCGCCATCTACACGGGTTGTTGCAACTTTTATCGTGGTTGATTACCAGGTTACATGCAAACGTTGTTCCCTATACAAACCAAACACGATACTTCATTGTTGCTAGTTTAACGTTCGGGGTGCGTGCAACAACTAATGCCACAAGCCAAACTTCGTTCAACGCTTGACCCCCGTGTGGGTTTGAGTTCATAAAATCCACAAGCCCCTCCATGTTAAATATTTTATTGCGAGATTAAGATGAGATCCAAGGAGTTTGATGTAGACCATGATCAAGGCAACCAGCATATTGAAAGCAGCATAGAGGGATCGATGGATAACTCAATCCTTGTAGCAAAACCTCAACTTGCCATCAAGCATAGAAAAAATCACATGACAGGGAAGAAACAAGAAAATCAATGCCTCATGTCACACATCTGATCTAGACCTAAACATGCATCTATTCAAGGATCGCTCATGATACCACTGTTGGGAAACGTAGTAGAAAACAAAAAATTCGGCCTACGAATCAAGAACCCAAGATCATCCAAGAAGATTGCATACAAGGTTTTAGGTCATGGCTCACCAACCGATGTAGCGGAAGTAGAGTTGGTGTAGCTCGTTGAAGTAGATCTCACGGATCGTCCCACAAAGAACCCCTCGATCAAGATCACCGAGGAAGAAGAAGCTCCTCGGAGAAGGACCAAAGATATGATCCCTCTATTAGTATCCACACGTTCCGTAGCAGCAATCCAGTAGCGCTCCGCCGTCCAGAGATGAACGCCACCGAGAAAACTAGAGGGAGAAAACCCTAACGGATTCTGATCTAGAACAACGTCTAAACCGGGGTCTAATTGTGGAGCAACGGGGTTTAGAGGGAAGGAGGGTGGCGCATAGGCCTCGGGACAAGTTTTGCTGCGCCCCCACCCCTCCCCCACATTATATAGGTGGCCAAGAGGCCCCTTGGCCGGTCAATGGAGGAGTGGAGTCCCTATGGGACTCCTACTCCCAAAGGGAGTCCTTCCCACCGGGGAATCCTACTCCAAAGTGGATTGCAATCCTACTTGGAGTAGGATTGCTCTCTTATGGCGCCCCCACCCCATGGCCGACTTGAGCAGCCTAGGTGGCTTGCCCCCCGAGGCTAGGGGCGTGGGGTAGTGAGTGGTACTGCCCGGAAACTTCCGGAACCTTCCAGAAGCTTCCAGGACCTTCCGGGGTCGTTTCGGGACATTCCGGAACTTTCTGGAGCACTTTCAGGACCTTTCGGGACTGTTCTCGGACGTTTCGGAACCATATAGATAGTTTCCAAGACCATCCGAGTTACAGTTTAAGCCACCCGATGACCGCGAAGGTTGTCGGGACGCCCAGCGATTATACGGAAACTATTCCGGTTGATCCAGGACTTCCCCAGTACCATTCTCATATGTTCCGGAACCACCTGGGACTATTCCAAAGTGATACGGACATATCCTTAAATACCCAGAACTACTTGTGGTGCCCTTATGAACTATTCCATAAATCCCCGGAACTACTTCCGGTACCCGTATGAACTATTCTGCTTTGCTTCCACTAAACCTTCTACCATTCCAGCATTCTAACAGACTACTGCTCGTTAAGTGTGTGACCCAATAGGTTCGGTATAATGCGGACATGACTCAGAACATCTTCCGGACATAGTTCAACATCCTTTTGTCAATAGACAATAATCAACAGCGGAGCCATGGACACCCATGTTGACTCCCGCACATACACGGAGAAACTTCGAGTGAACCATTATGTTTAGTCATTTACCATTCCCTTTGCTTCGCGATATATGACAAAGTTAGAGGAGAGAAGTTTGGCACCCATGTGTAACAACTTGTTGAACACAAGCCACTCATTATCCTCTTTGCTCGTGTGTCCCTTTTCTCGTTATCGTATTCCAGTATCCCCGCGACTGAATCACAATGCGTCTGGCCAGACTGTAATGGATACCGTCATACCGAGTGGGCCCTAAGTGAATATCTTCTTCATCGTGAAAGAGAAAATCCCAATCTTGAAGTATTACAGTTACTAGACACACTATCCAATGTACCCAGAACTTATTTTACTACTTCCCAGTAACGGGAAGATTCATCTAAGAACCAAAGCACATCTTCCTGTGTGAAGCAACTTGATACTCTCATGGTCTAAGGAATTACGTATATGATAACATTTCATGATATGACTTATAACATTGTTACGATGTGATCTCTAAGTATATCATTCAATACTGGGGTCGGTTCAACATCATTGTTCTGCTAACAATATGTTCCCATTGCTACTGACATCCTTGTTACAAGAACAATGTCCATGATTAAGAAAACGTAATCATCAGTTAGCACATGAGCTGGTCTTAGAGGCTAAACCAGGAACTCTTGGTGTTTACATTTCCACACATGCATGTGAGTTTTCTTCTGAATCTCATAGTCAGGGTCATTGCAATTACAGCACAGAAATATAAACATTAATTACGAACGTGGCAATATATATAATAACATTTTATTATTGCCTCTAGGGCATATTTTCAACATTCCCTAACAAGGTGCCCGCCACCCTAGAGGTCCGAGCGTGCAGGCTGAACAGTAGTGCACCCCTGTAGGGAGTTTAATCTATTCGAATAGTCGTGTCCACGGTAACAGGACGCTTTATGCCGAAGCTGGATCTTACCACTACAAACTACTACTATTAAACTGTATGGTTCCGGGTCTTCTTCCTCACAGGGAGTCGAGGAAGGGAACTCGGAGGCATTATTATTAATAATTATTACAACTTAATATTATACAATGCTGCAACAACTTCTGCTGCATTGTTATTACATTCATGTTATTGAACTATTGGATGTTCTCTTCTTGTGCTGCACCTGCAAGACACGTCAGAAGATGCTAGTCTTCGATAGGACTAGCTTCTTATCCTTATTCTGATTTCTACGTTGTAGTCCACTATATACAGCCTCCCCTTTCCATTTGATACAAATGCATAAATGCTTAGTAGCGGACGTAAGACTTGCGGGTATGCTAGATACTCACCCTTGCTTTTTTCCCCTTTATGTTTTGCCTGATCGACCGTTGCAGTCAACGTTGGAGCCCAGGAGCTGGAGTACCCGGAGGCGCCTACTACTACATCAGGACCAGGAGTAGTTTCAGAGGCTCCCAGGCAGGAGGCCTTGCCTTTTCGATCTGTATCTCTGATGTTATTTGTGCTAGCCTTCTTAAGGCAAAACTTGACTAACTATGTATGTACTCAGATATTATGGTTTGTATAACTTATGTTTTCGGGTCCTTGCGACCCCTTCTTGTAACATATTGGTTTATCCTTTTGTGTTTAGTGTTGTGCTGTGATATTCTCACCGTGGCACCCTAATATCAGCCGTGTACCCTGCGTGTATGATTACTGTACACGGATTGATTTTAGGGGCGTCACAGTTTGTCGGATAACAACTTGTCAGTTATGTCGACAACAACGTCGATACCAAGGTAGAGGGACAAAGAGAACCACTTTCCGTCTCGTTAAGACGAGGCAGACTAATTGGCAAAGTTCCCGTCCATCGGTGGTTAGCGAAAGGTTATCAACAATAGTAATAGGTTGTACTGACAGAGTAGTACACCGCGTTGTTTTACATAAGCAAGAAATTATCACTGCTCAGATCACATGGATCATATGAAAGGTTAAACAGACCAATGAAAAGGAAAATGTGACGATACAAAAGTAACAGGTGTATATCTTTCCCAAGGGAAAGCAGAGCAAGATATACATGACCAAGTTTGTATTGGCAAGGAGTCAAGGATGTTTTCCATGATAACACAAATCATTAAGGGGTAAGGATGGTATTTCTCATGATGAATTCAATTAACACTTGGAAGATTCTAGTATGTTGATGATGACCACGAAACATAATGTCGATAGGTCTCAAAAGAAAGGGATAGAACAACCATGACATCAAGCAAAAGGAATGGTGAAGCAAAATGTACTTGGTGTTCTCGGTTGACGACAACCCAAAACCCATGGAGTGGCTATGACAGGGAAATGTATTGCTTCATAAAAATTCATAATATGTAGTGCAAATGCATGATATCCTCGAGATACCAGGGGTAATACTCGAAGGTAGAATGGAGTATCATAGGTGCAGAAGAATTTATACCAAGGGGGTAATTATCTTTACGAGAAGCTTTCATGAAAAGTTCCACATCGTATCCATGGGAGTGAACACAAGTTCAAGGTCGACTCCCACTTCTTCAATGCATAACCTTTCATTTACTTCTCGCATCTAATGAATTTGTCGTGATGAAACGTTATCTGGCGTACCACCAGTAGAGTATGACCCATAATAGTTCTTGGGTTTACACAGATGACTGTAGCATAGATACAATCCATCGGGACATTTTTACGAATCTATATAACAAATAACAGAAGCAAAGGATACAAGTTTGAAAGTAGAAGGTTGGCAACACGGAGCAGATGATACAATTCGCCAAAGGCATTTAGTATCAGGGGAAATTCGTAAATGATTTAAAGTACAAAGGAACGGTCGATTACCAATCCACCAAAAGATCAGGTGGTTCGCAAATGTTCAGATGTGAGTATCGGTACTCAACCAAAAGAGGAAAGAATGTAAAGGCATCAGATGATAGGAGCATCAGGATAATTCCATGATTGAATCCAAAGGGACTATGATTTCCAGAATGAAGGATCGGAAGAAAACGCTCCGATAAAAAAATGAGTAAGTTGAATGAAACTGGACGAACAATCAATCAAGGGTTCATTTACCAAGAACCAGCTCATGTCCGGGATGACGTTTAAGCTAGAAGAATGATTTTATAGGGGTCAAAGTATGATTGCGTGCATTCTCACACATGATGATTCAATACGATCAGAAGGGCAATGACGATGGATGTTAATGAAGAATAGTAGACACATGGATTTAACCATAGGGCAAGAAGGTAAGAAGAATCCCCGCAAGCAGTAGGCTGCAGAGGTTTCTTGAGACAACAGAGAATATTTCGGGGTATCCTGTAATAACAAGAGCAACTGGGATTGGATGTATGAACAAGTGTAAGTAGTAATCCATAGGAATTTATCGATGGTAGGGGATTGCGAAGGCGAGGGGCACATAGGGTCTCGGAAATTTATCGGAGAGTATCTTCGGAATCTTCTGGTGAATCAGGCGATCATCTGGAATGAAGGGCTCTTCGGGAGGAAGGAGGTGCAAGAATTGTAGTAAAATCTTTAAACTGAAAGAGATGAGAGATCAAAATCCCAAAGTAAAGGTGCGGAGAAAAAGATCATAATACCATCCAGTTTGCGACGTGGGCCGATAAGACGCACATCACTGTTAGTAAAGTAGTTTTGCAAAGACTAGACTCAACTTCAACCAAAGAGTTGGAAGGGGGTTTCCTACAGGTAGTCGGCTCTGATACCAACTTGTGACGCCCCCGAATTACGATCATTTACTAAACATACACGCAAGGCACATGACCGAGATCAGGGTGTCACATTAAGAATATCACATCACAACTCTAGACGAAAATAAGATAAAGACTTTAAGTTACAAGCCAGGGATCACAAGGATCTGAATACATAAGTCATACAAGCGATAATATCTGAGTACAGACATAGTTAGTCAAGTTTTTCCTTAAGAAGGCTAGCACAAATATGATACGGATCGGAGGCGAGGCCTCCTGCCTGGGAACCTCCGAACTACTCCTGGTCGAGGGGGAACTCCACGTCGTAGAAGGCACATCCGGGGTACTCCTGCTCCTAGGCTCCAACGTATGATTGCAGCAACCGGGTATATAAAACAAAGATAGAAAAAGCAAGAGGGGGTGAGTATCTAGCATACACGCGAGTCTTACGTCCATCTACTAAGCATTTATGCAAATGTATCAAATGGAAAGGGGAGGTTGTATAGTGTACTGAACTGCAGAAAGAAAGAATAAGGATGAGAATCTAGGCCTATCAAAGACTAGCATATTCAAGCGATCTTGCAACAGTATATGAGAACATACAACAGTTTATGGGGTTGTAATAATAGTGATATATATGTAGCAGTAATAACAACAAGTCCCGAGATCCTTTCTCGACAACCCTGCGAGAAAGAAATCCCAGGAACAATATAACAGTTCATATCATAACAATAATGGTTCAAGTTGTAGTTGCGGATACGAATACAACACCGAGCGTCTTATTACCGTGGACATGACTATTTGAATAGATTAACTTCCCTGCAGGGGCTGCACTACTGTTACCCTACACTCTTGGATCTCCAGGGTGGCATACACCTTGTTAGGGAATGCCGCATCGAGGCTATCCGACACACCGTAAACCATCCTAGGCTCAACAGAGAGGTCAACATGCTGGTCTTAATCCTAAGTACGCAGGGACTTTGGACCCATGCCATTTGTACTCCTGCACGTTACGAGTCTGGCCGGCGAAACAGACACGACTGCCTCAACAAGAGTACAAAAGACCCGTCCAATCCCGGCGATCAGGCCGCAAAGGTAGCAACGTCTGACGAGCTTAGAATGAAAAGCGTACGACGCGAAGGAGCCCATACTCGTTATCCCACGTGGAGGTAGCGCGTATAAGCCATTGGCCATCTCAAATCACTGACACCAATCCATTAAGCGCATTATTAATAACTCACGAAGACGACCATTATCGTCGATTTGACTGGGTAACATAACAGACAACGAATAGCAGTCAGGCCCACCTCTCTCTCCAGGCGGCACCTTCCCTGTCGTCCTGTCAAAGCTCGCGGGTACCCTTAGGGGTGATTCTGACTACTTACCTTCTCTCGCGAGCAACCTGGGAGTCACTCGACTTTCGTGGTGCATGGGGTATATCGCGGATAATGATCAGTGTCCAGGCCCACCGCACACCGGTAAGTGCCTGATACGTCCAAAATGCATCACTATTTTATATCATAATTCAGCCATGTTCATTGATATATTTCATGTTATGATGTTGTTCTTATGTTGTTTTGGCTTGTTTGACACAGTTTGCAACTTTCCGGTGCCGAAACAGCAGACACATGATTCAGCGGAGAAAAGTGGACATTGAGTTGTTGAAACAGAACATTTCCGAATGCGCTGAAAATCGACAGGGGGATATTTTCCAAAAGATTAATGAAGCTTCGCCGAAAAGGGGCTAGAGGGGGACACCAGGTGCCTAGGAGCCCCCCTGGCGCGGCCCCCACTAGGGGCGCGTCGGGAGACCGCCTGGACCCCTATGGACACTCCCGGTTCCCCCTCTTACCTATATATTCATCGTCATCTAAAAACCCTAATAAGGGAGGAGTTTCGCGAGTTCCGCCGCCGCTCCGTGGCGGAAACCTACAGAGAAGAAAAGACATCTCCGGTGGGTAGATTCCGTCGGGGAGAACACCTCCCGGAAGGGGAGATCATCGCTATCGTCATCACCATCGTCACGAGCATCATCGAGATCATCATCAACATTATCCCCAACATCAACACCATCTCCATCTTCATCCTATCTCACCTCACAATTGCAACTTGTGTTGTAATCCGTACCATCTATCCTCTCTACTCTACCGGTGTTGATTACTCCTTTGTGGTGAATGCTATTGAGTTTTGTTGGCGAAATATTGTTATGTCCAAATTGTTTATCATCTATTTATCACCATTGATCATGATCTCTTTTATGTCTTGTGAGTAATTACTTTAGTTCTTGAGGACATGTGAGAAGTCTAGTTTTTAGTAGTCATATGATGTTGAAGTAATATGTGTTGTTTGATATTTAAGTTGTGTTTTTTTCCTAGTGGTGTTGTGTGAGTCGAACACACAATACTACGCCTTGCCAAGGACCTATGGGAATGCATTGTGTATAAATAATGCTTATGGTGGGTTGCCGGAGTGACAGAAACCTGAACCCTAGTTTGCACACTTTTGCACAAGTGAATAATGGATCCTTTATCGTATTGCTATGGTTAGGCCTTTGCCTTAATTTCTACCTTGTATTTGCGGATGCTTGCAAGGTGTTTAATCATAAGAGTGCACTTATCTTAGTCTAGAAGGTGTACTAGCATAGATCCACCCACTCAACACTTATCAACACAAAACATAGTATCAATACGGAATATGGCGAAAGGACATGACTACCTCTCCCGTGTGTCCTCAAGAACGCTTTAGCCTTTATAAGTTCAGTTGCTGGGCTTATCATTTTCACAAAAGGATTGGGCCACTTGTTCCTCCTCAATACCTTTTACTTTGCTTGTTTTTATCTTCTCGTTGCTTATACCAAAAACCCCTAAAAAGTTATCTTTCAGTGCTTACAGTTATTCCTTTACCAAAGTCACTTATCAATACCTTCTGCTCGTCATTGGGTTCGACACTCTTACTTATCGAAAACGCTACAATAGATCCCCTACAGTTGAGGGTCATCAATGCCTACTCTGTCGTCCGTCGCAATACCTATCATGGGCACCGTTGGGTCAGCCAACTCCTTACCTTCTCTTGCGTCCGATGAAGTTGCAGTAATTTAAAGTTCCCACGTTCACTCCCTAAAGTTATCGCGGCCCGATAACTAAGCATAGCGGAAGGACAGAGGCGTAGGGCTAACTGATTTAATAGCATAACTAAAGCAACATAGGATAAAGGTGGGGTACAATGGTAAAGGGCGACTAAAACAGGCTATGCAACAGAATAGGAATTAACGTAATAGCAGCAGCAGCAATGCCTAGTGCAAGAAATGTACGGAAAAGATAGGCAATATCTGGGGGAGGAGAATGGCTTTGCTTTCCTGGAAGCTTAGCAGTAGTGGTCCGGTCGTCGACATAGTAGTCGTATCCGGTGGTATCGTCGGCGGCAGTCTTGGGGTCTAGCAAAGAATAAAGGGGGGGGACAGTAAATACACAACAATAACATAGAAAAGAAGCATGACATGGCAAACATAGTGTTGGTGGTGTTCTAATGCAGTACAATGTGCTTTGCTCGGAGCGGGAATTCATCCGGGGATGAACTACTAGCTCCGGGTGATTATCGGCAAATGAACCGGAGGGGGAAGGCCTCGTGTTCAGTATGTTAAAGGGGGGTTATTCGTATACGGGTAGCGTACTCTTATTCGTTGTATTTTTCTGATCAGCGTTCATGTATAAATTATTTTGATCTCACTTACAGTTTAAAAGATATTAATTTTCCAAGTTTAAATCATTTTCTATCAATTTCTGGATTAATTTAATTAATTAAATAAAGCAACAAATATTTCATACCCAGACTGAGATAACCATAGTCCAGTGGGGTCAGTTAACAGTTGACCAGTCAAGGTTGACTGGTCAACAGGGTCAATGTGGGGCCCATCTGTCATTGTCTCATTTCTGGTTTTCTATGGTTTATGGTTCTGCTCATCCTATAATTTGTGCCTTATATAAAATCTGAGCACTTTTCTATGGTCTACAATATGGTACAAATTGCAAACTTTTTAGAGTTCATTTGCTTAATCAAAACTTTGTTTTAAAAGTGCCACCTGCTGATAATTCCAGAAACTGTTAAAGTTAACAAAACATAGCACTTTGTGAATTTCATAGGAATTAATTCATGCATCAAATAGAGTTGGTACAGTGGGGTAAAATGAAGTTGGTTATGTGTACAACACTCCCATGTTATTTTCATTGTTAATTAAATTCAATAACATAAAGTTTTGGGCTTATGAATTGGGTAAGATAATGTTTCTGACCTAAGCAGAAATTTGCTAAGTCTGGGCATTTCCGTTTTAACAGAAGTTAAATTTTTGCAAGATATATTGTGATCACTCAATTCATAATTTGGAGTTGGTCTAATGGAATGAAATTATCCTTGGCATGTCTAATTTCTGAATCTATCAAGTTTTACCATTTTGGAAATACTTTGATATGGTTTTAGGGGCTGGCAAAAGAGCAGCAGAGCAAGTAGCAACAACAGCTAGTACACACAGAATCCACGAACGCAAACTTCACACACACAACACATGCAGGAAGCGGCAGCGGCGGGCACGGCGAGGCTAGCTAGGATGGGAGCCGGGCCGTGGCGGGGGCACGGGAGAGGAGGTGCACGGAGGGGTGAGGCTGCCGGCCGGAGGGGCAGTGAGCGGCGCGGCTACATTAGGGTAGCAACGCAAGTACGCACGGCGAGCTCCGGCTATGGCGGACACGACACGTACAGGTGGGAAAATGCGACGAATTCGGGACAATGGGTAGAGGGGATCGAGTAAGATGCTCACGGCGGGTTTGGCAGCGTGCTCGAACGGTTCGGGGATGGTCGGAGTTGCAGCGTCGACGTCGAGTTGGTGTCGGCCGTGGGCGAAGAAAAAGACGATGTCGAGCGCACGGTGGCTCCCTGGAGAAATTTCTCGCGTGCGATGACGAAGAAGACCACGAGGAGGCGCATGGACATGTCAGGGCAGCGTATTGTCGTCGTTGGCCGCGTCGGCTCACGGGTGGCGGCGACGGCTTCGCCGGGTGCGATCTCGATCCAGAGAGAGGAATGCGCGAGGGGAAATGGAGGGGGGCTAGGGTTCCAAGGGGGCTCGAGGATCTTATCCCCGCCAGTGAGTCGCGGGATGGCCCCACGGCGACGGATGCGGCCATGACGCGGTGGATGGCCGCCACGCACGCTCTGCCTCCTCTTGTAGCGAGGAAGGAGAAGGCCCAAGTAAGCTGGGTCTGGAGAGAGGTGCTCTGAGCGCTAGATAGTTCTTTTCCTATTTTCTTCTCTTTTATGTTTCTAATTTCTTTTACACTTTTGTTTGGCTAGCAAAACATTTTGTAAAACATGTCAATAGTCTGAATAGTTATATTGTATTATATTTCACTGCTCGAAAATGTTTTGTATTTAAATAAATTCCTTTCAATTTTGTTTAAATAGCAATTGATTAAAAGGGGCTATTTTAGGCACTATTTTGATTTGTTTAATATATTTAACCATTGTAATAAAATCCCATTTCTATAGTGCCTTGACCGACTGAGTTTTAGGCATTTAATAAAATTGGTTGCAGCATTTTTATTAAAGTTTATTTTCTACTTTTGTTTTTAATTCCAACCAAGGGAACTTTTAATAAGATTTGATTCAAAGATGACTAGAGCATGGTTAATCATTGGAGTTAGTCATTAACAAGGGTGATCACAGTAGCTTGACACTGAGGGTGTTACAGAGGGACTACGCATGGATCATCCGGAGGCTATCATGGTGATGGAGGGGCCTCCAGAAATCTATCCTCCCTCCGATAGGGTGCCGGGACAAGAAATTCTGCTAATCTTGATCTTGGAATCGCAGCGGCAACGGGACAGTGGCGTAGATGGAGAAAATGACTCCTCTCCGAGGGTTTTCCGAAGGGGTGTAAATATAGACCAAAGGGGGCACCAGGGGGTGGCCCACCTGGCCAGACGACCAGGGGACACGACCTGCCCCTGGCCGTGCTGTGTCGCCACCTGGCCAGGTGGTGGCCCGCCTCTAGCTGCCCTTCAGGCTTCTAGAGTCTTCTCGATAAGTTAGAATTTTTGGAATTCTTTTTGGCGATATTGATTTTTCAGCTTTTTTCTACAATGCACGAAAAAAACTCGACAACAACTTGCACTGGGCACTAGGTTAATAGGTTAGTCCCAAATTAGTTGCAAATGGTATGAAAGTGCATCAAAACATGTAACAAGGTCACCAAAAGAAGCATGGAACAAGCAAAAATTATAGATACATTAGGGGTGTATCAACAACTTCACAACCTTCTCGGAGCACACCACACAAGAAAACTTCTGAGGAACCTCGACCGCCTAGGCCTCTTCAAAAACTTCTCAAGAGATCACTGAATCATTACCACCAAACCTTAGGAGGTTGTGGCATCCAAGTGTAATAAACTCATGAACTCTCACTCGAACAAATCGATGCGGGAAGCTCAAACAATTGCAATAAACGCAAGGCAAGGTCAAACAACGAATGCTCAACTCACTCTCTCACTCTCACAATATGCAAATCAAGAAGGTAGGAGATTGAAGAGAGGGAAACAATGGAGGAAATAAACAAGTGGCTCCAAGATCCATCCACAAATCCTCCTGCACATAGATGGGATATAGGGGTTTGGGAGAGGTGGTATGGAGCTGAAAAGAGTGGTAAAAATGTGTATAAACAACCCCCAAACCGGTGGGGAAGAAGACCCCTTAAATAGCCAACCCCAAAAACTAGTCGTTCGGGCTCCAATGGACACTTCCTTGGCACCCCGTTCCCATGGTACAAGCCCCATGCACATGGAGGCCCGTGCCCACGGCCCCAAAAGCCCGTTTCTACGGGGTACCCAAAGACAACCCAATGCAGGAAACTGAAACATGCATAACGTTGTCATGCGAACTCCGATTTTGATGATCTTAGGATTGTTTTAAAGCTATGGACATGCCCAAGGTCCTCACATAGAGAACCACACATGATCAATAAAAAAGAATTATGCAAAATATGCAAAGGTTTGAGCACTCGACATGCGACGTGATAAAACTACTCACCCTATAGTCCCTCTTGATAGTACGACTATCAAACCTATAATGCGGTGTCCCACCGAGCAACATGAGACCGGTAAAACTAGGAAAACCTAGCTAAGTTATACCTTCGCCTTGTGCATCCCACTTGAGCTTGTTGATGATGTTAACACTTACCTCAAGTTGGAATCATTTTGTTGACCACATTCACTTTATGAAGATTCTCGAATTGCATCCTAATATTGCAATGCGGGTGGCCTTCACTTAAGAACATCTTCATGTGTACATTATCACAATGTGGACGGCAAGCTTCAAAGCATATAAACTGCATCTTATCATCTTGCACTCTGACTCCTCAAACTCAATGACCATAACCACTTGATTTCATCCTCACATAGGCTACTTGAAACCTTTCCTTTTGATGCACGCCCATGAGAGACACATGGCCCAATATAGACATAACAAACACATAGCACGGGTTAGGTAACAAAGAAGAATTCACAATTACTTACCATACCACTAGATCACTTGATCCCACGTGGTACAACGATTGCGCTTTGAGAGTTGACCATCTAGATATAATTTTTGAGCTTCATCGTGGCCGACCAACATCTTTACTTTTTTTGAATGTTTACTGTGAGGCAACAACCCCACAGTCTTTTATTTCTAGAAATCCAAACCTGTTTAAATTCGCTCCCACAAGGAGTCGAACCCAGGACCTGGCGTGCTACTAGGTTTGCTGCAACCACTAGGCTACATGCCCGTTTGCCCAACATCTTTACTTCATTCTACATCTTTCTTGAAAGCCATTATGAACTCTTCGTTTCACTTCATTGCTTCAAGACTAGATCGCCAAAGACTCTCTCATGACCATATCAAGTTTCACCATTAACATTATATTGGTCATCACTTGCTATTTTAAATGCTCCATCACAATCACTTAAGGGCGCATAACAAATTCTTCATTCTAGTTGATTGCTTCAAGACATGATCAACCAAAAGACAACCTGGGAACACTATGATCTAGTCTTGGAACCATCAATTTAATTCTTGTCTTGAAATATTCTCCCAAGTCCTTGATTCTAATGATCCCAACTATGTAAAGCTTTGATATTATACAATGGACTCCACCATGATCATACTCAATCTTGATGGCTTCAACATATAACTTCAAATACCAAATAGAAACCTCACTGACAATGAGACACCAAGAGCCAAACTTAGGCCCCGTGTACACAGGGGTCAGTGACCCCGCGCCCATGGAGTATCCAGAGAGTTAACGCTTGACCCCATGCGCACTGGGGTCAAGAGGCCCGTGCACACGAGGTGTCCAGGGATATTTCCTGGACCCCTTGGGCACATTCATTGGACCCATAGACACAAGGAAACCATAGAGGGATACCATGAGGAATTCTTCGTGAGGCTTTGATGGAATTCTTCCCAAATCAACCTAATATGCTTCATGTATCACTATGGAACATTTCTTCATATAATATACAATGCACTTGATGCTACATAGAAATTCACCATTCAATACCAAAGCTTAGAGAAAATCTTCAACATTATGGCATTTATCATTGAATCCATCCAATATCCTTAATGCACCATCTATGGACTATTCCTTCAAATATATCTCAATGAAAACATTAGTCCATAGATATTGGCATTAATTACAATAACCACACTTAGGGGCTACATGCACTTTCATTTGGATTTTGGTATCTCAGTTCCAATGGAGATGACACATGGGCAATGTTTAGAGGTGGATCTGGCAAGCACCTCGACCGAAGTGTTAGGGTATGTAATAGTCCAACTTTTTGAAGTGAAAACCCAGTCAAGCTTTTCAAGGAGTGGTGCCTCTTGCATATTACTCCAAGTGAAACTTATCCCAACAAAAGGAATTTCCACTAGGGCCAAGGAATTAATAGCTTCATTAAAATCCATCATATTGTTGGTTTCTCCTACTCCTTTGTTTCTATTGTGTGGGTATCTAATATAATTAAAATCTCCCATGACTAAGATTTTTGTATCATCTGGCATCTGTATATTCCAGAACCAATCAAGAAATTCATTTATGGATTCATCATCACAAGGACCATAGATGTTTTTGAGAATCCAGGATTGGTTGGAGTGGATTGATGTGAATCCAATGGAGATGGAAAATCTGGTTTTGAAGAGATACTCGCCAATAAAGCTGCTTTCAAAGCACGCAACAAGCATTCCTCCTGAGGCACCAATGAAAGGGGAGACCTCAAATTTGTTAATTCTCCTAGGGTAGAATTTTTTTATGTAAGAGAAGTCATAATTTTCTCTTTTTGTTCTTGCAGAGAAATTATTGTACTTGAAGATTCATCAATATTGTTGTAAAAGTTTGTCCATTTCTCTCTTGAATTAATTCCTTTGATATTTCAATTTAGTATGTTCCATGCCTTATTCATTGCAGAAAAAGAACACTAGAAAAGCAACTTCCCACTAAAATAACTTATAGCAAAGATAAATTGAATCATACTTAGAGAACGTTCTAGCATGATCTCCTTTAACTAAGTCACCATACATCAATATGGTTTCATATGTCATATTACATAAATATAGGCCCATCATCAAAATAAGTGGTGCAACATCCTTGAGTTTTGTTTGCATCAAAATATCTTTAGAGTTCTTGTTCATCATCATTCTAAAATATCTTTGGTCCCTTTGTTTCCCTTCTTGCACCTTTTCTTCAGCAAGATATCTTCAGTCGTATCTTTGGGATTAACCTTGAAATAAGAAGTGTTAATGGTTTTAACCACTTTATTTTTAACAAGAGGTGGCTTTGCATGATGGGCCATATAGTTTTTATCTGAGCAACCGTTGATTTTGAAACCTCCAGATATATGTTATAATTTTTGGCTTTTTCTTACCCCAGATTCAATAAAAGGACTTGTAACCTTCCTATTTCCAACTCCAGGAATGGTTGATTGAGTGATGCCCTCTTGCCAACCTTTCTTAATATCCCGAGGGGTTAAAAATGATTTAGTTACATTGAGTTCTTGAGCATCTTGAGAACATAAAGGAGGCTTTTGGGAAGGGCATTTTTTTCAGGGATAAAGAAATTGTATGATTCAAAAAAAAGATTTTTCCACAATAAATTTCCACATTTGGGAGCTTAGGAAATTTCTTGCCCGTTCAAATTCTCCAGGAGATAAAATAATATGGCAGATGATAATTCTATCCATGTTAATATGGCAGAATAATATAACAACATCTAGTCACTTGGTACCTGAACATGGATAGAATTATCATACTCAATGGAAAAAAGGTTCTCCAGCTCTACAAAGTTGCCTCTCCAATTACTTTATCCCCCACCTGCAAGTTAGTTAAAGCATTAGAAGATCTTCCTTTCCTAGAGAATCTAGGAGCAGAACTAGCGAAGGAATATGATTGCACCTTCTCAGAAGCAATGGAAGAGGCCATGGAGGTGAAAATATTGTGCCACATTGAGTTCACTTCAATAGAATCTATTTCAATTTCTTCATCCACTTGGGAATTGTCTTTAGGGATAGCAATTAGGTCTTGATCATTAGAATTAGGGTCAACAAGCCATATGAAAGGGTCCAGTTCATTGTCTTGAATATAAAATGGATCTTGGTCTAAGGATTCTGTGATGTTGATAGAAATTCCATGCTGCCCACTAGTGATGGCATGTGATGCAGGAAAGTTTGAAGTCATGGGCATTTGTAGAGCTAATTCCTGCTGGATGGAGATCTGATCTGGCACTTGGTTGAGGTCAAACTGATTAGAGTGATTTAAATGGTGAACTTCTTCAGATACATGTAGAATAGCAGTGAAAGGGATAGGATGCATGACCTAATTGACAATCATGCTTTCTGCCTCTTGATCAACAACCAAAGGAGGAGCAAAGTTAAGATGGGGTTCAGAAGAGTTTGATGGGATGCAATGGGCTCAATTAGATCATTTAGGTTAGGAAGCCCATCAAGAATGTTTTCACGGCCCAACTGATTCAAACTGGGATGATGTTAGAGCCCAGTGGTAGTGGCACATTACTCACTTCATCCATGTCATGGAGTTCTAGGATTTGATTATCACTTGCTGAATAAAATCCGCAAAAGTTCCTAACATTGTTGAAGTCAACTTCTTGACCAAGCATGGGAACATAGTAGCTATTGCCCATTCCTCCTTATAAGGCAAAGAGGAGGCAGAAATTACCTTGATCCTTGCCGGACGACCTTGCATGTTCAAAGCCATTGCGCGATGAGAAGCAGCAGAGCCGCCACCACTTGAAGAAATCGCCAATGTAGCCTGAATCGGAGGGGTGGGTAGAAGAGGAGGAAGACTCGTTTCTTGGAATAATCTGGAGAGGATTTGATTCCTTACCAAGTGAAGCTTGATTAGTCTCGATCACCGTAATTTCCGCCTTGTCCGAGTTAATGCTGCTATCAGGATGGGGAGCGACTAGGTTTGTATCTCTCACACTGGATACGAATTACGAAGCGACAGTCTCTGGCAATGTGGGCCCATCTCTTGCACTTGTGACACTAGATTTTAGTCGTGCAGTTGGGCTGAGATTGCTCAGTGGAGAGGCAGCGTGGGTAGTAAGTTGATGGGCCTCTGGAGTGGGCTGTGTTATCAGCTGAGCCAATCATTTGAATGTGCATATTTTACTCCCTACTAGAAACTTAAGAATTATTACCTTGATTGTAGCCAATTAAATTGCCACTTAAATTGGGCGAAGACCCCGCAATCTGGTTTGAATTTGAATTCTTAATTCGAGTGTCAAGCACTGGTCAATCCATGAATGGAGCTTGAACAATTTGCAAATAGGACTTCTTCCAATGAATAAACATAGTCCGTCACTTGCTTATCCTTTCAGATAAAGATCTGGACTCAACTAGGTAGCGGCGCCGCATATAAGGTTTCCCATGCAGAGGTTCCATTCATCTATCTAACATGCATGCATGTGACGACATCAGCAAGATTTTTTTATGCTTAAAATTTTAAAAGTTTTATCTCTCAAACCGTTAACCTGATTGATGATCCGTTTTCACCATTGGCTTCGTCGCGCGAAGATCTTCCAAATAGATCCCATGTTGATATCTTTTAAGAAACTTTTATTTCATATATACTTGCTAGATTCTATGCAGCTACTTACCATGCTATCGGTCATTTATTTGCGAGATAAAAATAACTTACTTGTCAGAATATCGAGCATCAATCTATATGTGTAAAATTAATTTTTGGTACTCGTATGAATTGATATTGATTCTTATTTTTTGTTAGGGGATTTCTAAATCTCAATCGACTAAGACTTAACCAAGTCTCAGTCAATGCTATATTCGTGAGACGGTGTATGAAGATTCGTGCAAAAAAAATGTTTTTGTTCTTTTACATGTTCTACCATATGATTGACACTTTGTTAAGTCTTAGTCAACTGAGAACTAGATACATCATTATTGTTAACACTTGGATACCTAATGTCTAGCCCTTGTACTAATTCATCGTGTAAAAACATGCAAAACTATTATATGGTAACTGTACACGATCATAATGACAATTGTTCGTTATTAATATGGCAATTGTATTGACATAATATGGCAACTAGAGGTCATGAAAAAACCCATCAAAACATCATAATATTGGATCTTATTTTGTAGCCCTTGTCAAGACGAGCTCATCGATGAAAACTGATCATGAATTTGATTTATGGTTTATGAGATAAATCATTTCTAAAATTTGAATTTAGTAATTAATGCAATGATGTAAGCATAACTTGAGAGATTCTTTGCATTCATGCATGCATATGCTCTTTGAGGCCGTAATGGATAGTACCATAAGTTAGTATCATGCATATGATAGTAGTGCATGATACTACCTCCGTAACGCTAGTATTATATAGTAGTATCATCAATAGTGTTATTTATTGTCATGCAAGACATATACTACTACGACATTTAATATGATATGGTATCATAAAACTACATCCTCTATTTCCTCATTAAATATCATGACATATCATCAAAATTGTTTAGTTGACATGCATGATACTACCAATGATACTTCTATTACGAGTAGCCTCAGCCATCCCGTACAAAATGCATGCATGGGTTTGTGTGTAAAATAAAAGTTCAAAGTATCAACTGTATGCATGCATGCTAGCGCAGCCACCGCAAGGAACAACCATGGTGCACACTGTCCTCTTTAGCCTTTTCCACCAAGCCGTAAAGGAACAGTGAATAAGAAAAATTGCGCAAACCTTGCCCTTCCAGAAAATTGATGGGCATTTGAAGATGATGCCAAAGATGTTTCTCAAATTCTAATCCTTTATCAAAGGATAAATCTTGCAAAGGCATGGTGATCAAACTTGATGTAAGGGAGGAAGAGAAAGGAGAACCAACCCTGCGCCGAAATCCACTTAGTAAAAAAAGGATGAAGTTAGATCGATCGATGCCGAGCAGACAGAGCGGATGAAGGATGAAGTGGGTGGTCGTCTTCACCCGAGTGGATGAAGACGAGATTGGTGGCCACCACTGCCTGATTGGCCAGCGATATAGGGCTAGAGGGCACGGCGACGCAAAAGAGGGATCATTGTTGTTAGAGTATTTTGATATATCTTTGCATATCGTAGACTATGATTTGTAATTATCTTTTATCTTATTTCTAGGATAGACTTCTTGTCTTTCAAGTCGTGTACTCTATATAAACCGTCTGAGAGGCTCAATAACAACCACCGCATTCCACCAATCCCTTTCTATCCTTCTACATGGTAACGGCTTAATCTCGATCCAAGCCCTAGCAGCCGTTGCTTTCGCTCCGCGCCGCCCCCGGGGCCGATGTCAATGATCGCCGGCACCGGGGGCCACGCCGCCCGTACCTAGGGTTCGTCCGCTGGTTTCTTGGACCGGCTACCCTAGAGAGTCTTTTTCCTGATCTCTTGATCCGGATTTTTTTCTCTTCCGCCGACCGTCTTTATCGGCGTCTTTTTTGGTTTTCCGATCTAAGATTAGTATTCGTCGCCCATCTCCGTCATCGACACATGCCTCTACTCCGACACCGGACGTCGCCGTCCAGTCCCGAGTTCAGCGCGCCGCTCCACCGCTTGAGCAACGGGTTGTCGCTTTGTCGCCCCATCGAGGCGCAGCGCCGCTGCCCCGTGGTTCTCCCCGTAGATGCACCGATCCGCATCGCTGCTGTGTCGCCCCTTCAAGCCATAGTGTCATAGCATGTAGTCCCCGCTGCCGCCCTGAGGACGTACCTGTGGTTGCAGCAACCTGCGCGCTGCCGCTGCGTCGCCTCTTCAGGCGGTAGTGCTGCGGCCCGCGGTCAATCACCGCCCCGAGGTCGTCTGCTCCAGGCCGTCCCCGAGGCTGCACCGACCCTCGCACTGCCACTGCGTCGTCCCGTTGGGCCATAGCGAGCGTGGCGCGTGGTGCCTTCAACCACCCCGAGGTCTACCCCGTCGTCGCTCCGACTTGCGCGTTGCCGCTACGTCGCCCTTTCGGGTCATAGCGTCGCGGCGCGCAGTCCACTCCGCCGTCTTCGCGCGTCGACTTCTACGTGGTATGCGTCGCGCAGCCTCCCAAGGCGCGGGCACTACTAGGGAAATAGCTATACATGGAAAGCTTATTAGTGGCGCATATAACAGGCCATGCGCCACCATCTGTTAGGGGTGGCGCACTGGAAAATAATGCGCCACCCATAAGACCTTAGGGGTGGCACATTATTTTCCAGTGCGCCAACCCTAAGAGTGGACCAGCCTGGATGATCTTATACGTGGCGCATTTAGTAATATGCGCCACCCCTAAGAACCTTATAGGTGGCGCATTTAGTAATATGGGCCAACAATTATAGGCTGGCAGTGTGAGGGATGCGCACTACGCCCTTCATCACATGAGGGCGATTGTACAGGAACAACTCAACCTTACGCTGCCAAGTCATCTCAGAGAGTGGGCCGAAAGGAAGGCGGAAATCGCCGATGCAAATCTTAAGGAGGAGTTCTTTCACATCCAAGCGCAGATGACGACTATCATCCATCATGAAGTACAAATGAGGGGGTCGATCTTCCACTCGAACATTGCACCATCCAATGGGGAGATAGAAGTCCGCCTAAAGGCCTTGCGTGACACAAGGCCTTTCATGACGAAAGAAGGATGCCGCCCATTCCCCGAGCCGAGTCAGAACAATTGAACAATTTATGTTATATATGGCAGTCGTTTGATGAATGTGTGCCCTACTTATAATTTGGATGTACTCTTTGTGTAGTAGATGGTAGTGTCAAATACTCTTGGTGCTCTTTGTGTATAAAGGTCACTGCATGTGCATTATGCATATGTGCATGCTCCTCGCCATTGATCGACTTGCTTTATGTTGTTGATAAGAATAGATGCTACATTGCGTTGTTCTCCTTTGGTATGAATTCATATGGATGTGACCTCTAAAGCTTTTTTTTGTGCAGGTTGAAGAGACAACAAGAGATGATGACGAAAGTAGCTTTCTGTTTTCAATAATTGTTGGACTCATTGTAATATTGTGATGGATGTAATCTTGTGAATCTTGTTGGCCTCTAAATCTTTGTAATAAGAATTATAATGCAATTCTTTTTTATCAATAATTGTTGGGCTCATTGTAATATTGTATTTTGCATTTCTGTAATATAATAAAAATATCTGTAATGTTTTTATTCTTTTCTGTAATTCTTTATGTTTTTGTTTTCTGTAACCCATTTAGTGGCGCATTTTGTCTGGCTTTAGTGGCGCACTGGGAATGCGCCATCCCTCAGGAACCTTAGGCGTGGCGCATATCAGAATGCGCCACCCCTAAGAGCTTATAGGTGGCGCATTCTGAGATGCGCCACGCCTAAGGGCCTTAGGGGTGGCGCATCCAGAATGCGCCACCTCTAAGCCCTTATTAGTGGCTTGTAGTTAGTGGCGCATCCATAATGCGCCACTAAACACAAAAAATGACGCCACTAAAAGGGTATTCCCTAGTAGTCGGGAATGCCACCGTCCGCGTCGGTCTTCGTCACGCTATCGGGTTCTTCCTCGCCTAATTCGAACACCATCACCGCGCTTGTGACCTAGCCGCCGCCTCCTCCTCCTCCTTAGGTCGCCGCCGCTCTTCTTCCCGGTCCACGGCGACTACCTCGACACCGGCCACCCCGACTCGATATCGACCACGGCGTCCCTCGCACTGCTACCTCGACAACAGCAACACCACCCTACGCTCTCGGCTACTTCGACATCGGCACAAAGGGCTATCACCTCGCTTGAGCACCTCGACGACTCCTCTCCAGTCTGACCGTTCGCGACGGTCATGTTTTCTGCGTCGTTACCGCTACGACTGCGGGGGATGTTAGAGTATATTGACATATCTCTGCAACGGGAAACAAAAATATCAAAAAGACCTAGCCTAACCCTTTGTCTACATGCAAGTCCAAAAAATGTACTTTCGATGTGTCCACTCAATCATAGAGCTTCGAAGGTGGTTGGTCCCAGTGTGATGAGTTCATACGTTTTATCACACACATATCATTGGACCGTGCCAATGCAATGAAATATTTAAAATAATCTCTCAAAATTGTTGGGAGAATTTCCCTCCGTGAGTCGTTACCGTTCATAAATTTTCTATCGTACTTTTGCTTGCTTTTTAGCGTGATGGATGGAATTTTATCCTCGTATCCTTTTCACCAAACGTGCTTGCAACTAATATACATTGAACAAAAAATACATTGCATTATCCGAAGCCACCAAACTAATGTCGTGGATGTATTAGACCTGTCAATTTCAACATTGAATTTACATAAAATAACACACTTTTATGGGGTGGTTGGCAATAAAGATAAATAGAACTGTGTAAAAAAGATAAACAACAACCTACATATTACATGGGGTATGAGCTGCGAAATTATTGTTTGAAGATAACTATAATTTTAGATAAATTCAAAGTACTTAACTTTCTGTTTAATGCATGCATGACTTTTCAATCTTGTTCTAAAAAAATCACAATTTAAGTTGTATATTTTCAATTTTTTGTAATTCTTTTTATAGCGCTCCAGAAAAAAAGAAAAGTGTCACTTTTTAAAACATGTATATCTCCTTATAGAAAAATAAAAATATATTTTGTTATTGCATGTATCTCTTCCTTTATTGACCTAATTTACTTACTCATGATCAATGAAAAATTACCTAGAGTAATTTCTTTATAAAATTTTTATAATTTCATGCCTTGGTCATCGTATTAAAATAAATACAATTTTTAATTCGTTTTTAGCCCTCTAGAAGAAATAAAAAGTGTCTCTCTTTTTGATTGCATGAGCATCTTTTCGGACCCGGGGTTTGCGTATGTAATTCCTGTTACAACACAATCATATGGAGAGCCGAGAGCCGTACCCACTTGTCTAAGCAGACAAGGCCAAGCACCGAACACTCTCGAAAAGCATCGAACGTGAGGGGCATCCCATCCAGGCCGGATGATCAACTGAGATGGATCCTCATCGTCCTCCCACAAGTCTAAATGGTTATGGGTGGTGAAATCCCATACTCATAGACAAGTCGCCTCAACCATATTATCGATTGAATCATAACACTTACATAAACAGACTCCAGCCCGATCTCTTAGTCGGGGTCTCTGGCGGGCTCAATCATACAACAAAGTGTGCCACGTGACAGAGTCACGAGCAATCGCATCGCGATGCCCCAAGCTGCGCACATGTAAGGGCCACTTGGTGTATGAAAGACCGCCGGCAAGAACACAACTAAGCTATCGAACCGCACACTAAGACATGCACGTTATAATCATACACGCAGCATACATGTCCAGTGTAAACAGCAGGTAATCACAACATGAACTCTACAAACGCATAGTCTTTATAACTTCTGCTAAACAGAGCAGACATAGTAGTTGTATTACAAGCAGAGATCACATGGTTGTGATCCAACATTACATCAAACATCAACGGAAGCAAATTATGTCTTAGTAAAGACAAGTTTAACAAATGTCTTAAGAAGCCTGAAAGAAAATACAACGACCCTCCAAAGGGCACAGGCTGCTGTCTGGAACTATATGACCTGGTCCACGTCGAGCTCGAGGTAGAGGCCACCATCAGGGACAGTGGTTTCGTCTCTAAAACATAGAATAAGCAAACGTGAGTACAAAGACGTACTCAGCAAGACTTACATCAGATCTATACTACTGATGCTCAAGTATCAAGGAAAGGGAGGTGGGGTTTCAATGCAGAAGTGCCATCTTTGACTTGGCTAGTCATGTACTACGATTACCAGAAAGAGGTAAGGAGCGTACACGAGTCCAAGTATCAAGTCTCCAAGCAATACACCACTATGGTTACTTCCTCGACTTCCCCACGAGGAAGCACGCCATAGCACTCACACTTATCTTGGCAATTTTAGAGTAACCATTGAAGTTGTCTATGACAAAGTAAAGGTCTCCAAGTAGTCCATAACCGCGGACACGGCTATTCGAATAGTTCATTAACCCTGCAGGGGTGTACTGCTACACACACGCATTCATCAGTTACCGCCTGGGAGTGGACCCTTCAAGCGAGTACCGGCGAGGATGTTGCCACAACACTTCACTCACAGCTCCATCTCTAGTCCAAGGGAGTCGCCTATTTGAGTTGGGACCACGATAGGAATCCGGCCGATTTTTTCGATGCAGACTCAAACGTTGTGTGACCGCCATCAAGCTCAACTCGATCATGATCACTTGATTCAACTTGCCCACAACCTACGTCCACCACTTACCTTGATGTACCTGCTTGAGATCGTTTAAAGTTCGAACTACTTGCGACTCCTGGACTTGGTCCGGGGTGAGGTACTAGGCCGAGAGGGGTCAGTGAGCCCAATGTGTGGTCTTACTCTTAGTCTTGGATAACAACACAAGAACTCGGGCTTAAGGCAGTGTTCAACGAGACAACCCATTGTGTACTCCTACACAGCCTCTCATCGTTCACCTTGTTTAGGTCAAATTCACCAACACGTTACCACCATCATTCACATGATCACTACCATCCCGACTCACATCAAAGTAGCCTCATTATAACCTCTAAGCATGCAATAAGTTGTAACAGTTGCAGGGGCCACATGATATCAAACAACTCCTACATCTGCTAGGATTGTGGTTTGCTTACTACTGTGACAAAATGATAGGTCTTGCAAAGGAATGGGTTCAACTAGCGGTAGAACGTATCATGGGGACATCCTAAACATGCATAAGCGAGAATGAGAGGGAACTGGGATTTTGTTGACATGATAAAAGAGGGGGTGCTTGCCTTGCTGATGATCACAAGGTACTATACTTCTGGTGTGAGGTTGAACTCGTCTCCGAGATCAACTCTACCGAGAAGATGCAATCACCGAAGCACTGGAAGTAAAGCACATTCAATGAATTACAATGCTCAAACAATATGCAAAACATAGCATGGCAATGTACTGAGGTGACCTATGTTTAACTGCAACATGTTAATTGAAGTTGATTTGAAAAGTAAATTCAAATTCAAACTCCAAATGGTATTCAATTTAGTCCAAGTTGCATTTGCTAATGTTTTTTCATTGTAAACCATGTGATCATGTGTGTGATATGTCTCTGATGTACAAGTGATCATGTTTGCATTGCGTTGGTTGAAGTTGGAATAGCATTTGAATTCAATTTGAATTAATTCCAATTAAACCAAATAGCAAAAGCTACTGGTCCCAATTTAATATCAACTCAAACAAAGTTGAAAGTTGGAAATTTGGATAGAGCATTTTCTGCTGATCATTTTTCATATATTACACTTTGCATTTGGACTTATAGATTAAAAGATATTAATATTTGAAGTTTCGCTTATTTTCTGTAATTTACTGATTAAATAAAATGATTTAACAAATACTGCATCATGCTGGCGTCAGCATGACGTGTGGCCAGCCCTGACTGGGGGGGCCCCACTGGTCAGTGGCTAGGGCTTAATTAAGCTTCTGTTTAAATTAAACTTTGTTTAATTAAGGCCCTGTGCCCACTGTCAGTGAGAGGGTTAGGGGTTAGTGCTCTGGTTAGGGCCTCTAATGGTGGTGTCGCCGGAGTTCACTGTTGACGGCCGGAGAACTCGCCGGAATGCGATTTAGGGCACGGGAGGCAGAAAGAGGAGCACTGGGGGGAAGCTTGGAGTCGCGCGCATCGCTTAGAGCGAGTGGGGGCTCAAGGGGGGGTTGTGGTCATGGCTGCGACAAGGAGATCGGCGGATGGAGCTCCTGTTAATGGCGAAGACGGTGTAGAGGGCTTGGGGAGAAGCACGGATGGGGGGAAACGGAGCGCCCAGCTCACCTGAAGGCGATGGCGCACTCGGGGAAGCCGGGGAGGAGCTGGGGGCGCCGGATTTATCGCCAGGGTTCCTTGCGGCCGGCGGCGGGGAATTGAGGCGGGCGTCTCCTCCGGTGGTCTTCGGCTTCAATTCCGCGTGCAGCATGACGAGGACGATCACGGGGAGTCTTCTGTACACGGCGGCTCAGGCTATCTCAGCTGGTGGCCACGCAGGCGCGGCGGCGTGCTCCGGTGGCTCTCGGCTAGCGCTCGGTAAGATGGCGAGGGAGAGGGAGAGAGGACTAAAGAGGGGGGAAAGAACCTGGGCGTCTCCAGGCGTCCACGACGACAAGATGGAGGCAGGGAGAGGCTAGGGAGCTGCCACCGCGGCGACGGCGGCATGCCGGGCACGCAGCAGTGTGCTCGTGCCCGGGGAAGACGACAAGGGCGCCAGGGTGGGCTTGGGACGACTTCTACGAGTTGGGCTTCTTCCCTGGTAAGCCCTCTTTCTTTTTATTTCTTTTCTGTAATTTGTTTTGATTTGATTTCTAAATCAAACCATTTTTTAAAATTCCAAAAACTTTTATGTTGGCTTAGGAGACATATATAACTCCACACATAAAGTTTCTGAATTTTTGAAATATATTTAAATAATTTCAATTGCAAATACATTAAATATTTCATTTCCAAAGGGCTTTTGGACTTTTAGAATAATCAGAGAGCATGAAGTGGGACCCACTTCACTTGAAATGTGATCATGCCCATTTATAAGACTTTTCAAAAAGGTCAAAGCATTTTTGGAAAAAAAAAATTGTCTGGCCTTTTATTAAAATTATTTTGAGGCTTTTTGCTTCCCCAATTCTTTTCTTTTTGCAAAAAATTTCATGATGCAAAAATGCAAGCTAGGTTAAACACAAACCTAATTTAGGGTTCTGACAACTCGCCCCTACTCAAAATAATCTCGTCCCGAGATTCAGAAGTCGTCGGGAAGAGGGTGGGGTACTCAGCTCGTAGATGATCCTCTCGTTCCCAGGTGGCTTCATTCTCTGAATGATGTGACCACTTCACTTTGAGGAATCTGATCTTCTGACGTCTGGTGCTACGCTCGGCTTCATCAAGAATACGAATAGGGTACTCTTGATATGAAAGATTATCTTGGAGATCAAGCGTTTCGTGGTCTACTTCGCGGATGGGGTCCTTGAAGCAACGCCTGAGTTGAGAGACGTGGAAGACATCATGAACCTGGGAGAGGTGAGCGGGTAGTTCCAATTGGTAGGCAACTTCTCCACGTTTAGCAAGAATGCGAAAGGGACCAATGTAACGTGGGGCCAACTTGCCTTTGATACCGAAGCGATGGGTACCCTTCATATGAGTAACCCGAAGGTAAGCCTTCTCATCCAGATTATAGCTTTCTTCCCTATGATGACGATCATAATAGCTTTTCTGACGAGACTGGGTTGTTTTCAATTTCTCACGAACAATGCGAACCTGCTCTTATGCATCTTGAATCATATCCGGTCCAAAGAATTGTCTTGCACCGGTTTCTGACCAGTTTAGGGGTGTTCGACATTTCCGTCCATAGAGAAATTCAAAAGGAGCCATGCCCAAACTAGATTGGAAGCCATTGTTATACGCAAATTCGGCAAAAGGAAGAGAATTCTCCCATTTCTTTCCGAAAGAGATAACACAAGCTCTCAGCATGTCTTCGAGAATTTGATTGACCCTTTCTACTTGACCACTGGACTGTGGGTGATAAGCGGTGCTAAAGGAGAGGTGGGTTCCCATAGCATTCTGAAAACTTTCCCAAAATCGAGAAGTGAAAAGACTACCACGGTCTGAATTGATTTCCAAAGGAACACCATGAAGAGACACTATTCAGGAGACATACAAGTCTGCTAACTGGCTAGCAGTTGTAGACTCGCGAACGGGAAGGAAGTGAGCAACTTTGGAAATTCTGTCAATGACAACGAATATGACATCATTTCCTTTCTGGGTTTTTGGAAAGCCAGTGATGAAGTCCATACTGACTTTATCCCATTTCCACTCAGGGATAGGCAAAGGTCTAAGAGTACCAGCAGGTCTTTGATGTTCTGCCTTAACGCGACGACAAACATCACATTCAGCAATGAACTGAGCAATTTCTCGCTTCATCCTAGTCCACCAAAATCTCTGGCATAGGTCTTGGTACATCTTTGTACCACCGGGATGAATCGAGAGGGGAGATTCATGGGCTTCTTTAAGGATCAGCTGTCTAAGGTTCTTATTCTTCGATACTACTATCATGTTATAAAAGTATACAACACCTTCATTCTCTAGGGTAAAACATTTAGCCTTACCACTAGCAATGTTTTCTTTGATGTGTCCGATACCTCGAGCACGTTTCTGTGCAGCTTTGATTTCATCCTCAAGAGTTGGTTTCACTACCAAGGTGGAAAGAAATCCATAAGGAACAATCTCAAGATTAAGCTTTCGAAGTTCCTCATAGAGAAGTGGTTGATACTGTTGTAACATGAGGTTGTTACAATACGACTTACGACTTAGTGCATCAGCCATGACATTGGCTTTGCCTGCGGTGTAAGAAATTCCTAAGTCATAATCTTTTATCAACTCTATCTAGCGTCTTTGCCTGAGATTAAGATCTGGCTGGGTGAATATGTATTTGAGGCTTTGGTGGTCGGAATAGATCTCACAACGATTACCAAGGAGGTAATGTCGCCAAGTTGTCAGGGCATGAACTACGGCAGAGAGATCAAGATCATGGGTAGGATAGTTCTCTTCATGTGGACGCAACTGGCGTGAAGCATAAGCTACCACATGTCTATCTTGCATAAGTATGCATCCTAACCCTTGCCGTGAAGCATCACAATAGATTTCGAAATTCTTTTTGGTGTCTGGAGGCGCAAGTACGGGCACAGAAGTCAAACTTCTTTTTAGCTCTTGAAAGCTTTCCTCGCACTTGGGGGTCCATTCGAATTTCTTATCTTTCTTGAGGAGTTCAGTTAGAGGCTTTGCAACTTTGGAGAAGTTCTCAACGAAGCGGCGACAATAGCTTGCTAGGCCAAGAAAACTCCTAACTTGCTTAACCGATTCAGGTGGAGTCCATTCAAGGACGGCCTGAACTCTCTCGGGATTGACAGCAATGCCTTTGGCAGAAATCACTTGGCCTAAGTAGGTCACTTCTGGTAGCCAAAATTCACACTTGGAGAATTTAGCATATAGGCGATGCTCTCGAAGTTTCATCAATACCAGCCTAAGATGTTCTGCGTGCTCTTCTTCGTTCTTCGAGTAGATGAGAATGTCATCAAGATAAACTACAACAAATTTATCTAAATACTCCATGAAGATCGAATTCATCAAACGCGAGAATGTGGCGGGGGCATTGGTTAAACCGAAGGACATGACGGTGTACTCATAAAGACCATAACGAGTAGTGAAAGACGTTTTGGGAATGTCCTCGTTTCTAATTTTGATTTGATGATAGCCTAATCTCAAATCCATTTTGGAGAAGACAGAGGATCCAGCAAGTTGATCATAAAGATCATTGATCCTGGGAAGTGGGTACTTGTTCTTTATCGTCGCTAGATTTAGCGGGCGATAGTCTACGCACATCCTTTGTGTTCCATCTTTCTTCGTTACGAACAGAACGGGGAAACCCCATGGTGATGAGCTAGGGCGGATGAAGCTTTTTGCCAACAAAGCTTCAAGTTGGATTTTAAGCTCAGCTAACTCACGTGGGGCCATTTTGTATGGGCGTCTGGAAATTGGGGTTGTGCCTGGCATAAGATCCACTATGAACTCTACACATCTATCGGGTGGCATGCCAGGCAGCTCTTCAGGATAGAAATCCGGGAAGTCACGAACCACCGGAATATCTTCAAGGTCGGGAAGGGAAGCACATTCAAAGAATGCAACTGGGTTCTAGAGCTTGGTGAGGTGTAGTCAATCGTCTGACCTGAAGGATGGGTGAGTTTAACTGACTTGGCTTTACAATCAAGGACAACATTCTGTCTTGATAACCAATCCATTCCTAGGATCACATCAATGTCTGAAGACTTGAGGGCTATAAGAGAAGCAAGGAATACTAAACCCTCAATGGAAACTTCATTTTCATGACTCACCATGGTGGTGTGCCATCTAGATCCAGGGGCTTGCACAACTAAGGGTGTGGATAACATTGAAAATGAGAAGTCATGTGACAGTGCAAAATCCTGGGATATGAACGAATGAGATGCTCCTGGGTCGAAAAGAACGGAAGCTGGGATGGAATTGACAGTAAGGGTTCCAAGTACAACATCGGTTGACTTGTGGGAATCTAGAATGGATACATGATTCACATAACCATGTTCATAAATAGGAGGCTTGACATTCGAAGTTTTGGGTAGTGTCTTACCACGACGAAAGGCTTGCTTTGGATTAGTGTGGTGGCTACATGATTTTGGGGACACTCTCGAACATTGTGGCCTGATTGTCCACATTGGAAACAAACACCACGTGGAATGAAAGGAACATGAGCACTTGATTGTCCAACAAAATTCCAAGGAGGAAGATTGGGTTGAGGTGGACGATATATGGTGGTTGATAGTCTAGAAGCACTTACAGCATGACTGACGTCACTGAAGGGAATCCACACACAGCGTTTCCGAGAACCTGAGCTAGAAGATGGTGCAAAATCACGATCACGCTTACGAGACTCTTCGTACAACTCATTTCCATACTCGGCCTTGAAGGATTTGTTGACTAGATCCTGGAAGTTGATGAACTCGTGAAGATTCAAGTCATGACGAAGGACGGGGCTAAGTCCCTTGCGGAACCTTGCCTGTTTCTTGGCATCAGTGGATACTTCTTCTTGGGCATAACGTGCTAGACGAGTGAACTCAGTCTGATACTCATGAACATACATCTTTCCTTGGGTCAGATTGCAAAATTGTTCTCTCTTGCGCTCCATCAGCTAATCTGGAATATGATACCCTCGGAAGTCATCACAAAACTCCTGCCAAGTCACCACGTGACCTACAGGCTGCATTTCTATGAAATTCTCCCACCACTGAAGATCTGCACCTTCCAAAAATTATGTCGCGAATAGCACACGATCACTAGGAGAAACATGGGCCTTCTCAAGCTTACACTCGAGGGAACGAAGCCAATCATCGGCATCAAGGGGCTCAGAAGAACATCGGAATACTGGCGGGTTGAGGAGAATGAAGTTCTGGATGGTAACAACACTATGATGCTGATGAGAAGTGTTCTACTCAATACGCTCGAGAAGACGTGTCTGATCACGATGATTCTTCTCAGCCTCCATCATGATTTCCTCTGCAGAAGGCGGTGGTGGAGGATCTTCATCATCTCTATTACCAAGACTGAAATCAACACAACGTTTTCCACCTGACATTCTGTGTGATAAGAATCAACAATCAGAATAGGATTTATGATATACTTCTAAGCTAAGCAAACATGTCAGATCCCTCTGTTAGGTATGTGCTAGGGTTAGCTAGTGCCTTTGCATCATGTCAAAATTTTCAAAAAGAAATCTTGGAAATCAAATTCAAAATCAAAATGGGAGAAGGAACACCCCCCAGATGAATTATTTCAAAAGGCCAGATAAAAATCTTTTCCAAAAATTCATGTTAGAGTTTTGAAAAGTCTTATAAATGAGTGTGATCACATTTCAAGTGATGTGGGACCCACCCCATGCTCATAGATTTTTCAAATATTCAAACAGTACCTTGGAATTAAAGAAATACCCCTTTTTGATTTAAAATTCAAATCATTTGAATTTTAAAAATGTTGAAAGTTCATGAGTGGCTAGTCTATATTATTATGATGCCACATAAAAGTTTTCAGCATTTAATAAAATGGTTTGGTATTTTTATCAGAGCCAAAACAAATTACAGAAAAAGAAAGGAAAGATTAAACAGAGAGAAAAAGAAAAGGCTTACCTCTCGCCTGGGGCGAGGCCCACCTCTCCAGCCGGCCCATCCCACCCGAACCGTTCTGTCGTCTTCCTCCCGCGCGTCCAAGCAGCTCCGTGGCAGGGCGCCGACGCCGTGGACGCCACCGCGACGTCTTCGACCTTCCAGACCTCCCCGTGCCATCTTCTCGTGTCCTGGAGAACCGCCTTGAAGCCGTGCATCGTTTCCCCCTCCTCTCTCGTGCTCTCCCTTCCTCTCCTCGTTTTCCCCTTCTTCTCCGAGAGCAGCCGCTGCTCGCCGTCGCAAGAACTCGCGGCCACCGTGCCCTAGAGCTTGAGCCAACGTGTCCCTCGTGCTCCTCATCGACGACTACCCCAAGCTGGAGAAGATGGGCGCCTGATTGAACTCGTGGACGACGCAAGCTTCATCGCGACCTCGCCGGACCCGCAACCTCGCCGTCTTCGATTCGCCGTCGTCAAGCCTTCCCCGCCTCCATCGACTGCGCCGCTGCACTCCCTGCGTTTGGGTGAGTGTTTCCTCTAACCTAGCCGGCCCCTCTTGCCCTCTGTCACCGTTTGCTATGGTCGCCGGAGTACCAAGCCGCCACGGTCGTCATCGGTGAGCAACTGCTATGCAATCGACCTCGCCGTCTTGTCCTTCACCTCCGCCTTGATCTGCTACGTCGAACGCACCCACCAGCGGCTCAAATGTTGCTCTGTAGCGAGATCCACCCCGACCCCGTGCCACGGCCGCCGCGGAAGGTCGTCGCCGGCGTCACTCCGGTGCTCCCCTGTGGCGTTGCTCTGCACCACTCGACGCGGGCGTCCACGAGCTTTCGATTGCTGCCTCCCGCGCATCAAATGGCCCACGGCAGCCTCCTCCCCGTGCAGCGCCGCCGCACTGGTGGCCACCGGCGGCTAGCCGCCGGTGAGGCCTCTGTCATTAGGGGTTAAACCCCCCTGCTAATTAACCCCAGGTCAATGACAGGTGGGGCCCCCAGGCACTTAACCCCCTGGTTAAGTTTAAACCGGTTTAATTAACACATGTGACACTGACAACCCTGGCCCACCAGTCAGACCCCCCCCCCCCCCACGTCAGCATGACCACATGCTGATGCAATAAAAGGATTTAAATGAATTTCCAAATAAAAAGAAATATAAATAATTCCAGAAATTCCAAAAAATACCCCAAACTTTGGAAATTCATAGGAAATTCATATTAACTCCAAATTGGACAAATAATATATGAAAAATGATCAGGAGAAAATTATCTTTCCAAATATGCAACTTTCAACTCTGTTTGAGTTGAATTTAAAATGGGACCAGTAGCATATGTCATTTGGTTTATTTGAATTTAATTCAAATTCAAATCACTTGATCTTGCAACTTGGACCATGGAATTATGATGTAATTCAACCATACATCAGAAGCACATCTTATACAAGTGAACATGTTTCAAAATGATCAAACTATGTCAATTGCACCTTGGCTAATTTGAATTCAAATGTGGAGTTTGAATTTGCATTTCAAATGCAATATATTCCACTTAAATGGAATTGCCTCACACATCAAGACTTATACTTCAAGTTTCAACATTCATTCATGTGCTTGAGCATTGCATTCATATTGATTGCTACTTCGTGCTTTGTTTGTCGAGTAGAGGTGGAACCGGAGCAAGAGGTCACCCCCTTCGCTGAAGATCCAGAAACCGAACCTCGTCAGCAAGGCAAGCAAAACCCCATTGATCATGTCGATAAAATCCCATTTCCCTCTCATGTCTCGCTTATGCATTGTTTAGGATGATCACCATGCTTCGTTTCTACCGTATAGATGAACCCATTCCCTTGCATGACCTATCTTTTGTCACAGTAGTAAGCAAACCACAATCCTAGCAACTGTAGGAGTTGTTTGATATCATGTAACCCCTGCAATGTTACTGCTTATTGCATGCTTAGTATGATACCATGTTGTTACTGTGATGAGAGTCGGGATGGGAATGATCATGTTGATGATGGTAGAAAAGTGTTGGTGAATCGACCCTAATACAAGGTGAACGATGAGAGGCTGTGTAGGAGTACACAGTGGGTTGTCTCGTTGAACACCGCCCTAGTACGAGTTCTTGTGTGGTGATCCAAGATGAAGATTACAACCATACATTGGGCTCACTGACCCCTCTCAACTTACTAACTCATCCCTTTCGATGTCCAGATGTCGCAATAGTTCGGAGTTCTGGTAGGCTTGTGTCCTGGATGCTAAGTGAGAGAACGGCTCACCCGAGACCGGCTTATGCACCACGCACACATCGCTTGGGTCCACTTCGGTAAACCGGCCGGGTTCACGATTGTGGTAACCAACCCAAGTAGGCGGCTTTCTTGGACTAGATAGGCTATGAGGTAACAGTTGTGGTGAGCATCCTCGCTGGCACCCCTTGAATGCTGTCGAGATCAAAGGCGGTAAATGATGGTCATGTGTGTGTAGCGGTACACCCTTGCAAGGTTAACAAAACTATTCGAATAGCCGCGTCCGCGGTTATGGACTACTTGGAAAGCTTAGCTTGATTATTAGATAACTTGAACCGGATACTTCTAAAACACACCAAGATAAGTGTGAGTGCTATGGCGTGCTTTCTCGTGGGGAAGTCGAGGAAGGCACCATAGTGGTGTATTGGTTGGAGAAAGTAGTGGACTCGTGTACGCTTCTTACCTCAAGTCTGGTACTCGTAGTTCAGGATTAGCCAAGTCAAAGCTGGCACTTCTGCAAGTGAAACCCCACCTCCCTTTACCTTGATACATATGCATGAGTAATATAGCTCCTATGTAAGTCTTGCTGAGTACGATTTTGTACTCACGTTTGCTTAATCTATGTTTTAGATGAACCCACCGACCCCGTTGGTGGCTTATACCCGAAGCTCGAAGAATGAAGACTCAGACCAAGACCAAGCTAGTGTAGTCCCAGTCAGACGACTGGTTCCCTCGTGGAGGGGCTTGTTTTTAGATAAGGCTTCTCTAAGCCATTTGTTAAACTTGTCTGTACTCAGACCTACTTTGCTTCCGCTTGTTTGTTGTAATGTTGGATCACATGCTTGTGATCTCTGTGTGCACTCTGTAAGAGTTATTAATAAAGATGTATACTTTGTAGAGAATTGCAATGATACCAACTGTTTGTACAAGGCATGTGTGATGCGTGTATGTTTATAACATGCATGCCTTTACATGGGTTTTCGAGACCTTAGTTGTGATCTGGCTGGCGGTCTTTTATACACCAAGTGGCCCTTAGATGTGCGCAGCTTGGGGCATCGCGATGCGATTGTTCGAGACTCTGTCTCGTGCACACTTTGATGTATGATCGAGCCCGCCCTAGACCCCGACTAAGTGATCGGGCTGGAGTAAGTCTATGTAAGGGTTATAATACAATCGATAGTATGGTTGAGGCGACTTGTCTATGAGTATGGGAGTTCATCACCCATATCATTTAGACTTGTGTACGGACGATGAGGACCCATTTCAGTTGATCATCCGGCCTGGATGGGATGCCCCTCACGTTCGATGCTTTCCGAGAACGTTCTGTGCTTGGCCTTGTCTGCTTAGACAAGTGGGTACGGTTCTCGGCTCTCCATATGATTGTGTTGTAGCGAGGCTTGCATACGCTAACCCCGGGTCCCGACACAACAAGACTATAATGCAACGGCATCGAAGACATAGTCGGACAGCATAACGGCTGTACCGGGATGGAGTAAGAGACAACCAACAAGATAACAAACATCACTTCCAAAGAAGCACTATGGAATGATGACTCTGGAAGACCACGACACTCCTACAGCTACAAAGAAGCAAACAACGAGATGTCCTAGTAAAGACATAGATGAGCCTAGTCCTATCTTCCCATAGAACAAGATGAGGGTGACTCAGAACTCATATCGATGAGGGTAAGGAGAAAAGGAAGTCTTACGTTGTTCCCATATACCCAAAGTAACTATATAACTATAGATGCTAGACTCGACTTCGATCAAGAGGTTGATAATCCTACAGACAGTCCTGCTCTGATACCAAGTCTGTCGGGACCCGGGGTTTGCGTATGTAATTCCTGTTACAACACAATCATATGGAGAGCCGAGAACCGTACCCACTTGTCTAAGCAGACAAGGCCAAGCACCGAACACTCTCGGAAAGCATCGAACGTGAGGGGCATCCCATCCAGGCCGGATGATCAACTGAGATGGGTCCTCATCGTCCGCTCACAAGTCTAAATGGTTATGGGTGGTGAAATCCCATCTCATAGACAAGTCGCATCAACCATATTATCGATTGAATCATAACACTTACATAAACAGACTCCAGCCCGATCTCTTAGTCAGGGTCTCGTGCGGGCTCAATCATACAACAAAGTGTGCCACGTGACAGAGTCACGAGCAATCGCATCGCGATGCCCCAAGCTGCGCACATCTAAGGGCCACTTGGTGTATGAAAGACCGCCGGCAAGAACACAACTAAGCTATCGAACCCCACACTAAGACATGCACGTTATAATCATACACGCAGCATACATTTCCAGTGTAAACAGCAGGTAATCACAACATGAACTCTACAAACTCATGTCTTTATAACTTCTGCTAAACAGAGCAGACATAGTAGTTGTATTACAAGCAGAGATCACATGGTTGTGATCCAACATTACATCAAACATCAACGGAAGCAAATTATGTCTTAGTAAAGACAAGTTTAACAAATGGCTTAAGAAGCCTGAAAGAAAATACAACGACCCTCCAAAGGGCACAGGCTGCTGTTTGGAACTATACGACCTGGTCCACGTCGAGCTCGAGGTAGAGGCCACCATCAGGGTCAGTGGTCTTGTCTCTAAAACATAGAATAAGCAAACGTGAGTACAAAGACGTACTCAGCAAGACTTACATCAGATCTATACTACTCATGCTCAAGTATCAAGGCAAAGGGAGGTGGGGTTTCAATGCAGAAGTGCCATCTTTGACTTGGCTAGTCCTGTACTACGATTACCAGAAAGAGGTAAGGAGCGTACACGAGTCCAAGTATCAAGTCTCCAACCAATACACCACTATGGTTACTTCCTCGACTTCCCCACGAGGAAGCATGCCATAGCACTCACAGTTATCTTGGAAATTTTAGAGTAACCATTGAAGTTATCTATGATCAAGTAAAGGTCTCCAAGTAGTCCATAACTGCGGACACGGCTATTCGAATAGTACATTAACCCTCCAGGGGTGTACTGCTACACACACGCATTCATCAATTACCGCCTGGGAGTGGACCCTTCAAGCGAGTACCGGTGAGGATGTTGCCACAACACTTCACTCACAGCCCCATCTCTAGTTCTAGGGAGTCGCCTATTTGATTTGGGACCACGATCGGAATCCGGCCGAGTTTTCCGATGCAGACTCAAACGTTGTGTGACCGCCATCAAGCTCAACTCGATCATGATCACTTGATTCAACGTTCCCACAACCTACGTCCACCGCTTACCTTGATGTACCTGCTTGAGATCGTTTAAAGTTCGAACTACTTGCGACTCCTGGACTTGGTCCGGGGTGAGGTACTAGGCCGAGAGGGGTCAGTGAGCCCAATGTGTGGTCGTACTCTTAGTCTTGGATAACAACACAAGAACTCGGGCTTAAGGCAGTGTTCAACGAGACAACCCACTGTGTACTCCTACACAGCCTCTCATCGTTCACCTTGTTTAGGTCAAATTCACCAACATGTTACCACCATCATTCACATGATCACTACCATCCCGACTCACATCAAAGTAGCCTCATTGTAACCTCTAAGCATGCAATAAGCTGTAACAGTTGCAGGGGCCACATGATATCAGGCAACTCCTACATCTGCTAGGTTTGTGGTTTGCTTACTACTGTGACAAAATGATAGGTCATGCAAAGGAATGGGCTCAACTAGCGGTAAAACGTATCATGGGGACATCCTAAACATGCATAAGAGAGAATGAGAAGGAACTGGGATTTTATCGACATGATCAAAGAGGGGGTGCTTGCCTTGCTGACGATCACAAGGTACTGTACTTCTGACGTGAGGTTGAACACGTCTCCGAGATCAACTCTACCGAGAAGATGCAATCACCGAAGCACTGGAAGAAAAGCACATTCAATGAACTACAATGCTCAAACAATATGCAAAACATAGCATGGCAATGTACTGATGTGACCTATGTTTAACTTGCAACATGTTAATTGAAGTTGATTTGAAAAGTAAATTCAAATTCAAACTCCAAATGGTATTCAATTTAGTCCAAGTTGCATTTGCTAATGTTTGTTCATTATAAACCATGTGATCATGTGTGTGATATGCCTCTGATGTACAAGTGATCATGTTTGCATTGCATTGGTTGAAGTTGGAATAGAATTTGAATTCAATTTGAATTAATTCCACTTAAACCAAATAGAAAAAGCTACTGGTCCCAATTTAAGATCAACTCAAACAAAGTTGAAAGTTTGAAATTTGGATAGAGCATTTTCTGCTGGTCATTTTTCATATATTACACTTTGCATTTGGACTTATAGATTAAAAGATATTAATATTTGAAGTTTTGCTTATTTTCTGTAATTTACTGATTAAATAAAATGATTTAACAAATACTGCATCATGCTGGCGTCAGCATGACGTGTGGCCAGCCCTGACCAGGGGGGGGCCCACTGGTCAGTGGCTAGGGCTTAATTAAGCTTCTGTTTAAATTAAACTTTGTTTAATTAAGGCCCTGGGGCCACTGTCAATGAGATGGTTAGGGGGGTTAGTGCTTTGGTTAGGTCCTCTAATGGTGGCATCGCCGGAGTTCACTGTTGACGGCCGGAGAACTCGCCGGATTGCGATTTCGGGCACGGGAGGAAGAAAGAGGAGCACTGGGGGAAGCTTGGAGTCGCGCGCATCGCTTAGAGCGAGTGGGGGCTCAAGGGGGATGTGGCCATGGCTGCGACAAGGAGAGCGGAGGCTGGAGCTCCTGTTAATGGAGAAGACGATGTAGAGGGCTCAGGGAGAAGCACGGATGGGGGGAAACGGAGCGCCCGGCTCACCTGAAGGCGATGGCGCACTCGGGGAAGCCGGGGAGGAGCTGGGGGCGCCGGATTTCTCGCCGGGGTTCCTTGCGGCCGGCGGCGGGGAATTGAGGCGGGCGTCTCCTCCGGTGGTCTTCGGCTTCAATTCCGCGTGCAGCACGACGAGGACGATCACGGGGCGTCTTCTGGACACGGCGGCTCGGGCTATCTCAGCCGGTGGCCACACAGGCGTGGCGACGTGCTCCGGCGGCTCTCGGCTAGCGCTCGGGAAGATGGCGAGGGAGAGGGAGAGAGGACCAGAGAGGGGGGGAAGAACATGGGCGTCTCCAGGCGTCCACGACGACAAGATGGAGGCAGGAAGAGGCTAGGGAGCTGCCACCGCGGCGACGGCGGCATGCCGGGCACGTAGCAGTGTGCTCGTGCCCGGGGAAGACGACAAGGGCGCCAGGGTGGGCTTGGGCCGGCTTCTGCGAGTTGGGCTTCTTCCCTGGTAAGCCCTCTTTCTATTTATTTCTTTTCTATAATTTGTTTTGATTTGATTTCTAAATCAAACCATTTTTTAAAATTCCAAAAACTTTTATGTGGGCTTAGGAGACATATATAACTCCACACATAAAGTTTCAGAATTATTGAAATTATATTTAAATAATTTCAATTGCAAATTAAATATTTCATTTCCAAAGGGCTTTTGGACTTTTAGAATAATCAGAGAGCATGAAGTGGGCCCCCTTCACTTGAAATGTGATCATGCCCATTTATAAGACTTTTCAAAAAGGTCAAAGCATTTTTGAAAAAAATATTTTTGTCTGGCCTTTTATTAAAATTATTTTGAGGCTTTTTTGCTTCCCCAATTCTTTTCTTTTTGCAAAAAATTTCATGATGCAAAAAATGCAAGCTATGTTAAACACAAACCTAATTTAGGGTTCTGACACATCTTCTTCTAGAAAAAGAAGTATTTTTTTCAATTTCATGTGCCTCTTCCTTTTTTGTCTTTATTTAATTATTTTTCATTAATAAACAATTTAGCGTAGGATAATTTTGCTCTAAATTATCTATAATTTTGAACCTTGGCCCCCATGTTAAAATATATAAACCTTACATAAAGTAAGAAATAAAATACATTGAACATGTTTCATTAGGAAAAATGAGAGAGATCAAACATATATATGGTGGTCGCTGGGGCAGGTCCATGAGCCCATGGCGAGAATTTTAAAGTGACGCTCAGGTGCGCAGCTGGGCCACGCGGAAGCACGCGAAAAGGCCCAACAGACTTCCAAATCGTTATTTTTTTTGCTGTAAATATTGGACTGCGGGTTAATTCATTAAAATGTGACGGATGTTTTTGCAAAATAGGCGTGACGGAAGGAGAAACTCACCTCTTTTTATTATTAGGGAAAGATTGACATATCTCTGCATATGGTAGATTATGATTTGTAATCATATCCTACCTTATCTCTAGGATAGACTTCTTGCCTTCCAAGTCTTGTACTCTATATAAACCGCCTGAGAGACTCAATAACAACCACCGCATTCCACCAATCCCCCTCTATCCTTCTACAATTGTGTTTTTTATTATTTTATTCTATTTTTATAAGAAACGAGTTTGTTCACTCAAAGCATGCACCTCCGGTTGAGTGCCTCCATTTTGATCTCATGCAATGGTTAGCATGATAAGAAGCTGAGATACAAACAGATCCAAGTATTGCTTTTTTTTAGAGATTAATACTGCGCTTGGATAGTCGTTTTAGGAATGATTAAAACTGTAAAACGTCCAGGTGGAAAAATATTACGTGCTATCCGAAAGGCAGTATTGGGTGCCGGTCGACCGGCCCAGTTTGGACCGGTCAGACTGTAGCCGTCTGATCTCGTGATTCAACGGTCCAGATTTGCGCGTACCTCTTCGAATTATATGATTGCAACATTTGTGGTACCGTTGCAGCATTTGCGGTACATTTGCAACTTTTTGGTACATAGATGTAATATTTTTTATTTTTAGTGCTTTTTGCAGCAAAAAAATGGTGGTAGCAAGTTTTGATTGCTGGTGGTAGCATTTTTTTACTCAGTTGCAATAAAAAATCATAACCCGTCACCGCTAATCACTTTAACATTTTTTTGGCAAAAGCTCTCAACGGTAGTAGCAAAAATAGACAATGGTGGAAGCAAAAAAGTGAAACGGTTGCAACATTATGCGTAAAAAAAAAACTCCAGATATTTCTTTGCAACAAAATCGTCCCCCTGATTGCAACTTTTTTGGTACATGGATGCAACAAAAATTTATAACGGTTGCAAAAAAATTCGGGACACATCATCACCGATCACACTTCATCTTTTTTGTTGTAGCAAAAATTATTAATAGCATTTATATCATGCCATCAAATGGATGTGCTTAGCACTAAAATACATCTAGATACATCCATTTAGCAAAAAATAATATAGTAATAGCATTTTAGTATGATAGTAATATAAATAATAGCATTTTAATACTACGGTTACAACATTTACGATATATCATGCGTAGCAAAAACGGAGACAGTGGGCGTTGATGGGCTTGGCCCGACCGGCTGAAACTTCTGCCGGTCGGCCGGCTACAATCACTTCCCTATCCGGAAAGATACGCTTGGTTAGTTGTTTCTTTCGGAAAAAACAGATCGTTCTGTACCTTCCACTTGGAAAAATAAAACGCATCCTCCACCTCCGTTTTTTCCACCCGGTTTGTATGTATGCCTAAAATCACTAATTGTAGAGTATTCGTAGCAACGAATATTGTGAACCTTTTCGCACGTGACACGTGGCGCATTGTATGCGCTTTATTTGTCGCGCTCTGAAGTTTTTCCGATTTTTCTGTTTGTAAAGGAGGCACAACAATGCCTTTGCACGAAGGCACGATAGTGCTTCTCGCGAAGGCACAAGGCACGGCTCATGTCTCTCTTTTTTAGGCATGACTCGAGCCTCACGCGAAGGCACCATCGTGCCTCTTTTAAAAAAAATGATTTTTTTCACCAAAATGTATAAAAAACGTGCGAAAACCGAAAAAGTCAAAAAACCATTGAAAAAACCAATTTTAAACACCTAAAATACGTACATAAAAATTAAAAAAACAAAATCCCGAGGAAACGCTGTCAACGTGACACGTGGCGTTGTTCGTTGGACCAGGCCGCAAACGAATACTCTAGAACTAGTTGTAGTTGCTCTCATGTATGCCCAGTTTAATATGGTTGAAAAAAAATTACATGTGGAAAAGTATTCCGGCCCGAAACGACGATCTAAGCGGGCTCTAAAAGATAGCATGCCCGAATGTAGTTCTTGTATTACTCATGTTCATCGTAGTTGTAATTCTTCTAGTGATGTTTTGGCTAACTTTGGTACGGAGTGGACTGTCAGGCATGACTATATCCCTTGATTGAGTAATACAAGAATTATTTCAGGAGAAAAAGAACGTCTCATCCAGGCAGGCAATCAAACATGAACCCAAAGCAACCAAACGCAAAAAAGAAAGTTAATGCCCACGGATATAAGTAGTCGACTCAGTACAATGAGTCAATGACACACTATACATATGGATTTCTCCTGGGAACAGACAGAGCATAACAGAATTCTTCTACTCGAGACATAAGATGACATGTAGACCGATGGAAGCATGACAAAACTGGATCCTAGGCGAGGTAAGGAGAGACTCCTCGCTTTCAAGTATAGATAGATTACAAGCTACGTAGTTATACTTTCCAAAGCTAGCAACGCAACAAGGGATCATCCCTCTTCCCAATCATATCCTAAACAGATACCTCAGATCTTCTACAGTCAGCCGAGTGGCATGACCACTGGATTTGTCTTCGCCAAAAGCAGAGTTCACCATGGCTCTCTTTTCCTCCTGCAGGAATAATGGAATTATAAGCAATGGCGACAAGGCAAATTTCTACATCACCTTCAAATATTTATGTAATCTATTTCAAGTTTTCTTGTCCCAGATGTCAGAATAGTTTGTGTGATGCACAGCAAACAATGTTATATTATAATATTATAGCATTCTCAAAATACGTGCTTTACAAGAATACTGCACTTGGATTTATTGGCTGTCCAACTTAATTTTTAACCATCATCTTCACAATGTGCCAAACCAGAAACGAATTTTGATCCCCTATCAAACACTCTCACAAGATTAGAAAACTAACCTACCATGAGACCCACAATGCACTGCATAATTCTCATCCCCCATAATTAACAAATAATAGATGTGTGCTCCTTATGTGGATTACAAGTGCTCATGAATTCACATCACAGATAATTACCTGCAGAGATAAAATCCGGTCTTCCACCGTATCTGTAATGGTTAGACGATGGACAGTGACAGGACGAGTCTGCCCAATTCTGTGTGCTCTATCAATTGCCTGGTCCTCAGCATAAGGATTCCACCAAAGATCAAGGAGTATTACATGGCAAGCAGACACCATGTTCAGACCAAGATTACCCGCTTTCAATGACATAATCATAACTCTAACCTGGAAAAAAAGGCATTCATCAGTATAGTGTCAGACGATTGTCGAGAAGTAGCAAAAGAGACAAGTTAGGGGAAACAAATGACCTCTGGATCGGTGTTAAATTCCTTCACTGCTCTATCTCTTGAATTGAGCGACATTGTTCCGTCTAGTCTCCTGTACTGTATAAGGTTGCTGTTCAGTGAAAGCTCCAGCAAATTCAGCATGCCAGTCCACTGTGAGAAGACAATGGCTTTCATAGGGGGTACTCGGCTTGGAGTTGATTCAATGGTATCACTTTCTGTAAGGGCATCCATGTTAATGATCTTATTCAGTATATCGACGGTCGCTTGTATCTTCGAGGAGATGTAACTGCTTTGACTGATAGAAGATAGCTCATCATCTGCTGATGAACTCGCTATCGCATGAGTACTGGTCTTGCCAGAGATACAAATCTTCAATGTCCCTGATGAAAATATTGATTCAGTACTCAATGTGTTTCTGCAATTAGGGGCGGGGCACATGTTTTCATCAGTTGTTATCCGCTCGTATATACACTGATAACAGAAAATATGGCCACACATCGCCACAACAGCATCCTCGGGTGTGTCCTGCAAAAAACCCGTAAGTTACATTATTGCAGCCACTAGAATAAGAGCAAAACGACAAGTATTTCTTATAAACATTAATTAGACAAGTTGTTACATTGTTGCACACACTGCGAATAAGAAAAGATCATGGCCAAATGATGGGCTCAGCATTTTAGCCCTGGATACGACTACCACAACGAGCAGGGCCCAACTAGGTTTTGCATTATCCCATAAAATATGTAGGGTTTAGAGCATCTCCAGTCGCGCCCCCAAGAGGCCCCCAAGACGGCACAAATAGCGTCGGACGGATGTATTTCGCCCAGTCGCGCCCCCAAGACCCCAATTAGCGCCGGATCGGGCCGATTTTGAGTCCGGCGATCCCAAGCCGAACCCAGCGCGCTGGGGGTCGCTTGGAGGCGCCGGACGAAACGAAAGCGGCTGCCTGGCCCACTGGCAGACCAAGCCGACCCAAAAGGGACATCTCTGCCCCACCTCTCCCCACCGCCCTTGTCGTTGCCGGCCACCGCACCGCCGCTAGATAGCCGTTTCTGCCGCCCAAAACACGCCGCTGCTTCTCCCCCGCCGCCCCTCTTCCAAGGCCGCCCCCTCCCCGCCTAGTTCACCGGCGTTTGGCCGGCGCGGAACGCCAAGCCGAGAACGCCGACGCAAAGCCACGCCCACCTCGCGCCCCACCTGTTCGAAGAATGGCCGCCCCGAGATGGACTCCGACGACGATACACTCTTCGCCGCGTTGATGGAGGAAGAGGTGATCGCCGGCGCCCAGGACGACGAGCACCTCATGATGCTCGCCGCCTTGGCCGACCTGTTCGGCGCCAACAAGGAGCCGCAGCAAGGAGGTTCCAAGATGGGCCGCCGGAAGGGAAAGGAGAGGGGCCGTTCGGAGGGCTACTGTTTGCTCTACTCCGACTACTTTGCCGATGTTCCCCTGCACGGCGAGAAGGTATTCCGGCGACGGTACCGCATGGGCCGAAAGCTCTTTCTTCGCATTGTCAACTCACTCCGAGAGTACGACAACTACTTCGTTTGCAAGAAAGATTGCACCGGCACAGTTGGGTTCTCCTCACTTCAGAAGTGCACAACGGCCATGAGGATGCTTGCATACGGAACTCCTGGTGATGAACAGGACGACTATGCACGCATGGCCGAGTCCACCGCCCTTGATTGTTTCTACAGATTTTGCAGACCAGTAGTTGGCTGCTTTGGAAAACAGTACTTGCGAGCACCCAATGCAGAAGACACTGCTCGAATCCTAGCAGAGAATGAAGCAAGAGGATTTCCTGGGATGCTTGAAAGCATCGACTGCATGCATTGGGAATGGAAGAACTGTCCATTTGCTTGGCAGGGGATGTACAAGGGTGCAAAAGGTCACTGCAGTGTGGTACTTGAGGCGGTTAATACACATGATCTCTGGATTTGGCACTCCTTCTTTGGCATGCCAGGAACACACAATGACATCAACGTCCTGCAGTGTTCAAATATCTTTGCCAGGCTTGTCGAAGGTCATGCTCCTCCGGTGAACTTCGAGGTCAATGGGCACCAGTACAACAAGGGATACTATCTGGCAGACGGCATCTATCCAAGATGGCCGGTATTTGTGAAGACTGTCTCAAACCCTGTGTCAGGGGGGAAGTATGCCCATTTTGCCAAGTGCCAGGAGGCTTGCACGAAGGATGTCGAGCGGGCATTTGGGGTACTACAGTCTCGATTTGCCGTTGTCCGGTACCCCGCTCAGACTTGGTCGAAAGATCAAATGTGGGAGGTGATGAATTGTTGTGTCATCTTGCACAACATGATCATTGAGAGCAAGAAAGCGGAGCCAGTGTATGACTCTGAACCATATATCAACCAGGGGCCTCTTGCAGTTGTTGATCACAAGATACCATCAGATTGGACAGCCTATCTCAACATGCGCCAGGAGATCCGAGACCCGCACGTGCATCGTCAACTGCAGGAAGATCTAGTGGATCATCTATGGATGCGCAAAGGCAATGTCTAGTTTGATCTGTTTTTTTTATTTGTGCCGAACTATGTGTTTGTAATATCATGTTGTATGCCGAATTTGCGCCGAACTGCGCCAAACTGCGCCTATATTTCCATGTTTGTGCTGAATCTGTGTCAAAAGAATTAATTTGCGCCGTTTTTGGGTCGAATTTGGGCCGAATCTGAGCCGGCCCCGCCAGTCTTGGGGGTCGCCTTGGGGGCGCGGCTGGGCGGCCGGCCGCCCCAAGACCTATCGCCGCGCCGAGCGCCCCCAAGCGGCGCTAAAAATAGCGCCGCAAAACGCCTTGGGGGGGCGAACGGCTGGAGATGCTCTTAGCTTCAGGTACCATTCTGTTATTGGTTTATGTCCTTAGTGACTCCATGCTATGAGGTCGCCATGAGCGTGAACCAAGAGGGAGGCATATCTTAGTGCAAACCATGGTCGGGTCCAACCATGATAACTTGTCAGATAGGCCCCCACCAATGAAGTTTGGATGGACTAGATCCATAGAGGCATGGATCACATAGATGATAACTTTCTAAAGTAACCCCTCACTATTGGGTAATTGTTTGTCAGGGTTAAATATCTAACAATACCTAACACATAAATGTCATACAGATGGCCCACATGAGAGTTTGCACGAGTGAAGTTCAAGATAGTGAGGAAAGATCAAAGTACTTACGCGGCATACAGCACAAAGCGCTGATACTTCCAGCCTTGCAAGCAAATCTATTACCCTTTCCTTGGAAAGTTGTTTTGCCACCTCTATAGAACCATCGCCTTTAAATACTGACTGATGACCCTTTACAAGAAGAGGATGATCACAAGCCTGCCTAAGGCGCAACAACAATAAAAGGATATTGGCGTAGTTTTGTTTGAGTGTTCCCGCAGCAGCATATTCCTGAAAAGGATAGACAGCACATCACCAATCATAAATTTCACTTCCAACATTTCTAGTTTCCATAAAGGATGCAAATGTTAAGCTTCTGTTGATCTAAAGAATGTCTACGTCTCAGAAACCTCTGTCCACTTACCTCCCTTGATGTAAAATAATATAAAGAATTATACAAACAAGATTTCAAAGGAAAGAGGTAGGAAAACAAAGCTGGTAGAAAAAACTGATTAATTAAAGCTAAACGATCACGGCACATAACATCTCTCCCACCTCGGCAAACAGCTTGTCCTCTAACTGAAACTCGAGGAACTTCTGAACAGATTCTGCAAGCGGTTCATCTTCAGTTGTACCTCCACACTGAACAAGCACATGCTAGACATGGCATAGGCTTGCACCGCCGATCTTGGCTGGCTGCGGGATCACCTTGCTGTCTTACAACCGTGGCAGCGAGCACATGCTTGACATCACGGCATAGGCTTAACCAAGGATCTTCGCTGGCTGAAGGATCACCTTGCTGTCTTGCAACTGTGGCAGCAAGGGGATCTCAGCCGGAGGATCAGCATGGAAATATTTGAAGACTACATGAAAGTTCCAGACAGTATGCTACTGACCCTATACACTCGCATTGTGGCCTCCTTGAGCTGAATCCACTGCCGCATAAAACCACCACAATTGTGGCGACATTTGCTGTTTGCCACCACAATACGTTTTGTGGACATAAAACCACCTGCGATTTATTTATTTTACCAAAAACACTGACCGCTCAATATCGCTGAGGCGAGCACATGTGTCTCGCGCATACATAGATTTGAGCTGAGCAGCACACATGTCAAGGAGGAGTGCAAGAACAAGAGTATGATGACACCATCCACGAGGGAAGCATGAAAGAGAAGGAAGAAGAAGCAAGGAGAACATTCCTAGAGAACATTCCTAGAGACCCCGAAACCTCCGGCCATCACCCTGAAGCGTCCGGACCTCGGAACTTCCGGTCTGCCCCGAAATTTCTGGGGTCCCTTGCATGCAGAGCATGCAAACTCCCGGAACCTACCCCAGAACCTCCGGCCATCCGCGAAACTTCTGGCGTGCCTGCGCGCAGTGAGAGAGACCACAGGCCCATGTAACTTTCCCACTCATTTACCTCTTCGTGGCCAGCATTATATATACCTCTCCTTCACCTTCTCTCTAAGGTTAGCAAATAGAAACTAAAACCTTGAGAGAGCTTTCTTGCACGCACTGCTACCAGCTTGCATGGGAAGTGGCAGCGACGGCTAGCTGCTTTCTAAAGTGACGGTCGACGGGCAGGCAGGTGTTTAATGTGCGCATAATTGCGCTTAAGTGAGCGCTTTGGTGAGAAAAGCGCAAGAAGGTGGCAAGACGCACAATTAATGACTAGCACATTTTTTAGCTTTGACTGCCTCTAAACCAGTTGTGGCTGCCTCTTCAAAATAGAGGGAAGCATTGCACGCCACTCTACTTGGAACCAAACTAGGATTCAGACTCTGACCTAACATATAGTCAATTAACTTATTCAAATACAAAATGACTGTTTGCACTAGTGATCAATCCTAACTAGAAGACAACTCAAAGGGGAACATACCCTTCCTATGCCGCATCCTAACATGCCCCAAGTTAACTCTTGCGCCTTGTGAAGGCCTGAAGGGTATACCAACATAACACCTACTTGGCTGGCCTCCCGAGGCTGCCCTTTCCATATGACAGCCTGCATGCCACGCCTAGACATGTCGACACACAGCTGCCCTCTTGGCTAGCAAGGGTTATCAGATAGGACAGGAAGCCCGCCCGATGGGATGGAGTTGAGACTTGAGAGCAGAGGAGAAAAATCTGGAACTCTTGGAGAATAGGAGCAAGTGAAGCAGCTAACCCATCAAAAGATATGCAAACTGTCAAAACTACCCAGCCAAAACCATGTGAGCTTGCGGGCTGGGTTGGGTTCTCTGACATGAACATGAAACTCGAAGCAATAATGCTAAGAAACGCATTAAGCACACCTAAAACCGCATGAACACCCCCTACATTAAGGAATGAGCCAATGACAGGAAGCATCTCCAAATAGACTATAAATCACGACAATGATCTTCTACCTACATACAGTATAACACTGGAAAGTGGAAACAAGGCACAGCCACCAGTTTAGTGATCAAATAGTACAAAATTGCAATACAGCAAGGCCATCGACAATGTATGGGCAAAGGTGAATTAAACATGAAGACTCAACAAACCTTGAACTGTTGCCGAGAACGTTCTTCCAGTGTCAGATAAAAAGCTCGCTCCTCCTTTGTGAAATCTACCTTTTCCAAATTAATTGTCTTTCGAGGTAAGTTTATGATCGGTTCTCCATTTATCATAGTTTCTACATGTAATAAACAGGAACATGAGATCAACAGAGATGGAAAATGGAAAAGAGTCACGTCAATATGTGCTTAGAGATCTTCCGACAAAATTATACAATATGAACCCCTATGGAAGTTCTTTCTATGAAAAGAAAAGAGAAATGAGGTACAGGATACTGAACACAAGTGGCTAGCAATATTAATACAGGTGTCCTAGCATTTTCAAAACAAAAACACAAGAAATTACATAACCTACTATCTTCTCTGACATGTAACTCGAAGCGTCTGTTTTTTTCCAACAGTCACACGGTAATATACCGTATATCAATTGATCAGGAAGTCGTGGAACTAGAGAATGCCTACCCCAAAAGATGCTGTAACCACATGCAGATTTAAACTTGGATATATTCATCAAGTTTCCATAACTAATGAAAAGTACTAAGGCGACGTGGTTGGAATTGTATTTGTTTGCAATGGCATATACAAAGTTCATATATACGTGAGTACCAAGGCTCCACCAAGCCGTATCTATTCCCTCCCTCGATAACTGATTTATCAACCGATTCGCCTATTAATCCTCTACTCGCCAGATGACCGAGCAGTTACCAGTTAACGATTTCCTGTACATTGCTATATATAGATAGGCATATGCAGTAAATACACATTTTTCTCTCACCTTTTGTGCGACGCAGGAGAACTATCCTCAACACAGTTTGAAGTTTCTTATACCCATGGACTGCATTTCTAGCAATTGGATGCTTTATCATCGTACAAAATGAGCTATATGTAGAATATGGATCATATTTTAAGAAACGGAAATAGCTGTAGAGCTCATCAATTGCATTTTGTATAGGTGTTCCTGATAAGCACCATCTCCTTTTCGCTCTTAATCCACAACAGCCTTTAGCCACTTGAGTTCGGAAATTTTTTATCGTCTGAGCTTCGTCAAGAACCACTCGAAACCACCGTACCCGGGCAACTGGGCCACTGTCAAGGTCAATATCTGAACCCTTAAGTTTCTTCTTTCTTTTCTTAGATTTGCTTGGTGGTTTTCTTCTATTACCAACAGAAGATTCTTCCCCATTCTTTTGATCATTGTCCTCATCAGCATTCTGTTTAGGCACTTCATTCGCCACAATTGTGTATGTCGTGACAACAACATCATATTTTGCCAGCTCACTTGGATCTTTGGTCCTCGCACCACCATGGTAGACTAAAACAGATAACTTAGCACTTTGATTAACCTTATCATTCAATTCATTAGCCCACTGCTTAAGAACACTAGCAGGGCATACTACTAAAGTACCTGCAGCTGGCCTCGTCATGGATCGCATGGTCAATGATACAGATGATGTGCCTGCTTTAATCTTCTTGCATTCAACTCTACTTTCAACAATTTTATTTGGAACAATATCCATATGATGAATAGATGGTTTAACATCACTACAACTAGCTTCTGTTGACGATATACTAACGTCTAAATCCTTCTTGGGTTCATCGTTCATAGACTGTTCCGCCCTATCAACAACATTCACTGCCTCATCGTCTTCATCAAGGTTTAGTGCTTCAGATTTCAAAGGATATGAATTAGCACACATGAACTTAGACTGCTGACTCTTCTGTTTTAGTATAAGGGCAATTGTAGACACGGTCTTCCCAAGACCCTGTAAAAATAAACTACTTAACATTAAGAAGAAAAATTGATAAGCGAGTAATTTTTGAAAGGTTGGAAATCAGAAATAACCTGATCATCTGCAAGAATTCCTCCTGCACAATGTGAACTATTCTCCCTCGAAACCATCCAAGCTAATGCCATTTTCTTTCAAGGAGAAAAAGTACGTAAGGAACATGATATTCAGAACACAGGTAACTAATGAATAATTGATATTTAGGGAAATACTCCACATGGATTATACCTTACAAAAGCAAAGACAAGGCAAAACAGCCATATTGGCATCCTATTTATCATGTTATTAGTAGACTATGTTATGCTGTCATGTTGTGTGCTAATTCATATCCTTTGGAGTATGTTATTAGTAGAGTATGTTACTGCACCACATGGATTATACCTTACAAAAGCACAGACAAGGCAAAAACAGCCATATTGGCATCCTAGTGCGAAGGGGACACAGCGATATGCACGAATACACGTATCCTGTAGTATCCCATCTTTTCCAAATTTAAAAAAAAAATAAACAGGGTACATCAGGAATACGCTGTGGATAGAGTGGGGACTCGGGAGCCTTGTAACCGCCTGATACAGACCCTATTATTGGCAGGTTCGCACAAACGAGCACCGTAGAAGGGACGAGCTGCTCCAGGCTCCAGCGACCGCGTTGCCTGTACTCGAAGGCCACTGTTTCCCCCAAGCCCAGCAGCCTGTTCTCCCGACAGCAACCACACTCAAGCAGGTAACCACGATCTCTTCAGCTCTTCGTCACTCGATTTTTTGTTATTGAGCTGCTGCTGCTGCTAGCTTCCCCATGCGGCCATGCCGTTGCTGCTTGGGTTTTTGATTAGCTGCAAGCTGTTGTGCTCCGTTGAATGATCGTGCTTGGGTTCTTGGCTTTATGCTGCTGTTGAGTGCTGACTGACGTTGCTGCTTGCAGTTAGGGAGCATGGCATCTGGGAGCACCACCGCCGGTAGCCACTCGTCCATGGATGAGTGAAGAGCTCCTATTTATCATGTTATTAGTAGACTATGTTATGCTGTCATGTTGTGTGCTACTGTATAGTGTCTGTCTACTATGGTTTGTTTACATAATATTGCGTCACATTGGGAGTTTGAGATTGCCAAACCATGATGCGCTTGGGAGCCAAATAGCATTGGACATTGGGTAAGGAACTTCTTTATTGTTTTCATGTTCTATACCACGTAAGTCTCTAATACTAGCATTTGATGTAATTTGCAAGTTACAATGGCATGAGTCTGGAGGATCAATTAATTCAATCATTTAGCACTTGAAAAAGGAGACAGCAAATGGGGCAGTGTTCTGATCTCATCTCAGTTTCTCATCATTTTCTTGTCTTAACTCCTTATGTTTGTTTTTAGAAAATGCTGTATCCTGTGTCCTCGTATGTGTATCATCGTATCCATGTCCCCATATCCGTGCTTTTTTAGGTTATACCACCCCTAAATCTGGCATCAATTCATGCTCCCACAATTGCTATTTTCATCATCTTCATTGCATTACATCTTCATTTCACGCCTTACTAGTGCTGTCATGCCCTATAACAGGGATGATGCAGCCTAAATTTGACTATCACTTGATCATTAATTTATTTTCAATTGGACCGGTTCATCATGGAGAGTACAATGTTGTGTAGCATGGAGACATAAATATGTGAAATCTCAAAATGTAATTTCACGGAGCTCCAGAAATAAAAATCCACTCATATAGAAAATGGCGTACCTGGTGCTTAAGCAGAGATACTGATAAGACACCCTCATCGAGATCATCTTCCCTTTTATCCAGACTAATGTTCTGCATGACAGAATAAGAATAGCAAGTTACTCAAAGTATAGAATCAAATGTAAGTGCAATAGCCAAATAAATAACCTGGATCACTAAAACATACAATTCCTATTGGCCGGTAAACAAGAAGATGTAAATGTCTATTGTCATTGATAAGTCAAAACTAGAACTTGCATTTATACCAAAGAAATAATTTTCAAAAATATTTGAAGCTCTGCAAATGCAATGGTAATGTATTTACAAATTATTCTGACTAACATAAGAAATATGTACCACTATATACATAAGTTTGGTATTTACGCAGTAAATGATTAATACGACAGATTCATATAGATAGAACCTGTATTTTTGTTCAGAAAGATACTTTAACAGACAATGCACATGTTAAAGCAGCAGTCTCATTACAGAGTATGGTTTTGAGTTCTTATAGGGGTTATCAGCTGTTTTTTAATCCACCAAGTCAAGTCAGAAATGCAATTCAGAAAACTTATCGAAGAAGAATAAGTCTATTTTAGATAATTGCCTCTGGACAAAGAGTCACATGATTAGCTGGGCAGGAACATGAATGCCGTTTATGCCTCAAGGGACCAAAGATGCATACCTGAAGAGCCTCTTGATATACTGCTCTCTCGCCAGAATCCAGAAACCTATTTTCTAGGTTTGGGCGAGCTTGCATATCATTAACATTAGCAAGTTCATTGTTACTAGAAGAGTTATGGCCTCCAAAAGATGCAGGCAGCATCCTATGTGGACTAGGATTATCATATACATAGACATCATCTGGCAATTTAAACAGGGAAAAATATTAGTACTTGTATTGAAATCTCTATGATTGAATTAGACTAATTTGAGACTAGATATACAAACCATCATCATTTTCCATGATATCCTTCTGGGCGTTACTCACAGAGTAGCTTCGGATTGGGAACCTTGAAGATGAAGGCTGACCAGTGCCATCGGCATCATTTGCTCCCATCCTATTGCCATCCAACCTTTGTGAATTTCCATTGGTAAAACGTGATGTGAGTTTGCGGTTCTCACTTGCAACATTTGGATGTGTAGATTTTGACGTGCTTCCATTGGAAAAAGATGATGGAAGAACCCTCTTGTTATTGCCATTTGGATCCACTGCCAAACCATTGCGCTCCCTCACTGGGATATCAAGTCTACTGGAAGAGAGAGTGGCCATTCCAGAATCATGTCTTGGCCCAGCAGACGAATTTGCAAAGGAAGGTGGCAGAGTTCTGTATTGACCATTATCATTTCTGTTAGATCTGGAAGAAGAGGGTGTGCTCCTCAACAAATCTTCTTCCTGAAACCTGACTGATCGCCCTCCGCCATTCTCGCCAGATGTGACATTTGTAGAAGTAGGGTCGTCAGAATCAAAATCAAAATCATCATCACTGTCCGATATCAAGTCAATGACATTATCATTATCGTTATCCATACTGCCGGTAAGCATTTGCACCGCGTCTGTGTTTTCAGGACCCCATTGTGCTTAGCATTACAAACTATGCATAAATCAACAAGATCAGATCACAGAGGGTTAACCTATCGTTCAGCCCCCAGACTGAATGCAAACCCACTTTCAAATTTATGCGGATGATTTGCAAGCTAAACAGATAAAGCACACCACACGGTTCCTGGTAGCACTCGCAGTTACTCAGTTATCCACAATTGACCTGCAAGCGGATCACATAAAAGTGCAGCTGAGTAGATATCAAGTTATGATGCACAGCACAAGAATAACAGTACAGAATATTAGTATTATTTTTGCAAGAAACCATCCTAAAAGGCATATGCATGCTTTATCGTCCTATGAGTGGTCAAATAGAATTCTTCAGCATTAGTATCTAACACATAAGTACAAAAAAGATATCAAATTCCATTTTTCTATTTATTTTTCAAAAAGGGGCAACACATCAATTGGAAATTATAGTAACCTAAGCTCGGAATACTGAGTTCAATGGAGAGACTTTCCTGATCAGCTCAGCTCTAAAAATGGACGAATCAGACCCTACGCGCACACTAATGATAGATGAGGGTTAGGTGTACACTGAGGACCGGGCTGGATTGGAGGTGCCATTTCAGCACCAGAAAGCAGAAAGGGCTTTGCACGAACGCGCAACCGGACCAAATTCTGGGGTGGGAGAACCCCTGTTCGACGCGATCAACTAATCTCCCGATCCGAGACCGCCAAGTTGGCCCGGCCCGAAACCCTAATCCTGGGGACAAACCGAACAGCAACCTCGAGTTCACCCGAACAAAAGGAACCCCGAGGAAGCACGGAACCCGCAGCAGCAACACGCACCTCTCGGGAGTTCAGACGAAAATCCGCGAGATCAGCCCTCGCGGAGCTCGACACGGCGGCGGAGGAGAAACAGCACGGCCTATTGGATATCGTGGCGGACTGGGCGGCGGCCGGATCAGGTCTGGGAGGGCAAGGCGGAGAGGGAGGAGGGGTGACTGCACGGGACAGGTGGAGGAGCGGCCTCGTTGAGGCCGGAGCAAGGAAGCTTTTTTTGTAAGAGTAACAGATGCCCTATATTACGGTACTGTAAAATTAGTTTGTGATAAACCCGCAAAATGTTTTGTGATATCAAATTGATGTTAAAAAACATATATTACCTCTAATCCATATTAATGGACTCAACTTTGTCTAGATTCGTATGTATCTAGTTAAGTATTTAGACTAAATACATGTGTATCTAGACAAACTTAAGTTCATTAATATGGATCGGAGGGAGTACTATATTGTAAATTGTAATGTAGAAAAATCTAGGTTGTCGAGCTTCACCTGTTTCAGCGATGCTTCAGTCATCCGCTTACTCTAGTGGCCGTTGTCGAGCTCCTCGACTTGCTTCGTCAAGGCTTCAGCAATCATTGTCGAGTTCCAGGCCGTCAGCTTCGACGTTGACCGGTTTACAGTTTTAATATATGAAAACTTGCAAAACGACTTAAAATTGTAGATTTAAGGTATGGAGGCGATGATATAAGGGGACTTGTAAAAAAACAGGAATCGGTCGTGTTTACTTTTTGACCCTTCCTTCACTTGGTGGTTTTCATGCTTCTTCTGAGTTTGTTTCTGCCAAAGATGAAGATCCTGCTACACCATTTGTTGGGAATTATGCAACTACTGATGCTACCAAACGTGCCTCCCTCTAGAATTTACATATTAGTGACATAATCTTTAGTGAAGATCACAAGCCTTGAAAGCAGCATTTATGTCCAAACTCTAATGAAGATATCGCTATTTATGTTCCTACATTACAAGTTGATTTCTTGATAGCCAAGTTGTTGTCTTCTGATGACTTTGATTGGGCAAAAGGCTCTTGAATTCTAAGTTGTGGGCTTTGTGTCAAGAGGGTTGTCAGAAAGGCATCTTTCAGGAATTTGTCATTCTGTCAAATGTCCTTTCACTTCATCTTCTTTGTGCTACATCTCTGCTGCCATTGATGATGTGACCTAGGGTTTTTCCACCCCTATGACCCCAAAGAATAGCTACACTAGTCCCATTCTTGCATGTGCAGTTAGCACTTTTTCTTTTCTTCACAAAAGGAAAATCCTAGAACACCTTTGGTGGAATCTCAAGTGAGAGGATTTGTTATAATTCAGTTGATTTACTAGGGTCACAAAGGGAAAATCTGTTTTCACAAAAACTGCCTAACATGCTCTGAAGTGGCACCCCTCTGAAGAAAAAGGTGGTCCATAACATTACAGCAAAATTTGGATGGATGATGTTCTAAGAAGAGCAAGAAGGCTGAGAAAGTAGGTAATGCTGACAAGAAAAATAAAAAAATGGGCCCAAGAAGAAGTAAGGTGCACAAGATTTCCTGCATGTACAGAACACATGATGGAATGATGATGGTGTGGATCACACACTTTCGTTGGAACCCCAAGTGGAAGGTGGTGATGCAGGTAGTACCAAAATTTCCTCGGCAAAGATACCAAGGTTATCGAATCTAGGAGGACTATGCATGCTACAAGTAGGTGGCTAGCAACAATGTGACGCCCCCAAAATCAGACCGTGTACAGTAATCATACACACAGGGTACACGACTGAAATTAGGGTGCCACGGTGATAATATCACAGCACAACACTAAACACAAAAGGATAAACAAATATATTACAATAGAGGGGGTCACGCGGACTCGAATATATAAGTCATACAAGACATAATATCTGAGTACAGACATAGTTAGTCAAGTTTTGCCTTAAGAAGGCTAGCACAAATCACATCAGAGATACAGAACGAAAAGGCGAGGCCTCCTGCCTGGGATCCACCGAGCTACTCCTGGTCAACGGGGAACTCGACGTCGTAGTAGGCGCCTCCGGGGTACTCCTGCTCCTGGGCTCCAACGTCGGTTGCAGCGGCCGATCAGGCAAAACAGTAAAGGAAATAAAGCAGGTGAGTATCTAGCATACCCGCGAGTCTTACGTCCGCTACTAAGCATTATGCAATGTATCAACGGAAAGAAGAGGCTGTATATAGTGGGCTGAAAGACAGAAATTCAGAGCAAGGGTAAGAAGCTAGGCCTATCGAAGACTAGCATCTTCCGACGATGTCTTGCAGCATGAGGTAAGAATCAGCCAACAGTTTATATGAATCATAAAGTAACAATGAAGCAGAAGTTGCTGTAACATTGAATAATAATAAGTTGTAATAATTAACAATGCCTCCGAGTTCACCTCCTCGACATCCCTGCGAGGAAGAGAACCCGGAACCATACAGTTTAATAATAGTTTCTAGTGGTAAGATCCAGCTTCAGCATAAAGCGTCCTGTTACCGTGGACACGGCTATTCGAATAGATTAATCTTCCCTGCAGGGGTGCACTTGTGTTACGCTACACGCACGGATCTCCAGGGTGGAGGGAACCTTGTTAGGGAACGCTCCACCGAGGCTATCCGACACTTCATAGCCCATCTTTCAAACTCAACAGAGAGGTCATCCGCCGGACTATATCCTATGTACGCGAGGCTTTGGACCCTAACCCCGACGTACTCCTGCACGGTGCGAGGCTGGCCGGTGAAGTTAAATCAAAGCAAATACAAATCACACTGCCGCGGCAAATAAGACAACACCACTTCCCGGCGCAGGCCGCGGTACTGCTGACGTCTGAAGAGTCCTCGGACGACACTACGAAGCAGAGGAGCCCATAACTCGTAATTCCCACGGGTAGGTAGTGCGTACATGGCATATAGCCAACTCAAGACATTCACTGAACCATTTAGCATTTTAATTAACCTGTGTGACAACCGTTATCGTTGCCTCGACTTAACTGACCCGCGGACAACGACAGCAGCCAGGACCACCAGTACATCGGTGCCTGCCCCGTCGTCCCACCAAGTCACTGCGGTTACCAACAAGGTGAATCGTCTCCTTACCTTGTCTCGCGTGTGCTCCTGGAGGAGCTCGACTTTCGTAGTTTGGTAACTCTCGCGGCCAACGACCAGGGCCAAGCACACCGGTACACTGGTCGTACCCTCCCTGTCGTCCCGTCGCAATACCTCTCGCGGACACCGTTGGGTCGCCCGACTTCTCACCTGAAGGACAACCGTTTACAGGACCCTATGGCGGCAAGACAAAGTCAACCTCGAGTGGAGTACAAGGATTACTCCTTGATAGCTCACACTTGAGGTGACTAGGCATAACCCAGATAGGGGCCTTAGACGGTGTCTGCATTGTACCGTACCTGTGCAATTATAATATTTGTATCCGCGTTCACTCCCCTGAGTGATCACGGCCCTCTACCTAATCCTAGCTAACAATGCGCAGGGCTCACTGCTGAATAATGCATAATAATAATAGGCAGCATAGGATAAAGGAGGCACATCAAGGGGCGACAAAAACAGGCTATGCAATTGAATAGGATTGTAATCGTAGCAGCAGCAGTAACAATGCCTAGTGCAAGAAAAGTACGGAAAGATAGGCGATATCTGGGGAAGAGAATGGCTCTGCTTGCCTACAAGCTCGACGGTAGTAGTAGGGTCGTCGACGACGTAGTCGTACTCAGCAGCGGTGTAGTCGCCGGCAGCAGCGGGGTCTACCGGAGATTAAGGGGGGGGAGAAACAGTAAATACACAGAAAGCAAATACAAACAGATGCATGACATGATAGATGAAATGTTAACGGTATTCTAACACAGTGCAATGCACGTTGCTCGGAACGAAAATTCATCTGAGGATGAACTACCGGCTCCGGGTGATTACCGGACAGGGTGTCCGGAGGGGAAGGATCAAGCCGGAGGTGTCGTGGTTACCGAAACAATATAAGGGGGGGGTGTATCCGTGCTATTTGAACCATTCCGGACAACTTTCGTGTTCGGAATAAATTCATCCGGGCACTCTAACAGTATCGGACAATTTATCGGACAGACGGTTCGGAGGGGGAATGTTCGATGTTCGTGGTGTTAGGGGGGTGTGGTAGACATACGGATAGCGTATTCGTGTTTGTTATATTTTTCTGATCAATTTTCATGTATAAAGTTTTTGAATCCGAGTTACGGTTTAAAAGTTATTGAATTTCAAAGTTTAAATCAATTTAAATGATTTTCTGGATTTCTTTTATTATTTATTAAACATTATCCAAAACATTATCCACAACATTATCCAGAACAGTGCTGACATGTGGGACCCACATGTCAGCCTCTGTTATTTATAAAACATTTATTTAAATTAGAAAATACCACTGGACCCACATGTCAGTGACTAGTTTTTATAATTTTATTTATTTCTAAATGACTTACAGCTGGAGCCCAGTAGTCAGTGACACATGGGCATAACTAACTGTTAATTTGATTTAAAAGGCCAGGGGCCCACATGTCAGTGAGTAAGGGGGGTTTATATCTTAGTTTAATTTTAAACGGGGGATTAAGCGGGCAGGCCCACTGTCAGTGGGTTAGGGTTTTGGATTAAGCTCTAATTAACTAGCTGACACCTGGGTCCCACCTGGCAGCCTCACCGGAACCTCACCGGCGACTCGCCGGCGACGAGGTTGACGGTGGCGACGCCACAGGGCTCGGGAGGGTGCGCGGTTAGCCCCATTCGACGCGGACGACCACGGGGAGGAGTTTGGTGGCGGTGCGGTGGCTTGGGGTCGCCGGATTCGTCGCCGGCGACAAGGTAGGCGGTGGCTATGCTACGGACCTCGTCGGAGTCGTCGATTTCGAGGGAGGCCTAGAGCGTGTGGTACACGGTTGAGTACCTGGGAACGTTGAGAGGAATACGACGCGGAAGAAAAACCATTCGCGTGCTCCAGGCCACGGTGGAGGGCTCGCCGGCGGCGAGTCGCTTCTGCTCTAATGGCAGATCGGCCCATGGGGCACGGGAGGGGGAACGGGGCGTTGCCGGTGGTAGGGGTGCTCACCAGGAACGTGTTGAGGCTGGCAGCGAGCTCGACGGAGGTGCGAGGTGGCCGGAATTGACGTCGAGGTCGCGGCGGCCGGAGCGGGGAACGAAGACGAGGGCGAGGCGAGGGAGGGCTCCCGGCACGATTCCTTGCTGGACTTGATGAAGACGACGACGGCGCAGAGGTAGGACACGGTGGCGCAGGCGGTAGTGGCCGTTGGCCGCGTGCGGCCACGGAGACGACGACGGCGGCGCTCGGGAAACTTTCCCCGAAGCGTGAGAGAAGAGGAGGAGGGGAATGGAGGTGCGGAGGTGTCCAGGGGGTCGGGGGCTTCGTCCTTATCGCGACCGCAGCGGCAGGGAGCAGGTGAAGGGCGGGGCCGGCCTGGCAGCGGCGTGCTCACGACGGCCGCCGTACGGGAGCAGGTGGGGGTGGTTGGGGGGAAGAAGACAAGGGTGGGGTGGGCCTGGGCTGGGGTGGGCCTCGCCCTGGGCGGGTTTTTAGCCTTTTTCAATTTATTTTGTTTTGCTGTTTGCCCAATTTCTTTTTGTAATTGATTTATTAACCCTAGCATTTTTGTAAAAGGTTATTAGTGTTTGTAAATTAGTGTTACATATTTCTGAGGTGTCACAAAATATTTTGCTGCAAAATAAAATCATTGGATATTTCTTTTAATTATTAAATGCCCAAAGTAGGGGTTTTAACCTACTGTTTGAATTGTTTGGAATTTTCTGTAACTTCAAAAATTACCAAAGTTGGTCCAACATGGTTATAATGATTTTAGGCAATTTACAAAAATAGTTCCATGATTTTTGGAACAACTTTATTTGAGCACTTTTGTTTTATTTTCTATTTAAAGTAGTTTCAACTAGGGTTTGGTTTGTTAGATGAGCAAGGTGCATTTGGCTTTGGGATTTGATCCCAAGGGCTCAAGTAAATGGTGCATGGGGTGTTTGATCATGAGCATCACAAAGTTTTATCAGGTACAAGGGAGATCAAACAGTGATAATCCAACAGTGATGATCAACAGTGATGATGATTACTGTTACAGCAACTGAGGGTGTTACAAACAACCAGGACAACCGGGACACACCGGGCCACCCCTAGCCCAACCAGGCCCGCGAAGCCCCGCCACAAACCAAGGCCACTCCACCTCACCATTCGCCACCGGAAACACCGCCGCCGAGCATCGAGTCGACCCCCCCTTGACCCGGATGGGGACCTTAGGGCCCAGATCTGGCGAGATAGGCGCAGCCGCACCGAGGCCCGCCCAGACCACGATAGCAGAGCTACCAGGATGAACCGCCGCCGTCGATATGACCCCCGCGTCCCCCACTACTAGGAAACTGGCTATATATAGGAATGCATTATGTGACGCATCTAAAAGGGGGTGCTCCACATGCGCCACAGAAATGTGGCGCATGCGAACCTGGTGCGCCACTGAATTGCCCCTTTCTGTGGCGCATGCAGGCTGATGCGCCATTGAATTATTTGGGGGCCCACCACGTGATAAGGTGGTCGACTTTCTGTGGCGCATGCCTGCGGGATGCACCACAGAATTCTCTAACTTAGCCATATATTCTCTCCCTTCCCCACACACTCGCGATTCCCCTCTCTCTCATATCTCCTCTACAGCGGCGACGACGAACCCTACCTTCTCTCTCCTCTTCGACGCCGAAAGACGACGACGAGGCTCACTGTCATCTCCTTCGTCGGTTCATCCCCGGGTATTTCCACCTCGAACCGACCTGTCCCCGCCCACGTCCCCTCCTCCGACGAACCCTAGAACTGCTGCCGTCTCCTCTGAACCGTCCTCTCCGCCGCCGGAGAGCACGACGCGCGAGTCACCGCAGTTGGCGACGACGATGCGGCGGCGCCCCACGGCGGCCACTACGGCCGTGAACCCACAGTGTGGGACCTCGACTCGTCGTGGTCGGCGTCGGAGCCCGCGGCGATGACATCGCCATCCACCCTGGCGAAGCTGGCCTCCAGGGCCTCCTTCCAGCCGCGCGCGCTAGGGCGGCACCTCCTCGGCGAGTACCACATGGCACGCCTCCGCCACCCGCGCCCTGCCGTGGCCGTTGTACACTGATAAAATTTGTTCATTCAGATAGTATTATGTTCTGACTCATGAACTTGATTTTCATATGTTTGTGCAATGCATGAACTCTTTGTCGATTGTCATAACCTATGTCCTATTTTTTGAGGAAAATTAATGTGTGTCGATCTTGTTACGATCCAACTATTTAGAATTATACTCTTGTCTTCCAATTATCATTTCCTTAACTAGACAACTACTAAATCAATCTCTAGTGTATGTGGTTGAGATGCTTTCTGTATATTACTTTCCGCAAAGAGCAGAGTAGAGTACACGCTACTAATGAAAGACCAAATAATCATGAAATGGTAATAATCATGAAAGACCAAATGATTTACTTGAATGTAATGGTAATAATCATGAAAGACCAAATAATTTACTTTCCGCAAGGAGCAGAGTCCATGTACTAGGGCACCAATTCTCTAGCACATATATATAAGTAAGAGTTTGGTATTTCTGCACATACTTTTTTTTCAAGTATACTAATTATTTAAATATGAGGATTAGTACTTGCTGCCTTTTAATTTGGTTGATCCACCATAGTAGGTGATCGTCATGGCGCCTCCTCGCCATCTCAACCACGCGGGCTCGTTGTCTTCCTCTCCCATGGGGAGTCTCGCAGGGCAGTCGGTGAGAAATTTTGGGCCTCGAGATCCGCCGATGACAAAGGAAGAATACATGCAGTTGATGAGGAAGTTCTAGGACGCAAGGTGTGCTCGGATCCGCGACGGATCCTATCGTTGGATGGCCTCGATGCGTGCACTCTAGAGCGCGCAAAACAAGAGGAGGAGGCCAGATATAGAAGCGGATATCGAGAGGAAGAAGAGGGAGATGGATCGTGCTTTGTTTGAATTGGCAGAGTTGATTGTGCTGGAGGCGAACAACGAGGAGCGTGCGCGGATGCCTCGGCTGCCAGGGCGATACCACGCCGCTCCGTTCCTCAAGTGGGCAGTGGATGAAGGGAAATTAGAAGATCTGATCCAGCGACAGAGGTGGAGTTGTGCCAGGGACGTCAATAGTGGGAGCTATAACTAATGGTAATGTGTCACGTGAATTTGGCACTTGTGAGACGTTCCCGTAAACGTGGTTGATGAAGTTGAATGTCCTTCACAGCCCCCTGGCTGTGTTAGCACCCTGTCGGGTGTAAGTGTCGCACGTGAAGCACCTCATAGTACTCACACACGTACGAAACTTGATGACGACCTCCGTTCTCCGATCCAACGAAGGTGGCGAAAGTAGACCTCTTAGAATCAGAGTTTCGACAGCACGACGACGTCCGTATGGTGGAGAGTGCATCAATCCCACTACATTCTCCTAACAAGGGGAACCAACCGTGGGAGAGTCGAGAGAGGGGAGAAGACCGGAGAAAACCGATCTCAATTCGGGATTATATTTATTTCTCCACGAATTTATGTGCGTTAAATAAGTGCATCCACCCCATCTATATATAGGGGGGAAGGGAGTCAACCCCTCTCCCTAGCAATGTGGGACTAAACCCTTGCTAGGGGGAGGGCGCCGACCATGGGGGAGGGGGCGCACCCCTCATGGGACCAAGGCTCATGGCACCCCTCTCTCTCCCCCCTTTTTTCTTTTTTCTTTTTCCCTCTTATTTTCCCTAATGGGCTTCTTTCATAAAGTAGGCCCATTGCAATTTTTAATTATAAATAAAATGGTATTAATTATTAATTCATTTAATTAATACATAATACATATTTTTTTTCTCCCGATGTTCCAGAACTCCTTCTGGATCACTCCGAGCATCCTTCGGACCAACACATAACATTTCTGGTTTATTCTTCTCTCTTCTCCGGTAACTACGATAGTTTTGAAACGGTCTCAGATATTAATCGAGCCCTTAAGTGTGTTACCCTACAGTCCGAGAACACTCCAGTCATGAACGAGATGAGGCTACGGTCAATGATCATCAGCGGGACCTGGATGCCCCTAATGACCCCTGTGCATTCTGGAAGTAAACCGATTGAACCGTATACGTTGTATTCCATTCTCTGTGCATGTGATACTAGATAAGTCCGAGATTCGATCATCAGCATCCAATGCTTTGTTCAATCTCGTTATTGACAAATCTGCTTTACTCGTTCCGTGATATTCCATCCCCGTGACCTAGTCACACGATGCGCAGCTTTATGGATGTAATCTCACCGAGTGGGCCCTGAGTATCTATCCATCATGTGGATTAACAAATCCCTCTCTTGATCCAACACTCCTCAACATATCCCATTGGATTACCCAAGCTACACCTTTATGGTCACCATATTTCAGTGTGACTATTAATGCACTCAAAGCATCCTCCGGAGATAGCAATTATATGTGATCTCACAGTCTAAGGAACAGGCTACCACGTTCTTTAATTACAATACTGAACTTATTATGATCACGTTGTCATGCTTATGTTGGGTAATGTTCATCGCGTCATTCATGCAATGAGGTGACCTCACCACAATCATCAGTTCGCGAGGAACTAGTTATCATTAGAGGCTAACTAGAAACTCTGGTTGTTTCTATACCACACATGTATCATTGTTTCACTAATACAGTTCTAGAACAGTATGAAACTGGTTATGAACTTATTTAGATATATGGAAATAATCATTTATTATTTGCCTTTAGAGCATATATCCAACAGAGTAAGCACAAGATGCACAAGGAAATAAGCTTGCACAAAGTAAAGGTAAATAACCGGTAAAGGAAACACCAGAGGCAACGATATGTTACCAAAGTTCCTTCTCTTGCGAGAAGTACGTCTCCGTTTGGAGAGGGTGTGGAACACAATGCTCACACGAAGCCAACGAGGGCCACCCTATTCTCCTCACACTCTTACCAATGCAAGATGTCGTGATTCCACTATCAGTGCCTTGGAGGCGCACACGGAACCTTTACAACAAGGGTGGGCCTGCTCCACAACAAGCCGGAGTCTCCCATCAACACCATGAAGCTTCACCACAATGGAATGTGGTTCCGAGGTGGCCTCAAGCTCTCGAAGGCTCCAAGCCTCAAGATTAACAAGATCCAATACAAAATGGATGGGGAACAAACTTTCCTTTGAATGGAAGTGTAGATCAAGGTCTCCTCTCTCAATCCCTAGCAACTCAACAAGTTTGGGTGGCTAGAAAAGGAGATCAGGCACGATGAAGCTTTAGGGCGTCAATAGAAAGAGAGTGTGTGTAGAAAGAGGTGAGGAGCAAGGATGAAGAATACATCCTTTTATACCCCTATCCAAATCCAGCTGTTACGCGCAGAAAACAGACTGGCCGGTACAACCGGCCTGCACTGGTCGGTACAACCGGACACCATGAAAAGCTCATCCTCCCACGAAACCATAGCTGGTGGTAGAAACAACCAGAGCGGTACAACTGCCCATCCGCCTAGTAGTACCGGAAAATAGTTAATAACCGGTACAACCGGGGCACCACTGCCTGCCACCGGCCTGGATTAGTGGGCTGAGAACCCTGTGGTCGGTACAATAGCTAGGTCATGGCCGGTACAATCGGCCATACGAGATGACCAAACGCTAACCCTAACCCTAGGCTCAGTGACCTGGCTAAGCGGTACAACCGCCCTATGGACCGGTAGTACCAGTTAAATTCCAATTACTGGTACAACCGTGGAGCCACCTCCCTGGTACTGGCCAGGAAACAGAAAGGAAGGCCACCTCGCTTGGTAGCAGCACCGGTAGCTGGCCGGTAGTACCGCTCCCTGACAAGAACTACTAGGGGAAAGGCTAGTAGTAGCGCCTATTCCAGCCAGACTCCTTTTTTGCATTTTCGACACGGACATAAAATCTCCTTTTCATTTTTTTTCATTCATGTCGTCCACCGCAGATCGCAAGTATCTATCCACCATCCTTCCACAGACCTTCATGGTCGCCTGCGAGTTATATAAACAAAAGATTATAACGACGCATGCATATATATGCATATCAAAGTCATACAAAAATTCGGCATGACCTTCCTAAAAATAGGACATATAGAGTTTGCCCGAAATTCGACGAAATGGAAATAAATCGACATTTCGGCAAAACATAGATAAACTCTCATATCACACACCCATACACACACAAATATTTCCATTCATGAAAAGCACAATTTTTTACTCACATCTCATGCACCTAGCTAGCTAGTAATTAAGAGAGAGAGAGAGAATATACCTTTTGTTAAAATATGGTGGGAAGGAGACAAAGGTGAGAAAGAGAGATAGCTAGATGCATTTATGGTGGGAAGCAAGTGAGATGAGAGAGATAGTGCATATACATGGTGGTGGTGGAGGAGGAAGCAAAGAAGATATGAATTGTCCTTTCAATCTCCCACCTTTTTGGTGGTTGATGAGCAACAAAAAGGATATTATGATAAGCACAAGACCCGTAAAATATAGATGGGCTCCCCTAGATGTATGCACCTTTGATATGAAAAGTGCATACACTAGGATCAACACTCCCCCTATATTTTATAGACCGACAAGTATTGCATACAAGAGTAGGACAACAAAACATAGCAATGAAATACAAGTGAGCGGAAGATATAAGAAATGAGATAATAGCTCACACCACACGGTAAAGATAGCATGTCTCACACCACACACAAAGTTCAGATATACGACATAGTTCAATAAGTACGAAGACAAATAAACCACACACGATACCCGGAGCCCGCAAGCTCCAAATGCAAATCCCCGAACACCTAATAGATAAATTCTCCCCCTTTGGCATTGATGGCACTGAAGCAGTAAATTTCGCTCGGTGAGGATACCAAGGTTTATCTCCGGCGGACTCTGAATGCTGCAAGTAGGTGTCAACGGCGCCAGATATTAAGTTGCCGGACTGAGACAAGTTGACGTGGACCTACACACACAACAAGTAACGTTTCTCCCAACGAGTTCAAAGAGGTTGTCAATCTCTTCGGCCTTGTTGTTTACAAAGGATCAAAAGCAAGGGTAGATAGTAGTGATAATTGCAACGGAAAGTAAAAGCAGTAAATAAAGTGGAGGTGTAAACAGTGGTGGAAATATGGACCTGGGTCCTGATACGTCCAAAATTCATCACTATTTTATATAGTAATTATTTCTTATTCATTGATATATATCACGATTTGATGCTATTCTTATGTTGTTTTGGCTTAATTTACACAGTTTGCAACTTTCCGATGTCGAAGCACCAGACGCAGGATTCAGCGGTAAAAAGTGGACGCTGAGTTGCTAAAGGAGAATACCTCCAAATTACCTGTAAATCAACGGAGAGTACTTTCCAGAAGAATGATGGGGACACACAAAACGGGAACCAGAGAGGGGCCACCAGGCGCCCCCTGGCGCGGCCCCACCCCTAGTCGCGCCGAGTGACCGCCTGGACTCCTGGGGCCACCCCAGGCTTCCCCCTCTGGCCTATTTATCCCTCGTCGTCCAATAACCCTAAAAAGAGAGTTTTCACGAGTTCTGCTGCCGCTCCGTGGCGGAAACCAACAGAAGAGAAAAGAAATCTCCGGCGGGCAGATTTTGCCAGGGAGAACATCTCCCGGAAGGGGAGATCGTCGCCATCGTTATCACCATCATCATGGGTGAAAGTCCAAGTCTGTGATTAGAGGGGGAGGGGGTGAATGATCACTTCAAAAATTTCGACTGAAACTTTTGAAGTGAGGCATAAGTAGTGCGGAAAAGTGAAGTAAGACTGGAAGCGAAACTAAATGCAGCGAATCAAAACACATTGAAGCATAACAGTGAAGAAAATGCAGTACTGAAGGTAAATGCTTGAAGTAAAACGAAATGAGACTCGGCGATGTTTGTTCGACCAGTTCACGCTCTACAAAGCGCTACGTCTGGTTGGAGGGACTGGTGATTGAACACCTGGAGCAAAACTCTCTCCGTCCGTTGCTCCACTGCACCAAACTCCTTGAGCTTGGTCAGTACTTCACTCGTGGTTGATTATTAAGGAAATCACCGAAACCTTTAACAAACTGGACTTCCAGGCGACAATTACTCTTCGCTCTCTGAAGAACAACTCTCTAACCGTCTAGGAGAATTGCAGTTCTCCAAGATAAAAAGGCTAGTAAGCTTTCACCTAAGTCATCTCAAATCTACTCAGATCAATGGGACTTAGGTTTCAGTATCTGGATTTTGGGTTTTGCTTCGGTGGCGTTTTGGGGTTGCCCTCTTCAGTCTCTCTTGGAATGATCTCAGAGCAGCCACCCACAAATGGAGGCGGGGGCGGCGTATTTATAGTTGGCGATCCCGAGGTGTGGAATGACCAAACTGACCCGAGGTGACAGCTTGACACGTGTCCACAATGGTCGGATTTGTCATCAATGCGCAACTTTACTTGAGGAACAAGTAAAGCTGACTCACGGACTTAGTTCTGCTTCAGAAGCCAAAGAACGAAGTCTTTGCTACCGAAACTTAACTTAGTGCACATGAGATTTCTTCACTCAGGCTTCTCACTTGGTTTGGATTTGATCTGAGCAATTCTCAATGACTTCGGTGTCCACAAACTAAATACCCCTCTTGATAGTACGGTTTGTCCTATGACTCAAAGAACCGAAAAAGAACTACACAAAAACATCTAAGTCTTGCGCCGTCCTCTTCATTTCCTTCAATGAGTAGAGCTTCAGGACACCTTCATTTTTGGGGGTCATCCTTCGTGATTAAGCTTCGCTCCGCAGGATATGCTTCGATAACTTGAAGACCTTCACTGAAGCTTTATCACTTAGCTTGTCCTTCAGGAACCTATGCAGCTGTTTATACTAGAAAACATTGTTAGTTCCTCTACTGTCTTGTCCAACAATATCCGAAACACACGGGGGCAAAACTTTGCTCTTACAATCTCCCCCTTTTTGGACTATTGTTGACAAAACAGGCATCGATAAAAGATATTGAAATTTTTGTGAAGTGATGAGACAAACTCTAAGATATGAAGTTTTTGGCTCCCCCTGAATGCAAGCATCGAAGATTTATAATCGAAGTTAATGCTTGAGAGGATTTTCTTCGGTGGAGATCAAAACAAAATATCTTAGCGAAAACAATTGCATTTGAAGATATATATCCAGGAAGTATGCAATTGCTTCCAATGACCTGTGACTTAGAAATAATAACCACCTGCAAGATAGAAGATACAAAGCAATACTTGCAAGCAAAGGGGTTATTAAAACTTAAACGTAGCACAGGAGTAGCATGACCGAAGTTAAACTTAAGTTACAACCCAATCGAAGAAAATGGAATGTTTGTTGTAACTTAACCAAACGAAGCAAATAGCAAACCCTTTCCCCGATGCAAAACTAACTCATCGATGCCTGCATTCTCCCCCTTTTTGTCAATGATTGGACAAAAGGTTGAGAAGAGGTTTGAGAGAACTATTGCGCGGCATTAGCACCCTGAGGACCCGACGAAGCTGTGCTTGACGAAGACTCATCCGATGAAGACTGATCGCCTGAGGATTCTTCTTCGGAGGAAGACGTAGGAATAGCTTCGTGGCGTGTCTGAGTGATGAGGTTGATGTCGAGGTCGCTGTCGTCGAGGCCGTCGTCGTCCTTTGAAGTGATGGAGTCATTCTCGGAGACGGTGTCTGGCCGGATGGGTTCAGGCTCGTTGACGAAGAATACTTCATCAATCTTGTGCAGGGGAGGGATCTTCTGATTCGGGCGGTCCACTGTGTCATCACGTGAAAAGTGTCGCTGGAGGTGCTCATACTCTTTGTAGATGCGATCTTTACGAAGGCCTTTGACAGAGTTGAACTTCCTGAGCCCCTTCCAGGAATGACGTTTGAGAACACGCAAGTACTGATTGTTGTTAAGAACTATGTTGCCCACTCTGTTGATCTCATCAGCGAGAAATTGCATTTGGCGCTGATTGGCTTCAATGAAATTCTCAAGCATTTGCTGCGTGCGAAGATTAACTTCAAAATGATGGCAGTCTTTCTGGAACTTCTTTGATAAGTTTCGCTCATTGACTTCATGGCGAACACCAACATATGTGGCAAATGGATCATTGGGTTTCCTCAGCAATTCCAACGAGTCACGCACAGGTGGCGAGAAAAGCTTCGGGTGATGGCGAGCCACAAAGTCTTCGTTCCTGCCATAGTCACAAATAACTTGCAGCCAGGGAGCATAGGGTTTCAGTGTGAAAGGTAACTCCGCTGCATGAACCAAATTCCTAATGAAGCAGTCTTCAAAGTCGAAGAGAAGACCATGAGTGAGCTTCATAATAGCATGCCTTGTTTCAGGATAAAGATTCGAGTCTTCCGAAGCTGTACTCAAAGGAATTAATGAGTTTGACAGGATGTAGAACCAAGTCCTTGAGATGAAATTCAAATGCTTCGGGCGAATGTTTTGAGGAATATAGTTTGCAGTGACTTCAGGATCCAACAGAGTAGAAAATTCTTCTTCAGTCAGATCAGACTCAATATGAATCTTGTCTTGGACTCCAGAGTGCCTTGGAATGTTGACAATTTCCATGAATTCAACAGAGGACATTCTGAAGACTTTGCCTTGAATCATTCATTCCAGCGTCCATGAGCTGGGTTCATTTGCTTCACCAGAAACATAGAGAGTTGCATAGAATTGCTTGATGAGCTCAGAGTTGAAAGGAGTGCTCAATGCAAACAACCGAGTCAAGTTCTGGTTTTCAATTGTTTCGAGGATGTTCTGAAAGCAGGAGGCAGTGGATAGACTTCGCATGTCCAGAAACTTGTGCCTAAACAGAACTCCTTGCTGACAGAAGACTTTGGTGTACAAGATTTGCTGTTCTGCAGTCCAAAAACGAAGGTCATCAGCGGTGCGGTCTGAAGCATATGGACTGACACCAAAGAAACGATGACGCTTCTGATGCTGTTCCAGGTTGAAATCCGGGCCATGCCTTGAAGTATAACCAGCACCCTTGAATATAGGAAATTTTTCACGAGGGTAATTGGAGTCAAGCTGGGTGTCTTGGCAGGGGCGCGAACGCTCACGAATTCTTTGCAGAGGAGCAATTTGATTGGCTCTTGAAGTGCCAGCAGATTGAGCGACTATTAGCGCTTGCTCTTACGACAGATTCAGAATTTGTACTTGTTCGTCTTCAACATCATGTGCTTCGGAATGGGGCACATTTGCTTCGGAATCTTGAACTGTTCTGGCGGGGGAAAAATCTCGGGTTACTTGAGTTCTGGAGTGGGTCGGGGAAGGTGCATTAGCTTCACAGGGAGGTGATGGAGGTGGTGCGGGAGCAACTGGTGGAGTGGGAATCCTTTGTGGTTCGGGGGTTGGAGCACAAATGGGTGTGGGAACTCGAGGTAGTATGGGTGAGGGGTTTCGTGCAGACGTTGGAGTGGGGTTAGGAGATCTTTGTGGAGGAGTTTGCTTGGGGGTGGTTCTGGTAGGAGGAGGAGGTGTGGGAGTCTTGGTGGGTGGAGCTGAAGGCTTTTATGCGGGCTTGGATGGCTTTGGCTTCGGTGCAGGAGTGGGAACGGCTTCAGGAGATTCCGGTGGCTGTTCATCACTTGTATCCATGTCTGCGGCTGAGGCCAAAGTAACCTTGCGCCTCTTGGTGGTTTTCTTCTTGGGTGAGGGTCCTGTTGCCTTTGATGCAACAAAATTAGGAGATGTTGGTGCAACAACAACACGGTCAGCTTCAGGCGAAGCCTTGCGTTTCCTTGAATCCCTTTCCATAATGGATGTATTATGGGTCTTCACCATGTCATCTACAGCGGCCTTGATTTTTCCTTTGAAGATTTTGATATTGTCCTTGGTGGTGGAATTGACATCCGTCACTTGTTGAAGCAACTTCAGGGCCTGCTGTTTGAATTCTTCATCAGGTTCGGATTTAGCTCGCTTCTGATAGTTGTGAATCTTTTTCATTTCAGCCCTGTCTCTTGAATGCAGATCCTTCAGCTAACTAATCATAGTAGTGATCATAGCTTCGATAGATCTGGAGATGTAAACTTCTCCAAGGTCAACAGCATCTGGATCTTCAGCTTCACACTTCTCCCAAAGGGCTTCAGTGATGCCCAACTGATCCCAGAGTTCGCCTTCACGTGGGTCAGGAAATTGATGGTCACTCTGACGATCAGCTTCAGCTTGAGTTTCAGGCAAAGATATGCCTTTCGGCTTCGATGGAATAGCTGAGGGAGTCATATCAACTACGGGCTTCTTCTGACTTGCCCTAGCAGCTTTCTCGGCTTTCTTCGTCCTGAGGCTTTCTAAAGAAGCCTTGCGTTTAGCTTCGTGGTCCGCAAGCTGTTTTGCTTCAGCATCTGCTTTCTCTTCGTTCTTAGCGGCTTCGGCGAGCTTGCGCTTCGTCTCAGCCTTCTCTGCAGCAATCTTGGCAGAGTTCAATTCCTTTTTCTGTTTGGCAGCATCCTCTTCTGCCTTCTTCTTATCAGCTGCGGTTCTGGCAAAGATGCTGCGCTCAAGTGCCTCTTCGAGGTCTTTCTTTCTCAATTCTTCTTCAGTGAGCTTGTGCTTCGCTGAAGGGATTTTCGCAGCAGACTGCTTGGGCTTCGTTGGTGCTGAAGCCTTTGCAGGAGGTTTCTTGGCGGGGTCGTGCTTCTGTTTAGATCGCCTCTCCGAGTCGAGGGCATCAGCCGGTGGCTGGGAGGCCAAGGGATTTGCAACCACCAAGTTTGAGAGATCAATGGTGGGGCGAGCAGAAGGCTTGACCTTAGCAGCAGGTTTCTCTCCTGGCTTCTTCTTTAGAGGGATCTGAAGTCTTTGTTTCTTGGGGGGAGCAGGATCATCAGATTCATCATCTGCTTCGAATTCTGATTCGTCGTCAGCAGCATTGGATTCATCCATGATGGAATCTTCCAGAGCAGCTTGCTCTAATCTGGCATGTTCTTCATCTTCTGTTGTGGCATGGGGTGGAGAAGCAGATTTCTTCTTCAGCTTCTTCTTCTTCTTGCTAGGCCCTTCACCTTGGGCTTCAGCTTCAGCGAACTTGGCTGCCTTTTTCTCTTCTTTCAGCCTCTTGGCTTCAGCTGCAATTCTCAGTCGTTCTTTCTCTTCTGGGTAATCATCTGGTGTCTTGAGGGTGTTGGGGTGAGGAAGCTTCGGTGGAACAGGGTAGTACAGGTGACGATTCTCTTCAGTGTACTGACTGCACATGGTTGAAGTGTACCGAAAGGGCGGACTGAAGGCAAACTGCATAGTCCACTTCCAGGTAGGGATGCTCTTGTACTTGTACCATCGAACAGCCCAGTACCTGCGAATATTTTGCAAGCGGTTCTTGCGCTGCTCCATGGTTTCTTCAGGAGGTGTGTCATATCCCAGAGCAATGCGAATTGATTCGGGGATGCCTCTGGCGTTGTTGGTTTCCTTTGTTCTTCCTCCTTTCTTCTTCGGAGCAGTACGTTCTGCTTCGTTGATGTGATCAAGGTTTGGTGACTCATTACCGAAGTCTAACTCAGCATACATCCTTTGAAAAGCATAAAGGTAGCGAGGGAAAAGGCGAGTATGGAATGAGCACCAGCAAAAGTTTAGATCCAAAAACATTTTTGACAAGAGATTCAGTGAAGAATTTGGGTAGAGAATCTGGTCTGTTCTGAGCTAGACTTAATCTCACACAAGATGAGTTGAAACCCTAACACAGAACAGATGGATTCTAACCCTAATTTCTAACCTGAATCGAGATGGAAACCTGGACTACCAGAAACAGATTTCCCAACAGTGCAACGATCCAACGGATCAAAGAAACCTAAGGAAATCATCCAAAAACAAACAGTCTAAGAACTCGGATCCAATCTGGAGACAGAAGAACACAAGAGATGGAGATTGGATCGAGGCTTGGCGTACCCTATCTCGGTGGCGTCAAGCTTCTACGGCGGCGATGAGCGGAGAAGATGTGCTCGTCGACGGCGTGAAGTCCACGTCGGCGCTCTTCCGGCAGTGAAGCGGCGAGAGCGGCGACGGAGACGAGGAGCTCGGCGGCGCTCGAGAGAGAGAGGTTTCCGGGGAGATGCGAATGAGGAGGTGAGTCGGCTTCGCTGGGGTGGGATGCCTTATATAGGCCGGTCTGATAGGAACTGTCAGATCAGATCGAACGGCCCCCAGCGACTCTCTCTCCGGAATCTACGGCGAGGATTTCGTGGCGAATCGCGAGAGAATCTCAACGAACCGGATTTGACGGGATCTCAACGACCGAAGAATAAGTCCTCGACTTGAGTAAAACTTCGATGGGAATTGGAAGCATTTTCTTCGGAACTCAATGACGTTCGAAGAAAAATACTTTCCATTTCAATTGTGCTCAACCATTTTGGACAGATAGAGTAAGATAGAAAAAGAACAGAAGGGGTAGGGTCCGAAACTTATCACCTCGAAGAAAAACCAAACGAAGCAAAAGGTGATAAGCATAGAGGACTAAATCCAAACGAAATAAGATAAAGAAAGCGAAGCAAAAACAGACAACGAAACTGAATAGGTAAGTAACGAAGTAAATGAATATTTACATAAGTAAAAGGTTCGGTCTTACAGTACATGTCGTGAGTCCAATATATTGAGCTCACACCTTAACGTACAAAACCTTTTCTCATCCAATGGTTTCGTGAAAATGTCTGCCAGTTGATCTTCAGTCCTGACATGACTGATCACAATATCTTCACGCTGAACATGATCACGAAGAAAATGATGGCGAATGTCAATATGCTTCGTGCGAGAGTGCTGCACAGGATTGTGAGAAATTTTGATTGCACTCTCATTATCACATAGGAGTGGAATTTTCTTCACATGAATACCATAATCCTTCAGCGTTTGCTTCAGCCATAGAATCTGAGTACAACATGACCCAGCAGCAATGTATTCGGCTTCAGCAGTAGATATTGAAACACAGTTTTGCTTCTTTGAAGCCCAACACACAAGTGATCTTCCAAGGAAATGACAAGTCCCTGAAGTTGATTTCCTATCCACACGATCACCAGCCCAGTCTGAGTCAGAATAGCCAATGAGATCAAACTGAGCTCCCTTGGGATACCACAAGCCCAAGGTATGTGTGTGAGCAAGATAACAAAGAATTCTCTTTACGGCAGTATGATGTGATTCCTTTGGATTGGCCTGAAAACGAGCACAAATACATACTGAAAGCATAATGTCAGGTCTAGATGCACAAAGATATAAAAGGGATCCAATCATAGACCGATATTTCTTCTGGTCGAAGGCTTTCCCCTTCTCATCTGCATCTAAGAAGCCATTGGTAGGCATAGGCGTCTTGATAGTTTTGCATTCAGTAAGACCAAACTTCTTCACGCAATCCTTGAGATATTTTTCTTGAGAAATAAAGGTGCCATTCTTCTGTTGACGGATTTGAAGTCCAAGAAAGAACTTCAATTCACCCATCATAGACATCTCATATTTCTTCGACATCATCTTGGCAAATTCTTCGCTGATTGCAGTGTTAGTGCATCCAAAAATGATATCATCTACATATATTTGACATACAAACAAATCACCATTATAAGATCGAGTGAAAAGTGTTGGGTCAGTGGTTCCTGGTTTGAAGCCTTTCTTCAGAAGGAAATCCTTCAAAGTGTCGTACCAAGCACGAGGTGCTTGCTTCAACCCATAAAGAGCCTTATGTAACCTGTACACCATGTCGGGTTTCTTCGGGTCTTCAAAACCCTGAGGCTGCATAACATACACTTCTTCCTCGATTTCTCCGTTAAGAAAAGCACTTTTCACATCCATTTGATAAAGTAGAATGCCATTGAAATTTGCAAAAGCAAGCATAACACGAATGGATTCGAGACGAGCAACTGGAGCATAAGTTTCACCGAAATCGATACCTTCAATTTGGGTGTAACCTTGTGCTACCAGTCGTGCTTTGTATCTTACCACTATACCATCTTCATCTTGCTTATTGCGAAAAATCCACTTTGTACCAATGATGTTGTGCTTCGTGGGATCAGGTCTATCAACTAAGGACCAGACTTTGTTTCGCTCGAACTGGTTAAGTTCTTCGAGCATGGCAGTTAACCAATCTGGATCCTTCATGGCTTCATCAAACTTCGATGGTTCTAACATGGAGACAAACGAAAAATTTCCACAGAAGTTAGCCAAACGAGTACGAGAACGAGTTGTAGGACGACCTGGTTGATGAATTTCTTCAAGAATCGAGTCAACATCAACTCTTCTTCGAACTCGTGATAAAGTTGAATCATTTGCTTCCGGCTCAGCTTCTGCTTCATAATCTGCTTCAGCTTCAGGATCTACTTTACCTTCAGCATCAACATTTCCTTCGTTCCTTGTCTCTTCTTCGTCCTGTTCATCATTAGCTTCAGGATGTTGATCTCCAGCGCCCCGGGCTATGTGTGGGAACATTGGACCATCATCATCCCTATTAGCATGACGAGCAAAGGCTTCAACAGGGCGAATATCTCCAATAGCCATGGACCTGATCACTTCATCAAGAGGAGGTTCATCTAGATCATGAGGCAAATGCTCTTTTTGAGAGCCATTAGTTTCATCAAATCTCACATTCACAGTTTCCATAACTTTCCCAAAGTGAGAGTTATAGACTCTGTAAGTATGAGAGTTTGAGCCATAACCTAAAAGAAAACCTTCATGTGCCTTAGGGGCAAACTTTGAGCTATGATTCATATCTCTGATAAAGCATGGAGCACCAAATACCCTAAGGTACGAAACATTAGGTTTGTTACCAGTGATAAGCTGATGTGAAGTTTTCTTCAGAAATTTGTGAACGTAAACCTTGTTGATGATATGACAAGCTGTGTTAATTGCTTCGGCCCAGAACCTAATAGGAGTCTTGTATTCAGCAAGCATAGTTCTGGCCATTTCAATGAGAGTTCTATTCTTCCTTTCAACAACACCATTCTGTTGAGGTGTATAAGCAGCAGAGAACTCATGAGTAAAACCATGATCATCAAGAAAATCTTCAATATGAGTATTTTTGAATTCAGTTCCATTATCACTTCGGATATGCTTCAGAGATAATTCATATTCAGTTTGAGCTCTCTTGGCGAATGACTTGAAGATTTCAACAACCTTGCTCTTGTCATCCAAAAAGAAAACCCAAGTATACCGAGAGAAGTCATCAACAATAACTAGACCATACTTATTTCCTCCTAGGCTTGCATAATTTTGAGGACCAAAAAGATCCATATGAAGCAATTCAAGAGGACGAGTGGTAGCCATGATAGTCTTCGCTGAATGATGTTTCTTCGTAATTTTACCAGCTTCACAAGCACTGCAGAGACGATCCTTATCGAATTTTACTTCGTTAAGGCCAATAACATGATTCTTCTTCACTAGATTATGAAGATTTCTCATCCCTGCATGACCAAGTCTTCGATGCCATAACCATCCAGATGAAGCTTTTGCCATTAAGCATGTGGATACAGCAGGGCCCGAAGAAAAATCAACAATGTATAAATCTCCTTTTCGGTAACCCTCGAAGACAAACGTATAGTCATCCTGTGAAAAGACAACACAGCGCGAAGCAGAAAATAGAACAAGCATACCCATATCACATAACTTAGAAATAGACATAAGATTATATCCAAGTGATTGGACTAGCATAACCTTGTCAATGTGCTTATCCTTCGATATGGCAACCTTACCCAAACCTAAAACTTTACCCTTGTTGTTAACACCGAAGGTAATATACTTCTGAGAAGAGTGAGATAGTTTTTCTTCGGTGAATAACTCCTTGTCTCCGGTCATATGATTTGTACAACCACTATCCATGACCCATTCGGATCCACCGGAGACATAGCCCTTCGCCTTGGCCATGAAGCAATATGCAGGAGATTCATCTTCACTACTGTTGTTGGTGAAGAATGAGTTCGAAGCTTTTTCCGAAGCCTCTGCTGAAGCGAATGCTAAACCAGCAACACCATCTGATTCGGACCCAGACCCAGACCTTGAGCCTGAATGAGATTCGGACCCAGAGGCTTCATCTTCGGAGTTCATCTCCTTTCCCAGATAGGCCTTGGCTCGGTGAGAGCTGCTTCGACGAGACGAGTGAGTCTTCGATGAAGAACCCTCACGCTTCTTGTGATACTTCTTCTTCTTGTCATCATCAGAATCTTTCTTCTTATCTCTTCTCGAACTGGAATCATGTCTCTTGGATTCATAGCTTCTTGAAGATCTGTGGGACTTGGATGAGGAGTCTCTGAGCGAATGCTTTGCTTTGTTCTCAGCTTCCCACAGAGGACAATCAGCAATGTAGTGACCTGGTTTCTTGCATTTGTAGCAACAGTTGTCTTTAGATGGAGAGCTTCTTGAGGATGAGCGGTGAGATGAGTGAGTGGAGCTTCTTGAAGAATAACCCTTTTTCGGTGAAGAAAAACCTTTTCTTTGGAAGCGATTGAAGCGTCTCATGATCAATGCCAAATCCTTTCCAATACTTGTAGGATCATCTGATTCGACACCTGAAGCAGAACTGACTTCGGGTGAAGAATGACGTGAAGCTTTTGCTTTCAAAGCCTGAGTTTTTCTTCGAGAACCATTTATGTCACGTTTCTCATCTTCTTCCATTTCAAAGGTAGTGAGTCTCTCAAGAATATCAGCGGAAACAAGACGTCTGAAATCAGTCCTTTCCTTGATCACCAGCACAAAGTGATCAAACGAGTCATCTAATGAGCGACGCAAAGTTCTTACAACAGAGTGAGGAGTAATGTCATCAGCACCGAGGGAAATCAACTCATTTGCAAGAGCTGTGAGTCTGCTGTAAATTGAGCTGACTTTTTCACCCTCGATTCTCTTGAACCGATAGAATTTGCTTCGGAGTGTGTCAATTCTGGCATCTTTTTGGGTAGAAACACCTTCACCAATCTTTTCAAGATAGTCCCAGACACCTTTGGCAGTAGGAATATTCTTCACTTCATGATACTTTTCTGGTGTCAAGTGATTGGTAATGAAAACCCAAACTACAGAATCAAGATCAATCAGTTTTGCTTCTTCAGGAGTGATGGCGTTCTCGTCTGCAACAGTGACACCATACAAGACAACTTGCCAGGCGATAGAGTTGATAGCCATGATATTTCTCTTCATCTTGTCCTTCCAGTACGAGTAGTCCTTCCCATTAAAAATAGGAATAGGTTCGCCGGAGCGAATAGCTGCAAAAGACATACTTGAAGACACTCCAGGAGGTTAATCCAAAACACACAGAGTGTAGGGAGTGACTAGCTCTGATACCAATTGAAAGTCCAAGTATGTGATCAGAGGGGGAGGGGGTGAATGATCACTTCAAAATTTTCGACGGAAACTTTTGAAGTGAGGCATAAGTAGTGCGGAAAAGTGAAGTAAGACTGGAAGCGAAACTAAATGCATCGAATCAAAACACATTGAAGCATAACAGTGAAGCAAATGCAGTACTGAAGGTAAATGCTTGAAGTAAAACGAACTGAGACTCGGCGATGTTTGTTCGACCAGTTCACGCTCTGCAAAGCGCTACGTCTGGTTGGAGGGACTGGTGATTGAACACCTGGAGCAAAACTCTCTCCGTCCGTTGCTCCACTGCACCAAACTCCTTGAGCTTGGTCAGTACTTCACTCGTGGTTGATTATTAAGGAAATCACCGAAACCTTTGACAAACTGGACTTCGAGGCGACAATTACTCTTCGCTCTCTGAAGAACAACTCTCTAACCGTCTAGGAGAATTGCAGTTCTCCAAGATAAAAAGGCTAGTAAGCTTTCACCTAAGTCATCTCAAATCTACTCAGATCAATGGGACTTAGGTTTCAGTATCTGGATTTTGGGTTTTGCTTCGGTGGCGTTTTGGGGTTGCCCTCTTTAGTCTCTCTTGGAATGATCTCAGAGCAGCCACCCACAAATGGAGGCGGGGGCGGCGTATTTATAGTTGGCGATCCCGAGGTGCGGAATGACGAAACTGACCCGAGGTGACAGCTTGACACGTGTCCACAACGGTCGGATTTGTCATCAATGCGCAACTTTACTTGAGGAACAAGTAAAGCTGACTCACGGACTTAGTTCTGCTTCAGAAGCCAAAGAACGAAGTCTTTGCTACCGAAACTTAACTTAGTGCACATGAGATTTCTTCACTCAGGCTTCTCACTTGGTTTGGATTTGATCTGAGCAATTCTCAATGACTTCAGTGTCCACAAACTAAATACCCCTCTTGATAGTACGGTTTGTCCTATGACTCAAAGAACCGAAAAAGAACTACACAAAAACATCTAAGTCTTGCGCCGTCCTCTTCATTTCCTTCAATGAGTAGAGCTTCAGGACACCTTCATTTTTGGGGGTCATCCTTCGTGATTAAGCTTCGCTCCGCAGGATATGCTTCGATAACTTGAAGACCTTCACTGAAGCTTTATCACTTAGCTTGTCCTTCAGGAACCTATGCAGCTGTTTATACTAGAAAACATTGTTAGTTCCTCTACTGTCTTGTCCAACAATAACCAAAACACACGGGGGCAAAACTTTGCTCTTACAATGGGCATCATCGAGATCATCATCAACATCATCCCCAACATCAGCACCATCTTCATCTTCATCCAATCTCACCTCACAAGTCCAACTTGTGTTGTAATCCGTACTGTCTGTCCTCTCTACTCTACCGATGTTGATTACTACCGTGTGATGAATGCTATTGAGTTTTGTTGGAGAAATATCATTGTGTCCAGATTTTTTACGACCTATTTATCCCCACTGATCATGATCTCTTTTATGTCTTGTGAGTAGTTATTTTAGTTCTTGAGGACATGGGAGAAGTCTAGTTTTTAGTAGTCATATGATGTTGAAGTAATATGTGTTGTTTGATACTTAAGTTGTGTTGTTATTTTTCTAGTGGTGTTGTGTGAGTCGAACACTCAACACTTCGCCTTATTAAGGACCTAGGGGAATGCATTGTGTACAAAGAATGCTTACGGTGGGTTGCCGGAGTGACAGAAACCTGAACCCCAGTTCGCACGCTTTTGCACAAGGGAACAATGGATCATCGATCGTATTGCTATGGTTAGGCTTTTGCCTTAATTACTATCTTGTATTTGCGGATGCTTGCAAGGTGTTTAATCATAAGAGTTCACTTATGTTAGTCTAGAGGGTGTGCTAGCATAGATCCACCCAATCAACACTTATCAACACAACATATAGTACCGATACGGAATATGGCGAAAGCACGTGACTATTTCTCCCGTGTGTCCTCAAGAATGCTTTAGCCTTTATAAGTTCAGTTGCTAGGCCTCTCCTTTGCTCAAAAGGATTGGGCCACTTGTTACTCCTCAGTGCTTTTATTTACTTTTCTTGCTTTTACCTTTTTGTTGCTTATACCGAAAACCCCCCTAAAAAGCTATCTTTCAGTTCCTGCAGCTATTTCTGTACCAAAGTCACTTACCAATACCTTCTGCTCCTCGTTGGGTTCGACACTCTTATTTATCGAAAACGATACAAACGATCCCCTACAGTTGAGGGTCATCAAGTACTGTTTACTGGCACCGTTGTCGGGGAGCGTAGCACTATTAGTAAGTGAAGGTGGTAAGGAAGTTTTTATATTTTTGTTTTTGTTTTGCTGTTGCTCCTCTTTGTCCTATGGATACCTCTACTCTTGGTTCGTTGTTTATGGGGCAACACCCCATGACTGTGGTGGTCACTCCTACCCCTACTGAAATAGTGCCTTACAAAATACCGTCTGGTATTATCAATTATGTTTTAGCTAATCGTTACACAGGAGACAAACATCTAGGTGAACAGTTGCTATATTTAACACAACTATGTTCATTATTTAAGCTTGCAGGTGTGTCACTGGAATTCTTCATGAAGAAATTATTCTCCATATCACTTATAGGTAAAGCTTCAGATTGGTATAAGCTCCTCGATAACTCACATGTACTTAATTGGGAAGAGCTTATGTCTCTCTTTTATACAAAGTTTTATCCTCTTCATGAAATTCATGGAGACAGGAATTACATCTATAACTTTTGGTCTCGCGACGGAGAGAGCATCGCTCAAGCTTGGGGGAGACTTAAATCCCTAATGTTCAATTGTCCTATCCATGAACTCCCCAAAGATATTATAATTACAAATTTTTATGCCAGGCTTTCTCGTCAGGATAAGGAGATGTTGGATGCCTCCTATAGCGGGGTATTCCAAACAAGAAGCGTCTAAGAAAGGTGGGATCTTATCGATAGAATCGAGAATAATACTGAAGACTGGGAAATCGATAAAGGTATTGAACCTGCAATAAATTATGAGCATGATTACATTGAGAGCTATGTGAAAACTGATTATTTTAATACCTTTTGTTCTAAGATTGGTCTTGATTCCCCTCTTATGATTGATTTTTGTAAGAACTTTGCCTCTCACATTGACTCTTCTAAGGAGTCTAAGTCTCAGTATCATAAACCCTTTAAAGAGTTACCTGTCGATATTCATGTTGCTGACCCTATTCTTCCTGCAGTCTTTTATTAAAAAGCCCCCTTTTCCTACAAGGACAAGGGAGCACTCTTTTGTGACAGGCATAATAAATAAAAGTGGGAGAAGAACTGACGAACCTGAGGAACTGATCAAGGTCGATCCTCAAGTTGCGATGGTTAAAGATTTAGTTACTAATGATGTTTCAGATTCCAAGATATTTTTTGTTGTTGTTTCAACTAACATTGTCACAGCCAAGAATAAGAGCCCAATTTCAGGTACACCAGTTGTATCTGTCAAAATAGGAGAACACAACTATTACGGGCTTTGCGATCTGGGGTCCAGTGCTAGCGCTATTCCTTATTCACTCTATTAGGAGATCATGGGTGAGATTTCACCCTATGAACTTGAAGAGATCCATGTTACTATTTATCTAGAAAACAAATAAACTATCTCTCCCATTGGAATTGTGAGAGATGTTGAAGTCCTATGTGGAAAGGTAAAGTATCCTACCGAATTTCTCGTACTTGGTTCAGTGCAAGATAGTTTTTGCCCTATTATCTTTGGTAGGCCTTTCCTCAGCACTTGTGGTGCTATTATAGATTGCAAAAAGGTAAAGTTTCTATTGAATTCAATGGTGAGCCATATGAATTTAACTTTTCTAAATTCTCCAAGCAACCTCGTGGTACTGATTTACCTAGTGATGATAAAATTATTGAAAATATTGCTTCTATTGTTATTCCTCCTAATGATCCTTTGCAGCAATATATGGAAGACCACGAGAATGATATGCATATGCAGGAGAGAAATGAGTTGGATGAAATATTTGCAAGACAAGCTGCTATCCTGAAGCACAACCTTCCAGTTGAGCCTTTGGGGATCCTAGCACAACCAAAAGAAGACCTGGTGTTTGACCTCAAACCATTTCCCGATACGCTCAAGTATGCCTATTTAGATGAAAAGAAAATATATCTTGTTATTACCAATGCTAACCTTTCAGGATTTGAAGAAGGGCGATTATTGGAGACACTTCGCAGACACCGTGGTGCCTTGGGCTATACCCTTGATGACCTTAAGGGGATTAGTCCATCGATTTGCAAACACACTATCAATCTCGAGCCCAATGCTAAGCCAATTGTTGATCATCAACGACGGTTGAACCCAAGGATGAAGGACGTGGTCAGAATGGAGATTCTCAAGCTTCTAGCCGCAGGTATCATCTATCCTATAGCTGATAGTAGGTGGGTAAGTCCAGTTCATTGTGTTCCTAAGAAAGGAGGTATGACTGTTGTTCCTAATGATAAAAATGAACTAATACCTCAAAGAGTTGTTATTGGATATAGAATGTCTATTGATTACAGAAAGTTGAACAAGGCAACCAGGAAGGACCACTACCCGCTGCCCTTTATTGATCAGATGCTAGAGAGGTTGTCTAAAAACACCCACTTTTGCTATATTGATGGGTACTCCGGCTTCTCTCAAATTCATGTTAACACTGTCGATCAAGAGAAGACCACTTTCACGTGTCCTTACGGTACTTATTCTTACAGGCGTATGCCTTTTGGTTTATGCAATGCACCTGCTACTTTTCAGAGATGTATGTCTGCTATTTTTCATGGTTTCTGTGAGGAGATTGTGGAAGTCTTCATGGACGATTTCTCCATCTATGTAACTTCCTTTGACCACTGTCTCCACAATCTTAATAAATTTTTGCAGAGATGCGAGGATACAAACCTAGTTCTAAACTAGGGAAAATGCCACTTCATGGTTAACAAAGGGATCGTGCTTGGTCACAAGATTTCCGAGAGGGGAATTGAAGTGGACAAGGCGAAGATTGAAGCTATTGAAAGGATTCCCTATCCAAGGGACATTAAAGGTATTCGTAGTTTTCTCGGTCATGCTGGTTTCTATAGAAGATTTATTAAAGACTTTTCTAAGACCTCGAGACCCCTCACTAATCTTCTCCAGAAGTATGTTCCTTTTGTATTTGATGAAGATTGTAAGTAGGCTTTCAAAGTTCTTAAGAAAGCTTTGATAACCGCTCCTATAGTACAACCACCTGACTGGAAATTTCCCTTTGAAATTATGTGTGATGCTAGTGATTTTGCTGTTGGAGCTATTTTAGGACAAAGGGTTGATAATAAATTGAATGTTATACATTACGCTAGCAAAACCCTTTATAGTGCTCAAAAGAATTATGCTACTACTGAGAAGGAATTCTTAGCAGTAGTATTTGCTTGTGATAAGTTTAGGCCTTATACTATTGATTCTAAAGTCATTATTCATACTGACCATGCTGCTCTTAAGTACCTTATGGCGAAGAAGGATGCCAAACCAAGACTCATCAGGTGGGTACTCCTTCTTCAAGAATTTGATTTATAGATTGTTGATAGAAAAGGAGCAGACAATCTGGTGGCGGACAATCTTTCAAGGATGGAAGATATACCGCATGACCCCATCCCAGTCAACGACAGTTTTCCAGACGAACAACTTGCCATTGTAAAAGTACAATCTCTTTCCGAGCCTTGGTTTGCAGATTATGCCGATTTTATCGTTGCAAAATATTTGCCTCCAGGTTTAACACTTCAGCAAAGGAAGAAGTTTTTCCATGATTTGAGGCACTACTTTTGGGATGACCCTCATCTTTTCAAGGAAGGTCCAGACGGGATCGTGAGAAGATGCATACCGGAACATGAGCAGAAGGACATTCTCAAGCAATGTCACGACAGTCCTTATGGAGGACATCACGCCGGTGAGAGGACCGCACATAAGGTTCTCCAATCAGGTTTTTATTGGCATACTCTATTTAAAGATGCTATAAATTATGTTTTATCTTGTGATAAGTGTCAGAGAGTTGGTAATATTAGTAGGAGGAATGAGATGCCTATGAATTACTCACTAGTGATTGAGCCTTTTGATAGCTGGGGTTTTGATGGGTCATTTTCCTCCTTCATACAAGTACACTCACATTTTAGTAGCTGTTGATTATGTGACTAAGTGGGTTGAAGCAATCCCCACTGAGAGTGAAGATCACAAAACATCCTTGAAAATGCTCAAAGATGTAATTTTCCCTAGGTTTGGTATACCTAGGTATCTTATGACTGATGGAGGATCACACTTCACACACAGAGCTTTTAGAAAATCTTTAGCCAAGTACGATGTCAATCATACAATTGCTTCACCGTACCATCCTCAAACTAGTGGGCAAGTTGAGCTCACCAATAGGGAGATCAAGGTGATCTTGCAAAAGACAGTTAACAGTTCTAGGAAGGACTGGTCAAAAAAGTTAGGAGATGCTTTGTGGGCGTATAGAACTTCTTACAAAACCCCATGGGCATGTCCCCGTATAAGATGGTCTATGGCAGGGCTTGCCATTTGCCATTAGAATTAGAACAAAAAGCTTTCTGGGTTGATAGAGAGCTTAATGCTGACCCAAAGTTGGCTGGGGAAACGCGTCTCATGAACTTGACTTCTCCAGATGAGTGGAGAAGTGAAGCTTACGAGAGTGCTAAAATGTTCAAGGAAAAGGTAAAGAAGTGGCACGATATAAGGATTCTGAAACGTGAATTTAATGTTGGTCATAAAGTTTTATTGTTTAGATCCCGTTTCAGATTTTCTCCAGGTAAATTACTTTCCAGATGGGAAGGGCCATTTCATATCGAAGAAGTCTAACGGTCAGGTGCAATCAAGATTAACAATTTTGATGGCACCAAACCTCAAGTTGTGAGTGGGCAAAGACTCAAGCATTACACGGCGGGAGATCCTGTCAACGTTGATGTAAATATAATACACACAACAACTCATGAAGAATATGTTGCAGCCCCGTTTCAGACGCCAGCAGAAGCAAAATAATAAAATGTATGTATTACGGTAAGGAAACATCGCGAAATCTCCATAAAAGTTCCAGATTACGAGTTTTTGCAAAATATAGAAAATTCAGAGCCTAATTGGAGCCGGAGAGGAGCTCCAGGGGGCTCAAGCGCCCCTGGCGCGGCCTACCTCCTAGCCGCGTCGGGTGGCCACCTGGGCACTCCGGAGCCCGTCTCTGACTCCACTTTGGCTCGTTACCTTCCTATTGTTGCAATTTTTTTTCTATATATTTGCCCGGATAGTCCTGGCACCGTATCTCGCGATTTCGTGTGTTTTCTTCTCGAGTTGTCTCTTCCAGGAGATCTTTTAGCTAGACCTAGGTGCCATGGCTTCCCTAAGTTACCCCAAGGACAAGTTCGTCGTCAACATCATCAACCCTTACCTCGCTCAGGTGAAGAACCATCCTCGAACCGTTCAGTTGGAGGATGGTGTCCATCACCAAGAAGATCTAAAGGAACCTGCCAAGGAGGGGAGCATCGAGGCCAGGCGAGAAGAGACGGAGAAAGAAGTCTTCAAGTACAAGAAGATGGTTGAGCGGGGTGTTGAAGCCAACTTCGACCTCATCAACGAGCTGAAGACGTTCTACAAGAAGGAGATGAGGGGGATATGGTCAAGCATCACCTCGGCAGAAGAAAGCATTGATGATCTCCAAGGGCAGATCTATGATCTACACAACCAGAACTGTGAGTATGAACTAAAGTTTATGCGCATGGGTTTAGGTGCTGGAAGCAGGATCTTGGAGACCGAAGCCTCTCATGGGACGGGAGAACCTCTACCATGGAAGCGCTTTGTCCATGACTACATCAACGACAACAACAGGAATGAGGAGTAAATCTCCTCGGGTAATGGCACGCCCTCAGTTTGTTCCAAGCTTGGGGGAGTGCCTGGTATCTTTATCTTTATCTTAGTCGTTTAGAGTCAAGTAGAGTCGTATCATGTCTAGGGAAGTTATTATATGAAATAGGTGTTTGCATTAAGGTCTATCACTCCTCCTGTGGAGAGTTTGTATCCATGAGCGTGGAGTCGTCTATGATGGAATATTAATGAGAAGTCTATTGGTTCCTTCGCTGCACTCGGTATCCTCTTCATGCAATCAACCTTATATAATGATTGTTATGGGGAGTATTGACCTTATATCAGGTATGGCTTTGAAAACTTTATTTAATTTTGGCAAATATAGCTTTGGTATTGACAACATGCATGTTTTCCCAAGTAGCGACATAGCCAAAACCTTTATGTTATTATGCTTGAAGTGTTATGTTGACAAGGAAGACAACTTGATGTGTTATGCTTACCTTAATGTTTATGCTTTATATGTTTTGCATCTAAATTAGCATCAATTGTCTGTTCTCTCAAAGCCTTTGCTGGCCAAACTCTTTGCCTAGCAGATTTCTGCTTGTGCATCCATACCCTGAAACCAATATCTTCCATATGAGTCCGCCATACCTTCCTATTCGTGGTATTTCCCTACCACTCCTAAAAGTATAGAATTTATGTGTTATCCTTAAATGTTCAAAATCTTCTGTTTTATGCCTCTTGTTTAGCTCATGAGGAAATAGTAGGTAATTCATGATCTTCTTAAGTTGGACAAGTTTTACCACGGGATTGCATGTCTAATCTTCAAACCCATAATACGAGGAGGAACTGGCATGAGTGCGCCCGGCTCGAAAGATAATATAGCAAACAAACCCTCCTTCACGCTTGGTCTATGAGAAATCAGAAACTTTGGCAGTGGTAAACAAAGGAGATTAAGGGGATGTGATCGTCCCCACTTGGAAGCCGTTCCTCGAAACTTGTCCATCTTCAGAAGTAATTGAGCTATCTATTAGCATTGGTTGACAGACTATGCAGCTCCCAAAATATATTTTCATTCTGTTTGATTTAAGGATAGCACATGAGTTTTCTCTGCTTACGTGTAACAAGGCTTTTCCTTTACTTTTGTGTTGAGTCAGTTGTCCCACTTCCTTCTTTTCCCAAAAGAGAACATACACACCATGCCGATGAGGATTAATTCATATAATGTTGCATTAAGTTCTGCCATGCCGCATCATTGTTGACATTATCTTTTTATAAGTAAGTTGTTTGCGAAAGCTTTTGCCAAGCAAACATCTTACTTTGTGTTAGCATTTGCACTTCATGACTAATAACATGTTCTTTCAAAAATCTTCAAATTGTTTCATTAAAAAGTGAAAGAGCAAAAGTAAAAGTTGTTAGTTGTCCTTTGACCAAGGATATGTTTGCCATAATTTGATGAGTTTTCTCATCCCTACTTTTGATTATAATTGTTATTACTTTCTCATAAGGACCTTATGAGTTGAGGTTGCTGTTAAGGATTCTTGAGTTTGATGAAGAGACCTTGATGCTTCTTGTCTGTATTCTATTTATCGAGACTTCACTCTCTAAACTTGTGGACAGGTTTACCGAGCTCAGTATTCGCTTGGGGACAAGCGAGGTCTAAGCTTGGGGGAGTTGATACGTCCAAAATGCATCACTATTTTATATAGTAATTCTTTCTTATTAATTGATATAGTTCACGATATGATGCTATTCTTATGTTGTTTTGGCTTAATTTACACAGTTTGCAACTTTCCGATGCCAAAGCAGTAGACGCAGGATTCAGCGGTAAAAAGTGGACGCTGAGTTGCTAAAGGAGAAGACCTTCAAATTACCTAAAAATCAACGGAGAGTATTTTCCAGAAGAATGACGGGGACACGCAAAACGGGAACCAGAGGGGGCCCACTAGGAGCCCAGGCCCCCCTGGCGCGGACCCACCCCTGGCCGCGCCGGGTGGCCGCCTGGACCCCTGGGGCCACCCCAGGCTCCCCCTCTCTGGCCTATTTATCCCTCGTCGTCCAAAAACCCTAAAAAGAGAGAGTTTTCGCGAGTTCCGCCGCCGCTCCGTGGCGGAAACCAACAGAGGAGAAAAGAAATCTCCGGCGGGCAGATTCCGTCGGGGAGAACACCTCCCGGAAGGGGAGATCGTCGCCCTCGTCATCACCATCGTCACGGGAATCATCGAGATCATCATCAACATCATCCCCAACATCAGCACCATCTTCATCTTCATCCAATCTCACCTCACAAGTCCAACTTGCGTTGTAATCCATACTATCTATCCTCTCTACTCTACCAATGTTAATTACTACCGTGTGATGAATGCTATTGAGTTTTGTTATAGAAATATCATTGTGTCGAGAATGTTTACCACCTATTTATCCCCACTGATCATGATCTCATTTATGTCTTGTGAGTAGTTACTTTAGTTCTTGAGGACATGGGAGAAGTCTAGTTGTTAGTAGTCATATGATGTTGAAGTAATATGTGTTGTTTGATACTTAAGTTGTATTGTTATTTTCCTAGTGGTGTTGTGTGAGTCGAACACTCAAAACTTCGCCTTATTAAGGACCTAGGGGAATGCATTGTGTACAAAGAATTCTTACGGTGGGTTGCTGGAGTGACAGAAACCTGAACCCCAGTTCGCACGCTTTTGCACAAGGGAACAATGGATCATCGATCGTACTGCTATGGTTAGGCTTTTGGCTTAATTACTATCTTGTATTTGCGGATGCTTTCAAGGTGTTTAATCATAAGAGTGCACTTATCTTAGTCTAGAGGGTGTACTAGCATAGATCCACCCACTCAACACTTATCAACACAACACAGAGTACCGATACGGAATATGGCGAAAGCACGTGACTATTTCTCCCGTGTGTCCTCAAGAACGCTTTAGCCTTTACAAGTTCAGTTGCTAGGCCTCTCCTTTCCTCAAAAGGATTGGGCCACTTGTTACTCCTCATTGCCTTTTACTTTTCTCACTTTTACCTTTTTGTTGCTTATACTGAAAACCCCCTAAAAAGCTATCTTTCAGTTCCTGCAGCTATTTCTTTACCAAAGTCACTTACCAATACCTTCTGCTCCTCGTTGGGTTCGAAACTCTTATTTATCGAAAACGCTACAAACGACCCCCTCCAGAAATTTGCTTGATATGCGAGAGATGATAATTGCTTCTCGCCCTTCGTTGGTTACCCCAAGTGGAAGGTGAGATGCAGCGTAGCGGCAAGTTTCCCTCGGTGAAGATACCGAGGTTTGTCCCCAGTAGGACTCCGGAGTTGATAAGTAGGTGTGAGCGGCGCAACTGACGTGGACCTGCACACAGACACAAATAACTTTGCTCCCAACGAAGTTCAGAGAGGTTTTCAATCTCTCCGGTCTTTTTGTTTACAAAGGATCAGTGCTAGGCATAATGATAATGATAGCAACTGAAAGTAAAACCAGAAAAGTAAATGAGCGTGTAAACAGTGATGAGAATATGGATCGGGGTCCCGTGATGTTCACTAGTGACGTCTCTCTCCCAAAAGACGATAAAACTACTATGCGAGGGAAAAAAATCACAGATGGGCAATTGACAGGATTATAAACGCACCGCAATGCTAACTATGCTACAAAAGAAAGGAAGAGGTTCAAAAGCATGGGCAGTACGCCAAAATAAGTAGACCAAAATCCAACTGCATCTGCTACTAATCATCCACCTTGACATATCTATCCAGAACATCTCGCTGGTATTAAGTTGCGAGCCCCACCCAAAGCGTAAACCCAAAGCAATAGACAACTGCATTAAAAAGCACTTTCTGTAAAGTAAACAATCCTTGCAACCACGGTTACAAGCACCGTTGTTTTCCCCCTTGTGGCAACATTACATCCCCTAGACTCATGTTTTAGTCACTCAAGCGTGTCATCAGGGGGCATGAACCCACAATCGAGCATAACGTTACCTCTTGGAGTTACTACCTACTACTTGGCCGAAGCAATAAACAACAACGGAGAACATGCAAGAATTACTTAGGAACAAAAATATAAAAGATAAGAACCAAATATATTACTCTATCACAATCTGAACATAATCTCATAATCCATCAGATCTCATCAAACTGAACATAGCAACAACAGAAAGATTACAAATGTGCCTCGATCATGTAGGGCAGCTCACGAGGTCTAAACCATGAAGAACAAAGAGGGAAGGAGAACATCACATAGCTAATGATCACGGACCGGCCCATAGTCCAAAGGAAACTACTCACGGCACATCCGGGAAGCGTCCATGGTGGAGGGGAAGCTCCCGGAGGTCGATCCTCCCTCCGGCAGGGTGCCGGGAAGATGTCTGCTGTCGCTCAATCAGCCTCCAGATTAGCCCTCCCGAGGAAGAACAGAGGATGGCGGCAGCTCCGCGATGGGTTTTGGAAAAGCGACTTCTCTTTACATGTGCGAGTAATTCCCCGCTGTAGGCAAAGGGGATGGTAGAGATTGGATGAGTTTGATCATGTAATAGTTCGTCAGATTGTTGGGGGCATGTTGCCTATCATCTACTTTGGTGTTTATCATCTTTGCTACAACTTGTTGCTCTTAATGCTTGTAATTTTGGGCCCGAGTGCCATTTTTTCAGATCTGAACCACTTATGTTTTCATGAGTATATTTATGTTTGAGATCCTATCTATGAGTTTTATGCACCTATTATGGTCCGGAACCGGCGATCCCAAAGGTGAAAGCTTGGGACACCAAAGGGGGTGGTCCATAATTTGAGGATTTCATGTATCCATTGAGTTTATTGCTTTGTTCTGGTGCTCTTTGACAGGAGCACCTTAATCTGCATAAGTTCCCTTTGGCCCCATTCGTAGCGGGATGGTAGGACAAAAGATGTTGTGCAAGTTCTTATTGTAAGCACGCACAACTACCTACGGGATACTTGCCTAATGTTTGATATTTTCCTAGATGATCATTGCTTTTCTACGTGCCTTGCCCCGTGTTAGAATATATTACATGTTCACTCTTATTCATGCAGCGCCCAACCATCCATCTCCCTAGCCTACAGTGTTTTAATCCTGCTGGTTACTACTAGTTTATTTCTGCTCTTTTACTTTTGCTGTTACCACCATCGCTACCACTATCATACCACAATTTCTATTAATATTTTGTTGCAAGAAACTATATTTCAGGTGCGGTTGAATTGACAACTCAACTGTCAAAGCTTATAAATACTCTTTGGCTCCCCTTGTGTCGAATCAATAAATTGGGTTAACTTACCTGCGAGAATACTACAATCGATCCCCTACAGTTGAGGGTCATGAAGTACTGTTTTCTCCCATAATGTTCACTAGTGATGTCTCTCTCCCAAAAGACGATAAAACAACTAAGCTGGGTGAACAAATTACAGCTGGGAAATTAACAGAATTATAAACGCACCACAATGCTAATTATGCTACTTGAAAGTAAGAGGCTCAAAAGTATCAGCAGTACGCCAAGACAAGTAGACGGATATCCATCTGCATCTGCTCACTAATTCATCCACCTTGAGATATCTATCCAGAACATCTCGCTGGTATTAAGTTGTGAGCCCCACCCAAAGTGTAAACTCAAAGCAACAGACAATTGCATTAACAATCCATGCGCAAGGTAAATAATCCTTGAAACCGCGGTTACAAGCACTGCTGTTTTCTCCCTGGTGGCAACAACACATCCCCTAGAGTCATGTTTTTGTCACTCAAGCTAGACATCGGCGGGCATGAACCCACAATCATGCATAACGCTCCCTCTTGGAGTTAGTATCTACTACTTGGCCAAAGCAATAAAAAGTAACGGAGAACATGCAAGAATTACTCAAGAACAAAATATAAAAGGTAAACCAAATATATAACACATCACGATCTGAACATAATCTCATCATCCATCGGATACCAGTAAACACAGCATAACAACAACAGGAAAATTACATAGGTGCCTTGATCATGTAGGGCTTCTCACAAGGACTAAGAATTGAAGAACAAGATTGGAGAGAAGACATCACATAGCTAATGGTCATGGACACATGGTCGAAGGGGGACTACTCATGACACATCCGGGAAGCGTCAATGGTGGTGGTGGTGGAGAAGCTCCCGGAGGTCAATACTCCCTCCGGCAGGGTGCTGGGAAGAGGTCTTCTGGTGCTCCCGATCTTGGAAGCGCGACGGCGGCGGAACAAAGAGGTATTTTGCGATGCGGGGTTCTCCTCGAGGGTTTCCTGGACAAAGAGGTAATATAGGCCAAAGGGGGCAGCCAGGGGTGGCCCAGTGCTCCCAGGCGCCCTGGTGGCGCGGCCAGGGGTGGGGCCGCGCCACCTGGAAGCCTGGGTGCCAGGTGGGGCCCCCTGGCCCTCCTTCGGGGTTCCGGAAGCTTCCGCCTCGCTGATTTTTTATATGATTTTTCTGGAAGTTTTGGGGCTCTGAAAATTGGGGTAAAATCCCTACAACTAAAATACATCAGCAGACAGAAACTGGCATTGGGTGCATCGAGTTAGTAGGTTAGTCCAAATATGTGTAAAATGATATAAAAGTGTAGCGAAACATGTAGCAATGTCACATAAAAGTGCATGGAACAAGCATAAATTATAGATACGTTTGGGACGTATCAACATCCCCAAGATTAATTCCTGCTCGTCCTCGAGTAGGTAAATGATAACACAGATAATTTTTGTGGTGACATGCTAACACACATATAATAACTTCAAAGTAAAGCAAGTAAGATGTGCAATTCAAGTAAAGATAATAACAAGCAAGAGTCTATATCTAGTATTGAAACTAGCAAACTATGAACATAAAGGTGTAAGAGCTCTCGTTGTCCGTGAATCGAATGTCTCCAAATGGTGTTTGCGTGCAAGCAATGGGAGACGGGATGAAAGAATAAAAATATATATAGTTTAATTGAGAACTCAATCTACTAAAGTTTCACACTTAGTCTCCTTCGGGATCTTATTTTGACTCATCCCCAGACCACTAGTCAGGTACAAGCCAAACTGATCCTCTCCCTTTCGACTTTGATCACTCATGCAATGGATGAGCGCGAGCAAGATACGTTGGCACTTAGGAGGGCAAAGAGAGAAATGATGGGGAAGGAAGACAAAAATGTGTGAAAGGCTCACATCAATGAGGACAATCATAGGCGAGAGAAGGCCAAATGATAGATATGATGTGAGGAGTAGGGATTGCCATGCAACGGATGCAAATATGAGCTAAGGTAATCTCTCCAATGGAACTAGTGGGGGTACAACCAACTTGCTTGCTCATGAATACCTAGAGCTCTTTTGAGGAGGATCATCCTTGGAATATGCAAGCCAAGTTCTATAGTGTAAGGGCCCCCCCATAGTTATGCATGAATGACAATCTCTATGGAGTACAATTATAGCAATGGAGTACGAGTGTGGATCTTTCAAAAGGAATAGTAGTGTTGCCCCATCCTCTCTTTTTATTTCTTTTTTCTCCTTTTTCTCTTTTTTTGTATTTTTGTGGCCTCATTGGCTCTTTCTATTTATCTCTCATTTATCCTCTTTGTAATCTTTTAATTTTTCCTCTTTGGGATCTATATTTAAAAGAATATAGAAGATCTTAACACTTTATAAGAAGTACTCAACATAAAGAAAGATGAAAACTATCATGATGTATGCAAATGTATGACGCTGCCAGTGTAGCAGGATATGCAATGATACTAGCGCGTCATGTAGCAATAACAAGGGCAAAACCCAACTATCATGCAGCTCCTCGATGAAGCAAAAGCATGTATGACATGAAGATCAAGTCATGAGATGGTGGATGTTGCATGGCAATGTATCTCGGAAAGGCTATGGAAATGCCTCTATAGGTAGGTATGGTGGCTGTTTTGAGGAAGATATAAGGAGGTTTATGATGACAGAGTGTATCGTGCCAAGGGTTTGGATGCACCAGCGAAGTATGCACCAACTCTCAAGATGAGAAAGGGCAATGCACGGTACCGAAGAGGATAGCAAAATGTGGGAAGGTGGAAGTGGCAACAATCGAATACTCGCATTAGTACGAAGAACTCATGCACTTATTATCGGTAACTCTCTATCTAATCAGGAGGTTCACAAAGAGACAAGTACCCCAAGGAGGAGTGTATGGGGGTTTAGTTATCCTTGCGCATCCTCGACCCATGGTACGTGAGGGTACTCTATATATTCCAACCCTTCCAGAGGTTAGCGATCCATCTAGTAGCTAGAGTTCTCAACTAATTTTTGTAGTTTTCGAAAATAAGCACAGATTTCCCAAAATACGACACTTATCACTAATAGGCTCAAGCTCTTGGCACCTTAATGTCCAAACATTACTCAAATCAATACCTCAAAACTATTGCATGTACCACTAAACTTGTAATAGAAACCTTAATTACCTACTCATGCAAGACACACAACTCAGTGCAACAAGACCACTCTCTAAACTAGATAAGCATGAAAACTCAAGAGAGTTCTAGAACAACCTAAATAAAAGCTCTTAAAAAGATATGCATGAAAACTAAGAGCTAATAATGACAACAACTATGAAAAGATAAAGAACACACAAAAAGATAAGCATGAAAACCTATGTTGGCTTCTACGGTGGAGTGGAGCGTGCTTCTCTCCGAAATAATGAAGGCTAGGATCCAACTTGTTATGAACAACAAGAAAAACTAAAACAAACTAAAAAGGAAAGAGTGAGACGCTCCAAGTTTAGCACATAACATATGAAGCGATAAAAATATAGCATGGAGAAGGACGAACTGATGATTGTTGATGGAGAAGGGGATGCACGGGGGCATCCCCAAGCATAGATGCTTGAGTCTCCTTGGATATTTCTTGGGGGTTCATGGGGGCATCCCCAAGCTTTAGCGCCTGACATTCCCAAATCTTCTTTCATCATCTTCCTTCGCATACTTGAAAACTCCCTTCATACGAAACTAATCATAAGCGGATTAGAGTGGTTAGTACCCATGATAAGATAAAATAAATTCTCCACTGGAAATAAAGATATTATTGAAGAGCTACTGTTTCTCAAGATTACCAAAAAGTTTTTGCAAAGAAAAAGCAATCTTAAGGTTTGCAAAATGATGAAAACGCAAAATGTGGCAGAATCTGTGAAAAATAGACCAGCAGGTAGTAAATAATTTTTATGGGTACTTCTGCAACTCAAATCAACAAAATCAGAACAGATGCACAAAAGCTAATTGTATAGAGCATATTGTCAAAAAATTCAGATGAAAAAGATGATCTGTTGATTTATGGCCATTTTTTTTCCTTCAAGGGGACAAAATCTGTTTCTGGACAACATGTCACAACTTTTAATCTTTCTTGCAATCGGAGGCTAAAACTTGGCACAAAGCTTGAAAATAAAGATACAATGATGTTGCTACAGTAGTAGCAAGCATCAAGACCACTAAAACTGAAAGTAAGAACATTTTGGGTTGCCTCCCAACAAGCGCTTTCTTTTATGCCTTTTAGCTAGGCATGACGATTATAAAAGATGCTCACAGGAGAATAAGAATTGAAGCAAAAGAGAGCATCAAGAAGCAAATGTGAAACTCATGTAAGCCTAACCCACTTCCTATGCATAGGAAACTTGTAAACAAATAAATCAAAGAAGCACAAAGTGACATGCATAGGAAGGTGAAAAAAGAACAATTTCAAAACTTTCAATATAAAGAGAGGAGTTTTAGTAACATGTAAGTTTCTACAACCAAACTTCCCTCTCTCAAAATAATTTTCAGTAGTATCATGAACAACACCAAGAACATAACTATCACATAAAGCATGTTGTTCATGATATACAAGCACACGTGTAAATTTTTCAACATGGTTTAGGAACATACGATAAATGCAACCCATCACATTGAGCCTTAATAAGAGCACAATTCTCCAGAATACGAGTTGGATATTTCAAAAGGGTAATAGGACAATCAAGTGTGGGTACAATAGCAACAATTTCGTGCTTAACATAAGGAACTATGGCAAGTTCACCTTCGTAAGCATCATCCATAGTGGCATCTTGGACAAAAACAGAACAAGTATCATGTTCATCAGAAAGGGATGTTTCAAGTGAGTCCTCGGAATCATGGGATTCCTCATCAAAGCAATCATTAGCCTCTTCTTGGACAGCAAAAATTTTATTTTTAAAATCCTCAATATATGCATTGGAAGTATAATTCTCGAAGAAATAAGCAAGAACTGCAAAGTTTTTGGACTTGCGAATAGTATCGTAATACTTTTCAATCAAAGAAGAAATCTCATAAGCACCTTTAAAAGCAACAAACTCTTCAATATTTTCAACATCAAAGTAATCATAAATACCTTTAGCATAAGAAGATAGGATCTCATGTTCATTAAACTCACATTGGAAATGAAGGTATTTACGGTCTTTTCTAGAGCAGCAAGTAAAATCATAAATATAGCACAAAGATTCAACATAGCAATAAGAAGTATGTATTTGATCCAATAAGTGTTTTCCTTTCTGAGATAAGCGATGTCGCGTATAATGTGCATGCTCATCCAATGATTTTCCCTCAATCAAGTCGGTTGGGTTTTTAGCGCGAGCACAAATTGATCGGAGACGATCCAAGTGAAACATGTCCATCCTACCATATTTGGGTGGTTCCACACCCATGGTAAATATAGCATCAGTAGGCAGAGAAAGACAAAAACAAAGGTAGCAACTATTTTTTTTTCATATAAGACTCAAAAGCAAAGACTAAAAAGTAAACTAACAAGACTAAAAAGCAAAGGTAAAAGATAGTGTGCAACTCACCTATCTTGAAGATTGGAGTCCCCGGAAACAGCGCCAGAAATTTAGCTTGATGGCACTGAAGTTGTGCTCCTCGTTGGTTACCCCAAGGGGAAGGTTGGATGTAGCCTAGAAGTAAATTTCCCTCGGTGAAGATACCAAGGTTTATCTCCGGCGGATTACGAATGCTGCAAGTAGGTGTCAATGGCGCCAGATATTAAGTTGCCGGATTGAGACAAGTTGACATAGACCTGCACACACAACAAGTAAGTTTTCTCCCAACGAGTTCAGAGAGGTTGTCAATCTCTCCGTCCTTGTTGTTTACAAAGGATCAAATGCAAGGGTAGATAGTAGTGATAATTGCAACGGAAAGTAAAAGCAGTAAATAAAGTGGAGGTGTAAACAGTGGTGGAAATATGGATCGGGGTCCCATGATGTTCACTAGTGATGTCTCTCTCCCAAAAGACGATAAAACTACTAAGTTGGGTGAACAAATTACAGCTAGGCAATTGACAGAATTATAAATGCACTGCAATGCTAATTATGCTACTTGAAAGTAAGAGGCTCAAAAGTATCGGCAGTACCCCAAGACAAGTAGACCGAAATCCATCTGCATCTACTCACTAATTCATCCACCTTGACATATCTATCCAGAACATCTCGCTGGTATTAAGTTGTGAGCCCCATCCAAAGTGTAAACTCAAAGCAACAGACAATTGCATTAACAATCTATGCGTAAGGTAAACAATCCTTGCAACCGATGCTACAAGCACCGTTGTTTTCTCCCTGGTGGCAACAACACATCCCCTAGTCTCATGTTTCTAACACTCAAGCTAGACATCGGCGGGCATGAACCCACAATCATGCATAACGCTCCCTCTTGGAGTTAGCATCTACTACTTGGCCAAAGCAATAAAAAGTAACGGAGAACATGCAAGAATTACTCAAGAACAAAATATAAAAGGTAAACCAAATATATAACACATCACGATCTGAACATAATCTCATCAGCCATCGGATCCCAGCAAACACAACATAGCAACAACAGGAAAATTACATAGGTGCCTTAATCATGTAGGGAAGCTCACAAGGACTAAGAATTGAAGAATAAGATTGGAGAGAAGACATCACATAGCTACTGGTCATGGACGCATGGTCCAAGGGGGACTACTCACGGCACATCTGGGAAGCATCCATGGTGGTGGAGAAGCTCCCGGAGGTCAATCCTTCCTCCAGCAGGGTGCCGGGAAGAGGTCTTCTAGTGCTCCCGATCTTGGAAACGCGGTGGCGGCATAACAGAGAGGTATTTCACGATGGGGGGGGGGTTCTCCTCGAGGGTTTTGTCGGGGGGATGGACCAAGCCCATAACCCGGAATTAGTATCGACGGGACGACTCACCTAAGGAAGTCCCACAAAAGGACACTCAGCCACGAGCCGGTTGCGCCAAGCATGAAGATCAAAGCCGTAGAAGGAATTCAAATTACCTTGTATAGCACGTAGCATATTTGTAAAGTAGAATAGGACTCCATCTCGTGTCGGAGTCGGATTCGCAGAACCCCGGGACCCGACGCCTTTATAAGTCGATATCCACGGGATCCAGAGTCAGAACAATCTCAATCCAAAATAGGACTAGATACTTTCGGCATAACCTAGATCTCCTCGAGACTAAGGTTGCGAACCGAATCTCTTGTAATCGATCCACCCAATCTTCTAATTGGAGAGTCGGAACCCATAATAATAAGAAGCAGGAATAGGCTTTTACCTCGAGACAAAGAGGGGCTGAAACCTGGGTAAATCGCCGAGTCTCTTGTCCATGTCGACTCTCTCCTCGTATCCATCTCGCAGCAAAGGTCCCATGTCAAGTTCGACTTTTGGAACATCTGCCGTGACTTTCCCACGATAGTTGGCGCCCACCGTGGGGCCTGCGCATGCAGGTGTTGAGATTCTGGAGGGAGCTCTGCAAGGCATGAAGGGATTCGTCGCCGGACGGATCACCAGAAGCTGGCACGGAAAGATCTGCATTGACGACTCAACTTGGGGCCCTAAAGCCGATTCTGTCGAATCAGGGTATCTGGTCCCGATCGGGTCTATCCACATCTTCTTCGGCATGATGGACGGATCTGAGCCAGAGCCAGATCCTGAAGTTCCCATCGAAACCTCGAGTCGGCGACATGCCGGCTCCAAAGACACTTTCGTCGGATTCATTGATGAGTCTCCAGAGCCGGAGCGCTCCGTCGAGCTCCCAATGCATGACGCTTCAGAAGATCTAACTCATGCCGACTCATACCCTAGTGAAGGAAACTTCTCAGACGAGGGGTCCATCCGGTCCGTGGGGAGCAACAGACTCGGCACCAGTGTGCCAGAATACAACTCGGATTATCCTCAGTTTGAGCCTCCATACTGCGCCACGGTTTTCATGGCCGACATTGGAGGACATGGGAGTCAGGCATTCCAAAATCAAGGCACAGAGCCGGCTGCCAGCGCGGCCCCTAATCCAGATAGGGAGCCGACAGCCCGTCCATCAGAACAAGTCCCCACTAGAGCTGAAGCCCTCACGAATGCCTTGAATTCTCTTGACGATGCATTGGCCATGACGGTGACAACGGAGAACTAGGAGGCCTGGAGGACAAGGGTCAACGGACTCAAGGCACGGGTAGCAAGCTTACAGAGTGATATCGATGCCGATAAAGAGCACCCCTTGCAGATGCCAGTCTATTATGTTAGTGAGTTCTTGACTTCATCAAAGCAACGTTACCCTCACTGGGAGAAATTGGTCCTTGGCGTATTCATGGCAAGTCGGAAGCTTAACCATTATTTCCAGGAGCACCCCATAACCGTAGTTAGCTCAGCACCGCTTGCAGATATCATCCAGAACCGGGAAGCCACAGGAAGGATTGCAAAGTGGGCCTTAGAGTTGGGGGCTTATCATATCAAATATGAGCCACGCATGACCATCAAGTCTCAGGCGCTGGTCGACTTCATCAATGACTTGACAGAGATCCAAGAACCCAGAGAAGTCGATTACCAAATATTGGACAATGCACTTCGACGGGAGTCGGCAGCTCCAGGGATCAGGAGCTGGCGTGGTCCTTACCTCACCTAAGGGAGAGAAATTCTGCTATGTCCTACAATTACAGTTCACTTGCACCAATAACACGGCGGAATATGAAGCCTTGCTTCATGGGCTGCGGCTGGCTCGTGAAATGAGCATAAGCCGGATTCAATGCTATGGCGACTCTGACCTTGTCTCTCAACAAGTGTCAGGAAAATGGAACTCCAAAGATGCCACCATGGTAGCCTATCGGCGAGAAGTTGAAAGATAAGCTAGTTTCTTTTTTGGGTACTAGGTGGATTATGTGGAGCGCAAGATAAACGAAGCCGTAGACTCTTTGTCCCGGCTCGACTCTCAATGAAAGCCAGTTCCACCAAATGTGTTCCTGGACGTCCTAACAAAGCCGTCTGTACAAATACCAATAGAGCAAGACATAGCAGAGCTGGATCCAGAACCGACCCTGGTGGCCGCAATACACGCCACCCCCTCATGGGTTGTGCCTTATTTGGATTACAAGACCCGGGGGATCCTACACACAGATGAGGTACTGGCCAGAAAAATTGTCAGGAGGAGCAAATATTTTGTACTCATCAATGGCGAGTTACACCGGTGAAGCCCCGCAGACGTTTTTCAGAGATGCATCTCACCAGAAGAAGGCAGACAGATCTTCAATGAGAAACACTCTGAAGATTGTGGGCATCACGCTGGATCTCACTCGCTGGTGGCTAAAGCTTATAGACATGGATTCTACTGGCTCACAGCACATGCGGACGCAGAGGATATAGTCAAGAAGTGCGGCAGATGTCAACGCTATGCAAAGCAAGCTCATGTGCCGGCTCAAGAACTCAGGATGATCCCTATCACTTGGCCCTTTGCAGTGTGGGAGCTTGATATGGTGGGACCTTTGAAAAGGTCAGCCAACAAGAATACACACTTACTGGTGGGAGTCGATAAATTCACCAAATGGGTTGAGGCAGAGCCGGTCAGCAAATGTGATGCATCCACGACATTAAAATTCTTGAAAAAGATAATATAGAGATTCGGCTACCCCCACAACATCTTCACTGATAATGGATCTAACCTATGAGAGGGGGTTATGCGAAGATTCTTTCAGAACGAGCACATCCGACTTGACCTTGCATCGGTGGATCATCCGCAAACAAACGGACAAGCCGAGAGAGCCAACCAAGAGTTGCTTCGAGGCATCAAACCCCGAATTTTCGTCCCTTTGGAAAGAACGTCGGGTTGTTGGGAGGAAGAATTACCCTCAGTATTGTGGAGTATCCAGACGACTCCTAACAGGTCAACAGGCTACCCACCTGTCTTCCTGGTATATGGAGCAGAATCCGTTCTCCCAAGTGACATCCGTCACGACTCACCAAGGGTCACAACATATGTGGAAGCCGATAATGAGAAAGCAAGGCAGGACGCCTTGGACATTCTTTATGAGAAACAAGAACTCACAGCAGCTCAGTCGGCTATCTACCAGCAAGATCTGCAATGATATCATAGCCGTCGTATCAGAAGTCAGACTTTCCAGGAAGGTGACTTAGTGCTTCGCCTCATACAGAAAAAGGATGGAATGCACAAGTTATCCTTTCCATGGGAAGGACCGTTTGTGGTCAGCAAGAACCTGTACAATGGATCCTACTACCTGGCTGATATAAGCGATAAGGCAAAGTCACGCTGTCCATGGAGGAGACTCCCAGGCCGTGGAACATCGCACAACTCCGTCCATATTATACTTGAGTATAATAGGAAAACTATTGTACATCTACATAAGTTGACATTCGTCGCACCGTCTTTCGCCATATAATACATATAAGTCGACACTCGTCGCACCGGCTCTCGCCACATGATAAATAAGTATAAGTCGATTTTCATCGCATTAGGCTATCGCCATACTTAACATATAAGTCGACTTTCGTCGCAACTAGGCTTTCGCCATATTTAACACAAAGTCGATTTTCATCGCACTAGAGTTTCGCCATACTTAATCTATAAGTCGATTTTCATCGCACTAGGCTTTCGCCATGTTTAATATACAAAGTCGATCTTCATAACACTAGGCTTTCGCCATATCTAAAGTAGACTCTCATCGCACCGGCTCTCGCCACACATATGCATAAAGTCGACTTTTATCACAACTGACTTTTTCTTTGCTTTACTATCTTCATATTTTTTCATGATGCAACATACATTGCATATTTTTACATCTTTTCTCAGAGACCTGGGGTCCTGATCAACCCTCTACCAGCTATGAGCATGTATATTTCTTAGTCAGGAGAATCAAGGAGCTCAATGATATTCATCGACTCTTATCTGAGAAGCCGACATATATATGTAAAACTCCACATGTGTATGACTTATTCACGGGAAATATGGGATTTCTATGGCACCCATCGACTCTTAACAAAAAAATCCTAGCATATACATGAATTGGCCACCGACGCCGTAAAGTTTGTCCTGTACATCTCAAATTCATATGACTAACGCGATCCCGATTAGCCTAAACTTTGGGGGCTTACATAAACGCCTAACGAGTTTAGTCCTAAGAGCCGGGCACGCTAGTCATATGTGCCGGCTTACAGAGAAGTTTCGACTCTTGTACCAATAATCTCTCTCAACGTGAGAAGATGAGGCACAAGTCGGCTTCTATCAGCCTTTAAATTTATTTTTTGCATACAAATGTCATATTTCATTGTTAGTTATTCATAACAATTTTTTCTTTTCAGATAAAAGTTAGACCTATGTGACTCGTCACAGCACCCAGATGCACATACCGACTCACAGGGACTACACTTCAAAGTTTTTTCATACAAAAAAGACTCGGTACAACACCCAGATGCATACACCGACTCTTGGGGAGTAACACTTCAAAATTTCTTATTCAAGATTTGGCACGACGCCATAATGATCGTACCAACTCGTGGGGAGTATCACTTTAGTTACATGACCTGGTTTGGCACAGAAGGTGACTATACCAACTCATGGGGGCTACAAGTCGATCTATCCTATGAGTCGATCAAAAGATACAAGTACATTTGTATCGACCCAGGGGGCTACAAATACAGATATCATCGAAAACATCGGCTCTCATTCATAAAAATTCAAAGTCAGGTATCTAATCGACTTACAAGTCTGATGGGAAATTAAAATTTTCATCCATCAGTGGCCAAGTCTTACATCAAAAGAATTGCCTTACATAAAAATAAAACAAGACTAAAATCGAAAAATACTAAAAACTACAGCTTCAGTGGTCGACTTCAAAGTCGGCTTCGTCCTCAGATGAAGAGACTTGGGCCTCCTCTACATTGTTGTATAATTCTTCATCACTACTGCTGGAACTCTCCAAGCAGCAGCCGACTCGATCACCATCCGAGTCAAAAATCCTGGCCCACAGGGTCTCATCACCATCATATCTAAAGATGATGGTGACACGTCCCAAACGTATCTATAATTTCTGCTTGCTCCATGCATGTTTTATGTGATATTGCTATGATCTACATACACTTTCATAAACTTTTGATCATATTTGGACTAACTTATTAACTCAGTGCACCACAGTGCCAGTTCATGTTTTCTTCTGTTTTTCTATTTCAGGTTTCCCCCATATTAAAAATTCGGGAAAAATCAGCGTACCGGAAGCTTCCGGAATCACCAAAGTGGGGCCAAAGGTCCACCACCAGGTACCTAGGCGGCCACCTGGCGCGGCCTAGGGCTTGGCCGTGCCGGGGGGGGGGGGGCGCCTGGACCCCTGGTGGACCCCCTGGTTGCCCCCTTTGCCTATATATTCTCCGTGATGCAAAACCTCCAAAGACAGAACCCCTTTTCGCGATCTCGCCTCTGTTCTGCCGCCGCCGCGCTTTCAAGATCGGGAGCGCCAACAGACCTCTTTCCGGCACCCTGTTGGAGGGAGTATTGATCTCCGGGAGCTTCCCCTCCATCATGGACGCTTCCCAGATGATCCGTGAGTAGTCTACCTTGGACCATGGGTCCGTGATCAGTAGCTATGTGATTTTCTCCTCCCCTCTTTGTTCTTCTTGGTTTAGACCTCGTGAGCTGCCCTACATGATCGAGGCACATATATAATTTTATGCTGTTGCTATGCCGAGTTTGCTGGGATCTGATGGATTATGAGACTATGTTCAGTTTGTGATTGAGTAATATATTTGGTTCTTATCTTTTATATATTTGTTCCTAAGTAATTCTTGCATGTTCTCCGTTGCTGTTTATTGCTTTGGCCAAGCAGTAGGCAGTGACTCCAAGAGGGAACGTTATGCTCGATTGTGGGTTCATGCCCCCTGATGACACACTTGAGTGATAGAAACATGAGTCTAGGAGATGTGCTGTTGCCACAAGGGGGGAAAACAACGGTGCTTGTAACCACGGTTGCAAGGATTGTTTACTTTACACAAAGTGTTTTTTAATGCAGTTGTCTGTTGCTTTTGGTTTACACTTGGAAGGCCCGATATGCGGTACTGTTCCAGATCTAGGTGTTTCCACCCAGATCCGAGGACGAAGCACATATCGGTCCCACCGCGACATATGACAAAGCCATATGCCCCGGATTTCCAACATGATATCACAACATTACAGATATAGGATACAACATCTCATACAATCGGCATACAACTGCCTCAAATACAATACAACAGCGGAAGATACATGTCTGAGTACAGACTACAAGCAAATGCCTAGTGGCAAAGAGAAAAACATCGATTCCCATAACCACACGGGTCCAGGCCCTCCGCCGGGATCCGCCTAACTAGTCGTCGTCGAGTCTCCACGTGAAACGTCGATCACCGTACCTTTTGTCGATCAAGAACCCTGAAAAGAGTTTGGGGGTAGTATCATGAGTACAGAAGTACTCAGCATCCCACTGTAGTGGTCATCTGACCTAGCAAGGACTTCATCACTCGTCATTCTAGGACAACTAGTAGTTTACAGTAAGGATGTGGTAAGTGGTGAGGTTGCTGCCGCACTAGCATTTATGAAGTGGCTAACGATCTAGAGAGTGAGATAAGAAGCCAAGCATTCGATGAGGAAATCGCCTCCAACAAGTCTTGCTATCAACTACTTACGCAAACATAACACCTATCCTATCCTTGTCCTCCTCTTCGCATCCCGACGAAGAAGAAGCAGTCAAGGCAGACACACGTTGATCAAGTTATATTAAAATTATCTCAGCTGTTGTTGTCTATGAACAAGGAGTAGGTCTCAAGTCGTTCATAACCGCGGACTCGACTTCTCGAAAAGATTTAACCCTGCAGGGGTGTACCAACTGCCCATTACAAGGCTCCGCACGCACGTCCATCTCTCTCAGTTGCTACCCATCACAGGCAACCATTTTATGATTTAGTTCCAAGAGATCCGAAACGACAAGTCTCTCTAGCTAACAACGAACAAATCCGGGTGGCCCCCGGTGAGTCGACACCCAACTCAAAAGCCGGCCGCACTCTCGAATCGGCCTCTACCGTCTGGATGAGGTCGGATAGGTTGCCCAAACAGATGTGGACAACCCCCTAGCTCCCTGGTGTGGACCAAAAAGAGAAACCATGTCTCCGCTGGCCCAAGTTGTTTTAAAAGATATCTGCTAGGAGCGACCCGACAAGATATATATGCATGTTTTCAAATGGTAAATCAGCTTGGGCCACCTCTAGAAATGTTTGAAGATAGATAGGTAAGAACAGGGGACCCCATAAAATCCCACACGCGGTTAGGCACGCTCAGTCTTAAAACCAATACCCGGAACTCGGGTCCTAGGTGACTCGAATGGAACAAAGCGTCGGGGCGGGATAGCCTAGACCTTCCATCCTTCGTCGAATATATTCAACATTTATAATAATCATATCATCAACAACAATATAATAATGTGATATCCCAAACCCAGGGGTAACAGGTAACATCGTAGCATCCTAAGCATGCATACTAAGCAGGGGCTGAGCGACGAGCAAAAGTAACATAGCAGTACATGGTTTGCTGGGAGGGGACATGGCTGTATTGGTTTGAAAGAGGCTGTAAACATGTGGTAGGATCAAACATTGAACTTAATCTAGACTAGCATGCAAACCTCTGGTTGAAATAGAATGGATCATAAGTAATTTATAGTCCTTGCCTGTTGATAAGTCGGGTTCCGAAGGCGTAGTTGATCGCAAGCTCGCATCGTCTCCGAGAGGTACCCGCGGAAGCACACAAGACGATAAACACTGGAAATCAATCAACGGTGCACCACTATTACTACGGAGCAATACAAGATCAAAGAGGCAACACAAGGCACGGCAACGCGATACGGATCTATCGTCGAGAATGGGTACTAACAATTTAAGTGGGGTATCGATCACACACGACGAATACCGCACGTTTACGGTGGTTCAAGTTGCTTAGCTACAGGTGATCAACAAAGGTTGTTAACATGGCAACTCAAGCAAGCATGGCATAGCACACAAACATGTCAAGAGGTGAAGCACAAAGTAAACTATCGATGCTAGTCAATTTAAGTGAGGCACAACCTAAACATGGCATAACACCTAGTGCCGCACGATGATTAAAACATTTGGTACTGTTCTGTCCTAAACCATATTTTAGGTTGGTTAACAGCAGCAAACAATAGCATAAACACAAAGTACACGAAAAACTAATCAAGTTACATATAAGGCACACTCCAAACGGAGTTACGGTTAAAAAGATACAAGACAAAACAAGTTACGGGCACAAACTGCCAACATCACGAAGCACAGTTTAGAGCAATGCAAAAGCAGGATAAATAATGCAAACATGCTCACAAATGATATGAAATTAAACTAGACATGACAAGGAAGGCATAGCAAAAAGAATCATGCAAAAAGACATCATAGATCAAAAGATATTAAGCAAACAACATGGCATCGCGTAAAACAGAGGTGGCTGTCAAAAATAGCAGCATAGCAACTTTGGAGAAGAATATCTATATGACCAGAAAGCATATCATGGCAATGCAATACATGGGATGAAATTAGACGTCATGCTTAACAATATGCAATTTGAATCACTCAATTCCGATAAACGGTCGCGCACACTCGTCGACCGAAGTTGCAACAAAATAACAGTTTCAGCAACAGCAGCACATTAACATCATGATCACCACTTTGTAGGAAGATTTAATATAGCTAGAGCACCCAAACATGACAAGTTAAAGCATGGAATAGAAGTACACATGATGCTTAACACATAGGATAAAGAATCAATGCTGTAGGCCTCATGGATGAGTCACAATCATCATGCAAAGTTGCAACAAAATATAAACAGCAGCACTTAACAGGAAAAAGTAGCAGTTTAACGGCCTGATGCCCTGTTCAGCACACAATTACACAATCAAGATGAGCTCAAATGGAAAAACTTTCTACATACGAATGCTAGATCACGCAAAACTAAGCAACTTTTGTTTTGGGGGCACGTTCATCGGAGCTACGGTTTGCTTGCTATCGTCAACGCGGAATCGAATCAGCAGCACATAACATCAGACTTAGCAAAAATCACAGGAGCCAGCCAGAAAAAAAACAAAAAAAAACAAAAAAAGGGAAAAGCCTCACCCAGGGCCTTGGCCCATGAGGCGGCCTGGCTCGGGCCGAGGGGGTGCGCTGGAGGGATCTGGGCCGGCCCATGGTGGCCGTTCGGTTGGTGGCGGCTGGAGCTGCCGGCCCCGTCCCGATGGGATCGGGCGGCGGCGCGACGGACGCCAGCGGAGGCATGGCTGCCTGAGGTGGCGCAGAGGAGGCGGGGTTGGCCGGAAACGGAGGGGAACGGGGCGCCGGGACCGGATCCGGCCGGTGGCGGCGGCTGCCGGCCTTCGGGCGAGCTCCGGCGAGCTTCGGCGAGCTCCTGTCCATGGCGCGGGCAGCGGCTCCGGCTACCTGCGCGGGGAGGAGAGGAAAAGGATGTTAGGCAGGGAGGAGGAGATGAGAGGGAGGGGCGCGGAGGAGAGGGAGGCCGGCGGCGGCTCAGCGCGCGGTGGCTGGCCGGCGGCGCGCTCGCCGGCGTGCGAGGCGGCTGCTGCTCCACGGGCGGCGCGGCTGCGGCCCGCCTCGGCCCAGATCGGGGCCCTGCGGGGCCCGGTGGCTGGAGGTTGGTGGAGGAGCTGGCTGGCTTCGGTTGGGCAGATCTGGGTCGTCAGATCCCAGATCTGACGGTCTGGATCTGATGGGGGCTAGGGTTTCGGCTGGTGGAGGGCTATTGGGCAGATTTGGGGACTTTTAGAGGGGATGGCTGCAAATTTCCATTAGGGTAAACCCTGATTGGGTGGTGGGAGGCTGGTGTTCTTTATATAGGGCTGGTTGGCTGGACAGTTGACACAAACGCCCTCGGTACCCCTCTCGCGCGTCCGGTGATCGCATTCGTGACCGCCGAGACTCCCTACAGACTCCGATTCGGACGAAATCTCGAACCACGCGCTCAACGCGTCAAGCCCGTCGATCGTACCTCACTTCTGTGACATTCCGACAACATTTTTCTGCACCCCATAAAAATAATCCGTTTATTAAATAAACGGGGTTTTCGATCCGGTGGCGATGGCTGGACTTGTGCCGGTTCGACGGTGCTCGGGTGAAACCCCGGTGTCGCCAAGGTCGAGTGTCAGGGTGGCAAGGGTCGGTCTCCGTCCGGTACGAGATAAGAGGGGGGAAAATAATTGCCGATCAATAAATCGGGGATGCAAACACCGCAAACAAAACAGACAATCAAACAATTCACACCGAAAACAAAATTTTTAATTTTTGTGAAAACTGGGCTGTTACAACACTTTGGCTGGGGATCGCAATTTAATACCAGCGAGATGTTCTGGATAGATATCTCAAGGTGGATGATTAGTAGTAGATGTAGTTGGATTTCGGTCTACTTATTTAGGCGTACCGCCCATGCTTTTGAGCCTCGTCCTTTCTTTGTAGCATAGTTAGCATTGCGGTGCGTTTTTAATCCTGTCAATTGCCCAACTGTGATTTGTTTATCTCGCATAGAAGTCTTACCGTATTTTGGGAGAGAGACATCTCTAGTGAACATCACGGGACCCCGGTCCATATTCTCATCACCATTTACACGCTCTTTTGTTTTCCTGCTTTTACTTCCTAGTTGCTACCATTATCATTATCCCTTGCGTTTGATCCTTTTTGAACAACAAGGCCGGAGAGATTGACAACCTCTCTATACTCGTTGGGAAGGAAAGTTATTTGTGTCGTGTGCAGGTCCATGTGAATTAAACAACGTTGAGTTGTGAATGATGCCATTGTTCACTTCACCACCTACTTATCATTATCAGGAGTCCTACGACAGATGATCTTTTCAACATTGGTATCTTTGCCAAGGGAACTTTGCCGCTACACTACATCTCAACCTTCCACTTGGGGTAACCAACAAGGATAGAGTATCAAGCTAATTTTTGGCGTCGTTGCCGGGGACTCCGAGTGCTAAGATAGGGGAGTTGCACACTATCTCTTACCTTTGCTTTTTAGTCTTGTTAGTTTACCTTTCAGTTTTTTTATCTTTGTGTCCTATATCAAAAATCATAAAAAAATTATTTACCTTGCTTTTAGTAGTCCTCCTTGTTTAGATGAACATGTTAGGACTTGGTGCTTTAAGGGAATCAGAAGTTCTAGATTTCCGTCAAAGGGATGGAGAAAATATGAAGAAGGCATGGGACAGAATTTCTGAGGCACATAAGAGAATTATGGCTTGGATACCTATAAAAATTGTGCTTAGAATTTTTTACCATGGTCTTTTTAAGTGGTGTAAACACTCTCTTGTTATTATAGCTGAAGGAAACTTTTTAGAGTGTGATGAAGCTAGAGCTCTTGATATTTTTCATGGTCTATCTAGTTATTTTATTTATGAACATAGTTTTGATATTGTTATAGATAGACTTGACGCTATTGAAAAGAGGATGGATGCTCTAGACTTGAGAAAAGTAGAGAAACTTAAGTCCAACAATAAAGAAATGTTGGAGATAGATGATGATTGGGAGCCTTTTGTTAGGATTAGCATCTCTAAGCAAGACTTCCTTGCTTTTTGTGATATTGGATCCATGGTTTCTACTATGCCAAAAATAGTTTATGATTCTTTGAAACTAGACATGGATAAATTGTCATCTTATCCGAACATGCTAATGGAGATATTTCGGAGGTTAAAGGAAAGGTAAAAGAAATCCAAGTTGCATTCCTTCATAGGGTTGCACCGATGAATTTCTTCATCATGGAGCCAAACCAAAGCAACATCGTGCTTGGAAGGGACTTCCTCCGAGCTATGAAAGGCTTCATTGATATTGGTATCGGGCACATACGCTTACGCGGTAAGGCGAAAGGTAAGTACCTATTTCCTAGGAATAAGAAGAATGAGCTTGTTTAAAATCAATTTGAAGGTTTTTATGACTCCGATGATCTCGGGGACCTTTGATTCTTCTTTTGCCTTATGCCTAGCTTAAAGGCGTAAAAGAAAGCGCTTGTTGGGAGGCAACCCAAGATGTTTTTACTTATATTTTTAGTGGTCTTCATGATTTTTACTACTGTAGAAACATCATTGTATCTTTATTTTCAAGCTTTGTGCCAAGTTATAGCCTCTTATGATAAGGGAATCAAAACTTGTGACATGCTGTCCAGAAAACATATTCTGTCTGCTTGAAGGAAAAAATCAAAACAAATCATCAGTTCATATTTTTGAGCTGAATTTTTTACACAACATGCTTTATACAATTGGGAAAGTTTCGTATATTCTGAGTTTTTTGATTTGAGTTGCGGGAGTACCCCCAAAAAATTCTTTACTACCTGCTGTTCTGTTTTTCACAAATTCTGCCAAGTTTTGCCTCTCTTCACTTTTGCAAACCTTAAGCTTGATTTTTCTTTGCAATTTTTTTTGGCAATCTTGAGAAACAGTAGCTATTAAATAATATCTTTGTATCCAGTGGAGAAAAATTACTTTATTAAGGGTACTAACCTCTCTAATCATCTTATGAAGGGAGTTTTTAAGCGTGCGAGGGAAGATGATGAAAGAAGATCCGGGAGTGTCAACTGCTCAAGCTTGGGGATGCCCCCATGCATCCCCAATAAATATTCAAGGAGAATCAAGCGTCTAAGCTTGGGGATGCCCCCGTGCATCCTCTTCTCCATCAACAATCATTAGTTCCTCCTTCGTCTCACTATATTTTTATCACTTCATGCGTTATGTGCTATGCTTGGAGCGTCTCGCTCTTAGTTTTCCTTTTTAGTTTTCTTTAGCTTTGCTTGCTATTCGTAACAAGTTATACCCCAACTTACTTTGTGTGGGAGAGAAACACGCTCCACTTCAATCTAGATCACATCATAGGATTTTCATGCTTATCTTTTCTCTGTTGTGTGTTCTTTATCTTTTCGTAGCTGCTGCCATGTTTAGTTTTAGTTTTAGTGTTTGTCTTTAGCAAGAGCTTTAGATTTTGTTTATTTTTTTGCTGGAACTCTCTTTAGTTTTCATGTTTATCTTGTTAAGAGAGTTGGTTGTTGCACTGAGTTGTGTCTTGTCTTGAAGTAGGTAATTGAGGTTGCTATTCAATTGTAGTAGTAACTTGCAATAGTTTTGAGCGATTGTTGTGAGTAATGTTTGAACTTTTGGTGTAAAGAGCTCTAGCCTATTAGTGATAGGTGTCGTATTTTGGGAAATCCGTTCTTATTTTCAAAACCTACAAAAACTAGTTGAGAACTCTAGCTACTAGATGGATCACTAATCTTTTGAGGGATCGGATATTAGAGTACACTCACGTACCATGAGTCGAGGATGCGCAAGGATAACCAAACCCCCATACACTCCTCCTCGGGGTACTTGTCTCTTTGTGAACCTCCTTATTAGATTGAGAGTTACCGATAATAAGTGCATGAGTTCTTCGGACTAATGTAAGTATCGAAAGTTGGCACATCCACCTTCCCATATTTTCTAGCCTCTTCCGTACCGTGCATTGCCGTCTTCTCACTCCGAGAGTTGGCGTCCACCTTCGCCGGTGCATCCAAAACCTTGGCATGATACGCTCTGTCATCATAAACCTCCCTACATATTTCCTCAAAACAGCCAACATACCTACCTATCAAGGCATTTCCATAGCCTTTCCGAGATATATTTCCATGCAACATCCACCTCTTGATGACTTGATCTTCATGTCATACATGTTCCTACTACACTGGCAGAGGCATACATTTGCATACATCATGATAGCTACATCTTCTTTATGTTGAGTACCTTGTAAAGTGTGAAGATCTTCTATACCTTCTTGTAAAATAGAGTGTTTCCCTTAAGTGAGGAAAAGATCCCAAAGTGGACAAAATAAAAGATCTCAAAGAGGACAAATGAGAGTTAAATAGAAAGAGCCATTGAGGCCACCAAAAAAATACAAAAAATAGAAAAAGAAATAAAAAGAGAGAAATGGGCAACACTACTATTCCTTTGAAAGATCCACACTCGTACTCCTTCTTATCTCGTGCTCCATAGAGATGATCATTTATGCATATATCTACGGGGGGACCTTCACACTATAGAACTTGGCTTGCGTATTCCAAGGATGAGCCTCCTCAAACGAGATCTAGGTCTTCATGAGCAAGCAAGTTGTATGCACCCCCACTAGTTCCATTGGAGAGCTTTTCTTAGCTCATATGTGCATCCGTTGCATGGCAATCCCTACTCCTCACATCATATCTATCATTTGGCCTTCTCTCGCCTATGATTGTCCTCATTGATGTGAGCCTGTCTCACCCTTTTTGTCTTCCTCCTGCACCATATCTCTCTCTTTGCCATCCTTAGTGTCAACTCTTGTGCTTACACTCATCCATTGCATGAGTGCTCAAAATATCGAAAAGGAGTGGATCAAATTGACTTGTACCTGGCCAGTGGTCTGGGGACGAGTCAATATTAAATTCCAAAGAAGAACAAGTGTGAAAGTTTAGTAGATTGAGTTCTCAACAATTATATTTTTTCTCTCGTATTCCCATCTCCCACTTCTTGCACGCAAACACCATCTGGAGACATTCGAGTCACGGACAGCTAAGAACTCTTGCACCTAAATGTTCTTTCGTTGCTTATTTTAATGCTACTATAGACTCTTGCTTGTTATGAATTGAATTGAATTACATACCTTGATTGCTTTACTTTCAAAGTTCTTATATGGTTGTTAGCATGTCACCACAGAAATTATGCTTGTTATCATTTACCTACTCGAGGACGAGCAGGAATTAAGCTTGGGGATGTTGATACATCCCAAACGTATCTATAATTTCTGCTTGCTCCATGCATGTTTTGTGTGATATTGCTATGATCTAGATACACTTTCATACAATTTTGATCATATTTGGACTAACTTATTAACTCAGTGCACCACAGTGCCAGTTCCTATTTTCTGCTGTTTTTCTATATCAGGTTTCCCCCATATTAAAAATGCTCCAAAAATTCGGGAAAATCAGATAAAAATTCAGCGTACATGAAGCTTCCGGAATCACCAAAGTTGGGCCAGAGGGCCACCACTAGGTGCCCAGGTGGCCACCTGGCGCGACCTAGGGCTTGGCCGCGCCGGGGGGGGGGGGTGTCTGGACCCCTGGTGGCCCCCCTGGTTGCCCCCTTTGCCTATATATTCTCCGTGACGCGAAACCTACGAAGATAGAACCCCTTTTGGCGATCTCGCCTCTGTTCCGTCGCTACCGTGCTTCCAAGATTGGGAGCGCCAGCAGACCTCTTCCCGGCACCCTGCCGGAGGGAGGATTGATGTAACACCCTGAGAATCAGTAACAGTAATCACTAAAGTGATTCCACTGTTAGTGATCATTACTGTTGATGATCAAGCCATGATCACCTTGATCATAACTCTGTCAGATTCTCACCATGATAAAATTTTCAGATTATAATCTTGCTCCAAGGAAATTGTGGGTGTATGATAACCATTTTTGCAAATACCTAAACCAAGTCAACTCCTAGCTATTTGAATAATCACAAGTCAGTGATGATTATGAAACCAAGGATGCCGGATTGTTGTATTGCCAAGTGAATTAAATTGGGAATGGAAATCATAGTTAAACCAACATTGTAAAAACTATTAATAGTATTGCCTAGCAATCTTGGGCCATGTTAGAATAGCAATGGGTATTCTATTAAAGTGTTGACAAAGTATTATGAAATAGAAACAATAGCTTTGGGAATTATTAAATTGCCATGGAATAAAATAAACAAGTGCAAATTTTAAATGAACTAAAAATTGTGAAATCAATTTTTTAAAAAAATGCCTAAATAACAGTAAGCTATATTAAAAGTGAAATGGGATTTTATTACCATGATTAAAAATGATAAACAAATAATAACAGCGGTCAACAGTGACAATTAATGCCTTTTAAATAAAACAAAATACTAAATGATTTTTATTAATGCCCAAACTTTTTGTGGCACTTAACTATGATGCAACCATAATTTTGGAACAAATTTTATGTTGTAAAAAATATAAAAGACATTAAACTAATTACAAACAGAACAAACATAAAACAAAAAAAACAAAAAAAGGGAAAACACTATCCTACGCTACTGGGCGTGGCCCACCCGGCCCACCCCCACCTCTCTTTCTCACTGTTCCTCCCTCCCCCACGCACAGGGCGCCATGGCAGAGGGCCACGCCGCCGGCCCCTCCTACCTGCTCCCTCCCCTCTCTCACCTGCCCCGTCGACGATAAGGATGCCTAGCTGCCCCCTGTCCTCCCTCCCTCCCCTCCCCCTCGCCTCGCTCTCTCTCTCTACTGCCGGTGAGGACCGTGCACCCGCGGCCACGGCTCCGGGGCCGACGCGGCCAACGGCGAAGACTGACCGCGCCACAGTGTCCGGAAGCTTTCCCGTGCACGACCTCGTCTTCCCCAGCATCTCGCTCGAGCTGCCGGCCACCCCATCGTCGGAATCGAGCTCTTCTTCCCCGCCACAGCTGCCGGCCACCACCGCGCGATTCGTCGCCCGTGAAGCTCCCTCGAGCTCACTGCTACCCCTACACGCTCCACGGTGAGCCGCAGCTCCAATTGCCCCATTTTTCCCCTTCGATCTCGCCGTATAGCCGCGCTACCACGAACACCATGCTCCGACCGCCGCCTTTGTCTTCATAGCCGTCGCCACGGACCAGCTCGGATCGTGCTGATGGCATGGACGGGTGCGGCTTGTCGTTCTGCTCGCGTAGGATCCAATGGCGGTAGTTTTGGTGCACCGTGCCGGGCAAACGGCAACCACCGGCCTCCTCGGGGCCTCACCGCCGTGTATTCCTTCGCCGGCGTGCACGCACGGTCCAGCCAGTGGGATAACCCCACTGACAGGTGGCCCCCACCCCCTTCTAATCCCCTGGTTAACCTAAACGAAAAACAGTTAAGTTAGAAAACCCAGAGGCTGACACATGGGCCCCACCAACTTAACTCTTTGATTATAATTAATAATAAAACTGTTGGGCTGACATGTGGGACCCCACTGTCAGTGTAGTTATTTTAAATGAAATACAATGTATAAGTCTATGACAGCTGGGCCCCACTAATATTTAAATTTAATTAAATCAATTTATTAACACAGAGAGTGACATGTGGGCCCAGTGGCTATTTTGATTTAATAAAATGTTTTATTGTACTATGAGGCTGACCAGTGGGACCCATTGGTCAGGTTTGACCAGTCAACCTCTCCGTGCATAATGTTGCATTTTAAATAATAAAAGAAATCCAAAAGTGATTTAAAATGTTTTAAACTTTAAAATTCAATATCTTTTAAGCCGTAATTCAGTTTCAAAAACTTTATACATCAAAATTGATCAGAAAAATATAAAGAATAAAAATACGCTATCTGTATGCCAACCACACCCCTCTAACGCACCGAACATCGAACTGTCCCCCTCCGGACCATTTGTCCGATGATTTGTCCGGTACTGTTAAAGTACCCGGATGAATTTATTTCGAACACGAAAGTTGTTCGGAATAGATCAACTAACCCGGATACACCACCCACACATGTGTCGGATGTCCACGACACCTCCGGCATGATATCTCCCCCCTCTGGACACCTTGTCCGATAATCACCCGGAGCTGGCCGTTCAACCCCGGATGAATTCCCGCTCCGAGCATATTGCTTCGTACTACGTTAGAACACCGTTAACATTTCATCTGTCATGTCATGCATCTGTTTGTATATGCTTGTTGTGTATTTACTATTTCTTCCCCCCCTTAATCTCCGGTAGACCCCGCTGCTGCCGTCGACTACACCGCTGCTGAGTACGACTACTTCGTCGACGACCGTACCCCTACCGTCGAGCTTCCAGGCAAGCAGAGCCATTCTCTTCCCCAGATATCGCCTATCTTTCCGTACATTTCTTGCACTAGGAATTGTTACTGCTGCTGCTACGTTACAATCCTATTCAATTGCATAACCTGTTTTTTTCGCCCCTTGATGTACCTCCTTTATCCTATGCTGCCTATTATTGTTATGCATTATTCAGGAGTGAGCCCTGCACATTGTTAGCTAGGATTAGATAGAGGGCCGTGATCACTCAGGGGAGTGAACGCGGGTACAAATATTATAACTGCACAGGTACGGTACAATGCAGACACCGCCTCAGGCCCCCTAGCTCGGCTCTGCCGAGCCACCATCAAGTGTGAGCTATCAAGGAGTAATCCTTATACTCCACTCGTTGCTGACTCTGTATAGACGCTCTAGGTACCTGAGCAACGGTTGTCCTTCAGGTAAGAAGTCGGGTGACCCAATGGTGCCCGCGAGTGGTATTGCGACGGGACGACAGGGAGGGTACGACCAGTGTACTGGTGTGCTTGGCCCCTGATCGTTGGCCGCGAGAGTTACCAAACCACGAAAGTCGAGCTCTACCAAGAGCACACGCGAGACAAGGTAAGGAGACGGTTCACCTTGTTGGTAACCGTAGAGACTTGGTGGGACGACGGGGAAGGCACCGATGTACTGGTGGTCCTGGCTGCTGTCGTTGTCCGCGGGTCAGTTAAGTCCAGGCAACGATAACGGTTGCCCCGCAAGTTAATAAAATGACTAATGATTCAGTGAATGTCTTGAGTTGGCTATATGCCATGTACGCACTACCTACCCATAGGAATTACGAGTTATGGGCTCCTCTGCTTCGTAGTGTCGTCCGAGGACTCTTCAGACGTCAGCAGTACTGCAGGCTGATTGCCGAGAAGTGGTGTTGTCTTATTTGCTCGCGCGGTGGTGTCTTATTTGGATTTGCTTTAACTTCACCGGCCAGCCACGCACCGTGCAGGAGTACGTTCGGGTTAGGGTCCAAGGCCCGACGTACTTAGGTTTTAGACCGGCGGATGGCCTCTCTGTTGAGTTTGAAAGATGGGCTACGGAGTGTCGGATAGCCTCGGTGGAGCGTTCCCTAACAAGGTTCCCGCCACCCTGGAGATCCGTGCGTGTAGTGTAACACAAGTGCACCCCTGCAAGGAAGATTAATCTATTCGAATAGCCGTGTCCACGGTAATAGGACGCTTTATGCTGAAGCTGGATCTTATCACTACAAACTATTATTATTAAACTGTATGGTTCCGGGTTTTCTTCCTCGCTGGGATGTCGAGGAGGTGAACTCGGAGGCATTGTTAATTATGATTACAACTTATTATTATACAATGCTGCAACAACTTCTGCTGCATTGTTACTTTCATTGCTGTTATATTAACTGTTGGTTGATTCTTACCTCATGCTGCAAGACTCGTTGGAAGATGCTAGTCTTCGTTAGGCCTAGCTTCTTACCTTTGCTCTGGATTTCTGTCTTCCAGTCCACTATATACAACCTCTTCTTTCCGTTGATACAATGCATAATGCTTAGTAGCGGACGTAAGTATCGCGAGTATACTAGATACTCACCGTGCTTTATTTCCTTTACTGTTTTGCTTGATCGGCCGCTACAGTCAACGTTGGAGTCCAGGAGTAGGAGATCCCCGATGTCGACCACCGCAACGTGAAGATCCCCGATGCCTTCTACGACGTCGAGTTCCCCTTTGACCAGGAGTAGTTTGGAGGTTCCCAGGAAGGAGGCCTCGCCTTTTCGATCGTTGTTGATATTTGTGCTAGCCTTCTTAAGGCAACCTTGTATTCTTGTGTCTGTACTCAGATACTATTGCTTCCGCTAACTTTGTGCTCTCGAGCTGTTGTATTTGAGCCCTCGTGGCCCATGGCTTGTATTAAACAACTTGTATAATTTTATTTGTAGAGTTGTGTTGTGATATCCCACCGTGAGTCCCTGATCTCGATCGTGTACCTTGCGTGTATGATTACTGTACACGGTCTGATTTTGGGGGCGTCACAATTGACCTCCGGGAGCTTCCCCTCCTTCATGGACGCTTCCCGGATAATCCGTGAGTAGTCTACCTTGGACCATGGGTCCGTGATCAGTAGCTATGGGATGTTCTCCTCCCCTCTTTGTTCTTCATGGTTTAGAACTTGATGAGGACATCCCTAATGACAGTCCATCTCCAACTCTTCCTGATGAACAAGCTAATCGAATCAGTCTTGGACCTATTACAAGAGCTCGTGCAAAGCTAATAGAACAACATGTGAACTTTCTCTTAATAGAATCTGATGTTGTGCTTAATGAGAATTATATACTGCCTAAGTCTTTGTATGTTTGCATGATCAGGTACCATGAAGAAGATGAGAAGCAGAAAGAAGAAGACGAGGTTCGGGAACAAGAAGTTGATACTCCAGGAACCGGACGTCCGATTCCAGTCGGACGTCCAACGCTGTTGACCTGGGCACGTGAAGCGTCGCCATCAGACAAGCAGAAGCTACAGGAACCGGATGTCCGACGGCGACCGGACGTCTGACGACCGGACGTCCAACCGGTACCGGAAATCCGACACTTGAGGACAGAAACGTTGGCGTCAATATATACCGGAAATCCGACAGCTGCCGGACTAAGGGTGCCGCGAGTACAGAAGGGTTTTGCGTCGTAACTACCGGAATTCCGACGTCCACCGGACGTCCGATGGTCCCGACAGACGTCCGATCCCCACCGGACGTCCGACACTGCCTGCGTGCAGATTTCAGGGCTGCGGCCCTTGTATCCAACTCTAGACCCCTAGCTTATAAATACTAAACCTCCAACGCATTTTAGGGTTAGACCACGTTTAGTTAAACCCTAGTTCTAGAGAATTGCTCCAAACATTCATCTTTAATCATATACTTCAATTCGTATCGATCTGAAGTGTTGCTACTGCAAGTTCTGTGTGATCTGTTGTTCCACTGGGAATTAGTAGATTGCAAATTATCGTCTCGTGGTCGACGGCTACGTTGCGCAAGTGTGTGAAGTTGTGAATATCCAAAGGGTAGAGAGATGTCACATTGGCAACAGGGATCTAGCGAGGAGAGTTCATCGGCTACATACAAGTTATCTATCATCACCTTCATATTCACCGTACGCTTACTGAGAAGATCGGGCCACCCCATATCATCTTGGTATCATATTTCCAGTGTTTCCTTGGTAAGCATCAAGATTGAGATATTATGGCGTTTGCATGACTATACGGAAGATAGGAAGATCAAATCCATCCATTATGGCGTTTGCATGACTATCCTCGGTAACTCATATAACCCAAATCCATCCATTAGATCGTTGTTGTTTTCGTCCTATCCATAAAAAGCCATACAAAAATATTAGGATTTCTAGTTTTTCCATAACTTAGATTGCATCAGAGTCATTGTGTTAGTTTGCTGTTTCGTGTGTTCTTTCCTCGAAAATTTCTCCGCGGTGCGATATTTTCGTCAAGTTTGGAATAGTGTAAAAATAAAATAAAAAAAGAGAGAAAAAGACAAAAGATTCACAAAAAAAGAGAAAGAAGTGTGAAAAAAGAGAGTTATCAAAGAGTGCAAAGAGATATACAAGTGCTAGAAAGGACATATCATAGTGGTGATCTTTTGAGAGGTCTGTCTTCTTTTGTCTCCACTGTGTGAGTTTTTTGTTGGGTTTGTATCACACGATCAACACTAGGACTTGACTTCGGTGTAGTTAGGGTGCCATACCTATAGCTCCTCCACATATATCCTGTTTTGTCGTGTGTTCACTTTTTCACTCGGGTATTCACTTCGTCACATCCGTGCACTAGTCCTCCATCCGAACGGGTACGCATTGCTATTCACTTTGGAACGGTAAGATTCACCTTTTCTTGTCAGTTTTGAGTGAGTTGTGAGTGTCCACCAAAAGATTTTGATTTAGTGCACTAACCTACTAATGATGTCTCAAAGTGGTTTTGATGTGATGCAGAAACAGGATAAGGATGCCCCAGTTATGTGGGATGCGTATGAAGGTCTCCGAGATCATTTGACCACGAAGATTGATACATCCATGGAACCTATTGTGGCTGATCTTCTAGAGGCTAATATGAAGATGGATGGTACTAAAGATTACGTCACTACTTTGCAAACACAAGTTACTGGACTCCAAACGCAAGTTAATGGACTTCAAACAAGCATCCAACAATTGACAACAGCGATCAATGCTATGCGCATCCTTCCGCGCAACGCCAACCTGAAGGCAATGAAGATGATGGTAGTGTCCAGGACGACAACGATATTGTGAGGGGCGCTAATGGCCGTGGCCGTGGTACTCTTGGAATGAATCGCCAACCTCTTATTGGTCTTAGTGCTCGGCGTATACCACTTCAGGATGATGATGGGTTAGCCAAGCCCAAATTCTCAATTACCAAATTTGAAGGCTCCACGGATGTGGAAGAATATATCACTTGGGAGCTCAAGATTGAGATATTATGGCGTTTGCATGACTATACGGAAGATAGGAAGATCAAGCTTGCTTCCTCGGAATTTGATGGGTATGCCTTGCGATGGTGGGATGGAGTCATGAGTGATATACAAGAGGCCAATGAGATACCTATTCGCACATGGCTTGATATGCGAGCAACCATGCGGGCTCATTTAATTCCCACAAATTATTTACGGACTGCCTTTGATAAATTGCAACAATTGAAGCAAGGCACGATGTCCGTTGATGCATACTATATGGAGATGGAGATGTTGTTGCAACGGGCACGAGTTCGAGAGTCTATTGAGATGACTATGCAATGTTTTCTCCATGGATTGAAATTTCAGATCAAGGGTATTGTTCGGCATCATCAATACACTAATATGCATGAACTATTACATCATGCCAGAGAGGCCGGGTCACAGCTTGCAGAAGAGGCCCAGCTAAAATCAAGATACTCATCTTCTAGCAGGTTTTCTTCTAGGACGCCGTCTGCCGCGCCTATGGAGAGCAATGGTGTTAACAATCGCACTTCTTCTTCATACTCCAAACCATCCTCCAATGTGTCTAGTGCGAAGAAGCCAGATGCACCTGCCCTTAGTGCCGGCTCCAATATGTCTACAGCTCGTACTCGCGAGATGACTTGTCAGGCTTGCGGCAATCCGGGTCACTTCAAGAGAGATTGCCCGAACATAAAGGTCATGTTCATTAATGAGGACACCGGCGAGTATGAAACCGGTGATGATGAAGACCCATCCGATTCGATGACGAGGGATACAACAGTGACGACGACATGGATGCTTTTCCATCACCTGCCCCTACTATTGTTGTTTCAAAGAGTGCTCTTACCGTGCAGCCACAAAATGATTCTCAGCGCTGCAATTTGTTCCAAACCAAGGCATTAGTTGGCCCAAACAAAGCTTGCAAACTGATTATTGATGGAGGTAGCTGCCGCAATCTTGCAAGCAAGGAGTTATGTGCCAAACTAAATCTGAAATATTCCCCCTCACCCGAATCAATATTATGTACAATGGTTAAGTGACAGTGGTGAGATGAAAGTGAATCATATGGTCCGCGTGAATTTCGAGATAGGCCCCTACAAGGATTCCATTGATTTTGATGTGGTGCCTATGACAGTTTGCCATCTCACATTGGGTCGGCCGTGGTTATATGATCACCATGTGCAACACAATGGCCGAGCCAATACATATCATTTGGAGTTCAAGGGCAAGAAAGTTAATCTCCATTCTATGTCCCCACAACAAATAGTGAATGAGTCTCGTCAGAAAGTAGAGGTGAATTTAGAACCTATACGAGAGAACAATGTAATAGATGTAAGTGATAATATAATGAAAAGTGCGAGAGAGACTAGTTTGGTTACATTAGCCACCAAAGAAGACATGAGAGAATTTAGTGAGGATCCTACAGCCATGCCACTTGTGCTTATGTACAAAGGCGAGGTTTTGCTTTCTAATGATAATCATCCTCTTTCTTCTAGTGTGTCTACTGTTTTGTAGGATTATGATGATGTGTTTCCGGCGGAGGTTCTCGCGGGATTGCCACCTTTGCGTGGTATTGAGCACCAAATTGATCTTATTCCGGGTGCTACACTTCCCAACCGGGCACCATACAGGACCAATCCCCAAGAGACGAAGGAAATTCAGCAACAAGTGCAAGCTCTTCTGGACAAAGGGTATATTCGTGTCAGTCTTAGCCCTTGTGCTGTTCCCGTTATTTTGGTTCCTAAGAAAGATGGTACATGGCGTATGTGCGTAGATTGTAGAGCTATAAATAATATCACTATTCGATATCGCCATCCTATTCCATGCTTAGAGGATATGCTTGATGAATTGAGTGGTGCTGCTATTTTCTCTAAAATTGATTTGCGTAGTGGATACCATCAAATTAGGATGAAAGAAGGGGATGAATGGAAAACTGCTTTCAAAACAAAGTTTGGGTTATATGAGTGGTTAGTTATGCCTTTGGTCTTACTAATGCTCCTAGTACTTTCATGCGGTTAATGAACCATGTTTTGAGAGAGTTTATTGGACGCTTTGTGGTTGTGTATTTTGATGATATACTTATTTACAGCCGCACTGAATTTGAACATGCTGATCATATTAGACAAGTTTTTCAAGTGTTACGTGATGCTAAATTATATGCTAATCTTGAGAAGTGCACTTTTGCAAAAGATAAGGTCATATTTCTGGGATACGTTGTATCTAAGCATGGAGTAGAAGTAGATTCTTCTAAAATTGAAGCAATTCAAAATTGGCCTACTCCCATGAATGTTAGTCACGTACGAAGTTTTCATGGCTTAGTTGGTTTTTATCGACGTTTTGTGAAAGACATTAGTACAATTGCTGCACCGTTGAATGAGTTGACTAAGAAAGGTGTGCCTTTTGTTTGGGGCGTTGCCCAAGACCTTGCATTTGATGAGCTCAAACGTTTGCTTACTTCTGCACCATTACTTGCATGACCTGATTTTACTAAGCAATTTGAAGTTGAATGTGATGCTAGTGGTATAGGCATTGGTGGTGTGTTGATGCAGGAAGGTAGACCTATTGCTTATTTTAGTGAGAAACTTTCTGGTGCTAGAATGAATATCCTGTTTATGATAAAGAATTGTATGCACTTGTTAGAGTTCTTGAGGTTTGGCAACATTATTTGTGGCCAAAAGAATTTATCATACATTCTGATCATTAAGCTTTTAAATATTTGAAAGCTCAATCTAATTTGCATGGACGCCTAGCTAAGTGGGTTGAGTTCATTGAGTCATTTCCCTACATCATCAAATATAAGAAAGAGAAAGATAATGTTGTTGCTGATGCTCTATCTAGGAAGAACATGTTATTGACACATCTTGATGCTAAGATTCCTGGTTTAGAGAGTTTATGTGATTTATATGCAACTGATCATGATTTTCCTGAACCATATCATTTGTGTTTGCTTCGAAATGCATGGGACAAGTTCCACATCCATGATAGATTTTTGTTTCGAGCTAACAAACTTTGTGTTCCAGAATCGTCTCTGCGTTTGATATTGTTGCAGGAATCACATGCCGGAGGATTGATGGGTCACTTTGGGCGTGAGAAGACACTACTCATGCTTGCTGATAATTTTTATTGGCCCAAGATGAGGCGTGATGTGGACAGGTTTGTTCGGCACTGCATTGTATGCAACACATCCAAGTCCAAGCTGAAGCCTCACGGTTTGTATACTCCACTATCGGCTCCTACCACACCTTGGGAAGATATTAGTATGGATTTTGTGTTAGGATTGCCACGCACTAAACATGGTCATGATAGTATATTTGTGGTAGTGGATAGATTTTCCAAGATGGCACATTTTATTTCATGCCATAAGAGAGACGATGCGTCGCATGTTGCTAACCTGTTTTTCAGGGAGATTATACGCTTGCATGGAGTGCCCAAGACAATTGTTTATGACAGGGATGTGAAGTTTGTGAGCTATTTCTGGAAGACACTTTGGGGAAAGTTGGGAACAAAGTTGATGGTCAGCACTACATGCCATCCCCAAACTAATGGTCAAACGGAGGTGGTCAATAGAACATTGCCACAGTTGCTACGAGCTATGATCAAGAAAAATCTGCGTGAATGGGAGGAGTGTTTGCCACATGTGGAATTTGCTTATAACAGGGCAGTACACACTACAACTCAAATTAGTCCTTTTGAAGTAGTATATGGTTTCAAACCTATTACACCTCTTGATTTGCTGCCTCTTCCATTGCAGGAACGAGTTAATATGGAGGCATCCAAACGAGAAGATTATGTGAAGAAGATTCATGAGAAGACTCGAGAGGTTATTGAGAAACAAGGCAAGAGCGTTGCTGCTGCACGAAACCAGTCATGGAAGCAAGTCCTATTTTAGCCTGGAGATATGGTTATGGTGCATTTGCGTAAGGATAGATTTCCGGGCTTGCGGAATTCCAAGTTCAAGCCGCGTGGTGCTGGTCCTTACAAGGTGTTAGCCAAGATCAATGACAATGCCTACTCGATTGATATTCCCATTACTGAGTTTGGTGGCGCTAGCAACAGTTTCAACGTTGCTGATTTATCACCATATATGGGAGATGATCTTGGACCGTCGAGGTCGACGCCTTTTGAAGGGGTGGGGGGAGATGATGAGGACATCCCTACTGACAGTCCATCTCCAACTCTTCCTGATGAACAAGCCAATCAAATCAGACTTGGACCTATTAAAAGAGCTCGTGCAAAGCTAATAGAACAACATGTGAACTTGCTATTAATAGAATCTGATGTTGTGCTTAATGAGAATTATATACTGCCTAAGTCTTTGTATGTTTGCATGATCAGGTACCATGAAGAAAATGAGAAGCAGAAAGAAGAAGACGAGGTTTGGGAACAAGAAGTTGATGCTCTAGGAACCGGACGTCCGATTCCATTCGGACGTCCAACGCTGTTGACATGGGCACGTGAAGCCTCGCCATCAGACAAGCAGAAGCTACAGGATCCGGATGTCTGACGGCGACCGGACGTCCGACGACCGGACGTCCGACCGGTACCAGAAATCCGACACTTGAGGACAGAAGCGTTGGCATCAATATATACCAGAAATCCGACAGCTGCCGGACTAAGGGTGCCGCGAGTACAGAAGGGTTTTGCGTCGTAACTACCAGAATTCCGACGTCCACCGGACGTCCTATGGTCCCGACGGACGTCCGGTCCCCACCGGACGTCCGACACTGCCTGCGCGCAGATTTCAGGGCCGCGGCCCTTGTATCCAACTCTAGATCCCCTAGCTTATAAATACTAAACCTGCAAGGTGTTTTAGGGTTAGACCACGTTTAGTTAAACCCTAGTTCTAGAGAATTTCTCCAAGCATTCATCTTGAATCATATACTTCATCTTGAATCGCCATGAGAGTAGGTTTTCGCCAAAGTAGGCTTCTGCCAAAGTAGGCTTTCACCTAAATACAACTGTAAGAGAGTCGACGACACGCCGACGACTCCCCGTGAGCAAAGGAATAAGACCTGGCCACAAACAACATGTAGGGTATTTACCGGACGATGTTTCCCGGGGCCTAAAGCTGTATAAAATCACGTTTTCTCTCTCTCTATGATGTTTTTCTTCCTCGTACACTCATAGAAAAGGCACCATAATCAAGTTCTCTTATGAGGAAATCTGCCGTGACTTTCCCACAGCAGATAGAGTATCAGATGGTGTCATCCCTTTGAATGTTCCTGGAGCAAAGAAAAGTTTTCCAACCTTTCTCCAGGAACATGGAGTCCTGACCAGAGAAACTAGTGGCTACCCAGATGGGTCCATGAGGGAACCCCTCAGAACGAAGCTACAGACCTGGAGGCTTGGAATCCATCATGAGCTGGGCAAAAGACTCAGGAAGTTTGACTCAGCGATGGATCGTCTGATCTTTTACCAAGTACTCACTCCTTTCAGGAGAAGAAGGTGGAGATTCAGGATCTACAGATGGAGAAGCATCCACGGCCATGCCCACGGCCTCGACCACCGCAAGAACCGGCACTGGAACCAGGATCGCTAACGGTTAAAGGAGCGCGGGGGTGCTGAGATTGGGAGCCATGGAGAAAGTTGTGGAAGGAAGAGGACGAAGAAGAAGATGCGCATGACCTAAGAGATTGGGTTACCGGATGGATGTTTATATAGACACAAAGAGATGATCAATCAATGCCATAAAGGCATGGGTAAACTACCCATGGTAGGTGTCATTTATAGAAAGACTCCTCGATTCTCACCACGATATAAATACCTTCAACAGTGGCGCTTCGGGCAGTAAAATCATAAATACAATAACAGATCTTTGACTAAAAAAGTCAAAAGAAGTTTTCTGGTTGAAGGCGAAACGAAAAACCAATAGAATTGGAACCGACTTCTTATAAACCTCGAAGGTGCTAGAGTCGGTCTAACCAATTGTCGAGTCGGCAACCACGATGGAATCAAGAAGATTACTGTGAAGACTGAAGCATCACACCAATCTTGGGGGCTAATGCCGAGGGGATGGACCAAGCTCATAACCCGGCATTAGTATCCACGGGACGACTCACCTAAGGAAGGTCCACAAAAGGAGACCCGGCCAGGAGCCGATTGCGCCAAGCATGAAGATCGAAGCCATAGAAGGAATTTGACTTACCTTGTATAGCACGTAGCATATTTGTAAAGTAGAATAGGACTCCATCTCGTGTCGGAGTCGGAGTCACGGAACCCCGGGACCCGGAGCCTTTATAACACAAGGTCCACAAGATCCAGAGTTAGAACAATCTCAATCCAAGATAGGACTATACAATTTCAGCGTAACCTAGATCTCCTCGAGACTAAGGTTGCGAACCAACTCTCTTGTAATTGAGTTCCCGACTCTTCTAATTAGAGATTCAGAACCCATAATAATAAGAAGCAGGAGTAGGCTTTTACCTCGAGACATAGAGGGGCTGAAACCTAGGTAAATCGCCGAGTCTCTTGTCCATGTCGACTCTCTCGTCGTATCCATCTCGTAGCAAAGGTCCCATGTCAAGTTCGACTCTTCGAACATCTGCCGTGACTTTTCCACGACAGGTTTCCTGGACGAAGAGGTAATATAGGCCAAAGGGGGCAGCCAGGGGTGGCCCAGGGCTCCTAGGCGCCCTGGTGGCGCGGCCAGGGGTGGGGCCGCGCCACCTAGCCGCATGGGTGCCAGGTGGGCCCCCTGGCCCTCCTTCGGGGTTCCAAAAGCTTCTGTCTCGCTGATTTTTTATATGATTTTTCTGAAATTTTCTCTTAAAATTGGGGTAAAATCCCTGCAACTAAAAGACATTAGCAGACAAAAACTGTCACTGGGTGCACTGACATAGTAGGTTAGTCCAAATAAGTGTAAAATGATATAAAAGTGTAGCAAAACATGTAGCAATGTCACATAAAAGTGCATGGAACAAGCATAAATTATAGATACGTTTGGGACATACCATGCATCAAGACGCCAAAAAGGAGAAAAGCCCGATGCTAGCGCCCAACTAATCACTCATCAGACTCCTCGGTGGCATCGACATCGCTGGGATCCACGTCATCATCGGACTAAGACAACTCAAACACAATCTCATGATCATCAATAGGAGGCGGGGAGGTCTCAATGGTTGGAGGAGGAGTATCATTGCTTTCAGTCCACCGAGAGTGCTGAGAGATCCACTTGTCCTCAGGAGTGATGTTCTTCTCGGACCCACTGCAAATATCAATGGACATGGCCTTTATCATCTGAATCTGAACCTGCTTGGCTTTCTTCTCACGCTCATGGGCTTGGTACAAACGGTGCTGGATGTCAGTCTGAAAGCAGAAGGTCTTGCGAACCTTAGCCTTGAGCCTAGCCCAAGAAGACTTGTCAACCCGAGGGAGCTCAAAGTCAGAATCACTAGAGGAAGCATACTCAGTCTCCATCTTCCCTTTCCCTTTGTTCCCAAACCGGGGAGCATTGTGCTTCTTGATCTTGAGCTTCTTGCGCCCATGTGTAATAAGGCGAGAGGGATCATCAATGAGAGCCTGTCCGGGGAACTTGGCCTCCCAATATGGACCAAGAGAGGGACATGCCTTACTCATGGTGCAACTGAACATCTCTTGCCACATCATATGTGGCACGTCCAAAGAACACCCATGCCCTTCTCAGAGCGAGTCATGAGCATCAAGTCCACAAAGAAGTTATATATCCTATCTTGATTCCCGACCTTTGGGATCAAGACATTCCTGTAAATGCGATGCATGCTATCATATAGAGGCCTAAGATCCTTGGACTCACCAGGAATCCTGCGGCCTTGAATGTACAATGGTGCAAGCAGCTTGGGATTAGAAGCCAACGCACCGTGAGGGTGAAAACCAACACCATGCCCCAAATCATCACGATGATAGCCCAAAGCAGCACAAAAAACAAACAAAGGAGCCGAGCACAGCTGATCATGAATCATCCAAGTAATAGTGCGATGATCATCGGCCCCAAAGTGAATAGTGACATACCACTGATGAAGAAGCTAAGGATCCATATCACATTGAATTTCCATGAGCTTAGTGAGGTCAAACTCCTCACACAAATCAAGAGCATCCCGAATATACCCAATATGGTCCTCGTGTCTCAGATGCTGAAAATCAATTGCCCACATGCGAGCCACCTTGTTCTTGAATTTGCTGTAGATATCCTCAACAATGTTGTACTGCTGAGCGGTCCCGAACTGAGGATGATTCGAATCCGGGGCACGAGGTGACTTATAAGGGCTCTGAGCCCGGAAGTGCTGGAACTCCGTCAGAGACATCTTTGTCACATGTTTCACGGCCTTGGTCTTCATGATGGTAGACCTCTGACGCCTAGACAACTAAGACGGATGGTTTCGGGGGGATGAACCAAGCCCATAACCCGACATTAGGATCCATGGGCCGACTCATCTAAGGAAGGCCCACAAAAGAAGACCCGACCACGAGTCGGCTGCGCCAAGCATGAAGATCGAAGCCGTAGAAGGAATTCGACTTACCTTGTATAACACGCAACATATTTGTAAATTAGAATAGGACTCCACCTCGTGTCGGAGTCGGACTCACGGAACCCCGGGACCCGACGCCTTTATAAGTCGAGGTCCACGGGATCCTGAGTAAGAACAATCTCAATCCAAGATAGTACTAGACACTTTCGGCGTAACCTAGATCTCCTCGAGACTAAGGTTGCGAACCGACTCTTTGTAATCGATCCATCAACTCTTCTAATTGGAGAGTCGGAACCCATAATAATAAGAAGCAGGAGTAGGCTTTTACCTCGAGACAAAGAGAGGCTGAAACCTGGGTAAATCGCCGAGTCTCTTGTCCATGTCGACTCTCTCCTCGTATCCACCTCACAGCAAAGGTCCCATGTCAAGTTCGACTCTTCGAACATCTGCCATGACTTTCCCACGATAGTTGGCACCCACCGTGGGGCCTGTGCCTGCAGGTGTTGAGAATCTAGAGGGATCTCGTCAAGGCATGGACGGATTCGTCGCTAGACGGATCACCAGAAGGTGGCGCAGAAAGCTCTACATCGACGATTCAACTTGGGGCCTGGAAGCCAATTCTGTCGAATCAAGATATCGGGTCCCGATCGGGTCTATCCATATCTTCATCGTCAAGATGGACGGATCTGAGCCAGAGCCAGATTCTGAAGTTCCCATCAAAACCTCGAGTCGGCGACATGACGACTCCAAACACGCTTTCGTCGGATTCATTGACGAGTCTCCAGAGCCGGAGTGCTCTATCGAGTCCCCAATGCACGACGCCTCAGAAGAACTAACTGATGCCGACTCATACCCTAGTGAAGGAAGCTTCTCAGATGAGGTGTCCATCCGATCCTTGGGGAGCAATAGACTCAGCACCGATGTGCCTGAATAAAACCCGAATTACCATCACTTTGAACCTCCATACTGCGCCACGGTGTTCATGGCCAACATTGGAGGACAGGGGAGTCAGGAAGCCTAAAATCAAGGCGTAGAGCAGGCTGCCAGCGCGGCTCCTAATTCATATAGGGATCCGTCTGCCCTCCCATCCAAACAAGTCCCCTCTGGAGCAGAAGCCCTCACGGATGCCTTGAACTCTCTTGACTAGGCCTTGGCCATGACGGTGACAACGGAGAACCAGGAGGCCTAGAGGACAAGGGTCAACGGACTCAAGGCACGGGTAGCAAGCTTACGGAGGGAGATCGACGGTGCAAAACCTCCTCTGAACCCTCAGGGGGCAATGAGAATTATGGACCTATCGGCTCCCAACACCAACCGCCGTATAGAGCCGGTAGTCCAATTTCCCTCGCAAGATCAAAATACCGAGTTTGTCAGCAGATCCGTAGATATCTGATGTCTGGTGTCGGCCTTGAGGAACACATGCTTACCCCCAGATTTCAAGGGCCACGTAAGATTCCTAGCTATACAACTGACATGGACCAGACGATTTGGATCGAAAGCTACGACCTCGCCATGGATATGCTGCAAACCATCGAAGAAGTTTTTGCCCGTTACTTCACAATGATGTTGGAAGGACCGACTCGTACATGGTTCAAAAACCTCCAATGGAACTCCATCACCTCCTGGACAGATCTCAAGGAGAAGTTTATCAAGAATTTCCAAGGCATTTTCCGGCGAGCCACCACAATCGTCGACTTGGAGCACTGCGTCCAGAAGGAAGGAGAGTCGTCCCTGAGCTGGGCACGACGAGTCGCAGACATAGTTCACTCCTCGGACACCATCACTTCTCAGACAACAGTGATTGTCTTGGAAAGAAACTGCAAATTTGAGCCATTAGTACATAAATTCGGCCGAGTCAATAGGACGATCAGTAACATGGGAGAGCTCATGAATGCGGTCATCAAGTATGCCGAATCTGACAAAACCAAGGAAGCTGACCCTGAAGAGGATAAAGCCGCCTAGAATAAAAAGAACAATGTCAAAGGAACCCAGAGCCAGAATCAACAGACCATGCGTCGACTCGCTCAGACTGCTTTCGACTTGGTTTCCAACACAAATGTCAGCTTCCAAAGGCAGAAGCAGCGGAGAAACAACTACCGTAAGCCGGAAGGAGGCTTCCGACACCAAACAGTTTTGAAGAAGCTATGAAAAGGCCTTGCCCAACACATAGTAAACCCGGTCGTCCAGCCAACCACACCTGGGAAGACTGCAACTTCATGAAAGAGTTCGCACGACGTGGAGGCCAGGGAACCACCGGGTCAGGTGGAGGAGCCGGCCAGAACAACCATAACCAAGATTTTGGGCATCAGGGAGCCGACACATCACCTCAACACCAAGGATCCAGGGGAGGATGGCAGTAAAACCAGTCAGGGCTTGCTGGATTCGAAGCAAAGCCAAAATAGCTCAAAGACCACTCAGCCTATAATGTCTTCACCACCAGTAGCTATCGGAGAGACAAAAGCCGCAGCAGAGATCCGCCATGGCCGTGGTCACAGAGCCGGCTTGTCCCAGATGGCTTAATTGGTCCGAACAGCCAATCACCTGGACAAGGGATGATCACCCAACACTGGTAGAGAACCCGGGCACTCTAGACCTTGTAGTTTCTCCACAAATCGGGTGTTACACACTTGACAACGTGCTCATGGACGGAGGAAGTAGTATCAACATCCTTTACTACAATACCTTCCACAGAATGGGATTGACTCACAAACAACTGCAACCCTCCAACATTGTTTTCCATGGAATAGTCCCAGGAAAGTCGGCACATCCGATAGGCAAAATCTACCTGGAGACAGCCTTTGGAACTGCTGAAATTTTTCGCTCCGAGATCATACCCTATGAGATGGTAAAACTCGAGAGCCCATATCATGCCATCTTGGGAAGACCGGCTTATGCCAGGTTCATGGCTCGGCCATGTTATGTCTATCTAAAGCTAAAAATGCCGGGTACTAACAGGCCAATCACGGTAGATGGGAGCCGGACCAGGGCCACGGAGTGCAATGAACAACACGTCAAGTTTGCCGAATCAGCATGCACCAAGGAGGACTTGACAGCATACGAGGAGAAGGTAGATCCAGCAGACTCCACCATCCTGAAGAAACCGACTCCTGACAACAACCCCAAGTTCCAACCGGCTCAGGACACAAAGAAAGTCGACTTTGTCCCTGGTGACGCTTCCCAACAGTTCATCATTGGGACAGGGTTATCTGATAAATAGGAAAGCGCGCTCATCGAGTTCCTCCGTGAGAATCTTAACATTTTCGCATGGAAACCTTCTGACATGCCAGGTGTCCCGAGGGAACTCGTTGAGCACCACCTAAATATTGATCCAAAACTTAAGCCGATCAAGCAATTCCTTCGTCGTTTTAATGACGAAAGGAGGAACGCCATTGGGGAAGAGATAGCCCGGCTCCTTTCCGCTGGGTTCACTATGGAAGTTTTCTATCCGGAGTGGCTCGCAAACTTGGTCCTCATTTTGAAAAATAAGGGGACTTGGCATATGTGCATTGACTACACCGACTTAAACAAGGCTTGCCCAAAGGATCCCTTCGCACTGCCTCGCATTGATCAGATCATAGACTCTACTGCGGGATGTGAGCCCTTGTGTTTTCTCGACGCCTACTCTGGCTATCACCAAATCAAGATGGCAATTGAAGACCAGGAGAAAACAACTTTCATCACTCCTTTTGGGATATACTGCTACACTTCTATGCCTTTCGGCTTGAAGAATGCAGGAGCTACATATCAGCGAACAGTGCAGATTTGCCTCAATGAGCAAATTGGGCGCAATGTGCACGCTTACGTGGACGACATAGTTATGAAATCTCAGCTGGCCAACTCACTCATAAGTGACCTCCAGGAATCCTTCAAGAATCTGCGCAAGTACCACATGAAGTTAAACCCGGCCAAGTGCACTTTTGGGGTCCCTGCAGGAAAGCTCCTCGGATACATAGTATCGGAGAGATGCATTGAGGCGAACCAGGAAAAGATCAATACCATCATGGCCCTTCAAAAGCCGGCCTCAGTAAAGGGAGTCCACAGACTCACAAGGTGTGTAGCTGCCCTGAGTCGGTTTATAAGCCGACTTGGAGAAAAAGCAATCCCCCTGTACCGGCTCTTACGCAAGTCAGAAAAATTCGTCTGGGATGATGAGGCTGATCAAGCGCTAGAGTAGCTGAAGAAAAAGTTGTCCCAGACTCCAATCCTGGTGGCTCCTAAGACAAAGGAGCCGATGCTACTCTATATTTCATTCAATAATCAGGAAATCAGTGCCATGGTTGTGGTTGACCGTATGGAAGCCGATAAAGAGCACCCCTTGCAGAGGTCAGTCTATTATGTTAGTGAGGTCTTGACTTCGTCGAAGCAATGCTACCCTCACTGGCATAAATTGGTCCTTGGTGTATTCATGGCAAGTCGGAAGCTGAAGCATTATTTCCAGGAGCACCCATAACCGTAGTGAGCTCAACACCACTTGCAGATATCATCCAGAACCGGGAATCCACGGGAAGGATTGCAAAGTGGGCCATAGAGTTGGGGGCTAATCATATCAAATACGAGCCACATACGACCATGAAGTCACAGGCGCTGGTCGACTTCATCAATGATTGGACAGAGATCCAAGCACCCCCATAAAAGCCGGTTACCAAATACTGGACAATGCACTTCGATGGGAGTCGGCAGCTCCAGGGATCAGGAGCCGGCGTGGTCCTTACGTCGCCTAAAGGAGAGAAATTCTGCTATGTCCTACAATTACAGTTCACTTGTACCAATAACGCAGCAGAATATGAAGCCTTGCTTCATGGGCTGTGGTTGGCTCGTGAAATGAACATAAGCCAAATTCAATGCTATGGCGACTCTGACCTTGTTTCTCAACAAGTGTCAGGAAAATGGAACTCCAAGGATGCCACCATGGCAGCCTATCGGCGAGAAGTTGAAACACAAGCCGGTTTCTTTGTTGGGTACCAGATGGATAATGTGGAGCGCAAGATAAACGAAGCCGCAGACGCTTTATCCCGGCTCGTCTCTCAGCGAAAGCTGGTTTCACCAAATGTGTTCCTAGACGTCCTAACAAAACCGTCTGTGCAAATACCAACAAAGCAAGACATACCAGAGCCGGATCCAGAACCGGTTCTGGTGGCCGCAATACACGCCACCCCCTCATTGGTTGTTCCTTATTTGGATTACAAGAGCCAGGGAATCTCACCCACAGATGAGGCACTGTGACGAGGGGGTGACCCCGCGACTCCTCACCGTGAGGGTACCTGGTGCGTGTCAAGACTGGTGGCTCACTAGAAGACTCGCAAACCGATGTGAAGCCCAAGACTTGAGGCGCAAGACAAAGACTCCTAATTGTAGTCGACTAGGACTCATGTAAACCCCTAGCTGGCTATCTATATAAAGTGAGGCAGGGCACCTCTCTAGAGATCATCAAAACACATATTCCCTCACGCATAGAACTAGACAAATCTCTTTCCACAAAAGCCCTCGCGACACCTCTGTACATCATCATCAATACAAGATCAGACAAGCAACATGTAGGGTTTTCCCTCCAGGGGTCTAAAGCTGGGTAAATCGTGCCCCCATGTGTCGCTTGTCAACTCCGAATACTACCAACGAGCATGCCACGTCACTCTCCTTCCTCCTACACGAAACCTAGGGTACTTAACCCTAGGATTTGCCAAGGCCGATCCTCGTCAATTGGCGCCGTCTGTGGGAAGGACATGTGCGTTGGAATCACAGATCGTCGGCTCCAATCTACATTGACAATCGACGATCCGTCGACTTCGGAAGGACCTATTCAAGTTGGGTTCATTGCAATATCGGCTTCTTCAACAACTACAACAAGATCTACATCAAGCACAAGGAGAAAACAAGAAATTTTTTGAGCGCGTCACTCGAAGATCGACATCAACAAAAGGGCTCATACGCAGCCTATAGGAAAGAAAAACGTCCGTGTTGCGGGCACTGGTGACGGCGACTCGGATCTCATCTCGATGATCCCTTCGGTGGAAAGATGGGAAATCCAATTTTCGAAAATATGTGAAACTTTCAGAAAATTCCAACGGCTGGATCTCCGTCGGCGACTCCCGCACTGAAGCACTCTTGGAATCTGACGGAACTCCGCGCGACTCCAGCACAAAAATTCCTGACATTGACTCGGACATCAACTTGAAGATCCCTCCAGTGAAAGAATGCGGGATTAAATCCCCCATAAGCACAAAATATTTCAGAAAATTCCAACGGTTAGATCTCCATCGGCGGCTCTCGCACCGCAATGCGTTTTTGGATTTATGCGAGATCGCGAATTTCCAATCGCGAATTCGGGTTCAATCTTGACCCACAAGACTTCTACTCCAACTCGCCATGCCATGGATGACTTGCCAAGGTTTCTACATCGACTCGTGCCGCTACAACAACATCACACAACGAGCAATCGATGATCTCGCCTGACGCGTCGAGTCCTTCTCGGTCACTCGCCGCACCGTCGACTCCAAGCACACAAATCATCCTGCACCGAGGTCCTTTGTATGGGCTCTCCCGTACCGAGCTCTATCGCGCATGATTCACCGCGTCGAGTCCTCTCGTCACTCGCCGAATAACTTCATCACGATGACTTCGCTGCGGAACTTCGCCGCCTCAACACTCAGGGGCTCGCGGACTCGGGGGCTGAACGTCGCAATCGCCATCACGTCGACTCCGTCCGCTATATCGACTCCACTTCTCCACATCGGCTGCTCGTCTTCGACTGCTCATCTTCGACTCCCTCTACCGCGTCGATCCTACAACTAAGTTTTCTTTACACTCTTATATGCTATGATTCCAAAACCTATATGTATTGTCGATCAGTCGCCAAAGACGCTACGCAGTCGCACACAAATATCTGAGGGCTAAAAAATCAACCTGCCGGCTAAGCAGTCGTGCAGAAATATCTGAGGGCTAAAAAATCATCCTGTCAGCTACGCAGTCGTGCAGAAATATCTGAGGGCTAAAAAATCATCCTGCCGGCTACGCAATCATGCAAAAATATCCGAGGGCTATAAAATCATCCTGTCGGCTACGCAGTCGCGCACAAACTTCTGAGGGCTTCAAAATTATTCTTTGGATCATGCACATTTTTATATGTTGTTTATTCGCGTTCGTCAAAGTAGTGAGGCTAGGTACAAAAAGGCCGCTCTTGTCTCCGGGTTCAACAAGTCTGGCATTGCGTCCCTGTTACCCGACAAGAGTATGCTGCCGGAAGGCCTACTCATGAAAAGACACACATAAACTTTATATGTTGCTACATTATCCACTCGGAAAAAGTGCAACGTCTGCAAATCACGTACCTTATAATTGTTTTGTATATCATGCAAGTACACCTTAATGTAGTTGTACCTTTTTCTCTTTCTCAGCAGGTGCTCGGGGGCTAGACGCTCTCGTGACGCGGCGAGGCCAACCTTCTCATCCATGACCGGTCTCTACAACAACTGACGCCTACGGCGCAAGACCCGAGTTGAGCACTTGCTCGGATAACAATTACTCGACGAACGAAGAAGTCTTGAGTTTATGCTCGACTGGAAGCAATCGAACATAGCCTCGGGGGCTACTCCCATCGGGAGCGCTGACGCGCACTCGATGAGCACTACTGGCGCATCCGACAATAACAACGGGGTTAGCTTAAACAACAAATTGAGCCTATGTCTGACTCTACGAGTCGCACATAGCCTCAGGGGCTACTCCCATCGGGAGCGCTGACGTGCACCCGACGCTGAAATACGAAGACGAACTCGACTGCAATTTCAATGGTTCATCCAAATACTCCCATCGGGAGCATACTCACGGCAACTTCGACTGTTACTTGTACAAGACCATTCTCCCAAAGAAGGTTCGAGTGCTCACTCGAAGACGACAAACTATCAACAGAAGATCCAGAAAGGTTCGAGTGCTCACTCGACAAAGCGACACACACTATGGCGGCTACTACAGATTCGAGTCCCTGCGCGACTCTTCGAGTCGCCCAGGCACTCGGGGGCTACTGACGAGGGGGTGACCCCGCGACTCCTCACCGTGAGGGTACCTGGTGCATGTCAAGACTGGTGGCCCACTAGAAGACTCGCAAACCTACGTGAAGCCCAAGACTTGAGGCGCAAGACAAGGACTCCTAATTGTAGTCGACTAGGACTCATGTAAACCCCTACCTGGCTATCTATATAAAGAGAGGCAGGGAACCTCTCTAGAGATCATCAAAACACAGATCCCCCGCGCATAGAACTAGACAAATCTCTCTCCACCAAAGCCCTCGCGGCACCTCTGTACATCATCTTCAATACAAGATCAGACAAGCATCATGTAGGGTTTTCCCTCCGGGGGCCTGAAGCTGGGTAAATCGTGCCCCCATGTTTCGCTTGTCACCTCCGAATCCTACCAACGCTCAGGCCACGTCGCTCCTTCCTCCTACACGAAACCTAGGGTACTTAACCCTAGGATTTTCCGAGGCCGATCCTCATCACACTGGCCAGACAAATTGTCAGGAGGAGCAAATCTTTTGTACTCATCAACGGTGAGTTACATCGGAGAAGACCCGCAAATGCTTTTTAGAGATGCGTCTCACCGGAAGAAGGCAGAGATATCCTCAATGAGATACACTCTGGAGATTGTGGGCATCATGCCGGCTCTCGTTCACTTGTGGCTAAAGCCTATAGACATGGATTCTACTGGCTCATAGCGCATGTAGACGCGGATGATATAGTCAAGAAGTGCGATGGATGTGAACGTTATGAAAAGCAAGCTCATGGGCCGGCTCAAGAACTCAGGATGATCCGTATTACTTGGCCCTTTGCATTGTGGGGGCTTGATATGGTAGGACCTTTCAAAAGGCCAGCCAACAAGAATACACACTTACTAGTGGCATTCGATAAATTCACCAAATGGGTTGAGGCAGAGCTGGTCAGCAAATGTAATGCAGCCACAACACTAAAATTCTTGAAAAAGACAATATACAGATTCGTCTACCCCACAACATCATCATTGATAACGGATCTAACATATCAGAGGGGGTTATGCAGCGATTCTTTCAGAATGAGCACATCCTACTCGAACTTGCATTAGTGGCTCACCCACAGACTAATGGACAATCCGAGAGAGCCAACCAAGAGTATCTCCGAGGCATCAAACCCTGACTCTATGTCCCCTTGGAAAGGACGCCGGGTTGTTGGGAGGAAGAATTACCCTCATTACTATGGAGTATCAGGACGACTCCTAACAGATCGACGGGCTACACACCCTTCTTCCTGGTCTATGGAGCGGAAGCCGTTCTCCCAAGTGACATCCGTCACGACTCACCAAGATTCACATCATATGTGGAAGCCGATAATGAGAAAGCAAGGCAGGACGCCTTGGACATTCTTGATGAGAAACAAGAACTGGCAGCAGCTCAGTCGGCTATCTACCAGAAGATCTGCGACAATATCCTAGCCGTCGTATCAGAAGTCGGACTTTCCATGAAGGTGACTTAGTGCTCCGCCTCATACAGAAAAAGGATGGGATGCACAAGTTATCCTCTCTATGGGAAGGACCATTTGTGGTCAGCAAGAACCTGTACAATGGATCCTACTACCTGGTTGATATATGCGAGAAGGAAAAGTCACGCACATCCATGGAGGAGACTCCCAGGCCGTGGAACATCGCACAACCCCGTCCATATTATACTTGAGTAGAAAAGGAACACTATTGTGCATCAGTCAACATTCGTCGCACCGCCTTTCGCCATATAATATATATAAGTCGACACTCGTCGCTACGGCTCTCGCCAAATAATAAATAAGTATAAGTCGATTTTCATCGCATTAGGCTTTCGCCATATTTAACACAAATCCGATTTTCATCGCACTAGGCTTTCGCCATACTTAATCTATAAGTCGATATTCATCGCACTAGGATTCCTCCATCCTTAATATACAAAGTTGATCTTCATCGCACTAGGCCTTCGCCATATCTAAAGTCGACTCTCGTCGCACCTGCTCTCGCCACACATATGCTAAAGTTGACTTTTATCATAACTGAATTTTTCTTTATTTTAATATCTTCATATTTTTCATATTGCATCATACATTGCATATTTTCTCAGAGACCTGGGGGCTTGATCAACCCTCTAACGGATCTAAGCATGTATATTGCTTAGTCAGGAGAATGGGGGAGCTCGATGATATTCATCGACTCTTATCTGAGAATCCGGCATATATATGTAAAACTCCAGATGTGTATGACTTATTCAGGGGAAGTAGGGGAGTTCTATGGCACCAATCGACTCTTAACCGAAGAAATCCCGGCATATTCATGAATTGACCACCCACGCCGTAAAATTTGGCCTGTACAGCTCAAGCTCATATGGCTAACGCAATCCCGGTTAGCTTAAACTTTGGGGGCTTACATAAACGCCTAACGAGTTTAGTCCTAAGAGCCGGGCACGCTAGTCATATGTGCCGGCTTATAGAGAAGTTTCTACTCATGAACCAATAATATCTCTCAACGCGATAAGATGAGGCCTGAGTCGGCTTCTATTAACCTCTGCATTTCCTTTTTACATACAAACATCATACTCAATTATCCATAACATTTTTTTCTTTTGAGATCAAAGTTAGACCTATGTGACTCGGCACAGCACCCAGATGCATATACCGACTCATGGGGACTACATTTCAAAGTTTCTACTAAAAAAAGACTCGGTATATCACCCATATGCGTACACTCTTGGGGAGTAACACTTCAAAATTTCTTATTCAAGATTTGGCACGACGCCATAATGATCGTACCAACTCTTGGGGAGTATCACTGCAAAATTTATTTACATGACCTGTTTCGGCACACAAGGTGACCACACCAACTCATGGGGGTTACAAGTCGGTCTATCCTATGAGTCGATCAAAAGACAGAAGTACATTTGTATCGACCCAAGGGGCTACAGATATATATATATCATTGAAAACATCGACTCTCATTCATAAGTATTCAAAGTGAGGTATCCAACCGACTTACAAATCTGATGGGAAATTAAAATTTTCATTCATCAGTGGCCAAGTCTTACATCAAAAGAAGTTCCTTACATAAAAAGAAAACAATACCAAAGTCGACAAATACTACTAAATAAAAACTACATCTTCAATGGCCCTCTTCAGAGTCGGCTTTGTCATCAGATGAGGAGACTTGGGCCTCCTCTTCATTGTTGTAGAATTCTTCATCACTGCTGCTGGAACTCTCCATACAACAGCCGACTCGATCACCATCCGAGTCGAAAATCCTGGCCCACAGGGTATCACCACCATCATATCTAAAGATAATGGTGTCTCCTCTTGTGATGTTCCTGGAACGAAGAAAGGTCTTCACCCCTTCTCCAAGAACATGGAACCATCACTAGAATAACTAGTGGCCACCCAAACAGGTCCATGAGGACACCCCTAAGAACGAAGCCACATACCTGGAGGGTTGAAATCCATCATAAGCTGGGCAAAGGATTCAGGAAGGTTGACCCAACGACGGATTGTCTGAATATTAACCAAGAATTCACTTCTTTCAAGAGAATAAGGAGGAGATTCAGGATCTACAGATGGAGAAGCAGTACGCGCACCTCTTCCTCTGCCCCTTCCACCGCCTCTTCCAAGGCCTCGCCCACGGCCTCGACCACCGCGAGAACCAGCGCTGGAACCAGGATCGCTGGAACCAGGATCGCTGGCGGTGAAAGGGGCGCAGGTGCTTAGCTTGGGATCCATGGAGAAAGTGGCGGAAGAAAGAGGAGGAAGAAGAAGATGCACACGACTCAAGAGATGAGTTACCAGATGGCTGTTTATATAGCCACAAAGAGATGATCAATCAATGCCATAAAGGCACGGGTAAACTACCCATGGTAGGTGACATTTATGGAAAGACTCCTCGATTCTCGCCACGATATCAATGCCTTCAATAGTGACGCTTCTAGCAGTAAAATCATAAATGCACTATCAGATCTATGACTAAAAAAGTGAAAAGAAACTTTCTTGTCGGGACCCAGAATATGCGTATGTAATTCCAGTCACAACTCAGTCACATGGAGAGCCGAGAGCCGTACCCACTTGTCTAGGAAGACAAGGCCAAGCACAGAACACTCTCGGAAAGCATCGTACGTGAGGGGCATCCCATCCAGGACGGATGATCAACTAAGATGGGTCCTCATCGCCCGCTCACAACTCTAAATGATTATGGGTGGTGAAATCCCATACTCATAGACAAGTCGCCTCAACCATGTTGTCGATTGAATCATAACCCTTACATAAACAAGCTCCAGCCCGATCACTTAGTCGGGGTCTAGGGCGGGCTCGATCATACAACAAAGTGTGCACGTGACAGTCACGAGCAATCGCATCGCGATGCCCCAAGCTGCGCACATCTAAGGCCCACTTGGTGTATAAAAGACCGCCAGCCAGATCACAACTAAGGTCTCGAAAACCCATACTAAGACATGCATGCTATAATCATACACGCAACACACATGTCTAGTATGAACAACAGGTATCATCACATAACTCTACAAAGTACTTCTTTATTGACTTACACAAAGAGCATACAAAGATCACATGTCTGTGATCAACATTACATCATACAACGGAAGCAAATTAGGTCTGAGTACAGACAAGTTTAACAAATGGCTTAGAGAAGCCTTGTAAACATACATACCCTTCCACGAGGTACTAGACTGCTGTCTGGAACTATACTACCAAGGTCAACGTCGAGCTTCACGAAGGTGACTCCATCGGGGTCCGGGTTCTCATCTAAAACATAGAATAAGCAAACGTGAGTACAAAGTTGTACTCAACAAGACTTACATCAGAACTATACTACTCATGCTCAAGTATCAAGGTAAAGGGTGGTGGGGTTTCAATGCAGAAGTGCCAGCTTTGACTTGGCTAGTCCTGTACTACGAGTACCAGACTTGAGGTAAGAAACGTACACGAGTCCACTACCAAGTCTCCAACTAATACACCACTATGGTTACTTCCTCGACTTCCCCACGAGGAGCACACCATAGCACTCACGCTTATCTTGCGAGTTTTAGAAGTATCCATTCAAGTTGTCTAATAATCAAGCACAACTTTCCAAGTAGTCCATGACCGTGGACGCGGCTATTCGAATAGTTTTGTTAACCCTGCAGGGGTGTACCTCTACACACACATGACCATCAGTTACCGCTAGGTCTCGTCACCATTCAAGGGGTCACAGCAAGGATATTCACCACGACAGTTCGCTCACAACCGGTCTATTCCAGGAGTCGACTACCTGAGGTAGATCCCGCTCGAGAGCCCGGCCGGATCAACGATATGGACTCAGACAATGTAGGCAACCGAGACGCCATCCGAGAAGATGGTTTCACTGTCTCACAGATCCACCCACATATCTATATGATGCAACCTTTCATCCATTCTTTTTCTATGCATATGCCAAATGGAAAGCCCGAACTAATGTGACTCCTGGACGTCAACACGGATCAAGGTACTAGGCCGAGAGGGGTCAGTGAGCCCAATGTGTGGTTGTACTCTTTGTCTTGGATTACCATACAAGAACTCGGTGCTTAAGGCGGTGTTCAACGAGACAACCCACTGTGTACTCCTACACAACCTCTCATCGTTCACCTTGTATTAGGGTGGATTCACCGACATAGTTTCACCTTTATCAATAACATGAACACAACCATTCCGACTCACAGATCAAAGTAACCTCATTGTAACCTCTAAGCATGCAATAAGCTGTAACAGTTGCAGGGATTACATGATATCAAGCAAATCTTATGTCAGCTAGGATTGTGGTTTGCTTACTACTGTGACAAGATGATAGGTCATGCATCGGATATGGGTTCAACTATGCGGTAGAATCGATAACAAGGTGATATCCTAAACATGCATAAGCGAGACTGAGAGGGAAGTGGGATTTTGTAGACATGATCAATGGGGTTTGCTTGCCTTGCTGACGAGGTTCAGTATGGTGTCTTCAACGAATGGGGTGGCCTCCGGTTCTGGTTCCACTTCTATCGAGCAAACAAAGCAAACACCGGAACAACAACAATGTAAACATTACATTGCAATGCACAATGAAGATGCATAATGTAGCATGGCATGGTATTGATGTGACCTAGGTTCAATTTGTCACATGTTAATTGAAGTTGATTTGAAAAGTTAATTAAATTCAAACTCCAAATGTTGTTCAAATTAGCCAAGTTGCATTTGCTATTGTTTGTTCTTTGTAAACCATCTTGACATGTGTATGATATGCCTCTGATGTTCAAGTGAAATAGTTTGCATTGCAATGGATCAAATTAGAATATCATTTGAATTTAATTTGAATTATTTCCAATTAAGCCAAATAGCAAAAGCTACTGGTCCCATTTTAAAATCAACTCAAACATGGTTGAAAGTTGGATATTTGGATAGAGCATTTTCTGCTGATCATTTTTCATATATTATATGTTTAATTTGGAGTTGTATTTATTTTTCTATGATTTTCTGAAGTTTTAAGCATTTTCTGCAATTTCTGGAATTAAATTAAAACAGAGAAATCCCACTTATTGCATCAGCATGATGCAATGCTGGTGTCACCAGGGGGCTGCCATGTGGGGCCAGGGTGTCATAGGCTCTCGGGTTAATCCCCTGTTAGTTATAAACTAACATTGGTTAGTTAAGGGCCTGGGGCCCATTGTCAGTGACTAGGGTTAGGATTAGTGGGGGGGGGGGGGGGTAGGTTAGCTGTAATGGCTAGCTCGCCGGCGACAACACTGTAGCTACCGGAGCATCGCCGGGATGGTGATTTCGGGCACGGGAGAGGGTTTTGGAGGTACGGGCGGGCGTGCCGTGAGCTTCCGCGTCGAGTGGGGCTAGTAGGGGTTCAAGGCGAGGCCCGTGGCCATGGCTATGAAGACAATGGCGGCGGCCGAGCTCGGGCGTAGGTGAAGACGGTGAGTCGAGCCACCATTTTGAGCAAGAAAAGGAGGAAAAGGCGGCTAGCCTCACCCTGGTTCTGCAGACGAGCACGGCGGGGTCAGAGAAGCTTCAACGGCGAAAAATTTGGAGAGGATCTCCATGGCGGCCGGTGGGAAGACGATGACCCTGTCGTCGCGGTTGGAGCCGTTCGGGCTCGATTAGCCGGGGGATCCGACGAAGACGGTGGTGCTTGACCTTCTGAACATCACGACGAGGAGGATGGAGGCAGGTGGTCGCGTGGTCTGCTTGGGGCCGCTCCGGTGTGCTCTCTGCGGCGGCCCAAAACGCGAGCTCGAAAGCACTGGGGAGACCAGGGAGAGAGGGAAAATGAAGGGGGATCTGTGGCGTGTCGCGTGGCGTGCGCAGGGGGGCTGGGGAGGCCTAGAAGACGCGTGTGTCGCCGTGGCGTCGTCGCCGCGCTCCCAGCTCCGGCGAGCTGCTTGGAGCCGCGGGGGATGAAGACGACAAAAGCCTCGGGCTGGGCTGGGCCGAGGCCAAGGTAAGTGGGCCGTGGGGGAAGGGGGTGGGCTAGATTAGTTTTCCATTTTCTATTTCTTTTATTTCTTTGCTAATTTGTTTTGGCACTGCTAATTTAAATAGCAAACCATTTTGTAAAATGCTAAAACTTTTTATATGGCCTCATAATAACATAGACTAGCCACTTATAAAGTTTGGCACTTTTTAAAATTCAAATGAATTGAACTTTAATTCAAATAGGGATTTTTGATTAATTCCAAGGACCTGTTTGAATATTTTAAAAATCCATGAGTTTGGGATTGCTACCAGATCACTTGATATGTGATCACACTCATTTATGTGACTTTTCAAAAATGCAAAAAGGAATTTTTGGAGCAAATTTTTATCTGGCCATTTGAATTAAATTCATCTGGGGATGTTCTCTCTCCCATTTCAATTTCTTTTGAAATTTTTAACATGATGCAAGGTGAGACTTGATCCTAGCACATACCTAACAGAGGGTCCTGACATTTCTGGTTGGAAGACGAAACGAAAAGACCAAGAGAAATTGACACCGACTCCTTATAAACCTCGAAGGTGGGAAAGTCAGTCTGGCCAATTGTAGAGTCAGCGACCACGATGGAATCAAGAAGATTACTGTGAAGACTGAAGCATCACACCAATCTTGGGGGCTAATGTCGGGGGATGGACCAAGCCCATAACCCGACATTAGGATCCATGGGCCAACTCATCTAAGGAAGGCCCACAAAAGAAGACCCGACCATGAGCCGGCTACGCCAAGCATGAAGATCGAAGCCGTAGAAGGAATTCGACTTACCTTGTATAGCACGTAGCATATTTGTAAATTAAAATAGGACTCCACCTCGTGTCGGAGTCGGACTCACGGAACCTCGAGACCCGACGCCTTTATAAGTCGAGGTCCATGGGATGCAGAGTTAGAACAATCTCAATCCAAGATAGGACTAGACACTTTCAGTGTAACCTAGATCTCCTCGAGACTAAGGTTGCGAACCGACTCTTTGTAATCGATCCACCGACTCTTCTAATTGGAGAGTCGGAACCCATAATATAAGAAGCAACCGTAGGCTTTTACCTCGAGACAAAGAGGGGCTGAAACCTGGGTAAATCACGGAGTCTCTTGTCCATGTCGGCTCTCTCCTCGTATCCACCTCGGAGCAAAGGTCCCATGTCAAGTTAGACTCTTCGAACATCTGCCATGACTTTCCCACGACAGATGGACCACCTCATCATCATTCTCCGCGGCCTTCCGAGAGCGCTTCTTCCCTTTATGCGAGCCACCTCCTCTGGAGTGAGAACCACTTACCCAAGCAAAGTGAAATAGGGAATAGACAGACAAGAATTGGTACACTTCTATGAGTGGGAGGCAATATGCAAGTATAGAGAAAGTGTAGACACAATAGGCCATCAGGCCCCGGTTGTACCGTCCGGACCCTGGTAGTACCGCTGATGGCACTGGATAGTGATCCTCGTTGGCTACCCCAAGTGGAAGATTGAGATGTAGATAGTAGCAAACTTCCCTTAGTGAAGATACCATGTTTGTGTCTAGTAGGACTCCAAGTGCAACAAGAAGGTGACAACGATGCCAGAGATTCGTTGGTGCCTAAGTTGACTTGGTCCTACACACAAATGAAAATAACTTTGCTCCCAACGAGTCATAGAGTTTGTCAATCTCTCCGGTCTTGTTGTTTACTGTAAGGCCCAATATCTGGTACTGTTCCAGATCTAGATGTGTCCATCCAGATCCGGGTCGAACCACATATCGGTCCCACCGCGACATATGACAATGCCATATGCCCCGGATTTCCAACATGATATGACAACATTACAACTACAAGGATACAACATCTCATACAATCGGCATACAACTACCTTAAATACATTACATCAGTGGAAGATACATGTCTGAGTACAGACTACAACAAAATGCCTATTAGCAAAGCTAAAACACACTATTCCCACGTCCACACGGGTCCAGGCTATCCGCCGGGATCCGCCTAACTAGTCGTCGTCGAGTCTCCATGAAGGCGTCTAGAAGAAGGGTCGTCGGGATCCTCTGTAGTCCAAGGTCGTTTGCATAACGTGTGTAAAAGAGAAAAGAAGGGGTGAGCTATATCAACAAGTCTTGTAACTAACTTCTCACGTTAAGATGAGGGTAGTGGTGAGTTTGCAGTCGCACTAGCAATATATGAGTGGCTAACGATCTATTCTAGAGTAAGATGAGAACCAAGCATTCGATGAGGAATCGCCTCCACCAAGTCTTGCTATTAGCTACTTGCGCAAACATAACACCTATCCTATCCTTATCCTCCCCTTCGCATCCCGACGAAGAAGAAGCAATCAAGGCACACACACGTTGATCAAGTTATTAAGATTATCTCAGTTGTTGTTGTCTATGAACAAGGAGTAGGTATCAAGTCGTCCATAACCGCGGACACGACTTCTCGAAAAGATTAAACCCTGCAGGGGTGTACCAACTGCCCATTACAAGGCTTCGCACGCACGCTGGTTCTCTCAGCCAGGCCCGTTAAAGACACTTATTGAAGAGTTGTTCCGAGAGTCCAGACGTCATAATCCCTCTAACTAACAACGAACAAATCCGGGTGGCCCCCGGTAAGTCGACATCCAACTCAAAAGCCGCCCGCGCTCTCGAATTGGCCTCTACCGTCTGGACGAGGACGGGTTAGCTACCAAAACCATGTGGGCAGCCCCCTAGCTCCCTAGGGTGGAACAACAAGAGAAACCATGTCTCCGCTGGCCCAAGTTGTTTGAAATCTGCCAGCCGCGGACCAGTCACACACATGTTTCAACTGGTAAATCAGCTTGGGCCACCACTAGAAATGTTTGGAGCTAGATAGGTAAGAAGAGGGGACCCCATAGCATCCCACACGTGGTTAGGAACGCTTGTCAAGAGACACAATACCCGGAACTCAGGTCCTAGGTGACTCGAATGGAACAAAGCGTCGGGGCGGGATAGCCTAGACCTTCCATCCTTCATCGAGTATAGTCAACATTATAATAATCATATCATCCGCAATAATATAATAGTGTGATAACCCAATCCAAGGAGTAATAGGATAACCGTTGATAGCATCCTAGCATGCATACTAAGAAGTGGCTGAGCAGCGAGCAATAGTAACATAGCTGAACAAGGTTTGCTGGGATGTGGAGGACATGGCTGTTTGGGTTTATTTGAGAGGCATGAACATGAAAGTTATAAGCATGATATATGCTCCCCCTTACCAATTGATAAGACGAAACCGAAGGTGTAGTCGATCGCAAGCTCGCATCGTCTCCGAAAGTAACCGCGGGAGCACACAAGAAGCAAACAATGGAAAAGGCAATCGACGAGCAAGCATCTATTACTACGAAGCAATCACAAGCAAGCATCAACAAGAAGGGAACTCAAGACAACGCACGATATCACATCTATCATCGAGAGCGGTTACTAACAGGTTAAGTGGAGTATTCGTCACACACGACGATACCGCACATTTAGATGGGTTCAAGTTGGTTAGCTACACAACATGAGCAAAATTTGTTATCATGGCATCTCACTCAAACATGGCATATCACACAATAAGGGCAAGAGGTGAAGCACAAAGTAAACTATCTATGTTAGTCAATTTAAGTGAGGAAAAATCCTAAACATGGCATTCACTAAGTACCCCACGACTAATTTAAGCATTGGGTACTGTTCTTACCTAAAACATATTTTAGGTTGGTTAACAATAGAAAACAATGGCATAAACACAAAGTACATGAAATTCTAGTCAAGTTACATGTAAAGAACACTCCAAACGGAGTTACGGTTAAAAAGATATAAGCATCACAATTTACGGGTACATGCTGTTAACATCAGGGAGCATACTTTAGACCAATGAAACAATTAGCTACTAAATGCAAACATGCACCAAAATGATGTGGATCAAAAGTAGACATGACAAGGAAGGCATGGCAACAAAGTTTCATGTATATGAGCATCAGTAACAAGTAATTGTAGCTCATGCAAAATGCAAGAAAATACTAGTGATCTATGGACTTAGTGAAAACCAGGTCATGTGACAGTAAACAACAGGGTTGCACCTTGGGAGCTCAATAACTATATGAACAACAACCATATCATGGCAAATCAAAGCATGGCATCAAAGTAGACCTAACAAGGAGCAAATAATTACATTGGAGCTAATGCATATGAGGCATGGATCATTAACTATAAGGCATCAAAGTAGCAACTTTACCCAACAACATCACATGTTATCAGGGTCACCACTTTGGCGCAAAAAAATAAAATATCTACATAAGTTAAACCTTGCAAAGGGATGCATCTAGTTGGAGCACACATGAAGCTTAACACATACAAGAAAGAATTACTAGCATATGCATCATGGATGTGACACAAGCATCAACCAAACTTTGATAAAAATAACAACAACAACAGTAAACATTCTGGTGCACACTTCAACAGTGTTTTACATCTACTAGATGGCCTCAAATCAATTAACTCACTAAAGCAAGAAGTTAGAGCACACAAAACTGAGCACTTTTCATGTTGGGAGAAAATTCATCCGGGCTACGGTTCATTCGCCATTCTACGCGCAAAATAGAATAAAATAACCTATTCAGGGGACTTAGTAGAAATAAGGGGATAGGCGCTAGATATCTATCCAACGCACCGAGCGAAAGATAGAAGTGGGCCGAGCCAAACAGCAGCAACAGCAAAAAAGTTAAAAAAAGGAGAGAATGGGGGCTCTTCCCGTGGGCCGAAGCCCATCTAGCGGCGACATAGGATAGTTGGCCTCGCCTAGGGCGAGAGGCGGTGTAGGATAGTGGGCCTCACCTAGGGCGAGAGGTGGCCACGGGATGCATACTGGGCCGAGGAGGAGTTGGGCCGTGCGGCGGCGCGCAAGCCGGCCCACTAGGGCGACGGTGGTTGGGACGGGCTCGTCCCGATCCCGACGCACGAGGTGGCGGCGTGGCAGCCTACGCCGGCGAGGCAGCAGCGCGGTCGCAGGGGACCCGAGGCGAGGAGGCGGCGCGGATCCGGTGCAGAGCTGCTCACTGGCGGGGACGGCGAGGGTCGCGGATCCGGCGAGGCCACATGACGATGCGTGCTCGAGCTCTGCTCGGGCTACCCATGGCGCGCGACGGCGGCCGGTGGTGGAGGCGGCCGGCGGCCCCGCAAGGAGAGAGGGAGGGGGTAAGAGCGAGGAGAGGAAGGGGCGCAGGGTGGAGAGGACCTGGCGACGCGGCGGCGCTGCTCCGGTTTCCGGCGGCGGGTGCACGCGGCGGTGTCCTCCACGGGAACGACGGCCTGATGGGCTGGCCACGACCCGGATCGGGCCCGGCGGCGGGCTGGCAGCGGATCTGAGGCCCTGAGGGGCCCGGATTCGTCTGGGGTGGCTAGGAGGCGACGTGGCGCGATCTGAGCCATCTAGGGCCAGATCTAACGGCTCTGGTGGTCTCAGATCTAGGGTTTCGGTGGGGGACGGATTTGGGGGCAGATTTGTATAATTTGGAGGGGGGTGGCTGCCGATTTGTGTTAGGGGAAATCCTTGAAGGGCTAGGGGAGAGTGGTGGTTTTTATATAGGCTGGCCTGGATGGAAGGTTTACGCAAACACCCTCGGGTTTTCTCTCTCGCGTCTGATACTCCACGTTTCTGACCGCCGTGAGTCCATACGACCTCCGATTCGGGCGAAATCTCGAACCACGCGCTCAGTGCGGAGAGCCCGTCAGTACTACCTCACTTCGATACCGTTCCGAGAAAATTTTCCGACGCCCAATAAAATAGTCCATTTAATTATTAAATGGGGTTTTTCGTTCCGATGGTGATGGCTGGTCTAGTGCCGGAAGTTGCGACGGTGCTCGGGTGAACCCGGTGTCGCAAAGGTCATGTGCCGTTTGGGAAAAAGGTTTAGTCACGCATGCCGGTTCGAGAAAGAGGGGGGATATTCACCGATTAATAAATTCGGCGAAGCAAATACTTCAAACAATTCTAGCAATCAAGAAAAAAAGGCAACAAATATTTTTTTTAATTTGGGTGAAGATCCCGGGCTGTTACAATACAACACCACCAACAAGGGATCTTGTCCCGAGATCCTGGACAATCCGGTGGAGAGGAGGGGGAAGAAAAGAGAGTCTACGTCCTTCAACACCACCAACAAGGGACTCTGCTCCATGTCGACGACGAACCTCCATCGAGAAACTTTTCGCAGAGAGATAGCGACGTCGAAGAACGTAACCATCAGGAGATCAAGAGGAAGAACGATAGTTGAAAGCGACGATCAAGGGTAGCATTCTCACTCAAATCGTGAGGATACTCGGCAAGAGGATTGAAGTCAACGGATGACCAAGATGTCAACCAGAGTCAGAGAACTAAATGTAGTACAGGATTTCCCAAACCTGAGATCGGAATCGAGACAATACGCTGCAAGCAAGGCATTGTAACGGTTCCAAAACTCTACACACTCGTGATCCTAAAGTTTGAAAGGGGATCAGGCGAGAGTAAAACACTTACGACACTTGTCCTGACCAGAGCAAGGGTAAAGGAGTAAAAAGATTCCTACTCTCCGATAACTAACTTAGTTATTACAAAATAGTTTTTGTCTAGACTCGACTTCGGCTAGAAAAGGGATCCTACAGTCGGTAAGGCTCTGATACCAAGTTGTAAGGCCCGATATGCGGTACTGTTCCAGATCTAGATGTTTCCATCCAGATTCGGGGACAAAGAACATATCGGTCCCACCGCAACATATCACAATGCCATATGCCTCGGATTTCCAACATGATATCACAACATTACAGCTACAAGGATACAATATCTCATACAATCGGCATACAACTGCCTTAAATACATTACATCAGTGGAAGATACATGTCTGAGTACAACCTACAATCAAATGCCTATTGGCAAAGGTAAAACACAACATTCCCACGTCCACACGGGTCCAGGCTCTCCGCTAGGATCCGCCTAACTAGTCGTCGTCGAGTCTCCACGAAGGCGTCTAGAAGAAGGGTCGTCGAGCTCCTCTGTAGTCGAAGGTCGTTTGCATAACATGCCTAAAAGTGAAAAGAAGGGGTGAGCTATATACACAAGTCTTGTAACTAACTTCTCACGGTAAGACGAGGGTAGTGGTGAGGTTGCAGCCGCACTAGCATTATATGAGTGGCTAACGATCTATTTTAGAGTAAGATGAGAACCAAGCATTCGATGAGGAATCGCCTCCAACAAGTCTTTCTATCAGCTACTTATGCAAACATAACACCTGTCCTATCCTTGTCCTCCCCTTCGCATCCCGACGAAGAAGAAGTAGTCAAGGAGTAGGTCTCAAGTTGTCCATAACCGTGGACACGACTTCTCGAAAAGATTTAACCCTGCAGGGGTGTACCAACTGCCCATTACAAGGCTCCGCACGCACACTGGTTCTCTCAGTCGGGACCGTTAAAGACACTCATTGAAGAGTTGTTCCGAGAGTCCAGACGTCATAATCCCTCTAACTAACAACGAACAAATCCGGGTGGCCCCCGGTGAGTCGACATCCAACTCAAAAGCCGGCCGCGCTCTCGAATTGGCCTCTACCGTCTAGACGAGGTAGGGTTAGCTACCCAAACCATGTGGGCAGCCCCCTAGCTCCCTGGGGTGGACCAACAAGATAAACCATGCCTCCACTGGCCCAAGTTGTTTGAAATGTGCCGGCCGCGGACCAGTCACACACACACACACACACACACACACACACACACACACGTTTCAAATGGTAAATCAGCTTGGGCCACCACTAGGAATGTTTGGAGCTATATAGGTAAGAAGAGAGGACCCCATAGCATCCCACATGCGGTTAGGAACACTCGACAAGAGACACAATACCGGAACTCGGGTCCTAGGAGACTCGAATGGAACAAAGAGTCGGGGCGGGATAGCCTAGACCTTCCATCCTTCGTTGAGTATAGTCAACATTATAATAATCATATCATCCACAACAATATAATAGTGTGATGGACCAATCCAAGGAGTAACAGGATAACATTTGATAGAATCCTAGCATGCATACTAAGAAGTGGCTGAGCAGCGAGCAATTGTAATATAGCCAAAACAAGGTTTGCTGGGATGTGGAGGACATGGCTGTTTGGGTTTATTTGAGAGGCATGAACATGAAGTGGTAGGATCAAGCAATCGTTCTAGCCTATACCTAGGCGCAAGTGAGCTAAAAGTTATAAGCATGATATATTCTCCCCCTTACCTGATGAGAAGACAAAACCGAAGGTGTAGTCGGTCGTAAGCTCGCATCGTCTCCGAGAGTAACCACGGGAGCACACAAGAAGGAAACACTGGAAAATGCAATCGACGAGCAAGCATCTATTACTATGAAGCAATCACGAGCAAGCATCAACAAGAAGGGAACATGAGAAAACGCACGGTATCACATCTATCGTCGAGAGCGGTTACTAACATGTTAAGTGGAGTATTCATCACACACGACAATACCGAACATTTAGAAGGGTTCATGTTGGTTAGCTACACAAGATGAGCAAAGGTTGTTATCATGGCATCTCACTCAAGCATGGCATATCACACAATCATGGCAAGAGGTGAAGCACAAAGTAAACTATCTATGCTAGTCAGTTTAAGTGAGGCAAAATCCTAAACATGGCATTCACTAAGTACCCCACGACAAATTTAAGCATTTGGTAATGTTTTGACTTAAACCATATTTTAGGTTGGTTAACAACAGAAAACAATGGAATAAACACAAAGTACATGTAATTCTAGTCAAGTTACATGTAAAGAACACTCCAAACGGAGTTACGGTTAAAAAGATACAAGCATCACAATTTACGGGTACATGCTGTTAACATCAGGGAGCATACTTTAGAGCAATGAAAAAATTAGCTACTGAATGCAAACATGCACCAAAATGATGTGGATCATAAGTAGACATGACAAGGAAGACATGGCAACGAAGTTTCATGTATATGAGCATCAGGAACAAGTAATTTTACCTCATCAAAATGAAAGAAAATACTACTGGTCTAGGGACTTAGTGAAAACCAGGGCATGTGACAGTAAACAGTAGGGTTGCACCTTGGGAGATCAATAACTATTATAACAACAACCATATCACAGCAAATCAGAGCATGGCATCAAACTAGACATAACAAGGAGCAAATAATTACATTGGAGCTAATGCATATGAGGCATGGATCATTAACTATAAGGCATCAAAGTAGCAACTTTATACCAACAACAACACATGTTATGAGGGTCACCACTTTGGAGCAAGAAATAAAATAGATACAACAGGTAAACATGGCAAAGGGATGCATCTAGTTGGAGTACACATGATGCTTAACACATACAAGAAAGATTTACTGGCATAGGCATCATGGATGTGACACAAGCATCAAACAAACTTTGATAAAAATAACAACAACAATAGTAAACATTCTGGTGCACACTTCAACAATGATTTACATCAACTAGATGGCCTCAAATCAATTAACTCACTAAAGCAAGAAGTTAGAGCACACAAAACTGAGCACTTTTCATGTTGGGCGCAAATTCATCCAAGCTACGCTTCATTCGCAATACTACGCGCAAAACAGAACAAAATAACCTATTCAGGGGACTTAGCAGAAATAGGGGGATAGGCGCTAGATTTCTATCCCAACACACCGAGCGAAAGATAGAAGTGGGCCAAGCCCAAAAGCAGCAGCAGCGAAAAAAGTTAAAAAATGGGAGAATAGGGGCTCACCCCGTTGGCCGAAGCCCATCTAGCAGCGGTGTAGGATAGTTGGCCTCGCCTAGGGCGAGAGGCGGCCGAGGAAGAGCTGGGCCGCGAGGCGATGCACAAGCCAACCCACCAGGGCGACGACGGATGGGACAGGCTCGTCCCGATTCCGACGCACGAGGCGGCGGCACGGCAACCTACGCCGGCGAGGCGGCGACGCGGTTGCAGGGGACCCGTGGCACAGATTCGGTGCGGAGCTGCTACTGGCGGGGACGACGAGGGTCGCTGATCCGGCGAGGCCACAGGACGACGCGAGCTCGAGCTTTGCTCGGGCCGGCCATGGCGCATGACGGCGGCAGTGGTAGACGCGGCCGGTGGCCCTGCAAGGATAGAGGGAGGGGATAAGAGCGAGAGAGGTAGGGGCTCGGGGTGGAGAGGCCCTGGCGACGCGGCGACGCTGCTCCGATTGCCGCCGGCGGGTGCACGCGGCGGCGTCCTCCATGGGAACGATGGTGCGATGGGATGGCCATGGCCCGGATCAGGCCCGGTGGCGGGCTGGCGGTGGATCTGAGGCCCTGCGGGGCCCGGATTCGTCTGGGGCGGCTAGGAGGCGATGTGGCGCGATCCGAGCCATCCAGGTCCAGATCTGATGGCTCTGGTGGTCTCAGATCTAAGGTTTCGGTGGGGGGGACGGATTTGGCGGCAGATTTGGGCAATTTGGAGGGGGTGGATGCAAAGTTGTGTTAGGGGAAACCCTAAAATGGCTAGGGTAGAGTGGTGGTCTTTATATAGGCTGGTCTGGATGGCAGGTTTACGCAAACACCCTCGGGTTTTCTCTCTCGCGTCTGTTACTCCACATTTTTGACCGCCGGGAGTCCATACGATCTTTGATTCGGGCGAAATCTCGAACCACGCGCTCAGCGCGGCAAGTCCGTTAGTCCTACCTCACTTCGATACCGTTCCGAGTACATTATCCGATGCCCAATAAAATAATCCAGTTAATTATTAAATGGTTTTTTGTTCGTTCCGATGGTGATGGCTCGTCTTGTGCCAGAAGTTGCGACGGTGCTCGGGTGAACCCGATGTCGCAAAGGTCGTGTGCCCGTTTGGTAAAAAGGTTTAGTCACGCATGCTGGTTCGAGAAAAAGGGGGAGAATATTCACCGATTAACAAATTCAACAAAGAAAATACTGCAAACAATTGTAGCAATCAACAAAATAAAGCAACAAACAATTTTTTTAATTTGGGTGAAAATCCCGGGCTGTTACATTTACAAAGGGTCAAAACACAAGGGTGGAAATAGTAGTGGTGATTGCAACGGAAAGAAAATAAAAGCAGTAAGTTGGAGCGGTGTAAACTATGATGGAAATATGGACTGGGGTCCCATGATTTTCACTAGTGATGTCTCTCTCCCAAAATATGAAAGAAACTATGCTGGGTGAACAAATTACGGCTGGGCAATTGACTCAATTATAAACGCACCGCAATGCTAACTATGCTACAAGAAAGCTAGAGGCTCAATCATGTGGGCATTACACCAAAACAAGTAGACCGTTTATCCATCAACATCTACTCACTAATCATCCACCTTGAGATATCTATCCAGAACATCTCGCTGGTATTAAGTTGAGAGCCCTAGCCAAACTGTAGGCTCAAAGCGACGAACGACAACCTTAACACTCTATGCGCAATGTAAAAAATCCCTGCAATTTTCTCCCTGGTGGCAACATCACATCCCTTAGTCTCATGTTTCTGTCACTCAAGCTAGACATCGGGGGACATGAACCCGCAATCATGCATAACACTCCCTTTTGGAGTTACAATCTACTACTTGGCCAAAGCAACAAACGTAACGGGGAACATGCAAGAACACTCAAGAACTAAAATATAAAGGGAAACCAAATATATTACTCATCACAAACTGAACATAATCTCATAATCCATCAGATCCTAGCAAACACAACATAGAAAAACTTGAACTAATACATAGGTTCCTTGATCATGATATGCAACTTAGAATGGCTAAACATTGAAGCACAAGATTGGAGAGAATACATCACATAGCTACTGGTCATGGACCCATGGTCCAAGGGGGAGTACTCACGGCGCATCCTAGAGGCGATCATGGTGGTGAAGAGGCCTCTAGAGGTCAATCCTCCCTCTGACAGGGTGTCGGGACAGCTTGTCCTACCGATCCCAAGATCGGAATCGCGGCAGTGGAGGAACAGTGGACGAAATTGCATAACGGGGCTCTCCTTGAGGGTTTCTGTATCGAGGGAAATAAATAGGCAAAAGGGGGCCTCGAGAGGAGGCCCTACATGACCAGGAGGCCAGGTGGCGCGGCCTCCCCCTGCCCGCGTCGGGTGGCCGCCTGGCCAGGGGTGGCCCCACTCTGCCTCTCCTTAAGGCTTCTGGAGTCTTCTGTCGTGCTCATTTTTTATCGGATTTTTCTGGAATTTTCCGAGCACTTTTATTTTTGACATTTTCCTGCAATGCACGGAAAATAGCAGATAGAAACTGGCACTGGGCACTGAATTAGTAGGTTAATCCAAATATGTCGCAAAAGGTATGAAAGTGCATCAAAACATATAGCAATATCACCAATATAAGCATGGAAAGTGCATAAATTATAGATACATTTGGGACGTATCAACATCCCCAAGCTTAATTTCTGCTCGTCCTCGAGCGGTTAAATGATAACAAAGATAATTTTTGTGGTGATAGGCTACCAACAAAGATTTGAAATTTAAAGTACAAGAAGTAAGGTATGCAATTCAAGTCAAGACAATAACTAGCAAGAGTCTATATCTAGTATTGAAACTAGCAAAGTAAAAACATAAAGGTACAAGAGCTCTCTTTGTACGTGACTGGAATGTCTCCAATCAGTGTTTCTTGTGCAAGAAGTGGGAGATGGGTTTAAAGCATAAAAATACTATTAGTTGTTGAGAACTCAATCTACTAAAACTTCACACTTAGTCTCCTTTTGAATCTTCTTACGATTTGTCCCCAGACCACTGCCCAGGTGCAAGTCATGAGAAATAGTAGTGCATGCAATGAATGAGCACGAGCAAGATTAGTTGACACTTATGATGGCAAATAGAATAAATGATGGGGAAGGAAGACAAAAAAGGTGTGAAAGGCTCACACCAATGAGGACAATCATAGGCGAGATAAAGCCAACTGATATATATATGATGTGAGGAGTAGGGATTGCCATGCAACAAATGCACATATGAGCTATGGAAAGCTCTCCAATGGAACTAATGGGGGTGCATCCAACTTGCTTGCTCAAGAAGACCTAGAGCACATTTGAGGAGGCTCATCATTGGAATATACAAGCCAAGTTCTATAGTGTAAGTATCCCCACATAGTTATGCATGAAAGACTGTAGATATTTCAAATGTAATAGTAGTGTTGTCCCCTTCTCTCTTTTTTCTTCTTTTTTCTTTCCTTTTTTCTATTTGTTTTCAATTTTTGTGGCCACTTTGGCTCTTTCTATTTATCTCTCATTGACGTGGATCGACCATGGCAAATCCCATGGTTAGGAACCCTGGGTTTAGATCGTAGAGAGAGGAGTGCAGTGTAACATCCCCAGTGTCATGCTACAGTAATCTTTTTGTTAGTGTCAAGTCTTAGTGATTAGCAAGTAATTAATCACCTAGATCATGCCCCAAATCAAATTCAACTAAATTGCATGGATTAAAAACAAAGTGGAAATTAAAGTTAAACAAAAAAATTGTGCAACAAATTTTATTACATGCCTAAAGGTCAGTAGGTCATAATGAAATAGAAATGGAATTTTATTACATTGTTTAAATACTATAAACAAATTAAATTAGTGCCTAAAACAACCACATTTTCATTTAAATTAAATCATAAATTCAAATGGATTTTATTAGTCCACCATAATTTTTGTAGCATTGTTATATTCTGCAGTAGTAATAATTGAGTAATTCCCACATTATACAAAACCCATTTCATGTGCAAATAAAATATAAACACAGGGAAAAGAAAATAAATAAAATAAAAAAAGACAAAGAAAGAAGAGGCTAAGCCTCGCACTGGGCGAGCCCCATATGCCCAACCCAACCCAGCTGGCCCAGCCCATCTCTCTCCTCTCCTTCTTCCTTCGGCTACAGTGGCAGGCGCCATGGCGACCGAGGGAGTCTTCCCCGCCAGACCAGCTACCGTCGCGCCGCTACAGTAGCCATGGATGGATAAGAACAACCCCAGCGCACCCGTGGACGCCTCCCTGATCTTTTTCCCCTCCCCCTCTCTCCATTTTCCTCGGGCCGAAACCGCCTGTGGACTCCCCGTCGCCGCTGTTCGCCGCCGCTCGCCGTCGTGGCCAACGGCCACCTTCGGCCCGGCCATCGTGTCCTGGAGTTGCCCCATCTTCGTCCTCACGACTCAAGCAAAGAACCGCGCCCGGGACGCACCTCAGCCCGTGAATCAAGCCGCGACACTCGCCACGGACGCCGGCGACCGCAACCTCAATTCGTCGCGCACCGACCACCTCAACCTCGTTCGCGCTCGTCATCGACTTCCCCTCTGTGAGCTACGCCCATTCCCCCTCTTCCCTCGCCGTTTGGCCGCCGCTACCCTCTCCCCGTCGAGAACGGCCGCCGCCGTGGCCTCCATGGCCAAGCGCGTGCGCGCAGTGCTCACCGCTCCTTCTCCGTGCCTTGGCCATGCGCGGGCCGCGCTCTGGCCGCGCCAGCCACCCCTCGCCGCACCCGGGACATGCCCATGGCCGCACAGCCATGCCCTCGCTTGCCGTACAGGCTGTGGTTGCGCTCTCCGCACGCTGCTCTTCTGGCAGCTGCGGTGCTACTGCGTGCCTCGCCGCACCTGCCCGAGGCCGCTCCGCGTCGCCTCTCCGGCGTGCCTCCACCGGCTGCGCTCGCGATGTTGCTTCCCTCACCGCTATGCCTCGGCCACCGTCGACGAGCTCTGCTACAGCCGGCGTCAACCACCTCCTGTCTATAACCAGTGCACCCCCACAACTTAGTAGTTAATTAGAACAAGATAATAAAACCTAAGTGGATGACATGTGGGCCCCCCTGTTAGTTAGGCATTTAAATTAATTTAAGACTCTGTTAAAATAAGTGTGTCCATGACAAGTGGGCCCTGCCCTGATTTAATTAAATAGATTAAATTTATTAGGTTGAGGCAATGACATGTGGGTCCCCTCACAGTTTTAAATAGAAAATGATTTAATAAAAGCTTAGTCACTGACAATGGGGTCCCACTGGTCAGCTTGACTGGTCAAACCCTACTGTTCTGGATAATGCTTTATTTAATAATAAAAATAGTTCAGAAAATGATTTAAATTGAATTAAATTTTGAATTTGAATATCTTTTAAACTGTAAGTCAGATTCAAAAACTTTATACATAAAAACTGATCAGAAAAATATAACGAATCCAAATACGCTACCTGTATACCCCACCGCACCCCTCTCACATATCTAACCCTAGACTTTCCCCCTCCGGATCGTCTGTCCGGTAATTACCCGGTACCGGTAAAACTTTCCGGATGGAAATGTTCTGAACATAAAAGTTGTTCTGAATTCATCAACGATCACGGATACACTATCCACATGTCTGTCAGATATTCACGGCATTACAGACATGGAACCTTCCCCCTCCGGGCCGCTTGTCGATAATCACCCGGAGCTGGTAGTTAATCCTCGGTTGAATTCCCGCTCCGAGCAATACACCTTGCACTGCGTTAGAACACCGTTAACATTGCGCTTGCCGTGTCTTGTATTTGTATTGCTATTATTGTCGTGATTTGTTGTTTCTCCCCCTTCTTATTGTCCTATAGACCCGACGACCGTTGTCGACGCCCGTGTGATCGACTACGTCGTCGACGACCGTACCCCTCCCGCGAGCTTCCAGGCAAGCAGAGCCATTCTCTTCCCCAGATAACACCTATCTATTCTGTACTTTTCTTGCACTAGGCATTGTTACTGCTGCTGCTACGTTACAATCCTATTCAATTGCATAGCCTGTCATTGTCGCCCCTTGATGTACTTTCCTTTATCCTCTTCTGCCTATTATTACTTATGCATTATTCAGCAGTGAGCCCTGCACTTTGTTAGTCAACTAGGATTAGATAGCGTGCCGTGATCACCCAGGGGAGTGACGCGGATACAAAAATATATATAACTGCACAGGTACGGTACAATGCAGACACCGCCTAAGGCCCCCTAGGTCGGCTCTGCCGAGCCACCATCAAGTGCGAGCTATCAAGGAGTAATCCTTGTACTCCACTCGTTTCTGACTCTGTAGAGAGGCTCTAGGTACCTAAACAACGGCTGTCCTTAAAGGTAAGAGTCGGGCGACCCAATGGTGCCCGCAAGAGGTATTGCGTCGGGAACGACAGGGAGGGTACGACCGACGTTACTGGCGTGCTTGGCCCCTGGTCGTATCTCGCGAGAGTTACCAAACCACGAAAGTCGAGCTCTACCAAGAGCACACGCGAGATAAGGTAAGGAGTCGGTTCACCTTGTTGGTAACCGCAAAAACTTGGTGGGACGACAGGGCAGGAACTGATGTACTGGTGGTCCTGACTGCTATCGTTGTCCGCGGGTAAGTTAAGTCGAGGCAACGATAACTGTTGTCACGCAGGTTAATTAAAATGCTAAATGGTTCGGTGGATGACTTGAGAGGCCCGTTGGTCTGTACGCACTACCTTCACATGGGATAAGGAGTTATGGGCTCCCCTGCATCGTAGTTTGCCCGAAAGCTCTTCAGACGTAAGCAGTACTACGGCCTGATTGCCGGGAAGTGGTGTGTCTTCTTCGTCCGGACGATGTATTTGGATTTGATTTTTGCTTCACCGGCCAGACTCGCACCGTGTAGGAGCGTGCAAGGGTGAGGGACCTAGACCCCTTGGCGCATAGGATATAGTCCAACGGATGGCCTATCTGCTGAGCCTAGGATGGGCTTCGCCGTGTCGGATAACTTTGGTGGAGCGTTCCCTAACAAGGTTCCCGCCACCCTGGAGATCCGAGCGTGCAGGATGAACAGTAGTGCACCCCTGCAGGGAGTTTAATCTATTCGAATAGCCGCGTCCACGGTAATAGGACGCTTTATGCTGAAGCCGGATCTTATCACTACAAACTACTACTATTAATCTGTTGGTTCCGGGTTTTCTTCCTCGTAGGGAAGTCGAGGAGGGGAACTCGGAGGCATTATTATTATTAATTATTACAACCTACTATTATACAGTGCTGCAGCAACTTCTTCTTCATTGTTACTTTATGCTTTATATGAGTTGTTGGCTGTTCTCATCTTGTGCTGCAAGACACGTTGCTAGTCTTCGATAGGCCTAGCTTCTTATCCTTATTCTGATTTCTACCTTGCAGTCCACTATATACAGCCTCCCCTTTCCATTTGATACAAATGCATAAATGCTTAGTAGTGGACGTAAGACTCACGGGTATACTAGATACTCACCTTTGCTTCATTTCCCCCTTTTGTTTTTCCTGATCGACCGCTGCAGTCGACGTTGGAGCCTTGGAGTCCAGGAGCAGGAGATCCCCGATGCTGACTACCGCTACATGAATATCCACGATGCCTTCTACGACACCGAGTTCCCCGTTGACCGGGAGTAGTTTGGAGGTTCCCAGGAAGGAGGCCTCGCCTTTTCGATCTGTTGTTATTTGTGCTAGCCATCTTAAGGCAACCTTGTATTCTTGTGTCTGTACTCAGATACTATTGCTTCCGCTAACTTTGTGCTTTCGAGCTGTTGTATTCGAGCCCTCGTGGCCCCTGGCTTGTATTAAACAGCTTGTATTATTTTATTTGTAGAGTTGTGTTGTGATATCTCACCGTGATTCCCTAATCTCGATCGTGTACCTTGCGTGTATGATTACTGTACACGACTTGATTTTGGGGGCATCACATGCAGGTTGGCGATGCTCATCGTCTAACATGAGACAAAGATTACCTAGGTTCAAGGCCCTCGATCGGTAAAACCCATACTTCCTGCTCGATGTATTATATGGTGGATGAGATTACAGTGGAGGTCTCGGCGAGATTGCTCTAGCCGAGGGTGTAGCTATGCAAGATTGGATGTCCTAGACGTCCCCTCTCCCAGCCTTTATATACTAGGCTAGGTCTCGAGGAGTCCGTCTATGTTTACACAGGTGATTTCCTATTCTGGCTAATCTTGGCGGACACGCCTTGGAATCCATGTCGGCGCAGCCGTCGGTGCTTCGGGTGGGCTAATCTTGGGCCAGCGGAAGCTTCTAGTGGGCCTTACGCCTGGACGCACATCAGGTAACCTCATGCTGAGGAGTCGTGGGGATATCCCCTCGTCAGTAGCCCCTGAGTGCCTGGGGACTCAAAGAGTCGCGCATGGACTTGAACCTGTAATAGGCGTAATATTGTGTGTCGTTTCGCGAGTTGTAAGTCACATGTTTTTCCGTAAGAGATGTATTTGAGAGGGATGCTAAGCTAAAAGGGCCCGAGGCACTCGACGGATCGAGCCTCAGTGAATTGCGCTAGCGGAAAATACCACAGTAGCCCATTCAAGCTCGAGTCCCTCGAAACAAACTTGGAAACGACTGGTGTCAAACAGAACCCATGCTGCTGAGGGTTTATAGGATCAATGCCGCCAGTTAAAGTACTGAATATGACCCTAACGCGTCCGTTAGTGGTTAAATCTTATCATGCACCGAGCATGGAATGGCCGGGAGTGAAGTCGCGCTGTGGCAAGTCCCGGCCCGACCGGCGGATCAACAGGGTCTTACCTACATGCTAGCTTGCGTGGCATCTGGGGTGCAGTGTATCGCAACCCATGTCATTTAGTAGGGGCCCGTTGCCAGTATAGAGTGCACCCACTCGGAAAATGATTCAGTGGACTTGTAGTATGAGCACCCGATGAGCTTTCGGGTGCTCGCTCGAGAAGCTGATATAGAATGCACCCACTCGGAAATCAATTGAGTGGACTTAGAGTATGAACACCTGGCGAGCTTTCGGGTGCTCACTCGAAGATGCAGTTGCTTGTTCCTCATGTCTTTTTGCGAGTAGGCACTCAGGTGCTTTGTAGTAGGGGCGAGTAAGCACTCAAGCCTTGGAGGAGTGTTATTCTAAATACATTGAGGGCAGTAGCAACTCGAACCCTTGTAGCGTGCATCGTGCTACCTTTTCCTCCGATTAGCGGTGACAGTGTGCTCCCGATGGGAGTTTATTTGATGAAATCGAATAAAAAGAGCTCGATTCTAGTTCGAGTTTATCTGCTTAACGGAAAGTGGTCCCGTAGACGTGGTCAAAATGTCTCGTGGCTTTGTGTAGGCATGCGCTCAGCTCCTTTGTTTTGGACGTCACAAAGGATTTGACAACTATGTGCCACTGTCAGAGATGATGTGATGTTGCATGCCGCGGTAATTTCACAATGCATGATAATGGCTCCTTGTTTTTCGTGCATAATGGGCGGCGTGGTTACTGTGCCGGTTGAGATTTCCTTGTCGCGTGGGGGACGTGGGATTGTGCCCTGCCGATTCGATGCCAATGTGAATGGTGGATGGATAATCATGCGCTGTTGGGTATATAAGGAGGGCTAGCGGTAGTTTTCGTTTTACCCTGATCCTGCCTTTTTCTTCCTCTACTTCCCCTACTTCCAATTTCATCTTATTCTGCCCACCTTCTTGCACGAGGAGAACCATGTCCAAACGCTCTGAGAGCGCGAAGCCTGCCAAGACCGCGCCTAAGGAGACGACGGTGGCCAAGGAAACCACCGACACGTGGGAGCCATCGATTTTTCGGGCGGTGGAGCTGGAGGCCCTGGTGGCGGATGGGCTCGTTGCTGAAGGTGCTGCTCGGATTCTAGGTGAAGAAGAGGCGAGCGGGTATGTTCCCAATGTTTCTGCCAGCGTGGTTTTTCTTTCCCGCTCCATCCTTTTGTTCCTGAGCTTTTGTTTGCCTACCAGCTTCAGCTCCATGATCTCACCCCTAATGGGATTATGCACATAGCATGTTTTATCATGCTACGCGAGTGCTTCTTGGGGGTGTATCCTCATTGGGGGCTCTGGAGGCATCTCTTCAATGTGAAGAGAACCTTTTTTAGTACGTTGTTGGGGGCGCCACCTTCTCCATTAAGGACAAGGATTTCTATTTTGATCCGAAGAAGATAGATTCTGTCCAGGGGTGGCGGAAAAATGTTTTATGTGAAAGATCAGAATGTTGTTGGCCAGCAATATGGTTTGGCTTCGTTTGATCTAGTCGCTCGGGTTGCGAAGCAGTTGTCTTGGGGACATGATTTGTCTCTGGCTGAGTTAGAGGTGGTGGATCCTTTGGCGCAGTCGGTTGTAGATCTCAAGGAAAGGATGACTGGTCTACAACTTGTCGTCGTCTTCATGAAGAGGTGCATTCAGCCGCTGCAGCATCGTGTGCGTCCCATGTGGAAGTACTCGGGACTCGGAGACCCGACGAGGTGTTTTCTAGAGGAAGTTTTGAACCACGAGCTCCTGGATCGAATGCAACAGATCACCAAGTGCACGAGTACTGGACTCGCGAGTTATGTGGCTCCCTATGTTGCGGACGTGCCACTCCCTGATGTACTGTGTTACTCGTCCTGTTGTTTGATTATGATGATTTTGTTTCTCTGTTCCGTGTTGATGTTGCAGGGTCACGTTCCTTCGCTTAATTACCCGTCGTAGCCTGAAGATGCCGAGATGCGGGAAGATCCTAACGACGCACCGATTCCTTCTGCACTTATGGGAGGATAAGGTGCCGATCAAACTTTATATGGGGAGGCCGCTCTGCAACCTCGCCTTGTTGATGATGGGGATGAGCTCCCGTTGAATGCGCAGTTCAAGGGTTCTCGTCCTTTGACGCCGACGAGTTCTTCATCTCACGGAGGTGTGGAGAGAATCTTCGGTGTCGCAGATGCTGCGCATCGTCCTCATTCGGGTCCCCGTAAAAAGGCAAAGTTTGGTTTCCTTCTTCGTCGTGGTGTGGCGCCTTCTAGGTTGGTATTTGTGTGCCTTCGTCGTCGTCGTCGTCCTCATTCTTGCTTTGGCTTGTTTCTAACTTTGGTGTTTTCTAGGACTCAATCTGCCGCGGTTGCGTCTGCCGCGAGTGCTTCGGCTTCAATTCCTATCACGGCTGATGCTGGTGTCATTCCTGGCAAGGGGTCGGGTCCTTTGTGGACTCCTGTCGAATCGTGCTCGGGTGTTGTTCCTTCGACTGCTCCTGTTGATGGTTCTTGTGAGGATGATGCAGATGCTTCCTCCCTAACTACCAAGCCTTCCATCTTTATGGGTGAACCCTGGAGAAGGAGGACGTCACCATGGAGGAAAAGGTGACCTACTTCGACCTCATGGCCCGACAGGTGATTTTTGGATTCTTCCTCGTTTTCATACTAGAATTCTTCCCTTGTAATTAATCGGGTGCGCGTCAGCGCTCCCGATGGGAGTTGCCCCTGAGGATGAAAGCAACCGCTTGTGGTTGGTCGCAGTCTTTTGTAAATTCATCTTCTTGTTATCTGTTCTTGACTTTACCACTGCTGTAGCCACTTTTCAAGATGTGCGGGCGTGTGCTGAATGACTTTGATCGGTTAAAGACCGGTCATGATGCTGTTTCAAACAAGCTCACCCAGATGACAAGTTGGTTTTCCTTTTTAGTGTATGTGTCTAGCTCATGCTAAGCTGGTGAGTGCTTGACTATCGAGGTCCCTTGTGCAACTCGAAAGAAAAGCCGTGAAGCGGGTTGCGGAGATGGAGGGGGAGCTCGCGTGGCTCCGAAACAGTTTGGAGTCGAAGGAACAGGAACTCCAGCTTCAATGAGGCGAGGCCGAGCGACTTCGACAGGTGGAGGAGCAACTTCAACGTTTGGAGCAGGCCGAGGAATATGAGGGTGCTCGCCTTCATATTTTTGCAGGTGCTTTGAAAGGTTACTTTTCTTTATTGTGCTATCTTCAACGCTTTCCTTTTGTGTCTGATTTCTCACGCGACCTTCTTTGTCTATAGGAGCCTTTGGAGTTGAGCCTTCAGTCGCCGCCTTCGAGGGCTTGAGTGTTCTTCGTAGTGCTGTTAATTCCGTGGAGGGTGCAGTGGAATCTGCCAAGGCTGCGACTGAGGGTGCTAGTGCCGTTCTCGAGCTTCTGCACGAGAACGTGTTTGCGGAGTAGTTCGTGCCTCGAGGTCTCGGTCCGTTGGAGACTGCTTTTGGAACCGACGGCAGCTTCCTAGAGGGCTTCATCCGTGAAAGCGTGGTGAGTGGTCTTGAAACGACGTTTATTGTTCTCCTGGGGTCCGACGTGCCGATTTGTGATGACATGGTGGAGTCCGTGCCCGATTATACTGATGAGCAGAGCATTTGGGCTACCACCTTGGCGCGCCACCTGCAGGAGGTTGTGGAGGAGGATGTCCGTCCTTCTGAGGATGCTAAGTAGTTTTAGGATAGTTTCTATGCTTTGCCGAGTGCCGGGGCCTTGAATTTGTAATAAACTCCATTTTAAGAAAAAAATGCTTGATGCTGCTTTGTTGATTTCTGGTCCCTGAGGCTTTCTGGTTGCTGCGTCTTGACGTTCTTTCTTTTTTGTCACGGGGTAGGGTGCTCGGAATATTTCTCGTGCTTGGAGCTCTCTGAGGGAGGACGCTCACGAGGATGCGTATGAGTCCCTTCAGGTTCGTCTTAAGGATATTGAGTTTGAAAATAACCGACTCAAGGGCGTCGCTGCTGTTCAGCGCTCGAAGCGGGAGCGAGTTGAGGATGTGCTTGGTGATTTTGTGGCCTGGCTTCCGAAACTTTCTAGTATCCTGGAAAGTGAGCCACGGGTCTGATTTTGTGTGTGCTTGTTTGCCTGTTTGTGGATGAGCTTTCCTTGTTTTCCTTGAAGTTGCATTTGGGATATCCCGCGTGGAGGCGGAGGCTATGCAGTCTGACTTATCGCAACTGGATGATCCGGCCGTTCAGGATGAAAATCCTTTGTGGATGAATGAGGATAGAGCTCGCGCCTTTTCCGTTCTTCGCTTGCATGTCAACAAGGTTCTGAAGGCCATTGGGTACCGCCGTAGGCTGTTTCAAAACATCTTTGCCGAGATGTACCCTTTGGATCTGGTTCCCTTTTCTTCGGAGAAGGTTTTTAGAGTGTTCTCTCATCCGTTGGAGGTTCGTCGTGTGGTGAAGCATCAGATTCAAGCGGGTGCTCGATGTGCCTTGGCGCTGGTACGGTCGCATTGGCCTGGGTTGACTTTATGCAAGCAGCGCGCGACCCTCCTCGAAGTCGGGATGAGCCTTTGCCCGAGCATTATGAGGATGTGAATGAACCTTCGCGACTGATAGTGGAGAAGGTGTACGAGGAGACTGATCGAGTGCTTGGCGCCCGTTCTTCAAAAGTCAAGGAGGAGCTTGATGTATAGGTCTTGCCTTTAGTTTGTATATGCTGCGCCTTTTGTTGATGTCTGGTGAATATATACTTGTCTTCTGTCTGTCGCTTTAACATTTGCTAGGTTGAAGTCTCGAGGGGTGTCCTATGCGTGCGAGCCCCCGAGTGATGTGTTACATCGAGTCGTGTAAACGAGAAAACGCCTTGGAGGGCGGCTTGTGTGTGCAGGCCCCTGAGTGCCAAGATTATTCAAGTCACATAAGCGAGAAACGCCTTGAAGGGTGGCCCATGCATGCAAGCCCCCCGAGTGCCATTTCGAGTCACGTAAGCGAGAAACGCCTCGGAGGGTGGCCGGTGCGCGCAAGCCCCTGAGTGCCAAGTGCGGGTGTAAGATACTTGGGGATAAGCTGATTTTTATTGCTGTTTCCCTGAGGTTCTTACACTGATGGTTGAGTAGCCTAATTTGGATCGATTGCTTAATAGCCCTAGGAAATTTAAAGTTGCTGCTAAGATAGTGAGTAAAAGAAGCATGAAGCGCTAACTTCTACTTTGCTGCCCTTGTCCCGGTGGTTCTTGCGAGTACTTCAAGGCTCGCAGTTGTGCTGCTTCGATTCTGTCGCCTGGTCCGCTTCTTCGTGGCTTTGGTGTGCTCCAAAGGCTTCTGAAATCTTGTGGAACTCCCTATCACAGAGGTCCGACCTAATGAAGCTGCCGTTGATGGTGATTACTCCTCTTTGTCCTGACATCTTCAACTTGAGGTATGCATAGTGAGGGATGACCATGAATCGTGCAAAGGCTGGTCGACCAAGGATACCGTGGTATTGCGATCTCCAGTCGACCACCTCAAATTCCAGGAGCTCCTTTGGGAAGTTGTTTTCGTTATCTAAGACCACCTCGAGGCTTATTTTACCGAGGGGACAAACTGCTTTGCCTGGTACGATTCCGTGGAAGGTCGTTCCTGAATTCTTGATTATGGAGGTTGGGATGAATATCTCTTCTAAGGTCCTAGTGAATATGATGTTGATGCCGCTGCTGAAAGGATCGAGATATACCTAGAGGGGGGGGGGTGAATAGGTTCAATTACAAATTTTATTACTACTTAGGAATTTTAGGCAATAGTGCGGAAGATAAAGATGAGCCTAACAATTGCAATGACGAACTAGCTAAAGTAAGGAAGATAACGAGCACAATATAAAGTAGCAAGTGAGGGATAAATAGCAAGGTAACAACAAGGTAGTGCAAGTAAAAGGGGAAAGGGTAAGGATAACCGAATGACGCGAAGACGACGATGTATCCCGATGTTCACTTACTTGGAGGGAAGCTACTCACCATTCGAAGAGAGTGGTTCTTACCACGAAGGCTCACCGTATTCCCCTTGGGATATCACCACGAAGGAGATTCCCAACCACTACCGGTTGACCTTAAAGGTGGTCACCAAACCCTCAGAAACTCAATGGGGGTAACCACAATGGTCTATTCCTCTCTGAAGAACTCCTACCCGCGTAGGAGTCTCCAACATCCAAGAGTAACAAGATCAATGGGGAAAATATCAATGCTTGCTCAAATTACGATTTGCTTTGGTCGGAAGATGGGGAAGGGATGAATCTATCACGGGGTGAAAGATCCGACAAGAACTCTCACAAATCTCTCCGGGATCTTGGATTCAGTGTAGGAGAAGAGGGAGAGGGAGCACTTGGTGTTCTTGAGTGTATTGAATGAAGTGGTCAACCCTAACCCAAGGTGGGTGGGGGTTATTTATAGATGCACAATAAACTAGCCGTTTTTGTGCAGTCACAGAGGGGTCGGACGATCCGAGGCCTAAGTCGGACGATCCGGGACAAGCCTGGACAGTCCGACATGAAGACCGGACGACCGAACAGGTCAACACATAGGAACTAACGTCCATAGGTAATAACAAGGATCCTGGACGGTCCGAAAAGCGACAAGACCGAATGTCGTCGGATTGGTAATTGTTAGGACGGTCCAAGGAACAGTCCAGACGGTCCAGGCATAGCCCGGACGGTACGAAAAGCGAAGTGGTCAAATCCCTTCGGGTTGCTAATTGTTCAGACGGTTCGGTGAGCTGTACGGACGGTTCGGGCTTAGCCCGGACGGTCCGACCTTGTTCCTGGACGGTCTGAAAAGGAAAGTGACCGAACGCCTTCGGGATGATAATTTTTCGGATGGTCCGGGGTGCCTCCCCATGAGAGGACATGTGAGGACGCATGTGAGGATGCCTCACCACTAGAATTTGAGCAAGTCACATGTGAGGACGCCTCCCCCATGATCATATAAACCATACACATTTATATGAGAAAGCAACAATGGTTTTAAGACCCAATAGTACATGATGAAGGAACAATGTGAAGATATGATCCATAGTCATGTACATAGTAATCATCACGACATAAGACACCATTTAGCATGCAAGGATAGATACACACATAGTTTGATACATAATGCATAGGTCTTAATACATAAAAGCCACACAACATGGATCACCACTAACGCTAGGGTTTCTACTCGGAAATGAAACTAGCCATCTAGATAGTTTTCTCCCCCTTTGTCATCAAGGACCAAAAAGGGGGCATAAGGAAGCACGACGAAGAGCTATGCCAAGTCATCATCATTAGCCACCACATCCGTGAAGAAATTAGCATAGTCCGCCTTGGAGGGAAATCCATAGTCCTGACGCCGAGGGGAGCTTGGAAGCTCCTCGTCACCACTCACAGGGCTTCCAGAGCGAGTATGAAGACGAGCCTTGAGAGCATTCGCCTGCGAGATGCGTAACAGCCCATGAGAAGCAATTGAAATCTTCATGAGATTGTACTTTGTCTGACGACCTTGTAACTTGGCATGGTGCTAGAGATTATAATTTCATGTGATGATTTAATTTGCCAAAGGGTTTTGGGCCCATTTGATTTGAATTTGGATTCAAACAGAAGGGCTCAAGTGAGGTGTTTAATGAATTGTTCCATTTGCAATTGTGCTCCCCTAAACCTCAAACTTGGCATAGCCTTTTCTTTTCCATCGCCAAGGGTTTTACAAACCTCACATCATTTTTTCCATCACCAAAAATGGGGGTTGTAGTTCAAAGTGATTTTTAATTTCAAAATGACTCCACATTTTAGTTGTTGCAAGAATGCCCAAATCAATTTTGGAAATTGAGGAATATTGCAAGGATTATTTTGCATATTTTTGTGCATTTAAATTCCTTGTAATATTTTCTAAAAAACTCCCAAGCCATTTCTGTTTTTATCTAAATAGAAAAGGGCAAAGCAGGGGTTTTTTCCCTCCTTTTCCTTTTCTTTTCTGGCTGCAGCCCAGCCCATCTGGGCCTGTTCCCTTTTGGGCTCTAGCCCATCTCCGAAGGGGTAAGTTGGGCGGCGCCGAGTCGTTGATATTTGATCCAAGGGTCCTCCTCCTTCTTCTTTACACGATGGACAGAGGTCCCCTCCCCCTCCTCTCTCACGTGCGAGTCCGGCCAGAGCCGGTGGAGCCCTCCGGCCAGGGAGAGCTAGGTCCCCTATAAGAGGCAGCCGGAGACGCTCTGGGGAACCTAGGGTTCCTCCTCCCCAGTTTTCCCCTCGGTTCGTCGCCGCCGCGCTCAATTTCGCCGTTCTGCTCCGCCGTGACCCGTAGGTGACCGGGAGCAATTCCCCGCTGTTGACCCCTTTCCCTTCGCGGTCGTCCACCTGCGCGTATTCCTGACCCTTTCCCGCTGGCAGGTTGGCTCAGGAGCCCCGCTGCGATCCCGCGACGAGGCCACCCGCAGCACCGCCGTTCTGCTTCGCCGACGTCCTGCTTCACCGGCTTCTCCTTCAAGGCATCGAGGTCATCCCCGAGCACCTGTAGGTGAGAACCCGATGCTCCCCTGTTCGCTCGCAGTCTCGAGCTAGTTCGTCGATGTAGCCCAACGTTTCCGACCGCCGTGTCACGGGTCCCCGCCAAGCCGGTGGTCACCGTAACCAGGGCGTCGTCGAGGTGTGTCCGGACGTGCTCTGGGCACGTCCAGGTCGCGCTTGTGGCCTCAAAGGACTAGCCTTTGGGTGCTTTCGTGTAGGTGCTCTGAAATCGGGTTCAGATCCGCAGCCGCGGGGTGTTTCCGGCGAGGCTGGGGTCTGTTCCCGTGTGCCCCGGTGGGAGCTCGAGGTACAGGGGCGAAGCTGGAGGTCCCAGGAAGGCGTAGCAACTCGCGGTGTCGCCGGAGGAGCCCTGTAGCCAAGCCTAGGCTCGCCGGAGTTAGCCTCCGTGCGCGGGCTCTGAAGATGTTCTTCAGGAATAGTTTGTCGCCGTTCTGTTCCTGATCAGTTTCCGGCGAGGTAAGGAGGAGATGGTGAGCGTGGCCTGTGTGCACTTGCAGTGGAAGGTGCCGCCTTGCGCCTCCCATAGCTGGCTTGCTCCGAGCAGGACTAGTGGTGACGCTAGGTTCGTCGGGAGTAGCCGCTCCGGTGTCTGTCGGAGTCGGGTTTCGTCAGGCTTTTGGAGTTCAGAGACGAGAGGGAGATAGTTCTTCAGAGCTAGGCCGCGCTCTTTGTTCGAGCAGTAGCCGTAGAGCAGTGGCGTGAGCCTAGAGATGAGAGGAGCAGCTCGTGGGTTCGAGTCCCCGCCGGGGCACTCGCCCTTTCTCTTTTGTTGTTTTTCTCCAGCAGACCTGGGCTTGGCCCAAGTGGCCACTGCCCCAGTGGGCTAGTAGGCTGGGAGAGAGGCAAGGAGGAGTTGGGAAATTCGGCCGAATCCATCCCAAAAGGGCCGAGCCCTCTCTTTTTCTTTTCTTTTCCTTTTTGTTTTTCTATTTAAGTTCAAATTTGATTTGAATTCAAATTCAAATCTGAATTTGAACTTTTATTTCTTCTCTGCCCCAAACATAGCTTGCCACATATGAATATGGGGTAGTTTCTCCCACTAAACCTCATTGTGAGGTCCATTTTACAATTGGAGCCTTAAAAGTTTGAGGTATTGTCAAGTTGCATTAAGGCCCTCCAGCTCTTTTGAATTTGCAAATTGTGTTTTGCAAATTCAACTTGGGTCTTGCCGTCTTGAATATTTTTCCTCCATGAACCAGCCCTAGCATATTGTCATATGCAAGTGGTGGGGATCCTTTTCTTCTGAAGAACCTTTCCGGTGTCAAACTCACCGACACTTCTCCGTCTCCGGAATCGATAGATTTATTTCACGATGCTTATTAGTGTTAACTGTTGTTGTTGATTCATGCCATGTCACTTACACCAAAGTTAAGGCTATGACCAAAGCCATAAAATATTAATAACTTCATATGGATTTTGTTGACGTGTCGTCAACACCTTCATTTAAGTTTGATTAGATAGGGTCACGCCATGTCTATTAAACTTGATCATCCCATCCATGATTGTGCATTTGATCCCGTTGCTTACTTGTGTGCCTTTCCTTTCTGGTACCTTACGTTAGCACCTGAGACTGCCGAGGAGACTTTCATGGAGATTTCCGACACCGAGCCCGAGGACCCTGCTACGTCTGCTCCGTCGACCGATTACCCAGGCAAGGGGAAGATCTATACCATTACCTTATAACTGTCTGCCTACTTGCTTAGCTGTAGTCTAGAATATTGTTTTGGTCTTATCCACTTTGCTTATGCCACAAATCAAACCCAAACAGCCATGATCCCCACATCTCAGGAAAACATTGTATTGCTAAGTTACTACTGCTCACCCATTGCTTAGCATGAGTAGGAACAACTTGCTGCTTCACCCTATGCTATGGTTGGGATATCATCTTAAATAAAGAAGTTGGTTGATATTTTTTAAATTGATGTTAATTATATTCGACGAAAGATGGAAGGATGGGCTGTTCCTGCCTGGTGCTTTGTTCAATTTGAGTCACCTAGGATCCGAGTTCCGGGTATTGGTTCTTTGTTTGAGCGTGCCAAATCATGTGTGGGGTTCTATGGGGCCCCCTTTTATTTTACCTACCTAGCTTCGTACAGTCCTAGTGGTGGCCCTAGCTGATTTACTATTTGCAACCGTGTGTATGCTTGGTTGGTACCCCAGCGGTTTTCAAAACAAACCGGGCCAGCGGGGACATGGTTCCCTTGTTAGTCCACCTGATCAGCTAGGACTCGGCTTCATGTGAAAATTACCGGCAATCCGACCTGCGTCATACGGTAGAGTCCGATCCGAGAGCGTGGCCTGTTCTTGGGTTGGGTGTCGACTCCCCGCGGGCCACCCGGAATTGTGCGTTGTTAGTTAGAGGGACTCTGACGTTCCGGAGTTTCAGGTGCTTACCCAGCCAAGTGCAAACCGGGCGTACATGCGAAGCCTATGATGGGCAGTTGGTACACCCCTGCAGGGTTAAATCTTTTCGAAAAGACGTGTCCACGGTAATGGACGACTCAGAGCCTACGTCTTGTTCATAGAATAACATCAAATTGGATCATAACTAAAAGTTGCGTACCTTGTGTGTGCCTTGGCTGCCTTTCTTCGTCCAGGTGGACCGAGAGAGGAACAAGGTTGTGTTATGTTTGCCGTAAGTAGGTGGATAGTAGACCTATGACACGATGTCACCTACATTCTTGGACCTTACCTCTACTCTAATAGAACGATAGCCACCATATATGCTAGTGCGGCTGCAACTTTTTCCACTATACTGTCTTACCGTAGGAAGTTAGTTATAACTGTAATGATATAATCTCACCCCTTGTTTCCTTTCTGCTTTTACTGTTTTGCCTGATCGACTGCTGCAGTTGATTACTACCTCGACCGGAGCACTGGACGTTACTTCGTGGAGGTGCCACCGGAGGAGGATGATGAGGAGGACTATGCCCACTAGATCCTTGAGGGCTTCTCGCCCCTTGTTGGTTAACCAAAGTGGAAGGTTGAGATGTAGACATCATCAAATTTCCCTCGGTGAAGATACCAAGGTTTGTCTCTAGTAGGACTCCGACAACGACAGGAAGGTGACAACGGCGCCAACAATTAGGCGGTTGACGTGGACCTGCACACACAACCGATAACTTTGCGCCCAACGAGTTCAGAGAGGTTGTCAATCCCTCCGGCCTTGTTGTTTACAAAGGATCAAACGCACGGGATAATAATGATAGTGATAGCAACGGAAAAGGAAATAAAGCAGAAAATAAATAGCGAGTGTAAACAGTGTCGGACGCGGGGAGGCCGGATCCGGGAGGTGGCGGCCGGGATCCCGCCGGATCCGGCGAGGACGGCCGTCGGGAGGCTACGGGTGGCGGCGATCGAGCTCTCCTCGGCTTCGGCTCGAGCAGCCATGGCGCGACGGCAGCGGTGGTCTCATGTAGGTGAAGACGACACGGGTGAGAGGAGGAACGGGGGACGAGGGGAGAACGGCGGCCTCACCGGCGAGGTGGCTGCCGGCGGCGGGCGGCTCGCCGACCAAAGGCAGAGACGGCGGTGCGGTGGCTTTCCCATGGGCACTGGGTGGGAGGAGAGAGAGAGGAGAGAGAGAAAGTGGATAGAGGAGGTGGGCGCGGTCTGGGCCGTTGGATCGCCCGATCCGACGGTCCAGATACGCAAGGGCTAGGGTTTGACTGAAAATGGGGCTAAATTGTGCGAAAATGGGGTAAAATATCTCAGATCTGGGGGCTGGTGGCTGCCTAGGTGCTTAGGGGAAACCCTAAGTGGTGGGGTGGTCTACTTATAGCCCAGGTGGCTGGAAGTTTGCAAAAACATCCCCGGTTTTTCTCTTGCGCGCGCGGTGCTCACGTTTCTGACCGCCGGGGGTCCGCAGTACCTCCGATTCGGGTAAAACTTCGAACTGCGCGATCAGTGCTTCGAGCCGGCGGCGTTCACCTCGTGTTGGAACCGTTCCGAGAATACTTTCCGGTGCGCTATAAAAATAACCCGTTTAATTATTAAACGGGGTTTTTCGTTACGTTGGTTGCGGCCGGTCTCGTGCGGTTTTTGCGACGGTGATCGAGTGAAACCCGATGTCGCAAAGGTCGAGTGTCAGGGTGGAAAGGGTCGGTCTCCGTCCGATACGAGATAAGAGGGGGAAAACTAATCGCCGATCGATAAATCGGGGATGCAAACACCGCAAACAAATCAGACAATCAAACAATTCACACCAAAAACAATTTTTTTTAATTTTTGTGAAATCCGGGCTGTTACAATACAACACCACCAACAAGGGATCTCGTCCCGAGATCCAGGACGATCCGGGGGAGAGGAAAGAGAAAAGAAGAGAGTCGACGAACTTCAACACCACCAACAAGGGACTCTTCTCCTGGTCGACGTCGAACTTCTGTCGAGATAACTTTCCGCAGAGACGACATCGTTTGGAAAACGAAAACGTCAGTGACGAGAGGAAGAACGATCGCAAAAACCAGATCAAGGGATAGTGATTTTATACGCAAGTCGTAAAAACACCGGGCAAAAGGACGGAGGGCAAAGGACGACCAAGATGATGTACAAAATCGGAGAAAGCTAAAGGTACTACAGGAATTCCCACATGAGATCAGAAGCGAGACAATACGCTGCAAGCAAGACATCGTAACGGTTCTGAAACTCCACACACTCGAGATCCTAGAGTTTGAAAGGGGATAAGTCGAGAATAAAACACTTACGACACTTGTCCTGACCAGAGTAAGGGTAAGGAGTAAAGGAATCCTACTCTCCGATAACTAACTTAGTAACTACAAAATAGTTTTTGTCTAGACTCGACTTCGGTCAGAGAAGGGATCCTACAGTCGGTAAGGCTCTGATACCAAGTTGTAAGGCCCGATATGCGGTACTGTTCCAGATCTAGATGTTTCCATCCAGATCCGGGGACGAAGCACATATCGATCCCACCGCGACATATGACAAAGCCATATGCCCCGGATTTCCAACATGATATCACAACATTACAGATACAAGGATACAACATCTCATACAATTCGGCATACAACTGCCTTAATATCACGGGTCCAGGCTACTGGCAAAGAGAAAAAAATCAAAAGCCTACTGGCAAAGAGAAAAAAATCGATCCCCATAACCTCACGGGTCCAGGCCCTCCGCCGGGATCCGCCTAACTAGTCGTCGTCGAGTCTCCGCGCGAAACGTCGATCACCATACCTGTTGTCGATCGAGAACCCTGAAAAGAGTTTGGGGGTAGTATCATGAGTACAGAAGTACTCAACATCCAACCGTAGTGGTCATCTGACCCAGCAAGGACTTCATCACTCGTCATTCTAGGACAACTAGTAGTTTAAAGTAAGGATGGGGTAACTGGTGAGGTTGCTGCCGCACTAGCATTTATGACGTGGCTAACGATCTAGAGAGTAAGATAAGAAGCCAAGCATTCGATGAGGAATCGCATCCAACAAGTCTTGCTATCAACTACTTACGCAAGCATAACACCTATCCTATCCTTGTCCTCCTCTTCGCATCCCGACGAAGAAGAAGCAGTCAAGGCACACACACATTGATCAAGTTATATTAAGATTATCTCAGTTGTTGTTGTTGTCTATGAACAAGGAGTAGGTCTCAAGTCGTCCATAACCGTGGACACGGCTTCTCGAAAAGATTTAACCCTGCAGGGGTGTACCAACTGCCCATTACAAGGCTCCGCACGCACGCCCATCTCTCTCAGTTGCTACCTATCACAGGCAACCATTTTATGATTTAGTTCCAAGAGATCCGAAACGAAAGGCCCCTCTTAACTAACAACGAACAAATCCGGGTGGCCCCCGGTGAGTCGACATTCATCTCAGGAGCCGGCCGCTCTCTCGATCTGGTCTCTACCGTCTGTCGCAGGTTTTGATAGCCGGTTAATCACACATGGGAAACCGGGTCCTCAGCCGGACAAAGTGGGCCAGCAAGGGAACTATGTCCTCACTGGTCCGGGTTGGTTTAAAAACTACTGGCAGCTGACCAGCACACACACATTTTCAAATGGTAAATCATCTTGGGCCACCACTAGAAATTCTTGAAGCTAGGTAGGTAAGAAAAGGGGACCCCATAAAATACCACACGCGGTTAGGCACGCTAGGTCTTAAAACCAATACCCGGAACTCGGATCCTAGGTGACTCGAATGGAACAAAGCGTCGGGGCGGGATAGCCTAGACCTTCCATCCTTTGTCGAATATAGTCAACATTATAATAATCATATCATCAACAACAATATAATAATGTGATATCCCAAACCAAGGAGTAACAGGGTAACATCGTAGCATCCTAAGCATGCATACTAAGCAGGGGCTGAGCAACGAGCAATAGTAACATAGAAGTACAAGGTTTGCTGGGAGGGGACATGGCTGTATCGGTTTGAAAGAGGCTGTAAACATGTGGTAGGATCAAACATCTAGCCTAACCTAGACTATCATGAAAACCGTTGGTTGAAATAGAATGGATCATAAGTAATGTATAGTCCTTGCCTGTGGATAAGTCGGGTTCCGAAGGTGTAGTTGATCGCAAGCTCGCATCGTCTCCGAAGGTACCCGCGGAAGCACAGAAGACGATAAACACTGGAAATCAATCAACGGGCAAGCACTCTATTACTATGGGGCAACACAAGATCAAGAATACATCACACGACACGGCAACGCGATACGGATCTATCGTCGAGAACGGTTACTAACAGTTTAAGTGGGGTATCGGTCACACACGACGAATACCACACGTTTACAGTGGTTCAAGTTGATTAGCTACAGGTGATCAACCAACGGTTATTAAGATGGCAACTCAAGCAAGCATGGCATAGCACACAAACATGTCAAGAGGTGAAGCACAAAGTAAACTATCTATGCTAGTCAATTTAAGTGAGGCACAACCTAAACATGGCATAACACTAAGTGTCGCACGATGATTAAAACATTTGTTACTGTTCTTTCCTAAACAATATTTTAGTTTGGTTAACAGCAGCAAACAATAGCATAAACACAAATTACACGAAAAACTAAACAGGTTACATATAAAGAACACTCCAAACGGAGTTACGGTTAAAAAGTTACAAGCAAAACAAGTTACGTGCACAAACTGCGAACATCAGGAAGCACACTTTAGAGCATTGCATAAACTGGATAATGAATGCAAACATGCTCACAAATGATATGGAACTAAAGTAGACATGACAGGTAAGGCATGGCAAAAAGAATCATGCAAAAAGGCATCATAGATCAAAAGATATTAAGCAAACAACATGGCATCACAAAGTAACAGACTTAGTGAAAAACAGAGGTGGCTGTCAAAAACAGCAGCATAGCAACTTTGGAGCCCAAAAACTATATGACCATCAAGAATATCATGGCAATACAATACAATACATATAATGAAAGTAGACATGATGCTTAACAATATGCAATTGGAATCACTCAATTCCGATAAACGGTCGCGACACACTCGTCGACCGAAGTTGCAACAAAATATAAACATCAACACACTAACAGCAGGGTAGCTACTTTGGATCAAGGTACAATCAAGATGCAGCAAGCAATTATGGCATGTGAATGCATGAAACTGAAGTAGAAACAATGCTTAACAAGAAGCAAAAGGAATCACTCAAATCCGACGCACGGTTGCGAAGCAATCGTCGTCCGAAGTTGCAATAAAGTAATAACATCAGCACTTAACAGGAAAAAAGCAATTACGGCCTGATGCCCACTTCAACGCAGAATTAAACTATCTAGACGGCCTCAAACGGAAAAAGTTTCTACATACGAACGCTAGAGCACGCAAAACTGAGCAACTTTCATTTTGGGGGCATCGCGATACGAGCTACGGATTAACGGGAAAATACGTTGCAAAACGGATCACAGCAGCAGTAATCTCAGCACTTAGAAAAATTCAGCAGGTAGGAAAATCAGAAAAAAAGGTCACGGGCCTCTTCCTCACCATGGGCTCTAGAGGCCCATCTCAGCCTTGAGGGAGGTGGCGGCCTGACCGGCCTGGCTGCGCTGCTGGGTTGGGCCTTGGCGTGCTGGCTGGGCCGGCCCACCTGGCTCGCGGTGGCTCGCCTGCCTCCTCTGGATCGAGGCTGGCGGCGGCTAAGGTGGTCGTCGGCCGGCCTCCGGCGATCTGGCGGCGAGGCAGCCCATGGGGCGGCGGGATCGGACGCGGGGAGGCCGGATCCGGGAGGTGGCGGCCGGGATCCCGCCGGATCCGGCGAGGACGGCCGTCGGGAGGCTACGGGTGGCGGCGACCGAGCTCTCCTCGGCTTTGGCTCGAGCAGCCATGGCGCGACGGCGGCGGTGGTCTCCTGCAGGTGAAGACGACACGGGTGAGAGGAGGAACGGGGGACGAGGGTAGAACGGCGGCCTCACCGGCGAGGTGGCTGCCGGCGGCGGGCGGCTCGCCGGCCGAAGGCAGAGACGGCGGCACGGTGGCTTTCCCACGGGCACTAGGTGGGAGGAGAGAGAGAGGAGAGAGAGAAAGTGGAGAGAGGAGGTGGGCGCGATCTGGGCCGTTGGATCGGCCGATCCGACGGTCCAGATCTGCAAGGGCTAGGGTTTGACTGAAAATGGGCCTAAATTGTGCGAAAATGAGGTAAAATATCTCAGATCTGGGGGCTGGTGTCTGCCTAGGTGCTTAGGGGAAACCCTAAGTGGTGGGGTGGTCTACTTATAGCCCAGGTGGCTGGCAGTTTGCAAAAACAACCCCGGTTTTTCTCTCGCGCGCGTGGTGCTCACGTTTCTGACCGCCGTGGGTCCGCAGTACCTCCGATTCGGGTAAAACTTCGAACTGCGCGATCAGTGCTTCGAGCCGGCAGCGTTCACCTCGCGTTGGAACCGTTCCGACAACACTTTCTGGCGCGCTACAAAAATAACCCGTTTAATTATTAAACAACGTTTTTCGTTCCGTTGGCTGCGGCTGGTCTCGTGCGGTTTTTGCGACGGTGATCGGGTGAAACCCGGTGTCGCAAAGGTCGAGTGTCAGGGTGGCAAGGGTTGGTCTCCGTCCGATACGAGATAAGAGGGGGAAAAATAATCGCCGATCGATAAATCGGGGATGCAAACACCGCAAACAAATCAGACAATTAAACAATTCTCACCGAAAACAATTTTTTTTTAATTTTTTTGAAATCCGGGCTGTTACAATACAACACCACCAACAAGGGATCTCGTCCCGAGAGCCAGGACGATCCTGGGGAGAGGAAAGAGAAAATAAGAGAGTCGACGAACTTCAACACCACCAACAAGGGACTCTGCTCCATGTCGACGTCGAACTTCTGTCGAGATAACTTTCCGTAGAGAGAAGACATCGTTGGAAAAACGAAAACGTCAGTGACAAGAGGAAGAACGATCGCGAAAACCAGATCAAGGGATAGTGATTTTAAACGCAAGTAGTAAAAACACCGGGCAAAAGGACGGAGGGCAAAGGACGACCAAGATGATGTACATAATCAGAGAAAGCTAAAGGTACTACAGGAATTGCCACCTGAGATCGGAATCGAGACAATACGTTGCAAGCAAGGCATTGTAATGGTTCCGATACTCCACACACTCGTGATCCTAGAGTTTGAAAGGGGATAAGTCGAGAATAAAACACTTACGGCAGTTGTCCTGACCAGAGTAAGGGTAAGGAGTAAAAGAATCCTACTCTCCGATAACTAACTTAGTAACTACAAAATAGTTTTTGTCTAGACTCGACTTCGGCCAGAGAAGGGATCCTACGGTCGGTAAGGCTCTGATACCAAGTTGTAAGGCCCGATATGCGGTACTGTTCCAGATCTAGATGTTTCCATCCAGATCCGGGGACGAAGCACATATCGATCCCACCGTGACATATGACAAAGCCATATGCCCCGGATTTCCAACATGATAGCACAACATTACAGATACAAGGTTACAACATCTCATACAATTCGGCATACAACTGCCTTAACACAATACAATAGCGGAAGATATATGTCTAAGTACAGACTACAATCAAAAGCCTACTGGCAAAGAGAAAAACATCGATCCCCATTACCACACGGGTCCAGGCCCTCCGCCGGGATCCGCCTAACTAGTCGTCGTCGTGTCTCCACGCGAAACGTCGATCACCATACCTGTTGTCGATCGAGAACCCTGAAAAGAGTTTGGGGGTAGTATCTTGAGTATAGAAGTACTCAACATCCAACTGTAGTGGTCATCTGACCCAGCAAGGACTTCATCACTCGTCATTCTAGGACAACTAGTAGTTTACGGTCAGGATGGGGTAAGTGGTGAGGTTGCTGCCGCACTAGCATTTATGAAGTGGCTAACGATCTAGAGAGTAAGATAAGAAGCCAAGCATTCGATGAGGAATCGCCTCCAACAAGTCTTGCTATCAACTACTTACGCAAGCATAACACCTATCCTATCCTTATCCTCCTCTTCGCATCCCGACGAAGAAGAAGCAGTCAAGGCACACACACATTGATCAAGTTATATTAAGATTATCTCAGTTGTTGTTGTCTATGAACAAGGAGTAGGTCTCAAGTCGTCCACAACCGTGGACACGGCTTCTCGAAAAGATTTAACCCTGCAGGGGTGTACCAACTGCCCATTACAAGGCTCCGCACGCACGCCCATCTCTCTCAGTTGCTACCCATCACAGACAACCATTTTATGATTTAGTTCCAACAGATCCGAAACGACAGGTCCCTCGAACTAACAACGAACAAATCCGGGTGGCCCCCGGTGAGTCGACATCCACCTCAGGAGCCGGCCGCTCTCTGGATCTGGTCTCTACCGTCTATCGCAGGTTTGGATAGCCGGTTAATCACACATGGGAAACCGGGTCCTCAGCCGGACAAAGTGGGCCAGCAAGGGATCTATGTCCTCACTGGTCCGGGTTGGTTTAAAAACTACTGGCAGCTGACCAGCACACACACATTTTCAAATGGTAAATCAGCTTGGGCCACCACTAGAAATTCTTGAAGCTAGGTAGGTAAGAAAAGGGGACCCCATAAAATCCCACACGCGGTTAGGCACGCTAGGTCTTAAAACCAATACCCGGAACTCGGATCCTAGGTGACTCGAATGGAACAAAGCGTCGGGGCGGGATAGCCTAGACCTTCCATCCTTTGTCGAATATAGTCAACATTATAATAATCATATCATCAACAACAATATAATAATGTGATATCCCAAACCAAGGAGTAACAGGGTAACATCGTAGCATCCTAAGCATGCATACTAAGCAGGGGCTGAGCAACGAGCAATAGTAACATAGAAGTACACGGTTTGCTGGGAGGAGACATGGCTGTATCGGTTTGAAAGAGGCTGTAAACATGTGGTAGGATCAAACATCTAGCCTAACCTAGACTATCATGAAAACCGCTGGTTGAAATAGAATGGATCATAAGTAATGTATAGTCCTTGCCTGTGGATATGTCGGGTTCCGAAGGTGTAGTTGATCGCAAGCTCGCATCGTCTCCGAAGGTACCCGCGGAAGCACAGAAGACGATAAACACTGGAAAGCAATCAACGGGCAAGCACTCTACTACTATGGGGCAACACAAGATCAAGAATACATCACACGACACGGCAACCCGATACGGATCTATCGTCGAGAACGGTTACTAACAGTTTAAGTGGGGTATCGGTCACACACGACGAATACCGCACGTTTACGGTGGTTCAAGTTGCTTAGCTACAGGTGATCAACCAACGGTTATTAACATGGAAACTCAAGCAAGCATGGCATAGCACACAAACATGGCAAGAGGTGAAGCACAAAGTAAACTATCTATGCTAGTCAATTTAAGTGAGGCACAACCTAAACATGGCATAACACTAAGTGCCGCACGATGATTAAAACATTTGGTACTGTTCTGTCCTAAACCATATTTTAGGTTGGTTAACAACAGAAAAAAATAGCATAAACACAAAGTACACGAAAAACTAATCAGGTTACATATAAAGAACACTCCAAACGGAGTTACGGTTAAAAAGATACAAGCAAAACAAGTTACGGGCACAAACTGCCAACATCAGGAAGCACACTTTAGAGCATTGCATAAACAGGATAATGAATGCAAACATGCTCACAAATGATATGGAACTAAAGTAGACATGACGGGTAAGGCATGGCAAAAAGAATCATGCAAAAAGGCATCATAGATCAAAAGATATTAAGCAAACAACATGGCATCGCAAAGTAACAGACTTAGTGAAAAACAGAGGTGGTTGTCAAAAACAGCAGCATAGCAACTTTGGAGCCCAATAACTAGATGACCAGAAATCATATCACGGAAATACAATACATATAATGAAAGTAGACATGATGCTTAACAATATGCAATTGGAATCATTCAATTCCGATAAACGGTCGCGACACACTCGGCGACCGAAGTTGCAACAAAATATAAACATCAGCACACTAACAACAGGGTAGCTACTTTGGAGCAAGGTACAATCATGATGAAGCAAGCAATTATGACATGTGAATGCATGAAACTGAAGTAGAAACAATGTTGAACGCAACGCAAAAGGAATCACTCAAATCCGACGCACGGTTTCGAAGCAATCGTCGTCCGAAGTTGCAATAAAGTAATAACAACAGCACTTAACAGGAAAAAAAGCAATTAACAGCCTGATGCCCACTTCAATGCAGAATTAAACTATCTAGACGGACTCAAACGGAAAAAGTTTCTACATACGAACGCTAGAGCACGCAACTGAGCAACTTTCGTTTTGGGGGCATCGCGATACGAGCTACGGATTAACGGGAAAATACGTTGCAAAACGGATCACAGCAGCAGTAATCTCAGCACTTAGAAAAATTCAGCAGGTAGGAAAATCAGAAAAAAGGGTCACGGGCCTCTTCCTCACCATGGGCTCTAGAGGCCCATCTCAGCCTGGAGGGAGGTGGCGGCCTGACCGGCCTGGCTGCGCTGCTGGGTTGGGCCTTGGCGTGCTGGCTGGGCCGGCCCACCTGGCTCGCGGTGGCTCGCCTGCCTCTTCTGGAGCGAGGCTGGCAGTGGCTAAGGTGGTCGAAGGCCGGTCTCCGGCGATCTGGCGGCGAGGCAGCCCACGGGGCGGCGGGATCGAACGCGGGGAGGCCGGATCCGGGAGGTGGCGACCGGGATCCCGCCGGATCCGGCGATGACGGCCGTCGGGAGGCTACGGGTGGCGGCGACCGAGCTCTCCTCGGCTTCGGCTTGAGCAGCCATGGCGTGACGGCGACGGTGGTCTCCTGCAGGTGAAGACGACGCGGGTGAGAGGAGGAACGGGGGACGAGGGGAGAACGGCGGCCTCACCGGCGAGGTGGCTGCCGACGGCGGGCGGCTCGCCGGCCGAAGGCAGAGACGGCGGCGCGGTGGCTTGCCCACGGGCACTGGGTGGGAGGAGAGAGAGAGGAGAGAGAGAAAGTGGAGAGAGGAGGTGGGCGCGATCTGGGCCGTTGGATCGGCCGATCCGACGGTCCAGATCCGCTAGGGCTAGGGTTTGACTGAAAATGGGGCTAAATTGTGCGAAAATGGGGTAAAATATCTCAGATCTGGGGGTTGGTGGCTGCCTAGGTGCTTAGGGGAAACCCTAAGTGGTGGGGTGGTCTACTTATAGCCCAGGTGGCTGGCCGTTTGCAAAAACATCCCCGGTTTTCTCTCGCGCGCGCGGTGCTCACGTTTGTGACCGCCGGGGGTCCGCAGTACCTCCGATTCGGGTAAAACTTCGAACTGCGCGATCAGTGCTTCGAGCCGGCGGCGTTCACCTCGCGTTGGAACCGTTCCGAGAACACTTTCCAGCGCGCTATAAAAATAACCCGTTTAATTATTAAACGGGGTTTTTCGTTCCGTTGGCTGCGGCTGTTCTCGTGCGGTTTTTGCGACGGTGATCGGGTGAAACCCGGTGTCGCAAAGGTCGAGTGTCAGGGTGGCAAGGGTCGGTCTCCGTCCGATACGAGATAAGAGGGGAAAAATAATCGCTGATCGATAATCGGGGATGCAAACACCGGAAACAAACCAGACAATCAAACAATTCACACCGAAAACAATTTTTTTTAATTTTTGTGAAATCCGGGCTGTTACAAGAACTTAATCTACTAAAGTTTCACACTTGGTCTTCTTTGGAATCTTATCTTGACTCATCCCTAGACCACTAGCCAGGTACAAGTCAAAATGATCCACTCCCTTTCTAAATTTTTAGCACTCATGCAATGGATGAGCGTAAGCAAGAAAGTTGACACTTAGGATGGCAAAGAGAGGAAAATGATGGGAGAGGAAGACAAAAAGGTGAGAAAGGCTCACATCATTGAGGACAATCATAGGAGGGAGAAAGCCAAATGATAGATATGATGTGAGGAGTAGGGATTTCCATGCAACGGATGCACATATGAGCTAAGGTAAGCTCTCCAATGGAACTAGTGGGGGTGCATCCAACTTACTTGCTCAAGAAGACCTAGAGCTGATTTGAGGAGGCTCATCATTGGAATATACAAGCCAAGTTCTATAGTGTGAAGGTCCCCACATAGCTATATGCATGAATTATAATCTCTATGGAGTACAAGATATAAGATGGAGTACGAGTGTGGATCTCTCAAAAGGAATAGTAGTGTGCCCCCTTCTCTGTTTTTATTTCTTTTTCTCTTTTTTGTATTTTTTGATTTTTTTTGGTGGCCTCAATGGCTCTTTCTATTTCTCTCATTTGTCCTCTTTGGGACCTTTTGATTTTGTCCTCTTTGGGATCTTTTCCTCACTTTAGGGGCAACACTCTATATATTACAAGAAGTATAGAAGATCTTTCACACTTTACAAAAGTACTCAACATAAAGAAAATGAAACTATCATGATGTATGCCTCTGCCAGTTTAGCAGGATATGCAATGATACTAGCGTGTCATGTAGCAATGATTAGGGCAAGGCCCAACTAGCATGCGGTTCATCGATCAAGCAAAAGCATGTATGACATGAAGATCAAGTCATGAGAAGGTGGATGTTGCATGGCAATGTATCTCGGAAAGGCTATGGAAATGCCTTGATAGGTATGTATGGTGGCTGTTTTGAGGAAGGATATAATGAGGTTTATGATGACAGAGCGTATCATGCCAAGGATTTGGATGTACCGGCGAAGGGGGACGCCAACTATCGGAGTGAGAAGGAGGCAATGCACGACACAAGAGAGGCTAGAAAAATATGGGTAGGTGGAAGTGTCAACTTTCGAATACTCACATTAGTCCGAAGAACTCATGCACTTATTATCGGTAACTCTCAATCTAATTAGGAGGTTCTCAAAGAGACAAGTACCCCGAGGAGGAGTGTATGGGGGTTTGGTTATCCTTGCGCATCCTCGACTCATGGTACGTGAGTGTACTCTAATATTCGATCCCTCCAAAGATTAGTGATCCATCTAGTAGCTAAAGTTCTCAACTAATTTTGTAGATTTTTTGAAAAGAAACACGGATTGCCCAAAATACGACATCTATCACTAATACTCTAAATCTCTTGACACCAAAATTTCAAACATTACTCAAAGCAATACCTCAAAACTATTGCAAATTACTACTACAATTGAATAGCAACCTCAATTACCTACTTCAAGTCTAGACACAAAACTCAGTGCAACAGGCAAACTCTCTAAACAAGATAAACATGAAAACTCAAGAGAGTTCCAGCAACAAACTAAACAAAAGGTCTTAAAAAGATAAGCATGAAAACTAAGAGCTAAACATGACAGCAGCTACGAAAAAGATAAAGAACACACACAACAAAGATAAGCATGAAAATCCTATGTTGTATTCTAGGGTGAAGTGGAGCGTGTTTCTCTCCCACAAAAAGAAAGCTGGGTTCTAACTTGTTATGAACAGCAAGTAAAGCTAAAGAAAACTAAAAAGGAAATAAAGAGCAAGACGCTCCAAGCATAGCACATAACGCATGAAGTGATAAAAATATAGTGGAACGAAAGACGAACTGATAATTTTTGATGGAGAAGGGGATGCATGGGGGCATCCCCAAGCATATACGCTTGAGTCTCCTTGAACATTTATTGGGATGCATGGGGGCATCCCCAAGCTTGAGCGTTTGACACTCCTGAATCTTCTTTTATCATCTTCCCCCGCACACTTGAAAACCCCCTTCATACATAACTCATCATAATCTGATTATTGAGGTTAGTACCCATAATAAAATAATTTTTTCTCTACTGGAAATAAAGATATTATTGAAGAGCTACTATTTCTCAAGATTTCGAAAAAGTTTTTGCAAAGAAAAAGCAAGCTTAAGGTTTGCAAAACGAAGAAAAGGCAAAACAGGACAGAATCTGTGAAAAACAGACCAGCAGGTAGTAAATAATTTTGTAGGGCCACTTCTGCAACTCAAATAAAAAAACTCAGAACATACGAAAGTTCCATGATTGCATAGAGCACACTTTGTAAAAATTAGCTAAAAAAACTGAACTGGGATTTTTCTATGATTTTTCCCGTCACGAGGACAGAATCTGTTTTCTGGACAGCATGTCACAACTTTCACTTCCCTTATAATATGAGGCTATAAATGGCACAAAGCATGAAAAGTAAAGATACAATGATGTTGCTACAGTAGTAACAATCATCAAGACCACTAAAAACAGAAGAAAAAACATCTTGGGTTGCCTCCCAACAAGCGCTTTCTTTTATGCCTTCAAGCTAGGCATGAAGATTAAAGAAGATGCTCACATAAGAATAAGAATTTGGAGCAAAAGAGAGCATCAAGAAGAAAATATAAAACACATTTAAGCCTAACCCACTTCCTATGCATGGGAACCTTGTAAAGAAATAAATCATAAAAGCACAAAGTAACAAGCATAGGAAGGTGCAAGAAGAACAACTTAAAAACTTTCATCATAAAGAGAGGTGTTTTGTAACATGAAAGTTTCTACAACCAAACATTCCTCTCTCAAAATAATTTTCAGTAGCATCATGAATCATGAAAAACATAAAGAATATAACTATCACATAAAGCATGTTGTTCATGATCTACAAGCACACGTGTATTGTTTTCAACACGGTTTTGAGGATCATAAGATAGATGCAACCCATCACATTGGGCCTTAATAAGAGCAAAATTCTCCGGAATTTGAGTTGGAGATTTCAAAAGGAATAGGACAATCAAGTGTGGGTGCCATAGCCACAATTTCATGCTTAACATAAGGAACTATAGCAAGTTCATCTTCATAAGCATCATCCATATTGGCATCATGGCCATCAACAAAGCAAGTATTAAGATCTTCAGAAAGGGATTATCAAGTGAGTCCTCGGAATCATAGGATTCCTCATCATAGCAATCATTAGCCTCTTCTTGGGAAGCAACAATTTTGTTTTTAAAAACCTCAATATAATCATTGCAAATATAATTCTCAAAGCAAGAACCAAGAACTGCAAAGTTTTCAGACTTGTGAATAGTATCGTAATACTTTTCAATCAAAGAAGCAATCTCATAAGAACCCTTAAAAGCAATGAACTCTTCATTCTTTTCAACATCAAAGTAATCATAAACACCTTTAGCATAAGAAGATAGAATCTCATTGTCATTAAACTAACATTGGAAAGGAAGGTGTTTACGATCTATATTAGAACAACAAGTAAAATCATAAATGTGGCACAAGGACTCATCATAGCAATAAGAAGTTTGTATTTGGTCCCATAAGTGTTTCCCTTTCTAAGATAAGTTGTGTCGCGTATAATGAGCATGCTCATCCAATGATTTTCCCTCAACCAAGTCGGTTGGGTTTTTAGCGCGAGCACAAATTGATCGAAGACGATCCAAGTGAAACATGTCCATCCTACCATGTTTGGGTGGTTCCACACCCATGGCAAAGATAGCATCAGAAGGCAGACAATGGAAAAGACAAAAGGTAGCAACTATTTTTTTGGTTTTTCATAAAGACACAAAAGCAAAAGCAAAAAATGAAAGGTAAACTAACAAGACTAAAAAGCAAAGATAAAAGATAGTGTGCAACTCCCCTATCTTGAAGAGTGGAGTCCCCGGCAACGGCGCCAAAAATTAGCTTTGATGGCTTCTCGCCCCTCGTTGGTTACCCAAAGTGGAAGGTTGAGATGTAGACAACAGCAAATTTCCCTCGATGAAGATACCAAGGTTTGTCTCCAGTAGGACTCCGACAATGACAGGAAGGTGACAACGGCACCAGCAATTAGGTGGTTGACGTGGACCTGCACACACAACAGATAACTTTGCTCCCAACGAGTTCAGAGAGGTTGTCAATCCATCTGTCCGTGCTGTTTACAAAGGATCAAATGCACGGGATAATAATGATAGTGATAGCAACGGAAAAGGAAATAAAGCAGAAAATAAATAGCGAGTGGAAACAATATTGGAAATATGGACCGGGGTCCCATGATGTTCACTAGTGATGTCTCTCTCCCAAAAGACGATAAAATAGCCATGCGAGGTAAACAAATTACAGCTGGGCAATTGACATGATTATGTGCGCAAACCAATGCTAACTATGCTATAAAGAAAGGAAGAGGCTCAAAAGCATGGGCGATACACCAAGAAAAGTAGACCGAAATCCATCTGCATCTACCTACTAATCATCCACCTTGAGATATCTATCCAGAATATCTCGCTGGTATGAAGTTGCGAATCCGACCCAAAGTGTAAACTCAAAGCAACAGACAACTGCATTAAAGAACTTTGCGTAAAGTAAACAATCCTTGCACCCGCAAGTACAAGCACCGTTGTATTCTCCCTTGTGGCAACACCACATCCCCTAGACTCGTGTTTCTGTCACTCAAACTAGTCATCAGGGGGCATGAACCCACAATCATGCATAACGCTCCCTCTTGGATTCACTACCTACTACTTGGCCAAAGCAATAAACAGCAACGAAGAACATGCAAGAATTACTCAAGAACATAAATATAAAAGAGGAGGATCAAATATATTACTCAAACACAATCTGAACATAGTCTCATAATCCATCAGATCACAGCAAACTCAGCATAGTAACAGTAGAAAGATTACGTATGTGCCTCGATCATGTAGGGCAGCTCACGAGGTCTAAACCATGAAGAGCAAAGAGGGGAGGAGAACATCACATAGCTACTGATCATAGACCCATGGTCCAAGGTGGACTACTCACGGTTCATCCGAGAAGCATCCATGGTGGTGGAGAAGCTCCCAGAGGTGGTTCCTCCCTCCGATAGGTTGCCGGGAAGAGGGCTCCTGGTGCTCCCGATCTTGGAAGCGCGGCGGCGGAACAGAGGAGAGATCGCGAAAAAGGGTTATGTCCTCGAGGGTTTTGGGACGAGAGGGATATATAGGCGAAGGGGGCAGCCAGAGGTGGACCAGGGGCCCTAGGCGCCTCCCTGGCGCGACCTAGGGGGTGACCGCGCCAGGTGGCCGCCTGGGCCACCCCTGGCTCCCCTATGGCCCCACTTGGGCTCTTCCTGAAGCTTCCTGTACGCTGATTTTTCCTATATTTTTCCTGGAATTTTTCTGGCACTTTAAATAATAGGAAAACCTAAAATACAAAAACAACAGAAAACATGAACTGGCACTGGGGGGCACTGGGTTAATAGGTTAGTCCAAATATGATCAAAAGTGTATGGAAGTTCATCAATATCATAGCAATATCACACAAAAGAAGCATGGAGAAAGCATAAATTATAGATACGTTTTGGACGTATCAATCCTATAGTTGGGTTCCGACGTTCCGTGGGTGGACTTGTTTATGTGCAGCCCTCTCTAGGGACATTTGTATTTTGACCGTTCTCGGTCGTGTTTGTCTTCCGCTTGATGCATGATGTACTGTTGGGTCTTTGACCCCTGAATTGATGTAATAATTACCAGCGGCGATGTATGCCCTGGACTCTATATTTATGTCTTAGTTTAAAGTTCATTGGTCTTATATTTGTTGTCGAGAATCCGACAACGACACGAGTGCGAGTGTCGTGCGTCGGTGGCCTTTTATGCGCTACTAACTCGAGTTGAACGCGAAAGCGACTAACTTGAGTTAGCACCGCATCGAGGGCCTTACAACTTGGTATCAGAGCAGTACTGACTGTGGGACCCCTTACTGGCCGAAGTTGAGTCTAGATACTATTTTGTAGTTACTAAGGAAAAATCGGAGAGTAGGAACTCTTTCTTTTTCTTCTTACCCCACCCTCCCACCCCTTTTTCCGTGAGGAATTGAAACACTGTTTTCTCTCTGCAACTTATCCTTTCAAAACAAATCTAGGTTCTCGTTTACATGGGGCTCCGATTCCTCTATAATTTTTTGCTAGCGACGAGAAGGGTTGTCGTACGTTGAGAACACTAAGCCGCCACTTGGGGTTTACAACTCGACATCGCTTATGGCGTACCTCAGGTGAAACTCCTATACAGAGATGGTTGGCATCCTCCGGATGTGGTTCCTCCCCCTATAGGAGACCGCTTCGGCGGGCCGCTCAGGGCAGATCTCTCAACGTTCATATCTTCAACCACTCATATATATTGTTGTGTGCTCGCTAGAAGATTATTATATTGGATTCGGATGATCTCGGTTTGGGGATTCAAGTAGCACCTAGCTTTCGACTTTCCGGGTTAACCTTGGTGGATATTCAGCCTTCGGCTTCCTCATACCTCGTGAGGAAGTTTTGTTGTCAATATTGTATTATCTTCTGGTTTCGTCAATGTTTCTACCATGTTCTCACAAGTGTTCCTGTATACAGGATGCCAAGAGGGAACATGCCGCCGCCGGAGAACCCTATCCTTGGGGAGGCTGTGGCCGCAGTGGTTGAGGGCACAACTACGATCTTACAGATGCTCTAGAACCAGACTGCCCAGAGGAGTGATCGGCCACATCACACGACTTTGCAGAAGTTCCATGCTATCAACCCCCCAGGTTCTCAAAGGCTCGAGACCCGCTGGAAGCGGATGATTGGATCGCAGAGATCAAGAAGCACTTCAATGCAAACACCGTCAGGACAGTCGATTTCGTGACCTTCACCTCCTTCCAGCTTCAGGGTGCAGCAGCCAGCTGGTACGATACCTACAAGGCCAATAAGGGCGATGTTGTGATCACATGGGAGGACTTCGTCACAGACTTCAGAGCAGCGCATATTCTGAGTGGCCTGATGGACAGGAAGCGAGAGGAGTTCTTGGCCCTGAGACAAGGTGAGAGGTCAGTTCAGGAGTACAACCTGGCCTTCGTCAGGCTCGCCAGGTACGCTCCGGAGGAGGTCTCCACAGAGGCCAAGCGGATTGCCAGGTTCCGTGGGGGTCTCAGCACAGAGATCAAGTATGCGCTCACCAAGTGAAACCCCACGCTGTTCTCGCAGTTCGTGGATCAGGCTATCCGCCAGGAGTCAGCCAGAGCAGAGTGGGACGTGGACAGAAAGCGTCAGAGAGAGCACAACTCCGTAGTGATGGTCCACAAGAATGCAAAGACTTGGGTCACAGAGGAGCCACCGCAGAGGCAGCAATTCCAGCATAGGGGGCAGTTGTCCGCACTTTTGCCCTCCCTCCCGTCCGATTTCAGCAGGGGGCTCGCTCTACACCACCACACGCGAGGCCACCCAGGCCGCAGTCCCAGCCCAGGTCAGCCGTGATCTGCTACAAGTGCGGAGAGTCGGGGTACACTTCTCCCAAGTGCACCGATCCGCTCTTTGCTCGGCTCCCACCGCCCCCAGCTCGCTCTACTCCGAGCACCGCGATGGTGAGGGCACAACCACTTGCAGTTCGGGTGAACAATGTGATGATGACAGATGCACAACAGTCTTCAGAGATCATGATTGGTAGGTTGCTTGTTAATTCTGTTCCTGCGACAGTGTTGTTCGATTCCGTAGCAACTCACTCTTTTATCTCCCAGTCTTTTGCAACAATGGTTGATCTTCCAAGAGACCAGTTCCGAGGACACTCTCAGTTGTTACTCCTGGTTCCAAATTCACTTCTTCCTGGTCAGTCCCCGATGTGGAGATCCGTATTCAGGGAGTTGACTTTTCAGCATCCTTGATTGTCTTGCCCCGTTCCGACATCGATGTCATTTTGGGCATGGATTGGCTTGTGCATCACAAGGTCAACATTGATTGCCCTTCAAGATCTATGAAGTTGACACATGATTCAGGCGCAGAAGTCTTCTACACTTGTGGCTCAATGGCAGGAGCAGCACAGTTGTACTCCTTGAACGCAGGAGTCGCACCTTTGCTCGAAGAAGTCAAAGTTGTCTTTGAGTTCCCAGACATCTTTCCAGAAGAGTTTCCAGGAATTCCCCCAGTTCGAGCTATTGAGTTCGTTATTGAGCTAGAGCCTGGTACTCATCTGATTTCTCGGCATCCGTACAAGATGTGTTCAGAGGAGTTGATTGAGCTAAAGTAGCAGTTGACAGAGTTGGAGGCAGACGGTTTTATCCGCGCCAGCACTTCCCCTTGGGGCGCACCAAATTTTTTTGTCAAGATGAAAGATGGGACTAGCCATTTGGTTCAGGACTATCGCGGCATCAACAAGAAGACCATCAAGAATAAATACCCTTTACCACCGCATCAATGATCTGTTCGAACAATTGAATGGGGCAAAGGTGTTTTCCAAGCTTGACTTGAGGATGGGGTATCACCAAATCCGTGTTCGTGAAGAGGACATTCCCAAGACCGCGTTCAGCACACATTATGGGCTGTATGAGTTCACAGTCATGACTTTCGGCTTCTCAAACGCCCCTCCAACATTCATGAGAGCTATGAACTATTTGTTCCAAGAATGGCTTGATGTGTTTGTTATCCTCTACCTCGACGACATTCTCGTGTATTCCAAGTCAGAGGCTGAGCATGAGGAACATCTTCGCCGGGTGCTGCAGAAGCTGAGAGAGCACCGGTACTACGCCAAGTTCTCCAAGTGTGAGTTTTGGATCGACAAGGTCAATTTTCTTGGCCATGTCATTTCCGCTGAGGGTATTGCGGTTGATCCAGAGCAAGTTCGCACTATTCAAGAGTGGGCTCCGCCGAAGAATGTGAAGCAGCTAAGGAGTTTTCTCGGCCTCGCCAGCTATTACAGGAGGTTTTTGCAGAATTTCTCCAAAATAGCAAAGCCAGTTACTTAATTTTTGTGCAAAGGCAAGCGATACACTTGGTCACCAGCTTGCCAGTCAGCCTTCGAGGAGTTGAAGAAGAAGTTGACCACAAATCCAATTCTCACACTGGCAGATGAATCACAACCTTTTCAGGTGTTTTGTGATGCCTCTTTGCAAGGTCTAGGCGGAGTTTTGATGCAAGGCAGGAACATTGTGTCTTATACCTCACGGAGTTGAAGACGAGTGAGAGGAATTATCCCACGCACGACTTGGAACTTGCAGCAGTTGTGCACGCCTTAATCGCTTGGCGACACCTCCTCTTAGGGAGGAAGGTGGATGTGTTCACCGACAATAAGAGTCTGAAGTACTCGTTCACTCAGCCAAATCTGAACTTGAGGCAAAGAAGATGGCTTGAAACCATTACTGAGTACACAATTGATATTCAGTACACGCCTGGGAATGCGAATGTCATAGCTGATGCGCTGAGCCGCAAGGGCGATTGCAATAATATCCAGGTGTAGAAGATCCACCCTGATTTGTGTGAGTCCTTTCGCAGGCTCAATCTTGAGCTATTTCCAGCAGGCTACCTTGCCAACCTTGTGGTAGAGCCCACTATCCATGAGAATACCCTTGAATCTCAGTCTGGCAGCTCAATGATACAAAAGATCAAACAGGGTATTGCCACCTCAATTCCCAAGTACGGTTGCTTTTCAGTGCATAATGACGGCACCGTGTTCTTTGAGGAAAGAGTTGTTGTTCCCAAGGAGGGAGACCTCAGAGAGGTCATCATGTAAGAGGCCCATGATTCCAAGCTATCGATTCACCCTGGCAGTACAAAGATGTATCAATACCTCAAGCAATGCTTTTGGTGGACTCGTATGAAGCGGGATGTTGCCCGTTACGTGTCTCAGTGTGATGTGTGCAGAAGAGTGAAGGCACAACACCAGAAGCCTGCAGAGCTACTTCAACCACTTGAAATTCCGGAGTGGAAGTGGGATCACATTGAGATGGACTTTGTCACCGGGTTTCCGAGGTCGCTGAAAGGCAATAATGCAATCTTCGTTGTCGTTGATAACTTGTCCAAAGTTGCCCATTTTCTGCCTGTCAAAGAAACTATCTCGGCTGGACAGGTCGCGGAGTTGTACACCGTGAGAATTGTTTCACTTAACGGCATTCCCAAGAAGATAAGTTCTGATCGTGGAAGCATATTCACCTCAAACTTCTGGAAGGCCTTTCAAGAGGAATTGGGTACAAAGATTGTCTTCAGTACCGCGTATCACCCTCGGACAAGTGGGCAAGTCGAGCACGTGAACCAAATCCTCGATGACATGCTTCGAGCATGTGTCATCTCCTTTGGCATGAAGTGGGAGGAATGCTTTCCGTATGCTGAGTTATCTTACAACAACAGCTATCAGGCAAGTCTGCAGGCAGCACCATTTGAAGTCTTGTATGGCCGCAAGTGCAGGACACCTCTGAACTGGTCCGAAACAGGAGAAAGGCAGTTGTTCGGTCCAGATGTGATCCAGGAGGCAGAAGACAAGGTGAGGATCATTAGGGAGCACCTCAAGGCAACACAGTCTGGGAATAAGGCCTATTATGACAAAAGACACCGTGGTGTAGCTTTCCAAGTTGGTGAATGGACATACATAAAAGTGTCTCCATTGAGGGGAACTCACCACTTTGGCATCAAAGGAAAGCTCGCTCCAAGATTTGTCGGACCTTTCCGCATCCTTGAGACTAGAGGACCTCTTTCCTTTCGGATCGAGCTTCCAAAGAGTCTGTCCATGGTGCATGACGTGTTCCATGTGTCCCAGCTAAAGCAGTGCTTCAAGCATCCAGAGCAGGCCGTTGACTTGGGCGAGATCCAGCTGAGTGCGGACCTTTCCTACTTAGAGCGTCCAGTCCGTGTTCTTGAGACGTCCGAGCACAAGACTCGCAACAAGACCGTCAAGTTCATGAAGGTTCAGTGGGCACATCATTCGGAGAAGGAAGCAACGTGGGAGCGTGAAGATCATCTCCATTCCGAGTATACAGAGTTGTTTCAGTCTTAGATCTCGGGACAAGATCCTGTGTTGGTGGGGGAGTGCTGTAACAGCCATGAGCAACAATTGAAATCTTCATGAAATTGTACTTTTTCTGATGACCTTGCAACTTGGCATGGTGCTAGATATTACAATTTCATGTGATGATTTAATTTTCCAAAGGGTTTTGGGCCCATTTGATTTGAATTTGAATTCAAACAGAAGGGCTCAAGAGAGGTGTTTGATGAATTGTTCCATTTGCAATTGTGCTCCCCTAAACCTCAAACTTGGCATAGCCTTTTCTTTTCCATTGCCAAGGGTTTTACAAACCTCACATCATTTTTTCCATCACCAAAAATGGGGGTTGTAGTTCAAAGTGATTTTGAATTTCGAAATGACTCCACATTTTAGTTGTTGCAAAAATGCCCAAATCAATTTTGGAAATTGAGGAATATTGCAAGGATTATTTTGCATATTTTTGTGCATTCAAATTCCTTGTAATCTTTTCTGAAAAACTCCCAAGCCATTTCTGTTTTTATCTAAATGGAAAAGGGCACAACAGGGTTTTTTCCCCCTCCTTTTCCTTTTCTTTTCTGGCTGCAGCCCAACCCATCTAGGCCTGTTCCTTCTTGGGCTCTAGCCTAGCTCCAAAGGGGTAAGTTGGGGGGCGCCGAGTCGTTGATCTTTGATCCAAGGGTCCTCCTCCTTCTTCTTTACACGGTGGACAGAGGTACCCTCCCCCCTCCTCTCCCACGCGCGAGTCCGGCCAGAGCCGATGGAGCCCTCCGACCAGGGAGGGCTAGGCCCCCTATAAGAGGCAGCCGGAGATGCTCCGGGGAACCTAGGGTTCCTCCTCCCTAGTTTTTCCCCTCAGTTCGCCGCTGCCGCACTCAATTTCGCCGTTCTGCTCCGCCGTGACCCGCAGGTGACCGGGAGCAATTCCCCGCCGTTGAACCTCGCCGCCGTACGTTCCTTCGCGGTCGTCCTCCTACGCGTATTCCTGACCCCTTTCCCGTCGGAAGGTTGGCTGCAGGAGCCCCGCTGCGATTCCGCGACGAGGCCAGCCGCAGCACCGCCGTTTTTCTTCGCCGACGTCCTGCTTCACCGGCGTCTCCTTCAAGGCATCGAGGTTGTCCCCGAGCACCTCTAGGTGAGCACCCGATGCTCCCCTGTTCGCTCGTAGTCGCGACCTAGTTCGTCCCCGTAGCCCAAAGTTTCCAGCCGCCGTGTCACGGGTCTCCGCCAAGCCGGTGGTCACCGTGACCAGGGCGTCGTCGTGGTGTGTGCGGACGTGCTCTGGGCACGTCCAGGTCACGTTTGTGGCCTCAAAGGACTAGCCTTTGGGTACTTTCGTGTAGGTGCTCTGAACTCGGGTTCAGATCCGCAGCCGCGGGGTGCTTCCGGCGAGGCTGGGGTCTGTTCCCGTGTGCCCCGGTGGGAGCTCGAGGTATAGGGGCGAAGATGGAGGTCCCAGGAAGGCGTTGCAACTCGCGTTGTCGCCGGAGGAGCCCTGTAGCCAAGCCTAGGCTCGCCGGAGTTAGCCTCCATGAGCGGGCTCTGAAGATGTTCTTGAGGAACAGTTCATCGCCGTTCTGATCCCGATCAGTTTCCGGCGAGGCAAGGAGGAGATGGAGAGCGTGGCCCGTGTGCACTTGCAGTGGAAGGTGCCGCCTTGCGCCTCCCCTAGATGGCTTGCTCCGAGCAGGCCTGTTGGTGACGCTAGGTTCGTCGGGAGTAGCCGCTCCGGTGTGTGTCGGAGTGGGGTTTCGTCAGGATTTTGGAGTTCAGAGACGAGAGTGAGATAGTTCTGCAGAGCTAGGCCGCGCTCTCTGTTCAAGCAGAAGCCGTAGCGCAGTGGCATGAGCCTAGAGAGGAGAGGAGCATCTCGTGGGTTCGAGTCCCGCCGGGGCACTCACCCTTTTTCTTTTGTTGTTTTTTCTCCAGCAGATCTGGGCTTGGCCCAAGTGGCCACTGCCCCAGTGGGCTAGCAGGCTGGGAGAGAGGCAAGGAGGAGTTGGGCCATTCGGCTGAATCTAGCCTAAAAGGGATGAGCCCTCTCTTTTTCTTTTCTTTTCCTTTTTCTTTTTCTGTTTAAGTTCAAATTTCATTTGAATTCAAATTCAAATCTGAATTTGAACTTTTATTTCTTCTCTGCCCCAAACATAGCTTCCCATATATGAATTTGGGGTAGTTTCTCCCACTGAACCTCATGGTGAGGTCCATTTTAAAATTGGAGCCTTAAATTTTTGAGGTATTGTCCAGTTGCATTAAGGCCCTCTAGCTCTTTTGAATTTGCAAACTGTGTTTTGCAAATTCAACTTGGGTCTTGCCGTCTTGAATCTTTTTCTTCCATGAACCAGCCCTAGCATATTGTCATATGCAAGTGGTGGGGATCCTTTTCTTCTGTTGAACCTTTCTGGTGTCAAACTCACAGACACTTCTCCGTCTCCGGAATCGATAGATTTATTTCACGATGCTTATTAGTGTTAAATGTTGTTGTTGATTCATGCCATGTCTTGTTGCCATGTCACTTACACCAAAGTTAAGGCTATGACCAAAGCCATAAAATATTAATAATTTCATATGGAGTTTGTTGATGTGTCGTCAACACCTTTATTTAAGTTTGATTAGATAGGGTCACGCCATGTCTATTAAACTTGATCATCCCATCCATTATTGTGCATTTGATCCCGTTGTTTAGTTGTGTGCCTTTACTTTCCGGTACCTTACGTTAGCACCTGAGACTGCCGAGGAGACTTTCGTGGAGATTTCCGACACCGAGCCCGAGGACCCTGCTACGTCTGCTCCGTCGACCGATTACCCAGGCAAGGGGAAGATCTATACCATTACCTTATAACTGTCTGCCTACTTGCTTAGTTGTAGTCTAGAACGTTGTTTTGATCCTATCCACTTTGCTTATGCCACAAATCAAACCCAAACAGCCATGATCCCCACATCCCAGCAAAACATTGTATTGCTAAGTTACCGTTGCTCAGCCATTGCTTAGCATGAGTAGGAACAACTTGCTGCTTCACCCTATTCTATGGTTGGGATATCATCTTAAATAAAGAAGTTGGTTGATATTTATTAAATTGATGTTAATTATATTCGACGAAAGATGGAAGGATGGGCTCTTCCCGCCTGGTGCTTTGTTCTATTTGAGTCACCTAGGATCCGAGTTCCGGGTATTGGTTCTTTGTTTGAGCGTGCCTAATCATGTGTGGGGTTCTATGGGCCCCCCTTGTCTTACCTACCTAGCTTCGTACAGTCCTAGTGGTGGCCCTAGCTGATTTACTATTTGCAACCGTGTGTGTGCTTGGTTGGTACCCCAGCAGTTTTCAAAACAAACCGGGCCAGAGGGGACATGGTTCCCTTGTTGGTCCACCTGATCAGCTAGGACCCGACCTCATGTGAGAATTACCGGCAATCCGACCTGCGTCATACGGTAGAGTCCGATCCGAGAGGGTGGCTTGTTCTTGGGTTGGGTGTCGACTCCCCGGGGGCTACCCGGAATTGTGCGTTGTTAGTTAGAGGGACTCTGATGTTCCGAAGTTTCAGGCGCTTACCCAGCCAATTGGAAACCGGGCGTACATGTGAAGCCTATGATGGGCAGTTGGTACACCCCTGCAGGGTTAAATCTTTTCGAAAAGCCGTGTCCACGGTTATGGACGACTCAGAACCTACGTCTTGTTCATAGAATAATATCAAATTGGATCATAACTAAAACTTGCGTACCTTGTGTGTGCCTTGGCTGCCTTTCTTCGTCCAGGGGGACCGAGAGAGGAACAAGGTTGTGTTATGTTTGCCATAAGTAGGTGGATAGTAGACCTATGACACGATGTCACGTACATTCTTGGACCTTACCTCTACTCTAATAGAACGATAGCCACCATACATGCTAGTGCGGCTGCAACTTTTTCCAGTATACTGTCTTACCTTAGGAAGTTAGTTATAACTGTAATGATATAATCTCACCCCTTGTTTCCTTTCTTCTTTTACTGTCTTGCCTGATTGGCCGCTGCAGTTGATTACTACCTTGACCCGAGCACTGGACGTTACTTCGTGGAGGTGCCACCGGAGGATGATGATGAGGAGCACTACGCCCAGTAGATCCTATAGTTGGGTTCCGATGTTTCGTGGGTGGACTTGTTTATGTGCAACCCTCTCTAGGGCCATTTGGATTTTGACCGTACTCGGTCGTGTTTGTCTTCCACTTGATGCATGATGTACTGTTGGGTCTTTGACCCATGAATTGATGTAATAATTACCAGCGGCGATGTATGCCCTGGACTCTATATTTATGTCTTAGTTTAAAGTTCATTGTTCTTATATATGTTGTCGAGAATCCGACAGCGACACGAGTGTGAGTGTCATGCGTCGGTGGCCTTTTACGCGCTACTAACTCGAGTCGGACGCGAAAGCGACTAACTTGAGTTAGCACCGCATCGGGGGCCTTACATGTTGGCCTTGCACATGATGAAGATGGCCTTCTGAGATTTACCCAAGAAACGAGCAATAGTATGAAAGGGCTCAGCCATCGGCATGCGCCTTGGCGGAGCAACAGAAGTGGAGGCACCGACACCCATATCATAGGGAGGCGGAGGACCACATATATCAAGATATGACCCCTTCTTAGGAATCCATTCAATGTGTATGACTGGTTTCTGGATGGGCGTGGCGACGAACGCATCGATAACACGCTGGATGTAAGGAGCAAGCAGAAAGTGGCCCCACTTACTAGAATGAATGCTCTTACGCGCTAATGAATGATGACTTATATAAAGAATTTATTGATATCTTGCAGAATGGTTTTCATGCTAATCAGAATGAATTTCGACATATGCGCTAAGAGAGACTCTGGTGGAATCAAACCAGTCTCTTGGGAAAATCAAACCACCAGCCCATTGGTGGCAACAGGTGTCTGGTCTGTCCCCCCCCTTGTGCTCCCAACCACACCTCGTTCCAGATAAACTTAGCCACATCAATGGGACGAGGTATCGTACCGGTATTGAAGCTGTTGTATACACCGATAGCTGCGGACATGAGATTGATAGCAAAGTACCGAACCATGGCTTTGTCTCCGTGCTTGGGCACAATGGTCTAGAGGAGATAGAGGTACAACTGTCGGTACCTAGGCAGAAAGACGGATGAATTTTTTGCATCCTTGTTGCTCCCCTCTGGAATTTCCCTAGCACGCATGAGGCAGCCTATGCAAGCCGCAAAGAGGCATAGACAGGAACTTTGAGTGGTGACCGTGAATCCGATACAGCTCATCAGACCGAGTAGACATCCCAAGCGTTGCACACCACTGATCATATGTAATCGTAATAGTCTCGTGGTGAGTCCTCCAAGTGAGTGTAGCATAGCCACCTTGTGTGGCATCGCCAGCAAAGAAGCACGTAGCATAGAATTGGAGGACAGCAGCATGGCTCCAGTAGCACTTGAGAGTCAGTACATGGCGAAGACCCATTGTATCGATGAGACGAATGAGGTCGCTAAACACCTCCGGCCTGTGCTCAAAATAGCTGATGTTGATGTCAGAACCCCAATTTGGGTAAGTGCTAGGGTTTGAGTGCCCCTTTGCATCATGTGAAAATTTCAAAAGAAATTCAAAAATGGGGAAAAGAAAAGCCCTAGAGAATTTAATTCAAATGGCCAGATAAAAATTTCTTCCAAAAATTCCTGTGATATTTTTGAAAAGTCTTACAAATAAGCATGATCACATATAAAGTGAATTGGGTCCCACTGCATGCTCCAAGATCTCTCAAAAATACCATAAGTGCCTTGGAAATTAAATAATACCCCTATTTGATTTGAAATTCAAATTATTTGAATTTCAAAAATTCCCAAAACTTGGGAGTGGCTAGTTATATGCCATGTAAGTCCAAATTAAATTTTTGGGGATTTTATAAAATACTCAGGTATTTATTTACCAGAGCAAAACAAAAAGACAGACAAATAAAAGAAAAAGAAATAAAGACAGAGAGGAGCAAAAAAGCACAACTCTTCCCCCCCAGCCCACCTGGCCTGGCCCAGCCCATCCCCGTTTTGTCTCTTCTTCCCCCGCAGCTCCAAGCAGCACGGTGGCGAAGACAGAGCGTGGACGACGCCACCTCGACATCGAGAAGCACCTAGGCCCCTCCTGGAGGCCACTCATCGCGCCACGAAGGAACCCAGAGCCTCCCCGTTCTCATCCATCTCTCCCTGGACGCCCTCCCCCTCTCTCATGCGCAAGTTTGTCGCCACCAGTAGCTCGCCGGAGAGCGCCATCACGCGTAGCCATGGCCAACAGCCATCTCTTGCCTCCCCAACATGTCCAGACGTCGAGCCGTCTTCTTCTCCGTCAAACCCCTCTGCGAATCGAGCCAAGAGAGCAATGCAAGCGACGCCAGCATCACCGAATTGCCGCCGGACGCTGCGAAGCTCATCGTCGATTACGTCTCCGGCAAGCCACCTACGCCCTCGCCACCAACTCCGTTTAATTCCTGGTGAGCCGGAGATTAAAACCCCTCTGACCGCGCCTCCAATCCCTACCCCATTCGTGATCCGCCATGGGAGCCGAGGACGACCGCCGCCATGGCTGGTCTGGAGCTCGCGCCTTTACCCCTTTTCCCGTACCGCCATGTCTACCATGCTCCTGGCACCTCCAGGAGTTGACTGCACAAGCGCACATCAAAGCCCGCGCCTTGTTTCGAAGAGTTCGTCGTCACCGTGCTTCGGACCGCCGCGGGAGCTTGTCGCCCGTGGAGCTCCGGTGCCCCCTAGGCTCCCCTGTGCCTGCAGGGTGAAGCGGGCGAGCGCGGGGAGCACCCCGGTGCCTTACGCGTGACAATAGGTGGCCTGTGCCGCCGTCTTGCGCAGCGCCGCCGCGCACTGTTGCCACCGGCGGCTAACCGCCGGCGTGGCTGGTTAGTTAGCCTAACCGACCCCCTAATCCACCCCTTTAGCCACTGACAGTGGGCCCCGTAGCCCTTAATTAAATCAAGGTTTTTCTTTAAACAGGAATTTAATTACTGAGTCTCTGACAAGCCGGACCCACTAGTCAGACCTCTCCTGACGTCATCCTGAACTCACAGTGACGCAATAATTGGGATTTATATTTAAAAGAAAATCAGGAAATTCCAGAAAATGATTTAAACTTTGGAAATTCATAGAATATTCATTTTAACTCCAACTTTAGCATATAATATATGAAAAATTATCAGAAAATTGAAGGATTATGGATATGAAACTTGTTTCTATGTTTGACCATTTTAAAATGGGTGAACATTAGCAAACATGCATATGGCATAATTTGAATTTCAAGTTTGAATTTGCATTCCAAATGCAATACACTTCAATTAAGATGAATTTGCCACAAACCAGTAGCATTCACATCTTGTGACAACATAAGCATGTGCTTGTGCATTTACTTCCGAAGTTGTCCCCCTCTTTGTTGATGATTGTTCCGGTAACAGTACCCCCGAGATGGTGATCACCCCCGAAGGAGAAGACCACCGTTAAGACCCTGTATCATCAGCAAGGCAAGCAAACCCCATTGATCATGTCTATAAAATCCTACTTCCCTCTCATTCTCGCTTATGCATGTTTAGGAGATCACCGAGACACGTTCTTTCGCATAGTTAAACCCATTCAGATGCATGACCTATCATTTTGTCACCGTATTAAGCAAACCACAATCCTAGCAGATATAGGAGTTGAATGATGAGCATGTGGCCCCTGCAACTGTTACTGCTTATTGCTGCTTAGTGATACAATGAGGTTACATTGCTTGTGAGTCGGGATGGATATTCATAATGGCGCTGATGATAACGTGTTGGTGAATCCACCCTAAACAAAGGTGAACGATGAGAGGCTGTGTAGGAGTACACAGTGGGTTGTCTCGTTGAATACTGCCCCAGGCCCCCCGAGTTCCTGTTTTGTGATCCAAGACAAAGAGTATGACCACATGTAGGGTTTATGGGAGCCCCGTTTGGCCTCTTTACGTACCCGATCCGGTCCAGGAGTCACAATAGATTCGGGCTTCCCATTTGGCATGTGCATAGAAAAAGAATGAAGAGAAGGTTGCATCATATAGATATGTGGGTGGACCTGTGAGGCAGTGAAACCATATGGAAGAGGCGGCGTCTCGGTCCCTTGCATTATCTGAGTCCGTTTCGTGGAACCGGCCGGACTCTCGAGCGGTGCCAAACTTAGGTAGTCGACTCCTAGATTGGAGAAGGTGATGTGAGGGTAGTGCCTTGGTTTCATCCACGTTCGACACCCGCTTGAAGGGTTATGAGAACGAGGCGATAAGTGATGACACGCGTGTGAAGATGTACACCCCTGCAGGGTTAATAAACTATTCGAATAGCCTTGTCCACGGTTATGGACTACTTGGAGACCTTTACTTGATCATTAGACAACTTGAATGGATACTCTAAAACTCGCAAGATAAGCGTGAGTGCTATGGTGCTTCCTCGTGGGAAGTCGAGGAAGTATCCATAGTGGTGTATTGGTTGGAGACTTGGTAGTGGACTCGTGTACGCTTCTTACCTCAAGTCTGGTACTCGTAGTGCAGGACTAGCCAAGTCAAAGCTGACACTTCTGCATGTTGAACCCCACCTCCTTTACCTTGAAACTTGAGCATGAGTAGTGTAGTTCTGATGTAAGTCTTACTGAGTACGACTTTGTACTCACCTTTTCTTATTCTATGTTTTAGATGAGAACCCATCCCACGATGGAGTCACCTTCCTGAAGCTCGACGTTGACTAAGCTAGTATAGTCCCAGACAACAGTCTGGTCCCTCGTGGAAGGGCATGTTTGTTGTACAAGGCTTCATTAAGCCATTTGTTAAACTTGTCTGTACTCAGACCTAATTTGCTTCCGTTGTATGATGTAATGTTGATCACAGACATGTGGTCTTTGTATGCTCTATGTGTAAGTCAATAAAGAAACACTTTGTAGAGTTATGTGATGATACCTGTTGTTCATACTAGGCATGTGTGTTGCGTGTATGTTTATAACATGCATGTCTTAGTATGGGTTTTCGAGACCTTAGTTGTGATCTGGCTGGCGGTCTTTTATACACCAAGTGGCCCTTAGATGTGCGCAGCTTGGGGCCTCGCGATGCAATTGCTCGTGACTCTGTCACGTGCACACTTTGTTGTATGATCGAGCCCGGCCTAGACCCCGATTAAGTGATCGGGATGGAGTCTGTTTATGTAAGGGTTATGATTCAAGCGACAACATGGTTGAGGCGACTTATCTATGAGTATGGGATTTCACCACCCATAACCATTTAGACTTGTGAGCGGGCGATGAGGATGCATCTCAGTTGATCATCCGGCCTTGATGGGATGCCCCTCACGTACGATGCTTTCCGAGAGTGTTCTGTGCTTGGCCTTGTCTGCTTTGACAAGTGGGTACAGCTCTCGGCTCTCCATGTGATTGAGTTGTGACTGGAATTACATACGCATATTCCGGGCCCCGACAGACTTGGTATCAGAGCAGGACTGTTTGTAGGATTATCAAACCCTTGGTCGAAGTCGAGTCTAGCATTCTATAGTTATATAGTTACTTGGGTATAAGGGAACAACGTAAGGCTTCTTTTTCTCCTTACCCTCATCGATCTGAGTTCTGAGTCACCCTTATCTTTTCCACGGGAAGATAGGACTAGGCTCATTTATGTCTTACTAGAACATCTCATTGATTGCTTCCTTGTAGCCGTAGGAAAGTTGTGTTCGGTTGTCTAGAGTCATTGTGCTTCATGTTTTGAACTTTTTATGTAAGAGCTGTTGAAATGTTGTTAGGATTTTCATTTCTCTTGAAATTACAGCCGTTATGCTGTCCGAGTCATTCCAGGTTTCTTCATAATCTGATGCATTTGCAAAATCCTTCCCTCCATTTCGGTTGTCTTTCCCTAAGAATTATTAGGTGGCATGCCCAACAGTTCTCTAGAGCTTGTTGTAGGTTTTGTTCTAGAAACATATAGTGATTCATTTGCAGCTCTTCCTCCCACTTTAGATGTCTTCTAGCAAGAAGAACCACACTAACCATCGTGTTGGGGTACTTTGCTACTCTGACATATCTGTTGTAGCCCCTAGTAAACCTTGGTAATCCTTTAGGAAGCTATCCAGAGATCCAACCCCTTGAACCTAGCCACCCGACAGATGTGTAGAATTCATAGTGGATCTTATACCAGGCACAACTCCGATTTCGAGACGTCAATGTAGAATGGACCCACATGAGTTAGCTGGGCTAAAAACCCAACTCGAAGCTTTGTTGGCAAAAGGCTTCATCCGCCCTAGCTCATCGCCATGGGGTTGCCTCGTTTTGTTCGTAACGAAGAAAGATTGAACAGAAAGGATGTGCGTAGACTATCGCCCGCTAAATCTAGCGACGATAAAGAACAAGTACCCACTGCCCAGGATCAATGATCTTTATGATCAATTTGCTGGATCCTCTGTCTTCTCCAAGATGGATTTGAGATTAGGCTATCATCAAATCAAAATCAGGAACGAGGACATTCCGAGAACAGCTTTCACTACTCGTTATGGTCTTTACGAGTATACCGTCATGTCCTTCGGTTTAACCAATGCCCCGCCACTTTTTCACGCATGATGAACTCGATCTTCATGGAGTATTTGGACACGTTCGTCGTGGTTTACCTCGATGACATCCTTATATACTCGAAGAACGAAGAAGAACATGCCGAGCATCTTAGGTTGGTATTGATGAAACTTAGAGAGCATCGCCTGTATGCTAAATTCTCCAAGTGTGAATTTTGGCTACCAGAAGTGACCTACTTAGGCCATGTGATTTCTGCCAAAGGCATTGCAGTCAATCCCGAGAGAGTTCAGGACGTCCTTGACTGGACTCCACCTGAATCGGTTAAACTAGTTAGGAGTTTTCTTGGCTTAGCAAGCTATTGTCGCCGCTTCGTTCAGAACTTCTCCAAAGTTGCAAAGCCTCTTACTGAACTCCTCAAGAAAGATAAGAAATTCCGATGGACCCCCAAGTGCGAGGAAAGCTTTCAAGAGCTAAAAAGAAGATTGACTTCTGCACCCATACTTGCACCTCCAGACACCAAAAGGGATTTCGAGATCTATTGTGATGCTTCTCGTGAAGGGTTAGGATGCATACTTATGCAAGATAGACATGTGGTAGCTTATGCTTCACGCCAGTTGCGTCCACATGAAGAAAACTATCCTACCCATGATCTTGAACTCGCTGCCGTAGTTCATGCCCTGAAGACTTGGCGACATTACCTCCTTGGTAATCGTTGTGAGATCTATTCTGATCACCAAAGCCTCTAGTATATTTTCACCCAGCCAGATCTTAAGCTCAGGCAAAGACGTTGGATAGAGTTGATAAAATATTATGACTTAGGACTTTCTTAAACCCCAGGCAAAGCCAATGTCATGGCTGATGCACTAAGTCGTAAGTCGTATTGTAACAACCTCATGTTACAACAGTATCAACCACTTCTGCATGAGGAATTTCGCAAGCTCAATCTTGAAATTGTTCCTCATGGATTTCTTTCTACCTTGGTGGCGAAACCCACTCTTGAGGATCAAATCAGAGTTGCCCAAAGGCATGCACGAGGTGTTCGCCGGATCAAGGAGAACATTGCTAGCGGAGTTGCTAAATGTTTCTCCACAGATTGTAAAGGAACGGTATTCTTTGGAAATTGTTTTGTAGTACCTAAGAATAGGGAATTAAGGCAACTCATCCTCAAAGAAGCTCATGACACTCCCCTCTCCATTCATCCCGGTAGCACAAAAATGTACCGAGATCTACGCCAGAGATTTTGGTGCACCCGGATGAAGAGAGACATTGCTCAATTTGTTGCCGAATGTGATATTTTTCTTCGTATTAAGGCAGAACACCAAAGACCTGCTGGTACTCTTCAACCATTGTCTATTCCCGAGTGGAAATGGGACAAGGTCGGTATGGACTTCATCACCGTCTTTCCAAAAACCCAAAAAGGAAATGATGTCATCTTCGTGGTCATTGACCGACTCTCAAAAGTTGCTCACTTCCTTCCCGTTCGCGAGTCTATTACTGCTAGCCAGTTAGCGGACTTGTATGTCTCTAGAATTGTGTCTCTCCATGGTGTTCCTTTGGAAATCAATTCTGACCGTGGTAGCCTTTTCACCTCTAGATTCTGGGAAAGTTTTCAAAATGCTATGGGAACTCATCTCTCCTTTAGTACAGCTTTCCACCCTCAATCTAGCGGTCAAGTTGAAAGGGTTAATCAAATCTTGGAAGACATGCTCAGAGCTTGTGTTATCTCTTTCGGAAATAATTGGGAGAAATCTCTTCCATTCGTCGAATTTTCTTATAACAACAGTTTTCAATCCAGTCTGAACATGGCTCCTTTTGAACTCCTCTATGGACGAAGATGTCGAACACCTTTAAACTGGTCAGAAACCGGTGAAAGACAACTCTTTCGACCGGATATGATCAAGGAAGCAGAAGAGCAAGTTCGCATTGTTCGTGATCGATTGAAAGCCGCTCAATCTCGTTAGAAAAGCTACTATGATCGCCATCATAGAGAAGAGAGCTACAATCTTGTTGAGAAGGCTTACCTTTGGGTTACTCCTCTGAAGGGAACCCAACGCTTCGGTATCAAAGGCAAGTTGGCCCCACGTTACATTGGACTCCGCATTCTTGCTAAACGTGGGGAAGTTCCCTACCAACTTGAACTACCCCGCACCTTTCCCGAGTACATGATGTATTCCATCTGTCCCAACTCAGGTGTTGCTTCAAGGACCCCATCCGCGAAGTCGACCATGAAACGCTTGATCTCCAAGATGACCTTTCTTATCGAAAATACCCCGTTCGTATTTTTGATTCAGCAGAGCGTGTCACTCGTCGGCAGAAGATCAAGTTTCTGAAAGTGCTATGGTCACATCACTCCGAGAAAGAAGCAACCTGGGAAAGAGAAGACCGCCTTCGTGCCGAGTACCCCTCCTTCCTCCCGACGACTTCTGAATCTCGGGACGAGATTCTTTTGAGTGGGGGCGAGTTGTCAGAACCCCAATTTGGGTAAGTGCTAGGGTTTGAGTGCCCCTTTGCATCATGTGAAAATTTCAAAAGAAATTCAAAAATGGGGAAAAGAAAAGCCCTAGAGAATTTAATTCAAATGGCCAGATAAAAATTTCTTCCAAAAATTCCTCTGATATTTTTGAAAAGTCTTACAAATAAGCATGATCACATATAAAGTGAAGTGTGTCCCACTGCATGCTCCAAGATCTCTCAAAAATACCATAAGTGCCTTGGAAATTAAATAATACCCCTATTTGATTTGATATTCAAATTATTTGAATTTCAAAAATTCCCAAAACTTGGGATTGGCTAGTTATATGCCATGTAAGTCCAAATTAAAATTTTGGGGATTTTATAAAATACTCAGGTATTTATTTACCAGAGCAAAACAAAAAGACAGAAAAATAAAAGAAAAAGAAATAAAGACAGAGATGAGCAAAAAAGCCCAACTCTTCCCCCCGAGCCCACCTGGCCTGGCCCAGCCCATCCCCGTTTTGTCTCTTCTTCCCCCGCGGCTCCAAGCAGCACGGTGGCGAAGACAGAGCGTGGACGACGCCACCTCGACGTCGAGAAGCTCCTGGGCCCCTCCTGGAGCCCCCTCATCGCGCCACGAAGGACCCCAGAGCCTCCCCGTTCTCATCCATCTCTCCCTGGACGCCCTCCCCTCTCTCTTGCGCAAGTTCGTCGCCACCAGTAGCTCGCCGGAGATCGCCGTCACGCGTAGCCATGGCCAACGGCCGTCTCGTGCCTCCCCAGCATGTCCAGACGCCGAGCCGTATTTTTATCCGTTAGACCCCTCTGTGAATCGAGCCAAGATAGCCCTGCAAACGATGCCAGCATCACCGAATTGCTGCCGGACGCCGCGAATCTCATCGTCGATTGCGTCTCCGGCAAGCCACCTACGCCCTCGCCACCAACTCTGTTTAATTCCTGGTGAGCCGAAGATTAAAACCCCTCTGACCGCGCCTCCAATCCCTACCCCATTCGTGGTACGCCATGGGAGCCGAGGACGACCGCCGTCATGGCTGGTCTGGAGCTCGCGCCTTTACCCCTTTTCCCGCACCGCCATGTCTACCATGTTCTTGGCACATCCAGGAGTTGACTGCACCAGCGCACGCCAAAGCCCGCGCCTTGTTTCGAAGAGTTCGTCGTCACCGTGCTTCGGACCGCCGCGGGAGCTTGTCGTCGGTGGAGCTCCGGTGCCCCCTAGGCTCCCCTTTGCCTGCAGGGTGAAGCGGGCGAGCGCGGGGAGCACCCCGGAGCCTTCCGCGTGACAATTGGTGGCCCGTGCCGCCGTCTTGCGCAGCGCCGCCGCGCACTGTTGCCACCGGCGGCTAACCGCCGGCGTGGCTGGTTAGTTAGCCTAACCGACCCCCTAATCCACCCCTTTAGCCACTGACAGTGGGCCCCGTAGCCCTTAATTAAATCAAGGTTTTTCTTTAAACAGGAATTTAATTACTGAGTCTCTGACAAGCCGGACCCACTAGTCAGACCTCTCCTGATGTCATCCTGAACTCACAGTGACGCAATAATTGGGATTTATATTTAAAAGAAAATCAGGAAATTCCAGAAAATGATTTAAACTTTGGAAATTCATAGAATATTCATTTTAACTCCAACTTTAGCATATAATATATGAAAAATTATCAGAAAATTGAAGGATTATGGATATGAAACTTGTTTCTATGTTTGACCATTTTAAAATGGGTGAACATTAGCAAACATGCATATGGCATAATTTGAATTTCAAGTTTGAATTTGCATTCCAAATGCAATACACTTCAATTAAGATGAATTTGCCACAAACCAGTAGCATTCACATCATGTGACAACATAAGCATGTGCTTGTGCATTTACTTCCGAAGTTGTCCCCCCTTTGTTGATGATTGTTCCGGTAACAATGCCTCCGAGATGGTGATCACCCCCGAAGGAGAAGACCACCGTTAAGACCCTGTATCGTCAGCAAGGCAAGCAAACCCCATTGATCATGTCTATAAAATCCTACTTCCCTCTCAGTCTCGCTTATGCATGGTTAGGAGATCACCGAGACACGTTCTTTCGCATAGTTAAACCCATTCCGATGCATGACCTATCATTTTTTCACCGTATTAAGCAAACCACAATCCTAGCAGATATAGGAGTTGAATGATGAGCATGTGGCCCCTGCAACTGTTACTGCTTATTGCTGCTTAGTGATACAATGAGGTTACATTGTTTGTGAGTCGGGATGGATATTCATAATGGTGCTGATGATAACGTGTTGGTGAATCCACCCTAAACAAAGGTGAACGATGAGAGGTTGTGTAGGAGTACACAGTGGGTTGTCTTGTTGAACACTGCCCTAGGCCCCCCGAGTTCCTGTTTTGTGATCCAAGACAAAGAGTATGACCACATGTAGGGTTTATGGGAGCTCCGTTTGGCCTCTTTACGTACCCGATCCGGTCCAGGAGTCACAATAGATTCGGGGTTTCCATTTGGCATGTGCATAGAAAAAGAATGAAGAGAAGGTTGCATCATATAGATATGTGGGTGGACCTGTGAGGCAGTGAAACCATCTGGCAGAGGTGGCATCTCGGTACCTTGCATTATCTGAGTCTGTTTCGTGGAACCGGCCAGACTCTCGAGCGGTGCCAAACTCAGGTAGTCGACTCCTGTATTAGAGAAGGTGCTGTGAGGGTAGTGCCTTGGTTTCATCCACGTCCGACACCCGCTTGAAGGGTGACGAGAACGAGGCGATAAGTGATGACACGCGCGTGAAGATGTAAAACCCCTGCAGGGTTAATAAACTATTCGAATAGCCGTGTCCGTGGTTATGGACTACTTGGAGACCTCTACTTGATCATTAGACAACTTGAATGGATACTCTAAAACTCGCAAGATAAGCGTGAGTGCTATGGTGTGCTTCCTCGTGGGAAGTCGAGGAAGTATCCATAGAGGTGTATTGGTTGGAGACTTGGTAGTGGACCCGTGTACGCTTCTTACCTCAAGTCTGGTACTCGTAGTACAAGACTAGCCAAGTCAAAGCTGGCACTTCTGCATGTTGAACCCCACCTCCTTTACCTTGAAACTTGAGCATGAGTAGTGTAGTTCTAATGTAAGTCTTGCTGAGTACGACTTTGTACTCACGTTTTCTTATTCTATGTTTTAGATGAGAACCCAACCCACGATGGAGTCACCTTCCTGAAGCTCGACGTGGACTAAGCTAGTATAGTCCAAGACAGCAGTCTCGTCCCTCGTGGAAGGGCATGTTTGTTGTACAAGGCTTCTTTAAGCCATTTGTTAAACTTGTCTGTACTCAGACCTAATTTTCTTCGGTTGTGTGATGTAATGTTGATCACAGACATGTGATATTTGTATGCTCTATGTGTAAGTCAATAAAGAAGCACTTTGTAGAGTTATGTGATGATACCTGCTGTTCATACTAGGCATGGGTGCTGCGTGTATGTTTATAACATGCATGTCTTAGTATGGGCTTTTGAGACCTTAGTTGTGATCTGGCTCGCGGTCTTTTATACAGCAAGTGGCCCTTAGATGTGCGCAGCTTGGGGCATCGGGATGCGATTCCTCGTCACGCTGTCACGTGCACACTTTGTTTTATGAACGAGCCCGACTAAGTGATCGGGCTGGAGTCTGTTTATGTAAGGGTTATGATTCAATTGACAACATGGTTGAGGCGTGAAAGTCCAAGTATGTGATCAGAGGGGGAGGGGGTGAATGATCACTTCAAAATTTTCGACTGAAACTTTTGAAGTGAAGCATAAGTAGTGCGGAATAACGAAGTAAAACTGGAAGCGAAACTAAATGCAGCGAATCAAAACATATTGAAGCATAACCGCGAAGCAAATGCAATACTGAAGGTAAATGCTTGAAGTAAAACGAACTGGGACTCGGCGATGTTTGTTCGACCAGTTCACGCTCTGCAAAGCGCTACGTCTGGTTGGAGGGACTGGTGATTGAACACCTGGAGCAAATCTCTCTCCGTCCGTTGCTCCACTGCATCAAACTCCTTGAGCTTGATCAGTTCTTCACTCATGGTTGATTATTAAGGAAATCACCGAAACCTTTGACAAACTGGACTTCGAGGCGACAATTACTCTTCGCTCTCTGAAGAACAACACTCTAACCGTCTAGGAGAATTGCATTTCTCCAAGATAAGAAGGCTAGTAAGCTTTCACCTAAGTCATCTCAAATCTACTCAGATCAATGGGACTTAGGCTTCAGTACTCTGGACTTTGGGTTTTACTTCGGTGGCGTTTTTGGGGTTGCTCTCTTCAGTCTCTCTTGGAATGATCTCAGAGTAGCCACTCGCAAATGGAGGAGGGGGCGGCGTATTTATAGTTGGCGATCCCGAGGTGCGGAATGACCAAACTGACCCGAGGTGACAGCTTGACACGTGTCCACAACGTTCGGATTGTCATCAATGCGCAACTTTACTTGAGGAACAAGTAAAGCTGACTCACGGACTTAGTTCTGCTTCAGTTGCCAAAGAACGAAGTCTTTGCTACCGAAACTTAACTTAGTGCACATGAGATTTCTTCACTCAGGCTTCTTACTAGGTTTGGATTTGATCTGAGCATTTCTCAATGACTTCGGTATCCACAAAATAAATACCCATCTTGATAGTACGGTTTGTCCTATGACTCAAGGAACCGAAAAAGAACTACACAAAAACATCTAAGTCTTGCGCCGTCTTCTTCATTTCCTTCAATGAGTAGAGCTTCAGGACACCTTCATTTTTGGGGGTCAACCTTCGTGATTAAGCTTTGCTCCGTAGGTTAATGCTTCGATAACTTGAAGACCTTCCCTGAAGCTTTATCACATAGCTTGTCATTCAGGAACCTATGCAACTGTTTATACTAGAAAAATTGTTAGTTCTCTACTGTTTTGTCCAACAATATCCAAAACACACGGGGGAAAAACTTTGCTCTTACAATCTCCCCCTTTTTGGACTATTGTTGACATAACAGGCATCGATAAAAGATATTGAAGTTTTTGTGAAGTGATGGGACAAACTCTAAGATATGAAGTTTTAGGCTTCCCCTGAATACAAGCATCGAAGATTTATATAACCGAAGTTAATGCTTGAGATAACTTTCTTCGGTGGAGAGAAAAAAAAAATATCTTAGCGAATACAATTGCATTGAAGATATATATCCAGGAATGTATGCAATTTCTTCCAATGACCTGTGACTTAGAAAATAATAACCACCTGCAAGATAGAAGATACGAAGCAATACTTGCAAGCAAAGGGGTTATTAAAACTTTAAGGGTAGCATAGGAGTAGCATGACCGAAATAAAACTTAAGTTACAACCCAATCGAAAGGAATGGAATGTTTGTCGTAACTTAACCAAACGAAGCAAAAACAGATAGCAAGAACCCTTTCCCCGATGCAAAACTAACTCATCGATGCCCTCATTCTCCCCCTTTTTGTCAATGATTGGACAAAAGGTTGAGAAGAGGTTCGAGAGATCTATTACGCAGCATCAGCACCCTGAGAACCCGACGAAGCAGTGCTTGATGAAGACTCATCCGACGAAGACTGATCGCCTGAGGATTCTTCTTCGGAAGAAGACGTAGGTATAGCTTCGTGGCGTGTCTGAGTGATGAGGTTGATGTCGAGGTCGCTGTCGTCGAGGCCGTCGTCGTCCTTTGAAGTGATGGAGTCATTCTCGGAGACGGTATCTGGTCGGATGGGTTCAGGTTCGTTGACGAAGAATACTTCATCAATCTTGTGCAGGGGAGGGATCTTTTGATTCGGGCGGTCCACTGAGTCATCACGAGAAAAGTTTCGCTGGAGGTGCGGATACTCTTTGTAGATGCGATCTTTACGAAGACCTTTCACAGAGTTGAATTTCCGGAGTCCCTTCCAGGAATGACGCTTGAGCACATGCAAAAACTGATTGTTGTTGAGAGCAATATTGCCAACCCGGTTGATCTCATCAGAAAGAAACTGCATCTGGCGCTGATTTGCTTCAATGAAGTTTTCAAGCATTTGCTGCGATCGAAGGTTAACTTCAAAATGATGGCAGTCTTTCTGGAACTTCTTTGATAAGTTTCGCTCATTGACTTCATGGCGCACACCAACATATGTGGCAAATGGATCATTGGGTTTCCTCAGCAATCCCAAAGAGTCACGCACTGGTGGTGAGAAAATATTCGGGTGATGGCGAGCCACAAAGTCTTCGTTCCTGCCATAGTCACAAATAACTAAGGAAGCAGTCTTCAAAGTCAGTCTTCAAAGTATGAAAGGTAGCTCCGCTGCATGAAAGAAATTCCTAAGGAAGCAGTCTTCAAAGTCAAAGAGAAGACCATGAGTGAGCTTCATAATAGCATGCCTTGTCTCAGGATAAAGATTCGATTCTTCCGAAGCTGTACTCAAAGGAATCAATGAGTTGGACAAGATGTAGAACCAAGTCCTTGAGATGAAATTCAAATGCTTCGGGTGAATGTTTTGAGGAATATAGTTTGCAGTGACTTCAGGATCCAACAGAGTAGCAAATTCGTCTTCAGTCAGATCTGGCTCAATATGAATCTTGCCTTGGACTCCAGAATGCCTTGGAATGTTGACAATTTCCATGAATTCAGTAGAGGACATCCTGAAGACTTTGCCTTGTATCATCCATTCCAGCGTCCATGAGCTGGGTTCATTGGCTTCACCAGAAACGTAAAGAGTTGCATAGAATTGCTTGATGAGCTCAGAGTTGAAAGGAGTGCTCAACGCAAAAAACCGAGTCAAATTCTGGTTTTCAATAGTTTCAAGGACATTCTGAAAGCAGGAGGCAGTGGAAAGACTTCGCATGTCCAGAAACCTGTGCCTAAACAGAACTCCTTGCTGACAGAAGACTTTGGTGTATAAGATTTGTTGTTCAGCGGTCCAAAAACGTAGATCATCAGCTGTGCGGTCTGAAGCATACGGACTAACACCAAAGAATCGATGGCGCTTTCGATGCTGTTCCAGGTTGAATTCCGGGCCATGCCTTGAAGAATAACCAGCACCCTTGAATATAGGAAAATTTTCACGAGGGTAATTGGAGTCAAGCTGGGTATCTTGGCAGCGGCGCGAACGCTCACGAATCCTTTGCAGAGGAGCAATTTGATTGGCTCTTGAAGGGCCAGCAGATTGAGCGACTATGAGTGCTTGCTCTTGTGACAGATTCAGAATTTGTACTTGTTCGTCTTCGTCGTCATGTGCTTCAGTATCGGGCACATGTGCTTCAGAATCTTGAACTGTTCTGGCGGGGGAAAAGTCTCGGGTTACATGGGTTCTGGAGTGGGTTGGGGATGGTGCATTAGCTTCATTGGGAGGTGAAGGAGGTGGTGCGGGAGCAACTGGTGGAGTGGGAATCCTTTGTGGTTCGGGGGTTGGAGCACGGCTGGGTGTGGGAATACGAGGTGGTATGGGTATGGGGGTTCGTGCAGGCGTTGGAGTGGGGTTAGGAGCTCTTTGTGGTGGAGTTTGCTTGGGGTTGGTTCTGGAAGGAGGAGGTGTGGGAGTATTGGTGGGTGGAGCTGAAGGCTTTGATGTGGGCTGGGATGGCTTTGGCTTCGGTGCAGGAGTGGGAACTGCTTCAGGAGTTTCCTGTGGCTGTTCATCACTTGTATCCATGTCTGCGTCTGAGGCCAAAGTAACCTTGCGCTTCTTTGTGGTTCTCTTCTTAGGTGAGGGTCCAGTTGCCTTTGATGCAGCAGGCTTAGGAGATGGTGGTGCAACGACACGTTCAGCTTCGGGCGAAGCCTTGCATTTCCTTGAGTCTCTTTCCATAATGGAAGCATTATGGGTCTTCACCATGTCATCCACAGCAGCCTTGACTTTGCCTTTGAAGATTTTGATATTGTCCTTGATGGTGGAATTGACTTCTGTCACTTGTTGGATCAACTTCAGGGCGTGCTGTTTGAATTCTTCATCAGGTTCTGATTCAGCTCGCCTCTGATAGTTGTGAATCTTTTTGATTTCAGCCCTATCTCTTGAGTGCAAATCCTTCAGCTGACTTATCATAGTAGAGATCATAGCTTCGATAGACCTGGAGATGTAAACTTCTCCAATGTCAACAGCATCAGGATCTTCAGCAGCACACTTCTTCCAAAGGGCTTCAGTGATGCCCAACTGATCCCAGAATTCACCTTCACGTGAGTCAGGGAATGGATGGTCACTCTGACGATCAGCTTCAGCTTGAGCTTCAGGCAAAGATATGTCTTTCTGCTTCGATGGAATAGCTGAGGGAGTCATATCAACTACAGGCTTCTTCTGACTTTCCCTAGCAGCTTTTTCAGCTTTCTTCGTCCTGAGACCTTCTAAAGAGGCCTTGCATTTAGCTTCATGTTCAGCAAGCTGTTTAGCTTCAGCAGCAGCTTTTTCTTCGTTCTTTGCGGCTTCGGCGAGCTTGCGCTTCGTCTCAGCCTTCTCTGCAACCATCTTTGCAGAGACCAACTCCTTTTTCTGTCTGGCAGCATCCTCATCTGCCTTCTTCTGATCAGCTGAGCTTCTGGCAAGGATGTTGCGCTCAAGTGCCTCTTCGAGGTCTTTCTGTCTCAATTCTTCTTCAGTGAGCGTGTGCTTCGCTGAAGGGTTTGTTGCAGCAGACTGCTTGGGCTTCGTTGATGCTGAAGCCTTTGCAGGTTGTTTCTTGGCGGGGTCGTGCTTCTGCTTCGAACGCCTCTCAGTGTTGAGGGCATTAGCCGGTGGATTGGAGGCCAAGGGCTTCGCAACCACCAAGTTGGAGAGATCAATGGTGGGGCGAGCAGAAGGCTTGATCTTGGGGTCTTGAATCTTAATCCCCTTAGCATCAGGTTTCTCTCCTGGCTTCTTCTTTAGTGGGATCTGGAGTCTTTGCTTCTTGGGGGGAGCAGGATCATCAGATTCATCATCTGCTTTGAATTCTGATTCGTCGTCAGCAGCATTTGATTCGTCCATAATTGAATCTTCCAGAGCAGCTTGCTCTAGCCTGACCTGCTCTTCATCTTCTGTGGTAGCATGGGGAGGAGAAGCATATTTCTTCTTCAGCTTCTTCTTCTTCTTCGAGCTTGGCCCAGCACCTTGGGATTCTGCTTCAGCCAACTTGGCTGCCTTCTTCTCTTCTTTCAGCCTCTTGGCTTCAGCAGCGATTCTCAATCGTTCTTGTTCTTCTGGGTAATCATCTGGTGTCTTGAGGGGGTTGGGGTGAGGAAGCTTCGGTGGAACTGGGTAGTACAGGTGGCGATTCTCTTCGGTGTACTGACTGCACATGGCTGAAGTGTACTGATAGGGTGGACTGAAGGCAAACTGCATAGCCCACTTCCAAGTAGGGATGCTCTTGTACTTGTACCATCTAACTGCCCAGTACCGGCGAATGTTTTGCAATCGATTCTTGCGCTGATCCTTGGTTTCATCAGGAGGCGTGTCATATCCCAGAGCAATACGAATGGATTCGGGAATGCCTCTGGCGTTGTTGGTTTCCTTCGTTCTGCCTCCTTTCTTCTTCGGAGCAGACCGTTCTGCTTCGTTGATGTGATCAAGGTTTGGTGACTCATTACCGAAGCCTAACTCAGCAGACATCCTGTGAAAAACATAGAAGTTGCGAGGGAAAAAGGCAAGTATGGAATGAGCACCAGCAAAAGTTTCGATCCAAAAACAAGAGTTTTGACAAGAGATTCAGTGAAGAATTTGGGTAGAGATGCTGGTCTGTTCTGAGCTAGACTTAATCTCACACAAGTTGAGCTGAAACCCTAACACAGAACAGATGGATTCTAACCCTAATTTCTAACCTGAATCGAGATGGAAACCTTTGATTAGCAGAAACAGATTTCCCAACAGAGCAACGATCCAACGGATAAAAGAAACCTAAGGAATTCATCCAAAATCAAACAGACTTAGAACTCGGAACCAATCGGGAAACTGACGAACAGAGGGATGAAGATTGGATCGAGGCTCGGCGTACCCTAACTCGGTGGCGTCGAGCTTCTATGGCGGCGATGAGCGGAGAAGATGTGCTCGTCGACGGCGTGAAGTCCACGGCGACGCTCTTCCGGCAGTGAAGCGGCGAGAACGGCGACGGGGACGAGGAGCTCGGCGGCGCTCGTGAGAGAGAGGTTTTCGGGGAGATGCGAATGAGGTGGGATGGATTCGTTGGGGTGAAGTGCCTTATATAGGCCGGTCTGACAGGAGCTGTCAGATCAGATCGAACAGCCCCCAGCGACTGTCTCTCCGGATTCTACGGCGAGGATTTCGTGGCGAATCGCGAGAAAATCTCAACGACCCGGATATGACGGGATCTCAACGACCAAAGAATAAGTCCTCGACTTGATTAAAACTTCGATGAGAATTGGAAGCATTTGATTCGGAACTCAATGATGTTCGAAGCAAATGTTTTCCGTTTCAATTGTGCTCAACCATATTGGACAGACAGAATAAGACAGAAAAGGAATAGAAAGGGTAGGGTCCGAAACTTATCACCTCGAAGAAAAACCAAGCGAAGCGAAAGGTGATAAGCATAGAGGAGTAAAACCTAGCGAAATAAAAATAAACTAAACGAAGCAAAAACAAACAACGAAACTAAATAGGTAAGCAACGAAGTAAATGAATATATACAGAAGCAAAAAGGTTCGGTCTTACAGTACATGTCGTGAGTCCAATATATCGAGCTCACACCTTAACGTACAGAACCTTTTCTCATCCAATGGTTTCGTGAAAATGTCTGCCAGTTGATCTTCAGTTCTGACATGACTAATAACAATATCTTCACGCTGAACATGATCACGAAGAAAATGATGGCGGATGTCAATATGCTTCGTGCGAGAGTGCTGTACAGGATTGTGAGCAATTTTGATTGCACTCTCATTATCACATAGGAGTGGAATTTTCTTCACATGAATACCATAATCCTTCAGCGTTTGCTTTAGCCATAGAATCTGAGTACAGCATGACCCAGCAGCAATGTATTCGGCTTCAGCAGTAGATATTGAAACACAGTTTTGCTTCTTTGAAGCCCAACACACAAGTGATCTTCCAAGGAAATGACAAGTCCCTGAAGTTGATTTCCTATCCACACGATCACCAGCCCAGTCTGAATCAGAATAGCCAATAAGATCATACTGTGCTCCCTTGGGATACCACAAGCCCAAGGTAGGTGTGTGAGCAAGATAACGAAGAATTCGCTTTACAACAGTGTGATGTGATTCCTTTGGATTTTCCTGAAAACGAGCACAAATACATACTGAAAGCGTAATGTCAGGTCTAGATGCACAAAGATATAAAAGGGATCCAATCATAGACCGGTATTTCTTCTGGTCGAAGGCTTTGCCCTTCTCATCTGCATCTAAGAAGCCATTGGTAGGCATAGGCGTCTTAATGGTTTTGCATTCAGTGAGACCAAACTTCTTCAGGCAATACTTTAGATATTTTTCTTGAGAAATAAAGGTGCCATTCTTCTGTTGACGGATTTGAAGTCCAAGGAAGAACTTCAATTCACCCATCATAGACATCTCATATTTCTTCGACATCATCTTGGCAAATTCTTCGCTGATTTCAGTGTTAGTGCATCCAAAAATGATATCATCTACATATATTTGACATACAAACAAATCACCATTATAAGATCGAGTGAAAAGCGTTAGGTCAGTGGTTCCTGGTTTGATGCCTTTCTTCAGAATGAAATCCTTCAATGTGTCGTACCAAGCATGAGGTGCTTGCTTCAACCCATAGAGGGCCTTGTGTAACCTGTACACCATGTCGGGTTTCTTCGGGTCTTCAAAACCTGGAGGCTGCATAACATACACTTCTTCCTCGATTTCTCCGTTAAGAAAAGCACTTTTCACATCCATTTGATAAAGCAGAATACCATTGAAATTTGCAAAAGCAAGCATAACACGAATGGATTCGAGACGAGCAACTAGAGCATAAGTTTCGCCGAAATCGATACCTTCGATTTGGGTGTAACCTTGTGCTACCAGACGTGCTTTGTTCCTCACCACTATACCGTCTTCGTCTTGCTTATTGCGAAAAATCCACTTTGTACCAATGATGTTGTGCTACCAGACTTTGTTTCGCTCGAACTGGTTAAGTTCTTCGAGCATGGCAGTTAACCAATCTGGGTCCTTCATGGCTTCATCAAACTTTGAAGGTTCTAGCATTGAGACAAACGAAAAGTTTCCACAGAAGTTAGCCAAACGAGTACGAGAGCGAGTTGTAGGACGACCTGGTTGATGAATTTTTTCAAGGATCGAATCAACATCAACTCTTCTTCGGACTCGTGATAAGGTCGAATCATTAGCTTCAGGCTCAGCTTCTGCTTCAGGATCTGCTTCAGCTTCAGGATCTGCTTCACCTTCAGCTTCAGCATTTCCTTCGGGATTAGCATTTCTTTTGTTCCTTTGTTCTTCTTCGTCCTGTTCATTATTAGCTTCAGGATGTTGATCTCCAGCGCCCCGGGCTATGTGTGGGAACATTGGACCATCATCATCCCTATTAGCTTGACGAGCATTGGCTTCAACAGGGCGAATCTCTCCAATAGCCATGGACCTGATTACTTCATCAAGAGGAGGTTCATCTAGATCATGAGGCAAATGCTCTTATTGAGAGCCATTAGTTTCATCAAACCTCACATTCACAGTTTCCATAACTTTCCCAAAGTGAGAGTTATAGACTCTGTAGGTGTGAGAGTTTGAGCCATAACCTAAAAGAAAACCTTCATGTGCCTTAGGGGCAAATTTGGAGCTATGATTCATATCTCTAATAAAGCATGGAGCACCAAATACCCTAAGGTACGAAACATTTGGTTTGTTACCAGTGATAAGCTCATGTGAAGTCTTCTTCAGAAATTTGTGAAGGTAAACCTTGTTGATGATATGACAAGCTGTGTTAATTGCTTCGGCCCAGAACCTAATAGGAGTCTTGTATTCAGCAAGCATAGTTCTGGCCATCTCAATGAGAGTTCTATTCTTCCTTTCAACAACACCATTCTGTTGAGGTGTATAAGCAGCAGAGAACTCATGGGTAAAACCATGATCATCAAGAAAATCTTCAATATGAGTATTTTTGAATTCAGTTCCATTATCACTTCGGATATGCTTCAGAGATAATTCATATTCTGTTTGAGCTCTCTTGGCGAATGACTTGAAGATTTCAACAACTTTTCTCTTGTCATCCAAATAGAAAACCCAAGTATAACGAGAGAAGTCATCAACAATAACTAGACCATATTTGTTTCCTCCCAGGCTTGCATAATTTTGAGGACCAAAAAGATCCATATGAAGCAATTCAAGAGGACGAGTGGTAGTCATGATAGTCTTCGCTGAATGAAGTTTCTTCGTAATTTTACCAGCTTCACAAGAACTGCAGAGACGATCCTTGTCGAATTTAACCTCGCTAAGTCCAATAACATGATTCTTCTTCACTAAGTTATGAAGATTTCTCATCCCTGCATGACCAAGTCTTCGATGCCATAACCACCCAGATGAAGCTTTTGCCATTAAGCATGTGGATACAGCAGGGCCCGAAGAAAAATCAACAATGTATAAGTCTCCTTTTCGGTAACCCTCGAAGACAAACGCATAGTCATCCTGTGAAAAGACAACACAACGCGAAGCAGAAAATAGAACAAGCATACCCATATCGCATAACTTCGAAATAGACATAAGATTATATCCAAGTGATTGGACTAGAATAACCTTGTCAATGTGCTTATCTTTCGATATGGCAACCTTACCCAAACCTAAAACTTTACCCTTGTTGTTATCACCGAAGGTAATGTACTTCTGAGAAGAGTGAGATAATTTTTCTTCGGTGAATAACTCCTTGTCTCCGGTCATATGATTTGTGCAACCACTATCCATGACCCATTCGGATCCACCGGAGACATAGCCCTGCAAAAGAATTAGTTCTTCTTAACCACCCACAAACGAGCAGGTGACTGAGAAGATGTTCAAGAACTAGTTGAAGCAATATTAAATCGAACAGGAGTGTATTGCTTCGGTGTACCATCAAGCACACCATAAATGTAAGTCCTCTGCGAATGGTTAGCATAAGAATGAGCATATGCAATCTTAGTATGATTATTATGAAGACGATAAGTATGACAACCAGTGCGATAGTATTGCTTCTGCGGAACATTTGATTCGGTCACCAGAGGATCATTTCTCGTTTCAAGAGAATAGAAATGATTCGGTGGTACCGAAGACTTTCCCTGCATGGTATGGTTAGCAGGCAGTTTTTCCACAAGTGCTTTCTGCACCCATATTTGCCTCTTATAGAAGCCATTCTTAGGAGGAGTACCAACATACTCAGCTGTAACCTTTCCCTGTTCATCTTTGATGAGCTTGTAGTCAGAATCAAGTGATTCGTCTACAATAGCTTTGTTCATCTTGCAATCAAAACCTGAAAGGTTAGCTATATCAATGGGGTTCCCCTTCGCAAGGACCCAAACAATCTTAGGATACTGCTCAGGTTCCCAATAGGTGCCATCAGGGTTTATCTTTATTTCGAAACCAACACCTTCATTTCTGGGATTCCTGTGAAGGAGAGCCTTCCTCAGGATATCACAGAGATACTGGTGACCTTGCACACTTTTGAACATGCCTGTTTCAAATAAGTTTTTCAACCTGAGGAGTTCCTCGGTAACAGCAGGGTTTTCCTCATCAGAGGCATTAGTATCATCAATAACAATAGGAGCTTTGCCTTTGGAATCAATTTTTCTTCGTTCCAAACAATCCAAACAAGGTGATTCAGTTTTATGATTTGCTTCAGAACCTTGTTGAGCCATGAAAGAGAGATTGACATTTTCCAAATCTTCATGAGCCTCTTTCAGTTTTTCGAGAGCCATTTTCCTCTGAAGAAATTCATAGGTGAGCTTCTCATAATCAACTGAAAGAAGATCATGCCGAGAGGATAATTCTTCAAACTTTTCTTTCAGAGCTTCATGCTCATTAGTTACAGTTTGACCTTTCTCTATCTCATCGATCAACATAGTTTCTGATTACTTAATGGTTTTTCTTAGTGAATCAAGTTCATCTTGTTGGATTGAAGCAATTTTAGCAAGTTTAGCATAGCTTATCTTTGAATCACTATCATATGAAGAACAATCAGAGGTATCATAGTTAGATTTTGATGAAGATACCTTCGCCTTGGCCATGAAGCAATATGCAGGAGATTCATCTTCACTACTGTTGTTGGTGAAGAATGAGCTCGAAGCTTTTGCCGAAGCATCTGCTGAAGCGAATGCCAAACCAGCAACACCATCTGATTCAGACCCAGACCCAGACCTTGAGCCTGATTGAGCTTCGGACCCAGAGGCTTCGTCTTCAGAGTTCATCTCCTTTCCCAGATAAGCCTTGGCACGGTGAGAGCTGCTTCGACGAGATGAGTAAGTCTTCGATGTAGAACCCTCACGCTTCTTGTGATACTTCTTCCTCTTGTCATCATCAGAATCTTTCTTCTTATCTCTTCTAGAACTAGAATCATGTCTCTTGGATTCATAGCTTCTGGAAGACCTGTGGGACTTGGTTGAGGAGTCTCTGAGCGAATGCTTTGCTTTGTTCTCAGCTTCCCACAGAGGGCAATCAGCAATGTAGTGACCTGGCTTCTTGCACTTATAGCAACAGTTGTCCTTTGAAGGAGAGCTTCTTGAGGATGAGCGGTGAGATGAGTGATTGAGCTTGTTGAAGAATAACTCTTCTTTGGTGAAGAAAAACCTTTTCTCTGGAAGCGGTTGAAGCGTCTCATGATCAGTGCTAAATCTGTTCCAATGCTTGCAGGATCATCTGATTCGACACCCGAAGCAGAACTGACTTCGGGTGAAGAATGACGCGAAGCCTTTGCTTTCAAGGCATGAGATTTTCTTCGAGAGCCATTTATGTCACGTTTCTCATCTTCTTCCATTTCAAAGGTATTGAGTCTCTCAAGAATATCAGCGGAAACAAGACGTCTGAAATCAGTCCTTTCCTTGATCATCAGCACAATGTGATCAAATGAGTCATCCAATGAGCGAAGCAAAGTTCTCACAACAGAGTGAGGAGTAATGTCATCAGCACCGAGGGAAATCAACTCATTAGCAAGAGCTGTGAGTCTGCTGTAAATGAAGCTGACTTTTTCACTCTCGTTTCTCTTGAAGCGATAGAATTTGCTTCGGAGTGTGTCAATTCTGGCATCTTTCTGGGTGGAAACACCTTCACCAATCTTTTCAAGATAGTCCCAGACACCTTTGGCAGATGGAATGTTCTTCACTTCATGATACTTTTCTGGTGTCAAGTGATTGGTGATGAAAACCCAAACTTCAGAATCGAGATCAATCAGTTTTGCTTCTTCAGGGGTGATGGCCTTCTCATCGGCAACAGTGACTCCATACAAGACAACTTGCCAGGCAGTCGAGTTGATAGCCATAATGTTTCTTTTCATCTTGTCCTTCCAGTAAGGGTAGTCCTTCCCATTGAAGACAGGAATAGGTTCGCCGGAGCGAATAGCTGCGAAAGACATACTTGAAGACACTCCAGGAGGTTAATCCAAAACACACAGAGTGTAGGGAGTGACTAGCTTTGATACCAATTAAAAGTCCAAGTATGTGATCAGAGGGGGAGGGGGTGAATGATCACTTCAAAAATTTTGACTGAAACTTTTGAAGTGAAGCATAAGTAGTGCGGAATAACGAAGTAAAACTGGAAGAGAAACTAAATGCAGCGAATCAAAACATATTGAAGCATAACTGCGAAGCAAATGCAATACTGAATGTTAATGCTTGAAGTAAAACGAACTGGGACTCGGCGATGTTCGTTCGACCAGTTCACGCTCTACAAAGCGCTACGTCAGGGTGGAGGCACTGGTGATTGAACAACTGGAGCAAATCTCTCTCCGTCCGTTGCTCCACTGCATCAAACTCCTTGAGCTTGATCAGTTCTTCACTCGTGGTTGATTATTAAGGAAATCACCGAAACCTTTGACAAACTGGACTTTGAGGCGACAATTACTCTTCGCTCTCTGAAGAACAACACTCTAACCGTCTAGGAGAATTGCAGTTCTCCAAGATAAAAAGGCTAGTAAGATTTCACCTAAGTCATCTCAAATCTACTCAGATCAATGGGACTTAGGCTTCAGTACTCTGGATTTTGGGTTTTACTTCGGTGGCGTTTTTGGGGTTGCTCTCTTCAGTCTCTCTTGGAATGATCTCAGAGCAGCCACTCGCAAATGGAGGAGGGGCGGCGTATTTATAGTTGGCGATCGCGAGGTGCGGAATGACCAAACTGACCCGAGGTGACAGCTTGACACGTGTCCACAACGGTCGGATTGTCATCAATGCGCAACTTTACTTGAGGAACAAGTAAATCTGACTCACGGACTTAGTTCTGCTTCAGTTGCCAAAGAACGAAGTCTTTGCTACCGAAACTTAACTTAGTGCACATGAGATTTCTTCACTCTGGCTTCTTACTAGGTTTGGATTTGATCTGAGCATTTCTCAATGACTTCGGTATCCACAAACTATATACCCCTCTTGATAGTACGGTTTGTCCTATGACTCAAGGAACCGAAAAAGAACTACACAAAAACATCTAAGTCTTGCGCCGTCTTCTTCATTTCCTTCAATGAGTAGAGCTTCAGGACACCTTCATTTTTGAGGGTCAACCTTCGTGATTAAGCTTCGCTCCGTAGGTTAATGCTTCGATAACTTGAAGACCTTCCCTGAAGCTTTATCACATAGCTTGTCCTTCAGGAACCTATGCAACTGTTTATACTAGAAAACATTGTTAGTTCCTCTACTGTTTTGTCCAAGAATATCCAATACACACGGGGGCAAAACTTTGCTCTTACAAGGCGACTTATCTATGAGTATGGGATTTCACCACCCATAATCATTTAGAGTTGTGAGCGGGCGATGAGGACCCATCTTAGTTGATCATCCGGCCTGGATGGGATGCCCCTCACGTACGATGCTTTCCGAGAGTGTTCTGTGCTTGGCCTTGTCTGCTCAGACAAGTGGGTGCAGCTCTTGGCTCTCCATGTGATTGAGTTGTGACCGGAATTACATACGCATATTCCGGGTCCCGACAGTTGATGAACTTTTGAGGGGTCGTGGCATCGATCTGCAGGCATATGGTAGAAAAGATGTCCAGTTGCACCAAGGTGTGCAGGAGAGTATCCATAGAATTGGCAGGCAGAGCAAACATATTGACGGTGCACCACAACTGGGAGTAGACCTTGGAAGCCATGTGGTAGTAGTCAATCGTAGAACTAGCCCATCGGTTAGGAGGCATCCCCGAGATAGACAAACCCGAAAGTGGTTCCCTCCGCGCAGGAGGAGCGCGACGAGGAGTAGGTGAGGAAGGGGCCTCTCGCTGACGGTTAGGCGGAGACTTCTTCTTGGTGTAGGGCTTGGGTTGCACACGAGGCACAAGCTCTTCATTCTCAAGGTCTTCCTTTTAGTCATCGTCCAGGCCAGCGTGTTCAACTTCACTACTGCCCGCCCCATCACCACGTCGAAGATGGCGACGAGGACACATGCCCTCCTGAGAGTCATCGGATCCCTGGTAGCGAGTGTCTGCGCAAGGAATCGGGGAAGCCAGAGTGAGACAGTGCACCGGTAAGATGGTCATACAGTAGGAGAGACACATAGGACTACGCCCGGACAACCGAAATCAAGGTCGGACGCTCGAAAAAATGCATATGCCAAATCCATCGGCGGAACCATGCAAATCTACCGCTCTCGGAGACACAACTTTTACCACGGGAATCATGAGCAGAATAGACCTAAAGGAATGGAGAGAAAGAACTCACCACTTCGAGACCCATTAGGAGGCATGGCGACCAGATCTAAGATGCACACCCTTGCTCTCCTCCAAGAGAGAATCTGCCCCTAAAGACAAATTAGTTGGGTCAAAACGTACATCGGGAGGAGGGAAACCCACGGATGCGATGGGAGACTCACCGGCGGGCAGGTTAGGACAGGGGCGGCTGAAAGACAGGCGGCGGCAGCGCTACGACAGAGGGCTCGAGCAAGAAGAAGAGGGGAAACTGCCTATTGAAGTGGGGAGGCGCGGCTCGTGCGGATTTATAGATACGGCACGTCGAACGTCCAAAGCATAAGTCGGACGGTCCGACATGGTGTCGGACAGTCCGGACAGGACGTCGGACGACCGACATGAGGGCTCAGTGGGACATGGCTATGGTAAGCGGTCGAACGGCCGGGCCAGGGGTCGGACCATCTCGGCTTAGCCTGGACCGTCCGGAACCCGACTCAGACAGTCCGAAGTGAGCAGGAGAGCGCTTATTTTTCAGACAGATTTTAAGGAAGGCATGGCGTTAATGTGTGGGTGAGCTAGCTGAATGATAAATATATATTGAGATAGATATGTATGACTAGAAATCATAGACATGACAACATCAATATCAAGATCATCTAAGATCCATTTGTCATAAAGGATCTATGAAAGGGTAGGCGGTGGCCGTGGCCACCATGTTTGAGTGGATGTGTTGTTGACACCGCGAAGATGTACCTTGGGTCCAACAATCACAACTCCATCGTGAACCGCTACACATGGATTCACCGAAGTGAGCATGCGTATTGTTGATGTTCAGTTCTATTTATGCATCACGTAGAGAGTTGAGAACTCATGAATTGAGTTTCTCCCCCTATATACATGCCTACATCTAGATAAGTTATATGCTATGTGCATGAATGAGAGCAAGATACCCCTAGGCCGTAAATCTATAACGTTCCAAGATACCAAGTTCACCTCTTAGTTGGCAAAACCTTGCTTCATGCAATGGCTTGGTGAAGATATTGGCAAGTTTCTTGTCGGTGCCCACATGTGCAAGAACAAAATCACCCTTTTGAGTATGATCCCGTATGAAGTGATGACGAATGTAAATATGTGTAAGAGCAAGTTTTGCCCTTAGGTTTTGGAGATTGTTGGACAAAGCAGTAGAGGAACTAATGTTGTTTTTGAGTATAAACATACATCTAGGTTCCTGAAGAATGGAGTTTGCAAGTAGAAGGTCGAAGGACAACTCACTGCAGCAAAGCTGCAGTCAAATACCGAAGCCTTTGATGGAGAACGACCCCTAAAAATGTCGTAACAAAAGAAGGTGTTCTCGAGAAGAATCGCAACGAGGAGAAAGCTGAAGCTGAATGAAGACTTAGTATTTTTTCTAGTTTCTCTTTTACTTTCTTGAGTCGTAGGAAAAACCGTACTATCAAGAGGGGTTTGCTAGTTGAAATGTTAGTCAATGTGAATTTTCTCTACTCAAATCAAAACCCAGAGAGATAGCCGACCGAGTGAAATCTCACTAAGTCGAGTAATAGCTCGAAGGCAAAGTCATCATACTTTGTGCCTCCGAGAGAGAACTCATTCAATGAGTCAACTTTCTTTCTCTGCAAGGAAAGTTGCGCATTGATTGGAAATCTAACCATTGTGGACACACGTCAAGCAGTTATAGCGGCTCACTTCAGTCATTTCTCCATTGGGATCGCCACCTATAAATACCCCGCACCCTCCCGCCATTTGTGGTTGGATGCTCCACTAAATATTCTAAGACAGAAGTGTTGTGAGCATCCCAAGGAAGATCTCGAGAGAAAACTAACCCAAGTCCCAAACTAAGTTGAGCAATTCACAGAGACTTAGGTTGATATTAGCCGGCCTTTTTATCTTGGAGATCTGAAAGTCTCCTAGACGGTTAGGCATCGCCTGTCAAGCAGTCTAAGAGTAATTGTCACCGCTGAAGGAAGTTTGTAAAGGTTTCAGAGGTGTCCTGAATCATCTACACCGAGTAAGAACTGGACAAGCTCGAGCACTTTGTTGCAGTGGAGAATAGGACGGAGAGAGTTTTGCTAAGGGCGTCTGGGACTATCTCGAGAAAATTGGTGAAGGTGACTCAGAAAGATTCTCACATTGACACTCTACGAATCAAATTCCATCGGTTCAAGCGTAAAGAGGGTGAAAAAGTTGCTGCCATCTACAACAGACTCACTGCTCTTGCCAATGAGCTAACTTATCTTGGTGCTGCTAATATCACTAGTTCCATTGTCGTAAGAACTTTGCTTCGATCCTTGGATGATTCTTTCTCACACATTGTGTTGATGATCAAGGAGAAATCTGACTTCAAAGATCTGGTACCTTCTGATATTCTTGAGAGACTCAAAACCTTCGAGATGGAAGAAGATGAGAAACATGATATAAATGGCTCTTGAATGAAAACTCGTGCTCTCAAGGCAAAAGCTTCGAGGCATTCTTCCTCGGATGCCAGTTCTGCCCTGGCTTTGACTCAGATGATCCCTCAAGCATTGTAAAGGATCTTGCACTGATCATGAAACATTTCAATAACTTTTAGAGAAAGAACACCTCTTCACCGAAGAAGAATTACTCCTCCAGACATTCAAGAAACTCCTCCCATCAGCGCTCATCATCAAAGAACTCATCAGCAAAGGAAAATGCCTGCTACAAGTGCAAGAAAACTGGTCACTTCATCGCTGATTGTCCTCTCTGGGAAATTGAAAACATATCCAAGCATTCACACAACAACTCTTCTAGAAAGTCTTATAGATCGAACAAAAACTACGAGTCAAAGAGACATGAATCAAAGTCCAGAAGAGACAAGAAAGATGATTCTCATGATGATAAGAATAAGAAGTATCACAATAAGCGCGAGAGTTCTTCCTCGAAGTCTCATTCCTCTCGTCGCAAGAACTCTCACCGTGCCAAGGCCTATATGGGAAAAGAGATGAACTCTGAAGATGATGCATCTAGGACCAAAGCTGAATCAAACTCAGGGTCTTGTTCTGGTTCTGAGTCTGATGGTGTTGCTGGCCTAGGATTTGCTTCGACCAAGGCATCAAGCTCATTATTCACAAACCAAAGCAGTGCAGATGAAACTCCTTCTTATTGCTTGATGGCCAAGGCTAAGTTATCCTCATCTAAGAATTCCTACGATACTTCTGATGGATCTGATTATGAAAGTAACTCTAGAGTAAGCTCTGCCAAAGTTGTTAAAATTGCTTCTATCCAAATATGAACTAGATTCTATGAGTGAAACTATTAATAAATTTGATACTTTGTTGATCGATGAGATTGAGAAAGGCCAAACTTTGACTAATAAGCAGGCTGCTCTGAAAAATAAGTTTGATGAGATTTCCTCTCGGAATGATCTCCTCTCAGTGGACTATGATAAGCTTACCTACGAATTTCTTCAAAGGAAAATGGCTCTCGAGAAACTGAGAGAGGATCATGAAGAGTTGGAAAATGTCAATCTCACTCTCAATGGTCAACAGGGCTCAGAAGCTAAAAATCATGCTATTTCACCATGCTTAATTTATTTGGAATGAAGTAAAATTGAGTTTACTTCTAAGAAATCGAAACAAAAAGAACCTATTATCATTGATGATACTAATCCCTCGGTCATGGAAAATTCTGCCGTTACCGAGGAACTCCTCAGGTTGACAGGTTTATTTTAAACAAGAATGTTTAAAAGTGTTCAGGGACACCAGTACCTATGTGATATCCTAAAGAAGGCCCTTCTTCATAGGAATCCTCGAAAGGAAGTTGTTGGTTTCGAAAGGAAACTAAACACTGATGGCACTTATTGGGAACCCGAGAAGTATCCTAAAACTATTTGGGTTCTAGCGAAGGAAAACCCATTGATATTACTAACCTTTTAGGTTTCAGCTACAAAATTGATAAGACCATTGTTGATGAATTACTTGATTCTGACTACAAGCTTATCAAAGATCAAGAAGGAAAGGTTTCCGCTGAATTCATTGGTAATCCTCCAAAGAATGGTTTCTATAAGAGACATATTTGGGTTCACAAATCTCTCGTAGAAATATTTCCCGCTAACCATTCTATGTAGGGAAATTCTATGGTACTACCTGTGAGACCCCTAAAATCAATCCGTGTACAGTAATCATACACGCAGGGTACACGGATGAGATTAGGGTGCCACGGTGAGAATATCACAGCACAACACTAAACACAAAAGGATAAACCAATATATTACAAGATAAGGGGGTCGCACAGACCCGAATACATAAGTTATATAAACCATAATATCTGAGTACATACATAGTTAAGTAGAGTTTTGCCTTAAGAAGGCTAGCACAAATACCATCAGAGATACAGATCGAAAAGGAAGGCCTCCTGCCTGGGAGCCTCCGAAAGTACTCCTGGTCCTGGTCAGCGGGGGTCTCGACGTAGTAGTAGGCGCCTCCGGGCTACTCCTGCTCCTTGGCTCCAACGTCGACTGCAACGACCGATCAGGCAAAACAAAAAGGGGGAAATAAAGCAAAGGTGAGTATCTAGCATACCCGCGAGTCTTAGGTCCGCTACTAAGCATTTATGCATTTGTATCAAATGGAAAGGGGAGGCTGTATATAGTGGACTGCAAGGTAGAAATCAGAATAAGGATAAGAAGCTAGGCCTATCGAAGACTAGCATCTTCCGACGTGTCTTGCAGCACAAGAAGAGAACAACTAACAATTCATATAAAGAATAAAGTAATAATGCAGCAGAATTTGCTGCGGCATTGTATAATAGTAAGTTGTAATAATTAATAATAATATATGCCTCCGAGTTCCCCTCCTCGACTTCCCCACGAGGAAGAAAATCCGGAACCAACAGATTAATAGTAGTGGTTTGTAGTGATAAGATCCGGCTTCAGCATAAAGCGTCCTGTTACCGTGGACACGGCTATTCGAATATATTAAATTCCCTGCAGGGGTGCACTACTATTCAGCATGCACGCTTGGATCTCCAGGGTGGCGGGAACCTTGTTAGGGAACGCTCCACCAAAGCTATCCGACACGGCGCAACCCATCCTAGGCTCAGCAGAGAGGCCATCCGCCAGACTATATCCTAGGCGCTCAGGGGTCTAGGTCCCTCACTATTCCACACTCCTACACAGTACGAGATTGGCACTTGAAGCAAAAGCAATCCCAAATACACCTGCTGCAGCAAAGAAGACAACACCGCTTCCCAGCAATCATCCCGTGGTACTGCTGACGTCTGAAGAGCTTTCGGACAAACTATGACGCAGGGGAGCCCATAACTCCTTATCCCATGTGAAGGTAGTGCATATAGACCAACGGACCTCTCAAGTCATCCATGGAACCATCTAGCATTTTAATATTATCTCGCAGACAACGTTTATCACTGTATGACTAACAACACAACGGACAACGAACAACAACAAGGACCACCAATAACGTCAGGGCCTGCCCTGTCGTCCCGTAAAAGCGTGCGGTTACCAACAAGGTGAACCGTCTCCTTACCTTGTCTCTCGTGTGCTCTTGGTAGAGCTCGACTTTTCGTGGTTTGTTAACTCTCGCGAAATATGAGCAGGGGACAAGCACACCAGTAACGTCGGTCGTACCCTCCCTGTCGTTCCCGACGCAATACCGCTCGCGGGCACCATTGGGTCGCCCGACTACTTACCTTTAAGGACACCAGTTGATTCAGGTGCCTACCATCAAGTGAAACCAGGAGGAATCACCCTCGATGGTACACTTAAAGAGGTTCGACAGAGACATCAATGGAATGAACTAAAGAGGTAAACCTCATATCATCCCGGTGATGCTACGCTACTAGGTCGACGGGAGTGAAATACGAGTCCATCCACTCGTAAGTCAAACTCGAAGCGACTCAGCAGTTTCTCGCCATTGTAGGTTACCTAGGGTGTCTGCATTGATCGTACCTGTTGTAGTTACAATATTTTGGAATCAGCATTCACTCACCAGAGTGATCACGACCCGCTATTCTAAACCTAGCTAACAATGCGCATGGTTTACTTCTGAATAATATATATATATTTATAGGCAGCATAGGATAAAGGAAGGTACATCAAGTGGCGACAATGACAGGCTATGCAATTGAATAGTTAAGAAATGTAGCAGCAGGAGTAACAATGCCTAGTGCAAGAAATGTACGGAAAAGATAGGCGATATCTGGGGAAGAGAATGGGTCTACTTGCCTGGAAGCTCAGCGGTAGAGGCACGATCGTCGATGACGTAGTCAATCACAGGGGCATCTGCATCGGTCGTCGGGACTACCGGACAATAAGAGAGGGGTGGGGGAGAAACAGTAAATACACAACAATAATAGAAATACAATTACAAGACAAAGCAGTTACAAAGCAATGTGGCTCTAACACAGTGTTCAGGGATCTGCCCAGAGCAGGAATTTATCCGGGGATGACTCATCAGTACCGGTGGATTACCGGACAGATCAACCGGAGGGGGAAGATTCCATGTATACAGTGTTAGAGACATCTGACAGACATGTGGATAGTGTATCCGTGATCGTTGATGCATTCCGAACAACTTTTATGTTCAGAACATCTCCATCCGGAAAGTTTTACCAGTACCGGGTAATTACTGGACAAGCGATCATGAGGGGGAAAGTCTCGGGTTCGGTATGTTAGAGGGGTGCGGTGGGTATGCGGGTAGCGTATTCTTAATCGTTATATTTTTCTGATCAACTTTCATGTATAAAGTTTTAATCAATTTAAACAATTTCTGGATTTTCTTTTAATTATTAAAATAGCATTATCCAAAACAGTGGGGGGGGGGGTTGACTGGTCAAACCTGACATTTGGGACCCACATGTCATAGACTGGAGCCTTTGACTGGTCAACAGACCAGTGGATCCCACATGTCGGCCTCTATAAATTTAATAAAATTATTTAGCTTATTTTACAACAATGAGGCCCACTTTTAAGTGTCACATGGGAAGGTTATTCTAATTCCTTTAATCTCTATTTAATTACCTGTGTGCTGGCCCACATGTGATCCACCCATTTTACTTAACAGGGGGGTTGTCTCCTTTTCTGCATTAACCACAAGTTAATTAGGGGGCTGGGTCCACATGGAAGTGGCCCAGCCAGACCACACACACCGCACGCATCACACAGGGATGCCGACAGCCATGGGCGGAGGGCGGCTCCGGCGGATGGAGATGGGACGACGAGGGGCGGGGCGCGGTCGCGGCGCACGCGCAAGGAGAGGACCGGGAGCAGAGAAGCCAGGGCACGGGGTGCCAAGCCATGGTGACGGCCAGCAACCGGCGCGCGCGCGGGACCCTGCGGGGTCATGCACGTGAGCTGCGGGCGAAGCGAGCTGCGGGTGAGGGCTAGCTACAACAAGCAACGGCAGCAGCGCATCGAGGAGGTTCGGAGGAGCCGGGCTCCATCCATGGTGGGCTCGGGCGGCCACGACATCGACGGGTAAGGACCTACGACGGCCATATCGGGCAGTGAAAAATGGGGGATGGAAGAGGAGCTCACCGGGGAGCTCGTGTTTGGGCTAGGGGAGCGCGGGGTAGCCGGGGTGGCGCCAATTCCGGCGAAGTCGATGGCGGCCGTGGCGGAGGAAGAAGACGATGGCTTCAACTGTGGTGCCCCAGAGCTTGATTCCTCTTGGCAGGTGATGAAGACGTCCACCGCCCAGCTTCCGGACAACGTGGTTCGTCTTGGGAGTGAGGTTGTCTGCACGTGCTCACGAAGCCATGGCCATGGCGGCTACGGGCGTGAGGTTGAAGATGACGAGGGCGAGAGGGGAAACGAGCTGGGCCTCGATCTAGGGTTCCAGGGAGGGTGTGGGGGCCGTTCTTATCCTTGGCGGGCAACTGTATCGGCGCGAGGAGACCGGGTTCGATGGGGACGAGTGGCTTGGTCGCCATGGCGCTCCACTGTAGCGGGAGGAAGGAGAAAGATGAGAGAGACGGGTTGGGCCCGGTTGGGCTTTTCCTTGAGCGAGGAATAAGGTTTTTTGCAATTTTTTGTTTGCTGTTATTCTATGCTTACGGTTTTATTTGTTTAGATAGTTGTTGATTTTTGTATCAAGTGAAAATAGTTCAAATATTAGTGTTACATGATATTACAGTGCCTCAAAAAGTTTTGGTCTTTAACAAAATCATTTGCATTTTTTTGTTTTATTTTAATAGGGGTTAAATGGGGTTATTTAGCACCATTTGAATTGTTTAAATTACTAAAACACTTTAATAAATTCCCATTGTTATTCTAATATGAACAACTGACTTTTAGGCAATTGATAAAATTGGTAGCAAAATATTTGGCTTAGCTTTAATTTCCACTTTGTTTTGGAACTCCCAATTGAGTTTGAATTTGGCTTGTGAATTTGAATCAAGGTGATCAACACGTGGTTAATCACAGGGACTGGGTATTAAGCAAGAGTGATTGCTATAGCACTGACACTGGGGGTGTTACACCACCGAGACACTTCTATTCTCTCGTAGAGAGAAATGATCCTCTAATACTTGCATCAAATGTTCCCCAGAAGTAATACTATCGAGTTGATAGAATTTTTTATCGCCATCGTGATAACAATGATAAAGTTGCCTATACTTACTAGTATGCTAACCCCTCGTCGAGGAATTATGTGTATGGTGTACTTGATGGTTCCCCTCGTAGAAATACTTCTACTCGCAATACTTCTTTTGCATCCACTAGTACATCTGCTCCTTCTCAGTCACCTGCTCTTTTGTGGGTGGTTACGAAGAACTAATTCTTCTGCAGGGCTATGTCTCCGGTGGATCCAAATGGGTCATGGACAGTGGTTGCACTAATCATATGATCAGATGCAAAGAGTTGTTTACCGAAGACAAACTTACTCAATCTTCTCAGAGATATATTACCTTCGGTGACAACAACAAAGGGAAAGTATTTGGTTTGGGTAAGGGTGCCATATCGAAGGATAAGCATATTGACAAAGTTATGCTTGTTAAATCTCTCGGATACAATCTTATCCAAGCTATGTGATATGGGTATGCTTGTATTATTCTCTTCCTCTCGTTGTGTTGTGTTTTCACAGAATGAATATACTTTCGTCTTTGAAGGATATCGTAAAGGAGATCTTTATATTGTTGATTTTTCTTCGGGACCTGTTGTTTCAACATGTTTACTGGCTAAAGCTACTTCAGGGTGGCTATGGCATAGAAGACTTGGTCATGCAGGAATGAAAAATCTTTAGACTCTTATCTCGAAGAAACATATGATTGGTCTTAACAATGTGAAATTCGATAAAGATCGTCTATGCAGTGCCTGTGAATCTGGAAAGATAACCGAGAAACACCATTCAGTGAAGAAAATCATGACCACTACTCGTCCTCTTGAATTGCTCCATATGGATTTATTCGGTCCTCAAAATTATGCTAGCCTTGGAGGTAACAAGTATGGTCTCGTTATCGTTGATGATTTCTCTCGCTAGATAGTTGTTGACATTTGCAAAGAGACCTCAGACCGAGTATGAACTCACACTCAAGCATATTTGAAGTGATAATGGTACTGAATTTAAGAATACTCATATCGAAGATTTTCTCGATGAATATGGCTTTACTCATGAATTCTCTGCTGCTTACACACCGCAACAAAATGGTGTGGTCGAGAGGAAGAACCGAACTCTTATTGAAATGGCCAGAACTATGTTTACTGAATACAAGACTCCTATCAGGTTCTAGGCCGAAGCAATTAATACAACATGCCATATCATCAACAAGGTTTATCTCCACAAGTTTTTGAAGAATACTTCACATGAGCTTATCACTAGTAACAAACCAAATGTATCTTACCTTAGTGTGTTTGGTGCTCCATGCTATATTAGAGATATGAATCATAGCTCTAAATTTGCCCCTAAGGCCCATGAAGGTTTTCTCTTAGGTTATGGCTCAAACTCTCACACTTACAGAGTGTACAACTCCCATCTTGGTAAATTTGTAGAGACTGTAAAGGTAAGGTTTGATGAAACTAATGGCTCTCAAAAGGAGCATTTACCTCATAATCTATATGATCCTGCTTTGGATGAAGTTATCAGGTCCAAGACTATTGGAGATATTCGTCCTGTTGAAGCTATCCCTTGTCGAGAAGATAGGAATGATGATGATACAATGTTCCCAGACATAGCCCGGGGCGCCGGAGACCATATTCCTGAAAACAATGGTGCAAAAGACGAAGAAGAACCTCTGAACGAAGAAAATGCTGATCCCGAAGGACATGGAAATCCCGAAGGACAAGCTCAACCCGAAGGTCCAGCTCAACCATAAGGTCAAGCTCAGCCCGAAGGCCAAGCTCAACCCGAAGGAAAAGCTCAACCCAAAGGAAATCCAAAGCCACAAGCCAATCAAGTTGCCTTATCACGAGTTTGAAGAAGAGTGAATGTGGATTCAATCCTTGCTGACATTGGTCAACCAGGTCGCCCCACTACTCGTTCCCGTACTCATTTGGCTACCTTTCGTGGAAATTTCTTGTTTGTCTTCATGCTAGAACCATCGAAATTTGATAAGCCATGAAGGACTCAGACTGGAAAAATGCTATGCAAGAAGAACTTCATCAGTTCCAAAGGAACAAAGTCTAGTCCCTCGTCGAAAGACCTGATACTTAGAAGCATAATATCATCGGTACAAAATGGATCTTCCGCAACAAACAAGATGAAGATGGTATTGTGGTAAGAAATAAAACTCGACTGGTTGCACAAGGGTACACCCAAATCAAAGTTATTGACTTTGGTGAGACCGATGCTCTAGTTTCTCATCTTGAATCCATTCGAGTTGTGCTTGCATTTGAAAAATACAATGGTATTTTGCTCTATCAAATGGATGTCAAAAGTTCATTTCTTAACGGTAAAATCGAAGAATAAGTGTATGTTATGCAGCCACCAGGTTATGAAGACCCAAAGAATCCTATTATGGTGTACAGGTTACACAAGGCTCTTTATGGGTTAAAGCAAGCACCTCGTTCTTGGTATGAAACTCTCAAGGATTTTCTTCTCAAAAGGTATTCAAACCAGGAACAACTGACCATACTATTTTTACTTGAGCATATAACAATGACTTATTTGTGTGTCAGATTTATGTCAATGATATTATCTTTGGCTATACTAACCCTGATATCAGTGAAGAATTTGCTCGAATGATGTCGAAGAAATATGAAATGTCTATGATGGGTGAATTGAAGTTCTTTCTCGTACTTCAAATCCGTCAACAAAAGAATGGGACATTTATCTCTCAAGAGAAGTATGTCAGGGATTGGCTGAAGAAGTTTGGTCTCCTTGATTGCAAAACTATCAAGACACCAATGCCTATGAATGTACAACTAGATGCAGATGAGAAGGGCAAACCTTTCGATCAGAAGAAATATCGTCGGATGATCGGTACTCTTCTTTACCTTTGTGCATGTATACCTGACATAATGCTTTCAGTTTGTATGTGTGCTCATTTTCAGGCAAATCCAAAAGAATCACATCATATAGCAGTCAAGCGAATTCTTTGATATCTTCCTTATATACCTACCTTGGGACTTTGGTATCCAAAAGGTGCTGAGTTTGATCTTATTGGATATTCCGATTTTGACTAGGCTGGTGATCGTGTCGACCGGAAATCTACCTCTGGTACTTGTCATTTTCTCGGTAGATCTCTGGTATGTTGGGATTCAAAGAAATATAATTGTGTATCAATATCTACTGCTGAAGCCGAGTATATTGCTGCTGGATCATGCTGCACTCAAATTCTCTGGCTTAAGAAAACGCTGGAAGATTACGATATTCATGTGAAGAAAATTCCTCTGTTATGTGATAACGAGATTGCTATTAAAATTTCTCATAATCCTGTGGAACACTCTCGAACGAAGCATATTGATATTCGTCACCATTTTCTTTGAGATCATGTTCAACGAGAAGATATTGTTATCAGCCATGTTCGAACGAAGATCAATTGGCAGATATCTTTACAAAACCATTTGATGAGAAAAGGTTATATGCATTGAGGTGTGAGTTAAACATCTTAGATTCACGCAACGTGCAGTAATATCAAACCCATCTATCCTTTGTATAATATGTATATTAATGTCTGCAGTAGTTTACTTATGATAATACTCTTCCGTTTTTTTAATTGAGGTTTGTTTTTGTTCGTTTTGGTGTATGTCCTATACACTTGTTACTCTGAGTTTTGTGTCGTTTGGTTTTCTCTCGGATTGATTAAGTATCGCACCCTGTTTTCTCTCTATTCTATCCCTACCCACTCTATGTTTTTCTCTTGTGAACATGTATATTTGTTCTCGATCAGATTCCCTTCGAATGTCATTGATTCCGAAGGAAAATCTATTGAACGTTTATCTAAGTTTTATACTCGATGTTCGATGAGTTTGTTCTCAGACGTGGAGAAACTTTCTTTTGGAACGTTGGGATTTTCCCGAGATTGCCGCCATAAAATCCGTTTTTTGAATCCAGAGAGACGCGAGATATGCGCTGTTGGATCGGATTTTACAGTTATGTCAGAGATCCCCTTATATATACCGATACCCCAACTGCTCATTAATCTCAAATCGCCTCGACTTCATCATCCTCTACTGCTCGGAAACCCTCGCGCGCCGCAGTGCTTCCTCGCTGCGTCGACGACCTCGCTGCTTAACTGCCGGAAGGACGCCGCCGGAGGACTTCCCCGCCGACGAGGATCTTCATCCATGTCATCGTAGTGATTGCACATCATCGAGCTAGGGTATGTGAGGCGCTAGACTCGAATCCGCCCTCGTCTGTTCTTAGAGTTCTAGTTTTGTTCTTGATTTCTTTTGTTTTTATTAGGTCTGTTTGATCCGTTTGGATCTTTGCACTTTGGGAAATCAGTTTCTAGCGTTTCCTTCGATTTCGCATCTGGTCTAGGTATGAAATCCCTCACCCGCTCTGGAATTTATGTCTTAGATCTAATCTCACAGATTCATATCGATAGATTTACTCTCTGTGCGCTTTGTTCATATCAGTTCTTCATTAGATTTACACTTGATGGAAAGTACTCGTATGAAAAATTGCAACAAAGTTAAATCTCTCTATATGTTTACTGCGATCGAAAAGTTTTTCCTTCGAAAAAGTCGCTGGTACATGTTCATATCTTGCCTATTTTTCCTTCGTACCTCTTATTGTTCGCAGGAAAATGTCAGACAACGCAGGAAATTTTAGGAAACCCAAGCGTGCAGGTGGTCGAACAAAAATCAAGAATAACTCAGAAGGATTATCTGAAGATTTGATCATTGACAAGAATCTGAGAACACTACAAAACCCATCTGAGGAAAACGCCAAATCGAGAGATAACAGACTGCAAGAAATTCTTATATTACAAGCTCTTCGGTGGTATCAATACAAGGCAATAATTCCTCGTTGGGAATTACTTTTTGCATTGAACAACCCATGGTCTGATGTTGCATCCTTGAAGCTGGCTAGACACGAGAAAATAGACCTGCCCCTACTAAAGATGCACATCCCTCCACACTGAAGACGCATGCTGATTTTCATGAGGTTATTGATGGTTGAGCTGAACGAGCAGCAAAGAGGAAACATACGTTGGCCAAGAAGGTTGTTGCTGCTGCTGGCACCGAGAACATTGCACAAGGTGCAAGCCCTAGTGCCACTGCAAAGACCGAGAAGAAGTCTGCCAAATGTTTGTAGAAATAAGACATTACTTCTCCTCCTGAGACGACTTCCGCATCTGAAGAAGAAGGCAACACCGAGAAAGTTGATGAAGGTGCGGATGCCAATGATGAATCTGAACATCCACCTTCACCCCGGAAAAAGAATACACCAAAGAAGAAACCTGGTTCCAAGAGTGTTCGGATCCAGGAGCCCGAGAATGTTTCGGCTCCTCGAGAAACAATAGACATGACCAATTTGGTCAGTAATCCCCCGCTTTCCACTGACGCCCCAGTTCCTCCTTGTCGGGCAAAGCCATATGCTGTTGCGAAGGGAAAGCAATCCTCTGTGCCCGAGGATAATGAATCACTGAGCCAAAGTAAAGCCAGGATCACCAAGAAGAAGGCCTCGAAGCTTCTGATCTTGAGAAGGCCAAGCTGCTCAATTTCTACGGCACGCCAGAAAACAAGAAAGCCGAAGTTGCCAGAAAGTTGGGCATATTACATCTGATTTCAGAGAAATATCACACTCAACATCTTCTAGCCAAGGCTGCCGAAGGAGAATAACATTCTGCTATAGTTGCTGCTGAGCTAGAGAAAGTTGTTGTCGGGGGTCAGATCCCCCGGGAGTGATATAGTTCCGGAACGCGCATGCGAAACACAATGAAGATCGTCGAAGCTGGGACACACTAGGATTTACCCAGGTTCGGGCCGTCCGGAGACTAAAAGCCCTAGTACAACTTGTCTGGATTGATACGGTGTATGCTACAAAGGTGCGGAGCTCTTCCGAGATGGATTCGAGTTCTTGGTGGCAGAGAGATGTTGCCAATTATGCATCTTCTGTCTTTCCAGCAGCTTGGGCCTCCCTTTTATAGCTCAAGGGGGTCACCACAAGTGGCCATGAGTGGTGTTGTTCTTATGGAGCCCGGGGTGACGGGTGTCGCCGAAACATTCCTTCCAAGAAGGGTGCGTGGCGAGGCGACGCCACTCCTCCCGAGTGGGCGTGTGGGGCCTCGGCACATACGAGGAGTAGAACGGGAGTGAAGGCGCTGCTGTCGCCCTGTCCCTCAGACCAGGGGCGGCGCATTGAATTCCCTTTGGAATGTTCTGCATGTGGTGGGACCGCCTTGTCCCCTCCGCGCCGCTTAAGGGAGAGAGAGACATTGCTTCTTCCGGTTTCCTGCTGTGTGGAACTCCTTTCTGGCAATACTTTGTTTGTACCAAGAGGTAACCTTCCTTAGCAAGCTGTTGCAGGCTTCTGGGATAGGAGAGCGAACTCCTGCTCCCCAACAGTTGTGGCCCCTAGCACCACGAAAGAAAATGTTGCAGCCTCTAGTGCTGCACAAGAGAAACTTATGGCCGCTAGTGCCTAGAAGGAAAAGGTTTCGGCCTCTGGTTCCGTGAAGAAGAGCGTTACAACTTCCAAGGCTACTAGGGTGGCCGAAAAGAAAGCAAAGGAGGCTAGGAAACAAAAGCCACTTGTTGCTCGAATTCCTCGTGCTGCTCTAGCACCTTCCGCCCCCGTTGGACCCCCTACGCAAGAAGATCGACAAGATGAAGAGAGCTCCAATGAAGCTCATTCCCTCGGCAAACTTGAGTGGTATGCAGTTGAGATTACAGGTGCTCTGTGGAAGAGAGCCACCACCCCCAGCGATGTTTCTCCCTAGAACTTTGTCCCGAAGGAAATCGAAGCTCGAGTGGAAAAGTATATGAATTTTTGGGCCGAGTTCTCGCCCAAGATCGCAAGGACCGTCATCAGGAAGTTTTCTATGCTGAGCAAATGCGAGAAGAAAAAGATGATGAACTGTCGAAGAAATTCTTCGAGTCAAAACTCTTTGCTCTTGCTGAGTCAAGGAAAGTTCAATAACAAAACATCACAACTGTCCACACCAAGGTCAGACAGATTGTGGACGAAATGTGCAAGTCATGAAATGCTGCTCTCGTAGAGAAAGAATCTCGAAAGAGAAAATCTCCCGAGAAAGATGCTACAAATACCTCTGGATGTGGGACGTCACATAATTGTTCGAAGAAGAAGAAGTCTGCCGATGTTGAAGCTGCATCATCTCGGCAGGAAACTGCACCCCCTGCCCGGAAAGCAACCCCACCACTTTCTCCAACTCCTCCCCAAAAAGCAACTCCACCCCGAGCTCCTACACCACCCCGTCAAGAGACTCCTCCCCAACAAGAAGCCAAGCCCAGTGCTCCTGCTGTGATCAAGGAAAATGCTCTGATTGAGAAAGCAGTCTTTGATCCTCCTCCTCCTGTTGCCGAAAAGGATTTCTCCTTGTCCCGCACTGATCAAGAAGAAGAAGATGTGGATGTCAGCATAGTTTCCCCTCGCCGAGATGCACCGCCTGAAATTGATGAAGGAAATGTTGCTGAAGATGGCTCTAGGTACGCAAGCTCTGAAGAAAATTCATCATCCTCATCTGCTTCCTCAAATGAAGAAATGGTTGGTGTTGCTGAGCAACTTGACGCAAATTTTGAGGCCATGGAAACTGAAGAGGCCGAGCAAGGTTCTACTGTCGACGAAGGAGATCCTGTCGAAGAAAAAGCCAAGGAAGATCTCCCTGCTGTAGCTGCACCAACTCAGGATATGATCAACATACCATCTTCACAACCTCGTGCTGATGCTCCTCGCATGTAGTTTCAGGATGATGTGATGGATGAATTCCGTGTCGATGACCTTCCGCATTCAGCTCATCCAAGGGAAATGTTGCCTCTGTTTCGCCCAGATGTTCGTCGTGGAGGTCCCATATTCAAGCGCTGTGAGCACAATCCATATTTCTTCGACACTAGTCCATACAATGTTCCAAGTAATTCTTATTCCCTTCAGTTCTGGACTCAAGAACATGCCGTATACTATGCTCGCACCCTTCTGAATAAAGAGAAGATATCCAAGCATCTGTATTTGGATATGCCTTCGACATACGCTACAACCTATTTCGAGAATGTTGGCAAAACAATTGATGGACTTCATGCTCATAGAATGTTTGATCTCAGTACTGGTTTGAACCCTGAACTCATCAAACAGTTCTTTGCTACACTTTATGTCACTTGAAAACATACTCGGCCGAGCACTTGGAGGTTTGACTACATGATACAAGGCCAAGTTTTTCATTTAAGTGTCCATGAAATTATGGAAGTAATCAATTTTCCTCGGTTCGAAGGTTTACCCCACAAGGTGTATGACTTTCCCAATTTCACTCCAGCTGAATTTTCTACACTGATGAATCCTGATGTTGTCGGAGATACTAATCCAGATGAACCCAAGCCGAAGCATTTGATCTTCAAAGCAAAAGCTTGGTTCTATATCCTGTCGAAGACTTTGATTCCAATGCTGGATGTGCACGATGACTATCCCATTCCAACTATTGTTCAACATGCCATCATGAAGCTAGTCAATGTTCTTCCCTTCAATTTTGAAGACAGCTTCATACGCACCATCGTGTCCTGTGCTGATGATCATATTGCTCTAAAACTATATGCATTGTGGCTCATGGATGTCTGTAATTACTCTCGGGACGTGCCATTCTCCGTCACCATTTATCCCTCCATATTCACTCCTCCAGTCAAGGAAGTCTTGAAGGTTGTTGCTCGACCCAATGATCCATTCGCCGAGCATGTTGGAGAAGGGCTCATGCGACTGAACGAAACATTCATTCCAAGTTCATCAAGCTAGTTCATCACATAGAGATTTCCCTTCGGTCGCAGCAAATGTTCCACAACTACATCGATGAAGATCGCGTGCAGAAGCAAGCCATCATGAATGAGTTGAACCTGTGCCGTAACATTACAATGAATACCAATCAAATTCTTCGAGAATGTCTTCGCCGCGATTGGAAAGTTCTAAGGAAATTTAATTCCCTTGGTCAGTTCCACCACTGCGGTTTCGAAGAAAATCCTCCCCATCTGTAAAGGCACTGGAAAAATGATGATCGAGTGGATCGACCAGATCCCAAAATCCCATTGCTTCCAAAGAACAGAGACGTTCTCTGGGTGTATGATTACTACCACATTGCCACTGAACCTGCATCCTCCCACTCCGACACCTAAGAACAACGTGCATCGATAGTTTACTCGCCACTTCCCAAAATCCCCAAGTCTCTAGAAGAAACACTGCTCGATTATTTAGGTGATCAGCACTCCTTCCGCACCAAGATTACTCCTCCTGGCGGTCGCTCGCACTGTCGTTGTCCTGCTGCATCAAGGCCACATGCTTCACCGCCCGTGGAATCCTCCTGACGTCGGCGCTTCGGAAAAATTTCGACCCCATCTCAATCTTTTTGTTCAATTATTGACAAAAACAGAGCACTGATCGCGCAGTTCGAATTTTTACCCGAATCGGAGGTCCTGCGGACAACCGGCGGTCAGAAACGTGAGCACCGCGCACGCGAGTGAAAAACCGGGGATGTTTTTGCAAACTGCCAGCGACCTGGGTTATATAAAGACCACCACACTCCCACCTCTTTCTAGGGTTTCCCTAGCTAAATTTTGCAGCCACCCCCCTCCTAACTCCCAGATTTGCTCCAAAATAGCCCCAGATCCGAAAAACCCTAGCCAGATCGGATCTCCACCGTCAGATCTGGACACTAATGGCCCAGATCGTGCCACGTCAACCCCACCAACCCAGCCTCACCTCCTCTCTCCTCCTGCCCGTGGAGCAGCCGCCGCCAGCCCGCGAGGACGCCGCCGCCGCGTCCAACTCCGGCCATCGCGCGCCCCCGCCGGCCCCTCTCTCTCGTGCCTCTCCTTCCTCATCCCTCTCCCTTCTCCCCTGCCTCCCCTCACCCTCCTTCTCTCCCACAGGAGTCGCCGCGAGTCTCCGCCATTGGAGCCGACGGGGAGCTTCGTTGCCGCCGCCCGAGCACGCCCCGCTCCGCCGCCTGGACCGCGCCTCCTTCACCTCCCTCACGAGACCCGTGACGCCGCCTCGCCCCTGTACCGCTCCGCCTGCCGCCGGTGGCCGGCCGGCGAGCTCCAACCAGCGCCGCCGCCGACGGGATCGGGAGACCGAGCGGCTCACTCGTCGTGTCCCCGTCGTCCCCTGGGCCGGCCTGCCAGTAGCCTAGCGGCCACGGCCCAGCACGCCCAGCCGGCCTAGTCCGCCTCCAGCGCATGGGCCTCGGCCCAAGGTGAGCTGGCCGCCCCTTTTTATTTATTTTTGTTGCTGCTGGGCTCGGCCCATTAGAGAGACTGCTATTTAGCGCCCGAGGCGAGAGATAGTTATCCAGCGCGCGGTCGGTTAGGCACAGTAGCTTTAGTTTCGGCCCAGTAATGTTTTTTTTTTCCTGAGCTTATTTAAATTGCAGATTATTGTTATATTTTGCGGTGCCCGTATCTTTTCACCGGTAGCTCGGATCGCAACGCGTAAAACATGAAAGTTGCTTAGTTTTCTGTGTAGATTAATAAAATGTGCTCTTTTTCCATGTTTGACTTTGTTTACATGCTGTTTACCTTCTAATTACAACTGCTTTCCACTGTAAACTGTAATAGTCATAACTTTTTAACCGTTGCTCCTATTAAAATGTTTCTTATATGTAACTTGAGTAGAATTGCATATAGATTGTGTTTATGCTGCTCTTGGTTGCTAATAAAAATAATAAAATATGTTTAGGGGCAGAACAGTACCAAACGCAATAAATATCGTGGGGTCTGTAATAGTTGCCATGTATAGGTTTTACCCCCACTTAAATTGACTAGATTAGATACTTTATTTATGCTTCACCTCTTTCCATGTTTGAGTGCTATGCCATGTTAACAACCTTTGTTGATCACCTGTAGCTTAACAACTTGAACCTTTCCAAATGTGTGGTATCGTCGTGTGTGACGAGTACTCCACTTAACCTGTTAGTAACCGCTCCAGTGTTTACTGTCTTGTGTGCTTCCGCGGGTACCTCTTGGAGACAATGCGAGCTTGCGATCAACTACACTTTCGGAACCCGACTTATCAACAGGCAAGGACTATACATTACTTATGATCCATTCTATTTCAACCAGCATTTTGCATGCTAGCATAGGATAGGTTCGATGTTTGATCCTACCACATGTTTACAGCCTCTTTCAAACCGATACTACCATGTCCCCTCCCAGAAAACCTTGTACTGCTATGTTACTATTTCTCGTTGCTCAGCCCCTGCTTAGTATGCATGCTTAGGATGCTACGATGTTACCCCTGTTACTCCTTGGCTTGGGATATCACATTATTATATTGTTGTTGATGATATGATTATTATATTGTTGATTATATTCGACGAAGGATGGAAGGTCTAGGCTATCCCGCCCCGATGCTTTGTTCCATTCGAGTCACCTAGGATCCGAGTTACGGGTATTGGTTTTAAGACTGAGCGTGCCTAACCGCGTGTGGGATGCTATGGGGTCCCCTTTTCTTACTTACCTAGCTTCAAACATTTCTAGAGGTGGCCCAGGCTGGTTTTACCATTTGAAAACCGTGTGTGTGACTAGTGAGCTCCCAGCAGATTTTCAAACAACTCGGGCCAGCGGAGACAGAGTTCCTTTGTTGGTCCAAACCTGGAAGCACGAGGGCTACCCACAGTGATGGGTTAGTTACCCCGACCTCGTCGAGCCGGAAGAGTCCGATCCGATAGCGCGGCTGGCCTTTGGATTGGGTGTCGCCTCCCCAGGGGCCACCCGGATTTGTTCGTTGTTAGTTAGAGGGACCTGTTGTTCCGGATCTCTTGGGACTAAATCATAAAATGGTTGCCTATCATGGGTAGCAACTGAGAGAGATGGGCGTGCGTGCGGAGCCTTGTAATGGGCAGTTGGTACACCCCTGCAGGGTTGAATCTTTTTGAGAAGCCGTGTCCACGGATATGGACGACTTGAGACCTACTCCTTGTTCATAGACAACAACAACTGAGATAATCTTAATATAACTTGATCAACGTGTGCGTGTGCCTTGACTGCTTCTTCTTCGTCGGGATGCGAAGATGAGGACAAGGATAGGATAGGTGTTATGTTTGCGTAAGCAGTTGATAGCAAGACTTGTTGGAGGCGATTTGTAAGGCCCCTGATGCGGTACTACCTCTAACTAGTCGCTTTCGCGTCCGGTTGGAGTTAGAAGCGCATCAAACGCCACCGGCGCACGACACTCGCACTCATGTCGCTGCCGGATTCTCGACAACAGGTATAAAACACAACTCTACAAGAAAGGAAATACATATAGAGATAATAGAGCAGGGCATACAACGCCACTGTCCAAAATATATAACATTCTCATGAATACATCTCATCAGTACATCAAGCGGAAGCAAGGCATGGACCGGGTACGGTCAAGATCCAATTTGCCCTAGAGAGGGCTACACATAAATCCACCCACGGGAACGTCTGAGCCCAACTAAGGATCCTACTGGTCGATGTAGTTGTACTCGTCGTCATCCTCCGGGGGTACCTCCACGAAGTATCGTCCAGTGCTGGGGTCGAGGAAGTAGTCCACTGCAGCGGCCGATCAGGCAAAGCGGTAAAGGCGGAAAAGTAAACGGGGGTGAGAACATATCATTACGGAATAACTAGCGCTACGGGTAAGGTAAAGATATAGACAGTTTGCAGCCGTACTAGCATATATGGTGGCTACACGTTCTATCAGAATAAAGATGAGATCCAAGAAGTTACGTTGACAACGTGTCGTAAGTCAGCTATCCACCTGCTTACGCAAACATAACACAACCTCGTTTCTCTCTCGGTCCCCCTGGACGAAGAAGGACAACCAAGGCACGCACACGGTTTGTCAAGTTTTATATCATGGTTACATTGATGTTATTCTATGATCAAGGAGTAGGTCTCAAGTAGTCCATAACCGCGGACACGGCTTTTCGAAAAGATTTACCCTGCAGGGGTGTACCAACTGTCCATTATAGACGTCGCATGTACGCCCGGTTTCCACTTGGCTAGGTAAGCGCCTGAAACTCCGGAACGTCAGAGTCCCTCTAACTAACAACACACAAATCGGGGTGGCCCCCGGTGAGTCGACACCCAACTCAAAAGCTGGCCACGCTCTCGAATCGGTCTCCACCGTCTGTCGCAGGTTTGGATAACCGGTTAGTTCTCTTATGAGACCGGGTCCTCAGCCGGACAAAGTGGGCCAGCCAAGAAACTATGTCCTCCTGGCCCTGGTTTGGTTTGGAAACAACTGGGGATCCAACCAGCACACACACATTGCAAATGTAAATCAGCTCGGGCCACCACTAGAATGTACGAGGCTAGGTAGGTAAGACAAGGGGGCCCCATAAAACCCCACACACGATTAGGCACGCTCATCAAGAAACACAATACCCGGAACTCGGGTCCTAGGTGACTCAAATGGAACAAAGCACCAGACGGGAATAGTCCAGCCTTCCACCTTTCGTCGAGTATAAATTAACATCATTTAAGAATAATAAATATCAACCAACTTCTTTTCTAACATGATATCCCAACCATAAATATATAAGGTAGGCAGCAAGTTTTCTATCCATACTAAGCAATGGCTGAGCAGCGGTAACTTAGCAGAACAATGGTTTGCTGGGATGTGGGGATCATGGCTGTATGGGTTTAAACATGGCATATAATGTAGATAGGATCAAGCAATAACGTTCTAGATCTACAGCTAGGCATGAGCAGAAAGTTATAAAGTAATGACACAGATCTCCCCCTTGCCTGGTAAGGTAGTTGAAGCAGCACTCACGGTACCCTCGGGCTCGGTGTTGGACAGCTCCACGTAAGTCTCCTCGGCGGTCTCAGGTGCTAACGTAAGGTACCGGCAAGGAAAGGCACACAAGTAAGTAGCTGATGCAACTCAAACAAGGATGGCATGATCCGGTTTTATTTACATGGTATGACCCTGTCTAGTCAAGTTTAAATGAAGGTGATGACGACAAGTCATCACTTCCATATGCATTTTCTTTACATTATAATGGCTTTGGTCTGAGCCTTAACTTAGGTGTAAATAGCATGATAACATGACATGATCAACAAAGCATTACAGGAATTTAAATAACATGAAAGTAAAACAACGATTCCGGAGACGGAGTAGTGCCGGTGAAATTGACACACAGATAGGTGCAACAAATGTTTGGAACCAGCCACACACATATGACAATATGTTGGGACTGACTTAGAGAAGAAGAGTCGGAGGTCACGGAACAAGATTTGAAGGACTGGAGGGACAACAGTTTCAGATGCACTGAAGCTGAAATTGTTGCAGGCAAAAGATTTGGAAGCTCCTGGACCAGGTGCTCACACCTTGTCTCAAAAGTTGCTTGACACAACAAGAAAACATCACTACTGAACTCCTTGCAGAAAAACACCGCAAAAACATATATGACATGTCTCAGATTGAATTTGCAATGGCAGTTGCAAATTCACCTGAAGTTCAGGGGGCTGAGTGCAAAATTTGCACATCAAGGATTTTGAAAAGGTTCAGATGAGCAAACCATCATCACCATGCAATTCCTTGCTCAAAATTACCTAAAATTCATATATGGCATGGGCCATTTGAATTTTGAACCAAACTTGGCAGAACAGGAATTAAACAGGGGGGCTTATTGCACTTTTGACCAAACTTCATTTAATAAAGGGGCCAATTGCAAAATTGATTATCACTACTGCAATCAGTAGCTCAAATTACCCCAAATGCACATATGGGATGCCACTGTTTGAACAGCTGGGGGGGAGGTCTAGTTGAATTTGAATTCAAACTTGAACTAAAACAAAAACAGAAAAGAAAAGAATAAATAACAAAAAAAAGAAAGAAAAAAAAAACGCGGTCCTGCCAGCTCGGGCTGGCTTCGGCCAGCGGCCCATCGCTGCTCGCTGCCCCTGGTGCTCTATGCAAATGGGCCGAGCCCAGTGGCTATCACGGCCACGCTCTCAAAAAGAGCAAAAATGGGGTTTTAATCGAACCCAGGGGGGGATTCGAACCCGCAACCCCGCGCTTACGAGGCCAAGCGCTAGACCATCTCGGCTAAAGAACGAGTTGTGACAGAGTACAGCTCGTACTGAACATGATCTAGCTACGGGGGTGCTACGACTGGAAACGAACACAAGACTGAACTCGGGTTCAGTTGACAGCAGACGGCGGAAGGAGGGATCTTGCCCCCGTTGGAGTTGATCCAGAACTCCAATACAAAGAAGTAGCGCTGCATCGACCTCGTGCTGCTACGGTGGTCTGCATCTCGCGGAAAAGGAGCAGATCGGGCGTGGTTTGAAGAAAGAAAGGAGACGCTTTCCACTGTCTGACGAAGTTCAGACAGCTGCTACTGCGCGCGATGACTTCCGGCGTCCACCGCACCTTGCACGGCTCGCCGGGGACGCCAAGGTCTCAACCAGACGCAGCTGGAGGTGCCCGGTATCCATTTTTGCTGCAAGCTTGCCTCGCCGTGCTACTAACTGTCGCCGCTATTCGACGGAAAACTACGGCGGAACGGCTCTGAAGAAACAGGGGAGGGGAAAACGGAGCTCACAGCGGGGGAATCAACTCGCGCGGCTCGGAGGGAGGTCGTCGGCTTGCTGGCTGTCGACGTCGTGGACGACGACGGGGTCGTGCTGCGCAGGGAGCTCAGGCCATGGACCTCCTGTCCATGGCGAGCTCGAGCGGATGCAGAGGAAGGAGAACGGGAGAGGCGGCGGCGTTCGAGGGGGAGAAGAGCTAGGGTTTGGGGAAGCCAGGAGGGGACCCTATATAGGAGAGGGGGGGAGGCGACGTGGACGAAGGAGGACCTCTCCTCCACGGCGCCATGTGCGTGCAGGGGAGAAAAAGCAGAGGAGAGGAGGGGGATGACAGGCGGGACCCGCGCGGCAGTGAGAGAGAGAGGCGAAGGAAAAAAAAAGAAAAAGGAACGGCCGCTCTAGGTGGGCTGGGTCCAGGCGGCCCAGCTGGGCTGGAGGGGAGAACGGAGGAAGGGAGGCCTTTTCTAAATAGAAAAGAGCAGCAGAGAGGAAAAAAAGAAAAGGAAAAGAATAGAGGTCAGAAAAATATTCCAAATATTTTTAGAAATCCCCTAAAAAGATGTTTGATCATCCAAAATTGGTTTGACCATTTTTTCCATGCAGTGAAAAATCTCCACAAGCAAAACAGTACCCTTTTCTATTTAAAATTAAATAGAAAAGGACCATGCAGAGTTTTTGAGAGAAAAATAGAAGGTTCAAAATTCCATGAGTTTGAAATTCCTAATCCTTATATTATTCCTCAATTTTTAAAAAAGGTTTGGGCATTTTTGGCCACAACAAAATGTGAGCTCATTTGAATTTCAAAAGCACCTTGAACTAGAGCTACTGTTTTTGGTGGTGGCAAAAATGCCTTGGGGATTTTAAAACCTTTGCCATATGAAATGAAATGGCTAGGCCAAGTTTGGGGTCAAGTGAAGTGAGCATGTGGCAAGGAAAATTCCATGACTACCCTTCTTGAACCACTTTGGATGCAAAAGAAACCAACCCAACATGACTCCAATCTCAATGTCAATTTAAATCATCACATGAAATGATATAAACCTCCACCATGCCAAGTTACAAGTCCAACAGAGAAAGTAAAATACATGGTGTTTGCAACTTATTACATGTGGGCTGTTACAGCTCTCCCCCACCAACATAGGATCTCGTCCCGAGATCTAAGCAAGAAAAAGCTCGGGATACTCGGAACGGAGATGATCTTCACGCTCCCACGTTGCTTCCTTCTCTGAGTGATGTGCCCACTGCACCTTGAGGAACTTGACGGTCTTGTTGCGAGTCTTGCGCTCAGACGAGTCAAGAACACGGACTGGACGCTCTGAGTAAGAAAGATCCGCACTGAGCTGGATCTCGCCCAAGTCCACTGCCTGCTCTGGCTGCTTGAAACACTTCTTCAACTGAGACAGGTGAAACACATCATGCACCACAGCCAAAATGTCTGGGAGCTCGAGGCGGAACGCAAGAGGTCCTCGAGTCTCGAGAATGCGAAACGGGCCAACGAACCTGGGAGCCAACTTGCCTTTGATCCCAAAGCGGTGAGTGCCTCGAAGTGGAGACACTTTGAGGTATGCAAAGTCACCAAGTTTGAAGTCAACACCACGGTGTTTCCTGTCATAATAGGCCTTCTGCCTAGACTGTGCTGCCTTTAGGTTCTCTCGGAAAATCCTCACTGTGTCCTCTGCCTCTTGAATCACATCTGGACCGAACAGCTGTCTCTCGCCTGTCTCAGACCAGTTCAAAGGTGTCCTGCATTTGCGACCATACAACACTTCAAACGGCGCTGCTTGCAGACTTGCTTGATAGCTGTTGTTGTACGAGAACTCAGCATACGGCAAGCATTCTTCCCACTTCATGCCAAACGAGATGACACATGCCCTCAACATGTCCTCAAGAATTTGATTCACACGCTCAACCTGCCCACTGGTCTGAGGGTGATAAGCGGTACTGAACAACACTGTCGTACCAATGGCCTTTTGGAAGGCCTGCCAGAACTTGGAGGTGAAAAGACTGCCTCGATCAGAACTGATCTTCTTGGGGATGCCATGCAAAGATACAACTCGTGCGGTATACAAATCCGCCAACTGAGCTGCTGAAATGGAGTCCTTTACTGGAAAGAAGTGGGCAACTTTGGAGAGATTGTCAATGACAACAAAGATGGCATTGTTCTTCTTCTGCGACAAAGGAAAACCTGTGATGAAATCCATCTCAATGTGGTCCCATTTCCACTCCGGAATTTCAATTGGCTGAAGTAGCCCTGCAGGCTTCTGATGCTGTGCCTTCACTCTCCTGCACACATCACACTGGGAGACAAAACGGGCAACATCCCGCTTCATACGAGTCCACCAAAAGCTCTGCTTGAGGTCCTGATACATCTTGGTGCTACCAGGGTGGATAGACAGCTTTGAGTCATGGCCTTCTTTCAAGATGACCTCTCTGAGACCTCCTTCTTTGGGAACAACAACTCTCTCCTCGAACATCACGGTGCCGTCATTATGCACTGAAAAGCAACCGTATTTCGGAACTGAGGCGGCAACACCCTTCTTGACTTTCTGAATCATCAAGCTACCAGACTGAGCCTCACGAATCTTCTCACGGATAGCGGGCTCTACCACAAGGTTGACTAGATAGCCTGCTGGAACTAGCTCAAGATTGAGCCTTCGAAAGGCCTCACACAAATCAGGGTGTATCTTCTTCACCTGGACACTGTTGCAATCACCCTTGCGGCTCAACGCATCATCTATGACATTCGCCTTGCCAGGCGTATACTGAATATCCATGGAGTACTCAGTAATAGTCTCGAGCCACCTCCTTTGCCTCAAGTTCAGGTTAGGCTGCGTGAACAAGTACTTTAAGCTTTTGTGATCGGTGAACACATCAACCTTCCTCCCTAGGAGTAGGTGTCGCCAAGTAACCAACGTATGAATCACTGCAGCCAGCTCAAGATCGTGGGTCGGATAATTCCTCTCAGCCTGCTTCAACTGTCTGGAGGTGTACGCCACAATACTCTTTCCCTGCATCAATACTCCGCCAAGGCCATTCAACGAGGCATCACAGAACACTTGAAACGGCTGTGACTCATCTGGCGGCGTAAGGATCGGAGCTGTAGTCAGCCTTATCTTCAACTCATCAAAAGCTGCCTGGCAAGCCTGTGACCACACGTACTTCTTGCCCTTGCACAACAGCTCGGTCATCGGCTTTGCTATCTTGGAGAAATTCTCGACAAACTTCCTGCAATAGCTGGCAAGTCCGAGAAAGCTCCTCAACTGCTTGACATTTTTCGGCGGGGTCCAATCTTGAATCGTCCGGACTCTGTCTGGGTCAACAGAAATGCCCTCTGAGGAAATGACATGGCCAAGAAAGTTGACCTTGTTCATCCAGAATTCACACTTGGAGAACTTGGCATAAAACTGGCGATCTCTCAACTTCTGCAACACCAACCTGAGATGCTCCTCATGCTCAGCCTCTGACTTGGAAAAGACAAGGATGTCGTCGAGGTATAGGAGGACGAACACGTCTAGCCACTCTTGGAAGAGATAGTTCATGGCCCTCATGAACGTCGGAGGTGCGTTTGAAAAGCCAAACGTCATGACCGTAAACTCGTACAGTCCATAACGAGTGCGGAAGGCTGTCTTGGGGATGTCTTCCTCACAGACACGAATCTGGTGGTACCCCATCTTTAGATCAAGCTTTGAAAACACCTTTGCTCCATGCAATTGTTCAAACAAGTCATTGATGTTGGGCAAAGGGTATTTGTTTTTGATCGTCTTCTTGTTGATACCACGGTAGTCTTGAACCAACCGGCTAGTACCATCTTTCTTCTTCACAAAAAGACATGGGGCACCCCAAGGGGAAGTGCTCGGACGAATGAGCCCATCCTTCTCAAGCTTCACCAACTGCTCTTTCAACTCAATCAACTCTTCTGGGCACATCTTGTAAGGTTGCCGAGATATCGGCTGTGTACCAGGTTCTAGCTCGATCACGAACTCAATAGCACGCACGGGTGGAATACCTGGCAACTCCTCTGGAAAGACATCTGGGAACTCTCGAACAACTCTGACCTCCTCGATCAATGGAGCAACTCCAGCGTTCAGAGCGTACAACTGTGCTGATCCCACTGTCGAGCTACAAGTGTACCAAATATCTGCGCCTGAATCGTGCGTCAGCAACACGGTCTTGGACGGGCAATCAATCTTGGCCTTGTACTTGACAAGCCAATCCATGCCCAAGATGACATCAATGTCTGAACGGGGCAAGACAATCAGGGAGGCCGAAAAGATAGCACCCTGAATACTGATCTCAACATCTGGAACAGCTCTGGAAGACTCCATTCTAGAGCCCGGAGAACAAACTGATAGAGGTCTAGGCAACTGCTCTCTCGGAAGGTCAAGTGACATAACAAAAGCGTTGGATATGAAGGAATGGGAAGCTCCGGAATCAAACAAAACTGTCGTTGGAACTGAACATACAAGCAACGTACCAAGCACAATCTCGGACGACTGCTGAGCCTCTGCCACAGTCACGTTGTTCACCCTGAGCGCTCGTGGCTGGGCCCGCACCATCGCGTTGCTTGTTGTAGAGCGAGGTGGGGGCGGAGGCAGCCTGGCGTAACGAGGGTCGGTGCACTGCGGAGACTTGTGGCCCGGCTTGCCACACTTGAAGCACGTGATATCTGGCCTGGGCTGGCCCTGTGGAGCAGGCGGCCTCGCGTAAGGTGGAGTAGAGCGAGGTCCATGCTGCACTGGGACGGGAGGGCGGGCAAAAGTGCGGACAACTGCCCCCCTCTGCTGGAACTGCTGGCGCTGCGGTTGAGGCTGTGGCTCTGCAACCCAGGACTTGGCCTTCTTGTGGGCCATCACTGCTGAACTGTGCTCTCTCTGCTTCCTCTTCTCTGTGTAACGCTCTGCCTCAGCTGACTCCTGTCTGATAGACTGGTCGACGAACTCTGAGAACAGGCTCGGCGTGGACAAGGTGAGCGCATACTTGATGTCCGGGGCAAGACCACCGCGGAACCTGGGAATGCGCTTGGCCTCTGACGAGACCTCCTCTGGAGCGTACCTGGCAAGCCTGACGAAGGCCAGGTTATACTCCTGCACAGACCTGTCCCCCTGCCTCAGAGCTAAGAACTCCTCGCGCTTCCTCTCGATCAGTCCACTGGGAATATGAGCAGCTCTGAAATCCTTGACGAAGTCATCCCACGTGATCTCTGCATCACCCTTGTTTTCCTTGTAAGTCGAGAACCAACTGCCTGCGGCACCCTGAAGCTGGAAGGAGGCGAAGGTGACGTAGTCGACGGGTCTGACGGTGTTGGCCTTGAAGTGCTTCTTGATCTCTGCAATCCAGTCATCCGCCTCCAGCGGGTCTCGAGCCTCGGAGAACCTGGGGGGGCTGATCGCAAGGAACTGCTGCAGTGTGGTGTACTGTGGACGATCATTCCTCTGAGCACCTTGGTTTTGCAGCATCTGAAGGATTGCAGCTGTGCCCGGAGCCACTGCAGCTACAGCCTCCCCAAGTATAGGGTTCTCTGGCGGCGGCATGTTCGCTCTTGGCATCCTGTATACAGGAACACTTATGAGAACATGAACGAATCATTGAAGTAACCAGAGTTAAAGTAAAATTGACAACAAAACTTCCTCATGAGGTATGAGAAAGCCGAAGGCTGAAATTCCACCAAGGTTAACCCGGAAAGTCGATAACTAGGTGCGACTGGAATTCCCAAACCAAGAACATCCGAATCCAATATAATAATGTGCTAGCGAGCACACAACAATATATACGAGCGGTTGGAAACCTGCACAATGAGACATCTGCCCTCAGCGGCCCGCCATCACAGTCGTCCATAGGGGAAAGACACCACATCCATATTACCATAGGATGCCCGCCAATCCTGTATGGACGGTTCACCTGGGGTACGCCGTAAGCGAGGTAGAGAAGTCAACCCCAAGTGGCGGCTCAGTGGTCTCAAAGACGCCAACACATCTCGTCGCTAGCAAACCATTATAGAGGAATCGGAGTCTCATGTAAACGAGAACCTTGTTTGTTTTGAAAGGGGATAAGTTGCAGAGAGAAAACATCGTTTCACTTCCTCACGGAAAAAAGGGTGGGAGGGTGGGATAAGGAGAAAACAGAAAGAGGTCCTACTCTCCGAAATTTTTCCTATATAACTACCAAAATAGTTTCTAGACTCAACTTCGGCCAGTAAAGGGTCCTACAGTCAGTCCTGCTCTGATACCAAGTTGTAAGGCCCCTGATGCGGTACTAAATCTAACTAGTCGCTTTCGCGTCCGGTCGGAGTTAGAAGCGCATCAAACGCCACCGGCGCACGACACTCGCACTCATGTCGCTGCCGGATTCTCGACAACAGGTATAAAACACAACTCTACAAGAAAGGAAATACATATAGAGATAATAGAGCAGGGCATACAACGCCACTGTCCAAAATATATAACATTCTCATGAATACATCTCATCAGTACATCAAGCGGAAGCAAGGCATGGACCGGGTACGGTCAAGATCCAATTTGCCTTAGAGAGGGCTACACATAAATCCACCCATGGGAACGTCTGAGCCCAACTAAGGATCCTACTGGTCGATGTAGTTGTACTCGTCGTCATCCTCCGGGGGTACCTCCACGAAGTATCGTCCAGTGCTGGGGTCGAGGAAGTAGTCCACTGCAGCGGCCGATCAGGCAAAGCGGTAAAGGCGGAAAAGTAAACGGGGGTGAGAACATATCATTACGGAATAACTAGCGCTACGGGTAAGGTAAAGATATAGACAGTTTGCAGCCGTACTAGCATATATGGTGGCTACACATTCTATCAGAATAAAGATGAGATCCAAGAAGTTACGTTGACAACGTGTCGTAAGTCAGCTATCCACCTGCTTACGCAAACATAACACAACCTCGTTTCTCTCTCGGTCCCCCTGGACGAAGAAGGACAACCAAGGCACGCACACGGTTTGTCAAGTTTTATATCATGGTTACATTGATGTTATTCTATGATCAAGGAGTAGGTCTCAAGTAGTCCATAACCGCGGACACGGCTTTTCGAAAAGATTTACCCTGCAGGGGTGTACCAACTGTCCATTATAGACGTCGCATGTACGCCCGGTTTCCACTTGGCTAGGTAAGCGCCTGAAACTCCGGAACGTCAGAGTCCCTCTAACTAACAACACACAAATCGGGGTGGCCCCCGGTGAGTCGACACCCAACTCAAAAGCTGGCCACGCTCTCGAATCGGTCTCCACCGTCTGTCGCAGGTTTGGATAACCGGTTAGTTCTCTTATGAGACCGGGTCCTCAGCCGGACAAAGTGGGCCAGCCAAGAAACTATGTCCTCCTGGCCCTGGTTTGGTTTGGAAACAACTGGGGATCCAACCAGCACACACACATTGCAAATGTAAATCAGCTCGGGCCACCACTAGAATGTACGAGGCTAGGTAGGTAAGACAAGGGGGCCCCATAAAACCCCACACACGATTAGGCACGCTCATCAAGAAACACAATACCCGGAACTCGGGTCCTAGGTGACTCAAATGGAACAAAGCACCAGACGGGAATAGTCCAGCCTTCCACCTTTCGTCGAGTATAAATTAACATCATTTAACAATAATAAATATCAACCAACTTCTGTTCTAACATGATATCCCAACCATAAATATATAAGGTAGGCAGCAAGTTTTCTATCCATACTAAGCAATGGCTGAGCAGCGGTAACTTAGCAGAACAATGGTTTGCTGGGATGTGGGGATCATGGCTGTATGGGTTTAAACATGGCATATAATGTAGATAGGATCAAGCAATAACGTTCTAGATCTACAGCTAGGCATGAGCAGAAAGTTATAAAGTAATGACACAGATCTCCCCCTTGCCTGGTAAGGTAGTTGAAGCAGCACTCACGGTACCCTCGGGCTCGGTGTCGGACAGCTCCACGTAAGTCTCCTCAGCGGTCTCTGGTGCTAACGTAAGGTACCGGCAAGGAAAGGCACACAAGTAAGTAGCTGATGCAACTCAAACAAGGATGGCATGATCCGGTTTTATTTACATGGTATGACCCTGTCTAGTCAAGTTTAAATGAAGGTGATGACGACAAGTCATCACTTCCATATGCATTTTCTTTACATTATAATGGCTTTGGTCTGAGCCTTAACTTAGGTGTAAATAGCATGATAACATGACATGATCAACAAAGCATTACAGAAATTTAAATAACATGAAAGTAAAACAACGATTCCGGAGACGGAGTAGTGCCGGTGAAATTGACACACAGATAGGTGCAACAAATGTTTGGAACCAACCACACACATATGACAATATGTTGGGACTGACTTAGAGAAGAAGAGTCGGAGGTCATGGAACAAGATTTGAAGGACTGGAGGGACAACAGTTTCAGATGCACTGAAGCTGAAATTGTTGCAGGCAAAAGATTTGGAAGCTCCTGGACCAGGTGCTCACACCTTGTCTCAAAAGTTGCTCGACACAACAAGAAAACATCACTACTGAACTCCTTGCAGAAAAACACCCCAAAAACATATATGACATGTCTCAGATTGAATTTGCAATGGCAGTTGCAAATTCAGCTGAAGTTCAGGGGGGCTGAGTGCAAAATTTGCACATCAAGGATTTTGAAAAGGTTCAGATGAGCAAACCATCATCACCATGCAATTCCTTGCTCAAAATTACCAAAAATTCATATATGGCATGGGCCATTTGAATTTTGAACCAAACTTGGCAGAACAGGAATTAAACAGGGGGGCTTATTGCACTTTTGACCAAACTTCATTTAATAAAGGGGCCAATTGCAAAATTGATTATCACTACTGCAATCAGTAGCTCAAATTACCCCAAATGCACATATGGGATGCCACTGTTTGAACAGCTGGGGGGGAGGTCTAGTTGAATTTGAATTCAAACTTGAACTAAAACAAAAACAGAAAAGAAAAGAATAAATAACAAAAAAAAGAAAGAAAAAAGAAAAAAGAAACGGCGGTCCAGCCAGCTCGGGCTGGCTTCGGCCAGCGGCCCATCTCTGCTCGCTGCCCCTGGTGCTCTACGCAAATGGGCCGAGCCCAGTGGCTATCACGGCCACGCTCTCAAAAAGAGCAAAAATGGGGTTTTAATCGAACCCAGGGGGGGATTCGAACCCGCAACCCCGCGCTTACGAGGCCAAGCACTAGACCATCTCGGCTAAAGAACGAGTTGTGACAGAGTACAGCTCGTACTGAACATGATCTAGCTACGGGGGTGCTACGACTGGAAACGAACACAAGACTGAACTCGGGTTCAGTTGACAGCAGACGGCGGAAGGAGGGATCTTGCCCCCGTTGGAGTTGATCCAGGACTCCAATACAAAGAAGTAGCGCTGCATCGACCTCGTGCTGCTACGGTGGTCTGCATCTCGCGGAAAAGGAGCAGATCGGGCGTGGTTTGAAGAAAGAAAGGAGACGCTTTCCACTGTCTGACGAAGTTCAGACAGCTGCTACCGCACGCGATGACTTCCGGCGTCCACCGCACCTTGCACGGCTCGCCGGGGACGCCAAGGTCTCAACCAGACGCAGCTGGAGGTGCCCGGTATCCATTTTTCCTGCAAGATCGCCTCGCCGTGCTACTAACTGTCGCCGCTATTCGACGGAAAACTACGGCGGAACGGCTCTGAAGAAATAGGGGAGGGGAAAACGGAGCTCGCAGCGGGGGAATCAACTCGCGCGGCTCGGAGGGAGGTCGTCGGCTTGCTGGCTGTCGACGTCGTGGACGACGACGGGGTCGTTCTGCGCAGGGAGCTCAGGCCATGGACCTCCTGTCCATGGCGAGCTCGAGCGGATGCAAAGGAAGGAGAACGGGAGAGGCGGCGGCGTTCGAGGGGGAGAAGAGCTAGGGTTTGGGGAAGCCAGGAGGGGACCCTATATAGGAGAGGGGGGGAGGCGACGTGGACGAAGGAGGACCTCTCCTCCACGGCGCCATGAGCTCATTTGAATTTCAAAAGCACCTTGAACTAGAGCTACTGTTTTTGGTGGTGGCAAAAATGCCTTGGGGATTTTAAAACCTTTGCCATATGAAATGAAATGGCTAGGCCAAGTTTGGGGTCAAGTGAAGTGAGCATGTGGCAAGGAAAATTCCATGACTGCCCTTCTTGAACCACTTTGGATGCAAAAGAAACCAACCCAACATGACTCCAATCTCAATGTCAATTTAAATCATCACATGAAATGATATAAACCTCCACCATGCCAAGTTACAAGTCCAACAGAGAAAGTAAAATACATGGTGTTTGCAACTTATTACATGTGGGCTGTTACACGATTCCTCATCGAATGCTTGGCTTCTTACCTTACTCTCTAGATCGTTAGGCACTTCATAAATTCTAGTGTGGTAGCAACCTCACCACTTACCCCATCCTTACCATAAACTACTAGTTGTCCTAGAATGACGAGTGATGAAGTCCTTGCTGGGTCAGTTGACCACTACAGTTGGATGCTGAGTACTTCTGTACTCATGATACTACCCCCAAACTCTTTTCATGGTTCTTGGTCGACAACAGGTTTGGTGATTGACGTTTCACGTGGAGACTCGACGACGACTAGTTAGGCGGATCCCGACGGAGTGCCTTGACCCGTGTGGTTATGGGGATCGATGTTTTTCTCTTTGCCAGTGGCATTTGATTGTAGTCTGTACTCAGACATGTACCTTCCGCTGTTGTATTGTATTTGAGGCAGTTGTATGCCGATTGTATGAGATGTTGTATCCTTGTATTTGTAATGTTGTGATATCATGTTGGAAATCCAGGGCATATGACTTCGTCATATGTCGCGGTGGGACCGATATGTGCTTCGTCCCCGGATCTGGATGGAAACATCTAGATCTGGAACAATACCGCATATCGGGCCTTACACATCAAGGGGGAGTATATCATCTATCTTAGCTCTTGTTTTTCATCATAATACAAAACCGTTCAATTATTTGTCGATGCATGTTTTGTCATCAATCGTCCAAAAATGGGGATATTGTATGAAAAAGTTTTTCTCCTTAGGTTTTAGAGATTGTTGGACAAAGCAGTAGAGGAACTAATGTTGTTTTCTAGTATAAACGGACATCTAGGTTCCTGAAGTGTTGGGACCCGGGGTTAGCGTATGCAAGCCTCGCTACAACACAATCATATGGAGAGCCGAGAACCGTACCCACTTGTCTAAGCAGACAAGGCCAAGCATAGAACGTTCTCGGAAAGCATCGAACGTGCGGGGCATCCCATCCAGGCCGGATGATCAACTGAAATGGGTCCTCATCGTCCGCACACAGGTCTAAATGATATGAGTGGTGAACTCCCATACTCATAGACAAGTCGCCTCAACCATACTATCGATTGTATTATAACCCTTACATAGACTTACTCCAGCCCGATCACTTAGTCGGGGTCTAGGGCGGGCTCTATCATACATCAAAGTGTGCACGAGGCGGAGTCTCGAGCAATCGCATCGCGATGCCCCAAGATGCGCACATCTAAGGGCCACTTGGTGTATAAAAGACCGCCAGCCAGATCACAACTAAGGTCTCGAAAACCCATACAAAGACATGCATGTTATAAACATACACGTAGCACACATGTCTAGTATGAACAGCAGGTATCATTGCAATTCTCTACAATGTATACATCTTTATTAATAACTCTTACAGAGTGCACACAGAGATCACAAGCATGTGATCCAACATTACAACAGACAAGCGGAAGCAAAGTAGGTCTGAATACAAACAAGTTTAACAAATGGCTTAGAGAAGCCTTATCTAAAAACAAGCCCTCCACGAGGGAACCAGTCATCTGACTGGGACTACACTAGCTTGGTCTTGGTTTGAGTCTTCATTCTTCGAGCTTCAGGTAGAAGTCACCATCGGGGTCGGTGGGTTCATCTAAAACATAGATTAAGGAAACGTGAGTACAAAATCGTACTCAACAAGACTTACATAGGAGCTATACTACTCATGCATATGTATCAAGGTAAAGGGAGGTGGGGTATCACTTGCAGAAGTGCCAGCTTTGACTTGGCTAGTTCTGAACTACGAGTACCAGACTTGAGGTAAGAAGCGTACACGAGTCCACTACATCTCTTCAACCAATTACACCACTACGGTTACTTCCTCGACATCCCCACGAGAAGCACACCATAGCACCCATGCTTATCTTGGTATGTTTTAGAAGTATCCAGTTCAAGTTGTCTAATAATCAAGCTAAGCTTTCCAAGCAGTCCTTAACCGCGGACGCGACTATTTGAATAGTTTTGTTAACCCTGCAGGGGTGTACCTCTACACACACGTGTCATCAGTTACTGCCTTTTGCATGTCACCGTTCAAGAGGTGACAGCGAGGATGCCACCACAAAACTTCGCCCACAGCTCCGTTCTAGTCCAAAGAGTCGCCTATCTGAGGGGGATCCGTATGGAAGTCCGGCCGAGGTTCCAGTACAGCCTCAAACGATGTGTGCAGGGTCCCAAGCCGGTCTTGAAAAGCCGTTCATCCACTTCGCAGACCGTGCCACAGCCCTACCAGAACTCTGAACTACTGCGACTCTTGGGGTTCGAACGGGGTGAGGTACTAGGATGAGAGGGGTCAGTGAGCCCAATGTGTGGTTGTACTCTTCTTCTTGGATCAACACACAATAACTCGGACTTAAGGCGGTGTTCAACGAGACAACCCACTGTGTAGTCCTACACAGCCTCTCATCGTTCACCTTGTATTAGGGTAGATTCACCAACACGTTTCACTTTCATCAACACCATGTTTATCATCATCCGGACTCACATCAAAAGCAACCTCGTTGTATCACTAAGCATGCAATAAGCAGTAACAGTTGCAGGGGCCACATGATATCAACCAACTCCAACATCTGCTAGGATTGTGGTTTGCTTACTACTGTGACAAGATGATAGGTCATGCAAAGGATATGGGTTCAACTATGCGATAGAAACGTTATCATGGTGATCATCCTAAACAATGCATAAGAGAGACATGAGAGGGAAATGGGATTTTATCGACATGATCAATGGGGGTTTGCTTGCCTTGCTGACGGGGTTAAGTCATGGGGTCTTCAACGAAGGGGGTGATCTCGGGTTCCGGCTCCACTTCTATCAGCAACATGACAATCATAGGATCAACATAATGTACAATGCACAATTACATGAATAAGATTGTAATGGTGATGTTCATGGTACTGATGTGTTGAGCATTCCATTTAAAGGAGTATATTGCATTTTAAATGCAAATTCAAACTCCATTTGATTTATCGATGAATTTCAAATGAATTTGAATGCATGAAAGTGTATTTGAAAAGGTTGATCATGAAGTGAAGTGGTATAGTTGAGATAATGTTTCTGATGTGTGGATGAAACCATTCAAATTAAGTGTGTTGCAAAGTCAATTGCAAAATCACTACAAATTTGAATTTGAAAAGGATCCATATGCATGTTTGCTACTGTTAACCCATTTTAAAATGGTCAACCATGAAAAAAAAGTGCATATTCATAATCCCTGTATTTTTCTGATAATTTTAGACATATTATTTGCCCAATTTGGAGTTAATATGAATTAGTTATTGAATTTCAAAGTTTAAAGCAATTTCTGGAATTTCTGTAATTCTATTAATTCTCTGGAAAATCTTTATTGCGTCATCATGACCTCAGCATGACGCGGGGGTGGCTTCTGGCCAGTGGGGGCCCCCTGTCAGTCTCAGTGGGGGGGGGGGGGTTAACCCCGGTGTAAGTCTAAATCCTGATTAGATTAGGGGGTGGGGGCCACTGTCAGTGGGTGCAACAGGGGATTAGGGGAGCGATTAACTCCTAATCTAAACCGCCCACCAGCGGTTAACCGGAGGCGACCTCAGCGGACGGCGGCGCTCGAACAGAGGGCATGGGAGCGGGAGCTGGCGGTTCCAAACGGAAGCCCTCGCTCGACCGCGTCTCCTAGAGCCTTCAGGGCACTCAAGGGAGGCCTGGGGCCTCGACGGCGTCAAGATCCGCGGCGGCCGGAGCACTGGAGAAATGACGACGGCGAAGGAGGCCACGGGGAGGGGCACTGGACAGGGTAAAATGGAGCTTAGCTCACCAGGAGCGTGACGACGGGCTCGAGGAGGCCGGGGACGAACTGGTGGCGCCGGAATTCGTCGATGAAGCTCGCGGCGGCCGGCGATGGAATGTTGGAGGTGGCGTCGCCGTTGAAGCCTCTCGGCGCAAATTGACCGGGCGCGAAGACGAAGACGGCCGCGGGGATCTCCTTGGACAGCTCGGCGCAGCTCGAGGGGCACGGTGGCCACGTAGACACACGAAGGCCGGCGACGAGGAGCTACGGGCGGCGACGAGAATGGCGAAGGGAGAGGGGGAGGAGTTCCAGAGAGGAGGGGGAAAGGGATGGCGGCTTCCAGGCGTCTCCACGTCGCCAGGTAAGGCCAGGGGGGGCAGCCAGGTAGCTGCCTGGCAGCCATGCCGGCTCGCCGGTGAGCTGCCTGCCTGCCTGGCGTGGTGGAGAAGACGACCCTGCCCCTTTGGGCTGGGCCACCTCTGCTGGGCCAGGTGGGCCAGGTAGGCTGGGCTGGCCTTTTTTCCTTTTCTATTTTTCTTTCTGTTTTTGTTTTTCTTTCATTTGTTTGTTCTGATAAAAAAATACCAAAACATTTTATAAAAACCCCAAAACTTTTATTTGGACTTATGTGACACATAACTAGCCACTCCCAAGTTTTGGAGATTTTTGAAATTCAAATAATTTGAATTTTAAATCAAATAGGGTATTTAATTAATTTCCAAGCCCTATTTGGAATATTTGAAAAATCTTGGTGCATGCAGTGGGACCCACTTCACTTTATATGCGATCATGCATATTTATAAGACTTTTCAAAAATACCAGAGGAATTTTTGGAAGCAACTTTTGTCTGGCCATTTAAATAAATTTCTTAGGGCTTTTCTTTTCCCCATTTTTGAATTTCTTTTGAAATTTTTGCATGATGCAAAGGGCACAAGAAACCCTACCACTTACCGTATGGGGTTCTGACAACTCGCCCCCACTCAAAAGAATCTCATCCCGAGATTCAGAAGTCTGCGGAAGGAAGGAGGGGTACTCGGCACTGAGACGGTTTTCTCTTTCCCACGTGGCTTCTCTCTCAGAGTGGTGTGACCATTGCACTTTCAGAAACCTAATCTTCTGACGACGAGTGACACGCTCTGCGAAATCAAGAATACGAACGGGGTATTCTCGATAAGAAAGGTCATCTTGGAGATCAAGCGTTTCATGGTCGACTTCGCGGATGGGGTCCTTGAAGCAACGCATGAGTTGTGACACATGGAATACATCATGTACTCGGGAAAGGTGCGGGGGTAGTTCAAGTTGGTAGGCAACTTCTCCACGTTTAGAAAGAATGCGGAAAGGTCCGATGTAATGTGGGGCCAATTTGCCTTTGATACCGAATCGTTGGGTTCCCTTCAGAGGAGTAACCCGAAGGTAAGCCTTCTCATCCAGATTGTAGCTTTCTGGCCTATGATGACGATCATAGTAGCTTTTCTGACGAGACTGGGCTTCTTTCAATTGATCACGAACAATGCGAACTTGCTCTTCTGCTTCCTTGATCATGTCCGGTCCAAAGAATTGTCTTTCACCGGTTTCTGACCAGTTTAAAGGTGTTCGACATTGTCGTCCATAAAGGAGTTGAAAAGGAGCCATGTTCAGACTAGATTGAAAACTATTGTTATAAGCAAATTCGGCGAATGGCAGAGACTTCTCCCAATTCTTTCCGAATGAGATAACATAAGCTCTAAGCATGTCTTCCAAGATTTGATTAACCCTTTCGACTTGACCGCTAGACTGATGATGAAAATCTGTACTAAAGGAGAGATGAGTTCCCATAGCATTCTGAAAGCTTACCCAAAATCTTGAGGTGAAAAGGCTACCGCGATCAGAATTGATTTCCAAAGGAACACCGTGAAGGGATACAATTCTAGAGACGTACAAGTCCGCCAACTGGCTAGCAGTTATAGAATCACGAACTGGAAGGAAGTGAGAAACTTTGGAAAGCCTATCTATGACAACGAAGATGGCATCATTTCCTTTCTGGGTTTTTGGAAATCCGGTAATGAAGTCCATACCGACTTTGTCCCATTTCCACTCTGGAATAGGCAAAGGTTGAAGAGTGCCAGCAGGTCTTTGATGTTCTGCCTTAATGCGACGACAAACATCACATTCGGCAACAAAATGAGCAATGTCTCTCTTCATCCTAGTCCACCAAAATCTCTGGTGTAGATCTCGGTACATTTTTGTGCTACCGGGATGAATCGAGAGGGGTGTGTCATGGGCTTCTTTGAGGATGAGTTGCCTTAGTTCCCTATTCTTAGGTACTACCAAACGATTTCCAAAGAATACCGTTCCTTTACTATCTGTGGAGAAACATTTAGCAACTCCGCTAGCAATGTTCTCCTTGATCCGGCGTACACCTCGTGCACGTCTTTGGGCAACTATGATTTGATCCTCAAGGGTTGGTTTCGCCACCAAGTTGAAAAGAGATCCACGAGGAACAATCTCGAGATTGAGCCTTCGAAATTCCTCGTGAAGAAGTGGTTGATACTGTTGTAACATGAGGTTGTTACAATATGACTTACGACTTAGTGCATCAGCCATGACATTGGCTTTGCCTGGGGTGTAAGAAATTCCTAAGTCATAATCTTTTATCAACTCTATCCAGCGTCTTTGCCTGAGGTTAAGATCTGGCTGGGTGAAAATGTATTTGAGGCTTTGGTGGTCGAAATAGATCTCACAACGATTACCAAGGAGGTAATGTCGCCAAGTTGTTAGGGCATGAACTACGGCAGCGAGTTCAAGGTCGTGGGTAGGATAGTTCTCTTCATGTGGCCGCAACTGGCGTGAAGCATAAGCTACCACATGTCTATCTTGCATAAGTATGCATCCTAATCCTTCCCGTGAGGCGTCACAAAAGATCTCGAAATCCTTTTTGGTGTCTAGAGGTGCAAGTACGGGTGCAGAAGTCAATCTTCTTTTTAGCTCTTGAAAGCTTTCCTCGCACTTGGGAGTCCATAGGAATTTCTTATCTTTCTTGAGGAGTTCAGTTAGAGGCTTTGCAACTTTAGAAAAGTTCTCGACGAAGCGACGGCAATAGCTGGCTAGGCCAAGAAAACTCCTAACTTGCTTAACCGATTCAGGAAGAGTCCAATCAAGGACGGCCTGAACTCTCTCGGGATTCACAGCAATGCCTTTTGCAGAAATCACGTGGCCTAAGTAGGTCACTTCTGGTAGCCAAAATTCACACTTGGAGAATTTAGCATACATGCGATTCTCTCTAAGTTTCATCAATACCAGCCTTAGGTGTTCGACATGTTCTTCTTCGTTCTTCGAGTATATAAGGATGTCATCGAGGTAAACCACGACGAACTGGTCCAAATACTCCATGAAGATCGAGTTCATCATGCGTGAAAAAGTGGCGGGGGCATTGGTTAAACCAAAGGACATGACAGTGTACTCGTAAATACCATAACGAGTAGTAAAAGCCGTTTTGGAAATGTCCTCGTTTCGGATCTTGATTTGATGATAACCCAATCTCAAATCCATCTTGGAGAAGACAGAGGATCCAGCAAGTTGATCATAAAGATCATTGATCCTGGGCAGTGGGTACTTGTTCTTTATCCTCGCTAGATTTAGCGGGCGATAGTCTACGCACATCCTTTCTGTTCAATCTTTCTTCGTTACGAACAGAACGGGGCAACCCCATGGCGATGAGCTAGGGCGGATGAAGCCTTTTGCCAACAAAGCTTCGAGTTGGGCTTTTAGCTCAGCTAACTCATGTGGGTCCATTCTACATGGACGTCTCGAAATCGGAGTTGTGCCTGGTATAAGATCTACTATGAATTCTACACATCTGTCGGGTGGCTAGGTTCAAGGGGTTGGATCTCTGGATAGCTTCCTAAAGGATTACCAAGGTTTACTAGGGGCTACAACAGATATGTCAGAGTAGCAAAGTACCCCAACACGATAGTTAGTGTGGTTCTTCTCGCTAGAAGACATTCAAAGTTGGAGAAAGAGCTGCAAATGAAACACTATAGGTTCCTAGAGCAAAACCTACATCAAACACTATAGAACTGTGGGGAATGCCACCTAGAAGTTCTTCTAAAAGGACAACCGAAAAGGAGGGAAGAATTTTGCAAATGCATCAAATTTTGAAGAAACCTGGAATGATTCGGACAACATCACGGCTGTAATTGCAAGAGAAAGACAATTTCTTACAACATGGAAACAGCACTTACATACGATGTAAGAAATCAGGAAGCATAACCACTCTAACAAACCGATCACAACTTTCCTACGGCTACAAGGAAGCAAACAACGAGATGTTCTAATCAGATAGAGGAGAGCCTAGTCCTATCTTCCCGTAGAATAAGATGAGGGTCACTCAAAACTCAGATCGATGAGGTAAGGAGAAAAAAAAGCCTTACGTTGTTCCCTTATATACCCAGAGTAACTATATAACTATAGAAGGCTAGACTCGACTTCGGCCAAGGCTGATAATCCTACAGTCAGTCCTGCTCTGATACCAAGTCTGTCGGGACCCTGGGTTAGCGTATGCAACCCTCGCTACAACACAATCATATGGAGAGCCGAGAACCGTACCCACTTGTCTAAGCAGACAAGGCCAAGCATAGAACGTTCTCGGAAAGCATCGAACGTGAGGGGCATCCCATCCAGGCCGGATGATCAACTGAAATTGGTCCTCATCGTCCGCACACAAGTCTAAATGATATGGGTGGTGAACTCCCATACTCATAGACAAGTCGCCTCAACCATACTATCGATTGTATTATAATCCTTACATAGACTTACTCCAGCCCGATCACTTAGTCGGGGTCTGGGGCGGGCTCGATCATACATCAAAGTGTGCACGAGGCGGAGTCTCGAGCAATCGCATCGCGATGCCCCAAGATGCGCACATCTAAGGGCCACTTGGTGTATAAAAGACCGCCAGCCTGATCACAACTAAGGTCTCGAAAACCCATACAAAGACATGCATGTTATAAACATACACGCAACACACATGTCTAGTATGAACAGCAGGTATCATTGCAATTCTCTACAATGTATACATCTTTATTAATAACTCTTACAGAGTGCACACAGAGATCACAAGCATGTGATCCAACATTACAACAGACAAGCGGAAACAAAGTAGGTCTGAGTACAGACAAGTTTAGCAAATGGCTTAGAGAAGCCTTATCTAAAAACAAGCCCTCCACGAGGGAACCAGTCATCTGACTGGGACTACACTAGCTTGGTCTTGGTTTGAGTCTTCATTCTTCGAGCTTCAGGTAGAAGTCACCATCGGGGTCGGTGGGTTCATCTAAAACATAGATTAAGGAAACGTGAGTACAAAATCGTACTCAGCAAGACTTACATAGGAGCTATACTACTCATGCATATGTATCAAGGTAAAGGGAGGTGGGGTTTCACTTGCAGAAGTGCCAGCTTTGACTTGGCTAGTCCTGAACTACGAGTACCAGACTTGAGGTAAGAAGCGTACACGAGTCCACTACATCTCTTCAACCAATTACACCACTATGGTTACTTCCTCGACTTCCCCACGAGAAGCACACCATAGCACTCACGCTTATCTTGGTGTGTTTTAGAAGTATCCAGTTCAAGTTGTCTAATAATCAAGCTAAGCTTTCCACGCAGTCCTTAACCGCGGACGCGGCTATTTGAATAGTTTTGTTAACCCAGCAGGGGTGTACCGCTACACACACGTGTCATCAGTTACCGCCCTTTGCATGTCACCGTTCAAGAGGTGACAGCGAGGATGCCACCACAACACTTCGCCCACAGCTCCGTTCTAGTCCAGAGAGTCGCCTATCTGAGGGGGATCCGTATGTAAGTCCGGCCGAGGTTCCAGTACAGCCTCAAACGATGTGTGCAGGGTCCCAAGCCGGTCTTGAAAATCCGTTCATCCACTTCGGAGACCGTGCCACAGCCCTACCAGAACTCCGAACTACTGCGACTCTTGGGGTTCGAACGGGGTGAGGTACTAGGATGAGAGGGGTCAGTGAGCCCAATGTGTGGTTTTACTCTTCTTCTTGGATCACCACACAAGAACTCGGACTTAAGGCGGTGGTCAACGAGACAACCCACTGTGTACTCCTACACAGCCTCTCATCGTTCACCTTGTATTAGGGTAGATTCACCAACACGTTTCACTTTCATCAACACCATGTTTATCATCATCCCGACTCACATCAAAAGCAACCTCATTGTATCACTAAGCATGCAATAAGCAGTAACAGTTGCAGGGGCCACATGATATCAACCAACTCCTACATCTTCTAGGATTGTGGTTTGCTTACTACTGTGACAAGATGATAGGTCATGCAAAGTATATGGGTTCAACTATGCGATAGAAACGTTATCATGGTGATCATCCTAAACAATGCATAAGCGAGACATGAGAGGGAAATGGGATTTTATCGACATGATCAATGGGGGTTTGCTTGCCTTGCTGACGGGGTTAAGTCACGGGGTCTTCAACGAAGGGGGTGATCTCGGGTTCCGGCTCCACTTCTACCAGCAACATGACAATCATAGGATCAACATAATGTACAATGCACAATCACATGAATAAGATTGTAATGGTGATGTTCATGGTATTGATGTGTTGAGCATTCCATTTAAAAGGAGTATATTGCATTTTAAATGCAAATTCAAACTCCATTTGATTTATCGATGAATTTCAAATGCATCTGAATGCATGAAAGTTTATTTGAAAAGGTTGATCACGAAGTGATGTGGTATAGTTGAGATAATGTTTCTGATGTGTGGATGAAACCATTCAAATTAAGTGTGTTGCAAAGTCAATTGCAAAATCACTACAAATTTGAATTTGAAAAGGATCCATATGCATGTTTGCTACTGTTCACCCAATTTAAAATGGTCAAACATGAAAACAAAGTGCATATTCATAATCCTTGTATTTTTCTGATAATTTTAGACATATTATTTTCCCAATTTGGCGTTAATATGAATTAGTTATTGAATTTCAAAGTTTAAAGCAATTTCTGGAATTTCTGTAATTCTTTTAATTCTCTGGAAAATCTTTATTGCGTCATCATGACCTCAGCATGACGTGGGGGGCTTCGGGCCAGTGGGCCCCCCCTGTCAGTCTCAGTGGGGGGTTAACCCCGGTTTATGTTTAAATCCTGATTAGATTAGGGGGTGGGGGCCACTATCAGTGGGTGCAACAGGGGATTAGGGGAGGGATTAACTCCTAATCTAAACCGCCCACCGGCGGTTAACCGGCGGCGACCTTAGCGCACGGCGGCGCTCGAACAGAGGCCACGAGAGCGGGAGTTGGGGGTTCCAAATGGAAGCCCTCTCTCAACCGCGTCTTCTAGAGCCTTCAGGGCACTCAAGGGAGGCCTGAGGCCTCGACGGCGTCAAGATCTGCGGCGGCCGGAGCACTGGAGAAATGACGACGGCGAAGGAGACCACGGGGAGGGGCACTGGACAGGGTAAAATGGAGCTTAGCTCACCAGGAGCGTGACGGCGGGCTCGAGGAGGCCGGGGACGAACTTGTGGCGCCGGAATTCGTCGACGAAGCTCGCGGCGGTCGGCGATGGAATGTTGGAGCTAGCGTCGCCGTTGAAGCTATCGGCGCAAATTGACCAGGCGCAAAGACAAAGACGGCCGCGGGGATCTCCTTGGACAGCTCGGCGCAGCTCGAGGGGCACGGTGGCCACGTAGACACACGAAGGCCTGCAACGAGGAGCTACGGGCGGCGACGAGAATGGCGAAGGGAGAGGGGGAGGAGTTCCAAAGAGGAGGGGGAAAGGGATGGAGGCTTCCAGGCGTCTCCACGTCGCCAGGTAAGGCCAGGGGGGGCAGCCAGGTAGCTGCCTGGAAGCCATGCCGGCTCGCCGGTGAGCTGCCTGCCTGCCTGGCCTGGTGGAGAAGACGACCCTGCCCCTTTGGGCTGGGCCACCTCTGCTGGGCCAGGTGGGCCAGGTAGGCAGGGTTGGCCTTTTTTCCTTTTCTATTTTTCTTTCTGTTTTTGTTTTTCTTTCATTTGTTTGTTCTGATAAAAAAATACCAAAACATTTTATAAAAACCCCAAAACTTTTATTTGGACTTATGTGACACATAACTAGCCACTCCCAAGTTTTGGAGATTTTTGAAATTCAAATAATTTGAATTTTAAATCAAATAGGGTATTTAATTAATTTCCAAGCCCTATTTGGAATATTTGAAAAATCTTGGTGCATGCAGTGGGACCCACTTCACTTTATATGCGATCATGCATATTTATAAGACTTTTCAAAAATACCAGAGGAATTTTTGGAAGCAACTTTTGTCTGGCCATTTAAATAAAATTTTCAAGGCTTTTCTTTTCCCCATTTTTGAATTTATTTTGAAATTTTTGCATGATGCAAAGGGCACAAGAAACCCTAGCACTTACCCTAGTTGAGGTTCTGACATGAAGAATGGAGTTTGCAAGTAGAAGGTCGAAGGACAACTCACTGCAGCGAAGCTGCAGTCAATTACGGAAGCCTTTGATGGACGACGACCCCTAAAAATGTCATAAAAAAATAAGGTGAGAAGAATCGCAACTAGGAGAAAGCTGAAGCTGGAAGAAGACTTAGTCTTTTTGCTAGTTTCTCTTTTACTTTCTTGAGTGGTAGGAAAAATCGTACTATCAAGAGGGGTTTACTAGTTGAAATCTTAGTCAAAGTGAATTTTCTCTACTCAACTCAAAACCCATAGAGATAGCCTACCGAGAGAAATCTCACTGAGTCGAGTAATAGTTCGAAGGCAAAGTCATCACACTTTGTGCCTCCGAGAGAGAACTTGTTCGGTGAGTCAGCTTTCTTGCTCCACAAGGAAAGTTGCGCATTGACTGGAAATCCGACCGTTGTGGACACACGTCAAGCTGTCGCAACGGGTCCCTTCAGTCATTTCTCCATTGGGACCGCCACCTATAAATACCCCGCGCCTTCTCGCCATTTGTGGTTGGCTGCTCCACTAAATATTTTGAGACAGAAGTGCTGTGAGCATCACAAGGAAGATCTTGAGAGAAAACCAACCCAAGTCCCAAACTGAGTTGAGAAATTCACAGAGACTTAGGTTGATATTAGTCGGCCTTTTTATCTTGGATTTCTGCAAGTCTCCTAGACGGTTAGGCGTCGCCTGTCAAGCAGTCGAAGAGTAATTGTCACTACTGAAGGAAGCTTGTAAAGGTTTCAGAGATGTCCTGAATAATCTACCACGAGTAAGAACTGGACAAGTTCGAGGAGTTTGTTGCAGTGGAGAATAGGACGGAGAGAGTTTTTCTCCAGGTGTTCAATCACCAGTCCCTCCAACCAGACGTAGCAGTTTGTAGAGTGTGAACTGGTTCACCAAACATCGCTATGTCAGGATCGTTTTCTTACTCGTACTACATTTAGTATTTACTCTGCAGCTTGTTTTCCTTTGATGTTTCCTTTCGTCCCATTTACTTTCGGCATGAGCATGTCTTTCGATGGTGCAATTCCTTCGTGTTACACTTAGTTGTTTGCCGTTTCTCAGTTTCACTTCTAAGTTTCGTAGAAATTTTAGAAGTGATCATTCACCCCCTCCCCCCTGATCATTCTTGATCTTTCAATATGCTTGGTGCAAGGATGTTGACAAGGGTTGTTGGCAATCTTGATAGCACTTTCATTGTCACATAAGATGGGTACCTTCTTATAGATGAGTCCCCAATCCTTCAAAGTTTGCCTCATCCATAGGATTTGAGTAGAACAACTTGCGGTGGCAACACACTCAGCTTCGGTGGTGGAGAGGGAGACACAATTCTTCTTCTTGGAGGGTCAACTTACCAATGAGCGCCCAAGAAATCGACATGAACCAGAGGTTGACTTCTGATTCACCTTGCCCTTGGCCCAATCCGCATCCGTCTACCCCAAGAGATCAAACTTAGCTTCCTTGAGGGACCAAAGGCCCAACAACGGAGTACGAACAAGGTATCTAAGAATGCACTTAACCAACAAATGATGACTCTCCATAGGAGAGGCTTGATATCTTGCACACATTCCTACGCTCAGCATAATATACGGTCTAGATGCACAAAGGTAAAGCAATGACCCTATCATAGAACGATAAAGAGTAGCATAAAATGGAATACCGGAAAGGTCTTGATCTAGATATCCCTACTTGGCATGGGTGTCTTTCATGGCTTGGCATCTTTCATACCGAACTTCACGATCATGTCTTGAATATACCTTGTTTGGGAGATGAAGGTTCCTTTGGCAAATTGCTCGATTTGAAAACCAGGGAAATACTTCAAGCTCCCCATCATGGACATCTCAAAATTCTTGGTCATAGTGTCCGAGAACCACTTGCACAAAGATGGGTTGGGGGAACCAAAAATTATGTCATCTACATAGATTTGGCATATGAGCAACTCACCATTGGTTCTCTTGGTAAAGGAGTGGCATCAATGATTCCCCTCACAAATCCTTCCTCGAGTAGAAACTTCCTAAGATGGTCATATCAAGCCCGAGTTGCTTGCTTAAGACCATATAATGCCTTATGAAGTTTATACACGTGGTCCTTGTGATGAGGATCATGAAAGCCGGGTGGTTGTGCTACATATACATCCTCTTGTAGTGGACCGTTAAGGAAAGCACTCTTCACATACATTTGAAATAATGTAAATCCATTGAATGCGGCATAAGCAAGAAATATGAGTATAGATTCAAGACGGGCAACAGGGGCCAAGGTATCATAAAAATCAAGCCTTCAACTTGGGAGTACCCTTGAGACACTAACGTTGCCTTGTTGTGGATGATAGTACCATGTTCATCTTGTTTATTCTTGAAGATCCACTTAGTTCCAATGATGTTATCATCTTGACCGGAAGGTCTCTCCACGAGAGACCACACCTCGTTCTGGGTGAAACTAGTAACACTAGTGCGCACGATAGCTATCCAAATGGTTTTTGACCCCTATCGCCTACGGGAATCGAAACTGTCGCCTTGCTCTCGATTGCGATAGGAGGGGCTATTCCACACGATAGACATAAACCGTTTCCTATGGATAGCCCACGCAGACGCACAAGATAAGTCGAACATTTGAGATGAACTTTTTATCACAAACACTTATCTACGAATGTACGTTTGAGATTATTATCCTATGCATACATTTAATACAAAAAACTAAGTTTGTGTTGAGTTATACTCTCCCAAACGCTGGTGTGTCAGGAACTGCGTGGGATAGTCAAAGCTATTCCATACAGTTTGTATATAGTACACGTTTCTGTTGTGGACACCTACACAAATGTTTGTACACAAATGCTCGTGTGTTTTCAGAATTAAATCCTAAACGTTCTTTTCATCCAAACTGTGTGTGCTGTACGCTGAACATTACAAACAGTTGTGCACGAAATATTGTGTGGAATTATAAATAAATCCCCGATGCTCATTTCTTATCGAATGTGTGCGATGTACATACCAATCAGTGATGAACTTATATGCAGAACCGTGTGCAATGATCCAATCGCTCGAAGTTTAATTAACATTGTATTTATCTTAAATATTTTAGGATATTTTTTAATTGATGATATAAGCACATTCATATATATACAATACAATATCTTTCATATGCTTGTAATGGTCACTAGGATTTTCATAAGTACTGAAATCACAGTATATCCAACAGCTAGTACAGTAGGCCACATTACATAAACACGAAATCTATGGTAACAACCAACAGATAGTACACCAGGCCGCAATAAAGAAACAACCTTTTCAAAGTACAACATCATAGTCGGTAGATAGACAGATGAATCTCATCTAGGAAACTGTTGAAGCGGAATGCAAAAATTGAGCCTTCGATAATGTTAAAGGCCTTTCCAACTTTAGTCCAGCGCTTGTGGATAATTGCCCGCCCATCATTTGCCCTCTTCAAGAAGGCTTCAATATTATAGCGCGGGTATTGTACAAAAACCTTTCCTGCCTCTTAACCATACATGTGGTTTGATAGATAATCATAGGTGAACTTCTTCGGAAATGACTGAATACAAAGATATGCATAAATATAGTTTTCAGTATGGAAATTATGTGCGTAGGGGAAAATATGGTTGGAACGTAAATTAGTACCATCCTATAGGAGAACGAAGTCTTCTTCATTGTGCAGACAAAGAGTTTGATGTCTTTCGTGGCCAGTTTCTTTATCCTTACAATTTTTTCTAAGTTTCTTGACTTGATTGATAGTCATGGTCACGTCGATTCCCCAGATGCAAAATGGGTCGAACAGTGGATCAAGTCCTTTGACAAAGGGAACTATAAGAAAAATGTAAATATTAGAACATGAGTAGTGGCATTTCTCCTTCAATTGTACACTAATGGTATATAAGCCATGTAGACCATGTGCATACCTCGGTTGTAAATCTCAGAGTCAACCATTACTACCCTGAAATTGCATAAAGTACATAATGATTAGGTAATGTAAGAATTGGCATGCATTCAATGATAATAGGTTCATGCATACATAATACACCATACAATCCAACATATTCAAGACATGGAAAGTCTAGCTAAGTAACTACAACTAACAAATATAGGAAATGAATAGGTTTTCATGTTTTAATGATCGTTGATTGAAAGCACAATATATCGACCAGAGAGGGGTGAATGGGAGATTTTCAAATTTCTAGAGGAATTTTAAATTTCTCAGGGCTGAGGCAATTCAAAATTGAGGAAACTCACAAAATGATGAAGCACATAAATATTACAGAATGTAAGCATGAGGACATAACGTCATATTGCGAGGGGATTAAACTCTAGCGGAATAGCGGCAATGTAACTGATGCAATGCATGACGAATCAAGACAGAGGAAACACAACAAAGAAAACATCAGGACAAGTCATTAGTGCAGAATGTGAGGAGTAGGGATTGAAGAAATAACACCAGTGCACTGAAGACACGGATTTGATAGACTAGTTCAAGTTGTTGTGACAACTCTACATCTGGTTGGAGAGGTTGAGATTGAACTCAGAAGACATAGTGTTCACCTTATTCTCCTTGAACAAAAGTCCTCATACTCCGTCCAATTACTCAGGTGAGTCTTCAAGGTAGACTCCCGAAACCTTCACAAACTCCCTTCACTCAGCGAAGTCACAATTGCATCTTGACTTCCTCAGAACGTTGACTCCTACACCGCCTGGAAGATCACAGTCTTTAAGAGTAAAAAGCTTCGGATCACTTGAACCGAATTCCTCAGAAATGCTCAACTACTCAGGATGGTGGTTTTCCTCACTTATGTTCTTCAGGTTCCTCAGTGGTGGGTTGCTCTCAGATGACAAGTGTTCTCTCTCGGAGCAGCCAACCCTTCAATGGGGCTGGGGCGGCTATTTATAGCCGGGGAGCAAACCCAGGTGAAAGGACATAACTGCCCATGCATGAAATTACCATCGTGCCCACCCTTCGGACCATTGCTAGACATGTTCTAGCCTCTTACCATGCGACACGTGGCATGGTCGAAAGTATTCTCTCTCTCTCTCTCTCTTCTTCAGGAAAACTGCATTGGCAGTTTCCTAAGTCCTCAACCGAAGTTAGATTCCTCAGTGTCCTGAAGAACAAGGTCTCATACACCCGAGGAACTGAACCTCTACTACATGACATTTCTCTGGGTTTTCTTCAGGATTTCTATTTGAGCACCTCAGGAACACGAAACTCATTTTCCTCGACCCCTCCAACAGTGCGGTGTTTTCCTATGACTCAAGAAGTATAAAAGTCTTAACGCATACTACGCTTCAAATTCGGCTTCAGCGCGAGTTGCCTCAGGATGACACACAGCTTCTTCAGCATCAGCCGAATGCCTCAGGATCCTGTTTCCTCAGGATTTCGCGCTACACTAGTCTTCAGGAAACACACCGATTTCTTCAATTCCTCAACATTGGGGGGGGTCGGCAATGGTGGTCAACCTCTTCTTTAGGGACTGTTCTCCTATGTATACTCACAAACACATCAGCCCCTAAACCATTTGGTCATCAGATACTCCAAAACCTCAAAGGGGCACTAGATGCACTTACAATCTTCCCCTTTTTGGTGATTTGATGACAATCAGGTTAAAGCTTCAACGGGATTAAATAAGTAATTTTGAGGAATAAAGCTTGAAGAAAACAGTTCATACTGTGGATATAGAGATGCTCCCCCCTGAGGATATGCATATACTAAAGACTCTGTATTTAGTAAATATTTTTGAAAATCATGAGGGGTTCCCCCTATATACAGGATTATCTAAAAACAGTGCTGAAAAAAGAATTCTTGAAGATGAAACACAACACTGAGGAAACTGATTGCTGAGGAGTATCATAAGTATAAAAAGACTTTAAGGAGTATAATGAGATAATGCAAAGGTATCAAACAATCACAAAAGTATCAGTTTACAACTCGTTACAAAAATGGTCTGAAGAACGAGAGTTGTAACGGAGGAACCCCATATAGACCCGCTTGAAGAATAACATATTTCTTCCCCTTTGTCATTAAATGAACAAAAAGGAGAGAACTGATACTAGCGCCCAGATAGAAATGCTTCAGGGCTGAGGTGAGTCAGGCCTGAGGCAAGCAGTCGCCGAATGAGGACAAGGAGTTGTGTCTTCAGCGTCCTCAGGTGATATCTCTTGTTGCGAAGAGTATGAATCCATAGCCAGAGGAGGTGTGTTGCATCTGCGGAACTGACGAGGAGGTCTAATTTCAGAGACCTGAGGCTGCTTGAGGCCAAATTTGGCAAGGTCTTCAGGCACAATTACTTCAGTGAGAAGAGCATCAAGTCTTTGGTAGGTGTGATGTGCATACTGATGAATCTTCTTTTGAGCTGTATGCATTTGTGCCATGTAGCTGAGGATGTCACCAATCTGATTCTTGGTCCAGTCATGGTTGCGAGCGACCTTCGGATGAAGAATGATGAGGAGTTCCCTATCTGTCATCACGTGAGCTTGAATTGTAGCCTCAGTTGAGGCATGTGTGCGAGCTTCATGAGTAGTACGGGACCGAGGCTGTCTAATATTGCCACCAAGGGAATTCTCTGGTAGAACTTCCTCATAGAACACATCTTTGCCTTTTGCATTTGAAGAAATGGTATGCTGAAGCACTTCGACTGGAGGAAAATACATGCGAAGATTCAACTGATCAGGCTTATAGTTGATACTTGTCTTGGCACAAAGCAGCTTCATGATCCACGGAGCATAAGGCTTCAGGATGTGTGGGTTTTGAGCAGCATCAACCATGGTTCTGAAGAAGAAGTCTGAGATGTTGATGGGCACAGACATGCAGAGATTGTAAAGTATATTCTTCATGATGCCAACAACTTCTTCAGCAGTAGATTCATACCCCTTGATTGGGCAAAAAGACTTGGCTAGAATTCTGTATAAGGTGCTCGACAGATACTGAAGCTCAGTGACGAGGAACGTTGTACGGGGATGAGCTTCAGGGGCTTGAGGCTTCATGCGCCTGTTCATCAGATCATCACGCAGAAGTGGAGTGCCATAAGAGATGGGAACTGATGCATCGGAAAGAGGCAGTGGGGGCTGAGGAAGATGTGAGATGTTTGTCATACAAGCTCTCCTTGGTAGCATCAGGGTCAGCGTTGGTGCTATGCTCTGCCTCGGTTTCAATGGCCGACGGAGCATTCTCAGTGTTAGGATCATCAAAAGAAGCAGCGGCATCATCAACTTCATCATCATCAACAGAGGCTTAATGCACAGAGTCCTCAGAGTCTTGAACCGTATCAAACAAGATCTCAGTGGCAGTGGGGGAGTGAGGCTCAAGCGAGAAAATCGTGTGAGTGCGGGAGTCTTGGTGTTCCATCTCATAGTCCTCATCCATTATACGGGGAGTCCCGGTATCTTCAATATCAACATCCTCATCCCTGTCCTTAATCTCAGTGATGACATGAGGAGGAGGGGACTAAGGAGTGGGAACAAGGGGGGGTGGCTTCAGATGAGGCAAGTGCCTTGGAGGGTGGGGTGAAGACTATGATGCTGCGTTGGGGATTTACTTGTGGACTTGAGGCAGTAGTGGGTGGTACAGTGGCTTCAGCTTCTTTTGAGGCAAGAGAAGCAGACGAAATCGGTGTAGCATCAATTGGCCCTTCATTAGTAGCTTCAAGTGTGGGCCTCTTTGCCGCGGGGGGAGTGGAGGGTGAGGCTTCATGCATGCGCTTGAGGCTTCGTGGGGAATCCTCAGGCAAGGTGGCAGGTTTCTCTGGGTCAGTAGGAGGCACTGAGGATTGTTTCTGCTAAAGTTTCATCAGATTGTCCATTTGCCGGGACATACGTTCCTTTGATTTTCCTATATAGGCACATTTGGCGTTAAATTCATCAGTGAGCCGTCATACTTCAAATTGATATTCAATGAATTCAACATGATTGACATCTGTGACATGCTTCTTTTTTAAGTCACGATGGACTTTCTGAAGTTGACATTCCAGCTTCTTTTTGAGGTCTCGGTGATTAATCTCATTGATGAGGAATTGTTGAATATAGAACCTGAGGTCTTTGGGTATATCCAAGTCATCAAGAGGGGTATCACGCTTGACAGTTTAGATTTCAATATACTCCAAGATCTTTTTGGGATCGCGGAGGAGTGGTATCTCAGATCCTGTTGCTTCAGCTTTGCGTCTGGCTGCAGCATGCACATAATCAATATTTGGTTCTTCAGTGGAAACAAAACCGGCCAGATCTTCAAACTCATCTTCTTCATATGAGCTGAAGGCAGTCTGAATGGAACCGTGCATGGCAGTTTTCTTTGGAGAGGGTCTTATGCCTTGATGAATGGCCGTCTTGGTCTTCAGCTGAGGCTGAGGCATGGTGGTGGATGCTTCAGGTGCACTGCCAGACTCATCAGTGCGGAGTCTTGAGGCAAGAGAAGCTCCCGATGTCCGTTGGCATGAGGAACTGGGAGCATGAGGCATACTTGAGGTTTTGCTGGATTGTTTGATGTCGGGAGTCTTTCTGCGAGGCTGTCCGGGAGGCCGAAGCTGAGGCTATGCAGCAGGCTGAGGATGTGCAGCCGGCTGAGGCGGAATCTGAACTGAGGCAGCCAAATCACGGGCCAGACTCTGAGCAAGGTGAGCAGTCCATTTGAGGTATCGTTGATATGCCTCGGGAAAGTCATCAGGGGTCCGCAGACTTGTTGGATCAGGAATTACATCAGGTCCAGGTTGTGGACGTGATTTGATTCCCAATATCTTCAATGGAGGATTGACCGTAAACATTTCCTCATGCTGAGGATTGAGCCATTCATAAGCATCCCATCTTTTAGCCCATTCCATCGTGATTTTCTGGATGCGCTTTTTGCGATCTCCGACAGTTTCTCGTTCTGGAGTCTTTAGCTTCTCATAAAGTTTCGGAGGCAAGTCACGAGCAGTCTCAGTGAGACGACGATGAGGAGCCATTTTCTTCAGTTGAGGAGACTGAGGAATCGTAAGTTCGAGCTGAGAAGAGATGAGGCGAATGCTGAGGAAAGTCGAGATGGTCTTCTCCGGCGACGATGTTCTCCATCATCGACGGCGCGAGAGCTTGAAGAGCTCAAGGGCGGCGGCGCGAGAAGGAATGAGGCGTGTGGGGGAAAATGACCGCGAGGTTGGCCATTTATAGAGGGGTAAAAACTGAGAGGTCACGAGTTTTGTGGACGAGATTACCCCCCGGTTCGGCTCTTTAGCTTATCTGGTTTGAGGATAGGGACGACCCGCGGTAAAATCGCAACGATCAAGGGATGTGACTTCAAACAGAGGCCTCAACTTGAGAAAACTGAGGACACTAATAATTTTGAGGATTGAAATAAAATGAAAGCTTCAGTTTGAGAAACTTCTGAGTTTCAAATGAACACATACTTAAGATAGATGGATTGGATAAGTGAGCACAGAGAGACGGGTCCGATCACATTCACCTAGATGAAGAAACAAATTTTGAAGAGCAAAAACTATAGGTGAATGCTGTTGAGGACTAAACTTTAAGTATCAGGATGAAGACACAAATGAGGCAACTGCGGACAACTAATTCCCGAGGAATTTGGGCGGTGGCGCTACCCACCTTATAGGGAATAAAACACATGATATCATACAATTGTCGTATGGATCTTGAGTTAATTCTACGTTAATTTCTTCACACTTAGGAAGGTAGTTCCTCATGAGTTGAGGAGTACGACACATCGTGTGTTGTACATCAGGATTCTTCAATAGTGTTTAAGAGTTAGGATGTGTGTCCATTCAGTGGACATTTGAGGAATCTAAGATATTTAGCTCACACCTCAGAGTGCTAAAACGCTTCTCATCCAAAGGCTTAGTGCATATATCAGCAAGTTGGTCTTCAGTCTTCACGTGGCTGATGATGATGTCTTCCTTCAACAAATGATCCCAACGAAAGTGATACCGAATCTCGATGTCCTTCGTCCTCGAGTGCTGTACTGGGTTCTAAGAGATCTTGATGGAACTCTCGTTGTCACATAGTAGTGGTACTTTCTTCAGGTTGATGTCGTAGTCCTTGAGAGTTTGCTTCATCCAGAGAAGTTGTGAGCAGCTTGCACCAGCGGCGATGTATTCATCTTCATCTGTGGAGAGGGAGTCACAATTCTACTTCTTCGATGACAAACACAGCAGTGAGCGTCCGAGGAAGTGACATGTTCCTGAGGTAGACTTCCTATCCACGCGATATCCAGCATAATCTGAATCTGAGTATCCAACAAGATCCAGCTGTGTGCCTTCTGGATACCATAAGCCTAGCGTCGGGGTGTGAGCCAAATATCGAAGAATTCGTTTCACCGCTTGGTGATGAGATTCCTTTGGTGCCGCTTGGAATCGGGCACACATGAAATCGCTCAACATTATATCAGGCCTAGATGCACATAGATATAGGAGAGAACCTATCATGGAGCGGTATACCTTATGATCGTAGTCCTTGCCAGCTTCATCAGAGCCGAGTTATCCATTTGTAGGCATCGGTGTCTTGATGCCTTTGCAGTCTTGCATCCCAAACTTCCTCAGGCACTCCTTGAGGTACTTCTCCTGAGATATGAAGATGCCGTTTCTTTGCTGACGAATTTGAAGCCCTAAGAAGAACTTAAGTTAGCCCATCATGGACATCTGATACTGTTCACTCATCAAGAAGGCAAATTCTTCACTTTATTTCTTGTTAGTGCATCCAAATATGATATCATCGACATAAATTTGACATATGAATAGTGCATCATCATAGCGTTTGGTGAAAAGAGTTGGAATGAGGGAACCAGATTTGAAGCCTTTGCTGATGAGGAAATCCCTTAGTGTGTCATACCAAGCCCGAGGGGCTTTCTTCAGTCCGTATAGAGTTTTCTTTAATCTGTACACCATATTAGGATTCTTCGAGTCTTCAAAACCCGGGGGTTGAGAAACATATACTTCTTCCTTGATATTACCATTGAGGAATGCACTTTTCACATCCATTTGATATAGATTGATGTTATGATGGTTAGCAGCGGAAAGCATAATGCGAATGGACTCAAGTCTAGCAACAGGAGAAAAGGTTTCACCAAAGTCGATACCCTCGACCTGAGTGTATCCTTGTGCTACAAGACGAGCTTTGTTCCTGATGACTTGGCCATATTCGTCGAGTTTGTTGCGGTAGATCCACTTCGTTCCGATGACATTGTGATCTCGAGGATCAGGACGTTTGACCAATTACCAAACATCATTCAGTTTGAACTGAAGAAGTTCGTCTTGCATTGCCTGAATCCATTCCGCTTCTTGGAATGCCTCAACAACTTTGGTGGGCTCTGAAATGGATACACACGAAAAATTCCCACAAAAGTTAGCTATTCGATTTTCTCTGGCACGAGTGAGAGGACCTGGTATGTTGACGTCGGCGAGGATTTTGTCGACTTGAACTTCACTCGCTACACGTGGAATACGAGGTCCATGATCTTGAGGCGAATCATCATCACTGTCATCAGACTCATTGGCATCAGCTTCAGGTGCTTCAGGAGTGTAAGGAGCCTCAGGATCAGGATTGTCATCAGGACCATTTGCTTCAGGATTTGGGTGTTCTTCAGGAGCAGGAGGTATGTGTGTTTCTTCAGGATGGTCCACGGGTATAATATCACCGGCACCCATTTTCTTGATCAGTTCATCAGGTGATGCTTCGTCTAGCACATGTGGCAGGTGCTCTCTTTGCGAGCCGTCAGATTCATCGAACCGCACATCTAAAGTTTCAACCACTTTGTGATGACTGAGATTGAAGCCTCTGTAGGTGTGCGAGTCGATACCATAACCGAGCATGAAACCCTCACGTGCTTTTGGTGCAAACTTAGATTGATGATGAGGTTCACGAATCCAACAAGGTGCACCAAATACTTTGAAGTAACTTACATTGGGTTTCTTACCGACCATCAGCTCATATGAGCTGTTCTTGAAGAACTTATGAAGATACACTCGATTGACGATGTGGCAAGCAGTGTTGATTGCTTCGGCCCACCATTTGAGTGGGGTTTTGTACTCAACAAGCATCATCCGAGCCATCTCGATGAGTCTTCTGTTCTTTCTCTCAACAACTCCATTTTGCTTTGGAGTATAGGGTGATGAGAACTCATGAGTGATGACCAAATCGTCAAGGAAGTCCTCCACGCCTATGTTCTTGAACTCAGTGCCGTTGTCGCTTCAAATGTGCTTGATATTTAGGTTGTAGTTGTTCATGACTCGCTGGGCGAAGCGCTTGAAGATGGATGGGGTTTCTGACTTATAAAGAAGAAAATGCACCCAAGTATATCGTAAGAAGTCATCAACAATAAAAAAACCATACATACTACCTCCAAAGCTTGAATACTTTGGAGGACCTAATAGATCCATGTGAAGCAGTTCCAGAGGCCTTGTTGTCGTCATGATGGTCTCCGCAGGATGCTTGGCCTTGGTCATCTTTCAAGCTTCACAAGCTCCACATAGCTGGTCCTTGGTGAATCTGATTTCCTCAATCCCGAGGACATGTTTCTTCAGAACCAGTTTTTGGAGGTTCCTCATCCCAGCGTGTCCGAGTATTCTATTGCATAGCCAGCACTCTGAGGCTCGAGCCATGAGGCAGGTAGAAACCTAAGGACCTTCAGAAAAATCTACAATATACACGTCACCTTTCCTAACTTCTGAAAAGACGATGGAGTTATCGTTAACCATATAAACAACACAATCATATTTCCGAAGAGGACAATGAGGTCAAGATCACATAGCATAGACACAGACATCAGGTTATACCGAGGGATTCAACCAGCATGACTTTATCAATGTGTTGGTCTCGAGAGATAGCAACTCTGTCGAGGCCCAATACCTTACTTTTACCTTTATCGGCGAAGGTGATTGTTTTCTTTGACGAAGGACTCAGAGATGATTCCATGAGAAGGCTTCTATCACCAGTCATGTGATTAGTACATCCACTATCCATTACCCATTCGGTCTTCCCCTGCAGAGGAATTAGTATCTTATACAACAGGCTATGAGGCAGTATCAGTTTGAAGAATTTATGATTCCTCAGAATTAATTCCTCAGGATGTTCCTCAGGATTGATTCCTCATAATCTATCGTGTTAATTTTCTTCAACTGACTCAAGTAATATCGTCCTGGGCATATGATCTGCAAAGTTTATGATTTCCTCAGGACGGGTTCCTGCAAAGATGATTAGTTCTTCTTCACCACCCACATTCAAATGGGTGGCCTTGAATCATATGAGGAACGACGAGGATGATGGGGTCTAATGGGACGCTGGATAGTGGTATCAGGATACACAAATGAATAGACATTCTTATGAGGAGCTTCCCTATGAACAAAATGATTAGCTGAGACATAGTTATAGTCATTGCCCTTTGAGGTATCATCCTCCGATGATACCCTCAACTCATTTGCATCCGCATTCACAGGAAGGTTAGTGATGAGTTCCTTTCGAACCCAGACCTGCTTTACTGGAGCACTGTTCCTGCATTTAGTCCCGATGTATCTGACGAATACTTCACCATTAACATCTTTAAACAATTTATAGTTTGAGTCAAAGGACTCCACCAGCACATCTGAGGAAGCATTGTCATATCCAGATAAAGTATAGGGATCAGGAGGAGGCATTTTTGCCAGAACCCAAGTGGAATTTGGGTATTGTTCTGGTTTCTAGTAAGAGCCATTAGCATTGAGGTTTCGGGTGAAACCAACACCTTCTTTCCTTGTATTCCGATACAGGATCTGTTTCTTGAGGAAATCGCAAAGGATCTGATGCCATTTCAGATTCTTGAACATTCCAGTTTCCAGGAGACTCTTTAACCTAGCATTTTCTTCAGCAATGCCTATGGTATCCTCAGATGAGGGGTTGGATACCACAGAGGCAGTTGATATAACAGATTCTGAGGATATTGAAGAACTAGGTACTGAAGTGATACGGTCATGTTCAATGCACTTTAACCAAGGAAGATGTAACAGCCCAGATTTCACAAAAAATTAAAAAATTTGTTTTCGGCGTGAATTGTTTGATTGTCTGATTTGTTTGTGGTGTTTGCATCCCTGATTTATTGATCGGCGATTATTTCCCCCCTCTTATCTCGTACCGGACGGAGACCGACCCTTGCCACCCCGACACTCGACCTTTGCGACACCGGGTTTCGCCCGATCACCGTCGCGAAAACCGCACGAGACCAGCCGCATCCAACGGAACAAAAACCCCGTTTAATAAGTAAACGGGATATTTTTATAGCGCGCCGGAAAGTTGTCTCGGAACGGTTCCAACGCTAGGTGAACGCCACTGGCTCGACGCGCTGATCACGCGGTTTGATGTTTTACCCGAATCGGAGGTCCTGCGGACCCCCGGCGGTCAGAAACGTAAACACCGCGCGCGCGAAAGCAAAACCGGGGATGTTTTTGCAAACTGCCAGCCACCGGGGCTATATAAAGACCACCACTCTCCCAATCCCTTTCTAGGATTTCCCTAGCCACAAATTGCAGCCACCCCCCTCACAATAGCTCCAATTTTCGCAATTTTGACCATTTTTGTCTAAACCCTAGCCCCATCTGATCTGGACCGTCAGATCCGGAGATCCGACGACCCAGATGCGCTCCTAGCCCCACCAGCCTTCCTCTCTCCTCCCGTGGAAACTGCCCCCGCCGCCGCCTCCCGAGCCGCTCCGGCCGGCCGCCACCCGGCGACCACGGCGAGCCGCGCCCCCCGCCAGGTTCTCTTCCTCCCGCCTCCTCTTATTCCCTCTCTCCTCCTCACCCACTCGTCCACTCACGTAGGAGCTCGCCGCCGGAATCCCCGTGGCCGCCGCCCCGCAAGCCGCCATGGACGCCGGCTGCACGCGCTCGTCGCCCCTCCGGCCAGATCCGGCCGGGATCCAGCGGATCCGGCCGCTGCCTCCTCCGCCAGCCCGTTCCCAGTGGCCCCTCCTCCTTCCGTGCTCGTCGGAATCCCGCCGCCGCCAGCCTAGCTCCGCCGCCGCCGCCCTCTGTTCCGTGCGAGAACGATAGGAGCCACCAGCCTCCCAGCGCCATGGTGGGCCGGCCTCGCCTCCAACAGCCCACCACCAGCCGACGCCTCTCAGCCCAGGCCGCCAGCCACTGTTGGGCTTGGCCTAGTGGTGAGCAGCCCCCTTTTTATTTTTTTATTTTTTTCCTATTGCGTTAGCGGGCTCGGCCCAATAGGCCTTTTTTCTTCTTTTTTTCGTTAGATTAAATGGCAGATTGTGTTATTTATTTTTCAACGACGGTAACTTTTGGACCGTAGCTCGGATCACGACGCGTTAAATATGAAAGTTGCTTAGAATTTTGTGTAGATTAGTAAAATGTGCTCCTTTGCTATGTTTGACTTTTTTACGTGTTGTTTGACTGCTAATTGCATCGCATGCCACCATAAATTGTTTCTTTAATAACTTTTTAACCGTTGCTCGGATTAAAATGTTTCTTATATGTAACTTGAATAGAATTGCATGTAGATTGTGTTTAGGCTGCTCTTGCTTGCTAATAAAAATTATAAATATGCTTTAGGTCAAAACAGTAACAAATTCCATTTTTATCGTGGGGTCCGCAATAGTTTGCCATGTATAGATTTTACCCCCACTTAAAGTGAGTAGATTAGATAGTTTACCTTATGCTTCACCTCTTGCCATGATTGTGTGACATACCATGCTTGAGTGAGACGTTATGTTAACAACCTTGCTCATATTGTGTAGCTAAAAAACTTGAACCTTTCCAAATGTGCGGTATCGTCGTGTGTGATGAGTACTGCACTTAACCTGTTAGTAACCGCTCTCGATGGTAGGTGCGATGTCTCGTGTTGCCTTCTTGTTGATGCTTGCTCGTGTTTGCCTCGTAGTAATATATTCTTGCTCGTTGATTGCTTTCCAGTGTTTAACGTCTTGGGTGCTTCCGCGGGTACCTTTCGGAGACGATGCGAGCTTGCGATCAACTACACCTTCGGAACCCGACTTATCAACAGGCAAGGACTATACATTACTTATGATCCATTCTGTTTCAACCAGTGGTTTGCATGCTAGTCTAGGCTAGGTTCGATGTTTGATCCTACCACATGTTTACAACCTCTTTTAAACCGATACGACCAGGTCCCCTCCCAGCAAACCATGTACTGCTATGTTACTATTATTCATTTCTCAGCCCCTTCTTAGTATGCATGCTTAGGATGCTACGATGTTACCCAGTTACTCCTTGGTTTGGGCTATCACATTATTATATTGTTGTTGATCATATGTTTATTATAATATTGACTATACTCGACGAAGGATGGAAGGTCTAGGCTATCCCGCCCCGACGCTTTGTTCCATTCGAGTCACCTAGGATCCGAGTTCCGGGTATTGGTTTTAAGACTGAGCGTGCCTAATAGCGTGTGGGATTCTATGGGGTCCCCTTTTCCTACCTACCTAGCTTCAAACATTTCTAGAGGTGGCCCAAGCTGATTTACCATTTGAAACCGTGTGCGTAACTGGTCTGCAGCCAGTGGATTTAAAAAAACTCGGGCCAGCAGAGACAGAGGCAGCAGTACCAGCAGAGGGGGCAGTTGTCCGCACTTTTGTCCGCCCTCCCGTCCCAGTTCAGCAGGGGCCTCGCTCTACACCACCACACGCGAGGCCACCCAAGCCGCAGCAGCAGCCCAGGCCGAGTGTGATCTGCTACAAGTGCAGAGAGCCAGGGCACACGTCTCCCAACTGCACCGATCCGCGCTTTGCTCGGCTTCCACCGCCTCCACCTCGCTCTACTCCGAGAACCGCGATGGTGAAGGCTCAGCCACGTGCACTTCGGGTGAACAACGTGATGCTCTCAGATGCTCAGCAGTCTTCAGAGATTGTTCTTGGTAGGTTGCTTGTATGTTCAGTTCCCGCGACAGTTTTGTTCGATTCCGGAGCGTCTCATTCCTTCATTTCCAAGTCTTTCGCTCAGCAGTTTGATTTCCAAGCAGTGGTGTTTCCTTCTCCTTTGGCCATCTCTACCCTGGGCTCTAAGTTCAGTTCATCTGTCAGAGTTCCTGACGTGCAGATCAAGATTCAGGGTCTCCTTTTCTCCGCTTCCTTGGTTTTGCTTCCGCATTCCGACATTGATGTCATTTTGGGCATGGATTGGCTTGTGCAGCACAAGCCCAATATTGATTGTCCAACCAGATCAGTGAAGTTGACACATGATTCAGGCGCAGAGGTCTTGTACACTTGTGGCTCTATGTCAGGACCATCACAGTTGTACGCGTTGAACACAGGAGTTGCGCCTTTGCTCGAAGAGGTCAGAGTTGTCTGCGAGTTCCCAGACGTCTTTCCGGAGGAGTTGCCAGGAATTCCCCCAGTTCAAGCTATTGAGTTCGTTATTGAGCTAGAGCCTGGTACCCAGCCGATTTCTCGGCATCCGTACAAGATGTGTTCGAAGGAGTTGATCGAGCTCAAGAAGCAGTTGACAGAGTTGGAGGCAGGCGGTTTTATCCGCGCCAGCACTTCTCCTTGGGGTGCACCAGCTTTGTTTGTCCAGAAGAAGGATGGGACTAGCCGCTTGGTCCAGGACTATCGTGGTATCAACAAGAAGACCATCAAGAACAAGTACCCTTTACCCCACATCAATGACCTGTTCGAACAGTTGAATGGGGCTAAGGTGTTTTCCAAGCTTGACTTGAGGATGGGGTATCACCAAATCCGTGTTCGTGAAGAGGATATTCCCAAGACCGCGTTCAACACACGTTATGGGTTGTACAAGTTCACAGTCATGACTTTTGGGTTCTCAAATGCCCCTCCGACATTCATGAGAGCTATGAACTATTTGTTCCAAGATTGGCTCGATGTGTTTGTGATCCTTTACCTCGACGACATTCTTGTCTTTTCCAAGTCAGAGGCTGAACATGAGGAACATTTGCGCTTGGTGCTGCAGAAGTTGAGAGAGCACCGTTATTACGCCAAGTTCTCCAAGTGTGAGTTTTGGCTGCACAAGGTCAATTTTCTGGGCCATGTCATCTCCGCTGAGGGAATTGCGGTTGACCCAGAGTGAGTCCGCACTATTCAAGAGTGGGCTCCGCCGAGGAATGTGAAGCAGCTAAGGAGTTTTCTCGACCTCGCCAGTTATTGCAGGAGGTTTGTGCAGAATTTCTCCAAAATAGCCAAGCCAATGTCTGAATTGTTGTGCAAGGACAAGCGGTACACTTGGTCACCAGCTTGCCAGTCAGCCTTCGAGGAGTTGAAAGAGAAGCTAACCACAGCTCCAATTCTCACGCCGCCAGACGAGTCACAGCCTTTTCAGTTGTTTTGTGATGCCTCTTTACAAGGTCTGGGCGGAGTTTTGATGCAAGGCAGGAATATTGTGGCTTATACCTCACGGCAGTTGAAGAAAAGTGAGAGGAATTATCCCACGCACCACTTGGAGCTTGCAGCAGTTGTGCATGCTTTAGTCACTTGTTGACACCTCCTCTTAGGGAGGAAGGTGGATGTGTTAACGGACCACAAGAGTCTGAAGTACTTGTTCACTCAGCCAAATCTAAACTTGAGGCAAAGAAGATGGCTTGAGACCATTACTGAGTACACAGTTGATATTCAGTACATGCATGGGAAGGCGAATGTCATAGCTGATGCGCTGAGCCGCAAGGGCGATTGAAATAATATCCAGGTGCAGAAGATCCACCCTGATTTGTGTGAGTCCTTTCGAAGGCTCAATCTCGAGCTAGTTCCAGCAGGCTATCTTGCCAACCTTGTGGTAGAGCCCACTATCCGTGAGAATGTTAGTGAAGCTCAGTCTGGCAGCTCAATGATTCAGAAGATCAAACAGGGTATTGCCGCCTCAGTTCCAAAGTACGGTTGCTTTTCAGTGCATAATGACGACACCGTGTTGTTCGAAGAGCGAGTTGTTGATCCCAAGGAAGGAGATCTCAGAGAGGTCATCATGAAGAAAGCCCATGATTCCAAGCTATCGATTCACCCTGGCAGTACAAAGATGTATCAAGATCTCAAACAAAGCTTTTGGTGGACTCGTATGAAGCGGGATGTTGCCCGTTACGTGTCTCAGTGTGATGTGTGCAGGAGAGTGAAGGCACAGCACCAGAAGCCTGCAGGGTTGCTTCAGCCACTTGAGATTCCGGAGTGGAAATGGGATCACATAGAGATGGATTTCATCACAGGCTTCCCTTTGTCGCAGAAGAAGAACAATGCCATCTTTGTTGTCATTGACAATCTTTCCAAAGTTGCCCATTTCTTCCCAGTGAAGGATTCCATTTCAGCAGCTCAGTTGGCGGATTTGTACACCGCAAGAGTTGTATCTTTGCATGGAATTCCCAAGAAGATCAGTTCCGATAGAGGCAGCCTTTTCACCTCTAAGTTCTGGCAGGCCTTTCAAAAAGAGATTGGTACGACAGTGTTGTTCAGTACCGCTTATCACCCTCAGACAAGTGGGCAAGTCGAGCGCGTGAACCAAATCCTCGAGGACATGCTTCGGGCATGTGTCATTTCGTTTGGCATGAAGTGGGAATAGTTCTTGCCGTATGCTGAGTTCTCTTACAACAACAGCTATCAGGCAAGCCTCCAGGCAGTACCGTTTGAAGTCTTGTATGGTCGCAAATGCAGGACACCTTTGAACTGGTCCGAGACAGGTGAGAGCCAGCTGTTCGGTCCAGATGTGATCGAAGAGGCAGAGGACAGAGTGAAGATTGTCCGAGAGCACCTTAAGGCAACACAATCTTGGCAGAAGGCCTATTATGACAAAAGGCACCGTGGTGTAGCGTTTCAGGTTGGTGATTGGGCGTACCTGAGAGTGTCTCCATTGAGGGGAACTCACCGCTTTGGCATCAAAGGAAAGCTCGCTCCAAGATTTGTCGGACCTTTCCGCATCCTTGAGACTAGAGGACCTCTTGCCTTTCGGCTCGAGCTTCCAGAGAGTCTGTCCATGGTGCATGACGTGTTCCATGTGTCCCAGCTAAAGAAGTGCTTCAAGCAGCCAGAGCAGGCTGTTGACTTGGGCGAGATCCAGCTGAGTGCGGACCTTTCCTACTCAGAGCGTCCAGTCTGTGTTCTTGAGACGTCCGAGCGCAAGGCTCGCAACAAGACCGTCAAGTTCATGAAAGTTCAGTGGGCACATCATTCCGAGAAGGAAGCAACGTGGGAGCGTGAAGATCATCTCCGTTCTGAGTATCCTGAGTTGTTTCAGGCTTAGATCTCGGGACGAGATCCTATGTTGGTGGGGGAGTGCTGTAACAGCCCATTTGCAATAATTGTAATCCATAATGGAATTTCACTTTGTCTGATGACTTTGCAACTTGGCATGATGCTAGTTAATGTAATTCCGTGTGATGATTCCAAATGGCTTTGAGTTTTGAGCTCATTTGATTTTTCTTTTGAATTCAAACAAAATGGTTAAAGGAGCATGTTGGGTGATTTTGTTCCATTTAGGTTTGATCTCCCCTGAATCCCAACTTGGCACAATCTTTTTCCTTTGCCTTGGCAAGGGTTTTAGAAACCCCAATTAATTTTTCCATCACCAAAAATGGGGCCTCTAGTTCAGAGTGGTTTTGAATTAAAAAAAAGAGCTCACATTTTTTGTGGTTGCCAAAATTGGTCAGACCATTTTTGAAAAATCCAGATTAATGCAAGGGTTAAGATTTTTGAGCTCATGGAATTTTTCTCTTGTGTTTTCTTCTCAAAAATTCCATAAGCACCTTTTCTATTTAATTTTAAATAGGAAAAGGTACTGTGTTTGCTATGGCAATTTTTTCCTTGCGCTCAAAATTGCCCAACCCATTTTTGGGTGATCAAGTATGCCTCAAGGGTTTCAAATATATATTTTTATATATTTTTCTCCCTTTTCCTTCCGTCCTTTTCCTTTTTATTTTTCCCTGCTCTCTTTCTGTTCTGGGAAAAGGACTTGGCCTCCTTCCTCTTTTCTTCCAGCCAGGACAGGCCAGGCCCATCTGGGAACCTCCCTCAGCCCGACCAGGTCGAAGGGGTACGACCCCCTTCTTCCTCCTCCTTTCCAGCGGGGCAGCTCCTTTTTTCCCCTCCTTCTCTCTCACAGCGCTGCCACGGCGACGGCATGGAGCCCCATTGCCAGCGAGTGCGCTCCCCTCCTTTTAAGCGTGTCCAGGACTCCCCCAAGGAACCCTAGGTTCATTCCCCTCCCCAGTTTTCTCCGCCGCCACCTCCTTTCTTCCCCTCCAAGCCTCCCTGTTCCACATGGCCACCAGCGACTAAACCCAAATTGGCCGCCGTCCCTCTATGTCTCTGGTCAGGGGCTCGCGAGGGCCTTCGTCATCGGCGTCCGCGTCTTCCCCGACCTGCAGCCGTGTCGTGGGAACCATGGAGCAGGTCGACGCCTCCTTACGCTGCCGCGGGTCGTCTCCGTCACCGGCGTCGGCTCCAGCGTATCCTTCGCTTGCGGCGTGATCAGGGGCGTCCATGAACACCTCTAGGTGAGCAACGCAAAGCTTTCCCTCCTCCCTAGCGCCACATGAGCAGGTCATCGCTGCGAGTGCCCCGGCCTTTTGTTGTTCTTCTGAACCTGCATGTCATGCGCCGCCGCATCTTCCCAGAGCGCTCGCGCCGCCGTCGTGGAAGCACCGGGGAGGGCATGGGCAAAAATGGATACGCCGATGTCCCATCTGCACGCGGCACCGCTCCGTTAGGTTGCTAGTGCAGCAGGATCTTTGCAGTCGTCGCCGGCGTTTGATCCGCCGCTGCCAACGCGTCTAGTTCAGTTCGTCAGGAAAGTTCAGTGTTTTCTTCAGTTATCCCGCAGGATCAGGATACTTGATTTGCGTCCGCTGTCGTATCGTGTCCTCGCTAGTAGCTCAGCTGGTTGGTCCGCTGGCTCTCGACCCTGAGGTCCTGGGATCGATTCCTCCCAGGGACATTAGTCCCAGGCCTTTTTTTTCGCTCGGGCGTGAGGTTGACAGGGGTGGTCTACTCGGCAGTGGCTGTTGCCACCGTGGAGTAGAGAGGGACTGAGCCCAGTGGCTGGTGCCCGCCGTGTGGAGGTGGGCTGGCCCGGCAAGCAATCCAGACCAAGCCGAGGTCAGCCCAGAGAGGGTGTTCTCCTCTCTTTATTTTCCACAAATCCCTTTTTCTTTCTATGTTTTATCTCAAAAACCCAAAACTTGTGTCATTTGCATGCTTGCTCATGCCCACATGTTGTACATGTTTTGGTCAGAGTAGTCCGAAGTTTAAGATGGTGCCATCCATTTTGTGTTTGGGAAATATAGATTTTTAAACGTGATGCCTTTTCACGTGTGTCGCCATTTTTTTCCCTTTTCTTTCTTTCTTTTTCGGTCTTGAGCTCATATCAAACCGTTCACTCATGTTTGAGCCCCTGTTCAAAATGCTTCATGCATTACATCAATTTGGGGTAACTCAATTCAGTGAGCATCATGGTGAAGTCCATTTTGCATGATTGAGCCTTAAGTGTTGCGGTGTTGGCAAATTTCATCAAGGCCCTTCGGTTCTTCTGAAATTTTAAAATTGTGTTGCTTTCTCGACTTGAGTCATGTCGTGTATCATTTTGGGGTAGAAATCTACGAGTTAGCATGATCACCTCTGTTTTATATTTTAGCATCGTAAAATTGCGAACAATGTGGAAGGAAGTTGCACCCACATGTGACCATGCCATGTTTGGCTTTTCCCCTTGTCACTCTTTGATCGTGTGGGTCCCACAAGGTGGTACACCCATGCATCTTCCCCACACCTCCTGTGACCTTCCTTGTGTCAATTTCACCGGCACTACTCCGTCTCCGGAATCGATGATTACTTTTCACGTTGTTTTATTTATGTTATATGCATTTGTTTTTCATGCCATGTTGACATGCTACTTACACTAAAATAAGGCTAGGACCAAAGCCATCTTCACGTAAATAAATTGCATATGAAGTTGTTGACGTGTCGTCACCACCTTCATTTAAATTGACTAGATAGGGTCACAGCATGTCAAATTAAACTTGCTCAAATCACCCTTGCCTGTGCATTGTACCCGTACCTTACTTGTGTGCCTTTTTCTTGCTGATACCTTACGTTAGCACCTGAGACCGCCGAGGAGACTTACGTGGAGGTTTCCGACACCGAGCCCGAGGACCCTGCTGCGTCTGCTTCGACGACCGATTACCCAGGCAAGGGGAAGATTCATACCATTACTTGATACCTTTCTGCCTACCTGCTTAGCTGTAGCCTAGAACGTTTGTTTGATCCTATCCACTTTGAGTATGCCACCTCCAAAAACCCAAACAACCATTATCCCCACATCCCAGCAAAACTTTGTATTGCTAAGTTACCGCTGCTCAGCCATTGCTTAGTATGAGTAGGAAAACTTTCTGCTTACCCTATTGCTTTGGTTTGGGATATCATGTTATTTAAATAAGTTGGTTGATATTTATTATACTTATGATGTTAATTTATACCCGACGAAAGATGGGAGACCGGCTGTTCCCGCCAGGTGTTTTGGTCCATTTGAGTCACCTAGGTCCTGAGTTCCGGGTATTGTGTTTCTTGAAGAGCGTGCCTAATCGTGTGTGGGATTCTATGGGGTCCCCTTGTCTTACCTACCTAGCTTCATACAGTTCTAGTGGTTGCCCGAGCTGATTTACTATTTGCAAACGTGTGTGTGCTTGGTTGGTACCCCATCTGTTTTCGAAACAACCTGGACCAACGGAGACATAGTTCCTCTGGTTGGTCCACACTGGTGAGCTAGGGAAGTCCCCTGATCTATAGGTGAGACTAAACCCGACCTTAGCCATACAGAAGAGGCCGATTCGAGAGCTTGGCCGGCTTTGGATTGGATGTCGACTCCCCGGGGGCCACCCGGAATTGTGTGTTGTTAGTTAGAGGGACTCTGACGTTCCGGAGTTTCAAGCGTTTACTTAGCCAAGTGGAAACCGGGCGTACATGCGAAGCCTATGATGGGCAGTTGGTGCACCCCTAGAGGGTTAAATCTTTTCGAAAAGCCGTGTCCGCGGTTATGGACGACTTGAGACCTACTCCTTGTTCATAGAATAACATCAATCTGAATCATAATTAAAACTTTCCTACCGTGTGAGTGCCTTGGTTGCTTTTCTTTGTCCAGGGGGACCGAGAGAAGATCTAGGTTGTGTTATGCTTGACGTAAGTAGGTGGATAGCAAACTTATGACGCGATGTCACGTGCTATTCTTGGATCTTACCTCTACTCTAATAGAACGATATCCACCATAAATGCTAGTGCGGCTGCAACCTTTACCTTGACTTTGTCTTACCGTAGGAAGTCAGTTATCCTGTAATGATATAATCTCACCCCGTTTTACTTTTGTGCTTTTACTGTTTTGCCTGATCGGCCGCTGCAGTGGAGTACTTTCTTGACCCGAGCTCTGGACGATACTTCGTGGAGGTATCCCCGGAGGATGACGATGAGTTCGACCTTGTTCAGTAGATCCTTCAGTTGGGCATCGACGATCCGTGGGTGGACCTTTTATGTGCAGCCCTCTCTAGGACAATTTGGCTTTTGACCGTACTCGGTCGTGTTTGTCTTCCGCTTGTCGCATGATGTACTGTTGGGTCCACGGACCTCTGAGATGATGTAATAATTTATCCAATGGAGATGTATGCCTTGGATTCTATATTTATGTCTTAGTTAAAGTTCTTCGTTCTTATACTTGTTGTTGAGAATCCGGCAGCGAAACGAGTGCGAGTGTCGTGAGTCGGTGGCTCTTTATGCGCTACTAACTTGAGCGGGACGCGAAAGCGACTAACCCGAGTTAGCACCGCATCGGGGGCCTTACACTTGTAATGGGCAGTTGGTACACCCCTGCAGGGTTAAATCTTTTCGAGAAGCCGTGTCCACGGTTATGGACGACTTGAGACCTACTCCTTGTTCATAGACAACAACAACTGAGATAATCTTAATATAATTTGATCAACGTGTGTGTGCCTTGACTGCTTCTTCTTCGTGGGGATGCGAAGAGGAGGACAAGGATAGGATAGGTGTTATGTTTGCGTAAGTAGTTGATAGCAAGACTTGTTGGAGGCGATTCCTCATCGAATGCTTGGCTTCTTATCTTACTCTCTAGATCGTTAGCCACTTCTTAAATGCTAGTGCGGCAGCAACCTCACCACTTACCCCATCCTTACCATAAACTACTAGTTGTCCTAGAATGACGAGTGATGAAGTCCTTGCTGGGTCAGATGACCACTACAGTTAGATGCTGAGTACTTATGTACTCATGATACTACCCCCAAACTCTTTTAGAGTTCTTGATCGACAACAGGTATGGTCATCGACATTTCACGTGGAGACTCGACGACGACTAGTTAGGCGGATCCCGGCGGAGGTCCTGGACCTGTGTGGTTATGGGGATCGATGTTTTTCTCTTTGCCAGTACGCATTTGATTGTAGTCTGTACTCAGACATATACCTTACGCTGATGTATTGTATTTAAGGCAGTTGTATGCCGATTGTATGAGATGTGGTATCCTTGTATCTGTAATGTTGTGATATCATGTTGGAAATCCGGGGCATATGACTTCGTCATATGTCGCAGTGGGACCGATATGTGCTTCGTCCCTGGATCTGGATGGAAACGTCTAGATCTGGAACAATACCGCATATCGGGCCTTACAGAAGATCAAACCCTTCTTGAGGCATGATTATCTGTTGGGAGAGGAGTGAGTCATTTTCTTTCCTTAGATCATCATGAGACATCCTCACCCGTTCAAGTTCTTGCTTTCTGATGAGGAAATCATGAGCCAGCTTCTCATGATCGGTGCCGAGTGCTTCATTACAACTGATCAAATCATCAAACTTTGATTGAAGAATATTAGATTCATCAGTCAACTTTTGAGATTTCTTCATTTCCTCAACCAACATATCATCACTTTTATTTAGTGAGTATTGAATTTTCTCAAGTGCACGTTGTTGCTTTGAGGCAAGTTTAGCAAGTTTAGCATAGTTTTCATCAGGTTTTCATCCGAGGCATCATCACAGGAAGAGTGAGAAGATACCTTAGAGGTCTTGACCATGAAGCTGAAGGCGGGAGTGGTATCTGTCGTGGGAAAGTCACGGAAGATGTCCGTAGAGTCGGACTTATCACGGGACCTTTGCTGCAAGGAGATTTCAAGGAGAGAGTCAACATAGGCACAAGACTCGGCGGGTTTACCCAGGTTCGGCCCCGAGGGTGCGGTAAAGACCTACTCATGCTTTTTGACTATAGGGGGTCGACTCTTCAATAGGAAGAGTCAATCGTATCGATTACAGTGGTGATGTTTCACCGGCTTTTTAGCGAGTTGACTAAACCTGGCTTGAAGTAAGTTCTGGCTCTGGCTCCCGTGGTCCTCGGCTTATAAAGGTGTCGGGTCCCGGGGTTCCTAGAGTCCGACTCCTACACGATGTAGAGTTCTATTCTACTTTACAAGTTTGCTACGTGCTATACAAGGTAAGTCGAATTCCTTCTAGGTCTTCAATTTTCACGCTTGGCACGTTAGACTCTTCATCGGGTCTTCTTTATGGGCCTTCGTATGTAAGTCGGCCCGGAGATTCCTAATGCCGGGTGTATGGGCTTGATCCATCCCCCTGACATTAGCCCCCAGGATTGTTGTGATGCTTTAGTCTTCACAACAATCTTCTTTTATCTTCTTTATTTCCACCGGCTCTTCATGGATCAAGGACCGACTTTATGCTTGACGTTGATTGGGGGTCGGGCTCATCTCTCTTCAATCTTGCCTCAATTCCTTTATCTTCATGGAGTCGGCTTTTAGTTTGAATTAGCTATCATCTGATGCTTTACAAGAAGTCGACGCCTAACTCTTTTTGGCTTCTCGTTTCCTCTTATTTGAAAAATTCTCTTTGACTTTTGGTCAAAGATTCAGTTTAGTTTTTATGATCACACTGCCCGAAACGCCGGTTAAAGGCATTGATGTTTGTAGTGGGAATCGAGGGGTCTTTCCATAAATGCCATCTACCAGGGGTAGTTATCCCTTGTTTATTGTGGCATTAATGGACCCTCTCCATGAATCTATTATAAATATCCCTTGGATAGCTTGATCTTTCAAGCGCATCCTATCCTCTTCTTCCTCTTCCTTCTTTCTCCATGGCCCCTATGCTAGAGACCTCTTCACCTTTGGCATCGAATGAGCCTGATCCTCGTGCAAGTACTCGAGGTCGCGGCCGTGGTCGTGGTCGTGGCCGTGTGGTAGAGGTCGTGGCCGTGGCAGAGGTAGGGGAAGAAGTGCTCGTGCTGCCTCTCCTTCGGAATCTCCCCCTTATTCTCCTGAGAGGAGTGAATTCTTGGTTCATATCCGGACGATTCGTCGCTGGATCAAACTTCCTGAGTCTTTTTCACAACTTGTGTTTGACTCATCGCCTTCGGGTCTTTGGCTCCGATCTGATGGATGTCCTCATGGGCTTGTCTGGGTGAAAGTTAGTTTTTCTAACCAAGGCACCATGTTTTTTGAGAAAGGTTGGAAAACTTTTCTCCGCTCCAGGAATATTTCTCGAGGAGACACCATTATCTTCAAATTTGATGGTGAAGACACCTTGTCAGCTAGGATCTTTGAGTCGGATGGAGACAGAGCCTGCTGTTGTGTGGAGAGCTCCAGCGATGAAGAGCTCCTTAGTGAAGAAGAAGCTTCAACAGAGGATGAAGCCGACTCTGAAGAAGATGCCTGAAGCTGTGGGTTTTTCTTTTTAGTAGTAGTTTGCCAAGTTTGATTTTTGCTTGTAAAGTTGCCTCCTTTGATGTAAGACCCAGTTGGTTTTGATGAACGAAACCTATGAACTTTTGTTGAGTCCATGAGTTTATGAGTCGGTTTTATTCCTGACACCAAATGTTTTCTTGGAATGTATGAGAGCCGACCACTTATGATAGTGTATATATCTGTAGCCCCCTGAGTCGATTCAGAATAGTTTAGTATCTGTTAGTCGACTCATAGGACAGATTAACTTGTAGCCCCCATGAGATGGTATGGTCATGTTTATATGCCGTACCGGGTCATCAAAGAAGAATTTGTGTTTATGAAACTTGCTTTAAAGTAGTGTATCCCCCAAGTGTCGGGTTGTCTTGCCTACAGCAACCTGGGACTTACAATGTCTTGCATATTTTTTGAAGTATTACTCCCCAAGAGTCGGTATATTCAGCTGGGTGATGTACCGAGTTTTCTTTTTGATAAGAAACCTTGAAGTGTAGTCCCTATGAGTCGGTGTGTGCATCTGTGTGCAGTGCTGAGTCACATAGGTTTATCTTTGAATTTACCAAGTCACATAGACATGACACGATGGGTTTAATTCCAAGTTTCCAAATAAGTCGGCGAGGTTCGGTTCGACGAATATCGATATGTATACTTATGGCGAGAGCCGTCGCGACCGAAGTCGACTTTATATGTATGGCGGTAGCCGTCGCGACCTAAGTTGACTTTATATATGCAGAAGATGTAATGAAAGAATTTTAGTCCCCATGAGTCAGTATGAGTATCTTTTGTGTCATACTGAGTCATAGAGAATTTTTGAGCTATAGTCCCCATGAGTCAATATGAGCATCTTTTGTGTCATACTGAGTCACACAGGTCAATGCTCAGGATATATATATATATATATTTGGAAAAAAAAAGAGTATGTAATGATGCTAATGTATGCAAAAAGAAAATATAAAGGCTCATATAGAAGTCGACTCTGGATTCATCTTTTCCTCATCTTCTCTTTGTTTGAGAAGAATTTTGGGTTATCCATGAGTCAGAACTTCTCTGTATGCCATCTCACATTGATCAGCGTTTTTCTGTTTGCTTTAAAACTTCTTTTTGAGAGGTTTTAGCCGGGTTTCGCGTATTTGATCGTATGAGCATAAGCTACAGGACATGGCGTCTTTTGCCATTTTATGTATATGCCGGGATTTCTTCAGATAAGAGTCGACGAGTGACATCGAGCTCCCCTACTTCCCCTGAATAAGCTTATACACAATTATTTTGACATATATATGCCGAGTTTACGGATAAAGAGTCAATGATGGTCATGAAACTCCCCGATTCCCCTGAATAAGCAATATACATGCTCAGAACCAATAGAGGGGTAGATCAAGCCCCCAGGTTTCTGAGATATAATAATGCAATGTATGAAAATGTATGATGCAAAATTTAAAGGCCATGAAACAAAAAAGTAGAGTTTAGTATGGCAGTAGCGTTTTGCGACTGAAGTCGACTTAGTTGTATGTGGCAAGAGCCAACGCGACATAAGTCGACTTATGTATATTTTTGATGGCGAAAGCCGGCACGACCAATGTCGGTTTATATATATATATTGTGGCAAAATCCAGTGCGACATATGTAGACTTGGTGAAGCGTACAGTAATGTTCCTGTTTCTACTCAAGTGTAATATGGACGGAGTTGTGCGATGTTCCACGGCCTGGGAGTCTCCTCCATGCTTGTGCGCGTGTCCGCTTTCTCTCGTATATCCACTAGGTAGTAGGATCCGTTGTACAGGTTCTTGCTGACCACAAACGGTCCTTCCCATGGAGAGGATAACTTGTGCATTCCATCTCTTTTCTGCTTTTCTGTATGAGTCGGAGCACCAAATCACCTTCTTGGAAAGTCCGACTTTTGATGCGACGACTATGGTAACGTCGTAGATCTTGTTGGTAGATAGCCGACTGAGCTGCAGCCAAATCTCGTTTTTCATCGAGAATATCCAAGGCGTATTGTATTGCTTTCTCATTTTCTGCTTCTACATAAGCAGTGACTCGAGGTGAGTCGTGACATATGTCACTTTGGAGGACGGCTTCCGCTCCATAAACTAGGAAGAAGGGCGTATAGCTTGTCGACCTGTTGGGAGTCATGCGGATGCTCCATAGTACTGAGGGTAACTCCTCTTCCCAGCAACCCGGCGACTTTTTCAAAGGAACAACGAGTCGGGGTTTGATGCCTCGGAGCAACTCTTGGTTGGCTCTTTCGGCTTCTCCGTTGGATTGTGGGTGTGCCACTGATGCAAGGTCGAGTCGGATGTGCTCGTTCTGGAAGAATCGCTGCATAACCCCTTCTGATAGGTTAGAACCATTGTCAGTGATAGTGCTGTGGGGGTAGCTGAATCTGTATATAATCTTTTTCAAGAATTTTAGTGCTGTTGCCGCATCACATTTGCTGACCGGCTCTGCTTCGACCCATTTGGTGAATTTATCCACTGCCACTAATATGTGGGTATTCTTATTGGCCGACCTTTTGAAAGGTCCCACCATATCAAGTCCCCATACTGCAAAGGGCCAGGTAATAGGTATCATCATGAGTTCTTGAGCCATCACGTGAGCTTGCTTTGCATAGCACTGACATCCATCACCTTTCTTGACTATGTCCTCTTCATCCGCATGAGCTGTGAGCCAGTAGAAGCCGTGTCGAAAGGCTTTATCTACAAGCGAACGAGAGCCGGCATGGTGTCCGCAATCTCCAGAGTGTATTTCGTTGAGGATGGCTCTACCTTCTTCTGGTGAGACACATCTCTGAAAAACATCTACGGCACTTCGCCGATGTAACTCACCATTGATGAGTACAAAGGATTGTCTTCGCCTGACGATTTGTCTGGCCAACATCTCATCTTGAGGAAGTATTCCTCGAGTCTTGTAATCCAAGTAAGGTACGACCCTTGAGGGTGTAGCATGTATTGCAGCGACCAGAGCCGGCTCTGGGTCCGGCTCTAATATGTCTTGCTCTGTTGGTGGTTGTACATACGGCTTTGTTAAGACATCCACGAATACGTTTGGAGGGACCGGCTTTCGCTGAGAGCCGAGTCGGGAGAGGGCATCTGCTGCTTCGTTTTCCCTTCGGTCCACGTGATCCACCTGGTATCCAACAAAAAATCCGGCTTGTCTTTGCACCTCTCGTCGATAAGCTGCCATTATGGGATTTTTGGAGTCCCATTTTCTTGACATTTGTTGAGAAACGAGATCAGAGTCGCCATAGCATTGGATCCAACTTATGTTCATCTCACGAGTCAGTCGCTGTCCATGAAGCAGGGCTTCATATTCTGCTGCATTGTTGGTACAAGTGAACTGCAACTGTACAACATAGCAGAATTTCTCCCCTTTAGGTGAGGTAAGAACCACGTCGGCTCCTGACCCTTGGAGCTGTGGGCTTCCATCGAAGTGCATCGTCCAGTATTTGGCGACTGGCTTCTCCGGCGATGTTTGGATTTCTGTCCAGTCATTAATGAAGTCGGCTAATGCCTAGGACTTGATGGCCGTTCGTGGCTTGTAATTGATGTGATAATCCCCCAACTCTATGGCCCACTTTGTTATCCTCCCCGTTGCTTCCTGGTTTTGGATGATATCTGCAAGGGGTGCCGAGCTGGCCACAGTTATGGGGTGCTCCTGGAAGTAATGTTTAAGTTTCCGACTTGCTATAAATACACCAAGAACCAATTTCTGCCAGTGAGGATAGCTTTAATTTGACTAAGTCAGAACCTCACTGACGTAATAAACTAGTCTGTGCAGAGGGTGCTCCTTGCCGGCTTCCATACGCTCAACAAAAACTACAGCGCTGACCGCTCGATTGTTGGCTGCGATATAAAGTAACATTGGTTCTTTAGGCTTGGGAGCCGCCAATATTGGAGCCTGGGATAATTGTTTCTTTAGTGACTCTAGGGCCTGATCGGCTTCGTCATCCCAGACAAACGTTCCTGATTTCCTCAGAAGTCGATACAGGGGGATTGCCTTTTCACCAAGTTGGCTTATGAACCGGCTCAGAGCAGCTACACATCCTGTGAGTCGTTGAACTCCATTTACTGAGGCCGGCTTCCGAGTCATGACAACGTTGATTTTCTCTGGGTTTGCCTCGATACCTCTCTCAGATACTATGTATCCAAGGAGTTTACCTGCAGGTACCGCAAAGCTTCACTTGGCCGGGTTTAGCTTCATCTGCTACTTGCGTAGATTTTTTAAGGTTTCCGTCAAGTCACTGATCACAAGTCTAAATGATATGGGTGGTGAATTCCCATACTCATAGACAAGTCGCCTCAACCATACTATCGATTGTATTATAACCCTTACATAGACTTACTCCAGCCCGATCACTTAGTCGGGATCTAGGGCGGGCTCGATCATACATCAAAGTGTGCACGTGACGGAGTCACGAACAATCACATCGCGATGCCCCAAGCTGCGCACATCTAAGGGACACTTGCTGTATAAAAGACCGCAAGCCAGATCACAACTAAGGTCTCGAAAACCCATACTAAGACATGCATGATATAATCATACACGCAACACACATGTCTAGTATGAACAGCAGGTATAATTGCAATTCTCTACAAAGTGTACAACTTTATTGATAACTCTTACAGAGTGCACACAGAGATCACGAGACCGTGATCCAACATTACAACAAGCATGCGGAAGAAAATTATGTCTGGGTACAGACAAGGTTAACAAATGGCTTAAGAAGCCTTATTTAAACACAAGCCCTCCATGAGGGAACCAGTCTGCTGACTGGGACTACACTAGCTTGGTCTTCAGTAGTCGAGCTCGAGGAAGAATCCACCTTCGGGGTCAGTGGGTTCATCTAAAATATAGAATAAGCAAACGTGAGTACAAAGTCGTACTTAGCAAGACTTACGTAGGAACTATACTACTCATGCACATGTATCAAGGTAAAGGGAGGTGGGGTTTCAATGCAGAAGTGCCAGCTTTGACTTGGCTAGTCCTGAACTACGAGTACCAGTCTTGAGGTAAGAAGCGTACACGAGTCCACTACATGTCTCCAACCAATGACACCACTATGGTGCCTTCCTCGACTTCCCCACGAGAAAGCACTCCATAGCACTCACGCTTATCTTGGCAAGTTTTATAACTATCCAGTTCAAGTTTTCTAATAATCAAGCTAAGCTTTCCAAGTTGCCCCTTACCGCGGACGCGACTATTCGAATAGTTTTGTTAACCCTGCAGGGGTGTACCGCTACACACACATGATCATCAGTTAACGCCTTTGTACTCGACACCGTTGAAGAGGTGCCGGCGAGGCTGCTCACCACAACTGTTACCTCATAGCCGATCTAGTCCAAGAAAGCCGCCTACCTGGGTTGGCTACCACTATCGTGAACCCGGCAGGTTTACCGAAGTGGACCCAGATGATGTGTGCATGGTGCATAAGCTGGTCTCAGCTGAGCCGTTCTCTCACTTAGCAGCCAGGCACAAACCTACCAGAACTCCGAACTACTGCGACATCTGGACATCGAAAGGGATGAGTTAGTAGGTTGAGAGGGGTCAGTGAGCCCAATGTGTGGTTGTACTCTTCATCTTGGATCACCACACAAGAACTCGGACTTAGGGCGGTGTTCAACGAGATAACCCACCGTGTACTCCTCCACAACCTCTCATCGTTCACCTTGTATTAGGGTAGATTCACCAACACATCTACACCATCATCATCATGATTGCTACCATCCCGACTCACATAACAATATCAACATTGTATCACTCTAAGCATGCAATAAGCAGTAACAGTTGCAGGGGCCACATGATATCAATCAACTCCTATATTTGCTAGGATTGTGGTTTTCTTACTACTGTGACGAATGAGAGGTCATGCAAAGGAATGGGTTCATCTATGCGGTAAAACGTAGCATGGTAATCATCCTAAACAATGCATAAGCGAGACTGAGAGGGAAGTGGGATTTTATCGACATGATCAATGGGGGTTTGCTTGCCTTGCTGACGAGGTTCGGTATTGGGGTCTTCAACGAAGGGGGCACTCTCTTGTTCCGGTTCCACCTCTACTCGACAAACAACAAGCAAGGGAGCACAATAAGTACAATGCACAAACACATGGTTGAAGGTTGAAACTTGGTGTACATGCTTCTGATGTGTGAGGAAATTCCATTTAAATGAAGTATATTGCAAATGAATTGCAAATTCAAACTCCATATTTGAATTTAAAAGGGTTCATATACATGTTTGCTTCTGTTCCCCCATTTTAAAATGGTCAAACATGAAAACAAAGTGCATATTCAGAATCCTTACATTTTTCTGATAATTTTACATATATTATATGTTTAATTTGGAGTTAAAATGAATTAGTTATGAATTTCCAAAGTTTAAAGAATTTTTTGGAATTTCTGGATTTGTTTTAAATTAAATAAGCATTTACTGCGTCACTGTGACACCAGGCTGACATCAGGGGGGCATTGACAGAGGGGTCCCACATGTCATCCTCTGTTGTGTTAATTAAACAAGTTTAAATTGATTTAAACTAATCATAGAGATAGTCTGGCCTTGGGCCCACATATAAGTGTCTGTGGGGGGGGGGGGGGGTTAGCACTAAGCTAATGACGTCCACGTCATCTCGCCAGCGGCTAGTCGCCGGTGGCAACCCGACGCAGCGGCGACGCACGGGAGGGCGAATCTGTGGCCCAAATCGAGTGCTGCGACCACTAAGACGGAGCTCTTGGCGCCGCGCATCGAATGGAACCAAGAACCAGGGCTGGGGTGCACCGGAACATCGTCGGCGACGAGCTCTAGCGGCGGCGGAGCCACTGGCTCGAGGTGAAGCTCGCTGTGGTGCGCCAGTTGGAGAGGGTATAGGTGCAAATGGAGCAGCGGAACAAGGGGATCACCATGGGCATGGCTGCGAGCTCGATTGCGTAGAGGGGGCTCGCCGACATGGACCACGGCGGCGAGAAGCTTCAGCTCTCATGGAAATCAGCGACAGAGGGCAAGAGAGGCCATGCTAGGTTAGGGGAATCGCTCACCCAGGCGCTGGGAGTGCACCGGTGCAGTCGATGGAGGCGGGGAGGGCTTGAAGACGACGAATCGAAGATGGTGAGCTTGCGGGTCCGGCGAGGTCTCGGCGGCGATTCCGGCTTCTACGGGGGCTCCGGGCTCTTGATTCCTTGCATGGAAACGAAGTCGACGACGTTGAAGCTGATGGACAAGCTCTCCTGGGCTCTAGCGCACGTCGGCCGCGTCTTCTACGGCGGGGTGCTCCGGTGAAGCTTCGGGCGACGACGAAATCGGGCGAGGGGGAAGGGGAAACTGACCGTGGAGAGGGGGAATGGATCGGGGAGGCTTCGGGGCGTCTCCAGGACACATAGAAGGCGGCGGGGAAGCAGCTGCGTGGCCAGGGACGTCGCGGTGGCGTCGGCGGCGTCGGCATGGCCGACACGCAGCAGCGTGCTCGCTTGCCTAGGGTAGACGACAAGGGCTCCAGGTGGGCTTGGGCCGGGGACGATGAGTTGGGCCTCTTTGCAGGTAAGCCTTCTTCTTTTTATTTCTTTTCTGTTTTTCTTCTGCTATTTGTTTTGGTACTGCTATATAAAATAGCAAACCATTTTATAAAATGTTGAAACTTTTTATATGGCTTCACAAAATAAAAGGCTAGCCACATGTAAAGTTTGAACATTTTTAAAATTCAAATCATTTGAACTTTAATTGAAATAGGGGTTTAAATTTAAATCCATGCTCCTGTTTGAATATTTGAAAAATCCATGAGGATGGGGTTGGTCCCACATCACTTGATATGTGATCACACTCATTTATAAGACTTTTCAAAAATGCAAAAGGATTTTTTGGAGCAGCTTTTATTCTGGCCATTTGAATTAAATTCATCTGGGGTGTTCTCTCTCCCATTTCAATTTCTTTTGAAATTTTTAACATGATGAAAATTGAGTCTTGATCCTAGCTCATACCTAACAGAGGGTTCTGACAACTCGCCCCCACTCAAAAGAATATCGTCCCGAGATTCAGAAGTTTGCGTGAGCAAGGAGGGATACTCGGCACTGAGATGGTCTTCTCTTTCCCACGTGGCTTCTTTCTCAGAGTGGTGTGACCATTGCACTTTCAGAAACTTAATCTTCTGAGGACGAGTGACACGCTCTGCTGAATCAAGAATACGAACTGGGTATTCTCGATAAGAAAGGCCATCTTGGAGATCAAGCGTTTCATGGTCGACTTCGCGGATGGGGTCCTTGAAGCAACGCCTGTGTTGTGACACATGGAATACATCATGTACTCGGGAAAGGTGCGGGGGTAGTTCAAGTTGGTAGGCAACTTCTCCACATTTAGCAAGAATGCGGAAAGGTCCAATGTAACGTGGGGCCAACTTGCCTTTGATACCGAATCGTTGGGTTCCCTTCAGAGGAGTAACCCGAAGGTAAGCCTTCTCATCCAGATTGTAGATTTCTTGCCTATGATGACAATCATAGTAGCTTTTCTGACGAGACTGGGCTTCTTTCAATCGATCACGAACAATGCGAACTTGCTCTTCTGCTTCCATGATCATGTCCGGTCCAAAGAATTGCCTTTCACCGGTTTCTGACCAGTTCAAGGGTGTTCGACATCTTCGTCCATAGAGGAGTTCAAAAGGAGCCATGTTCAGACTAGATTGGAAACTGTTGTTATAAGCAAATTCGGCAAATGGAAGAGACTTCTCCCAATTCTTTCCGAATGAGATAACACAAGCTCTGAGCATGTCTTCAAGAATTTGATTAACTCTTTCGACTTGACCGCTAGAATGAGGATGGAAAGCTGTACTAAAGGAGAGATGAGTTCCCATAGCATTTTGAAAGCTTCCCCAAAATCTAGAGGTCAAAAGGCTACCACAATCAGAATTGATTTCCAAAGGACAACCATGAAGAGACATAATTCTAGAGACATACAAGTCCGCTAACTGGCTCGCAGTTATAGACTCGCGAACGGGAAGGAAGTGTGCAACTTTGGAAAGTCTATCCACCACAACGAAGATGGCATCATTTCCTTTCTGGGTTTTTGGAAAGCCAGTGATGAAATCCATACTGACTTTGTCCCATTTCCACTCAGGAATAGGCAAAGGTTGAAGAGTACCAGCAGGTCTTTGATGTTCTGCCTTAATGCGACGACAAACATCACATTCGGCAACAAATCGAGCAATGTCTCTCTTCATCCTAGTCCACCAAAATCTCTGGCGTAGATCTCGGTACATTTTTGTGCTACCGGGATGAATAGAGAGGGGTGTATCATGGGCTTCTTTGAGGATGAGTTGCCTTAGTTCCCTATTCTTAGGTACTACCAAACGATTTCCAAAGAATACCGTTCCTTTACTATCTGTGGAGAAACATTTAGCAACTCCGCTAGCAATGTTCTCCTTGATCCGGCGAACACCTCGTGCACGCCTTTGGGCAACTATGATTTGATCCTCAAGAGTTGGTTTCGCCTCCAAGGTAGAAAGATTGAGCTTGCAAAATTCCTCATGAAGAAGTGGTTGACACTTTTGTAACATGAGGTTGTTATAATACGACTCACGACTTAGTGCATCAGCCATGACATTGGCTTTGCCTGGGGTTTAAGAAATTCGTACGTCGTAATCTTTTATCAACTCAATCCAACGTCTTTGCCTGAGATTAAGATCTGGCTGGGTGAAAATGTATTTGAGGCTTTGGTGGTCGGAATAGATCTCGCAACGATTACCAAGGAGGTAATGTCGCCAAGTTGTCAGGGAATGAACTACGACAGCGAGTTCAAGATCATGGGTAGGATAGTTCTCTTCATGTGGACGCAACTGGCGTGAAGCATAAGCTACCACATGTCTATCTTGCATAAGTCTGCATCCTAACCATTTCCGTGAGGCGTCACAAAAGATCTCGAAATCCTTTTTGGTGTCTGGAGGCGCAAGTACGGGTGCAGAAGTCAATCTTCTTTTTAGCTCTTGAAAGCTTTGCGCGCACTTGGGAGTCCATTGGAATTTCTTATATTTCTTGAGGAGTTCAGTTAGAGGCTTTGCAACTTTCGAAAAGTTCTCGACGAAGCGGCGGCAGTAGCTTGCTAGGCCAAGAAAACTCCTAACTTGCTTAACCGATTCAGGTGGAGTCCAGTCAAGGACGGCCTGAACTCTCTCGGGATTGACAGCAATGCCTTTTGCAGAAATCACGTGTCCTAAGTAGGTCACTTCTGGTAGCCAAAATTCACACTTGGAGAACTTGGCATAAAGGCGATGCTCTCGGAGTTTCATCAATACCAGCCTGAGATGTTCGGCATGTTCTTCTTCGTTCTTCGAGTAGATGAGAATTTCATCAAGATAAACTACAAAAAAATTATCCAAGTACTCCATGAAAATCGAATTCATCATGCGCGAGAAAGTGGCGGGGGAATTGGTTAAACCAAAGGACATGACGGTGTACTCGTAAAGACTATAACGAGTAGTGAAAGCCGTTTTCGGAATGTCCTCGTTTCAGATTTTGATTTGATGATAACCTAATCTCAAATCCATCTTGGAGAAGACACAGGATCTAGCAAGCTGATCATAAAGATCATTGATCCTGGGCAGTGGGTACTTGTTCTTTATCGTCGCTAGATTTAGCGGGCGATAGTTTACGCACATCCTTTCTGTTCCATCTTTCATCGTTACGAACAGAACGGGGTAGCCCCATGGCGATGAGCTAGGGCGGATGAAGCCTTTTGCCAACAAAGCTTCAAGTTGGATTTTAAGTTCAGCTAACTCACGTGGGGCCATTTTGTCTGGGCGTCTAGAAATTGGTGCGGTTCCTAGCATAAGATCCACTATGAACTCTACACATCTGTCGGGTGGCATACCCGGCAGCTCTTCAGGAAAGACATCCGGGAAGTCACGAACCACCGGAATATCTTGAAGGTCGGGAAGGGGAAGCACATTCAAACAATGCATCCGGGTTCTCGATCTTGGTGAGGAATAATCTATTGTCTGGCCTGAAGGATGGGTAAGTCTAACTGACCCGTCTTTACAATCAAGAAAAGTATTTTGTCTTGATAACCAATCCATACCAAGGATGACATCAATGTCTGAAGACTTGAGGGCTATGAGTGAAGCAAGGAATACTAAACCCTCAATTGCAATTTGATTACCATGTCTTACTCTATTAGTTTGCCATCTTGACCCTGGAGTTTGAATTATCATTGGGGTTGACATTTCAACAAAAGACAACTCATGACGAAGTGCATAACTTTCCGACATGAATGAATGAGATGCTCCTGGGTCGAAAAGAACGGAAGTAGGAACATAATTGACTGGGAGCGTACCAAGAATGACATCAGAAGTGTCGTCAGTCTCTTCAGCTGATATCTGGTTCACACGTCCACGATTGGCGGGAGGAGCGGGTTTGGTGGTGAAGACCTTCGGGGGTGGCTTGCCACGACCATTGTTTTTACCTCCAGCACGAGGTGGAGCATTCTGATTCTGGAGCTGGTTCTGGGGACAGACGCGATAGTAGTGACCTGCCTGACCACACTTGTAGCAGGCTCCATAGACAGTGCGGGGAGCTGGGTTGTTCGGTGGAGTTGGGTGGAACAAAGCTGGTGGACGAGACGCCACATAGGATGGCCTCGATGGGTTGTTCTGGCGAAACATGTTGTTGGGGACCCAGATCTTGCGCTTCTGAGAGCCTGACCTAGATGAACCATCGTCTCTAGGGTGTTTGCGGAAATCATTGGGGGTGTTCATGTCCTCCGCCTTGATGGCCTTGTTGACAAGGACCTGGAAGGTGGAGAAATCATGCAGGTTGAGCTCACGATGGAGTCCAGAATTGAGTCGACGGCGGAACCTCTCTTGCTTCTTGGCGTCGGTGGATACCTCTTCAGTAGCATAACGAGCCAGTCGGTTGAACTCACGACTAAACTCGTCAACAGTCCTTCTGCCTTGGGTGAGGTTGCAAAACTCCTCACGCTTGCGGTCCATAAGACCCTTTCGGATGTGGTGCTCACGGAATGAAGTGCAGAACTCATCCCAAGTTGTGGGCGGTCCAGCGGGACGCATGTTCAGGAAATTTTCCCACCAAGAGCTAGCTGCACCCTCGATGTGGTAAGTGGAATAGCTGACCCTGTCACCATCTGCAACATGGCCTGCCTGGAGCTTCCTCTCGATGCTGCGAAGCCAGTCATCGGCGTCAAGGGGATCGGTGGAGTAGCTGAAGACCGGGGGATGAAGCCGGATGAAGTCATTCAAAGACACCAACTCGTTGCGCTGCTGAGTGGTGCTGCGGGCAATGACCTCCAGCAACTGGTGAGAGTCTCGGCGGTTCCTCTCAACCTCCATCAGAACCTGAGCCATCGTGGGTGGGGGTGGAAGATTGCCTTCCTCCGGATCATTCCCACGACCATGGGCACGACCAAGCTGGCCACGTGTTCCTTAAGACATCCTGAAGGTTAAAACCAAAGTCAAAAAGAGTTGATTGGAAGAGTCTAAACAAGGTATTGAAGGTACTGGAAGAATCACAGAGCAAAGGAAGTAATCATCTTGACAACATGGTGATAAAAGCATACAAGCCATATATTCACAAGCTGTCATACAAAACATACATCGTTTTAGTACAAGCTTCAAGCTAATACAAACGTGATGAAGATGATACACCCTTTGGAGGCACTCTGACTTCCTATACATTATTTATCTAAGCCTCTGGAACTTAGAACACCTTGCGTAGAATATACTAAAGATACTACTACATCCTCACTAGAGAAAGACCACAGGCGGTCTCACTCATCTCCATCTTCATAGTAATCCTCATAAAAGTTACCCGCGTAACCCAGTAGCTGAAGGTGACCATCGGAAAACACGGAGGCATGTGGACCGTGATATCCATTTGGGCAAGGATGGGGCCTAGGTCCAGCGTAGGGTGGAAGTAGAGGACCACGGGGTGGAATAATGCCTCCAATCTCGGGCCAAGCAACTCGAGAAGGCATCTGTGTCCTGGCTGGGTAGATAGCATCATACTCCACTGATCCAACACTCACAAAAGGAGCCAGGAGTGTAAGTGCTTGATACAGACAGACACGGGTGGCGTGAAGCTCAAAACGAAGGGCACGTGCATCACGATCTCTATAACAAGCGTGCCGAGTAGTGATCTGAAGCAAAGTATCCTCCAGGGAGTGATATGTGTACAATCTAGTGTAATATCCCTCTTCTCCTGGAAGTGCAGCAGGGATATAGCGGAAAGGTGATCCTGCAAGCACGGCATGCTCCTCTCTCAGCAGGGTAATACATGAGTATGCAGCATCCTGCACAGCCATGTTCTTAGTCACACCAATGCCATGTCCAAAGAGGATAGGTTGAGAGACTCCAATGTGGTGCAGGTAGATCCTGACAGTGCAGTGGAACCGAGTCTGGTTGAAGTCAAGGAACTGCTCCTCCACTGTGTACTCAGGATACCAACGATAGCCAATGAAGGACATCATCTCGGTGAGCATGGCTAGATGCCCACGCACATCGAGGCACCTAGTCAAACGAACAATCTGTCGAGGGGGAAGATCCGCCATCTGAAACAGAAAGAACGAGTTTGCAAATACATCAGATTATGAAGAAACTTGGAATGACTCAGACAGCATAACGGCTGTAATTGCAAGAAATGTCTTTTCTTGCAATGTAGAAACAAAACTTACATACGATGCCCCAAGATGCGCACATCTAAGGGCCACTTGGTGTATAAAAGACCGCCAGCCAGATCACAACTAAGGTCTCGAAAACCCATACTAAGACATGCATGATATAATCATACACGCAGCACACATGTCTAGTATGAACAGCAGGTACCATTGCAATTCTCTACAAAGTGTACAACTTTATTGATTACTCTTACAGAGTGCACACAAAGATCACGAGACCGTGATCCAACATTACAACAAGCATGCGGAAGAAAATTATGTCTGGGTACAGACAAGGTTAACAAAGGGCTTAAGAAGCCTTATTTCAACACAAGCCCTCCACGAGGGAACTAGTCTGCTGACTGGGACTACACTAGCTTGGTCTTCAGTCGTCGAGCTCGAGGAAGAATCCACGTTCGGGGTCAGTGGGTTCATCCAAAACATAGAATAAGAAAACGTGAGTACAAAGTCGTACTCAGCAAGACTTATGTAGGAACTATACTACTCATGCACATGTATCAAGGTAAAGGGAGGTGGGGTTTCAATGCAGAAGTGCCATCTTTGACTTGGCTAGTCCTGAACTACAAGTACCCGACTTGAGGTAAGAAACGTACATGAGTCCACTACATGTCTCCAACAAATTACACCACTATGGTGCCTTCCTCGACTTCCGCACGAGAAAGCATGCCATAGCACTCACGCTTATCTTGGCAAGTTTTATAAGTATCCAGTTCAAGTTGTCTAATAATCAAGCTAAGCTTTCCATGTAGCCCCTTACCACGGACGCGGCTATTCGAATAGTTTTGTTAACCCTCAGGGGTGTACCGCTACACACACATGATCATCAGTTACCGCCTTTGTACTCGACACCGTTCAAGAGGTGCCGGCGAGGATGCTCTCCACAACTATTACCTCATAGCCGATCTAGTCCAAGAAATCCGCCTACCTGGGTTGGCTACTACTATCGTGAACCCGGCCGGTTTACCGAAGTGGACCCAGATGATGTGTTCGTGGTGCATAAGCCGGTCTCGGCTAAGCCGTTCTCTCACTTAGCAGCCAGGCCACAAACCTACCAGAACTCCGAACTACTACGACATCTGGACATCGAAAGGGATGAGTTAGTAGGTTGAGAGGGGTCAGTGAGCCCAATGTGTGGTTGTACTCTTCATCTTGGATCCCCACACAAGAACTCGGACTTAGGGCGGTGTTCAACGAGACAACCCATCGTGTACTCCTACACGGCCTCTCATCGTTCACCTTGTATTAGGGTAGATTCACCAACACATCTCCACCATCATAATCATGATTGCTACCATCCCGACTCACATAACAGTATCAACATTGTATCACTCTAAGCATGCAATAAGAAGTAACAGTTGCAGGGGCCACATGATATCAATCAACTCCTACATTTGCTAGGACTGTGGTTTGCTTACAACTGCGACGAATGATAGGTCATGCAAAGGAATGGGTTCATCTATGCGGTAGAAACGTAGCATGGTAATCATCATAAACAATTCATAAGAGATACTGAGAGGGAAGTGGGATTTTATCGACATGATCAATGGGTGTTTGCTTGCCTTGCTGACGAGGTTCGGTATTGGGGTCTTCAACGAAGGGGGCAGCCTCCTGTTCCGGTTCCACCTCTACTCGACAAACAACAAGCAAGGGAGCACAATAAGTACAGTGCAGAAACACATGGTTGAAGGTTGAAACTTGGTGTACATGCTTCTGATGAGTGAGGAAATTCCATTTAAATGAAGTATATTGCAAATGAATTGCAAATTCAAACTCCATATTTGAATTTAATAGGGTTCATATGCATGTTTGCTTCTGTTCCCCCATTTTAAAACGGTCAAACATGAAAAGAAAGTGCATATTCAGAATCCGTGCATTTTTCTGATAACTTTACATATATTATATGTTTAATTTGGAGTTAAAATGAATTAGTTATGAATTTCCAAAGTTTAAAGCATTTTCCGGAATTTCTGGATTTGTTTTAAATTAAATAAGCATTTACTGCGTCACTGTGACACTCGGCTGACGTCAGGGGGCCACTGACAGAGGGGTCCCACATGTCATCCTCTGTTCTGTTAATTAAACAAGTTTAAATTGGTTTAAACTAATCATAGAGATTAGTTTGGCCTTGGGACCACATGTAAGTGTCTCTGGGGGGGGGACTAGCACTAAGCTAATGACGTCCACATCATCTCGCCGGCGGTTAGTCGCCGGTGGCAACCCGACGCGGCGGCGACGCACGGGAGGGCGAATCCATGGATCAAATCGAGCGCTGCGACCACAGAGACGCAGCTCTTGGCGCCGCACATCGAATGGGACCAAGAACCAGGGCTGGGGTGCACTGGAACGTCGTCGGCGACGAGCTCTAGCTGTGGCGGAGCCACTGGCTCGAGGTGAATCTCACTGTGGTGCGCCATTTGGAGCGGGTGTAGATGCAAACGGAGCAGCGGAACAAGGGGATCACCATGGACATGGCTGCGAGCTCGATTGCGTAGCGGGGGCTCGCCGACAGGGACCACGGCGGAGAGAAGCTTTGGCTCTCATGGAAATCAGCGACAGAGGGAAAGAGAGGCCGTGCTAGGTTAGAGGAATCGCTCACCCAGACGTAGGGAGTGCAGCGGTGCAGTCGATGGAGGCCGGGAAGGCTTCCAGACGACAAATCAAAGACGGCGAGCTTGCGGGTCCGGCGAGGTCTCGCTGGCTATTCCGGCTTCTACGGGGGCTCTGGCTCTTGATTCCTTGCATGGAGATGAAGTCAACGGCGTTGAAGCTGATGGACAAGCTCTCCTCGGCTCTAGCGCATGTCGTCCGCGTCTTCTACGGCGGGGTGCTCCGGTGAAGCTTCGGGCGACGACGAAATCGGGCGAGGGGGAAGGGGAAAGTGACCGTGGAGAGGGGGAATGGATCGGGGAGGCTTTGAGGCATCTCCAGGACTCGTAGAAGGCGGCGGGGAAGCAGCTGCGTGGCCAGGGACGTCGCGGTGGCGTCGGCGGCCTCGGCATGGCCGACACGCGGTAGCGTGCTCACTTGCCTGGGGTAGACGACAAGGCCTCCAGGTGGGCTTGGGCCGGGGGCGATGAGTTGGGCCTCTTTGCATGTAAGCCTTCTCCTTTTTATTTCTTTTCTGTTTTTCTTCTGCTATTTGTTTTGGTACTGCTAAATAAAATAGCAAACCATTTTATAAAATGTTGAAACTTTTTATATGGCTTTACAAAATAAAAGGCTAGCCACTTGTAAAGTTTGAACATTTTTAAAATTCAAATCATTTGAACTTTAATTCAAATAGGGGTTTAAATTTAAATCCATGCTCCTGTTTGAATATTTGAAAAATCCATGAGCATGGGGTTGGTCCCACATCACTTAATGTGTGATCACACTCATTTATAAGACTTTTCAAAACTGCAAAAGGAATTTTTGGAGCAGATTTTATTCTGGCCATTTGAATTAAATTCATCTGGGGGTGTTCTCTCTCCCATTTCAATTTCTTTTGAAATTTTTAACATGATGCAAATTGAGTCTTGATCCTAGCACATACCTAACAGAGGGTTCTGACAAGCTCACATCCCGCAGTCTAGTCTATGATCTGGTCAATACGAGGCAGCGCGAAGGGATCCTTCGGGAAGGCTTTATTTAAATCTGTGTAGTCAATACACATGCGCCAAGTCCCGTTCTTTTTCAAAACGAGGACCGGGTTTGCGAGCCATTCTGGACAGAAGACTTCCATGATGAACCCGGCAGCAAGGAGCCGGGCTATCTCTTCCCCAATAGCATTTCTCCTCTCGTCATTGAAACGACGAAGGAATTTCTTGACCGGCTTCATTTTTGGATCTATATTTAGGTGGTGCTCAGCGAGTTCCCTCGGGACGCCTGGCATATCAGAGGGTTTCCAGGAGAAGATGTCCCGATTCTCATGGAGGAACTCGATGAGCACGCTTTCCTATTTGTCAGACAATGAAGTCCCAATGATGAACTGTTGGGAGGAGTCACCAGGGACAAAGTCAACTTTCTTTGTATCTTGAGCCTGTTGGCACTTGGGGTTGTTGTCGGGAGTCGGTTTCTTCAGGATCGTGGGATCTTCCAGTTCTACCTTTTCTTGGTATTCTGACAAGTCCTCTTTGGCGTGTGTCGACTCGGCAAACTTGACGTGCTTCTCGTCACATTCCACTGCCCTGGACCGACTTCCATCGACGGTGATTGGGCCATTAGGACCCGGCATCTTTAGTTTTAGGTAGACGTAACATGGCCGAGCCATAAATTTGGCATAAGCCGGTCTGCCCAAAATGGCGTGATATGGGCTCTCGAGTTTTACCACTTCAAAGGGTATGAGCTCGGAGCGGAAATTCTCAGCGTTTCCAAAAGCCGTTTCTAGGTGAATCTTGCCTATCGGTCGGGCCGACTTGCCTGGGACTATTCCGTGGAAAACGGTGTTGGAGGGATGCAACTTTTTTTGGGTCAACCCCATCCTGTGAAAGGTTTCGTAGTAGAGGATGTTAATGCTGCTTCCTCCATCCATAAGTACTTTGTCAAGTGTATATTCAACGATTTGTGGAGAGACTACTAGAGCCAGAGCTCCTGGGTTCTCTACCACCAGGGGGTGGTCATCTCTTGTCCAAGTGATATGCTGTTCTGACCAATTGAGCCATCTAGACCAGGCCGTCTCTGTAGTCACAGCCATAGCGGCTCTCCGTTGCAGCTTCTTGTCCCTCCTGCAGCTGCTGGTGGTGAAAATGTGATATGCTGCACGGTCATGGAGTTGTTTCGGGTTTGCTTGGAATCTAGCAAGCCCGGACTGATTTTGCTGGGCTCCTCCTCCGGTTCCTTGGTGTTGAGGCATTTCCCCGGCTCCTTGGCAGCCGGGGTTTTGGTTGTTGTCGTTTTGGCCGGCTCCTCCACCTGACCCAGGAGGTCCCTGGTTCCCGCGTCGTGCAAACTCTTTCATGAAATAGCAATCTTCCCATGTGTGGTTGGCTGGGCGACCGGGTTTACTATGGGTCGGGCAAGGACTCTTCATAGCTTCTTCAAAGTTGTTCGGGCGAAAATTTCTTCCGGCTAGCGGTAGTTGTTGCCCCCCTGCTTCTGTCTTTGGGAGCCGACGTTTGTGTTGTCTACCAAGTCAGAAGTAGTCTGATCAAGCCGTCGCTTGGTTTGCTGACTTTGATTCTGGGATGTTTTGCCACTATTTTTGTTCTGGGCGGCTTTATCCTACTGAGGTTCAACATCCTTGGTTTTGTCAGACTCGACATATTTGATGATTGCGTTCCTGAGTTCTCCTATATCCTTGACTGTCCTCTTGAGTCGTCCGAGTTTATGGATTAAGGGCTCGAACTTGCAGTTCCTTTCCAAGACGATGATGGCTGTTTGGGCTGTGATAGTGTCCAAAGAGTGGATTATTTCGGAAACCCGTCGTGCCCAGCTCAGGGTCGACTCTCCTTCCTTCTGGACACAATGCTCCAAGTCGACGATCGTGGTAGCTCGCCGGCATGTGCCTTGGAAGTTCTGGACAAATTTTTCCTTGAGATCCGTCCAGGAGGTGACAGAATTCTCTGGGAGATTTTTGAACCATGTGCGAGCAGGCCCTTCCAGCATCATCGTGAGGTAACGGACGCAGACTCCTTCGCTGGCTTGTAACATTTCCATGGCTAAGTCATAACTTTCGATCCAAGTCGCCAGGTCCATGTTGGTTGTGTAGTTTGCGATCTTGCGTGGTCCTTTGAAGTCTGTTGGTAGGCGTGTATTTCGTAAACCCGGCACCAGGCACCGGTTGCCCACGGATCTGCTGATGGACTCGGTGTCTTGGTTTAGGGGCGGGAACTGTAGTACCTATTATGCTCGTTTTTCTGGGTGAAAACTGGACGGGATATCTTGGATCCTTATCGCCCCTGGTGGGTCTAGTGGTGGTGGAGCTCTCCGTTGGCGATGGCTGCTCGAGCCGACTGGTGCCGGTGAATCTGCTTGCCGGCTAATACTTTGATATGGGGTTTCATGTAGATACTGGAATCCCTGTGAATACTGGGCTTGCTGTGTGATTGCAGTCTTGAGCAGATCAATCGCCCCTCGGGTGGCCTGATCCACCGGAGTGTCTCCATGCACAGGCACGCTGGCGAGGTACCGTGTTGCTTCCACCACATTGGCCATGGGGTTTTTGAATTGATCTAGGGGTGTATGGAACCATTCCTGTCGCGGCGACGGAACATGTTGCCTTGGTGGCGTGTACCCTGGGGGAGTCCAATGATTCATGTCCTGGAATAGCCTCCGAGCCGGGAGGTCGGCAGGGATCCGGCTCGTGGGTCCTGCGGTATCGGGACCCGGGGTTAGCGTATGCAAGTCCAGTTAAGACATAGTCATATGGAGAGCCGAGAACCGTACCCACTTGTCTAAGCAGACAAGGCCAAGCACAGAACGTTCTCGGAGAGCATCGTACGTGAGGGGCATCCCATCCAGGCTGGATGATCAACTGAGATGGGTCCTCATCGTCCGCACACAAGTCTAATGATATGGGTGGTGAACTCCCATATTCAAAGAAAAGTCGCATCAACCATACTATCGACTATCTCATAACTCTTACATAGACTTACTCCAGCTCGATCACTTAGTCGGGGTCTAGGGAGGGCTCGATCATACCACAAAGTGTGCACGAGACGGAGTCTCGAGCAATCGCATCGCGATGCCCCAAGCTGCGCACATCTAAGGGCCACTTGGTGTATGAAAGACCGCCAGCCAGATCACAACTAAGGTCTCGAAAACCCATACAAAGACATGCATGTTATAAACATACACGCTGCTCACATTCCTTGTATGAACAGTAGGTATCATTGCAATTCTCTACAAAGTATACATTTTTATTGATAACTCTTATAGAGTGCACACAGAGATCACAAACATGTGATCCAACATTACAACACAAGCGGAAGCAAATTATGTCTGAGTACAGACAAGTTTAACAAATGGCTTAAGAAGCCTTATTTATACACAAGCCCTCCACGAGGGAACCAGTCGTCTGACTGGGACTAGACTAGCTTGATCTTCAGTCGTCCAGTTCGATGAAGAAGCCACCTTCGGGGTCAGTGGGTTCATCTAAAACATAGATTAAGCAAACGTGAGTACAAAGTCGTACTCAGCAAGACTTACATAGGAGCTATAGTACTCATGCACATGTATCAAGGTAAAGGGAGGTGGGGTTTCACTTGCAGAAATGCCAGCTTTGACTTGGCTAGTCCTGAACTACGAGTACCAGACTTTGGGGTAAGAAGCGTACACGAGTCCACTACTTTCTCCAACCAATTACACCACTATGGTGCCTTCCTCGACTTCCCCACGAGAAAACACGCCATAGCACTCACACTTATCTTGGTGTGTTTTAGAAGTATCCGGTTCAAGTTGTCTAATAATAAGGCTAAGCTTTCCAAGCAGTCCATAACCGCGGACGTGGCTATTCGAATAGTGTTGTTAACCCTGCAGGGGTGTACCGCTACACACACATGATCATCATTTACCGCCTTTGATCTCGACACCATTCAAGGGGTGCCAGCGAGGATGCTCACCACAACTGTTACCTCATAGCCTATCTAGTCCAAGAATGCCGCCTACATGGGTTGGCTACCACTATCGTGAACCCGGCCGGTTTACCGAAGTGGACCCAACTGATGTGTGCGTGGTGCATAAGCCGGTCTGGGATGAGCCGTTCTCTCACTTAGCATCCAGGCCACAGACCTACCAGAACTCCGAACTATTGCGACATCTGGACATCGAAAGGGATGAGTTAATAGGTTGAGAGGGGTCAGTGAGCCCAATGTGTGGTTGTACTCTTCATCTTGGATCACCACACAAGAACTCGGACTTAGGGCGGTGTTCAAAGAGACAACCCACTGTGTACTCCTACACAGCCTCTCATCTTTCACCTTGTATTAGGGTCGATTCACCAACACTTTTCTACCATCATCATCATGACCACTACCATCCCGACTCAAATCACAGTATCATCATGAGAACATACTAAGCATGCAATACGCGATAATCATTTGCAGGGGCCACATGATATCAATCAACTCCTACATTTGCTAGGATTGTGGTTTGCTTACTACTGTGACAAAATGATAGGTCATGCAAAGGAATGGGTTCATCTATGCAGTAGAAACGAATCATGGTGATCATCCTAAACAATGCATAAGCGAGACATGAGAGGGAAGTAGGATTTTATCGACATGATCAATGGGGGTTTGCTTGCCTTGCTGACGAGGTTCGGTTTCTGGGTCTTCAGCGAAGGGGGCAGCCTCCTGCTCCGGTTCCACCTCTACTCGACAAACAACAAGCAAAGTAGTAAAGTAAATACAATGCACGATCACATGATGGAAGGTTGAAACTTGATGTATATGCTTTGATGTGTGAAGCAATTCCATTTAAATGGAGTATATTGCAAATTGAATTGCAAATTCAAACTCCAATTTGAATTCAAACTTGACCAAGTTACATGTGACATTGTTTGATCATTTTGAACCTTTTGGAAATGTGTATGATATTCCTCTGAAGTGTGGTTGAAATATAGCATAATTCCATGGTCCAAGTTGCAAAAGCATTTGATTTGAATTTGAATTAATTCCAAATAATTCAAATGACATATGCTACTGGTCCCATTTTTAAATCAACTCCAACATAGTTGAAAGTTGCATTTTTGGATAGCTTATTTTCTCCTGATCATTTTTCATATATTATTTGTCCAATTTGGAGTTAATATGAATTTTCTATGAATTTCCAAAGTTTGGTGTATTTTCTGGATTTTTGTGAATTTCTTTAATTCATCTAATTTCTGGAAATTCATTTATTCGTTTTATTGCGCCAGGCTGACGTCAGGGGGTGGGGGTGTGACATGTGGGTCCAGGGTGTAAGTGGCTGGGTTAATTAACCCGGCTGGGTTAACTTAACCAGTGACTTAATTAAGCCACTGGGCCCACTGGTCAGTGACCTAGGGTCACTTAACCCAGGTGGGGTTAAGTCCCTAAGCACGGCCACGTCGGCGGGGCTGCCGGAGGCTAAACGACGGCAACCAGACCCGCCGCGGCGCTCTGCGTTCTCCCTCTCCTGGCCACCATTCGCTACGCCGAGACCACCGGGACGTAGCCCATCCGCTCGCACGTCACCTGGTGCACGCGGTTGTCCTTGGGGGTGACCAAATCGACGACGGCGAGCTCACCGGCGTCAACAGAAACGCGGCGAGGACGCAATCATCACTGTGGTGCACCAACTTGAGCGTGCCTTGGTGCGTTCGACGCGTAGAAACAAGGTGAAGATGATGAATAACTCGATGCAGGCAGAGGAGCATGGGAGCTAGCTCGAGCTCATCCATGGCGGAGGCCGTGCTCGGCTCCCATGGAGGATCCGGCTAGAGGGAGTAATCGAGGGGGAAAAGTTAGGGGTTTTGATCCCGAGCTCACCCTGAGTCTAACTGAAGCGACGGCTTGCTCGGGAAGGCTCTGGTGCTGCCGGAATTCAAGGTCGATCCGCGGCGGCCGGAGACGAAGACGACGAAGCTAGCGAGCTCGTGGAGGCGTCTGGCTCCGATTCCTTCTGCACGGTGGGGTTGTAGACGACGGCGGAGCGGTTGGACTTGGCGTAGCGGCCTCTCGTCGACGGTGGCCGCGTGAAGACGGCGGCGTGCTCCACGGATGCTCACGGGCGGCGATGGAATCGGGTGCAGGAGGAGGGGGAAGACGATAAGGAGTGGGGGAATGGATCGGGACGTCTCCCAGACGTCTCCAGGCGAGGAGATAAGCCCTGGGAAGGCAGGCAGCTGCCTGGCGCTCCCACGGTGCTCGCCGGCGACCTGGGTGCCTGCCTGGCCGGGGTTGAAGACGCATGTGCCCCCCGGTGGGCTGGGCTGGTGTAAGGCCCCTGATGCGGTACTAACTCTAACTAGTCGCTTTCGCGTCCGGTCGGAGTTAGAAGCGCATCAAACGCCACCGGCGCACGACACTCGCACTCGTGTCGCTGCCGGATTCTCGACGACAGGTATATAAGCATAACTCTATAAGAAAGGAAATACATATAGAAGATAAATAGAGCAGGGCATACAACGCCACTGTCTAATAATATAACATCATCAAGAGTACATCTCATTCGTACATCAATACATCAAGCGGAAGCATAGTAGGGACCGAGTACGGTCAAGATCCAAATTGCCCTAGAGAGGGCTACACATAAATATCCACCCACGGAACGTCTGAACCCAACTATAAGATCCTGCTGGTCAAGGTACTCGTACTCGTCGTCGTCCTCCGGTGGCACCTCCACGAAGTAACGTCCGGTGCTGGGGTCGAGGTAGTAGTCCACTGCAGCGGCCGATCAGGCAAAGCGGTAAAGACAGAAATGTAAACGGGGGTGAGAACATGTCATTATGGAACAACTAACGCTACAGGTAAGGTAAGGACATAGACAGGTTGCAGCCGTACTAGCATGTATGGTGGCTACTCGTTCTATCAGAATAAAGATGAGATCCAAGAATTTACGTTGACAACGTGTCATGGGTCGGCTATCCACCTACTTACGCAAACATAACACAACCTCGTTTCTCTCTCGGTCCCCCTGGACGAAGAAAGACAACCAAGGCACGCACACGGTTTGTCAAATTTTATAGTATGATTATCATTGATGTTATTCTATGAACAAGGAGTAGGTCTCAAGTAGTCCATAACCGCGGACACGGCTTTTCGAAAAGATTTACCCTGCAGGGGTGTACCAACTGTCCATTATAGACGTCGCACGTACGCCCGGTTTCCACTTGGCTAGGTAAGCGCCTGAAACTCCGGAACGTCAGAGTCCATCTAACTAACAACACACAACTCCGGGTGGCCCCCGGTGAGTCGACACCCAACTCAAAAGGTGGCCACGCTCTCGAATCGGTCTCTACCGTCTGGCTAAGGTCGGTAAGTCACACCTGAATATTCAGGGGACCCCTAGCTCGCCAAGTGTGGACCAACGAGAGAAACCATGTCTCCGCTGGCCCGGGTTGTTTCGAAAACAGCTGGGGTACCTACCAACACACACGCAGTAGCAAATGTAAATCAGCTCGGGCCACCACTAGAATTGTACGAAGCTAGGTAGGTAAGACAAGGGGGTCCCATAAAACCCCACACACGATTAGGCACGCTCGTCAAGAAACACAATACCCGGAACTCGGGTCCTAGGTGACTCAAATGGAACAACGCACCAGACAGGAATAGTCCAGCCTTCCACCTTTCGTCAAAAATAAATTAACATCATTTAACAATAATAAATATCAACCAACTTCTTTTATAGCCTGATATCCCAACCATAAACATATAGGGTAAGCAGCAAGTTTTCTATCCATACTAAGAAATGGCTGAGCAGCGGTAACCTAGCAGTACAATGGTTTGCTGGGATGTGGGGATCATGGCTGTATGGGTTTAAAACATGGCATATAAGGTAGATAGGATCAAGCAATAACGTTCTAGATCTACAGCTAGGCATGAGCAGAAAGTTATAAAGTAATGACACAGATCTCCCCCTTGCCTTGCAAGGTAGTCGAAGTAGCACCCACAGTACCCTTGTGCTCGGTGTCGGAAAGCTCCACGTAAGTCTCCTCGTCAGTCTCGGGTGCTAACATAAGATACCGACAAGGAAAACACACAAGTAAGCAACTGATGCAAACTCAAACAAGGATGGCATGTTCAAGTTTTATTTACATGATATGACCCTGTCTAGTCAAATTTAAATGAAGGTGATGACGACAAGTCATCACTTTCACATGCATTTATTTACATTGCAATGGCTTTGGTCTAAGCCTTAATTTAGGTGTAAGTAGCATGATAGCATGACATGAACAACAAGGCATTACAAGAGATTAGATAACATGAAAGTAATACAATGATTCCGGAGACGGAGTTGTGTCGGTGAAATTGACACATAGAAAGGTGCAACAACAGTTGGAACCCAGCCACATTACATATGACAATATGTTATGGCTGAACTGAAGAAGAAGATGACATGAAACAAGATTGAAGAGATCAGATGATCAACATTTCAAACGCACTGAAGTTGAAATGTTGCAAGCAGAAAGATCTGATGATCTTGGATCAGGTGACCACACCTTGAATTCATATGTTGCACAAAATCAAGAAAACATCACTGCTGAAATCCTTGCAGAAAAACACCCCAAAAACATATATGATATGTCTCAATTTGAATTTGCAAGGGCAGTTGCAAATTTAACAGAAGTTCAGGGGGCTGAGTGCATAATTGCACCATATGAATTTTGAAAAAGGCTCAGATGATCAAATCATCATCACCATGCAACTCCTTGTGAAAAATTACCCAAAATCCATATATGGCATGGGCAATTTAAATTTTTAACAAATTTGACAAAATTCAAAGATTTTACAGGGGTTAATTTGCATAATGACCAAGCTCTAATTAATAGAGGGGCCAAATACAAAAATACACATCACCATGATGATCATTAGCTCAAGCTACCCCAAATTCATATATGGGATGCCCCTGGCTGCAAAGATGACCAAATTCAGATTTGAATTTGAATTCAAATTCAAATTTGAATTTAAACCAGAAAAGAAAATAAAAGAAAAAAGAAAAGGAGAGGACTTGGCCGCATGGGCCATCCTCGGGCGCTCGGGGCCCAACTTCGCTCCACGGCCCAACTGGACCGAGCCCCCTCCGCAGCGCGGGAAAAACAGAAAAAAAAAGAAAAAAAAAGGCCAAGGCCCACTGCTTCTCCACGGCCCAAGTGCGCAGCTCCCCTCACTTCTCTGAATCCCGCGTTACTCTGAAGGAGAAGAACTCCCGCACTGAACCCGCTACGGACCCAACTTCCGGCGAGGCTCCCGTGGTGCTCCGGTCGACATCCGGCGAGCCCAGCTGTGGGAATCCAAGAGGGCACTTCCTTCTACGTCTAGCCCTCCTGATCGGCTACTGATACCCCCTCTGCACAATGGCAGCAACGCGGGAACAGAGGGGCGGTGACCTGCTCCTATTGATTCAGAGATACTGCGCATCCGGCGGAACTCCGGTGAGCCTAGCGTGGAACTCCGGTCGAACCATGCTATGCTACGGTGCGCAAACGCGAGGGGGAACATCTAGCTTCAATCCCAACGCACCGGATCTGAACCCTAACTCCAAGACGGCGACGGAAACTTCAGGTGAACTCACGGCGGCGCACTGCAGCTGACGGCGCAACTTCAGACAACGGCGATGCAACTCACGCTGTGTACAAAAGGTGAGGCCTTGCGCGCCACACGCGTGCTCTGCGCGACCCGAGAGCGCGTGTACTAGAGAACCCGACGCGACACGGCACAGACAACATACCCAAGCCACCGGCGACGAGCTCAAGCGGACAGAGACACGGCCCTACGGTGAGAAGCTATACGCGCAGGAGACAGAGGAGCAGGGGTGGTCTGCAGCTCACCTAGGGATGGCTGTGGACGCCCCTGAGCTACCGTGGGAGGAGATGGCGACCAGGTCGTCGTCGGCGATGAAGACGTCGCCGCGGCGGGCCTTTTCGTCGAGAGCTTGGTGGCGGCCTCCTGCACGATCCTGCATGGAGGGGAACGGGAAGGATGAGGTCTCGCATGCCTCTGGACGAGCACAAGGTGAAGGCGTGGAGCGGGGTCGGCGGAATTGCTCACCGGGAGTAGGGCTAGGGTTTCTGCGAGGGAGCAGGGCTAGGGTTTCTGCGGGGGTTGCGGCGGCCTAAATACCCCTCCTCTCCAGCCACGATGGAAAGCTCTGGGCGACGTGGCCGGAGCTGTGAGAGGAACTCGCCGGCGGGGACCTGGCCACGGTGGAAAGGCGCCCTGTCCCAGCCGTTGGATCTATCCAACGGTGAGGAGAGGCCCCTGCGTACCCCTTCGCGGGTGGGCTTCCGTCTAGGACGTCAGGAAAGGCCAGACGGGCCGGGCCTGCAACAGGAATCCGGAGGGAAAAGAGAAAACGCCCGCTGCCGAAGACTTTCCATTTAGGGATAAACAAAAAGGAAAAGGAGTTTTCCAGGATTAATTACAAGGCCTAAAAATGCATAAAAATATGTAAAATGTTCCTTGTAATATTCCTCGATTTCCAAAAATGGTTTGGGAATTTTTGGCAACAACAAAAGTGTGAGCTCATTTTGAATTCAAAATCACTTTGAACTAGAGCCCATATTTTTGATGATGGCAAAAATAATTTGAGGATTTTAAAACCCTTGCCATAACAAAAGAAATGGCTAGGCCAAGTTTGGGGTCAAGGAGAGCAAGCATGCAACAAAGAGAATTCCCCCAACACCCTTCTTGAACCATTTTGAAATCCAATTCAACCAAACCAGATGGCTCCAATCCCAATGCAAATTTAAATCACCACATGAAATTAACACCTTTAGCACCATGCCAAGTTACAAAGTCAACAGACAAAGTATAATCTCATGGTGTTTTATAATTATTGCACATGGGCTGTTACAACACTCCCCCACCAACACAGAATCTCGTCCCGAGATCTAAGCAAGAAAAAGCTCGGGATACTCAGAACGGAGATGATCTTCACGCTCCCACGTTGCTTCCTTCTCCGAGTGATGTGCCCATTGCACCTTGAGGAACTTGACGGTCTTCTTGCGAGTCTTGCGCTCGGACGAGTCAAGAACACGGACTGGACGCTCTGAGTAAGAAAGATCCGCACTGAGCTGGATCTCGCCCAAGTCCACTGCCTGCTCTGGCTGCTTGAAACACTTCTTCAACTGAGACAAGTGGAACACATCATGCACCATAGCCAAGCTGTCTGGAAGCTCGAGGCGAAACGCGAGAGGTCCCCGAGTCTCGAGGATGCGGAACGGGCCAACGAACCTAGGAGCCAACTTGCCTTTGATCCCAAAGCGGTGAGTGCCCCGAAGTGGAGACACCTTGAGGTATGCGAAGTCACCAACTTTGAAGTCAACATCACGGTGCTTCTTGTCATAATAGGCCTTCTGCCTAGACTGTGCTGCCTTTAAGTTCTCTCGGACAATCTTCACTCTGTCCTCTGCCTCTTGGATCACATCTGGACCGAACAGCTGCCTCTCGCCTGTCTCGGACCAGTTCAAAGGTGTCCTGCACTTGCGACCATACAAGACTTCAAACGGTGCTGCTTGCAGACTTTCTTGATAGCTGTTGTTGTAGGAAAACTCAGCATACTGCAAGCATTCTTCCCACTTCATGCCAAACGAGATGACACATGCCCGAAGCATGTCCTTGAGAATTTGGTTCACACGCTCAACCTGCCCACTGGTCTGAGCGTGATAAGCGGTACTGAAAAAGACTATCGTACCAATCGCCTTTTGAAAAGCCTGCCAGAACTTGGAGGTGAAAAGACTGCCTCGATCAGAACTTATCTTCTTGGGGATGCCATGCAAAGACACAATTCTTGTCGTGTACAAATCCGCCAACTGAGCTGCTGAAATGGAGTCCTTCACTGGGAAGAAATGGGCAACTTTGGAGAGATTGTCAATGACAACGAAGATGGCATTGTTCTTCTTCTGCGACAGAGGAAAACCTGTGATGAAATCCATCTCAATGTGATCCCATTTCCACTCTGGAATTTCAATTGGCTGAAGTAGCCCTGCAGGCTACTGATGCTGTGCCTTCACTCTCCTGCACACATCACACTGGGAGACAAAAGGGGCAACATCCCGCTTCATACGAGTCCACCAAAAGTTCTGTTTGATGTCCTGATACATCTTGGTGCTACCAGGGTGGATAGACAACTTGGAGTCATGGGCTTCTCTCAAGACTACCTCTCTGAGACCTCCTTCTTTGGGAACAACAACTCTCTCCTCGAACATCACGGTGCCGTCATTATGCACTGAAAAGCAACCGTACTTCGGAACTGAGGCGGCAACACCCTGCTTGACTTTCTGAATCATCAAGCTACCAGACTGAGCTTCATGAATCTTCTCACGGATAGTGGGCTCTACCACCAGGTTGGCTAGATAGCCTGCTGGAACTAGCTCGAGATTTAGCCTTCGAAATGCCTCACACAAATCAGGGTGTATCTTCTGCACCTGGACACTGTTGCAATCACCCTTGCGGCTCAACGCATCGGCTATGACATTCGCCTTGCCCGGCGTATACTGAATATCCACGGAGTACTCAGTAATAGTCTCGAGCCATCTCCTTTGCCTCAAGTTCAGGTTAGGCTGCGTGAACAAGTACTTTAAGCTTTTGTGATCAGTGAACACATCAACCTTCCTCCCTAGGAGGAGGTGTCGCCAAGTAACCAACGCATGAATCACAGCAGCCAGCTCAAGATCGTGGGTCGGATAATTCCTCTCAGCCTGCTTCAACTGTCTGGAGGTGTACGCCACAATACTCTTTCCCTGCATCAACACTCCGCCAAGGCCATTCAACGAAGCGTCACAGAAAACTTGAAACGGCTGTGACTCGTCTGGCGGTGTAAGGATCGGAGCTGTGGTCAGCCTTAGCTTCAACTCATCAAAAGCTGCCTGGCAAGCCTGTGACCAAAAGTACCTCTTGCCCTTGCACAACAACTCCGTCATCGGCTTTGCTATCTTGGAGAAATTCTCGACAAACTTCCTGCAGTAGCTGGCAAGTCCGAGAAAACTCCTCAGCTGCTTGACATTCTTCGGCGGAGTCCAATCTTGAATCGTCCGGACTCTGTCTGGGTCAACAGCAATGCCCTCTGAGGAAATGACATGGCCAAGGAAGTTGACCTTATTCATCCAGAACTCACACTTCGAGAACTTGGCATAAAACTGGTGATCTCTCAACTTCTGCAACACCAATATGAGATGCTCCTCATGCTCAGCCTCTGACTTGGAAAAAACAAGGATGTCGTCAAGATAGAGGAGTACGAACACATCTAGCCACTCTTGGAAGAGATAGTTCATGGCCCTCATGAACGTCGGAGGTGCGTTAGAGAAGCCAAACGTCATGACCGTAAACTCGTACAGTCCATAACGTGTGCGGAAGGCTGTCTTGGGAATGGCCTCCTCACGGACACGAATCTGGTGGTACCCCATCTTTAGATCAAGCTTTGAAAACACCTTTGCTCCATGCAATTGCTCAAATAAGTCATTGATGTTGGGCAAAGGGTACTTGTTTTTGATCGTCTTCTTGTTGATACCACGGTAGTCTTGAACCAACCTACTAGTACCATATTTCTTCTTCACAAAAAGACATGGGGCACCCCAAGTGGAAGTGCTCGGACGAACGAGCCCATCCTTTTCAAGCTTCACTAGCTGTTCCTTCAACTCAACCAGCTCTTCCGGACACATCTTGTAAGGCTGCCGAGATATCGGCTGTGTACCAGGTTCTAGCTCGATCACGAACTCAATAGCACGGACGGGTGGAATACCTGGCAACTCTTCTGGGAACACATCTGGAAACTCTCGAACCACTCTGACCTCCTCGATCAATGGAGCAACTCCAGCGTTCAGAGCGTACAACTGTGCTGATCCCACTGTCGAGCTACAAGTATACCAAATCTCTGCGCCTGAATCGTGCGTCAGCAACACAGTCTTGGACGGACAATCAATCTTGGCCTTGTACTTGACAAGCCAATCCATGCCCAAAATGACATCGATGTCGGAACTTGGAAGCAAGATCAAGGATGCTGAGAACAGAAGACCCTGAATCTGAATCTGCACATCAGGAACTCTGACAGCTGAGCTCATCTTGGAACCCGGGGAAGAAATGGCCAAAGGTGAAGGCATCACCTCTGACTGAAATTCAAATCTCTGAGCAAAGGACTTGGACATGAAGGAATGGGAAGCTCCGGAATCAAAGAAAAATGTCGCTGGAACTGAACACACAAGTAACCTACCAAGCACAATCTCGGACGACTGCTGAGCCTCTGCCACAGTCACGTTGTTCACCCTGAGCGCTCGTGGCTGGGCCCGCACCATCGCGTTGCTCGGTGTAGAGCGAGGTGGGGGTGGCGGCAGCCTGGCGTAACGAGGGTCGGTGCACTGCGGAGACTTGTGGCCCGGCTTGCCACACTTGAAGCACGTGATCTCTGGCCTGGGCTGGCCCTGTGGAGCAGGCGGCCTCGCGTGGGGTGGAGTAGAGCGAGGTCCGTGCTGCACTGGGACGGGAGGGCGGGAAAAAGTGCAGACAACTGCCCCCCTCTGCTGGAACTGCTGGCACTGCGGCTGAGGCTGTGGCTCTGAAACCCAGGACTTGGCCTTCTTGTGGACCATCACTGCTGAACTGTGCTCTCTCTGCTTCCTCTTCTCTGCGGAACGCTCTGCCTCAGCTGACTCCTGTCTGATAGCCTGGTCGACGAACTCTGAGAACAGGCTTGGCGTGGACAAGGTGAGCGCATACTTGATGTCCGGGGCAAGACCACCGCGGAACCTGGCAATGCGCTTGGCCTCTGACGAGACCTCCTCTGGAGTGTACCTGGCGAGCCTGACGAAGGCCAGGTTATACTCCTGCACAAACCTGTACCCCTGCCTCAGAGCTAAGAACTCCTCGCGCTTCCTCTCGATCAGTCCACTGGGAATATGAGCAGCTCTGAAATCTCTGACGGAGTCCTCCCACGTGATCTCTGCATCACCCTTGTTGGCCTTGTACGTCGAGAACCAACTGCCTGCGGCACCCTGAAGCTGGAAGGAGGCGAAGGTGACGTAGTCGACGGGTCTGACGGTGTTGGCATTGAAGTGCTTCTTGATCTCTGCAATCCAGTCATCCGCCTCCAGCGGGTCTCGAGCCTCGGGGAACCTGGGGGGGCTGATTGCAAGGAACTGCTGCAGTGTGGTGTACTGTGGACGATCATTCCTCTGAGCACCCTGGTTCTGCAGCATCTGAAGGATCGCAGCTGTGCCCTGAGCCACTGCGGCTACAGCCTCCCCAAGGATAGGGTTCTCTGGCGGCGGCATGTTCGCTCTTGGCATCCTGTATACAGGAACACTTGTGAGAACATGAACGAATCATTGAAGTAACCAGAGTTAAAGCAATATTGACAACAAAACTTCCTCACGAGGTATGAGAAAGCCGAAAGCTGAAATTCCACCAAGGTTAACCCGGAAAGTCGACAGCTAGGTGCTACTGGAATTCCCAAACCAAGAACATCCGAATCCAAGATAATAATCTGCTAGCGAGCACACAACAATATATACGAGCGGTTGGAAACCTGACAATGAGACATCTGCCCTGAGCGGCCCGCCATCACGGTCGTCCATAGGGGAAAGACACCACATCCATATTACCATAGGATGCCCGCCAATTCTGTATGGACGGTTCACCTGGGGTACACCGTAAGCGAGGTAGAGCAGTCAACCCCAAGTGGCGGCTCAGTGGTCTCAAAGACGCCAACACATCTCGTCGCTAGCAAAAAATTATAGAGGAATCGGAGCCTCATGTAAACGAGAACCTAGATTGTTTTGAAAGGGAATAAGTTGCAGAGACAAAACACCGTTTCACTTCCTCACGGAAAAAGGGGTGGGAGGGTGGGATAAGGAGAAAACAGAAAGAGGTCCTACTCTCCGGAATTTTTCCTATATAACTACCAAAATAGTTTCTAGACTCAACTTCGGCCAGTAAAGGGTCCTACAGTCAGTCCTGCTCTGATACCAAGTTGTAAGGCCCCTGATGCGGTACTAACTCTAACTAGTCTCTTTCGCATCCGGTCGAAGTTAGAAGCGCATCAAACGCCACCGGCGCACGACACTCGCACTCGTGTCGCTGCCGGATTCTCGACGACAGGTATATAAGCATAACTCTATAAGAAAGGAAATACATATAGAAGATAAATAGAGAAGGGCATACAACGCAACTGTCTAATAATATAACATCATCAAGAGTACATCTCATTCGTACATCAATACATCAAGCGGAAGCATAGTAGGGACCGAGTACGGTCAAGATCCAAATTGCCCTAGAGAGGGCTACACATAAATATCCACCCACGGAACGTCTGAACCCAACTATAAGATCGTACTGGTCAAGGTACTCGTACTCGTCGTCGTCCTCCGGTGGCACCTCCACGAAGTAACGTCCAGTGCTGGGGTCGAGGTAGTAGTCCACTGCAGCGGCCGATCAGGCAAAGCGGTAAAGACAGAAATGTAAACGGGGGTGAGAACATGTCATTACGGAACAACTAACGCTACAGGTAAGGTAAGGACATAGACAGGTTGCAGTTGTACTAGCATGTATGGTGGCTACTCGTTCTATCAGAATAAAGATGAGATCCAAGAATTTACGTTGACAACGTGTCATGGGTCGGCTATCCACCTACTTACGCAAACATAACACAACCTCGTTTCTCTCTCGGTCCCCCTGGACGAAGAAAGACAACCAAGGCACGCACACGGTTTGTCAAATTTTATAGTATGATTATCATTGATGTTATTCTATGAACAAGGAGTAGGTCTCAAGTAGTCCATAACCGCGGAGACGGCTTTTCGAAAAGATTTACCCTGCAGGGGTGTACCAACTGTCCATTATAGACGTCGCATGTACGCCCGGTTTCCACTTGGCTAGGTAAGCGCCTGAAACTCCGGAACGTCAGAGTCCCTCTAACTAACAACACACAACTCCGGGTGGCCCCCGGTGAGTCGACACCCAACTCAAAAGCTGGCCACGCTCTCGAATCGGTCTCTACCGTCTGGCTAAGGTCGGTAAGTCACACCTGAATATTCAGGGGACCCCTAGCTCGCCAAGTGTGGACCAACGAGAGAAACCATGTCTCCGCTGGCCCGGGTTGTTTCGAAAACAGCTGGGGTACCTACCAACACACACGCAGTAGCAAATGTAAATCAGCTCGGGCCACCACTAGAATTGTACGAAGCTAGGTAGGTAAGACAAGGGGGTCCCATAAAACCCCACACACGATTAGGCACGCTCGTCAAGAAACACAATACCCGGAACTCGGGTCCTAGGTGACTCAAATGGAACAACGCACCAGACGGGAATAGTCCAGCCTTCCACCTTTCGTCAAAAATAAATTAACATCATTTAACAATAATAAATATCAACCAACTTCTTTTATAGCCTGATATCCCAACCATAAACATATAGGGTAAGCAGCAAGTTTTCTATCCATACTAAGCAATGGCTGAGCAGCGGTAACCTAGCAGTACAATGGTTTGCTGGGATGTGGGGATCATGGCTGTATGGGTTTAAAACATGGCATATAAGGTAGATAGGATCAAGCAATAACGTTCTAGATCTACAGCTAGGCATGAGCAGAAAGTTATAAAGTAATGACACAGATCTCCCCCTTGCCTTGCAAGGTAGTCGAAGTAGCACCCACAGTACCCTTGTGCTCGGTGTCGGACAGCTCCACGTAAGTCTCCTCGTCAGTCTCGGGTGCTAACGTAAGATACCGACAAGGAAAACACACAAGTAAGCAACTGATGCAAACTCAAACAAGGATGGCATGTTCAAGTTTTATTTACATGATATGACCCTGTCTAGTCAAATTTAAATGAAGGTGATGACGGCAAGTCATCACTTTCACATGCATTTATTTACATTGCAATGGCTTTGGTCTAAGCCTTAATTTAGGTGTAAGTAGCATGATAGCATGACATGAACAACAAGGCATTACAAGAGATTAGATAACATGAAAGTAATACAATGATTCCGGAGATGGAGTAGTGTCGGTGAAATTGACACATAGAAAGGTGCAACAACAGTTGGAACCCAGCCACATTACATATGACAATATGTTATGGCTGAACTGAAGAAGAAGATGACATGAAACAAGATTGAAGAGATCAGATGATCAACATTTCAAACGCACTGAAGTTGAAATGTTGCAAGCAGAAAGATCTGATGATCTTGGATCAGGTGACCACACCTTGAATTCATATGTTGCACAAAATCAAGAAAACATCACTGCTGAAATCCTTGCAGAAAAACACCCCAAAAACATATATGATATGTCTCAATTTGAATTTGCAAGGGCAGTTGCAAATTTAACAGAAGTTCAGGGGGCTGAGTGCATAATTGCACCATATGAATTTTGAAAAAGGCTCAGATGATCAAATCATCATCACCATGCAACTCCTTGTGAAAAATTACCCAAAATCCATATATGGCATGGGCAATTTAAATTTTTAACAAACTTGAAAAAATTCAAAGATTTTACAGGGGTTAATTTGCATAATGACCAAGCTCTAATTAATAGAGGGGCCAAATACAAAAATACACATCACCATGATGATCAGTAGCTCAAGCTACCCCAAATTCATATATGGGATGCCCCTGGCTGCAAAGATGACCAAATTCAGATTTGAATTTGAATTCAAATTCAAATTTGAATTTAAACCAGAAAAGAAAATAAAAGAAAAAAGAAAAGGAGAGGACTTGGCCGCATGGGCCATCCTCGGGCGCTCGGGGCCCAACTTCGCTCCACGGCCCAACTGGACCGAGCCCTCTCCGCAGCGCGGGAAAAACAGAAAAAAAAGAAAAAAAAAGGCCGAGGCCCACTGTTTTTCCACGGCCCAAGTGCGCAGCTCCCCTCACTTCTCTGAATCCCGCGTTACTCTGAAGGAGAAGAACTCCCGCACTGAACCCGCTACGGACCCAACTTCCGGCGAGGCTCCCGTGGTGCTCCGGTCGACATCCGGCGAGCCCAGCTGTGGGAATCCAAGAGGGCACTTCCTTCTACGTCTAGCCCTCCTGATCGGCTACTGAGACCCCCTCTGCACGACGGCAGCAACGCGGGAACTGAGGGGCGGTGACCTGCTCCTGTTGATTCAGAGATACTGCGCATCCGGCGGAACTCCGGTGAGCCTAGCGTGGAACTCCGGTCGAACCATGCTATGCTACGGTGCGCAAACGCGAGGGGGAACATCTAGCTTCAATCCCAACGCACCGGATCTGAACCCTAACTCCAAGACAGCGACGGAAACTTCAGGTGAACTCACGGCGGCGCACTGCAGCTGACAGCGCAACTTCAACAACGGCGATGCAACTCACGCTGTGTACAAAAGGTGAGGCCTTGCGCGCCACACGCGTGCTCTGCGCGACCCCAGAGCGCGTTTCCTGGAGAACCCGACGCGACACGGCACAGACAACATACCCAAGCCACCGGCGACGAGCTCAAGCGGACAGAGACACGGCCCTACGGTGAGAAGCTATACGCGCAGGAGACAGAGGAGCAGGGGTGGTCTGCAGCTCACCTAGGGATGGCTGTGGACGCCCCTGAGCTGCCATGGGAGGAGATGGCGACCAGGTCGTCGTCGGCGATGAAGACGTCGCCGCGGCGGGCCTTTTCGTCGAGAGCTTGGTGGCGGCCTCCTGCACGATCCTGCATGGAGGGGAACGGGAAGGATGAGGTCTCGCATGCCTGTGGACGAGCACAAGGTGAAGTCGTGGAGCGGGGTCGGCGGAATTGCTCACCGGAACAGGGGAGCCCCTGCTCTCGCGACGGCGCCGCGGGGGAAGATGACTGCGAGGGAGCAGGGCTAGGGTTTCTGCGAGGGTTGCGGCGGCCTAAATACTCCTCCTCTCCAGCCACGATGGAAAGCTCTGGGCGACGTGGCCGGAGCTGTGAGAGGAACTCGCCGGCGGGGACCTGGCCACGGTGGAAAGGCGCCCTGTCCCAGCCGTTGGATCTATCCAACGGTGAGGAGAGGCCCCTGCGTACCCCTTCGCGGGTGGGCTTCCGTCCAGGACGTCAGGAAAGGCCAGACGGGCCGGGCCTGCAACAGGAATCCGGATGGAAAAGAGAAAACGCCCGCTGCCGAAGACTTTCCATTTAGGGATAAAAAAAAGGAAAAGGAGTTTTCCAGGATTAATTACAAGGCCTAAAAATGCATAAAAATATGTAAAATGTTCCTTGTAATATTCCTCAATTTCCAAAAATGGTTTGGGAATTTTTGGCAACAACAAAAGTGTGAGCTCATTTTGAATTCAAAATCACTTTGAACTAGAGCCCATATTTTTGATGATGGCAAAAATAATTTGAGGATTTTAAAACCCTTGCCATAACAAAAGAAATGGCTAGGCCAAGTTTGGGGTCAAGGAGAGCAAGCATGCAACAAAGAAAATTCCCCCAACACCCTTCTTGAACCATTTTGAAATCCTACTCAACCAAACCAGATGGCTCCAATCCCAATGCAAATTTAAATCACCACATGAAATTACAACCTTTAGCACCATGCCAAGTTACAAAGTCAACAGACAAAGTATAATCTCATGGTGTTTTATAATTATTGCACATGGGCTGTTACAGCTGGGCTGCTGCTGGGCCAGGTACGGTAAGTTGGGCCTCTTCTCTCTCTTCTCTGTTCTTTTCTGTTTTTCTTTTCTGACATTTGTTCTGTTTAGCTAAATAAAATAGCTAAACATTTTAATAAATGCTCATAATTTTTATGTGGCCTCATAAAACAAAATAATAGCCACTCATAAATTTTGAACATTTTTAAAATTCAAAAGATTTGAATTTTAAATCAAATAGGGGTATTGGATTAATTCCAAGGCATTGTTTGAATATTTGAAAAATCTATGAGCATGGGGTGGGTCCCACATCACTTGATATGTGATCACACTCATTTATAAGACTTTTCAAAAATCTAACATGAATTTTTGGAGAAGATTTTTATCTGGCCTTCTGAATTAATTCATCTGGGGGGGTCCCTTCTCCCATTTTGCTTTTGATTTTGATTTCAAAGATTTATTTTGAAAATTTTAACATGATGCAAATGACTTGCTAACCCTAGCACATTACCTAACAGAGGGTTCTGACAACTCGCCCCCACTCAACAGAATCTCGTCCCGAGATTCAGAAGTCTGCGGGAGGAAGGAGGGATACTCGGCACTGAGACGGTCTTCTCTTTCCCACATAGCTTCTCTCTCAGAGTGGTGTGACCACTGCACTTTCAGAAACTTAATCTTCTGACGACGAGTGACACGCTCTGCGGAATCAAGAATACGAATGGGGTATTCTCGATAAGAAAGGTCATCTTGGAGATCAAGCGTTTCATGGTCGACTTCGCGGATGGGGTCCTTGAAGCAACGCCTGAGTTGGGAACATGGAATACATCATGTACTCGGGAAAGGTGCGGGGGTAGTTCAAGTTGGTAGGAAACTTCTCCACGTTTAGCAATAATGCGGAAAGGTCCGATGTAACGTGGGGCCAACTTACCTTTGATACCGAAACGTTGGGTTCCCTTCAGAGGAGTAACCCGAAGGTAAGCCTTCTCATCCAGATTGTAGCTCTCTTGCCTATGATGACGTACATAGTAGCTTTCCTGACGAGACTGGGCTGCTTTCAATTGATCACGAACAATGCGAACTTGCTCTTCTGCTTCCTTGATCATATCCGGTCCAAAGAATTGTCTTTCACCGGTTTCTGACCAGTTTAGTGGTGTTAGACATCGTCGTCCATATAGGAGTTCAAAAGGAGCCATGTTCAGACTAGATTGAAAACTATTGTTATAAGCAAATTCGGCAAATGGAAGAGACTTCTCCCAATTCTCTCCGAATGAGATAACATAAGCTCTGAGCATGTCTTCAAGAATTTGGTTAACCCTTTCGACTTGACCGCTAGACTGAGGATGGAAAGCTGTACTAAAGGAGAGATCAGTTCCCATAGCATTCTGAAAGCTTCCCCAAAATCTAGAGGTGAAAAGGCTACCACGATCAGAATTGATTTCCAAAGGAACACCGTGAAGGCATACAATTCTAGAGATGTACAAGTCCGCTAACTGGCTAGCAGTTATAGACTCGCGAACCGGCGGGAAGTGAGCAACTTTGGAAAGCCTATCTATGACAACGAAGATGGCATTGTTTCCTTTCTGGGTTTTCGGAAAGCCGGTGATGAAGTCCATACCGACTTTGTCCCATTTCCACTCGGGAATAGACAAAGGTTGAAGTGTACCAGCAGGTCTTTGATGTTCTGCCTTAATGCGACGACAAACATCACATTCGGCAACAAATTGAGCAATGTCTCTCTTCATCCTAGTCCACCAAAATCTCTGGCGTAGATCTCGGTACATTTTTGTGCTACCGGGATGAATCGAGAGGGGTGTGTCATGGGCTTCCTTGAGGATGAGTTGCCTTAGTTCCCTATTCTTAGGTACTACCAAACGATTTTCAAAAAATACCGTTCCCTTGCTATCTGTGGAGAAACATTTAGCAACTCCGCGAACAATGTTCTCCTTGATTCGGCGAACACCTCGTGCACGCCTTTGGGCAACTATGATTTGATCCTCAAGAGTTGGTTTCGCCACCAAGGTAGAAAGATAGCCATGAGGAACAATCTCAAGGTTGAGCTTGCGAAATTCCTCATGAAGAAGTGGTTGATACTGTTGTAACATGAGGTTGTTACAATAGGACTTACGACTTAGTGCATCAGCCATGACATTGGCTTTGCCTGGGGTGTAAGAAATTTCTACGTCGTAATCTTTTATCAACTCAATCCAGCGTCTTTGCCTGAGATTAAGATCTGGCTGGGTGAAAATATATTTGAGGCTTTGGTGGTCGGAATAGATCTCACAATGATTACCAAGGAGGTAATGTCGCCAAGTTGTTAGGGCATGAACTACGGCAGCGAGTTCAAGGTCATGGGTAGGATAGTTCTCTTCATGTGGCCGCAACTGGCGTGAAGCATAAGCTACCACATGTCGATCTTGCAGAAGTATGCATCCTAACCCTTGCCATGATGCGTCACAATAGATCTCGAAATCCTTTTTGGTGTCTGGACGTGCAAGTACGGGTGCAGAAGTCAATCTTCTTTTTAGCTCTTGAAAGCTTTCCTCGCACTTGGGAGTCCATAAGAATTTCTTATCTTTCTTGAGGAGTTCAGTTAGAGGCTTTGCAACTTTAGAAAAGTTCTCGACGAAGCGACGGCAATAGCTGGCTAGGCCAAGAAAACTCCTAACTTGCTTAACCGATTCAGGTGGAGTCCAGTCAAGGACGTCCTGAACTCTCTCGGGATTCACAGCAATGCCTTTTGAAGAAATCACGTGGCCTAAGTAGGTCACTTCTGGTAGCCAGAATTCACACTTGGAGAATTTAGCATACAGGCGATGCTCTCTAAGTTTCATCAATACCAGCCTTAAGTGCTCGGCATGATCTTCTTCGTTCTTCGAGTAGATGAGAATATCATCGAGATAAACCACAACAAATTTATCTAGGTACTCCATGAAGATCGAATTCATCAAGCGTGAGAATGTGGCGGGGGAATTGGTTAAACCAAAGGAGATGACGGTGTACTCGTAAAGACCATAACGAGTAGTAAAAGCCGTTTTGAAAATGTCCTCGTTTCGGATTTTGATTTGATGATAACCTAATCTCAAATCCATCTTGGAGAAGACAGAGGATCCTGCAAGTTGATCATAAAGATCATTGATCCTGGGCAATGGGTACTTGTTCTTTATCGTCGCTAAATTTAGCGGACGATAGTCTACGCACATCCTTTCTGTTCCATCTTTCTTCTTTACGAACAGAACGGGGCAACCCCATGGCGATGAGCTAGGGCGGATGAAGCCTTTTGCCAACGAAGCATCAAGTTGGATTTTTAGCTCAGCTAACTCATGTGAGGCCATTTTTTATGGGCGTTTGGAAATTGGTGCGGTTCCTGGTACAAGATCCACTATAAACTCTACACATCTGTCGGGTGGCATGCCCGGCAGCTCTTCAGGAAAGACATCCGGGAAGTCACGAACCACCGGAATATCTTCAAGTTCGGGAAGGGGAAGTACATTCAAGGAATGCACTTGGGTTCTTGTTCTGGGTGAGGTATAGTTGACGGTTTTGCCTGAAGGGTGGGTGAGTTTCACGGATTTGCCTTTGCAATCTAGGTAGGCATTCTGTCTTGATAGCCAATCCATGCCAAGGATGACATCAATATCTGAAGACTTGAGGGCTATGAGTGAAGCAAGGAATACTAAACCCTCAATTGCAATTTGATTACCATGGCTTACTCTATTAGTTTGCCATCTTGACCCTGGAGTTTGAATAATCATTGGGGTGGACAATTCAACAAAGGATAACTCATGACGAAGTGCATAACTTTCCGACATGAATGAATGAGATGCTCCTAGGTCGAAAAGAACGGAAGTAGGAACATAATTGACTGGGAGCGTACCAAGAATGACGTCAGTGGTGTCGTCAGTCTCCTCGGCGGCGATCTGGTTCACACGTCCACGAGTGCCGGGAGGAGCGGGTTTGGCGGTGTAGACCTTCTGGGGTGGCTTGCCACGACCATTGTTGTTTCCTCCGGCACGGGGTGGATCATTCTGATTATGGATATGGTTCTGGGGACACTCACGAGAATAGTGGCCTGCCTGACCACACTTGTAACAGGCTCCAAAAACGGTGCGTGGAGCTGGGTTGTTTGGTGGAGCTGGGTGGAACTGGGTTGGTGGACGAGGTGCCACATAGGATGGCCTCGGTGGGTTGTTCTGGCGGAACATACTATTAGGGATCCAGATCTTGCGCTTCTGAGAGCCAGAACTGGATGAACTGTCATCTCTAGGGTGTTTGCGGAAATCGTTGGGGGTGTTCATGCCCTCTGCCTTGATGGCCTTGTTGACAAGGACCTGGAAGGTGGCAAAGTCATGTAGGTTGAGCTCACGACGGAGTCCAGAGTTTAGGCCACGACGGAACCTCTCTTGCTTCTTTGCGTCGGTGGAGACTTCTTCGGTAGCATAACGAGCAAGTCGGTTGAACTCACGACTAAACTCGTCAACGGTCCTCCTGCCTTGAGTGAGGTTGCAGAACTCCTCACGCTTGCGGTCCATAAGACCCTTGGGAATGTGGTGCTCGCGGAAGGACGTGCAGAATTCCTCCCAAGATGTAGGCGGTCCAACGGGACGCATATTCACGAAGTTCTCCCACCAAGAGCTAGTTGCGCCTTCGAGGTGATAGATGGCATAGCTCACCTTGTCGCCATTTGCAACATGGCCTGCTTGGAGCTTCCTCTCGATGCTGCGAAGCCAGTCATCGGTGTCAAGGGGCTCGGTGGAGTAACTGAAAACCGGGGGATGAAGTTGGATGAAGTCGTTTAGGGACACCAACTCATTGCGCTGCTGAGTGGTGTTGCGAGCAATGACTTCCAGCAGATGGTGAGAGTCTCGGCGGTTCCTCTCAACCTCCATCAGAACGTGAGCCATCGTGGGTGGGGGTGGAAGGTTGCCTTCCTCCTGGTCGTTTCCACGACCTTGGTTACGACCAATCTGGCCACGGGTTCCTTGAGACATCCTGAAGGTGAAAAACCAAAGTCAAACAGAGTTGATTGGGAGAGTCTAAACAAGGTATTGAAGTACTGCAAGGATTACAGAGCAAAGGAAGTAATCATCTTGACAACATGGTGATAAAAGCATACAAGCCATATATTCACAAGCTGTCATACAAACCATACATCATTTTAGTACAAGCACCAAGCTAATACAAACGTGATGAAGATGATACATCCTTCAGAGGCACTCTGACTTCCTATACATTATTTATCTAATCCTCTGGAACTTAGACACCTTGCTTACAATACACTAAGATACTACTACATCCTCACTAAGTAAGACCACAGGCGGTCTCACTCATCTCCATCTCCATGGTAGTTCTTGTAAATGTTACCCACGTATCCCGGTAGCTGGAGGTGACCATCGGAAAACACGGAGGCCTATGGACCCTGATATCCATTTGGGCAAGGATGGGGCCTAGGTCCAGCGTAGGGTGGAAGCAAAGGACCACGGGGTGGAAAAATGCCTCCAATCTCGGGCCAAGCAACTCGAGAAGGCATCTGAGTCCTCACTGGGTAGATAGCATCATGCTCAACTGATCCCACGCTCACAAAGGGTGCCAAGAGTGTCAGTGCTTGATACAGACGAACACGGGTGGCGTGGAGCTCAAAACGGAGAGCGCGTGCATCACGATCTCGATCACTAGCAAACCTAGCAGTCATCTGAAGTGCTGGATCTTCTGCAGAGTGATCTGAGTAGAGTCCGGTGTAGCATCCTGGAAGTGCAGAAGGGATATAGCGGAAAGAGGTCTCTCTCAGCAAAGTGTGCTCCTCTCTCAGCAGTGTCATACATGAATATGCAGCATCCTGCACAGCAATGTTCTCGGTAATGCCAATGCCATGTCCAAAGTGGATAGGCTGAGTGACTCCAAGGTGGTGCGGGTAGATCCGAACAATGCAGTGGAACTGCGTCTGGTTGAAGTCGTGAAACTGCTCTTCGACGGTGTACTCAGGGTACCACCGATATCCCACATAGGACATCATCTCGATCAACGTGGCGGGATGGCCGCGCACACCGAGGCACCTGGTCAAACGAACAATCTGCCGAGGGGGAAGATCGGCCATCTGAAACAGAAAGGAGTTTGCAAATGCATCAGATTATGAGATAAACCTGGAATGACTCGGACAGCATAACGGCTGTAATTGCAAGAAAAAGACAATTTCTTACAACATGGAAACAACACTTACATACGATGTAATAAATCAGGAAGCATAACCACTCTAACAAACCGGTCACAACTTTCCTACGGCTACAAGGAAGCAAACAACGAGATGTTCTAATCAGAAAGAGGAGAGCCTAGTCCTATCTTCCCGTAGAATAAGATGAGGGTGACTCAGAACTCACAACGAAGGGGGTAAGGAGAAAAAAGAAGCCTTACGTTGTTCCCTTATATACCCAGAGTAACTATATAACTATAGAAAGCTAGACTCAACTTCAGCCAAGGCTACTAGTCCTACAGTCAGTCCTGCTCTGATACCAAGTCTGTCGGGACCCGTGGTTAGCGTATGCAAGTCCAGTTAAGACATAGTCATATGGAGACCCGAGAACCGTACCCACTTGTCTAAGCAGACAAGGCCAAGCACAAAACGTTCTCGGAGAGCATCGTACGTGAGGGGCATCCCATCCAGGCCGGATGATCAACTGAGATGGGTCCTCATCGTCCGCACACAAGTCTAATGCTATGGGTGGTGAACTCCCATATTCAACGACAAGTCGCCTCAACCATACTATCGACTATCTCATAACTCTTACATAGACTTACTCCAACCCGATCACTTAGTCGGGGTCTAGGGCGGGCTCGATCATACCACAAAGTGTGCACGGGACGGAGTCTCGAGCAATCGCATTGCGATGCCCCAAGCTGCGCACATCTAAGGGCCACTTGGTGTATGAAAGACCGCCAGCCAGATCAAAAATAAGGTCTCGAAAACCCATACAAAGACATGCATGTTATAAACATACACACTGCACACATGCCTTGTATGAACAGTAGGTATCATTGCAATTCTCTACAAAGTATACATTTTTATTGATAACTCTTGTAGAGTGCACACAGAGATCACAAACATGTGATCCAACATTACAACACAAGCGGAAGCAAATTATGTCTGAGTACAGACAAGTTTAACAAATGGCTTAAGAAGCCTTATTTAAACACAAGCCCTCCACGAGGGAACCAGTCGTCTGACTGGGACTAGACTAGCTTGATCTTCAGTCGTCCAGTTCAATGAAGAAGCCACCTTCGGGGTCAGTGGGTTCATCTAAAACATAGATTAAGCAAACGTGAGTACAAAGTCGTACTCAGCAAGACTTACATAGGAGCTATACTACTCATGCACATGTATCAAGGTAAAGGGAGGTGGGGTTTCACTTGCAGAAATTCCAGCTTTGACTTGGCTAGTCCTGAACTACGAGTACCAGACTTTGGGGTAAGAAGCATACACGAGTCCACTACTTTCTCCAACCAATTACACCACTATGGTGCCTTCCTCGACTTCCCCACGAGAAAACACGCCATAGCACTCACACTTATCTTGGTGTGTTTTAGAAGTATCCGGTTCAAGTTGTCTAATAATCAAGCTAAGCTTTCCAAGCAGTCCATAACTGCGGACGCGGCTATTCGAATAGTTTTGTTAACCCTGCAGGGGTGTACCGCTACACACACATGATCATCATTTACCACCTTTGATCTCGACACCATTCAAGGGGTGCCAGCGAGGATTCTCACCACAACTGTTACCTCATAGCCTATCTAGTCCAAGAAAGCCGCCTACTTCGGTTGGCTACCACTATCGTGAACCCGGCCGGTTTACCGAAGTGGACCCAAGTGATGTGTGCGTGGTGCATAAGCCGGTCTTGGATGAGCCGTTCTCTCACTTAGCATCCAGGCCACAGACCTACCAGAACTCCGAACTATTGCGACATCTGGACATCGAAAGGGATGAGTTAATAGGTTGAGAGGGGTCAGTGAGCCCAATGTGTGGTTGTACTCTTCATCTTGGATCACCACACAAGAACTCGGACTTAGGGCGGTGTTCAACGAGACAACCCACTGTGTACTCCTACACAGCCTCTCATCGTTCACCTTGTATTAGGGTCGATTCACCAACACTTTTCTACCATCATCATCATGATCACTACCATCCCGACTCACATCACAGTATCATCATGAGAACATACTAAGCATGCAATAAGCGATAATCATTTGCAGGGGCCACATGATATCAATCAACTCCTACATTTTCTAGGATTGTGGTTTGCTTACTACTGTGAAAAAATGATAAGTCATGCAAAGGAATGGGTTCATCTATTTTGTAGAAACGAATCATGGTGATCATCCTAAACAATGCATAAGAGAGACATGAGAGGGAAGTGGGATTTTATCGACATGATCAATGGGGGTTTGCTTGCCTTGTTTACGAGGTTCAGTTTCTGTGTCTTCAGCGAAGGGGGCGGCCTCCTGCTCCGGTTCCACCTCTACTCGACAAACAACAAGCAAAGTAGCAAAGTAAATACAATGCACAATCACATGATGGAAGGTTGAAACTTGATGTATATGCTTTGATGTGTGAAGAAATTCCATTTAAATGGAGTATATTGCAAATTGAATTGCAAATTCAAACTCCAATTTGAATTCAAACTTGACCAAGTTACATGTGACATTGTTTGATCATTTTGAACCTTTTGGAAATGTGTATGATATGCCTCTGAAGTGTGGTTGAAATATAGCATAATTCCATGGTCCAAGTTGCAAAAGCATTTGATTTGAATTTGAATTAATTCCAAATAATTCAAATGACATATGCTACTGGTCCTATTTTAAAATCAACTCCAACATAGTTTAAATTTGCATTTTTGGATAGATTATTTTCTCCTGATAATTTTTCATATATTATTTGTCCAATTTGGAGTTAATATGAATTTTCTATGAATTTCCAAAGTTTGGGGTATTTTCTGGATTTTTCTGAATTTCTTTAATTCATCTAATTTCTGGAAATTTCATTTATTTGATTTATTGCGCCAGGCTGACGTCAGGGGGGGGGGGGTGTGACATGTGGGTCCAGGGTGTAAGTGGCTGGGTTAATTAACCCGGCTGGGTAAACTTAACCAGTGACTTAATTAAGCCACTGGGCCCACTGGTCAGTGACCTAGGGTCACTTAACCCAGGTGGGGTTAAGTCCCTAAGCACGGCCACGTCGGCGGGGCTGCCGGCGGCTAAACGACGGCGACCAGACCCGCCGCGGCGCTCTGCGTTCTCCCTCTCCTGGCCACCATTCGCTACGCTGAGACCACCGGGACGTAGCCCATGCGCTCGCACGTCACCTGGTGCACGCGGTTGTCCTTGGGGGTGACCAAATCGACGACGGCGAGCTCACCGGCGGCAACAGAAACGCGGCGAGGACGCAATCATCACTGTGGTGCACCAACTTGAGCGTGGCTTGGTGCGTTCGACGCGTAGAAACAAGGTGAAGATGATGAACAACTCGGTGCAGGAAGAGGAGCACGGGAGCTAGCTCGAGCTCATCCATGGCGGAGGCCGTGCTCGGCTCCCATGGCGGATCCGGCTAGAGGGAGTAATCGAGGGGGAAAAGTTAGGGGTTTGGAACCCGAGCTCACCCTGAGTCTAACTGAAGCGACGGCTTGCTCGGGGAGGCTCTAGTGCTGCCGGAATTCAAGGTCGATCCGCGGCGGCCGGAGACGAAGACGACGAAGCTAGCGAGCTCGTGGAGGCGTCTGGCTCCGATTCCTTCTGCACGGTGGGGTTGTAGACGACGGCGGAGCGGTTGGACTTGGCGTAGCGGCCTCTCGTCGATGGTGGCCGCGTGAAGACGGCGGCGTGCTCCACGGATGCTCACGGGCGGTGATGGAATCAGGTGCAGGAGGAGGAGGGGGAAGACGATAAGGAGGGGGGGAATGGATCGGGACGTCTCCCAGACGTCTCCAGGCGAGGAGATAAGCCCTGGGCAGGCAGGCAGCTGCCTGGCGCGCCCACGGTGCTCGTCGGCGACCTGGGTGCCTGCCTGGCCGGGGTTGAAGACGCATGTGCCCCCCGGTGGGCTGGGCTGGGCTGCTGCTGGGCCAGGTACGGTAAGTTGGGCCTCTTCTCTCTCTTCTCTGTTCTTTTCTGTTTTTCTTTTCTGACATTTGTTCTGTTTAGCTCAATAAAATATTTAAATTTTTTAATAAATTCTCATAATTTTTATGTGGCCTCATAAAACAAAATACTAGCTACTCATAAATTTTGAACATTTTTAAAATTCAAAAGATTTGAATTTTAAATCAAATAGGGGTATTTGATTAATTCCAAGGCACTGTTTGAATATTTGAAAAATCTATGAGCATGGGGTGGGTCCCACATCACTTGATATGTGATCACACTCATTTATAAGACTTTTCAAAAATCTAACATGAATTTTTGCAGAAGATTTTTATCTGGCCTTTTGAATTAATTCATCTGGGGGGGTTCCTTCTCCCATTTTGCTTTTGATTTTGATTTCAAAGATTTCTTTTGAAAAATTTAACATGATGCAAGTGACTTGCTAACCCTAGCACATTACCTAACAGAGGGTTCTGACATGCGGGTCGTGCGTTGGCGAGATTCAGTCTCTGTGCTTCTATCAGTTTTGACTCGTGTCGCAAGCGCCTCGATTCTTAGGAGAGTTGCGTTTCTCTTTCCACCATCTGCGTGTTCTGGGAGTTAATTTCCCTTCATATGCTCATCACCTCGGCCTTGAGTCCATTGACCCTGGTTCTCCAAGCTTGCTGGTTTTCAGGTGTTACTGGCGCAGCTAAGGCTTCATCCAAAGCGTTTAGTGCATCTGAGAGGACTTCTGCTCCCATAAGAACTTCTGGTTGTTCCCTATCTGGGTTAGAGGCCGTGTTGTGAGTCGTCTCCACATTTCCGTTATGTGTTGCACCTTGATCCGGTTGGCTTCCCTGCTCTTCAATGCCTCCATGAACACTGTTACGCAATATGGAGGTTCGTACTGTGGAAAGTCAGGGTTGTATTCAGTTATTCCCGTGCCGAGTTTGTCGCTCCCGGCAGATCGGATGGAGCCAGTATCTGAGAAGCTTGTTTCACTGGGGAGTGAGTCAGCGTCGGATGTTTCTCCCGCGGTGTTGGGCGTCAGAGACTCGACGGAGCGCGCCGACTCCGGAGATCCAGCGATGAATCCGACAAACGTATGCCTTGAGACGGCATGTCGCCGACTCGAGGTTTCCAGGGGGAGTTCAGGATCCGGCTCTAGCTCAGATTCGTCCGTCTTCCCAATGAAGATGTGAATAGATCCGATCGGTACCCGATAACCGGATTCGACGGAATCGGCATCAGGACCCCAAGTTGAGTCGTCGATGCAGAGCTTTCCGAGCCGTCTCCTGGTGATTCGTCCGGTAACGAATCCTTCCATGCCTTGCAGAGCTCCCTCCAGAATCTCAACACGTGCGAGTGCAGGCCCCACTGTGGGCGCAAACTGTCGTGGGAAAGTCACAACAGATGTCCGTAGAGTCGGACTTATCGTGGGACCTTTGTTGCGAGGCGATTTCAAGGAGAGAGTCGACATAGGCACAAGAGTCGGCGGGTTTCCCGAGGTTCGGCCCCGACAGTGCGGTAAAGACCTACTCCTGGTTTTGACTATAGGGGGTTGACTCTTCAATAGGAAGAGTCGACCGTGTCGATTAAATTGGTGATGTTTCGCCGGCTTAGTCTCATGGAGATCTAGGATTTTTAGCGAGTTGTCTAAACCTAGCTTGAAGTAAGTTCTGGCTCTGGCTCCCGTGGTCCTCGGCTTATAAAGGTGCCAGGTCCCCGGGTTCCTAGTGTCCGACTCCTACACGATGTGGAGTTCTATTCTACTTTACAAGTTTGCTACGTTCTATACAAGGTAAGTCGAATTCCTTCTAGGTCTTAAATCTTCACGCTTGGCACGTCAGACTTCCCATCGTGTCTTCTTTATGGGCCTTCATATGTAAGTCGGCCCGGAGATTCCTAATGCCGGGTCTATGGGCTTGCTCCATCCCCCCGACAGTATCTTCAGCTTTGTCATCAACGTGGTGTGTGACTGATTCCTCAGTGCTGAAGATCGACTTGCTGACTAGTGCTGTGGAAAGATTGAGACCAGCCACACCTTCAGATTCTTCAGACCCTTTGTAATGCCCCGACCACTCCCAACCGGTTAATCACCGATTCCATGGTCGGTGCGCCTGGGATCCAGAGTGTCCTCACAAACCAACACTAGTCTTTTCTGCACACTATGTCCTCACTTGTGCGCACTCGGGATCAAGTTCCTAGTCGGTCACCCATCCCAAGACTACTCCAAGCCAAGCACGATTAACCTGGCAGTTCTTTCCTGATGGGCTCCCGGAAAAGAAGGTGCACCTTCTTGATATGAGTAATCTATCATTCCTATTGAGATTTTGGGTTGTTACATACACCACCCTTGAAAGGAACCGACGTCCCCGTCGGCCCAGCAGGAACGTTCCCCTTTGGCACACGTTTGTGTGTGCCAGTTGCAGGCATCCAACATGTACCTATGTAAGCCTCACCGACCGACACACACACCGTGTAACTGCCAGGGTCGGCTCTGATACCAGTTGTAACGCCCCGACCACTCCCAACCGGTTAACCACCAATTACATGGTCGGTGCTCCTTGGATCAAAACTATCCTCACAAACCAACACTAGTCTTTTCTGCACACTTTGTCCTCACTTGTGCGCACCCGGGATCAACTTCCCGGTCGGTCACCCATCCCAAGACAACTCCAAGCCAAACACGCTTAACCTGGTAGTTCTTTCTTGATGGGCTCCCGGAAAGGAAGGTGCACCTTGTTGATATGAGTAGTCTATCATTCCTATTGAGATCCTAGGTTGTTAGACCCTTCTTCCTTAGCCTCAGGATCAGAATCAGATTCTTCAGAATCCAATTCTTTTCCGAGATATGCACGAGCCTTGCGGGAGTTGTTGTTCTTTTATCCAGCAAACTTTGATGATCTTGAGGATTTCTTCTTTGACCTTTCATCAGAACTGTCATCTTTCCCTTTCTTCTTCTTCTTCTTCTTCATCATCAGCTTAGCTTCCTTTTACCAAAGAGGACATTCAGCAATGTAGTGGCCAGGTTTCTTGCATTCGTAGCACACTCTTTTTCGTGCCTCAACTGAGTCATCATCTTTATTTCTTCTTGAGGAAGATCTTCAGGAATTTCCGAAACGATTCTTCTTAGTGAATTTTTGGAAATTTCTGATGAGGAGAGCCAATTCCCGACTGAGAGTTTCAGGATCATCAGAGTCAGCCTCAGACTCTTCATCAGAGCACACATTTTGTGCCTTAGCTTTTAGCACGTGGACTTTTTGGGTGGATCCATATAAGTCTCATTTCTCAAAAAGCTTCAGTTCATGAGCATTGAGGCGCTCAAGAATGTCAGCAGGATCAAGAGTCTTGAAGTCAGGACGTTCTTGAATCATCAGTGATAAGAACTCAAATGAGTCATCCAGAGACCTCAGTAGTTTCTTCACCACTTCATGATCTGTGATATCAGTGGCACCTAGAGTTTGAAGCTCATTTCATATATCAGTGAGCTTGTCAAAGGTTTGCTGCACATGTTCATTGTCCAGCCTCTTGAACCTATTGAAAAGACTACAAAGTGTATCAACTCGAGAGTCTAGTTGTGTGGAAACTCCCTCATTGAATTTTGACAGTCTCATCCACATCTTCTTTGCAGTATCCAGACCGCTGATATGATTGAACTGAGGCTTGTTGAGGTGGCCACCAATGATGCTTCGAGCTTTCGCATCGAGTTGCCAGTTTCTCTTGACAACATCAGGAGGAGTCATCAAGGTAGCTTCAGGAATGCCTTGATCAACAATATCCCAGAGGTCCTTGTCAATAGCTTTGAGATGCATCCTCATCTTGTTCTTCCAGTACGGGTAGTACGTACCATCGAAGTTGGGGCAGTTCGGAACAACGTTCATTGTACCTGAGGTCAACATAACTAAAACTCTAGGTGGTTAAACTGAATCACACAGAACAAGGGAGTACTTTTCTCTGATACCAATTGAAAGCACAATATATCGACCAGAGGGGAAGGTGAATTGGAGATTTTCAAATTTCTTGAGGAATTTTAAATTCCTCAGGACTGAGACAATTCAAAATTGAGAAAACTCACAAAATGATGAAGCACAAAATTATTATAGAATTTAAGCATGAGGACATAATGTCATATTGCGAGTGAATTAAACTCTAGCGGAATAGCGGCAATGTAACTGATGAATTGCATGAGGAATCAAGACAGAGGAAACACAGCAAAGAAAGCATCAGGAAAAGTCACCACTGCATATTCTGAGGAGCAGGGATTGAAGAAATAGAACCAGGTCACTGAAGACACGGATTTGGTAGACCAATTCAAGTTGTTGTGACAACTCTACATCTGGTTGGAGAGGCTGAGATTGAACTCATAGACATAGTCTTCAACTTATTGTTTCCTGACTCCTCAACTTCGAAGTTAGATTCCTCAGTGTTCTGAAGAACAAGGTCTTAGACACCCGAGGAACTGAACCTCTACTGCAGGAATTTCTCTGGTTTTTCTCAAGGATTTCTATTTGAGCACTTCCTCCGAAGCACGAAACTCATTTTCCTCAACCCTCCAACAGTGCGGAGTTTTACAATGACTTAAGAAGTATAAAAGTCTTATCGTAGACTACGCTTCAACTTCGGTTTCAGCGCGAGTTGCCTCAGGATGACGCACAACTTCTTCAGCATCAGCCGAATGTCTTAGGATCATGTTTCCTCAGGATTTCGCGCTACGCCAGTCGTCAGGAAACACACCGATTTCTTCAATGTTACTCAACATTTTTGGGGGTCGACAAGGGTGGTTAACCTCTTCTTCAGGGACTGTTCTCCTGTGTATACTCACAAACACATCAGTCCTTTAACCTTTTTGTGATAAAATACTCCAAAACCACATAGGGGCACTAGATGCACTTACAATGATTAACTTGGGTATCACATTGCGTGATAACATTATACAGAGTATGGTTTCAATTAGTTGAAGTTGTAGATGCAATCCAAAAAAAATAATATTTTTCAGATGCAATCGAAAGAGAAAAAAAAATAGATTCAAGGCATGAGCAACGCATGTGGAAAGGGTGATCTGAATATAATTTAACTCTGTGGCATATCTAACTAAATATATGTATCTAGGAAGCTAATAACGACCTACTCGTCGCCGATGGCGAGGGAAATGGGATCCTTCCCATTGGAAGGAAGGAAGCGAGGTTTCCTCGTCGTGTCTGCCCTCCACACCATCGTAGCAGACGACTGCCGGACCTGGATTCAAAGAAAGCACACGATGGCGCGCGAGTGCGGTGAGGGTGGCATTCACATCAAGTGTATCCTCCATGATTTGGTGGTCGGGCCATAAAGGATCGATGGAGGAGTAAGAGCATGCGCATGAGGAGGGCGGCCGGGATCTTACCGGAATAGGGTGAGTGGCGCGACTAGCAGGGAGGGGGGGCGGCCGGCGTACACAGTCTAGGCCACCGCGCTCAGTATACGGAACGGGGGGGGGGGGTTGCGCCTTGTAGGCCGACGCGCCCAGTGTGCGGAACGTGGGCGAGGCTGCGCCATGTAGCACTTCACTGGAGTTGCCTGCGCCGTCTAGGCCGCAACGCTAGGAGGAGCAGGGGAGGGTTTGAACAAGAAGGGGGGATGCGGCCTTTGGTGGTTGAAGGAAGGAGGGGACAGCTTAGATATTCCCGCGGCTGGCGAAATTTTTTGGTAGGTGGGGAGGATATAGGCAGGAGAAGTGCTATCGCAGACGAAACTAGAAATAAATCCATATGGGAACCTTCGAAATTTTCCGCGAATCATCCTGATTATAGTGAACATCATCCATGGGATTGAATATATTAAGAGCAGCTGTTAATTTGGGAAAACAACTGAGTCACCAGCAAACCTCACACTTGCTAAATCGAACCAGCTCAATAGTTAAACAAGGTACTGGACTTAACATAGCTCTTACTCAAGATCTACTAGAATAACAAAAGATCGACGCCTAATTAAACAAATACTACTAGTCCAGCTGGTCCAGAGAGGATTCCGAGGCATCGGCGTATGCAGCCACCCTGTTGGCCTCCTGACCATCGATGAGCTGCTGGTCCAGAGGCCTCCGAGGCATCGGCGTATGCAGCCGCCCTGTTGGCCCGCTGAACGTCGCTGAGCTGCAGGTCCAGAGAGGCCGCCGCGGCATCCTCGTATGTCGCCGCCCTGTTCGTCCGCTGAATGTCGATGAGCTGCTAATCCAGAGAGGCCGCCGCGGCATCGGCGTATGTCGCCGCCCTGTTGGCCCGCTGAACGTCGTTGAGCTGTTGGTCCAGAGAGGCCGCCGTGGCATCGGCGTATGCCGCCACCCTGTTGGCCCGCTGAATGTCGATGAGTTGCTGGTCCAGAGAGGCCACCGCGGCATCTTCGTATGCTGTGGCCCTATTGGCCTCCTGAACGTCGATGAGCTGGTGTAGAGAGGCCTTCGTGGCATCGGCGTATGCCGCCACCCTGTTGGCGGCTTCTGTATTTCTTCTAGAGGCTACCGCCGCCGAGATGGCTACATAAGCCTCCCTCTTAGCGGCTTCCGTCGCCCTGGACGCTTCCGTCGCTGCGCGTTGGATGGATGCGGTCGGGATGGACAAGACGAAGGCGGCTGGAGTCCTGCAGTAAAAATGGGTCGACAATCAGGCATGACCGGCCAGCAAGATGGAAATAGCCGGGAAATCGGTGATGCTCGGGGTGGCCGGGCTAATGAAGGAATCTGTCACCAAACGGTACCTCGCTCTAAACGTGCACAAGGCCGTGCTCAGGACAGCATCGTCGGAACCACCACAACCGGCAGGCACCGGGGCGGCGGCAAAGCCGGCCCTACGAGTCCTCTGGTAGCGAGTCGACGTCCCCATCTTATAAACCTAAGCCGACTGATGGGTTGAGGAATGGATTGTGTGCTTGAATCACCAGAGGTGGGGAAATCTGGCTAGATGTGGATTGAGTATAGCTTCGGACGAAAGCCACTTGCGTTCTCGCATCCCAAACGCTTCTTCATTGTAAATTGTGTGCCTGTACTTTGATAAAAGCCAGCATATCAGGTTGCGGAACCATCTCCTCACGGATCGTGCTGAGATCCAACGACTACCATTCGGCTCTAAGGTTACATCCAACGTCCACTGTTGTGCGCTATGGTTACGATATTTTTTCTGGATAGTTTTTGAGACGGTCAACGGGGTTTTTCAGTGTTTGACCAGCATTCAGCTAATGCAGTTTGTACACTAAGTGCCACCAGTTTTTGTGATAATCCTCACAAATTTTTACCACGTACCATGTTTGTGAAATGGTCATGGCATGCCAAATCCTATCCCGTTTAGAGGTCATTTCAATCGACTTTCAATATCATGGGAATTTTGCTCAAAAATAAAGCACTAAATGCGTAATATTTATCAAACAAGGTCCAAAATGCTTGAAATTTTAGGATGTTAGTGTGAATGCTTGGTGTTGAACACATAAAAAGCTCGAGGTTCAAATCACTTACAAATAATATGTTGTACTTGTAATGTAGGTGTTTCCGGTAAAAACACCGATGCTTCGAAGTGAATGGTACAACTTCGTACACGGAGTACCATTGGTTTTTATCATAACAACCTTTAAATTTAACCACATACATTGTTGGTGAAATGATCACACCACACAAAGTTTCATCCAATTTACAGACCATTTGAATTGATTTTCTTTTGCAGGGTTGTTTTTCTCGAAAATGATTCACCTGGTACGTCATATATGTGAAATGAAGTCAAAGATGTTTGAAATTTTGGGAACCCAGTGTGAGTGCCCATTGGTTAACACATAAAAAACTGGGGGTCCAAAGGATTTTAGAATAACATGTTGTCTTTCTACTGTGGTTGTCTCACGTAGAAACCCTGATATTTCGATAGGAATGGTCCATTTTGTACGCGAAGTACCCCTATTCTTTAACACGATAATCTCAAATTCACATAACATTCCAATCTGGTGAAATGACGACAACATGCAAAGTCTCTTACTGATTAGTAATCATTTGAATTGGTTTTCGATTTCCAAGTCCTTTAGGGTTTATACCCACCAGCTCTTACAACGCAAACGATTATATTCCTGTATGTGTATGCATTTCCATCTGTACGTACTACAAAGAAAACCGTCAGAAATTTGGATAGTTTCGAACGGAAGCCTTCGTTAGGAGGCGTGCCACTTGGGTTCTCGCATCCCAAATGCTTCTTCCTTGTAAACTGTGTGCATGTACTTTGATAAAAGCTAGCCAATCAGGTTGCGGAACCAGCTCCTCGCGGATCGCGCTGAGATCCAATGACCACCATTCAACGCTAATTTTACATCCAATGGCCAATGTTGTGCGCTATGGTTACGAGATTTTTTCCGAATAGTTTTTGAGACGGTCAACGGGGGTTTTCAGTGTTTGACCAACATTCAACTAATGCAATTTGTACACTAAGTGCCACCAGTTTTTGTCATCATCCTCTCAAATTTTTACCACGTACCATGTTCGTGCAATGGTGACGGCATGCCAAATCCCAACCCGTTTAGAGGTCATTTTCATCGACTTTCAATTTCATGGGCATTTTGCTAAAAAATAAAGCAGTAAATGCGTAATATTTATCCAACAAGATTCAAAATGCTTGAAATTTTAGGATGTTAGTGTGAATGCTTGGTGTTGAACACATACAAAGTTTGGGGTTCAAATCACTTACAAATAATATGTTGTACTTGTAATGCTGGTGTTTCCGGTAGAAACACCGATGCTTCAAAGTGAATGGTACAACTTCTTACACGAAGTAGCATTGTTTTTTTGATCATAACAACCTTTAAATTTAACCACATACATTTTTGGTGAAATGATGACAACACACAATGTTTCATCCAATTTAGAGACCATTTGAATTGATTTTCATTTGCAGGGTTGTTTTGATCGAAAATGATTTACCTAGTACATCATATATGTCAAATGAAGTCAAAGATGTTTGAAATTTTGGGAACCCAGTGTGAGTGCCCATTGCTTAACACATAAAAAATGGGGGTTTAAAGGATTTTAGAATAACATGTTGTCTTTCTAATGTGGTTGTCACACACAGAAACCCTGATATTTCGATAGGAATGACCCATTTTGTACACGAAGTACCTCTATTTTTTATCACGATAATCTCAAATTAACACAACATTCCGGTCTGGTGAAACGATGACAACATGCAAAGTCTCATATTGATTAGTCATCATTTGAATTGGTTTTCGATTTCAAAGTCCTTTAGGGTTTATACCCACCATCTCTTACAAAGTAAACGATTATATTCCTGTATGTGTATGCTTTTCCATCTATACGTACTACAAAGCAAACTGTGAGAAATTTGGATAGCTTCGGACGGAAGCCTTTGTTAGGAGGCGTGCCAATTGAGTTCTCGCATCCCAAAAGCTTCTTCATTGTAAACTGTCTGCATGTACATTCATAAAGCCAGCCAATCAGGTTGCAGAACCAGCTCCTCTCGGATCGCGCTGAGATCTAACGACCACTATTCGGCTCTAATGTTACAACCAACATCCACTGTTGTGCGCTATGTTTACGAGATTTTTTTCGGATGGTTTTTGGTCGGTCAATGTGGTTTTTCAGTGTTTGACCATAATTCAACTAATGCAGTTTGTACACAACGTGGCACCAGTTTTTGTCATAATCCTCTCAAATTTTTACCACGTACCATGTTCGTGAAATGGTGACGGCATGCCAAATCCCATCCCGTTTAGAGGTCAATTTAATCGACTTTCAATTTCATGGGCATTTTTCTTTAAAAATATCAGTGAGTGCACAATATTTATCAAGCGAGGTCCAAATTGTCTGAAATTTTAGGATGTTAGTGTGAATGCTTGACGGTGAAGACATAAAATTTTTGGCGTACAAAACACTTAAAAATAATATGTTTCACTTGTAATGCGGATGTTTCCGGTAGAAACACCGATGTTTCGAAGTGAATGGTACAACTTCGTACACGAAGTAGCATTGTTTTTTATCGTAACCACCTTTAAGTTTAACCACATACATTGTTGGAGAAATGATGACAACACGCCAAGTTTTATCCAATTTAGAGACCGTTTGAATTGATTTTCAGTTGGAGGGTTTTTTGCTCAAAAATGATTCACCTGGTACATTTTATATGTAAAATGTAGTCATAGATGTTTGAAATTTTGGGATACCGGTGTGAGTGTTTAATGCCAAACACACACAACAAATGAAGGTTAGAGGATTTTAGAAAGAAATGTTGTCTTTGTGATGTTGTTGTTTCACGTCGAAACCCTGATATTTCGATGGGAATGGCCCAAATTTTTACACTAAGTGCCATCAGTTTTTGTCATAATCCTCTCAAATTTTTTACCACGTATCATGTTCGTGAAATGATGACAGCGTGCCAAATCTCATCCTACTCGGAGGCCATTTAGTCGACTTTCAATTTCATGGGCGTGTTGTTAAAAAATAAAGAACTAAATGTGTAATATTGACCAAACAAGGTCCAAAATGCTTGAAAATTTAGTATGTTAGTGTGAATGTCATGTGTTGAACACATAAAAAGTTTGGGGTTCAAATCACTTACAAATAATATGTTGTACTTGCAATGCAGGTGTTTCCGGTAGAAACACCGATGCTTCGAAGTGAATGGTACAACTTCGTACATGGAGCACCATTGTTTTTTATCATAACCACCTTTAAATTTAACCACATTGTTGGTGAAATGATGACAACACGCAAAGTTTCATCCATTTTAGAGACCATTTTAATTGATTTTCATTTGCAGGGTGGTATTGCTCGAAAATGATTCTCCTGGTACATCATATATGTCAAATGAAGTCAAAGATGTTTGAAATTTTGGGAACCTAGTGTGAGTGCCCATTGCTTAACACATAAAAAACTTGGGGTTCAAAGGATTTTAGAATAACATGTTGTCTTTCTAATGTGGTTGTCTCACATAGAAACCCTGATATTTCGATAGAAATGGCCCATTTTGTGCATGAAGTACCCCTATTTTTTATCAATATAATCTAAAATTTACACAACATTCCGGTCTGATGAAACGACGATAGGATGCAAAGTCTCATACTGATTAGTCATCATTTTAATTGGTTTTCGATTTCAAAGTCCTTTAGGGTTTATACCCACCAGCTCTTACATCACAAACGATAATATTTCTGTATGTGTATGCTTTTCCATCTGTACTGCAAAGCAAAAGGTGAGAAATTTGGATACGTGTGCTAGTGAACACTATCCTGCAGCCCGCCCGCCTTATATATATGAACATTGGGTGTGGCCTTTTACGGTTCCTGTCCAGGAAAATATCCTCCACCCTGTACATGCCCCACTATCGACCCCGTCCTGCACCTTCACCACATCTCCCGTTTGTCCTCCAGCCATAGATTCCTGTCATATTTCCTAGTACTCTAAAGCCTATATCCATGTCGGGAGAAGGGGGAGGTGGAGGATGCGGTGGAGGTAAAACTGACGATGCCATTTCTACCCCTCCGCCCTTCATCGAGCCATCTCTCCTTGCGGTCGGTGGAGGATGCGGCGGGGGCAAAGCGGAGAAAGGTACCTCTATTCCTTTGCCCGTCGATGAGCAGTCGAGACTTGTGGGAGGTGGAGGATGCGGCGAAGGCATAGCGGACAACTGCAGCGAAATCATCCCTCAGCCCATCGACAAGCCGTCAAGCCTTGTGGGAGGTGGAGGACGGAGCGGAGACATAGCGGACAACGTCGACAGCAGCCAAATCCCTCCACCTGTCGACGAGCCGTCAAGCCTTCTTGGAGGTGCAGGATGCGGCGGAGGCGACGTCAGCTTGATCCCTCCGCCTGCCATGTAGCCGTCGCGCCGTGTGAAGAGGCCTCGCTATATTGAAGCTCACGACGAGGGCTGGGTGACCTGCTACCTCAAAGAACACATCTATCCGTCATCCAAGATGATGTACAAGGCTCAGATCGAGATGAACGCCACAAAGGAAGAACTTTTGGCTGTTTAGGAGGGCGTCGTGGCCGATCGCTTCGACAAGGCGCTACACGAGTATAAGATCGCCTACACCCTCCACAAGGCGGCGAGCGTGTCCTTCCCCGCAGCATGCAAGACATGAGTCTGCTTTAACCGCTGTCTTCATGAGCCGCCGTCGACCATCACCTCCAGGCGCTAGTCCTCTCTAGTTTAAGTTTGAAGTTTTAAGTTTTTATCGTTTTAGTCGAGGAAGAACTCCAGTGTATCGCGGCGATGAACTATGTAGCGATGAACCTGTAATAAATCTTTTGCATTTTTCGCATGATTTATTCTCAAACGTTGAGGAATTCATTGCAAAATATTAATACTCCGCGTCTAGCTACTAGCAGCTAGCCTCGGGACTGTCCAGACGCACAGTACGGTGATTAGACGGGAGAGGCGTGGCGTGCGAACAGGTTTGACTAGACGGTAGGGTGGCAGGAGCACGCGCGCAGCAGCTAGTGTGCGAACAGGTTTGACATGGCGTTTGATGTTAAACCCCTCCCCCCTCACCGCTCCTAAATACTACTACTTTTTCTTCCTTCTTTCACATCGTTAGCTCGAAGCCACATGAACAAGTGCAATTATTTTCCCAAGCTAGGCTCGCTAGCTCTGCGATGATGAGACGGGAGAGGCGTGGCGTGTGCTCAGGGTTGACTAGATGGCCGCATGACAGGAGAACGCACCACCGCTCTTCACAAACTCCTCCAAGCCTTCTACCGTAAGGAAACTACTATTCCTCCTCGCAAAATGGTGCGAGAAATCTGCAATGAAAATCCCGACGAAGGCGGGCGCGCATTGCCAACAATCTATTTTAATGACCCGTGTGTTTTTCTTCATCTGTATCTGAACAAGGCTTTGCATCTGGCAATCAATCAAACAAGAGGAATACACACATAGGATTCACTCACAACATGTTTTCATTGCATAACATAGATCTCCATTGCATAAAGGAGCATGGTTCCTTTTCTCCAATTAGTTCAAATATAAGAACTAACCCAAAATAATCCCTAAACTAGCGTCAAGTATGTACTGAAATAGCTTTTACCCTCGTATCTAGCTCATTTCAACTATGCTAGAAGTCCATCGACGATATACTGATGAATCCAAAATATTTACTACCAGCTAAAAGCTCCCTTCCGCGCGTCCAGATCAGTTGGAGCCACCGGAGGAGTAACTCCTCCGTCTATGGGCATCCTCCTCCAGCCGCTCCTGATTCCTTACCGCGAAGCGATCGCTTTCCTCGTACCTCGCCAGATCACGCTGACGATCTTCATCTTCACCTAGGGAAGCCTCCAGTGTCGTAGCCATCTAATTTTTCTCCTCCTGCGCAAGGAAGGCATTGTAGCGCTCCAGGACGTCGCCGTTGTCGTCGCCGAAGCCCGGGGGACCCTGGGTGGCGCTCTCCGGCGCAAGGATGGTGCTCACCGGCGCTAAGATGGTGCTCGCGGGCGCCTGCATGTGCTCACCCGCGCCGGAATGTGCAGAAAGACGCCTAGATGTGCTCGTCGGCGCTAGCATGCTGCTCGCCGGAGCCTACATGCCGCCCCCTACGCCCGGACGCTGCTCCCCTCCTCCTGCCTATCGCGCGCCATCGCTTGGAGGGTCCGCGCGTGCATGACAGCGTGGTGGGAGCGCATGCTGCGCTCGGCGCGTGTTGTGCGACCGACGTTGCGCGAGAAAGCGTTCAGGCCTGAATATCTTCGGGCAGTGCGGGTCGCCCGCGGTACCACTTCAACTAGCAAGGAGTTGTCCAGCACTGTCGGCGGAGCTACCGACGGAGTCACTACCTCACTATCAGCTGCTTGGGTCAAGTTGGCTGTGGTATGGCGGACCAGACCCAATGTTGATCTGTGGGAAGAGAAGGAAAAAGAAGGGGATGTGAATGCAGCTCCTTTGTCCCCGACATTGACGCGCTTTATTGCCCGCATTGGGGTTTTTTGGCTACGGGCGGGAAGGTTGCGCAGTTGCGCGTGGGAAGATTGCGCGGTTGCACGCGTGACCTAGCGCCTGCTCCAGCTACATCGCAAGTGTACGCGTGTTTCACAACACTAGTTTCGGTATGTGATTTTATTACTAGAAATAATTGCATCATGTTTAAATTCTATGGTTTAAGAATTGGGGATTTGGAAAAGCCTCAAGAAGAATTTAAATAAAAGGCCAGATAAAAAGTTTTTCCAAAAATCCTCCAAACATTATTGAAAAGTCCTATAAATGAGTGTGATCATTTTAAAAATGATTTGGAGTCAAACCCATGCTCATGGATTTTTCAAATATTCAAACAGATGCTTGGAAATTAAATTTAAATGCTACTTGAATTGAAATTCAAATGTTTTGAATTTCAAAAATCTTCAAATCTTGGGAGTGACTAGTAATATGTCACATATGTCCAAGATAAATATTTGGGGATTTTTAAAAATGCTTTGGTATTTTTTTCAGAGCAAAACAAATAAAACAGAAAGCAATAAAAAGAAAAGAAAAAAGAAAGAAAAGGGGCAAAGCCCACTTACCTGCAGCCCAACTCAGGGAGGTGGCCCAGTCCAGGGGCAGAGGCGTCTTCCTCCCCGAGCCAGCCAGGCAGGCAGCACGCCGGCGAGCGCGGCATGGCCGCCAGGCAGCTGCCTACTCCCCTCGGCCACGTCCTCGAGCCTGGAGGCATCCAGAGGACTCCACTCCTCCATTCCCCCCTTCCTCTGGACCTCCTCCTCTCTCTCCCGTGCGAATCCGCGAGGTCCCGAGCGCTGCGCAGTCCGCCGACGTGCACCACCCCGGCCACTGGCCTCCCCTCGCCTCGCCTTCGTGTCCACAGGCCCCGCCGTGAAGTTCCTCGCCACCCTGAACGCCCACTCGAGCAGAGACGACCCCGAGACGACGCCCGTGTCAATCTCCTCTGCCACGGCCATCGAACTCCGGCGCCGCCGCGCCTCCGGCTCCCTTGTCCTCTCCACTGCAACCCCGATGAGCCCGCGGTCCGTTTCCCCCATCCCGCACCCGTCCTCGTGCCCCCAGTGCCATTCCCCCCACCAGCCGAGTCATGCCGCCGCGGAAGAGCTCGCCGTCGAGCCCTCCGGCTGCCCCTTGTCCGCCCACCTGCCCCACTGGATGCGCGTGAGCGCGGGGGACCATTTGGTGGTCTCCCCGTAGCCATCCGTGGCTGGAGCCGCCGTCCGGAACGGGCGCCGCCGCGTCCAGTGGCAACCGGTGGCTAACCGCCGGCCGCGCCAATGTGGCCCTGTGATTAGGGGCCTAATCCCCCTAATCACCCACTGACAGTGGGGCCCAGAACCCCCCCTAATCCTCTGCTTAATTAAAATAAAACGGGGATTAACCACAGTCCCACTAACAGGGCTGGTGTAAGGCCCCCGATGCGGTGCTAACTCGAGTTAGTCGCTTTCGCGTCCCGCTCAAGTTAGTAGCGCATAAACAGCCACCGACTCACGACACTCGCACTCGTGTCGCTGTCGGATTCTCAACAACAAGTATAAGAATGAAGAACTTTAAATATGACATAAATATAAAGTCCAAGGCATACATCGCCATTGGATAAAATTATTACATCATCTCAGAGGTCCGTGGACCCAACAGTACATCATGCGACAAGCGGAAGACAATCACGACCGAGTACGGTCAAAAGCCAAATTGCCCTAGAGAGGGCTGCACATAAGAGTCCACCCACGGGTCATCGAAGCCCAACTATAGAATCTACTGAACGAGGTCGAACTCATCGTCATCCTCCGGGGGCACCTCCACGAAGTATCTTCCAGAGCTCGGGTCAAGAAAGAACTCCACTGCAGCGGCCGATCAGGCAAAACAGTAAAAGCACAAAAGTAAAATGGGGTGAGATTATTTCATTACAGGATAACTGACTTCCTACGGTAAGTCAAAGTAAAGGTAAAGGTTGCAGCCGCACTATCATTTTATGGTGGCTATCGTTCTATTAGAGTAGGGGTAAGATCCAAGAATAGCACGTGACATCGTGTCATAAGTCTGCTATCCACCTACTTACGTCAATCATAACACAACCTGGATCTTCTCTCGGTCCCCCTGGACGAAGAAAAGCAACCAAGGCACTCACACGGTAGGCAAGTTTTAACTAAGATTCAAATTGATGTTGTTCTATGAACAAGGAGTAGGTCTCAAGTCGTCCATAACCGCGGACACGGCTTTTCAAAAAGATTTAACCCTGCAGGGGTGTACCAACTGCCCATCATAGGCTTCGCATGTATGCCCGGTTTCCACTTGGCTAGGTAATCGCCTGAAACTCCGGAACGTCAGAGTCCCTCTAACTAACAACGCACAATTCCGGGTGGCCCCCGGTGAATCGACACCCAACTCAAAACCCGGCCGCGCTCTCGAATCGGTCTCTACTGTCTGTCGCAGGTTTGGATACCCGGTTAATCACACATGGGACACCGGGTCCTCAGCTGAACAAGGTGGGCCAGCAAGGGAACTATGTCCTCACTGGTCCGGGTTGGTTGGAAAACAGTTGGGGTACCACCAACACACACACGTTGCAAATGTAAATCAGCTCGGGCCACCACTAGAATTGTATGAAGCTAGATAGGTAAGACAAGGGGACCCCATAGAATCCCACACACGATTAGGCACGCTCGTCAAGAAACACAATACCCGGAACTCGGGACCTAGGTGACTCAAATGGAACAAAACACCTGGAGGGAACAGTCGGGTCTCCCATCTTTCGTCAAGTATAAATTAACATCATAATTATAATAAATATCAACCAACTTCTGTAAATAACATGATATCCCAAACCATTGCAATAGGGTAAGCAGCAAGTTTTCCTACTCATACTAAGCAATGGCTGAGCAGCGGTAACTTAGCAATTCAATGTTTTTCTGGGATGTGGGGATCATGGCTGTTTGGGTTTTGAAGGTGGCATAATCAAAGTGGATAGGATCAAACAAACGTTCTAGGCTACAGCTAAGCATGTAGGCAGAAAGGTATCAAGTAATGGTATAAATCTTCCCCTTGCCTGGGTAATCGGTCGTCGAAGCAGACGCAGCAGGGTCCTCGGGCTCGGTGTCGGAAAGCTCCACGTAAGTCTCCTCGGCGGTCTGAGGTGCTAACGTAAGGTACCGTCAAGAAGAAGGCACACAAATAAGTAACGGGTACCATGCACAGGCAAGGATGATATGAGCAAGTTTAATTTGACATGCTGTGACCCTATCTAGTCAATTTAAATGAAGGGGGTGACGACACGTCAACAACTTCATATGCAATTTATTTATGTGAAGATGGCTTTGGTCCTAGCCTTATTTTGGTGTAAGTAGCATGTCAACATGTCATGAACAACAAATGCATATAACATAAATAAAACAACGTGAAAATTAATCATCGATTCCGGAGACGGAGTAGTGTCGGTGAATTTGACACAAGGAAGGTGCAACAATAGTTGGAAACCAGCCCCTTTCATATGACAATATGTTAGGGCTGACTATAAAGAAAGATGATTTGAAGATGACATGAACAAAAACTTGAAAAGGACTGATGATCATCATTTCAAAATGCACTGAAGTTGAAATGATGCAAGAAGAAAGACAGATGATTCTGGATCAGGTGGTCACACCTTGTTCACATGAGTTGCAAAAAACTTCATGAGGACATCACCCTTGAAATCCTTGTAGAAAACTACCCCAAACCCATATATAATATGATTATAGTTGAGTTGCAAACACAGTAGCAGTTTCAGCTGGGGTTCAGGGGGCTGGGTGTAAAAGTTACACTACACGCATTTGGAAAAAGCTCAAAAGAGTAAATCATCATCACCATGCAACTCCTTGGAGGAAACTACCCAGATTCCATATATGGCATGGGCAATTCTGAGTTTGGGCAACTTGACAAAAACAAAGAAATGAAAAGGGGCTTGTTTCCAAAATGACCACACTTCAATTTTTAAAGGGGCCAAATGCAAAAATGGACCTCACCATGCTGGTCAGTAGCTCAAGTTACCCCAAAACCATATATAATATGCCCCTACTTGCAAAAGATGTTCAAATCAGATTTGAATTTGAAATCAAATTCAAATTTGAATTAAATCAAAAAAGAAATGAAAAAGGAAAAGAAGAAAAGAAAAATAGAGGGCCCAGAATCTCTCGGGCTGGCATTCAGGCAAAGGGCCCAAGTCGCTGGATAGCCGAGCCCAGCTCGGCTCCCTTGTTGCAACACCCCAATGGGTTGAGCCCATGTCTCCAGCCGGCGATACAGAGAAAAAAAAGAGGGGCAAGAAATGCACCCCAGGGGACTCGAACCCCCGATCCATAGGACGTAACCACCGAGCGCTACCACTCGGCCACGACTAGGATCTTGACAAGGTACAACTCGCAGGGTACCTAAGAAATTCAATATGAACTGAACCCAGGTCACTGGCGGCAACAGATGGGAAGAAAGGGGGCGCCTTGCTCTGCCATGGATCGATCCCGAGACCCAGGGTCTTGACGCAGCGCTACATCAACTCGTACTGCTACTGGCGTTCGTCTTCCTCGCAGATCGAAGGAAGGGACTAAGGGGGAGGCGCTATCTGAAGCAAAGACAGTGGCTTGCACTGAAACTGACGAACTGCAGCCGCTGCACTCGAGAATTCCGGCGTCCCTCGCATCCTCCACGGTCCACCGGGAACTCACCGTCGCACTCCTAACCGTAGCCGGGACCAACACGAATCCATTTTGAAGCTGACCTCGCCTCGCCGCGCTGCCTACGAGGACTACACCGGCTCGGAAACGCACGGCGGGAAATGCCCTTCCGTGGAGAAACAGAGGAAGGGGACGACGAACCGATGCTCACAGCGGGGCGGTTGGAGTCGTGCGTGCTCGAGGAACGTGGTCGCCGGCGTCCCTGAAAAAGACGAGCCGTGCAGGGAAAAGGCTTCAGGCCATGGACCTCCTGTCCATGGCGGCTTCGGACAGAACGGGGAGGAAGGAGGAGAAGATGGGAGAAGGAGGCGGCGGCGCCCGAAGGAGGAAGATGCTAGGGTTCGGGAGAAAGAGAGGGGGAAGATATAGCAGGGGGAAGCAGGGAGACGTGGCTCCAGGAGGTCCTCTCCTCCATGGCCATGCCATGTGCGTGGGGGGGAAAAGGTGAGAGGAGGGGGATGACAGGCGGGCCCGGCTGGCTGAGAGAGGGAGGAAGAAAAAAAAACAAGGGGGCGCTGCCCCTGTTGGGCTGGATTCGGCTGGCCCAAGTGGGATGGACTGCTTCTCTAGCTCCAGGCAAAAGAAAAGAAAAGAAAAAAAACATAGGGACTTTCTATTAATCTAATAACAGAAACTTCCAAGAGTTTTTCCAGGAGAAAGGGGCAAAAGAAAAACTTCAATCCAACACCAAAATTCCTCCCTGAATATTGCTGATTTTTCAAAAATGGTTTGACCATTTTTGGTGCAAGTAAAAACTTGGGAGTTGATTTAAATTCAAATTGCTTTTGAACTACAACTCCAATTTCCAGGGGGCTAAAAATCAAAGCAAGGCTTTGAAAAAGCTTGGGAGGGAGAGAGATTTGGCTATGCAAAATTTGAGCTTAGGGGAAAAAGATATGAAGCATTGAAAAAATGCAACAATACCCCTCTTGAAGCATAAGGATGGGTTTGAATTCAAATTCAAATGAGATCCAACATGGACTACACTCAAGATCACCACATCATTTTACACCATCTTACAACCCAAGAAGTTTGATAGCCATTTGAGAAAGAAAAATTACATCACAAATAGTAAAATCACTTTTGGGCTGTTATAGCTCTCCCCCACCAACACAGGATCTCGACCCGAGATCTAAGCCTGAAACAACTCAGGATACTCAGAACGGAGATGATCTTCGCGCTCCCACGTTGCTTCCTTCTCTGAATGATGCGCCCACTGAACTTTCATGAACTTGACGGTCTTGTTGCGCGTCTTGCGCTCGGACGTCTCAAGGACACGGACTGGACGCTCTGAGTAGGAAAGGTCCGCACTCAGCTGGATCTCGCCCAAGTCAACGGCCTGCTCTGGCTGCTTGAAGCACTGCTTTAGCTGGGACACATGGAACACGTCATGCACCATGGACAGACTCTCTGGAAGCTCGAGCCGAAAGGCAAGAGGTCCTCTAGTCTCAAGGATGCGGAAAGGTCCGACAAATCTTGGAGCGAGCTTTCCTTTGATACCAAAGCGGTGAGTTCCCCTCAACGGAGACACTCTCAGGTACGCCCAATCACCAACCTGAAATGCTACACCACGGTGCCTTTTGTCATAATAGGCCTTCTGCCTAGACTGTGCTGCCTTTAGGTGCTCTCGGACAATCTTCACTCTGTCCTCTGCCTCTTGGATCACATCTGGACCGAACAGCTGCCTCTCACCTGTCTCGGACCAGTTCAAAGGTGTTCTGCACTTGCGGCCATACAAGACTTCAAACGGCGCTGCTTGCAGACTTGCCTGATAGCTGTTGTTGTAAGAGAACTCAGCATACGGCAAGCACTCTTCCCACTTCATGCCAAACGAGATGACACATGCCCGAAGCATGTCCTCGAGGATTTGATTCACGCGCTCGACTTGCCCACTTGTTTGAGGGTGATAAGCGGTACTGAACAACACTGCCGTACCAATCGCCTTTTGAAAGGCCTTCCAGAACTTAGAGGTGAAAAGGCTGCCTCTATCTGAACTAATCTTCTTTGGAATGCCATGCAAAAATACAACTCTTGGGGTGTACAAATCCGCCAACTGAGCTGCTGAAATGGAGTCCTTCACTGGAAAGAAGTGGGCAACTTTGGAAAGATTGTCAATGACAACAAAGATGGCATTGTTCTTCTTCTGCGACAAAGGGAAGCCTGTGATGAAATCCATCTCTATGTGATCCCATTTCCACTCCGGAATCTCAAGTGGCTGAAGCAACCCGGTAGGCTTCTGGTGCTGTGCCTTCACTCTCCTGCACACATCACACTGAGACACGTAACGGGCAACATCCCGCTTCATACGAGTCCACCAAAAGCTTTGCTTGAGATCTTGATACATCTTTGTACTGCCAGGGTGAATCGATAGCTTGGAGTCATGGGCTTCCTTCATGATGACCTCTCTGAGATCTCCTTCCTTGGGAACAACAACTCGCTCTTCGAACAACACGGTGCCGTCATTATGCACTGAAAAGCAACCGTACTTCGGAACTGAGGAGGCAATACCCTGTTTGATCTTCTGAATCATTGAGCTGCCAAACTGAGCTTCACCAATCTTCTCACGGATTGTGGGCTCTACCACAAGGTTGGCAAGATAGCCTGCTGGAACTAGCTCGAGATTGAGCCTTCGAAAGGACTCACACAAATCAGGGTGGATCTTCTGCACCTGGATATTATTGCAATCGCCCTTGCGGCTCAGCGCATCAGCTATGACATTCGCCTTCCCAAGCGTGTACTGAATATCAATTGTGTACTCAGTAATGGTCTCAAGCCATCTTCTTTGCCTCAAGTTCAGATTTGGCTGAGTGAACAAGTACTTCAGACTCTTGTGGTCCGCGAATACATCCACCTTCCTCCCTAAGAGGAGGTGTCGCCAAGTGACTAAAGCGTGCACAACTGCTGCAAGCTCCAAGTCGTGCGTGGGATAATTTCTCTCACTTGTCTTCAACTGCCGTGAGGTATAAGCCACAATATTCCTGCCTTGCATCAAAACTCCGCCCAGACCTTGCAAGGAAGCATCAGAAAATACCTGAAAAGGCTGTGACTCATCTGGCGGCGTTAGAATTGGAGCTGTGGTCAGCTTCTCTTTCAACTCCTCGAAGGCTGACTGGAAAGCTGGTGACCAAGTGTACCGCTTGTCCTTGCACAACAATTCAGTCATTGGCTTGGCTATTTTGGATAAATTCTGCACAAACCTCCTGCAATAGCTGGCGAGGCCGAGAAAACTCCTTAGCTGCTTCACATTCTTCGGCGGAGCCCACTCTTGAATAGTGCAGACTCGCTCTGGGTCAACCGCAATTCCTTCAGCGAAGATGACATGGCCCAGAAAATTGACCTTGTCCTGCCAAAAATCACACTTGGAGAACTTGGCGTAATATCGGTGCTCTCTTAACTTCTGCAGCACCAAGCGCAAATGTTCCTCATGCTCAGCCTCTGACTTGGAATAGACAAGAATGTCATCGAGGTAGAGGATCACAAACACATCAAGCCAATCTTCGAACAAATAGTTCATAGCTCTCATGAATGTCGGAGGGGCATTTGAGAACCCAAAAGTCATGACTGTGAATTCATACAGCCCATAACATGTGCTGAACGCGGTCTTGGGAATATCCTCTTCACGAACACGGATTTGGTGATACCCCATCCTCAAGTCAAGCTTGGAAAACACCTTAGCCCCATTTAACTGCTCGAACAGATCATTGATACGGGGTAAAGGGTACTTGTTCTTGATGGTCTTCTTGTTGATACCGCGATAGTCCTGGACCAAGCGGCTAGTCCCATCCTTCTTCTGGACAAACAAAGCTGGTGCACCCCAAGGGGAAGTGCTCACGCGGATAAAAACGCCTGCCTCCAACTCTGTCAACTGCTTCTTGAGCTCAATCAACTCCTTTGAACACATCTTGTACGGATGCCGAGAAATCGGCTGGGTACCAGGCTCTAGCTCAATAACGAACTCAATAGCTCGAACTGGGGGAATTCCTGGCAACTCCTCCGGAAAGACGTCTGGGAACTCACAGACAACTCTGACCTCTTCGAGCAAAGGCGCAACTCCTGCGCTCAACGCATACAACTGTGCTGGTCCTGTCATAGAGCCACAAGTGTACAAGACCTCTGCGCCTGAATCATGTGTCAACTTGACAGATCAGGTCGGACAATCAATATTGGCCTTGTGCTGCACAAGCCACTCCATTCCCAAAATGACATCAATGTCGGAACGAGGCAAGACAATCATGGATGCTGAGAAGATAACGCCCTGGATACTGATCTCTACATCTGGAACTGTCCAGGAAGAAGTGAACCTTGAACCAGGAGTGACAACTGAGAGCTTGCTCGCAAGCTGGTCACGTGGAATATCAATTCTCGATGCAAAAGACTGAGACATGAAAGAGTGGGAAGCTCCGGAATCGAACAGAACTGTCGCGGGAACTGAACACACAAGCAACCTACCAAGAACGATCTCTGAAGACTGCTGAGCATCTGTGAGCATCACGTTGTTCACACGAACTGCACGTGGCTGAGCCTTCACCATCGCGGTGCTCGGAGTAGAGCGAGGCGGATGCGGTGGAAGCCGAGGAAAGCGCGGGTCGGTGCAGTTGGGAGACGTGTGCCCTGGCTCTCTGCACTTGTAGCAGATCACGCCCTGCCTGGGCTGCTGCTGCGGCTTGGGTGGGCTCGCGTGTGGTGGTGTAGAGCGAGGCCCCTGCTGAACTGGGACGGGAGGGCGGGCAAAAGTGCGGACAACTGCCCCCCTCTGCTGGTACTGCTGCCTCTGCGGTGGTGCCTTTGCTACCCAAGTCTTTGCCTTCTTGTGGATCATCACTGCGGAACTGTGCTCACGTTGGCGCTTCCTGTCTGCATCCCACTCTGCTCTGGCTGACTCTGCGGTGGTGCCTCTGCAACCCAAGTCTTTGCCTTCTTGTGGATCATCACTTCGGAACTGTGCTCATGTTGGCGCTTCTTGTCTGCATCCCACTCTGCTCTGGCTGACTCCTGACGGATAGCCTGATCCACGAACTGTGAGAACAGCGTGGGACTGCACTGAGTGAGCGCGTACTTGATCTCTGTGCTGAGACCTCCACGGAACCTCGCAATCTTCTTAGCCTCTGTGCTGACCTCCTCTGGAGCGTACCTGGCTAGCCTGACAAAGGCCAGGTTGTACTCCTGGACTGACCTGTCACCCTGTCTTAGAGCCAAGAACTCCTCATGCTTCCTGTCCATCAGGCCACTCGGGATATGCGCTGCTCTGAAGTCTGCGACGAAGTCTGCCCACGTGATGATAGCATCGCCCTTGTTGGCCTTGTAGGTATCGTACCAACTGGCTGCTGCACCCTGAAGCTGGAAGGAGGCGAAGGTGACGTAGTCGACAGGTCTGACGGTGTTGCATTGAAGTGCTTCTTGATCTCAGCGATCCAGTCATCCGCCTCCAGCGGGTCTCGAGCCTCGGAGAACCTGGGGGGGGGGGGGTTGATCGCGAGGAACTGCTGCAGTGTGGTGTATTGTGGTCGATCACTCCTCTGAGAATTCTGGTTCTGCAGCATCTGTAGGATCGCAGCTGTGCCCTGAGCCACTGCGGCTACAGCCTCCCAAAGGATAGGGTTCTTTGGCGGCGGCATGTTCGCTCTTGGCATCCTGTATACAGGAACACTTATGAGAACATGGTCGAAACATTGAAGTAACCACAAGATAAATCAATATTGACAACAAAACTTCCTCACGAGGTATGAGAAAGCCGAAGGCTAAAATTCCACCAAGGTTAACCCGGAAAGTCGAAAGCTAGGTGCTACTGGAATCCCCAAACCAGGATCATCCCAATCCAAGATAATAATCTGCTAGCGAGCACACAACAATATATACGAGCGGTTGGAAACCTGAACAGTGAGAGATCTGCCCTGAGCGGCCCGCCAACACGGTCGTCCATAGGGGAAAAGATACCACATCCGTATTACCATAGGATGCCTGCCAATCCTGTATGGACGTTTCACCTGGGGTACGCCGTAAGCGAGGTAGAGCAGTCAACCCCAAGTGGCGGCTCAGTGGTCTCATATAGAGGAAAAAATTATAGAGGAACCGGAGCCTCATATAAATGAGAAACTAAATTTGTTTTTGAAAGGGGATAAGTTGCAGAGAAAAACAACGTTTCACTTCCTCACAGAAAAGGGGTGGGAGAGTGGGGTAAGAAGAAAAAGAAAGAGTTCCTACTCTCCGATTTTTCCTTAGTAACTACAAAATAGTTTCTAGACTCGACTTTGGCCGGTAAGGGGTCCTACAGTCAGTCCTGCTCTGATATCAAGTTGTAAGGCCCCCGATGCGGTGCTAACTCGAGTTAGTCTCTTTCGCGTCCCGCTCAAGTTAGTAGCGCATAAAGAGCCACCGACTCACGACACTCGCACTCGTGTCGCTGTCGGATTCTCAACAACAAGTATAAGAACGAAGAACTCTAACTAAGACATAAATATAAAGTCCAAGGCATACATCGCCATTGGATAAAATTATTACATCATCTCAGAGGTCCGTGGACCCAATAGTACATCATGCGACAAGCGGAAGACAATCACGACCGAGTACGGTCAAAATCCAAATTGCCCTAGAGAGGGATGCACATAAGAGTCCACCCACAGATCGTCGAAGCCCAACTGTAGAATCTACTGAACGAGGTCGAACTCATCGTCATCCTCCGGGGGCACCTCCACGAAGTATCGTCCAGAGCTCGGGTCAAGAAAGTACTCCACTGCAGCGGCCGATCAGGAAAAACAGTAAAAGCACAAAAGTAAAACGGGCTGAGATTATATCATTACAGGATAACTGACTTCCTACGGTAAGACAAAGTAAAGGTAAAGGTTGCAGCCGCACTAGCATTTTATGGGGGATATCGTTCTATTAGAGTAGGGGTAAGATCCAAGAATAGCACGTGACGTCGTGTCATAAGTCTGCTATCCACCTACTTACGTCAATCATAACACAACCTGGATCTTCTCTCGGTCCCCTTGGACGAAGAAAAGCAACAAAGGCACTCACACGGTAGGCAAGTTTTAACTAAGATTCAAATTGATGTTGTTCTATGAACAAGGAGTAGGTCTCAAGTCGTCCATAACCGCGGACATGGATTTTCGAAAAGATTTAACCCTGCAGGGGTGTACCAACTGCCCATCATAGGCTTCGCATGTACGCCCGGTTTCCACTTGGCTAGGTAATCGCTTGAAACTACGGAACGTCAGAGTCCTCTAACTAACAACACACAATTCCGGGTGGCCCCCGGTGAATCGACACCCAACTCAAAAGCCGGCCGCGCTCTCGAATCAGTCTCTACCGTCTGTCGCAGGTTTGGATACCCGGTTAATCACACATGGGACACCGGGTCCTTAGCTGAAATGGTGGGCCAGCAATGGAACTATGTCCTCACTGGTCTGGGTTTGTTGGAAAACAGTTGGGGTACCACCAACGCACACACGTTGCAAATGTAAATCAGCTCGGGCCACCACTAGAATTGTATGAAGCTAGGTAGGTAAGACAAGGGGACCCCATAGAATCCCACACACGATTAGGCACGCTCGTCAAGAAACACAATACCCGGAACTCGGGACCTAGGTGACTCAAATGGAACAAAACACCTGGCGGGAACAGCCCGGTCTCCCATCTTTCGTCAAGTATAAATTAACATCATAATTATAATAAATATCAACCAACTTCTTTAAATAACATGATATCCCAAACCATAGCAATAGGGTAAGCAGCAAGTTTTCCTACTCATACTAAGCAATGGCTGAGCAGCGGTAACTTAGCAATTCAATGTTTTGCTGGGATGTGGGGATCATGGCTATTTGGGTTTTGAAGGTGGCATACTCAAAGTGGATAGGATCAAACAAACGTTCTAGGCTACAGCTAAGCAAGTAGGCAGAAAGGTATCAAGTAATGGTATAAATCTTCCCGTTGCCTTGGTAATCGGTCGTCGAAGCAGACGCAGCAGAGTCCTCGGGCTCGGTGTCGGAAACCTCCACGTAAGTCTCCTCGGCGGTCTCAGGTGCTAACGTAAGGTACCGGCAAGAAAAAGGCACACAAGTAAGTAACGGGTACAATGCACAGGCAAGGATGATATGAGCAAGTTTAATTTGACATTCTGTGACCCTATCTAGTCAATTTAAATGCAGGGGGTGACGACACGTCAACAACTTCATATGAAATTTATTTATGTGAAGATGGCTTTGGTCCTAGCCTTATTTTGGTGTAAGTAGCATGTCAACATGGCATGAACAACAAATGCATATAACATAAATAAAACAACGTGAAAAGTAATCATCTATTCCAGAGACGGAGTAGTGTCGGTGAATTTGACACAAGGAAGGTGCAACAATAGTTGGAAACCAGCCCCTTGCATCTGACAATATGTTAGGGCTGACTATAAAGAAAGATGATTTGAAGATGACATGAACAAAAACTTGAAAAGGACTGATGATCATCATTTCAAAATGCACTGAAGTTGAAATGATGCAAGAAGAAAGATAGATGATTCTGGATCAGGTGGTCACACCTTGTTCACATGAGTTGCACAAAACTTCATGAGGACATCACCCTTGCAGTCCTTGCAGAAAACTACCCCAAACCCATATATAATATGATTCCAGTTGAGTTGCAAACACAGTAGCAGTTTCAGCTGGGGTTCAGGGGGCTGGGTGTAAAAGTTACACTACATGCATTTGGAAAAAGCTCAAAATAGTAAATCATCATCACCATGCAACTCCTTGGAGGAAACTAGCCAGATTCCATATATGGCATGGGCAATTCTGAGTTTGGGCAACTTGACAAAAACAAAGAAATGAAAAGGGGCTTGTTTGCAAAATGACCACACTTCAATTTTTAAAGGGTCCAAATGCAAAAATGTACCTCACCATGCTGGTCAGTAGCTCAAGCTACCCCAAAACCATATATAATATGCCCCTACTTGCAAAAGATGTTCAAATCAGATTTGAATTTGAAATCAGATTCAAAAAGGAAAAGAAGAATAGAAAAAGAGAGGGCCCAGAATCTCTCGGGCTGGCATTCGGGCGAAGGGCCCAAGTCGCTGGCTAGTCGATCCCAGCTCGGCTCCACTGTTGCAACACCCCAATGGGCTGAGCCCATCTCTTCAGCCGGCGAAACAGAGAAAAAAAAGAGGGGCAAGAAATGCACCCCAGGGGACTCGAACCCCCGATCCACAGGACGTAACCACCGAGCGCTACCACTCGACCACGACTAGGATCTTGAAAAGGTACAACTCGCAGGGTACCTAAGCTAGCAGTGGGGGCAGCTCGCTTTGAAACTGAAATTCAGTATGAACTGAACCCAGGTCACTGGCGGCAACAGATGGGAAGAAAGGGGGCGCCTTGCTCTGCCATGGATCGATCCCGAGACCCAGGGTCTTGACGCAGCGCTACATCAACTCGTACTGCTACTGGCGTTCGTCTTCCTCGCAGATCGAAGGAAGGGACTAAGGGGGAGGCGCTATCTGACTCAAAGACAGTGGCTTGCACTGAAACTGACGAACTGCAGCCGCTGCACTCGAGAATTCCGGCGTCCCTCGCATCCTCCACGGTCCACCGGGAACTCACCGACGCACTCCTAACCGTAGCCGGGACCAACACGAATCCATTTTTCCGCTGACCACGCCTCGCCGCGCTGCCTATGAGGACTACACCGGCTCGGAAAAGCACGGCGGCAAACGCCCGTCCGTGGAGAAACAGAGGAAGGGGACGGCGAACCGATGCTCACAGCGGGGCGGTTGGATTCGTGCGTCCTCGGGGAAGGTGGTCGCCGGCGTCCCTGACGAAGACGAGCCGTGCGGGGAAAAGGCTTCAGGCCATGGACCTCTTGTCCATGGCGGCACTGTTGGGACCAGTAGTTTCGGCCCGTTAGGGGTTATTTTCCTTTCTAGGTTTTTTTTATTTAGGAAGATTTAGTTATAGCTTTGCGTTGTCTGTATATTTTCACCGGTAGCTCCGATGGAGACGCTTTCTACATGAAAGTTTCTCCGTTTTGCGCGTAGATTAATAAAATGTTGCTTGTTTCCATGTTTGCACTTGTCTACATGCTGTTTACCTGCTAATTACATTGCCTGCCACTGTAAACTATAATTGCAATAACTTTTTAACCGTTGCTCTGTTTAAAATGTTTCTTATATGTAACTTGACTAGAATTGCATGTAGATTGTGTTTTTGCTGCTCTTTCTTGCTAATAAAAATAATAAAATTATGTTTAGGGCAGAACAGTACCAAATTCCATTTTTATCGTGGGGTCCGCAATAGTTTGCCATGTGTCGGAATTTTACCTGCTTAACTTGACTAGTATAGGTAGATCATTTATGCTTAACCTCTTGCCATGCTTGTGTGCTATGCCATGCTTGAGTGAGATGCCATGTTAACAACCTTTGTTGATCACCTGTAGCTAAACAACTTGAACCGTTCTAAATGTGCGGTATCGTCGTGTGTGACAGTCGGGACCCGGGGTTAGCGTCTGCAAGCCTCGCTACAACACAATCATATGGAGAGCCGAGAACCGTACCCACTTGTCTGAGCAGACAAGGCCAAGCACAGAATGTTCTCGGAAAGCATCGAACGTGAGGGGCATCCCATCCAGGCCGGATGATCAACTGAAATGGGTCCTCATCGTCCGCACACAAGTCTAAATGATATGGTGGTGAACTCCCATACTCTTAGACAAGTCGCCTCAACCATACTATCGATTGTATTATAACCCTTACATGGACTTACTCCAGCCCGATCACTTAGTCGGGGTCTAGGGCGGGCTCGATCATACATCAAAGTGTGCACGTGGCGGAGTCACGAACAATCGCATCGGGATGCCCCAAGCTGCGCACATCTAAGGGCCACTTGGTGTATAAAAGACCGCCAGCCAGATCACAACTAAGGTCTCGAAAACCCATACTAAGACATGCATGTTATAAACATACACGCAGCACACATGCCTTGTATGAACAGCAGGTATCATTGCAATTCTCTACAATGTATACATCTTTATTAATAACTCTTACAGAGTGCACACAGAGATCACAAGTCTGTGATCCAACATTTCATCAAACATGCGAAAGCAAAGTGGCCGCAACTGGCGTGAAGCATAAGCTACCACATGTTGATCTTGCAGAAGTATGCATCCTAACCCTTTCCGTGATGCGTCACAATAGATCTCGAAATCCCTTTTGGTGTCTGGAGGCGCAAGTACGGGTGCAGAAGTCAATCTTCTTTTTAGCTCTTGAAAGCTTTCCTCGCACTTGGGAGTCCATTGGAATTTCTTATCTTTCTTGAGGAATTCAGTAAGAGGCTTTGCAACTTTAGAAAAGTTCTCGACGAAGCGACGGCAATAGCTTGCTAAGCCAAGAAAACTCCTAACTTGCTTAACCGATTCAGGTGGAGTCCAGTCAAGGACGGTCTGAACTCTCTCGGGATTCACAGCAATGCGTTTTTCAGAAATCACGTGGCCTAAGTAGGTCACTTCTGGTAGCCAAAATTCACACTTGGAGAATTTAGCATACAGGCGATGCTCTCTAAGTTTCATCAATACCAGCCTTAGGTGTTCGGCATGTTCTTCTTCGTTCTTCGAGTAGATGAGAATGTCATCGAGATAAACGACAACAAATTTATCTAGGTACTCAATGAAGATTGTATTCATCATGCGTGAGAAAGTGGCGGGGGCATTGGTTAAACCAAAGGACATGACGGTGTACTCGTAAAGACCATAACGAGTAGTAAAAGCCGTTTTGGGAATGTCCTCGTTTCGGATTTTGATTTGATGATAGCCTAATCTCAAATCCATCTTGGAGAAGACAGAGGATCCTGCAAGTTGATCATCAAGATCATTGATCCTGGGCAGTGGTTACTTGTTCTTTATCGTCGCTAGATTTAGCGGGCGATAGTCTACGCACATCCTTTCTGTTCCATCTTTCTTCGTTACGAACAGAACGGGGCAACCCCATGGCGATAAGCTAGGGCGGATGAAGCATTTTTCCAACAAAGCTTCTAGTTGGGTTTTAAGCTCAGCTAACTCAGGTGGGGCCATTTTGTATGGGCGTCTGCAAATTGGTGCGGTTCCTGGCATAAGATCTACTATGAATTCTACACATCTGTCGGGTGGCTAGGTTTAAGGAGTTTGGTTACTGGATGGTTTTCCTGAGGATGACCATGGTTTACTAGGGGCTACAACAGATATGTCAGAGTAACAAAGTACCCCAACACGATGGTTAGTGTGGTTCTTCTGGCTAGAAGACATCTAAAGTGGGAGCAACAGCTGCAAAGGAATCACTATAGGTTTCTAGAACAAAACCGACATCAAACACTATGGAACTGTCGGGAATGCCACCTAGAAGTTCTTCTAAAAGGACAACCGATAAGGAGGGAAGAATTTTGCAAATGCATCAGATTTTGAAGAAACCTGGAATGATTCGGAAAACATAACGGCTGTAATTGCAAGAAAACAATTTTCTTTCAATGTAGATACAGCACTTACATACGATGTAAGAAATCAGGAAGCACAACAACTCTAACGAAACGAGCACAACCTTCCTACGGCTACAAGGAAGCAAACAACGAGATGTTCTAATCAGACAGAGGTGAGCCTAGTCCTATCTTCCCGTAGAACAAGATGAGGGTGACTCAGAACTCAGAACGATGAGGGTAAGGAGAAAAAAGAAGCCTTACGTTGTTTCCTTATATACCCAGTGTAACTATATAACTATAGAAGGCTAGACTTGACTTCGGCCAAGGCTGATAATCCTACAGCCAGTCCTGCTCTGATACCAAGTCTGTCGGGACCCGGGGTTAGCGTATGCAAGCCTTGGTACAACACAATCATATGGAGAGCCGAGAACCGTACCCACTTGTCTGAGCAGACAAGGCCAAGCACAAAACGTTCTCAGAAAGCATCGAACGTGTGGGGCATCCCATCCAGGCCAGATGATCAACTGAAATGGGTCCTCATTGTCCGCACACAAGTCTAAATGATATGAGTGGTGAACTCCCATACTCATAGACAAGTCGCCTCAACCATACTATCCATTGTATTATAACCCTTAGATAGACTTACTCCAGCCCGATCACTTAGTCGGGGTCTAGGGCGGGCTCGATCATACATCAAAGTGTGCATGTGAAGGAGTCACGAACAATCGCATCGCGATGCCCCAAGCTGCGCACATCTAAGGTCCACTTGGTGTATAAAAGGCCGCCAGCCAGATCACAACTAAGGTCTCGAAAACCCATACTAAGACATGCATGTTATAAACATACACGCAACACACATGCCTTGTATGAACAGCAGGTATCATTGCAATTCTCTACAATGTATACATCTTTATTAATAACTCTTACAGAGTGCACACAGAGATCACAAGTCTGTGATCCAACATTTCATCAAACATGCGAAAGCAAAGTAGGTCTGAGTACAGACAAGTTTAACAAATGGCTTAGAGAAGCCTTGACTATAAACAAGCCCTCCACGAGGGAACCAGTCGTCTGACTGGGACTACACTAGCTTGGTCTTGGTCTGAGTCTTCAATCTTCGAGCTTCGGGTAGAAGCCACCATCAGGTAAGTGGGTTCATCTAAAACATAGAATAAGCAAACGTGAGTACAAAGTCGTACTCAGCAAGACTTACGAAGGAACTATACTACTCATGCACATGTATCAAGGTAAAGGGAGGTGGGGTTTCACTTGCAGAAGTGCCAGCTTTGACTTGGCTAGTCCTGAACTACGAGTACCAGACTTTGAGGTAAGAAGCGTACACGAGTCCACTACTTTCTCCAACCAATTACACCACTATGGTGCCTTCCTCGACTTCCCCACGAGAAAGCACGCCATAGCACTCACACTTATCTTGGTGTATTTTAGAAGTATCCAGTTCAAGTTGTCTAATAATCAAGCTAAGCTTTCCAAGCAGTCCATTACCGCGGACGCGGCTATTCGAATAGTTTTGTTAACCCTGCAGGGGTGTACCGCTACACACACGTGTCATCAGTTACCGCATTTTGGGTGTCACCGTTCAAGAGATGACAGCGAGGATGCCACCACAACTGTTACCTCATAGCCGATCTAGTCCATGAAAGCCGCCTATATGGGTTGTCTTCCACTATCGTGAACCCGGCCGGTTTACCGAAGTGGACCCAGATGATGTGTGCGTGGTGCGAAAGCCGGTCTCGGATGAGCCGTTCTCTCACTTGGCTACCAGGCCACAATACCTACAGAAATCCGAACTAGTGCGACATCTGGACATCGAAGGGGATGAGTTAGTAAGATGAGAGGGGTCAGTGAGCCCAATGTGTGGTTGCACTCTTCTTCTTGGATCACCACACAAGAACTCGGACTTAAGACGGTGTTCAACGAGACAACCCAGCGTGTACTCTTACACAGCCTCTCATCGTTCACCTTGTATTAGGGTAGATTCACCAACACCTTTCCACCAACATCATCATGATCACTACCATCCTGACTCACATAACAGTAACATCATTGTATCACTCTAAGCATGCAATAAGCAGTAACATTTGCAGGGGCCACATGATATCAATTAACTCCTACATTTGCTAGGATTGTGGTTTGCTTACTACTGTGACAAATGATAGGTCATTCAAAGGAATGGGTTCATCTATGCGGTAGAAACGCAGCATGGTAATCATCCTATGCAATTCATAAGCGAGACATGAGAGGGAAGTGGGATTTTATCGACATGATCAATGGGGGTTTGCTTGCCTTGCTGACGGGGTTCAGTCACGGGGTCTTCAACGAAGGGGGTAGCCTCCTGTTCCGGTTCCACCTCTACTCGACAAACAACAAACAAGGTAGCAAAGTAAATACAATGCACAATCACATGGTTGAAGGTTGAAACTTGATGTATATGCTTTGATGTGTGAAGCAATTCCATTTACATGGAGTATATTGCAAATTGAATTGCAAAGTCAAACTCCAATTTGAATTCATTTTAGCCAGTTATAATTGACATTGTTTGATCAAGTTGAACCATTTTGAAATGTGTATGATATGCATCTGAAGTTCAAGTATAATGTGATATGTTGATATGGTTCAAAATGCAAAAGCATTTGAAAAGAATTTGAATTAATTCCATTTAAATCAAATAGCAAATGCTACTGATCACATTTTAAATTCAACTCAAACAAAGTTGAAAGTTGGATATTTGGATAGCTTATTTTCTCCTGATCATTTTTCATGTATTATTTGTCCAATTTGGAGTTAATATGAATTTTCTATGAATTTCCAAAGTTTGGGTTATTTTATGGATTTTTCTCTCTTTTCTTTATTTCTTTTAATCTCTGGAAAAGGATTTATTGCATCATGCTGACGCAGTGCTGAAGTCACCAGGGGGCTGACATGTGGGCCATGTCTGTCAGTGACAGTGGGGTGAAACCCGTTTTAATTAGAGTTAACAAAGAGAGTTATGGGTTGGGGGCCCCACCTGTCATAGGGGATTAGGGCGGTTTAGCTCGGGGGTTAGCTTAGGGTTAGCTGCTAATGGCGGGGGTCACCGGAATCTCGCCGGAGACTCGCCGGACATAGGATTTAGGGCGCGGGGAGGGGGTATGGGGGCACTGGCGTGTAGCCCGTGAGCTCGCGCGCGCGTTGGAGTAGAAGGGGGCCAAAGGGCGGGGGCTCTGTGGCGTCGTCGGGCTCATCGAAGGCGGCGACCCGTGGCTCGACCTCGCCGGAATCGGGCTCCGGGGCACGGGAGGAGGCGGGAACAGGGGCGAAAAAGCGAGCTCCTCACCGTGAACGAGAAGAAGGGCTCGGGGAAGACGGAGGGAGCTCGGTGGCGGCGAATTCGGAGGTCTCCTCCTCGGCGGTCGGCGGCGAAAACTTGGGGCTCGCGACGTCACCGGTGGCTCCAAGATTCAATTGAGGCGGGGGTTCGAAGAGGACGTCGACGGGGGTGCTGATGGACAAGGCGCGGCGGCGAGAGGAGCTCGTTGGCCGCGTCGGGGCGTCGCCGTGCTCCGGCTAGGTCACAGGTGCGTGCGCGCTTTCTTCGCTGGAGCGAAAGGGAAGAGGTCAGAGCGAGGGGAAGGGGTGCGGGGGGGGGGGGGCTTCTGCAGTGGCGTGGCGCGCTCTGGGGCGGAGGGGAGGGCCTAGAATCCTCTCCTCGTCGAGGTGGCAACCGGCGTCTCTCTGCCCTCGACCGAGCTGCTTGGCTCGGCGGGGAGGTAGAAGACAAGGCGCCCCCGGGTGGGCTGGGCCGTGGCACAGGTGAGTGGGCCTCGCCTGTGGGCGTCTGGTAAGCTCTTCTGTTTTCTGTTTTCTCTTTCTTTTTATTATTTCTGTAATGTGTTGGCCTTGCTAATTTAATTAGCTAGGCATTTTTTTAAATGCCACAAATTTTTATGTTGCCTCACAATATATATAGCTAGCCACTTATAAAGTTTGGACATTTTTAAAATTCAAATAATTTGAACTTTAATTCAAATAGGGGTTTTTGAATTAATCCATGCTCCTGTTTGAATATTTGAAAAATCCATGAGCATGGGGTGGGTCACACATCACTTGATATGTGATCACACTCATTTATAGGACTTTTCAAAAATGCAAAAGGAATTTTTGGAGAAACTTTTTATCTGGCCTTTTGAATTAATTCATCTGGGCGGTGTTCTCTCTCCCATTTCAATTTCTTTTGAAATTTTTAACATGATGCAAAAAGACTTGCTTCTCCTAGCACATACCTAACTTGGGGTTGTGACAACTCGCTCCCACTCAAAAGAATCTAGTCCCGAGATTCAGAAGTCTGCGGGGGGAAGGAGGGTACTCGGTACGGAGACGGTCTTCTCTTTCCCATGTAGCTTCTCTCTCAGAATGGTGGGACCATTGCACTTTCAGAAACCTAATCTTCTGCCGACGAGTGACACGCTCTGTGGAATCAAGAATACGAACGGGGTATTCTCGATAAGTAAGGTTATCTTGGAGATCAAGCGTTTCATGGTCGACTTCGCGGATGGGGTCCTTGAAGCAACGCATGAGTTGGGACACATGGAATACATCATGTGCTCGGGAAAGGTGTGGGGTAGTTCAAGTTGGTAGACAACTTCTCCACGTTTAGCAAGAATGCGGAAAGGTCCGATGTAACGTTGGTCCAACTTGCCTTTGATACTGAAACGTTGGGTTCCCTTCAGAGGAGTAACCCGAAGGTAAGCCTTCTCATCCAGATTGTAGCTCTCTTGCCTATGATTACGATCATAGTAGCTTTTCTGACGAGACTGGGCTGCTTTCAATTGATCACGAACAATGCGAACTTGCTCTTCTGCTTCCTTGATCATATCCGGTCCAAAGAATTTTCTTTCACCGGTTTCTGACCAGTTTAGTGGTGTTCGACATCGTCGTCCATAAAGGAGTTCAAAAGGAGCCATGTTCAGACTAGATTGAAAACTATTGTTATACGCAAATTCGGCGAATGGAAGAGACTTCTCCCAATTCTTTCCGAATGAGATAACAGAAGCTCTGAGCATGTCTTCAAGAATTTGGTTAACTCTTTCGACTTGACCGCTAGACTGAGGATGGAAAGCTGTACTAAAGGAGAGATGAGTTCCCATAGCATGTTGGAAGCTTCCCCAAAATCTAGAGGTGAAAAGGCTACCACGATCAGAATTGATTTCCAAAGGAACACCGTGAAGGGATATAATTCTAGAGACGTACAAGTCTGCTAATAGGCTAGCAGTTATAGACTCGCGAACTGGAAGGAAGTAATCAACTTTGGAAAGCCTATCTATGACAACGAAGATGGCATCGTTTCCTTTCTGGGTTTTTGGAAAGCCGGTGATGAAGTCCATACGGACTTTATCCCATTTCCACTCTGGAATAGGCAAAGGTTGAAGTGTACCAGTAGGTCTTTGATGTTCTGCCTTAATGCGACGACAAACATCACATTCGGCAACAAATCGAGCAATGTCTCTCTTCATCCTAGTCCACCAAAAATCTCTGGCGTAGATCTCGGTACAATTTTGTGCTACCGGGATGAATTGAGATGGGTGTGTCATGGGCTTCCTTGAGGATGAGTTGCCTTAAATCTCTATTCTTAGGTACTACCAAACGTTTTCCAAAGCATACCGTTCCTTTACTATCTGTGGAGAAACATTTAGCAACTCCGCTAGCAATGTTCTCCTTGATCCGACGAACACCTCGTGCACGCCTTTCGGCAACTATGATTTGATCCTCAAGAGTTGGTTTCGCCACCAAGGTAGAAAGATAGCCACGAGGAACAATCTCAAGATTGAGCTTGCAAAATTCCTCATGAAGAAGTGGTTGATACTGTTGTAACATCAGGTTGTTACAATACGACTTATGACTTAGTGCATCAACCATGATATTGGCTTTGCCTGGGGTGTAAGAAATTCCTACGTCGTAATCTTTTATCAGTTCAATCCAGCGTCTTTGCCTGAGATTAAGATCTGACTGGGTGAAAATGTATTTGAGGCTTTGGTGGTCGGAACAGATCTCACAACGATTACCAAGGAGGTAATGTCGCCAAGTTGTTAGGGCATGAACTACGGCAGCGAGTACAAGGTCATGGGTAGGATAGTTCTCTTCATGTGGCCGCAACTGGCGTGAAGCATAAGCTACCACATGTCGATCTTGCAGAAGTATGCATCCTAACCCTTTCCGTGATGAGTCACAATAGATCTCGAAATCCCTTTTGGTGTCTGGAGGCGCTAGTACGGGTGCAGAAGTCAATCTTCTTTTTAGCTCTTGAAATCTTTCCTCGCACTTGGGAGTCCATTGGAATTTCTTATATTTCTTGAGGAGTTCAGTAAGAGGCTTTGCAACTTTAGAAAAGTTCTCGACGAAGCGACGGCAATAGCTTGCTAAGCCAAGAAAACTCCTAACTTGCTTAACTGATTCAGGTGGAGTCCAGTCAAGGATGGCCTGAACTCTCTCGGGATTCACAACAATGCCTTTTGCAGAAATCACGTGGCCTAAGTAGGTCACTTCTGGTAGCCAAAATTCACACTTGGAGAATTTAGCATACAAGCGATGCTCTCTAAGTTTCATCAATACCAGCCTTAGGTGTTCGGCATGTTCTTCTTCGTTCTTCGAGTAGATGAGAATGTCATCGAGATAAACGAAAACAAATTTATCTAGGTACTCCATGAAGATTGAATTCATCATTCGTGAGAAAGTGGCGGGGGCATTGGTTAAACCAAAGGACATGACGGTGTACTCGTTAAGACCATAACGAGTAGTAAAAGCCGTTTTGGGAATGTCCTCGTTTCGGATTTTGATTTGATGATAGCCTAATATCAAATCCATCTTGGAGAAGACAGAGGATCCTGCAAGTTGATCATAAAGATCATTGATCCTGGGCAGTGGGTACTTGTTCTTTATCGTCGCTAGATTTAGCGGGCGATAGTCTACGCACATCCTTTCTGTTCCATCTTTCTTCGTTACGAACAGAACGGGGCAACCCCATGGCGATGAGCTAGGGCGGATGAAGCCTTTTTCCAACAAATCTTCCAGTTGGGTTTTAAGCTCAGCTAACTCACGTGGGGCCATTTTGTATGGGCGTATGCAAATTGGTGCGGTTCCTGGCATAAGATCTACTATGAATTCTACACATCTGTCGGGTGGATAGGTTTAAGGAGTTTGGTTACTGGATGGTTTTCTTGAGGATGACCATGGTTTACTAGGGGCTACAACAGATATGTCAGAGTAACAAAGTACCCCAACACGATGGTTAGTGTGGTTCTTCTGGCTAGAAGACATCTAAAGTGGGAGCAACAGCTGCAAAGGAATCACTATAGGTTTCTAGAACAAAACCGACATCAAACACTATGGAACTGTCGGGAATGCCACCTAGAAGTTCTTCTAAAAGGACAACCGAAAAGGAGGGAAGAATTTTGCAAATGTATCAGATTTTGAAGAAACCTGGAATGATTCGGACAGCATAACGGCTGTAATTGCAAGAAAACAATTTTCTTTCAATGTAGATACAGCACTTACATACGATGTAAGAAATCAGGAAGCACAACAACTCTAACGGAACGAACAAAACCTTCCTACGGCTACAAGGAAGCAAACAATGATATGTTCTAATCAGACAGAGGTGAGCCTAGTCCTATCTTCCCGTAGAATAAGATGAGGGTGACTCAGAACGATGAGGGTAAGGAGAAAAAAGAAGCCTTACGTTGTTCCCTTATATACCTAGTGTAACTATATAACTATAGAAGGCTAGACTCGACTTCGGCCAAGGCTGATAATCCTACAGCCAGTCCAGCTCTGATACCAAGTCTGTCGGGACCCGGGGTTAGCGTATGCAAGCCTCGGTACAACACAATCATATGGAGAGCCGAGAACCGTACCCACTTGTCTTAGCAGACAAGGCCAAGCACAGAACATTCTCGGAAAGCATCGAACGTGTGGGGCATCCCATCCAGGCCGGATGATCAACTGAAATGGGTCCTCATCGTCCGCACACAAGTCTAAATGATATGGGTGGTGAACTCCCATACTCATAGACAAGTCACCTCAACCATACTATCGATTGTATTATAACCCTTACATAGACTTACTCGAGCCCGATCACTTAGTCGGGGTCTAGGGCGGGCTCGATCATACATCAAAGTGTGCATGTGACGGAGTCACGAAAAATCGCATCGCGATGCCCCAAGCTGCGCACATCTAAGGGCCACTTGGTGTATAAAAGACCGCCAGCCAGATCACAACTAAGGTCTCGAAAACCCATACTAAGACATGCATGTTATAAACATACACGCATCACACATGCCTTGTATAAACAGCAGGTATCATTGCAATTCTCTACATTGTATACATCTTTATTAATAACTCTTACAGAGTGCACACAGAGATCACAAGTCTGTGATCCAACATTTCATCAAACATGTGAAAGCATAGTAGGTCTGAGTAGAGACAAGTTTAACAAATGGCTTAGAGAAGCCTTGACTATAAACAAGCCCTCCACGAGGGAACCAGTCGTCTGACTGGGACTACACTAGCTTGGTCTTGGTCTGAGTCTTCAATCTTCGAGCTTCGGGTAGAAGCCACCATCAAGTAAGTGGGTTCATCTAAAACATAGAATAAGCAAACGTGAGTACAAAGTCGTACTCAGCAAGACTTACGTAGGAACTATACTACTCATGCGCATGTATCAAGGTAAAGGGAGGTGGGGTTTCATTTGCAGAAGTGCCAGCTTTGACTTGGCTAGTCCTGAACTACGAGTACCAGACTTTGAGGTAAGAAGCGTACACGAGTCCACTACTTTCTCCAACCAATTACACCACTATGGTGCCTTCCTCGACTTCCCCACGAGAAAGCACGCCATAGCACTCACACTTATCTTGGTGTATTTTAGAAGTATCCAGTTCAAGTTGTCTAATAATCAAGCTAAGCTTTCCAAGAAGTCCATAACCGCGGACGCGGCTATTCGAATAGTTTTGTTAACCCTGCAGGGGTGTACCGCTACACACACGTGTCATCAGTTACCGCCTTTTGCGTGTCACCGTTCAAGAGATGACAGCGAGGATGCCACCATAACTGTTACCTCATAGCCGATCTAGTCCATGAAAGCCGCCTATCTGGGTTGTCTTCCACTATCGTGAACCCGGCCGGTTTACCGAAGTGGACCCAGACGATGTGTGCGTGGTGCGAAAGCCGGTCTCGGATAAGCCGTTCTCTCACTTGGCTACCAGGCCACAATACCTACAGAAATCCGAACTACTGCGACATCTGGACATCGAAGGGGATGAGTTAGTAAGCTGAGAGGGCTCAGTGAGCCCAATGTGTGGTTGCACTCTTCTTCTTGGATCACCACACAAGAACTCGGACTTAAGGCGGTGTTCAACGAGACAACCCACCGTGTACTCCTACACAGCCTCTCATCGTTCACCTTGTATTAGGGTAGATTCACCAACACCTTTCCACCAACATCATCATGATCACTACCATCCCGACTCACATAACAGTAACATCATTGTATCACTCTAAGCATGCAATAAGCAGTAAAATTTGCAGGGGCCACATGATATCAATCAATTCCTACATTTGCTAGGATTGTGGTTTGCTTACTACTGTGACAAATGATAGGTCATGCAAAGGAATGGGTTCTTCTATGCGGTAGAAATGCAGCATGGTAATCATCCTATACAATGCATAAGCGAGACATGAGAGGGAAGTGGGATTTTATCGACATGATCAATGGGGGTTTGCTTGCCTTGCTGACGGGGTTCAGTCACGGGGTCTTCAACGAAGGGGGTAGCCTCCTGTTCCGGTTCCACCTCTACTCGACAAACAACAAACAAGGTAGCAAAGTAAATACAATGCACAATCACATGGTTGAAGGTTGAAACTTGATGTATATGCTTTGATGTGTGAAGAAATTCCATTTAAATGGAGTATATTGCAAATTGAATTGCAAAGTCAAACTCCAATTTGAATTCATTTTAGCCAAGTTATAATTTACATTGTTTGATCAAGTTAAACCATTTTTAAATGTGTATGATATGCCTCTGAAGTTCAAGTATAATGTGATATGTTGATATGGTTCAAAATGCAAAAGCATTTGAAAACAATTTGAATTAATTCCATTTAAATCAAATATAAAATGCTACTGATCACATTTTAAATTTAACTCAAACAAAGTTCAAAGTTGGATATTTGGACAGCTTATTTTCTCCTGGTCATTTTTCATATATTATTTGTCCAATTTGGAGTTAATATGAATTTTCTATGAATTTCCAAATTGTGGGTTATTTTCTGGATTTTTCTCTCTTTTCTTTATTTCTTTTAATCTCTGGAAAAAGATTTATTGCATCATGCTGACGTAGTGCTGAAGTCACCAGGGGGCTGACATGTGGGCCATGTCTGTCAGTGACAGTGGGGTTAAACCCGTTTTAATTAGAGTTAACAGAGAGGGTTAAGGGTTGGGGGCCCCACCTGTCATAGGGGATTAGGGGGGTTTAGCTTGGGGGTTAGCTTAGGGTTAGCTGCTAATGGCGGGGGTCACCGGAGTCTCGCCGGAGACTCGACGGAGTTAGGATTTAGGGTGCAGGGAGGGGGTATGGGGGCACTGGCGTGTAGCCCGTGAGCTCGCGCGCGCGTTGGAGTAGGAGGGGGCCAAGGGGGGGCACTGTGGCGTCGTTGGGCTCATCGAAGGCGGCGGCCCGTGGCTCGACCTCGCCGGAATCGGGCTCCGGGGCAGGGGAGGAGGCGGGAACAGGGGCGAAAAAGCGAGCTCCTCACCGTGAACGCGAAGAAGGGCTCGGGGAAGCCGGAGGGAGCTCGGTGGCGGCGAATTCGGCGGTCTCCTCCTCGGCGACCGGTGGCGAAAACTTGGGGCTCGCGACGTCTCCGGTGGCTCCAAGCTTCAATTGAGGCGGGGGTTCGAAGAGGACGTCGACGGGGGTGCTGATGGACAAGGCGCGGCGGCGAGAGGAGCTCGTTGGCCGCGTCGGGGCGTCGCCGTGCTCCGGCTAGGTCACGGGTGCGTGCGCGTTTTCTTCGCCGGAGCGGAACGGAAGAGGTCAGAGCGAGGGGAAGGGGTGCGAGGGGGGGGGCTTCTGCAGTGGCGTGGCGATCTCTGGGGCAGAGGGGAGGGCCTAGAAGCCTCTCCTTGTCGAGGTGGCAGCCAGCGTCTCTCTTCCCTCCACCGAGCTGCTTGGCTCAGCGGGGAGGTAGAAGACAAGGCGCCCCCGGGTGGGCTGGGCCGTGGCACAGGTGAGTGGGACTCGCCTGTGGGCGTCTGGTAAGCTCTTCTGTTTTCTGTTTTCTCTTTCTTTTTATTATTTCTGTAATGTGTTGGCCCTCCTAATTTAATTAGCTAGGCATTTTTTTTAAATGCCACAAATTTTTATGTGGCCTCACAATATATAGAGCTAGCCACTTATAAAGTTTGGACATTTTTAAAATTCAAATAATTTGAACTTTAATTCAAATAGGGGTTTTTTAATTAATCCATGCTCCTGTTTGAATATTTGAAAAATCCATGAGCATGGGGTGGGTCACACATCACTTGATATGTGATCACACTCATTTATAGGACTTTTCAAAAATGCAAAAGGAATTTTTGGAGAAACTTTTTATCTGGCCTTTTGATTTAATTCATCTGGGGGGTGTTCTCTCTCCCATTTCAATTTCTTTTGAAATTTTTAACATGATGCAAAAAGACTTGCTACTCCTAGCACATACCTAACTTGGGGTTGTGACAGCGACGAGTACTCCAATTAACCTGTAATAACCGCTCTCGACGGTAGGTGCGATGTCTCGTGTTGCCTTCTTGTTGTTGCTTGCTCGTGTTTGCTTCGTAGTAATAGATGCTTTCTCGTTGATTGCTTTCCAGTGTTTACCGTCTTGTGTGCTTCCGCGGGTACCTCTCGGAGACGATGCGAGCTTGTGATCAACTACACCTTCGGAATCCGACTTATCAACAGGCAAGGACTATACATTACTTATGATCCATTCTATTTCAACCAGCGGTTTGCATGCTAGTCTAGGATAGGTTCGATGTTTGATCCTACCACATGTTTACAACCTCTTTCAAACCGATACAACCATGTCCCGTCCCAGCAAACCATGTACTGCTATTTTACTATTGCTCGTTCCTCAGCCCCTGCTTAGTATGCATGCTTAGGATGCTACGATGTTACCCTGTTACTCCTTGGTTTGGGATATCACATTATTATTATTGTTGTTGATGATATGATTATTATTATAATGTTGACTATATTCGACGAAGGATGGAAGGTCTAGGCTATCCCGCCCCGACGCTTTGTTCCATTCGAGTCACCTAGGATCCGAGTTCCGGGTATTGGTTTTAAGACTGAGCGTGCCTAACCGCGTGTGGGATTTTATGGGGTCCCCTTTTCTTGCCTACCTAGCTTCAAACATTTCTAGTGGTGACCCAAGCTGATTTATCATTTGAAACCGTGTGTGTGCTGGTCGGCTGCTAGTTGTTTACAAACCAACCTGGACCAGTGAGGACATAGTTCCCTTGCTGGCCCACCTTGTCCGGCTGAGGACCCGGTGTCCCATGTGTGATTAACTGGCTATCCAAACCTGCGACAGACGGTTGAGACCAGATCGATAGCGCGGCCGGCTCCTGAGATGGATGTCGACTCACCGGGGGCCACCCGGATTTGTTCGTTGTTAGTTAGAGGGACCTGTCGTTTCGGATCTCTTGGAACTAAATCATAAAATGGTTGCCTGTGATGGGTAGCAACTAAGAGAGATGGGCGTGCGTGCGGAGCCTTGTAATGGGCAGTTGGTACACCCCTGCCGGGTTAAATCTTTTCGAGAAGCCGTGTCCACGGTTATGGACGACTTGAGACCTACTCCTTGTTCATAGACAACAACAACTGAGATAATCTTAATATAACTTGATCAACGTGTGTGTGTGCCTTGACTGCTTCTTCTTATTTGGGATGCGAAGAGGAGGACAAGGATAGGATAGGTGTTATGTTTGCGTAAGTAGTTGATAGCAAGACTTGTTGGAGGCGATTCCTCATCGAATGCTTGGCTTCTTATCTTACTCCCTAGATCGTTAGCCACTTCATAAATGCTAGTGCGGCAGCAACCTCACCACTTACCCCATCCTTGCCGTAAACTACTAGTTGTCCTAGAATGACGAGTGATGAAGTCCTTGCTGGTCAGATGACCACTACAGTTGGATGTTGAGTACCTCTGTACTCATGATACTACCCCCAAACTCTTTTTAGGGTTCTCGATCGACAACAGGTATGGTGATCGACGTTTCACGTGGAGACTCGACGACGACTAGTTAGGCGGATCCCGGCGGAGGGCCTGGACCCGTGTGGTTATGGGATCGATGATTTTCTCTTTGCCACTAGGCATTTGGTTGTAGTCTGTACCCAAACATATATCTTCCGCTCTTGTATTGTATTTAAGGAAGTTGTATGCCGATTGTATGAGATGTTGTATCCTTGTATCTGTAATGCTGTGATATCATGTTGTAAATCCGGGGAATATGACTTCGTCATATGTCGCGGGGGGACCGATATGTGATTCGTCCCCGGATCTGGATGGAAACATCTAGATCCGGAACAATACCGCATATCGGGCCTTACACTCCATCGGAGGTTGGGTTCTCATCTAAAACATAGAATAAGAAAACGTGAGTACAAAGTCGTACTCAGCAAGACTTACATCAGAACTATACTACTCATTCTCAAGTTTCAAGGTAAAGGGAGGTGGGGTTTCAACATGCAGAAGTGCCAGCTTTGACATGGCTAGTCCTGTACTACGAATACCAGAATGAGGTAAGAAGCGTACTCGAGTCCACTAACAAGGCTCCAACCAATACACCACTATGGATACTTCCTCGACTTCCCTACAAGAAAGCACGCCATAGCACTCACACTTATCTTGGAAAGTTTTCGAGTATCTGTTGAAGTTTTCTAAGAATCAAGCATTGCTTTCCAAGCAGTCCTTAACCGCGGAAGCGACAATTCGAATAGTTTTGTTAACCTTGAAAGGGTGTAAACTACACACACATGACCATCAGTTACCGCCAGGTCTTGGCACCATTCAAGGGGTGCCGGCGAGGATGTTCACCACGACAATTCGCTCACAACCGGTCTATTCCAGGAGTCGACTATCTGAGGTAGATCCCGCTCGAGAGCCTGGCCGGATCAACGATACGGACTCGGACAATGTAGGCAACCGAGACGCCATCCGAGAAGATGGTTTCACTGTCTCACAGATCCACCCACATATCTATATGATGCAACCTTTCATCCATTCTTTTTCTATGCATATGCCAAATGGAAAGCCCGAACTAATGTGACTCCTGGACGTCAACACGGATTAAGGTACTAGGCCGAGAGGGGTCAGTGAGCCCAATGTGTGGTTGTACTCTTTGTCTTGGATTACCAGACAAGAACTCGGGCTTAAGGCGGTGTTCAACGAGACAACCCACTTTGTACTCCTACACAACACAGTTTCATCTTCATCATCACCATGATCACTACCATCCCGACTCACATCAAAAGTATCCTCATTGTAAACTCTAATCATGCAATAAGCAGTAACAGTTGTAGGGGCCACATGATATCAATCAACTCCTATGTCAGCTAGGCTTTTGGTTTTCTTACTAATGTGACAAGATGGTAGGTCATGCATCCGATATGGGTTCAACTATGCGTTAGAATTGATAACAAGGTGATCATCCTAATCAATGCATAAGCGAGGCTGAGAGGGAAATGGGATTTTATAGACATGATCAATGGGGTTTGCTTGCCTTGCTGACGATACACTGGTTTACCGGTCTTCTGCTTCGGGGGTGATCTCCGTCTCGGAAACACTGTTACCGGAACAAACATCAACAAAGGGGGCACAAATAAAGTACAATGGTCAAGCACATGTTAATGTTGTGACATGAGGTATAGGGTACTGGTTTGTGGCACATTCCATTTAACTGAAGTGTATTGCAAAGAATTTTCAAATTCAAACTCCAAATTCAAATTCAAATTAAGCCATATGCACCTTTGCTTTTGTTCACCCATTTTAAAATGGTCAAACATAAAAACAAATTGCATATTCTTTTCCTTGCATTTTATGAGAATTTTTCATATATTATATGTTTAATTTGGAGTTAATATGAATTTTCTATGAATTTCTACAGTTTTTTACTATTTTCTGCCATATTCTGAATTTCCTTGAAACAGAAAATGACTTATTGTGTCATGCTAGTGTCATGCTGACGTTGGGGGGGGTCTGACCAGTCAAACCTGCCAGTGGGGCCGGCCTATCAGTGACTGTGGGGTTAATCCCCTGTTTAATTAGAACAGAGGGTGTTTAACTTGGCCTTGGGCCCACATGGAAGTGAGGTTAGGTGGGATTAAGGGGTGGTTAACTAGCACTAATCGACCAGCCACGTCGCCACGCCGTCGTTAAGTCGCCGGCGACTCCAGAACGCGGCGGCGCCCCACAGGAACGGAGAAACTGGCACCATTTTCCGCACCGCGACCACCAGAAGGAAGAGCACGAAGGCGCGCACCTTCCTAGCTATTCGTGTGGCCACGGGAGGGCTCGAGGCCACGTCGGCGACGAGCTCCGCAGCGGCGGCGCTACTGCGTTGGCGGGCATAGTGACTGGGAGCACGGGAAAGGCTGCGGTTAGGGGGGTTTCGCTCACCGGAGCACGGGGAGCTCGATGGTCCAGTCGATGGTGGCGGGGAGAGCTCAACGGCGACGGAATCGGTGGCGAGTTCTTGCGGGTCCGGCGGGGATTCGTTGATGAATTCGGCTGCTCCAAGTGCTTCTGGCTGGTGGCCTCCTTCAGGGCTATGAAGACGACGGTGGAGCGCTCAATGGACAACCCACCGAGGCTTGAAATGGCCGTTGGCCACGGCAGCGAGCGGCGGCGCTCCGGCAGGCTCTCGGGTGCTCGCGGGATTGGCGAGGAGGAGAGGGGGAAGAAGACCGTGGAGAGGGGGAAAGGGATGGGGATGGCCAGGGGAGACTCCTGGACACGCTTTTGTCATCGGGGAGGCAGGAAGGTAGCCACGGCGTCGTCGGCGACCCCGACATGGTCACCACGCACATGTGCGCGCGCGTGTCTGGGGAAGACGACAGGATGGGTTGTGGGCTGGGCCGGACTGATGGGCCAGGGGGATGAGTTTGGCCCAAAATAAGTAAGGCCCCCTTTCTGTTTTTCTTTTGTTTTTATTTCTGTATTTTTGTTGTTCCTTGATAAATAAATACCTAGGAAATTTATAAAATGCCCAAAACTTTTATATGGTCTTATGTGACATACTAATAGCAACTCACAAATTTTGGAGATTTTTCAAATTCAAATAATTTGAATTTCAAATCAAATAGGGTGTTTATTTAATTTCCAAACTCTGTTTGGAATTTTTGAGAAATCTTGGTGCATGCAGAGGGACCCACTTCACTTTATATGTGATCATTCTTATTTATAAGACTTTTCAAAAAGTTCAGAGGAATTTTTGGAAGAAATTTTTGTCTGGCCATTTGAATTAAATTCTTTAGGGCTTTTCGTTTTCCCCAATTCAATTTATTTTGAAATTTTTACATGATGCAAAGGAGCAACCTAACCGTAGCACATACCTAAAAGAGGGTTGTGACAACTCGCGCCCACTCAAAAGTATCTCGTCCCGAGATTCAGAAGTCGTCGGGAGGAAGGTGGGGTACTCGGCACAAAGGCGGTCTTCTCTTTCCCATGTAGCTTCTTTCTCGGAGTGGTGTGACCATTGCAATTTCAGAAACTTGATATTCTGACGACGGGTGACACGCTCTGCGGAATCAAGAATACGAATGGGGTACTCTCGAGAAGAAAGGTCATCTTGGAGATCAAGCGTTTCATGGTCGACTTCGCGGATGGGGTCCTTGAAGCAACGCCTGAGTTGTGACACATGGAATACATCATGTACTCGGGAAAGGTGCAGGGGTAGTTCAAGTTGGTAGGCAACTTGTCCACGTTTCGCAAGAATGCGGAAAGGTCCGATGTAACGTGGGGCCAACTTGCCTTTGATACCGAATCGTTGGGTACCCTTCAGAGGAGTAACCCGAAGGTAAGCCTTCTCATCCAGATTGTAGATTTCTTGCCTATGATGACGATCATAGTAGCTTTTCTGATGAGACTGTGCGGCTTTCATTTGATCACGCACAATGCGAACTTGCTCTTCTGCTTCGTTGATCATATCTGGTCCAAAGAATTGTCTTTCACTGGTTTTTTACCAGTGTAGGGGTGTTCGACATCTTCGTCCTTAGAGGAGTTCAAAAGGAGCCATGTTCAGACTAGATTGGAAACTATTGTTATAAGAAAATTTGGCGAATGGAAGATATTTCTCCCAATTCTTTCTGAAAGAGATAACACAAGCTCTGGGCGTGTCTTCGAGAATTTGGTTAACCCTTTCAACTTGACCGCTAGACAGAGGATGGAAATCTGTACTAAAGGAGAGATGAGTTCCTATAGCATTCTGAAAACTTTCCCAGAATCTAGAGGTGAAAAGGCTACCTCGATCAGAATGGATTTCCAAAGGAACACCTTGAAGAGACACAATCCTAGAGACATACAAGTCCGCTAACTGGCTAGCAGTTATAGACTCGCGAACAGGAAGGAAGTGAGCAACTTTGGAAAGTCTATCAATGACAACGAAGATGGCATAATTTCCTTTCTGGGTTTTTGGAAAGCCGGTGATGAAGCCCATACCGACTTTGTCCCATTTCCACTCGGGAATAGGAAAAGATTGAAGAGTACCAGCAGTCTTTGGTGGTCTTCCCTAATGCGACGACAAACATCACATTCGGCAACAAATTGAGGAATGTATCTCTTCATCCTAGTCCACCAAAATCTCTGGCGTAGATCTCGGTACATTTCTGTGCTAGCGGGATGAATCGAGAGGGGAGTGTCATGGGCTTCTTTAAGGATGAGGTGCCTTAGATCCCTATTCTTAGGTACTACTAAACGATTTTCAAAGAATACCGTTCCTTTGCTATCTGTGGAGAAACATTTAGCAACTCCGATAGCAATGTTCTCCTTGATCCGGCGAACACCTCGTGTACGCCTTTGGGCAACTATGATTTGATCCTCAAGAGTTGGTTACGCCACCAAGGTAGAAAGAAAACCATGAGGAACTATCTCAAGATTGAGCTTGCGAAATTCCTCAAGAAGAAGTGGTTGGTACTGTTGTAACATGAGGTTGTTACAATACGACTTACGACTTAGTGCATCAGCCATGACATTGGCTTTTCCTAGGGTGTAAGAAATTCCTAAGTCATAATCTTTTATCAACTCTATCCAGTGTCTTTGCCTGAGATTAAGATCTGGCTGGGTGAATATGTATTTGAGGCTTTGGTGATCAGAATAGATCTCACAACGATTACCAAGGAGATAATGTCACCAAGTTTTCAAGGCATGAACTACGGCAGCGAGTTCAAGATCATGGGTAGGATAGTTCTCTTCATGTGGACGCAACTGGCGTGAAGCGTACGCTACCACATGTCGATCTTGCATAAGTATGCATCCTAACCCTTGCCTTCAAGCATCACAATAGATCTCGATATCCCTTTTGGTGTGTAGAGGCGCAAGTACGGGTGCAGAAGTCAATCTTCTTTTTAGCTCTTGAAAGCTCTCCTCGCACTTGGGAGTCCATTCAAATTTGTTATCTTTCTTGAGGAGTTCAGTAGGAGGCTTTTCAACTTTGGAGAAGTTCTCAACGAAGCGGCGACAATAGCTTGCTAAGCCAAGAAAACTACTAACTTGCTTAACCGATTCAGGTGGAGTCCAATCAAGGACGTCCTGAACTCTCTCAGGATTGACAACAATGCCTTTCGCAGAAATCACATGGCCTAAGTAGGTCACTTCTGGTAGCCAAAATTTGCACTTAGAGAACTTGGCATATAGGCGATGCTCTCGAAGTTTCATCAATACCAACCTAAGATGTTCGGCATGTTCTTCTTCGTTCTTCGAGTATATAAGGATGTCATCGAGGTAAACCACGACGAACTTGTCCAAATACTCCATGAAGATTGAATTCATCATGCGCGAGAAAGTGGCGGGGGCATTGGTTAGACTAAAGGACATGATGGTGTACTCATAAATACCATAACGAGTAGTAAAAGCCGTTTTTTGAATGTCCTCGTTTCTGATTTTGATTTGGTGATAACCTAATCTCAAATCCATCTTGGAGAAGACAGAGGATCCAGCAAGTTGATCATAAAGATCATTGATCTTGGGAAGTGGGTACTTGTTCTTTATCGTCGCTAGATTTAGCGGGCGATAATCTACGCACATCCTTTCTGTTCCATCTTTCTTCGTTACGAACAGAACGGGGCAACCCCATGGCGATGAGCTAGGGCGGATGAAGCCTTTTGCCAACTAAGCTTCAAGTTGGATTTTAAGCTCAGCTAACTCACGTGGGGCCATTTTGTATGGGCATCTAGAAATTGGGGTTGTGCCTGACATAAGATCAACTATGAATTCTACACCTCTGTCGGGTGGCTAGGTTTAAGGAGTTGGGTTACTGGGTAGTTTTCCTAGAGGATGACTATGGCTTACTAGGGGCAACAGATATGTCAAAGTAGCAAAGTACCCAAACACGATGGTTATTGTGGTCATTCTGGCTAGAAGACATCTAAAGTGGGAGGAAGAACTGCAAATGCATCAATATATGTTTCTAGAATAAAACCTACAAACAAACACTATGGAACTGTCGGACATGCCACCTAGAAGTTCTTCTACAAGGACAACCGAAATGGAGTGAAGGATTTCGCAAATGCATCAGATTATGAGGAAAATCTGGAATGACTCGGACATCATAACGACTTTAATTGGAAGATAAATGGAAATCCTCACAACATTTCAACAACAATTACATAGGAAGTCTCAAAATAGGAAGCACAATGACTCTACAAAACCGAACACAAGTTTCCCATGGCTACAAGCAAGCAAACAACGAGATGTTCTAGTAAGACATAGATGAGCCTAGTCCTATCTTCCCGCAGAAAAGATGAGGGTGACTCAGAACTCAGATCGATGAGGGTAAGGAGAAAAATAAGCCTTATGTTGTTCCCTTTATACCCAAGTAACTATATAACTATAGAATGCTAGACTCGACTTCGACCAAGGGCTTGATAATCCTACAGACAGTCCTGCTCTGATACCAAGTCTGTCGGGACCCGGAATTTTCATATGTAATTCCAGTCACAACTCAATCATATGGAGAGCCGAGAGTCGTACCTACTTGTCTAAGCAGACAAGGACAAGCACAGAACACTCTCGGAAAGCATCGAATGTGAGGGGCATCCCATCCAGGCTGGATGATCAACTGAGATGGGTCCTCATCGCCCGCTCACAAGTCTAAATGATTATGGGTGGTGAAATCCCATACTCATAGACAAGTCGCCTCAACCATATTATCGATTGAATTATAACACTTACATAAACACACTCCATCCCGATCACCTAGTCGGGATCTCGGGCGGGCTCAATGATACAACAAAGTGTGCCTCGTGACAAAGTCACGAGCAATCGCATCGCGATGCCCCAAGCTGCGCACATCTAAGGGCCACTTGGTGTATAAAAGACCGCCGACAAGAACTCAACTAAGCTATGAAATCCCACACTAAGACATGCACGTTGTAATCATACACGCAGCATATATGTCTAGTGTGAACAGCAGGTACACATTGCATGAACTCTACAAAGTATATCTTTATTGACTTATTCATAGAGTACATAAAGATCATATGACTATGATCCATCGTTACATCAAACAACGGAAGCAAATTAGGTCTGAGTACAGACAAGATTAACAAATGGCATAGAGAAGCCTTGTTCAACATACATGCCCTTCCACGAGGGACCAGACTGCTGTCTGGAACTATACTAACTTAGTCAACGTCGAGCTTCAGGAGGGTGACTCCATCGTGGGTTGGGTTCTCATCTAAAACATAGAATAAGAAAACGTGAGTACAAAGTCGTACTCCGCAAGACTTACATCATAACTATTCTACTCATGCTCAAGTTTCAATGTAAAGGGAGGTGGGGTTTCGACATGCAGAAGTGCCAGCTTTGACTTGGCTAGTCCTGTACTACGAATACCAGAATTAGGTAAGAAGCATACTCGAGTCCACTACCAAGTCTCCAACCAATACACCACTATGGATACTTCCTCCACTTCCCCACGAGAAAGCACGCCATAGCACTCACACTTATCTTGGCAAGTTTTAGAGTATCCGTTGAAGTTGTCTAGTAATCAAGCATAGCTTTCCAGGTAGTCCTTAACCGCGGATGCGGCTATTCGAATAGTTTTGTTAACCTTGCAAGGGTGTAAACTACAGACACATGACCATCAGTTATCGCCAGGTCTCGGCACCATTCAAGGGGTGCCGGCAAGGATTTTCACCACGACACTTCGCTCACAACCGGTCTATTCCAGGAGTCGACTATCTGAGGTAGATCCCGCTCGAGAGCCCGGCCGGATCAACGATACGGACTCAGACAATGTAGGCAACCGAGATGCCATCCGAGAAGATGGTTTCACTGTCTCACAGATCCACCCACATATCTATATGATGCAACCTTTCATCCATTCTTTTTCTATGCATATGCCAAATGGAAAGCCTGAACTAATGTGACTCCTGGACGTCAACACAGATTAAGGTACTAGGCCGAGAGGGGTCAGTGAGCCCAATGTGTGGTTGTACTCTTTGTCTTGGATTACCATACAAGAACTCGGGCTTAAGGCGGTGTTCAACAAGAAAACACTGTGTACTCCTACACAGCCTCTCATCGTTCACCTTGTATTAGGGTAGATTCACCAACACAGTTTCACCTTCATCATCACCATGATCACTACCATCCCGACTAACATCAAAAGTATCCTCATTGTAAACTCTAAGCATGCAATAAGAAGTAACAGTTGTAGGGGCCACATGATATCAGTCAACTCCTATGTCAGCTAGGATTGTGGTTTCCTTACTACTGTGACAAGATGGTAGGTCATGCGTCGGATATGGGTTCAACTATGTGGCAGAATCGATAACAAGGTGATCATCCTAATCAATGCATAAGCGAGACTGAGAGGGAAATGGGATTTTAAAGACATGATCAATGTTGTTTGCTTGCCTTGCTGACGATACACTGGTTTACCGGTCTCCTGCTTTGGGGGTGATCTCCGTCTCGGAAACACTGTTACCGGAACAATCATCAACAAAGGGGGGCACAAATAAAGTACAATGCTCAAGCACATGTTAATGTTGTGACATGAGGTATTGGGTACTGGTTTGTGGCACATTCCATTTGGTTGAAGTGTATTGCAAAGAATTTGCAAATTCAAACTCCAAATTCAAATTCAAATTAAGCCATATGCACCTTTGCTTCTGTTCACTGATGTCTACGCACGCTTCTATTCTTGTAGACTATGTTGGGCCACCAAGCGCAGAGGTTTGTAGGACAGCAGCAATTTCCCTTAAGTGGATGACCTAAGGTTTATCGAACTCAGGGAAGTAGAGGTTGAAGATGGTCTCTCTCAAGCAACTCTGCAATGAAGATACAAGAAGTCTCTTGTGTCCCCAACACACCTAATACAACTAGGAGTTGAATAGGTGCACTAGTTTGGCGAAGAGATGGTAAAATAGGAGTGATAGGTGTGGCAAAGCAAGGTAATATAAATCTGTAATAAAAAGTGAAGCAAGGAAACATGTAACAAAAGTGAGCACAAACGGTGTAACAATGGTGGAAACAAGGCCTAGGCTTCATACTTTCACTAGTGGAAAATCTCAACAACATTAACATAGTCTAATCATATGATATTTCCCATAAAACATGCAATGTAGACACACTCGGAGGTCATTCCTTTGTGGTCAAGAGAGGATGAGAATTATGTAGGGCTACAAAAGCACACCTCAAAGTTCGTAGTTCTCAATTTATGGATTTCCCATTGTCACCGCGGCCATCCAAAGAGAGTACCACAATCACCACAACATATCTCAAGGATAGTCAAAGAAAAGCACCAAGAGACACTCAATATTCAATCAACACACAAAAGAGAAAATCACTCATGATAATATTATTCTAACCCATGTCCAATAGACCGCTGTCACCTTGGTCTCGGGGATTATACTAGATAAGATCAATTGAGTACATCAATCCAATACATAGAGGAAGGTGAAATATCATGGGATCCCCCTAGATTAACATAGAATATGATCACAACGCAGATCACATCATGGGAGAGAGAGAAGAACACATAGCTACTGGTAGAAACCTCAGCCCCGAGGGAGAACTTCTCCCGCTTCATGGAGGGAGGAAGCAACGTCGATGGAGATGAATCCGGGGGCACTTCCCCGTCCCGGCAGGGTGCCGGCACAGGAATTCTGTCCCCCCAAAACTTGATGGCGATGGCTGCGGAGATCGGAATTGCTTCTGGAGAAAAGGGGTCCGGAATCAGGGTTTCCTCCGCGGGGGTAAAAATAGGGCCAAAGGGGGCACCAGGGGGGCCACATGGCATCCAGGAGGGTGCCCGGCGCGGCCTAGGGTGGGGTCACGCCAGGGACCCTTCTCGAGTCCCTGTGGTGGCCCTCCCCTCCTTCCTTGGTGATTCCGGAAGCTTCCGGGATGCTAATTTTTTATATAATTTTTCCGGAATTTTTGGAGCACTTTTAATGGCCGGAAAACCTGAAATACAAAAACAGCAGAAAATCGGAACTGGCAACTGGGTGCACTGAGTTAATAGGTTAGTCCAAATATGCTCAAACGTGTATGAAAGTTCAAGCAAAACATGGCAAAGTCACACAAAACATGCATGGAGCAAGCAGAAATTATAGATACGTTTGGGACGTATCAACATCCCCAAGCTTAATTCCTGCTCGTCCTCGAGTAGGTAAATGATACCAAGCATAATTTCTATGGTGACATGCCGCACAACCATATGAGGACTTTTAAGTAATGCAATTAAAGCATGCAATTCAATTCAACTCTTAACAAGGAAGAGTCTATGTTAGCATTGACACAAGCAACAAAAGAACAAAAGGTGCAAGAGCTCTCGCTGTCCGTGACTCTAATGTCTCCAGATGGTGTTTGCATGCAAGCAGGGGACTGGGAAAAAGAGAAAAAATGGGTAGTTGAGAACAACTATCTACTGAAGTTTCACACTTGGTCTCCTTTGGATTCTTATCTTGAGTCGTCCCCAGACCACTAGCCAGGTACAAGACAAACTGATCCACTCCCTTTCGATATGTTGAGAACTCATGCAATGGATGAGCGTGAGCAAGAAAGTTGACACCTAAAAGGAGAAACAGAAAGAAGGTCGAGGAGGAAGACAAAAAGGTGTGAAAGGCTCACATCAATAAGGACAATCATAGGCGAGAGAAGGCCATATGATAGATATGATGTGAGGAGTAGGGATTGCCATGCAACGGATGCACATGTGAGCTAAAAGCTCTCCAAGGAAACTAGTGGGGGTGCATCTAACTTGCTTCCTCAAGAAGACCTAGATCTCGTTTGAGGAGGCTCATCATTGGAATATACAAGCCAAGTTCTATAGTGTGAAGGTCCCCACATAGCTATATGCATGATGATGATCTCTATGGAGTACAAGGGATAGAGGATGAAGTACTAGTGTGGATCTCTCAAAAGGAATAGTAGTGTGCCCCCTTCTCTCTTTTTATTTTTATTTTTCTCCTTTTTCTATTTTTTGTATTTTTTTGGTGGCCTCAATGGCTCTTTCTATTTAACTCTCATTTGTCCTCTTTGGGATCTTTTGATTTTGTCCTCTTTGGGATCTTTTCCTCACTTTAGGGGCACACTCTATATTTTACAAGAAAATAGGAGATCTTTCACACTTTACAAGGGTACTCACATAAAGAAGATGTAACTATCATGATGCAAATGTATGCCTCTGCCAGGGTAGAAGGATATGCAATGATACTAGCGCGTCATGTAGCAATGATTAGGGCAAGGCCCAACTAGCATGCAGCTCATCGATCAAGCAAGTAGCATGCATGAAATGAAATCAAGTCATGAGAAGGTGGATGTTGCATGGCAATGTATCTCGAAAAGGCTATGGAAATGCCTTGTAGGTAGGTATGGTGGTTGTTTTGAGGAAAGATATAAGGAGGCTTATGATGACAGAGCGTATCGTGCCAAGGGTTTGGATGCACCGGCGAAGTATGCACCAACTCTCAAGGTGAGAAAGGGCAATGCACGGTACCGAAGAGGCTAGAAAATGTATAGGTGGGTGGAAGTGTCAACTTTCGAATACTCAAATTAGTCCAAAGAAATCATGGACTTATTATCGGTAACTCTCAATCTAATCAGGAGGTTCACAAAGAGACAAGTACCCCGAGGAGGAGAGTATGGGGGTTTGGTTATCCATGCGCATCCTCGACTCATGGTACGTGAGTGTACTCTAATATTCGAACCCTCCAAAGGTTAGTGATCCATCTAGTAGCTAGAGATCTCAACAGGGGTTTTCGTTTTCGAAAATCACACGGATTGCCCAAAATACGACATCTATCACTAATTGGCTCGAGCTCTTGACACTGAAAGTTCAAACATTACTCTAGTCAATACCTCAAAACTATTGCAAGTTACTACTATAAAGAGAATAGCAACTTCAACTACCTACTTTCTAGTCAAGACACAAAACTCAGTGCAACAGGCAAACTCTCTAACAAGATAAATCATGCAACCTATAGAAAGTTCAACCTGAGACAAAAGAAAAGCTCTAGAAGAACACTAAAGCACTACAACTAAACAGGGAAGCAGCTAAGAAAAGAAAAAGAACAACTCACAGCTAAGGAAATAATCATGCAAATCCAATGAGGAGTTCTAGTTCAAACGCGTGTTTCTATCCCACACAAAGTAAGACGGGATCTAACTTTTTATGAACAGCAAGCAAAGCTAAAGAAAACTAAAAATAAAACCTAAGAGCGAGACACTCCAAGCATAGCACATAACGCATGAAGTGATAAAAATATAGTGAGACGAAGGACGAACTGATGATTGTTGATGGAGAAGGGGATGCACGGGGGCATCCCCAAGCTTAGACGCTTGAGTCTCCTTGAATATTTGTTGGGGATGCATGGGGGCATCCCCAAGCTTGAGCGCTTGACACTCCCGAATCTTCTTTCATCATCTTCCATCGCACACTTGAAAACTCCCTTCATACATAACTCATCATAAGCTGATTAGAGAAGTTAGTACCCTTAATAAATAAAAAAATTCCACTGGAAACAAAGATATTCTTGAAGAGCTACTGTTTCTCCAGATTGCCAAAAAAAATTTGCAAAGAAAAATCAAGCTTAAGGTCTGAAAAAGTTAGGAGAGACAAAACGTGGCAGAATCTGTGAAAAAAAGAACAACAGGTAGTAAAGAATTTTTTAGGGGTACTTCTGCAACTCGAATCAAAAAACTGAGAACATACGCTCGAAATTCAATTGTATGGAGCACGCTGTCAAAATAATTCAGATCAAAAAGATGATTTGGTGATTTTAGGCTATTTTTTCCGTCCAAGGACAAAATCTGTTTTCTGGACAGCATGTCACAACTTTTGAACTTTCTTGCAATCGAAGGCTAGACTTGGCACAAAGATTTAAAATAAAGATACAATGATTTTGCTACGGTAGTAACAATCATCAAGCCCACTAAAAACTGAAAGTAAAAACTTAAACTAAAGATAACAAGGGTTGTCTCCCTAGAGCTCTTTCTTTATAGCCATAAAGATAGGCTTAAGATTTTAATGATGCTCTCATAGGAATAAGGAATAAGATTTGAAGAACAAAAGAGAGCATCAAGAAGAAAATAACAAACACATTTAAGTCTAACATGCTTCCTATGCAAAGGGATCTTGTAGAGAAATAACTCATGGAAGCATAAAGATATTAGCATAGGAAGCCAAAATAAGAGCAACTTCAAAACCTTCAACATAAAGAGATGGAACTTGATATTATTGAAATATATATAAGCATATGTTCCCCTCTCATAATAATTTTCAGTGGGATCATGAATAAACTCAACAATATAAGCATCACATAAAGCATTGTTACCATGATCCACATGAAAAAGGGTACTCTTACTCTCCACATAAGCATAATCTTTTTCATTGGTAATAGTGGGAGTAGGACTATCATAAACAACTTGAACACTACAGATTAATTGTGTATTAGGAAGATGGTCTTCAACAAGGGAGTAATTACCTCCATGATTATGACAAGTTTCATAAGGATAATTTCTCCTTATGTCATAGGTACCTTTATAATCACTAAAGATAGGAGTTATAACATCATCATAGTTGATAAGAGCATTATCATTGCTAGAAACTATATTTTTAAACATGTTGTGTGATAGGTCACACAATTCTCTAGCACTTTCATTTAAATCTTTGACCCAAGTGATTTTTCTTTCATGCTTATGTTGCTAACAATACTTCTCTTCTTCAATCATAGGCCTTTCACAAGGTCTATCCACTCCACAAAATTTAACATGCTTATGTAAAACTTCATTTTCAGGAATTGGATCATGCATGTTGCAATCATCATGAACAATTTCATTTTCTGTGCAAATCTGTTTAAAAGGTTCATGATGCTTGATCCAATTCTCCTTAGGCATATTAATATGTGAAGCAAAATATTTGAGGAAATAAACAAGGAGTTGAGAATCAAGCCCAAACTTACCACTAAACTTATTAAAACTTGCAGTTTCAACAAAGGACTTAATGCAATCATACTAATAATTTATACCTGACTCTTTACCTTTGTCGATCTCCCAATCTTCAGTATTGCGTTGAATTCTTTCAAGGAGTTCCCATTTAGCATCAATCTTTTCGTTTGTGAAAGAACCCATAGAGGAAGCATTGAGCAAGTCTTTATACTGTCGAGAAAGCCTCGCATAAAAATTAGTAATAATTATATCTGTGGGGAGTCCATGGTTAGGACATTTTAGCATTAAAGTTTTCAGTCTCCCCCAAGATTGAGCTATGCTCTCTCTGTCATGAGGATAGAATTATTAACATAATTCCTATTCTCATGAACTTCATGAAGAGGATAAAACTTGGAGTAAAAGAGAGACTGGATCTCTTCCCAATCCCGTAGGTGAGAATCATCTAGTAGCCTATACCATTCAAATGTTTTTCCTTTCAGTGACAAGGCAAATAATTTCTTCATGACTTCACATCTTGTCAAACCTGAAATCTTAAATAACTCACAAAGTTCTGTAAGTTTCAACAAATGAATACTAGGATTGACTGTCCCATCATAACAATCATTAATAATTATTTCAACTATCCCAAGTGGTATTTTGAACGAGATACATTCAGTAGGTGGAGGAGACTTCTCTACCACGGGTGTGGTAAAGCGGCCTTCCCCAAACAACGAGCTAAGAGTGCAATTTTCCATAATCATAACTAGTTAAAATGAAAACAAGAAACGAAAAGATTTAATTGCAAGATCTAAAGATATACCTTCAAATCTTACCTCCCCGGCAACGGCGCCAGAAATAGCTTGATGTCTACGCACGCTTCTATTCTTGTAGACTATGTTGGGCCTCCAAGCGCAGAGGTTTGTAGGACAGCAACAATTTCCCTCAAGTGGATGACCTAAGGTTTATCGAACCCAGGGAAGTAGAGGTTGAAGATGTTCTCTCTCAAGCAACCCTGCAATTAAGATACAATAAGTCTCTTGTGTCCCCAACACACCTAATACAACTAGGAGTTGTATAGGTGCACTAGTTTGGCGAAGAGATGGTAAAATACGAGTGATAGGCGTGGCAAAGCAAGGTAATATAAATCTGTAATAAAAAGTGCAGCAAGCAAACATGTGACAAAAGTGAGCACAAACGGTGTAACAATGGTGGAAACAAGGCCTAGGCTTCATACTTTCACTAGTGGAAACTCTCAACAACATTAACATAGTCTAATCACATGATATTTCCCATAAAACATGCAATGGAGACGCACTCGGAGGTCATTCCTTTGTGGTCAAGGGAGGATGAGATTTATGTAGGGCTAAAAAAGCACACCTCAAAGTTCATAGTTCTCAATCTATGGATTTCCCAATGTCACCGCGGCCATCCAAAGAGAGTACCACAATCACCACAACATATCTCAAGGATAGTCAAAGATAAGCACCAAGAGACTCTCAATCTTCCATCAACACACAAAAAAGGAAATCACTCATGATAATATTCTTCTAACCCATGTCCAATAGACCGCTGTCACCTTGGTCTCGGGGATTATACTAGATAAGATCAATTGAGTACATCAATCCAATACATAGAGGAAGGGGAAATATCATGGGATCACCCAAGATTAACATAGCCTATGATCACAACGAAGATCACATCATGGGAGAGAGAGAAGAACACATAGCTACTGGTAGAAACCTCAGCCCCGAGGGAGAAATACTCCCGCTTCATGGAGGGAGGAAGCAACGTCGATGGAGATGAATCCGGGGGCACTTCCCCGTCCCGGCAAGGTGCCGGCACAGGAATTATGTCCCCCCCGAGATGGCGATGGCGGCGTAGATCGGAATTGCTTCTGGAGAAAAGGGGTCCGGAATCAGGGTTTCCTCCGCGGGGGTAAAAATAGGGCCAAAGGGGGGCACCAGGGGGGCCACATGGCATCCAGGAGGGTGCCCGGCGCGGCCTAGGGTGGGGTCGCGCCAGGGACCCTTCTGGAGTCCCTGTGGTGGCCCTCCCCTCCTTCCTTGGTGATTCCGGAAGCTTCCGGGATGCTAATTTATTATATAATTTTGCCGGAATTTTTGGAGCACTTTTAATGGCCGGAAAACCTAAAATACAAAAACAGCAGAAAATCGGAACTGGCAACTGGGTGCACTGAGTTAATAGGTTATTCCAAATATGCTCAAACGTGTATGAAAGTTCAAGCAAAACATGGCAAAGTCACACAAAACATGCATGGAGCAAGCAGAAATTATAGATACGTTTGGGACGTATCAACATCCCCAAGCTTAATTCCTGCTCGTCCTCGAGTAGGTAAATGATACCAAGAATAATTTCTATGGTGACATGCCGCACAACCATATGAGGACTTTTAAGTAAAGCAATTAAAGCATGCAATTCAATTCAAGTCTTAACAAGGAAGAGTCTATATTAGCATTGACACAAGCAACAAAAGAACAAAAGGTGCAAGAGCTCTCGCTGTCCGTGACTCTAATGTCTCCAGATGGTGTTTGCGTGCAAGCAGGGGACTGGGAAAAAGAGAAAAAATGGGTAGTTGAGAACAACTATCTACTGAAGTTTCACACTTGGTCTCCTTTGGATTCTGATCTTGACTCGTCCCCAGACCACTAGCCAGGTACAAGACAAACTGATCCACTCCCTTTCGATATGTTGAGAACTCATGCAATGGATGAGCGTGAGCAAGAAAGTTGACACCTAAAAGGCGAAACAGAAAGAAGGTGGAGGAGGAAGACAAAAAGGTGTGAAAGACTCACATCAATAAGGACAATCATAGGTGAGAGAAGGCCATATGATAGATATGATGTGAGGAGTAGGGATTGCCATGCAACGGATGCACATGTGAGCTAAAAGCTCTCCAAGGAAACTAGTGGGGGTGCATCTAACTTGCTTCCTCAAGAAGACCTAGATCTCGTTTGAGGAGGCTCATCATTGGAATATACAAGCCAAGTTCTATAGTGTGAAGGTCCCCACATAGCTATATGCATGATGATGATCTCTATGGAGTACAAGGGATAGAGGATGAAGTACTAGTGTGGATCTCTCAAAAGGAATAGTAGTGTGCCCCCTTCTCTCTTTTTATTTTTATTTTTCTCCTTTTTCTATTTTTTGTATTTTTTTGGTGGCCTCAATGGCTCTTTCTATTTAACTCTCATTTTTCCTCTTTGGGATCTTTTGATTTTGTCCTCTTTGGGATCTTTTCCTCACTTTAGGGGCACACTCTATATTTTACAAGAAAATAGGAGATCTTTCACACTTTACAAGGGTACTCACATAAAGAAGATGTAACTATCATGATGCAAATGTATGCCTCTGCCAGGGTAGAAGGATATGCAATGATACTAGCGCGTCATGTAGCAATGATTAGGGCAAGGCCCAACTAGCATGCAGCTCATCGATCAAGCAAGTAGCATGCATGAAATGAAATCAAGTCATGAGAAGGTGGATGTTGCATGGCAATGTATCTCGAAAAGGCTATGGAAATGCCTTGTAGGTAGGTATGGTGGTTGTTTTGAGGAAAGATATAAGGAGGCTTATGATGACAGAGCGTATCGTGCCAAGGGTTTGGATGCACCGGCGAAGTATGCACCAACTCTCAAGGTGAGAAAGGGCAATGCACGGTACCGAAGAGGCTAGAAAATGTATAGGTGGGTGGAAGTGTCAACTTTCGAATACTCAAATTAGTCCAAAGAAATCATGGACTTATTATCGGTAACTCTCAATCTAATCAGGAGGTTCACAAAGAGACAAGTACCCCGAGGAGGAGAGTATGGGGGTTTGGTTATCCATGCGCATCCTCGACTCATGGTACGTGAGTGTACTCTAATATTCGAACCCTCCAAAGGTTAGTGATCCATCTAGTAGCTAGAGATCTCAACAGGGGTTTTCGTTTTCGAAAATCACACGGATTGCCCAAAATACGACATCTATCACTAATTGGCTCGAGCTCTTGACACTGAAAGTTCAAACATTACTCTAGTCAATACCTCAAAACTATTGCAAGTTACTACTATAAAGAGAATAGCAACTTCAACTACCTACTTTCTAGTCAAGACACAAAACTCAGTGCAACAGGCAAACTCTCTAACAAGATAAATCATGCAACCTATAGAAAGTTCAACCTGAGACAAAAGAAAAGCTCTAGAAGAACACTAAAGCACTACAACTAAACAGGGAAGCAGCTAAGAAAAGAAAAAGAACAACTCACAGCTAAGGAAATAATCATGCAAATCCAATGAGGAGTTCTAGTTCAAACGCGTGTTTCTATCCCACACAAAGTAAGACGGGATCTAACTTTTTATGAACAGCAAGCAAAGCTAAAGAAAACTAAAAATAAAACCTAAGAGCGAGACACTCCAAGCATAGCACATAACGCATGAAGTGATAAAAATATAGTGAGACGAAGGACGAACTGATGATTGTTGATGGAGAAGGGGATGCACGGGGGAATCCCCAAGCTTAGACGCTTGAGTCTCCTTGAATATTTTTTGGGGATGCATGGGGGCATCCCCAAGCTTGAGCGCTTGACACTCCCGAATCTTCTTTCATCATCTTCCATCGCACACTTGAAAACTCCCTTCATACATAACTCATCATAAGCTGATTAGAGAAGTTAGTACCCTTAATAAATAAAAAAATTCCACTGGAAACAAAGATATTCTTGAAGAGCTACTGTTTCTCCAGATTGCCAAAAAAAATTTGCAAAGAAAAATCAAGCTTAAGGTCTGAAAAAGTTAGGAGAGACAAAACGTGGCAGAATCTGTGAAAAAAAGAACAACAGGTAGTAAAGAATTTTTTAGGGGTACTTCTGCAACTCGAATCAAAAAACTGAGAACATACGCTCGAAATTCAATTGTATGGAGCACGCTGTCAAAATAATTCAGATCAAAAAGATGATTTGGTGATTTTAGGCTATTTTTTCCGTCCAAGGACAAAATCTGTTTTCTGGACAGCATGTCACAACTTTTGAACTTTCTTGCAATCGAAGGCTAGACTTGGCACAAAGATTTAAAATAAAGATACAATGATTTTGCTACGGTAGTAACAATCATCAAGCCCACTAAAAACTGAAAGTAAAAACTTAAACTAAAGATAACAAGGGTTGTCTCCCTAGAGCTCTTTCTTTATAGCCATAAAGATAGGCTTAAGATTTTAATGATGCTCTCATAGGAATAAGGAATAAGATTTGAAGAACAAAAGAGAGCATCAAGAAGAAAATAACAAACACATTTAAGTCTAACATGCTTCCTATGCAAAGGGATCTTGTAGAGAAATAACTCATGGAAGCATAAAGATATTAGCATAGGAAGCCAAAATAAGAGCAACTTCAAAACCTTCAACATAAAGAGATGGAACTTGATATTATTGAAATATATATAAGCATATGTTCCCCTCTCATAATAATTTTCAGTGGGATCATGAATAAACTCAACAATATAAGCATCACATAAAGCATTGTTACCATGATCCACATGAAAAAGGGTACTCTTACTCTCCACATAAGCATAATCTTTTTCATTGGTAATAGTGGGAGTAGGACTATCATAAACAACTTGAACACTACAGATTAATTGTGTATTAGGAAGATGGTCTTCAACAAGGGAGTAATTACCTCCATGATTATGACAAGTTTCATAAGGATAATTTCTCCTTATGTCATAGGTACCTTTATAATCACTAAAGATAGGAGTTATAACATCATCATAGTTGATAAGAGCATTATCATTGCTAGAAACTATATTTTTAAACATGTTGTGTGATAGGTCACACAATTCTCTAGCACTTTCATTTAAATCTTTGACCCAAGTGATTTTTCTTTCATGCTTATGTTGCTAACAATACTTCTCTTCTTCAATCATAGGCCTTTCACAAGGTCTATCCACTCCACAAAATTTAACATGCTTATGTAAAACTTCATTTTCAGGAATTGGATCATGCATGTTGCAATCATCATGAACAATTTCATTTTCTGTGCAAATCTGTTTAAAAGGTTCATGATGCTTGATCCAATTCTCCTTAGGCATATTAATATGTGAAGCAAAATATTTGAGGAAATAAACAAGGAGTTGAGAATCAAGCCCAAACTTACCACTAAACTTATTAAAACTTGCAGTTTCAACAAAGGACTTAATGCAATCATACTAATAATTTATACCTGACTCTTTACCTTTGTCGATCTCCCAATCTTCAGTATTGCGTTGAATTCTTTCAAGGAGTTCCCATTTAGCATCAATCTTTTCGTTTGTGAAAGAACCCATAGAGGAAGCATTGAGCAAGTCTTTATACTGTCGAGAAAGCCTCGCATAAAAATTAGTAATAATTATATCTGTGGGGAGTCCATGGTTAGGACATTTTAGCATTAAAGTTTTCAGTCTCCCCCAAGATTGAGCTATGCTCTCTCTGTCATGAGGATAGAATTATTAACATAATTCCTATTCTCATGAACTTCATGAAGAGGATAAAACTTGGAGTAAAAGAGAGACTGGATCTCTTCCCAATCCCGTAGGTGAGAATCATCTAGTAGCCTATACCATTCAAATGTTTTTCCTTTCAGTGACAAGGCAAATAATTTCTTCATGACTTCACATCTTGTCAAACCTGAAATCTTAAATAACTCACAAAGTTCTGTAAGTTTCAACAAATGAATACTAGGATTGACTGTCCCATCATAACAATCATTAATAATTATTTCAACTATCCCAAGTGGTATTTTGAACGAGATACATTCAGTAGGTGGAGGAGACTTCTCTACCACGGGTGTGGTAAAGCGGCCTTCCCCAAACAACGAGCTAAGAGTGCAATTTTCCATAATCATTACTAGTTAAAATGAAAACAAGAAACGAAAAGATTTAATTGCAAGATCTAAAGATATACCTTCAAATCTTACCTCCCCGGCAACGGCGCCAGAAATAGCTTGATGTCTACGCACGCTTCTATTCTTGTAGACTATGTTGGGCCTCCAAGCGCAGAGGTTTGTAGGACAGCAACAATTTCCCTCAAGTGGATGACCTAAGGTTTATCGAACCCAGGGAAGTAGAGGTTGAAGATGTTCTCTCTCAAGCAACCCTGCAATTAAGATACAATAAGTCTCTTGTGTCCCCAACACACCTAATACAACTAGGAGTTGTATAGGTGCACTAGTTTGGCGAAGAGATGGTAAAATACGAGTGATAGGCGTGGCAAAGCAAGGTAATATAAATCTGTAATAAAAAGTGTAGCAAGCAAACATGTGACAAAAGTGAGCACAAACGGTGTAACAATGGTGGAAACAAGGCCTAGGCTTCATACTTTCACTAGTGGAAACTCTCAACAACATTAACATAGTCTAATCACATGATATTTCCCATAAAACATGCAATGGAGACGCACTCGGAGGTCATTCCTTTGTGGTCAAGGGAGGATGAGATTTATGTAGGGCTAAAAAAGCACACCTCAAAGTTCATAGTTCTCAATCTATGGATTTCCCAATGTCACCGCGGCCATCCAAAGAGAGTACCACAATCACCACAACATATCTCAAGGATAGTCAAAGATAAGCACCAAGAGACTCTCAATCTTCCATCAACACACAAAAAAGGAAATCACTCATGATAATATTCTTCTAACCCATGTCCAATAGACCGCTGTCACCTTGGTCTCGGGGATTATACTAGATAAGATCAATTGAGTACATCAATCCAATACATAGAGGAAGGGGAAATATCATGGGATCACCCAAGATTAACATAGCCTATGATCACAACGAAGATCACATCATGGGAGAGAGAGAAGAACACATAGCTAGTGGTAGAAACCTCAGCCCCGAGGGAGAAATACTCCCGCTTCATGGAGGGAGGAAGCAACGTCGATGGAGATGAATCCGGGGGCACTTCCCCGTCCCGGCAAGGTGCCGGCACAGGAATTATGTCCCCCCCGAGATGGCGATGGCGGCGTAGATCGGAATTTCTTCTGGAGAAAAGGGGTCCGGAATCAGGGTTTCCTCCGCGGGGGTAAAAATAGGGCCAAAGGGGGGCACCAGGGGGGCCACATGGCATCCAGGAGGGTGCCCGGTGCGGCCTAGGGTGGGGTTGTTCCAGGGACTCTTCTGGAGTCCCTGTGGTGGCTCTCCCCTCCTTCCTTGGTGATTCCGGAAGCTTCCGGGATGCTGATTTTTTATATAATTTTTCCGGAATTTTTGGAGAACTTTTAATGGCCGGAAAACTGAAATACAAAAGCAGCAGAAAACAAGAACTGGCAACTGGGTGCACTGAGTTAATAGGTTGGTCCAAATATGCTTAAAAGTGTATGAAAGTTCAAGAAAAACATAGCAAAGTCACACAAAACATGCATGGAGCAAGCAGAAATTATAGATACGTTTGGGACGTATCATTCACCCATTTTAAAATGGTCAAACATAAAAACAAATTGCATATTCTTAATCCTTGCATTTTTATGATAATTTTGTACATATTATATGTTTAATTTGGAGTTAATATGAATTTTCTATAAATTTCTAAAGGTTTTTACTATTTTCTTCCATTTTCTGAATTTCCTTTAACATAAAAATGACTTATTGCGTCATGCTGGTGTCATGCTGACGCAGAGGGGGTTTGACCAGTCAACCCTGCCAGTGGGGCCGACCTGTCAGTGACTGTGGGGTTAATCCCATGTTTAATTAGAACAGAGGGGGTTTAACTTGGCCTTGGGCCCACATGGCAGTGAGGTTAGGGCGGATTAAGGCGTGGTTAACTAGCACTAATCGGCCAGCCACGTCGGCACGGCGGCGTTAAGTCGCCGGCGACTCCAGAACGCGGTGGCGCCCCACGGGAACGGCGAAACTGGCACCATTTGCCGCACCGCGACCACCAGGAGGAAGAGCACGAAGGCGCGCATCTTCCTGGCTAGTTGTGCGGCCACGGGAGGGCTCGAGGTCACGCCGGCGACGAGCTCCGCGGCGGCGGCGCTACTGCGTTGGCGGGCACGGTGACTGGGAGCGCGAGAAAGGCTGGGGTTAGGTGGTTTCGATCACCGGAGCACGGGGAGCTCGATGGCCCAGTCGATAGTGGCGGGGAGAGCTCAACGGCTTCCTGAATCGTCGGCGAGTTCTTGCGGGTCCGGCGGGGATTCGTTGATGAATTCGGTTGCTCCAAGTTGTTCTGGCTCGTGGCCTCCTTCAGGGCTATGAAGACGACGGTGGCACGCTAAGTGGACAACCCGCTGAGGTTTGAAATGGCCGTTAGCCACGGCATCGAGCGGCGACGCTCCAGCAGGCTCTCGGGTGCTCACGGGATTGGCGAGGAGGAGAGGGGGAAGACGACCGTGGAGAGGGGGAAAGGGATGGGGATGGCAAGGGGAGGCTCCTGGACACGTTTTTGTCTTTGGGAAGGCAGGAAGGTCGCCACGGCTTCGTCGGCGACCCCGGCATGGTCGCCACGCACCTGTGCGCGCGCCTGCCTGGGGAAAACGACAGGATGGGGTGTGGGCTGGGCAGGACTGATGGGCCAGGGGGGATGAGTTGGGCCCAAAACAGGTAAGGCCCCCTTTCTGTTTTTCTTTTGTTTTTCTTTCTGTATTGTTGTTGTGCCTTGATAAATAAATACCTAGGCAATTTGTAAAATGCCCAAAACTTTTATATGGTCTTATGTGACATACTAATAGCCACTCACAAGTTTTGGAGATTTTTGAAATTCAAATAATTTGAATTTCAAATCAAATAGGGTATTTTTTAATTTCCAAACTCTGTTTGGAATTTTTGAGAAATCTTTGTGCATGCAGTGGGACCCACTTCACTTTATATGTGATCATGCTTATTTATAAGACTTTTCATAAAGTTCAGAGGAATTTTTGGAAGTAATTTTTGTTTGGCCATTCGAATTAAATTCTTTAGGGCTTTTCTTTTTCCCCAATTCAATTTCTTTTGAAATTTTCACATGATGCAAAGGAGCAATCTAACCCTAGCATATACCTAAAAGAAGGTTGTCACGTTGGAATCTTCGACTAGCGTAGGAATGACCCACTCGAAGCACCGATGGCTGCACCGACATAGGAGTGCACGACGTTATGGAAACCAAGAGTTGGCGTCTAAGACTAAGCTAGATTAGGCAACCGCCTTTGTAAACCTAGATGGACTCCTTGCGACCGAGCCTAGTATATAAAGGCTGAGAGAGGGGACGTCTAGGGCATCCAATCTCATAGCAACACCTCTGGTCTAGAGCAATCCTGCCTTGACCTCCACTGTAATCGCCTTTATCATAATACATCGAGCAGGAAGTAGGGGTTTTATCGACCGAGGGCCCTAAACCTAGGTAAATCCCTGCCTCTTGTTAGCCGACATTATCGCCAACTTCGCACTCCTCTCTAGGATCTAAACCCAGAGTACCTTACCATGGGATTTGCCGAGGCCGATCTTCGTCAATTGGCCGACCATGGGGAAGACGCAGGTTGGAATCACGATCTCGGCGGTCCCATCATCAGCAACTAACAACTCGTCGACTTCGGCAATGATTTGAGCAAGAAACGATCCACTCGAGGACTTCAAGTTCATCGCAAGCTTTCCACTCTCACAGCTGGGCACACTTGACCAGCGAGCGAGTCAAACTCGGGCCTTCGGCGGCTATCGAAGCTACGTCCACGGTGAAGAAATCCCTGATCCAGAAGACAAGCTCAAGAAGAAGTCACTGAATCAATAGTAGCACCACTCCAGATGCCGGAGATCCAAATCAAGATTTCACTCGACCAAGCGCTTGCCATGACAGCAACTTCGATCATAAATCAAGCGCCCGCAGCAGCAGCGACTCCTGACATCGACTCGACCACACGTCCAGGCGAGTACTACGATCCCGTCGGAAGACCAGACGAGTTCGCCAAGATGATCCGGTACTACTTGATCCACGACGGAGTCGAGATGGACCCAAGATTCCACGATCGTTCAAGGGGCCACTCGAAGACGTACCGAGTCATCGGCAAAAGGCGACGGTACAATCCAAACAACCTTACGCCCAGAGAGCAGTTGGACGGAGTGTGCACAATACACTTCTTCAAAGACGATGAAGGATGGCTAAGGTCAAGTCACACCCTCAGAAATTGCCGACTTTTCATCGAGCTGTCCAACAGGCTCAGGGAAGAGAAGCAGCGCAGAGCCAAACGGACCCAGAGGATGACACTAACGTCAGTACCAAACACGGAAGAAAACTACCTGCCAACTCGCGGACCATTATACATGATGCAAGAAGGACGCCCACAAAAAAATAAAGGAGAAGGAAGCACTCTACAACTCCACATAGCCACCTAAATTTTAGTAAAAGAACCCTACTATTTATGCGACTCGGACGTCAGCATCACCTTCTCGCAAAAGGACCACCCGCCAGCAATTCCATGACCAGAACACGTGTTACTAGTCCTAGAGGCTATGACATGTCGCGAGTATTCATGGACGGAGGAAGCAGCCTGAACATCATCTTCACGACTGTAAGAGCAAAGTTTTGCCCCCGTGTGTTTTGGATATTGTTGGACAAAACAATAGAGGAACAAACAATGTTTTCTAGTATAAACAGTTGCTTAGGTTCCTGAAGGACAAGCTATGTGATAAAGCTTCAGGGAAGGTCTTCAAGTTATCGAAGCATAACCCACACAGCGAAGCTTAATCACGAAGGTTGACCCCCAAAAATGAAGGTGTCCTGAAGCTCTACTCATTGAAGGAAATGAAGAAGACGGCGCAAGATGTTTTTGTGTAGTTCTTTTTCGGTTCCTTGAGTCATAGGACAAACCGTACTATCAAGAGGGGTATTTAGTTTGTGGATACCGAAGGCATTGAGAAATGCTCAGATCAAATCCAAACCTAGTGAGAAGCCTGAGTGAAGAAATCTCATGTGCACTAAGTTAAGTTTCGGTAGCAAAGACTTCGTTCTTTGGCAACTGAAGCAGAACTAAGTCCGTGAGTCATCTTTACTTGTTCCTCAAGTAAAGTTGCGCATTGATGACAAATCCGACCGTTGTGGACACGTGTCAAGCTGTCACCTCGGGTCAGTTTGGTCATTTCGCACCTCGGGATCGCTAACTATAAATACGCCGCCCCCTCCTCCATTTGCGGGTGGCTGCTCTGAGATCATTCCAAGAGAGACTGAAGAGAGCAACCCCAAAACGCCACCGAAGCAAAAACCAAAATCAAGAATACTGAAGCCTAAGTCCCAGTGATCTGAGTAGATTTGAGATGACTTAGGTGAAAGCCTGCTAGCCTTTTTATCTTGGAGAACTGCAATTCTCCTAGAAGGTTAGAGAGTTGTACTTCAGAGAGCAAAGAGTAATTGTCGCCTCGAAGTCCAGTTGGTCAAAGGTTTCGGTGATTTCCTCAATAATCAACCACGAGTGAAGAACTGATCAAGCTCAAGGAGTTTGATGCAGTGGAGCAACGGACGGAGAGAGATTTTCTCCAGGTGTTCAATCACCAGTCCCTCCAACCAGACGTAGCGCTTTGTAGAGCGTGAACTGGTCGAACAAACATCGCCGAGTCCCAGTTCATTTTACTTCAAGCATTTACCTTCAGTATAGCATTTGCTTCACTGTTATGCTTCAATGTGTTTTGATTCACTACATGTAGTTTCTCTTCCAGTTATTCTTCGCTATTCCGCACTGCTTATGCTTCACTTCAATAGTTTCAGTAGAAAATTTTGAAGTGATCATTCACCCGCTCCCCCTCTGATCACATACTTGGACTTTCAATTGGTATCAGAGCTAGTCACTCCCTACACTCTGTGTGTTTTGGATTAACCTCCTGGAGTGTCTTCAATGTGTTCAAGTATGTCTTTCGCAGCTATTCGCTCCGGCGAACCTATTCCTATTTTTAATGGGAAGGACTACCCGTACTGGAAGGAAAAGATGAAAAGAAATATCATGGCTATCAACTCTATCACCTGGCAAGTTGTCTTGTATGGTGTCACTGTTGCAGACGAGAACGCCATCACTCCTGAAGAAGCCAAAGTGATTGATCTTGATTCTGTAGTTTGGGTTTTCATCACCAATCACTTGGCACCAGAAAAGTATCATGAAGTGAAGAATATTCCTACTGCTAAAGGTGTCTGGGACTATCTTGAAAAGATTGGTGAAGGTGTTTCTACCCAAAAGGATGCCAGAATTGACACACTACGAAGCAAATTCTATCGCTTCAAGAGAATCGAGGGTGAAAAAGTCAGCTCAATTTACAGCAGACTCACAGCTCTTGCAAATGAGTTGATTTCCCTCGGTGCTTATGACATTACTCCTCACTCAGTTGTAAGAACTTGGCTTCGCTCATTAGATGACTCGTTTGATCACATTGTGCTGATGATCAAGGAAAGGACTGATTTCAGACGTCTTGTTGCCGCTGATATTCTTGAGAGACTCACTACCTTTGAAATGGAAGAAGATGATAAACGTGACATAAATGGTTCACGAAGAAAAACTCATGCTTTGAAAGCAAAAGCTTCACGTCATTCTTCACCCGAGGTCAGTTCTGCTTCAGGTGTCGAATCAGATGATCCTGCAAGTATTGGGAAGGATTTGGCATTGATCATGAGACGCTTCAATCGCTTCCAAAGAAAAGGTTTTTCTTCACCGAGAAAGAGTTATTCTTCAAGAAGCTCCACTCACTCATCTCACCGTTCATCCTCAAGAAGCTCTCCATCAAAAGACAACTGTTGCTCCAAATGCAAGAAACCAGGTCACTACATTGCTGATTGTCCTCTGTGGGAAGCTGAGAACAAAGCAAAGCCTTCGCTCAGAGACTCCTCATCCAAGTCCCACAGATCTTCCAGAAGCTATGAATCTAAAAGACATGATTCCAGTTCGTGAAGAGATAAGAAGAAATATTCTGATGATGACAAGAAGAAGAAGTATCACAAGAAGCGTGAGGGTTCTTCATCAAAGACTCACTCGTCTCGTCGAAGCAGCTCTCACCGAGCCAAGGCCTATCTGGGACAGGAGATGAACTCCGAAGACGAAGCCTCTGTGTCCGAAGCTCATTCAAGCCGAAGGTCTGGGTCAGGATCCGAATCAGATGGTGTTGCTGGTTTGGCATTCGCTTCAGCAGATGCTTCGACAAAAGCTTCGAGCTCATTCTTCACCAACAACAGTAGTGAAGATGAATCTTCTGAATATTGCTTCATGGCCAAGGCGAAGGTATCTTCATCAAAATCTAACTATGATACCTCTGATTGTTCTTCATATGAAAGTGATTCAAAGATAAGCTATGCTAAACTTGCTAAAATTGCTTCAATCCAACAAGATGAACATGATTCACTAAGCAAAACCATTAAGAAATCAGAAACTCTGTTGATCGATGAGATAGAGAAAGGTCAAACTTTAACTAATGAGCATGAAGCTCTGAAAGAAAAGTTTGAAGAATTATCTTCTCGGCATGATCTTCTTTCAGTTGATTATGAGAAGCTCACCTATGAATTTCTTCAGAGGAAAATGGCTCTCGAAAAACTGAAAGAGGCTCATGAAGAGTTGGAAAATGTCAATCTCTCTCTCATGGCTCAACAAGGTTCTGGAGCAAATCATAAAAATGAATCACCTTGTTTGGATTGTTTGGAACGAAGAAAAATTGACTCCAAAGGAAAAGCTCCTATTGTTATTGATGATACTAATGCCTCCGATGAGGAAAACCCGTCTGTTACCGAGGAACTCCTCAGGTTGAAAAACTTATTTGAAACAGGCATGTTCAAAAGTGTGCAAGGTCACCAGTATCTTTGTGATATCCTGAGGAAGGCTCTCCTTCACAGGAATCCCAGGAATGAAGGTGTTGGTTTCGAGAGAAAGATAAACCCTGATGGCACCTATTGGGAACCTGAGCAGTATCCTAAGACTGTTTGGGTCCTTGCGAAAGGGAACCCCATTGATATAGCTAACTTTTCAGGTTTTGATTGCAAGATGAACAAAGCCATTGTAGACGAATCACTTGACTCAGACTACAAGCTCATCAAAGATGAACAGGGAAAGGTTACAGCTGAGTATGTTGGTACTCCTCCTAAGAATGGCTTCTATAAGAGGCAGATATGGGTGCAGAAAGCACTTGTGGAAAAACGGCCTGCTAACCATACCATGCAGGGAAAGTCTTCGGTACCACCGAATCATTTCTATTCTCTTGAAATGAGAAATGATCCTCTGGTGACCGAATCAAATGTTCCGCAGAAGCAATACTATCGCACTGGTCGTGATACTTATCGTCCTCATAATAATCATACTAAGATTGCATATGCTCATTCTTATGCTAACCATTCGCAGAGGACTTACATTTATGGTGTGCTTGATGGTACACCGAAGCAATACACTCCTGTTAGATTTAATATTGCTTCAACCAGTGCTTCAACATCTTCTCAGTCACCTGCTCGTTTGTGGGTGGTTAAGAAGAACTAATTCTTCTGCAGAGCTATGTCTCCGGTGGATCCGAATGGGTCATGGATAGTGGTTGCACAAATCATATGACCGGAGACAAGGAGTTATTCACCAAAGAAAAATTATCTCACTCTTCTGAGAATTACATTACCTTCGGTGATAACAACAAGGGTAAAGTTTTAGGTTTGGGTAAGGTTGCCATATCGAAAGATAAGCACATTGACAAGGTTATGCTAGTCCAATCCCTTGGATATAATCTAATGTCTATTTCGAAGTTATGCGATATGGGTATGCTTGTTTTATTTTCTTCTTTGCGTTGTGTTGTCTTTTCACAGGATGACTATGCGTTTGTCTTCGAGGGTTACCGAAAAGGAGACTTATACATTGTTGATTTTTCTTCGGGCCCTGCTGTATCCACATGCTTAATGGCAAAAGCTTCATCTGATTGGTTATGGCATCGAAGACTTGGTCATGCAGGGATGAGAAATCATGTTATTGGCCTTAGCGAAGTTAAATTCGACAAGGATCGTCTCTGCAGTGCTTGTGAAGCTGGTAAAATTACGAAGAAACATCATTCAGCGAAGACTATCATGACTACCACTCGTCCTCTTGAATTGCTTCATATGGATCTCTTTGGTCCTCAAAATTATGCAAGCCTGGGAGGAAATAAATATGGTCTAGTTATTGTTGATGATTTCTCTCGTTATATTTGGGTTTTGTTTTTGGATGACAAGAGCAAAGTTGTTGAAATCTTCAAGTCATTCGCCAAGAGAGCTCAAACAGAATATGAATTATCTCTGAAGCATATCCGAAGTGATAATGGAACTGGATTCAAAAATACTCGTATTGAAGATTTTCTTGATGAGCATGGTTTTACTCATGAGTTCTCTGCTGCTTATACACCTCAACAGAATGGTGTTGTTGAAAGGAAGAATAGAACTCTCATTGAGATGGCCAGAACTATGCTTGCTGAATACAAGACTCCTATTAGGTTCTGGGCCGAAGCAATTAACACTGCTTGTCATATCATCAACAAGGTTTACCTTCACAAATTTCTGAAGAAGACTTCACATGAGCTTATCACTGGTAACAAACCAAATGTTTCGTACCTTAGGGTGTTTGGTGCTCCATGCTTCATTAGAGATATGAATCATAGCTCCAAATTTGCCCCTAAGGCACATGAAGGTTTTCTTTTAGGTTATGGCTCAAACTCTCATACTTACAGAGTCTATAACTCTCACTTTGGGAAAGTTATGGAAACTGTGAATGTGAGATTTGATGAAACTAATGGCTCTCAAAAAGAGCATTTGCCTCATGATCTAGATGAACCTCCTCTTGATGAAGTGATCAGGTCCATGGCTATTGGAGAGATTCGCTCTGTTGAAGCCAACACTAGTCAAGCAAATAGGGATGATGATGGTCCAATGTTCCCACACATAGCCCGGGGCGCTGGAGATCAACATCCTGAAGCAAATAATGAACAGGACGAAGAAGAGCAAAGGATCAAAGGGAATGCAAATCCCGAAGGAAATGCTGATCCTGAAGCTAATGCAGAACCTGAAGCAGAACCTGAGCCTGAAGCAAATGAATCAACCTTATCACGAGTTCGAAGAAGAGTTGATGTTGACTCGATTCTTGAAGAAATTCATCAACCAGGTCGTCCTACAACTCGCTCTCGTACTCGTTTGGCTAACTTCTGTGGAAATTTTTCGTTCGTCTCCATGTTAGAACCGTCAAAGTTTGATGAAGCCATGAAGGATCCAGATTGGTTAACTGCCATGCTCGAAGAACTTAACCAGTTCGAGCGAAACAAAGTCTGGTCCTTAGTTGATAGACCTGATCCCACGAAGCACAACATCATTGGTACAAAGTGGATTTTTCGCAACAAGCAAGATGAAGATGGTATAGTGGTAAGAAACAAAGCACGACTGGTAGCACAAGGTTACACCCAAATTGAAGGTATCGATTTCGGTGAAACTTATGCTCCTGTTGCTCGTCTCGAATCCATTCGTGTTATGCTTGCTTTTGCAAATTTCAATGGTATTCTGCTTTATCAAATGGATGTGAAAAGTGCTTTTCTTAACGGAGATATCGAGGAAGAAGTGTATGTTATGCAGCCTCCAGGTTTTGAAGACCCGAAGAAACCCGACATGGTGTACAGGTTACACAAGTCCCTCTATGGGTTGAAGCAAGCACCTCGTGCTTGGTACGACACATTGAAGGATTTCCTTCTGAAGAAAGGCTTCAAACCAGGAACCACTGACCCAACACTTTTCACTCGATCTTATAATGGTGATCTGTTTGTATGTCAAATATATGTAGATGATATCATTTTTGGATGCACTAACACAGAAATCAGCGAAGAATTTGCCAAAATGATGTCGAAGAAATATGAGATGTCTATGATGGGTGAATTGAAGTTCTTCCTTGGACTTCAAATCCGTCAACAGAAGAATGGCACCTTTATTTCTCAAGAAAAATATCTCAAGAATTGCCTGAAGAAGTTTGGTCTCACTGAATGCAAAACCATTAAGACGCCTATGCCTACCAATGGCTTCTTAGACGCAGATGAGAAGGGCAAAGCCTTCGACCAGAAGAAATACCGGTCTATGATTGGATCCCTTTTATATCTTTGCGCATCTAGACCTGACATTATGCTTTCAGTATGTATTTGTGCTCGTTTTCAGGCAAATCCAAAGGAATCACATCACACCGCTGTAAAGCAAATTCTTCGTTATCTTGCTCACACACCTACCTTGGGGTTATGGTATCCCAAGGGAGCTCAGTTTGATCTCATTGGGTATTCTGACTCTGACTGGGCTGGTGATTGTGTGGATAGGAAGTCAACTTCAGGGACTTGTCATTTCCTTGGAAGATCACTTGTGTGTTGGGCTTCAAAGAAGCAAAACTGTGTTTTAATATCTACTGCTGAAGCCGAATACATTGCTGCTGGTTCATGCTGTACTCAGATTCTATGGCTGAAGCAAACGCTGAAGGATTATGGTATTCATGTGAAGAAAATCCCTCTCCTATGTGATAATGAGAGTGCAATCAAAATTTCCCACAATCCTGTACAGCACTCTCGCACGAAGCATATTGACATTCGCCATCATTTTCTTCGTGATCATGTTCAGCGTGAAGATATTGTTATCAGTCATGTCAGAACTGAAGATCAACTGGCAGATATTTTCACGAAACCATTGGATGAGAAAAGATTCTGTGCGTTAAGGTGTGAGCTCAATATATTGGACTCACGACATGTACTGTAAGACCGAACCTTTTTACTTCTGTATATACTCAGTTACTTTGTCACTTACTTATTTAGTTTCGTTGTTTGTTTTTGCTTCGTTTAGTTTATTTTAATTTCACTTGGTTTTAGTCCTCTATGCTTATCACCTTTTGCTTCGTTCGTTTTTTTTTCGAGGTGATAAGTTTCGGACCCTACCCTTTCTATTCTTTTTCTTTCTTATTCTGTCTGTCCAAAATGGTTGAGCACAATTGAAACGGAAAACATTTGCTTCGAACATCATTGAGTTCCGAATCAAATGCTTCCAATTTTCATCGAAGTTTTACTCAAGTCGAGGACATATTCTTCGGTCGTTGAGATCCCATCAAATCCGGGTCGTTGAGATTTTCTTGCGATTCGCCACGAGATCCTCGTCGTAGAATCCGGAGAGACAATCGCTGGGGGCCGTTCGTTCTAATCTGACAGCTCCTGTCAGACGGGCCTATATAAGGCCTCCCACCTCAGCGAAGCCATCCCACCTCCTCATTCGCATCTCCCCGGAACCCTTTCTCCCGAGCGCCGCTGAGCTCTTCGTCTCCGTCGCCGCTCTCGCCGCTTCACTGCCGGAAGAGCGCCGCCGTGGACTTCACGCCGTCGACGAGCACATCCTCTCCGCTCTTCGCCGCCGTAGTTGCTTGACGCCACCGAGATAGGGTACGCCAAGCCTCGATCCAATCTCCATCTCTTGTGTTCTTCTTTCTCCAGATTGGATCCGAGTTATTAGACTATTTGTTTTTGGATGATTTTCTTAGGTTTCCTTGATCCGTTGGATTGTTGCACCATTGCGAAACCTGTTTCTGCTAGTCAAGGTTTCCTCCTCGATTCAGGTTAGCAGTTAGGGTTAGTATCTATCTGTTCTGTGTTAGGGTTTCTGTTCATCATTGTGTGAGGTTAAGTCTAGCTCAGAACAGACCAGAATATTTACCCAAAATTCTTCACAGAATCTCTTGTCAAAAATGTTTTTGGATCGAAACTTTTTCTGGTGCTCATTCCATACTCGTCTTTTCCCTCGCTACCTTTATGATTTTCACAGGATGTCTGCTGAGTTAGACTTCGGGAATGAGTCACCAAACCTTGATCACATCAACGAAGCAGAACGTACTGCACCGAAGAAGAAAGGAGGAAGAAAAAAGGAAACCAACAACGCCAGAGGCATCCCCGAATCAATTCGCATTGCTCTGGGTTATGACACACCTCCTGAAGAGACCAAGGAGCAGCGCAAGAACCGCTTGCAAAACATTCGCAGGTACTGGGCTGTTCGATGGTACAAGTACAAGAGCATCCCTACCTGGAAGTGGACTATGCAGTTTGCCTTCCGTCCGCCCTTTCGGTACACTTCAACCATGTGCAGTCAGTACACTGAAGAGAATCGTCACCTATACTACCCTGTTCCACCGAAGCTTCCTCACCCCAACACCCTCAAGACACCAGATGATTACCCAGAAGAGAAAGAACGACTGAGAATTGCAGCTGAAGCCAAGAGGCTGAAAGAAGAGAAAAAGGCAGCCAAGATGGCAGAAGCTGAAGCCCAAGGTGAAGGGCCTAGCAAGAAGAAGAAGAAGAAGAAGAAGAAGAAGAAGCTGAAGAAGAAGTCTGCTTCTCCACCCCATGCTACAACAGAAGATGAAGAACATGCCAGATTAGAGCAAGCTGAACTGGAAGATTCCATCATGGATGAATCCAATGCAGCTGATGACGAATCTGAATTCGAAGCCGATGACGAATCGGATGATCCTGCTCCCCCCAAGAAACAAAAACTTCAGATCCCACTTAAGAAAAAGCCAGGAGAGAAACCTAAGGCTAAGGTCAAGCCTTCTGCTCGTCCCACCATTGATCTCTCCAACTTGGTTGTCACGAAGCCCATGGCCTCCAAGCCACCGGCTGATGCCCTCGACTCTGAGAGGCGATCAAAGCAGAAGCACGACCCCGCCAAGAGACAACCTGCAAAGGCTTCAGCACCAACGAAGCCCAAGCAGTCTGCTGCAAAAATCCCTTTAGCGAAGCACAAGCTCACTGAAGAAGAATTGAGACAAAAAGACCTCGCGGAGGCACTTGAGCGCAACATCCATGCCAGAAGCGCAGCTGAGAAGAAGAAGGCAGATGAGGATGCTGCCAGACAGAAAAAGGAGTTGGACTCAGCCAAGATGGCTGCAGAGAAGGCTGAGACGAAGCGCAAGCTCGCCGAAGCCGCAAAGAACGAAGAGAAAGCTGCTGCTGAAGCTAAACAACTAGCTGACCATGAAGCTAAACGCAAGGCTTCATTAGAAAGCCTCAGAACGAAGAAAGCTGCTAGGGCAGGCCAGAAGAAGCCTGTAGTTGATATGACTCCCTCAGCTATTCCATTCAAGCAGAAAGGCATATCTTTGCCTGAAGCTCAAGCTGAAGCTGATCGTCAGAGTGACCATCAATTCTCTGACCCTCGTGAAGGCGAACTCTGGGATCAGTTGGGCATCGCTGAAGCCCTTTGGGAGAAGTGTGAAGCTGAAGATCCAGATGCTGTTGACCTTGGAGAAGTTTACATCTCCAGATCTATCGAAGCTATGATCACTACCGTCATTAGTCAGCTGAAGGATCTGCATTCAAGAGACAGGGCTGAAATGAAAAAGATTCACAACTATCAAAAGCGAGCTGAATCAGAACCTGATGAAGAATTCAAACAGCACGCCCTGAAATTGCCTCAACAAGTGACAGATGTCAATTCCACCACCAAAGACAATATCAAAATCTTCAAAGGCAAAGTCAAGGCCGCTGTTGATGACATGGTGAAGACCCATAATGCTTCCATTATGGAAAGGGATTCAAGGAAACGCAAGGCTTCGCCCAATGCTGAACGTGTTGTTGTTGCACCACCATCTCCTAAGCCTGCTCCATCAAAGGAAACAGGACCCTCACCGAAGAAGAAAACCACCAAGAGGCGCAAGGTTACTTTGGCCTCAGCCGCAGACATGGATACAAGTGATGAACAGCCCCCGGAATCTCCTGAAGCTGTTCCCACTCCTGCACCGAAGCCAAAGCCATCCAAGCCCGCATCAAAGCCTTCAGCTCCACCCACCAAGACTCCCACACCTCCTCCTACCAGAACCACCCCCAATCAAACTCCACCACAAAGAGCTCCTAACCCCACTCCAACGCCTGCACGAACCCCCACACCCATACCACCTCGAGTTCCCACACCCATTCGTGCTCCAACCCCTGAACCACAAAGGATTCCCACTCCACCAGTTGCTCCCGCACCACCTCTATCACCTCCCCGTGAAGCTAATGCTCCATCACCAACCCACTCCAGAACCCATGTATCCCGAGATTTTTCCCCCGCCAGAACAGTTCAAGAGTCTGAAGCACATGTGCCCGACATCGAAGCACATGATGACAAAGACGAACAAGTACAAATTCTGAATCTGTCGCAAGAGCAAGAGCTTGTAGTCGCTCAACCTGCTGGCCCTTCAAGAGCCAATCAAATTGCTCCTCTGCAAAGAATTCGTGACCGTTCGCGCCCCTGCCAAGATACCCAGCTTGACTCCAATTACCCGCGTGAAACTTTTCCTATATTCAAGGGTGCTGGTTATTCTTCAAGGCATGGCCCGGAATTCAACCTGGAACAACATAGGAAGCGCCATCGATTCTTTGGTGTTAGTCCTTATGCTTCTGACCGCACAGCGGATGATCTTCGTTTTTGGACTGCTGAACAACAAGTCTTATACACCAAAGTCTTCTGCCAGCAAGGAGTTCTGTTTAGGCACAAGTTTCTGGACTTGCGAAGTCTTTCCACTTCATCCTGCTTTCAGAACGTCCTCGAAACTATTGAAAATCATAATTTGACTCGGTTGTTTGCGTTGAGCACTCCTTTCAACTCAGAGCTCATCAAGCAATTCTATGCAACCCTTTATGTGTCTGGTGATGCCAATGAACCCAGCTCATGGACGCTGGAATGGATGATTCAAGGCAAAGTCTTCAGGATGTCCTCTGCCGAATTCATGGAAATTGCCAACATTCCTAGGCATTCTGGAGTTCATGAAAAGATTCATGCTGAACCTGATCTGTCTGAAGAAGAATTTGCAACTCTGTTGGATCCTGAAGCCACTGATAACCATATTCCTCAAAACATTCGCCTGAAGCACTTGAACTTCATTTCAAGGACTTGGTTCTTCATCCTGTCAAACTCATTGATTCCTTTGAGTACAGCTTCGGAAACTCACTATGGCCTTCTATTATGACTTTGAGGATTGCTTCATTAGGAATTTGGTTCATGCAGCAGAGCTACCTTTCACACTGAAACCCTATGCTCCCTGGCTGCAAGTTGTATGTAACTATGGTTGGAACGAAGACTTTGTGGCACGCCATCATCCGAAGTTTTTCCTCCCACCAATGCGTGACTCCTTGGAACTGCTAAGGAAACCCAATGATCCATTTGCCACATATGTTGGTGTGCGTCATGAAGTCAATGAGCAAAACTTATCCAAAACGTTCCAGAAAGACTGCCATCATTTTGAAGTTAATCTTCGCACGCAGCAAATTCTTGACAACTTTATTGAAGCAAATCAACGCCAGATGCAGTTTCTAGCTGATGAGATCAACCGTGTTGGCAATATAGCACTCAACAACAATCTGTCCTTGGGTGTGCTCAAGCGACATTCCTGGAAGGGACTCCGGAAATTCAACTCTGTGAAAGGTCTTCGTAAAGATCGCATCTACAAAGAGTATCCGCACCTCCAGTGACACTTTTCTCGTGATGACTTAGTGGACCGCCCGAATCAGAAGATCCCTCCCCTGCACAAGATTGATGAAGTATTCTTCGTCAACGAGCCTGAACCCATCCGGCCAGATACCGTCTCCGAGAATGACTCCATCACCTCAAAGGACGACGACAGCCTCGACGACAGCGACCTCGACATCAACCTCATCACTCAGACACGCCACGAAGCTATTCCTACGTCTTCTTCCGAAGAAGAATCCTCAGGCGATCAGTCTTCGTCGGATGAGTCTTCGTCGAGCACAGCTTCGTCGGGTTCTCAGGGTGCTGATGCTGCGTAATAGATCTCTCGAACCTCCTCTCAACCTTTTGTCCAATCATTGACAAAAAGGGGGAGAATGAAGACATCGATGAGTTAGTTTTGCATCGGGGAAAGGGTTCTTGCTATCTTTTTTTGCTTCGTTTGTTTAAGTTACGACAAACATTCCATTCCTTTCGATTGGGTTGTAACTTAAGTTTAACTTCAGTCATGCTACTCCTGTGCTACACTTAAAGTCTTAATAACCCCTTGGCTTGCAAGTATTTCTTCGTATCTTCTATCTTGCAGGTGGTTATTATTTTCTAGTCACAGGTCATTGGAAGCTATTGCATACATTCCTGGATATATATCTTCAATGCAATTGTATTCACTAAGATATTTCGTTTTGCTCTCCACCGAAGAAAAATTATCTCAAGCATTAACTTCGATTATATAAATCTTCGATGCTTGTATTCAGGGGGAGCCAAAAACTTCATCTCTTAGAGTTTGTCCCATCCTTCACAAAAACTTCAATATCCTTTATCGATGCCTGTTTTGTCAACAATAGTCCAAAAAGGGGGAGATTGTAAGAGCAAAGTTTTGCCCCCGTGTGTTTTGGATATTGTTGGACAAAATAGTAGAGGAACTAACAATTTTTTCTAGTATAAACAGTTGCTTAGGTTCGTGAAGGACAAGCTATGTGATAAAGATTCAGGGAAGGTCTTCAAGTTATCGAAGCATAACCCACGGAGCGAAGCTTAATCACGAAGGTTGACCCCCAAAAATGAAGGTGTCCTGAAGCTCTACTCATTGAAGGAAATGAAGAAGACGGCGCAAGACATAGATGTTTTTTTGTAGTTCTTTTTCGGTTCCTTGAGTCATAGGAAAAACCGTACTATCAAGAGGGGTATTTAGTTTGTGGATACCGAAGTCATTGAGAAATGCTCAAATCAAATCCAAACCTAGTGAGAAGCCTGAGTGAAGAAATCTCATGTGCACTAAGATAAGTTTTGGTAGCAAAGACTTCGTTCTTTGGCAACTGAAGCAGAACTAAGTCCGTGAGTCAGCTTTACTTGTTCCTCAAGTAAAGTTGCGCATTGATGACAAATCCGACCGTTGTGGACACGTGTCAAGCTGTCACCTGGGGTCAGTTTGGTCATTTCGCACCTCGGGATCGCCAACTATAAATACGCCACCCCCTCCTCCATTTGCGGGTGGCTGCTCTGAGATCATTCCAAGAGAGACTGAAGAGAGCAACCCCAAAACGCCACCGAAGCAAAACCCAAAATCCAGAATACTGAAGCCTAAGTCCTAGTGATCTGAGTAGATTTGAGATGACTTAGGTGAAAGCCTGCTAGCCTTTTTATCTTGGAGAACTGCAATTCTCCTAGACGGTTAGAGAGTTGTACTTCAGAGAGCGAAGAGTAATTGTCGCCTCGAAGTCCAGTTTGTCAAAGGTTTCGGTGATTTCCTCAATAATCAACCACGAGTGAAGAACTGATCAAGCTCAAGGAGTTTGATGCAGTGGAGAAACGGACGGAGAGAGATTTGCTTCAGGTGTTCAATCACCAGTCCCTCCAACCAGACGTAGCGCTTTGCCGAGCGTGAACTGGTCGAACAAACATCGCCGAGTCCCAGTTCGTTTTACTTCAAGCATTTACCTTCAGTAGAGCATTTGCTTCACTGTTATGCTTCGATGTGTTTTGATTCACTGCATTTAGTTTCGCTTCCAGTTATTCTTCGCTATTCCGCACTGTTTATGCTTCACTTCAATAGTTTCAGTAGAAAATTTTGAAGTGATCATTCACCCCCTCCCCCTCTGATCACATACTTGGACTTTCAACGACACCCTACGGAAAATGTTGATCCTGTGATCAGTCTAGAAGAACTCAGACGTTACCCTCTATGACATACTAACAAGCAAAGCAGTCTCATTTCTAGGAAGAATCCAACTCGAGGTGGTCTTCGGGAGCAAGAACAATTTTAGGAGAGAAACCCTCGAATTCGAAGTGTTGGATTGGCAATCCCAGTACCACGCTATCCTTGGCTGACCAGCATTCGCTCAGCTCATGGAAGTCCCACACTATGCATACCTCAAGCTTAAGATGCCAGGAACATTGGGGGTCATCACAGTTAAAAGATGCATCCTCAAGTCAGATCAATGCGACCGAGATTTCCATCAGGTCTCCGACACATTTGGAGCACAACAGGAACTCGAGGAAATAGCAATGGTGGTAGACAGGAGCGTCTTCCCACTTGCCAGCCGAAGCGAGATGAAGGAAATCACTCGAGACTTCGGTATCGATAGAGACACCTTCAGGCGACTGCCCTTCAATCTTTCCTCCGTGAGGAGTGCAATATCTTCTCCTGGTGCCAAACCGACATGCTTGGAATACCACAAGAATTCGCTGAGCATTCACTACGGATCTACCCAAACACGAAACAAGTAAAGCACGTGATGTGCCGATTCTCCGAGCCAAAACGCAGGGCCATCAGGGAAGAAGTCAATAGACTGCTCGACAGAAAGTTCATCCGAGAGACAAAGAAGGCCACGTTGGTCACAAACCCCGTGCTAGTACCTAAGAAAGACACCGACGTACTACGCATGTGTGTCTGCTACGGACCCGTGAACAATCAATGCCCAAAGGATCACTTCCCTCTTCCAAGGATCGACGAGGTCATCGACTCCTCCACAGGATGTGACCTTGTATCTTTCCTCGATGCGTACTCAGGATACAACCAGATCAGGATGAAGGAGGAAGATGAAAAACACACTTCATTCATCACCCCGTACAGCGTGTTTTGCTATAGGACAATGCCTTTTGGTTGAAGAACGCCGGAGCAACATACTAGTGGATGATGCAGCGTGTTTAAAACAAAAAATCGGTAGAAATGTCCAAGTTTATGTAGACGACATCGTCACCAAAACATAAAAATCAAACACACTACTCGATGACCTCCGAGAAAGCTTTGGGGCACTCAACCGCTACAGGTTCAATCTCAACCCAGAAAAGTGCGTGTTCGGCGTCCCAGCCGGCAAGCTACTAGGGTACATGGTGTCTGTTCGAGGAGTTGAAGCCAATCAAGAAGAGTTCAAGCACTCGCCAGGATGCAGGAACCCATCAACATATAATGTGTACAACAGCTCACCGGACGACTCGCAACCTTGATCCGTTACATCAGCAGGCTAGGAGAAAGGACCCTGCCATTCTAGCAGCTGCTCAGGAAAGGAGGCAAGTTCGAGTGGACCGAAGAAGCACAAAATGCATTCACTGACCTGAAGAAGACACTCTCAACTCCGCCAATATTAGCAGTTCCCAAGGAACGAGAGCCCCTATACCTTTACATTGCACCACGGAGCAATGTAGGCATACAAAGGCCAATCTACTACCCCAGTGAAGTTCTCACTCAGTCTTAGAAGAGGTACCCGCACTACCAGATGCTCATATACGACGTCGTCATGACGTCGCGCAAAGTATCACACTACTTTGACAAGCACCCAATCACGGTGGTGAGTAGCGTGCCACTCCCGTACATCCTCAACAACCCAGGCGCCACAGGGCGAGTTTCCCAATGGAACATCGAGCTCAGCGCTTGTGACCTACAGTTCAGGCACCCGACTACAATTAAAGCACAAGTCCTCGCAGATTTCATGGTCGAGTGGATGGAAGTACAAACAACTGGCCCACCGGACCTCCCCAACTCTTGGAAGATGTTCTTAGACGGGTCAAGAAGGCAACAAGGAGCCGGAGCGGGCATCGTGCTAATCTCTCCCAACGGAGAAAAATCTAAGATACATACTTCAGATTAACTTTGAGAAGGCATACAACAATGAAGAAGAATATGAAGCCCTCCTTCATGGAATGCGCATGGCGAAAGCTTGCGGCGCCACTCGTCTCATCATTACGACAAGTCCAACCTTATCGTCCAGCAAACAATGAGATATTGCGAGGTAGTCGCAGATAACATGTCAGCATACCAGAAACTCTACAATACTCTAGAAGGTGAGTTCGACGGATGCGAACTCAACTACGTCACCAGAATAAACAACACAGAAGCGGACGAAACCGCGAACATCGGGTCGACTCGAGGACCAATCCCCTCAGGTGTATTCCTCGAAAGAATCAGCCAATGATCGATCAAGACAAAAACTCTTGAACCAGCAGTGAGTGCAGCAGTCGACAAGGCAACCGGGCCAGAACAAGTAGCAGCAGCAGACCCAGCCACCAGTGAAGAAGGCGACAATGCAGCCGCCGAAGAAGAGCCCTTGCAACCCGAGAGACCTGCATGGACAAAACCCTTCTTTAGCAACCTGATACACAACATCCTGCCGCAAGACGTCACGTAAGCATGACGCATCAGTCAACGATCCAAGGCCTTCACCATAATCAACGGACATCTCTATAAGCGCAACATCTCCCAGGTGCTTAAAAAATGCATCGAAGAAGAAGATGGCAAGGCACAACTGCTCAAGATCCACGAAGGAATCTAAGGCCACCACGCGAGCAGCCGTTCCCTAGTGGACAAAGCCTTCTTAGCAGGTTTCTACTGGCGAACTGCCATGCAAAACGCAGAAGACTTCGTGCGACGCTGCATCGCCTGCTAGAAATTCGCCACCAGGCCTCATGCACAAGCATCGGAGCTCAAAACTATACCACTATCCTGGCCCTTTGAAACTTGGGGACTCGAAATGGTAGGACCACTCAAGAAATCCACAAAAGGCGGTCGAACGCACCTCCTGGTAGCAGTCGACAAGTTCACTAAGGGTGTGTTTGGTTGAGCGTCTGAGGCCGCTCCGCTCTCATCCGCGCGAATCGCCCGATTTAGGTGAGTCACCTCGCCCACCCCCGCTCGCTCGCTCGTCCGCCCTCGCTCGCTCACCCCTCCAACCAAACGCTCGCGTCAGCCCGCTCGCTTGGACCCCCACGGTTTAGATCTTCAACCAAACACACCCTAATGGATCGAAGCAGTACCAATCACCAGCTCGACTGCCCTCACAATAGTCAACTTCATCAAGTGCATAATCTTCCGGTTCGGCGTGCCGCACCACATTATCACCGATAATAGTACAAACTTCACAGCAGACGAATTCCAGAACTTCTGCCAGGAATTGGGCATCAAAATCAATTATGCATCAGTCGCACACCCGCTATCCAACAGACAAGTTGAGAAAGAAAACAGGCTAGTCTGCGGCGCCATAAAAAAGAGGCTCCTCGCACGCCTCGAGCAAGCGGCGGGTAGCTGGGTTGAAGAGCTACCAACCATCCTCTGGAGCCTACGAACTACACCTAACGCCTCAACACAATATACTCCATTATTTATGGTATATGTTGAAGAGGCAATACTCCCACACGACTTCAGATTCGGTGCCCCACGTATCACCGGGTATGAGGAAGAGGAAGCAGGGGATGCACTCGGAGATGACAAGGACATAGCAGACAAAGGAAGAGACATAACCCTATCATGGTCAGAAGGGTACCAAGACAAACTACGCACCTATCAGAGTAGTCGACTCCGCACACGAGTCTTCAACGTTAGAGATCTCGTCTTGCGGTTAAAGAAGGAAAAAGTACACAAGCTCGCCCCACGGTGGGAAGGACCCTACATAATGTGGGCACCCCAGACTATATGTCCGAAGTGGCCAGCTATGTATACTGTCATGCTCCCATGATCAGTGTCCCATGACACACAACTCGACATGGATATCATAGTCTCAATATTCATACAATACCAAATAAAAGACTTACAAATAACATAGTCTTACATTGCCTCATCGGGCTCAAATGGCAGCGGAATAAGCAAAAGCATGAGAGATAGCAGCGGCAGAATCCACAGGGTAGTCCAGAGCATAGCACGTCCTAATAATCGTCAGTTACATCATCGTTAAATAACTGCTCCTCCAAGGCTCGCCGATTGAATAACCAAGGACAAAGTCGTGAGTGCATACAAAGTACTCGCAAACCACCTAAAGAAAGAAACAAAGTTTTGTATAAAAAATAATAGGATGGCTATATGGTGGAGTTTCTCATAGGGTTTTCCTATCTACTCCAAATTATTATTAAGTTGGCAAGTTTTCAACTTAGCAAGTTTTATTTCCCACAATGAATTTGGATAAGTCAAGTCCAACAGTTTTCAACAATATAAACATCATCATCGCGAACCATAAACTCGGTACCGGGATTTCTCATCTATTCCCCACAAAAGTGTGGCCTCACTAACTTTCCATGACCGTGGACCCCGGCTACTCGAATAGATTTCACTCTCCAGAGGTTGTACACTTTACCCACCACATTCGAAACATCCGCCGTGTGTCCCCACAGATCGTCATACCTCAGTATGCGGGTCCCAGATAATGAACCATAGTCGTCCCCTTGCCTACCCTAGTACAGGTGATCTACCTGATGCCCACATCATGAACTGTCCGCGTGCAAGGTCATGCTCTTCTTGGACACATGCCTTCACCGTAGTAGAGGTGCAGAAAAGTTCCGTTCCACCGCTGCCTCGACAACGACCTCACCTTCGACGCATCGGTAGGCTTACAAGCTTCTATGTATTATGTAGTTAGAAGATCCCCGTACTAAGATATGCAAGCTTCCAACTAGCTCTGTCCCATACCACAGTGTAGTGGTTGTACAATAAGGCTAGGTTTTGGCGGCACTTATAGAGAGTCTGTAACAGCCCAGATTTCACAAAAATTAAAATTTTTGTCTTCGGTGTGAATTGGTTGATTGCCTTCCTTGTTTGCGGTGTTTGCATCCCCGATTTATCGATCGGCGATTATCCCCCCCCCTCTTATGTCGTACCAGACGGAAACCAACCCTTGCCACCCTGACACTCGACCTTTGCGACACCGGGTTTCACCCGATCACCGTCGCGGAAACCGCACGAGACCAGCCGCAGAAAACGGAACAAAAAACCCCGCTTAATAAGTAAACGGGATATTTTTATGGCGCACCGGAAAGTGTTCTCGGAACGGTTCTAACGCGAGGTGAACGCCTCCGGCTCGAAACGCTGATCGCACAGTTCGAAGTTTTACCCGAATCGGAGGTCCTGCGGACCCTCGGCGGTCAGAAACGTAAACACCGTGCGCGCGAGTGAAAAACCTGGGATGTTTTTGCAAACTGCCAGCCACCGAGGCTATATAAAGACCACCACTCTCCCAAAACACCCAAATCCAGAAACCCTAGGCCCTCCTTTGATCTGGACCGTCAGATCACAGATCTGACAGCCCCAGAGGCGCAACATTGCCACCAACCGCCTCCCAGCCTCCCGGGTCCCGCAGGGCCTCGTCCACGCCACCGTGGCCCGCCAGGACGCCGATCCGAGCCGCGCCGCCCGTCCACGTCCCCGTCGCCCTAGCTCCTCCGCGAGCCGCGCCGCCGGACGATCGCCGCCGCCGTGCTCTGCCCCGGTGAGCTCCTGCGGAAGCAACCTCCTCCTTTCCTCCCTCCTCACTTCCTCACAGATCCCGCGCCGGAGCGCGCCAGGCCGCGCCGCCGCCGTGCCATGGCTTCCCAGAGCTCGGAGCCCGACGCCACCTCGGGTGCTCGCCGCGCCGTCGGACAGGAGCCGCGCCCCAGCCGTCGGATCCGGCAGCCTGCCCTCCACCGCCGTCGCGCCCTGTTTGGGCGGCCACCACCAGCTAGCGCCGCCGGCTGGCGAGCTCCAGCCGGCCTCCCAGCACCAGGCCTCTCCAGGCCAGATGGGCCTCAGCCCACGAGGTCAAGCCTCCCTTTTTTTATTCATTTATTTTTCCCTCAGTGGTTATTTTTTCTAAGTATGAGAATTATTGCTGTTGATTCAATTTTGCGCTGAAGTTTACGAGTAAACTACGACTTTGCGCCCAAAAGGAAATTTGTTTAGAATTGTGTGTACTTCAATCCATATTTTTTGAGAATTTTTATTTGAGGCCATCTTGATGTTGTTAATCTCTGTTGAAATGGGCATCAGACCGTTAACTCTGTTATTTTCTGTTAGTGTGCTGCTGCTATTATTTTATTGCAAGTTTGCTTGATGATTGTGACACATCCATGAGGCCTATGCTATTAATTCTTGTTCCATACTGTTAAGCATCATGTCTACTTCAAGGCTATTCATTCACATATCATATTTGCCTGCTTCATGATGTTTGTTTCATCACCCAAAGAAGCTACCCTACTGTTAGTGTGTTGTTGTTTATATAAAGTTGCTACTTTGCTGCCCTAGATCTTTTTAACCGTGCATCCTATTGAGCATTGCAATATGTCATTATGATCTATGCCATGTCTACTTCCATTGTATTTAATGCATTGTCATGATATGCTTGCTTGTCATATAGTTATTGAGCTCCAAAGTTGCTATGCCACTGTTTTTGACAGCCACCTCTGTTTTTCACGAAGTCTGTAAATTTCCGATGCCATGTTGCATGCTTAATATCTTTTGATCTGTTATGCATATGACCTTGATTCTTGTTTGCACCTGATCATCATCATGCCTATTCCATGCCCATATATTGCTATGTCATGTTGCTGTAATTTTGCCTATAGTTATACCCCTTTTTATAAAGCATAAAAATAACAGTTTCTGCCCTGTTTTCTTGATTTTCACTAAGTCCTAGACCAGTAATGTTTTATTGCATTTTGCATGGCCTATAATTAATTGTTCATGATGCCTATTTGCATGATTCGTTTTTCCATGCCTTCCTTGTCATGTCTACTTTAGTTGCATATCATTTGTGAGCATGTTTGCATTCATTATCCTGTTTATGCATTGCTCTAAAGTGTGCTTCCTGATGTTGGCAGATTGTGCCTGTAACTTGTTTTGCTTGTATCTTTTTAACCGTAACTCCGTTTGGTGTGTTCTTTATATGTAACTTGACTATAATTTTGTGTAATTTGTGTTTATGCTATTGTTTGCTGTTGTTAACCAACCTAAAATATGGTTTAGGACAGAACAGTACCAAATGTTTTAATTTTCGTGGGGCACTTAGTGTTATGCCATGTTTAGGTTGTGCCTCACTTAAATTGACTAGCATAGATAGTTTATCTTATGATCACCTCTTGTCGTGTTTGTGTGCTATGCCATGGTTGGGTGATGTGCCATGTTAATAACCTTTTCCCATGTTGTGTAGCTAAACAAGTTGAACCATCGTAAACGTGCGGTATCGTCGTGTGTGACGAGTACACCACTTAACCTGTTAGTAACCGCTCTCGACGATAGGCGCGATCATATTGCGTTGTATCGAGTTGTCTTCTTGTTGATTCCTGCTCGTGTTTTCTTCGTAGTAATGGATGCTTGCTCGTCGATTGTCTTTTCCAGTGTTTCCTTCTTGTGTGCTTCCGCGGGTACCTCTCGGAGATGTTGCGAGCTTGCGATCGACTTCACATTTGGTTTCGTATTCTCATCAGGAAGGGGGAGCATATATCATGCTTATGACTTTCATCTCACTCGCTGCTAGGTGTAGGATAGAACGATTGCTTGATCTGACCACTTCATATTCATGCCTCTCAAGTAAACCCAAACATCCATGTCCCTCCACATCCCAGCAAACCTTGTTCGGCTATGTTACTATTGCTCGCTGCTCAGCCACTGCTTAGTGTGCATGCTAGGATGTTATCAGTTGTTATCCTGTTACTCCATGGTTATGGGCTATCACATTATTATATTGTTGTTGATGATATGATTATGTAACGACCCGATTCGCTAAGAATCCAAGTCTCTGTGCATCCTGTGCTAGTCCCTGGATCAATAGCTAGCACACAGTACATGATGTAATATCAAGAATAAACCACATGTCATAAATATTAAATCGAAGATCTAGTATTACAATATAGCATACCTGCATAGCTCAAGGCTAGCTGACAAAGATAACACAGCAGAAAAACAAATAGAGTGCTTCGTGGCGTCCATCAACTCCACCGGCACAGTTGAGTATAGCATCGTAACCCTACAACGTAATACTTACTCGTCGTATATAATCCTGCAACACCGAAGGTTACAGCCCGACAACGGGTCAGTACATCTGATTTGTACGGCAAGTCACACGAAAAAAGATATAACAGACCTAATTCTACATGCAGGATAAGTCAAAGGAAAGCTTATGGTTTGTTTTGCATAAAGCCAATTTTTCCCTTTCATACTACAACTAGTCAAATTTTAATTTATCTTGCTAGTCCTAAGTATGGTTGAATCGGGCTACACCAATTCCAACCATCCCTTTATTAAAAGTCCCCACTCAAATTCTTATTAAAGTGAATTATATGTCAATACCATCCAACAACAATAATGCCTAGTTGCTCAAAGTTGTCCGTAACCGTGGACACGGCTAATCATGATCAGTTTTTACACTCTGCAGAGGTTTGTACACTTTCCCCACTAGACTCAACCCAAAGATTGAGACATAGTCTTTCAGAAGAGGTTGCCTCCACCCTTTGGTAACCGGTACACCGATCATATCTACATCAGCTAGCTAGCAGGGCCAGGTTCACCACAACTTACTCAGCTTAGCCAGAGCCCATATAGCCATTGGTTGTACTTGGAATCTACTAGTCACACTGTCTGTCCGATCTTTTTGAGCCTGGACGGCGCCCACTGCGTTCAGAGGGTAGACACCATGACGCACCCGGTTCACCACCAAAACAACCATTCGGGAAGCATTTAGCCCTGGTCCCACCTTAGACAAGGCACGAGCCCCTGGATGCATTCCCTGCCCTCCCAGAGGTGATTTCTATTTAAGTTTGCTAGTCAAGTCATTAATCCTCACATAGCTCAATGATAACTCAACCAATCCCCATCTACAAAGCAATAGCAGTATATAACAACCACGATCTTAGGGCGACAATGAAATACAAGGTCAGAACATATGGCTATCCTACTAGGTTTTAAAGCATAACTAATATATAGTCCTACACATGCATAGAGTGAAAATTTGTTACATGCATAATACAAAATATAGGCTAAGGTATGGTCAAAGTGTAACTTTCCTTTTCCATTCGGTGAAGTTCTTCGCTCTCACGGTCTAGTCAACTCTACTCGTCACACTCCGAGAAATCTACCACAACGGAAGGAACTCAAATAAGCTATCACATCACAAGGCAAACACAAGATCAACAAACAAACACAAATGGTTTTAGCAACAAAACAAAAAGGTTTTGAAGGGTAAAGGTGTAGATGTGCTCGAAGGTGATCAGTGGAAGTGATCTCGAGAGAGTCAACGGATACAGATTCATCGGTAAGGAATTGTGATCATGGACATTATGAATTCAAGGTGAATATCATGCCCACATGACAAGTGTGTGAATCTTACCGATAACATGTCTCAAGTGATCCGATATGCAAAAAGAATCACGAGAAACGGAATACTACAACGCAGGTCATAGCAAGTGCAAAATTGAATTGAAATTGAATTTAAACCGAACAAGTAAGTTGTGAATTTTTGTGTACATATGATATAGAAAGAAAGTACATGGAACGAGTGATCCAACGCAAAAATAATCACTCAATTTGGATCAACGGTTTAAAGGTTACGACCTCCGGGATTTGAATTCGAATTTGAAATAAATTCAAATTCAAAAGTGTGCAAAATTTTGTAAAGTTCATTCCATGCTAAATTATAGAACAACACGAGCACGTAGAAAAAAGTTTGACCGCGATCCGACTTACGGTGAAGGAGATAATGCGAGTACGACGCCGGGGTCTTTTCTGCAAAAAGGACCTATTCACAATTATAATATCTTCGCGAAAAGCAATCGGGTCCCTGGAGGCAGTTTGACCGGATCTGACCGGAGATGGAGCTCCGGCGAACTCCAGCGAGCGGCGGCTTGCTCCGGCGATGCGCAGAGGAGGCGGCGGTGGAGAGGGGCTCAATGGGGCTAGCGGCGACGCGCTCCGGCGTGTGGGCGTCGTGGCGAGGGGTGAGGCCGGCCGTGCTCCGGCGGCTCCGGTGAGCAACGCGCGGTGGCCGTTCGCGGTGGGGCGACGACGGCCCCGGGCGGCGCGAGCGGTGCAGTCGTGCGCGCCTCGGGCGGTGACGGCAGCGGGGCGCAATGCGGTGCGGTGCGCGGCCGCTGGGTGGCGACGCGGCCGGGGAGGCGGCGCACCGGCGTGGAGGCGGCGTCGCATTATAAAATATTTAAGAAATCATTTCAATGAAATAAAAACTCTCTTAGCATTATAAAATCCCTAAAATAATTTTAGAGTTATTTATAATACTCATAATAAAATTTTAAAACTTTAAAGTAATATTCTAAATATTTTCCAACTTTATTAAAAAGGGGATAAGTCATTTTATATCCTCTCAAATGAATTTCCTTGAGTTGAAACATGTTTTGAATATTCAGAAGAATTCCAATAATGATTTAAAATATTTTCCAACCTTTTAATATGTTGAAGGAGTCATATTACCTCCTCTCATTTTATTTTGTTGGTTTTGTTTTAAATAATAAATTCCAAAAATACCAATTATGAATATTACAAATAATAAAAAAGTTTTAAAACCCAGAGAAAATCAAACACATCAAGCAAACAATCTTTATCTATTTAATTTTATTAACATTCCAAAATTCGGTGAATTTTGGGATGTTACAGATTATTACAAATGTTGACTATACTCGACGAAGGATGGAAGGTCTAGGCTATCCCGCCCGACGCTTTGTTCCATTAGAGTCACCTAGGATCCGGGTTCCGGGTATTGGTTCTAAGACTGAGCGTTCCTAACCGCGTGTGGGGTTTTATGGGGTCCCCTTTTCTTACCTATCTAGCTTCAAACATTTCTAGTGGTGGCCCAAGCCGATTTACCATTTGAAAACCGTGTGTGTGCCTGTTGGGTCGCTCCTGGCAGATATGTTATTAAACAACTTGGACCAGCGGAGACATGGTTTCTTTGTTGGTACACCCCAGGGAGCTAGGGTGCCCACATTAGTTTGGGTAGCTAACCCGACCTCTTCCAGACGGTAGAGGCCAATTCGAGAGCGCGGTCGGATTTTGAGTTGGATGTCGACTCACCGGGGTCCACCTGGATTTGTTCGTTGTTAGCTAGAGGGACCTGTCGTTTCGGATCTCTCAGGACTAAATCATAAAATGGCTTCCTATGATGGGTAGAAACTGAGAGAGATGGGCGTGCGTGCGGAGCCTTGTAATGGGCAGTTGGTACACCCCTGCAGGGTTAAATCTTTTTGAGAAGCCGTGTCCACGATTATGGACGACTTGGAACCTACGTCTTGTTCATAGATAACATCAACTGAATCATATTTAATAACTTGATCAACATGTGTGTGCCTTGAGTTCTTCTTCTTCATCGGGTGATGAAGAGGATGACAAGGATAGGATACGTGTTATGTTTGCGTAAGTAGTTGATAGAAAGACCTTTTGGAGGTGATTCCTCATCGAATGTTTGGTTCTCATCTTACTCTAAATAGACCGTTAGCCACTCATATGTTGCTAATGCGTCTGCAACCTCACCACTACCCCCTTCTTACCTGTGAGAAGTTAGTTACACGATTTTTTTTATATTCTCACCTCTTTCTCTTTTCCCTTTTATTGTTTTGCCTGATCGGCCGCTGCCGTTGATTTCTACCTCGACCCTTCTTCTGGACGCCTTCGTGGAGACTCGACGACGACTAGTTAGGTGGATCCCGGCGGAGAGCCTGGACCCGTGCGGTTACGGGAATGGTGTGTTTTACCTTTGCCACTAGGCATTTGAATGTAGTCTGTACTCAGACATGTATCTTCCGCTGATGTATTGTATTTAAGGAAGTTGGATGCCGATTGTATGAGATGTTGTATCCATGTAGATGTAATGTTGTGATATCATGTCGGAAATCCGGGGCATATGGCTTTGTCATATGTCGCGGTGGGATTGATATGTGCTTCGTCCCTGGATCTGGATGGAAACATCTAGATCTGGAACAGTACCGCATATCGGGCCTTACAGAGTCCCTCTAGACTTTGTTCATGCCCCGATGATGTTCCACAATCCTGGCCATACCACCTTCGTAGGTGTATGCTGTAACATATAGGGTGAAGTATGTCTTTCCATGATTATTTGTAATGCTAATTACTAGAGCTAATGATGGTCTTGACAGAACGTCGAAATCACTTGGTTTCTATTTTGTTCTCCCAAATAGGTAGGCTTATGGGCTGGTGTGGAGTCTTCCTAATATAACTAATACAATGCCAAACCATATGAGTATAATACTAGCATGATACAATATAAGTGATACAAAGGAAAGTAAAAAGGGTAATGTGGAGTTTGAGTTTTGACGGTGGCTTTCCTTCCTCAGCGATGTACCCTGGATCGGCTTCTTCGACGGCTTGGGAGGGGTCTTCACCTGCAACGTCAATAGTCTCGTCTACACGTTGCGAAACAAAAGAAAATTCACACCATCACAACAGGGCAATAGCAAGCACAGTATTTAATCACTCAATTTTCACAAACAATAACACAAGCAACAAAAGACAAAACAATTCTCAAGTTTTATATTTGTTAATATTTAAACCTTATAACACCTCAACAAGGTTCAAATTTATAACATGGCATTGGAATAAATATTATGAAATTATCAACAAAATTAAATTTACAAGCCTTAACTAAAGCAATACTTTTCACCTATTTTATCCACTAACAACTTTTCAATTTATTTTAATTTTATTAACTAACTTCATAAAAAAATTATACTGATCAGAGGCAATTTTAATAATAAGCTAATAATTTAATATTACTAACAGAAAAATTATGGAAATTAAACAAGAAATCTAATTAATAATAAATGGCCATAATTTAATTTCAGCAAACCAAAATTCTATACATGCAGAAAAATAAAGCATCAATTTGTAATCAGCACAAAATTTAATTCATATTTTTCTGTCTTATGGTTATTTTTCTAAAAGTATTTCTACCTTGCTTCTTTATTAAAAGAAAAACAAATCTTCAACCGGCTCAGGGCTATACTGCGCCCACGACATTTTTTCCTTCAGCGGGCCAGGCTTGTTTGTTGGGCATCGGCTCAGTTTTTTTTCCTTTTTTTAAACTTAAACTGAAGGGGTATGGGGCTCCCTGGGCCGTTAGATCTCCCCGGATCCGACGGCCAGGGGCCTTCTTCCCCAACGAATAGGCAGATCCGCCTGTGTACGTCCATGTCGGAGGTGTGGGGCGGCCGGGGCAACCCGTTTTTGGGCTCAGAGGCGACGCCCGACGTCCGGAATGGCAGCGGCTGGTGGGGTAGATTCTCAGGGCGAAGGCGGCCGTCGAGGTTCGGGGCGGTGGCTTGGGGTGGTGACCTCGCTGGCGTCGTGTCCACCGAGAGGCAGGGGAGGCTCGCCGGCCTCTCCCTCCTCTTCTACCTTCTTCTTCTCCCCCTTCCTCCTCTTCTTCCCTGTCTACTTCTCTCCTTCTTCTCTGCTTCATATTCTACTGGGGTTGGGGTGGAGAGGTGGAGTGGGGTGGAGCTCTGAGGAGTGTGGGACGAGGTGAGGCTAGGCTCCCCCTTTTATAGCGTGGCCAGGGGGGTCTGGTAGCCTCGACCACGGTTGGGCGAGCGAGGCGGTAAGGGCTAGCGTCACCGCTAGTGCGTCAGCGTGGGTCCCTCGTGATGACGTAGGGGCAGGGGAGTGAGGCTGACATGCGGGTCCGGGGTGTAAGAGGCTGGGAGGGAGAGTGGGGCGTGGGATAGGGAGACAGAGTTGGGCTTCAGCCCAAGTAGTCTAGGTTTCTATTTATTATTATTTTAACTACAAGAAATTGATTTGCCAAATGCTACTTTTGCTTGATTTAAATTTGAAACAAATTATCGAACTTAAATCTCCTAAACTTTATAAGGCTCCAGGCGTAACATCCTAATTTATTTAGAACTTTTAGGAATTTCTTATGGATTTAATAATATTATTACTATTATATAAATATCAGTCATACAATTAGCATTTTTTAAATATTTTAATTAAATAACTTCTGCTATAGATGTATTCTTAAATATTTAAATAATGGATTTCTGTGAAGTGTGGCTATTATAATATGAGTGGAGTGCTAAAAAATTTTATTGGTTGATTATTTTTTGCAAGGCATAAGATAAAACAAAACACTCAAGAGCACGACAAGGTAAGGCATAACAATCAAAACAAAGCATATGGAAGCATGGCATGGCAATACTAGTGTTATCTCGCCACAATTTAGCAAAGTTTTTGTTTAGCCCTAAATTTTAGCATCCTAATAAAAAGACAACAAAAGTTGGGATGTGACAGACCTTCCCCCCTTAAAAAGAATCTCGTCCCTGAGATTCACAAACTAGTGAAGAGATGTGGAAACTCACGCTTGAGCTAGTCCTCCCATTCCTAGGTGGCTTCCTCCTCTGTGTGGTTTGTCCACTAGACCTTGTGGAACTTGATCCCGCGCTTACGGGTGAATCGGGTGGCTTCTTCCAAGATACAAAGGGGTGACATGGAAGACGTCGTGCACATCGGATAGCTCTGTTGGCAGTCTCAACTGATCACCAACTTGGCCTCTTCTGGCTATAACCTCAAATGTTCCAATATATCGGAGGTGCTAACTTCCCCTTCACATGGAATCTCTGCATTCCCTTCAGTGGGGTGACTCGGAGATACACGAAATATCCAACTGCAAAAGTCAACTCTCAACGCTTGGGGTCGGCATAACTCTTCTGTCGAGATTGAGCGGTCTTGAGACGCTCACGAATCAACTGTACATGGTCTTCTGCCTCCTTCAGAACATCGGGTCCAAAAATCTTCCCTTCTCCGGTCTGAGACCAGTTTAAGGGCGTGCGACACTTTCATCCAAAAAGGGCTTCAAATGGGGCCATCTACAAACTTGACTGGTAACTGTTGTTGTAGGAGAATTCTGCATAGGGCAAGCAGTCCTCCCACTGGGAACCATAGGCTAGAGCACATGCGCGGAGCATATCCTCCAGTATCTGGTTCACTCGCTCGGTCTGGCCTCTAGTCTGCGGGTGATAGGATGTGCTGAATTTGAGCTTGGTGCCTAGTGCCTCCTGGACTTGCTTCCATAACCTCTAGGTAAACTGGGTACCTCGGTCAGACACTATCTCCTTCGGAACTCCGTGCGTACATACGATCCTTGACACGTACAAGTCTGCCAGCTGGTCTCCTCGATAGGTGGTTCGCACTGGAATGAAGTGCGCTACCTTGGTCAGTCGGTCGACGATGACCCAGATAGAGTCATGTCCTTGGCTCGACCTCTGTAGACCTGTGATGAAGTCCATGCCTATTTTTTCCCACTTCCATTCAGGAACTCGGAGTGGCTTCAATAGTCCCGCAGGTCTCTGATGCTCTTCTTTCACTCTCTGGTAGATGTCGCACTTGGCGACATACAGGGAAATTTCACGCTTCATACCGTGCCACCAGAACAAGTCCTTCAGGTCTTGATACATCTTAGTCCCTCCAGGATGGATGGAGTAAGGTGTATCGTGAGCTTCCTTCAGGATAGTGAGCTTCAACTCCCCAACATCGGGCACACACAATCAGCCATCGAACCAGGGAACTCCTTCATCATCTATCGTGAACTTCGGGGCCTTGCCGAGCGGTATCTTCTTCTTGATTCCCTCGATACTTTTGTGTCCCTTCTGTGCCTCCTTGATCTGATCAAATAGATTCGCAGTCAGCTCGAGGTGAACAAGAAAACCGGGTGTAACAAGCTCCAAACCCAGTTTCTCGAACTCCTCGTGGAGAGCTGGATGCTTCTCTCTGATCATTGCATTAAGTGTGCAAGGCGTGCGGCTGAGGGCATCTTCTACCACATTGGCCTTGCCGGGGTGGTAGTTGATCTCTAGATCATAATCCTTGATCAACTCAATCCATCTCCTCTGCCTCATGTTCAACTCCTTCTGACAGAATATGTACTTCAGGATCTTATGGTCTGTGTATATGTCGCAACGGTGAACCATCAGGTAATGTTGCCATCTCTTGAGAGCAAGCACAACTGCAGCTAGCTCCAAGTCTTGGGTGGGGTAGTTCAATTCGTGCGGCTTCAACTCCCGTGGCAGGTACTCAATCACCTTGCCTACTTTCATTAGGACACAACCTAAACCAACTTTCGATGCGTCGCAATACACATCAAAGCTCTTGGTCAGGTCAGGGATCGCCAACACTGGGGCGGATACCAATCTCCTATTCAACTCCTGGAAACTGGCTTCAAACTTTTCCGTCCACACAAACTTCTGGTCCTTCTTCAGCAATTGCGTCATAGGACGGGCAATGCTGGAAAAGCCTTCCACGAACTTGCGGTAGTATCCTGCTAGTCCAAGAATCCTCTAACTTCGGTCTGCGTGGTCGGGGCTGTCCAGTTCATGATGGAATGAATCTTGGCTGGGTCGACGGATATTCCTCCTTCTGATAATACATGTCCCAAAAATACGACTTCCTTGAGCCAGAATTCACACTTGGTTAACTTGGCGTACAACTGGTGTTCTCGCAAAGTCTCGAGGACTAAGCGGAGATGCTCGGCATGCTCTTCTTCGGTCTTGGATTATATCAGGATGTCATCAATGAATACCACCACAAACTTGTCGAACTATTTCATGAAGATCTTGTTCATGAGGTTCATGAAATAGGTCGGGGCATTGGTAAGTCCGAAGGACATCACAGTGTACTCGAACAAACCATAGTGGGTCGTGAAGGCTGTTGTCGGGACCCGGGGTTTGCGTATGTAATTCCTGCTACAACTCAATCATATGAAGAGCGAAGAGTCATACCCACTTGTCTAAGCATACAAGGCCAAGCACAGAACAATCTCGGAAAGCATCGAACGTGAGGGGCATCCCATCCAGGCCGGATGGTCAATTGAGATGGGTCCTCATCGTCCGCTCACAAGTGTAAATGATTGTGGGTGGTGAAATCCCATACTCATAGACAAGTCGCCTCAACCATATTATCGATTGAATCATAACACTTACATAAACAGACTCCAGCCCGATCACCTAGTCCGGATCTCGGGCGGGCTCAATCATACAACAAAGTGTGCCACGTGACAGAGTCACGAGCAATCGCATCGCGATGCCCCAAGCTGCGCACATCTAAGGGCCACTTGGTGTATGAAAGACCGCCGGCAAGAACTCAACTAAGCTATCGAATCCCACACTAAGACATGCACGTTATAATCATACACGCATCATACATGCATAGTGTAAACAGCAGGTAACACAACATGAACTCTACAAACTCGTAGTTTTATTTCATGTGCTAAAGAGAGCAGATATAGTAGTGTTACAAGCAGAGATCATACAACAACGGAAGAAAATTATGTCTTTGTAAAGACAAGGTTAACAAATGGCTTAAGAAGCCTTTAAGAAAACACAACGACCCTCTAGAGGGACCAGGCTGCTGTCTAAACTACATTACTTCGTCGACGTCGAGCTTGAGGGGGAGGCCACCATCAGGTTCAGTGGTCTCGTCTCTAAAACATAGAATAAGCAAACGTGAGTACAAAGTCGTACTCAGCAAGACTTACATCAGAACTATACTACTCATGCTCAGGTATCAAGGTAAAGGCAAGTGGGGTTGTAATGCAGAAAGCTTTGACTTGGCTATCCTGTACTACGACTACATAGAGTTGAGATGAGAGGCGCACACGAATCCATCTAATCTTGATCACCACATCAATACACCACCATGGATCCTTCCTCGACGTCCCCATGAGGAAGCAACCCAAAGCACTCACACTTATCTTGAGATTTTTAGATTATCCATTTGAGTTGTCTAATAATCAAGTAAAGGTCTCCCATTAGTCCATAACCACGGACACGACTATTTGAATAGTTCATTAACCCTGCAGGGGTCTACTTCTTCACATACGTAGCTACCACTTACCTCCTAGAACTCGTCACCTTCAAGCGGTGTCGGCGAGGATAGTACCACGACACTTACCTCACGGCTCCAACTCTAGTCCAGGGGATCGCCTATCTGAGTATGTACCCCAATCGGGAATCCGGCCGGGGTTTCCGTTCAGGACCCAGACGATGTATGGACGTTCCGACAAGCCCACCTCGACAGATGGTGCTGCGCTTGCCTAAAACCGTGCTACGTTGTGAAATCAAATAGAAAAACAATTAACCCATGCGAATCCTGGACCATAGTCGGGGTGAGTTAATAGGTCGAGAGGGGTCAATGAGCCCAACATGTGGTAGTAATCTGTGTCTTGGATCACAACACTAGAACTCGGGGCCTAGGGAAGTGTAAATGAGACAACCCACTGTGTACTCCTACACAGCCTCTCATTTTTCACTTATATTAGGGTGACTTCATCAACACGTTACCACCTTGTTGCATGTGTTCACTACCATCTCGATAAATCACCCAGATGGATCATCTTCATTGCATACAACTCTAGCATGGCATAGCATAACATGGTTGAAGGCCCACATGATGAACACAAACAATCTTGTATCTGGTAGGTTGAGGTTTGCTTAATACTGTGGAAGCAATGATAGGTCATGCAAAGGATGGGTTCAACTAGAGGTAGAACGGTAACATGTGATCACCTATTCATGCATAAGAGAACAAGAGGGAAACTGGGTTTTTATAGATATGATCAAAGGGGGTTTGCTTGCCTTATTGTCGGGACTCGGGGTGCCACTCTTCGAAGAAACAGGAACTACGTCCGGCGATGGATCTATCGAGAAATGAATCATGGCATGGTACTGATGTGTTCTAGGTTCAATTTGTCACATGTTAATTGAAGTTGATTTGAATAAGAAATTCAAATTCAAACTCCAAATGTTGTTCAAATTAGCCAAAGTTACATTTGCTAATGTTTGGTCTTTGTAAACTATGTTGTCATGTGTATGATATGCCTCTGATGTTCATGTGATAAGGTTGGCATTGAAAAGATTTAATTTGAAATTATTTAAGCATTTATTTTGAATTATTCCAAATAACCCAAATAGCTAAATGCTACTGGTACATCATCATAGATGTGTTTTTCATCTATGAAAATATGATATTTGGAATCCTTGCATTTTTCTGATGATTTTTCATATATAACACTTTTGATTTGGAGTTACAGATAATTTTCTATGAATTTCTGAAGATTTAAATAATTTCTGGAATTTTCTGGATTATCTGTAAATTGAAAAAGGCTTTACTGCATCATGCTTGTGTCATGCTGACGCAGGGGGGGGACTGACATGTGGGGCCTACATGTCAATGGCCCATTTTTAATTACTGTTTAAGTTAACTTAAGAAGTGGGTTAGGGGGGCTGACCCCACCTGTCATTGACCCATGGGGTCAATTAGAGGGGGATTAGTGCCCTAATTAGTGTGGCCACGTGGGCCTGCCGGAGTTGGCCGGCGGCGACCAAAAAAACACGGCAGCGCCAACTGGAGATGGCCTCTCCGGCCACGAGGGGGCTAGCGGATGGCACCAAGGGCGAGCCCTTGATGCCGCGCTCCACCCAGTGCAGTCAGGGGTCGAAGGGGAGGCCGGAGAGCACGGCGTTGAGGAGCTCCGCGGTGGCTGCCGGGCTCGGGCTCGACAGAGTGAGTGAAGGAGAGTGCTAGAGCGAGCGGGGCTTTGGGAAAACGTGCGCGCGCTCACCCTGGATGCAACGGTGTTGACGAGGAAGCCGGGTATGCAGCGGCGGCGAAACAATTCCTCGCCGGAGTTCGAAGACCATGGCGGACGAAGTTGGAGCTGGAGCCCCCGGAGTTTCTTCTCGGCTTCAATTGGGGGCTCAAGACGGCGTAGAAGACCTCGGTGGAGCTGCTGGACATGTCGGCGTGGCGAGCAGGGCACGGTGGCCACGTGGACGCTCGAAGGCGGCGACGACGTCTCTCGGTGGCGGCGAGAAGTGAGGCACTGAGAGAGGGAGATGGCCGGGAAAGGGGGGAAAGGCAGGGGAGGTGCCCAGGGTCTCCACGTCGCTGCTAAAGGGCAGGGCAGAAGGCAGCTAGCTGCCTGGCGGCCATGTCGTGGCCGCGGGCGACGTGCCTGCCTGCCTGGCCTTGGAGGAAGACAACCCTGCCCTTTTGGGCTGGGCTGCCTCTGCTGGGCCAGGTGTGCCAGGTAGGTGGGCTCTTCCCTTTTTCTTATTTTTCTTTTTCTGCTTTTGTTTTTATTTGTTTTGTATTGGATAAAATACCCAAACATTTTTATAAAATCTCCAAATATTTTATGTGGACTTATGTGACATAGTACTAGCCACTCCCATGTTTTGGAGATTTTTGAAATTCAAAACATTTGAATTTCAATTCAAATATGATTTAAATTTAATTTCCAAGCTTCTATTTGAATTTTTGAAAAATCTTGGAGCATGCAGTGGGACCCACAACACATGAAATGTGATCATGCCCATTTATAGAGATTTTCAAAAAGTTCAGAAGATTTTTGGAAAAATATTTTTGTCTGGCCATTTATTTAAATTCTTTTTGAGGCTTTTCCAAATCCCCAATTATTAAATAAAGGAAATTTAAACATGATGCCTTATTTCTAGAAATAAAAAGCACATACCAAAACTAGGGTTGTGACAGCTGTCTTGGGGATGTCCGACTCACGGAACTTCAGCTGGTGGTATCCGGTCCTCAGATCGTTCTTGGAGAAGACTCGGGCTCCATTCAACTGGTCGAACAAATCCTCGATCTTATGGAGCGGATACTTGTTCTTGATTGTCACCTCATTCAGCTTATGGTAGTCCACACACATGCGTATGGTGTCGTTTGTCTTGTCCACAAAGAGAACTGGTGAACCCCAGGGTGAAGCACTGGGTCGAATCAATCCCTTCTTGAGTCTGTCATTCAGCTATTTCTTCAACTCTACTAGCTCCTTGGCATTCATCCGATAGGGTCTCTGGGCAATGGGGGCTGTGCCGGGCACCAACTCGATGATGAACTCGATATCCCGATCAGGCGGCATACCGGGTAACTCCTCTAGAAAGACATCCGGGAATTCACATACAACCTTTACCTCCTCAAGTGATGGCACCGAGACACTCTGATGATAGCAGGATCGGCCAGTTTCTTCCTTTTCGGTGTACTCTATGTGAACTCCATCGGCACTCGTGAGGTTGACTGTCCTCTCTGTGCAATATATCCGACCTTGATACCTGGACAACCAGTTCATGCCAAGTATCACCTCTATCCATTTTGTTCCTAGCAAAATCAATTCTGCCAGAAACGTCACGCCGCAGATCTCTATAGGTACATCATGGCAGCTGCGGTGTGCAATTAACCTAGAGCCGGGAATTTGCATGCTAATGACGCGTGTCAAGAGCTCGGCCTTCATCCCACTTCTATTCACAAATGACTCCGTAACAAACGAGTGTGATGCACCTGAATTAAACAAAAATTGGGAAGGTACCGAATTAATTGAGAATGTACCCAAGACGACATCTCCTGCCTCCTGGGCTTCCTCGGCTTGCACGCGATTCAGATGTCCCTTGGCGGCGTGGGATGCGCCACGTTGGGCATTGTTGCCGCCGGGGTTTCCTCTTGTTGGGACACTCTGTCGAATAGTGCCCTTCTGACCACATCCAAAAAAGATCACTCCAGGGTTGCGGGGAACTCCGTCTGCTGGATACGGAACTCCAACAGGACGAGCAGGAACACTGGGGCGTGGCACTGTGTAGAGACTCCTCTGAGGCTGGGGTGCTGGCCTTGGCGGCTGCGTCGGACGCAGTCGGGGATTTCTGGATCCACCCTGCTGCATCATGCGGCGCTTGCATTTCTCAAAAGCCATCTTGAGATTTCCTTCCATCATGATAGCAACATCAGCAAGAGACTCAAGGTCGGCAAACTGCATGGCCACCAGAACGACTTGCAGCTCATCGTGCAGTCCATCCAGGAAACGGTCCTTCCACTTCTCCTCGGTGTCCACCTCCTCCGAGGCATAACTGGACAGCTGAGTGAAGCAGTCAAGATATCCAACCACAGTCATACCCCCTTGCTTGAGGTGGCAGAACTCGTCCTTCATCATCCTGATCAGTGCGATCGGGATGTGCGCCTTCTTGAACTTCTCGGAGAACTCAGCCCAGGTGAGTACTTGCCCTACAGGAAGACGGGCACACACTCCTTCCCACCAGCTCTTGGCGGTGCTGGTGAGGTAGTGGGTGGCAAACATGAACTTCTCGTTGTTGCCAACTTGCGGAGAAAGCGAGATTTTTCTCCATGGTGCGGAACCAATCCTCAGCATCCAGAGGCTCCTTCGTCTGCGAGAACACAGGCGGGTTGGTGTTCTGGAAATCTCGGAGCTGAGACCTGGGCTCCTCATTCCCACCAACTCCTCCGCCTCCTTGGATGGCATTGGTGGCGTCCTGGACTAACTGCTGGAGTGCAGCCATGTTCGTCTGGCGCTCGTCACGAGTAGCCTGGCGCTCCTCCATCAGCAATCGCAGAAGCTGCGCCATGTTCGGATCGGGTGCTGGAGCATCACCGGATCCACTTGGTTGGCGCGCTTTTTTCCCAACATCCTGAGGTTGTTGCGCAAGATAAGAGTGCTCGGGTTAGTGTCATCCTAAGTGGGGGCTTAGGGTCACTCTAACTTAAGACTAAACAATACAATTCAAACAAGCATAATATCACACATTCGGGTGGGGCATTATACGTCCAAAATGTATCTATAATTTCTGCTTGCTCCATGCCTCTTTTGTGTGATATTGCTATGATATTGATGAACTTACATACACTTTTGATCATATTTGGACTAACCTACTAACTCAGTGCACCCCAGTGCCAGTTCCTGCTTTCTGCTGTTTTTCTATTTCAGGTTTCCCCCATATAAAAAGTGCTCCAAAAATTCGGGAAAATCCAATAAAATATCAGCGTGCAGGAAGCTTTGGGAATCACCGAGGGGGGGCAGAGGGGACCCACCAGGGCCCCAGGCGCCCTCCCGGCGCGCCCCAGGGGGCCGCCTGGACCCCTGGTGGCCCCCTGGCTGCCCCTCTTCGCCTATTTATTCCCCGTGCCGCAAAAACCCCGAGACAGGAACCCTTTTTCACGATCTCTCCTCTGTTGCTCCGCCGCCACGCTTCCAAGATCGGGAGTACCAGAAGACCTCTTCCTGGCACCCTGCCGGAGGGAGTAACCACCTCCGGGAGCTTCTCCACCACCATGGATGCTTCCCGGATGAACCGTGAGTAGTCCACCTTGGACCATGGGTCTATGATCAGTAGCTATGTGATGTTCTCCTCCCCTCTTTGTTCTTCATGGATTAGACCTCGTGAGCTTCCCTACATGATCGAGGCACTTATGTAATATTTCTATTGTTGCTATGCTGAGTTTGCTGGGATCCGATTGATTATGAGATTATGTTCAGATTGCGTTAGAGTAATATATTGGATTCTCGTCATTTATATTTATGTTCTTGAGTAATTCTTGCATGTTCTCCGTTGCTGTTTATTGCTTTGGCCAAGTAGTAGATTGTGACTCCAAGAGGGAGCGTTATGCATGATTGTGGATTCATGCCCCCTGATGACTAGCTTGAGTGACAGAAACATGAGTCTAGGGTATGTGTTTTTTCCACAAGGGGGAAAACAACTGTGCTTCTACTTGCGGGTACAAGGATTGTTTTCTTTACGCAAAGTTCTTTAATGCAGTTTTCCGTTGCTTTGAGTTTACACTTTGGGTGGGATTCGCAACTTAATACCAGCGAGATGTTCTGGATAGATATCTCAAGGTGGATGATTAGTAGGTAGATGTAGATGGATTTCGGTCTACTTGTCTTGGCATACCACACATGCTTTTGAGCCTCTTCCTTTCTTTATAGCATAATTAGCATTGGTTTGCGCATATAATCCTGTCAACTGCCCAGCTGTAATTTGTTTACCTCGCATGGCTCTTTTATCGTCTTTTGGGAGAGAGACATCACTAGTGAAAATCAAAGGCCCCCGATCCATATTTCCAACACTGTCTACACTATCAATTTACTTTCAGTATTTAATTTTCCGTACCTATCACTATCATTATTATCCCGTTCTTTTTATCCTTTGTAAACAACAACGCCGGAGGGATTGACAACCCCTTTGTACTCGTTGGGAGCAAAGTTATCTGTTGTGTGTGCAGGTCCACGCCAACCGCCAATCTCTGGCGCCGTTGTCACCTACCTGTCGTTGTCGGAGTCCTACTGGAGACAAACCTTGGTATCTTCACCGAGGAAATTGGCGCTATCTACATCTCAACCTTCCACTTTGGGTAACCAACGAGGGGGCGTTAATTCGTACCATCAAAAGCAATTTCTGGCGCCGTTGCCGGGGACTCCGCTCTTCAAGATAGGGGAGTTGCACACTATCTTTTATCTTTGCTTTTTAGTCATGTTAGTTTACCTTTCATTTTTTGCTTTAGTGTCTTTTACCAAAAATCAAAAAAATAGTTATCTTGCTTTTAGTTATCCTTTCTATTTAGTCAAGCATGTTAGGATTTGGTGCTTTGAGGGAGTCGGAGGTCCTAGATTTCCATCAAAGGGATGGAGAAAATATGAAGAAGGCTTGGGACAGAATTTCTGATGCACATAGGAGAATTATGCCTTGGATACCTATAAAAATTGTGCTTAGAAATTTTTACCATGGTCTTTTTAGATGGTGCAAACACTCCCTTGATATTATAGCCAATGTTCAGGAAATCGGTAACTTCTCGGTCAGCTAGAGAGTAGAGATTAATCGTGAATCGGCCAATTAATCAGGATTAATCGGTCGACCATTAATCGGTCAATTGTTTTATAAAACTCAGACTCCCAGTGTTGATACCAAAAATTTTGCACACAAATATGTGTATCCTTCCATGAAATATTAAACCAATTACAATGCACTATCTCTTTGGTATGAAAAATAGAAAAGCTAACAAAAAATATACGGAGAGATTGTGATGAGGGGGTGAGAGCGAGCTTGGGGCCTCGGGTAAACATAATCAGGATGGGTGAGGACTTATTTGATAAGAGAGGATCTAAAATTTTGCAATCTACCACCTCTTCATATACGGGATTAATCAGTTTGAGACCAATTAATCGGTCCGGTGACCTATTAATCGCTGATTAATCCCCTCACCTATTAACACCAAAGATTAACGATAATCTGCACGGTTGATGAGCGAGTAGTGATTAATCGGCCTATTAATCGGCTACTCGGACGATTTTTTGAACAATGATTATAGCCGAAGGGAATTTCTTAGCTTGTGATGAAGCTAGAGCTCTTGAAATTATACATGGTCTATCTAGTTACTTTGTTTATGATCATAGTTTTGATACTATTATAGATAGACTTGCTACTATTGAAAAGAGATTGGATGCTCTAGACTTGAGAAAAGTAAAGAAACCCCAGCCAAACAAGAAAGATGTTCATGAGATAGATGGTGACTGGGAACCCTTTGTTAGAATTAGCATCTCTAACCAAGACTTCCTTGCCTTCTGTGACATTGGATCCATGGTTTCTACTATGCCAAAAGTTGTTTATGATGCTTTAAAATTTAACATGGAAAAATTGTCATCTATCATGAACATGATAATAGAGATATTTCTGAGATCCAGGGAAGGATAAAAGATGTACCAGTGACATTCCTTAAAGGGATTGCAACGGTTGATTTCTTCGTCATGAAGCCAAACCAAGGAAACATAGTGCTTGGGAGGGACTTCCTCCGGGCCGTAAAAGGCTTTATTGATATAGGTAAGGGACAAATACGCCTATGCGGGAAGGAGAAAGGTATTTACCCCTTTCCTAGAATAAACAAGGATGTGCTTATTGATGAACCATTTGAATCTATTTACAACTCCGATTATTATGATCATCTTTGATTCCTTCTATTTGCATTAAGCCTAGCTAATGGCTTTAAAGAAGCGCTTTCGGGAGGCAGCCCGCAACGAATTTAGGATTTCCTTTTTGTTTTTCTTCTGTTTTAGTGGTCTTGATGATTTTTACTACTGTAGCAACATCATTGTATCTTTACTTTTCAAGCTTTGTGCCATTTATAGCCTCATATGACAAGGGAAGTGAAAGTTGTGACATGCTGTCCAGAAAACAGATTCTGTCCTCGTGACTAGAAAAATCAGAAACAAATCCCATTTCATCTTTTTGAGATGAATATTTTACACAGAGTGCTCTATATAATTATGGAACTTTCGTATATTCTGAGTTTTTTTATTTGAGTTGCAGAAGTACCCCTAAAAAATTATTTTCTACCTGCTGGTCTGTTTTTCACTGATTCTGTCCTGTTTTGCCTATCCTTCGTTTTGCAAACCTTAAGCTTGCTTTTTCTTTGCAAAAACTGTTTGGAAATCTTGAGAAATAGTACCCCTTCAAGAATATCTTTATTTCCAGTAGAGAAAAATTATTTTATTGTTGGTACTAACCTGGCTAATCAGATTATGATGAGTTATGTATGAAGGGAGTTTTCAAGTGTGTGAGGGAAGATGATGAAAGAAGATTTAGCATTGTCAATTTTTCAAGCTTGGGGATGCCCCCATGCATCCCCAAGAAATATTCAAGGATACTCAAGCGTCTAAGATTGGGGATGCCCCATGCATCCCCTTCTTCATCAACAATTATCAGTTCGTCTCTCGTCTCACTATATTGTTATCACTTCATGCGTTATGTGCTATGCTTGGAGCATCTCGCTCTTAGGTTTTATTTTTAGTTTTCTTTAGCTTTGATTGCTGTTCATAAGAAGTTAGAACCCAACTTTCTTTGTGTGGGAGAGAAACACGCTCCACTTCCAAATCTAGAACACAACATAGGATTTTTCATGCTTATCTTTGTTGTGTGTGTTCTTTATCTTTTTCATAGCTAATGTCATGTTTTGCTCTTAGTTTTCATGCTTATATTTTCAAAGAGATTTTTTTTATTTTGTTGCTGGAACTCTCTTGAGTTTTCATGTTTATATTGTTTCGAGAGTTTGCATGTTGCACTGAGTTTTGTGTCTTGACTTGAAGTAGCTAATTGAGGTTGCTATTCTTTTGTAGTAGTAACTTGCAAAAGTTTTGAGGTATTGTTTTGAGTAATGTTTGGACTTTTGGTGTGAAGAGATTTAGCCTATTAGTGATAGATGTCTTATTTTGGGCAATCCGTGTTTATTTTCAAAACCTATAAAATTCGTTGAGAACTCTAGCTACTAGATGGATCACTACTCTTTAGAGAGGTCGAATATTTGAGTACAGTCACGTACCATGAGTCGAGGATGCGCAAGGATAACCAAACCCCCATACACTCCTCCTCCGGGTACTTGTCTCTTTTTGAAACCTCCTTATTAGATTGAGAGTTACCGATAATAAGTGCATGAGTCCTTCGGACTAATGTGAGTATTCGAATGTTGACACTGCCACCTTCCCATATTTTTCTAGCCTCTCCTGTGCCTTGCATTGCTTTCTTCTCACTCCGAGAGTTAGCGTCCACCTTCGCCGGTACATCCAAACCCTTGGCATGATACGCTCTGCCATCATAAACCTCCTTATATCCTTCCTCAAAACAGCCACCATACCTACCTATCAAGGCATTTCCATAGCCTTTCCGAGATACATTGCCATGCAACATCCATCTTCTCATGACTTGATCTTCATGTCATACATGCTACTTGCTTGATTGATGAATCGCATGCTAGTTGGGCCTTGCCCTAATAATTTCTACACGAAGCGCTAGTATCATTGCATATCCTGCTACACTTGCAGAGGCATAAATTTGCATACATCATGATAGTTACATCTTCTTTATGATTTGAGTACTTTTGCAAAGTGTGAAAGATCTCCTATAATTTTTGTAATATATAGAGTGTTGCACTTAAAGTGAGGAAAAGATCCCAAAGTGGAAAAATTAAAAGATCCCAAAGAGGACAAATGAGAGAAATAGAAAGAGCGATTGAGGCCACCAAAAAATACAAAAAAATAGAAAAAAGAGAAAAAGAAATAAAAAGAGAGAAGGGGGCACACTACTATTTCTTTTGAGAGATCCACACTCGTACTCCCTCTTATATCTTGTACTCCATAGAGATTATCATTTATGCATATAGCTATGTCGGGACCTTCACACTATAGAACTTGGCTTGTATATTCCAATGATGAGCCTCCTCAAATGAGCTCTAGGTCTTCTTGAGCAAGCAAGTTGTATGCACCCCCACTAGTTCCATTGGAGAGCATACCTTAGCTCATATGTGCATCCATTGCATGGCAATCCCTACTCCTCACATCATATATATCATTTGGCTTTCTCTCGCCTATGATTGTCCTCATTGATGTGAGCCCTTCACACCTTTTTTGTCTTCCTCCTCCACCATATTCTCTCTTTGCCATCCTAAGTGTCAACTTTCTTGCTTACGCTCATCCATTGCATGAGTGCTCAAAATGTAGAAAAGGAGTGGATCATTTTGACTTGTACCTGCCTAGTGGTCTGGGGATGAGTCAAGATAAGATTCCAAAGAAGACCAAGTGTGAAACTTCAGTAGATTGAGTTATCAACACAAAAATACTTTTTCCTCGAATATCCCTATCCCCTTTCTTGCACGCAAACACCATTGGGAGACATTCGAGTCACGGACAGCGGGAGCTCTTGCACCTTTATGTTCTTATGTTGCTAACTTCAATGCTAAATATAGACTCTTGCCTGTTATGACTTGAATCGAATTACATGCCTTGATTGCTTTACTTCAAATTTCTTATATGGTTGTTAGCATGTCACCACAGAAATTATTCTTTTATCATTTACCTACTCGAGGACGAGCAGGAATTAAGCTTGGGGATGTTGATACGTCCAAAACATATCTATAATTTCCGCTTGCTCCATGCCTCTTTAGTGTGATATTGCTATGATATTGATGAACTTCCATACACTTTTGATCATATTTGGACTAACCTATTAACTCTGTGCACTCTAGTGCCAGTTCCTGTTTTCTGCTGTTTTTCTATTTCAGGTTTCCCGCATATAAAAAGTGCTCCAAAAATTCGGGAAAAATCCAATAAAAAATAAGCATGCAGGAAGCTTAGGGAATCACCGAGGGGGGGGGGCAGAGGGGGACCACCAGGGACCCATGCGCCCTCCAGGCGCTCCCTAGGGTGGGGCCGCGCCAGGGGGCCGCCTGGACCCTTGGTGGCCCCCCTGGCTACCCCCTTCGCCTATTTAGTTCCCGTGACGCAAAAACCCCGAGACGGGAACCCTTTTTCGCGATCTCTCCTCTATTCCGCCGCCGCCGCGCTTCCTAGATCGGGAGTACCAGAAGACCTCTTCCCGGCACCCTGCCGGAGGGAGGAACCACCTCGAGGAGGTTCTCCACCACCATGGATGCTTCCCGGATGAACCGTGAGTAGTCCACCTTGGACCATGGTTCTATGATCAGTAGCTATGTGATGTTCTCCTCCCCTTTTTGTTCTTCATGGATTAGACCTCGTGGGCTTCCCTACATGATCGAGGAACTTATGTAATATTTCTGCTGTTGCTATGCTGAGTTTGCTGGGTCCGATGGATTATGAGATCATGTTTAGATTTTGTTTGAGTAATAAATTTGATTCTCCTATTTTATATTTATGTTCTTGAGTAATTCTTGCATGTTCTCTGTTGTTGTTTATTGCTTTGGCCAAGTAGTAGATTGTGACTCCAAGAGGGAGCGTTATGCATGATTGTGGGTTCATGCCCCCTGATGACTAGCTTGAGTGACATAAACATGAGTCTAGGGGATGTGTTGTTGCCACAAGGGGGAAAACAACGGTGCTTGTACTTGCGGGTACAAGGATTGTTTATTCTACGCAAAGTTCTTTAATGCAGTTGTCCGTTGCTTTGAGTTTACACTTTGGGTGGGATTCGCAACTTAATACCAGCGAGATGTTCTGGATAGATATCTCAAGGTGGATGATTAGTAGGTAAATGCAGATGGATTTCGGTCTACTTGTCTTGGCGTACCGCCCCTGCTTTTGAGCCTCTTCCTTTCTTTATAGCATAATTAGCATTGGTTTGCGCACATAATCATGTTAATTGTTCAGCTGTAATTTGTTTACCTCGCATGGCTCTTTTATCGTCTTTTGGGAGAGAGACATCACTAGTGAACATCATAGGGCCGCGTTCCATATTTCCAACACTGTTTACACTATCCATTTACTTTCAGTATTTACTTTTCCGTAGCTATCACTATCATTATTATCCCGTGCGTTTTATCTTTTGTAAACAACAAGGCCGGAGGGATTGACAACCCCTTTGTACTCGTTGGGAGCAAAGTTATCTGTTGTGTGTGCAGGTCCACGCCAACCGCCAATCTCTGGCGCCGTTGTCACCTACCTGTCGTTGTCGGAGTCCTACTAGAGACAAACCTTGGTATCTTCACCGAGGGAAATTGGCGTTGTCTACATGTCAACCTTCCACTTTGGGTAACCAACGAGGGGGCGTTAATTCATACCATCAGGGCACTAAAGGAAAATCTTACACTAGTTCTCATCTGTTTCGGGACACCATTCCCTCTTAATATTCGGTCTTGCTTGACTTATAACATTTTGAATAGGGTAAGAGGTATACGATATGTTTTTATCAAAAATATTTCTACCTAACGTCCATGCTAACTAGGCTGCTACGGTCTGAACAGAGGCTCTGATGCCAAGTCTGTGGGCACCCCGGACTATATGTCCGAAGTGGCCAGCTGTGTATACTGTCATGCTCCCATGATCAGTGTCGTATGACACACAACTCGACATGGATATCATAGTCTCAATGTTCATACAATACCGAATACAATTCTTACAAATAACATAGTCTTACATTGCCTCATCGGGCTCAAATGACAACGGAATAAGCAAAAGCATGATAGAAGCAGCGACACAATCCACATGGTAATCCAGAGCATAGCACGTCCTAGTAATTGTCAGTTGCATCATTGTCAAATACCAGCTCCTCCAAGCCTGTCCGATTGAATAATCAGGGACAAAGCCGTAAGTACATACAAAGTACTCGCAAACCACCTAAAGAAAGAAACAAAGTTTTGTATACAAAAATATTAGGATGGCTATATGGTGGAGTTTCTCATAGGGATTTCCTATCTACTCCAAATTATTATTAAGTTGGCAAGTTTAAAACTTGGCAAGTTTTATTTCCCACAATGAATTTGGATAAGTCAAGTCCGACCCTTTTCAAAAATATCAACATCATCATCACGAACCATAAACTCGGTACCGGGCTTTCTCATCTATTCCCCACAAAGTGTGGCCTCACTAGTTCTCCATGACCGTAAAATCCGTCTACTCGACTAGATTTCACTCTCCAGAGGTTGTACACTTTACCCACCACATTCGATACATCCGTCGTGTGTCCCCATGGATCGTCATACCTAAGTATGGGGTCCTCGGATAATCGACCATAGTCTTCCCCTTGCCTACCCTAGTACAGGTGATCTACCCGATGCCCACATCCTGAACTTTCCGCGTGCAAGGTCATGCTCCTCTTGGACTCATGCCTTCACCGTAGTGGAGGTGCAGCAAAGTTCCGTGTCACCACTGCCTCGGCAGCGACCTCACCTCCAACGCGTCGATAGGCTTACAGGCTTCTATGTATTATGTAGTTAGAAGATCCCCGTACTAAGATATGCAAGCTTCCAACTAGCCCTGTCCCATACCAGAGTATAGTGGTTGTACTGTAAGGCTAGGTTTTGGCGGCACTTATAGAGAGTCCCTCCAGACTTTGTCCATGCCCGACGATGTTCCACAATCCCGGCCATACCACCTTCTTAGGTGTATGTCGTAACATATAGGGTGAAGTATGACTTTCCATAATTATTTGTAATGCCAATTACTAGAGCTAATGATGGTCTCGACAGAACATCGGGATCACCGGGGTTCTATTTTGTTCTCCCAAATAGGTCGGCTTATGGGGTGGCGTCGAGTCTTCCTAATATAACTAATACAATCCAAAACCATATGAGTAAAATACTAGCATGATACAATATAAGTGATACAAAGGAAAGTAAAAAGGGTAATGCGCAGTTTGAGTTTTGATGGTGGCTTGCCTTCCTCGGCGATGTACCCTGGATCGGCTTCTTCGCCGGCTTGGGAGGGGTCTTCACCTACAACATCAATCGTCTCGTCTACACGTTGTGAAATAATAGAAAGATCACGCCATCACAACAGGGCAATAGCAAGCACAGTATTTCATCACTCAATTTTCACAAACAATAACACAAGCAAAAAAGGACAAAACAATTCTCTGGTTTTATATTTGTTAATATTTAAACCTTATAACACCTCAACAAGGTTAAAATTTATAACATGGCATTGGAATAAATATTATGAAATTATCAACAAGATTAAATTTAAACAAGCCTTAACTAAAGCAATACTTTTCACCTATTTTATTCACTAACAACATTTCAATTTATTTTATTTTTATTAACTAACTACATAAAAAATTTCTACTGATCAGAGGCAATTTTAATAATAAGCTAATAAGTTAATATTACTAACAGAAAAATTATGGAAATTAAACAAGCAATCTAATTAATAATAAATTGCCATAATTTATTTTCAGCAAACCAAAATTCTATACATGCAGAAAAATGAAGCACCAATTTCTAATCAGCACAAAATTTATTTCATGTTTTTCTGACTTATCGTTATTTTTCTAAAAGTATTTCTACCTTGCTGCTTTATTAAAAGAAAAATGAATCTTCAGCCGGCTCAGGGGTATACTTCGCCCACGACATTTTTTTTCCTTCAGCGGGCCGGGCCTATTTGCTGGGCGCTGGTTCAATTCTTTCCTTTTTTAACTTAAATCGAAGGGGTATGGGGGCTCCCTGGGCCGTTAGATCTCCCCCGATCTGACGGCCACGGGCCTTCTTCCCGAACGAACAGGCAGCTCCGCCTGTGTACGTCCATGGCGGACAGGGGGCATGCGGGGGCTCACCAGGAGGGCTACTAGAGGGGCGGCGGACGGAGAGAATGGGCGCAGAGGTGCGGGGCGGCCGGGGCAACCCGTTTTTGGGCTCGGAGGCGACGTCCGACGTCCGGAATGGCAGTGGCCGGTGGGGTAGATTCTCAGGGCGGAGGCGGCCATGGAGGTTCGGGGCAGTGGCTTGGAGTGGCGACCTCGCCGGCGTTGCGGCCGCCGAGAGGAGGGGAGGCTCGCCCGCCTCTCCCTCCTGTTCTCCCTTCTTCCTCCTTCTTTTTTCCCCTTCCTCCTCTTCTTCCCTGTCTACTTCTCTCCTCCTTCTTTGCTTCTTCTTCTACTAGGGTTGGGGTGGCGAGGTGGAGTGGGGTGGAGCTGTGAGGAGTGTGGGACGAGGGGAGGCTGGGCTCACCATTTTATAGCGTGCCCAGGGGTGTCTGGGGCGGGAAGAGCGAGCGGGAGCGGGGGTCGTTCTCGCGCTCCGGCGAACCGTGGCGGTTGGGCGAGCGAGGCGGAGAGGGCTGGCGTCACCGCTAGTGCGTCAGTGTGGGTCCCTCGCGATGATGTAGGGGCAGGGGAGTGAGGCTGACATGAGGGTCCGGGGTGTAAGAGGCTGGGATGGAGAGTGGGGAGTGGGATAGGGAGACAGAGTTGGGTTTCAACCCAAGTAGTCTAGGTTTCTATTTATTATTTTTAAGTGCAAGAAATTGATTTTCCAAATGCTACTTTTGCTTGATTTAAATTTCAAACAAATTATCGAACTTAAATGTCCTAAACTTTATATGGCTCCAGGAGTAACATCCTAATTTATTTAGAACTGTTAGGAATTTTTTATGGATTTTAATAATATTATTACTATTATATAAATATTAATCATACAACTAGCATTTTCGAAATATTTTAATTAAATACCTTCTGCTATAGATGTATTCTTAAATATTTAAATAATGGATTTCTTTGAAGTCAAATATTATTTAGGCCATATTTTATTGATTGAAATTTCCTATGGTGGTAAAAGTGTGGTTATTATAATATGAGTGGAGTGCTAAAGATTTTTTTATTGGTTAATTATTTTTGGCAAGGCATAAGATAAAATAATACACTCAAGAGCACGACAAGGTAAGGCATAACAATCAAAACAAAGCATATGCAATCATGGCATGGAAATACTAGTCTTATCTCACCACAATTTAGCAAACTTTTTGTTTACCCCTAAGTTTTAGCATCCTAATAAAAAGACAGCAAAAGTTGGGATGTGACATATAATCTCCTAAGTGATCGGAGGAAGAGCCTACAGGCTGAAGAACCCGAAGACCGAGGAGGACGTGGGAAACCCATGGAACATGGAAAACTTACGCCTCTTCTACCCGTAGACTTCCCACGACTACTTTCGTCCCACCTCCCTCTCAATATCTGGAGTACTGTTCAAAGCAGCTCATGTATAGATCGAAGAAATAAAATATGTGTTTCCCAAACTACATGACATGGCACTCGGAGGATCGAGCGCGGTCTCACCCTCTCCCCCGCGACGTTTTTTTTGCTCACGTGAAGTTTACACTATGGAACTCGGGGGCTCGAGCGCGGTATCACTCTCTCCTCTGAGGCACTCGGGGGCTCGGGCGCGGTCTCAACCTCTCCACTGAGGCGTTCTTTCGCTCAAGCGACGTTTACACTATGGCACTCGGAGGTTGAGCGCGGTCTCACCCTCTCCCCCGAGGCATTCTTTCGCTCACGCGACATTTAGACTATGGCACTCGGGGCCTCGAGCGCGGTCTCACCCTCTCCCCCGAGGCGATCTTTCACTCACGCGATATTTACACCATGGAACTCGGGATCTCAAGCGCGTCCCCTCCCCATTCCCCGAGGCGCTCCTTTGCTCACGCGACTATTATACAATTAGAAAATCGAGAACTCGAGCGCGGTTCTATCCCCTCCCCTGAAGCATACTTTCGATTACGCGACCTATACACACCAACACTCGGGGCTCGAGCATAAGCGCACAACCGCACCCAAAATTTTTCTTTGTTCACAGGAAATTTCCAGGCCTCCAGACCCGAGTCTGCGCCAAGAATATCTACCACATACTCGCAGCCAAAAGAAACTGCAAAGACACTTATAACTAAAGGAAGACAAGCACCGCTAGGAACAAAAAAATCAAAGCACCCGCAAAGTAGTCCCGCCAGGGGCCTTGGGTAAAGTAACAAAATCAAAGAGAACATCAATAGAGCCTCCGCCCAATCGCAAGAAATCGGCCAAAGCCTCGGGGTGTACTCCCATTGGGATCGCTATCGCGCAACCGATACAATAATGGACTCGCACATATGAAGAATAGAACAGAACAACTGAAGCACTCTCAAGCGTAAATAAAGAAGGGATCTCCAATATATTGATCACATGAAGCATAACAAGGTGATTTCTCTACATCAAAAGGACTACAAGGTCAAGCATTACCAGGAATTATGACTTCTACATGTGCGCCCATGCTGAGATAATTGGCACTATCAAACATCATGGCGAGAATCATAATAGACAAAGGGAAAATTTCTACACTAAGCCTACATGGTGAAGCTCGACTTTTGGCGAGCTTGTTGGCCTTGTCCTACTAGCGCACCTGCTTGGCCGGCGGCTTAACATCAGCGTCCTCCTCAAAACTAGAGTAGCTAGCACCACCTCCAGTGGAAGAGCCGCCGGAGCGAGACGTGGCTGGCGAGCCACTAGCAGAAGAAGAAATTGGAGGCACCACCTATTCCCCCAGAATCGTCACCGCTGGAACTCTCCCAGCATGGCTCTAGTAGATTCCCATCAGCATCGAAGGCTCTGATCGACAGGGTATCTTCTCCATCAAACAGACATCAAATACTTTCACCCTTGCGAAGATTGAATTGCTGAGAAAAAACCCGACAACCAGACTCTAAGAAAACCAAAGACGAGTTTTCGGCTTGAATTGGAACCCAACAGGGAAAGTAAGGACAACCTTGGAAGCTAAGATATAGGCCATCCAAACCAAGTTTAGAAAGAAAGGAAGAAAAAGAAGAAGGCAGAAGAATCCGTCCAGCAATGCGACCATGGATGTGAAAAATAAAATCCTGGCAGCAAACCCCCTCATCCACAGGGGCGGCATCCACGCTCCCCGAAGAACCACCGCGCCCTCGACGACCACAACCGGCGGCGCCGCGACCAGAACTAGTACCAGAAGCCCGGCGAGCATGGAGTTTTGGAACCATGGGAAGGAAAACGAGAGCAAAGAAAGGAGAGAAGCAAGATGGATGGGTTGCCGAAACACCAAAGAAAAACAACCTATATTTATACACCATCACAACGGAAAAAGAGGAACACTCAATGCCAAAAAATACGAAACGGTGCAGCAGGAAAAAAATAAAAGACTGAATCATGCAACCCTATAGATTCCAAGACAAGGCGCCTCTTCGCATCAAACAATATTTAAAGCAAGCAATAAATCGTGCGTTCCCACGCGGTATTGGAAATCCAACAGATGACCGAAGCGCACAGTCAATAGCGCTCCACCCAAAGCATCATCACTACTGTAAACGGACACGACGGTTCATAGCGCGCCACCTTCACCTCTAGCACGTCCGCAAGGAACATCATTACGCCCTTTCACATCCTAGCATTTCAGATGGGACGGTTCGATGCACGCACAGACATTCTGGAAAGGGAAAGATGCTCTCCTTCCTCCTACAGATTTTACTTTCTTATTCATATTTTGATTACATCAAAATTTTACTCCCATCGGGAGCACCCTGTCCCCACTAACGAAGCACAGGCGGCACGGATCACATTTCGGGGGTGTGAGCGGTTACTACCCTCCGACAAAGAGAAATACATCTACAATGCTCGAGTGTTTACTCGCCCAGGCAACAAGGTGCTCGAGTGACTACTCGCACGAATATACAAGGCATAAGAGACGAGAAAACTAACTTCTCGCCCGAGCACTCGGACGCTCTGCGGGTGCTCATAACACGAGCCCACTCGATGGTTTCCCGAGTGGGTGCATTTCATACTTATTCTCGCCCGAGCACTCGGACGCTCCGCGAGTGATCATACTGCTAGTACACTTGATCATTTTCCGATTGGGTGCATTCTATTCTGGCACACGCCCCTACAAACATTGCTTGGGCTGCGATACACTATACCCGAGATGCCGCGCAGACTTGCGTGTAGGTAAGACCACGCTGATCAGTCGTCCGGGCCGGGACTTGCCACAGCGCGACTTCAGTCCCGACAGTTCCATGTGCGGTGCATGATTGAAAGTTAACCACTAACGGACGCATTAGGGTCGTATTCATTACTTAAAATGGAGACATTGATAATGTAAGTCCTGCAGCGGCATAGACCTTGCTTGATACCAGTCGTTTCCAAGCTCGTGTCAAGGGACGCGAGCTTGATTGGGCTACTGTGGTATTTTCCGCTAGAGCAATTCACCGAGCCTCGACCAGTCGAGTGCCTTAGGCCTTTTCATCTTATCATCCCTCGCAAAGCACTCTTTTCACGGACAAAAAGTGACCACCCACAGAAACGCGACACACACTACTACGACTGATTACAGGATCGAGTCCCTGCGCGACTCTTCGAGTTCCCAGGCACTAGGGGGCTACTGACGAGGGGATATCTCCACGACTCTTATGCATGAGGGAACCTGGTGCGTGTCAAGATAGAACGCCCACTGGAAGCTTCGACTGGCCCAGGATCGGCCCACCCAAAGCACCAACGGCTGCACCAACATAGGAGTCCATGTCGTTATGGAAACCAAGATTTGGCGTCCAAGACTAAGCTAGATTAGGCGACCACCTCTATAAACCTAAATGGACTCCTTGTGACCCAGCCTAGTATATAAAGGCTGGGAGAGGGGACGTCTAGGGCATCCAATCTCATAGCAACACGTCCAGTCTAGAGCAATCCTACCTTGACCTCCACTATAATCGCCTGCATCATAATACATCGAGCAGGAAGTAGGGGTTTAACTGATCGAGGGCCCTGAACCTTGGTAAATCCTTGTGTCCTGTTAGCCGACGAGATCACCAAATTCGCACTCCTCTCTCTACGATCTAAACCCAGGGTACCTTACCATGGAATTTTCCGATGCCGATCCTCATCACCTTGGGAATCTTGTCTACTTCGACACGTCTTGCCACCAAAGGCATGGTAGATGTTGGGGTTTCAACAGGCTCAACCCATTCCGGTTCATGATATACATTTGGTTCATCATAGGGGAAGATCCACCCACAATATCATCATTTTATCCAAAGTGGATGCGGTCACGATTAGCTTCATGTGGTTCACCCGCATCATCAACTTGTTGTTGTGCAACCACATCGGGTTGTGGGGGGTCTTGTTCCTGTTCTTGGATAATGGGCTCATCACGAGGAATTGGATCTTGAGTAGTAGTAGGAGGTGCTTGTGTTGGTGGAACACTTGGCCCGTCACCCACCTCATCATCTCTAGGCACTTGAGCAATGATCACAGGATCTCCAATGCCCATAGCCAAAATGTCTTGAGAAGAATCTTCATTTTTACGTACATCACTTAGATCAACTTTCTCCCCATGGGAGCTATTAAATTCATCAAACTCCACGTCACAAGTTTCCACAACACATCCGGTGGATTTGTTGTAGACTCTATAGGTGTGAGAGTTTGAAGCATATCCAAAAAATATACCCTCAATTGTTTTGGATTGAAACTTAGCTAACCGATTTTTCTTGTTTAGAAAGAAACACTTACAACCGATTAGTCGAAAGTGTTTGACGTTTGGCTTGTGTACGGTTAGAAGTTCATAGGGGGTCTTCATCAAGACCTTGCGAAGGAAAAGACGGTTTGATGCATGGCATGCGGTGTTGATGGCTTCGGCCCAAAAGCTATACGGTGACTTGTACTCATCCAACATGGACCGGGCCATTGATGGTACGATTTAACGCCCCCTCGTTGGTTACCCAAAGTGGAAGGTGAGATGTAGCGTAGCGGAAATTTCCCTTAGCGAAGATGCTAAGGTTTAGGATCGACAAGTACGACTCCAAAAGATAAAAGAAGGTGGTGAAGTGAACAATTGTGCCGTTCACAACTGAGGTTGCTTACTTTACCTGGACCGACACACACAGCAAATAACTTTGCTCCCAACAAGTCTAGAGGAGTTTTCAATTCCTCCGGCCTTGTTGTTTACAAAGAATCAAACGCACGGGATAATAATGATAGTGATAGCAACGGAAAAGTAAATAAAGCAGTAAATTTATAGTGGGTGTAAACATTATTGAAAATATGGACCGGGGTCCTATGATGTTCACTAGTGATGTCTCTCTCCCAAAAGAAGATAAAATAGCCATGCGAGGTAAACAAATTACAGCTGGGCAATTGACATGATTATGTGCACAAACCAATGCTAACTATGCTATAAAGAAAGGAAGAGGATCAAAAGCATAGGCGATACGCCAAGATAAGTAGACAGAAATCCAGCTCCATCTACCTACTAATCATCCACCTTGAGATATCTATCCAGAACATCTCGCTGGTATTAAGTTGCGAATCCCACCCAAAGTGTAAACTCAAAGCAATGAATCCCAGCTTGCATAACGCTCCCTCTTGGAGTCACTACCTACTACTTGGCCAAAGAAATAAACAACAACGGAGAACATGCAAGAATTACTCTAGAACATAAATATAAAAGAGGAGAATCAAATATATTACTCAAACACAATCTGAACATAGTCTCATAATCCATCGGATCCCAGCAAACTCAGCATAGCAACAGCAGAAAGATTACATATGTGCCTCGATCATTTAGGGAAGCTCACGAGGACTAATCCATGGAGAACATAGAGGGGAGGAGAACATAACATAGCTACTGATCATAGACCCATGGTCCAAGGTGGACTACTCACGGTTCATCCGGGAATCATCCTTGGTGGTGGAGAAGCTCCCGGAGGTGATTCCTCCCTCCGGCAGGGTGCCGGGAAGAGGTCTTCTGGTGCTCCCGATCTTGGAAGCGCGGCGGCGGCGGAACAGAGGAGAGATCGCGAAAAAGGGTTCCCGTCACGGGGGTTTCATGTCACGAGGGATATTTAGGCGAAGGGGGGGCAGCCAGGGGGGCCACCAGGGGTCCAGACGGCCCCCTGGCGCGACCCCACCCTAGGGCGCGCCGGGAGGGCGCCTGGGGCCCTGGTGGGTCCCCTCTGCCCCCCCCCCCCCCGTCGGTGATTCCCAAAGCTTCTTCAGCGCTGATTTTTTATTGTATTTTTCCTGAATTTTTGGAGCACTTTTAATATGGGGGAAACGTGAAATAGAAAAATAGCAGAAAACAGTAACTGGCACTAGGGTGCACTGAGTTAATAGGTTAGTCCAAATATGATCAAAAGTTTATGGAAGTTCGTCAATATCATAGAAATATCACACAAAAGAGGCATGGAGCAAGAAGAAATTATAGATACGTTTTGGACGTATCAACATCCCCAAGCTTAATTCCTGTTCGTCCTCGAGTAGGTAAATGATAAAAGCATAATTTCTGTGGTGACATGCTAACAACCATATAAGAAAGCAATCAAGGCATGTAATTCAATTCAAGTCATAACAGGCAAGAGTCTATATTTAGCATTGAAACAAGCAACATAAGAACATAAAGGTGCAAGAGCTCTCGCTGTCCGTGACTCGAATGTCTCCAAATGGTGTTTGCGTGCAAGAAAGGGGATAGGGATATACGAGAAAAAGAATTTTTGTGTTGAGAACTCAATCTTCTAAAGTTTCACACTTGGTCTTCTTTGGAATCTGAACTTGACTCATTCCCAGACCACTAGCCAGGTACAAGTCAAAATGATCCACTCCTTTTCAACATTTTGAGGACTCATGCAATGGATGAGCGTAAGCAAGAAATTTGACACTTAGGATGGCAAAGAGAGAATATGGTGGAGGAGGAAGACAAAAAGCTGTGAAAGGCTCACATCAATAAGGACAATCATAGGCGAGAGAAACCCAAATGATAGATATGATGTAAGGAGTAGGGATTGCCATGCAGTGGAAGCACATATGAGCTAAGGTAAGCTCTCCAATGGAACTAGTGGGGGTGCATCCAACTTGCTTGCTCAATAAGACCTAGAGCTCATTTGAGGAGGCTCATCACTGGAATATACAAGCCAAGTTCTATAGTGTGAAGGTCCCCACATAGCTATATGCATAAATGATAATCTCTATGGAGTACAAGATATAAGAGGGAGTACGAGTGTGGATCTCTCAAAGAGAATAGTAGTGTGCCCCCTTCTCTCTTTTTATTTCTCTTTCTCTTTTTTCTGTTTTTTTTGTATTTTTTGGTGGCCTCAATGGCTCTTTCTATTTCTCTCATTTGTCCTCTTTGGGATCTTTTAATTTGTGCACTTTGGGATCTTTGCGTCACTTTATGGGCAACACTCTATATATTACAAAAAGTATAGAAAATCTTTCACACTTTACAAAAGTACTCAAATCATAAAGAAGATGTAACTATCATGATGTATGCAAATGTATGCCTCTGCCAGTGTAGCAGGATTTGCAATGATACTAGCGCGTCATGTAGCAATTATTAGGGCAAGGCCCAACTAGCATGCGACTCATCAATCAAGCAAGTAGCATGTATGACATGAAGATCAAGTCATGAGAAGATGGATGTTCCATGGAAATATATCTCGGAAAGGCTATGGAAATGCCTTGATAGGTAGGTATGGTGGCTATTTTTAGGAAGGATATAAGGAGGTTTATGATGACAGAGCATATCATGCCAAGGGTTTGGATGTACCGGCGAAGGTGGACGCCAACTCTCGGAGTGAAAAGAAAGCAATGCACGGCACAGGAGAGGCTAGAAAAATATGGGTAGGTGGAAGTGTCAACTTTCGAATACTCACATTAGTCCGAAGAACTCATGCACTTATTATCGGTAACTCTCAATCTAATAAGGAGGTTTCACAAAGAGACAAGTACCCCGAGGAGAAGTGTATGGGGGTTTGGTTATCCTTGCGCATCCTCGACTCATGGTACGTGAGTGTACTCTAATATTCGACCCCTCAGAAGACTAGTGATCCATATAGTAGCTAAAGTTCTCAACTAATTTTGTAAGTTTTGAAAATAAACACGGATTTCCCAAAATACGACATCTATCACTAATAGGCTAAAGCTCTTGACACCAAAAGTCCAAACATTACTAAAAAAAATACCTCAAAACTATTGCAAGTTACTAATACAAAAGAATAGCAACCTCAATTACCTACTTCAAGTCAAGACACAAAACTCAGTGCAACAGGCCAACTCTCTAAACAAGATAAACATTAAAACTCAAGAGAGTTCCAGCAACAAAGTAAACAAAAGCTCTTAAAAAGATAAGCATGAAAACTAAGAGCTAAACATGACAGTAGCTATGAAAAAGATAAAGAACACACACAACAAAGATAAGCATGAAAAATCCTATGTTGTGTTCTAGATTTTTAAAGTGGAGCGTGTTTCTCTGCCACACAAAGAAAGATGGGTTATAACTTGTTATGAACAGAAAGCAAAGCTAAAGAAAACTAAAATTAAAACCTAAGAGCGAGACGCTCCAAGCATAGCACATAACACATGAAGTGATAAAACTATAGTGAGACGAGAGACGAACTGATAATTGTTGATGAAGAAGGGGATGAACGGGGGCATCCCCAAGCTTAGACGCTTGAGTCTACTTGAATATTTCTTGGGGATGGATGGGGGCATCCCCAATCCTGAGCGCTTGACACTCCTGAATCTTCATCTTCCCTCGCACACTTGAAAACTCCCTTCATACATAACTCATCATAATCTGATTAGCGAGGTTAGTACCCATAATAAAATAATTTTTTCTCTACTGGAAACAAGGATATTCTTCCAGAGCTACTGTTTCTCAAGATTTCCAGAAAGTTTTTGCAAATAAAAAGAAAGCTTAAGGTTTGCAAAATGAAGAAGAGACAAAAGAGGACAGAATCTGTGAAAAACAGACCAGCAGGTAGTAAAGAATTTTTTAGGGATACTTCTGCAACTCAAATAAAAAAACGCAGAACATACTAAAGTTCCGTTATTGTATAGAGAACGTTGTGTAATAATTTCAGCTGAAAATGATGAACTGGCATTTTTTTGTGATTTTTCTAGTCACGAGCACAGAATCTGTTTTCTGGACAGCATGCCACAACTTTCACTTCTCTTGTCATATGAGGCTATAAATGGCACAAAGCTTGAAAAGTAAAGATACAATGATGTTGATACACTATTAACAATCATCAAGACCACTAAAACCAGAAGTAAAAACATCTTGGGTTGCCTCCCAACAAGCGCTTTCTTTTACGCCTTTAAGCTAGGAAAAAAGATTATAGAAGATGCTCTCACAAGAATAAGAATTTTGAAGCAAAAGAGAGCATCAAGAAGAAAATATGAAACACATTCAAGCCTAACCCACTTCCTATGCATAGGCATCTTGTAAGAAAATAAATCAACGAAGCACAAAGTGAAATGCATAGGAAGGTGGAAAAGGAACAACTTCAAAACTTTCAACATGAAGAGAGGTGTTTTAGTAATATGGATGTTTCTACAACCAAACTTCCCTCTCTCGAAATAATTTTCAGTAGTATCATGAACAACATCAAGAATATAACTATCACATAAATCATGTTGTTCATGACCTACAAGCACACGTGTATAGTTTTCAATATGGTCTTTAGGATTATAAGATAAATGCAACCCATCACATTGAGCCTTGATAAGAGCACAATTCTACGGAATATGAGTTGGAGATTTCAAAAAGATAAGAGGACAATCAAGTATGGGTGCAATAGCAAAAATTTCATGCTTAACATGAGGAACTATAGCAAGTTCATCTTCGTAAGCATCGTCCATAGTGGCATCACGGCCATAAGCATAGAAGGCATCAACTTCATCAAAGAGGGATATTTCAAAAGAATCCATGGGATGATAACACTCATATAAGGTAAGAGTCAAAGAGTTACTCTCATTAGAAGGTAGACGTGGATGGCTCCATTCTTCCTCCTTTTGTTCGTCACTCTCCTCCTCTTTTTCATCCAACTAGCTTTCAGGTTCAGCAATTTCTTCTTCCATAGAGTCCTGCAAATCATTAGTCTCTTCCTTTGGGGGAGAGATTCTCTCAAGATGATCAGTAATATAATAATTTGCACCATAATTTTCCAAACAATATTTAAGTATAGCAAGACTCTCAAATTTGTAAGGGGCATCATCAATATTTTCAAGAAGAGAAGTAATTTCATAGGCAATCTTATAAGCAACAAATTCTTCTATTTGCTCTGCATCATCAACATCATAATTTCTCTTAGCATAAGAAGCTAAGGTTTCATCATCATTGTACTCACATTGGAAAGCAAGGTGTGTGTGCCTCATAAAGCAACAAGATTCATCCCTGCAGAAAGATATATTATATATTGAGCACAAGTTTCTAGCATAGTCATACAACTGGTGTATTTGTTTCCATAAGTGTATCCCCTTTTGAGACAAGCGGTGTTGCTTGTACCACTTTTTTTGATCCTCGGTGAATCCTCCATGCCAATAAGATCTGGTTTCAAAGAAGTAAGACATTGATTGGCAAGGAAGGAACTAGACATACTAAAAAAAAATTGGATTTTTTTATAAAGGACACAAAGATAAAAACCGAAAGATAAACTAACAAGACTAAAAAGCAAAGATAAAAGATAGTGTGCAACTCCCCTATCTTGAAGAGTGGAGTCCCCGACAACGACGCCAGAATTTGCTTTTGATGGTACGGTTTAACGCCCCCTCGTTGGTTACCCAAAGTGGAAGGTGAGATGTAGCCTAGCAGCAATTTCCCTTAGTGAAGATGCTAAGGTTTAGGATCGACCAGTAGGACTCCAACAGATACAAGAAGGTGGTGAAGTGAACAATGGCGTCGTTCACAACCGAGGTTGCTTAATTTACCTGGACCTGCACACACAGCAAATAACTTTTCTCCCAACGAGTACAGAGGAGTTGTCAATTCCTCCGGCCTTGTTGTTTACAAAGGATCAAACGCACGGGATAATAATGATTGTGATAGCAACGGAAAAGTAAAAAAAGCAGTAAATTGATAGTGGGTGTAAACAACATTGAAAATATGGACCGGGGTCCTATGATGTTCACTAGTGATGTCTCTCTCCCAAAAGACGATAAAATAGACATGCGAGGTAAACAAATTACAGCTCGGCAATTGACAGGATTATGTGCGCAAACCAATGCTAACTATGCTATAAAGAAAGGAAGAGGCTCAAAAGCATGGGCGGTACGCCAAGACAAGTAGACCGAAATCCAGCTGCATCTACCTACTAATCATCCACCTTGAGATATTTATCCATAACATCTCGCTGGTATTAAGTTGTGAATCCCACCCAAAGTTTAAACTCAAAGCAACGGACAACTGCATTAAATAACTTCACGTAGAGTAAACAATCCTTGCACCCGCAAGTACTAGCACCCTTGTTTTCCCCCTTGTCGCAACAGCACATCCCCTAGACTCATGTTTCTGTCACTCAAGCTATTCATCAGGGGGCATTATCCCACAATCATGCATAACTATCGCTCTTGGAGTCACTACCTACTACTTGGCGAAAGCAATAAACAACAACGGAGAACATGAAAGAATTGCTCTAGAACATAAATATAAAAGTGGAGAATAAAATATATTACTCAAATACAATCTGAACATAGTCTCATAATCCATCGGATCCCAGCAAACTCAGCATAGCAACAGCACAAAGATTACATATGTGCCTCGATCATGTAGGGCAGCTCACGAGGACTAATCCATGAAGAACAAAGAGGGGAGGAGAACATCACATAGCTATTGATCATAGACCCATGGTCCAAGGTGGACTACTCACGGTTCATCCGGGAAGCATCCATGGTGGTGGAGAAGCTCCCGGAGGTGATTGCTCCCTCCGGCAGGGTGCCGGGAAGAGGTCTTCTGGTTCTCCCGATCTTGGAAGCGCGGCGGCATCGGAACAGAGGAGAGATCGCGAAAAAGGGTTCCATTCACGGGGGTTTCACATCACGAGGGATATATAGGCGAAGGGGCAGCCAGGGGGCCACCAAGGGTCCAGGCGGCCACCTGGCGCGGCCCTACCCTAGGGAGCGCCGGGAGGGCGCCTGGGGCCCTGGTGGGTCCCCTCTGGCCCCCCTCGGTGATTCCCAAAGCTTCTTCTGCGCTGATTTTTTATTATATTTTTCCCGAATTTTTGGAGCACTTTTAATATGGGGGAAACCTGAAATAGAAAAATAGCAGAAAACAGGAACTGGCACTGGGGTGAAATGAGTTAATAGGTTAGTCGAAATATGATCAAAACTGTATGGAAGTTCATCAATATCATAGCAATATCACACAAAAGAGGCATGGAGCAAGCAGAAATTATAGATACGTTTTGGACGTATCAGCCATCTCCACAAGAGTGCGGTTCTTCCTCTCGGCTACACCATTTTATAAGGGTGTATGGTGTGGATTATTGATGCTCAATCGCCTCATCATTCAAGAATTCTTCCAAGGTGTAGTTCTTGATTTCGGAGCCATTGTCACTTCTTATTTCCAAGATAGCCATGTTGTATTTCCTTTGGGATTTGCTTGGCTAAATCGATGAAGGTGGCCTTCGTCTCATCCCTGGACTTGAGGAAGAACACCCACGTGTATCTTGAGTAATCATCAACAATGACAAGACCATATTTCTTCCCACCAAGACTATCCCATAATGGAGGCCCGAAGTGATCCACATGAAGGAGCTCCAAGGGCCTTCAAGTTGACACAACAATCTTGGGGATGTTCTTTTCTTGATGTTGCTTTCCGGCTATGCATTCACTACACACACGATCGTTCTCAAAAGACACGTATGTTAGTCCGAGGATGTGTTCACCCTTTAGGAGATCTTTTAGATTTCTCATGCCGACATGGGCTAGCCGGCGATGCCATAGCCACCCTTTGTCGGCCTTGGACATTAGACAAGTTGCATGGTAAGTGCTCTCTTTCAAGAAATCAACCGTATAAAGGTTGCCATCCAACTCTCCAACAAAGGCCACATTGAGAGTATCTCTCCTAAAGACTTTCACACTTGTTAAACCAAATAGTGTATCATAACCAACAGAAGCTAATTTAAGAACGAAAAGAAAATTATATTGAAGGTATTGGAAAAACATGACATTGGCAAGAGACATGTCATTAGTGATAGCAACCTTGCCCAACCCAAGTACCATTCCCTTGGAACCACCACCAAAGACAATGCTTGTCTTTGTATTGTGACGGCAGATGCCATGGGGATGGCTAAAGAGGGGGACAAACCGAGGTGAGTGTCGATGGTGCCGGAATCGAGAATGGGGCAAAGAACAGTGAGACACCGTGATGTACCCAGGTTCAGGGATCTCCGTAGAGATAACACCCCTACTCCTGCCGAGCTAACTATGAGAAATAACTCGGGCTACAATGAATGCTCCTTCAGCTGTATCAGAGGATGGAGAGGAAGGCTCTAGGTGCTTCTCTCTCCTGCATCCCTGTGAGGTGGGTGAAGTGTAGTAAATGTGGATCGCACCACATGCAGGAGCGATACCTGGGCTCTTATAGGCTGAGCCCAGGGTAGTACAATAACTTCCGCTTGGTGAAGGGACCAGCTATAAGCCTCTAGGAACTTGCTGGGGCTCGCCGACTGCGCCCTTTTCGGGTGCCAGGAGGTGGAAAGCTGTAGCCTTACTTTGTCTTGGGAATCTTGTAGCTTGCAGGCCTGGAGGGCCCTACGAGTAGACTTGCGGCTTTCTCAGAGCCTTGTCGCGTCCGCCGCCCTATCAGCCGATGTGTTAAGGGAACATCATTCGTCTGACAGGTCGGCGTGGTACCTTGTCTGTCTGCCATGCGGATCTCTTGGGATCACCCATTGATGACCTCGGGCTAGGTGCGCCTATCCGGCCCAGGGTCAACTCTTCATGGGTTAGGTCAGTTGATCTCGCAGCCATTTGGGCCGAATGAACTCAGATGGGGCCGATTGCTCTCTCCAGGGGCAATAGGCATCCGAACTGATCAACTTGGCCTTCTGGAGATTGATCTTGTTCAGCTTGGTCTTATTTAGATCAGCGGTCCTCAGATCGGCGATCTTCAGTTCGGTATTTCTTAGCTCGGTCTTCTCTAGATCGTCGAGCTTTGTCTTGAAAGGTCGTTTCTCCTGGGTGACCCTACCCAGGGGTCATTCCCACGACAGTAGCCCCTGAAGCTCTGGACATCCCGTGAAGAACCGATAGAGGGGCCTGCGCAGGTTCCTCCCACAATTAACTTGAATCATGCTTGCTCTTCTCAGCCGATTGCTCTTCAACTGATCGAGTTCTACCAACCGGCTGACTGCACTTCAGTCTGCCGATTGCATTGGTTCTGCCCAACTGCCTTCAATGGGCCGATTGCGCCTCAAATCGGTCCAATTTCATTGGTTCGACCCGTTGATTGCTTCCTGTGGTAACTTTACCATAGTCTTTACCGACCCACGTCGTTCTGAATTCACCGCTCGGTGGGATTATGGGGTAATGGGCCACGCATGATGAGACATAACTGCATGCCTCAGGCAATGCGCGCACGTCCCGTATCCCCCGCCGGATCCTTTCCCTAATGGGCTGTTGTAGCTTGGAGATACACGTGGCCTCACGGGGCCACAGGGATGCAGAGACTGATCCCACTCCGACCCTTCAGCCCAATAATTAGGCGAGGGGGAGGGGATTGGTGACGAGGATTGACCTCACCAAATCCCATGGTTAGGAACTGATGCCTTCTCGCCCCCTTCGTTGGTTACCCCAACTGGAGGGTTGAGATGTAGTGCAGCAACAATTTTCCCTCGGTGAAGATACCAAGGTTTGTCTCCAGCAGGACTCCAGAGATGATAAGTAGGTGTCAGCGGCGCAACTGACGCGGACCTGCACACAGACACAGATAACTTTGTTCCCAACGAAGTTTAGAGAGGTTGTCAATCTCTCCGGTCTTGTTGTTTACAAAGGATAAAACGCAATGGATAATAATAGCAACTTGAAAGTAAATGCAAAAAAGTAAATATAGCGTGGAATCAGTGATAAGGATATGGACCGGGATACGTGATGTTCGCTAGTGATGTCTCTCTCCCAAAAGACGATAAAAATTGCTATGCAAGGTAAACAAATTACAGAAAGGCAATTGACAGGATTATGAACGCACCGCAATGCTAACTATGATACAAAAGAAAGGAAGAGGTTCAAAAGCACAGGCAGTACGCCAAGGTAAGTAGACCGAAATCCGTTTGCATCTACTACTAATCATCCACCTTGAGATATCTATCCAGAACATCTCTCTGGTATTAAGTTGCGAGCCCCACCCAAAGTGTAAACCCAAAGCAACAGACAACTGCATTAAAAAGAACTCTGCGTAAAGTAAACAATCCTTGTAACTGCGGTTACAAGCACCGTTGTTTTCCCCCTTGTGGCAACAGCACATCCCCTAGACTCATGTTTCTGTCACTCAAGCGTGTCATCGGGGGGCATGAACCCACAATCTAGCACAACGCTCCCTCTTGGAGTCACTACCTACTACTTGGCCATAGCAATAAACAGCAACGGGGAACATGCAAGAATTACTTAGGAACAAAAATATAAGAGATAAAAACCAAATATATTACTCTATCACAATCTGAACATAATCTCATAATCCATCAGATCCTATCAAACTCAACATAGCAATAGCAGAAATATTACAAAGGTGCCTCGATCATGTTGGGCATCTCACGAGGTCTAAACAATGAAGATCAAAGAGGGGAGGAGAACATCACATGGCTACTGATCACGGACCCATGGTCCACGGAAAACTACTCACGAGACATCCGGGGAGCATCCATGGTGGAGAGGAGACTCCCGGAGGTCAATCCTCCCTCCGGCAGGGTGCCGGGAAGAGGTCTGCTGGTGCTCCCGATCTTCGGAAGCGCGGCGGTGGCGGAACAGAGGCGAGTTCGCGGAATACCGTTCTGCTTCTAGAGTTTTCCCATGAAGGGGGATAAATAGGCGAAAGGGGGCAGCCAGAGGTGGCCAGGGGCCCCAAGCGCCCCCTGGCGCGGCCAGGGGTGAGGCCGCGCCGGGTGGCCGCCTGGGCCCCCTGGCTCCCCTCTGGCTCCTCCCGGGCTCTTCTCGAAGCTTCCGTCACGCTGATTTTTTGTCTGAATTTTCCAGAATTTTTCTGGCACTTTTTATATGGGGGAAAACTGAAATAGAAAAACAGCAGAAAACAGGAACTGGCACTGGGGTGCACTGAGTTAATAGGTTAGTCCAAATATGATCAAAAATGTATGAAAGTGTATCTAGATCATAGCAATATCACACAAAACATGCATGGAGCAAGCAGAAATTATAGATACGTTTTGGACGTATCAACATCCCCAAGCTTAATTCCTGCTCGTCCTCGAGTAGGTAAATGATAACAACATAATTTCTGTGGTGACATGCTAGCAACCATATAAGAACATTGAAAAGTAAAGCAATCAAGGTTAGAGAGTCAATTGAAGTCATAACAGGCAAGATACTATATTAGCATTGAAACAAGTAACAAAAGAACATTAGGTGCAAGAGCTCTCGCTGTCCGTGACTCGAATGTCTCCAAATGGTGTTTGCGTGCAAGAAGGGGGATAGGGAATACGAGAAAAAAGTAGTTTTGTGTTGAGAACTCAATCTACTAAAGTTTCACACTTGGTCTTCTTTCGAATCTTATCTTGACTCGTCCCCAGACCACTAGCCAGGTACAAGTCAATTTGATCCACTCCTTTTCGATATTTCAAGCACTCATGCAATGGTTGAGCGTAAGAACGAGAGTTGACACTTAGGATGGAAAAGAGAGAAATATGGTGGAGGAGGAAGACAAAAAGGATGAGAAAGGCTCATAGCAATGAGGACAATCATAGGCAAGAGATGCCAAATGATAGATATGATGTGAGGAGTAGGGATTGCCATGCAACGGATGCACATACGAGCTAAGAAGCTCTCCAATGGAACTAGTGGGGTGCGTCTAACTTGCTCACTCATGAAGACCTAGAGCTTTTTTGAGGAGGCTCATCCTTGGAATATGCAAGCCAAATTCTATAGTGTGAAGGTCCCCACATAGCTATATGCATAATGATCATCTCTATGGAGTACAGGGATATAAAGGGAGTACTAGTGTGGATCTCTCAAAAAGGATAGTAGTGTTGCCCCTTTCTCTCTTTTTATTTATTTTTCTCTTTTTCTATTTTTTTTGTATTTTTTTGGTGGCCTCAATGGCTCTTTCTATTTAACTCTCATTTGTCCTCTTTGGGATCTTTTAATGTGTACACTTTGGGATCTTTTCCTCACTTAAGGGCAACACTCCATTTTACAAGAAGGTAAAGGAGATCTTTCACACTTTACAAGGTACTCAAAATCATAAAGAAGATGTAACTATCATGATGTATGCAATGTATGTCGCTGCCAGTGTAGCAGGAACATGTACGACATGAAGATCAAGTCATGAAGAGGTGGAAGTTGCATGGCAATGTAACTCGGAAAGGCTATGGAAATGCCTTGATAGGTAGGTATGGTGGCTGTTTTGAGGGAATATACAAGGAGGCTTATGATGACAGAGCGTATCATGCCAAGGGTTTGGAAGTACCGGCGAAGGTGGACACCAACTCTCGGAGTGAGAAGAAGGCAATGCACGGCAGGGGAAAGGCTAGCAAAATATGGGAAGGTGGAAGTGTCTACTCTCAATACTTACATTAGTCCGAAGAACTCATGCACTTATTATCGGTAACTCTCAATCTAATAAGGAGGTTCACAAAGAGACAAGTACCCCGAGGAGGAGTGTATGGGGGTTTGGTTATCCTTGCGCATCCTCGACTCATGGTACGTGAGTGTTCTCTAATATTCGACTCCTCAGAAGAGTAGTGATCTATCTAGTAGCTAGATTTCTCAACTAGTTTTGTAGGTTTTGAAAATAAACACGGATTGCCCAAAATACAACACCTATCACTAATAGGCAAGAGCTCTTGACACCAAAAGTTCAAACATTACTCACATCAATACCTCAAAACTATTGCAAGCTACTACTAAAATTAAATAGCAACCTCAATTACCTACTTTCAAGACAAGACACAACTCAGTGCAACAACCAACTCTCTTAACAAGATAAACATGAAAACTAAAGAGAGTTCCAGCAACAAACTAAAACAAAATCCAAGGCTCTTGCTAAAGACAAACTAAAACTAAGACTAAACATGGCAGTAGCTATGAAAAGATAAAGAACACACAACAGCAAGAAGATAGGCATGAAAAATCCTATGATGTGTTCTAGATTTTGAAACTGGAGCGTGTTTCTCTCCCACACAAAGTAAGACAGGACCTAACTTGTTATGAACAGCAATCAAAGCTAAAGAAACTAAAAATAAAACCTAAGAGCGAGACGCTCCAAGCATAGCACATAACGCATGAAGTGATAAAAATATAGTGAGACGAAGGACAAACTGATGATTGTTGATGGAGAAGGGGATGCACGGGGGCATCCCCAAGCTTAGACGCTTGAGTCTCCTTGAATATTTATTGGGGATGCATGGGGGCATCCCCAAGCTTGAGCGCTTGACACTCCTGGATCTTCTTTCATCATCTTCCATCGCACACTTGAAAACTCCCTTCATACATAACTCATCATAAGCTGATTAGAGAGGTTAGTACCCTTAATAAATAATTTTTTATCCACTGGATATAAAGATATTCTTGAAGAGCTACTGTTTATCAAGAGTGAAAAAAAGTTTTTGTAAAGAAAAAGAAAGCTTAAGGTTTGCAAAAGTTAGGAGAGACAAAACGTGGCAGAATCTGTGAAAAACAGAACAGCAGATAGTAAAGAATTTTTTAGGGGTACTTCTGCAACTAAAATCAAATAACTCAGAACATACGGAAGTTTCGTAATTGTATAGAACATACTGTGTAAAACTTTCAGCTCGAAAAGATGAACTGGGATTTTTCTGGAATTTTTCTGGTCACGAGGACAGAATCTGTTTTCTGGACAGCATGTCACAACTTTTACTTCCCTTGCCGTAAGAGGCTATAACTAGGCACAAAGCTGAAAAATAAAGATACAATGATGTTGCTACAGAAGTAACAATCATCAAGACACAACATAAGCAAAAAGAAAAACCTAAATTCCTTGCGGGCTGCCACCCGAAAGCGCTTCTTTAAGGCCATTAGCTAGGCTTAAAGATTATAAAAGATGCTCTCACAAGAGAATGGGAATTTTATCAAAAGAGAGCATCAAGAAGCAAATTTTAAACACATTTAAGCCTCACCCACTTCCTATGCATAAGAATCTTGTAAGAAAGTAAATCAAAGAAGCACAAAGTGACATGCATATGAAGGTGGAACAAGAACAACTTCGAAAGTTTCAGTTTAGAGAGAGGCGTTTTTTTCGCATGGAAGTTTCTATAACCAAACTTTCCTCTCTCAAAGTAATTTTCAGTAATATCATGAACAACATCAAGAATATAACTATCATAAAAATCATATTGTTCATGACCTACCAGCACACGTGTATTTTTTTCAACACGGTTTTTAGGATAATAAGATAAATGCAACCCATCACACTGAGCTTTGATAAGAGGAAAATTCTCCGAAGTTGGAGATTTTAAAAGGATAATAGGACACTCAAGTGTGGGTGCGAAAGCAAAAATTTCATGCTTAACATGAGGAACTATAGCAAGTTCATCTCCGTAAGCTTCATCCATAGTGGCATCACGGCCATAAGCATAGAAGGCATCAACTTCATCAAAAAGGGATATTTCAAAAGAATCCATGGGATCATAATACTCATATAAGGTGAGAGTCAAAGAGTTACTCTCATTAGAAGGTAGACATGGATGGCTCCATTCTTCCTCCTTTTGTTCGTCACTCTCCTCCTCTTCTTCATCCAAAGAGCTTTCAGGTTCAGTAATTTCTTCTTTTATAGAGTCCTGCAAAACATTACTCTCTTCCTTTTGGGGAGAGATTCTCTCAAGATGATCAGTAATATAATAATTTGCATCATAATTTTCCAAAAAATAGTTAAGTATAGCAAGGCTCTCAGATTTTTAAGTGGCTTCATCAATATTTTCATGAAAAGAAGTAATTTCATAGGCACCCTTAAAAGCAACAAATTCTTCTATTTGTTCTGCATCATAAAAATCATAATTTCCCTTAGCATAAGAAGCTAAGGTTTCATCCTCATTGTACTCACATTGGAAAGCAAGGTGTTTGTGCCTCATAAAGAAACAAGATTCATCCCTGCAGAAAGATATATTATATATTGAGCACAAGTTTTTAGCATACTCATACGATTGATGTATGAGTCTCCATAAGTGTATCCCTTTTTGGGACAAGCGGTATTCCTTGTAATATTCTTGTTGATCCTCGGTGAATCCTCCATGCCAATAAGATCTAGTTTCAAAGAAGTTAGACATTGATTGGCAAGTAAGGAACTAGACATACTATATTTTTTTTGATTTTTGATACAAGACACAAAGATAAAAACTGAAAGGTAAACTAACAAGACTAAAAAACAAAGGTAAAGGGTAGTGTCCAACTCCCCTATCTTAGCACTCGGAGTCCCCGGCAACGGCTCCAGAAAACTTTGCTTGATGGCTTCTCGCCCCCTTCGTTGGTTACCCCAAGTGGAGGGTTGAGATGTAGTGCAGCAGCAGTTTTCCCTCGGTGAAGATACCAAGGTTTGTCTCCAGCAGGACTCCAGAGATGATAAGTAGGTGTCAGCGGCGCAACTGACGCGGACCTGCACACAGACATAGATAACTTTGTTCCCAACGAAGTTCAGAGAGGTTGTCAATCTCTCCGGTCTTGTTGTTTACAAAGGATAAAACGTAAGGATAATAATAGCAACTTGAAAGTAAATGCAGAAAAGTAAAGATAGAGTTGAATCAGTGATAAGCATATGGACCGGGATACGTGATGTTCGCCAGTGATGTCTATCTCCCAAAAGACGATAAAAATTGCTATGCGAGGTAAACAAATTACATAAAGGCAATTGACAGGATTATGAACGCACCGCAATGCTAACTATGCTACAAAAGAAAGGAAGAGGTTCAAAAGCACAGGCAGTACGCCAAGGTAAGTAGACCGAAATCCATCTGCATCTACTACTAATCATCCACCTTGAGATATCTATCCAGAACATCTCGCTGGTATTAAGTTGCGAGCCCTACCCAAAGTGTAAACCCAAAGCAACAGAAAACTGCATTAAAAAGAACTCTGTATGTAGTAAACAATCCTTGTAACCGCGGTTACAACCACCGTTGTTTTCCCCCTTGTGGCAACATCACATCCCCTAGACTCATGTTTCTGTCACTCAAGCGTGTCATCGGGGGGCATGAACCCAAAATCTAGCACAACGCTCCGTCTTGGAGTCACTACCTACTACTTGGCCAAGGCAATAAACAGCAACGGGGAACATGCAAGAATTACTTAGGAACAAAAATATAAGAGATAAAAACCAAATATATTACTCTATCACAATCTGAACATAATCTCATAATCCATCAGATCCTATCAAACTCAACATAGCAATAGAAGAAATATTACAAAGGTGCCTCGATCATATTGGGCAGCTCACGAGGTCTAAACAATGAAGATCAAAGAGGGGAGGAGAACATCACATAGCTACTGATCACGGACTCATGGTCCAAGGAAAAATACTCACGAGACATCCGAGGAGCATCCATGGTGGAGAGGAGACTCCCGGAGGTCAATCCTCCCTCCGGCAGGGTGCCGGGAAGAGGTCTTCTGGTGCTCCCGATCTTCAGAAGCACGGCAGTGGCGGAACAGAGGCGAGTTCGCGCAATAGGGTTCTGCTTCTGGAGTTTTCCGATGACGGGGGATATATAGGCGAAAGGGGGCAGCCAAAGGTGGGCCAGGGGCCCCAGGAGCCCCACTGGCGCGGCCAGGGGTGGGGCCGCGTCGGGTGGCCACCTGGGACCCCTTGGCTCCCCTCTGGCCCCTCCCGGGCTCTTCTCGAAGCTTCCGTCACGCTAATTTTTTATCTGAATTTTCCCGAATTTTTCTGGCATTTTTATATGGGGGGAAACTGAAATAGAAAAACAGCAGAAAACAGGAACTGGCACTGGGGTGCACTGAGTTAATAGGTTAGTCGAAATATGATCAAAAATGTATGAAAGTGTATCTAGATCATAGCAATATCACGCAAAACATGCATGGAGCAAGCAGAAATTATAGATACGTTTTGGACGTATCAGGAACCCTGGGTTAGATCTTAGAGAGAAGGTGTAGGTTGGCGATACTCGTTGGCTAACAGAAGACACGGATTTACCTAGGTTCAGGGCCCTCGATCGGTGAAACCCCTACTTCCTTCTCTTTTGTATTATAATGGAGGTGATTAGAGTGGCGGTCGAGGCGAGTTCGCTCGAGACCGGAGGTGTTGCTATGAGATTGGATGCCCTAGAGGTCCCCTCTCCCAGCCTTTATATACTAGGCTAGGTCACAAGGAGACCATCTAGGTTTACAGAGACAGTTTCCTAATCTAGTTTTAGTCTTGGACGCCAAGTCGCAGCTTCCATTGTCATCGAGGACTCCTACGTCGGTGCCTCGAGTGGGCCAGTTGTGGGCCTGTCGAGGCTTTAAGTGGGCCTTCTGTCTTGATGCGCACCAGGTACCCTGATCTGTAGGAGTCGTGGGTAAACCCCCTCGTCAGTAGCCGCCAAGTGCCTGGAGGACTCAAAGAGTCGCGCAGAGACTCGAATCCAAAATCATTCGCCTCTGTACGTGTCGCGCTGTTGTGAGTCGTTGGTTGTTAGCCACAAAAGATAGTTTATTCGAGGGATGCTAAGCTGAAAGAGCCCAAAGTACTCGACTGATCGAGCCTTGGTGAATTGCGCTAGTGGAAAATACCTTAGCACCCCAATTAAGCCCGTGTCCCTCGACACGAACTTGGATACAACTGGTGTCTAGAAAGGTCCATGCTGCTGCAGGGCTTACAGGATCAATGCCGCCGGTCTCAGCAAATATATCCATAACGCGTCCGTCAACGGCTCAATTCTCTTCATGCATCGCGCATGGACAACATCGGGAGTGAAGTCGCATTGTGCCAAGTCCCGGCTCGGCCGACTGCGCAGCGGGGTTTTACCTACGGGCGAGCTTGCACGGAATTTGGGGTGCGGTGTGTCGCAACCCAGGCATTGTTTTTGTAGAGGCGCCGAGATTGATTAGAAATGCACCCACTTGGACAAACAAATCAAGTGGACTGATAGTAGTCACTCGCTGACGAGGGGGTGACCCCACGACTCCTATGGATGGGCCTACCCGGTGTACCCGAAGACGGAAGGCCCACAAGGATGCCGCCTGGACCCAGCCTTGGCCCACTAGTGGCACCGACGTAGGAGTCCGCGACTCATAAGGAAGGTGCAAACTTGTCGTACGGTACAAGCTTAGGGTTAGGAAACCTCCTTTGTAATCCAGGACGGACTCCCCGAGACCGAGCCTAGTATATAAGGGCTAGGAGGGGAGACGTCAAGATCATCCGGTACACAATCTGTAACCCTAGCCTTGTGCGCACTAGCCTTGGCCTTCCCTGTAATCGCCATCTCCAAGCAATAATATCAAGCAGGAATGTATCCTCCTGTTAGCCGACGAGCTATCGTCCAACTTGTGCCTCTCATGACTAACCCAGGGTCCCTGACCATGGGATTTGCCGGGGTACAACCCCGTCAATTGGCGCCGTCTGTGGGAACCGCACAGGTCGGGAATGCGATCTCGGCGTCCTCACCAGCATCTTCACACCCGCCAACGCGATGAATCCACCAGCACCCTTCGATCCGACACCTCAGGAGGAATCCGATCTGTTTGGGTCCCTCGGTTTCACGTCTCATCTTTCGACTCTCCGACCAGTCTTCGCCGACCTACGCTCCGGCATCAACCTGATCTTCGGAGAATATCAGATCTACATCAACCACTTGGGCTCCCTCCGCTTCGCAGACGACGATCGAGAACCTGCGACGACATCTACAGCAACAATCAACGGAGTCGCCACCCGCGCGGCCACCCTTCGAGCCAGCCGCGACTGCCCACACAACCCAAGACTTCACATCACCCGTGACCGCTCGGGTGAGCCCTTGGTTTGGAAGAGCAGTATAACACGCGCGAGAAAGAAGGTAGTCAGGGCACCATCGCAAGTGTTCATGGCACAAGCCGACGACCCAGCAGAAAACGGCAAGGGCCAAGATGACGACTCGAACACTCGCCAAGATAACCAGACCAACAGAAACACAAAAGAGTGTGGAACCACAAGTAAGACCGTCGTGAAGCTGGGAGGAGTGGGAAGCATACCAATGAAAGTACCACAGGGACAAGAGCAGAGCAACCACAAGAGCAACGAGCCATCAAACAGCAAGCAACAAGCCCCGGGTGCAGCAGTAGATGACCCACCCAAAGAGCGAATATACCTGTCCAAAGAATCAATGGCCAGAGTAAAGGACGCAGTCGAACACGGCAAGCTACTACCATCAAACGCAACAAGGGACGAGCTCAGGGCATACAACAAATTGGCAAGCGAGCTAACCCAGCAAGCGAGACAACGACGCCTAGAGATGGAGAAGCTAGAAAAGGTGGCCGCCGAGCAAAAAACAATCGCAAGCCACCTCCAAGAGACAACTCTCCGAATCACGGCTCCCCTCTCCGCACTAAATAAAAATTCAGCAACCTGCGACGAACAGACAAGAAGAGAGTGGCTCGGAAGCTCGACGAAGAATTCAAGCTAGAAGAGGAGGACGATGAAGAAGAACCCCTCACACCAGCAGAAGCCCTTATAAGCGCCCAAGACTACCTATCTCGCGCCCAGAAAAATAGGCAGAACAAACCAGACCGCAACACATCAATAGCCTTGCAGATAATGAAAGACGCCATCGCCGCCTCAGCACCCAACAAATCTAGTGCAAGGTGGCCGACCCGCGAAAGGACACCAGACAGGGACCCCAGCTCACCCGACGACGACGACAATAGCGATGACTGGCGCAAACGCTCCGCCAAAAATAGGAAGCACGACAGCGAGGACAACGACAACAGGCGCCGCAGCAGTCGACGAGACGCGCGCCACGACATCACACAGAACAAAGTCAACCGCAGCAGGCGAAGACACGCACCACGTGAAGAGTACTCGGACGAAGAAGCCTTCGACGAAGAAATTGAGCCATGCGGAGCATTATGCTTCACGTTCTATACGCGAGACGCGAATGCCGAGTGGGTTCAAATTGAACTCCACAACGCTAAAATACAATGGACTCGAGGAGCCAGAGGCATGGCTCGACGACTACTTAACATCAGTTAAGTTTCAGCGAGGGACCAACGTCACGGCAATGCAGTACGTGCAGCTCATGCTTGAGAGCTCGGCACAACATTGGTTGAAGAATCTCCCGCGAGGATCCATCAGCTCATGGAGGCAGTTCCTTGAAGCCTTCAGAGAAAACTTCAAATCTACATACAAGCGACCAACATCGCTCGAGGAGCTGCGGGCATGCAAGCAAGGAACCAGGGAAACCCTGCGAGCCTACATCAAACGGTGGACCATACTCAAGAATTCAGCAGAAGACATATCAGATGAGAGTGCAATCGACGCGTTCAGGCGAGGCCTGCAGCGCATTGGATTCAAGGAATAGCTCGGGCAGATGAAAGTCCGAACGCTCGCACGGCTGTTAGAGCAAGCCAACAGCTGGGCGGACGGCAAGGATTCCGTTCGCAACGAAACAGAAATCCACATCGCACGCTTAGAACACGACTATGACTAACACAACGGAGAAAGAGGACTCGACCGATGAAGGAAGCGATCTAGGCGCAGTTTCTACGACGACAGAGGACCCGACATGGTCGCCGTCGGCTTTCCAGACGATAGAGACGGCAGGCATCGCGACGATAGCAGAACACCGCGAAGAGACAACCATGAAGACGCGCCCCAAGCTCAGAAACGAGACTGGAGGACGAGGCAGCCGCGCCACAACACTAGAACATACCACTCGGCCAAAGAACAACTCGATGGACCGTGCTCGATACACAGATTCAGAAACGAACGAGGGGAGCTTAGATCAGGGTACACCCTCAGGAACTGCAGAAGCTTCAACGAGTTAGATGAGGAAAAAAGTCGATCTGCGACAACAGCGGCCCAGCCACTCGCGAGCATAGCAGTCGGGCCTATCACCCACGATGCACCACCAGCACCTCCTCTGCCAAAAAGGCAAGTGGCTGCAATCCAGGAACGGCACAGGACACCGGAAGAATAGGAGCAGTATCCAGAAGCCCACGGCAGGATCTACATGATACAAGAAGGCATGCCTTCAAATACACAAGACAAGGTTTTCTCGCAGCCTCCTCGCACCTCGCTGTCCCGGAGTACTTGCGCGGGTCCGAGACAGAAATCACTTTCTCTCGAGAGGACCACCTGCCAGCCATCCCTCGACCAGGACACGCCGCACTAGTGCTCGAGGCCAGAATTGGAAACTATGACATGTCACGAGTGTTCTTGGACGGCGGTAGCGGGATCAACATCATCTTCACAAGGACACTAAAAGAAATGCTCATCCAGAGCTCCGGGCTCAAATCCTTAGGTACAACCTTCCATGGGATTGTGCCAGGAAAAGCAGTCTACCCTCTGGGAAAAATAAGCCTGGAGGTGGTTTTTTGCAATGCGACCAACTTTCGCAAGGAGACCCTAGACTTTGAAGTGGTCGACTGGAAGTCGCAGTACCACACAAACCTCGGGCGACCAGCCTTCGCCCGCTTCATGGCAGTGTCAAACTATGCCTACCTTAAGCTAAAAATGCTAGGCCCACATGGGTTCATCACAGTCAGCGGCAGTTTCGTCAGGTCCGACCGCTACGACAAAGAATTCCACAAGATATCAGAGAACTTTGGAGCTCACCAAGCCAATAGAACCACGGGACTCGCAGAAGAAGCACTCCCTTAAGAAGACACCACGTGAAGGACCCGAGCACTCGGAGAAGAAGCTACCTAGCTCTTAAAGTTACCACACTGTCATTTTAAATAAAGGGGACTGTCTTCATCAGAAACCCCCCCTCCTTACTAAATATAAGAAACAACAGGAAGAATATTGAAAAATAATTCTCCAAAAATTGCTTCATTGGCACTCGGGGGCTCGCCGCAGCAGCCACCCCCCGGGGCGTTCTTCGCAATCGCGACATAAAAATTGGCACTCATGGGCTCGACGCAGCAGCGACCCCCCGAGGCATTCTTCGTAATCGCGACCCAAACAAAATCGGCACTCGGGGGCTCGCCGTAGAAGCCACCCCCCGAGGCGTTCTTCGTAATCGCGACCCAAATGAAATTGGCACTCGGGGGCTCGCCGCAGCAGCCACCCCCTGAGACGTTCTTCGCAATCGAGACCCAAACAAAATTGGCACTCGGGGGCTCGCCGCAACAGCCACCCCCCGAGGCGTTCTTCGCAATCGCGACATAAACAAAACTGGCACTAAAGGGCTCGCCGCAGCATCAAATCCTTTACAGCAAAAAAGCAAGGCTACAAAGGGATACAGTACATCAAGAGGAAGCGCATACAAAGAGAGGAAGCACCTAACCCCCAGGCTCCATCTTCGCCTTAATAAGGGAACCGAGATAACGATCGTTCTCTTCGCAAACCCGCTTCACAACTCGGCGTGTAGGCTCATCAACCACCGCGTAGTGCTCATCCATCGGGTGATCCCTACCACCTGGAGAACCCTCCACCACTTGAGCAATATTAGGTCCCGGCCAATGACTATGGACCAAGCCCAAGGCAGCCCGATCTCCAGCATGAATCTGATGATTCATCACACGAAGCAGCTCTGCAGGCTGAGAAAATACACGGCAGAGCGTCTCAAAGGACGATGGCACCACCTGCAGCGGATAAAACTCAGAGTGGATCCCGCCAAGCACCTGTGGACAGTACCGCAGAGTAGCCGGCACCCGCTCAACTCGAAGACGAAGTAGAGAAAATGCTCGAGCACGAGCCCCATCTGCCCATAAAGGATTGTTCTCCTGCATGTTAAGGTCATCCAGCCATGACTTTTCTGATCGAACAGCCTACTCTTCCTCCCGGGAGCGCCCCGACAGCACTTCGAAAAACAGGATAAAAATCAAGACGAAGACAAATAAGCTACTAAATGCATTCGAGCAATCGAGCAAAAGCTAAACTCACCCCGCAGGAGGTCAGACACCTTCACCACCCACGAAGCAAGGCTATCCAGCACGGCCTCAGCGCGCTCGCGCTTGGAATGATGGACTGCTGCAGCTCCCTTGAGGCGAACAACTTCCCGCTCAGCGTTTTTCATCCTAAAGAACACAGACTCGTACGCACCCTCGCGAACGTCCTCCTTCAACGAACTCCAATCCCGAAGTACCCCCGGGGCGGCCTACCGCAAAACGAAAAAAAATAAAGGAAAATCAAGCACAAAAGCAGGAATGGCCAAGCAGTTATTCCGATAAGAGTAGCACAGATTCACCACCACAAAGGAGGCATATTACAACCAAAAGTTTCAAACGACACGACATCGCTACGCCCCCCCACTTGCCCGTAGAGAAGGGATACTGAGCATCAACTACTTTCTGCAGGCGACGAGCCAGAACAGTGGCCCGCTAGCTCACTCTGCTCGTCGGTGTAATCAGGGACAGTCTCAACCAGAGAGTCGTCAATGGCAATTCCATGCCCCGTAAGAACAACAAGGTACGTGGAAAGACCACTCACCACGTTCTCGCCAACTAGCTCCTCCAAGAAACCCCCGCCATCGCCAAATGCAGCAACACGGGCGTCTAGACCAGCTGGCAACTTCGTGCCCTCCGGCATGAGGTGCTCATGAACAAGACCCACAAGAGTGGAAGCACGGGCACAGACACCCTTGGCAACATCAACAGCGGCCGACATGGTATCCACGGCCCCACGGAGGACTCCAGACCCCGTTGCACCCACTTCTGTCGCACTCGCACCCGTAGGGGCTGCACCAGGCAACCAAAATTACTACGGGAAGAAAAAAAGACAAAGCGCCCAGCAAAGGAACGATGACTTACACACAAGCGAGTCCGCCAAGACCCGAAGACGCTCGCACTCGACTGCCTCCGCCTACACAAGCACCTTCTCGGCCTGACGCAGGCGTACCAGCTCCTCCTGCTGATCATGCAACTCCTTCTCCTTGGAAGCCAAAGCAGCCTTGAGGTCGGAAATCGTTCTTTCTGCCTTCTCGACCTGCTTCTCGGCAGTTTGGCGACGGTCTGAGAAACAAGATAACACTCAGAACAGAGGACCCAGAAATTCAAGCACAGTAGTACAGGAAGAAATACTTACTACTCATGGCAGATAAAGCATCCTGGGCAGAATTGTGGGCCTGTTGCTAATGCTCAGCTTCAATCACCAGACGCTCACAGTCCTGGAACAACAACTATTCGAAGAAATGAAATATTAAGACAGAACCAAAGCAAGACGACAACCAACCGCAAGCGGTTGCTTGTAGCCTCGGGGGCTACTCCCATTGGTAGCACTGGCCGTGCTCCCAATGAAGATACAATGCAAAGACAGAGCCAAGGCAAGACTACAATCAACCGAAAGCACTTGCTTGCAGCCTTGGGGGTTACTCCCATCGGGAGCACTGCCGTGTGTAGCAGCCCAGTTTTCACAAAAATTAAAATTTTTGTTTTCGGTGTGAATTGTTTCATTGTCTTATTTGTTTGCGGTGTTTGCATCCCCGATTTACCGATCGGCGATTATTTTTCCCCCTCTTATCTCGTACCGGACGGAGACCGACCCTTGCCACCCTGACACTCGACTTTTGCGACACCGGGTTTCACCCGATCACCGTCGCGATAACCGCACGAGACCAGCCGCAGCCAACGGAACGAAAAAACCCCGTTTAATAATTAAACGGGTTATTTTATAGCGCGCCGGAAAGTGTTTTCGGAACGGTTCCAGCGCGAGGTGAACGCCTCCGGCTCGACGCACTGATCGCGCAGTTCGAAGTTTTACCCGAATCGGAGGTACTGCGGACCCCCGACGGTCAGAAACGTGAACACCGTGCGCGCGAGATAAAAACCGGTGATGTTTTGCAAACTGCCAGCCACCCATGCTATATAAAGACCACCACACTCCCCCCCATTTCTAGGGTTTCCCTAGCCACATTTTGCAGCCACCCCCCTCACAAAAGCCCCAATTTTCGCAATTTGCCCATTTTTCCAAAAAAATCCAACTCCATACGATCTGGACCGTTGGATCGGCCGATCCAACGGCCCAGGGAGCTCCCCAGCCTCCTAGCCTTCTCTCTCCTCCCGTGGACGCAGCCGCCCGAGGGCAGCAAACCGCCGCCGCCCGCGCTCCGGCAGGCTGGCTGGCGAGCCACCGCGCAGCCGCACCCCTCTTCCTCTCCTATTCTCTCCCTCCCTCTCTTCCCTCTCCTCCACCCGCGCCTCTTCCTCTCCCTCCTCCATCTCACCTCCCTCCCTCTCTCCTTGCAGCGCCCTCCCGAGCCGCCATGGCGCCGCCCGGAGCTCGGCTCGCCGCCGATCCGCGTCCCCGGCCACGGAACTCCGGCCGCCGCCCTCCTATCCATCGGATCCGGGTGGATCCGCCTCCAACCGTGCCACCTCGCCCTTCGCCGGAGCGCACAAGGCCGCCGGCGGTCGTCCGCGCCGCCGCGGTCGGGAGCCGCCAGCCGCCCCGATCCAACCGCCTCCACCGCTGGTGGGCCGGTCCAGGCCACCGCGACCCAGCTCCCAGGCCAGCAACCGCGGCCTCCCCAGCCCGCCTCGCCAGCCAAGCCGGCCAGGCCGCCAGATGGGCTCGGCCTAGTTGGGGTGAGGCCCAGGCCGCCCTTTTATTTTTTTCTGCTGTGCTGTTATTTTTTTTCCTGCTCAATTTGCTAAGTCTGGAGTAATATTGCTGCTGATCTGCTTTTGCGATGCGATTTCCCGTTAATCCGTAGCTTCGATGAACGTGCCCCCAAAACGAAAGTTGCTCAGAATTGTGTGTACTTTAATTCATCTTTTGTGAGCATTTGCATTTGAGGCTGTCTTGATTGTGTAATTGTGTGCTGAACAGGGCATTAGGCCGTTAAACTGCTACTTTTCCTGTTAGTGCTGCTGTTATTATTTTGTTGCAACTTTGCATGATGATTGTAACCAATCCATGAGGCCTATTGCATTGATTCTTTTTCCATTGTGTTAAGCATAATGTGTACTTCAATTCCATGCTTTAACTTGCCATGTTTGGGTGTTGTAGCTATATTAAATCTTTCTCCAAAGTGGTGATCCTAATGTTAATGTGCTGCTGTTGCTGAAACTGTTATTTTGTTGCAACTTCGGTCGACGAGTGTGTCGCGACCGTTTATCGGAATTGAGTGATTCCAATTGCATATTGTTAAGCATGATGTATACTTTCATCCCATGTATTGATATGTCATGTTTCTTCACTTTTGCATATAGATTTACCCCTGGTTTTACAGCATGTGTGCATAGCTTGTCTTGCTTATACCTTTTTACCCGTAACTCCGTTTGGAGTGTGCCTTATATGTAACTTGATTAGTTTTTCGTGTACTTTGTGTTTATGCTATTGTTTGCTGATGTTAACCAACCTAAAATATGGTTTAAGACAGAACAGTACCAAATGTTTTAATCATCGTGCGGCACTTAGTGCTATGCCATGTTTAGGTTGTGCCCCACTTAAATTGACTAGCATAGATAGTTTACTTTGTGCTTCACCTCTTGACCTGTTTGTGTGTATGCCATGCTTGCTTGAGTTGCCATGTTAATAACCGTTGTTTGGTCACCTGTAGCTAAACAACTTGAACCACCGTAAACGTGCGGTATCGTCGTGTGTGACGAGTACTCCACTTAAATCGTTAGTAACTTCTTGTTGATGCTTTCTCTTGTATTTCTCCGTAGTAATAGTGGTGCACCGTTGATTGCTTTCCAGTGTTTATCGTCTTGTGTGCTTCCGCGGGTATCTCTCGGAGACGATGCGAGCGTGCGATCAACTACACCTTCGGAACCCGACTTATCAACAGGCAAGGACTATGCATTACTTATGATCCATTCTATTTCAACCAGCGGTTTGCATGCTAGTCTAGGTTAGGTTCGATGTTTGATCCTACCACATGTTTACAGCCTCTTTCAAACCGATACAACCATGTCCCTTCCCAGCAAACCTTGTACTGCTATGTTACCATTGCTCGTTGCTCAGCCCCTGCTTAGTATGCATGCTTAGGATGCTACGATGTGACCCTGTTACTCCTTGGGTTGGGATATCACCTTATTATATTATTGTTGATGATATGATTATTATTAAGGTCTAGGCTATCGCGCCCCGACGCTTTGTTCCATTCGAGTCACCTAGGATCCGAGTTCCGGGTATTGGTTTTAAGACTGAGCGTGCCTAACCGCGTGTGGGATTTTATGGGGTCCCCTTTTCTTACCTACCTAGCTTCAAGCATTTCTAGTGGTGGCCCAAGATGATTTATCAGTTGAAACCGTGTGTGTGCTGGTCGTACGCCATAGTTTTCCAACCAACCCGGACCAGTGAGGACTTAGTTCCCTTGCTGGCCCACTTTGTCCGGCTGAGGACCCGGTTTCCCATGTGTGATTAACCGGCTATCCAAACCTGCGACAGACGGTAGAGACCAGATCGAGAGAGCGGCCGGCTCCTGAGATGGATGTCGACTCACCGGGGGCCACCCGGATTTGTTCGTTGTTAGTTAGAGGGACTTGTCATTTCGGATCTCTTGGAACTAAATCATAAAATGGTTGCCTGTGATGGGTAGCAATTGAGAGTGATGGACGTGCGTGCGGAGCCTCGTAATGGGCAGTTGGTACACCCCTCCAGGGTTAAATCTTTTCGAGAAGCCGTGTCCACGGTTATGGACGACTTGAGACCTACGTCTTGTTCATAGACAACAACAACTGAGATAATCCTAATGTAACTTGATCAACGTGTGTGTGCCTTGACTTCTTATTCTTCGTCGGGATGCGAAGAGGAGGACAAGGATAGGATAGGTGTTATGGTTGCGTATGTAGGTGGATAGCAGACTTGTTTGAGGCGATTACTCATCGAATGCTTGGCTTCTTATCTTACTCTCTAGATCGTTAGCCACTTCATAAATGCTAGTGCGGCAGCAACGTCACCACTTACCCCTTCCTTACCGTAAACTACTAGTTGTCCTAGAATGACGAGTGATGAAGTCCTTGCTAGGTCAGATGACCACTACAGTTGGATGCTGAGTACCTCTGTACTCATGATACTACCCCCAAACTCTTTTCAGGGTTCTTGATCGACAACAGGTATGGTGATCGACGTTTCACGTGGAGACTCGACGACGACTAGTTAGGCGGATCCCGGCGGAGGGCCTGGACCCGTGTGGTTATGGGTTCGATGTTTTTCTCTTTGCCAGTAGGCTTTTGATTGTAGTATGTACTCAGACATGTATCTTCCGCTGTTGTATTGTATTTGAGGCAGTTGTATGCCGATTGTATGAGATGTTGTATCCTGTATCTGTAATGTTGTGATATCATGTTGGAAATCCGGGGCATATGGCTTTGTCATATGTCGCGGTGGGACCGATATGTGCTTCGTCCCCGGATCTGGGTGGAAACACCTAGATCTGCAACAGTACCACATATCGGGCCTTACACCGTGCCCCCAATGACAAAAACTACACAAGCAAACAGGAAACAAACTCACCAGCCCAGCTATGCGGTCGAAAAAGCGGACTTTATCTTCATCGGCGAGACCAAGATGACCCAAATAAGGATGACCCGGAGCAGCAGGCTTGACATCAGGACCAACAATACCAGACGCCACTGGTGGAGCAGCAGCAGGAACCACGCCCGCAACCGAAACAACAGGAGCCACTGACGGTACGGGTTGACCAACAGCAGCCGAAGAATCCCCAGTATGCTTGGCGGCCACTCCAGAGTCAGTCGACTGCAGATCAATAGTAGCCGCACTGGTGGAGGAAACAGCCGGAGCAGTCGCAGCGCTACAAAATAAACACCATCATACAAGAGAACAGAGGAAAACATCCCCGGCAAAGTCAAGCATATTCTTACCCGCCACGAGTACGCAACAACCTCCCAAACCTGGGCCTTTTGCAGGCAGCAACAGGAGGAGACGGATCAGCGGATGGAGCAGACAGCAGAACAGCACCACTCGTCGCGTCAAGATCTTCGGCGCCCGAAGTCCGCGACCTCTTGACATGAAAGGGAGCCGATTCCTCACTATCTCCGGTCCCCGGCAGCTCGACCCCCGCGGACTCGTCAGCACCAGTGGCACCCGCGAGCACGCTGACACCAACACTCGGAGCAGCATCGTCAGCAGCAGAAGCATCTGGCTCTTCGCGAATATCAGCATCCTCGGGCTGCGGAGGGTTTCACAACACAGGAACGTGACCCTACGAAGCAAATAGCATCATCAGCAGGTTGTCAAGCAAACATCTAAATCAGACGAGAAATCCAAAAACGCGAACTTGCGGCAGTGCGTGATCAGAAGAATAAGGAAGGACGAAACCCATCTCAGAAACACTCGAGCACTTGGTCACATGCTGGATCCGGGCCAAGAGACCATTGGCATTAACCTCCTCGGAGGAGCATCTCGTTGAGTCCTTGGGTCCCTCATACTGCCACATAGGACGGGCTCGAGACTGCAATGGCTGGACGCGCCTCCCAAGAAAAACAGAGATGAGCTGCCCACCGGTCAAGTTGTCCTTCACTAGAGCGACCCTCTCGAAGAATGGAGCCACTTCAGACGACTCTCCCGCAGACAACGAATGAGACCACGAAGCCCGCTTGACCACTCGCGCCTCGGGATTAAAGGGAGCGAGACCAAATTGCTGCCCAGCAACGTGCTGATCCTTCAGATAGAACCAACTCTTTCGCCAAGAACTGACGGTGTCAAGCATCTCCAAGTCAAAGTACGAATTCTTATCCCTAATGGATATACCCACTTGCCCCACAGCATACTCAGAGTTCGTCCTATTTATAGAAAAGAGGCGCTTCCAGAGCCCCCAATGGGGATAGATCCCCAGGAAGGCCTCACAGAGGGTAATAAAGCAAGAAATATGCAAAATCCCATTGGGAGTAAAATTATGTAGCTGAAGCCGATAGGAGTACAACAAACCACGAACAAAAGGGTGAATCGGAAGGGCAAACCCGCAAGGGAAGAACGCCTAAAAGCACACCCGCTCATCTGTCGTTGGAGTGGGAACAGGCTCATCCCCCGGAATCCGCACGGCATCTCCCACCACCAAGCCATCAGCAATCAGCGAGCCGAGATACGCATCACCAAAGGTCGAGCGCTCCCACTTGCCAGACATCTTGGCCGACTCCGGAGCAGCACGGGAGCGCTTGGTCATAAATTTCGCAGCAAGCAGCAAAAGGAGCAAGGTGGAGGCTCAAGAACAGGGGAAATACAAAAGAGAGAGGAAGAAGGCAATGGCTGGGTAAAACCTAAAACTTACCCATCCGCTTGGTATTTAACCAGCAACCAGGTGAGAAGGGGCACCGTCCAATTCCAGCATCCTGTAAACATGGCACGATCCCACGGCCAGCGAAAAGCATGGAAAACACAATCGGTGCAGTAACAAGACCGCCCACTACACGCGCAAAAAGAGGACCATAATCACACGACGCGAAAATTTCGGCGGGACAGCGCCAAGTCATTTCCTTTGACAGGCTACAGTGGTCAAGATGCCAGAAGACCAAGACAGAGTCATATCCTAACATAGGCGTATTGAGTACATTCCCCAGCCTCAAAGTTTCCACCTTTTAAATCTTTTTCCGATGGGAAAAAAATTTACTCCCATCGGGAGCATCGCTACTAGAGTTTTGGGTGCTCCCTCACCTAAATAATAAATACGTGCTCGAGTAGTCACTCGCACTCACAGAGTCCCGAGTGCTCCCTGACTCGAAAGGAAAGAAAAACGCACTAGGGTACTTTATCACCCGAAAGGAAAAAGACGTGCTCGAGTGATTGCTCGCACCCATGAGAGTTTCAGGTGCTCATTCACCTAGAAGAAAGAAACGTGCTCGAGTGATTGCTCGCACCCATGAGAGTCTCGGGTGCTCCCTCACCCAGAAGAAAATATGTGCTTGGGTGATTACTCACACCCATGAGAGTTTCGGGTGCTCCCTCACCACGACACAATATAATCCGACCTGTACTCGCCAGATCGTATGGTCACAGAGTATCGGGTGCTCCCTCACCCCGAGAGCGAAGGCGATATTCGAGTGATTACTCGCAGAACTTTGAGTACCCGAGCACTCGAAGACCTCCCGAGCAAGTACTCCTGTACATTCTCCCTCTCTCGAGCGCTCAACAAAGCTCCGCGAGTGACCGCTAAAACAGCTCACTTGATTGTTTATTCCAAGTGGGTGCATCACTAATTAGGCTTCGTGCCTCGATAAAAAATGCATATTCCTAGAACATGATACACTGTGCCTAGATGCCACGCAAGCTTAGCGTGTAGGTAAGACCCCGCTGCGCAGATCGGCCGGGCTGGGACTTCCCGCAGAGCGATTTCACTCCCAATCTTTCCCATGAGCTTGCATGATAGAAAAAGCCGGGCGGACGCGCCTAGGCTACGAACTTTTATGGCGGCAATTGATCACTGTAAGACCTGCAGCGCCATGAATTTTGCTCGACACCAGTGTTCCAAGCTCATGTCCAGGCACGTGAGTTTGATTGGGCTACAATGGTTTTTGCCACTAGCGCAATTCACCATGGCTCGACCAGTCGACTCCTTGGGCCCTTTCAGCTTAGCAATCCCTCGAAACAAGTTTTGTCATGGCCCTAGAGTGCCAGCGACCCGTGGTTGAACCGTGCATACATCGAAACGGCAAAATAATGGACTCGATTCCCTGCGCGACTCTTCGAGTCCCCCAGGCACTCGGGGGCTACTGACGAGGGGGTGACCCCACGACTCCTATGGATGGGCCTACCCGGTGTACCCGAAGACAGAAGGTCCACAAGGATGCCGCCTGGACCCAGCCTTGGCCCACTAGTGGCACCAACGTAGGTGTCAGAACCCTTTCTTAGGTATGTGCTAGGGTTAGCAAGAAACTTTGCATCATGTTAAAAATTTCAAAAGAAATTGAAATGGGAGAGAGAACACCCACAAGATGAATTTAATTCCAATGGCTAGAATAAAAGTTCCTCCAAAAATTCCTTTTGAATTTTTTTTAAAGTCTTATAAATGAGTGTGATCACATATCAAGTGATGTGGGACCAACCCCATGCTCATGGATTTTTCAAATTTTAAACAGGAGCATGGATTTAAATTTAAACCCCTATTTGAAATAAAGTTCAAATAATTTCAATTTTAAAAATGTTCAAACTTTAGAAGTGGCTAGCCTATTATATTGTGAAGCCATATAAAAAAGTTTCAACATTTTATAAAATGTCTAGCTATTTAATTTAGCTAAGACAAAACAAATACAGAAAAGAAAATAAAGAAAGGAAAGATTAAATAGACAGAAAAATAGAAAAGAGAAAGGAACCCACTCACCTTGGGCCCCAGGCCCAACTTACCCCATGCGCGGCCTAGGCCTGCTAGCCTCCTTGTTGTCTTGCCCAGCGACGGAAAGCTCCTCGGTGGCAAGCATGCCACGGCTGCCACGCCACCTTCTTGCCTGGAGGCCTCCCAGGCGTCCTTATCGCGCCAGGAGACGTCCCGTGGACGCCCGCTTCTTTTCCCCCTCTCCAGCGCCATCTTTTCTCCCTCCCTCGCTCGATTTCGCCGTGGACAGAAAGTTCACCGGAGCGCGCAGCCATGGAAACCGCGGCCACCGTGCCCTAGAGCTCTAACCAGCAAGTCCACCGTGTTCGTCGCCCTCGACTTCGTCTTCGCGCAGAAGCTGGAGCCCTAATTCCTCCTCAAGCCGACGCCATCGTCTTCAACCTCTCGCTGGACCCGGGAGCTCGCCGTCTTCGATTCGCCGCCGTTGAAGCCTCCCCGCCTCTCCCGTTTGGCTCGTCGTGCTCCCTGTGATCTGGTGAGAATTTCCCCTCATCTTGCATCTCCCCGCTCCTCCTCTAGCCGGATCCGCCATGAGATCCGAAGCTTCTCGCCGACGTGGTCCTTATTGATGAGCCTGCGCTAAGAAATCATCCTCGCCACCTTGTCCTTTGTCACTGCCGTGCTCCTCTGGTTCGATCCCTCCTAGCCCCGATCCTTTTAGTGCCCCGTAGCAGAATCCACCTCGCAGCCGTGGCTCCGCCGCCGCAAAGCTCGACGCGGGTGAGCCTACAGAGCGCCGCAGCCCTTGTTCTTGGTCCAGATCGATGCGCGACGATGAGAGCTCCATCCTCGTGGTCTTGGCGCTTCAAAAGGACAACGGGAACGCCGTCCCCGTGCAGCTCTGCCGTTCTGGAGGTCGCCGGAGACACGTCGCCGGCGTGCTGACGTGTTCGACGAGGTTAACCACCCTGGCCCCACACGCTAGTGACCATGACATGTGGGCCCTGCCCCCTACTAATCAACCAGTTTAGTTTAAATCAAAACAAAACGTTTTATTTAAAACAGTGACACTTACAGGTGGGACCCACTTGTAAGTGGCCCCCTGACGCCAGCATGAGGTCATGCTGATGCAGTAAAATCTTTTCTATTTAAAATATTCCAGAAATTCTAGAAAATGAATTAAACCTTGGAAATTCATAAATAATTCATTTTAACTCCAAATTAACCATATAATATATGTAAAATTATCAGAAAATGCAAGGATTCTGAATATTCACTTTGTTTTCATGTGAATTCCTTTTAAATTCAAATTGGAGTTTGAATTTGCAAAACCTTTGCAATGTACTTCATTTAAATGGAAACCCTCACACATCAGAAGCATATACATCAAGTTTCAACCTTCAACCATGTGAGTGTGCATTGTATTTATATTGCTTCCTTGTTTGTTGTTTGTCGAGTAGAAGTGGAACCGGAACAGGAGGCTGCCCCCTTCGTTGAAGACCCCGATACTGAACCTCGTCAGCAAGGCAAGGAAACCCCCATTGATCATGTCGATAAAATCCCACTTCCTCTCAGTATCTCTTATGCATTTTTTAGGATGATTACCATGCTGCCTTTCTACCGCATTGATGAACCCATTCCTTTGCATGACCTATCATTTTTCACAGTAGTAAGAAAACCACAATCCTAGCAAATGTAGGAGTTGATTGACATCATGTGGCCCCTTCAACTGTTACTGCTTATTGCATGCTTAGAGTGATACAATGTTGATACTGTTATGTGAGTCGGGATGGTAGCAATCATGTTGATGATGGTGGAAATGTGTTGGTGAATCAACCCTAATACAAGGTGAACGATGAGAGGCTGTGTAGGAGTACACAGTGGGTTGTCTCGTTGAACACCTCCCTAAGTACGAGTTCTTGTGTGGTGATCCAAGATGAAGAGTACAACCACACATTGGGCTCACTGACCCCTCTCAACCTACTAACTCATCCCTTTCGATGTCCAGATGTCGCAGTAGTTCGGAGTTCTGGTAGGTTTGTGGCCTGGCTGCTAAGTGAGAGAACGGATCAATCGAGACCGGCTTATGCAACACGCACACATCATCTGGGTCCACTTCGGTAAACCGGCCGGGTTCACGATAGTGGTAGCCAACCCAGGTAGGCGGCTTTCTTGCACTAGATCGACTATGAGGTAACAGTTGTGGTGAGCATCCTCGCCGACATCCCTTAAATGGTGTTGAGATCAAAGGCGGTAACTGATGGTCATGTGTGTGTAGCGGTACACCCCTGCAGGGTTAACAAAACTATTCGAATAGCCGCGTCCGCTGTAAGGGACTGCTTGGAAATCTTGGCTTGATTATTAGACAACTTGAACTGGATACTGATAAAACTTGCCAAGATAAGCATGAGTGCTATGGCGTGCTTTATCGTGGGGAAGTCGAGGAAGGAACCATAGTGGTGTAATTGGTTGGACATATGTAGTGGACTCGTGTACGCTTCTTACCTCAAGTCTGGTACTCGTAGTTCAGGACTAGCCAAGTCAAAGCTGGCACTTCTACTTATGAACCCCACCTCCCTTTACCTTGATACATGTTCATGAGTAGTATAGCTCCTATGTATGTCTTGCTGAGTACGACTTTGTACTCACGTTTGCTTATTCTATGTTTTAGATGAACCCACTGACCCTGAAGGAGGATTCTTCCTCGAGCTCGACGACTGAAGACCAAGATAGTGTAGTCCCAGTCAGCAGACTGGTTCCCTCGTGGAAGGGCTTGTTTATAGATATGTCTTCTCTAAGCCATTTGTTAAACTTGTCTGCACTCAGACCTACTTTGCTTCCGCATGTTTGATGTAATGTTGGATCACGGTCTCGTGATCTCTGTGTGCACTCTGTAAGAGTTATCAATAAAGTTGTAAACTTTGTAGAGAATTGCAATGATACCTGCTGTTCATACTGGACATGTGTGCTGCGTGTATGATTATAACATGAATGTCTTAGTATGGGTTTTCGAGACCTTAGTTGTGATCTGGCTGGCGGTCTTTTATACACCAAGTGTCCCTTAGATGTGCGCATCTTGGGGCATCGCGATGCGATTGCTCATGACTCCGTCACGTGCACACTTTGATGTATGATCGAGCCCGCCCTATACCCCGACTAAGTGATCAGGCTGGAGTAAGTCTATGTAAGGGTTATAATACAATCGATAGTATGGTTGAGGAGACTTGTCTATGAGTATGGGAGTTCACCACCCATATCATTTAGACTTGTGTAGGGACGATGAGGACCCATTTCAGTTGATCATCCGGCCTGGATGGGATGCCCCTCACGTTCGATGCTTTCCGAGAATGTTCTGTGCTTGGCCTTGTCTGCTTAGACAAGTGGGTACGGTTCTCGGCTCTCCATATGATTGTGTTTTAGCGAGTCTTGCATACGCTAACCCCGGGTCCCGACAGACTTGGTATCAGAGCAGGACTGACTGTAGGATTACCAGCCTTGCCCGAAGTCGAGTCTAGCTTGCTATAGTTATATAGTTACTCTGGGTATAAGAGGGAACAACGTAAGGCTTCTTTTTTTCTCCTTACCTTCGTCGTTCTGATTTCTGAGTCACCCTCATCTTGTTCTACGGGAAGATAGGACTAGGCTCACCTATCTCTTGCTAGAACATCTCGTTGTTTGCTTCCTTGTAGCCGTAGGAAAGTTTGATTTGGTTTACTAGAGTTGTTGTGCTTCCTGATTTCTTACATCGTATGTAAGTGCTGTTTTCATGTTGTAAGAAATTGTCTTTTCTTGCAATTACATCCGTTATGCTGTCCGAGTCATTCCAAGGTTCTTCATAATCTGATGCATTTGCAAACTTGTTCTTTCTGTTTCAGATGGCGGATCTTCCCCCTCGGCAGATTGTTCGTTTGACTAGGTGCCTCGATGTCCGCGGGCATCCAGCCATGCTCACCGAGATGATGTCCTTCATTGGTTATCGATGGTATCCTGAGTACACCGTTGACGAGCAGTTCCTTGACTTCAACAAGACTCAGTTCCACTGCACTGTCAGGATCTACCCGCACCACATTGGAGTCTCTCAGCCTATCCTCTTTGGACATGGAATTGGTGTGACTGAGAACATGGCTGTGCAGGATGCTGCATACTCATGTATTACCATGCTGAGAGAGGAACATGCTCTGCTGGCAAGATCACCTTTCTGCTATATCCCTGCTGCACTTCCAGGAGAAGAGGGATATTACACCGGATTTTACACAGATCACTCCCTGGAGGATACTTTGGTTCATATCACTGCTCGGCACGCTTGTGATAGAGATCGTGATGCACGTGCCCTTCGCTTGGAGCTTCACGCCACCCGTGTCCATTTGTATCGAGCACTTACACTCCTGGATCCTTTTGTGAGTGTTGGATCAGTGGAGTATGATGATATCTACCCAGCCAGGACACAGATGCACATGCCTCCGTGTTTTCCGATGGTCACCTTCAGCTACCGGGTTACGCGGGTAACTTCTACGAGGATTACTATGGAGACGGAGATAAGTGAGACCGCCTGTGGTCTTGCTTTAGTGAGGATGTAGTAGTATCTTTAGTATATTGTACGCAAGGTGTTCTAAGTTCCAAAGGCTTTGATAAATAATGTATAGGAAGTCAGAGTGCCTCTGAAGGATGTATCATCTTCATCACGTTTGTATTAGCTTGGCGCTTGTACTAAAACGATGTATGGTTTGTATGACAGCTTGTGAATATATGGCTTGTATGCTTTTATCACCATGTTGTCGAGATGATTACTTGCTTCGCTCTGTGCTTCTTCTAGTACCTTCAAGACCTTGTTTAGACTCTTCCAATCAACTCTGTTTGACTTTGGCTTTCACCTTCAGGATGTCTCAAGGAACCCGTGGCCAGCTTGGTCGTGCCCATGGTCATGGGAATGATCTGGAGGAAGGCAATCTTCCACCGCCCCCCACGATGACTCAGGTTCTGATGTAGGTTGAGAGGAACCACCAAGACTCTCACCAGTTGCTGGAGGTCATTGCCCGCAACACCACTCAGCAGCGCAACGAGTTGCTGTCTTTGAATGACTTCATCCGGCTTCATCCCCCGATTTTCATCTACTCCACCGAGCCCCTTGACGCCGATGACTGGCTTCGCAGCATCGAGAGGAAGCTCCAGGCAGGCCATGTTGCAGATGGTGACAGGGTCAGCTATGCCACTTACCACCTCGAGGGTGCAGCTAGCTCTTGGTTGGAGAATGTTCCTCCTCGTCCAAACCTTCTTCTGTTCTATTTGATTCTGGAGCCTCTCATTCCTTTTTGTCTGAAAAGTTTGCACTCCTACATGAAACTTCATTTTAGGAGTTGCCTACCCCTTTCATGATTAAAACTCCAGGATCCACATGGCGTAATAGTAGGGTAAGTCATGACAATGAAATTGCCGTTGAGGATGTTGTATTCCTTGCTTCTCTCATAACCCTCAAATCTTCAGATATCGATATCATCTTAGGTATGGATTGGTTGTCAAATCACCATGCTAAGATTGATTGTGCCACTAAATCGGTTCAACTCACTCATCCTTTCGGCAAGATAGTCCATTTCGCATCTCATGGTTCAGAAACCCAGCTATATTCGTTGAATGAACATTCCCTTCCTAACCTTGAAGATATTCTAATAGTTTGTCACTTTCCGGATGTCTTTCCAGAAGAGCTGCCATGAATGCCCCCTGACAGATGTGTATAATTCATTGTAGATCTTATCCCAGGAACCACCCCAATTTCCAGACGCCCATATAGAATGGCCCCACATGAGTTAGCTGAGCTTAAAATCCAACTTGAAGCTTCGTTGGCAAAAGGCTTCATCCTCCCTAGCTCATTGCCATGGGGTTGCCCCGTTCTATTCGTAACGAAGAAAGATGGAACAAAAAGGATGTGTGTAGATTATCGCCCGCTTAATCTAGCGACGATAAAGAACAAGTACCCACTTCACAGGATCAATGATCTTTATGATCAACTTGCTGGATCCTCAGTCTTTTCCAAGATGGATTTGAGATTAGGTTATGATCAAATGAAAATCAGAAATGAGGACATTTCCAAAACGGCTTTCACTACTCGTTATGGTCTCTATGAGTACACCGCCATGTCCTTCGGTTTAACCAATGCCCCAGCCACTTTTTCGCGCTTGATGAATTCAATCTTCATGGAGTACTTAGATAAATTTTTGTGGTTTATCTTGATGAAATTATCATCTACTCGAAGAACGAAGAAGAGCACGCAGAACATCTTAGGCTGGTATTGATGAAACTTAGAGAGCATCGCCTTTATGCTAAGTTTTCCAAATGCGAATTCTGGCTTCCAAAAGTGACCTACCTAGGCCACGTGATTTCTGCAAAAGGCATTGCTATGAATCCCAAGAGAGTTCAGGCCGTCCTTGACTGGACTCCACCTGAATCGGTTAAGCAAGTTAGAAGTTTTCTTGGCTTAGAAAGCTATTGTCGCCGCTTCGTTGAGAACTTCTCCAAAGTTACAAAGCCTCTAACTGAACTCCTCAAGAAATATAAGAAATTCCAATGGACTCCCAAGTGCGAGGAAAGCTTTCGAGAGATAAAAAGAAGATTGACTTCTGCACCCATACTTGCGCCTCCAGACAACAAAAGGGATTTCGAAATCTATTGTGATGCTTCACGGCAAGGGTTAGGATGCATAATTATGTAAGATCGACATGTGGTAGCATATGCTTCACGCCAGTTGCGTCCACATGAAGAGAACTATCCTACCCATGATCTTGAACTCGCTACCGTAGTTCATGCCCTGAAGACTTGGCAACATTACCTCCTTGGTAATCGTTGTGAAATCTATACCGATCACCAAAGCCTCAAATACATATTCACCCAGCCAGATCTTAATCTCAGGCAAAGACGCTGGATAGAGTTGATAAAAGATTATGACTTAAGTATCTCTTACACCCCAGGCAAAGCCAATGTCATGGCAGATGCACTAAGTCGTAAGTCGTATTGTAACAACCTCATGTTACAACAGTATCAACCACTTCTCTATGAGGAATTTCGAAAGCTCAATCTCGAGATTGTTCCTCATGGATTCCTTTCCACCTTGATAGTGAAACCAAATCTTGAAGATCAAATCGTAGCTTCCCAGAAACATGATAGTGGTATCCGAGAGATCAAAGAGAACATTGATAGCAAAAGTGCTAAATGTTTCTCTGTAAATGATCAAGGAACTGTATTCTTTGAGAATCGTTTCGTAGTGCCAGAAAACCAAAACCTAAAACAGTTGATCCTTCAGGAAGCTCATGACACACCTCTCTCGATTCATCCCGGTAGTACGAAAATGTACCGAGATCTACGCCAGAGATTTTGGTGGACCAGTATGAAGCGTGAAATCGCTCGATTTGTTGCTGAATGTGATGTTTGTCGTCGCATTAAGGAAGAGCACCAAAGACCTGCTGGTACTCTTCAACCTTTGCCTATCCCTGAGTGGAAATGGGATATAGTCAGTATGGATTTCATCACTGGCTTTCCAAAGTCTCAGAAGGGAAACAATGCCATCTTCGTGGTCATTGACCATCTTTCCAAAGTTTCTCATTTCCTTCCTGTTCGCGAGAGTATAACTGCTAGCCAGTTAGCAGATTTATATGTCTCCCGGATCGTTTCTCTCCATGGTGTTCCTTTGGAAATCAATTCAGATCGTGGAAGTCTTTTCACCTCTCAATTTTGGGAAAGTTTTCAAAATGCTATGGGAACCCATCTCTCCTTTAGCACCGCCTTTCATCCCCAGTCAAGTGGTCAAGTAGAAAGAGTAAATCAAGTTCTCGAAGACATGCTCAGGGCCTGTGTTATCTCATTCGAAAAGAGTTGGGAGAAATCTCTTCCATTCGCCGAGTTTTCTTATAACAACAGCTTCCAATCTAGCTTGGGCATGGCACCCTTTGAATTTCTCTATGGACGAAAATGTCAAACACCATTGAACTGGTCAGAAGCCGGTGAAAGACAATTATTTGGACCAGATATGATCCAGGAAGTAGAAGAGAAGGTTCGCATTGTTCGTGAGCAATTGAAAACAGCCCAGTCTCGTCAGAAAAGCTACTATGATCGTCATCATAGGCCAGAAAGCTATGAGTTGAACGAGAAATCTTACCTTCAGGTTACTCCTCTGAAGGGAACCCATCGCTTCGGTATCAAAGGAAAATTGGCCCCACGTTACATAGGCCCCTTTCGCATTCTAGCTAAACGTGGAGAAGTTTCCTACGAACTTGAACTACCCCCACATCTTTCTCAGGTTCACGATGTCTTCCACGTATCTCAACTCAGGCGTTTCTTCAAGGACCCCATCCACAAAGTAGACCACGAGACGCTTGATCTCCAAGAAAACCTGTCTTATCGAGAGTATCCTGTCCGTATCCTCGATGAAGCCGAGCGCACCACCCGACGTCAGAAGATCAAGTTCCTCAAAGTGCAGTGGTCCAACCATTCTTAGAAGGAAGCCACCTGGGAACGAGAAGATCATCTTCGAGTCGAGTACCCCACCCTCTTCCCGACGAATTTTGAATTCGGGACGAGATTCTTTTCAGTGGGGGCGAGTTGTCACAACCCAAGTTTGGTATGTTCCTTTTATTTCTAGAAATAAGGCATCATGTTTAAATTCATTTATTTAATAATTGGGGATTTGGAAAAGCCTCAAATTGAATTTAAATAAAAGGCCAGAGAAAAATCTTTTTCAAAAAATCTTATGATGATTTTGAAAATCTCTATAAATGGGCATGATCACATTTCATGTGTTGTGGGTTCCACTGTATGCTTCAAGATTTTTCAAAAATTTAAACAAAAGCTTGGAAATTAAATTTAAATCATATTTGAATTCAAATTCAAATGTTTTGAACTTCAAAAATCTCCAAAACTTGGGAGTGGCTAGTACTATGTAACGTAAGTCCAAATAAAATATTTGGGGATTTTATAAAAAGGCTTTGGTATTTTTTCCAGAGAAAAACAAACAAAAACAGAAAGAAAATAAAAGAAAAAGAAAGAAAAGGGGCAAAGCCCCACTTACCTGGCCCAAGTGGGCATAAGCCGGCCCAGCCCGCCAGGGGCATCCCCGTCTTCCTCCCTGGCCAGCCGAGCACGCCACTGCGTGGCGAGCATGCGCTCGACGCCGGCCACGCAGCAGCCTGCTCTGGCCTGCCTTATCGCGCCATGGAGACCCCCTTGGCACCACGAGCCCTTCCCCTCCCCCTGGTCTCCTTTTCCTTCTCTCTCCCATCCCAATTCGTGCACCACCGAGAAGCTCCATAGAGCGCCGCCGTGCTCCGACGCGGCCAACGGCCTCCTTATGCCAAGCCGAGGTGTCCGCCGTGACCGTCGTCGCCGTCTCCGTCGAGAACCGCCTTCAATCGAGCCGAGGAGCCCCGAGGACGTCGCCCCCTTCGTCGACTCGCCGCCGGCCGCCGTGGAATTCCTCGTCGATTGCGTCGCCTACTGGACCTCCTCGGCCTCCTCGAGCTCACCTGCGTACTCCTGGTGAGCGTACGCTTCGAATGCCCTCCCCGTTCTCCACCCCGCACCCCTGTCGCCTTTCCTTGTCGAGCCCGAGCTCCGGCCGTCGTGCTCCCTCATCGCCGGCGTGGCTCCAGAGCCTCCCCATGGCCGTCGTGTGCTCGGGGCGACGCGCACGAGCGAGGGCTATGCCCCAGCGCCCTCAGCGCAGCCAGCCGTGGCCAGGAGCGCCACTCCGGCGACCCCTCCGCCGCAGCCGTGGCCACCGGCGGCTAAACGCCGACCGGCCTAATTACCCCCACCCCACTAATCCATCTCTCTCTCACAGACAGGTGGCCCCGGCCCCCGCTAATGACCCTAATCAAGTTAATCTAACAGGGAATTAACCCTGTGCCACTGACAGCCGGGCCCCACTGGTCAGTTGGACCAGTCAACTCCCTGACGTCATGCAGACATATGCATGACGCAATAAATCTTTATCTGCTTAAATTTAATAAAGCTATGAGTTTGTAGAGTTCATGTTGTGTTACCTGCTGTTTACACTAGACTTGTATGCTGCGTGTATGATTATAACGTGCATGTCTTAGTGTGGGGTTCGATAGCTTGGTTGAGTTCTTTCCGGCGGTCTTTCATACACCGAGTGACCCTTAGATGTGCGCAGCTTGGGGCATCGCGATGCGATTGCTCCTGACTCTGTCACGTGGCACACTTTGTTGTATGATTGATCCCGCCCGAGATCCCGACTAGGTGATCGGGCTGGAGTCTGTTTATGTCAGTGTTATAATTCAATCGATAATGTGGTTGAGGCGACTTGGCTATGAGTATGGGATTTCACCACCCATAATCATTTAGACTTGTGAGCGGACGATGAGGAACAATCTCAGTTGATCATCTGGCTTGGATGGGATGCCCCTCACGTTCAGTGCTTTCCGAGAGCGTTCTGTGCTTGGTCTTGTCTTCTTAACAAGTGGGTACGGCTCTCGTCTCTCCATATGATTGTGTTGTAACAGGAATTACATACGCAAACCCCGGGTCTCGACAGCTACGCTGCATCTCACCTTCCACTTGGTGTAACCAACGAAGGGCGAGAAGCAATTATCGTAATCTCGCACATTAGGATGAAGCCTCTTTTCTGCAAATTCCTTTTACTGATGCTATTAAGTTGCCTCTGTATTCGAGGTATATGAAACATATTGTTACTAATAAAAGAAAAGTTCCTAATGAGGCAATAGCTACTATGCTTGCTAACTATTCTTTCAGTGGCAAGATTCCTAAGAAGCTCGGTGATCCAGGTATACCCACCATTCCTTGCTCCATAAAAAATAATTATGATGGAGCTGCCTTATGTGATCTTGGTGCAGGAGTGAGTGTTATGCCTTTCACTCTCTATAAAATACAATGCTTAGATAAATTAATCTGCACATATATCTCCCTTCAAATGGCTGACAAGTCAACAACCATTCCCTTTGGTATTTGCGAGGATGTTCCTGTTGAAGTTGCTAATTGTTTGATTCTTACTGATTTTGTTGTGCGTGACATGGCCGAAGATGGGAGCATGTCTATTATTCTTGGTAGACCTTTTCTTAACACCCCAAGTGCTATTATTGATTGCAATAAAGGAAAGGTCACTTTCAATGTTAATGATAAAGAACACACGTTATATTTTCCGAAGAGATCGATAAAAGGCATGGCCTTAACTCCATTGAGAATATTGAGGCCGTGAAGATTGGTCATTGGAATTGTCCTCTACATGTGCATCAAAAATATAAAACAATCATAGTAGGGACAGTCTCCCTCCAAATAAAGATACCATGAATTCCTTATAAGAAGTGAATTTTTTTGCTTATTATATCACTTGTTTAGTAGTAAAATTTGATCAACATTGCTAATAAACAAGTTTTATATAAGTAAAAAGGGAATCTTATTATATTTTCATTTCTCTTAGCTTTCGTCTAACTTGCTGTACCAAAGTTTATGCTTTTGAAATTTCATGTCTTTAACCACTGTTTCGAGCTCTCCGAAGTTTTGCAGCTTTCGCTACCTCGGAAAATTCTCAAAAATGAAGTTTTCAGAAAAATTCAAGAAAAATTATATTAATTTTTTTCACAAAATAAGAAGCACATGGGTACTTGGGCTAACCAGGGGGGCACCCCTGGTCCAGGCGGCCAGGTGGCCGCGCCACCAGGGCGCCTGGGCCCACCAGGCCCCCTTTTTAGCTGTGTCTTCTTCCTCTCTCTCTCTCACTCCAGAAACTCGTCGTTTGCTGTTGGAACCCGAGTTCTTGCTGTTGTTGGAACCCAATTTCGATCTCTTCACTCATCCCATCATTTGAGTTGAGAGTTTGAGAATTTTCTCCCTAGTATGTGACTCCTCCACCCCTCCAATTAGAATTTTGAATGGTGGTGACATTTATGAGTATTTAGCAGTTTTTGGTGTTGTTCATATGTGCTTATATGCATGTCTAGAAATTTATTTTTGAAGTTGTGATGCAAGTATATGCCTTGGGGAAGTGAGTAGAGTAGTTTTCCTCAACTCACTTTGCTTAAATATTCGTTTTTGTAACTTGTCAAAAAAAATCAGAAATGAGTTTATTTGGAAAAGCTAAGGGATGGCTTGGGAAAAAGAGGTCCGAGCCTACAGATAGAGTAACTAGAGCAGGAACTTCATCCTGTTCTGCGAGGATGAGTTACAGTGATGATATTGTGCCACCGGAATTTTCTACGAGACGGACACGACACGTGCCATGACGTACCCGTGTTCGGATTTCTTACGCCTGCAAGTATGAAGAATGAGTTTGATAACCTTTGTGTAGCTGCAGGTTTGACACGCCTTGTGACACATCAGGAGCCACAGTACCCAAAACTCATGAATTATTTTGTCAACTGGTTTAAATACAATGAAAAAACTGCTATGGTTGAATTAAGAATATATGAGAAAGTTATTATCCTGCGGTTGGAAGAGTTCTATGATATTTTAGGTGTGCAGAATGCTGGGAAGACCAAGATACCCACTCACCCCACAGAGTTGAAGGCCCTCTTCACTTCTCTTTGCAGCAAGGGTCCGAAGGATGTTCATCGGGGGAAGATTTCCAGCATTTTGTTTCCTCACATCAGGTATTTTGCGTCCTATATTTCTCAAGGGGTGTTAGCTCGTGATAACACGAGAAACATTTCGTGGCCAGATATTGCTATCTTGGCAGCCGACCTCTCAGGAGGCAACGATTATAATATTGGTGCTTTGATTACTCGCTGCCTTGTCGCTAACAGGGGCAAAGGACCTCACTTTGGTGGCGTTTATGCCACACTTATTCTTGAGCGGCTCGAGCTCTATGCACATGCTGATTATGCGCCTTTTCCATTCTTACGATTTTATCTTGCTTCTATGAAGAGGCAAGAGTTTGTTACTAGGACTTCCGAGTTTGGTAACCTTGTTTATGTTATGATATTTGGCAAGACTACCACTCGCGAGATCTGCCTAGCTGCACCACTTTTGTTTAACTATACTAGCAGGAAAAAATGGTCTTTCATCGCACTCGAGCTGGATGAGTTCGTTGTCCAGCAGCAGTTCCACAACTCCATGGAAGGAGTTGCTCATGAAAGAGCAGGAGGAGATTCCACACCCCCAGGAAGAGCCTGTTGACAAGTGGGGCGAGGGACCTTCTTCTTGGGGTGGGGAGCCTTCTTCTTAGGAGGACATCAGGACGTCCGTTTACACACCCGAGACTTCATACGACGGATGGACGTACCAGTACCACCCTGGAGCCGGAGGAAGCTCCTGGGGCCCGCAATAGCTTACCCGACATAGGCCAAAAGCCAAAGCTTGGGGGAGTACGTGCCTTCTCCCCTTCCATTGTATTATCCATCTGTGTTCATTTTTATCTTTTTGAAATTTTTGCCCATTTTTATTTGTTCTATCTTAATTTGCAAAAAAAATAACAAAAAAATTTCTCCTTTCTTTTTCTGTCGATTAACCTTTGAAAAATACAAAAATATTTCCTTTCTCTCTTTAGCTTTCTTTGTTTACAGAGTTCATCTCTTGTCCATGGTTGCATTTTCACCTTATTATATCTTTCCACATTCGATTGTGCAAGCGACGAGGCAATAATGACGAAGATCGACGAAAGGGATGCAACAAGGAAAGCCGGTATGAACTCTTTTTTTTTCTACTTTTGTACATATGCCTGTACTTATGATCTAGAGACCAGCTTGTAGCGACATAGTGTTATGTTTACAATGCTTTCCCAGTAGTTCATTCTTTCTTGTGACAGTTTCAATTAGATGGAGTGCATAATGTGTTATTGAAATGATTAGCATGCATTGCATTGTTCATGACTTGGCATATTGAGGTGGTATTTCCCTTCGGAGAATTTCTGGATTGACTTGGCACATGCTTACACATGTTTATGACTGAAAGTCTATCAAGCCCTTGATGATCTTTTTGTTTCAGAATAGTTATATCACTTTCATGCCCGATTCAATGTTACTTTGTCGCTCTGCGTGATTATGACCGTTATTGCTCTCTAGTTGGTTGCTTCCCCTTCTTTTGCTAGCCTTCGCCCGTACTAAGCGGAATTCTGCTTGTGCATAAAAAATTCTTGAAACCAGTTGCGCCATATGAGTCCACCATACCTCCCTATATATGGTATTTACCGGCCATCCTAACGAAGACTTTCTTGTACCATCTCAAAATTATTCAAATGCACTACTCTTTTTGTATCCGTACAAGCTCATGGGGCGTTAGAGGGAATCATTATCTTCCATGCTAAAAATGTTTTATTCCTTGACAAAGTTTATTCTAGTCAAATTTATGAGGCAGAGGCCGGTGTGGAGAATGCCTAGTCCTCACTTATTTTACATTTTTTTATAAAAGCTTGCACTTTCACTCCATACTTGATGACGGAATGAAATGGAACTAAATGTTGGCCACTAACTCCTAATGATAGGTGGAGAGAGACTCACAATCTTCTCTTCCATACTTGATGCAAGATAAAAGGTGCCACGCAATTGCTGGCCATAGACCGTTTATGATATATTGAAAGGGAACACAAGTGTAGGCATAATACAAAAGCATGGGAACCGCCATTAATATGGTTGGTATGGAAGATATTGAGAACCTTTACAGTTACCGTGTTGAATGGAAAGTTACACTCTCAAAAACATTTTGTCTCTGTTTTCAAAAACGACGAGCTCTGGTACTTGCTTAGTCTTTGCTTCCAGCCACGGGTTTTCAACCTTGCCATCAAAAGCCACGGTTCGGTAGTCTCTCCTTATTTCTTCAAAGCACCAACTATTGAGAGCATAATTGTCATTCTGAGTGTAATGTGCATTGTCCCAAAGTACCACATTGTCTTCTACATGCTTGTGATATCACTCATTTTGAAATATCTAGTTCTATTCTCCTTTAAAACTCCAAAGGAGCTTCTGCATTTATGTTTTTCTTCACTCATGGAGGCTAGCGAGATACCACTCTAGTATGTTCAAGTCATGTGCATCGTAATCTTGTTTTTTATTTTCAGTTGAATATTATTCATTCGTGGTTGTTTGAAACTTTTCACATGAAAGAAGGATTGCTTCATGCATTGTCTTTGTAGCATTGTTTCAACACTTGCTAGTTTTGTTTGTAGTACATGCTTATATATATCTAATGAAGCAAAAGAAGTTTGTCAAAGTTTTCTTTGTCGCTTCCAGTTCGTTGAACTGAATTGCTTGAGGACAAGCAATATGCTACGCTTGGGGGAGTTGATACGTCTCAAATGTATCGACTTTTCCAAACACTTTTGCTATTGTTTTGACCTCATTCTTACACGATTTGAATGAAACTAACCCGGACTGGCGTTGATTTCAGCGGAGTTGCATGTATGGTTTTCTTGTGTGCAGGAAATTGGATTTTTAGGTGTCCCAGAAAATTCCCATAAAAAATACAGAAAATCCACGCACCGAGAGAAACCCACTGTCAGAAGGGGGGCAAAGGGGGGCTGCCCCTGGCCCAAGCGGCCAGGTGGCGTGGCCAGGCAAAGGGGATGGTCGGGATTGGATGAGTTAGATCATGTAAATGTTCATCAGATTTTTTGGGGCATGTTTCCTATCATCTAGTATGGTGTTTATCATATTTTTTACAACTTGTTGTTCCTATTTCTTGTCACTTTGGGCCCGAATTCCATGATTTTAGATCTGAACCCTATGTGTTTGCATGAATATATTTGTGTTCTTAATCCTATCTATGAGTTGTATTCACCTATTATAGTCCGGAACCGGCGATCTCAATGGTGACGGCTTGGGTCACCAAATAGGATTCACTATAATTTGAGGATTCCATGTATCCATTGATTGTTAATGCTTTGTTCCGGTGCTCTTTGACAGGAGCACCTTAATATCCATAAGTTCCTTTTGGCCCCATTTGTAGCGGGATGGTAGGACAAAAGATGTTGTGCAAGTTCTTATTGCAAGCACGTACAACTACCTTAGGGATACATGCCTAATGTTTGATATATGCCTAGATGATCATTACTTTTCTGGGTGCCTTTCCCCAAGTAAAATACACGATGTCTCTCATCCATGCAGCGCCCAACATCCGTCCCCTAGCCTACAATGTTTCTAATTTTGCTTGTTGCAAGTTACTTTACATTTACTGTTCTACTTTCATTCCTTTATCACCACTTTATCCGCTACCACTATCACTTCTATACCACCGTTACCACTTATATCTCGTTGCCAAGCAAGTATCTTTCAGGTGCGGTTGAATTGACAAACTCAACTGTCAAAGCTTATAAATATTCTTTGCCTCCCCTTGTGTCGAATCAATAAATTGGGTTATCTTACCTGCAAAGACTATCGCGATCCCCTACACTTGTGGGTCATCACCTTGCCGTCGTTATCAATCCATTGGAGTACGCTCCTTATATTGACGAGAATGGTGCGCCGCTTGCTCCCTCAATGCTGAGCGAACTCCTGTTCAGCACTGGTGAAGATGGCACCCAAGTCCCTAGCATTCATGGAAGGGCCTCTACCTCGACTCTGGGCAGTATGATGAGTCCCCGGAAAGTAAAGCTTACTCCAGCGAGCAATCAGAAATTCCTACAGCGGGCCGGACTGAGACAACCACCGAGCAGGAGACTCCGACTACGGCACATGATCCGCCGATTTCCACTGCTACTTCCACTCCGGAAGGCCCTGCATCCGGTGCTCCGACTGCCCCTCCACCGGAGACGAGTATTCCACCCTCCGGTGAAGATATTGCATCCAATGCTCCAACTTCTTGAGTCGTGCTACTACTCCTGCATGTTTATCTTTGCGCAATTTGGTTAGAAACTTTGAGTGCACCCACTAGGGGTGACTTTTATGTAATAAATAATATTTGGCCAATCCGCCAGCTCTACTTGTGAACATATGTGCTTATTATCTGTATGAATTTCATCTCGCCTTGTGTTTGCTGACCGATTGCCTTTTTCTTTGCCTTTTTTCTACCTGAATCAAATATACATGCCAACCATACAGTCGACCTACGGTCTGTAGTCAGATCAAGAATAGATTTCGAGGGAATCAGACAAGTACTTCTAGGCCTTAGGGTTTTATCACAAGAGGAAGGCGCGAAACGGGCCGATTGCTACCTACCGACTGTTTGACAGACGGCCTGGTCGCAGTCAGCTGCGTCTGCCATCAGCCACTCCGAACTTCATTTTACCTTAGAGCCAATTTTTCCGATTGGTGATTCTGATCGGATGTACTTCCCCCAGCATTACAGCCGACCTACGGTCTGCATTCGGTTCAAAATAGTGGCACGAACAAACTCATGGCTCGACTTATTTTTCTAAGGTAAACTTGTTTGGAGTAACCAACCAGTCCCCGAGTCTGCTTTTGCCGACCACGGGACAGAGATGTATGCAAGATAAAAAGTTGCTTTGTTTTTGGAATCGATCAAATGCAGTCTCATGGACGCATGATGATTTTTACTGAAAACTTTGCAAAGATAAAGATACCTTTGTACCGTTCAACTGTAAAACGGGCATAACAACTCGGCGTTCCAGGGACGCTCCGTTTCTACTCCTGAAGTATCCATGTATCGGGTCGGCTTGGTGCAGTCGATGAGGTAGTATGCATTGTTCTTTAGCGCCCGACTGACAATGAACGGACCTTCCCAAGGAGAGGACAAATTGTGCTGGCCCGCCGATTGCTGGATTCGGCGAAGCACCAAGTCACCCTCATGAAAAGTGAGGCGGATCTTCTTGTTATGATAGTGGCGCAGCTTTTGCTGATATATTGCCGACCTGGACAATGCCAACAAACATGCTTCTTCTTTTAGATTGACGTTGTTCTCTCGAGCTTCCTTGGCTTCTGCCTCCGTATACATGGCGTGGGGAGGTTAGTCAAACTCAATATCAGACGGGATAATTTCCTTGTGGCACCCCAGCTCAGAATACCGGAACGCCCCGTGCTCCAGACCAGAGATCATGTCTTCGGGAACACAACACTGCTTGATATAGAACTGAACCACTTTTATTATCGATGAAATTGGTACAAGGGGGTCTACTGCAATGCTAGCGGAGCGAGGCTGCGAACCACTTGCTCCTAATGCTATCCACGGATCTACACCAACCAACGGGATAACTCTATAGCAGCGGAATAAATCTTAGCAGAAGAATAACGGCGACGGTGATGAACTCCATTCCACAGGGACACTAACTGGGACACCTCCTAGCTCGCAAACACCGGGAACGTCATCCTACACAATCACGGCATTTCCTGCAAGTCTGGCATGACACGCCCGGTCAGTACATTGAATGTACTTGCAAGCTCACAACATCTAAAGCACCAAGGCAAAAAAATAACATGCCATAACAGTTCAAGCAATGCTAACATGATGAATCTATCATATTATCAAGATTATACTAATGCAAGCACAACCAACGTTTAAGGTCACATGGACCCCACATGATCATCGCATGATCATGCAGCTTACCTCGGAGTCATTTCAGACTCAAGCATCGGGTCATCTCATGACCAACCAACTTACACAGGTCGTCGCACGACCATTGAACGGGTTAGGTGTGATCGCATTGCCATCCAACCAATCCATTCATAGCATGACCAAACGGGTCATCGCATGACCAAAAACCTTCATGGGTCATTGCATGACAAATAACTTATACGGGTCAATGCACGACCACCAACTTAGCACGATCATCAAACCGGGTTAACGTTGATCTATAGTGTGACCTAGTATGAACTATGTCCAATACCGTGGACTTGGCTATTCAAATAGATTCATACCATCTAGAGAGGTCGTGCACTTTACCCACACTATGGAGTTCTTCTTCCAACCAGTACCTTGGAAGTTGTCCCATAGGAACCTCGGAACTCGTACCATAGGAGTGGACTAGGACTTCTCCAACGAGACCGTTCTACCGCGTTCCTCCCTTACCATATCACCCGACCTGCTTCTCAAGCCATGCCTTCGGTAGCCCCGTGTCCTCCAGACACACCTGCCATCACATTGAAAACAACATTGTCCCAAACGGGGACGAGATCCCAATATAACCAAACTGGCTCTCAATACTATCGCCGCTTACTGGGCCAGGGTATATAACCACGCGCGCATAGCTTTCCCACCCATGTGATATGCATAAGAGAGCACACCGATAAACTGAGCCAAGGCCTTCCCATACATGCGACTGTGGCTGCACTGATAAGTTCGGTTCGGTGGAACCTGATCAACTTGGCACAAAGCATGTATCCCAATGCATAATAAAGTATCAGGTGCAACACGAAAGTCTACGTCCAAGTAATAGCAATAATGTAGAACAATCCAAGGTACGGTTACGGTCACATCATAATCGAAAGAATATTCAATGATTAACTTAGTCATGTCAAGATGAGCAAGATGAATCTAACTATACTCATGTGAATCGAAAGCATATTCAATGATTAACTTAGTCATGAGCAAGATCAAAATCATGCTAGGGGACATAATGCATGCATGCATATCATAGTAATGGCATCATCATAACAATCCACGCATACGAGAGTGATCATCATATTATCCGTAAGTTAAAGCAAGTTGTAAACCACGTCAAAGTTGTATGAAGATGCAAAAGAAGTTTTCGCTTGCCTTTCACCAGAGGAGTGTGAAATACTCCTGGTCTTCAAGACAAATAAAGCCTTGCAAAGATATTTTTAAATAGCAAAAGAAATTGTCACATAAAAGGTTTTATTTTAACTAGAAAATATAAACAGAACAACATGGCATGAAGATTGTGCCAAATTAAAGAGGAGATCAAGAGAAAAATAATGAAAAAAGATTCAACTCATTTGGACTTATAGAATAAAAGATATTGATGGTCAAAGATGGGTCAAAATAATAATTTTCAATTGATTTAAAATGATTTCTGTAAAATTCCCACGGGGGTGACGTCGAAGACGTATTTCCCAAATACGTCTCCACCCAATTACCCGTTCTGGTGGGGCTGAGTCTATGATAGGGGGGCCACCCTGTCATATGACTGGAGAGAGGAAGGGGAGACAGAGCAGAGAGCTCACCGGCGTCGAGCTCGCCGACGAGAGGCCTCGGCTGGGGAGGCGAGAGTGTGGTTGGATCGGGGAGTCGATGGCGACCTCGCCCGTACCCGCAGCTCCACGAATGCTGGTCTAGCGGCGACGCTAGCTTCTTTGCGGTGGCGGTCACCACGGATGTCGAAGAGGTCTTCGGCTCCGGCGAGGTTTCCAACAAGAATCGGAGTGGGAGGGGATTTGGGAAGCATAAGGGGGTCGATAGGAGTCGAATGGTGGGGTTTGTTTGGCTAGGGGGGGTCACTGGAGCAGGCTCAAGGCGACTGCAGCCGCACGACGGCGTGCTCGCCGGAGAGAAGGAAGAAGAGGTCGGGGGCCTCCAATACTTGGCCTGGGGGTGGATTGAATGGGAGGTGGGGTGGCTGGTGGATCTAGGCGATGCCGGGCATGGGTTTAAATAGAGGGGGCGAGGTGCTTGGCTCGGGTGCCTCCATGGAGATGCCAACATGGCGATGCAACGACTAGGGGTGAGGTGGCACGCTCGAGAGGGTTCAAGGAGGAGATGGGTGTGTTCTCAATCGAGCAGTGCAGAAGGAGCCGAGGGGGAGAAGCCATGGCAATGGGGACGGGTCGGGGTGCACTGTGCTCGTCGGATCCGTTTGTCGGCGAGCTGCAGCGGGATTCCGGCGAGGCAGGGAGGGGCAAAGGGGACACGCGTGCATGGGAAAGGCGCGTGGCGCGGGTGGACACGGGGAAGAGGACGTGGGCGAGTTGCAGCGCGTGGATAGTGTGCCCCCGGGGCTCGGGTCACGGGTAGAGTGCGCCAAAGGCATGCCATGGACGTGCTCACCAAGCAAGCTGGTGCACCCGAGGGGATAAGGCTTGAGAAATCTTGTCTAGCATGTGCTCCTTTGACTTCTGATCACTGATGTGGGCCTGACTGGTCAAGGGGGAGCTATAGGGTGACCTCTACTTCAAGGAGAAGTTTGCTGTTGCAAACTTGGGAAGAAAGCTGGGGTCAACTGGTGAACAGGGGTGAATGGCATGTTGTCAAAGGGCTTTGAGGTTGGAGGGAATATCATTCTAGAAAGTTTGAGATCATTTGGCCAAAGAAATATTACACTTCCTTTGTAAACGCCCAAACTGACCAGAAATGGATTGTTGAAGCTAGCATCCTCTAGGCTTAATGGATTTGGCTCTAATTTGGTGGAGTGAGGTTATTTGGGGGTTTGCATAGGTGTTCAAAGTTTCAGGGTTAGGGGAGGTTTCTAGCTAGTACTTGATTCACAAGGTATCCTGCTAGCAAGAAACTTGATCTTGGTGATCCCCTCACATGGGTTGTTGTATGTGGCTAAAACATGGTTTAGTGGAGTTATTTGGGTGTGGGATCATGTGCAAAAAGTTTTAGAGCAAATCGGTTCTCCTATAATTCACTTGCTTCATAATGCCCCCTTGCTGCATCCAAACATTGGGAATTTTCGTATGGAGTATGGTAAGTCCCCTAAGGATTATATTTGGCACATGATCATGATATGATGACAAGAGCATGCACAAAAAGTTTCACCAGCAATGGATAAGGAAAAATAACACTTCCTTCACAAAGTGCTATTCTGCCCCCACAGGCAAATGAATTTCTCTGGAGGAAAAATCCACTTGGGCAATGCAATGTTTTTGGAGATTTTAGCAAGATATGGTGTCAAGGATATGTGGGAATTATTTGGGGATTTATGGAGCAATATAAATAGGGGTTTCTTTACAATCCTCAAATAAAGGGAATATTCCTTTTATTGGAAAAGGAATATATGGCTTGAATAAAAATGTGGCTTGGATGGGATGGATCAAAGGATGATCATTGGAAAGGGTTTAGGGAATCATGGGTAACTTGAGAAAGGAAAGAAAATATGCTCAAGTTTCAAGTCCAAAGAGTTGCTAAAAATCAAATCAACCGGCAAATCCAGAAATAAGTCAGAAAAGTTTTTGGACAAAGAAAGTTCCAAAATATAGGGTGTCACAAACCTACCCCCTTAGAAAAATCTCGTCCTCGAGATTTGGTTGCTCAGGGAACCATTGGAAACATACTGTCTTAGGGAAAATGATGGCTTCTCGTGTTTCCTTTTTACCGCAGAGTGTTCCCTTAGTAACATCCAAGAATTTTTGGCTCAGGGGGTTTGCTTCACCCAATCCCTATTTCTCACAGGTGATTTCCATTTATATATCAGATCATTTCCAGGTGACTTCCATCCTCATGTTCGTTGACTTGTATGATCATTAGGTATCTTGCCCTAGGTTGACTATTGACGATATCCGTACTATCCTCTGGGGTATCTCGGGTCCTATCTATGGCATATTCTTGAATCCTTTGTATCGGCTGCTTAGAGATTAAGTTTGGCTTTCATGGGTGGTTGCTTGCTCAAGATGCTCATCATCCTGATGTCCCGCTGTGTGGGACTTTGACTGCCTGCACCCGGGGTTGCATCACTTTGCTTTTGGTTTTCCATCTTGAGAATTGGTTCTGACGGGCGGGAGCGCATGATTTGAGCTTTTACTGCCGCCGAGATTTACTGGTCCATGTCCGTGTGTGGCGATAGGTCGTGCTATGCTTCAACACGGTCCTTGTGGCCAAAATTCGGAGCTAGGTAGGGGATCTTTAGCGAGACAGGCTTGAGTATCCCAACACATATTGACAATTCCAAACATGTGTAACTACATAGGCTAACGGCTGAGTACTGATCTTTTCCCATAGGAACTGATATTCCTTAGGCTTAGGTGTCCAAGGGGATCTATATGGAAACCAGATGTCGGCTGATTGAGGTGAACTTTATCACGAAGTGTATCTAATCAATCCTTTGCCTTACTCATCGGACTCGCGAGGGATGCACACTTTTGGCAGATTAGAGGAGTATCTCTAACTCTCATCGCATATATCGTAGCAAGATTCAACCTACGCCATGTTTGCCTGCCTTGGTCCTTGCTACCGCGACAATCACTCTATTTAAGTACTTCTCATATACTGACTTTCCTTTTGTGAGAATCCATTCTCGGAGCTAGCTGGGCTGCCTTCATCCTTTGTCTCTTGGCTCATCATGCTTCCTCTTGGTTGCAATAAATTAGATCTCAAAGTTATCCTTCCTCGGGTCCTTGTCAAATGTGATAAGCTAAATCTCATGACTGTGGTCGAGACCAAAGGCTTCATTGTTTCCTTTCCTCCGGGTGGTCCTTCATGACTTGTCAGTATTTATACCTAGCTGAGATGTGGATTTGCTTCTTCTTCTTGCTTTCCTCGCAAAAGTTGCGGTCCCTATCGCTTTATAACGTCCCCAAATCTTAATTTCTTTGTTAGCCTAATTAATGTGCCATGTCAGCATATATTTCATAATTAAAATGTATTATGGAAATAAGTCAACTTCATTAAATGATTAAACAATATGTTTATAATATTGTAAATGATCCCCAAGGCAATTATAGAAATAAAACCAGTACCTTAGAATATTAAATTGCCCCTGGAAAATTAATAGAAACTGAAAAATAAAAGTTGCATAAAAATTGGTGAAAGATATTCATCAAATTGAAAATAATCATGAAGTAATATTAAAATTGAGATCAACATTTATTAGAATATTTAAATGTCCTAAACAATACAAAACAAGACTAAAACAACCCAATTTAGTCACTTTCTATTAAAATTCAAATGAATTTAAATACTCTCCAAACTTTTTGGGGCTGTAAAATATATTACACCTTGATTTTTGGTGACCACTTACACAATTAACAAAAGACTTTTGGAGCGAAAACAAAATGTAAAATAGAAGATACAAAATAAAATTGAGAATAAGGGACAATATAAAAGGTCTACTGTGCACTTGAGCCTGTTGCTATAGTAAAAATCCCAAGCCCACCAGAGGCCTTTTCCCTACCTAATGTATAGGAGGAGGGAAGTGCCATGGCGTGGCCTCTGCCCGTCCGTCCACGCGCCCGATGACGCCGTATCGAGCATCCAGAGCATCTCCGACATGGTTATGGCCGCCCCAACGCGATGGACAAACCCTAGCCCTCATTTCCCCCTTCCTCGATCGCCCTCATCCAAATGGTCGCCGCCCGTCCTTTGCTCGCTGTGGTCGTCGTCGTCACCGCGGCCAACGAGGTCCCCGATGACTGAAAATATGTCCATGGGCTTCCTCGTCAAAGTCCACTTCGCCTGCGCCGACTGGTTCGTACGTGGAGCCATAGTACGCTCGGGATCGAGCCGATCTCCGCCACAGCCGTCGTCTCTCATCGTCAAGATCGTCGCCACCGGTCGTCCTCTCGCCTCTTAGCCATGTCCATGAGCTCCATGGTGAGCTCCTCGACCGATTAACCTCGTTTTCCCTCTTGATCTGTGTCGTTTGCCTCCGCCCCCCGTGCTCGACCGCCATGGTCGAAGCTCAAGCTCACGTGCTGTTGCGTGCTGCCCTTGCTGCTGCTTCTACTGCCGCCGCCCTCAGCTGTTCGTGCGCGCGTGTACTCGCCTGCGGCCGCGCCCGCCCGCGTGCGCTGCCTGCTGTCACTACTGCCATGGCCATGGCTAGCCTCATCTTGTGTGAATGTGTGCATGGTGTGTATGATGTGTGCGTGTGTGCAGCGTGGTGTGTTGTATGTGCGTGTGTTTGTACTGTGTGTGTGGTGCTGCAGCTGCTCGCCCTTGGCCGCCGTGGGCATGACTTGGCCGGCCCGTCAGTGCCTCGCTGCTCTGCTAAACCCCCCGCTGGCTGCTTCTTCTACTACCGTACTGCTGTTCAATTACTGATGTTGTTTATACTACTGCTACTGAACTTTTTGAGCACAAAAAGACATCAATTCAGCAACCAAAAACAGCTAGAAATCGATGTTTAACATGTGTAAAATTTATATATATGGAAAGTAGACATAACCAGGTTCAAATGATTTTATTGGACCAACTCCACTTAGTGCATGGATTAAATTCTATAGAAGTCACAAAAGGCAGATTTCTATTAACAGAAAAATAGATACACCACCATTGCTAAATTAGAACAAGTTATATACATGCCACAGGCCCTTGCCATGACATCTGAGTGGTTGGCTTGAAAGTGCACGTAATATAGAGCAAAACGTATGTTAGATGCATCTCCATCGGAGCTATAGATCGTTGACAAATCATCAAGCAAAATTGATAAAATATAACAAAATTCTGGATTTGACATCCAATACCACTTTTCCAACAAAACTTTGATGGATTTAATGAACTCTAACATGGATGATTTCTGCACCAGATTATAGACCACAGTAGACTGATAAAATTTGGTAAAGGGCACTAAACCATTGGATGGACAGAATCGTAATCGCAGCCTTTTGAAGACAACTAATTAGTGTTAACCTAGGCAAGTCTAGACTTAGCCAAATTTTAGTGCAATCTAGAAAAATGACAATGACATGTGGGACCCCCTTACACTGTTCACTTTGACCAGTCAACCATTGACTGGGTCAGCTCAGCACCTCCTAGCCCCACCAGTCATACACTGTGGCTAGGTGCGGCTGTGTACAAAAAGTTTTTTGCTGTTTTATTTTTTAATTAAAAGAAAATACAGAAATGCTTATAAAATGATTAAATATCTAGAAATCAATATCTTTTAAACCGTTATTCAGATGGAAATGTTTTATACACGAAAGTTGGTCAAAAAAATACAAAGAATACAAATACTCTACCCGTATACCAATAATCCCCCTCGAACATACCGAACGTGGAACATTTCCCCTCTGGCTCATTTGTTTGTCAGACGACCGGAGCTGGTAAAACTTCCTGGAATAAATTGTTCTGAACATGAAAGTTGTTCATAATGGATCAACTAGCACGGATACACTATCCACATGTCTGTCAGATGTTTCTAACAGTGCAGACATGGAACCTTCCCCCTCCGGATCATTTGTCGGGTAATCAATCGATACTGATGAGTCATTCCCGGATAAATTCCCGCTCCGAGAAATACACCTTGCACTGCGTTAGAACCCCCACCAAGAATGCGTTTGCCTTGTCTTGTATTTGTATTGATATTATTGCCGTGTATTTATTGTTTCTCCCCCCTCTCTTATTGTTCGGTAGTCCCGACGACTGCTGCCGGTGCCCCTGTGATCGACTACGTCGACGATCGTACCCCTACCGCCGAGCTTCCAGGCAACCAGAGCCATTTTCCTTCCACAAATATCACCTATCTTTCCGTACTTTTCTTGAACTAGGCATTGTTACTGCTGATGCTATGTTGCTTACCTATTCAATTGCATAGCCTATCATTGTCTCCCCTTGATGTACCTTTCCTTGTCCTATGTTGCCTTATAAATATATATAATATTCAGCAGTAAACCCTGCGCATTGTTAGCTAGGTTTAGAATAGCGGGTCATGATCACTCTGGTGAGTGAACGCGGATTACAAAATATTATAACTGCAACAGGTACGGATCAATGAAAACGCCCTAGGGAACCTACAACGGCGAGACTCTGCCGAGTCGCTTCGAGTTTGACTTATGAGTGGATGGACTCGTATTTTATTCTCGTCGGCTCAGTAGTGTAGCATCACCGGGATGATACGAGGATATTCCTCTTTAGTTCATTCCGCTGATGTCTCGGTCGAACCACTTCAAGTGTACCATCGAGAGTGATTCCTCCTGGTTTCACTTGATGGTTGGCACTCGAATCAACTGGTGTCCTTAAAAGTAAGGAGTCGGGTGACCCAACGTTGCCCGCGCAGGGATTGTATCGGGACGGCAGGATATGCGGATACCATCGTGTGCCTGGTCCTTATTCGGTGGCCCGTGAGATACCCTGTAGTACGAAAGACAAGATCTTCCAAGAACGCACGCGAGATAAGGTAAGGAGACGGTTCACCTTGTTGGTAACCGCAAGAGTTGGTGGGACGATAGAGAAGGCACCGATGTAGTGGTGGTCATGGCTGTGTAAGGCCCGATATGTCGTACTGTTCCAGATCTAGATGTTTCCATCCAGATCTGGGGACGAAGCACATATCGGTCCCACTGCGACATATGACAAAGCCATATGCCCCGGATTTTCAACATGATATCGCAACATTACAGCTACATGGATACAACATCTCATAAAATCGTCATACAACTTCCTTAAATACAATACATCAACGGAAGATACATGTCTGGGTACAGACTACATTCAAATGCCTACAGGCAAAGAGAAAAACATCGATCCCCATAACCACACGGGTCCAGGCCCTCCGCCGGGATCGGCCTAACTAGTCGTCGTCGAGTCTCCACGTGAAACGTCGATCACCATACCTGTTGTCGATCGAGAACACTGAAAAGAGTTTGGGGTAGTATCATGAGTACAGAAGTACTCAACATCCAACTGTAGTGGTCAACTGACCCAGAAAGGACTTCATCACTCGTCATTCTAGAAAAACTAGTAGTTTACGGTAAGGATGGGGTAAGTGGTGAGGTTGCTACCGCCATAGCATTATGAATTGGCTAACGATCTAGAGAGTAAGATAAGAAGCCAAGCATTCGATGAGGAATCGCCTCCAACAAGTCTTGCTATCAGCTACTTACACAAACATAACACCTATCCTATCCTTGTCCTCCTCTTCGCATCCCGACGAAGAAGAAGAAGTCAAGGCACACACACGTTGATCAAGTTGTTAAGATTATCTTAGTTGTTGTTTTCTATGAACAAGGAGTAGGTCTCAAGTCGTCCATAACCGTGGACACGGCTTCTCGAAAAGATTTAACCCTGCAGGGGTGTACAAAGTGCCCATTACAAGGCTTCGCACACATGCCCATCTCTCTTAGTTTCTACCCATCACAGGCAACCATTTTATGATTTAGTTCCGAGAGATCCGAAACGACAAGTCCCTCTAACTAACAGGGAACAAATCCGGGTGGCCCCCGGTGAGTCGACATCCAGCTCAGGAGCCGGCCGCTCTCTCGATCTGGTCTCTACCGTATGACTCCAGGTTTGGATTGTCGGTTAATCTCACATGAGACCGGGTCCTCAGCCGGTCATGATGGGCCAGCAAGGAACCATGTGCTTACTGGTCCGGGTTATTTTAAAGGATGCCTACCAGGAGCTACCCGATAGACATATATGCATGGTTTTCAAATGGTAAATCATCTTGGGCCACCACTAGAAATGTTTGAAGCTAGGTAGGTAAGAAAAGGGGACCCCATAGCATCCCACACGTGGTTAGGCACGCTCAGTCTTAAAACCATTACCTGGACTCGGATCCTAGGTGACTTGAATGGAACAAAGCATCGGGGCGGGATAGCCTAGACCTTCCATCCTTCGTCGAATATAGTCAACATTTATTATAATCATATCATCAACAACAATATAATAATGTGATTGCCCAAACCAAGGAGTAACAACGTAACATCGTAGCATCCTAAGCATGCATACTAAGAAGGGGCTGAGCAACGAGCAATAGTAACATAGCAGTATATGGTTTCCTGGGAGGGGACATGGCTGTATCGGTTTGAAAGAGGTTATAAACATGGGGTAGGATCAAACATCGAACCTATCCTAGACTAGCATGCAAACTGCTGGTTGAAATAGAATGGATCATAAGTAATGTATAGTCCTTGCCTGTTGATAAGTCGGGTTCCGAAGGTGTAGTTGATCGCAAGCTCGCATCGTCTCCGAGAGGTACACGCGAAAGCTCACAAGACGGTAAACACTCGAAAGTAATCAACGAGAATGCATCTATCACTATGAAGCAATCACGAGCAAGCATCAACAAGAAGGCAACACGAGACATCGCACCTACCGTCGAGAGCGGTTGCTAACAGGTTAAGTGGAGTATTCGTCACACACGACGATACCGCACATTTAGAATGGTTCAAGTTGTTTAGCTACAGGTTATCAATAAAGGTTGTTAACATGGCATCTCACTCAAGCATGGCATAGCACACAAACATGGCAAGAGGTGAAGCATAAGATAAACTATTTATGCTTGTCAATTTAAGTGAGGCACAATCCTAAACATTGCATATCACTAAGCTCTCCACGACAATTAAAGCATTTGGTATTGTTCTGCCCTACACCATATTTTAGGTTGGTTAACAACAGCAAACAATAGCATAAACAAAAAGTACACGAAAAATTAATCAAGTTACATATAAAGCACACTCCAAAAGGAGTTACGGTTAAAAATATACACGCAAAACAAGTTTGGAACACAATCTGCCAACATCAGGAAGCACAGTCTAGAGCAAGGCATAAACAGGATAATGAATGCAAACATGCTCACAAATGATATGCAACTAAAGTAGACATGGGAGGGAAGGCATGGCAAAAGGAATCATGCAAGAAGGCATAATGAACAATTAATTATAGCCCATGCAAAATGCAATAAAACATTACTGGCGTAGGACTTAGTGAAAATCAGGAAAATAGGGCAGAAACTGTTATTTCTATGCTGTATAAACAGGAGTAAAACTATATGTAAATGTGCAGCAACATGACATAGAAATATATGAGCATGAACTAGACATGATGGTGATCAGGTACAAACAAAAATAAAGGTCATAGGCATCACAGATTAAAAGATATTAAGCATGCAACATGGCATCCGAAAGTTACAGACTTGGAGAAAAACAGAGGTGGTTGTCAACAACAGCGGCATAGAAACTTTGGAGCTGAATATAACTATGACCAGGAATGAAAACATGACAATGCAATACATATAATGGAAGTAGACATGATGCTTAACAGGATGCAAAAAGAATGAATAGCATAGGCCTCATGGATGTGTCACAATCATCACGCAAACTTGCAATAAAATAACAGCAGCATCACACTAGCAGAAATTAGTTGCAGTTAACAGCCTGATGCCCACTTCAACACAGATTATCAACATCAAGATCGCCTAATACAGTTATGGCATAGAAACTTTTGTGGATTGAATTACACACAAAACTAAACAATTTTCCTTTTGGGCGCAACATCATCCGGGCTACGGTTTACTCACAAATTACAGCGCAAAAATGAATCAGAAGCAAAACATCTTAGGACTTACAGAAAATTCGCAGGTTTTAACAGCAGAAAAAAAGGTGAAACCTCACCCATGCGCCTGGTCCATCTGGCCTGGAGAGGCCATGGGCCGCGCTGGGGGTGCACGCCGAGCCTGGCCTAGTTGCTGGGCCGCTGGAGGCCGGCCCATGGCGAGGGTTGGAGGTGGCCGGCTCGGCTCCTCCCGATCCCGTCGGGCGGCAGCGCAGCGGCTCCGGCCGTGGCGCCGACGAGCAGAGGGTAGAGAAGGGGGTCGCGGGGCTAGGCGAGGAGGCAGCGCGCGAGGGTGGCGCCGGTCGCGGGGTCCGGTGGTGGCGCGACCCGACTGCTCTAGCTCGGCCGTGGCCGGCCATGGAAAGACGGCGGCCGGCGGCTTCCGGTGGCCTGCGAGGAGGAGAGAGGTCAGGAGGGAGAGGGGAGAAAGAGAGAGGGAGGCGCGAGGGGAGGAGAGGGAGAGAGGAGAGAGGCCGGTGGCTCGCCGGAGGCAGGCGGCGGCGGCGTCTCCACGATGTAGAGGGCGGCGGCTAGGAGGAGAGGAGGCGTGAAATTGGGGGTGACGTGGCGGCCTCTGGGCCGTCGGATTGCCAGATCTAACGGTCCAGAGCGCTTGGGGGGAATTTTTTTCAGATCTGGGCTAGGGTTTGGACGAAAATGGGGTATTTGGGGCAAAGTGAAGGGGGTGGCTGCAATTTTGGCTTAGGGGAAACCCTAAAAAGGGGTGGGAGAGTGGTGGTCTTTATATAGCCCAGATGGCTGGCACTTTGCAAAAACATCCCCGGTTTTTCTCTCACGCACGCGGTGTTTACATTTCTGACCGCCGGGGGTCCGCAGGACCTCAGATTCGGGTAAAACTTCGAACTACGCAATCAGAGCGTCGAGCCGGAGGCGTTAGCCTCGCGCTGGAACCATTCCGAGAACACTTTCCGGCGCGCTATAAAAATAACCCGTTTAATTATTAAACGGGGTTTTTCGTTCCGTTGGCTACGGCTGGTCTCGTGCGGGTTTTCACGACGGTGGTCGTGTGAAATCGGTGTCGCAAAGGTCGAGTGTCAGGGTGGCAGGGGTCGGTCTCCGTCCGGTACGAGATAAGAGGGGGAAAATAATCGTCGATCGATAAATCGGGGACGCAAACACCGCAAACAAATCAGACAATCAAAAAATTCACACCTGAAAACAAAATTTTGAAGTTTTGTGAATTCTGGGCTGTTACATCCTGGCTGCTGTCGTTGTCCACGACTCACCCAGATAAGGGGAAACGATAATGATTGTCTCGACAGATAAGAATAAAATGACTAACGATTCAGGTGGATGACTTCAGAGGACGTGAAGGCCTGTACGCACTACCTTCACGTGGGATTATGGTGTGGGCCCTCCATGTTGTGGTCTCGTTCGAAAGCTCTGAAAGACGTCTAGTACAATATTGTGGCACGGTCGGATCCGCATCCCAGAGGAGTTGCGCGGAATTCACCCTGTACACAACGACCCGGAGGGCAAGGGGCTACGGTCCAAGACCCCCTTGCGCTTAGGATGTAGAAGAGCGGGGACCTCTCTGATGAGCCGTAGGATGGGACTCGGCGTGTCGGCTAGCCTCGGTGGGGCATTCCCTAAAAAGGTGTACGCCACCCTGGAGATCCGAGCGTGCAAGCTGAACAGTAGTGCACCCCTGCAGGGAGTTTCATCTATTCGAATAGCCGTGTCCACGGTAACATGACGCTTTATGCTGAAGCCAGAGCCTACTACAACAAACTACTACGATTAAACTATTCTTTCCGGTTTTCTTCCTCGCAGGGAAGTCGAGAAAGGGGTCTCGGAGGCATTGATAATTATTAATAATTACAACTTACTATTATACAATGCTATAGCTGTAGGAGATTGCGCGATAGAAAACAAAAATTTATCTCACATGCGGAAGCAACATCCAAGATCCAATCTAGAAGATGCTAGTAACGGGGAGAGTAGATCATCGTACCCTCGAAAAACACGCGCGTTGAAAGTTTATTTCAACGCAGCTTGGTGAAGTTGTTGGCGAAGTTCGATCCGATCAGCACTGCAAACGAGCAGTACCTCCGGAGGCTTGCACACATACAACCCGATGACGTCTCCTTCTTCTTGATCCAGCAAGCAAGAGGGAGAAATAAATGGGATCGATTTCAGCAGCACAACGGCGATGTGGTGGATATGGTGAAGAGTTTCCCCCGAGCAGGGCTTCGCCAAGCGATGCACATGAGGGAGGAGGAGGTGTGGAAGGACTTAGGGATTCCTGGTGAGCCTTTCCCCTCTCTTATATAGGCAAGGAGGTTGTAGCCACTTCAATTCCCAAGTGAAAACCCCTCTCTCATTTATAAGATGGTAACACCTTTCTTTTAAGAGTGGTAACCATCCCATTGAAGGGCTTCCCATTTATTGCCATAAATAACCAAGGAGGGATGGTCACATGGACTAGTGGACCACCCTTGGTCGTCCAAAACAGGTGGGGACCATAGTGGGACCCTTCGGAACCTTCTAGAACATTCCGACACTGCCGAAAAAATCCTGAACTTTTCCGGAACCTTGAAATCAACTTGCCATATATAAATCTTTACCTCCGGACTCTTCCAGAGCTCCTCGTGATGTCTAGGATCTCATCCGAGACTCCGAACAATATTCGAACACCATTAATAAAATTATTCCATAGCTATTCTAGCGTTAACGAACGTTAAGTGTGTGACCCTACGGGTTCGAGAATGTGCAGACATGATCGAGACATCTCTCTGATCAATAACCATTAGAGGGGCCAGGATATCGACTCCCACAAATTCAACGAAGATCTTTATCGATTGAACCACTATGTCGTGGACTACTATGATCCATACACAATTTCTTTGTCACACGATATTTTACTTACCCGAGATTCGATCATCGGTATCTCTATACCTAGTTCAATCTCGTTAACGGTAAGTACTCTTTACTCGTTCTGTAATACAACATTCTCTGTGACTAACTCATTAGTTACGTGCTTGCAAGCGTTACCGAATGTGCATTACCGAGTGGGCCCAGAGTATATCTCACCGTCACACGGACGGAAAAATCCCAGTCTTGATTCATGTAATTCAACAAGTACTTTCAGAGATAACCGTAAGACATCTTTATGATCACCCTATCATGATGTGATGGTTGATGTCCCCAAATTATTATTCCGGTACCCGGGAATAACATAATCTCATGGTCTAGGAAACATGATACTTGACAATAAAAGGCATGAAAATATAAAATTAATTAAACGATCAATATTGTTTTGCTTAGTTGGGTCTGTCCATCACGTCATTCTTCTAATGAAATGATCCCATTAATTAATAAACAACTCATGTTCATGGTTAAGAAACCATAACCATCATTAATTAGCGAGCTAGTATAGCATAGGCTTACTAGGGACGCGATGTTGTTTATGCAACCACACATGCATTATGTTTCTGGTTAATACAAATACAGCATGGAAAATAAACATATATCATGAACACGGAAATATGATAATAACAACTTTATTATTGCCTCTAGGGCATATTTCCAACAGTCTCCCACTTGCACTAGAGTCAATAATGTATTTTACATTGGCAGAAATCTAACACCCATGGCATTCTAGTGTTTATCATGTTTTGTTTGTGGAAGAACTTTAGTAAATGGATCTGCGATATTCTGATCCGTATGTACTTTGCTAATGGTAACATCTCCTTCATTGACATGCTCATGAATTTGATGAAACCGGCGTTTGATATGCTTGGAGCTCTTCTGACATCTTGGTTCCTTGGCTAGAGCAATGTCACCAGTGTTGTCACAGAAGATTTCCATGGGATCCAGGGCACTCGGAACAATGCCGAGTTCAGTGACAAATTCATTAAGCCATATCCCTTCTATCGGTGCTTCAGAAGCGGCCATATACTCCACCTGTAATGTAGATCTCACAATGACGCTCTTCTTGGAACTCCTCCAGCTAACCACAGCTCCGTACAAGATAAAGACATACCCTGTTTGAGATTTTGAATCATCTAGATCAGTATTGAAGCTAGCATCGACGTAACCTTTTACGAAGAGATCTTCATCACGACCGTAGACAAGAAACATGTCCTTAGTCCTCTTTATGTACTTAAGGATATTTTTAACTGTTGTCCAATGAGCTTCTCCAGGATCACTCTGGTACCTGCTCGTCAAACTAAGAGCATGGGACACATCTGGTCTACTACACAACATGGCATACATAACAGAACCTATGGCCGAGGCATAGGGAATTTTATTCATTCTTTCCCTTTCTGTTGCCGTAGTTGGACACTGAGTCCTACTCAATGGCTTACCTTGTAACATGGGCAAAGAACCTTTCTTTGCATCCTGCATATTGAATTTCTTCACTATCTTCTCAAGGTATGTACTTTGACTAAGTGCTATTAAGCGTCTTGATCTATCTCTATAGATCTTAATGCCTAATATGTATGAAGCTTCACCAAGATCTTTCATTAAAAAATTGTTATTCAAAAAATCTTTCACACTGTTAAGCAGCTCCACGTCATTCCCAATTAGTAATATGTCATCTACATATAAAATCAAAATGCAACCGAGCTCCCACTCACTTTCTTTTAAACACAAGCTTCTTTATAATTTTGGACAAATCCAAAACCTTTGATAACCTCATCAAATCGAAGATTCCAACTCCGGGATGCTTGCTTTAGTCCATAGATGGAACGCTGAAGCTTGCACACTTTACCAGCATCCTTAGGATTGAAAAAACCTTGGGGTTGTACCATGTACAACTCTTCTTCCATATTTCCATTGAGGAATGCAATTTTGACATCCATCTACCAAATTTCATAATCGAAATAAGCAACAATTGCTAGTAGAACCCTAACAGAATTAAGCATCTCTACCGGTGCGAAGGTCTCATCGTAGTCCACTCCTTGAATTTGTCGAAAACCTTTTGCCACAAGTCGAGCTTTATGTAAAGTAACATTTGTTGGGAATGTGCCCTAGAGACAAATAAAATATGTTTTATTGAGCATAATCCATTAGTTCATAATACGTTTTATACTATGCTATAACTGTATTAGGCGAAAACCTTAATACAGGTGTGGTATACAAACAACCAGGTCCCTAGTTAACTCTAGTATACTAGTCCATTGGGCGATTGATGATCAAGGTTTCCTGATCATGCGACAAATAAGTCTGTTAGCAATGGTGTCGGATCATTGGGATAATGATATGATGGACATACACCCACCAGAAGTGTTGCGATATGATCAAGTCACATAGTTCGACATTGCGATAACTATAACGTAGTGACCAGATCCTTTGACCGTAATGATCATACGTAATTGTCATCTATGAGGAGACTTTGATTTGTATCCCACGGCCTGACTAAAATATGTTGGCCATAACAGTGCACTTTGGGTATTCCGAAATAGATGGTTGATGAGTATGAAAATAGATCAAAGCGGGATTTGTCCATCCGAGTGATGGATAGGTACTATGGGCCCACTCGGTGATATTGCAACATAAGGTTTGCGCAAACATGTGACTAGGTCACAGAGTTTTAATATCACGGGAACGAGTAAACTTGTTCATTGAGAACAAGGACGAACCAGGTATATTGGATATCGATGATCAAACCTCGGACAAGAAAAGTACCATAGGAAAAAGGGAACATGCACACAGTTAGCAGATCCAACAGCGATTGAAGTTCATTCGATGGAAGCGCAGGGGCTATCAAGGATTGTAACCAGATCCAATTGATTAGTCATTGATCAATGAGATTTTCTCGATAATGTCTGCTATTTCCCGGACCGTAGGGTGTTACAATTAAGGCTATTCGACGTAGTAAGGATAGATTCGGGATCACCGGAGAAATAGGAGAGAATACCGGAATTGTTCCGGTGAAGGCCGGTAGTTGTTCTGGGTATTTTGAAAGGTTCAAAATATATTTAATAATGTTTAATTAATGTTGTATTATTTAATTATCCTAATTAAATATGAAAATATAATTAAATATAATAAAAAATGAATTAAAATGGTACATGGGCCTCATAGGGCCCATTAGGGGAAGGAGGAGCCTCCCCCCTTGGGCCTTGCGCCAAGGGAGGGGCCCACTCCCCCCCTGGCCGGCGCACCACCCCCCTTGGTGGGATTAGTCCCACCTCAGGGAGGGATGAAGGTTCCCACCCCCCTCGGCCTATATAATGAGGGGTAGGGATTCCTTTTTATTCATCCAATAAATTCTCTCTTCCTCCTTTCTCCCTCCTATGAGCGGACTCCCCTCGTATGGAGTCTGCACTAGGTTGGGGATTTCTCCACCATACGCAAGCCGTCGTGCTGCTGGAATCGGGATCCGAATCCATCTTCTTTCCGCTGCTCGCCTGGTTCAGAGCCCGGAGGGACGTCGGGTACACTGTATGTGTATAATCCCGCGAGGCGCTACACTTGTGGCGCTACTTCATCGTCGTGGCCGTATCGCAGCATCTTCACCGACAACGTTCCGACGGGGACGTAATCCCGTCATCGGTCTCAAGGACCAGGTGGCTATCGCAGTCATTGTTGAGCTGCGAGGCATCGGGGATTGCCGGTACGACTACACCAACCACGTTCACGCGGGAACGTTTCCCGCTTAACAGACTACATACTGGTATGCGATCTAATTCCATCCGTTACTTGCATCGACATAGCATAGGTCTTGGGATTGGGTATCGTAGGTTATGAAAAGTTTGTCTTTTCTGCCCCGAGCCCCAACAACATTCCCATCAACGTCTGTTTTCTTCTTAACGCAGGAACCAAATAACAATTATTAAGGTTTAAAACTAATCCCGAAGTTAGATGAACAGGTAACATCCTGACGGCGATGACATCAACCTTCAATCCATTTCCGACGCTCATCATCGCCTCATCCCTCGTCAGTCTCCGTTTATTCTGTAGCTCCTGTTTCGAATTGCAAATATGAGCAACCGAACCAGTATCAAATACCCAGGCACTACTACGAGAACTAGTAAGGTACACATCAATAACATGTATATCAAATATACCTTTGACATTGCCAGCCTTCTTATCCGCCAAGTACTTGGGGCAGTTGCGCTTCCAATGACCTTCTCCCTTGCAGTTAAAACACAAAGTGTCCGTCTTAGGACCAGCCTTGGGCTTCACAGGCGTGACAACAGGTTTGCCGCCCCGAGCGGCAGCCGACTTGCCACTCTTCTTGAAGTGTCCCTTTTTGGCTTTAGCCTTCTTGAAACTTCTGGTCTTATTGACCATCAACATTTGATGTTCTTTCTTGATGTCCACTTCCGCAGATTTCAGCATCGCGAAAAGCTCATTGAGAGTCTTATTCATGCCTTGCATGTTATAGTCCAGCAAAAGCCTTTTAGCTCAGAGGGAGCGACTCCAGCACCCTGTCAGTGATTAAATCATCTGGGATCACACATCCCAGCTGAATTAGGCGCTGGATATAGCCTCCCATGGTTACAACATGTTCATTGACAGAGCTGTGCTCCTCCATCTTACATTTATAGAACTTATCAGAGATCTCATATCTCTCAGCGCGGGTCTGAGTCTGAAATATGGTTTTCAGCTCTTCAACCATCTCATAGGCGCCATGATGTTCAAAACGTTTCTGGAGATCAGTACCCAGAGATTTAAGGATGGCGCAAGAAACTATAATGTGGTCATCTTTGCGTGTCTCATAGACGTTATGTTCTGCTTCTGGAGCATCGTCCGCAGGTGGGTCACCTATCGCGGCATCGAGCACATATTGCTTCTTACACCCAGTGAGGATAATCCTCAGGTTGCGGTGCCATTCAGTGAAGTTTGAACTAGATGATTTTAGTTTTTATTTTTCAAGGAATGCGCTGAAGTTGAACTGAGCTATGCGGGCCATGATCTACAACATTTTAGAAAAATAAAATTTTAGACTATGTTCATCATAATGAGTTCAGTTTAATCAAATTACTAAAGAACTCCCACTTAAATCAACATCCCTCATAGTTGTCTAGTGGTACACGATCCAAATCCACTACACCAAGTCCGATCTTCACGAGAGAAGATGTAGTTTCAATGGTGAACATCAAAATGTTGATCATATCATTCATATGACTCGTGTTTAACCTTTCGGTTCTTTGCGTTCCGAGGCCATGTTTGTACATGCTAGGCTCGTCAAGTTAACCAAAGTATTTTTGCATGTATAAAACTGGCTTACACCCGTCGTATGTGAACGTAGAGTTTACCACATCCGATCATCACGAGATGCTTCAAAATGATGAACTTTCGCGACGGTGCATACTAAGGGAGAACACGTTTATCTTGGTATTTAGTGTGAGGGATCATCTTATAATGCTACCGTCGTGCACACACAAAATAACATGCATAAAAGGATAAACATCACATTCATAAATATGTGACATGGTATAGCCCTTTTATTGCGCCTTGATCTCCATCTTGAACGCACGGACATGATATCTATTATGGCACCATGTTGGTCTCCACCTTATGGCATCTTGGTTGTCTACACCACGTTGCATCTACAACTATTGCTAACTCATAGCGATAAAGTAATGCAATTACATGGCGTTTGAAGTTGACACACAGGTCATACAATAAATAATTAAGACAACCACATGGCTCCTGCCGGTTGCCGTACTCATCGACATGCAAGTCGTGAAACATTACAAAACATGATCATCGCATACATCACAAATATATCATATGAACAGTTTGGGCTATACCACATCACAAGCACCCCTACAAAAACAAGTTAGATGACTCTCGCTTATTATTTGCAATTTTACGTGGCTTCTAGGGTTTTGCCTAAGAACCGTTCTTACCTACACAAAAAAACACAACGTTGATATAACAAATTGCTTCTTAATCTCATAAGATCCCTCCTTTGTAAATGTGGTTAATACTATGGTAAGAGCGACTGACACCCGTAGGCCGCATGTGAAATACAAGTTGGATGTCAAGTGCGGAACCGGTCTCAATCCGAAGATTGTAAAGTTGGTCCGGGCCGCTGCATCAAACCATACCGCAAAACCAAAAATACACATGGAAGGGTAGCAACAAGAAGAACAACGCCCACAACTCATTGAGTTCTAACCGTACAAAGCATCTACGCATAGAACTAAATCTGATACCACTGTAGGAGATTGCGCGATATAAAACAAAAATTTATTTCACATTGGAAGCAACATCCAAGATCCAATCTAGAAGATGCTAGTAATGGGGAGAGTAGATCATCGTACCCTCGAAGAACACGTGTGTTGAACATTTATTTCAACGTAGCTTGGTGAAGTTGTTGGTGAAGTTCGATCCGATCAGCACTGCAAACGAGCAGTACCTCTGGAGGTTTGCACACGTACAACTCGATTATGTTTTCTTCTTCTTGATCCATCAAGCAAGAGGGAGAAATAGATGGGATCGATTCCAGCAGCACAACGACGTGGTGGTGGATATGGTGAAGAGTTTCCCGCGGGAAGGGCTTCGCCAAGCGATGCACGTGAGAGAGGAGGAGGTGTGGAAGGACTTAGGGATTCTTGGTGAGCCTTTCCCCTCTCTTATATAGGCAAGGAAGTTGTAGCCACTTCAATTCCCTAGTAAAAATCCCTCTCTCATTTAAAACATGGTAACACCTTTCTTTTAAGATAGGTAACCATCCCATTGAAGGGCTTCCCATTTATTGGCATAAATAACCAAGTAGGGCTGGTCACATGGACTAGTGGACCACCCTTGGTCGTCCAAAATAGGTGGGGCCCATAGTGGGACCCTCCGGAACCTTCTAGACCATTCCGGCACTGCCGAAAAAATCCTAAACTTTTTCGGAACCCTGAAATCAACTTGCCATATATAAATCTTTACCTCCGGACTCTTCTGGAGCTCCGCGTGATGTCTAGGATCTCATCCGAGACTTCGAAAAATATTAGAACACCATTAATAAAATTATCCCAGAGCTATTCTAGCGTTACCGAACGTTAAGTGTGTGACCCTACAGGTACGAGAATGTGCAGACATGATCGAGACATCTCTCTGATCAATAACCATTAGAGGGACCATGATATCCATAATTACTCCCACACATTCAAGAAAGATATTTATCGATTGAACCACTATGTCGTGGATGACTATAATCCGTACACAATTTCCTTTTTCACACGATATTTTACTTACCCGAGATTTGATCGTCGGTATCGCTATACCTAGTTCAATCTCGTTACCGGTAAGTACTCTTTACTCGTTCTGTAATACAACATTCTCTGTGACTAACTCATTAGTTACGTGCTTGCAAGAATTATCGAATGTGCATTACCGAGTGGGCCCAGAGTATATCTCACCGTCACATGGAGGGACAAATCCAAGTCTTGATTCATGTAATTCAACAAGTACTTTCAGGGTTACCCATAAGACATCTTTATGATCACCCTATCACGATGTGATGGTTGATGTCCCCAAAGCATTCTTCCGGTACCCGGGAATAACATAATCTCAGGGTCTAAGAAACATGATACTTGGCAATAAAATGCATGACAATATAAACTTAATGAAACGGTCAATATTTTTGTGCTTAGTTGGGTCTGTCCATCACGTCATTCTTCTAATGACATGATCCCATTAATTAATAAACAACTCAAGTTCATGGTTAGGAAACCATAACCATCATTAATTAACGAGCTAGTATAGCAGAGGCTTATTAGGGACGCGATGTTGTTTATGAAAACACACATGCATTATGTTTCCGGTTAATACAATTACAACATGGAAAATAAACATATATCATGAACACGGAAGTATGATAATCACAACATTATTATTGCCTCTAGGGCATATTTCCAACAGCAGCAACTTCAGCTGCATTGTTACTTTATGCTTTATTTTAACCGTTGGCTATTCTCTCCTCATGCTGCAAGACTCGTAGGAAGATGCTAGCCTTGGATAGGCCTAGCTTTTCACCCTTCTTTTTACTTTCTACCATTCAGTCCACTATATATAGCCTCCCCTTTCCATTTGATACAAATGCATAATTGCTTAGTAGCGGACGTAAGACTCGCGGGTATGGTAGATACTCACCCTTGCTTTATTTCCCCATTTTTTGTTTTGCCTGATCGGCCGTTGCAGTCGAGGTTGGAGCCTTGGAGTCCAAGAGCAGAAGATCCCGGTGCTTGCTTCATCGTCGAGTTCCCGTCGACCAGAAGTAGTTTGGAGGTTCCCCGGCAGGAGGCCTCGCCTTTTCAATCGTTGTTGATATTTGTGCTAGCCTTCTTAAGAAAAGCTTGTATTCTTGTGTTTGTACTCAGATACTATTTCTTCCGCTAACTTTGTGCTCTCGAGCTGTTGTATTCGAGCCCTCGTGGTCCCTGGCTTGTATTAAACATCTTGTATTATTTTATTTGTGGAGTGGTGTTGTGATATCTTACCGTGAGTCCCTGATCTCGATACCTTGCGTGTATGATTACTTTACACGGTCGGATTTTGGGGGCGTCACAAGTTGGTATCAGAGCCGACTGCCTGTAGGACACCCCTTCCAACTCCTTGGTCTTTGCAAAACTACTTAACTAACAGCATCGTGTGGCTTATCGGCCCACGTCGCAAACTGGCTGGTATTAGGATCTTTTTTTCCGCACCTTTACTCTGGGACTCTCATCTCTCATCTTTTCGGGTTAAAGATTTTGCTAACACTAACTCTAGGATCTCAAACCTCTGTCCTTCCGGAGAGATTTTCACGCAAGATGACTGCTTGCTTCACCTAAAGATTCCGAAGATACTCTCCGATAAATTTCAGAGACCCTATGTGCCCATCACCTTTGAAATTCCCTACCACCGATACGTCCGTATGGATAATTACATCCACCTCCCGACTTGGAAATTATAATTCCCTTGTACTTAAGCGTCGAATTATTCCGTTGTTTCTATCACCTGATGCCTTTGCATTCTTTCTCCTTCTGGTTGAGTGTCGATACTCACATCAGATTCTTTCCGAACCACCCGACCTTTGGTGGATTATTATCTGACTAATCTTACATGGCTTCTTCCATGTGTCAATTGGATTCTTCGTGTGAAATACCATCCCTACCCCTCGATGATTTGTGTTATCATCAACAACCTCCTTTAACTGCCTGCAAATACAGACTTGGTCATGTATGTCTTGCTCTGCTTTCCCTTGGGAAAGATATACACCTAATAATTGTGTGTCATCACAATTTCGTTTCCATTGGTCTGTTTAACCTTTTTGTGATCATATAACCTAAGCAGTGATAATTCCCCTGCTTATATAAACACCTCGGTGTGCAACCTCGCCAGTAACCCCTTGTTGCCATTGTTGATGACTTTTCGGTAACCACTGATGGACGAGAATTTTGCCGATTGGTCTTCTTCGTTTTAACGAGAAGGAAAATGTTTCTCTTCGTTCCTCGCCCTTGGTATTGACGTTGTTGCTGACATAGCTGCCAAGTTGTTCTCTGACATACCTTGCAACTCAATCCCATTGATTGTCACCACCCTTCTCATTCAATGTGGGCACATAACCCACAGTTCCACAGGATCGAAACCTGACTCTTGTCACATACCTTGTGATATTCAGTCCGATACCAGACGCAATGCTTACGCCTGATGCTCTGGACCTCTTTTCAACATTCGTTGTCGACATCGAATGCATGCCTATCCGCTTGAAACTTCGCGTACCTTCTTTTGTTTTTATCGATGTATTCCCCTGGGTATAAACTCGGAAGATACTTTGTACCCCATTCCCTTGGACAACCCCGGTTGATTAACCTTGTGTCGATCTGACCCCCTAAGTATCCCCCTCCTACACTATCAGTAAGTACGATGAAGCCCCCGAAGGAAGTAGGACCACTCATCAAGACTCAAGAATCGTTAGAATGCGAAACATTAAGGGTCAAATCCTTCCATAAGGACAACAAGCACCACAAGAATCGTTAGAATGAGAAACAACATTAAGGGTCAACAACATTAAGGGTCAAATCCTTCGATAAGGACAACAAGCACCACAAGAATCGTTAGAATGCGAAACTGAAACTTTAACCCTTACACTACCTTTTAATTCTCGGGAAGAGAATTCTTTGTTGTGGGGGAGATTTGTAACGTCCCCAAATCCTAATTTCTTTGTTAGCCTAATTAATGTTCGATGTCAGCATATATTTCATAATTAAAATGCATTATGGAAATAAGTCAACTTCATTAAAAATGCAAGTGCTAGTCAAAATAAAACATCATCAAATGATTAAACAATATGTTCTTAATATTTTAAATGATCCCCAACGCAATTATAGAAATAAATCCAGTATCTTAGAATATTAAATTGCCCCTGGAAAATTAATAGAAACTGAAAAAAAGAAAAGTTGCATAAAAGTTGGTGGAAGAAATTCATCAAATTGAAAATAATCATGAAGTAATATTAAAATTGAGATCAACATTTATTAGAATATTTAAATGTCCTAAACAATACAAAAAAAGACTAAAACAACCCAATTTAGTCACTTGCTATTAAAATTCAAATGAATTTAAATACTCTCCAAGCTTTCTGGGGCTGTCAAATATATTACACCTTGATTTTTGGTGACCACTTACACAATTAACAAAAGACTTTTGGAGCGAAAAGAAAGTGTAAAATAGAAGATACAAAAGAAAACAGAGAATAAGGGACAATATAAAAGGTCTACTGTGCACTTGAGCTTGTTGCTACAGTAAAAAGCCCAAGCCCACCAGGGGCCTTTCCCCTACCCGTGGCGTGGCCTCTGCCCGTCCGTCCACGCGCCCGATGACGCCGTGTCGAGCATCAATAGCATCTCCGACATGGTTAAGGACGCCCCAACGTGATGGACAAACTCTAGCCCTCATTTCCCCCCTTCCTCGGTCGCCCTCATCCAAATGGTCGCCGCCTGTCCGCTGCTCTTCGTGGTCGTCGTCGTCACCGCGTCCAACAAGATCCCCGGCGCCTGAAAAGATATCCATGGGCTTCCTCATCGACGTCCACTTCGCCTGCGCCCACTGGTTCGTATGGGGAGCCATAGTACGCTCGGGATCGACCCGTTCTCCGCCACGGCCGTTGTCTCTCGTCGTCAAGCTCGTCGCCCCCGGTCGTCCTCTCGCCTCTTAGCTATGTCCACGAGCTCCGTGGTGAGCTCCTCGACCGATTCCCCTCGTTTTCCCTCTCGATATGTGCCGTTTTCCTCCACCCTCGTGCTTGACCGCCATGGCCGGAGCTCAAGCTCACGTTCTGTTGCGTGTTGTGCTTGCTGCTGCTTATACTATTGCCGCCCTAAGCCATTCGTGCGCGCGCGTACTCGCCTGCGTTCGCGCCCGCCCGCGTGCGCTACCTTCTGTCGCTACTGCCATGGCCATGGCCATGGCTAATCGCGTATTGTGTGTATGTGTGCATGGTGTGTATCATGTGTGCGTGTGTGCAGCGTGGTGCAATGTATGTGTGTGTGATTGTACTCTGTGTGTGGTGATGTAGCTGCTCGCCCTTGGCCGCCGTGGGCACGACGTGGCCGGCCCGTGAGTGCGCCGCTGCTGTGAAGCCCCCAGTGGCTGCTGCTGCTACTACCGTACTGCTGTTCAATTGCTGTTGTTGTTTGTACTACTGCTACTGAACTTTTTGAGCACAAAACGACGACAATTCAGCAACCAAAAACAGCTAGAAATCAATGTAAAATTTATATATATAGAAAGTAGACATAACCAGGTTCAAATGATTCTATTGGACCAACTCCACTTAGTGCATGGATTAAATTCTATAAAAGTCACAAAAGGCAGATTTCTATTAACAGAAAAATAGATACACCACCATTGCTAAATTAGAACAAGTTATATACATGCTACAGGCCCTTGTCATGACATCTGAGGCGTTGGCTTGAAAGTGCACGTTATATAGAGCAAAACGTTTGTTAGATGCATCTCCATCGGAGCTATAGATTGCTGACAAATCATCAAGCAAAGTTGATAAAATATAAAAAAATTCTGGAGTTGACATCCAATACCACTTTTCCAACAAAACTTTGATGGATTAAATGAACTATAACATGGATGATTTCTATACCAGATTATAGACCACGGTAGATTGATAAAATTTGGTACAGGGCACTAAACCATTGGATGGACAGAATCGTAATCGCAACCTTTTGAAGACAGCTAATTAGTGTTAAACTGGACAAGTCTTAGACTTAGCCAAATTTTAGTGCAATCTAGAAAAATGACAATGACATGTTGGACCCCCTTACACTGTTCACTTTGACAAGTCAACCATTGACTGGGTCAGCCCAGCCCCTCCTAGCCCTACCAGTCATACACTGTGGCTAGGTGCGGCTGTGTACAAAATGTATTTTCCTGTTTTATTTTTGAATTAAAAGAAAATCCAGAAATGTTTATAAAATGATTAAATCTTTGAAAATCAATATATTTTAAACCGTTATTCAGATGGAAATGTTTTATACATGAAAGTTGGTCAGAAAAATACAAAGAATACAAACACTCTACCCGTATACCAATCACCCCCCTCGAACATACCGAACGTGGAACACTTACCCTCTGGCTCATTTGTTTGTCAGACGACCGGAGCCAGTAAAATTTCCCGGATGAAATTATTCTGAATATGAAACTTTTTCAGAATGGATCAACAAGCACGGATACACTATCCACATGTCTGTCAGCTGTCTCTAACACTGCAGACATGGAACCTTCCCCCTCAAGATCATCTTTCCGGTAATCAACCGGTACGGATGAGTCATCCCCGGATAATTCCGGCTCCGCGCAATACACCCTTCATTGCGTTAGAACCCCCACCAACAATGCGTTTTCCTTGTCTTCTATTTTTAGTGATATTATTGTCGTGTATTTATTGTTTCTTCCCCCTCTCTTATTGTTCGCTAGTCCCGACGACCACTGCCGGTGCCCCTGTGATCGACTACGTCGATGACCGTACCACTACCGCCGAGCTTCCAGGAAAGCAGAGCCATTTTCCTTCCCCAGATATCGCCTATCTTTCCGTACTTTTCTTGCACTAGGCATTGTTACTGCTGCTGCTACATTGCTTCCCTATTCAATTGCATAGCCTGTCATTGTCACCCGTTAATGTACCTTTCCTTGTCCTATGCTGCCTTATAAATATATATAATATTCAGTAGTAAACCCTGCGCATTGTTAGCTAGGTTTAGAATAGCGGGCCTTGATCACTCTGGTGAGTGAACACGGATTACAAAATATTATAACTGCAACAGGTACGGATCAATGCAGACGCCCTAGGGAACCTACGACGGCGAGAATCTGTCGAGTCGCTTCGAGTTTGACTTACGAGTGGATGGACTCGTATTTCATTCTCATCGTCTCAGTAGCGTAGCATCACCGGGATGATACGAGGATATTCCTCTTTAGTTCATTCCGCTGATGTCTCGTTCTGACCTCTTCAAGTGTACCATCGAGGGTGATTCCGCCTGTTTTCACTTCATTGTAGGCACTCGAATCAACTTGTGTCCTTCAAGGTAAGGAGTCTGGTGACCCAATGGTGCCCAGACAGGGATTGTATCGGGACGGCAGGACAGACGGATACCAGCTAGGGCCTGGTCCTTGTTCGGTTGCCATGAGATACCCTGTAGTACAAAAGTTGAGCTCTTCCAAGAGTGCACGCGAGATAAGGTAAGGAGATGGTTCACCTTGTTGGTAACCGCAAGAGTTGGTGGGACGACAGTTAGGAACCGATGTACTGGTGGTCCTGGCTGCTGTCGTTTTCCGCGACTCACCCAGATAAGGGGCAACGATAACGGTTGTCTCGACAGATAATATTAAAATGACTAACGGTTCAGGTGGATGACTTGAGAGGCCGCAAAGGCCTGTACGCACTACCTTGACGTGGGATTATGGTGTGGGACCTCCGCGTTGTGGTCTCGTTCGAAAGCTCTGAAAGACGTCCAGTTCAGTATTGTGGCACGGTCGGATCCGCATCCCAGAGGAGTTGCGGGGAATTCGCCCTGTACACAACGACCCGGAGGGCGAGGGGCGACGGTCCAAGACCCCCTTGCGCTTAGGATGTAGACCGGCGGGGACCTCTATGATGAGCCATAGGATGGGCCTCGGCGTGTCTGTTAGCGTCGGTGGGAAATTCCCTAACAAGGTGTACGCCACCCTGGAGATCTGAGCGTTGAGGCTGCACAGTAGTGCACCCCTGCAGGGAGTTTTATCTATTCGAATAGCCGTGTCCACGGTAACACGACGCTTTATGCTGAAGCCAGAGCCTACTAATACAAACTACTACTATTCAACTATTGTTTCCTGTTTTTCTTCCTCGCAAGGAAGTCGAGGAAGGGGTCTCAGAGGCATTGATAATTATTAATAATTACAACCTACTATTATACAATGCTGCAGCAACTTCTGTAGAATTGTTACATTATTCTTTATTTGAACTATTGGCTATTCTCTCCTCATGCTCCAAGACTCGTCGGAAGATGCTAGTCTTCGATAGGCCTAGCTTCTCACCCTTATTCTGACTTTCTTCCATTTAGTCCACTATATATAGCCTCCCCTCTCCATTTGATACAAATTCATAATTGCTTTGTAGCGGACGTAAGACTCGCGGGTATGATAGATACTCACCCTTTCTTTATTTCCCCCTTTTTTGTTTTGCCTGATCGGCCGCTGCAGTCGACGTTGGAGCCTTGGAGTTCTGGAGCAGAAGATCCCCGGTGCTTTCTTCATCGTCGAGTTCCCATCGACCAGAAGTATTTTGGAGATTCCCAGGCAGGAGGCCTCGCCTTTTCGATCGTTGTTGATATTTGTGCTAGCCTTCTTAAGGAAAGCTTGTATTCTTGTGTCTGTACTCAGATACTATTTCTTCCGCTAACTTTGTGCTCTCGAGTTGTTGTATTCGATCCCTCGTGGCCCCTGTGTCAGAACCCCAACTTGGGTAAGTGCTAGGGTTTGAGTGTCCCTTTGCATCATCTGAAAATTTCAAAAGAAATTCAAAAATGGGGAAAAGAATAGCCCTGAGAATTTAAATAAATAGCCAGATAAAAAGTTGCTCCAAAAATCATTGTGATATTTTTGAAAAGTCCTAGAAATAAGTGAGATCACATATAAAGTGGAGTGGGTCCCACTCAAGGCTCACTGATTATTCAAAAATATTAAAAGTGGCTTTGGAAATTAAAATAACCCCTATTTGAATTAAAGTTCAAATTATTTGAATTTTAAAAGTGTCCAAATTTTATAAGTGGCTAGCTCTATGAAATGTGAGGCCATATAAAAATATGGGCATTTATAAAAATGTCTAGCTATTTAATTAGCTAAGACAAACAAATGTCAGAAAAATAAAACAGAAAGAAAAGAACTCACCTAGGCCTTACCTGGCTCAGGCCCAGCTAACAGAAGCCGGCCCAGGCGCACCCCGGCGCCCTTGGTGTCATCCCCGGGCACAAGCACATAGCCGCGTGCCCGGCATGCCGACGACGCCGCGATGCCACCTCCCTGTCTGGCCTCCCCCTGCCCTCTTATCGCGTCGTGCAGACGCCCAAAGCCCTGCGAGTCTATCCCCACTCTCTCCGTTCCTCCCCTTGCTTTCTTCCGCGAGATCTCGCGCCTACCCGAAACCTCGCCGGAGTTCACCGTCGTGGAAACACGCGGCCACCGCGTCCCACAGCCTCGCCGACAGTTCCCTCAATCTTCACTGCCGTCTGCTTCATCGTCGTGCAAAGAATCGCGAGCCAAAACGATCCAGAGTCGATGCCTTCGTCACCGACGTGCCTCTGGCCGCCGTGAGCTCCTCGCCGGAAACCACCTCCTCCGGTGATCCTCTGGCCTCCCCGTCACCTCCACTGCCTTCACGGTGAGCGCACGAACCCAACCCCCTCCCAGCGCTCTAAATACCGACCGGAAACCAATTAGTGGCCCGAGTGGCCGCCCGTGCGGGCTCCTCCGTGGACTGTCACTACCGGCGTGGAGCAGCCGGCGAGCGCAGACGTGGCCACCATTAGGGCCATAACCACGCCCTAATTAGCCCCCTAGTCACTGATGCGTGGGCCCCATGGCCTAAAATAATCCAGCAGATTATTTTTAAGACGGGGATTAGCCCCTGGGTTACTGACCAGTGGAACCCACTGGTCAGTTTGATCAGTCAGCAACGCTGACACCAGCATGACTCGGTGCTGATGCAGTAATTCAATTTTCTTTTTAAAAGAAAATCCAGAAAAGACAGAAAATCATTTAAACTTTGAAAAATCATAGAAAATTCATATTAATTCCAAATTGGACTAATAATATATGAAATATGATCAGCAGAAAATGCTCTATTCAAATTTCCAACTTTCAACCATGTTTGAGTTGATCTTAAATTGGGAACAGTAGCTTTTGATATTTGGTTTAATTGGAATTAATTCTAATTTAATTCAAATGCTATTCTAATTCTATCCATTGCAATGCAAACCATTTCACTTGAACATCAGAGGCATATCATACACATGTCAAGATGGTTTACGATGATCAAACAAAAGCAATTGCAACTTGGCTAATTTGAGTAACATATGGAGTTTGAATTTGCATCCCAAATGCAATACTCTTCATTTAAATTGAATTTTCCACAAAACAGAAGCAATCACATCATGGACAACTATATCATGTGCTTGTGCATTTTATTTTGATGTTGCCCCCTTTGTTGATGATTGCTTCGGTAACAGTGTTTCCGAGATGGAGGTCACCCCCGAAGCAGAAGACCGTTAAACCGTGTATCGTCAGCAAGGCAAGCAAACCCCATTGATCATGTCTATAAAAACACATTTCCCTCTTAGTCTCTCTTATGCATTGATTAGGATGATCACCTTGTTATCGATTCTACCGCATAGTTGAACCCCAATCCGATGCATGACCTATCATCTTGTCACAGTAGTAAGCAAACCACAATCCTAGATGACATAGGAGTTGATTGATATCATGAGGCCCCTGCAACTGTTACAGCTTATTGCATGCTTAGTGTTACAATGAGGTTACTTTTGATGTGAGTCGGGATGATAGTGAACATGGTGTTGATGAAGGTGAAACTGTGTTGGTGAATCCACCCTAATACTAGGTGAACGATGAGAGGCTGTGTAGGAGTACACAGTGGGTTGTCTCGTTGAACACCACCTTAAGCACCGAGTTCTTGTATGGTAATCCAAGAAAAAGAGTACAACCACACATTGGGCCCACTGACCCCTCTCGGCCTAGTACCTTGATCTGTGTTGACGTCTAGGAGTCACATTAGTTCGGATTTTCCATTTGGCATATGCATAGAAAAGAATGGATGAAAGGTTGCATCATATAGATATGTGGGTGGATCTCTGAGACAGTGAAACCATCTTCTCGGATGGCGTCTCGGTTGCCTACATTGTCTGAGTCCGTATCGTTGATCCGGCCGGGCTCTCGAGCGGGATCTACCTCAGATAGTCGAATCCTCGAATAGACCGGTTGTGAGCGAAGTGTCGTGGTGAATATCCTCGCCGACACCCCTTGAATGGTGACGAGACCTGGCGGTAACTGATGGTCATGTGTGTGTAGTTTACACCCTTGCAAGGTTAACAAAACTATTCGAATAGCCGCGCCCGCGGTCATGGACTACTTGGAACCTGTACCTGATTATTAGACAACTTGAATGGATACTTCTAAAAATCGCAAGATAAGCGTGAGTGCTATGGTGTGCTCCTCGTGGGGAAGTCTAGGAAGTATCCATATTGGTGTATTGGTTGGAGACTTGGTAGTGGACTCGTGTACGCTTCTTACCTCAAGTCTGGTACTCGTATTACAGGACTAGCAAAGTCAAAGCTGGCACTTCTGCATGTTGAACCCCACCTCCTTTACCTTGAAACTTGAGCATGAGTACTGTAGTTCTGATGTAAGTCTTGCTGAGTACGACTTTGTACTCACGTTTTCTTATTCTATGTTTTAGATGAGAACACAGACACCGATGGAGTCACCTTACTGGAGCTCGACGTTGACTAAGCTAGTATAGTTCAAGGCAGCAGTATGGTCCCTCGTGGAAGGGCATGTATGTTGAACAAGGCATCTCTAATCCATTTGTTAAACTTGTGTGTACTCAGACTAATTTGCTTCCGTTGTATGATGTAATGATGATCACAGACATGTGATCTTTGTATGATCTATGTGTAAGTCAATAAAGATACACTTTGTAGAGTTGTGTGATGATACCTGCTGTTCATACTAGGCATGTGTGCTGCATGTCTTAGTATGGGTTTTCGAGACCTTAGTTGTGATCTGGCTGGCGGTCTTTGATACACCAAGTGGCCATTAGATGTGCGCAGCTTGGGGCATCGCGATGAGATTGCTCGTGACTCTGTCACGTGCACACTTTGTTGTATGATCGAGCCCGCCCTAGACCCCGACTAAGTGATTGGGCTAGAGTAAGTCTATGTAAGAGTTAGGATTCAATCAATAACATGGTTGAGGCGACTTGTCTATGAGTATGGGATTCACCACCCATAAGCATTTAGACTTGTGAGCGGACGATGAGGACCCATCTCAGTTGATCATCTGGCCTGGATGGGATGCCCCTCACGTTCGATGCTTTCCGAGAGTGTTCTGTGCTTGGCCTTGTCTGCTTAGACAAGTGGGTACGGCTCTTGGCTCTCCATGTGATTGCATCGTGACTGGAATTACATACGCATATTCCGGGTCCCGACACCCTGGCTTGTATTATACAACTTGTATTATTTTATTTGTAGAGTTGGATTGTGATATCTTACCGTGAGTCCCTGATCTCGATCGTGTACCTTGCGTGTATGATTACTGTACACGGTCCGATTTTGGGGCACGCTTCCCTTGTATATCCTCACTTGGGTACGAGCATGATTGTATCCATACGGAGGTAGCTCGTATACCTTGGGAAGTATGTCCATGAACTGTGTAGATCCATATGTCACTGGCTATGTTCAAATCTCCCTTTCTTTTGAAGAGTCGGGTTTCGGGCAATACTATTGCTTGCACGATGGCATGTCGGAGAAGTGGGGTAGCTTACCCTCGAAGCTTGGCTGGGGTAGCGTGCTAAAGAAGCTCGGGTACCGTATCTCGAAATCTTTCTCCGGTGGCGTATTGAGAAAGGTTGGGTGTCGTATGCGGGAAGCTTCTCCGATAGCTTACTGATGAAGACTAGATGTCTTGCCTTATAAGTTTTCTTTTTGTACTGCGGGTGTACCAGTTCCTGGTGCTGGAAGTTTCTATGGAAGTTCACTGTTGATCATGGGGTAGCTTCTGCTGGAATCCATCCATGTGCCGTACTGAGCACGATTGGCTGACTTGCACCGTAAACTTCTCTCGGTACCTTCTAGTGGAAGGCTGGATGTCTTGGCCGAGAAGTTATCCAGACAGCGTACCGAGGAAGGCTGATGCAATGTACATGTCGGCTGTGTCCAATATCTCACCAAGGAAGGCTGGTGACAAGGATCAGCCTCGGAAAATCCCATGGTCAGGGACCCTGGGTTAGATCTTAAAGAAGGAACAGGTTGGTGATACTCGTCGGCTAACAAGAGAAGCACTTCCTGCTCGATTTTATTATGCGAGGAGGCGATTACAGTGGAAGTCTAGGAGAGATCGCACAACACCAAGGGTGTTGATTGTAGATTGGATGTCCTGAGACGTCCCCCTCCCAGCCTTTATATACTAGGCTGGGTCTCAAGGAGTCCGTCTCAGATTACATGGACGATTGCCTAATTCTAGCCTTTTCTTGAACACCAAGTCTTGACTTCCATATTGGTCGCGGACTCCCATGTCAGTGCCTAGAGTGGGCCAATCGTGGGCCTATCAAAACCTCCATCGGGCCTCTTGTCTTCGTATGCACCAGGTATCCTCACACGCAGGAGTCGTGGGGTCACCCCCTCGTCAGTAGCCCCCAAGTGCCTGGGGGACTCGAAGATTCGCGCAGGGACTCGAATTCATCATCATTTTCTTTCATATTCGCAGCGCGACTGCGAGTCGCTGGAAGCTTTAGCCATGAAAAATGTTTGTTTCGAGGGATGATAAGCGGAAAGGGCCCAAGGTGGTCGACTGGTCGAGCCTTGGCAAATTGCGCTAGTGGCAAATACCTCAGTAGCCCAATCAAGCCCGTGTCCCTCGACACGAACTCGGGAACGACCGGTGTCTAGAAAAGTTCATGCCACTGCAGGTCTTATAGGATCAATGCTGCCGGCCCCAGTAAATAGCCTTAACACGTTCATTATTTGCTCATCTCTCTATCATGCGAGCACATGGAAAATGTCAGGAGTGAAGTCGCGTTGTGGCAAGTCCTGGCCCGGCCGTCTGCGCAGCGGGGTCCTACCTACACGCTAAGCTTGCGTGGCATCTGGGTACAGCAATTCGCATCCCAGACATTTTATTTTTTATAGAAGCACGGAGCCTAGTTAGAGATGCACCCACTTGGAATAAACAATCAAGTGAGCTTCTAGTTGTCACTCGCGGTGCTTTTGCGAGCTTAGGCGAGGAATCAAGTAAGAAGGCATCTACTCGGAAATTCGTCGAGTGCGCGAGTATAATGTATTGTCGAATATTAGTTTAGCTTTGCGAGTAGCCACTCGAATGCTTCGTTGTCTTCCAGGTGAGGGAGCACCCGAACTCTGTAGATGCGTCGTTTCTGCTAGTGCGAGTGGTCACTCGAGCACATGTTTGCCTTCTGTGTGAGGGAGCACCCGAAACTCTGTAGATGCCGTGATTACTATTGGTGCGAGTGGTCACTCAAGCACACCTTTGTCTTATGGATGAGGGAGCACCCGAACTCTCAGGCTTTTATATCTTGCTCTGCTTTTTAATAATGGTACTCCCGATGGGATTTAAAGATTTTGGAATATGGCCAAAAAAGAAAAAAAATTGCGAAACGCTGACAGATGGTGCTTAATCAATACTCCTTGCTGAGATGTGATGTTGCTGGGCCACCTGACAAGTTGGATGGTTGTAGCTTGTGCGTGGAAGGGACGTGATGCAATGCTGCCCGGAAATTTCACACTGCGTGATTATGGCCCTCGTTTTCCGCGCGTGGTGGGCGGTATGGTTACTGCGTCGGTTGGGTTTTCCATGCTTCTCGGCTATCGTGGGATCATGCCACGCCTGCGAATTTTCTAGGTTAGCGACGATTGGGAGTCCATGGCTGTTGGTTAAATACCGGGGAGTGGGTTGATTTAGGGTTTACCCAGCCATTGCCTTCCCCTGCTTGTTTTTCTTCCTCTGCCTTGTTTGTTGTTTGCCTCCTGCCTCTCTGCTTTGTGAGGTGTTGCGGTGAGATCCATGTCCAAGCGCCCTCGAAGTGCAGCGCAGGAGTTGGCGAGGATGACCGCTAGATGGGAGCGGTCTGTTTTCGGGGATGCAGATCTGGATGCATTGGTGGTAGACGACATGGTGGTAGATGGCACAGCTCGGATTCCTGGGGATGAGGAGGTTCCCGCACCTCGTCCTGATGAACGGGTATGCATCCAAAGCATCATCCCTCGTGGGTTTGCTCTTCCAGTTCATCCTTTCCGCCGGGGGTTGGTTTTTTCCTATCAGTTGCAACTGCATGACTTGACCCCCAATGGAATACTGCACATTTCCTTCTTTATCACGCTCTGTGAGGTTATTTTTAGGAATCTATCCCCATTGGGGGCTCTGGAAACGCCTCTTCAATGTGAACAGGACAAACTCCGAATATGCCATTGGGGGCGTGGGTATTTCCATTAAGGATAAGAGTGCCTACTTTGATCTGGAGAAATTTGATTCTGTCTATACATGGCGGAAGAGCTGGTTTTATCTGAAGGATCAGCACGTTGATGGGCAGCAATTTGGTCTTGCACCTTTCTATCATGTTGCGCGAGTGGATAAACGACCCTCGTGGGCGCATGCTCTGTCTTCTGGCGAGGTGTCTCTTGTTGAGCCGTTGGTGCGGAAAGTTTCTGCTTTGCAGGACGAATTAACTGGCGGCCAACTTATTTCTGTGTTAGTGAGGAGATGCGTCCAGCCGCTTCAGCATCGGGTCCGTCCCTTGTGGTAATATACTGGACCTGATGACTCGACCAGGTGTTTTTCCGAGGAGTTCTCCGATGATGACCTTTTGTCTCGGGTCCAGCAGGTTATGAAATGTAGAAGTATTGTAGAGGAGAGCCTTGTTCGTCCCTATGCTGCTGATGTGCCTCTGCCACAAGTATTTGATTGGGTGTATTTTGAGATTTGACTAGTGTCTGTTGATTATTGATGATGTTCTTACTTGCAGGATCATACTCCTTTGCTGAACAATCCACCTTAACCTGAGGATGCTAAAATACACGACGAGCCTGACGTGGATGATGTTGGTCCTGTGCTCGCGGGTGATGGGGGTGCTTCGGGTGCTGATGCTAGCGAGTCCGCGGGTGGAAAACCGTCAGCTGCTGATGACAGTGAGGACTTGAGTCCATTGCGTATCAAACGCAATCGTTCCTCGAGTGCGAGTGAACGTGATGCAGCGGGTGGTGGTGATGAATTGCCACCAGTCACGCCATCTGTTGTGCCATGTCCTCCTTCGGCTACTCCAAAGAAGCGCAAGTATGGGATGTTACTACGTCTGGGCACCGCGCCTGCTGGGTTCATATACCTTTTGTTGAATGATTTTGCTGTTGTTTTGGGTCCTGTTCTGACGATGTTTCGCATGCAGTACTGCTCCTGTTCCGGCTGCTTCTTCTACAAGTACTGCTGCTGTTGATCTTCGGTCGACCGATTCTGGCGCGGCGGCTAATCGGCCGAGTGACTCAGGTGCGGCGACTGATCGGCCAGTTCCTTCGGCAACTCCTGTAGCTTCAGGTGCAGGGACGACTCCTGCCACTGCTTCGTCCGAGGGATCTGCTGCTGCTACTGAAAGGATTTCTCCCCCAGACGCAAAACCTGTGATTCTTGAGGAGCACTATTTGGAACGGTGGGATCTCTCTGCTGAGGATAAGGCCAAGTTTTTTGATCACATGGCTGAGCAGGTATGGAATTCCTTGTCCTTCCGAACTGTATCGCGGTGTGGCAGCGCTCCCGATGGGAGTAGCCCCCGAGGCTGCGAGCAATCACTTGTGATTGGTCGTAGTCGTAGATTTGTTTTTCTCTCTTATTGATCTTTGTGTATTATTGGGGGCACGGCAGTGCTCCCGATGGGAGTAGCCCCCGAGGTTGTGAGAAATCACTTGTGATTGATTGCAGCCTTTGGACTTGATCTTGCTTTTTCTTTGGCTTTGACTTGTGCATATTATCTGAATTCAGCCTTTGTTCCGGATATGTGAGCGTGTGTTGACCGACGTTGATCGGTGGCGACGTTCTCATGACTCGGCCCAGGGGAGCTTGACCACCATGAGACGTAAGATTCTTTTTCCTTCTTTGGTCTTTGTTCGGCTGCAGATTGGTTACCTGACTGATATCTTCTTCTGCTAGACGTAAGAAGGGTGCTGAGAAGCGAGTTGAGGCTGCGGAAAAGGAACTCTCTGTGCTTCAGGCCTCTTTGGAGTCCAAGGAAAAGGATCTGCAGGAGCAGCGTGGTGAGCTCGAGCGGTTCCTGCGGGTGGAGGAGTAGTTCCTGCGGGTGGAGAGGTTAGAGTGCGAGCGCCTGCGTTACTTGGCGAGTTCTTTGGCGGGTAAGGAGGTTGTTCCTTTTCATTTCTTTTGGTGTTGTTCTTCTCTTGAGTTTCTACATATTGAATCTTCCTGCTTGGCGCAGGCTCCGCGGGTGTTGAGGTGGTGGAGGCGGCTGTAGCGGGATCAAGCACTTTTTGTGGCGCTGCGGATGCTATGTCAGGTGTTGTTGGAGCCGTGAGGGAGGTCTGTGCTCGTGCTTCGACTGTTCTGAAGCTTCTTCATGAACATATGTTCCCGGATGAGGAGAAGAGGCCAGAGGGTCTTGACTCACAGATTGCTGCATTTGGACCGAACAACGACCAGTGTGAGGGCTTGGTTCGTGAGAACGTGGTGCGTGAGCTTGCCACGCCTTTTTTTGCTCTTCTGGGGCATGGTGTTTTTTTATTCCATGGTGGATAGCCTTCCTGATTATACAGACGAACAGATTGCTCGAGCCAATCGGCTTGCCCGTCAGCTATAGCTGGTTGTGGAGGCTGATGTCCGCAATTCACCGGTCGAGGAGTAGGAAAAACTGGTTTTTGGTGCTTTTGTCTTGGAACTTGAGTTGTAATGTGCCTCCTACGGGATGGTGGATCTTTTAATTGGTGAAACTTCTTTGTACTTTTTGTACTGCTTTTTGTCCCTTTTTCTTTGACTTGTTATCCTTTGCGGTAGGCCACCCCGGGCGTTTCTCGGGCTTTGAATTTGCTGAAGGAGGATGCTCGCAAGGGTGCATATGGATCTGTTTTGTTAGGCTAAAGGAGGCCGAGCACGAGATTGTTCATCTCAAGGGTGCTGTCGCAGTCCAGCGCTCAAAACGTGAGCGCTGAAGCTGTTCTGGATAGACTGGCAGCTTGGGTGGTAAAGTTGTCTGATATTTTGAAGGGTGAGTTTGTCTTTCTTCGACTGTTCGACTGCGCGAGGTCTTTTCCTTGTGCTTGCTACTGATCTTTGCTCTTCTTAATGAAGTTCTTGCTGGGCGATCTCGCGATGAGGAGGGGGCTGTGCAGTCAGAGTTGTTGCGGTTGGATGACCCAGTCGTGCAAGAGAACAATCCTTTTTGGATGGATAGGGGCGTGCTCGAGTGTTTGCTATTCTTCGGTTGCGGGTTGAAAGGGTGCCGCAGACTCTTGAGTACTGTTGCTTACTTGGTAGGATCTTCTCTGAGTTTTATCAACTGAATCTCGTTCCATCGTCACTTGAGAGGCTTTGTCGTGTGTTCTCTCAACCCGCGGAGCTTCGCCGCGTAGTAAATCACCAGATTCATGCAGGAACTCTGTCGGGACCCGGGGTTAGCGTATGTAATTCCAGTCACGATGCAATCACATGGAGAGCCGAGAGCCGTACCGACTTGTCTAAGCAGACAAGGCCAAGCACAAAACACTCTCGGAAAGCATCAAACGTGAGGGGCATCCCATCCAGGCCGGAGGATCAACTAAGATGGGTCCTCAACGTCCGCTCACAAGTCTAAATGCTTATGGGTGGTGAATCCTATACTCATAGACAAGTCGCCTCAACCATGTTATCGATTGAATCCTAACTCTTACATAGACTTACTCCAGCCCGATAACTTAGTCTGGGTCTAGGGCGGGCTCGATCATACAACAAAGTGTGCACGTGACAGAGTCACGAACAATCGCATCGCGATGCCCCAAGCTGCGCACATCTAAGGGCCACTTGGTTTATAAAATACCACCAACCAGATCACAACTAAGGTCTCGAAAACCCATACTAAGACATGCATGTTATAAACATACACGCAACCCACATGCCTAGTATGAACAGCAGGTATCATCACATATCTCTACAAAGTACTTCTTTATTGACTTACACATAGAGAATACAAAGATCACATGTCTGTGATCTACATTACATCATACAACGGAAGAAAATTAGGTCTGGGTACAGACAAGTTTAACAAATGGCTTAGAGAAGCCTTGTTCAACATACATGCCCTTCCATGAGGGACCATACTACTGTCTGGAACTATACTACCAAGGTCAACGTCGAGCTTCACGAAGGTGACTCCATCGGGGTCCGGGTTCTCATCTAAAACATAGAATAAGCAAACGTGAGTACAAATTCGTACTCAGGAAGACTTACATCAGAACTACACTACTCATGCTCAAGTTTCAAGGTAAAGGAGGTGGGGTTCAACATGCAGAAGTGTCAGCTTTGACTTGGCTAGTCCTGTACTACGAGTACCAGACTTTGAGTTAAGAAGCGTACATGAGGCCACTACCAAGTATCCAAACAATACACCACTATGGTTACTTTCTCGACTTCCCCACGAGGAAGCACACCATAGCACTCACGCTTATCTTGCGAGTTTTATAAGCATCCATTCAAGTTATCTATGATCAAGTAAAGGTCTCCAAGTAATCCATAACCGCGGACATGGCTATTCGAATAGTTCATTAATCCTGCAGGGGTGTACATCTTCACACGCGTGTCATCACTTATCGCCTCATTCTTGTCACCCTTCAAGCGGGTGTCGGACGTGGATGAAACCAAGGCACTACCCTCACATCACCTTCTCTAATCCAGGAGTCGACTACCTGAGTTTGCCACCGCTCGAGAGTCTGGCCGATTCCACGAAACGGACTCATATAATGCAAGGGACCGAGACGCCACCTTTGACAGATGGTTTCGCTGCCTCACAGGTCCACCCACATATCTATTCATAATTCAAATGGAAAGCCCGAATCTAGTGTGACTCCTGGACCGGATTGGGTACGTAAAGAGGCCAAACGGGGCTCCCATAAAACCCTACATGTGGTCATACTCTTTGTCTTGGATCACAAAACAGGAACTCGGGGCCTAGGGCAGTGTTCAACGAGACAACCCACTGTGTACTCCTACACAGCCTCTCATCGTTCACCTTTGCTTAGGGTGGATTCACCAACACGTTATCATCAGCATCACTGTGTTCATTCCATCCCGACTCACAATCATAACATCCTCATTGTATCACTAAGCAGCAATAAGCAGTAACAATTGTAGGGGCCACATGCTCAACATTCAACTCTTAAATCTGCTAGGATTGTGGTTTTCTTAATACGGTGATAAAATGATAGGTCATGCATCGGAATGGGTTCAACTATGCGAAAGAACGTGTCTCGGTGATCTCCTAAACATGCATAAGCGATACTGAGAGGGAAGTAGGATTTTATACACATGATCAATGGGGTTTGCTTGCCTTGCTGACGATACACGGGTCTTAACGGTGGTCTTCTCCTTCGGGGGTGATCACCGTCTCGGAACGTCTGTCATTGGAGGCAATCATCAACAAGGGGGGACAACTTCGAAAGTAAAATGCACATACACATGATATAGTTATCCATGGTGTGAAGGGTACTGGTTTGTGGCAAATTCAATTTAATTGAAGTGTATTGCAATGGATTTGCAAATTCAAACTTCAAATTTGAATTCAAATTAAGTCATATACACATTTGCTTCTGTTCACCCATTTTAAAATGGTCAAACATAAAAACAAATTATATATTCCTAATCCTTGAATTTTTCTGATAATTTTCATATATTATTTGTCCAATTTGGAGTTAAAATGAATTTTCTATGAATTTCCAAAGTTTATACTAATTTCTGTAATTTCTGGAATTTCTTTAAATCAATTTTCATTTACTGCATAAGCATTGCGTCATCATGACGTCAAGGGGGGGCTGACCTGTGGGTCCACCCTGTAAGTCTCACAGGGGTTAATCCCCTCTCTGTTAACTTAACAGAGGGGTTAGGGGCTTGGGGTACCACTTGTCAGTGGGTTAGGGTTAGGATTAGGCTAGGGGATTAGTGCTAATGGCCTTGGGCCCACTGGACAGAGAGAGAGAGGAGGGGGTTAGGCTCGGGTTAATGGCGGGCTCGCTGGGGAGCCGCCGAAGCTTCGCCGGACTTGCCCACATGGTCACGGCTTGGCTCGGACCTTGGACGGGAAGGTTGCCCGTGCCCTCCCGCGTCGAGGGGAGAAAGTAGGGGGACGCGGGGGCTACCAGGGCGACGGCGGGGACACATGGCGCGGCGGCCGACCACTGTCCCGACGGAAGATGGCGTAGGAAACGCGGGGAGGAGCTTGGAAAGGGGGAAAAGGAGCGCATTCTCACCACGAAGACGATGGAGAACACGGCGGCGTCGGGGAGAGCTTGGCGGAGGCGCAATCGACAATCTCCTTCTCTGCGGTCGGCGGTGATCCGGTGAGGCTGGCGTCGACGTCGGGGCTCCTCGGGCTCGATTGGAGGAGGGCCTGGAGGGAGTCGATGGTGCTGCACGCGAAGGACAAACTCTCCTGGCTCATCGGCGACGATGGCCACGCTAGCTTAGCGGCATGCTCTGCGGCAGCGCTCGGACGACGACGAGAGCGAGCAGAAGAGGGCGAGGAGGTGGACCAGAGGAGGGGGAACAACACGGGGAGCTTCTGGGCATTCTCCTGGCGAGGGGATAAGGCACAAGGGGCCTTGGAGCCTTCTCGGCGTCGCGGTGGCGCCGCGGCGTGCTCCCAGGCCGCCACCGAGCTGCTTCGGCGTCGGGAAGGAAGACGACAACCGTGGAGGTGGGCTGGGCCACGGTTTGTTTAGTTGGGCCCGAGGCTGTAATGGTTTGTGCTAGATAGGTTTTTCCCTTTTCTTCTATTTTCTTTTTCTGTTTTCTTTTTCTTCTGTTTGTTTTGCTCTAAATTAAATAGTAGAGCATTTTTATTAAATGCCCAAATATTTTTATAAATCCTAGGTGACCCTTGTAGAATTTGAGCATTTTTGAAATTCAAAATCAAATCAAATAGGTGTCAAATTAAATAGGAAAGAACCCAAACCACTTTTAAAATGATCACCATCATTTATAGGAATTTTCTAAATACTCAAATGATTTTTGGAAAAAGATTTTTATCTGGCCATTTGAATTAATTTCTCAGGGCTTTCTTTTCCCCAATTTTGAATTTCTTTTTTGAATTTTTCACATGATGCAAATGACTCAAGCAAGCCCTAGCACTTACCCTAGTTGGGGTTCTGACAACTTGCCCCCACTTTGAGGAACTTGATCTTCTGACGACGAGTGACACGCTCTGTGGAATCAAGAATACGAACGGGGTACTCTCGATAAGAAAGATCATCTTGGAGATCAAGGGTTTCATGGTCGACTTCGCGGATAGGGTCCTTGAAGCAACGCCTGAGTTGTGACACGTGGAATACGTCATGTAGTCGAGAAAGGTGAGGAGGTAGTTCAAGTTGGTAGGCAACTTCTCCACGTTTAGCTAGAATGCGGAAAGGTCTGATGTAACGTGGGGCCAACTTGCCTTTGATATCCAGTCTCATTTCTGGACTTGGGGTGCTTCTTCTTGGTTGTCCCTCTGCTGCATTCTGCTGTTGTCTCGATGTCTTCCGTCTCTGTCGTCTGGAAAACCGGCCGCGACCATATCGGGTCCTCTGTCGTCGTAGAAGTTACGCCTGGGGCACTTTCTTCTTCTGTCGTACCCTCTGTCTCCGGTGTAGTAGTCGTAGTCGCGTTCTGGGCGTGGTGACTGGATGTCTGATTTGTTCGTATGGAGTCTTCTCCGTTGGCCCAGTTGTTTTCTTGTTCTAGTAACAGCGCGAGTGTTCGGACCTCATCTTCCCGAGTTGCTCTTTGAAGTCGATGCGTTGTAGGCCTCTTCTGAATGCATCGATCGCACTTTCGTCTGATATGTCCTCAGCTGAGTTTTTGAGTATGGTCCACCGTTGGATGTATGCTCGCAGGAACTCTCTGGTTCCTTGCCTACAAGCTCTCAGCTCCTCGAGTGATGCTAGTCTTTTGTAGGTGGATTTGAAGTTTTCCATGAAGGCGCTGTGAAACTTCTTCCAGGAACTGATCGATCCTCGTGGTAGGTTCTTCAGCCAGTGTCGCGTCGAGCCCTCGAGCATGAGCTGTACGTACGGCATTTCCGTGATATTGGTTCCTTGTTGGAATTTGACGGCTATTAAGTAGTTGCCGAGCCATGCCTCTGGCTCCTCCACTCCGTCATATTTGTGCGTTGTGGAATTTAGTTTAAAACCTTTCGGCATCCCCGTCTCGCGTATGGATAGCGTGAAGCATAGTGCGCCGCATGGTTCTATGTCTTCGTCGGATGCTTGCTCGTCTGAGTACTCTTCGCGGGCTGCACGTCTGTGTCTTCCGCGGTTTTGAGTTTGCTTTGTGTTATTTCGTCGCGTGCGTCTCGTCGATTGTTGCTACGTTGGTTGTTGTTGTCGTCCTTGTCATGGTCTTTGTTTCTTTTTGAGCGTTTGTGCCAATCGTCGTTGTTGTCGTCTTCGTCGTCGTCTGGTGAGCTGGGGTCCATTTCCGGTGTCTGTTCCCGAGGTGCTCTCCTTGTGTCTGCTTTTTTGGGTGCGACGTCCTTCATTACCTTGAGTGCCATCGTCTTATTGCCATCTACTGCACCCTTCCTGCATTTCTGAGCACGAGAGAGATATGCCTGGGCAGTTATGAGAGCTTCTGCTGGTGTAAGTTGTTCTTCTTCTTCATCATCCTCTTCGAGCCTGAAGTCGTTGTCTAGTTTGCGGGCAACTTTCTTCTTATAGGTACGTCTCAGTTTGTCGAATCTGGATTTTCCTCGGGCGGGGGAGCCGTAGTCGGAGGAGTCGCTTTCGGGCAGTGCTTTTTGGTTGATCCTCTAGTCGATGGTGATTTTTCCTTGCTTCTCCAGTTCTAGTCGCTACTGTCTTGTTTTCTTGGTGATATCACTCGCTAGCTTGTTGTATGCTCTAAGCTCGTCCGGAGTTGCGTTCTCTGGGAGTAGTTTTTCGCGCTTCACTGCGTCTTTTACTCTGGCGATTGCTTCTTTGGATAGGTAGATTTTATCTATGGGTTGGTCCTCTTTTTCCGCTTCTGAGATCTGGCGCCTGCTGCTTTTCGACTCGTTGTTCTTGCGGTTGTTGTGCTCCTGTCTCTTAAATTCTTTTCTTGGTATGGTTCCTGGTTCTCCAAGGGTGACGGTAATCTGTCCGGTATTGTCGGTATCGCTGCTTTTGCTGTTTGAGCGTGCGTCTCTATGACTGCTCGGTTCATCGTCTTGGCCTTTGTCGTCTGAAGTTGGCTCGCGGGTGTCTGCCATGAACACCTGGAACGGTGCCCTAGTTGCTGGCCCAGCCGCGTCTGTGCTGCGTTTCTTCCATGTTGGCAATCCACTCGAGCAGTCGCGAGTGGTGCGAAGTTTTGTGTTGGGGTGGGAGTCGAGGCTGGCTCGCGGACTTGTCTCGTGGACGAGTGCTTCGTCTTCGACTGCTGCCGTTGTAACTGTTGTTGCTGCGGGTGCTCGAGCGCGATCCGAGAGGCTGAGAGTGCCCCAATGGTTGATGTAGATCTTGTACCCACCGAAGATCAGGTCAATGCCGGTGCGCAGATCGGCGAAGGCTCGTCGCAGGGTCGGAAGGTGAGCCACGAAGCAGAGGGACCCGAATAGATCGGAATCTGCTCGAGTCATGGAGTCGACGAGTGCTGAAGGAGTCATTGACTTCATGGGTTCTGGTGAAGGGGCCGCCGAGATCGTGATTCCAACCTACGAAGTCCCCACAAACGAGGCCAATTGACGAGGATCAGCCTCGGCAAATCCCATGGTCAGGGATCCTAGGTTAGATTGTATAGAAGGAACAGGTTGGCGATACTCGTCGGCTAACAGGAGAAGCACTTCCTGCTCGATTGTATTATGCGAGGGGGCGATTACAGTGGAAGTCTAGGCGAGATCGCACAACACCAAGGGTGCGGATTGTAGATTGGATGTCCTAAGACGTCCAGCCTTTATATACTAGGCTGGGCTCGAGAAGTCCGTCTCAGATTACAGGGATGATTGCCTAATTCTAGCCTTGTCTTGAACGCCAAGTCTTGACTTCCATATTGGTCGTGGACTCCCACGTCGGTGCCTAGAGTGGGCCAGTCGTGGGGTCACCCCCTCGTCAGCTGGGGTTCCTTATGCCCAAAGTTTTCCCATGATAGCGGGTGGAAAAACTGAACAATTTGCATGGAAATTTTACTGACTTGCTGACTACTGACTTGGCAGGGGAGATCATTGTTCCAATTATTTCCTTGCTAGGTACTGATTTCATGACGCATCCTGACTTTCTTCCGGAGTACCCCATAATATAATAATTTGCGTATGACCATATTACAACTTGTATATGCCATCCCTTTGATGCAAATGTCCACGGGTCATGACCTCAACTTATCTCTTCCTTTGCTTGAATCTTTATGGATGTAACAGTGGATGCAGACTTTGTTTCAAATTATTCATCCTGACATAATTCATATTTGAGCCAGATACTCTCAACATAATCAGGCGTGAATCCTTCTGGACTTGCTGATCTTCACACTTCCTCGCGGTCTTTCCCTGATCCTTCGCGGTATGCGGAGGTTGTTGAGCAACTTTCCACAAGGGTAGATAAAGCGACACCAAAGAACCAAATGAAGAACGAATGAAGAAATCCAACTAAGCGAAGATCAATAGCAATCGATAGAGAGTTCACCACTTTACAAGTTTTACCGGTAGTCGATGACTATCCGAACCCCTTGCATAAAACCATTAAATAACCCAGTAGCCACCAGAACGGTTTTTACAACTCTGATCTGGGACGTTTACTAGAATAACTCAAGCACTACTCAAGATGGCCGAGAAAACAGCTCAGAGCGTGAGACAGTGTTGATAAAAAGAATGTAGAGGTTCCCTAAGACGGCCGAAAAGCAGCTCAGAGCATAGGGTCTCCAGTGCGAAAAGAAAGTCAACAACTGCCCGAGACGGTTGAGAAAGAAGCTCAGAACACGGACCGACTGTTGAAAAGAAAAGAATAAAATAGGCATCCACCCCGGACGGCCGAAAAATAATCAGCTCAAAACCAGACGCGGTGCCGTTATCCAAAAGAAAGCGAGCAAGGGTCCATCAGAGTCACATACTACCTGCAAAAACATATTCATTAAACACACAAAAATACCGACAAACCCAACAAAGAATCTACGAGGAAATCCAACAGAACAGAGATCAATAGTATTGTAAATGCATCCAGATCACACACCAACAAGATCACATCTTATTGCTACACACAACAACATGCAACAAGCAACATGCAAGACTACGACTACTCATGCAACATGAACTACGCGAAACTCAGGCACTACGGTATACCGACGGGTTGCCGGAGGCTGCAGGAGCTGGCGAGGGAGTTGACGAAGCCAAGGCTACAACAAGAGCTCTTCTTGCATGCCTTGCATCTCGGGATACTCTGCCATCTACACTCGTCAGACCAGATCGTTAGCGAAAACAATACTATCTATATGCATGCTATGCAGCAAACAAATGCAGCAATCACTTGCATCCCACAAGAAAGCTATATACTCTAACTCTAACGTCATTCTAATGTCCGCGCAAACTAGGGTGTCCTACAGTCAGTCCTGCTCTGATACCAAGCGTTGTGGCACCCCGTCTCAGAATACCGGAACGCCCCGTGCTCCGGCCTAGAGATCATGTCTTCTGGAACATGACATTGCTTGATATAGAACTGAACCACTTTTATTACCCATGAAATTGGTACAAGGGGGTCTATTACAATGCTAGCGAAGCGAGGCAGCGAACCACTTTCTCCTAATGCTAGCAACGGATCTACACCAAGCAGCGGGATAACTCTATAGCAGTGGAATAACGGCGACGATGATGAACTCCATTCCACAGGGACACTGACTAGGACACCTCCTAGCTCGCAAACACAGGGAACGTCGTCCTACGCAATCACGGCATTGCCAGCAAGTCTTGCATGACACGCCCGGTCAGTACGTTGAATGTACTTGCTAGCTCACAGCATCCAAAGCACCAAGGCAAAACAATAGAATGGATAACACTTCAAGCAATGCTAACCTGATGAATCTAGCATATTATCAAGATTATACTAATGCAAGCACAACCAACGTTTAAGGTCACATGGACCCCACATGATCATCGCATGATCATGCAGCTTACCTCAGAGTAATTTTGGGCTCAAGCTCGGGTCATCTCATGACCAACCAACTTACACGGGTCGGTGCAAGACCATTCAACGGGTTAGGTGTGATCGCGTTGCCACCCAACCAATCCGGTCATCGGTTGACCAAATGGGTCATTTCATGACCAACAACCTTCATGGGTCATTGCATGACCAATAACTTATACGGGTCTTCACACGACCACCACATTAGCACGATCATCAAACCGGGTTAACGTTGATCCATAGTGTGACCTAGTATGAAATGTGTACAATACCGTGGACTCGGCTATTCGAATAGAGTCATACCCTCTGGAGAGGTCGTGCACTTTACCCATGCTATGGAGTTCTTCCTCCATCCAGCACCTTGGCAATTTTCCCATAGGAACCTCGAAACTCGTACTATAGGAGTGGACTAGGACTTCTCCAACGAGACCGTTCTACCGCGTGCGTCCCTTACCATATGACCCGACATGCTTCGCAAGCCATGCCTTCGGTAGCCCCGTGTCCTCAGGACACACCTGCCATTGCATGGCAACCAACATTGTCCTAAACGGAGACGGGATCCAAATATAACCAAACTGGCTCTCAAGACTATCGCCAATTAGCGGGCCAGGGTATAAAACCGCGCGTGCATAGCTTTCCCACCCATGTGATACGCATAAGAGAGCACACTGATAGACCAAGCCAAGGCCCTCCCATACATGCGAGTGTGGCTGCACTGATAAGTTCGGTTCGGTGGCACATGATCAACTTGTCACAAAGCATGTATCCCAATGCATAATAAATTATTAGGTGCAACATGAAATTCTACGTCCATGTAATAGCAATGCTTGTAGAACAATCCAAGGTACGGTTACGGTCACATCATAATTGAAAGCATATTCGATGATTAACTTAGTCATGTCAAGATGAGCAAGATGAATCTAACTATACTCATGTGCATCATGTCAAGATCAAAATCATGCCAGGGGACATAATGCATGCGTTCATATCATAGTAACGGCATCATCCTAACAATGCAAGCATAACGAGAGTGATCATCTTATTTTCCGTAAGTTAACGCAAGTTGTAAACCACGTCAAAGCTGTATGAAGTTGCAAAAGAAGTTGTGGCTTTCCTTTCACCAGAGGAGTGTGAAATACTCCTGGTCTTCAAAACAAATAAACCCCTACGAAGATTTTTTTTAATAGCAAAAGAAATTGTCACATAAAAGGTTTTCTTTTAAGGAGCAAATCTAAACAGAACAACATGGCATGAAAATTATACCATATTAAAGAGGAGATCAAGAGAAAAATAATGCAAAAATATTAAACTCATTTGGACTTATAGAATAAAAGATATTGATGGTCAAAGATGGGTCAGAATAATCATTTTAAATTGATTTCTAGAAATTCCCAGGGGTGTGACGTTGAAGACGTATTTCACAGATACGTCTCCACTCACTTACCCCTTCGGGTGGGGTTGAGTCTATGATAGGTGGGGCCACCCTGTCATATGACTGGAGAGAGGAAGGGGAGATATAGCAGAGAGCTCACCGGCGTCGAGCTCACCGGCGAGAGACCTTGGCTCGGGGAGGCAAGGGTGCGACTAGATCGGGGAGTCGATGGCGACCTCGCCCGTACCCACAGATCCACGAATGATAGTCTAGAGTTGACGTTAGCTTCTTTGCGGCGGCGGGCACCACGCATGTCGATGAGGTCTTTGGCTCCGGTGAGGTTTCCGGTAAGAATCCAAGTGGGAGGACGTTTGGGAAGCACAAGGGGGTCGATAGGAGTCGAATGGTGGGTTTGTTTCGCTAGGGTTTCACCAGAGCGGGCTCAAGGCGACTGCAGCCACACAACGACATGCTCACCGGAGAGAAGGATGAGAAGGTCGCGGGCCTCCAATGCTATACCTGGGGGTCGATTGAAGGGACGGTGGGGTGGCTGGTGGAGATAGGCGATGTTAGGGACAATTTTAAATAGAGGGGGCGAGGTGCTCGGCTCGGACGCCGCCGTGGAGATGCAGGAACCGCGATGTAGCAGCTAGGGGTGAGGTGGCGCGCTCGAGAGGGTTAGAGGAGGAGTTGGGTGTGTTCACGAGCGAGCAGTGCACAAGGAGCCGAGGGGTAGAGGCCATGGCGATGGGGACGGGTCGGGGCGCACTGTGCTCATCGGATTCGTTTGGCGACGAGCTACAGCACGGGAAAGAGGACGCGGGCGAGCTGCATCGCGTGGATGGCGTGCCCCGGGGGCTCGGGTACGGGCAGAGCGCGCCAAAGGCATGCCACGGGTGTGCTCACCAAGCAAACTGGTGCACCTGAGGGGATAAGGCTTGGCCAAGCTTGTCTAGCATGTGCTCCTTTGACTGTTGATTATTGATGTGGGCTTGACTGGTCAAGGGGAAGCTACAGGGTGACCTCTACTTCAAGGAGAAGTTCGTTGTTGCAAACATGGGAGGCAAGCTAGGGTCAACTGGTTAACAGTGGGTGGATGGCATGTTGTCAAAGGGCTTTGGGGTTGGAGGGACTAGCATTGTGGAAAGTTTGAGATCATTTGGCCAAATAAATATTACACTTCCTTTGTATATGCCCAAACTGACCAGAAATGCATTGTTGACGCTAGCATCCTCTAGGCTTGATGTAATTGGCTAAAATTTGGTGGAGTGAGGTTATTTGAGGGTTTGCATAGGTGTGCAAAGTTTCAGGGTTTGGGAGGTTTCTAGCTAGTACTTGATTCACAAGGTATCCTGCTTGCCAGAAACTTGATCTTGGTGATCCCCTCACATGGGTGGTTGGATTTGGCTAAAACTTGGCTTAGTGGAGTTATTTGGGTGTGGGATCATGTGCCAAAAGTTTCCGAGCAAATGGGTTCTCCTATAATGAACTTGCTTCGGAATGCCCCCTTGCTGCATCCAAACTTTGGGAATTTTCGTATGGAGTTTGGCAAGTCCCCTGAGGCTGAAATTTGGCATACGCTCATGATATGATCACAAGAGCATGCACAAAATGTTTCACTAGCAATGGATAAGGATAAATAACACTTCCTTCACAAAGTGCTATTCTGCCCCACGGACAAATGAATTTCTCTGGAGGAAAAATCCACTTGGGCCATGCAATCTTTTTGGAGATTTTGGAAAGATATTGTGTGAAGGATATGTGGGAATTATTTGGGGATTTATGGAGCCATATAAATAGGGGTTGATTCACAATCCTAAAATAAAGGGAATATTTCATTTATTGGAAAAGGAATATATGGCTGGAATAAAAATGTGGCTTGGATGGGATGGATCAAAGGATGATCATTGGAAAGGGTTTAGGAAATCATGGGTCACTTGAGAAAGGACATAAAATATGCTCAAGTTTCAAGTCCAAAGAGTTGCTCAAAATCAAATCAACTAGCAAATGCAGAAATAAATCAGAAAAGTTTTTGGAAAAAGAATGTTCCAAAATCCAGGGTGTCACATGCCTCTGCGCCATACACGAGGAAAAATTGATTAAACCCGGTTGAACGGTTTGGTGTGGTGCACAAACTCCAGTGCACGACTGGAAGCTCATCAATACATGCTCCTGGTTCTCTTGCAAGTGGCTCGACCAGTCGAGGCTTAATACCTGACAAAATGAGGCCGTTTGCTCGCTCTGGTTGACCATTTGACTGTGGGTGAGCAACGGATGCCACATCTAGCCGAATGCCTTTCTCGGATGCATACTGTGCCAATGCCCCTTTTGTGAAATTTGTGCCATTATCAGTAATGTTACTCTGCGGTAGCCCATATCTGCTTGCAATGTGTGCCATGAACTTGACTGCAGTTGGCCCATCCAATTTTTTATCGGCCTTGCCTCGATCCACTTGGTTAACTTGTGAACGGCAACCAAAAGGTGTGCCATGCCACCTCTAGCCGTCTTTAATGGTCCGACCATATTCAATTCCCAAACTGCAAAGGGCCATGTGATTGGGATGGTTTTAAGTGTTGAAGCTGGTTGATGGCTCTTGGCTTTGAAACGCTGGCAGTCATTGCAATGCTTCACTAGGTTTTCTGCTGCTGCTCGTGAAGTCGTCCAATAAAAACCATGGAAAAAAGCCTTGGCAACTATTGTTGTAGCTGATGTGTGATGACCACATTGGCCTTGATGAATATCCCGCAGCAGGTCCAGCCCCTTGTCTTCTTCAAAGCAGCGCTGGAGAACTCCAGTGACAATGCAGTGCACTAGCTTGCTGTTGATGATGGTATATGCGCCAGATCGGCGTTGGATTTGTCGAGCTTCTACTTCATCTTGGGGTAGAGTGCCATCAACCAAGAAATCACGGAAAGGCTGCGCCCAAGAAGGAGCGGTTACTACCACCAGCACGGCTGCTACTGCTGGCACAAGTGTTTTAGATCCCACAGTTGGCGGCTCGGTGGAGTTGGAGCCGATTGCTTGTTGCATGACCACATCAGTCCCCGAGCGAACGACATCAGCCCCTGGTGTGCAGTCGGCAGCCCCTGGTGTGGCCGAGTGCTCCGCCGGAATCGGCTTCTTCGCTGATTTTGCTACTTCTTCCTCCGTCACCTTCAAGCCGTCTGTTATGAAGATAGACTCTGATTCTGGGGAAGTCTTGATGGATGGCTTCTTGATGTGCTCTAGGGAAACGCCTGCTGGTACGGGCTTCCTGGTGGACCCCAACTTGGAGAGTGTGTCTGCTGCATCATTATTAGCTCGGGGCACGTGATAGAATTCACAACCCTCAAAGAAACCACACAGTTGCTTGACCAGGAACCTATAGCTTGCCATGTTTGCATCCTTTGCATCCCAGCTTCCAGTGCATTGCCGCAACACTAGATCGAAGTCATCATAGCACAGAATTCGCCGGATGCTAATTTCCTTTGCGAATCGAACGCCATGGACCAGTGCTTCATATTCAACCACATTGTTGGATGCGGCGAAGTGGATTTGCAGCACATATCTGAGCTTGTTGCCTTTTGTAGAAGTGAGGACAATTCCAGCCCCTAGTCCGGACTTCATCTTGAAGCCATCAAACTGCATTTGCTAGAAATATGAGTCTGGATAGGGTGGCTCATACTGAGTTTCAGCCCAATCTACGAGGAAATCTGCCAGTGCCTAGGACATGATTGAAGTGCGCGGCTCATACTTGATGCCATGGTTTGCAATCTCAATGGCCCATTTTGCCACTCAGCCAGATGCATCTCGATTGCCTATGATCTCTGCCAGTGGTGCCGAGCTGGCGACTCTGATCGGATGCGCCTGAAATATAGTTTCAATCTTTTTGCCTCCATGTACACGCCATAGCACATCTTCTGATAGTGGGGGTAGTTTTACTTAGAGATTGAGAGAACTCACTAACATAATATACTGGTTTCTGGACCGAGTATGCTTTGTCCTTTTCAGGATGCTCAACCACCATCACAATGCTAATCACCAGAGTGGTGGCTACGATGTTCAACATCATTGGCTCTTTTCCAATCGGCGTAGCTAGCACTGGAACAGTAGAAAGCATAAGCTTGAGTTCCTTGAACTCTTCATCCTCTTGCCGGGTCTAGGTGAATTTATTTGTCTTCTTCATCAGCTCGTATAGAGGCATTGCCTTTTCTCCTAGCCGACTGAGGAATCGGCTAAGCGACGCCAGGCATCCGGTGAACTTATGGACATCCTTGAGGTTTCCTGGCTTGCTCATCCTCTTGATTGATGCAATCTCTAAGGGTTGCACTCGATGCCTCGCTCGGGCACAAGGACTCCGAGAGGCTTGCCCGTTGGAACGCTGAATACCCACTTCTCTGGATTGAGCTTGATCTTGTACGTGCGCAGATTGGCAAATGTGTCCTTTAGATTGGCCAGCAAGGTCTCCCGCTGAACTTTCTTGACGACCAGATCATCCACATAAACGTGAATATTCCGGCCGAGCTGAGGTCGTACACATCGCTTCATGGTGCGCTGATAAGTTCCGGAACCATTTTTCAGACCAAAAGGCATGGTGAGATAGCAATAAGCCCCGAAAGGGGTGATAAATGCAGTTTTTATTTGATCCTCAAGGGCAAGTTTGATCTGGTGATATCCAGTAGTGGCATCCAGAAAAGATAAAAACTCACAGCCAGCCGTAGATTCAATGACTTGGTCGTTACGGGGCAGAGCAAAAGGATCCTTGGGGCATGCCTTATTTAGGCAAGTGTAGTCGATACACATGCTCCAGGTCCCATTCTTCTTCATAACAAGAACTGGGATTTCCAACTAGTCTGGATAGAACACTTCCATGATGAAACCGGATGTGAGTAGCTTGGAGATCTCTTCGCCGATTGCTCTTCTCTTGTTTTCGGAAAAACGTTGAAGAGGTTGCTTGACCGGCTTGGAGCCTGGCCGAATGGTAAGCTTGTGCTCGGCTAGTTCCTTTGGGACTCCAGGCATGTCTATGGAGACCATGCAAAGAAGTCCCTGTTCTCACGGAGGAACTCGACGACCTCTCTTTCCTATTTGGTGCTCAGTCAGGCTCCGACAACCACGCACTTGCCTGGGTCGGAGGGATCTAGAGCAATCCTCTTCCTTTCCTTGGCCTCTTGAAACTGGGTCTCATCGTCCGACCTCTTGTTGTTCCCAATCGGTAGGGGTTCTTTGATCAAAGATTGAGCCATTTATACCACCTTGTCGAGCTGACGCCGCTCTGCATCGATGACCAGGGAATCGACAAGCTTGAAACCGGCAGATGAGCACTCAAGGGACTTCTTGTAGTCGCCGCACACAGTGATCATGCCATTCAGCCCCAGGAGCTTCATCTTCAGGTATGGATGGTAAACATTCGGCATGAACTTGGAGATTTCCGACAATCTGATCAGAAGGTGGTATGGGCTGCTCAGATCGGCCACCTCGAACCAGATCGGCTCGCGACGTAAATTCTCTTCGGTGCCGAACACAACGTCCAATCGAATGCAGCCCAAAGGAGTGCATGAGAGGCCGGGCACAATGCCATGGAATGTGGTCCGGCTGGGCTGCAGCTCACTCTCGCTGATGCTGAGCTTGATCATGTTGTCGCGAAAGAGGATCGTCGGAGAGAAGGAGCTCGCTCCGTCAACCCGGAAAAACTCACCGCCCATCCGGAGAAGGTCCCACATCAAACACCGTCGATTCATTCAGAAAAGTCCCGCTACGGCGCCTTCCGGAAAGGGGCCTAGCCATTGCCTTCCTTAAGCGGCGGGGGAAAGGCGCGGTCCCACCACCTGTGGAATGTTCCAAAGCACATTTAATGCGCTGCTCCCTGGCCTAGGGGGCCAGCGGCTGCAGCGACACCTTCCACACCCTTCGCTCCTCGTACGTGCGATAACCCCGCGCGACAGCACGACAAGAGCGGCGGCCTCTCGGCACACATCCTTCCCGGAAGAGGCGCTACATCGACACCCGCCAGCCACCGCCGGAGGAGCCCTGTCTGGAAGTGCCACTGTGGTGACCCCCTTCATCTATAAAAGGGCGGCCTAGGCCACCATAAAAAAGGTTTCAATCGCTCGAGAACACATCGCTACGCGGGGAGCTGCCATTTTCCTCCTGGAAAGAACTCCGAGCAATGTAATCTTTACCAAGAAACCACGACAAGCAGAAGAAAGGCTTTTAGTCTCTAGATAGACCAAACCTAGGTAAACCCCAGCGTGTCCTAACGCCGACGAGCTCCATAGTGTTTCGTGTGCGCGTCCGAGAACATCACACCCACAGGATCGCAGGCGCTAGAAGGAGGGCACCGCACGCACGTCAACTGGAGTTCTTCGTCATCTCTGCATCGAGTTCATAGTCAAGCCGATCTCGCAATGTCAGCCCAAAGACACACGCGAGCTCACCCACGACATCGATGGAGGCCTCTCCGCCATGGAAACACTCTCCCGCCGCCGAGCCAGAAGTGACCACTCGCCGCGCGTGCGAGAAGGGGTCGGGACTGCCTCCGAGGGTGAACGACCTGCTGGTGGTGCTCCACCCCAGGAACACGTCGGTGGGCATTGCGGGACAGGCAGCCTCACAGCACCCCCTCTTCCCGAAGAACACCCGTCTGGCGCCGCCGAGAGGAGGAGAGGAACGCCCATATCGTCGCCGAGAAGCGTGCGGCTCATCCCGACGAGCCGCCGCAGGGAATGACGCCCCTCGACGATCACCCCTTCACCAATGGTGCTGGCTCCTCTCATCGTTCTCCCGCATGCCTAGGGGGTGCAGTTCCGGAACCGAGCAGGGGCCTAGCCCACGATCGGTGTGGCGGGACTCCTCGTATCCCCACTCCCAACGGCCTCCATACCTCCGTGGAAGCATTGGCGCAAGTCAGGGCCCTCAGCCAGTTCCTCCCATCTGTAGGAGATATGCCCTAGAGGCAGTAATAACAGTTATTTTGTATCTCCGAGTTTGTAATGAATGTTTATGTTCCATGCTATAACTGCAATGATTCTCGAGTCTGCAATATCCACGAGGCTCGGAGGGAAACTCATGTGCACGTGTGGTATAATAAACAGTAAAATGTATTCCTAGTCATGCCTCTAAGACTGGCTCATGTATTGCATGATGATCCTGTTTTCCTGATCATGGGCATGTCTATGCCGGCAATGTTGAGGGCACAATGTTAGAAGAACATTTGTGTTGAATCGACCCGAATTGATGTTATGCTATGAGATACATTCGTCACAAGTTAATGGTTAATAACACAGAGAAAGTTGTGCGTTTGCATAATTCCTTAGACCATGAGAGTATCGAGTTCCTTCGTACTTGCTTCGTGAACTTTGGGGTTTTGTTAAACGTCATCTGTAAAAGGGTGGCTATTACGGCAGCTTGCGGGTTCACGGAAAAGTATGACAAGGAACTAGGTAGCTCGAGATTGGGATTTGCTCCTCCGTCGTTGGAGAGATATTCTTAGGGCCCTCTCGGTGTTACGGTATCCACCATCGTCTGGCCAGACACAGTGTGATTTGATCACAGGGATGCCGGAACGCGGGAACGAGAAAAGAGAACAATACCAGGAACGAGGTAACCGGCATAGTGGACAAGTTGTTGATTCACGGGGATGCCAATAAGTCTCACCTCGGGTATTTGTAATATATCGCGAAGCAACAGGAATAGCACACAGCAACTAAAGGTTCACTCGAATAATTCTTCGTATGGGTATAGGGATCAATATGGATGTCCTCGGTTCCGCTATTGATCATTGATCGGAAAGTGTTCCGGTCATGTCTATACTTCATCGAACCTACAGGGTCACACGCTTAAGGGTCATCTATCTGTTGAATACTAGACAGGGAGTCTGAGATAAAGTCACCGGAAAGGTTTCGGAGACGGCGGAAAAGTTCCGAGAGAGAAAACCGAAAAGTTGTTTCGGGGTAAACCACTAAGCCGAAAAGGTTTCGGAGAGCACCTGGTAATTTTGGAGAGTGCCAGAATTGTTCTGGTAACTTCTGGAATTTTTCTGGAGAAAAGATTAAAATATTTTTTTCGGAAATATTTCGGAGCTGCCGGAAATGCTTAGGTTGCTTTTCGCAGATGAAAATCACTAATCTGGAATTGTTTCGGAACGCGCCGAAAATCATTTTGGTGGGTGTTGGAATTATTCTAAGACCCACAAAAATATTTTCGGATTTTTCGGACGCGAAAAAGTGGTGTCATGAATAGTAAAAAGTACTACTTGAGATATTTTTGGAAAGCCTTCTAGAAGGACTTGGGAGCCAAGAAAGCCCCCTTGGGTTTCCTATAAATAGAGGTGTGAGGGCAGCCCCATATCCTTGATCCAAGCTCTCACTTGAGTTCTCATCACATGCCATGCAATTATCTGGCTTCTTCTCTCCCTCACACGAAAGAGTTTCGTAGAGCCGAAAGGCTGTCTGGGTTCCGGCAGGAACTAGTTCTGGACGGCGAAGCCCTGCTGGATAGCTGACACCGTATGTGTGCAACTTGGTAGAGAGGTCGTTGTTTCGATCTTAGTTCGAGTGTGCCTCCCGAAGGGCTGTCCGAGTTACAGATCGAGTTTCGAGGGTCCTCCCGAAGGGCTGTCCGAGTTACAGATCGAGTTTCGAGGGTCCTCCCGAAGGGCTGTCCGTGACATCGTCCGAGGGACTGTCCGACCGCCTCCCGGAGCGCTGTTCGTGGGGCAGACGAGGGAATACATTCTCGCGGTTGGGAGGTTGTAAATCCTAGCTGCGGGGATCTGCACCGACGATCTTCATCGACTCTACTTCCCGCTGCGCTACGAGTCGGTAACGATCAGATCAAAACCTTGTATGCGTCTCCATAGTGGTCCTGGGCGTGCTCGCTATACCGAAAATTTTTGTTTTCTGTTGCGTTCCCCTACAGTGGTATCAGAGCCGTGCTATGCGTAGATGCATGTTATGATCTAGAATACATGGAGATGTATGGGTATTGCATAATATAATTTTGGAGTAGATCAGATCTATTGCTGAAAATTATTTATGCGGGTGGCAGATGAAATCTGTTACCCGATATTCTTATTGCTTCCCTAGAATTTGCGTATTTCTGATCTCGAGACAGCATGGTGGAATTTTACAAAGTTCTGGCAATCCGCGATCCTGATTGATCAACGAAGTGCTATCAGTTCTTTGGGTTCCGCCATAGTCAAAAGAAAGATGAAATTCGCAGACTAAAGGGCAATGCAGATATGATCTGCACGGGGATCACGCGTATGACGAAGTTCAGTATGAGGTTCGAGATTTTATTATCTCGTGCTTCATACACCCCGCAATGTTAATCTAGTGACTTGAATAATCATACTTGATGATAAAACGTTGGTAGTTGCGGTTTAAGTCAAAACCTTAGAAGCCACGTAAAATAAAATTTTGCACAAACCGGTTTAGAGGCGTCTAACTTGTTTTTGCAGGATGTGCATGTGATGTGGTATAGCAAAGCTCATATTAATTCGATTATGTATGAGATGACTATATAATGTAAATATATTAACATGACCTGCGTGTCATGATTCGGCATGATGGCTGGAGCCATATGATTGTCACTTTAATGACCTGCGTGTCAACCTTAGGTAATGCACTTATTCATTTGCTATAAAGATAGCAATATTATTTGGTGCATCGACAAGGTGGTGGCAATCTTCGCGAAGGTGAACTCCGACGCAAATGCCAAAGACGAAGAAATACTTGACTTCTCCGTCAGAAGGGGCTATACCATATCATGCTATTATGAATTGCATGGGATGTTTATCCCTTATGTTGCACCCTTCTTGATTGCGCGGTAGTCGCTTTTTATTAGGGTGATCTCTCACTTAAAATATCAAGTAGTTAGTGTTCTCCCAAGTGTAGCGCCGTCACAGCATCTATACTCTCGGGGTGCGCCATGGATGCATGGGTACGAACGATTGGAGAAATGTAAGGCGGGTGAGGTCAGACCTCGCAGCAGGATCACTTGGTTGTCTTGACGTTCATGGCAGGATCGTCCTGAGCTCGGAACACACGCATCGAAAGATGAACAAGAGTCACATAGAGATGTGATCGGCAAGTTGGCCTACCAAATCAAAATCCTCGTCATGAGATGATGATTCTATGGCGTTGTATTGATATTTGGATCTTGAATCACTCATAATCAATTTTGAGAGATATTGATTTAAGTGGGAGCACACTTTAGAATAAAATTGTTTATTCACTAGTGCAAAAATCATTATGAACAAAGTCTAAGTGAAACTTGTGTTTACCGTTGTAGATCAAATGGCTCGCAACACCGCTTTCAACTTGGGGCCATTGTTAGAGAAAGAAAAGTTAGCTGCGACTGGAAACAACTATGCGGACTGGGTCCGTAACCTGAGGATTGTCCTCAGGAGCGCTAAGAAAATCTATGTGCTTGAAAAAGCTCTTCCAGCTAAACCGGCGGCAGGTGCCTCGGAAGATGAACAAAATGTCTGGGCCACTCAGGATGATGATCACAACGCAGTACAGTGCCTCATGCTAGCTTGCATGAGTCCAGAGCTCCAAAAACGTTTTGAATTCCATAAACCCCGTGATATGATCCGGGAATTGGATGCTCTGTACAAGGAAACCGCAAGGTCTGAACGTTTTGATATCATGAATATCTTGATGAATTTAAAGATGGCTGAGGGCGGTTCAGTTGGCGAACACATAGTCAAAATGATTGGCTATGCTGAAAGGCTTAAAACCCTGGAATTTCCAATTCCAGCATCCCATATGATGGACATGATGCTTTCTTCACTCCCCCCGTCTTACAACGGTTTTGTCATGAATTACAACATGAGTGGGATGGAGAAAACACCAGAAGAGGTGCTCGCCATGCTGAAAACTGTGGAAGAAGGACTGCGGAAAAATCACAAGCAAGTGTTGCTTGTGAATAAAACCGCCAGTTTCAAAAAGAAAGGCAAGCCAAAGAAGGGCAAGGGTGCCGGTAAGACCGGCTCCCAAAGCAACTCTAAGGGCGGAGCCAAGAATGAAACTGAGTGCTTCTACTGCAAGGGCACAGGACACTGGAAGAGAAACTGCAAGAAGTATCTGGCCGATAAGAAGTCCGGGAAAACCGGAAAAGGTATAATTGTTATACAAGTTAATGTCATTGATGTTTTGCTTGCTAGCGAAAATTCTAAGTCTTGGGTATTTGATACCGGATCGGTTGCTCACATTTGCAACTCGATACAGGGACTGCAGAAGGTCCGCAAGCTAGCAAAGAATGAAGTCATGATGCGCGTCGGGAACGGCGCTGGGATCGCCGCTCAAGCCGTCGGCATTATGCCTCTACGTCTCCCTTCAGGATTTATCTTAGAGCTAAATAAATGTTATTTTGTTCCACTATTGTGTAGAAACATTATCTCTGGATCATGTTTAGTACACGATGGGTATTCGTACAAGTCTGAGAACAATGGTTGTTCACTTTATTGTAAGGATATGTTTTATGGATTTGCACCCATTGTTGGGGGCCTTTTCATACTAAATCTTGAATGTGAAAATGATGTCTTTAACATGAATGCTAAACGCCTTAAGAAGGTTGATACCACAACCACTTATTTGTGGCACTGTCGGCTTGGCCACATCGGAAAGAAACGCATGCAAAGACTCCAAAGAGATGGAGTTTTACCGTCCTTTGATTTTGAATCATTTGACACATGTGAAGCTTGTCTAATGGGAAAAATGACCAAGATGCCGTTCAAGGGTCATCCTGAACGGGCGGGTGAATTATTGGAAATAATACATAGTGATGTATGTGGTCCAATGAGCACAGCCGCACGGGGTGGGTATTTCTACTTCGTGACTTTTACTGATGATTTAAGTCGGTATGGCTACATCTACTTGATGAAGCATAAGTCAGAAACCTTTGAAAAGTTCAAGGAATTTCAGAATGAGGTAGAAAATCATCGTGACAAAAAGATTAAGTTTCTGCGGTCTGATCGCGGAGGCGAATACCTTAGTCATGAGTTTGGCCAACATCTAAGTGACCGTGGAATCGTTTCACAGCTTACGCCTCCCGGAACTCCACAGCGAAATGGAGTATCGGAAAGACGTAACCGAACCTTGTTAGACATGGTAAGGTCGATGATGTCTCTTACAGATCTGCCGATATCTTTTTGGGGTCACGCACTAGAAACTGCCGCTCACACACTAAACCGAGCACCGTCTAAGTCTGTTGAAACGACACCACATGAGATGTGGAATGGGAAGAAACCCAGTTTGTCGCACCTTAAAATTTGGGGATGTGAGGTACTTGTAAAACGTTTACAACCAACCAAACTCGATCCCAGATCAGACAAATGTAACTTTGTAGGTTATCCAAAAGAAACAATTGGGTATTCCTTCTACCTACCCTCCGAGCACAAAGTGTTTGTCGCTAAAAGCGGAGTCTTTCTTGAGAAAGAGTTTCTCGCCAAAGAAGTAAGTGGGAGGACAGTACAACTTAATGAGATTAGTGAATCTTCGGCGACCGTTGCTATGGCTAAAGAACCGGAAGTAATTCCGCAAATTATCCCTACAACCGAGCCGGAAGTTGTCGCATATAATGCAAAAACTTCAGACAATGTTGTAACTGAACCGCGTAGATCAGGTAGGGCTGTCCAGCCACCTGAGTGGTTTCATGATGAAATCTTCATTCTTGAAGACGATGAACCTGCGCACTACAAAGAAGCGATGGCGGGCCCCAGCTCAAGGGAATGGCACAGAGCCATGAAATCCGAGATGGAATCCATGTACGAAAACCAAGTTTGGAACTTGGAAGAACTTCCAGAAGGCGTAAAGCCCATTGGTTGTAAATGGATTTTCAAAAGAAAGACGAACGCGGATGGTAACATTACTATCCACAAAGCTAGACTTGTCGCGAAAGGGTTCACGCAAGTTCCAGGAGTGGACTACGACGAGACGTTCTCGCCAGTAGCTATGCTTAGGTCTGTACGGATATTACTAGCAATTGCTGCTTATTTCGACTATGAAATATGGCAGATGGACGTCAAAACGGCTTTCCTAAATGGAAACCTCAAAGAGGATGTATACATGATACAGCCAGAAGGTTTTGTCATTCATAAGGATGCTAAAAAGGTATGCAAGCTTCAGAAAGCCATTTATGGTCTGAAGCAAGCATCAAGGAGCTGGAACATTCATTTTGATGAAGTAGTCAAACGGTTTGGCTTCATCAGGAATGACGAAGAATCTTGTGTTTACAAGAAGTTTAGTGGGAGCGCAAAAGCATTTCTAATCTTGTATGTGGATGACATATTGTTGATTGGAAATGATGTGAATTTCCTTAGCGAAATAAAAGACTCATTGAAAAGGAGTTTTTCAATGAAAGACTTAGGCGAAGCGGCATATGTATTGGGCATTAGGATCTATAGAGATAGATCAAGACGCCTGATAGCGCTTAGCCAAAGCACGTACATTGACAAGGTGTTGAAAAGGTTCAACATGGAGAACTCCAAGAAAGGCCTACTCCCCATGTCACCTGGCACAGTGCTTTGCAAGAATCAGTGTCCTCGGACTCTCGATGAGCGAGTACAAATGAATGATGTTCCATATGCCTCGGCAGTTGGTTCTATTATGTATGCCATGCTATGTACAAGACCGGACGTTTCATATGCGCTAAGTGTTAGCAGCCGGTACCAAAGTGATCCAGGATTGGAACACTGGGCCGCAGTCAAGGGTATTCTTAAGTACCTCAAACGGACCAAGGATTTACTCCTTGTGTACGGAGGTGATGAAGAGCTCATTGTAAGTGGTTACACTGATGCAGGCTTCATGACTGACCCAGATGACTTCAAATCTCAATCAGGCTATGTTTTCATATTGAACGGCGGCGCAGTTGATTGGAAAAGTTCCAAACAAAAGACTGTGGCGGATTCTACGACAGAGGCGGAATATGTTGCTGCTTCAGAAGCCTCCAAAGAGGCGGTATGGATCAAGCAATTTCTTGAAGACCTTGGTGTGGTTCCAAGTGCTCTGGACCCGGTGGAGATCTATTGTGATAATAGTGGCGCCGTGGCTCAGGCAAGGGAGCCAAGTTCGCACCATAAGACAAGACATATTGAACGCAAATATAAACTCATTCGACATCATGTCGAAGCGGGTTTAGTGAAAGTACGCAAAGTTCACACGGATCTGAACGTGTCAGACCCGATGACAAAGCCTCTACCACGAGCAAAGCATGAGCAGCACCGGATAGCCATTGGTGTTAGGGAAGCCATGTAACTGGATTATAACTCTAGTGCAAGTGGGAGTCTGTAGGAGATATGCCCTAGAGGCAGTAATAACAGTTATTTTGTATCTCCGAGTTTGTAATGAATGTTTATGTTCCATGCTATAACTGCAATGATTCTCGAGTCTGCAATATCCACGAGGCTCGGAGGGAAACTCATGTGCACGTGTGGTATAATAAACAGTAAAATGTATTCCTAGTCATGCCTCTAAGACTGGCTCATGTATTGCATGATGATCCTGTTTTCCTGATCATGGGCATGTCTATGCCGGCAATGTTGAGGGCACAATGTTAGAAGAACATTTGTGTTGAATCGACCCGAATTGATGTTATGCTATGAGATACATTCGTCACAAGTTAATGGTTAATAACACAGAGAAAGTTGTGCGTTTGCATAATTCCTTAGACCATGAGAGTATCGAGTTCCTTCGTACTTGCTTCGTGAACTTTGGGGTTTTGTTAAACGTCATCTGTAAAAGGGTGGCTATTACGGCAGCTTGCGGGTTCACGGAAAAGTATGACAAGGAACTAGGTAGCTCGAGATTGGGATTTGCTCCTCCGTCGTTGGAGAGATATTCTTAGGGCCCTCTCGGTGTTACGGTATCCACCATCGTCTGGCCAGACACAGTGTGATTTGATCACAGGGATGCCGGAACGCGGGAACGAGAAAAGAGAACAATACCAGGAACGAGGTAACCGGCATAGTGGACAAGTTGTTGATTCACGGGGATGCCAATAAGTCTCACCTCGGGTATTTGTAATATATCGCGAAGCAACAGGAATAGCACACAGCAACTAAAGGTTCACTCGAATAATTCTTCGTATGGGTATAGGGATCAATATGGATGTCCTCGGTTCCGCTATTGATCATTGATCGGAAAGTGTTCCGGTCATGTCTATACTTCATCGAACCTACAGGGTCACACGCTTAAGGGTCATCTATCTGTTGAATACTAGACAGGGAGTCTGAGATAAAGTCACCGGAAAGGTTTCGGAGACGGCGGAAAAGTTCCGAGAGAGAAAACCGAAAAGTTGTTTCGGGGTAAACCACTAAGCCGAAAAGGTTTCGGAGAGCACCTGGTAATTTTGGAGAGTGCCAGAATTGTTCTGGTAACTTCTGGAATTTTTCTGGAGAAAAGATTAAAATATTTTTTTCGGAAATATTTCGGAGCTGCCGGAAATGCTTAGGTTGCTTTTCGCAGATGAAAATCACTAATCTGGAATTGTTTCGGAACGCGCCGAAAATCATTTTGGTGGGTGTTGGAATTATTCTAAGACCCACAAAAATATTTTCGGATTTTTCGGACGCGAAAAAGTGGTGTCATGAATAGTAAAAAGTACTACTTGAGATATTTTTGGAAAGCCTTCTAGAAGGACTTGGGAGCCAAGAAAGCCCCCTTGGGTTTCCTATAAATAGAGGTGTGAGGGCAGCCCCATATCCTTGATCCAAGCTCTCACTTGAGTTCTCATCACATGCCATGCAATTATCTGGCTTCTTCTCTCCCTCACACGAAAGAGTTTCGTAGAGCCGAAAGGCTGTCTGGGTTCCGGCAGGAACTAGTTCTGGACGGCGAAGCCCTGCTGGATAGCTGACACCGTATGTGTGCAACTTGGTAGAGAGGTCGTTGTTTCGATCTTAGTTCGAGTGTGCCTCCCGAAGGGCTGTCCGAGTTACAGATCGAGTTTCGAGGGTCCTCCCGAAGGGCTGTCCGAGTTACAGATCGAGTTTCGAGGGTCCTCCCGAAGGGCTGTCCGTGACATCGTCCGAGGGACTGTCCGACCGCCTCCCGGAGCGCTGTTCGTGGGGCAGACGAGGGAATACATTCTCGCGGTTGGGAGGTTGTAAATCCTAGCTGCGGGGATCTGCACCGACGATCTTCATCGACTCTACTTCCCGCTGCGCTACGAGTCGGTAACGATCAGATCAAAACCTTGTATGCGTCTCCATAGTGGTCCTGGGCGTGCTCGCTATACCGAAAATTTTTGTTTTCTGTTGCGTTCCCCTACAGCTCCACCCCAGGAACACGTCGGTGGGCATTGCGGGACAGGCAGCCTCACAGCACCCCCTCTTCCCGAAGAACACCCGTCTGGCGCCGCCGAGAGGAGGAGAGGAACGCCCATATCGTCGCCGAGAAGCGTGCGGCTCATCCCGACGAGCCGCCGCAGGGAATGACGCCCCTCGACGATCACCCCTTCACCAATGGTGCTGGCTCCTCTCATCGTTCTCCCGCATGCCTAGGGGGTGCAGTTCCGGAACCGAGCAGGGGCCTAGCCCACGATCGGTGTGGCGGGACTCCTCGTATCCCCACTCCCAACGGCCTCCATACCTCCGTGGAAGCATTGGCGCAAGTCAGGGCCCTCAGCCAGTTCCTCCCATCGTGCTATCGTCCGCAGACTTGGAGGATCACCATCGCGGAGCTCTCCGCGTGGGCGGTACAGAAGCAACGGGAGCTCGACCGTAAAGACCTTGCGTCGTCCCGACAACGCACGGTACCAACTGTCCATCCCAATGCCTCCGTCCATGAGAGGGAGCGCACCGTGCACTCCATTCATCATGGACACAAACAAGACCACCCCCGAGAGGACCACCGTCGGGACCCCGCTGTTCGTCCGGCTGCTCCTCAACGGGACGGAACTCCTGGTGCAGCTTCTATAGCTTCCTCTGGGAACCACGGGTCCCCAGATCAGCGTTCTCATCTGGACGACCACCGCCACAAAGACGCACGAACCACCATCGTCAGGAAGCAAGAAACTCGCCGGTGTTCCGACGCCCGGGTGCCCCCTGTAGATGCCGCCCACCAAGGGATCCTTGCTGGTGAGAGCGATTACAGCACGTGTTCTTAGCTTTCACCCAAGAACTCAGTTGCTTCAAGTGTCCCAAGAAGATCCGGATCAATGGTACTCCCCCATACGACGGGAAGAACGACCCCCGCGAGTTCGTCTGGATGTACATCACTGCTGTGGAGATCATGGGGGGAGACGACAAAGCGAAGAACAACTACTTTCCCATGAAGATGAAGGACAATGTTCGCCGGTGGATGATGCATCTCCTGGCCAAAACCATCATCTCATGGGCCGAACTCCGCGAGAAGTTTGTCGGGGCATTTACCAAAGGGGTCGAGCCTCCGAAAGCCGTCAGCGACCTGCGTCTGGTTGTTCAGAAGGACGGCGAACCCTTGTGGAAGTCCTTCTAGAAATTCACTCAGATGCACCATTGCATCCCTGTTGCACATGATGTGGCAATCATTGCCACTTTTCATGCAAACGTGAAGAACACGCGCATGCTGGACAAGATGAGCACCCGGTCCATCAAGACTATCACCGCCCTATTCGAGCTGGCCGACATGGTCGCCCGTGTCGAGGAGGCCGTCCAACCCGTTGATACGTCTCAAACGTATCGATAATTTCTGCTCGCTCCATGCATGTTTTGTGTGATATTGCTATTATCTAGATACACTTTCATATACTTTTGATCATATTTGGACTAACCTACTAACTCAGTGCAACCCAGTGCCAGTTCTTGTTTTATGTTGTTTTCTCTTCCAGGTTTCCCCCATATTAAAAGTGCTCCAAAAATTCGGGAAAAATCGGATAAACAAATCAGCGAAACGGAGTCTTCCAGAAGCACCCATGTGGGGCCAGAGGGCTACCACCAGGGGCCCAGGCGGCCACCTGGCGCGGCCAGGGGCCTAGCCGCGCCAGGGGGGCGCCTGGACAACTAGTGGCCTCCCTGGCTGCCCCCTTCGCCTATTTATTCTCCGTGACAGGGAAACTCCGAGGACAGAACCCTATTTTCCAATGTCCCCTCTGTTCCGACGCCGCCGCGCTTCCAAGATCGGGAGCACCGTTAGGACCCTTCCCGGCACCCTACCGGAGGGAGGATCGACCTCCGGGAGCTTCTCCTCCACCATGGACGCTTCCCCGGATGTACCGTGAGTAGTCTACCTTGTACCACGGGTCCGTGATCAGTAGCTATGTGATGTTCTCCTCCCCTCTTTGTTCTTCATGGTTTAGACCTCGTGAGCTGCCCTACATGATTGAGGCACATATGTAATTCTACTGCTCTTGCTATGTTGAGTTTGATGGGATCCGATGGATTATGAGATTATGTTCAGATCGTGATAGAGTAATATATTTGGTTTTGATCTCTTATATTTTTCTTCCTATGTAATTCTTTCATGTTCTCCGTTGCTGTTTATTGCTTTGGCCAAGTGGTAGGTAGTAACTCCAAGAGGGAACGTTATGCTCGATTGTGGGTACATGCCCCCTGATGACACGCTTGAGTGACAGAAACATGAGTGTAGGGGATGTGTTGTGGCCACAAGGGGGAAAACAATGGTGCTTGTAACCGCGGTTACAAGGATTGTTTACTTTACGCCAAGTTTTTTTAATGAAGTTGTCTGTTGCTTTGGGTTTACACTTTGGGTGGGACTCGCAACTTAATACCAGCGAGATGTTCTGGATAGATATCTCAAGGTGGATGATTAGTAGTAGATGTAGATGGATTTCGGTCTACTTAATTTTGTGTACTTCCCATGCTTATGAGCCTCTTCCTTTCTTTTGTAACATAGTTAGCATTGCGGTGCGTTTATAATCCTGTCAATTGCCCTTCTGTAATTTGTTTACATCGCATAGCAGTTTTATCGTCTTTTGGGAGAGAGACATCACTAGTGAACATCACGGGACCCCGATCCATATTTTCATCATTTTTTACAAGCTATTTCCTTTTTCATCATTTACTTTCAGTTGTTACCATTATCATTATCATTATCCCTTGTGTGTTTGACCCTTTGTAAACAACAAGACCGGAGAGATTGACAACCTCTCTGAACTTCATTGGGAGCAAAGTTAATTGTATCGTGTGCAGTTCCTATTCAGGTGCACCGCTGACACCTACTTATCATCGCCGGAGTCCTATGGGAGACAAACCCTATCCTCTACATAGGGGAAATTTTTTGCTATCCTACATCTCACCTTCCACTTGGGGTATCCAACGAAGGGCGAGAAGCCATTACCACTTCCACGCCATCAAGAAAATTTCTGGCGCCGTTGCCGGGGACTCCGAGTGATAAGATAGGGGAGTTGTCCACTATCCTTTACCTTTACTTTTTAGTCTTGTTTGTTTACCTTTCTATTTTTATCTTTGTGTCTTATATCGAAAATGGAAATTTTTTTATTGATATTGCTATAGGTAATCCTCCTTGTTTAGATGAACATGTTAGGACTTGGTGCTTTGCGGGAATCGGAAGTTCTCGATTTCCTTTAAAGGGATGGAGAAAATATGAAGAAGGCATGGGACAGAATTTCTGAAGCACATAAAAGAAATATTCCTTGGATACCTATAAAAATTGTGCTTAGGAATTTTTACCATGGTGTTTTTAAGTCTTGTAAACACTCTCTTGATATTATAGCTAAAGGAGACTTTTTAGAGTGTGATGAAGCTAGAGCTCTTGATATTTTGCATAGTCTTTCTAGTTATTTTGTTTAGGACCGTAGTATCGATACTGTTATAGATAGACTTGCCACTATTGAAAAGAGGATGGATGCTCTAGACTTGAGGAAGGTAGAAGAACTTAAGCCCAACAAGAAAGAGATGTTGGAGATAGATGATGATTGGGAGCCCTTTGTTAGGATTAACATCTCTAACCAGGACTTCCATGTTGTTTGTGATATTGGATCCATAGTTTCTACCATGCTAAAAAATAGTTTATGAATCTTTGAAACTAGATATGGATAAAATATCATCTTATCATGAACATGCCAATGGAGATATTTCAGAGGTCAAGGGATAGGTAAAATGAGTTCAAGTTGCATTACTTCATAGGATTGTTCCAATGGACTTCTTCATCATGGAGCCAAATCAAAGCAACATTGTGCTTGGAAGGAACTTCCTTCGAGCTATGAGAGGCTTCATTCATATTGGTAATGGGTTTATAAGCTTATGCGGGAAGACTAAAGGTAAGTTCCTCTTTCCTAGGAAGAAGAATAATGAGCTTATCGAAAATCAATTTGAAGGTTTTTATGATTCCGATGATCTTGGAGACCTTTGATTCTTCTTTTGCCTTATGCCTAGCTCAAATGCGTAAAAGAAAGCGCTTGTTGGGAGGCAACCCAACATGTTTTTACTTATGTTTTTAGTGGTTTTGATGATTGTTTCTACTGTAGCAACATCATTGTATCTTTATTTTTCAAGCTTTGTGGCAAGTATAGCCTCATATGACAAGGAAAGTGAAAGTTGTGACATGCTGTCCAGAAAACAGATTCTGTCCTCGTGACGGGAAAAATCAGAATAAATCACCAGCTCATCTTTTTGAACTGAATTTTTTACAAAGCGTGCTCTATACAATCACGGAACTTTCGTATGTTCTGATTTTTTTGATTCGAGTTGCAGAAGTACCCCTAAAAAATTCTTTACTACCTGTTGTTCTCTTTTTCACAGATTCTTCCATGTTTTGTCTCTCCTAACTTTTGCAAACCTTAAGCTTGTTTTTTCTTGGCAAAAACCTTTTTGAAATATTGAGAAACAGTATCTCTTCAAGAATATCTTTATATCCAGTGGGGAAAAATTATTTATTAAGGGTACTAACCTCTCTAATCAGCTGATGATGAGTTGTGTATGAAGGGAGTTTTCAAGTGTGCGATGGAAGATGATGAAAGAAGATTCGGGAGTGTCAAGCGCTCAAGCTTGGGGATGCCCCCATGCATCCCCAACAAATATTCAAGGAGACTCAAGAATCTAATTTTGGGGATGCCCTCGTGCATCCCCTTCTCCATCAACAATCATCAGTTCGTCCTTCGTCTCACTATATTTTTATCACTTCATGCGTTATGTGCTATGCTTGGAGCGTCTCGCTCTTAGGTTTTATTTTTTGTTTTCTTTAGATTTTCTTGCTATTCATAACAAGTTAGATCCCGTCTTACTTTTTGTGGATGAGAGACACGCTCCACTTTCAAACTCTAGAACACATCATAGGATTCTTCATGCCTATCTTTTTCTTGTTGTGTGTTCTTTATCTTTTCGTAGCTACTGCCATGTCTAGTTTTAGTCTTAGTTTGTCTTAGAAAGAGCCTTGGATTTTGTTTAGTTTGTCGCTGGAACTCTCTTTAGATTTCATGTTTATCTTGTTAAGAGAGTTGGTTGTTGCACTGAGTTATGTCTTGTTTTTGAGAAGTAGGTAATTGAGGCTGCTATTTAATTTCAGTAGTAACTTGCAATAGTTTTGAGGTATTGATGTAAGTGATGTTTGAACTTTTGGTGTCAAGAGATCTAGCCTATTAGTTATAGGTGTCGTATTTTGGCAATCTGCGTGTTATTTTAAAAAACCTACAAAATTAGTTGAGAACTCTAGCTATTAGATGGATCACTACTCTTCTGAGGGGTCGAATATTAGAGTACACTCATGTACCATGAGTCGAGGATGCGCAAGGATAACCAAACCCCCATACACTCCTCCTCGGGGTACTTGTCTCTTTGTGAACCTCCTTATTAGATTGAGATTTAGCAATAATAAGTGCATGAGTTCTTCAGACTAATGTGAGTATTGAAAGTTGACACTTCCACCTCCTCATATTTGCTAGCCTCCTTCTCACTCCGAGATTTGGCGTCCACCTTCGCCGGGACACCCAAACCCTTGGCATGATACACTCTGTCATCATAAAACTTTTTATATCTTTCCTCAAAACAGCCACCATACCTACCTATCAAGGCATTTCCATAGCCTTTCCGAGATATATTGCCATGCAACATCCACCTCTTCATGACTTGATCTTCATGTCATACATGTTCCTGCTACACTGGCAGCGGCATACATTGCATACATCATGATAGCTACATCTTATTTATGATTTGTGTACCTTGTAAAGTGTGAAAGATCTTCTATACCCTCTTGTAAATTAGATAATTTCCCTTAAGTGAGGAAAAGATCCCAAAGCAGACAAAATAAAAGATCCCAAAGAGGACAAATGAGAGTTAAATAGAAAGAGCCATTGAGGCCACCAAAAAAATACAAAAAAAGAGAAAAAGAAAACAAAAAGAGAGAAAGGGGCAACACTACTATCCTTTTGAAAGATCCACACTAGTACTCGCTCTTATCATTGTACTCCATAGAGATGATCATGCATATAGCTATGTGGGGACCTTCACACTATAGAACTTGGCTTGCATATTCCAAGGATGAGCATCCTCAAAAGAGATCTAGGTATTCATGAGCGAGAAACTTAGATGCACCCCCACTAGTTCCATTGTAGAGCTTTTCAGATCATATGTGCATCTGTTGCATGGAAATCCCTACTCCTCACATCATATCTATCATTTGGCCTTCTCGCCTATGATTGTCCTCATTGATGTGATCCACTCTCATCCTTTTTGTCTTCCTCCTCCTCCATGTTCTCTCTTTGCCATCTTAAGTGTCAACTCTCGTGCTTATGCTCATCCATTGCATGAGTGCTCAAAATATCGAAAAAGGAGTGGATCAAATTGACTTGTACCTCGCTAGTGGTCTGGGGACGAGTCAAGATAAGATTCCAAAGAAGACCAAGTGTGAAACTTTAGTAGATTGAGTTCTCAACACAAAAATAACTTTTGTCTCGTTTTCCCTATCCCCATTCTTGCACGCAAACACCATCTAGGGACATTTGAGTCATGGACAACGAGAGCTCTTGCACCTAATGTTCTTTCATTGCTTGTTTCAATGCTAATATAGACTCTTGCATGTTATGACTTCAATTGAATTGCATACCTTGATTGATTTACTTTTCATAGTTCTTATATGGTTGCTAGCATGTCACCCCAGAGATTATTCCTGTTATCATTTACCTACTCGAGGACGAGCATGAATTAAGCTTGGGGATGTTGATATCGATAACCTACTAACTCAGTGCAACCCAGTGCCAGTTCTTGTTTTATGCTGTTTTTCTCTTCCAGGTTTCCCCCATATTAAAAATTCTCCAAAATTTTGGGAAAAATCAGATAAAAAATCAGCGCAACAGAGTCTTCCAGAAGCACCCAAGTGGGGCCAGAGGGCCACCACTAGGGGCCCAGGCAGCCACCTGGCGCGACCAGGTTCCTGGCCACGCCAGGGGGGCGCCTGGACCCCTGGTGACCCCCCTTGCTGGCCCCCTTCGCCTATTTATTCTCCGTGACGGTGAAACTCCGAGGACAGAACCCTATTTTCCAATCTCCCCTCTGTTCCGCCGCCACCGCACTTCCAAGATTGGGAGCACCGTCAGGACCTTTCCCCACACCCTGCCGGAGGGAGGATCGACCTCCGGGAGCCTCTCCTCCACCATGGACGCTTCCCGGATGTGCCGTGAGTAGTCTACCTTGGACCATGGGTCCGTGATCAGTAGCTATGTGATGTTCTCCTCCCCTCTTTGTTCTTCATGGTTTAGACCTCGTGAGTTGCCCTACATGATCGAGGCACATATGTAATTCTTCTATTGTTGCTATGTTGAGTTTGATGGGATCCGATGGATTATGAGATTATGTTCAGATCATGATAGAGTAATATATTTGGTTTTGATCTCTTATATTTTTTTTCCTAAGTAATTCTTGCATGTTCTCCGTTGCTGTTTATTGCTTTGGCCAAGTGGTAGGTAGTAACTCCAAGAGGGAACATTATGCTCTATTGTGGGTACATGCCCCCTGATGACACGCTTGAGTGACATAAATATGAGTCTAGGGGATGTGTTGTGGCCACAAGGGGGAAACAACGATGCTTGTAAGCGCGGTTACAAGGATTGTTTACTTTACACAAAGTTCTTTTAATGCAGTTGTATGTTGCTTTGGGTTACACTTTGGGTGGGAGTCGGAACTTAATACCAGCGAGATGTTCTAGATAGATATCTCAAGGTGGATGATTAGTAGTAGATGTAGATGGATTTTGGTCTGCTTATTTTGGCGTACCGCCCAGGCTTAGGAGCCTCTTCAACCTTTTGTAACATAGTTAGCATTGCGGTGTGTTTATAATTCGGTCAATTTCCCTTTTGTAATTTGTTTACCTCGCATAGCAGTTTTATCGTCTATTGGGAGAGAGACATCACTAGTGAACATCACGGGACCCCGGACCATATTTTCATCATTGTTTACAAGCTATTTCCTTTTTAAGCATTTACTTTAAATTGCTACCATTATCATTATCATTATCCCTTGTGTGTTTGACCCTTTGTAAACAACAAGACCGGAGAGATTGACAACCTCTCTGAACTTCGTTGGGAGCAAAGTTAATTGTATCGTGTGCAGGTCCGCGTCAGGTGCGCCGCTGACACCTACTTATCATCGCTGGAGTCCTACAGGAGACAAACCCTATCCTGTACATAGGGGAAATTTGGTGCTATCCTACATCTCACCTTCCACTTGGGGTAACCAACAAAGGGCAAGAAGCCATTACCACTTCCACGCCATCACCCATCAACCGAGATGCCGGAAGGCGCAATACGGCCCGTGGACCTCCGGGAAAAAATCAACCTTTCGGGGAAGCCGGGGTCCGTAAACGCGCACACCAAGCCGTCTTTACCATCGATGGTTGCGGGACCACCCAACAACAGCATCCTGCGGCCGAGGCCGTTGTCACTGCTGCTGACGCCGTCCCAACTCCGTACTGCAAGGTCCACAAGACCAACAAGCATGACCTGTCTGACTGCCGTTCCGTGATAAAACTCCAAGAAGACATGGCAGCCTTCTATTCCAAGAAGGACGCCGAAACGAAAGCCCAGAGGGGTGGATGCCCTCATCTTGGAGTCCGAGGCAGATTTAAGAATAGAGGCAATGCAAGACCACGACCCCATGGAGACGACGCTGGATCTGAGGAGGAGGGACCTGGAGGTGATGCCGGAGATGAGTTCCAAGTTGCCGTGGACTTTGTTGGTTGCATTCACGGGGGAGCATATGCGCCTCCAACCGCCAGTACCAGAAAACGGTGAGGCAAGTACTCGTGGTCTAGTCCCCCCAGAGGGCCCTCGGATCTGCCGATGGTCCATTATCCCTCTAGTGGTGGACATCGGCGACCACCCTGCCACCCTTCCGGGTGACGACGACGGCTTGCCTCCCACACTCCTTTCTCTGACCATCAACAACATAAAGGTCAGCAAGATGATATACGAAACTGGGTCTAGCGTCAACCTGTTGTCCCTCTGCGCTTCCGAGAAGATGCAGATCCCTAGAAGCCACCTTACCCCTTTCGCCACTTTCCATGGAGTTAGCGGGATGGAGGTACAACCTCTCGAGAAGATATCACTCCCCATAACTCTCAGAGACCCCAGCAACTTCCGGATAGAGATGCTAATCTTTGATGTCACACATCTGCCCCTCTTGTACAATGGACTGCTTGGACGACCATTTATTCGGAGGTTTGCTTCCGTGCATTATGGATTGTACAACATTGTCAAGATCCCGGGGTCCCACGGTGGCCGAAGACGCGCAAGAAGCCTTCGTTGTATTCAAGGAGAAGCTAACAAGGCCCCTGCCGAGAGGGTATCCGGCAAGGCACCCCTCTCAGAGAACGTGCACGTTCTCGGGAGCGGTCCCGCGCTTCACAGAAACCCCTACGCCAGTGAAGGAACAAGCCCAGAGACGTCCCCAACCCGCTGGGGACTCCGTCCGGCAGGTGACCAAGAAGCCGAAGCTTGGCCAGCTCGCCCTGGAAGTTGTGTCAAAGAAAGTTACTATTTTGGAGGACGGGAGCAGCACCGTCTCCATCGGTGCCAATCTCTCTCCCAAATAGGAAAGCGCACTCATCGCCTTCCTCCGAGAACATGCCAGCGTGTTCGCATGGGAACCCTGCGATCTTCCCGGAGTTCCCAGGGAGGTGATTGAGCACAAACTCGCAGTCAAACCAAGCGCCAAGCCTTTGAAGAAGAAAGTTCGTCGACAAACCCCTGACCGACAAGAGTTAATTTCTGAAGAGATCTGGAAGATGATCAAGGTCGGGTTCATCCGGTAAGTCCTACATCCAACCTGGTTGGCCAACCCTGTTGTTGTCCCCAAGGCGGATGGAAAGAAGAGATTGTGGATCGACTACGGCGATGCCAGTGCCGTCTATCCGAAAGATCCTTTCCCTCTCCCTCGCATCGACCAAATCATGGACTTAACAGAGGAGTGCGCTCGATTATCGTCCCTAGACGCCTATGCCAGCTACCACCAAATCAAGATGGCGGTTGAAGACAAAGAGAAGACCGCATTTATCACCCCCTACGGCACATATTGCTACATATGCATGCCTTTCGGGTTGAACAATGCGGGCTCTACCTTCTAGAGAGCCATGCACGCCGACTTAGGGCTGCAGCTACGCCATAACGTCGTGGCCTACATGGACGGCATTGTGGTAAGGACTAAGGAAGAAGACACACCTGTCGAAAACCTGCATGAAACCTCCCGCAACCTCGACAAGATCCAATTGAAGAGAATCTAGAGAAATGCGTCATTGGAGTACATTCCGGCAAGATCCTCGGGTTTTTGGTGTCCCATGCCGGCATTGAAGCAAACCCCGACAAGATCCAGGCGGTCGAGCAGATGCAGGCTCCAAAGCGCATCAAGGATGTCCAAAGGCTGAACGGGTGCGTCACGACTCTCAGAAGATTCATCTCCCGATTAGCTGAGATGGCACTCCCGTTCTTCAAGCTATTGAAGAAATCTGGTCCCATTTACTAGACCCCAGAAGTTGAAGCCGCTTTTCAAGACTTTAAGAAATACCTTGCCTCGCCACTGGTCCTAGTGGCACCCCGTCCGCGCGAGCCCTTGCTATTGTATATCTAGAAAACATCGCAAGTGGCAACTGTAGCACTGGTGGTTGAGCACGAACTACAAGAAGAATGCAGCGACCAACCGCTAGAAGCAGACGTTTTCCAGAATCATCTTTTGCACCCGAAGCCCACGGGGCAAAGGTTCCTGCCCAGAAGATAGTCCAAAAGTCGATCTACTTCATCAGCACGGTGTTGCGAGACACAATGCGCCGATACCCCCAGGTTCAAAAAATTATTCTCGGAGTCCTCATAGCTTCTCGTAAGCTCAGGCAGTACTTTCAGGCGCATCCTATCCAGGTGATGACCAGCCTCCCACTCGAGCGCATCTTGAAAAAACGAGAAGCCACTGGCCAAATTGTAGAATGGGCGTTGGACATACCCGGCTTTGACCTCACGTTTGTCAACTCCTCAACCATCAAGAGAAAAGCATTATCGGATTTCGTTGATGAATGGACTCTGACTCTAGAAGATGATGAAGAATCCCAGGAAGCATCTTCGCTTCCCGGCAATGAAGACAAAAATGAGTGGACCTTGTACTTTGGTGGATCTTTCACTCTGCAGAGAGGTGTTGCTTGGTCTCCCCTACCAGAGAGGTGTTGAAGTACATTGTGCATATGTTATACGAGGGAGAGACCTCCACCAATAACACAGCTGAATAAGAGGGACTGCTCGCCAGTTTGAGAGCCGCTAGGGTTCCCGAAATCAAGAGGCTCCTAGTCAAGGGCGACTCTTAGCTGGTAGTCAACCAAGTCAAGGATGATTACGGGTGTCCCCATATGTAAGCATACGTCGACGAAGTCCGCAAGCTCGAGAAACACTTCCACTTCTTGGGGATGGAACACATCCCTAGGTGCATGAACAGCGTCGCAGATGAGCTATCCAAGATTGTTGCACGTAAGGGGAATTTGCCGCCTGGCGTGTTTGTCGAGGGCCTTCTTAGGCCCTCGGTCAAACCCAGTCGGCCAAAACCCAAGAAACGAAGAATCGAGAGCGAGGAGTAGTTTCTCGGAGAACTTCCCTCTCTCGTCCCCGATAAGCATCAAATCCTCGCTGTTTGCTCAGCCTCCCCAGAGCGGGTCAACGCCATCTTGGACTACCCGAAGAATGGAGAGCTACCAAGTAACCATAAAGATGCTTAAAGAGTCGCTCGCCAGTCATTGATGTAACTCATACTCGATGAGAGCCTCTATGGCCGGCGTTGCAATGGTGTGAATATGTTGTGCATCTCCATCGATGAAGGCGAGAAACTTCTCCAAGACATACATGAAGGGACATGCGACTCGCACATAGGCTCCCGGGCCTTGGTGGGAAAAGCTTTCCGGCAAGGTTTCTATTGGCTCACCGCCTTGAACGATGCCACAGATCTTGTCAACACATGCGAAGCCTGCCAATTCCACGCCAAAGATGTCCATCAACCAACGCAAGCACTCCAGACCACCCCATATCATGTCCCTTTGCGGTCTTGGAGCTGGACATTCTCGGACCATTCCCTCGTGCTACCGGCGGATATGAGTACCTCTACATCGCCATCGATAAATTTACGAAGTGTCCTGAGGTGGAACCAGTCCGTAAGGTCACGGCGCAATCCTCCATCAAGTTTAACATAAGCCTGGTGTGCCATTTCAGAGTTCCCAGCTGGATCATCACGGACAACGGCACCCAGTTCACAAGTCAGGCCTTCCTCACGTACTACAGGCAAATGGGCACCTCAGTGTGTTTCACCTTAGTAGCTCATCCGAGGAGCAACAGATAGGTGGAGAGAGCTAACGCGGGGGTCTTGCGAGGTCTCCGGACCCGCACATTCCATCGGCTCGAGAAGTGTGGAAAGCGGTGGGTGGATGAACTTCCAGCTGTTCTCTGGTCAATCCGGACCACGCCCAACCGAGCCACAAATGAGACGCCCTTCACCCTTGTCTACGGGGCGGAGGCGTTGCTCCCCACGGAACTCAGATATAGATCTCCCCAAGTTCGAGCCTTCGATGAGGTCGGACAGTAGCAACTCCGACAAGGAGATGTCGTCCTTGCCGAGTAAGTACGTACTCGGGTTGCTACACGAGCTGCGCGGTACCAGCAAAGACAACGCCGCTATCACAACCACCATGTGTAGGGGATCTTGAGCAAGGCGACCTTGTCCTCCGTCGGCAACAATCCGGGAGGGATCTAAACAAGTTGTCTTTGATGACCCACAAGTGTAGGGGATATATCGTAGCCTTTTCTATAAGTAAGAGTGTCGAACCCAACCAAGAGCAGAAGGTATTGACAAGCGAACTTGAGATAGGAATAACTGCAAGTACTAAAAGGTAACTTTTTATAGGTTTTCTGGTATAAGCAACAAGGAGATAAAATAAAATAAGGTAAATTGTGATAAAGTTCAGCAAGGTGGCCCAGTCCTTTTGTGCAAAGGATAAGCCAAAGGATCTAAACTTATAAAGGATAAAACGTTCTTGAGGACACACGGGAGAGATAGTCATGTGCTTTCACCATATTCCGTGTCGGTACTATGTTTTGTGTTGATAAGTGTTGTGTGGGTGGACCTATGCTAGTGCACTTTCTAGGCTAAGATAAGCACACTCTTATGATTAAAAATCTTGCAAGCATCTAAAAATACAAGAGATAAATTAAGGCAACGCCTAACCATAGCAATAAACTGTAGGATCCATCAATCCCTCGGGCAAAAGTGTGCGAACTAGCGTTCAGGTTTCTGTCACTCCGGCAACCCACCATAAGCATACTTTGTACACAATGCATTCCGCTAGGTCCTTAAAAAGCGAAGTGTTGTGTAGTCGATGTTCACACAACACCACTAGAAGAATAACACCACAACTTAAATACCAAACAACACATATTACTTCAAAATCATATGACTACTAACAACTAGATTTCTCCCATGTCCTCAAGAACTAAAGGAATTACTCACAAGATTTAAAAGAGATCATGATCAGTGGGGATAAATATATGATAAACAATCTGGTCATAACAATAATTCTCCAAAAAAACTCAATAGCATTCACCACAAATAGTAATCAACACCGGTAGAGTAGAGGGATTGGATAGTACAAGTTACAACTTGGATTGCAACGGTGAGATGAGATGGGATGAAGATGGAGATGGTTTTCATGGTGAGGATGATGTCTATGATGATCTCGATGATTCCCGTGGTGATGGTGATGACGATGAGGACGATCTCCCCCTCAGGGAGGAGTTTTCCCCGACGGAATCTGCTCGCCGGAAAGGTCTTTTCTTCTGTGTAGGTTTCCGCCATAGAGCGCCGGCGGCACTCCGGAAACTCTCCTCTTTATGGGGTTTTTAGGGTACGAGGATGATATAGGACAAAGGAGGGCACCTGAAGTGGGCCCCACCCTCCCACACGGCCAGGTGGCGCGGCCAGGAGGGGGTCGCTCCACTAGGGCGCCTAAGAGCATGCTGGCCCCGCTCCGGGTGTCCTTCGACCAGTCTTCGTCATTTCTTCTGAAAGTTGTACCCCGTGATTTTCAGGTCATTTGGAGATGGGCTGATATGGCCACTTGATGTACACTTTTCCCCGCTAATTCCTGCGTCTGTTGTTTTGGCACCGGAAAGTTGAAAACTGTGTAAAAAAGCCAAAACACTATAAGAACATCATCATAATATGAAATATATCAATTAATGGAGGTAAATTATGATATAAAATAGTGATGCATTTTGGACGTATCAACTCCCCCAAGGTTAGACCTCGCTTGTCCCCAAGAAAATACTGAGCTCGGTAAACCTGTCCACAAGTTTAGAGATTAAAGTGTTGATAATAAGAATACAGACAAAAATCATCATAATTCCTCCTAGTAAACTCAAGCATCCTCAACGGCAACCTCAACTCATATGGTCCTTATGAAAGAGTACTTTCAATTACAATCAAAAGTAGGACTGAGAAAACTCATCAAACTTTTAACTTTTAACTTTTGTTCTCTCCTTTATATTTTGTCGGGACCCGGGGTTAGCATATGTAATTCCAGTCATGATGCAATCACATGGAGAGCCGAGAACCGTACCCACTTGTTTAAGCAGACAAGGCCAAGCACAGAACGTTCTTAGTAAGCATCGAATCTGAGGGGCATCCCATCCAGGCCGGATGATCAACTGAGATGGGTCCTCATCGTCCGCTCACAAGTCTAAATGCTTATGGGTGGTGAATCCCATAATCATAGACAAATCGCCTCAACAATGTTATCGATTGAATCATAACCCTTACATAGACTTACTCCAGCCCGATCACTTAGTCGGGGTCTAGGGCGGGCTCGATCATACAACAAAGTGTGCACGTGATAGAGTCACGAGCAATCGCATCGCGATGCCCGAAGCTGCGCGCATCTAAGGTCCACTTGGTGTATAAAAGAACGCCAGCCAGATTACAACTAAGGTCACGAAAACCAATGCTAAGACATGCATGTTATAAACATACACGCATTACACATGTCTAGCATAAACAGATGGTAATCACAACATGAACTCTACCAACTCAGTCTTTATAACTTCTGCTAAACAAAGCAGACATAATAGTTGTATTACAAGCAGAGATCACATGGCTGTGATCCAACATTACATCAAACATCAACGGAAGAAAATTATGTCTTAGTAAAGACAAGGTTAACAAATGGCTTAAGAAGCCTGAAAGAAAAGTACAACGACCCTCCAAAGGGCACAGGATGCTGTCTGGAACTATACGACCTGGTCCACGTCGAGCTCGAGGTAGAGGCCACCATCAGGGTTAGTGGTTTCGTCTCTAAAACATAGAATAAGCAAACGTTAGTACAAAGTCGTACTCAGCAAGACTTACATAGGAACTATACTACTCATGAACATGTATCAAGGCAAAGGGAGGTGGGGTTTCATTGCAGAAGTGCCAGCTTTGACTTGGCTAGTCCTGTACTACGAATACCAGAAAGAGGTAAGGAGCGTACATGAGTCCAAGTACCAAGTCTCCAACCAATACACCACTATGGTTACTTCCTCGACTTCCCCACGAGGAAGCACACCATAGAACTCACACTTATCTTGGCAAGTTTTAAGAGTAACCATTGAAGTTGTCTATGATCAAGTAAAGGTCTCCAAGTAGTCCATAACCGCGGACACGGCTATTCGAATAGTTCATTAACCCTGCAGGGGTGTACTGCTACACACACGCCTCATCAGTTACCGCCTGGGGATGGACCCTTCAAGTGAGTACCGGCGAGGATGCTGCCAGGACACTTCACTCACGGCACCATCTCTAGTCCTAGGGAGTCGCCTATTTGAGTTGGGACCACAATCGGAATCCGGCCGATTTTTCCGATGCGGACTCAAACGTTGTGTGACCTCCATCAAGCTCAACGCGATCATGATCACTTGACTCAACGTGCCCACAACCTACGCCAACCACTTACCTTGGTTCCACATGCTTGAGATCGTTAAAAGACGAACTACTTGCGACTCCTGGACAGGTCCGGGGTGATGTACTAGGCCGAGAGGGGTCAGTGAGCCCAATGTGTGGTCGTACTCTTAGTCTTGGATAACAACAAAAGAACTCGGGCTTAAGGCAGTGTTCAACGAGACAACCCACTGTGTACTCCTACACAGCCTCTCATCATTCACCTTTGTTTAGGGTAGATTCACCAACACGTTACCACCTTCATTCACATGATCACTACCAACCTGACTCACATCAAAGTAGCCTCATTGTAAACTTTAAGCATGCAATAAGCTGTAACAGTTGCAGGGGCCACATGATAACAGTCAACTCCTATATCTGCTAGGATTGTGGTTTGCTTACTACTGTGACAAAATGATAGGTCATGCAAAGGAATAGGTTGAACTAACGGTAGAATGTATCATGGTGACTTCCAAAACATGCATAAGCGAGAATGAGAGGGAACTGGGATTTTATCGACATGATCAAAGAGGGGGTGATTGCCTTGCTGACGATCACGAGGTACTGTACTTCTGACGTGAGGTTGAACTCGTCTCCGAGATCAACTCTACTGAGAAGAAGCAATCACCGAAGCACTGGAAGTAAAGCACAATCAATGAACTACAATGCTCAAGCAATATGCAAAACATAGCATGGCAAGGTGCTGATGTGATTTAGGTTTAATTTGCAACATGTTAATTGAAGTTGAGTTGAAAATTAAATTCAAATTCAAACTCCAAATGTATTCAAATTGGTCCAAGTTGCATTTGCTAAAGTTTGTTCATTGTAAACCATGTGATCATGTATGTGAAATGCTTCTGAAGTGTAGGTGATAATATTAGCATTGCAAGGGGTCAAGTTCAAATGAGCATTGCATTTTATTTGATTTAACCCAAATGATCCATATAGAAAAATGCTACTGGTTCATCAAGATAACTTGTTCAAACATGGTTGAAAGTTTGATATTTGGATAGAGCATTTTATTTTGATAAATTTTAATATAAAAAACATTTCAATCTCAGTTACAGTTTAAAAGTTATTCAAATTCAAAGTTTTGGATATTTTCTGGAATTTCTGGATTAAAATTAATTGAAAAGGAATTACTGCATTAGCACTGCGTCATGCTGATGTCAGTGGTTGACTGGTCAACTAACCAGTGGGGCCCTCTGGTCAGTCACTAGGTCTAAATCCCGGTTTAATTAACCCCCTGGTTAATTAGAGGGGGGCCCTGGGCCCACCTGTCAGCAAGAGGAGGGGGTGATTAGCAAGGGGATTAGGGGGCTAATAGCCAGGGCTGCCGTCGGCTAGCGGCCGGCGCCACTGGCCACGGCGGAGGCGCGCCGGAGCTGCACGGGGGCGGCCAAGAAGTGCACCAGGACGTAGCCCGCGTCCTCCCGCATCTGGTGATGCACGAGGGGAACCTCGAGAAGGTCCCGAGCCACGGCGGCGACGAACCCGCGGCGGCCGGAGCTGCTGTCCACGGGGGGACATCGAGGCACGGTGCGGGGAGGAGAAAGGGGAGGGGGGATCGACGCGCAGGGCTCACCGGAGCTCGAAGAGAGGCACGGAGGGGCTGGGGAGGATCTGGCGCAGTGGAATTGCTCGCCGGATTTTGCGGTGGACGGCGGCGGAAGCTGGAAGAAGGCGTCGTCCAGGGGCTCCTTTGCTCGAATTGATGCAGCGGCTCGATGAAGTCGAGGGTGGGGGCTCGCATGGACACGAAGGAGAAGTCCCTCGTCGTCGTTGGCCACGGCTTCACACGACGGTGACCAGCGGGGAGCTCTCGGGGCGGCTCTGAATTGGAAGAACGGGAGGGGGAGACGGGCCAGAGAGAGGGGAAAGACTCGGGGGAGCTTCCAGGCGTCCACGGGGAGGGGTTAGGGGCAGGGGGCCGCCACGGCGAAGCAGGAGGTGGCCGGCGTGTTGCGGCATGCACGCCACGCAGATGCGTGCTCTGCTGGCCAGGGGAAGAAGACGCCCCTGCCCTTGGTGGGATGGGCCGCTGGCTGGGCCAAGTGGCCAAGGAGGTAAGTGGGCTCTGCCCTTTTCTATTTTCTCTTTTTATTTCTTTCTGTTATTTGTTTTTCTCTTTTAAAAAATAGCTAGAGCATTTAATAAAATTCCCAATCATTTTTATAAAACCTAGATGACTCTATAGAAGTCAACCCCAAGTTTTGGGAATGTTTGAAATTCAAATTATTTGAATTCCAATTCAAATAGACAATTGATTTAATTTCCGAGCCACTGTTTGGATTTTTGAAAAATCTATGAGCATGGGATTAATCCCAAATCACTTTTAAAAATATCACACTCATTTTTAGGACTTTTCAACATATCCAAAAGAATTTTGGAAAAAGATTTATTTCTGGCCTTTTTATTTAATTCATTTAGGTCTTTTCTTTTCCCCATTTCTTTTCTTTTTGCAAAAATTTTCATGATGCAAAAATGCAAGCTAGGTTAAACACAAACCTAATTTAGGGTTCTGACATATTTAGAGTAGATCATTTGAATCTTTTGAAAGAACATGTTATTAGTCAAGAAGTAAAAATACTAACACAAAGGAAGATGTTTGATGTAGCAAGGCTCAATAAACAACTTGTTTATCTTAATGATAATGTCAACAAAGATGTAACATGGAAATTCTCAACAAATATGTAACAAAGATTCAAGAGTGTCAAGCGCTCAAGCTTGGGGATGCCCCCATGCATCCCCAAGAAATATTCAAGTAGACTCAAGCGTCTAAGCTTGGGGATGCCCCCGTGCATCCCCTTCTCCATCCACAATTATTAGTTCGTCTCTCGTTTCACTATATTTTTATCACTTCATGCGTTATGTGCTATTCTTGGAGCGTCTTGCTCTTAGGTTTTGTTTTTTGTTTTCTTTAGCTTTTCTTGCTGTTCATAACAAGTTAGAACCACAACATAGGACTTTTCATGCTTATCTTTGCTGTGTATGTTCTTTATCTTTTCATTGCTACTGTCATGTTTAGCTCTTAGTTTTCATGTTTATCTTTTCAAAGATCTTTTTTTAGTTTGTTGCTGGAACTCTCTTGAGTTTTCATGTTTATCTTGTTTAGAGAGTTTTCCAGTTGCACTGAGTTGTGTGTCTTGACTTGAAGTAGGTAATTGAGGTTGCTATTCTTTTTGTAGTAGTAACTTGCAATAGTTTTGAGGTATTGTTTTGAGTAATGTTTGGACTTTTGGTGTCAAGAGCTTTAGCCTATTAGTGATAGATGTCATATTTTGGGCATTCCGTGTTTATCTTCAAAAACCTAAAAATTAGTTGAGAACTCTAGCTACTAGATGGATCACTACTCTTCTGAGGGGTCGAATATTAGAGTACACTCACGTACCATGAGTCGAGGATGCGCAAGGATAAACAAACCCCCATACACTCCTCCTCGGGGTACTTGTCTCTTTGTGAAACCTCCTTATTAGATTGAGAGTTACCGATAATAAGTGCATGAGTTCTTCGGACGAATGTGAGTATTCGAAAGTTGACACTTCCACCTTCCCATATTTTTCTAGCCTCTCCTGTGCCGTGCATTGCTTTCTTCTCACTCCGAGATTTTGCGTCCACCTTCGCCGGTACATCCAAACCCTTGCCACGATACGCTCTGTCATCATAAACCTCCTTATATCCTTCCTCAAAACAGCCACCATACCTACCTACCAAGGCATTTCCATAGCCTTTCCGAGATACATTGCCATGCAACATCCATCTTCTCATGACTTGATCTTCATTTTATACATGCTACTTGCTTGATCAATCAGCCGCATGCTAGTTCGGCCTTGCCCTAATCATTGATACATGACGCGCTAGTATCATTGCATATCCTGCTACACTGGCAGAGGCATACATTTGCATACTTCATGATAGTTACATTTTCTTTATGATTTGAGTACTTTGTAAAGTGTGAAAGATCTTCTATACTTCTTGTAATTTATAGAGTGTTGCCCCTAAAGTGAGGAAAAGATCCCAAAGAGGACAAATTAAAAGATCCCAAAGAGGACAAATTAAAAGATCTCAAAGAGGAAAAATGAGAGAAATAGAAAGAGCCATTGAGGCCACCAAAAAATACAAAAAAATAGAAAAAAGAGAAAAAGGAAATATAAAGAGAGAAGGGGCACACTACTATTCCTTTTGATAGATCCACACTCGTCCTCCCACTTATATCTTGTACTCCATAGAGATTATCATTCATGCATATATCTATGTGGGGACCTTCACACTATAGAACTTGGCTTGTATATTCCAATGATGAGCCTCCTCAAATGAGCTCTAGGTCTTTTGAGCAAGTAAGTTGGATGAACCCCCACTAGTTCCTTTGGAGAACTTTTATCTCATATGTGCATCCGTTACATGGCAATCCCTACTCCTCACATCATATCTATCATTTGGCTTTTTCTCGCCTATGATTGTCCTCATTGATGTGAGCCTTTCACACCTTTTTGTCTTCCTCCTCCACCATATTCTCTCTTTTCCATCCTAAGTGTCAACTTTCTTGCTTATGCTCATCCATTGCATGAGTGCTCAAAATTTCGAAAAGGAGTGGATCATTTTGACTTGTACCTGGCTAGTGGTCTGGGGATGAGTCAAGATAAGATTCCAAAGAAGACCAAGTGTTAAACTTTAGTAGATTGAGTTCTCAACATAAAAATACTTTTTCTCGTATATCCCTATCCCCTTTCTTGCACGCAAACACCTTTTGGAGAAATTCGAGTCACGGACAACGAGAGCTCTCGCAGCTTTATGTTCTTATATTGCTTGTTTCAATGCCAAATATAGACTCTTGCCTGTTATGAATTGAATTTAATTACATGCCTTGATTTCTTTATTTTCAAAGTTCTTATATGGTTGTTAGCATGTCACCACAGAAATTATGCTTGTTATCATTTACCTACTCGAGGACGAGAAGGAATTAAGCTTCGGGATGTTGATACGTCCAAAACGTATCTATAATTTCTGCTTGCTTCATGCCTCTTTTGTGTGATATTGCTAAGATATTGATGAACTTCCATACACTTTTGATCATATTTGGACTAACCTATTAACTCAGTGCACCCCAGTGTCAGTTCCTATTTTCTGCTGTTTTTCTATTTCCGGTTTCCCCCTTATTTAAATTGCCAGAAAAAATCCGGGAAAAATATAGGAAAAATCAGCGTACAGGAACCATCCAGAAGAGCCAAAGTGGGGGCCGAGGGGGGGCAGGGGGGCCCGTGTAGCCAGAGGGTGCGAACCCACCCCTGGCCGCGCTAGGGGGGCGCCTGGAGCCCCAGGACCACCTCTGGATGCCCCTTTCGCCTATTTATTCCCCGTGACGAGAAACCTTCGGGGACGGAACCCTTTTTCGCGATCTCTCCTCTGTTCCGCCGCCGCCGCGCTTCCAAGATCGGGAGAACCAGAAGACCTCTTCCCAGCACCCTGCCGGAGGGAGGAATCACCTCCGGGAGCTTCTCCACCACCATGGATGCTTCTCGGATGAACCGTGAGTAGTCCACCTTGGACCATGGGTCTATGATCAGTATCTATGTGATGTTCTCCTCCCCTCTTTGTTCTTCATGGATTAGACCTCGTGAGCTGCCTACATGATCGAGGCACTTATATAATCTTTCTGCTGTTGCTATGCTGAGTTTGCTGGGTTCAGATGGATTATGAGATTATGTTCAGATTGTGATTGAGTTATATATTTGATTCTCTTCTTTTATATTTATGTTCTTGAGTAATTCTTGCATGTTCTCCGTTGCTGTTTATTGATTTGGCCAAGTAGTAGGTAGTGACTCCAAGAGGGAGCGTTATGCATGATTGTGGGTTCATGCCCCCCGATGACTAGCTTGAGTGACAGAAACATGAGTCTAGGGGATGTGCTGCTACCACAAGGGGGAAAACAACGGTGCTTGTACTTGCGGGTTCAAGGATTTTTTACTTTACGCAAAGTTCTTTAATGCAGTTGTCTATTGCTTTGAGTGTACACTTTGGGTGGGATTCGCAACTTAATACCAGCGAGATGTTCTGGATAGATATCTCCAGGTGGATGATTAGTAGGTAGATGCAGATGGATTTCGGTCTACTTGTCTTGGCGTACCACCCATGCTTTTGAGCCTCTTCCTTTCTTTGTGGCATAATTAGCATTGGTTTGCGCACATAATCATGTCAATTGCATAGCTGTAATTTGTTTACCTCGCATGGCTATTTTATCGTCTTTTGGGAGAGAGACATCACTGGTGAACATCATAGGACCCCGGTCCATATTTCCAATACTGTTTACACCTTCAATTTACTTTCAGTATTTACTTTTCCGTAGCTATCACTATCATTATTATCCCATGCGTTTTATCCATTGTAAACAACAAGGACGGAGGAATTGACAACTCCTCTGTACTCGTTGGGAGCAAAGCTATCTGTTGTGTGTGCAGGTCCAGATGAAGTTAGCCACCTAGGTTGTAAACGGCGCCATTGTTCACTTCACCACCTACTTGTCCTTCTTGGAGTCCTACGGGAGACAATCTAAAACCTAAGCATCTTCGCTAAGGGAAATTTTCCGCTACACTACATCTCACCTTCCACTTGCGGTAACCAACGAGGGGCGAGTATTATCTCGTGTATCAGCACCCTGCCGGAGGGAGGATTGACCTCCGGGAGCCTCTCCTCCACCATGGATACTTCCCGGATGATCCGTGAGTAGTCTACCTTGGACCATGGGTCTGTGATCAGTAGCTATGTGATGTTCTCCTCCCCTATTTGTTCTTCATGGATTAGACCTCGTGAGCTGCGCTACATGATTGAGAAACATATGTAATTTTCTGCTGTTGCTATGCTGAGTATGTTGGGATCTGATGGATTATGAGACTATGTTCAGTTTGTGATTGAGTAATATATTTGGTTCTTATCTTTTATATTTATGTTCTTGAGTAATTATTTCGTGTTCTCCGTTGTTGTTTATTGCTTTGTCCAAGTAGTAGGTAATGACTCCAAGAGGGAACATTATGCTAGATTGTGAGTTCGTGCCCCCTGATGACACACTTGAGTGATAGAAACATGAGTATAGGGGATGTGATGTTGCCACCAGGGGGAAAACAACGGTGCTTGTAACCGCGGTTGCAAGGATTGTTTACTTTACGCAAAGTTCTTTCAATGCAGTTGTCGGTTTCTTTGGATTTACCCTTTGGGTGGGGCTCGCAACTTAATACCAGCGAGATGTTCCGGATAGATATCTCTAGGTGGATGATTAGTAGTAGATGAAGTTGGATTTCGGTCTACTTATTTTGGCGTACCGCCCAAGCTTTTGAACCTCGTCCTTTCTTTGTAGCATAGTTAGCATTGCGGTGCGTTTTTAATCCTGTCAATTGCCCAGCTATGATTTGTTTACCTCGCATAGCAGTTTTATCGTCTTTTGGGAGAGAGACATCACTAGTGAATATCACGGGACCTCGGTACATATTCTCATCATTGTTTACACGCTCATTTATTTTCTGCTTTTACTTTTCAGTAGCTATCATTATCTTTTATCCCTTGTGTTTGATCCTTTGTAAACAACAAGACCGAAGAGATTGAAAACCTCTCTGAAATTTTTTGGGAGTAAAGTTATTTGTTATGTGTCTGCAGGTCCACGTCAACCGCTAAATTTCTAGCGCCGTTGTCACCAACTTTGCCGCTTTTGAGTCCTACGGGAGACAAACCCTATCCCCTACATAGGGGAAATTTGCTGCTATCCTACATCTCACCTTCCACTTGGGGTAACCAACGAAGGGCGAGAAGCCATTATCATCTCTCGCACATCAAGCAAATTTCTGGCGCCGTTTCCTGGGACTCTGAGTGCCAAGATAGGCGAGTTGCACACCATCTTTTATCTTTGCTTTTTAGTCTTGTTAGTTTACCTTTCAGTTTTTTATCTTAGTTTCCTATATCAAAAATCACAAAAAAATCCGCCACACTTGTTGCTGCTATGGGTTCCACTGAAAACACCAAGTTGTGTGACTTCAATAGTCACAACAACAATGACTTTATCTTTACTCCTATTGCCACACCTTCCACTTCAGCTACCTCTTATGAAATTAAACCTGCTTTGCTAAACCTTGTTATGAGAGATCAATTCTCTGCTGCTGGAGATGATGCTGCTTTACACTTGAATAATTTTGTTGAGCTATGTGATATGCAAAAGTATAAAGAAGTAGAAGGTGATGTTGTTAAGATTAAGCTTTTTTCCTTTCACTTTGGGGGGAGAAGCTAAAATCTGGTTTCAATCTTTGCCTAGTAATAGAATAGATTCTTGGGATAAGTGCAAAGATGATTTTATTGGGAAGTATTGCCCACCTGCTAAAATTATCCAATTGAGGAGTAACATTATGAATTTTAAGAAATTGGATAATGAACACGTTTCCCAAGCTTGGGAACGAATGAAATTTCTTGTTAAGAAAGGCCCTACACATTGTTTGACTACTTGGATGGTTATCCAGACTTTTTATGCAGGCTTGAACTTTACCTCGCAGAACCTATTAGATTCGGCCGCGGGAGGAACCTTTATGTCAACAACACTTGGTGCTTCCACGAAACTCCTAGATGAGATGATGACCAATTATTCACAATGGCACACCGAACGCGCTCCAACAGGTAGGAAGGTAAACTCTATCGAGGAGATTTCCTCCTTAAATGAAAAAGTTGACTTAATTATGTCTCTACTTACCAACCAACCCTCTATTGATCCTCATGATGTCCCTTTAAATTCTTTGGTTGCTTAGGAACAAGTAGATGTGAACTTTATTGCTAGAAACAACTTCAACAACAATGCTTATAGGGGTAATTTTTCTAGCAATCCTAGACCGTTTCCATCCAACTATGGGAACAACAAGACTTATCCTAGTAACAAGAACCCCACTTCTGAATTAGAAATCATGCTTTATCACTACCCAAAAATCCTTCAACAAGAGTGCAGAAGAGAAATTAGCCAAATTAGATAATATCTCTTTGAAGGTAGATAGCTTAGCCCTTGATGTAGAAATGCTTAAAATTAGAACCTCCCCCTTGACGAGAGGAACGCCACTCCTATTTAATGCTATCCAATTGCAAATTAATGAAAATATTAGGATGACGGCTAAACTTAAAGAGAGATGGGCTAGATAAAAAGAGGAAGAGGATAGAATTAAGAGCCTTCCTACACACCACACAGTTGCTACTATCCAAATTGTTGAGGAAACCCAAATGATTAGCACCCAACACACTCCTAGTCCCATTGGACCTATTAATGGTGATGCTAATACCTCAACCGTAGAAGAAGAAACTCCGATGAACATAGAGGGTTTCAAACAAGTGAGCCTAGATGACACCACTACCACGTTTGATAATAGTGATATGGATTTTGATAGTTGTACCCTTTCAAAAGTTATTAGCTTGCTGCACAAAATGTCTAGAGACCCCCACACTAGCCACTAAATCTTGCCTTCTCGGAGCATATCACTAATGCTCTCATCAAAGCTAGGGAGGAGAAGCTTAGAATAGAAGCCTCCATACCTAGAAAGCTAGATGATGGTTGGGATCCTATGATAAAAATTAAATTGAATAACTTCTCTTGCTATGCTTTATGTGACGTTGGAGCTAGTACATCCATTATGCCCAAAAGAATGTATGATATGTTTGAATTGAAACCTTTTGATCCTTGTCCTTTTGGTGTTCGTCTCGTTGATTCTTCCGTAAAGAAACCTTTGGGAAAGATTGACGATGTTCTTATCACTGTCAATGACAATTATGTTCCCGTTGATTTTACTATTATGGACATAGAGTGTGAACCTTTATGTCCAATTTTGCCACTCTAGATTTTTCCAACTTTGCTTATGCCATTCTAGAATTTGACTTATCACTTTTTCCACTCTTATCTTTTGACAATACATCACAAATGCCATTTTGTGCCAAAAGCACTAATTTTTTATTTCACTTTTTCCATCTTATCTTTTGACAATGTATCACAATTGCCACTAAAAAAATATTGCCGTTGCCACGAAATGGCAAGTATGATGTATTGTTAGAAGCTATGTAGCAGAAGTGATAAGTCAAAATTTAGAGTGTCAAAAGAAAAATTGGCAAAAGCTTGAGTGGCAAAAACAAAGTTTTCCCATTATTTTTGGGACGTCCTTTTCTTCGCACCGTTGGTGCTGTTATTGACATGAAAGAGGGGAATATAAAATTTCAATTCCCTCTCAAAACCGGGATGGAACACTTCCTTAGAAATAAAATCAAGTTACCTTTTCAGTCCATTACACGGGCTAGCTACTCACTCTCTCTTGATAAAACTTGATTCTTCTTTTGCTTTATGCCTAGCTTAAAGGTGTAAAAGAAAGCGCTTGTTGGGAGGAAACCCAAGATGTTTTTACTTCTCTTTTTAGTGGTCTTGATGCTTGTTACTACTGTAGCAACATCATTGTATCTTTATTTTCAAGCTTTGTGCCAAGTTCTAGCCTCTTATGATAAGGGAAGCAAAAGTTGTGACATGCTGTCCAGAAAACAGATTCTGTCTGCTTGACGGAAAAAATCAAAAAAAATCACCAGTTCATATTTTTGAGCTGAATATTTTACACAGCGTGATCTATACAATTGCAAAACTTTCATATGTTCTAATTTGTTTGATTTGAGTTGCAGAAGTACCCCACAAAAATTATTTACTACCTGCTGTTCTGTTTTTCACAAATTCTTCCACGTTTTGCCTTTCTTCACTTTTGCAAACCTTAAGCTTGCTTTTTCTTTGCAAAAACTTTTTAGCGATCTTGAGAAATAGTAGATCTTCAAGAATATATTTATTTGCAGTGGAGGAAAATTATTTTATTAAGGGTACTAACCCCTCTAATCAGCTTATGATGAGTTATGTATGAAGGGAGTTTTCAAGTGTGCGAGGGAAGATGATGAAAGAAGATCCGGGAGTGTCAACTCTCAAGCTTGGGGATGCCCCCATGCATCCCCAATAAATATTCAAGGAGACTCAAGCGTCTAAGATTGGGGATGCCCCCGTGCATCCCCTTCTCCATCAACAATCATCAGTTCGTCCTTCGTCTCACTATATTTTTATCACTTCATGTGTTATGTGCTACGCCTAGAGCGTCTCGCTCTTAGGTTTCCTTTTTAGTTTTATTTAGATTTTTCTTGCTGTTCATAGCAAGTTAGATCCCAGCTAACTTTGTGTGGGAGAGAAACACGCTCCACTTCAATCTAGAACACATCATAGGATTTTTCATGCCTATCTTTCTTTTGTTGTGTGTTCTTTATCTTTTCATAGTTGTTGCCATGTTTAACTCTTAGTTTTCATGTTTATCTTTTTCACGAGCTTTAGCTTTAGTTTAGTTTAGTTTGTTGCTGGAACTCTCTTTAGTTTTAATGTTTATCTTGTTAATAGAGTTGGTTGTTGCACTGAGTTGTGTCTTGTCTTGAAGTAGGTAATTTAGGTTGCTATTCAATTATAGTAGTAACTTGCAATAGTTTTGAGGTATTGTTGTGAGTAATGTTTGTTCTTTTGGTGTCAAGAGCTCTAGCCTATTAGTGATAGGTGTCGTATTTTGGGAAATCCGTGCTTATTTTCAAAACCTACAAAAACTAGTTGAGAACTCTAGCTACTAAATGGATCACTAATCTTTTGAGGGATCGAATATTAGAGTACACTCACGTACCATGAGTCGAGGATGTGGAAGGATAACCAAACCCCCATACACTCCTAGTTGGGGTACTTGTCTCTTTGTGAACCTCCTTATTAGATTGAGAGTTACCGATAATAAGGACATGAGTTCTTCGGACTAATGTAAGTATTGAAAGTTGACACTTCCACCTCCTCATATTTGCTAGCCTCTTCGGTACCATGCATTGCCCTCTTCTCACTCCGAGAGTTGGCGTCCACCTTCGTCGGTGCATCCAAATCCTTGGCATGATATGCTCTTTCATCATAAGCCTCCCTATATCTTTCCTCAAAACATCCACCATACCTACCTATCAAGGCATTTCCATAGCCTTTCTGAGATATATTGCCATGCAACATCCACCTTTTCATGACTTGATCTTCATGTCATACATGTTCCTGCTACACTCGCAGAGGCATACATTTGCATACATCATGATAGCTACATCTTCGTTATGTTGAGTACCTTGTAAATTGTGAAGATCTTCTATACTTCTTGTAAAATAGAGTGTTTCCCTTAAGTGAGGAATAGATGGCAAAGTGGACAAAATTAAAAGATCCCAAAGAGGACAAATGAGAGTTAAATAGAAAGAGCCATTGAAGCCACCAAAAAATACAAAAAATAGAAAAAAGAGAAAAAGAAAATAAAAATAGAGAAATGGGCAACACTACTATTCCTTTTGAAAGATCCACACTTGTACTCCCTCTATATCTTTGTGCTCCATAGATATGATCGTTTATGCATATAGTTATGTGGGGACCCTTCAAACTATAGAACTTGGCTTGCATATTCCAAGGATGAGCCTCCTCAAACGAGCTCTAGGTCTTCATGAGCGAGCAAGTTAGATGCACCCCCACTAGTTCCATGGGAGAGCTTTTCTTAGCTCATATGTGCATCCGTTGTATGGCATTCCCTACTTCTCACATCATACCTATCATTTGGCATGCTCTCTCCTATGATTGTCCTCATTGATGTGAGACTTTCACACCCTTTTTGTCAATCTCCTCCACCATATCTATCTCTTTTCCATCCTAAGTGTCAACTCTCGTGCTTACGCTCATCCATTGCATGAGTGCTCAAAATATCGAAAGGGAGTGGATCAAATTGACGTGTACCTGGCTAGTGGTCTGGGGACGAGTCAAGATAAGATTCCAAAGAAGACTAAGTGTGAAACTTTAGTAGATTGAGTTCTCAACTATTATATGTTTTCTCTCGTATTCCCATCTCCCCCTTCTTACACGCAAACACCAACTGGATACAATCGAGTCACGAACAGCAAGTGCTCTAGCACCTTTATGTTCTTATGTTGGTTGTTTCAATGCTAATATAGACTCTTGCTTGTTATGACTTGAACTGAATTACATACCTTGATTGCTTTACTTTCAAAGTTCTTATATGGTTGTTAGCATGTTACCACATAAATTATGCTTGTTATCATTTACCTACTCGTGGACGAGCAGGAATTAAGCTTGGGGATGTTGATACGTCCCAAACTTATCTATAATTTATGCTTGCTCCATGCATGTTTTCTGTGATATTTCTATGATCTAGATACACTTTCATACACTTTTGATCATATTTGGACTAACTTATTAATTCAATGCACCACAGTGCCAGTTCCTGTTTTCTGCTGTTTTTCTATTTCAGGTTTCCCCCATATTAAAAGTATTCCAAAAATTCGGGAAAAATCAGATAAAAAATCAACGCAGAAGAACCTTCCGGAATCACCTGGGTGGGGCCAGAGGGCCACCACCAGGGGTCCAGGCGCGCTGGTGGCGCGACCTAGGGCTTAGCCACGCCAGGGGGACACCTGGACACCTGGTGCCCCCTTGGCTGCCCCCCCTTCGCCTATTTATTCCCCGTGACGGGATTCTTCCGAAGGCAGAACCCTTTTTCGCGATCTCGCCTCTGTTCCGCAGCCGCCGTGTTTCCAAGATTGGGAGCGCCAGCAGACCTCTTCACGGCACCCTGCCGGAGGGAGGATTGACCTCCGGGAGCCTCTCCTCCACCATGGACGCTTCCCGGATGATCCGTGAGTAGTCTACCTTGGACCATTGGTCCATGATCAATAGCTATGTTATGTTCTCCTCCCCTCTTTGTTCTTCATGGATTAGACCTCGTGAGCTACCCTACATGATCAAGGCACATATGTAATTTTCTGAGTTTGTTGGGATCTGATGGATTATGAGACTATGTTCAGTTTGTGATTGACTAAAATATTTGGTTCTGATCTTTTATATTTATGTTGTTGAGTAATTCTTGCATGTTCTCCGTTGCTGTTTATTTCTTTGTCCAAGTAGTAGGTATTGATTCCAAGAGGGAACGTTATGCTCGATTGTGGGTTCATGCCCCCTGATGACACACTTGAGTGACAGAAACATGATTCTAGGGGATGTGATGTTGCCACAAGGGGGAAAATAATGGTGCTTGTAACCGCGGTTGCAAGGATTTTTTATTTTACGCAAAGTTCTTTTAATGCAACTGTCTGTTGCTTTGGATTTACACTTTGGGTGGGGATCGCAAATTAATACCAGCGAGATGTTCTAGATAGATATCTCAAGGTGGATGATTAGTAATAGATGCAGTTGGATTTCAGTCTACTTATTTTCGCGTACCGCCCATGCTTTTGAGCCTCGTCCTTTCTTTGTAGCATAGTTAGCAATGTGGTGCGTTTTAAATCCTGTCAATTCCCCAGCTGTGATTTTTTTACCTCACATAGCAGTTTTATCGTCTTTTGGGAGAGAGACATCACTAGTGAACATCACGGGACCCCAGTCCATATTCTCAACACTGTTTACACGCTCATTTATTTTCTGCTTTTACTTTTCAGTAGCTATCATTATCCTTTATCCCTTGTATTTGGTCCTTTGTAAACAACCAGACCAGAGAGATTGACAACCTCTCTGAACTTCGTTGGGAGAAAAGTTATTTGTTGTGTGTGTGTGCAGGTCCATGTCAACCGCTAAACTTCTAGCGCCGTTGTCACCTACTTTGCCGCTTTTGAGTCTCACAGGAGACAAACCCTATCCTATACAAGGGGAAGTTTGCTGCTATCCTACATCTCACCTTCCACTTGGGGTAACCAACGAAGGGCGAGAAGCCATTATCATCTCGCGCACATCAGTTATTTATAGATGCTCAAGAAACTAGCTGTTTTGGTGCAGTCACAGAGGGTCGGATGATCCGAGGCCTAAGTCGGACGGTCCGGGACAAGCTCGGACGGTCCGACATAAAGACTGGGCGTCCGAACAAGTCAACGCATTAGAACTAACGTCCATAGGTGATAACATGGTCGGACGATCCGGGGACCTATCCGAGGGCACGGGCTTAGCCCGGACGACCCGACAAGGATCCTGGACGGTCCTAAATGCGACAAGACCGAATGTCGTCGGATTGGTAATTGTTCGAACGGTCCGGGGAACAGTCCGGACCGTCTGAAAAGCGAAGTGGTTGAACCCCTTCATCTTGCTAATTGTTCGGATGGTCCAGGGAGCTGTCCAGACGGTCCGGGATTACCCTGGACGCTCCGACTTGGTTCCCGAATGGTCCGGAAAGTAAAGTGAGTGAACACCTTTGGGATGATAATTGTTCGGACGGTCCGGGGTGCCGTCTGGATGGTCCGGGCTTTGCCCGGACGGTCTAGCGCGAGTCCGGGACGGTACAACCTATACAGTGAGTGCTCAAAACAAAGTTCCCTAGATTTCTGACACAATTATATTCTTTTTTCATATGTTGTAGAGATTTGTATTTTACACGTTCTAGTACTTAAGACTTGTGCAACTCTTGAACTCAACCTTATGACCCCATCTTAATAGTGATGGGCTCCCTATGACTCAAGATGTAATAGTAAAGAGGACTTAACGTCATCTTCAATCGCTTTGTCGAATTCTTGAGTGCGGTTGAGGTTTATCACATGATCCCTACACGATGATGTCAAGAGGTCTAAACAACTTCATGTGTATCACTTAGCAAACATAGTTAGTCCCCTATATGCATATTTTCATCAACAACAAAATATGCTTAAGGGCGTGATTGCACTGTCAGCTTCCCCCGTCCATGAATACTCGTGACATATCATAGTTCCCGATTCTTGCTTTGAGTACTAGTGAGGCGTGTCCTGGTCGAGGGATATCTGGTGGGTGATCCGCTCAAGATAAAGTGATGTCCCTCTCTAAGCCACGAAGAAATTCTGGTACTGCTGGGTATGAGGTGGCTGCCAGAAAAACTTGTCGGGAAACTTGCTTCTGCTGCTTGTTTGATTACCTTCCTTCTTAAATCATGCAGATTTGTCCATGTGCATTTGGTTACTCGTCCTTTTCCTCGGGTGTTGCGCACCTTTGTTGGATGGTGGAGACTTGTCTTTGTGGCATGGCAGGAGCCGGCGTGGCGTCAGGTGTGATCTGCCCAGCGGTGACGTTTGCAACTGGTTGGGGGCGGATGGTGCGTTCCGACTTTTCTCTTCTGAGAGTTCATTACAACGCCTGCAATTTCTCAACGTATGCCCTCATATGTACTCTTTGTGCTTGTCTTTGAATCCGTGGAGCGTGCAGGGTCCATCGAGTTGTTCTTTTATCGAGCAGAGCGCTCGGGTGTTGTCGCGTAGTTGTCATGGCCGCCCCTCGCGTTTTCGGTTGTGCATCGAGTCATCCTGGTTGTCCCCCTTCTTGGTGGTCTGTTGTCATCACGACGTCTGCCATGTGAAACCAGCTGCGACATTGTCCGGTCCTCTATCGTCGTAGAAGTTTCACCTGGGTCGTTTTCGTCTTCGGTCGAAACCCATCTCTCCACCGTAGTAGTCATAGTCGCGATCATCGCGAGTGGCCGTGATGTCTGCCTCGTTGCGTATTAATTCTTCTCCATCGGCCCATTTGTTGGCATTTTCGAGTAGTTCTGTTAGAGTGAGGACCTCTAGCTGTCCTAGCCGTTCTTTGAAGTTGATGCGCTGGAGTCCTCGTCTGAATGCGTCGATGGCGCTTTCCTCTGATATGTCTTCGACTTAATTTTTCAGTATGGTCCACCGTTGAATGTAGCTTCTTAGTGATTCTTGGGTTCCTTGCTTGTAGGATCTTAGCTCTTCGAGTGAAGCTGGTCGCTTGTATATTGATTTGAAGTTTTCTATGAATGAGGAGCGAAATTGCCATCATGAGCTCATGTACCCGCGCTGTAGGTTTATCAGCCAATGTCGTGTTGGTCCCTCTAATATGAGCTGCACGTACTGCATGGCAATTGTGTTGGTGCCGCGCTAGAATTTTACCGCTGTTAGGTAGTCGTCTAGCCAACCCTCTTGTTCTTCGAGTCCATTATACTTCTGGGTTGTTGAGGTTAACTTGAATCCTCGGGACATTCGGGTTTCGTGTATTGCTCGAGTGAAACAAAGTGCTCCGCAAGTTTCGGCATCTCTATCTGATTCCGATGCCCCGAGTGTTCTCCTCGGGCCGCGCGCCGCAGGCATCCTCGGTTTACTTAATTTTGGGTGATCGGCATCGCGTGGTTTGTCGTCTCGCCTTTGATCCCTGCGGTTCTCCTGGTCGTGATCCGTGTTGCGGTTGGGTTGATTACGACGGTTGTCGACGTCGCCATCGGATGAGCTTGGGTCTCCTGCTGGTGATTGCTTTCGGCTCCTTCGACTTGTGGGTGCATTTTTAGGCGTTAATCCGGCGAGTGCGTCGCTCGTGAGTTTAAAAGCTTTTGAGGTGTTGGGTTGTGCTTCCTCTTTCTCTTCAGTTTGTGCGCAGCGGAGGTAGGTCTTTGCGGCGATGAGTGCTTCAGCTGGGGTTAGTTGTTCGTTGTCTTCGGAATCACCTTCCTAGAGTCGGAATCTGTCGTCTAGCTTGCGGGTGATTGTGTCCTTATCTTTTCGATGCATGTCATCGATTCTGGATTTGCGCCGATGAGGAGATTTGTAGTCTGAGGAGTCATGTGAAAGTGCTTGGCGTCTGGCACTTGACTCGTCTGCAGCTCGTCGTCGTTCTTCGAGTTCCAATCTTATCCTCCTGTTTTCTTTCGCGATTTCTATGATAACTGTTTATATACCATGAGCTCATCGCGATAGGCATCCTGTGGTAGCAGCTTGCCGCCCTTTACTGCGTTTTGCACCCTGTCCATTGATTTTCTGGTTAGGATGATTCTTTCCCTGGATGTCTTTATTTTGGCCGCGCGTTTGCTGCTTTCAGGTTGTTCATTCGCCTAATCAATTCTTCCCGCGTTGCCTCTGGGTGGAGCGGTCGCAGGGTTGCTCCCTCCAAGCCTTAAGGTCTTTTGTGGTATAGATCCACGGCCCCCAGTGTAACTGTTGGTAGGATGTCGTTAGAGTGATCATTATTCCTTCCGACTGCGTTGGTTCCACCATGATTGTTGGTGTCCATCGATTTTCCTCTGTCGTCGGAGGCTGGTTCACCGCGGTTTGTTATGTACACCTAGAACGGTGTTTTGCTTCTCGTCTGCGTCGAGTTGCTGCTGTAATGGCCCCAATCGAGTGCTTCACCTTGATTTCTACGAGTGTTGTGGAAGATCGGGCTGAGCTGTGAGGCGCGGACGGCTCGAGGTGTCACCGTGTGTAAGGCCCGATATGCGGTACTATTCCAGATCTAGATGTTTCCATTCAGATTCGGGGACGAAGCTCATATCGGTCCCACCGCTACATATGACACTGCCATTTGCCCCGGATTCCCAACATGATATCACAACATTACAGCTACAAGGATACAACATCTCATACAATTGGCATACCACTGCCTTAATGTCGGCACCCGGAATATGCGTATGTAATTCCAGTCACGATGCAATCACATAGAGAGCCGAGAGCCGTACCCACTTGTCTAAGAAGACAAGTCCAAGCACAGAACACTCTCGGAAAGCATCGAACGTGAGGGGGATCCCATCCAGGCCGGATGATCAACTGAGATGGGTCCTCATCGTCCGCTCACAAGTCTAAATGCTTATGGGTGGTGAATCCCATACTCATAGACAAGTCGCCTCAACCATGTTATCGATTGAATCCTAACTCTTACATAGACTTACTCCAGCCGGATCACTTAGTCGGGGTCTAGGGCGGCCTCGATCATACAACAAAGTGTGCATGTGACAGAGTCACGAGCAATCGCCTCGTGATGCATCAAGCTGCGCACATCTAAGGGCCACTTGGTGTATAAAAGACCGCTAGCCAGATCACAACTAAGGTCTCGAAAACACATACTAAGACATGCATGTTATAAACATACACGCAGCACACATGCCTAGTATGAACAGCAGGTATCATCACATAACTCTACAAAGTGTATCTTTATTAACTTACACATAGAGCATACAAAGATCACATGTCTGTGATCAACATTACATCATACAACGGAAGAAAATTAGGTCTGAGTCAGACAAGTTTAACAAATGGTTTAGAGAAGCCTTGTTCAACATACATGCCCTTCCACGAGGGACCAGACTGCTGTCTGGAACTATACTAGCTTAGTCAACTGTAACAGCCCAGATTTCACAAAATTTAAATTTTTTGCTTTCGGTGTGAATTGTTTGATTGTCTGACTTGTTTGCGGTGTTTGCATCCCCGATTTATCGATCGACGATTATTTTTTCCCCCTCTTACCTCGTATCGGACGGAGACCGACCCTAGCCACCCTGACACTCGACCTTTGCGACACCGGGTTTCACCCGATCACCGTCGCGAAACCGCACGAGACCAGCCGCAGCCAACGGAACGAAAACCCCGTTTAATAATTAAACGAGATATTTTTATAGCGCGCCGGAAAGTGTTCTCGAAACGGTTCCAGCGCGAGGTGAACACCGCACGCTCGAGAGAAAATCCGGGGATGTTTTTGCAAACTGCCAGTCACCTGGGCTATATAAAGATCACCACACTCTCACCCCTTTCTAGGGTTTCCCTAGACCAAAATTGCAGCCACCCCCCTCACAATATCCTAATTTTCACAATTTATCCTTTTTTTCGTCCAAACCCGAGCCCCAGCGGATCTGGACCGTCGGATCGGTCGATCCAACGGCCCAGATCGCGCTCAGCCTCCACCAACCTCTCCTCCCACCTCCTGCCCGTGGGCACGCAGCCGCCGCCGTCGTCCGATCCGGCCGAGCCGCCGCGCCGCGCTCCGGCAACCAGCAGGCCGGCCATCTCCCCTCCCTTCTCCCCTTCTTCCTCCTCCCTCTCCCTCTCTCACCTCCTCTCCCTTTCTTCCAGCAGGTCTGGCCCGAGCGCCATGGACAGGACAGGCGCCGCCGGCTCGAGCTCCACTCCGCCGCCCCACGGGAGCCCACTTCCACGCCTTACTCCGGTCGGCCCCGTTCCCTCCTTCGCCGGAGCCGCGCTCCCCACCAAGCCCCTGCACCGAGCGCCACCACGTGACTCGCCGGAGGCCGCAGCCTCGCCGGCGCCGTCAGCAGCCGTGGCTGCCTCGTTGGGAACGGCCGAGCGGCCTCCTCCAGCCACCGCGTGGGCCAGGCGCCCCCACGGCCTCTCCAGCGCAGCATGCGGCCCAAGCCGGCCTCCTCCCGCCTCTTGGGCTTCGCCCAGTGGTGAGGCCCGACCCGCCCTCTTTTTTTTTCTCTCCTCAATATTTTTTTCCCTTTATTGTTTTTCTGCTAAGTCCTGTGTATATTGTGTTGCTGATCCTTTTTTGCAAATCGATTTCCCGTTGACTCGTAGCTCCGAATGAAGTGATTCTTTTTTTGTTTGGTTTTTCTTTGTGTGCTCTAGAGTTCACCTTTAGGAAGTTATTTATTTTGAGGTCATCTTCAATATGTAATTGTGTGTTGAACAGGGCACCAGATCGTTAAGTTCCTAATCTGCTGTTAACTACTGTTGTTGTTATTTTGTTCAAACTTTGGGTGATTCTTGTGTCAAATCCATGAGGCCTATTGCATTGATTATTTTTCCTATGTGTTAAGTATCATGTGTACTTAATTTCCATGCTTTAACTTGTCATGTTTGGGTGCTTTAGCTATATTAAATCTTGCTCCAAAGTGGTGACATTGCTGTTAATGTGCTGCTGTGCTGAAACTATTAATTTGTTGCAACTTCGGGTGACGGTTGCGTCGCAACCGTTTATCGGAATTGAGTGATTCCAATTGCATATTGTTAAGCATCATGTCTACTTCCATTATATGTATTTCATTGTCATGATATGCTTGCTTGTCATCTAGTTATTGAGCTCCAAAGTTGGTATGATGTTGTTGTTGACAACCACCTCTGTTTTTCTCTAAGTCTGTAAGGTTCCGATGCCATGTTGTTTGCTTAATATCTTTTGATCTGTCATGCCTATGACCTTTATTCTTGTTTGTACCTGATCACCATCATGTCTAGTTCATGCTCATATATTGCTATGTCATGTTGCTGCACTTTTGCATATAGATTTACCCCTGTTTATAGAGCATAAAAATATCAGTTTCTGCCATGTTTCTTTGATTTTCACTAAGTAATGTTTTATTGCATTTTTCATGGGCTATAACTAGTTGTTCATGATGCCTTTTTGCATGATTCTTTTTTCCATGCCTTCCCTGCCATGTCTACTTTAGTTATATATCATTTGTGATCATGTTTGCATTCGTTATCCTGTTTATGCATTGCTCTAAAGTGTGCTTCCTGATGTTGGTAGATTGTGCCCGTACCTTGTTTTTCTTGTATCTTTTGAACCGTAACTCCGTTTGGGGTGTTCTTTATATGTAACTTGATTATTTTTTTCATGTACTTTGTGTTTATGCTATTGTTTGCTGTTGTTAACTAACCTAAAATATGGTTTAGGGCAGAACAGTACCAAATGTTTTAATTGTCGTGAGGCACTTAGTTTTATGCCATGTTTAGGTTGTGCCTCACTTAAATTGACTAGCATAGATAGTTTAATTTGTGCTTCACCTCTTTTAATGCTTGTGTGACATGCCATGCTTGAGTGAGATGCCTTGTTAACAACCTTTGCTCACCTTGTGTAGCTAAACAACTTGAACCTTTCCAAATGTGCGGTATCGTCGTGTCTGACGAGTACTCAACTTAACCTGTTAGTAAATGCTATCGACGCTAGGTGCAATGTCTCGTGTTGCCTTGTTGTTGATGCTTGCTCGTGTTTGCCTCATAGTAATAGATGCTTTCTCATTGATTGCTTTCCAGTGTTTATCGTCTTGTGTGCTTCTGCGGATACTCACGGAGACGTTGCAAGCTTGCGATCAACTACACCTTCGTAACCTGACTTATCAACAGGCAAGGACTATGCATTACTTATGATCCATTCTACTTGTAACACCCTCACTGTCAGGTGAACAGTAATCACCATTACTATTCCTCAGTACTGTTCAAAAAATTTGTCTGATCAATATGGTTCAGTTCAAATTCAAATTACCCTTTGATATTGTTGCAAGCAATGTGAACCATGGGCCTTGATCATCATGGATGAAAACATAGTCCAATCCATAAACTTTTGAAATCAATTCAAATCAAAAAATGCCTTTGGTGAAATATTAAAAACAAAGTGGAACATAAACTTTCTCCAAAAATTGTGGAACTACTTTTATAAAATCACAAATATTCAGTGGACCAAATCCATATGGGTTTGTGTATTTATTGTGCTATGTAAAATTCCAAACAATTCAAACAGTAGAAAAAACAGTGGCATTTAATACCTTTTTAAAAAAACAAAAGTGCAAAATAATTTATAAAACTCCAATTCTTTTTGTGGCATCTCAATATTGTGCTACACTAATTATGGACTATGTTACATATTTTACAAAAATATGGAAGCAACTAAAATAGCTATAAACAGAAAAGAACAGAAAGCAGAAAAGAAATAAAAGAATAAAAGGCCCCAGCCCATTACAGCAAGTGCACAGTGCGGCCCAGCCACCCAAACCGGCCCACTTGGCCCATCCGGGGTCATCCCCTTCCTACTGCTCACCCGACGCCCTCGTGTCGCCATGGCAGGGAGTGTTCGACGGCGATTGCCGCCGTGTCGAGCATCCGCAGCCCCTAGGGTTTGTGGGCAGGGTTAAGTGCTCGCCCCCGAGCCGCCAGGACAGACCCTAGCTCCATCTCGCTCCCTCCTCGCCTCGCCATCGTCGCCGCTTTTTCTCCCGAGCACCACCGTCGCCATGGCCATGAACCCGCGCGGCCACTGACCACCCCGAGCGAGCCCGGCGTGTCCGTTGCAGCCGCCATTGACGACCTCGTCTCCCCCAGGAAGGAATCGGCCCGGGGAGCTTTGCAGCACGTGCATCGCCACCGCCCCCCTTTCTGCATCGCGACGCCGTCGTCGTCGATTCCGGCCGCCACAACTCGCCATCACGCACGCTAAGCTCACCTACAGGATCACAGTGAGCGCGACCGTCGTCCCCATCCTCTCTCACCCCCTCCATTGCACCGTAGGCCACCCCGCCATCGATGCCGAGCTCAGTCTCCGCCGTGGATGACCGCGGGCTTGACCCAGTGCTCCCCAGCTCACGCAAATGGCACCAACGTGCTCCACCTCGAACGTTAGGTCGATTCCACCCCGTAGGTCGCCCGCTCGCGTCCCGTTTCGTCGCTTGCCATCTGACCCGTACGCCATTCGCCGCCGCCGTCGACCGTGGCGCCAACTCCGGTCGCCCCCGCTCCAGACAAGACCACCAGTATACGCGCGTTGAAGTGCCCGTTCGAACGCGCCCCTTTGCGCATCAAACCGTCGCTGAAAACGGCCGGAACGGCGACCTCGCCGTGTTCTTTCCTCGCCGGCGTCGAGATGTGCCACCGACAGGTGGGCCCAACCTGTCAGGGGTTTGGTTAACCCCTAATGGGCCAATGATAGTGGGCCACCCCCTCTGTTAATTATCTAGTGATTAAAACAAATAAAAACTTTTAGGACTAACCCCACTGACTATGACATGTGGGCCCTGCCCCACTTAACTCTCTGTTTAATTACATTAACTGTTAATCTAAATATGTGTCTATGACACATGGGCCCCACCAGTAAGTTTAATTATTTAAAATATTTCATAGAAATTCCAGTCTCTGACATGTGGGTCCACTGGATTTTTAGAATTAATAAAACCATTTTTATTAACTATGAGGCTGACAGGTGGGTCCCCTCTGTCAGTTTGACCTGGTCAACCCCCTCTGTGGATAATGTTGGATTTAATATTAAAAGAAATTCAGAAATTCTTTTAAAAATGATTTAAACTTTGAATTTGAATATCTTTTAAACCGTAAGTCAGATTCAAAAACTTTATACATGAAAATTGATCAGAAAAATATAACGAATACGGATACGCTGTATGTATGTCTATCCCACCCCCCTAACACATCGATCATCGACATTCCCCCCTCCGGGCTGTCTGTCGATAATTCCCGGTGCCGGTAAAAACCTGTCGGATGAATTTATTTCGAACACGAAAGTTGTCCGGAATGGTTCAACTAACATGGATACACCCCCCTTATGTTTGTCGGATGTCCATGACACCTCCGGCATGAACCCTTCCCCCTCCAGACACCCTGTCCGGTAATCAGCCGGAGCTGGCAGTTCATCCCCGGATGAATTCCTGCTCCGAGCAACGTACATTGCACAGCGTTAGAACACCGTTAGCTTTGCATACTTCATGCCATGTATTTGTTTGTTATTATTGCTGTGTATTTACTGTTTCCTCCCCCCCCTTAATCTTCGGTAGACCCCGCTGCTACCGCCGACTACACCGCCGCCGGGTACGACTACTTCGTCGACGACCCTGCCCCTACCGTCGAGCTTCCAGGCAAGCAGAGCCATTCTCTTCCCCAGATATCGCCTACCTTTCCGTACTTTCTTGCACTAGGTATTGTTACTGCTGCTGCTACGATTACAATCCTATTCAATTGCATAGCCTGATTTTGTCGCCCCTTGATGTACCTTTCTTATCCTATGCTGCCTGTTATAATTATGCATATATTCAGTACTGAACCCTGCGCATTGTTAGCTAGGACTAGATAGCGGGCCGTGATCACTCAGGGGGGTTGAACACGGATACTATATATACAACTGCACAGGTACGGAACAAAGCAGACACCGCCAAAGGCCCCTATCTGGGTTATGCCTAGTCACCTCAAGTGTGAGCTATCAAGGAGTAATCCTTGTACTCCACTCGAGGCTGACTTTGTCTTGCCGCCATAGGGTCTTGGACAGAGGTTGTCCTTAAGGTAAGAAGTCGGGCGACCCAACGGTGCCCGCGAGCGGTATATCATCGGGAACGACAGGGAGGTTACGACCGATGTTACTGGCGTGCTTGGCCCCTGCTCGTATCTCGCGAGAGATTACCAAACCACGAAATTCGAGCTCTACCAAGGGCACACGCGAGACAAGGTAAGGAGACGGTTCACCTTGTCGGTAACCGTGCGCTTTGACGGGACGACAGGGCAGGCCCCGACGTTACCGGTGGGCCTTGTTGCTGTTCGTTGTCCGTTGTGTTGTTAGTCAGACAGCGATAATGGTTGTCTCCGACATAATATTAAAATGCTAAATGGTTCGGCGGATGACTTGAGAGACCCGTTGGTCTGTACGCACTACCTACACGTGGGATTACGGTGTGGGCCCTCCGCGTCGTAGTTCGTCCGAAAGCTCTCCAGACGTCAGCAGTACTACGACCTGATCGCCGGGAAGTGTTCTTGTCTTTTTTCTGCAGCAGGTGTGTTTGGATTTGCTTTTGCTTCACCGGCCAGACTCGCACCGTGCAGGAGCGTGCAAGGGTGAGGGACCTAGACCCCTTGGCGCATAGGATATAGTCTGGCGGATGGCCTCTCAGTTGAGCCTAGGATGGGCTGCGTCGTGTCGGATAGCCTCGGTGGGGCGTTCCCTAACAAGGTTCACGCCACCCTGGAGATCCGAGCGTGCAGGCTGAACAGTAGTGCACCCCTGCAGGGAGTTTAATCTATTCGAATAGCCGTGTCCACGGTAACAGGACGCATTATGCTGAAGCTGGATCTTACCACTAGAAACTATTACTATTAAACTGTATGGTTCCGGGTTTTCTTCCTCGCAGGGAAGTCGAGGAGGGGAACTCGGAGGCATTGTTATTATTAATCATTACAACTTATATTATACAATGTTGCAGCAACTTCTGCTTCATTGTTACTTTATTGCTTTATATAAACTGTTGGCTGTTTCTCTTCTCATGCTGCAAGACAACGTCGGAAGATGCTAGTCTTCGATAGGCCTAGCTTCTTACCCTTATTCTGATTTCTATCTTGCAGTCCACTATATATACAGCCTCCCTTTTCCGTTGATACAAATGCACAATGCTTAGTAGCGGACGTAAGACTCGCGGGTATACTAGATACTCACCTTTGCTTTATTTCCCCTTTTATGTTTTGCCTGATCGGCCGCTGCAGTCGACGTTGGAGCCCAGGAGCAGGAGTACCCCGGAAGCAGATACTACTACGTCGAGACCCGCGCTGACCAGTACCAGGAGTAGTTTCGGAGGCTTCCAGGCAGGAGGCCTTGCCTTTTCGATCTGTATCTCTGATGTTATTTGTGCTAGCCTTCTTAAGGCAAAACTTGACTAACTATGTCTGTACTCAGATATTATGGCTTGTATAACTTGTATTCGGGTCCGCGTGACCCCCTTTATTGTAACATATTGGTTTATCCTTTTGTGTTTAGTGTTGTGCTGTGATATTCTCACCGTGGCACCCTAATCTCAGCCGTGTACCCTGCGTGTATGATTACTGTACACGGATTGATTTTGGGGGCGTCACAAGTTGGTATCAGAGCCGACTGCCTGTAGGAAGCCACCCCACCACTACCTAGTCGAAGTTGAGTCTAGACTTTGAAAAACTATTTTGCTAACGTAATGTTTGGCTTACGGGCCCACATCGATGTCACTATGTGTGATATCTATGGTATTAGGATCCTTTTCTCCTTACCTATGCTCTAGGAATCTGCTCTCTTATCCTTGCTGGTAAGTTTTAAAAACTCTGACATTAGGATCACGTTCTCTTGATTCCATCCGGCGTTTTGGTGCTTCCCCATTGATTGAGTCGTGTCGCAGGAGTCATACTCCAGGTCCCGGACCGCGGATCCCATTCTCATTCTGGGCAGGCCGCGCGTTCTCTGGCATTAACTCCTGTGGCCAACAGTTTTCTTGCGGCGTGATTGACATAGTGGAATCTATGTCGCGTCGTGTAATCCTTACCGCGGTCTGCGCGCCGCCTAGTCTGTCCTTTTTCCTTAATTTCTACGACGTTACGCTGCCCGATTTTCGATTGATTCTATGTGTGGATGTGTATGTCTTATATGACTACTCCTATATATCCGCGCCTCCTCTTTGTTGTCGCTTTACCTCTTACAAGTTTCCGGCATCTCGTTAAAATTTTCATCGCTGAAATACCCCTGTTAAATTCGAGCAGGATGGCTGGTCGTGGTGGTCGTGGTTCCAACGATCCACCTCCGCCGCCGGACTACATGGCCGCGATGATGCAGCAGTTTCAGATGAACCAAGTGTTTATGCAAGGAGTCATAGATAAGCTCCAGAACCAGAATCAGAACCATAACCAGCACCAGATCCAACCGCCTGTGGTTACACTGCGGGATTTCATGCGTCTCAATCCCCCTCTCTTCCACCAACCTGAACATCCGCTGGATGCCGATGATTGGCTTCGTGACATCACTCGTCAGCTGGAGTTCGCTAATGTGAGCGCTTCTGATTACGTCAACTTTGCGTCCTATTTCCTGCGTGGCCCCGCTGCTCAGTGGTGGGACACCTACAAGGGCTCGCTAGCTGAAGGGACTGTCGTCACCTGGAATGACTTCAAGACTGCCTTCCGCGCTTGTTATGTCCCCCAGGCGATTATGAACCGTATGAAGGCCGAGTTCCGCAACCTCGTTCAGGGCAACAAAACTATCGAGGCATACCAGAGGGAATTCCTCCGCCTCTCCCGCTATGCTGCAAGTGACCTTCCGAATGATGCAAGTAGGCAAGAGAAGTTCCGTGATGGACTCAACCCAGATCTCCAGCTTGCACTGGCTTTGCACGCCTTCCCCGACTTCGCCACCATGGTGAACCAGACTATCACTCTTGAGACCGCTCAGCTTAAGTTCGGTGGTTCGCTGAAGCGCCCCCGTGATGCTGGCTCATCTTCGGGCACAGCACAGAAGCAACGCGTTTGGCTTCCACACAGTCTTATGCGTCCAACTACCCCTGCACCAAGGCCGTCGTATGTTGCAACTCGTCTGCCTCCGCCCCCGCCGAGACAGCCGAAGACTGAGACTGCACCCCTCCGTCCTCAAGATGGCCTGTGTTTCAAGTGCCGTCAGCCAGGCCATATTTCCAGAGACTGCCCTCAGCGACAGAATCAACTGGTAGTTCACCCTGCTGGCCGCGGAAATGGTCGTGGCAACAATGGGACCCTCAACTATAATGCTGGGTCAAATCCTCATGCTCGTGGTCATGCTTACAACATTGATGTTGAAGCATCTCAGGAACAGCCCGCTACTGTGATGGGTACACTCCTCGTTAACTCAATACCTGCTACCGTTTTATTTGATACAGGAGCATCGCATTCATTTATGTCTGGAGCATTTTCTTCTAAGCATGGCATTTACCACGAAAAGATGCATACTCCCTTAATAGTCCGGACTCCCGGTACCCAGTGTCGTGTCGACATGGTTGCACCTAACCTCACTGTGGAGATCGAGAGATTTGAGTTCATGGTTTCTCCACACATTCTGAAAACCTCCACCATCGACCTTATCCTTGGCATGGATTGGCTGAAAACCCACAATGCCGCACTTTATTGTGGCACCAAGGTCATCCAACTTTTTCATCCTTCTGGCGCGATTTTGAGTCATACCGCCATTGTGTCGATGAATGCCGAAGCTCGTATATATGTTCTGAATGCCTTGAATGTCGCACCTCTCGAAGGGATTGAGAAAGTCCCAATCGTTTGTGATTTTACTGACGTATTCCCATAAGAACTGCCGGGGATGCCGCCGATTAGGGAAGTTGAATTTGTCATCGACTTGAAGCCTGGCACCGTCCCTATTGCCAAGCGCCCGTATAAGATGCCACCTCACAACCTCCTTGAATTGAAGAAGTAGATCGACACGGCCCTCGAGAAAGGCTTCATCCGTCCAAGTTCCTCCGCTTGGGGAGCACCTTCGCTCTTTGTCAAGAAGAGTGATGGCACGAACCGTTTGGTCCAAGATTACCGACCTATCAACCAGACCACGATACAGAACAAGTACCCCCTCCCTCGGATCAATGATCTTTATGATCAACTTGCTAGATCCACGGTGTTTTCAAAACTCGACTTAAGGTTGGGTTACCATCAGATCCTGGTCCGTGATGAGGACATCCCGAAGACCGCATTCATTACTCGCTATGGTTCATACGAGTACACTGTCATGTCTTTTGGCTTGAAGAATGCACCAGCCACCTTCTCCAGATTGATGAACTATATATTCATGGAATATCTCGACAAGTTTGTCGTGGTTTATCTGGATGATATATTGATTTACTCCAAGACCGATGCAGAACGTGCTGAACATCTTCGTCTTATACTGGAAAAGCTTCGAGAACACAAACTCTATGCTAAGTATTCTAAGTGTGAGTTCTGGCTTCCCGAAGTAACCTACCTTGGTCATGTGATTTCCAAGGATGGTGTTTCCGTCAACCCCGAACGTATCCAGGCTATTCTTGACTGGACTCCGCCCAGGACTGTCAAGCAAGTCCGAAGTTTCCTCGGCCTTGCCAGCTATTGCCGCCGTTTTGTTGAGAATTTCTCCAAGATTGCCAAGCCTTTGACTAATCTGCTTCCCAAAGGGGTCAAGTTTGAGTGGACTGATAAATGTCAAGAAAGTTTTCAAGCTCTGAAGGACAAGCTCACTTCACCCCCGGTGCTTGCTCCTCCTGATACTCAGAAGGACTTCGTGATTTATTGCGACGCGTCTCGTCAAGAATTAGGCTGTGTCCTAATGCAAGAGCACAAAGTGATTGCTTATGGCTCTCGTCAGTTGCGTGCTCACGAATAAAACTATCCAACTCATGATCTCGAATTGGCAGCGGTAATTTATGCATTGAAGCTGTGGCGACATTACCTCGTCGGAAATCGTTGCGAGATCTTCACCGACCACCAAATCCTGAAGTACCTGTTTACGCAACCAGACCTGAATCTCCGCCAACAGAGATGGCTCGAGACAATAGCCGACTACAACATGGGAATTTCTTACACCCCTGGCAAAGCTAATGTGGTGGCCGATGCCCTCAGCCGCAAAGCCTACTGTAGTGAACTGGAGGTTCAAGTAGAGCAGCCACGTCTGTATGCAGAACTCCGCAAGCTGAACATCAAAATTGTTCCGCAGGGATATGTGAACTCCCTGGTGGTCCAACCAGACCTCGACACCCGCATCAAGACGGTACAACATTATGACTCTGACATTTTGAAGATTAAGCGTCGTGTCGCCAGTGGAGAGCCCTCATTCTTCACTATTGATGCAAATGATGATAATGCGGTGTACTTCAAGGGTCGTTTAGTGGTTCCGGTAGCCAAGGCCAACCTGAATTACGCCTCTGATGTCATGAAAGAAGCTCATGATACACCTTTGTCGATTCACCCTGGTAGTACCAAGATGTACCAAGACATTCGTCAGCGGTACTGGTGGTCTAACATGAAACAAGACATTGCTCGTTATGTTGATGAGTGTGATGTTTGCCGTCGCGTCAAAGCCGAACATCAAAGACCTGCTGGAACTCTCCAACCACTCTCCATTCCTGAATGGAAATGGGACAAGATTGAAATGGACTTCGTCACCGGTTTTCCGCGATCACAGAAGGGTCATGATGCGATCTTTGTCGTCATCGACCGATTCTCCAAGGTTGCTCATTTTCTGCCTGTCACGGAGACGATCTCTGCTAGTCAGTTAGCAGACTTATATGTTTCCAGAATTGTTTCCCTCCACGGTATTCCGTTGGAGATCAGTTCCGACCGAGGCAGCATTTTCACCTCGAAGTTCTGGGATAGTTTCCAAGAAGCTATGGGAACTCACCTAAATTTCAGCACCGCTTATCACCCCCAGTCGCAAGGACAAGTCGAACGAGTCAACCAAGTGCTTGAAGATATGCTTCGAGCTTGTGTCATTTCATTCGGTAAGAAATGGGAGGAATCTCTTCCATTTGCTGAATTCTCGTACAACAATAGCTATCAGGCTAGTCTGAAGATGGCACCCTTTGAAGTTCTCTATGGACATCAGTGTCGAACCCCTCTGAATTGGTCAGAAACTGGAGAAAGAACTCTCATTGGTCCAGACATCATTCAGCATGCTGAAGATCAGGTTCGCGTTATTCATGAACACTTGAAAGCTGCTCAGTCCCGTCAGAAGAGCAACTATGACTGCAAACACAAAGAAATGGTCTATCAACCTGGTGAATACGCGTACCTCCGTGTCACTCCCATGAGAGGCACTCACCGCTTCGGAATCAAAGGCAAATTAGCTCCTCGCTACATTGGTCCGTTCCGTATTCTTTCTCGAAGTGGACCAGTGGCATACCGATTGGAATTGCCGCTGAACCTCTTCCAAGTCCACGATGTATTCCACGTGTCGCAACTCCGGCGCTGCTTCAAGGACCCTATTCGAGAAGTGGAACATGATATGATTGAACTGCAGCAAGACTTGACTTACCAAGAGCAGCCGAGTCGTATTCTTGATCAGTCTGAACGCAAGACCCGCAACAAGAAGACCAAGTTTCTCAAAGTTCAGTGGTCGAATCATTCTGAAGATGAAGCCACATGGGAACGCGAAGATCGTCTCCGCGATGAATACCCCAATCTTTTCCCCTCTACCACCTAAATTCTCGGGACGAGAATTCTTGTAGTGGGGGAGATTTGTAACACCCTCACTGTCAGGTGAATAGTAATCACCATTACTGTTCCTCACTACTGTTCAAAATTTTTGTCTGATCAATATGGTTCAGTTCAAATTCAAATTACCCTTTGATATTGTTTCAAGCAATGTGAACCATGGGCCTTGATCATCATGGATGAAAACATAGTCCAATCCATAAACTTTTGAAATCAATTCAAATCTAAAAATGCCATTGGTGAAATATTAAAAACAAAGTGGAACATAAACTTTCTCCAAAAATTGTGGAACTACTTTTATAAAATCACAAATATTCAGTGGACCAAATCCATATGGGTTTGGGTATTTATTGTGCTATGGAAAATTCCAAACAATTCAAACAGTAGCCAAAACAGTGGCATTTAATACCTTTTTAATAAAACAAAAGTGCAAAAGAATTTATAAAACTCCAATTCTTTTTGTGGCATCTCAATATTGTGCTACACTAATTATGGACTATGTTACATATTTTACAAAAATATGGAAGCAACTAAAATAACTATAAACAGAAAAGAACAGAAAGCAGAAAAGAAATAAAAGAATAAAAGGCTCCAGCCCAGTACAGCAAGTGCACAGTGCGTCCCAGCCACCCAAACCGGCCCACTTGGCCCATCCGAGGTCATCCCCTTCCTACTGCTCACCCGATGCCCTCGTGTCGCCATGGCAGGGAGTGTTCGACGGCGATTGCCGCCGTGTCGCGCATCCGCAGCCCCTAGGGTTTGTGGGCAGGGTTAAGTGCTTGCCCCCGAGCCGCCAGGACAAAACCTAGCTCGACCTCACGCAAATGGCGAGGCGAGGTAATCTCACGCAAATGGCACCAACGTGGTCCACCTCGAACGTTAGGTCGATTCCACCCCGTAGGTCGCCCGCTCGCGTCCCGTTTCCCCGCTTGCCATCTGACCCGTACGCCGTTCGCCGCCTCCGTCGACCGTGGCGCCAACTCCGGTCGCCCCCGCTCCAGACAAGACCACCAGTATACGCGCGTTGAAGTGCCCGTTCAAACGCGCCCCTTTGCGCATCAAACCGTCGCCGGAAACGGCCGGAATGGCGTCCTCGCCGTGTTCTGTCCTCGCCGACGTCGAGGTGTGCCACCGACAGGTGGGCCCAACCTGTCAGGGGTTTGGTTAACCCCTAATGGGCCAATGACAGTGGGCCACCCCCTCTGTTAATTATCTAGTGATTAAAACAAATAAAAACTGTTAGGACTAACCCCACTGACTATGACATGTGGGCCCTGTCCCACTTAACTCTCTGTTTAATTACATTAACTGTTAATCTAAACATGTGTCTATGACACTTGGGCCGCACCAGTAAGTTTAATTATTAAAAGATTTCATAGAAATTCCAGTCTCTGACATGTGGGTCCACTGGATTTTTAGAATTAATAAAACCATTTTTATTAACTGTGAGGCTGACAGGTCGGTCCCCTCTGTCAGTTTGACCTGGTCAACCCCCTCTGTGGATAATGTTGGATTTAATATTAAAATAAATTCAGAAATTCTTTTAAAAATGATTTAAACTTTGAATTTGAATATCTTTTAAACCGTAAGTCAGATTGAAAAACATTAGACATGAAAATTGATCAGAAAAATATAACGAATACGGACAGGTCAGGGGTGAGATACTAGGCCGAGAGGGGTCAGTGAGCCCAATGTGTGGTCGTACTCTTAGTCTTGGATAACAACACAAGAACTCCGGCCTAAGGAAGTGTTGAACGAGACAACCCACTTGGTACTCCTACACAGCCTCTCATCGTTCACCTTTGTTTAGGGTAGATTCGCCAACACGTTACCACCATCATTCACATGATCACTACCATCCCGACTCACAACAGAGTAGCCTCAGGTAACAACTCTAAGCATGCAATAAGTTGTAACAGTTGCAGGGGCCACAAGATAACAAACAACTCCTACATCTGCTAGGATTGTGGTTTGCTTACTACTGTGACAAAATGATAGGTCATGCAAAGGAATAGGTTGAACTAGCGGTAGAACGTATCATGGTGACATCCTAAACATGCATTTGCGAGAACGAGAGGGAACTGGGATTTTATCGACGTGATCAAAGAGGGGGGTGATTGCCTTGCTGACGATCACGAGGTACTTTACTTCTGACGTGAGGTTGAACTCGTCTCTGAGAGCAACTCTACTGAGAAGAAGCAATCACCGAAGCACTGAAAGTAAAGCACATTCAACATAGTATAATGCACAATCAATATGCAAAACATAGCATGGCAAGGTGCTGAGGTGACCTATGTTTAAATTGCAACATGTTAATTGAAGTTGATTTGAAAAGTAAATTCAAATTCAAACTCCAAATGTATTCAAATTGGTTCAAGTTGCATTTGCAAACCATGTGATCAAGTGTGTGAAAAGCTTCTGAAGTACAAGTGATCATATTAGCATTGCTTTGGTTGAAGTTGGAGTAGCACTTGAATTCATTTTGAATTAAATCCAATTAAATCAAATAGCAAAATCTACTGATCCCTTTTTAAGATCAACTCCAACATAGCTGAAAGTTGGAAATTTGGATACAGGATTTTCTCCTGATCATTTTTCATATATTACACGTTGAATTTGGAGTTATAGTTTAAAAGATATTCAATTTCAAACTTTTGCTTATTTTCTTTTAATGAATAAATTAAATGATTTCTCTTTATTGCATCAGGGTGATGTCATGCTGACGCATGGGCTGGCCTGACAGGGGGGTCCCACTGGTCAGCCTTTGTGGGTTAATTAAACTTCTGTTTAAATTAAACTGGGTTTAATTAAGGAGCTGGGCCCACTGTCAGTAAGCGAGAGAGACATTAGAGGGGGGTTAGCAGGCGGTTTAGTGGGCTAATGGCTCGGGCGGCCGGCGGCTCAACGCCGGCAGCTCTGTACACGGCGGCGCTGCGCCGAAAGGCACGGGGAGGGGGTTGGAGGGCACGGGCGTGTGCCCCTCGCTCACCCGCACCCACTGGTGCCATCGGGGCAACGAGGAGAGGCCCCAGGCCATGGCGGGGTCAAGCCTGGCGGCAGCCATGGCCTCTGCACATGGCGAACGACGCCAGGGAGTACGAGGAGGGGAGCTAGGAGGGGGGAAACGAGCGGAAGCTCACGTGGAAGACGACGACGAGCTCGGGGAGGCCGGAGAGGTAAAGACGGCGGCGAATTCGTCGACGACGTCCACGGTGGACGGCGGAGAACTGGAGAAGGGGTCGACGTCTCCTGTGCTCCGGGGCTCGATTCCACGCGCAGCTTGACGAAGAAGACGATGGGGAAGAAGCTAGACACAGCGGCGCGACGAATGGAGCACGGTGGCCACGCGCGGGCACGACGGCGAGCTCGGACGGCGCTTGGTTCTGACGAGATTGATGAGGAGAGGAGGGGAAGAACAGCGAGAGGAGGGGGAAAGAGATGGGAACGACCAGGGAACCTTCCAGGCGCGGAATAAGGACGGGGGGAGCAAGCAGCTCGCCACGGCGACGCCGGCATGCTCGCCACGGCGTGAGCTGCCTGCCTGGCTTGGGAAGGAAGACGCCCCTGCCCCTGGGATGGGCCACCTCCCTGAGTTGGGCCCAGGTAAGGTGCGCATTGCCCCTTTTCTTTTGTTTTTTTTTTTTCTGTTCCTTTTGTTTTACCCTAAAAATAAATAGCCAGGGCATTTTATAAAATCCCCAATTCTTTTTATAAAACCTAGGTGACTCTATAGAAGTCAACCCCAAGTTTTGGGAATTTTTGAAATTCAAATTATTTGAATTTCAATTCAAATAGGCAAATGATTTAATTTCCAAGCCACTGTTTGGATTTTTGAAAAATCTATGAGCATGGGATTAATCCCAAATCACTTTTAAAATGATCCCACTCATTTTTAGGATTTTTCAACACATCCAAAAGAATTTTGGAAAAAGATTTATTTCTGGCCTTTTTATTTAATTCATTTAGGGCTTTTCTTTTCCCCATTTCTTTTTATTTTGCAATTTTTTTAAGATGCAAAAATGCAAGCTTAGCAAAGCATAAACCTAAATTCGGGTTCTGACAATATTTAACGCGTTGCGATCCAAGCTACCGTTAAAAAGATATTCGCATCGCAAGAAAATAATACAATCTGCCAATTTATTAAAAAAACAGAAGAAAAAAAGAGTCTGTTGGGCGAACTGCTACTAGTGGGCTAAACAGTTTGGGCGCTTGATAACTAATAATCGCACGGGCGGGAAATACACATGGGCCGGCCCAACAGTGCATAGCAGCAAAAAAATAAAAATAAAAAATAAAAAAGGGGGCGCTCACCTATGGGCCAAGGCCCAGGCCGGCTGTGGGCAGCACATGGGCCGCTGGGGCGCGCGAGGCCCACGTGGGCAGCAGCGGCTGGATCGTGGAAGCGAGTGGGCGCTCGTGCTCGTTCCCGACGAGAGAGCAGCGGCGGCGCCGCCGTCTTGGCCGCTCCGGCGAGGAGGCGAGGGGGCGCGGGCATGGAGGAGGCGGGAACGGGACGGGCCGACGCGGATCCGGTGGTCAGTGATGTCCAGGGCGGGAAGGCGACGCGGGCTGGCCACGGCGAGCTCGGCCCGAGCTCCATGGCGGCTGACCTCGGCCATGACGTGGGCCGGTGACTCCCTGTGCAGAGGGAGGAGAGGAGGGAGGTGAGAGAGGGAGAGGAGGCACAGCGCGGTGAGGGGAGGCTCACCGGAGGCGGCGCTGCACGCCGGAGTGCGAGCACGCGGGGGCGGCTCGGAGACGGCTCGGAGGAGCTCGGGCGAAGCTCCACGGGCAGGTGGGGAATTTTGGTGACGTGGCGCGACGTGAGGCGTCCGATTCAAATCGGACGGTGCAGATCGGTCGCCAGATCTGGATGTGGTGGGATTGGGGGTGCACGGAAATGGAGGCGGCGGGGGAGAGGAGCTGCACGGAAAGAGAGGAGACCGGCTAGGCTTTGGCTATTTTGGTAGGTTAGCACTGCTATATATAGCAAGTGGGTGTTTGGGGGTGTTTTTGGGCCACGAAATGGCCCGTTTCGGGTCCGGTTTTTCGGGTGGCTAGAATTTGAAGATAAGCGGGGAAAATAATCGCCGATTGATAAATCGGGGATGCAAAAAACGCAAACAAATCAGATAATCAGACAATTCACACCGAAAACAATTTTTTTTAATTTTTGTGAAATCTTGGCTGTTACATTCTTCGGGGGTGATCACCGTCTCGGAGGCACTATTACCGGCACAAACATCAACAAAGGGGGGGCAACATTGAATGTAAATGCACAAGCACATACTTATGTTGTCACATGATGTGAATGGTATTGATGTGACCTAGGTTCAATTTGTCACATGTTAATTGAAGTTGATTTGAAGAGTTAATTCAAATTCAAACTCCAAATGTTGTTCAAATTAGCCAAGTTGCATTTGCTATTGTTGTTTCTTTGTAAACAATCTTGACATGTGTATGATATGCCTCTGATGTTCAAGTGAAATGGTTTGCAATGCAATGGATCAAATTAGAATATAATTTGAATTAATTCCAATTAAGCCAAATAGCCAAAGCTATTGGTCCCATTTTAATATCAAGTCAAACATGGTTGAAAGTTGGATATTTGGATAGAGCATTTTCTGCTGATCATTTTTCATATATTATATGTTAAATTTGGAGTTAAAATGAATATTCTATGAATTTCCAAAGTTTAAAGTATTTTCTGCAATTTCCTGGTTTTTATTTTAACTTAAAAGCCAAATATGGCGTCAGCATTACGTCACTGTGACGTAGGGGGGGGCTGACACGTGGGGTCGGCTTGTCAGTGGGAGAGGGGTTTAATCCTCTCTGTTTATTTAACAGAGAGGGGTTAGGGCCAGGGGGCCCACACGCAGAAGGCGATTCCGGCGGCCAAAAGATGCGCGGTTAGGCGCGTTCGACGCGCAGGAACCTCGCGGATCCAATGGACATGGCCAGAGCATGGTCTGCTTTGCTTGCGCACGCCGGCGACCTCCATGGCGGCCCTGCTCTCCGGCGAACATGGAAAAGGGCGAAGGATAGCGCGAAATACTGCAGGTCTTGGGGGATTTTGGTCGTGTGCTCACCGAGAATCGAACGGTGAGGTCGTTAAGGTCGTAGGAGGCTCGACGGCGACGAATCGGTGGTGGTGAGCTTCGGGGTCTGGCGGCAGCTCGTTGAAGAATCCGGTGGCTACAGGAGCTCTGGACTCGATTCCTTTTGCACGGCGATGAAGACGACAGTGGAGAGCTCGATGGACAAGGCGGCTTGGGCTAGCTCTGATGGTGGCCGCGTCGTAGCAAGGCGGCCGCTCCGGCTAGTGCTCGGTGGTGCGCGAAAACGACGACGAGGACGGAGGGGTGAGCCAGATGAGGGGGGGAAAGGTCAAGGGGCCTTCCAGGCGTCGTCGTGGCGAGGAGATAGGCTCGGGGGAGAGGCGTAGACGGCCTGGCCGTCGCGGTGGCATCGGCGTGCTTGGCATGCTCGACACCGAGCAGGTTGAGAAGGACGACAACGGCGCCGGGTGGGCTGGGCCGTGGAAGGTAAGTTGGGCCGAGGCCCAGGTAAGTGGGCTCGGTTTGCTTTTTCTATTTTTCTTCTGTTTTCTTTGTCTGTAAATTTTTTTGCTCTCGATAAAAATAGCAAAGAATTTTGTAAAATCCTCAAAAAAAATTGTGACCTTACATGGCATAATACTAGCCACTCACAAGTTTTGGGAATTTTTGGAAGTCAAATAATTTGAATTTCAATTCAAGTATGGTTATTATTTAATTTCCAAGCCCTATTTGGAATTTTTAAGAAATCTTGGAGCATGCAGTGGGACCCACTTCACTTTATATGTGATCATGCTTATTTATAATACTTTTCAAAAATAACAGAGGAATTTTTGGAAGAAATTTTTTTCTGGCCAGTTAATTAAATTCTTTAGGGCTTTTCTTTTCCCCATTTTTGAATTTCTTTTGAAATTTTCACATGATGCAAAGGGGCACTCAAACCCTAGCACTTAGCCTAGATGGGGTTGTGACACTTAAATACAATACATCAGCGAAAGATATACGTTTGAGTACAATCTTCAATCAAAGGCCTAGTGGCAAAGAGAAAAACAACAATCCCTTAACGACATAGGTCCATGCTCTCCACCGGGATCCACCTAACTAGTCGTCGTCGGGTCTCCACGAGGAATGTCGATCAACATACATGTTATCGATCAAGAACCCTGAAAAGAGTTTGGGGTAGTATCATGAGTACAGAAGTACTCTACATTCAACTTTACTTGTCAACTGACCCAGCAAGGACTTTATCACTCGTCATTTTGGGATAACTAGTAGTTCACGGTAAGGAAGGGATAGTGGTGAGGTTGCTGCCGCACTAACAATATATGAAGTGGCTAACGATTTATTTAGACTAAGATGAGAAGCCAAGCATTCGATGAGGAATCGTCTCCAACAAGTCTGCTATCCAGCTACTTACGCAATCATAACACCTGTCCTATCTCTGTCCTCCCTTTTCATCACCCGATGAAGAAGAAGCAGTCAAGGGACACACACGTTGATCAAGTTTTAGTCACGATTCAGTTGATGTTATCTATGAACAAGGAGTAGGTCTCAAGTCGTCCATAACCCTGCAAAGGACTTCTCGAAAAGATTTAACCCTGCACGGGTGTACCAACTGTCCATTACTAGGCTCCGCATGCACGCCCATCTCTCTCAGTTGCTACCCAGCAGAAGAAACCATTTTGTGATTAGTCCCGAGAGATCCGAAATGACAGGTCCTTCTAACTAACATCGCACAAATATGGGTGGCCCCCGGTAGAGTCGACACACAACTCAAGAGTGGGCCTCTTGAATTGGACTCTTCCGTGTCACGACAGGCTGGAATGACATCTACAAAGCAGGTAGGCATCCCACGCTCCGCAAAGCTTTGGAACAACAGGATATACCATCCCACTGGCCCACGTTAACCTATTCTGAAAACCTGCGGGCCCCTGCCCGCCTCTCCTACTACGATGAAAATGGAAAACCAGCTCGGGCCACCACTAGAAATGTAAGAATCTAGGTATGTAAGAAAAGGGGACCCCATAGCATCCCACACGCAGTTAGGCACGCTCAGTCTTAAAACAAAGCGCTGAGGCGACATAGCCCGACCTTCCACCCTTCACCGAATACAGTGAACATCATAATAATCATATCATCCACAAGAATATAATAGTGTGATAGCCCAAACCAAGGAGTAATAGGACGTAAATTTTTAGCATCCTAAGCATGCATACTAAGCAGGGGCTGAGCAACGAGCAATAGTAACATAGCAGTACAAGGTTTGCTGGGAGGGTACATGGTTGTATTGGTTTGAGAGAGGCTGTAAACTTGTGGTAGGATCAAATATCGAAACTAACCTAGACTAGCATGCAAACCACTGGTTATTAAAATGGATCATAAGTAATGTATAGTCCTTGCCTGTTGAGATGTCGGGTAACAAAGGTGTAGGCGATCACAAGCTCGGATTGTCTCCGAGAGTATTCGCCGGACATGAAGTAAACTATGGAAAGGCAATCAACGGAGATGCATCTATTACTACGAAGCAAAAAGAAGCAAGAAAGATCAAGAAGGCAACACGAGGCACGGAAATACGATACGGATCTACCATCAAGAGCGGTTACTAACAGATTAAGTGAAGTATCGATCTCACACGACGATACTTCACGTTTAGCAATGGTTCAAGTTGTTTAGCTACACGGCATGAGCAAAGTTTGTTAACATGGCATCTCAGACAAGCATGGCTTGTCACACATTCAAGGCAAGAGGTGAAGCATAAAGTAAACTATCTATGCTACTACCTCCATCACAGTTTATAAGTCCTACGCGTACCCCTAGGTCGTCAATTTAACCAACATAACATAACATATATAATATAAAAATTATACCAAATGAAAATATAGCATTCGATGTTTATAATGATATGGTTTTTATAATATTTATCTTATGTTATGTTGGTTAAATTGACAATCTAGCAGTACGTGTAGGCCTTATAAACTGTGACGGAGGTAGTAGTCAAGTTAAGTGAGGCAAATTCCTAAACATGGCATATCACTAAGTACCCCACGAAAATTAAAGCATTTGGTACTGTTCTGACCTAAAGCATATTTTATTTTTATTAGCAAGCAAGGAGCAGCATAATCATAATCAACATGCAATTCTAGCAAAGTTACATATAAAGAACATTTTTATCAGAGCAACGGTTAAAAAGTTATGGACTATTACATTTTAAAGTGGCATGTCATGTAAATAGCAGGTAGACAACATGTAGACAACTTCAAACATGGAACATGAGAAATTTTTATTAAATTAGACAAAATTGTAAGCAAGTTACATGTAGAACATGTCGCAGTCCGAGCTACGGTTCACGCGATACAAGCATCGCCAAAACTACGCACAATCTGCCATTTAAATAAGCCCAAAAAATAACAAAACATTTAACGGGCCGAAACAGGGGAAAACGGGCCTATTCGGGTGAGCACAACCTATCTATCCTTCGCACAGGCTGGTACACAACGCACAGAACAAACAGGCCAAGCCCAGCTGCAACAGGAAAAAACGGGGTGTTGACCTTGCGTGTCATGGCCCAGGTGGCGGTGAGCGTCAAATAGCGTGGGCTCGCTCGTGCGGCGGTGGTGCTGCTGCAGGCCGCGGCGCGCTGGGACGTTGGGTGCGGCTGGCCCATGGCGGTCAACAGGGCTGGAGTGTGCTAGCGGCTTCCGACCAGGGGTGGCGGCCCTCCGACGACGAGCCGGAACAGGGGAAGATTGCGAGGACAGGAGGGCGGTGAGCTCCATGGGTGTCGCGGTGAGCTCGTGCAGCCGGCATCCATGGCGGCTTGGGTGGCGGAGGCACGACCTGAGTAGGGCGAGATAGAGGTGAGTTCGATGGAAGAGGAGAGGAGGAGGAAGAGAAGGGAGTGGGGAGGAGGTAACCGAGGCAGGTGGCGGCGCTGCTCGCCGGAGGAGGCCAGACGGTGGCTGCGTGCATTAGCCGCCACGGGGAGAGTCGACGCAAGGAGAGAAGCCCCACACGGATGGCTCGGTTCTGGTGACGTGGCGCTCTATGAGCCGTCCGATCTGCATCCGAGGTGCCGGATTGAGCCGCCATATCTTAACGTGGGGGAGGTTGGTGGGGGTTGGCTGCGCCATGTGGCGGCGGGGAAGAGGGTTGGCATGAAAATGGAGGGGAGTAGGGGCTAGGGTTTATTCAGATTAGGTACGGGGGCTTGTTCATTTATACCAGGTGCTTAGGGAGGCTAAAAGGGCTATAAAATGGGTTGGCTAGAGGGTTTTTTAGCCCTAGTTTTGGGGGGGGCTGGCATATTACGAAAATACCCCGTTTTATCACCCCACGTCCTACCTTGCATGTTTTTCATTGCATTGGCTCCGTATGACCTCCAATTCAGATGAAACCTCGAACCACGCGGTCCGCGCGTCGAGCCGGTATTGTCTATCACAATGGAATCCATTCCGAGAATGTTTTCTCGTGCCCGATAAAATAATCCATTTATTTAATAAATGGGGTTTTCTGTTCCGAGGGTGATGGTTGGTCTTGTGCCGGAAGCTACGTCGGTGATCAGGTAAATACCCGGTGCCGCAAAAGGTCGTGTCTCATATTGGAAAGGTTTGGTCACGCATACCAGTACGAGAAGGGGGGAATATAATTCACCAATTAATAAATTGGCGAAACAAATATTTCTAACAATTCTAACAATCAACAAAATAAATAAATAAGCAAAATATTAAATTAGGGTTGAATTTCTGGGCTGTTACACCGTGCGGGCGGGTGTCTTGTCTTTGGTTGTTGTTGATGGCACGACTGGTGATGTAAGTGATCGGGCTTCATCCGTGAGACGCAGAATACCCCATCGGTTGATGTAGATCTAATATCCACCAAAGGTTAGGTCAACGCTTGTGCGTAGATCTATGAAGGTTGACTTCAAGATCGGAAGGTGCGCGACGAAGCCGAGGGATCCGAATAGATCGGATTCTGCAAGAGTCATGGACGCGTCGATTACTGATGATGTCGCCGAGTTGTCGACTGCTGATGATGGAACCGTCGAGATCATGATTCCAACCTGCATCGTCCCCACGGTCAGCGCCAATGGCGAGGATCGGCCTCGGTAACTCCCATGGTTAGGAACCCTGGGTTTAGATCATAGAGACATGAGTGTAGGTTGGCGATACTCGTCGGCTAACAGGAGATAGGGATTACCCAGGTTCAAGGCCCTCGATCGGTAGAACCCCTACTTCTTGCTCGATGTATTATATGGTGTAGGCGATTACAGTGGAGGTCTCGGCGAGATTGCTCTAGACGAGGGTGTAGCTATGCGACAATGGATCTCCTAGACGTCCCCACTCCCAGCCGTTATATACTAGGCTAGGTCCCGAGGAGTCCGTCTATGTTTACACAGGTGATTGCCGATTCTAGCTAGTCTTGGCGGACACGCCTTGGACTCTAAACCGTCTTGGACTCCATGTCGGCGCAGCCATCGGTGTTTCGGGTGGGATGATCTTGGGTCAGCGGAAGCTTCTAGTGGGCGTTCCGTCTGGACACACACCAGGTACCCTCATGCTGAGGAGTCTTGGGGGTATCCAATCGTCACTCATTATTCCTCTTTGGGATCTTTTCATGTGTCCTCTTTTTGGATCTTTTATTCCTGTCCTCTTTGGGATCTTTTCCTCACTTTAAGGGCAACACTCTATATTTTACAAGGATGTAGAAGATCACACACTTTATAAGAAGTACCTAACATAAAGAAAACTGAAAAGTGAATCATGATGTATGAAAATGTATGCCTCTGCCAGTGTAGCAGGATATGCAACGATACTAGCGCTTCATGTAGCAATTATAAGGGCAAGGCCCAACTAGCATGCGGATCTACGCTCAAGAAAAATCATCTATGACAATGAAAGATCAAGTCACGAGAAGATGGATGTTTGCATGACAATGTATCTCGGAAAGGCTATGGAAATGCCTTGATATGTAGGTATGGTGGTTGTTTTGAGGAAGATATAATGAGGCTTATGATGACAGAACGTATCATGCCAAGTGTTTGGATGCACCAACGAAATTTTCACTGACTCTCAAGATAAGAAAGGGCAATGGACGGTACCGAAGAGGCTAGAAAAATATGGATGGTGGAAGTGGCAACAATCGAATACTCGCATTAGTCAAAGGAACTCATCCACTTATTATCGGTAACTCTCTATATAGTCAGGAGATTCACAAAGAGACAAGTACCCCTAGGAGGAGTGTATGGGGGTTTGGTTATCCTTACGCATCTTCGACCCATGATAACCTGAGGGTAACTATATATTACTACCCCTCCGAAGGTTAGTGATCCATCTAGTAGCTAAAGTTCTCAAATATTTTTTGTAGTTTTCAAAAATAACACGTTGAAAGAAAATAAGACACCTATCTCTAATAGGCTTGAGCTCTTGAGACACAAAATTCCAAACATTACTCGAAACAATACCTCAAAACTATTGCAAGTTACTACTAAACTTATAATAGCAACCTCAATTACCTACTCAAAGTCAGACACACATTGAGTGCAACAAGCCAACTCTCTAAACTAGATAAGCATGAAACTCAAGAGAGTTCTAGGAACAACAACATAAAAAAAACTCTTAAATATAAACATGGAAAAGAAGAGCTAAACATGACAGCAACTAGAAAAATAAAGAACACTCAACAAATCTAGGCATGAAAACTATGAGCATTCTAGGAAAAATTGGATCGTGTTTCTCTCCCAAACAAAGTATGATGGAGTCCTACTTGTTATGAATAGAAAACAAAACTAAAAAAACTAAAAAGTAAATGCAAGACACTCCAAGCATAGCACATAACATATGAATTGATAAATATATAGTGTGGAGAAGGACGAACTTGTGATTGTTGATGAAGAAGGGGATGCGTTGGGGCATCCCCAATCTTAGACGCTTGAGTATCCTTGGATCTCTCTTGAGGGTGCCGGGGGCATCCCCAAGCTTGAGCTTTTGACTCTGCTGGATTTTCTTTCATCATCTTCCTTCGCATACTTGAAAACTCTCTTCATACAAAATTTATCATAGACTGATTAGAGTGGTCAGTACCCATAATAAAATAATTTTCCTCTACTACAAATAAGGATTTTCAACAAGGGCTACTGTTTCTCAATATTGCCAAAAGGTTTTTTAAAAAGAAAAAGAATGTGCAAGATTTGCGAAACTGGGAAAACGTAAAACATGTTAGAATATGGAAAAAACATACCAGCAGGTAATAAATAATTTTTTCGGGGTACTTCTGCAACTCAAATCAAAAAACTCAGAACAGACCGCAGATAGTCAATTCTACAGAGAATACTGTCAAAACAAATCAGAAAATAAAGATGATGTGGTGATTTTTAAAGATTTTTTCAATGAAGCAAACAAAATCTGTTTTCTGGACAACATGTCACAACTTTCGATCTACTTTCCACCGGAGGGTAAAACTTGACACAAATCTTGAAAATAAAGGTACAATGATGTTGATATAGTAGTAACAAGCATCAAGACCACTAAAACTGAAAGTAAAAACATTTTGGGTTGCCTCTCAATAAGTGCTTTCTTTTATGCCTTTGAGCTAGGCATAAGTATTATAGAAGATGCTCTCAAGAGAATAAGAATTTAAGAAAATGGGAGCATCAAGAAGCAAATATGAAACACATTTAAGTCTAACCGACTTCCTATGCCTTGGAACCTTGTAAATAAATAAATCATTAAAGCTCAAAGTAACAAGCATAGGAAGGTAAAATATGAACAACTTCAAAACTTTCAACTTAAAGAGAGCTGTTTTTGTAACATGAAAGTTTCTACAACCAAACTTTCCTCTCTCAAAATAATTTTCAGTAGCATCATAAACAACATAAAGAATATAACTATCACATAAAGCATGTTGTTCATGACCTATAAGAACATGTGTATTATTTTCAATACAGTCTTTAAGATCATAAGATAAATGCAACCCATCACAATGAGCCTTAATAAGAGCAAAATTCTCCGGAATATGATTTGGAGAATTCAAAAGGATAATAGGACAATCAAGTATGGGTGAAATAGCAACAATTTCATGCTTAACAAGAGGAAGTATAGCAAGTTCATTTCCGTAAGCATCATCCATATTGGCATCATGGCCATAACCATAGAAGGCATCAACTTCATCAAAAAGGGATATTTCATTACAATCCATAGGGTCATAACACTCATCAATATAGCATTCATCCTCCTTTGGTAAGCGTGGAGGGCAATCATATAAAGAAGAGTCAAAGAGTTACTCTCATTAGAAGGTAGACATGGATGGCTCCATTCTTCCTCCTTTTGTTCGTCACTCTCCTCCTCTCTTCAATAGAGTCCTGCAAAGCATTAGTCTCTTCCTTTGGGGAGAGACTCTCTCAAGATAATCAATAATATAATGTTTTTCATTGTAATTTTCAAATAAATACTAAACTATAGCAAGACTCTCAAATTTGTAAGGGGCATCATCAATATTTTCAAGAAAATAAGCAATTTCATAGGCACCCTTAAAATAAACAAATTCTTCAACATGATTCATCCCTGTAGAACAATATATATCATATATTGAGCACAAGTTTCTCGCATACTCATACGATTGATGTATTAGTGTCCATAAGTGTATCCCTTTTTGAGACAAGCAATATTCCTTGTAATACTCTTGTTGATCCTCAGTGAACCCTCCATGCTAATAAGAAAGATCTGGTCTCAAGGAAGTTAGACATTGATGGCAAGTAAGGTATTAGACATACCATTTTTTTGGGGGTTTTGATATAGGACAAGAAAAGATAAAAATGTAAAGTAAAATAACAAGACTAAAAAGCAAAGGTAAAAGATAGTGTGCAACTCCCCTATCTTGTAGACTGGAGTCCCCGGGAACGACGCCAGAACTTCGCTTGATGGCACTGGATAGTGCTCCTCGTTGGCTACCCCAAGTGGAAGGTTGAGATGTAGACAGTAGCAAATTTCCGTCGGTGAAGGTACCAAGGTTTGTCTCCAATAGGACTCCAAGTGCAACAAGATGGTGACAACGACGACAGAGATTCGCTGGTGCCTAAGTTGACGTGGTCCTGCACACAAATGCAAATAACTTTGGTCCCAACGAGTCAGATAGGTTGTCAATCTCTTCGTTCTTGTTGTTTACAATGGGTCAAAACACAAGGGGGACTACTCACTTCGCATCCCGAAGGAGATCATGGTGTTGGAGAGGCCTCCGTATGTCAATACTCCCTCCGACAGGGTGCCGAGACAGGTTCTCCTAGCGATCCCGAGATCGGAATTGCGGCGGTGGAGGAGTAGTGGATGAAATCGCGTAACGGGGCTCTCCTCGAGGGTTTCTGTATCGAGGGAAATAAATAGGAAAAAGAGGGGCTCGAGGGGTGGCCCCACCCGACCAGGAGGCCAGGTGGTGTGGCCTCCCCCCTGGCCTTTCCGGTTGGCCTCTTGGACAGGGGATGGGCCCCTCCGCCACTCCTTCGGGCTTCTGGAGTCTGCTGTTGCGCTAATTTTTTATCTTATTTTTCTGGAATTTTCCGAGCACTTTTATTTTTGACATTTTCCTGCAATGCACAGACAACAGCTGACAGAAACAGGAATTGGTCACTGAATTAGTAGGTTAGTGCAAATATGTTGCAAAAGGTATGAAAGTTCATCCAAAAATATAGCAATAACACCTATATAAGAATGGAACAAGCAGAGATTATAGATATGTTTGGGACATATCAACCGCTTGGCCGGTAGAACCGATGGACTAGCGGAAGTACCGGCCGACCGTTTGTACCGTCACGAAGGGAGGTTGTACCGATCGGATGAAATTTGGAGCACTTCAGTCACTGATTCGATTCACTTGGGGGAAAAAGTCGATTTTGACAGGACATTATCGATACTCAGCGTACTAGCCCCTAGAGATACACCAGAAGTCTACACCATGTAAGCACGATCGGTAGAAATTGATGATGGGAAGAAATGCCCTAGAAATGGAGGGTTCCAAAGAAACCCTAAAATGCGAGAGAACGAGGACATTACCCGCATCCATGGTGCAGATCGCTGAGGAGGAGAAAGGCACAAGCCCGATCTGAAGGAGACCAGTGGGATCTGAGGGGCCGGCGGTAGGAGTCCGGTTGGAGGTGAAGACGAACAAGTGTGTGGAGAGTGGGGAATAACTCCCTATACCCGTGGTTGAAACCTTTTTATACCACCCGAACCGGTAGTACCGTTGTGGAGCGGCCGGTACTACCGGCCACTGAGGCAACCAGGGTTGCCGCGGTACCTCCAGCCGCCTGGAGACACCGATTTTACCGGGATAAATCCCGATTGTGCCGGTGGATGACAGGGGTCGGTTGTTGATGACCCTCAACTGTAGGGGATCAGTTGTAGCATTTTCGATAAATAAGAGTGTCAATCCCAAAGAGTAGCATAAGGTATTGGTAAGTGACTTTGGTAAAGAAATAGCTGCAGGAACTAAAAGATAACTTTTTAGGGGTTTTCGATATAAGCAATAAAAGGTAAAAGCGAGCAAAGTAAAAGTCACTTAGGAGTAACGAGTGGCCCAATCCTTTTGAGCAAACGTGAGGCCTAGCAACTGAACTTATAAAGGCTAAAGCGTTCTTGAGGTCACACGGGAGAAATAGTGACGTGCTTTCGCTATATTCCATATCGGTACTATGTGATGTGTTGAAAAGTGTTGAGTTGGTGGATCTATGCTAGTGCACCCTCTAGACTAAGATAAGTGCACTCTTATGATTAAACACCTTGCAAGAATCCGCAAATACAAGATAGTAATTAAGGCAAAAGCCTAACCATAGCAATACAATCGATGATCCATTTTTCCCTTGTGCAAAAGCGTGCGAACTGGGGTTCACGTTTCTGTCACTCTGACAACCCACCGTAAGCATTCTATATACACAATGCATTCCCCTAGGTCCGTAATAAGGCGAAGTGTTGAGTGTTCGACTCACACAACACCACTAGGAAAATAACAACACAACTTAAGTATCAAACAACACATATTACTTCAACTACATATGACTACTAACAAGTAGACTTCTCCCATGTCCTCAAGAACTAAAGTAACTACTCACAAAACATAAAATAGGTGGTATAAAATCTGGACACAATTATATTTCTCCAACAAAACTCAATAGCATTCATCACACGGTAGTAATCAACACCGGTAGAGTAGAGATGATAGATAGTACGGAGTACAACACAAGTTGGACTTGTGAGGTGAGATTGGATGAAGATGAAGATGGTGCTGATGTTTGAGATGATGTTGATGATGATCTCGATGATGCCCGTAAAGATAGTGATGACGATGGTGACGATCTCCCCTTCCGGGAGGTGTTCTTCCCGGCGGAATCTGCCCGCCGGAGATGTCTTTTCTCCTCTGTTGGTTTCCTCCACGGAGTGGCGGCGGAACTCGCGAAAACTCTCCCTTTTTAGGGTTTTTGGACAACGAGGGATAAATACGCCAGAGGGGGAGCCTGGGGTGGCCCCAGGGGTGCAGGCGGCCACCCAGCGCGGCCAGGGGTGGGGCCGCACCAGGGGGGCGGCCTGGTGGCCCCCTCTGGTTCCCGTTTTGCATGTTCCCGTCATTCTTCTAGAAAACACTCTCCATTAATTTTCAGGTAATTTGGAGGTCTTCTCCTTCAGCAACTCAGCGTCCACTTTTTACCGCTTAATCCTGTGTCTGCTGCTTCGGCATCGGAAAGTTGCAAACTGTGTAAATTAAGCCAAAACAACATAAGAATAGCATCATATCGTGAAATATATCAATGAATAAGAAAGAATTACTATATAAAATAGTGATGCATTTGGGACGTATCAAGTCCCCCAAGCTTAGACCTCGCTTGTCCCCAAGCGAATACTGAGCTCGGTAAACCTGTCCACAAGTTTAGAGAGTGAAGTGTCGATAAATAGAACACGGACAAGAAGCATCAAGTTCTCTTCATCAAACTCAAGAATCCTTAACAGCAACCTGAACTCATAAGGTCCTTATGAGAAAGTAATAACAATTATAATCAAAAGTAGGGCTGACAAAACTCATCAAATTATTGCAAACATATCCTTGGTCAAAGGACAACTAACAACTTTTACTTTTTCTCTTTCACCTTTTAATGAAACAATTTGAAGATTTTTGAAAGAACATGTTATTATCATGAAGTTCAAATGCTAACACAAAGGAAGATGTCTGCTTGGCAAAAGCTTTCGCAAACAACTTACTTATCAAAAAGATAATGTCAATGATGATGTGGCATGGCAAAACTTAATGCAACATTATATGAATGAATCCTCATCAGCATCAAGTGTATGTTCTCTTTTGGAAAAAGAAGGAAGTGGGACAACTGACTCAATACAAAAGTAAAGGAAAGGCCTTGTTACAAGCAAGCAGGGAACACTCATGTGCTATCCTTAAATCAAACAGAATAAAAATAAATTTTGGGAGGTGCATAGTTTGTCAATGAATGCTAATAGATAGCTCAATTACTTCTCAAGATGGACAAGTTTCGAGGAACGGCTCCCATGTGGGGACGATCACATCCCCTTAATCTCCTTTGTTTATCACTGCCAAAGTTTCTGATTTATCATAGACCAAGCGTGAAGGAGGTTTTTTTTGTTGTATTATCTTTCGAGCTGGGCGCACTCATGCCAGTTCCTCCTTGTATTATGGGTTTGCAGATTAGACATGCAATCCTGGGGTAAAACTTGTCCAACTTAAGAAGATCATAAATTACCTACTACTTCCTCATGAGCTAAACAACGGGCATAAATTCTATACTTCTAGGAGTGGTAGGAAAATACCACGAATAGGAAGGTATGGTGGACTTATATGGAAGATATTGGTTTCAGGGTATGGATGCACAAGCAGAAATCTGCTAGGCAAAGAGTTTGGCTAGCAAAGGCTTTGAGAGAACAGACAATTGATGCTAATTTAGATGCAAAACATATAAAGCATAAACATTAAGGTAAGCATAACACATCAAGTTGTCTTCCTTATCAACATAAAACTTCAAGCATAATAACATAAAGGTTTTGGCTATGTCGCTACTTGGGAAAACATGCATGTTGTCAAGCCAAAGCTATGTTTCCCAAAAATTAAATAAAGTTTTCAAAGCCATACCTGATATAAGGTCAATACTCCCCATAAGAATCATTGTTGGGAATTTTCCCTAGAGGCAAATAAAATATGTTTTATTAGCATATTCCATTAGTTCATAATAAGTTTAATATTGTGCTATAACTGTATTAAGCGGAAACATTAATACACGTGTGGTATAAAACAACCAGGTCCCTAGTTAACTCTAGTATACTAGCTACTTTCAATCGGATGATCAAGGTTTCCTAATCATGAGGACATAATCGCCTATTGACAATTGGGTCGTATCATTGGGAGAATGATATGATGGACACACACCCACCAGAAGTGTTGCAATGTGATCGAGTCACATGAGTTCAACACTGCGATAACTACAACGTAGTGACCAGATCCTTAGACCGTAATGACCATACGTAATTACTGTCTATTAGGATGTCTTGATTTGCTACCCACCGCCTGAATGAAATATGTTGGCCATAAAGTACTTCAGGTATTCCGAATAGATATGTTAATGAGTATGCAAATAGATCAACGCAGGATTTGTCCAACCGAGTGACGGATAGGTACTCTGGGCCCACTCGGTGATATTGCGTCATAAAGTTTGCAAACGTGTGACTAGGTCACGGGGTTGCAATATCACGGGAACGAGTAAAATTTTTTGTAGGTAACGAGGATGAACTAGGTATATTGGATACTGACGATCAAACCTTGGACCAGAAAAGTACCACAGGTCAAAGGCATAATGCTCAACGTTAAACGGATCCAACAGCAATGAAGTTTCATTCGATTGTAGCGCAGGGGCCATCTAGGATTGTAACCAGGTCTGATCGATGGTCATTGATCAAGAGAGTGTCTTGATCATGTCTGTTGTTTCTTGGACCGTAGGGTGTCACACTTAAGGGTATTCGACGCATTAAGGATAGATTCGGGATCACCGGAGAAATAAGTGAGAACACAGAAATAGTTTCCGGGGGAGGCCAGAAATTGTTTTCGGAATTTTTAAAGGTTCAAAATGTTATTTAATAATGTTTAAATATGTTTTATTATTTAGTTATCTGAATTAAATATTAAAATATAATTAAATATAATTAAAATATAAGAAAAAGGCATATGGGCCTAAAGAGGCCCATTTGGGGAAGAGGGAGTCTTCCCCCATGGGCCATGTCGCCATGAAGGGGCCCGTGCCCCCCCTAGGGGCGCAATTGCCCCCCTCCTCCCCTTTGGTTTTGTACCACATGGGAAGTTGAGGGAGATGTGCCCCCTTCCTTGGCCTATATAAGGAGGGGTAGGGTGCCCTTTTTCCTTCATCCAATTTGAGACTAGTTTCTCATCTCTCTTCCTCCTTTCTCCTTCCTATGAGAGGACTCCCCTTATATGGTGTCTACACTAGTTTGGGGATTTCTCCACCATACGCACGCCATCGTGCTTCTAGAATCGGGATCCGAATCCATCTTCTTTCCGCTGCTCTTCTGGTTCAGAGCCCGGAGGGACGTCGGGTACATCGGATGTGTGTAATCCCGCAAGGCGCTACACTTGTGGCGCTACTTCATCGTCGTGGCCGTATCACGGCGTCTTCACCGACAACATTCCTACGGGGACCTAATCCCGTCATCGGTCTCAAGGACCGGGTGGCTAATAGAGTCATCGTGGAGCTGCGCGGCATCAGGGATTGCTGGTACAACTACGCCAATCACGTTCACGCGGGAACTTTGCCCTCTTAAACGGCTACATACTGGTATGTGAACCTATTCAATCTGTTCCTTGAATCGCCATAGCATAGGTTTTGGGATTGGGTATCGTAGGTTATTAAAATTTTGTGTTTTCTGCCCCGAACCCCAACAGTGCTATCTTGAGCAAGGCTATGCGTAGATGTATTGTAAAGATAGAAAACATCTAGTATGTGGCATCAATTCTTCAATTTTTACCCTCCCACGTGTACTCGTTTAGCATTGCGGTAATGTCCTGATGAAGAGGCACTGACTGACCTTACGCGTTTACTTGAGACTGGTTCCACGCTTGACATATGGCTTGTACCATATAAGTGGCTTTGGGGTGTCTGTCTCTCTAACATTAGCTTTGCGAAGACGTTTGCAATGGAGGGCCCCGACAGGGGTGTAATGGAGACAATTGCTGAGTTGTTGTGGTTTTATGTTCGTAGGCACAGAAACGGTTCTATCTCGAAAGCCCTAGCAGCCACGTAAAACTTGAAAAAGTTCAAATAGAGGTGTCTAAACTTTAATTTGCAGGGGGGTCATAGTTAGTATGATTTGGTGTAGTTTATTTGGTGTAACATCAAAGAGAAAACTCGTCGAGTGATCAAAAAATTATCATTTTAAATGTTGAAAATCTCCCTTGACTGGAAATTGTGGTGTCGTCATTGCTGATGCAGAGGTGGCATGCTTGCGACACCCTGCTGAGATGGGACGTCACGCTAAGTTATGACGACCTGTTGTTCTTGTCGTGTGTGCGAAGCGCTCCCGATGTGAGTAGCCCCCGAGACTATGTTCGACTCGCAGAGTCGGGCATAGGCTTGAGTTGTTCTGAAGCTAACCCCGTCTTCTTGTTCGATCTTGGAGGGGAAACATTCATCGACTCTTCGAGGAGAACACGTGTTGAATCTCGATTGAAGCAGCAGTCGACTCCCGGAGGAGAAAGCCGGTGTAACTTTTTTGTAATCTCTTGTGAAGCCAAACTTTAATACCGAGCGGGAACTCGTAAAGGAGCTCGCGCTATGGAGCTCGTCGGGTGCGTGGCAGCGCTCCCGATAGAAGTAGCCCCCGAGGATATATGTGACTTTTAGAGTCGGGCATAGACTCTGGTTGTTCTGAAACTAACCCCAGTGTGAATTTCTTGGGTTGTGCGGCGCAACCCCCAAGTGTTGGGTGCAGCTGTTGCATGTTGTTTTATCAGGAATGAGTCGAAGAGTTCAATAGAAGTTGCGGCATGTGGCCGGAAGGGACTCGACTCGCTGGGCGGAGTCAGCTTGACGGAGTTGCAGCATGTGGCCAAGAAGCAGTCGATGTGGCGATACCTGCGCGATGGAGCTCGGTATGGGATAGCCCGTACATAGGAGAATGTGCGTGATGACGACCCTGTATTTCTTCTCGAAGATACACAAGATTGGAATTTTTTCAATTAACCAGAATATCATGAAGGAGCTCGGATTTTATGAACCGGAAATCACACGGAGGTGTCGAGATTTTGTGAACCGGAATCTGAGCCAGGATTTTTTGAATGAACCGGAATCTGATCTGAGCCGGGATTTTTTTAATGAACCGTAATGTAAGACAAAATTTTATAATGAACCGGAATCCGAGCCAGGATTTTGTAATGATTTGTAACATTTGTTGACTTGTCTTCAATTTCCTGCAATATCGGTGCGTATGTAGCCCCTGAGTCTTTAAGTTGTCTCGAGGGGTTGGCGGGACTCTATGCTGCAAGAAGATGGAAGATAGCTCACGGGTGTCGACTGCGACCGAAGCATGTTAAAAATAGGAGAAAGATTTGGTTTTGAATCGTAGCAGAGGGACTTTGGGTTGTGTGATCCTGCGTAGATTCGAGCTGGACATAGTTGTCGATTTTTACTCGAGTGAAGAGGCAGGGTCGATGGAGCGGACGGAGTTGATTCAGCGGACGGTCTTGATGCGGTTGATAGACTTGACGCGGTGGACGGACTCGAGGCGGCGGATGTAATCATCGCGGTGAAGTTTTGTGTGGTGTGCTGCTTGACAGAGGCGATGCAGTGGACGGAGTCGACATAGTGGCGACTACGACGTTCAGCCTCCGAGTCCGCCTTGCCGAGCGAGCGGACGTGGCGAAGTCGACAACTGCACCATAGTCGTCTGATCGAGTACAAAGATGAAGTTGTTGTTTGTTGATGAAGCGCTCTCCTAGGGACGTCGAAGGTGAAATTTCTCACGGGCGCGCTCCCAGTTTTTCCGAGAGTGATGGTCGGTATAGCGGCGGGTGCAGCTTCGCTATTTCTGACGTGATGATGGGTGTGCTTTGGTTGTTGGGGTCGATTTCCTTGCCCTTGTTGGCTGAGTTTCTATTTTTTTCTCCAAGGGTTCGTCATATACACCTGGAATGGTGTACTCGGGGGGGCGGGGGGGTTCATTGATGCGGAAAATTTCCCAGCCAAGAACTTCGTCATTTTTGTCATGGTTGCTGATGGAGGTTGTCTTGCGGCGGGTGGCATGGTCGGTGTTGGAGGTCGCCATGCGAGCGGGTGAGTTGATGTCAGAACCCTCTGTTAGGTAATGTGCTAGGGTTAGTAAGTCACTTGCATCATGTTAAAATTTCAAAAGAAATCTTTGAAATCAAAATCAAAAGCAAAATGGGAGAAGGAACCCCCCAGATGAATTAATTCAAAAGGCCAGATAAAAATATTCTCCAAAAATTCATGTTAGAATTTTGAAAAGTCTTATAAATGAGTGTGATCACATATCAAGTGATGTGGGACCCACCCCATGCTCATGGATTTTTCAAATATTCAAACAGTGCCTTGGAATTAATTAAAAACCCCTATTTGAGTTAAGATTCAAATTATTTGAATTTTAAAAAGTGCCAAACTTTATAAGTGGCTAGTCTATATTATTATGAGGCCATATAAAAAGTTTCAGCATTTTAGAAAATGGCTAAGTATTTTTTTTGCTAGCCAAAACAAATGTCAGAAAAGAAAAACAGAAAAAGAAGAAGAAAATCTTACCTGGCGCCCAGGCGAGAGCAGCCCACCTAGCCCAGCCGGCCCACCAGGGGCAGCAGGGTCTTCTTCCCCGCCCCGCGCCTCGAAGCTGCTCGGTGGAATGCCACTGAGCCAGCCGTGGACGCCACGTCGCCGCCGAGCACCTTCCAGGCCTCCCCGTGCCCTCTTCTCGCGCCTGGAGACTCCCTGGAGCACGCCACGTCCATTTCCCCCCTCCAGAGCTTCTTCCCCCTCCTCCTACGCTCGAATTCGTCGTCACCCGAAGCTTCACCGGAGCGCACCGCCGTGGACGACGTGGCCACCGTGCCCTAGAGCTCAAGCCAGCAAGTCCACCGTGCTCCTCGTCATCGACTTCGTCTTCACCCAGAAGCTGGATCCCTAATTCCTCCCCGAGGCGACGCCATCGTCTTCAACCTCTCGCCGGACCCGCGAGCCCGCCGTCGTCGATTCGCCGCCATTGAAGCCTCCCTGAGCTTGCCGTTGCTTCCGTTCGAACAGCGGTGAGCGTCTAAGTTTTTCCCCCAAGCTGCTAGCACCCCGTAGCCTCTCTAGCTGAATCCGCCATGAGAACCGAGCTCCTCGCCGCCATGGTTGAGCTAGAGCTCGCCCTCGTGCTCCTCGCGACGCCCCAGTGCGCGCGTTTGACTCGCGGGCGTTCCAGCTTTCGAACGCACGCAAGATCAACCCAAGCCGTGCATCCTAGCCTCTTCCCCAACCTCGCCGTCGTTCTGTTTCCGCCCAGCACGTCGCCGTCGTCGCTCCCGACCTCCCCGTGACCCCCTGATGCTTCCTCTCGACGCGGACGACCTCCAGGAGCACGCCGATGCCCTCCATTTGCTCTCCCGTGGCCTCTAGCCGATTCCGGCGAGACGCCGCCGTCCCCGTGGTCGCCGCCGGTTAACCGCCGGTGCGTTTTCCATTAATCACCCCCTAATGACCCCCCACAGCCGATGACAGGTGGGGCCCAGGACCCCTTAACCCCCTGTTAGTTTAAATCAAACGGGGATTACCCAGCCCCACTGACAGCCTTGGCCCACTCGTCAGCCCCCCCCCTGACACCAGCATGAAGTCATGCTGACGCCATAATTGAATTTCCAGAAATTGAAATGATTTAAAGAATTCCAGAAAATCCAGAAATTGGCCCAAACTTTGGAAATTCATAGAAAATTCATATTAACTCCAAATTGGACAAATAATATATGAAAAATGATCAGGAGAAAATAAGCTATCCAAAAATACAACTTTCAACTATGTTTGAGTTGATTTTAAAATGGGTCCAGTAGCATATGTCATTTGATTTATTTGGAATTTATTCAAATTCAATTCAAATGATTTTGCAACTTGGACCATGGAATTATGCTACTTTTCAATCACACTTCAGAGGCATATCGTACACATTTCAAAATGATTCAAATTGATCAATCAATGTCACATGTAACTTGACTAAGTTTGAATTCAAATTGGAGTTTGAATTTGCAATTCAAATTGCAATATACTCCATTTCAATGGAATTTCCCCACACATCAAAGCATATACATCCAGTTCAACCTTCCATCATGTGATTGTGCATTGTATTTACTTTTCTACCTTGTTTGTTGTTTGTCGAGTAGAGGTGGAACCGGAACAGGAGGCTGCCCCCTTCGTTGAAGACCCCGAACCCGAACCTCGTCAGCAAGGCAAGCAAACCCCCATTGATCATGTCGATAAAATCCCACTTCCCTCTCATGTCTCGCTTATGCATTGTTTAGGATGATTACCTTGATGCGTTTCTACCGCATAGATGAACCCATTACTTTGCATGACCTATCATTTGTCATAGTAGTAGGTAAATCCACAATCCTAGCAAATGTAGGAGTTGATTGATATCATGTGGCCCCTGCAATTGTTACTGCTTATTGCATGCTTAGAGTTATACCATGATGATACTGTTATGTGAGTCGGGATGGTAGTGATCATGATGATGATGGTAGAAAAGTGTTGGTGAATCTACCCTAATACAAGGTGAACGATGAGAGGCTGTGTAGGAGTACACGGTGGGTTGTCTCGTTGAACACCGCCCTAAGTCCGAGTTCTTGTGTGGTGATCCAAGATGAAGAGTACAACCACACATTGGGCTCACTGACCCCTCTCAGCTTACTAACTCATCCCTTTCGATGTCCAGATTTCACAATAGTTCGGAGTTCTGGTAGGTCTGTGGCCTGGATGCTAAGTGAGAGAACGGCTCACCCGAGACCGGCTTATGCACCACGCACACATCACTTGGGTCCACTTCCGTAAACCGGCCGGGTTCACGATGGTGGTAGCCAACCCAAGTAGGCGACTTTCTCGGACTAGATCGGCTATGAGGTAACAATTGTGGTGAGCATCCTCGCTGGCACCCCTTGAATGGTGTCGAGATCAAAGGCGGTAAATGATGATCATGTGTGTGTAGTGGTACACCCCTGCAGGGTTAACAAAACTATTTGAATAGCCGCGTCCGCGGTTATGGACTGCTTGGAAAGCTTAGCTTGATTATTAGAGAATTTGGACTGCATACTTCTAAAACACACCAAGATAAGTGTGAGTGCTATGGCGTGCTTTCTCGTGGGGAAGTCGAGGAAGGCACCATAGTGGTGTAATTGATTGGAGAAAGTAGTGGACTCGTGTACGCTTCTTACCTCAAGTCTGGTACTCGTAGTTCAGGACTAGCCAAGTTAGAGCTGGCATTTCTTCAAGTGAAACCCCACCTCCCTTTACCTTGATACATATGCATGAGTAGTATAGCTCCTATGTAAGTCTTGCTGAGTACGACTTTGTACTCACGTTTGCTTAATCTATGTTTTAGATGAACCCACTGACCCCGAAGGTGGCTTCTTCATCGAGCTGGACGACTGAAGATCAAGCTAGTCTAGTCCCAGTCAGACAACTGGTTCCCTCGTGGAGGGCATGTGTTTAAATAAGGCTTCTTAAGCCATTTGTTAAACTTGTCTGTACTCAGACATAATTTGCTTCCGCTTGTTGTTGTAATGTTGGATCACATGTTTGTGATCTCTGTGTGCACTCTATAAGAGTTATCAATAAAAATGTATACTTTGTAGAGAATTGCAATGATACCTACTGTTCATACAAGGCATGTGTGATGCGTGTATGTTTATAACATGCATGTCTTTGTATGGGTTTTCGAGACCTTAGTTGTGATCTGGCTGGCGGTCTTTCATACACCAAGTGGCCCTTAGATGTGCGCAGCTTGGGGCATCGCGATGCGATTGCTCGAGACTCCGTCTCGTGCACACTTTGTGGTATGATCGAGCCCTCCCTAGACCCCGACTAAGTGATCGAGCTGGAGTAAGTCTATGTAAGAGTTATGAGATAGTCGATAGTATGGTTGATGCGACTTTTCTTTGAATATGGGAGTTCACCACCCATATCATTAGACTTGTGTGCGGACGATGAGGACCCATCTCAGTTGATCATCCGGCCTGGATGGGATGCCCCTCACGTACGATGCTCTCCGAGAACGTTTTGTGCTTGGCCTTGTCTGCTTAGACAAGTGGGTACGGTTCTCGGCTCTCCATATGACTATGTCTTAACTGGACTTGCATACGCTAACCCCGGGTCCCGACAGACTTGGTATCAGAGTAGGACTGACTGTAGGACTAGTAGCCTTGGCCGAAGTCGAGTCTAGCTTGCTATAGTTATGTAGTTACTCTGGGTATGTAAGGGAACAACGTAAGGCTTCTTTTTTCTCCTTACCCCTTCGTTCTGAGTTCTGAGTCACCCTCATCTTATTCTACGGGAAGATAGGACTAGGCTGTCCTCTGTCTGATTAGAACATCTCGTTGTTTGCTTCCTTGTAGCCGTAGGAAAGTTGTGATCAGTTTGTTAGAGTGGTTATGCTCCCTGTTTTATTACATCGTATGTAAGTGATGTTTCCATGTTGTAAGAAATTGTCTTTTTCTTGCAATTACAGCCGTTATGCTGTCCGAGTCATTCCAGGTTTATCTCATAATCTGATGCATTTGCAAACTCCTTCTTTCTGTTTCAGATGGCAAATCTTCCCCCTCGGTAGATTGTTCGTTTGACCAGGTGCCTCGGTGTGCGTGGCCATCCCGCCACGTTGATCGAGATGATGTCCTATGTGGGATATCGATGGTATCCTGAGTACACCATTGAGGAGCAGTTCCTTGACTTCAACCAGACCCAGTTCCACTGCATTGTCAGGATCTACCCGCACCACGTTGGAGTCACTCAGCCTATCCACTTTGGACATGGCATTGGCATGACAGAGAACATGGCTGTGCAGGATGCTGCATACTCATGTATTACCCTACTGAGAGAGGAGCACACTATGCTGAGAGAGACCTCATTCTGCTATATCCCTGCTGCACTTCCAGGAGAAGAGGGATATTACACCGGACTCTACTCAGATCACCCTGCAGAAGATCCAGCCCTTCAGATGACTGCTAGGTTTGCTAGTGATCGAGATCGTGATGCACGCGCTCTCCGTTTTGAGCTTCACGCCACCCGTGTTCGTCTGTATCGAGCACTGACCCTTTTGGCACCCTTCGTGAGCGTTGGATCAGTTGAGTATGATGCTATCTACCCAGTCAGGACTCAGATGCCTTCTCGAGTTGCTTGGCCCGAGATTGGAGGCATTTTTCCACCCCGTGGTCCTTTGCTTCCACCCTACGCTGGACCTAGGCCCCATCCTTGCCCAAATGGATATAAGGGTCCACAGGCCTCCGTGTTTTCCGATGGTCACCTTCAGCTACCAGGATACGCGGGTAACTTTTACGAGGACTACTATGGAGATGGAGATGAGTGAGACCGCTTGTGGTCTTACTTAGTGAGGATGTAGTAGTATCTTAGTATATTGTACGCAAGGTGTCTAAGTTCCAGAGGCTTAGATAAATAATGTATAGGAAGTCAGAGTGCCTCTGAAGGATGTATCATCTTTATCACGTTTGTATTAGCTTGGTGCTTGTACTAAAACGATGTATGGTTTCTATGACAACTTGTGAATATATGGCTTGTATGCTTTATCACCATGTTGTCAAGATGATTGCTTCCTTTGCTCTGTAATCCTTCCAGTACTTCAATACCTTGTTTAGACTCTCCCAATCAACTCTGTTGACTTTGGTTTTCACTTCAGGATGTCTCAAGGAACCCGTGGCCAGCTTGGTCGTAACCAGGGTCGTGGGAATGACCAGGAGGAAGGCAACCTTCCACCCCCACCCACGATGGCTCAGGTTCTGATGGAGGTTGAGAGGAACCGCCAAGAATCTCACCATCTGCTGGAAGTCATTGCTCGCAATACCACTCTGCAGCGCAACGAGTTGGTGTCCCTGAACGACTTCATCCGGCTTCATCCCCCAGTTTTCAGTTACTCCACCGAGCCCCTTGACGCCGATGACTGGCTTCGCAGCATCGAGAGGAAGCTCCAAGCAGGCCATGTTGCAAATGGCGACAAGGTCAGCTATGCCACCTATCACCTTGAAGGTGCAGCTAGCTCTTGGTGGGAGAACTTCCTGAATATGCGTCCCGTTGGACCGCCTGCATCTTGGGATGAATTCTGCACTTCCTTCCGTGAGCACCACATTCCCAAGGGTCTTATGGACCACAAGCGTGAGGAGTTCTGCAACCTCACTCAAGGAAGAAGGACTGTTGACGAGTTTAGTCATGAGTTCAACCGACTTGCTTGTTATGCTACCGAAGAAGTCTCCACCGACGCAAAGAAGCAAGAGAGGTTCCGTCGTGGACTCAATTCTGGACTCCGTCGTGAGCTCAACCTACATGACTTTGCCACATTCCAGGTCCTTGTCAACAAGGCCATCAAGGCAGAGGACATGAACACCCCCAACGACTTCCGCAAACACCCTAGAGACGATGGATCATCCAGTTCAGGCTCCCAGAAGCGCAAGATCTGGATCCCCAATAGTATGTTCAGCCAGAACAACCCACCAAGGCCATCCTATGTGGCTCCTCGTCCACCAACTCAGTTCCACCCAGCTCCACCAAACAACCCAGCTCCACGCACTGTTTTTGGAGCCTGCTACAAGTGTGGTCAGGCAGGCCACTACTCTCGTGATTGTCCCCAGAACCAGCTCCAGAATCAGAATGCTCCACCCCGTGCCGGAGGCAACAACAATGGTCGTGGCAAGCCCCCCCAGAAGGTCTACACCGCCAAACCCACTCCTCCCGCCACTCGTGGACGTGTGAACCAGATTGCCGCCGAAGAGACTGGCGACACCACTGACGTCATTCTTGGTACGCTCCCAGTCAATTATGTTCCTACTTCCGTTCTTTTCGACCCAGGAGCATCTCATTCATTCATGTCGGAAGTTATGCACTTCGTCATGAGTTATCCTTTGTTGAATTGTCCACCCCCATGATTATTCAAACTCCAGGATCAAGATGGCAAACTAATAGAGTAAGCCATGGAAATCAAATTGCAATTGAGGGTTTAGTATTCCTTGCTTCACTCATAGCCCTCAAGTCTTCAGATATTGATGTCATCCTAGGCATGGATTGGCTATCAAGACAGAATGCCTACCTGGATTGCAAAGGCAAATCCGTGAAACTCACCCACCCTTCAGGCAAAACCGTCAACTATACCTCACCCAGAACAAGAACCCAAGTGCATTCCTTGAATGTACTTCCCCTTCCCGAACTTGAAGATATTCCGGTGGTTCGTGACTTCCCGGATGTCTTTCCTGAAGAGCTGCCGGGAATGCCACCCGAAAGATGTGTAGAGTTTATAGTGGATCTTGCCCCAGGAACCGCACCAATTTCTAGACGCCCATACAAAATGGCCCCACGTGAGTTAGCTGAGCTTAAAACCCAACTGGAAGCTTTGTTGGAAAAAGGCTTCATCCGCCCTAGCTCATCGCCATGGGGTTGCCCCGTTCTGTTCGTAACGAAGAAAGATGGAACAGAAAGGATGTGCGTAGACTATCGCCCGCTAAATTTAGCAACGATAAAGAACAAGTACCCACTTCCCAGGATCAATGATCTTTATGATCAACTTGCTGGATCCTCTGTCTTCTCCAAGATGGATTTGAGATTAGGGTATCATCAAATCAAAATCCGAAACGAGGACATTCCCAAAACGGCTTTTACTACTCGTTATGGTCTTTACGAGTATACCGTCATGTCCTTTGGTCTAACCAATGCCCCCGCCACTTTCTCACGCATGATGAATTCGATCTTCATGGAGTACTTAGATAAATTTGTTGTGGTTTATCTCGATGACATTCTCATCTACTCGAAGAACGAAGAAGAACATGTCGAACACCTAAGGCTGGTATTGATGAAACTTAGAGAGCATCGCATGTATGCTAAATTCTCCAAGTGTTAATTTTGGCTACCAGAAGTGACCTACTTAGGCCACGTGATTTCTACAAAAGGCATTGCTGTGAATCCCGAGAGAGTTTAGGTCGTCCTTGACTGGACTCCACCTGAATCGGTTAAGCAAGTTAGGAGTTTTCTTGGCCTAGCCAGCTATTGCCGTCGCTTCGTTGAGAACTTTTTTAAAGTTGCAAAGCCTCTAACTGAACTCCTCAAGAAAGATAAGAAATTCCTATGGACTCCCAAGTGCGAGGAAAGCTTTCAAGAGCTAAAAAGAAGGTTGACTTCTGCACCCGTACTTGCACCTCCAGACACCAAAAAGGATTTCGAGATCTATTGTGACGCATCACGGCAAGGGTTAGGATGCATACTTCTGCAAGATCGACATGTGGTAGCTTATGCTTCACGCTAGTTGCGGCCACATGAAGAGAACTATCCGACCCATTACCTTGAACTCGCTGCCGTAATTCATGCCCTAACAACTTGGCGACATTACCTCCTTGGTCATCGTTGTGAGATCTATTCCGACCACCAAAGCCTCAAATACATTTTCACCCAGCCAGATCTTAATCTCAGGCAAAGACGCTGGATTGAGTTGATAAAAGATTACGACGTAGTAATTTCTTACACCCCAGGCAAAGCCAATGTCATGGCTGATGCACTAAGTCGTAAGTCGTATTGTAACAACCTCATGTTGCAACAGTATCAACCACTTCTTCATGAGGACTTTCGCAAGCTCAATCTTGAGATTGCTCCTCATGGCTATCTTTCTACCTTGGTGGCGAAGCCAACTCTTGAGGATCAGATCATAGTTTCCCAAAGGCGTGCACGAGGTGTTCGCCGGATCAAGGAGAACATTGTTAGCGGAGTTGCTAAATGTTTCTCCACAGATAGCAAGGGAACGGTATTCATTGAAAATCTTTTGGTAGTACCTAAGAATAGGGAACTAAGGCAACTCATCCTCAAGGAAGCCCATGACACACCCCTCTCTATTCATCACGGCAGCACAAAAATGTACCGAGATCTACGCCAGAGATTTTGGTGGACCAGGATGAAGAGGGACATTGCTCAATTTGTTGCCGAATGTGATGTTTGTCGTCGCATTAAGGCAGAACATCACAGACCTGCTGACACTCTTCAACCTTTGTCTATTCCCGAGTGGAAATGGGACATGGTCGGTATGGACTTCATCACCGGCTTTCCAAAAACCCAGAAAGGAAACAATGCCATCTTCGTTGTCATAGATAAGCTTTCCAAAGTTGCTCACTTCCTTCCAGTTCGCGAGTCTATAACTGCTAGCCAGTTAGCGGACTTGTACGTCTCTAGAATTGTATCCCTTCACGGTGTTCCTTTGGAGATCAATTCTGATCGCGGTAGCCTTTTCACCTCTAGATTCTGGGGAAGCTTTCAGAATGCTATGGGAACTCATCTCTCCTTTAGTACAGCTTTCCATCCTCAGTCTAGCGGTCAAGTCGAAAGGGTTAACCAAATTCTTGAAGACATGCTCAGAGCTTGTGTTATCTCATTCGGAAAGAATTGGGAGAAATCTCTTCCATTTGCCGAATTTTCTTATAACAATAGTTTTCAATCTAGTCTGAACATGGCTCCATTTGAACTCCTATATGGACGACGATGTCGAACACCACTAAACTGGTCAGAAACCGGTGAAAGACAATTCTTTGGACCGGACATGATCAAGGAAGCAGAAGAGCAAGTTCGCATTGTTCGTGATCAATTGAAAGCAGCCCAGTCTCGTCAGAAAAGCTACTATGATCGTCATCATAGGCAAGAGAGCTACAATCTGGATGAGAAGGCTTACCTTCGGGTTACTCCTCTGAAGGGAACCCAACGTTTCGGTATCAAAGGCAAATTGGCCCCACGTTACATCGGACCTTTCCGCATTCTTGCCAAACGTGGAGAAGTTGCCTACCAACTTGAACTACCCCCGCACCTTTCCCGAGTACATGATGTATTCCATGTGTCCCAACTCAGGCGTTGCTTCAAGGACCCCATCCGCGTAGTCGACCATGAAACGCTTGATCTCCAAGATGACCTTTCTTATCGAGAACACCCCGTTCGTATTCTTGATTCCGCAGAGCGTGTCACTCGTCGTCAGAAGATTAGGTTTCTGAAAGTGCAATGGTCACACCACTCTGAGAGAGAAGCTACGTGGGAAAGAGAAGACCGTCTCAGTGCCGAGTATCCCTCCTTCCTCCCGCAGACTTCTGAATCTCGGGACGAGATTCTATTGAGTGGGGGCGAGTTGTCAGAACCCTCTGTTAGGTAATGTGCTAGGGTTAGTAAGTCACTTGCATCATGTTAAAATTTCAAAAGAAATCTTTGAAATCAAAATCAAAAGCAAAATGGGAGAAGGAACCCCCCCCCCCAGATGAATTAATTCAAAAGGCCAGATAAAAATATTCTCCAAAAATTCATGTTAGAATTTTGAAAAGTCTTATAAATGAGTGTGATCACATATCAAGTGATGTGGGACCCACCCCATGCTCATGGATTTTTCAAATATTCAAACAGTGCCTTGGAATTAATTAAAAACCCCTATTTGAGTTAAGATTCAAATTATTTGAATTTTAAAAAGTGCCAAACTTTATAAGTGGCTAGTCTATATTATTATGAGGCCATATAAAAACTTTTAGCATTTTAGAAAATGGCTAAGTATTTTTTTTGCTAGCCAAAACAAATGTCAGAAAAGAAAAACAGAAAAAGAAGAAGAAAATCTTACCTGGCGCCCAGGCGAGAGGAGCCCACCCAGCCCAGCCGGCCCACCAGGGGCAGCAGGGTCTTCTTCCCCGCCCCGCGCCTCCAAGCTGTTCGGTGGAATGCCACCGAGCCAGCCGTGGACGCCACGTCGCCGCCAAGCACCTTCCAGGCCTCCCCGTGCCCTCTTCTCGCGCCTGGAGACTCCCTGGAGCACGCCACGTCTGTTTCCCCCCTCCAGAACTTCTTCCCCCTCCTCCTACGCTCGAATTCGTCGTCACCCGAAGCTTCACCGGAGCGCACCGCCGTGGACGACGTGGCCACCGTGCCCTAGAGCTCAAGCCAGCAAGTCCACCGTGCTCCTCGTCATCGACTTCGTCTTCACCCAGAAGCTGGATCCCTAATTCCTCCCCGAGGCGACGCCATCGTCTTCAACCTCTCGCCGGACCCGCGAGCCCGCCGTCGTCGATTCGCCGCCATTGAAGCCTCCCTGAGCTTGCCGTTGCTTCCGTTCGAACAGCGGTGAGCGTCTAAGTTTTTCTCCCAAGCTGCTAGCACCCCGTAGCCTCTCTAGCTGAATCCGCCATGAGAACCGAGCTCCTCGCCGCCATGGTTGAGCTAGAGCTCGCCCTCGTGCTCCTCGCGACGCCCTAGTGCGCGCGTTTGACTCGCGGGCGTTCCAGCTTTCGAACGCACGCAAGATCAGCCCAAGCCATGCACCCTAGCCTCTTCCCCAACCTCGCCGTCGTTCTGTTTCCGCCCAGCACGTCGCCGTCGTCGCTCCCGACCTCCCCGTGACCCCCTGATGCTTCCTCTCGATGCGGACGACCTCCAGGAGCACGCCGATGCCCTCCGTTTCCTCTCCCGTGGCCTCTAGCCGATTCCGGCGAGACGCCGCCGTCCCCGTGGTCGCCGCCGGTTAACCGCCGATGGGTTTTCCATTAATCACCCCCTAATGACCCCCCACAGCCGATGACAGGTGGGGCCCTGGACCCCTTAACCCCCTGTTAGTTTAAATCAAACGGGGATTAACCCAGCCCCACTGACAGCCTTGGCCCACTCGTTAGCCCCCCCCCACTGACGCCAGCATGAAGTCATGCTGACGCCATAATTGAATTTCCAGAAATTGAAATGATTTAAAGAATTCCAGAAAATCCAGAAATTAGCCCAAACTTTGGAAATCCATAGAAAATTCATATTAACTCCAAATTGGACAAATAATATATGAAAAATGATCAGGAGAAAATAATCTATCCAAAAATACAACTTACAACTATGTTTGAGTTGCTTTTAAAATGGGACCAGTAGCATATGTCATTTGATTTATTTGGAATTTATTCAAATTCAATTCAAATGATTTTGCAACTTGGACCATGGAATTATGCTACTTTTCAACCACACTTCAGAGGCATATCGTACACATTTCAAAACCATTCAAATTGATCAATCAATGTCACATGTAACTTGACTAAGTTTGAATTCAAATTGGAGTTTGAATTTGCAATTCAAATTGCAATATACTCCATTTAAATGGAATTTCCCCACACATCAAAGCATATACATCAAGTTCAACCTTCCATCATGTGATTGTGCATTGTATTTACTTTTCTACCTTGTTTGTTGTTTGTCGAGTAGAGAAGGAACCGGAACAGGAGGCTGCCCCCTTCGTTGAAGACCCCGAACCCGAACCTCGTCAGCAAGGCAAGCAAACCCCCATTGATCATGTCGATAAAATCCCACTTCCCTCTCATGTCTCGCTTATGCATTGTTTAGGATGATTACCTTGATGCGTTTCTACCGCATAGATGAACCCATTCCTTTGCATGACCTATCATTTGTCATAGTAGTAGGTAAAACCACAATCCTAGGAAATGTAGGAGTTTATTGATATCATGTGGCCCCTGCAATTGTTACTGCTTATTGCATGCTTAGAGTGATACCATGATGATACTGTTATATGAGTCGGGATGGTAGTGATCATGATGATGATGGTAGAAAAGTGTTGGTGAATCTACCCTAATACAAGGTGAACGATGAGAGGCTGTGTAGGAGTACACGGTGGGTTGTCTCGTTGAACACCGCCCTAAGTCCGAGTTCTTGTGTGGTGATCCAAGATGAAGAGTACAACCACACATTGGGCTCACTGACCCCTCTCAGCTTACTAACTCATCCCTTTCGATGTCCAGATGTCGCAATAGTTCGGAGTTCTGGTAGGTCTGTGGCCTGGATGCTAAGTGAGAGAACGGCTCACCCGAGACCGGCTTATGCATCACGCACACATCACTTGGGTCCACTTCGGTAAACCGGCCGGGTTCACGATAGTGGTAGCCAACCCAAGTAGGCGACTTTCTCGGACTAGATCGGCTATGAGGTAACAGTTGTGGTGAGCATCCTCGCTGGCACCCCTTGAATGGTGTCGAGATCAAAGGCGGTAAATGATGATCATGTGTGTGTAGAGGTACACCCCTGCAGGGTTAACAAAACTATTCGAATAGCCGCGTCCGCGGTTATGGACTGCTTGGAAAGCTTAGCTTGATTATTATACAATTTGAACTGGATACTTCTAAAACACACCAAGATAAGTGTGAGTTCTACGGCGTGCTTTCTAGTGGGGAAGTCGAGGAAGGCACCATAGTGGTGTAATTGGTTGGAGAAAGTAGTGGACTCGTGTACGCTTCTTACCTCAAGTCTGGTACTCGTAGTTCAGGACTAGCCAAGTCAAAGCTGGCATTTCTGCAAGTGAAACCCCACCTCCCTTTACCTTGATACATATGCATGAGTAGTATAGCTCCTTTGTAAGTCTTGTTGAGTACGACTTTGTACTCACGTTTGCTTAATCTATGTTTTAGATGAACCCACTGACCCCGAAGGTGGCTTCTTCATCGAGCTGGACGACTGAAGATCAAGCAAGTCTAGTCCCAGTCAGACGACTGGTTCCCTCGTGGAGGGCATGTGTTTAAATAAGGCTTCTTAAGCCATTTGTTAAACTTGTCTATACTCAGACATAATTTGCTTCCGCTTGTTGTTGTAATGTTGGATCACATGTTTGTGATCTCTGTGTGCACTCTATAAGAGTTATCAATAAAAATGTATACTTTGTAGAGAATTGCAATGATACCTACTGTTCATACAAGGCATGTGTGATGCGTGTATGTTTATAACATGCATGTCTTTGTATGGGTTTTCGAGACCTTAGTTGTGATCTGGCTGGCGGTCTTTCATACACCAAGTGGCTCTTAGATGTGCGCAGCTTGGGGCATCGAATTGCGATTGCTCGAGACTCCGTCTCGTGCACACTTTGTGGTATGATCGAGCCCGCCCTAGACCCCGACTAAGTGATCGGGCTGGAGTAAGTCTATGTAAGAGTTATGAGATAGTCGATAGTATGGTTGAGGCGACTTGTCTCTGAATATGGGAGTTCACCACCCATATCATTAGACTTGTGTGCGGACGATGAGGACCCATCTCAGTTGATCATCCGGCCTGGATGGGATGCCCCTCACGTACGATGCTCTCCGAGAACGTTCTGTGCTTGGCCTTGTCTGCTTAGACAAGTGGGCACGGTTCTCGTCTCTCCATATGACTATGTCTTAACTGGACTTGCATACGCTAACCCCGGGTCCCGACAGTTGATGAGGGAAAATCCTGTGTCGATCTTGGTCGGTGTCGGTGTCGTGGTTAATGTCGATCTCGGGGTTGCGCGGTGGGGTCGACGTGATAGGGTTGCGCGGTGAGGTGCCAAGAGGGCTCGACCCACTGGACGGAGTTGGCCGGATGAAGTTGTGCGGCGTGTAGTTGAAAGGAGCCGAAGGATTAGACGAATTCGACACGGTGGCGATTGGCGCTCAGCCCCCGAGCCCACCTTGTCGAGTTGGCGAGGGATGCGTCTGTGATACTTGAAGGGAAACTTTTTATGTGTTGATGAAGCGGGAGAAAACCCACAGATTGTTGAGAGCGTCTGTGGTGTTGTTGGAGTTGGTCATAGAGGACTCGCAAGTCGACGTGATGGAGAAAAGTCGATTGCGATTCTCGAATCCAACAATAAACACGGTTCACTGACTCCTCCTAGCCTAGCTCGCCGCCCACTGGGCCGGTGGCCACTCCGGCCCCGGCGGCCACCCTGTCTCCCGCCGGCAGTCGCTCTGGCTCCGGCGCCCACCCTCGTCGCGTCATGACCAGCCAGGTGCAGCACAGGAAGAGCCTGGAGCGTCGCGCGGATTCGTCGGGCCGTAGTTCTGGTCGCGGCATGTTGCCCGCCCCCGGCCTCTGCCATCGTCTCGTCTGTCGGCTGCCCTATTTGGCTGTTGCTAGAATTGTGGTGACCTGAGCCACATCTCCCGTGAGTGCACAAATCCGACCAAGAGCGTCCCCTGCGGGGGCATCAATCACATCTCTCGGGGCTGCCGGCGCCCTCGCATTGTGTCCCCTCCATCGCCCGTGCGTGCTGCTCCGGCGCATCGGGGCGCGGGCTCGGCCCACCCCGGTTCTCCTTCCCTTCCACCGCCTCCGCCGAGGCCTCCTCCTCCCAGTGCCATCCTCTTGGCTGGGGCACGAATCTTTCGCCCTCCACCTCTGGCGCCGCCCCGGTCACCCCCTCCGGCGCTGCCGTCCTTGAGCCAGGTGGTGCGGAGCGCCTCCATCGAGAGCGTGGTCAGGCCGGCGTTCAGCATTCCGTTCGAATCGACTGGTTCGGCGGGGTCGGTATTGGGGTCGGCGGGCGGAGGAAGTGCGGTGTCGGGGTCATTCTTACCTGAGCACTGCTTCTTGGAAGCTTCCGAGGAGTTGGCATTGATGGAGCGTGAGCTGGAGTTGGCCGTCGTGGTTACCATCCTTGGCTCGCGCCCGTCGGTGGACATGGCGGATGTGGCGGCGGTGCTGCATATGGATTTCGATCTTGGCTCGCATGGTATGTCTATCAGGCCATTCCATCCCGAGGATTTTCTTGTTCTGTGCCGCACCCGGGAAATCCGAGATAGGTTGGTGGTCCGTGGGCGCGCCTTTGATGTCTGGTTCGCCGTCTCGCTCCGGCCGTGGCTTCGCCAGGCCAAGGCGGTCGGCGCATCCTTCACCCAGCTGGTTCCACTGGACCTGATCGGCGTGTCGGCCCATGCGTGGTCTCGGCGAACGACGGATGTCCTCCTTGCGGGTATGGGTTTGGTGTTGGAGGTCACGCGGCGGACCGAGCACCGGGACGACATGGCCAGGTTTCGGGTGTGGCTCTAGATGGCTTCGCTGGAGCGTATCCCCGCCTTGCGCTTGCTATTCAGCGAGGAGCAGGACACCGCTCGCCGCCGGAGGGCGCGACAGTGGGTGTCCTTGGCGGAGAGTGGTTGCGACATGTTGTGCTACCCGATGTCGATTTTCCACGCCGAGGACGGGTCGTCGTCGCCTGCGTGTTCTTCGTTGGGCGATGGGGATGATGGCCGCGGGGTGGCGACGACGCGACCTGCTTCACCCTCTCAGGCACGCTCGGCGCCGAACGCGGTGGGCCTGCAGCTGCAGGCGCGTCGTCAACATGGTTGGGCCGGGGTGCTAGGTGCGTCGACTTGGGGCGTTCAAATTTTGAATAGAGGGGCGCCAGCTGCCACGCTTGTTCCCGCCCAGGACCGGGTCATCGCGCCAGTCTCCTCCCAAGACCGAGTCGTCCAGCCTGGGCCGTCTGAGGAAAGTGCATGCGCGCCTACGACGCCTCGACACATGCCGCCGCCACCGGTACCTTCACCTGCAATGCAGTTGTGCTGGGAACTCTTGTGGCTTCTTCCTGTGCTTGTACGATGTGTTGGACAGGGTCTGGGGATCAGTATGATGGGACTCCTGGTTCACCTGGGTCGGTGTGTTTGGCTCCGTGGAGACAAAGCTCCCAGGAAGTTGGAGCTGGTGTTGGTGGGGCTCTGGCTTCTAGGATCCGGTGCGGTTGGTCGCCATCAGGATCGGGGCCTGGCACGTTCGGTTCCATGGACCCAGGCGGTACTCCTGTTGGTCGGGCAGCTTCGGTGTCGGTGGGGTCCGAATCACATGATTCGAGGCAGGCTGGTGCGTCTGGTGGAATGGGTGGTGGCCCGGTTTTCACGTCCGGACTGCATGGTGTGCATGGGCTGGGGGAATCTTCAGCCCATACCCCACATGCAGGTGGCGCTTTGCTGCGAACCTTTGCAGTTTCTATTTCTTGGTCTTAGTCTAGGCCTACCAGGAGTGCTCCGACAGTAGGGCCCTCCACCTCTCAGTTCCTCTTGTCCGCGCGGTTGAATTTGGCACTAGTTTTGAGTCGTCCGAGACCACACCAATACAAGAAATAGAACGCGATTCCAGTGGGATTCACACCTTGACGTAGTGCGAGAGTGGCTAAGCGTCCAGGTGGTGGCGACGGGTTCCGATCCAGCATCAGGTGCTCCTGTCTCGCTTGGGCATTCCGCACATGGGGGAGTGGATCGATGATGAGGCGATGCAGGCCTATGTGGATATGTTTTCCAAGCCGCTCTCCTCCTCCCAGATTGCGGCGATCCTGGCTTTATACGGTTGGGGTGCGGAGCTGGGCCCGTTGGCTACGGAGGTGTAACTTTCAGTGCCCGTGGTTTTTTGTGGGTATGTGCTATGGATGTGCATTTAAGGAAGCTCTTGGTGTGGAATGTCCGTGGATTAAATGCTACGGCCCGTCGTAGTACGGTTGATCAGGTGATCTCAGCTACGGATCCCAGCATTGTGTGCTTCTAGGAAACAAAGGTGGATGAATTCTCTAATACTATGGCTCGCCAATGCTTTGGCAATCGCCTCATTGGTGTGGCTTCGAGGACAGATTGGGCACCCGTGGGGGTATCGTCCTGGCTTGGGATTCAAGCATGGTCTCTCTCTCTCAAATTTTCATAGAACGGAGCATAGCCTCACGGCCCTGGTGCGCACGGGGTCTGGCGTGGTTTGGTGGCTTACCGGCGTGTATGGGCCTCACCTGGACCAGGAGAAGGCGGAATTTTTGGGGGAATTGGAGGAAATTCGTGACTTGCACGCTGGACCGTGGGCCATGGTAGGAGATTTTAATCTCATTCTTAACCCATTGGAAAATAATAATGGCGCCATCAACAGGCGCTTGTTGGCTCGCTTTCACCCCCTACCTAATAAACTCGAGCTGAAATATATGTACTTGTGTGGGAGGTGGTATACCTGGTCTCGGGCCACACTGGTGAAGTTGGACAAGGTGCTAGTAACCAGCGATTGGGATAAACTATATCCTACATGCGCTTTATCGGCCTACAGATCGGCGATCTCAGATCATTGCCCTCTCATTCTCGAGTTCTCTATTGACTCGGTGGTTGGGAGGCATTTCCACTTCGAGAATTTCTAGGTGAGGGTGGATGGATTTTCGGAAACGGTTACGCAGGCATGGAACAACGTCTCTGAGGCGGGGAATCCGTTCAAAGTCCTGGACGCAAACCTACGGGCGACGGCTAAGACTCTCACTCATTCGAGCGCTCGTTGGATCGGCAATATCAAAGAGATCATTTTCCATTTGGATCTGACCATGGAGATGAGGGCTCTATCTGAGGAGAAGCTGGCTTTGCGTAGAACGCTGAAGAAAAATCTGCTGGGCCTGAACTCTCTCGAGAGGACGATCGCGCGCCAAAAGTCTCGGCTCACCTGGCTAGAGGAAGGACATGCCAATACCAAGTTTTTCCAGTAGCATGCCTCGCATCGGCAGCGCAAAAATCGGATTGCATCCCTCATGGTGGATGGGTCCATGGTGACGGGGCAAGAGCTTTTGGCGGCGGAGGCAGACGCGTTCTTTGCGAATCTCATTTCCTCAAACTATGAGAGGGAATTTAGCCTGAACATTGACCCCCTTCCACTTCCACGCTGAGATTTATCTGGGCTGGATGAGCCGATCTCGACCGAGAAGGTCTGGGAGGTAGTTAAGAGGTTGCCGCCGGATAGGGCGCCAGGTCCGGATGGGTTTCCGGGCGTATTTTCAAGGCATGTTGGCCTATCATAAAGGGAGACTTCATGCTTGCAATTGAACAGTTCTCTAGAGGAGATTTTTGTGGTTTCCACTACATCAACACGTCCCTAATTTCCCTCCTGCCTAAGGTGGAGGGTGCATCCGATCTGCAGGATTTCAGACCAATGAGCTTAATCCATGGAGATTTTTGTGGTTTCCTCTTCGTCAAAGTCATGGACAATCGTGTGGCGCTGGAGCTCCCTAATCTGGTTGGATCGCATCAGAGTGCTTTCGTGCACATGCATACTTTACATGACAACTTCATGTTGGTTCAGGCAACGGCGCGGAGGTTGCACGCCCTCAAGGAGCCGGCAGTCCTACTCAAATTGGATATAACGAAAGCCTTCGACTTTCTTGACTGGGCTTTTCTGCTAGAAGTGTTGTGCTGGTTGGGATTCAGGGACCAATGGATTAAGTGGATTTGTGGCCTTCTCTCTTCGGCCACAACTAGGGTGATGGTGAATGGAGTTCCTGGCACCAAAATTGGGTATGCGAGGGGCATGCGCCAGGGGGATTCTCTATCACCGATGCTTTTCATCATCGCAATGGAGGCCTTGCATCACTTGTTTGGAGAGACTGCGCAGTCGGGCCTTGTAAGGCCCGATATGCGGTACTGTTCCAGATCTAGATGTTTCCATCCAGATCCGGGGACGAAGCACATATCGGTTCCACCGCGACATATGACAATGTCATTTTCCCCGTATTTCCAACATGATATCACAACATTACAGCTACAAGGATACAACATCTCATACAATCGGCATATAACTGCCTTAATACAATACAACAGCGGAAGATACATGTCTAAGTACAGACTACAAGAAAATGCCTTTTGCAAAGAGAAAAACATCGATCCCCATAACCACACGGGTCCAGGCCCTCCGTCGGGCTCCGCCTAACTATTCGTCGTCGAGTCTCCACATGAAACATCAATCAACATACCTTTTGTCGATCAAGAACCCTGAAAAGAGTTTGGGGGTAGTATCATGAGTACAGAAGTAGTCAGCATCCAACTGTAGTGGTCAACTGACCCAGCAAGGACTTCATCACTCGTCATTCTAGGACAACTAGTAGTTTACGGTAAGGATGGGGTAAGTGGTGAGGTTGCTGCCGCACTATAGCATTTATGAAGTGGCTAACGATATAGGGAGTAAGATAAGAAGCCAAGCATTCGATGAGGAATCGCCTCCAACAAGTCTGCTATCCACCTACTTACGCAAGCATAAAACCTATCCTATCCTTGTCCTCCTCTTCGCACCCCGAGAAAGAAGAAGCAGTCAAGGCACACACACGTTGATCAAGTTATATTAAGATTATCTCAGTTGTTGTTGTCTATGAACAAGGAGTAGGTCTCAAGTCGTCCATAACCCTGCAGGGGTGTACCAACTGCCCATTACAAGGCTCCGCACGCATGCCCATCTCTCTCAGTTGTTACCCATCATAGGCAATCATTTTATGATTTAGTTCCGAGAGATCAAAAAAGACAGGTCCCTCTAGCTAACAACGAACAAATCCGGGTGGCCCCCGGTGAGTCGACATCCATCTCAGGAGCCGGTCGCTCTCTCCATATGGTCTCTACCGTATGACTCGGGTTTGGATAACCGGTGAATTCTCATATGAGTCCGGGTCCTCAGCCGGCCAAGTTGGACCAACAAGAAAACCATGTTCCCGCTGGCCCAGGTTGTTTTAAAGGACATCTGCCAGGAGCTACCCGGCAAACATATATGCATGGTTTTCAAATTGTAAAATCAGCTTGGGCCACCACTAGAAATGTTTGAAGCTAGATAGGTAAGAAGAGGGGACGCCATAGCATCCCACACGCGGTTAGGCCCGCTTAGTCTTAAAACCAATACCCGGAACTCGGATCCTAGGTGGCTCAAATGGAACAAAGCGTCGGGGCAGGATAGCCTAGACATTCCATCCTTCGTAGAATATAGTCAACATTATAATATCATATCATCAACAACAATAATAATAATGTGATAGCCCAAACCAAGGAGTAACAGGGTAACATCGTAGCATCCTAAGCATGCATACTAAGCAGGGGCTGAGCAACGAGCTATAGTAACATAGAAGTACATGGTTTGCTGGGAGGGGACATGGCTGTATCGGTTTGAAAGAGGCTGTAAACATGTGGTAGGATCAAACATCGAACCTATCCTAGACTAGTATGCAAACCGCTGGTTGAAATAGAAAGGATCATAAGTAATGTATAGTCCTTGCATGTTGATAAGTCGGGTTCCGAAGGTGTAGTTGATCGCAAGCTCGCATCGTCTCCGAAGGGTACCCGCGGAAGCACACAGGAAGGAAACACTGGAAAGAAATCAACGATCAAGCATATATTACTACAAATAAAACGCGAGCAAGCATCAACAAGAAGGCAACACGAGACATCGCATCTACCGTCGAGAGCGGTTACTAACAGGTTAAGTGGAGTACTCGTCACACATGACGATACCACAAATTTAGAAAGGTTCAAGTTGTCTATCTACAGGTTATCAACAAAGGTTGTTAACATGGCATCTCACTCAAGCATGGCATATCACAGAAACATGGCAAGAGGTGAAGCATAAGGTAAACTATCTATGCTAGTCAATTTAAGTGAGCCACAACCTAAACACGGCAGAACACTGAGTGCTCCACAACAATTAAAGAAATTGGTATTGTTCTGCCATAAACCATATTTTAGGTTGCTTAACAACAACAAACAATAGCATAAACACAAAGTACACTAAAAACTAATCAAGTTACATATAAAGAACATTCCAAACGGAGTTACGGTTAAAAAGATACAAGCAAAACAAGTTATGCACACATGCTGTTAACATCAGCGAGCACACTTTAGAGCAATGCATAAACAGGATAATGAATGCAAACATGCTCACAAATGATATGCAACAAAGTATACATGGAAGGGAAGGCATGGAAAAAGGAATCATGCAAAAAGGCATCATGAACAACTAATTATAGCTCATGCAAAATGCAATAAAACATTACTGGTCAAGGACTTAGTGAAAATCAGGAAAACATGGCAGAAACTGTTATTTTCATGCTGTATAAACACGGGTAAAGCTATATGCAAAAGTGCAGCAACATGACATAGAAATATATGACCATGGAGTAGGCATGATGATGATCAGGTACAAACAAGAATCATGGTCATATGCATCACAGATCAAAAGATATTAAGCATGCAACATGGCATTGGAAAGTTACAGACTTAGTGAAAAACAGAGGTGGCTGTCAAAAACAGCAGGATAGCAACTTTGGAGCTAAAACTAACTATGACCAGGAATGTAAACATGACAATGCAATACATATAATTAAAATATACATGATGCTTAACAGTATGCAACAAGAATCAATGCAATAGGCCTCATGGATGTGTCACAATCATCATGCAAACTTGCAATAAAATAACAGCAGAAGCACACTAGCAGAAAATAATAGCAGTTAACAGCATGGTGCCCACTTCACAGAGATTAACAACGTCAAGATGGCCTAAAATCTAAATGCTCACAAAATATGAATTGAAGTACACACAATTCTAAACAATTTTCCTTTTGGGCGCAACGCGATCCGGGCTACGGTTTACTCGCAAATAACAACACAAAATTGAATCAGCAGCAATATTTACTCAGACTTAGCCAAATAACAGAGGCAGGGAAAGAAAAAAAAAGGCTACCATGGGCTTCGGCACATCAGGCCTGGAGGTTGGGCTGGCAGCTGTTGGGCCAGGGAGGCCGACTGGGCGTGGCACTGGTGGTGGGCCGCTGGGGGACGCGGGGCCCACGGGCAGTTGGGGTGGCCGATCGGATCGGGCTCCCGATCCCGTCCGCTGTGAGCGGCGGCGAGGGAGGTCGGGAACGGAGGGGAACAGGGCGCCGGGACCGGATCCGGCGTGTGGCGGCGGCTATCGGCCTTCGGGCGAGCTCGGGTGGCACCCGCATGGTGGCACGGCGGCGTCGGGCCGCCCATGGCGACAGCGCCGGTGGGGTCGTCGGCAACCTGCGAGAGGGCATAGGAAGAGGGGTGAGAGGGAGAGGTACCGGGAATGAGGAAGGAGTGGAGGAAGGGGTGGCCACGGCTTCTACCGGCGGCGACCGGAGGTGGAGGCGGCGGTGGCGAGGCCCCTCGGGCTGGAGGTGGGAGGAGAGGTAGGAGAGAGAGAGAGGGGGTAATTGGGGAGCTCCCTGGGCCGTCGGATCGCGAGACCTGACGGTCCACGATTGATCTTGATAGGGTTTGGGCAAAAAATGGGCTAATTGCGAAAATTGGGGCTATGTTTGAGGGGGTGGCTGCAATTTTGGCTTAGGGGAAACCCTAGAAAGGGGTGGGAGAGTGGTGGTCTTTATATAGCCTAGATGGCTGGCAGTTTTCAAAAACATCCCCGGTTTTTCTCTCTCGCGCGCGGTGTTTACGTTTCTGACCGCCGGGGTCCGCAGGACCTCCGATTCGGGTAAAACTTCGAACTGCGCGATCAGCGCGTCGAGCCGGCGCCGTTCACCTCGCGCTGGAACCGTTCCGAGAATACTTTCCGGCACTCTATAAAAATATTTCATTTACTTATTAAACGGAGTTTTTCGTTCCTTTCGCTGCGGCTGGTCTCGTGCGGTTTTCGCGATGGTGATCGGGTGAAACCCGATGTCGCAAAGGTCGAGTGTCAGGATGGAAAGGGTCGGTCTCCGTCCGGTATGAGATAAGAGGGGGGAAATAATGGCCGATTGATAAATCGGGGATGCAAAACACCGCAAACAAATCAGACAATCAAACAATTCACACCGAAAACAAAAAATTTATTTTTTGTGAAATCTGGGCTGTTACAGGCCTCTTGTCTCCGTTGACCAGGAGAGGGACGCCCGCAGGCCTTTCGTTCTTTGCGGACGATGTCATGATCTTTTTACGGCCAGAGGAACGGGATGTTCAGATGTGTGCGGATTTTCTGCTGGATTTTGGCATCGCCTCGGGCCTACGGATTAACCCTCGCAAGTGTTCGATCCTTCCAATTAATTGCTCCGAAGATCAGATTGAGCGCATGGTCGGGACACTAGGGTGTCCTGTTGGTGGATTTCCTTTCCGGTATCTAGGCTTTCCATTGACCATTCATCAGGCGATTGCGGCGCAGTTTCAGGATAGTGTGGATGGAATCGCGAGGAAGCTTCCTCCATGGCATGCGTCGCTACTGGACAAGGCAAGACTGCTGACTGTGGTGAGGTCGGTGCTGTGTGCAATGTCGGTGCATTCAATGATGGCGCTCGATCTCCCTGCCAAGGTGATCGCTCGGATCAATGCCATTTGTCGGGGATTCTTGTGGACTGGTTCGGACAAAGCAAATGTGGGCCAATGTAAGGTAGCTTGGGAGGTGGTTTGCTCGCCCAAGTGGCGCGGTGTCCTGGGGATACCCAATATTCGTTGGTTGAACGTCTCATTGAGGGCTCGGTGGCTGTGGCTATAATGCGTCGATAAGGATAGGCCTTGGTGGGAACTTGAGATCCAGGTGCCACCGGAGTCGATATACATTTTCCATGCGTCCACTTCCGTACAGCTTGGGGATGGACGAGCGGCACTCTTTTGGGAGGACAAGTGGGTTCAGGGGTGGAGAATCAAGGAGATTGAACCCCTTCTCTATGATCGGGTCAAACCGAGAGTCCAAGGAGTGAGGACGGTGGAGGATGCTCTAACAGGCGTGTGGACGCAAGACCTTGGCCCCAACCTGAATTCGTGGGAGCTGGCGCATTTTCTTTTGCTTTGGGAGCTGCTAGTGGATTGCACCCTCACCCCTGGGGTGGAGGACGTAGTTAGGTGGGGATGAGAGACCTCGGGTTCGTACTCCGCTCGGTCTACCTATGCCGCCAAGTTCATGGGGAGGCAGCCGGACCCTGCGGTACCTATAGTGTGGAGTTCATGTGCACATCTGACCTGCAAGATCTGCATCTGGCTTGCTCTCAAGAATAGGTGTTGGACGTCAAATAGGCTTGGGAGTCGAGGACTGCCCCACCAGAGTGCATGCTCGTTCTGTGATTAGGAGCCTGAGTCTATGGATCATTTGATGGTGGCATGTGTCTTCACGCGAGGAGTTTGGTTCAAGGTGTTGTTGGTGTGGGGTTCGACCATGGGACATCCGAGTTCGTCATATCATCTCCTCCCCTGGTACATTGCCTGCCTCGATTTCCTGGGGCTCCATAGATGGGATGGTGAAACAATTCTATGCCTTGTCTTCTGGGAGTTGTGGAAACACCGGAACACGATCGTATTTGACAAGGCACGACCTTCTGAGTCTGAGGTGCTGGCCCGGGTCATGGAGGAGAGCAAGGCTTGGCTTCGGGCTCGGCTGCTCAGGGAGGGAGCAAAGGATTTCCACCAAAAGTTTCATGCGGTGTGTGTGGGTAACCGTGGATGTAATCTGGTGGTTGGGTTTCTATACCCTTTCTTCTATTAATAGATGATACGCATATGCTATGCGTATTCTGGAAAAACATGGTTCACTGAAGCTTGACGTAGTGGAGCAGCATCATTTTATTGTAAGTGAAGGCATCCGCGGACTTGATTTGATCCACATGGAAGAAGCGGTAGAAAAAACGGCAGCGACTCAGCGGAATAGTATGAGAAGATCGATCCAACTCGTGATCTATGCATGTGTTATGATTCTTCCTGATGGATTTGACTCCCACACAATGTACTAGTAAGGCAATTTCACTAGTAACTTTGACGAGGTTTGAATTTCTAGTTGATCCATTATCTAAGATCGAATTGGACTTGGCTGGTGAATAGATTAGCCTGTCCATTTCGAAGTGACGACGAAGGCACCGGAAGAGGCTAGAGAGAGAGAGCGAGAGCCCCCTTATCCCACCGCCACTGGCCACTCCATCCATTGTGGCCACAACCATATCGCCAGCCAACATCCCGCCACCGTCGACCACCTTCTCGTTGAGACGCACTCCGCCTCTCCACGGCCAATATGTCTCTGCAGGAGCTCTCGTTTGATCGCGTCCATGGGTTCAAGAAGCACATCTGGTCCGCTCTGAAGAAACCAATCAATTTCGTTGAAAAACAAGGCCTGAGAAAATTCTTTCTTGTCGTGGAATTCACCAAGTCCAAGATCAGTCTCTCAGAAGAATCGGTTGCGATTATTCTCCTCTCTTGCTTTGGTGGTAGAGCAAGTCTTTTCAAGGTTTCCAGGCTCCCAAATTTGACCTTTAAGTTCTCTGTCTCCTCTCTTGATGTGGGATTCGCCATCTACAATGAAGGTAACATTGTTACACCCACGTTCAACATTTATTTTTGGCTTTGGAATTCTCGAGGTCCAAATTATAAGCATCAATATGAGCTCTATCTGAAAGAGCAAGAAGAATCATGGACAGTTTTTGATATATCATAGAAGAAATTGTATGTCCAAGCGGTCAGATCTCCAAGAATTTTCATGCATCATAATTCTAGTTCTTCTGGCAATTAGAATTTTCTTAATGGTGCATCAAATGCCAATTCAAACCAGAGAGCAATTTCCTCGGACAGAGGATCAGACAGAATTAATGTGCAGGTTAATGTCCCAATCAACCATTATGCATCGGGCCTTCATTCAGGCAATCAAGGCCGAGCGGGAAAGAATTTTCAAAAGAATCAATTTCCCATGGGACATGGGAAAGGTGAGGGTTGTCCAAGATGTCTGGGCTCGGACAACATTAGGCCCAGTTGCACACAAAAAAATTAAATGCCAGAAGTGCAAGAAGTGGGGACACATTGCCAGAGACTGTCGCTTCCAATTCCACGCTACTGAGACACAGCAAACCAACCCGTCCGTAGAAATTACCGCCGATAAGACAGGGCCTTCCAAGACAGTGACAACTCAGCATTACTCCCCTGTGATCGTGCCACCTTCCAATGCTGCAGGGCTCCTCCCCACTCCCACGACACCTCCAGCTTCCTCTTCACCTTTGAGATTGCCGCCGGTGGTAACTGTTGATCGCCCGGAAGGATCTGAAGCTGCAATGGCCAACTTCCCGTTAAGCCCTTCCGCGCTACTTCCCCCAGGCCAACAAGATCTAGTTGTCCCTAGACAACTGGCTAGGATTAGGGTTATCTCTTCTTCCTCTGCTCCAATACATGAAGAGTGGCCTATTGCTACCTTTATCCCAATGCCTAATCTGTTAGCACACTTCCATAACATTAGAGATCTTCTAGGTGAGTTTCTGCAGAATGTGAGGCACATGGATTTCTCTGAGATTTCCCCATCCCCTTTTGGACAAGGCTATGTCAGATTGAACAACGCACTGGATAGGGACACTCTTGTCCATGAGATCCCACATCATTTTGGGGATATCCATGTGGTTTTTCAAAGGCAAAACCAGGGCCTAAACTGGAGGAACCTGGTTTTCAACAGGGAAGCATGGAACCAGATGGTAGGATTTCCTTTTGACAAAAGAGAAATGCATGAAGTTTTCAAGGAAGTTAGCACTTTTGGTAAGCTCCTATTGAGCGACAAAGCTAGAAGTAATAAAGCATATATTGTTGTTAAAGTCAGAGTGGAAAACCTCAGTGACATTCCCATCAGTGTGTTCGTTGGTGATGGGGATTTTCATCTTTCAGAATCATGGACAGTGCCGATTGTTATCATGCGGTAGGAACTGCTTGGAGGAGGCCCCCTGATGAAGATATCATTCCTCCTGGTGGCAATCCTCTTCCAGTACATGTCAATCCACATTTCCACCCTAACCAGATTAATCATTTCATTGGACGTCTCCTCCCCCACCTTGGAATTGATGATTTAAATCTTCCATCCCCTGAGATGGTCCTTGAAATGTGCAAGAAAATGATGTTCAAGTAATGGCGGAGGAGGAAGATGATGAGCTCCCTGGATGGGAACATTGGCCTGCAACTGCCCCTATTGAAGAGTTAGATCAAGAAATTGTTCCAGGAGAGTTTCGTGTGTTAGCTAATCTGATGCAGCCACTGGAAGAGCAAGCAAAGATAGATTTAGCTTGCTCTGCAATCCAGCATAGTTCTGAAAGCAACCTTTCACTGTCTTTGTGATCCAGTTCAATTCATATCTCTGAAGATGCTGAAGTACAAGAATTATTGGAGGGAAATGTTGGTTTAAGTCCCTTGGGCCAATCTTTGATGGGCTGCCAAACCTCAGCCTTGCACAACCCATTGAGGCCCACCAACCCTCTCTGCAACTGAATATTAATTTCTTTGGAAATCATAAAAAGGGAAGTGACCAACCAATAATTGCTAATATCAATTCCAGCCCCATTCCTTTTACTCTGGTGAATCCAGACCCGCCAATGATTGAGGAAGTTGTGGCCACCCATGAACCTATTTTAGAGATTATGCACAACATTATTGAGAATGTGAACCTCAATTTTAAACTGGATGATCCCCTCAATCATGTGCTACATCTTGCTGACCCTTTGGATCCCAGGGATATTGCAGTGGATCCTAGTCATAGTTCTTCTGTTGATGGGGAAATCATCATTGATGAACCTGAAGTTCATAGCTCGCTCATGAAAAATGAGGAGGTGCTTTCTGATTCTAATGAAAGTTCAATGGTCTTTGCTCCTCCTGGCTTTCTAGAAAAAGGAAAATATTTTGTCTTATCAGGAGCAAGAATCCTCTTCTGGGCATCAAGCTAATGAAGCTTGGAAGGATTTCTTTTCAAACAAATTTGAAGATGTTATACAGGTTCAGGTACCCTTTGAATGTGCTCATTTTATATCCAGACAACTTTTGACACCTGATAGATTTGACTGGATTTATAAATTTTTGCAATCCCAAATGTGGAAAATTATTTTGGATGATACTGATATTGAAGATTTGATGAATTTCTATATTCCTTGTGAATGTCCTTCCAGTGATTCTTTGAAATGCAATGATAACAACTCTCAATCTCACTGCAATGAACTTGGGCCAATTTTATCTAAGCCTGATGCTATTTTCTCTATTCCTCACGACAAGACAAGGATCCCTGGGAGAAAGGCTGGAGTGGTGTCCACCGCAAGTGCACTGCATACCAAGGGGAAAAGGAAAAAATACAATACCACTGGTGGAAACAGAGGTAAGGAGGAGTACCAGACTTATTTGCACTGCCAAAGGTTTCAAACAAGATACTTCTCTGAATAGATTATGTTTAGCTTGCAATGCAATTCCCCCTGGTCAAAAGCAAATTTATTAAAAATATAAACATGACTTACTGCAAGGTCAATGCAAAGGACTCAACTAAGGAAGTTCTGGACAAGAAGAGGCAGAAAAAGGGAGCCAAGGACAAAGGGATCAAAATCCCTAGGAAGGCCTGAAATGCTGCTTCTCCTGTAGCAAGTTCTAGTCACTAGTTTTAAATGTATTTTGTTGTTCAATGGATTGTAATATTCCTGGACCATATCAGTACTCAAGTGGACATGATTAGCTTTGCTCCAAGTATGTTATTTAGGTGGACTTATTATCAAAGGTTGAAGTGGTCTTTCTTATGAATTCTGCATGGAATATTTTGAACTGGAATATTAGAGTTATAAATGAACAAGAAAAATGGGTAGCTATTTCTAATAAAATTGCTAAATCAAGCAGCTCAATTATTTGTATCCAGGAAACCAAGAGAGAATCTTTTGATTCTTCCTATGTCAAGAACTTTTGCCCTAGAAACTTTAGAAAATTTGAGTTCCATCAGTAGGTGCTTCTGGAGGGCTTTTGGTGGCTTGGAATGATAGATTATTCCATGGAGAATGTTTATTCAAAAATCAATTCTCAATTTCAATCAGATTCACCTCTCTTCAGAACAACCACTCCTCGATACTAACAAATATTTATGGGCTATGTGATGTTGCTCAAAGAGTTAATTTCATTGATTGGTTTAGTAATATTCAGATGCCAGATCCATATGATTGGCTGATTGTGGGGTATTTTAATTACATTAGATATCCTTACAATAGGAATAAAGGTTTTGGTGATATTCACATCATGATGCAGTTCAATGAAACCATCCACAACTGTAACACCCTCAGTGTCTGTAACAGTAATCACTTGTATTGTTCACTAATCACTGTTGCTAATCACTGTTGCTGATCATGCCATGATCATCTTTGCTTTTGATCTAAAATCCAAAATGCCTTTTGTTGATATTAAAAATCATGCGACGATTAACTTTGTCCAAAAATTATGAAACCACTTTTGTAAAATCACTAATAATTAGTGGGCCATGCCAATATGGTTTTGGGTATTTATCATGCCACTGAAAAATTCAAACAATTCAAACCAGTGGCTAAACAGCAACAATTCTCAGTTAAATATTAAAAAGAAATAATAAATAATTTTCTTTTGCCACCAAACTTGTTGTGGCATCTCAATATGGTGCAATACCAATTATGGATCAAGTTCCATACTTTACAAAATTGTAAAGGTAACTAAAAAGAAATACAAAAGAAAAGAACAGATGAAAGAAATAAAGCAATAAAAGAATAAAGCAAAAGAAGCCCACCCCCACCCCTTGTTTCCCCCTAGACCAGCTAACCCAACCCCCCACCGAAAACGGCCCGACTGGCCCGCCACCAACCGGCATCGTCTCCCTCCCCTGTTCACGATCGGTGGCGCCCATCCATGGCGCCACGGCCACCGACGACGCCGTGTCGTCCATCGAGCGGCTCCCCGGAGACCTTAAGAGGCCACCCCGTGTCGCCCTAACCCTAGCAACCCCCTGCCCCGTGGATCTCGCCCCTGGCTCACCACGCGCTAGCCGCCCTCATCTTCTACCTCTCATCCGAGCTCTGCCGTCGACGCGACCTCGGCGCCGGCGCGTCCAACGGCGAGCAGAGCATGCCCCGCCACGTTCGTCCTCGCCGTTTCCCCCCAACAGCTCGAAGCCGCAGGCCACTACACCCTGCCTAATCGGGCCATCGTCTACCTCCAGCTCGCCGGTGACGACACCAAATTCCGGCGACCTCGAGCCGTCCCGGAGCACGCTGCCTCCCCTCCAAGCACCGCCGTGAGCCCCTCTGCTTTTCCCCTCGCGCCGCGGTCGATTTCTTTTACTAGAACGTCGGCTGCACCATAACGAGCTCCCGCCACCGCGGCCTTCGAAGTAGCAGTCGCTTCGGGCCGTCCCAGTGCGTGCCAATAGCACGGGAGTGCTCCTGGTTTCCTCCCGCACACGCCTAGCCAGCGCACGTTCGCGGAACTCCACCGTAGCCTCGCCCCCCGTCGAGGTCCAAAGACCACCGCCGCCACCCTCGTCGCCGACGTCCCTCCGGCTAGTCTCCGACGACGCCACCGCCACCAAACGAACCGCGGTAGCCTCCTCGTTCGAACGAGCCCCTCCAAGCCCCCTCCCATGGCCTGTGCCGAGAGCTAGGCAGAGCTCGCCGTCGGCCGTCGTCGCCGGTGACCACCACGGTCACTGGCCGATGGGCCCGGCGTGTCAGCCGGTTAATTGGGGGCTAAATCCCCTCCCCCTCACACTGACGAGTGGGGCCCGGCCGCTAAACCCCCCCTAATGACTAATATTTAGTTAGTATAAACTAACTAACAACTTTTAGTAGGTTAGGTCATTGACAGTGGGCCCCCTCTGGATTTTTGTTTTAGAAAATTGAATTATTGCTATGTCCCTATGACATGTGGGCCCAGTGGCTTTTGATTTAATAAAATGATTTGTTAATAAAATGAGGCTGACATGTAGGTCCCACATGCCAGCACTGTTCTGGATAATGTTACTAAAATAATAAAAGAAATTATTAAAAAGGATTTTTAATGTTTTAAAATTGATTAAACTTATAAAATCAATATCTTTTAATCTGTATATCGGATCGAAAAACTTTATACATGAAAATTGATCAGAAAAATATAACGAATACGAATACGATATCTGTATACCAACCACACCCCTCTATCACAACGAACACCGACATCTCCCCCTCCGGGCTGTCTGTCGATAATTCCCGGTGCCGGTAAAAAAACCTGCCGGAACGGTTCAACTAACATGGGTACACCCCCCTTATCTTTGTCGGATGTCCACGACACCTGTGGCATGAACCCTAACCCCCTCCGGACACCCTGTCCAGTAATCACCCGGAGCTGGCAGTTCATCCCCGGATGAATTCCCGCTCCGAGCAACGTGCATTGCACTGCGTAAGAACACCGTTAACATTGCATACGTCATGCCATTCTTCTGTTTGCTATGATTGCTTTATATTTACTGTTTCTTCCCCCCTTTGTTCTCCGGTAGACCCCGCTGCTACCGCCGACTACACCGCTGTCGGGTACGACTACTTCGTCGACGACCCTACCCCTACCGTCGAGCTTCCAGGCAAGCAGAGCCATTCTCTTCCCCAGATATTGCCTATCTTTCCGTACATTTCTTGCACTAGGCATGTTTACTGTTGCTGCTACGATTACAATCCTATTCAATTGCATAGCCTGATTTTGTCGCCCCTTGATCTACCTCCCTGATCCTATGCTGTCTATTTTATTTATGCATTATACAGCAGTAAGCCCTGCGCATTGTTAGCTAGGATTAGTTAGCGGGCCGTGACCACTCAGGGGAGTGAACACGGATAAAATATATACAACTGCACAGGTACGGTACAATGCAGACACCGCCTAAGGCCCCCTAGCTCGGCTCTGCCGACTCACCCTCAAGTGTGAGCTATCAAGGAGTAATCCTTGTACTCCACTCGTTGGTGACTCTGTATAGCCGCTATAGGTACCTGAGCAACGGTTGTCCTTAAGGTAAGAAGTCGGGCGACCGAACGGTGCCCGCGAGCGGTATATTGTCGAGAACGACAGGGAGGGTACGACCGATGTTACTGGCGTTATTGGCCCCTGCTCGTATCTCGCGAGAGTTACAAAACCACGAAAAAGTCGAGCTCTACCAAGAGCACACGCGAGACAAGGTAAGGAGACGGTTCACCTTGTTGGTAACCGCAGTGACTTGGTGGGACGACAGTGCAAGCACCGATGTAATGGTGGTCCTGACTGCTGTCGTTGACCGCGGGTCTGTTAAGTCGAGGCAACGATAACGGTTGTCACGTAGGTTAATTAAAATGCTAAATGGTTCGGCAGATGACTTGAGAGGCCCGTTGGTCTGTACGCACTACCTTCACGTGGGATAAGGAGTTATGGGCTCCCCTGCGTCGTAGTTTGTCCGAAAGCTCTTCAGACGTCTGCAGTACCACGGGCTGATAGCCGGGAAGCGGTCTTGTCTTATTTGCTGCAGCAGGTGTGTTATGGATTTGCTTTTGCTTCACCGGCCAGTCTCGTACCGTGCAGGAGCGTGCAAGGGTGAGGGACCTAGACCCCTTGGCGCATAGGATGTAGTCCGGCGGATGGCCTCTCTGTTGAGCCTAGGATGAACTGCGATGTGTCGGATAGCCTCGGTGGGGCGTTCCCTAACAAGGTTCACGCCACCCTGGAGATCCGAGCGTGCAGGCTGAACAGTAGTGCACCCCTGCAGGGAGTTTAATCTATTCGAATAGCCGTGTCCACGGTAACAGGACGCTTTATGCTGAAGCTTGATCTTATCACTACAAACTATTATTATTAAACTGTATGGTTCCGGGTTTTCTTCCTCGCAGGGAAGTCGAGGAGGGGAACTCGGAGGCATTATTATTATTAATCATTACAACTTATATTATACAATGTTGCAGCAACTTCTGCTTCATTGTTACTTTACGCTTTATATAAACTGTTGGTTGTTTCTCTTCTCATGCTGCAAGACATCGTCAGAAGATGCTAGTCTTCGATAGGCCTAGCTTCTTACCCTTATTCTGATATCTACCTTGCAGTCCACTATATACAGCCTCCCCTTTCCGTTTGATACAATGCATAATGCTTAGTAGCGGACGTAAGACTCGCGGGTATGCTAGATACTCACCTTTGCTTTATTTCCCCTTTTATGTTTTGCCTGATCGGCCGCTGTAGTCGACGTTGGAGCCCAGGAGCAGGAGTACCCCGGAGTCGGATACTACTACGTCGAGACCCCCGCTGACCAGGACAAGGAGTAGTTTCGGAGGCTCCCAGGCAGGAGGCCTTGCCTTTTCGATCTGTATCTCTGATGTTATTTGTGCTAGCCTTCTTAAGGCAAAACTTGACTAACTATGTCTGTACTCAGATATTATGGCGTGTATAACTTATGTATTCGGGTCCGCGCGACCCCCTTTTATTGTAACATATTGGTTTATCCTTTTGTGTTTAGTGTTGTGCTGTGATATTCTCACCGTGGCACCCTAATCTCAGTCGTGTACCCTACGTGTATGATTACTATACACGGATTGATTTTGGGGGCGTCACAAGTTGGTATCAGAGCCGACTGCCTGTAGGAAGCCACCCAACCACTACCTGGTCGAAGTTGAGTCTAGACTTTGAAAAACTATTTTGCTAACTTAATATTTGGCTTACGGGCCCACATCGATGTCACTACGTATGATATCTATGGTGTTAGGATCCTTTTCTCCTTACCTATGCTCTGGGACTCTGCTCTCTTATCCTTGTTGGTAAGTTTTACAAACTCTAACATTAGGATCACGATCTCTTGATTCCACCCGGCGTTTTGGTGCTTCCCCATTGATTGAGTTGTGTCCCAGGAGTTCTACCCCAGGTCCCGGACCGCGGATCCCATTCTCATTCTGGGCAGGCCGCGCGTCGTCTGACATTAACTCCTGTGGCCAACAGTTTTCTTGCGGCGTGATTGACATAGAGAAATCTATGTCGCGTCGTGTAATCCTTACAGCGGTCTGCGCGCCTCCTAGTGTGTCCTTTTCCTTAATTTCTATGATGTTACGCTGCCCGATTTTTCGGATGACTCTATGTGTGGATGTGTATGTCTTATATGACTACTCCTATATATCCGCGCCTCCTCTTTGTTGTCGCTTTACCTCTTACTCGTTACCGGCATCTCGTTAAAAATTCTCATCGCTGAAATACCCCTGTTAAATTCTAGCAGGATGGCTGGTCGTGGTGGTCGTGGTCGTGGTCTTGGTGCCAACGATCCACCTCCGCTGCCGGACTACATGGCCGCGATGATGCAGCAGTTTCTGATGAACCAAGTGTTTATGCAAGGAGTCATAGACCAGCTCCAGAATCAGAACCAGAACCAGCACCAGCACAAGAACCAACCGCCTGTGGTTACTCTGCGGGATTTCATGCGTCTCAATCCCCCTCTCTTTCACCAACCTGAACAGCCGCTGGATGCCAATGATTGGCTTCGTGACATCACTCGTCAGCTGGAGTTCGCTAATGTGAGCGCTTCTGATTACGTCAACTTTGCATCCTATTTCCTACGTGGTCCCGCTGCTCAGTGGTGGGACACCTACAAGGGCTCACTAGTTGAAGGGACTGTCGTCACCTGGAATGACTTCAAGGCTGCCTTCCGTGCTCGTTATGTCCCCCAGGCGATTATGAACCGTATGAAGGCCGAGTTCCGCAACCTTGTTCAGGGCAACAAAACTGTCGAGGCATACCAGAGGGAATTCCTTCGCCTCTCCCGCTATGCTGCAAGTAACCTCCCCAATGATGCAAGTAGGCAAGAGAAGTTCCGTGATGGACTCAACCCAGATCTCCAGCTTGCACTGGCTTTGCTCGTCTTCCCCGAGTTCGCCACCATGGTGAACCAGACTATCACTCTTGAGACAGCTCAGCTTAAGTTCGGTGGTTCGTCGAAGCGCCCCCGTGACGCTGGCTCATCTTCGGGCACAGCACCGAAGCAACGCGTTTGGCTTCCACACAGTCTTATGCGTCCAACTGCCCCTACACCAAGGCCATCGTATGTTGCCCCCCGTCTGCCTCCGCCCCTGCCGAGACAGCCGAAGACCGAGACTGCACCCCTCCGTCCTCAAGATGGCATGTGTTTCAAGTGCCGTCAGCCAGGCCATATTTCCAGAGACAACCCTCAGCGACAGAATCAACTGGTAGTTCACCCTGCTGGCCGCGGAAATGGCCGTGGCAACAATGGGACCCTCAACTATAATACTGGGTCCAATACTCATGCTCGTGGTCATGCTTACAACATTGATGTTGAAGCAGCTCAGGCACAACCCGCTATAGTGATGGGTACTCTCCTCGTTAACTCAATACCTGCTACTATTTTATTTGATACAGGAGCATCGCATTCATTTATGTCTGGAGCATTTGCATCTAAGCATGGCATATACCACGAAAAGATGCGCACCCCCTTGGCCGTTAAAACACCCGGCGGCATGTGTCACGTTGACCTACTGGCACCTAACATCACCGTCGAGATCGAAAGGATTGAGTTCCTTGTCTCCCCACATATTCTTAAAACATCCACTATTGACCTTATCTTGGGTATGGATTGGCTGAAAGTCCACGATGCCGCACTTTATTGTGGCACCAAGGTCATCCAACTCTTTCATCCTTCTGGCGCGATTGTGAGTCATACTGCCATTGTGTCGATGAATGCCGAAGCTTGTATATATGATCTGAATGCCTTGAATGTCGCACCTCTCGAAGGGATTGAGAAAGTCCCAATCGTTTGTGATTTTATCGACGTATTCCCAGAAAAACTGTCGGGGATACCCCCGATTAGGGAAGTTGAATTCGTCATCGACTTGAAGCCCGGCACCGTCCCTATTGCCAAGCGCCCATATAAGATGCCACCTCACCACCTCCTTGAATTGAAGAAGGAGATCGACACGGCCCTCGAGAAAGGTTTCATCCGTCCAAGTTCCTCTGCTTGGGGAGCACCTTCGCTCTTTGTCAAGAAGAGTGATGGCACGAACCGTTTGGTCCAAGATTACCGACCTATCAACCAGGCCACGATACAGAACAAGTACCCCCTCCCTCGGATCAACGATCTTTATGATCAACTTGCTGGATCCACGGTGTTTTCAAAACTCGACTTAAGGTTGGGTTACCATCAGATCCGGGTCCGTGATGAGGACATCCCGAAGACCGCATTCATTACTCGCTATGGTTCATACGAGTACAGTGTCATGTCATTTGGCTTGACCAATGCTCCAGCCACCTTCTCCCGATTGATTAACTATATATTCATGGAATACCTCGACAAGTTCGTCGTGGTTTATCTGGATGATATATTGATTTACTCCAAGACCGATGGAGAACATGCTGAACATCTTCGCCTTATCCTGGAAAAGCTTCGAGAACACAAACTCTATGCTAAGTATTCTAAGTGTGAATTCTGGCTTCCCGAAGTAACCTACCTTGGTCATGTGATTTCCAAGGATGGAGTTTCCGTCAACCCCGAACGTATCCATGCTATTCTTGAATGGACTCCGCCCAGGACTGTCAAGCAAGTCCGCAGTTTCCTCGGCCTTGCCAGCTATTGCCGCCGTTTTGTTGAGAATTTCTCCAAGATTGCCAAGCCTTTGACTAACCTGTTTCACAAAGGCGTCAAGTTTGAGTGGACTGATAAATGTCAAGAAAGTTTTCAAGCTCTCAAGGACAAGCTCACTTCACCCCTAGTGCTTTCTCCCCCTGATACCCAAAAGGACTTCGTGATTTATTGCGACGCGTCTCATCAAGGATTAGGCTGTGTCCTAATGCAAGAGCGCAAAGTGATTGCTTATGTCTCTCGTCAACTGCGTGCTCACGAAGATAAGTATCCAACTCATGATCTCGAATTGGCAGCAGTAATTTATGCATTGAAGCTGTGGCGACATTACCTCGTTGGTAACCGTTGCGAGATCTACACTGACCACCAAATCCTGAAGTACATGTTTACTCAGCCCGACCTGAATCTCCGCAAGCAGAGATGGCTCGAGACAATAGCCGACTACAACATGGGAATTTCTTACACCCCTGGCAAAGCTAATGTGGTGGCCGATGCCTTAAGCCGCAAAGCCTACTGTTCTGAACTCGAAGTCCAGATAGAGCAGCCACTTCTGTATGAAGAGCTCCGCAAGTTGAACCTTGAAATTGTTCCGCAGGGACATGTGAATAACCTTGTTGTTGAGCCGGACCTCGACAGCACCATCAAGTGGATACCAACATGTGACTCTGATGTCGAGAAGATCAAGAAGTATATCGCTAGAGGAAAGCCATCATGCTTCACTGTTGCTGATGATGGTACGTTGTATTTCAAGAATCGTTTAGTGGTCCCTAGGAGTAAGCCCAATCTAAACTTGACCCCGCACGTTATGAAAGAAGCTCATGATACTCCTTTGTCGATTCACCCTGGTAGTACCAAGATGTACCAAGACCTTCGTCGGCGGTACTGGTGGTCTAACATGAAGCAAGACATTGCTCGTTATGTTGATGAGTGTGACATTTGCCGTCGCGTCAAAGCAGAACATCAAAGACCTGCTGGAACTCTGCAACCACTCTCTATTCCTGAATGGAAATGGGACAAGATTGAAATGGACTTCGTCACCGGATTTCCCCGATCACAGAAGGGTCATGATGCCATCTTTGTCGTCATCGACCGCTTCTCCAAGGTTGCCCATTTTCTGCCAGTCAAGGAGACGATCTCTGCTAGTCAGTTAGCAGACTTGTACGTTTCTAGAATCGTTTCACTCCACGGTATTCCGTTGGAGATCAGTTCCGATCGAGGCAGCATTTTCACCTCTAAGTGTTGGGACAGTTTCCAAGAAGCTATGGGAACTCACCTAAATTTCAGCACCGCTTATCACCCCCAGTCGCAAGGACAAGTCGAACGAGCCAATCAAGTGCTTGAAGATATGCTTCGAGCTTGTGTCATTTCATTCGGTAAGAAATGGGAGGAATCTCTTCCATTTGCGGAATTCTTGTACAACAACAGCTATCAGGCTAGTCTGAAGATGGAACCCTTTGAAGTTCTATATGGACGTAAGTGTCGAACCCCTCTGAATTGCTTAGAAACTAGGGAACGAACCCTCACTAGTCCGGACATTATTCAGCATGCCGAAGATGAGGTTCGCCTTATCCGTGAACACTTGAAGGCTGCTCAGTCCCGCCAGAAGAGAAACTATGATCGCAAGCACAAGGAAATGGTCTATCAACCTGGCGAATACGCGTACCTCCGTGTCACTCCGATGAGAGGCACTCATCGTTTCAGGATCAAAGGCAAATTAGCTCCTCTCCACATTGGCCCGTTCCGTATCCTGTCCAGGAGTGAACCAGTGGCATACCGATTGGAATTGCCGCCGAACCTCTCTCAAGTCCATGATGTATTCCACGTGTCGCAACTCCAACGCTGCTTCAAAGACCCTATTCGTGAGGTGGAACATGATATGATTGAGTTGCAACAGGACTTGACTTATCAATAACATCTGAGCCGCATTCTTGATCAGTCTGAACGCAAAACCCGCAATAAGACAACCAAGTTCCTCAAAGTTCAGTGCTCGAATCATTCTGAAGATGAAGCCACTTGGGAACGCGAAGATCGTCTTCGTGAGGAATACCCCGATCTTTTCCCCTCTACCGCTTAGATTCTCGGGACGAGAATTCCTGTAGTGGGGGAGATTTGTAACACCCTCAGTGTCTGTAACAGTAATCACTTGTATTGTTGACTAATCACTGTTGCTAATCACTGTTGCTGATCATGCCATGATCATCTTTGCTTTTGATCTCAAATCAAAAATGCCTTTTGTTGATATTAAAAATCATGCGACAATTAACTTTGTCCAAAAATTATGAAACCACTTTTGTAAAATCACTAATAATCAGTGGGCCATGCCAATATGGTTTTGGGTATTTATCATGCCACTGAAAAATTCAAACAATTCAAACCAGTGGCTAAACAGCAACAATTCTCAGTTAAATATTAAAAAGAAACAATAAATAATTTTCTTTTGCCACCAAACTTTTTGTTGCATCTCAATATGGTGCAATCTCAATATGGTGCAATACCAATTATGGATCAAGTTCCATATTTTACAAAATTGTAAAGGTAACTAAAAAGAAATACAAAAGAAAAGAACAGATGAAAGAAATAAAGCAATAAAAGAATAAAGCAAAAGAAGCCCACCCCACCCCCTGTTTCCCCCTATCCCAGCTAACCCAACCCCCCACCGAAAACGGCCCGACTGGCCCGCCACCAACCGGCATCGTCTCCCTCCCCTGTTCACGCTCGGTGGCGCCCATCCATGGCGCCACGGCCACCGACGACGCCGTGTCAGCCATCGAGCGGCTCCCCGGAGACCTTAAGAGGCCACCCTGTGTCGCCCTAACCCTAGCAACCCCCTGCCCCGTGGATCTCGCCCCTGGCTCACCACGCGCTAGCCGCCCTCGTCGTCTACCTCGCACCCGAGCTCTGTCGTGGACGCGACCTCGGCGCCGGCGCGGCCAACGGCGAGCAGAGCACGCCCCGCCACGTCCAGGGCCCCCGCCACGTTCGTCCTCGCCGTTTCCCCCCAACAGCTCGAGCCTCAGGCCACTTCACCCCGCCGAATCGGGTCGTCGTCTACCTCCAGCTCGCCGGCGACGACACCAAATTCCGGCCACCTCGAGCCGTCCCCGAGCACACTGCCTCCCCTCCAAGCACCGCCGTGAGCCCCTCTGCTTTTCCCCTCGCGCCGCGGTCGATTTCGTTTACTAGAACGCCGGCTCCACCATGCCGAGCTCCGGCCGCCGCGGCCTTCGAAGTAGTCGTCGCTCCGGGCCGTCCCAGTGCGCGCCAATAGCACGGGAGTGCTCCTGGTTTCCTCCCGCACACACCTATCCATCGCACGTTCGCGGAAATCCACCGTAGCCTCGCCCCCCGTCGAGGTCCGAAGACCACCGCCACCACCCCGCGTCGCCGACGTCGCTCCGGCGAGTCTCCGACGACGCCACCGCCACCAAACGAACCGTGGTAGCCTCCTCGTTCGAACGAGCCCCTCCAAGCTCCCTCCTAAGGCCTGTGCCGAGAGCTAGGCCAAGATCGCCGCCGTCCGTCGTCGCCGGTGACCACCACAGTCACTGGCCGATGGGACCGGCGTGTCAGCCAGTTAATTGGGGGCTAAATCCCCTCACCCTCACACTGACGAGTGGGCCCCGTCCGCTAAACCCCCCCTAATGACTAATATTTAGTTAGTATAAACTAACTAACCACTGTTAGTAGGTTAGGTCTTTGATAGTGGGCCCCCTCTGGATTTTTGTTTTAGAAAATTGAATTATTGCTATGTCCCTATGACATGTGGGCCCAGTGGCTTTTGATTTAATAAAATGATTTGTTAATAAACAGAGGCTGACATGTAGGTCCCACATGTCAGCACTGTTCTGGATAATGTTACTAAAATAATAAAAGAAATTATTAAAAAGGATTTTTAATGTTTTAAAATTGATTAAACTTATAAAATCAATATCTTTAAATCCGTATATCGGATTGAAAAACTTTATACATGAAAATTGATCAGAAAAATATAACGAATACGAATACGCTATCCGTATACCAACCACACCCCTCTAACACAACAAACACCGACATCCCCCCCTCCGGGCTGTCTGTCGATAATTCCCGGTGCCGGTAAAAAACCTGTCGGATGAATTTATTCCGAACACGAAAGTTGTCCGGAACGGTTCAACTAACACGGGTACACCCCCCTTATATTTGTCGGATGTCCACGACACCTGCGGAATGAACCCTTCCCCTCTCCGGAAACCCTGTCCGGTAATCACCCGGAGCTGGCAGTTCATCCCCGGATGAATTCCCGCTAAGAGCAACGTGCATTACACTGCGTAAGAACACTGTTAACATTGCAAACGTCATGCCATTCTTCTGTTTGCTATGATTGCTTTATATTTACTATTTCTTCCCCCCCTTTGTTCTCCGGTAGACCCCGCTGCTGACGCCGACTACACCGCTGGCGGGTACGACTACTTCGTCGACGACCCTACCGCTACCGTCGAGCTTCCAGGCAAGCAGAGCCATTCTCTTCCCCAGATATCGCATATCTTTCCGTACATTTCTTGCACTAGGCATGTTTACTGCTGCTGCTACGATTACAATCCTATTCAATTGCATAGCCTGATTTTGTCGCCCCTTGATGTACCTCCCTTATCCTATGTTGCCTATTTTATTTATGCATTATACAGCAGTAAGCCCTGCGCATTGTTAGCTAGGATTAGTTAGCGGGTCGTGACCACTCAGGGGAGTGAACACGGATACAATATATACAACTGCACAGGTACGGTACAATGCAGACACTGCCTAAGGCCCCCTAGCTCGGCTCTGCCGAGTCACCCTCAAGTGTGAGCTATCAAGGAGTAATCCTTATACTCCACTCGTTGATGACTCTGTATAGCCGCTCTAGTTACCTGAGCAACGGTTGTCCTTAAGGTAAGCAGTCGGGCGACCCAACAGTGCCCGCGAGCGGTATATTGTCGGGAACGACAGGGAGGGTACGACCGACGTTACTGGCGTGCTTGGCCCCTGCTCCTATCTCGCGAGAGTTACCAAACCACGAAAAAGTCGAGCTCTACCAAGAGCACACGCGAGACAAGGTAAGGAGACGGTTCACCTTGTTGGTAGCCGCAGTGACTTGGTGGGACGACAGGGAAGGCACCGTTGTACTGGTGGTCCTGACTGCTGTCGTTGACCGCGTGTCGGTTAAGTCGAGGCAACGATAACGGTTGTCACGCAGGTTAATTAAAATGCTAAATGGTTCGGCGGATGACTTGAGAGGCCTGTTGGTCTGTACACACTACCTTCACGTGGGATAAGGAGTTATGGGCTCCCCTGCGTCGTAGTTTGTCCGAAAGCTCTTCAGACATCAGCAGTACCACGGGCTGATAGCCGGGAAGCGGTCTTGTCTTATTTGCTGCAGCAGGTGTGTTTTGGATTTGCTTTTGCTTCACCGGCCAGTCTCGTACTGTGCAGGAGCGTGCAAGGGTGAGGGACCTAGACCCCTTGGCGCATAGGATATAGTCCGGCGGATGGCCTCTCTGCTGAGCCTAGGATGAACTGCGATGTGTCGGATAGCCTCGGTGGGGCGTTCCCTAACAAGGTTCACGCCACCCTGGAGATCCGAGCGTGCAGGATGAACAGTAGTGCACCCCTGCAAGGAGTTTAATCTATTCGAATAGCCGTGTCCACGGTAACAGGACGCTTTATGCTGAAGCTGGATCTTATCACTACAAACTATTACTATTAAACTGTATGGTTCCGGGTTTTCTTCCTCGCAGAGAAGTTGAGGAGGGGAACTCGGAGGCATTATTATTATTAATCATTACAACTTATATTATACATTGCTGCAGCAACTTCTTCTTCATTGTTACTTTATGCTTTATATAAACTGTTGGTTGTTCTCTTCTCTTGCTGCAAGACATCGTCAGAAGATGCTAGTCTTCGATAGGCCTAGCTTCTTACCCTTATTCTGATTTCTACCTTGCAGTCCACTATATACAGCCTCCCCTTTCCGTTTGATACAATGCATAATGCTTAGTAGTGGACGTAAGACTCGCGGGTATGGTAGATACTCACCTTTGCTTTATTTCCCCTTTTATGTTTTGCCTGATCGGCCGCTGCAGTCGACGTTGGAGCCCAGGAGCAGGAGTACCCCGGAGGCGGATACTACTATGTCGAGACCCCCGCTGACCAGGACCAGGAGTAGTTTCGGAGGCTCCCAGGCAGGAGGCCTTGCCTTTTCGATCTGTATCTCTGATTTTATTTGTGCTAGCCTTCTTAAGGAAAAACTTGACTAACTATGTCTGTACTTAGATATTATGGCTTGTATAACTTATGTATTCGGGTCTGCGCGACCCCCTTTTATTGTAACATATTGGTTTATCCTTTTGTGTTTAGTGTTGTGTTGTGATATTCTCACCGTGGCACCCTAATCTCAGCCGTGTACCCTGCGTGTATGATTACTGTACACGGATTGATTTTTGGGGCGTCACAACAACCTTGGCCTTGTTGAGATCCCTCTTAAAGACTGAAATTATACCTGGAGCAATATACAACTGGCCCCCCTTCTTGAGAAACTAGATTGGGTTTTCACTTCTGAACACTTGACCAATGCTTTCCCCAACACCTCTGTCAGAACCCTAGCAAAAACCATCACTTATCATGTACCTTGCTGCATCTCTATTGGACCTTCCATCCCAAGATCCAAAGTCTTTAGGTTTGAAAACTTTTGGTTAGAACACCAGGACTTCAAGCAAGTGGTTAGTCATGTCTGGAATCAACATGTTCAAGAGATTGACAGTGGTAAAATAATCACTACATAATTTAAAAGATTGAGAAAAGGCCTGAAAATCTAGGCTAAATCTATTTCCAACCTAGCAACAACTATTGAGGCCACTAATGAAGTCATTCATATGTGGGATTTCCTGGAAGAATTTAGAGCTCTCAGTGATGTTGAAGAAAATGGCAGAGATATCCTAAAAAATCATTTGGCAAAAATCCCGGAATTCCAAAGGACCCATTGGAAATAAAGAGCCACTATTGATGGGTTAAGATGGAAGATTAGAATCTAACTTCTATAAACCAACGCCACAATTAATCACAGAATAAACTCCATTGCTAGTGTGACTGATATCTCTGGAAATGTTTTGACTCAACATGATGAGAAAGCAAACCTAATGTGGAATTCATTTAAAGATAGACTGGGCTCTAGCTCCCCAACTTCCAACCTTTTGGACCTGGCCAACATTTTACAAAGAGTGGAGAACTTGAATGAACTAGAGGCTCCCTTCACCACTGTAGAGATTGATGAAGTGGTACAAGAAATGCCTGCTAACAAATCCCCTGGGCCTGACTGTTTTAATGGAGATTTTATCAAAAAAATTGGGATATAATTTGCCAAGACTTCTACAGAATGATTGCTGATTTTCATGCTAGGACAATCAATCTACAGAGCATCAATGCATCCTTCATAACATTGATACCAAAAATAGATGCCCCTTCCACTAATAATGATTTCAGGCCTATATCTTTGTTCAATTGTCCCGTCAAGATTCTCACCAAATTATTAGCAAACAGACTGCAAAAGCACATCCTTTCTCTTGTTCATGTGAATCAGTATGGTTTCATAAAGAATAGATCCCTCAAGGTTGTGTTGCCTGGGACTATGAGTATCTTCACCTCTGCCATGCTTCCGAAAAACAGATAGTGGTCCTGAAATTAGACATTGAAAAAGCTTTTGACATGATTTAACACAATACAATTTTGGAAATACATTAAGCTAAAGTCTTTGGAAAAACTTGCTGTAATTGGATCAAAATGATTCTCTCCTCTGGATCTTCTTCACTTCTTCTTAATGGTGTACCAGGGAAATTATTCCACTGCAAGAGAGGAGTGAGACAAGGAGACCCACTCTCCCCCCCTTATTTTGTGTTAGCTGCTGATCTCCTCCAATCTATTTGTACAACCTCATTGAGAATCCTTTGGTCACTAGCTCATGTCCTGACTTTCCAATTATCCAATATGCTGATGATACCCTTATCATCATTCCTGCAGAGGAGAACCAATTGGATCAAACCAAATCTTTGCTGCAATTCTTTGTTGATTATACTAGTCTGAAAGTTAATTACCATAAATCATTCTTGGTCCCAATAAATACTTCAGAAGAGAGAACTCAACAACCCATCAGTACACTCAATTGCCAGCTGGGAACATTCCCTTTCACTTATTTGGGTCTCCCAATGGGTATCAGCAGACCAAGGATTGAACACTTCATGAATATGATGCAAAGAATAGACATAAGGCTATCCGGTTGTTCTACCATGCTCTCTTTAGATTGTAGGCTCATGCTGATTAGATCTATCTTTACAGCCCTACCAACTTTCTTCATGTGTTCACTTTTTCTGCCTGCTGGAGTCATTCAACAAATTAACAAATACATGAGAACATTCTTCTGGAGAAATTATGGCTCTGATCAAGGTGGAGCTCCCTTAATTTCTTGGAACAAAGTATGCAAACAAAAAAGTAGAGGTGGTCTGGGCATCATTGACATTGGAACTCACAACAAAGCCCTACTCATAAAAAACATCCACAAATTCCTGAACAAAAATAACCTCCCTTGGGTCAATCTACTTTGGGAAACAGCCTACAGCAATAATCTTCCAGATGAACACATGACAGGTTCATTTTGGTGGAAAGCACATATACCCATGATCAAAATCTAAGAAAAGCATGCCTCAGTTCAATGAAATAAAGGAAATACCATCTCTTTCTGGTTTGATTCTTGGAAAGATGAAAATATGAGCATAGTCTTCCCAGAACTGTTTTCTTTTGCCAAAGACACAATGATTACAGTGGAAAATTTCAGAGCTGCCTGGGATTGGGGAGAGATTTTCCACACCCCTCTGTCCACTCAAGCATGGTCTCAACTTCAACAAATTACACCTCTCCTTCCACCTTCATCTTCAGCAAAGGACATCTAGTTGAGCCAAAGTAAACAAAATACTCAGCCATGACATTGTATAAGCAACTCATTGCAGGGGACAAATACTCTGATCTAATGTTCAAAACATGGAAAGGAGAAAATAGGTTGAAGCACAAAATTTTCTTCTGGCTGACCCTTCATAACATAATCAACACGAGATCACTATTGCAAAGGAAAGATTTCCATCTGGAATGCTATGAATGTGCCTGTTGCTTCAGCAATTCTCCCGAAACTGCATTGCACCTTTTTTTGGATTGTAACTTTGCTCACATATATTGGACTTCTCTGATTCCTTTCAAACAAAGGGGAACCTCATTTTATAAAGAAACCATTCTTGCTCTTCAACATATGACAAGATAATTTGGGTTAGAAATCATCATACTGGGATACTAACATATTTGGACTTTGAGAAATGGGTTGATCTACAGTAAGGAAAGGCCTACAGTGCAAGAATGGAGAAGGAAACTCACTCTAGACTTAGATTTACAGCGACACCGGATAAAGGCGATTTTCAAAGATAGACTTATAGAGTGGATTTCAGCTAATTTTGATTAAACTTCCTTCAATGATTAGGACTGGAATAGGTTGAGATAGATTCCCAGTTCCACCCCTCCCCCATGTTTTATTTTTATCTTTTTAAATAACCACTTTACTTTATTTTGAGTTGGAGAAAATAGAAAAATACACCGTAGAACAATTGATCTACGGTTACTGTCTCAAAAAATGGACTTGGCTTTCACAACTCGGTTTCCGTCAGCGAAATTTCTTGAATCGGCTACTCAACCACTTTCACAGCGATTTGTACGCTATTCTGTGTATATCGATCCCGGGAATTTAGCATGTTGGCAGCGACACGCGGCTGCATTGATCCAATCCATTGCGCTCATGAGCGAGGTTGATGTCAAGCCCACGACTACTGATCTGGTACATCGAGTCGTCACTATTGTTTATGTAGATTGCGATGGACCCGAGTTGGGTCGAGTTCCTCCGGAGTCGGCGGATCAATCGGGGGGATGGACCAAGCCCATAACCCGGCATTAGGAACTATGAACCGACTCATGTAAGCAAGGCCCACAAAAAGAAGACCCGGCCACGAGCCAACCGCGGCATGCACGAAGATCGACGCCCTAGAAGGAATTCGACTTACCTTGTATAAACACATAGCATATTTGTAAAGTAGAATATTACTCTACCTCGTGTCGGAGTCGGACTCGCGGAACCCCGGGACCCGACGCCTTTATAAGACGAGGTCCACGGGATCCAGAGGCAGAATAATTTCAATCAAAGATAGGACTAGACACTTTCGGCGTAACCTAGATCTCCTCAAGAACTAAGGTTGCGATCCGGATCACTTGTAATCGATCCACCGATCTTCTAATTGGAGATTCGGAACCCATAATAATAAGAAGTAGGAGTAGGCTTTTACCTCGAGACAAAGAGGGGCTGAAACCTCGGTAAATCGCAAAGTCTCTTGTCCATGTCGACTCTCTCCTCGTATCCTGTTGGGAATGTTCACTAGAGGCAAATAAAATATGTTTTATCGAGCATATTCCATTAGTTCATAATGCGTTTGATACTATGCTATAACTGTATTAAGCAGAAACATTAATACAGGTGTGGTATACAAACAACCAGGTCCCTAGTCAACCCTAGTATACTAGTCCATTGGGAGATTGATGATCAAGGTTTCCTGATCATGAGACAATGGCGTCTGTTGACAATGAAGTCGTATCATTGGATAATGATATGATGGACATACACCCACCAGAAGTGTTGCGATGTGATCAAGTCACATAGTTCGACATTGCGATAACTATAACGTAGTGACCAGATCCTTTGACCGTAATGATCATACGTAATTGTCATCTATGAGGAGACTTTGATTTGTATCCCACTGCCTGACTGAAATATGCTGGCCATAACGGTGCACTTTGGGTATTCCGAAATAGATGGTTGATGAGTATGCAAATAGATCAAAGCGGGATTTGGCCATCCGTGTGACGGATAGGTACTCTGGGCCCACTCGGTGATATTGCATCATAAAGTTTGCAAACGTGTGACTAGGTCACGGAGTGGTAATATCAAGGGAACGAGTAAACTTGTTTGTTGAGAACGAGGACAAACTAGGTATATTGGATATCGATGATCAAACCTCGGACAAGCAAAGTACCCCAGGACAAAGGGAACAGGCACACGGTTAACGGATCCAACAGCGATTGAAGTTCATTCGATGGAAGCGCAGGGGCTATCAACGATTGTAACCAGGTCCAATTGATTAGTCATTGATCAATGAGAATTGTCTCGATCATGTTTGTTGTTTCCCGGACCGTAGGGTGTTACACTTAAGGGTACTCGACGCAGTAGCGATTGATTCGGGATCACCGGAGAAACAGGAGAGAACACCGGAATTGTTCCGATGAAGGCCGGAAGTTGTTCCAGGTATTTTGAAAGATTCAAAATATATTTAATAATGTTTAATATATGTTTTATTATTTAATTATCTGAATTAAATATTAAAATATATTTAAATATAATTAAAAATGAATTAAAAGGCATATGGGCCTCATAGGGCCCATTAGGGGGAGAGGGAGTCCTCCCCCATGGGCCATGGCGCCATAGAGGGGCCCACCCCCTTTATTCATGGTGCACCCCCCTCCCCTTGGGATTAGTCCCACCCCGGAAGTGGAGGGGGGTGGCACCCCTCCTTAGCCTATATAAGGAGGGGTAGAGGTGCCCTTTTGTTCATAATATTTTGAGACAAGTTTCTCTCATCTCTCTCTCCCTCCTTTCTCCTTCCTCGAGTGGACTCCCCTTGTTTGGAGTCTACACTTGGTTGGGGATTTCTCCACTATACGCACGCCGTCGTGCTGCTGGAATCAGGATCCGAATCCATCTTCTTTCCGCTGCTCTACGGGTTCGGAGCCCGGAGGGACGTCGGGTATACTGTATGTGTATAATCCCGCGAGGCACTACACTTGTGGTGCAACTTCTTCGTCGTGTGTAACAGCCCAGATTTCACAAAAATTAAAAAAATTGTTTTCTGCGTGAATTGTTTGATTGTCTGAGTTATTTGCAGTATTTGCTTCACCGAAATAATAATCGGTGAATATTTCCCCCCCTCTTATCTCGTATCGGACGGAGACCGACCCTTGCCACCCTGACACTCGACCTTTGCGGCACCGGGATTTCACCCGAGCACCGTCGCAACCGGCACAGGACCAGCCATCGCCACCGGAACGAAAACCCCATTTAATAATTAAACGGGTTATTTTTATAGCGCGCCGGAAAATGTTGTCGGAATGTCACCGCAGTGAGGTACGATCGAAGAGTTCGACGCGCTGAGCGCGTGGTTTGAGATTTCGTCGGAATCGGAGTCCGTATGCACCTTCGGCGGTCACGAACGCGATCACCGGACACGCGAGAGGGGTACCGAGGGCGTTTGCGTCAACTGGCCAGCCAACCTGCCTATATAAAGACCACCACACTTCCCCACACCCAATTAGGGTTTCCCCCATGTAAAATTGCAGCCACCCCCTCACAAAATCCCCAAATCTGCCCCAAATCCTCCCACCAGCCGAAACCCTAGCCCAAACCCTCGATCTGGACCGTTAGATCCAGATCGGAGCGCTCCCAGTGCGCCACGTAGCCCCTCCAGCCTCTCCCAGCAGTTCGGGCCCCGCCGGGCCCTCCTCACGCCGCCGCGGCCCGCTAGGGCGTCGAACCGGGCCGCGCCCGCCCACGGGGCTCCACGGCTGCTGCTCGTGCAGCCGCCGCCGGTGACCATGGCGACCTCGCCGGCCAGCCTCCTCCCCGCCGGCTCTTCTCCCCTGCGCCCCTCCTGCCCGCGACCTCCCTCTCCCTCTCACCTCTACCTCTCTCCCCGCAGGTTCCCGCCGGCGTCCCCCGCGCCATGGACGAGCTCGGCTCGGGCCGCCGTGCCCCACTGCTTGAAGCCACGGGAGGCCGCCCCTCGCCCGGATCCGGCGGGATCCGGCGCCGCCGCGCCCTTCCTCCGCCCCTGCTCGCCGCTCCCAGCCCTCCTCGCCCGCCTGCCTCGCCGGCGACCCAGCGCCGCCGCCTCCAGTTCCCGTCGGGAGGACGGACGCCACCAACCGGCGTGGCCACGTGGGCCACGGCCCACCTCCAGGCCAGGCGGGCCCGATCCGGCAGCAAGGCCCAGCCGGCTGCCTCCCTTCCAGCAGCCCAGCGCCTGGCCGACTTGGGCCGAGCCCAGTGGTGCGGCCGACTTTTTTTTTCTGTTGTATTTTCCATTTTTCAGATTTTACTAAGTCTGGAAAATATTGCTTGCTGATTCAGTTTTGCAACGTTATTTCCCGTTAAACCGTAGCTCGGATCGCGTTGCGCCCAAAAGACGAATTGCTTAGAATTGCGTGTACTCTAATCCGTCTTTTGTGAGTTAACTGTTTTGATGTTGTTTAGATATAGTTTTTGCTGTTCAAACAGGGAATCAGGCCGTTAATTGCTTTAAATTCCTGTTAGAGTGCTGCTGTTGTTATTTTGTTGCAACTTTGCATGATGATTGTAAGAAATCCATGTGGCCTATTGCATTGATTCCTTTTGCGTTGCGTTAAGAAATGTTTCTACTTCAGTATCATGCATTCACATGCCATATTTGCCTGCTGAATCATGTTTATATTTTGCTCCAAAGTAGCTATCATGATGTTGTTGTGCTGCTATTGCTGAAAACTGTTATTTTGTTGCAACTTCGGATGACGATTGCTTCGCAACCGTTCATCGGAATTGAGTGATTCCAATTGCATATTGTTAAGCATCATGTCTACTTTCATCCCATGTATTTCTATGCCATGTTGCTGCACTTTTGCATATAGATTTACCCCTGTTTATGCAGCATGTGTGCATAAATTGTTTTGCTTGTATCTTTTTAACCGTAACTCCGTTTGGGGTGTTCTTTATATGTAACTTGATTAGTTTTTCGTGTTCTTTGTGTTTGGGATATTGTTTGCTGTTGTTAACCAACCTAAAATATGGTTTAGGGCAGAACAGTACCAAATCCTTTAATCCTCGTGCGGCACTTAGTATTATGCCATGTTTAGGTTGTGCCTCACTTAAATTGTCTAGCATAGATAGTTTACTTTGTGCTTCACCTCTTGACCTGTTTGTGTGATATGCCATGCTTGCTTGAGTTGCCATGTTAATAACCGTTGTTTGATCACCTGTAGCTAAACAACTTGAACCACCGTAAATGTGCGGTATCGTCGTGTGTGACGAGTACTCCACTTAAATCGTTAGTAACCGCTCTCGACGGTAGGTGCGATGTCTCATGTTGCTTCTTGTTGATGCTTGCTCTTGTATTGCTCCGTAGTAATAGTGGTGCACCGTTGATTGCTTTCCAGTGTTTACTTCTTGTGTGCTCCCGCGGATACCTCTCGGAGACGATGCGAGTGTGCGATCGACTACACCTTCGGAACCCGACTTATCAACAGGCAAGGACTTGCATTACTTATGATCCATTCTATTTCAACCAGCGGTTTGCATGCTAGTATAGGTTAGGCGATGTTTGATCCTACCACATGTTTACAGCCTCTTTCAAACCGATACAGCCATGTCCCCTCCCAGCAAACCTTGTACTGCTATGTTACTTTTGCTCGTTGCTCAGCCCCTGCTTAGTATGCATGCTTAGGATGCTACGATGTTACCCTGTTACTCTTTGGGTTGGGATATCACCTGATTATTATATTATTGTTGATGATATGATTATTATAATGTTGACTATACTCGACGAAGGATGGAAGGTCTAGGCTATCCCGCCCCGACGCTTTGTTCCATTCGAGTCACCTAGGATCCGAGTTCCGGGTATTGGTTTTAAGACTGAGCGTGCCTAACCGCGTGTGGGATTTTATGGGGTCCCCTCTTCTTACCTATCTGGCTTCAAACATTTCTAGTGGTGGCCCAAGCTGGTTTTACCTTTTGCAAACGTGTGTGTGCGAGTGTCGACCTCGCAAGTTTTCAAACAACTCGGGCCAGCGGAGACATAGTTTCTTTGTTGGTCCACACCTGGGAGCTAGGGGGTTGTCCACATCTGTTTGGGCAACTAACCCGACCTCATCCAGACGGTAGAGGCTGATTCGAGAGCGCGGCCGGCTTTTGAGTTGGATGTCGACTCACCGGGGGCCACCCGGATTTGTGCGTTGTTAGTTAGAGGGACCTGTCGTTCCGGATCTCTTGGGACTAAATCATAAAATGGTTGCCTATCATGGGTAGCAACTGAGAGTGATGGGCGTGCGTGCGGAGCCTTGTAATGGGCAGTTGGTACACCCCTGCAGGGTTAAATCTTTTCGAGAAGCCGTGTCCACGGTTATGGACGACTTGAGACCTACTCCTTGTTCATAGACAACAACAACTGAGATAATCTTATTATAACTTGATCAACGTGTGCATGTGCCTTGACTGCTTCTTCTTCGTCGGGATGCGAAGAGGAGGACAAGGATAGGATAGGTGTTATGTTTGCGTAAGTAGTTGATAGCAAGACTTGTTGGAGGCGATTCCTCATCGAATGCTTGGCTTCTTATCTTACTCTCTAGATCGTTAGCCACTTCATAAATGCTAGTGCGGCAGCAACCTCACCACTTACCCCTTCCTTACCGTAAACTACTAGTTGTCCTAGAATGACGAGTGATGAAGTCCTTGCTGGGTCAGATGACCACTACAGTTGGATGCTGAGTACCTCTGTACTCATGATACTACCCCCAACTCTTTTTCAGGGTTCTGATCGACAACAGGTATGGTGATCGACGTTTCACGTGGAGACTCGACGACGACTAGTTAGGCGGATCCCGGCGGACGGCCTGGACCCGCGTGGTTATGGGATCGATGCTTTTCTCTTTGCCAGTAGGCATTTGATTGTAGTCTGTACTCAGACATGTATCTTCCGCTGTTGTATTATATTTGAGGCAGTTGTATGCCGATTGTATGAGATGTTATATCCTTGTATCTGTAATGTTGTGATATCATGTTGGAAATCCGGGGCATATGGCTTTGTCATATGTCGCGGTGGGACCGATATGTGCTTCGTCCCCGGATCTGGGTGGAAACACCTAGATCTGGAACAGTACCGCATATCGGGCCTTATATCGTGGCCGTATCGCGAGGTCTTCATCGACAACGTTCCGACGGGAACGTAATCCCGTCATCGGTCTATAAGGATCGGGTGGCTACAGGAGTCATCATGGATCTGCGTGGCATCGGGGATTGCCGGTACGACTACACCAACCACGTTCATGCGGGATCATTTCCCGCTTAACGGACTACATACTGGTATGTGATCTATTTCTGTCCGTTACTTGCATCGCCATAGCATAGGTCTTTGGTATGGGTCTCGTAGGTTATGAAAAATTTGTGTTTTCTGCCCCGAAACCCAACAGTGGTATCATGAGCAAGGCTATGCGTAGATGTATTGTACGGATAGAACACATCTAGTATGTGGGCATCAATTCTCCAATTGTTACCCTCTCACGTGTACTCATTTAGCATTGCGGCAATGTTTCATGAAGCGACCCCCGACCGACCTTACGCGTTTACGCGAGACTGGTTCCACACTTGACATATGGCTTGTACCATATAAAGTGGCTGGGGGGGTGTCTGTCTCTCTGCATTAGCGATGCGAAGATGTTTGCAACGGAGGGCCCCGACAGGGGTGTAATAGAGATAATTGCGGGATTGGTGTTGTGGCTTGTTTTCGCAGGATAGAAAGCGGTTCTTTTCTCGAAACCCCTAGCAGCCACGTAAAACTTGCAAAAGATAAAGTAGAAAGGCGTTTTCAACTTTAATTTGCATGTCGAGGGGAATCATAGCATGTATGATTTATACTATTGCATCCTGTTTTGCTAATATGTTAAATATACGACGGTAGCATAATAGGATGATCCCTCACTAATCCAACAAAGTGTCCTTCCTTAGTGAAGCACCATCTGGAAAGTTCTTCATTATGGAGGCATCACGTGTCACACGGGTTTCAAACATTTTTACGTTCACAAGAGATGTGTGGAGCAAGCCTAGCATGTCCAGAAACATGGCCTTGCATACATGGCATATACTCACTAAGGTTATTGTGGCGAGCCTGGCATGTGCAGACATGGCCTCGGGACACAAGAGACCGAAAGGTCGAGCATGAGTCACATGGATGATGTGATTGGCATGATGGCCTACCTTGAACAACATACTGATGGTCGTGTCACACGGGGGAGGTATGTTCTTCAAGGATCGTGTAATCACTTAGAACAAACTATGAGGGATGTTTGTCTGAGTGGGAGTTCCAGAATTGTTTTTTGAAACATGAACTCCATATTATGAACTTAATCTTCATGTCTTAGCAAATATCATTGTAGATAACGGCATACCAATGTTTAGAACTATGGCTCTTTTACTATGATAGAACTTAAGGTAAATGGGTCTTACTTCATTGATGTGTACCAACACCATTAGAGACATACTCATTAGTAATGACTTTCTAAACATAATACGAAGAACTGCTAGGAGATACACCTGACAACTCCGTAATCAAGGAAGATGATGATGAGTATCGCACTCACCGTCACTTATGAATGATTGTCCAATAAACCATAATTCATTCTATGGAATCTGAATTGTGAATGCATGTTAACCAACACGTATGACGTGCTAGGTGAACTTGAAAGCACTTGGTCACAAATCAGAGTAATGGAATATGAGTATATGGACGGGGTTTGTTTCAACTATGGTGGAAGGAACAACCTGCTGAGAAAGTCACTTGGAAAATGTATAAGATACATGGAACACCTTGTGTATAACTTGGACTACTGAATAAATGGTTACTTTGCGATAACTGGGGAGTTGCATCCGCTTCCTCCCAGTTACAAAGACTATGTCTGGACTATGTCATGAAGGAGAATCGTTCACCTGTCATGAGGTCATGGTTAAAGTCAAGAACTTTAAAAGTAGAACCAATGAAGGAATGGTCATTGACGGAGAAGGTATATTTGACATACGAGTTCTAAATGTCTTTCCCACGAAACACTAATTGCGGTTGATTAAGTATTCGATGCTTGAACTTACTGCTTGAGAGTGACTAGGAAGGGATGAGGTGACAATGTGTGCTGATGGAAATCAAGATAGTTGATGGTCGACAACACTCTCCCTCTACATCTATCAATTGATTAATATATGAATAAATTTTATGATCGCTTGAATGAGGACTTTATTAGTGTGTCTTGCATCTCGCGAAGACAATTATTCATATTAGTGAGAAACAAGTCAGTTATTCTCTTTTTATGAATGATATCTCTTATGGTCACATTACGATTATGAATGAGTTATTCTTATATTGATGATAGTTGTTTGATCATTTATAAGAAATATTATAATGCCAAGAAATATCCAGGCTTAATAATGACACTACAGTTTAAGTCATGAATGGTATGATGATGTCTTAAGATACTTGATCTCTTGACACATACAAACCATGCTTTTTAGGTGAGATGACTAAAACCTCGCATTCTGGTAAACGGAATGTGTACTGATTGTTGAGTATCATACATTGTGATGTATCGTATGTCAGCATGTGGTGAATTTCATTATTTCGTGAACTTCGTATGTGGACTTAGATGAATATTTGTATTCACTAATGAAACATGAGTCTGAAATAATTTGATATGATCAAAAGGGATTTCAGAGTAAAGATGGATATTAAATTAACAAGAAAGACAAGTCTCTACGATTTGATCAAAGTGACAAATGTTTTGAGTTAGTCTTGGGCATAAAGACTTGTGTGAAAGTTGTTCCACAAATTGCAATGTCTTGAGACACTTCAATATGATTGACGTGCCTGAATATTGTGATCATATTCTATCGAAAAGTGTATGGTCTAAGTTATCTCTTACCAAGTTACGTTATTATTGTTTAGAGTTATTAATTTAATATGCAAACACTCACTTCAGCATAGGGAACCATCTGAGTTCGTGGAAACCAACACTATATATGTCATGGTGTGTTGTGGTTTCTAGGAAGCTTTATTTATGTAAGATAAATTATCTTTGTAGTGTATCCTTAGACAACTATGGATGCATCTTCCACAACTAGAACCAAAAGGAGCAAAACTTGTATTGCTATGTTTGGTGTTTGTCAAGAATTGTTCTTGATAAATGTGGTAATGGAAGAAAAGTGAAAGTTCAACCAAGGTAATTGACCTTGCCTCCAAATGTCAGAGTAGTGCAACGGAATATGTTCTGGAAGCAAAGCTCTACAATAAAAGGAGAAACTAATGATAATGATCATGATCTTCTAATGGGAGCTTTTACTGAGAAAGGTAGGATTCAAGAATATGTATTTGCCCCTGGTGCAAAATGATATTCATGATTCACTTGTCATGTTAATGGAATAAGACATTCCTACGAACTAGAAAGAAGCGATGGTGGACCTAAGTACGAGATATGACTATGAGTGATGAAATCCTATGTTGAGTTACATTTAAGGTTGCTTGAATCTTATCAAGTAAGGAGGTTACTTGATATTCACAATAACTTCAGAGTTATGAGGAATAAATGTGAACATCAAAGGGACGTCAAGATTGGTTTGTCACAAAGATTGTTTCTGACAAATTCAATGGGTTGACTACAATGTGTAGCAATGCTTGAGTCAAAGGGATATTCACTACGATTGATCCAGGATTGTTATCAATACCGTGACTTCCCCAAATCCTGTATTTGAAGAAGTGTTGTAATTGGTACAACAAGAAGGTTTTGGAAAAACATATGGATACTAGTGTCTCGTAAACTGAATTCTCATTTTGATGGATGATCAAAGGATTTTGGACTTAACCAAAATATCGAGGAAACATGCATTTGCATGAAGCTGAGTGGGAGCTGAATAGTTTCCTGAAACTTAATATGTAGACGACATATTTTGAGTGGGAGCTATGGGAGTATTATCCTAGACTTATATGTAAATGACATATTTGAGTAGGAGCCATGTGGTTAGTTGTAAGGCCCGATATGCGGTACTGTTCCAGATCTAGGTGTTTCCACCCAGATCCGGGGACGAAGCACATATCGGTCCCACCGCGACATATGACAAAGCCATATGCCCCGGATTTCCAACATGATATCACAACATTACAGATACAAGGATACAACATCTCATACAATCGGCTTACAAGTGCCTCAAATATAATACAACAGCGGAAGATACATGTCTGGGTACAGACTACAAGAAAATGCCTACGGGCAAAGAGAAAAGCATCGATCCCAATAACCACACGGGTCCAGGCCGTCCGCCGGGATCCGTCTAACTAGTCGTCGTCGAGTCTCCACGTGAAACGTCGATCACCATACCTGTTGTCGATCACGAACCCTGAAAAAGAGTTTGGGGTAGTATCATGAGTACAGAGGTACTCAGCATCCAACTGTAGTGGTCATCTGACCCAGCAAGGACTCCATCACTCGTCATTCTAGGAAAACTAGTAGTTTACGGTAAGGAAGGGGTAAGTGGTGAGGTTGCTGCCGCACTAGCATATATAAAGTGGCTAACGATCTAGAGAGTAAGATAAGAAGCCAAGCATTCGATGAGGAATCGCCTCCAACAAGTCTTGCTATCCACCTACATACGCAAACATAACACCTATCCTATCCTTGTCCTCCTCTTCGCATCCCGACGAAGAAGAAGCAGTCAAGGCACACACACGTTGATCAAGTTATAATAAGATATCTCAGTTGTTGTTATCTATGAACAAGGAGTAGGTCTCAAGTCGTCCATAACCGTGGACACGGCTTCTCGAAAAGATTTAACCCTACAGGGGTGTACCAACTGCCCATTACGAGGCTCCGCACGCACGTCCATCACTCTCAGTTGCTACCCATCACAGGCAACCATTTTATGATTTAGTTCCAAGAGATCCGAGACGACAGGTCCCTCTAACTAACAACGAACAAATCCGGGTGGCCCCCGGTGAGTCGACATCCAACTCAAAAGCCAGCCGCACTCTCGAATCGGCCTCTACCGTCTGGATGAGGTCGGATAGGTTGCCCAAACATATGTGGACAACCCCCTAGCTCCCTGGGGTGGACCAACAAAGAAACCATGTCTCCGCTGGCCCAAGTTGTTTTAAAATAATATCTGCCAGGAGCTACCCGACAGACACACACACGGTTTTCAAATGGTAAAATCAGCTTGGGCCACCACTAGAAATGTTTGAAGCTAGATAAATTAGAAGAGGGGACCCCATAAAATCCCACACGCGGTTAGGCACGCTCAGTCTTAAAACCAATACCCGGAACTCGGGGCCTAGGTGACTCGAATGGAACAAAGCGTCGGGGCGGGATAGCCTAGACCTTCCATCCTTCGTCGAATATAATCAACATTATAATAACAATAATCATATCATCAACAATAATAATAATAATGATCAGGTGATATCCCAACCCAAGGAGTAACAGGGTAACATCGTAACATCCTAAGCATGCATACTAAGCAGGGGCTGAGCAACGAGCAAAAGTAACATAGCAGTACAAGGTTTGCTGGGAGGGGACATGGCTGTATCGGTTTAAAAGAGGCTGTAAACATGTGGTAGGATCAAACATCGCCTAACCTATTCTAGCATGCAAACCGCTGGTTGAAATAGAATGGATCATAAGTAATGCAAGTCCTTGCCTGTTGATAAGTCGGGTTCCGAAGGTGTAGTTGATCGCACGCTCGCATCGTCTCCGAGAGGTACCCGCGGAAGCACACAAGAAGTAAACACTGGAAAGCAATCAACAGTGCACCACTATTACTACGGAGCAAACACGAGCAAGCACCAATAAGAAGTAACACGAGACATCGCACCTATCGTCGAGAGCGGTTACTAACGATTTAAGTGGAGTACTCGCCACACACGACGATACCGCACATTTACGGTGGTTCAAGTTGTTTAGCTACAGGTGACCAAACAACGGTTGTTAACATAGCAACTCAAGCAAGCATGGCATAGCACACAAACATGTCAAGAGGTGAAGCACAAAGTAAACTATCTATGCTAGACAATTTAAGTGAGGCACAATCCTATACATGGCATAACACTAAGTGCCGCACGATGATTTAAAGATTTGGTACTGTTCTGCCCTAAACCATATTTTAGGTTGGTTAACAACAGCAAACAACAGCATAAACACAAATAACACGAAAAACTAATCAAGTTACATATAAAGAACACCCCAAACGGAGTTACGGTTAAAAGATACAAGCAAAACAATTTACGGGCACATGCTGTAAAAACAGGGGTAAATCTATATGCAAAAGTGCAGCAACATGACATAGCAATACATGGAATGAAAGTAGACATCATGCTTAACAATATGCAATTGGAATCACTCAATTCCGATGAACAGTTGCGAAGCAATCGTCATCCGAAGTTGCAACAAAATAACAGTTTCAGCAATAGCAGCACAACAACATCATGATAGCTACTTTGGAGCAAAATATAAACATGATGCAGCAGGCAAATATGGCATGTGAATGCATGAAACTGAAGTAGAAACATTGCTTAACGCAACGCAAAAGGAATCAAAGCAATAGGCCTCATGGATTACTCACAATCATCATGCAAAGTTGCAACAAAATAATAACAGCAGCTCAATAACAGGAAAAGTAGCAGTTTAATGGCCTGATGCCCACTTTGAACAGAAAAAACTATATCTAAACAACCTCAAAACAATTAACTCATAAAAGACGGATTAAAGTACACGCAATTCTAAGCAATTCGTCTTTTGGGCGCAAAGCGATCCGAGCTACGGTTTAACGGGAAATAACGTTGCAAAATTGAATCAGCAAGCAATATTTTCCAGACTTAGTAAAAAAACAGTAGCTGAGCTAATACATATAAAAAAAAGGAGGGCCTCACCCCTGTTGGGCTCGGCCCAAGTGGCCGCTGGGGCTGGCTGCGGTGGCCTGGACTGGGCCGTGCCCTGGCAGGCCACGAGGCAGTGGGCCGGGGCGTGGCCCACCTGGGCGCAGCGAGCGGGCACGCTCGCCCTCGTCCCCGACGGCAGAACGCGGCGGCGCGGCGGCTGCTGCCGTTGCCGGCTCGACGCCGGCGAGGCGAGGAGGCAGGCGGCGGGGGTAGGCGAGGGGGCCGGAGGGGGTGGGCGGGAGGAGGCCGATCCGGCGGGAGGCGACGCCTGGCGGCTCGAGGCGAGCTCGGCCTCCGGCCTCCAATGGCGCAGCGGCCATGGCGGCTCCTGGCGCGGCCAGTTCCTGCAGGGAGGAGGAGGCGGGAGGTGAGCGCGGGGAGAGATGGAGCTGCGGCAGAGGAGGAGGGGCGCCGGCTGGCGCACGGCTCGCCGGAGTGGCCGGGCTGCTCGCCGCCGGGAGGAGCTCCGAGGCGGCGAGGGAGATCTGCGGGAGGAGGGGCTCGGCCCAGATCAGGCCCGAGCGGGCTGGCGGCGGTTGGTGGAGTTGGGGACGCGATCTGAGCCGCAGATCGTCCAGATCGATGGCTGTGGTTGCTTGGGGTGTTAGGGTTTCGGGATCTGGGGTTTTGGGGCTAATTTGGGGGATTTTGTGGGGGTGTGGCTTCAAAAATTGCTTAGGGAAACCCTAATTGGTGTGGGAGGCTGGTGGTCTTTATATAGGCAGGGTTGGCTGGTCTGTTGACGCAAACGCCCTCGGTACCCCTCTCGCGTGTCCGGTGATCGCGTTCGTGACCGCCGAGACTCCGTACGGACTCCGATTCCGACGAAATCTCGAACCACGCGCTCAGCGCGTCGAACTCTTCGATCGTACCTCACTGCGGTGACATTCCGACAACATTTCTCGGTGCCCCATAAAAATATCCCGTTTAATTATTAAATGGGGTTTTTCGTTCCGTTGGCTGCGGCTGTCTCGTGCGGTTCCGCGACGGTGATCGGGTGAAACCCGGTGTCGCAAAGGTCGAGTGTCAGGGTGGCAGGGGTCGGTCTCCGTCCGATACGAGAATAAGGGGGGAAATATTCACCGATTATTATTTCGGTGAAGCAAACACTGCAATTAATTCAGACAATCAAACAATTCACACCGAAAACAAATTTTTTATTTTTTGTGAAATCTGGGCTGTTACATTAGTATCCTGAACTTAATATGTGTCTGGCATATCTAAATGGGAGCCATGTGGATTTTATCCTTGTCTTATATGTGGCCGACATATTTGAGTGGGAGAAATATGAGTGTTATCCTAAGACTTAATATGTGCATGACATATTTGAGTGGGAGCATGATAACATTCTCATATATGGATAACATATTATGAATGGTGCAGTTGGTGTTAATGATTATTTGAATCTTTCATAAATGAAGATGAATAAGTATTAAGCATTGAAGTTCTATTAAGATAGATATGTGTTTAATAACATTGAGTCGTAATACTTTCCTGGATAAGATTCTGAAGGAGTTCAGAATGGGACAAGTCAAGAAGTGGTCTTTACTTGTATATCCAAGAGAAGTGTTGATTTAATCTCAGTACAAGAACAATGGTTAATGGTTAATGAAAAAAATGGATGTGTTGGATCCTCTATGCCTTTGTCATAGGTTCTTTCATACAAAACCAGAGTTATGTACTCGACGTAATGTGACCCAAGTTCTTAGTAGTAAGAACATGTTGTGATATGATTTATGAGTAAATCATTGAACAAAGAGTTAAGTTTGTCCTTCAGTATCTGAAGAGAACTGAGGATACATCTCAAATTTGTAAAGGATAGTGGACTTGACCATAAATGTTATGCTGGTTCAAGTTTTGACACTAACCTACAAAATTGAGATATCATACTAATGAATGCCTAAGTTGAAAGAAACATGGTTAGACATCAAAGTTGCATACAATGCACTAAGGATTGAATCTACATTAATGTGGCTGCTTTAGAAGTAGCAGGAGTTATATTATGGCTTAAGAAGTTCGACTTCTGATTGAGTGAGTTTCAAGTGTGCATGACTATGGGAAAGTCCGCGTGACCCACCGGATGTCATTGCGATGACACAGCAAACGAAGTCTCATTTCACCGCCAAATATATATACCTCATCATTATAGTGGATAATGAACGAATGTCAAATTAGGTGACATTATGATTTGCAAAAGGACATACGGTTCTGAATGGTACAACCTCTTCCACGGGCAAGCATGATCAATAAGGAGTTATGATCCAGAGAAAATGCAGCTAGATTATTTGTACTCTAGTGCAAGTGGGAGACTGTTGGGAATGTGCCCTAGAGGCAAATAAAATATGTTTTATCGAGCATATTCCATTAGTTCATAATGCGTTTGATACTATGCTATAACTGTATTAAGCGGAAACTTTAATACAGGTGTGGTATACAAACAACCAAGTCCCTAGTCAACCCTAGTATACTAGTCCATAGGGCGATTGATGATCAAGGTTTCCTGATCATGAGACAGTGGCGTCTGTTGACAATGGAGTCATATCATTGGATAATGATATGATGGACATACACCCACCAGAAGTGTTGCGATGTGATCAAGTCACATAGTTCGACATTGCGATAACTATAACGTAGTGACCAGATCCTTTGACCGTAATGATCATACGTAATTTTCATCTATGAGGAGACTTTGATTTATATCCCACCGCCTGACTGAAATATGCTGGCCATAACGGTGCACTTTGGGTATTCCGAAATAGATGGTTGATGAGTATGCAAATAGATCAAAGCAGGATTTGTCCATCCGTGTGACGGATAGGTACTCTGGGCCCACTCGGTGATATTGCATCATAAAGTTTGCAAATGTGTGACTAGGTCACGGAGTTGTAATATCACGGGAACGAGTAAACTTGTTTGTTGATAACGAGGACGAACTAAGTATATTGGATACCGATGATCAAACCTCGGACAAGCAAAGTACCCCAGGACAAAGGGAACAGGCACACGGTTAACGGATCCAACAGCGATTGAAGTTCATTCGATGGAAGCGCAGGGGCTATCAAGGATTGTAACCAGGTCCAATTGATTAGTCATTGATCAATGAGAATTGTCCCGATCATGTCTGCTGTTTCCCATATCGTAGGGTGTTACACTTAAGGGTACTCGACGCAGTAGGGATTTATTCGGGATCACCGGAGAAATTGGAGAGAACACCGGAATTGTTCCGATGAAGGCCGGAAGTTGTTCCGGGTATTTTGAAAGGTTCAAAATATATTGAATAATGTTTAATATATGTTTTATTATTTAATTATCTGAATTAAATATTAAAATATATTTAAATATAATTAAAAATGAATTAAAAGGCATATGGGCCTCATAGGGCCCATTAGGGGGAGAGGGAGTCCTCCCCCATGGGCCATGGCGCCATAGAGGGGCCCACCCCCTTTATTCATGGTGCACCCCCCTCCCCTTGGGATTAGTCCCACCCCGGAAGTGGAGGGGGGTGGCACCCCTCCTTGGCCTATATAAGGAGGGGTAGAGGTGCCCTTTTGTTCATAATATTTTGAGACAAGTTTCTCTCATCTCTCTCTCCCTCCTTTCTCCTTCCTCGAGTGGACTCCCCTTGTTTGGAGTCTACACTTGGTTGGGGATTTCTCCACTATACGCACGCCGTCGTGCTGCTGGAATCGGGATCCGAATCCATCTTCTTTCCGCTGCTCTACGGGTTCGGAGCCCGGAGGGACGTCGGGTATACTGTATGTGTATAGTCCCGCGAGGTACTACACTTGTGGTGCTACTTCGTCGTCGTGGCCGTATCGCGAGGTCTTCATCGACAACATTCCGACGGGGACGTAATCCCGTCATCGGTCTACAAGGATCGGGTGGCTACAAGAGTCATCGTGGATCTGCGTGGCATCGGGGATTGTCGGTACGACTACACCAACCACGTTCATGCGGGAACGTTTCCCGCTTAACGGACTACATACTGGTATGTGATCTATTTCTGTCCGTTACTTGCATCGCCATAGCATAGGTCTTGGGTATGGGTCTCGTAGGTTATGAAAAATTGGTGTTTTCTGCCCCGAACCCCAACATATTCACCTCGCAGAAAAGGTCCCATGTTAAGTTCGACTCTTCGGACATCTGCCCTGACTTTCCCACCACAGTGGGCGACCACCGTGGGGCCTGCGCATGCAGGTGTTGAGATTCTGGATAGAGGTCTGCAAGGCATGGAGGGATTCGTCGCTGAGCATATCACCAGAAGCCGGCGCGGAAAGCTCTGCATTGACGACTCATCTTGGGGCCCTGAATACGATTCTGTCGAATCAGGATATCGGGTCCCAGTCGGGTCTATCCACATCTTCATTGGTAGGACGGATGGGTCTAAGCCAGAGCCAGATCGTGAAGTGCCCATCGAAACCTCGAGTCTGCGACATGCCGGCTCCAAACCCACTTTCGTCAGATTCATTGATGAGTCTCCAGAGCCGGAGCGCTCTGTCGAGTCCCCAATGCACGACGCCTCAGAAGAACTAATTGATGCCAACTCATACCCTAGTGAAGGAAGCTTCTCAGATGAGGGGCCCATCCGATCTGTGGGGAGCAACAGACTCGGCACTGATGTGCCTGCATACAACCCGGATTATCCTCACTTTGAGCCTCCATACTGCGCCACGGTGTTCATGGCCGACATTGGAGGACAGGGAAGTCAGGCATCTCAAAATCAAGGCTCAGAGCCGGTTTCCAGCGCGGCTCCTAATTCAGATAGGGAGTCGGCTGTCCGACCATCAGAACAAGCCCCACTGGAGCAGAAGCCCTCACAGATGCCCTGAACTCTCAGGACGAGGCCTTGGCCCTAACGGTGACCACGGAGAACCAGGAGGCTTGGAGGACAACGGTCAATGGACGCAATGCACGGGTAGCGAGCTTATGGAGGGAGATCAACGCCGAAAAAGAACAAATGGCTGAGATGTCGGCACCCGCGGTTAGCATATGTAATTCCAGTCACAACGCAATCACATGGAGAGCCGAGAGTAGTATCAACTTGTCTAAGTAGACAAGGCCAAGCACAGAACACTCTCGGAAAGCATCGTACGTGAGGGGCATCCCATCCAGGCCGGATGATCCACTGAGATGGGTCCTCATCGCCCGCTCACAAGTCTAAATGATTATGGGTGGTGAAATCCCATACTCATAGACAAGTCGCCTCAACCATGTTATCGATTGAATCATAACCCTTACATAAACAAACTCCAGCCCGATCACTTATTCGAGGTCTAGGGCGGGCTCGATCATACAACAAAGTGTGTACGTGACAGAGTCACAAGCAATCGCATCGCGATGCCCCAAGCTGCGCACATCTAAGGCCCACTTGGTGTATAAAAGACCGCCAGCCAGATCACAACTAAGGTCTCGAAAACCCATACTAAGACATGCATGTTATAAACATACACGCAGCACACATGCCTAGTATGAATAGCAGGTATCATCACATAACTCTACAAAGTGTATCTTTATTGACTTACACATAGAGCATACAAAGATCACATGTCTGTGATCATCATTAAATAATATAACGGAAGAAAATTAGGTCTGAGTACAGACAAGTTTAACAAAGGGCTTAGAGAAGCCTTGTAAACATACATGCCCTTCCACGAGGGACCAGACTGCTGTCTGGAACTATACTACCAAGGTCAACGTCAAGCTTCACGAAGGCGACTCCATCGGGGTCCGGGTTCTCATCTAAAACGTGAGTACAAAGTTGTGCTCAGTAAGACTTAAATCAGAACTACACTACTCATGCTCAAGTTTCAAGGTAAAGGAGGTGGGGTTCAACATGCAGAAGTGCCAGCTTTGACTTGGCTAGTCCTGTACTACGAGTACCAGACTTGAGGTAAGATGCGTACACGAGTCCACTACCAAGTCTCCAAACAATACACCACTATGGTTACTTCCTTGACTTCCCCACGAGGAAGCACACCATAGCACTCACGCTTATCTTGCGAGTTTTATAAGTATCCATTCAAGTTGTCTATGATCAAGTAGAGGTCTCCAAGTAGTCCATAACCGCGGACACGGCTATTTGAATAGTTTATTAACCCTGCAGGGGTGTACATCTTCACACGTGTGTCATCACTTATCGCCTCATTCTTGTCACCCTTCAAGCGGGTGTCGGACGTGGATGAAACCAAGGCACTACCCTCACATCACCCTCTCTAATCCAGGAGTCGACTACCTGAGTTTGTCACCGCTCGAGAGTCCGGCCGGTTCCAAGAAACGGACTCAGATAATGCAAGGGACCAAGACGCCACCTTTGACAGATGGTTTCACTGCCTCACAGGTCCACCCACATATCTATGGTTAGGTCAAATGGAAAGCCCGAATCAGTGTGACTCGCGGACCAGATCGGGTACGTAAAGAGGCCAAACGGGGCTCCCATAAAACCCTACATGTGGTCATACTCTTTATCTTGGATCACAAAACAGGAACTCGGGGCCTAGGGAAGTGTTCAACAAGACAACCCACTGTCTACTCCTACACAGCCTCTCATTGTTCACCTTTGTTTAGGGTGGATTCACCAACACGTTATCATCAGCATCACTCTGTTCATTCCATCCCGACTCACAATCATAACATCCTCATTGTATCACTAAGCAGCAAAAAGCAGTAACAGTTGCAGGGGCCACATGCTCATCATTCAAATCCTAAATCTGCTAGGATTGTGGTTTGCTTAATATGGTGACAAAATGATAGGTCATGCATCGGAATGGGTTCAACTATGCGAAAGAACGTGTCTCGGTGATCTCCTAAACATGCATAAGGGAGACTGAGAGGGAAGTAGGATTTTAAAGACATGATCAATGGGGTTTGCTTGCCTTGCTGACGATACATGGGTCTTAACGGTGGTCTTCTCCTTCGGGGGCGATCACCGTCTCGGAACGTCTGTCATCGGAGGCAATCATCAACAAGGGGGGACAACTTTGGAAGTAAAATGCACATACACATGATATAGTTGTCCATGATGTATAGGGTACTGGTTTGTGGAAAATTCAATTTAATTGAAGTGTATTGCAATGGGTTTGCAAATTCAAACTTCAAATTTGAATTCAAATTAAGTCATATACACATTTGCTTCTGTTCACCCATTTTAAAATGTTCAAACATAAAAACAAATTGCACATTCTTAATCCTTGCATTTTGCTGATAATTTTTCATATATTATTTGTCCAATTTGGAGTTAAAATGAATTTTCTATGAATTTCCAAAGTTTAGCTATTTTTCTGCAATTTCTGGATTTTCTTTAATTCTTTTAAAATTATAGAAAAAGGTTTATTGCATCATGCTGATGCAAGCATGACATCAGCAGGGGCTGACATGTGGGGTCAGGGTGTCATAGGCTCTGGGAGTTAACCCCTGTTAGTTTAACTAACAGAGGGGGTTAGTTTAGTGGTAGGGCCCACTGTCAGTGGGGGTTGGGGGTGATTAGTGGGATTAGTGGCTAGGGGTTAGGCCCTAATGGCCTGGGTCGCCGCCGGTGACTGGAAGCTCGCCGGAGCTCGTCGGGTTTGGCCTAGAGGGCACGGGGGAGGAAGAGAAGAGTACTGGGGCGTAGCCCACAGCCTCGCGCATCCGTTCAAGCCCTCTGGGTCAAGGAGGTGCACTGGAGCTTGCCCCCGACGGCAATGGCGGCGGCCGCTCACTGGTGGAGACGAAGACGGCGAACCCGTGCGCGAGAAGGGCCGGGGATAGGAGGGTTATGCTCACGGGAGCGTGAGGAAAACGATGGTGTCCATGGCGGGGTCGAGGAAGCACCGCAGGTGGCGAATTTGACAGGGGGGATCCACGACGGCCGGGGAAAATCGGGCGTGATGGCGTCGCTTGCTGTGCCTCCGAGCTCTCGATCTTCTCCACCTAGGTGAAGTCGTCTGCGGAGAACACGCTGGACACGAAGCCTTGGCTCAGCGGCGACGATGGATACGAGTTGAGCACGGCGGCGCTCCGGCAGCTCTCGGGTGCACGCAGGAGAGACGATGCAGAGGCGTGGGGAGGGACCGCGAGTGGAGGGGAAAGTGAGAGGAGGGTCTGGGCATCTCCGTGGAGAGACGAGGGGCAAGGGGGGCTTCTAGAGTGGCCTCGGTGGCGTGCGCGGCGGTGAGCGCGCCACCGAGCTGCTTCGGAGCTCTGAGGAAGACGACACGCTGGGGGGTGGGATGGGCCGAGAGAACTTAAGTTGGGCCTGGTGGCCAGAGGGGTTGGGCCAGCCAAGGTTTTTCCCTTTTTCTCTATTTCTGCTCTTTGTTTTCTATTTTCTTTGATTTGTTTTGCTCCAATAAATAGCAGAGCATTTTTATTAAATGCCCAATTAATTTTATAAATCTTAGTGGCCAGTAGCAAGCCACTTATGACTTTTGGGCATTTTTTAATTTCAAAACATTTGAATTTCAAATCAAATAGGGGTCAAATTTAATTTCTAGGGCACATTTTGAATTTTTGAAGATTCCATGGGCATGGGAATGAACCCAAACCACTTTTGAAATGATCACCATCATTTATAGGAATTTTCCAAATATTCAAATGATTTTTGGAAAAAATATTTTTATCTGGCCATTTGAATTAATTTCTCAGGGCTTTCTTTTCCCCATTTTTGAATTTCATTTGAAATTTTCACATGATGCAAAGTGACCACCTAACCCTAGCACATACCCTAGTTGGGGTTCTGACAACTCGCCCCCACTCAAAAGAATCTCGTCCTGAGATTCAGAAGTCACCGGGAGGAAGGTGGGGTACTCGGCACGGAGGCGGTCTTCTCTTTCCCAGGTTGCTTCTTTCTCGGAGTGATGTGACCATTGCACTTTCAGAAACCTGATCTTCTGACGATGAGTGACACGCTCTGCTGAATCAAGAATACGAACAGGGTACTCTCGATAAGAAAGGTCATCTTGGAGATCAAGCGTTTCGTGGTCGACTTCGCGGATGGGGTGTTTCAAGCAACGCCTGAGTTGCGACACATGGAATACATCATGTATTCGGGAAAGGTGCGGGGGTAGTTCAAGTTGGTAGGCAACTTCTCCACGTTTAGCTAGAATGCAGAAAGGTCCGAACGTGGGGCCAACTTGCCTTTGATACCGAATCTTTGGGTTCCCTTCAGAGGAGTAACCCGAAGGTAAGCCTTCTCATCAATATTGTAGCTCTCCTCTCTATGATGACGATCATAGTAGCTCTTTTGACGAGATTGAGCGGCTTTCAATCGATCACGAACAATGCGAACTTGTTCTTCTGCTTCCTTGATCATATCCGGTCCAAAGAGTTGTGTTTCACCGGTTTCTGACGAGTTTAGGGGTGTTCGACATCGTCGGCCGTAGAGGAATTCAAAGGGAGCCATGTTCAGACTAGATTGATAGCTATTGTTATAAGAAAATTCGGCAAATGGAAGGTATTTCTCCCAATTCTTTCCGAAAGAGATAACACAAGCTCTGAGCATGTCTTCCAAGATTTGATTAACCCTTTCAACTTGACCGCTAGACTGAGGATGGAAAGCTGTGCTAAAGGAGAGATGAGTTCCCATAGCATTTTGAAAACTTTCTCGGAATCTAGAGGTGAAAAGGCTACCACGATCAGAATTGATTTCCAAAGGAACACCATGAAGAGACACAATTCTAGAGACATACAAGTCCGCTAACTGGTTAGAAGTTATAGACTCGCGAACTGGAAGGAAGTGAGAAACTTTTGAGAGTCAGTCAATGACAACGAAGATGGCATCATTTCCTTTCTGGGTTTTTGGAAAGCCGGTGATGAAGTCCATACCAACCTTGTCCCATTTCCACTCGGGAATAGACAATGGTTGAAGAGTACCAGCAGGTCTTTGGTGTTCTGCCTTAATATGACGACAAACATCACATTTGGCAACAAATTGTGCAATGTCTCTCTTCATCCGGGTCCACCAAAATCTCTGGCGTAGATCTCAGTACATTTTTGCGCTACCGGGATGAATGGAGAGGGGAGTGTCATGAGTTTCCTTAAGGATCGGCTGCTTTAGGTCTTCATTCTCAGGGACTACTAAACGATTTTCAAAGAATATCGTTCCTTGATCATTTGTAGAGAAACATTTAGCATCTCCGCTAGCAATGTTCTCCTTGATCTCGCGAATACCACTATCTTGTTTCTGGGCGGCTATGATTTGATCCTCAAGGGTTGGTTTCGCCACCAAGGTAGAAAGAAATCCATGAGGAACTATCTCAAGATTGAGCTTGCGAAATTCGTCATGCAGAAGTGGTTGATACTGTTGTAACATGAGGTTGTTACAATACGACTTACGACTTAGTGCATCAGCCATGACATTGGCTTTTCCTGGGGTGTAAGAAATTCCTAAGTCATAATATTTTATCAAATCTATCCAACATCTTTTCCTGAGATTAAGATCTGGCTGGGTGAATATGTATTTGAGGCATTGGTGATCAGAATAGATCTCACAACGATTACCAAGGAGGTAATGTCGCCAAGTCTTCAGGGCATGAACTACGGCAGCGAGTTCAAGGTCATGGGTAGGATAGTTCTCTTCATGTGGCCGCAACTGGCATGAAGCATAAGATACCACATGTCGATCTTGTAGAAGTATGCATCCTAACCCTTGCCGTGATGCGTCACAATAGATCTCTAAATCCCTTTTGGTGTTTGGAGGTGCAAGTACGGGTGCAGAAGTCAATCTTATTTTTAGCTCTTGAAAGCTTTCCTCGCACTTGTGGGTCCATTGGAATTTCTTATCTTTCTTGAGGAGTTCAGTAAGAGGCTTTGCAACTTTGGAGAAGTTCTCAACGAAGCGGCGGCAATAGCTTGCTAAGCCAAGAAAACCCCTAACTTGCTTAACCGATTCAGGTGGAGTCCATTCAAGGACGGCCTGAACTCTCTCGGGATTGACTGCAACACCTTTTGCAGAAATCACGTGGCCTAAATAGGTCACTTCTGGTAGCCAAAATTCACACGTGGAGAATTTATCATACAGGCGATGCTCTCGAAGCTTCATCAATACCAACCTAAGATGTTCTGCGTGCACTTTTTCGTTCTTCGAGTAGATGAGAATGTCATCAAGATAAACCACAACAAATTTATCTAAGTACTCCATGAAGATCGAATTCATTAAGCGCGAGAATGTGGCGGGGGCATTGCTTAAACCGAAGGACATGACGGTGTACTCGTAAAGACCATATCGAGTACTGAAAGTCGTCTTGGGAATGTCCTCGTTTCGGATTTTGATTTGATGATAGCCTAATCTCAAATCCATCTTTGAGAAGACAGAGGAACCAGCAAGATGATCATAAAGATTATTGTGTTGGATATGTGCCCTAGAGACAAATTAATAAAGATATTTGTCACATATCCGTTTGGTTCATAATAAGTTTTATAGTGTGCTATAACTGTATTACTTGGAAATACCAATACAGCTGTAGTATAAAACATGGTCCGTAGTTTAACTCGGGTAAACTATCTCATTGGGCAATTGATTGATCAAGCTTTCCTGATCATGGCGACACTTAAGTCCATTGACAATGAGGTCATATCGTTAAGGGGAATAATGTAATGGACGTACACCCACCTAAAGTATTGCAATGGGATCGAGTCACATAGTTCAGCGTTGCTATGACTTTGTAACATATGGCTTAGTCCTTAGACCGTAATGATCATACGTAATTGTCATCTATGAGGAGACTTTGATTTGTATCCCACAGCCTGACTGAAATATGCTGGCTATAACGGTGCACTTTGGGTATTCCGAAATATATGGTTGATGAGTATGTTAATAGATCAGAGCGGGATTTGTCAGTCCTTGTGACAGGACAGGTACTCTGGGCCCACTCGGTGATATTGCATCAATAGCTTGCAAGAAAGTGACTAGGTCACAAGAGATGCAATGATCATGGACGAGTAAACTTGTTTTTTGTGAACGATATAAGAACACGGTATGTAGGATACCGACGATCAAACCTCGGACAAACAAAGTACCGCAACACAAAAGGATTACGTCGTATCGTTAACGGTTTCCAAAAGCGATCGAAGTTCATTCGATGGAAGCACAGGGGCTGTCAAGGATTGTAACCAGGTCCAACTGACTAGTCATTGGTCAATGAGAAGAGTCTCGACCATGCCTGCTGTTTCCCGGACCGTTAGGGTGTTACACTTAAGGGCAATCGATGCATAGGACAGTTACGGGATCAATCGGTGAAATAGGAGAAATCGCCGGAATAGTTTCGGAGGAGGACGGAATGGTTTCCGGACATTTTGAATAGTTCAAAATAAAGTTTAATTGTTTTAATAATGTTTTATTATTTAATTATCTGAATTAAATATTTAAAACATATTAAATAAATTAAAAAAATGGGAAAAAGGCTAAATGGGCCCATGGGGCCCATTAAGGGAGGAGGGGGTCTCCCCCCTTGGGCTTGGCGCCAAGGGTGGGGCCCATCCCCCCCTATGGCCTGCGCACTCCCCCCCCCTTGGGATTTTAGTCCCACATGGGGGAGGGGAGGAGGATCACACCCCCCCTTGGCCTATATAAGGACGGGTAGCCCCCCTTTTTTCCAACACACCAATATCTCCTTCTTCCTCCTTCTCCTTCCCGGAAGTGGACTCCCCTTGTTGGGAGTCTACACCTGGTTGGAGTTCTCCGCCATAAGGCATGTCGTCGTTCTGCCGGAGTAGGGATCCGTAGCCGTCTCTCTTCCGCTGCTCGCCTGGTTCGGGGCCCGGGAGGAACATCGATTGTAACGTACGTGTATAATCTCTTCGAGGCACTATACCTGTGGTGCTACTTCGTCGCTGGAGGTTTACCGGGAGTCATCCTCGCCGGTGGTGGTCTTCTACACGACAGGGAGGTCGTAGTTCCGAGTCTACGCCAGCCACGTTCGCAAGAACGTTTCCCTCTTTCGGTCTTCAAAGGTATGAACACCGATTCCCTCCGTTACTTTACATCGCCATAGCATAGATCTTGGGTTCGGGTACCGTAGGTATGAAAAAAATTGTGTTTTCTGCCCCGTATTCCAACAGTGGTATCATGATCTAGCTATGCGTAGATGTATTGTACGGGTAGAACACATCTAGGATGTGGGCATCGAATCTTCATTCGTTACCCTCCCACGTGTACTCATTTAGCGTTGCGAAAATGTTTGATGAAGCGGCCCCCGACCGACCTTACGCGTTTACGCGAGACTGGTTCCACGCTTGACATATGTCTTGTACCATATAAAGTGGATGGGGGTGTCTGTCTCTCTGCATTAGCGATGCGAAGATGTTTGCAACGGAGGGCCCCGACAGGAGTGTAATAGAGACGATTGGGGATCGGTGTTGTGGCATGTTTTCGCAGGATAGAAATCGGTTCTCTCTCTCAAAACCCCTAGCAGCCACGTAAAACTTGCACAAGCTAAAGTAGAAAGGCGTTTTAACTTTGATTTGCATGAAGGGGGGTCATAGGTTGTATGATTTACAGTTTTTACTTCCTGTTTTATGCTAGTATGCTAGATATATCGACGGTAGCACGAAACAGGACCATCTCTCACTAAAACCAACATAGTGTCCTTACCCTAGTGAGCACCACCTGGAAAGTTCTACATTATGGAGGCATCACGTGTCACACGGATGTCAAACATTTTTTCGTTCACAAGAGGTGGGTGTAGCAAGACTAGCATGCCCAGAAGCATGGCCTTGTATGACACAACAACAAATCACATAGGGTGTGATGGCGAGCCTGGCATGTGCAGACATGGCCTCGGGACAGAAGAGACCGAAAGGTCGAGCATGAGTCACATGGATGATGTGATTGGCATGATGGCCTACCTTGAACAACATGCTGATGGTCGTATCACACGGGGGAGGTATGGTGTTCTAGTATCATGTAATCACTTAGCAAAATTGAGAGATGTTTTTCCTAAGTGGGAGTTTTAGAATTAATTGTAATTGAACTCCACATTATGAAAAAAAGTCTAAATATGTATCTTTGTGAATCAACCTTGTAGATGACAGCACCACGCCCCTTGTTCAACTTAGGATCATTCCTAGAGAAAGATAAACTGAAAACTAATGGGTCAAACTTCACCTCCTGGTTCCGCACCCTGAGGATTCTTCTTGTTCCCCTCAAAATGTCCTATGTACTTGAGACTTCATTAGGAGATGCACCAGCAACTACCGCTACTCCGGCTGAGAAGAAAGTCTATCTCATTAAGTCGGATGATCCTCCCTTGTCAAGAAGGGTATGATCCATGCCATGGAGGCTGAACTGCAGAAACGGTTCGAGAGCTTCAGTGCTTATGAGATAATCACTGACCTCAAGACCGTCTTTGCACCTCAAGCCAAGGTTGAGAGAAATGAAGTTTGTGAAGCTTTCTTCTCTGCAAAGATGGAAGAGCACACCAGCATGACTGAGCATGTAGTCAAAATGTCTGACTACGTTCAACGCCTAAATGATCTAGAATTTAAGATTCCAGATGAAGTGGCGATTGATAGGGTGTTGCGGTCGCTACCCCCTAGCTATGAGAGTTTTGTGTTGAAGTACAACATGCAAGGAATGGTTGAGACCCTTTCTGAATTGTTCACAATACTCAAAATTTTTGAGATGGATATCAAGAAGGAGCACAGCTGCACCAAGTACCTAGAAGATAAGAAGGCCGGCAAGGTTGCCGGAAGAGACATGGATATATGTGATATACATGTTATTGATGTTTTCCTGACAAGTGCTCGGAGCAACGTCTGGAAATTTATACCGGATCAGTTGCTCACATCTGTAACTCCCAGGAGGGGATGCAGAATAAACGACTCTTGTGGAAGGATGAAGTGACGATGCGCGTTGGGAACGGTGCCAAGGTTGAAGTAATGTCAATTGGCACGCTTCGTCTTAGTCTCCCTTCGGGATTGATTCTTGTCTTGAATAATTGCTATTATGTACCCGCGTTGAGTATGAACATTGTGAGTGGCTTTTGCTTGATGTGAGACCAGTATTCTTTTAAATCTGAAACAACTGGTTGTTCGTTTTATAAGAATAATGTCTTCTATGTTCATGCATCGGTGCGTAATGGTTTATTCTTAATGGATCTCGAATATCATGACTCCCACATCAATAACGTAGAGGCCAAAATATTAAAGCCTAGTAACGAAGAACACATGACGATGTGGCATTGTCGACTTGGTCATATTGGTATAAAGCGCATGGAGGAACTTCATAAAGATGGACTTCTGGAGTCATTGGATTTTGGATCCCTTGACACATGTGAACCATGCCTAATGGGCAAAATGACAAGGACTCCATTCAATGGAACAATGGAGTGTGCGGTGGACTTATTAGGGATCATACATACTGATGTATGCGGACCAATGAATGTCATCGCACGCAATGGTTTTCAGTACTTCGTGACCTTCACGGACCACTTAAGTAGATACGGGTATATCTATTTAATGAAACACAAGTCCAAAACCTTTGAAAAGTTCAAGGAATTTCATAGTGAGGTCGAGAATCAACTCGGGAAGAAAATCAAGCACCTTCGATATGATCGAGGAGGCGAGTATTTAAGTCACGAGTTTGGCACTCATCTGAAGACTTGTGGTATTGTACCACAACTTACGCCAGCTGGAACACCTCAGCGAAACGGTGTGTCCGAGCGACGTAATCAAACACTATTGGATAGTGTGCGGTCAATGATGTCTCATACCGACTTACCTACATCATTCTGGGGGTATGCATTAGAAACTGCCGCTTACGTTCTTAATAGGGTACCGTCCAAATCTGTGAAGACAACACCGTTTGAAGAATAGTATGACAAGAAACCAATGTTGTCTTACCTGAAGATTTGGGGTTGTGAGGCTTATGTTAGGAAACTTCAGCCTGATAAACTCGAATCTAAGGCGGAGAAATGCATCTTTGTAGGATATCCAAAGGAAACTGTTGGATACACCTTCTATAACCAATCTAAGGGCAAAACGTTTGTCGCTAAGACTGGACACTTTCTTGAGAAAGAGTTTCTCTCGAAAGAATTTAGTGGAAGGAAAATATACCTCGATGAAGTGACTGACCAATCACTCCAAATGGAAGAACCGGCAACAGAAATTGTTCTGGAACCTTCGTCCACAGTGGGAGCTGAAGAGAATGGCCAGGAAGACATTCATAACGATCATGAAATACATGATGATCATGATGAGAATGAAGAGGAACCTATTTTGCCCCGTAGGTCATCAAGAGTCCGTCAACCTACCGAGTTTTACGGATAGCTTGTGAATGCAATCTCGGCTGATGAGTCGGATGAACCTACGAGTTACAAAGAAGCAATGGAGGGACCCGAGTCCGAGAAATGGCTAGAATCCATGAAATCCGAAATAGAATCCATGTACACCAACAAAGTTTGGACTTTGGTGGATATTCCCGAGGACCGCAAGGCCGTCGAGAATAAATGGATTTTCAAGAAAAAGGCTGACGCAGACGGAAACGTATCTGTCTACAAAGCTCGACTTGTCGCGAAGGGGTTCGGACAAATTCAAGGAGTTGACTACGAGGAGACATTCTCTCCTGTAGCGATGATCAAGTCTATTCGGATCCTACTAGCAATAGCTGCCTATCATGATTACGAGATATGGCAGATGGATGTGAAAACTGCGTTCCTTAGTGGAAACATTGAGGAAGACTTGTATATGATGCAACCAGAGGGGTTTATTGATCCAAGGAATGTTGGTAAGGTGTGCAAGATTCAACGGTCCATCTATGGGTTGAAGCAAGCATCTCGGAGCTGGAATCTTTGATTTGATGAGGTCATTAAAGCATTTGGATTTGTCCAAAACGTCGAAGAGTTCTGCGTCTATAAGAAACTGAGTGGGAGCTCTGTAGCATTCCTTGTGTTATATGTAGATGACATATTACTGATAGGGAACGATAAGAAATTCTTAGAAGAAGTAAAGGAATATCTGAATGGACAATTTTCCATGAAGGACCTGGGTGAAGCTGCGTACATATTAGGGATTAAGATCTATAGAGATAGACCTAATCGACGGTTGGCCTTGAGTCAGAACACTTATATTGACAAGATATTGATAAGGTTCAGTATGGGTAACTCCAAGAGAGGCCTCTTGCCAGTTATGAAAGGTGTCAAATTAAGCGTGACTCAATGCCCAACCACAGCAAAAGAGAAGGAGGAGATGTCCTCAAAGCCCTATGCCTCAGCCATAGGTTCTCTCATGTATGCTATGTTATGTACCAGACCGGATTTAGCGCTGGCCATTAGTATGACTAATCGCTACCAGAGTAATCCGGGAATGGCTCACTGGACAGCAGTAAAGAACATCCTTAAGTACTTGATAAGAACAAAGGATATCTTTCTCGTTTATGGAGGAGTTGATGAGGAGCTCACCGTAAAGGGTTACGTTGACGCAAGCCTCGGCTCAGACCTAGATGACTCGAAATCCCAGACGGGATATGTTTTCATATTGAACGGTGGCGCAATTAGCTGGAGGAGCGGCAAACAGTCAGTCGTCGCCCAATCTACAATGGAGTCGGAGTATATTGCCGCTTGCGGAGCGTCAAACGAGGCGCTGTGGCTGAAGAAGTTCGTGATCGAGCTTGGCGTCTTTCCCAGCTGCACTGACCCCGTGGGAATCTTCTGCGATAACACGGGTGCCATTGCAAACGCGAAGGAGCCAAGAACTCACTCTACAGCCAAGCACATCCTTCGAAAGTTCCATGTGACGCGAGACTACGTCAGGGATGGACACACTAGGATTCACAAGATACATACGGATCTGAACGCAGCAGACCCGATGACTAAACCTCTTCCACAGGGCAAGTTTGAAGAACACCGAGAGACCATTGGTGTTAGATACATACCTGATGTAAACTAGTGGAATTTGTACTCTAGTGCAAGTGGGAGACTGTTGGATATGTGCCCTAGAGACAAATTAATAAAGATATTTGTCACATATCCGTTTGGTTCATAATAAGTTTTATACTTTGCTATAACTGTATTACTTGGAAATACTAATACAGGTGTAGTATAAAACATGGTCCGTAGTTTAACTCGGGTAAACTATCTCATTGGGCAATTGATTGATCAAGATTTCCTGATCATGGCGACACTTAAGTCCATTGACAATGAGGTCATATCGTTAAGGGGAATGATGTGATGGACGTACACCCACCTAAAGTATTGCAATGTGATCGAGTCACATAGTTCAGCGTTGCTATGACTTTGTAACATATGGCTTAGTCCTTAGACCGTAATGATCATACGTAATTGTCATCTATGAGGAGACTTTGATTTGTATCCCACCGCCTGACTGAAATATGCTGGCTATAACGGTGCACTTTGGGTATTCCGAAATAGATGGTTGATGAGTATGTTAATAGATCAGAGCGGGATTTGCTAGTCCTTGTGACAGGACAGGTACTCTGGGCCCACTCGATGATATTGCATCAATAGCTTGCAAGCAAGTGACTAGGTCACAAGAGATGCAATGATCATGGACGAGTAAACTTGTTTTTTGTGAACGAGATGTGAACACGGTATGTAGGATACCGACGATCAAACCTCGGACAAACAAAGTACCACAGCACAAAAGGATTACGTCGTATCGTTAACGGTTTCCAAAAGCGATCGAAGTTCATTCGATGGAAGCGCAGGGGCTGTCAAGGATTGTAACCAGGTCCAACTGACTAGTCATTGGTCAATGAGAAGAGTCTCGACCATGTCTGTTGTTTCCCGGACCGTTAGGGTGTTACACTTAAGGGCAATCGATGCATAGGACAGTTACGGGATCAATCGGTGAAATAGGAGAAATCACCGGAATAGTTCCAGAGGAGGACGGAATGGTTTCCGGACATTTTGAATAGTTCAAAATAAAGTTTAATTGTTTTAATAATGTTTTATTATTTAATTATCTGAATTAAATATTTAAAACATATTAAATAAATTAAAAATTGGGAAAAAGGCTAAATGGGCCCATGGGGCCCATTAAGGGAGGAGGGGGTCTCCCCCCTTGGGCTTGGCGCCAAGGGTGGGGCCCATCCCCCCTATGGCCGGCGCACTCCCCCCCTTGGGAGTTTAGTCCCACATGGGGGAGGGGAGGAGGATCACACCCCCCCCTTGGCCTATATAAGGACGGGTAGCCCCCCCCTTTTTCCAACACAACAATATCTCCTTCTTCCTCCTTCTCCTACCCGGAAGTGGACTCCCCTTGTTGGGAGTCTGCACCTGGTTGGAGTTCTCCACCATAAGGCAGGCCGTCATTCTGCCGGAGTCGGGATCCGTAGCCGTCTTTCTTCCGCTGCTCACCTGGTTCGGAGCCCGGGAGGAACATCGATTGTACCGTACGTGTATAATCTCTTCGAGGCACTACACCTATGGTGCTACTTCGTCGCTGGAGGTTTACCGGGAGTCATCCTCGCCGGTGGTGGTCTTCTACACGACAGGGAGGTCGTAATTCCGAGTCTACGCCAGCCACGTTCGCAAGAACGTTTCCCTCTTTCGGTCTTCAAAGGTATGAACACCGATTCCCTCCGTTACTTTACATCGCCATAGCATAGATCTTGGGTTCGGGTACCGTAGGTATGAAAAAATTTGTGTTTTCTGCCCCGTATCCCAACAGATTGATCCTGGGCAGTGGGTACTTGTTCTTTATCGTCGCTAGATTTAGCGGGCGATAGTCTACGCACATCCTTTCTGTTCCATCTTTCTTCTTTACGAACAGAACGGGGCAACCCCATGGCGATGAGCTAGGGCGGATGAAGCCTTTTGCCAACGAAGCATCAAGTTGGGTTTTTAGCTCAGCTAACTCATGTGGGGCCATTCTATATGGGCGTCTGGAAATTGGGGTTGTGCCTGGTATAAGATCCACTATGAATTCTACACATCTGTCAGGAGGCATTCCTGGCAGTTCTTCGGGAAAGACATCCGGGAAGTCACGAACCACCGGAACATCTTCAAAGTCTGGAAGGGGAAGTACATTCAAAGTATGCATCTGGATTCTAGAGCTTGGTGATGTGTAGTCAATGATCTGGCCTGAAGGATGGGTGAGTTTAACTGATTTGGCTTTACAATCAAGGAAAGCATTCTGCCTTGATTACCAATCCATGCCTAGGATGACATCAATGTCTGAAGACTTGAGGGCTATAAGAGAAGCAAGGAATACTAAACCCTCAATTGCAATTTGATTGCCATGGCTTACTTTATTAGTTTGCCATTTGGAACCAAGAGTTTGAATAATCATTGGAGAAAACATTTCTTCGAAAGGAAATTCATGACGAAGTGCATAAGTCTCCGACATGAATGAATGAGAAGCTCTTGGATCGAAAAGAACGGAGGCGGGATCATGATTGACTGGGAGTGTACCAAGGATGATGTCAGAAGCAGCAGTGGTTTCCTCAACTGAGATTTGGTTCACACAACCACTACTAGTGGATGAAGGATTTGCTTGCAAGGGTTCGGAAGTGGATTTCCTTGGAGGCTTAAGACTAGGTCGACGTGGTGCCACCAACACTATAGGGCATTGTCGGAAGTAATGGCCTGGCAGAGCTCACGTGAAACACATCCGGCCTGAATTGCTGGGAGCAGGAGTACTTGATTGCACACCATCATTCCGGGGTGGAAAAATGTGTTGATGTGGATGGCATATATTGGATGGTGGTCTCTGAAGAAAGTTTTCAGGTATGGCACGAGTTGGGATCCATATTCGGCGTTTCTAAGGTGCTGAACTAAAAGAAGGAGGAAGCTCAAGAGCATGCTTGCGAGACTCTTCGAACACTTCATTGCCATGCTCAGCTCTAAAAGATCTGTTGACTAAATCCTCAAAGGTGGCAAATTCAAGGAGGTTGAGATCATGGCGAAGGATAGGGCTAAGTCCCTTACGGAACCTTGCTTGCTTTCTGGCATCGGTGGTGATCTCATCTTGGGCATATCGAGCAAGATGGTTGAACCATCTCACATACTCATGAATGGACATCTCTCCTTGAGTCAGATTGCAGAACTCTTCCTTCTTGCGCTCCATTAACTCATCTAGAAGGTGGTACCCTCGAAAGGCATCACGGAACTCCTGCCAAGTCACTAGGTGACCATCAGGCTGCATCGCAACATAGTTCTCCCACCATTCAGCAGCAGCACCTTCCAGAAAGTATACCGCGAATATAACTCGATCATTGGGAGCAACATGTGCCGTGTCAAGCTTACGCTCGATGGAACGGAGCCAATCATCAGCTTCAAGGGTCTCAGAAGAACATCGAAATACCGGTGGCTTGAGGAGGATGAAGTCCTGAATGCTCACAACCACATTGCAATGACGTGAGGTATTCTGCTCGATGAGCTCCAGAAGGCGTGTTTGATCACGTCGATTCTTCTCAGCTTCCATCATGATTTCCGTCGCAGAAGGCGGTGGTGGAGGTGCATCATCATTTCGATTCCGATCACGGTCTCGAGTGCGACGAACAGCACTACGAGTTCCACCAGACATCCTGTGTGATAAAAATCAATAATCAGAACAGGTTGTACGATGGAAGCAAAGATAAGAGGACATGATTTAAAGAGGAGAAGACTGTAATGCAAAGGCAAGGAATCATAGAAACACGGGATAAATCGGGCAGCATAACGGCTACACCGGGATGGAAAATGAAACAACCTTGAAGAGATTGGACAGAACTTCTTCAAGGAACTCAAAATACGGACACTCTGGACGACCACAACAATCCTACGGCTACAAGGAGGCAAACAACGAGTTGTTCTAGTCAGACATAGATGAGCCTAGTCCTATCATCCCGTAGAAAAGATAAGGGTGACTCAGAACTCAGATCGAAGAGGTAAGGAGAAAAAGAAGCCTTACGTTGTTCCCTTTATACCCAAGTAACTATATAACTATAGAATGCTAGACTCGACTTCGACCAAGGCTTGAATAATCCTACAGACAGTCCTGCTCTGATACCAAGTCTGTCGGGACCCGGGGTTAGCGTATGTAATTCCAGTAACAACGCAATCACATGGAGAGCCGAGAGCAGTACCCACTTGTCTAAGCAGACAAGGCCAAGCACAGAACACTCTCGGAAAGCATCGTACGTGAGGGGCATGCCATCCAGGCCGGATGATCAACTGAGATGGCTCCTCATCGCCCGCTCACAAGTCTAAATGATTATGGGTGGTGAAATCCCATACTCATAGACAAGTCGCCTCAACCATGTTATCGATTGAATCATAACCCTTACATAAAAAAACTCCAGCCCGATCACTTAGTCGAGGTCTAGGGCGGGCACGATCATACAACAAAGTGTGCACGCGACAGAGTCACGAGCAATCGCATCGTGATGCCCCAAGCAGCGCACATCTAAGGGCCACTTGGTGTATAAAAGACCGCCAACCAGATCACAACTAAGGTCTCGAAAACCCATACTAAGACATGCATGTTATAAACATACACGCAGCACACATGCCTAGTATGAACAGCAGGTATCATCACATAACTCTACAAAGTGTATCTTTATTGACTTACACATAGAGCATACAAAGATCACATGTCTGTGATCATCATTACATCATACAACGGAAGCAAATTAGGTATGAGTACAGACAAGTTTAACAAAGGGCTTAGAGAAGCCTTGTAAACATACATGCCCTTCCACGAGGGACCAGACTGTTGTGTGGAACTATTATCAAGTCTGTCGGGACCCGGGGTTAGCGTATGTAATTCCAGTCACAACGCAATCACATGGAGAGCCGAGAGCAGTACCCACTTTTCTAAGTAGACAAGGCCAAGAACAGAACACTCTCGGAAAGCATCATACGTGAGGGGCATCCCATCCAGGCCGGATGATCAACTGAGATGGGTCCTCATCGCCCGCTCACAAGTCTAAATGATTATGGGTGGTGAAATCCAATACTCATAGACAAGTCGCCTCAACCATGTTATCGATTGAATCATAACCCTTACATAAACAAACTCCAGCCCGATCACTTAGTCGAGGTCTAGGGCGGGATCGATCATACAACAAAGTGTGGACGTGACAGAGTCACGAGAAATCGCATCGCGATGCCCCAAGCTGCACACATCTAAGGGGCACTTGGTGTATAAAAGACCACCAGCCAGATCACAACTAATGTCTCGAAAACCCATACTAAGACATGCATGTTATAGACATACACGCAACACACATGCCTAGTATGAACAGCAGGTATCATCACATAACTCTACAAAGTGTATCTTTATTGACTTACACATAGAGCATACAAAGATCACATGTCTGTGATCATCATTACATGATACAACGGAAGAAAATTAGGTCTGAGTATAGACAAGTTTAACAAAGGGCTTAGAGAAGCCTTGTAAACATACATGCCCTTCCACGAGCGACCAGACTGTTGTCTGGAACTATACTACCGAGGTCAACGTCAACTTCACGAAGGCGACTCCATCGGGGTACGGGTTCTCATCTAAAACATAGAATAAGCAAACATGAGTACAAAGTCGTACTCAGCAAGACTTACATCAGAAATACACTACTCATGCTCAAGTTTCAAGGTAAAGGAGGTGGGGTTCAACATGCAGAAGTGCCAGCTTTGACTTGGCTAGTCCTGTACTACGAGTACCAGACTTGAGGTAAGAAGCGTACACGAGTCCACTACCAAGTCTCCAAACAATACACCACTATGGTTACTTCCTCGACTTCCCCACGAGGACGCACACCATAGCACTCACGCTTATCTTGCGAGTTTTATAAGTATCCATTCAAGTTGTCTATGATCAAGTAGAGGTCTCCAAGTACTCCATAACCACGAACACGGCTATTCGAATAGTTTATTAACCCTGCAGGGTTGTACATCTTCACACGCGTGTCATCACTTATCGCCTCGTTCTTGTCACCCTTCAAGCGGGTGTCGGACGTGGATGAAACCAAGGCACTACCCTCACATCACCTTCTCTAATCCAGGAGTCGACTACCTGAGTTTTTCACCGCTCGAGAGTCCGGCCGGTTCCACGAAACGGACTCAGATAATGCAAGGGACTGAGACGCCACCTTTGACAGATGGTTTCACTACCTCACAGGTCTACCCACATATCTATGGTTAGGTCAAATGGAAAGCCCGAATCTAGTGTGACTCCTGGACCGGATCGGGTACGTAAAGAGGCCAAACGAGGCTCCCATAAAACCATACATGTGGTCATACTCTTTGTCTTGGATCACAAAACAGGAACTCGGGGCCTAGGGCAGTGTTCAACGAGACAACCCACTGTGTACTCCTACACAACCTCTCATCGTTCACCTTTGTTTAGGGTGGATTCACCAACACGTTATCATCAGCATCACTGTGTTCATTCCATCCCGACTCACAATCATAACATCCTCAGTGTATCACTAAGCAGCAAAAAGCAGTAACAGTTGCAGGGGCCACATGCTCATCATTCAACTCCTAAATCTGCTAGGATTGTGGTTTGCTTAATACGGTGACAAAATGATAGGTCATGCATCGGAATGGGTTCAACTATGCGAAAGAACGTGTCTCGGTGATCTCCTAGACATGCATAAGCAAGACTGAGAGGGAAGTAGGATTTTATATACATGATCAATGGGGTTTGCTCGCCTTGCTGACGATACACGGGTCTTAACGGTGGTCTTCTCCTTCGGGGGCGATCATCGTCTCGGAACGTCTGTCATCGGAGGCAATCATCAACAAGGGGGGACAACTTCGGAAGTAAAATGCACATACACATGATATAGTTTTCCATGATGTATAGGGTACTGGTTTGTGGCAAATTCAATTTAATTGAAGTGTATTGCAATGGATTTGAAAATTCAAACTTCAAATTTGAATTCAAATTAAGTCATATACACATTTTCTTCTGTTCACCCATTTTAAAATGGTCAAACATAAAAACAAATTGCATATTCTTAATCCTTGCATTTTTTTGATAATTTTTCATATATTATTTGTCCAATTTGGAGTTTAAATGAATTTTCTATGAATTTCCAAAATTTAGCTATTTTTTTGCAATTTCTGGATTTTCTTTAATTCTTTTAAAATTTTCGAAAAAGGTTTATTGCATCATGCTGAGGCAAGCATGACATCAGCAGGGGCTGACATGTGGGGTCAGGGTGTCATAGGCTCTGGGAGTTAACCCTGTTAGTTTAACTAACAGAGGGGGTTAGTTTAGTGGTAGGGCCCACTGTCAGTGGGGGTTAGGGGGGTGATTAGTGGGATTAGTGGCTAGGGGTTAGACCCTAATGGCCTGGGTCGCCGCCGGTGACTGGAAGCTCGCCGGAGCTCGTCGGGTTTGGCCTAGAGGGTACGGGGGAGGAAGAGAAGATTACTGGGGCGTAGCCCACAGCCTCGCGCATCCGTTCAAGCCCTCTGGGGTTCAAGGAGGTGCACTGGAGCTTGCCCCCGACGGCAATGGCGGCGGCCGCTCACTGATGGAGACGAAGACGGCGAACCCGTGCGCGAGAAGGGCCGGGGATAGGAGGGTTATGCTCACTGGAGCGCGAGGAAAACGATCGTGTCCACGGCTGGGTCGAGGAAGCACCGCAGGTGGCGAATTTGACAGTGGGGATCCACGGCGGCCGGGGAAAATCGGTCGTGAAGGCGTCACTTGCTGTGCCTCCGAGCTCTCGATCTTCTCCACCTTGGTGAAGTCGTCTGCGGCGAACACGCTGGACACGAAGCCTTGGCTCAGCGGCGACGATGGCTACGAGTTGAGCACGGCGGCGCTCCGGCAGCTCTCGGGTGCACGCGGGAGAGACGGTGCAGAGGCGTGGGGACGGACCGCGAGTGGAGGGGAAAGTGAGAGGAGGGTCTGGGCGTCTCCGTTGCGAGTGGCCTCGATGGCGTGCGCGGCGGTGAGCGGGCCACCGAGCTGCTTCGGCGCTCTAAGGAAGACGACACGCTGGGGGGTGGGCTGGGCCTAGAGAACTTAAGTTGGGCCGGGTGGCCAGAGGAGTTGGGCCAGGCAAGGTTTTTCCATTTTTCTCTATTTCTGCTCTCTGTTTTCTATTTTCTTTGATTTGTTTTGCTCCAATAAATAGCAGAGCATTTTTATTAAATGCCCAATTAATTTTATAAATCTTAGGTGGCCAGTAGCAAGCCACTTATGACTTTTGGGCATTTTTAAAATTCAAAACATTTGAATTTCAAATCAAATAGGGGTCAACTTTAATTTCCAGGGCACATTTTGAATTTTTGAAGATTCCATGGGCATGGGAATGAACCCAAACCACTTTTGAAATGATCACCATCATTTATTGGAATTTTCCAAATATTCAAATGATTTTTGGAAAAAGATTTTTATCTGGCCATTTGAATTAATTTCTCAGGGCTTTCTTTTCCCCATTTTTGAATTTCATTTGAAATTTTCACATGATGCAAAGTGACCACCTAACCCTAGCACATGCCCTAGTTGGGGTTCTGATATGAGAAAGAAGCCCGGCTCGTCCAAGAAGCCACACGCCTCCGGGAAGAGTCGGAGTTGATAGAGGCCCAGCGACTAAGCGTCGCCCATACGCGTGAACAAGGATACGCGAGTCGGATCCCCCCGACTACCAAGGACGAACGCTCTTCCTTAGCCCCGATTAGTCGACTCCCCCAGGATACACGTCACCCAGACAGTCGGCTCCTCCGCCACGCCCAGATCATTTCCATACACCTTCTCATCATTTCAATAACCCCATGGCTAATGTCATGGCGGCAACTCGCTTCCTCACCAACGCGCCAATCCAGGCGGACACTCCAGCAGACCGCGCCGCTCGAGAAGCTGTCGACTTTCTCAAGACTGCGATCACACAGCAAGCTCAATATTCACAAGGGGTCCTATACATACACATGACTCCATATCAAAGTATGAGCCTGCAAGAAGAGTCACCGACTTCTGGAGCCTCGAGTAGGCATCGCCATCACGGAGCACATCCGCCTCTGAACCCTCAGGGGGCACTGAGAATTATAGACCTACCGGCTACCAACACCAATCGTCGTATAGAGCCGGCAGTCCAATTTCCCTCACAAGATCAAAACACCGAGTTCGTCAGCAGATCCGTAGGTAACCGGTGTCTGGTGTCAGCTTTGAGGAACACACGCTTGCCCCCATATTTCAAAGGACCGTGTAAGATTCCGAACTATACAGCTGACATGGACCCGGCGATTTGGATCGAAAGCTACGACCTCACCATGGATATGCTACAGGCCAGCGAAGAAGTTTGTGCCCGTTATTTCACAATGATGTTGGAAGGGCCGGCTCGTACATTGTTCGAAAACCTCCCAGAGAACTCCATCACCTCCTGGACGGATCTCAAAGAGAAATTTATAAAGAATTTCCAAGGAACCTGCCGACGAGCCACCACAATCGTCGACTTGGAGCACTGCGTCCAGAAGGAAGGATCGTCCGCCCTGAGCTGGGCACGAAGAGTCGCAGACATAGTTCACTCCTTGGACACCATCACTTCTCAGACAACAGTGATTGTCTTGGAAAGAAACTACAAATTTGAGCCGTTAGTACATAAACTCGGCCGACTCAAGAGGACGGTCAGTAACATGGGAGAGCTCATGAATGCAGTCATAAAGTATGCCGAGTCTGACAAAACCAAGCACGCTGACCCTGAAGAGGATACAGTCGCCCAGAAAAAAAGAACAATGGCAAAGGATCTCAGAGCCATAATCAACAGACCAAGCGTCGACTCGATCAGACTGCTTCCGACTTGGTTGCCAACACAATCGTCGTCTTCCAAAGGCAGAAGAATGGGAGAAACAACTACCGCAAGATGGAAGGAGCTTTCCGACTCCCAAGCAGTTTTGAAGAAGCTATGAAAAGGCCTTGCCCAACTCATAGTAAACCCGGTCGTCTAGCCAACCACACCTGGGAAGATTGCAACTTCATGAAAGAGTTCGCATGGCATGGAGGCCAGGGACCCCCCGGGTCAGGTGGAGGAGCCGGCCAGAACAACCATAACCAAGATTTTGGGCATCAGGGAGCCGGCACAGCACCTCAACACCAAGGATCCAGGGGAGGAGGGCAGCAAAACCAGTCAGGGCTTGCTGGATTCCAAGCAAACCCAAAACAGGTCCAAGACCACTCAACCTACCATGTCTTCACCACCAACAGTTGTCGGAGAGACAAGAAGCTACAGCAGAGAGCTGCCATGGCTGTGGTCACAGAGCCGGCTTTTCCCAAGTGGCTTAATTGGTCCAAACAACCGATCACCTGGACAAGGGATGACCACCCCCAGTGGTAGAAAACCCGGGCACTATGGCCCTGGTAGTTTCTCCACAAATTGGATGTTGCACACTTGACAAAGTGCTCATGGACGGAGGAAGCAGTATCAACATCCTTTACTATTAAACCTTCCGCAGAACGGGATTGACTCATAAACAGTTGCAACCCTCCAACACTGTTTTCCACAGAATATTCCTAGGCAAGTCGGCACATCTGATAGGCAAAATCTACCTAGAAATAGCCTTTGGAACTGCTGAAATTTTTCGCTGTGACATCATACCCTACGAGGTGGTAAAACTCGAGAGCCCATATCATGCCATCTTGGGCAGACCGGCTTATGCCAGGTTCATGGCTCGGCCATGCTACATCTATCTAAAGCTAAAAATGTCGGGTCCTAACGGGCCGATCACCGTAGATGGGAGTCGTACCAGGGCCACGGAGTGCAATGAACAACACGTCAAGTTTGCCGACTCAGCATGCGCCAAGGAGGACTTGACAGCATACCAGGAGAAGCTACACCCGGCATACTACACCATCCTGAAGAAACCGACTCCTGACAACAACCCCAAGTTCCAACCGGCTCAAGACACTAAGAAAGTCGACTTTGTCCCTGGTGACGCTTCCCAGCAGTTCATCATTGGGACAGGGTTATCTGATAAATAGGAAAGCGCGCTCATCGAGTTCCTCCGTGAGAATCGGGACATTTTCGCATGGAAACATTCTAACATGCCACGTGTCGCGAGGGAACTCGCTGAGCACCACCTAAATATTGACTCAAAACTGAAGCCGGTCAAGCATTTCCTTCGTCGTTTCAATGAAGAAAGCAGGAACGCCATTGGGGAAGAGATAGCCCGGCTCCTTGCCGTCGGGTTCATTATGGAAGTTTACTATCCGGAGTGGCTCGCAAACCCTGTCCTCGTTTTGAAAAAGAACGGGACTTGGCGTATGTGCATCGACTAAACCGACTTAAACAAGGCTTGCCAAAAGGATCCCTTCGCACAACCTTGCATTGATCAGATCATAGACTCTACTGCGGGATGTGAGCTCCTGTGTTTTCTTGACGCCTACTCTGGCTAGCACCAAATCAAGATGTCTCTTGAAGATTAGGAGAAAACAACTTTCATCACTCCTTTTGGGATATACTGCTACACTTTTATGCCTTTTAGCTTGAAGAATGCAGGAGCCACATATCAGCGAACACTGCAGAATTGCCTCAAGGAGCAAATTGGGCGCAATGTGCACGCTTACATAGACGACATAGTTATCAAGTCTCAGCTGGCCGACTCACCCATCAGTGACCCCAAGAAACCTTCAAGAATCTGCGCAAGTACCAGATGAAGTTAAACCCGGCGAAGTGCACCTTTGGGGTCCCTGCAGGAAAACTCCTCGGATACATAGTATCTGAGAGAGGTATTGAGGCGAACCCGGAGAAGATCAATGCCATCATGGCCCTTCAAAATCCATCCTCAATGAAAGGAGTCGAATGATTCACAGGATGTGTAGCTGCCTTGAGTCGGTTTATAAGCCGACTTGGAGAAAAGGCAATTCCCCTGTACCGGCTCTTACGCAAGTCGGAAAAATTCGTCTGGGATGATGAGGCTAATCAAGCGCTAGATTCGCTGAAAAAACATTTCTACCAGGCTCCGATCCTGGCGGATCCTAAGCCAAAGGAGCCGATGCTACTCTATATTTCATCCAACAATCGGGCAGTCAGTGATGTGGTTGTGGTTGAACGTATGGAAGCCGATAAAGATCACCCCTTGCAAAGGCCATTCTATTATGTTAGTGAGGTCTTGACTTCGTCGAAGCAACGCTACCCTCACTGGTAGAAATTGGTCCTTGGTGTATTCTTGGCAAGTCGTAGGCTCAAGCACTATTTCCAGGAGCACCCCATAACTGTAGTCAGCTCGGCACCACTTGCAGATATCATCCAGAACCGGGAAGCCACGGGAAGGATTGCAAAGTGGGACATAGAGTTGGGGGCTTATCACATCAAGTATGAACCACGCACAGCCATCAAGTCCCAGGCATTGGTCGACTTCATCAATGACTGGACAGAAATCCAAGCACCTCCAGAGAAGCCTATTACCAAATACTGGACAATGCACTTTGATTGGAGTCGGAAGCTCCACGGATCAGGAGTCGGCATGGTCCTTACCTCACCTAAAGGAGAGAAGTTCTGCTATGTCTTGCAACTACAGTTCACTCGCACCAACAACGCAGCAGAATATGAGGCCCTACTCCATGGGTTGCGGCTGGCTCGTGAGATGAACATAAGCCGGATTCAATGCTACTGCGAATCTGACCTTGTTTCTCAACAAGTGTTAGGAAAGTGGAATTCCAAAGATGCCATCATGGCAGCTTATCGGCGAGGGGTTGAAAGACAAGATGGTTTCTTTATTGGGTACCAGGTGGATTATGTGGAGCGCAAGATAAACGAAGCCACGGACGCTTTGTCCCAGCTCGGCTCTCAGTGAAAGTCGGTCCTACCAAATGTGATCATGGACGTCCTAACAAAGCCGTCTGTGCAAATACCAACAGAATAAGACATAGCAGAGCCGGATCCAGAATCGGCTTTGGTGGCCGCAGTACACGCCACCCCCTCATGGGTGGTGCCCTATTTGGATTACAAGACCTGGGGAATCCTACCAACCGATGAGGTACTGGCCGGACAAATTGTCAGGAGGAGCAAGTCTTTTGTATTCATCAATGGTGATTTACACTAGCGAAGCCCCGCAGACGTTTTTTAGAGATGCGTCTCACCAGAAGAAGGTAGAGAGATCCTCAATGAGATACACTCTGGAGATTGTGATCACGCCAGCTCTCGTTCACTCGTGGCTAAAGCCTATAGACATGAATTCTACTGGCTCACATCACATGCGGACGCAGAGGATATAGTCAAGAAGTGCGATGGATGTCAGCGTTACGCAAAGCAAGCTCATGTGCGAGCTCAAGAACTCAGGATGGTCCCTATCACTTGGCCCTTTGCAGTGTGGGGGCTTGATATGGTGGGACCTTTCAAAAGGTCAGCCAACAAGAATACACACCTCCTGGTGGCACTCGATAAATTAACCAAATGGGTCGAGGCAGAGCCGGTTAGCAAATGTGTCGCAGCCACAACGTTAAATTTCTTGAAAAGGATAGTATACAGATTCGGCTACCACACAGTATCATCACTGATGATGGATCTAACCTATCAGAGGGGGTTATGCAACTATTTTGTCAGAATGAGCACATCCGACTTGACCTTGCATCGGTGGCTCACCCGCAGACCAATGGACAAGCCAAGAGAGCCAACCAAGAGTTGCTCCGAGGCATCAAACCCTGAATTTCCGTCCCTTTGGAAAGGACGTCGGGTTGCTGGGAGGAAGAATTACTCTCAGTATTACGGAGTATCAGGAGGAATCCTAACAGGTTGATAGGCTACACAACCTTCTTCCTGGTATATGGAGAAGAAGTCGTTCTCCCAATTGACATCCGTCACGACTCACCAAGGGTCACAACTAATGTGGAAGCCAACAATGAGAAAGCGCGGAAAGACGCCCTACACGTTCTCGATGAAAAAAGAGAACTAGCAGCAGCTCAGTCGGCTATCTATCAACAAGATCTACGACGATATCATAGCCGTCGTATCAGAAATTGGACTTTCCAGGAAGGTGATCTAGTGCTCCGCCTCATACATAAAAAGGATGGAATGCATAAACTATCCTCTCCATGGGAAGGACCGTTTGTGGTCAGCAAGAACCTGTACAATGGATCCTACTATCTGGTTGATATACGCGAGAAGGCAAAGTCACGCACATCCATGGAGAAGACTCCCAGGACGTGGCACATCGCACAACTCCGTCCATATTATACTTGAGTAGAACAGGAACACTATTCTACATCTACATAAGTCGACATTCGTCGCACTGGCCTTCGCCATATAATATATATAAGTCGACACTCGTCGCAACGGCTCTCGCCATATAATGAATAAGTATAAGTCGATTTTCATCGCATTAGGCTATCGCCATAATTAACATATAAGTCTATTTCCATCGCACCTGGCTATCGCCATATCTAACACAAAGTCGATTTTCATCGCACCATGCTCTCGCCATATCTAAAATATAAAGTCGATTTTCATCGCGCCAGGCTTTCTCCATAATCCATAAAGTCGATCTTCATCTCACTAGGCCTTCGCCACATCTAAAGTCGACTCTCGTCACACTAGCTCTTTCCACACATATGCATAAAATCAACTCTCATCATAACTGATTTTTCTTTACTTTGATATCTTCATATCTTTTCATATTGCATCATACATTGCATATTTTTACATCTTTTATCAGAGACCTGGGGGCTTGATCAACCCTCTACCGACTCTGAGCATGTATATTGCTTTGTTAGGAGAATCGGGGAGCTCGATGATACTCATCGACTCTTATCTGAGAAGTCGGCATATATATGTAAAACTCCACATGTGTATGATTTATTCAGGGGAAGTAGGGGAGTTATATGGCACCCATCGACTCTTAACCGAAAAATTCCTGGCATATACATGAATTGGCCACCCACGTTGTCTGGCCTGTACAGCTCAAGCTCATATGACTAACGCGATTCCGGTTAGCCTAAACTTTGGGGGCTTAGATAAAACTCCTAACGAGGTTAGTTCCTAAGAGTCGGGCATGCTAGTCATATGTGTCGGCTTAAAGAGAAGTTTCGACTCATGAACCAATAATCTCTCTCAACGCGAGAAGATGAGGCCTGAGTCGGCTTATATTGCCCTCTTCATTTCCTTTTTCGCATACAAACATCATCCTGCATTCTCAGATTTCATAACAATTTTTTCTTACAAGTTAGACCTGTGTGACTCGGCACAGCACCCAGATGCATATACCGACTCATGGGGACTACACTTCAAAGTTTCTTCTCAAAAAAGACTCGGTACAGCACCCAGATGCATACACCGACTCTTGGGGACTAACACTTCAAATTTCCTTATTCAAGATTTGGCACGACGCCATAATGATCGTACCAATTCTTGGGGAGTATCACTTCAAAATTTATTTATATGACTTGGTTCGGCACACAAGGTGACCGTACCAACTCATGGGGGCTACAAGTCGATCTATCCTATGAGTAGATCAATGACACAAGTCTATTCTGAATCGTCTCAGGGGGCTACAGATACTATCAAAAAATATCGTCTCTCATGCATTCTGCAAAGCATTTAAAGTCAGGAATAAAACCGACTTACAAATCTGATGGGAAATTAAAATTTTCATTCATCAGTGGCTGAGTCTTACATCAAAAGAACAGATGACCAAAGTCGACAAACACTACTAGATAGAAACTACAGCTTCAGTGGTCCTCCTCAGAGTCGGCCTCGTCATCAGATGAGGAGATTTGGACCTCCTTTTCATTGTTGTAGAATTACTCATCACTACCGCTGGAACTCTCCATACAGCAGTCGGCTCGGTCACCATCTGAGTCGAAGATCCTGGCCCACATGGTGTCACCACCATCATATCGAAAGACAATGTTATGTCCCCTTAAGATGTTCCTAGTACGAAGGAAAGTTTTCCAACCTTTATCCAGGAACATGGAGTCCTGACAAGAAAAACTAGTGGCTACCCAGATGTGTCCATGAGGACACCCCTCAGAGCGAAGCCACATACCCGGAGGCTTGGAATCCATCACGAACTGGGCAAAAGATTCAGGAAGCTTGAACCAATGACGGATCGTTTGAACCTTTACTAAGAACTCACTCCTCTCGGGAGAAGAAGGCGAAGATTCAGGATCTACGGAAACAGAAGCAGCAAGCGCACCCCTTCCTCTGCCCCTTCCACGGCCTCTTCCACGGCCACGCCCATGACCTCGACCACCGCAGGAACCAGCACTGGAGCCAGGATCGCCGGCGGTCGCAGGAGCTCGGGGGCTGAGCTTGGGATCCATGGAGAAAGTTGCGGGAGGAAGAGGAGGAAGAAGAAGATGTGCATGACCTAGGAGATTGAGTTACCAGATGGCTGTTTATATATCCGCAAAGAGATGATCAATCAATGCCATAAAGGCACGGGTAATACTACCCATGGTAGGTGACATTTATGGAAAGACTCCTTGATTCTCACCACAATATCAATGCCTTCAGCAGTGGCGCTTCGAGCAGTAAAATCATAAATGCAGTAACAGATCTTTGACTAAAAAGTCAAAAGAAGTTTTCTGGTTGTAAGACGAAACGAAAGTACCATGAGAATTGTCTCTTGACTCTTTATAATGCTCGAAGGTGCAAGAGTCAATCTGACCAATTCTAAGAGCCGACAGCCATGACGGAATCAAGAAGATTATTGTGAAGACCGAAGCATCACACCAATCTTGGGGGCTAATGTCGGGGGGATGGACCAAGCGCATAACCCGGCATTAGGAACTATGAACCGACTCACCTAAGGAAGGCCCACAAAAAGAATACCCAGCTACGAGCCGGCCGCGCCAAGCATGAAGATCAAAGCCGTAGAAGGAATTCGACTTACCTTGTATAAACACATAGCATATTTGTAAAGTAGAACAGGACTCCACCTCGTGTCGGAGTCGGACTCGCGGAACCCCGGGACCCGGTGCCTTCATAAGCTGAGGTCCACGAGATCCAGAGGCATAATAATCTCAATCGAAGATAGGACTAGACACTTTCAGCGTAACCTAGATCTCCACGAGAACTAAGGTTGCGATCCCGCTCACTTGTAATCGATCCACCGACTCTTCTAATTGGAGAGTCGGAACCCATAATAATAATAAGAAGGAGTAGGATTTTACCTCGAGACAAAGAGGGGCTGAAACCTGGGTAAATCGCCGAGTCTCTTTTCCATGCCGACTCTCTCCTCGTATCCACCTCGCAGCAAAGGTCTCATGTTAAGTTCGACTCTTCAGACATATGTCGTGACTTCCCCATGACAAGATCGTCGATTGTTGATGTAGATTGGAGCCTCCGTATCCGTGATTCCAACGCGCGTGTCTTTCCCACAGACGGCGCCAATTGACAAGGATGGACCTCGGCAAATCCCAAGGTTAGGTACCATAGGTTTATTGAGAGGAAGGAGAGGTCGAGCTGGTAGATTTGGACAGTGGTTAAGCAACACACGGGACACAATTTACCCATCTTCAGGACCCTAGAGGGAAAAACCCTACATGTTGCTTGTCTAATCTTGTATTGATGTGTATGCAAAGGGGTGCAGCGAGGGCTATGGTGGAGGCATGTTGTCTTTCTAGATGTATGGGTGGAGAGAGATCTGTCTAGAGGTGCCACTGCCTAGCTTTATATAAATAGCAAGGTAGGAGCTTACATGAGTCCTAATTAACTACGAGTAGGATTCCTTGTCTTTTACCTGTCTTGGGATTCCTGTCGGTTCGTGAGGATTCTGGTGTGCCGCCAGTCTTGACACGCACCAGGTACCCTCATGGAGGGGACCCGTGGGGTCATCCCTTTGTCAACTGGTTCATCATTTTTTTTTGTGGTCACAAGCAATAGCATTTTCATGTTTAAGGTCAAGTTTTAGCTTAGCAATATCACTATCATGTGTCTCCTCACGAGACACCTTAAGCTCACGCTCTTCCTCAAGAGAATGGGAGATCTCTCCAATTTCATCCGCATAGTCACAACTATGCCCTTGCAACTAGGTGATAGACTCATCAAGTTTCTCAATGTGAGCATGAGCTTCACCTAACTGTTCCAAGAGAGTCACAAAGTGCCTCATGCTCTCAGCATTGAGCTTTGACATAAATGGCTCAAACTCATTATCTTATTTTACCATGGGCTCCTCTTTTTCCTCGACACAATCCAACAAAGATGGGTTAGTGGAGATAAACGGTTTAGAGGGAGGAGTTATCAAAGTAGCCTTGGCCATAAGGCACTTGCAGATGATGTGAGGGTTCTCGTTGGGGGAGTCAAAGAGCGATGCTGATAGAGAAGACTTGGTGATGATAGCAACGGTGGTCGTTGCCAATATATCACCGCCTTTATCATCATCATCATCATCATCGTCGTCATTGGAGAAGTATTCTTCTTGAACCAACAACACATGTTGGGGATTCTTCTTCACGAAGTTCTTGTTCAATGGTGAATTGGTCTTGTCCTTTTGTAAAAGCTTTCCACCATGGTATTCCCTCTTCTCATATGGACAATCCGCAACGAAGTGACTCACGTTTCCACAATTTAAGCATGTCATTATCCTTTGGCCCTTTGGCTTGAAGCTACTTGAGTTGGACTTGAAGTTCTTCTTGTGTACCCAAAATTGTCTTGAGGCAAGGGCCATGTGCTCATTGAAGGCATACTTGGTATCCTCCGGACCTACTTCCTGTTCTTCCTCTTCTTCACAAACTTAAACTTCCTTGGCCTTCAAAGAAAGAGATGGCTTCTTGGTCAAGCGTTGGGGAGCCACGGCCTTATCGGCTATGGAATCCAAGATTTCCATGGAGATAAACTCGTTCAAGACTTGTTGAGCGGTCAACGAATTGAAATCCGGCCTTTGGAAAATGACTTTCGTGGTTTGAGTATCATATGGGAGAATGGTCGTCATGAACTTCCTCTTAATCCATCTATCATTGGTGTCCACGCTCCCATGATCCGTCATTGAGTTGGTGAGCGATGTGAGTCTTTGATAGAGTTCTTCCGTGGACTCTCATTCATTCATGACAAAGTGTCCGGCTTCATCTTGTACTACCTAATCAAACTTGGAATTTTGTATACTTTCACTTCCCATGATGGAACTCTCGAGAAACTCCCAACAGTCCTTTACCGTGGTGATGTTTCAGACAAGATTCTCTTGTTCATCCTTCCACCCCTTTTGAATCATGAGCAAAGCATGGTTGCTGGGTAGATTGTCCCTCCATTCCCTAGGAGTCATGTTGCGGTGGTCACGGGGATAGAAACCATCTTCGGTGATACGCCACAATTCCTCCGAGGCACCCTTCATGTGAGACCTCCTATAGAAATCCCAAAGGGGATAATCTTTCTTATCAAGAATGGTTGTGGTCCATACATGCGCGACATCAGGTTCGGGAAGTGGAAAGGATGAAAAATTCATAGGAGGACGAACGGCAGCATGAACACCCGAACCATTTCCAGTGATGGAAATGGGGGGGTGAGCTCATTAGCACCACCATCACGGGATTGGCAGTTGATATCTCACTTGCCCGACTTTGGAAGTTCGGGTGTGACGGTGGTGGTAGTTGTCCAAGGAGTACCGGGCACTAGTGCGCGAAACATATTCTTTAACTATTTCAAGGAAACTTTCATAGAGGCCATGCCTTTACAATACTCATTCCAACAAATAGATGACGAGTCATCTTTCACAACGGGTTTAACGGTGCCTCGGTACTCTCTTCTCCTATCACAATGGAGTCTATTCCCTTATCCTCTCTCGTCATTCTCTTAAGGCGGTAAAGCCCTTAATTAAGAAACCTTTCTCTGATACCAATTGAAAGGATTGGATGTCACCTAGAGGGGGGTTGAATAGGCGACTAACAATTTTTAATCTTTTCTTAACAAATTAAGGTTTAACAAATAAAGTAGGTTGTTGATACATCCCAAACGTATCTATAATTTCTTCTTGTTCCATGCTTATATGGGTGACCTTGCTACATGTTTTGCTACACTTTCATACTTTTTTCTACATATTTGTACTAACCTACTAACTCGGTGCCCCAGCGCCAGTTTCTTTCTCTTGTTGTCTGTGCATTGCAGGAAAATACACTATTTTAAGTTCTCGGAAAAATCCAGAAAAAATATATAAAAAATCAGCGCACAAGAAGACTCCAGAAGCACGAAGGTCGGCCAGAGGGGGGCCACCCCCTCCCAGGGGGCCAGGGGGAGGCCGTGCCATAGACCCGCCTGGTGGGGTTGGAACTCCCTGATGCCCCCTTCAGCCTATATTTACGTCTCATCCCCAAAACCCTTAGGAGGACCTCCGTTACGCAATTTTCACCACTGTTTCGCCGCCGCCGCGATCCCGAGATCGAGATCGCCAAAAGACCCTGTCCCGGCACCCTGCTAGAGGGAGGATTGATCTCCGAGAGCTTCTCCACCACCATGAGTGCTTGCCGGATGTGCCGTGAGTAGTCCACCTTGGACAAGGGTCCATGACCAGTAGCTATGTGATGTTTTCTCTCCAATCTTGTGGCTCAATTCTTAGCCCTTGTGAGATTCCCTATATGATCAAGGCACCTATGTATTAGTTTTTGAGTTGCTATGCTGTGTTTGCTGGGATCTGATGGATTATGAGATTATGTTCACATTGTGTCGTGGGAATGACCCCCGGGTAGGTTCCCCCAAGAGAAATAACCTTTCAAGACGAAGATCACCGATCTAAATGATTGCCGATCTAATTGAGGCCGAACTAATCTGGTCCGACCTAAAGATCGGCATTCGGAAGAAGGCCGGTCTGATCAAGGTCGACCTGAAGACCACCGATCTGAGGATCGCCGATCTAAAAGAAGACCAAGCAGCACAAGATCGATCTCCAAAGGGCCGAGCAAATTAGGTCAGAAGCCGATTAATCTAGGAGAGAGCAATCGGCCTCACCTAAGGTCATTCGACCCATGAAGACACAAGACCATTCAATCTAACCACGTGAGATGACCTTGGGCCGGATAGGCACACCCGGCCCGAGGACATCAATAGGTGATCCCGAGAGATCCGTGTGGGAGACAGAACAGTACCATGCCGACCTGTCAGACGCATGATGTTCCCTTGACACATCAGGTGACAGGGCGGCGGAGGTGACAAGGCGCTGAGGCAGCCGCAAGGCTAGACGTAGCACACTCCAGACCTACATAGCAAGATTCCACGACAAAGTAGGGCTGTAGCTTTCCGCCGCCTGGCACCCGTAAAGGGGCGTAGTCGGTGGAACCCAGTAGCTCTGCAGAGGCTTATAGCAGGGCCCTGGACCAACCGGAGATTATTGTATTACCCTGGGCTCGGCCTATAAGAGCCCCTGGGATCCCTCCTGTGTGAGGGGATGATCGCATTTACTTCACTTTCAACCACTAGAAAGAGAGCAAGGAGAGAGTTGTGCTCAGAGCCCTCTCCCCTTCCTTTCGTACAGCTCATGCAGCATTCATTGTAGCTAGAGTTATTGCTTATAGCTAGCTCAGCAGGACTAGGGGTCTGATCTCTACGGAGAGCCCCGAACTTGGGTACATCGCGGTGTCTCACTGTGTTTGTCGCCACTCTCGATTTCGGCACCGGCGATACTAACCTTGGTTTGTCCCCCTCTTTAGACATCCCCATGGCATCTGCCGTCACATATCGACGACAGTTGGCGCCCACTGTGGGGCAAGCCGAGGTGTCGACTGGAGTTATGATCCGGATGGGACCATCCTCTTCATCGAGAGCGCGTTTTTCTTCCGGCATGATTCTCAGGTACGGGGCATGGGACTACGTCATCGAAAATGCCTCGCGGTTCTGGACAGAAATGCCCTTGACGCGTGGCGTCATTGTCCCTTTTGCCAGCCACTGAGTTTTCTTGGCGGCCCATCCGGAGGGATATCCCAGGGATATACAGGTTTTCTCCGATCTCACAGACCCGCTGTCACGCAGTGAATGCTCAATGTAATCGGACGGCACGACTCCGCACATCCGTGCAGAGTTCATGATGGCGGGAGCGTCAAGTCCCCACAGCTCCACCAGCGCCGCAACCCGAGCTGCGAGAAATGCGACAGCAGCCACAGCATGCCTGAGCAATCTGCAGGAGGGGCTCTGCAATCTTGTGGGTCCTAGCGCAGATCCAGCAGCGGCTCACGCCGAGGTGGATAAGGCTCGCCAAGAGTTGATCGAGCAGTCAAATCAAATGGGTGTTGAAAAACGCCGCCTGGAAGACACAATCAGGGAGTACAATGCTGCTCATGGCATTGTGCCGTGCGTAATCCCACATCCCGTGCTGGAAGATCTCCGCACCACCGGCCAAGCAGTCGGAACAGAGCTGGTAGGGACCCAGCAACACGCAGCATCCACCATCATTCCACAACTTGCGTATAACTCTCCGGTGAAGAACCTGAGAGCTGTTGAGAAAATTTCCCAAGAACTAGAGCACTTGGAGGGGGAGGAGCTGCTAGAGAGGACGCACCAAATGCGCAATCTTCTAGAAGCAACAGCCAGCAGCAGAGCGCAGCCATCGAGCAACCCCAGAGGCCCGCGGCATCGAAGTCAGTTCGGCATACTGCGGGCGCAATCCAGCAGCAGAATGCGCAACCAAGGCAGACATCTTTGCCACATGGGTAACAACCTCGCAGTCGGAGGAATCAAGGGGCTGAGCACAGTCGGATGGAAGAGCCAGCGGTAAACAATAGGCGTCATGAGCAACCGGCCGTGTCAGTTTGTCCCACTATGAGTGCATGTCTGGTTCCTCGAGAAATCGCGGACAATAATCAAGGTCACCTGATGCTAGCGAGGAGATAATAGCTCTCACCCTTCGTTGGTTACCCCAATTGGAAGGTGTGATGTAGGGTAGCAGAAAATTTCCCATGGAAAAGATACCAAGGTCGTGAGTCAGCCCAGTAGGACTCCGACGACGACAAGTAGGTGGTAAAGTGAACAATGGTGCCATTCACAACCTTAGGTTGCTTACTTTACCTGGACCTGCACACACACAGATAGCTTTTCTCCCAACGAAGTTCAGAGAGGTTGTCAATCTCTCTGGACTTGTTGTTTACAAAGGATTAAAGGCAAGGGTAGATAGTGATAACTGCAACTAGAAAGTAAAACATGAAGTAAATTGAGGTTGTAAACAGTGGTGGAAATATGGACCGGGGTCCCATGAAGTTCACTAGTGATGTCTCTCTCCCAAAAGATGATAAACAACTATGCGAGGTGAACAAATTACAGTTGGGCAATTGAAAGGATTAAAAATGGACCGCAATTCTAACTATGCCACAAAAGAAAGGAAGAGGCTCAAAAGCATGGGCAGTACGCCAAGATAAGTAGAACGAAATCCATCTGCATCTACGACTAATCATCCACCTTGAGATATCTATCCAGAACATCTCGCTGGTGAAAGGATCGAGATAGACCTAGAGGGGAGGGGTGAATAGGTCTTTTTATAAATTTTAACACTACTTGACAATTTTAGGCAATAATGCGGAAGATAAAGATGTGCCTAACAATTGCAAGGGTGACCTATATAAGATAAGGTAAACAACAAGCACAATATAATAAAGCAAGTGAGGGACAAACTACAAGGTACCAACAAGGTAGTGCAAGTAAAAGGGAAAAGAGTAGGGATAACCGAATGACGCGAAGACAACGATGTATCCCGATGTTCACTTCCTTGGAGGGAAGCTACTCACCGTTTGGAGAGAGTGGGTGAAACCACAAAGGCAAACCAACGCCACGAAGGCTCACTCTATTCCCCTTGAGATATCACCACGAAGGTGATTCCCAACCACTACCGGTTGACCTTAAAGGTGGTCACCAAACCCTCACAAACTCAAAGGGGGTAATCACAATGTTCGATTCCTCTCCGAAGAACTCCTACCCGCCTAGGAGTCTCCAACCTCCAAGAGTAACAAGATCAATGGGGAAAGCTCAAGACTTGCTCAAAACGCGATTTGCTTTGGTTGAAAGATGGGGAAGAGCCGGATCTAACACGGGTTGGAAGATCCGACAAGAACTCTCAAGAATCTCTCCGGGATCTGAGATTTGGTGAAGGAGAGAGTGAGAGGGAGCACTTGTGTTCTTGGGTGAGTGTAAAGTGAAGTGGTCCCCCCTCTCCAAAGGGGGAGAGGGAGTACTTATAGTCCAAAGGCTGAAATGGCCGTTGGAGCATTTGGCAGTGAAAATGTCGGACGTCCGTTAGACTTCGGACGTCCGAAACTTCAAATGTCGGACGTCCGAAATATATCGGACGTCCGAAATGTTCTTGATGAATGCCAGGTAGTCGCCAGTGACACAGGTACCGGACGTCCGGCGGGGTTCGGACGTCCGACATATCGGACGTCCGAAGGCCGTCGGAAATCCGTCCACCTTTGGGAGGCCTACTGACCATGTGGGGCATAGTGTGTAATGCGAAGTTTCGGACGTCCGACAGGTTTCGGACGTCCGATATGTCGGACGTCCGAAACACGTCGGAAGTCCGGACATGTTTTTGCAGGTCTACTGACCACGGCACAAGTACTCGCGAGTGGGATGTCGGACGTCCGAAACAGGACGGACGTCCGAAATCGTGAACTGTCGGACGTCCGAAACCTGTCGGACGTCCGAAAGCTAGGACAAAGTTAACTTTTCAAACTTAGTATGTGGTGTGATGTTTTTTAAAGTGATTTGAGCAAATCTTAACCACAGCCCCACTGATCCCCTCTTAATAGTGCGGGGATCCCTATACTCAAGATAAACCGGAAATGCTTACGCTTCAACTTCGTTGGTTCTATATCCCGAGATATTGATAATATCAATGGTCCATGATCCACCGCAACAATGATCCGGGGGCTAATACCTGAGATATACTTGACAAATATTATTAGTCCCCTATATGTACATTGTCATCAACATCAAAATATGATTAAGGGCAAGATTGCACTTTCAATCTCCCCCTTTTTGGTAGTTGATGACAACATACATATAGCTCCCAAAGATATACACTTTTAGCTTTAGTGGGAGCAAGTTTTATTACGAACTCCCCCTCAATGTGTGCATAAAAGATTCTTGTCTTTAAGCAAGATGCACAAATTGAGAGAAATCCAATCACCATGATTATGTGGCAGGATTACAACCATAAATCATATCATCTGACGCTCGCAATATATGAAGATGACAATGTGAATTGCAAGCACAAGATAACCCATATATGACCACAACTTCATAAGCCAATAAGATTTATGTCAAGATCAAGATACATAAGACGATATCATGCATAACACCAAACAATCTCTCGAATCACAACGCATAATCAACGCCTAAACATCATAAATAAAACTGAGTAGCATATGTCTCTCCCCCTTTGGCAACAAGTACCATAAAAGGGGCAAGACGAGCGAAGACCGACTAGTGAGTCCCACTGCCACTAGCACCGGGAGCATCAGGGAAGAAATCAGCCCACTCCGGGCCCGTGGGGAAGTCGAAGCCAAGATCAGCCGGAGGAGCGTCGGGAAGAGGCTCATCATCACTGACATTGGCCTCACCAGTGGCGCGCAGACGGGCCTTCAGGGAGTTCTTGGACTGGACAAGGCGAGTGACCACGGTGTGGTTGGACTTGCAATTGAACGAGATGGCCCTCATCATAGCAGCTTGGGCCTTGCCCAAAAACTGTGAAATGCGGCGCATAGGAGCCTGCTCGGACGACTGACGGCGCATAGCACCACTGACAGTGGAGTGGACCGGGATAGGTCGAGACATCTGAACAGCCGGTGCGGTGAAGTACATATGCTCCGGAATGGTCCACATGGTATGCTCGTGAGTTATCTCCAGGAGGGATGACACAACAGACCCAATGAATGCCATGATGAAAGGAGCATATGGGAAGTGACGGCGAACCTGCAGACTGGCCAAGCGAATCTCGTGCCAGAGGTAGTGTGGAACATCCAGACGCGGGCGAGGAGACGCCGCCATGAGACACATCAGGGAGATGGCAGTGCTGCTGCAGTGAGTCTTGTCTCCAGACTTGGGATACAAGGTCCGGAGTACACACTGATACAGAAAATGATAGGGCTGCCGCCAAATGGAGACATCATTCGGCTTCCTCTTGCAGTCATCACCCTTGAGACCCGACTTGACAAAGCAGAGGCAGTCATCGATCCCCTTCGGCTTCTCCGTGTCAACATGAATGCGGTGGCCAGAGGAGCGAAGACCAAGAGCCTTTGCGAACTGAGTGAATGAGGCAGTGTATCGATGTTCACCCGTCATCCAGGTGACCGCCTGGTTCTGAAAGAGGCACGTGGCATAAAACTGAAGGATAGCAGTCTGGTTCCAATCACGTCTAAGGCCAAATATATGTGTGAGACCCATGGAATCAATAATGTCCACAACACCCGGAAAGCGGGACGAGTGATTCCGGATGAAGGCGAGCGGAATGCACGCATGAGAGTTGGCCAGACCCTGTTTGAGAGCAACTGATGTGAAAATGTCGGCCTGAACATTGGTCTGAAACCGGTTGTCCTCACAGTCTGGAAGAGCAGCAAACTGACTCACACGCCGAAGCCTCCGGTAGTCCTCAAGCGGCATCTTGGAGTAGTCAATCATGATGCGACCAAATGAGACGACAGGGTCACAAGAGATGTGAACCCTGGCCTCAGGAGGGGCAACATCTGGGGCCGCATCATCATGAGCCATAGATGCCGAGGAGGAGCCCCTAGGCTTGCGACGAACACCAAGCTTGACCTTGGAGGAGGGAGCAGCCCTGCGAACCACAACCTCAGGAGGATCATCGGCAACAAACTCTTCTTCAAACACCTCATCAATCTCTTCATCACTATCAGCAGCAACTTCATCCTCAAAGTTGAGGGCATCCACACTTGGGGTGCGGTCACTCTCAGGCGAAGGCTCGGCATATTGGGGCCGCTTCCCATGACGAGCCTGGCGACGAGGGCGGGCACGCTCATCGGAATCCTCGGAACCACCACGAGAGAAGGAGGCACCGTCATCCTTGTGAGCGGTCCGTTTCATCCGCGGCATCACGAAACCCTAGTTGGGAGATGCACAAATGAGACACAAATCCGGGCACCAACCGCAAAAAGAATTGGACAGAAGGATAGAGCAAGCGGAGAAGTACCCGGGGTGCGCGGATCCGGAGGAGGGACGGCCAGAGACGGCCGGCGGCGACGTGGGGTGGAGGCGGCGGCTGGAACGTGGGTGGCCGAGTGGGAGAGAACTGCTCCCCTCGGCCAGACCGTTAGTTTATATAGGACGGGCAATTTCGGACGTCCGTCGGGTTTCGGACGTCCGATGTGGCGGACGTCCGAAAAATGTCGGACGTCCGATGTGGGCTGTGACGAGGTGGGCTGTGACTGGGAGCGGGCAGACCTACAGGAATTTTCGGACGTCCGTCGACTTTCGGACGTCCGTTGTGTCGGACGTCCGAAAACGGACGGAATTCCGACATCGGAAGTGAGGTGCACTGACTAGGATATCAGAGGAGTTTCGGACGTCCGAAAAAGTTTCGGACGTCCGAAGTTTGCAATAAAATTTTATTTTGGCAGGAGATGAGGGACTACAATAGGGTATATCACATATGCATAAATATATATCCAAGAAAGGCATAGACACACAGCGATGAGCAAGCAAGCCTTCCATGAGAAAGGCGGTGACCGAAGGCACCATGTTTGAGTATATTGTGCTTTGACACCGCGAAGATGTACCTTGGGTCCAAAGACACTACTCCATCGTTAACCGCTACACATGGTCTCACAGTGGTGAGCATGCGGATTGTTGATGTGTGAATTCATTTATGCATCACGTAGAGGGTTGAGAACACACTGATTGAGTTTCTCCCCCTACATACATGCCTACATCTAGACAAGTTTACTAGCTATGTGTATGAATGAGAGCAAGATACCCCCTAAGCCGTAAAGCTATAACGTTCCAAGATAACAAGTTCACCTCTTAGTTGGCAAAACCTTGCTTCATCCAATGGCTTGGTGAAGATATCGGCAAGTTGCTTGTCGGTGCCCACATGTGCAAGAACAATATCACCCTTTTGAATATTATCCCGTATGAAGTGATGACGAATGTCAATATGCTTGGTGCGAGGATGTTGACAAGGGTTGTTGGCAATCTTGATAGCACTTTCATTGTCACATAAGATGGGTACCTTCTTATAGATGAGTCCATAATCCTTCAAAGTTTGCCTCATCCATAGGATTTGAGTGGCGCAACTTGCGGCGGCAACATACTCGGCTTCGGCGGTGGAGAGGGAGACGCAATTTTGCTTCTTCGAGTGCCAACTTACCAATGAGCGTCCAAGAAATTGGCATGAACCGGAGGTTGACTTCCGATCCACTTTGTCTCCGGCCCAATCCGCATCCGTGTACCCCAAGAGATCAAACTTAGCTTCCTTGGGATACCAAAGGCCCAACAACGGAGTATGAACAAGGTATCTAAGAATGCGCTTAACCGCCAAATGATGACTCTCCATAGGAGAGGCTTGATATCTTGCACACATTCCTACGCTAAGCATAATATCCGGTCTAGATGCACAAAGGTAAAGCAACGACCCTATCATAGAACGGTAAAGAGTAGCATCAAATGGAATACCGGAAAGGTCTTGATCTAGATAGCCCTTGGTTGGCATGGGTGTCTTGCATGGCTTGGCATCTTTCATACCGAACTTCACGAGCATGTCTTGAATGTACTTTGTTTGGGAGATGAAGGTTCCTTCGGCAAATTGCTCGATTTGAAAGCCAAGGAAATACTTCAAGCTCCCCATCATTGACATCTCAAAATTCTTGGTCATAGTTTCCGAGAACCACTTGCACGAAGATGGATTAGGAGAACCAAATATTATGTCATCTACATAGATTTGGCATATGAGCAACTCACCATTTGTTCTCTTGGTAAAAAGAGTGGCATCAATGATCCCCCTCACAAATCCTTCCTCGAGTAGAAACTTCCTAAGATGGTCATACCAAGCCCGAGGGGCTTGCTTGAGACCATATAATGCCTTATGAAGTTTATACACGTGGTCCTTGTGATGAGGATCAAGAAAGCCGGGTGGTTGTGCTACATATACATCCTCTTGTAGCGGACCGTTAAGAAAAGCACTCTTCACATCCATTTGAAATAATGGAAATCCATTGAATGCGGCATAAGCAAGAAACATGCGTATAGATTCAAGACGGGCAACGGGTGCAAAGGTCTCATCAAAATCCAAGCCTTCAACTTGGGAGTACCCTTGAGCCACTAACCTTGCCTTGTTGCGGATGATAGTACCATGTTCATCTTGTTTGTTCTTGAAGATCCACTTAGTTCCAATGATGTTATGATCTTGACCGGAGGGCCTCTCCACGAGAGACCACACTTCATTCCGGGTGAAACTAGTGAGCTCATCTTGCATTGCAATGAGCCAATCCGCATCCTCAAGGGCATGTTCAACCCTAAGTGGTTCAATGCTAGACACAAACGAGAAGTGAGCGCAGAAGTTCATTAATTGACTACGAGTAACTATACCTTGCCCCAAACCCGTGAGAATCTTGTCCACTTCAACACGTCTTGCCACCACAGGCATGATGGATGTTGGAGTTTCAAGAGGTTCCACCCATTCCGGTTCATAATATTCATTAGGTTCATCATCAAGGTAGGAACCATCATCACTATCATCATTTTCTCCAAAGTGAATGCGGTCACGATGATCGTCTCGTGGTTCAACCGCATCATCAACATGTGGTTGTGTGGCCACATTGGGTTGTGGAGGGTCTTGTTCTTGTTCTTGGATAATGGGCACATCATGAGCAATTGAATCTTGAGTGGTAGGAGGAGGTGCTTGTGTTGGGTGAACACTTGGCCCAACACCAACCTCATCATCTCTAGGCACTTGAGCAATGGGCACAAGATCTCCAATGCCCATAGCCAAAATATCTTGAGAGGAATCTTCATTATTACCTACATCACTTAGATCAACTTGCTCCCCATGGGAGCCGTTACATTCATCAAACTCCACGTCACAAGTTTCCACAACACACCCGGTGGATTTGTTGTAGACTCTATAGGCGTGAGAGTTTGAAGCATACCCAACAAATATACCCTCAATTGTTTTGGATTGAAACTTAGCTAACCTATCTTTCTTATTGAGAAAGAAACACTTACAACCGAATACACGGAAGTATTTGACGTTTGGCTTGTGTCCGGTTAGAAGTTCATATGGAGTCTTCATCAATATCTTGCGAAGGAAGAGCCGGTTTGACGCATGACATGCGGTGTTGATGGCTTCGGCCCAAAAGCTATAAGGAGACTTGTACTCATCCAACATGGACCGGGCCATCTCCACAAGAGTGCGGTTCTTCCTCTCGGCTACACCATTTTGTTGAGGGGTATATGGTGCGGAATATTGATGCTCAATCCCCTCATCACTTAAGAATTCTTCCAAGGTGTAGTTCTTGAACTCGGAGCCATTGTCACTTCTTATTGCCAAGATAGCCATGTCGTATTTTCTTTGGGCTTGCTTGGCAAAGTCGATGAAGGTGGCCTTCGTCTCGTCCTTGGACTTGAGGAAGAACACCCACGTGTATCTTGAGTAATCGTCGACAATGACAAGACCATATTTCTTTCCACCAAGACTATCCCATGATGGAGGCCCGAAGAGATCCACATGAAGGAGCTCCAAGGGCCTTGAAGTTGACACAACATTCTTGGGGGTGTGCTTTGCTTGATGTTGCTTCCCGGCTATGCATGCACTACACACACGATCTTTCTCAAAAGATACGTTCGTTAGTCCGAGGACGTGTTCACCCTTTAGGAGATCTTTTAAGTTTCTCATGCCGACATGGGCTAGCCGGCGATGCCATAGCCACCCCTTGTCGGCCTTGGCCATTAGACAAGTTGCATGGTAAGTGCTCTCTTTCGAGAAATCAACCGTATAAAGATTGCCATCCAACTCCCCGACAAAGGCCACTTCGAGAGTATCTCTCCTAAAGACTTTCACACTTGTTAGACCAAATAGTGTATCATAACCAACGGAAGCTAATTGACGAACGGAAAGCAAATTATATTGAAGGGATTGGACAAGCATGACATTGGCAAGTGACATGTCATTAGTGATGGCCACCTTGCCCAACCCAAGTACCTTTCCCTTGGAACCACCACCAAAGACAATGCTCATATAAGGTTGTATTGCATCCATGAAATCCTTGAGCAAACGACTTTCTCCGGTCATATGATTTGTACATCCACTATCCACCACCCATTTGACTCCACCGGAGAAAGCACCCTACACACATGTTTAGGCTTTCGTTAGAGGTGCCCATTTCGCAATGGGACCTCTAAGGTTAGTAACAAGGGTCTTTGGAACCCAAATAGCATAGAAACGAAAAGCATTACGGGGTCCAATAAATTTGGCATAGACATCTCCATCCTTTGCCTTACGGAGCACATAGGATGGAGGCATCTTCTCCTTTTTCTTGTTGGGAGTGGGCTTGCCCCTAGTGGCCTTCCCACTCACAACACCACCCTCATCAACCTTCTCCTTTCCCTTGTCCTTGTGCCCTTCACGAATAAAGATCACCTTTTGAGGAGTTGTTCCCTTGCTAAGAGTGACATCCTTTGTCACACTAGTACTTGGATCAAAGCCAAGTCCTTCCTTAGCCAAGGATTCCTTGTGATGACTTAGTACATCATTTAGGTTTTTCTCACCTTGGGCACAAGTCAAGAGACCCTTCTTTAGTTGAGCATGAAGAGCTAAGTTCTCCTCAATGAGAGATGCTTGATCAAGAGTAGAGTTAGTAGCACAAGCATCAACATGTACAATGGTAGGAGGAGACATCTTAGTAAGTGTTTTTATGTGAGCAAGTTTGTGAGCCTCAAGATTCTTCTTAAGGGTGGTGAGTTCATCATCTTTGGTCTTGAGAGACAAGGTGAGTACCACAACATCCTTAGAAAGAGATGTGTTTAGCTCGACAAGCTTGCTCATATCATTAGAATGTTCCTTACAAATTTCATTAGCCTTTTTCAAGGAGGCAACATGTTTGTCATTTAAGTCATTTGATGTTTGAACAACTTTGCACAAGTTATCATTACGAGCCTCCTCAAAGTCAATCTTCCGCTCAAGGAGAGTATAGTTCTCCCTTTCCTCTGTAAGGAGGGTTTCAAGCTCATCGATGGTTGTGGTGTGCTTACCCACCACATCCATAAGCAATTGAAACATCATGAGCTTCTTGCCATTGAGGGTGCCCATCATTTTGTTCACTTTATCAAACAGCACATCATTACATGCATTATTTGTATCATCCCCTTCCGCATCATGAAATTCATCATTGGGTGTTTCGGAAGAGAGCATGAAAGACTCATCATAAGGCGTTACCTTGATCTTGTCCGAAAAGGACGGAGCATCATCAACCAACTTGGCCATGAGGCACTTGTGGGCATTGCCGGTGTAGTCGCTCATATAGTTGTAGTGAACAACATCACCATCCTTGTTGAGGACCTTCAATGGTTTTTGAGTATCTTGAGCAACTCCGGCAACACCACCAACATCATCGGGGTCGGACTCCTCTTGAGCCACCATAGCTCGCCCCAACTTCTTCTTGAACTTGTTGTTGACGGGGTTAGGTAGCTTCTTGGCAACTTCCTTCCTAGGGAAACGGGGCTTGTCTTCTCTCTTCTCATAGGGGCAAGCCTCCGCAAAGTGTCCCACTTCATCACAGTTATAGCATGGCCTTTTCTTCTTCTTTTGAAACCTTCCTTTGAACTCCCCTTTAGTGAATCTCTTAACAAAGAGAGCCATATCATCATATGAGGGGCATCCATCGGAGTCCTCATCATCTTCATACACATACTCATCTTCTTCATCATCAACATCTTCTTGGGTAAGCTTGGCCTTGAGAGCAAGGTTTGAGGATGGACCACCATATGTGGCAAGTAGTCTCTTGGACTCCTTCAGGTGTTCTTCATATTGCAAGAAAGTGGCAATCACATCATCCGGCGTCATTGTGAAGAAGTCGGGCATACGCCTCAATTCCCACACCATTTGTTGTGAGTATACCATGAGAGCATTCAACATCTTGTCCACAAGGTAGCGGTTGGTGATTTGATATCCATCCTTGGACTTCTCACAAGTGAAGGAATGGACATGAGCGGCAAGAACCTTTAGACGCATATGGAGTTGTTGGGGCGTCTCATCTTTCTTCATGTGAAGGTTGTGCAATGCATTTTTGGCGGTCTCATATCTTGTCATTTGAAGAGATCCGGTGCCGGACTTGGCGATGAGAAGAGTATCCCAAAGTTCCTTGGCATTGGTGATATGAAGAAATGGTGCTCGAGTCAACTCATCCATTCCTCTTTTCAAGAACCCAATGGCCGCAAGGTTAAGGTGTCGGTCAAACACTTCACAGGGTGTAAGGTTGTTTGGATCAACAGGATAGTAACCTTTCCCGGAGTCGATGAGGTTCCACATTGGTTCACACACGAACCTAAGATAATCTGCCATAAGACTTTTCCAATCCAAAAAGTTAGTAGTCTCGGTTAGTACCGGCGGATTGCCATTGAAATTATACTTAGGTTCCACAAGCTTGGGGGTAGGATAGTCCCATTGGTAGGGACCACCTCTTTGCAAGGGAGGTTCGGAACCGGGGGACACAAAGGCCGCTTGTGGGGGCCTTGGAGCCGCACCACTTGACGTTTGTGTCTCCGATGCCGAAGCCTTCATCTTTGCAAATTCGGCTTCCATATCCCGTTTTTGTTTTTCTAGAGCTTGTACTAGATCACTTGAAGTGAACAACTTAGGATCCTCAAGGTCAACGGAAACATTCCCTGTGGAGGGGGGAATCGTAAGTGTTGCGGATGCTATTCGTTCGGCAGTCAATCTCTCGGCTTCCAAACGAGCGGCATCCGCAGCAACTGCGATTACCTCCACCGCGTCGGCACCCGAACCTTCGGGTTTGCCGTCCTTGGTCATCTCGCTCTAGGGCGGTTAAGCCACAAGATTAGAGCACGAGGCTCTGATACCAATTGAAAGGATCGAGATAGACCTAGAGGGGAGGGGTGAATAGGTCTTTTTATAAATTTTAACACTACTTGACAATTTTAGGCAATAATGCGGAAGATAAAGATGTGCCTAACAATTGCAAGGGTGACCTATATAAGATAAGGTAAACAACAAGCACAATATAATAAAGCAAGTGAGGGACAAACTACAAGGTACCAACAAGGTAGTGCAAGTAAAAGGGAAAAGAGTAGGGATAACCGAATGACGCGAAGACAACGATGTATCCCGATGTTCACTTCCTTGGAGGGAAGCTACTCACCGTTTGGAGAGAGTGGGTGAAACCACAAAGGCAAACCAACGCCACGAAGGCTCACTCTATTCCCCTTGAGATATCACCACGAAGGTGATTCCCAACCACTACCGGTTGACCTTAAAGGTGGTCACCAAACCCTCACAAACTCAAAGGGGGTAATCACAATGTTCGATTCCTCTCCGAAGAACTCCTACCCGCCTAGGAGTCTCCAACCTCCAAGAGTAACAAGATCAATGGGGAAAGCTCAAGACTTGCTCAAAACGCGATTTGCTTTGGTTGAAAGATGGGGAAGAGCCGGATCTAACACGGGTTGGAAGATCCGACAAGAACTCTCAAGAATCTCTCCGGGATCTGAGATTTGGTGAAGGAGAGAGTGAGAGGGAGCACTTGTGTTCTTGGGTGAGTGTAAAGTGAAGTGCTCCCCCCTCTCTAAAGGGGGAGAGGGAGTACTTATAGTCCAAAAGCTGAAATGGCCGTTGGAGCATTTGGCAGTGAAAATGTCGGACGTCCGTTAGACTTCGGACGTCCGAAACTTCAAATGTCGGACGTCCGAAATATATCGGACGTCCGAAAAGTTCTTGATGAATGCCAGGTAGTCGCCAGTGACACAGGTACCGGAAGTCCGGCGGGGTTCGGACGTCCGACATATCGGACGTCCGAAGGCCGTCGGAAATCCGTCCACCTTTGGGAGGCCTACTGACCATGTGGGGCATAGTGTGTAATGCGAAGTTTCGGACGTCCGACAGGTTTCGGACGTCCGATATGTCGGACGTCCGAAACACGTCGGAAGTCCGGGCATGTTTTTGCAGGTCTACTGACCACGGCACAAGTACTCGCGAGTGGGATGTCGGACGTCCGAAACAGGACGGACGTCCGAAATCGTGAACTGTCGGACGTCCGAAACCTGTCGGACGTCCGAAAGCTAGGACAAAGTTAACTTTTCAAACTTAGTATGTGGTGTGATGTTTTTTAAAGTGATTTGAGCAAATCTTAACCACAGCCCCACTGATCCCCTCTTAATAGTGCGGGGATCCCTATACTCAAGATAAACCGGAAATGCTTACGCTTCAACTTCGTTGGTTCTATATCCCGAGATATTGATAATATCAATGGTCCATGATCCACCGCAACAATGATCCGGGGGCTAATACCTGAGATATACTTGACAAATATTATTAGTCCCCTATATGTACATTGTCATCAACATCAAAATATGATTAAGGGCAAGATTGCACTTTCAGCTGGTATTAAGTTGCAAGCCCCACCCAAAGCAACAGACACCTGCATTAAAATAACTTTGCGTAAAGTAAACAATCCTTGCAATCGCGGTTACAAGCACCATTTTTTTTCTCCTTGTGGCAACAACACATCCCCTAGACTCATGTTTCTGTCCCTCAAGCTAGTCATCAGGGGGCATCAACCCACAATCATGCATAACGCTCCCTCTTGGAATTATTACCTACTACTTGGCCGAAGCAATAAACAGCAACGGAGAACATGCAAGAATTACTCAAGAACGAAAATATAAAAGGAGAAGAACTAAAATCTAGAAGAACGGAGAAGAACGGAGAAGAACAAGAATATAAAACGAGAGTTGTAACTGAGGAACCACATATAGACCCGTTTGAAGACTAAACTATTTCTCCCCCTGTGTCATAAAATAAAAAAAAGGCAAGAACTTAACACTAGCTTCCCAAGAGTAATGCCTCAGGGCTAAGGCGAATCAGGCCGGAGGCAAGACGTTGAAGTGTGAGGACAAGCAGCAGTGTCTTCAGCGTCCTCAGGAGAGATCTCATGATGTGAAGAGAAGGAATCCATCACCAGAGGAGGTGTGTTGCATCGGAGGAACTGACGAGGAGGCCGAATCTCAGAGACCTGAGGCGGCTTGAGGCCAAGTTTGGCAAGGTTCAGTGAGAAGAGCATCAAGCCGTTGATAGGTATGAGGGGCATACTGATGAATCTTCTTCTGATATGTATGCATTTGTGCCATGTAGCTGAGGATGTCGCCAATCTGATGCTTCGTCCAGTCATGATTGCGGCAGACCTTCTGATGGAAACTGATGAGTAGCTCTCTGTCGGTCATCACGCGGGCTTGAGTTGTATCCTCAGTTGATGCATGAGGGCGTTCTTCATGAGTTGTGCGGGACTGAGGCTGTCGAATATTTCCTCCAAGAGAGTTCTCTGGAAGAACTTCCTCATATAATACATCTTTTCCTTTTGCATTTGAAGCAAGTGTATGCTGAAGCACTTCAACATGATGCAAATACGTGCGATGATTCGGCTGATGTGGCTTGTAGTTGATACCTATCTTGGCACGAATCAGCTTCATAATCCACGGAGCATAAGGCTTCAGGATGTGAGGACTCTGGGCAGCGTCAACCATTGTCCTGAAGAAGAAGTCTGAGAAGTTGATGGCACAGACATGTAGAGGTTGTACAGGATGTTCTTCATGATGCCAACAACTTCTTCAGCAGTATATTCATACCCCTTAATCGGGTAGAAGGACTTGGCTAGAATTCTTTAGAGAGTGCTTGGCCGATACTAACACTCGCGGACGAGGAAATTGGTACGGGAGGAGCTTCAGGGGCTTGAGGCTTCATTAGCATGTTCATCAGATCATCCCGCAGAAGCGGAGCGCCATAAGTGCTGGGAACTGAGGCATCAAAAAGTGGCAGCTGAAGAATCTAAATGATCGCAGGCACTGAAGCAGTATAGTGTTGATGCTCAGACATCCATTCCAGAACCCAAGTGTTGATGTCCTTAGGGTCACCTGAGACATATAGAGTGGCGTAGAACTGAAGCACAAGCTCTTAATTCCACTGTATGCTCTCAGAGCAGAACTGAAGCAGCTTGGCATGAAACAAGTCTTGAAGCGCATTGTTGAAGCATGGAATGGCCTCCATATCGGAATGAGGAATGTTCTTATGAGGAAAGACATTGTGCTTCATAGAAAATACTGAGGCATAATAGTTATTTTGGGTTGGAGTCCAAAACCTGAGGAGTTTACAAGGCGGAGCAGTGTGATAGGGATTTTGAATCCCATCCTGACAGAAGCTCATCGCATGGAAGAATGCATTAGCATTGAAGCTTGGGCGTTCATCAGCCTCAATGTTGCGGTAAAATGGTTGTTTTTGTTTCGGGCAGAGAGAAAGTGCCGAATCGCGGGCCTGAGGCACAGGAGAGGCTAGAACAGATGGAGTCACGGGTGGAGAAACTGTTGCTTCGACTAAGACTTCAGGGCCAGGTTTCGTTGAAGCAGCGAGAGCTGAGGGAGATGTGACTTGTTTTTCAGCCGAGCTCTCCTTTGCAACATCGGGTTCAGCGTTTTGTGCTATGCTCGGCCTCAGTTTCAGTGGCAGACGAAGCACTCTCAGCTTCTGGATCATCAGCATCATCAGAAGCAGCGGCTGCATCATCAGCGTGATCATCAGCAGCAGAGGCTTCATGCACAGAGTCCTCAGAGTCTTGAACCGTATTTTGCAAGACTTCAGTGGCAGTGGGGGAGTGAGGCTCAAGCGAGAAGATCGTGTGGGTGGGGGAGTCTTGATGTTCCATCTCATAGTCCTCATCCATTATACAGGGAGTCCCGGCATCTTCAATATCAACATCCTCATCCCTGACCTCAATCTCAGTGATGAAAGGAGGAGGAGGGGGCTGAGGAGTGGGAACAAGCGGAGTGGTAGCAGCTGAGGCAAGGGCCTTGGAGGGTGGGGTGAAGACTATGATGCTGCGATGAGGATTTTCTTGTGGACTTGAGGCAGCAGTGGGTGGTAAAGTGGCGTCAGCTGCTTTGGAGGAAGGAGGAGTAGAGGAAAGCAGAGTAGCATCAATTGGCTACTCAGTGTAGCGTCAAGTGCGGTCCTCTTTGCCGCTGGTGGATTGGAAGGTGAGGCTTCAGGCATGCGCTTGAGGCATTGTGAGGAGTCCTCAGGCATGGCAGAAGATTGCACTGGAGCAGTAGGAGGCACTGAGGACGGTGGCTGCCGAAGTTTCATCAGGTTGCTCATCTGCCGGTACATGCATTCCTTTGATTTGACAATGTAGGCACATTTGGCATTAAACTCAGTAGTGAGCCATTGAACTTCGATTTGATACTCAATGAATTCGTGAGGAGTGACATCAGTGACAGGATTTTTATTGAATTCACGATGGACTTTCTTCAGTTAGTTTTGCAGCTGTTTTTTAAGGTCTCGGTGATGAATCTCATTGATGAGGAATTGTTGAATATAGAACCTAAGGTCCTTGGGTATATCCAGGTCATCAAGAGGAGTATCAGGCTTCACAGACCAGATTTCAATATACTCCAAGATCTTCTTGGGATCGAGGAGAAGTGGTATTTCAGAGCCAATGGATTCAGCTTTGCATCTGGCTGCAGGACACACATATTCAATCTTTTGTTTCTCAGTGGCCACAAAACTAGCCAGATCTTCAAACTCATCTTCGTCATCTGATTTGAAGGTGGCCTGAATGAAACCGCGCATGGCCGTTTTCTTGGGAGAGGGTTTGATGCCTCGATGAATGGCCGTTTTGGTATTTAGCTGAGGCTGAGGCATTGTGTTGGATGCCTCAGGTGCGCTGCCAGACTCATCAGTTCGAAGTCTAGAGGTAGGAGCAGCTCCAGCAGTTCGTTGGCATGAAGAACTTGGAGCTTGAGGCTTTGCTCAGAATTTCATGGATGGTTTGATCCCAAGAGTCTTTCTGCGAGGCTGGCCGGGAGGTAGAGGCTGAGGCGGCGGCTGAGCAGCAGGCTGAGGTGGAATCTGCACTGAGGCAGCCAAGTCACTGGCCAGACTGCGAGCAAGATGGGCCGTCCTTTTGAGGTAGCGCTGATAAGCCTCAGGGAAGTCATCAGGAGTCTTCAATATTGAGGGATGAGGAATGACACCCGGTTCAGGAGGTGGGCGAGACTTGATTCCCAATGTCTTCAAGGGAGGATTGACAGAAAACATCTCCTCATGCTAAGGATTGATCCATTGATATGCAGCCCATCGTTTAGCCCATTCCCGTGTGATTTTCTGAATACGTTTCTTGTGTTCACCAGCAGTTTCTCGTTCTGGAGTTTTCAGTTTCTCATACAGTGCCGGGGGCAACTCAAGAGCGGTCTTAGTGAGTTTGCGACGAGGATCCATTTTCTTCAGTTGAGGAGACTGAGGAATCGTACGTTCGAGCTGAGCTACAAATGAAGTGAGACTATGAGAACCATATGATTCCTCAGCTGACATGTACCTGTGACAGAATTAAGTTGCGAGGGAAGTGGGGTACGGTTATATGCGTTCATGAGGAAAGTGTTGAGGAAATCAAATTGATGAAGTACAGGCCTCAGTTAGATTTCAGTACTCCCGAGGAATAAGTGGTTTGAAAAATCTTGAAGAATCTTGAAGAAGGTGCAGTACTGAGGAATTAATGGTTGAGACATTGTCGTACCAGAGTTGAAGCGAATTCTGAGGAAACCCGAGACGGTCTTCTCCGGCAACGATTGTCGGGACTCGGGGTTAGTGTATGCAAGTCCCGCTACGACATAGTCATATGGAGAGCCGAGAACGGTACCCACTTGTCTAAGCAGACAAGGCCAAGCACAAAACGTTCTCGGAAAGCATCGTACGTGAGGGGTATCCCATCCAGGCCGGATGATCAACTGAGATGGGTCCTCATCGTCCGCACACAAGTCTAATGATATGGGTGATGAACTCCCATATTCACACACAAGTCGCCTCAACCATACTATCGACTATCTCATAACTCTTACATAGACTTACTCCAGCCCGATCACTTAGTCGGGGTCTAGGGCGGGCTCAATCATACCACAAAGTGTGAACGAGACGGAGTCTCGAGCAGTCGCATCGCGATGCCCCAAGCTGCGCACATCTAAGGGCCACTTGGTGTATGAAAGAACGCCAGCCAGATCACAACTAAGGCCTCGAAAACCCATACTGAGACATGCATGTTATAAACATACACGCAGCACACATGTCTAGTATGAACAACAGGTATCATTGCAATTCTCTACAAAGTATATACTTTATTAATAACTCTTACAGGGTGCACACAGAGATCACAAGTCTGTGATCCAACATTACATTAAAACATGCAGAAGCAAAGTAGGTCTGAGTACAGACAAGTTTAACAAATGGCTTAGAGAAGCCTTATCTATAAACAAGCCCTTCCACGAGGGAACCAGTCTGCTGACTGGGACTACACTAGCTTGGTCTTGGTCTGAGTCTTCATTCTTCGAGCTTCGGGTAGAAGCCACCATCAGGTAGGTGGGTTCATCTAAAACATAGAATAAGCAAACGTGAGTACAAAGTCGTACTCAGCAAGACTTACGTAGGAACTATACTACTCATGCACATGTCTCAAGGTAAAGGGAAGTGGGGTTCAATTGCAGAAGTGCCAGCTTTGACTTGGCTAGTCCTGAACTACGAGTACCAGACTTGAGGTAAGAAGCTTACACGAGTCCACTACTTTCTCCAACCAATTACACCACTATGGTGCCTTCCTCGACTTCCCCATGAGAAAGCACGCCATAGCACTCACACTTATCTTGGTGTATTTTAGAAGTATCCAGTTCAAGTTGTCTAATAATCAAGCTAAGCTTTCCAAGCAGTCCTTAACCGCGGACGCGGCTATTCGAATAGTTTTGTTAACCCTGCAGGGGTGTACCGCTACACACACGTGTCATCAGTTACCGCCTTTTGCGTGTCACCGTTCAAGAGATGACAGCGAGGATGCCACCACAACTTCTACCTCATAGCCGATCTAGTCCAAGAAAGCCGCATACCTGGGTTGGCTACCACTATCGTGAACCCGACCGGTTTACCGAACTGGACCCAGATGATGTGTGCGCGGTGCATAAGCCGGTCTTGGCTGAGCCGTTCTCCCACTTAGCAGCCAGGCCACAAACCTACCAGAACTCCGAACTACTGCGACATCTGGACATCGAAAGGGATGAGTTAATAGGTTGAGAGGGGTCAGTGAGCCCAATGTGTGGTTGTACTCTTCATCTTGGATCACCACACAAGAACTCGGACTTAGGGCGGTGTTCAACGAGACAACCCACTGTGCACTCCTACACAGCCTCTCATCATTCACCTTGTATTAGGGTAGATTCACCAACACATTTCCACCATCATCACCATGATTGTTACCATCCCGACTCACATAACAGTAACAACATTGTACCACTCTAAGCATGCAATAAGCAGTAACAGTTGCAGGGGTCACATGATATTATTCAACTCCTACATTTGCTAGGATTGTGGTTTGCTTACTACTGTGACAATGATAGGCCATGCAAAGGAATGTGTTCATCTATGCGGTAGAAACGTAGCATGGTAATCATCCTATACAATGCATAAGCGAGACATGAGGGAAGTGGGATTTTATCGACATGATCAATGGGGGTTTGCTTGCCTTGCTGACCGATAACGGTGTCCTAAACGAAGGGGGTGGCCTCCGATTCCGGTTGCACGTCTATCAACAACATGACAATCATAGGATCAACACAATTTACAATGCACAATCACATGAATAAGATTGTAATGGTGATGTTCATGGTTGCATTGTGTGGACAAGTCTATTTAAAAGGAGTATATTGCAATTGAATTGCAAATTCAAACTCCATTTGATTTATCGATGAATTTCAAATGCATTTGAATGCATGGAAGTTCATTTGGAAAGGTTGAGCATGAAGTGATGTGGTATAGCTGAGGTAATGTTTTTGATGTGTGGATGAAACCATTTAAAATAATTGTGTTGCAAAGTCATTTGCAAATTCACTCCAAATTTGAATTCAAAAGAATGCCATATGCATGTTTTCTACTGTTCACCCATTTTAAAATGGTCAAACATAGAAACAAGTTGCATATTCATAATCCTTGTATTTATCTGATAATTTTAGACATATTATTTGTCCAATTTGGAGTTAAAATGAATTAGTTATTGAATTTCAAAGTTTAAAGCATTTTCTGGAATTTTCTGAATTAAATTAAACGATTTAACTGGTTTACTGCGTCAGCATGAGGTCATGCTGACGTGGGGGGGTCTGACTGGTGGGGTCAGGCTGTCAGTGACACCGGGCTTAATCCCTCTGTTTAAATTAAACAAAGGGGGGTTAAGGCCTGGGGGGGCCACCTGTCATTGACCTGTGGTCAACAAACAGGGGGGTTAGCCCCTAATTAATTGGCTTCGCCGGCGGCTAGCCGACGGTGGCACCAGCACGCGGCGGCGCTGCATGGGAGGACGAATCCGGCCATAGTTTTGACCGCTGAGACCATCTACGGTTAGCTGGAGCCCGTGCGCGTCGCTGGGTGGAGTCGAGGGACCAAGGGGGTCATCGGAGCTTCGCCGTCGTCGAGAAAAGCGGCAGCAGAGGCACGGCAACGGCGAGGTCCTCGCTGCACTGCACGGGAGGACACGGTTATGGTTGCGTTGGACTCCTGGAGCGTGCAGCAAGACAAAGGACAACAAGGTGGGGGCTTAGGTGCACGGGAGCGAGCGCATGGTCAACCACGGCGGCGACGGAGCTCGGCTCCCATGGCGGCCGCAGCTAGAGGAAGGAGCATAGGGGAAATGCTCAGGGGCTCACCACGAATGCAAAGGCGGGGTTGAGGAGGCCGGAGGAGCTGCGGTTGTGGCGGAATCGGCGACGAGCTCTTGCGGGTCCGGCGGCGGCTCGACGAAGGGGACGACGTGCTCGGGGCTCCCGGGGCCGATTCCTTCCTCACGGGGACGAAGACGAGGGGGGTGGAGACGAGGGACACTGCGGCGGGGCGGCTTGTCGTCGTTGGCCGCGTGGACACGGTGACGTGCTCTGCGGCGGAGCTCGGGACTTCTCTGGCGGCGAAGAAATCGGCGAGGGGAGAGCGGGAGGATGAAGCAGAGGAGGGGGAATGGATCGGGGAAGGTTAAGGGCGTCTCGAGGACATGTTTGAAGCAGCAGGGAGGCAGCTGTGTGGCGTCGGCATGCCGGCCACCGAGCTGCTTGTCGTCGTGGAGGAAGACGACAAGAGCTAGGTGGGCTGGGCTGGGCCATTTGGAGGCTGGGGGTAAGTTGGGCTGCTTCCAGGTGAGTTTCCTTTTTCTTATTTCTTTCCTGTTTCTTTTCTGTCTATTGTTTTGTCTTGCTAAAAAAAATAGCTAGACATTTTTTTAAATGCCCCAAATTTTTATATGGCCTCAATATATATATAGCTAGCCACTTATAAAGTTTGGACATTTTTAAATTTCAAATAATTTGAACTTTAAATCAAAAAGGGGTTTAAATTTTAATACATGCTCCTGTTTGAATATTTGAAAAATCCATGAGCATGGAGTTGGTCCCACATCACTTGATATGTGATCACACTCATTTATAAGACTTTTCAAAAATCAAACATGAATTTTTGGAGAAGATTTATTTCTGGCCTTTTGAATTAATTCAACTGGGGGGGTTCCTTCTCCCATTTTGCTTTTGAATTTGATTTCAATGACTTCTTTTGAAACTTTTTTAACATGATGCAAGATGACTTTGATCCTAGCACATTACCTAACAGAGGGTTCTGACAACGATGGACTCCGATGTCGTCAGCTCGAGAGCATGAAGAGATCAAGGGCGACGACGCGTGAGGGAATGAGGTGTGGGGGAAAATGACCGCAGGGGAGGTGGCTATTTATAGAGGGGTAAAACTGAGGGGTCGCGCGTTTTGTGGACAAGATTATCCCTAGCGGTTCGGCTCTAGGACTTATCAGATTGATGGATATGCACGATCCGCGGTAAAATCGCAACGATCAGGGGATAAGATTTCTCACACACTCCTCATCTTGAGGAAAACTGAAGACGATGAGAATTTTGAGGATAAAGTTAAAGCTTCAGTTTGAAAAACTTGTGAGTTTCAAATGAATGCATACTTAAGATAGAAAGATTGGATAAATGAGCACAAAGGGACGGGTCCGATCACATTCACCTAGATGAAGAAACAAATTTTGAAGACCAATAACTATAGGTGAATGTTGTTGAGGACAAAACTTTAAGTATCAGGATGAAGACCCAAATGAGGAAACTAAGGACCAATGATTCCTCAGGAATTTGGGCGGTGGTGCTACCCACCTTATAGGGAATAAGACACTTGATAACATACAATTGCCGTATGGATCTTGAGTCAATTCCACGTTAATTTCTTCACACTTAGCAAGGTATTTCCTCATGATTTGAGGAGTGCGACGCATTGTGCGTTGTACATCAGGATTCTTCAATATTGTTTAAGCGTTAGGATGTGTGTCCATTCACTGGACATTTGAGGAATCTAAGATATTTAGCTCACACCTCAGAGTGCTAAAACACTTCTCATCCAAAGGCTTAGTGAATATATCAGCAAGTTGGTCTTCAGTCTTCACGTGGCTGATGACGATGTCTTCCTTCAACACATGATCTCGAAGAAAGTGATACCGTATCTCAATGTGCTTCGTCCTCGAGTGCTGGAATGGGTTCTGAGATATCTTGATGGCACTCTCATTGTCACATAGCAGTGGTACTTTCTTCAGGTTGATGTCGTAGTCCTTGAGAGTTTGCTTCATCCATAGAAGTTGTGAGCAGCTTGCACCAGTGGTGATGTATTCAGCTTCAGAAGTGGACAGGGAGACACAATTCTACTTCTTCGATGACCAACACACCAGTGAGCGTCCGAGGAAGTGACATGTTCCTGAGGTAGACTTCCGATCCACGCGATCTCCAGCATAATCTGAGTCTGAGTACCCAACAAGATCCAGCTGCGTGCCTTTTGGATACCATAAGCCTAGCGACGGGGTGTGATCCAAATATCAAAGAATTCGTTTCACCGCTTGGTGATGCGATTCCTTTGGTGCCGCTTGGAATCGGGCACACATGCAACGCTGAACATTATATCAGGCCTAGATGCACATATATATAGCAGAGAACCTATCATGGAGCGGTATACCTTTTGATCGTAGTCCTTGCCATTTTCATCAGGACCGAGTTGTCCATTTGTAGGCATCGGTATCTTGATGCCTTTGCAGTCTTGCATTCCGAATTTCCTCAGGCACTCCTTGAGGTACTTCTCCTGAGATATGAAGATGTCGTTGCGTTGCTGACAAATTTGAAGCCCTAAGAAGAACTTCAGTTCTCCCATCATGGACATATGATACTGTTCACTCATCAAGAAAGAAAATTCTTCATTGTATTTCTTTTTAGTACATCCAAATATAATATCATGAACATAGATTTGACATATGAATAAAGCATCATCATAGCGTTTGGTGAAAAGAGTTGGATCGAGGAGGAAATCTCTTAGTGTGTCATACCAAGCCCGAGGGGCTTGCTTCAGTCCATAAAGAGCTTTCTTCAATTTATACACCATATCAGGATTCTTCGAGTCTTCAAAACCTGGGGGTTGAGCAGCATATACTTCTTCCTCGATATTACCATTGAGGAATGCACTTTTCACATCCATTTGATATAACTTGATATTATGATGGTTAGCAAATGCAAGCATGATGCGAATGGATTCAAGCCTAGCAACAGGAGCAAAGATAACCTCAACTTGAGTGTATCCTTGTGCTACAAGCCGACATTTGTTCTTGATGACTTGTCCATCTTCATCGAGTTTGTTGCGGTAGATCCACTTCGTTCCGATGACATTGTGAACTCGAGGATCAGGCCGTTTGACCAGTTCCCAGACATCATTCAGTTTGAACTGAAGAAGTTCTTCTTGCATTGCCTGAATCCATTCTGCTTCTGTAACATCCCAAAATTTTCCTAATTTTAGAATGTTAATAAATTAATTATAATAATGATTGTTTGCTTGATATGATTGATTTTTAGTAGGATTTAAAACTTTTGGAGTTTAAATGAATATTAAAATGAGAGGTAATCAAAGGACTTCGTTGATTGGTGTTTTGAAATTTTATATTTAAAACAAATCCAATAAATTAAAAATGAGAGTAGGTAATATGACTCCTTCATTATAAAAGAAAGTTCGAAATATAATAATATGATTTAATTTTAATTGGAGTTATTTAAATAATTTTCCATTCAAAAATAATAATAACTTGAGAGAAGATAAAATGACTTCTTAAAAAAATGGAGTGGGGATTATTTAAATAATTATTAGAGATTTTTGTTGATTTTTGAAATATTTAATAACTAAATAAAGTCGTTGAAAAATGTCTTTGTTTTTTTATCTTTTTGGAAAATTGTTTCATTGCATAATTTTCTTAGATTATTTGATGAATTTAGGAATTTATTTCATATTTTTCTGATTTATGGTTGATTTTATAAAATTGTTTGAAGTTTCGGGTCTAAAGAAAAAGAAAAAAACCGTACCCAGCCGGCCCAGTAGCCCTTTCTCGCCGCGGGCGCAATTTGAGCCCGAGACGGATTTCAAAAAAATCTTTTTTTCGGGCTATATAAGATTTCGAAAATTTTAATTTTTTTTAGAAACCCTAAATCGTCCTAGCGGCGCCTCGATTTCCGTGTCGCCACTGGCGAACCTCGGGATCCGCGCCGACGACGAGCCTCGGTTTCCGTGCCGCCGGTGAACCAGATTTCTGTGCCGCCGACGAACCTTGATTTCCATGCCTCTGGTGAACTTGGAAATCCGTGCCGCCGGTGAACCTCGAAGTCTGTGCCACCGCCGCCTCGGTTTCCGTGTCGTCACCATATCATCATCGGTGAGCTGCAGTTTTGTCCTGTAGCGAAGAACTTGTTCGCGATGAAGTTTATTTTCATATTTACGATTCAGTACTTTTTTTCACTCATTAGTCTCCAGTTTTGTATTAGCCATCTCTTTTACACCGTTAGTCCGATTTAGGTGATTCAAAAGCCAAAGTTTATCTTTTGAAATTCTCTATCCAGTAAGCATATCAAATCAACTTTTGAAACTATTTGAATTTGAATATATTTAGATTCAAATTCAACTTTCCGGGGGCCGTATCTTTTATACCGTTGATCCAATTCCATTGATTCTTTTTGCGTATGATCACTCGCATCATATACTTGTTGTCTATATCATTTGTCCATCATATTCAAATACTTTTTGATCTGTTGAATTTAAATTTAATTCAAACATCACTTTACTATAACTTGTGTTGTAGTATTCCGTTTCACGTGATTCTTTTTGCATATCGGATCATTTGAAACATCCTACCGGTGATATCCACACACCTTTCATATTGGCATAATGTTCACCTTGAATTCATAATGCCTTTGGTCATAATAGTTTATATCGACAATTCTTTATCCGTTGACTCTCTCGAGTTCACGTTTCACCTATCACCTTCGAGCACATCACCACCTTTACCGTATCGAGCCTAGTTGTTTTGTTGCTAAACCTTTTTGTGTTTGATTTGTTGATCTTTGAATCTTTCTTTTGGCATGATTGCTTATTTGAGTTCTTTTGTTTACGATAGATTGCTCGGAGTGTGACAAGTAGAGTTATCTGGATCGTGAGAGCGAAGAACTTCATCGAATGTATAAGGCAAGTCATACTTTGACCATATCATTCCTATATTTTTCATTATGCATGTAGCAACTATCACCCTATGCATGTGTTGGAATGCTACTATATTACTATTGATGCGAACCTGGTAGGATAGCTATATGATCTGACATTGTATTCTTTGTCGCCCTAGTTCGTGTTTGTTATATATTGCTATGCTAGTAGACGGGGATTGGTTTGAGTTTACATTGAGCTATGTGAGGATTTAATGACTTGACTAGAAAACCTTAATTAGAATACACCTCTGGACGGGCAAAGAGTGCTTCCTGGGAGCTCGTACCTTATCTAAGGCGAGACCAGGTTGTACCCCTAATGGTTGGTATTGGTGGTATAAGGAACGTCATGGTATCTACCCTCTGAACGTATGTGGGCGCCGTCCAGGCTCAAAAAGATCAGACATACTTGGTGGGTAGGAGCTTCCATGTACAGCCGCTGGCCATATGGGCTCTGGCTTAGTTGAGTACGTTGTAGGAGGCCTCTCCAGTGCAAAGCTAGCAGATGTAGACGTGATAGGTGTACCGGCTTGCCGTTGGGTGTAGGTGACCTCTTCTGAAAGACTTCGTCTCAATCTTCGGGATGAGTCCAGTGGGTAAAGTGTACAAACCTCTACAGAGCATACAAACAAATCATTATTAGCCGTGTCCCCGGTTATGGACAACCTTGAGCTACTAGACATTACTTTTATTGGAGGATTTGACAGTTGATTCACCTTAATAAAACTTGAGTAGGAAAGATTTAATAAAGGGTTTGGGTTGGAACTGGTGTATCCCAGTTCAACCTTATGTAGTAAGATAAATTAAATTTTGACTTAGGTAGATTGGGAAAAATCATCTTTCTGCAAAAATATAACCATAAGCCTTCCTTTTACTTATCCTGCATGTAGCGATAGGTCTGTTATATCCTTTTTCATGTGACTTGCCGTACAAATCAGATGTACTGACCAGTTGTCGGGCTGTAACCTTCGGTGTTGAAGGATTGTATACGACGAGTAAGTGATGCGATGTAGGGTTACGATGTCTATACTCAACTTGTCGGTGGAGTTGATGGACACAACGAAGCTTTTATCGTATTTCCGATGTATTCCATTTGTAAGCTAGCCTTGAGCTATGCAGGTATGCTTAATTGTAATACTGGATCTTCGATGTAATATATATGACATGTGATTTATTCTTGGTATTACATCTTGTACTGTGAGTGCTAACTATTGATCCAGGTACTAGCACAGAATGCATAGAGACTTCGATTCTTAGTGAATCGGGTCGTTACAGATGGTATCAGAGCCCATGTTGACTGTAGGTCGTGAACCTAGAAAATGGATAGGAAAAGCCATAGGATCAAAAAGATTTTATCACTCTTTGATTACTTACTCTCTCCACTAGTATCTCTCATATATTATTCATCTTCTAAATTACTTCTGGTGTTTTAATATAAATGACCATCATGGTTGATTATGCCCTTGAAGACGTGACTTTGAGAAGTACATCATCAACCTCGTGGATCAATTGAAGTTACTACAACCGGAACTAGAAGGAGTGTCCTATGAGGTCCAATAAGTTTTGACACTGAGGATTTTAAGATCAGCTTAGCTGAGAAGGATGAAGCTTAGATGCAGACCACCACTTATATGTGAAGTAGATAAACGAATTGCACGTAGTATGATGAGATCGTATGTCTTGCACATATGACCTTACTCTAGGTGTTGTTTGTGTGGTTTGACCTTGTGACTTCATTGATTGATGTTATGTGATGTTGTTTGAATGTAGGTTTTTGCCTTATTCTTGTCTGTGTGCATTTGCTTGGTTCTATCTTTAGATTGTTTTCGTGTCTGTATCCTAGTTGCCGCTAACCCTTGTCGTTTAGGCTCAATAGATGGATTATGTAGTAGGACTCGCCTTTTCTGAGGCGATGACTAGACTGAAGGTGGAGCAATGGATTTATAATATAGAGGAACACATGGAGAGTAACAAGGTTGGAAGTGAGGACATGGTCCACTATGCTATCAAGTACTTGGTAGAAGAGGCTGCTACTTGGTAGACAATGTATCAAGCAATTAACGAATCAAGAAGGAAGATTACTTGGAAGGAGTTACAAAGATTTTGTTGGGATCCCGCCTCGTCACCCCGATGTAAAGGGTGGTAAACCTTAAAAGGCCCCGCGCCTGCAAAATTTGCGGGCAAGTAGGACACTCCTATGAAGGACACCAAGATGGATGTCCCTACTGTGAGGAAATTCACCGGGGTGAAGAATGTCCCACCGCTCAAGTCACATGTCTTATGTGTGAAGGAACTGATCATTACCCCGTTCAGTGACACGTTTACACCATGACACAACAAGTGATCCGACAACAAAAGGAAGGAATGAAGAAAATTATCCAGGAGTTCAAGGAAGCACCCGTGAAGAAGAAAAAGAAGGATCTTAGCGAACTTCAATGTTATCGGTGCAGGAACATGGGACACTACGCTAACATGTGTCCAGGATTGAAGATAAAGAAGAAGATGTGAACATTGGAGCAAAGGCGTCGACATATTGAAGCTTATGTTTGGCAATTGAAGAATAGAATATTCGTAGGTGTGCACTAAGTGTACGGTGGTACCTTTTAATGTTAGTTGGATATGTGGATCGATGCAAGTCTTGTTGTGGATGAAGTAGATGTTTTATTTCAGGTTTCATCTTGTTAAGTTTTTGCTTGTGTCCTTGACCCTGATATGTCTTTGATTGATGTTGTGTGTTGTGCTTTGCGTTTCTTCTATGTGATAAGAATAAGTTACGTTACCTTAGCCCCTCATCTATTTAGTATGCTTCAAGACTGAATGGTACACAACAACAAGAAGAATAAGTTGACAAGTGACTCGGGGATAAGAAGATTGCTTCGATGATGTAAAGCTGAAGCTATCAACATTGAAGACTTAAAGACCTAGAAGATCCAAAGTTTCTACCGTTATATCGTTTTGGTGAGTTGTCATTTCTTGTTTTTACTGACAGCTACACATCAAAACTTATATTTTCAAAACTAGTGTGATGTTTGTATGGGTATCTATCTTTATCTCTCTCTCTACCTCTCTACCTACATTCTATTGCCCCTCAACCCAATACCTACCCAGAAGGAGTTACTACAGTGGATGCTAATGTCAAGACTGGAATAAAGATGGATGCAAACAATGATGAGTTCAAAGTTAACCCCGTGTGTCAGGATTTTACAATAAGCAAGCACAATCTTGCTGAAGGAATAACCCCGAAGGAAGTGGTAGTTCACGAGTACACGTTTTATAGTAATTTGCGCAAACCTGAGTGTTGTGAAGAAACAATATATGTTCTTTGTCTTACAGAACCGAAGGATTTATCTGAACCCAGTTCATGAATAAGAAGGACTTCTGCATTGCTGGTGAGGATGACCGAGTGTTAGATTGCGAGATTCGCTAAACCATATACAAGGTAATGATTTGGGTGCGGAATGGATTGACCCCCATGATGACTACCCTTATTATTCGCTCTTGCTATGCGGGATAGTAAATCTTGAGTGACTTACCTATAGCTGAGAGACGACGATGTTAAGCCTGAACCATAGAATCGTACAATGGTTGACCCCTGTATAAGATTATCGTTAATAATAGTAGGTTATACGGTGACTATAGGCCAAGACCATTTCATGCAGGCATCCCGTAAAAGTATTCTTGATGAACACCATAATGAAATCGATAGTTGCTTAGTACTGGCGCCTGACTTATCAACCATGAAGGTTCGGTATTTGGAAGACCACTCTTCTGCTAAGGATTCAAGACCTCAAGGGAGTTGGTGAAATCTCTATCAAAGATGTCGTATTCCTTTTAAGGGTGGTAGCACCCTAGTTCATCGGAGGATCGGTGGACTGTCATGAAGACCCAAACCCTAACCTTTTCTTTCTAGCCTCTTCGAATCTCAGGGACGAGATTTTTCCTTTTAAGGGTGGTAGTCTGTAACATCCCAAAATTTTCCAAATTTTGGAATGTTAATAAATTAATTATAACAATGATTGTTTGCTTGATATGATTGATTTTTAGTAGGATTTAAAACTTTCGGAGTTTAAATGAATATTAAAATGAGAGGGAATAAGAGGACTTTCCCTAATATTCTATGATTGGTGTTTTGGAATTTTATATTTAAAACAAATCCAATAAATTAAAAATGAGAGAAGGTAATATGACTCCTTCATTATAAAAGAAAGTTGGAAATGTTTTAATGTGATTTTATTTTAATTGGATTTATTTAAATAATTTTCCATTCAAAAATAATAATAACTTGAGAGAAGATAAAATGACTTCTTCAAAAAATGGAGTGGGGATTATTTAAATAATTATTAGAGATTTTTGTTAATTTTTGAAATATTTTATAACTAAATAAAGTCATTGAAAAATGTCTTTATTTTTATTTATCTTTTTCGAAAATATGTTCATTGAATAATTTTGTTTAGATTATTTCATGAATTTAGGAATTGATTTCATATTTTTTTGATTTATGGTTGATTTTATAGAATTTTTTGCAGTTTCTTATTTAAAGAAAAAAACCGTACCCAGCTGGCCCAGTAGCCTTTCTCGCCGCGGGCGCAATTTGAGCCCGAGACGGATTTCAAAAAAAAATCGGGCCATATAGGACTTCGAAATTTTTCTTTTTTTTAGAAACCCTAAATCGTCTTAGCGGCGCCTCGGTTTCCGTGCCGCCGCCGGCGAATCTCGGGATCCGCGCACGCCGACGAGCCTCGGTTTCCGTGCCGCCGGTGAACCTCGATTTCTGTGCCGCCGGCGAACCTCTATTTTCCGTGGCGCTGATGAACCTCAAAATCCGTGTCCCCGGTGAACCTCGAAGTCTGTGCCACCGCTGCCTCGGTTTCCGTGCCGTCGCACGTCAGCATAGGTGAGCTGCAGTTTTGTCCTGTAGCGAAAAGGAGTTGTTGGCGATGAAGTTTATTTTCTTATTTATGATTCATTACTGTATTTCACAGATTAGTCCCCAGTTTTGTATTAGCCATATCTTTTACACCGTTAGTCCGAATTAGGTGATTCAAAAGCCTAAGTTTATCTTTTGAACTTCTCTATCCAGTAAGAATATCAAATCAACTTTTGAAACTATTTGAATTTGAATATATTTAGAGTAAAATTCAACTTTTCGGAGGCCGTATATTTTATACCGTTGATCCAATTCAATTGATTCTTTTGGCGTATGATCACTCGCATCATATACTTGTTGTCTATATAATTTGTACATCATATTCAAATAATTTTTGATCTGTTGAATTGAAATTTATTTCAAACATCACTTTACTATAACTTGTGTTGTAGTATTCCGTTTCACGTGATTCTTTTTGCATATCGGATCATTTGAAACATCCTACCGGTGATATCCACATACCTTTTATATTGGTATAATGTTCACCTTGAATTCATAATGCCTTTCATCATAATATTTTATACCGACAATTCTTTATCCGTTGACTCTCTCGAGTTCACGTTTCACCTATCACCTTCGAGCACATCGCCACCTTTACCGTATCGACCCTAGTTGTTTTTGTTGCTAAACCTTTTTGTGTTTCATTTGTTGATCTTTGAATCTTTCATTTGGCATGATTTCTTATTTGAGTTCTTTCGTTTACGATAGATTGCTCGGAGTGTGACAAGTAGAGTTATCTGGATCGTGAGAGCGAAAAACTTCATCGAATTTATAAGGCAAGTCATACTTTGACCATATCATTCCTATATTTTTCATTATGCATGTAGCAACTATCACCCTATGCATGTGTAGGAATGCTACTATATTACTATTTCTGCAAACCTGGTAGGATAGCCATATGATCTGATCCTGTATTCTTTGTCGCCCTAGTTCGTGTTTGTTATATATTGCTATGCTTGTAGACGGGGATTGGTTTGAGATTACATTGAGCTATGTGAGGATTTAATGACTTGACTAGCAAACCTTAATTAGAATACACCTCTGGACGGGCAGGGAGTGCTTCCTGGCGTCTCGTACCTTATCTAAGGCGAGACCAGGTTGTACCCCTAATGGCTCGTATTGGTGGTATAAGGAACGTCATGGTATCTACCCTCTGAACGTATGTGGGCACCGTCTAGGCTCAAAAAGATCAGACATACTTGGTGACTAGGAGCTTCCATGTACATCCCCTGGCCATATGGGCTCTGGCTTAGTTGAGTACGTTGTAGGAATCCTCTCCCGTGAAAAGCTAGCAGATGTAGATGTGATAGGTGTACCGGCTTGCCGTTGGGTTTAGGTGACCTCTTCTGAAAGACTTCGTCTCAATCTTCGGGTTGAGTCTAGTGGGTAAAGTGTACAAACCTTTGCAGAGCGTACAAACTAATCATGATTAGCCGTGTCCCCGATTATGGACAACCTTGAGCTACTAGACATTACTGCTATTGTAGGAGCTTGACAGTTGATTCACCTTAATAAAACTTGAGTGGGCAAGATTTAATAAAGGGTTTGGGTTGGAACTGGTGTAGCCAGTTCAACCTTATGTAGTAAGCTAAACTAAAATTGTGACCTAGGTAGATTGGGAAAAATCATCTTTCTGCAAAATAAAACCATAAGCCTTCCTTTGACTTATCCTTCATGTAGCGATAGGTCTATTATATCCTTTTTCGTGTGACTTGTCGTACAAATCAGATGTACTGACCCGTTGTCGGGCTGTAACCTTCGGTGTTGCAGGATTGTATACGACGAGTAAGTTGATGGATGCCACGAAGCTTTTATCGTATTGCCGCTGTATTCCCTTTGTAAGCTAGCCTTGAGCTATGCAGGTATGCTTAATTGTAATACTGGATCTTCGATGTAATATATATGACATGTGGTTTATTCTTGGTATTACATCTTGTACTGTGTGTGCTAGCTATTGATCCAGGGACTAGCACAGAATGCACAGAGACCTGGATTCTTAGTGAATTGGGTCGTTACGGCTTCTTGGAATGACTCAACAACTTTGGTGGGCTTTGAAATTGATACAAACGAAAAAGTCCCACGAAAGTTAGCTATTCGATTTGCTCGAGCACGAGTGAGAGGACCTAGTATGTTGACGTCGGCGAGGATTTTGTCAACTTGAACTTCATTCGCCACGCGAGGAAGACGTGGTCGATGATCTTTAGGTGCATCATCATCACTGTCATCAGACTCATTATCATTAGCTTCAGGTGCTTCAGTGGTCTCAGGTGCCTCAGGATCAGGATCGCCATCAGGATCATTTGCTTCAGTATTTGGGTGTTCTTCAGGAGCAGGACGTATGTGTGTTTCGTCAGGATGGTCCAAGGGTATGATATCACCAGCACCCATCTTCTTGATCTGTTCATATGGTGATGCTTCATCTAAAACAGGTGGTAGGTGCTCTCTTTGCGAGCCGTCAGATTCATCAAAACACACATCTACAGTCTCAACAACTTTGTGGTGACTGATGTTGTAGACTCTGTAGGTGTGCGAGTTGATGTCGTAACCAAGCATGAAACCCTCACATGCTTTGGGTGCAAACTTGGATTGATGATGAGGATCACGAATCCAACAGGGTGCACGCAATACTTTGAAGTAACTTACATTGGGTTTCTTACTGACCATTAGCTCATATGAAGTTTTCCTGAAGAACTTGTGAAGATACACTCATTTGAAGATGTCGCAGGCAGTTTTGATTGCCTCATCCCACCAGATGAGTGGGGTGTTGTACTCACCAAGCATCGTCCGAGCCATCTCGATGAGTGTTCTGTTCTTTCTTTCAACAACTCCATTTTGCTGAGGAGTATAGGGAGCTGAGAACTCATGAGTGGTGCCCAGCTCATCGAGGAATTCCTCCACGCCTGTGTTCTTGAACTCAGTGCCGTTGTCACTTCTATTGTGCTTGATCTTCAGGTTGTAGTTGTTCATGACTCGCTGGGCGAAGCACTTGAAGATGGCTGGGGTTTCTGACTTATAGAGAAGAAAATGAACGCAAGTATATCGTGAGAAGTCATCAACAATAACAAGACCATACATACTACCTCCAAAGCTTGAGTACTTTGGACCGAATAGATCCATGTGAAGTAGTTCCAGAGGTCTTGTTGTTGTTATGATGGTCTTTGCAGGATGCTTGGCCTTAGTCATCTTTCCAGCTTCACAAGCTCCACATAGCCGGTCCTTGGTGAATCTGATTTCCTCAATTCCGAGGACATGTTTCTTCAGAACCAGTTATTGGAGGTTCCTCATCCCAGCGTGTCCAAGTCTTCTATGCCATAGCCAACACTCTGAGTCTCAAGCCATGAGGGAAGTAGCGACCTGAGGACCTTTAGAAAAATCTACAATATACAGGTCACGTTTCCTAACTCCTCGAAAGACGATGGAGTTATCACTAACCGTATAAAAAACACAACCATATTTTCCGAACAGAACAACGAGGTCAATATCACATAGCATAGACACAGACATCAGGTTGTACCCGAGGGATTCAACTAGCATTACTTTGTCAACGTGTTGGTCCCAAGAGATAGCAACTCTGCCGAGACCCAATACCTTACTTTTACCTTTATCGGCGAAGGTGATAGTCTTCTTTGATGAAGGACTCAGAGATGATTCCATGAGGAGGCTTCTATCACCAGTCATGTGATTAGTGCATCCACTATCCATTACCCATTCGGTCTTCCCTTGCAGAGGAATTAGTATCTCATGCAACAGGTTATGAGCCAGTATCAGTTTGAAGAATTTATGATTCCTCAGAATTAATTCCTCGGGATGTTCCTCAGGATTGATTCCTCGGAATCAAATAGTATAAATTTCTTTCAACTGACTCAATAAATTCATCCTGGGCGTATGATCTATAAGGTTTATGATTTCCACATGACAGGTTCCTGCAAAGAAGATTAGTTCTTCTTCACCACCCACATTCAAATGGGTGGTCTTGAAGCATATGAGGAATGATGAGGATGATGAGATGTAATGGGACGCTGAATAGTGGTATCAGGGTACACAAATGAATAGGCATTCTTATGAGGAGATTCCCTGTGAACAAAATGATTAGGTGAGACATAATTATAGTCATTGCCCTTTGAGGTATCGTCCTCAGATGATACCCTCAACTCGTTTGCATATGCATTCACAGGAAGGTTAGTGATGAGTTCCTTTCGAACCCAGATCTGCTTTACTGGAGCGTCGTTCCTGCAGTTAGTCCCGATTTATCTGGCGAATACCTCACTGTTAACATCTTTAAATAGTTTATAGTTTGAGTCAAAGGACTCAACCAGCACATCTGAGGAAGCATTGTCATATCCAGATAAAGTATAGGGATCAGGAGGAGGCATTTTTTCCAGAACCCAAGTGGTCTTTGGGTTTTGCTCTGGTTTCCAGTAAGAGCCCTCAGCATTCAGGTTTCGGGTGAAACCGACACCTTCATTCCTCGGATTCCTATTGAGGATCTGTTTCTTAAGGACGTCAAAGAGAATCTGATGCCCTTTCAGACTCTTGAACATTCCGGTTTCCAGAAGACTCTTCAACCTAGAATTTTCTTCAGCAATGCCTATGGTATCCTCAGATGAGGGGTTAGATACCATAGAAGCAGTTGATATAACAGATTCTGAAGATATTGAAGAACTATGTGCTGAAGAAATACGGTCATGTTCAATGCACTTTAAACAAGGAGGATCAAACCCTTCTTGAGGCATGATGATCTGTTGGGAGAGGAGTGAGTCATTTTCTTTCCTTAGATCATCATGAGAAATCCTCACCCGTTCAACTTCTTGCTTTCTCATGAGGAACTCTTGATCTAGCTTCTCATGATCGGTGAGAAGTGCCTTATGACGACTGATCAAATCGTCAAACTTTGAATGAAGAATTTTAGATTCATTAGTCAACTTTTGAGATTTCGTCAACCAACATATCATTACTCTTATTTAATGAGTTTTGGATTTTCTCAAGTGGACATTGTTTCTTTGAGGCAAGCTTAGCAAGTTTAGCATAGTTTTCATCAGGTTCTTCATCTGAGGCATCATCACAGGAAGAGTGAGAAGATACCTTGGAGGTCTTGGCCATGAAGCAGAAGGCCGGGGAGGTGTCTTCAGCCTCGTCATCAATGCGGTGTGTGACATATTCCTCAATACTGATGATTGACTTGCTGACTAGTGTTGTGGCAAGAGCAAGACCAGCCACACCTTCAGATTCTTCAGACCCTTCTTCCTCATCTTCAGGATCAGAATCAGATTCTTCAGAATCCAATTCTTTGTCGAGATATGCGCGAGCCTTGTGAGAGCTGTTGTTCTTGTACCAGCAGACTTTGAGGGTCTTGAGGATTTCTTCCTAGACCATTCATTAGAACTGTCATCTTTTCCTTTCTTCAGCTTTGCTTCCTTTTCCCAAAGAGGACATTCTTCGATGTAATGGTCAGGTTTCTTGCATTTGTGGCAGACTCTTTTTCTTGCCTCAACTCAATCATCATCTTTGTTTCTTCTTGAGGAGGATCTTGAGGAATTTCCGAATCGATTCTTCTTAGTGAACTTTTGGAACTTTCTGGTGAGGAGAGCCAATTCCCGACTGAGAGTTTCAGAATCATCAGAGTCAGCCTCAGACTCTTCATCAGAGGATACCTTTCGTGCCTTGGTTTTTAGCGCGAGGACTTTTGGGGTGGATCCGTATAAGTCACGTTTCTCAGAAAGCTTCAGTTCATGAGCATTGAGGCGCTCAAGGATGTCAGCAGGATCGAGAGTCTTGAAGTCAGGACATTCTTGAATCATCAGTGATAAAAACTCAAAAGAGTCATCCAGAGACCTTAGTAGTTTCTTCACCACTTCGTGATCTGTGATATCAGTGGCACCCAGTGCTTGAAGCTCATTTGATATATCAGTGAGCCTGTCAAAGGGTTGCTGCACATGTTCATTGTCTAGCCTCTTGAACTATTGAAGAGACTGCAAAGTGTATCAACTCGAGAGTCTCATTGTGCGGAAACTCCCTCATTGACTTTTGACAGTCTAGTCCACATCTTCTTCGTAGTATCCAGACCGCTGATACGGGTGAACTGAGCCTTGTTGAGGTGGCCACCAATGATGCTTCGAGCTTTCGCGTCGAGTTGTCAGTTTCTCTTGACAACATCAGGAGGAGTCATCAAGGTAGGTTCAAGAATGCCTTGATCAACAATATCCAAGAGGTCCTTGTCAATAGCTTCAAGATGCATCCTCATCTTGTTCTTCCAGTACGGGTAGTACGTACCGTCGAAGCTGGGGCAGTTCGAAGCAACGTTCATTGTACCTGAGGTCGACATAACTAAAACTCCAGGTGGTTAAACCGAATCACACAAAACAAGGGAGTACCTTGCTCTGATACCAATTGAAAGCACAGTATATCGACCAGAGGGGGGTGAATGAGAGATTTTCAATTTTTTTGAGGAATTTCAATTTCCTCAGGATTGAGGCAATTCAAAATTGAGGAAACTCACTGAACGAAGAAGCACAGAAACATTGCATAATGTAGACATGACTACAAAGCATCATATTGCAAGAAAAACAGCTTCAATCAAAAGAGCTAAAATGTAACAGATGCAATGCATGAGGAACTAGGACTGAGGAAACTCAGAAGGGAAGGCATTAGGACAAGTCATGAGTGCATAAACATCAGAGTAGAGTTTGAAGAAATAGCACCGGGGAACTGAAGACACGGATTTGATGGACCAGGTCAAGTTGTTGTGACAACCCTACATCTGGTTGGAGAGGCTGAGATTGAACTCAGAAGACATAGTCTTCCCCTTATTCTCCTTGAACTAAAGTCCTCAGACTCCATTCAATTACTCAGGTGAGTCTTCAAGGTTGACTCCCAAAACCTTCACAGACTCCGTTCACTCAAGGAAGTCACAATTGCATCTTGAATTCCTCGGAACGATGACTTCTACACCAGCTATAAGAGTAAAAAGCTTCGGATCACTCCAACCGACTTCCTCAGAAATGCTCAACTACTCAGGCTGGTGGTTTTCCTCACTTAGGTTCTTCAGGTTCCTCAGAGGTGGGTTGCTCTCAGATGACAAGTGTTTGTTTCTCTCTCAGAGCAGCCAACCCTCCAATGGGTCTAGGGGCGGCTATTTATAGCCGGGGAGCAACCCCAGGTGAAAGGACATAAATGCACATGCACAAAATTACCATCGTGCCCATCCTTCGGACCGTTGCTGGATAGGTTCCAGCCTCTCACCACGCAACACGTGGCACGGTCTAAAGTATTCTCTCTCTCTCTCTTCTTCAGGAAAACTGCACTGACAGTTTTCTGACTCCTCAACCAAAGTTAGATTCCTCAGTGTCCGGAAGAACAAGGTCTCGGACACTCGAGGAACTGAACCTTTACTGCAGGAGATTCCTTAGGGTTTTCTTCAGGATTTCTATTTAAGCACTTCCTTAGAAATACATAACTCATTTTCCTCAACCCCTCCAATAGTTCGGTATTTTCCAATGACTCAAGAAGTATAAAAGTCTTAACGTAGACTACGCTTCAACTTCGGCTTCAGCGCGAGATGCCTCAGGATGACATGCAGCTCCTTCAGTATCACCCGAAGGCCTCAGGATCCCGTTTCCTCAGGATTTCGCGGCTCGCCAGTCTTCAGGAAGTACACCGATTTCTTCAATGTTCCTCAACATTTTGGGGGCTCGACAATGGTAGTTAACCTCTTCTTCAGGGTCTGTTCTCCTGTGTACACTCACAAACACATCAGTCCCTTAACCGTTTTGTCATCAAATACTCCAAAACCTCAAAGGGGCACTAAATTCACTTAAAAGAACCAAATATATTACTCATCACAATCTGAACATAATCTCATAATCCATCAGATCCCAGCAAACTCAACATAGCAATAGCAGAAAGAATTACATATGTGCCTTGATTATGTAGGGCAGCTCACAAGGTCTAATCAATGAAGAGCAAAGGTGGAGAGAAGACATCACATAGCTACTGATCATGGAACCATGGTCCAAGGTGGACTACTCACGGCTCATCCGGGAAGCATCCATGGTGGTGGAGAAGCTCCGGCAGGTTAATCCTCCCTCCGGCAGGGTGCCGGGAAGAGGCCTTCTGGTGCTCCCGATCTTGGAAGGGTGGCGGCGGCGGAATAGAGGCAATATAGACGAAGGGGGCAGCCAGGAGGGCCACCAGGGAGTGCAGGCGGCCTCCCGGCGCGGCCCCACCCTAGGCCGCACCTCCTGGCCACCTGGACTCCAGGTGGGTCCCCTATGATCCCCCTTCGGGACTTTGGAAGCTTCCGGGTCACTGATTTTTTTATATTTTTCCCAGAATTTTTCTGGAACTTTAAGTAATGGGAAAAACTGAAATAAAAATACAGCAGGAAACATAAACTGGCACTGGGGTGCACTTAGTTAATAGGTTAGGCCAAATATGATCAAAAGTGTATGAAAGTGTATCAAAAGCATAGCAATATAACCCAAAACATGCATGGAGCAAGAAGAAATTATAGATACGTTTGGGAAGTATCAGCACCCATTTGAGTAGCTGCAACAAGATCAGCAGAAGGAAGAAGAAGCACATTCATCAAGAGCAGTTCCCCGAAGGTTTCACATTGACAGGGAAACCCCCAAGTACAATGGATCAGTCAAATCGCAGGATTGGCTGGTCGATTATATGACCGCAGTCGGCATCGCAGGAGGCAATCGACGCGTGGTAGTTCGCTATGTACCTCTCATGCTCCAAGGTTCAGCTCGGTCGTGGTTGAACAGCTTGCCCAGCAACAACATCAACTGTTGGGTGGATTTTGATGACGCATTCGTTCGCAACTTCATTGGCACATATGAGCGACCAACTCTGCCCTAGCACTTGGCGTTGTGTTGCCAAGGAAAGGACGAGACCCTTCGCGATTACCTCTAGCGGTGGATCAAACTCAGAAACACTTGCGACAGAGTTCATGAAATCCAAGCCATCTAGTACTTCAATGACGGCTGCTTGGATGGGTCAATGCTGAAGCACAAGCTCCTGCGAAAGGAGATCACATCTTTGGCCGATTTGACAAAGATAGCCAATTCATTCGCCGCTTCCGATTCTGCAATGCACCCGATCCAATTGAGTGCCAACGTCCTCATTCAGGGGCAGTCTTCTGGGCAGCAACAACAATCGGCAGAGACAGGAGGCTCAGGTCCAATCAGCGCGAGAGACGCGAGATGCAGCACAACAACAACAACTTCAACAACACCACCCCAACTTCAACAACAACAACAACAACAACAAAGGCTTCAACAAGAGGAAGGATGAGCAGCCGGATGTGCAATATGGAAATCAGCAGGTCGCCGCAGTTCAGCAGCAGGATGCACCAGGGGCTGCGGGAGGCAGTCGGAGGCAGAAGCCCGCAGAGAGGCCGCAAGGGGCAGTTCGGCCCCCTTACACATTCGAGGACATGACAAACCAACAATTTAAGATGCACAGTGGAGTCAACAAGACCGCATCGCATACCACTCGACAATGCATCTGGGTAAAGCATCTGTCAGAAGGAGGAGGAGGAAACCTCCCACCACCCCCAGCACCACCCCCAGGTCCACCACCCCCAGCACCACCCCCAGGTCCACCACCACCGAATGGCGCAACCAGTTCCCGCACCAAGATATAGCATACATGATCTTCACCAGCGATTCAGATGACAAGGGCAGTCGGAGGTCCCGTGACCAAGCAGTCAACGCCACCATGCCAGTAGTCCCCCAGTACATGGACTGGTCAGACAGTTTTATCACGTGGAGCAGGGAAGACCACCCAGGCTTGATGCCGAACCCTAGCAGCTATGCGCTATTCGTGGATGCTTTTGTGGCAGCACCGAAATATTCATGACGATTCACCATAACCCTTATTGATGGGGGCAGCGCCATCAACATTCTTTACCTCGACACCATGATCAAGCTCGGCATTAGAGAGAGTGAGTTGCAACCCAGTCAGACCATGTTCCACGGCATCGTACCCGACCTTTCATGCACTCCGCTGGGCCGTATTCGGCTGGATTTCGTGTTCGGCACGGAGAAAAAAATTCGTCGCGAGCTGATCTGATTCGAGGTGGCCGATCTGAGCAGTCTGTATCACCTTCTGATCGGAGTGCCCGCAATCACCAAGTTCATGTTGAATGTCTTCCAGCCATACCTGAATATGAAGGTCCCAGGGCCGAATGGCATCATCATTGTGTGCGGCGACTACAAGAAGTCCCTTGAGTGCTCATATGCCGGTTCCAAGCTGGCCGATTCCCTAATCATCGATGCAGAGCGGCATCAGCTCGACAAGGTCGGGGAAATGTCTCAAGCTCAAATGAAAGCACCCCTGCCGAGTGCGAAGAACAAGAGATCGGATGATGATACCATGTTTCAAGCAGCCAAGGACAGCAAGAGGATTGCTCTGGACCCCTCTGACCCGGCCAAGTGTGTGGTCGTCGGAGCTGGACTGTGCAGCAAATAGGAAGGCGAGCTCGTCGAGTTCCTCCATGAGAACCGGGACATCTTTGCATGGTCTCCACAAGACATGCCTGGAGTACCGAGGAAACTTGCCGAGCACAAGATTCACATCCGACCTGGATCCAAGCCGATCAAGCAACCACTTTGAAGTTTTTCCGAACACAAGAGAAGAGCAATCAGCGAGGAGATCGCCAAATTGCTCGCAGCTGGTTTTATCATGGAAGTGTTCTATTTGGACTAGTTAGCAAATCCAATTCTGGTTAAGAAGAAGAATGGTACCTAGCGCATGTGTATAGATTAGACTTGCCTGAACAAGGCATGCCCCAAGGATCCTTTTTCTTTGCCCCATATCGATCAAGTCATAGACTCTACGCCTGGCTGTCAGCTCTTATCTTTTTTGGATGCCACTGCTGGCTATAACCAGATTAAACTTGCTGTAGAAGATCAGATAAAGACTGCATTCATCACCCCCTTTGGGGCGTATTGCTATATCACCATGCCCTTTGTCCTAAAAAATGGCGGTCCAACTTATCAGCGTACTATGCAACGATGTGTCCGACCTTAGCTCGGCTGGAACATTCATGTATATGTAGATGACCTAGTGGTCAAGTCAGTCCAAGGGACAACACTGATGGAAGATCTCTGAGAAACATTTGCAAATTTGCGCACTTAAAAGATCAAGCTCAATACAGAGAAGTGCGTATTCGGCGTTCCATCCGCCAAGCTTCTCGGATTCCTTTTGTCTGAGAGAGGAATCGAGCGAATGAACACGCCCAAAAACCTCAAGGACGTTCAGAAGTTCACGGGATGCTTGGCATCGCTCAGCCAATTTCTCAGTCGGCTAGGAGAGAAAGCAATCCCTCTGTACCAACTGATGAAGAAGACACACAAGTTCACTTGGACCCCGCAAGCGGACGAAGCATTCAAATAACTCAAGCGTATGATATCCACTGCTCTAGTACTAGCAGCGCCGATTGAGAAAGAGCCAATGATGTTATACATCGCAGCTACCACTCGGGTGATCAGTATTGCGATGGTGGTTGAGAGTCCTGAAAAGGACAAAGCACAGTCGGTCCAGAGACCAGTATTCTATGTTAGTGAAGTGCTCTCAATCTCCAAGCAAAACTACCCCCACTACCAGAAGATATGCTACAGTGTATACATGGCGGCAAAGAGGGTCAAACCTTACTTCCAGGCGCATCCGATTACAGTCGTCAGCTCGACACCACTGGTAGAAATCATAGGCAATCGGGATGCATCTAGCCGAGTGGAAAAATGGGACATCGAGATAGAAAACCATGGCATCAAATATGAGCCGCGCACTTCAATCAAGTCCCAAGCACTGGCAGATGTCCTCGTCGATTGGGCTGAAACTCAGTATGAGCCTCCGTGTCCGGATTCACATTTCTGGCAAATGCACTTTGATGACTCCAAGATGAAGTACGGACTAGGGGCTGGCATTGTTCCCACTTCTCCAAAGGGTGACCAGCTCAGATATGTGCTACAGATCCATTTCACAGCATCAAACAATGTGGCCGAATATGAAGCACTGGTGCATGGTCTCCGATTGGCAAAGAGATCGGTATTCGGCGTATTTTGTGTTATGGTGACTCCGATCTAGTGGTGCAACAATGCACTGGAAGCTTCTAACGACCCGGTCCCGAAAAGGAACCAAGTCTACTGTGCTTCTGTGCTATCCCTGGATCAGTATGCTAGCACACATAGTACTCGATGAAATACCATAAATCACATGTCAAAAAGTAGTGTAAGTACATGGTATTTATTACCTCATAGCCTTTGGGCTAGAATACACCGCGGAAACAAACAATACATAAGTGGAGTCCCAATAACACCAACGACAAAGTTGAGTGTAGACATCGTAACCCTACATCGCATCACTTACTCGTCATATACAAATCCTGCAACACCGAAGGTTACAGCCCAAAATGGGTCAGTACTTTGAATGTACGTCAAGTTACTCCCAAAAGAATATATAACAAACCTATCTTCTACATGCAATTTGGTTGGTGGAAAAGCTCTAAGTTTCAATTTGCATAAAGCTGATTTTGTCCTACTCAAAGAGTATCATGACAGTACTACAAAGCTCATAATATGATTGAGTTGGTTTCTCCAAGTCAATCTATTCCCAAAGTTGATTAAGCCTGATTGATTAATTAAATATGATGAGATCCGTCAACATTTCCACTTCTAGATGCTCAAAGTTGTCCGTAACCGCGGACACGGCTAATCATGATCAGTTTGTACACTCTTCAGAGGTTTGTACACTTTTCCCCACAAGACCCGACCACCTCCTTTGGTGTTTGCCACACTACACGTTGTATGGAAACAGGAAGGTCGAGACATGGTCTTTTAGAAGAGTTTCCCCTACTCTGGCGGTGCCCATCCCACCTAAACATAACTACGTTCGTAGCATTACCTAGTAAGAGTCACTACAACTAATCAACCAAGCTAGAGCCCATAATAGCTTGTGGCTGCACACGTAAGTTTCTAGTTATGAAAAATATTATTTATACCTTTAAGTCTGGGTGGCATTCCGCAGTGATTACTGGCCATCTCCAGGTCACTCAGAAAAATCCACTGGACTCTCCAGGGTGCCCCCAACCATTTCACCCAGGTGGTTCATTAAAATTATCTTGGTCCTGTTTACTACTTAGTCAGCCATCTGAGCGGCGGCAGGATAGGCGGGGATTCGCACATCGGAGCTTGATCTGCTGGCGAGGAGGCCTAGAGGCGGGCCAGCGGAGCTCGAGTCCGGCCATGTTTTGAGATAGAGGAAAGGAAGGGGGAGGCAGAGGCGCGAGGAGAGAGGAGGATGCAGGGGAGCTGCGACGTCGCCGGTACTACTGGCGGCTCGGGCGGAGCGAGGCTGCGGACGTGCTCGTCTCAGGTCAGTATTATATGATGCTTACTTCTGTAGTTTATTCTGCATCTCAAGGAGAAAAATATGAATGGATCTTGAATTCGTGTCATGGCAGCTAGCTGATGTGGGTGTTGCTCCGATTATTTAATTTGATATCCTTACGGACAACTACATGTTGTGTAATAGCCATCTTGATTCAACTTTACTCAAGACTAGAGGTTTGTGAATTTTAAGCAGAATAAAATATTTTTCTATTGCTATTCTCAACTCCCAAGGATTTATGTTCCTATTGGTTATCTCAATCCAAAGAATTGATGTTTATTCAATAGCTTCTTGTATTATCCTTCTCGTTTCACCAATCAGTTTACTGATTTCCCCTTATTGCATTTGTTTAGTGTTGTTTGGATGGTAGCATCTATTGTTCAAAAGCTTGATTGTGCATTGCTTTGCTGAATTTCCCTTATTGCATTACGACATGGATGACTGTAAAGAGCCAAAAAGCAGATCTTGGTTAAAAATTCAATGGGTTATGCTTCAATTGATGGATCTTAAAAAAACTCGCTAACGATGTTCTTTTGGTCTAGATTACTTCTCCAACATTTACAAAAATTCCTTCAATATAGTGGAGTGCATTAAAAAATCTACCAGATTGGGTGTGGAGCCCCAGCCGGAGGGGCCCTACCAACCCTCTTCACCTGTGTGGCAGCAGCTGGTTGCGAGTGGACGATGCTCCCCAAAGCAGGGGAACCAAGGCGCTGCATGCATCTACTAGGTGTGATGCGGGCAGCAGCTGGTGGCCTGGGCCCACGGCCACAACGTCCCCTCAGAATACGTCCGTCGTCGACCCCATATCCCCGTCATCTTTGTTTCTCAGCTGGGAAGAGGTCCAAGAGGTGGGACGCGACATCCACGTTGCCCGCAAGTAACGTTACCAATACTAGCAATCTGGAAAATGAATCAGCAGTGGCGCACTAATGCATATATGTAATCGATTTACCTCTCGGTAGGTTTCTAGCACTCTAAATTTCTCTATTGGCATAGAATTACATCATGTTTTCATGCAAATCAATGTATACAACAATGGTTTTCCTGCAAAACTGCACACACCATTTCTATGTTTTTGGATTATTTAACATTACCTTCTGACTTTGCTATGGGCTTCACTTGCATGGAAGGTTTCATTAGTACACCGAAGTCGAATGACATATGACCTATATGGCTCATGCCTCATATCAAATTATCAAGATTAAGCCACACCGACATTTCTTTTACTGAAAACTGTAGGGTAAAGCAACACCGACGTTTTCTGATGTGTTGCTGATGTGCTGCTCCCCGAGGACCCACCCACGAGCTCCACAACCGCATCCTCCTCCAATCGACTCCGTCTCAGATATTGATGACCCGGTGTGATGTTGAACTGGAGGTACTATGCTTTGCTATTGCCTCTCCTTCCCAATCCCAAGTTTAAATTTTTCTATCATCCAAAGTTCAAATTCACGTCTCCAACTGGAACTGCATATAAACCACTCATGTACCACCATATAAATCAGTGTGCATGCATATATTTTGATTCTTAGTGTCGCTGATCGATTTATTAGTATTTCGAAATAGTTTGTCTCGATTGCTGTCAACGGCTGCATTACCAAATTCAGGGCACGGAGGTGAAGAGTTGAATGTTGGAGGTACAAAGAGCTAATCGGTCACCCTGCAGAAACTCTATATCTGGAGAAGAAATTATATAATGAGGTTAAGGTATGTATTTCACATGTGGAATATGTTCCTTTGATTTCGTTCAAGTAATGCCTGAATTTACTCTGTGCTGGAGTGATATGTCAGTAACTAGGAGTGTTGAAATACTTTATCAAGTTAACTAACATGTAGGATGCAGATTTCTTGCTCGAATCCTACTTAGAAGTACTGGTTACATATATTTAGTGAGAGCACAACGTCATCATTTCTTAATGCCATATTTGCACACTGACATCCTAGCATGGAAATAGGGTGCATGTAGAATATTAAAAGGCTGAGATCAATGCAATACCGAGTGTGCTGCTTCATTAGGAAATGGACTTGTTTTAACAAAGATGGGTATAAAAGCACCTTCTGGGGGAACAAATACCCAGACTGGGAAGATTTAAATTTATGTGGCTTATTTAAAAGAGATGTAAGTAGCTGTGTGATGGTATTAGATGTACTTTTGAATTTGTTTCTCTTCTTATGTTCGTTCCATTTGAAAGATGCTGCTACACGTCCTCGTCCGGCGGCGAATCAAACTGCCTGTCACGATGCGTTGATAATGTCAGATGTGGCAACACTAGAAGGACAGTCAAGATTTGCGATAACGGCGGGAGGATTCTCTGACGCGTACCGCTGAGTCTACAGACAGGGTGAACCCCCAAGCTCCAGGATGGACGAAGAGGTTAGTTTTCTTCCACGCGCGTCGACAGTAATTTCTGAACATGGATGGCGCAGCGTCCCTCACAGTGTGTCATTTGTATGATGATTTGTTTCGTTCACATAGTATGTGCTGGGGTAACGTAGCTGAAACCTGCCATGATGATCGCGATCTTTTTGTCTACTAGGAAACGAGGTTGGCTGGAGAATCTAAAAAAAACAACTTTGTGTCTATTAGGAAAAATATTGTTTGCAACTTCTACTGCATCGAGGAGGACACGTCAATTATGTTTACAGTGGAGCAGTTTGTAAATTTTGGAGCTATAATAAAAACATGTATCTTAGTACATTTTTTCTAAAGAATTCAGTATTTTCCATGTTATTTCCTATTTTGCTACCTATGTTGATTAAACTGTTTAATTTTGCATTGTGTATCCTTGGTGCCCGAGCTCCAAAGGCAATTTCCGAGAAACATAGGCTTATACTGTTTAGTACTCCCTCCGCCCCAAAAAGAATGTCATGGTTTTAGTTCAAATTTGAACTAAAACCATGACATTCTTTTCGGGACGGAGGGAGTAGTACTTTCATATGGATGCGCCGATGCATTAGTGTTAAATTTGTTGACAATAATTTAGAGGAAGAGAAATTACATATAATTTCTTCCAACGTATATGCTTAAGTACAATTTCTCTGTTTCTGCTAGAAACATCTGATATCGGATGCTTCAGTATAGTTTTCGTATTCTGATAGGAACATGTGCTTGCTCAAGAATTATAAAAGTTGTTTGGATGTACAGGCTTGATAATTTGCATGGATGTTGATCAAATTTTCCAGGACCGATGCAACGTATACATTTTTTGCAGCTTTACTTAAGTACCCGATTCACTTGAAATGATGTGCTTTTATGCACGAGCACAAACTTATCACTTTGGTGCCCTTTTTCAACACATAACAGGAAAATGAAGTTCGGTCTGAGTGCTCACGAATCTCACACCGACATGTCAAAAAGCATGTTGAATAAGGTTATTGTTGATGTACATTTACAGCTTACTATTCTTAACTTCTCTGCCATGTTTAACAACAACTTTTGTTCAAGTACCGAGTCTACATCTCACCTAATTTGTAAATATAAAGAGGAAATGCTGGATTTTAGGGTTGTGATTGATGTTGAACGGGAGGAGAGACATCATGAACAAACCCTTCAAGAGGAGGATGCCGATCTCTGATGCCTGGACTGGAAAGCAGTATTGCGCATGAAAATCGCCGCTCATAACCTTTGACAGAGCAGATTTTTAGAAAAAAGTAGTCACATGTGAGCCTGATGCTGGAGGCTTGGCTGTGAACCTGATGTTGTAGGAAGATGAAGTTCATTGCCACTTGCCCTCAAATGGTAGGTGGGTGCGGCACAAGCCATGATGATAGTCTACTCCAATGTACTGAGCCGTCATCAAATTCTAGATGTAGATACTTGGAATAGCCAGTGTACAATGTATGGACGTGTTACAAATATGAGATTGTCTCTGATTTGTCGCAAAATAAAATTTGCATGTGTATTAAAAATATAAACATTCCTCAGTTTTTTTGTGAAATAAAATTTGATTTCTTCAAAAATCTGTACTTTTAAAGTGTGTAGTCTGCTTCCGAAATTCTCTAATTTGTTATAGATACATAAAATAATCAATGTTTGCAATCTAATTTTTAGAAGTTGAATTTTAGGCTCTCAAGAAATGGTAAAGGAATGCTTCATCCAGTTTGCGTGGAAAATTGCACATTTTTACATCCTCCATATGAACTGTCCATGCTAAATATATATTGCTCATCCAGGATGGTTATATTAGAACTAATTTTATAATTTGTGAAGTACTGCGTGAATGAAGCAACAATACTCCTAACGTGTATGAGATGATCTTAAATGCACATCTTAGTTTGTACTTTGTAACCGATAATTATTTCAATCATTGCTCTTTATGTATACATTATTGAATTACATTGCAAGTGAAATTATATTTTTATTGTTGCAAGCTATCTTTTCTATACATGTACAATTTATATTCTTTATCTTTATGTGTGCAATAAAAAATAATCAAAAAGCCCGTTGCAATGCACGGGCATTCTACTAGTACCTCATAATGGATCACTTCCCAATCCACGTCTACTTAGCAAAGAAGTATAATTCTACACGGTGGCGACAATGATATAAGGTTTAGACCTACCTCAATGAACTACTGGGTGCAATTGCATAATATAATACATAATCCTATCAATGCATAATATTTAAGTTGGACTACAATGCATAGGAAAATATAGGTATAACGGGAGTATGACCAAAAGAGTAACTTGCCTGGATCCTGACGATGAAATATTCTACTCGTAGTCATCTCTCCATCTCGTTACAATATATCTAACGGTAAAAGAGAAACACTTCAACACACAACTCAATCCAAAGTGAAGATCCAAATAAAAATACAATTAACACCATAAATATTTAGTTGTTACTATGACGTGACTAGAGTTGAGATAGGATCAAGTTGTCTTGGATTGAAATATGATGAAAGTCATATTCCAGGATTTGATCAAATGGATACAAGTTGGAATTAAGGGTACGTTGAAACTAGCTTGAGTATAAGTTCAAACGGATTGTGAGTATGTCAAACCCAGTTGGTTTGTCCATATGAATGTTTGAATAGGAAATCAATTCTTGGATTTGGATTCAAAAAGATCCGATAGAAATCGTGATGATTTTGTTGAGAAGATTGAATTTTTTTTATAGCCAGATTTATAAAATAAAGAGATATAACTAAAACTATGTCTTGAAGTAAAAATAGGTTTCACCATGATGGAAAGAATGTGACAAGTGTTCAAACAAAAAGGTTTGATTGTAAGGATCAATTTGGCGAAGGAAATATTTTAAAATAAATTATAGAATGAGAGGAATAATAAATATACTCAAATTCACATAATAAATTTGAGTTAAATTTCGAATTACCAAAACTTAAATATTACTGGACCAAAATAAACTACATGTTTCAAGGAATCCGGGGATATAAAATTTGTCGAAATCCGACTTACGGCCTAGAAGATATGAATTTTTGAAGTTTGGCTATTTTTCTGAAAATGAATTACGGAAATGGAAAATAGGCTGCCACGTGCGTCCCGTGATTGGTGGATACCCCTTCATCTAAGAACACGTTTGAAAAAAAAGAATGTTGGAACCTCACCGTGAGTTCGCCGGAGTTGAGGAAGTTTCGTTACGGCGTCGACGAACTACCAAACGGCGGAGAGGGCAAAGTGGAAAACTCAAGGGACAAGGTTATAGCTCCGTGTTCGCCCTCGAATAGCCGTGAAATCTCGCCGGAGTAGAGAAGAATGTGTAGAGAGCACGGTGATGCAGACGGTGTGCTCCGGCTAAGGAATCGGATCCGAATTCATGTCAAGTAGAAGCGCAATACCAAAATATGACCGTAGAAAGAGAATTAGAGTTAGGGTCACCTTGTACACGTCGCGATCTACGAAAAACGTTGGCGGCAAGAAGAACTCCGGCGAGGAATTACTCAATGCACAGAGAGAGTTGGAGAGGGATTTTACACGAGGTGGATGAGGACTGCGCGGTGTACCTCTGGTCCTATTTATAGGTGCTAGGAAGGTCTATAGATGGAGATGCATGAATTTTTTTGGAAGGTTTTAATGGAGTTCGTGGAGAATTTTCTAGACATTTAAAGCATTAATTCGCGTTGTTCTTTCCCTGAATGGATTCATCATGCACTTGGCCACAATTTTAATGTAGGTTCTGAAGTGAATCGGTCAAAGGACTAGATGGAAGGAGGGAAGGAAGAGCTCCAAGCCATGGCTATGTTTTCTGTACGTGTTCACATACATAAACGAGGGGAGGAAGAAGACGACCGGGGTTGTGGGCTTTAGTGGAGGAATTCGGCCCAAGAGAAAAAAGAATAGAGGAAAAAAATAGACAAAGATGGGCTCGGCCTAGTAGACTTAGGATTTCGGTTTTTTCAAATTTGTAATAACAATATAACTTGAGAATAATTACTCCCAAATAAACCATAAAATTAATATAGATCAAATAAAATATAGAGAGTTTAGATAAATATATTTCCCCCCTCTGAATAAAATTTATAAATAGATATTTTTTTATCAACCAGAAATTATTTAGGGCATCAATAAATTCCCTAAATTAGTTTTTAGGGTTTTATAAATACCCAAAATGATTAAAAAATAATCAAGTATTCAAATGAGATTTTTTTAATATTTCCAATACTATTTTCGAAAAAGTCATATTATCTCCTCTTATTTAATAAACTGAATTATTGGAAATATTAAATATCTCTTAAACGTCAATATCAAATAAAGTCCAATTTCAAATAAGAATTCAAGAATGATTATAGAAACACAATAAATTTGAGAAAGTCATTTTATTCTCACTCTAAAATATTAAATTGTGGTTCCTACCAAATTTCAAAAAGATAAAAGAGAAAAAACCATTCTTTAAATTTTGAAATAACTACACAACCAAAATTTTCATTATTGGATAAATGATTATCAAATTTCATTAAATGGTTTGTAAAGGTTTAAATAAAACAAAAAAATTTATTTACCCAAAAATTCAAGCAGATCAATCAATATTATAATATTTATTAACATTCCAAAATTTTGGAATGTTACAAACTACCACCCTTAAAAAAATGTCGTCCTCGAAATTTGCAAAGGCTAGAAAGATATGGGTTGGGGTCAAGGATTCTTGGGTTACTTCCCCATGGTCTTGGCATAACATCATGAGGCTTGCAGTCTATCCTTCACTTCTCGTCTGAGTGATATGTCTTTCGCCGGTACGGTTCCTTATGATTCATATCCTGGGCTCGTGGCTTTAGACACCAGTTCTGAGCCTTAACCCGAGCATGGTTTGTATCATGTAGCACTCCGGGGTGTTAGGAAACTACCACCCTTAGAAGAAATCTCATGGGGTCCTCAAAATTCTTCATTCCATGATGGTCTTCATCAAGCTTCTACAGGTACGAACCTGCATCTCCTCAAGGAAAATGTCTTGCTAAAAATACATAGGTTCCAAAACTAACTATCAATACGCTCATGGTGGTCGAAATAACTTCCAACTGAAGCTTCTCGAAAATCTTCATGTTTCTTACTCACCGTATGACCTACGTTAGGCACGATGCCTATCTACAAGGGTAATGCGTCTTACCATTGTATCGTTTAGGCTTGTAGCATCGACACTCTACTACGGTTTTCTTTTTTTAGGCTCTCTGATTTACCAATCTAACATACAAAAGTATACAATGAGAGTCTTCGCTATGGGGCCAATCCATCCCGTACTCAAATCATTACTTAATATGTAGATAGATGAATCTCGTATTCTAATGCTTAGTCTTTCTCACTCCTCTTAAAGAGGTCTTCACCTGCAAAACTAATAAAACATTTTTGGGTGGCGATGATCCTACATGGTTTGTGCTCAAAACTTGCATCCGTAGAATAGGAGAACTTCCGTGTGCAAAAATTGTGTTCTCCTTGCATATGGGGGATTCTTGACCCTTCTATATTCTAAATCCACTCTTCCAATTTGACTGGGTCACTGGTCTCATCAAAATATTAATGTCCATCTAAGGGGTTTAAGGTTGGTCAGAGGTAATGATAGATCTTTAGAGAGAAGGGGAGATGGATATCTACACAAGAATCATTAAACCACTAACATTCATAGTAGACTCGTTTACTACATTTTTTGTTAGAAAGTCTTCATTCCCTTCGGTTCTTGAAAGTCTTCGATACAACGAGTTTCATCGATGTGATGGTCTTCTGATACATCATCCGTTGCTCACACCTCTCAAGGTTGAATTAATAATAAAACCCACGGAATACGTATCCTAAAAACACAAATTTAAATTTAACAATTCAAATGACACCAATCATTAAATCAATAGCGAAAACTCCGAGAAAACTCCAAATATCACTAATAAAGTCAATCAAACAATTCCTATGGTACCTTCATCCACATGAGCTCGCATGGTCGGGCACTCTACTCGCACTCTTTTGTTTATTTCACATCTCTTATGGTGGGTTGGATACTATTGGTAACATGTGTGGTATTCCTTAACTTCTTCACAAGCATCTTATTCTTGGATGTATCAAGTTCTTCGAGTCTTCAAATTCTGTGAGTCTTCAATTCTTCTAATGCACGTTGAAAACATCTGTACTCCGAAATGGTCTTGAGTTGTCCAATATCTTGTCTTTCTCGAAGTGATATAACACAATCATTTTAAGTGGTCAAAGTGGCATGGGTATAGTCTAACTTGTTTGGGATAAGAGGAAGTGTTTGGTAAAACTCAGAAAAGATGAGTACTAAAGGACTTTTTTCCAAAATAATATTTTTAGATTAATATAATTTACTAATGGCTTTCCAATTTCTAGGGTCACGACCTACAGTCAACATGTGCTCTGATACCATCTTGTAATGACTCGGTCCCGAAAAGGAACCAAGTCTACTGTGCTTTTGTGCTATCCCTGGATAAGTATGCTAGCAAACACAGTACTCGATGAAATACCATAAATCACATGTCAAATAGTAACGTAAGTATATGGTATTTATTACCTCATAGCCTTTGGGCTAGAATACACCGCGGAAACAAACAATACATAAGTGGAGTCCCAATGACACCAACGACAAAGTTGAGTGTAGACATCGTAACCCTACATCGCATCACTTACTCGTCGTATACAAATCCTGCAACACCGAAGGTTACAGCCCAGAATGGGTCACTACTTTGAATGTACGGCAAGTTACTCCCAAAAGAATATATAACAGACCTATCTTCTACATGCAATTTGGCTAGTGGAAAAGCTCTAAGTTTCAATTTGCATAAAGCTGATTTTTTCCTACTCAAAGAGTATCATGACAGTACTACAAAGCTCATAATATGATTGAGTTGGTTTCTCCAAGTCAATCTATTCCCAAAGTTGATTAAGCCTGATTGATTAATTAAATATGATGAGATCCGTAAACATTCCCACTTCTAGATGCTCAAATTTGTACGTAACCGTGGACACGGCTAATCATGATCAGTTTGTACACTCTGCAAAGATTTGTGCACTTTTCCCCACAAGACCCGACCACCTCCTTTGGTATTTTCCACACTACACGTTGTATGGAAACAGGAAGGTCGATACATGGTCTTTTAGAAGAGCTTCCCCTACTCTGGCGGTGCCCATCCCACCTACAAATAACTACGTTCGTAGCACCACCTAGTAAGAGTCACTAAAACTAATCAACCAAGCCAGAGCCCATAATAGCTTGTGGCGGCACACGTAAGCTTCTAGTTATGAAAAATATGATTTATCCCTTTAAGCCTGGGTGGCATTCCGCAGTGATTACTGGCCATCTCCAGATCACTCAGGAAAATCCACTAGTCTCTCTAGGGTGTCCCCAACCATTCCACCCAGGTGGTTCATTAAGATTATCTTGGTCCTGTTTACTACTTAGTCACTCATACCTCATAATGGATCACTTCCCAATCCACGTCTACTTAGCAAAGCAGTATAATTCTACACGGTGGCGACAATGATATAAGGTTTCGACCTACCTCAATGAACTACTAGGTGCAATTGCATAATATAATACATAATCCTATCAATGGATAATATTTAAGTTGGCCTACAATGCATTGGAAAATATAGGTATAAGGGAGTACGACCAAATAAGTGACTTGCCTCGATCCTGAATATGAAATATTCTACTCGTAGTCATCTCTCCATCTCGTTACAATATATCTAACGGTAAAAGAGAAACACTTCAACACACAACTCAATCCAAAGTGAAGATCCAAATAAAGATACAATTAACAACATAAATATTTAGTTGTTACTATGACGTGACTAGAGTTGAGATAGGATCAAGTTGTCTTGGATGGAAATATGATGGAAGTCATATTCCAGGATTTGATCAAATGGATACAAGTTGGAATTAAGGGTACGTTGAAACTAGCTTGAGTATAAGTTCAAATGGATTGTGAGTATGTCAAACCCAGTTGGTTTGTCCATATGAATATTTGAATAGGAAATCAATTCTTGGATTCGGATTCAAAAAGCTCCGATAGAAATCGTGACGATCTTGTTGAGAAGATTGAATTTTTTTATAGCCAGATTTATAAAAGAAAGAGATATAACTAAAACTATGTCTTGAAGTCAAAATATGTTTCAACATGATCGAAAGAATGTGACAAATGTTCAAATAGAAAGGTGTAATTCTAAGGATCAATTTGGCGAAGGAAATATTTTAAAATAAATTATAGAATGAGAGGAATAATAAATATACTCAAATTCACATAATAAATTTGAGTTAAATTTCGAATTACCAAAAGTGAAATATTACTGGACCAGAATAAACTACATGTTTCAAGGAATCCGGGGATATAAAATTTGTCGAAATCCGACTTACGGGCTAGAAGATATGAATTTTTGAAGTTTGGCTATTTTTCTGAAAATGAATTACGGAAATGGAAAATAGGCTGCTGCGTGGCGTCCTGTGATTGGCGGATACCCCTTCATCTAAGAACACGTTTGAAAAAAAAGAATGTTTGGAACCTCACCGTGAGTTCGTCGGAGTTGAGGAAGTTCGTTACAGCGTCGATGAACTACCAAACGGCGGAGAGGGCAACGTGGGAAACTCGAGGGACAAGGTTATAGCTCCGAGATCGTCCTCGAATAGCCGTGAAGTCTCGCCGGAGTAGAGAAGAATGCGTAGAGAGCACGGTGATACAGACGGTGTGCTCTGGCTGAGGAATCAGATCCGAATTCATGTCAAGTAGAAGCGCAATACCAAAATATGAACGTAGAAAGAGAATTAGAGTTATGGTCACCTTGTACGTGTCGCGATCTACAAAAAACGTTGGCGGCAAGAGGAACTCCGGCGAGGAATTACTCATTGCACGGAGAGAATTGGAGAGGGATTTTACATGAGGTGGATGAGGACTGTGCGGTGTACCTCTGGTCCTATTTATAGGTGCTAGGAAGGTCTATAGATGGAGATGCATGAATTTCTTTTTGGAAGGTTTTAATGACGTTCGTGGAGAATTTTATGGACATTTAAAGCATTAATTCGCGTTGTTCTTTCCTTGAATCGATTCATCATGCACTTGGCCATAATTTTGATGTAGGTTCTGAAGTGAATCGGTCAAAGGACTAGATGGAAGGAGGGAAGGAAGAGCTCCAGGCCATGGCTATGTTTTCTGTACGTGTTCACGTACAGGAACTAGTGGAGCAAGAAGACGACCGGGGTTGTGTGCTTTAGTGGAGGAATTCGACCCAAGAGAAAAAAGAATAGAGGAAAAAAATAGACAAAGATGGGCGCGGCCCAGTAGACTTAGGATTTCGGTTTTTTCAAATTTGTAATAACAATATAATTTGAGAATAATTACTCCCAAATAAACCATAAAATTAATATAGACCAAATAAAATATAGAGAGTTTAGAAAAATATATTTCCCCCTCTGAATAAAATTTATAAATAGAAAAAAAATTTATGAACCAAAAATTATTTATGGCATCAAAAAATTCCCTAAATTAGTTTTTAGGGGTTTATAAATACCCAAAATGATTAAAAAAAATCTAGTATTGAAATAAGATTTTTTTTTAATATTTCCAATACTATTTTCGAGAAGTCATATTTTTCCTCTCATTTAATAAATTGAATTATTGGAAATATTAAATATCTATTAAACGTCAATATCAAATAAACTCCAATTTCAAATAAGAATTCAAGAATGATTACGGAAACACAATAAATTTGAGAAAGTCATTTTATTCTCACTCTAAAATATTAAATTGTGGTTCCTACCAAATTTCAAAAAGGCAAAAGAGAAAAAAACATTCTTTAAATTTGAAATAACTACACAACCAAAATTTTCATTATTGGATAAATGATTATCCAATTTCATTAAATGGTTTGTAAAGGTTTAAATAAAACTCAAAAAAACTTTATTTACCCAAAAATTCAAGCAGGTCAATCAATATTATAATATTTATTAACATTCCAAAATTTGGAAAATTTTGGGATGTTACAAAGCTGGGATGCAAAGGACGCAAACATGGCAAGCTACAGATTCCTAGTGCAGCTGCTTTGTGGTTTCTTTGAGGGATGTGAATTCCATCATGTTCCCCAAGTTGAGAATAAAGCAACAGATGCACAATCCAAGTTGGGATCCACCAAAAAAGCCATACCAACGAGCATCTCCTTGGAGCACATCCAGAAGCCATCTATCAAACCTTCCCCAGAATTAGAGTCCCACTTTATTCCCGCCGACCTGAAGATGGCAGATATTGAAGCAGCAAAGTCAGCCAAGAAGCCAAGTCCGGCGGAGCATTCAGCCATACCAGGGGTTGCTGTCGTCGGCTCGGGGACTGATGTGGTTATGCAAGATGCAATCGGCTCCACCTCCTCCGACCTGCCAGAAGTCGAAGCTGAAGCACATGTACCAATGGTAGCAGCCGTGTTGGTGGTCGTAAGCGCACCTTCGTGGGCAGAGCCTCTTCATGATTTCTTGGTCGATGGAATTCTCCCCCAAGATGAAGTGGAAGCTTGGCAAATCCAACGCCGATCTGTAGCATATACAATCATCAACAACGAGTTAGTGCATTGCAGTGTGACTGGAGTTCTCCAGCGTTGTGTTGAAAAGGAAAAGGGGTTGGAACCGCCGCGGGATATTCCTCGGGGTGAATGTGGTCATCACGCATTTAGACAAAACAATATTAGCCAAGGCTTTACGCCATGGTTTCTACTGGTCGACTGCGCGAGCAGTAGTAGAAAACTTATTAAAACATTGCAATGGTTGCCAGCGTTTCAAAGCCAAGAGCCACCAACCATCTGCAACACTCAACACCATTCCAATTGTAGAGTAATAGAGAGGAGAGGAATTGGCGTAATGCGGTGGTTGTTGTCTTTTGAGCCTTTGGGGCGTTTTATATAGAGTACAAGACTTGGAGGGCAAGAAGCCTATCCTAGAGATATGGCAGGAGATAATTACAAATCACACTCTACCAAATACAGCGATATGTCAATATACTCTAACATCCACACGCAGTCATAGCGGTAGCGACGTAGCCAACAGGAGCGCCGCGAACGGTCAGACTGGAGAGGAAGTCGTTCAGGTGCTCAAGCGAGGTGATAGCCCTTTGTGCCGATGTCGATGTAGCCGAGAGCGTAGGGTGGTGTAGCCGCGGTCGAGGTAGCCGTGCTATGGACGTCGTGGTTGATGTCGAGTCGGGATGGCCGGTGTCGAGGTAGTCGCCGTGGACCGAGAAGAAGAGCGGCGGCGGCGACCTAAGGAGGAGGCGGCGATGGTGGCTAGGTCAGAAGCGTGGTGACGGTGCTCGAAGTAGGCGAGGAAGAATCCGACAGCATGACGAAGACTGGCACGGACGATGGCGTTCCGCACCATGGGAGGCGGCGCGGCGAAACCACTTAAAAGTTGACGCGCGGGGACGACGAAGTTGACCGTGTGCCGCAACACTGCGGCTCGAAGGGGCAACGCAACGACAACACGCGGGTCGGGCGACGGCGGGGAAGACCTCAGGGTGGTTGCAGGGACCGCGTGCCACGCTCGCTACGGCCCGACGGGGCGACGCAGAGGCAGCGCGAGTGTCGGTGCAGCCTCGGGAACGGCCTAGAGCGGGCGGCCTCGGGGCGGCGGTGACCGCAGGCCGCGGCACTACGCCCTGAAGGGGCGACGCAGCTGCGGTGCGCGGGTAGGTGCAACCACGAAAACGTGCCGCGGCGCTACGGCCTGAAGGGGCGACGCAACGGAGGCACGAATCGATGCAGCCACGGGGAGAACCACCGGGCGGCGGCACTGCAGCCCGTCGGGGCGACATAGCAGCAACCCATTTCTCGATCGATGGAGCGGCGCACTGAACTCGAGGACCGGGCGGTGACGCCCGGTGTCGGAGTAGAGGCGTTTGTCGATGGCGGTTGTGTGCGACACAACCCGATCTATGATCGGTGAACCGAAAAAGATATGCCGATCAAGATAGTCGGCACGAGAGAAAAAACCCCGAATCAAAGGATCTGGAAAAAAACTCTCTAAGGCAGCCGATCCACGGGACCGACGGATGAACGCTAGCTACGGGCGGCACGGCCCCTGACGGCGATCATGAAGATCAGCCCCGGGGGTGGCGCAAGGCGGAAGCGGCGGCGGCGGCTAGGGTTTGGACCGAGGTTAAGCTGATACCATGTAGAAGAATAGAGAGGAGAAGAATTGGCGTAATGCGGTGGTTGTTGTATTGAGCCTCTCGGGCGGTTTATATAGAGTACAAGACTTGGCGGGTAAGAAGCCTATCCTAGAGATAAGGTAGGAGATGATTAAAAAGCATACTCTGCCAAATACAGAGACACATTTGATAGTGGCATTGGACAAGTTCACCAAGTGGATCGAGGCAAGGCCGATCAAGAAGCTAGATGGGCCAACTCCGGTCAAGTTCCTAGCAGATATGGGCTGCCACACTGCATCATCACTAACAACGGCACAAACTTTGCCAAGGGGGCGCTGATGGCACTGAAGTAGTGCTCCTCGTTGGCTACCCCAAGTGGAAGGTTGAGATATATCTAGCAGTAATCTCCCTTGGCAAATATACAAAGGTTGAGTTCGACCAGTAGGACTCCAAGGTCGACAAGTAGGTGGTTCGGCAAATGAGGCGTCGTTTGAATGATAATCACTTGCGTTACCTGGACATGTACACAGAAACAAATAACTTTGCTCCCAATGAATACAAAGGGGTTGTCAATCACTCCGGCCTTGTCGTTTACAAAGAATCAAACGCAAGAGATCTTCTTATATATACTAATTAGAAGCACCAATGGACGCCCCATGTTAATCCTAGATAAACAAGCAAAACTAGCCATCATATCTACCAATTAGTAATCTAGAACCGTTTGATGAAGCGTGAGAAGAAGTCCTCTCAATTTTTCCCACGATTTTCTCAAAAAAAAAACAATCGCTAGAAAAAGGTAAACCCCCGCATAGTCTTTCCCGTGACCGCTCCTCCTAGCCAATTGACATGCACAGATGCTCTCCCCTGTCTTCCTCCTCGCGATATCTTATTTTAAGAATCTTTAATCAATTTTCTTGGTTCTCCCCTCATCTACCTCATGTATTCATACCCTAATCTCTCAATTGCTCTGATCGTAATGCTGTTTTGCAGGTGCATCTTGCAATATCAATAATGGATCCATCAACATCTCTTCCTTGGGCGCGATCGAGCGAGAAGTGGCTATAAGTTTACTTTTGTGTCTGAATATACTTTGATTCCATCAGTGGTGATTCATGTTATGCAATCGATCGAGCAAATATAAGATTTGATTTGTTTTCTTTCCTAATATCCAAGCAAAGGCATGCAGGGATTGGATGTTCTTCCCATGCTCACATTTCGTGCCTAAATCGGTGTGCTCCAAAGGTACCATAGCAACTTCAGATGATTTCTTCTTCTCATGTTAAATGGCATGGACCAGGTGGATGTTCTTACTTATCGTGTATTCAGCACTCCTGAATGTGTTTCTCTGTAACTTCTGAATCTCACTTTCCAAGTAAGTGATTTTATCTAAAGATGGTGATTTAGCAGGTACGATCCAATCAAGCGATCTAGCAAGTATAATTCAATAATTGATTTTATTCCATGATGGTTGATTTAGCAGGTACGATCCACTCAAGCATGCATGCCCGCCTCTCCTGACCGTGCTCCTCTTTCAACTTTAAATCCTGATTTTCATGTTCTGACAACATGTGTATTCAGTACCTTATGTTATCCCAAGATGGTTTTTTTTTGTGGGGATTATCCCATGATGGTTGAATTTGAATAAGGAGGTGTACGGGCTATTTGAAGAATATAAGGTACACAGATTAACATAGGCAGAGTTAGTCCTGCATCGATCCTGATTTGCCGAGTTGTATCCAGCGTGGGCATCCACCACACAAATGCCCTGATCTTCGTTCTCCCAACCAGATGATACGAGAATCACCTGACGGCTAGCCTCTTAATACTGTGTATGTAAGGGGATTCTCATATTTGCGGTCAAAGCCTTGATTATTTTGTTAAAGGCATATGATCCATGATTTTATTATGGTCGCAAAAAATAAGCTGGTGAGAGCTAATGTCTCTCCATCAGTTAGAACTTAGAAGTAGCATTTTTTATATCTTTCCCTGTCAGGTCAAATACCAATGTTATAACCTTGTGAAAAATTTAGCTAGGATATGCAAAATTGGGGTTGTGATCTAGGACGCGGAGCAATTGATCCCGAGCTCATATGAACTCGGGTGAACAGTAAAATCAAAAATAATTCTAAACAAAATCAAAAAAATCTGAATTTTTTTGTGGAAAACATTCGACAAATTTTTGATATGTTTGCAAAATTTCATCACAAAATAACATTCGTGGAATACACAGAAAAAAAAAATCGATGCTCCAAAATGTTAATTTTTTTACAGCATTTTGGAGCATCGATTTTTTTTGCTGTGTATTCCACGGATGTTATTTTGTGATGAAATTTTGCAAGCATATCAAAAATTTCTCAAATATTCGCCACAAAAAATTTCAGATTTTTTTCAATTTTTTTACTGTTCATCCCGAGCTCATATGAGCTCGGGTTTACTTGGGTACTTCCCTTGTGATCTACTGTTATTTTTGTCCAATCTGGTGTATATGCATACATGGTCAGTAGGTTATTGTTATGGATAAACCGCATGAAGGTCAGTTCACATATTGGGTCGTTCATGAGATTTTTTATTTAAAATAAGCATGTGATCTACTCCGTATATTGTGGACGACATGTGTGAATATACATTACTAAAAAGGCAACGTTCAGGTTTAGGTCTATTTTGATTGGCTATAGTTTTAGATCTACGATCGATGCTAATCAGTTATGTTTCTGCAATATGTAGATTTATTAAAATTAGTTGTTGCATTCACTCCTTTTCGTATCGCCGGTAATGTAAAGAAATACCAAGATTTATGATTTAGCACACAAGTGACATGATATACAAATATAATTGGCATTTACTTAATGATACTACCTCCGATCCATATTAATGGGCACACACTTAGTACAACTTTGTACTAGAGTTGTATTAAGTGTGTACCCATTAAAATTGTACTAAGTGCCCATTAATATGGATCGGAGAAAGTATAGTTTTTACACATACAGTTACCGAGTTCAACCCATAATGAGCAGCCGCTCCATTTTGATGTCACTGATACTTATTTTTAAATTTTCTATAGCTAATAATAAGGATTTGATACGTGGGATGTGACAAAAAACTGAAGTTATGAATACATTGCATTTATTTTTTATTTATCAGGTAAGGAAGTCGATTGTTGATGGATACAAAAAGAAAGCAGATCGAGGAAGGATCAACAGTAAATTTGAAAATAATTTAAAGAAAATTCAAAAAATCTGAATTTTTTTTATGGCGAACATTTGACAAATGTTTAATATGCTTGCAAAATTTCATCACGAAATGACATTCGTGTAATACGCAGAAAAAAAACAAAATCAGAACTCCAAAATGCTGTAAAAAATAACGTTTTTGGAGCATCGATTTTTTTTTGCTGTGTATTCCACGGATGTTATTTTGTGATGAAATTTTGCAAGCATATTAAAAATTTGTCAAAAGTTCTCCACAAAAAATTTCAGATTTTTTTGAATTTTGTTTGTATTTTTTTCAATTTTACTGTTCACCCGAGCTCATATGAGATCGGGATCAATTGCTCCGTGTCCGCAGATCGAGGCAATGTGTCCATATTCTCGGATATCCTGTTCACTGTTGATTCAATCATTTTTGCCACCTACAGTAAAATACGTTCAGTGGATTGCATGCTTTTTTTTATCAAGGATTCTCCATGTGCAGGATCTCCTTTTTATAGTCAGAATTTGTTTAGGTAGCTGCTCTTCGTATGGTCAAATGCTCGCATGCTAACTTTAAAGTTTATACATCTCGAGAATAACCATGATCAAATAGGCATCATAGTGATACTTTTGCAATATTTCCCTAAGAGGGCTTATATTCATGTTGCTCAAGGAGTTTTGTTACCTGAATTCGAAAAAGCTACATGGATGATTATATAAAAATTGTTGTTCCTATTAGGAAATCATATATAGAAACTTTGTTATGCATACACCTTTTGTGTCATCATGTTATTCCAATTCCTTATCCGTCTGAATGAATGGACTGAATTCATTTATCATATTTTTGTGTGGATTTATCTTCTTACTACCACACAAATATACCACTTTTCATATATCCAACTTTAAATAGATTGTGTTCGATAGGATAAAAGTCACATAAGTTATTGCGATAATGGCCGCAATTACAATTAAATATTCTGAATATAGATTGTTTTTCCCTTGCAATGGTTATATGTTTAGGTATTTCCAGAAAGCTAGCCCGTGCGTGTGCATGGGTTGATGACTAGTAATGATAATAATAAATGCAACGGAAGATAAATGCAGTAAATAAAGTGGAGGTGTAAACAATGGTGGAAATAAGGACCGGAGTCCCATGATGTTCACCAGTAATGTCTCTCTCCAAAAGACGATAAATAACTAAGCCGGGTGAACAAATTACAGCTGGGAAATTGACAGAATTATAAATACACCGCAATGCTAATTATGCTACTTGAAAGTAAGAGTGCTCAAAAGTATGGGCAGGACGACAAGAGAAGTTGACCGAAATCCATCTGCATCTACTACTAATCATCCACCTTGAGATATCTATCCAGAACATCTTGCTGGTATTAAGTTGCGAGCCCCACGCAAAGTGTAAACTGAAAGCAACAGACAATTGCATTAACAATCTATGTGTAAGGTAAACAATCCTTGCAACCGCGGTTACAAGCACCATTGTTTTCTCCCTGGTGGAAACATCACATCCCCTAGTCTCATATTTCTGTCACTCAAGCTAGACATCGGGGGGCATGAACCCACAATCATGCATAACGCTCCCTCTTCGAGTCACTATCTACTACTTGGCCAAACCAATAAAAAGCAACGGAGAACATGCAAGAATTACTCAACAACAAAATATAAATGGTAAACACAATATATAACTCATCACGATCTGAACATAATCTCATAATCCATTGGATCCCAGCAAACACAACATAGCAACCGCAGGAAAATAGCATAGGTGCCTTGATCATGTAGGGCAGCTCACAAGGTCTAACATTGAAGAACAAAGATGGGCAGAAGACATCACATAGCTACTGTTCATGGACCCATGGTCCAAGGTAGACTACTCATGGCACATCCGAGATGCGTCCATGGTGGTTGAGAGGTCCCCGGAGGTCAATCCTCCCTCCGGCAGGGTGTCGGGAAGAGTTCTTCTAGCGCTCCCGATCATGGAAGCGCTGCGGCGGCGGAACCTAGAGGTAATTCACGATGCAGGATTCTCCTCGAGGGTTACTGCGACGAGGGGTAAAAATAGGCTGAAGGGGGCACCGGAGGTCAGGCCCACCTCCCAGGTGCCCTGGTGGCGCGACCAGGGGTGGGGCCGCACCACCTGGCCGGCTTGGAGGGGGGTGGCCCCCCTCCGGCTCTTCTTCAGTGATTCTGGGAGCTTCCCTGACGCTGATTTTTATTCTGCTTTTCCTGGAATTTTTATGGCATTTTAAATTGGCGAAAAATCACTGCAACTAAAGACATCAACAGTCAGAAACTGGCACTGGGTGCACTGAGTTAGTAGGTTAGACCAAATATGTGTAAAACGATATAAAAGTTTAGCAAAACATGTAGCAAAGTCACATAAAAGTGCATGTAACAAGAAGAAATTATAGATATGTTTGGGACATATCAACATCCCCAAGCTGAATTCCTGCTCGTCCTCGAGTAGGTAAATGATAACATAGATAATATTTGTGGTGACATGCTAACACACATATAAGAACTTCAAAGTAAATCAAGTAAAATATGCAATTCAAGTCAATATAATAACAAGCAAGAGTCTTAGTATTAAATCTAGCAAAGTATAAACATAAAGGTGCAAGAGCTCTCGCTGTCCGTTACTCGAATGTCTCCAAATGTTGTTTGCGTGCAAGCAATGGGAGATGAGATTAAGAGAGTATATATATATAGTTTAATTGAGAACTCAATCTACTAAAGTTTCACACTTGGTATCCTTCAGGATCTTATTTTGACTCATCCCATACCACTAGTCAGGTACAAGTCAAACTGATCCTCTCCCTTTCGACTTTGAGTACTCATGCAATGGATGAGAGCGAGAAAGATATGTCAACACTTAGGATGGAAAAGAGAGAAATGATGGGGAAGGAAGACAAAAAGGTATGAAAGGCTCACACCAATGAGGACAATCATAGGCGAGAGAAGACCAAATGATAGATATGATCTCGGGGGTAGGGATTTCCATGCAAAAGATGCACATATGAGCTAAGGTAAGCTCTCCAATGGAACTAGTGGGGGTGCATTCAAATTCCTTGATCATGAATACCTAGAGCTTATTTGAGGAGGCTCATCCTTGGAATATGCAAGCCAAGTTCTATAGTGTAAGGGTCCCCACATAGTTATGCATGAATGATGATCTCTATGGAGTACAAGTATAACAATGGAGTACGAGTGTGGATCTTTCAAAAAGGAATAGTAGTGTTGCCCCCTTCTATCTTTTTTTCTTTTTTTTGTATTTTTGTGGCCTCTTTGGCTCTTTCTATTTATCTCTCATTTGTCCTCTTTGGGACCTTTTAATTTTTCCTGTTTGGGATCTTTTCCTCACTTAAGGGCAACGGTCTATATTTTACAGAAATATAGAAGATCTTCACACTTTACAAGAAGTACTCAAACATAAAGAAGGATGAAAACTATCATGATGTATGCAAATGTATGCCTCTGCCAGTGTAGCAGGATATGCAATGATACTAGCGCGTCATGTAGCAATAATAAGGGAAAATCTCAACTATCATGCGGCTCCTCAATCAAGCAAAAGCATGTATGACATGAAGATCAAGCCATGAGATGGTGGATGTTGCATGTCAATGTATCTCGGAAAGGCTGTGGAAATGCCTTGATAGGTAGGTATGGTTGTTGTTTTGAGGAAGATATAAGGAGGTTTATGATGACAGAGCGTATCGTGCCAAGGGTTTGGATGCACCGGCGAAGTATGCGCCAACTCTCAAGGTGAGAAAGGGAAATGCACGGTACCGGAGAGGCAAGCAAAATATGGGAAGGTGGAAGTGCCAACAATCGAATTCTCGCATTGGTCCGAAGAACTCATGCACTTATTATCGGTAACTCTATATCTAATTGGGAGGTTCACAAAGAGACGAGTACCCCGAGGATGAGTGTATGGGGGTTTGGTTATCCTTGTGCATCCTCGACCCATTGTACGTTAGGGTAGTCTATATATTCCAATCCCTATAGAGGTTAGCGATCCATCTAGTAGCTAGAGTTCTCAACTAATTTTGTGGTTTTTGAAAATAAGCACGGATTGCCCAAAATACGACATCTATCACTAATAGGCTCAAGGTCTTGGCACCTTGATGTCCAAACATCACTCTAGTCAATACCTCAAAACTATTGCATGTTACTACTACACTTGTAATAGCAACCTTCATTACCTACTCATGCAAGACCCACAACTCAGTGAAAAAAGATAAACATGAAGACTCGTAGAGTTCCTAGAACATCCTAAAAAAAGCTCTTAAAAAGATAAGCATGAAAACTAAGAGCTAAACATGAAAACAACTATGAAAAGATATAGAACACACACAAAAAGAAAGATAAGCATGCAAGCCTATGTTGTGTTCTACGGTGGAGCAGAGTGTGTTTCTCTCCCAAAAAATGAACGCTAGGATCCAACTTGTTATGAACAACAAGAAAAACTAAAACAATCTAAAAATTAAAGAGCAAGACGCTCCAAGTCTAGCACATAACATATGAAGCAATAAAAATATAGCATGGAGATGGACGAACTGATGATTGTTGATGGAGAAGGGGATGCACGGGGACATCCCCAAGATTAGATGCTTGAGTCTCCTTGGATATTTCTTGGGGGTGCATGGGGGCATCCCCAAGCTTGAGCGCTTGACACTCCCGAATCTTCTTTCATCATCTTCCTTCGCATACATGAAAACTTCCTTCATACAAAACTCGTCATAAGCTGATTAGAGTGGTTAGTACCCATGATAAAATAATTTTTCTCTACTAGAAATAAATATATTCTTGAAGAGCTAAAGTTTCTCAATATTGCCAAAAACATTGCAAAGAAAAAGCAAGCTTAAGGTTTGAAAAATGAAGGAAACGCAAAATGTGGCAGAATCTGTGAAAAATAGACCAGCAGGTAGTAAATATTTTTTTCGGGGTACTTCTCCAACTCAAATCAAACAACTCAGAACAGATGCACGAAAGAAAATTGTATGGAGCACGCTGTCAAAAAAATTCAGATCGAAAAGATGATCTGGTGATTTTAGCTGAATTGTTCCGTCAAGGGGACAAAATCTGTTTCTGGACAGCATGTCACAACTTTTGAACTTTCTTGCAATCGGAGGCTAAAACTTGGCACAAAGCTTGAAAATAAAGATACAATGATGTTGCTACAGTAGTAACAAGCAGAAAGACCACTAAAACTGAAAGTAAAAACATCTTGGGTTGCCTCCCAACAAGCGCTTTCTTTTAGGCCTTTTAGCTAGGCATGATACAAGGAAATCAATTTTTATCAATATCAAAAGAATAGCTTGCCCGTGTAACGGACTCATAAGGTAGCTTGATATTATTTGGAGGGAACTATTCCATTCCCTTTTTAAGGGGGGACTAAAATCTAATTGTCCCCTCTTTCATGTCAATGATAGCACCAATGGTGCGAAGAAAAGGACGTCCCAAAATAATTGGACACGAGGGATCACACTCAATGTCCATGACAAGGAAATCAACGAGAACATAATTATCATTGACAATAATGAGCACATCATCAATCCTTCCTAATGGTTTCTTTACGAAAGAATCAACAAGATGAACACCAAAAGAACATGTGTCAAAAGGTTTCAAATTAAGCATATCATACATACTTTTGGGCATAACGGAGGCACTAGCTCCAACATCACATAAAGCATAGCAAGAGAAGTTATTTAATTTAATTTTGACTATAGCACTAGTGTTGTTAGGGTCTATCCAAACGGTTTTTGACCCCTATTGCCTACGAGAATTGGAACCGTCGCCTTGCTCTCGATTGCGATAGGGGTGCCTTTTCCACACAAGAGCGATAAAACATTTGCTATGTGGCGATGTCAAGCAGACGCTTCTGTTTAAAAAGTCGTGTCCGATGTACTACGATATCCCACACGGCCATTGCCAAATGACCGCGTGGACATAACATATGTATCACATGCAGTTCACTCGACACGATCGTTTCAAATGCCACCAGGAACACAAAAAAGCAATAGAAAAGCACCGTCTGTGACACTACATAGATCCCACACAGTTTCTTTATGGTACCGGGTTTGGGTTTACACTATCGGGTTTTGGGTTTCGTGTTGTAACCCTTCATGTATGACTGATGATTTGCTACAACTGTTTGTGTGTGCACGGTCTATATTTTCCAAACGGTTTTATTTCAGTACATGTGTGCCAATTTAGAGAGATCACAAACGTTTCTATTTCGCAACGCGTGTGTGCTATTAGGATAGATCACACACATTACATGTTTCCATATTGTGTGGGATGATATTCAGAATCGCAGACAGTTTTTGTAATCAAAACGTGTGGTCTGTTGTGGATACTGGCTGACGGTTTTAATACGCAAAACGTGTATGATGCATGATCTAATCGACATAGTTCTCGGAGGGACAACGTTAGTGTTGTTGAGCTCTATGCAAACGATTGGTCCCAAGAAACCGTGTGCAGCTTAATCTATAGAATAGTAATTATTTCACCTAAATTCATTAGCAGCAATTACAATTATCCTATATTTGAAATTATAAATTGAATTTAATAATAGGTGAATTCAAATCACCACAACTGATGGTCTACCCTCAAAAATAATGTTGAAGAATTACAGAAGCAGCATAATCACAACAATGAACCGGATGAATATTAAAGGCGGTATAGAGAGAGAGCCAAAAGTTATTTTCGCTGTCAGAGCAGTTGTAGAAGCGGAATGCCCATATTGTGCCCTCCTTCATGCAGAAGGCGCGCACAACTTTGGTACAACCTCTTGTGATGACCGCCCGTCCATCCTTCATAGACTTCAGGAATACATGTAGACCGTCTTCATGATAGTCTGGATGATAGACTTTTATTTTGGTTGCCTCCGCACCAAGCATGGAGTTTGCAAGGTAATCTTGAGTAAACTTCTTTGGGAACCACTGAAAATTATAACATTCAGATACTGGTGAAAGATGACTAACAACTCAATATGAGCTTGAAAAAGGAAGGTTGTGTAGTTCTTACCATCCTGAAGTTCAAAGTTGTCTTGGATAAAGAATAGACAAAGAGTTTAATTCTCATCTCCTGTCTCTTTTTCCTAACAATATTTTTTAGTTTCCTCACTTGTCGATCGGTCATGAATATTTCATTACCCCATACGCAAAAAGGTTCGAAGCGTGGATCTGAACCCCTGATGTATGTACCTATAGAAGCAACCACTAAACCATTCAAATATATTATGTACTTGTGGAATGAGGCAATAAAGGCCAAGGGATGAAACTAACCTCGATGTTGAACAACGGCATCCCCATTGTTTTTCTTGCATAAGTACAGATTGGGATACAAATCATTACACTATGATAGATATCTTGATTGTTAAGTTTTAAGATGTTGGTAAAGGAAGGGGTAAAACTGAACCATTGTTTTGGTGGATAAACACAAAATGAGATAAATCAAAATTAATCACAGTATAGATTGTTCGGATGTGAGCATTTAACATGATGGTAAAGCAACGGAATGAAAATATAAAAACATGTTAACTGGAACATGATTGACAACAACCAATTACGGTTATTACAACTGGTATTGGTGAAGTTTCACTAAGTATTTATTAATACTTAAATATCACATTGTGCATAAGAAAGAAACACAACATAGTTCATGGCACTAAAAAGATAGTTTGATTGTGTAGATTAATATCCAAGGGGAAACAACATAGAGAAAACTAGGGAATCATGTTAACTAGATGGGGGTTGGCAAGAAACAAATATAGACATTAAAATGGTATTGGTGGAATCAAAGTGGTTAGTTGATACATAAATATCAGTATGCATAACAAAGGCCAACAGATCAAAGTTTAACATATCATGGCATCGGTGTCAATGATTATGTAGATCATATTAGCACCATTTAGACTCTTGGAATGAGTTACAAAGAGGAATGTATATGATTTTCGTCCCCAAATATGCTTACCCAAGAACCAAGTTATTTATCTGTGCATAACGGTACCCAGCTCTAGTAAGGACCTTGTATAACACACCTGAGAGATATTGTATGTGGATTCATTTGATCCTTCTAGATATATGGTGGAGGCTGACTAATCCTGTAACGTGGCACCGTTTGCCATGGTGCCAGAGAGCAGTCAAAAGAGCATTAAAGGTTCTCACAAGAGAATAATACCGTTATGCACGGACCATACTTCATTTTGGGTAAACCATTTTGGGTAGGAGAGATAGATGCAAATGACAGTAAGAAACATATCACCATTCAACGTCCATGTTGCTCTCTTTGCAAATCATGAAAGTAAGAAAGATAGTTTGATTTTGAAGATTAATATGATAGTTAAGCAACTGAAAGAAAAATGAAAATCGTGTTATCTAGACCATGAGTGATGACAACCAAATATAGCCGTTCTAACAAGTATTTGTTATTAGTTAAACAGAGCATGCATTACATAGCCAAACACAGCATAGTTGAACATGTCATTACATCATCAGACCAACAGAAGGAGCATAGCAGACTAGTTGATACCTAAATATAGACATTAAATGGTATTGGTGGAATCAAACTGACTAGTTGATACCTAAATATCAGTGTGCATAACACAGGAAAAAAACATCATAGTTTAACATATCATGGCATCAATATCAGTGCATATGTAGATCATATTAGCACCATTTAGAAACTTGGAATGAGTTGCAAAGAGATATGTTTATGATTTTCATCCCCATAAATGTTTACCCAAGAACCAATTTTTTAGCAGATCATGCATTACATGGCCAAACACAACATAGTTGAACATGTCAGTGCATCATCAAACCAGCAGAAGGATCATAGCAGACTAGTTGATACCTAATTATAGACATTAAATGGTATTGGTGGAATCAAAATGAATATTTGATACCTAAATATCTAACACAGTGTGACGCCCCCAAAATCAGACCGTGTACAGTAATCATACATGCAAGGTACACGATCGAGACCAGGGACTCACGATGAGATATCAGAACACAACTCTACAAATAATAAAATAATACAAGCTGTATAATACAAGCTAGGGGCCACGAGAGCTCGAATACAACAGCTGAAGAGCACAAAGTTAGCGGATGCAATAGTATCTGAGTACAGACACAAGGGTACAAGGTTGCCTTAAGAAGGCTAGCACAAAAACAACACTCGATCGAAAAGGCAAGGCCTCCTGCCTGGGAACCTCCAAACTACTCCTGGTCAAAGGGGAACTCGACGTCGTAGAAGGCATCGGGGATCTTCACGTTGCGGTGGTCGGCATCGGGGATCTCTTGCTCCTAGGCTCCAACGTCGGCTGCAGAGGCCGATCAGGCATAACAAAAAGGGGGAAATAAAGCAAGGGTGAGTATCTAGCATACCCGCGAGTCTTACGTCTGCTACTAAGCATTTATGCATTTGTATCAAATGGAAAGGGGAGGCTGTATATAGTGGACTGCAAGATAGAAATAAAAATAAGGGTAAGAAGCTAGGCCTAACGAAGACTAGCATTTTCTGACGAGTCTTGCAGCATGAGAAGAGAATAGCCAACAGTTCAAAGCATGAATGTAATAAAAATGCAGCAGAAGTTGCTGCAGCATTGTATAATAGTAAGTTGTATTATATAACAATTATATATGCCTCCGAGATCCCCTCCTCGACTTCCCTGCGAGGAAGAGAAACCGGAACCAACAGTTTAATAGTAGTAGTTTGTAGTAGTAGAGTCTGGCTTCAGCATAAAGCGTCCTGTTACCGTGGACACGGCTATCCGAATAGATTATCATCCCTGTAGGGGCTGCACTACTGTTACCCTACACGCTCGGATCTCCAGGGTGGCGTACACCTTGTTAGGGAATGCCCCACCGAGGCTATCCGATACGCCGAAGTCCATCCTTCGAGCTCAATAGAGAGGCCATCCGCCGGTCTAAATCCTAAGTACAAAGGAACTTTGGACCCCTGTCCTTTGTACTCCTGCACGGTACGTGGCTAACCGGTGAAGCAGACCCACTTCCCACTACCAGAGTAAGCGGTTCAAGCCCGGCAATCAGCCCGAGGTAAAGCTGACGTCTGAAGAGCCCTCGAACGAGGCTACAACGCAGAGGGCCCACACCGTAATCCCACGTGGAGGTAGTGCGTAAAGGGCACGACCACCCACTCAAGTCATCCACCTGACCCATTAAGAATTTTAATTATTATCTGTCGGAACAACTGTTATCGTTGTCCTTATTTAGGTGAGCCGCGAACAACGACAGCAGTCAGGTCCACCCCCATTACCAGAGCCAGTGGCCGCCTGCCCTGTCGTCCCACCAACTCGTGCGGCTACCAACAAGGTGAACCGTCTCGTTACCTTGTCTCGCGTTTGCTCCGAAGAGCTCGACTTTCGTATAACAGGATATCTGTCGGCCACGAACAGTACCAGGCCCGCCGCATTCAGTTGTTCGTTGAATGTAGTCACTTCAGCTATTACAGATCAAAGAAAAACATGTGTATTTTTTGTTTACCGATAATGCAGTGTGCTTGCCTGTCGGATGCGGTGCGGTTGCCCGACAAATGCAGTTCACTTGGTCGATTTCGGTTCCTCGAAAAACAGAGTTCCACGGTTTAGTAAATTTGATGTAGCTTTTAAACTGTAATGAATTAGAGATTGTGTTTTACATGAAAATGGTGCGCCTCAATGATATCTATCCAACGGTGTATGAATGACATCGATCGGACAAACGAATCAAAAACAATCATGCAAAAACGCCTGCTGTTCACGAGAGGGCAGCACACCATTTTCAAAATTACTTCAAAACTGTGAATAAAATCGAAAAAGTGTTCAACATATCCGAGACGCTCCTAATCCATACGAATCCAACGGTGTATCATACGCATCGTTCCGACAAACGTTTAAAAAGTTTGACTATGTACAAGATCCACCGGAAAAAACCAGAGTTTGTGCGTTTCTTCAATTTGAAATTACTCTCAAATGATGAGAAATTAGAGAAAGTGTTATACATATTGACGAAGAGCATAATCGATATCTTTCCAACGGTGTATCATACGCATCGTTCCGACGAACGGTTTAAGTTAAATCGTAAAAAAACTCCCGCTATGAAAATGGGCTGCCGCACCGTTGTCAAAACTGCTATTAATCCGTGAAGAGTTGGGAGAAGTGTTCAACATACGAAAGATGCTCCATTTTCATACGAATCCACCGGTGTATCATACATTTAATTCCGATCAACGGTGAAAGTGTTAGTAGAATAGTTATTCTGTTAATATTAGTTATATATATATATATATATATATATATATATATATATATATATATATATATATATAACATGGATTCCGTATGTTGTAACTTTGTAGACACCTATATCAGCACCGTTTGTTTGCTTTAAGATCCGCACCTGTCCTTAGAAAAGGTTCTCAATTCTTTATTTATTGAATTTCACACTATTAAAGAGGCATAGTGCATGCCCCTCTTTACATATAGGCATGACCTTATAAGGCAAAAAGACAAAGTAGAATGGCAGGTTAAAATAGAGAAAGGAGCAGTCTAAATTTCCATCTGTATGTACATATATGGTAATTTATCAGAGCTCTATACGACGCAAACCTTTACGGAATCATGGTAATTTTTTTGCTGAATCTTCATATTGACTACAACTACCTGCCAGCCATGAGACCATAGTACATATGAAAGGTTCTAACTAAAAATTCAAAGGTTCTCCATGAACAAACAAAGTTCCACAACTGCAATTATTCGGTGCCAATAAATTATTAGTATCCAACCGAAAAAAAATCAAAGGCATTCTTGGTCCTTTACAAAAAATATCTGAAAAATAAGGAAGTTTCATTCGGTGCCAAACATTTATACAAGAGGTCCTTCTATAATCATTCGGTGCCAAGACAGATGCAAAGAGGTTACATGCTTGCAAGATTTTCTTCATTGTAATTACAAGTTGCGAACAAAAGGTTCCACACAACAATCCACTAAGTTCTTCTATAAGGAACAAAAAGGACTTCTAACTGGGACATACAGTCCTTAGAACACACACCCAAAATCTTACCGGCATATAAACAACACGAATAAAGAATTAGTGCAGAACTAGTGCTCAAAGTGGTGGAGGGGAAATATAAAACAAGGAAAAAATAAAACTTCCCGTCACACTACTGGGCACACGAAAAGTTGAGAAGAATCGTTGGTGCCAGTCCTCCAGGAAGGTGAATAACATGCACAAATCTAGGTCGCACACTCTCTTTCTTGCTATCGGCCTCGTCGTGATGTTTCGGTGGCACACACTGCAGATCTCGTGGCAAATTTTCTGCATAGAAGCAAATCATGGTCAACTAATCTACTGAATTTTGCTTCTACAGTATTACTAAAACAAACACAAAGAAGAACGTACAAAACCTGCAGTGGCACCGCGCTCCTCCTATAGCACGAGGATCTGGAGGCCAGCACCAAATCGACCACCTCTCCTCCTAGCCCATGGATCTGGAGGCAAATGCCCGCACTGGAGCTCCCCGGGACGCCATCGGCAAGGGTGGGGAAGGAGCTGGCGTGGAGGAACTCGCCATGGTCAGGAGCCGCAGACCGGAGCTCCACTAGATGCCGGTGAGAGTCCTTCATCTCGAGGACGATTGGGGTGACGAAGACCACCACGCCCTGGATCCACGCTGGAGGACGCCCCTCCTCCATCACTTCCCCACACGAAGTAGCAGCCAGCGGGGACCTGCAGTTGGGGCGGCGGCCGGCCGGCGTGATCCAGTCGGCGAGCGGCCGACGGCCAGTTCCACGGTCACCACTGATTTGGACCTAGACGAAAGGAGACCGGGGAGGTAGAACCAGATGGGGTGGATTTGGTCCCATGGTCGCCCCTGCCCCTGCCCATGATGTGATCTGATTTCGGCTGGGAGGGGAAAGTGAGGGTTGGGAGGGAGAGAGAAGGAGGGGGCGTGCGGTGGGGGACTGGGGTAGACTGACCGAGAAGAGATAAGAAAGAGAGAGGGGATGCGTATATGCTCCCGTGCTCGATGCGTACAACTCACATGCTCCTGGTCCCTCACATGGGATACTGACATTTGTATTAGGCCTATGGACCTATAGTCTGCAGGTCTATACAACTAAAGAGGAAATAACAGAATTGAAGAGAAAATCAAGAAACAAAAAGTATGGAAAGTTTGGACACTGTCTTTTCGCATCACTAGACTCAACGGATGGTTGTGATTGTTGTGTCTACAGACTTACGACATACGGAGACTTTTGTCTATATATATATAGGTCCAGCCATACATTAAGTATCACCAATCATGCTCAAAAGCAATAATTTAAACGGTTCACTATTACACACACATTTAGATAATTATGAACTGCATAATATAACTACTATCCTTAAGTTATTAGTTGTGTATCCATATAGCGCTATCGTGCTTGTATTCGATCGTCGGGCGTCAAAGTTTTACCATCGCAGGTCCTCTCTGCGTGCTCTCAATAGGCGCCACTAGCAGAGGATGAGCTTGTCAGGTCAGCGATCTGCATACCGTGCCCGAATGTGATGGCCAAGGCATGTGCATGCGCTCCATGCCCGCGCGGCGGTGCTGCTGACTCGGACGACGACATTTCTTGGCCTGCCGCCATGGCCTTCGCATCTGTCTACTCCTTCGACTCAAACTCGTAAACGAGACTGCGACGGCGCCTTCGGGTGCACTCCTCCTCCTCCTCCCTAAGTCTCTTCCGATCAAGCCTCTCATGTTCACGCAGTACCAATCGTTGTTGATCCCTATTCACGGCGAGAGCCTCGACAAAAGCGATGGACTACGCCAACCCAAGTTGGAGCTCGCGCTCGTCCAGATCGCGGAGGTCCGCGTCGAAGCGCGAATCCTCGAGGGACTGGGCTATGGCCATATTCATCATGCGATTGAACTTGGGGCCGTCATCGTCGGGAATGCAGGGTTGTGCGCCCAACACAATGCTGGCTAGCAGCGCGCTAGACACATCCACTCCTCCGTCCTCCACCTCCATCCAGGCGCGGTCCATATGCAATGGGTGTGGTGGTGGGGGTGATGAGCTATAGGTGATGAGGTGAAGGGTGTGGTGGTAGTGGTGGAGAATTAAAGGATGAGCGTGTGTTTGTGTGTTGCCGTTGCCGCTTGCCATGGCGAGATTTATTTGTAGAGCTAGCTCTCGGATTGGGGATCGATATTTGCCATGGTGGGCACTTGCGCGGGAAGGATCGGCTAAAGCGTGCGGGGGGGGGGGGGGAATAACAAAAGTTCGACAATCCTTGTGGAGCCCATGCTTTGGCTGCCGCGACGAGCGTGCTGTGATGAGTAAGCTAGTCTTCCTGCGAGAGAAGCTCATCGGTGTTAGTACGACGGAACTCATCACCGATGGCTATTCAATTAGATCCGTGTACGTTTACTTAATTTCATCTTAATTAATTTCATTCTCCCCGGATATAATGCAAGGTTTTACACTCTTACACCCAAGTCGGAGACGGAGTCCATGTCCATGTCCAGCATGCGCGCGATGAGTGGACCTTCTTTGACGGCGGCACTGCGGAGAAGGTGCCCAGCTGCACTCATGGTAACCTCGAGGGGCTGCTGCGGTGTGCAATCCTCCATGAGCAGGTGTTTGGAGTGGGGGAGCGAGAGATCACACCCCGCCTACTCTATGATGCATCGCTCCTCGTCGGTGTCGGTGTCGGAGTCATTCTCCATATCCAGCATGCGTGCAATGAGTGGTTGTGCATCGACGGCAGCCCTGCGGCAAAGGCACCCATCTGCACTCATGGTAACCTCGAGGGGATGCTGCGGTGTGCACTCCTCCACCCGAAGGTGTTTGGAGTGGGGGAGAGGGAGAGCGCGGTCCGCCGGCTCTGTGATGTAGCACTCCTCGTTGGTGTCGGTGTCGGAGTCGCTCTCCATGTCTAGCATACGCGCAATGAGTGGCCATGCATCGACGGCGGCACTGCGGCGAAGGCGCACATCTGCACTCATGGTAACCTCGAGGGGCTATTGCGGTGTGCACTCCTCCACTCGAAGGTGTTTAGAGTGGGGGAGCGGGAGAGCGTGCTCCGCCTGCTCTGTGATTCAGCGCTCCTCATCGGTGTCGGAGTCGTTGTGCATGTCCATGGCCACCATGCACGCAACGAGTGACTGTGCTTCGATGGCGGAACGCCTGCCGCGAAGCCGCCCGGCTGGACCGCTGATAACCTTGCCGGTCTACGGGGTCATGCACACCAGCACGCGTTGATGTCCGGACTTGGGGAGCGGGAGATCGCGTTCCTCCTCTGCAATGGGGCACTCGTCGTCGGTGTCGGTGTCATTTCGATGACGTGGAGCTTGTTGTCGGTGTAGTCGGGGTCGGAGTCGGTCTCCATGTCCATCCCCAGCATGCGCGCAATGTGTGGCCTTGCTACGACGGCGGCACTGCAGCGAAGCCGCCCTACTGCACCGCAGGTCACCTCGCCGGGTTGCCGGGGCATGCACTTCCAAACGCACATCTGTCCTCACCGGTGGAGCGGGAGAGCGCGCACCTGCTCCTGTGCGATGGATCGCTCGCTGTCGTGGTCGGAGTCGTTGTCGAGGAGCTTGTTGTGGGTGTAGTCGGAGTCGGATCCAGATTTCATGTCCATGTCGAGCATGCGCGCAATGTGTGGCCCTGCATCGACCGCGGCACCGCGGCCCGGATGAGTGTATGCCCGTTTTCCCTGTCGCCTGCTGATACGTCCAAAATGTATCTATAATTTCTTCTTGATCCATGCATATTTTGTGTGATATTGATATGATATTGATGCACTTCCATACACTTTTGATCATATTTGGACTGACCTATTAACTCAGTGCACCCCAGTGCCAGTTCATGTTTTCTGCTGTTTTTGTATTTCAGGTTTTCCCATTACTTAAAGTGCCAGAAAAATTCCAGGAAAAATATAGGAAAAATCAGCGTACAGGAAGCTTCGGAAGAGCCAAAGTGGGCCAGAGGGGAGCCAGGGGTGGCCCAAGCAGCCACCTGGCGCGGCCCACCCCCTAGGCCTCGCTAGGGGTCGCCTGGGGCCCATGGTCCACCTCTGGCTGCCCCCCTTTGCCTATATATCTCTCTCGTCTCAAAACCCTCGAGGACAGAACCCTTTTTTGCGATCTCTCCTCTATTCCGCTGCCGCAGCGCTTCCAAGATCGGGAGCACCAGGAGCCCTCTTCCCGGCACCCTGCCGGAGGGAGGAACCACCTCCGGGAGCTTCTCCACCACCATGGATGCTTCCCGGATGAACCGTGAGTAGTCCACCTTGGACCATGGGTCCATGATCAGTAGCTATGTGATGTTCTCCTCCCCTCTTTTTTCTTCATGGTTAAGACCTCGTGAGCTGCCCTACATGATCGAGGAACATATGTAATCTTTCTGCTGTTGCTTTGCTGAGTTTGCTGGGATCTGATGGATTATGAGACTATGATCAGATTGTGTTTGAGTAATATATTTGATTATCCTCTTTTAGATTTATGTCATTGGGTAATTCTTGCATGTTTTCCGTTGCTCTTTATTGCTTTGGCCAAGTAGTAGGTAGTAACTCCAAGAGGGAGCGTTATGCATGATTGTGGGTTCCTGTCCCCTGATGACTAGATTGAGTGACAGAAACATGAGTCTAGGGGATGTGATGCTGCCACAAGGGAGAAAACAACGGTGCTTGTACTTGCGGGTGCAAGGATTGTTTACTTTACGCAAAGTTCTTGAATGCAGTTGTCTGTTGCTTTGAGTTTACACTTTGGGTGGGATTCGCAACTTAATACCAGCGAGATGTTCTGAATAGATATCTCAAGGTGGATGATTAGTAGGTAGATGCAGATGGATTTCGGTCTACTTGTCTTGGCGTACCGCCCAAGCTTTTGAGCCTCTTCCTTTCTTTGTAGCATAGTTAGCATTGGTTTGCGCACATAATCCTGTCAATTGCCCAGCTGTAATTTGTTTACCTTGCATGGCTATTTTATCATCTTTTGGGAGAGATACATCACTGGTGAGCATCATGGGACCCCGGTCCATATTTCCACCACTATTTACACCCGCTATTTATTTTCTGCTTTATTTCCTTTTCTGTTGCTATCGCTATCATTATTACCCCGTGCGTTTGATCCTTGTAAACAACAAGGCCGGAGGGATTGACAACCTCTCTGTACTCGTTGGGAGAAAAGTTATCTATTGTGTGTGCAGGTCCACGTCAACCTCCTAATTGCTAGCTCCGTTGTCACCTTCCTGTCGTTGTCGGAGTCCTACTGGAGACAAACCTTGGTATCTTCACCGAGGGAAATTTGCTGCTGTCTACATCTCAACCTTCCACTTTGGGTAACCAACGAGGGGCGAGAAGCCATCAAAGCTAATTTCTGGCGCTGTTGACGGGGACTCCACTCTTCAAGATAGGGTAGTTGCACATTATCTTTTATCTTTGCTTTTTAGTCTTGTTAGTTTACCTTTCAGTTTTTGCATCAGTGTCCTTTATCAAAAATCCAAAAATAAAATAGTATGTCTAGTTCCTTACTTGCCAATCAATGTCTGACTTCTTTGAAACCAGATCTTATTGGCATGGAGGATTCACCGAGGATCAACAAAAGTGGTACAAGGAACACCGCTTGTCTCAAAAGGGGATACACTTATGGAAACAAATACACCAGTTGTATGAGTATGCTAGAAACTTGTGCTCCATATATAATATATCTTTCTGCATGGATGAATCTTGTTGCTTTATGAGGCACAAACACCTTGCTTTCCAATGTGAGTACAATGATGATGAAACCTTAGCTTCTTATGCTAAGAGAAATTATGATTTTGATGATGTAGAGAAAATAGAAGAATTTGTTGCTTATAAGGGTGACTATGAAATTACTTCTCTTATTAAAAATACTGATGAGAGTCTTTCTATACTTAACTATTGTTTGGAAAATTACGATGCAAATTATTATATTACTGATCATCTTGAGAGAATCTCTCCCCCAAAGGAAGAGACTAATGATTTGCAGGACTCTATGGAAGAAGAAATTGCTAAACCTGAAAGCTCCTTGGATGAAAAAGGGGAGGAGAGTGACGAACAAAAGGAGGAAGAATGGAGCCATCCACATCTACCTTCTAATGAGATTAAATCTTTGACTCTTACCTTATATGAGTGTTATGATCCCATGGATTCTTTTGAAATATCCCTTTTTGATGAAGTTGATGCCTTCTATGCTTATGGCCGTGATGCCACTATGGATGATGCTTACGGAGATGAACTTGCTATAGTTCCTCATGTTAAGCATGAAATTTTTGCTATTGCACCCAACCTTGATTGTCCTATTATCCTTTTGAAATCTCCCACTCATATTCCGAAGAATTGTGCTCTTATCAAGGCTCAATGTGATGGGTTGCATTTATCTTATAATCCTAAAAACCGTGTTGAAAACTATACACGTGTGCTTGTAGGTCATGAACAACATGATTTATGAGATAGTTATAGTCTTGACGTTGTTCATGATGCTATTGAAAATTACTTTGAGAGAGGAAAGCTTGGTTGTAGAAACATTCATATTACAAAAATACCTCTCTTCATGATGAAAGTTTTGAAGTTGTTCTTGTTCCACCTTCCTATGCATGTCACTTTGTGCTTCTTTGATTTATTTTATTACAAGATGAGTATGCATAGGAAGTGGGTTAGGCTTAAATGTGTTTCATATTTTCTTCAGAATTCTTATTCTTATGAGAGCGTCTTTTAAAATCTTTATGCCTAGCTTAAAGGCGTAAAATAAAGCGCTTTTGGGAGGCAGCCCACAACGAATTAGGTTTATTTTTCTTTTGTTGTGTCTTGATGTTTGTTACTAGAGTAGCAACATCATTGTATCTTTACTTTTCAGCTTTGTGCCAAGTTTAGCCTCCGATTGCAAGAAAGATCAAAAGTTGTGACGTGCTGTCCAGAAAACAGATTCTGTCCTTGGACAGAAAAATTCAAATAAAATCACCAGATCATCTTTTTGATCTCAATTTTTTTGACAGCATGCTCTATATAATTGAATATCGAGCGTCTGTTCTGAGTTTTTTGATTTGAGTTGCAGAAGTGCCCCAAAAAATTTATTTACTACCTGCTAGTCTGTTTTTCACATATTCTGTCCTGTTTTGCCTTTTCTTCGTTTTGCAAACCTTAAACTTGCTTTTTCTTTGCAAAAACTTTTTGGCGATCTTGAGAAGCAATAGCTCTTCAATAATATCCTTATTTCCAGTAGATAAAAAATATTTTATTGCGGGTACTAACCTCGCTAATCAGATTATGATGAGTTATGTATGAAGGGAGTTTCAAGTGTGCGAGGGAAGATGATAAAAGAAGATTCAGGAGGGTCAAACGCTCAAGCTTGGGGATGCCCCCGTGCACCCCACAGAAATATTCAAGAAGACTCAAGCATCTAAGCTTGGGGATGCCCCCATGCATCCCATTCTCCATCAATAATTATCAGTTCGTCTTTCGTTCCACTATATTTTTATCACTTCATGCGTTATGTGCTATGCTTGGAGCGTCTTGCTCTTTATTTCCTTTTTAGTTTTCTTTATATTTGCTTGCTGTTCATAGCAAGTTAGAACCCAGCTTTCTTTGTGTGGGAGATAAACACGCTCCACTTCACCCTAGAACACAACATAGGATTTTCATTCTTATCTTTGCTGTGTGTGTTCTTTATCTTTTTCGTAGCTGCTGTCATGTTTAGCTCTTAGTTTTCATGCTTATCTTTTTATGAGCTTTTGTTTAGTTTTTTGCTGGAACTCTCTTGAGTTTTCATGTTTATCTTGTTTAGAGAGTTTGCCTGTTGCACTGAGTTGTGTGTCTTGACCTGAAGTAGGTAATTGAGGTTGCTATTCAATTGTAGTAGTAACTTGCAATAGTTTTGAGGTATTGCCATGAGTAATGTTTGAACTTTTTGTGCCAAGAGCTTTCGCCTATTAGTGATAGATGTCGTATTTTGGGCAATCCGTGTTTATTTTCGAAAAACCTACAAAATTAGTTGAGAACTTTAGCTACTAGATGGATCACTAATCTTTGGAGGGATCAAATATTAGAGTACACTCACGTACCATGAGTCGAGGATGCGCAAGGATAACCAAACCCCCATACACTCATCCTCGAGGTACTTGTGTCTTTTTGAACCTCCTAATTAGATTGAGAGTTACCGATAATAAGTGCATGAGTTCTTCGGACTAATGTGAGTATTCGAAAGTTGACACTTCCACCTAGCCATATTTTTCTAGCCTCTTCGGTACCGTGCATTGCCCTTTCTCCCCTCGAGAGTTGGCGCATATTTCGCCGCTGCATCCAAATCCTTGGCACGATACGCTCTGTCATCATAAGCCTCATTATATCCTTCCTCAAAACAGCCACCATACCTACCTATCAAGGCATTTCCATAGCCTTTCCGAGATATATTGCCATGCAACATCCACCTTCTCATGACTTGATCTTCATGTCATACAAGCTACTTGCTTGATCGATGAGCTGCATGCTAGTTGGGCCTTGCCCTAATCATTGCTACATGACGTGCTAGTATCATTGCATATCCTGCTACACTGGCAGAGCATACATTTGCATACTTCATGATAGTTTCATTTTCTTTATGTTGAGTACTTTTGTAAAGTGTGAAAGATCTTCCATACTTCTTGTAATATATAGAGTGTTGCCCCTAAAGTGAGGAAATTATCCCAAAGAGGACAAATGAGAGTTAAATAGAAAGAGCCATTGAGGCCACCAAAAAAATATAAAAAAATAGAAAAAGGAGAAAAAGAAATAAAAATAGAGAAGGGGGCACACTACTATTCCTTTTGAGAGATCCACACTCGTACTCCATCTTATATCTTGTACTCCATAGAGATTATCATTCATGCATATAGCTATGTGGGGACCTTCACAGTATAGAACTTGGCTTGTATATTCCAATGATGAGCCTCCTCAAATGAGCTCTAGGTCTTCTTGAGCAAGCAAGTTGGATGCACCCCCACTAGTTCCATTGGAGAGCTTACCTTAGCTCATATGTGCATCCGTTTCATGGCAATCCCTACTCCTCACATCATATCTATCATTTGGCTTTCACTCGCCTATGATTTTCCTCATTGATGTGAGCCTTTCACACCTTTTTTGTCTTCCTGCTCCATCATTTTTCTCTCTTTGCCATCCTAAGTGTCAACTTTCTTTCTTACGCTCATCCATTGCATGAGTGCTCAAAATATCGAAAGGGAGTGGATCATTTTGACTTTTACCTCGCTAGTGGTCTGGGGATGAGTCAAGATAAGATTCCAAAGAAGACCAAGTGTGAAACTTTAGTAGATTAAGTTCTCAACAATAAAAACTATGTTTTACTCTCTCGTATATCCCTATCCCTTTCTTGAACGCAAACACCATTTGGAGACATTCGAGTCACGGATAGCGAGAGCTCTTGCACCTTTATGTTCTTATGTTGCTTGTTTCAATGCTAATATAGACTCTTGCCTGTTATGACTTGAATTGAATTACATGCCTTGATTGCTTTACTTAAAAGTTCTTATATGGTTGGTAGCATGTCACCACAGAAATTATGCTTGTTATCAGTTACCTACTCGAGGACGAGCAGGAATTAAGCTTGGGGATGTTGATACGTCCAAAACGTATCTATTATTTCTGCTTGCTCCATGCATCTTTTGTGTGATATTACTATGATATTGATGCACTTCCATACATTTTTGATCATATTTGGACTAACCTATTAACTCAGTGCACCCCAGTGCCAGTTCCTATTTTCTGTTGTTTTTGTATTTCAGGTTTTCCCATTACTTAAAGTGCCAGAACAATTCCGGGAAAAATATAGGAAAAATCAGCGTACAAGAAGCTTCGGAAGAGCCAAAGTGGGTCCAGGGGGAGCCAGGGGTGGCCCAGGCGGACACCTGGCGCGGCCACCCCCTAGGCCGCGCCAGGGGGGCGCCTGGGGCCCCTGGTCCACCTCTGGCTGCCCCCTTCTCCTATATATCCCTCTCGTCCCAAAACCCTCGAGGACAGAACCCTTTTTCGCGATCTCTCCTCTGTTCCGCCGCCACAGCGCTTCCAAGACCGGGAGCACTAGGAGCCCTCTTCCCGGCACCCTGACGGAGGGAGGAACCACCTCCGGGAGCTTCTCAACCACCATGGATGCTTCCCGGATGAACCGTGAGTAGTCCACCTTGGACCATGTGACGCCCCCAAAATCAAGCCGTGTACAATAGTCATACACGCAAGGTACACCATTGAGATGAGGGACTCACAGTGAGATATCACAACACAACTCTGCAAATCAAATAATACTCCCTCTGATCCATAATAAGTGTCGCTCATCTAGTACAAAGTTTATACTAGCTTAGTACGAAATGTGCGACACTTATTATGGATCGAAGGGAGTACAAGCTTTCTAATACAAGCCAGGGGCCACGAGGACTCGAATACAACATCTCGAAAGCACAAAGTTAGCGGAAGCAATAGTATCTGAGTATAGACACAAGAATACAAGGTTTCCTTAAGAAGTCTAGCACAAATAACAACAGATCGAAAAGGCAAGGCCTCCTGCCTAGGAACCTCGAAACTACTCCTGGTCAACGGGGAAACTCGACGTCATAGAAGGCATCGGGGATCTTCTTGTTGCGGTGGTCGGCATCGGGGATCTCCTGCTCCAGGACTCCAAGGCTCCAACGTCGACTGTAGCGGCCGATCAGGCAAAACAAAAAGGGGAAAATAAAGCAAGCGTGAGAATCTAGCATACCCGCGAGTCTTATGTCCACTAGTAAGCATTTATGCATTTGTATCAAATGGAAAGGGGAGGCTGTATATAGTGGACTGCAAGGTAGAAATCAGAACAAGGATAAGAAGCTAGGCCTATCGAAGACTAGCATCTTCTGACGTGTCTTGCAGCATGAGAAGAGAAACAACCAACAGTTCAATAACATGAATGTAATAACAATGCAGCAGAAGTTGCTGCATCATTGTATAATAGTAAGTCGTAATAATTAATAATAATAATGCCTCCGAGTTCCCTTCCTCGACTCCCTGCGAGGAAGAAGACCCGGAACTATATAGTTTAATAGTAGTAGTAGTTTATAGTAGTAAGATCCGACTTCAACATAAAGCGTCCTGTTACCGTGGACACGTCTATTCGAATAGATTAAACTCCCTGCAGGGGTGCACTACTGTTCAGCCTGCACGCTCGGATCTCCAGGGTGGAGGGAACCTTGTTAGGGAACGCTCCACCGAAGCTATCCGACACGACGCAGCCCATCCTAGGCTCAACAGAGAGGCCATCCGCCGAACTATATCCTATGCGATCAGGGGTCTAGGAACCCTCACCCTTCACGCTCCAGCACGGTGCGTGGCTGGCCGGTGAAGCAAAAGCAAATCCAAATACACCGTCCGGACGAAAATTACACCACTTCCCGGCGCAGGCCGCGGTACTGCTGACGTCTGAAGAGCTTTCGGAAAAACTAGACGCAGGGGAGCCCATAACTCCTTATCCAACGTGAAGGTAGTGCGTATAGACCAACGGGCCTCTCAAGTCCTCCATCGAACCATTTAGCATTTTAATCTACCTGCATGACAACCGTTATCGTTACCTCGACTTAACTGACCCGCGGACAACGACAACAGTCAGGACCACCAGTACATCGGTGCCTGCCCTGTCGTCCCACCAAGTCTTTGCGGTTACCAACAAGGTGAACCAACTCCTTACCGTATCTCGCGTGTGCTCTTGGTAGAGCTCGACTTTCGTGGTTTGGAGACTCTCGCGAGATACGAGCAGGGGCCAAGCACGCCAGTAACGTCGGTCGTACCCTCCCTGTCGTTCCCGACGCAATACCGCTCGCGGGCACCGTTGGGTCGGCCGACTCTTACTTTTAAGGACACCAGTTGATTCGAGTGCCTACCATCAAGTGAAACCAGGAGGAATCACCCTCGATGGTACACTTGAAGAGGTTCGACTGAGACATCAGTGGAATGAACTAAAGAGGTAAACCACGTATCATCTCGGTGATGATACGCTACTGAGCCGACGAGAGTGAAATACGAGTCCATTCCACTCGTAAGTCAAAACCGAAGCTACTCGGCAGAGTCTCGCCGTTGTAGGTTCCCTAGGGCGTCTGCATTGATCTGTACCTATTGCAGTTATAATATTTTGTAATCCGCGTTCACTCACCAGAGTGATCACGACCCGCTATTCTAAACCTAGATAACAATGCGCAGGGTTCACTGCTGAATATTATATATATATATATATATATATATATATATATATTTATAAGACAGCATAGGACAAAGGAGGGTACATCAAGGGCGACAATGACATGCTACGCAATTGAATAGGTAAGCAATGTAGCAGCAGCAGTAACAATGCCTAGTGCAAGAAATGTACGGAAAGATAGGCGATATCTGGGGAAGAAATTGCTCTGCTTTCCTGGAAGCTCGACGGTAGAGGTATTATAGTCGACAAAGTAGTCGATCATAGGGGCATCGGCAGCGGACGTCGAGACTACCGAACAAAAAAAGTGGGGAGAAACAATAAATACATAAAAATAATATCAATACAAATACAAGACATGACAAACACAGTGTTAGGGGTGACTAATGCGGTGCTACACGTTGCAGACGAAACGGGAATTTAACCGACAATTTTACCGGCTCCAGGCGATTACCGGATAGTGCAACCGGAGGGGGAATGTCTCATGTTCGGTATGTTAGAGGGGTGCGGTGGGTATGCGGGTAGCGTATCCGGGTTCGTTGTATTTTTCTGAGCAACTTTCATGTATAAAGTTTTTCCATCGGAGTACGGTTTAAAAGATATTGAATTTCAAAGTTTTAAATGATTTTTAAATAATTTCTGGATTTTCTTCAATTAATTAAACTCAACATTATCCAAAACATTATCCAGAATAGTAACTGACTGGTGGGACCTACATGTCATACTCATAGTAGCAATAATTCTATTTATTTAATTAAACAATACAGAGGGCCCCACATGTCATAGAGAGGGGTATTTAAATTCATTGTATATAATTGACATAACAGAGGGCCCACTTGTCATCTGTACAGGGGTTAGTTCTCTATTTTTCTTTAATATAATTCTAATTAGAGGGGCATGGGCCTACTGTCATTGCCTAGGGGGGGGGGTTATTTGATCATGTCCCAATTAACAGGGGGGCTAGTCCTGGGGATAACCCAGTCGTGCACGCCCGCCGGCGAGCCACGGCACGGGGGCCAGCACATTCAGGCGAGGGGGCCGCGGTGGGCGTGTGGGCGGCAGAAGCAAGACGACGCAGGGGAGAGGCGCAACCCCGGCAGGAGCAGCCGTTGCAGCTGGGCATGGGAGAGGGCGTCTCGAGCGCGGACAAGGGGCGGACGCCATGGCTAGGATGCGGCCAAGCGCGCGCACAGGGCAGCCTGGGCATGGAAACGGGCGACGAGGACGGGTGGCTGCGGGGGCGGGGGCATGCGGGACGCCGCCAGGGAGGTCGGGCGCGGCAAGGCCGCAGCGACGAGGTGAGCACGGGAGCTCGAGCTCGAGCTCCCACTGATGGCCTCTCGGGCGGGGCTCGGTCCTACGGCGGCGGAACAGCAAGGGAGAGGGGGGAATCGGTGCAACAACTCACATGGGGGGCAGGGGAGAAATCTCGGGGCCGGAGGAGTTCGAGGCGCGACAAATTTTGGCGCGGTGGTGCAGCAGCCGTGGCGTTGTTGTAGACTCGATCCGCGCAACCCGGTGGACTCCAGCCTCAATTCATGGTGGGGGTCGACGAAGACGAAGACGGGGAACACCCTGGACAGTAGAGCGTGGCCTGAGGGTGAGGGTGGCCGCGCGTGTTCACTGAACCGCGGCCATGGCGGCTCGGTTGCGCTGGGGAAGTAGCAGGGGAGGGGAGAATATCATGGCTCGATCTAGGGTTAAAGGGAGCCGCGGTGGCCATCTTATCCACGGGAAGGGGGACTGTAGCGGCGCGGCGCGAGCGGGTGCGGCGGGAACGCCGGGCACGGTCGCCATGGCCGCCTCGGTCACCTACTGTAGCGCAAGGAGGAAGAAACCGGGGAGGGGGAGATTTTGGGCCCGGGTGGGCTAGCCTAGGTGGGAAAATTTTCCTAGTGCGAGAAATAAAACCTTTCCATTTTATTTTCTTTAGTCCATTATGTTTTCTTTCATACATTTATTTTGGCTTGCAATAGTTTTTGTAAAATGTGCTACTGGTCTCAATATTTATTTTGTATTATCTTTGACTGCTATTAAAAGTTTGGGTCTCAAACAAAATAGTTTGAATTTTATTCAAACAATAATTGATTAAAATGGATTGTTTTCCCACTGGTTTGACTTGTTTAGAATATTAAAATATTATAATAAATTCCCATTGATATAGTAACTTGACCTAATGATTATTATGCATTTAATAAAATTGGTTTCATAATTTTTGGTTCAACTATAATTTCAACTTATATTTGGAATTTTCATTTGGGTTGGAATTTGAATGAGCCATGATCAAGGGTGATCATTATTATCATAATCATGTTGGCTTGGCATTTAAAGAGGTGATCACTGTTGACTGACACCAGGGGTGTTACAGACCATGGTTTAGACCTCGTGAGCTGCCCTACATGATCGAGGCACATATGTAATCTTTCTGCTGTTGCTATGCTGAGTTTGCTGGGATCTGATGGATTATGAGACTATGTTCAGATTGTGTTTGAGTTATATATTTGATTCTCCTCTTTTATATTTATGTTCTTGAGTAATTCTTGCATGTTCTCCGTTGCTTTTTATTGCTTTGGCCAAGTTGTAGGTAGTTACTCCAAGAGGGAGCGCATGATTGTGGGTTCATGCCCCCTGATGACTATCTTGAGTGACAGAAAGATGAGTCTAGGGGATGTGCTGTTGCCACAAGGGAGAAAACAACGGTGCTTGTACTTGCGGGTGCAAGGATTGTTTACTTTACGCAAAGTTCTTTAATGCAGATGTATGTTGCTTTGAGTTTACACTTTGGGTGGGATTCGCAACTTAATACCAGCGAGATGTTCTGGATAGATATCTCAAGGTGGATGATGAGTAGGTAGATGAAGATGGATTTCGGTCTACTTGTCTTGGAGTACCGCCAAAGATTTTGAGCCTCTTCCTTTCTTTGTAGCATAGTTAGCATTGGCTATTTTATGGTCTTTTGGGAGAGAGACATCACTAGTGAACATCATGGGACCCCGGTCCATATTTCCACCACTTTTTACACCCGCTATTTATGTCGGGACCCGGGGTTTGCGTATGTAATTCCTATTACAACACAATCATATGGAGAGACGAGAGCCATACCCACTTCTCTAAGCAGACAAGGCCAAGCACAGAACACTCTCGGAAAGCATCGAACGTGAGGGGCATCCCATCCAGGCCGGATGATCAACTGAGATGGGTCCTCATCGTCTGCTCACGAGTCTAAATGTTTATGGGTGGTGAAATCCCATACTCATAGACAAGTCGCCTCAACCATATTATCGATTGAATCATAACACTTACATAAACAGACTCCAGCCCGATCTCTTAGTCGGGGTCTCGGGTGGACTCGATCATACAACAAAGTATGCCACGTGACATAGTCACGAGCAATCGCATCGCGATGCCCCAAGCTGCGCACATCTAAGGGCCACTTGGTGTATAAAAGACCGCCGGCAAGAACACAACTAAGCTATCGAACCCCACACTAAGACATGCACGTTATAATCATACACGCAACATACATGTCCAATGTAAACATAAGGTAATCACAACATGAACTCTACAAACTCATAGTCTTTATAACTTCTGCTAAACAGAGCAGACATAGTAGTTGTATTACAAGCAGAGATCACATGACTGTGATCCAACATTACATCAAACATCAACGGAAGAAAATTATGTCTTAGTAAAGACAAGTTTAACAAATGGCTTAAGAAGCCTGAAAGAAAAACAACGACCCTCCAGAGGGCACAGGCTGCTGTCTGGAACTATACGACATGGTCCACGTCGAGCTCGACGTAGAGGCTACCATCAGGGTCAATGGTCTCGTCTCTAAAACATAAATTAAGCAAACGTGAGTACGAAGACATACTCAGCAAGACTTACATAGGAACTATACTACTCATGCTCAAGTATCAAGGCAAAGGGAGGTGGGGTTTCCATGCAGAAGTGCCAGCTTTGACTTAGCTAGTCTTGTACTCCGAATACCAGAAAGAGGTACGGAGCGTACACGAGTCCAAGTACCAAGTCTCCAACCAATACACCACTATGGATACCTCCCCAACTTCCCCACGAGGAAGCACGCCATAGCACTCACACTTATCTTGGCAATTTTAGATTAAGCATTGAAGTTGTCTAAGATCAAGTAAAGGTCTCCAAGTAGTCCATAACCGCGGACATGGCTATTCGAATAGTTCATTAACCCTGCAGGGGTGTACTGCAACACACACGCACGCATCAGTTACCTCCTGGGAGTGGACCCTTCAAGCGAGTACCGACGAGGATGTTGCCACGACACTTCACTCACAACACCATCTCTAGTCCTAGGGAGTCGCCTATTTGAGTTGGGACCATGATCGGAATCCGGACGATTTTTCCGATGCGGACTCAAACGTTGTGTGACTGCGATCAAGCTCAACTCGATCATGATCACTTGATTCAACGAGCCCACAACCTACGTCCACCACTTACCTTGATGCACCTGCTTGAGATCGGTTAAAGTTCAAAATACTTGCGACTCCTGGACCTGGTCTGGGGTGAGGTACTAGGCCGAGAGGGGTCAGTGAGCCCAATGTGTGGTCGTACTCTTAGTCTTGGATAACAACACAAGAACTCGGGCTTAAGGCAGTGTTCAACGAGACAGCCCACTGTGTACTCCTACACAACTTCTCATCGTTCACCTTGCTTAGGTCAAATTCACCAACACGTTACAACCATCATTCACATGATCACTACCATCCCGACTCACAACAAAGTAGCCTCATTGTAAACTCTAAGCATGCAATAAGATGTAACAGTTGCAGGGGGCACATGATATCAAAAAACTCATAGATCTCCTAGGATTGTGGTTTGCTTACTACTATGATAAAATGATAGGTCATGCAAAGGAATAGGTTCAACTAGCGGTAGAACGTATCATGGTGACATCCTAAACATGCATCAGCGAGAATGAGAGGGAACTGAGATTTTATCGACGTGATCAAAGAGGGGGTGCTTGCCTTGCTGACGATCACGAGGTACTGTACTTCTGATGTGAGGTTGAACTCGTCTCCGAGATAAACTCTATCGAGAAGATGCAAACACTGAAGCACTGAAAGTAAAGCACATTCGATAAATTACAATGCACATACAATATGGCATGGTATGAAGATGATCATGGGTGTGTTGTGCTTCTTATGTCCATGTGAGGTGTATTGCATTGCAATGGTTCAAGTTATAATAACATTTGCAATTTATTTGCTTTAAACCAAATATACCAAATAGAAAAATGCTACTGATCCATCTGGTAAACATTTCAAAAATGGTTGAAAATGTGATATTCGGATAGATAATTTAATTCTGATCATTTTTCATATAAAAATCATTTCAATTGGAGTTACGGTTTAAAAGTTATTCAATTTCAAAGTTTGAACTATTTTCTGGAATTTCTGAATTTAAATTAATTGATTTGGCACTATTGCATCATGCTGGCGTCAACATGACGTGTGGCCAGCCCTGACAGGGGGGGCCACTAGTCAGTGGCTAGGGCTTAATTATGCTTCTGTTTAAATTAAACTTTGTTTAATTAAGGCCTTGGGCCCACTGTCATAGAGTGTTTAGGGGGGGATTAGCTGTTGGGGTTAGGCTCTAATGGCATGGCTGGCCGGCGGCTCAACGTCGGTGTCCTAGCCATGGCGGCGATTCGCCGGGATCAAGCTACGGGCCAAGGGGAGGCTTGGGGGCGGCAGCAAAACGTGGCCCGCGCCCGTGCGCATCACCTGTTGCACAAGGAGGACCTCGAGGAGGCCTCGGGCCACGCTGGCGACGACTCGCGCTGCGGCCGGCCACTGACCACGGCGAGGTGGCGAGGAACGGCACGGGGAGGAGCAAGGGGAGGGGGAAATGAACCAGCGGCTAACCCTGAACGCAATGAGGAGCATGGCGGGGCAGGGGAGGGGCTGGCGGTGGCGCAATCCTTGTCGGAGTTCATGGGGGCCGGCGGCAAATCAGAGAAGAGGGCGACGCGCTCGGTGCTTCTTGGGGCGATTCCTTGCGCTAGGTGACGAAGAGGGTCACGGGGAGTCGCCTGGACACGGTTTCGCGGCGAGGGGAGCTCGGTGGCCACGCGATTTCTCGTCGGCGTTCCGGCGCGGTTTCTGCTGCGCGCAAAAACAAGAGAGGGAGAGGAAGGGGATGGACCTGGGAGGGGGGAAAAGAAACGTGCATCTCCAGGCGTCCGGGGTGAGGAGATGAGTACGGGGGAGGCAGGCAGGGAGGTGGCGTGGCGACGGCGTCGGCATGCCAGGCACGCAGCTGCCTGGCTGCCTGAGGAAGAAGACAAAGGCGCCAGGTGGGCTGGGCCGGCTAGGCCAAGGGGGCCTTGCCCCAGGTAAGCTCTTTTCTTTTTTTTTCTTTTTTTTCCTTTCTGCTTTTCTGTTTTGATTTGATTTCTAAATCAAACCCATTTTTTAAAATTCAAAAAACTTTTATGTGGGCTTAGGAGACATATATAACTCCACACATAAAGTTTCAGAATTATTGAAATTATATTTAAATAATTTCAATTGCAAATACAATAATTATTTAATTTCCAAAGGGCTTTTGGACTTTTTGAAAATTCCATGGGTATGGAGTGGGACCCTCTTCACTTGAAATGTGATCATGCCCATTTATGAGACTTTTCAAAAAGTTCAAATCATTTTTGGAAAAAGATTTTTGTCTGACCCTTTATTAAAATTATTTTGAGGCTTTTATCTTCCCCAATTCTTTTTCTTTTGCAAAATTTTTCATGATGCAAAAATGCAATTTGGAAAAGCACAACCCTAAATTAGGGTTCTGAAAACTGGCCCCCACTCAAAAGAATCTCGTCCCGAGATTCAGAAGTCGTCGGGAAGAGGGTGGGGTACTCAGCTAGTAGACGATCCTCTCGTTCCCAGGTGGCTTCTTTCTCTGACTGATGTGACCGCTGCACTTTGAGGAATCTGATCTTCTGACGTCTAGTGCTATGCTCGGATTCATCAAGAATACGAACAGGGTACTCTCGATATGAAAGATTATCTTGGAGATCAAGCGTTTCGTGGTCTACTTCGCGGATGGGGTCTTTGAAGCAACTCTGACTTGAGAGGCGTGGAAGACGTCATGAACCTGGGAGAGGTGAGGGTGTAGTTCCAATTGGTAGGCAACTTCTCCATGCTTAGAGAGAATGCCAAAGGGACCAATGTAACGTGGGGCCAACTTGCCTTTGATACCGAAGCGATGGGTACCCTTCAGAGGATTAACCCGAAGGTAAGCCTTCTCATCCAGATTATAGCTTTCTTCCCTATGATGACAATCATAATAGCTTTTCTGACGAGACTGGGCTGTTTTCAATTTCTCACGAACAATGCGAACCTGCTCTTCTGCATCCTGAATCATATCCGTTCCAAAGAATTGTCTTTCACCGGATTCTGACCAGTTTAGGGGTGTTCGACATTTCCGTCCATAGAGAAATTCAAAATGAGCCATGCCCAAACTAGATTGGAAGCTATTGTTATACGCAAATTCGGAAAAAGGAAGAGAATTCTCCCATTTCTTTCCGAAAGAGATAATACAAGATCTGATCATGTCTTCGAGAATTTGATTGACCCTTTCTACTTGACCACTAGACTGCGGGTGATAAGCGGTGGTAAAGGAGAGGTGCGTTCCCTTAGCATTCTGAAAACTTTCCCAAAATCGAGAAGTGAAAAGACTACCACGGTCTGAATTGATTTCCATAGTAACACCATGAAGCGACACGATTTGGGAGACATACAAGTCCGCTAATGACGGGGATCAACCCCGGCAAATCCCATGGTCAGGGACCCTGGGTTAGTCATGAGATGCACAGGTTGGACGATAGCTCGTCGACAAACAGGAAGGCTCGCTCCTGCTCGATATTATTGATGGGGGAGATGCGATTACAGTGGAGGCCAAGGCTGGAGCGCTCAAGGCTAGGGTTACAGGTGATATTAGATGTCTTTGGCGTCGCCCCTCCTAGCCCTTATATACCGGTGTAGGTCTCGTGGAGTTCATCTACGTTTAAAAGTAAGCTTTCCTAACCCTAGCTTGCTCCGTACGGCAGGTCTTCGCACCTTCCTTGTGAGACGTGGACTCCTACGTCGGTGCCAGCTAGCGGGCCGAGGCTGTATCTTCATGGGCCTTCTGTCTTCATGGACACCAGGTAGGCTTATCCGTAGGAGTCGTGGGGTCACCCCCTCGCCAGTAGCCCCCGAGTGCCTGGGGGACTCGAAGAGTCGCGCAGGGACTCGAGTACATTCATTTGTCGGTTATTGGCATGCGCGGTTCATCCGTGGGTCGCTGGCAGTCTGGTGGCCATGACAAAACCTGTTTCGATGGATGCTAAGCTGAAAGGGCCCAAGGATTCGATGGGTCGAGCCTTGGTGAATTGCACTAGGGCAAATACCTACAGTAGCCCAATCAAACCCACGTCCCTCGACGTGAGCTTGGAACACTGGTGTCGAGCAAAAGTCCGTCCGCTTCAGGTCTTACGGTGTTCATTTGCCGCCAGTAATGTGCATATCCTAAGGCGCGCCCGCCCGGCTTTTCTATCATGCGTAGCGCATGGGAAAGGTTGGGAGTGAAATCGCTCTTCGGCAAGTCCCAGCCCGGCCGTACTTCGCAGCGGGGTCTTACCTACACGCTAATATTGCGTGGCATCTGGGCACAGTGTATCGTGTTCCAGGAATGTGTGTTTTTGAGTCGCGGAGCCTTATAGCATTGCACCCGCTTGGAACAAAACATCAAGCGAGCTGTTCACTCATTCACCCGAGGAGCTTGTTTCGAGTGCTCAGTCGGGGTTTTTTCGCGAGTAATCACTCGAATTACGTTTCGTCTGTTGAGGTGAGGGAGCACCTGAGACTCTTAGCGCCATATGGTCTTGGTGAATGCATGTTTGTCTTTGCGTCGGGTTGAGGGAGCACCCGAGACTCTTCGTGAGTGCGAGTGGTCACTCGAGCACTTTGCTGACCTTTAGGTGAGGGAGCACCCGGGACTCTTATGATGTACTCTCCCGATGGGAGTAAGATGTTTTTTCTCCATCGGGAAAAAGATCTGAAAGATAGAATCTCAGGGCCTTGATGTCTGTTTGGTTTTCTTCGCCGCTTGTCAGGGATAGCGATGCCTCTGTTTGATGTCTGTCAGGGATGCTCTGCCAGTGAACCGTCACGTCTTCATGACCGGTCATAATAGTGGCCGCTGTGGCGTGCGGCAGGCGCCGGTTGAGTTTCCGATACGCGCGTTGGAAACGCGCGTGAATTGATGCGTCTTGCGCACAGTGCATCCCATGGGAGAGCATCTTGGTCTTGGAGTCCGAGACGTCTGCGACGTTTAGTCTTTGAATTAATTGCTGCTGTCGTCTTGGCTTCTCTATGCTTGAGGATTGTTGTTCTATAAATAAACCTTTCTCTTCAACAGCGTTCCGCCTCTATCCATCTTGCCTCTTCCTTCTTCTCTTGTTCCTCTCATGGCTCCCAAGCGGGGTGTTGGTCGTGGCCGTGTTCGTCATGGCCGTGGTGGCCGTACACCACGTTCATGCCTTGGTGGTCGCCATGGTGCGGCGCCAGTGCCTTCCTCTTCTCCCTTGGAGGAGGGATTCTGGCACTATGACTTCCTTTTACATGTTCGTGGCCAAAGTGCCAATCGCGTTCTTCTTCCTTCTGATTTTTCCGCCATTGTCTCCGAACGTGGCTTGGATGGCTTGCTTCTGCATCTTCAAGGGAGCTGTTGATCTCCTTCTTATGTTGACTTGGAGGTTGATAGTTCCCGCTTGATTTTTCTTGGCTCTGGTTGGATTTTGTTTGCTCGGCGATTGAATTTGCGAGATGGGTATGTGCTCAGCTGTCGTTTTGACGGCGAAAGCACTGCCACTGTCCGCGCGTTCGACCTGAGCGGCAACAGCATGGATCCGCGCTGGCAGGAGTCGAGCAGCGGTAGCTCCACAAAGTCGAGGAGTCCTTCAGCTGCGTCTTCGACTGCTTCTTCCTCCAGGAACTCTTCTGGTGCTGGTGGTGAGCCGTCTTCAACTGCTTCCTCCTCTGGATCTGAAGAAGACCTTGTAAGTCCAAGTATGTGATCAGAGGGGGAGGGGGTGAATGATCACTTCAAATTTTCGCATGAAACTATGAAGTGAAGCATAACTTAGCAGCAAATGAGTTGCAACAGAAAGGTAAACATTGAAGCAGAACAGGAGTGAAGCATAACATAGCGAATCAAAAGCATCGAATCAATTGCATTGAAGCAAATCACTGAAGCAATTGATAAACTGAATGTAAGTGCGGAGAGTAAAACAAACTCTTGACTCGGTGATGTTTGTTCGACCAGTTCACACTCTGCAAAGTGCTACGTCTGGTTGGAGGGACTTGTGATTGAACACAGGAGCTAACCTCTCTCCGTCCTTATCTCCACTGCACCAATCTCCTTGAGCTTGGTCGATTCTTCACTCGTGGTTGATTATTGAGGAAATCACCGAAACCTTTGACAAAATGGACTTCGAGGCGACAATAACTCTTCGCTCTCTGAAGAACAACTCTCTAACCGTCTAGGAGAATTGCAGTTCTCCAAGATAAAAAGGCTAGCAAACTTCTTCCTAAGTCATAATGAATCAACTCAGATCAGTAGGACTTATGCTTCGGTGGATGGGTTTTTCGGTTTGCTTCGGTGGGGTTGCTCTCTCTCTTCACTGTAAGGAAATATTCTTGGAGCAGCCACCGGCCAATGAGGGCGGGGGTGGCGTATTTATAGGTGGCAATCCCTAGGTGCGAAATGACTGAAGTGACCCGATGTGACAGCTTGACACCTGTCCGCAACGGTCATATTTCCAATCAAAGCGCAACTTTACTTGCGGTCCAAGTAAAGATGACTCACGGACTTGGTTCTGCTTCAGGAGCCGAAAGAACTAAGTCTTCGCTGGTGAAGCATTACCTAGTGCACATGAGATTTCTCAACTCTGGCTACTCACAGGTTTGGATTCGACCTGAGTCTTTTCACCAAAACCTTCGGAGTACATTTACTAAACCCCTCTTGATAGAACAGTTTTTCCTACGACTCAAAGAAGCGAAAAAGAACTACGCAAAAACTGCTAAGTCTTGCGCCATCTTGATCATCTCCTTCGATGATACGAGCTTCAGGATTCCTTATCTTTTTAGGGGTCGTCATCCGCGATGAGCTTCACTCCAGAGGATATGCTTCAGTAAATATGTAAATCTTCGTTGAAGCTTTATCACCAACCTATAACTTCAGGAACCTAACCATCTTTTTTACACTAGAAAGCTTGTTAGTTCCTCTACTGTTTTGTCCAACAATATCCAAAACTCATGGGGGTATAACTTTGCTCTTACGATCTCCCCCTTTTTGGACTATTGTTGACAAAACAGGCATCGATAATAATATGGAATTTTGAGTTGAGTTGAGAGCAAACTCTAAGATATGAAGCTTTTGACTCCCCCTGAATGCAAGCATCGAAGATTTATATAATCGAAGTGAATGCTTGATGAAGAATATCATTGATGGGAAGCCTAACACATATCTTAGTGAATCAATTGCATATAGAGAATATTTGTCTTGAAGAATATGCAATCATCCAATGACCTGTGAACTTAAAGGATAACAACCACCTGCAAGATAAAAGATATGAGAGCAACTTGCAAGCACGAGGTTATTAACACATAACAGTAACAGTTCACAACCGAAGTAAAAACTTAAGTTACAACCCAATCGAAGCGAATGGAAAGTTTGTTGTAACTTAACACACAACGCAAAAGATCGAATCAAATCCCTAAACCCCGCAGCGAATCTAAACTCAATCGATGCTACTTTCTCCCCCTTTTTGTCAATAATTGGACAAAAGGTTTAGAGGTAGATCAAGAGTATCTATGCGTTAGCTGCAACCTGGGGACCCTGTTGATTGTCTTCGCCTGAAGAAGATTCATCTCCTGAAGTGTCTCCTTCGGTCGAAGCAGGTGACTCCAGTTGCCTGCGGCTTGCTCGAGTGGTGCGAGGAGTCGTTTCTTGATTCCCCCGCAGACAAGGCCGTTTGCTTTTTTCCACCTGGCCGTTGGACTGCGGGTGCGCGACTGATGCATAATTTATTTTGATGCCCAGTTCTTCGCAGAAGTTCTGAAATTCTGCGGCTGTGAAGTTCGTGCCGTTGTCCGTGATGATGTTGTGTGGCACTCCGAATCTGAAGATGATCGACTTGATGAAGTTGACAGCCGTGAGGGATGTGGAGCTGGTGATGGGCACTGCTTCAATCCATTTAGTGAACTTGTCGACTGCAACGAGCAGGTGTGTCCTTCCGCCCTTTGATGATTTCTTGAGTGGGCCCACCATGTCAAGTCCCTAGGTGGCGAACGGCCAGGATAGTGGTATGGTCTTGAGCTCTGATTCGGGAGCGTATGGCCTGTTGGCGAATTTCTGGCAAGCGACACAATGTCGCACGATTTCCTCTGCGTTTTTCATGGCTGTGGGCCAGTAGAACCCAGCTCGGAATGCTTTGGCCACGAGTACTCGACTTCTCGCGTGGTGCCCGCAGGTGCCTTCGTGGATTTCGAGCAGTAGGGCTTTGCCGTCCTCTTCGTCGATGCACCTTTGGAGTCTCTGGGTGATGCTGCGCTTGTATAGTTTTCTGTTGATCACCGTGAATGCCTTGGATCGTCGGCTGATGCGTCGTGCTTCGGCTACGTCTTGTGGTAGCGTGCCTTCGATTAGGAATCGGAGGAACGATTTTGTCCAGACGGGTCCTTCGAGCTCTGTCGGAGCTGTGCTGTCGGATGTGCTTGTGCTTGTGCCTTATGATGGGGTTGCTGCTGCCACCTGCGCCATTCCTATTGCGTCTTCGCCGTCCACGACTGCTTCAGGTGTTGCTGCCTGTACCTTGATGGATCTCCGGCTGATGCTTTTGAGAACAATGCCGTGTGGTATAGGCCCCCGGGTCGAACCGATGTTCGCGAGCTCGTCAGCTTCTGTGTTGTTGTCCCTGGTGATGTAGTTGAGCTCGCAACCGTCAAAACTTCCTTCGAGTTCGTTGTAGAGCTTTTGGTAGGCTGCCATGTTGTCGGCTATTGCGTTGTAGTTTCTCATCATCTGCTGGACGACGAGATTGGAGTCCCCGTAAATTATGAGGCGAGTGGCTCCGCATGTTTTGGCCATGCGCATGCCATGGAGGAGTGCCTCGTATTCTGCTTCGTTGTTGGAGGCGTGACTGAAGTTGATCTGGAGGACATATTTCAGCTTTGTTCCTTTAGGGGAGATGAGCACAACTCCGGCCCCAGCTCCTTGTTGTCTCTTGGACCCATCGAAGAACATTGACCATGAGCTTGATAGGTCAGGGGGGCCTGGTGTCTGAACCTCCGTCCACTCGACCAGGAAATCTGGGAGTACTTGGGCTTTGATGGCTGTTGGGTGCTTGAACTTCAGGTCCCGTGGGCTGAGCTCAATGTTCCACTCGGCGACTCGCCCGGTTGCTCCAGGGTTGTTGAGTATGTCAGCGAGTGGGGCGCTGCTCACGATTGTGATAGGGTGCTCGTCGAAGTAGTGGGACACCTTTCTTGAGGTCATGACGATGGCCAGTAGTAGCTTCTGATAGTGCGGGTACCGCTGCTGGGATTTGGTCAGGAGCATGCTGAGGTAGTAGATTGGTCTTTGGATGCTCTGGACCTTGCCTTCTTCTGCGCGTTCCACAACGAGCGCTATGCTTACTACACTGCTACATGCTGCCATGTAGAGGTATAGCTTCTCTCGTTCCTTAGGTACCGCCAGGATTGGTGGGGTCGAGAGTGTCTTTTTCAGGTCCGCGAATGCTTGGCGGGCTTCCGCCGTCCACTCGAATTTCTCTCCTTTCCTGAGCAGCTGATACAAAGGCAGCGTGCGTTCTCCCAGCCTGCTGATGAAGCGGCTTAGGGCTGTGAGTTTACCAGTGAGCTGCTGTACTCCTTTGACGTTGGTTGGTTCTTGCATGTGGGTGATGGCTTGGACTTTCTCAGGGTTTGCCTCGATTCCTCGGGCAGAGACTAGATAGCCAAGCAGCTTTCCCACCGGTACGCCGAATGCACACTTCTTTGGGTTGAGTTTGATTCTGTATTTGTTGAGCGCCGCGAAGGTTTTGCGCAGGTCGTCGAGTAGTGTGGCTGCTTTGTAGGTCTTGATGACGATGTCGTCCACATAGACTTGCACGTTTCTTCCGATTTGCTCCTTCAGGCAGGCCTGCATCATTCGTTGGTAAGTGGCGCTTGCGTTTTTGAGCCCAAAGGGAATGGTCCTGTAGCAGAATACACCATAGGGGGTGATGAACGATGTGTGCTCTTCGTCTTCTTCCTTCATCCTGATCTGGTTGTATCCTGAGTAAGCGTCGAGAAAGGAAAGAAGATCGCACCCTGCTGTTGAGTCGATTATCTGATCGATTCTAGGAAGGGGGAAGTGATCCTTCGGGTAATGCTTGTTGACTGGTCCGTAGTCGACACACATGCGCAGCACGGTCGTGTCTTTCTTGGGCACCAGCACTGGGTTGGATATCCAGGTGGCTTTCTTCGTTTCTCGGATGAACTGAGCGTCGAGTAACCGGTTGACTTCCTCTCCGATTTCTCTGCGCTTGGGCTCCGAGAATCGTCTCAGCGCTTGCTTCACCGGCTTCGTGTTTTGCTTGATGCGTAGGGCGTGTTCCGCGAATTCGTGTGGTATCCTAGGCATGTCGGCTGGGCACCAGACAAATATTTCCCACTCGTCTCGAAGGAAAGTGACGAGAGCCGTCGACTGCTCCTCTGGTAGGTGGGCGTACACGCGGACTGTTTTGTCCAGGTCCGTCGGGTGCACTTGGTGAGTGACTGTGTCGCTGTCGATGCTGAAGTCGCGTCCATACTCCATGGATTCGCTTCGGATCACCAATGGGAAGGTACTCTTGTCCGTCACCATGGCTATTTCTCTGAGTTCTTGTTCGGCTCCGAATGTGTCGGAGATTCTGTGGAAGTCACGATCACATTGATCTGATTTGATGAAGCTTCCGTTGATCGTGAGGACTCCTGATGATCCTGGCATCTGGAGCTTGAGGTAGGCGTAGTGTGGGACCGCCATGAACTGCGCGAATGCGGGCCGTCCCAATATGGCTTGATACTGCGATTGCCAGTCGAGTACCTCGAACTCGAGGACGTGCTTTGCGAAGTTGCGTCGGTTGCCGAAGACAACTTCGAGTTCGATGACTCCGAGGGATGTGGCTGCTTCTCCTGGGACTACCCCGTGTAACTCGATGCTTGATTTTCTCCATACTGATCGTGGGATCAGCATCTTTTGCAGGGTGCTGGCGAAGATGATGTTCATGCTGCTGCCTCCGTCCATGAAGACCCTATCCATGTCGTACCCTCCGATTTGTGCATCGAGTACTAGGGGCGCGTGCCCCAGTCTTGGGACTGCGGGTGGATGGTCGTCCTGTGAGAACGTGATGCTGGTCGCCGTGTCATGTAGCTGGTAGACTTCGACTATGTTTATGCTCTCAGCTGCTCTAGCCTGCAGGGTGTGGGCGTCGTGTTGTGCTTGCGGTACCCTTCCTTCTTGGATCATGAGCACCTGTTCTTGCAGCGGGCTGTGATGTCCTTTCGGGCTTGAGGTCGGTGATTGTTCGGGTCGTCGGTTGCGCCTGTCTTCTTTCTGCTTCTCCTTCTTGAGGTCGTCGGCTAGCTCGTTGAATAGGCGGCAGTCTCTCAAAGTGTGACCTGACCTGACGCGTCCCCAGTCATCCTCGAAGTTGTGGATCGTGCAGGGTCCTTCTAGCTGCTCTCTAACCTTGAGTTTGCTAGATCCGGCGTGCCTCTTCCTTCTTGAGATTCTGAAGATCTGCTCGTGATCCTCCGGGTGTTCGTGGAAGCGAGGGTCGGTTTCGATTCCTCGACTCATGTCTTGGTTTTTGATGAGGTTGGCGAATTCATCCGGCCTTCGATCTGGGTCGTAGTACTCGTCTACAGGTGTCTCGGAGTCGCTGTCTTGATTGGCGGCAGGTGCTCGCGCGACGGTGTGTCGTCGAGTGGTCGTTGGTTGTGCGGCTGCGTGATGTGGTTCGTTCATTGGGGCCTCGCCGTAGATCTCCCATGCGCGCCTTTTGGGTCGTCGATTCCTTCTTCCTTGGCGGTGGTTCTGCTGATCGCTGGATTCGATCTCGTAGTCATCGTCTTGATGTGCGGCGGGTGCCCGTGCGGTGGTGGGTTGTCGAAAGATTTGCGAGTCCTCCGCTGCGCATCGCGGTTCGTCGAGTGGAATTCCTTCGTAGAGGCCCCTCGCCGTTCTTCTGGGTCGTCGACTCCTTCGGCGCTGGCGCTGCACTTGGCCGTTACCGTAGTATCGGTCCTGGCACAACTGTAGCTCAAGCGGTCTTGATGGGGTGGCAGAGATGTCCGCCGTGATCTTGAATCCTTCGAGTGGGCTAGCTCTGGTTCTTGCTTTTGAGTTGTAGCTTTCTGAAGACGGGATCGCCGAGATCGTGATCCCAATCTATGTAGTTCCCACAGATAGCGCCAATTGACGGGGATCAACCCCGGCAAGTCCCATGGTCAGGGACCCTGGGTTAGTCATGAGATGCACAGGTTGGACGATAGCTCGTCGGCAAACAGGAAGGCTCGCGCCTGCTCGATATTATTGATGGGGGAGATGTGATTACAGTGGAGGCCAAGGCTGGAGCGCTCAAGGCTAGGGTTACAGGTGATATTAGATGTCTTTGGTGTCGCCCCTGCTAGCCCTTATATATCGGGCTAGGTCTCGGGGAGTTCATCTACGTTTACAAGTAAGCTTTCCTAACCCTAGCTTGCTCCGTACGGCAGGTCTTTGCACCTTCCTTGTGAGTCGTGGACTCCTACATCGGTGCCAGCTAGTGGGCCGAGGCTGTATCTTCATGGGCCTTCTGTCTTCATGGACACTAGGTAGGCTTATCCGTAGGAGTCGTGGGGTCACCCCCTCGTCAGCTAACTGACTAGCAGTTATAGACTCGCGAACAGGAAGGAAGTGAGCAACTTTGGAAAGTCGGTCAATGACAACGAAGATGGCATCATTTCCTTTCTGGGTTTTTGGAAAGCCAGTGATGAAGTCCATACTGACTTTATCCCATTTCCACTCGGGGATAGGCAAAAGTTGAAGAGTACCAACAGGTCTTTGGTGTTCGGCCTTAATGTGACGACATACATCACATTCGGCAAAAAACTGAGCAATTTCTCGCTTCATCCTAGTCCACCAAAATCTCTGGCGTATATCTTGATACATTTTTGTACTACCGGGATGAATCGAGAGGGGAGATTCATGGGCTTCTTTAAGGACCAGCTGTCTAAGGTTCTTATTTTTCGGTACTACTATCATGTTCTCAAAGTATACAGTACCCTCATTGTCTAGGGTAAAACATTTAGCCTTACCACTAGCAATGTTTCCTTTGATGTATCGGATACCCCGAGCATGTTTCTGTTCAGCTTTGATTTGATCCTCAAGAGATGGTTTCACTACCAAGGTGGAAAGGAATCCATAAGGAACAATCTCAAGATTAAGCTTTCGAAGTTCCTCATAGATAAGTGGTTGATACTGTTGTAACATGAGGTTGTTACAATACGACCTACGACTTAGTGCATCAGCCATGACATTGGCTTTGCGTGGGGTATAAGAAATTCCCAAGTCATAATCTTTGATCAACTCAATCCAGCGTCTTTGCCTCATATTAAGATCTGGCTGGGTGAATATGTATTTGAGGCTTTGGTGGTCGGAATATATCTCACAACGATTACCAAGGAGGTAATGTCGCCAAGTCTTCAAGGAATGAACTACGACAGCGAGTTCAAGATCATGGGTAGGATAGTTCTCTTCATGTGGTCACAACTGGCGTTAAGCGTACGCTACCACATGTTAGTCTTGCATAAGTATGCATCCTAACCCTTTCCGTGAAGCATCACAATAGATCTCAAAATTCTTTTTGGTGTCTGGAGGTGCAAGTACGGGTGCAGAAGTCAATCTTCTTTTTAGCTCTTGAAAGCTTTCCTTGCACTTGGGGGTCCATTCGAATTTCTTATCTTTCTTGAGGAGTTCAGTTAGAGGCTTTGAAACTTTGGAGACGTTCTCAACGAAGCGGCGACAATAGCTTGCTAGGCCAAGAAAACTCCTAATTTTCTTAACCGATTCAGGTGGAGTCCAGTCATGGATGGCCTGAACTCTCTCGGGATTCACAGCAATGCCTTTGGCAGAAATCACGTGGACTAGATAGGTCACTTCTGGTAGCCAGAATTCACACTTTGAGAATTTGGCATATAGGCGATGCTCTCGAAGTTTCATCAATACCAACCTAAGATGTTCTGCGTGCTCTTCTTCGTTCTTCGAGTAGATGAGAATGGCATCAAGATAAACTACAACAAATTTATCTAAATACTCCATGAAGATCGAATTCATCAAATGCGAGAATGTGGCAGGGGCATTAGTTAAACCGAAGGACATGACGGTGTACTGATAAAGACCATAACGAGTAGTGAAAGCCGTTTTGGGAATGTCCTCGTTTCTGATTTTGATTTGATGATAGCCTAATCTCAAATCCATCTTGGAGAAGACAGAGGATCCATCAAGTTGATCATAAAGATCATTGATCCTGGGAAGTTGGTACTTGTTCTTTATCGTCGCTAGATTAAGCGGGCGATAATCTACGCACATCCTTTCTGTTCCATCTTTCTTCGTTGCGAACAGAACGGGGCAAACCCATGGCGGTGAGCTAGGAAGGATGAAGCCTTTTTCCAACGAAGCTTCAAGTTGGATTTTGAGCTCAGCTAACTCACGTGGGGCCATTCTATATGGGCGTTTGGATATTGGGGCGGTTCCTGGGATAAGATCTACCACAAACTCTACAGATCTGTCAGGTGGTATGATTTAAGGGGTTGGGTTACTAGATGGTTTTCCTAGAGGACGACCATGGCTTACTAGGGCTACAACAGATATGTCAGAGTAGCAAAGTACCCCAACACGATGGTCAGTGTGGTTATTCTAGCTAGAAGACATCTAAAGTGGGAGGAAGAACTGCAAATGCATCAATATAGGTTTCTAGAAGAAAACCTACAACAAACTCTATGGAACTGTCCGGCATACCACCTAGAAGTTCTTCTAAAAGGACAACCAAAATGGAGAGAAGGATTTTGCAATTGCATCAGATTATGAAGAAACCTGGAATGACTCAGACAGCATAACGGCTATACCGGAATGAAAAAATGAGACAACCGGCTAGAAAAGGGACATCACTTCCTTAAGAACACTATGGAATGATGACTCTGGAAGACCACAACACTCCTACAGCTACAAATAAGCAATCAATGAGATGTCCTAGTAAAGACATAGATGAGCCTAGTCCTGTCTTCCCGTAGAACAGGATGAGGGTGACTCAGAACTCAGATCAATGGTGGTAAGGAGAAAAAAGAAGCCTTACGTTGTTCCCTTATACCCAAAGTAACTATATAACTATAGAATGCTAGACTCGACATCGGCCAAGGGTTTTATAATCCTACAGACAGTCCTGCTCTGATACCAAGTCTGTTGGGACATGGGGTTTGCGTATGTAATTCCTATTACAAGACAATCATATGGAGAGCCGAGAGCCGTACCCACTTGTCTAAGCAAACAAAACCAATCACATAACACTCTCGGAAAGCATCGAACGTGAGGGGCATCCCATCCAGGCCGGATGATCAACTGAGATGGGTCCTCATTGTCCTCTCACGAGTCTAAATGTTTATGGGTGGTGAAATCCCATACTCATAGACAGGTCGCCTCAACCATATTATCAATTGAATCATAACACTTACATAAACAAACCGGGGTCTCGGGTGGACTCGATCATACAACAAAGTATGCCACGTGACATAGTCACGAGAAATCGCATCGCGATGCCCCAAGCTACGCACATCTAAGGGCCACTTGGTGTATAAAATACCGCCGACAAGAACACAACTAAGCTATCGAACCCCACACTAAGACATGCACGTTATAATCATACACGCAACATACATGTCCAGTGTAAACAGAAGGTAATCACAACATGAACTCTACAAACTAATAGTCTTTATAACTTCTGCTAAACAGAGCAGACATAGTAGTTGTATTACAAGCAGAGATCACATGACTGTGATCCAATATTACATCAAACATCAACGGAAGAAAATTATGTCTTAGTAAAGACAAGTTTAACAAATAGCTTGAGAATCCTGAAAGAAAAACAACAACCCTCCAGAGGGCACAGGCTGCTGTCTGGAACTATACGACTTGGTCCACGTCGAGCTCGAGGTAGAGGCCACCATCAGGGTCAGTGGTCTCGTCTCTAAAACATAAATCAAGAAAACGTGAGTACAAAGACGTACTCAGCAAGACTTACATAGGAACTATACTACTCATGCTCAAGTATCAAGCCAAAGGGAGGTGGGGTTTCAATGCAGAAGTGCCAGCTTTGACTTAGCTAGTCCTATACTACGAATACCAGAAAGAGGTAAGGAGTGTACACGAGTCCAAGTACCAAGTCTCCAACCAATACACCACTATGGATACTTCCCCGACTTGCCCTCGAGGAAGACGCCATAGCACTCACACTTATCTTGGAAATTTTAGAGTAACCATTGAAGTTGTCTAAGATCAAGTAAAGGTCTCCAAGTAGTCCATAACCGCGGACACGGCTATTCGAATAGTTCATTAACCTTGCAGGGGTGTACTGCTACCCACACGCACGCATCAGTTACCTCCTGGGAGTGGACCCTTCAATCGAGTACCGGCGAGGATGTTGCCATCACACTTCACTCACAACACCATCTCTAGTCCTAGGGAGTCTCCTATTTGAGTTGGGAACACGATCGGAATCCGGCTGATTTTTTCGATGCGGACTCAAACGTTGTGTGACTGCCATCAAGTTCAAATCAAACATGATCACTTGATTCAACGAACCCACAACCTACGTCCACCACTTAACTTGATGCACCTTCTTTAGATCGTTTAAAGTTCAAACTACTTGCGACAACTAGACCTAGTCTGGGGGGAGGTACTGGGCCGAGAGGGGTCAGTGAGCCCAATGTGTGGTCGTACTCTTAGTCTTGGATAACAACACAAGAACTCGGGCTTAAAGGAGTGTTCAACGAGACAACCCATTGTGTACTCCTACACAGCCTCTCATCATTCACCTTGTTTAGGTCAAATTCACCAACACGTTACCACCATCATTCACATGATCACTACCATCCCGACTCACAACAAAGTAGCCTCATTGTAAACTCTAATCATGCAATAAGCTGTAACAGTTACAGGGGCCACATGATATCAAACAACTTCTAGATCTGCTAGGATTGTGGTTTGCTTACTACTGTGACAAAATGATAGCTCATGCAAAGGAATAGGTTCAACTAGCGGTAGAACGTATCATGGTGACATCCTAAACATGCATCAGCGAGAATGAAAGGGAACTGGGATTTTATCGACATGATCAAAGAGAGGGTGCTTGCCTTGCTGACGATCATGTGGTACTGTACTTTTGACGTCAGGTTGAACTCGTCTCCGAGATACCCTCTACGGAGAAGAGGCAAACACTGAAGCACTGAAAGTAAAGCACATTCGATAAATTACAATGCACATACAATATGGCATGGTATGAAGATGATAATCGATGTGTTGTGCTTCTTATGTCCATGTGAGGTGTATTGCATTGCAATGATTCAAGTTAGAATAGCATTTGCAATTTATTTGATTTAAACCAAATTTACCAAATAGAAAAATGCTACTGATCCATCATGGTAAACATTTCAAACATGGTTGAAAGTGTGCTATTTGGATAGATAATTTAATTCTGATCATTTTTCATATAAAAATCATTTCAATTGGAGTTGCGGTTTAAAAGTTATTCCATTTCAAAGTTTGAACTATTTTCTGGAATTTCCGAATTTAAATTAATTGATTTGGCATTATTGTATCATGCTGGCGTCATTATGACGTGTGGCCAGCCCTGACAGGGGGGCCCCACTGGTCAGTGGCTAGGGCTTAATTATGCTTCTGTTTAAATTAAACTTTGTTTAATGAAGGCCTTGGGCCCACTGTCATAGAGTTCTTAGGGGGGATTAGCAGTTGGGGTTAGGCTCTAATTGCCTGGCTGGCTGGCGGCTCAACGCCGGTGGCCTAACCACGGCGGCGCTTCGCCGGGATCAAGCTACGGGCCATGGGGAGGCTTCGGGGCGGCAGCAGTACGTGGCCCGCGCCCATGCGCATCGCCTGGTGCACAAGGAGGACCTCGAGGAGGCCTCGAGCCACGCCGGGGAAGACTCGCGCGGCGGCCGGCCATTGACCATGGCGAGGTGGCGAGGCACGTCACGGGGAGGAGCAAGGGGAGGGGGAAATGAACCAGCGGCTCACCCCTGAACGCGATGAGAAGAGGGCGACGCGCTCGGTGCTTCTTGGGGCGATTCCTTGCGCTCAGTGACGAAGACGTTCACGGGGAGTCTCCTGGACACGGTTTCGCGGCGAGGGGAGCTCGGTGGCCACGCGATTTCTCGTCGGCGCTTCGGCGCGGTTTCTGTTGCGCGCAAAAATAAGAGAGGGAGAGGAACGGGATGGACCTGGGAGGGCAGAAAAGAAACGGGCGTCTCTAGGCGTCCGGGGCGAGGAGATGAGTACGGGGGAGGAAAGTAGGGAGGTGGCGTGGCGACGGCGTCGGCATGCCGGGCACGCAGCTGCCTGGCTGCCTGAGGAAGAAGACAAAGGCGCCAGGTGGGCTGGGCCATCTGGGCCAAGGGGGCCTTGCCCCAGGTAAGCTCCTTTCTCTGTTTTTCTTTTTATTTCCTTTCTGCTTTTCTGTTTTGATTTGATCTCTAAATGAAACCATTTTTAAAAATTCAAAAAACTTTTATGTGGGCTTAGGAGACATATATTACTCCACACATAAAGTTTCAGAATTATTGAAATTATACTTAAATAATTTCAATTGCAAATACAGTAATTATTTAATTTCCAAAGGGCTTTTAGACTTTTTGAAAATTCCATGGGCATGGAGTGGGACCCACTTCACTTGAAATGTGATCATGCCCATTTATGAGACTTTTCAAAAAGTTCAAATCATTTTTGGAAAAAGATTTTTGTCTGGCCCTTTATTAAAATTATTTTGAGGCTTTTATCTTGCCCAATTCTTTTACTTTTGGAAAAAAATTCATGATGCAAAAATGCTAGCTTGGAAAAGCACAAACCTAATTTAGGGTTTTGACAACTTATTTTCTGCTTTATTTCCTTTTCTGTTGCTATCGCTATCATTATTATCCCGTGTGTTTGATCCTTTGTAAACAACAAGGCCAGTGGGATTGACAACCTCTCTGTACTTGTTGGGAGCAAAGTTATCTGTTGTGTGTGCAGGTCCACGTCAACCGCCTAATTGCTGGCGCCGTTGTCACCTTCCTGTCGTTGTCGGAGTCCTACTAGAGACAAACCTTGGTATCTTCACCTGAGGGAAATTTTCTGTTGTCTACATCTCAACCTTCCACTTTGGGTAACCAACGAGGGGCGAGAAGCCATCACCTGCACCTCGCCGTCTCCTAGCTCCGGATCAACGCGGATGCCACGGTCAGGGGTCGAAGAGACCGGTGGAGGCGCATCATCGGCAATGGAGCCCGCTCGTAAAGCGACGCGGTGTGAGGATCTCTTGCCGCAGCGAATAACCTTTTCCGGCTCATTGAGGTCGATCAGTTAGTTTTTCCAGGCGGTGTTTTTTGTGATAGAGATGGCTCGAGTTGGCCGCTCCATTTTTGAGTGAGATCCGAGAGACTGGAGGGGAAATAGATACTACTGTGTGTCGCCGGAGTAGCTGCCCTACTTTAGCACTAGCTATGCTAGACGGTTCAGAAAGTAGAGCCATTTGTTTAAACCATGTCAGTAGAATAGTACAGTCAAACCGTATGCTGGAAGGCATGCAACTGTCCAAGTAATAATAACACATCTGGTGATTGATCTGACAGAAAAAACCACATAAAGTATTACCAAGCATAAGATATTGTCTGTTATTTGTTTGCTTACCTAAGGTAAAGATATAAATTACAGATTTGCTATGGGACATGTACCATTGATTTTACATAAATATTCATGCATATATTTTCTTTTTTTCTTTGTCTTCCAAGTTTGATTGAACCACTTATACAAACACAATAAACTAGATGATTGACGGCGCGTTGTTGCGGTAACTTTATTGAAAAATATATGCATAAATAGTTATTGAAAATAACTAAATCTAATGAGAAAGTAAGCTTGAAAATCAATAAAACAGTTTGTCTAAAAATAGAATAAGAACGTTTGAATTATTGTTCAAAATATCATTTTGAACAAAAATGTAAAGGACATGCATGTATGATGTGGTTGCGTTACATGCAAGGACTAATGCAAACATAATTGTAATTTCTAAATTCTCTTATGTGGCATGTTTTGCTTGGCATAGTGGAAGAGAAGATTTGACTAGATGGCTTAGTGGGGATGTTGAGGTGGACGCATTGCATGTTGAAAGAATTGGGAGCAACTTCTTAAGATGTAAGATCAATAAGCAAACCCACAAAATAGAGACCATGACCTGTTGTACAATTAATTCAATACATAGTTGCCTACTTAATAAAACACACGCATTAGTACTTTAAATAATAAGACGAGTACGATTCTAAAATCCAACTTTGACAATAAGGGCGTTCGTGTCTATCCATGGTGGAATGGAAGGCATATATTAAAGAGGGTTTGAGCTTCAGTGACTCATGTCACATGACTTTGGGTGCATGACATGTGGGTCCAATAGCTGTTGGACCCACCTATCATGCCCTCAAAGTCATGTGACTTGTGTCACTGAAGCTGTATCCATTATTTAGAACACAACGGCGCACTTCGGCGTCAGTTCCTGGTGCCGTGAGCGCCGGAGGGATCTTCAACGGGGTCGTTGACATCCGCGGCCGTGGTATCCACGTTGCGGTTGGCGACATCCGGTGACAAAGCAACGACTAGGCGGTTGCCGGCGATAAGAGCGTGCCTGGTCTCGACGCTGCGTGCCAAGTCGTTGGAGTAGGCGGCCGACACCTTTAGGGCGGCGAGGAAAACTGCAAACCTTTGGAGTTCTTCCAGATCCATCGCACGTACGGGGCTCGCTGCCGGCTGATGCGGCTCAACCGCCGCGGCGGTGCGCCGGGACTTAGCTTCGGCAATGATTTGCTCGATTTGATCCAACTGGCGCATCACGTCCGTCGCGTCAATGACACAGGGTGGTTGTGCAGCTCGCTGTGCTGACGCACTGCGGCGAGTGGGCATGCTTGGGGCTAGTAATAATGCTACTATGGCGTACAGGATGTGGATGCATGCATGGTGTCTCGCTCTGGCCGGCCTACTAACTTTTATAGAACCTCGCTGGTTTCCCGAAACCCTTGACGAGGGGACGCAGCTTTGGTGACTTAAGTCACCGTGACTTGGGGTGTGTGATAGGTGGGCCATCCACTTGTCGGATCCACATGTCAGTGACTCAAGTCATGGTGAGGAGATCCCCATGACGCCAATCGTACCGGGTTGTGAGTCGCGACCGCATGCCCGGGACCATTGGCAGAGGGACATAGAATTTTTTTTAGCCCACAGTTTTTTAAATCAGTCAATTTAATTTTAATCTATTGGACACAGTTAATTCAATTAATTTTTTTGCCTAAAATTGATAGACTAAGAAGACGTTCAAAAATGACAGATGTTTCTCCATCTCACACGCAAAATTACAATGCTGTGACTCATCGTCATCAAACCGTTAGCAAATATTTTCTCCATCGAACACACAATGCTTTACAGAGTGTGTGTGTGTGTGTGTGTGTTTTCTGTGTTTTCTTTTCGTTCACCCCACCGGTCATGCTTCCACACGCCAATCATGATTAAATTCAGTAGGAACCCGTCCCGTCGGTTCGGAAATATAACCGTGCGGTATAGTTAAGTACGCAAACACATTTATCTTTCCACCTGTCTGCTTCAGTTTCCCCCTCATTGAACAACACAGACTCTTCAAATTTTCTCGCTCGCCCTCGCGACCATATCCACCATGTGTTCTTGGGGTCATCCAGAGGACTGGCATGGTCACACCAGCGACTCCAGCAACGACGAGGACAATGGTCATGGCTATCTGAGTGGGGACGATCTGCCGCTACCGCCGGCATCGCTGCCATCCAGCCCCGATGACCCCACATTCTCGGAGATCATGGAAGGGCCGACCCCGGAGCACAAGACCGACTCGGAACTTGAGTGGCCCTAGTTGGGAGAGCAGCAACAGAAGGGGGAGGAGGAGGAGTATGAGGAGGATGAGGAGCATCCGCAGCAGCAGGAGGACGAGGAGGATGAGGAGCATCCGCAGCCGCAGCAGCAGCAGCAGGAGGAGAACCCGCAGACGCAGCAGCCGAAGGAGGAGGACGATAATGCCGCCTACGCCGCCGCCGCCGACGATGAAAAGAAGTCGCAGCCCAACAAGCACCGTCGCAACGACGATGGCGCGGGCCCTTCCAAGACCAAGTAGTTGGCGCTAGCGGCGATTAGGCGGTTACATAGCTAGGTTCAGGTAGTTATAGATTTAGATGTTCAGATCCTTTCATGCATACATATGCAGTGGGTAATTTAGATGCAATTTTTTGTTCGTTGCTTCGCTCTGTAATGCATGCACCTTGTCCGCACTATTCTGAGGCAAACTTTGTGAGTATGAATATTTACTTTCGTAAAATCGTCAGCATGCATGGTAACATAGGTGTATGTTATATATGCTTCGTCAGATCCTTTCTTTCATATGCAGTGGAGTATGTTAGTTCTTCAGTTTTATGGGATGGTAACAAAGGAGTACAATCGTCGACACTTTCGGAGATCAATCCGTCCGAGACACGAATTACTATGCTCACAAGTCATTCAGTTTAATTAGTTGTTTGGCAGAGCAGACAATTCTCAATATGGAAACTTTTTTTTGTCAAGTATATATCAAACGGGTGGCAGTTGCAAAAATGTGTGCCTACATAGCAGACATTTTCGATAAATAACATGTTTCTGTTTCACTACATCATTGCACACAATTTTGTATTTCCGAACGTCTCCAAGAGAAGCTAGCCACAACTTTCAGAAAATAAACAAAATAAAAAGAATACACCGTGCATCACAAACCCTTATATTTAAAAAAAAATCTGATATGTTTTACTTTTCACACCATGTTTTAATTCAGAACATTTCCTTTACTAAGGTAGAGATTCATTTTTTAGAACCATTGGTGTTCTAAGGAGGAATCCCAAACACTTGATTTTAGGAACTGTGTCCCATGAATAACCAACACTAAGATTTACAGAAACATGCCTGATAGATTACACATCCCACACGTTTCAGTAAATACAAATGATAGTGAAGATGGGCTAGCGGTTTATTCTTTGCAACCGTGGGTGTTCTGGCTGGTCATGCGGACGGTTGTTTGAACGAATCGTTGATACGTCCCAAACATATATATATTTTCTGCTTGCTCCGTGCATGTTTTGTGTGATATTGCTATGATCTAGATACACTTTCATACACTTTTGATCATATTTGGACTAACCTATTAACTCAGTGCACCCCAATGCCCGTTCATGTTTTCTGTTGTTTTTCTATTTCAGGTTTCCCCATATTAAAACTGCTCCAAAAATTCGGGAAAAATCCAACAAAAAATCAGCGTACCGGAAGCTTCCGGAATAACCAAAGTCGGGTCAGAGGGCCACCACCAGGTGCACAGTCTCCCATCGGCACGCCCTAGGGTGGGGCCGCACCAGGGGGCAGCCTGGACCCCTGGTGGCCCCCCTGGCTTCCCCCCTTCTCCCATATATTCTCCGTGACATGAAACTTCCGAAGACAGAACCCTTTTTCGCGATCTCGCCTCTGTTCCGCCGCCGCGCTTCCAAGATCGGGAGCGCCAGCAGACCTCTTCCCGGCACCCTACCGGAGGGGGGATTCTCCTCCACCATGGACGCTTCACGGCTGATCCGTGAGTAGTCTACCTTGGACCATGGGTCCATGATCAGTAGCTATGTGATGTTATCCTCCCCCTCTTTGTTCTTCATGGATTAGACCTTGTGAGCTTCCCTACATGATCAAGGCACATATGTAATTCTTTCTACTGTTGCTATTCTGTTTTTTCTTGGATCTGATGGATTATGAGACTATGTTCAGTTTGTGATAAAGTGATATATTTGGTTCTTCTCTTTTATATTTTTGTTCTCGAGTAATTATTGCATGTTCGCCGTTGCTGTTTATTGCTTTGGCCAAGTAGTAGGTAGTGACTCCAAGAGGGAACGTTATGCTCGATTGTGGGTTCATGTAAGGCCCCCGATGCGGTGCTAACTCGAGTTAGTCGCTTTCGCGTCCCGCTCAAGTTAGTAGCGCATAAAGAGCCACCGACTCACGATACTCGCACTCGTGTCGCTGCCGGATTCTCGACAACAGGTATATGAACAAAGAACTTAAACTAAGACATAAATATATAGAGTCCAGGACATACATCGCCACTGAAATTTATTACATCATCTCAGAGGTCCATGGACCCAACAGAATATCATGCAACAAACGGAAGACAAACACGACCGAGTCCGGTCAAAATCCAAATTTCCCTAGAGAGGGCTGCACATAAAGAGTCCACCCACGGATCGTCGAAGCCCAACTGTAGGATCTACTAAACGAGGTCGATCTCATCGTCATCCTCCGGGGGCACCTCCACGAAGTATCGTCCAGTGCTCGGGTCAAGGTAGTACTCCACTTCAGCGGCCGATCAGGCAAAACAGTAAAATCACAAAGGAAAACAGGGGTGAGATTATATCATTACAGGATAACTCACTTCTACGGTAGGACAAGATAAAGGTAAAGGTTGCAGCCGCACTAGCATATACGGTGGCTATCGTTCTATTAGAGCAGAGGTAAGATCCAATAATACACGTGACATCGCGTCATAAGTCTGCTATTCACCTACTTACGTCAAACATAACACAACCTGGATCTTCTCTCGGCCCCCCTGGACGAAGAAAAGAAACCAAGGCACTCACACGGTAGGCAAGTTTTAATTATGATTCAAGTTGATGTTATTCTATGAACAAGGAGTAGGTCTCAAGTCGTCCATAACCGCGGACACGGCTTTTCGAAAAGATTTAACCCTGCAGGGGTGTACCAACTGCCCATCATAGGCTTCGCATGTACGCCCGGTTTCCACTTGGCTAAGTAAGCGCCTGAAACTCCGGAACGTCAGAGTCCCTCTAACTAACAACACACAACTCTGGGTGGCCCCCGGTGAGTCGACATCCAACTCAAAAGCCGGCCGCGCTCTCGAATCGGCCTCTACCGTATGTCCAAGGTCGGGTTTAGTCTCGGCTATATAACAGGGGACTTCCCTAGCTCACCAGTGTGGACCAACCAGAGGAACTATGTTTCCGTTGGTCCGGGTTATTTCGAAAACTGCTGGGGTACCAACCAAGCACACACACTGTTGCAAATAGTAAATCAGCTCGGGCCACCACTAGAATTGTATGAAGCTAGGTAGGTAAGACAAGGGGACCCCATAGAATCCCACACACGATTAGGCACGCTCGTCAAGAAACACAATACCCGGAACTCGGGACCTAGGTGACTAAAATGGAACAAAACACCTGGCGGGAGCAACCTTGTCTCCCATCTTTCGTCAAGTATAAGTTAACATCATAATAATAATAAATATCAACCAACTTCTTTAAATAACATGATATCCCAAACCATAGCATAGGGTAAGCAACGAGTTTTCCTACTCATACTAAGCAATGGCTGAGCAGCGGTAAATTAGCAATACAAAGGTTTGCTGGGGTTTGGGGGTCATGGCTGTTTGGTTTTGGTTAAGGCATAAGCAAGGTGTATAGGATCAAAGAAACGTTCTAGGCTACAGCTAGGCAGGTAGGCAGAAAGGTATCAAGTAATGGCATAAATCTTCCCCTTGCCTGGGTAATCGGTCGTCGAAGCAGAAGCAGCAGGGTCCTCAGGCTCGGTGTCGGAAATCTCCACGTAAGTCTCCTCGGCAGTCTCAGGTGCTAACGTAAAGTACCGGCAAGGAAAAGGCACACAAGTAAGCAACGGGTACAATGCACAGGCAAGATGGTATGACCAAGTTTAATTGACATGATGTGACCCTATCTAGTCAGATTTAAATGAAGGAGGTGACGACACGTCAACAACTTCATATGCAATTTATTTACGTAATAATGGCTTTGGTCTTAGCCTTATTTAAGTGTAAGTAGCATGCCAACATGGCATGATCAACAATGCATTTAATAGAAACAAAAACAACGTGAAAAGTAATCATCGATTCCGGAGACGAAGAGGTGTCGATGAATTTGACACCGAGAAGATACAACAGAAGCAAGGATCCAGCCACATTGCATATGACAATATGCTAGGGCTGGTTTGATGATTGACAAGAATTTGAGATGACACTGAAAAGAACTTGGAATGATCAGATGAACAAAGCTCAACATGCACTGAGCTTGAAAGAAGGTAAAGGAAGGAAAGGCAGGGTCTGATATGGTTGGGTGATTCACACCATGTCCATATTGTTCACAAAACACAAGGTGGATACCACCTTTGGATTCCTTGGACCTTGCTACACAAAGTTCATATATGGCAAGACCAACTTGAACTATCAAAACACAGTTTGCAAGACAGTGGGTCTAGGGCCTCTTTGCAAGATTTACATCACCTCAGCTGGACAAGGTTCAACATGCAAATAAGATCCCATTAAAAATGGCAGAGATTAACCCCACAAAACTTAGTGCAGCACACATGTGCCACATGACACAAGCTTCAATTGCAACACAAAAGAAAAGAAAGGGGGTGCCCATGTGAAACAACTTCACAAAGCCACCTCCTACATTGCCCAAAATGCCAAAAGGACTGCACTAGGCTGTTCCTTGAATTTTTCTACCCCAGATACATGTAAAACATGTGGGGTAAAAGTGCAATATTCAAACAGATTTTGGATTTGCAAGAAACAGAATTTAAAAAGAAAGGAAAAGAACACAAAAAAATAAACAGAGGGGAAGGCCTCTGCTGGCTGGCTTCGGCCAGGTCCTGGACCCAGCACCGCGGCCCGCTCTCCCGAACGCCCACGGCGAAGCGAAAAATAAATAAAAAGAAATTGGGCTGAGCCCAATTCTTACGCTGGAACAAAACGAAAAAGGATGGGTTTTTGCTCCAGGGGAGCTCGAACCCAAGACCTCCTGGAAGAAACCCAGGGTGCCACACCACTGCGCTATCGCATGAGTTCTTGACAGGGGACAAGCTCCAAGTTAGACGTACCGTGGTTACGCTAACTGAAACTTAAGGCGCGACGAACACCTTCAGACAGCGGCGCGACAGGGAACTTCCGGCCATCACCGCGGCGGCTGTGCTGCACCGGAGACCCAACGGAGAAAAGCTACGGATAGATGGGACCACGACGGTTCCATTTCTCCCTTTGGACGCATCAGGGGCTCGCCGACGGCGACGTGAGCCTTGCCGGAAATTCACGGCGGAAGCTTCTGACTGAGGGAGACGGATCTGACCACGGCGAGCACTGGAGTTCTCCAAGGTGCCTCCTTGGAAGCCGTGGGCATGCTCTGGACATCACGGAGCACGCTCGCGCACTGCTTTGACAGGCCACGGGCTCGGCGGCGACCGACTACGGCGAAGAGGACGAAGGCGACTACGGCTACGCGAGGGAAAAGGAGGCTCTCTGGCGAGGGAGGAGAGGGGAGGAGTGCGTGCTCACCTAGGTGGGGCTGAGGTCGAGCTCGACGCACCGCAGGGGAAGGAGGGGACCGGAGGCGTCGCCGGAGACAAGGACGGCACGCGGCGGACGAAGAAGGTGTCGGTTCGCTCCTGGCCACCCACGTCGCGGCTGCAGGTCGGGGAAGTCGCGGACGTCGACGTGGCCTTCACCTGCCAGCTCCCGGCAGCCTGACGCAGAGGAGACGGCGTCCGATTCGAGGTTCAGGCACCGGCGGCCATGGGAACAGGGGAGGCTTGGAGAGGGGGAAAGAAACCGGTGGCGGCGAAATTGGAGGGGGAGAAATGGACCTAGGGTTTCAAGAGGGAGCCCCAGGGGAGCTTAAAAGGAGGGGGCACGTCTCGCTAGCTCGGGGCTCCACTCCCGTCGTGGCGCTCGTCGTGAGAGAGGAGGAGGGGAAAAAGCGTGTGTCCACGCTGGAAAGGAGGAAGACGACGATGCGTACCGGTTCGGTGGGGCTGGGCCGAGGAGCGAACGGGCCCAGGTGGGCTAGGCCTGGGCTGGGAGGAGAATAAAAAGAAAGGAAGCCCTTTGCTATTTTAAGAAACAGCAAAAACAAAGAAAAGAAAGGCAGAAAGGAAAAAGGAGGATAAAATACATTGCAATATATTTTTAGGCTCCTTGCTGCATGATTGGGTATCCAAAATTGGTTGGCCAATTTTTGGATGCAAGGAAAAATTCCACAAAGGCAAACAGTGCCCTTTCCTATTAAAAATAAATAGAAAAGGGTGTTTAGGGAATTTTGGAGAAGAAAATACAAGGTGAAAAATTCTATAAACTTGAGAATCTTGATCCTTGCATTTTACTGGATTTTACAAAAATGGTTTGACCAATTTTGGCAACAACAAAATTGTGGCCCCTTTTTGAAATTCAAAACCATTTGAACTAGGGCCACTGTTTTTGAATGTTGTAAATAAAGATTTGACAAGATAAGAATCCTTGGCAAAACAAAAGATTTGGCTAACCCAAAGATGAGGTTGAGGGGAGGTGACATGTGGACAGAACAAATGCAAGATCATGCCACTTGAACCACATTGGTCACCTTTGATCACAAAGCAAATGGACTCCAATCCCTATGCAACTTAAGATCACCACATGAAAAGTCATGAACATACACCATGAGAAGTTACAAGTCCAACAGAGAAAGTACAAAACATGGTGTGACATATGGGCATTACATGTGGGCTGTTACAGTTCATGCCCCCTGATGACTAGCTTGAGTAATAGAAACATGAGTCTAGGGGATGTGTTGTTGCCACAAGGGGCAAAAAAACTGTGCTTGTAACCGCGGTTGCAAGGATTGTTTACTTTACGCAAAGTTCTTTTAATGCAGTTTTCCGTTGCTTTGGATTTACACTTTGGGTGGGGCTCGCAACTTAATACCAGCGAGATGTTCTGGATAGATATCTCAAGGTGGATGATTAGTAGTACATGCAGTTGGATTTCGGTCTACTTATTTTGGTGTACCGGCCATGCTTTTGAGCCTCTTACTTTCTTTGTAGTATAGTTAGCATTGCAGTGCATTTTTAATCCTTTCAATTCCCCAGCTGTGATTTGTTTACCTCACATAGCAGTTTTATCGGCTTTTGGGAGAGAGATATCACTAGTGAACATCATGGACCCCGGTCCATATCCTCATCACTGTTTCCATGCTCAATTTGTTTCCTGCTTTTCCTTTCCAGTAGCTATCACTATTATCCTTTATCCCTTGCGTTTGATCCTTTGTAAACAACAAGGCCGGAGAGTTTGACAACCTCTCTGAACTTCGTTGGGAGCAAATTTATTGTGTCGTGTGCAGGTCCAGGCGAAGCAAGTTCTTCTTTTTAGATGGCACATCACTTGCCGAACCACCTACTTGTCGCTTTCGGAGTCCTACGGGAGACAAACCCTATCCTATACGGTAGGGGAAATTTGCTGCTATCCTACATCTCACCTTCCACTTGGAGTAACCAACGAAGGGCTAGAAGCCATTCTCATCTGTCACGCATCAAGAAAATTTCTAGCGCAGTAGTGTATGATCCCAAGCATCTTCTATCTTCCTAGGGATGGCAGTCTCGAGTTTGAGCTTCTCCTCCCTATCTTTGATAAGAGCATTGGTAATATGCTCGGTAAAGGCAATGTTAAGTGTGCTATTGTGGGGGTCTTTAGCCATTTATTTTAAAAATGTGATAACTTCTGAGAGACTACAATTATCAAAATCAAGATCACTACCATTAATTAAAGTGGCGGTGATCTCATCTAAGCTCATAGGTTTGGTAGTTTCTAGACTGATAGGAGTTTCTTGTTCTAAAGTTGAGGTATTAGCATCACCATTAATAGGTCCAGTGGGACTAGGGACGTGTTGGGTGCTAAAAGTTTTGAGATCCTCAACATGTATAGTGGAGATAGTAGTGTGTGTAGGAAGGCTATTAATTATATCTTCCTCTTCCTTTTCTCTATCCCATCTATCCTTAAGTTTGGCTAGCATTCTAATATTCTCATTAATTTGGACTTGGATAACATTCATGGGTGTGGTTTTCCTCTCCTCAAGGGGAGAATTTCTAATCTTAAGAAATTCTACCTCATGAGCTATGTTATCAACCTTCAAAGAGAGGCTATCTAGTTTTTTGAATTTCTATTCTACACTCTTGTTGAAGGCTTTCTGAGAAGTCATAAAGTCCTTAAGCATGCTCTCTATTTCAGAAGTGGAGTTTTTGGTGCTAGGATAAGTGGTGTTGTTCCCATAATTGTTGGATGGGAACGGTCTAGGATTGCTACCAAAATTACTCCTATCAGCATTATTATTAAAGTTGTTCCTAGAGATAAAATTAACATCAACTTGCTCTTGAGCAACCAAGGAAATCAAGGGAACATCATGAGGATCAATAGGAGCTTTCTTAGTAAGTAAAGACATAATCAAGTCAACTTTTTCATTTAGGGAGGAGATCTCCTCGACAGAGTTTACCTTCCTACCTATTTGAGCTCTTTCGGTGTGCCATTGGGAATAGTTTGTCATCATCTCATCTAATAGTTTTGTGGCAGAACCAAGTGTTGTTGACATAAAGGTTCCTCCCGCGGCCAAGTCTAACAGATTCCGCGAGCTAAAGTTCAAGCCTGCATAAAAATTATGGATAACCATCCAATTAGTAAAACCATGTGTAGGGCAGTTCTTAACAAGATAATTCATGTGTTCCCAAGCTAGGGAAACATGTTCATTATCTAATTGCTTAAAATTCATAATATTGCTCCTCAATTGGATAATCTTAGCAGGTGGGTAGTACTTCCCAATAAATGCATCCTTGCACTTATCCCAAGAATGTATGCTATTCCTAGGAAAGGATTGAAACCAAATTTTAACTCCTCCTCTCAAGGAGAAAGGAAAAATCTTATGCTTAACAATATCATCTTCTACTTCTTTATACTTTTGCATATCACATAGTTCAATAAAATTATTCAAGTGTAAAGCAGCATCATCTCCAACACCAGAGAATTGTTCTTTCATAACAAGATTTAGTAAAGCAGGTTTAATTTCATAAGAAGATGTTGAAGTGGCAGGTGCAGCAATTGGAGTGCAGATAAAGTCATTGTTGTTGTGACTAGTGAAGTCACACAACTTAGTGTTTTCATTGGAACCCATAATAGCAGCAGCAAGCAAGGAAAACTTTTTTTGTGTGATTTTTTGATAAAGGACACTAAGACGAAAACGATAAGGTAAACTAACAAGACTAAAAAGCAAAGATAAAAGATATTGTGCAACTCCCCTATCTTGAATAGTGGAGTCCCCGGCAACGGCGCCAGAAATTATGCTTGATGGCACTAAAGTAGTGCTCCTCGTTGGCTACCCCAAGTGGAAGGTTGAGATGTAGCTAGCAGTAATTTCCATTGGCAAAGATACCAAGGTTGAGTTCGACCAGTAGGACTCCAAGGTCGACAAGTAGGTGGTTCGGCAAATGAGGCGTCGTTTGAATGATAATCACTTGCGTTACCTGGACCTGTACACAGAAACAAATAACTTTGCTCCCAACGAGTACAAAGGGTTTGTCAATCCCTCCGGCCTTGCCGTTTACAAAGGATCGAAATTTGGACCAGGGTCCCATGATAAATGCAATGGAAGGTAAATGCAGTAAATAAAGTGGAGGTGTAAAAAATGGTGGAAATTTGGACCAGGGTCCCATGATGTTCATTAGTGATGTCTCTTTCCCAAAAGACGATAAACAACTAAGCTGGGTGAACAAACTACAGCTGGGAAATTGACAGAATTATAAATGCACCGCAATGCTAATTATGCTACTTGAAAGTAAGAGTGCTCAAAAGTATGGGTAGTACGCCAAGAAAAGTAGACCGAAATCCATCTGCATCTACTACTAATCATCCACCTTGCGATATCTATCCAGAACATCTCATTGGTATTAAGTTGCGAGCCCCACCCAAAGTGTATACTCAAAGCAATAGAAAATTGCATTAACAATCTATGCGTAAGGTAAAAATCCTTGCAATCGCGAGTACAAGCACCGTTGTTTTCTACATGGTGGCAACAACACATCCCATACCCTCATGTTTTAGTCACTCAAGCTAGATATCGGGGGGCATGAACCCACAATCATGCATAACGCTCCCTCTTGGAGTCACTATCTACTAATTGGCCAAAGCAATAAAAAGCAACGGAGAACATGCAAGAATTACTCAACAACAAAATATATAAGGTAAACCAAATATATAACTCATCACGATCTGAACATAATCTCATAATCCATCGGATCCTAGCAAACACAGCTTAGCAACAACAGGAAAATTACATAGGTGCCTTGATCATGCAGGGAAGCTCACAAGGTCTAAACATTGAAGAAAAAAAATGGAGAGAAGACATCACATAGGTACTGGTCATGGACCCATGGTCCAAGGTAGACTACTCATGGCACATCCGAGAGGCGTCCATGGTGGTGGAGAGGTCCCCGGAGGTCAATCCTCCCTCCCGCAGGGTGCCGGGAAGAGGTCTTCTGGCATTCCCGATCTTGGAAGCGCTGCGGCGGCGGAACAGAGAGGTAATACGCGATGCGGGATTCTCCTGGAGGGTTTCTGCGATGAGGGGTAAAATAGGCCGAAGGGGGGCACCAGAGGTGGGGCCCACCTTCCAGGCGCCCTGGTAGCGCGACCAGGGATGGGGCCGCGCCACCTGGCCGCCTGGGAGGGGTGTGGCCCCTTCCGGCTCTTCTTTGGTGATTCCGGAAGCTTCCTTGACGCCGATTTTATTCTGATTTTTTTGGATTTTTTCTGGTATTTTAAATTGGCGAAAATTTACTGAAACTAAAAACATCAGCAGTGAGGAACTGGCACTGGGTGCGCTGAGTTTGTAGGTTAGTCAAAATATGTGTAAAATGATATAAAAGTGTAGAAAAACATGTAGCAAATTCACAAAAAAGTGCATGGCACAAGCAGAAATTATAGATACGTTTGGGACGTATCAGGCGCTATCTCGGTATGCATCCCAGCAAGGAATTCTGCTAGATGTGGAATCTATTGCTCACCCACAATAAAATGGTCAAGCAGAGCGAGAAAACGGCCTCATTTTATCAGGCATCAAGCCCCGATTGGTCGAGCCACTTTAGCGAGCACCCGGAGCATGGATTGGTGAGCTTCTAGTAGTGCTCTAGATTATGCGCACCACACCAAACCGTTCAACTAGATTTACTCCCTTCTGCCTCGTATATGGCGCGGAGGCAATCATTCCCTCTAATATTGAGTTCGACTCACCTCGTCATGCCATGTACACGGAGGCAGAAGCCAAGGAAGCTCGAGAAGACGGCTTCAATCTAAAAGAAGAAGCATGCATCCTGGCCTTGACTGGATTGGCAATATATCAACAGAAGTTGCGCCACTACCACAAAAAGAAGATCCGTTCCCTAGCTTTTCGTGAGTGTGACTTGGTGCTCCGCCGAATCCATAAATCGGCGGGCCAGCACAAGTTTCCCTCCCCTTGGGAAGGTCCATTCATTGTCAGTCGAGCACTCAAGAACAATGCATACTACCTCATCGACTAGAGAAAGCCGACCCGATACGTGGACACTTCAGGAGAAGAAATGGAGCATCCCTGGAATGTCGAGCTGTTATGCCTATTTTATAGTTGAGTGGTACCATTGTATCTTTACCTTGCAATACTATCAATGAGAATCATCGTGCGTCCACGAGACTGCATTCGGTTGATGCTAACAGTTAAAATATGTGCATTCAGCAGTCATGTCTAGTCCCGAGGTCGGAAAAATAGGAACCGGGGACTCATCGGTTACCCCAGATGGGTATACCTTGGAAAATCAAACGAGCGGTGGGGTTTTTTGTATGACATCTCCAACTGAATGCAGACCGCATGTCTTCTTTAATGTCAGGGGAGTGTGGCCGATCAGAATCAATCGGAAAGTTTTCACTCCAAGGTATACGTAGGTTGGGACTAGCCGAGTGCAGACGCAGCCAACTTCGACCAGAACAACTGGCCAATAGTCGGTAGGTAGAAATCGGCCTGTTCGCAAATCCATACCTTTATGACAAGAGCTAAAAGTCTAGAAGTACCTGTCCAATTCCTTCGAGGTCTATTCTCTGATCCAAATGCAAACCGTAGGTCAGCTATATGGTTGGCAGGAATATTTGATTAAGGAAGAAAAAAGGCAAAGAAAAAGACAATCGGCTTGAAAACGCAAAGGCAAGAGAGCATTCATATGATAAAATACCATGTTCACAAGAAAACCTGGCCGATTGGTCGAATGTTAATTATTACATAAAATTCACCCTCAAGGGGTGCACTTAGTGTTTGACCAAAGTTGTTCAAAGATAACCAGGAAATGATATGGGCGTGATTCAAGCAGCCAGAGCATCTGGACCAGTCGGAGCACCGAAAGGTGGCACGGTCGCTTCGGATGCAGGAGCAGTCAGAGTAGAGGTAGCAGTGGCTTCGAGCTGAGGAGTAATCAGAGGGTCCTGTGCGGCACTCTCCGAGTGCTCACTGGATGAACCTTCACCTTTGGAAGTGCGGGCATATTGCTCGGAAGTTGATGTAGAGGACTGCCGATGAGCAGAAGGAGCTTGAGTCCCATCATCACTAGTGCTATAGAGAAGTTCACTCAGTGAAGGCGCGGGAATCGGTGTACCATCATTCTCAAGATAAGCAGTGTAATCATGTGGATTATTTACGTTCCCGAGCTCTTCGGCGTGGCGACACAATTGCGGTCAGACTACACCAACACTTTCTTATGATACAGCACGTAGGGAACCTAGCAAGCTCAGATCCAAGTTAGGATACAAACTTACCACAATGGAGAGAGCAGCCTGTATCCCAGCTCGGACAGGAGAATCAAGCAGAATGCCAATTTTCCGGGGCGCGGCCTTCAGGTTGCGAGCTACTTCTTTAGTGGTTTCACCGGCATTCGGCGGCACTCGTGTCGGCCAGAGCAGCTCATTGAGTTTTTAGACTCTAGTCTTGAAAGCACAGAGAGCTCCTTTCCCCAGAGGCAATCGGGCATCCAGAGCTGCAACTAGATCCTCTAGGCCCCAAGATGCAGCAGCATCAGCAACCTCCACACCTCGAGCTTGCCTACTCTCAGCTACATTTTGGGTAGCAGCAGTCTCACAGTTGGGCCACGCACCTGGCACAAGCAATCGGAAAGGGTCAGATCGGAAAAAAAGGAAATCAGGTCGGAAGGCAAGAGATCGGCAAAGGAGAAGAAATTACTAGCGAGGGTAGCATCAACTTTATGTAAGCTAGCAAGGGACAGCTCGGCTTGTCTTGGGAAGCTTAGAGTTCTCCCTGGTGGCATTCATTCACCTCCTCGGCGCGCTTCACCGCGACATCTCGCTGATACGTCCCAAACGTTTCTACAATTTATTCTTGTTCCATGCACTTTTATATCATTTTACACATATTTGGACTAACCTACTAACTCAGTGCACTCAGTGCCAGTTCTTGCCTGCTGATGTCTTTAGTTGCAGTGGTTTTTCGCCAATTTAAAATGCTGAAAAATTCCATAAAAATCAGAATAAAAATCAGCGTCAAGGAAGCTTCCGGAATCACCAAAGAAGATCCGGAGGGGCCCACACCCCCCCTCCAAGGAGGCCCGGTGGCGCGGCCTCACCCCTGGCCGCCCAAGGTAGACTACTCACGGCACATCCGGGAGGCGTCCATGGTGGTGGAGAGGTCCCCGGAGGTCAATCCTCCCTCCGGCAGGGTGCCGGGAAGTGGTCTTCTGGCACTCTCGATCTTGGAAGCGTTGCGGTGGCAGAACAAAGAGGTAATTCGCGATGTGGGATTCTCCTCGATGGTTTCTGCGACGAGGGGTAAAAATAGGTCAAAGGGGGGCACCGGAGCTGCCCTACATGATCAAGGCACCTATGTAATTTTCCTGTTGTTGCTATGCTGTTTTTACAGGGATCCGATGGATTTTTAGATTATGTTCAGATCATGATGAGTTATATATTTGGTTTACCTTTTATATTTTGTTCTTGAGTAATTCTTGCATGTTCTCCATTATTTTTTATTTCTTTGGCCAAGTAGTAGATAGTGACTTCAAGAGGGAGTGTTTTGTATGATTGTGGGTTCATGCCCCCCGATGTCTAGCTTGAGTGACATAAACATTAGACTAGGGAATGTGTTGTTGCTACCAGGGATAAAATAATGGTGCTTGTAACCGCGGTTGCAAGGATTGTTTACCTTACACATAGATTGTTAATGAAATTGTCTGTTGCTTGGAGTTTACACTTTGGGTCGGGCTCGCAACTTAATACTAGCGAGATGTTCTAGATAGATATCTCAAGGTGGATGATTACTAGTAGATGCAGATGGATTTCAGGGTACTTGTCTTGGCGTACTACCCATACTTTTGAGCACTCTTAATTTCATGTAGCAGAATTAGCATTGTGGTGCATTTATAATTCTGTCAATTTCCTAGCTGTAATTTGTTCACCCAGCTTAGTTGTTTATCGTCTTTTGGGAGAGAGACATCACTAGTGAACATCATGGGACCCCGGTCCATATTTCCATCATTGTTTACACCTCCACTTTATTTACTACATTTACCTTCCATTGCATTTATTATTATCATTATCTCTTGCGTTTGATCCTTTGTAAATGGCAAGGCCGGAGGATTGACAACCCCTCTATACTCACTGGAAGCAAAGTTATTTCTTTCTGTGTGCAGGTCCAGGTAACGCAAATGATTATCATTCAAATGGCGCCTCATTTGCCGAACCACCTACTTGTCGACCTGGGAGTCCTACTGGTCGAACTCAACCTTGGTATCTTGGGAAATTACTGCTAGCTACATCTCAACTTTCCACTTGGGGTAGCCAACGAGGAGCACTACTTCAGTGCCATCAAGCATAATTTCTGGCGCCATTGTCGGGGACTCCAATATTCAAGATACGGGAGTTGCACACTATCTTTTACCTTTGATTTTTAGTCTTGTTAGTTTACTTTCCAGTTTTTTCTTTTGCTTGTGTGTCTTATATGAAAAAACCAAAAAAATAGTTGCTACCTTTTTTCTTTGTCTTTGTCTGCCTATTGATGCTGTCTTTACCATGGGTGTGGAACCACTGAAATATGGTAGGATGGACATGTTTAAGTTGGATCGCCTTCAATCAGTTTGTGCTCGCGCTAAAAACCCAACCGACTTGGTTGAGGGAAAATCATTGGATGAGCATGCTCATTATAGGCGAAACCGCTTATCTCAGAAAGTGAAACACTTATGGGATCAAATACAAGCTTCTTATTGCTATGCTGAGTGTATATGCCACATTTATGATTTTACTTGTTGTTCTAATATAGATCGTAAACACCTTCCTTTCCAATGTGAGTTTAATGAAAATGAGATCCTATCTTCTTATGCTAAAGGTGTTTATGATTACTTTGATGTTGAAAAGATTGAAGAATTTTTTGCTTTTATGGGTGCTTATGAGATTTCTTCTTTGATTGAAATGTATTACGATACTATTCACAAATCCGAAAACCTTGCAGTTCTTGCTTATTTCTTTGAGAATTATATTTTCAATTATCATATTAAGGATTTTTAAAAAAAAAAATTCTGCCCAAGAAGAGGCTAATGATTTCTATGATGAGGAATCCTATGATTCCGAGGACTCACTTGATACGTCCCTTTCTGAAAATCTTGATACTTGCTTTGTTGATGGACATGATGCCAATATGGATGATGCTTACAAAGATGAACTTGCTATAGTTCCTTATGTTGAGAATGAAATTGTTGCTATTGCACCCACACTTGATTTTCCTATTATCCTTTTGAAATCTCCAACTCATATTCCGGAGAATTGTGCTCTTATTAAGGCTCAATGTGATGGGTTGCATTTATCTTATGCTCCTAAAGACCGTGTTGAAAAATTTACATGTATGCTTGGAGGTCATGAACAACATGATTTATGTGATAGTTATATTTTTTATGGTTTTCATGATGCTACTGAAAATTACTTTGAGAGAGGAAAGCTTGGTTAAAAAAACTTTCATGTTACAAAAACACATCTCTTTGTGATGAAAGTTTTGAAGTTGCTCCTGTTCCACCTTCGTATGCTTGTCACTAGGTGCTTTCATAATTTATTTCTTTACAAGTTTCACATGCATAGGAAGTGGGTTAGGCTTAAATGTGTTTGATATTTGCTTCTTGATGCTCTTTTTTGCTTCAATTCTTATTCTTATGAGAGCATCTTCTAAAATCTTCATGCCTAGCTAAAAGGCATAAAAGAAAGCACTTGTTGGGAGGCAACTCAAGATGTTTTTTCTTTCAGTTTTAGTTTTCTTGATGTTTGTTACTAATGTAGCAACATCATTGTATATTTATTTTCAAACTTTGTGCCAAGTTTTAGCCTCCGACTGCAAGAAAATTCAAAAGTTGTGACATACTATCCAGAAACAGATTTTGTTCCCTTGACAGCAAAATTTGCTATAAATCATCAGATCATCTTTTTGATCTGAATCTTTTTTACAGTATGCTACTTACAATTATCTTTCGTGTGTGTGTTCTGTGTTTGGTTATTTGAGTTGCATAAGTACCCCGAAAAAATTATTTACTACCTAATGGTTTGTTTTTCACAGATTCTGCCACGTTTTGCGTTTTCATCGTTTTTCAAACCTTAAGCTTTCTTTTTCTTTGCAAATTTTCTTTGGCAATATTGAGAAAAAATAGCTCTTCAAGAATATCTTTATTTCAAGTGTAGAAATTTTTTATTTTATCATGGGTAATAACCACCTAATCAGCTCATGATGAGTTTCGAATGAAGGGAGTTTTCAAGGATGCGAAAGGAGATGATGAAAGAAGATTCGGAAGTGTCAAGCGCTCAAGATTGGGGATGCCCCCATGCACCCCCAAGAAATATCCAAGGAGACTTAATAATCTAAGATTGGGGATGCCCGCATGCATCCCCTTCTCCATCAACAATCATCAGTTTGTCCTTCTCCATGCTATATTTTTATCGCTTGATATGTTATGTGCTAAACTTGGAGCATCTCGCTCTTTACTTTTTAGGTTGTTTTAGTTTTTCTTGATGTTCATAACAAGTTGGATCCTATCCTTCATTGTTTGGGAGAGAAACACGCTCCACTCCACCGTAGAACACAACATAGGCTTGCATGCTTACACTACTAGGAAAAAGCTTATAGGTAGATGCTTAATAGTAGCGCCCTCTAAAGAGGGGCGCTACTGATAATACGAAGTAGCGCCTCCTCTCGAAGACCGCTGCTGCTATTCCTTTAGTAGTAGCGCCCCAGCCGCAGAACCGCTACTGGTAAAGGTGGTCCCCACCAAAGCCAGCTGACAAGTGATAGTAGTAGCGCCACCCTGGAAAGCCCGTTACTACTATCACCTTATCAATAGCGCCCTGCCGTCTCGCCCGCTGCTGCTAAAGTGGATCGAACTTAGCCCAGAGGCCCTCAAATAGCGGCAACGCGTTTACAGGAGGGGCGCTACTACTAATACAATAGCAGTAGCACGGTACAATTACAAGCGCTGCTGGTAAGGCGCAACAGCCACCTTTTCACCACCCCCCTCCCCCCTCCTCTCTCTCCCTCACTTCCTTCTTCCTCATTCCTTCTCCTACCTCTTGTCCATCTCCATTAATGCATTACACCATCTCCATTAATGCACCACACCATCTCCATTAATGCAATATCTTTCTCTTTCCTTCTTTGCTCCTCCTCGATCCGGCCACCACCATGCATATGCACATCTCTCGATCTCATCCTCATCTCACTTTCTTCCCACCATAAATGCATCTAGCTATATCTCTTTCTCACCTGTCTCCTTCCCCTCACTAGCTAGTGCAAGCTTCTCCCAAGTGTGATATTTTAACAAAAAGGTATATACTTTCTCTCTCTCTCTTAATTAATTACTAGCTATCTAGCGAGCTAGGTGAATGGATGAGATATGAGTAAAAAATTGTGCTTTGCATGAATGAAAATATTTGTGTGTGTGTGTGTGTGTGTGTATGGGTGTGTGATATGAGAGTTTGCCTATGTTTTGCCGAAATGTCGATTTATTTCCGTTTCGGCGAAATTTGGGCAAACTCTATATGTCCTATTTTTAGGAAAGGTCATGCCGAATTTTTGTATGACTTTGATATGCATATGCATGTGTCGTTATAATCTTTTGTTTATATAACTCGCAGCCGACCATGAAGGTATGTGGAAGGATGGTGAATAGATACTTGCGATCCGCGGTGGACGACATGAATAAAAAAACGAAAAGGAGATCTTATGTCCGTGTAAAAAATGCAAAGAAGGCGTCTGGCTGGACCCCTTTAAGGGTGGACGTATGAAGGCGCACCTGCTTAGATATGGTTTCATGGATGGCTATACTCGATGGATAACTGAAGATGATGATGACGATATCAACGGTGCAACCAATAACCCCATGGAAGCGGATGAAGAGATGATTGATGGATTCGAAGACGAAGAGGCCGCTAGAAATTATGACGGCGGAGAAGAGGCCGCACATGGTAATGGCGGAGAAGATCAAGCCGAACATGACGGAGAAGATGCGGACATGACGGATCCTTCGTCGCTACTAAATTCAATCGTGCGGGACCCTCATGTTCGAGACCTGCTTCGCAAGAAGACGACTAGCGACAGAGTTGCTTCTAGAGAGGAGGCCAAGTTGGTGCAACTGCAGGTAGACTCGAAGACTCCATTGTATGATGGTTGCGCTCCTGAGGTGACCCGCTTGAGTTTCACGCCCGAACTTCTAAAGACGAAGGCTAAAAACAAATGGAGCGACAAAAGCCTCGATGATCATATCAAGTATCTAAGAAAGACGGTTCTTCCCCCGGGGAACCTTTGTCCTACTAGTGTTGATGAGGCCAAGAAGATTGTGTGACCTTTTAATCTGCCGCACATTGGATACCATGCATGCATCAACGATTGTATCATTTATTGGAACGAGAACGCAGAAAAAACCAGTTGTTCGGTGTGCAATGCTGATAGATACAAGAAGGCTGGAAAGAAATCTCCTCAGAAAGTTGTATGGTATTTTCCAATCGCTCCTCGTCTGTAGCGTTATTTCGTAGATCCTAAGGAAGCAGAGCTAATGCAGTGGCACGCGGTCAAGAAGGTGCCTGATGATGGAGATGATCCGAAGATGAGACACCCAGTGGATGGAAGCCAGTGGAGAGCGTTGAACGCCGAATATGGATTTCATCTTGATCCAAGGAACGTCATGCTTGGCGTGAGTTCAAATGGCATGAATCCGTTTGGCAACCAGAACACCAACCACAACACATGGCCCGTGTCTGTATGGATGTACAACATTCCCCCGTGGAAGTGCATGAAGACAAATTACATACACATGAGCATTCTGATTCAAGGGCCGAAACAGCCGGGAAATAATATTAATCTATATCTCGGCCTACTGAAAGAGGAGCTAGAAATGTTATGGAAATCACTAGTCAAGACCTGGGACGCTTTCGGCAAAGAATATTTCTATATGAAAGCCGCGGTGCTGACGACGGTGCACGACTATCTCGGTTACGGATATGTATCAGGACAGGTGTGCCATGGATATTGCGGATGAACGAGGTTCATGGATAATACAACGTCTCAGCAGCTAACGAAAGATGGTGGGTCTGCGAAAATTGTGTCCATGGGGCATCGAAGATGGCTCGAGAAGAATGACCTGTGGAGAAACCGTGGAGATATATTCAATGGCGAGATTGAGCATCGAGGACCTCCACGTAAGAGGGGCGGCGCCAAAATTGATGAGTTGTTGAAAAACTGGAAAGAGTGCCCCGCACCTGGAAAGATGAAAAAACCGGAGCCGCTGCTGAAGGTATGGAAAATAAGGTCTGTTTTCTGGTACTTGGAGTACTGGCCCAAACTCGATACTCCTCATTGTCTTGATCAAATGCATATCACGAAGAATGTTCTCGAGAGTTTGCTTGGCACACTGATGAACATGCTGGAGAATACCAAGGATGGGCCGAAGCCAAGAAGAGACTTGGAAGATTTGGAAATAAGGGCAGATCTCCACATGCCCCATAAAACGACCGAGACAGAGACGGAGACAGAGGCGGGGGACAGCAGGCGGGGAAAAAAAGTAAAGAAGAAGGAAGATAAATATTGCCCCCCTTCTTTCTTCACCTTAAATACGAAGGAGATCGATCAATTTTTCAAGTGTCTTACCGGAATAAAAGTTAGTTCTGGTTATTGTGGGAAGATAAGAAGATTTCTAGACATCCAGAAAAAAGGTTCAGCGGGATGAAGTCTCATGACTGTCACGTGATGATGATGCATATACTCCCGGTTGCCCTTAGAGGGATAATGGACATGCACGTCCGTGACACGCTTACTGCTTTGTGTAATTTTTTCGATGTTACCTCTCGAAAGTCTATCAGCTCGAAGCAACTCAGAAGGCTACAGGAAGAGATCGTTGTCATACTATGTGAGCTCGAGATGTACTTCCCGCCCGCTGTGACGCCCCCAAAATCAATCTGTGTACAGTAATCATACACGCAGGGTACACGGCTGATATTAGGGTGCCACGGTGAGAATATCGCAGCACAACTCTAAACACAAAAGGATAAACCAATATGTTACAATAAAGGGGGTCACGCGGACCCGAATACATAAGTTATACAAGCCATAATATCTGAGTACAGACATAGTTAGTCAAGTTATGCCTTAAGAAGGCTAGCACAAATAACATCAGAGATACAGATCGAAAAGGCAAGGCCTCCTGCCTGGGAGCCTCCGAAACTACTCCTGGTCCTGGTCAGCGGGGGTCTCGACGTAGTAGTATCCGCCTCTGGGGTACTCCTGCTCCTGGGCTCCAACGTCGACTGCAGCGGCCGATCAGGGAAAACATAAAAGGGGAAATAAAGCAAAGGTGAGTATCTAGCATACCCGCGAGTCTTACGTCCGCTACTAAGCATTATGCATTTGTATCAACGGAAAGGGGAGGCTGTGTAAAGTGGACTGCAAGATAGAAATCAGAATAAGGGTAAGAAGCTAGGCCTATCGAAGACTAGCATCTTCCGACGTTATCTTGCAGCATGAGAAGAGAAACAACCAACAGTTCATATAAAGCATAAAGTAACAACGAAGCAGAAGTTGCTGCAACATTGCATAATATAAGTTGTAATGATTAATAATAATAATGCCTCCGAGTTCCCTTCCTCGACTCCCTGCGAGGAAGAAGACCCGGAACCATATAGTTTAATAGTAATAGTTTCTAGTGGTAAGATCCAGCTTCAGCATAAAGCGTCCTGTTACCGTGGACACGGCTATTCGAATAGATTAAACTCGCTGCAGGGGTGCACTACTGTTCAGCCTGCATGCTCGGATCTCCAGGGTGGCGTGAACCTTGTTAGGGAACGCCCCACCGAGGCTATCCGACACATCGCAGCCCATCGAGGCTCAACAGAGAGGCCATCCGCCGGACTATATCCTATGCGCCAAGGGGTCTAGGACCCTCACCCTTGCACGCTCCTGCACGGTGTGTGGCTGGCCGGCGAAGCGAAAACAAATCCAAAAACACACCGTCCGAACGAAGAAGACACCACTTCCCGGCGCAGGCCGCGGTACTGCTGACGTTTGAAGAGATTTCATACAAACTACGACGCAGGGGAACCTATAACTCCTTATCCCACGTGAAGGTAGTGCGTATAGACCAACGGGCCTCTCAAGTCATCCACCGAACCATTTAGCATTTTAATTAACCCGCGCGACAACCGTTATCGTTGCCTCGACTGAACCGACCCGCGGTCAACGACAACAGTCAGGACCACCAGTACATCGGTACCTGCCCTGTCGTCCCACCAAGTCACTGCGGCTACCAACAAGGTGAACCGTCTCCTTACCTTGTCTCGCGTGTGCTCTTGGTAGAGCTCGACTTTCGTGGTTTGGTAACTCTCGCGAGATACGAGCAAGGGCCAAGCACGCCAGTAACGTTGGTCGTACCCTCCCTGTCGTTCCAGACGATATACCGCTCGCGGGCACCGTTGGGTCGCCCGGCTTCTTACCTTTAAGGAAAACCGCTGTCCAGGACCCTATGATGGCAAGACAAAGTCAGCCTCGAGTGGAGTACAAGGATTACTCCTGGATAGCTCACACTTGAGGTGACTAGGCATAACCCAGATAGGGGCCTTTGGCGGTGTCTGCTTTGTACCGTACCTGTGCAGTTGTATATATTGTATCCGTGTTCACCCCCCTGAGTGATCACGTCCCGCTATCTAGTCCTAGCTAACAATGCGCAGGGCTCACTTCTGAATATATGCATAATTATAACAGGCAGCATAGGACAAAGGAAGGTACAGCAAGGGCGACAAAATCAGGCTATGCAATTGAATAGGATTGTAATCGTAGCAGCAGCAGTAAATTGCCTAGTGCAAGAAAGTACAGAAAAGATAGGAGATATCTGGGGAAGAGAATGGCTCTGCTTTCCTGGAAGCTCGCGGGTAGGGGCAGGGTCGTCGACGAAGTAGTCGTACCCGGCAGCAGTGTAGTCGGCGGTAGCAGCGGGGTCTACAGGAGAATTAAAAGAGGGGATAAACACAGCAAATACAAAGCAATCATATCAAACAGATACATGGCATGACGTATGCAAAGTTAACGGTGGTCTAACGCAGTACGATGTATCAGGCTCAGAGCAGGAATTCATCCGGGGATGAACTACCGGCTCCGGGTGATTACCGGACAGGGCGACCGGAGGGGGAAGGTATCATGCCAGAGGTGTCGTGGACATCCGAAAATGATAAGGGGGGTGTCTCCGGGTTAGTTGAACTATTCCGAACAATATTCGTGTTCGGAATAAATTCATCCGGATACTTTATCAGTACCGGACAAATCATCGGACAAACGGCCCGGAGGGGGGGTGTCGATGTTCGTTGTGTTAGAGGGGTGTGGTGGGTATACGGATACCGTATCCGTATTCGTTATATTTTTCTGATCAATTTTGATGTATAAAGTTTTTGAATCTGACTTACGGTTTAAAAGATATTGAATTTCCAAATTTAAATCATATTATAACATTTTTAGAATTTCTTTAATTAAACAAATAAACATTATCCACAACAGTGGAGTTGACTGGTCAAACCTGACCAGTGGGACCCACTGGTCAGCCTCACACTGCTAATAAAACATTTAATTAAATTTATTTAACCACTGAACCCACATGTCAATCACTACTGTTTTATAATTTCTTTTTAGTTAATCTAATTACTAGTGGGGCCCAGGTGTAAGCCTAACAGTACTAACTAACAGTTATTTAAACTATACCTTGCCAAGGGCCCACCTGTCATAGAGTGGGGTAAACTAACAGGGGGTTATTTTCTTTTTTTTTCTTAACGACGATTAGTGGCTAATTAAACCAGAGGGGTCCACAGGCCAGTGGGTGAACCCACTGGGTTTAGCCCGTGCCCAGGCTCGGCACCGGCGGCCACGGTTGGCCGGAGCGGAGCATGCGGGGCGAGCCGGAAGCACGGGGAGGGCACGGCCCGTGGCGCCACTGGCATGCGCCGAGCGCGGCCAGGATGCCGGCCGGCACGCGGGGCGGCCAAGGATGTCCAGGAGCTTGTGCTCCCGTCCATGGCGGCCGTGCTCACGGCACCAAACGGGGAGGTGGCTGCGGCAGCCAAACGGCGAAGGGAAAAAGCGGGGGAGTGGGGGAAGCTCACCGGGAGTGCGAGGAGCTTCACGGGGTGGACGGGGGCACACGGGCGGCGGCGAATTTTGTCGTCGGAGTCGATGGCCGTGGCGGAGGGAGCGGGTTCGATTCAGGCAAGGTAGTGGCCGCCGGGTTGGGCTTGAGGGCGAGGGCGAACCGGAGGAGGCCGGCGGAGCTCCAGGACAAGGTGCCGTGGCTCGGTGTGCCCGGTGGCCATGAGGACGGCTACGCACACGCCCACGGTGGCTCGGGCGAGCTTGGCACGGCGAGAGGCGGCGCGGGAAGGAAGGAGGGGAAAAAGGGCGTCCGCGGGTTAGGGTTGGGGGCGCAAGGGCTTGGGGGGAGTCATATCCACGCCGCCGGCCGTGGTTGGCCGCCACGGCACGCCGGCCGGCCGTGGGATGTCCTCCACGCAGCCGAGGAAGAAGACAAGGGAGGGAGGGGCTGCTGGGCCGGGGTGGGCTGGATTCGGTGGGGGTTGGGGAGGTTAGCTGGGCCGGTTGGCCTAGTGGGAGAGGGGGGGTTTGGGCTATGCCCCTTTTTATTTGTTTCCCTCTTTTGCTTTTCTGTATTTTCTTTTTGTAATTGTTTTACTATCTTAGGAATTTTTGTAAAATGTTTTAGATGACCCAAAAATAGTGTTACACTACAAGGCAGTGCCACAAAAAGTTTGGGTAGCAACAAAAGTCATTTAATATTTTATTATAATATTAAATTATTAAATTATGGTTTTCGGCCTCTGTTTTGATTTGTTTAGAATTATTTAGAGATTAATAAAATCTCCAACTTGGTGATACATGCTCCACTGAATATTAGTAATTTAATAAAAGTGGTAGCACAATTTTTGGACAATGTTTTATTTTCACCTTGTTTTTATTATTCCACCAAAGGGCAATTGATTTGATCTCAACTCAAAGGTAGTTTGATTTGAGTTTGATATTGCTTTGATTCTACATGACCAAGGTCCATGATCACAATGCATTCAAGAACATCAAAGTGGAATTTGAATTTGAACTGTTCCAAGTTGATCAAACAAAAGTTTTGAACAGTAGTGATGAACAGTAATAGTGATTACTGTTCACTGACAGTGAGGGTGTTACAAATCTCCCCCACTACAAGAATTCTCGTCTCGAGAATTTAAGTGGTAGCGGGAAAAAGCTCGGGGTATTCTTCACGAAGACGATCTTCGCGTTCCCAAGTGGCTTCATCTTCAGAATTATTCGACCACTGAACTTTGAGAAACTTAGTCGTCTTGTTGCGGGTTCGGCGTTCAGACTGATCAAGAATGAGGCTTGGATGTTCTTGATAGGTCAAGTCTTGCTGCAGCTCAATCATATCATGTTCCACTTCGCGGATAGGGTCTTTGAAGCAGCGTCGGAGTTGCGACACATGGAAGACATCGTGGACTTGAGAGAGGTTTGACGGCAATTCCAATCGGTATGCCACCGGTCCACTCCTGGACAGGATACGGAACGGGCCAATGTAGCGAGGAGCTAACTTGCCTTTGATCCCGAAGCGGTGAGTGCCCCTCATGGGAGTGACACGGAGGTACGCGTATTCGCCAGGTTGATAGACCATTTCTTTGTGCTTGCGGTCATAGTTGCTCTTCTGGCGGGACTGAGCAGCCTTCAAGTGTTCACGAATAACGCGGACCTGATCTTCGGCATGCTGTATAATTTCCGGACCAATGAGGGTTCGTTCCCCAGTTTCTGACCAATTCAGAGGGGTTCGACACTTACGTCTGTAAAGAACTTCAAAGGGAGCCATCTGCAGACTAGCTTGATAGCTATTGTTGTACGAAAATTCAGCAAATGGAAGAGATTCCTCCCATTTCTTACCGAATGAAATGACACAATCTCGAAGCATGTCTTCAAGCACTTGGTTGACTCGTTCGACTTGGCCTTGCGACTGGGGGTGATAAGCGGTGCTGAAATTCAGGTGAGTGCCCATATCTTCTTGGAAACTGACTAGCAGAGATCGTCTCCTTGACTGGCAGAAAGTGGGAAACTTTGGAGAATCGGTCGATGACGACAAAGATCACATCATGACCCTTCTGGGATCGCGGAAAACCGGTGACGAAGTCCATTTCAATCTTGTCCCATTTCCATTCAGGAATAGAGAGTGGTTGTAGAGTTCCAGCAGGTCTTTGATGTTTGGCTTTGACGCGACGGCAAACGTCACACTCATCAACATAACGAGCAATGTTTTTCTTCATACCAGGCCACCAGTACCGTTGACGAAGGTCCTGGTAAATCTTGGTGCTACCTGGGTGGATCGACAACGGGGTATCATGAGCTTCTTTCATAATATCCAGAGTCAAGTTTAGATTTCCCTTGCTAGGAACCACTAAACGATTCTTGAAGTACAACGCTTGATCATCAGCAAGCCTGTAGTCTGAGGGCTTTCCTGTGGCGAGATATCACTTCATCTCTTCGTAATCAGAGTCAGCTCTTTGGATGAACTTGATATCTTTGTCGAGGTCTACTTCAACAACAAGGGAATTCACATGTCCCTGCGGAACAATTTCAAGGTTCAACTTGCGGAGCTCTTCATACAGAAGTGGCTGCTCTATCTGGACTTCAAGTTCAGAACAGTAGGCTTTGCGGCTTAAGGTATCGGCCACCACATTAGCTTTGCCAGGGGTGTAAGAAATTCCCATGTTGTATTCGGCTATTGTCTCGAGCCATCTCTGCTGGCGGAGATTCAAGTCTGGTTGAGTAAATAGGTACTTCAGGCTTTGGTGGTCGGTGTAGATCTCACAACGATTACCACTGAGGTAATGTTGCCACAACTTCAATGCATAAATGACCGCTCCCAATTCGAGATCATGTGTTGGATAGTTTTCTTCGTGAGCACGCAACTGACGAGAGCCATAAGCAATCACTTTGCGCTCTTGCATTAGGACACAGCCTAATCCTTGACGAGACGCGTCGCAATATATCACGAAGTCCTTCTGGGTATCAGGCGGAGCAAGCACTGGGGGAGAAGTGAGCTTGTCCTTTAGAGCTTGAAAACTTTCTTGACATTTTTCAGTCAACTCAAACTTGACGCCCTTGTGAAGCAGATTAGTCTACGGCTTGGCAATCTTGGAGAAATTCTCAACAAAACGGCGACAATAGCTGGCAAGGCCGAGGAAACTGCGTACTTGCTTGACAGTCCTGGGCGGAGTCCAATCAAGAATAGCCTGGATACGTTCGGGGTTGACGGCAACGCCATCCATGGAAATCACATGACCAAGGTAGGTCACTTCAGGAAGCCAGAACTCACACTTAGAATACTTAGCGTAGAGTTTGTGTTCTCGAAGCTTTTCCAGTATAAGGCGAAGATGTTCAGCATGTTCTGCATCGGTCTTGGATTAAATCAATATATCATCCAGATAAACCACGACAAACTTGTCGAGGTATTCCATGAATATATAGTTCATCAATCTGGAGAAGGTGGCTGGTGCATTCGTCAAGCCAAAGGACATGACAGTATACTCGTATGAACCATAGCGAGTAATGAATGCGGTCTTCGGGATGTCCTCATCACGGACCCGGATCTGATGGTAACCCAACCTTAAGTCGAGTTTTGAAAACACCGTGGATCCAGCAAGTTGATCATAAAGATCATTGATCCGAGGGAGAGGGTACTTGTTCTGTATCGTGGCTTGGTTGATGGGTCGGTAATCTTGGACCAAACGGTTCGTGCCATCACTCTTCTTGACAAAGAGCGAAGGTGCTCCCCAAGCAGAGGAACTTGGACGGATGAAACCTTTGTCGAGTGCTGTGTCGATCTCCTTCTTCAGTTCAAGGAGGTGGTGAGGTGGCATCTTATAGGGAAGATTGGAAATAGGGACGGTGCCAGGCTTCAAGTCGATGACGAATTCAACTTCCCTAATCGGGGGTATTCCCGGAAGTTCTTCTGGGAAGACGTCGGGAAAATCACAAACGACTGGAACTTGCTCAATTCCTTCAAGAGGCGAGACGTTCAAAGCATTCATCATATAGATATGCATTTCAGCATCACGGGTAATCCGGGTGGTGTGGTTAACAACCTCACCGGAGGGGTGAAAAAGTTGGACAGACTTGGTACCACAATACAGTGCGGCATCGTGGACTTTCAACCAATCCATTCCCAGGATGAGGTCTATGGTGGAAGACTTCAGAATGATGGGGGACACGTGGAATACATCTCCTTCGATTTCAACGGCGGTATTGGGCACCAGCATGGTGGTTCGGCATTGGCCTATCGGGGTGCGAACAACCATCGGTGTGTCCATCTTTCCAAGCGTAAAGTTATGCGACAATGCGAATGCTTCCGACATGAAAGAATGCGATGCTCCTGTATCAAATAAAACAGTAGCAGGTATTGAGTTAATGAGGAGAGTACCCATCACGGTAGCGGGCTGTGCCTGAGCTTCTTCAACGTCAATGTTGTAAGCATGTCCACGAGTGTGAGCAGAAGACCCAGTGTTATAGTTGGGGGTCCTGTTGTTGCCACGACCAGCAGGGTGAACTACCAGTTGATTCTGTCGCTGAGGGCAGTCTCTGGAAAAGTGATCTGGCTGATGGCACTTGAAGCACAAGCCATCTTGAGGACGGAGGGGTGCAGTCTCAGTCTTCGGCTGTCTCGGCGGAGGCGGAGGCAGATGAGGTGCAACATACGACGGCCTTGGTGCAGGGGCAGGTGGACGATACACACTGTGTGGAAGCCAAACGCGTTGCTTCTGTTCTGTGCCCGAAGATGAGCCAGCATCACGGGGGCGCTTCGGCGAACCACCGAACTTAAGCTGAGCTGTCTCAAGAGTGATAGTCTGGTTCACCATGGTGGCGAAGTCGGGGAAGACGTGCAAAGCCAGTGCAAGCTGGAGATCTGGGTTGAGTCCATCACGGAACTTCTCTTGCCTATTTGCATCATTGGGGAGGTCACTTGCAGCATAGTGGGAGAGGCGGAGGAATTCCCTCTGATAAGCCTCGACAGTTTTGTTGCCCTGAACAAGGTTGCGGAACTCGGTCTTCATACGGTTCATAATCGCCTGGGGGACATAACGAGCACGGAAGGCAGTCTTGAAGTCATTCCAAGTGACGACAGTCCCTTCAGCTAGCGAGCCCTTGTAAGTGTCCCACCACTGAGCAGCGGGACCACGCAGGAAATAGGACGCAAAGTTGACGTAATCAGCAGCGCTCACATTAGTGAACTCCAGCTGACGAGTGATGTCATGAAGCCAATCATCGGCATCCAGTGGCTGTTCAGGTTGGTGGAAGAGAGGGGGATTGAGACGCATGAAATCCCGCAGAGTAACCACAGGCGGTTTGTTCTGGTGCTGGTTCTGATTCTGATTCTGGTTCTGGAGCTAATCTATGACTCCTTGCATAAACACCTGGTTCATCTGAAACTGCTGCATCATCGCGGCCATGTACTCCGGCGGCGGAGGTGGATCGTTGGCACCACGACCACGACCACGACCACCACGACCAGCCATCCTGCTAGAATTTAACAGGGGTATTTCAGCGATGGAAATTTTAACGAGATGCCGGAAACGAGTAAGAGGTAAAGCGACAACAAAGAGGAGGCGCGGATATATAGGAGTAGTCATATAAGACATACACATCCACACATAGAATCAATCGAAAAACGGGCAGCGTAACGTCGTAGAAATTAAGGGAAAAAGGACACACTAGGTGGCGCGCAGACCGCGGTAAGGATTACACGACGCGACATAGATTCCACTATGTCAATCACGCCGCAAGAAAACTGTTGGCCACAGGAGTTAATGCCAGAGGACGCGTGGCCTGCCCAGAATGAGAATGGGATCCGCGGTCCGGAACCTGGGGTAGAACTCCTGCAACACGACTCAATCAATGGGGAAGCACCAAAACGCCAGATGGAATCAAGAGAACGTGATCTTAATGTCAGAGTTTGTAAAACTTACCAGCAAGGATAAGAGAGCAGATTCCTAGAGCATAGGTAAGGAGAAAAGGATCCTAATACCATAGATATCACACGTAGTGACATCGATGTGGGCCCATAAGCCAAACATTAAGTTAGCAAAATAGTTTTTCAAGGACTAGACTCAACTTCGACCAGGTAGTGGTGGGGTGGCTTCCTACAGGCAGTCGGCTCTGATACCAACTTGTGACGCCCCCAAAATCAATCTGTGTACAGTAATCATACACGCAGGGTACATGGCTGAGATTAGGTTGCCGCGGTGAGAATGTCACAGCACAACTCTAAACACAAAAGGATAAACCAATATGTTACAATAAAGGGGGTCACGCGGACCCGAATACATAAGTTATACAAGCCATAATATCTGAGTATAGACATAGTTAGTCAAGTTATGCCTTAAGAAGGCTAGCACAAATAACATCAGAGATACAGATCGAAAAGGCAAGGCCTCCTGCTTGGGATCCTCCGAAACTACTCCTGGTCCTGGTCAGCGGGGGTCTCGACGTAGTAGTACCCGCCTCCGGGGTATTCCTGCTCCTGGGCTCCAACGTCGACTGCAATGGCCGATCAGGCAAAACATAAAAGGGGAAATAAAGCAAAGGTGAGTAGCTAGCATACCCGCGAGTCTTACGTCCGCTACTAAGCATTATGCATTTGTATCAATGGAAAGGGGAGGCTGTATAAAGTGGACTGCAAGATAGAAATCAGAATAAGGGTAAGAAGCTAGGCCTATCGAAGACTAGCATCTTCCGACGTTATCTTGCAGCATGAGTAGAGAAACAGCCAACAGTTCATATAAAGCATAAAGTAACAACGAAGCAGAAGTTGCTGCAACATTGCATAATATAAGTTGTAAGGATTATTAATAATAATGCCTCCGAGTTCCCTTCCTCGACTCCCTGCGAGGAAGAAGACCCGGAACCATACAGTTTAATAGTAATGGTTTCTAGTGGTAAGATCCAGCTTCAGCATAAAGAGTCCTGTTACCGTGGACACGGCTATTCGAATAGATTAAACTCCCTGCAGGGGTGCACTACTGTTCAGCCTGCACGCTCGGATCTCCAGGGTGGCGTGAACCTTGTTAGGGAACGCCCCACCGAGGCTATCCGACACATCGCAGCCCATCCTAGGCTCAACAGAGAGGCCATCCGCCGGACTATATCCTATGCGCCAAGGGGTCTAGGACCCTCACCCTTGCACGCTCCTTCACGGTGCGTGGCTGGCCGGCGAAGCGAAAAAAAATCCCAAAAACACACCGTCCGGACAAAGAAGACACCACTTCCCAGCGCAGGCCGCGGTACTGCTGACGTTTGAAGAGCTTTCGGACAAACTACGACGCAGGGGAGCCCATAACTCCTTATCCCACGTGAAGGTAGTGCGTACAGACCAACGGGCTTCTCAAGTCATCCGTCGAACCATTTAGCATTTTAATTAACCTGCGCGACAACCGTTATCGTTGCCTCGACTTAACCGACCCGCGGTCAACGACAGCAGTCAGGACCACCAGTACATCGTTGCCTGCCCCGTCGTCCCATCAAGTCACTGCGGTTACCAACAAGGTGAACCGTCTCCTTACCTTGTCTCGCGTGTGCTCTTGGTAGAGCTCGACTTTTGTGGTTTGGTAACTCTCGCGAGATACGAGCAGGGGCCAAGCACGCCAGTAACGTCGGTCGTACCCTCCCTGTCATTCCAGACGATATACCGCTCGCGGGCATCGTTGGGTCGCCCGGCTTCTTACCTTTAAGGACAACCGCTGTCCAGGACCCTATGACGGCAAGACAAAGTCAGCCTCGAGTGGAGTACAAGGATTACTCCTGGATAGCTCACACTTGAGGTGACTAGGCATAACCCAGATAGGGGCCTTTGGCGGTGTCTGCTTTGTACCATACCTGTGCAGTTGTATATATTGTATCCGTGTTCACCCCCCTGAGTGATCACGTCCCGCTATCTAGTCCTAGCTAACAATGCGCAGGGCTCACTGCTGAATATATGCATAATTATAACAGGCAGCATAGGACAAAGGAAGGTACAGCAAGGGCGACAAAATCAGGCTATGCAATTGAATAGGATTGTAATTGTAGCAGCAGCAGTAACAATGCCTAGTGCAAGAAAGTACAGAAAAGATAGGCGATATCTGGGGAAGAGAATGGCTCTGCTTGCCTGGAAGCTCGCGGGTAGGGGCAGGGTCGTCGACGAAGTAGTCGTACCCGGCAGCAGTGTAGTCGGCGGTAGCAGCGGGGTCTACCGGAGAATTAAAAGAGGGGATCAACACAGTAAATACAAAGCAATCATATAAAACAGATACATGGCATGACGTATGCAAAGTTAACGGTGGTCTAACGTAGTACGATGTATCAGGCTCAGAGCGGGAATTCATCCGGGGATGAACTACCGGCTCCGGGTGATTACCGGACAGGCCGACCGGAGGGGGAAGGTATCATGCCGGAGGTGTCGTGGACATCCGAAAACGATAAGGGGGGTGTATCCGGGTTATTTAAACTATTCCAAACAACATTCGTGTTCGGAATAAATTCATCCGGATACTTTATCAGTACCGGACAAATCATCGGACAAACGGCCCAGAGGGGGGTGTCGATGTTCGTTGTGTTAGAGGGGTGTGGTGGGTATACGTATACCGTATCCGTATTTGTTATATTTTTCTGATCAATTTTGATGTATAAAGTTTTTGAATCTGACTTACGGTTTAAAAGATATTGAATTTTCAAATTTAAATCATATTATAACATTTTTAGAATTTCTTTAATTAAACAAATAAACATTATCCACAACAGTGGAGTTGACTGGTCAAACCTGACCAGTGGGACTCACTGGTCAGCCTCACACTGCTAATAAAGCATTTAATTAAATTTATTTAACCACTGGACCCACATGTCAATCACTACTGTTTTATAATTTCTTTTTAGTTAATCTAATTACTAGTGGGGCCTAGGTGTAAGCCTAACAGTACTAACTAACAGTTATTTAAACTAACCCATGCCTAGGGCCCACCTGTCATAGAGTGGGGTAAACTAACATGGGGTTATTTTCTTTTTTTTCTTAACGACGATTAGTGGCTAATTAAACCAGAGGGGTCCACAGGCCAGTGGGTGAACCCACTGGGTTTAGCCCGTGCCCAGGCTTGGCACCGGCGGCCACGGTTGGCCGGAGCGGAGCATGCGGGTCGAGCCGGAAGCACGGGGAGGGCGCGGACCGTGGCACCACTGGCACGCGCCGAGCGCGGCCAGGATGCCGGCCGGCACACGGGGCGGCCAAGGATGTCCAGGAGCTTGTGCTCCCGTCCATGGCGGCCGTGCCCACGGCGCCAAACGGGGAGGTGGCTGCGGCAGCCAAACAGCGAAGGGAAAAAGCGGGGGAGTGGGGGAAGCTCACCGGGAGTGCGAGGAGCTTCACGGGGTGGACGGGGGCACACGGGCGGCGGCGAATTTTGTCGTCGGAGTCGATGGCCGTGGCGGAGGGAGCGGGTTCGATTCAGGCGAGGTAGTGGCCGCCGGGTTGGGCTTGAGGGCGAGGGCGAACCGGAGGACGCCGGCGGAGCTCCAGGACAAGGTGTCATGGCTCGGTGTGCCCGGTGGCCACGAGGACGGCTGCGCACACGCCCACGGCGGCTCGGGCGAGCTTGGCACGGCGAGAGGCGGCGCGAGAAGGAAGGAGGGGAAAAAGGGCGTCCGCGGGTTAGGGTTGGGGGCGCCGGGGCTTGGGGGGAGTCATATCCACGCCACCGGCCGTGGATGGCCGCCACAGCACGCCGGCCGGCCGTGGGATGTCCTCCACGCAGCCGAGGAAGAAGACAAGGAGGGAGGGGCTGCTGGGCCGGGGTGGGCTGGATTCGGTGGGGGTAAGGGAGGTTAGCTGGGCCGGTTGGCCCAGTGGGAGAGGGGGGGTTTGGGCTATGCCCAGTTTTATTTGTTTCCCTCTTTTTCTTTTCTGTATTTTCTTTTGGTAATTGTTTTACTATCTTAGGCATTTTTGTAAAATGTTTTAGATGACCCAAAAATAGTGTTACACTACAAGGCAGTGCCACAAAAATTTTGGGTAGCAACAAAAGTCATTTAATATTTTATTATAATATTAAATTATTAAATTAGGGCTTTTGGCCTCTGTTTTGATTTGTTTAGAATTAGTTAGAGATTAATAAAATCTCCAACTTGGTGATACATGGTCCACTGAATATTAGTAATTTAATAAAAGTGGTACCACAATTTTTGGACAATGTTTTATTTTCACCTTGTTTTTATTATTCCACCAAAGGGCAATTGATTTTATCTCAATTCAAAGGTAGTTTCATTTGAGTTTGATATTGCTTTGATTCCACATGACCAAGGTCCATGATCACAATGCATTGAAGAACATCAAAGTGGATTTTGAATTTGAACTGTTCCAAGTTGATCAAACAAAAGTTTTGAACAGTATTGATGAACAGTAGCAGTGATTACTGTTCACTGACAGTGAGGGTGTTACACCCGCGTTCTTTGACGTCATGGTGCATCTGTGTGTGCACATTGTGGACGACATCATCGACCTCGGCCCGTCATACCTGCAGAACATGATGTCGTTTGAGAGAATGAATGGGGTTATCAAAGGATTCGTTCGTAACATGTCCCGACCAGATGGAAGCATCATACAAGGCTATCTGACACAAGAGTGCGTCTCTTTCTGCGAGAATTATCTATGCACCGGAGATGACGGCGTCCCTGTTGTTGGTTTGCCTGTTAACAAGCACCATGGGAGGCTCGGAGGAGAAGGTCACACCAACGGTCGGAGGGAACTGCATGTCAACCACTCAGATCCACGCAATGACTTTGACAGAGAAAACTTAGTAGTGCTACTACATCTTGACGTGGTAGACCCTTTCGTGACACTACACAAAGAAACCATCACCAAGAAGTACCATGACCAGGGCCTACACAAGAAGGACGCCGAAGTTACTAAAGAGCACAACTCCACTTTCTTGCGTTGGTTCAAAGAGCATGTTCTTGCTAATCCCCCGGAAGAGGGTTTTACAGACGCATTTCTCAAATACGCCTTAGCACATGGCCCCGCTGTCAACTTACTCAACTATCAGGCATACGATATAAACGGATACACGTTCTATACGGAGGCCAGAGATATGAAAAGTGATTTCCAGAACTCGGGGGTGACGATAGAATGCATGACTTACGACAATGGCTCAACTGAAAGATTCTACGGAAGGGTCGAAGAGATCTGGGAGCTTAACTACTCTAGACTATGCAATGCAACGATGTTCCGTGTCAGATGGGATAAGAATGTCGAAAGAGAAAACGGGTATTTCACTAATATGTCTATACCCGACGCCAAGAGCGCTACCGTGAACGTCATCGCCAAAAATGAGCCATGGGTACACACTAAGCACGTGACACAATGCTTCGACATAACCGACCCGAGCAATCCTAGTCGTGTTTTCGTTAGGGGAGGCAAAAGAAACATCGTCGGAATGGATGGAGTCGCCAACATAGAAGACTATGACCAGTACGGCAACCCGACGAGGGAAGATGACGATGACGATGAAGCATATGTCAAAACAAGAATGAACACTATATTACCTATGAAAGATCGTACTCCATGGAAAAGGAAAAGTCACAACGAGTGCCTAAATTATTTTGAAACGAACAAGAAAGGAAAGAAGCTAATCACTAAGAAACGTCCTCGACACTGAGAAACTAAATGTGTGTTGTAATATATATATGTATCTATTTTGTGTACTCGCACTTTAACCGTTATCGATCAGTCAAATTAATATATATGTGTTGTAATACATGGAGTACATATGTATTGCCGTTGTTAAATATACATTATATAAATTACATAAAAAGGAAATTAAAAAGAGAAAGAAAAAAATGCCAGAAATAGCAGTAGCGTTCCCTACCGGTGAGCCCGCTACTGCTAAATAACAGTAGCGCGCCCTGCCAGTGGGCCCGCTACTGCTAAATAACAGTAGCGCGCCCTACCAGGGGGCCCGCTACTGCTACTGCTAGTTTTCACTTAAACCGCCGGGCGCACAGTTTATTCTTCATTCCCCGCTCTCTCTCTTCCACACTTCTCTCTGGCCCTCTCGATCTCGGCCTCCACACCGTCGTCGCCGCGCCTCCGCGGCCCTGCCTGTTGGGGTTCGGCGCAGAAAACACAAATTTTTCATAAACTACGAGACCCATACCCAAGACCTATGCTATGGCGATGCAAGTGACGGACAGAAATAGATCACATACCAGTATGTAGTCCGTTAAGCGGGAAACGTTCCCGCATGAACGTGGTTGGTGTAGTCGTACCGGCAATCCCGGATGCCGCGCAGATCCACGATGACTCCTGTAGCCACCCGATCCTTGTAGACCGATGCCGGGATTACGTCCCCGTCGGAACGTTGCTGATGAAGACCTCGCGATACGACCACGAAGATGAAGTAGCACCACAAGTGTAGTGCCTCGCGGGATTATACACATACAGTTTACCCGACGTCCCTCCGAGCTCCGAACCAGTAGAGCAGCGGAAAGAAGATGGATTCGAATCCCGATTCCAGCAGCACGACGGCGTGCGTATAGTGGAGAAATCCCCAACCAAGTGTAGACTCCAAACAAGGGGATTCCACTCGAGGAAGGAGAAAGGAGGGAGAGAGAGATGAGAGAAACTTGTCTCAAATCAATTTGTATGAAGAAAAAAGGGCACCCTACCCCTCCTTATATAGGCCAAGGAGGGGTGCCACCCCCCCCTCCACTTCCGGGGTGGGACTAATCCCAAGGGAGGGGGTTTTGGCGCAGACCTAGGGGGGTGGGCCCCCTCATGGCGCCATGGCCCATGGGGGAGGACTCCCTCTCCCACTAATGGGACCTATGAGGCCCATATGCCTTTTCTTCCATTTTATTTATATTTAAATACATTTTAATATTTAATTCAGATAATTAAATAATAAAACATATATTAAACATTTTTAAATATATTTTGAACCTTTCAAAATACCCGGAACAACTTCCGGCCTTCATCGGAACAATTCCGGTGTTCTCTCCAATTTCTCCGGTGATCCCGAATCAATCCTTACTGCGTCGAGTACCCTTAAGTGTAACACCCTACGGTCCGGGAAACAACAGACATGATCGAGACAATTCTCATTGATCAATGACTAATCAATTGGACCTGGTTACAATCCTTGATAGCCCCTGCTCTTCCATCGAAAGAACTTCAATCGCTGTTGGATCCGTTAACCGTGTGCCTGTTCCCTTTGTCCTATGGTACTTTGCTTGTCCGAGGTTTGATCATCGGTATCCAATATACCTAGTTCGTCCTTGTTCTCAACAAACAAGTTTACTCGTTCCCGTGATATTACAACTCCGTGACCTAGTCACATGTTTGCAAACTTTATGATGTAACATCACCGAGTGGGCCCAGAGTACCTATCCGTCACACGGATGGACAAATCCCGCTTTGATCTATTTGCATACTCATCAACCATCTATTTCGGAATACCCAAAGTACACCATTATGGCCAGCATATTTCAGTCAGGCAGTGGGATACAAATCAAAGTCTCCTCATAGATGACAATTACGTATGATCATTACGGTCAAAGGATCTGGTTACTACGTTATAGTTATCGCAATGTCGAACTATGTGACTTGATCACATCGCAACACTTTTGGTGGGTGTATGTCCATCATATCATTATCCAATGATACGACTCTATTGTCAACAGAGGCCATTGTCTCATGATCAGGAAACCTTGATCATCAATCGCCCAATGGACTAGTATACTAGGGTTGACTAGGGACCTGGTTGTTTGTATACCACACCTGTATTAATGCTTCCCCTTAATACAGTTATAGCATAGTATCAAACGTATTATGAAGTAATGGAATATGCTCTATAAAACATATTTTATTTGCCTCTAGGGCACATTCCCAACAGTCTCCCACTTGCACTAGAGTACAAATAATCTAGTTGCATTTTCTCTGGATCATAAATCCTTATTGATCATGCTTGCCCGTGGAAGAGGTTGTATCAACGGTCTGGGTACCATTCAGAACCGTATGTCCTTTTGCAAATCATAATGTCACCTAATTTGACATTCCTTCATTATCCACTATAATGATGAGGTATATATATATATTTGGCGGTGAAGTGAGACTTCGTTTGTTGTGTCATAGCAATGACATCCGGTGGGTCACGCGGACTTTCCCATAGTCATGCACACTTCAAACTCACTCAATCAGAAGTCGAACTTCTTAAGCCATAATATAACTCCTGCTACTTCTAAAGCAGCCACATCAATGTAGATTCAATCCTTAGTGCATTGTATGCAACTTTGATGTCTAACCATGTTTCTTTCAACTTAGGAATTCATTAGTATGATATCTCAATTTTCTAGGTTAGTGTCAAAACTTGAACCAACATAACATTTATGGTCAAGTCCACTATCCTTTACAAATTTGAGATGTATCCTCAGTTCTCTTCAGACACTGAAGGATAAACTTAACTCTTTGTTCAATGATTTACTCATAAATCATATCACAACATGTTCTTACTACTTAGAACTTGGGTCACATTACGTCGAGTACATAACTCTGGTTTTATATGAAAGAACCTATGACAAAGGCATAGAGGATCCAACACATCCATTTCTTTCATTAACCATTAACCATTGTTCTTGTACTGAGATTAACTCAACACTTCTCTTGGATATACAAGTAAGGACCACTTCTTGACTTGTCCCATTCTGAACTCCTTCAGAATCTTATCCAGGAAAGTATTACGACTCAATGTTATTAAACACATATCTATCTTAATAGATCTTCAATGCTTAATACTTATTCATCTTCATTTATGAAAGATTCAAATAATCATTAACACCAACTACACCATTCATAATATGTTATCCATTTATGAGAATGTTATCATGCTCCCACTCAAATATGGCATGCACATATTAAGTCTTAGGATAACACTCATATTGCTCCCACTCAAATATGTCGGCCACATATAAGACAAGGATAACATCCACATGGGTCCTACTTAGATATGTCAGACACATATTAAGTTCAGGATACTAACCACATGGCTCCTACTCAAATACGTCATTTACATATAAGTCTAGGATAATACTCCCATAGCTCCCACTCAAAATATGTCGTCTACATATTAAGTTTCAGAAAACTATTCAGCTCCCACTCAGTTTCATGAAAATGCATGTTTCCTCGATATTTTGGTTAAGTCCAAAATCCATTGATCATCCATCAAAATGAGAATTCTGTTTACGACACACTAGTATCCATATGTTTTTCCAAAACCTTCTTGTTGTACCAATTACAACACTTCTTCAAATACAGGATTTGAGGAAGTCACGGTATTGGTAACAATCCTGGATCAATCATAGTGAATATCCCTTTGACTCAAGCATTGCTACACATTGTAGTCAACCCATTGAATTTGTCAGAAACAATCTTTGTGACAAACCAATCTTGACGTCCCTTTGATGTTCACATTTATTCCTCATAACTCTGAAGTTATTGTGAATATCAAGTAACCTCCTTACTTGATAAGATTCAAGCAATCTTAAATGTAACTCAACATAGGATTTCATGACTCGTAGTCATATCTCGTACTTAGGTCCACCATCGCTTCTTTGTAGTTCGTAGGAATGTCTTGTTCCATTAACATGACAAGTGAATCATGAATATCATTTTGCACCAGGGGCAAATATATATTCTCGAATCCTACCTTTCTCAGTAAAAGCTCCCATCAAAAGATCATGATCATTATCATTAGTTTCTCCTCTTATTGTAGAGCTTTGCTTCCAGAACATATTCCGTTGCACTACTCTGACATTTGGAGGCAAGGTCAATTACCTTGGTTGAAATTTCAATTTTCTTCCACTACCACATTTATCAAGGACAATTCTTGACAAACACCAAACATAGCAATACAAGTTTTTCTCCTTTTGGTTCTAGTTGTGGAAGATGCATCCATAGTTGTCTAAGGATACACTACAAAGATAATTTATCTTACATAAATCAAGCTTCCTAGAAACCACAACACACCATGACATATAAAGTGTTGGTTTCCACGAACTCAGATGGTTCCCTATGCTGAAGTGAGTGTTTGCATATTAAATTAATAACTCTAAACAATAATAACGTAACTTGGTAAGAGATAACTTAGACCATACACTTTTCGATAGAATATGATCACAATGTTCAGGCACGTCAATCATATTGAAGTGTCTCAAGACATTGCAATTTGTGGAACAACTTTCACACAAGTCTTTATGCCCAAGACTAACTCAAAACATTTGTCACTTTGATCAAATCGTAGAGACTTGTCTTTCTTGGTAATTTAATATCCATCTTTACTTTGAAATCCCTTTTGATCATATCAAATTATTTCAGACTCATGTTTCATTAGTGAATACAAATATTCATCTAAGTCCACATACGAAGTTCACGAAATAATGAAATTCACCACATGCTGACATACGATACATCACAATGTATGATACTCAACAATCAGTACATATTCCGTTTACCAGAATGCGAGGTTTTAGTCATCTCACCTAAAAGTCATGGTTTGTATGTGTCAAGAGATCAAGTATATTAAGACATCATCATACCATTCATGACTTAAACTGTAGTGTCATTATTAAGCCTGGATATTTCTTGGCATTACAATATTTCTTATAAATGATCAAACAACTATCATCAATATAAGAATAACTCATTCATAATCGTAATGTGACCATAAGAGATATCATTCATGAAAGGAGAACAACTGACTTGTTTCTCACTAATATGAATAATTGTCTTCGCGAGATGCAAGACACACTAATAAAGTCCTCATTCAAACGATCATAAAATTTATTCATATATTAATCAATTGATAGATGTAGAGGGAGAGTGTTGTCGACCATCAACTATCTTGATTGCCGTCAGCACACATTGTCACCTCATCCCATCCATGTCACTCTCAAGCAGTAAGTTCAAGCATCGAATACTTAATAAACCGCAATTAGTGTTTCGTGGGAAAGACATTTATAACTCGTATATCAAATATACCTTCTCCGTCAATGACCATTCCTGCATTGGTTCTACTCTTAAAGTTCTTGACTTTAACCATGACCTCATGACATGTGAACGATTCTCCTTCATGACATAGTCCAGACATGGTCTTTGTAACTAGGAGGAAGCGGATGCAACTCCCCAGTTATCGCAAAGTAACCAGTCATTCAGTAGTCCAAGTTATACACAAGGTGTTCCATGTATCTTATACATTTTCCAAGTGACTTTCTCAGCAGGTTGTTCCTTCCACCATAGTTGAAAGAAACCCCGTCCATATACTCATATTCCATTACTCTGATTTGTGACCAAGTGCTTTCAAGTTCACCTAGCACGTCATACGTGTTGGTTAACATGCATTCACAATTCAGATTCCATAGAATGAATTATGGTGTATTGGACAGTCATTCATAAGTGACGGTTAGTGCGATACTCATCATCATCTTCCTTGATTACGGAGTTGTCAGGTGTATCTCCTAGCAGTTCTTCGTATTATGTTTAGCAAGTCATTACTAATGAGTATGTCTCTAATGGTGTTGGTACACATCAATGAAGTAAGACCCATTTACCTTAAGTTCTATTATACTAAAAGAGCCAAAGTTCTAAACATTGGTATGACGTTATCTACAATGATATTTGCTAAGACATGAAGATTAAGTTCATAATATGGAGTTCATGTTTCTAAAAAAACAATTCTGGAACTCCCACTCAGACAAACATCCCTCATAGTTTGTTCTAAGTGATTACACGATCCTTGAAGAACATACCTCCCTCGTGTGACATGACCATAAGTATGTTGTTCAAGGTAGGCCATCATGCCAATCACATCATCCATTTGACTCATGCTCGACCTTTCGGTCTCTTGTGTCCCGAGGCCATGTCTGCACATGCCAGGCTCGCCACAATCACCTTAGTGAGTATATGTCGCGTATGCAAGGCCATGTTTCTAGACATGCTAGGCTTGCTCCACCCATCTCTTGTGAACGTAAAAATGTTTGACACCCGTGTGACACGTGATGCCTCCCTAATGAAGAACTTTCCAGATGGTGCTTCACTAAGGAAGGACACTTTGTTGGATTAGTGAGGGATCATCCTATTATGCTACCGTCGTATATTTAACATATTAGCAAAACATGATGCAATAGTATAAATCATACATGCTATGATTCCCCCCGACAAGCAAATTAAAGTTGAAAACGCCTTTCTACTTTATCTTTTGCAAGTTTGACGTGGCTGCTAGGGGTTTCGAGAAAAGAACCGCTTTCTATCTTGCGAAAACAAGCCACAACACCAATCCCGCAATTGTCTCTATTACACCCCTGTCGGGGCCCTCCGTTGCAAACATCTTGGCATCGCTAATGCAGAGAGACAGACACCCCCCCCGCCACTATATGGTACAAGCCATAGGTCAAGCGTGGAACCAGTCTCGCGTAAACGCGTAAGGTCGGCCGGGGGCCGCTTCATCAAACATTGACGCAATGCTAAATGAGTACACGTGAGCGGGTAACAATTCGAGAATTGATGCCCACATACTAGATGTGTTCTATCCGTACAATACATCTACGCATAGCCTTGCTCTGATATCACTGTTGGTGTTCGGGGCAGAAAACACAAATTTTTCATAACCTACGAGACCCATACCCAAGACCTATGCTATGGCGATGCAAGTAACGGACAAAAATAGATCACATACCAGTATGTAGTCCGTTAAGCGGGAAACGTTCCCGCATGAACGTGGTTGGCGTAGTCGTACCCGCAATCCCCGATGCCGCGCAGATCCACGATGACTCCTGTAGCCACCCGATCCTTGTAGACCGATGACGGGATTACGTCCCCGTCGGAACGTTGCTGATGAAGACCTCGCGATACGACCACGACGATGAAGTAGCACCACAAGTGTAGTGCCTCGCGGGATTATACACATACAGTATACCCGACGTCCCTCCGGGCTCCGAACCAGTTGAGCAGCGGAAAGAAGATGGATTCAGATCCCGATTCCAGCAGCACGACGGCGTGCGTATAGTGGAGAAATCCCCAACCAAGTGTAGACTCCAAACAAGGGGAGTCCACTCGAGGACGGAGAAAGGAGGGAGAGAGAGATGAGAGAAACTTGTCTCAAATCAATTTGTATGAAGAAAAAAGGGCACCCTACCCGTCCTTATATAGGCCAAGGAGGGTTGCCACCCCCCCTCCACTTCCGGGGTGGGACTAATCCCAAGGGAGGGGGTTTTGGCGCAGCCCTAGGGGGGTGGGCCCCCTCATGGCGCCATGGCCCATGGGGGAGGACTCCCTCTCCCACTAATGGGCCCTATGAGGCCCATATGCCTTTTCTTCCATTTTTAATTATATTTAAATACATTTTAATATTTAATTCAGATAATTAAATAAGAAAACATATATTAAACATTATTAAATATATTTTGAACCTTTCAAAATACCCGGAACAACTTCCGGCCTTCATCGGAACAATTCCGGTGTTCTCTCCAATTTCTCCGGTGATCCCGAATCAATCCTTACTGCGTCGAGTACCCTTAAGTGTAACACCCTACGGTCCGGGAAACAGCAGACATGATCGAGACAATTCTCATTGATCAATGACTAATCAATTGGACCTGGTTACAATCCTTGATAGCCCCTGCGCTTCCATCGAAAGCACTTCAATCGCTGTTGGATCCGTTAACCGTGTGCCTGTTCCCTTTGTCCTATGGTACTTTGCTTGTCCGAGGTTTGATCATCGGTATCCAATATACATAGTTCGTCCTCGTTCTCAACAAACAAGTTTACTCGTTCCCGTGATATTACAACTCCGTGACCTAGTCACATGTTTGCAAACTTTATGATGTAACATCACCGAGTGGGCCCAGAGTACCTATTCGTCACACGGATGGACAAATCCCGCTTTGATCTATTTGCATACTCATCAACCATCTATTTCGGAATACCCAAAGTGCACCGTTATGGCCAGCATATTTCAGTTAGGCGGTGGGATACAAATCAAAGTCTCCTCATAGATGACAATTATGTATGATCATTACGGTCAAAGGATCTGGTCACTACGTTATAGTTATCGCAATGTCGAACTATGTGACTTGATCACATCGCAACACTTCTGGTGGGTGTATGTCCACCATATCATTATCCAATGATACGACTCCATTGTCAACAGGCGCCATTGTGTCATGATCAGGAAACCTTGATCATCAATCGCCCAATGGACTAGTATACTAGGGTTGACTAGGGACCTGGTTGTTTGTATACCACACCTGTATTAATGCTTCCCCTTAATACAGTTATAGCATAGTATCAAACGTATTATGAACTAATGGAATATGCTTGATAAAACATATTTTATTTGCCTCTAGGGCACATTCCCAACACCACCTTCGTCGCCGCGCCTCCGCAAGCTCGCCCTCGTCGCCACGCCTCCGCTGCCCCGCCTCTTCCTCCTCCTCTGCGCCGCCTCGGCTGACGCTGCCCCGCCCCTCCTCCCTCCCTCGCCACCGCCACCGTCGAGCTTCTAAGTAGTCCTCCCCCCAGCTCTCCCCTCCTCCTCTCCCCTCTGCCCTCCCTCTCCCCTCCTCCCTACTTTTTCCCTCCCCCCCTCCCGTAATATTGCTTGCACGGTAGGTGTTTGTGAAAATGCCTATGCCATGTTTGTTGTGTAGGATTTTGTTCTTGTTTAGGAGCATTGTTTAGGAGCTTAGCACAGTAGTTATTTGTTGTTTAGGAACATTAGAAATTGAAAATGAAATTGAAATGATATTCTGTAGGAGTTTGTATGAACTTCTGGAGTTGAAAATACAAATGAAATGATATTGTGTACGAATTTACTTCTATTTTCCATATGCAAGGATTCGAGGGGCTTATGTTTTGCCGGAATGTTGATTATTTCCATTCCAGCAAATGTCAGGTTCCCGATATGTCCACTTTTTAGCAAAGGTCATGCCGAAATTTTCCGTGAATTTCGACATGACTTCTGCTACAAAGTATGACATATCGAGTGCCCAGTATTTGATAGGACAATATTTAGTCCTTTTTTTATAGTTTGAGAATTAAACTTGGAGACTAAATATATCGTAGGAGACCTGTCGACCAACGACGAAGCCGGGGCAGATGAAGATTTTGAGTACCATTAGCATGAGCACGCCTTCCTCGACCATATGTGTTCTCAGCTAGGAGAGGAAGGTCCAAATGCCGCTAATGCGACGGACGCCGAAATCGAGTCCGACAACACTCATGATGGCACCGATGGCACTGACACCGGCGGCGCTGATGGCACTCACACCAGCGGCGCCGAAGCCGGTAATGAACCAGCAAATAAGAAGATGTCAAGGGTACGAAAACCAAACAAGCTCGGCACCGAGAAACTGCTAGCGACAGAGGTTCATCCTGGAAAATTCGAGCCAATAGCGCCGGCGGAAGCTTGCAAGTGCTACGGCAACCAAGTCGGATGCATCCTACGGGAAACCGCGAGCATCAATGACTATGACTTGAGGAGTATACCAAATATGGAGCATCTCCTCCTTACGAAGCTGCACAACAGATTCAAGTTCCCGGAACGGGATGACAGCAAACATCCGTGGAATGATGATGCCATGACTGAGATAAATGTCGCCGCCATGCTCAAGTTCAACAACGCATTTTCCGCGTGGAAAGTGAGAGTGAAACGATTGATTGAGAAGAAAAACCTTTGTCCAAGATTTTTGCGGAGAATCCATCACTTACAGAAGCTGAGTTCTTAAAATTCAAGGACACTTGCGCTACCGACGAAGCGAAGCTTAGGTCCGCGAAATTCAAGGGGCTTCAGGAAAGGAACACGGGGAAACACCGCCTCGGAAGCCGTGGTTACATTGGCAAAAGGCCCATGTGGGACAAGGAGAACGCGGAACGTGATGCCGCGGGGATCCCAGACCCATTGGCGGAGTTCACGGACCCGCATAAGTATGACTTCATCAAGGCCCGGTACAATTGGGACTCGAAGAAAAAGGTTTGGTCCACGGACGCGGTCACGAGGGAATGGATGAGATTAATGGTAATAATTATTTCTTCCACCTTATATTAGCTTCTCATCTAGTCAGAATACACATTTTAGGAACATTTGTAAATGGTTCACGTTTCTTTCGCAGAAAGAACAACACAAGTTGATGCCGAAAGTGACTCATCGTTTCAGTTGACGATGAGGCCCAAGTGGGACACCCATCTCAACCGGGCCTTGAACATACTGAAGGGCCTCCCTTTGGACACTCGGCCGCAGCATGGACGTGTGCATGGCGTAGGAAACGGTGCCCAGTGGAAGCACTACTACCACGAGGACCCTGAGGCCAAAAGGCAGAGAAGGAAGTTTAATCATTTGAGCATCGACGAGAGGGTGAAGCTTGCGGTCGAGAAAAAAGTAGCTGAGACCGAACAAGCGACCAAAGACGAGATGATCCACTCGGCAGTCAATGCAGCTTTAGCTGCCTGTAGAGAAGATTTCGCAGCTTCAGTTTCATCCTTGATCCCGACTGTTATCGAGTGGAATAAGCGAAATCCAGACAAAACGGCAGCGGATTTTCCCCGTCCTAGCTTCGTCGGGAGCAACTCGGTGAACATCGCACCAGTGGCGCCTTCTCTCGCATCTAGACATTCTCCATCAGTCGCTCATAGCAGCCCGTCCTCTGTCTCTTGCGTGCTACGCGGGCCTTCGACTTTGGCTGAGCTCGACGCCCTCACGGTAATTACGCGTCACACCAACATATCTATAATATATCCCTTTTTTCGTTGCCTGTTGAATCTCTGACGTCGTAGACATGTCTTCGCAGGCCGAGAGAACCCCGTGCACCTTACTATACATGATCAATGGCCAGACGATGGATGTGGGAAAGGAAACGATAATAAATCCCACGCATCGGATGATCCACACCATGCAGATGCCCAGTAACACTTTCAAGGTTTCCGTGGCGAGTGTCAAACCGGGTCACGAGGATTTGGCTCCTCCGGTACGACTCGGGGGAGAGGAAGAAGAGACCCCTAAGAGGCTTGCAGACTGCAAGGGATTTTTCATCCTATGGCCGAAGGGTCGTCTTCGTGTCGAGTCGGCCGCCGTGATCACCACACCAACAACAACACATCCCGAAGAAGGTATGAACACCACCACCCCGCCTCCGCAATTATTAGCGCCGCCTGTTATGCTGTGTGAGAGAGGAGAGCGATGCGAGGAAGGGGGTCCAAGCAGAGTGGATCGTGATTTCTCCCCCGTGCTCCAGCAAGCAAAGGATGATGACATGGAGGAGGATGATGACCCTATGCAGTTCCTCAATACCGGCTACATTCCCAACGTAGAAATGATGAGTCAGCCATATGACTCGTCTAATAAGGAGCATGTGGACGAGGAGATGGATATTCTGGCGGAGCAGGAGCATCCTAGGTCTGAGTGCAAAAAGTCTCTCTTCGTGCACCCCTTGCAGGACACGCCTCCAGATGCCGCCTCAAACCAGCATGAACAAGGCGATGGTCTACGTGAAAAGGTGCTCAGCCCGTCAACACTTGGGGTGCCGATCAAGGGCGCTATGAAAGGCTCATCACAACCTCTCCCCCATAAGAAGTCGAGGAAGAGACCGAGTAGGAAAGACTTAGCTACCAAAAAGGCTACCAATGCTTCTAGCAGCAAGTCGGTTCCGCCAACCGGTTTTGTAGACCGTGTGCTGATGAAAGGTACGGCGTTGATCCATGTCGCGGGCGAGCCGATTCTACCATAGAAACCGCTGGAGTGTATATCAGAGAATCTCAGGAGACTGCACGACCATGTACTGTCGACAGAGAAAAGCCTTCTCGCTTCGAAGGATCCAGGATATGCACTTTATGCGGTGCGTGTGCCTCCGGGCATGGGCTATGTCGACACGGCGCCCGCGGAAGTGTTCTTCCTGCGGTTTGATCACATCTTTGAGATGTTCCTCACAAGGCGGCTCGATTTTACGATCGTCCGCCTTTTTGCGCTCCATATGAGCTTTGTCATCAAAAGAGAGGAAATCTCGCAAATCGCGGTGGCAGATCCATACTACATGCATGAGTCCTTCTTGTTGCTCAGTGACTATGAACTTAAAACTGCTAGGGAGTATATCGAAAATTTCATGCTGATGAATAAGGAGAAGGAAATGGTTCTCGTGCCTTATCATCCAATGTAAGTCATTGCCCAATTGCCTTTACATTTCAGTCATTCCTTTGCTCATATGGAGGCTAGCTAATTTGAGGTGCATTTATTTTGCGTAGCGAGGGGCACGCCGTCCTTATCATTCTTTTCCCGCGAGTCTCTCATGCCGTGTATGTCAACTCGTCTAGGAACTTCAAAAGGAATTACTGCACCAAAGTAATGAGTCTTCTTGATTCCGCTCTCCAGGACTTCGGCATGAGGGGTGACCACATCGAGAAAAAGTCACGAAGGAAGGGCGCGCCGGGTTTCTCGCATAAAACCAACTTCTGCAGTATCCATCAACAGGAAGGAAGTAAAAACGATGGATACTATGTCATCCATCTCATGATGGAGTTCAGAAAGGATCAACAACTTCTTGGAATGACAAGCAAAGATGACAATCATATCATGATATGGGCAACAAACTTAGCCGAACCGGATTATAAAGTAAGAGACAACTTCTTTCGCATCCTGAAGGATATTGCAACCATCATCATGAAAGAAGTCGTCGACAAGAACGGGATGTTCTACCACAGCCCAATATCGCGAGCAGATGTTAAAACTCGCGTAGGAATGCAACTTTTGGACATTACGCCGTTCAATAAGCTAGGGTGCGTCCTCCCAGATATGGATGGATGGAAGTTCTAGTGTATTGACTATGCCGATGATGATGTCTCGGTTGAATTTATACTTTTGGAAGCGATATGAAACCTTTGTGATGTAATTTAACGGTCCTATTCAACTACTTGTGTAACGTTTGCTAGCTAGTGAATTAGTTGGGGTACGATGAACAACGTGTGTATATTATATTATGTATGTTACTTTATGTTGCATCTATTCACTAACTTTTTCTCTTCGTGTTGCTCAAGTATATTATGTTGTGTACTATTGTTGAATTCCTCTGATTAATATGCATCTCTAACAGGTACATTGATCATCGATGGCGAAGAAGTGCTATGCCGTGTACATAGGGAAGGTTCCAGGAGTGTACGATGAGTGGCCAGAGTGTGAAGCCCAAGTGCACCGGTTCCTGGGCGGCAGCCAAAGAGGGTTCAATACCAGAGAGGAAGCGGAAGCTAGTTACTTGAGATTTACGTTAGCGCGAGAGGAAGATCAGAGGTGGTGCTTCATGAGCTACTACATAATTCCACTCTTCGTCATAGTACCTGCTCTTCTAGTATATATCATAGTTTAGATGGATGATGAAACTTTCTTGTAGTTGCATGTATTTAAGATATTGTGACAAATTCTATCGCTATTTTAAAGATGACATGACGAGAGACATCATTTGGGTTGGATATGAGAGATCATGATGATATATATATGGTCATCAGATTATTGTATGTGTATGATATGATGAGATTTGTACTCTATAGAAAACCTGTGTATGTGTATGAGACTATATTGTATAATATCTGTACAAATACATCAAAAATACGATGGGAAAAAGAAACAGAAAATGAAAAATAAATACCAGTAGCGCCTGTTACATGTAGCAGTAGCGCATGTATACCAGTAGCGCCTAGTACAATACGCGCTGCCGATATTAGTAGTAGTGGGCTCTACGGGAGGCGCTACTAATAACCTTGTGTAGTATTAGCGGATGCGTACGCGCGCTACTGCTACAAGTTAGCTGTAGCGTGCTATCAGTAGCGGGTGGGGGGCGCTACTGATGAGCCGAAAAGGGGCGCTACTACTAGGCTTTCTCCTAGTAGTGTTATCTTTCTTTTTGTGTGTGTTCTTTACCTATTTCAGAGTTGCTGTCATAATTAGCTCTTAGTTTTCATGCTTATATTTTAAGAGATTTTGTTTAGGTTGTTCTAGTAACTGTCTCTGTTTTCATGCTTATCTTGTTTAGAGAGTGGTCTTGCTACACTGAGTTGTGTGTCTTGCATGAGTAGGTAATTAAGGTTGCTATTATAAGTGTAGTAGTAACATGCAATACTTTTGAGGTATTGGTTAGAGTAATGTTTGGACATCAAGGTGCCAAGATCTTGTGACTATTTGTGATAGGTGTCGTATTTTGGGCAATCCGTGCTTATTTTCAAAAAAACTAAAAAATTTAGTTGAGAACTCTAGCTACTAGATGGATCGCTAACCTCCGGAAGGGATGGAATATGTAGAGTACCCTCAGGTAAAATGGGTCGATGATGCGCAAGGATAACCATACCCCCCATAAACTCCTCCTCGGGGTACTCGTCTCTTTGTGAACCTCCCGATTAGATAGATAGTTACCGATAATAAGTGCATGATTTCTTCGGACTAATGCGAGTTTTCTTTGTTTGGCACTTCCACCTTCCCATATTTTCCTAGCCTCTTCGGTACCGCGTTTTGCCCTTTCTCACCTTGATAGTTGGCGCATACTTCACCGGTGCATCCAAACCCTTGGCATGATACGCTCTGTCATCATAAACCTCCTTATATCTTCCTCAAAACAGCCACCATACCTACCTATCAAGGCATTTCGATAGAATTTACGAGATACATTGCCATGAAACATCCACCATCTCATGACTTGATCTTCATGTCATACATGCTTTCTCTAGATCGAGGAGCCGCATAATAGTTGGGATTTGCCCTTATTATTGCTACATGACGCGCTAGTGTTATTGCATATCCTGCTACACTGGCAGAGGCATACATTTGCATACATCGTGATAGTTTTCATTCTTCTTTATGTTTGAGTACTTCTTGTAAAGTGTGAAGATCTTCTATATTCTTGTAAAATATAGAGTGTTGCCCTTAAGTGAGGAAAAGATCCCAAAGAGGACTAATTAAAGGATCCCAAAGAGGACAAGTGAGAGATCAATAGAAAGAGCCAAAGAGGCCACAAAAAATACAAAAAAGAGAAAAAAGAGAAAAAAAGAAATAAAAAGAGAGAAGGGGCAACAATACTATTCCTTTTGAAAGATCCACACTAGTACTCCATTGCTATACTTGTACTCCATAGAGATCATATTCATGCATAACTATGTGGGGACCCTTACACTATAGAACCTGGCTTGCATATTCCAAGGATGAGCCTCCTCAAATAAGTTCCAGGTCTTCATGAGCAATCAAGTTGGATGCACCCCCACTAGTTCCTTTGGGGAGCTTACCATAGCTCTTATGTGCATCTATTGCATGGAAATCCCTACTCCTCACATCATATCTATCATTTGGCCTTCTCTCGCCTATTATTGTCCTCATTGATGTGAGCCTTTCACACCTTTTTGTCTTCCTTCCCCATCATTTCTCTCTTTTCCATCCTAAGTTTCAACGTATCTTTCTCGCGCTCATCCATTGCATGAGTTATCAAAGTTGAAAGGGAGAGGATCAGTTTGACTTGTACCTGACTAGTGGTCTGGGGATGAGTCAAAATAAGATACTGAAGGTGACCAAGTGTGAAAATTTAGTAGATTGACTTTTCAACTAAACTCTCTCTCTCTCTCTCTCCTGACTATTCGTCACCCAGGGTGAAGAATTCTTATTCGTCATCCCATATCCCCATACACCATGTAGTCACCGTAAAAATAAAAATGCATGCGAGGTAATATTATGGTGCTTAGTTAATGGCTCCTTACAATCCACCGTGAGAAACAAAATGCATCATGCATGTGAGGTAATATTATGACATGCATGGGACGTGAGGTAAGATTATAACATACGGGTGAGAATTCAATGCATGTGAGGTAAGATGAGAACATGCGGGTGAGGTAATACTACAACATGCATGTGAGGTAAAGTTACAATCATGTTTTGAGAGATTTTTCTCCATTCAATGCACCAGGGTGAAGAATTACTTATTCTTCACCCTGGATGACGAATAAACTTTCTATATATATATATACATGTGAGGTAAGATGAGAACATGCTGGTGAGGTAATATTACAACATGCATGTCAGGTAAAGTTACAATCATGTAAATTTACCTCACATGCATGTTGTAATATTAGCTCACCCGCATGTTCTCATCTTACCTCACATGCATTGAATTCTCACCCGTATGTTATAATCTTACCTCACCTCCCATGCATGTCATAATATTACCTCACATGCATGATGCATTTTGTTTCTCACGGTAGATTATAAGGAGCCATTAACTAAGCACCATAATATTACCTCGCATGCATTTTGAATTTTACGGTGACTACATGGTGTATGGGGAGATGGGGTGAGGAATAAGAATTCTTCCCCTTGGGTGACGAATAGACAATCCCTATATATATATATATATACACACACACACACACACACACACACACACACACTCTTAATCCCATCTCCCATTGCTTGCACGCAAACAACATTTGGAGACATTCGAGTCATGGACAGCGAGAGCTCTTGCACCTTTATGTTTATACTTTGCTAGAATTTATACTAAGACTCTTGCTTGTTATTATCTTGACTTGAATTTCATATGTTACTTGCTTTACTTTGAACTTCTTATATGTGTGTTAGCCTATCACCACACAATTATCTGTGTTATCATTTACCTACTCGAGGACGAGCAGGAATTAAGCTTGGGCATGTTGATACATCCCAAACATATCTATAATTTCTGCTTGTTCCATGCACTTTTATGTGACTTTGCTACATGTTTTGTTACACTTTTATATCATTTTACACATATTTGGACTAACCTACTAACTCAGTGCACCCAGTTCCAGTTCCTGTCTGTTGATGTCTTTAGTTGCAGTGATTTTTCGCCAATTTAAAATGCCAGAAAAATTCTAGAAAAATTAGAATAAAAATCCGCGTCAAGGAAGCTTCCAAAATCACCAAAGAAGAGCCGGAGGGGGTCCACCCCCCTACCAGGCGGCCAGGCGGCCCGGCCCCACCCCTAGCCATGCCACCAGGGCGCCTGGAGGTGGGCCCCACCTCTGGTGCCCCCTTCAGCCTATTTTTACCCCTCGTTGCAGAAACCCTCGAGTTGAATCCCGCATCGCGGATTACCTCTCTGTTCCGCCGCTTCAGCGCTTCCAAGATCGGGAGCGCCAGAAGACCTCTTCCGGGCACCCTGCCGGAGGGAGGATTGACCTCTGGGGACCTCTCCACCACCATGGACGCCTCCCGGATGTGCCGTGAGTAGTCTACTTGGACCATGGGTGATAGAGTCGAGGTGTCCCGATCTTTCGATGAGATGATAACTATCGATTTGTGGAGTCGACTTTGACGATCCGACTACAAACGTGCAACAACGTTGCACCTTAGCAATCGCTAAACCAATCTCTTGTAGGTTACCGACGATGCCGGAAGCACGATCAGCCTGACCACGAAGGTCTATTCCTGCAAGCAATTGAAGAACAAGCAAGAATATGATAAAAGCAATCTGAATATTGCGAATATAGATAAATTTTTTATAAAGGTGGGATTCTGTAACAGCCCAGATTTCACAAAAATTAAAAAATTTTGTTTTCGGTGTGAATTGTTTGATTGTCTGATTTGTTTGCGGTGTTTGCATCCCCGATTTATCGATCGGAGATTATTTTTCCCCCTCTTATCTCGTACCGGACGGAGACCGACCCTTTCCACCTCGACACTCGACCTTTGTGACACCGGGTTTCACCCGATCACGTCGTGAAAATCGCACGAGACCAGCCGCAGCCAACGGAACGAAAAACCCCGTTTAATAATTAAACGGGATATTTTTATAGCGCAACGGAAAGTGTTTTCGGAACGGTTCCAGCGCGAGGTGGACGCCTCTGGCTCGACACACTGATCGCGCAGTTCGAAGTTTTACCCGAATCGGAGGTACTGCGGACCCCCGGCGGTCAGAAACGTGAGCACCGCGCGCGCTAGAGAAAAACCGGGGATGTTTTTGCAAACTGCCAGCCACCTGGGCTATATAAAGACCACCACACTCGCACCCCTTTTCTAGGGTTTCCCTAGCCACAAAATTGCAGCCACCCCCTCAAACATAGCCCCAATTTTCGCAGCCTAGCCCCTCAGATCTGAAACATCAGCCCCAGGCGCTCTGGACCGTCAGATCTGGCGATCCGACGGCCCAGAGGCCACCACGTCAGCTCACCTCCCACCTACCTCTCTCTCCTCTCGCAGCCTCGCGCCCCCGCACCCGTCGAGCAAGCCACGGCCGCGCCGCCGCCGGCAGCCGGCGCTCCACCTCTCCTTCCCCGCGCTCCTCCCCTCCTCCTTGGACCTCACCGTCCCCTGACCATCTCGCCTCCTCCCGCAGGTCTGCCGCCGGCACAAGGTCGCCACATCGTCGCGCCATGGATGGCCGCGTCGAGCTCGGCCGCCCCGAAGACAGCCGTCGGCCACTGCCCCGACGACCCCAGCCACCGCCGCCTGCGCCCCTCCGCGCTTTTCCCGCCGCCTTGCGCCGCTCTCCGCCGCGCGCCTCGCCGGAGGCCGGTCGGAGCCTCCGCGCCGCTCCCGATCGGGATCGGGACGTGCCCGATCCGGTCAACCGCGCCGGCTGGGCTTCCCCCTGCCAGGTGGGCCGGGCAGCCCCTGGTGGCCCAGCAACCACCGGCCCGCAGCCAGCGCCTCCCTGGCCCAAGGCCTCCCCTCCAGCGCACCGGCAAGATGGGCCTCGGCCCAATGGTGGCCCTCTTCATTTTGTTCTCTGAACTAACCCTGCTGAAAATTTGCTGCTGATCTGTTTTTGCAACGTTATTTCCCGTTGATCCGTAGTTCCGATGAACGTGCCCCCAAAACGAAAGTTGCTCAGTTTTGCGTGTTCTAGCATTCGTATGTAGAAAGTTTTTCCGTTTGAGGTCATATTAATTGTGTTTTTTCTGGTCAAACAGGGCCACTGGTCGTTAATTGCAAACTGTTGATTAACTGCTGCTGAAACTGTTGCTTGATTGAAACTTCGGGCGATGGTTTCTTCGCAACCGTACGTCGGAATTGAGTGATTCCTTTTGCGTTGCGTTAAGCATTGTTTCTACTTCATCTTCATGCATTCACATCCCATAATTTCTTGCTGCATCATGATTGTATCTTGCTCCAAAGTAGCTACCCTGCTGTTAGTGTGCTGCTGTTTATATTTTGTTGCAACTTCGGTCGACGAGTGTGTCGTGACCGTTTATCGGAATTGAGTGATTCCAATTAAATATTGTTAAGCATAATGTCTACTTCCATTATATGTATTGCATTGTCATGATATGCTTTCTGGTCATATAGTTATTGAGCTCCAAAGTTGCTATGCTGCTGTTTTTGACAGCCACCTCTGTTTTTCTCTAACTCTGTTACTTTGCGATGCCATGTTGTTTGCTTAATATCTTTTGATCTATGATGCCTATTTGCATGATTCTTTTTGACATGCCTTCCATGTCATGTATACTTTAATTTCATATCACTTGTGAGCATGTTTGCATTGATTATCCTTTTTATGCATTGCTCTAAACTGTGTTTCGTGATGTTGGCAGATTGTGTCCGTAACTTGTTTTGCTTATATCTTTTTAACCGTAACTCCCTTTGGGGTGTTCTTTATATGTAACTTGATTAGTTTTTCGTGTACTTTGTGTTTATGCTATTGTTTGCTGTTGTTAACCAACCTAAAATATGGTTTAGGACAGAACAGTACCAAATGTTTTAACCATCGTGCGGCACTTAGTGTTATGCCATGTTTAGGTTGTGCCTCACTTAAATTGACTAGCATAGATAGTTTATCTTATGCTTCACCTCTTGACATGTTTGTGTGCTATGCCATGCTTGCTTGAGTTGCCATGTTAATAACCGTTGGTTTATCACCTGTAGCTAAGCAACTTGAACCACCGAAAACGTGCGGTATTCGTCGTGTGTGACCGATATCCCACTTAAACTGTTAGTAACCGTTCTCGACGATAGATCCGTATCGCGTTGCCGTGTCGTGTGATGTCTTCTTGATCTTGTGTTGCCCCTTAGTAATAGAGTGCTTGCTCGTTGATTGATTTCCAGTGTTTATCGTCTTGTGTGCTTCCGCGGGTACCTTCGGAGACGATGCGAGCTTGCGATCAACTACACCTTCGGAACCCGACTTTTCAACAGGCAAGGACTATACATTACTTATGATCCATTCCATTGCAACCAGCGGTTTGCATGCTAGTCTAGGTTAGCTTCGATGTTTGATCCTACCACATGTTTACGGCCTCTTTCAAACCGATACAGCCATGTCCCTTCCCAGCAAACCATGTACTGCTATGTTACTATTACTCGTTGCTCAGCCCCTGCTTAGTATGCATGCTTAGGATGCTACGATGTTACTCTGTTAATCCTTGGTTTGGGATATCACATTATTATATTGTTGTTGATGATATGTTTATTATAATGTTGACTATATTCGACGAAGGATGGAAGGTCTAGGCTATCCCGCCCCGACGCTTTGTTCCATTCGAGTCACCTAGGATCCGAGTTCCGGGTATTGGTTTTAAGACTGAGCGTGCCTAACCGCGTGTGGGATTTTATGGGGTCCCCTTTTCTTAGCTACCTATCTTCAAACATTTCTAGTGGTGGCCCAAGCTGATTTACCATTTGAAACCGTGTGTGTGCTGGTCAGCTGCCAGTTGTTTACAAACCAACCCGGACCAGTGAGGACATCGTTCCCTTGCTGGCCCACCTTGTCCGGCTGAGGACCCGGTTTCCCATGTGTGATTAACCGTCTATCCAAACCTGCGACAGACGGTAGAGACCAGATCGAGAGAGCGGCCGGCTCCTGAGATGGATGTCGACTCACCGGGGGCCACCCGGATTTGTTCGTTGTTAGGTAGAGGGACCTGTCGTTTCGGATCTCTTGGAACTAAATCATAAAATGGTCGCTTGTGATGGGTAGCAACTGAGAGAGATGGGCGTGCGTGCGGAGCCTTGTAATGGGCAGTTGGTACACCCCTGCAGGGTTAAATCTTTTCGAGAAGCCGTGTCCACGGATATGGACGACTTGAGACCTACTCCTTGTTCATAGACAACAACAACTGAGATAATCTTAATAAACTTGATCAACGTGTGTGTGCCTTGACTGCTTCTTCTTCTTCGGTATGCGAAGAGGAGGACAAGGATAGGATAGGTGTTATGTTTGCGTATGTAGGTGGATAGAAGACTTGTTGGAGGTGATTCCTCATCGAATGCTTGGCTTCTTACCTCACTCTCTAGTTCGTTAGCCCCTTCATAAATGCTGGTGCGGCAGTAACGTCACCACTTACCCCATCCTTACCGTAAACTAATAGTTGTCCTAGAATGACGAGTGATGAAGTCCTTGCTGGGTCAGATGACCACTACAGTTGTATGCTGAGTACCTCTGTACTCATGATACTACCCCCAAACTCTTTTCAGGGTTCTTGATCGACAACAGGTATGGTGATCGACGTTTCACGTGGAGACTCGACGACGACTAGTTAGGCGGATCCCGGCGGAGGGCCTGGACCCGTGTGGTTATGGGATCGATGTTTTTATCTTTGCCACTAGGCCTTTGGTTGTAGTTTGTACTCAGACATGTACCTTCCTCTGTTGTATTGTATTTGAGGCAGTTGTATGCCGATTGTATGAGATGTTGTATCCATGTATCTGTAATGTTGTGATATCATGTTGGAAATCCGGGGCATATGGCTTTGTCATATGTCGCGGTGGGACCGATATGTGCTTCGTCCCCGGATCTGGATGGAAACATCTAGATCTGGAACAGTACCGCATATCGGGCCTCACAGATTCCAAAAGCGGTCTTGATCTGGTCGTTGGACACAAACCGAGTACACGAAGTTGCAATAATGGCTAAGTTTTAACTAAACAAAATCCAAGTCTAAAGGGTGTTCTATGGGGGTATTTATAGGGAAAAAGGGAGGGGATTTTGTCCACCCTTGGCAAGGTGGGACTAGAACCCTCCTGACTGGTTTCCCCTACAATATGGACTCTAAAAATATCCTACGAAATTGTATTTCGAAATTACATGGGCCTGGGCCATAAATAAGGTGGCTCAACACCTATAAAAGCCCCTGGACGAAATTATGAAGTGGCTTCTTTGTATAATTCGTCCAATGCTTCATGCACTTCTTATGATGGCTTCAAAGTGCGGAAATCGCTGCTGGAAGCTCCATTATTCGTTGCCGCGTACGCACCTTCCTCTCCAAGCTTGATCCCGCTCCAATGGGCATCCCTCTTGTCCACGTTAGGCCCTTCATTCCTAATTAAAACAGAAGTATCTAATTTAGGAAGCATCACATGTTCATAAACATTAGAATGATTTCCAAGAAACGAAAATACCTGAAAATTATGTTGGCTTGCGCGAGCTCTATTAGTTGATCCAATGTGTGTAGTAGCATGGGCTATGTGTCTTACTGTGGTAGCCATGTCCTCATTAATGGGTTCATGACCAATATCTATGTGATGTCTTTTCTCCAATCTTTGTTCTTCAATGTTTAGACCTTGTGAGCTGCCCTACCTGATCAAGGCACCTATGTAATTTTCTTGTTGTTGCTATGTTGTTTTTGCTTGGATCCGATGGATTATGAGATTATGTTCAGATCGTGATGACTTATATATTTGGTTTACCTTTTATATTTTGTCCTTGAGTAATTATTGCATGTTCTCCGTTGCTTTTTATTACTTTGGCCAAGTAGTAGATAATGACTCCAAGAGGAAGTGTTATGCATGATTGTGGATTCATGCCACCCGATGTCTAGCTTGAGTGACAGAAACATGAGACTAGGGGATGTGCTGTTGCCACCAGGGAGAAAACAACAATGCTTGTAACTTCGGTTGCAAGGATTGTTTACCTTACGCATAGATTGTTAATGCAATTTTATGTTGCTTTGAGTTTACACTTTGGGTGGGGCTCGCAACTTAATACCAGCAAGATTCTTTTGGGCCGTCTCCAGCTCGGGCAGATGAGCAGCAACGGCTAAGGACAGAACACAACAGAGTCAGAGAATGGCAGCAACTGGGAACATACAAGAAAAGCACTCGGAGATAAAGCAGTCGGTGGCCTGTCACTTGTTAGCTCCTGGATCTAAAGAGCTTGAGCATCAAATTTCTTCTTTAGGATGGCAAGACTCTTCCGGCCCGCTGATTAAGCGGCCAGCAGCTCCTTGAAGACACAATGTCGTCTCTGGCCGACGGCCTGAAAAATGGCATAGTTAGTACCAAAGAGCAACGGTAAAGCAAGTAAAGATCTGAGCTGATTGCAAGCAATTGACCCAAATCTCGGGGACTACAACCAATGGGTGCGCTAGAGCGCCTCCACAAGATAGAAAACTTATCACAGTGGAATGCTCGGATGCAAGGTCCTCAGAAAGAGACCCCTTAGCAAAATCCTTGATATGGGTGGCAAGGCCACACAATCGACGTTGAGTATGGGCAGGAACCTGATCCAGGGATCCAGGTAGCGGAGCGGGCTCGGAGTCAGAGACCAGCGCGCCTGGAACGGTTTCAGGACTTCCAATATATGCCATTCGAAACTGATCAGACCGCGAGATCTTGTGGACCAGAGCAGTCAACTTGGGCACGATGGCACTTGATGATTGAGGAGCATCGGTGCTAACCTGAGTGATGGCCGGGGGAGCAGTCGGAAGGACGGCCTGCGGGCCCATAGGAGAAGTGGCAGTCAGATCGGCGGTGGCAACATCAGCTTCCTCCGATCTGGTTGCAGGAGACATGTCTTGACAACAGTGGCCCGGGCTGGAGAAGCCCTGGGCGAATTAACACCTGGATCAGTCAAGTACACGACTGGCGTATCAGAATGCACGACCCCGGACTGATCAATCACGATCGGATCAGCATCAGTGGCAGCCGTAGCTGGAGTGGCCGATTGCAGGCCAGAAGTCGGACCAGTGGTGGCCGCGGAGCTTGAGGTGGGAGCATTCTTGCGGGTTTGCCTCTCGGCAGCCGCTTTCTGCTTTTTGACCCGCTCGGCCTTGGTGTTGTAAGCAGCGGCAGATCATTTCTGCGAAGGATTGGGCCTGGAGGAAGTAGTCGAAGCAACTGGATGTGAAGTTGGAGGAGGTCTGGCTGCCACAGCGCTTGCATCACGAGCAGCCCTGCAGTCCAAAGAAGCACCAGTCAATAGGGTAATCGGACAAGAGGACTACAGCAAGAAGAAGCACAAATAAGTTACCCGTCAGCTCGGGGCAAGTTAGCATCAAAATTTTCCATAGAAAAGCGCAGAGGAATAATGTCCAAGGGCGCCTCATTCAGTACGGGGCCAGTCGGTCTAGGCGCAGTCAGTGGCGGAGCCTGGCCCCTCGGGCCCTTGGAACCTTTCTTCTTGGTAATCTTGGTCGACGGGCCAGGAGCGGGGTCCACCTGGGGATACTTCCCTTCTGCCACCGTCTGCGCAGTCGGGCGGGACTCTGCGCCATAGTCGCCAACAACATCATCACTATCACTCCACTCTTCCATGAAGCGTTTGATCGAGGAATCGGATGTACCCGGCTGGTTGTAGCCATGTCCAAGTGTGGCAGTGCGGGCCTCAAACTTAGGCTCCGACTCCACCACGAGCTCCAGGTCCTCATCATCTTCTTCAGCACGGTCTGGGTGGTAGACGAAGAGAGCCTGTCCATCTTGCATCACGTTGGATCCAATAAAATGTTGCGAAGGCAGCCAATCAGAATCAACAAGAGAAATAAAAGTCAAAAGAGGAGAAGAGCAGAGAGCAAGTCATACCGTCGGAGGAGGATGTGACCGATCGTATGTTTTCAGGCCAAATTTCCACGGGTTAATAATGGGGGCATCAGTCTACACGCGCAACCGCTGGATCAATTCTTCCTCCGTCAACCTATGGGTGGTGTTTCGTGTCAGATCCCGACGACTGCTCATGTCGCAAATCCTATGGCACCTGCGCTGCAGCGGAAGCACTCGGCAGCACACGCATGCTCCAACCAGATCGGCGGTGCGCAATCCCTTTTTAACTAGCTCGGCCACCCGAGCAACCTGGGCATCTAGATGGGTGTCACAATGCCCGGTCTTCTCACCCCAGTGATGTTTTCCAGTCGGCGGGGGCACGGAGAATGCAGGAAAGTTCAGGCAGTCGTCTTGGCCATATGGTTGCCACTCCTTGATCGAATGTGGTGGTTGGGGATCCGGATAAGGAGTTCTATTGGAGTAGATTATGGCGGAACCGCACTCGATCATCACCTTCTCCTCTATAGTAGCGCCTGGCTCACCCTTCGGATCCAGATGAAAGACTCCATTTCCGACCATAAAAGATCGCAAATGGAAAAATCTCCTCCACAGTCCAATGCTCGGCCGCACGCCGAGGTAGCCCTCACACAAGGTGACGAACGCAGAGAGAAGAATCACGGTGTTGGGAACCGAGGTGGTGCGGCTGCAGTCGGAAGAAGTCCAAGAAATCTCGGAAAAATTGGCTCGCCGGATGGCCGAATCCATGCTCGAAGTGCGCAATGAAGACGACGCGTTCGCCAGCCTTCGGCTCCGGCACGATCTCCGGACCGTGGACGCAGAACTCGATGCTCTGCGGAATCTTGCGGGCATGGAAGAGTTGGAGAATCTCTATCTCGTTCACGATGGAGTCCTTCTAGGCGGTGCGCGTGGCGCAGGCAGGAAGATCCTGGTTTGCCATGGTGACGTCAGAGGAGGTAGTGGATGGCGACGACGACGGTGGTGGCGCTCGAGAGCCGCGAGTACCAATGGCGGCGGCGACGCGAACAGTGAGAATCGGTTGAGACGGCGGCGGTGAGAATCAGGTGAGGGGGAGAAGTTGTGACAGATCCAAGCCTACGTCGGGAGCGGCAGTGGCGGCGAGGTCTCCGTCGCTGAAGTAGCGAGAGAGGAAGAGGAACAAGCGAGCGGAAGAAGAAGAAATGCGGGCGGGGGCGATCCCAATCCCCAACTCCTCGCCTATTTATTGGGTCGGAGGGCGGTGGTGGGATTGGCCTCAGCGTCCGTGTGGCCTGTGTGGCCACGTGTATCAGCAAAGCAACATCGAGATGTGGCACAACAGATACGGCGGAGAGAACGGAACGTGCGCACGTGGCCCGAGGCAGCTGTTATGTCTAATCAATTGCGGCTGTTGCCCCGTACTCCGCGGCAAATTTGAAGTGACGTGGGTCAATCAACGTTCTAGTCAAACCAACCGTTCGGCAGATCGGCCGAGCTGAAAAAGTAGTCGGCAAATCGGACAAGTGTGGTTGGTCGATTGAGGTGCAATCGACTGGCTGAGAAGCGTCCGAGCTGAAGAAGCAATTGACAAAACTAAAGAGAGAAATCAGCTGATTGAGGTACAATCGGTTGGTTGAGAAGTGTCCGAACTAAGCCAGGGCAGTGGGCAAATTGAACAACAATCGGCTAGTTGAGGGCAATCGGGTAGTAGAGGAGAAAATCACTAAGATTCAAGAAAAGTATGGGAGGAACCTGTGTAGGCCCCGCTATCATTTCTCTCTATGGGACCTTCGCAGCTTCAGGGGCTACTGTCATGGGAATGACCCCCGGGTAGGGTCACCTAGGCGAAATAACCTTTCAAGACAAAGATCACTGATCTAAATGATCGTCGATCTAATTGAGGCCGAACTAATCTGGGATGACCTGAAGACCGGCATTCGGAAGAAGGTCGATCTGATCAAGGCCGAATTGAAGATCACCGATCTAAGGATCGCCAATATAAAAGAAGACCAAGCAGCACAAGATTGATCTCCAAAGGGCCGAGAAGATTAGTTCGGAAGCCGATTGCTCTAGGAGAGAGCAATCGGCCTCACCTAAGGTCATTCGGCCCATGAAGACACTAGACCATCCGAGCTAACCACGAGAGTTTACCTTGGGCCGGATGGGAGCACCCGGCCCGATGTCATCAATAGGTGATCCCGAGAGATCCGCGTGGCAGACAGAAAATTACCATGTCGACCTGTCATACGCATGATGTTCCCTCGACACAACAGCCGACAGGGCGGCGGAGGCGACAAGGCGCTAAGGCAGCCACAAGGCTAGACGTAGCACAATCCAGACCTACATAGAAATATTCCATGACAAATTAGGGCTACAGCTCTTCGCTGCCTGGCACCCGTAAAGGGCGGAGTCGGCGGGACCCAGAAGATCTCCAGAGGCTTACAGCTGGGCCCTGGACCAACCGGAGATTACTGTATTACCCTGGGCTCAGCCTATAAGATCTCCAGGGATCCCTTCTGCGTGAGGGGACGATCGCATTTACTTCACTTTCACCCACCAGAGAGAGAGCATGGAGAGAGTTGTGCTCAGTGCCCTCTCCCCTTCCTCTCATACAGCTCACGGAGCATTCATTGTAGCTCGAGTTATTGCTTATAGATAGCTTGGCAGGACTAGGGGTGTTATCTCTATGGAGAGCCCCGAACCTGGGTACATCGTGGTGTCTCACTGTCTTTGTCCCCACTCTCGATTCCGGCACCGGCGACACTAACCTCGGTCTGTCCCCCTCTTTTCCCATCCCCATGGCATCTGCCTTCACTGATGAGTAATATATTTGCTTTACCTTTTATGTTTTAGTTCTTGAGTAACTCTTATGCTTGAGGTGGGTTCTTGCCCCCCGATGTCAAGATTGAGTGACAGAAACATCATACTAGGGGATGTGTTGTTGCCACCAGGGAGAAAACAACCGTTCTTGTAACTGCGGTTGCAAGGATTGTTTACCTGACACAAAGTGTGTTAATGCAGTTGTATGTTGCTTTGATCCTATAGTTTGGCTGGGGTTCGCAACTTAATACTAGCGAGATGTTCTGGATAGATATCTCAAGTTGGATGATTAGTGAGTAGATGCTGATGAATAAACTATCTGCTCGACTTGGCGTACTGCCCATACGATTGAGCCTATATTTTTCTTCTAGCATAATTAGCATTACGGTACGTTTATAATTTTGTCAATTGCCCAGCTGTAATTTGTTCACCCAACATAGTTATTTATCGTCTTTTGGGAGATAGACATCACTAGTGAATATCATGGGACCCCGGTCCATATTTCCACCATAGTTTACACCGTTAATCTTTACTAATTTTATTTCCTTTTTGTTGCAATCACTACTACTATTCCCGCTTGTGGTTTGATCTCTTGTAAACAACAAAATCGGAGAGATCGATAACCTCTCAGAACACGTTGGGAGCAAAGTTTTTTGCTTTTCTGTGCAGGTCCAGGTCAAGTAAGATACCCTCGAGGTAGTAAACGGTGCAATTGTTTTCTTGCCACCTTCTTGCAGAACTTGGAGTCCTACTGGTCGATTAAACCTTGGTATCTTCACTGAGGGAAACTTGCTGTTGTCTACATCTCAACCTTCCACTTGGGGTAGCCCACGAGGACCGCATCATGAACTCTCGCACCAAAAAGCAAATTTCTGGCGCCGTTGCCGGAGACTCTAGTCTATAAGATAGGGGAGTTGCACATTATCTTTTACCTTTGCTTTTTAGTCTTGTTAGTTTACTTTCTAGTTTTTGCTTTTGAGTCTTATATCAAAAACCACAAAAAAATTAGTTACTTTGTTATTGCTTGTTGTTACTATGGGTACTTATAAAAGTAACAGACCTTGTGACTACAATAGTTATGATGGGGAATTGTGCCCACGACATGGTCTCCCGGGAAAGAAACTAGATATATGGTTTGAAGCTGCCCCGAAACGTCCTCATACCTGGGAGGATGACAAAACTGTATAGTGGAAAGAAATTCAAACATAGAGGATGCCACCAGTTCTTTGATCAATATTTGAGAACTTGATTTTGATAATTTCACTCTTCCTAATGTTATTAATTTTTTTCAATGAATGGACAAATACCCCCACACTAGTTCACTTAACATTGGCTTCACCGAGCATATCACTAATGCTCTTATCAAAGCTAGGGAGGAGAATCTTAAATTAGAGGTCTTTATTCCTAGAAAACTAGAAGATGGTTGGGATCCTATGGTCAAGATCAAAATGAATAATTTTTCTTGCTTTGCTTTATGTGATGTTGGAGCTAGTGCCTCTGTTTTACCCAAAAGAATGTATGATATGCTTGAATTGAAACCCTTTGATCCATGTTCTTTTGGTGTTCGCCTTGTTGATTCTTCCGTAAAGAAACCTTTGGGAAGGATTGATGATGTTGTTATAGTTTTCAATGATAATTATGTTCCCGTTGATTTTCTTGTCATGGACATTGACTGAGATCCCTCATGTCCAATTATTTTGGGACGTCCTTTTCTCCGCACCGTTGGTGCTATCATTGATATGAAAGAAGGGGTTATAAAATTCCAATTTCCCCTCAAGAAGGGATTTTTCAAGTGTGGGAAGGAAAATGATGAAAGAAAATCCAGGAGTGTCAAAATCCCAAGCATGGGGATACCCCCATGCACCCCCCAAGAAATATCTAAGGAGACTCAAGCGTCTAAGCGTCTAAACATGCTTAAACCAAACCATACGTTCCGGCGAATGGCTCTCTCCCACCTCCTCCATCCCTCCCTCCCCTCCCATGGTTCTCATGGTGCTCCATGGTGATCTACCACCCCCTGCTCATCCATGGAAGGCTGTAAAAGCCCAGATTTCACAAAAATTAAAGATTTTGTTTTCGGTGAGAATTGATTGATTGCCTGTTTTGTTTACGGTGTTTGCATCCCCGATTTATAGATCGGCGATTATTTTTTCCCCTTCTTATCTCGTATCGGACGGAGACCGACCCTTGCCACCCTGACACTCGACCTTTGCGACATCGGGTTTCACCGATCACCGTCGTGAAAACCGCACGAGGCCAGCCGCAGCCAACGGAACGAAAAACCCCGTTTAATAATTAAACGGGTTATTTTTATAGCGCGCCGGAAAGTGTTCTCAGAACGGTTCCAGCGCGAGGTGACTGCCTCCGGCTCGACACGCTGATCGCACAGTTCGAAGTTTTACCCGAATCGGAGGTACTGCGGATCCCCGGCGGTCAGAAACGTAAACACCGCGCGCGCGAGCGAAAAACCGGGGATGTTTTTGCAAACTGCCAGCCACCGGGGCTATATAAAGACCACCACCCTCCCACCTCTTTATAGGGTTTCCCTAGCCACAAAATTGCAGCCACCCCCTGTTTTTGCCCCAAATCTACCCAATGGCCCCTCAATTTTCACAACCTAGCCTCCCCTGCGATCTGGACCGTCGGATCGGCCGATCCAACGGCCCAGATGCGTCCCCAACCTCTCCTCTCTCTCCTGGACGCAAGCCGCTCCCGTGCCCAATCGCACCCGTCGCGCGCCTCCGGCAGCCGGGCGGCCATCTCCTCCCCGCGCCCTCTCCTCCTCCTTCTCCTCGCTCCCTCCTGACCCTGCTCGCCTCCTCCTCCCTCGTCGCAGGTCGCCGCCGCAACAGAGCCGACCACCGCGCGCCATGGCCGCGGTCCTCCCCGAGCTCAAGACCGCCGCCGCTGGAGCACTTCGTCGGCGCCCCTGTCCTTGTCGGGCCTGGATCCAACCGGATTCGGCTGCACCGCTCCTAGGCGCCCCTCCTCGACGCCTCCACGCCACCGCACTCCGGCTAGCCGTCGTCGCCGGGGTCGGGCGCGACCCCGATCTGGCCTCCCAACCACCATGGCCGCGTGGGCCGGCCCAGCGCGCCTGCAGCCCACAGCGCCTCGCGCCCCAGCCCATTCAGTGGCCCGAGCTGCCTCCTCGGCCAGTTGGGCCGAGCCCATCAAGGGTGAGCCAGTTTTTTTTCTTTTTCATTTGTTTTTTTTCCACTGCTCAATTTTTGCAAAGTCTGAGAAAATTGTGTGTTGTATTCAGTTTTGCGACGTAATTAACGATTAAACCGTAGCTCGGATGACGTTGTGCCCAAAAGGAAATTTGTTTAGAATTGTGTGTACTTCAATCCATCTTTTGTGAGCATTTTGATTTGAGGCCATCTTGATGTTGATAATCTGTGTTGAAGTGGGCATCAGGCCGTTAACTGTTGCTAATTCTTGTTAGTGTTCTGCTGATGTTATTTTGTTGCAACTTTGCATGATGATTGTGACACATCCATGAGGCCGATCGCATTGATTCCTTTTGCATACTGTTAAGCATCATGTCTACTTCCATTACATGTATTGCATTGTCATGTTTGCATTCCTGGTCATAGTTATTTTTAGCTCCAAAGTTTCTATGCTGCTGTTGTTGAGAGCCACCTCTGTTTTTCTCTAAGTCTGTAACGTTCCGATGCCATGTTGCATGCTTAATATCTTTTGATCTGCTATGCCTATGACCTTGATTCTTTTTTGTACCTGATCATCATAATGTCTGGTTCATTCTTATATATTGCTATGTCATGTTGCTGCACATTTGCATATAGCTTTACTCCTGTTTGTACAGCATAAAAATAACAGTTTCTGCCCCGTTTTCGTGATTTTCACTAAATCCTAGACCAGTAATGTTTTATTGCATTTTGCATGAGCTATAACTAGTTGTTCATGATGCCTATTTGCATGATTCCTTTTTCCATGCCTTCCCTGCCATGTCTACTTTAGTTTCATATCATTTGTGAGCATGTTTGCATTCATTATCCTGTTTATACATTCCTCTAAATTGTGCTTCCTGATGTTGGCAGATTGTGCCCGTAACTTGTTTTGCTTGTATCTTTTTAACTGTAACTCCGTTTGGGGTCTTCTTTATATGTAACTTGATTAGTTTTTCGTGTACTTTTTGTTTATGCTATTGTTTGCTGCTGTTAACAAATATAAAATATGGTTTAGGGAAGAACAGTACGAAATGCTTTAATTGTTGTGGGGTACTTAGTGATATGTCGTGTTTAGGTTGTGCCTCACTTAAATTGACTAGCATAGGTAGTTTATCTTATGCTTCACCTTTTCCATGTTTGTGTGCTATGCCATGCTTGAGTGAGATGCCATGTTAATAACCTTTGCTGACCTTGTGTAGCTAAAAAACTTGAACCTTTTTAAATGTGCGGTATCGTCGTGTGTGACGAGTACTCCACTTAACCTGTAAGTAACCGCTATCGACTGTAGGTGTGATGTCTCGTGTTGCCTTCTTGTTGATGCTTGCTTGTGTTTGCTTTGTAGTAATAGATGCTTGCTCGTTGATTGCTTTCCAGTGTTTACCGTCTTGTGTTCTTCCGCGGGTACCTCTCGGAGACGATGCGAGCTTGCGATCAACTACACCTTCGGAAACCGACTTATCAACAGGCAAGGACTATACGTTACTTATGATCCATTCTATTTCAACCGGTGGTTTGAATTCTAGTCTAGGATAGGTTCGATGTTTGATCGTACCACATGTTTACATCCTCTTTGAAACCGATACAGCCATGTCCCCTCCCAGCAGACCATGTACTGCTATGTTACTATTGCTCGTTGCTCAGCCCCTGCTTAGTATGCATGCTTAGGATGCTACGATGTTACCCTGTTACTCCTTGGTTTGGGATATCACATTATCATTATTATATTGTTGTTGATGATATTGATTATTATAAATGTTGACTATATTCGACGAAGGATGGAAGGTCTAGGCTATCCCGCCCCGACGCGTTGTTCCATTCTAGTCACCTAGGATCCGAGTTTCGGGTATTGGTTTTAAGACTGATCGTGCCTAACCGCGTGTGGGATTTTATGGGGTCCCCTTTTCTTACGTAACTAGCTTCAAACATTTCCAGTGGTGGCCCGAGATGATTTACCATTTGAAACTGTGTGTGTACTGGTCAGCCGCCAGTAGTTTTCAAACCAACCTGGACCAGTGAGGACATAGTTCCCTTGCTGGCCCACCTTGTCCGGCTGAGGACCCAGTTTCCCATGTGTGATTAACCAGCTATCCAAACCTGCGACAGACGGTAGAGACCGATTCGAGAGAGCGGCCGGCTTTTAAGTTGGGTGTCGACTCACCGGGGGCCACCCGGATTTGTTCGTTGTTAGTTAGAGGGACCTGTCGTTTCGGATCTCTTGGAACTAAATCATAAAATGGTTTCCTGTGATGGGAGCCTTGTAATGGGTAGTTGGTACACCCCTGCAGGGTTAAATATTTTCGAGAAGCCGCGTCCACGGTTATGGACGACTTGGAACCTACGTCTTGTTCATAGATAACATAACCCTGAATCATATTTAATAACTTGATCAACGTGTGTGTGCCTTGACTGCTTCTTCTTCGTCGGGATGCGAAGAGGAGGACAAGGATATGATAGGTGTTATGTTTGCATAAGTAGTTGGTAGCAAGACTTGTTGGAGGCGATTCCTCATCGAATGCTTGGCTTCTTATCTTACTCTCTAGATCGTTAGCCACTTCAAAATGCTAGTGCGGCAGCAACCTCACCACTTACCCCATCCTTACCGTAAACTACTAGTTGTCCTAGAATGACGAGTGATGAAGTCCTTGCTGGGTCAAATGACCACTACAGTTGCATGCTGAGTACTTCTGTACTCATGATACTACGCCCAAACTCTTTTCTGGGTTCTTGATCGACAACAGTTATGGTGATCGACGTTTCATGTGGAGACTCGACAACAACTAGTTAGGCGGATCCCCGCGGAGGGCCTGGACCCGTGTGGTTATGGGGATCGATGATTTTCTCTTTTCCACTAGGCATTTGCTTGTAGTCTGTACCCAGACATGTATCTTCCGCTGTTGTATTATATTTAAGGCAATTGTATGCCGATTTTATGAGATGTTGTATCCTTGTATCTGTAATGTTGTGATATCATGTTGGAAATCCGGGGCATATGGCTATGTCATATGTCGCGGTGGGACCGATATGTGCTTCGTCCCCAGATCTGGATGGAAACATCTAGATCTAGAACAGTACCGCATATCGGGCCTTACAACTTGGTATCAGAGCCTTACCGATCGTAGGATCCCTTCTCTGGCCGAAGTCGAGTCTAGACAAAAAAAACTATTTGTAGCTACTAAGTTAGTTATCGGAGAGTAGGAATCTTTTTACTCCTTACCTTTGCTCTGGTCAGGACAAGTGTCGCAAGTGTTTTAATCCCGACTTATCCCTTCAAACTCTAGGATCTCGAGTGTCTTGAGGATCCGGTTTTCCTGCTGCTGCTCTGGAACCTGGCGGTGGGTCACTGTCAGAAACGCATTGCTCACTCTGAGTAGATTGCTAAAGCCTTCCTACCACTGAACTTGCTATAGCTCTGCTCGGGGTTCATGTTTGTGTGTTGCGATAGGGCCTCTTCCAATCCGTTCTCAGTTTATCTTCGCCTGTTTGCTAGTTCCTCCATCTCTAATGTGATCTACATCCCTCTAGAGATCTGAGCTCCTTTTGCTAACACTAGGTGTTCAGATGAAGAACCAACAAATGACCAGAGGCATCACAGGTTTGAGATCTTGGAGCTCTCTGATGATCCAGAAAAATCTGAAGCGATGGACCCTCTCATTCCGTCTGGGCAGTTGAAGTTAGACGGAGGCCACATGCTAAATCAGATGATCTCTAATGAACATGAAGAAATTGTCACTACCCATCTGAGAAGAAGTTCTCGTACCACGCGCTATGATGGCTTCAAGGCTCCAACTCTCTCAGATGCCAGGAAGGGGGTCTCTAAGGTGAAAGCAAGGAAAGCTCCAACTGTAGCCTCTAGCTCTGTAACCCTGCCGCCGTTAGTCGGTCTCAATGTGGTGATGTCTAACGGAGAAGAGGAAGCTCCACCACCCCATACCCCCATCCGTACGCTGCAGAAGATTGGGTCCAAGGTCTGCGGAATCCCTCTTGATGAGCTTAGTGCCGAAAAGCTACTTGCAGGGCGCCCAAACCCCCTTCTTAAATCCTAGCTCGCTACCCTCCTTTTATTTCCTTTTATGTCTAGGAATAAATGCTAGAATGTCTTATGTTGGAACATCCGTGGGATTAATTCCAAAGACAAGCATCTAGCGGTCTGTAATCCTATCGATATTAGTGGTTTCTCTATAATTTGTCTGCAAGAAACGAAGCGAGAGTTCTTTGATCTGAATTTTATCAACCTTTGTTGCCCTAAAAAAATTGATAAGTCTGAATTTGTTCCGTCTGTGGGTAACTCCGGTGGTCTTTGTATTATTTCGGCCAGTTCGGTGTTCTCTGGCTCCCTTCTCTTCTCTGAATCTTTTGCTCTCGGAATTCATTTTATATCCACCCAGTCAGGGGATTTGTGGACACTTGTGAATATATATGGACCTTGCGCTGGTGTTTCCCGTACCATCTATACATCCTGGCTCTTTGATCTTGATATTCCTCAAGGGGAAGAATGGATGCTGGTTGGTGATTTTAATTATATCCGATCCCCTGATAACCATAATAGGGGAGGCAGAAACCCTAATGACATGCTCACATTAAACAATTTTATGCGGGCGTAATCACTGGTCGAACTCCCGATCAAAGGGCGCTCTTTCACGTGGAGTAACATGCAACATGACCCGCTCCTTGAGCATCTTGACTGGCATTTCACCTCGCTTGACTGGGCGGCGAAGTACCCAAATACTGTTGTTATGCCGCTTGGGAAACCTATCTCTGATCACTCCCCATGTTATGTCAGCGTTCAAACTCGTATCCCTAAACCTGAACTCTTCCGCTTCGAGGATTTCTGGGTTTCTAGTCCGGGTTTCTTCGAGATTGTCCAGTTTATGTGGGGAAGGTCTCATTACGCCCCTAAATCGGCAGCTTTTCTATGCAATAAAATGAAATGCGTCCGCTAGAACTTTAGCGTTGGAGTAAAAGTCTTTCCCGCATGAATTTTTGGATAGATAATTCCAACCGGACTCTGGGTGAACTGGATTCCCTAGAGGATCACCGCCCTCTTTCGGTCCCTGAAATGAACTTCAGAGGTATTTTTAAGAAACACCTGATGACCCTGTTGGATTCTAAGCAGTCGTACTGGAAGAAACGATGCAGTGTTCGTTACTTTAAATTTGGGGACGGTAATACAAAAAGTTTCCATAGAGTTGCGACTGAAAGATATAGGCGTAACTTCATCGCTTCCCTTCACTTGGCTGACAACACAATAGTCATGGATCATGTAGCCAAGGAAGCAGCCCTGTTCCATGCTTACAAGGAGCGCCTTGGCAGCTCAAGCTCGGCGAATATGAAGTTTGATTTATCGGAGATAATCAAGAAAGTAGATGGCCTGGACTCCTTATCTTCGCCGTTCACAAAAGAGGAGATCGGTGATGTGGTGAAAAAGATGCCCTCGGATCAGGCTCCTGGACCGGATGGTTTTGGGGCGGGTTTTCTTAAATCATGTTGGCACATAATCAAAGAGGACTTCTATCAGTTCCGCTTCGATTTTTATGAAGGGGTTCTGAACATTGAGAGTTTGAACACAGGGCTCATCACTCGGATTCCGAAAATCCAGTTGCCTGAGACTCCAAATGACTACAGGCCAATTACCCGGTTGAATTGTTGTCTTAAGCTAATCACAAAGATACTGGCTAATCGGCTTCAGCGTCTGATCCTCAAGATCATCCATCGTAACTAGTATGGATTTTTGAAGTTGCGCTCCATCCAAGACTGTCTCGCATGGGCGTTTGAGTACCCGCATCAATGCTAGTCCTCGGGGAGGAGTGTGGTAGTCCTTAAACTGGACTTTGCCAAAGCATTCGATACGATTGAGCACGCACCGATGTTGGAAATCATGAAGTGCATGGGCTTTGATGATAGGTGGCTGGGTTGGATTGACTGTCTTTTCTCATCGGAAAAATTTGCGGTGCTTCTGAATGGTAGTCCAGGGCATCAGTTTGCGTGCAAGCGAGGGGTTAGACAGGGCGACCCTCTGTCGCCGCTAATTTTTGTGTTAGCAGCGTACATTCTTCAATCCGCTGTCAATGAGGATTTTCGGCAAGGGGCGATTGCCCAACCCATCCCTAATGGGGAGGTGGACTACCCGGTTATACAGTACGCGGATGATACAATTTTAGTCATGCCGGCTGATGTGGATCAAGTGATCAAAATCAAGGCGGTTCTCCAAGATTACGCTGACTCTGTCAGGCTTCGTATCAATTTTCTGAAGTCTACCTTGGTGCCCATAAACACACCACCCGATCTGACCAACTCACTGGCGGATCTCTTGGGTTGCGCGGTTGGTAGGATGCCCTTCACCTATCTAGGGCTTCCCATGGGGACTACGAAGCCTTTAGTGACTGACCTCATGCCCTTGGTCTCCTCAGTGGAAAGGAAACTTTCGACGGCCGCGTCTCTGCTAGATTATGGCTCCAAGCTGGCATTGGTGAATTCGGTAATCACCTCCCTTTCCATATATGCGATGTGTTCAGTTAAGTTGCCATCCCGTGTCGTAGAACACCTGGACAAGCTGAGGAGACACTTCTTGTGGAGTAAGAAAGATGATCAAGGTAACACCAATATGTGCTCACCCGCTGCCTGGTCCCTGGTTTGCAGGCCTAAGAACAAGGGGGGCTTGGTGTGCTTGAACTTTGGCTGCAGAAGCAAGGTCTCTTGCTAAAACAGCTACACAAATTTTACAACCGACTAAACATCCCTTTGGTGGAGCTCGTGTGGCGCTCGTACTATGTGGGCAAAATTCCCCATGCGTCCGAACCGTGTGGATCCTTCTGGTGGTGAGAGGTTTTGCAGTTGGCCCCGGTTTACCGTGCTCTTACTAGAGTTGTGGTTGGGGATGGTTCCTCAGTTTTCTTTTGGAAAGATCTATGGGCTCACAGCGTTCTATCCAACAGCCATCCTCGGATCTTCTCATTCTCCCGTAATGAGGATGTGTCTGTTCAGTCTCTGCTTACTGAAGCTACGTTGGGGGAGAACTTCCGGTTGCCTGTCTCAACACAGGCCAGACATGAGCTTAGTGATCTTCAGCTGATTGCTTCCGAGGTGGTACTTGAGCATGGGACTGCCGATGAGTAGATTTGCATCCGGGAAAAAACAGTTCTCCTCCCGACAGTTCTACACCCACTGCTTCAGAGAAGTGGTGGTGGATGAGGCCTTTGGTTGGATCTGGAAGTCAAGCTGCACGAATAAGTGGAAAGTTTTTGTATGGCTTCTTCTGACCGATCGCCTCAACACCCGCAACATGCTTCGACGCAGACAGTTCACCCTTGTTGACGATGATTACGGAAGAGACTGTTGAACATCTGTTCTTTTCATGCTCTTTTAGTTGGGCTTGTTGGGCTAAACTTGGTCTCACTTGGTCTGACATGGGCAACAGGCTAGAAAAGGTACACACAGGCAAGGAGGCTTGGGATAAACCCATGTTTATGGAGGTTTTCGTGGTGGCGGCCTAGAGTTTTTGGAAAGAACGGAAAACAAACATTTTAGAGGTGTCCCCCTTGGTGGAGTCTTGGGTCTCTAGATTCAAGACAGACTTTTAAATGCTGGGGAATAACATAGGGCTAGATCCCTTCATCTCCCAAATTGTACTCTCTCTTCCTTCATTTTCTAGTTTGTTAACCCCCCTATCACTCCCCCTTCCCTCTCCCCCTCCCTCACCCCCCCACCCGATGTAATTTTTGTGAATAGCCCTGGTTAATACAAAGGCAGTGGGGTGTGTCCTCACTGTCATAAAGGCTTCAAAAAAGGCTTGGGGGTGCCCATGTGCATCCCCTTTCTCCATCAACAATCATCAGTTGGTCCTTTTCCACACTATATTTTATCACTTCATATGTTATGTGATATGCTAGGAGTGTCTCGCTCTTTACATTTTAGTTTTTTTAGTTTTGCTTGTTGTTCATAACAAGTTGGACCCTAGCCTACATTGTTTGGGAGAGAAACACGCTCCATTTCAACCTAGACCACAACGTAGTTTTCATGCTTATCTTTGTTGAGTGTTCTTTATCTTTTTCTAGCCGCTATCATGTTTAGCTCTTGTTTTTCATGCTTATCTTTTTAAGATCTTTTATTTAGGTTGTTTCTCTTGGAACTCTCTTGAGTTTTTATGCTTATCTTGTTTAGAGAGTTGGCTTGTTGCACTGAGTTTTGTGTCTTGACTTGAGTAGGTAATTGAGGTTGCTATTTAAGTATAGTAGTAACTTGGAATAGTTTTGAGATATTGATTTGAGTAATGTTTAGATTTCTATGTGTCAAGAGCTCGAGCCTATTAGTGATAGGTGTCGTATTTTGGGCAATCCTGTTTATTTTCAAAAACTAAAAAAATTTAGTTGAGAACTCTAGCTACTAGATGGATCGCTAACCTCTGGAGGGGTTGTAATATATAGAGTACCCTCACATACCATGGGTCCAGGATGCGCAAGGATAACCAAAACCCCATACACTCCTCCTCGGGGTACTTGTCTCTTTGTGAACCTCCTGATTGGATAGAGAGTTACCGGTAATAAGTGAATGAGTTCCTTTGACTAATGTGAGTATTCGATTGTTGGCACTTCCACCATCCATATTTTGCTAGCCTCTTCGGTACCGTGCATTGCCCTTTCTCATCTTGCGATTTGGTGCAAACTTTGCCGGTGCATCCAAACCCTTGGCATGATACACTCTGTCATCATAAACCTCATTATATCCTTCCTCAAAATAGACACCATACCTACCTATCAAGGCATTTCCATAGCCTTTCTGAGATTCATTGCCATGCAACATCCATCATCTCATGACTTGATGTTCATGTCATACATGATTTTTCTTGATCGAGGAGTCGCATGCTAGTTGGGCCTTTCCCTTATAATTAGTACATGGCGCACTAGTATCATAGCATATCCTGCTACACTAGCAGAGGCATACATTTGCATATATCATGATAGTATTTCAGTTTTTCTTTATGTTTAGTACTTCTTATAAATTGTCAGATCTTCTATATCCTTGTAAAATATAGAGTGCTTCCCTTAAAGTGAGGAAAATATCCCAAAGAGGTCACAAATAAAAGATCCCAAAGAGGACAAATTAAAAGATCCCAAAGAGTACAAATGAGAGATAAATACAAAGAGCCAATGAGGCCAATAAAATACAAAAAATAGAGAAAGATAAAGAAAAAAAATAGAAGGGGAAACACTATAATCCTTTTTGAAAGATCCACACTCGTACTCCAAGGTAATATTTGCACTACATAGAGAATTTCATATCATTCATGCATAACTATGTGTGGATACTTACACTATAGAACTTGGCTTGTATAATCCAATGGCGAGCCTCCTCAAAAGAGCTCTAGGTCTTCTTGAGCAAGCGATTTGGATGCATCCCCACTAGTTCCATGGGAGAGCTTCCCATAGCTCACATGTGCATACGTTGCATGTCAATCCCTACTCCTCACATCATATCTATCATTTGGCTTTCTCTCGCCTATGATTGTCCTCATTGATGTGAGTCTTCCACACCTTTTTTGTCTTCCTTCCCCATCATTATTCTATTTTTCATCCTAAGTGCTAACATATATTGCACTCATTCATTGCATGAGCGCTCAAAGTTGAAAGGGAGAGGATCAGTTTGACTTGTACCTGACTAGTGGTCTGGGGACGAGTCACAATAAGATTCTGAAGGAGACCAAGTGTGAAGTTTTAGCAGATTGAGTTCTCAATTAACTATATAGTATTTTTATGCTCTAAAACCATCTCCCACTTATTTCATGCAAGACATTCGAGTCACGGACAACGCGAGCTCTTGCACCTTTATGTTCTTACTTTGCTAGTTTCAATACTAGATATAGACTCTTGTTTTTATTGTCTTGACTTGAATTGCATATCTTACCTGTTGTACTTTGAAGTTCAAATATGTGTTGGTAGCCTGTCACCAAAGAAATTATCTTTGTTATCATTTACCTGCTCGAGGATGAGCAGGAATTAAGCTTGAGGATGCTGATTTGTTCCAAACGTATCTATAATTTCTTCTTGTTTCATGCTTATATGGGTAACTTTGCTAAATGTTTTTCTACACTTTCATACCTTTTTCAACATTTTGGAGTAACCTACTAACTCAGTGCCCCAGTGCCAGTTTCTGTCTACTGTTTTCCATGCATTGTAGGAAAATACCAATATATAAAGTGCTCGAAAAAATCCAGAAAAACTATATAAAAAATCAGCGCAGCAGAAGACTCCAGAAGCCCGAAGGGTGGCCAGAGGGGGGCCACTCCCCTCCCAGGCGGCCAGGTGACGCTGCCAGGGGGAGGCCGCGCCAGGGACCCGCCTGGTGGGGTCGGACCTCCCCACGGTGCCCCCCTTCGGCCTTTATTTACCTCTCGTCCCGAAAACCCTCGGGAGATCCTATGTTACGCGATTTTCACCACTGTTCTGCCGCCGCCGCGATCCCGAGATCGGGAGCGCCATTAGACCCTGTCCCGGCACCCTGCCGGAGGGAGGATTGATCTCCGGGAGCTTCTCCGCAACCATGAGTGCTTCCCGGATGTGTCGTGAGTAGTTGATGTCTACGCACACTTCTATTCTTGTAGACTATGTTCGGCCTCCAAGCGCAGAGGTTTGTAGGACAACAGCAATTTCCCTCAAGTGGATGACCTAAGGTTTATCGAACTCATGGAAGTAGAGGTTGAAGATGGTCTCTCTCAAGCAACCCTAAAATTAAGATACAAGAAGTCTCTTGTGTCCCCAACACACCTAATACAACTAGGAGTTGTATAGGTGCACTAGTTCGGCGAAGAGATGGTAAAATACAAGTGATAGGTGTGGCAAATCAAGGTAATATAAATCTGTAATAAAAAGTGCAGCAAGAAAACATGTGACAAAAGTGAGCACAAACGGTGTAACAATGGTGGAAACAAGGCCTAGGCTTCATACTTTCTCTAGTGGCAACTCTCAACAACATTAACATAGTATAATCACATGATATTTCCCATAAAACATGCAATGGAGACACACTCGGAGGTCATTCCTTTGTGGTCAAGAGAGGATGAGAATTATCTAGGGCTACAAAAGCACACCTCAAAGTTCGTAGTTCTCAATCTATGGATTTCCCAATGTCACCGCGGCCATCCAAAGAGAGTACCACAATGACCACAACATATCTCAAGGATAGTCAAAGAAAAGCACCAAGAGACTCTCAATCTTCAATCAACACACAAAAGAGGAAATCACTCATGATAATATTCTTCTAACCCATGTCTAATAGACGGCTGTCACCTTGGTCTCGGGGATTATACTAGATAAGATCAATTGAGTACATCAATACAATACATAGAGGAAGGGGAAATATCATGGGATCACCCTAGATTAACATAGCCTATGATCACAACGAAGATCACATCATGGGAGAGAGAGAAGAACACATAGCTAGTGGTAGAAACCTCAGCCCCGAGGGAGAACTACTCCCGCTTCATGGAGGGAGGAAGCAACGTAGATGGAGATGAATCCGGGGGCACTTCCCCGTCCCGGCAAGGTGCCGGCACAGGAATTCTGGTCCCCCAAAGCTTGTTGGCAATGGCGGCGGAGATCGGAATCGCTTCTGGAAAAAGTACTTCGATATTAGGGGTTTCCACCCCGAGGGCTAAATATAGGCGGAGGGGGGTGTCGAGGGGACCCACCTGGCAGCCAGGAGGCCTCCTGGTGCGGCCTAGGGTGGGGCCACGCCAGGGACCCTCCTGGTCTCCTAGTGGTGGCCCCCCTCCGCTACCTTGGTGATTCCGGAAGCTTCCGGGTCGCTGAATTTTTATCTGATTTTTCCAAAAATTTTGGAGCACTTTTAATGGCCGAAAAACCTGAAATATATTAACAGCAGAAAACAGCAACTGGCAGCTGGGTGCACTGGGTTCATAGATTAGTCCAAATATGCTCAAAAGTGTATGAAAGTTCAAGCAAATCATGGAAAAGTCACACAAAACATGCATGGAGCAAGCATAAATTATAGATACGTTTGGGACGTATCAACATCCCCAAGCTTAATTTCTGCTCGTCCTCGAGTAGGTAAATGATAACAAGCATAATTTCTGTGGTGAAATGCCACACAACCATATAAGGACTTTTAAGTAAAGAAATCAAAGCATGCAATTCAATTCAAGTCTTAACAAGCAAGAGTATATATTAGCATTGACACAAGCAACAAAAGAACAAAAGGTGCAAGAGCTCTCGCTGTCCGTGACTCGAATGTCTCCAGATGGTGTTTGCGTGCAAGCAGGGGACTGGTAAAAAGAGAGAAAAAAGTTTGTTGAGAACAACTATCTACTAAAGTTTCACACTTGGTATCCTTTGGATTCTTATCTTGACTCGTCCCCGGACCAGTAGCCAGGTACAAGTCAAACTGATTCACTCCCTTTGGATATTTTGATCACTCATGCAATGGATGAGTGTGAGCAAGAAAGTTGACACCTAAAAGGCGAAATAGAAAGAAGGTGAAGGAGGAAGACAAAAAGGTGTGAAAGGCTCACATCAATGAGGACAATCATAGGCGAGAGAAGGCCATATGATAGATATGATGTGAGGAGTAGGGATTGCCATGCAACGGATGCACATGTGAGCTAAATGCTCTCCAAGGGAACTAGTGGGGGTGCATCTAACTTGCTTGCTCAAGAAGACCTAGAGCTCATTTGAGGAGGCTCATCATTGGAATATACAAGCCAAGTTCTATAGTGTGAAGGTCCCCACATAGCTATATGCATGATGATGATCTCTATGGAGTACAAGGGATAGAGGATGAAGTACTAGTGCGGATCTCTCAAAAGGAATAGTAGTGTGCCCCCTTCTCTCTTTTTATTTTTATTTTTCTCTTTTTTCTATTTTTGTGTATTTTTTTGGTGGCCTCAATGGCTCTTTCTATTTAACTCTCATTTGTCCTCTTTGTGATTTTTTGATTTTGTCCTCTTTGGGATCTTTTCCTCACTTTAGGGGCAGCACTCTATATTTTACAAGAATATAGGAGATCTTTCACACTTTACAAAGGTACTCACATAAAGAAGATATAACTATCATGATGCAAATGTATGCCTCTGCCAGGATAGCAGGATATGCAATGATACTAGCGCGTCATGTAGCAATGATTAGGGCAAGGCCCAACTAGCATGCGGCTCATCGATCAAGCAAGTAGCATGTATGACATGAAGATCAAGTCATAAGAAGGTGGATGTTGCATGGAAATGTATCTCGGAAAGGCTATGGAAATGCCTTGTAGGTAGGTATGGTGGCTGTTTTGAGGAAAGATATAAGGAGGCTTATGATGATAGAGCGTATCGTGCCAAGGGTTTGGATGCACTGGCGAAGTATGCGCCAACTCTCAAGGTGAGAAAGGGCAATGCACGGTACCGAAAAGGCTAGAAAAAGTATAGGTGGGTGGAAGTGTCAACTTTCTAATACTCACATTAGTCCGAAGAACTCATGCACTTATTATCGGTAAATCTCAATCTAATCAGGAGGTTCACAAAGAGACAAGTACCCTGAGGAGGAGTGTATGGGGGTTTGGTTATCCTTGCGCATCCTCGACTCATGGTACGTGAGTGTACTCTAATATTCGAACCCTCCAGAGGTTAGTGATCCATCTAGTAGCTAGAGTTCTCAACAAGGGTTTTTGGTTTACCAAAAACACACGGATTGCCCAAAATACGACATCTATCACTAATAGGCTCGAGCTCTTGATACCAAAAGCTCAAACATTACTCTAGTCAATATGTCAAAACTATTGCAAGTTACTACTTCACACAGAATAGCAACTTCAACTACCTACTTCTAGTCAAGACACAAAACTCGGTGCAACAGGCAAACTCTCTAACAAGATAAAACATGCAACTTATAGAAAGTTCAACCTACAACAAAAGAAAATCTCTAGAAATACTAAAGCACTACAACTAAACATAGCAGCAGCTAAGAAAAGAAAAAGAAAAACTCACAGCTAAGGAAATAATCATGCAAATCCTATGAGGACTTCTAGTTCAAATTGAGCGTGTTTCTCTCCCACACAAAGTAAGACGGGATCTGAATTGTTATGAACAGCAAGCAAAGCTAAAGAAAACTAAAAATAAAACCTAAGAACGAGACGCTCCAAGCATAGCACATAACGCATGAAGTGATAAAAATATAGTGAGACGAAGGACGAACTGATGATTGTTGATGGAGAAGGGGATGCACGGGGGCATCCCCAATCTTAGACGCTTGAGTCTCCTTGAATATTTTTTGGGGATGCATGGGGGCATCCCCAAGCTTGAGCGCTTGACACTCCCGAATCTTCTTTCATCATCTTCCATCGCACACTTGAAAACTCCCTTCATACATAACTCATCATAAGCTGATCAGAGAAGTTAGTACCCTTAATAAATAATTTTTCCCACTGGACATAAAGATATTCTTGAATATATACTGTTTCTCAAGATTTCCAAAAGTTTTTTGCAAAGAAAAATCAAGCTTAAGGTTTGCAAACGTTAGGAGAGACAAAACGTGGCAGAATCTTTGAAAAACAGAACAACAGGTAGTAAATAATTTTTTAGGGGTACTTCTGCAACTCAAATCAAAAAACTCAGAACATACGAAAGTTCCATGATTGTATAGAGCATGCTGTGTAAAGAATTCAGATCAAAACGATGAACTGGTGACTTGATCTGATTTTTCCCGTCACGAGGACAGAATCTGTTTTCTGGACAGCATGTCACAACTTTCACTTCCCTTGTGATATGAGGCTATAACTTGGCACAAAGCTTGAAAATAAAGATACAATGATGTTGCTACAGTAGTAACAATCATCAAGACCACTAAAAACAGAAAGTAAAAAACTCAAATTAAAGATAACAAGGGTTGTCTCCCTAGAGCTCTTTCTTTATAGCCATAAAGATAGGCTTAAGATTTTAGTGATGCTCTCATAGGAATAAGAGTTGAAGCACAAAACAGAGCATAAAGAAGCAAATACCAAACACATTTAATTCTAACATGCTTCCTATCCAAAGGTATGTTGTAGAGAAATAACTCACTGAAGCATAAAGATATTATCATAGGAAGGCAAAAAATGTGCAACTGCAAAACCTTCAACATAAAGAGAGGGAACTTGATATTATTGAAATATCTATAAGCATATGTTCCCCTCTCATAATAATTTCCAGTGGGATCATGAATAAACTAAACAATATAAGTATCACATAAAAAATTCTTATCATGATCCACAACCATAGAAAATTTGTTACTCTCCACATAAGCAAAATCCTTCTCATTAGTAATAGTGGGAGCAAACTCAAGAAAATAGCTATCACATGAATCATTCTTATCATGATACACTTGCAAAAATTTATTCTTTATAGCATAAGTGTCATCACAATAATCATCATAGATAGGAGGCAAAGTATCATCAAAATAAATTTCCTCATCAAAACTTGGGGGGCCAAAAAGATCATCTTCATCAAACGTAGCATCCCCAAGCTTATAACTTTGCATATCATTAGCATCAAAAGTATTCAAAGAAGACAGTAGTAACATTGCAATCATGAAGAGTATGTAAATAAAGTTCCATAGGTTTTTTGATTTTCTCTTCAAACACTTCATGACCCAATTCAAGGTAGAGCCCATAAAGCTCTCTCATTTTTTTATTGTTTTCCATAAGCCTAATAGTGAAAATAAAAACAAGAAACAAAAAGATTTAATTGCAAGATCTAAAGATATACCTTCAAACGCTTACCTCCCCGGCAACGGTGCCAGAAATAGATTGATTTCTACGCACGCTTCTATTCTTGTAGACTATGTTGGGCCTCCAAGCGTAGAGGTTTGTAGGACAGCAGCAATTTCCCTCAAGTGGATTACCTAAGGTTTATCGAACTCAGGGAAGTAGAGGTTGAACATGGTCTCTCTCAAGCAACCCTGCAATTAAGATACAAGAAGTCTCTTGTGTCCCCAACACACCTAATACAACTAGGAGTTGTATAGGTGCACTAGTTCGTCGAAGAGATGGTAAAATACGAGTGATAGGTGTGGCAAAGCAAGGTAATATAAATCTGTAATAAAAAGTGCAGCAAGAAAACATGTGACAAAAGTGAGCACAATTGGTGTAACAATGTTGGAAACAAGGCCGAGGCTTCATACTTTCACTAGTGGCAACTCTCAACAACATTGACATAGTCTAATCGCATGATATATCCCATAAAACATGCAATGGAGATGCACTCGGAGGTCATTCCTTTGAGGTCAAGAGAGGATGAGAATTATGTAGGGCTACAAAAGCACACCTCAAAGTTCGTAGTTCTCAATCTATGGATTTCCCAATGTCACCGCGGCCATCCAAAGAGAGTACCACAATCACCACAACATATCTCAAGGATAGTCAAAGACAAGCACCAAGAGACTCTCAATCTTCAATCAACACACAAAAGAGGAAATCACTCATGATAATATTCTTCTAACCCATGTCCAATAGACCGTTGTCACCTTGGTCTCGGGGATTATACTAGATAAGATCAATTGAGTACATCAATCCAATACATAGAGGAAGGGGAAATATCATGGGATCACCCTAGATTCACATAGCCTATGATCACAACGAATATCACATCATGGGAGACAGAGAAGATCACACAGCTACTGGTCGAAACCTCAGCCCCGAGGGAGAACTACTCCCGCTTCATGGAGGGAGGAAGCAACGTCGATGGAGATGGATCCGGGGGCACTTCCCCGTCCCGGCAGGGTGCCGGCACAGGAATTCTGGTCCCCCGAAGCTTGTTGGCGATGGCGGCGGAGATCGGAATCGCTTCTGGAAAAAGTACTTCAATATTAGGGGTTTCCACCCTCGACGGCTCAATATAGGCAGAGGGGGGTGTCGACGGGACCCACCAGGCAGCCAGGAGGCCTCCTGGCGCGGCCTAGGGTGGGGCCTCGCCAGGGACCCTCCTGGTCTCCTGGTGGTGGCCCCCCTCCGCTACCTTGGTGATTCCGGAAGCTTCCGTGTCGCTGATTTTTTATCTGATTTTTACGGATTTTTGGAGCACTTTTAATGGCCGGAAAACCTGAAATACAAAAACAGCAGAAAACAGAAACTGGCACCTAGGTGCACTGGGTTAATAGATTAGTCCAAATATGCTCAAAAGTGTATGAAAGTTCAAGCAAATCATGGCAAAGTCACACAAAACATGCATGGAGCAAGCAGAAATTATAGATACGTTTGGGACGTATCAGTAGTGCATATTGGACCATGGGTCCATGACCAGTAGCTATGTGACGTTTTCTCTCCAATCTTGTGCCTAAATTCTTAGCCCTTGTGAGCTGCCCTACATGATCAAGGAACCTATGTATTAGTTTCTGTGGTGCTATGCTGTGTTTGCTGGGATCCAATGGGTTATGAGATTATGTTCAGATCTTGATGAGTAATATATTTGGTTTACCTTTTATGTTTTAGTTCTTGAGTATTTCTTTCATGTTCTCCGTTGCTTATTGTTGCTTTGGCCAAGTAGTAGATAGTGACTCCAAGAGGGAGTGTTATGCTTGATTGTGGGTTCATGCCCCCAGATGTCTAGCTTGAGTAACAGAAACATGAGACTAGGGGATGTGTTGTTGCCACCAGGGAGAAAACAAAGGTGCTTGTAACTGCGGTTGCAAGGATTGTTTACCTGACGCAAAGTGTGTTAATGCAATTTTCTGTTGCTTTGATCCTATAGTTTCGCTGGGGTTCTCAATTTAATACCAACGATATGTTCTGGATAGATTTCGCAAGGTGGATGATAAGTGAGTAGATGTTGTTGAATAAACAGTCTGCTCGTCTTGGCATACTGCCCATACGATTGAGCCTCTAGCTTTCTTGTAGCGTATTTAGCATTGTGGTTCGTTTATAATTCTGTAAATTTCCCAGCTATAATTTGTTCACCCAACATAGTTATTTATCATCTTTTGGGAGGGAGACATCACTAGTGAAGATCATGGGACCCCGGTCTATATTTCCACCATAGTTTACACCGTTAATCTTTACCGCTTTTATTTCCTTTCCATTGAAATCACTACTATTCCCGCTTGTGTTTTGATCCTTTGTAAACAACAAGACCCGAGAAATTGACAACCTCTGTGAACTCGTTGGGAGCAAAGTAATTTGCTTTTGTATGCAGGTCCAGGTCAAGTAAGCAACCCTCAAGGTTGTAATCGGCGCCATCGTTTTCTTTCCACCTTATTGTAGAACTTGGAGTCCTAGTTGTCGATTAAACCTCGGTATCTTCTCTGAGGGAAACTTTCTCTTATCTACATCTCAACCTTCCACTTGGGGTAGCCAACGAGGAGCGCATCATCAACTCTCGTGCCATCAGTTGTCTAGATGTGCAACTAGGTGAGCAAGCACAAGATGCACAAGGAAATAAGCATACACAAAGTAAATGTAAATAATTGGTAAAGGAAACACAGGAGACAAGGATGTGTTACCGAAGTTCCTTCTCTTGCGAGAAGAACGTCTCCGTTTGTAGAGGGTGTGAAACACAATGCTCACACGAAGCCAATGATGGCTAGCCTATTCTCCTCACGCTCTTACCAATGCAAGATATCGTGATTCCACTATCAATGCCTTGGAGGCGCACATGAAACCTTTACAACAAGGTTGGGTCTGCTACGCAACAAGCCAGAGTATCCCACCAACACCACGAAGCTTCACCACAATGGAATGTGGCTCCGAGGTGGCGTCAAGCTCTCGAAGGCTCCAAGAGTAGCAAGATCCAATACAAAATGGACGGGGAACAAACTTTCCTTTGAACTGAAATGTAGATCTAGCTCTCCTCTCCCAATCCCTAGCAACTCAACAAGTTTGGGTGGCTAGAAAAGGAGAGAAGACACAATGAAGCTTTAGGGCGTCAATAGAGAGAGAGAGAGTGTGTAGCAAGAGATGAGGAGCAAGGATGAAGAAGACGCCATTTTATACCCCTCTCCAAATCCAACTGTTACACGCAGAAAACGGAATGGCCGGTACTACAGGCCACCACGAGAAGCTCAGCCTCCCACGAAAACCTAGCTAAAGGCAGAAACAGCCAGAGAAGTACAACCGCCCATCCGCCCGGTAGTAACGGTAAATAGTTAATAACAGGTACAATCGGGGCATCACCGCCCTTCCTCCGGCCCGGATCAGTGGGCTGAGGACCCCGTGGCCGTTACAACCGGCCATATGATATGACCAAACCCTAACCCTAACCCTAGACTAAGTGACCTGGGTAAGCGGTACAACCGCCCGGTGGCCCGGTAGTACCGGTTAAATTCCAAATACCGGTACAACCGCGAAGCCACCACCCTGGTATCAGCTAAGGATCGAAAGAAGGGGAAGGCCACCTCGCCCGGTAGCAGCACCGGTAGCCGGCCGGTACTACCGCTCCCTGATAAGGGTGATACAATCGGCCTGACCACCAGTACAAGCGGTGCACCAGGATCCGTAAGAGATTCGCCGTCTTTGAACTTTAGAAGTACACATGTCCCCAAAACGGTCTTGTATCCTGTTAATAATCCTGAGAAGCTCGGGACACAGTTAGAAAGCAAATACCATGTTTTTATCAATACCAAATCCATAAGATAGGAATTGTCCTTTCAGCAACAATGGCAAAAGCCCCTAGGAGTCGAGCAGAATACACACACCTAAATAAATCAATCGGATGGATTACATTGTTGGGGAATGCTAAGTGGGGGCGTACGCACGCTAGCGAACCTTTGTGGTGGCTCATAGTTTATCCATTGGGTTAGATTTTTAAATTTTGAATTTTTTAAAAGACTTATCTTCCAAACCATTAACTCAATTGAAGATCCGTTCGTACTATTAGCTTTCTCGCGGCGAGATCTTCGAAACTAGATTCTATATCAACATGTTTTGAAAAAAAATATGAGTACTTGCCACGTTATTGTTAGTTACTTACCTGATAATTATCCATATAGTTGCCAGATTATACCAATTTCGCAAATATACTTGGCGATGTCGCACGTGTGTTAGCTTTTTTTAACAGATATATTTAGATGTATTTTAGTGCTAAGAAGATCCATTCTAAAACAGATGTATCTCAACCATGGAATATTAAAACAAATTGTAGAAAAAAGCTATGTATCAACATGTGCACCTATGTTTTCCCATGCTACCACCTTTCAATGGAGCTTTTCCCTTACGGTCTTGCTAAAACTCAGTCGAGTGAGATTTAACCAAGTCTTAGTCGACTTTTTGCATCATTTTATCCTATCGTTTGCAACATTTTTTATATCGGTTGCAACATCTATTTTGTTGGTTGTAGCATGCCATTTTTGATGAGTTGTAGCATGTCATCACAACGTTTGCAACATTTATCATTCACGGTTGTAGCATTTTAGTCACACCGGTAGCAACATTAGTTGCCGTTGTTGGCAAAACCCTGGCAACATTTTTTATCACCAGTTGTAGCATCTAGTCGTGCGGCTTGCAGCAAAAAAATAATGCCGACGTCACTCGATTGATACTTTGTTAAATCTCAATCGACTGAGTTATAGATAGACACTTTTCCTGATAGAGAAGAGCACATGCATGTATGCAATGAATCTTCCAAGTAATGTTTACATAATTGTATTTATTCTTTGTTTGAATTTTGAAAATGATTTATCTTACAAATCGTTAATACGATTTGCGTTTTGTTTTCACCGTTGGAGTTGTTTTAATGAGGGCTTCAAAACAAGATCACATATTGATGTCTTTCGATGAAATTTTTTCATCACCTTCGATTGCTACATTAGGTCACCCTAGTTGCCATTTTTAACCGTGAATTGTTTCCATAATAATTGTATATAGTTGTCGGGGAATCCTTTCGTACACGTAAGTTTATGATATGGCATGATAAAATAACATCGTAACATGTCACGAATAAATTGGCAAGCACAAGAAACCATCATGTCAATTAGATGTAAATAACCCGCAACTGAATGTGGATAAACTGATAACCAATCGTTCAAGCAGAATAAGTCCTTATTAAAATTGGGTATTAATCACATGACAAATATGAGTGCTATTTTAGGTGATTCTAAAAGGCAATATGTAAGGCCCGATATGCGGTACTGTTCCAGATCTAGATGGTTCCATCCAGATCCGGGGACGAAGCACATATCGGTCCCACCGCGACATATGACATAGCCATATGCCCCGGATTTCCAACATGATATCACAACATTACAGATAGAAGGATACAACATCTCATACAATCGGCATACAACTGCCTTAAATACAATACATCAGCGGAAGGTATATGTCTGAGTATAGACTACAATCAAATGCATGCTGGCAAAGAGAAAAACATCGATCCCCATAACCACACGGGTCCAGGCCCTCCGCCGGGATCCGCCTAACTAGTCGTTGTCGAGTCTCCACGTGAAACGTCGATCACCATACCTGTTGTCGATCAAGAACCCTGAAAAGAGTTTGGGGTAGTATCATGAGTACAAAAGTACTCAGCATCCAACTGTAGTGGTCAACTGACCCAGCAAGCATATCATGAGAATGCAATACATATAATGGAAGTAGACATGATGCTTAACAGTATGCAAAAAGAATCAATGCAATAGGCCTCATGGATGTGTCAGAATCATCAACCAAAGTTGCAATAAAATAACAGCAACAACACACTAACAGAAATTAGTAGCAATTAACGGCCTGATGCCCACTTCAACACAGACTAACAACATCAAGATGGCCTCATATCAAAATGCTCACAAAACATGAACTGAAGTACACACAAATCTAAGCAATTTTCCTTTTGGGCGCAACACGATCCGAGCTACGTTTTACTCACAAATCTACTCGCAAAAACATAACAGCAGCAATTATACAAAGGACTTAGTGATAAATTCGCAGGGACAAGGAAAAAAAGACCTCGTTGCCGAGGCCCAACAGGCCGGTCTGGGCGGCGGATAGACCGGATCTCGCCCAGGGCATGAGGGGAGGCCACGGTCTTGCGACACCGGGTTTCACCAGATCACTGTCGCGAAAACCGCATGAGACCAGCCGTAGGCAACAGAACGAAAAACCCCGTTTAGTAAGTAAACGGGATATTTTTATAGCGCGCTGGAAATTGTTCTCGGAACGGTTCCAGCGCGAGGTGAACGCCTCCGGCTCGATACGCTGTTCGCACAGTTCAAAGTTTTACCCGAATCGGAGGTACTGCGGAACCCCGGTGGTCAGAAACGTGAACACCGCGCGCGCGAGAGAAAAACCGGGGATGTTTTTGCAAACTGCCAGCCACCTGGGCTATATAAAGACCACCACACTCCCACCCATTTCTAGGGTTTCCCTAGCCAAAATTTTGCAGCCACACCCCTGATCTCCACTCAAATCTTCCCCCAAATCCATCTCTCCATCGAAACCCCTCCCAAACACCCACTTGCTATTTATAGCAGAGCTACCCCTACCAAAAATGGGCAAACCCTAGCCACCCTCCTCTCTTTCCGTGCAGATCCTCTTCCCCGCCGCCACATGGAGCAGCCAAGCCCCCACCAACCATCCCACCATCCTGATCTGGCAGCTCCAATTAGATCCATCGGATCTGGATCGGGTGGCTCAGGGTGAGCCACGTCACCAGTTCGTCCCACGCCCGAAACCCCATGTGATGAGGACATCTCTACTAATGTTACACCCACATCTTCACCAACTACACATACTGGACCAGTTACTAGAGCACGCGCACGTCAACTAAATTATCAGGTACTTTCGTTTCTTGCGAATCCTTCTAATGTTCAGGAACATATGATGCTGCCTAAATTAGATACTTTTGTTTTGCTTATGAATGAAGGACCTAGCATGGACAAGAAGGACGGTCATTGGAGCGGGATCAAGCATGGAGAAGAAGGTGCGCGCGCGGGAAAGAACAATGGAGCTTCGAGTGGGGATTTTCGCACTTTGAAGCCACCATAAGGCATGCATGAAGGCTTGGACGAAATACACGAGATGCCACTTCATTATTTTCGTCCAAGAGCAATTATAGGTGCTGCGTCACCTTAATACTGGGCTGGGCCCATGTAATTTCGAAATACCACATTATAGGCTGTTTTTAGAGTCCGTATGTGTGGGGAAACCGAGTTAGGGTTGTTTTCGGACCCCACCTCCAAGGGGTCACGAAAATCCCCTCTGTTCCCTCATATATACAGCCCTTAGGGCGTCGTTTAGACTTGGGTTTTAATTAGATTTAAGTTAGCCATAGCCGCAACTTCGAGTTCTTCGTTTGTGTCGTCCGACCAGGCCAAGACCGCATTGGAACCCCAACTTCTGTTAATCTTTCATCTTATATTCGCAATATCCAGATTGCAATTCTTAGTTCTTGCTTGTTCTTCGATTGCTTTCAGGAATTGACCTTCGTGGTCAGGTTGATCGTGCATCCGCGGGATCAATAACCTCTCGGAGTTGGTTTAGCGATTGCTAAGGCGCAACGTCTTCGCACGTTCGTAGTCGAGTCGTGAAAGTCTACTCCACCAAAATCGATCTCCATCATCTCATCGAAACATCGGGACACCTTCGCCTCTATCAAGTGGTATCAGATTTCCAGGTTGCTCGGTGAGATTTACTAGTTTTCGTAGTCTAGATTGGTTCTGTTCTTCATACCTACAGTCCACGAAAAAGCCAACAACAAAAAAATTAGGGTTAGATCATCACGTCCCAAAACAGTCCGAGCCTTTGTCCAGTTTTCTTTACAGTAGTTTGCTTTGTTGAATTTGCGGTTGCATCGTTGTGTCGAGTTGCTGATCTTAGCGCCTAGTTCCTTAGAGTTTCGAGTTCTGATCACAGTTTGTCACGCTGCCGCCGCACTAGTTCCATCCGTCCGCTGCCACCAATCCGAGTACAGAAACACCACCACGTTCCGCCAACCCGAGTCCATATACACCACCACGACCTACCAATCCGAGTTGAGTTCCATCACCCGTTCGGTTTGAGATATCCCCGTAGCCAGAATAGTTTTGGAGTTGATTAGAGTCGGATTTCACCAATCTTTGTCGTACGTAGAAGAGGGTGATATCCAAAAAAATAAAAAAAAAAGAGGAATTTTTTTTTCAGAGTGTGCTTCTCAGTTGATTACGTGCCGCGCCGTGCTTTCGTTGGTGTTTTAGGCTCGCGTCTCTAGTACGGTCTAGCCTAGGATCAGCACAGTACCGACGTTGAGTGTTTATTCAACTTTGCATCTCTGTTTTGATTACTGTTGAGCTTTTTGCTACCATATTTGTCAAGCCTACCTACAGCTCCACATATATTCTACTTCGTGAGGTTGACACCTCCTGGCCATCGCTCTACCACATCTCTGAGAGTTTTGACCCGTTGGTTGTACATCACCACCTGCTGCTAGGTAAGAATCGGTAAGAACTGAAGAAAAGCTTGACGGATTTGTTCTTTCCCATTAGTAGAAGTAGGATCATACTTCTGTGTGTTTTCTATTTCTGCTAACCATGCCAGGATCCCATGATGAAGTGGCGCGGGATGCACCTGATTGGGAGAATATGACAAACAAAGCATTACATAATAAATTTGCACAAATGATGTCTGAACAGGTGAATGACATCGAGAACAGATTTACAGAGGCGATTGATGGTGTGGAGAAGATGATCGACACCAAGCTCGACGCCAAGTTTACTGAGTTGCTCGCACGCTTACCTATACAGCCTGCGGCCGCTCCAGCACAGCCACCGCCACCACGACGTGCACGACGTATTCTGTTTTCGGGCGGAGAAGCTGCTGGTGCTCCTGCTGCTGCTGCAGTTACTGCTGCTGCTGCCTCTGACGTCGTCCAGGACGACAACTACGAGGGTGATTACGAGGAGGAGGTGGAACAAGAAGCGGCCTATGAACAGCCAGCTGGACGTCCACGTCCCAACATTCGCCACGGTCGACACCAAGCACCCCCTCAGGTACGCGATGATGAACATGTGCCTAAACTTAAATTGAATCTTAAGCCGTTTGAGGGTAGATATATTCCTGATGCTTATCTTACTTGGGAGTTAGAAACTGAACAACGCTTTACATGTTTACAATATCCTGAGAATACACGTGTTACTGCTGCTGTTTGTGAATTCACGGGTTTTGCATCTATTTGGTGGTCTGAACATTGTAGATTGCATGCTAATAATATTCCAGCTACTTGGGCTGCTTTAAAAGATGCTATGCGTACTCGCTGGGTTCCTCCTTATTATCAACGTGAATTGCTACAAAAATTACAGCGTTTGAGACAAGGAAAAAATTCTGTAGAGGAATATTATCAAGAATTACAAACTGGATTGATTAGATGTGGCCTAGTAGAGGATAATGAAGCTATGTTTGCACGTTTTATAGGTGGCTTAAACAGGGAGATACAAACTATTCTAGAATACAAGGACTATGCTACTATTACTCGTTTGTTTCATCTTGCTTGTAAAGCTGAACGTAAAGTGCAGGATCGACAGGCCGCTACGAGACCTAACTTTTCTGCAGGACGAAATACATCATGGACATCGCGTGGACCTTCTACATCCACACGTCCTGCTGCACCACCATCTACTTCAGCCGCTCATTCTTACAGGGAGCCACCAAAACAGCCAGCGCCACCATTCAAGGGTGCACAAAGTGGTCCAGCGGCGAGTTCTTCTTCATCCATGGCTTCCACAGGGCAAACACGAGATCGTGATATTAAATGTCGCAGGTGCCAAGGTGGAGGTCACTTCGCAAAAGACTGTCCCTCCAAGCGTGTGATGACTATTACGGCGGATGGTGGGTATGAGTCAGCGAGTGACTATGATGAGGAGACTTTAGTTCTCATTGATCATGAGGAACAGGGTGCCCATGATGATGCTCATGATATAGAGTATATGGCTCCTGATGATGCAGATCAATATGCTAGTTTGGTTGCTCAACGTGTGTTAAGTGTGCAGGTATCGAAGGCCGAGCAAAACCAGAGGCATAATTTGTTCCACACAAAGGGAGTGGTGAAAGAACGTTCGGTTCGCATCATCATTGACGGAGGGAGTTGCAACAACTTGGCGAGCATGGAGTTGGTGGAGAAGCTATCTCTCACCACAAGACCACACCCCCATCCGTACTATATTCAGTGGTTTAACAATAGTGGTAAGATTAAGGTAACGCGTTCTGTTCGTGTGCACTTTAGCATTGCTGCATATGCTGATTATGTTGATTGTGATGTGGTACCCATGCAAGCATGCTCTCTTTTACTTGGTAGACCATGGCAATTTTATAGGAATGTTGTACACCATGGTAGGACAAATCAGTTTACTCTGGTTCATCAGGATAAAAATATTTCTTTACTTCCTATGTCTCCTGAACAAATTGTGAAAGATGATCTTGCTAGAGCTAGTAAAGCTAAACAGGAGAAAAATAAGAGCGAAAATGAGATAGCAGCTAAAGAATTTGAGCAACAACATAAGACTAATAGCAAATCTTCTTCTGCTGTTTCAAATGAAATTAAATTGACTAGTCCAACTTTGCTTGCTACTAAGGTTGATATTTCGGATTTGGATGTTAGTCAATATGTGTGCTATGCTTTTGTGTGCAAAGAAGCTTTGTTTTCATTTGAGGAATTGACTCCTTCTTTGCCTCCTGTTGTCACTGACCTTTTGCAGGAGTTTATTGACGTCTTTCCACAAGACGTACCACCGGGATTACCACCTATTCGAGGGATTGAGCATCAGATTGACTTAATTCCCGGTGCTTTGCTGCCCAACCGTGCGCCATACCGTACCAATCCGGAGGAGACGAAGGAGATTCAGCGTCAAGTACAAGAGCTACTCGACAAAGGTTACATACGTGAATCCCTTAGTCCTTGTGCTGTTCCTGTTATATTAGTGCCTAAAAAGGATGGAACTTGGCGTATGTGTGTTGATTGTAGAGCCATTAATAATATTACTATTCGTTATCGTCATCCTATTCCTAGGTTAGATGATATGCTTGATGAATTAAGTGGCTCTACCATGTTTTCCAAAGTTGATTTGCGTAGTGGATACCATCAAATTCGCATGAAATTAGGAGATGAATGGAAAACGGCATTTAAAACTAAGTTTGGATTATATGAGTGGTTAGTCATGCCTTTTGGGTTAACTAATGCACCTAGCAATTTCATGAGATTAATGAACGAGGTTTTACGTGCTTTCATTGGACGATTTGTGGTAGTCTATTTTGATGATATACTGATTTATAGCAAATCTTTGGAGGAACATTTGGATCATTTACGTGCTGTTTTTATTGCTCTACGTAATGCACGTTTATTTGGTAACCTTGGGAAGTGCACCTTTTGCACCGACCGAGTATCGTTTCTTGGCTATGTTGTTACTCCGCAGGGAATTGAAGTTGATAAAGCCAAGATCGAGGCGATTGAGAGTTGGCCGCAGCCCAAAACGGTCACACAAGTGAGGAGTTTTCTTGGCCTCGCTGGATTCTATAGGCGTTTTGTGAGAGATTTCAGCACCATTGCTGCACCTCTCAATGAGCTTACACGCAAGGATGTGCCTTTTACTTGGGGTACCGCACAGGAAGAAGCCTTCACGGTATTGAAAGATAAGTTAACACATGCTCCTTTGCTCCAACTTCCTGATTTTAATAAGACTTTTGAGCTTGAATGCGATGCTAGTGGTATTGGTTTGGGAGGTGTGTTATTACAAGATGCTAAACCTGTTGCATACTTTTCTGAAAAATTGAGTGGGCCTAGTCTGAACTATTCTACTTATGATAAGAAATTATATGCTCTTGTTCGGACATTAGAAACTTGGCAACATTATTTATGGCCCAAAGAATTTGTTATACATTCTGATCATGAATCTTTGAAACACATAAGAAGTCAAGCAAAACTTAATCATAGACATGCTAAGTGGGTTGAATTTATTGAGACTTTCCCTTATGTCATTAAACACAAGAAGGGGAAAGATAATATTATTGCTGATGCTTTGTCTCGTCGTTATACTATGCTTTCACAACTTGACTTCAAGATATTCGGTTTAGAGACAATCAAAGATCAATATGTACATGATGCGGAATTTAAAGATGTTTTGCAGAATTGTAGAGAGGGTAGAACATGGAACAAGTTTGTGCTTAATGATGGGTTTGTGTTCCGTTCTAACAAGCTATGCATTCCAGCTAGCTCTATTCGTCTTTTGTTGTTGCAGGAGGCGCATGGAGGAGGATTAATGGGACATTTTGGCGTGAAGAAGACGGAGGACGTACTTGCTACACATTTCTTTTGGCCAAAGATGAGACGGGATGTTGAGCGTTTTGTTGCTCGCTGCACTACATGTCAAAAAGCTAAGTCACGACTCAATCCTCATGGTTTATACATGCCTTTACCTGTACCTAGTGTTCCGTGGGAGGACATATCCATGGACTTTGTTTTAGGCTTGCCTCGAACACAGAAGGGGAGGGATAGCATATTTGTTGTCGTGGATAGATTTTCTAAGATGGCACATTTTATACCATGTCATAAAAGCGATGATGCTGCTAATGTTGCTGATTTATTCTTTCGAGAGATTATTCGCTTACATGGTGTGCCCAATACTATTGTCTCGGATCGTGATACTAAGTTTCTTAGCCATTTTTGGAGATGCTTATGGGCTAAGTTGGGGACTAAACTACTTTTTAGTACTACATGTCATCCCCAAACTGATGGACAAACTGAAGTAGTCAATAGGACTTTGTCTACTATGCTTAGGGATGTTTTAAAGAGTAACTTGAAAATGTGGGAAGAATGTTTACCTCATATTGAATTTGCTTATAATCGTTCATTTCATTCTACCACTAAAATGTGCCCTTTTGAGATTGTTTATGGTTTTCTACCTCGTGCACCTATTGATTTGCTTCCTCTTCCATCTTCGGAGAAGGTTAATTTTGATGCTAAGCAACGTGTTGAATTGATATTAAAAATGCATGAGTTAACTAAAGAAAACATTGAGAAAATGAATGCTAGATACAAGCTTGCTGGTGATAAGGGTAGAAAGCATGTTGTGTTTGAACCAGGAGATCTTGTTTGGTTACATCTACGTAAAGATAGGTTTCCTGATTTGCGCAAGTCTAAGTTAATGCCACGAGCTGATGGTCCCTTTAAGGTTTTACAGAAAATTAACGATAATGCATATAAACTTGAGCTACCTGCAGATTTTGGGGTTAGTCCCACATTTAACATTGCAGATTTGAAACCTTATTTGGGAGAAGATGATGAGCTTCCGTCGAGGACGACTTCAATTCAAGAAGGGGAGGATGATGAGGACATCTCTACTAATGTTACACCCACATCTTCACCAACTACACATACTGGACCAGTTACTAGAGCACGCACACGTCAACTAAATTATCAGGTACTTTCGTTTCTTGCGAATCCTTCTAATGTTCAGGAACATATGATGCTGCCTAAATTAGATACTTTTGTTTTGCTTATGAATGAAGGACCTAGCATGGACAAGAAGGACGGTCATTGGAGCGGGATCAAGCATGGAGAAGAAGGTGCGCGCGCGGGAAAGAACAATGGAGCTTCGAGTGGGGATTTTCGCACTTTGAAGCCACCATAAGGCATGCATGAAGGCTTGGACGAAATACACGAGATGCCACTTCATTATTTTCGTCCAAGAGCAATTATAGGTGCTGCGTCACCTTAATATTGGGCTGGGCCTATGTAATTTCGAAATACCACATTATAGGCTGTTTTTAGAGTCCGTATGTGTGGGGAAACCGAGTTAGGGTTGTTTTCGGACCCCACCTCCAAGGGGTCACGAAAATCCCCTCTGTTCCCTCATATATACAGCCCTTAGGGCGTCGTTTAGACTTGGGTTTTAATTAGATTTAAGTTAGCCATAGCCGCAACTTCGAGTTCTTCGTTTGTGTCGTCCGACCAGGCCAAGACCGCATTGGAACCCCAACTTCTGTTAATCTTTCATCTTATATTCGCAATATCCAGATTGCAATTCTTAGTTCTTGCTTGTTCTTCGATTGCTTGCAGGAATTGACCTTCGTGGTCAGGTTGATCGTGCATCCGCGGGATCAATAACCTCTCGGAGTTGGTTTAGCGATTGCTAAGGCGCAACGTCTTCGCACGTTCGTAGTCGAGTCGTGAAAGTCTACTCCACCAAAATCGATCTCCATCATCTCATCGAAACATCGGGACACCTTCGCCTCTATCACCATGGAGACTCCCGTGGAGGCTCCTCCACGCCCGAGCACCTCCATGCCCGTCGCCGGAGTAGCCCCGGCCGGCGAGCCACTGAGCCCCGCAGGTCTGCGCCTCTCCTTCCTCTTTTCCCCCTCCTCCCTTCCCTAACCTCTCCCTCTTCTTCACTCTGCCGTGAGGAGTCGCCATGGACAGCAGCCTCCATTGGAGTCACCCGAAGCTCGTCGTGGGCCCCTGTACCTTGCCACCGATGGGATCCGCCCGGATCTGCAGCACCCCGACGCCGCGCCCCTCCCAGGTCCTCGCCGCGGCAAGCCGGCCGGCGAGCCGGGCCAGCCGCATAGCCGCCGCTGCGCCAGGCGCCATGGCCAGCAGGAGCTCGGCCTCCCGACGCTGCACGCGTCCGCTCGCGTGGGCCAAGCCCAGCCAGGCCGAGATGGCCCAGCTAGCCGAGACAGCCTCCCAGCACCCAGTCCGCCTCCCCCTGCGCTAGTTGGGCCGTGCCCAGTGGGTGAGGCCCAATGCCTTTTTTTCTTCTTTCTGTTTTTTTTTCTTTTCTGTATTTATCTTTTATTGCAGATTGTGTAGTAATTTTCCGAGGCCCGTATCTTTTCAACGGTAGCTCGGATCGCAACGCGTAAAACGTGAAACTTGCTTAGAATTTGGTCTAGTTACATAAAATATGCTTGTTTGCCATTTTTGACTTTGTTTACATGCTGTTTGACTGCTAATTACATCGCATGCCACCGTAAATTGTTTCTTCAATAACTTTTTAACCGTTGCTCCGATTATATGTTTTTTATATGTAACTTCACTAGAATTGCATGTAGATTGTGTTTATGCTGTTCTTGCTTGCTAAATAAAATATTAAAATATTGTTTAGGGTAAAACAGTACCAAACATATTTATGTTGCGGGGTAAATAGCGATATGCCATGTGTAGGAATTTTACCCGCTTAACTTGACTAGTATAGGTAGATTATTTATGCTTCACCTCTTGCCAAGTTTGTGTGCTATGCGATGCTTGAGTGAGATGCCATGTTAATAACCTCTGCTCATCTTGTGTAGCTAAATAACTTTAACCGATGTTAAACGTGCGGTATCGTCGTGTGTGACGAGTACTCCACTTAACCTGTTAGTAACCGCTCTCGACGATAGATGCGATGTCGTGCTTTGTCTCGTGTAATCTTCTTGATGATGCTTGTTCGTGTTTGCTTCGTAGTAATAGATGCTTGCTCGTTGATTTCTTTCCAGTGTTTACCGTCTTGTGTGCTTCCATGGGTACCTTCGGAGACGATGCGAGCTTGCGATCAACTACACCTTCGGAACCCGACTTATCAACAGGCAAGGACTATACATTACTTATGATCCATTCTATTTCAACCAGCGGTTTGCATGCTAGTCTTGGTTAGGTTCGATGTTTGATCCTACCACCTGTTTACAGCCTCTTTCAAACCGATACAGCCATGTCCCTGCCCAGCAAACCTTGTTCTGCTATATTACTATTGCTCGTTGCTCAACCCCTGCTTAGTATGCATGCTTAGGATGCTATGATGTTACCCTGTTACTCCTTGGTTTGGGCTATCACATTATTATATTGTTGTTGATGATATGATTATTATAATGTTGACTATATTCGACGAAGGATGGAAGGTCTAGGCTATCCCGCCCCGACGCTTTGTTCCATTCGAGTCACCTAGGATCCGAGTTCCGGGTCTTGGTTTTAAGACTGAGCGTGCCTAACCGCGTGTGGGATGTTATGGGGTCCCCTTTTCTTACCTACCTAGCTTCAAACATTTCTAGAGGTGGCCCAAGCTGATTTACCATTTGAAACCGTGTGCGTAACTGGTCTGCAGCCAGTGGTTTTAAAACAACTCGGGCCAGCAGAGACATAGTTCCTTTGTTAGTCCACACTGGTGAGCTAGGGAAGTCCCCTGTTATATAGGTGAGGCTAACCCCGACCTTAGCCATTCGGAAGAGTCCGATCCGAGAGCGTGGCCGGCTTTTGGGTTGGGTGTCGACTCCCCGGGGGCCACCCGGATTTGTTCGTTGTTAGTTAGAGGGACCTGTCGTTTCGGATCTCTTGGAACTAAATCATAAAATGGTTGCCTGTCATGGGTAGAAACTGAGAGAGATGGACGTGCATGCGGAGCCTTGTAATGGGCCGTTGGTACATCCCTGAAGGGTTAAATCTTTTCGAGAAGCCGTGTCCACGGTTATGGACGACTTGGGACCTACTCCTTGTTCATAGACAACAACAACTGAGATAATCTTAATATAACTTGATCAACGTGTGTGTGTGCCTTGACTGCTTCTTCTTCGTCGGGATGAAAAGAGGAGGACAAGGATAGGATAGGTGTTATGTTTGCGTAGTAGTTGATAGCAAGACTTGTTGGAGGTGATTCCACATCGAATGCTTGGCTTCTTATCTTACTCTCTAGATCGTTAGCCACTTCATAAATGCTAGTGCGGCAGCAACCTCACCACTTACCCCTTCCTTACCATAAACTACTAGTTGTCCTAGAATGACGAGTGATGAAGTCCTTGCTGGGTCAGATGACCACTACAGTTGGATGTTGAGTACTTCTGTACTCATGATACTACCCCCAAACTCTTTTCAGGGTTCTTGATCGACAACAGGTATGGTGATCGACGTTTCACGTGGAGGCTCGACGATGACTAGTTAGGAGGATCCCGGCGGAGGGCCTGGACCCGTGTGGTTATGGGATCGATGTTTTTCTCTTTGCCAGTAGGCATTTGATTGTAGTCTGTACTCAGACATATATCTTCCGCTGATGTATTGTATTTAAGGCAAATGTACGCCGATTGTATGAGATGTTGTATCCTTGTATCTGTAATGTTGTGATATCATGTTGGAAATCCGGGGCATATGACTTCGTCATATGTCGCGGTGGGACCGATATGTGCTTCGTCCCCGGATCTGGATGGAAACATCTAGATCTGGAACAGTACGGCATATCGGGCCTTACAAGGGGTGCGGGAGGGCGTCGCCTTGCTAGATCCGGGCGGCGGCGGCCGTTTGCGGGAGGCGGAGAGCTGCAGGCGGCGGCAGTCGAGTTATCTGGTGCGGGCGGCGGCCATGGCATCGTCTTCGGCGGTAACCTCCGCAGAGGACGAGAAGGCGAGGGTCAGGGGGCGAGAGGAGGAGAGAAGGCGGGAGAGGAGAGACGGCCGGGGCGCGATTCGCCGGCAGCAGCGCGTGCGACGGCCGGTCGGCGGAGTGGAGGCGGCGACGGTTGGAGGTGCGGGAGCCAGATGGGCCTACACGGCCCGGTGGCGTCGGAGCGGGCCCGACGCGGCCCGGAGTTTCTCTGTGCTGCGGAGGGGGCGACGTGGAGCCTCCGGGGTCGTTGGATCTCAGATCTCACGGCTCTGGTTGGCTGGGAGGCTAGGGTTTTTGGATCTGGGGCTGTTTTGGGGTAGATTTGAGCAAAGTGGAGGGGTTGGCTGCAATTTTTAGGCTAGGGCAACCCTAGAAATAGTTGGGAGTGTGGTGGTCTTTATATATCCCAGGTGGCTAGCAGTTTGCAAAAACATCCCCGGTTTTTCTCTCGCGCGCGCGGTGTTTACGTTTCTGACCGCCGGGGGTCCGCAGGACCTCCGATTCGGGTAAAACTTCGAACTGCGCGATCAGCGCGTCGAGCCGGCAGCGTTCACCTCGAGTTGGAACCGTTCCGAGAACACTTTCCGACGCGTTATAAAAATAACCTGTTTAGTTATTAAACGGGGTTTTTTCATTCCGTTGGCTACGGCTGGTCTCATGCGGTTTTCGCGACGGTAATCGGGCGAAACCCGGTGTCGCAAAGGTCGAGTGTCAGGGTGGCAAGGGTCTGTCTCCATCCGGTACGAGATAGGAGGTGGAAAAATAATCGCCGATCGATAAATCGGGGATACAAACACCGCAAACAAATCAGACAATCAAACAATTCACACCGAAAATATTTTTTTTGGTTTTTGTGAAATCTGGGTTGTTACAATAAAACACCACCAACAAGGGATCTCGTCCCGAGATCCTGGACGATCCGGGGGAGAGGGGGGAAGAGAAAAGAGGGTCGACAATCTTCAACACCACCAACAAGGGACTGTGCTCCATTTCGAACGACGAACTTCCATCGAGAAACTTTCCGCAGAGAGACGGCGACGTCGAAGAACGAAACCATCGGGAGATCAAGAGGAAGAACGATAGTTGAAAACGACGACTCAAGGGAAGCATTCTCACTGATATCGTGAGGATACTGGGCAAGAGGAATGGGGTCAACGGACGACCAAGATGTTTACCCAGAGTCGGAAGAACTAAAGGTACTACAGGATTTCCCAAACCAAAGGTCGGAATCGAGACAATACGCTGCAAGCAAGGCATTGTAACGGTTCCGATACTCCACACACTCGAGATCCTAGAGTTTTGAAGGGGATAAGGAGAGAATTAAAACTCTTACGTCACTTGTCCTGACAAGAGCAAGGGTAAGGAGTAAAAAGATTCCTACTCTCCGAAAACTAACTTAGTAACTACAAAATAGTTTTTGTCTAGACTCGACTTCGGCCAGAAAAGGGATCCTACGGTCGGTAAGGCTCTGATACCAAGTTGTAAGGCCCGATATGCGGTACTGTTCAAGATCTATATGTTTCCATCCAGATCCGGGGACGAAGCACATATCGGTCCCACCGCGACATATGACATAGCCATATTTCCAACATGATATCACAACATTACAGATACAAGGATACAACATCTCATACAATCGGCATACAACTGCCTTAAATACAATACATCAGCGGAAGGTATATGTCTGAGTATAGACTACAATCAAATGCCTAGTGACAAAGAGAAAAACATTGATCCCCATAACCACACGAGTCTAGGCCCTCCGCCGGGATCCGCCTAACTAGTCGTCGTTGAGTCTCCACGTGAAGCGTCGATCACCATACCTGTTGTCGATCAAGGACCCTGAAAAGAGTTTGGGGGTAGTATCATGAGTACAGAAGTACTCAGCATCCAACTGTAGTGGTCAACTGACCCAGCAATCATATCATGAGAATGCAATACATCTAATGGAAGTAGACATGATGCTTAACAGTATGCAAAAAGAATCAATGCAATAGGCCTCATGGATGTGTCAGAATCATCAACCAAAGTTGCAATAAAATAACAGCAACAACACACTAACAGAAATTAGTAGCAATTAACGGCCTGATGCCCACTTCAACACAGATTAACAACATCAAGATGGCCTCAAATCAAAATGCTCACAAAACATGAACTGAAGCACACACAAATCTAAGCAATTTTCCTTTTGGGCCCAACGCGATCCGAGCTACGCTTTAATCGCAAATCTACTCGCAAAAACATAACAACAGCAATTATACACAGGGCTTAATAAAAAATTCGCAGGGACAAGGAAAAAAATAAGACCTCGTGGCCGAGGCCCAACAGGCCGGTCTGGAAGGCGGATAGACCGGCTCTAGCCCAGGGCGCGAGGGGAGGCCTCGGGCCGCAGCTGGACCGCGCTGGATTGGCGAGGTGGGCCTCCGGTGGCACGCCGGCCCACCATTGGAGGGCAAGCGCTCGAGCGCTCGGGCTCGCCCCGATCGGAGAGGGGCGGCGACGCCGGACTCCGGCGAGCCTCCGGCGAGGCGAAGGGGTGCAGGGCAGGTCGAGGAGGACCGGATCGGGTGCGGGAGGGCGGCGCCTTGCTAGATCCGGGCGGCGGCGGGCGGCGGGGAGCTACAGGCGGCGGCGGCCGAGTTCTCTGGTGCGGGCGGCGGCCATGGCGCCGTCTTCGGCGGTGACCTGCGCAGAGGACAAGGAGGCGAGGGTCAGGGGGCGAGAGGAGGAGAGACGGCCGGGGCGCGTGCGACGGCGGGTCGCCGGAGTGGAAGCGGCGGCGGTTGGAGGTGCGGGAGCCAGATGGGCCTGCGCGGCCCGGCGGCGTCGGAGCGGGCCCGACACGGCCCGGATTTGCTCTGTGCTGCGGCGGGGGTGACGTGGAGCCTCCGGGGTCGTTGGATCTCAGATCTGACGGCTCTGGTTGGCTGGGAGGCTAGGGTTTTTGGATCTGGGGCTGTTTTGGGGCAGATTTGAGAAAAGTGGAGGGGGTGGCTGCAATTTTTAGGCTAGGGAAACCCTAGAAAGGGTTGGGAGTGTGGTGGTATTTATATAGCCCAGGTGGCTGGCAGTTTGCAAAAACATCCCCGGTGTTCTCTCGCGCGAGCGGTGTTTACGTTTCTGACCGCCGGGGGTCCGCAGGACCTCCGATTCGGGTAAAACTTCGAACTGCGCGATCAGCGCGTCGAGCCGGCTGCGTTCACCTTGAGCTGAAACCGTTCCGAGACACTTTTCGGCGCGCTATAAAAATAACCCGTTTAGTTATTAAACGGGGTTTTTCATTCCGTTGGCTGCGGCTGGTCTCATGCGGTTTTCGCGACGGTGATCGGGCGAAACCCGGTGTCGCAAAGGTCGAGTGTCAGGGTGGCAAGGGTCTGTCTCCGTCTGGTACGAGATAGGAGGGGGAAAAATAATCGTCGATCGATAAATCGGGAATGCAAACACCGCAAACAAATCAGACAATCAAACAATTCACACCGATTTTTTTTTTAATTTTTGTGAAATCTGGGCTGTGACACAATACATATAAGCACCATAAAAATATGTTTTATTTGATGTATATCAATATCTAGTGACTTGACAACAAAATTTCTATAATCTGGCAAATAGATGTATAATGACCAGGTAACTAAGTAACAAAAATGTGGCAATTATTGATAAAAAGGTTGTCAAAACATGTCGACATGAGATCTTGTTTCGACTTGGTAAGTAAGTAACACAAATTTGGCAAATTTGATAAAAAAGGTTGTGAAAACATGTCGACATGGGATCTTGTTTCCAAGATCTCGTCGTGAGTAAACTAATGATGAAAACACATCATCAATTGAATTAACGGTTTAGGAGATAAAACTTTTTGAAAATTTAAAGATACAAAAGCTAGCCTTTTTTACTACCCTACTAAGTAGTATGTAGAGAGGAGGGGAGCCCCCGCACAACAATCCATGGGTGCGGCGCAGTTCTGTAGTGGCTTCCTACATAGTTTGTATAGATTGTCCAGAGCCCGTACAGTACATATGGTAGAGTACCTAAAATCGGTTGTGGGGGGACGAGAAATTGCCAGCATGGTGAGTCATTGAAGCGCATCTTCGCGGATGCAATAGAGTTATCTGAACACGTATTAAAATGTATGTTTCACATTTTTATAGAGCAAAGGATAGTCTTGACTTTGTAATTAAAGACAAAAGGAAGGAAGACAAGCAATCAGTTCGTACAACTAAATGGCACCACCAACTGGCACATAGGCCCCAACCAGGGCCATGCAGGGCAGCCAAGGATCAACCAAAGTTTTTGAGATAACCAGGCAACTACCAAACAAGATGAGAAAAGGCTAACTAGGAGGACCGGAGTTTGGATTCGCCGGAGCTGACACATGGAGTAATGGCTTGGCCATATCTTTGATTCGCGCTATCCAAAGCTTCAGATCCTCCTTGTCTCCATCCTTAATCAGAGTAGTCTGGCTCTGTAGTAAAGCACCCAAGTGAAATAGACAATCAGCAGGGCATCTAGGGAATGCCTTTTCAATTGTGAATTTATTACGAGTAGTCCATAAAACCCAACACATAGCCGCTAAAACTACCCAAAACAGCCGCAACGAGGTACCCTTCAAGGACCTGGCCAGGGAGCGAACATCCGCAAAATAATTGGGGCACCAAGCTCCACCAAGCCAAGCCCTAGCACAACTCCACATAAAACCGGCCAAATGACAATGAAAGAAAATATGCTCAGTAGATTTCGGAGCTAAGCGAGAACACAGGCGTCAGAATCAATGCCATTGCGCTTACAAATTTGATCGGACGTAGGGAGCTTTCCATGGAAAGCCTGCCAAAGAAATACCTTGATCTTATGCGGCACCCAAGACCTCCACACCGGAGAAAATCGGGAAGAACTCGGACCACCAAAAGAAACAGAATACAACAATTTAAGCAAGAACTTCCCGGAGGGGGAGAGGGACCAAACAACAACATCTTCTACCTCCGAAAGCGTCGAAAGAAGGCCTACAAGCCGTTGCCAATCAACAAACTCCGCAGGAGAAAGGGTACGACGAAACTCAAAGTCCCACTCCTTACCAGCAAGCTCGGACACCGTAATCTCCGGCGAGGGGTAGTACAAGAACAGAACGGGGAAAAGCGAATCCAACCTACCCTCAGGGTGCCACAAGTCGCGCCAGAAACGCATCGATTGGCCATTGTGAATAGAGAATTTGACATGGGAGCGGAAAAACATCCCGCAATTTGCCGATGGAGCGCCAAAACTGGGAGCCATTCTTAAGAGGGGCAAGGAGGGGGGAGGAATGAGGAAAGTATTTCCCTTTGAGAATGGAGAAACATAAAGGTTTAGGGGCCGGATCAGCCAAGGTCACACAAATCTTCTAGCACCACTTCACAAGAAAACATACATTCATGATCTTAGTGTGAAGGATACCCAGGCCACCTGCCTTCGGGCGACAAATGATACTCCATTTGACCACACGATATTTCTTCTTGTTGTCGGACGCATTCCAATAGAAGTTGCTCCTATGCTTGTCCATACCCTCATGAGATATCGCAGGGAGGTGATAAAAACCCATGGTATACATAGGAAGGGAGGAGAGACACACATTAATCAGGAAAAATTTCGCCGCCGAGGAGTGGTGACGGCCTCTCCAAGGTATCACGCAGTTACCAACTTTAAGCACGACAGGCGCACGATCCTTGAATTCATCAGGTCGGCAACACGCCGGGCCTCGACAGGAGAGCAGCCCACCGCAATAAGCTCGCTTTGGGCAAAGTTAATTTTAAGCCCCGACATCGCTTCGAAGGACAGCAGAATAAACTTGAGATTAACGAGACCAGGTTCCAAGTTTTCCACCATAATAATTGTGTCATCGGCCTACTGCAGATGAGTCAGTCCAGAGGGAATGAGATGAGAGGCCACTGGAACAATATGGAAAGCCGCAGCCGCCTTAGAGAGGATGTAAAAAATGGCATCGGCCACAAAATTAAACAAAAGAGGCGAAATGGGATCACCTTGCCGCGGGCCGCTACCATTAGAGAAGTACCGCGAGGGTTGCCAACAGCTGTATGTTTAGCATTTAAAATTTTGAGCTAGCAGTGAGTTGCATCATGTAACTATGTTGGAAATAACCACGACGTTGAGTCCGGTTTGGGTTTGGAACAATCATTATATAGCAGTAGGAGTAGAACTCAGGTCCAAGTAGGATTGATTGCTACGATTCTAGCTGCTATATATACGGGCAGTATCCCCTTGTAACTTGAATCGTGAACTCAACTCAAAGTAATACAAAATCACAAGGCTCGACAAGAGCCTGTTGCTACAACTTCCGTGTCTTGACGAGTCGCCGGAAAGGAATCGAGCAAGTCGACGGCTTGTTGTTTCAAACCTGCGTGTGCTAGCTTACTACGTGAAAGCCATCCATCCAGCTGCTTGGTTATTTTCCCTGCTAGTTGCGTGCGTACGCGTCTCCCCGGAAAGTACTCGGCGGATAGTGCTAACAATTGGTATCTAGAGCCAATGTTGATCTTCTAGTAACCGAAGATCATGGAGGACGACGACAAGAACAAGCAACTCGCATCATACTCCGGTGCGGCTAAAATAATTGCTGCTCCGGAAAGATCGGGGTATCCGCGATTCGACCGTCGAAACTTCGGGATCTGGCAGGCGCTGATGGAGTGTGCCCTTCGCTCCAACGAGCTGTGGGACGCGGTCGATCCAGGTGGCGATGAGTTCAAGAAGGAGGGAGCCGAGCACCGCAAAGACAGGCAAGCGGCGTCGGCAATTTATTCGGTGATGCCGATAGATGTCCTTCAACACGTGATCACCAAAGCAATGGCAAAGGAGGCGTGGGATACACTGAAGGTTCTGTTTGAGGGACACACCTGCGTCAAGCAAGCCAATCTCCAGACTCTCCTAAGGAACTACGAGACTTTGGTCATGGGCGACGATGAGTCTGTGGACGCGTTCACTTCACGAGTGGTAACTATCGTCAATGGAATACGCGCTCTTGGAGAAAATCTTACGGAGGTCTCGGTTGTCCGTCGGTTCTTGCGTGCGGCCCCTCCGCGGTATCTGCAAATTGTCACGGCGATCGAGCAGTGCGTCGATCTCTCGACTCTCACCGTGGATGACCTAGTTGGAAGGTACAAGCCTCACGATGAGCGTATCCGTTACAGTCTCGGGGACGGGAGGAACGATGAGCACCTCATGCTTACAAAGGCGCAGGATGGCCCTGTCAAAAGAAAAGCAAGGTGGATCCACGAGTGGCGGCAAGAAGAAAGGGAAGCAGCGTTCGGCGAGAAAGGACTTCGCCGACTCGGATGACGAGGCTGCACCACCGAGGAGGAAGTTTGACATCAGAAAAGTGAGGTGTCATAAATGTGGCCTCCTCGGACACTTCAAGGCTGACTGCGAGGAAGCACCGAAGCAGAGGGCGCTCATGGCGGAGGAAGGTGATGATGGAGACATGATGCTCATGTGCGAACTAGTGGACAAGAAGGATCCAGACTTTCAAGCGTTGCCTAAAGTAATTGTCATGTTTGGGGAGGAAAAAGTTTGCCATCATAATCAAGCTCCAGAAAATTGTGTCGATGCTACTGACATAGAAGTCACCACCGTAGGCGAAGAAGTGGCGCCAGAAGACCACGACACAAGGCACCCCAACGAGGTCGTGCCAGAAGACCATGATGCAAAGCGCGACTGTGTGATCGTGCTAGGAGCAGGCGAGGACGTGGCGCCAGAAGACCACGCCACACGACATCCCGTTGGTGTCCTGCCAGAAACAGGAACTTTGGCAAGTTCAGAAGCAAGTGTATCTTCTTCAATAGCAGATAAAAGGCGAGAGTTGGACATCTCTTTAGAGGAAGCGCTTCAAATAGAATCGGTGAAGATGAAGAAAGGGCAACGATGCTTGCACATCGAGGAACCAGAAAAATTTGAAGTCGCAATTCTGAAAGAGTGTTGGCGTCATGCTATGGATGAGGAGTTGGGGTCGATTCGAGACAACAAGACGTGGGAGCTTGTGGATCTTCCCAAAGGACATAAATCGATAGAGCTCAAGTGGGTGTACAAAGTCAAGAAAGATGTTCAAGGGAATTTTGTGAAGCACACGTTAAAGGAAAACAAGAATGTTATATATAGTATCATCATCATGTAACTATATATTGCATCCCTATACACATACATATGAAGATATATATAGTTGAGTTGCTTTAAAAGTACCTGAGGAATAAGCAAAACAAAAATTACACTTGATTGCGGAAATGATGGATGAATGATGAATGGATAAAGGCAACTACTAATTAATTAACTAATAGTGCAAGGAAAGCTGGCGTTGGAGCTTCTTGCCGCTGTTCCTTCTTTCGGGCTGAGACAAGCTATTGAAGCCGGACGCCCTCCTGCTACCGCCGGCGCTCCTGCTGCTGCAGCAGCTGACGGGGGAGCCTGACAAGGAGGTGGATTCCTCGAGCCAGCTTCCCTGGGAGTGCGGAGTCGGGTAGTCGTCGACCTCCTCGTCGTCGACGAGGTCCCGCTTGTCATCGGCGGTGTAAGCGTCGAACTTCTTGTCGTGGCGGTAGTCTACGTTGGGGCCGCAGAGGCAGACAAAGGTGGGGCTATCGGAGTAGTGCGGCGAGGAAGATGCGAAGGACCATGTGCCGCGGGAGGCTCGTGAGGAGGCGGACGATACCGAGGAGGCGGGGGAGGAGGTCGGGCTGCCGCCGTGGGAGAAGGATCGGACGCGGTTGCGCGCGTCCTTGAGGCGGTCGGCGTCGCTGAGGAGGCTGACGACGCTGTCGGCCCGGCGTTGCATGGAGGCGCCCCAGTCGAAGCCCTTGTCGTCGGTGTAGGTGAAGCCACGTAGGTCGCGCAGGGCCTTCATGGCCGGGAGGAAGTCCCGGGGGAGCTCCTCGGGCCCGTGGGTGAGGAGGAACTCGAGGACGACGAGCGCCTTGTAGACGGGCCGCCACGCCTTCCAGTCATGGACGTGGCCCAGCCGACGGTGGAGCACGTTGGCGATCCGCCAGTAGTCGTCGATGTCGAAGGCGGCGTCGGCGATGTACGCCAGCGTCTTGCCGTCCGGGACGCACGCGTCGTCGTTGGTGGCCTCCTGCACGGCCCTACGGCGGGAGGAGCTCTCCTCTCATTATGATTTTATGAGATGCAAATGGAGGCAGTTAAAGCGAATAGAGAACCATACAGTTCCGCCGGCGTGACGTCGCCGAGGGCGAGCCTGGCCTGCTTGTACTTGTCCTGCAGGTACCCGGACGCCTGACGCCCCAGCCGAGTCGAAAACAATGCGGCCATCGCCGGACTGCCTCGATCGATCACCTACAACAACTTAATTGATTCTTATCCAAGAGAGACATGAAGCAACAAATACTAGATGGCAGATAGACATGAATATTACTTGTAAATGGTTGGTGGAGAGAAACAAGCGGGCAAAGGAGGCGTCCCTCGTCATTCTCGTGCCCGGGCTTAACGGCCAGCCCTCCATCTCAGTCTCAATCCTACCGTCTGCATGCACACCAAACTTTTTTTTTGCGATAAGCATGCACACCAAACTATCATCTACTGAATCCATCAATCCAAGCATCTCCAACTCATGTCTTATTATAGGCCACGAAAAAACTGTACAATAAATTCTGGGACACAAAAAAATAAAAAATAAAAGTCTCCAACAACTGCCTTAAATTAGATCATCCAAATACATTAAAACTACAATTTTATCACAGTTTTACTAGCAAATATGCCCGTACGTTGCAACGGGAAAAAACACGAATGCATTAAGGATCAATAGTAATGTACGTGCTAAGGAATATCAAAAAAAAAATGTACAACTGCAGGGTAAAGCACCCCACAACACTTTATTGCTCATCACCAATATTTACAAAGATTACAATAACACCCCTCAGGGTGGTAAAAAATCTATCCATTTGTACAACTCTTCCTTAAACCTAGGCTTGATTCTCTATCTCATGGATGAAACCTTGCCGCCACCTATCAAAAGTGGGCCTGACATTTCTGAAAACCTTGTCATTTCGGATGATCCATATGTTCCACCAGGTAGTGAAGACTACTTCAGCAAAGAAAGGTTTTGCAAACTCTCTTCTAGCAGCATTTGTGACTTCCACCATGGTAGTACCCTGAGACCAGTCAATCTGCAAATAGTTCCATATCCTATTACTGAATATGCACTGGAAAAATAGGTGGCCCCTAGTCTCCAGTGCTTGAGCAGCACAAATCACACAATTGGGGCCATCATCAATGTGAAAATGTCTCCTGAGGATCATGTCTTGGTATTTATCCTATCCATTATGATCAACCAAGCAAAAACTTTAATCTTAAGAGTACAACATGATTTCCATATCTATGTCAGCAATGGATTGGACACAATGGGGTCATGGACTTGCTTGTAAAACTTTGAAGCAGTATAGGGGCCACCTTTCCCAAATATCCATGTCCACTCATCCAAAGTGCCCTCCCTGTCTTGATAAGGAGCAAGCAGTGGGGGAGCAATTGCAGCTCCTCAAAAGCCTCATTGGACAGGGGTAAATGGAAGAGGGACAACAGGTCATCAGTCAACAATACCTCTTGCACTGCAATTTGGCTATCAGAAGCAAGGGAGAACAATCTAGCAAATTTGGTAGCCAGCAGTTCAGTATGATTGTCCGTCCAGAAGTCCAGCCAAAAACAGAGTAGATACTCCATCACCAAAGTGGCATTTGGACACTGCAATATATTTATCCATTATTTTACAAACGTCCTTCCACCAGAAAGATCCACAAAGTTCAGTAGCATGAGGGACTCTATTGTGATAGTAAGTATCCCAAATAAGTTGAACCAAAGGCACTGGAGCTCTGTTATAGAATTTGTGCAGGTGTTTGATCAGAAGGGCTTCCTTCTCCAGAGATAGGTTAAGGATGCCCCATCCACCCTTGCTTTTAGGTCTGCACACCAGTTCCCAAGCTGCAAGGGATTTACCAGAATTCTTGCCATAACTTCTCCAGAGACACCGTCTTTGAATTCTTTCCAGTTGTTTAATGATCCCAACTGGAATGTGAAGAAAGAAAAGATAGTATATTGGCATGGAGGAGATAACTGAATTAAAAAGATGTAGCTTCCCTCCCTGGTTAAGAAAGCATGTACTGGCAGTCAACCTTCTCTCCATACAGTCCACTAAAGGCATGAGATCCACCATTTTGGGCCTGCTAGTTCCAACAGGTAATCCCAGGGTATGTGAAGGGCAAAGTACCAGTTTGGCAACCAAAAGCAGAAGCCATAGCAGCGGACTCAGTTGCAGATAAGTTTATGGGGTACATGGAGGATTTACGATAGTTGATATCAAGTCCAGTGGATTGAGAAAACTTCTTTAGAGCCTCCTTGAGTACAACAACTTGTTCTTCATCAGCTTGCATTATCAGAAGGGTGTCATCATCATACTGTACTATGGGGAAATCCTGATCATGAGATGGAATGGGTAACTGAAGTCTTCCCCTTCTCAAAAGATCATTCACCACTGATTGAAGTAGGTCAGCAGCAAGGACAAATAAAAGAGGAGGTAAAGGATCCCCTTGCCTGACAACTCTTCTGCACTTGAAGTGTTTTCCAGGTATCCCATTCATCAGTACAGAAGATGATCCAGATGAAAGCAGGTCAGATATCCAATTTCTCCACCTCAGATTGAACCCTTTGAACATTAAAATCTGGAGGATTGCCTCATGCTCAATAGATTCAAAAGCCTTCTCAAAATAGATTTTTAAAATGAGCAGAGGTCTTCTAGAATGGTGACATTGATGCAGATATTCCATAGTCCAAGCAATGCAATCCTGTATAGATCTATCTTTAATGAAACCATACTGGTTCTTATGAATGCATCTTGTGATCACCTTTTGAAACCTATTAGCAGCCATTTTGATGAGGAATTTAATACCCACACTAGTGAGAGATTGGCCTGAAATCATTGACAGATTCATGACTGGCTTTCTTTGGCACCTGGGTTATAAATGAGCCATTTAGTCCCTCCAACTTAGTTGAACCAGCATTAAATTCTGCAGTCAACTTATAGAAATCCTCAGCAATATTGTTCCAACATTTCTTGAGAAATAAAGCATTGAATCCATCAGGCCCAGGTGCCTTATCAATGGGCATGTGCTTGATGGTGTCATCAATTTCCTTTTTTTTAAGGTAAAGTGAGACAATCCAGATCCTCCACTTCTGTCAGTAGTTCTTGAAGATTAAATTCCATAGTTGAGATGCATGATGGTCAACCTTTCATAATATAGTCATTGAAGCTAAAATAAATTGGAGCCTCGTGGGCGAAGACATGAGGGAGAGGGTACAAGATAAAGAGGTTAGTGCATGGAGGTGAAGCTTGATGAGAAGTGCTCCTACACCGTATCGTGCATGCACAATCAACGTTCTTTCTAAGCGACCATCGCCTGTTCCAACTACCTTTGCCCCATTCCCCCAATGTTCACATGGGTGACACGTTAGTGCGGCTTCGGCGCTCCTAGCCGTAGTTTGGGTGTTGGATCGCTCCATGTCGTGGATGCATTTATAGGAGACCGTTGTTTTGATGCGGATATTTTAAAACACAAGATAAATTTATCAGAATATGTTTTAAATTTATATTTTAAAATGCAAGGATATTTTCTGAAAATACATGAATAGTCTTTAAGTAAAATTAATACTTTCTATTATCGCATGAACATGTTTTACATACATATGATTATATATTTATAATACATGTTTTGAAAACGATAAAGATAGCTGCTGAACATTCAGTAGCGGGATGCTAGCCCGAACGCTGCATCAGCCATTTGATTAACACGCAATTTTTTTGATGCAAGTTAATCGTCACGTCAGTAAAACGACGTCGTTCGGTGGAACTGCTGCCGACCGCACGCGCCCTCTCCACTACTCACTCACGTTGTGTATTAAGGGAATCTTTTAGCCTTTTCAAACTTTAAAAAGTTTTACCTCTTAAACAAAAAATCCGTTCAAAATTCCGTTCGTACCATTTAATCCGTCGTGACGAGATCTTCGAAATTAGACCCCATATCGACATATTTCGACAAAAAAAATTTGGACCAAAAATCGCCATGCTATTCACACTGAAATTGCCATGGTGTTTGCACTAAACTTGCCATGATTTTGTTTAATCTGTTTTTTTGCTAGATTTAAAGCTACCATTGTTTTTAAGATACTTTTCACTCATCGGCGAGCACCCCAGAGAGCTGCGTAGAGTAGATATCCGCCTGTCGGGAGGGAGGGTGTGTGTGGGGGGGAGAGGAGGTTATGATGGACGACATGGCGGGTTCCCATTGTATTTTCAACTGTTTTTTACTCATCGTCTAGGACCTCGGAGAGTTGCGTCAACGACCAGTGTACCCCGGGCAGATATCCGGCGGTCAAGAGGGGGGTGACGGTGCGCGGTATGACGGATTCTTGGGATACATATGCGTCGGTGAGATTCTCCGGCGCACCTCAACTGCGACGGCGATTCGCGAACCCCGAGAAGATATCTGACATTGGGGGGCAGGGGGGATGCGCGGTAACTCTTATTTATAGGACATGGCAATTCTTATTTTGTTGGACATGACAACTTTTAGTAGAACATGACAATTCTTATTCATAGGACCTGGCAATTCTTATTCACCAGACATGGCCATTCTTATTCATCAGACATGGAAATTCTTATTGGTAGGACATGGCAATTCTTATTCATCAGACATGGCAATTCTTATTCGTAGGACATGTCAATTCTTATTCATAGGACAGGGAAAATCTTACTATTAGGACATAGCAATTCTTATTGGTAGGACATGGCAATTTTTGTTTGTACGACATGGCAATATTTCTTCGTAGGACATGGAAATTTTTTACTGACAGGACATGACAATTCTTACATGTGAGTCATGATACTTTTTGTGAACCATGGTAATTTTTGTTCAAAATTGTTGAACATGGGTATTTTTTTAAGTAAAACATGGTAAAGTTGCGACGGTTACTAGTAGGACATGGAAATTCTTATTAGTAGGACATGGCAATTCTTATTGGTAGGACATGATAAAAAAATTGTGTGATATGTCGATTCTTGTTCGTAGGACATGACAATTTCTTACTGACCGGACATGGTAAATTCTTCTTGTGTGTGGGACGAATGTAATTATTTTTTTGTGTGAGATGGCAATTCTTGTTTGTCGATTATGGCAAAACAAAATTGCATGATATGATATTCGTTATATATGGGACATGACAATTCTTATTTGTACGGCATGACAATTCTTATATGCGGGGACATGGTATTATGTGTAACATGGCATCCGTTATATATGGGACATGTCAATTCTTATTCGTATTGCGACATGGCAATTATTATACGCGGGATATGATATTTTGAATTTGTTGAACATGGCTATTTTTCTGTAAAACATGGCAAATTTACCATCAACGATGGAGGTGGCAGCGGCAGCAAGCTACGATGATGGATGCTACGACGATGGTGAGCAGCGGCAAGCTACGACGACAACAGCAAGTTTGCGGAGATAACGGCGAGCTACGATGATGACGTCGGCTAGAAGCTACAGCGACAGTGTCGAGCTACGACAATGACGACGACGATGGTGCCAACGATGGCGGCGAGCTGTGGAGACAACGACGAAAGAGGCAAGTTACGCGAGCTACGCCAATGACGACGACGCCAACGATGGCGTCGAGCTGCGGAGACAATGACGAGAGCGGAAAGTTGATCGAGCTACGGCAATGATGACAACGACGAGATGAAACGAGCGACGACGGCGGCGAGCAACATCGATGACGACGATGTAGGTGGCGAGCGACAACAGAGGCAAGCAACGGCGTCGATGCCGACGTCAAGCTGCAACGACATGCATGGCGACGGTGGCGAGCTGCAGCGAGCTGCGCGTGCATGGCGGGATGCGGCGAGCTGCGCGTACACGGCGAGCTGTCGAACGGCGGCAAGCTACGGCGTAGCGAGTGACGACGGCAGCTCGCGGTAGCGAGTGACGACGGCAGCTCGCGGTAGCGAGTGACGACGACAGCAAGCTTCGGCGAGCTACAACGACGGCAAGTCGTGGCGACATCGGCGTGCTATAACGATGATGGCGGCGAGCTGCATCGAGCCACGACGACCGTTGCGGCAAGCTGCTATAATGGCAGCGAGCTACGCGTGCATGGCAAAGTTACGTGCATGCATGGCAAAGTTAGGGCTGCATGAATGGAATCGTTCGGGCTAGAGGAAATTTTCCACCAAACGACATTTTTCGTCTGGGCAACATGCTGCCGACCTGACGTTCGTTGAATATCGCCGTCCTTTTAAAATCTATGAAAAAAATAATCGACATACGCTAAGAAAAGTAAAGTGTAGAAAAGCTAGTTGCATCGTTCATATATATAGAATGGTAATTTATATTTTTTTGAAAATTTTTAGTAGAATATGTTTTTAATTTATATTTTAAAATGCAAGGATATTTTCTTGAAATTGCATGCACATTCCTTAAGTAAAATTAATATTTTCCATTATAGCATGGACATGTTTGAAAAGCATAAAATCTATATTTTTCGATGCATGATTTTAAATCTATGAAAAAAATAGGAAAGAATAGAAAATTTAAGTGTAAAAAAGCCAATTGCATCATAAGTATATGTTGTCATAGAATTCCATTTAATTTATGCTCGATTTTACCGTTCTCTTTTTCTCCATCTCTCACACCACATGTACAAGGAACTGTTAATTAGGTTGTATGCTCTTTTTTATTATGCATATGCATGTCTTAACCTATTTTATCGAGGTTCTTTCTCGCCCTCACCATTCCGCTCGCTCTTGTCACACTGGGCCATGTGTGTTTTGAGATTCAATCTCTTCATATCTTATCTTTGTCACATTGATTATCCAACCTAGACATGGCATATAATTTTTTATAACAATAAGTATATAGATCGAACGTTCGCTCCAGGACATAACAAGAGCGAACGAATTATATGGCAACTAGCAACACACACGATGGCAACTCTGGCACACGATTGCGATAAAAAACGCAGCGAGTTGCCATGTGTGCGTGCTGCAGTTGCCATAACGTATAAACTATAGTTGCCATAAAATCGTTCGCGCTTGCCATGCTCCAGAGTGAACGTTCGCGCATATTTTTTATATATGGAAAAAATGAACGACATACACTAAGAAAATGAAAGTGCAAAAAAGCTAGTTGCATCGTTCATATATATAGAATGGTAATTTTTATTTTTGTAAAAAACATTTTAGAATAAGTTTTAAATTTATGTTTTAAAATGCAAGGGTATTTGTCGACGCGAAATGTATTAAAATATGCAAAAAATTATTAGAATATATTCATTAGAATATATTTTTAATTTATATTTTTAAATATGTGGAAAAAATGAACGATGGAGACTTCTTAAGTAATCATAAATAGGTGTTGTCTCTCTCACACACAGTTTTAAAAAAATCACAGATGGCCGAAGGCCTAGCTAAGCAAGTGCAGGCCCAGCAAGGTAATGCCCTTTTGAATGTACTGCGGCTTGATTACTATAAACAAAAGGGCCCTGTCTAAAAACCGAACAGAACAGTTAGAAAACGTTTCGCTGAAAAAAGTGGACTATGGGTTAATTAGCAAAAACGTCAGGGGGGTTTATGTAAAAAACCCACGACGGAAGGAGATACTTACCTCCCTTTGTTATTAGGGAAAGATTATAGTGCAAAAAAAGGTGTAGAATAAAATTTGAGAATAGATCGCTAGCCCTTTTTCGCAATAGCTCATAGTTAGTGAAATGTGTGGGATGCGTAATCTTTCAGGCACGCTTTTGTAAATCCCTTAAGGCTAGCGGTTTGCTCAAACAACCGTCTGCAATGAGCATTATGAAAACCTGCGGTTGCAAACAATGAACCTCTAGCCCTTCTTCTCAATCATTCATGGTTCCTGAAATGTGGGATGCCTGATCTATCGGGCACATTTCTGAAAATCATTTAGTGGGCGATGTAGGGCTCACGGTTCGTCCAACCGACCATCCGCTATGCGAAGTGAAAAAAACCTAAGGTTGCAAATATTGAATCGCTAGCCTTCTTCGCAATCATCCATGATTACTCAAATGTGTGGGATGCTAAATATGTCAGTCACGGTTCGGAAAATCTATCCGCGGCCGTGGGTGATACACGGCTGACAGTTGGTATAAGCAACTGTGCGCGATAAGAATTGAGATCACCTACGGTTTCAAGAAATGAATCTCTAGATTTTCTTAGCATACGTTCTGATCTAGAAAATTGTGGGCAATCATATCATGCAGGTTCTTCACTATATATCCTTTTTCTTCATGTTTGTGTTTCTCAGACTCTCTTATGGTCAACTCGTACATATGTGTTATGTTTATATGTAGAACAACGTACAAAATCTGAAACTAAATTACAAGTACATGAATGCATAACTACCAAATTCATTAAATCAACACATCATTCAACCCAAGTACATTCAAACAAAGCCCCTAATCAGCATTGCAAAAATTGCATAGAAGATAGCCAATGTTGCAACTGCAACTACACATGCTAGTTCATACTTTTCTCTTGCTTTCATCTGCTACATGTTCTTGATTCTCTCTTACTTCAGCCTAGTAATTGTACACTTATATCAGCAACTTTCTCATTCAACTCCCCGTTATCTTCTGCAAGCTTGGTGATAACACTCCTAGCCCTGCCCTCCAAATCATTATCCAACCACTTGAGAAAGGCACAAGCCCCATATCCCTGAGAATTAATGGTAAATATTTGTATGCACCATCAAGCCAGTGGAGCAAACGGGCGTTAACTTGACTAATATTTGCGAACCTCTAATGGTCAACTCAAAAACTGTCTGCCTATGTCGAATCCCTCCCTGCATACCCGTCGAGCGGGAGTGTGCCCGTGGACACAACTAACATTTCAGTAATTCTAAGTGGCACCACTCCGATTTAAAATCTTATGGCGGAAATTCATAATCTGGTTGTTGATCGATTTACTAAATGTGGATCCCTTCAGGAAGGAGCATTGAGAGAGTTTGGAGAAACTGGAATGTAGATCTAGATCGACTGGTTTACCTGACAAGACGATTTCAAATCATAGTACACATCCCTTTTTACTATCTTAGGCAAGTGCTCGTCGTCGATCGTCCTGGCGGCGACACCCAATGCGCTTGAGATCTCCGTCGGAGCAGCTGGATCCCTCATCCGGTTGAAAGTCATCTCCGCATCCACACAGCTGGACACTAGGAATTTGGGGGAAATGTGAATGAGATAACGGTCGGCGAAACCGCAAGTACTTATCGCACCATGTTCTGAATTGCACACGCTTTTCCTATAGTTTACGTGTGCCCGTACCCTCCGCTTAAAAATTAAAAACCGTGCGTTGTACAACCCCACCGTCCAACACATAAGGGTTGTGGGCTTGTGGACGACGCATGGGGAATATGAGATTTCAGACTTGAGAGCAACGACCTTGCTCTTCGCCAGTGGAAAAAGATCTCAATCCTTGGTCGTCGACAGGATAGGACTTTCTTTCCTCAGTCCCAGGAGGCATAGGAGCTCATTCCTCGGTCGACAGTGTTGCCGGTCGGCGTGATTGGAGGAGCTCATTTCTTGGTCAACGACATGGGCGTTTTCATCTCCTGTCGTTGAGTGGATACACTTTGCTCTATCATCCCTGCTCTATTGCCGACTCGTCGTGGCTTGGCTACGCTCACACTACGTTACTGCTAGCTATGTGGTTGAGGTCACCGATCGGCTAATTAATTAAGATATTTAATTCATGTGTATCTGGGTTCAATGTATTGGTCATTAGTTATATCCACATTAACAGAGAGAGTACTTATCTAGATGTTTCATAAATTATGCATATACTTGGACAATAGATGTTGAATTATACATCCATCTTCGGAGAGACATGATGCATTTTGAATTATCCCCTTCGTGTGTGCAAATGGACCGATCTTGGATGACCGGGAAACAAAGGATCAGCGATAGATATCTTGTGGGCATGCATGGGTTCATTGAAGCTTCCAAAAAAGAAATGCCAAAGAGGAATCCCCAGATAATACAATGTCCATGTGTATCCTGTGGCAACGATATATTACATCCTATTAACACAGTGGAAGATCACTTGTTCGTTACGGGGTTCATGGATGGATACAGTCGTTGGACCAAACGTGGTGAAGATGCGGTCATGTGTGAAGGTAACAACTTGGGTGGTAAGATACAAAAATCTGAACCGGGGCACACTGATACTGAGTTCGACCGAATGGGTGAGATGGAACCCCCCCCCCAAAAGAATGCAGACTCTGAGAACCCAAACCAGCCAGAACAAAACCGAGATTGTGAGATGCCATCTTATCATGATGACGCTGATGATATGCCAGATTTCGATGCCATGCTTGGAAATTTCGAGGAGTCACATGTACAAGGGGATTACAAGGAAATTCCTACACTTAAGGTCGACGACAAGACATATTTGTATCCAGGATGCAAAAATAAACATTCTAAGTTGAGTGCAACACTCATAATTTTCAGATTTAAAGCAGAATACGGTATACCAAACAAAGGCATGACAGAATTGCTAACAAATTTGCATACAGACAAGAATGTGGTGAAGTAAATAGTGGCGCACATAAGGTTGCTTCCTTCACCTGGACCTGCATACAGACGCAAATAACTTTTCTCCCAATGAATTTAGAGAGGTTGTGATGAGGACATCTCTACTGATTCCGCATATCCAGTTCGTCATGAAGTACAAGTTGATGCTACAAAGAAGGATGATGAAATGAGAATTGGGCCTATTACAAGAGCTCGTGCAAAGCTGATAGAGAAATAGGTGAACTCACTCTTAATAGATTCTGATGTTTCATATAATGAGAATTATATGTATCACACGATTAGCACTAGGACATGGCTTCGGTGTAGTTAGGGTACCATACCGTACCTATAGCTCCACCACATATATCATGCTTTTTCGTGTGATCGCTCTTTTACTCGGGTATTCACTTCCTCACATCCATGCACTAGTCCTCCATCAGAACGGGTACGCATTACTATTCACTTTGGAGCGGTAAGATTCACCTTTTCTTGTCAGTTTTGAGTGAGTTGTGAGTGTCCCACCAAAATACTTTGATCTAGTGCACTAACCTACTAATCATGTCTCAAAGTGGTTATGATGTGATGCAGAAACAGGCTAAGGATGCTCCATTCACATGGGAGGCATATGAAGGTCTTCGTGATCATTTGACGGAGATGATCACTAAATCCGCTGAAAATATTGATAGTAATATGCAGGCGGTCCAACTGAAAGTGGATTCCACTGAATCTACAGTCACCACTATGCAAACAACCCTTGCGGCTATCCAAACAAGCATACAACAATTGACAATGTCAGTTAATGGGCTGGAAGTTACTATTGACCAAAGTCAACATGAAGGCCATGAAGATGATGGTCGTGACCATGGTGAAAATGACAACCTAAGGGGCAATCATGGTCGTGGGCGTGGTGTTCAAGCGCTGGTTCGCCAACCTCAACTTGGTTTTGTTGCTCGGCATGTAACAGTTCAGGACGATGATGTCTTGGGCAAACCCAAGTTTACAATTACCAAATTTGAAGGCTCCATGGTTGTGGAAGAGTATCTCACTTGGGAGTTGAATATGGAGAAATTATGGTGTTTGCACGATTATACTGAAGATAGGAAGATGTAACAGCCCATGTGCAATAAATATAAAACACCATGAGATTCTACTTTGTCTGTTGACCTTGTAACTTGGCATGATGCTAAGGATTGTAATTTCATGTGATGATTTAAATTTGCATTGGGATTGGAGCCCATTTGGGTTGTTTGAGTTTGCATCCAAAATGGTTCAAGAAGGGTGTTTGAGTTTGCATCCAAATTTGCACCAGCTTTTTTTGTCCAGAAGAAGGATGGGACTAGCCGCCTAGTCCAGGACTATCGCGGTATCAACAAGAAGACCATCAAGAACAAGTACCCTCTGCCCCGCATCAATGATCTGTTTGAGCAGTTAAATGGGGCTAAGGTGTTTTCCAAGCTTGATTTGAGGATGGGGTATCATCAAATCCGTGTTCGTGAAGAAGATATTCCCAAGACCGCGTTCAGCACACGTTATGGGCTGTACGAGTTCACAGTCATGACTTTTGGGTTCTCAAATGCCCCTCCGACATTCATGAGAGCTATGAACTATTTGTTCCAAGAATGGCTTGATGTGTTTGTGATCCTCTACCTCGACGACATTCTTGTCTATTCCAAGTCAGAGGCTGAGCATGAGGAACATTTGCGCTTGGTGCTGCAGAAGTTAAGAGAGCACCGGTATTACGCCAAGTTCTCCAAGTGTGAGTTTTGGCTGGACAAGGTCAACTTTCTGGGCCATGTCATCTCCGCTGAGGGAATTGCGGTTGACCCAGAGCGAGTCCGCACTATTCAAGAATGGGCTCCGCCGAAGAATGTGAAGCAGCTAAGGAGTTTTCTCGGCCTCGCCAGTTATTGCAGGAGGTTTGTGCAGAATTTCTCCAAAATAGCCAAACCAATGACTGAGTTGTTGTGCAAGGACAAGCGGTACACTTGGTCACCAGCTTGCCAGTCAGCCTTCGAGGAGTTGAAAGAGAAGCTGACCACAGCTCCAATTCTTACACCGCCAGATGAGTCACAGCCTTTTCAGGTGTTTTGTGATGCCTCTTTGCAAGGTCTGGGCGGAGTTTTGATGCAAGGCAGGAATATTGTGGCTTATACCTCACGGCAGTTGAAGACGAGCGAGAGGAATTATCCCACGCATGAATTGGAGCTTGCAGCAGTTGTGCACGCTTTGGTCGCTGGGCGACACCTCCTCTTAGGGAGGAAGGTGGATGTGTTCACGGACCAAAAGAGTCTGAAGTACTTGTTCACTCAGCCAAATCTGAACTTGAGGCAAAGAAGATGGCTCGAAACCATTATTGAGTACACAGTTGATATTCAGTACACGCCTGGGAAGGCGAATGTCATAGCTGATGCGCTGAGCCGCAAGGGCGATTGCAATAATATCCAGGTGCAGAAGATCCACCCCGATTTGTGTGAGTCCTTTCGAAGGCTCAATCTCGAGCTAGTTCTAGCAGGCTATCTTGCCAACCTTGTGGTAGAGCCCACTATCCATGAGAAGATTCGCGAATCTCAGTCTGGCAGCTCAATGATTCAGAAGATCAAACAAGGTATTGCCGCCTCAGTTCCAAAGTACGGTTGCTTTTCAGTGCATAATGACGGCACCGTGTTGTTCGAAGAGCGAGTTGTTGTTCCCAAAGAGGGAGATCACAGAGAGGTCATCATGAAGGAAGCCCATGATTCCAAGCTATCAATTCATCCTGGAAGCACAAAGATGTATCAAGATCTCAAGCAAAGCTTTTGGTGGACTCGTATGAAGCGTGATGTTGCCCGTTACGTGTCTCAGTGTGATGTGTGCAGGAGAGTGAAGGCACAACACCAGAAGCCTGCCGGGTTGCTCCAGCCACTTGAGATTCCGGAGTGGAAGTGGGATCACATAGAGATGGATTTCATCACAGGCTTCCCATTGTCGTAGAAGAAGAACAATGCCATCTTTGTTGTCATTGACAATATTTCCAAAGTTGACCACTTCTTTCAAGTGAAGGATTCCATTTCAGCAGCTCAGTTGGCGGATTTTTACACTGCAAGAGTTGTATCTTTTCATGGCATTCCCAAGAAGATCAGTTCCGATAGAGGCAGCCTTTTCACCTCTAAGTTTTGGCAGGACTTTCAGAAGGCGAATGGTACGACAATGTTGTTCAGTACCGCTTATCACCCTCAGACAAGTGGGCAAGTCGAGCGCGTGAACCAAATCCTCGAGGCCATGCTTCCTGCATGTGTCATCTCGTTTGGCATGAAGTGGGAAGAGTGCTTGCCGTATGTTGAGTTCTCTTACAACAACAGCTATCAGGAAATTCTGCAGGCAGCGCCGTTTGAAGTCTTGTATGGCCGCAAGTGCAGGACACCTTTGAACTGGTCCGAGACAGGTGAGAGGCAGCTGTTCGGTCCAGATGTGATCCAAGAGGCAGAGGACAGAGTGAAGATTGTCCGAGAGCACCTAAAGGCAGCATAGTCTAGGCAGAAGACCTATTATGAAAAGAGGCACCGTGGTGTAGCATTTCAGGTTGGTGATTGGGCGTACCTGAGAGTGTCTCCATTGAGGGGAACTCACCGTTTTGGCATCAAAGGAAAGCTCGCTCCAAGATTTGTCGGACCTTTCCGCATCCTTGAGACTAGAGGACCTCTTGCCTTTCGGCTCGAGCTTCCAGAGAGTCTGTCCATGGTGCATGACGTGTTCCATGTGTCCCAGCTAAAGCAGTGCTTCAAGCAGCCAGAGCAGGCTGTTGACTTGGGCGAGATCCAGCTGAGTGCGGACCTTTCCTACTCAGAGCGTCCAGTCCGTGTTCTTGAGACGTCCGAGCGCAAGACGCGCAACAAGACCGTCAAGTTCATGAAAGTTCAGTGGGCACATCATTCGGAGAAGGAAGCAACGTGGGAGCGTGAAGATCATCTCCGTTCTGAGTATCCTGAGTTGTTTCAGGCTTAGATCTCGGGACGAGATCCTGTATTAGTGGGGGAGTGCTGTAACAGCCCATGTGCAATAAATATAAAACACCATGAGATTCTACTTTGTCTGTTGACCTTGTAACTTGGCATGATGCTAAGGATTGTAATTTCATGTGATGATTTAAATTTGCATTGGGATTGGAGCCCATTTGGGTTGTTTGAGTTTGCATCCAAAATGGTTCAAGAAGGGTGTTTGAGGATTTTTCTTTGTTGCATGCATGCTCTCCTTGATCCCAAACTTGGCATAGCAGATTCTTTGCCCTTCCCAAGCTTTTCAAAAACCTTGCAACAATTTTTCCAACTCTAAAAGGTGGGCCATAGTTCAATGTGCTTTGAATATAAAAAATGCCCCCACATTTTAGTTGCTCATAAATTGGTCTAACCATTTTTGTAAAATGGAGAATAATGCAAGGATCCAGAAACATATTTTTATATGTTTTTCCCTTTTGTGGATTGGCCACAAAAACTCTTGGGATTTTTCTGTTATTTATTTAATAGAAAAACCTTTCTTTTCTTTTCTCTGGAGGCAGCCCAGCGCGTCGGCCCATCTGGGCCTCCCCTTGCCCGCAGCCCACCTAGGCCTCCGCCAGCGAAGCGGTACGCAGGATGCACCCTGGCCGCCCGATCAAGATCCGAGGGAGGGGACGCATCGCCTTTCCACCGTGGAGAGGTCCCCTCCCCCTCTTCTCTCACACCGGCGGGCCGGCATCGACGTCGACGCCAGCCGACGTGGCTGGAGGCCGCTCCTCCATAGAAGCCGCCTCCTAGAGCCGCAGGAGCCCCCTAGGGTTCCGTTCCTCCCATCGTTTTCCCCCTCGCCGCCGCCGGGAGAGGTTCCCTCCCCTGCCCTGTTTCCGCTCCGTTCCGGTGAGGTCCCGAGCAATTCGCCGCCGTCGTGCCTCAATTTTGAGCCCCCGTCTGCAAGCGCGGCCTCTAAGCCCTCTTGTGTCTGTCACTTGTAGGTTTGGGCCGCAGGGTACTCGAATCGGGTCGTGCGTCGGGGAGCTCCGCAGCGAGACCATCTTCCTCGTCGACGGCAGCCGCGTCGTCTTCCTCTTCCGTGCACGCGAGCTCGCCTCCAAGCCCCCCTAGGTGAGCCTCGAGTGCCCCTTTTCTCCGTCGTGATCATGTAGCCATCGATAGCCATAGATGTGCGTTGCCGGCCGCCGTACCACGGACCCCGGACAGTCCGGTGATCACCGTGGCCCGGGTGATGCCGAGGAGTGTGCGTGCGCGCTCCCTGCTCGTCCAGAGCACGGTTATGACCGCAAAGGAGTGAGCTTTTGCGCGTTTTGTTCTCGAAGTCGCACCCACGTCTGAAGAAGTGCAGTTTCCAGTGGCGCCGCCGTCAGCTTCAGTCGACCGTGGCGTCGCCGCAGTTGGTACCTCGCGGTCAGATCTGTGGTGCCAAGGTGTAGGGGGATGTCGCCGCTGCGATTAGGACACTGGAGCTCGGCCGGAGGTGAACCTTACGCGCCGCTAGTTTCACCCAAAAACTTGCCGGTGTTGCGCGGGTTCTGAAGCTGCAGAGTAGGCTTGCCGGCGCTCTGTTCTCGTAGGATTTCCGACGAGTTCTGAGAGAGTGGTTGGCCGTGGCTTGCGCCGTTCTGCAGAGGGCAATGCCACCTCTGTTTCCCTCGTGGTGGCGTGGAGAGAGATGGTCGGAGCGCGAGGAGTGCGTCTCCGGAAGTCGTCGCCGGCTCGGGTTCAGTCGAGCCCCATGTTTCTTCAGAAACGCGCGATATTCAGAGAGGGGGCAGCCGAGCTGGGCCGTGGAGAGAAGCAGAGGCCATGGGCCTGTCCAGTGGGCATGGCCCGTTTTCTTTTTTTTTGTTTTTCGCTGCGTTGGCCGAGTGGGCTCTGCCCACTTGGGCCAGGGAGAAGTAGCTGCGCCTTTTCGCCCGAAACCAGCCCATGTGGTCTGAGTTTTTTTTCTTTTTCTTTTCTTTTGTTTTCTTTTCTGTTTTAATTCAAATTTGAATTTGAATTCAAATTCAAATCTGATTTGAACTCCAACTTCATCCAGGGGCATATTATATATGCTTTTGGGGTAGCTTGAGCTACTGAACAGCAAGGTGAGGTCTATTTTGCACTCTGCCCCTCTAATAATTGAGGTGTGGTAATTTTGCAATATAACCCCTCCTTTTCTTTTGTTTTGATCAAGTTTTATCCAAATTCAAAATTGGGCATGCCATATATGGATTTTGGGTAGTTTCATCCAAGGAGTTGCATGGTGATAATGATTTAATCATTTGAGCCTTTTTCCAAATGCATGTAGTGTAATTTTGCACTCAGCCCCCTGAACTCCAGTTGAATTTGCAACTGAGTTTGCAAATTCAAATGCTACCATAATATATATGGTTTTGGGGTAGCTTTCTGCAAGGATTGCAATGGTGATGTCCTCATGATGTCCTTTTGTACAAGGTGTGACCACCTCAACCAGGATCAGTCTATCTTTCCCTGATTGCATCATTTCATCTTCAGTGCATTTTGAGATGGTGATCATCAGTCCTTTTCAAGTTTTGTTTCATGTCATCTTCAATCGTCTTTCTTGTAAGTCAGCCCCTAACATATTGTCATATGCAATGTGGCTGGATTCCAACTTTTTCTGCACCTTCCTTGTGTCAAATTCACCGACACTACTCCGACTCCGGAATCGATGATTACTTTTCACGTTGTTTTATTTATGATTATATGCATTGTTGATCATGCCATGTTGACATGCTACTTACACCAAAAATAAGGCTAGGACCAAAGCCATTTTCACGTAAATAAATTGCATATGAAGTTGTTGACGTGTCGTCACCACCTTCATTTAAATTGACTAGGTAGGTTCACAGCATGTCAAATTAAACTTGCTCATACCATCCTTGCCTGTGCATTGTACCGTTACTTACTTGTGTGCCTTTTCCTTGCCGGTAGCTTACGTTAGCACCTGAGACCGCCGAGGGGACTTACATGGAGATTTCCGACACCGAGCCCGAGGACCCTGCTGCGTCCGCTTCGACGACCGATTACCCAGGCAAGGGGAAGATTCATACCATTACTTGATACCTTTCTGCCTACCTGCTTAGTTGTAGTCTAGAACGTTTTTTTGATCCTGTCCACTTAAGGATGCCACCTTCAAAACCCAAACAGCCATGATCCCCACATCCCAAAAAAACATTGTATTTCTAAGTTACCGTTGCTCTGCCATTTCTTAGTATGAGTAGGAAAACGTGCTTCTTACCCTATTGCTATGGTTTGGGATATCATGTTACTTAAAGAAGTTGGTTGATATTTATTATTAACGATGCTAATTTATACTTGACGAAAGATGGGAGACCAGGTTGTTCCCGCCAGGTGTTTTGTTCCATTTGAGTCACCTAGGTCCCGAGTTCCGGGTATTGTGTTTCTTGACGAGCGTGCCTAATCGTGTGTGGGATTCTATGGGGTCCCCTTGTCTTACCTACCTAGCTTCGTACAGTTCTAGTGGTGGCCCAAGCTGATTTACTATTTTCAATGTGTGTGTGCTGGTGGTACCCCAGTTGTTTACAAACCACCTTGGGCCAGGAGGACTTGTGCCTTGGCTGGCCCACCTTTGACCGGCGAGGGCCCGGTCCTCATGTGAGGTTTAACCGGTAACCCAAACCCTGTTGATACGGAAGAGGCCGATCTGAGAGCGTGGCCAGCTTTTGGATTGGATGTCGACTCCCCGGGGGCCACCCGAAATTGTGTGTTGTTAGTTAGAGGGACTCTAACGTTTCGGAGTTTCAGGCGTTTACTTATCCAAGTGGAAACCGAGCGTACATGCGAAGCCTATGATGGGCAGTTGGTACACCCCTGCAGGGTTAAATCTTTTCGAAAAGCCGTGTCCGCGGTTATGGACGACTTGAGGCCTACTCCTTGTTCATAGAATAACATCATTTTGAATCAAAATTAAAACTTGCCTACCGTGTGAGTGCCTTGGTTGCTTTTCTTCGTCCAGAGGGACCGAGAGGAGACCCAGGTTGTGTTATGTTTGACGTAAGTAGGTGGATAGCAGACTTATGACTCGTTGTCACGTGTACTTCTTGGATCTTATCCCTACTCTAATAGAATGATAGCCAGCATAAATGCTAGTGCGGCTGCAACCTCTACCTGTTTTGTCTTACCGTAGGGAGTTAGTTATCCTGTAATGATATAATCTCACCCCTGTTTTCCTTTTGTGCTTTTACTGTTTTGCCTGATCGGCCGTTGCAGTGGAGTACTTTCTTGACCCGAGCTCTGGACGATACTTCGTGGAGGTGCCCCCGGAGGACGACGATGAGATGGACCTCGTTCAGTAGATCCTATAGTTGGGCTTCGACGATCCGTGGGTGGACTCTTTATGTGCAGCCCTCTCTAGGGCAATTTGGCTTTTGACCGTACTCGGTCATGTTTGTCTTCCGCTTGTCGCATGATGTACTGTTGGGTCTACGGACCTCTAAGATGATGTAATAATTATCCAATGGCGATGTATGCCTTGGACTTTATATATTTGTGTCTTAGTTAAAGTTCTTTGTTCTTATACTTGTTGTCGAGAATCCGGCAGCGACACTAGTGCGAGTGTCGTGAGTCGGTGGCTCTTTATGCGCTACTAACTTGAGCGGGACGCGAAAGCGACTAACTCGAGTTAGCACCGCATCGGGGGCTTTACAGAAGATCAAGATTTCTTCCTCATAATTTGACGGTTATGCCTTGCGTTGGTGGGATAGCGTTATGACCGAGATACAAGAAATCAATGGGCAGCCTATTCGTACATTGAGCGAGATGAAGGCGGCCAAGAAAGCTTTATTTGTTCCCACTAATTACTTGTGGACAGTTTTTGATAAATTGAAGCAAGGTACTATGACAGTTGATGCATATTACATGGAGATGGAGATGTTGTTGTAGCGTGCACGGGTTCAAGAAGAAGTTGAGATGACTATGCAACGTTTTCTCCATGGGCTGAAATTTAACACCGAGAGTATTATGCGGCATCACCGATACTATACTATGAATGACCTGTTGCATCTTGCAAGGGTAGCTGAATCACAGCTTGAAGAAGAGGCTCAATTGAAATCAAGATAATCACCATCTAGCAGGTTTTCTCCTAGGACACCGTATGTCGCGCCTATGGAGAGCAATGGTGCTAACAACCGACCTTCTTCTTCATACTCCAAACTAGCATCCAATATTTATACGGCGAAGAAACCAGCTGCTCCTTCCCCTAATGCAGGTTCCAATATGTCTACATCTCGCAATTAAGATATTACTTGTCATGCTTGCGGTAATCCGGGTCACTTCAAACGAGATTGACCCAATAGAAGGCCATGTTTGTTAATGAATACATCGGCGAGTATGAAACCGGTGATGATGAGGACCCTGCCAATGCCTATGACACGGGATATACAAGTGAAGACTACATGGATGCTTTTGCGTCGCCTGCCCCTAATATTGTTGTCTTGCAGCGTGTTCTTACTGTGCAGCCACATCTGAATCTCAGCACTGCAATTTGTTTCAAACCAAAGCATTAGTTGGCCCCAAAAAAGCTTTCAAACGGACCATTGATGGAGGTACTTGCCGCAATCTTGCAAGGAAGAAGTTATGTGCCAAGCTAAATTTGAAGTACTCCCCTCACCCGAATCCATATTATGTGCAATGGTTGAGTGACAGTGGTGAGATGAAGGTGGATCATATGGTGCGCATAAATTTTTAGATAGGCCCATACCAGGATTCCGTTGAATTTGATGTGGTGCCTATGATTGTTTTCCATATTTTATTGGGTTGGCCGTGGTTATATGAACGCCATGTGCAACACAATGGCCGAGCCAATACTTATCACTTGGAGTTCAAGGGCAAGATAATTAATCTTCAGCATATATCACCGCATAAAATTGTGAATGAGTCTCATCAGAAAGTAGAAGTGAATGTAGGACCCACACCTTCACGAGAGAACAATGTAATAGCTGTGAATGATATTATAATGAAAAGTGAGCAAGCGAATAGTTTGCTTATATTTGCCACCAAATAAGACATGAGAGAATTTAGTGAGGATCCTACAGCCATATCTCTTGTCCTTATGTATAAAGGCGAAGTTTTGGTTTCTAATGATAACTATCCTATTTCTCGTGGTGTGTTTAATGTTTTGCAGGACTATGATGATGTGTTTCCGGTGGTAGTACCAGCAGGGCCACCTTTGCATGGCATTGAGAACCAAATTGATCTCATCCCGGGAGCCACACTCCCAAACCGAGCGCCTTACAGGACCAACCCCGACGAAACGAAGGAGATACAGAAACAAGTACAAGCGCTTCTGGACAAAGGGTATATTCGTGTTAGCCTTAGCCCTTGTACTGTTCCTATTATTTTGGTTCCTAAGAAAGATGGTACATGGTGTATGTGCGTAGATTGTAGAGCTATTAATAACATCACTATTCGATATCTCCATCCTATTCCACATTTAGAGGATATGCTTGATGAATTGAGTGGTGCTTCTATTTTCACTAAAATTGATTAGCGTAGTGGATATCATCAAATTAGGACGAAAAAAGGGGATGAATGGAAAACTTATTTCAAAACAAAGTTTGTTTTATATGAGTCGCTAGTTATGCCTTTTGGTCTTACCAATGCATCTAGTACTTTCATGCGTTTAATGAACCATGTTTTGAGAGAGTTTATTGGTGGTTTTGTGGTTGTCTATTTTGATGATATACTCATTTAAAACCACAATGAATCTGAACATTGTGACCATATTCGCCAAGTTTTGCAAGTGTTACGTGATCCTAAGTTATATTCTAATCTTGGGAAGCGCACTTTTGCAAAGGATAAGGTCATATTTCTGGGATACGTTGTATCTAAGCATGGGGTAGAAGTAGATTCTTCTAAAATTACAGCCATTCAAGATTGGCCTACTCCCATGAATGTTAGTCAAGTACAAAATTTTCACGGTCTTGTTGGTTTTTATAGACGTTTTGTGAAAGACTTTAGTACTATTGATGCACCTTTGAATGAATTGACTAAGAAAGGAGTGTCTTTTGTTTCGGGCACTGCCCAAGATCTTGCTTTTGATGAGCTGAAACAATTTCTTAGTTTTGCACCCTTACTTGCACTACTAGATTTTGCAAAACAATTTGAGATTGGATGTGATGCTAGTGGTATAGGAATTGGTTGTGCGTCGATGCAGGAAGGTAGACCTATTGCTTATTTCAGTGAGAAACTTTCTGGTGCTAGACTAAATTATCCTATTTATGACAAATAATCGTATGCTCTTGTTAGAGTTCTTATGGTTTGGCAACATTATTTGTGGCCAAAAGAATAGATCATACATTCTGATCATGAAGCTTTGAAATATCTGAAAGCTCAATCTAATTTGCATAGACGCCTAGCTAAGTGGGTTGAGTTCATTTATTCTTTTCCCTACATAAGAAAATATAAGAAAGGGAAAGATAATGGTGTTGCCGATGCTCTATCTAGGAAGAACATATTATTGACATATCTTGATTTTCAGATTCCTGGTTTAGAGAGCTTGTGTGATTTATATGCAACTGATCATTATTTTGCTGAACCATATCAGTTGTGTTTGCTTCGAATCGCATGGGACAAGTTCCACATCCATGAAAGATTTATGTTCCATGCTAACAAACTTTGTGTTCTAGAATCATCTGTGCGTTTGCTTTTATTGCAGGAATCACATGTCGAAGGATTGATGGGTAATTTTGGGCGTGAGAAGACGCTACTCATGCTTGCTGATAACTTTTATTGGCCCAAGATGAGGCGTGATGTGGACAGATTTGTTAGACGCTGATGACGTGAGAGAGTATCTTCTTCTCGCCCCTCGTTGGTTACCCAAAGTGGAAGTTTGAGATGTAGCGTAGCAGCAAGTTTCCCCTAACTTAGAGGATAGGGTTTATGTCTCCAGGAGGACTCCAAGGACGATAGGTAGGTGGTGAAGCGAGCAACGCGTCGTCTGAAACATATTGCTCCCCTAATCTGAACCTTCACACACAACAAGTAACTTTGCTCCCAACGAGTACAGAGAGGTTGTCAATCTCTCCGGCCTTGTCGTTTACAAAGGATCAAACACACAGTGGAAATAGTGATGGTGATTGCAACTGAAAGGAAATAAAGCAGTAAATAGTGGAGGCGTAAACAGTGGTGGAAATATGGATCGGGGTCCGATGATGCTCACTAGTGATGTCTCTCTCCCAAAAGACGATAAAGTACCTAAGATGGGTGAACAAATAACAGTTGGCAAATTGACAGAATTATAAATGCACCGCAATGCTAATTATGTTGACAAGAAAGTTAGAGGCTCAAAAGTACGGGCAGTACGCCAAGACAAGTAGACCGTAATCCAACTGCATCTACTCACTAATCATCCACCTTGAGATATCTATCCAGAACATCACGCTGGTATTAAGTTGCGAGCCCATCCAAAGTGTAAACTCAAAGCAACAGAGAACTGCATTAACAAACTTTGCGTAAGGTAAACAATCCTTGCAACCGTGGTTACAAGCACCGTTGTTTTCTCCCTGGTGGCAACAGCACATCCCCGAGTCTTATGTTTCTGTCACTCAAGCTAGACATCGGGGGGCATGAAACCACAATCAAGCATAACACTCCCTCTTGGAGTTACTATCTACTACTTGGTCAAAGCAATAAAAAGCAATGGAGAACATGAAAGAATTACTCAAGAACAAAATATAAAAGGAGAACCAAATATATAACTCATCACAATCTGAACATAATCTCATAATACATCGGATCCCAACAAACGCAGAATAGCAACAGCAGGAAAATTACATAGATGCCTTGATCATGTAGGGAAGTTCACAAGGTCGGAGAGAATACATCACATAGCTACTGGTCATGGACACATGATCCAAGGGGGACTACTCACGGCACATCCGGGAAGCGCTCATGGTTGTGGAGAAGCTCCCGGAGGTCAATACTCCCTTCAGCAGGGTGCCGGGAAGAGGTCTTCTGCTGCTCCAGATCTTGGAAGCGAGGCAGCGGCAGAATGGAGGTGAAAATCACGGTGCGGGGTTCCTCTCGAGGGTTTCCATGAAGGGGTGTATATATAGGATGAAGGGGGCCACCAGGCGGTGTCCCCTCCCCCAAGGCGCCATGGTGGCGCGGCCAGGGGTGGGGCCGCGCCGCCTGGCCGCCTGGGAGGGGGTGGCCCCGCTCCAGCTCTCCTTTGGGCTTCGTGAAGCTTATGCTGCGCTGATTTTTTATATATTTTTGTTGGAAATTTTGGAGCTCTGTAATTATGGGTAAGAACCTGCAATTCACAAACATCAGCAGACATAAACTGGCACTGGGTGCATTGAGTTAGTATGTTAGTCCAAATATGTGTAAAAAGGTATGAAATTGTAGCAAAACACATAGCAATGTCACCCAAAAGAGCATGGAACAAGCAGAAATTATAGATACGTTTGGAACATATCAACATCTACAAGCTTAATTCCTGCTCTTCCTCGAGTAGGTAAATGATAACACAGATAATTTCTGTCGTGACATGATAACACACATATAAGAAATTCAAAGTAAGACAAGTAAGATATGCAATTCAAGTCAAGAAAATAACAAGCACTATTCTATATCTAGTATTGAAACTAGCAAAGTAAGAACATAAAGGTGCAAGAGCTCTCGCTGTCCGTGACTCGAATGTCTCTGAATGGTGTTTGCGCGCAAGAAGTGGGAGATGGGTTTAGAGCATAAAAATACTATATAGTTTAACTGAGAACTCAATCTACTAAAAATTCACACTTGGTCTCCTTTAAATCTTATTTTGACTTGTCCCCAGACCACTACTTAGGAACAAGTCAAACCGATCCTCTCCCTTTCTACTTTCAGCACTCATGCAATGGATGAGCGCGAGCAAGATATGCTGGCTCTTAGGATGGCAAAGAGAAAAAATTGTGGGGAAGGAAGACAAAAAGGGTGTGAAAGGCTCACATCAACGAGGACAATTATAGGCTAGAGAAAGCCAAATGATAGATATGATGTGAGGAGTAGGGATTGCCATCCAACGGATGCACATATGAGCTAAGGTAAGCTCTCCAATGGAACTGTGGGGGTGCATCCAACTTGCTTACTCAGGAAGACCTAGATCTCTTTTGAGGAGGATCATCCTTGGAATATGAAAGCCAAGTTCTATATTGTAAAGATCCCCACATAGTTATGCATGAATGATATGAATATCTCTATGGAGTACAAATCTGACAATGGAGTACGACTGTGGATCTTTAAAAAGGAATAGTAGTGTTGCCCCCTTCTCTCTTTTTATTTCTTTTTTCTTTCTTTCTTTTTTCTATTTTTTTGTATTTTTGTGGCCTCATTGGCTCTTTCTATTTATCTCTCATTTGTCCTCTTTGGGATATTTTAATTTGTCCTCTTTGGGATGTTTTCCTCACTTAAGGGAAACACTCTATATTTTACAAGAATATAAAGAAGATTTTCACACTTTACAAGAAGTACTCAACATAAAGAAAACTAAAAAACTATCATGATGTATGCAAATGTATGCCTCTGCGAGTGTAGCGGGATATGCAATGATAATAGCGCGTCATGTAGCAATGATAAGGGCAAGGCCAAACTAGTATGCAGCTCCTCGATCAACCAAAATCATGTATGACATGAAGATCAAGCCATGAGATGGTGGATGTTGCATGTCAATGTATCTCGAAAAGACTATGGCAATGCCTTGATAAGTAGGTATGGTGGCCGTTTTGAGGAAGATATAAGGAGGTTTACGATGACAGAGCGTATCATGCCAAGGGTTTGGATGCACCGGCAAAGTATGCACAAACTCTCAAGGTATGAAAGGGCAATGCACGGTACCGAAGGGGCTAGCAAAATATGGAAGGTGGAAGTGCCAACAATCGAATACTCGCATTAGTCCGAAGAACTCATGCACTTATTATCGGTAACTCTCTATCTAATAAGGAGGTTCACAAAGAGACAAGTACCCCGAGGAGGAGTGTATGGGGGTTTGGTTATCCTTGCCCATCCTCGACCCACAGTACGTGAGGGTACTCTATATATTCCAACCCCTCCAAAGGTTAGCGATCCATCTAGTAGCTAGAGTTCTCAACTAATTTTTTATAGTTTTCAAAAATAAACACCGATTGCCCAAAATACGACACCTATCACTAATAGGCTCAAAAGTCCAAACATTACTCAAATCAATACCTCAAAACTATTGCAAGTTACTACTATACTTATAATAGCAACCTCAATTACCTACTCATGCAAGACACACAACTCAGTGCAACAAGCCAACTCTATAAACAAGATAAGCATGAAAACTCAAGAGAGTTCCAAAAGAAACCTAAATAAAATCTCTTAAGAAGATAAGCATGAAAAGTAAGAGCTAAGCATGACAACAACTATGAAAAGATAAATAACACACCAAAAAGAATAAGCATGCAAACCTATGTTGTGTTCTAGGGTGGATTGGAGTGTGTTTCTCTCCCAAACAATGAAGGCTAGGGTCTAACTTGTTATGAACAGCAAGCAAAACTAGAACAATCTAAAAAGTAAAGAGCGAGACGCTCCAAGTTTAGCACATAAGACATGAAGAGGTAAAAATATAGCATGGAGAAGGACAAACTGGTGATTGTTGATGGAGAAGGGGATGCACGGGGGAATCCCCAAGCTTAGACGCTTGAGTATCCTTGAATATTTCTTGGGGTGCATGGGGGCATCCCCAAGCTTGAGCGTTTGACACTCCCGGATCTTATTTCATCATCTTCCATCGCATACTTGAAAACTCCTTCATACGAAACTCATCATAAGCTGATTAGAGTGGTTATTAACCATAATAAAATATTTTTTCTCCACCTGAAATAAAGATTTTCATGAAGTGCTACTGTTTCTCATGATTGCCAAAAAGTTTTTGCAAAGAAAAACCAAGTTTAAGATTTGAAAAACGATGAAAACACAAAACGTGGAAGAATTTGTGAAAAACAGACCAACACATAGTAAATAATATTTTTGGGGTACTTCTGCAACTCAACTCAAAAACCTCAGAACAGACCCCATAAATCCAATTGTATATATAATACTTTAAAAGAATCAGATCAAAAATATGAATTGGTGATTTATCGTGAATTTTTCCGTCAAGCAGACATAATCTGTTTCTGGATAGCATGTCACAACTTTTGAGCTTTCTTGCAATCGGAGGCTAAAACTTGGCACAAAGCTTGAAAATAAAAATACAATGATGCTGCTACACTAGTAACAAGCATCAGGACCACTAAAACTGAAAGTAAACACATTTTGGGTTGCGTCCCTATAAGCGCTTTCTTTTATGCCTTTTAGCTAGGCATGATGCAAAAAGATCAAGTTTTATCAACTCCAAAAGAATAACTTTCCCGTGTAACGACTCATAAGGTAACTTCATCTTCTTTCCACTACTAGGGAAATAGCTATACATGAATAGCTTATTAGTGGCGCATTTTATATGTAATGCGCCACTATGTTGTAAGGGGTGGCGCACTGGTAAAAAACGTACCACCCATAAGCTCTTTTAGGTGGCGCATTTTCCAAAATGCGCCACCCCTAAGAGTGGGCCAGCCCTGGATCCCCTTATACGTGGCGCATTTGGAGAAATGCGCCACCCCTAAGAACCTTATAGGTGGCGCATTTTGGAGATGCGCCACCCCTAAGAGCTTATGGGTGGCGCATTCTGGAAATGCGCCACCCCTAAAGAATTATTAGTGGCGCATCCAGAATGCGCCACCCATAAGCTCTTAGGGGTGGCGCATTTCCCATATGCGCCACTACTAAGAAAAAACTGTGCGAGAAAATTGCCAAATACACCCCCCCCCCCCCCGTGGACCGCCTTTTCAATTTGGAAAAAATAAAATAAAATGATAGAAATGTCAAAAAAATAAAAGAAAATAAGTTTCCCAAATGATATGTGGTCTAGTTGTTAGGAAAATTTACAAATATGAATTTCGACTTTTTTTGCAAAGTCTCTCGAGAATTTTGTAAAATGGACTTAACTTTTGCATACGACCTCCGATGAAAAAGTTTTTTATATGAAAAATCATCTACTCGAAAAGTTATATCCAAATTCAACGGGGTGTAACCCGTTGAACATTTTTAGAATCCTCAAAAACCTAACAGAAAAAAAGTTACGGGCGTTTGAAGATCTGGAGGCCCAAAAAAAGAGAAAAAATTGAAAACAAATTTGAACTTAGTAGTGGCGCATTTTGTATGAAATGCGCCACTAGTAACAGAAAAAAAAAATTTGAAAAATATATATTTTTATTTTTTTTAAATTCAAAATAGGCTAGAGGAAAAATCGGGAAGTTAAAAAAAGTTGAAAATTTTAGATAGTCACATTAAAAAAATAAAAAAATAATAAAATTTTAAATCTTTTTTTTAAAAAATCATTTTTTTAAAGTTCAAAATATGCTAATGGTCCCATCGAGAAAGTTTCAAAAAAATGTTGAAAATTTTAGCACACCCATGAACATTAACAAGGTCCTAGACATCAACATGGTTTAATAGGATTTATATGTTAGGTATATCAACAAGTGCCTGCTAGGTGAGCTGGAGTGAGAGTTGAATAGAACCGAGAAGTTAAGCGTGCTGGGGCTGGAGTAGTGCTAGGATGGGTGACCCTCGGGGAAGTTTGACCACGGAGGTTAGTTTGACCTGAGATTAAGCATAGTGACGCGTGCTGGGGCTGGAGTAGTGCTAGGATGGGTGACCCTCGGGGAAGTTTGACCACGGAGGTAAGCGTGCTGGGGCTGGAGTAGTGCTAGGATGGGTGACCCTCGGGGAAGTTTGACCACGGAGGTTAGTTTGACCTGAGATTAAGCATAGTGACGCGTGCTAGGGCTGGAGTAGTGCTAGGATGGGTGACCCTCGGGGAAGTTTGACAACGGAGGTTAGTTTGACCTGAGATTAAGCATAGTGACCGGGCATTAAGCATACTAACTTGAGATTAAGAAGAAAAAAATAAAAAATAAAAAAATTGTTTTCCAGATCCAGATTCAAAAAAAATTTAAAAATTTAATAGCGGCACATTTTCAGAATGCGCCACCCCTATGAGCTTATAGGTGGCGCATTCTGAGATGCGCCACGCCTAAGGGTCTTAGGGGTGGCGCATCTAGAATGCGCCACCTATAAGCCCTTATTAGTGGCTTGTAGTTAGTGGCGCATCCATAATGCGCCACTAAACAGAAAAAAAGGACGCCACTAAAAGGGCATTCCCTAGTAGTGTTCGAGGGAAGTGTTCCATTCCCTTTTTGAGGGGGAATTGGAATCTAATAGTCCCTTCTTTCATGTCAATGATAGCACCAACGGTGCAGAGAAAAGGACGTCCCAAAATAATTGGACATGAGGGATCACACTCAATGTCCATGACAAGAAAATCAACGGGAACATATTTATCATTGAAAACAATAGGAACATCATTTATCCTTCCTAAAGGTTTCTTTATGGAAGAATCAACAAGAAGAAAACCAAAAGAACATAGATCAAAAGGTTTCAAATCAAGCATATCATGCATTCTTTTTTGTAAAACGGAGGCACTAGCTCCAACATCACATAAAGCAAAGCAAGAAAAATTATTCAATTTAATTTTGACCATAGGATCCCAACCATCTTCTTGTTTTCTAGGAATAGAAGTCTCTAACTTGAGTTTCTCCTCCCTAGCTTTGATAAGAGCATTGGTAATATGCTCGGTGAAGGTAATGTTAAGTGTACTAGTGTGGGGGTCTTTAGCCATTCTTTGCAGAAAAGTGATAACTTCACAAAGACAACAATTATCAAAATCAAGATCACTACCATTAATTAAAGTGGTGGTGATGTCATCTAAGCTCATTCTCCTGGTAGTCTCTAAGTTCATGGGACCTTCTTGTCCTCAAGTGGAGGTATTAATAGGTCCATTGGGACTAGGGATGTGTTGGGTGCTAAAAGTTTTGAGATCCTCAACAACTTGTATAGTGGCAATAGTAGTGTATGTAGGAAGGCTCTTAATCCTATCTTACTCTTCCTTTTCTCTAGCCCATCTATTTTTAAGTTTGGCTAGCATTCCAATGATATCATTAATTTGCACTTGAATAGCATTCATGGGTGTAGTTTTTATTTCCTCAAGGGGAGAAGTTCTAATTTTTATCATCTCTACATCATGAGGTATGTTGTCTACCTTCAAAGAGAGACTATCTAATTTTTCTAATGTATCTTCCACACTCTTGTTGAAGGCTTTTTGAGAAGTGATAAAGTCCTTAAGCATGCTCTCTAATTCAGAAGTGGAGTTTTTGGTGCTAGGATAAGTGTTGTTGTTCGCATAGTTGTTGGATGGGAACGGTCTAGGATTGTTGCTACCAAAATTACTCCTATAAGCATTATTATTAAATTTGTTCCTAGAAATAAAATTAACATAAATTTGCTCTCTTTCTTGAGAAACCAAAGAATTTAAAGGAACACCATGAGGATCAATAGGAGCTTGCTCAGTAACTAAAGACATGATCATGTAAACCTTTTCATTTAAAGAGGAGATCTCCTCAACAGAGTTTACCTTCCCACCTGTTGGAGCCCTTTCTGCATTCCACCGAGAATAATTTGTCATTATCTCGTCCAATAGCTTCATGGCAACACCAAGTGTATTTGACATGAAGGTTCCTCCCGCGGCCGAGTCCACCAGATTCTGCGAGGTAAGTTCAATCCTGCATAGAAAGTCTGGATAACCATCGAAGTAGTCAAACCATGTGTAGGGAAATTCTTAACAAGAGATTTCATGTTTTCCCAAACTTGGGCAACATGTTCATTATCCTGTTGTTTAAAATTCATAATGTTACTTCTCAATTGGGTAATCTTAGCAGGCAGGTAGTACTTCCCAATAAAAGCATCCTTGCACTTGTCCCAAAAATCCATGCTATTCCTAGGCAAGGATTGAAGCCACACCGTAGCTCCTCCTCTCAGGTAGAAAGGAAAAAAAGCTTAAGTTTAACAATGTCACCATCTACTTCTTTGTACTTTTGCATATCACAAATCTCAACAAAATTATTTAAGTGCTGATACGTCCAAAACGTATCTATAATTTCTGCTTGCTCCATGCATGTTTTGTATGATATTGCTATGATCTAGATACACTTTCATACACTTTTGAACATATTTGGACTAACCTATTAACTCAGCGCACCACAATGCCAGTTCCTGTTTTCTGCTGTTTTTCTATTTCAGTTTTCCCCCATATAAAAAGTGCTCCATAAATTCGGGAAAATTCAGATAAAAAATCAGCGTGAAGGAACCTTCCGGAAGAACCTGGGTGGGGCCAGAGGGCCACCATCAGGGGCCCAGGCGCCCTGGTGGCGCGCCCTAGGGCTTGGCCGCCCCAGGGGGGCGCCTGGACCCCTGGTGGCCCCCCTGGCTGCCCCCCTTCGCCTATATATTCTCCGTCACGGGAAACTTCCGAGAACAGAACCCTTTTTCGCGATCTCTCCTCTATTCTTCCGCCGCCGCGCTTCCGAGATCGGGAGCACCAGAAGACCTCTTCCCGGCACCCTGCCGGAGAGAGGGCCGACCTCCGGGAGTCTCCTCTCCACCATGGATGATTCCCAGATGTCTCGTGAGTAGTTTTCCTTGGACCATGGGTCCGTGATCAGTAGCTATGTGATGTTCTCCTCCCCTCTTTGTTCTTCATCGTTTAGACCTCGTGAGCTGCCCTACATGATCGAGGCACTTTTGTAATCTTTCTGCTATTGCTATGCTGAGTTTGATGGGATCTGATTGATTATGAGATTATGTTTAGATTGTGATTGAGTAATATATTTGGTTCTTATCTCTTATATTTTTGTTCCTAAGTAATTCTTGCATGTTCTCCGTTGCTGTTTATTGCTTTGGCCAAGTAGTAGGTAGTAACCCGAAGAGGGAACGTTATGCTCGATTGTGGGTTCATGCCCCCCGATGACACGCTTGAGTGATAGAAACATGAGTCTAGGGTATGTGTTGTTGCCACAAGGGGGAAAACAACGGTGCTTGTAACCGCGGTTGCAAGGATTGTTTACTTTACGCAAAGTGCTTTTTAATTCAGTTGTCTGTTGCTTTGAGTTTACACTTTGGGTGGGGCTCGCAACTTAATACCAGAGAGATGTTCTGGATAGATATCTCAAGGTGGATGATTAGTAGTAGATGCAGTTGGATTTCGGTCTACTTATTTTTGCCTACTTCCCGTGCTTTTGAGCCTCTTCCTTTCTTTTGTAGCATAGTTAGCATTGCGGTGCGTTCATAATCCTGTCAATTGCCCTTCTGTAATTTGTTCACCTCGCATAACAGTTTTATCGTCTTTTGGGAGAGAGACATCACTAGTGAACATCACGTATCCCGGTCCATATCATCATCACTGTTTACACACTTATTTACTTTTATTCTTTTACTTTCAGTTGCTATCATTATCCTTTGTGTTTGATCCTTTGTGAACAACAAGACCGGAGAGATTGACAACCTCTCTGAACTTCGTTGGGAACAAAGTTATTTGTGTCTGTGTGCAGGTCCGCGTCAGTTGCGCTGCTGACACCTACTTATCATCTCCGGAGTCCTACTGGAGACAAACCTTGGTATCTTTACTGAGGGAAATTTGCTGCTGTGCTACATCACGCCTTCCACTTGGGGCTCACCAACGAAGGGCGAGAAATCACTATCATTACCTCGCACATCAAGCCAAATTTCTGGCGCCGTTGCCGGGGACTCCGAGTGCTAAGATAGGGGAGTTGCACACTACCCTTTACCTTTGTTTTTTTAGTCTTGTTAGTTTACCTTTCAGTTTTTATCTTTGTGTCTTATATCAAAAATCAAAAAATATATATATATAGTATGTCTAGTTCCTTACTTGCCAATCAATGTCTAACTTCTTTGAAACTAGATCTTATTGGCATGGAGGATTCACCGAGGATCAACAAGAATATTACAAGGAATACCGCTTGTCTCAAAAATGGATACACTTATGGAGACTCATACATCAGTCGTATGTGTATGGTAAAAACTTGTGCTCAATATATAATTTATCTTTCTGCAGGGATGAATCTTGTTGCTTTATGAGGCACAAACACCTTGCTTTCCAATGTGAGTACAATGAGGAGGAAACCTTAGCTTCTTATGCTAAGGGAAATTATGATTTTTATGATGCAGAACAAATAGAAGAATTTGTTGCTTTTAAGGGTGCCTATGAAATTACTTCTTTTGTTGAAAATATTGATGACGCCCCTTACAAATCTGAGATTCTTGCTATACTTAGCTATTGTTTGGAAAATTATGATGCAAATTATTATATTACTGATCATCTTGAGAGAATCTCTCCCCCAAAGGAAGATACTAATGTTTTGCAGGACTCTATAGAAGAAGAAATTACTGAACCTGAAAGCTCTTTGGATGAAGAAGAGGAGGAGAGTGACGAACAAAAGGAGGAAGAATGGAGCCATCCATGTCTACCTTCTAATGAGAGTAACTCTTTGACTCTTACCTTATATGAGTATTATGATCCTATGGATTCTTTTGAAATATCCCTTTTTGGTGAAGTTGATGCCTTCTATGCTTATGGCCTTGATGCCACTATGGATGATGCTTACGGAGATGAACTTGCTATAGTTCCTCATGTTAAGCATGAAATTTTTGCTAACGCACCCACACTTGAGTGTCCTATTATCCTTTTAAAATCTCCAACTCTGGAGAATTTTCCTCTTATCAAAGCTCAATGTGATGGGTTGCATTTATCTTATGATCCTAAAAACCGTGTTGAAAACAATAGACGTGTGCTTGTAGGTCATGAACAATATGATTTATATGATAGTTATATTCTTGATGTTGTTCATGATATTACTGAAAATTACTTTGAGAGAGGAAAGTTTGGTTATAGAAACTTCCATGTGACAAAAACACCTCTCTCTACACTGAAACTTTCGAAGTTGTTCTTGTTCCACCTTACTATGCATGTCACTTTGTGCTTCTTTGATTTATTTTCATAAAAAATGCCTATGCATAGGAAGTGGGTTAGGCTTAAATGTGTTTCAAATTTGCTCCTTGATGCTCTCTTTTGCTAAAATTCCCATTCTCTTGTGAGAGCATCTTTTATAATCTTTAAGCCTAGCTAAAGGCATAAAAGAAAGCGCTTTTGGGAGGCAGCCCACAAAGAATTAGGTTTCTTTTTGCTTTTGTTGTGTCTTTATGTTTGTAAATACTGTAGCAACATCATTGTATCTTTATTTTTCAGCTTTGTGCCAAGTTATAGCCTCTTATGATGAGGGAAGCAAAAGTTGTGACATGCTGTCCAGAAAACAGATTCTGTCCATTGACAGAAAAATTCTAATCAAATCAACAGATCATCTTCTTGATCTGAATTTGTTTTACAGCGTGCTCTATACAGTTGTGAAACTTTCGTATGTTCTGAGTTTTTTGATTTGAGTTGCAGAAGTGCCCCTAAAAAATTCATTACTATCTGCTGGTCTGTTTTTCACAGATTCTGCCACGTTTTTCCTCTCTTCACTTTTGCAAACCTTAATCTTGCTTTTTATTTGCAAAAACCTTTTTGCACTCTTGAGAAACAGTATCTCTTCAAGAATATCTTTATATTCAGTGGGGAAAAATTATTTTATTAAGGGTACTAACCTCTCTAATCAGCTTATGATGAGTTGTGTATGAAGGGAGTTTTCAAGTGTGCGATAGAAGATGATGAAAGAAGATTCAGGAGTGTCAAGCGCTCAAGCTTGGGGATGCCCCCATGAATCCCCAACAAATATTCAAGGAGACTCAAGCGTCTAAGCTTGGGGATTCCCCCGTGCATCCCCTTCTCCATCAACAATCATCAGTTCGTCCTTCGTCTCACTATATTTTTATCACTTCATGCGCTATGTGCTATGCTTGGAGCGTCTCGCTCTTAGGTTTTATTTTTAGTTTTCTTTAGATTTGATTGCTATTCATAACAAGTTAGATCCCTTCTTACTTTGTGTGGGAGAGAAACACGCTCCACTTTCAAAATCTAGAACAAATCATAGGATTTTTCCTGCCTATCTTATTGCTGTTGTGTGTTCTTTATCTTTTCGTAGCTACTGCCATGTTTAGTTTTAGTCTTAGTTTGTCTTTAGAAAGAGCCTTGGCTTTTGTTTAGTCTGTTGCTGGAACTCTTTTTAGTTTTCATGTTTATCTTGTTAAAGAGAGTTGGTTGTTGCACTGACTTGTGTCTTGTCTTGAAAGTAGGAAATTGAGGTTGCTATTTAATTCTAGTAGTAACTTGCAATAGTTTTGAGGTATTGTTGTGAGTAATGTTTGAACTTTTGGTGTCAAGAGCTCTAGCCTATCAGTGATAGGTGTCGTATTTTTGGAAATCCGTGTTTATTTTCAAAACCTACAAAACCAGTTGAGAACTCTAGCTACTAGATGGATCACTAATCTTTGGAGGGATCGAATATTAGAGAACACTCACGTACCATGAGTCGAGGATGCGCAAGGATAACCAAACCCCCATACACTCCTCCTCGGGGTACTTGTCTCTTTGTGAACCTCCTTATTAGATTGAGAGTTACCGATAATAAGTGCATGAGTTCTTCGGACTAATGTAAGTATTGAAAGTTGACACTTCCACCTTCCCATATTTTGCTAGCCTCTCACGTGCCGTGCATTGCCTTCTTCTCACTCCGAGAGTTGGTGTCCACCTTCGCCGGTACATCCAAACCCTTGGCATGATACGCTCTGTCATCATAAACCTCCTTATATCTTTCCTCAAAACAGCCACCATACCTACCTATCAAGGCATTTCCATAGCCTTTCCGAGATATATTGCCATGCAACATCCACCTCTTCATGACTTGATCTTCATGTCATACATGTTCTTGCTACACTGGCAGCGACATACATTGCATACATCATGATAGTTACATCTTCTTTATGATTTTGAGTACCTTGTAAAGTGTGAAAGATCTCCTTTACCTTCTTGTAAAATAGAGTGTTTCCCTTAAGTGAGGAAAAGATCCCAAAGTGGACACAATAAAATATCCCAAAGAGGACAAATGAGAGTTAAATAGAAAGAGCCATTAAGGCCACAAAAAAATACAAAAAAATATAGAAAAAAGAAAAAAAGAAATAAAAAGAGAGAAAGGGGTAACACTACTATCCTTTTGAGAGATCCACACTAGTACTCCTTTTATATCCTCGTACTCCATAGAGATGATCATTATGCATATAGCTATGTGGGGATCTTCACACTATAGAACTTGTCTTGCATATTCCAAGGATGAGCCTCCTCAAACGAGCTCTAGGTCTTCATGAGCGAGCAAGTTATATGCACCCCCACTAGTTCCATTAGAGAGCTTCCTAGCTCGTATGTGCATCCGTTGCATGGCAATCCCTACTCCTCAACTCATATCTATCATTTCGCATCTCTTGCCTATGATTGTCCTCATTGATGTGAGCCTTTCTCCTCCTTTTTTGTCTTCCTCCTCCGTACTCCTCTGTTTGCCATCCCAAGTGTCAACTCTCGTGCTTACGCTCATCCATTGCATGAGTGCTCAAAATATTGAAAAAGGAGTGGATCAAATTAACTTGTACCTGGCTAGTGGTCTGGGGACGAGTCAAGATAAGATTCCAGAAAAAGACCAAGTGTGAAACTTTAGTAGACTGAGTTCTCAACAAATAAATTGTTTTTCTCGTATTCCCTATCCCCCTTCTTGCACGCAAACACCATTTGGAGACATTCGAGTCACGGACAACGAGAGCTCTTGCACCTAATGTTCTTTTGTTACTTGTTTCAATGCTAATATAGAATCTTGCATGTTATGACTTGAATTGAATCTCTAACCTTGATTGCTTTATTTTTCAAAGTTATTATATGGTTGCTAGCATGCCACCACAGAAATTATGCTGTTATCATTTACCTACTCGAGGACGAGCAGGAATTAAGCTTGGGGATGTTGATACGTCCAAAACGTATCTATAATTTTTGCTTGCTCCATGCATGTTTTGTGTGATATTGCTATGATCTAGATACACTTTCATACACTTTTGATCATATTTGGACTAACCTATTAACTCAGTGCACCACAGTGCCAGTTCATGTTTTCTCCTGTTTTTCTATTTCAGTTTTCCCCCATATAAAAAGTGCTCCAAAAATTCGGGAAAATTCAGATAAAAAATCAGCGTGAAGGAACCTTTCGGAAAAACCTGGGTGGGGCCAGAGGGCCACCACCAGGGGCCCAGGCGCCCTGGTGGCGCTCCCTAGGGCTTGGCCGCGCCATGGGGGCGCCTGGACCCCTGGTGGCCCCCCTGGCTTCCCCCCTTCTCCTATATATTCTCCGTCACGGGAAACTTCCGAGAACATAACCCTTTTTCGCGATCTCTCCTCTGTTCCGTCACCGCCGCGCTTCCGAGACCGGGAGCACCAGAAGACCTCTTCCCGGCACCCTGCCGGAGGGAGGGCCGACCTCCGGGAGTCTCCTCTCCACCATGGATGCTTCCCGGATGTCTCGTGAGTAGTTTTCCTTGGACCATGGGTCCGTGATCAGTAGCTATGTGATGTTCTCCTCCCCTCTTTGTTCTTCATGGTTTAGACCTCGTGAGCTGCCCTACATGATCGAGGCACTTTTGTAATCTTTCTGCTATTGCTATGCTGAGTTTGATGGGATCTGATGGATTATTAGATTATGTTCATATTGTGATTGATTAATATATTTGGTTCTTATCTCTTATATTTTTGTTCCTAAGTAATTCTTGTATGTTCTCCGTTGCTGTTTATTGCTTTGGCCAAGTAGTAGGTAGTAACCCCAAGAGGGAACGTTATGCTGGATTGTGGGTTCATGCCCCCCGATGACACGCTTGAGTGACAGAAACATGAGTCTAGGGGATGTGTTGTTGCCACAAGGGGGAAAACAACGGTGCTTGTAACCGCGGTTGCAACAGCGGTTACAAGCACCTTTGTATTCCCCCTGGTGGAAACATCACATCCCCTAGTCTCATGTTTCTGTCACTCAAGCTAGACATCGGGGGGCATGAACCCACAATCAAGCATACCGCTCCCTTTTGGGGTTACTATCTACTACTTGGCCAAAGAAATAAAAAGCAACGGAGAACATGGAAGAATTACTCAAGAAAAAAATATAAAAGTAGAACCAAATATATAACTCATCACAATCTGAATATAATCTCATAATCCATCGGGTCCCGGAAAACACGGCATAGCAACAGCAGGAAAATTACATAGATGCCTTGACAATGTACGGCAGGTCACAAGGGCTAGGAATTGGAGCACAAGATTGGAGAGAAGATATCACATAGCTACTGGTCATGGACCCATGGTCCAAGGGGTACTACTGACGCACATCCGGGAAGCGCTCATGGTGGTGGAGAAGCTCCCGGAGGTCAATCCTCCCTCCGGCAGGGTGCGTGGAATAGGTCATCTGGGGCTCCTGATCTTGGAAGCGAGGCGGCGGAACAGAGGTGAAAATCGTGATGCGGGGTTCCTCTCAAGGGTTTCCGTGACATGGTGTAAATATAGGCCGAAGGGGGAACCAGGGGTGGCCTCTCCCCCCAGCCATCCTGGTGGCCCAGCCAGGGGTGGGTTCGCGCCACCTGGCCGCCTGGGAGGGCTGTCCCCCCTCAGGCTCTCCTTTGGGCTTCATGAAGCTTCCGTTGCGCTGATTTTTTATATATTTTGGTTGGAATTTTTGGAGCTCTGTAAATATGGGTAAAAACATGAAATTCACAGACATCAGCAGACAGAAACTGGCACTGGGTGCACTGAGTTAGTAGGTTAGTCCAAATATGTGGAAAAAGGTATGAAAGTGTAGCAAAACACATAGAAATGTCACCCAAAAGAGCATGGAACAAACAGAAATTTAGGACAGTATAACCGTACCTAAAACGAGCTCTCTCAGGCCTCAAACGATTTTGGTCATCAGATCACTCACTTAGATTATTTTTAGCCGTCAGATCATGGTATTAGTAGCAGTTTAACGCAACTGGCCGGCTGTCGTCGTTTAGTAATGGCAGAACCCATGGGGATGGCTAAGAGAGGGGGAAAGATTCGAGGAAAGTGTCGATGGTGCCGAAAACGGGGTTGGGAACAAGCACGGTGAGACCACGATGTACCCAGGTTCGCGGCTTGATACTCTCTCCTCGTTGGTTACCCCAAGTGGAAGGTGAGATGTAGCGTAGCAGCAAGTTTCCCTCAGTGAAGATTCGAAGGGTTATGTCTCCAGTAGGACTCCGATGGTCATAAGTAGTTGGCAAGGAAACAATGGCACCATTTTAGACAAAAGTAGCTTCCTCGACCTGGACCTGCACACGACACAAATAACTTTGCTTCCCAATGAGTACAGACAGGTTGTCAATCTCTCCGGCCTTGTTGTTCAAAAAGGATCAACGCAACAGATAAAAGATAATAATGATAGCAGCTAGAAAGTAAAAGCAGAAAATAAAAGAGCATATAAAAAGTGATGAGAATATGGTCCGGAGTCCCGTGATGTTCACAAGTGATGTTTCTCTCCAAAAAGACAGTAAAACTGCTATGCGAGGTAAACAAATCACAGCTGGTCAATTGACAAGTTTAAAAATGCACTGCAATGCTAACTATGCTACAAAGAAAGGACGAGGCTCAAAAGCATGGGCGGTACGCCAAAATAAGTAGACCGAAATCCAACTGCATCTACTACTAATCATCCACCTTGAGATATCTATCCAGAACATCTCGCAGGTATTAAATTTTGAGCCCCACCCAAAGTGTAAACCCAAAGCAATAGACAACTGCATTAAAAAGCACTTTGCGTAAAGTAAACAATCCTTGCAACCGCGGTTACAAGCACCGTTTTCCCCCTTGTGGCAACAACACATCCCCTACACTCATGTTTCTGTCACTCAAGCGTGTCATCAGGGGGCATGAACCCACAATCGAGCACAACGTTCCCTCTTGGAGTCACTACCTACTACTTGGCCAAAGCAATAAACAGCAACGGAGAACATACAAGAATTACTTAGGAACAAAAATATAAAACATAAGAACCAAATATATTACGCAATCACAAACTGAACATAATCTCATAATCCATTAGATCCCAGCAAACTCAGCATAGCAACTGCAGAAAATTACATATGTGCCTCGATCATGTAGGGAAGCTCAGGAGGTCAAAACCATGAAGAACAAAGAGGGGAGGAGAACATCACATAGCTACTGATCACGGAACCATGGTCCAAGGTAGACTACTCATGGATCATCCGGGAAGCGTCCATGGTGTAGGGGAAGCTCCCGTTGGTCGATCCTCCCTCCGGCAGGGTGCCGGGAAGAGGTCTGTTGGCGCTCCCGATCTTGGAAGCGCGGCGGCGGCGGAACAGAGGCGAGATCGTGAAAAAGGGTTCTGTCTATGGAGGTTTCGCGTCACGGAGAATATATAGGCGAAGGGGGGCAGCCAGGGGGGCTACAAGGGGTACAAGCGGCCCCCTGGCGCGGCCCCACCCTAGGGCGCGCCGGGAGGGCGCCTGGGGCCCTAGTGGGTCAGCTCTGGCCGCTTCTAGGTGTTTCCGGAAGTTTCCGATACGGTGATTTTTTATCTGTTTTTTCCCGAATCTTTGGAGCATTTTTAATATGGGGGAAACCTGAAATAGAAAAACAGCAGAAAACAGGAACTAGCGATATGGTGCACTGATTTAATAAGTTAGTCCAAATATGATCAAAAGTGTATGAAAGTGTATCTAGATCATAGAAATATCACACGAAACATGCATGGAGCAAGAAAAAATTATAGATACGTTTGGGACGTATCAACATCCCCAAGCTTAATTCCTGCTCGTCCTCGAGTAGGTAAATGATAACAAGCATAAATTATATGGTGACATGCTAACATCCATATAAGACTTTTGAAAGTAAATAAATCAAGGTATGTAATTTAATTCAAGTCATAACAGGCAAGAGTCTATATTGGCATTGAAACAAGCAACAAAAGAACATTAGGTGCAAGAGATCTTAGTTGTCCGTGACTCGAGTGTCTCCAGATGGTGTTTGCGTGCAAGAAGGGGGATGGGAATACGACAGAAGAAAAAATATTTGTTGAGAACTCAATCTACTAAAGTTTCACATTTGTTCTTCTTTGGAATCTTATCTTGACTCGTCCCCAGACCACTAGACAGGTACAAGTCTATTTGATCCACTCCTTTTCGATATTTTGAGCACTCATGCAATGGATGAGCGTAAGCACGAGACTTTACACTTAGGATGGCAAAGAGAGAGATATGGTGGAGGAGGAAGACAAAAAAGGGTGTGAAAGGCTCACATCAATGAGGACAATCATAGGCGAGAAGGCAAATGATAGATATGATGTGAGGAGTAGGGATTGACATGCAACGGATGCACATATGAGCTAAGAAAAGCTCTCTAGTGGAACTATTGGGGGTTCATCCAACTTGCTCGCTCATGAAGACCTAGAGCTCGTTTGAGGAGGTTCATCCTCGGAATATGCAAGCCAAGTTTTATAGTGTGAAGGTCCCCACATAGCTATATGCGTAAATGATCATCTCTATGGAGCACAAGATAAGAGGGAGTACGAGTGTGGATCTTTCAAAAGGAATAGTAGTGTTGCCCCTTTCTCTCTTTTTATTTCTTTTTTTCTTTTTGTATTTTTGTATTTTTTTGGTGTCCTCAATGGCTCTTTCTATTCAACTCTCATTTGTCCTCTTTGGGATATTTTCCTCTCTTAAGGGCACCACTCCATTTTACAAGAAGATATAGAAGATCTTCACACTTTACAAGGTACTCAACATAAAGAAGATGTAGCTATCATGATGTATGCACATGTATGCCTCTGCCAGTGTAGCAGGAACATGTATGACATGAAGATCAAGTCATGAAGAGGTGGATGTTGCATGGAAATATATCTCGAAAAGGATGTGGAAATGCCTTGTTAGGTAGGTATGGTGGATGTTTTGAGGAAAGATATAGGGAGGTTTCTGATGACAGAGCGTATCATGCCAAGGGTTTGGATGCACCTGCGAAGGTGGACGCCAACTCTCGGAGTGAGAAGAGGGCAATGCACGGTACTGAAGAGGCTAGCAAATATGGGAAGGTGGAAGTGTCAACTTTCAATACTTACATTAGTCCAAAGAACTCATGCACTTATTATCGGTAACTCTCAATCTAATGAGGAGTTTCACAAAGAGACAAGTACCCCGAGGAGGAGTGTATGGGGGTGCTGTTATCCTTGCGCATCCTCGACTCATGGTACGTGAGTCTACTCTAATATCCGGTCCCTCAAAAGATTAGTGATCCATCTAGTAGCTAGAGTTCTCAACTAATTTTTGTAGGTTTAGAAAATAAGCATGGATTTCCAAAAATACAACACCTATCTCTAATAGGCTAGAGCTATTGACACCAAAAGTTCAAACATTACTCACAACAATACCTCAAAACTATTGCAAGTTACTACTACAATTGAATAGCAACCTCAATTACCTACTTTAAGACAAGACACAACTCAGTGCAACAACCAACTCTATTAACAAGATAAACATGAAAACTAAAGAGAATTACAGAAACAAACTAAAAAAAAGCTAAATATCTTGCTAAAGACAAACACTAAAACTAAAACTAAACATGGCAACAGCTACGAAAAGATAAAGAACACACAACAGAGAAAGATAAGCATGAAAATCCTATGATGTGTTCTAGATTGAAGTGGAGCGTGTTTCTCTCCCACACAAAGTAAGTTGGGGTCTAACTTGTTATGAACAGCAAGAAAAGCTAAAGAAAACTAAAAAGGAAACCTAAGAGCGAGACGCTCCAAGCATAGCACATAACGCATGAAGTGATAAAAATATAGTGAGACGAAGGACGAACTGATGATTGTTTTTTTATGTACAGAATTGATGATTGTTGATGGAGAAGGGGATGCACGGGGGCATCCCCAAGCTAGGACGCTTGAGTCTCCTTGAATATTCTTTGGGGATGCATGGGGCAACCCCAAGCTTGAGCGTTTGACACTCCCGGATCTTCTTTCATCATCTTCCCTCGCACACTTGAGAACTCCCTTCATACATAACTCATTATAAGCTGATTAGAGAGGTTAGTAACCTTAATAAAATATTTTTTCTCCGATGGAAATAAAGATATTCTTGAAGTGATACTATTTCTCAAGATTGCCAAAAAGTTTTTGCAAAGAAAAAAGCAAGCTTAAGGTTTGCAATAGTGAAGAAAGGAAAAACGTGGCATAATCTGTGAAACACAGAACAACAGGTAGTAAAGAATTTTTTGGGGGTACCTCTACAAATAAAATAGAAAAACTTAGAACATACGAAAGTTTCACAATTGTATAGAGCATATTGTGTAAAACATTCAGCTCAAAAATATGAACTGGTGATTTGTTTTGCTTTTTTCCGTCAAGCAGACAGAATCTGTTTTCTGGACAACATGTCACAACTTTTGCTTCCCTTATCATAAGAAGCTAGAACTTGGCACAAAGCTTTAAAATAAAGATAAAATGTTGTTGCTACCGTATTAACAATCATCAAGACCACTAAAAATAGAAGTAAAAACATCTTGGGTTGCCTCCCAACAAGCGCTTTCTTTTACGCCTTTAAGCTAGGCACGATGATTATGAAAGATGCTCTCATAAGAATAAGAATTCAAAGCAAAAGAAAGCATCCAGAAGCAAATATGAAATACATTTAAGCCTAACCCACTTCCTATGCCTAGGAAACTTGTAAACAAATAAATCAAAGAAGGACAAAGTGATAAGCATAGGAAGGTGGAAAAAGAGCAACTTCAAACTTTTATCATAAAGAAAGGTGTTTTTGTAACATGAAAGTTTCTACAAGTAAATTTTCCTCTCTCAAAGTAATTTTCAGTAGCATCACGAACAACATCAAGAATATAAATATCACATAAAGCATGTTGTTCATGACCTACAAGCACACTTGTATAATTTTCAACACGGTCTTTAGGAACATAAGATAAATGCAACTCATCACATTGAGTCTTAATAAGAGCACAATTCTCCAGATAATGAGTTGGAGATTTCAAAAGGATAATAAGACAATAAAGTGTGGGTGAAATAGCGACAATTTCATGCTTAACATAAGGAACTATAGCAAGTTCATCTTTGTAAGAACCATCCATAGTGGCATCTTGGCCAAAAACACAACAAATATCAAGATCTTCAGAAAGGGATGTATCAAGTGAGTCCTCAGAATCATAGGATTCCTCATCATAGTAATCATTAGCCTCTTCTTGGGAAGCAAACATTTTGTTTTTAAATTCCTCAGTATAATCATTGCAAACATAATTCTCAAAGCAATAAGGAAGTACTTCAAGTTTTCGGACTTGTGAATAGTATCGTAATACTTTTCAATCAAAGAAGCAATCTCATAAGCACCTTTAAAAGAAAAAAATTCTTCAATCTTTTTGACATCGAAGTAATCATAAACACCTTTAGCATAAGAAGATAGGATCTCATTCTCATTAAACTCACATTGGAAAGGAAGGTGTTTACGATCTATTTTAGAACAGCAAGTGAAATCATAAATGTGGCATAAAGATTCAGCATAGCAACGAGAAACTTGTATTTGACCCCATAAGTGTTTCCCTTTCTGAGATAAGCGGTGCCGCGTATAATGAGCATGCTCATCCAATGATTTTCCCTCAACCAAGTCGGTTGGGTTTTTAGCGCGAGAATGAATTGATCGAAGGCGATCCAAGTGAAACATGTCCATCCTACCATATTTGGGTGGTTCCACACCCATGGTAAAGATAGCATCAGTAGGCAGACAAAGACAAAGACAAAAGGTAGCAACAATTTTTTTGGTTTTTCATAAAGGACAAAAAAGCAAAAACTGAAAGGTAAACTAACAAGTCTAAAAAGCAAAGGTAAAAGATAGTGTGCAACTCTCCAATCTTAGCACTCCGAGTCCCCGGCAACGGCGCCAAAAATTTGCTTGATACTCTCTCCTCGTTGGTTACCCAAAGTGGAAGGTGAGATGTAGCGTAGAAGAAAGTTTCCCTCAACAAGTAGGACTCCGATGGTGATAAGTAGGAGAAAAGGAAACAATGGCACCATTTTAGACAAAAGTTGCTTCCGTGACCTGGACCTGCACACAACACAAATAACTTTTCTTCCCAACGAGTACAGAGAGGTTGTCAATCTCTCCGGCCTTACTGTTCACAAAGGATCAACGCAACAGATAAAAGATAATAATGATAGCAGCTAGAAAGTAAAAGCAGAAAATAAAAGAGTGTGTAAACAGTGATGAGAATATGGACCGGGGTCCCGTGATGTTCACTAGTGATGTCTCTCTCCCAAAAAAATAAAACTACTATGCGAGGTAAACAAATCACAGTTGGGCAATTGACAGGATAAAAAACGCACTGCAATGCTAACTATGCTACAAATAAAGGACGAGGCTCAAAACCATGGGCGGTACGCCAAAAAAAGTAGACCGAAATCCAATTGCAACTACTACTAATCATCCACCTTGAGATATCTATGCAGAACATCTCGCTGGTATTAAGTTCCGAGCCCCACCCAAAGTGTAAAGCCAAAGCAACAGACAACTGCATTAAAAAGCACTTTGCGTAAATTAAATAATCCTTGCAACCGCGGTTAAAAGCATCGTTGTTTTCCCCCTTGTGGCAATAGCACATCTCCTAGACTCATGTTTCTGTCACTCAAGCGTGTCATCAGAGGGCATGAACCCACAATCGAGCATAAGGTTCCCTCTTGGAGTCACTACCTACTACTTGGCAAAAGCAATAAACAGCAACGGAGAACATGAAAGAATTACTTAGGAACAAAAATATAAAAGATAAGAACCAAATATATTACTCAATCACAAACTGTACAAAGTCTCATAATCCATCAGATCCCAGCAAACTCAGCATAACAACATCAGAAAATTACATATGTGCCTCGATCATGTAGGACAACTCACGAGGTCTAAACCATGAAGAACAAATAGGGGAGGAGAACATCACATAGCTACTGATCATGAACCCATGGTCCAAGGTAGACTAATCACGGATAATCCGGGAAGCGTCCATGGTGGAGGGGAAGCTCCCAGAGGTCGATCCTCCCTCCGACAGGGTGCCGGGAAGAGGTATGTTGGCGCTCCCGATCTTGGAAGCGCGGCAGCGGCAGAACAGAGGCGAGATCACAAAGATGGGTTCTGTCTTCGGAGGATTCGTGGCACAGAGAATATATAGGCGAAGGGGGCAGCCATGAGGGCACGAGGGGTCCAGGCGGCCCCCTGGCGCGGCCCCACCCTAGGGCGCGTCGGGAGGACGCCTGGGACCCTGGTGGGTCCCCTCTGGCCCCTCCTAGGTGTTTCCGGAAGCTTCTGGTACGCAGATTTTTTATCTGCTTTTCCACGAATTTTTGGAGCACTTTTAATATGGGGGAAACCTGAAATGGAAAAACAACAGAAAACAGGAACTGGCACTGTGGTGCACTGAGTTAATAAGTGTGTCCAAATATGATCAAAAGTGTATGAAAGTGTATCTAGATCATAGCAATATCACACAAAACATGCATGGAGCAAGCAGAAATTATAGATACGTTTGGGACATATCAGGGCTCTCCATGGATATAACACCCCTACTCCTGCCGAGCTATACTGATGGAATAACTCGAGCTACAATCAATGCTCCTTGAGCTGTATCAGAGGAAGGAGACGGAAGCCGAGGGCTCAGCTCTCTCCTGGGTCTCTGCTGGTGGGTGAGATGGATTAAATGAGGTTGTCCCCTCTCATAGGAGGGGTGCCCTGGGTTCTTATAGTGTGATCCCAGGGTACTAAGGTAACTACATAGTAGAGAGGGACCCATCTGTAAGCCTTTGGAATCCTGCTGGGGCCCATCGACTGCAGCCCGCCATCTCCCTAGGCGTAGACTTGCGGCTTACCTAGTTTATCCTAGGAATCTTCTAGCTTATAGGTCTTGAGAGCTCTACGAGTAGACAGGTGGCATGGACAGGGCTTTGTCTTGTCGGCCGTGTTGTCAGATTGGCGTAGGAGGGGACATCATGCGCCTGACAGTTCAGCGATGGGACATATCTTCTCTGCCATGCGGATCTCTCGGGATCGGTCATTTATGACCTCGGGCTGGGTGCTCCGACATGGCCCTTGGCCAACTCTTTGTTCTGGTGCTAGCTCAGAGTGGGTCGGATGCGCCTTGGCCGATTTCTCGGGGTAGGCCGGGTGCGCCTCAGCCAGTTGCACATAGCTAATTTCCGAGTGTTCTCTCCTGAGCAATCGGTAACCAGCCTGGTTAGCTCAGACCAGGTGCCCCTGATGGCCCTTCTGAGTTTGCACTTTGTCTTGAAAGATTGTTTCGCCTGGGTGACCCTACCCCGGGGGTCATTCCACCGACAGTAGCCCCTAGAGCTATAAAAGTCCCACGATCCACCGATTGCGGGGCCTTTGCAGGTTTTTACCTCGGAGAACTTGTGTAACAACCTAAGAGCAATTTATGTTTTCATGATGTAATTTTTCTTTGTCCAATGACTCCAAAACTTGGCTTGATGCTAGTTCATGTAATTACATGTGATGATTTCAAATGGCATTGGGATTGGAGCTCATTTGAATTTCTTTTGAATTCAAACAAAATGGTTAAAAATGGTGTTTGAGGAATTTTCCATGTTGCACATGTGCTCCCCTTAGCCCCAACTTTGGCCTAGCCAAATTCCCCTCTAAGGCAAGCCTTTTAAAATGCTCACTTTGAATTTTAGCCCTCTTCCAATTCAAGTTGTAGTTCAACTTGAAATCAAATTCTGCAAAGGGGCTATTTATTTTTTTAAATAAGAAAAAAATCCCCTGTTGCTCTTTTCTTTCTCTGCGGAGACAGCCTAGCCCAGTTGGGCCCTCTTCTCTCCCAGCCCAGCCCACAGCAACTTGTGCGTGTCCCCTGCGAGCGTGGAGTGTGCTCGCGCGTGTGTTGCGTTGCTGTGCGCGAGCAGTGCGTGCCCGAGACGCGGATTCCCGCGTTCATCGTCTCCCACGATGATCTTTGTTGAACGGGCTCTGCTTCCCCGCGGTGACCTTCCTGCGAGGTAAAGATGCTTCCTTTAGGTCTCCGACGAGGGATGCTAGCGGAAATGGAACCGTGGGTGTTCCAGCTGCACAGGGAGCCCCTCTGTTGTGTGGCTGGAGCAGCATAGCCGACGCAATGGTCGCCGGCGTGTCTCCTGTCTAAGGTGTCCCGTCCCCCTTCAGTCTAGCGAAAGAAAGTTCAAGTTTTTCTTCAGATAACTCGCATGGCAAGGTTATCTTCAGTCTGTTGGCTCCTCTACTGACAAACGCTCATATCTCGACTGGTTGGTGCGTTGTGTATCTGAACGAGAGGTCTCGGGTTCGAATCCCACCCCGGCCAAGTTGATATGCCCCCTTTTGTTTTGCTAGGGTGGTTGGCAGGTGGGCTCCAGCTGCCAGTGGCACGAGCCCACGGTGGGTTGCTGGCCATGCGAGGGTGGCGTTGGGCTGGGACAGTATGGTTGGTTTCAACCTAGTGACATAGAGGCCGAGCCTCCTTTTTTCTGTCTAGCTTTCCTTTTTCTTTTCTTCTAGGTTTTTCAATTCTTGTATCTCCCAATTTCCAAATCTGTTGCAAGCATGTTGTATATGCTTTTGGGGCATAAAAGTCCAAGAAATTGAATGGTGACATCCATTTTTCTGTTCTGTGCAACACTAAAATTGTTGTAGTGCACAACCACCTGTACCCCCTTCAAATTCCTTTGCTCTTTGTTTTGCCTTTTCCAACTTCAGTGCATGTCTGTCCTTTTCTTTTTAATCTTTCTAGTTCATGCACCATGTCATCTATGATCTTTGTCTCCATGAGCCAGCCCCTATCATATTGTCATGTGAAGGTGGCTTGGATTCCTTCCTTCTGTTGAAACCTTCTGGTGTCAACTTTCGTCGACACCTTCCGTCTCCAGAGTCGATAGATTATTTTCACGATGCATTTCTTACTGTTGTCGTGCTATTGTTGTTCATGCCATGTGATGTTGTCATGTCACTTACACCAAAAGCTAAGGCTATGACCAAAGCCATAAAAACTTAATAATTGCATATGGAGTTGTTGACGTGTCGTCACCACCTTCATTTAAACTTGACTAGCTAGGGTCACACCATGATATAAATTTGATCATGCAACCATCCTTGTGCATCTTGAGCCCAATGCTTACTTGTGGTGTTTTTCTTGGCCGGTACCGTACGTTAGAGCCCGAGTTTGCCGAGGAGACCTACGTGGAGCTGTCCGACACTGAGCCCGAGGACCCTGCTACGTCTGCTCCGTCGACTACTTACCCAGGCAAGGGGGTTTGTATACCATTGCTTATAGCTTTCAGCTCTCTTGCCTAGCTGTATTTAGAACGGTTGTTTGATCCTACCACCATATACTTTTGCCTCTCAATTAAACCCAAACAGCCATGCCCCCACATCCTAGCAAAACCTTGTTTGTATATGTACCTTGCTTGCATAACCATTGCTTAGTATGTGTAGGCCCTTACCTGCTTCTTATACCCATTGCTGTTTGGTGAAAATATCATGCTATTACCAGAAACTGGTTGATATTTATTAATATGATGTTAATTTATATCTGACAAAGGATGGGAAGTCGGGCTGTTCCCGCCAGGTGTTTTGTTCCATTCGAGTCACCTAGGTCTCGAGTTCCGGGTATTGTGTTTCTTGACGAGCGTGCCTAATCGTGTATGGTATTCTATGGGGTCCCCTTGTCTTACCTATCTAGCTTCAAACTGTTCTAGTGGTGGCCCGAGCTGATTTACTATTTGCAACCGTTTGTGTGCTTGGTTGGTACCCCAGCAGTTTTCAAAACAAACCAGGCCAGCGGGGCCTGGTTCCCTTGTTGGTCCACCTGATCAGCTAGGACCCGGCCTCATGTGAGAATTACCAGTAATCTGACCTGTGTCATACGGAAGAGTCCGATCCAAGAGCGTGGCATGTTATTGGGTTGGGTGTCGACTCCCCGGGGCCCACCCGGAATTGTGCGTTGTTAGTTAGGGACTCTGATGTTCCGGAGTTTCAGGCGTTTACACTGCCAAGTGGAAACCGGGCGTACATGCGAAGCCTATGATGGGCAGTTGGTACACCCCTGCGGGGTTAAATATTTTCGAAAAGTCGTGTCCTCGGTTATGGCCGACTTGAGACCTACTCCTTGTTCATAGAATAACATCAATTTAATCATGCTTTAAAAGTTGCCAATGTGCGAGTTGCCTTGATTGCTCTTCTTCGTCCGGGGCGACAAATAGGGGACAAGGTTGTGTTATGTTTTGCGTAAGTAGGTGGATAGAGACCTATTGATGCGATCATCAATGAGTTCTTGGATCTTCCCTTACACTAATTAGATCGTTAGACACTAATATATGCTAGTGTGGCTGCAACCTCAACCACTACCCTTTCCTTACCGTGAGAAGTTAGTTATACTGTATTGATATATACTCACGCCTTGAATTTTCTTTCACGCTATGTACAAACGTTTGGGCCCTCATACTACTACTTCGACACGATCACCGACAAGTACTTCGTGGAGGTTCAGCCGGAGGAGGACGATGGCGAAGACTTCGTTCAGTAGACCTACAGTTGGGTTACGACGATCCGCGGGTGGACGACATGTTTTGTGTGCAACCCTCTCTAGGGCCATTTGGATCTTGACCGTACCCGGTCGTGTATGTCTTCTTCATGATGTTATGATGTATTGCTGGATCTTATGATCTCTGAGATGTTGTAATGAATACCAGTGTCGAGTGTATGCCCTGGATCTATATTTATGTCTTAGTTTATGTTCATGTTCCTTTTACCTGTTGTTGAGAATCTGATAGCGACACGAGTGCGAGTGTCGTGCATCGGTGGCCGCTTATGCGCTTCTATCTCGAGCCGGACGAGAAAGCGACTATCTTGAGATAGCACCGCATCGGGGGCTTTAGAACTTGGTATCAGAGCAGGACTGACTGTAGGACCCCTTACTGGCCGAAGTCGAGTCTAGAAACTATTTTGTAGTTACTAAGAAAAAATCAGAGAGTAGGAAATCTTTCTTTTTCTTCTTACCCCACCCTCCCACCCCTTTTTCCGTGAGGAAGTGAAACGATGTTTTCTCTCTGCAACTTATCCTTTCAAAACCAATCTAGCTTCGCGTTTACATGGGGCTCCGATTCCTTTATAATCTTTTGCTAGCGACGAGAAGGGATGGTGTACGTTGAGAACACTGAGCCGCCACTTGGGGTTGACGGCTCCACCTCGCTTACGGTGTACCTCAGGTTAAACTCCTATACAGGGATGGTTGGCATCCTCCGGATGTGGTTCCTCCCCCTATAGGAGACCGCTTCGGCGGGCCGCTCAGGGAAGATGTCTCAACGTTTAGGTCTTCAACCACTCGTACATATTGTTGTGTGCTCGCTAGCAGATTATTATCTTGGATTCGGATGATCTCGGTTTGGGGATTCCAGTAGCATCTAGCTTTCGGACTTTCTGGGTTAACCTTGGTGGATATTCATCTTTCGGCTTCCTCGTACCTCGTGAGGAAGTTTTGTTGTCAATATTATTTTATCTTCTGGTTTCATCAATATTTCTACCATGTTCTCATAAGTGTTCCTGTATACAGGATGCCGAGAGGGAACATGCCGCCGCCGGAGAACCCTATCCTTGGGGAGGCTGTGGCCGCACTCGCTCAGGGCACAGATGCTCCAGAACCAGACCGCCTAGAGGAATGATCGACCACATCACACGAACTTGCAGCAGTTCCTCGCTATCAACCCCCCCAGGTTCTCAGAGGCACGAGACCCGCTGGAGGCGGATGATTGGCTGGCAGAGATCAAGAAGCACTTCGTCGCGAACACCGTCAGGCGAGTCGACTACTTCACCTTCGCCTCCTTCCATCTTCAGGGTGCAGCAGGCATCTGGTACACTACCTAAAAGGCCAACAGAGGTGATGCTGTGATCACCTGGGAGCATTTCTTCACAGATTTCAGAGAAGCACATATTCCGAGTGGCTTGATGGACAGGAAGAGAGAGGAGTTCTTGGCTCTGAGACAGGGTGAGAGATCAGTCCAGGAGTACAACCTTGCCTTCGTCAGGCTCGCCAGGTATGCTCCTGAGGAGGTCTCCACAGAGGCCAAGCGGATTGCCAGGTTCCGCGGGGGTCTCAACACGGAGATCAAGTATGCGCTCACCCAGTGCAGCCTTGCGCTATTCTCACAGTTCGTGGATTCAGCTATCCGCCAAGAGTCAGCCAGGGCCGAGTGGGACGCAGACAGAAAGCGGCAGAGAGAGTACAGCTCCGCAGCGATGGTTCACAAGAAGGCAAAGACTTGGGTCACAGAGGCGCCACCACAGAGAAAGAAGATCCAGCCGAGGGGCACTTGTTCACACTTTTGCCCGCCCTCTCGTCCCAGCTTAGCAGCTTCCTCGCTCTACACCACCTCACGCGAGGGCACCCAGGTCACAGTCCCAGCCCAGGTCGGGCGTGATCTGCTACAAGTGTGGAGAGCCGGGGCACACTTCTCCCAAGTGCACCGATTCACGCTTTTCTCAGCTCCCACCGCCCCCACCTTGCTCTACTCTGAGCACTGCGATGGTGAGGGAACAACCACGTGCATCTCGAGTCAACAACGTGATGATGACAGATGCTCAGCAGTCTTCTGAGTTTGTGATTAGTAGGTTGCTTGTTAGTTCAGTTCCTGCGACCGTGTTGTTCGATTCCGGAGCAACTCACTCTTTTTTCTCCCAGTATTTTGCATCAATGATTGATCTCCCAAGAGACCAGCTTCCGAGGACACTCGCAGTTGTTACTCCTGGTTCCAAATTCTCTTCTTCCTGGTCACTCCCGGATGTGGAGATCCTTATTCAGGGAGTTGCCTTTTCAACATCCTTGATTGTCTTGCCCCGTTCTGATATTGATGACATTTTGGGCATGGATTGGCTTGTGCAGCACAAGGCCAACATTGATTGCCCTTCAAGAACCGTGAGGTTGGCACATGATTCAGGTGCACAAATCTGGTATACTTGTGGCTCGGTGACAGGAGCAGCATAGTTTTATGCCTTGAACACAGGAGTCTCACCTTTGCTCGAAGAAGTCAAAGTTGTCTATGAGTTTCAAAACGTCTTCCCAGAGGAGTTGCCAGGAATTCCCCTAGTTCGAGCTATTGAGTTCGTTATTGAGTTAGAGCCTGGTACTTAATCGGTTTCTTGTCATCCGTATAAGATGTGTTCGGAGGAGTTGATTGAGCTCAAGAAGCAATTGACAAAGTTGGAGGCAGGCGGTTTTATCCGCGCGAGAACTTCCCCTTGGGGTGCCCCAGCTTTGTTTGTGAAGAAGAAAGATGGGACTAGCCGCTTGGTCCAGGACTATCGTGGCATCAACAAAAAGACCATCAAGAACAAGTACCCTTTACCCCGCATCAATGATCTGTTTGAACAGCTGAATGGGGCAATGGTGTTTTCCAAGCTTGACTTGTGAATGGGTTATCACCAAATTACAGTTCGGGAAGAAGATATCCCCAAGACCGCTTTCAGCACATGTTATGGACTGTATGAGTTCACAGTCATGACTTTTGCACTACTAGGAAAATAGCTATACATGAAAAGCTTATTAGTGGCGCATATAGAAAGCCATGCGCCACCATCTGTTAGGGGTGGCGCACTGGAAAATAATGCGCCACCCATAAGGTCTTATGGGTGGCGCATTATTTTCCAGTGCGCCACCCCTAAGAGTGGGCCAGCCTAGATGATCTTATACGTGGCGCATCTAGCAATATGCGCCACCCCTAAGAACCTTATGGGTGGCGCATACACAGAATGCGCCACCCCTAAGAGCTTAGGGGTGGCGCATTCTGTAAATGCGCCACCCATAAGGTTCTTAGGGGTGGCGCATTTCTCTAATGCGCCACCCATAAGAGCTTAGGGGTGGCGCATTTCAGCAATGCGCCACCACTCACTTGCTATATGCGCCACTAAATGCCTAGAGTTGCCCTTATCTACTCCACCCCACCTACCACATCTCATTCACTCCACACAATTCTCAAACTAGATCCACTCTAATCACCCTAGATCTATTCGGTTTACTCCTCCTCCCCACCTCATTTCTTCCATTTATCCATCGATACTTGGCATTACATCTATTTTGTTTCATATTGAAGTAAGTGGACCTCCTCCCAAACTTTTTTGTTCCATTTATGACCCATATACTTGCCTTTATTAGCTTGGGGTTTGTTGTATATGTGAAGCTTGGGTTTGATGTATATGTGAAGCTTGTGGTGGTTTGATGTATATGTGAAGCTTATGGTGGTTTGATGTATATGTGTATCTTGAGTGGAAAATGTTTTGCCGAAATGTCAATTCATTTCCGTTTCGGCATTTTTCTGGCGCACTCTCCGCATGCTCCCATGCATTATTAGGGAAGGTCATGTCGAATTTTTCCGGCGACGATTGTGATATATAATTGTGTTGCTCTCTCCGTGCACGCAGGTGATCGACCATGGTCCGCGAGATGCTGAGCGATATCACCGTGGCTAGGTGGATGCAATGTGCGACAAACGACATGCTAAGGAATACTAGGTCGGATATAAGATGTTCGTGTCGGAGATGCAAACTGTAGTGCGTGACCAAGCCTGATTCCGGAATATTGCAAAGACACCTGAAGCGTAATGGTTTGATGGATGGCTACACACGATGGATAAGTGATGAAGCTGGTGAGGAGGAGGACGTCAATGGTGGGGCGCCAGTAAATGAGGAAGGGAAACCAGAAAACAGCGGCGGGCGAGATGACGAAGAGCATCCCGTACATGATCATGAAGAAGATGCCGAAGCGGATCATGTAGATCAAAATGCCGGACATGAAGATCAAGATGTCGGACATGATGAGGATTCAAGCTGGGTGCGGGACCCTCATGTTCAAGAGCTGCTTGTCAAAGAGACGTTGAACGCAAGAGGTGCAGCTAGAGAGAAAGCCAAGATGGCGCAACTCGAGAAAGACGCGACTACGAAGTTGTACGAAGGATGCAACGACGGGGATACCCGCTTGAATGTAACACTTGGGGCTATGGAGATGAAGGCAAAACACAAATGGACCGACGAAAGCTTCGATGATAACATGGCATTCTGGCACGATCGTCTTCTGAAGGGAAACACGTGCCCAACTAGTATCGCTGAGGCCAAGAAAGTCCTTTGCCCTCTCGATCTTACGCACGTTAAATACCACGTCTGCATAAATGATTGCATGATCTATCGGGGTGAGGACGAAGATAAAACCACATGTTCGGTGTGCAGTGTTAGTCGATACAAGAGAGGGAAGAAAGTTCCTAGAAAAGTGGTATGGTACTTTCCGATCACTCCTCGTCTGCAGAGGTATTTCGTAGATCCCGAGGAAGCAAAGCTCATGACCTGGCACGCGTATAGAAAGAAGCTAAAAGAGGATGACCCGAACCCGAATCCGGAAAAGGAGGACATGCTGAGGCACCCTTCAGATGGTAGCCAATGGACTGCGTTGGACCTCGAATACCCAGATTTTGGGAAAGAACCAAGGAACCTCAGGATTGGTGTGAGCACCGATGGAGTCAATCCGTTTGGCGGCCAGAGCAGCACACACAGTACCTGGCCCGTGTTTGTATGCATATACAACCTTCCCCCCTGGAAGTGCATGAAGAAAAAGTACATAACAATGTGTATGCTAGTTCAAGGGCCGAAACAACCAGGTACGGACCTCAATCTATATCTACAGTTGTTGAAAGAGGAGCTAGAAACGTTATGGAAAGACGGAATCAATACGTGGGACGCCGCGGCAAAAGAATATTTCCCAATGAAAGTCGCGGTGATCACGACGGTGCACGACTATCTCGGATACGGATATTTCTCAGGGCAGGTCGTCCAAGGATTCTGTGCATGCGTTAGGTGCATGGATAATACAACGTACCGCCAGCTACCAAAAGATCCCGGATCTTCAAAAACCATGTTCCAGGGGTCTCGGAGGTGGCTTCCCAAGAAACACGCGTGGAGAAAACAGGGACATCTGTTCGATGGAAGCGAGGAGCTCCGAGCACCGAGCGGCAAAGAAATCGACAGCTTGCTGAAAACTTGGAAAGAGTGCCCCGCGTCGGGAAAGAAAAAAAAGAAGACTCAGCCATTGATGAGGGTATGGAAAGCGAGGTCTGTTTTCTGGGATTTGGAATACTGGAGTCTACTCCGCAGTCCTCATAGCCTTGATCTAATGCATATCACAAAGAACGTGTGCGAGAGCTTGTTTGGCACGCTGCTCAACATGCCGGAGAAGACCAAGGACGGGCCAAAAGCAAGGGATGACTTGAAATTTATGGGCATCAGGAGGGAACTTCACCCCCCTAGTGACGACGATGATGAGCCAGAGGAGGAAGAGGATACGGAAACGTAAAACTCTCGCAAACGAAAAAGGACGACCAAGAAGAAGACCGGTATTGATCACTGCCCCCCGGCATGCTTCACTCTGTGCGAGGAGGAGATCAAGCGTTTTATCCACTGCCTCATAGGAGTAAAATTTCCAAACGGCTACGAGGGGAAGATAAGCAGATACCTAGACGAGGCGAAGCAGCGTTTCAGCGGGATGAAATCTCACGTTTTGCCGTGTTGATGACGCAGATTCTCCCGGTTGCGATGCGAGGGATAATGGACGAGCACGTCCGTAAAGCGTTGTTTGGCCTTTGAACTTTTTTAACATCATCTCCCGGAAGTCGATTTGCGCTACGCAACTCAAAAGGCTAGAGGAGGAGATCGTGCTCATACTATGCGAGCTTGAGATCTATTTCCCGCCCGCATTCTTCGACATTATGGTGCATCTTCTGATCCACGTCGTGGAGGATATCGTCCAACTCGGGCCTGCGTTTCTGCGCAGCATGATGCCGTTCGAAAGGATGAATGGACACATCAAAAAATATGTTCGTAACAGGTCCCGTCCAGATGCAAGCATAGCGAAGGGCTTTCTAACCGAAGAGTGCATCTCTTTTTGCACGAATTAGCTCAACACCGAGAACCCTGTTGGTCTGGACGTCAACAAGCACTTTGGCAGGACCGATGGGTGTGGTCACCACGAGGGAAGCCGTGCAATGCATGTCAACTTTGACGGTCGAGAGATCGACTTTGAAAGAGCAAGCCTAGTCGCGCTACAACACATCCAGCTGGTCGATCCTTGGATAGTAAAGCACAAGCATTTAATCAGGAAGAAGTACAGTGACCAGGGCCTGCAAATAACGGACCGAGATCCACGGCTAATCAAAGAGCACAACTACGGTTTCATGACTTGGTTTAGGGACGAGCTTCGTGCTAATCCCCCGCGAAGAAACGCTTCCGAGGACGAAAAGACGATATTCACCTTGTCACAGGGTGCCGCACGCAACCTGATGACCTATCAAGCGTATGATATCAACGGCTACACATTTTACACGGAGGAAATGGACAATAACTGCGATTACCAGAACTCAGGGGTAACGGGGATATTCTACACCGATGACGTCAAGGAAAGATTCTATGGAAGGATCGAGGACATATGGGAGCTCGACTACTGTGGAGACAAGGTGCCGATGTTCCATGTGAGATGGGCCAAGAGCGTCGTAAAAGAAGACTGGTACTTCACCACCATGGTTATACCCGAAGCCAAATCCAAGTCTGCGGGCGCAAACGTCACCGCGAAAAATGAGCCATGGGTACTGGCTAGCCAAGTGGACCAATGCTTCTTCATTACCGACCCATCAAAGCCGAGCCGCGTTGTATTGAGGAGAGGCAAAAGAAACATCATCGGAATGGATGGAGTCGCCAACGAGCAAGACTTTGACAAGTACGGCGACCCGAAGATGGAGGATGACTACGCCGCTCAGGATACATACACCACAACCCTACCGAAGAAAGGTCTCCTCCCGTTCAAGAGGAAAAGTGAAGGCGTCCTGGGCCTAAATTATTCAACCACGACAAAGAAGGGCAAGAAGAAGATTGTGAGGAAACGATAGCTAGATAGCTAGCTCCAAATTTAAGAAAAATATTTTGTAATTCATGATCACTTTGTGTATGCATGGATTTAATATGCACTTTGTAATTGATGATCACAATCTTATGTTTCCAAATGCCGCTACACCTTGTGTTTGTGGAATTGGTTCGGCGACGACACGGTTAAGGCATGGTACGTGGATCGATATGATCACAATCGAAGTACTCCCTCCGTTTTTTTACTCCGCATATAAGATTTGGTCAAAGTCAATCTTAATAAAGTTTGACCACTTTTATACACAATTAAAGCATCATGCCTAACTCCTTAAAAATATTTAGTAGCGATAAAAAACTAGCAGCGATAAAAAAACTAGCAGCGATAAAAAACCAGATAGATAGCTAGTCCAATTAATAAAAAAAATTAAAAAACTCTTAGGGGTGGCGCATCTTTCATAAATGCGCCACTAAATGTGCTTAGGGGTGGCGCATTTTTCCAGAATGCGCCACCAAGAGGTTCCTTATGCGTGGCGCATTTCGGCGGAATGCGCCACACATAAGGAACCTCTTGGTGGCGCATTCTGGCAAAATGCGCCACCCCTAAGCCTTAACCTCCACGGGCCCCTCCCCCTTGCTCGTCACAGTACCCATTCAAGCACGATCCCCTCTCGATCCCTAGCCGCCACCGTCCTCGCCGCCGACGCCGGAGCCGCCCCTCGACGCCACCGCGGAGGAGGCGCTCCTCTACGCCACCGCGGAGGGTCCGCTCGACGCCACAGAAGCCGCTCGCCGCCACAGGAGCCCCTCGACGCCACCGGAGCCACCACCCCGACGCCCCCGAGGTGATCCCCCTCGACGCCTCCATCTCCATCCCTGCCCCCTTCTTACTTCCCTTGTTATTCAAAGAAAACAGAGAGAGGATTTGAGATTCTTGGTCCATATATGATGATGCATATGTTTTCTTCCATGTGTTTGTTAGAAATTGTTAAGGAATCCTGCACATGTGTTTGTTTTCTTACTAGAAATTGTTAAGAAATTGCTAGAAACTTACTCCATATATGATGATGGGACAGAGATCCAGTGACATGCCAATGGCATGTCACCGGTGAACAGTACCGTAACATGCGGCCATGCATCGGCCCTTCAAATGCCATCCAACGACCAACAATCATCCACAATAAAATATTGTTGCTTGTCTCACTAGTAAATCTTCTACTATTTGTTATTTTTACGTAAAAGGAGGCACAATCTCATATAAAACGGAGGCAGGACCTCATACAAAACGGAGGCATGACTATATAAAAAACGGAGGCACTTCCTCATACAAAACGGAGGCATGACCTCATATAAAACAGAGGCACGACCTCATACAAAACGGAGGCACGACTTCTTATAAAACGGAGGCACGACATGTATGAGGTCGTGCCTCCGTTTTATAAGAAGTCATGCCTCGGTTTTGTATGAGGTCTTTCCTCTGTTTTATATGCGGTCGTGCCTCAGTTTTGTATGAGGTCGTGCCTCTGTTTTATATGAGTTCGTGCCTCCATTTTGTATGAGAAAGTACCTCCGTTTTTTATATAGTCATGCCTCCATTTTGTATGAGGTCGTGCCTCCATTTACGTACAAATAACAAACAGTAGCAGATTTACTAGTGAGACAAGCAACAATATTTTATTGTGGATGGTTGTTGGCCGTTGGATAGCGTTTGAAGGGCTGATGCATGGCCGCATGTTACGGTACTGTTCATCGGTGACATGCCATGGGCATGTCACTGGATCTCTGTCCATGATGATGCATATGTTTTCTGCCATGACTAAGCAACAATCCTTGAATCAGTACATATAGTTGTTGTTAGCTTAAAGTTATCTTAGATTAATTAATAAAACCATAATATTTTTTAACAAGAATCCAATGAACTTTGCTATTTTTATTATCGATAATGGTTTGTTTGAGTTATATTGTTTATTTTATTCTTGATAATGGTTTGTTTGAGTTATATTGTTTATTTTATTATCGATACAAAGCAGTTTTGAAATGCTAAAGTAGCTAGTGTGAAACTATTTTGCTATGTTGCTTTCAGAGCAATTTTACTCCATGCAAAATCATGCATGACCATGTGAATATCATGCTTATTAAATATTTTTGTTGCTTGCTGTTTTTTGTGTCCTGTGTGTGTCATGTGTGTGTGTGTCTTGTGTGTGTGTGATGTGTAGAATCTGTGTGTGTGATGTGTGTGTGTCCTATGTGTGTCTGTGTGTGATGGCATCACAAAATAGTGTAGAATAAAATGTGTGTGGTGCTTGTGTTCTTCATATATGCTAGTTGTGCCTACATACTAGGCATTTTTGTGTGCAGGGACTCACATTATCCCCTTTCTCCCGAAATGTTGATTAACTTCCATTTCGGTTGAGAATGGGGCACTCTCATGTTAAGAAAAATAGCAAAGGTCATGCCGAATTTTTCCGTGAATTCGTGCATGACCTTTGCTATTTTTCTTAACATGAGAGTATTTGCATTTATTTATTGTGCTAATTAATTAAGTAGTTGCATTTATTAATATTGTACTAGTGCAAACATGTCGACCGGAGCCGACGCCGGTCCTTCTTATCAGCCGGGAGAAAAAAGGAAGAAATTTTGGGAATACTCCCAGGAGGAGGTCGAGGAGCAGAGAGAAGAGGAAGTACCTCCGGGCGAGGAGGAGTATGAGGAGGAGATAGAGTCGGAGTCCGACTCATCGAATGATGACCTAGAGGAGGAGGCCGGTACGACAGACGGCGAGAGGAACGTCGGCGAGGATGATGGGACCGGTGGCTCCAAAACAGATGGTACCCAGTCGAAGAAGAGGAATCGGAAACCGACCAAGGTCGGCGTCATCAGGCAAGAGTTTACTGTTGTGACCGCCGTCGGGATTCCTAAAGAGCCCGAACATTTTTTTGAAGGGTATGGCCGTCAAGTCGCGGCGATCCTCCGCAACACCGTGCCGATCACCACGATTAACCTCAGGAGTCGTGAGAATATTCATTATTGTCAGCTTCTTATCAACAAGCTGCACGGACGATACAAGTTTCCGGAGCCGTACGATAACACCAAACTCAGAGGGAACAAAGTAAACACATGTGCCCTCAGGAAGATGAGCAAGGCCTTGTCCAGTTGGAAAACCCGGGTGAAGAGGGAAATTTTTGAAAAGAACAAAACCTGGGAGGAGCTCAAGGAGAAAGAGCCGTTGATCGACGAAGCTACCTACAACCTTTTCAAGGCTAGGTGTGAGTACGAGCAAGCCAAGGCCGCGAGTGCAAAGGGCAAGGCCATGCGGTCGCAGGTCATAGGTAACCATCGTCTCGGAGCCGGTGGTTAAAAAAGTTCCAAGCCTAAATGGGACAAGGAGGATGCCGAGTACGCCGCTGCGGGCATACCTAACCCCTTCCAGCAATACAAAGATGAAGCACAAGTTCAGGAAAAATCAGCCTGGCGTGAACGTGCTCAACCATGTAACACAGTTCCCGTGCGTCAAGCAGCTGGCTGGCAGTGTGAGGGATGCGTACTACGCCCTTCATCACATGAGGGCAATTGTACAGGAACAACGCAACCTTACGCTGCCAAGTCATCTCAGAGCGTGGGCCGAAAGGAAGGCGGAAATCGCCGATGCAAATCTGAAGGAGGAGTTCTTTCACATCCAAGCGCAGATGGCGACTATCATCCATCATGAAGTACAAATGAGGGGGTCGATCTTCCACTCGAACATTGCACCATCCAATGGGGAGATAGAAGTCCACCTAAAGGCCCTGCGTGACACAAGGCCTTTCATGAAGAAAGAAGGATGCCGCCCATTCCCCGAGCCGAGTCAGAACAATTGAATGTACTCTTTGTGTAATTTGGATGTATTTTGGATGTACTCTTTGTGTAGTAGATGGTAGTGTCAAATACTCTTGGTGCTCTTTGTGTATAAGAATAGATGCTAGATTGCTTTGTTCTCCTTTGGTATGATTCATATGGATGTGACCTCTAAAGCTTTGTTTTGTGCAGGTTGAAGGGCAAACAAGATATGATGACGAAAGTAGCTTTCGGTTTTCAATAATTGTTGGACTCATTGTAATTTTGTGATGGATGTAATCTTGTGAATCTTGTTGGCCTCTAAACCTTTGTAAATCTTTGTAATGAAAATTATAATGCAATTCTTTTGTATCAATAATTGTTGGCCTCATTGTTATATTGTATTTTGCATTTCTGTAATATAATAAAAATATCTGTAATTCTTTTATTCTTTTCTGTAATTCTTTTTTTTGTTTTCTGTAATTCTTTAGTGGCGCATTTTGTCAGGGTTTAGTGTCGCACTGTGAATGCGCCACCCCTAAGGCCTTAGGCGTGGTGCATACCAGAATGCGCGACCCCTAAGAGCTTAGAGGTGGCGCATTCTGAGATGCGCCACGCCTAAGGGCCTTAGGGGTGGCGCATCCAGAATGCGCCACCTCTAAGCCCTTATTAGTGGCTTGTAGTTAGTGGAGCATGCCTAATGCACCACTAAACACAAAAAAAGGGCGCCACTAAAAGGGCATTCCCTAGTAGTGTTGGCTTCTCAAACGCCCCTCCAACCTTCATGAGAGCTATGAACTATTTGTTCCAAGAGTAGCTCGATGTATTTGTCATCCTCTACCTCAACGATATACTTGTGTATTCCAAGTCAGAGGTTGACCACGAGGAGCATCTTCGCTTGGTACTGTAGAAGCTGAGAGAGCACCGGTACTATGCCAAGTTCTCCAAGTGTGATTTTTGACTCGACAAGGTCAACTTTCTTGGCCAAGTCATTTTCGTGAGGGTATGTGGTTGATCCAGAGCGAGTCCGCACTATTCAAGAATGGGCTCCGCCAAATAATGTGAAGCATCTAAGGAGTTTTCTTGCCATGTCATGTTGTCATGTCACTTACACCAAAAGCTAAGGCTATGACCAAAGCCATAAAAACTTAATAATTGCATATGGAGTTGTTGACGTGTCGTCACCACCTTCATTTAAACTTGACTAGCTAGGGTCACACCATGATATAAATTTGATCATGCAACCATGCTTGTGTATCTTGAGCCCAATGCTTACGTGTGGTTTTTTTCTTGGTCGGTACCGTACGTTAGAGCCCGAGTTTGCCGAGGAGACCTACGTGGAGCTGTCCGACACCGAGCCCGAGGGCCCTGCTACGTCTACTCCGTCGACTACTTACCCAGGAAAGTGGGTTTATATATAATTCCTTATAGCTTTCAGCTCGCTTGCCTACCTTTATTTAGAACGGTTGTTTGATACTACCACCATATACTTTTGCCTCTCAATTAAACCCAAACATCCATGCCCCCACATCCTAGCAAAACCTTGTTTGGCTATGTACCTTTCTTGCTTAATCATTGCTTAGTATGTGTAGGCCCTTACCTGCTGCTTATACCCATTGTTGTTTGGTGGAAATATCATGCTATTATCAGAAACTTGTTGATGTTTATTAATATGATGTTAATTTATATCTGACGAAGGATGGGAGACCGGACTGTTCCCGCCAGGTGTTTTGTTCCATTCGAGTCACCAAGGTCCCGAGTTCCGGGTATTGTGTTTCTTGACGAGTGCCTAATCGTGTGTGGGATTCTATGGGGTCCCCTTGTCTTACCTATCTAGGTTTAAACAGTTCTAGTGGTGGCCCGGGCTGATTTACTATTTGCAACCGTGTGTGTGCTTGGTTGGTACCCCGGCAGTTTTCAAAAAAAACCAGGCCAGCGGGGCATGGTTCCCTTGTTGGTCCACCTGATCAGCTAGGTCCCGGTCTCATGTGAGAATTTACCAGTAATCCGACCTGCGTCATACGGAAGAGTCCGATCCGAGAGCGTGGCCTGTTCTTGGGTTGGGTGTCGACTCCCCAGGGGCCACCCGGAATTGTGCGTTGTTAGTTAGAGGGACTCTGACGTTCCGGAGATTCAGGCGTTTACCAATCCAAGTGGAAACCGTGCATACATGCGAAGCCTATGATGGGCAGTTGGTACATCCCTGTAGGGTTAAATCTTTTCGAAAAGTCGTGTCCGCGGTTATGGACGACTTGAGACCTACTCCTTGTTCATAGAACAACATCAATTTAATCATGCTTTAAATGTTGGCAACGTGTGAGTTTCCTTGATTGCTCTTCTTCGCCCGGGACGACAAAGAGGGGACAAGGTTGTGTTATGTTTTTTGTAAGTAGGTGGATAGAGACCTATTGATGCGATCATCAACGAGTTGCTGGATCTTCCCTTACTCTAGTTAGATCGTTAGCCACTCATATATGCTAGTCCGACTGCAACCTCAACCACTATCCTTTCCTTACCGTGAGAAGTTAGTTATATTGTATTGATATATAATCACTCCTTGCATTTTCTTTCATGCTATGTACAAACGTTTGGGCCGTCAGACTACTACTTCGACACGATCACCTGCAAGTACTTCGTGGAGGTTCCGCCGGAGGAGGACGACGACGGCGACTTCGTTCAGTAGACCTACAGTTGGGTTACGACGATCCGCGGGTGGACGACATGTTTTGTGTGCACCCCTCTCTAGGGACATTTGGATCTTGACCGTACCCGGTCATGTATGTCTTCTTCATGATGTCATGATGTACTGTTAGATCTTATGATCTCTGAGATGCTGTAATAAATACCAGTGGCGAGTGTATGCCATGGATCTATATTTATGTATTAGTTTATGTTCGTGTTCCTCTTACCTGTTGTCGAGAATCCGATAGCGACACGAGTGCGAGTGTCGTGCATCGGTGGCCACTTATGCGCTTCTATCTCGAGCCGGACGCGAAATCGACTATCTTGAGCTAGCACCGCATCGGTGGCCTTACAACTTGTCTTGTCTTTCTTGTCTTTGCTTAAGTCTCATCAAGTTCCTTATGCCGAGCTGATCGCTCAATCACTCTGAATGCGCCTGGCCGACCTAAGGATTAACTATTTCATATGCCTCCCGCCGAGCTGATTATTAGCTCGGCCGAGCACACCCAATCTTGTACTTCCCTCGGATGCTTCATGCCAAGCTACCCACGGGCCTCGCCGAATGCCCTCCAAAGGTTATCTTTGACTAGCACTTGAGCGTCGCACGTCACGCCGATTCCACCGCGAGCATTTAATGCACCAGGACCCACGATCCACGCGCGACGGGACGTTTCCGCAACCACCGAGCCATGCGCGCACGCCTTGACTCCTCCGTGAGATCTTCTGCGCATGTTGCCATTGGAGCTGCGCCCAATACACACCGCAATCGGTGGCCACACAGGGTCATAAGGTGCACACCCAATCCCACTAGCCTCCCCCCGTCAATAAGTAGGAGGAAAACAGGATTGGGCTGGCCTCCGCACCCCCATTCTTCTCTTCTTCCTTGCTCTTGCGTTCTTCTCTCCGCAGCCGCTGCTGCGACACTGCTTCTCTAGCTGCCACCGCCATCCGTGCAGTCTCGAGCTCGCCGCCGCCATTCTCCGCCCCACTTCTCACTACCACCACTACTGCAACCATTGGTGGTCGTGGATCTCGAGTTCCATCGCCGCTGTCGCGGGCAGAAGTTTCCTCCCCCATCGTTGCACTGAAAGACCAAGAGATGGCCGCCGTCGCCGCTGCCGCCACTAGTCGTGGTTCCTGGAAAGGTTCCGGGGTGAATGATATGGAGGTCCACCAACTCATCCACGCTCGCAAGATACCGCGGGAAATCGAGTGGCGCGTCCCCGGCCCCGAGGCCGTACCGGAGCCGCAGGCCAGAGAGCGCGTCATGTTCGTCGCTCACTTTGAGCGTGGCTTTGGGCTGCCGGTGAGCACGTTCTTTCGCGAGTTCTTAGACTTTCAGCATCTGCAACCGCACCACCTCGCCGTGGAAAGTGGTCTGTCTAGGCTGCAAATCTTTCTCGCTGAGTCCCAACTTGATCATGCTCTCTCTATAAAGAATGTTGATGGTGTTGCCGCCATCAATGAGCAGTCGGGAGAATGAGCATGAGATTCGCGATGTCACAAGTGCATCCACCACCAGAGCATAGCTGCGAGGATTTTGCGTAATGCTTGGGTGGTCCTCTCTGTCACAAGTGATGGCCTTGTCCATCCAGTGCATGTATTGGGGAATCGGAGGCATGGTGGCATTGACTTCTTGTGTTCGGACCCTCCGACTTCCCTTATCAGTTGATTCACTGGTGAAGATCATATAAGACGTGTCCTAACGTGGGAACTAGTTCTGAGCTTGTGGTGGAGCACGGTTCTGAGGAGGAGGAGGGGATCGTGGTGGGAGTCCTTGGTCACCTTGGGCAATGCGCTTCGTCCAGTTGCACTCCCGAGTGGTGTGCGTTGCAGGTTTGCCAGGTCCACTGTGCATCTTTTACGGTTGGTCGAGAATGTCCTAGAAAGTGTACTTGGGCCGAGCTGGCCACTGTGGTTTTTCACCGGGCTTCATCCTTTGACTGCCGCCTGCCGACTGCCATAGTGAGCATCTGGTTGCTCGTCCTTCCTCTTTCCGCTGCCAAGATGACCACTGTACTGGTTGTTGTTGTTCTTGTTGTTGTTGCGGTTGTTCTCATGTCGCTCTTTCTGACTCAACCCTTGGTGTGTTGGATCTGCTAATTGCCCAGCTTGCTAATGTTGGATGACGTCATTTGCATCGAGCCAGATGGACCGCATTGCTGAATCGGAGACAGAAAACGAATAGGCGATCTTCATGAGCTCGTCCAAGGATGTGATCTCTTTTCGAAGAAGCTTGTGCTTCAGCATCGAGCCTTCCATGCATCCATTGGTGAAGTACTGGATGGCTTGAATCTCATGGACCCCTTCACAAGAGTTTCTGAGCTTTATCCACCGAGCTAAATAGTCACGGAGGGGCTCATCCTTGACTTGCACCCAAAGAGTAAGCTGCCGAGGTAACCCTGGCCGCTCATAGGGGTCAGTGAAGTTGCGCACAAATGCATCCTAAAAATCTAGCCTGCAGTTTATGATGTTGCTGGGCAGACTGTTCAGCCAAGACCGAGCTGATCCTTGAAGCATCAGAGGAGCATAGCGAACAGCTACACGCCGATTGCCGCTGGTGATGCCGACTGTGGTCATGTAATCCGTTAGTCAGTCCTCTGGTTTGACTGTGCCGTTGTACTTGGTGGTGTCTCTGGGCAGAGTGAATCCTTTGGGGAACTGCTCAGCTCGGATGCGGTGCTCAAAGCATCCCGGTCCGGCTGGTGCCCCGTCCTGCGTATGGGTGTCCTTCTACAGTTTCTCAATGCGATCCCGCGCATCATTTTCTCCAATATGATGAGCTCCGAGCCGATTGCTCATCGCTGGCCTTGCAGGTGGAGGTCGATCGTTCCACCGGCTGTTCACTGCTGGTTCCTCTGCTCGGCTGTTTGCAACCGGTGGTTCTCTGTGGCTCCAAGCTCGACTCTCATGGTGATACGATCCTTGCTGCATGTGCTGACGAGGGGCAAGCGGTTGCTGATTAGCATTCAGAGCCCTGCGAGCAGTTGTTCTCGATGCCTTCGGTCTGGGCGGTGGCCCAGTTGCCGCATGCGGCTGCTTTGCAGCCGACAGGAGCTCGCACATTCGGTGCATGTGTTGACGTAGCTCATCTCCCTCCAGGTCATCCAACCCCTACGCAATCTGCTCGGCCACACGTAGGTTTTTGTCCGAAGAACTGTACACTGGCCGCTGGACGAATGCAAACGTTGCCGGTTGCCCTGCCCGAGCTATCTCCCTGCCGACTGCTCTACCTGCAGCTCTGAGATCTTCCAGGACAACAAGTTCGACTGCGCGCGGTTGGATGCCGTGTGCAGCATTGTACTCCCTGGTGATTTCTCCCAGGCGTCTTTCCTCTGTGAGCACGTGCTCGGCCTTCTTGGCCAAGACCAAACGACACTTCTCCAACTCGGCGTGCGCCTGAGATGGGTTGGTGTTGAGGTTGACAGGCGTGTATAACACATCCCGCAAATTGGCGAAATTTTCGGCTGCTGGAGTAGCGTTCACAGACTCATTGGCTTTACGAGCTGAACTGGCGGTGTTGTGATGGGTGGACGCAATTGTTCCCGCCATCATTACCTCCGCGTGGATGCTTGAGGTCTCTCCACCCTGAGCTGCCGAGAAGCCCCTGGTCGGAAGAGGATCTGTCGTGCCTGAGAAGACACGTACCTCCCTGGGATATGCGTCAGGGAGCTCGGCGATGAAGACGAGATGACTGTCGATGGGCAGAATGACTCCCGGCGGTAGGGGTTCTCTTAACTCAAACCGTGAAGCGTTTTTGATGACGTAGTCGAAGACTCCGTACCTGCAGACCAGGACATACGCGTAGCGTTTTCTCTCGATGACGAGGAAGATCCCGTCCGAATAAAAATCCAGTCGACGCCCCGGTCTACCCCAAGTTGGGCGCCAACTGTCGTTGTTTAGTAACGACAAATGCCATGGGGATGGCTAAGAGCGGGGGAAAGATCCGAGGAGAGTGTAGATGGTGTCGAAAGCGGGGTTGTGCACAAGCACGGTGAGACACCACGATGTACCCAGGTTCGAGGCTCTCCGTGGGGATAACACCCCTACTCCTGCCGAGCTATACTGATGCAATAACTCGAGCTAGAATCAATGCTCCTTGAGATGTATGAGAGGAAGGAGAAGGAAGACGAGGGCTTTGCTCTCTCCTGCGTATCTACTGGTGGGTGAGATGGGGTAAATGAGGTCGTCTCCTCTCTCAGGATGGGTGCCCTGGGTTCTTATAGTGTGAGCCCAGGGTACTAAGGTAACTACATAGTAGGGAGGGACCCAGTTGTAAGCCTCTGGAATCCTTTTGGGTACCGCCGGCTGCAGCCCGCCAGCTGCCTAGGCGTAGACTTGCGGCTTGCCTAGTTTGTCATGGGAATCTTATAGCTTGTAGGTCTTGAGATCTCTACAAGTAGACAAGCGGCATGAACAGGGCTTTGTCTTATTAGTCATGCTGTCAGATCGGCGTGGCAGGGGACATCAGATGCCTGACAGTTCGGCAATGGTCCATGTCTTCTCTGCCATGCGGATCTCTCGGGATCGATCATTTATGACCTCAGGCCGATTGCTCCGACCTGGCCCTTGGTCAACTCTTGGTTCTGGTGCTAGCTCGGAGTGGGTCGGATGCGCCTGAGCCGTTTTCTTGGGGCAGGCCAGGTGCGCCTGGGCCAGTTTCTCACAGCTGATTGCCAATTGTTCTCTCCTGGGCAATCGGTGACCAGCCTGGTTAGCTCAGACCAGGTGCCCCTGATGGCCCTTCTGAGTTTGCACTTTTTCTTGAAAGATTGTTTCTTCTGGGTGACCCTACCTGGGGTCATTCCCCGAAACCGGCTGTCTTAATGGGCATCTACTCTGGAGGCCTTTTTGAAGCTTTGTGGTTCATTGGGCTTCGTTAGCCCATTTATCATCAACATCTATCTAACCGATGTGTGGGTGAATGGTTCTCAACAAAGATAACGATGTGTCGGTGAGGACGAAGCTGAGGCGACGCGAGAGTGGGAACCAGAGGTTGAGGGGAATCAACGGAGCCGATGGGACGTGCTCGAGGGAATCATTGGTCAACAGGATCTGGTGCTCAAGCGGTCGCCTCCAGGTCTCACCAGCAATTCCTCTCGACCCGACTTTAGCCACCATCTGTGTTTTCTTCTGACCACCCTTGTGCCAGGAAGAGGTGATTCATGAATGTCTCTAATAGACCAACATAGTACATGTTGATTGATTCGTCTTCTTCCACAACACTGTTTTTAGGATGTTGCTTTGGATTTTTGGGTTGCCTAGATTGTTCTAAGCGAACATAGGAATACCATGGAATTATCTCGTGCCAGTGGAACTGCGCCCAGAAGATTTCCATTCAGATTAGATATCTTCAGATTATGCAGTTGAAGAAGGCAAGGTATATATAATGTCAACTTCAGACCACTCATTTTTTACCTCAAATTTATGATTTTCTTCTTATATACTTGTATGTCGTTGTTACTTAGTGTTGAATATATTAGCAATTTAGCATATGATTTAATCCACAAAATAGACAAACAATCCATGGAAATAATGAAACAGATCAAACTAGCCATGCGATCTACTAAAACAGTAGACAACGAGATCACATCTAAAGCAATTACTAGGAACACGACTTGCAACATGATCTCAAACAGAGAAGAACAAATCACTTACGGTGCAGCGGGTGTGGAGCCGCTGGTGTTGGTGTTGGTGTCGCCCATGTCATTGATGGAGAGGCTGCCAACGTCCGGGAAGAAGTCGTCGTCGCTGTCAGCAGTCGTGCGAGTGCGCTCCCCAAAAACCTGATCGCCCCTCTCCCGTACAGGATCTCGAGAGGCAGAGTTTCGGAGGCCTGCTGTCCCATCTTGCGGTGCACGCCGGAAGAAGGGATGGAGAAGACTTGAGCGGCGGCGCAATGATCTGGAACGAGGAGGAGGAACCATATGGCGGTGCGGCCAAGGTAGGGTTTGCGCTGTTTATATAGACGCAGCGGGACGGGCCGACGTGGGAGTAGAGCCCACGAAAACGGCGCACCAATTAAGCACAATTAACGCGCCCGTTAATTACAATTAATGCCTCATTAATTTTTCCCGAGCTGCAAAAATATAAGCGTACGCATAGCTTTGTCCTCGGCTCGGCTCATTGTCGGGACCCGGGGTTAGCGTATGTAATTCCAGTCACGATACAATCACATGGAGAGCCGAGAGCCGTACCCACTTGTCTAAGCAGACAAGGCCAAGCACAGAACGCTCTCGGAAAGCATCAAACGTGAGGGGCATCACATCCAGGCCGGATGATCAACTGAGATGGGTCCTCAACGTCCGCTCACAAGTCTAAATGCTTATGGGTGGTGAATCCCATACTCATAGACAAGTCGCCTCAACCATGTTATCGATTGGATCCTAACTCTTACATAGACTTACTCCAGCCCGATCACTTAGTCGGGGTCTAGGGCGGGCTCGATCATACAACAAAGTGTGCACGTGACAGAGTCACGAGCAATCGCATCGCGATGCCCCAAGCTGCACACATCTAAGGGCCACTTGGTGTATAAAAGACCGCCAGCCAGATCACAACTAAGGTCTCGAAAACCCATACTAAGACATGCATGTTATAAACATACACGCAGCACACATGCCTAGTATGAACAGCAGGTATCATCACATAACTCTACAAAGTACTTCTTTATTTACTTACACATAGAGTATACAAAGATCACATGTCTGTGATCAACATTACATCATACAACAGAAGAAAATTAGGTCTGAGTACAGGCAAGTTTAACAAATGGCTTAGAGAAGCCTTGTAAACAAACATGCCCTTCCACGAGGGACCAGACTGCTGTCTGGGACTATGTTAACTTAATCAACGTCGAGCTTCACGAAGGTGACTCCATCGGGGTCCGGGTTCTCATCTAAAACATAGAATAAGCAAACGTGAGTACAAAGTCGTACTCAGCAAGAATTACATCAGATCTATACTACTCATGCTCAAGTATCAAGGTAAAGGGAGGTGGGGTTTCATCATGCAGAAGTGCCAGCTTTGACTTGGCTAATCCTGAACTACGAATACCAGACTTGAGGTAAGAAGCGTACACGAGTCCACTACATCTCCAACCAATACACCACTATGGTTACTTCCTCGACTTCCCCACGAGGAAGTACACCATAGCACTCACGCTTATCTTGCGAGTTTTATAAGTATCCATTCAAGTTGTCTAATAATTAGGTACAGGTTCCAAGTAGTCCATAACCGCGGACGCGGCTATTCAAATAGTTTTGTTAACCTTGCAAGGGTGTAAGGTACACACACATGACCATCGGTTACCGCCAGGTCTCGCCACCGTTCAAGAGGTGACAGCGAGGATGTTCACCACGACACTTCGCTCACAACCGATCTATTCCAGGAGTCGACTATCTGAGTTTGCCTCCGCTCGAGAGCCCGGCTGGATCAACTAAACGGACTCAAACAATGTAAGTGACCGAGACGCCACCTCTGGCAGATGGTTTTCCTTCCTCACAGGTGCACCCACATATCTATATGATGCAACCAGTTCCTTGTTCTTTTTCTAAGCACATGTAAAATGGAAAGCCCGAACTAATGTGACTCCTGGACGTCGACACGGATCAAGGTACTAGGCCGATAGGGGTCAGTGAGCCCAATGTGTGGTTGTACTCTTTGTCTTGGATTACCATACAAGAACTCGGTGCTTAAGGCGGTGTTCAACGAGATAACCCACTGTGTACTCCTCCACAGCCTCTCATCGTTCACCTTGTATTAGGGTGGATTCACCAACACAGTTTCACTTTCATCAACACCATGTTCACCATCATCCTGACTCACATCAAAAGCAACCTTATTGTACCACTAAGCATGCAATAATCATTAACAGTTGCAGGGCCACATTATATCAATCAACTCCTATGTCAGCTAGGATTGTGGTTTGCTTACTACTGTGATAAGATGATAGGTCATGCATCGGATATGGGTTCAACTATGCGGTAGAATCGATACAAAGTGATCTCCTAAACATGCATAAGCGAGACTGAGAGGGAATTGGGATTTGATAGATATGATCAATGGGGTTTGCTTGCCTTGCTGACGATACACTGGGTTTAACGGTGGTCTTCTTCTTCGGGGGTGATCACCGTCTTGGAGGCACTGTTATCGTCACAAACATCAACAAAGGGGGACACAAATAAAGTACAATGCTCAAGCACATGTTAAGTTGTGACATGATGTAAAGGTTACTGATTTGTGGCAAATTCAATTTAATTGAAGTATATTGCATTTGGAATGCAAATTCAAACTTCAAATTTGAATTCAAATTAAGTCATATGCACATTTGCTACTGTTTCCCCATTTTATAATGGTCAAACATGAAAACAAATTGCATATTCTTAATCCTTGCATTTTTCTGATAATTTTTCATATATTATTTGTCCAATTTGGAGTTCATATGAATTTTCTATGCTTTATTGAAGTTTGGCTATTTTTCTGGAATTTCTGTAATTCTTTTAATTCTCTGGAAAATCTTTATTGTGTCATGCTGATGTGGGGGTGATGTCACAGGGGGGGCTGACATCAGGGGCCCACCTGTAAGCCTCGGTGGGGTTAATCCCCTCTCTGTTAACTTAACAGAGGGGTTATTAGGGCTGGGGGTCCCACTGTCATAGACTAGGGTTAGGGGTTAAGAGGTGATTAAGGGGGGGCCTAATGGCGCCGTCGCCGGAGGCCACTGTTGCCGGCCGGAGTGCTCGCCGGAGTTGCAAAAACGGCTCGGGGTGGGGTTTGGCGGGCACGGTTGTGCTCCCCGCGGGCTTCCGGAGCTCGGCCACGACGACAATGGCGGCGGCCGGCGTCGGGTGAAGATGAAACCGCGCTGCGGTGCATGGAGGAGATCGGGAGATGGGGGAAAATGCTCACCTGAGCGTGGGGAGGACGAAGAGGTTGGAGAGGAGGCCGGAGGGGCCCCGGCGATGACGAATTTTCCGACGAGGTCCACGGCGGCCGGCGGCGCGAGTGTTGAAGCTTCCGTTGTCTTCAGAGAGCCGCAGCTCGATTGACTCCACGGGATGATGAAGACGTCCACTGCGGAGCTGATGGATACGACGGGGAGGTGGCTCGTCGACGTTGGCCGCGCAGGGGCTCGCCGGTGCTCTCCGGTGCGCTCGGGTCTTCACGGGGATCCGTCGGAGAGAGAGAGAGGAGGGGTCAGAGAGAGGGGGAGATGGACCTGGGGCCGTCCAGGCGTCGCGGTGGCGAGGATATGTGGAAGGGGAGGGCCTAGGTGGCTCGGCTGCCGCGGGCATGCTCGCCACGGCGGCGAGCTGCCTGCTCTGGCGTCGGCGGGGAAGACGACAAGGGGCAGGTGGGCTGGGCCAGGGGAAGTTGAGTTGGGCCCAAGGGCAGAGGGGGTGGGCTGGCTTTTGTTTTTCTTTTTTCTCTGTGTTTTTGTTTCTGTTTTCCTTTTCTGTTATTTGTTTTGCCCCAAATAAAAATAGCAGAGCATTTTTTAAAATCATGAAAACTTTTATGTGGGCTTATAACATATATAGCTAGCCACTCATAAGTTTTGGTGACTTTTGAAAATCAAAAAATTTGAATTTAAATTCAAATTGGAGTTCAGTTTAATTGCCAAGGCACCTTTTGAAATTTTGAATATTCCATGGGCATGGGAAAACACCCAAACCACTTTTAAAATGATCAGCATCATTTATAGGAATTTTCCAAATGTTCAAATGATTTTTGGAAAAAGATTTTTATCTGGCCATTTATTTAAATTCTCAGGGCTTTTCTTTTCCCCATTTTTGAATTTCTTTTGGAATTTTTGCATGATGCAAAGGGATCAAACAAACCCTAGCACTTACCCTAGTTGGGGTTCTGACAACTCTCCCCCACTCAAAAGAATCTCGTCCCGAGATTCAGAAGTCGTCGGGAGGAAGGAGGGGTACTCGGCACGGAGGCGGTCTTCTCTTTCCCACGTAGCTTCTTTCTCGGAGCGATGTGACCATTGTACTTTCAGGAACTTGATCTTCTGACGACGAGTGACACGCTCTGCGGAATCAAGAATACTGACGGGGTATTCTCGATAAGAAAGGTCATCTTGGAGATCAAGCGTTTCATGGTCGACTTCATGGATGGGGTCCTTGAAGCAACGCCTGAGTTGTGACACATGGAATACATCATGTACTCGGGAAAGGTGCGGAGGTAGTTCAAGTTGGTAGGCAACTTCTCCACGTTTAGCAAGAATGCGGAAAGGTCCGATGTAACATGGGGCCAACTTGCCTTTGATACCGAATCGTTGGGTTCCCTTCAGAGGAGTAACCCGGAGGTAAGCCTTCTCATCAATATTGTAGCTCTCCTCTCTATGATGATGATCATAGTAGCTCTTTTGACGAGACTGAGCGGCTTTCAATCGATCACGAACAATGCGAACTTGCTCTTCTGCTTCCTTGATCATGTCCGGTCCAAAGAATTGTCTTTCACCGGTTTCTGACCAGTTTAAAGGTGTTCGACATCGTCGTCCATAAAGGAGTTCAAAAGGAGCCATGTTCAGACTAGATTGATAGCTATTGTTATAAGCAAATTCAGCGAATGGAAGAGATTTCTCCCAATTGTTTCCGAATGAGATAACACAAGCTCTGAGCATGTCTTCAATAATTTGGTTAACCCTTTCAACTTGACCGCTAGACTGAGGATGGAAAGCTGTACTAAAGGATAGATGAGTTCCCATAGCATTCTGAAAGCTTCCCCAGAATCTAGAGGTGAAAAGGCTGCCACGATCAGAATTGATCACCAAAGGAACACCGTGAAGAGACACAATTCTAGAGATATACAAGTCCGCTAACTGGCTAGCAGTTATAGACTCGCGAACGGGAAGGAAGTGAGCAACTTTGGAAAGCCTATCTATGACAACGAAGATGGCATCATTTCCTTTCTGGGTTTTTGGAAAGCCGGTGATGAAGTCCATACCGACTTTGTCCCATTTCCACTCGGGAATAGGCAACGGTTGAAGTGTGCCAGCAGGTCTTTGGTGTTCTGCCTTAATGCGACGACAAACATCACATTCAGCAAAAAATCGAGCAATGTCTCTCTTCATCCTGGTCCACCAAAATCTCTGGCGTAGATCTCGGTAAATTTTTGTGCTACCGGGATGAATCGAGAGGGGAGTGTCATGGGCTTCTTTGAGGATGAGTTGCCTTAGATCCCTATTCTTAGGTACTACCAAACGATTTTCAAAGAATACCGTTCCTTTACTATCTGTGGAGAAACATTTAGCAACTCCGCTAGCAATGTTTTCCTTGATCCTGCGAACACCTCGTGCATGACTTTGGGCAACTCTGATTTTATCCTCAAGTGTTGGTTTCGCCACCAAGTTGAAAACAGATCCACGAGGAACAATCTCGAGGTTGAGCTTTCGAAATTCCTCATGAAGAAGTGGTTGATACTGTTGTAACATAAGGTTGTTACAATACGACTTACGACTTAGTGCATCAGCCATGACATTGGCTTTGCCTGGGGTGTAAGAAATTCCTAAGTCATAATCTTTTATCAACTCTATCCAGCGTCTTTGCCTGAGATTAAGATCTGGCTGGGTGAATATGTATTTGAGGCTTTGGTGGTCGGAATAAATCTCACAACGATTACCAAGGAGGTAATGTCGCCAAGTCTTCAGGGCATGAACTACGGCAGCGAGTTCAAGATCATGGGTAGGATAGTTCTCTTCATGTGGCCGCAAGTGGCGTGAAGCATAAGCTACCACATGTCGATCTTGCATAAGTATGCATCCTAATCCTTGCCGTGAAGCATCACAATAGATCTCGAAATCCCTTTTGGTGTCTGGAGGTGCAAGTACGGGTGCAGAAGTCAATCTTCTTTTTAGCTCTTGAAAGCTTTCCTCGCACTTGGGGGTCCATTTGAATTTCTTATCTTTCTTGAGGAGTTCAGTAAGAGGCTTTGCAACTTTGGAGAAGTTCTCAACGAAGCGGCGACAATAGCTTGCTAGGCCGAGAAAACTCCCAAATTGCTTAACCGATTCAGGTGGAGTCCAGTCAAGGACGGCCTGAACTCTCTCGGGATTGACTGCAACACCTTTCGCAAAAATCACGTGGCCTAAGTAGGTCACTTCTGGTAGCCAAAATTCACACTTGGAGAATTTAGCATACAGGCGATGCTCTCTAAGTTTCATCAATACCAGCCTTAGGTGTTCGGCATGCTCTTCTTCGTTCTTCGAGTAGATGAGAATGTCATCAAGATAAACCACAACAAATTTATCTAAGTACTCCATGAAGATCGAATTCATTAAGAGCGAGAAAGTGGCGGGGGCATTGGTTAAACCAAAGGACATGACGGTATACTCGTAAAGACCATAACGAGTAGTGAAAGCCGTCTTGGGAATGTCCTCGTTTCGGATTTTGATTTGATGATAGCCTAATCTCAAATCCATCTTGGAGAAGATAGAGGATCCTGCAAGTTGATCATAAAGATCATTGATCCTGGGCAGTGGGTACTTGTTCTTTATTGTCGCTAGATTTAGCGGGCGATAGTCTACGCACATCCTTTCTGTTCCATCTTTCTTCGTTACGAACAGAACGGGGCAACCCCATGGCGATGAGCTAGGGCGGATGAAGCCTTTTGCCAACGAAGCGTCAAGTTGGGTTTTTAGCTCAGCTAGCTCATGTGGGGCCATTCTATATGGACGTCTGGAAATTGGGGCTGTGTCTGGTATAAGATCCACTATGAGTTCTACACATCTGTCGGGTGGCATGCCCGGCAGTTCTTCAGGAAAGACATCCGGGAAGTCGCGAACCACCAGAATATCTCCAAGGTCTGGAAGGGGAAGCACATTCAAAGTATGCATCTGGGTTCTAGATTTGGGTGATGTGTAGTTAATGATCTGGCCTGAAGGATGGGTGAGTTTAGCTGACTTGGCTTTACAATCAAGGAAAGCATTCTGCCTTGATAACCAATCCATTCCTAGGATGACATCAATGTCCGAAGACTTGAGGGCTATAAGAGAAGCAAGGAATACTAAACCCTCAATTGCAATTTGATTGCCATGGCTTACTCTATTAGTTTGCCATTTGTAACCAGGAGTTTGAATGATCATTGGAGAAAACATTTCTTCAAAGGGGCTCATGACGAAGTGCATAACTCTCTGACATGAATGAATGAGAAGCTCCTGGATCGAAAAGAACGGAGGCGGGAACATGATTCACTGGGAGTGTGCCAAGGATGACGTCGGAAGCAACAGTGGTTTCCTCAACTGAGATTTGGTTCACATAACCACTACTTGTGACTGAAAGCTTTACTGGGATGGTTTTGGTGGTGGATTTATTTGGAGGCTTAGGTCGAGGATGACGTGGTGCCATCAAGACCTGAGGGCATTGACGATAGTAATGGCCTGGAAGATCACACTTAAAGCATACCCTGTCTGAATTGCTAGGAGTGGGATTACTTGGCTGCACACCATCATTCCGGGGTGGAATAATGTGTTGGGGTGGATGACATATATTGGAGGTTGGTCTCTGCAGAAAGTTTCGAGCTATGGCTCTGGTTGGAATCCAAATTCGGCGTTTCTGAGGGGCTGAACTTGAAGAAGGAGCAAGCTCAAGAGCATGCTTGCGAGACTCCTCGAAAATTTCATTGCCATGCTCAGCTCTGAAGGATCTGTTGACTAAATCCTCAAAGGTGGAAAATTTGATGAGGTTGAGATCATGAAGAAAGATGGGGCTAAGTCCCTTACGGAACCTTGCCTGCTTTCTGGCATCGGTGGTGATCTCATCTTGGTCATACCGAGCAAGACGGTTGAACTCTCTCACATACTCATGGATGGACATCTCTCCTTGAGTCAGATTGCAAAACTCTTCCTTCTTGCGCTCCATCAACTCATCCAGAAGGTGGTACCCTCGAAAGGCAACACAGAACTCTTGCCAAGTCACTAGGTGACCATCAGGCTGCATCGCAACATAGTTCTCCCACCATTCAGCAGCAGCACCTTCCAGAAAGTATGCCGCGAATATAACTCGATCATCGGGAGCAACATGTGCAGTATCAAGCTTACGCTCGATGGAACGGAGCCAATCATCAGCTTCAAGGGGCTCAGAAGAACATCGGAATACCGGTGGCTTGAGGAGGATGAAGTCCTGAATGCTCACAACCACATTACGCTGACGAGCGGTATTCTGCTCGATGAGCTCCAGAAGGCGTGTTTGATCACGTCGATTCTTCTCAGCTTCCATCATGATTTCCGCCGCAGAAGGCGGTGGTAGAGGTTCATCATCATTTCGATTCCGAACACGGTCTCGATTCCGACGAACAGCACTACGAGTTCCACCTGACATCCTGTGTGATAAAAATCAACAATCATAACAGGGTGTATGATGGAATCAAATACAAGAAGGACATGAAGAAGACGGAAAAGATGATAATGCGAAGACAATGATCCACAGAAACTTGGAACAAATCTGGCAGCATAACGGCTACACCGGGATGGAAAACAAGACAACCTCGAGGAGATTTTACAGAACTTCCTCAAGGAACTCAACAGAACGACGAGTCTGGACGACCACAACTATCCTACGGCTACAAGGAGGCAAACAACGAGATGTTCTAGTCAGACATAGATGAGCCTAGTCCTATCATCCCGTAGAAAAGATAAGGGTGACCCAGAACTCAGATCGATGAGGGTAAGGAGAAAAAGAAGCCTTACGTTGTTCCCTTTATACCCAAGTAACTATATAACTATAGAATGCTAGACTCGACTTAGACAAACGGTTTGATAAGCCTACAGACAGTCCTGCTCTGATACCAAGTCTGTCGGGACCCGGGGTTAGCGTATGTAATTCCAGTCACGATACAATCACATGGAGAGCCGAGAGCCGTACCCACTTGTCTAAGAAGACAAGGTCAAGCACAGAACGCTCTCGGAAAGCATCAAACGTGAGGGGCATCCCATCCAGGCCGGATGATCAACTGAGATGGGTCCTCAACGTCCTCTCACAAGTCTAAATGCTTATGGGTGGTGAATCCCATACTCATAGACAAGTCGCCTCAACCATGTTATCGATTGGATCCTAACTCTTACATAGACTTACTCCAGCCCGATCACTTAGTCGGGGTCTAGGGCGGGCTCGATCATACAACAAAGTGTGCACGTGACAGAGTCACGAGCAATCGCATCGCGATGCCCCAAGCTGCAAACATCTAAGGGCCACTTGGTGTATAAAAGACCGCCAGCCAGATCACAACTAAGGTATCGAAAACCCATACTAAGACATGCATGTTATAAACATACACGCAGCACACATGCCTAGTATGAACAGCAGGTATCATCACATAACTCTACAAAGTACTTATTTATTTACTTACACATAGAGTATACAAAGATCACATGTCTGTGATCAACATTACATCATACAACGGAAGCAAATTAGGTCTGAGTATAGACAAGTTTAACAAATGGCTTAGAGAAGCCTTGTAAACAAACATTCCCTTCCACGAGGGACCAGACTACTGTCTGGTACTATGTTAACTTAATCAACGTCGAGCTTCACGAAGGTGACTCCATCGGGGTCCGGGTTCTCATCTAAAACATAGAATAAGCAAATGTGAGTACAAAGTTGTACTCAGCAAGACTTACATCAGATCTATACTACTCATGCTCAAGTATCAAGGTAAAGGGAGGTGGGGTTTCATCATGCAGAAGTGCCAGCTTTGACTTTCTAATCCTGAACTACGAATACCAGACTTGAGGTAAGAAGCGTACACGAGTCCACTACATCTCCAACCAATACACCACTATGGTTACTTCCTCGACTTCCCCACTAGGAAGTACACCATAGCACTCACGCTTATCTTGCGAGTTTTATAAGTATCCATTCAAGTTGTCTAATAATCAGGTACAGGTTCCAAGTAGTCCATAACCGCGGACGCGGCTATTTGAATAGTTTTGTTAACCTTGCAAGGGTGTAAGCTACACACACATGACCATCGGTTACCGCCAGGTCTCGCCACCGTTCAAGAGGTGACAGCGAGGATGTTCACCACGACACTTTGCTCACAACCGGTCTATTCCAGGAGTCGACTATCTGAGTTTGCCTCCGCTCGAGAGCCCAGCCGGATCAACGAAACGGACTCAAACAATGTAAGTGACCGAGACGCCACCTCTAGCAGATGGTTTTCCTGCCTCACAGGTGCACCCACATATCTATATGATGCAACCAGTTCCTTCGTTCTTTTTCTATGCACATGTCAAATGGAAAGCCCGAACTAATGTGACTCCTGGACGTCGACACGGATCAAGGTACTAGGCCGAGAGGGGTCAGTGAGCCCAATGTGTGGTTGTACTCTTTGTCTTGGATTACCATACAAGAACTCGGTGCTTAAGGCGGTGTTCAACGAGACTACCCACTGTGTACTCCTACACAGCCTCTCATCGTTCACCTTGTATTAGGGTGGATTCACCAACACAGTTTCACTTTCATCAACACCATGTTCACCATCATCCCGACTCACATCAAAAGCAACCTTATTGTACCACTAAGCATGCAATAAGCATTAACAGTTGCAGGGGCCACATGATATCAATCAACTCCTATGTCAGCTAGGATTGTGGTTTGCTTACTACTGTGACAAGATGATAGGTCATGCATCGGATATGGGTTCAACTATGCGGTAGAATCGATACAAAGTGATCTCCTAAACATGCATAAGCGAGACTGAGAGGGAATTGGGATTTTATAGATATGATCAATGGGGTTTGCTTGCCTTGCTGACGATACACTGGGTTTAACGGTGGTCTTCTTCTTCGGGGGTGATCACCGTCTTGAAGGCACTGTTATCGGCACAAACATCAACAAAGGGGGACACAAATAAAGTACAATGCTCAAGCACATGTTAAGTTGTGACATGATGTAAAGGTTACTGATTTGTGGCAAATTCAATTTAATTGAAGTATATTACATTTGGAATGCAAATTCAAACTTCAAATTTGAATTCAAATTAATTCATATGCACATTTGCTACTGTTGCCCCATTTTAAAATGGTCAAACATGAAAACAAATTGCATATTCTTAATCCTTGCATTTTTCTGATAATTTTTCATATATTATTTGTCCAATTTGGAGTTTATATGAATTTTCTATGATTTATTGAAGTTTGGCTATTTTTTTGGAATTTCTGTAATTCTTTTAATTCTCTGGAAAATCTTTATTGCGTCATGCTGATGTGGGGGTGATGTCACAGGGGGGGGCTGACATCAGGGGCCCACCTGTAAGCCTCAGTGGGGTTAATCCCCTCTCTGTTAACTTAACAGAGGGGTTATTAGGGCTGGGGGTCCCACTGTCATAGACTAGGGTTAGGGGTTAAGAGGTGATTAAGGGGGGGCCTAATGGCGTCGTCACCGGAGGCCACTGTTGCCGGACGGAGTGCTCGCCGGAGTTGCAAAAACGGCTCGGGGTGGGGTTTGGCGGGCACGGTTATGCTCCCCGCGGGCTTCTGCATGCAACCATGCCATTGGGGGGTCTCGGGGAAGGCTGTGGAGCTCGGCCACGACGACAATGGCGGCGGCCAGCGTCGGGTGAAGATGAAACCGCGCGATGATGAATTTTCCGACGAGGTCCACGGGGGCCGGCGGTGCGAGTGTTGAAGCTTCCGTCGTCTTCAGAGAGCCGCAGCTCGATTGACTCCACGGGATGATGAAGACGTCCACTGCGGAGCTGATGGACACGACGGGGAGGTGGCTCGTCGACGTTGGCCGCGCAGGGGCTCGCCGGTGCTCTCCGGTGCGCTCGGGTCTTCACGGGGATCCGTCGGAGAGAGAGAGAGGAGGGGTCAGAGCGAGGGGGAGATGGACCTGGGGTCGTCCAGGCGTCGCGGTGGCGAGGAGATGAGGAAGGGGAGGGCCTAGGTGGCTCGGCAGCCGCGGGCATGCTCGCCACGGCGGCGAGCTGCCTGCTCTGGCGTCGGCGGAGAAGACGATAAGGGGCAGGTGGACTGGGCCAGGGGAAGTTGAGTTGGGCCCAAGGCCAGAGGGGGTGGGCTGGCTTTTGTTTTTCTTTTTTCTCTGTGTTTTTGTTTCTGTTTTCCTTTTCTGTTATTTGTTTTGCCCCAAATAAAAATAGCAGAGCATTTTTTAAAATCATGAAAACTTTTATGTGGGCTTATAACATATATAGCTAGCCACTCATAAGTTTTGGTGACTTTTGAAAATCAAACAATTTGAATTTAAATTCAAATTGGAGTTCAGTTCAATTTCTAAGGCACCTTTTGAAATTTTGAATATTCCATGGGCATGGGAAAATACCCAAACCACTTTTAAAATGATCAGCATCATTTATAGGAATTTCCCAAATGTTCAAATGATTTTTGGAAAAAGATTTTTATCTTGCCATTTATTTAAATTCTCAGGGCTTTTCTTTTCCCCATTTTTGAATTTCTTTTGGAATTTTTGCATGATGCAAAGGGATCAAACAAACCCTAGCACTTACCCTAGTTGGGGTTCTGACACTCATTCCCGAAACCCGACGCGCGCGCGCGCGCGTAGTGACGAGGCGAGGCGAGCGAGGAGGAGGAGCGCGCGTGTAGCACTTCTCTTCTCAAGCTCTTACAAGTTCTAGTGGAGCTCACCTTATAAAGAGGTGTGGCTCTCCCTCCACTAGCGAGGTGGTACTAAACTTCCCACCACTTGCTATGCATGAATGGGCCAAGAGAATTTCAGAATTTACAAAGTGCTTTGGGCCAAAGGCCCACTCAGCAAATGAGTGTAAAATTCAGCAATCCCCCACAAAGTCTCATTGGCTCATCTCATCATTTTTGTTCCAAATCATTGTTTATATACCGATGTTTTAGTGGAGACTGATAAGTTGAACTTCCACGTAGAATTCATGCTGCACTAGTTCACAACTTTAATAGTGTACTATGCCTTGAACTGCAAGCTTTCTGTAAATCTAGTTTCACACAAACCCTTGATCGATACTGGGCTGCCGCAAGGCTTCCCCGCGGGTGGAGCTTATACGTCATACTCCAAATCCTTTCATGAGTTTATTAGAGAGCACCCAACTCTCATGGACTGCGACGTTTAACCGCCAAGCTCATATAGGTGTATTCCTCAAAAGATGCTCTGCAGGACGACATCTTTGCTTATATACATAATCCACTTGGAACACATTAAGATAAATATCAACCTACCATGCAGATCAGGAGATTATATCATCATAACGGAGTGGGGTAATCAATATAAGGATACTCTCCTCTCAGCTGACCAACAGCTTGTCTCCTACTTCTACTTCACGGGATCTCCGATCACATAGAGTAGGTTACCACTTTGGACAACTCAAACGGTGGGTCTCAACCCCATCTCCCTCGATGCATTATCTATCACATTACGTGATAGACCCTTTGTGAAGGGATCCGCCAGATTTTTAGACGTTTGGATATAATCCAATGTAATAACTCCGGAGTTCTTCAATTTTCTGACAGATTTCAGTCTCCTCTTCACATGTCTTGATGACTTCATATTATCCTTAGAACTGTTTATTTTGACGATCACAGTTTGATTATCACAGTTCATCAGGATAGCGGGTATTGGTTTTTCAACCACAGGTAAGTCCATCAAGAGCTCACGAAGCCACTCTGCTTCAACAGTGGATGTGTCTAATGCTGTGAGTTCTGCTTCCATAGTTGACCTCGTTAAGATGGTCTGCTTGCAAGACTTCCAGGAAACAGCGCCACCACCAAGTGTAAACAAATACCCACTTGTGGCCTTAATCTCATCAGCATCATATATCCAGTTGGAATCACTATAACCCTCAAGTAACCTAGGATACCCAGTATAGTGAATCCCATAGCTCGCAGTGCCTTTCAAATATCGCATAACTCTCTCAAGCGCATGCCAATGATCATCTCCCGGATTTGACACAAATCGGCTTGGTTTGCTAACAGAAAATGAGATGTTAGGCCTCATGGCACTTGCCAAGTACATAAGCGAGCCAATAATCTGAGAGTATCTCAGTTGATCTCTAGCAATCTGTTTATTCTTATGAAGTAGCACGCTAGGATCATATGGTGTTGGAGAGGGCTTACAGTCGCTATACCCAAAACGACTTAAGACCTTTTCCACATAGTGAGACTGAAGCAGAGTAATCCCACCATCATCATCTCTTAATAGCTTGATGTTCAAGATAACATCAGCTACCCCCAGATCTTTCATCTCAAAACAGCGAGATAAGAAATCCTTGACCTCCTTGTTTAAATCGAGGTTGGTCCCAAAAATCAATATGTCGTCGACATATAGACAAAGAATGACTCCCTCGCCCCCACCATGGCGATAGTGCACACACTTGTCGGCCTCGTTTACAACAAAGCCTTCAGCAGTTAAAGTCCTTTCAAACTTTTCGTGCCACTGCTTAGGAGCTTGCTTAAGGCCATACAACAACTTCAATAACTTACACACCTTGCCCTCTTGACCAGGTACTACAAAACCATCTGGCTGCTCCATGTAAATTTCCTCGTCCAACTCTCCATTGAGGAAAGCTGTCTTAACGTCCATTTGATGAACGAGAAGACCGTGCGAGGCAGCCAATGAAAGTAGCACCCGCATAGTGGTCAATCTGGCCACTGGTGAGTAAGTATCGAAGAAGTCTTCACCTTCTTTTTGAGTATAGCCCTTGTCCACAAGCCTTGATTTGTATTTCTCAATAGTACCATCCGGCCTAAGCTTTTTCTTGAACACACACTTACATCCTATAGGTTTGCACACATAAGGACGTTCAGTAATTTCCCAGGTTCCGTTAGCCAAGATGGAATCCATCTCACAACGAACGGCTTCCTTCCAGTAGTTAGCATCAAGAGATGCATAGGCTTCTGAAATAGTGTTGGGTGTGTCATCCACGACGTACACAATGAAATCATCACCAAAGGACTTTGCAGTCCTCTGTCTCTTGCTCCTTATAGGAGTTTCATTGTCATCCTCCTCAAGATTCTCAACGTGTTCTATCAAAATGGTGGTCTCAGGAATCTCAATTAAATCCTGACCAGATAAAGTAGGAATCTCCTGGTTTGATGAGGTAGGCATATCCTTCATAGGAAATATATCCTCAAAGAAAGTCGCATCATTCGACTCCATAATTGTACCAACACGCATGTCGGATACCTCAGATTTTACTATCAAAAATCTATAGCCAATGCTATGAAAAGCATAACCCAACAAAAAACAATCTACGGTTTTTGGTCCAAGCTTGCGCTTCTTGGGGATCGGTATATTGACCTTTGCCAAACAGCCCCAAGTACGTAAGTAAGAGAGTTTCAGCCTTTTCCTTTCCCATTCCTCAAATGGGGTAACAGTTTTTGTCTTTGTGGGAACTCGGTTTAGGACATGACATGCAGTCATTAGCGCCTCCCCCCACCATGCCTTGGAGAGACCCGAAGTATCTAACATGGCGTTAACCAAATCAGTTAGAGTTCGGTTCTTTCTTTCGGCCACCCCATTTGACTGAGGTGAATAGGGAGGCGTCCTATCATGTATTATACCATGTTCCGCACAAAACAAATCAAATTCATTGGAAAAGTATTCTCCACCACGATCAGACCTAAGCCGTTTAATCTTTCGATCAAGTTGGTTCTCTGCTTCAGGTTTATAGTTTTTGAAGTAAGTTAAAGCCTCATCTTTAGATTTCAGAAGATACACATAACAATATCTAGTAGAGTCATCAATCAACGTCATGAAATATTTCTTTCCACCTTTTGTCATCACACCATTCATCTCACAGAGGTCTGAATGTATAAGTTCCAGTGGTGCCAAGTCTCTTGCCTCTGCAGTCTTATGGGACTTGCGAGGTTGCTTAGCTTGAACGCATACTTGGCACTTGGAACCCTTGACAGTAGGAAACTTCGGAATTAAACTCATATTAGCTAACCTCGTCATGCTACCAAAGTTAATGTGACAGAGTTGAGAATGCCAAACATTGGACTCATTATCATAACAAATGTGATTAACAACTTTGGTGCAAATATCTGACAAAGAAAGGAGGAACAAGCCTCCGCATTCATAGCCTTTCCCAATGAATTGTCCATACTTGGAAATTACAAATTTATTGGACTCGAAAACCAACTTAAAACCATCTCGACACAAACGCGAACCGCTAACGAGATTTTTATTGATGGGGGGCACATGATGAACGTTCTTCAGTCGCACGATCTTCCCCGAAGTAAACTTCAGATCCACTGTACCGACCCCACGAACAGTAGCATATGACCCGTTCCCCATCAGCACGGGGGAAGTCCCTATGACCTGATAAGAAGAAAACATAGAGGCGTCAGCACAGACATGAACATTGGCACCAGTATCAATCAACCAATCAGGAGACTGACGTAATGAAAGAATTGTAGGGACGTACCCAGAGTCTTTCATCTCCGTGTCAATGACAACAATGGCGGTCTTGCCGCCATTCTCAGGTCCGCACTCCTCGTAACGAATAGGGCAGCTGGAGGCCCAATGTTTTTCACTGCCGCAAACATGGCACACTCCCATCTTCTTATTAGGATTCTTCTTGAAGTTGGTAGGCTGTGACGGCTTGTTCTTTTTATCAAATTTGCCTTTTCCACCAGATTTATTCTTGAAGTTGAACTTGTTGGTCTGGTAGTTCTTTTTATGTACCATATGGGCACTTGAACAACCCTCAGGAACTCGAGCACGTGTATCCTTTGCTCTCTCCTTCTCTTCAACATCAAGAGTCCCAATGAGATTCGCAACGCAAAACTCTTGCCCCTTGTGTTTTAAAGAAGTAGCAAAGTTGTTCCACGAATGTGGAAGTTTGGCAATAATGCCTCCGGCCACAAACTTGTCTGGCAACACACACTTGAAGTGCTCAAGTTCTTTGTCAAGCGACTGTATCTCATGCGCTTGTTGAACAACAGAGCGCTCATCGGTCATCTTGTAGTCATAATATTGTTCCATGACATACAATTCGCTGCCAGCGTCCGAGGCCCCAAACTTGGCCTCGAGCGCATCCCACATGTCCTTGCCGTTATCAAATGACATATATGAATCCACAATGGAATCATCAAGAATACCAAGGAGGGAACCCTTAAAGAGAGTATCGATCTTCTCATAAGCCTCCTGCTGTGCAGGATTAAGATCGCCCTCGGCTTTGCCCTTGGTGGCGTCATAGCATTGCATGGACTGAAGCCAGTACACTGCTCTCGTGCGCCACCGCTTATAGTGCACCCCCTTTAAAGGCGGCGGCTTCATAGACGCAAGTAAGCCAGATGCAGTAAATTGCCTATAATCAGGTTTTTGGGTTGTTGAATATATTAGCAATTTAGCATATGATTTAATCCACGAAATAGACAAACAATCCATGGCAATAATGAAACAGATCAAACTAGCCATGCGATCTACTAAAACAGTAGACAACAAGATCACATCTAAAGAAATTACTAGGAACACGACTTGCGACATGATCTCAAACAGAGAAGAACAGATCACGTACGGTGCAGCGGGTGTGAAGCCGCTGGTGTTGGTGTTGGTGTCGCCCATGTCGTTGATGGAGAGGCTGCCGACGTCCGGGAAGAAGTCGTCGTCGGAGAAGTAGTCGTCGCTGTCAGCAGTCGCGCGAGTGCGCTCCCCAAAAACCTGATCGCCCCTCTCCCGTACAGGATCTTGAGAGGCGGAGTTTCGGAGGCCTGCTGTCCCTTCTTGCGGTGCACGCCGGAAGAAGGGATGGAGAAGACTTGAGCGGCGGCGTAATGATCTGGAACGAGGAGGAGGAACCATATGGCGGTGCGGCCAAGGTAGGGTTTGCGCTGTTTATATAGACGCAGCAGGACGGGCCGACGTGGGAGTAGAGCCCACGAAAAAGGCGCACCAATTAAGCATAATTAACGCGTCCGTCATTAATTTTTCCCGAGCTGCAAAAGTATAAGCGTACGCATAGCTTTTTCCTCGGCTCGGCTCATTCCCGAAAACCGACGCGCGTGCGCGCGCGTCGTGACGAGGCAAGCGAGGAGGAGGAGCGCGCTTGTATCACTTCTCTTCTCAAGCTCTTACAAGTGCTAGTGGAGCTCACCTTATAAAGAGGTGTGGCTCTCCCTCCACTACCGAGGTGGTACTAAACTTCCCACCACTTGCTATGCATGAATGGGCCAAGAGAATTTCAGAATTTACAAAGTGCTTTGGGCCAAAGGCCCACTCAACAAATGAGTGTAAATTTCAGCACTTAGAATGCATGTTGTTTCCAGAATAAACTAATTGCTTTCTGCTCGTGTGCGGTGTAGCGAGTTTTATTATAATTTTATTCATGCAGACAAACAGAATATGATTCAGAACTAAATAGTAAAGGTATGTGTCTCTTCCCCTTCGTGGACCCCCCCCCCCCGGATTTACTTACTCAATCTGATGAGAGGATGAGCACCAGACGGGACGAAAGAGGAGGCTTGCGGCTGGAAATTTATTCCTCCTTATCACGAATGCATTTGGGTTCCCTGGATGTGTATGTCTTTTCACTTTACAAAATCTTTGTTATTTCCTTGCAAGGCCAGTACTGCTTCTTTGATGTTTCTGGTTACTAGAATTTTTGTGTTGCTTTTTTAATGCCAAACTACCAATCCTTGTTCATATATGTGGTTGTACAGCTCTATAACCAAAATTATACATGTTATTATGTGCTTGATTCACACATAAATATTCGGAGATAGTTCAATGCATAATTCTGGAGGAACTTTTGGCTCTTAGGTGAAGCTAAACCAAAAATCCTTAATTAGCATGTTTCTTACTAACTTTATAATTAATTTTGTTGCCTTTTTCTCTACATAACAATTATATGAATTTCAAAAATTTCCTATAGGTTCAGTAAAAGAACCATGTTTCTTAATGTTCTATCTTGTATATTGTACTAGCATTTAAGCCTCTTGCTTTATTTTGGGGTGTAGCCTCTCACTTTAATTTCTCCGTTCCCTTTTTTCAATGTAAGATCGGAGGCTGAAGTGATTTTTAGCTCAAACATTGCAAGAAAACTGGTCTAGCAATAAGCTATCTTGTCATCATCCTATAATGTGGATGTTTTACTCACATTTAAACTTCCCGCAATATATGAAGAAGCATTGGTAGAACAATTCATTTATTAAACTAAAGCTGAAGCAACGCCAAATATTATGTAACTAACTTGATGAAAAGAATGATTGTATCCGTAGTGCCCAATGTAATAGAAATTATGATAAACTTGCTATCTTTGAAACATAAGATTTTCCTTTATTGATTATTAATGTTAACTGCAACATATGTAATTAGCATCTGATTCTCCACACTACCTTCTTGTCTTGTTCGAAGAGAATTTCCAGAGGGGACGTTTGTCTTTGAGAGAGTGTGGGAGAGAAAGAGAGCAATGCTGCTCTTCTTCTTAAATTGCTTACCAGTTTGAAGGTCAGTCCCATATCTTTGTATAAGAGACGCTCTCTAATAAGGTCGATCATATCACCTTCTTTTAATGTTTGTTGGATAAACTTTCATTCATTAAGCAATTCCTTTTAGAACTAACTAACATATCATCTTGCAGGAACCTTCATGGAACGAGATGTACAACTTCAATGCACCATTTTTTCAATTTTTCTTGCTGATTTATGCTAAGAAATTATGAAAAAAAAATGTTATACGACCTTATTTTTGAATTCTGATTCTGTTTGATCTACCTATATTTCAGTAAACTTTATGATGGGAGTGTATATATATGGAAGCATATCACTTAAATTGCAAAATCAAGCAAGACAATTCATATACTAAACAAATTTATATAAGTTGTTTTATGTATCTAGAAACTTAGAGCCAAAATAGATGGGCGCAGCAATGCGCGCCATCAACGATCTAGGTATAGATACGTTTGGGACGTATCAGACGATGTACTGTATGCAACACATCCAAGTCCAAGCTGAAGCCTCACGGTTTGTATACTCCACTACCTGCTCCTACCACACCTTGGAAAGGTATTAGTATGGATTTTGTGTTAGGATTGCCACGTACTAAACATGGTCATGAAGTATATTTGTGGTAGTGGATAGATTTTCTAAGATGGCACATTTTATTGCATGCCACAAAAGCGGCGATGCGTCGCATGTTGCTAATCTGTTTTTTCAGGGAGATTGTACGCTTGCATGGAGTTCCCAAGACAATTATTTCCGACCGAGATGTGAAGTTTGTGACCTACTTCTAGAAGACACTTGGGGAAAGTTGGGGACAAAGTTGATGTTCAGCACTACATGTCATCCCCAAACTGATGGTCAAACGGAGGTGGTGAATAGAACATTGTCACAATTGTTGTGAGCTATGATCAAGAAAAATAGGCGTGAATGGGAGGAGTGTTTCCCACATGTTGAGTTTGCTTATACCAGAGCGGTGCACACTACTACCCAGCTTTGTCCTTTTGAGGTGTTGTATGGTTTCAAGCCAATCATGCCACTTGATTTGCTGCCTCTTCCATTGCATGAGAGAGTCAATATGGAGGCATCAAAAAGAGAAGATTATATGAAGCAGATTCATGAGAGCACACGAGAGGCTATTGAGAAACAAGGCAAGAACGTTGCTGCTGCAAGGAACCATTCACAGAAGCAAGTTCTATTTCAGCGTGGAGATATGGTTTGGGTGCATTTGCGCAAGGAAAGGTTCCAGAGTTGTGGAATTCTAGGTTGAAGCCGCGTGGTGCTGGTCCTTACAAGGTGTTAGCCAAGATCAATGACAATGCCTACTTGATTGATATTCCTATTGCTGAGTTTGGTGGTGCTTGCAATAGCTTTAACGTTGCTGATTTTTCACCATACATGGGAGATGACCTTGGAGCGTCGAGGTCGACGCCTTTTGAAGGGGGAGGATATTATGAGGACATCCCTACTAATTCCACATCTCCAGTTCGTCATGAAGTACAAGATGATGCTACAAAGAAGAAGGTGATGAAATCAGAATTGGACCTATTACAAGAGCTCGTGCAAAGCTGATAGAACAATAGGTGAAATCACTATTAATAGATTCTGATGTTTCATATAATGAGAATTATATACTGTCTAAATCTTTGTATGTTTTCATAATCAGGTATTATCATGAAGACGAGGATCTAAAAGGAGGAGAAGATGGGAAAATCTCCAACTTTCGGACGTCTGACCCATTTCGGATGTTCGACATCGGAGGCGCAGACCTACGAAGCCTCAAGGACCTCATGTTACAGAAGGCCTGCTCTCCATGACGGACTTCCGACGGGAATCGAAAGTCCGACACATTGGACTTCCGACATCTGACGGACGTCCGACATGAAGGCCCCCAAGACAACCCCCGAGTACAGAACCGACATCGCCAGAGACGGACTTCCGACATGATTCGGATGTCCGACACGTCGGACGTCCGAAACCCATCGGACGTTCGAACTGCCTGGGCGCAGATCTGACGGGCTTCGGCCCTTGTATCCGAGTTTAGATCCCCTAGATTATAAATATCCAGCTCCCAACGAGTTTTAGGGTTAGACCACGTATAAGATAAGGCCATAGTTCTGGAGAATAGCTACAGGCGTTCATCTTGAATCATAACCTCCAATTCGTATCGATCTTGAGTTCAACTACTGCATGGTCTGTGTGATCTATTATTCAATTGGGAATTAGTAGATTGCAAATTACCGTCTCGTGGTCGACGGCTACGTTGCGCAAGTGTGTGAAGTTGTGAATATCCGAAGGGTAGAGAGTTATCGCATTGGCAACTGGGATCTAGCGAGGAGATTTCATCGTCTACATACAAGTTATCTATCATTGCCCTCATATTCACCGTATGCTTACTGAGAAGATTGGGCCACCCCATATCAGATTGTCAATCTCTCCATCCTTGTTGTTTAAAAGGATAAAACACAAGGGGGAATAATAATAATTGCAACGGAAAGGAAATAAAAGTAGTAAAGGTGAACGGTGTAAACTATGGTGGAAATATGGACCGGGGTACCATGACTTTCACTAGTGATATCTCTCTCCCAAAATACGATAAACAACTATGCTGGCTGAACAAATTACATTCGGGAATTGACAAAATTATAAACGCACCACAATGCTAATTATGCTACAGTAAAGATAGAGGCTCAATCGTATGGGCATTACACCAAAACAAGTAGACCGTTCAAGCTATGTTCAGCGCATGAGGATTTAATCCACTAGAGTATCTAATCCACGAGAGATTTTGGTGAACATCTCATGCCCCCGTAACTCCCATGTGGAATATTTCCCCTAGTGGAATTAATCCTTACACTTGTTCGGTTGCAGCAACATTGGTACAATAGCCTGCACGATTGATACGTCCCAAACGCATCTATAAGTTCTGCTTGCTCCATGCATATTTTGAGTGATATTGCTATGCTCTAGATACACTTTCAAAAAAAATCATCATATTTGGACTAACTTATTAACTCAGTGCACCACAATGGCAGTTCCTGTTTTCTGCTGTTTTTCTATTTCAGGTTTCCCCCATATTAAAAGTGCTCCAAAAATTCAGGAAAATCAGATAAAAAATCAGCGCAGAAGAACCTTCCGGAATGACCTGGGTGGGGCCAGAGGGCCACCACCAGAGGTCCAGGCGCCCTGGTGGCGCGGCCTAGGGCTTGGTCGCACCAGGGGGGTGCCTGGACACCTGGTGCCCCCCTGTCTGCCCCCTTCGTCTATTTATTCCCCGTGACGGGATTCTTCCGAAGACAGAACCCTTTTTCGCGATCTCGCCTCTGTTTCGCCGCCGCCGCTCTTCCAAGATCGGGAGCGCCAACATACCTCTTCCCGGCACCCTGCCGGAGGGAGGATTGACCTCCGGGAGCCTCTCCTCCACCATGGACGCTTCCCGCATGATCCGTGAGTACTCTACCTTGGACCATCCATCCGTGATCAGTAGCTATGTGATGTTTTCCTCCCCTCTTTGTTCTTCATGGATTAGACCTCGTGAGCTGCCCTACATGATCGAGGCACATATGTAATTTTCTGTTGTTTCTATGCTGATTTTGATGGATCTTATGGATTATGATACTATGTTCAGTTTGTGATTGAGTAATATATTTGGTTCTCATCTTTTATATTTATGTTGTTGAGTAATTCTTGCATGTTGTCCGTTGCTGTTTATTGCCTTGGCCAAGTAGTAGGTAGTGATTCCAAGAGGGAACGTTATGCTCGATTGTGGGTTCATGCCCCCTGATGACTAGCTTGAGTGACAGAAATATGAGTCTAGGGGATGTGTTTTTTCCATAAGGGGGAAAACAACGGTGCTTGGAACCGCGGTTGCAAGGATTGTTTACTTTACACAAAGTTCTTTTAATGCAGTTGTCTGTTGCTTTGGGTTTACACTTTGGGTGGGGCTTGCAACTTAATACCAGCGAGATGTTTTGGATAGATATCTCAAGGTGGATGATTAGTAGTAGATGTAGTTGGATTTCGGTCTACTTATTTTGGCGTACCGCCCATGATTTTGAGCCTTGTCCTTTCTTTGTAGCATAGTTAGCATTGCGGTTCATTTTTAATCCTGTCAATTGCCAAGCTGTGAATTGTTTACCTCGCATAGCAGTTTTACCGTCTTTTGGGAGAGAGACATCACTAGTGAATATCACGGGACCCCGGTCCATATTCTCATCACTGTTTACACGCTCAATTTATTTTATGCTTTTACTTTCTAGCTGCTATCACCATTATCATTATCCCTTGCGTTTGATCCTTTGTAAAAAACAAGGCCGGAGAGATTGGCAACCTCTCTGAACTTCGGTGGGAGCAAAGTTAATTATGTCGTGTGCAGGTCCAGGAGAAGCAAGTGATTCTTTTCAGACGGCGCATCACTTGTCGAACCACCTACTTATCACTATCGGAGTCCTACTGGAGACATAAACCTCGGTATCTTCACTGAGGGAAATTTGCTGCTATCATACATCTCACCTTCCACTTGGGGTAACCAATGAAGGGAGAGAAGCCATTATCACTTCCACCTCATCAAGCAAATTTCTGGCGTCCTTGTCGGGGACTCCGAGTGCCACGATAGGGGAGTTGCGCACTATCTCTTACCTTTGCTTTTTAGTCCTGTTAGTTCACTTTTCAGTTTTTATCTTAGTGTCCTATATCAAAAATCACAAAAAAATTATTTACCTTGCTTTTAGTAGTCCTTCTTGTTTAGATGAACATGTTAGGACCTGATGCTTTCAGGGAATCGGAAGTTCTAGATTTCCATCAAAGGGATGGAGAAAATATGAAGAAGTCATGGGACAGAATTTCTGAGGCACATAAGAGAATTATTCCTTGGATACCTATAAAAATTGTGCATAGAAATTTTTACCATGGTCTTTTTAAGTGGTGTAAACACTCACTTGGTATTATAGCTGAAGGAGACTTTTTAGAGTGTGATGAAGCTAGAGCTCTTGATATTTTGCATGGTCTATCTAGTTATTTTGTTTATGATCGTAGTTTTGATACTGTTATAGATAGACTTGCCACTATTGAAAAGAGGATGGATGATCTAGACTTGAGAAAAGAACTTAAGTCCAACAAGAAAGAAATGTTGGAGATAGACGATGATTGGGAGCCTTTTGTTAGGATTAGCATCTCTAACCAAGACTTCCTTGCTTTTTGTGATATTGGATCCATGATTTCTACAATGCCAAAAATAGTTTATGATTCTTTGAAACTAGACATGGATAAAATGTCATCTTATCATGAACATGCTAATGGAGATATTTCAGAGATTAAGGTAAAGGTAAAAGGATTCCAAGTTGCATTCCTTAATAAGGTTGCAATGATGGATTTCTTCGTCATGGAGCCAATCCAAAGTAACATCGTGTTTGGAAGGGACTTACACCAAGCTATGAAAGGCTTCATAGATATTGGTAAGGCAACATACCCTTACATGGAAAAGCGAAAGGTAAGTACCTCTTCCCTAGGAAAAATAAGAATGAGCTTGTTGAAAATTAATTTGAATGTTTTTATGACTCCGATGATCTCGGGGACCTTTGATTCTTCTTTTTGCTTTATGCCTAGCTTAAAGGCGTAAAAGAAAGCGCTTGTTGGGAGGCAACCCAAGATGTTTTTACTTCTGTTTTTAGTGGTCTTGATGATTGTTACTACTGTAGCAACATCATTGTATCTTTATTTTCAACCTTTGTGCCAAGTTCTAGCCTCTTATGATAAGGGAAGCAAAAGTTGTGACATGTTGTGCAGAAAACAGATTATGTCTGCTTGACGGAAAAAAAAATCACCAGTTCATCTTTCTGAGCTGAATTTTTTTACACAACATGCTCTATTCAATTGTGAAACTTTCATATGTTCTAAGTTTTTTTATTTGAGTTGTAGAAGTACACCGAAAAAAGTATTTACTACCTGTTGTTCTATTTTTCACAGATTCTGCTACGTTTTGCCTTTCTTCACTTTTGCAAACCTTAAGCTTGCTTTTTCTTTGCAAAAACTTTTTGGCAATATTGAGAAACAGCTCTTCAAGAATATCTTTATTTCCAGTGGAGGAAAATTATTTTATTAAGGGTACTAACCTCTCTAATTAGCTTATGATGAGTTATGTATGAAGGGGGTTTTCAAGTGTGCGAGGAAAGATGATGAAACAAGATCTGGGAGTGTCAAACGCTCAAGCTTGGGGATGCCCCCATGCATCCCCAATAAATATTCAAGGAGACTCAAGCGTCTAAGCTTGGGGATGCCCCCGTGCATCCCCTTCTCCATCGACAATCATCAGTTCGTCCTTCATCTCACTATATTTTATCACTTCATGCGTTATGTGCTATGCTTGGAGCGTCTCGCTCTTAGGTTTCCTTTTTAGTTTTCTTTATCTTTGCTTGTTGTTCATAACAAGTTAGAACCCAGCTTACTTTGTGTGGGAGAGAAACACGCTCCACTTCAATCTAGAACACATCATAGGATTTTTCATGCTTATCTTTTATCTGTTGTGTGTTCTTTATCTTTTCGTAGCTACTGCCATGTTCAGCTCTTAGTTTTCATGTTTATCTTTTTCGAGAGCTTTAGATTTAGTTTAGTTTAGTTTGTTGCTAGAACTCTCTTTAGTTTTCATGTTTATCTTGTTGAGAGATTTGGTTGTTACACTGAGTTGTGTCTTGTCTTGAAGTAGGAAATTGAGGTTGCTATTCAATTATAGTAGTAACTTGCAATAGTTTTGAGGTATTGTTGTGAGTAATGTTTGAACTTTTGGTGTCAAGAGCTCTAGCCTATTATTTATAGGTGTCATATTTTGGGAAATCTGTGTTTATTTTCAAAACCTACAAAAACTAGTTGAGAACTCTAGCTACTAGATGGATCACTAATCTTTTGAGGCATGGGATATTAGAGTACACTCACGTACCATTAAGGATGGCAATTTTACCCATGGGTACGGGTACCCGCGGGTACCCTACCCGCATGGGTAGGGTATGGGTACATTTTTATACCCATGGGTAGTACCCATACCCTACCTATCAAGTCGTGGGTAGGGCACGGGTATAGCTTTGTACCCATGGGTATAGCCATACCCTACCCATGTATAACGATGTACTATTTGACCAATTCAATGTGTATATATACTATATACTATTTTATCTACTAAGTGGGTACCTATAGTCTATATAGTTAATTTTCATGTATTCATCTACCTGCTATTGAGTTGTCAATATTTTTTTGCTAATGCGCTACCAATGAATGTAAAAATATGAAAATAATGTACTATTTGATCTACCCAATGGGTACCCGATGGGTACGGGTATCCACCACCGGGTATGGGTGTGGGTATAGTTTTATACCCACGGGTAAGGGTATGGGTAGAATTTTGTACCCATGAACTATATGGGTATGGGTTTGGTATTGCTCTACCCTGCCCATACCCTACCCATTGCCATCCTTACGTACCATGAGTCGAGGATGCGCAAGTATAACCAAACCCCCATACACTCCTCCTCGGGGTACTTTTCTCTTTGTGAACCTCCTCATTAGATTTAGATTTACCGATAATAAGTGCATGGGTTCTTCGGACTAATGTAAGTATTTAAAGTTGACACTTCCACCTCCTCATATTTACTAGCCTCTGCGGTACCGTGCATTGCCCTCTTCTCACTTCGAGAGTTGGTGTCCACCTCGCCGGTGCATCCAAACCCTTGACATGATACGCTCTGTCATCATAAACCTCCTTATATCTTTCCTCAAAACAGCCACCATACCTACCTATCAAGGCATTTTCATAGCCTTTCCAAGATATATTGCCAGGCAACATCCACCTCTTCATGACTTGAACTTCATGTCATACATGTTCTTGCTACACTGGAAGAGGCATACATTTGCATACATCATGATAGCTACATCTTCTTTATGTTGAGTACCTTGTAAAGTGTGAAGGTCTTCTTTACCTTCTTGTAAATTAGAGTGTTGCCCTTAAGTGATAAAAAGATCCCAAAGTGGAAAAATTTAAAAGATCCCAAAGAGGACAAATGAGAGTTGAATAGAAAGAGCCATTGAGGCCACCAAAAAAAACAAAAAAATAGAAAAAAAAGCGAAAAAGAGAAATAAAAAGAGAGAAGGGGGCAACACTACTATTACTTTTGAAAGATCCACACTCGTACTCCCCCTTATACTTTGTACTCCATAGAGATGATCATATATGCATATAGCTATGTGGGGACCTTCACACTATAGAACTTGGCTTGTATATTCCAATGATGAGCCTCCTCAAACGAGCTCTAGGTCTTTTTGAGCGATCAAGTTGGATGCACCCCCACTAGTTCCATTGGAGAGCTTTTCTTAGCTCATATGTGCATCCGTTGCATGGCAATCCCTACTCCTCACATCATATCTATCATTTGGCCTTCTCGACTATGATTGTCCTCATTGATGTGATCCTTTCTCACCCTTTTTGTCTTCCTCCTCCACCATATTTCTCTCTTTGCCATCCTAAGTGTCAACTCTCTTGCTTACGCTCATCCATTGCATGAGTGCTCAAAATATCGAAAAGGAGTGGATCAAATTGACTTGTACCTGGCTAGTGGTCTTGGGACGAGTCAAGCTAAGATTGCAAAGAAGACCAAGTGTGAAACTTTAGTAGATTTAGTTCTTAACAAAAGTATTTTTTCTCTCGTATTCCCATATCCCCCTTCTTGCACGCAAACACCATCTGGAGATATTCGAGTCACGGACAGCAAGAGCTCTTGCACCTTTATGTTCTTATGTTGCTTGTTTCAATGCTAATATAGACTCTTGCCTATTATGACTTGAATTGAATTACATACCTTCATTTGTTTACCTTCAAAGTTCTTATATAGTTGTTAGCATGTCACTACAGAAATTATGCTAGTTATCATTTACCTACTCGAGGACGAGCAGGAATTAAGCTTGGGGATGTTGATAGGTCCCAAACGTATCTATAATTTCTGCTGGCTCCATGCATGTTTTGTGTGATATTGCTATGATCTAGATACACTTTCATACAATTTTGATCATATTTTGACTAATTTATTAACTCATTGCACCACAGTGCCGGTTCCTATTTTCTGTTGTTTTTCTATTTCAGGTTTCCCCCATATTAAAAGTGCTCCAAAAATTCAGGAAAAATCAGATAAAAAATCTGCGCAGAAGAACATTCCAGAATCACCTGGGTGGGGCCAGAGGGACACCACCAGGTGTCCAGGCGCCCTAGTGGCGCGGCATAGGGCTTGGCCACGCCAGGGGGCGCCTGAACACCTGGTGGCCCTCCTGGCTGCCCCCCATCGCCTATTTATTCCCCGTGACGGGATTCTTCCGAAGACAGAACCTTTTTCGCGATCTCGCCTCTATTCCACCGCCGTCACGCTTCCAATATCGGGAGCGCCAGCAGCCCTCTTCCCGGCACCCTGCCGGAGGGAGGATTGACCTCCGGGAGCCTCTCCTCCATCATGGACGCTTCCCGGATGATCCGTGAGTAGTCTACCTTGGACCATGGGTCCGTGATCAGTAGTTATGTGATGTTATCCTCCCCTCTTTGTTCTTCATGGATTAGACCTCGTGAGCTGCCCTACATGATCTAGGCACATATGTAATTTTTTGTTGTTTCTATGCTGAGTTTGCTGGGATCTGATGGATTATGAGACTATGTTCAGTTTGTGAATGATTAATATATTTGGTCTTATCTTTTATATTTATGTTCTTGAGTAATTCTTGCATTTTCTTCGTTGTTGTTTATTGCTTTGGCCAAGTAGTAGGTAGTGACTCCAAGAGGGAACATTATGGTCGATTGTGGGTTCATGCCCCCTGATGACTAACTTGAGTGACAGAAACATGACTCTAGGGGATTTGTTGTTGCCACAAGTGGGAAAACAACGGTGCTAGTAACCGCGGTTGCAAGGATTGTTTACTTTACGCAAAGTTCTTTTAATGCAGTTGTTGACACCCGTTTTTGGCATGGCAATGAACCTATATAAGATGAATTCAAATGAAGAAGTGCTCTACATGAAAAAGTTGGGTATTGTCGATATGAAAAACTTTGTAGTTCGAGCCATGATCATCCGATTCCATCTCAAGGGCCGAAACTATGTTTGAAGCAATAAGACCTTGGCATTCTGAGTACTATTATGCAAATTAGGACATCAAGACATCCTCAAATGGGAAACTGTTCTACATAGACCGGCTTCGTCTCGTCGAACCGGTCGATTTTGATATTTGAAATGTCCAAATCCGACTTTGTATGAAAACGTTATTGCCAAAACAGTGCAGCACTAGAAAACCAGGTCGGACCGTCCGAGGTGGAAACCGGATCGTCCGAGCTAAGGTCGGACCGCCCGACTTGAGGACCCCGATTACAGAAAGATTTTGACCTCAGCTCGGACCGTCCGACCTAGAAGACGGACCGTCCGACCCTATTGTTGGGAAACGTAGTAGAAAACAAAAAATTTCGGCCTACGAATCAAGAACCCAAGATCATCCAAGAAGATTGCATACAAGGTTTTAGGTCATGGCTCACCAACCGATGTAGCGGAAGTAGAGTTGGTGAAGCTCATGGACGTAGTGGAAGTAGATCTCGCAAGTTCTCCCACGAACAGTCCCTCGATCAATCCCACGAACATGTCCCGCGATCTAGTCCCACGGACAAGTCCCATGAACAAGCTCCTCGAAGAAGGGTCGAAGGTACGACCCCTCCATTAGTATCCACACATCCCGTAGCAGCAATCCAGCAGCGCTCCGCCGTCCAGAGATGAACGCCACCGAGAAAACTAGAGGGAGAAAACCCTAACGGATTCCGATCTAGAACAGCGTCTAAACCGGGGTCTAAAAGTGGAGCAACGGGGTTTAGAGGAGGGAGGGTGGCGCATAGGCCTTGGGGACAAGTTGTGCTGCGCCCCCCACCCCTCCCCCACATTATATAGGTGGCCAAGAGGCCCTTGGGGCGCAATAAGGGGGGTGGGGAGTCCAACTTGGACTCCCAAACCTCCCAAACCTTCCCACCGGAAACCTGCCATATTGGAGAGTTGAACTTTCCACCTGGAGGGGGATTCCTTCCCCTTGGTGTGCCCCCACCCCTTGGCCGGCCAGGGCAGCCTAGGTGGCTTGCCCCCCAAGGCTAGGGGCGCAGGGGAGTGGGTGGTACTGTCCGGAACCTTCTGGAACCTTCCATGACCTTCTAGAAGCTTCCAGGACCTTTCGGGACATACCGGGACCGTTTCGGGACATTTCGGACACTTCTGGAGCACTTCCAGGACCTTCCGAGACCGTTCTCGGACGTTCCGGAGCCATCCGGATAGTTTCCAAGACCATCCGAGTTACAGTTTAAGCCACCGGATGACCGCGAAGGTTGTCGGGACGCCCAGCGATTATCCGGAAACTATTCCGGTTGATCCAGGACTTCCCAAGTACCATTCTCATATGTTCCGGAACCACCTGGGACTACTCCAGAGTGATCCGGACATAACCTTAAATACCCAGAATTACTTCTGGTGCCCTTATGAACAATTCCATAAATCTCCGGAACTACTTCCGGTACCCGTATGAACTATTCTGCTTTGCTTCCACTAAACCTTCTACCATACTAGTATTCTAGCAGACTACTGCTCGTTAAGTGTGTGACCCAATAGGTTCGGTATAATGCGGACATGACTCAGAACATCTTCCGGACATAGGTCAACAGCCTTTTGTCAATAGCCAATAATCAACAGCGGAGCCATGGACACCCATGTTGACTCCCGCACATACACGAAGAAACTTCGAGTGAACCATTATGTTTAGTCATGTACCATTCCCTTTGCTTCGCGATATATGACAAAGTTAGAGGAGAGAAGTTTGGCACCCATGTGTAACAACTTTTGAACACAAGCCACTCGTTATCGTCTTTGCTCATTTGTCCCTTTTCTCGTTATCGTATTCCGGTATCCCCGTGACTGAATCACAATGCGTCTGGCCAGACTATAATGGACACCGTCATACCGAGTGGGCCCGAAGTGAATATCTTCTTCATCGTGAAGGAGCAAATCCCATTCTTGAACTATCACAGTCACTAGCCACACAATCTGACATACCCAGAACTTATTTTACTACTTCCCATTTACGGGAGGATTCATCTAAGAACCAAAGCATGTCTTCCTGTGTGAAGCAACTCGATACTCTCATGGTCTAAGGAATTACGTATATGATAACATTTCATGATATGACTTATAACGTAGTTACGATGTGATCTCTAAGTATATCATTCAATACTGGGGTCGGTTCAACATCATTGTTCTGCTAACAATATGTTCCCATTGCTACTGACATCCTTGTTACAAGAACAATGTCCATGATTAAGAAAACGTAATCATCAGTTAGCACATGAGCTGGTCTTAGAGGCTAAACCAGGAACTCTTGGTGTTTACATTTCCACACATGCAAATGAGTTTTCTTCTGAATCTCATAGTCAGGGTCATTGCAATTATAGCACAGAAATATAAACATTAATTACGAACGTGGAAATATATATATAATAACATTTTATTATTGCCTCTAGGGCATATTTCCAACAGTCTCCCACTTGCACTAGAGTCAATAATATTGTCAGTGCTTGAGCACTTTACACCTATGGCATACCGGTGTAATAAATGCCTCATTTGTGGTATAGACCTCTTCTTCGGATCTGACGTTTCAGGCCCGTTTGTATCTTGCATATCTTCGCGTTTTCACGCTATCATAAAATTCACTAATTTTATCAGTTTAGCTTTGTATATGTTTGAATCATTTGGTAGGACCTTGGTTCCTTAGAATAAGTCCTGAAATCATTCATCAATGTTCCATGAGCTTCAAGCATCTAGGAAACCATACCATGTTCATAAATGAACTGATGATTCAAAATACCCTCCTTGTTACTTCTTTAAGCAACAATATACTTAGCCTCTGTTATAGAATTCGCCACAGTATCGAACTTGACATAGTTCCTCCATACTGTGCCACCCTTACGTGTGAAACACATAATCCCAATTAAAATCAAAAATCGATCGGAGTAAGTATGAAGACTGAATTGGTGTAACTGTTTACATCAAAATTCAGCTGGTGTAACTTGTTACAACGAGCTCTTCATTATCTCCATTTTCTGAGACACATATCTTATCTATCATAAGTTTAACTTTTCACTGCTTGTCCAATGATCAACATATTGATCACTTTGGTATCTTGCTCACAACCTTTTGGAGCGTTGGACATATCTGGTCGTTTTACATATTATGGTGTACATGATTAATCCAAACACACATGTGAGTGAAATTCAATTCATGTGTTTTGCTTATCTATGTTCATGAACACCGATTTCCGCAAACAACTTTTCACCGTGACCTCGGCAAGAACATCCTTCCTGGCGTTTTCATACTAAACTACTTTAGTATCATGTCAATATGCAGTGTTGGCTTTAGCATGATCAGGCACTTACTATCTTCATAGATCACTGCGCTCAATACTAATGCTATATTAGCCCAAGTACTTCAGCTGAAAACTATTTTCAATAAAGTCCTTATTTGTGTCAAGAAATTTATATCATTTCTAATCAACAATATGTCATATACATAAGGTTTTAGAAATATTATTCAGCTCCCACTTACTTTCTTGAATATTCAAGCATCTTCGTTATTCCTGATGAAAACAAACTCTTTTGGCAATTTCATCACAACGAAAATTCCACCTCCATTATGCTAGCTTCAGTCCATCACTGGATATCCAAGGCTTGCATCTATTTTAGCATCCTTTGAATCGACAAAACATTCCGGTCGTATCACATATACGTCCTTTGTTATATTTCCGTGTAGGAACTTTGTTTTGACGTTCATTCTACCATATCCTATAAATGAGATATGTACTAATTGCTAATATAACCGAACTGACTAAAGCATTTCTACGGTCGACACTATTTCACCGTAGTCAACCTTTGAACTTGCTAGAAAACAATTTTCCAACGAGTTGAGCTTTATGGATAAAACAATTTCATCTGAATCAATTATAGATCCATATATATATTCTTCAGACTTTTAGTCTTTCCGAGGGTCTACCAAGTTCAAAACTTGAGTTACTTCCATGGATACTATCTCGGATTATTTGGCATTTAGCCAAATCCCGGAGTCAGGGCCCATCAACGCTTCTTTGTATATCACAGGTTTATCATTGTCGAACAACAATATCTCGTTTTACATATCATGAATGGTTGTATGATTTTTGTCTAACCTGTGTGGTTCAGCTGCGCACTTCTCTGAAGATTCAACAATCTTTGACAAGTTGCACTGTCCTCCCACTCACTCTTTTGTGAGAAACTATTTTTCTTCAAAATACATTGTTCTTAACAGCAAACAGTTTTGCTTTTGTGTAGTGATAGAGGAATACCAAAACTTTTGGCATAACCTTAACAAAGTAGCACTTATCTGATTTGGGGTTTTGAGTATGTCAAACATATGCCTCATATACCCAAATTTTAAGAAAAGACAACATGGTTTTAACAGTCCATACCACATCTAATATGGTGTCATTTCAACAGATTTGATGATGCTCTTTTCAGTGTAAAAGCCGTAGTCACTAACGCATAACTTTAATAAGTATAATGGCAAATTGATAAACGTCATATTTGATCTTACCGTGTCATACATGGATTGATTACATCTCTCGAACACTTTACTCATAGTGGTGTTCCGGGAGACGCAAGTTATGACACTTCTTCACAACTCATCAGACGTTCGCTAAACTTGTAACTCAAATATTACTTTCTACAATCTAATTTGCAGAAGCTTTATTTTCTTGTTACAATGAATTTCTATTTCACTCTAAAATTCCTTAAACATTTCAAAGATTTCAGAAGTATGTCTCTATTGAACAGATATCCACATATCTACTTGAACTCATGAGTGAAGATAGGGAATCCACTGCATACAACTACACTTATTGGACTACACACATCATCATGTATGATTACCAATGGTTTAGTTGCCCGTTCATGTATGGCCTATTAACGGTGTTTTAGTCACATTAATTCGAGACAAAGATCGCAAGCGTCAAGTGATTCATAATCATATGACTCGAAAGTCCATCACTTATGGAAATTCTTCATGCATGTTATGTCACTTGTGATAAACGGCAGTGCCACATCTATGTGGTATTTCTGTTAGTCTTGCGACGTTTAGCGTCAGTGTTATGAATGTTTAGTATTATTATCAAGATTCATAACATACAACCTATTCATAATGGAAGTATGGCCTTTACGTTATTCATAACTTTGAACAACTCTCTTGCAACAAACATGATTCAAAATGATGTTTTGCAACAAGGCTAAAGTGTAGTAACAATTTACTCAACTCTAAAATGAATTATGAAGATAATCATAGAGTCAACACACGGCATAGTAAACCTTTTACCGTGTTCCCAAGCGTGTCAAAACTCATCATTAGCTGGTCATAAAGGCCATAGTATTTCTTGCATCGAGTTGCAACAATATGCAATCGATGTGATATTCCGGTGATCAACAGTTTAATCACAATATACAGAATCCACAATTAACTGCTTAATCATGATTCCCAAGAATTACATCTCTTGACCAACAATGAATTCATCTATAACTCCGTATGACTTTCATTTCTGAGCTGGTTATTCCAGTCTTCTTTCGTTTTGCCTTTATACGTATCATAGTTCTATTTCCAATGTCACTCCTACTCACAGAAGATCACACATGATCAAGGCTGGCGCATGCCATGGACTTTCCGGCATGTAAGTCTTACTAACACACTATGGAATTTCCTTTCCCTTAATCCTCATCATCATATGACCAGTGTTCTTCTGGATCCCACACTTATCCGTTTCGTTAAGAGCACAGTGAATATTTTCACTAATGCTTACAATCATACATTGTACTAGATATCTTATATCCAACATTAATTGTCTTACCACTGAAAACAATTTTTCAGTTCCATGAATATAACATAACTATCCCAAACTTTTCGAAGTTCGGGTTTCATGGTGGTGAAGACAATGCACTTAGCTGTGGTGGAATTCTAGCATTTTTGGATTATGGACGTAAGTCACATCATCCATAGCATCAGCGGGAGAGCATCAAAAATTTGCGATAGGACATGGTCCTTCTCGGCACTATTGAGGATAGTCCTCACAATACGGTACCAATCGTAAAGTTTTTACCAGATAATACAGTTAATCAAAATCAATTGGGAAGGTGGTAACGCGAGCCATTATTCTACAACGATAATGCAAATACTAAGACTTTGTTCATAATTAAGTTGCACTTGTGATTAATCAATTTAATTACTAAGTGCGCTCCCACTCAGATCAATATCTCTCGTAATTGATGCTGGAGTGATTCAAGATCCAACCCAATCGTCCGCCATTGATGTGACATCACTGATGACTTAGACTGGACCGGTAGGCCAACTTGCCAATCACACCAAAGGTGATTCTTGTTCATCTTTCGATGGGCGTGTTCCGGTAGCAAACTTTTATCCAAACCGTCAAGACAACCAAGTGTAATGCGCTGTGTGTTCTTTTAACACACCCGCCTTTTATGCGTCACACACGTGTGCACCCATGTGACATGACCTGCTCCGGTGTGAAACATAGTATAGACGGTGCTACAGTTGGAAGAACACTATCAACTTGATATTGTTTTGCGAGAGATCACCCTAATAAAATACGACTACCGCGCATCAAACAAGGGTGCATCAAAGGGATAAACATCACAGGCAGTTCATAAAATTATGTGATATGATATAGCCCTTTGCTTCGTGAAGTCTTCATTATCTTCACGTCGTCGTGGTTGAAGTCACCGTGTCCACCAACTTTGTCCTTGGTGCCGGGACCAACACCACGGCTTCCGGCATGTGCGTCGGGGTCCACCTCCGCATCGTAGATCATCACCTTGCATCTATCTATTGCTTTGCCTCGAGCTAATAAACAATTCTGGCACGCAGGCCATAATTAAGTGACAATCATATGACTCCAGTCATCATGCCGTACCACGACACGCAGGTCGCGAATAAATATTACATAACATATAGCATCTCATACAAACACATTGCAAATCTTGAAGGCTATACCACATCACATGCATACTCTGCAAAAACGAGTTAGATCGCCATCTACACGGGTTGTTGCAACTTTTATCGTGGTTGTTAAGCAGGTTTACAAGGCAAACGAGAAACCCTAGATAAAACAAAACACGATACTTCTTTTGTTGCTAGTTTAACATACGGGGTGCGTGCAACAACTAATGCCACAAGCCAAACTTCGTTAAACGCGTGACCCCCGTGTGGATTTGAGTTCATAAAATCCACAAGCCCTTCCATGTTAAATCTTCTATTGCGAGATTAAGATGAGATCCAAGGAGTTTGATGTAGACCATGATCAAGGCAACCAGCATACTGAAAGCAGCATAGAGGGATCGATGGAAAACTCAATCCTTGTAGCAAAACCTCAACTTGCCATCAAGCATAGAAAAAATCACATGACAGGGAAGCAACAAGAAAATCAATGCCTCATATCACACATATGATCTAGACCTAAACATGCATCTAATGAAGGATCGCTCATGATACCACTGTTGGGAAACGTAGTAGAAAACAAAAAATTTCGGCCTACGAATCAAGAACCCAAGATCATCCAAGAAGATTGCATACAAGGTTTTAGGTCATGGCTCACCAACCGATGTAGCGGAAGTAGGGTTGGTGAAGCTCGTGGACGTAGTGGAAGTAGATCTCGCAAGTTCTCCCACGAACAGTCCCTCGATCAATCCCACGAACATGTCCCGCGATCTAGTCCCACGGACAAGTCCCATGAACAAGCTCCTCGAAGAAGGGTCGAAGGTATGACCCCTCCATTAGTATCCAGACATCCTGTAGCATCAATCCAGCAGCGCTCCGCCGTCCAGAGACGAACGCCACCGAGAAAACTAGAGGGAGAAAACCCTAACGGATTCCGATCTAGAACAACGTCTAAACCGGGGTCTAAAAGTGGAGCAACGGGGTTTAGAGGAGGGAGGGTGGCGCATAGGCCTTGGGTTCAAGTTGTGCTGCGCCCCCCACCCCTCCCCCACATTATATAGGTGGCCAAGAGGCCCTTGGGGCGCAATAAGGGGGGTGGGGAGTCCAATTTGGACTCCCAAACCTCCCAAACCTTCCCACCGGAAACCTGCCATATTGGAGAGTTGAACTTTCCACCTGGAGGGGGATTCCTTCCCCTTGGTGTGCCCCCACCCCTTGGCCGGCCAGGGCAGCCTAGGTGGCTTGCCCCCCAAGGCTAGGGGCGCAGGGGAGTGGGTGGTACTGTCCGGAACCTTCTGGAACCTTCCATGACCTTCTAGAAGCTTCCAGGACCTTCCGGGACATACCGGGACCGTTTCGGGACATTTCGGACACTGCTGGAGCACTTACAGGACCTTCCGAGACCGTTCTCGGACGTTCCGGAGCCATCCGGATAGTTTCCAAGACCATCCGAGTTACAGTTTAAGCCACCAGATGACCGCGACGGTTGTCGGGACGCCCAGCGATTATCCGGAAACTATTCCGGTTGATCCAGGACTTCCCCAGTACCATTCTCATATGTTCCGGAACCACCTGGGACTACTCCAGAGTGATCCGGACATAACCTTAAATACCCAGAACTACTTCTGGTGCCCTTATGAACAATTCCATAAATCTCCGGAACTACTTCTGGTACCCGTATGAACTATTCTGCTTTGCTTCCACTAAACCTTCTACCATACTAGTATTCTAACAGACTACTTCTCGTTAAGTGTGTGACCCAATAGGTTCGGTATAATGCGGACATGACTCAGAACATCTTCCGGACATAGGTCAACAGCCTTTTGTCAATAGCCAATAATCAACAGCGGAGCCATGGACACCCATGTTGACTCCCGCACATACACGAAGAAACTTCGAGTGAACCATTATGTTTAGTAATGTACCATTCCCTTTGCTTCGCGATATATGAAAAAGTTAGAGGAGAGAAGTTTGGCACCCATGTGTAACAACTTTTGAACACAAGCCACTCGTTATCCTCTTTGCTCGTTTGTCCCTTTTCTCGTTATCGTATTCCGGTATCCCCGTGACTGAATCACAATGCGTCTGGCCAGACTATAATGGATACCGTCATACCGAGTGGGCCCGAAGTGAATATCTTCTTCATCGTGAAGGAGCAAATCCCATTCTTGAACTATCACAGTCACTAGCCACACCATCTGACATACCCAGAACTTATTTTACTACTTCCCATTTACGGGAGGATTCATCTAAGAACCAAAGCATGTCTTCCTGTGTGAAGCAACTTGATACTCTCATGGTCTAAGGAATTACGTATATGATAACATTTCATGATATGACTTATAACGTAGTTACGATGTGATCTCTAAGTATATCATTCAATACTGGGGTCGGTTCAACATCATTGTTCTGCTAACAATATGTTCCCATTGCTACTGACATCCTTGTTACAAGAACAATGTCCATGATTAAGAAAACGTAATCATCAGTTAGCACATGAGCTGGTCTTAGAGGCTAAACCAGGAACTCTTGGTGTTTACATTTCCACACATGCAAATGAGTTTTCTTCTGAATCTCATAGTCAGGGTCATTGCAATTATAGCACAGAAATATAAACATTAATTACGAACGTGGAAATATATATATAATAACATTTTATTATTGCCTCTAGGGCATATTTCCAACACCTATGGTCCGGACCGTCCGGGTTAAAGTCCGGACGTCCGAACCCCCGATCCGGGTCCGAATTTGATCGGGTTTTTGGCAGTTTTGACGCGAATCAGAGCCCTTTTCTTGCACGGAAAGTCCAACCCCCTCATAAATAGATGAGGTGACGGCCGATTGAAACAACACACAATCGAACAAACATATCTACACTTCCAAACCCTCATTTTATCTCTCTCTCTCCCTTGTATCTTTCTTCTCGTTCTTCATTCGTTCTTGTTCTTGCAGGGCAACGATCCACGAGGCCCTAGGGGCGATCAGGTTGACCTAGGGAAGCCCATAGCCGCCGTGCTCCCTGACGGGGTCCCTCCCGGGAGTGTGGGGTTTCGGGTCTACAAAAGCGCCTGCCGGATTGCTTGTGTACCGCGCTTCCGGTCGGGTCTCCTTCGACGTGTGTTGCGGTGTATCACCCCCGGCGTCGAGGGTACACGTGAACGTGTTCGTGTGTCAACACACTTTTTGGCGACTCCGCTGGGGAAGAAAGATTTGAACAGTCTCTGTCCTGTTCTTGCTACGAGGAAATCGTCATCAAGTTACTACAATCTACATCGGTAACATGTATCGTCAATCTCCTTATGTAGATGCAAATAATTCATATTTTGTTGCTAGATCTCCTAATGAGCATGTTGCATCGGCTAGCTCTTGTTTTATCTATACATCTAACTATGTGCAGCAGCCGGTTCATCATAATCCCTATGCTTCAAATCCTAGTTCTAGCAACATGCAACATATGTATCCCAATTCTCATGCATCGGCAACCCCAGGAATCTATATGCCGATGAACAACATGTTGAATTCAGTTAATCAAGTTGAAACACCCCATGTAGGGAACTTAAATAATATGCAACAAAGTGTTTCACCTTTTTATTCATCGGTACCTAACTTGCAATATGTTAATTCATCTTTGAATATGCCGATGGATATGGGAATTGGACATGCTAAAACTAGTTATTTGGCCAATTATCCTCAACCTTCATGTGCTGCATCTCATATTATTAATTGTTCAACATCATATGCAAATATTTGTAACTCGGCTCACTTTGATGATTACAGCCGAGTGAATACAGGAGTGTATGTGCCTAATGTCGCAGGAGATGAAAGGGTTCTAGCTGCGATGAAAAGATTAGCCCAAGATAAAAGGTTTAGTGCTCTTTGCCTTGAGCAGCATGAAAAGGGTTTCTTTCCTGATTTTGAAGTAATAAGAGCTAGAGTTTTGCAAGAAGACGAGGTGTTGACAACTAATACAACAGTACACAATTCCGAGTTACAGTATCTTGCACAAGTGCAAAGCTCCGAGTCGCAATACCCTGTACACCAATGGCCAATAGAGATTGAAGGAATCGGGGGGCAATCCTATCCGAGTGGGATAGAGTCTAAAGAAAAAAATATGGACCGTATGAACGAGGTCAAGCCAAAGTTTGCAGGGAATAGCACAGATGAATTCACCACGCCGACTCTTGAAGAATTACCAATTGAGTATCAACGAATTTATGAAGCACTCAAGATGAAGCGTGAGGAGGAGTTTGAAAGGCTCAAAAAACAACATGAAGAGGAGGATTTTCAAGAATACATCAAGCTCTCTCATCCGACTGGTAATCATGTTGCCCCTTCTGTGATGTTGCGGCAGATAAAAAAGAAACTCGGCAAGCAAATCAGCAAGAGAAGATTGACTCGGCTAATACTGTTGAATCACTTGAAGCCAATACAAATGCGACTACATCTTCTACAGCCGAGTCATGCAATACGAGTGGCAAGTCCGATAAGAAAAAGGACCACCCGGGTGACGCAATCAATTCTACAGAAGCCGAACCAAACAGTTCAGGCGATAGCAAGTCGGGCGCTCATACTGAGTCCATCGAGCCAACAAAGGGAAACTTTGTCGACAAAGAGTATGGAAAAAGACGCAAGTCAGCCATGCTCAATTTTTCTGGATGCAAAGGAGTTTATGTACCACCCGATGAGTTCCATGTCAAACATGATGAGCATCAAAATCAAAAGGACACGACCGAGCAAGATTCGTTCAATGATGAACATCAAGAGCTAGAAAGCGGTGACACGGAACGAAATCAAGAAAAGGAAGACGAGACGTTGGAGAGTCAACAAAAACTGGAGCACGTTATTATAAAATTCATACAACCATCATGCTCTTCCAACGTGAATAAGGAGGTATGTCTAGCAAGTAACTTATCTATTTTCAGATTTGGTCATAAATTTATTGTTGATGCAACTATTAGCAAAATTCTTATAAAAAATCTTGTGAGACCAATGAAGAAGGATAATTTACTTGTTAGAAATACAATTATAACAGAGCATATCGGTCAACACATTGTGTCACTTAGAGAGACCGGTAGTGAATTATTATTACAGCAAAAGGTTTTCCCATTGTTTCATTTAAAGTTTATATATACATGGATAGCTTTGCTAGTTTCCTACTTGGCTTACCTTTTGTCTCAAGTGAGACATATATGTCATAACAGTTTTGATTTCAGAAAAGTAAAGCCAAGATTTGAATCTTTTGAGAAAACCGATGATAGTATAATTTCTTATTCAAAGTCATCGGAGATAGAGTGCAAAACAAAATGCATAGCCGAATGGAGTGATGCGAAATCTGAACCATTCGTTGGCTTACTTCCAAAGCCGTTCTCGCACCAAGATCGGTTAAATAACAAAATGTTTACCTTCAATTCAAACATGTGTGATCAGATTTTTTATTTATTGCTGAAGAATGATTATATTAGAATTCTTGATCACCATGTTAAGCCATCAATCCAAGGACGAATGTATTGTAAGTTACATAATTCGTTCAAGCATAATTTTGAGGATTGCAATATGTTTCGTCAAATAGTTAAATCGGCCATTGATAGTGGACGATTGAAACTTGTTAAAACACCAAGGGATCATCATGCTATTCCTATTGGTCCTGATGGCAAAAAGTTTTTGCATCGGTTGCTTCAAGCCGATTCATTTAAGGACAAGAAGGTAAAAACTGCAGGTGATGGGATCAAGCTTTCAAGGACACAAATTATTCCTGAGCGCAATAATGATATTCTTGAAGGCGAGAATTCTGTCAAAGTTACAATGAAGACGCCAAGCACAGGGGGGCAGCAAGAAAATCCAAAGATCGATGCAAGGAAAACCAAAGAGAGCAAAGGCCGAAATAAGCACAAGGGTGAGAAATCAAAGGTCACTTTCGCGCAACTATTGGAAAAATATCATAAGATAAGTGAGGAGAAAATTGCTCATCGGCCAAGTAATTCAAAAACATCAAGATCACCCCCTAGGCGCAAATCTGACCGGTATTGGCAAAGTGATAATTTAAATACATCATACTCATATCCTTATTTTGAGCCGCCAGTACTAGCGTCATGGGTACCTCCCTATGCTTATATGAATCAATATCCATCACGGGACAGGTATAATTCTAGGGCACATTATCCATCTTATTTTGAACCATCTCATCAAGATTATCCAGCTCCAAGAAGGTCCACATTCGATGAACAATTGCATAACAAAGACCGTTTCAATCGTAAGGAATCGGTCCGGAGCTCAAGGAAGAAGAGAGAGGTGGTCAAGAAAGTATATCGTGTCAAAAAGGATGGTCGGAAGTGTACCACTTCAGATTTAGTTTCAAATAATGAAGAGCCAATTAAAGCATTGAAATTGATTACTAAAGGCAAAGACGTGGAGCAAGCAAATGTTCAGAATCAAGATGTCAAATCTGAACAAAAGGAGCTGAGAGTGCACAAGATCAAAAATGAATTCCCACTGCTTGAAAAAGAATCACAATCGAGATGTTCACTCGGTTTATCATGTTGGCAGAAGAAGAAATTGCAAAAACTTAGTGCACGAGAACTTGAACAGAAGAATATGGCATGGGTTCCCAAGAAGAACAGTCAAACCAAAAATGATGTGCAAGCTTCTATTTTAGAGAATATAACCAAAGTGAAGAAGGAGAAATCATCTCATAAAAGATTAAGCCGAAGGTTTCCATCATCCAACCGGAATCTTTGATTAGCACATCATTCATATTCTTCAAACATGTCATTGATTCCTCTATCATGGAATTCATCCTCAGGTATGATTGGTTACCCTCCATGGACTTATTTTGATCCATGGATGCAATACAATTTCTTACATCATGATAGGGGATTACCAAGTCACTATAAATTTGATTAGTTCCATTCTTGTTGCTAATTCAAGGAGCCGAAATATCTGTTTTGTTATTTCATTTGTTTGTTTCGGCTATATATGCTTTGGTGGATGAATTCTACATGTCGTTTATACTAATGGCCGATATTTCTTCTATCGTCCTAAGAATACATCTAAACATGGCCGGTGTGGTTTTCTAAACATCGTCCTTAGTTTCGTTGGAGATTGAGACAAGGTGTACATTCGCTAAAAATATGTTGCATGGACCAATTCATAAGTTGCAGAATTGGTGAGTGGGATTATGCTTTGGCTCGGTATGATATAGCTAATTTGCATCCATGAGAAGCCAAATCATTGTTGTTTCTATTATTGAGCATAATATTGTTATGAACCTTGTCTCATTAGTGCCATGGAGATTATATTTTGGTGGTTTAGTTGGTAGCAACAGCCAAGGTTTTGGTATTGTTTTTATATCTCCTCATGGTGTTGTTCTGAAGCCTCATGTCGCTTAAATGTTGTTGCATGAACAATGAAAGCTGAATATGTTATTGTTCGGTTCAGAACTTTTGCTTGATATAGGTGCTACACATATTGAGGCTTTTGGTGATTCGTTATTAGTTGTGCAGCAAGTATATATGGATTTCATATATTTTGACGAATCACTTCATATTTATCTTGATAAGTGTCTAGATATAATTTCTTTATCCGATTACTTTATTGTTTCTCATATATTTAGACATGACATTGAAGAGAAAATGAGTTGGCACAGCAAGCATCCGGCTATTATGTTAATCATGGTGTATTTCTCAAGAGCCGATGCCAAGTTTGCCAACAAGGGGAAGGCCGAATCAGAGATTACCGTTTTCGGCCACTAATGGAAATTTTATATGCAGGCGAAGGCAAGATTGCGAGAAGTTCACTATTTTTTATTTAACAAGATTCTTGCAAAAGGGTGGACAATATGATTCAGTGGATATATTTTAGATGGAGCTAGATATATGGGAATTATTGACGAATTTCTTATGGCGTTATTCTCACGTTCAGAAGGTTGGACCCAAGTCTGCATAAAAGGGATCAGACAAGCAATGGATGATACATGATTAATCGTGCTAATAAATAGCCGATATATGATTATCGTCGCAAGGATAAGCATGGCCGATATACACTTATCTCCCTTAGAAAACATATGGCCGATGGAGTGTTGACATCATCCTTAGAACAAGCCCGGGCAAAATATTTTTCGGCACACAAGTTTTGCCGAAAAACAGGGGGGCATGTGTTGACACCCGTTTTTTTCATGGAAATGAACCTATATAAGATGACCTCAAATTAAGAAGTGCTCTACATGAAAAAGTTGGGTATTGTCGATATGAACAACTTTGTAGTTCGAGCCATGATCATCCGATTCCATCTCAAGGGACGAAACTATGTTTGAAGCAATAAGACCTTGGCATTCGGAGTACTATTATGCCAATTAGGACATCAAGACATCCTCAAATGGGAAAATGTTCTACATAGGCCGGCTTCGTCTCGTCGAACCGGTCGATTTTGTTATTTGAAATGTCCAAATCCGAGTTCGTACGAAAAAGTTATTGACAAAACAGTGCAGCACTGGAAAACCAGGTCGGACCGTCCGAGGTGGAAACCGGACCGTCCGAGCTAAGGTCGGACCGTCCGACTTTGAAGTCGGACCGTCCGACTTGAGGACCCTGATTACAGAAAGATTTTGACCTCAGCTCGGACCGTCCGACCTAGAAGCCGGACCGTCCGACCCTATGGTCCGGACCATCCGGGTTAATGTCCGGACGTCCGAACCCCCGATCCGGGTCCAAATTTGATCAGGTTTTTGGCAGTTTTGACGCGAATCTGAGCCCTTTTCTTGCACGGAAAGTCCAACCCCCTCATAAATAGATGAGGTGACGGCCGATTGAGACAACACACAATCGAACAAACATATCTACAATTCCAAACCCTAATTTTATCTCTCTCTCCTTGTATCTTTCTTCTCGTTCTTCGTTCGTTCTTGTTCTTTCAGGGCAACGATCCACGAGGCCCTAGGGGCGATCAGGTCGACCTAGGGAAGCCCATAGCCGCCGTGCTCCCTGACGGGGTCCCTCCCGGGAGTATGGGGTTTCGGGTCTACAAAAGCGCCCGCCGGATTGCTTGCGTACCGCGCTTCCGGTCGGGTCTCCTTCGACGTGAGTTGCGGTGTATCACCCCCGGCGTCGAGGGTACATCTCACCTTCCACTTGGGGTAACCAACGAAGGGCGAGAAGCCATTATCACTTCCACGCCATCAACGATACACTATAGTATAAGAAGAATCGTCCATTTTGTCATGTACAGATCAGCTCAACAATTTAGTACAATACAGTACATCAACATACAGGAATCAAGTATAGGAATCTCAATACAAATTTAGTAGTTGCTCATCTAATATTTAATCATCAGCTGTACTGTTCCCGATCCGGGGACGAAGAACATATCGGTCCCACCGCGACATATGACATAGTCATATGCCCCGGATTTCCAACATGATATCACAACATTACAGATACAAGGATACAACATCTCATTCAATCGGCATACAACTTCCTTAATACAATATAACAGCGGAAGATACATGTCTGAGTACAGACTACAATCAAATGCCTAATGGAAAAGAGAAAAACATCGATCCCATAACCACACGGGTCCAAGGCCCTCCGCCGGGATCCGCCTAACTAGTCGTCGTCGAGTCTCCACGTGAAACGTCAATCACCATACCTGTTGTCGATCAAGAACCCTGAAAAGAGTTTGGGGGTAGTATCATGAGTACAGAGGTACTCAGCATCCAACTGTAGTGATCATCTGACCCAGCAAGGACTTCATCACTTGTCATTCTAGGACAACTAGTAGTTTACGGTAAGGAAGGGGTAAGTGGCGAGGTTGCTGCCGCACTAGCATTTATGAAGTGGCTAACGATCTAGAGAGTAAGATAAGAAGCCAAGCATTCGATGAGGAATCGCCTCCAACAAGTCTTGCTATCAACTACTTACGCAAGCATAACACCTATCCTATCCTTGTCCTCCTCTTCGCATCCCGACGAAGAAGAAACAGTCAAGGAACACACACACGTTGATGAAGTTATATTAAGATTATCTCAGTTGTTGTTGTCTATGAACAAGAAGTAGGTCTCAAGTCGTCCATAAGCGTGGACACGGCTTCTCGAAAAGATTTAACCCTGCAGGGGTGTACCAACTACCCATTACAAGGCTCCGCACGCACGCCCATCTCTCTCAGTTGCTACCCATCACAGGCAACCATTTTATGATTTAGTTCCAAGAGATCCGAAACGATAAGTCCCTCTAGCTAACAACGAACAAATCCGGGTGGCCCCCGGTGAGACGACATCCAGCTCAGGAGCCGGCCGCGCTCTCGATCTGGTCTCTACCGTATGACTCCAGGTTTGGATTGCCGGTTAATCACACATGGGACACCGCGTCCTCAGCCGGTCATGATGGGCCAGCAAGGGAACTATGTCCTCACTGGTCCGGGTTGGTTTAAAAACTACTGGCGTACGACCAGCACACACACGGTTTCAAATGGTAAATCAGCTTGGGCCACCACTAGAAATGCTTGAAGCTAGGTAGGTAAGAAAAGGGGACCCCATAAAATCCCACACGCGGTTAGGCACGCTCAGTCTTAAAACCAATACTCGGAACTCGGATCCTAGGTGACTCGAATGGAACAAAGCGTCGGGGCGGGATAGCCTAGACCTTCCATCCTTCATCGAATATAGTCAACATTATAATAATCATATCATCAGCAACAATATAATAATGTGATATCCCAACCCAAAGAGTAACAGGGTAACATCGTAGCATCCTAAGCATGCATACTAAGCAGGGGCTGAGCAACGAGCAATAGTAACATAGCAGTACAAGGTTTGGTGGGAAGGGACATGGCTGTATTGGTTTGAAAGAGGTTGTAAACATGTGGTAGGATCAAATATCGAGCCTAACCTAGACTAGCATGCAAACCGCTGGTTGAAATAGAATGGATCATAAGTAATGTATAGTCCTTGCCTGTTGATAAGTCGGGTTCCGAAGGTGTAGTTGATCGCAAGCTCGCATCGTCTCCGAGAGTAACCGCGGGAGGCACACAGGAAGGAAACACTGGAAAGCAATCAACGAGAAAGCATCTATTACTACGAGGGCAACACAAGATCAAGAAGACATCACACGACATGGCAACGCGATACGGATCTATCGTCGAGAACGGTTACTGACAGTTTAAGTGGGGTATCGGTCACACACGACGAATACCACACATTTACAGTGGTTCAAGTTGCTTAGCTACAGGTGATCAACCAACGGTTATTAACATGGCAACTCAAGCAAGCATTGCATAGCACACAAACAAGTCAAGAGGTGAAGCACAAAGTAAACTATCTATGCTAGCCAATTTAAGTGAGCCACAACCTAAACATGGCATAACACTAAGTGTCGCACGATGATTAAAACATTTGGTACTGTTCTGTCCTAAACCATATTTTAGGTTGGTTAACAACAGCAAACAATGGCATAAACACAAAATACACGAAAAACTAATCAAGTTACATATAAAGAACATTTTAAACAGAGCAACGGTTAAAAAGTTATTAAATAAACAATTTGCAGTGGCATGCAGTGTAATTAGCAGTAAAACAGCATGTAAACAAAGTCAAACATGGCAAACAGGCACATTTTATTAAACTACACGAAAAACTAAGCAACTTTCATATTTATCGCGTCGCGATCCGAGCTACGAGCTAAAAGATACGGGAAAAACAAATAAATAACACAATCTGCCAATAATAATAAAAAACTAACATAAAAGGAAAAAAAATATACGGGTCGAAAGCTACTGGCTGGCCCAACAGTGCACAGCAGCAAATAAAATAAATAAATAAATAAAAGGGGGGTGCTCACCACGGTCCTCAGCCCACTGGCTGGAGTGGTGGCCGGCCTGGGCCTGGGCGCCGGCTGGGCTGGCTTGGGGCGCGCCTGCTGGGCCGTAGGAGGGGCGCCGACCCGTGTGGCGATGGCGAGCAAACTGGACGCTTCGTCCCCCCGCACGAGCGTGCACAGGAGGTCGCCGCCGTGACGGTTGCCGGCGCAGGGCGGGGCTCCGGCGAGCCTTGGGAGGCCGGCGGCAGCAGGGAATGGCGGGAACGAGGGCGCAACGACCGGATCTGGTCCCGACGGTGACGAGGGGTGCTGCGGCGAGCACCTCGGGCTACAGTTCGAGCTCGCTCCATCGGGCATTCATGGCGGCGGCGCCACCTGCGAGGAAAGAGGGCGGGGTGAGAGAGGAAGGGGAGGTGCGCGGGACAGGGAGGCTCACCAGCGGCGAGGCCTCGACCCGCGGCTCGGTTGCCGGCGGCTGCCGGAGCGAGGAGGCGACGGGTGGCGTGGAGGTGGAGCACTGGAGGCGGCCGGAGGCACGTCCAGATCTGGCCCGACGCGGGCCCTGGCGGCGGGATCTCGGCCCTGCGGGGCCCGGATCGTCTGGGAGGCTGCTCGGGGAAACGTGGCGGCTCGGGAGCCACAGATCTGATGATCCAACGGTGGAGAGGCTTTGGTTGGCTAGGGTTTCGAATTCTGGGGGCTAGGGGCAGAATTTGGAGGGGAAAAAGAGGGGGTGGCTGCAATTTTCCATTAGGGTAAACCCTAATTGAGTGGTCGGAGGCTGGTGGTCTTTATATAGGGCTGGTTGGCTGGCCAGTTTACGCAAACGCCCTCGGTACCCCTCTCTCGCGTCCGGTGATCGCGTTCGTGACCGCCGAGACCCCGTACGGACTCTGATTCTGACGAAATCTCGAACCACGCGCTCAGCGCGTCGAGCCCTTTGATCGTACCCCACTGCGTTGACATTCCGACAACATTTTTTGGCGCCCCAATAAAATAATCCGTTTATTAAATAAACGGGGTTTTCGTTCCGGTGGCGACGGCTGGTCTCATGCGGGTTTTGCGACGGTGATCGGGTGAAACCCGGTGTCGCAAGGTCGAGTGTCAGGGTGGCAAGGGTCGGTCTCCGTCCGGTACGAGATAAGAGGGGGGAAAAATAATCGCCGATCGATAGATCGGGGATGCAAACACCGCAAACAAATCAGACAATCAAACAATTCACACCGAAAACAAAAATTTTTATTTTTGCAAAAACTAGGCTGTTACAGAAAATCAGCAGAGATCCAATCTTTGGCCAGCATAATATCATACTTTCCTGGCATAAGAAAAATTGAAATAACAGTATATATGCAGATGAAAAGCTAGCAATAAGCACTAAGGAACCGTATAAAACACAACCAAGTATGTACATGTGTTACTCCATTTCATACCTAAGCCACATAAGAGCAATCTCCGGGCTGGCACTTAGGAAAATCTCTCGGTTCTCATCCTCCACATGCTTCGCCCTCATCCATGTACTTCTCCATCATAGCATCCACATCACCATTCGCCGACCTTCGCCTTGTCGGTTCCTTCTCTTGTTCACTTCTTGATGGCGCACTAGCCACCCTTGCTTCCGTTTGATTAGGCTCCAAATCAATGTTTTCTTGCACGTCCTCTGAAAAACCTGCAACACCGAAGGTTACAGCCCGACAACGGGTCAGTACATCTGATTTGTACGGCAAGTGACACGAAAAAGTTTATATAAAGGACCTACATCTACATGCAAGGTAAGTCAAAGGAAAGGCTTATGGTTTTGTTTTGCAGAAAGCCAATTTTCTCCTGAACTAAACTAGTCAAAATTTTAAGTTGAATTCTACCTCAAACACACAGCAACCCATGCTACTCTTTCCCACAAAAATTATTATTAAGTGTTCATCTGTCAAGATCATTCAACAACAGTACTGACTAGTTGCTCAAAGTTCGTCCGTAACCGTGGACACGGCTAAACATGATCAGTTTATACGCTCTGTAGAGGTTGTACACGTTCCCCACTGGACTCAACCCGAAGATTGAGACAAAGACTTTCTGAAGAGGTTGCCTCCACCCTTTGGTAGCCGGTACACCTAACACACATCTACATCAGCTAGCTACCAAGGCCAGGTTCCCCACAACGTACTCGTGCTAAGCCAGAGCCCATATAGTCAGTGGTTGTACACGGAAGCTACTAGTAATATTGCATGTCTGATCTTTTTGAGCCTGGACGGCGCCCACTGCGTTCAGAGGGTAGACACCATGTCGCACCCGGTTCACCATCATAACAACCATTGGGTGCATTTAACCCCGGCACTGTCCTTAGACAAGGCACAGCCAGCAGGACGCAACTCGCCCGTCCAGAAGTGATTTCTATTTATTATAATGTTGCTACACAAATTATTAAATAGCTCACAGGCACTCCATGAATTCTCACAACCCAAACCACGTCTACAAAGCATAGCAATAAAGTAACAACACATGCTAGGTTGATCTACGAAAACAAGTCAAGACATATGGCTATCCTAACTGGTTTGCAGCAACAGTAAAGTAAACTACCTATCATGCAATAGGGTGATATTCTTAACATAATGCATATAGAAAATATAGGTATGAGTATGGTCAAAACATCACTTGCCTTCTTCCTGTTCTTGACGGTCACAATCCTCACAAAACGAGGCGGCGCACTCCGGATAATCTATACGAGCAAACATTGCACCAATCAACATATATTCAATACAATTATGCACAAACAGTAATAAACATACAAAGAAAAGTACCAAAACTTTCCTAACAGTATCTAAACTTGAATTACTTGCCAAAAGAAAACTAACGCAAAAAGAAACGGCGCAAACGGGTGCACCGTTAAAAAGATACGGCTACCGGAAGTTCAAATTTGGATCTGCTTGGGATTCAAATTTGAAACTTCAAACTTCTGTAAGACTTGGTCTAATGGCTAGAAAATTTCACCACGGTCGCAACGCAACTGGAATCACTCGATTCCGAGTTACGGTTAAAAAGTACTCGCGAAAACGGTACCGTGCGATTTCGGGGTCTAAACTACGAAAAGGACCCAACCGTAAATAAAATAACAAAAACAAGCGATCGGGTCCCCGATGGATTTGAAAACAGATCTGGCCGGAGCTCCGGCGGCGGCGGCGGCTCGGCCGGCGGCTGGCCGGCGCGGCGGCGCGGCCAGCAGCCCGGCGACGCGCGGCGTGGCCAGCAGGGGCGGCCTGCGGCGGCGGCCACGGCGAGGGGCGGCGAGGCGGGGCGGCGCGGGGTGATGGCGGTCGGGCTCACCCGCGGCGGTCGGGCGGCGGACGGCAGCGGCGGCGGATCGGGTCGGGAAACCCTAAGGTTTTTATAACCCGATCCGCGGAGTTTTTTTTTTCAAATCCGAAATAAAAACAAATTCGGCCTGGCGGAAAAAAAAACAGAACAACCCATTAGGCCCAAAACAGTTTTAGAAATATCACGGAATATTATTTTTAATTTCCGTCTTCGCCAATATTTTTAAAATAATGAAATTGAAATTTTGGCTTTACCAAAATATTAGATAAAAATAAAAATTTGCAACTTATTTTTAAATAGGTAAAAATACTTTTCTGGCATTTTAAAAATACCGAAAAACTCCGAAAATGGTTTTAAAACTTTTCCGGATCATAAATAAATTCCCAAAATATTTTTAGAAATTATTTATAACCCCAAAGTAAATTTAAAAAGTCTCCAAAAGTATTTTAAAATATTTTCCAACAATTTAAAAATGGGGATAAGTCATTTTATATCCTCTCCAGCAAACTGCCATGTGTTAAAAATGTTTAAAAATATTTTAGAACTCCAGAAAAATGCGGAAGCAGCATGAGATGAATATGATGATCTATTAACATCCAAATTTAGAAAATTGGGTTGTTACAAACCTACCCCCCTTAAGATGAATCTCGTCCTCGAGATTCGGGTTGGCTAGCAAAGAGATGCGGGTGGTCTTGCTTCAGATCTTCTTCACACTCCCAATTTGTTTCCTCTTCGGTATGATGACCCCACTGAACCTTGCATAGCCTGATCGTCTTGGTGCGGGTAACTCTTTCTGCAGTCTCCAGAATCTTCACAGGTTTCTCCTCATAAGTGAGGTCACTCTCCAACTGAATTGCCTCAAGTGGCACTGTATCTCTCAAAGGAATATCTTCCATCTCTGCATGACACTTCTTCAGCTGGGATACGTGAAACAAATCATGAACTCCTGACAAAGCTTATGGAAACTCCAACTGATAAGCTACCTCTCCTCAGCGCTCCAAGATCTTGTAAGGCCCCACAAAACGTGGTGCTAACTTGCCCTTGATTCCAAACCTCTTGATTCCGCGAATTGGTGAAACTCTGAGATACGTGTGACGCCCCCAAAATCAATCCGTGTACAGTAATCATACACACAGGGTACACGGCTGAGATTAGGGTGCCATGGTGATAATATCACAGCACAACACTAAATACAAAAGGATAAACAAATATATTACAATAGAGGGGGTCACGCGGACCCAAATACATAAGTCATACAAGCCATAATATCTGAGTACAGACATAGTTAGTCAAGTTTTGCCTTAAGAAGGCTAGCACAAATCACATCAGAGATACAGATCGAAAAGGCGAGGCCTCCCGCCTGGGATCCACCGAACTACTCCTGGTCAACGGGGAACTCAACGTCGTAGTAGGCGCCTCCGGGGTACTCCTGCTCCTGGGCTCCAACATCAGCTGCAGCGGCCGATCAAGCAAAACGGTAAAGGAAATAAAGCAGGTGAGTATCTAGTATACCCGCGAGTCTTACGTCCGCTACTAAGAAATATGCATTGTATCAACGGAAAGAAGAGGCTGTATATAGTGGACTGAAAGACAGAAATCCAGAGCAAGGGTAAGAAGCTAGGCCTAACGAAGACTAGCATCTTCCGACGATGTCTTGCAGCATGAGGTAAGAATCAGCCAACAGTTTATATAAAGAATAAAGTAACAATGCAGCAGAAGTTGCTGCAGCATTGTATAATAGTAAGTTGTAATAATTAACAATGCCTCTGAGTTCACCTCCTCGACATCCCAGCGAGGAAGAAAACCCGGAACCATACAGTTTAATAATAATAGTTTCTAGTGGTAAGATCCAGCTTCAGCATAAAGTGTCCTATTACCGTGGACACGGCTATTCGAATAGATTAATCTTCCCTGCAGGGATGCACTTGTGTTACGCTACACGCACGGATCTCCAGGGTGGCGGGAACCGTATCAGGGAACGCTCCACCGAGGCTATCCAACACTTCATAGCCCATCTTTCAAACTCAACATAGAGGCCATCCGCCGGTCTAAATCCTAAGTACGACGGGCCTTGGACCCCAAACCGAACGTACTCCTGCACGGTGCGTGACTGGCCGGTGAAGTTAAAGCAAATCCAAATAAGACACCACCGCGCGAGCAAATAAGACAACACCACTTCCCGGCAATCAGCCTGCAGTACTGCTGACGTCTGAAGAGTCCTCGGACGACACTACGAAGCAGAGGAGTCCATAACTCGAAATTCCCACGGGTAGGTAGTGCGTACATGGCATATAGCCAACTCAAGACATTCACTGAACCATTTAGCATTTTAATTAACCTGCGTGACAACCGTTATTGTTGCCTCGACTTAACTGGCCCGCGGACAACGACAGCAGCTAGGACCCCCAGTACATCGGTGCCTGTCCTGTCATCCCACCAAGTCACTGCGGTTAACAACAAGGTGAACCGTCTCCTTACCTTGTCTCGCGTGTGCTCCTGGAGGAGCTCGACTTTCGTGGTTTGGTAACTCTCGCGGCCAACGATCAGGGGCCAAGCACACCGGTACACTGGTCGTACCCTCCCTGTCGTCCCATCACAATACCTCTCGCGGGCACCGTTGGGTCGCCCGACTTCTCACCTGAAGGACAATGGTTGTTCAGGACCCTATGGCGGTAAGACAAAGTCAGCCTCGAGTGGAGTACGAGGATTACTCCTTCATAGCTCACACTTGAGGTGACTAGGCATAACCCAGATAGGGGCCTTAGACGGTGTCTGCATGTACCGTATCTGTGCAGTTTATAATTATCGTATCCGCGTTCACTCCCCTGAGTGATCACGGCCCTCTATCTAATCCTAGCTAACAATGCGCAGGGCTCACTGCTGAATATATGCATAATTATAACATGCAGCATAGGATAAGAAAGGTAGATCAAGGGGCGACAAAATCAGGCCATGCAATTGAATAGGAGTGTAATCGTAGCATGCAGCAGTAACAATGCCTAGTGAAAGAAATGTACGGAAAGATAGGCGATATCTGGGGAAGAGAATGGCTCTCCTTGCCTGGAAGCTCGACGGTAGTAGTAGGGTCGTCGACGAAGTAGTCGTACTCAGCAGCGGTGTAGTCGACGGCAGCAGCGGGGTCTACCGGAGATTAAGGGGGGGAAGAAACAGTAAATACACAACAAGCATATACAAACAGATGCATGACATGACAGATGAAATGTTAGCGGTGTTCTAACGCAGTGCAATGCACGTTGCTCGGAACGGAAATTCATCCGGGGATGACCGGCCAGCTCCGGGTGATTATCGGACAAGGTGTCCGGAGGGGGGGAAGGATCAAGCCGGAGGTGTCATGGGTACCAGACAAACATAAGGGGGGTGTATCTGTGCTAGTTGATCTATTCTTAGAAACATTCGTGTTCGGAATAAATTCATCCGGGCACTCTAACAGTACCGGACAATTTATCGGACAGTCGGTCCGGAGGGGGATGGTTCGATGTTCGTTGTGTTAGAGGGGTGTGATATACATACGGATAGCGTATTCGTATTCATTATATTTTTCTGATCAATTTTCATGTATAAAGTTTTTGAATCTGAGTTACGGTTTAAAAGTTATTGAATTTCAAAGTTTTAAATCATTTAAATGATTTTCTGAATTTCTTTTATTATTATAACAACATTATCCAGAACATTATCCAAAACAGTGCCTGACAGGTGGGACCCACATGTCAGCCTCTGTTAATATATAAAACATTTTAATAAATCAAAATAGCCTCTGGGCCCACATGTCAGCCACTGGAATTTTCTTTTAAATTCTTTTAAAAATCAAACTGACGAAGGGGGCCCAGGTGTCATTGACTCCAGTGCTAATTAAACTTGTTTAATTAAGTTAAATGGCCAGGGCCCACTGTCAGTGAGACATATTAACCAAATGGTTATTTTTCTGTTTGTCCCAACAAAGATAATTAGCAGGAGGTGGGGCCCGGTTGTCAGTGGCTCATTAGCCACTAACAGAGAACCGGACAGGGAGGACCCACTGGTCAGCGACTCTGGTGAGCTCGCCGGAGGCTCACCGGCGGCGAGGTCGAGCTAACTCGCGATTCCGAGCGCCGTTTGAGACGCCGCTTGCGGCATTCGACGAAGAACTCGAAGCCGCGTCGATCTGGAGTGTTCCCGTGGGCTGGGACGCACGGAGGTGAGTGCAACTTCAACAATGGCGGCGAAGGGCGTCGGGCTCCAATGGCGAATGCACATGCGAGACGAAATCGAGCTAACTACCGGTCCAAAACGAACACACGCACCACGGGGATCCTACTGGTGCACTTGGCGCGGGCTGGGACGGACCAAATCGACGACTACGACGACGTGCCACGGCGGCCAGAGCAAGCGAATTTGGGGGGAAAGACTACGGGCTTATCGAGCACCTACGGACAGTTGGCGATGACAGGGCTGCTCACCACGAACGCGTCGGGGTTGGCAGCGGGCTCGGGGAGGGGCTGAGGCGGCCGAAATCGACGTTGAGGTTGCAGCGGCCGGAGCGGGGGAAGAAGACGCGGGCGACGCCTGCGGTGCTCCCCGGCTCGATTGGCTGCTGTAGTCGACGAAGACGACGACGGCGCAGCCGCAGGACACCACGTCGGGGCGGACCGTGCTCGTTGGCCACGACTGGCCACGACAATGGCGACGGCGGCGCTCGGGAGTTTTTCCCTGAGGCGTGCGAGAAGAGGAGGAGGGGAAGGGGAGGGGGAGGATGTCCAGGGGGCCGGCCGGGGTGGCCTTATCGCGTCGGCGCCGGGAGGGAGCAGGTGGAGGCGCGGTCGGCCTGGCAACGGCGTGCCCACGCCCGGCTGCCGTACATAGCAGGTGAGGGGGTGGGTGGGGAAGAAGACAAGGGTTGGGGGGTGGGCTAGGCCAAGGGGGCCGTTGCCCTGAGCGACGTTTAGCCCCTTTTTTATTATGTTTTGTTTTTCTGGTTGTTCTATTTCTTTTCTGTAATTGATTTATTAACCCTAGCATTTTTGTAAAATGTTATTGGTGTTTGTAAATTAGGGTTACATATTACTGAGGTGCCACAAAAGATTTTGAGTTTTTATAAAATCATTTGATATTTTATTTTATTGAAAATGGAGCAGAACCCACTGTTTTTGCTACTGTTTGAGTTGTTTGGATTTTTCAGTGGCAAAATAAAATACCATAACCACATGGGCATGACCAAATGATTATTAGTGATTTTAGAAAAGTGGTCCCATGATTTTAGGGCAAAGTTTAATTGCGACATATTTTTCATAGCAACCAAAAGGCATTTTTGAATATGATCAAAAGGAAGTGGATCATGGCAAGGTTTGCATAGTGATTAGCAACAGTGATTAGTCCACAGTAAAAGTGATTACTGTTACAGGCAACTGAGGGTGTTACAATACGCACGGTCTCCAACCTCATAGGTTACATCCTTGCGCTTCGCATCTGCATAACTCTTCTGCCTGGACTGTGCTATCTTCAGTCTATCACAGATCAACTTAACTTTCTCCTCAGCATCTCTGAACAGGTCAGGTCCAAACAACTGACGTTCTCCTACCTTATCCCACATCAACGGAGTCCTGCACTTCCTGCCATACAGTAACTCGAATGGTGCCATCTGAAGACTAGCCTGGTAACTGTTGTTGTATGAGAACTCAGCATACGGTAAGTTGTCATCCCAACTCGAACCATAATCCAACGCACAAGCCCTCAACATATCCTCCAAGATCTGATTGACTCTCTCGGTCTGCCCATCTGTCTGAGGATGGAACGATGTACTGAACTCCAGCCTAGTGCCCAAGGTCTCATGCAACTGACGCCAAAACTTTGAAGTAAACTGAATACCTCTATCAGACACAACCTTGCTTGGAACTCCATGCAAACACACAATCCTGGACATATAAATCTTGGCTAGCTTGGCACTGTTGTAAGTTGTCTTTACTGGAATGAAGTGAGCAACCTTGGTCAAACGATCAACAATCACCCAAATAGAATCATATCCTGACCGAGTCCTAGGTAAACCAGTAATAAATTCCATACCTATCTGATCCCACTTCCAATCTGGTATAGGCAAAGGTTGCAACAATCCTGCTGGCTTCTGATGCTCAGCTTTGACTCTCTGGCAAACATCACACAATGCAATATACTGGGCTATCTCTCGCTTCAGGCTAGGCCACCAAAATCTCTCCCTCAAGTCCAAATACATCTTGGTATTCCCGGGATGAATAGAATAAGGTGAATCATGTGCCTCCTGAAGAATCAACTTCCTGATCTCTGCATCTTGCGCTACACAAATACGCTTCTCAAACCAAATGGCTCCATGCTCATCCTCACGGAAACCCTCTGCTTTCCCTTTGGTCATATTCACTTTTATCTCATCAATTTCCGCATCCCCCTTCTGAGCCTCTCTGATTCTTTCCAACAGATTTGGCTTCACTTCCAATGTTTCCACATATCCCTTAGGAACTATCTCCAACCTGAGATTCTTGAACTGCTCACATAACTCAAGTGGCATATCCTCAACATTAGCAACATTGATATGACTCTTACGGCTCAATGCATCAGCAACCACATTCGCTTTACCAGGATGATACTGCACATTCAAATCATAATCCTTAATAAGTTCTAGCCATCTACTCTGCATGATATTCAACTCCTTCTGAGTAAAGATATACCTCAAACTCTTATGGTCAATAAAAACATCACAATGATTACCAACAAGATATTGCCTCCATGTTTTCAATGCATGAACAACTGCAGCTAACTCCAAATCATGTGTAGGATAGTTCTGCTCATGGTTCTTAAGCTGACGTGAAGCATAAGAAACAACTCTGCCCCCTTGCATCAAAACACAACCAAGTCCTCGACGAGATGCATCACAATATACTTGGAAATCCTTATGTATATCTGACAAACATAAAACAGGTGCAGTTACTAACCGTTTCTTCAACTCCTGAAAGCTGGTTTCACATGCCTCACTCCAAACAAACTTATTTTCTTTCTTCAACAGCTCCGTCATTGGTTTTGCAATCTTGGAGAAATTCTCCATGAATCTCCTATAATATCCTGCAAGACCCAAGAAACTGCAAATGTCTCCAACTGTCGCGGGTGTCTCCCATTCCGTAACTGTTGAAACCTTGGATGGGTCCACAGCTACTCCTTCTCCTGACACAACATGTCCAAGGAATCCTACCTCCTTCAACCAAAACTCACACTTGCTGAACTTGGCATTCAATCTGTGCTCCCTGAGCTTCTCCAATACCAAACGCAGATGTGCCTCATGCTCTTGCTCATTCTTGGAATACACCAATATATCATCAATGAACACCACAACGAATTTATCCAAGAACTCCATAAACACCTTGTTCATCATATTCATGAAGTATGCAGGAGCATTAGTCAATACAAATGACATAACGGTATACTCATACAACCCATACCTTGTAGTAAAAGCAGTCTTCGGAATATCCCTCTCCCGAATCTTCACTTGATGATAACCAGAACGAAGATCAATCTTCGAGAATACACAAGCTCCCTCCAACTAGTCAAATAGATCATTAATCACAGGTAAAGGATACTTGTTCTTGATAGTGACGTCATTCAGAGAACGGTAATCAACACACATCCTCTGGGTTCCATCCTTCTTCTCAACAAACAACACTCGAGATCCCCAAGGTGACGAGCTTGGGAGAATGAATCCCTTTGCCTGCAACTCTCTGATTTGCTCCTTCAACTCTGCAAGTTCATTAGCGGGCATCCTATACGGTCTCTTAGCAATAGGCCCAGTGACTGGTATTAAATCAATAAGAAACTCAATCTCCCTATCCGGTGGCATACATGGCAAATCATCTGGAAACACATCCGGATAATCCCTCACAACACGCACATCATCCAGGCTACCCCCCATAAGAGAATTCACCTGAGCTTGCTGATCCTTATACTTGGAAACACATCTGATCTTCTGCCCACTCGGTGTACGGAGAGTGATAGACCGACTGGCACAATCAATAACACCTTGGTACTTGGCTAACCAATCCATGCCCAAAATAACATCCAAACCTTGTGACTTCAATACAATCAAATATGTAGGAAAAACATGCTTCCCTATGGCTAGGCTCAACTGATAGCATCCCAAACTATCTGACATCTTCGCTCCCGGTGAATTTATGAGCATAGATGACTTAAGAACTACGGTAGGTAACTCATGCTTATCCACAAATACCCTCGATATGAAAGAATGCGATGCACCAGAATCAAAAAGAACAAGTGCAGGTACTGAATTGATAAAGAACTTAACAATCACAGCATCAGGCTCATCATAGATCTCCTCCACGTTGACATGGTTCACATGCCCCTTGTTGAAAGGATTGGGCTTGACGACTCCATTCCCATTGGACTCCGGGCAGTTTGTGGCATAGTGTCCCATGTTCTTACACCTGAAACACTGGATGTGACTCAAGTCCTTTGTTGCCTGGCCATTCTGACGGTTGTTTCCATTGCCTCCATTGGCTCCATTGCTTCTCCCATTCCCATTGTTCCTTCCATTGCCATTTCCATTGCCATTGCCATTGCCATTCCTGTTACCATTGTGGTGGTTGTGGCCATTATGGTTGTGACCATTTCCACCATGCTGGTTATGTCCTCCACTGTGAACATGGACATTCCCACCATTGTGGTTATGTCCATGGTTATGTCCTCCATTGCCACCATGAGAAATACGTGGCTTCTGATGCGGTCCAGAGTTATACTTGCCACCATTGTTGTTGTTGTACTTCCTCTTGCGGTTCTCAATGGCCTGCTGCTTGCCTTCCAACACAATAGCTTTGTCTATGAGCCCCTGGCAGTTAGCAAAAGTAGCCACTGTCAACTGGACTCCCAACTCATCATTCAGCCCCCTCCAAGAACTTCTCCTGCCTTGCTTCATCATTCCTGACATCATCAGGAGCATATCTTGCAAGCTTGTTGAACACCTCAACATACTCGGCCACTGAACGGCCTCCTTGACGCAAACTGCGAAACTCCTTCTTCTTCAAGCTCATGGCGCCTGCTGAAACATGTGCGGCGCGAAAAGCAGACTGGAACTGCGCCCAAGTGATGGTGTCGATGGGGTAAGTCACCAAGTAGTTTTCCCACCATGCTGCGGCAGGACCCTGCAGCAAATGTGAGGCAAACCTCACCCTCTCTGCCTCAGTACAGCCAACTGTCTCCATGTTCCGGCCCACTGAACGAAGCCAGTCATCCGCCACTATGGGCTCAAGAGTGCTAGAGAACCTCTGAGGATTTAACCTCAGGAACCTCGCAAGCGTGTCCACCGGTGGTGGTGGTGGCGAATTGTTGTTGTTTCCCATATTCTGAGTGAGCAACTGGATCAACTGAGCCTGTCCTTGAAGTAACTGCTGCATATAAGCTGGCACTCCATTGTTGTTGTTCTCATTCCCCGTGGGATCACGTCTCGGCGGCATCTGTTGGGTAAGAATAGGTAAGCTGTAGACAGAAAGTAGCTAGGGAAATATATCCTACCCCATATGCTTATGATGATCATGGCAAGCATTACATATACCATACATATATCACCAATCAACTTCACCAAACAATATCACCATAGCATCAAACATATAACAATCATCAACCAATGCACTCATACGGAAAACCATCACATATCACACCATATAGTTTAAAATATATTTTATAACTGATATAAGATCCTCAAAACAACCACAAATAATATAAGATCCTTAACACAACCACGAATAAGAGTATATCAAGCAACCTAGTATTGCCATACCGTATAAGTAGACATGGTCAATTACGCTAACACGATAACGGTAGTGTACTAATTTTCGGTGAAGTAATTCCGAATGCTGTCTTTGCTAAACAGCATGCGGTATTCGCACCCGCTAATGCGGTTGCGCCTTTTGGGTCTCGGCTCCTCTTCTTCTGTTGAGGTCTCTACTTCTGGTTCCTCTTCTTGTTCTTCAATTCCATTGGCCTTCATCTTCTCCTTCAGCCTCTTTATCTCTTCTTGCATCTCCACCCTCTCCTTCTTCAGCTTGTTGTTGTCCTTCTTGAGCCTGGTGTTCTTCTGCTGCAGCTCAATGATGGTGTAGAGGTCTGACTGGATGTCCTTCTCCTGGCAATGGATGGGCTTCTCCAGGCTCTGGATGAAGTAGCTAGTTGTACCTGGCCAAATGGCCCCAGGCACATACTTGAACTTCTTGGGCCATATGTTCCCCGATGGAAGAATCTTGGTCATCTCCGCGTACACCGTACCCTTGAGTCGGTCGGCATACTTCTCAACAATGCGTCCAAGTGCTATGTGAGCGGCTATGCGCACACACTACTCCTTCTCCTGGGCATGCACCTCGAATGACTCCGTGATCCCCCTTTCCTCATTCGTCATGCTTCCAAGGATAAAAGTCTCCACTTGCCAGTAGTCATCAGCTCCCCTTGTCTCCACTATGTCCGGCTGAAAGACTGGCGCGTAGATGTTCAGGTAGTGGAAAATCCCCCTGAGCTCAGGTCCAAACGCCATAGAGCGGTACGACAAAGTGGTCATCTAAAATCAAAGAGAGGTAAGGCAGGATTAGAACAGGTATAAATACGAGATAGAGAAGGTAAGTAAGTACAAGACAGAGTGATGTAAAGTAATATTTTTATTCCTATGGCTTTTCTAGTCCATTTTCTAGGGTCACGTCCTACAGTCAACACACTGCTCTGATACCATCTGTAACGACCCAATTCACATAAAATTGAAGTCTCTGTGCTCAAGTGGCAGTCCCTGGATCGAACTCGCTGGCACACACAGTATCATAGATGTATATCAAAGTACAAGTGCATCATTATTACAACGTATGATCCAGAATAAAATAAATAACAAATTGCATAGCTCAAGGCTAGCTTATTCAATATAAATATAGCGGAAGAAAAAACAAGTAACGTGGAGTCCCATCAACAGCCACAAGCGAACATGCTGAGTGTAGACCCGCAACCCTAAACGCATCTTACTGGTCGTCTGAAAAACCTGCAACACCGAAGGTTACAGCTCGAGAACGGGTCAGTACATCTGATTTGTACGGCAAGTGACACGGAAAAGTTTATATAAAGGACCTACATCTACATGCAAGGTAAGTCAAAGGAAAGGCTTATGGTTTTGTTTTGCAGAAATCCAATTTTCTCCTGAACTAAACTAGTCAAAATTTTAAGTTGAATTCTACCTGAAACACACAGCAACCCATGCTACTCTTTCCCACAAAAATTATTATTAAGTGTTCATCTGTCAAGATCATTCAACAACAGTACTGACTAGTTGCTCAAAGTTCGTCCGTAACCGTGGACACGGCTAAACATGATCAGTTTATACGCTCTGTAGAGGTTGTACACGTTCCCCACTGGACTCAACCCGAAGATTGAGACAAAGACTTTCTGAAGAGGTTGCCTCCACCCTTTGGTAGCCGGTACACCTAACACACATCTACATCAGCTAGCTACCAAGGCCAGGTTCCCCACAACGTACTCGTGCTAAGCCAGAGCCCATATAGCCAGTGGCTGTACATGGAAGCTACTAGTAATATTGCCTGTCTGATCTTTTTGAGACTGGATGGCGCCCACTGCGTTTAGAGGGTAGACACCATGTCGCACCCGGTTCACAACCATAACAACCATTGGGTGCATTTAACCCCGGCACTGTCCTTAGACAAGGCACAGCCACCAGGACGCAACCCGCCCGTCCAGAAGTGATTTCTATTTATTATAAAGTTGCTACACAAATTATTAAATAGCTTACATGCACTCCATGAATTCTCACAACCCAAACCACGTCTACAAAGCATAGCAATAAAGTAACAACACGTGCTAGGTTGATCTACGAAAGCAAGTCAAGACATGTGGCTATCCTAACTGGTTTGCAGCAACAATAAAGTAAACTACCTATCATGCAATAGGGTTATATTCTTAACATAATGCATATAGAAAATATAGGTATGATTATGGTCAAAACATCACTTGCCTTCTTCCTATTCTTGGCGGTCACAATCCTCACAAAACGAGGCGGCGCACTTTGGACAATCTATACGAGCAAACATTGCACCAATCAACATATATTCAATACAATTATGCACAAACAGTAATAAACATACAAAGAACAGTACCAAAACTTTCCTAACAGTAGCTAAACTTAAAGTACTTTCCAAAAGAAAACTAACGCAAAAATAAACGGCGCAAACGGGCGCACCGTTAAAAAGATACGGCTACCGGAAGTTCAAATTTGGATCTGCTCGGGATTCAAATTTGAAAACTTCAAACTTCTGTAAGACTTGGTCTATTATCTACAAAATTTCACCACGGTCGCAACGCAACTGGAATCACTCGATTCCGAGTTACGGTTAAAAAGTACTCGCGAAAAAGGTACCGTGCGATTTCGGGGTCTAAACTGCGAAAAGGACCCAACCGTAAATAAAATAACATAAAAAAGCGATCGGGTCCCGAGCAGATTTGAAAACAGATCTGGCCGGAGCTCCGGCGGCTGGCCGGCGCGGTGGCGCGGCCAGCAGGGGTGGCCTGCGGCGGCAGCCACGGCGATTGTCGGCGAGGCGGGGCGGCGCGGGGTGGCGGCTGTCGGGCTCACCGGCGGCGGTCGGGAGGCGGCGCGGGTTCGGGCGGTGGCGGTCGATCGGGTCTGGAAACCTAAGGTTTTTATAACCCGATCCGCGGAGTTTTTTTTTTAAATCCGAAATAAAAACAAATTCGGCCTGTCGGGAAAAAAACAGAACGGAGGCCCAAAACAGTTTTAGAAAAATCACGGAATATTATTTTTAATTTCCGTCTTCGCCAATATTTTTAAAATAATGAAATTGAAATTTTGGATTTACCAAAATATTAAATAAAAATAAAAACTTTGCAACTTATTTTTAAATAGTTAAAAATACTTTTCTGGCATTTTAAAAATACTGAAAAACTCCGAAAATGGATTTAAAACTTTTCCGGAGCATAAATAAATTCCCAAAATATTTTTAAAAATTATTTATAACCCCAAAGTAAATTTTAAAAGTCTCCAAAAATATTTTAAACTATTTTCCAACAATTTAAAAATGGGGATAAGTCTTTTTATATCCTCTCCAGCGAACTGCCATGTGTTAAAAAATGTTTAAAAATATTTTAAAACTCCAGAAAAATGCGGAAGCAGCATGAGATGCATATGATGATCTATTAACATCCAAATTTTGAAAATTGGGATGTTACACGGGTATTGCGAGAGGTGAAGTTGTATGTTCCCACATTCGTTTGACCTACAAGTTAAAGTCACAAGAGAATATAAGAGATGAATCAAGAGTAAACAAGCACAAAACAATAACATGAATATAAGAGTTGAAGCAAGAGCTAGCCATCATGCAATTCGCCTAAAGCTTCATATAGAGGGAAAGATTTTGTCTTGAACTTCCCAGCTTTAGGGTGAGACAACAAAGTTGACAAAAGATGATATAAGAGCGTGCAAGAATAAATCAAAAGACATTGGTCGTCATCCACACTTACAATGATTATGTTTCTCCAGAGTGGGGGATTTGCTAAAATCATGCACCGTTGGTCGTCCCATGAAACACCACTTTATTGTCGGATCTCCTTTATCATGATGTATTCTTTCTTTAAATCTTTCTCTTTTTCTTGAATCCTCTTCTTCTTACCTAGCATATGGATTATTTTGATGGAATTTCTGCACCATCAGATTCCATGTTTGAGAGCTCCAACCATTTTTCCCCTTATATTCAGGAGTAACGTGCTCTCGGAGAAAATCCATGAGGTCTTTCTCAAGACTGGCATTCCATTTTTCTCTATCTTCTGCATTCTCACATAAGCATGTTAATGCTGGGAGACCCTGTCATAGATAGAGAAATAAGTTCATAGCTAGAGAAATAAAGTTGTACCATTGGGAGACCCTCTATTCCTCTTTTCCATGCGCCCTGTAGGTGACACTCTACCCCTTGCAGCTTCTTCTTTCATGGGGCTCAACCTCGGTGATCCTTGAGTAGTCATCATCGTGACTTCTGGACAATAGCCATGACATGAACAACAACAAAAATAGTTCCTAGGTGACATGAACAGCAGCAACAATTTATTAACATGATAGCAAAACAAGTTCCCAAGTGACAATTTATTACATGAAATAAAATAAACACAATATCTACTTTATTACATCTCCAATAACTATTGTGAAGCTTGGTTATAAGCATCCCACATTTCATGAGCAATTGCATCTCTAAGGTTGTCGCATTCATGATTTACTTGATGATAATGAGGAACATCACCGTTAGGAAGATCGACAAAATTAATGGGAGGTATGTTATCTGTTTGGTTATCTAACCAAAGCTCATATCCCTGGTGAGATCAAATGATGTTGTGTAAGATTGTTGCAGCTGCTAGTAGCTTGACTTGGTTCTCTATTTGATGATGTGACCCCACTTTTAGGATTGGGAACCGCTTCTTCAAGACTCCCAATACCGAACACCACCATATGGTGCCAAAAAGTAAGGAGTGTTGGCATAACTGATGACCCTCAACTGTAGTCGATCGAGATAGTCTTCGCGGGCAAGATAACCCAATTTATTGATTCAACACAAGGGGAGCCAAAGAATATTTATAATCTTTGACATTTGAGTTGTCAATTCAACCGCACCTGAAATATACTTTCTTGCAACAAAATATTAATAGCAACGGTGATATGATAGTGGTATTGGCGATAGCGAAATAAAAACAGCAAAAGCAAACTACTAGTAACCAGTAGGATCAAAACACGGTAGGCTAGGGAGATGGATGGTTGGGCGCTACTTGGATGAGAGTGAACATGTAATAGATTTTAACACGGGGCAAGGCACACGGAAAAGCAAGGATCATCTAGATAAATATCAATCATTAGGCATGTATCCTGTAGGTAGTTGTGCGTGCTTGCAATAAGAACTTGCACAACATCTTTTGTCCTACCATCCCGATACGAACGGGGCAAAAGGAACTTATGGAGATTAAGGTGCTCCTGTCCAAGAGCACCGGAACAAAGCATTAAACTCAATGGATACATGAGATCCTCAAATTATAATCCATCCCCTTTGGTGTCCCAAGTTTTCACCTTTGGGATCGCCGGTTCCGGACCATAATAGGTGCATACAACTCATAGATAGGATCAAGAACATAAATATACTCATGAAAACACAAGTGGTTCAGATCTGAAAAGATGGCAGCCGGGCCAAGAGTGACAAGCATTAAGAGCAACAAGTTGTAGCAAAGATGAAAAACACCAAACTAGAAGATAGGCAACATGCCCCCAACAATCTGACGAACTATTACATGATCTAACTCATCCAATCCCTACCATCCCCTTTGCCTACAGCAGAGAATTACTCAAACATGTGAAGATAAGTCATGGAGGGAGGATGGAGTGGTGATGATGATGACGATGGCAATGATCTCCACTCACCGGAGGCCAAAACAGCCTCCAGATTAGCCCTCCCGAAGAAGAACAGAGGGTGACGGGGGCTCCTCGACGGAAACTGGGAAAATGATTTCTGTTTTGGGGTTTTTGCGTCACGAGAATAAATAGGAGTCCTGGTAGGGCACCAAAGGAGGTGGGAGCCCCCCCAGGCGGCACCCCCAGCACGGCCAGGGGTGGGGCCGTGCCAGCAGGGCGCCTGGGGCCCCTCTGGCCCCACTTCTGGCTCGTGGAAGCTTCTGGTGCATGGATTTTCTATGAATTTTCCCGGAATTTTCTGAGGCACCTAAAAATCCATAATCCTGCACACAATAAAACCATACAGGAAGCTCTGCTGAAAACAGCGTTAGTCCGGGTTAGTTTAGTTCAAATCATGCAAGAATGAGGTAAAAACAATAGCAAAAGTGTTTGGAAAAGTAGATACGTTTGAGACGTATCAACTCCCCCAAGCTTAGCATATTGCTTGTCCTCAAGCAATTCAGTTCAACGAACAGGACGCGACAAAGAAAACTTTGACAAACTCTTTTGCTTCAACAGATGTATATAAGCATGTACTACGAAAAGAGTTTAGCAAGTATTGAAACAATGCTATGAGGACAATGCACGAAGCAATCCTTCTTTCAAGTGATCAATCACAAACAACCAAAAGTAAAGCATATGTTGCCGAAAATCAAGACAAGATTACAATGCACATAGCTTGAACATACTAGAGTGGTATCTCGCTAGCCTCCATGAGCGAAGAAAAACATAAATGCAGAAGCTCCTTCGGAGTTTTAAAGGAGACTAGAACTAAGAATTTCAGAACAAGAAATATCACAATCATGCAGAATACAATGTGGTACTTTGGGACAATGCATGTTACACTACGAATGACAACTATGCTCTCAATAGTTGGTGCTTTGAAGAAAGAAGGGGAGACTCTCGGACCGTGGCTTTTTGATGGCAAGGTTTAAAACCCGTGGTTGGAAGAAAAGACTAAACATGTACCAGAGCTCTTGGTTTTGAAAACAGAGATAAAATTCCTTTTGGGAAGTGCAACTTTCCAGTCAACGGTGAACGGTAAAGGTCTTTCAATATCTCCCATGCCAACCATATTAATGCTTTTTTTCTTACACTTTTGTTCTCTTTTCCATACATCATTTGCCGGTCTATGGTGCCTTTTATTTTGCCTCAAGTATGGAAGGAAGTTTTCTCATTCCATCTATCATTAGCAGCATTTGGTCCATTTCATTCCATCATCAAGTATGGGGGAGGTGTAACACTTTATTTTTAAATTGACTAGTTAAAACTTCCGTCAAAATATTTTTGGCATGGTAGATACTGATTTTCCCTCACCGCACCATGAGCTTGGACGGTTACAAAAGGGGAAGCTTTTGAATAAGTTTCGAGATGGCACAAGAAAGTCTAAGTTAGGGATGGCTGGTAAATACCATATATAGGAAGGTATGTGTAACAACCCACATGTAATAAGTGCAATCACCATGTATTTTATCTTTCTCTGTTGGACTTGTAACTTGGCATGGTGGAGGTTTACATCTTTTCATGTGGTGATTCAAATTAGCATGGAGATTGGAGTCATTTTGGATTGGTTTCTTTTGCATGCAAAGTGGCTCAAGAAGGGCAGTCATGGATTTTTCCTTGCCACATGCTCACTTCACTTGACCCCAAACTTGGCCTAGCCATTTCATTTCACATGGCAAGGATTTTAAAACCCTCAGAGCATTTTTGCCACCAACAAAAAAAACAGTAGCCCTAGTTCAAAGTGTTTTGAATTCAAAACAGGGCCACAATTTTTGTTGTTGCCAAAATTGGTCAAACCACTTTTGAAAAACCCAGAAAAATGCAAGGATTAAGAATTTCAAACTCATGGAATTTTGAACCTTTTACTTTTCTCTCAAAAACTCTCCAAAGTCCTTTTCTATTTAATTTTAAATAGAAAAGGTACTGTTTTGCTTGTGGACATTTTTCACTGCATGTAAAAATGGTCAAACCAATTTTGGATGATCAAACATCCTTTTAGGGGATTTATAAAATTATTTGGAATAATTTTTATGACCCCTAATCTTTTCCTTTTCCCTTTCTTTCTTCCTGCTGCTCATTTTTCTTCTGGTAACGGGCTGCTTTTCCTTTTTCTTCTCCCCTCCAGCCCAACTGGGCCGCTTGGATTCAGCCCACCAGAGCGCGTCGTCCCTTTTCTTTTTCCCTTCGCCCCTCTCTCACTGCCACCGGGGCCCGCTTGTCATCCCCCTCCTTCCTTCACCTTTTCCAGCACGCACATGGCGCCGTGGGGAGACGCCTGGACCTGCTGCGTCCACGTCGCCTCCTCCCTCTCCTTTATATTGCGCCCAGCATTCCTCCTCCAACCCTAGCCGTCTTCCTCCTCGGGCGCCGCCGCCTCTCCCGATCCCCTCCTCTGTTCCGGCCGATTCCGCCATGGACAGGAGGTCCATGGCTTGAACCCCGCGCAGCACAGGTCGCCTTCGTCCACGACGTCGGCAGCAACGTCCAGCACGACCTCCTCCGAGCCCGCTCGATTCCTTTTGCCCCGCTGTGAGCTCCGTTCCCCTCCTCCCCTGTTTCTGCAAGAACCGGTTCCGCCGTAGTTTTCCGGCGAGGTGTAGCTCCGTTTCGTAGCGCGGCGAGTTTGTCTTAGCGCAAAAATGGGATCACGGCACGTCCAGCTCCGTCCAGCAGCGAGCAGTGGAGTCGTGGTGCCCTGTAGGAGATGGCATCGTCGCCGGAATCCGTCGCGCCAGGAAGCAGCCGACTGAACCTTCGTCTGTCAGCAGAAAGCAACCTCCTTTTCTTCTTCAGACCATGCCTCGACCTGCTCCTCTTCGCGAGATGATACCACCGTAGATGCACGAGGAGATGCAGTGCAGCCGCCGTGTTCTGGGGTCCTAGATCGACCTCCACGGGAGCAAGGTCCCGCCGTTCTGCACTTCGTCAGTCGACTGAACTGAGTTCAGTTCAGTGTGCGTTCGAGTTCAGTCGTAGCCGCCGTAGCTAGCTTTTCGTCAGCGCGATCTGTTTCCTGTCACTAGCCGATCTGTAGCCGAGTTGGTCGAGTGCTTGGAGCGGCAGTGCGAGCTCGCGGGTTCGAATCCCCTTCGGCGATTAAACCCCCCCTTTTTTCTGCATTTTTGGAGTGGCCGCGCGAGCAACTGGGCCAGGCCCATTAGGTCCTAGCGTGCGCAAGGGGGGCAGCAGCAGTGGGCTGCTGTGTGAAGCCGGCCCAAGTGGCCTGGACTCCCTTTTTCTTTTTATTTTATTTTATTATTTAGTCTTTTCTTTTTTGTTTTAATTCAATTTGGATTTGAATTTCAAATTCAAATCTGTTTTTGCCCAAGTATTCAAACAGTGACATATTATATATGTTTTTGGGGTATTTTGAACTACTGAACACAGTTGTGATGTTAGTTTTTGCATTTGACCCATTCTAGTTTTAAGTTTGGTCATTTTGCAAATAAACCCCCTGTTGCTTTTATTTAATTTTGGAAATTGGTTCAATTTGCAAATTGCCCATGTCATATATGAATTTTGGGTAGTTTTGCACAAGGAGTTGCATGGTGATAATCTTTTCATCAACTGAACCTTTTCAAAAATTCATGAGGTGCAACTTTGCACTCAGCCCCCTGAACTTCAGTTGAATTTGCAACTGCTTATGCAAATTCAAATGGAGGCATATTATATATGTTTTGGGGTACTTTTCTGCAAGGAATTCAGTAGTGATGTTTTCTTGTTGTGTTGAGCAACTTCTGAGACAAGGTGTGATCACCTGGTCCAGAGGCTTTCTGTCTGTCTGTCTACAACATCTCAGCTTCAGTGCATCGGAGATGTTGTTCATCTGATCTTGTCCAGGCAGTTCCGTGCCATCTTTCACTTCAAGTCAGCCTTAGCATATTGTCATATGCTTAGTGGCTGGCCTCAACCTTTGCTGCTCCTTCCTGTGTGTCAATTTCACCGACACTGCTCCGTCTCCGGAATCATTGTTTTACTTTCATGTTATTTAAATTCCTGTAATGCTTTGTTGTTCATGTCATGCTATCATGCTATTTACACCTAAGTTAAGGCTCCGACCAAAGCCATTACAATGTAAATAAATTGCATATGGAAGTGATGACTTGTCGTCATCACCTTCATTTAAACTTGACTAGACAGGGTCATATCATGCAAATAAAATCCTGATCATGCCATCCTTGATTGAGTTGTTTAAGTTTCTTACTTGTGTGCCTTTGCCTGCCGGTACCTTACGTTAGCACCTGAGACCGCCGAAGAGACTTACGTGGAGCTGTCCGACACCGAGCACGAGGGCACCGTGAGTGCTGCTTCGACTACCTTACCAGGCAAGGGGGAGATCTGTGTCATTACTTTATAACTTTCTGCTCATGCCTAACTGTAGATCTAGAACGTTATTGCTTGATCCTATCTACATTATATGCCAGGTTTAAAACCCATACAGCCATGATCCCCACATCCCAGCAAACCATTGTTCTGCTAAGTTGCCGCTGCTCAGCCATTGCTTAGTATGGATAGAAAACTTGCTGCTTACCCTATACATTTATGGTTGGGATATCATGTTATAAAAGAAGTTGGTTGATATTTATTATTGTTAAAAGATGTTAACTTATATTCGACGAAAGGTGGAAGGCTGGACTATTCCCGTCTAGTGCTTTGTTCCATTTGAGTCACCTAGGACCCGAGTTCCGGGTATTGTGTTTCTTGACGAGCGTGCCTAATCGTGTGTGGGGTTTTATGGGGCCCCCTTGTCTTACCTATCTAGCCTCGTACTTTCTAGTGGTGGCCCGAGCTGATTTACATTTGCAACGTGTGTGTGCTGGTTGGATCCCCAGTTGTTTCCAAACCAAACCAGGGCCAGGAGGACATAGCTTCTTGGCTGGCCCAAATAGACCGGCTGAGGACCCGGTCTCATAAGAGAACTAACCGGTAATCCAAACCTGGAGTCATACGGTAGAGTCCGATTCGAGAGCGTCGCCAGCTTTTGAGTTGGGTGTCGACTCACCGGGGGCCACCCGGATATGTGCGTTGTTAGTTAGAGGGACTCTGACGTTCTGGAGTTTCAGGCGCTTACCCAGCCAAGTGGAAACCGAGCGTACATGCGACGTCTATAGTGGACAGTTGGTACACCCCTGCAGGGTAAATCTTTTCGAAAAGCCGTGTCCGCGGTTATGGACTACTTGAGACCTACTCCTTGTTCATAGTATAACATCAACGAAATTCATGCTATAAAACTTGACAAACCGTGTGCGTGCCTTGGTTGTCTTTCTTCGTCCAGGGGGACCGAGAGAGAAACGAGGTTGTGTTATGTTTGCGAATGTAGGTGGATAGCTGACCTACGACTCGTCAGTCAACGTAACTTCTTGGATCTCATCCTTATTCTAATAGAACGTGTAGCCACCATATATGCTAGTACGGCTGCAAACTGTCTTTACCTTTACCTTACCTGTAACGTTAGTTATCCCGTAATGATATGTTCTCACCCCCGTTTACTTTTCCGCTTTTACCGCTTTGCCTGATCGGCCGCTGCAGTGGACTAATTCCTCGACCCCAGAACTGGACGATACTTCGTGGAGGTGCCTCCGGTGGATGACGACGAGTACGACTACTCCGACCAGTAGGATCCTTAGTTGGGCTCAGACGTTCCCGTGGGTGGATTTATGTGTAGCCCTCTCTAGGGCAATTTGGATCTTGACCGTACCCGGTCCATGTCTTGCTTCCGCTTGATGTACTAATGAGATGTTATGTATTATGGACAGTGGCGTTGTATGCCCTGTTCTATTATCTCTATATATGTATTTCCTTTTCTTGTAGAGTTGTGTTTTATACCTGTTGTCGAGAATCCGGCAACGACACGAGTGCGAGTGTCGTGCGCCGGTGGCGCGCTTCTAACTCCGACCGGACGCGAAAGCGACTAGTTAGAGTTAGTACCGCATCAGGGGCCTTACAACTTGGTATCAGAGCAGGACTGACTGTAGGACCCTTTACTGGCCGAAGTTGAGTCTAGAAACTATTTTGGTAGTTATATAGGAAAATTTTCGGAGAGTAGGACCTCTTTCTGTTTTCTTCTTATCCCACCCTCCCACCCCTTTTTCCGTGAGGAAGTGAAACGATTTTTCTCTCTGTAACTTATCCCCTTTCAAAAATCTAGGATCTCGTTTAAATGAGACTCCGATTCCTCTATAATGTTTTGCTAGCGACGAGATGTGTTGGCGTCTTTGAGACCACTGAGCCGCCACTTGGGGTTGACTGCTCTACCTCGCTTACGGCGTACCCCAGGTGAACCGTCCATACAGGATTGGCGGGCATCCTATGGTAATATGGATGTGGTGTCTTTCCCCTATGGACGACCGCGATGGCGGGCCGCTCAGGGCAGATGTCTCATTGTGCAGGTTTCCAACCGCTCGTATATATATTGTTGTGTGCTCGCTAGCACATTATTATATTGGATTCGGATGTACTTGGTTTGGGAATTCCAGTAGCACCTAGTTATCGACTTTCCGGGTTAACCTTGGTGGAATTTCAGCCTTCGGCTTTCTCATACCTCATGAGGAAGTTTTGTTGTCAATTTTGCTTTAACTCTGGTTACTTCAATGATTCGTTCGTGTTCTCATAAGTGTTCCTGTATACAGGATGCCAAGAGCGAACATGCCGCCACCAGAGAACCCTATCCTTGGGGAGGCTGTAGCTGCAGTGGCTCAGGGCACAGCTGCGATCCTTCAGTTGCTGCAGAACCAGGGTGCTCAGAGGAATGATCGACCACAGCACACTACGCTGCAGCAGTTCCTTGCGATCAACCCTCCCAGGTTCTCCGAGGCTCGAGACCCGCTGGAGGCGGATGACTGGATTGCAGAGATCAAGAAGCACTTCAAGGCCAACTCCGTCAGACCCGTCGACTACGTCACCTTCGCCTCCTTCCAGCTTCAGGGTGCCGCAGGCAGTGGGTTCTCGACGTACAAGGAGAACAAAGGAGAGACAGAGATCACATGGGATGATTTCGTCAAGGATTTCAGAGCTGCTCATATCCCCAGTGGACTGATCGAGAGGAAGCGCGAGGAGTTCTTAGCTCTGAGGCAGGGGGACAGGTCTGTGCAGGAGTATAACCTAGCCTTTGTCAGGCTTGCCAGGTACGCTCCAGAGGAGGTCTCGTCAGAGGCCAAGCGCATTGCCAGGTTCCGCGGTGGTCTTGCCCCGGACATCAAGTATGCGCTCACCTTGTCCACGCCGAGCCTGTTCTCAGAGTTCGTCGACCAGGCTATCAGACAGGAGTCAGCTGAGGCAGAGCGTTCCGCAGAGAAGAGGAAGCAGAGAGAGCACAGTTCAGCAGTGATGATCCACAAGAAGGCCAAGTCCTGGGTTTCAGAGTCACAGCCTCAGCCGCAGCGTCAGCAGTTCCAGCCGAGGGGGGCAGTTGTCCGCACTTTTGCACGCCCTCCCGTCCCAGTGCAGCACGGTCCTCGCTCTACTCCACCACACGCGAGGCCGCCTGCTCCACAGGGCCAGCCCAGGCCAGAGATCACGTGCTTCAAGTGTGGCAAGCCGGGTCACAAGTCTCCGCAGTGCACCGACCCTCGTTACGCCAGGCTGCCTCCGCCCCCACCTCGCTCTACGCCGAGCAACGCGATGGTGCGGGCCCAGCCACGAGCAGTCAGGGTGAACAACGTGACCGTCGCAGAGGCCCAGCAGTCGTCCGAGATTGTACTTGGTAGGTTGCTTGTATGTTCAGTTCCAGCGTCAGTGTTGTTTGATTCCGGAGCATCCCACTCCTTCATATCTCAGTCTTTTGCTTCAGCCAGTGACCTCCAGTCCGAGTTGCTCTTTCCGCCACTTGCAGTCCACACTCCTGGTTCCAGATGCAGTTCCTCGGTTTTTGTTCCAGATGTTGACATCAGTATTCAGGATGCTATCTTTTCGGCCTCACTGATTGTCTTGCCCCGTTCAGACATTGATGTCATCTTGGGCATGGATTGGCTTGTCAAGTACAAGGCCAAGATTTATTGTCCGTCCAAGACCGTGTTGCTGACGCACGATTCAGGCGCAGAGATTTGGTACACTTGTAGCTCAACAGTGGGATCAGCACAGTTGTACGCTCTGAACGCTGGAGTTGCTCCATTGATCGAGGAAGTCAGAGTTGTTCGAGAGTTTCCAGATGTCTTTCCAGAGGAGTTGCCAGGTATTCCACCCGTGCGTGCTATTGAGTTCGTGATCGAGCTAGAACCTGGTACACAGCCGATATCTCGGCAGCCTTACAAGATGTGTCCGGAAGAGCTGATTGAGTTGAAAGAGCAGTTGGTGAAGCTTGAGAAGGATGGGCTCATTCGTCCGAGCACTTCCCCTTGGGGTGCCCCGTGTCTTTTTGTCAAGAAAAAAGATGGTACTAGTCGGTTGGTTCAAGATTACCGTGGTATCAACAAGAAGACGATCAAAAACAAATACCCTTTGCCCAACATCAATGACTTGTTTGAACAGTTGCATGGAGCAAAGGTGTTTTCAAAGCTTGATCTAAAGATGGGGTACCACCAGATTCGTGTCCGTGAGGAGGACATCCCCAAGACAGCCTTCCGCACTCGATATGGACTGTACGAGTTTACGGTCATGACGTTTGGCTTTTCAAACGCACCTCCGACATTCATGAGGGCCATGAACTATCTCTTCCAAGAGTGGCTAGACGTGTTCGTACTCCTCTACCTCGACGACATCCTTGTCTTTTCTAAGTCAGGGGTTGAGCATGAGGAGCATCTCAGATTGGTGTTGCAGAAGTTGAGAGATCACCAGTTTTATGCCAAGTTTTCCAAGTGTGAATTCTGGATGAACAAGGTCAACTTTCTTGGCCATGTCATTTCCTCAGAGGGCATTGCTGTTGACCCAGACAGAGTCCGGACGATTCAAGATTGGACTCCGCCGAAAAATGTCAAGCAGTTGAGGAGCTTTCTCGGACTTGCCAGCTATTGCAGGAAGTTTGTCGAGAATTTCTCCAAGATAGCAAAGCCGATGACTGAGCTGTTGTGCAAGGGCAAGAAGTACGTTTGGTCACAAGCTTGCCAGGCAGCTTTTGATGAGTTGAAGATAAGGCTGACCACAGCTCCGATCCTTACGCCGCCAGATGAGTCACAGCAGTTTCAGGTGTTCTGTGATGCTTCGTTGAATGGCCTTGGCGGAGTATTGATGCAGGGAAAGAGTATTGTGGCGTACACCTCCAGACAGTTGAAGCAGGCTGAGAGGAACTATCCGACCCACGATCTTGAGCTGGCTGCAGTGATTCATGCATTGGTTACTTGGCGACACCTCCTCCTAGGGAGGAAGGTTGATGTGTTCACCGATCACAAAAGCTTAAAGTACTTGTTCACGCAGCCTAACCTGAACTTGAGGCAAAGGAGGTGGCTCGAGACTATTACTGAGTACTCCGTGGATATTCAGTATACGCCTGGCAAGGCGAATGTCATAGCTGATGCGTTGAGCCGCAAGGGTGATTGTAACAGTGTCCAGGTGCAGAAGATACACCCAGATTTATGTGAGGCCTTTCGCAGGCTCAATCTTGAACTTGTTCCAGCAGGCTATCTAGCCAACCTTGTGATAGAGCCCACTATCCGTGAGAAGATTCGTGAGGCTCAGTCTGGTAGCTTGATGATTCAGAAAGTCAAGCAGGGTGTTGCCGCCTCAGTTCCGAAGTACGGTTGCTTTTCAGTGCATAATGACGGCACCGTGATGTTCGAGGAGAGAGTTGTTGTTCCCAAAGAAGGAGGTCTCAGAGAGGTCATTTTGAGAGAAGCCCATGACTCAAAGCTGTCTATCCACCCTGGTAGCACCAAGATGTATCAGGACCTCAAGCAGAGCTTTTGGTGGACTCGTATGAAGCGGGATGTTGCCCGTTTTGTCTCCCAGTCTGATGTGTGCAGGAGAGTGAAGGCACAGCATCAGAAGCCTGCAGGGCTACTTCAGCCAATTGAAATTCCGGAGTGGAAATGGGATCACATCGAGATGGATTTCATCACAGGTTTTCCTTTATCGCAGAAGAAGAACAATGCCATCTTTGTTGTCATTGACAATCTCTCCAAAGTTGCCCACTTCTTTCCAGTGAAGGACTCCATTTCAGCAGCTCAGTTGGCGGATTTGTACACCGCACGAGTTGTATCTTTGCATGGCATCCCCAAGAAGATCAGTTCTGATAGAGGCAGTCTTTTCACTTCCAAGTTCTGGCAGGCCTTCCAAAAGGCCATTGGTACGACAGTTTTGTTCAGTACCGCTTATCACCCTCAGACCAGTGGGCAGGTTGAGCGTGTGAATCAAATTCTTGAGGACATGTTGAGGGCATGTGTCATCTCGTTTGGCATGAAGTGGGAGGAATGCTTGCCGTATGCTGAGTTCTCTTACAATAACAGCTATCAAGCAAGTCTGCAGGCAGCACCGTTTGAAGTGTTGTATGGTCGCAAGTGCAGGACTCCTTTGAACTGGTCCGAGACAGGCGAGAGGCAGCTGTTCGGTCCAGATGTGATCCAAGAGGCTGAGGACACAGTGAAGATTGTCTGGGAGAACCTGAAGGCAGCACAGTCTAGGCAGAAGGCCTATTATGACAAGAAACACCATGGTGTTGACTTCAAAGTTGGTGACTTCGCATACCTCAAAGTGTCTCCACTTCGAGGCACTCACCGCTTTGGGATCAAACGCAAGTTGGCTCCCAGATTCGTTGGTCCGTTTCGCATTCTCGAGACTCGCGGACCTCTTGCGTTACGCCTCGAGCTTCCAGACAGTTTGACTATGGTGCATGATGTGTTTCATCTGTCTCAGTTGAAGAAGTGTTTCAAGCAGCCAGAGCAGGCGGTGGACTTGGGCGAGATCCAGCTCAGTGCGGATCTTTCTTACTCAGAGCGTCCAGTCCGTGTTCTTGACTCGTCCGAGCGCAAGACTCGCAACAAGACCGTCAAGTTCCTCAAGGTGCAGTGGGCACATCACTCGGAGAAGGAAGCAACGTGGGAGCGTGAGGATCATCTCCGTTCCGAGTATCCCGAGCTTTTTCTTGCTTAGATCTCGGGACGAGATCCTGTGTTGGTGGGGGAGAGCTGTAACAACCCACATGTAATAAGTGCAATCACCATGTATTTTATCTTTCTCTGTTGGACTTGTAACTTGGCATGGTGGAGGTTTACATCTTTTCATGTGGTGATTCAAATTAGCATGGAGATTGGAGTCATTTTGGATTGGTTTCTTTTGCATGCAAAGTGGCTCAAGAAGGGCAGTCATGGATTTTTCCTTGCCACATGCTCACTTCACTTGACCCCAAACTTGGCCTAGCCATTTCATTTCACATGGCAAGGATTTTAAAACCCTCAGAGCATTTTTGCCACCAACAAAAAAAACAGTAGCCCTAGTTCAAAGTGTTTTGAATTCAAAACAGGGCCACAATTTTTGTTGTTGCCAAAATTGGTCAAACCACTTTTGAAAAACCCAGAAAAATGCAAGGATTAAGAATTTCAAACTCATGGAATTTTGAACCTTTTACTTTTCTCTCAAAAACTCTCCAAAGTCCTTTTCTATTTAATTTTAAATAGAAAAGGTACTGTTTTGCTTGTGGACATTTTTCACTGCATGTAAAAATGGTCAAACCAATTTTGGATGATCAAACATCCTTTTAGGGGATTTATAAAATTATTTGGAATAATTTTTATGACCCCTAATCTTTTCCTTTTCCCTTTCTTTCTTCCTGCTGCTCATTTTTCTTCTGGTAACGGGCTGCTTTTCCTTTTTCTTCTCCCCTCCAGCCCAACTGGGCCGCTTGGATTCAGCCCACCAGAGCGCGTCGTCCCTTTTCTTTTTCCCTTCGCCCCTCTCTCACTGCCACCGGGGCCCGCTTGTCATCCCCCTCCTTCCTTCACCTTTTCCAGCACGCACATGGCGCCGTGGGGAGACGCCTGGACCTGCTGCGTCCACGTCGCCTCCTCCCTCTCCTTTATATTGCGCCCAGCATTCCTCCTCCAACCCTAGCCGTCTTCCTCCTCGGGCGCCGCCGCCTCTCCCGATCCCCTCCTCTGTTCCGGCCGATTCCGCCATGGACAGGAGGTCCATGGCTTGAACCCCGCGCAGCACAGGTCGCCTTCGTCCACGACGTCGGCAGCAACGTCCAACACGACCTCCTCCGAGCCCGCTCGATTCCTTTTGCCCCGCTGTGAGCTCCGTTCCCCTCCTCCCCTGTTTCTGCAAGAACCGGTTCCGCCGTAGTTTTCCGGCGAGGTGTAGCTCCGTTTCGTAGCGCGGCGAGTTTGTCTTAGCGCAAAAATGGGATCACGGCACGTCCAGCTCCGTCCAGCAGCGAGCAGTGGAGTCGTGGTGCCCTGTAGGAGATGGCATCGTCGCCGGAATCCGTCGCGCCAGGAAGCAGCCGACTGAACCTTCGTCTGTCAGCAGAAAGCAACCTCCTTTTCTTCTTCAGACCATGCCTCGACCTGCTCCTCTTCGCGAGATGATACCACCGTAGATGCACGAGGAGATGCAGTGCAGCCGCCGTGTTCTGGGGTCCTAGATCGACCTCCACGGGAGCAAGGTCCCGCCGTTCTGCACTTCGTCAGTCGACTGAACTGAGTTCAGTTCAGTGTGCGTTCGAGTTCAGTCGTAGCCGCCGTAGCTAGCTTTTCGTCAGCGCGATCTGTTTCCTGTCACTAGCCGATCTGTAGCCGAGTTGGTCGAGTGCTTGGAGCGGCAGTGCGAGCTCGCGGGTTCGAATCCCCTTCGGCGATTAAACCCCCCCTTTTTTCTGCATTTTTGGAGTGGCCGCGCGAGCAACTGGGCCAGGCCCATTAGGTCCTAGCGTGCGCAAGGGGGGCAGCAGCAGTGGGCTGCTGTGTGAAGCCGGCCCAAGTGGCCTGGACTCCCTTTTTCTTTTTATTCTATTTTATTATTTAGTCTTTTCTTTTTTGTTTTAATTCAATTTGGATTTGAATTTCAAATTCAAATCTGTTTTTGCCCAAGTATTCAAACAGTGACATATTATATATGTTTTTGGGGTATTTTGAACTACTGAACACAGTTGTGATGTTAGTTTTTGCATTTGACCCATTCTAGTTTTAAGTTTGGTCATTTTGCAAATAAACCCCCTGTTGCTTTTATTTAATTTTGGAAATTGGTTCAATTTGCAAATTGCCCATGTCATATATGAATTTTGGGTAGTTTTGCACAAGGAGTTGCATGGTGATAATCTTTTCATCAACTAAACCTTTTCAAAAATTCATGAGGTGCAATTTTGCACTCAGCCCCCTGAACTTCAGTTGAATTTGCAACTGCTTATGCAAATTCAAATGGAGGCATATTATATATGTTTTGGGGTACTTTTCTGCAAGGAATTCAGTAGTGATGTTTTCTTGTTGTGTTGAGCAACTTCTGAGACAAGGTGTGATCACCTGGTCCAGAGGCTTTCTGTCTGTCTGTCTACAACATCTCAGCTTCAGTGCATCGGAGATGTTGTTCATCTGATCTTGTCCAGGCAGTTCCATGCCATCTTTCACTTCAAGTCAGCCTTAGCATATTGTCATATGCTTAGTGGCTGGCCTCAACCTTTGCTGCTCCTTCCTGTGTGTCAATTATACCGACACTGCTCCGTCTCCGGAATCATTGTTTTACTTTCATGTTATTTAAATTCCTGTAATGCTTTGTTGTTCATGTCATGCTATCATGCTATTTACACCTAAGTTAAGGCTCAGACCAAAGCCATTACAATGTAAATAAATTGCATATGGAAGTGATGACTTGTCGTCATCACCTTCATTTAAACTTGACTAGACAGGGTCATATCATGCAAATAAAATCCTGATCATGCCATCCTTGATTGAGTTGTTTAAGTTTCTTACTTGTGTGCCTTTGCCTGCCGGTACCTTACGTTAGCACCTGAGACCGCCGAAGAGACTTACGTGGAGCTGTCCGACACCGAGCACGAGGGCACCGTGAGTGCTGCTTCGACTACCTTACCAGGCAAGGGGGAGATCTGTGTCATTACTTTATAACTTTCTGCTCATGCCTAACTGTAGATCTAGAACGTTATTGCTTGATCCTATCTACATTATATGCCAGGTTTAAAACCCATACAGCCATGATCCCCACATCCCAGCAAACCATTGTTCTGCTAAGTTGCCGCTGCTCAGCCATTGCTTAGTATGGATAGAAAACTTGCTGCTTACCCTATACATTTATGGTTGGGATATCATGTTATAAAAGAAGTTGGTTGATATTTATTATTGTTAAAAGATGTTAACTTATATTCGACGAAAGGTGGAAGGCTGGACTATTCCCGTCTAGTGCTTTGTTCCATTTGAGTCACCTAGGACCCGAGTTCCGGGTATTGTGTTTCTTGACGAGCGTGCCTAATCGTGTGTGGGGTTTTATGGGGCCCCCTTGTCTTACCTATCTAGCCTCGTACTTTCTAGTGGTGGCCCGAGCTGATTTACATTTGCAACGTGTGTGTGCTGGTTGGATCCCCAGTTGTTTCCAAACCAAACCAGGGCCAGGAGGACATAGCTTCTTGGCTGGCCCAAATAGACCGGCTGAGGACCCGGTCTCATAAGAGAACTAACCGGTAATCCAAACCTGGAGTCATACGGTAGAGTCCGATTCGAGAGCGTCGCCAGCTTTTGAGTTGGGTGTCGACTCACCGGGGGCCACCCGGATATGTGCGTTGTTAGTTAGAGGGACTCTGACGTTCTGGAGTTTCAGGCGCTTACCCAGCCAAGTGGAAACCGAGCGTACATGCGACGTCTATAGTGGACAGTTGGTACACCCCTGCAGGGTAAATCTTTTCGAAAAGCCGTGTCCGCGGTTATGGACTACTTGAGACCTACTCCTTGTTCATAGTATAACATCAACGAAATTCATGCTATAAAACTTGACAAACCGTGTGCGTGCCTTGGTTGTCTTTCTTCGTCCAGGGGGACCGAGAGAGAAACGAGGTTGTGTTATGTTTGCGAATGTAGGTGGATAGCTGACCTACGACTCGTCAGTCAACGTAACTTCTTGGATCTCATCCTTATTCTAATAGAACGTGTAGCCACCATATATGCTAGTACGGCTGCAAACTGTCTTTACCTTTACCTTACCTGTAACGTTAGTTATCCCGTAATGATATGTTCTCACCCCCGTTTACTTTTCCGCTTTTACCGCTTTGCCTGATCGGCCGCTGCAGTGGACTAATTCCTCGACCCCAGCACTGGACGATACTTCGTGGAGGTGCCTCCGGTGGATGACGACGAGTACGACTACTCCGACCAGTAGGATCCTTAGTTGGGCTCAGACGTTCCCGTGGGTGGATTTATGTGTAGCCCTCTCTAGGGCAATTTGGATCTTGACCGTACCCGGTCCATGTCTTGCTTCCGCTTGATGTACTAATGAGATGTTATGTATTATGGACAGTGGCGTTGTATGCCCTGTTCTATTATCTCTATATATGTATTTCCTTTTCTTGTAGAGTTGTGTTTTATACCTGTTGTCGAGAATCCGGCAACGACACGAGTGCGAGTGTCGTGCGCCGGTGGCGTTTGATGCGCTTCTAACTCCGACCGGACGCGAAAGAGACTAGTTAGAGTTAGTACCGCATCAGGGGCCTTACAGTATGGTGGACTCAAGTGGAATAAATAGTTTGAAAAGGACTTTGGATACACAAGCAAAATTCCGCTTAGTGCGAGGGAAGGCTAGAAAAAGACTGGGAAGTGACCAACTAGAGAGTAATAATGGTCATAATCATGCAGAGCGACAAAGAAACATTGAATCGGGCATGAAAGTGATATAACTATTCTGAAATAAAAAGATCATCAAGACATGATAGACTTTTAGTCATAAAGATGTGTGAACATGTGCCAAGTCAATCCAAGAATTCTTCGAAGAGAAATACCACTTCAATATGCCAAACCATGAATAATGCAATGCATGTAAATCATTTCAACAACATATTATGCACTCTAGCTATTTGAGATCAGCCACAATGAAAGCATGAACATTGATAAAGCATTGTAAACATAGCACTATGTCGCTACAAGCTGGTTTCTAAATCATAAGTATAGGCATATGTACAAAAGTAGAGACAAGAAGAGTTCATACCGGTTTTCCTTGCTGCTTCCCTTTCGTCGATCTTCGTCATTACTGCCTTGTCACTTGCACGATCGAACGTGGGAAATATAATCAAATGTCATCACGGACTCGAGCTGAACTATTAAAACAAAGCAAACTAAAGAGAGAAAGGAAATATTTTTGGGTTTTTTCAAAGGTTTAACGAAAGCAAAAGAAAAGAGAAATATATTTTTTTGTTTTTGCAAATTAAAAGAGCAAAGAAGAACGGGCAAACACTTCGAAAAGATCAAAGCGAACAAAAAAATAAAAACGGATAATACAATGGAAAAGGGAGAAGGGCACGTACTCCCCCAAGATTAGGCTTTTGGCCTAAGTCGGTAACAGCTGCTGCCCCCAGGAGCCTCTTGCTCCGGGGTGGTGCGAGTGAGTCCAAGGGTCGTATGAGGGTTCCGGCGCGTACACCGAAGTCCCCGAATCCTCCCATGAAAAAGGATCCACACTCCAAGCAGAGGAAGACCCTTCACCAAACTGTGTGACGGTCTCCCCCTGGAAAGGTGGGAACTCACCGTGCTCCTCCTCGTCGGGCACAACCCCTTTCATGGGGTTATGAAACTGATACTGGACCATGAACTCATCAAACTGGATAACATCAAAGGACCATCCATTCCTACAAGAAAAATCAAACAAAGGAGGTGCAGGTAGACAGATCTTGCGTTTCGCGGAAGATCCGAAACGCAAGACATAATCAAGGTTACCAAACTCGTAAGTCCTGGTAACAAACTCATGCTTCTTCGTAGAAGCAAGATCAAAACATAAATAAGTAAAAGGCTTATCATCAGAGTGTGGGGTGCCATTAAGAGACTCAAGGATAAGTGTGGCGTAAACGCCACCAAATAAATCTCCCTTGTTGCCATTCATAGCAAGGCGTCGAGAAATTAAGGCACCCACATTATAATCATTCCTCCCTGAGAGGGCATTTGCCAGGATAGCAATATCCGGCGCAGAACTGCTGCTCGTGTTGTCACGATCTAACACCACTCTAGAAATAAAATACGAAAAATACCTGAGGTGGGGGAATAAGATGTTGGAAATCTTCAAACGATGAATATCCCTTGTTTCCTGACTACAGAGAGATTCGAAGACGGTTCTCAGCTCGGAAGGCTGAGAGTTCATCTTTGTCGTCTGTCCAACGTTCGGCACACCTATCATATCACAAAATCTTGCCAAAGACATGGTCAAAAGATCATCGTAAATTTTAAACTCAATAATTCCAGCAGCATGATTATAATAGAAACTATTAATAAAACAGGAGGTGAGCTTATGATACTAAGTAACACGGCATGTTCCTAGCCGTGTCAAACCTGCATTGGCACAAAGGCCGTAGAATCCCTCCTTAATTCCTGCAGCTTCAAGGAAAGCATCGCACGGATACGTCATTGCGCGTGCCGAACTCGTGTTTTCCAACAACTCTAGGGTCACATGATTTTCATTGTAGCTCACCATAGCAGCCGAGGGTGAAGCTGCAGCTCTAGTAACTCGATCGGAGCGCTCGGGCTTCTTCTTCCCAAGCCACCCCTTTGCTTTTCCTGGCAAACTCATTTATGATGGTTGCCCTTTGGGCCTCAGGCGCTCTGTGGGCGCGGCCAGGGGGCAAGCCGCGCCAGCTGGTCGCTTGGGGCATTGGTGGCTGATGGCGTGGAAGTGATAATGGCTTCTCGCCCTTCGTTGGTTACCCCAAGTGGAAGGTAAGATGTAGGATAGCAGCAAATTTCCCCTATGTGGAGGATAGGTTTTGTGTCCCGTAAGACTTCGGCAATGATAAGTAGGTGGTTCGGCAAGTGATGCGCCGTCTGAAAAGAATCACTTGCTTCTCCTAGACATGCACACAACACAAATAACTTTGCTCACAACAAAGTTCAGAGAGGTTATCAATCTCTCCGGTCTTGTTGTTTAAAAAGGATAAAAAACACAAGGGATAATGATAATGGTAACAACTTAAAGTAAATGCGAGAAAATAAATGAGCGTGTAATCAATGATGAGAATATAGACCGGGGTCCCGTGATGTTCACTAGTGATGTCTCTCTCCCAAAAGACGATAAAACTGCTATGCGAGGTAAACAAATTATAGATGGGCAATTGACAGGATTATAAACACACCGCAATGCTAACTATGCTACAAAAGAAAGGAAGAGGCTCAAAAGCCTGGGCAGTACGCCAAAATAAGTAGACCAAAATCCATCTGCATCTACTACTAATCATCCACCTTGAGATATCTATCTAGAACATCTCGCTGGTATTAAGTTGCGAGCCCCACCCAAATGTAAACCAACGCAATAGACAACTGCATTAAAAAGAACTTTGCGTAAAGTAAACAATCCTTGGAACCGCGGTTACAAGCAACGTTGTTTTCCCCCTTGTGGCCACAACACATCCCCTAGACTCATGTTTCTGTCACTCAAGTGTGTCATCAGGGGGCATGTACCCACAATCGATCATAACGTTCGATCTTGGAGTTACTACCTACCACTTGGCCAAAGCAGTAAGCAGCAATGGAGAACATGCAAGAATTACTTCGAAACAAAAATAAAAAAGATAAGAACCAATTATATTACTCTATTACAATCTGAACATAATCTCATAATCCATCAGATCCCATCAAATTCAGCATAGCAGAAGCAGAAAGATTACATATGTGCCTCGATCATGTAGGGCAGCTCACGAGGTCTAAACCATAAAGAACAAAGAGGGGAGGAAAACATCACATAGCTACTAATCACGGACCCATGGTCCAAAGGAAACTACTGACGGCACATCCGGGAAGCATCCATGGTGGAGGAGAAGCTCCCGGAGGTCGATCCTCCCTCCGTCAGGGTGCCAGGAAGGGTCCTGACGGTGCTCCTGATCTTGGAAGCGCGGCAGCGGCGGAATAGAGCCGAGATTGCGAAAAAGGGTTCTGTCCTCGGAGGTTTCCCGTGACTGTGATTAAATAGGCGAAGGGGGCAACCATGGGGGTGATACGTCCCAAACGTATCTATAATTTCTGCTTGCTCCATGCATGTTTTGTGTGATATTGCTATGTTTTAGATACACTTTCATACACTTTGATCATATTTGGACTAACCTATTACTCAGTGCACCCTAGTGCCAGTTTCAGTTTTCTGCTGTTTTTTTATTTCAGGTTTTCCCATTATTAAAAGTGCTCAGAAAATTCAGGGAAAAATATGTAAAAAATCAGCGTTCCAGAAGCTTCCTTACACCCGAAGGGGGGGCAGAGGGGCCCCACCTATTTCCTAGGCGGCCAGTGGGCGCGGCCTAGGGGTTGGCCGCGCCGGGAGGCCGCCTAGACTCCTGGTGGCCCCCCTGGCTGCCCCCCTTGGCGCTTATTTTTACTCACGTCGCGAAAACCCTGATTCCAGACCCCTTTTCGCCAGAAGCAATTCCGATCTCCGCCGCCATCGCTGACAAGCTTCGAGGGACCAGAATTCCTATGCCGGCACCCTGGCGGGACGGGGAAGTGCCCCCGGATTCATCTCCATCGATGTTTCTTCCTCCTTCCATGATGCGGGAGTAGTTCCTCCTCGGGGCTAAGGTTTATACCAGTAGCTATGTGTTCTTCTCTCTCTCTCCCATGATGTGAACTTTGTTGTGATCATAGTCTATGTTAATCTAGGGTGATCCCATGATATTTAACCTTCCTCTATGTATTAGATTGATGTACTCACTTGATCTTATCTAGTATAATCCCCGAGACCATGGTGACAGCGGTCTATTGGACATGGGTTAGAAGAATATTTTCATGAGTGATTTCTTCTTTTGTGTGTGGATTGAAGATTGAGAGTCTTTTGGTGCTTGTATTTGACTGTCCTTTAGATATGTTGTGGTGATTGTGGTATTCTCTTTGGATGGCCGCGGTGACATTGGGAAATCCATAGATGCGAACTACGAACTCTGAGGTGTGCTTTTGTAGCCCTGCACAATTCTCGTCCTCTCTTGACCACAAAGGAATGACCTCCGAGTACGTCTCCATTGCATGTTTTATGGGAAATATCATGTGATTAGACTATGTTAATGTTGTTGGGAGTTGCCACTAGTGAAAGTATGAATCCTAGGCCTTGTTTCCACCATTGTTACACCGTTTGTGCTCACTTTTGTCACATGTTTGCTTGCTGCACTTTTTATTACAGATTTATATTACTTTGTTTTGCCACACCTATCACTCGTATTTTACCATCTCTTCGCCGAACTAGTGCACCTATACAACTCCTAGTTGTATTAGGTGTGTTTCGGACACAAGAGACTTTTTGTATCTTAATTGCAGGGTTGCTTGAGAGAGACCATCTTCAACCTCTACTTCCCTGAGTTCGATAAACCTAAGGTCATCCACTTGAGGGAAATTGTTGATGTCCTACAAACCTCTGTGCTTGGAGGCCCAACATAGTGTACAAGAATAGAAGCGTGGCTAGACATCAGGGAGCCACCAGGAGTCAAGGCTCCCCCCTGGCGCGGCCAGGCCCCTGGCCGCACCAGGTGGCCTCCTGGGCATCTGGTGGTCGCCCCCCGGCCCTCCTTCGGGGCTCTGGAAGCTTCCGGTACGCTGAATTTTTATCTCATTTTTCCCGGATTTTTGGAGCACTTTTTATATGGGGGAAAACTGAAATAGAAAAACAGCAGAAAACAGGAACTGGCACTGGGGTGCACTGAGTTAATAGGTTAGTCGAAATATGATCAAAAGTGTATGAAAGTGTATCTAGATCATAGGAATATCACACAAAACATGCATGGAGCGAGCAGAAATTATCGATACATTTGGGACATATCAACATCCCCAAGCTTAATTCCTGCTCCTCTTCGAGTAGGTAAATGATAACAAGCATAATTTCTGTGGTGACATGCTAGCAACCATATAAGAACTTTGAAAAGTAAAGCAATCAAGGTATGTGATTCAATTCAATTCATAACATGCAAGAGTCTATATTAGCATTGAAACTAGCAACGAAAGAACATTAGGTGCAAGAGCTCTCGCTGTCCGTGACTCGAATGTCTCCAAATGGTGTTTTCGTTCAAGAAGGGAATAGGGAATACGAGAAAAAAAAGTATTTTTGTTGAGAACTCATCTACTAAAGTTTCACACTTGGTCTTCTTTGGAATCTTAGCTTGACTCGTCCCCAGACCACTAGCCAGGTACAAGTCAATTTGATCCACTCCTTTTCGATATTTTGAGCACTCATGCAATGGATGAGCGTAAGCAAGAGAGTTGACACTTAGGATGGAAAAGAGATAAATATGGTGGAGGAGGAAGACAAAAAGGGTGATAAAGGCTCACATCAATGAGGACAATCATATTCGAGAAGGAAAAATGATAGATATGATGTGAGGAGTAGGGATTGCCATGCAACGGATGCACATATGAGCTGAAAACTCTCCAATGGAACTAGTGGGGTGCATCTAACTTGCTCGCTCATGAAGACCTAGAGATCTTTTGAGGAGGCTCATCCTTGGAATATGCAAGCCACGTTCTATAGTGTGAAGGTCCCCACATAGATATATGCATGAATGATCATCTCTATGGAGTACAAGGATAAGAGGAAGTACTAGTGTGGATCTTTCAAAAGGATAGTAGTGTTTGCCCCTTTCTCTCTTTTTATTTCTTTGTTCATTTTTTCTATTTTTTTGTACTTTTTTGGTGGCCTCAATGGATCTTTCTATTTAACTCTCATTTGTACTCTTTGGGATCTTTTATTTTGTCCACTTTGGGATCTTTTCCTCACTTAAGGGCAACACTCTAATTTACAAGAGGGTATATAAGATGTTTCACACTTTACAAGGTACTCAAATCATAAAGAGGATGTAGCTATCAAGATGTATGCAATCTATGCCGCTGCCAGTGTACCAGGAACATGTATGACATGAAGATCAATTCATGAAGAGGTGGATGTTGCATGGCAATATATCTCAGAAAGGCTATGGAAAAACCTTGATAGGTAAGTATGGTGGCTGTTTTGAGGAAAGATATAAGGAGGTTTATGATGACAGAGCGTATCATGCCAAGGGTTTTGATGTACCGGCAAAGGTGGACGCCAACTCTCGGAGTGAGCAGAAAGCAATGCACGGCACATGAGAGGCTAGCAAATATGAGGAGGTGGAAGTCTCAACTTTCAATACTTACATTAGTCCGAAGAACTCATGCACTTATTATCGGTAACTATCAATCTAATAAGGAGGTTCACAAAGAGACAAGTACCCCGAGGAGGAGTGTATGGGGGTTTGGTTATCCTTGCGCATCCTCGCCTCATGGTATGTGAGTGTACTCTAATATTCGATCCCTGCGAAGATTAGCGATCCATCTAGTAGCTAGAGTTCTCAACTAGTTTTGTAGGTTTTTGAAAATAAACACGGATTGCCCAAAATACGACACCTATCACTAATAGGCTAGAGCTCTTGACACCAAAAGTTCAAACATTACTCACATCAATACCTCAAAACTATTGCAAGTTACTACTAAAATTAAATAACAACCTCAATTACCTACACTCAAGACAAGACACAACTCAGTGCAACAACCAACTCTCTTAACAAGATAAATATGAAAACTAAGGAGAGTTCCAGCAACAAACTAAACAAAATCCAAGGCTCTTGCTAAAGAGAAACTAAGACTAAAACTAAACATGGCAGTAGCTACGAAAAGATAAAAAACACACAACAGTAAAAAGATAGGCATGAAAAATCCTATGATGTGTTCTAGATTGGAGTGGAGCGTGTTTCTCTCCCACACAAAGTAAGACGGGGTCTAACTTGTTATGAACATCAAGCAAAGGTAAAGAAAACTAAAAATAAAACCTAAGAGCAAGACGCTCCAAGCATAGCACATAACGCATGAAGTGCTAAAAATATAGTGAGACGAAGGACGAACTGATGATTCTTGATGGAGAAGGGGATGCACGGGGGCATCCCAAAGCTTAGACGCTTGCGTCTCCTTGAATATTTTTTGGGGATGCATGGGGTCATCCCCAAGCTTGAGCGCTTGACACTCTTGGATCTTCTTTCATCATCTTCCATCGCACACTTGAAACCTCCCTTCATACATAACTCATCATAAGCTGATTAGAGAGGTTAGTACCCTTAATAAAATAATTTTTCCCACTGGTTATAAAGATATTCTTGGAGAGCTACTGTTTCTAAAGATTTCCAAAAGGTTTTTGCAAAGAAAAAACAAGATTAAGGTTTGCAAAAGTAAGGAGAGACAAAACGTGGCAGAATCTGTGAAAAACAGAACAGCAGGTAGTAAAGAATTTTTTTAGGGGTACTTATATAACTAAATCAAAAAACTCATAACATATGAAAGTTCCGCGATTGTATAGATCACGCTGTGTAAAAAATTCAGCTAAAAAATATGAGCTGGTGATTTGATCTGATTTTTTCCGTCACGAAGACAGAATCTGTTTTCTGGTCAGCATGTCACAACTTTCGCTTCCCTCGTCATATGAGGCTGTAACTTGGCAGAAAGCTTGAAAATAAAGATACAATGATGTTGATGCAGTAGTAACAATCATCAAGACCACTAAGAACAGAAGTAAAAACATTTGGGTTGCCTCCCAACCAGCGCTTTCTTTTACGCCTTTAAGCTAGGCATAAGGCAAAAGAAGAATCAAGTTTTATCAAGAGAAAGAGAATAGCTAGCCCGTGTAACGGACTCAAAAGGTAACTTGGATTTATTTCTAGGGAAGTGTTCCATCCCCATTTTTAGAGGGAATTGAAATTTTATATTCCCCTCTTTCATGTCAATGATAGCACCAACGGTGCGGAGAAAAGGACGTCCCAAAATAATTGGACATATAGGTTCACACTCTATATCCATAATAATAAAATCAACGGGAACATAGTTGTCATTGACAATGATAAGAACATCGTCGATCTTCCTCAAAGGTTTCTTTACGGAAGAATCAACAAGACGAACAACAAAAGAACAAGAATCAAAAAGTTTCAAACATATCATACATTCTTTTGGGCATGACGGAGGTACTAGCTCCAACGTCACATAAATCATAGCAAGAGAAGTTATTTAATTTGGTTCTGATCATAGGGTCCCAACCATCATCTAGCTTCCTAGGTATGGAGGCTTCTATCCTAAGCTTCTTATCCCTAGCTTTGATGAGAGCATTTGTGATATGCTTCGTGAAGGCAAGATTAAGTGTGCTAGTGTGGGGGTCTCTAGACATTTTGTGTAGTAAGCCAATAACTTCTGAGAGGGTGCAACTATCAAAATCAATATCACTACTATCAAAGGTGGTGGTAGTGTCATCTAGGCTCACTTGTTTAAAATCCTCTATGTTCATAGGAGTTTCTTCTTCTACGGTTGAGGTATTAGCATCACCATTAATAGGTCCAATGGGACCAGGAGTGCATTGGGTGCTAATAGTTTCAGTATCCTCAACAATTTGGATAGTGGCAACTGTGTGGTGTGTAGGAAGGCTCTTAATTCTATCCTATTTCTCTTTTTCTCTAGCCCATCTTTCTTTAAGTTTATCCATCATCCTAATATTTTCATTAATTTGTAATTGGATAGCATTAATAGGAGTGGCCTTGCTCTCCTCAAGGGGAGAGGTTCCCATTTTTAACATCTCAACATCAAGGGTTAAGCTGTCTACCTTCAAACAAAGATTATCTAATTTAGCTAAATTTTCTTCTAAATTCTTGTCGAAGGTTTTTTGGGTAGTGATAAAGTCTCTAAGCATACTTTCTAATTCAGAAGTGGGGTTCTTGTTGCCAGGTAAGTGTTGTTATTCCCATAGTTGGATGGAAACAGTCTAGGATTACTAGCAAAGTTTCCCCTATAAGCATTATTATTAAAGTTTTTTCTAGCAATGAAGTTCACATCTACTTGTTCCTGAGCAACCAAAGAATTTAAAGGAACATCATGAGGATCAATAGAGGGTTGCTTGGTAAGTAGAGACATAATTAAGTCAACTTTTTCATTTAGGGAGGTAATTTCCTCGACGGAATTTACCTTCCTACATGTTGGAGCGCGTTCAGTGTGCCATTGGGAATAATTGGTCATCATCTCATCGAGAAGCTTTGTGGCAGCATCAAGTGTAGTTGACATAAAGGTTCCTCCCGCGGCCGAATCTAACAGGTTCCGCGAGGTAAAGTTCAAGCCTGCATACAAAGTCTGGATAACCATCCAGGTAGTCAAACCATGTGTAGGGCATTTCTTAACAAGAGATTTCATTCGTTCCCAAGCTTGGGCAACATGTTCATTATCCGATTGCCTCAAATTCATAATGTTACTCCTCAATTGGATAATTTTAGCAGGTGGGTAGAACTTCCCAATAAAAGCATCTTTGCACTTATCCCAAGAATCTATGCTATTCCTAGGCAAAGATTGAAACCAGGTTTTAGCTCCGTCCCTCAAAGAGAAAGGAAAAAGGCTTGAGCTTAACAACATCACCTTCTACTTCTTTATACTTTTGCATATCACATAATTCAACAAAATTATTTAAGTGTAAAGCAGCATCATCTCCAGCACCAGAGAATTGATCTCTCATAACAAGGTTTAGCAAAGCAGGTTTAATTTCATAAGAGGTAGTTGAAGTGGCAGGTGTGGCAATAGGAGTGCAGATAAAGTCTTTGTTGTTGTGACTTTTGAAGTCACACAACTTGGTGTTTTCCGTGAAACCGATAGTAGCAGCAAGTGTGGCAGATTTTTTTGTAATTTTTGATATAAGACACAAAGATAAAAATAGAAAGTTAAAATAACAAGACTAAAAAGTAAAGGTAAAAGGTAGCGTGAAACTCCCCGATCTTAGCACTCGGAGTCCCCGACAACGGCGCCAGAAATTTTCTTGATGGCGTGGAAGTGATAATGGCTTCTCGCCCCTCGTTGGTTACCACAAGTGGAAGGTGAGATGTAGGATAGCAGCAAATTTTCCCTATGTAGAGGATAGGGTTTGTATTCCGTAGGACTCCGGCAATGATAAGAAGGTGGTTTGGCAAGTGATGCGCCGTCTGAAAAGAATCACTTGCTTCTCCTGGACCTGCACACGACACAAATAACTTTTCTCCCAACGAAGTTCAGAGAGGTTTTCAATCTCTCCGGTCTTGTTGTTTACTAGGATAAAAAACACAAGGGATAATGATAATGGTAACAATTGAAAGTAAATGCGAGAAAATAAATGAGTGTGTAAAAAATGATGAGAATATGGACCGGGGTCCCTTGATGTTCACTAGTGATGTCTCTCTCCCAAAAGACGATAAAACTGCTATGCGAGGTAAACGTATTACAAATGGGAAATTGACAGGATTATAAATGCACCGCAATTCTAACTATGATACAAAAAAGGAAGAGGCTCAAAAGCATGGGCAGTACGCCAAAATAAGTAGACCGAAATCCATCTGCATCTACTACTAATCATCCACCTTGAGATATCTATCTAGAACATCTCGCTGGTATTAAGTTGCGAGCCCAACCCAAAGTATAAACCCAAAGCAAGTAAACAATCCTTGCAAGCGCGGTTACAAGCACCGTTGTTTTCTCCTTCTGGCCACAGCATATCCCCTAGACTCATGTTTTTGTCACTCAAGCGCGTCATCAGGGGACATGTACCCACAATCGAGCATAACGTTCCCTCTTGGAGTTACTACCTACCACTTGGCCAAAGCAATAAACAGCAACGGAGAACATGCAAGAATTACTTCGGAACAAAAATACAAAAGATAAGACACAGTTATATTACTCTATCACAATCTGAACATAATCTCATAGTCCATCAGATCCCATCGAACTCAGCATAGAAAAAGCATAAAGATTACATATGTGCCTCGATCATGTAGGGCAGCTCACGAGGTCTAAACCATGATGAACAAAGAGGGGAGGAGAACATCACATAGCTACTGATCACGGACCCATGGTCCAAAGGAAACTACTCACGGCACATCCGGGAAGCGTCCATGGTGGAGGAGAAGCTCCCGGAGGTCGATCCTCCTTTCGGCAGGGTGCCGGGAAGGGTCTTGACGGTGCTCCCGATCTTGGAAGCGTGGCGGCGACAGAACAGAGGTGTGATGGCAAAAAAGGGTTCTGTCCTCAGAGGATTCCCGTGACGGAGATTAAATAGGCGAAGGGGGGCAGCCAGGGGGGCCACCAGGAGTCCAGGCGCCCCCCTGGCGCGGCCAGGCCCTCCTGGAAGCTTACGGTACGCTGATTTTTTATCTAATTTTTCCCGGATTTTTTGAGCACTTTTTATTTGGGGGGAAACTAAAATAGAAAAACAGCAGAAAACAGGAACTGGCACTGGGGTGCACTGAGTTAATAGGTTAGTCCAAATATGATAAAAAATGTATGAAACTGTATCTAGATCATAGCAATATCACACAAAACATGCATGGAGCGAGCAGAAATTATCGATACGTTTGGGACGTATCAGTGGCCCACCCCCCTCCCCACCCTCTAGTTAGCCCAGGTGCCCCTGGGTCACTTTTAATATGGGGGAAACTGAAATAGAAAAACAGCAGAAAACAGGAACTGGCACTAGGGGCACTGAGTTAATAGGTTAGTCCAAATATCATCAAAAGTGTATGAAAGTGTATCTAGATCATAGCAATATCACACAAAACATGCATGGAGCGAGCAGAAATTGTCGATACATTTGGGACGTATCAACATCCCCAAGCTTAATTCCTTCTCATCCTCGAGTAGGTAAATGATAACAAGCATAATTTCTGTGGTGACATGCTAGAAACCATATAAGAACTTTGAAAAGTAAAGCAATCAAGGTATGTGATTCAATTCAAGTCATAACATGCAAGAGTCTATATTAGCATTGAAACAAGCAACGAAAGAACATTAGGTGCAAGATCTCTCGCTGTCTGTGACTCGAATGTCTCCAAATGGTGTTTTCGTGCAAGAAGGGGATAGGGAATACGAGAAAAAAGTATTTTTTTTGAGAACTCATCTACTAAAGTTTCACACTTGGTCTTCTTTGTAATCTTATCATTACTCGTCCCCAGACCTCTAGCCAGGTACAAGTCAATTTGATCCACTCCTTTTCGATATTTTGAGCACTCATGCAATGGATGATCATAAGAACGAGAGTTGACACTTAGGATGGAAAAGAGAGAAATATGGTGGAGGAGCAAGAAAAAAGGGTGAGAAAGGCTCACATCAATGAGGACAATCATAGGCGAGAAGGCCAAATGATAGATATGATGTGACGAGTAGGGATTTCCATGCAATGGATGCACATATGAGCTGAAAAGCTCTCCAATGGAACTAGTGGGGGTGCATCTAACTTGCTCGCTCATGAAGACCTAGAGGTCTTTTGAGGAGACTCATGGAACGCAGCGGCGGCTGTTGCTTCCGTCTCCGGCGAAGGAGGATGGTCGACGGGGCAGCGCAAGGACGACGGGGAAAGCCACGGGTTGGCCGAATCTGGGCGGCTCCTCGCGGGATCCGGTGTTTGCGGTGTCGAACGGCACGGCGGCGAGGTCTCCACGCGAGCTCCGGGGGTGTTCCATGGTGGACTCGTTTGCTGCGAGAGAGAGAGGAAGAGATGAGGGGAGGGAGGAGCTGAGGGAAGAGGAGACGGGCGCGAGGGCGACCTGGCGGCGGGCGGCGCTCGCCGGTGGCGGCTGAAGCGCGGCGGCGTGGCGCAGGATTTCGGGAGGCGGGGAGGAGGTGCTCAGGGAGAGCTCTCCACGGGGCTGGGCTGAGCTTCTGGTGACGTGGCGCGCTTCGGGCCGTCCATTCCAGATCCGACGACCCTGATCGAGAGGACCGGATCAGATGGGATCTGGGTTGGGGTTGGTTGGTGCTGCGAGGTGGCGGCGGTGGAGAGGGGGTGCACGGAAAGAGAGGAGCTAGGTCTAGGTTTTGCCTAATTTGGTAGGGGTAGCACTGCTATAAATAGCAAGTGGGTGTTTGGGAGGGGCTTCGGGCCACAAAATGGCCCATTTCGGGTCCGGTTTTTCGGGTGGGCTAGATCCGAAGATAAGAAGGGAATCCGGGGGGTCCAGCTAACAGCGCACACATTATTTTTAAATACGCCCTTGGAGTTATATCAGCTACTATGACTGGCACATCCGAACGTTCACCTACCCGACGAAGTCAGAAACGCGCGAAATTCAAAACACCGCCTCAAAGCACCGAACTGACGTCGTCTACAACGTTTAACGCCAAAAGAGAACGTCGAATACCTCCCTATAAAATAACCCATATAAATATAAATGGGGTTTTCCGCACCGATGGTGATGGCTGGTCTTGTGTCGAAAGTTGCGACGGTGATCGGGTGACTTTCCCAGTGCCGCAACGAGGTCGTGTGCCGTTTGGGAAAAAGGTTCAGTCCCGCATCCGATACGAGAAAGAGAGGGAGAATATTCGCCGATTAATAAATCAGCGAAGCAAACACTGCAAAAAAATACAGGCAATCATCGCAGCAACGCAACAAAAAAAATTAATTAGGGTGGAATTTCCGGGCTGTTACAATACAACACCACCAACAAGGGATCTCGTCCCGAGATCCTGGACGATCCGGGGGAGAGGATGGGAAGGAAAAGAGTATCAACGATCTTCAACACCACCAACAAGGGACTCTGCTCCATGTCGACGATGAACTTCCGTCGAGAAACCTTCCGCAGAGAGACGGCAACATCGGAGAACGAAACCATCGAGAGATCAAGAGAAAGAACGATAGTCCAAAGCGACGATCAAGGGAAGCATCTTCACTCAAATATTGAGGATGCTAAGCAAGAGGAGTGAAGTCAACAGACGACCAAGATGTTATCCGGAGTCGGGGAAAACGAAAGGTACTACAAGAATTCCCAAACCTAAGATCGGAATCGAGACAATACGCCACAAGCAAGGCATTGTAACAGTTCCGAAACTCCACGCACTCGAGATCCTACAGTTTGAAAGGGGATAACTCGAGAATTAAAACACATACGACAGTTGTCCTGACCAGAGCAAGGGTAAGGAGTAAAAAGATTCCTATTCTCTGATAACTAACTTAGTAACTACAAAACAGTTTTTTTTGTCTAGACTCGACTTCGGCCAGAAAAGGGATCCTACGGTCGGTAAGGCTCTGATACCAAGTTGTAAGGCCCTATATGCGGTGCTGTTCCAGATCTAGATGTTTCCATCCAGATCCGGGGACGAAGCACATATCGGTACCACCACGACATATGACAATGCCATATGCCCCAGATTTCCAACATGATATCACAACATTACAGCTACAAGGATACAACATCTCATACAATCGGCATACAACTTCCTTAATACAATACATCAGCGGAAGATACAATCAACTGCCTAGTGGAAAAGGTAAAACACACCATTCCCGTAACCACACGGGTCCAGGCTCTCCGCCGGGATCCGCCTAACTAGTCGTCGTCGAGTCTCCGCGAAGGCGTACAGAAGAAGGGTCCTCGAGCTCCTCTGAAGTCCAAGACCATTTGCATAACGTGCGTAAAAGAGAAAATAAGGAGGTGAGCTATATCAAAAGTCTTGTAACTAACTTCTCACGGGTAAGATGGTGGTAGTGGTGAGGTTGCAGTCACACTAGCAATATATGAGTGGCTAACGGTCTATTTTAGAGTAAGATGAGAACCAAGCATTCGATGAGGAATCGCCTCCAACAAGTCTTACTATCAGCTACCTACACAAACATAACACCTATCCTATCCTTGTCCTCCCCTTCATCGCCCGATGAAGAAGAAGCAGCCAAGGCATACACACGTTGATCAAGTTGTTAAGATTATCTCAATTGTTTTTGTATATGAACAAGGAGTAGGTCTCAAGTCGTTCATAACTGTGGACATGGCTTCTCGAAAAGATTTAACCCTGCAGGGGTGTACCAACTGCCCATTACAAGGCTCCGCACGCACGCCCATCTCTCTCAGTTGCTACCCATCACAGGCAACCATTTTATGATTTAGTTCTGAGAGATCCGAAACGACACGTCCCTCTAACTAACAATGAACAAATCCGGGTGGCCCCCGGGGAGTCGACACCCAACCCAAGAGCCGGCCACGCTCTCGGATCGGACTCTTCCGTATGGCTAAGGTCGGGGTTAGCCTAACCTGAACTCAGGGGCTTCCCTAGCTCACCAGTGTGGACCAACAAAGGAACTCTGTCTCTGCTGGCCCGAGTTGTTTTAAATCCACTGGCTGCAGACCAGTTACGCACACGGTTTCAAATGGTAAATCAGCTTGGGCCACCTCTAGAAATGTTTGGAGCTAGGTAGGTAAGAAAAGTGGACCCCATAAAATCCCACACGTGGTTAGGCACGCTCGTCAAGAGACACAATACCCGGAACTCGGGTCCTAGGTGACTCGAATGGAACAAAGCGTCGGGGCGGGATAGCCTAGACCTTCCATCTTTCGTCGAATATAGTCAACATTATAATAATCATATCATCCACAACAATATAATAATGTGATAGCCCAATCCAAGGAGTAACAGGATAACAGTTGATAGCATCCTAGCATGCATACTAAGTTATGGCTGAGCAGCGAGCAATAGTAACATAGCTGTACATGGTTTGCTGGGAGGGGACATGGCTATATCGATTTAAGAGAGGTTGTAAACATGTGGTAGGATCAAACATCGAACCTATCCTAGACTAGCATGAAAACCACTGGGATAATAGAATGGATCATAAGTAATGTATACTCCTTTCCTGTTGATAAGTCGGGTTCCGAAGGTGTACTCGATCACAAGCTCGCATCGTCTCCGAGAGGTACCCGCGGAAGCACACAAGAGGTAAACACTGGAAAAGGAAATCGACGAGCAATCATATATTACTATGAAGCAATCATAAGCAAGCAACATCAAGAAGGCAACACGAGACAACGCACGGTATCGCATCTATCATCGAGAGCGGTTACTAGCAAGTTAAGTGGAGTATTCGTCACACACGACGGTACTGCACATTTTACAATGGTTAAAGTTTTTTAGCTACACAACATAAGCAAAGTTTGTTAACATGACATCTCACCCAAGCATGGCATATCACACAAGCATGGCAAAAGGTGAAGCATAAGTAATCTACCTATACTAGTCAAGTTAAGCGGGGTAAAACCCTACGCAAAGCATATCACTAATTACCCCGCAAAAATAAATACGTTTTGCACTGTTTTTCCCTAAAAAATATTTTAATATTTTATTTAGCAAGCATGAACAGCATATTCACAACGTACACGAAATTCTAGTCAAGTTACATATAAGAAACATTTTTATCGGAGCAACGGTTAAAAAGTGGTGGCAATTACAGTTTACAGTGGCATGCGATGTAAATAGCAGTAAAACAGCAAGTAGACAAGTGCAAACTTGGCAAAGGAGCACATTTTATTAATCTACATGAAAAACTAAGAAAGTTACATATAGAACACGTCGCGATCCGAGCTATTGTAGAAAATATATCGCCCTCGCAAAAATAAAATACAATCTGCCAAAATAATAAGCCCAGAAAAATAATAAGCCTACACGGGTTGAATCTGGTCCAACGGGCCTATACAAGGGGCAAGCGTTACTAAGTTGCGCTCAAGAGCGCTATATAACAGAAACATGCTAATGGGCCGAGCCCAGCAGTGCAGCAGCAGCAGCAAGAAAATAAAGGAAAGGGCGCCTCACCTTAGTGGGCCGAGCCCAACTTGAGGTAGGCGAAGGATAGGCGACATGCGCCTAGGGCGAAGGGGAGGCCGCGGGCCGAGGCGTGCTGGGCCGGGGCGCTGGGCTGCGGTGTCTGTGGTGCGGTTGGGCTGACGACGCGCTGGAGATCTCGCCCAACCGGCGGTTCCTCGCTCGAGCAGAGGAACGCAGCGGCGGCTGCTGCTTCCGTCTCCGGCGAAGGAGTATGGTCGACGGGGCAGCGCATGGATGAAGAGGAAGCCACGGTCTGGCCGAATATGGGCGGCTCCTCGCCGGATCCGGTGTTGGCGGCGTCAAACGGCACAGCGGTGAGGTCTCCACGCGAGCTCCGGGGGTGTTCCATGGCGGACTCGTTTGCTGCGAGAGAGAGAGAGGAAGAGATGAGGGGAGGGAGGAGCTGAGGGGAGGAAGGAGCTGAGGGAAGAGGAGACGGGCGCGAGGGTGACCTGGCGGCGGGCGGCGCTCGCCGGTGGCGGCCGAAGCGCGGCGGCGCGGCGCAGGCGTTCGGGAGGCGGGGAGGAGGTGCTCGGGGAGAGCTCTCCACGGGGCTGGGCTGAGCTTCTGGTGACGTTGCGCGCTTTGAGCCGTCCATTCCAGATCCGACAACCCAGATCGAGAGGAGCGGATCAGATTGGATCTGGGTGGGGGTTGGTTGGTGCTGCGAGGTGGTGGCGGTGGAGAGGGGGTGCATGGAAAGAGAGGAGCTAGGTCTAGGTTTTGCCTATTTTGGTAGGGTAGCACTGCTATAAATAGCAAGTGGGTGTTTGGGAGGGGCTTCGGGCCACAAAATGGCCCATTTCGGGTCCGATTTTCGGGTGGGCTAGAATCCGAAGATAAGAGGGGAATCCGGGGGTCCAGCTAACAGCGCACGCAATATTTTTAAATACGCCCCTGGAGTTATACTGACTACTATGCCTGGCACATCCGAACGTTCACCTACCCGACGAAGTCGGAAACGCGGGAAATTCAAATCACTGCCTCAAAGCACCGAACTGGCGTCGTCTACCACGTTTAACGCCAAAAGAGAACTTTGAACAACTCCCGATAAAATAACCCATATAAATATAAATGGGGTTTTCAGCACCGATGGTGATGGCTGGTCTTCTGCCGAAAGTTGCGACGGTGATCGGGTGACTTTCCCGGTGCCGCAACGAGGTCGTGTGCCGTTTGGGAAAAAGGTTCGGTCCCGCATCTGATACGAAAAAGAGGGGGAGAATATTCACCGATTAATAAATCAGCGAAGCAAACACTGCAAAAAAAATACAGGAAATCATCACAGCAACGCAGCAAACAAAATTTTTTATTAGGGTGGAATTTTTGGGCTGTTACAAAGATCAACAGAGAAATAGTAATCAGGATCAGTGATGCATATAGTTGATGTCGCAAATTCAGGATCAGGAGTGACCTTGTTCTTCATGGAGTGCTTTTCAAGTAGCTTCTTAACAGCACGAGGGTCAGAGTTATCACACTCTGTAAGTTCCCAGCAGAAATCATCATCAAGGATAATATAATCAACCTCAAGGAGTCTCTCCTTGATTTTATCTAAGTCTGGGTAACCAAAGGCTTTGCAAGTACGAAAATAGGTAGCAGAAGTTTCAGTCTCGAACTGTGCTGCAACCTTAGCAATTTGAGTTTCAAGATAGTGAGCAAGAAAACCAGTTTCATCAAGAGTACTGGAAGCATCATCAAAAGTATCCGACATAGTAACAGACTCAGTAGAAGTAGCATGTGGTGGTAGTGGTGAAGCGAACTTACTTATAACGGAAGGTGAATCAAGCGTAGCACTAGTGCTCAGAACAGTACATTTTCTTGTAGTAGATGGTAAGGAACCTTGGGGTCTCCTTTCTTACCCATAGTGGATAAAGTGCAGCAGGCAAAATACTTCAAGTAGACGTGTAAATAAAGCTATGCTCCCCGGCAACAGCGCCAGAAAACAATACTTGATGACCCTCAACTGTAGGGGATCGAGATAGTCTTTGCGAGCAAGATAACCCAATTTATTGATTCGACACAAGGGGAGGCAAAGAATATTTATAAGCTTTGACAGTTGAGTTGTCAATTCAACCGCACCTGAAATATACTTTCTTGCAACAAAATATTAATAGCAATGGTGATATGATAGTGGTATTGGCCACAGCGAAAGTAAAACAGCAAAAGCAAACTACTAGTAACCAGCAGGATCAAAACACTGTAGGCTAGGGAGATGGATTGTTGGGCACTGCATGGATGAGAGTGAACATGTAATAAATTTTAACACGGGGCAAGGCACACGGAAAAGGAAGGATCATCTAGGAAAATATCAAACATTAGGCATGTATACCTTAGGTAGTTGTGCGTGCTTGCAATAAGAACTTGCACAACATCTTTTGTCCTACCATCCCGCTACGAACGGGGCCAAAAGGAACTTGTGGAGATTAAGGTGCTCCTATCAAAGAGCACCGGAACAAAGCATTAAACTCAATGGATACATGAAATCCTCAAATTATAATCCATCCCCTTTGGTGTCCCAAGCTGTCACCTTTGGGATCGCCGGTTCCGGGCCATAATAGGTGCATACAACTCATATATAGGATCAAGAACATAAATATACTCATGAAAACACAAGTGGTTCAGATCTGAAAACATGGCTCTCAGGCCCAAAGTGACAAGCATTAAGAGCAACAAGTTGTAGCAAAGATGAAAAACACCAAAGTAGATGATAGGAAACATGCCCCCAACAATCTGACGAACTATTACATGATCTAACTCATCCAATCCCTACCATCCCCTTTGCCTACAGCAGGGAATTACTCACACATGTGAAGAGAAGTCATGGAAGGAGGATGGAGTGGTGATGATGATGAAGATGGCGATGATCTCCCCTCACCGGAGGCCAAAACAGCCTCTAGATTAGCCCTCTCGAAGAAGAACAGAGGGTGGCGGCGTCTCCGCGATGGAAACTTGGAAAACGACTTTTGTTCTAGGGTTTTTGCGTCATGGGAATAAATAGGAGTCCTGGTAGGGCACCAAAGGAGGTGGGAGCCCCCTAGGCGCCCCCGGCGCGGCCAGGGGTTGGTTCGCGCCAGTAGGGCGCCTGGGGGCCCTCTGGCCCCCCTGTGGCCCCACTTCTGGCTCGTGTAAGCTTTTGGTGCGTGGATTTTCTATGATTTTTCCCGGAATTTTCTGAGGCACCTAAAAATCCATAATCCTGCACACAATAAAACCATACAGGAAGCTCTGCTGAAAACAACGTTAGTCCGGGTTAGTTTATTTCAAATCATGCAAGAATGAGGTCAAAACAATAGCAAAAGTGTTTGGAAAAGTAGATACGTTTGATACGTATCAATAACCACCATGAACCAAATAAAACTTGTCAGGAGGTACATGAAACCCATTCTCAAGTGCTGACCGAAGAACTTTAGCATCAGTTGTAGATCCCTCCCAACCGCAAGAAATGAATTTAAAGTTCAAGTCGAAGTCACACGCGACCATGACATTATGGCTTAGGGTCCCTTTCCTGTTTCTAAACGGTGCAGTCTGGCCTCCAGAAATCGTAATGGGAACATGTGTCCCATTGATGGCCCCGATGCAGTTCTACAATGAAATACTACATGTTAGCATGTAGAACAAGAAGAGTAAGTTATCAATGTGGATTTGAGTTGACGAAACAAAAACCTGGAAATAAGGAAAGAATCTTGTGTTCGATAGAATCTTAGGATGTACTTAGACGGGATTTGGGGGCTTCAGAAAATGGTTCGATAGAGTAGGTATTATGTTGAAGAAATTCTTCATTTGCCAATGGGAAGTATCCCCACTATGACCGAACCGAACTTGAAGATCTTCAAAGGAAGAATTGTGAGATAGCATCCACAAAAAATGCTAGTTTCTCTTCGACTTTAATTCTGGTATCGAGCACCAACTTCTCTCGTCGAAGATAACTAGCCAAAGGTCTGAATATGTGAGGCTCCATCCTAAATGCTACCCGGCAGTTTTTTATGTGTCCTTCAAGTAATTCCCTAACAAATATCTCTCCTGTTAGCACTGATGTATGACGCGGCCTCGGCTCCCTTTTAGCATTCTCCATCATTTGTAATCCCGGGAAAACGAATAACATCATTTCATCATCCTCCTCATCCATCGGATCCATTTGAAGTCTAGTATGAATATATTTGTGACATAAGTAAAACTAGGAACTAATAAATCTAATTGGTGATGCCTTCATAGAAGAAAGGCACACCTAATCCCCTCCACCGCACACTACCAGAATCTACTAAAAATAACATATGTTCCTACTTCTAGACTGAAGTAAATTTCAGGGACAATCCAGCAAGAAGACCGTGTAAAACTGGCACGTATAAATATATTTGTGAAATCTGTAAAACTAACAACAGTGAAACTACCTGCACAATGCATAGTTCTGAATTGGTACGAATTGTCAGATTGAATGGAAGGCAAATTTGTATGAACAGATGCAGGACGTCCATGGCTCTATCAACACCAACTCTATCAATCACACTTGACAGAACACTAGCACATACACAACCGAAAGGAGCACCAAGCATTTGATTTTTTCCCAGGAATCAGCACTTGCAGTACGATGTGGAAGCGTTGGCGACCTCCTATGCCTCACCCTAGATCACTGCTCCGGGAAACACTGGGATGAGTGAGAGAGAGAGGAGGAGGAGGGAGAACTACCTCGTTGCCAGCGGCTACCTCCTCTTTGGAGCGAGGCGGTGGTGGAGATGGGCATGGAGAGTGGGGTTTCTACGGCGGACCTTCTCTCCACGTACGCCGCCGTCCGCTGAAGCTCCCCTCGCTGTCGTCCGCTCCCACTAGCCTGGTCGTCGTCCGCTTCGCTTCTCTCGCCGCCGCTCTGGGAGAGGAGAGGAGAGGGGGATGTCTTCCACGGGTTCTAAGGCAAGGGGGAGTTCCGCGTGAAATACACGTTGGTTGGTCCGCAGAAAAAAAAACGTGGCGTAACCGAACAGACAAAAGTACTGGGCCAGTTTATTTTCCACGCGGGAGCGGATTCACGCGGATTGGGCCGAAAACCCCGCGGGGTTCACCATAAACGAACATAGCCTTATTAATCGGCATCTACTCACTAATCATCCACCTTGAGATATCTATCCAGAACATCTCGCTGGTATTAAGTTGTGAACCCCAACCAAACAGTAGGCTCAAAGCAACATCCAGCTGCATTAGCACTCTATGCATAATGTAAGCAATCCTTGCAACCGCAGTTTCAAGCACCGTTGTTTTCTCCCTGGTGGCAACAACACATCCCCTAGTCTCATGTTTCTATCACTCAAGCTAGACATCGGGGGGGGGGGGCATGAACCCACAATCAAGCATAACGCTCCCTCTTGGAGTTACAATCTACTACTTGGCCAAAGCAACAAACATAACGGGGAACATGCAAGAATACTCAAGAACTAAATTAAAAGGGTAAACAAAATATATTAGTCATCACAATCTGAACATAATCTCATAATCCATCGGGCATGAAGCCTAATGGTTGCGGGAAACATAGTAGCACGCCAGGTCCGAGGTTCGACTCCTGGTGGAAGAGAATTTAAACAGGCCTGTGTACAAATTTATGGAAATAAAAGACTGTGGGACCGTTTTTCTATAGTAAACAGTCAAAACAATCCATCGGATCCCAGCAAACACAACATAGCAACACAAAAACTAATATGTAAGTGCCTTGATCATGTAGGGCAGTTCACAAGGTCTAAGAATTGAAGCACAAGACTGGAGAGAAGACATCACATAACTACTGATCATGGACCCATGGTCCAAGGGGGACTAGTCACGGCGCATCCCGGAGGCGATCATGGTGATGGAGAGGCCTCCGGAGGTCAATCCTCCCTCCGGCTGGGTGTTGGGACAGCTTCTCCTGACGATCCTGAGATCGGAATCGCGTCAGCAGCGAAATAGTGGACGAAAACGCGTAACGGGGCTCCCCTCGAGGGTTTTTAGAGGAAGGTCTAAATATAGGCCAAAGGGGGGCCGAAGGGAGGCCCCACCTGACCAGGCGGCCAGGTGGCACGGCCTCCCCCCTGGCAGCGCCATGAGGGCACCTGGCCAGGGGGTGGGCCCCCTCCAGCCCCTCTTCGGACTTCTGGAGTCTTCTGTACTGCTGATTTTTTATGGGTTCGCAACACGGGAAAAAAATCCTTCGGATTGCAACAAAAAAACTGCCAAGATCATATCTAGGAGATAGCTTGTAACGGTCTGTAAAGGACTCACCTTCGAAGACCGAAAGTGTTAACGAGAACAATTCTCGTGGGTGATGTAGACGTTCACTCGCCGATCTCAAGATCGTGAAGAAAAATGTTGCAAGAGGCAACACTTCCGTAGTCGGTCACACATATAGCTTGATGACGACATCGGTCCCTTGCTCTAGTTGGGTAGAGGAAGTAGTGGATCCTCGGGAACTTCAGCAGCACTACACCATGGTGGTGGTGGTGGTGGAGAAATTTGAGCAGGGCTTCGCCTAAGAACGCACTCTTGTAGAGGACAAGAAAGCAAGGGGAGGAAAATGTCAACCAAAATACATGAGAGAATGAGGGAATGAGCAAATTGGGAGAGGATCACCTCCTCCTCCTTATATAGGAGAGGTGGGGGCTGCACCCAAGGGGTGGCCGGCCACCATAGTGGTGGCTCCACCTCTCCCCTCCTTGATGATGGTGGAGTCTCCACTCACCAAAAATCAAAGGGTACTTTCTCCATTTAACCTTCACTCAAAATCCATTAGCATTTTCCATTAAAACTACGTTTAATTCACTTGTTTTAATGTCACTTCATTTAATGAACACTTCATTCAATGAACACTTCCTTAATGAATACTTTATTTAATGAATACACATTCAACAATTCCTCCCTTGCAACAATTTCGATACACCGAAACTTTTCCGGTGGATTATCAAAGGGTCAATTGCATTTCTACCCCTAGCTTGAGCCCACTAATAAAATTTGCCCCTAATTTTGAAGTATGCTCAAATTTGCCCCTGCGCTGTCAAGTGGCCTTATAAAAATGTCCTTCCGTGTCGTTTCCGTCGAGTCAAAGCGCTTTGACCGACAACTCGCCATTTTTGTGACATTTCTTCCCCTTAGGCATGTGTCACTTACATATGGGACTTACCCAACAGAAAAAGGAAAAAACTTTTATTCACCCCTTTCTCAAATGGTAAACGATCCCACCCGGCCGACCGGCCGAGTGGGTTGCGCCGATCGCCTCTCTCAGTAGCAATTCACCCTTTACCTCCGATGTACGCCGTCACCTGCCATGGCCGCTGCGAGCCACCGCGAGCCGCCGCTCCTCGCCATGGTCGCTATCCGCGTTCCGCCGTCGTGCGCTGCCGCCGAGAGTCGCCGCCGTGCCATGGATGCTGCCCGCGTGGAGCTCGAGGAGCTCACCGCCGTGCTCTCGGGACCTCGCCGGCGTTCTTCCTCTGCCCAGATCTGGGCCCTCCCCGACGAGCCGCGCCCGACCCGATCCTCCTCCGTCGAGCCCGCACCTCCCCGTGCCCCACGTCGCCGGTCATGGCCGCCATGGCCATGAGCAGATCCGTGCACAGCCATCAATTTTTTTTGCTACAACCGCATCATATTTTTGCTACAACCATATAATATTTTTGCTACAAAGGAATAAACTGGTATTTTTGCTACAATGCACAATGTACAGGGGTAATATCTGAGTATGTAATGTTGCAACCAGTGAACTATTTTGTTTCTACCGTTTTATGTTTTTGCTACTACCGGCCAATATTTTTGCTACATCACCACTGCGGAGCTACGACCTCAACGACAGTGACGATGAATTTTGTTGCAACCGTTACTTTTGTCTGCTACAACCGTTGTATGTTTTGCTACTACCGTTGTATGTTTTTGTTACGCACAATGTTGCAACCGTTTTAAATTTTTGCTTCCACTGTTGTGTGTTTTGGCTACTACCGTTAAGAGTTTTTGCTACAACGAAAAAGTTATAAAATGATTAGCCACAATTTTTTTTTGCTGCAAAAACACCAAAAATAAAAAATGTTGCATCCATATACCAACAAAGTTGCAAATGTACCGCAAATGTTGCAAAAGTACCGCAAATGTTGCAGTCGTACGCGAAGGGGTACGCGCGGATCTAAACCGTTAAATCACGCAGATCAGACGGCTACGGTTTGACCGGCGGCTATCACTGGCCTTCTCAAATACATGTGGGACCAAACCATAAATAAATAAAAGAAAATAACTCCCTCTCCGCCTTACATGTGGAACCCATCAAGAAAATAATAATAAATAAAGCAGATAAAAATACAAATTTGGTAGTAGATGTGCTTAAGATAAAGCACATCTAAATTCTATACTATTGATTTTACATAAAGATTCATTTAGATATATTTTTTATATTTTTTCTTTCCTTCTAGTTTGATTGAACACTTAGATGTCCCCTAAGATAGAGCACACATAAAAATAAATGGTTATACTAAGTGTTGTGCCCACATGTCATTGTCTTATCATTTTTCTAATAAAATTTTCAATGGATAAATAAACAATACTTATGTTAATTAATGTCAGTAGTAAAAATTTGTTAAAAAAATCACAAAATGAAAAACTTGGCTGTGGCGGCGGCCGGTGCGGGAGCTCGCCGGAGCTCCCCGATTTGGCCGCTGTCGACCGCGGCAAGAGCCAGGAAGGCCGGATGCGGCCGGATCTGGGCAGCTCTGGAGTAAGGCGGACGGGCCGTGGAGATCTGCGGGTGGCGCTGGAGGAGGGTGGCTGGGCCGTGGAGGTCTGCCGGCGGCGCTGGAGAAGGGCGGCGCTCGGGATGAACTCCGGGGGGTGGGGACGAAAAGGGGAAGTGGGCGAGGGAGGCACTAGAGGAGGAGCCAAGGCTGACGGCGAAGGGCTGTCCCGAGCTCCCGTTCATGGCGGCGCTGGAGGAGGGAGACCGAGCCGAGAAGATCTGCTCGTCCGTGGCGGGGCGAGCTCAGCCTCGGGATTGGAGTGGGGAGGTGGAACGGGGAGGTGGGGGTAGGGAGGGCGTCCTCGTCACGTGGGAGAGGAAGCCGGCGTGCTCGTCGCCGGTCTAGGGAGCCCTCGGCCGGGCGTGGGGAAGAAGGGTGGGAGACTGGGAGGGGTGAGAGAAACGTGAGAGAGACTAAGAAAAAAAAATTCTTTCATTTTTTCCATTAGGGTGGGCCCGATATGTAAGTGACACAAGCAGACGGGGGTAAAAATGTCAAAGGAACGGTCAGAGGTCAATGGGGTTTGACCCAATGAAAACGGCATGGAAGGGCATTTCTATAAGGCCACTTGACGGCGAAAGGGTAAATTTGAGCACACTTTAGAATTAGGGAAATTTGAGTAGTGGGTTCAAGTTAGGGGCAGAAATGCAATTGGCCCATTATCAAAAAAGTTCCTGTGTTGTCCTCCTTTTTCTCTGGTGTTCTGCATCCATTCAAAATGCGTCAACAAACCTTAAGTGTGTCATCCTACGGTTCGTGAACAAGATGGACATCACCGAGACATTTCTCTGATCAATAATCATGAGCGGGATCTGGAGATCCATAATGACTCCCATTTATTCAACGATGAACTAGTGATCGTGTGAACCTTCAACGTTGTAACCAATTCCTTTTTTCTCGCTATATGTTGCTTGTCCGAGACCCAATCATCGATATCAACCATACCTATTTCGATCTCGTTACCAACAAGTACTCTTTACTCGTTTCGTGGTATAACATCCTTGTGAGCCAGTCACGTGCTTGCATGCGGTGTCAATGTGATATCACCGAGAGGGCCCATTGTATATCTCTCCGTCATTAGGATGGACAAATCCCACTCTTGATCCCCGATCCTGAACTAACACTTTCCGAGTACCCAACTACACCTTTATAGTCACACTATTACGGTGTGATGTTTGATGGAGTCAAAATACTCTTCCGGTGTTAGTGATTTGCGTGAGCTCATGGTCTAAGGATTAGAGTTACTTCATATGAGTTTGATATAACAATATAAACTTGATGACATGATCGAATTGCTATACCTATTGTGGGTGTATGTTCATCACATCATTCTTCTAATGATATGACCTTGTTATTAACAACATCCAATGTTTATGATCAGGAAACCTTGATCATCAGTTAATCAACAAGCTAGTATATTGAGAGGCGAAGACGAACAACTCGGCTTTGGAATCGATACCTTTAGTCTTTCTAGTCTGGTGTTCTGCCGTTCCCCTTGAGAGCTCCGCCTCCTACTTCCCCATCCGGTCTTCGTCCCCCTCGCCGCCGGCGGCCATGGTGGCCAGCGCTGGGTGGGCTAGAGGTTTGGATCCTAGTTCTTGTAGCGTGTGAGTTCTTCTCTCCGGCAAATAAAGTGGAGCTGCGATTTGGATCTTGTCCCGGTGGTTGTTCAGATCTCCCATGGGGTCACGCTGGTGGCGAAGAGGCGGATGCTAGGATGACCCACGGTGGTGGATTCTTGCGCTGCATCCCTCAGCCGGTTCCATGGCGAAGCTTAGGTTCGTCCGGCATCGTCCCCACTTCTTCCTCTTTTTCTTGCTGGAATAAATATCAAGAAAATGGTGCGCCAGATGGGATTGGTGATCCTCTTCAACCTCGATCATTTCTTACATCGATGGTTGTGAGAAGAAAATTGAGGTTCAAGAGATGAGCATGCGTGCCATTTGCAGGAGGCCTCGTTGCTGCCTTTTTTCTGTTGATGCCACCAAGGTGGTGGTTCAAGAGGAACGGGGTAGTAATATGTTAAAGACTGGTGATCGGGTTCAAGCTCATCAGCAGGGGATTCTTGGGTGGAGTAACGACGCCCGCTATTGGCTGCCGGTCTTCATCAAGCCTCTGCTTCTTCTAGTCGAAGGGCGGCTAACCTTTTTCCTCCTGGCTTGTATGCCTTATGGGAGGCAGTTTCAGTTTTCGTTTGGAGGCCATGGTTTGAAGGTTCTGTGTTCATGGCGATCTTGTTGTTCCAAGTGGTTCGTCCCCGGTGACGGCGAGATTCAATCTGAGCGGAGGCTATCAAGGACCCGATTGCGTTTTCATTTTTCAGTTTGGGGTCCTCCATGTAAAAGTCTTGGACTTTGTTGTAACTTTTATTTTTCTTTGAGTCCTGATGTAAACGGTACTTTGATGCTTATCTAAGTTTGGGTTTTATGTGTTAAAAAAGGTATATTGAGAGGCATAACTATGAACCTATACCTTGTTTATTAAACACACATGTATCAACGTTTCCGATTAATACAATTATAGCATGAGAAATAAACATCTATTATAAATAAGAAATAAGATAATAACCTGTAACACCCTCTGTTGCTTGTAACAGTAATCATCATCACTGTTGACTATCACTGTTGATTAATCACTATTGTTCCCCTTGACCTTGTTAAAATTTTGAAGTGATCTTATTCAAACCATGATGTGGGGTGATCTAACCCAAGTCCCCATGCACCTTGCACCTTAGAACCAAACCCAAACCCCAAAAACCCCTTTGGTGGATAATAAAAACAAAGTGCATAATAAATCCTTGTCCAAATATTTTGGAACCACTTTTGTTAAATAACCAAAAATCAGTGAACCATGCCCATGTGGTTATGGTATTTTATTAAGCCACTGAAAAATCCAAACAAATAAAAAAGTAGCAAAAACAGTGGCTTTTAATCCATTTGGAATATTATAAAATATCAAATGATTTTATAAAACTCCAAAATCTTTTGTGGCACCTCAGTAATATGTAACCCTAATATACAAACACCAAGAACATTTTACAAAAATGCTAGAGTTAATAAAACAATTGCACAAAGGAAAGGACAAACAGAAAACAAAAACAGAACAAAAGAATACTAAACTACGCCTAGGGCGACGACCCACTTGGCCCAGCCCACCCCGCGCCTTGTCTTCTTCCCGCTACCCACTCTCACCTGCTCCCGTACGGCGGCAGAGCGCGGGCACGCCGCTGCCAGGCCGGCCCCGCCCTCCACCTGCTCCCTCCCGCCGCGGAGGCGATAAGGCCGAGCCCCAGCTCCCCCCGGACACACCCGCCACCATTTCCCCTCCCCCTGCACCTCGCCCTCGACGGGGAAAAATCCCGCCGAGCCGCCATCGCCATGGCCGTGAGCTCACGCGGCCAGTAAGCTCGCGTCGCCACACCGCCTTGTCCAAGCTGTTCGCCTTCCTCGACTACGCCAGGCCATTAGTGCCCGAGCTCGATTCCGCCATTTTCGTCGTAGCCATCACCCCCGTGCGTCCCATCTCGAGCCGACGACACAGATCGACGCGGCGTGGAGCTCTCCGTCGACTACAACAGGCGGCGTCCAAAATGGCGCACGGAATCGCGAGAACCGTGACCTCGTCGTGGTTACTGTTCGCCGCCGCCGTGCAATACTCTGTAGCTAGTGTCACTGGCAGGTGGGCCCAGGGCCTGGTTAATCCACTGTCAGTGCTAATCCCCCCTCCGGTTCATTAGTTAGATAGTTAAGTAAATAAACCCACCCCCCTAGACATATGACAGGTGGGCCCATGCCACTTAACCCCTCTGTTAAATAACTGTTAGGTTTAATAGTCACTGACCAGTGGGCCCCCTGGCTTTTAGTTAAAATAGAAAACTGTTTGTTTAGCTGTAAGTCAATGACACCTGGGCCCCACCCTGTCAGGTTTTTAAAATAAATAGAATTAAAATGTTTAGTCACTGACATGTGGGCCAGTAGATATTTCAAATAATAAAAATGATTTATTTCTAATTGTCTCACTCACATGTGGGACCCCCATGTCAGGTTTGACCAGTCAACTTCCTGTGGATAATGTTGAATTTTTATTAATAAAATAATTCCAGAAAATCTTTTAAATGATTTAAATTTTTTAAAATGAATATCTTTTAATCCGTAAGTCAGATTCATAAACTTTATATATGAAAATTGATCAGAAAAATATAACGAATACAGATACGCTATCCATATGTCTACCAAACCCCCCTAACACAATGAACATCGACACCCCCCTCCGGACCGTTAGTCCGATGATTTGCCCGATACCGTTAGACTATCCAGATGAATTGATTCCGAACACGAAAGTTGTCCAGAATGGTTCAACTAACCCGGATACACCCCCTTGTCTTTGTCGGATGTCCACGACACCTCCGGCATGATACCTTCCCCCTCCGGACACCTTGCCCGGTAATCACCCAGAGCTGGCAGTTCATCCTCGGATGATTTTCTGCTCCGAGCTAAGTGCATCGTATTACGTTAGAGCAACGTTAATAATGCATCTGTCCTGCCATGCATATGTTTACTATGCTTGCTTTATCTTTACTGTTTCCTCCCCCCTTATTCTTCGATAGACCCCGCTGCTACCGCCGACTACACCGCTGTTGAGTACGACTACTTCGTCGACGACCCTACTTCTACCGTCCAGCTTCCAGGCAAGCAGAGCCATTCTCTTCCCCAGATATCGCCTATCTTTCCGTACTTTTCTTGCACTAGGTATTGTTACTACTGCTGCTACGTTACAATCCTATTCAATTGCATAGCCTGTTTTTGTCGCCCCTTGATGTACCTTCCTTGATCCTATGCTGCCTTTTATATGCATTATATTCAGCAGTAAACCCTGCTCACTGTTAGTCAATAGGATTAGATAGCGGGTTGTGTTCACTCTGGGAGTTAATGCAGATACGATATATTACAACTGCTACAGGTACGGTTCAGAGCAGACACCGACTCAGGCCCTACCCCGGCTCTGCCGAGCCACCTCAAGTGTGAGCCATCAGGGAGTAATCCTTGTAGTCCACTCGTTGCTGACTCTGTATAGCCGTTCTAGGGTACTGAACCACGGTTGTCCTTACAGGTAAGAAGTCGGGTGACCCAACGGTGCCCGCGCAGGGCATCTTAGCGGAACGACAGGTCAGGTGTATTCCACCGGTGTGCGGAGGGCCTGGTACTGTTCGTGGCCGACAGATATCCTGTTGTACGAAAGTCGAGCTCTTCGGAGCAAACGCGAGACAAGGTAAGGAGACGGTTCACCTTGTTGGTAACCGCACGAGTTGGTGGGACGTTAGGGAAGGCACCGATGTTACTGGTTGTCCTGACTGCTGTCGTTCTCCGCGACTCATTCAATAAGGGGCAACGATAACAGTTGTCTCGACAGAAAATTAATAAAATGCTTAACGGGTTCGGCGGATGACTTGAGTAGCCTTTTGGCTTGTACGCACTACCTATACGTGAGAATTACGAGTTATAGGCTCCTCCGTGACGTAGCCTCGTTCGAAAGCTCTGAAAGACGTCCAGTTCAGCATTGCGGCACGGTCGGATCGCGCTGGAATTCACCGTCCTCGCAACGACCCGGATAGCGAGGGGTGATAGGCCCATGACCCCCTTGCCCTTAGGGATGTAGACCGGCGGGGACCTCTTTGATGAGATGTAGGATGGACTGCGTTGTGTCGGATAGCCTCGGTGGGGCATTCCCTAACAAGGTGTACGCCACCCTGGAGATTCGAGTGTGTAGGCTACCCAGTAGTGCACCCCTGCAGGGAAGATTAATCTATTCGAATAGCTGTGTCCACGGTAACAGGACGCTTTATGCTGAAGCCAGATCCTACCACTACAAACTACTACTATTAAACTGTTGGTTCCGGGTTTTCTTCCTCGCGGGGATGTCGAGGAAGGGAACTCAGAGGCATTATTATTATTAAATATTACAACTTACTATTATACAATGCTACACCAACTTCTGCTGCATTGTTATTACATTCATGCTATTGAACTGTTGGCTGATTATTACCTCATGCTGCAAGACTCGTCGAAAGATGCTAGTCTTCGATAGGCCTAGCTTCTTTTCCTTATTCTGATCTCTACCTTGCAGTCCACTATATACAACCTCCCCTTTCCATTTGATACAATGCATAAATGCTTAGTAGAGGACGTAAGACTCGCGGGTATGCTAGATATTCATCTTTGCTTTATTTCCCCCTTTTCATTTTGCCTGATCGGCCGCTGCAGCCGACGTTGGAGACCAGGAGCAGGAGATTCCAGGAGGAGCCTACTAAGACGTCGAGTTCCTGTTGACCAGGAGTATTTCGGTGGATCCCAGGCAGGAGGCCTCGCCTTTTCGATCTGTATCTCTGATGTTATTTGTGCTAGCCTTTTTAAGGCAAAACTTGACTATCTATGTCTGTACTCAGATATTATGATTGTATGACTTATGTATTCGGGTTCGAGCGACCCCCCCTTTGTTGTATTATATTGGTTTATCCTTTTGTGTTTAGTGTTGTGCTGTGATATTCTCACCATGGCACCCTAATCTCAGCCGTGTACCCTGCATGTATGATTACTGTACACGGATTGATTTTCGGGGCGTCACAAGTTGGTATCAGAGCCGACTGCCTATAGGATGCCACCCAACCATTACCTGGTCGAAGTTGAGTCTAGACTTTGGAAAACTATTTTGCTAACTTAATATTTGGCTTACGGGCCCACATCGATGTCACTTTGTGTGATATCTATGGTATTAGGATCATTTTCTCCTTACCTTTGCTCTGGGACTCTGCTCTCTTATCCTTGCTGGTAAGTTTTACAAACTCTGACATTAGGATCACGTTCTCTTGATTCCACCCGGCGTTCTGGTGCTACCCCATTGATTGAGTCATGTCGCAGGAGTTCTACCCCAGGTCCCGGACCGCGGATCCCATTCTCATTCTGGGCAGGCCGCGCGTTCTCTGGCATTTACTCCTGTGGCCAATAGTTTTCTTGCCGCGTGATTGACATATCGGAAGCTATGTCGCGTCGTGTAATCCTTATCGCGGTCTGCGCGCCGCCTACTGAGTCCTTTTTCCTTAATTTCTACGATGTTACGCTGTCCGATTTTGACCGACTGTGTGCAATGATATGTATGTCTTTATGACTACTATTGTGTATCTACCGCACTTCTCCTTCATTGCTCGTGTTGCATCATGTATAACTCTTTATCCTCGCTAATGCTTTGCCTGAACTAACCCCTGCTGTTCAGGCAAGATGGCAGACGATCCCTCACCTCCGCCTTATTTGGCCGCAATACTGTAACAGTTTGATCTGAACCGTCAGTTTATGGCCGGAGTAATAGCCCAGCTTCCAAACCAGAATGCCCCAATCACTCTGCAGGAGTTCTTTCACCTCAACCCGTCCACCTTCCGCGACTCCGCCAATCCTATGGATGCTGATGATTGGCTCCGTGAAATTGCCGTTCAGATAGAGTCAGCTGCTGTTGCCTCTGACTGCTATGTCACCTATGCGACGTATCATCTGAGAGGTCCCGCTGCTCAATGGTGGGAAAGCCACAAGCTCGCGCTGCCTGAGGGAACTGTAACCACTTGGCAAGAATTTCAGTCGGCCTTCCGTGCATGGAACATTCCCCAAGGACTGATGCACCAGAAGAAGGAGGAGTTCCTCAAACTCCGACAGGGCAAGTTGGCTCCTCGCTACATTGGCCCGTTCCGTATCCTTTCCAGGAGTGGACCCGTGGCATACCGATTGGGATTGCCGCCGAACCTCTCCCAAGTCCACGATGTCTTCCACGTGTCGCAACTCCGTCGTTGTTTCAAGGACCCTATCCGCAAAGTGGAACATGATATGATCGAGCTGCAGTAAGACTTGACTTATCAAGAACATCCGAGCCGCATTCTCGATCACTCTGAACGTCGAACCCGCACAAGACCGTCAAGTTCCTCAAGGTTCAGTGGTCGAATCATTCTGAAGATGAAGCCACTTGGGAACACGAGGATCTTCTTCGCGATGAATACCCCGATCTTTTCCTCGCTACCACTTAAATTCTCGGGACGAGAATTCTTGTAGTGGGGGAGATTTGTAACACCCTTTGTTGCCTGTAACAGTAATCATCATCACTGTTGACTATCACAGTTCATTAATCACTGTTGCTCCCCTTGACCTTGTTCAAACTTTGAAGTGATCTTATTCAAACCATGATGTGGGTTGATCTAACCAAAGTCCCCATGCACCTTGCACCTTGGAACCAAACCCAAACCCCAAAAACCCCTTTGGTGTATAATAAAAACAAAGTGCATAATAAATCCTTGTCCAAATATTTTTGAACCACTTTTGTTAAATCAACAAAAATCAGTGAACCATGCCCATGTGGTTATGGTATTTTCTTAAGCCACTGAAAAATCCAAACAAATCAAACAACAGCAAAAATAGTGGCTTTTAATCCGTTTGGAATATTATAAAATATCAAATGATTTTATAAAACTCCAAAATCTTTTGTGGCACCTCAGTAATATGTAGCCATAATATACAAAAACCAAGAACATTTAAAAAAAAATGCTAGAGTTAATAAAACAATTGCACAAAGGAAAGGACAAACAGAAAACCAAAACAAAACAAAAGAATACTAAACTACGCCTAGGGCGACGGCCCACTTGGCCCAGCCCACCCCACGCCTTGTCTTCTTCCCCCACCCACTCTCACCTGCTCCCGTACGGCGGCAGAGCGCGGGCACGCCGCTGCCAGGCCGGCCCCGCCCTCCACCTGCTCCCTCCTGCCGCGGAGGCGATAAGGCCGAGCCCCAGCTCCCCCCGGACACGCCCGCCACCATTCCCTCCCCCTGCACCTCGCCCTCGACGGGGAAAAATCCCGCCGAGCCGCTGTCGCCATGGCCGTGTGCTCACGCGGCCAGTGAGCTCGCGTCGCCACGCCGCCTTGTCCAAGCTATTCGCCTTCCTCGACTACGCCAGGCCACGGACGGAATCGAGCCCAAAGCGCCTACCCCGAGCGGAATCGAGGTCGTCGTCCTCCTCTGCACCGGCGGGATCGACGACGAATTCCCGCTGCCCCACCCCTCCCCGAGCTCACTGCCACCGTCTGCGTGATCAGGGTGAGCAATATCACCGTCCCCAACTCCCCGTTGACGCTCGTTTAGCCCCGAGCCGAAAGCCCCAAATGGCCGTTTTCTGCCCGCCACCATGGACGTCCTAGCCGAGCTCACAATGCACCCTAGCCCGCGCCAAGTGCAGCATCGTGCTTCTGGTAGACCGTTGTTTCGATTTGGCGCCATCACTCGTTCGATTTCATCACCGTTTGTATTCTGCCATTAGTGCCCGAGCTCGATTCCGCCATTTTCGTCGTAGCCCTCACCCCCGTGCATCCCATCTCGAGCCGACGACACAGATCGACGCGGCGTGGAGCTCTCCGTCGACTGCAACAGGCGGCGTCCCAAATGGCGCTCGGAATCGCGAGAACCGTGACCTCGCCGTGGTTACTGTTCGTCGCCGGCGTGCAGTACTCTTTAGCTAGTGTCACTAGCAGGTGGGCCCAGGGCCTGGTTAATCCACTGTCAGTGCTAATCCCCCCTCCGGTTCATTAGTTAGATAGTTAAGTAAATAAACCCACCCCCTGGACATATGACAGGTGGGCCCATGCCACTTAACCCCTTTGTTAAATAACTGTTTGACCAGTGGGCCCCCTGGCTTTTAGTTAAAATAGAAAACTGTTTGTTTAGCTGTAAGTCGATGACACCTGGGCCCCACCCTGTCAGGTTTTAAAAATAAATAGAATTAAAATGTTTAGTCACTGACATGTGGGCCCAGTAGATATTTCAAATAATAAAAATGATTTATTTCTAATTGTCTCACTAACATGTGGGACCCCATGTCAGGTTTGACCAGTCAACTGCCTGTGGATAATGTTGAATTTTTATTAATAAAAATAAGTCCAAAAAATCTTTTAAATGATTTAAAAATTTGAAAATGAATATCTTTTAATCCGTAAGTCAGATTCATAAACTTTATACATGAAAATTGATCAAAAAAATATAACGAATACATATACGCTATTCGTATGTCTACCGCACCCCCCTAACATAATGAACATTGACACCCCCCTCCGGACCGTTAGTCCGATGATTTGCCCGATACCGTTAGACTATCCAGATGAATTTATTCCGAACACGAAAGTTGTTCGGAATGGTTCAACTAACCCGAATACACCCCCTTGTCTTTGTCGGATGTCCACGACACCTTCGGCATGATACCTTCCCCCTCCGGACACCTTGTCCGGTAATCACCCAGAGCTGGCAGTGCATCCTCGGATGATTTTCCGCTCCGAGCTAAGTGCATCGTATTACGTTAGAGCAACGTTAATAATTCATCTGTCCTACCATGCATATGCTTAATATGCTTGCTTTATCTTTACTGTTTCCTCCCCCTTATTCTTCGATAGACCCCGCTGCTACCGCCGACTACACTGTTGCTGAGTACGACTACTTCGTCGACGACCCTACTTCTACCGTCGAGCTTCCAGGAAAGCAGAGCCATTCTCTTCCCCAGATATCGCCTATCTTTCCGTAATTTTCTTGCACTGGGCATTGTTACTACTGCTGCTACGTTACAATCCTATTCAATTACATAGCCTGTTTTTGTCGCCCCTTGATGTACCTTCCTTGATCCTATGCTGCCTTTTATATGCATTATATTCAGCAGTAAACCCTGCGCACTGTTAGTCAATAGGATTAGATAGCAGGCTGTGTTCACTCCGGGAGTGAATGCGGATGCGATATATTACAACTGCTACAGGTACGGTTCAGAGCAGATACCGACTCAGGCCCTACCCCGGCTCTGCCGAGCCACCTCAAGTGTGAGCCATCAGGGAGTAATCCTTGTACTCCACTCGTTGCTGACTCTGTATAGCCGTTCTAGGGTACTAAACCACGGTTGTCCTTACAGGTAAGATGTCGGGTGACCCAACGGTGCCCGCGTAGGGCATCTTAGAGGAACGACAGGTCAGGTGTATTCCACCGGTGTGCGGTGGGCCTGGTACTGTTCGTGGCTGACAAATATCCTGTTGTACGAAAGTCGAGCTCTTCGGAGCAAACGCGAGACAAGGTAAGGAGACGGTTCACCTTGTTGGTAACCGCACGAGTTGGTGGGACGTTAGGGCAGGCACCGATGTTACTGGTGGTCCTGACTGCTGTCGTTGTCCGCGACTCATTCAATAAGGGGCAACGATAACGGTTGTCTCCACAGCAAATTAATAAAATGCTTAACGGGTTCGGCGGATGACTTGAGTAGCCTTTTGGCTTGTACACACTACCTATACGTGAGAATTACGAGTTATGGGATCCTCCGTGACGTAGCTCGTTCGAAAGCTCTGAAAGACGTCCAGTTCAGCATTGCGGCACGGTCGGATCGTGCCGATGGCGCTGGAATTCATCGTCCTCGCAACGACCTAGAGAGCGAGGGGTGATCGGCCCATGACCCCCTTTCCCTTAGGGCTGTAGGCCGGCGGGGACCTCTCTGATGAGCCGTAGGATGGACTGCGTTGTGTCGGATAGCCTCGGTGGGGCATTCCCTAACAAGGTGCACTGTGAGATCAAGTTGATCTTATAGAAAACAGTAAACAGTTCTAGAAAGGTGCACTACTGGGTAACCAATAGTGAGATCAAGTTGATCTTATAGAAAACAGTAAACAGTTCTAGAAAGGACTTGTCAAAGAAGTTAGGAGATGATCTGTGGGCGTATAGAACTTCTTACAAAATCCCCATGGGCATGTCTCCGTACAAGATGGTCTATGGAAAAGCTTTCCATTTGCCATTAGAGTTAGAGCACCAGGCTTTCTGGGCTGTCAGAGAGATGAATGCTGACCCAAAGTTAGCTGGTGAAAAGCGTCTCAACACTTGACTTCTCTAGATGAGTGGAGAAGTGAAGCTTACGAGAGCACTAAAATGTTCAAAGAAACGGTAAAGAAGTGGCACGATAAAAGGATTCTGAAACGTGAATTTAATGTTGGTGATAAAGTTTTATTGTTTATATCTCGTTTCAGGTTTTCTCCAGGTAAACTACTTTCCAGATGGGAAGGAACTTTTCATATCGAAGAAGTATATCGGTCCGGTGCAATCAAGATTAACAATTTTGAAGGCACCAAACCTGAAGTTGTGAATGGAAAAAGACTCAAACATTACATGGCAGGTGATCCTATCAATGTGGATGTGAACATGATATATACAAGAACTCATGAAGAACATGTTGCAGCCCAGTTTCAGACACCTGCAGGAGAAGAATAAGAAAAGATATGTATTATGGTAAGGAAACATCGCGAACGTCAATAAAAGTTTATTTTTCAAGGTTTTTGCAAAATTAGGAAAATTCCAAGCCCAAGTGGAGCCGGAGAGGAGCTCCAGGGAGCCCAGGAGGCCTCCCAGCGTGTGCCGCCTCCTGGCCGCGCCAGGCACCCTCCTGGGAGCCCCGGACTCCGACTCCGACTCCACCTTGTCTTGAAACCTTCCTTCTGTTGCGGAAATTTTTGCTATATATTTTCCCGGATAGTCCCGGCACCGTATCTCTCAATTTCGCGTGTTTTCTTCTCGAGCTGTTTCTCCCAGGACTAAAAGTTGATTAGTAGAGATGTCTTCTTGTGGCTCGAGCGGAGAGGACTTCTTGGGATGGCGTCTACGTCAAGTCCAGAAGGATCTTAATCAAGGGAAGCACGTTTATTGGGCTACCAAAGAAGAAATTCCCGCAAGACAAGCGGAGATGGAGCGCTTTGTGAGAGAGGAAGTCAAGACTATCACTGCCCAACAACAAGGAAGTCCAAGCAATCCCATCATCGTGGGATCTTTCCAACCTCCATATGATCTTCTTCTTAACCTTTCAGGGCCCTCCACCTCACTTGAAGATCAACACATGCTTTCCACCATCTCCGAGGCCTACCGCATCACCAACCAACTCTTTGAAGATTTCCGTGTACTAAAAGTACAAGTGGAAGTCTTGGAGTCAGAGAACCGAACCCTTCGCCGTGTCATCAGGGATCTGAAGAAACAACCACAACAAGATGGGGAGTAAATCTCCTCGGGTAATGGCACCCCCTCAGCTTGTTCCAAGCTTGGGGGAGTGCCCGGTATCTTTATATTTATCTTTGTCTTTAGGAATCAAGTAGAGTCGTATCATGTCTAGGGAAGTTACTTTATGAAATAGGTGTTGCATTGAGGTCTATCAATCCTTTTGTGGAGAGTTTTTTATCCGTGATTGTGGAGTCGTCAATGAAGGAATATTAATGAGAAGTTGAAAGCTCAAGAATGATCAGAGGGGGAGGGGGTGAATGATCACTTCTAAAAATTCTAAGGAACTTAGAAGGAAATCATGCAAACAGCATAGGACTAATGACATCTCGAAGGAAATACAGTATCGAAAGTAATGTAAGGCTCGAAAGGATTGGGAGCGAAGGAAAACATCAAAGGCAAACAGGCTACGAGTAAATACTTGAAGTAAATGCTAGAAGGAAAACGAGCCTCACACAGCGATGTTTGGTAAACCAGTTCACACTCTGCAAAGTGCTACGTCTGGTTGGAGGGACTGGTGATTGAACACCTGGAGAAAAACTATCTCCGTCCTATTCTCCACTGCAACAAACTCCTCGAGCTTGTCCAGTTTTCACTCGTGGTAGATGATTCAGGACATCTCCGAGACCTTTACAAGCTTCCTTCAGCAGTGACAATTACTCTTCGACTGCTTGACAGGCGACGCCTAACCGTCTAGGAGACTTGCAGTTCTCCAAGATAAAAAGATTGGCTAATTTCGACCTAAGTCATAGTGAATTGCTCAACTCAGCTCAGACTTGGGATTTGGTTTTCTCTCGATGAATCTCTCTTGGGATGCTCACAGACTTCTGTCTTAGAATCTTCAGTGGAGCAGCCAACCCGAAATGGCGGGTAGGTGCGGGGTATTTGTAGTTGGCGATCCCGATGGGTAAAATGACTGAAGTGACCCGATGCAACCGCTTGACGCGTGTCCACAACGGTCGGATTCCAATCACTGCGCAACATTACTTGAGGAACAAGTAAGCTGACTCACCGAACGAGTTCTCCCTCGAAGGCACGAAGTGCGATGACTTTGCCTTCGAGCTATTCGCTCGACTCGGTAAGATTTCTCTCGGTAGGCTTTTGAGGGTTTTGGTTGAGCAGAGCAAATTCACTTCGACAAAGATCTCAACTAGCAAACCCCTCTTAATAGTACGGTTTTTCCTACGACTCAAGAAATAAAGAGAAACTAGCAAAAAAGACTAAGTCTTCGACCAGCTTCAGCTTTCTCCTCGTTGCGCTTTTGGTCGAGAGAAACATCTCCTTCCACGACATTTTTAGGGGTCGACTTCCTTCAAAGGTTTCGGTAGATATCTGCAGTTTCACCGCAGCGAGTTGTCCTTCGACCTTCTAAATACACACTCCATTCTCTCGGAACCTAAGTATCTGTTTATACTCGAAAACAATATTAGTTCCACTTCTGCTTTGTCCATCAATGTCCAAAACCTTCGGGGGCAAAACTTGCTCTTACAAAAGTCTATTGGTTTCTTCGCTGCACTCGGTATTCTCTTCACGCAATCGACATTATGAGCTGATTCTTATGGGGAGTATTGACCTTATATCAGGTATGGCTTCGAGAACTTTATTTAATCTTGGCAAGTATAGCTTTGGTCATAACAAAAAGCATGTTTTTCTCAAAGTTGCGACATAGCCAAAACCTTTGTGTTATTATGCTTGAAGTGTTATGTTGACAAGGAAGACAACTTGATGTGCCATGCTAGTTTTAATGTTTATCCAAGTCATCATCAATTGCTTGCATCCAAGTCATCATCAATTGTCTGGTCTCTCAAAGCCTTGCTAGCCAAAACTCTGTACCAAGAGGAATTATGCTTGTACTTCCATACCATGAAACCAACATCTTCCACTTGAGTCCACCATACCTTCCTATTCGTGGTATTTGTCACAACCCCAAGTTAGGTATGTGCTAGAATAGCAAGTCACTTTGCATCATGATAAAAATTTCCAAAGAAATTGAAATGGGAGAGAAAAACCCCATAGATGAATTTAATTCAAATGGCCAGATAAAAAGTTGCTCCAAAAATTCCTTTTGCATTTTTGAAAACTCCCATAAATGAGTGTGATCACATATCAAGTGGTGTGGTAGCAATCCCATGCTCATGAATTTTTAAAATATGCAAACAGGACCCTGGAATTAATCAAATACCCCTATTTGAATTTGAATTCAAATATTTTGAATTTAAAAAATGTTCAAAACTTGGGAATGACTAGCTACTGGTCATGTAAGTCCATATATAAATTTTGAGTATTTAATAAAATGTCTAGCTTTTTTTTAGCCAAGACAAAACAAATAACAGAAAAGAAAACATAAAAGAAAAGGAAAAAGGACACTCACCTGCATCTGGACCAACTAACTGCACCGCAGCCGGCCCAGCCCACCCCACCTTGTCGTCTACCTCCCCCGCGCCCCGAAGGTGCTCGCTGTAATGCATGCACGACGCCGCCGACGCCGCTTGCCACCTCCTGCTCGCCATTGACTTCCCTGAGGACTCTAGCCGCGCCACGATGACCCCTGGACACGTCCACATCCATTCCCCCTGGCTAGCCCTTTCCCTCTCCTCTTGTGCCGTGTCCACGGAAAACCGAACGCCACCGCAAAGCACCGCCGTGCCCCGACGTGGCCATCGCCGTCGAGAAGCCCCCGGAGCATGTCCATCGTCTTCGCCATAGACGTCTTCGTCTCCAAGCTGAAGCCTAGGAGCTGCGACGCCTTCTAGCCGCCGCAATCGCCACCGAGGAGTCGCCGGACCCGCAGCTCGCCGTCGGCGAATACTCCACCGTTCCAGCCTCCCAGGCCTCATCGTCACCGCCATTAGCTTCGTGGTGAGCTTCTATTTCATCCCCAATCGCTCGCAGCGTTCCCCTTTGGTCGTAGCGTTTTCCCCCTTTCCACAGCATCACGGCCGCCGCCGTGAACGCCGACGAGGTCGCCCCTGTGCTCCTCCGTCCCAACTATGGCGTGCGTCGTGTTCCTTGCCCGCTCAGGGTTGCAATGCGCTAGTCTCTGATCTTTTTGGCGCACTGCAGCGTCGTCTTCGTCGTCGCCATGCCTCGGCCGCCGCCAGGGCTCGCCGCCGATGAAGATTCCGACCATCCCCGTGGCCCTACTATGCTCAGCTTGACGCGGACGTGCTCGGGCTTCCGTTTGGTGGTTTTAGCGCACCAAATGGTGGCCGGAGCCGCCGTCCCGTGCTTCGCCGCCGCGTCGGGTGATGGCCGGCGACTTGCCGCCGGTGAGATCCACGTGGCGGGGGTGATTAGCCCCTAATCCACCCCCCTGGGCCACTGACCAGTGGGCCCAGGCCACTAACTAATCCCTGGTTAGTTTAAACTAACCGGGTTAGTTAACTAACCCGCAAACAGTGAGGCCACACATGTTAGCACCCCCCACGTCACTGTGACGTCATGCCTACGCAATAAACCCTTTTTCCAATTTAAAGATTATTCAAAAATTCCAGAAAATGCTTTAAACTTTGGAAAATCATAACTAATTCATTTTAACTCCAAATTGGACAAATAATATGTCTAAAATTATCAGAAAAATTCAAGGATTCTGAATATGCAATTTGTTTTCATGATGAACCATTTTAAAATGGGTGAACAGTGGCATATGTGCATATGGATCCTTTTCAAATTCAAATTTGGAGTGATTTTGCAAATGACTTTGCAACACACTTCTTTTATATGGTTTCGTCCACACATCAGAAACTTTACCTCACCTATACAACATCACTTCATGCTCAACCATTTCAAATGTTTATTCATGGCTTGAAATGCATTTGAAATTCATCGATAAATCAAATGGAGTTTGAATTTGCATTTCAAATGCAATACACTCCTTTTAATTGGAATAACTCACACATCAGTGACACATACATCAAGTTTCAACCTTCAACTCATGTGCTTGAGCATTTCATTCATATTGATTGCTACTTCAAGCTTTGTTTGTCCGGATATAAGTGGAGCCGGAACCGAAGGCCACCCCCTTCGTTGAAGACACCGTATCTGAACCTCGTCAGCAAGGCAAGCAAACCCCCATTGATCATGTCGATAAAATTCCACTTCCCTCTCAATCTCGCTTATGAATTGTTTAGGATGATTACCATGCTACGTTTCTACCGCATAGATGAACCCATTCCTTTGCATGACCTATCTTTTGTCACAGTAGTAAGCAAACCACAATCCTAGCAAATGTAGGAGTTGATTGATATCATGTGACCCCTGCAACTTTTACTGCTTATTGCATGCTTAGAGTTATAATGAGATTACTATTTTGTGAGTCAGGATGGTAGTGATCATGTTGATGATGGTGGAAATGTGTTGGTGAATCTACCCTAATACAAGGTGAACGATGAGAGGCTGTGTAGGAGTACACAGTGGGTTTTCTCGTTGAACACCGCCTTAAGCCCGAGTTCTTGTGTGGTGATCCAAGAAGAAGAGTGCAACCACACATTGGGCTCACTGACCCCTCTCATCCTAGTACCTGACCCCGTTCGAACCCCAGAAGTCGCAGTAGTTCGGAGTTCTGGTAGGGTTGTGGCACGGTCTGCGAAGTGGATGAACGGCTTTTCAAGACCGGCTTGGGACCCTACACACATCGTTTGAGGCTGTACTGGAACCTCGGCCGTACTTCCATACGGATCCCCCTCAGATAGGCGACTCTCTGGACTAGAACGGAGCTGTGGGCGAAGTGTTGTGGTGAAAATCCTCGCCGACACCCCTTGAATGGTGTCGAGGCCAAAGGCGGTAACTGATGGTCATGTGTGTGTAGCGGTACACCCCTGCAGGGTTAACAAAACTATTCGAATAGCCATGTCCGCGGTTAAGGGCTGCTTGGAAAGCTTAGCTTGATTATTAGACAACTTGAACTGGATACTTATAAAACTTGCCAAGATAAGCGTGAGTGCTATGGTGTGCTTTCTAATGGGGAAGTCGAGGAAGGCACCATAGTGGTGTAATTGGTTGGAGATTGTAGTGGACTCGTGTACGCTTCTTACCTCAAGTCTGGTACTCGTAGTTCAGGACTAGCCAAGTCAAAGCTGGCACTTCTGCATATGAACCCCACCCCCCCTTTACCTTGATACATGTGCATGAGTAGTATAGCTCCTACGTAAGTCTTTCTGAGTACGACTTTGTACTCACGTTTGCTTTTCTATGTTTTAGATGAACCAAGTGACCCCGAAGGTGGATTATTCCTCGAGCTCGACGACTGAAGACCAAGCTAGTGTAGTCCCAGTCAGCAGAATGGTTCCCTCGTGAAGGGCTTGTTTATAGATAAGGCTTCTCCAAGCCATTTGTTAAACTTGTCTGTACTCAGACCTACTTTGCTTCCGCATGTTTGATGTAATGTTGGATCACAGACTCGTGATATCTGTGTGCACTCTGTAAGAGTTATCAATAAAGTTGTATACTTTGTAGAGAATTGCAATGATACCTGCTATTCATACTGGACATGTGTGCTGCGCGTATGATTATATCATGCATGCCTTAGTATGGGTTTTTGAGACCTTAGTTGTGATCTGGCTGGCGGTCTTTTATACACCAAGTGGCCCTTAGATGTGCGCAGCTTGGGGCATCACGATGCGATTGCTTGTGACTCCGTCACGTGCATACTTTGATGTATGATCGAGCCCGCCCTAGACCCCGATTAAGGGATCGGGTTGGAGTAAGTCTATGTAAGGGTTATAATACAATGGATAGTATGGTTGAGGCGACTTGTCTATGAGTATGGGAGTTCACCACCCATATCATTTAGACTTGTGTGCGGACGATGAGGACCCATCTCAGTTGATCATCCGGCCTGGATGGGATGCCCCTCACGCTCGATGCTTTCCGAGAACGTTCTGTGCTTGGCCTTGTCTGCTTAGACAAGTGGGTACGGTTCTTGGCTCTCCATATGATTGTGTTGCAGCGAGTCTTGCATACGCTAACCCCGGGTCCCGACAGACTTGGTATCAGAGCAGGACTGACTGTAGGATTATCATCCTTGGCCGAAGTCGAGTCTAGCTTGCTATAGTTACATAATTACTCTGGGTATATAAGGGAACAAAGTAAGGCTTCTTTTTTCTCCTTACCTTCATCGTTCTGAGTTCTGAGTCACCCTCATCTTATTCTACGGGAAGATAGGACTAGGCTCATCTATGTCTTACTAGAACAGGTCGTTGTTTGCTTCCTTGTAGCCGTAGGAGAGTTGTGTTCGGTTTGCTATAGTTGTTATGCTTCCTGATTTCTTACATCGTATGTAAGTGTTGTTTCAACATTGCAAGAAAAGACATTTCTTAGAATTACAGCCGTTATGCTGTCCGAGTCATTCCAGCTATCTTCGTAATCTGATGCATTTGCAAAATCATTCAACTTAGTTTGACATTGATCTTATCCTTCAGGATGTCTCAAGGAACCCGTGGCCACCTTGGTCGTGCCCAAGCCCGTGGGGATGATCCGGAGGAAGGCAATCTTCCACCCTCACCCACGATGGCTCAAGTTCTCATGGAGGTCGAAAGAAACCGAAGGGACTCTCATGAGTTTTTGGGGGTCATTGCTCGGAACACTGCCCAGCAGCGGAATGAGCTTGTGTCGTTGAATGACTTCATCCAGCTTCATCCCCCAGTTTTCAGCTATTCCACTGAGCCCCTTGACGCCGATGACTGGCTTCGCAACATCGAGAGAAAGCTCCATTCTGGACATGTTGCAGATGGTGACAGAGTCAACTATGCCAACTATCACCTCGAGAGTGCAGCTAGCTCTTGGTGGGAGAACTTTCTGAACATGCGTCCAGCTGGACAGTTGACTTCGTGGAATGAGTTCTGTGTCGCTTTTCGCGAGCATCACATTCCTAAGGGACTCATGGACCGCAAGTGAGAGGAGTTTTGCAATCTCACCCAAGGAAGAAGGTCCGTTGACGAGTTTAGTCAGGAGTTCAATCGTCTTGCCCGCTATGCTCCCGAGGAGGTCTCCACCGACTCCAAGAAGCAAGAGAGGTTCCGCCGTGGACTCAATTCTGGACTTCGTCGCAAGCTCAATCTTCATGACTTCGCCACATTCCAGATCCTTGTCAACAAGGCCATCAAGGCGGAGGATATGATCACTCCCGAGGATTCCCGCAAGCACCCTAGAGATGATGGTTCATCCAGTTCAGGCCCTCAGAAGAGCAAGATCTGGATCCCCAATAGCATGTTCCGCCAGAACAACCCACCGAGGCCATCCTTTGTGGCGCCTCGTCCATCAGCTCCACCAAACAACCCAGCTCCCGGCACTATCTTTGGAGCCTGTTTCAGATGTGGCCAGCCTGGTCACTACTCACGTGAGTGCCCTGTCAATCAGAATGCTCCACCCCATGCCAAAGGGAACCCCAATGTTCGTGCGAAGCCACCTCCGAAGGTCTCCACCACCAAGCCATCTTCTTTCGCAAATCATGGACGTGTGAACCAAATCTCAGCTGAGGAAACTGATGGTACTTCTGACATCATTCTTGGTACGCTCCAAGTCAATTATGTTCCCACTTCTGTCCTTTTCGATCCAGGAGCATCTCACTCATTAATGACGGAGAGTTATGCACTTCGGCATGAGATATCCTTTGATGAAATGTTCACCCCAATGATTATTCAAACTCCTGGTTCCAAGTGGCAAACTAATAGAGTAAGCCATGGCAATCAAATTGCAATTGAGGGTTTAGTATTCCTTGCTTCACTCATAGCCCTCAAGTCTTAAGACATTGATGTCATCCTTGGTATGGATTGGTTATCAAGACAAAATGCTTTTCTTGATTGTAAAGCCAAGTCAGTTAGACTTACACATCCTTCAGGCCAGACAATAGATTATTCCTCACCAAGAACAAGAACCCAGATGCATTATTTGAATGTGCTTCCCCTTCCCGAACTTGAAGATGTTCCGGTGGTTCGTGACTTCCCGGATGTCTTTCCTGAAGAGCTGCCGGGAATGCCACCCGACAGATGTGTAGAGTTCATAGTGGATCTTATGCCAGGAACCGCACCAATTTCCAGACGCCCATACAAAATGGCCCCACGTGAGTTAGCTAAGCTTAAAATCCAACTTGAAGCTTTTTTGGCAAAAGGCTTCATCCGCCCTAGCTCATCGCCATGGGGTTGCCCCGTTCTGTTCGTCACAAAGAAATATGGAACAGAAAGGATGTGCGTAGACTATCGCCCGCTAAATCTAGCGACGATAAAGAACAAGTACCCACTGCCCAGGATCAATGATCTTTATGATCAACTTGCTGGATCCTCTGTCTTCTCCAAGATGGATTTGAGATTAGGTTATCATCAAATCAAAATCCAAAAAGAGGACATTCCCAAAACATCTTTCACTACTCGTTATGGTCTTTACGAGTACACCGTCATGTCCTTCGGTTTAACCAATGCCCCCGCCACTTTCTCGCGCATGATGAATTCGATCTTCATGGAGTACCTAGATAAATTTGTTGTAGTTTATCTTGATGACATTCTCATCTACTCAAAGAATGAAGAAGAACATGCCGAACATCTCAGGCTGGTATTGATGAAACTTAGAGAGCATCGCCTGTATGCTAAATTCTCCAAGTGTGAATTTTGGCTACCAGAAGTGACCTACTTGGGCCACGTGATTTCTGCAAAAGGCATTGCTGTGAATCCCGAGAGAGTTCAGGCCGTCCTTGACTGGACTCCACCTGAATTGGTTAAGCAAGTTAGAAGTTTTCTTGGCTTAGCAAGATATTGTCGCCGCATCGTCGAGAACTTTTCTAAAGTTGCAAAGCCTCTAACTGAACTCCTCAAGAAAGATAAGAAATTCCAATGGACTCCCAAGTGCGAGGAAAGCTTTCAAGAGCTAAAAAGAAGATTGACTTTTGCACCCGTACTTGCGCCTCCAGACACCAAAAAGGATTTCGAGATCTTTTGTGACACCTCACGGCAAGGGTTAGGATGCATACTTATGCAAGATAGATATGTGGTAGCTTATGCTTCACGCCAGTTGCGTCCACATGAAGAGAACTATCTTACCCATGATCTTGAACTCGCTGCCGTAGTTCATGCCCTGACAACTTGGCGACATTACCTCCTTGGTAATCGTTGTGAGATCTATTCCGACCACCAAAGCCTCAAATACATATTCACCCAGCCAGATCTTAATCTTAGGAAAAGACGCTGGATAGAGTTGATAAAATATTATGACTTAGGAATATCTTACGTCCCAGGCAAAGCAAATGTCATGGCTGATGCACTAAGTCGTAAGTCGTATTGTAACAACCTCATGTTACAACAGTATCAACCACTTCTTCATGAGGAATTTCGAAAGCTCAATCTCGAGATTGTTTCTCGTGGATCTCTTTTCAACTTGGTGGCGAAACCAACACTTGAGGATCAAATCATAGTTTCCCAAAGGCGTGCATGAGGTGTTCGCCGGATCAAGGAGAACATTGCTAGCAGAGTTGCTAAATGTTTCTCCACAGATAGTAAAGGAACGGTATTCTTTGGAAATCGTTTGGTAGTACCTAAGAATAGGGAACTAAGGAAACTCATCCTCAAGTAAGCCCATGACACACCCCTCTCGATTCATCCCGGTAGCACAAAAATGTACCGAGATCTACGCCAGAGATTTTGGTGGACTAGGATGAAGAGAGACATTTCTCGATTTGTTGCCAAATGTGATGTTTGTCGTTGCATTAAGGCAGAACATCAAAGACCTGCTCGTACTCTTCAACCTTTGCCTATTCCAGAGTGGAAATGGGACAAAGTCGGTATGGACTTCATCACCGGGTTTCCAAAAACTCAGAAAGGAAATGATGCCATCTTCGTTGTCATTGACCGACTTTCAAAAGTTGCTCACTTCCTTCCAGTTCGTGAGTCTATAACTGCTAGCCAGTTAGCGGACTTGTATGTCTCTAGAATTGTGTCTCTTCATGGTGTTCCTTTGGAAATCAATTCTGATCGTGGTAGCCTTTTCACCTCTAGATTTTGGGGAAGCTTTAAAAATTCTATGGGGACTCATCTCTCCTTTAGTAGAGCTTTCCATCCTCAGTCTAGTGGTCAAGTCGAAAGGGTTAACCAAATTCTTGAAGACAGGCTCAGAGCTTGTGTTATCTCATTCGGAAAGAATTGGGAGAAATCTCTTCCATTCGACGAATTTGCTTATGACAATAGTTTCCAATCTAGTCTGAACATGGCTCGTTTTGAACTCCTCTATGGACGAAGATGTCGAACACCCCTAAACTGGTCAGAAACCGGTGAAAGGCAATTCTTTGGACCGGATATGATCATGGAAGCAGAAGAGCAAGTTCGCATTGTTCGTGATCAATTGAAAGCCGCTCAGTCTGGTCAGAAAAGCTACTATGATCGTCATCATAGGAAAGAGAGCTACAATCTGGATGAGAAGGCTTACCTTCGGGTTACTCCTCTGAAGGGAACCCACCGTTTCGGTATCAAAGGCAAGTTGGCCCCGCTTTACATTGGACCTTTCCGCATTCTTGCTAAACGTAGAGAAGTTGCCTACCAACTTGAACTACCCCCTCACCTTTCCCGAGTACATGATGTATTCCATGTGTCACAACTCAGGCGTTGCTTCAAGGACCCCATCCGCGAAGTCGACCATGAAACTCTTTATCTCCAAGATGACCTCTCTTATCGAGAGTACCCCGTTCGTATTCTTGATTAAGCAGAGCGTGTCACTCGTCTTCATAAGATTAAGTTTCTGAAAGTGCAATGGTCACACCACTCCGAGAAAGAAGCTACGTGGGAAAGAGAAGACCGTCTCAATGCCGAGTACCCCTCCTTCCTCCCGCAGACTTCTGAATCTCTGGACGAGATTTTTTTGAGTGGGGGCGAGTTGTCACAACCCCAAGTTAGGTATGTGCTAGAATAGCAAGTCACTTTGCATCATGATAAAAATTTCAAAAGAAATTGAAATGGGAGAGAAAAACCCCCCAGATGAATTTAATTCAAATGGCCAGATAAAAAGTTGCTCCAAAAATTCCTTTTGCATTTTTGAAAACTCCCATAAATGAGTGTGATCACATATCAAGTGGTGTGGTAGCAATCCCATGCTCATGGATTTTTCAAATATTCAAACAGGACCTTGGAATTAATCAAATACCCCTATTTGAATTTGAATTCAAATATTTTGAATTCCAAAAATGTTCAAAACTTGGGAATGACTAGCTACTGGTCATGTAAGTCCATATATAAATTTTGAGTATTTAATAAAATGTCTAGCTTTTTTTTAGCCAAGACAAAACAAATAACAGAAAAGAAAACAGAAAAGAAAAGGAAAAAGGAAACTTACCTGGATCTGGCCCAACTAACTGCACCGCAGCCGGCCCAGCCAACCCCACCTTGTCGTCTACCTCCCCCGCGCCCCGAAGGTGCTCGTTGTAATGTATGCACGACGCCACCGACGCCGCTTGCCACCTCCTGCTCGCCGTGGACGTCCCTGAGGCCTCTAGCTGCGCCACGATGACCCCTGGACACGTCCACATCCATTCCCCCTGGCTAGCCCTTTCCCTCTCCTCCTGTGCCGTGTCCACGGAAAACCGAACGCCACCGCAGAGCACCGCCGTGCCCTGACGTGGCCATCACCGTCAAGAAGCCCCCGGAGCCTATCCATCGTCTTCGCCATAGACGTCTTCGTCTCCAAGCTGAAGCCCAGGAGCTGCGACGCCGTCTAGCCGCCGCAATCGCCACCGAGGAGTCGCCGGACCCGCAGCTCGCCGTCGACGAATACTCCACCGTTCCAGCCTCCTAGGCCTCGTCGTCACCGCCATTAGCTTCGTGGTGAGATTCTAGTTCATCCCAAACGCTCGCAGCGTTCCCATTTGGCCGTAGCGTTTTCTACCTTTCCACAGCATCACGGCCGCCGCCATGAACGCCGACGAGGTCGCCCCTGTGCTCCTCCGTCCCAACTATGGCGTGCGTCATGTTCCTTGCCCCCTCAGGGTTGCAATGTGCTAGTCCCTGCTCTTTTTGGCGCACCGTAGCGACGTTTTCGTCGTCGCCATGCCTCGGCCGCCGCCAGGGCTCGCCGCCAATGAAGATTCCGTCCATCCCCGTGGCCCTGCTGTGCTCAGCTTGACGCGGACGTGCTCGGGCTTCCGTTTGGTGGTTTCAGCGCACCAAATGGTGGCCGGAGCCGCCGTCCCGTGCGTCGCCGCCGCGTCGGATGGTGGCCGGCGACTTGCCGCCCGTGAGATCCACGTGGCCGGGGTGATTAGCCCCTAATCCACCCCCCTGGGCCACTGACCAGTGGGCCCAGGCCACTAACTAATCCCTGGTTAGTTTAAACTAACCGGGTTAGTTAACTAACCCACTGACAGTGAGGCCCCACATGTCAGCACCCCCCACGTCACTGTGACGTCATGCCTACGCAATAAGCCCTTTTTCCAATTTAAAGATTATTCAGAAATTCCAGAAAATGCTTTAAACTTTGGAAAATCATAACTAATTCATTTTAACTCCAAATTGGACAAATAATATGTCTAAAATTATTAGAAAAATTCAAGGATTCTGAATATGCAATTTGATTTCATGATGGGACATTTTAAAATGGGTGAACAGTGGAATATGTGCATATGGATCCTTTTCAAATTCAAATTTGGAGTGATTTTGCAAATGACTTTGCAACACACTTCTTTTATATGGTTTCATCCACACATCAGAAACTTTACCTCACCTATACAACATCAGTTCATGCTCAACCATTTCAAATGTTTATTCATGGTTTCAAATGCATTTGAAATTCATCGATAAATCAAATGGAGTTTGAATTTGCATTTCAAATGCAATACACTCCTTTTAATTGGAATAACTCACACATCAGTGACACATACATCAAGTTTCAACCTTCAACTCATGTGCTGGAGCATTGCATTCATATTGATTGCTACTGCATGCTTTGTTTGTCTGGATAGAAGTGGAGCCGGAACCGGAGGCCACCCCCTTCGTTGAAGACACCGTATCTGAACCTCGTCAGCAAGGCAAGCAAACCCCCATTGATCATGTCGATAAAATCCCACTTCCCTCTCAACCTCGCTTATGCATTGTTTAGAATGATTACCATTCTACGTTTCTACCGCATAGATGAACCCATTCCTTTGCATGGCCTATCTTTTGTCACAGTAGTAAGCAAACCACAATCCTAGCAAATTTAGGAGTTGATTGATATCATGTGACCCCTGCAACTGTTACTGCTTATTGCATGCTTAGAGTTATAATGAGGTTACTCTTTTGTGAGTCGGGATGGTAGTGAAAATGTTGATGATGGTGGAAATGTGTTGGTGAATCTACCCTAATACAAGGTGAACGATGAGAGGCCAAGCACAGAACGTTCTCGGAAAGCATCCAACGTGAGGGGCATCCCATCTAGGCCGGATGATCAACTGAAATGGGTCCTCATCGTCCGCACACAAGTCTAAATGATATGGGTGGTGAACTCCCATACTCATAGACAAGTCGCCTCAACCATACTATCGATTGAATTATAACCCTTACATAGACTTACTCCAGATCGATCACTTAGTCGGGGTCTAGGGCGGGCTCGATCATACATCAAAGTGTGCACGTGACGGAGTCACGATCAATCGCATCGCGATGCCCCAAGCTGCGCACATCTAAGGGCCACTTGGTGTATAAAAGACTGCTAGCCAGATCACAACTAAGGCCTCGAAAACCCATACTAAGACATGCATGTTATAAACATACACGCAGCACACATGTCTAGTATGAACAGCAGGTATCATTGCAATTCTCTACAAAGTATACAACTTTATTGATAACTCTTACAGAGTGCACGCAGAGAGATCACAACTCTGTGATCCAACATTACATCAAACATGCGGAAGCAAAGTAGGTCTGGGTACAGACAAGTTTAACAAATGGCTTAGAGAAGCCTTATCTAAAAACAAGCCCTCCATGAGGGAACCAGTCGTCTGACTGGGACTACACTAGCTTGGTCTTGGTCTGAGTCTTCATTTTTCGAGCTTTAGGTAGAAGCCACTATCGGGGTCGGTGGGTTCATCTAAAACATAGAATAAGCAAACGTGAGTACAAAGTCATACTCAGAAAGACTTACGTAGGAACTATACTACTCATGCACATGTATCAAGGTAAAGGGAGGTGGGGTTTCACTTGCAGAAGTGCCAGCTTTGACTTGGCTAGTCCTGAACTACGAGAACCCAACTTTGAGGTAAGAAGCGTACACGAGTCCACTACTTTCTCCAACCAATTACACCACTATGGTGCCTTCCGCGACTTCCCCACGAGAAAGCACGCCATAACACTCACACTTATCTTGGTGTGTTTTAGAAGTATCCAGTTCAAGTTGTCTAATAATCAAGCTAAGCTTTCCAAGCAGTCCATAACCGCGGACGCGGCTATTCGAATAGTTTTGTTAACCCTGCAGGGGTGTACCGCTACACACACATGATCATCTGTTACCGCCCTTGTACTCGACACCGTTCAAGAAGTGTCGGCGAGGATGCTCACCACAACTGTTACCTCATAGGTGATCTAGTCCAAGAAAGCCGCCTACCTGGGTTGGCTACCACTATCGTGAACCCGGCCGGTTTACCGAAGTGGACCCAAGTGATGTGTGCGTGGTGCATAAGCCGGTCTCGGGTGAGCCGTTCTCTCACTTAGCAGCCAGGCCACAGACCTACCAGAACTCCGAACTATTGCGACATCTGGACATCGAAAGGGATGAGTTAATAGGTTGAGAGGGGTCAGTGAGCCCAATGTGTGGTTGTACTCTTCATCTTGGATCACCACACAAGAACTCGGACTTAGGGCGGTGTTCAACGAGACAACCCACCGTGTACTCCTACACAGCCTCTCATCGTTCACCTTGTATTAGGGTAGATTCACCAACACCTTTCCACCATCATCATCATGATCACTGCCATCCCAACTCACATAACAGTATCAACATGGTATCATTCTAAGCATGCAATAAGCAGTAACAATTGCAGGGGCCACATGATATCAATGAACTCCAACAGTTGCTAGGATTGTGGTTTGCCTACTACTGTGATAAATGATAGGTCATGCAAAGGAATGGGTTCCTCTATGTGGTATAAACGTAGCATGGTAATCATCCTATACAATGCATAAGCGAGACATGAGAGGGAAGTGGGATTTTATCGACATGATCAATGGGGGTTTGCTTGCCTTGCTGACGAGGTTTGGTTTCGGGGTCTTCAACGAAGGGGGCAGTCTCCTGTTCCGGTTCCACCTCTACTCGACAAACAACAAACAAGGTAGCAAAGTAAATACAATGCACAAACACATGGTTGAAGGTTGAAACTTGATGTATATGCTTTGATGTGTCAGGCAATTCCATTTAAATGGAGTATATTGCAATTTGGATTGTAAATTCAAACTCCAATTTGACTTCAAATTTAGCCAAGTTACATATGACATTGTTTGATCAAGTTAACCCATTTTTAAATGTGTATGATATGCCTCTGATGTGTAATTGAAATGTAGCATGTTGCCATGGTTCAAGTTGCAAAAGCATTTGAAAAGAATTTGAATTAATTCCATTTAAATCAAATCGAAAATGCTACTGATCACATTTTAAATTCAACTCAAACATGGTTGAAAGTTGGATATTTGGATAGCTTATTTTCTCCTGATCATTTTTCATATATTATTTGTTAAATTTGGAGTTGATATGAATTTTCTATGAATTTCCAAAGTTTCAGCCTTTTTTTGGATTTTCTGGAATTTCTTGAATTCTTTTTATTCTGGAAAAGCTTTTACTGCGTCACTGTGACGTCATTGTGACGTGGGGGGGGGGGGGGTTCTGACGTGTGGGGTCCAGTGGTCATCCACAGTGGTCATCCACGGTTTAAACTAACCGGGGAGGGGGGGGGGGGGGTTAAGGGCCCTAGGCCCACTGTCAGTGGCTGTTAGGGGGGGGGGTTAGTGGGGTGATTAGCCCTAAGCTAAACCAGCCACCGGCGGCTAACCGATGGCGACCATAGTGGACGGCGGCGTCCGCGGGGACGGTGTTCCCGTGGTCCAAATCGAGCGCAGCTTCCACCAGAGTGAAGCCCTCGTCAACGCGAGTCGATCGGGACTGGTCGGAGAGGCTGGGGTGCCCTGTACGCTCGCCGGCGACGAGCTTTGCGGAAACAGGGGCACGGCCGCGAGGTGGAAAACGCTACAAGGAGCCATTTCAAGCGGGGCTGGGATGGTTCGACGCAGTGGAGCACCGCGAGTGCAACTGACATGGCCTCGACTTTGATTGCGTAACGGTTGCTCGCCGATGATGACCGTGGCGGCGAAGTACTCCCGCTTCCATGGAAGAACACGAAGGAGACACGGATTGGGGCTCAAGAAGAGGGGGTTTGACCATGAGCTCACCAGGAACTCGACGGAGGTGGCGGCGAAGGCTGAGGTGGCTCGACGGCGACGAATTCGACGTCGATCTTCCTCGGCTCTGGCGAGAAGGAAACGACGATTGCGGCGGCTCCTTGATCAATTAGGTCACCATCTTCAACAGCTTGGCGTGGACGACGACGTAGCGCGAGGGGGACACGGTCTTCTGGCTCTTCTCCAGCGTTGGCCACGGATCCCGTCGATGGTGAATGGCGGAGGCTCTCGGGGAAGAAGGGGAAAACGAGGAGAAGGCGCGAGACGAAGCGGCGATGGGGCGGAAGTGGTTCACGGCGCCACGGCGTCTCTCTGGCGCAAGGAGAAGGCACGGGAGGGCCTCCAGGCAGGCAAGCAGGTGGCGCCGCCGTCGGCATGCCGGGCACGCAACTGCCTGCTCGTGCCCGGGGAAGAAGACAAAAGCCGAGGTGGGCCTGGGCTGCGGTTAGGTTAGTTGGGCCTAGGGCCCAAGGTAAGTGGGCTACTTTGCCTTTGCCTTTTTCTTTCTGTTTTATTTTTCTGTTATATGTTGGCCTTGCTAAAATAAATAGCTGGGCATTTTTAAAAATGCTGAAACTTTTTATATGGCCTCATATTAATATAGACTAGCCACTTATAAAGTTTGGCACTTTTTAAAATTCAATTAATTTGAATCTTAACTCAAATAGGGTTTTTTGCTTAATTCCAAGGCATTGTTTGAATATTTGAAAGATCCATGAGCATGGGGTGGGTCGCACATCACTTGAAATGTGATCACACTCATTTATAAGACTTTTCAAATATCTAACATGAATTTTTGGAGAAGATTTTTATCTGGCCTTTTGAATTAATTCATCTGGGGGGGGTTCCTTCTCCCATTTTTCTTTTGAATTTGATTTCAAAGATTTCTTTTGAAATTTGTAACATGATGCAAGAGGACTTTGATCCTAGCACATTACCTAACAGAGGGTTCTGACAACTCGCCCCCACTCAACAGAATCTCGTCCCGAGATTCAGAAGTCCGCGGGAGGAAGGAGGGATACTCGGCACTGAGACGGTCTTCTCTTTCCCACGTAGATTCTCTCTCAGAGTGGTGTGACCATTGCACTTTCAGAAACCTAATCTTCTGACGACGAGTGACACGCTCTGCTGAATCGAGAACACGAATGGGGTATTCTCGATAAGAAAGGTCATCTTGTAGATCAAGCGTTTCATGGTCGACTTCGCGGATGGGGTCCTTAAAGCAACGCCTGAGTTGTGACACATGGAATACATCATGTACTCGGGAAAGGTGCGGGGGTAGTTCAAGTTGGTAGGCAACTTCTCCACGTTTAGCAAGAATGCGGAAAGGTCCGATGTAACGTGGGGCCAACTTGCCTTTGATACCGAATCTTTGGGTTCCCTTCAGAGGAGTAACCCGAAGGTAAGCCTTCTCATCCAGATTGTAGCTTTCTTGCCTATGATGAAGATCATAGTACCTTTTCTAACGAGACTGGGCTGCTTTCAATTGATCACGAACAATGCGAACTTGCTCTTCTGCTTCCTTGATCATATCCGGTCCAAAGAATTGTCTTTCACCGGTTTCCGACCAGTTAAGGGGTGTTCGACATCGTCGTCCATAAAGGAGCCATGTTCAGACTAGATTGAAAACTATTGTTATAAGAAAATTCGGCGAATGGAAGAGACTTCTCCCAATTCTTTCCGAATGAGATAACACAAGCTCTGAGCATGTCTTCAAGAAGTTGGTTAACCCTTTCGACTTAACCGCTAGACTGAGGATGGAAAGCTGTACTAAAGGAGAGATGAGTTCCCATAGCATTCTGAAAACTTCCCCAAAATCTAGAGGTGAAAAGGCTACCACGATCAGAATTGATTTCCAAAGGAACACCATGAAGGGATACAATTCTAGAGACGTACAAGTCCGCTACCTGGCTAGCAGTTATAGACTCGCGAACTAGAAGGAAGTGAGCAACTTTGGAAAGCCTATCTATGACAACGAAGATGTCATTGTTTCCTTTCTGGGTTTTCGGAAAGCCGGTGATGAAGTCCATACCGACTTTATCCCATTTCCACTCTACAATAGGAAAAGGTTGAAGTGTACCAGCAGGTCTTTGATGTTCTGCCTTAATGCGACGACAAACATCACATTCGGCAACAAATTGAGCAATGTCTCTCTTCATCCTGGTCCACCAAAATCTCTGGCGTAGATCTCGGTACATTTTTGTGCTACCGGGATGAATTGAGAGGGGTGTGTCATGGGCTTCTTTGAGGATGAGTTGCCTTAGTTCCCTATTCTTAGGTACTACCAAACGATTTCCAAAGAATACCGTTCCCTTGCTATCTGTGGAGAAACATTTAGCAAGTCCGCTAGCAATGTTCTCCTTGATCCGGCAAACACCTCGTGCACTCCTTTGGGAAACTATTATTTGATCCTCAAGAGTTGGTTTCGCCACCAAGGTAGAAAGATAGCCATGAGGAACAATCTCAATATTGAGCTTGCGAAATTCCTCACGAAGAAGTGGTTGATACTGTTGTAACATGAGGTTGTTACAATACGACTTACGACTTAGTGCATCAGCCATGACATTGGCTTTGCCTGGGGTGTAAGAAATTCCTAAGTCATAATCTTTTATCAACTCAATCCAGCGTCTTTGCCTGAGATTAAGATCTGGCTGGGTGAAAATGTATTTGAGGCTTTGGTGGTCGGAATAGATCTCACAACGATTATCAAGGAGGTAATGTCGCCAAGTTGTTAGGGCATGAACTACGACAGCGAGTTCAAGGTCATGGGTAGGATAGTTCTCTTCATGTGGCCGCAACTGGCGTGAAGCATAAGCTACCACATGTCTATCTTGCAGAAGTATGCATCCTAACCCTTGCCGTGATGCGTCACAATAGATCTCGAAATCCTTTTTGGTGTCTGGAGGTGCAAGTACGGGTGCAGAAGTCAATATTCTTTTTAGCTCTTGAAAGCTTTCGTCGCACTTGGGAGTCCATAGGAATTTCTTATCTTTCTTGAGGAGTTCAGTTAGAGGCTTTGCAACTTTAGAAAAGTTCTCGACGAAGCGACGGCAATAGCTGGCTAGGCCAAGAAAACTCCTAACTTGCTTAACCGATTCAGGTGGAGTCCAGTCAAGGACGGCCTGAACTCTCTCGGGATTCACAGCAATGCCTTTTGAAGAAATCACGTGGCCTAAGTAGGTCACTTCTGGTAGCCAAAATTCACACTTGGAGAATTTAGCATACAGGCAGTGCTCTCTAAGTTTCATCAATACCAGCCTTAGGTGTTCGGCATGTTCTGCTTCGTTCTTCGAGTAGATGAGAATGTCATCGAGATAAACTACAACAAATTTATCTAAGTACTCCATGAAGATCGAATTCATCATGCGTGAGAAAGTAGCGGGGGCATTGGTTAAACCAAAGGACATGACGGTGTACTCGTAAAGACCATAACGAGTAGTAAAAGCCGTTTTGGGAATGTCTTCGTTTCGGATTTTGATTTGATGATAACCTAATCTCAAATCCATCTTAGAGAAGACAGAGGATCCTGCAAGTTGATCATAAAGATCATTGATCCTAGGCAATGGGTACTTGTTCTTTATTGTCGCTAAATTTAGCGGGCGATAGTCTACGCACATCCTTTCTGTCCCATCTTTCTTCGTTATGAACAGAACGGGGCAACCCCATGGCAATGAGCTAGGGCGGATGAAGCCTTTTTCCAACAAAGCTTCCAGTTGGGTTTTAAGCTCAGCTAACTCACGTGGGGCCATTTTGTATGGGTGTCTAGAAATTGGTGCGGTTCCTGGCACAAGATCCACTATAAACTCTACACATCTGTCGGGTGGCATGCCCGACAGCTCTTCAGGAAAGACGTCCGGGAAGTCACGAACCACCGGAACATCTTCAAGTTCGGGAAGGGGAAGTACATTCAAAGAATGCACTTGGGTTCTTGTTCTGGGTGAGGTATAGTTGACTGTCTTGCCTGAAGGATGGGTGAGTTTCACGGATTTGCCTTTGCAATCTAGGTAGGAATTCTGTCTTGATAGCCAATCCATGTCAAGGATGACATCAATATCCGAAGACTTGAGGGCTATGAGTGAAGCAAGGAATACTAAACCCTCAATTGCAATTTGATTACCATGGCTTACTCTATTAGTTTGCCATCTTGAACCTGGAGTTTGAATAATCATGGGGGTGGACAATTCAACAAAGGATAACTCATGACGAAGTGCATAACTTTCCGACATGAATGAATGTGATGCTCCTGGGTCGAAAAGAACGGAAGTAGGAACACAATTGACTGGGAGCGTACCAAGAATAATGTCAGTGGTGTCGTCAGTCTCTTCGGCGGCAATCTGGTTCACACGTCCACGAGTGGCGGGAGGAGCGGGTTTGGTGGTGTAGACCTTCTGGGGTGGCTTGCCACGACCATTGTTGTTGCCTCCGGCACGGGGTGGAGCATTCTGATTCCGGAGCTGGTTCTGGGGACACTCACGAGAGTAGTGGCCTGCCTGACCACACTTGTAACAGGCTCCAAAGACAGTGTGTGGAGCTGGGTTGTTTGGTGGAGCTGGGTGGAACTGAGTTGGTGGACGAGGCGCCACATAGGATGGCCTCAGTGGGTTGTTCTGGCGGAACATACTGTTGGGGATCCAGATCTTGCGCTTCTGAGAGCCGGAACTGGATGATCCATCATCTCTAGGGTGTTTGCGAAAGTCATTGTGGGTGTTCATGTCCTCTGCCTTGATGGCCTTGTTGAAAAGGACCTGGAAGGTGGCAAAGTCATGTAGGTTGAGCTCACGACGGAGTCCGGAATTGAGTCCACGACGGAACCTCTCTTGCTTCTTTGCGTCGGTGGAGACTTCTTCAGTAGCATAGCGAGCCAGTCGGTTGAACTCACGACTAAACTCGTCAACGGTCCTTATGCCTTGGGTGAGGTTGCAGAACTCCTCACGCTTGCGGTCCATAAGACCCTTTGGAATGTGGTGCTCGCGGAAGGAAGTGCAGAATTCATCCCAAGATGCGGGCGGTCCAATGGGACGCATGTTCAGAAAGTTCTCCCACCAAGAGCTAGCTGCACCTTCAAGGTGATAGGTGGCATAGCTGACCTTGTCGCCATCTGCAACATGGCCTGCTTGGAGCTTCCTCTCGTTGCTGCGAAGCCAGTCATCGGCGTCAAGGGGCTCAGTGGAGTAACTGAAAACCGGGGGATGAAGCCGGATGAAGTCGTTCAGAGACACCAACTCGTTGCGTTGCTGAGTGGTGTTGCGGGCAATGACCTCAGCAAATGGTGAGAGTCTCGGCGGTTCCTCTAAACCTCCATCAGAACCTGAGCCATCGTGGGTGGGGGTGGAAGGTTGCCTTCCTCCTGTTCATTCCCACGACCCTGGGCATGACCAAGCTGGCCACGGGTTCCTTGAGACATCCTGAAGGTGAAAACCAAAGTCAAACAGAGTTGATTGGAAGAATCTAATCAAGGTATTGAAGTACTGGAAGGATTACAGAGAAAAGGAAGTAATCATCTTGACAACATGGTGATAAAAGCATACAAGCCATCTATTCACAAGCTGTCATACAAACCATACATCGTTTTAGTACAAGCACCAGGCTAATACAAACGTGATGAAGATGATACATCCTTCAGAGGCACTCTGACTTCCTATACATTATTTATCTGAGCCTCTGGAACTTAGAAACCTTGCGTACAATATACTAAGATACTACTACATCCTCACTAAGTAAGACCACAGGCGGTCTCACTCATCTCCATCTCCATAGTAGTCCTCGTAAAAGTTACCCGCGTATCCCGGTAGCTGAAGGTGACCATCGGAAAACACGGAGGCCTGTGGACCCTGATATCCATTTGGGCAAGGATGGGGCCTAGGTCCAGCGTAGGGTGGAAGCAAAGGACCACGGGGTGGAAAAATGCCTCCAATCTCGGGCCAAGCAACTTGAGAAGGCATCTGAGTCCTCAAAGGGTAGATAGCATCATACTCGACTGATCCAACACTGACGAAGGGTGCCAAGAGTGTCAGTGCTCGATACAGACTAACACGGGTGGCGTGAAGCTCGAAACAGAGAGCGTGTGCATCACGATCTCGATCACTAGCAAACCTAGCAGCCATCTGAAGTACTGGATCTTCTGCAGAGTGATCTGAGTAGAGTCCGGTGTAATATCCCTCTACTCATGGAAGTGCAACAGGGATATAGCGGAACGAGGTCTCTCTCAGCATAGTGTGATCCTCTCTCAGCAGGGTAATACATGAGTATGCAGCATCCTGCACAGCCATGTTCTCAGTCATGCCAATTCCATGTCCAAAGTGGATAGGCTGAGTGACTCCATTGTGGTGCGGGTAGATCCTGACAATGTAGTGGAACTGGGTCTGGTTGAAGTCGTGGAACTGCTCCTCGACGGTGTACTCAGGATACCATCGATATCCCACATAGGACATCATCTCGATCAACGTGGCGGGAGAGCCACGCACACCGAGGCACCTGGTCAAACGAACAATCTTCCGAGGGGGAAGATCTGCCATCTGAAACAGAAAGAAGGAGTTTGCAAATGCATCAGATTATGAGATAAACCTGGAATGACTCGGACAACATAACGGCTGTAATTGCAAGAAAAAGACAATTTCTCACAACATGGAAACAGCACTTACATACGATGTAAGAAATCAGGAAGCATAACCACTCTAACAAACCGATCACAACTTTCCTATGGCTACAAGGAAGCAAACAACGAGATGTTCTAGTCAGACAAAGGAGAGCCTAGTCCTATCTTCCCGTAGAATAAGATGAGGGTGACTCAGAACTCAGAACGAAGAGGTAAGGAGAAAAAAAAAGAAGCCTTACGTTGTTCCCTTATATACCCAGAGTAACTATATAACTATAGAAGGCTAGACTCGACTTCGGCCAAGGCTGCTAGTCCTACAGTCAGTCCTGCTCTGATACCAAGTCTGTCTGGAGCCGGGGTTAGCGTATGCAAGCCTCGCTACAACACAATCATATGGAGAGCCGAGAACCGTACCCACTTTTCTAAGCATACAAGGCCAAGCACAGAACGTTCTCGGAAAGCATCCAACGTGAGGGGCATCCCATCTAGGCCGGATGATCAACTGAAATGGGTCCTCATCGTCCGCACACAAGTCTAAATGATATGGGTGGTGAACTCCCATACTCATAGACAAGTCGCCTCAACCATACTATCGATTGAATTATAACCCTTACATAGACTTACTCCAGCTCGATCACTTAGTCGGGGTCTAGGGCGGGCTCGATCATACATCAAAGTGTGCACGTGACGGAGTCACGATCAATCGCATCGCGATGCCCCAAGCTGCGCACATCTAAGGGCCACTTGGTGTATAAAAGACTGCTAGCCAGATCACAACTAAGGCCTCGAAAACCCATACTAAGACATGCATGTTATAAACATACACGCAGCACACATGTCTAGTATGAACAGCAGGTATCATTGCAATTCTCTACAAAGTATACAACTTTATTGATAACTCTTACAGAGTGCACGCAGAGAGATCACAACTCTGTGATCCAACATTACATCAAACATGCGGAAGCAAAGTAGGTCTGGGTACAGACAAGTTTAACAAATGGCTTAGAGAAGCCTTATCTAAAAACAAGCCCTCCATGAGGGAACCAGTCGTCTGACTGGGACTACACTAGCTTGGTCTTGGTCTGAGTCTTCATTTTTCGAGCTTTAGGTAGAAGCCACTATCGGGGTCGGTGGGTTCATCTAAAACATAGAATAAGCAAACGTGAGTACAAAGTCATACTCAGAAAGACTTACGTAGGAACTATACTACTCATGCACATGTATCAAGGTAAAGGGAGGTGGGGTTTCACTTGCAGAAGTGCCAGCTTTGACTTGGCTAGTCCTGAACTACGAGAACCCGACTTTGAGGTAAGAAGCGTACACGAGTCCACTACTTTCTCCAACCAATTACACCACTATGGTGCCTTCCGCGACTTCCCCACGAGAAAGCACGCCATAACACTCACACTTATCTTGGTGTGTTTTAGAAGTATCCAGTTCAAGTTGTCTAATAATCAAGCTAAGCTTTCCAAGCAGTCCATAACCGCGGACGCGGCTATTCGAATAGTTTTGTTAACCCTGCAGGGGTGTACCGCTACACACACATGATCATCTGTTACCGCCCTTGTACTCGACACCGTTCAAGAAGTGTCGGCGAGGATGCTCACCACAACTGTTACCTCATAGGTGATCTAGTCCAAGAAAGCCGCCTACCTGGGTTGGCTACCACTATCGTGAACCCGGCCGGTTTACCGAAGTGGACCCAAGTGATGTGTGCGTGGTGCATAAGCCGGTCTCGGGTGAGCCGTTCTCTCACTTAGCAGCCAGGCCACAGACCTACCAGAACTCCGAACTATTGCGACATCTGGACATCGAAAGGGATGAGTTAATAGGTTGAGAGGGGTCAGTGAGCCCAATGTTCGGTTGTACTCTTCATCTTGGATCACCACACAAGAACTCGGACTTAGGGCGGTGTTCAACGAGACAACCCACCGTGTACTCCTACATAGCCTCTCATCGTTCACCTTGTATTAGGGTAGATTCACCAACACCTTTCCACCATCATCATCATGATCACTACCATCCCGACTCACATAACAGTATCAACATGGTATCATTCTAAGCATGCAATAAGAAGTAACAATTGCAGGGGCCACATGATATCAATCAACTCCTACAGTTGCTAGGATTGTGGTTTGCCTACTACTGTGATAAATGATAGGTCATGCAAAGGAATGGGTTCCTCTATGCGGTAGAAACGTAGCATGGTAATCATGCTATACAATGCATAAGCGAGACATGAGAGGGAAGTGGGATTTTATCGACATGATCAATGGGGGTTTGCTTGCCTTGCTGACGAGGTTCGGTTTCAGGGTCTTCAACGAAGGGGGCAGCCTCCTGTTCCGGTTCCACCTCTACTCGACAAACAACAAACAAGGTAGCAAAGTAAATACAATGCACAAACACATGGTTGAAGGTTGAAACTTGATGTATATGCTTTGATGTGTTAGGCAATTCCATTTAAATGGAGTATATTGCAATTTGGATTGTAAATTCAAACTCCAATTTGAATTCAAATTTAGCCAAGTTACATATGACATTGTTTGATCAAGTTAAACCATTTTGAAATGTGTATGATATGCCTCTGATGTGTAATTGAAATATAGCATGTTGCCATGGTTCAAGTTGCAAAAGCATTTGAAAAGAATTTGAATTAATTCCATTTAAATCAAATAGCAAATGCTACTGATCACATTTTAAATTCAACTCAAACATGGTTGAAAGTTAGATACTTGGATAGCTTATTTTCTCCTGATCATTTTTCATATATTATTTGTTAAATTTGGAGTTGATATGAATTTTCTATGAATTTCCAAAGTTTTAGCCTTTTTCTGGATTTTCTGGAATTCTTTTTATTCTGGAAAAGCTTTTACTGTGTCACTGTGACGTCATTGTGACGTGGGGGGGGGGGGGGTTCTGATGTGTGGGGTCCAGTGGTCAGCCACAGTGGGGTTAATTAACCCGGTTAGTTTAAACTAACCGGGGGGGGGGTTAAGGGCCCTGGGCCCACTGTCAGTGGCTGTTAGGGCGGGGAGGGGGGGTTAGTGGGGTGATTAGCCCTAAGCTAAACCATCCACCGGCGGCGACCACAGTGGACGGCGGAGTCCGCGGGGTCGGCGTTCCCGTGGTCCAAATCGAGTGCAGCTTCCACCAGAGTGAAGCCCTCGTCAACGCGCGTCGATTGGGACTGGTCGGAGAGGCTGGGGTGCCCTGTACGCTCGCCAGCGACGAGCTTTGCGGCAACAGGGGCATGCCCGCGAGGTGGAAAACGCTACAAGGCGGCATTTTAAGAGGGGCTGGGATGGTTCGACGCAGTGGAGCACCGCGAGTGCAACTGACATGGCCTCGGCTTCGATTGCGTAACGGTTGCTCGCCGATGACGACCGTGGCGGCGAAGTACTCCGGCTTCCATGGCAGAACACGAAGGAGACACGGATTGGGGCTCAAGAAGAGGGGGTTTGACCGTGAGCTCACCAGGAACTCGACGGAGGTGGCGGCGAAGGCTGAGGTGGCTCGACGGCGACGAATTCGAAGTCGATCTTCCTCGGCTCCGGCAAGAAGGAAACGACGATTGCGGCGGCTCCTTGATCAATTAGGTCACCATCTTCAACAGCTTGGCGTGGGCGACGACGTAGCGTGAGGGGGACACGGTCTTCTGGCTCTTCTCCAGCGTTGGCCACGGATCCCGTCGACGGTGAACGGCGGAGGCTCTCGGGGAAGAAGGGGAAAACGAGGAGAAGGCGCGAGACGAAGCGGCGATGGGGGGGGGAAGTGGTTCACGGCTCCACGGCGTCTCTCTGGCGCAAGGAGAAGGCACGGGAGGGCCTCCAGGCAGGCAAGCAGGTGGCGCCGGCGTCGGCATGCCGGGCACGCAGCTGCCTTCTCGTGCCCGGGGAAGAAGACAAAAGCCGAGGTGGGCCTAGGCTGCGGTTAGGTTAGTTGGGCCTAGGGCCCAAGGTAAGTGGGCTACTTTGCCTTTTCCTTTTTCTTTCTTTTTTATTTTTCTGTTATATGTTGGCCTTGCTAAAATAAATAGCTGGGCATTTTTAAAAATGCTGAAACTTTTTATATGGCCTCACATTAATATAGACTAGCCACTTATAAAGTTTGGCACTTTTTAAAATTCAATTAATTTGAATCTGAACTCAAATAGGGATTTTTGCTTAATTCCAAGGCACTGTTTGAATATTTGAAAAATCCATGAGCATGGGGTGGGTCCCACATCACTAGAAATGTGATCACACTCATTTATAAGACTTTTCAAAAATCTAACATGAATTTTTGGAGAAGATTTTTATCTGGCCTTTTGAATTAATTCATCTGGGGGGGGGTTCCTTCTCCCATTTTGCTTTTGAATTTGATTTCAAAGATTTCTTTTGAAATTTTTAACATGATGCAAGATGAATTTGATCCTAGCACATTACCTAACAGAGGGTTCTGACATCGGAGTTCTGGTAGGGCTGTGGCACAGTCTGCGAAGTGGATGAACGGCTTTTCAAGACCGGCTTGGGACCCTGCACACATCGTTTGAGGCTGTACTGGAACCTCGGCCGGACTTCCATACGGATCCCCCTCAGATAGGCGACTCTCTGGACTAGAACGGAGCTGTGAGCGAAGTGTTGTGATGAACATCCTCGCCGACACCCCTTGAAAGGTGTCGAGGCCAAAGGCGGTAACTGATGCTCATGTGTGTGTAGCGGTACACCCCTGCAGGGTTAACAAAATTATTCGAATAGCCGCGTCCGCGGTTAAGGACTGCTTGGAAAGCTTAGCTTGATTATTAGACAACTTGAACTGGATACTTATAAAACTTTCCAAGATAAGCGTGAGTGCTATGGCGTGCTTTCTCGTGGGGAAGTCGAGGAAGGCACCATAGTGGTGTAATTGGTTGGAGATTGTAGTGGACTCGTGTATGCTTCTTACCTCAAGTCTGGTACTCGTAGTTCAGGACTATCCAAGTCAAAGCTGGCACTTCTGCATATGAACCCCACCACCCCTTTACCTTGATACATGTGCATGAGTAGTATAGCTCCTACGTAAGTATTGCTGAGTACGACTTTGTACTCACGTTTGCTTTTTTATGTTTTAGATGAACCCACTGACCCCGAAGGTGGATTCTTCCTCGAGCTCGACGATTGAAGACCAAGCTAGTGTAGTCCCAGTCAGCAGACTGGTTCCCTCGTGAAGGGCTTGTTTATAGATAAGGCTTCTCCAAGGCATTTGTTAAACTTGTCTGTACTCAGACCTACTTTGCTTCCGCATGTTTGATGTAATGTTGGATCACAGAATCATGATCTCTGTGTGCACTCTGTAAGAGTTATCAATAAAGTTGTATACTTTGTAGAGAATTTCAATGATACCTGCTGTTCATACTGGACATGTGTGATGCGTGTATGATTATATCATGCATGTCTTAGTATGGGTTTTCGAGACCTTAGTTGTGATCTGGCTGGCGGTCTTTTATACACCAAGTGGCCCTTAGATCTGCGCAGCTTGGGGCATCGCGATGCGATTGCTCGTGACTCCGTCACGTGCATACTTTGATATATGATCGAGCCCGCCCTAGACCCCGACTAAGGGATCGGGCTGGAGTAACTCTATGTAAGGGTTATAATATAATCGATAGTATGGTTGAGGCGACTTGTCTATGAGTATGGGAGTTCACCACCCATATCATTTAGACTTGTGTGCGGACGATGAGGACCCATCTCAGTTGATCATCCAGCCAGGATGGGATGCCCCTCACGCTCAATGCTTTTCGAGGACTTTCTGTGCTTGGCCTTGTCTGCTTAGACAAGTGGGTACGGTTCTCGGCTCTCCATATGATTGTGTTGTAGCGAGTCTTGCATACGCTAACCCCGGGTCCCGACAGTATTCCACTACCACTCCTAAAGTATATAATTTATGTGCTATCTTTAGATGTTCAAAATATTCTGTTTTGTGCCTCTGATTCAGCTTATGATGAAGTGGTGGGTCACCCATGATCTTCTTAATTTGGACAAGTTTTATCTTGGGATTGCATGTCTAATATGCAAACCCCTAATACGAGAAGGGACTGGCATGAGTGCCCAGCTCGTAAAAGATAAATACTAACACACAAGTTCCTTCGCCCATTTATGAGTGATAAACAAAGGAATTTAAGGGGATGTGATCGTCCCCACACGGGAGCCGTTCCTCGAAACTTGTCTAAATCATGAAGTGAGTGAGTTACCTATCAGCAGCTGTTGACGGATCATGCACCTCACAAAGTCTATTTTTATTCTGTTTGATCTAGAGATGGCACATGAGTTTTCCCTGCTTACCCTTTTGCACGGGGTTTACCCTTTATTTTGTGTTGAGTCAGTCCTTCCTACTTCCTTCCTTTCTGAGAGAGAACAAACCCTTGATGTTGATAAAGATTCTTGCATATAAAGCTGCATTGAGAGTTAGCATGTTACATCTTTGTTGACATTATCTTTTGATAAGTGAGTTGTTTGCAAGGCTTATGCCAAGTAAACATCTTCCTTTGTGTTAACATGTGCACTTCTTGACTAATAACATGTTCTTTCAAAAGCTTCAACTGGTTCCATTATAAGTGAAAGAACAAAACTAAAAGTTATTAGTTGTTCCTTGACCAAGGCAATTTTTGCTATGATTTGATGAGTTTTCTTGGTCCTACTTTTTTATAATTTTTACTAATTTCTCATAAGGACCTTATAAGTTGAGGTTGCTGTTGAGGATGCTTCAGTTCGGTGATAAAACTTGATGCTTCTTGTCCGTATTCTTTTATCGACACTTCACTCTCTAAACTTGTGAACAGGTTTGCCGAGCTCAGTAATCTCTTGGGGACAAGCGAGGTCTAAGCTTGGGCGAGTTGATACATCCAAAATGCATCACTATTTTATATTGTAATTTAACCCTATTCATTGATATATTCCACATTAAAGTATTGTTCTTATGTTGTTTTGGCTTGTTTGACATAGTGTGCAACTTTCCGGTGCCGAAGCAGCAGAAGCATAATTCAACGGTGAAAAGTGGACATCAAGTTGCTCAATCAGATCAACTCCAAATTCGATGAAATTTGACGGAGATCATTTTTATGAAGATTCACTTGAGTTCACTGAAGAGGGACCCGAGGGGATCCACCAGGCAACCAGAAGGGTCCCTGGCACGGCCCCCCTAGGGCGCGCCAGGCACCCTCCTGGATGCCTGGTGGCCCACCTCGGTGCCCCCTATGGCCTATATTACCCCCCTGGGGTAAAAACCCTAGAACAAGAGGAGTTTCGGAGTTTCGTTGCCGCCTCGTGGCGGAAACCTACAAAGAAGAAAAAGCCATCTCCGGCGGGCAGATTCCGCCGGGGAGATCACCTCCCGGAAGGGGAGATCGTCGCCATCGTCATCATCATCGTCATGGGAATCATCGAGATCATCATCAACATCATTCCCAACATCAGCACCATCTCCACCTCCACCCCATCTCATCTCACAATTGCAACTTGTGTTGTAATCCATACCATCTATCCTCTCTACTCTGTTTGCGTTGATTACTACTTTGTGGTGAATGCTATTGAGTTTTGTTGGAGAAATATTATTGTGTCCAGATTGTTTGCCACCCATCTATCACCTCTGATCATGATCTCTTTTATGTCTTGTGAGTAGTTACTTTAGTTCTTGAGGACATGGGAGAAGTCTAGTTGTTAGTAGTCATATGAAGTTGAAGTATTATGTGTTGTTTGATACTTAAGTTGTGTTGGTATTTCTCTAGTGGTGTTATGTGAGTCGAACACTTAACACTTCACCTTCATGGGCCTAGAGGAATACATTGTGCACAAAGGATGCTTATTGTGGGTTGCCGGAGTGACAGAAACCTGAACCCCAGTTCGAACAATTTTGCACAAGGGAGTTATCGATCCTCGATCGTAATGCTGTGGTTAGGCTTATGCCTTAATTACTACCTTGTATTTGCGGATGCTTGCAAGGTGTGTAATCATAAGAGTGCACTTATCTTAGTCTAGAAGGTGCACTAGCATTGATCCACCCACCGACACTTATCGATACAATACATACTACTTGGCGGAATATGGTGAAAGTAACTTGACTATCTCTCTCGTGTGCCCTCGAGAACGCTTTAGCTTTTATAAGTTTAGTTCCTAGGCTTATCCTTGTGAAAGGATTGGGCGACTTGCTACTCCTCAGTTATCCTGTTTACTTTTCTTGTCTTTTACCTTTCTATTGCTTAAACCAAAAATCCCTAAATATTTGTCTTTTAGTGTTTGCAGACCTTTCCTTATCCAGGGTCACTTGTCAATACCTTCGGCTCCTCGTGGGATCGACATCCTTATTTATCGAAAAGCTACAATTGATCCCCTAGACTTGTGGGTCATCAAGAAATCGTTTATTGGCGCGGTTGACAGGGGAAGGCAACCCAACTAAACCTATCAACTTCTCCGCCATCACACATGCAAGAATTACTTAGGAACTAAAATATAAAAGATAAGAACCAAATATATTACTCAACCACAATCTGAACATAGTCTCATAATCCATTAGATCCCAGCAAACTCAGCATAGCAACATCAAAAAATTACATATGTGCCTCGATCATGTAGGGTAGCTCACGAGGTCTAAACCATGAAGAACAAAGCGAGGAGGAGAACATCACATAGCTACTGATAACGGACCCATGGTCCAAGGGAGCCTACTCACGACACATCCAAGAAGCGTCCATGGTGGAGGGGAAGCTCCCGGAGGTCAATCCACCCTCCGGCAGGGTGCCGGGAAGAGGGCTGCTAGCGGTCCTGATATTGGAAGCGCGGCGGCAGCGAAACAGAGGCGAGATCAGGAAAAAGGGTTCTGTCCTCAGAGGTTTCGCGTCACGAAGAATATATAGGCGAAGGGGGGCAGCCAGGGGGCCCACCAGTGGTCCAGGCGCCCCCCGGCATGGCCAGACCCTAGGCCGCGCCAGGTGGCCGCCTGGGTCCTTAGTGGTGGCCCTCTGGCCCCACCCAGGTGATTCCGGAAGGTTCCTTCATGATAATTTTTATCCGATTTTCCCGAATTTTTGGAACACTTTTAATATGGGGGAAACCTGAAATAGAAAATAAGCCGAAAACAGGAACTGGCACTGTGGTGCACTGAGTTAATAAGTTAGTCCAAATATGATCAAAAGTGTATGAAAGTGTATCTAGATCATAGAAATATCACACAAAACATGAATGAGCAAATAGAAATTATAGATACATTTGGGACGTATCAACATCCCCAAGCTTAATTCCTTCTCTTCCTCGAGTAGGTAAATCATAACAAGCATAATTTCTGTGGTGACATGCTAACAACCATATAAGAACTTTGAAAGTAAATCAATCAAGGTATGTGATTCAATTCAAGTCATAACCTGCAAGAGTCTATATTAGCATTGCAACAAGCAACGAAAGAACATTAGGTGCAAGAGATCTTTCTTTCCGTGACTCGAATGTCTTCAAATGGTGTTTGCGTGCACGAAGGGGGAGATGGGAATACGAGAGAAAAAATATTTTTGTTGAGAACTCAATCGACTAAAGTTTCACACTTGGTCTTCTTTTGAATCTTATCTTGACTCGTCCCCAGACCACTAGCCAGGTACAAGTCAATTTGATCCAATCCTTTTCGATATTTTGAGCACTAATGCAATGGATGAGCGTAAGCACGAAAGTTGACACTTAGGATGGCAAAGAGAGAAATATGGTGGAGGACGAAGACAAAAAGGGTGTGAACGGCTCATATCAATGAGGACAATCATAGGCGAGAGAGCCAAATGATAAATATTATGTGAGGAGTAGGGATTGCCATGCAACAGATGCACATACGAGCTAAGAAAAGGTCTCCAATGGTACTAGTGGGGGTGCATCCAACTTGCTTGCTCATGAAGACCTAGAGCTCGTTTGAGGAGGCTCATCCTTGGAATATGCAAGCCAAATTCTACAGTGTGAAGGTCCCCACATAGCTATATGCATAAATGATCATCTCTATGGAGTACAGGGATAAGAGGGAGTACTAGTGTGGATCTTTCAAAAGGATAGTAGTGTTGCCCCTTTCTCTCTTTTTATTTCAATTTCTCTTTTTTTCTCTTTTTTGTATTTTTTTGGTGGCCTCAATGGCTCTTTCTATTTAACTCTCATTTGTCCTCCTTGTGATTCTTTCCTCACTTAAGGGAAACACTCTATTTTACAAGAAGGTATAGAAGATCTTTGACACTTTACAAGGTACTCAAACATAAAGAAGATCTAGCGATCATGATGTATGCAAATGTATGCCTCTGTCAGTGTAGCAGGAATATGTATGACATGAAGATCATGTCATGAGAAGGTCGATGTTGCATGGCAATATATCTCGGGAAGGATATGGAAATGCCTTGATAGGTAGGTATGGTGGCTGTTTTGAGGGAAAAATATAGGGAGGTTTATGATGATAGAGCGTATCATGCCAAGGGTTTGGATACACCAGCAAAGGTGGCCGCCAACTCTCGGAGTGAGAAGAGGGAAATGCACGGTTCGGAAGAGGCTAGCAAATATGAGGAGGTGGAAGTGTCAACTTTCAATACTTACATTAGTCCGAAGAACTCATGCACTTATTATCGGTAACTCTCAATCTAATAAGGAGGTTCACAAAGAGACAAGTACCCCGAGGAGGAGTGTATGGGGGTTTGGTTATCCTTGCGCATCCTCGACTCATGGTACGTGAGTGTACTCTAATATCCAATCCCTCCAAAGATTAGTGATTCATCTAGTAGGTAGAGTCTCAACTAGTTTTCTAGGTTTTTGAAAATAAACACGGATTGCCCAAAATACGACACCTGTCACTAATAGTCTAGAGCTCTTGACACCAAAAGTTCAAACATTACTCACAACAATGACTCAAAACTATTGCAAGTTACTACTACAATTGAATAGCAACCTCAATTACCTACTTCAAAACAAGACACAACTCAGTGCAACAACCAACTCTCTTAACAAGATAAGCACGAAAACTAAAGAGAGTTCCAGCAAAAAACTAAACAAAAGCCAAGGCTCTTGCTGAAGAAAATAACTAAAACTAAACCTAAACATGGATGAAAAGATAAAGAACACACAACAGAGAAAAGATAAGCATGAAAATCCTATGATGTGTTCTAGATTGGAGTGGAGCGTGTTTCTCTCCCACACAGGGTCTAACTTGTTATGAACAGAAAGCAAAGCTAAAGAAAACTAAAAAGGAAACCTAAGAGCGAGACGCTCCAAGCATAGCACATAACGCATGAAGTGATAAAAATATAGTGAGACGAAGGACGAACTGATGATTGTTGATGGAGAAGGGGATGCTCGGGGGCATCCCCAAGATTAGACGCTTGAGTCTCCTTGAATATTTATTGGGGATGCATGGGGTCATCCCCAAGCTTGAGCGTTTGACACTCCCGGATCTTTTTTCATCATCTTCCCTCGCACACTTGAAAACTCCCTTCATACATAACTCATCATAAGCTAATTAGATAGGTTAGTACCCTTAGTAAAATAATTTTTCCCCACTGCATATAAAGATATTCTTGAAGATATGATGTTTCTCAAGATCTCCAAAAGGTTTTTGCAAAGAAAAAGAAAGCTTAAGGTTTGCAAAAGTGAAGAGATGCAAAACGTGGCAAAATCTGTGAAAAACAGAACATCATGTAGTAGAGAATTTTTCTGGGGCACTTCTGCAACTCAAATCAAAAAACTCAGACCATGCAAAAGTTTCACAATTGTATAGATCATGATGTGTAAAAAATTCAGCTCAAAAAGATGAACTGGTGATTTGTTTTGGTTTTTTCCGTCAAGTAGACAGAATCTGTTTTCTGGACATCATGTCACAACTTTTGCTTCCCTTATCATAAGAGGCTATAACTTGGCACAAAGCTTGAAAATAAAGATACAGTGATGTTGCTAAAGTGGTAACAATCATCAAGACCACTAAAAACAGAAGTAAAAATATCTTGGGTTTTCTCTTAACAAGCGCTTTCATTTACGCCTTTAAGCTAGGCATAAAGCAAAAGATCAAGTTGTATCAATCGAACCATCATCAAGATCATCAAAAAGATCTTCAATTGTACAACTATTGTTAAGAGGTCTTTCAGATAAAGGCCTAATGAAGATACTTCTAGGGATAAAACCAAAAGGAAAAAATCAATGGGAGTTTCATTTACAAATTTGTCCAAAAGGGGTATTTCTTCCAAAGTTTTCACGGTTTCAACTTCCTTGGTAATGGGTGGATTATTTTTGGGTCGAGGAACCTTAGGGACATAGTTGATTTTAGGTTCCTTCCTTGACGGAGTCTCTACCTTTTTTTGGTTTGATTGAAGAGAAATTATTTCCCAAAGTGTCAATGATTTCCTCAATCTTATCTATCCTAGAAGGATCCAAATCATGGAATTTGATGGTCTCCAAAGTTTTAATAATTTTATGCATGGAGCTATCAAGCCTATTCAAATTCCCTTGAATCTTGTGATCCAACTCATTTATCCTACTTATGCTTGGTATTTCTAACTCTATCTTTTCAAGTTTTTTCATAATGTGAGTTAGAGTGGTACCCTCTTGTATGGTAGCAACAGGGAGATTTCCAACAAGATTTTCAATAACATTAAGAGATTCCGAGTTTGGGGCCTCTAGGAAATTCCCATTGATAGCATTATCTAGAATGAACCTATTCCAAGGAGTAATTCCAACATAAAAATATCTAAGCAGAATAGTGGTGGATAGCTTCTTGGTGGCTCTTTTCTGAGAGTCATTAATTCTATGCCAAGCATCTTTTAAACTTTCACCACCTTTTTGTTTAAAGGTGAGAACCTCTGTCTCAACAAAGGCAAAAGGACCAGACATACTGACAGCTACTAGCAAGATAATAATACTTTTTGTGATTTTTGATATAGGACACACAGATAAAAACTGAAAGGTAAACTAACAAGACTAAAAAGCAAAGGTAAAAGATAGTGTGCAACTCCCCTATCTTAGCACTCGGAGTCCCCGGCAACGGCGCCAGAAACTTTCTTGATGGCTGAGATGATGATAATGATTTCTCACCCTTCGTTGGTTACTGATACGTCTCAAACGTATCAATAATTTCTGCTCGCTCCATGCATGTTACCGTGAGGACCCTACCCGACACCCCGCCGGAGGGAGGATCGACCTCCGGGAGCTTCTCCTCCACCATGGACGCTTCCCGGATGTGACGTGAGTAGTCTACCTTGGACCATGGGTCCGTGATCAGTAGCTATGTGATGTTCTCCTCCCCTCTTTGTTCTTCATGGTTTAGACCTCGTGAGCTGCCCTACATGATCGAGGCACATATGTAATTCTTCTGCTGTTGCTATGCTTAGTTTGATGGGATCTGATGGATTATGAGATTATGTTTAGATCGTGATAGAGTAATATATTTGTTTTTTATCTGTTATATTTTTGTTCCTAAGTAGGTAGTAACTCCAAGAGGGAACCTTATGCTCGATTGTGGGTACATTCCCCCTGATGACACGCTTGAGTGACAGAAACATGAGTCTAGGGGATGTGCTGTGGCCACAAGGGGGAAAACAACGGTGCTTGTAACCAAGGTTGCAAGGATTGTTTACTTTACGCAAAGTTCTTTTTAATGCAGTTGTCTGTTCCTTTGGGTTTACACTTTGGGTGGGGCTCGGAACTTAATACCAACGAGATGTTCTGGATAGATATCTCAAGGTGGATGATTAGTAGTAAATGCAGATGGATTTTGGTCTACTTATTTTGGCGTACTGCCCTTGCTTATGAGCTTCTTCGTTTCTTTTGTAGCATAGTTAGCATTGCGGTGCGTCTATAATCCTGTCAATTTCCCATCTGTAATTTGTTTACCTCGCATTGAAGTTTTATCATCTTTTGGGAGAGAGACATCACTAGTGAACATCACGGGACCCCAGTCCATATTTTCATCACTGTTTACAAGCTTATTTACTTTTCAGTATTTACTTTCAGTTTCTATCATTATCATTATCTTGTGTTTTTGATCCTTTGTAAAAAACAAGACCGGAGAGATTGACAACCTCTCTGAACTTCGGTGGGAGTAAAGTTAATTGTATTGTGTGCAGGTCCAGGTCAAGGATGCAACGTTTGTCGTAAACGGTGCCATTGTTTTCTTGCTACCTACTTATCATTGCCGGAGTCCTACAGGAGACATACCCTATCCTCTACATAGGGTAAATTTGTTGCTATCCTACATCTCACCTTCCACTTGGGGTAACCAACGAAGGGCGAGAAGCCATTATCACTTCCACGCCATCGAGAAAATTTCTGGCGCCGTTGCCGGGGACTCCGAGTGATAAGATAGGGGAGTTTCCCACTATCTTTTACCTTTACTTTTTAGTCTTGTTAGTTTACCTTTATGTTTTTATCTTTGTGTCTTATATCAAAAATTACAAAAAAATCTGCCACACTTGCTGCTCCTATGGGTTCCACTGAAAACACCAAGTTGTGTGACTTCATCAGTCACAACAACAAAGACTTTACCTACACTGCTATTGCCACACCTGCCACTTCAGCTACCTCTTATGAAATTAAACCTCCTTTACTGAACCTTGTTTTGAGAGATCAATTCTCTGGTGCTGGAGATGATGCTGCTTTACACTTGAATAATTTTGTTGAATTATGTGATATGCAAAAGTATAAAGAAGTATACGGTGATGTTGTTAAGCTCAAGATTTTTCCTTTCTCTTTGAGAGGATAAGCTAAAATCTGGTTTCAATCTTTGCCTAGGAATAGCATAGATTCTTGGGATAAGTGCAAAGATGCTTTTATTGGGAAGTACTACCCACCTGCTAAAATTATCCAATTGAGGAGTAACATTATGAATTTTAGGCAATTGGATAATGAACACGTTTCCCAAGCTTGGGAACGTATGAAATCTCTTGTTAAGAAATTCCCTACACATGGCTTGACTACCTGGATGCTTATCTAGACTTTTTATGCAGGCTTGAACTTTACCTCGCGGAACCTCTTAGATTCGGCAGCGGGAGGAACCTTTATGTCAACTACACTCGGTGCTGCCAGAAAACTCCTTGATGAGATGATGACCAACTATTCCCCATGGCACACCGAACGCGCTCCAACAGGTAGGAAGGTAAATTTAGTCGAGGAAATTACCTCCCTAAATGATAAAGGTTATTTAATTATGTCTCTACTTATCAAGCAACCCTCTATTGATCCTTGTGATGTTCCTTTAAATTCTTTGGTTTCTCAGGAACAAGTAGATGTGAAATTCATTGCTAGAAACAACTTTAATAATAATGCTTATAGGGACAACTTTGCTAGTAATCCTAGACCGTTTAAATCCACTTATGGGGACAACAACACTTACCCTAGCAACAAGAACTCCACTTCTGAATTAGAAAGCATGCTTAGAGACTTTATCACTACCCAAAAAGCCTTCAACAAGAATGTGGAAGAAAATATAGCTAAATTAGATAATCTTTGTTTGAAGTTAGACAACTTAGCCCTTGATGTTGAGATGTTAAAAATTAGAACCTATCCTCTTGAGGAGAGTAAGGCCACTCCTATTAATGCTATCCAGTTACAAATTAATGAAAATATTAGGATGATGGCTAAACTTAAAGATAGGTGGGCTAGAGAAAAAGAGGAAGAGGATAGAATTAAGAGCCTTCCTACACACCACACAGTTGCCACTATCCAAATTGTTGAGGACACTGAAACTATTAGCACCCAATGCACTCCTGGTCCCATTGGACCTATTAATGGTGATGCTAATACCTCAACCGTAGAAGAGGAAACTCCTATGAACATAGAGGGTTTCAAACAAGTGAGCTTAGATGACACTACTACCATCTTTGATAGTAGTGATATTGATTTTGATAGTTGCACCCTCTCAGAAGTAATTAGCTTATTACACAAAATGTCTAGAGACCCCCACACTAGCACACTTAATCTTGCCTTCACGGAGCATATCACAAATGCTCTCATCAAAGCTAGGGAGGAGAAGCTTAGGATATAAGCCTTCATACCTAGGAAGCTAGATGATGGTTGGGACCCTATGATCAAAATTAAATTAAATAAGTTCTCTTGCTTTGCTTTATGTGACGTTGGAGCTAGCACCTCCGTCATGCCCAAAAGAATGTATGATATGTTTGAATTGAAACCTTTTGATTCTTGTTCTTTTGGTGTTCGTCTTGTCGACTCTTCCATAAAGAAATCTTTGGGGAAGATCGACGATGTTCTTATCATTGTCAATGACAACTATGTTCCCGTTGATTTTAGTATCATGGATATAGAGTGTGAACCTTTATGTCCAATTATTTTGGGACGTCCTTTTCTCCGCACCGTTGGTGCTATCATTGACATGAAAGAGGGGAATATAAAATTTCAATTCCCTCTCAAAAAGGGTATGAAACACTTCCCTAGAAAGGAAACCAAGTTACCTTTTGAGTCCGTTACACGGGCTAGATATTCTCTTTCTCTTGATAAAACTTCATTCTTCTTTTGCCTTATGCCTAGCTTAAAGGCATAAAAGAAAGCGCTTGTTGGGAGGCAACCCAAGATGTTTTTACCTCTGTTTTTAGTGGTATTGATGACTGTTAATACTGTAGCAACATCATTGTATCTTTATTTTCAATCTTTGTGCCAAGTTATAGCCTCATATGACAAGTGAAGTGAAAGTTGTGACATGCTGTCCAGAAAACAGATTCTGTCTTCGTGACGGGAAAAATCGGATCAAATCGCTAGTTTATCTTTTTGAGCTGAGTTTTTACACATCGTGCTCTATACAATCTCGGAACTTTCGTATGTTCTGAGTTTTTTGATTTGAGTTGCAGAAGTATCCCTAAAAATTCTTTACTACCTGCTGTTCTGTTTTTCACAGATTCTGCCACGTTTTGTCTCTCCTTACTTTTGCAACCTTAAGATTGCTTTTTCTTTGCAAAAACCTTTTGGCAATCTTGAGAAGCAGTAGATTTTAAAGAATATATTTATATCAAGTGGTGAAAAATTATTTATTAAGGGTACTAACCTCTCTAATCATCTTACGATGAGTTATGTTGTCACAACCCCAACTTAGGTAAGTGCTAGGTTGAGTGCCCCTTTGCATCATGCAAAAAATTCAAATGAAATTCAAAAATGGGGAAAAGAAAAGCCTTAGAGAATTTAATTAAATGGCCAGATAATTTTTTTTTCAAAAATCATTTGAACATTTGGAAAATTCCTAGAATTGTTACTGATCATTGCAAAAGTGGTTTGGGATCATCCCCATGCCCATGGAATTTTCTAAAATTCAAAATGTGCCCTGGAAATTAAGTTTGACCCCTATTTGAATTGTAATTCAAATTAATTGATTTTCAAAAGTGCTCAAATTCTAAAAGTGACTTGCTTCTGGTCACCTAGGAATTATAAAAATATTTGGGCATTTTACTAAATTTCCTAGGTATTTAAAACCTAGGGCAAAACAAAATAGGAGAAGAATAAAAAGAAAGAAAAGAAAAAAAAACCTAATCTTGCCCACCCCCTATGGCCTCGGCCCAACTAACCGGACCACGGCCCAGCCCACCGGCCCTCCCCTTGTCGTCTTCTCCCCGGCGCCAGAGTAGGCAGCTCACCGCCGTGGCGAGCATGCCTGCGATGCCAGGGCCACCTAGGCCCTCCCCTTCCTCCTCTCTGCGCCAAGGAGACGCGCAGGAACCCCGCACCTTCTTCCCCCTCCTCCATATCGTTCTCCCTCCCCTGCGTCTCCTTTTTCCTCCGCCACCCGAGCCCTAGCCGGAGCACGCTGCCGTGCCCGCGTGGCCGCTGGCTCCCAACCATCGTGGCACCATGTCCAGGAAGCTCCCCGTCCTCGGATTCGTCGGACTGCGCAACGAATCGAGCTCCAAAGGCACCGAAGACGACACTCGCATCAAGACTTCGCCGCCGGCCGCCGTGGACATTGTCGAGAAATTCGTCGTCACCGCGCCCTCCCAGCCCTCTCCGTCGACTCCATTGAAACCAGGGTGAGCTCACGCACGTTTGACCCCTAATCCCCGCTCCTCCCCGTGCCCGTAGCGCTGCGCCGCCTGTGTCAGTGCTCTGGCCGCCGCCCTCTTCAACCTCGGCGTCGCCCCGTTGCCTCCTGGTGACGCTGCGGTGCCCAGCGAGATGCGGGCAGCTGCGGGCTAAAGTTTGGCGGTCGCAGCGCTTCAAATGGCCGCCGTCCACGCGAGCGCCGCCGTGCGGGATGTCCACCGGCGACTCAACGCCGGCAAGCCGACGTGGCTCTGGCTCGATTAGCCTTTAATCACCTCGCTAATGACCCCATGTGCCTATGACAGTGGCCCCCACCCCTCTAATTAAATCAGGTTAATTTAAATTAAAAGGGGATTAACCCCTGTGTCATTGACAGGTGGGCCCCCCTAGTCAGTTTGAATGGTCAGCCCCCTGCTGACGCCATGCTGATGCAGTGCTGACGCAATAAAGCATTTCCAGTTTAAAAATAATCTAGAAAATATGCTTAAACTTTTAAATTCAATAACTTTTAATCTATAACTCCAAATTTAATAAATAATATATGAAAAATTATCAGAAAAATGCAAGGATTATGATTGTGATTTTTTTTCATGTTTGACCATTCTAAAATGGGGCAACAGTAGAAAATGTGCATATGGCATAATTTGAATTCAAATTTGGAGTTTGAATTTGCAAACCTTTTAAAATACACTTCAATTAAATGGAATTTGCAACACATCAACACCATATACATCATGTTCTACAACTTGATCATGTGATTGTGCATGGTAAATTATATTGATTGCAATGTTTGTGTTGTTTGCTCGAATAGAGGTGGAGCCGGGACCCAAGATCACCCCCTTCGTTGAAGATACCGTGTACGACCCTCGTCAGCAAGGCAAGCAAACCCCATTGACCATGTCTATAAAAACCCATTTCCCTCTCAGTCTCGCTTATGCATTGACTAGAATGATCACCTTGTTATCGATTCTACCGCATAGTTGAACCCATATCCGATGCATGACCTATCATCTTGTCACAGTAGTAAGAAAACCACAATCCTAGCTAACATAGGAGTTGATTGATATCATGTGGCCCCTGCAACTGTTACTGCTTATTGCATGCTTAGAGTTTACAATGCGGATACTTTTGATGTGAGTCGGGATGATAGTGATCATGGTGTTGATGAAAGTGAAACTGTGTTGGTGAATCTACCCTAATACAATGTGAACGATGAGAGGTTGTGTAGGAGTACACAGTGGGTTTTCTCGTTGAACACCGCCTTAAGCCCGAGTTCTTGTATGGTAATCCAAGACAAAGAGTACAACCACACATTGGGCTCACTGACCCCTCTCGGCCTAGTACCTTGATCCGTGTTGACGTCCAGGAGTCACATTAGTTCGGGCCTTCCATTTGGCATATGCATAGAAAAATAGTGAGTGAAGTGTTGCATCATCTTAGATATGTGGGTGGATCTGTGAGGCAGTGAAACCATATGTCAGAGGTGGCGTCTTGGTTGCCTACATTGTGTGAGTCCGTATCGTTGATCCGGCCGGACTCTCGAGCGGTGACAAACTCAGATAGTCGACTCCTGGAATAGACCGGTTGTGAGCGAAGTGTCGTGGTGAACTTCCTCGCCGGCACCCCTTGAATGGTGACGAGACCTGGCGGTAACTGATGGTCATGTGTGTGTGTAGTTTACACCCTTGCAAAGTTAACAAAACTATTCGAATAGCCGCGTCCGCGGTCATGGACTACTTGGAACCTCTACCTGATTAATAGACAACTTGAATGGATACTCTAAAACTCGCAAGATAAGTGTGAGTGTAATGGTATGCTTCCTCGTGGGGAAGTCGAAGAAGTATCCATAGTGGTGTATTGGTTGGAGACTTGGTAGTGGAATCATGTACGCTTCTTACCTCAAGTCTGGTACTCGTAGTACAGGACTAGCCAAGTCAAAGATGGCACTTCTGCATGTTGAAACACCACCTCCCTTTACCTTGAAACTTGAGGACGAGTAGTATAGTTCTGATGTAAGTCTTGCTGAGTACGACTTTGTACTCACATTTTCTTATTCTACGTTTTAGATGAGAACCAGCCCCGATGGAGTCACCTTCCTGAAGCTCGACGTTGACTAAGCTAGTATAGCTCCAGACAACAGTCTGGTCCCTCGTGGAAGGGCATGTATGTTGAACAAGGCTTCTCTAAGCCATATGTTAAACTTGTCTGTACTCAGACCTAATTTTCTTCCATTGTATGATGTAATGTTGATCACAGACATGTGATCTTTGTATGCTCTGTGTAAGTCAATAAAGATATACTTTGTAGATTTCATGCAATGAGTACCTGGTGTTTACACTAGACATGTATGCTGCGTGTATGGTTATAACGTGCATGCCTTAGTGTGGGGTTCGATAGCTTAGTTGTGTTCTTGCAGGCGGTATTTTATACACCAAGTGGCCCTTAGATGTGCGCAGCTTGGGGCATCGCGATGCGATTGCTCGTGACTCTGTCACGTGGCACATTTTGTTGTACGATTGAGCCCGCCCGAGACCTCGACTAAGTGATCGGGGTGGAGTCTATTTATGTAAGTGTTATAATTCAATCGATAATATGGTTGAGGAGACTTGTCTATGAGTATGGGATTTCACCACCCATAATCATTTAGACTTGTGAGAGGGCGATGATACCCATCTCAGTTGATCATCCGGCCTAGATGGGATGCCCCTCACGTACGATGCTTTCGAGAGTGTTCTGTGCTTGGCCTTGTCTGCTTAGACAAGTTGGTACGACTCTCGGCTCTCCATATGATTGAGTTGTGACTGGAATTACATACGCATATTCCGGGTCCCGACAAACTTGGTATCAGAGCAGGACTGTCTGTAGCATTATCAAACCCTTGGTCGAAGTCGAGTCTAGCATTCTATAGTTATATAGTATACTTGGGTATAAGGGAACAATGTAAGGCTTCTTTTTCTCCTTACCGTCATCAATCTGAGTTCTGAGTCACCCTCATCTTGTTCTACGGGAAGATAGGACTAGTCTCATCTATGTCTTACTAGAACATCTCGTTGTTTGCTTCCTTGTAGCCGTAGGAAAGTTGTATTCGGTTGTCTAGATTCGTTGTGCTTCATGTTTTGAACTTCTTATGTAAGTGATGTTGAAATGTTGTGAGGATTTTCACTTCTCTTACAATTACAACCGTTATGCTGTCCGAGTTATTCCAGGTTTCTTCATAATCTGATGCATTTGAAAAATCCTTCCCTCCATTTCGGTTGTCTTTCCATAAGAATTATTAGGTGGCATGCCCGACAGTTCCACAGAATTTGTTGTAGGTATTCTTCTAGAAACCTATATTGATGCATTTGCAGTTCTTCCTGCCAGTTTAGATGTCTTCTAGCCAGAATAACCACACTAACCATCGTGTTGGGGTACTTTGCTACTCTGACATATCTGTTGTAGCCCCTAGTAAGCCATGGTAATCCTTTAGAAAACTATCTAGTAACCCAACTCCTTAAATCTAGCCACCCGACAGATGTGTAGAATTCATAGTGGACCTTATTCCAGGCACAACCCCAATTTCCAGACGCCCATATAGAATGGCCCCACATGAGTTAGCTGAGCTAAAAACCGAACTTGATGCTTCGTTAGCAAAAGGCTTCATCCGCCCTAGCTCATCGCCATGGGGTTGCCCCGTCCTGTTCGTAACGAAGAAAGATGGAACAGAAAGGATGTGCGTAGACTATCGCCCGCTAAATCTAGCGACGATAAATAACAAGTACCCACTTCGCAGGATCAATGATCTTTAGGATCAACTTGCTGGATCCTCTGTCTTCTCCAAGATGGATTTGAGATTAGGCTATCATCAAATGAAAATCAGAAACGAGGACGTTCCCAAGACGGCTTTCACTACTCGTTATGGGATTTACGAGTACACCGTCATGTCCTTCGGTCTAACCAATGCCCCCGCCACATTCTCGCGCTTAATGAATTCGATCTTCATGGAGTACCTAGATAAATTTGTTGTGGTTTATCTTGATGACATTCTCATCTACTCGAAGATCGAAGAAGAGCACGCAAAACATCTTAGGTTGGTATTGATGAAACTTCGAGAGCATAGCCTTTATGCCAAGTTCTCCAAGTGCGAATTTTGGCTGCCAGAAGTGACCTACTTAGGCCACGTGATTTGTGCCAAAGGCATTGCTGTCAATCCCGAGAGAGTTCAGGCCGTCCTTGAATGGACTCCACATGAATCGGTTAAGCAAGTTAGGAGTTTTCTTGGCTTAGCAAGCTATTGCCGCCGCTTCGTTGAGAACTTCTCCAAAGTTGCAAAGCCTCTAACTGAACTCCTCAAGAAAGATAAGAAATTCGAATGTACTCCCAAGTGCGAGGAAAGCTTTCAAGAGCTGAAAAGAAGATTGACTTCTGCACCCTTACTTGCGCCTCCAGACACCAAAAGGGATTTCGAGATCTATTGTGATGCTTCACGGCAAGGGTTAGGATGCATTCTTATGCAAGATCGACATGTGGTAGCATACGCTTCACGCCAATTGCGTCCACATGAAGAGAACTATCCTACCCATGATATTGAACTCGCTGCCGTAGTTCATGCCCTGAAGACTTGGCGACATTACCTCCTTGGTAATCGTTGTGAGATATATTCCGACCACCAAACCCTCAAATACATATTCACCCAGCCAGATCTTAATCTCAGGAAAAGACGCTGGATAGAGTTGATAAAAGATTATGTCACAACCCCAAGTTAGGTAAGTCCTGGGGAAAAAGAAAAGCCCTAAAGAATTTAATTCAAATGGCCAGATAAAAATTTCTTCCAAAATTTCCTCTGTTATTTTTGAAAAGTCTTATAAATATGCATGATCACATATAAAGTGAAGTGGGCCCCACTGCATGCACCAAGATTTTTTAAAAATTCCAAACAGGGCTTGGAAATTAAATAATACCCCTATTTGATTTGAAATTCAAATTATTTGAATTTCAAAAATGCCCAAACTTTATAAGTGGCTAGCTATATGCATTGTAAGTCCATATAAAAATTTGGGGGCATTTTATAAAATGCCTAGCTATTTTATTTAGCAGGGAAAACAAAGTACAGAAAAGAAAAAGAATAAAAAAAACAGAAAGCAAAGAGAGAAAAGAGGCCCACTTACCTTTTCCCACCTCCTGGCCCAGCCCAGCCAACCTGGGGAGGGCACATGCGTCTTCCTCCCCAGGACAGGAGGGCAGGCAGCACGCCGGCGACCGCCGTGGGCGTGCCAAGCAGCTACCTGCCTCCCTTTCTCTATCCCCTGGCGCCTGGAGATGCCTTGAATGCCGCCACGTCCATTCCCGCTCTCCCTGCTCGCTCCCCCCTCTCCCTCTCGCGAATCTCGCGCACAAACGAGCGCCCGACCTCGCCGCCGTCGTCGGTTTGCGTGGTCACCGTTCGTTCCAGGCAGCGCCTTCGTGTCCAGGAGAACCGCAGCTGAAGCCTCCCTCGATTCACACATTTGATTTGAGCTCAAGCTGGCCGCAAGCAACGCAAGCTTCACCGAGAAGCTTCGGCCGCCGCGGAGCTCCGGCGAGCAATCTCCCCTCCACCATCCCGTCTCCGGCGCCGCTGTGACCGTCAACACGACCTGGGTGAGCTCGCGGTCCTTTTCCCCCTTTCCCCGCTCTAATCCGCGCACGATTTCGTCGAGGTCTCCTTCACAGCGCTCCGACCGTCGCCTCGGACGACGCCGACGTGCTCCAGATCCTCTCCAAGACTCCCCTCTGGCACCACGAGGTGCGCACGACCCTAGGCTACGCGCCCGTGCTCTCCGTTTCCCCTCCAGTGCATGAAATCGCGTTCCCGGTGGAACTCCGGCGGGAAACTGTGTCACCGACGGCGACCTACCATTAGAGCTAACCTAATCACCCCCAATGACCCTATAGCCTATGACAGGTGGGCCCCCCTGGCCCCTAACCCCTCTCTGTTAATTAAACAAAGAGGATTAAACCCCCCAGCCACTGACATGCCTGGCCCACTGGTCAGACCACCCCCCACGTCATGCTGATGCCATCATGACGCAATAAGTCATTTCCTATTTAAAAGAATTACAGAAAAATCCAGAAAAATATATAAACTTTGAAAAATCATAGAAAATTCATATGAACTCCAAATTGGACAAATAAAAATGAAAAATGATTAGCAGAAAATGCTCTATCCAAATTTCCATCTTTCAGCTATGTTTGAGTTGAATTTAAAATGGGACAAGTAGCTTTTTCTATTTGGCTTAATTGGAATTAATTCAAATTTAATTCAAATGCTATTCCAACTTTAACCAATGCAATGCAAACATCATCACTTGAACATCAGAGGCATATCATGCACATGTCAATATGGTTTACAAATATCAAACAATAGCAAATGCAACTTGGCTAATTTGAACAACAGTTGGAATTTGAATTTGAATTAACTTTTCAAATCAACTTCAATTAACATGTTGCAATTGAACTTAGAGCACATCAGTACCATGCCATGCTACATTATGCATCTTGATTGTGCATTGCAATGTAATGTTTATATTGTTGTTGTTCCAGTGTTTGCTTTGTTTGCTCGATAGAAGTGGAGCCGGAACCGGAGGCCACCCCCTTCGTTGAATATACCGTGTACGACCCTCGTCAGCAAAGCAAGCAAACCCCATTGATCATGTCTATAAAATCCCACTTCCCTCTCAGTCTCGCTTATGCATGTTTAGGAGATCACCTTGTTATCGATTCTACCGCATAGTTGAACCCATATCCGATCCATGACCTACCATCTTGTCACAGTAGTAAGAAAACCACAATCCTAGCTAACATAGGAGTTGATTGATATCATGTGGCCCCTGCAAATGTTACTCCTTATTGCATGCTTAGAGTTTACAATGAGGATACTTTTGATGTGAGTCGGGATGATGGTGAACATGGTGTTGATGAAGGTGAAACTGTGTTGGTGAATCCACCCTAATACAAGTTGAACGATGAGAGGCTGTGTAGGAGTACACAGTGGGTTGTCTCGTTGAACACCGACTTAAGCACCGAGTTCTTGTATGGTAATCCAAGACAAAGAGTACAACCACACATTGGGCTCACTGACCCCTCTCGGCCTAGTACCTTGATCCGTGTTGACGTCCAGGAGTCACATTAGTTCGGGCTTTCCATTTTGCATACGCATAGAAACAGAATGGATGAAATGTTGCATCATATAGATATGTGGGTGGATCTGTGAGACAGCGAAACTATCTTCTCGGATGGCGTCTCGGTTGCCTACACTGTCTGAGTCCGTATCGTCGATCCGGCCGGGCTCTCGAGCGGGATCTACCTTAGGTAGTCGAATCCTGGAATAGACCGGTTGTGAGCGAAGTGTCGTGGTGAACATCCTAGCTGGCACCCCTTGAATGGTGACGAGACCTGGCGGTAACTGATGGTCATGTGTGTGTAGTTTACACCCATGCAAGGTTAACAAAACTATTCGAATAGACGCGTCCGCGTTCATGGACTACTTGGAACCTGTACCTGATTATTAGACAACTTGAATGGATACTTCTAAAACTCGCAAGATAAGCGTGATTTCTATGGTGTGCTCCTCGTGGGGAAGCCGAGGAAGTAACCATAGTGGTGTATTGGTTGGAGACTTGGTAGTGGACTCGTGTACGCTTCTTACCTCAAGTCTGTTACTCGTAGTATAGGACTAGCCAAGTCAAAGCTGGCACTTCTGCATGTTGAAACCCCACCCCCCTTTACCTTGAAACTTGAGCATGAGTAGTATAGTTCTGATGTAAGTCTTGCTAAGTACGACTTTGCACTCATGTTTGCTTATTCTGTCTTTTAGATGAGAACCCAGACCCCGATGGAGTCACCTTCCTGAAGCTCGATGTTGGCTAAGGTAGTATAGTTCCAGAAAGCAGTCTGGTCCCTCGTGGAAGGGCATGTATGTTGAACAAGGCTTCTCTAAGCCATTTGTTAAACTTGTCTGTACTCAGACCTAATTTTCTTCCGTTGTATGATGTAATGATGATAAAAGACCTGTGATCTTTGTATGCTCTATGTGTAAGTCAGTAAAGATACACTTTGTAGAGTTATGTGATGATACCTGCTGTGAATACTAGGCATGTGTGTTGCGTGTATGTTTATAACATGCATGTGTTAGTATGGGTTTTCGAGACCTTAGTTGTGATCTGGCTGGTGGTCTTTTCTACACCAAGTGGCCCTTAGATGTGCGCACCTTGGGGCATCGCGATGCGATTGCTCGTGACTCTATCACGTGCACACTTTGTTGTATGATCGAGCCCACCCTAGACCCCGACTAAGGGATCAGGCTGGAGTAAGTCTATGTAAGAGTTAGGATTCAATCGATAACATGGTTGAGGCGACTTGTCTATGAGTATGGGATTCGCCACCCATAAGCATTTAGACTTGTGAGCGGATGATGAGGACCCATCTTAGTTGATCATCCGGCCTGGATGGGATGCCCCTCAAGTTCGATGCTTTCCGAGAGTGTTCTGTTCTTAGCCTTGTTTGCTTAGACAAGTGGGTACGACTCTCGGCTCTCCATGTGATTGCATCGTGACTGTAATTACATACTTATATTCCGGGTCCCGACAGACTTGGTATCAGAGCAGGACTGTCTGTAGGATTATCAAACCCTTGGTCGAAGTCGAGTCTAGCATTCTATAGTTATATAGTTACTTGGGTATAAAGGGAACAACGTAAGGCTTCTTTTTCTCCTTACCCTCATCGATCTGAGTTCTGAGTCACCCTTATCTTTTCTCCGGGATGATAGGACTAGGCTCATCTATGTCTTACTAGAACATCTCGTTGAATGCTTCCTTGTAGCCGTAGGATTGATGTGGTCGTCCAGAGTTTCCGTATTTTGAGTTCCTTGAAGAAGTTATGTCCAATCTCTTCAAGGTTGTTTCGTTTTCTATCCCGGTGTAGCCGTTATGCTGCCCGATTTATTTCGTGTTTCTATGAATCTTTGCCTTTGCATTATGATCCCGTCTTCAGAAATCATGTCCTCTTATCTTTGATTCTATCATACAACCTGTTCTGATTGTTTATTTTTATCACACAGGATGTCCGGTGGAACTCGTAGTGTTGTTCTCCGGAATCGAGACCGTGTTATGAATCGAAATGATGATGAACCTCCACCACCGCCTTCTGCGGTGGAAATCATGATGGAAGCTGAGCGGAATCGACGTGATCAAACACGCCTTTTGTCGCTCATCGAGCAGAATACCTCTCGTCAGCGTAATGTGGTTGTCAGCATTCAGGATTTCATTCTCCTCAAGCCACCGGTATTCCAATGTTCTTCTGAGCCCCTTGAAGCTGATGATTGGCTCCGTTCCATCGAGCGTAAGCTTGACACAACACATGTTGCTCCCAATGATCGAGTTATCTTTGCGGCATACTTTCTGGAAGATGCTGCTGCTGAATGGTGGAAGAACTATGTTGCGATGCAGCCTGATGGTCACCTACTGACTTGGCAGGAGTTCCGTGATGCCTTTCGAGGGTATCACCTTCTGGATGAGTTAATGGAGTGTAAGAAGGAAGAGTTCTTCAATCTGACTCAAGGAGAGATGTCCATGCATGAGTATGTGAGAGAGTTCAACCGTCTTGCTCGATATGCCCAAGATGAGATCACCAGCGATGCAAGAAAGCAGGCCAAATTCCGTAAGGGACTTAGCCCTATCCTTCGCCATGATCTCAACCTCCTTGTTTGCCACCTTTGAGGATTTAGTCAACAGATCCTTCAGAGCTGAGCATGGCAATGAAGTGTTCGAAGAGTCTCGCAAGCATGCTCGTGATATTTCTCCTTCTTCAAGTTAAGCCCCTCAGAAACGCCGAATATGGATTCCAACTAGTGCCATACCTCCAAACCTTCTTCAGAGGTCACCATCCAATATATGCCATCCACCTCAACACATTGTTCCTCCCAGGAATGATGGTGTACAATCAAGTAATCCTACTCACAGCAATTCAGGTAGGATGTGTTTCACGTGTGGTCTGCCAGGCCATTACTTCCGACAATGCCCTACAGTGTTTGTGCACCCCGTCGACCTAGTCATAAGCCTTCAAAGAAATCCCCCACCGAAACCATCTCAGCAAAGCTTTCAGCCACAAGTAGTGGATATGTGAACCAAATCTCAGTTGAGGAAACCACTGCTACTTCTGACGTCATCCTTGGCACACTCCCAGTCAATCATGTTCCCGCCTCCGTTCTTTTCAATCCAGGAGCATCTCATTCATTCATGTCGGAGAGTTATGCACTTCGGCATGAGTTCCCCTTTTAAGAAATGTTTTCTCCAATGATAATTCAAACTCCTGGTTCAAAGTGGCAAACTAATAGAGTAAGCCATGGCAATCAAATTGAAATTGAGGGTTTAGTATTCCTTGCTTCTCTTATAGCCCTCAAGTCTTCAGACATTGATGTCATCCTAGGAATGGATTGGTTATCAAGACAGACTGCTTTCCTTGATTGTAAAGCCAAGTCAGTAAAACTGACCCATCCGTCAGGCCAGACAATTGACTACACCTCACCCAGTTCTAGAACCCAGATGCATACTTTGAATGTGCTTCCCCTTCCTGACCTTGAAGATATTCCGGTGGTTCGTGACTTCCCGGATGTCTTTCCCTAAGAACTTCCAGGGATGCCCCCGGACAGATGTGTAGAATTCATCGTAGATCTTATGCCAGGCACAACCCCAATTTCCAGACGCCCATACAAAATGGCCCGACGTGAGTTAGCTGAGCTTAAAATCCAACTTTAAGCTTTGTTGGCAAAAGGCTTCATCCGCCCTAGCTCATCGCCATGGGGTTGCCCCGTTCTGTTTGTAACGAAGAAAGATGGAAGAGAAAGGATGTGCGTAGACTATCGCCCGCTAAATCTAGTGACGATAAAGAACAAGTACCCACTTCCCAGGATCAATGATCTTTATGATCAACTTGCTGGATCCTCGGTCTTCTCCAAGATGGATTTGAGATTAGGCTATCATCAAATCAAGATCCAAAACGAGGACGTTCCCAAGAAGGCTTTCACTACTCGAAGTTGGTCTTTACGAGTTCACCGTCATGTCCTTTGGTTTAACCAATTCCCCTGCTACTTTTTCACGCATGATGAACTCGATCTTCATGGAGTATTTGGACAAATTCGTCGTGGTTTACCTCGATGACATCCTTATATGCTCGAAGAACGAAGAAGAACATGCCGAGCATCTTAGGCTGGTATTGATGAAACTTCAAGAGCATCGCCTTTATGCCAAGTTCTCTAAGTGCGAATTTTGGCTACCAGAAGTGACCTACTTAGCCCACGTGATTTCTGCGAAAGGCATTGCTGTCAATCCCGAGAGAGTTCAAGCCGTCCTTGACTGGACTCCACCTGAATCGGTTAAGAAAGTAGGGAGTTTTCTTGGCTTAGCAAGCTATTGCCGCCACTTCGTCGAGAACTTCTCCAAAGTTGCAAAGCCTCTAACTGAACTCCTCAAGAAAGATAAGAAATTCCAATGGACTCCCAAGTGTGAGGAAAGATTTCAAGAGCTAAAGAGAAGATAGACTTCTGCCCCCGTACTTGCGCCTCCAGACACCAAAAAGGATTTCGAGATCTTTTGTGACGCCTCACGGCAAGGATTAGGATGCATACTTATGCAAGATCATCATGTGGTAGCTTACGCTTCACGCCAGTTGAGTCCACATGAAGTGAACTATCCTACCCATGATCTTGAACTCGCTGCCGTAGTTCATGCCCTGACAACTTGGCGACATTACCTCCTTGGTAATCGTTGTGAGATCTATTCTGACCACCAAAGCCTCAAATATATATTCACCCAGCCAGATCTTAATCTCAGGCAAAGACGCTGGATAGAGTTGATAAAAGATTATGACTTAGGAATTTCTTACACCCCAGGCAAAGCCAATGTCATGGCTGATGCACTAAGTCGTAAGTCGTATTGTAACACCCTCATGTTACAACAGTGTCAACCACTTCTTCATGAGGAATTTCGCAAGATCAATCTTGAGATTGTTCCTCATGGCTATCTTTCTACCTTGGTGGCGAAACCAACTCTTGAGGTTCAAATCATAGTTGCCCAAAGGCGTGCACGAGGTGTTTGCCGGATCAAGGAGAACATTGCTAGCGGAGTTTCTAAATGTTTCTCCACAGATAGTAAAGGAAAGGTATCCTTTGGAAATCGTTTGGTAGTACCTAAGAATAGGGAGCTAAGGCAACTCATCCTCAAAGAAGCCCATGACACACCCCTCTTGATTCATCCCGGTAGCACAAAAATGTATCGAGATCTACGCCAGAGATTTTGGTGGACTAGGATGAAGAGAGACATTGCTCGATATGTTGCCGAATGTGATGTTTGTCGTCGCATTTAGGCCGAACACCAAAGAACTGCTGGCACTCTTCAACCTTTGCCTATTTCAGAGTGGAAATGGGACAAAGTCAGTATGGACTTCATCACCGGCTTTCCAAAAACCCAGAAAGGAAATGATGCCATCTTCGTTGTCATTGACCGACTTTCCAAAGTTGCTCACTTCCTTCCAGTTTGCGAGTCTATAACTGCTAGCTAGTTAGCGGACTTGTATGTCTCTAGAATTGTGTCTCTTCATGGTGTTCCTTTGGAAATCAATTCTGATCGTGGTAGCCTTTTCACCTCTAGATCTAGGGAAGCTTCCAGACTGCTATGGGAACTCATCTCTCCTTTAGCACAGCTTTCCATCCTCAGTCTAGCGGTCAAGTTGAAAGGGTTAACCAAATTCTCGAAGACATGCTCAGAGCTTGTGTTATCTCATTCGGAAAGAATTGGGAGAAGTCTCTTCCATTTTCCGAATTTTCTTATAACAACAGTTTCCAATCTAGTCTGAACATGGCTCCTTTTGAACTCCTCTATGGACGAAGATGTCGAACACCCCTTAACTTGTCAGAAACCGGTGAAAGACAATTCTTTGGACCGGATATGATCAAGGAAGCAGAAGAGCAAGTTCGCATTGTTCGTGATCGATTGAAAGCCACCCAGTCTTGTCAGAAAAGCTACTATGATCGTCATCATAGGCAAGAAAGCTACAATCTGGATGAGAAGGCTTATCTCCGGGTTACTCCTCTGAAGGGAACCCAACGCTTCGGTATCAAAGAAAAGTTGGACCCACGTTACATCGGACCTTTCCGCATTCTTGCTAAACGTGGAGAAGTTGCCTACCAACTTGAACTACCCCGACACCTTTCCCGAGTACATGATGTATTCCATGTGTCACAACTCAGGCGTTGCTTCAAGGACCCCATCCACGAAGTCGAACATGAAACGCTTGATCTCCAAGATGACCTTTCTTATCGAGAGTACCCTGTTCGTATTCTTGATTCAGCAGAGCGTGTCACTCATCGTGAGAATATCAGGTTTCTGAAAGTGCAGTGGTCACATCACTCCGAGAAAGAAGCAACATGGGAAAGAGAAGACCGCCTCCGTGCCGACTAACCCACCTTCCTCCCGCAGACTTCTGAATCTCGGGATGAGATTCTTTTGAGTGGGGGCGAGTTGTCACAACACCAAGTTAGGTAAGTGCTAGGGTTTGATTGTGCCCTTTCCATCATGCAAAAATTCAAAAGAAATACAAATAGGGAAAAAGAAAAGCCCTAAAGAATTTAATTCAAATGGCGAGATAAAAATTTCTTCCAAAATTTCCTCTGTTATTTTTTAAAAGTCTTATAAATATGCATGATCACATATAAAGTGAAGTGGGCCCCACTGCATGCAGCAAGATTTTTCAAAAATTCCAAACAGGGCTTGGAAATTAAATAATACCCCTATTTGATTTGAAATTCAAATTGTTTGAATTTAAAAAATGCCCAAACTTTATAAGTGGCTAGCTATATGCATTGTAAGTCCATATAAAAATTTGGGGCATTTTATAAAATGCCTAGTTATTTTATTTACAAGGGCAAACAAAAGTACAGAAAAGAAAAAAAATAATGAAAAACAGAAAGCAGAGAGAGAGAAGAGGCCCACTTACCTTTTCCCACCTCCTGGACCAGCCCAGCCCACCTGGGGAGGGCACATGCGTCTTCCTCCCCATGACAGGCAGGCAGCACGCCGGCAACCGCCGTGGGCATGTCACGCAACTACCTGCCTCCCTCTCTCTATCCCCTGGCGCCTGGAGACGCCTGGAAGGCCGCCACGTCCATTCCCCCTCTCCCTGCTCGCTCCCCCTCTCCCTCTCGCGAATCTCGCGCACAACCGAGCGCCCGACCTCGCCTCCATCGTCGGTTTGCGTGGCCACCGGCCATTCCAGGCAGCGCCTTCGTGTCCAGGAGAACCGCAGCTGAAGCCTCCGTCGAGTCGCGTTTTGATTTGAGCTCATGCTGGCCGCAAGCAACGCAAGCTTCACCGAGAAGCTTCGGCCGCCGCGGAGCTCCGGCGAGCAATCTCCCCTCCACCATCCCGTCTCCGGCGCCGCTGTGACCGTCAACACGACCTGGGTGAGCTCGCGGTCCTTTTCCCCCTTTCCCCGCTCTAATCCGCGAACTATTTCGTCGAGGTCGCCTTTACAGCGCTCCGGCTGTCGCCTCGGACGACACCGACGTGCTCCACATCCTCTCCAAGACTCCCCTATGGCACCACGAGGTGCGCACGACCCTAGGCTACGCGCCCGTGCTCTCCATTTACCCTCCCGTGCACGAAATCGCGTTCCCGGTGGAACTCGGGCGGGCAACAGTGTCACCGGCGGCGACCTACCATTAGAGCTAACCTAATCACCCCCCTAATGACCCTATAGCCTATGACAGGTGGGCCCCCTGGCCCCTAACCCCTCTCTGTTAATTAAACACAGAGGATTAAACCCCCCAGGCACTGACATGCCTGGCCCACTGGTCAGACACCCCCCACGTCATGCTGATGCCAGCATGACGCAATAAGTCTTTTCCAATTTAAAAGAATTACAGAAAATCCAGAAAAAGTTATAAACTTTGAAAAATCATAGAAAATTCATATGAACTCCAAATTGGACAAATAAATATGAAAAAATGATCAGCAGAAAATGCATTTCCAACTTTCAGCTATGTTTGAGTTGATTTGAATATGGGACCAGTAGATTTTGCTATATGGCTTAATTGGAATTAATTCAAATTTAATTCAAATGCTATTCCAACTTTAACCAATGCAATGCAAACATGATCACTTGAACATCAGAGGCATATCATGCACATGTCAATATGGTTTACAAAGATCAAACAATAGCAAATGCAACTTGGCTAATTTGAACAACATTTGGAGTTTGAATTTGAATTAACTTTTCAAATCAACTTCAATTAACATGTTGCAATTGAACTTAGAGCACATCAGTACCATACCATGCTACATTATGCATCTTGATTGTGCATTGCAATGTAATGTTTATATTGTTGTTGTTCCGGTGTTTGCTTTGTTTGCTCGATAGAAGTGGAACCGGAACCGTAGGCCACCCCCTTCGTTGAAGATACCGTGTACGCCCCTCTTCAGCAAGGAAAGCAAACCCCATTGATCATGTCTATAAAATCCCACTTCCCTCTCAGTCTCGCTTATGCATGTTTAGGAGATCACCTTGTTATTGATTCTACCACATAGTTGAACCCATATCCGATGCATGACCTATCATCTTGTCACAGTAGTAAGCAAACCCCAATCCTAGCTGACATAGGAGTTGATTGATATCATGTGGCCCCTGCAACTGTTACTGCTTATTGCATGCTTAGAGTTTACAATGAGGATACTTTTTATGTGAGTCGGGATGATAGTGAACATGGTGTTGATGAAGGTGAAACTGTGTTGGTGAATCCACCCTAATACAAGGTGAACGATGACAGACTGTGTAGGAGTACACATTGGGTTGTCTCGTTGAACACCGCCTTAAGCACCGAGTTCTTGTATGGTAATCCAAGACAAAGAGTACAACCACACATTGGGCTCACTGACCCCTCTCGGCCTAGTACCTTGATCCGTGTTGACGTCCAGGAGTCACATTAGTTCGGGTTTCCATTTGGCATACGCATAGAAAAAGAATGGATTAAAGGTTGCATCATATAGATATGTGGGTGGATCTCTGAGACAGCGAAACCATCTTCTCGGATGGCGTCTCGGTTGCCTACATTTTCTGAGTCCGTATCGTTGATCCGGCCAGGCTCTCGAGCGGGATCTACCTCAGATAGTCGACTCCTGCAATAGACCGGTTGTGAGCGAAGTGTCGTGGTGAACATCCTCGCCGGCACCCCTTGAATGGTAACGAGACCTGGCGGTAACTGATGGTCATGTGTGTGTAGTTTACACCCATGCAAGGTTAACAAAACTATTCGAATAGACGCGTCCGCGTTCATGGACTACTTGGAACCTGTACCTGATTATTAGACAACTTGAATGGATACTTCGAAAACTCACAAGATAAGCGTGAGTGCTATGGTGTGCTCCTCGTGGGGAAGTCGAGGAAGTAACCATAGTGGTGTATTGGTTGGAGACTTGGTAGTGGACTCGTGTACGCTTCTTACCTCAAGTCTGGTACTCGTAGTACAGGACTAGCCAAGTCAAAGCTGGCACTTCTGCATGTTGAAACCCCACCCCCCTTTACCTTGAAACTTGAGCATGAGTAGTATAGTTCTGATGTAAGTCTTGTTGAGTATGACTTTGTACTCACGTTTTCTTATTCTACGTTTTAGATGACAACCAAAACCCCGATGGAGTCACCTTCCTGGAGCTCGACGTTGACTAAGCTAGTATAGTTCCAGACAACGGTCTGGTCCCTCGTGGAAGGGAATGTATGTTGAACAAGGCTTCTCTAAGCCATTTGTTAAACTTGTCTGTATTCAGACCTAATTTGCTTCCGTTGTATGATGTAATGTTGATCACAGACATGTGATCTTTGTATGCTCTATGTGTAAGTCAGTAAAGATACACTTTGTAGAGTTATGTGATGGAATGAGTACCTGCTGTTTACACTAGACATGTATGCTGCGTGTATGGTTATAACGTGCATGTCTTAGTGTGGGGTTCGATAGCTTAGTTGTGTTCTTGCCGGCGGTATTTTATACACCAAGTGGCCCTTAGATGTGCGCAGCTTGGGGCATCGCGATGCGATTGCTCGTGACTCTGTCACATGGCACACTTTGTTGTACGATTGAGCCCGCCCGAGACCTCGACTAAGTGATCGGGCTGGAGTCTGTTTATGTAAGTGTTATAATTCAATTGATAATATGGTTGAGACGACTTGTCTATTAGTATGAGATTTCACCACCCATAATCATTTAGACTTGTGAGCGGGCGATGAGGACCCATCTCAGTTGATCATCCGGCCTGGATGGGATGCCCTCACGTACGATGCTTTCTGAGAGTGTTCTGCGCTTGGCCTTGTCTGCTTAGAAAAGTGGGTACGACTCTCGGCTCTCCATATGATTGAGTTGTGACTGGAATTACAGACGCATATTCCGGGTCCCGACATATGTATGAAGGGAGTTTTCAAGTGTGCGATGGAAGATGATGAAAGAAGATTCGGGAGTGTCAAGCGCTCAAGCTTGGGGATGCCCCCATGCATACCCAACAAATATTCAAGGAAACTCAAGCGTCTAAGCTTGGGGATGCCCCTGTGCATCCCCTTCTCCATCAACAATCATAAGTTCGTCCTTCATCTCACTATATTTTTATCACTTCATGCGTTATGTGCTATGCTTGGAGCGTCCCGCTCTTAGGTTTTATTTTTATTTTTCTTTAGCTTTGCTATATTCATAACAAGTTAGACCCCGTCTTACTTTGTGTGGGAGAGAAACACGCTCCACTTTCAAAATGTAGAACACATCATAGGATTCTTCATGCCTATCTTATTGCTGTTGTGTGTTCTTTATCTTTTCGTAGCTTCTACCATGTTTAGTTTTAGTCTTACTTTGTCTTTAGCAAGAGCCTTGGCTTTTGATAGTTTGTTGCTGGAACTCTCTTTAGATTTCATGTTTATCTTGTTAAGATAGTTGGTTGTTGCACTGAGTTGTGTCTTGTCTTGAGAGTAGGTAATTGATGTTGCTATTTAATTTTAGTAGTAACTTGCAATAGTTTTGAGGTATTTATGGGAGTAATGTTTGAACTTTTGGTGTCAAGAGCTCTAGCCTATTAGTGATAGGTGTCATATTTTGGGCAATGCGTGTTTATTTTCAAAACCTACAAAACTAGTTGAGAACTCTAGCTACTAGATGGATTGCTAATCTTTGGAGGGATCGAATATTAGAGTACACTCACGTACCATGAGTCGAGGATGCGCAAGGATAACCATACCCCCATACACTCCTCCTCGGGGTACTTGTCTCTTTGTGAACCTCCTTGTTAGATTGAGAGTTACCGATAATAAGTGCATGAGTTCTTCGGACTAATGTAAGTATTGAAAGTTGAAAATTCCACCTCCTCATATTTGCTAGCCTCTCTTGTGCCATGCATTGCCTCCTTCTCACTCCGAGAGTTGGTGTCCACCTTCGCCGGTACATCCAAACCCTTGGCATAATACACTCTGTCAGCATAAACCTCTTTATATCTTTCCTCGAAACAGCCACCATACCTACCTATCAAGGCATTTCCATAGCCTTTCCGAGATATATTGTCATGCAACATCCACCTCTTCATAACTTGATCTTCATGTCATACATGTTCCTGCTACACTGGCAGCGACATACATTGCATACATCATGATAGCTACATATTTTTTATGATTTGATTACCTTCTAAAGTGTGAAAGATCTTCTATACCCTCTTGTAAATTAGAGTGTTTCCCTTAAGTGAGGAAAATATCCCAAAGTGGACAAAATAAAAGATCCCAAAGAGGAAAAATGAGAGTTAAATAGAAAGAGCCATTGAGGCCACCAAAAAATAAAAAAAATAAAAAAAAAGAAATAAAAAGAGAGAAAGGGGAAACACTACTATCCTTTTGAAAGATCCACACTAGTACTCCCTCTTATCCTTGTACTCCATAGAGATGATCATTCATGCATATAGCTATGTGGGGACCTTCACACTATAGAACTTGGCTTGCATATTCCAAGGATGAGCCTCCTCAAAAGAGCTCTAGGTCTTCATGAGCGAGCAAGTTAGATGCACCCCACTAGTTCCATTGCAGAGCTTTTCAGCTCATATGTGCATTTGTTGCATGGAAATCCCTACTCCTCACATCATATCTATCATTTGGCCTTCTCGCCTATGATTGTCATCATTGATGTGAGCCTTTCTCACCTTTTTGTCTTCCTCCTCCACCATATTCTCTCTTTGCCATCCTAAGTGTCAACTCTCGTGCTTACGCTCATCCATTGCATGAGTGCTCAAAATATCGAAAAGGTGTGGATCAAATTGACTTGTACCTGGCTAGTGGTCTGGGGACGAGTCAAGATAAGATTCCAAAGAAGACCAAGTGTGAAACTTTAGTAGATTGAGTTCTCAACAAAAATACATTTTTCTCGTATTCCCTATCCCCCTTCTTGCACGCAAACACCATTTGGAGACATTCGAGTCACGGACAACGAGATATCTTGCACCTAATGTTCTTTTGTTACTTGTTTCAGTGCTAATATAGACTCTTGCATGTTATGACTTGAATTGAATCACATACCTTGATTGTTTTACTTTTTAAAGTTCTTATATGGTTGCTAGCATGTCACCACAGAAATTATGCCTGTTATGATTTACCTACTCGAGGACGAGCAGGAATTAAGCTCGGGGATGTTGATACGTCTCAAACGTATCAATAATTTCTGCTCGCTCCATGCATGTGTTGTGTGATATTGCTTTGATCTAGATACACTTTCATACATTTTTTTTATCATATTTGGACTAACCTACTAAGTGAGTGCACCTCAGTGCCAGTTCCTGTTTTCTGTTGTTTTTCTATTTCAGTTTTTCCCCATATAAAAAGTGGTCCAAAAATCCGGGAAAAATCAGATAAAAATCAGCGTGTCAGAAGCCTCCAGAACCCCGACGGAGGGCCAGGGGGCCACCACAAGGAGCCCAGGCGGCCACCTGGTGCGGCCAGGGGCCTGGCCGCGCCGAGGGGGGGGGGGCGCCTGGACCCCTAGTGCCCCCCTGGCTGCACCCCTTAGCCTATTTATTCTATGCCATGGGAAACTTCCGAAGACAGAACCCTATTTCGCAATCTCGCCTCTGTTCCGCCGTCGCCGCGCTTCCAAGATCGGCAGCACGGTCAGGACCCTTCCTAGCACCCCGTCGGAGGGAGGATCGACCTCCGGGAGCTTCTCCTCCACCATGGACGCTTCCCGGATGTGCCGTGAGTAGTCTACCTTGGACCATGGGTCCGTGATCAGTACCTACGTGATGTTCTCCTCCGCTATTTTTTCTTCATGGTTTAGACCTCGTGAGCTGCCCTACATGATCGAGGCACATATGTAATTCTTCTACTATTGCTATGCTAAGTTTGATGGGATCTGATGGATTATGAGATTATGTTCAGATCGTGATAGAGTAATATATTTGGTTTTTATCTCTTATATTTTTTGTTCCTAAGTTATTCTTGTATGTTCTCCGTTGCTGTTTATTGCTTTGGCCAAGTGGTAGGTAGTAACTCCAAGAGGGAACGTTATGCTCGATTGTGGGCACATGCCCCCTGATGACACGCTTGAGTGACAGAAACATGAGTCTAGGGGATGTGCTGTGGTCACAAGGGGGGAAACAACGGTGCTTGTAACCGTGGTTGCAAGGATTGTTTACTTTACGCAAAGTTCTTTTTAATGCAGTTGTCTGTTGATTTGGGTTTACACTTTGGGTGGGGCTCGCAACTTAATACCAGCGAGATGTTCTGGATAGATATCTCAAGGTGGATGATTAGTAGTAGATGCAGATGGATTTCGGTCTACTTATTTTGGCATACTGCCCATGCTTATGAGCCTCTTCCTTTTTTGTAGCATAGTTAGCATTGCGGTGTGTTTATAATCCTGTTAATTGCCCATCTGTAATTTGTTTACCTCGCATAGCAGTTTTATCATCTTTTGGGAGAGAGACATCACTAGTGAACATCACGGGACCCCGATCCATATTTTCATCACTGTTTACAAGCTTATTTACTTTTCAGTATTTACTTTCAGTTGCTATCATTATCATTATCTTGTGTTTTTGATCCTTTGTAAACAACAAGACCGGAGAGATTGACAAGCTCTCTGAACTTCGTTGGGAGCAAAGTTAATTGTATTGTGTGCAGGTCCAGGTCAAGGAAGCAACGTTTGTCGTAAGCGGTGCCATTATTTTATTTCCACCAACTTATCATTGCCGGAGTCCTATGTGAGACATACCCTATCCTCTACATAGGGGAAATTTTCTATCCTACATCTCACCTTCCACTTGGGGTAACCAACGAAGGGCGAGTAGCCATTATCACTTCCATGCTATCAGTTACCCCAAGTGGAAGGTGAGATGCAGCGTAGCGGCAAGTTTCCCCTATGTAGAGGATAGGGTTTGTCTCCTGTAGGACTTCAACAATGATAAGTAGGTGTCAGCGGCGCAACTGATGTGGACCTGCACACAGAAACAAATAACTTTGCTCCCAACGAAGTTCAGAGAGGTTGTCAATCTCTCCGGTCTTGTTGTTTACAAAGGATCAAATGCAAGGGATAATGATAATGGTGATAGCTGCTAGAAAGTAGAAGCAGGCAAATAAATGAGCGTGTAAACAGTGATGAGAATCCTTGCAACCGCGGTTACATCACATCCCCTAGACTCATGTTTCTGTCACTCAAGCGTGTCATCGGGGGACATGAACCCACAATCGAGCATAACGGTCCCTCTTGGAGTCACTACCTACTACTTGGCCAAAGAAATAAACAACAACGGAGAACATCCAAGAATTACATAGGAACAAAAATGTAACAACCCAGATTTTCACTAAAATTAAAAATTTTGTTTTCTACATGAATTGGTTGATTGTCTGATTTGTTTGCGGTGTTTGCGTCCTCGATTTATCGATCGGTGATTATATTTCCCCCTTCTATCTCGTACCGGACGGAGACCGACACTTGCCACCCCGACACACGACCTCATTGCGGCACCGGGAAAGTCACCCGATCACGGTCGCAACTTTCGGCTCAAGACCAGCCATCACCAACGGTGCGGAAAACCCCATTTATATTTAAATGGGTTATTTTATCGGGAGGTGCTTGATGACGGCTTCTCGACCTTCGTTGGTAGGCCCCAAGTGGAAGGCGTGATGCGGCACAGCAGCAAGTTTCCCTCAGTAAAGATACCAAGGTTTGTCTCCAATAGGACTCCAGAGATGATAAGTAGGTGTCAGCGGCGCAACTGACGCGGACCTGCACACAGACACAGATAACTTTTCTCCCAACGAAGTTCAGAGAGGTTGTCAATCTCTCCGGTCTTGTTGTTAACAAATGATAAAACGCAAGGGGATAATGATAGAAACTTCAAAGTAAATGCAGAAAAGTAAATATAGCTTGGAAACAATAATGAGGATATGGGCCGGGATACGTGATGTTCGCTAGTGATGTCTCTCTCCCAAAATACGATAAAAATGCTATGCGAGGTAAACAAATTACAGAAAGGCAATTGACAGGATTAAGAACGCACCGCAATGCTAACTATGCTACAAAAGAAAGGAAGAGGTTCAAAAGCATAGGCAGTACGCCAAGGTAAGTAGACCGAAATCCATCTGCATCTACTACTAATCATCCACCTTGAGATATCTATCCAGAACATCTCGCTGGTATTAAGTTGCGAGCCCCACCCAAAGTGTAAACCCAAAGCAACAAACAACTGCATTAAAAAGAACTTTGTGTAAAGTAAACAATCCTTGTAACCGCGGTTACAAGCACCTTTGTTTTCCCCCTTGTGGCAACAGCACATCCCCTAGACTCATGTTTCTGTCACTCAAGCATGTCATTGGGGAGGCATGAACCCACAATCTAGCACAACGCTCCCTCTTGGAGTCACTACCTACTACTTGGCCAAAGCAATAAACAGCAACGGGGAGCATGCAAGAATTACTTCGGAAAAAAAATATAAGAGATAAAAACCAAATATATTACTCTATCACAATCTGAACATAATCTCATAATCCATCAGATCCGATCAAACTCAACATAGCAATAGCAGAAATATTACAAAGGTGCCTCGATCATGTAGAGCAGCTCACGAGGTCTTAAACAATGAAGATCAAAGAGGGGACGAGAACATCACATAGCTACTGATCACGGACCCATGGTCCAAGGAAAACTACTCACGAGACATCCGGGGAGCATCCATGGTGGAGAGGAGACTCCCGGAGGTCAATCCTCCCTCCGGCAGGGTGCCGGGAAGAGGTCTTCTTGTGCTCCCGATCTTGGAAGTGCAGCGGCGGCGGAACAGAGGCGAGTTCACGGGATAGGGTTCTGCTTCTGGAGTTTTCCCGTGACGGGGGATAAATAGGCGAAGTGGGGCATCCAGAGGTGGACCAGGGGCCCCAGGCTCCCCCTTGGCGCGGCCAGGGGTGGGGCCGTGCCGGGTGGCCGCCTGGGCCCCCTGGCCCCCCTCTGGCCCCTCCCGGGCTTTTCTCGAAGCTTCCGTCACGCTGATTTTTTATCTGAATTTTCCCAAATTTTTCTGGCACTTTTTATATGGGGGAAAACTAAAATAGAAAAACAACAGAAAACAGGAACTGGCACTGGGGTGCACTGAGTTAATAGGTTAGTCCAAATATGATCAAAAATGTATGTAAGTGTATCTAGATCATAGTAATATCACACAAAACATGAATGGAGCAAGCAGAAATTATCGATACGTTTTGGACGTATCAACATCCCCAAGCTTAATTCCTGCTCGTCCTCGAGTAGGTAAATGATAACAAGCATAATTTCTGTGGTGACATGCTAGCAACCATAAAAGAACTTTGAAAAGTAAAGCAATCAAGGTCAGAGATTCAATTCAAGTCATAACAGGCAAGAGTCTATATTAGCATTGAACTAAGCAACAAAAGAACAAAAGGTGCAAGAGCTCTCGCTGTCCGTGACTCGAATGTCTCCAAATGGTGTTTGCGTGCAAGAAAGGAGAATTGGGAATACGATAAAAAGTATTTTTGTTGAGAACTCAATCTACTAAAGTTTCACACTTGGTCTTCTTTGGAATCTTATCTTGACTCGTCCCCAGACCACTAGCCAGGTACAAGTCAATTTGATCCACTCCTTTTCGATATTTCGAGCACTCATGCAATGGATGAGCGTAGGCACGAGAGTTGACACTTAGGATGGAAAAGAGAGAAATATGGTGGAGGAGGAAGACAAAAAGGATGAGAAAGGCTCACATTAATGAGGAAAATCATAGGCAAGAGATGCCAAATGATAGATATGATGTGAGGAGTAGGGATTGCCATGCAATGGATGCACATACGAGCTAAGAAGCTCTCCAAACTATATGCATAAAGATCATCTCTATGGAGTACAAAGATATAGAGGGAGTACTAGTGTGGATCTCTCAAAAGGATAGTAGTGTTGCCCCTTTCTCTCTTTTTATTTATTTTTCTCTTTTTTCTATTTTTTTCTATTTTTTTTGTGGCGTCAATGGCTCTTTCTACTTAACTCTCATTTGTCCACTTTGGGATCTTTTAATGTGTCCACTTTGGGATCTTTTCCTCACTTAAGGGCAACACTCTATTTTACAAGAAGGTAAAGGAGATCTTTCACACTTTACAAGGTACTCAAAATCATAAAGAAGATGTAACTATCATGATGTATGCAATGTATGTCGCTGCCAGTATAGCAGGAACATGTATGACATGAAGATCAAGTCATGAAGAGGTGGAAGTTGCATGGCAATGTAACTCGGAAAGGCTATGGAAATGCCTTGATAGGTAGGTATGGTGGCTGTTTTGAGGAAGGATAAATGGAGGCTTATGATGACAGAGCGTATCATGCCAAGGGTTTGGATGTACCGGCGAAGGTGGACACCAACTCTCGGAGTGAGAAGAAGGCAATGCACGACACGGGAAAGGCTAGCAGAATATGGGAAGGTGGAAGTGTCAACTCTCAATACTTACATTAGTCCGGAGAACTCATGCACTTATTATCGGTAACTCTCAATCTAATAAGGAGGTTCACAAAGAGACAAGTACCCCGAGGAGGAGTGTATGGGGGTTTGGTTATCCTTGCGCATCCTCGACTCATGGTACGTGAGTGTACTCTAATATTCGACTCCTCAGAAGAGTAGTGATCTATCTAGTAGCTAGAGTTCTCAACTAGTTTTGTAGGTTTTGAAAATAAACACGGATTTCCCAAAATACGACACCTATCACTAATAGGCAAGAGCTCTTGACACCAAAAGTCCAAACATTACTCACAACAATGCCTCAAAACTATTGCAAGCTACTACTAAAATTAAATAGCAACCTCAATTACCTACTTTCAAGACAAGACACAACTCAGTGCGACAACCAACTCTCTTAACAAGATAAACATGAAAACTAATAAGAGTTGCAGCAACAAATTAAACAAAAGCCAAAGCTCTTGCTAAAGACAAACTAAAACTAAGACTAAACATGGCAGTAGCTATGAAAAGATAAAGAACACACAACAGCAAAAAGACAGGCAGGAAAAATCTTATGATGTGTTCTAGATTTTGAAAGTGGAGCGTGTTTCTCTCCCTCACAAAGTAAGACGGCATCTAACTTGTTATGAACAGCAAGCAAAGCTAAAGAAAAATAAAACCTAAGAGCGAGATGCTCCAAGCAAAGCACATAACACCTGAAGTGATAAAAATATAGTGAGACGAAGGACGAACTGATGATGGTTGATGGAGAGGGGATGCACGGGGGGCATCCCAAAGATTAGACGCTTGAGTCTCCTTGAATATTTATTGGGGATGCATGGGGGCATCCCCAAGCTTGAGCGCTTGACACTCCTAGATCTTCTTTCATCATCTTCCAACGCACACTTGAAAACTCCCTTCATACATAACTCATCATAAGCTGATTAGAGAGGTTAGTACCCTTAATAAATAATTTTTTTCTCCACTGCATATAAAGATAATCTTGAAGAGCTACTGTTTCTCAAGAGTGCCAAAAAGTTTTTGCAAAGAAAAAGCAAGCTTAGGGTTTGCAAAAGTTAGGAGAGACAAAACGTGGCAGAATCTGTGAAAAACAGAACAGAAGATAGTAATGAATTTTTTAGGGGCAATTCTACAACTCAAATAAAAAAACTCAGAACATACGGAAGTTTCGTAATTGTATAGATCATACTGTGTAAAAAATTCAGCTCAAAAAGATGAGCTGGGATTTTTTTGGAAGTTTTCTGGTCACGAGGACAGAATCTGTTTTCTGGTCAGCATGTCACAACTTTTACTTCACTTGCCGTAAGAGGCTATAACTTGGCACAAAGCTGAAAAGTAAAGATACAATGATGTTTCTACAGTAGTAAAAATCATCAAGACACAACAAAAGCAAAAATAAAAACCTAAATTCGTTGCGGGCTGCCTCCCGAAAGCGCTTCTTTAAAGCCATTAGCTAGGCATGATGCAAAAAGAAGAATCAAGTTTGATCAAGAGAAAGAGAATAACTAGCCCGAGTAACGGACTCAAAAGGTAACTTGATTTTCTTTCTAGGGAAGTGTTCCATCCCCTTTTTGAATGGGAATTTGAATTTTATATTCCCCTCTTTCATGTCAATAACCGCACCAACGGTGCGAAGAAAAGGACGTCCCAAAATGATTGGACACAAAGGTTCACACTCTATATCCATAACAATAAAATCAACGGGAACATAGTTGTCATTGACAATGATAAGAACATTGTTGATTTTCCCCAAAGGTTTCTTTATGAAAGAATAAACAAGACGAACACCAAAAGAACAAGGCTCAAAAGGCTCCAATTCAAACATATCAAATATTCTTTTGGGCATAACAGAGGTACTAGCTCCAACATCACATAAAGCATAGCAAGAGAAGTTATTCAATTTAATTTTGATCATATGGTCCCAACCATCCTCTAGCTTCCTAGGTATGGAGGCTTCTACTCTAAGCTTCTCCTCCCTAGCTTTGATAAGGGCATTTTTGATATGCTCCGTGAAGGCAAGATTAAGTGTGCTAGTGTGGGGGTCTCTAGACATTTTGTGTAGCAAACTGATAACTTCGGAGAGGGTACAACTATCAAAATCAATATCGCTACTATCAAAGGTAGTAGTAGTGTCATCTAGGCTCACTTGTTTGAAACCCTCTATGTTCATAGGAGTTTCTTTTTCTACGGTTGAGGTATTAGCATCACCATTAATAGGTCCAACGGGACTAGGAGTGCATTGGGTGCTAATATTTTGAGTGTCCTCAACAATTTGGATAGTGGCAACTGTGTGGTGTGTAGGAAGGCTCTTAATTCTATCCTCTTCCTCTTTTTCTCTAGCCCATCTTTCTTTAAGTTTAGCCATCATCCTAATATTTTCATTGATTTGCAACTGGATGGCATTAATAGAAGTGGCTTTATTCTCCTCAAGGGGAGAGGTTCTAATTTTGAGCATCTCAATATCAAGGGCTAAGCTTTCTACATTCAAAGAGAGATTATCTATTTTAGATAATTTCTCTTCTACATTTTTGTTGAAGGCTTTTTGGGTAGTGATAAAGTCTCTAAGCATGCTTTCTAATTCAGAAGAGGGGTTCTTGTTGCTAGGGTAAGTGTTGTTGTTCCCATAGTTAGATGGGAACGGTCTAGGATTGCTAGCAAAATTTACCCTATAAGAACTGTTGTTGAAGTTGTTTCTAGCAATAAAGTTCACATCTACTTGTTCTTGAGCAACCAAAGAATTAAAAGGAACATCATAAGGATCAATAGATGGTTGCTTGGTAAGTAGAGACATAATTAAATCAACTTTTTCATTGAGGGAGGTAATTTCCTCGACAGAGTTTACCTTCCTACCTGTTGGAGCGCGTTCGATGTGCCATTGGGAATAATTGGTCATCACCTCATCGAGAAGCTTTGTGGCAGCACCAAGTGTAGTTGAAATAAAGGTTCCTCCCGCGACCGAATCTAACAGGTTCCGCGAGGTAAAGTTCAAGCCTGCATAAAAAGTCTGGATAACCATCCAAGTAGTCAAACCATGTGTAGGGCATTTCTTAACAAGAGATTTCATTCGTTCCCAAGCTTGGGCAACGTGTTCATTATCCAATTGCTTGAAATTCATAATATTTCTCCTCAATTGGATAATCTTAGCAGGAGAGTAGTACTTCCCTATAAAAGCATCTTTGCACTTATCCCAAGAATCTATGCTATTTCTAGGAAAAGATTGAAACCAGATTTTAGCTTCTCCCCTTAAAGAGAAAGGAAAGAGCTTAAGCTTAAAACATCACCTTCCACTTCTTTATACTTTATCATATCACATAATTCAACAAAATTATTCAAGTGTAAAGAAGCATCATCTCCAGCACAAGAGAATTGATCTCTCATAACAAGGTTTAGCAAAGCAGGTTTAATTTCATAAGAGGTAGCTGAAGTGGAAGGTGTGGCAATGGGAGTGCAGATAAAGTCTTGGTTGTTGTGACTAGTGAAGTCACACAACTTGGTGTTTCAAAGGAACCCATAGTAGCAGCAAGTGTGGCAGATTTTTTTGTGATTTTTGATAAAAGACACAAAGATAAAAACTGAAAGATAAACTAACAAGACTAAAAAACAAAGGTAAAGGGTAGTGTGCAACTCCTCTATCTTAGCACTTGGAGTCCCCGGAAACGGCGCCAGAAATTTCTCTTGATGACGCCTTCTCGCCCTTCGTTGGTAGGCCCCAAGTGGAAGGTGTGATGCGGCACAGCAGCAAGTTTCCCTCAGTAAAGATACCAAGGTTTGTCTCCAGTAGGACTCCAAAGATGATAAGTAGGTGTCAGCGGCGCAACTGACGTGGACCTGCACACAGACACAGATAACTTTGCTCCCAACGAAGTTCAGAGAGGTTGTCAATCTCTCCGGTCTTGTTGTTCACAAATGATAAAACGAAAGGGGATAATGATAGCAACTTGAAAGTAAATGCAGAAAAGAAAATATAGCTTGGAAAAAATAATGAGGATATGGACCGGGATACGTGATGTTCGCTAGTGATGTCTCTCTCCCAAAAGACGATAAAATGCTATGCGAGGTAAACAAATTACATAAAGGCAATTGACAGGATTAAGAACGCACCGGAATGCTAACTATGCTACAAAAGAAAGGAAAAGGTTCAAAAGCATAGGCAGTACGCCAAGGTAAGTAGACCGAAATCCATCTGCATCTACTACTAATCATCCACCTTGAGATATCTATCCAGAACATCTCACTGGTATTAAGTTGCGAGCCCCACCCAAAGTGTAAACCGAAAGCATTAGACAACTGCATTAAAAAGAACTTTGCGTAAAGTAAACAATCCTTGTAACCGCGGTTACAAGCACCGTTGTTTTCCCCCTTGTGGGAACAACACATCCCTTAGATTCATGTTTCTGTCACTCAAGCATGTCATCGGGGAGGCATGAACCCACAATCTAGCACAACGCTCCCTCTTGGAGTCACTACCTACTACTTGGCCAAAGAAATAAACAGCAATGGGGAGCATGCAAGAATTACTTAGGAACAAAAATATAAGAGATAAAAACCAAATATATTACTCTATCACAATCTGAACATAATCTCATAATCCATCAGATCCGATCAAACTCAACATAGCAATAGAAGAAACATTACAAAGGTGCCTCGATCATGTAGGGCAGCTCACGAGGTCTTAAACAATGAAGATCAAAGAGGGGAGGAGAACATCACATAGCTACTGATCACGGACCCATGGTCCAAGGAAAACTACTCACGAGACATCCGGGGAGCATCCATGGTGGAGAGGAGACTCCCGGAGGTCAATCCTCCCTCCGGCATGGTGCCGGGAAGAGGTCTTCTGGTGCTCCCGATCTTGGAAGCGCGGCGGCGGCGGAACAGAGGCGAGTTCGCGGAATAGGGTTCTGCTTCTGGAGTTTTCCCGTGATGGGGGATAAATAGGCGAAGGGGGGCATCCAGAGGTGGACCAGGGGCCCCAGGCGCCGCCCTGGCGCGGACAGGGGTGGGGCCGCGCCGGGTGGCCGCCTGGGCCCCCTCTGGCCCCCCTCTGGCCCCTCCCGGGCTTTTCTCGAAGCTTCCATCATGCTGATTTTTTATCTGAATTTTCCCGAATTTTTCTGGCACTTTTTATATGGGGGAAAACTGAAATAGAAAAACAGCAGAAAACAGGAACTGGCACTGGGGTGCACTGAGTTAATAGGTTAGTCCAAATATGATAAAAAATGTATGAAAGTGTATCTAGATCATAGTAATATCACACAAAACATGCATGGAGCAAGCATAAATTATCGATACGTTTTGGACGTATCAGTGCTCGATGTTCTCTTTTGGTGTTAAACGTTGGAGACGACGTGCTTACAGTGTGGCGATGTTGTGTTTCAAATTTCGCGCGATTCCGACTTCGTCGGACGGGTAGACGTTTGGATGTGCCAGGCATCGTAGCCGAGGTAATCCGAGGGGCTTATTTACAAAATGCCGCGCGCGCTATTAGCTGGACCCCCGGATTCCCCTCTTATCTTTGGTTTCTAGCCCACCCAAAAAACTGGACCCAAGACGGGCCATTTTGTGGCCAGAAAACACTCCCAAATAGCCACCTACTATAAATGGACAAGCCCCCTTCCCTATTTGGCTAACTGACGGGGATCCACCCTGGAAAATCCCATGGTCAGGGACCCTGGGTTAGTCATGGGAGGCACAGGTTGGACGATAGCTCGTCGGCAAACAGGAGGACACGTTCCTGCTCGATATTATTGATGAGGGAGATGCGATTACAATGGATGCCCAGGCTGGAGCGCTCAAGGCTAGGGTTACAGATGATATTGGATGATCTTTGGAGTCGCCCCTCCTAGCCCTTATATACTGGGCTAGGTCTCGGGGAGTTCATCTACGTTTACAGGTAAGCTTTCCTAACCCTAGCTTGCTTCGTACGACAGGTCTTCGCACCTTCCTTGTGAGTCGCAGACTGCTGTTGGTGCCAACTAGCGGGCCAAGGCGTGTCCAGGAGGGTCTTCATGGGCCTTCTATCTTCAGGTACACCGGGTAGGCTTATCTGTAGGAGTCGTGGGGTCACCCCCTCGTCAGTAGCCCCCGAGTGCCTGGGGGACTCGAAGAGTTGCGCATGGACTCGAGTACGTCCATTTGTCGGTCGTTTGTATACGCGGTACAACCGCAGGTCGCTGGAAGTCTGGTGGCCATGACAAAACATGTTTCGACGGATGCTAAGCTGAAAGGGCCCAAGGAGTCGACTGGTCGAGCCTTGGTGAATTGCGCTAGTGGCAAATGCCGCAGTAGCCCAATCTAACGCACATCCCTCGACGTGAGCTTGGAAAACTGGTGTCAAGAAAAAGTCTTGCCTCTTTAGGTCTTACGGTATTCATTTGCCGCCAGTAATGTGCATAGCCTAAGGCGCGTCCGCCCGGCTTTTTCTATCATGCGCAGCGCATGGAAAAGGTTGGGAGTGAAATCGCTCTTCGGCAAGTCCCAGCCCGGCCGAACTTCGCATCGGGGTCTTACCTACACGCTAATCTTGCGTGGCATCTGGGCACAGTGTGTCGTGTTCCAGGAATGTGTGTTTTGAGGCGCAGAGCCTAATAGTATTGCACCCGCTTGGAACAAAACATCAAGCGAGCTGTTCACTTATTCACCTGCGGAGCTTGTTTCGAGTGCTCCGGTGTGGGGTTCTTCGCGAGTGGTCACTCGAATGCCGTTTCGGCTCTTGAGGTGAGGGAGCACCTGAGACTCTTAGCGCCGTATGATCTTGGCGAATGCATGTTTGTCTTGTGTCGGGTTGAGGGAGCACCGGAGACTCTCGTGACTGCGAGTGGTCACTCGAGCACATTGCTGACTTTTAGGCGGCAGCTCACCTGAGGCTCGGTTTTGAGTGGGTACGCCCCCGATGGGAGTTTAAATATATTTGAAAAATGTGTTTAAGAAATCATTATTGATGTCTGTTGGTATTCTTCGCCGCTTGTCAGGATAACGATGCCTCTGTTTGATGGCTGTCAGGGATGCTCCACCAGTGAGCCGTCACGTCTTCATGACCGGTCATAATGATGACCGCTGTGGCGTGCGACAGGCGTTGGTTGAGTTTCCGATACGCGCGTTGGAAACGCGCGTGAATTGACGCGTCTCACGCATAGTGCGTCCCGTGGGAGAGCATCTTGGTCTTGGAATCTGAGACGTCTGTGACGTTTGGTCTTTGAATTAATTGCTGCTGTCGTCTTGGCTTCTCTGTGCTGGGAGATTTTTGTTCTATAAATGAGCCTTTCTCTTCCACAGCGTTTCGCCTCTATCCACCTTGCTGCTTTGCCTCTTCCTTCTTCTCTTCTTCCTCTCATGGTTCCCAGGCGAGGTGTTGGCCGTGGCCGTGTTCATCGTGGCCGTGGTGGCCTTACACCACGCTCATGCCGTTGTGGTCGTCATGGTACGGCGCCAGTGCCTTCCTCCTCTCCCTTGGAGGAGGGGTTCTGGCGCTATGATTTTCTTTTACGCATTCGTGGCCAGAGCGCCAATCGCGTTCTTCTTCCCTCTGCTTTTTCCGCCATTGTCTCCGAACGTGGCTTAGATGGCTTGCTTCTGCATCTTCAAGGGAGCTGTGGATCTCCTTCTTATGTTGACTTGGAGGTTGATAGCTCCCGCTTGATTTTTCTTGGCTCTGGTTGGAGTTTTTTTGCTCGGCGGTTGAATTTGCGAGATGGTGATATGCTCAGCTATCGTTTTGACGGCGAAAGCACTGTCAATGTCCGTGCGTTCGACCCGACCGGCAACAACATGGATCCGCACTGGCAGGAGTCGAGCAGCGACAACTCCACTAGGTCGAGGAGTCCTACACCTGCATCTTCTACAGCTCCGTCTTCTGGAGATTCCTTAGGTGGTGATGCTGTCTCCATCAGCTCCGAAGAGGACATCGACGTCAAGCCGTCGATCAAGCGGGCGCGCCAAGCGACCTTGTAGAACTGGAGGCAGCCTCATCTTCGCTGGCAACTCGGAGAAGAAGCTGGTGGAGCATCGACAAATAAGTCGAGCTTCACCCTTTTGTTATGTCATTGATATCCTCTGCTAGCTTCCTTTTTTCCTTTGTCTGTGGTGATGCCCTTGTATCCGAGTCGATTACCCCTCATGGGCACACATGTAGAAGTCTTAATTCCTTGGGTAATTCCCTCTTGTAACAGGAGCTGCCTTCTATCCAAATGTAGTTGAGTCCTTGTATACCTTTATGGTTGAGTTCAAGCAGTGGTTGAGATTTTGCAATAAACTGTGTTTTCGACTCCTGCGACGCACTGTCTTCGACTCCTTATGAAGGCGCGGAATGTCTTCGATTCCATCTGATAGCATTAGAGTCTTCGACTTCATCTGATAGCGTGAAATGTCTTCGACTCCTCCCGCGATGTATTGACTTTAACTTTCTAGTGTGTTCTATCGGGTGTGCGGCAGCGCTCCCGATGGGAGTAGCCCCCGAGGCTACGTTTGAGTTGTAGAGTCAAACGTAGGCTTAAAACTTCGCGTATTTCCTCGCGGTTCAACTCTGGAGTAGTCCCCGAGTTTTGGTTTTTTGTCGTCCGGGTGAAGACTTGAAGATTGCCAGCTTGGTGTTTTTGAATAGGAACGTAGCGTGTCTCGGGGAATGCTTATGCCTAAGCCCCCGAGTTTTTAAGGTGAGCTCGCGTAGGTGGCGATAGCGTCTCTCGGGGGGATTTTTCTCTTAAGCCCCCGAGTGCTTTGGTTAAGATCGCTTGAGTGGCGATAGCGTCTCTCGGGGGGATTTTGTGCTTAAGCCCCCGATTGCTTTGGTTAAGATCTTGTAGGCGATAGCGTCTCTTGGGGGGGTTTTGTGCTTAAGCCCCCGAGTGCTTTGGTTAAGATCGCGTAGGCGATAGCGTCTCTCGGGGGGATTTTATTCTTGAGCCCCCGAGTGCTTTGGTTAAGATCGCGTAGGCGATAGCGTCTCTCGGGGGGATTTTCTGCTTAAGCCCCCGAGTGCTTTGGTTAAGATCGCGTAGGCGATAGCGTCTCTCGGGGGGATTTAATTCTTAAGCCCCCGAGTGCTTTGGTTAAGATCGCGTAGGCGAGAGCATCTCTCGGGGGGGGGGGATTTTATTCTTAAGCCCCCGAGTGCTTTGGTTAAGATCGCGTAGGCGATAGCGTCTCTCGGGGGGATTTTATTCTTAAGCCCCCGAGTGCTTTGGTTAGGGTCGCGTAGGCGATAGCATCTCTCGGGGGGATTTTATGCTTAAGCCCCCCCGAGTGCTTTGGTTAAGATCGCGTAGGCGATAGCGTCTCTCGGGGGGATTTTATTCTTAAGCCCCCGAGTGCTTTGTGATGGCAGTATTTGGGCAACATTTATTTTATTGCGGTCGAGCGGCTACAGGAGTTGCCGGTCATGTCTGACCGATGGGGACTATGGATAGAACAGTCGCAATTTTCTACGTTCCATGGGTTACCCACATCCTCGTCTGTCTTCGGGTTCTTCAGCCTGTAGGCGCCACCTCCGATGACTTCTGAGACTATAAATGGTCCTTCCCATTGGGGGGCAAGTTTATGGACCTTCTCTTGTATCAGCCGTAGGACTAGGTCACCTTTGTTGAAGGATCTAGTGCGCAAGCGACTGCTTTGGTAGGTGCGTAGCTTGTCCTGGTATCCCTCTGATTTTGCCAGGGCTGTATCTCTTGCTTCGTCAGCTGTATCTTTGTCATCTTGTAATGCTTCTTCTGCTTCTTCTTCTTCTTCGTACCCGGTGACCCGAGGTGCTCCGAACTTGAGGTCATGTGGTAGTACTGCCTCTGCCCCGTACACCATGAAGAAGGGTGTGTACTGGGTCACGGTTTTTGGTGTAGTTCATAGGCTCCATAGTACCGCGGGGAGTTCTTCTAGCCAATTGCCGGCGGCTTGCTCGAGTGGTGCGAGGAGCCGCTTCTTGATTCCCCCACATACAAGGTCGTTTGCTTTTTCCACTTGGCCGTTGGACTGCGGGTGCGCGACTGATGCATAATTGATTTTGATGCACAGTTCTTCGCAAAAGTTCCGGAATTCTGCGGCTGTGAAGTTCGTGCCGTTGTCCGTGATGATGTTGTGTGGCACTCCGAACCTGAAGATGATCTATTTGATGAAGTTGACAGCCGTGAGGGCTGTGGAGCTGGTGATGGGCACTGCTTCGATCTATTTGGTGAACTTGTCGACTGCGACGAGCAGGTGTGTCCTTTCGCCCTTTGATGATTTCTTGAGTGGGCCCACCATGTCGGGCCCCCAGGTGGCGAACGGCCAGGATAGTGGTATGGTCTTGAGCTCTGAGGCGGGAGCATGTGGCCTGTTGGCGAATTTCTGGCAGGCGACACAACGTCACACGATTTCCTCTACGTTTTCATGGCTGTGGGCCAATAGAACCCGGCTCGGAATCCTTTGGACACGAGTACTCGACTACTCGCATGGTGCCCGCAGGTGCCTTCGTGGATTTCGAGCAGTAGGGCTTTGCCGTCTTCTTCGTCGATGCACCTTTGGAGTATCTGGGTGATGCTCCGCTTGTATAGCTGTTTGTTGATCACCGTGAACGCCTTGGATCGTCGGCTGATGCGTCGTGCTTCGGCCACGTATTGCGGTACCGTACCTTCGATTAGGAATCGGAGGAACGGTTTTGCCCAGACAGGTCCTTCGAGATCTGTCGGAGCTGTGCTGTCGGGTGTGCTGGTGCTTGTGCCTTCTGATGGGCTTGCTGCTGCCACCTGCGCCAGGTCTGTTGCGTCCTCGCCGTCCACGACTGCTTCAGGTGCTGCTGCCTGTACCTTGATGGATCTCTGGCTGATGCTTTCGAGAAAAATGACGGGTGGTACTGGTCCTCGGGTCGAACCAATGTTTGCGAGTTCGTCAGCTTCTGTGTTGTTGGCCCTGGTGATGTAGTTGAGCTCGCAGCCGTCGAAACTTCCTTCGAGTGCGTTGTAGAGCTTCTGGTAGGCCGCCATGTTGTCGGCTATTGCGTCGCAGTTTCTCATCGTCTGCTGGACGACGATATTGGAGTCCCCATATATTATGAGGCGAGTGGCTCCGCACGTTTTGGCCATGCGCATGCCATGGAGGAGTGCCTCGTATTCTGCTTCGTTGTTGGAGGCGTGACTGAAGTTGATCTGGAGGACATATTTTAGCTTTGTTCCTTTGGGGGAGATGAGCACAACTCCTGCCCCGGCTCCTTGTTGTCTCTTGGACCCATCGAAGAACATTGACCATGAACTTGATAGGCCTGGGGGGCCTGGTGTCTGAACCTCCGTCCACTCGACCAGGAAATCTGGGAGTACTTGGGCTTTCATGGCTGTTGGGTGCTTGAACTGCAGGTCCCGCGGGTTGAGCTCAATGTTCCACTCGGCGACTCGTCCAGTCGCTCCAGGATTGTTGAGTATGTCAGCGAGTGGTGCGCTGCTCACGATTGTGATAGGGTGCTCGTCGAAGTAGTGGGACACCTTTCTTGAGGTCATGATGAAGGCCAGTAGTAGCTTCTGATAATGCGGGTACCGCTGCTGGGATTTGGTCAGGAGCATGCTGAGGTAGTAGATTAGTCTCTGGATGCTCAGGACCTTGCCTTCTTCTGTGCGTTCGACAACGGGCGCTGTGCTTACTACACTATTGCGTGCTGCCACGTAGAGGTATAGCTTCTCTCGTTCCTTGGGTACCGCCAGGATTGTTGGGGTCAAGAGTGTCTTTTTCAGGTCCGCGAATGCTTGGCGGACTTCCTCCGTCCACTCAAATTTCTCTCCTTTCCTGAGCAGCTGATAGAAAGGCAGTGTGCGTTCTCCTAGCCTGCTGATGAAGCGGCTTAGGGCTGCGAGTTTTCCAGTGAGCTGATGTACTCCTTTGACGTCGGTTGGTTCTTGCATTCGGGCGATGGCTTGGAATTTCTCAGGGTTTGCCTCGATTCCTCGGGCAGAGACCATATAGCCGAGCAGCTTCCCCGCCGGTATGCCGAATGTGCATATCTTTGGGTTGAGTTTGATTCTGTATTTGTTGAGCGTTGCGAAGGTTTCGCGCAGGTCGTCGAGTAGTGTGGCTGCTTTGTAGGTCTTGATGACAATGTCATCCACATAGGCTTGCACATTTCTTCTGATTTTCTCTTTTAGGCAGGCCTGCATCATTCGCTGGTATGTGGCGCCTGCGTTCTTGAGTCCGAAGGGCATGGTCCTGTAGGAGAATACGCCATAGGGGGTGATAAACAATGTGTGCTCTTCGTCTTCTTCCTTCATCCTGATCTGGTTGTATCCTGAGTAGGCATCAAGAAAGGAAAGTATATCGCACCCTGCTGTCGAGTCGATTATCTAATCGATTCTAGGTAGGGGAAAGTGGTCCTTCGGGCAATGCTTGTTGACTGGTCCGTAGTCGACACACATGCGCAGCACGTGCGTGTCTTTCTTGGGCACCAGCACTGAGTTGGCTATCTAGGTGGCTTTCTTCGTTTCTCGGATGAACTGGGCGTCGAGTAACCGGTTGACTTCCTCTCCGATTGTTCTGCGCTTGGGCTCCGAGAATCGTCTCAGAGCTTGCTTCACCGGCTTCGTGTTTTGCTTGATGCGTAGGGCGTGCTCCGCGAATTCGCGTGGTATTCCAGGCATGTCGGCTGGGCACCAGGAGAATATTTCCCAGTCATCTCGAAGGAAAGCGACGAGAGCCGTAGCCTGCTCCTCTGGTAGGTGGGCGTACACGTGGACTATTTTGTCCGGGTCCGTCGGGTGCACTTGGTGAGTGACTGTGTCGCTGTCGATGCTGAAGTCGCGTTCGTACTCCTTAGATTCGCTTCGGTTCACCAATGGGAAGGTACTCTTGTCCGTCACCATGTCTATTTCTCTGAGTTCTTGTTCGGCTCCGAATGTGTCGGAGATTTTGTGAAAGTCACGGTCACATTGATCTGATTTGATGAAGCTTCCGTTGATCGTGAGGACTCCCGTTGATCCTGGCATCTTGAGCTTGAGGTAGGCGTAGTGTGGAACCTCCATGAACTGCGTGAATGTTGATCGTCCCAATATGGCGTGATACCGCGATTGCCAGTCGAGTACTTCAAACTCGAGGACGTGCTTTGCGAAGTTGCGTCGGTTGCCGAAGACAACTTCAAGTACGACGACTCCGAGGGATGTGGCTGCTTCTCCTGGGACTACCCCGTGTAACACGGTGCTCGATTTCTTCCATACTGATCGTGGGATCAGCATCTTTTGCAGGGTGCTGGCGAAGATGATATTCATGCTGCTGCCTCCGTCCATGAAAACCCTATCCATGTCGTATCCTCCGATTTGTGCATCGAGCACCAGGGGCGCGTGCCCCGGTCTTGGGACTGCGGGCGGATGGTCGTCCTGTGAGAACGTGATGCTAGTCTCCGCGTCATGTAGCTGGTAGACTTCGACTATGTTTATGCTCTCGGCTGCTCTAGCTTGCAGGGTGTAGGAGTCGCGTTGTGCTTGCGGCGCCCTTCCCTCTTGGATCAGGAGCACCTGTCCTTGCAGCGGGTTGTGGCGTCCTTCCCGGCTTGAGGGCGGCGATTGTTCGGGTCGCCAGTTGCACTTGTCTTCTTTCTGCTTCTCCTTCTTGAGGTCGTCGGCTCGCTCGTTGAACAGGCGGTAGTCTCTCAAAGTGTGACCTGACCTGACGCGTCCGCAGTCATCCTCTAAGTTGTGGATCGTGCAGGGTCCTTCTAGCTGCTCTCTAGCCGTGAGTTTGCTAGATCCGGCGTGCCTCTTCCTTCTTGAGATTCTGAAGATTTGCTCGTGATCCTCCGGGTGTTCGTGGAAGCGAGGGTCGGTTTCGATTCCACGACCCATGTCTTGGTTCTTGATGAGGTTGGCGAATTCATCTGGCCTTCGATCTGGGTCATAGTACTCGCCCACCGGCGTCTCGGAGTCGCTGTCCTGGCTGGCGGCAGGTGCTCGTGCGACGGCGTGTCGTCGAGTGGTCGCCGGTTGCACGGCTGCGTGACGTGGCTCGTTCAGTGGGGCCTCGCCGTAGATCTTCCGTGCGCGCCTTTTGGGTCGTCGATTCCTTTCTCCTTGGCGATGGTTCTGCTGATCGCTGGTTCGATCTCGTAGTCATCGTCTTGATGTGCGGCGGGTGCCCGGGCGGCGGTGGGTTGTCGAAAGATTTGAGAGTCCTCCGCTGCGCGTCGCGGTTCGTCGTGTGGAATTCCTTCGTAGAGGCCTCTCGCCGTTCTTCTGGGTCGTCGACTCCTTCACTGCTGACGCTGCGCTTGGCCATTACCGTAGTATCGGTCCTGGCACAGCTTTAGCCCGAGCGATCTTGGGGCGGCCATGATCTTGAATCCTTCGAGTGGGCTAGATCTGGTCCTTGCCCTTGAGTTGTGGCTTGATGAAGACGGGACCGCCGAGATCGTGATCCCAACCTGTGTAGTTCCCACAGACGGCGCCAATTGACGGGGATCAACCCCAGCAAATCCCATGGTCAGGGACCCTGGGTTAGTCATGGGAGGCACAGGTTGGACGATAGCTCGTCGGCAAACAGGAGGACACGTTCCTGCTCGATATTATTGATGAGGGAGATGCGATTACAATGGATGCCCAGGCTGGAGCACTCAAGGCTAGGGTTACAGATGATATTGGATGATCTTTGGCGTCGCCCCTCCTAGCCCTTATATACTGGTCTAGGTCTCGGGGAGTTCATCTAAGTTTACAGGTAAGCTTTCCTAACCCTAGCTTGCTCCGTACGACAGGTCTTCACACCTTCCTTGTGAGTCGCAGACTCCTGTGTCGGTGCCAACTAGCGGGCCAAGGCGGGTCCAGGCGGGTCTTCATGGGCCTTCTATCTTTAGGGACACCGGGTAGACTTATCTGTAGGAGTCGTGGGGTCACCCCCTCGTCACTAACCCTAGCCCCTACCTCCCTCAGATTTGCGTGCCCAGCCTCTCTACCGCCGCCACCTCGCAGCCTCCCACCAACCCCCACCTCAGATCCCCATCCAGCATTCTGGACCGTTCGATCCGGATCGAGCGGCCCAGGGAGTGCCACATCACCAAATGATAGTACCAGGCGCCAGCCTCCCATTGAGCTCATGCCCGAGCCTCTCCTCCCTGCCGCCTTGCGCCACCTCGCCGGCCACCCCCGGCAGCTGCGTCGCCGCGTTGAGCCGCTGACTCCGGCCATGTCACCCCGCGCCGCACCTTCCTCCTCTCCTCCCCGTTTTCCCCCTCACCCCTCTCTCACTCGCAGCAGAAAGGAGCCGTCGCCTGCCATGGATGCATCCCCGAGCTTGAAGCTCACCGGACCATCCCGAGCAGCACGCCAACGACCCTCCTAACCGCGCCGCTCCTGACCCCGCCGGCCGCCGGATCCGCCCTGTCTCGGCCCCTCTAGCTCCTCCTCGCGCCCGTCCCCACCACCAGACCTCGCCGGAGAATCGGCCGCGCCGCCGGCTTGATCCAGTGCGGGATCAAGCAAATGGTTGCGCCCCTGCCTCTAGCCACCATGGGCCGCTGCGTCCCCGGCCCAACTCCCTTGCGCGGCCCAGCAACGGCGCCCTAGCGCCCCAGCCCACCCTGCGAGCTGGGCCTCGGCGAAGTGGTAAGCAGCCCCCCTTTTCCTTTTTTTTATTTTTTTATGTTGCGGTATTGGGCTTGGCCCATCTCTGTTTAGAGCCAAGTAGCTTCTTATTCGGCCCAGGAGACGTTAGTTCTTTTTTCTTTTTCTGTTTATAAATATGGAAGATTGTGTTATTATTTTCCGAGACGCGTATCTTTGCAACCGTAGCTCGGAACACAACGCGTTAAACATGAAACTTGCTTAGAATTATGTGTAGATTAATAAATGTTGCTTGTTGCCATGTTTGACTTTGTTTACATGTTGTTTCACTGCTAATTACATCGCATGCCACCGTAAACTGTTAATGCAATAACTTTTTAGCCGTTGCTCTGTTTAAAATGTTCTTTATATGTAATTTGACTAGAATTTTGTGTAGATTGTGTTTATGCTGTTCTTGCTTACTAATAAAAATAATAAAATATAGATTAGGGAAGAACAGTACCAAATGCAATAAATATCATGGGGTCCGTAATAGTTTGCCATGTATAGGTTTTACCCCCACTTAAAATGACTAGATTATATAATTTACTTTATGCTTCACCTCTTGCCATGATTGTGTGATATGCCATGCTTGAGTGAGATGCAATGTTAACAACCTTTCACATGTTGTGTAGCTAAACAACTTTAACCATCGTAAAACGTGCAGTACCGTCGTGTGTGACGAATACTCCACTTAACCTGTTAGTAACCGCTCTCGACGGTAGATCTGTATCGTATTGCCGTGTCTTGTGTTTCCTTCTTGTTGATGCTTGCTCGTGATTGCTTCGTAGTAATTGATGCATCTCCGTCGATTGCCTTTTCCAGTGTTTCCTTCTTGTGTGCTTCCGCGGGTACCTCTCGGAGACAATGCGAGCTTGCGATCGACTACACCTTTGACTTCATCTTCTCACCAGGGAAGGGGGAGCATATATCATGCTTATAACTTTCAGCTCATTCGCGCCTAGGTGTAGGATAGAACGATTGCTTGATCCTACCACTTCATATTCTTGCCTCTCAAATAAACCCAAACAACCATGTCCTCCACATCCCAGCAAACCTTGTTCGGCTAGGTTACTATTGCTCGTTGCTCATCCACTGCTTAGTATGCATGCTAGGATGTTATCAACTGTTATCTTGTTACTCCTTGGATTGGGCTGTCACATTATTATATTGTTGTGGATGATATGATTATTATAATGTTGACTATACTCGACGAAGGATGGAAGGTCTAGGCTATCCCGCCCCGACGCTTTGTTCCATTCGAGTCACCTAGGTCCCGAGTTCCGGGTATTGTGTCTCTTGTCTTACCTACCTAGCTGCAAACATTTCTAGTGGTGGCCCAAGATGATTTTACCATTTGAGAAACCGTGTGCGTAACTGGTCTGCAACTAGTGGATTTAAAACAAACCGGGCCAGTGGGATGGTATATCCTGTTGGTCACACCTGGAAGCTAGGGAGCCTGCCCGGGCGAGGGTAGGTTATCCCGACCTCGTCCAGACGGTAGAGACCGATTCGAGAGCGCGACCGGCTTTTGAGTTGGATGTCGAATCACCGGGGGCCACCCGGATTTGTGCGTTGTTAGTTAGAGGGACTGTGACGTCCGAATCTCTCGGGACAACTCTTCAATGAGTGTCTTTAACGGGCTTGACTGAGAGATCTTGGCGTGCGTGCGGAGCCTTGTAATGGGCATTTGGTACACCCCTGCAGGGTTAAATCTTTTCGAGAAGTCGTGTCCATGGTTATGGACGACTTGAGACCTACTCCTTGTTCATAGACAACAACAACTGAGATAATCTTAATAACTTGATCAATGTGTGTGTGCCTTGACTACTTCTTCTTCTTCGGGATGCGAAGAGGAGGACAAGGATAGGATAGGTGTTATGCTTGCGTAAGTAGTTGATAGAAAGACTTGTTGGAGGCGATTCCTCATCGAATTCTTGGTTCTCATCTTACTCTAAAATAGACCGTTAGCCACTCATATATTGCTAGTGCGTCTGCAACCTCACCACTACCCCCATCTTACCCGTGAGAAGTTAGTTACAAGACTTTTGATATAGCTCACCTCTTTCTTTTCTCTTTTACGCACATTATGAAATGATCTTGGACTTCAGAGGAGGTCGACGACCCTTCTTTTGAAAGCCTCACGAAGACTCGACGACGACTAGTTAGGTGGATCCCGGCGGAGTGCCTGGACCTGTGTGGTTACGGGAATGGTGTGTTTTATCTTTTCCACTAGGCATTTGATTGTAGTCTGTACTCAGACATGTATCTTCCGCTGATGTAATGTATTTAAGGAAATTGTATGCCGATTGTATGAGATGTTGTTTCCTTGTAGCTGTAATGTTGTGATATCATGTTGGAAATCCGGGGCATATGGCATTGTCCTATGTCGCGATGGGACCGATATGTGCTTCGTCATCGGATCTGGATGGAAACATCTAGATCTGTAACAGTACCGCATAACGGGACTTACAAAAAATATAAAAGATAAGAACCAAATATATTACTCAATCACAATCTTAACATAGTCTCATAATCCATCATATCCCAGCAAACTCAGCATAGAAACAGCAGAAAATTACATATGTGCCTCGATCATGTAGGGAAGCTCACGAGGTCTAAACCATGAAGAACAAAGAGGGGAGGAGAACATCACATAACTACTGATCACAAACCCATGGTCCAAGGGACCCTACTCACGGCACATCCGGGAAGCGTCCATGGTGGAGGGGAAGCTCCCAGAGGTCAATCCTCCCTCCGGCAGGGTGTCGGGAAGAGGGCTGCTGGCGCTTCTGATCTTCGAAGTGCGTCAGCGGCAGAACAGAGGCGAGATCACGAAATAGGGTTCTGTCCTCAGAGGTTTCGCGTCACCGAGGATATATAGGCAAAGGGGGGCAGCCAGGGGGGGCCACCAGGGGTCCAAGCACCCTCGGCGCGGCCAGACCCTAGGCCGTGCCAGGTGGCCGTCTGGGTCCTCGGTGGTGGCCCTCTAGCCCCACCTAGGTGATTCCGGAAGGTTCCTTCACGCTGATTTTTTATATGATTTTTCCAGAATTTTTGGAACGCTTTTAATATGGGGGAAACCTGAAATAGAAAAACAGTAGAAAACAGGAACTGGGAGTGTCGTGCACTGAGTTAATAATTTAGTCCAAATATGATCAAAAGTGTATGAAAGTGTATCTAGATCATAGCAATATCACACAAAAATTATAGATACGTTTGGGATGTATCAGGTCCCAGTTGGTGAAATTGCTATCATTGCTAGTTTTCTCTCTTTCTCCATGAATAAATTGAAATTGAAAGCAGGGGGTGTCATCTACAACATATTTGCAAAGTTATTTAGACTAAGTTTATAATAGATTGAGTTCAAGATAATTCATAAAATGGCTATGATAACTCCCACTCAAAAACATCCCTCTAGTTGGTTTTAGTGATTACACGAAACAAATTCATTACACCACGACCGTTCATTACGTGAGGTGGTGCAACTACAATGGCGAACATCATATGTTCATCATATCATTTATATGACTCATGCTTAACCTTTCGGCCCATGTTCCGAGGCCATGTATGTACATGCTAGGCTCGCCAAGTAGAACCTTAGTATTCGCATGTGGAAAAATGTCTTACACCCGTTGTATGAGAACGTAGAGTCTATCACACCGGATCATCACGTGGTGCTTGAAAAGGAAAAACTTTCTTAATGGTGCATACTAAGGAAGAACATATTATTATCTTGATATTAAAATGAGAGATCATCTTATATTGCTACCGTCATGATCATATCTAAGAAAAATAAGATGAATAAAAGGATTAACATCACATGCGTGATAATGTGTTATCATATGGTCCTTCTTGCAATTGATCTCCATCTTATGCGTCATGGCATGATCTCCATCATTCCACCGGCGTGACACCAAGGTCCATGGCACCTCCATCTTGGTTGATTCTCATCATTACAATATATATCACATGGGTATATAAATATATATCGCGCAGGCCATGAAAAAAAACATATGGCTCCTGCCGGTTGTCATAATTTACAAAAGAGATAATTTCATACATCTATTTTGTAACATTGGCCATATCACATCACATGCCCGTCCAAAAACAAGTCAAATGTCTCTAATTTTTTTTTGCATATTTGACGCGGTTTTGGGCTTTCTAGGATAGAACCGTTCTTACCTATGAACAACAAACCACAACGATGATAAACATATTATTGGAAAACAGTTGTAGATTAGATCACAACTATAGTGAAAGAAATAGACACCTTCTAGCCACTTATGCAAAGCAAGTTGCATGTCAATCGTGGAACAAGTCTCATGTGCGGGGACATGTAAGGTTAGTCTGGGCCGCTTCAAACCCAATATGCCACCATGATCCAAAATACACAAAAATTTGCAATAACATGATCATCAACGCCCACATCCATATGTGTTCTAACCGTACAAAATATATACGCATAGACACGTCTCATCATACCACTGATGGGTTTGCAACACGGAAAACAAAAAATTTCCTACAGATTGCAACAAAAAACTGCCAAGATCATATCTAAGAGATAGCTTGTAACAATTTGGGAAGGACTCACCCTCTGATGAGGATCGGCCTCGGAAAATCCCATGGTAAGGTACCCCGGGTTTAGATCGTAGAGAGAAGAGTGCGAGGTTGGCGATCTTGTCAGCTAACGGGAGGCAATGATTTACCCAGGTTCGGTGTGGCACCCCGGCTTAGAGGACCGGAATGCCCCTTGCTCCTACCCAGAGATCAAGTCTTCTGGAACACGGCACTGCTTGATATAGAACTGAACAAATTTCTATTATCAAAGGTATGGGTACACGAGGTTATTACAATGCTAGCGGAGAACTAGCTTGCTCCTCAAGCTAGCCATAGAACTACACCAAGCAGCAGCATAACTCTCTAGCAGCGGAATAAGATTTAGCGTTGGAGATGAACTCCACTCCACGGGGACACTGGCTGGGACACCTCCTAGCTCGCAAACACCGGGAAAGTCGCCCTACGCATCCATAGTCTGGCATGCAAATCTGGCATGACACGCCAGGTCAGTACATTGAATGTACTTGCAAGCTCACAACAACCAAAGAACCAAGGCAAAACAATAACATGTCATTAGCAGGTTTGAGTATATTAATGATTTAAACATGTGAGCACCAATATTATGCAACAGATAATCATCAAGCATATTATCATCATTAAGACTAATGCGCAAAAAAACATCGTTTAAGGTCACATGGACCCTACATGATCATGTGGCTTACCTCGGAGCTCTCACAGACTCAAGCATCGGGTCACCTCGTGACCAAACAACTTACACAGGTCGTCGCACGACCATCCACTTTCATGGGTCATCGCATGGCCCACAATTCATATGGGTCGTCGCACGACCACTCAACGGTTGGGAGTTATCGCATGCCCACCCAACTAAACCGGTCATCGCATGACCAACAACTTGCACGGGTCATCGCATGACCAACAACTTAGCACGATCATCCAACCGAATACATGTTGATCCCAGTGTGACCTAGTACAAACTGTGTCCAATACCGTGGACTCGGCTATTCGAATAGATTTGTGACTCTGCAGAGTTTGTGCACTTTACCCACACTATGGAGCTTTTCCTCCATCCAGTACCTTGGAACTTGTCCCACAGGAACCTCGGAACTCGTACCATAGGAGTGGACTAGGACTTCTCCAACGAGACCATTCTACCGTGTGTCTCCTTTACTGTATCACCCGGCATACTTGGCAAGTCATGCCGTGGGTAGCCTCGTGTCCTCCAGACACACCTGCCATCGCATGGCAACCGACCATCGCATGGTCAATAAACTCTGTCCCAAACGGGGACTGCGCGCAATAACCAACCTGGCACTCAAGACTATCGCCGCTTACCGGGCCAGGGTAACCGCGCGCGCATAGTCTCCCCACCTTGGTGATACGCATAAGAGAACCCACCGATAGACCGAGCCAAGGCCTTCCCATAAAGGCGAGCGTGGCTGCACGGGTAAGTTCGGTTCGGTGGCACCTGATCAACTTGGCAGAAAGAATATCTCCAAATCATACACAAGTATCAGGTGCAACATGAACATTCATATATCATGCAATACTGGCAAACCCATCCAAGTTACGGTTATAGTTGTATCATTTCAAGGAATGTTTATATGATTAACTTAACCAGGTTAAGATGATCAACATGATATTAACATGCCATGGATGTAGCTAAGCATAACATAGTAATAACATGATCAAGTATATCATGGACATAACACGGTAACGACATTTCATGATCATAATGGTTTAAGGCATATCATGGTAATAATGTGATCAAAACATAGCACGATAGCAACATGATCAAGGCATCTCATGATAGTAACATAGTCAAGGCATAGCATAATAACACACTCAAGTATATCATGGCAAGGATAGCATCACCGCAATGGTCCAATCATACGACAATAACATGATCAAATCACCGAAGGTTAAGGCAAATTTTAAAGCACGTCAAAGCTTTACGAGGGTGCAGAAGAAGTTGTGGCTTTCCCTCACCAAGGGAGTGTGAGATACTCCTAGTCTTCCACACCAACAAAACCCTGCAAAAATCGGGCAAGAAAAGACGACGAAGAAAAGGGGTCAAATACAAATTTTATTTGACCAGCAAATAATCACATAACAACATGGAATAAAACCTATGCCTAAATAAAGAGGGGAACAAGAGCAATCCAATGCAAAAAAGAATCACTTCATTTGGACTTAGGGTTTAGAAGTTATTCATGGTCAAAGTTTGGTCAAAACATCCATTTTAAATTGATTTAAAATGGTTTTTTCTGGATTTTCTGCAGGGGGCCACGTCGAAGGCGTAAAGTGGAGAGGCGCCTCCACTTATACCGCTTTGGGCGGGGTAGGGAGGCTGAAGGGTGGGGCCACCCCGTCAGTTTCAAGAGAGGGGGATGGAAACAGAAGAAGAGGCTCACTGACAGCGATATCTCCAGCGAGGGGGCACGACCGGGGTTGGGACCAGGGGGAAAGGACGAAGGGGGTCCCGATGGTCACGCCCGTACCTGTGGCGTTCAAAATGGAGGCCGTTTGGAGGGGGGAGATGCGTCACAGCGGCGCAGAGCTACGAGACTCCGGCGACGTCGACGTCGGCGACAATTCCGGCAGGAATACGGACGGGGAAGTGGAGGAGGAGTACCACGAAGCCGATTGGAGAGGAATGGAGGAGTTTGCGTTGTCGAGGAGGTTCGGGAGGGGGCTGGCCACGGTGAGGGCAGGGCGGCGGCCCTCTAGACGGAGACGAGGAAGAAGACCATGGGGCTTTGATTGCTGGCGCTAGGGTGAGATTGTAGTGGAGGAGGGGCTACTGGTGATGAGCTACAAGGCGGGGGCGCGCTTAAATATGATAGTGATGATGCTTGTTTTGGGCGCCGCCGAGGGGATGCCGACACGGCGAAGGGGTGAGGTGGCGGGGCTCGGGGAGCTTCTGGAGGCGGCGTGGAGAACGCATGGGCACAGGGAGCAAGGGCGAGAAGCGAGGGCGTGAGGGGCGATAGAGACGGGTCGGCGACCACTGTACCTCCGCTTTCCTCCATGGTGGCGAGCTGCCGGCGGGAATCCGGCAAGGATCAGGCATGGAGGAGGGTGCGCGTGTAAAGGGACTCCGTGCGGCGCAGGATTACAAGGGGATGGCGACGGGGGCGTGTTGTAGAAGGATGGCGACGCGTCGGGCGGCCTCGGGGCACGCCCAAAGCACGCCGGCTGCATGCCAGGGGCGTTGCCACCCTGGGCTGGTGCACTTGGGGTGGGTTTCATCGTGGCCAAAGGTGTCTAGACTGTTCTCCTTTCCAAGTTGAACACAGGGTTATCTTTGAAGGGTCAAAATGAGCAAAAGTGGAGCTTATCTTCAAGGATAAGGTTACTGCTCCAAACTTGGAGCAGAAGCTGAGCCCAAATGGTAAACAGTGAGTGATGGATATGTTGTCACCTGGCCTTGGGCTTGGAAGGACTAGTGATATGGAGATTTGAAGCCCAAATAGCCAAAGGAAAAATGTACTTCCTTTGCAAGTGCCCAAATGGACCAAAAACACATTGTTGAAGCTGGCATCATTTCTGCTTGATGAATTTGGCTGAATTTTGGTGTAGCTGGATTCTTTAGTGTGGTTCCCAAGTGTGTAAAGTTTCATGGCCATTGGAGTTACCTAGATAGCACTTGCTTCACAAGGTGTCCCACTGGCCAGAAATTTTAGGTTGATGATGCACTCACATGGATCAATGGATTTGGCTTAAACTTGGATTTGTGGGGTCATTTGGTGGTGGGATAATGCTCAAATAGTTTCAAGACAAATGGGATCCCCTAGCTTGCACTTCCTTCACAATGCCCCTTTCTGCATGAAATCTTTGGTAATTATTGTGGGAGTTTGGCTAGGCAAATGGTGGTGGAATTTGGTGTAGGCCAATGATGTGATCATATGGGCTTGCACAAAAAGTTTCACCGGCAATGGTCAAAGATAAAAAACACCTCCTTCACAAAGTGCCCTTCTTCCCCACAGACAAATGAATTTTTCTAGAGGAAAAATCCACTTGGGAATGAAATATTTTTGGAGATTTTGTCAAGATAAAACATCAAGGTTATGAGGGAATTATTTTGGGATTTATGGAGCAATATAAATAGGGGTTGCTTCACAATCCTCAAATAAGGGAATATTCCTTTTTATTGAAAAATGAATATATGGCTTGAATAAAATGGTGGCTTGGATGAGATGGATGAATGGAATGATATTGGAAAGGCTTAGAAACAAGGGATACTTGAGAATGGAAAGAAAATATGCTCAAGTTCATGTCCAAAGAGTTGCTCAAAATCCAAACCAACGTGCAAAATCCAGAAAAACTCCGAAAGAAAAAGTTGCGAAAACCAGGGTGTCACAAACCTACACCCTTAGAAAAATCTCGTCCTCGAGATTTGGTTGCCTAGGGAACCATGGAAAACTTACCGTCCTTAGGAAACTTATTGCTTCTCGGATTTTCTTTTTTTTACTGCATATTGTTCCCTCAATAGCATCCAATAACTTTTGGCTCAGGGGTCTTGCTTCACCCAATCCACATCTCTGACTGAATGTTCTTTCTTGATATATCAGATCCTTTCCTGCTGACATTCATCCTCGTGTCTGCTGACTTGTATGATAACGAGGTTTCTTGTCATAGGCTGAATGCTGACGATACCCATACTATTCTCGGGGTATCTCAGGCCTTATCCGCGGCACGGTCTTGAATCCATTACATTGGCTTCTTAAAGAAAAGGCTTGGCCTTTATGAGTAGTTGGTATCTCAGAATGATTGCCGTCGTGGTGTCCCATTGTGCGGGACTTGGAATGTCTGCACCTGGCGTTGCATCGCTTTGCTTTCGGCCCGTCCACCTTGAGTATGAATTTTGGACGTGGCACAAACTCTGAATGTTTCCTCATGCTGAGATCCATTTTTCATGCTGCCATATCCATGGGTGGCTATAGACCATGTTACGCTTCGACGCAGTCCTTCTAGTAAGAATTGCTGAGATGGGTAGGTGATCTTTATCGAAACAAACTGGGGTATCCCGGCAAGACGGAAAATTCCGAACTTGAGTAACTGCTCGGGCTGACGGGCTGGGTACGCGGTCCTTTGCCCATTAGAGTGAGATTTCTTCGTTATAGGTGTCTATGGTGGTTCACAGGGCTTCAACTGATCGTGGAAAATTTGACCATGAATTCCATACACTTCATCCTTTTGCCTTACTCGTCAGGCTCGCAAGAGTTGCGTACTTTTGATAGCTTACGATGTGCACGCTTACTCTGGTAGCATATATTGCAGCTAAATTCGACATGGGCCATGTTTGTCTGCCCTGGGTCTTGCTACTGCGACAATCTTCCTCTGAGACAGACGGGTTACCTTCACCTTTTTTTCTCTTGTCTCATCATGAAAATCTTAGTTGCCATAAGCTGGGCCTCAAGATTATCCTCCTTCGGGGGCCTTGTCGGACATGAGGAGCTGACCCTCGAGCTTGGGGAAGGTCAAACGCTTTGTTTCTTTCTTTCCTCCGGGTGTTTCTTCATGACTTGTCAACCTTCATACCAGGCTGAGGTGTGCATCTGGCTCTTTTGCTTGCTTGTCTCCCGAGAGTTGCGGTTCTTCACCGCTTTCATGTGTATACGCTCTCTTGATTACGAGCACGGTTGCCTTCATGCGGGAGTAGTTCGCATAACTGGAGAAATATTCCCGTAAAGTGTGCAGGTCCATATGCAACTGACAGTGTTAAAATCCTCCTTGCTTTTGAACATACTAGTTTCTGACAATACCGTTGCAGGCATGATGACGTGTCGAGGGAGACTGGGTAGCTTGTTTTCGAAGCTTGGCCGGGGTAGCACGCTGGGGAAGACCGGGTGTCGTACCTCAGAAGCTTTCTCCGGTGGCGTATCCAGGAAGGCGGGGTTTCGTACACGGGAAGCTTCCTTGAGAGCTTGCTGAAGAAGAATGGGTTGTCTTACCACGGAAGCTTTCCCGATAGCTTACTGAAGAGGTTAGGTTGTCTTGTCTCGGAAGTTTGCCTCTTTGCGTTGTGGGGATACCGGTTCCTTGCACTGGAAGTTTCTGCAGCTGATCACTGTAGACAACTGGGTAGCTTGTGCTGGAATCCATCCATGGGCATACTGAGCAAGACTGGGTGTCTTGCACTGTAAGCTTCACCCAGTGGCTTGTGGTAGAACGCTGACAGTCTTGGCCAGGGAAACATCCCGATAGCGTACTGAGGAAGACTGATACACTGTACATGTCGGCTGTGCCCGGTTTCTTGCCACGGAAGGTTGGGGTTCCTTATGTCCGAAGCTTTCCCACAATGACGTGGGGGAAAAACTGAACGCGGTGCCTGACAATTTACTGACTGCTGGCTTGTTACAGCGAAACATTCTTCCAATCATTCCTTTTGCTGGATACGGGCTTCATGATACGTCTGGACCATTTTCCGGACTATACCAAAATAACTTGCATTTGATACGATTGTAGCTGGTGTAGGTCATGCCTTGGACGCATATGTTCATGGGTCAAAATTAATATTTTCCTTTTCTTGAATGTTCACGGCTGTCGCAATTGGTGCAGACTTGATGCAAATGATGGCTTCGGTAGCATCCATACGTGAACCACATACTTCCAATGCAATCGGGTATGAGTCCTTTTTGAATTGCTGACTTCCCAATTGATTGCGGCCTTGGAATCTTCATGGCCATAACGGTTACTGAAATGATGCGGACTTGATCCGAATGATTTATTCAGGCAGAACTCATACTGGAGCCAAATGTTCCCAATGCGACCTGTGTGAATTCTTCTTGACTTGGTGACTTCGTGACGCTCTGTGATTTTTCAATGATTCTTTGAGGTATGCGGGGTTATGAGCAACTTTCCATCGGGGTGGTTAAATAAGACGACACCCAAGAACCGACTGAAAAACCAACGAGGAAATCCAACGAAGCAAAAAGCAAATGAGAGAAAGCTTGCTACTTCACCAGCTTTAGCGGTAGTCGATGACCATCTGAACTCCTTGCAAAAACCAACGAATAACCCAGTAGCCACCAGAACGGTCTTTACAACTCAGATCTGGGACGTTTACCGTAATATCTCAAGCGCTGCTCAAGACGGCCGACCAGGAATCAGCTCGGAGCATGAGACAATGTTGATAAAAAGAATGCAGAGGTCCCCTGAGACAGCCGAAAAACAGCTCAGAGCATAGGGTCTCCACTGCGAAAAGAAACTCAACAACTATCCGAGACGGCCGAAAAATTGCTCATTGCTCGGAACACGAGTCGGTTGTTGAAAAGAGAAAAGTAAAATAGGCATCCACCCCGGACGGCCGAAAACGAATCAGCTCAGAACCAAGCGTGGTGCCGGTGTCGAAGAGCAACAAGAAAGGGTCCGTCAGAGTCATACACGACCTGCCATAACAGAGTTAGTAGTCGCCGAAGAACTGAACAAGGAACCAACATCGATAACCAAGCAAGAACAACAATACTGAACAAGCACTAAGATCGCACGTAGGAACTCAACTTATTGCTATACGCTTCAACATGCAACAAGCAACATGCAACATGAACTACGCGAAACTTAGGTGCTACAATCTGGCAACGGGTTGCCGGAAGCTGAAGGGGTTGGCGGAGGACTCGACAACGACAAGGATGCATGAAGAGCTCTTCTTGCCTCCCTTGCATCACGAACTAGCACGACGATGAGGGAGTACTCAGCGATCACGTAGCGGGACATCCTGGTCACCGCTGCATTGGCGTCCGCAAGAGGGCGATGAAACCTTACTTGTTGTGGAGTAGCCCCCAAGGTGGGATAGAAATGGGAGGCACGATTCTGCTGCATCGCACTTTCCTGGTGGTGGAGACCTAGGAAGCCCACCAATGTGGTAAGTTGGATGGCACGATCTGGGGTAGAGGTGGGTCCTCCCTGGAAGTTGTAGGTACGCACTCCAATGGGGATGTTGGCTGACATGAAGACGTTGGCATGGTACTCAAGTATCTTTTCGCCGAGTGGTGTCTGGGAAACTTGGTACCTCGGAACCTCCCCACTGGGTTAGAGGGTCCACCAAACGTCGGCAAGGAGGTAATCAAAGTCGGTCGGAGATGAGGATGCTTGGTAGCCCACCGGGTACTCTGCCATCTACACTCGTCAGATCAGATCGTTAGCGAAAACAATACTATCTATATGCAGCAAACAAATGCATCACACAAGCTAGCTATAACTCTAGATCTACCTTCATTCTAACGTTTGCGCGGACTAGGGTGTCCTACACCCAGTCCTGCTCTGATACCAAGCCTTGTGGCACCCCGGCTCAAAGGACCGGACGCCCCGTGCTCCAGCCTAGAGATCAAGTCTTCTTGAACACGGCACTTCTTGATATAGAACTAAACATCTTTCTATTATCAAAGATATGGGTACACGAGTTTATTACAACGCTAGCGGAGAACAAGCTTGCTCCTCAAGCTATCCACAGAACTACACCAAGCAACAGCATAACTCTCTAGCAGCGGAATAAGACTTAGCAGCGGAACAATGACGATGGTGATGAACTCCACTCCACAGGGACACTAGCTGGGACACCTCCTAGCTCGCAAACACCGGGAAAGTCGTCCTACACATCCATAGCAAGGCCTGCAAATCTGGCATGACACGCCAAGTCAGTACATTCAATGTACTTGCAAGCTCACAACAACCAAAGCACCAAGGAAAAACAATAGCATGTCATTAGCAGGTTCGAGTATATTAATGAGTTAAACATGTGAGCACCAACATTATGTAAACAGATAATAATCAAGCATATTATCAACATTAAGACTAATGCGCAAACAACCATCGTTTAAGGTCACATGGACCCCACATGATCATCGCATGATCATGTGGCTTACCTCAGCACCCTCACAGACTCAAGCACCGGGTCACCTCGTGACCAAAAAACTTACACGGGTCGTCGCACGACCATCCACTTTCATGGGTCATCGCATGGCCCAAAATTCATACGGGTTATCGCACGACCACTCAACGGTTGGGAGTCATCGCATGACCACCCAACTAATTCAGTCATCGCATGACCAACAACTTGCACGGTTCATCGCATGACCAACAACTTAGCACGATCATCCAACCGAATACATGTTGATCCCAGTGTGACCTAGTACGAACTGTGTCCAATGCCGTGGACTCGGCTATTCGAATAGATTTGTGACTCTGCAGAGTTTGTGCACTTTACCCACACTATGGAGCTTTTCCTCCATTCAGTACCTTGGAACTTGTCCCACAAGATCCTCAGAACTCGTACCATAGGAGTGGACTAGGACTTCTCCAATGAGACCGTTCTAGCGCGTGTCTCCCTTACCGTATCACCCGGCATACTTCGCAAGTCATGCCGTGGGTAGCCCCGTGTCCTCCAGACACACCTTCCATCGCATGGAAACTGACCATCGCATGGTCAATAAAATCTGTCCCAACCTGGTTACGGTTATAGTTGTATCATTTCAAGGCATGTTTTCATGATTAACTTAACCAGGTTAAGATGATCAACATGATATTAATATGCCATGGATGTAGCTAAGCATAACATAGTGATAACATGATCAAGCATATCATGGACATAACACGGTAATGACATTTCATGATCATAATGGTTCGAGGCATATCATGGTAATAATGTGATCAAAAAATAGCACGATAGCAACATGATCAAGGCATCTCATGATAGTAACATAGTCAAGGCATAGCAATATAACACATTCAAGTATATCATGGCAAGGATAGCATCACCGCAATGGTCCAATCATACGACAATAACATGATCAAATCACCGAAGGTTAAGGAAAATTTTAAAGCGCGTCAAATCTGTACGAGGGTGCAAAAGAAGTTGTCGCTTGCCTTCACCAAGGGAGTGTGAGATACTCCTGGTCTTCAACACCAACAAAACCCTGAAAATCGGGCAAGAAAAGAAGACGAAGAAAAGGGGTCAGATACAACTTTTATTTTACCAGCAAATAATCAAAGAAGAACATGGCATAAAACCTATACAAAAATAAACAGGGGAACAAGAGAAATCCAATGAAAAAATAATCACTTCATTTGGACTTATGGTTTAGAAGTTATTCATGGTCAAAGTTTGGTCAAAACATCCATTTTAAATTGATTTAAAATTGTTCTTTCTGGATTTTCTGCAGGGGCCACGTCGAAGGCGTAAAGTGGAGAGGCGCCTCCACTTATACCGCTTCGGGCGGGCTAGGGAGGCTGACGGGTGCGGCCACCCCGTCCATTTCAAGCGAGGGGGTGGGAAACAGAAGAAGAGGCTCACCGGCGGCGAGATCTCCGGCGAGGAGGCATGACCGAGGCTGGGACCAGGGGGAAAAGGAAGGAGGGGGTCCCTGCAGTCACGCCCGTACCCGTGGCGTCTGAAATGGAGGCCATTTGGATGGGGGATGACGAGGATCAGCCTCGGCAAATCCCATGGTCAGGGACCCTGGGTTTATCATAGAGAAGGAACAGGTTGGACAATACTCGTCGGCTAACAGGAGAAGCACTTCCTGCTCGATATTATTGCGTGAGGGGTTCTCGCAAGACCAGGAGAGTAGATTGGATATTGGATGACGAGACGTCTCCCCTCCCAGCCTTTATATATTAGGCCAGGTCTCGGGTAGTCCGTCCTAGATTACAGAGATAGTTTCCTAACCCTAGTCTTGCCTTGTGCGCCAAGTCGTGCCTTCCATATCAGTCGTGGACTCCTACGTCGGTGCCTTGACTGGACCAGTCGTGGGCCTGTTGAGGCTTTCGAGCGGGCCTTCTGTCTTCATACACACCAGGTATCCTCACACGCAGGAGTCGTGGGGTCACTCCCTCGTCAGTAGCCCCCGAGTGCCTGGGGGACTCGAATTCGTCGCTTGTTTTATCATCGTAGGTGCAGCATAGCTGCGGGTCACTGGCAGTTTTGAGCCATGCCAATACCTGTTTCGAGGGATTGCTAAGCTGAAAGGGCCCAAGGAGTCGACTGGTCGAGCCTTGGTGAATTGCGCTAGTGGCAAATACCGCAGTAGCCCAATCAAGCCCACGTCCCTTGGCATGAACTTGGAACGACCGGTGTCTAGCAAAGTCATGCCGCTGCAGGTCTTATAGGATCAACTTCTGCCAGTCTAAGAAAATAGCCTGAGCGCGTCCGCTCGGCTCTTTCTATCATGCGAGCGCATGGAATAGATCGGGAGTGCAGTCGATCTGCGGCAAGTCCCGGCCCGGCCGTTCTGCGCAGCGGGGTCTTACCTACACGCTAAGCTTCCTTGGAATCTGGGTACAGTGCATCGTAGCCTAGGTATAATTGTTTTTTGTAGAGGCACGGAGCCTGGTTAGCGATGCGCCCACTTGGAATAAACAATCAAGTGAGCTATTAGTAGTTACTCGCGGAGTCTTCGCGTACTCAGGCGAGGGATCAGGTAAGAAAGGCACCCACTCAGAAAGCCATCGAGTGTGCGAGTAATTTGTATCGTCGAGTATTTAATTGGGCCTTTGGAGTGGCCACCTGAGAGTTTTGCCATTTTCGAGGTGAGGGAGCACTCGAACTCTATAGATGCGTCGTTTCTGCTAGCGCGAGTAGTCACTCGAATACATTTTGCCTTCTGGGTGAGGGAGCACCCGAAACTCTGTAGTCGCTGTGAATTCAACTGGTGCGAGTGGCCACTCGAGCACTCTTTTGGCTCCTAGGTGAGGGAGCACCCGAACTCGAGTAAAAGGTACTCCCAATGGGAGTAAAAAGTTTTTAGAATAATATGAAAAAACCAGTGAGGACCGGGATGCTGACCGAGGATGCATGCTTAATACGCATTGCTGAGATGTGACGTTGCTGGCCTGCCTGACAGGTTGGGTCGCCGTGGCGTGTGAATGGAAGTGCTACTGACCGAAAATTTCGCACTGTGTGATGATGGCCCTCGTTTTTCGCACGCAGTGGGCGGTATGGTTAATGCGCCGGTTGGGTTTTCCATGTTTCTCGGCTATCGTGGGATCGTGCCACGTCCGCCGAGTTCCAAGATTGACGGTGATTATGCGTGCCCCTGTTGTTGGCTAAATACCGAGGGGTCTGGTGGTTCTAGGTTTTCACCCAACCATTGCCTTCTTCTGCCTGTCCTTCTTCTTCCTTCTTCATTCTTTGCCTCCTACCTCTTCTATTTGTGCGGTTTGGTGGTGAGATCCACGTCCAAGCGCCCTCGTAGTGCAGCGCGGGAGTCGGCGAGGATGACTGGTAGGTTGGAGCGGTCTGCTTTCGGAGCCGCGGATCTGGATGACTTGGTAGAGGACGGCATGGTGGTAGATGGTGCCGCTCGGATTCCTGGGGATGAGGAGGTTCCTGCGCCCCGTCCAGATGAACGGGTATGCTTTCAGAGCTTCTTCCCTCGTGGGTTTGCGCTTCCTGTTCATCCTTTCCTCTGGGGGGTTGCTTTTTACCTATCAATTGCAACTACATGACTTGACCCCTAATGGGATTCTGCACATTGCCTGCTTTATCACACTCTGTGAGGGTTTTTTGGGAATCTATCGCCATTGGAGGCTCTGGAAACGTCTTTTCAATGAGAAGAGGACGAACTCTGAATATGCCATTGGGGGCGTGGGCATTTCAATTAAAGATAAGGCTGCCTACTTTGATCAGGAGAAGTTGGATCCCGTCTATACGTGGCGGAAGAGTTTGTTTTATCTGAAGGATCAGCACGTTGAGGGGCATCAACTTGGTCTTGCACCTTTTGATCCTGCCGCGCGAGCGGTTAAGCGGTCTTCGTGGGCACATCTTTTGTATCCTCGTGAGGTGTCTCTTGTTGAGCCATTGGTGCAAAAGATCTCTTCTTTGAAGGATGAGTTGACTGGAGGTCAACTTATCTCTGTGTTTGTGAGGATACGCGTTCAGCCGCTTCAGCATCGGGTGCGTGCCATGTGGCAATATACAGGGCCCAAGGACTCGACCAGGTGTTCACCCGAGGAGTTCTCTGATGGTGATCTTTTGTCTCGGGTCCAGCAATTCACAAAGTGTACGAGTATTGGTGAGGAGAGCCTCATCCGTCCTTACGCTGCTGATTTGCCTCTTCCCCAGGTACTTGTCTTGAGTTTTCTGTTTGTGGTTTTTGACTAATTCCTGTTGATTATTGATGTCGTCCTGATCTGTAGGATCATACTTCTTTTTTCAACAATCCGCCACAACCTGAGGATGCGGAAATACTTGATGAGCCTGGTGCGGCTGACGTTGGTCCTGCGCTTGCGAGTGACGGGGGTGCTTCAGGTGCTGTTGCTGTCGAGTCAGCAGGTGGTAAGCCGTCCGCCGCAGATGACTCTTGTGATTCGAGTCCTTTGCGTGTCAAACACACTCACCCCTTGAGTGCGAGTGGTCGTGATGCGGCGGGTGGCAGTGATGATTTGCCAGCAGTCGTGCCACCTGCTGTGCCATGTCCTCCTTCGGCTGCTCCGAAAAAGCGCAAGTTCGGGATATTGCTTCGTCCGGGAGCTGCACCTGCTGGGTTCGTATAACTTTCTGCGTGGTAATTTTGTTTGTTTTTGTTTTGACTCCTGTTTTGAAGATATGTTGCTTGCAGGACTGCTCCTGTTTCGGCTGCTTCTTCTACGAGTGCCGCTGCTGTTGATCTTCGTTCGACTGACTCTGGCGTGGCGCCCGGCCGACCGACTGACTCTGCGAATCCTATGGCTTCAGGTGCGGGGACAACTCCTGTGACTGTAAGTGCGGGGGGAACTCCTGCGACTGCTCCGTCTGGGGGATCTGCTGCGACTGTTGCGTCTTCTGAAGGGGACTTTTCTCCAGATGTCAAGCCAGTGATTCCTGAAGAGCACTTCTTGGAAAGGCGCGATCTTTCTGTTGAGGATAAGGCGAAGTTTTTTGATCGTATGGCGGAGCAGGTATGGAATTCCTCTCCCTACTGGACTTTATTAGAGTGCGACAGCACTCCCGATTGGAGTAGCCCCCAAGGCTGCAAGCGATCATTTGTGATTGGTTGCAGCCTTTAGCTTGGGTCTTTCTCTGTCGTTGATCTTTGTATGACATTGGGGGCACGGCAGTGCTCCCAATGGGAGTGGCCCCCGATGCTGGAAGCTATCATTTGTGATTGGTTGTAGCCTTTAGCTTGATTTTCTTCTTTCCTTGGCTTTTACTTGTGCATTTTACTTGAATTCAACCTTTGTTCCGGATATGTGAACGTGTGCTAACTGAGACTGATCGGTGGCGACGTGCTCATGACTCGGTCCAGGGGAGCTTGACCACTATGAGACGTGAGATTTTGATTCTTGGTCTTTGTTTCCGCTGCTAGTTGGTTTATCTGACTCATGTCCATTCCGCAGGTCGCAAGAAGAGTGCTGATAAGCAGGCAGATGCTGCAAAAAAGGAGCTCGCTGAGCTTTGGGCCGTTCTAGAATCTAAGGAAAGGGACCTGCAGGCGCAGCATGGCGAGCTCGAGCGATTGCGACGAGTGGAGGAGCAATTTCTCCAGGTGGAGAAAGTTGAGTGCGAGCGCCTGCGGGACTTGGTAGGCTCTTTGGCTGGTGTGTGGACTGATCCTTTCTTCTGTTCTCTGTGGTTTGATCTTCTCTTGAATTTGTGAGTACTGAATCTTTTTGCCTCTTGCAGGCTCCGCGGGTATTAGGGCGGTGGAGGTGGCTGCTGCAGGATCCGGCACTCTTTGTGGTGTTGTGGATGATGTCTCAGGTGCTGTTGTAGCTGTGGGGGATGTCTGCGCTCGGGCTTCGACTCTTCTAAAGATTCTTCATGAACATATGTTTCCGGATGAGGCAAAGAGGCCAAAGGGTCTTGATGCTCAGGTTGCTGCCTTCGGTCCGGACGGTGATCAGCTGGAGGGCTTAGTTCGCGAGAACGTGGTGAGTGGGCTTGCCACGTCTATTTTTGTTCTTTTGGGGCATGGTGTCCCCATTGAGGACTCCATGATGGACAGACGAGCAGAGTGCTCGAGCTAATCGGCTGGCCCGCCAGCTATAGCTGGTTGTGGAGGCTGATAACCGTAATTCTTCAACCGAGGAGTAGGGTGAACTAGTTTTTTAATTTGTTTTGGAACTTTGAGTTGTAATGTGCCTCCTCGGGACGGTGGATCTTTTTAATTCATGGAACTGCTTTGCTCTTTTGTGCTGCTTGTTGTCTCGTTTCTTTTGGCTTGTTCCTCTTTGCGGTAGGCCACCCCGGGTGTTTCTCGGGCTTGGAATTTGCTGAAGGCGGATTCTCGCGAGGGTGCCTACGAGTCTGTGTCCTTGCGGACGAAATAGGCCGAGCGTGAGATTGTTCGCCTAAAAGGTGCTGTTGCAGTCCAACGCTCGAAACATGAACGTGCTGAAGCTGTTTTGGATAGCTTGGCGGCATGGGTGATGAAGTTGTCTGATCTTCTAAAGGGTGAGTTTGTCTCTTTTCGACTGCTCGACTGCGCGAGTTCTTTTTCTTTGTGCTTGCTGCTGATCTTTTCTTCTTCGTTACGAAGTTCTTGCTGGGCGGTCTCGCGAGGAAGAGGAGGCCGTACAGTCGGAGTTGTTGCGGCTGGAGGACCCAGTCGTGCAGACGAGCAATCCTTTCTGGATGGATAGGGCGCGTGCTTGAGTGTTCGCCATTCTGCGGATGCGGATTGAGAGGGTGTCGCGGGCTCTTGAGTATTGGTGCGGGGTGTTTGGCAGGATCTTTGCTGAGTTTTATCCGTTGGATCCTATCCCGTCGTCACTTGTAAGGTTGTGCCGGGTGTTCTCTCAGCCTTCGGAGCTTCGTCGCGTAGTGAATCACCAGATTCATGCAGGGGCCCGATGTGCTCTTTCTTTTTTCCATGGTCATTGGCCTGGTGTGGACATTATGTTGGCGGCTCTAGGTCCTCCTGGTGGTTGAGCTCAGCCTATGGATGACCATTATGCCGTGCCGGATGAGCCTGCGGGCCATGTTGTGAAGTGGGTTGTCGAGGAGAATGACCGTCGTCTGGGCGCTCTGTGTAAAGTGAAATCAGAGCCTGGAGATTAAGCTTTGCTTGGTGTAGGTTCTTCTTTTGAGTTGTAGGTTGTCTTCTTCTGCTGGACGGCATGTGTCGTTGCTCCCTTTTTATTTGTTTTTCTTGATCTGTTATGAATAGATCCCGTGTGGTACGGGCGGGTCTTGTCGGTTTTCGAGTCTTTAGGCGAGTTACTCCTTAGGGGGTGGCTGCGGCGCGTGAGCTCCCGAGTGCTGATTTTAAGTCGCTTAGGTGAATAACGCTTCGGGGGTGGCTTCTGAGAGCGAGCCCCCGAGTGCCAATTTTCTAGTCGCGTGAGCGAAGAACACCTCGGGGGGTGGCTGCTGCAGCAAGCCCCCGAGAGCCAAATTTTAAGTCGCGTAAGCGAAGAACGCCTCGGGGGGTGGCTGCCGCGGCAAGCCCCCGAGTGCGAAATTTTAAGTCGCGTAAGCAAAGAACGCCTCGGTGGGTGGCTGCTGCGGCGAGCCCCGAGTGCCAAATTTTAAGTCGCGTAAGCGAAGAACGCCTCGGGGGGTGGCTGCTGTGGCGAGCCCCCGAGTGCCGATTTTAAGTCACGTAAGCGAAGAACGCCTCGGGGGGTGGCTGCTGCGGCGAGCCCCCGAGTGCCTAATTTTAAGTCGCGTAAGAGAAGACCGCCTCGGGGGGTGGCTGCTGCGGCGAGCCCCCGAGTGCCTAATTTTAAGTTGCGTAAGCGAAGACCGCCTCGGGGGGTGGCTGTTGCGGCGAGCCCCCGAGTGCCAATGAGCGAAAAAATTTGGAAAAAGATTTTCAATATTCTTCCTGTTGTTTCTTACACGAGGGGGTTGTTGAAGACGGCCCTTTATTTTGATCGATGGCTTGATAGCCCTAAGAATTGTAAGTTGTTGCAGCGGATATGGATCCTTGGTGTGTGAATCCTGCGGGTCCTCTGGTTGCTCCTTTTGCTTCTACGGGAGCGCCTCTTCTTCTTGTCCAGCAGCTCTGCTAGCTTGGTGTGCTCCTAAGGTTTCTGATATCTTGTGGAACTCATTGTCGCAGCGATCGGATTTGATGAAGCTGCAGTTGAATGTGATGACTCCTGGAGGGCCTGGCATTTTCAGCTTGAGGTAGGCGTAGTATGGTACTGCCATGAAGCGTGCGAAGGCTGGGCGTCCTAGGATGGCATGGTATTGGAATTTCCTGTCGACCACTTCGAAGTCCAACGTTTCCTTGCGGAAATTTCTCGCGCTGCCGAAAACCACCTCGAGACTTATCTTTCCAAGGGGGTAGACTGCTTTTCCTGGCACAATTCCATGGAAGGTTGTGCCTGATGATTTTAGTGCCGAATTTTGGATGAGCATTTCTTCCAGGGTTCTGGTGAATATGATGTTGATTCCACTGCCACCGTCCATGAAGACTCGTGACATGTCGTAGCTTCCGATTCTTTCTTCGAGTACTAATGCGGCGTGTGCTGGACGCGGGATGGCTGGGGGTGATCTTCCCGGGAGAAGGTAATTTCAGTCTCGGCTCCACGCAAGTATTCTGGGACGGCGGGGTGCAACGAGACTGCGAGGAAAACTTGTCTGGTGACCTGATTCTGCTGCCTGTTTGATGGTCTTCCTTCTTGTATCATGTAGATCCGGCCATGTGCTTCTGGGTATTTTTCTTCTTCTTCGGGTGTTGTGCGCCGCTCTTGGATTGCTGCTACTTGTCTTGCTGGTATGGCAGGGGCTGGTGGTGTGTTGTGGGCGATAGTTCCGACTGCTACGCTTGCGAGAGGCTGTGTTGTTGTTGTCGTAGATCAGCTTTTTTCTTTTGAGAGCTCGATGAAGCGCCTGCAGTTTCTGAGGGTGTGTCCTGATCTGAGCTCTCCGCATTCGTTTCTGAACCCGTGCAATGTGCACGGTCCGTCGAGCTGTTCTTTGGCTGAGCGATATGCTCGAGCGTCATCTCGCGGCTGCCTTGATCTCCAATCTTGTTTCTGAGGTTGGGGGTGCTTCTTCCTGGTTGTCCCTACACTGCATTCTGCTGTCGTCGCGATGTCTGCCGTCTCTATCATCCGGGAAGCCCGCTGCGACCATGTCGGGTCCTCTGTCGTCGTAGAAGTTACGCCTGAGGCGTTTTCTTCTTCTGTCGAATCCTCTGTCTGCGGTGTGGTAGTCGTAGTCGTGTTCTGAGCGTGCTGTCCGGATCTCTCATTCGTTCCGCACGGAGTCTTCTCCGTCTTCCCAGTTGTTGGCTTGCTCTAGTAGTCGCGCGAGTGTTCGGACCTTCATCTGCCCGAGTTGCTCCTTGAAGTCGATGCGTTGCAAACCTCTCCTGAATGCGTCGATTGCGCTTTCGTCTGATATGTCCTCGACTGAATTTTTGAGTATGGTCCACCGCTGGATGTATGCTCACAGGGACTCTCTGGTTCCTTGTTTGTAGGCCCTCAACTCCTCGAGTGATGCGGGTCGTTTGTAGGTGGACTTAAATTTCTCGATGAAGGCACTGCGGAACTGCTTCCAGGAACTGATTGATCCTCGTGGCAGGTTCTTCAGCCAATGCCTCGCCGAGCTCTCGAGCATGAGTTTTACGTACTGCATTGTTGTGATATTGGTTCCTCGCTGGAATTTGACGGCTGTTAGGTAGTCGTCGAGCCATGCTTCTGGCTCCTCCCGCCCATCGTACTTGTGCGTTGTGGAGTTTAGTTTGAAAGCTTTCGGCATCCGTGTCTCTCGTATGGATCGCGTGAAGCACAGTGCTCCGCATGGTTCTATGTCCTCATCGGAAGCTTGCTCGTCCGAGTACTCTTCGCGGGCTGCGCGTCTTCGTCTTCCGCGATTGACCTTGTTTTGCGTTATGTCGTCGCGTGCATCTCGCCGACTGTTGTTGCGTCTGTTGTCGTTGTCGTCGCTGTCATGGTCTTTGTTTCTGTTTGAGCGCTTGCACCAGTCGTCACTGTTATCGTCACCGTCAGGTGAACTGGGGTCCATGTCTGGTTTCTGCTCACTGGGCACTCGCCTTGCGCCTGCTTTTTTCGAGGCTAAGGCAGTGATAGCGTATTTCATTATTTTGAGTGCCATCGTCGTGTTGTGGTCTAACCCGCCCTTCTTGCCCTTCTGAGCGCGATATAGGTATTCTTGGGAAGTTATAAGGGCTTCTGCTGGCGTGAGATTCTCTTCCTCATCGTCGTCCTCTTCTAGCTTGAAGTCATCATCTAGTTTGCGGGCTACCTTATTCTTTTCCGTGCGTCTCAGGTTGCTGAATCTGGACCTGGCTCGGGCGGGGGAATCGTTCGGAGGAGTCGCTTCTGGGAGGTGGCCTGCGGTTGGTCCTCGGGTCGATGGCGCTTTTTCCTTGCTTCTCTAATTCTAGACGTTGCTGTCTTGTTTTCTTGGTGATGTCACTCGCCAGTTTGTTTTATGCTCTAAGCTCGTCTCGTGTTGCGTTTTCCGGGAGTAGTTTGTCGTGTTTTACTGCGTCCTTTATTCTGGCGATTGCTTCTTTGGACAGGTAGATTTTTTCTACGTGATGGTCCTCTTTCTCTGTGCCTGGGGTCTGGCAATTGCTGCTTTCTGGCTCATCGCTTCTGTGATTGCTATGCTCCAATCCTTTATACACTTTTCTTGGTATGGTTCCTGGTTCTCCAAGTGTGACGGTGATTTGGCCGACGTTGTCGGGATCACTGATTTTGCTGCTTAAGCGAGTGTCTCGGCGACTGCTCGGGTCATCGTCTCGGTCTTTACCGTCTACTGTTGGCTCGTGGACGTCCGCCATGAACACCTGGGACGGTGTCCTGACTGCTATCCTGCTTGCGTGCGTGTAGCTCTTCTTCCATGTTGTCGGTCCGCTCAGGTAGTCGCGGCTGAAGCGACGTCTTGGGTTGGGTTGGGAGTCGGGGCTGACTCGCAGGGTCGCCGCGCGGGCAGGCGTTGCTTCGATCGCTGCCGTAGCGACTGTTGTTGCCGGTGCTCGGGTGCCATCCGTGAGGCGGAGGGTTCCCCAATGGTTGATGTAGATCTGGTATGCGCCGAAGGTTAGGCTGATGCCAGTGCGTAGATCGGCGAAGGCCGGCCGAAAGGTCGGACGGTGAGCCATGAAGCCGAGGGACCCAAATAGATCGGAGTCTTCTTGAGTCGTGGAGTCGATGAGCGCTGACGGAGTCGCCGCCTTGACGGATGCTGGTGACGAGGCTGCCGAGATCATGATTACAACCTATGGAGTTCCCACAGATGGTGCCAATTGAAGAGGATCAGCCTCGGCAAATCACATGGTCAGGGACCCTGGGTTTATCATAGATAAGGAACAGGTTGGACGATACTCGTCGGCTAACAGGAGAAGCACTTCCTGCTCGATATTATTGCGTGAGGGGGTGATTACAAGGGAGGCCAAGGCAAGTTCTCGGAAGACCAGGAGAGTTGATTGGATATTGGGCCAGGTCTCGGGGAGTCCATCCTAGATTACAGAGATAGTTTCCTCACCCTAGTCTTGTCGTGTGCGCCAAGTTGTGCCTTCCATATCAGTCCTGGACTCCTACATCGGTGCCTTGAGTGGACCAGTCGCGGGCCTGTCGAGGCTTTCCAGCGGGCCTTCAGTCTTCATACACACCAGGTATCCTCACACGCAGGAGTCGTGGGGTCACCCCCTCGTCAGGGGAGATGCGTCGCGGCGGCGCAGATCAACGGGACTTCGGCGAGACGTCGACGCCGGCGACGATTCCGGAAGGAATACGGGCGGGGAAGCGGTGGGGGAGTACCCCGGGGCCGAGGGGAGTGGAATGGAGGAGTTTGTGTGGCCGGGGACGTTTGGGAGGGGGCTGGCCACGACGAGGGCAGGGGCGGCGACCCTCTGGCCGGAGACGAGGAAGAAGACCTTGGGGCTTCGATTGCTAGCGCTAGGGGGAGATTGGAGTGGAGGAGGGGCTGCTGGTGACGAGCTGCGAGGCGGGCGCGCGCTTAAATAGGCCAGCGATGATGCTGGCTTCGGGCGTCGCCGACGGGATGCCGACACGGCGAAGGGGTGAGGTGGCGGGGCTCAGGGAGCTTCTGGAGGCGGCACAGGGAGCAAGGGGGAGAAGCGAGGGCGTCAGGGCCGATGGAGACAGGTCGGCAACCAATGTACCGCGGCTTTCCTGCGTGGCGGCGAGCTGCCGGCGGGAATCCGGCGAGAATTATGCATGGAGGAGGGGCGTTTAAAGGGACTCTGTGAGGCGCGGGATGACAAGGGGATGGCAACGGGTATGTGCTGCAGAAGGATGGCGATGCGTCGGGCGGCCTCGGGGCACGCCCAAAGCACGTCGGCTGCATGCTAGGGGCGTGGCCACCATGGGCTGGTGCACCTGGGGTGGGTTTCATCGTGGCCAAAGGTGACTAGACTGTTCTCCTTTCCAAGCTGAACACAGGGCTATCTTTGAAGGTTCAAATGGAGCAATAGGTGGAGCTTATCTTCAAGGATAAGGTTACTGCTGCAAACTTGGAGCAGAAGCTGAGCCCAAATGGTAAACAGTGGGTGAGGGATATGTTGTCACCTGGCCTTGGGCTTGGAAGGACTAGTTGTAAGGCCCGATATGCGGTACTGTTATGTTTCCATCCAGATCTAAGGATGAAGCACATATCGGTCCCACCATGACATATGACATTGCCCTATGCCCCGGATTTCCAACATGATATCACAACATTACAGCTACATGGATACAACATCTCATACAATCGGTATACAACTGCCTTTATACAATACATCAGCAGAAGATACATGTCTGAGTACAGACTACATTCAAATGCCTAGTGGCAAAGGTAAAACACACCATTCCCGTAACCACACGGGTCCAGGCTCTCCGCCGGGATCCGCCTAACTAGTCATTGTCGAGTCTCCACGAAGGCGTCCAGAAGAAGGGTCGAAGTAGTAATCAACTGCAGCGGCCGATCAGGCAAAACATAAAAGGGAAAAGAAAAGCAACGGGTGAGAATATATCAAAAGTCTTGTAACTAACTTCTCACGGGTAAGATGGGGAAGTGGTGAGGTTGCAGACCCACTAGTAATATATGAGTGGCTAACGGTCTATTTTAGAGTAAGATAAGAACCAAGCATTCGATGAGTAATCGCCTCCAACAAGTCTTTCTATCAACTACTTACGCAAGCATAACACCTATCCTATCCTTGTCCTCCTCTTCGCATCCCGACGAAGAAGAAGCGGTTAAGGCACACACACGTTGATCAAGTTTATTAAGATTATCTCAGTTGTTGTTGTCTATGAACAAGGAGTAGGTCTCATGTCATCCATAACCGTGGACACGACTTCTCGAAAAGATTTAACCCTGAAGGGGTGTACCAACTGCCCATTAAAAGGCTCCGCACGCACACCCAACTCTCTCAGTTTCTACCCATCACAGGCATCCATTTTATGATTTAGTCCTGAGAGATATGAAACGACAGGTCCCTCTAGATAACAACGAACAAATCCGGGTGGCCCCCGGTGAGTCGACATCCAGCTCAGGAGCCGGCCGCGCTCTCGATCTGGTCTCTACCGTATGACTCCATGTTTGGATTGCCGGTTAATCTCACATGAGACCGGTCCTCAGCCGGTCATGATGGGCCAGCAAGGAACCTTGTCCTTACTGGTCCAGGTTGGTTTAAAGAATATCTGCCAGGAGCGACCCAACAGACACACACACGGTTTAAAATGGTAAATTAGCTTGGGCCACCACTAGAAATGTTTGAAGCTAGGTAGGTAAGAAGAGGGGACCCCATAAAATCCCACACGCGGTTAGGCACGCTCGTCAAGAGACACAATACCCAAATCTCGGGTCCTAGGTGACTCGAATGGAAGAAAGCGTCGGGGCGGGATAGCCTAGACCTTCCATCCTTCGTCGAATATAGTCAACATTATAATAATCATATAATCCAAAACAGTATAATAATGTGATAGCCCAATCCAAGGAGTAACAGGATAACCGTTGATAACATCCTAGCATGCATACTAAGCAGTGGCTGAGCAATGAGCAATAGTAACATAGCCGAACAAGGTTTGCTGGGATGTGGAGGGACATGGATGTTTGGTTTTAATTGAGAGGAATTAATATAAAGTGGTAGGATCAAGCAATCATTCACTACTAGGAAAAATCTTATAGGTAGAGGCTTAACAGTAGCGCCCTCTAAAGAGGGGCGCTACTGATAATTAGCAGTAGCGCCTCCTCTGGAAGACCGCTGCTGCTATTCCTTTAGCAGTAGCGCCCCCGCCGCAGAACCGCTACTAGTAAAGGTTGTCCCACCAAAGCCAGCTGACAAGTGATAGTACTAGCGACACCCTGGAAAGCCCGCTACTACTATCACCTTATCAGTAGAGCCCTGCCGTCTCGCCCGCAAGGATAAAGGAGCACTCTTTTTTTACGGGTAATATAAATAAGAATGAAGGACTACTGATGAACCTGAGGACCTGATCAAGGTCAAGCCTCAAGTTGCAATGGTTAAGGATCTGGTAACCAGTAATATTGAAGAATCTATTATTAGTTTTTGTGATGTTTCCACTAACATTGTCATAGCCAAGAACAAAGGCCCAATTTCAGGTACACCAGTTGTATTTGTAAAAATAGGAGATCATAACTACTATGGGCTATGTGATTTTGGATCCAGTATCAGCGCTATTCCTTTCACACTTTATCAAGAGATCATACACGAGATTCAGCCGTGTGAGATCGAAGAGATAGATGTCGCGATTCATCTTGCAAATAAACAAACAATCTCTCCAATTGGGATTGTGAGAGATGTTGAAGTTCTCTGTGGGAAGGTAAAATATCCTACTGACTTTCTTGTACTTGGTTCAGTGCAAGATAGTTTTTTCCCTATTATCTTTGGAAGGCCCTTCCTCAGCACTTGTGGAGCGATAATAGATTGCAAGAAAGGTAAAGTTTCAGTTGAATTCGACGGTGATCCGTATGAATTTAACTTCTCTAAGTTTTCTAAGCAGCCTCGTGGTACTGACTTGTCTAGTAATGAAAAAATTATTGAAGAAATTTCTTCTATTGCTATTCCTCCTAACGATACTTTGTAGCAATTTATGGAAGACCACGAGAATGACATGCGTATGCAGGAGAGGAATGAGCTAGAAGACATATTTTTAAGACAAAATCCTATCCTGAAGCACAACCTCCCGGTTGAACCGTTAGGAATCCTCTCACAACCAAAAGAAGACCCGGTGTTCGATCTCAAACCACTTCCCGATACGCTCAAGTATGCTTATTTAGCAGAAAAGAAAATATATCTTGTTATTATCAATTCTAACCTTTCAGGATTTGAAGAAGAGCGATTATTGGAGACACTCCACGGACACCGAGGTGCTATTGGATATACTCTTGACGATCTCAAGGGTATCAGTCCATCCATTTTCCAACATACTATCAATCTCGAGCCCGATGCTAAACCTGTTGTTGATCATCAACGACGGTTGAACCCAAAGATGAAGGACGTGGTTAGGACGGAGGTTCTCAAACTTCTAGCCGCAGGTATCAGCTATCCTATAGCTGATAGTAAGTGGGTAAGTCCAGTTCATTGTGTTCCTAAGAAGGGAGGTATGACCGTTGTTCCTAATGATAAAAATGAACTAATACCTCAGCGGACTATTATTGGATATAGAATGTGTATTGATTTTAGGAAGTTGAACAAGGCCACCAGGAAGGACCATTATCCTCTGCCCTTTATTGATCAGATGCTTGAGCGGTTGTCTAAAAACACCCACTTTTGCTATCTTGATGGGTATTCTGTCTTCTCTCAGATTCATGTCAACTATGCGGATCAGGAGAAGACTACTTTCACGTGTCCTTACGGTACTTATGCTTATAGGCGTATGCCTTTTAGTTTATGTAATGCACCTGCTACTTTTCAAAGGTGTATGTCTGCTATATTTCATGGTTTCTGTGAGGCGATTGGGGAGGTCTTTATGGACGACTTTTCCGTCTAAGGAACCTCCTTTGACCACTGTCTCCACAATCTTAATAAAGTTTTGCAGAGATGTGAAGAAAAAAATTTAGTGCTCAATTGGGAGAAGTGCCATTTCAAGGTTAACGAACGGATAGTTCTTGGTCACAAGATTTCCGAAAGGGGAATTGAAGTGGACAAGGAAAAAATTGAAGATATTGAAAGGATGCCCTATCCAAGGGACATCAAAGGTATTCTTAGTTTTCTCGGTCATGCTGGTTTCTATAGAATATTTATCAAGGACTTTTCTAAAACCTCGAAACCCCTCACCAATCTTCTCCAGAAGTATGTTCCTTTTGTTTTTGATGAAGATTGTAAGGAAGCCTTTGAGGTTCTTAAGAAAGCCTTGATAACCGCACCTATAGTACAACCTCCTGACTGGAATTTACACTTTAAAATTATGTGTGATGCTAGTGATTTTGGTGTTGGAGCTGTTTTAGGACAAAGGGTTGATAAGAAGTTGAATGTCATACACTATGCTAGCAAAACCCTTGACAGTGCTCAAAAGAATTATGCTACTACTGAGAAGGAATTCTTAGCAGTAGTATTTTCTACTGATAAGTTAGGCAGTATATTGTTGATTCTAAGGTTATTATTCATACTGACCATGCTGACATTAAGTATCTTATGAACAAGAAGTATGCCAAACCAAGGCTCATAAGATGGGTACTCCTTCATCAAGAATTTGATTTACAGATTGTCGATAGAAAAGGATAAGACAATCCGGTAGCGGACAACCTTTCAAGGATGGAAGATATTCCGCACTATCCTATTCCAGTCAACGAGAGTTTTCCAGATGAACAGCTTGCTGTTGTAAAAGTACAATCTCATTCCGACCCTTGGTTTGCAGATTATGCTAATTTTGTCGTTGCAAAGTTTTTGCCTCCACGTCTTACATTTTAGCAGAGGAAGAAATTATTCACGGATTTGAGGCATTACTTTTGGGATGACCCACATCTTTATAAAGAAGGTGCGGACGGGATCGTAAGAAGGTCTATACCGGAGCACGAGCAGAAGGACATTCTTCGACAATGTCACGACAGCCCCTATGGAGGACATCACGCTGGTGAGAGGACCGCACATAAGGTTCTCCAATCAGGTTTTTATTGGCCTACTCTCTTTAAAGATGCTAGAAATTATGTTCTATCTTGTGATAAGTCTCAGAGAGTTGGTAACATTAGTAGGAGCAATGATATGCCTATGAATTACTCGCTAGTAATCGAACCTTTCGATTGTTGGGGTTTTGATTTTATGGGTCATTTTCCTCCTTCACACAAGTACACACACATTTTAGTTGTAGTTGATTACGTAACCAAGTGGGTTGAAGCAATCCCAACTGAGAGTGCTGATCACAAGACATCTTTGAAAATGCTCAAGGATGTAATTTTTCCCAGGTTTGGTGTACCTAGGTATCTTATGACACTTAACGCATGGAGCTTTTAGGAAACCTCTAGCCAAGTACGATGTCAATCATAGAATTGCATCACCGTACCACCCTCAAACTAGTGGGCAAGTTGAGCTCACCAATAAAGAGATCAAGATGATCTTACAGAAAATAGTGAACAGTTCTAGAAAGGACTGGTCAAAGAAGTTAGGAGATGTTTTGTGGGCGTATAGAACTGCCTACAGGAACCCCATGGGCATGTCTCCGTATAAGATGGTCTATGGCAAAGCTTGCCATTTTCCATTAGAGTTAGAGCACAAAGATTCCTGGACTGTCAGAGAGATGAATGCTGAACCAAAGTTAGCTAGTGAAATGCGTCTCATGAACTTGACTTCTCTAGATGAGTGGAGAAGTGAAGCTTACGAGAGCGCTAAAATGTTTAAGGAAAAGGTAAAGAAGTGGCACGATAAAAGGATTCTGTAACGTGAATTTAATGTTGGTGATAAAGTTTTGTTATTTAGATCTCGTTTCAGGTTTTCTCAAGGTAAACTACTTTCTAGATGGGAAGGACCTTTTCATATCGAAGAAGTATATTGCTCCAGTGTAATCAAGATTAATAATTTTGAAGGCACCAAACCTCAAGTTGTGAATGGACAAAGACTCAAACACTACATGATAGGTGATCCTATCAATGTGGATGTGAATATGATATACACAACAACTCATGAAGAACATGTTGCAGCCCAGTTTCAGACACCGGCAGGAGCAGGATAAGAAAAGGTATGTATTACAGTAAGGAAACATCGCGAACGTCAATAAAAGTTTATTTTTCAAGGTTTTTGCAAAATTAAGAAAATTCCAGGCCTAAGTGGAGCCAGGGAGGAGCTCCAGGGGGCCCAGGAGGCCTCCCAGCGGGCCCCCCTCCTGGTCGCGCCAGGCACCCTCCTGGGAGCCCCGGACTCCGACTCCGACTCCACCTTGGCTTGAAACCTTCCTTCTATTGCGGAAATTTTTGCTATATATTTTCCCGGATCGTCCCAGCACCGTATCCCTCGATTTCGCGTGTTTTCTTTCTCGGTATGTTTCTGCCAGAAAAACTTTCAGCAGACCTAGGTGCCATGGCTTCCCCAAGTTCACCCAAAGACAAGTTCGTCGTCAACGTCATCAACCCTTACCTCCCAGAGATGAGGAAGCACCCCCAGATCCTTCATGTGGAGGATGGTGTCCTCGACAAGGAAGATCTGAAGGGACCAGTCAAGGAAGGGAGCACCGAGGAGCGGCTGAAGGAGATGGAACATGAGGTCTTCAAGTTCAAGAAGATGGTGGAGCGTGGTGTCGAAGCTAACTTTGACATCATGAATGAGATAGAGGATTCCCACAAGAAGGAGATGAAGGAGATGTGTTCAAGTTTGGCTGCACTAGAAGAGAAAGTTTATGAGCTTCAAGAACAGATCTATGATCTGCAGAACCAGAACTGTGAGTATGAACTTAAGTTCTTACGCATAGGTTTGGGTGCTGAGTGCAGGATCCTTGAGACGGGAATGTCCTGTGAGACAGGAGAACCTTTGCGTTGGAAGCGCTTCGCCAAGGAGTATGTGATCAACAAGAACAAGAATGAGGAGTAAATCTCCTCGGGTAATGGCAACCCCTCAGCTTGTTCCAAGCTTGGGGGAGTGCCCGGTATCTTTATCTTTGTCTTTAGGAGTCAAGTAGACTCGTATCATGTCTAGGGAAGTTACTTTATGAAATAAGTATTGCGTTGAGGTCTATCACCCCTTTTCTGGAGAGTTTTGTATCTGTGAGTGTGGAGTCGTTTATAAAGGAATATTAATGAGAAGTCTATTGGTTTCTTCACTGCACTCGGTATTCTCTTCACGCAATCGACATTATGAGCTGATTCTTATGGGGAGTATTGGCCTTATATCAGGTATGGCTTCGAAAACTTTATTTAATCTTGGCAAGTATAGCTTTGGTCATAGCAACAAGCATGTTTTTCTCAAATTAGCGACATAGCCAAAACCTTTCTGTTATTATGCTTGAAGTGTTATGTTGACAAGGAAGACAACTTGATGTGCTATGCTAGTTTTAATGTTTATGCTTTGTATTTCTTGCATCTAAGTCATCATCAATTTTCTGGTCTCTCAAATCCTTGCTAGCCAAAACTCTGTACCAAGCGGAATTCTGCTTGTACTTCCATACCCTGAAACCAACATCTTCCACTTGAGTCCACCATACCTTCCTATTCGTGGTATCCCACTACCACTCCTAAAGAATATAATTTGTGTGCTATATTTAGATGCTCAAAATCTTTTGTTTTGTGCCTCTGATTCAGCTCATGAGGAAGTGGTGGGTAACCCATGATCTTCTTAATTTGGATAATTTTTATCTTGGGATTGCATGTTTAATCTGCAAACCCCTAATACGAGAAGGGACTGGCATGAGTGCCTATCTCTTAAAAGATAAATACTAACACACAAGTTCCTTCGCCCATTTATGAGTGATAAACAAAGGAATTTAAGGGGATGTGATCGTCCCCACATGGGAGCCGTTCCTCGAAACTTGTCTAAATCATGAAGTGAGTGAGTTATCTATCAGCAGTCGTTGACGGATTATGCACCTCCAAAAATCTGTTTTTATTCTGTTTGATCTAGAGATGGCACATGAGTTTTCCCTTCTTACCCTTTTGCAAGGAGTTTATCCTTTATTTTGTGCTGAGTCAGTCCTTCCTACTTCCTTCCTTGGTGAGAGAGAACAGAAACTTGATGTTGATAAAGATTCTTTCATATAAAGATGCATTAAGAGTTAGCATGTTACATCTTTGTTGACATTACCTTTTGATAAGTAAGTTGTTTGCAAAATCTTATGCCTAGTAAACATCTTACTTTGTGCTAACATGTGCACTTCTTGACTAATAACATGTTCTTTCAAAAGCTTCAACTTATTTCATTATAATTGAAAGAGCAAATGTAAAAGTTATTAGTTATTCCTTGACCAAGGATATGTTTGCCATGATTTGATGATTTTTCTTGGCCCTACTTTGTTATAATTGTTACTACTTTCTCATAAGGGCCTTATGAGTTGAGGTTGCTGTTGAGGATGCTTCCGTTTGGTGAGAAATCTTGATGCTTCTTGTCTGTATTCTTTTATCGAGACTTCACTCTCTAAACTTGTGGACGGGTTTGCCGAGCTCAATAATCGCTTGGGGACAAGCGAAGTCTAAGCTTGGGGGAGTTGATACGTCCAAAATGCATCGCTATTTTATATTGTAATTTAACCCTATTCATTGATATATTCCACTTTAAAGTATTATTCTTATGTTGTTTTGGCTTTTTTTACATAGTTTGCAACTTTCCGGTGCCGAAGCAGCAGGAGCAGAATTCAGCGGTGAAAAGTGGACATCCAGTTGTTTAATCAGATCAACTCCAAATTCGACGAAATTTGACGTGGATCATTATTTTGAAGATTCACTGGAGGAGACCGAAGATCAACAAGAGGGGACCCACCAAGGCTCCAGAAGGGTCCCTGGCGCCCCCCCTAGGGCGTGCCAGGCACCCTCCTGGATGCCTGGTGGCCCACCTCGGTGCCCCCTCTGGCCTATATAATCCCCCTGGGGTAAAAACCCTAAAAAGAGAGGAGTTTCGGAGTTTCACCGCCGCCTCGTGGAGGAAACATACAGAGAAGAAAAATCCATCTCCGGTGGGAAGATTCCGCCGGGGAGTCCACCTCCCGGAAGGGGAGATCATCGCCATTGTCATCATCATCGTCATGGGCATCATCGAGATCATCATCAACATCATCCCCAACATCAGCACCATCTCCATCTCCATCCCATCTCATCTCACAATTGCAATTTGTGTTGTAATCCGTACTATCTATCTTCTCTACTATGTTGGTGTTGATTACTACTTTGTGGTGAATGCTATTGAGTTTTGTTGGAGAAATATCATTGTGTCCAGATTGTTTTCCACCCATCTATCACCTCTGATCATGATCTCTTTTAAGTCTTGTGAGTAGTTACTTTAGTTCTTGAGGACATGGGAGAAGTCTAGTTGTTAGTAGTCATATGATGTTGAAGTACTATGTGTTGTTTGATATTTAAGTTGTGTTGTTATTTTCCTAGTGGTGTTGAGTGAGTCAAATACCCAACACTTCGCCTTATTAAGGACCTAGGGGAATACATTGTGTACAAAGGATGCTTATGGTGGTTTGCCGGAGTGACAGAAACATGAACCCCAGTTCGCATACTTTTGCACAAGGGAGTTATGGATCCTCAATCGTAATGTTGTGATTAGGCGTATGCCTTAATTACTACCTTGTATTTGCGGATTCTTGCAAGGTGTGTAATCATAAGAGTACACTTATCTTAGTCTAGAAGGTGTACTAGCATTGATCCACCCACCGACACTTATCGACACAATACATACTACTTGGAGGAATATGGTGAAAGTAACTTGGCTATCTCTCCCGTGTGCCCTCGAGAATGCTTTAGCCTTTATAAGTTCAGTTGCTAGGCCTATCCTTTGCTCAAAAGGATCGGGCCACTTCTTACTCCTCAGTTACCCTATTTACTTTGCTTGTCTTTTACCTTTCTGTTGCTTAAACCCAAAAATCTCTAAATATTTATCTTTTAGTGTTTGCAGACCTTTCCTTACCCAGGGTCACTTGTCAATACCTTCTGCTCCTCGTGGGATCGACATCCTTATTTATCGAAAAGCTACAATTGATCCCCTAGAGTTGTGGGTCATCAAGAATCGTTTATTGGCGCGGTTGACAGTGGAGGCATCCAACTAAACCTATCAACTTCACCGCCATCAAGATAGCAGCAAATTTCCCCTAACTTGAGAGGATAGGGTCATGTCTCCCGTATGACTCCAAGAGCAGCAAGAAGGTGGTGAAGTAAACAATGTCGCACGTAAGGTTGCCTCCTTCACCTGGACCTACATGCAACCGCAAATAACTTTGCTCCCAATGAGTTCAGAGAGGTTGTCAATCTCTCTGGCCTTGCTGTTTTTAAAGGATCAAACACAAGGGGGAATAATAATAATTGCAACAGAAAGGAAACAAAAGTAGTAACGGTGAACGGTGTAAACTATGGTGAAAATATGACCGGGGTCCCATGAATTTCACTACTGACATATCTCTCCCAAAAGACGATAAACAACTATGCTAGATGAACAAATACAACTGGGCAATTGACAGAATTATAAACGCACCGCAATGCTAATTATGCTACAAGAAAGCTAGAGGTTCAATCATATGGGCATTACACCAAAACAAGTAGATTGTTCATTCATCAGCATCTACTCACTAATCATTCACCTTGAGATATCTATCCACAACATCTCGCTGGTATTAAGTTGCGAACCCCAGCCAAATTATAGGCTCAAAGCAACAGACAACTGCATTAACGCTCTATGTGTAATGTAAGAAATACTTTCAACCACAGTTACAAGCACCGTTGTTTTCTCCCTAGTGGCAACAGCACATCCCCTAGTCTCATGTTTTTTTCACTCAAGCTAGACATCGGGGGGGATATGAACCCACAATCAAGCATAACACACTACTAGATAAATAGCTACACATGGAATCACTATTAGTGGCGCATATTTTATGCCATGCGCCACCATCTGTAAGGGGTGGCGCACTGGTACAGAATGCGCCACCCATAAGCCCTTAGGGGTGGCACATTATTTTCCAGTGCGCCACCCCTAAGAGTGGGCCAGCATGGATCAGCTTATACGTGGCGCATTTAGTGAAATGTGCCACACCTAAGAACCTTATAGGTGGCGCACTTTGGAAATGCGCCACCCCTAAGAGCTTATGAGTGGCGCATATTGAAAATGTGCCACCCCTAAATCCTTAAGGGCGGCGCATATTTGGAATGCGCCACCCCGACCTTAGGGGTGGCGCATTTTGGGATGCGCCACCACTAGAATGCAAACTGCGCCACTAAATAACTGGAGCTGCCCTTATCTACTCTACCCCACCTACCACCTCCCATTCACTCCACACACTTCTCAAACTAGATCTACTCTTCTCACCCTAGATCTATTCGGTTTTCTCCTCCTCCCCACCTCATTTCTTCCATTTTTCCATCCATACTAGGCTTTAAGTCTACTTTGTTTCATATTAAAGTACGTGGACCTCCTCTCCAAATCCTTTCTTGCATTTATCACCCATACTTGCCTTTATTAGCTAGATCTACTTGTTTTCTTGTCTCCTTTTGTATGAAGCTTGTGGTTTGATTTATATGTGTATGTAAATCTTGTGGAATGATGTCGTATATGTGAAGCTTGGGGTTTCATGTATATGTGAAGCTTGCGGTTTCATGTATATGTGAAGCTTGTGGTGGTTTGATGTATATGTGAAGTGTATATGTGAAGGTTGTGGTGGTTTGATGTATATTTGAATCTCGACTTGACAATGTTTTGCCAAAATATTGATACATTTCCGTTTCGGAAAATTTCTAGCACACTCTCCGCATGGTCCCATGCATTATTAGGGAAGGTAATGCCGAATTTTTCCGGCGACGACCGTGATATATAATTGTGTTGCTCTCTCTGTGTACGCAGGTGATCATGGTCCGCGAGATGCTGAGAGATATCACCGTGACTAGGTGCACTACTAGGGAAATAACTATACATGGAAAGCTTATTAGTGGCGCATATAGCAAGCCATGCGCCACCATCTGTTAGGGGTGGCGCATTGGAAAATAATGCGCCACCCATAAGACCTTAGGGGTGGCGCATTATTTTCCAGTGCGCCACCCCTAAGAGTGGGCCAGCCTGGATGAGCTTATTCGTGGCACATTCGGTATAATGAGCCACCCCTAAGAACCTTATAGGTGACGCATTTCCAGAATGCGCCACCCCTAGGAGATGCGCCACCCATAAGAGCTTAGGGGTGGCGCATTTCAACAATGCGCCACCACTGACTTGCCATATGCGCCACCACTGACTTGCTATATGTGCCACTAAATGCCTAGAGCTGCCCTTATCTACTCCACCCCACCTACCACCTCTCATTCACTCCACACAATTCTCAAACTAGATCCACTCTTCTCACCCTAGATCTATTCGGTTTTCTCCTCCTACCCACCTCATTTCTTCCATTTATGCATCCATACATGGCATTAAACCTATTTTGTTTCATATTGAAGTAAGTGGACCTCCTCCCAAGCTCTTTTCTTTCATTTATGACCCATATACTTGCCTTTATTAGCTTGGGTTTGATGTATATGTGAAGCTTGTGGTGGTTTGATGTATATGTGAAGCTTGGGTTTGATGTATATGTGAAGCTTGTGGTGGTTTGATGTATATGTGAAGTGTATATGTGAAGCTTGTGGTGGTTTGATGTATATGTGAAGTGTATATGTGAAGCTTGTGGTGGTTTTGATGTATATGTGAAGTGTATATGTGAAGCTTGTGGTGGTTTGATGTATATGTGAAACTTATGGTGGTTTGATATATATGTGAATCTTGAGTGGCCAATGTTTTGCCGAAATGTCAATTCATTTCCGTTTCGGCAAATTTCTGGCGCACTCTCCGCATGCTCCCATGCATTATTAGGGAAGGTAATGCCGAATTTTTCTGGCGACGACTGTGATATATAATTGTGTTGCTCTCTTTGTGCACGCAGGTGATCGACCATGGTCCGCGAGATGCTGAGTGATATCACCGTGGCTAGGTGGATGCAATGTGCGACAAACGACATGCTAAGGAATAATAGGTCGGATATAAGATGTCCGTGTCGGAGATGCAAACTGCAGTGCGTGACCGAGCCTGATTCCGGAATATTGCAAAGACACCTGAAGCGTAATGGTTTGATGGATGGCTACACACGGTGGATAAGTGATGAAGCTGGTGAGGAGGAGGACGTCAATGGTGGGGCGCCAGTAAATGAGGAAGGGCAACCAGACAACAGCGGAAGTTTAGAAGACGAAGAGCATCCCGTACATGATCATGAAGAAGATGCCGAAGCGTATCATGTAGATCAAGATGCCGGACATGAAGATCAAGATGTCGGACATGATCAGGATTCAAGCTGGGTGTGGGACCCTCATGTTCAAGAGCTTCTTGTCAAAGAGGCGTTGAACGCAAGAGGTGCAGCTAGAGAGAAAGCCAAGATGGCGCAACTCGAGAAAGACGCGATTACGAAGTTGTATGAAAGATGCAACGACGGGTATACCCGCTTGAATGTAACACTTTGGGCTATGGAGATGAACGAAAAACACAAATGGACCAACGAAAGCTTCGATGATAACATGGCATTCTGGCACGATCTTCTTCCGAAGGGCAACACGTGTCCAACTAGTATCGCTGAGGCCAAGAAAGTCATGTCCCCTCTCGATCTTCCGCACGTTAAATACCACATCTGCATAAATGATTGGATGATCTATCGGGGTGAGGATGAACAGAAAACCACATGCTCGGTGTGCGGTGTTAGTGGATACAAGAGAGGGAAGAAAGTTCCTAGAAAATTTGTATGGTACTTTCTGATCGCTCCTCGTTTGCAGAGGTATTTTGTAGATCCCGAGGAAGCAAAGCTCATGACCTGGCACGCAGATAGAAAGAAGCTAAAAGAGGATGACCCGAACCCGGATCCGGAAAAGGAGGACATGCTGAGGCACCCTTCAGATGGTAGCCAATGGACTGCGTTGGACCTCGAATACCCAGATTTTGGGGAAGAACCAAGGAACCTCAGTATTGGTGTGAGCGCCGATGGAGTCAATCCGCTTGGCGGCGAGAGCAGCACACACAATACCTGGACCGTGTTTGCATGCATATACAACCTTCCCCCCTGGAAGTGCATGAAGAAAAAGTACATAACAATGTGTATGCTAGTTCAAGGGCTGAAACAACTAGGTACGGACCTCAATTTATATTCGCAGCTGTTGAAAGTGGAGCTAGAAACATTATGGAAAGACGGAGACAATACGTGGGACGCCACCGCAAAAGAATATTTCCCAATGAAAGCCGCGGTGATCACGACAGTGCACGACTATCTCTGATACGGATATTTCTCAGGGAAGGTGGTCCAAGGATTCTGTGCATGCGTTAGGTGCATGGATAATACAACGTACCGTCAGCTACCAAAAGATCCCGGATCTTCAAAAACCATGGTCCAGGGGTCTCGGAGGTGGCTTCCGAAGAAACACGCATGGATAAAACAGGGACATCTGTTCGATGGAAGCGAGGAGATCTGAGCACCCCCAGCTCGAAGGAGCGGCAAAGAAATCGACAACTTGTTGAAAACATGGAAAGAGTGCCCCTCGCCAGGAAATAAAAAAAAGAAGACTCAACCGTTGATGAGGGTATGGAAAGTGAGGTCTGTTTTCTGGGATTTGGAATACTGGAGTCTTCTCCGCAGTCCTCATAGCATTGGTCTCATGCATATCACAAAGAAAGTGTGCGAGAGCTTGTTTGGCACGATGCTCAACATGCCGGAGAATACCAAGGACGGGCCAAAAGCAAGGAATGACTTGAAATTTATCGGCATCAGGAGGGAACTTCAACCCCCTAGTGACGAAGATGATGAGCCGGAGGAGGAAAAGGATACGGAAACGCAAAACTCTTGCAAACGAAAAAGGGCGACCAAGAAGAAGACCGGTATTGATCACTGCCCCCCGGCATGCTTCACTCTATGCGAGGAGGAGATCAAGCGGTTTATCCACTGCCTCATAGGAGTAAAATTTCCGAAAGGCTACGCGGGGAAGATAAGCAGACACCTAGACGAGGCAAAGCAGCGTTTCAGCGGGATGAAATCTCACGACTGTGCCGTGCTAATGACATAGATTCTTCCGGTTGCGATCCGAGGGATAATGGACGAGCACGTCCGTAAAACGTTGTTTGGCCTTTGCAACTTTTTTGACGTCATCTCCCGGAAGTCGATTTGCGCTACGCAACTCAAAAGGCTACAGGAGGAGATCGTGCTCATACTATGCGAGCTTGACATCTATTTCCCGCCCCCGTTCTTCGACATTATGGTGCATCTGCTGATCCACGTCGTGGAGGATATCGTCCAACTCGGGCCTGCGTTTCTGCGCAGCATGATGCAGTTCGAAAGGATGAATGGACACATCAAAAAATACGTTCGTAACAGGTCCCGTCCAGATGCAAGCATAGCGAAGGGCTTTCTAACCGAAGAGTGCATCTCTTTTTGCATGAATTATCTCAACACCGAGAACCCTGTTGGTCTGGCCGTCAACAAGCACTTTGGCAAGACCGATGGGTGTGGTCACCACGAGGGAAGCCGCGCAATGCATGTCAACTTTGACGGTCGAGACAACGACTTTGAAAGAGCAAGCCTAGTCGCGCTACAACACATCCAGCTGGTCGATCCTTGGATGGTAAAGAACAAGGATGTAATCAGGAAGAAGTACAGTGACCAGGGCCTGCAAATAACGGACGGAGATCCAAGGCTAATCAAAGAGCACAACTCCGGTTTCATGACTTGGTTCAGGGACGAGCTTCGTGCTAATCCCCCGCGAAGGAACGCTTCCGAGGACGAAAATATGATATTCACCTTGTCACAGGGTGCCGCACACAACCTGATGACCTATCAAGCGTATGATAGCAACGGCCACACATTCTACACGGAGGAAAAGGACAATAACTGCAATTACCAGAACTCAGGGGTAACGGGGATATTCTACACCGATGACGTGAAGGAAAGATTCTACTGAAGGATCGAGGACATATGGGAGCTCGACTACTTTGGAGAGAAGGTGCCGATGTTCCGTGTGAGATGGGCCAAGAGCGTCGTAAAAGAAGACCGGTACTTCACCACCATGGTTATACCCGAAGCCAAATCCAAGTCTGCGGGTGTAAACATCACCGCGAAAAATGAGCCATGGGTACTGGCTAGCCAAGTGGACCAATGATTCTTCATTACCGACCTATCAAAGCCGAACTGCGTTGTAGTGAGGAGAGGCAAAAGAAACATCATCGGAATGGATGGAGTCTCCAACGAGCAAGACTTTGACAAGTACGGCGACCCAAAGATGGAAGATGACTACGCCACTCAGGATACATACACCACAACCCTACCGAAGAAAGGTCTCCCGTTCAAGAGGAAAATTTAAGGCGTCCCGGGCCTAAATTATTCAACCACGACAAAGAAGGAAAAGAAGAATATCATGAGGAAACGCTAGCTAGATAGCTAGCTCCAAATTTAAGAAAAAAAATTGTAATTCGTGATCACTTTGTGTATGCATGGATTTACTCTGCACTTTGTAATTGATGATAACGTTCTTAGGTTTGGATCATATAGTTTGAAGTGTATGAACGTCGACGATACACAATTGAAGCATCATGCCTAACTCCTTAAAAAGATTAAATGGTCAGCTACACCTTGTAATTGATGATCACAATCTTATGTTTCCAAACGCCGCTACACCTTGTGTTTGTGGATCTTGGTTCGGCGACGACACGGTTAAGGCATGGTACGTGGATCGATAGGATGAGTAACACACACCGATGGGAAGGAAGTCCATGGCCTCGCTAAAAAAACCAAATATTTAGTAGCGATAAAAAACCAGATAGATAGCTAGGCCAATTAATAAAGAAATTTAAAAAACTCTTAGGGGTGGCGCATCTTTCATAAATGCGCCACTAAATGTGCTTAGGGGTGGCGCATTTTGCCAGAATGCGCCACCAAGAGGTTCCTTATGCGTGGCGCATTCTGGAAAAATGCGCCACCCCTAAGCCTTAACCTCCACGCCCCCCTCCCCCTTGCTCGTCACAGTACCCATTCGAGCACGATCCCCTCTTGAGCCCTAGCTTCCACCGTCCTCGCCGTCGACGCCGGAGCCGCCCCTCAACGCCACCAGAGCCGCCCCTCGACGCCACCGCGGAGGAGCCGCTCCTCGACGCCACCGCGGAGGAGCCGCTCCTCTACGCCACCGCGGATGGTCCGCTCGACGCCACTAGAGCCGCTCGACGCCACTAGAGCCGCTCGCCGCCCCCGGAGCCCCTCCACGCCACCGGAGCCGCCACCCCCGATGCCCCCGAGGTGATCCCCCTCGACGCATCCATCTCCATCCCTGCCCCCTGCTTACTTCCCCTGTTATTCAAAGAAAACAGAGAGGGGATTTGAGATTCTTGGTCCATATATGATGATGCATACATTTTCTTCCATGTGTTTGTTAGAAATTGTTAAGGAATCCTGCACATGTGTTTGTTTTATTACTAGAAATTGTTAAGAAATTGCTAGAAACTTACTCCATATATGATCATGCATATGTTTTCTTCCATGACTAAGCAACAATCCTTGAATCAGTGCATAGAGTTGATGTTAGCTTTCTGTTATCTTAGATTAATTAATAACACCATTATATTTTTTAACAAGAATCCAATGAACTTTGCTAAACTATCCCATACTTTCTAAAATTAAGTAGTAAGAAATTCATAAAGTGTATTTCTTGTCAGTATTTATTCTTGATAATGGTTTTTTTGAGTTATATTGTTTATTTTATTATTGATACAAAGCAGTTTTGAAATGCTAAAGTAGCTAGGGAATCAAGTAGCTAGTGTGAAACTATTTTTTCTATGTTGCTTTCAGAGCAAGTTTACTTCATGCAAAAGCTCTAAAAGAAAATTATACTTAGGAACCAAGGGAGTACTAGCAAACTGAACATTAATTATATTAAAAAGAAAAACATAATGTAGGCTATGTTCCTGTGTGTGTGTGTGATATGTGTGTGTGCTACTGACCATGCATGACCATGTGAATATCATGCTTATTAAATATTTTTGTTGCTTGCTGTTTTTTGTGTCCTGTGTGTGTCATGTGTGTGTGTGTCTTGTGTGTGTGTGATGTGTAGAATCTGTGTGTGTATGTGTGTGTGATGTGCGTGTGTCCTGTGTGTGTGTGTGTGTGTGTGTGTGATGGCATCACAAAATAGTGTAGAATAAAATGTGTGTGGTGCTTGTGTTCTTCATATATGCTGGTTGTGCCTACATACTAGGCATTTTTTTGTGCAGGCACTCTCATTATCCCCTTTCTCCCGAAATGTTGATTAACTTCCGTTTCGGTTGAGAATGGGGCACTCTAATGTTAAGAAAAATAGAAAACGTCATGCCGAATTTTTCCGTGAATTCGTTCATGACCTTTGCTATTTTTCTTAACATGAGAGTAGTTGCATTTATTTATTGTGCTAATTAATTAAGTAGTTGCATTTCTTAATATTGTACTAGTGCAAACATGTCGACCGGAGCCGACGCCGGTCCTTCTTCTCAGCCGGGAAAAAAAAGGAAGCAATTTTGGGAATACTCCCAGGAGGAGGTCGAGGAGCAGAGAGAAAAGGAAGTACCTCCGGGCGAGGAGGAGTATGAGGAGGAGATAGAGTCGGAGTCCGACTCATCGGATGATGACATGGAGGAGGAGGCTGGTACGACAGACGACGAGAGGAACACCGGCGAGGATGATGGGACCGGTGGCTCCAACACAGATGGTACCCAGTCGAAGATGAGGAATCGGAAACCGACCAAGGTCGGCACCATCAGGCAAGAGTTTACTGTTGTGACCGCCGTCGGGATTCCTAAACAGCCCGAACGTTTTTCGGAAGGGTACGGCCGTCAAGTCGCGGCGATCCTCCGCAACACCGTGCTGATCACCACGATTAACCTCAGGAGTCGTGAGAATATTCATTATTGTCATCTTCTTATCAATAAGCTGCACAGACGATACAAGTTTCCGGAGCCGTACGATAACACCAAACTCAAAAGGGAACAAAGTAAACACATGGGCCCTCAGAAAGATGAGCAAGGCCTTGTCCAGTTGGAAAACTCGGGTGAAGAGGGCAATTATTGAAAAGATCAAAACCTGGGAGGAGCTCAAGGAGAAAGAGTCATTGATCGACGAAGCTACCTACAACCTTTTCAAGGCTAGGTGTGATTCCGAGCCAGCCAAGGCCGCGAGTGCAAAGGGCAAGGCCATGCGGCCGCAGGTCATAGGTAGCCACCGTCTCGGAGCCGGTTGTTACAGAAGTTCCAAGCCTAAATGGGACAAGGAGGATGCTGAGTACACCGCTGCGGGGATACCTAACCCCTTCCAGCCATACAAAGATGATCCGCAGACCGAATTCTTTGTGAGGGCCCGGAGCTATAAGGACAAAGCAACCTCGAAAATAGTTATCGATCCTAAGATTCAGGAGCTTACGACTGCCGTGGTAAGTAGTTTGCCACGCGACCTTGTCAATTGAATTCTCTAGTGAAGTTCACAATTTCTTAATGTTTCACATTCTTTCTACAGCAAGCGGAAATGAAAATCGCCTCATCGCAGGAGTCGTCGGTTAAGCCGGCCGGCCCGTGGGACAAGGCCTTTAACATGGCGTTGAACAAGGTCAAGAAGGTTGACAACGTGACGGCGAAGCCATCGTCAGCCGGTCGTCTGGTCGGCTTTGGTGCGGACCTAAATTGGTCCAAATATTATGGAAACCGGCGGAGAAGTCCGGTTTGAGGGGGCGCAAGGCGAGAAGGACCGAAGAAGATGCCGCATATGTTTGTGGACTGGAGGAGAAGGTGAACATGCTTCCGCAGCTTGTCCAGGACGAAGTGGTGAAGACGATGAACGCTCTCCTTCCAGATAAGATGCACTCGCTCGCGATTTGGCAAGTGCGTGGTGGACAAGGGCCCATACCGGTCCCCAGCATGGTCGGCAGCAACTCGGGCACCGCGGCGCCTGTAGTCCCGACTCCCGCCGTAGTGGTGGCTCCCGCACCGACTCCCGGCATATTGGTGACTTCGTCCGCCAACACCGCGGCGGCGGCGCCAGACGTGTTGGTAACTCCTCCAGCCACGATCGAGCAACCGGGGCATAACAATAATGCACCTGGCGGCAGCGCAAATAGGGCGACCGACGCCACGGGAGGCAGCGCGCCATCCGTCTCCTGCATGCCCGCCTTCATCGGCGGGGTCTCTTCATTGGCCGACCTCGACGTCCTCAAGTTAACTATAAGTGTCTGCAACTCAAATGAGGACTTCATCTCCTTGCCTTTTTTAGTGGAATCTCTCTGATGCCCTACATGCATATATCTCTTTCGTAGGAGGACACTCCATGCATTCTATTACAAGTCGTGGACGGCGAGTTGAAGGATGTTGCCAAAGGTAAAATCATTCAACCACAAAATCGAATCATGCACAATATGCCGATGGCACCGGAGATGCATAGGGTTCAAATCTCTCTCGTGATTTCGGGCTACGAGAGAGTTGAACCTCCCATTCAACCCCCCGGATACGATGAGGACGAGCCGGCAGTCCTCAGTGACTATTTCGGCCAAATATGCCTATGGTCGAAGACCCAAATGCGTTTAATGACGGGGGAAAGGGGCACCACACGTAGGATAACACCGGTAGTCATCGTGTCGGCGCCACATGATCCCATCGTCGCACAACAAGAAGACGATGATCTTGATGATGATACCAACGCCGACCAGTTCATCAATAATTTTTATGATGCCGATGACTTATTCATGCCTCCTGCTGCAGGAGCCTATCAGCATGACGCGGAAGCTCGCGGTCCAGCTGATCCTGCGGCGAAGCCTTCTTGCTCCACGCGTCTCTTCGCTGCTTCTCAGGAGATGTCTCCAGCATCTTGCGCCTTCACTGAGCCTCAAGAAGATGCCACAAGGAGATCTATTCTCGGCCCGTCCACACTCCATAAGGCGGCCACTGAGCAGATAAAGGACCGGTGACTGCTCGAAATCAGAAAAGAAGAAGGGAAGGAAAAGAAAGAAGAGCGTCACTTCGAGCAGCCAACCTTCGATGTCGATCCGGGCTCAGGACGGGCCACCAAGACCCAAGGATCTCTCGTTTGAAATCCATGTGGCGGGTAGGGCGATGCTACCTAAGCACATGCTCGACCTTGCAACTTCGGATATGCAGAGTGTACATCACAGTATTATGTCATTAGAGAAGATTCTTCTTCGAGAACAGAATCCCTCGTACCCGGTTTTCATCGCCAAGGTGCCACTCAACATGGGCTTCATCAACACTATCCCCGCGGATATGATAATCCTGCGGTTTTCGGAGATCTTCAATTTGTACCATCTCAAGCGGCTGGACCATAGCCTTATCCGTCTGTTCTCGCTCAGCCTTTCTATGAGTATCAGGAGAGAAAATACCCCGAGCGTCGCGATATTGGACCTCTTCTACATGCGTGAAAGCATCTTGATGGACGACGGGGACGCGACTCTCGTGGAGAGGTACATCACAGACTTCATGCTACAGAACGCTGGCAAGGATTCATTTCTTATGACCTACTCTCCCAAGTAAGTCATTCGCTCGCCGCCATAGCATATATGATTTCTTAGCTTTCCATTGTCCTCTTCCAACATTCCTTTTGGATTGTTTTAATTATGCAGTGAGGATCAAGACTGCGTGCTCATCTGCTTTTCACCGCAACACTCGCATGTTGTGTATTTAGACTCGGGGAGAATGAAGAAGAAAGATTACAAGTATATCATGAGAGTTTTGAATGATGCTCTAGACGGCTACATAAAAGCCGGAGGCAAGATGGTGAAGCACAAGTTCAGGAAGAATCAGCCTGACGTGAACGTGTTCAGCCACGTAACGCAGTTCCCGTGCGTCAAACAGCCGGCTGGCAGTGTGAGGGATGCATACTACGCCCTTCATCACATGAGGGAGATTGTACAGGAACAACGCAACCTTACGCTGCCAAGTCATCTCAGTGCGTGGGCCGAAAGGAAGGCGGAAATCGCCGATGCAAATCTTAAGGAGGAGTTCTTTCACATCCAAGCACAGATGGCGACTATGATCCATCATGAAGTACAAATGAGGGGGTCGATCTTCCACTCCAACATTGCACCATCCAATGGGGAGATAGAAGTCCGCCTAAAGGCCTTGTGTGACACAAGGCCTTTCAAGACGAAAGAAGGATGCCTCCCATTCCCCGAGCCGAGTCAGAAGATGTGACCAATTTATGTTATATATGGCAGTCGTTTGATGATTGTGTGCCCTACATGTAATTTTGATGTACTCTTTGTGTAGTAGACGATGGTAGTGTCAAATACTCTTGGTGCTCTTTATGTATAAAGGTCACTGCATATGCATTTTTATGCATATGTGCATGCTCCTGGCCATTGATCGACTTGCTTTATGCTGTTGATTAGAATAGATGCTATATTGCATTGTTGTCCTTTTCTATGAATTCATATGGATCCGACCTCTAAAATCGTTGTTTTGTTCAGGTTGAAGATCAAACAAGAGATGATGAAGAAAGTAGCTTTCGGTTTTCAATAATTGTTGGGCTCATTGTAATATTGTGATAGATGTAATCTTGTGAATCTTGTTGGCCTCTAAACCTTAGACGATGATGGATGTAATCTCTTGTAAATCTTTGTAATAATAATTATAATGCAATTATTTTGTATCAATAATTGTTGGGCTCATTGTAATATTGTCTTTTGAATTTCTGTAATATGGTAAAAATATATGTAACGTTTGTAATTCTGTACTGTTTTATTCTTTTCTGTAATTCTTTTTTTTGTTTTCTGTAACCAATTTAGTGGCGCATTATGTCTGGATTTAGTGGCGCATTAGGAATGTGCCACCCCTAAGGACCGTTAGGCGTGGAGCATTTCAGAATGCGCCACCCCTAAGAGCTTATAGATGGCGCATTCTGAGATGCGCCACGCCTAAGGGCCTTAGGGGTGGCGCATCCAGAATGTGCCACCTCTAAGCCCTTATTAGTGGCTTGTAGTTAGTGGCGCATCCATAATGCGCCACTAAACAGAAAAAAGGACGCCACTATAAGGGTATTCCCTAGTAGTGGTGAATGCATTGTGCGACAAACGACATGCTACAGAATAATAGGATGGATATAAGATGTCCGTGTCGGAGATGCAAACTGCAGTGCGTGACCGAGCCTGATTCCGGAATATTGGAAAGACACATGAAGGGTAATGGTTTGATGGATGGATACACATGGTGGATAAGTGATGAAGCTAGTGAGGAGGAGGACGTCAATGGTAGGGCGCCAGGAAATGAGGAAGGGCAACCAGACAACAACGGCGGGCAAGAAGACGAAGAGCATCTCGTACATGATCATGTAGATCAAGATGTCGGACATGAAGATCAAGATGCCGGACATGAAGATCAAGATGCCGGACATGAGGATTCAAGCTGGGTGCAGTACCCTCATGTTCAAGCGCTACTTGTCAAGGAGGCATTGAACGCCAGAGGTGCAGCTAGAGAGAAAGCCAAGCTGGCGCAAGTCGAGAAAGACATGTTTACGAAGTTGTAAGAAGGATGCAACGACGGGGATACCCGCTTGAATGTAACACTTGGGGATATGGAGATGAAGGAAAAACACAAATGGACCGACGAAAGCTTCGATGATAACATGGCATTCTAGCACGATCGTCTTCCGAAGGGCAACACGTGCCCAACTAGTATCAGTGAGGCCAAGAAAGTCTTGTGCCCTCTCGATCTTCCATATGTTAAATACCATGTCTGCTTAAATGATTGCATGATCTATCGGGGTGAGGACGCAGAGAAAACCACATGTTCGGTGTGTGCGGTGTTAGTCGATACAAGAGAGGGAAGAAAGTTCCTAGAAAAGTGGTATGGTACTTTCCGATCACTCCTCGTCTGCAGAGGTATTTCGTATATCCTGAGGAAGCAAGGCTCATGACCTGGCACGCAGATAGAAAGAAGCTAAAAGAGGATGACCCGAACACGGATCCGAAAAAGGAGGACATGTTGCGCACCCTTCAGATGGTAGCCAATGGACTGCATTGGACCTCGAATACCCAGATTTCGGGAAAGAACCAAGGAACCTCGGGATTGGTGTGAGCGCTGATGGATTCAATCCGTTTAGCGGCCAAAGCAGCACACACAGTACCTGGCCCGTGTTTGTATGCATATACAACCTTCCTCCCTGGAAGAGCATGAAGAAAAAGTACGTAACAATGTGTATGCTAGTTCAAGGGCCGAAACAACCAGGTACGGACGTCAATCTGTATCTCCAACTGTTGAAAGAGGAGCTAGAAACGTTATGGAAAGACGGAGCCAATACGTGGGACGCCACCGCAAAACAATATTTCCCAATGAAAGCCGCAGTGATCACGACGGTGCACGACTATCTCGGATACGGATATTTCTCACGGAAGGTGGTCCAAGGATTCTTTGCATGCGTTAGGTGCATGGATAATACAACGTACCGCCAGCTAGCGAAAGATCCTGGATCTTCGAAAACCGTGTTCCAGGGGTCTAGAAGGTGGCTTCCCAAGAAACATGCGTGGAGAAAACTTGGACATCTGTTCGATGGCAGCGAGGAGCTCCGAGCACCCCCAGCTCGAAGGAGCGGCAAAGAAATCGACAACTTGTTGAAAACATGGGAAGGGTGCCCCGTGCCGAGAAAGAAAAAAAAGAAGAATCAGCCGTTGATGAGGGTATGGAAAGCGAGGTCTATTTTCTGGGATTTGGAATACTTGAGTCTCCTCCGCATTCCTCATAGCCTTGATCTCATGCATATCACAAAGAACGTGTGCGAGAGCTTTTTTGGCACGCTGCTCAACATGACGGAGAAGTCCAAGGACGGGCTAAAAGCAAGGAATAACTTGAAATTTATGGGCATCAGGAGGGAACTTCACCCCCCTAGTGACGATGATGATGAGCTGGAGGAGGAGGATATGGAAATGCAAAACTCTCGCAATCGAAAAAGGGTGACCAAGAATAAGACCGGTATTGATCACTACCCCGACATGCTTCACTCTGTGCGAGGAGGAGATCAAGAAATTTATCCACTGCCTCATAGGAGTCAAAATTCGGAACGCCTACGCGGGGAAGATAAGCAGATACCTAGACGAGGCGAAGCAGCGTTTCAGCGGGATGAAATCTCACGACTGTGCCGTGCTGATGACGCAGATTTCCCGGTTGCGATCTGAGGGATAATGGACAACCACGTCCGTAAAACATTGTTTGGCCTTTGAAACTTTTTTTATGTCATCTCTCAGAAATCGATTTGCGCTACGCAACTCAAAAGGCTGCAGGAGGAGATCGTGCTCATACTATGCGAGCTTGAGATCTATTTCCCGCCCGCGTTCTTCGACATTATGGTGCATCTGCTGATCCATGTCGTGGAGGATATTGTCCAACTCGGGCCTGCGTTTCTACGCAACATGATGTCGTTCTAAAGGATGAATGGACACATCAAAAAATACGTTCATAATAGGTCCCGCCCAGATGGAAGCATAGCAAAGGGCTTTCTAACCGAAGAGTGCATCTCTTTTTGCAGGAATTATCTAAACATCGAGAACCAAGCACTTTGGCAGGATCGATGGGTGTGGTCACCGCGAGGGAAGCCACGCAATGCATGTCAACTTCGAGGGTCGAGACATCTACTTTGAAAGAGCAAGCCTAGTCGCACTATAACACATCCAGTTGGTCGATCCTTGGATAATAAAGCACAAGGATATAATCCAGAAGAAGTGCAGTGACCAAGGACTGTAGATAACGGACCGAGATCCACGGATAATCAAAGAGCACAACTCCAGTTTCATGACTTGGTTCAGGGACGAGCTTCGTGCTAATCCCCCGCGAAGGAACGCTTCTGAGGAGGAAAAGATGATATTCACCTTGTCACAGAGCGCTGCACGCAACCTCATGACCTATCGACCGTATGATATCAACGGCTACACATTCTACACGGAGGAAAAGGACAATAATTGTGATTACCAGAACTCAGGGGTAACGGGGATATTCTACACCGATGACGTCAAGGAAAGATTCTACGGAAGGATCGAGGACATATGGGAGGTAGACTATTGTGGAGAGAAGGTGCCGATGTTCCGTGTGAGATGGGCCAAGAGCGTCGTAAAAGAAGATCGGTATTTCACCACCATGGTTATACCCGAAGCCAAATCCAAGTCTACAGGAGAAAATGTCACCGCAAAAAATGAGCCATGGGTACTGGCTAGTGATGGCGTGGAAGTGGTAATGGCTTCTCGCCCTTCGTTGGTTACCCCAAGTGCAAGGTGAGATGTAGGATAGCAGCAAATTTCCCCTATGTAGAGGATAGGGTTTGTCTCCCGTAGGACTCCGGCAATGATAAGTAGGTGTTAGAGGCGCACCTGACGCGGACCTGCACATGATACAATTAACTTTGCTCCCAACGAAGTTCAGAGAGGTTGTCAATCTCTCCGGTCTTGTTGTTTACAAAGGGTTAAACACACAAGGGATAATGATAATGATAGCAACTGAAAGCAAATACTTAAAATGAAATAGCTTGTAAACAATGATGAAAATATGGACCGGGGTCCCGTGATGTTCACTAGTGATGTCTCTCTCCCAAAAGACGATAAAAATGCTCTGCGAGGTAAACAAATTACAGATGGGCAATTGACAGGATTATAAACGCACCGCAATAAGCATGGGCAGTACGTACAAATAAGTAGACCAAAATCCATCTACATCTACTACTAATCGTCCACCTTGAGATATTTATCGAGAACATCTCGCTGGTATTAAGTTGCGAGTCCCACCCAAAGTGTAAACCCAAAGCAATAGACAACTGCATTAAAAGAACTTTGCATAAAGTAAACAATCCTTGCAACCGCGGTTACAAGCACCGTTGTTTTCCCCCTTGTGGCCACATCACATCCCCTAGACTCATGTTTCTGTCACTCAAGCGTGTCATCAGGGGGCATGTACCCACAATCGAGCATAACGTTCCCTCTTGGAGTTACTATCTACCACTTGGCCAAAGCAATAAACAAAAACGGAGAACATGCAAGAATTACTTAGGAACAAAAATATAAGAGATCAAAACCAAATATATTACTCTATCACGATCTGAACATGATCTCAGAATCCATCGGATCCCATCAAACTCAACATAGCAACAGCAGAAGAATTACATATGTGCCTCGATGATGTAGGGTAGCTCACGAGGTCTAAACCATGAAGAACAAAGAGGGAGGAGAACAGCACATAGCTACTGATCACGGACCCATGGTCCAAGGTAGACTACTCACGGCACATCCGGGAAGCGTCCATGGTGGAGGAGAAGCTCCCGGAGGTTGATCCTTTTTTCCGAATTTTTGGAGCACTTTTAATATGAGGGAAACATGGAATAGAAAAACAGCAGAAAACAGGAACTGGCACTAGGATGCACTGAGTTAGTAGGTTAGTCCAAATTTGATCAAAAGTGTATGAAAGTGTATCTATATCATAGCAATATCACACAAAACATGCATGGAACGAGCAGAAATTATCGATACGTTTGAGACATATCAACATCCCCAAGATTAATTCCTTCTCGTCCTCGAGTAGGTAAATGATAACAGGCATAATTTCTGTGGTGACATGCTAGCAACCATATAAGAACTTAGAAAAGTAAAGAAATCAAGGTATGTAATTCAATTCAAGTCATGACATGCAAGAGTCTATATTAGCATTGAAACAAGCAACGAAAGAACATTAGGTGCAAGAGCTCTCGCTGTCCGTGACTCGAATTTCTCCAGATGGTGTTTGCGTGCAAGAAGGGGATAGGGAATACGAGAATAAAAAGTATTTTTGTTGAGAACTCAATCTGCTAAAGTTTCACACTTGGTCTTATTTGGAATCTTATCTTGACTCGTCCCGAGACCACTAGCCAGGTACAAGTCAATTTGATCCACTCCTTTTCGATATTTTGAGCACTCATGCAATGGATGAGCGTAAGCACGAGAGTTGACACTTAGGATGACAAAGAGAGAATATGGTGGAGGAGGAAGACAAAAAGGATGAGAAAGACTCACATCAATGAGGAAAATCATAGGCGAGAGGGCCAAATGATAGATATGATGTGAGGAGTAGGGATTGTCATGCAACGGATGCACATATGAGCTGAAAATCTCTCCAATGGAACTAGTGGGGGTGCATCTAACTTGCTCTCTCATCAAGACCTAGAGCCCTTTTGAGGAGGCTCATCCTTAGAATACGCAAGCCAAGTTCAAGTGTGAAGGTCCCCACATAGCTATATGCATGATCATCTCTATGGAGTACAAGGATAAGAGGGAGTACTAGTGTGTATCTTTCAAAAGGATAGTAGTGTTGCCCCTTTCTCTCTCTCTTTTTTATTTTTTTATTTTTTTCTATTTTTTGTATTTTTTGTGGTGGCCTCAATGGCTCTTTCTATTTAACTCTCATTTGTCCTCTTTGGGATGTTTTATTCACTTAAGGGAACACTCTATTTTACAAGAGGGTATAGAAGATCTTTCACACTTTACAAGGTACTCAAATCATAAAGAAGATGTAGCTATCATGATGTATGCAATGTATGCCACTGCTAGTGTAGCAGGAACATGTATGACATGAAGATCAAGTCATGAAGAGGTGGAAGTTGCATGGCAATATATCTCGGAAACGCTATGGAAATGCCTTGATAGGTAGGTATGGTGGTTGTTTTGAGGAAAGATATAAGGAGGTTTATGATGACAGAGCGTATCATGCCAAGGGTTTGGATGTACCGGCGAAGGTGGACGCCTACTCTCGGAGTGAGAAGGAGGCAATGCACGGCACAGGAGAGGCTAGCAAATATGAGGAGGTGGAAGTGTCAACTTTCAATACTTACATTAGTGTGAAGAACTCATGCACTTATTATCGTTAACTCTCAATCTAATGAGGAGGTTCACAAAGAGACAAGTGCCCCGAGGAGGAGTGTATGGGGGTTTGGTTATCCTTGCGCATCCTCGACTCATGGTACCTGAGTGTACTCTAATATTCGACCCCTCAGAAGTGTAGTAATCCATCTAGTAGCTAGAGTTCTCAACTAGTTTTGTAGGTTTTTGAAAATAACACACGGATTGCCCAAAATACGACACCTATCACTAATAAGCCAAAGCTCTTGACACCAAAAGTTCAAACATTACTCACATCAATACCTCAAAATTATTGCAAGCTACTATAGAAATTTAAATAGCAACCTCAATTACCTACTTCTCAAAAACAAGACATAACTCAATGTAACAACCAACTCTATTAAAAAGATAAACATGAAAACTAAAGAGAGTTCCAGCGACAAACTAAACAAAATCCAAGGCTCTTGCTAAGGACAAACTAAAACTAAAGCTAGACAGGGCAGTAGCTACGAAAAGATAAAGAACACACAACAGTAAAAAGATAGGCATGAAGAATCCTATGATGTGTTCTAGATTTTGAAAGTGGAGCGTTTTTCTCTCCCACACAAAGTAAGATGGGGTCTAACTTGTTATGAATAGCAATCAAAGCTAAATAAAACTAAAAATAAAACCTAAGAGTGAGACGCTCCAAGCATAGCACATAACGCATGAAGTGATAAAAATATAGTGAGACGAAGGACAAACTGATGATTGTTGATGGAGAAGGGGATGCACAGGGGTATCCCCAAGCTTAGACACTCGAGTCTCCTTGAATATTTGTTGGGGATGCATGGGGGCATCCCCAAGCTTGAGCGCTTGACACTCCTGGATCTTCTTTCATCATCTTCCATCGCACACTTGAAAACTCCCTTCCTACATAACTCATCATAAGCTTATTAGAGAGGTTAGTACTCTTAATAAAATAATTTTCCCCAGTGGATATATTGGTATTCTTGAAGAGCTACTGTTTCTCAAGATTTCCAAAAGGTTTTTGCAAGAAAAAGCAAGCTTAAGGTTTGCAAAAGTTAGGAGAGACAAAACGTGGCAGAATTTGTGAAAACAGAACAGCAGGTAGTAAAGAATTTTTTTAGGGGTACTTCTGCAACTCGAATCAAAAACCTTGGAGCATACAAAAGTTCTGTGATTGTATAGAGCACGTTGTGTAAACAATTCAGCACAAAAAGATGAACTGGTGATTTATTCTGATTTTTCTCGTCACGAGGGAAGAATCTGTTTTCTGGACAGCATGTCACAACTTTCACTTCCCTTGTCATATGAGGCTATACTTGCTACAAAGCTTGAAAAATAAAGATACAATGATGTTGATACAGTAGTAACAATCATCAAGACTAATAAAAACAGAAGTAAAAACATCTTGGGTTGCCTCACAACAAGCGCTTTCTTTTAGGCCTTTATGGTATGCATGAAGATTATAAAAGATGCTCACATAAGAATAAGAACTTTGAAGCAATAGAGAGCATCAAGAAGCAAATATGAAACACATTTAAGCCTAACCCACTTCCTATGCATGGGAAACTTGTAAGAAAATAAATCAAAGAAGCACAAAGTGACATGCATAGGAAGGTGGAAAAAGAACAACTTCAAAACTTTCAACATGAAGAGAGGTGTTTTAGTAATATGGAAGTTTCTACAACCAAACTTCCCTCTCTCAAAATAATTTTCAGTAGTATCATGAACAACATCAAGAATATAACTATCACATAAATCATGTTGTTCATGACCTACAAGCACACGTGTATTGTTTTCAACACGGTCTTTAAGAACATAAGATAAATGCAACCCATAACACTGAGCCTTGAAAGAGCAACATTCTCAGGAATATGAGTTGGAGATTTCAAAACGATAATAGGAAAATCAAGTGTGGCTGTAATAGCAACAATTTCATGCTTAACATAAGGAACTATAGAGAGTTCATCTTTGTCAGCATCATCCATATTGGAATCATGGCCATCAACAAAGCAAGTATCAAGATCTTCAGAAAGGGATATTTCAAGTGAGTCCTCGCAATAATGGGAATCCTCATCATAGCAACCATTTTCCTCTTCTAGGGCAGAAAACATTTTATTTTTAAAATCCTCAATATAATAATTGGAAGCATAATTCTCGAAGAAATAATCAAGAACTGCAAAGTTTTCGAACTAGTGAATAGTACCGTGATACCTTTGAATCAAAGAAGCAATCTCATAAGCACCTTTAAAAGCAACAAACTATTGAATCTTTTCAACATCAAAGTAATCATAAACACCTTTCGCATAAGAAGATAAGATCTCATTTTCATTAAACTCACATTGGAAAGGAAGGTCTTTATGATCTATATTAGAGCAGCAATTAAAATCATAATTGTAGCACAGAAGTTTAGCATGGCAATAAGAAACATGTATTCGATCCAATAAGTGTTTCCCTTTCTGAGATAGGCGGTGTCGCGTATAATGAGCATGATCATCCAATGATTTTGCCTCAACCAGGTCGGTTGGGTTTTTAGCGCGAGCACAAATTGATCGAAGACGATCCAAGTGAAACATGTCAAACATGTCCATCCTACCATATTTGGGTGGCTCCACACCCATTGTAAAGATAGCATCAGTAGGCAGACGAAGGCAAAGCTAAAAGGTAGCAACTATTTTTTTTTCATAAAGACACAAAAGAAAAAAGAAAAAATGGAAACTAAACTAACAAGACTAAAAAGTAAAGGTAAAAGGTAGTGCGGAACTCCCCTATCTTATCACTCGGAGTCCCCAGCAACGGCGCCAGAAATTTGCTTGATGGCGTGGAAGTGGTAATGGCTTCTCGCCCTTCGTTGGTTACCCCAAGTGGAAGGTGAGATGTAGGATAGCAGCAAATTTCCCCTATGTAGAGGATAGGTTTTGTCTCCCGTAGGACTCCGGCAATGATAAGTAGGTGTCAGCGGCGCACCTGACGCGAACCTGCACACGATACAATTAACTTTGCTCCCAAGGAAGTTCAGAGAGGTTTTCAATCTCTCCGGTCTTGTTGTTTACAAAGGGTCAAACACACAAGGGATAATGATAATGATGGCAACTGAAAGTAAATACTAAAAAGGAAATATCTTGTAAACAATGATGAAAATATGGACCGGGGTCCCGTGATGTTCACTAGTGATGTCTCTCTCCCAAAAGACGATTAAACTGCTATGCGAGGTAAACAAATTACAGATGGGCAATTGACAGGATTATAAACGCACCGCAATGCTAACTATGCTACAAAAGAAAGGAAGAGGCTCATAAGCATGGGCAGTACGCCAAAATAAGTAGACCGAAATCTATCTACATCAACTACTAATCATCCACCTTGAGATATCTATACAGAACATCTCGCTGGTATTAAGTTGCGAGTCCCACCCAAAGTGTAAACCCAAAGCAACAGACAACTGCATTAAAAGAACTTTGCGTAAAGTAAACAATCCTTGCAACCGTGGTTACAAGCATCGTTGTTTTACCCCTTGTGGCTACAGCACATCCCCTAGACTCATGTTTCTGTCACTCAAGCGTGTCATCAAGGGGCATGTACCCACAATCGAGCATAATGTTCCCTCTTGGAGTTACTATCTACCACTTGGCCAAAGCAATAAACAGCAACGGAGAACATGCAAGAATTACTTAGGAAGAAAAATATAAGAGATCAAAACAAAATATATTACTCTATCACGATCTAAACATAATCTCATAATCCATCGGATCCCATCAAACTCAACATAGCAACATCAAAAGAATTACATATGTGCCTCGATCATGTAGGGTAGCTCACGAGGTCTCAACCATGAAGAACAAAGAGGGGAGGAGAACATCACATAGCTACTGATCACGGACCCATGGTCCAAGGTAGACTACTCACGGCACATCCGGGAAGCGTCCATGGTGGAGGCGAAGCTCCCAGAGGTCGGTCCTCCCTCCGGCAAGGTGCCAGGAAGGGTCCGGACGGTGCTCCCGATCTTGGAAGCGCGGAGGTGATACGGTGAGGATCTCTCACTCCTTGTTGGTTACCCCAAGTGGAAGGTGAGATGTAGCGTAGCAGCAAATTTCCCTCGGTAAAGATACCAAGGTTATCGAACCAGTAGGACTCCAAGAGATACAAGAAGGTGTCACGGCGCTTGACGTGGACCTGCACACAGATACAAATAACTTTGCTCCCAACGAGTACAGAGGAGTTGTCAATTCCTCCGGCCTTGCTGTTTACAAAGGATAAACGCAAGAGATAATAATAAATATAGCAACTGAAAAGTAAACTAAGGATGTAAACAGTGATATGAAAATGGACCGGGGTCCCGTGATTTTCACTAGTGATATCTCTCTCCCAAAAGACGATAAAAGTGCTAGCGAGGTAAACAAATCACAGTTGGGAAATTGACAGGATTATGAAGGCACCGCAATGCTAACTATGCTGCAAAGAAAGGAAGATCTCAAAAGCAATGGGCAGTACGCCAAGGTAAGTAGACCAAAATCCATCTGCATCTACTAAGAATCATCCACCTTGAGATATCTATCCAGAACATCTCGCTGGTATTAAGTTGCGAATCCCACCCAAAGTGTAAATCCAAAGCAACAGACAACTACATTAAAAGAACTTTGCGTAAAGTAAACAATCCTTGCATCCGCGGATACAAGCACCGTTGTTTTATCCCTGGTGGCAACAGCACATCCCCTAGTCTCATGTTTCTGTCACTCAAGCTAGACATCAAGGGGCTGAACCCACAATCAAGCATAACGCTCCCTCTTGGAGTTGCAACAAAATACTTGGCCAAAGTAAAATACGGCAACGGAGAACATGCAAGAATTTACTCAAGAACAAAATATAAAATAGAAGAACCGAATATATTACTCATCACAATCTTAACATAGTCTCATAATCCATCAGATCCCAACAAACTCAGCATAGTAACGGCTGAAAATTACAAAGGTGCCTCAATCATGTGAGGCAGCTCACGAGGTCTCGAAAGTGGAGGCACAAAGAGGGGAGAGGAACATCACATAGCAACTGGTCACGGACCCATGGTCCAAGGGAAACTACTCACGGTACATACGGGAGGTGTCCATGGATATGGATGGTCTCCCGGAGGGGGTAGCTTCTCCCGGCAGGGTGCCGGAGCAGCTTCTCCAGGCAGCCACGATCTTGAAGCGGCGGCGGCGGTATAGAGGTGAGATCGCGGAAAAGAGATCGATATTAGGGGTTTCCACCCCGAGGGCTAAATATAGGCGGAGGGGGGGTGTCGAGGGGACCCACCAGGCAGCCAGGAGGCCTCTTGGCGCGGCCTAGGGTGGGGCCGCGCCAGGGACCCTCCTGGTCTCCTGGTGGTGGCCCTCCTCCACTGCCTTGGTTATTCCGGAAGCTTCCGGGTCGCTGATTTTTTATCTGATTTTTCTGGATTTTTTGGATTACTTTTAATGGCCGGAAAACCTGAAATACAAAAACAGCAAAAAACATCAACTAGCAGCTGGGTGCACTGGGTTAATAGATTATTCCAAATATGCTCAAAAGTGTATGAAAGTTCAAGCAAAACATGGCAAAGTCACACAAAACATGCATGGAGCAAGCAGAAATTATAGATACGTTCGGGACGTATCAACATCCCCAAGCTTAATTCCTGCTCGTCCTCGAGTAGGTAAATGATAACAAGCATAATTTTTGTGGTGACATGCCACACAACCATATAAGAACTTTTTAAGTAAAACAATCAAAGCATGCAATTCAATTCAAGTCTTAACAAGCAAGAGTCTATATTAGCATTGACACGAGCAACAAAAGAACAAAAGGTGCAAGAGCTCTCGTTGTACGTGACTCGAATGTCTCCAGATGGTGTTTGCGTGCAAGCAGGGGACTGGGAAAAAGAGAGAAAAAAGGTTGTTGAGAACAACTATCTACTAAAGTTTCACACTTGGTCTCCTTCGGATTCTTATCTTGACTCGTCCCCAGACCACTAGCCAGGTACAAGTCAAACTGATCCACTCCCTTTCGATATTTTGAGCACTCATGCAATGGATGAGCGTGAGCAAGAAAGTTGACACCTAATAGGCGAAACAGAAAGAAGGTGGAGGAGGAATACAAAAAGGTGTGAAAGGCTCACATCAATGAGGACAATCATAGGCGAGAGAAGGCCATATGATAGATATGATGTGAGGAGTTGGGATTGCCATGCAACGGATGCACATGTGAGCTAAAATCTCTCCAAGGGAACTAGTGGGGGTGCATCTAACTTGCTTGCTCAAGAAGACCTAGAGCTCGTTTGAGGAGGCTCATAATTGGAATATACAAGCCAAGTTCTATAGTGTGAAGGTCCCCACATAGCTATATGCATGAATGATGATCTCTATGGAGTACAGGGGATAGAGGATGAAGTACTAGTGTGGACCTCTCAAAAGGAATAGTAGTGTGCCCCCTTCTCTCTTTTTATTTTTCTTTTTCTCTTTTTTCTATTTTTTTGTATTTTTTTGGTGGCCTCAATGGCTCTTTCTATTTAACTCTCATTTGTCCTCTTTGGGATCTTTTGATTTTGTCCTCTTTGGGATATTTTCCTCACTTTAGGGGCAACACTCTATATTTTACAAGAATATAGGAGATCTTTCACACTTTACAAAGGTACTCACATAAAGAAGATATAACTATCATGATGCAAAGGTATGACATGAGGATCAAGTCATGAAATGATGGATGTTGCATGGAAATGTATCTCGGAAAGGCTATGGAAATTCCTTGTAGGTAGGTATGGTGGCTGTTTTGAGGAAAGATATAAGGAGGCTTATGATGACAGAGCGTATCGTGCCAAGGGTTTGGATGCACCGGCGAAGTATGCGCCAACTCTCAAGGTGAGAAAGGGCAATGCACGGTACCGAAGAGGCTAGAAAAAGTATAGGTGGGTGGAAGTGTCAACTTTCGAATACTCACATTAGTCCGAAGAACTCATGCACTTATTATCGGTAACTCTCAATCTAATCAGGAGGTTCACAAAGAGACAAGTACCCCGAGGAGGAGTGTATGGGGGTTTGGTTATCCTTGCGCATCCTCGACTCATGGTACGTGAGTGTTCTCTAATATTCGAACCCTCCAGAGGTTAGTGATCCATCTAGTAGCTAGAGTTCTCAACAGGAGTTTTTGGTTTTCGAAAAACACACGGATTGCCCAAAATACGACATCTATCACTAATAGGCTCGAGCTCTTGACACCAAAAGTTAAAACATTACTCTAGTCAATACCTCAAAACTATTGCAAGTTACTACTACAAAGAGAAAAGCAACTTCAACTACCTACTTCTAGTCAAGACACAAAACTCAGTGCAATAGGCAAACTCTCTAACAAGATAAAACATGCAACCTATAGAAAGTTCAACCTAAAACAAAATAAAAGCTCTAGAAAAACTAAAGCACTACAACTAAACAGAGCAGCAGCTAAGAAAAGAAAAAGAACAACTCACAGCTAAAAGAATAAGCATGCAAATCCTATGAGGAGTTCTAATTCAAGTGGAGCGTGTAATTCTACCACACAAAAGAGTAAGCTGGGATCTAACTTGTTACTACAGCAAACAAAGCAAAAACAAACCTAAAAAAGTAAAGAGCGAGATGCTCCAAGTATAGCACATAACGCATGAAGCGATAAAAATATAGTGCAACGAGAGACGAACTGATAATTGTTGATGAAGAAGGGGATGCTCGGGGGAATCCCCAAGCTTAGACGCTTGAGTCTCCTTGAATATTTATTGGGGGTGCACATGGGCATCCCCAAGCTTGAGCGTTTGACACTCCAGGATCTTCTTTCACCATCTTCCATCGCACACTTGAAAACTCCCTTCATACATAACTCATTGTAGACTGATTAGAGAGGTTAGTACCCTAATAAAATAATTTTTCCTTTGCTGGAAATAAATATAATCTTGAAGATCTACTGTTTCTCAAGATTGCCAAAAAGTTTTTGCAAAAAAAAGCAAGCTTAAGGTTTGCAAAAGTAAAGAGAGACAAAACGTGGCAGAATCTGTGAAAAACGGAACAGCAGATAGAAACGAAATTTTTAGGGGTACTTATGCAACTCAAATCAAAAAACTCAGAACATATGCAAGTTTTGTAATTATATAGAGAACTCTGTGTAAAAATTTCAGCTCAAAAAGATGAACTGGGATTTTCACATGATTTTTCTAGTCACGAGGACAGAATCTGTTTTCTGGACAGCATGTCACAACTTTCACTTCCCTTGTCGTCTGAGGCTATAAAAGGCACAAAGCTTGAAAAATAAAGATACAATGATGTTGCTACAGTAGTAACAATCATCAAGACCACTAATAACAGAAGAAAAGCAAAAATAAAAACCTAAATTCGTTGCGGGCTGCCTCCCGAAAGCGCTTCTTTAGAGCCATTAGCTAGGCTTAAAGCAGAACATCAAGTCTTTTCAAGAGAATAACTAGCCCGTGTGACGGACTCAAAAGGTAACTTAATCTTTTTCCTAGGGAAATGTTCCATCCCTTTCTTGAGAGGGAATTGGAATTTGATATTCCCCTCTTTCATGTCAATAACAGCACCAACTGTGCGAAGCAAAGGACGTCCCAAAATAATTGGACAAGAAGGTTGACATTCAATGTCCATAATAGTAAACTCAATGGGAACATAATTGTCATTGACAATGATAAGAACATCGTCGATCTTCCCCAAAGGTTTTTTATGGAAGAATCAACAAGACGAACACCAAAAGAACAAGAATCAAAAGGTTTCAATTCAAGCATATCATACATTCTTTTGGGCATAACAGAGGTACTTGCTCCAACATCACAAAGAGCATACCAAGAAAAGTTATTCAATTTGATTTTTATCATAGGATCCCAACCATCTTCTAGCTTCCAAGGTATGGAGGCTTCTAATCTAAGCTTCTCCTCCCTAACTTTGATTAGAGCATTGGTGATATGCTCTGTGAAGGCAAGATTAAGTGTGCTAGTGTGGGGGTCTCTAGACATCTTGTGTAGGAAACCAATAACTTCAGGTAAAGTGCAGTTGTCAAAGTCTAGGTCACTACTATCTATCAAGGAGGTAGTGATATCATTTAGGTTCACTTGTTTGAAAGCCTCTATGTTCATAGAGGCTTCTTCATCTATGGTTGAGGTGGTAGCATCACCATTGATAGGTCCAGTGGGACTAGGGGTGTGATGGGTGCTAACTGTTTGGACATCCTCAACTACTTGGATAGTGGCTACTGTGTGGTAGGTAGGAAGGCTCTTAATTCTTTCCTCTTCCTCTTTTTCTCTAGCCCATCTCTCTTTAAGTTTAGCCATCATCCTAATGTTTTCATTGATTTACAACTGGATAGCATTAATAGGAGTGACCTTACTCTCCTCAAGGGGAGAGGTTCTAATTTTTAACATCTCAACATCAAGGGCTAAGTTATCTACCTTCAAACAAAGATTATCTAATTTAGCTAGTTTTTCTTCCACATTCTTGTTGAAGGCTTTTTAGGTAGTGATAAAGTCTCTAAGCATACTCTCTAGTTCAGAGGTGGAGTTTTTGGTGCTAGGATAAGTGTTGTTGTTCCCATAGTTGTTGGATGGGAAAGGCCTAGGATTGTTGCTACCAAAATTACTCCTATAAGCATTATTGTTGAAGTTGTTTCTAGAGATAAAGTTCACATCTATTTGTTCTTGAGCAACCAAAGAATTTAAAGGAACATCCTGAGGATCAATAGGAGCTTGCTTGGTAAGTAGAGACATGATAAGGTCAACCTTTTCATTTAGAGAGAAGATCTCCTCGACAGAATTTACCTTCTTACCAGTTGGAGATCTTTCGGTGTGCCACTGAGAGTATTTCAGCATAATCTCATCAAGTAGCTTTGTGGAAGCACCAAGTGTGGTTGACCTAAAAGTTCCTCCCGCGGCCGAGTCTAACAGGTTCCGCGAGGTAAAGTTCAAGCCTGCATAAAAAGTCTAGATAACCATCCAGGTAGTCAGTCCATGTGTGGGGCAGTTCTTGACAAGCGTCTTCATACGTTCACATGCCTGGGCAACGTGTTCATTATCCAATTGCCTGAAATTCATAATGTTACTCCTCAATTGTATAATTTTAGCAAGGGGATAGTACTTCCCGATAAAAGCATCCTTGCACTTATCCCATGAATCTATGCTATTCTTAGGCAAGGATTGAAACCAAATTTTAGCTTCATCCCTCAAAGAGAAAGTAAAAGTCTTAAGCTTAACAATTTCACCATCTACTTCTTTGTACTTTTGCATATCAAAAAGCTCAATAAAATTATTTAAGTACAAAGCAGCAGCATCTCTAGCACCAGAGAATTTGATCTTTCATAACAAGGTTCAGCAAAGCAGGTTTAATCTCATAAGAAGGTGCTGAAGTAGCAGGTGGAGCAATAGGAGTGCAGATAAAGTCACTGTTGTTGTGACTAGTGAAGTCACACCACTTGGTGTTTTCATTGGAACCCATCGTAGCAGCAGGTATTTTTGGTATTTTTGGTAAGGGACACAAAAGTAAAAACTGAAAGGTAAACTAACAAGACTAAAAAGCAAAGATAAAAGATAGTGTGCAACTCCCTTATCTTGTAGACTGGAGTCCCCGGCAACGGCGCCAGAAATTGCATGGTTGTCGGGAACAGTCTTTTGTAGCTCCTTGAGTCCCCGGCAATGGCGCCAGAAATTGTCTTGATACGGTGAGGATCTCTCACTCCTCGTTGGTTGCCCCAAGTGGAAGGTGATATGTAGCGTAGCAGCAAATTTCCCTCGGTAAAGATACCAAGGTTATTGAACCAGTAGGAATCCAAGAGATACAAGAAGGTGTCACGGCGCTTGACGTCGACTTGCACACAGATACAAATAACTTTGCTCCCAACGAGTACAGAGGAGTTGCCAATTCCTCCGGCTTGCTGTTTACAAAGGATAAACGCAAGAGATAATAAAAATGATAGCAACTGAAAAGTAAACTAAGGATGTAAACAGTGATATGAAGATGGACCGGGGTCCCGTGATTTTCACTAGTGATGTCTCTCTCCCAAAAGACGATAAAAGTGCTAGCGAGGTAAACAAATCACAGTTGGGCAATTAACAGGATTATGAAGGCACCGCAATGCTAACTATGCTGCAAAGAAAGAAAGGGCTCAAAAGCAATGGGCAGTACGCCAAGGTAAGTAGACCGAAATCCATCTGCATCTACTACGAATCATCCACCTTGAGATATCTATCCAGAACATCTCGCTGGTATTAAGTTATGAATCCCACCCAAAGTGTAAATCCAAAGCAACAGACAACTTCATAAAAGAACTTTGCGTAAAGTAAACAATCCTTGCATCCGCGGATACAAGCACCGTTGTTTTGTCCCTGGTGGCAACAGCACATCCCCTAGTCTCATGTTTCTGTCACTCAAGCTAGGCATCAAGGGGCTGAACCCACAATCAAGCATAACGCTCCCTCTTGGAGTTGCAACAAAATACTTGGCCAAAGTAAAATACGGCAACGGAGAACATGCAAGAATTTACTCATGAACAAAATATAAAAGAGAAGAACCAAATATATTACTCATCACAATCTAAACATAGTCTCATAATCCATCAGATCCCAACAAACTCAGCATTGCAACGGCAGAAAATTACAAAGGTGCCTCGATCATGTGAGGCAGCTCACGATGTCTCGAAAGTGGAGGCACAAAGAGGGGAGAGGAACATCACATAGCTACTAGTCACGGACCCATGGTCCAAGGGAAACTACTCACGGTACATACGGGAGGTGTCCATGGCTATGGATGGTCTCCCGGAGGGGGTAGCTTCTCCTGGCAGGTTGCCGAAGCAGCTTCTCCAGGCAGCTCCGATCTTGAAGCGGCGGCGGCGGCGGTATAGAGGCGAGATCGCAGAAAAGAGATCGATATTAGGGGTTTCCACCCCGAGGGTTAAATATAGGCGGAGGGGGGTGTCGAGGGGACCCACCAGGTAGCCAAGAGGCCTCCTGGCGCGGCCTAGGGTGGGGCCGCGCGAGGGACCCTCTTGGTCTCCTGGTGGTGGCCCCCCTCCACTGCCTTTGTTATTCCGGAAGCTTCCGGGTCGCTGATTTTTTTTCTGATTTTTCCGGATTTTTTGGAGCACTTTTAATGGCCGAAAAACCTAAAATAAAAAAACAGCAGAAAACAGCAACTGGCAGCTGGGTGCACTGGGTTAATAGATTAGTCCAAATATGCTCAAAAGTGTATGAAAGTTCAAGCAAAACATGGCAAAGTCACACAAAACATGCATGGAGCAAGCGGAAATTATAGATATGTTTGGGACGTATCAGGCGGCGGCGGAACAGAGGCGAGATTGTGAAATAGGGTTCTGTCTTCGGAGTTTCCCCGTCACGGAGAATAAATAGGCGAAGGGGGGAAGCTAGGGGGGCCACCAGGGGTCCATGCGCCCCCTGGCGCAGCCAGGCCCCTGGCCGCGATAGGTGGCCGCCTGGGCCCCTGGCTGTGGCCCTCTGGCCCCACTTGGGTGCTTCTGGAAGACTCTGTTACGCTGATTTTTTATCCGATTTTCCCGAATTTTTAGAGCACTTTTAATATGGGGGAAACCTGGAATAGAAAAACAGTAGAAAACAGGAACTGGCACTGGGGTGCACTTAGTTAGTAGGTTAGTCCAAATATAATCAAAAGTGTATGAAAGTGTATCTTAATCATAGCAATATCACACAAAACATGCATGTAACGAGCAGAAATTATCGATACGTTTGAGACATATCAGCTAGCCAAGTGGACCAATGTTCTTCATTACCGACCCACCAATTGGAGTCTCCCACGAGCAAGACTTTGACAAGTACGGCGACCCGAAGATGGAAGATGACTATGCCGCTTAGGATACATACATCACAACCCTACCGAAGAAAGGTATCCCGTTCAAGAGGAAAAGTGAAGGCGTCACGGGCCTAAGTTATTCAACCACGACAAAGAAGGGAAAGAAGAAGATCGTGAGGAAACGCTAGCTAGATAGCTAGCTCCAAATTTAAGAAAATCTTTTGTAATTTATGATCACTTTGTGTATGCATGGATTTAATATGCACTTCATAATTTATCAAAGTATTTGGTTGGCCACGAGATCATATATATCACGATAAAAAATAAAAGTATGCGCTACTGATGGCGTGGAAGTGATAATGGCTCCTCGCCCTTCGTTGGTTACCCCAAGTGGAAGGTGAGATGTAGGATAGCAGCAAATTTCCCCTATGTAGAGGATAGGGTTTGTCTCCCGTAGGACTCCGGCAATGATAAGTAGGTGGTTCGGCAAGTGATGCAATGTCTGAAAAGAATCACTTGCTTCTCCTGGACCTGCACACGACACAAATAACTTTGCTCCCAACAAAGTTCAGTGAGGTTGTCAATCTCTCCGGTCTTGTTGTTTACAAAGGATAAAAAACACAAGGGATAATGATAATGGTAGCAACTGAAAGTAAAAGAGAGAAAATAAATGAGCGTGGAAACAATGATGAGAATATGGACCGGGGTCCCGTGATGTTCACTAGTGATGTCTCTCTCCCAAAAGACGATAAAACTATTGGGAAACGTAGTAGAAAACAAAAATTTCGTGCCTACGAGTTAAGAACCCAAGATCATACATGATAGATATAGATTGCATACAAGGTTTAGGATAATGCTCACCACAATTGCAGCGGAAGAAGAGTTGGTGATGCGGGTTGAAGAAGATCTCACGATCCGTCCCACGTTCTCTCCCACAAACGGATCTCCTCGTCGATTCCCTCGAACAGTTCTCCGAGGAAGAAGAAGATGATCCTCGAAGTAAGATCAAAGTTATGATCTCTCCACCGGTATCCACACGTCCGGCACAGCAATCCGGAAGCGCTCCGCCGTCCAGAGAAGAATGCCTACGAGAAAACTAGAGAGAGAAAACCCTAGCGAGTTCCGATCTAGATTAGAATCTAAACTGGGGTCTAAAAGTGGAGCAACTAGCAACTAGGGCAAGGGGGGCGCAGGGGCTTGTTTGTCTCTTCCCCCCCCCCCCTTTTGGCTCACCTTATATAGGTGGCCAAGGGGCTTGGTGCGCCGGCCTAGGGGGGTGGGGAGTCCAACTTGGACTCAAAACCTCCTAGGACTTTCCCACTAGGACTCCTTCCATAATAGGATTGGGGAATCCTACTCCAAGTAGGATTCCCCTTATTTGTGGCGCCCCCCACCTCCTGGCCGGCCAGGGAAGCCTAGGTGGCTTTCCCCCCAAGCTAGGGGGTGGGGCTAGTGGGTGGTACTGCCCGGAACCTTCTGTGACCTTCTAGAAGCTTCCAGGACCTTCCGGGACCGTTTCGGGACATTCCGGACACTTCTGGAACACTTCCAGGACCTTCCGGGACCTCTAACGAATGTTCCGGAGTCATATAAATAGGTCACGGAACAATCCGGGCTAAGGTTAATATGTCCGGTGAACACAACATATTGTTTAAGCTTTCCACCGATCACCAAAACTATTCCGGTTGATCGTAAACTTTCCCATTACCAATTTCATATGAACTAAAGTTACCTGAAACAATTCCAAAGTATCTTAGCCATATTATTTGCTCTTTACTTGCTTCACTAAACCTTCAATCATCCTAGTATTCTAACAGATTACTGCACTTTAAGTGTGTGACCCAATAGGTTCGGTATTATGTGGACATGACTCAGAACGCTTTCCAGACTTACAGTCATTCGTCCATAATCAACAGCGGAGCCATGGACACCCATGTTGACTCCCACACATACATGAAAAGACTTCGAGTGAACCTTTATGTTTATCGTATACTATTCCCTTTGCTTCGCGATATATGACAAAGTTAGAGGAGAGAAGTTTGGCACCCATGTGAAACAACTTCTTGATCAGAAGCCATCAGTTATCCTCATTGCTCGTTTGTCTTCATTCCTCGTTATGTATACCGGTATCCCCGTGATTGAATCACAAAGTGTCTGGCCAGACGAGAATGGATACCGTTATACCGAGTGGGCCCTGAGTCTATATCTCTTCATCGTGAAGGAGCAAATCCCAATCTCGAACTATCACCGTTACTAGACACACTGTCCAATGTACCCAGAACTTATTTTACTACTTCCCATTTACGGGCAGATTCATCTAAGAACCAAAGCACATCTTCTTGTGTGAAGCAACTTGACATTCTCATGGTCTAAGGAACTATGTATATAATAACATTTTATGATATGACTTATAACATTGTTTTCGATGAGTTCTCTAAGTATATCATTTAACACTGGGGTCGGTTCAACATCATTGTTCGGCTAACAATATGCTCTCATTGCTATTGACATCCTTGTTGCAAGAACAATGTCCATGATTAAGAAAACATAATCATCAATAAGCACATGGGCTGGTCTTAGAGGAAAAACCAGGAACTCTTGTTGTTTACATTTCCACACATGCATATGAGTTTTCTTCTGAATCTCATAGTCACGATCATTGCAATTATAGCACAGAAATATAAACATTAATTATGAACATGAATATATAAATAATAACACACTTTATTATTGCCTCTAGGGCATATATCCAACAGTCTCCCACTTGCACTAGATACAATAATACTAGTTACATAAGTTCTCTCACACCAATGGTTGTTCGGTGTTGCTCATGCTTTGCTCGTGGAAGAGCCTTCGTCATAGGATCTGACACGTTCAGGTCCGTGTGAATCTTGCATACTTTCACATATCCTTTATCAACGAACTCTCGGATTTTTTGATAACGGCGTTCAATGTGTTTGGATTTCTGGTGGGACCTTGGTTCTCTAGCTTTCGCCACGGCTCCAATATTGTCACAGTAGATCTCCATGGGGTCTTCAGCACTAGGAACCACACCGAGCTCAGTGATGAATTTCTTAATCCAATATCCCTCCTTCGTAGCTTCGGAAGTTTCGATGTACTCCGCCTCCGTTGTAGAATCTGCGACCGTATTCTGCTTAGAACTTTTCCAGCTCACGGCACCCCCGTTGACTGTGAAAACATATCCTGATTGAGATTTGAAGTCATTCGGATCTGTCATGAAGCTTGAATCAGTGTAACCCTTTACAACAAGTTCTTCATCACCTCTGAATACCAAGAACATATTCTTAGTTCTGTTTAGATACTTCAAAATATTTTTGACTGCTACCCAGTGTGCATTACCTGGGTTGCTCTGGTATTTGCTACATATACTCAGAGCATAGGAAACATCTGGTCTTGTACATATCTTGGCATACATAACATATCCATTGACGAAGCATATGGAACTGTGCTCATCTCTACCTGTACCTCAGTGTTCTTAGGACACTGACTCTTGCAGAGTACCACACCATGTGACATTGGGAGGAATCCCTTTTTAGATTTCTCCATTCTGAACTTATTCAGAACCTTGTCTATGTACGTGCTCTGGCTCAATCCTATCAGGCGTCGTGATCTATCTCTATTGATCTTAATGCCCAATATGTAAGCGGCTTCACCTAAGTCTTTCATCGAAAAACTACTTTTCAATGACTCCTTTATAGTGTTAAGAAATTCTTTATCATTTCCAATCAACAATATGTCGTCTACATATAGTATTAAAAAAATATTGCGCTCCCACTTACTTTCTTGTAAACACAAGCTTCTTCGCCATTCTGGATGAAGCCAAAACCTTTGACCACTTCATCATGTCGGGACCCGGGGTTAGCGTATGCAAGTCCCGCTACGACATAGTCATATGGAGAGCCGAGAACCGTACCCACTTGTCTAAGCAGACAAGTCCAAGCACAGAACGTTCTCGGAAAGCATCGTACGTGAGGGGCATCCCATCTAGGCCGGATGATCAACTGAGATGGGTCCTCATCGTCCGCACACAAGTCTAAAGATATGGGTGATGAACTCCCATATTCACAGACAAGTCGCCTCAACCATACTATCGACTATCTCATAACTCTTACATAGACTTATTCCAGCCCGATCACTTAGTCGGGGTCTAGGGCGGGCTCGATCATACGACAAAGTGTGCACGAGACAGAGTCTCGAGCAATCGCATCGCGATGCCCCAAGCTGCGCACATCTAAGGGCCACTTGGTGTATGAAAGACCGCCAGGCATATCACAACTAAGGTCTCGAAAACTCATACAAAGACATGCTTGTTATAAACATTCACGCAGTACACATGCCTTGTATGAACAGCAGGTATCATTGCAATTCTCTACAAAGTATACATTTTATTGATAACTCTCACAGAGTGCACACAGAGATCACAAGCATGTGATCCAACATTACAACAAACAAGCGGAAGCAAAGTAGGTCTGAGTACAGACAAGTTTAACAGATGGCTTGAGAAGCCTTATTTAAACACAAGCCCTCCACGAGGGAACCAGTCGTCTGACTGGGACTACACTAGCTTGGTCTTCAGTCGTCGAGCTCGATGAAGAAGCCACCTTCGGGGTCAGTGGGTTCATCTAAAACATAGAATAAGCAAACGTGAGTACAAAGTCGTACTCAGCAAGACTTACGTAGGAACTATACTACTCATGCACATGTATCAAAGTAAAGGGAGGTGGGGTTCAATTGCAGAAGTTCCAGATTTGACTGTGCTAGTCCTGAACTACGAGTACCAGACTTGAGGTAAGAAGCGTACACGAGTCCACTACATTCTCCAACCAATTACACCACTATGGTGCCTTCCTCGACTTCCCCACGAGAAAGCATGCCATAGCACTCACACATATCTTGGCAAGTTTTATAAGTATCCAGTTAAAGTTGTCTAATAATCAAGCTAAGCTTTCCAGGCAGTCCTTAACCGCGGACGTGGCTATTCGAATAGTTTTGTTAACCCTGCAGGGGTGTACCGCTATACACACATGACCATCGGTTACCGCCTTTGTACTCGGCACCGTTCAAGAAGTGTCGGCGAGGATGCTCACCACAAATGTTACCTCATAGCCGATCTAGTCCAAGAAAACCGCCTACCTGGGTTGGCTACCACTATCGGTTGAGCCGTTCTCACACTTAGAAGCCAGGCCACAAACCTACCAGAACTCCGAACTACTGCAACATCTGGACATCGAAAGGGATGAGTTAATAGGTTGAGAGGGGTCAGTGAGCCCAATGTGTGGTTGTACTCTTCATCTTGGATCACCACACAAGAACTTGGACTTAGGGCGGTGTTCAATGAGACAACCCACCGTGTACTCCTACACAGCCTCTCATCGTTCACCTTGTATTAGGGTAGATTCACCAACACATTTCCACCATCATCAACATGATGACTACCATCCCGACTCACATAACAGTAACAACATTGTATCATTCTAAGCATGCAATAAGCAGTAACAATTGCAGGGGCCACATGATATCAACCAACTCCTACATTAGCTAGGATTGTGGTTTGCTTACTACTGTGACAAATGATAGATCATGCAAAGGAATGGGTTCAGCTATACGGTAGAAACGTAGCATGAAAAATGATAGGTCATGCAAAGGAATGATACAATGCATAAGGGAGACATGAGAGGGAAGTGGGATTTTATCGACATGATCAATGGGGGTTTGCTTGCCTTGCTGACGAGGTTCAGTCTCGGGATCTTCAACGAAGGGGCAGCCTCCTGTTCCGGTTCAACTTCTACTCGACAAACAACAAACAAGGTAGCAAAGTAAATACAATGCACAAGCACATGGTTGATAGTTAAAACTTGGTTTTCATGCTTCTGATGTGTGAGGCAATTCCATTTAAATGGAGTATATTGCAAATGAATTGCAAATTCAAACTCCAATTTGAATTCAATTTAGCCAAGTTACAAATGTTATTGTTTGATCAATGAAATTCATCTTGAAATGTGTATGATATTCCTCTGATGTTCAAATGAAATGTGGCATGTTGCTAAGATTCAAATTGCAAAAGCATTTGAACTTAATTTGATTAAATTCCAATTAAACCAAATAGCAAATGCTACTGGTCCCATTTTAAATTCAACTCAAACATAGTTGAAAGTTGTGTATTTGGATAGATTATTTTCTCCTGGTCATTTTTCATATATTATATGTTAAATTTGGAGTTAATATGAATTTTCTATGAATTTCCAAAGTTTCAGCCTTTTTTGGAGTTTCTGGAATTAAATAAATCAATTTAAATGCTTTACTGCGTAGGCATGACGTCAGGATGACGTGTGGGGGGGGCAGACATGTGGGGCCAGCATGTCAGTGTCACAGGGTTCTAATCCGGCTGGATTAATCTAACCAGTGGCTAATTAAGCCACTGGGGGCCAGTGTTAGTGGGTTAGGGGGGTCATTAGCAGGGAGGGTTAGTGCTAATGACGCCGACCATGTCAGCTCGCCGGCGGCTCAACTCCGGCGACTTCCCGAGATGGCGGCGTCCATTTATACGGCGAATCCGAGCACCAAATCGAGCGATGTAACCTCCAGATCGAAGCCCCTTGCGTTGCTCGTCGAATGGGACCAAATCCAAGTGATGGGGTGCTCTGTACGCTCTCCGGCGTCGAGTTTTGCGGCGACGGAGCTACGGCTGCGAGCTGGATCTTGCTAGAAGGCGCCATTTGGAGCGGGTTTAGGCGTGATCGAACCAGAGGAGCACGGTGGTGACAACGGACAAGGTGACGGGGTCGATTGCATAGCGTAGGCTCGTCGACGACGAGCACGGCGGCTCTGTACTCCGGCGTCCATGGCAGATCGAGCTAGAGGATGGGAAGGAAGCCGTGGCTTGAGGGGAAACGCTCACCCAGACGCAGGGAGTGCAGCTGTCCAGTCGATGGAGGCGGGGAAGCTCTGGAACTGCCGGATTTCGAGGTGGATCCGCGGCGGCCGGAGACGAAGACGATGAAGTTAGCGAGCTCGTGGGGGCGCCTGGCTTCGATTCCTTCTGCACGGTGGGGTTGTAGACGACGGCGAAGCGGATGGACTTGGCGATGCGTCCTCTCGTCGACGGTGGCCGCGTGAAGACGGCGGCGTGTTCCACGGTTGCTCACGGACGGCGATGGAATCGAGCGGGAGAGAAAGGGGAGACGACTACCACAGGGGGAATGGACACGGCGTCTCCAGGGCGTCGTCGTGGCGCTTCTAGGCGGGTCGGGGAGGGGCCAGGCAGGCTAGCTGCTGCCCACCGGCGTCGGCATGCCGGGCACGCAGCTGTGTGCTCGTGCCCGGGGGTAGATGACAAGGCTGATTGGGATCGGCTGGCTGGGGGGATGAGTTGGGCCGAAACCAGGTGAGCCTCTTTTCCTTTTTTCCTTTCTGTTTTCTTTTCTGGCTTTTTGTTTTGTTGTGCTAAATAAATAGCTAGGCATTTTATTAAATGCTGAAACTTTTTATGTGGCTTCACAATATACTAGGCTAGCCACTTGTAAAGTTTGAACATTTTTAAAATTCAAATTATTTGAACTTTAAATCAAATAGGGGTTTTTGATTAATTCCAAGGTCCTGTTTGAATATTTGAAAAATCCATGAGCATGGGGTGGGTCCCACATCACTTGATATGTGATCACACTCATTTATAAGACTTTTCAAAAATCAAACATGAATTTTTGGAGAAGATTTATTTCTGGCCTTTTGAATTAATTCATCTGGGGGTGTTCCTTCTCCCATTTGAGTTTGAATTTGATTTCAAATGATTTCTTTTGAAATTTTTAGCATGATGCAAGGTGACTTTGATCCTAGCACATTACCTAACAGAGGGTTCTGACAACTCGCCCCCACTCAACAGAATCTCGTCCCGAGATTCAGAAGTCTGCGGGAGGAAGGAGGGATACTCGGCACGGAGACGGTCTCCTCTTTCCCACGTAGCTTCTCTCTCAGAGTGGTGTGACCATTGCACTTTCAGAAACTTAATCTTCTGACGACGAGTGACACACTCTGCGGAATCAAGAATACGAACGGGGTACTCTCGATAAGAAAGGTCATCTTGGAGATCAAGCGTTTCATGGCCGACTTCGCGGATGGGGTCCTTGAAGCAACGCCTGAGTTGTGACACATGGAATACATCATGTACTCGGGAAAGGTGCGGGGGTAGTTCAAGTTGGTAGGCAACTTCTCCACGTTTAGCAAGAATGCGGAAAGGTCTGATGTAACGTGGGGCCAACTTGCCTTTGATACCGAATCGTTGGGTTCCCTTCAGAGGAGTAACCCGAAGGTAAGCCTTCTCGTCCAGATTGCAGCTTTCTTGCCTATGATGACGATCATAGTAGCTTTTCTGACGAGACTGGGCTTCTTTCAATTGATCACGAACAATGCGAACTTGCTCTTCTTCTTTCTTGATCATATCCGGTCCAAAGAATTGTCTCTCACCGGTTTCTGACCAGTTTAGGGGTGTTCGACATCGTCGTCCATATAGGAGTTCAAAAGGAGCCATGTTCAGACTAGATTGGAAACTATTGTTATAAGCAAATTCGGCGAATGGAAGAGACTTCTCCCAATTCATTTCGAAGGAGATAACACAATATCTGAGCATGTCTTCAAGAATTTGGTTAACCCTTTCGACTTGACCGCTAGACTGAGGATGGAAAGCTGTACTAAAGGAGAGATGAGTTCCCATAGCATTCTAAAAGCTACCCCAAAATCTAGAGGTGAAAAGGCTACCATGATCAGAATTGATTTCCAAAGGAACACCGTGAAGAGACACACTTCTAGAGACATACAAGTCCGCTAACTGGCTAGCATTTATAGACTCGCGAAAGGGAAGGAAGTGAGCAACTTTGGAAAGCCTATCTATGACAATGAAGATGGCATTGTTTCATTTATAGTGACTTTGTCCCATTTCCACTCTGGAATAGGCAAAGGTTGAAGTGTACCATCAGGTCTTTGGTGTTCGGCCTTAATGCGATGACAAACATCACATTCGGCAACAAATCGAGCAATGTCTCTCTTCATCCTAGTCCACCAAAATCTCTGGCGTAGATCTCGGTACATTTTTGTGCTACCGGGATGAATCGAGAGGGGTGTGTCATGGGCTTCCTTGAGGATGATTTGCCTTAGTTCCCTATTCTTAGGTACTACCAAACGATTTCCAAAGAATATCGTTCCTTTACTATCTGTGGAGAAACATTTAGCAACTCCGCTAGCAATGTTCTCCTTGATCCGGGGAACACCTCGTGCACGCCTTTGGGCAACTATGATTTGATCCTCAAGAGTTGGTTTCGCCACCAAGGTATAAAGATAGCCATGAGGAACAATCTCAAGATTGAGCTTGCAAAATTCCTCATGAAGAAGTGGTTGATACTGTTGTAACATGAGGTTGTTACAATACGACTTACGACTTAGTGCATCAGCCATGACATTGGCTTTGCCTGTGGTGTAAGAAATTCCTACGTCGTAATCTTTTATCAACTCAATCCAGCGTCTTTGCCTGAGATTAAGATCTGGCTGGGTGAAAATGTATTTGAGGCTTTGGTGGTCGGAAAAGATCTCACAACGATTACCAAGGAGGTAATGTCGCCAAGTTGTTAGGGCATGAACTACGGCAGCGAGTTCAAGGTCATGGGTAGGATAGTTCTCTTCATGTGGACGCAACTGGCGTGAAGCATAAGCTACCACATGTCTATCTTGCATAAGTATGCATCCTAACCCTTGCCGTGAGGCGTCACAAAAGATCTCGAAATCCTTTTTGGTGTCTAGAGGTGCAAGTACGGGTGCAGAAGTCAATATCCTTTTTAGCTCTTGAAAGCTTTCCTCGCACTTGGGAGTCCATAGGAATTTCTTATCTTTCTTGAGGAGTTCAGTTAGAGTCTTTGCAACTTTAGAAAAGTTCTCGACGAAGCGATGGCAATAGCTGGCTAGGCCAAGAAAACTCCTAACTTTCTTAACCGATTCAGGTGGAGTCCAGTCAAGGACGGCCTGAACTCTCTCGGGATTCACAACAATGCCTTGTGCAGAAATCACGTGGCCTAAGTAGGTCACTTCTGGTAGCCAAAATTCACACTTGGAGAATTTAGCATACAGGCGATGCTCTCTAAGTTTCATCAATACCAGCCTTAGGTGTTCGGCATGTTCTTCTTCGTTCTTCGAGTAGATGAGAATGTCATCGAGATAAACCACAACAAATTTATCTAGGTACTCCATGAAGATCGAATCCATCATGCGCGAGAAAGTGGCGGGGGCATTGGTTAAACCAAAGGACATGACGGTGTACTCGTAAAGATCATAACGAGTAGTGAAAGACGTTTTTGGAATTTCCTCGTTTCGGATTTTGATTTGATGATAACCTAATATCAAATCCATCTTGGAGAAGACAGAGGATCCAGCAAGTTGATCATAAAGATCATTGATCCTGGGCAGTGGGTACTTGTTGTTTATCGTCGCTAGATTTAGCGGGCGATAGTCTATGCACATCCTTTCTATTCCATCTTTCTTCGTTACGAACAGAAACGGGGCAACCCCATGGCGATGAGCTAGGGCGGATGAAGCCTTTTTCCAACAAAGCTTCAAGTTGGTTTTTAAGCTCAGCTAACTCACGTGGGGCCATTTTGTATGGGCGTCTGTAAATTGGTGCGGTTCCTGGCATAAGATCTACTATGAACTCTACACATCTATCGGGTGGCATTCCCGGCAGCTCTTCAGGAAAGACATCCGGGAAGTCACGAACCACCGGAATATCTTCAAGGTCGGGAAGGGGAAGTACATTCAAAGAATGCACTTGGGTTCTTGTTCTGGGTGAGGTATAGTTGATTGTCTTGCCTGAAGGGTGGGTTAGTTTCACGGATTTGCCTTTGCAATCTAGGTATGCATTCTACCTTGACAGCCAATCCATGCCAAGGATTATATCGATGTCTGAAGACTTGAGGGCTATGAGTGAAGCAAGTAATACTAAACTCTCAATTGCAATTTGATTACCATGGATTACTCTATTAGTTTGCCATCTTGACCCTGGAGTTCGAATAATCATCGGGGTGGACAATTCAACAAAAGATAACTCATGACGAAGTGCATAACTTTCCGACATGAATGAATGAGATGCTCCTGGGTCGAAAAGAACGGAAGTAGGAATATAATTGACTAGGAGCGTACCAGGAATGACGTCAGTGGTGTCTTCAGTCTCTTCGGCGGCAATCTGATTCACACATCCACGAGTGGCGGGAGGAGCGGGTTTGGTGGTGTAGACCTTCTGGGGTGGCTTGCCACGACCGTTGTTGTTGCCTCCGGCACGGGGTGGAGCATTCTGATTCTGGAGCTGGTTCTGGGGACACTCGCGGGAGTAGTGGCCTGCCTGACCACACTTGTAGCAGGCCCCAAAGACAGTGCGTGGAGCTGGGTTATTCGGTGGAGCGGGGTGGAACGGAGTTGGTGGACGAGGCGCCACATAGGATGGCATCGGTGGGTTGTTCTGGCGTAACATGTTGTTGGGGATCCAGATCTTGCGCTTCTGAGAGCCTGAACTGGATGAACCATCATCTCTAGGGTGTTTGCGGAAGTCAGTGGGGGTGTTCATGTCCTCTGCCTTGATGGCCTTGTTGACAAGGACCTGGAAGGTGGCAAAGTCATGTAGGTTGAGCTCACGACGGAGTCCGAAATTAAGTCCACGACGGAACCTTTCTTGCTTCTTAGCGTCGGTTGAGACCTCTTCAGTAGCATAACGAGCCAGTAGGTTGAACTCATGACTAAACTCGTCAACAGTCCTCCTGCCTTGGGTGAGGTTGCAGAACTCCTCACGCTTGTGGTCCATAAGACCCTTTGGGATGTGGTGCTCACGGAATGAACTGCAGAACTCATCCCAAGTAGTGGGCGGTCCAACGGGACGCATGTTCAGGAAATTCTCCCACCAAGAGCTAGCTTCACCCTCGAGGTGGTAAGTGGCATAGCTGACCCTGTCACCATCTGCAACATGGCCTGCCTGGAGCTTCCTCTCGATGTTGCGAAGCCAGTCATCGGCGTCAAGGGGCTCGGTGGAGTAGCTGAAAACCGAGGGATGAAGCCGGATGAAGTCGTTCAGAGACACCAACTCTTTGCGCTACTGAGTGGTGTTGCGGGCAATGACCTCCAGCAAATGGTGAGAGTCTCGGCGGTTCCTCTCAACCTCCATCAGAACCTGAGCTATCGTGGGTGGGGGTGGAAGATTGTCTTCCTCCGGTTCATTCCCACGACCATGGGCACGACCAAGCTGGCCACGGGTTCCTTGAGACATCCTGAAGGTGAAAACCAAAGTCAAACAGAGTTGATTGGAAGATCTAAACAAGGTATTGAAGGTACTGGAAGAATCACAGAGCAAAGGAAGTAATCATCTTGACAACATGGTGATAAAAGCATACAAGCCATATACTCACAAGCTGTCATACAAACCATACATCATTTTAGTACAAGCGCCAAGCTAATACAAACGTGATGAAGATGATACATCCTTCAGAGGCACTCTGACTTCCTATACATTATTTATCTAATCCTCTGGAACTTAGAAAACCTTGCGTACAATATACTAAGATACTACTACATCCTCACTAAAGTAAGACCACAGGCGGTCTCACTCATCTCCATCTCCATAGTAGTCCTCGTAAAAGTTACCCGCGTAACCCGGTAGCTGAAGGTGACCACCGGAAAACACGGAGGCCTGTGGACCCTCATATCCATTTGGGCAAGGATGGGGCCTAGGTCCAGCGTAGGGTGGAAGCAGAGGACCACGGGGTGGAAAAATGCCTCCAATCTCGGGCCAAGCAACTCGAGAAGGCATCTGTGTCCTGGCTGGGTAGATAGCATCATACTCCACTGATCCAACACTCACAAAAGGAGCCAGGAGTGTAAGTGCTCGATACAGACGAACACGGGTGGCATGAAGCTCAAAACGAAGGGCGTGTGCATCACGATCTCTATCACAAGCGTGTCGAGCAGTGATCTGAAGCAAAGTATCCTCCAGGGAGTGATCTGTGTACAATCCGGTGTAATATCCCTCTTCTCCTGGAAGTGCAGCAGGTATATAGCGGAAAGGTGATCCTGCAAGCAGTGCATGCTCCTCTCTCAGCAGGGTAATACATGAGTATGCAGCATCATGCACAACCATGTTCTTGGTGACACCAATGCCATGTCCAAAAAGGATAGGCTGAGAGACTCCAATGTGGTGCGGGTAAATCCTGACAGTGCAGTGGAACTGAGTCTGGTTGAAGTCAAGGAACTGCTCCTCAACGGTGTACTCAGGATACCATCGATAGCCAATTAAGGATATCATCTCGGTGAGCATGGCTGGATGCCCACGCACATCGAGGCACCTGGTCAGACGAACAATCTGCCGAGGGGGAAGGTCCGCCATCTAAAACAGAAAGAAGGAGTATGCAAATGCATCAGATTATGAAGAAACTTGGAATGACTCGGGCAGCATAACGGATGTAATTGCAAAAAAAGACAATTTCTTACAACATGAAAATAGCACTTACATACGATGTAAGAAATCAGGAAGCACAACAATTCTAGCAAACCGAACACAACTTTCTTACGGCTATAAGGAAGCAAACAACGAGATGTACTAATCAGACAGAGATGAGCCTAGTCCTATCTTCCCGTAGAACAAGATGAGGGTGACTCAGAACTCAGAATGATGAGGTTAAGGAGAAAAAGAAGCCTTACGTTGTTCCCTTATATACCCAGAGTAACTATATAACTATAGCAATCTAGACTCGACTTCGGCCAAGGCTGATAATCCTACAGTCATTCCTGCTCTGATACCAAGTCTGTCAGGACCCGGGGTTAGCGTATGCAAGTCCCGCTACGACATAGTCATATGGAGAGCCGAGAACCATACCCACTTGTCAAAGCAGACAAGGCCAAGCACAGAACGTTCTCGGAAAGCATCGTACGTGAGGGGCATCCCATCCAGGCCGGATGATCAACTGAGATGGGTCATCATCGTCCGCACACAAGTCTAAAGATATGGGTGATGAACTCCCTTATTCACAGACAAGTCACCTCAACCATACTATCGACTATCTCATAACTCTTACATAGACTTACTCCAGCCCGATCACTTAGTCGGGGTATAGGGCGGGCTCGATCGTACCACAAAGTGTGCACGAGACAGAGTCTCGAGCAATCGCATCGCGATGCCCCAAGCTGCACACATCTAAGGGCCACTTGGTGTATGAAAGACCGCCAGCCATATCACAACTAAGGTCTCGAAAACCCATACAAAGACATGCATGTTATAAACATACACGCAGCACACATGCCTTGTATGAACAGCAGGTATCATTGCAATTCTCTACAAAGTATACATTTTATTGATAACTCTCACAGAGTGCACAGAGAGATCACAAGCATGTGATCCAACATTACAACAAACAAGCGGAAGCAAAGTAGGTCTGAGCACAGACAAGTTTAACAATTGGCTTGAGAAGCCTTATTTAAACACAAGCCCTCCACGAGGGAACCAGTCGTCTGATTGGGACTACACTAGCTTGGTCTTCAGTCGTCGAGCTCGATGAAGAAGCCACCTTCGGGGCTAGTGGGTTCATCTAAAACATAGAATAAGCAAACGTGAGTACAAAGTCGTACTCATCAAGACTTACGTAGGAACTATAATACTCATGCACATGTATCAAACTAAAGGGAGGTGGGGTTCAATTGCAGAAGTGCCAGCTTTGACTTGGCTAGTCCTGAACTACGAGTACCAGACTTGAGGTAAGAAGCGTACACGAGTCCACTACATTCTCCAACCAATTACACCACTATGGTGCCTTCCTCGACTTCCCCACGAGAAACCACGCCATAGCACTCACGCTTATCTTGGCAAGTTTTATAAGTATCCAGTTCAAGTTGTCTAATAATCAAGCTAAGCTTTCCAAGAGGTCCTTAACCGCGGACGCGGCTATTCGAATAGTTTTGTTAACCCTGCAGGGGTGTACCGCTACACACACATGACCATCAGTTACCGCCTTTGTACTCGACACCGTTCAACGAGACAACCCACCGTGTACTCCTACACAGCCTCTCATCGTTCACCTTATATTAGGGTAGATTCACCAACACATTTCCACCATATTCAACATGATCACTACCATCCTGACTCACATAACAGTAACAACATTGTATCATTCTAAGCATGCAATAAGCAGTAACAATTGTAGGGGCCACATGATATCAACCAACTCCTACATTTGCTAGGATTGTGGTTTTCTTACTACTGTGACAAATGATAGGTCATGCAAAGGAATGGGTTCAGCTATACGGTAGAAAAGTAGCATGGTAATCATCCTATACAATGCATAAGCGAGACATGAGAGGGAAGTGGGATTTTATCGACATGATCAATGGGGGTTTGCTTGCCTTGCTGACAAGCACATGGTTGATAGTTGAAACTTGGTTTGCATGCTTCTGATGTGTGAGGCAATTCCATTTAAATGGAGTATATTGCAAATGAATTGAAAATTCAAACTCCAATTTGAATTCAATTTAGCCAAGTTACAAATGCTATTGTTTGATCAATGAAATTCATATTGAAATGTGTATGATATGCCTCTGATGTTCAAATGAAATGTGGCATGTTGCTAAGATTCAAATTGCAAAAGCATTTGAATTTAATTTGATTAAATTCCAATTAAACCAAATAGAAAATGCTACTGGTCCCATTTTAAATTCAACTCAAACATAGTTGAAAGTTGTATATTTGGATAGATTATTTTCTCCTGATCATTTTTCATATATTATATGTTAAATTTGGAGTTAATATGAATTTTCTATGAATTTCCAAAGTTTCAGCCTTTTCTGGAATTTCTGGAATTAAATAAATCAATTTAAATGCTTTACTGCGTAGGCATGACGTCAGTCTGATGTGTGGGGGGTGGGGGCTGACATGTGGGGCCATCATGTCAGTGTCACAGGGTTCTACTCCGGCTGGATTAATCTAACCAGTGGATAATTAAGCCACTGGGGCCCAGTGTCAGTCGGTTAGGGGGGTCATTAGCGGGGTGGGTTAGTGCTAATGACGTCGGCCATGTCAGCTCGCCGGCAGCTCAACTCCGGCGACCTCCCGAGACGGCGGTGTTCGCGTAGACGGCGAATCCGAGCACCAAATCGAGCGTTGTAACCTCCAGATCGAAGCCCTTTGCGTTGCGCGTCGAATGGGACCAACTCCAAGTGCGGGGGTGCTCTGTACGCTCGCCGGCGTCGAGTTTTGCGGCGACGGAGCTACGGCTGCGAGCTGGATCTTGCTAGAAGGCGCCATTTGGAGCGGGTTTAGGCGGTATCGAACCAGAGGAGCACGATGGTGACAACGGACAAGGTGACGGGGTCGATTGCATAGCGTAGGCTCGTCGACGACGAGCACGGCGGCTCTGTACTCCGGCGTCCATGGCAGATCGAGCTAGAGGAGGGGAAGGAAGGCGTGGCTTGAGGGGAAACGCTCACCCAGACGCAGGGAGTGCAGCTGTGCAGTCGATGGAGGCGGGGAAGCTCTGGAGCTGCTGGATTTCGAGGTGGATCCGCGGCGGCCGAAGACGAAGACGATGAAGTTAGCCAGCTCATGGGGGCGCCTGGCTTCGATTCCTTCTGCACGGTGGGGTTGTAGACGACGGCGGAGCGGATGGACTTGGCGGTGCATCCTCTCGTCGAAAGTGGCCGCGTGAAGACGGCGGCGTGTTCCACGGTTGCTCACGGACGACGATGGAATCGAGCGGGAGAGAAAGAGGAGACGGCTCCCAGGGGGGAATGGACACGGCGTCTCTAGGGCGTCGTCGTGGCGCTTCTAGGCGGGTCGGGGAGGGGCCAGGAAGGCTAGCTGCTGCCCGCCGGCGTAGGCATGCCGGGCACGCAGTTGTATGGTCGTGCCCGGGAGTAGACGACAAGGCTGGTTGGGCTGGGCTGGCTGGGGGGATGAGTTGGGCCGAAACCAGGTGAGCCTCTTTTCCTTTTTTCCTTTCTGTTTTTTTGGCTGCCTTTTTGTTTTGTTGTTCTAAATAAATAGCTAGGCATTTTATTAAATGCTGAAACTTTTTATGTGGCTTCACAATATACTAGGCTAGCCACTTGTAAAGTTTGAATATTTTTAAAATTCAAATTATTTGAACTTTAAATCAAATAAGGTTTTTGATTAATTCCAAGGTCCTGTTTGAATATTTGAAAAATCCATGAGCATGGGGTGGGTCCCACATCACTTGATATGTGATCACACTCATTTATAAGACTTTTCAAAAATCAAACATGAATTTTTGGAGAAGATTTATTTCTGGCCTTTTGAATTAATTCATCTGGGGGTGTTCCTTCTCCCATTTGAGTTTGAATTTGATTTCAAATGATTTATTTTGAAGTTTTTAACATGATGCAAGATGACTTTGATCCTAGCACATTACCTAAAAGAGGGTTCTGACACATCAAAACGAAGATTCCAACTCCGTGATGCTTGCTTTAGTCCATAGATGGATCTTTTAAGCTTGCACACCTTTCCAGCATCCTTTGGTGCGACAAAACCCTCAGGTTGTATCATGTATACATTCTCCTCGAGGTTCCCATTTAGGAAGGCTGTTTTGACATCCATCTGCCATATCTCATAGTCGAAATATGTAGCAATTGCTAGTAAAATCCGCACAGACTTAAGCATTGCTACTGGCGAGAAAGTCTCGTCGTAGTCAACTCCTTGCACTTGTCGGAACCCTTTCGCAACAAGTCTAGCTTTTTGAATAGTAACATTACCATCCGCGTCTGTCTTTCTTTTGAAAATCCATTTACATTCAATTGGTTTCAAACCCTCTGGAGGAATCACCAAGTCCCATACTTGGTTTTCGTACATGGATTCCATTTCGGATTTCATGGCTTGTAGCCATTCAGTGGAGTTGGGGCTCATCATCGTTTCTTTGTAGTTCACACGCTCATCATCTTCCAATATGAATACTTCGTTAGCATACCACTCGGGTAGCTGACGTACTCTGCCTGATCTCCTTGGTTCAGTCACTAGCTTCTCAGAAGTTCCTGCATCACTTGCAGGAGCTTCCGGTTCCTTCATCGGAATGACTGCTGGAACAACTTCCATCGTTTCATTCCTTGGTTCTGAAGGTTCACTAACCTCATCAAGCTGTACTGTCCTCCCACTCACCTCTTTGCTAAGAAACTTTTTCTCAAGAAAAGTTCCTCCTTTAGCAATAAATACTTTGCCATCGGAGGGGTGGTAAAAGGAATAGCCTACGGTGTCTTTGGCATAACCTACAAAGTACCACTTGTCTGCTTTAGGGTCGAGTTTGTTCGGTTGTAAACGTTTTACATAAACATCACAACCCCAAATTTTCAGGAACGAAATGTTGGGTTTGTTCCCATTCCACAACTCGTATGGTGTCGTTTCCACAGACTTTGACGGCGCCCTGTTTAAAGTAAAAGCAGCAGTCTCTAACGCATAACCCCAAAAAGAAAGTGGCAGATCAGTTAATGACATCATGGACCTCACCATGTCTAACAAAGTTCGGTTACGCCTCTCAGACACTCCATTTCTCTGTGGAGTTCCAGGTGGCGTCAGCTGTGAAACGATTCCACGCTCCATGAGGTGTTCTCTAAACTCATGACTAAGATATTCACCACCACGATCAGATCGTAGAAATTTGATTTTCTTGTCACGATGATTCTCAACTTCGTTCTGAAATTCTTTGAACTTTTCAAAAGTTTCGGATTTTTGCTTCATTAAGTAAATATAACCATATCTACTCAAATCGTCAGTAAAAGTTACGAAGTAAAGATATCCACCACGCGCTGGTACACTCATCAGTCCACACACATCACTATGTATTATTTCCAATAAGTCTTTCGCCCGTTCAACATGACCTGTGAACGGCGTCCGGGTCAGTTTGTCCATCAGACAAGCCTCACACTTATCAAATGATTCTAAATCAAAAGATTGAAACATCCCATCTTTATGAAGTTTCTGCATGCGTTTCTTTCTGATGTGACCCAGACGGCAGTGCCACATGTAAGTGGTATTTTCATCCTTCTTAAGTCGTTTAGAGCTTATGTTTAAGATGCCGTTTCTACATTCAAGATCTAAATAAAACAGCCCATTCTTAATAGGTGCAAAACCATAGAACATATTCTTCAAGTAAATAGAGCAACCATTGTTCTCAGACTTAAAATTATAACCGTAGCGGATTAAACATGATCCGGACATAATGTTCTTACAAATAGCAGGAACGAAATAACAATTATCTAATTCTATGGTAAATCCTGAAGGTAGATGTAGAGTGTAGATGCCCACGGCCTTAGCAGAGATCGTAGCTCCATTTCCGACACGCATCGTCACTTCATTCCTTTCCAGCTTCCTTATTCTCCTTAATCCCTGTAATGAATTACAGATATGAGCAACGGCTCCAGTACCAAATACCCACAACTTAGAGTGAGGGCCGGAAAGAAAAACATCTATGACATATATAACTTTTATACCTTCGCTGGTAAAACCAGGCTTCTTTCTATCTGCCAGATACTTCTTGCAGTTCCTCTTCCAGTGACCTTTAGATTTGTAGTAGAAGCACTCAGTATCTTTGTTAGGGCAAGTGCCAGAGGGTTTCTCGGTCTTGGCGCCAGGCTTGCCGGCGCCCTTGCTCTTGGACTTGCCCTTCTTCTTGAAACTGGTGGTCTTGCTAACCGCCAACGTATAGTTAGGGTCAGCCTGCATGGTAGTCTCCGCATTTTTCAGCATTGCAAGCAGTTCATTAACTGACTTATCCATCCCGTTCATGCGATAGTTCTGAAAAAAGCCTTTGAAACTTGGCGGAAGTGATTCTGGGACCGGAAATCCCAGCTCAGTCAACCTTTGCCCAAGGCGCATTATCTTTATCACGTGCTCACTGACAGGTGTTCCTTCCTTCATCTTGCAATTCCACATGGCATGAGTTACCTCATACCTTTCAGTTCTAGCGTGTTTGGCATACAGAGCGTCTAACTCCTTAACAATTAAGTGGGGATCGGTGTTTTCAAACCTCCCTTGTAACTCTGATTCCATACACGTAGTCATAAGACACTGAACTGCGGTACTATCATCAAGTTTAGTCTGATGCACATTCTGCTCAGCAACCGTGGCTTCAGGCCCCGGTGCTGCTGGGAGAGGTGTTGTTAGGACATAGTCCTTCTTAGCACTCCTGAGTACAATTCTCAGGGCACGAACCCAGTCCGCATAGTTGCTTCCATCAGCTTTCAATTTTTCTTTCTCAATCAACGGACCTAAGTTAAACTGGGGATTGACACGAGCCATTTCAATCTACAACATAAACACAAGTTTCACTTTAGACAATGTTCATAATTAAGTTGCACTAATTAATAATATTATTAATTTAATAAGTGCTCCCACTCAGACCAACATCTCTCGTAGTTGATTCTAAGTGATTCAAGATCCAAGTTTAGTCATCCGCCATTGATGTGACATCACTGATGACTTAGACTGAATTGGTAGGCCAACTTGCCAATCACGCAAGGGTGACTCTTGTTCATCTTTCGATGGGCGTGTTCCGGTAGCAAACTTTTATCCAAACCGTCAAGACAACCAAGTGCAAATGCAGTGTGTTCTTAACACACCCGCCTTTTATGCGTCACACCGTGTGCACCCATGTGACATGACCTGCTCCGGTGTGAAACATAGTATAGACGGTGCTACAGTTGGGAGAACACTATCTACTTGATATTATTTTGCGAGAGATCACCCTAATAGAACACGACTACCGCGCATCAAACAAGGGTGCATCAAATGGATTAACATCACAGGAAATTCATAAAATATGTTACATGGTATAGCCCTTTGTGTCGTGAAGTCTTCGTTGCCTTCATGACTCCGTGGTTGAAGTCTCCACCCACCACCTTTTGTCCTTGGCGCCGGGACCTCCTCACGGCTTCGGCATGTGTGTTGGGGTCCTCCTTCACATCATTGATCATCACCTCGTCTCTATCTATAGCCTTGCCTCAAGCTACTAAATAGTTCTGGCACGCAGGTCATAATTGAGTGACAATCATATGACTCCAGTCATCATGCCGTACCACGGCTCACAGGCCGCGAAAAAAAATATTACATCATATAGCATCTGATACAAACACATTGAAAATCTTGAAGACTATACCACATCACATGCATTCTCTGCAAAAACGAGTTAGATCGCTATCTACACGGGTTGTTGCAAATTTTATCGTGGTTGTTAAGAAGGTTTACATGGCAAACGAGAAAACCTAGACAAAACAAAACACGATACTTCTTTTGTTGCTAGTTTAACATACGGGGTGCGTGTAGAAACTAATGCCACAAGCCAAACTTCGTTAAACGCGTGACCCCAGTGTGGATTTGAGTTCGTAAAATCCACAAGCCCGTTCATGTAAAATTTTCTATAGCAAGACTAGGATGAGATCCAAGGAATTTGATGTAGTCCATGATCAAGGCAACAAGCATACTAAGAGCAGCATAGAGGGATCATGGTAAAACTCAAACCTTGTAGCAAAATCACATCATGTCGTCGAGCAAAGAAAAGATCATATGATAGGGAAGCAAACAAGAAAATCAATGCCTCATATCAACATATGATCTACCTAAACATGCATCTAATCAAGGATCGCTCTGATACCACTGTTGGGAAGCGTAGTAGAAAACAAAACTTTCGTGCCTACGAGTTAAGAACCCAAGATCATCCATGATAGATTGCATACAAGGTTTAGGATAATGCTCACCAACAATTGCAGCGGAAGAAGAGTTGGTGACGCGGGTTGAAGAAGATCTCACGATCCGTCCCACGATATCTCCCACGAACGGATCTCCTCGTCGATTCCCTCGAACAGTTCTCCGAGGAAGAAGAACATGATCCTCGAAGTAAGATCAAAGATATGATCTCTCCACCGGTATCCACACGTCCGGCATAGAAATCCGGCAGCGCTCTGCCGTCCAGAGAAGAACGCCTCCGGGAAAACTAGAGAGAGAAAACCCTAGCAAGTTTCGATCTAGATTAGAATCTAAACCGGGGTCTAAAAGTGGAGCAACTAGCAACTAGGGCAAGGGGGGCGCAGGGGCTTGTGTGTCTCTCCCCCCCCCCATTTTGGCTCACCTTATATAGGTGGCCAAGGGGCTTGGTGCGCCGGCCTAGGGGGGTGGGGAGTCCAACTTGGACTCCAAACCTCCAAGGACTTTCCCACTAGGACTCCTTCCATAATAGGATTAGGGAATCCTACTCCAAGTAGGATTCCCCTTATTTGTGGCGCCCCCTCACCTCCTGGCCGGCCAGGGCAGCCTAGGTGGCTTTTCCCCCAAGCTAGGGGGTGGGGCTAGTGGGTGGTACTGCCCGGAACCTTCCAGAACCTTCCGTCACCTTCTAGAAGCTTCCAGGACCTTCCGGGGCCGTTTCGGGACATTCCGGACACTTCTGGAACACTTCCAGGACCTTCCGGGACCTCTAACGAATGTTCCGGAGCCATCTAAATAGGTCTCGGAACAATCCGGGCTAAGGTTAATATGTCCGGTGAACACAACATATTGTTTAAGCTGTCCACCGATCACCAAAACTATTCCGGTTGATCGTAAACTTTCCCATTACCAATTTCATATGAACTAAAGTTATCTGAAACAATTCCAAAGTATCTTAGCCATATTCTCTGCTCTTTACTTTCTTCCACTAAACCTTCAATCATCCTAGTATTCTAACAGATTACTGCACTTTAAGTGTGTGACCCAATAGGTTCGGTATTATGTGGACATGACTCGGAACGCTTTCCAGACTTACAGTCATTCGTCAATAATCAACAGCGGAGCCATGGACACCCATGTTGACTCCCACACATACACGAAAATACTTCGAGTGAACCTTTATGTTTATCGTATACTATTCCCTTTGCTTCGCGATATATGACAAACTTAGAGGAGAGAAGTTTGGGACCCATGTGAAACAACTTCTTGATCACAAGCCATCAGTTATCCTCATTGCTCGTTTGTCTTCATTCCTCGTTACGTATACCGGTATCCCCGTGATTGAATCACAAAGTGTCTGGCCAGACGATAATGGATACCGTTATACCGAGTGGGCCCTGAGTCTATATCTCTTCATCGTGAAGGAGCAAATCCTAATCTCGAGCTATCACCGTTACTAGACACACTGTCCAATGTACCCAGAACTTATTTTACTACTTTCCATTTACGATAAGATTCATCTAAGAACCAAAGCACATCGTCTTGTGTGAAGCAACTTGACATTCTCATGGTCTAAGGAACTATGTATATAATAACATTTTATGATATGACATATAACGTTGTTTTCGATGAGTTCTCTAAGTATATCATTTAACACTGGGGTCGGTTCAACATCATTGTTCGGCTAACAATATGCTCTCATTGCTATTGACATCCTTGTTGCAAGAACAATGTCCTTGATTAAGAAAACATAATCATCAATAAGCACATGGGTTGGTCTTAGAGGCAAAACCAGGAACTCTTGTTGTTTACATTTCCACACATGCATATGAGTTTTCTTCTGAATCTCATAGTCAGGATCATTGAAATTATAGCACAGAAATATAAACACTAATTATGAACATGAATATATAAATAATAACAGACTTTATTATTGCCTCTAGGGCATATATCCTACAAAAACTGCTATGCGAGGTAAACAAATTACAGAAGGGCAATTGACACGATTATAAACGCACTCCAATGCTAACTATGCTACAAAAGAAAGGAAGAGGCTCAAAACATGGGCGTACGCCAAAATAAGTAGACCGAAATCCATATTCATCTACTACTAATCATCCACCTTGAGATATCTATCCATAACATCTCGCTGGTATTAAGTTGCCAGCCCCACCCAAAGTGTAAACCCAAAGCAACAGACAACTGCATTAAAAAGAACTTTGCGTAAAGTAAACAATCCTTGCAACTGCGGTTACAAGCATCGTTGTTTCCCCCTTGTGGCCACAACACATCCCCTAGACTCATGTTTCTGTCACTCAAGCATGTCATCAGGGGGCGTGTACCCACAATCGAGCATAACGTTCCCTCTTGGAGCTACTACCTACCACTTGGACAAAGCAATAAATAGCAACAGAGAACATGCAAGAATTACTTCGGAACAAAATACAAAAGATAAGAATCAATTATATTACTCTATCACAATCTGAACATAATATCATAATCCATCAGATCCCATCAAACTCAGCATAGCAAAAGCAGAAAGATTACATATGTGCCTCGATCATGTAGGGCAGCTAACGAGGTCTAAATCATGAAGAACAAAGAGGGGAGGAGAACATCACATAGCTACTGATCACGGACCCATGGTCCAAAGGAAACTACTCACGGCACATCCGGAAAGCGTCCTTGGTGGAGGAGAAGCTCCCGGAGGTCGATCCTCCCTCCGACAGGGTGCCGGGAAGGGTCCTGACGGTGCTCCCGATCTTGGAAACGCGACAGCGGCGGAACAGGGGCGAGGATTGCGAAAAAGGGTTCTGTCCTTGGAGGTTTCCCGTGACGGAGATTAAATAGGCCAAGGGGCGCCACCAGGAGTCTAGGCGCCCCCTGGCGTGGCCAGCCCCTGTCCGCGTCAGGTGGCCGCCTGGGCACCTGGTGGTGGCCCCCGGCCCTCCTTCGGGGATCTGGAAGCTTCCAATACGCTAATTTTGTATCCGATTTTTCCTGGATTTTTGGAGAACTTTTTATATGAGGGGAAACTAAAATAGAAAAACAACAGAAAACAGAAACTGGCACTGGGGTGCACTGAGTTAATAGGTTAGTCCAAATATGATCAAAAGTGTATGAAAGTGTATCTAGATCATAGCAATATCACACAAAACATGCATGGAGCGAGCTGAAATTATCAATACGTTTGGGACGTATCAACATCCCCAAGCTTCATTCGTGCTCGTCCTCGAGTAGGTAAATGATAACAAGCATAATTTCTATGGTGACATGCTACCAACCATATAAGAACTTTGAAAAGTAAAGCAATCAAGGTATGTGATTCAATTCAAGTCATAACATGCAAGAGTCTATATTAGCATTGAAACAAGCAACGAAAGAACATTAGGTGCAAGAGCTCTCACTGTCCGTGACTCGAATGTCTCCAAATGATGTTTGTGTGCAAGAAGGGGGATAGGGAATACAAGAAAAAAGAGTATTTTTGTTGAGAACTCAATCTACTAAAGTTTCACACTTGGTCTTCTTTGGAATCTTATCTTGACTCGTCCCCAGACCACTAGCCAAGTACAAGTCAATTTGATCCACTCCCTTTCGATATTTTGAGAACTCATGCAAGGGATGAGCGTAAGCACGAGAGTTGACAGTTAGGATGGAAAATAGACAAATATGGTGGAGGAGGAAGACAAAAGGGTGAGAAAGGCTCACATCAATGAGGACAATCATAGGCGAGAAGGCCAAATGATAGATATGATGTGAGGAGTAGGGATTTCCATTCAACGGATGCACATATGAGCTGAAAAGCTCTCCAATGGAACTAGTGGGGGTGCATCTAACTTGCTCGCTCAGGAAGACCTAGAGCTCTTTTGAGGAGGCTCATCCTTGGAATATGCAAGCCAAGTTCTATAATGTGAAGGTCCCCACATAGCTATATGCATGAATGATCATCTCTATGGAGTACAAGGATAAGAGGGAGTACTAGTGTGGATCTTTCAAAAGTATAGTAGTGTTTCCCCTTTCTCTCTTTTTATTTTCTTTTTCTCCTTTTTCTATTTTTTGTACTTTTTTGGTGGCCTCAATGGCTCTTTCTATTTAACTCTCGTTTTTCCTCTTTGGGATCTTTTATTTTGTCCACTTTGGGATCTTTTCCTCACTTAAGGGCAACACTCTAATTTACAAGAGCGTATAGAAGATCTTTCACACTTTACAAGGTACTGAAATCATAAAGAAGATGTAGCTTTCATGATGTATGCAATATATGCCTCTGCCAGTGTAGCAGGAACATGTATGACATGAAGATCAAGTCATGAAGAGGTGGATGTTGCATGGCAATATATCTCGGAAAGGCTATGGAAATTCCTTGATAGGTAGGTATGGTGGCTGTTTTGAGGAAGGATATAAGGAGGTTTATGATGACAGAGCGTACCATGCTAAGGGTTTGGATGTACCGGCGAAGGTGGACGCCAACTCTCGGAGTGAGAAGAAAGCAATGCACGGCACATGAGAGACTAGCACATATGAGGAGGTGGAAGTGTCAACTTTCAATACTTACATTAGTCCGAAGAACTCATGCACTGATTATCAGTAACTCTCAATCTAATAAGGAGTTTTACAAAGAGACAAGTGCCCCGAGGAGGAGTGTATGGGGGTTTGGTTATCCTTGCGCATCCTCGACTCATGGTACTTGAGTGTACTCTTATTTTCGATCCCTCCAAAGATTAGCGATCCATCTAGTAGCTAGAGTTCTCAACTAGTTTTGTAGGTTTTTGAAAATAAACACGGATTGCCCAAAATATGACACCTATCACTAATAGGCTAGAGCTCTTGACACCAAAAGTTCAAACATTACTCACATCAATACCTCAAAACTATTGCAAGTTACTACTAAAATGAAATAGCAACCACAATCACCTACTTTCAAGACAAGACACAACTCAGTGCAACAACCAACTCTCTTAACAAGATAAACATGAAAACTAAAGAGAAATCCAGCAACAAACTAAAAAAAATCCAAGGCTCTTGCTAAAGACAAACTAAAACTAAAACTAAACATGGCAGTAGCTACGAAAAGATAAAGAACACACAACAGCAAAAAGATAGGCATGAAAAATTGTATGATGTGTTCTATATTGGAGTGGAGCGTTTTTCTCTCCCACACAAAGTAAGATGGGGTCTAACTTGTTATGAATAGCAAGAAAAGCTAAACAAAACTAAAAATAAAACCTAAGAGTGAGACGCTCCAAGCATAGCACATAACGCATGAAGTGATAAAAATAGAGTGACACGAAGGACGAACTGATGATTGTTGATGGAGAAGGGGATGCACAGGGGCATCCCCAAGCTTATACGCTCGAGTCTCCTTGAATATTTTTTGGGGATGCATGGGGGCATCCCCAAGCTTGAGCGCTTGACACTCCTGGATCTTCTTTCATCATCTTCCATCGCACACTTGAAAACTCCCTTCATACATAACTCATCATAAGCTTATTAGAGAGGTTAGTACCCTTAATAAAAAAATTTCCCCAGTGGATATAAAGGTATTCTTGAAGAGCTACTGTTGCTCAAGATTTCCGAAAGGTTTTTGCAAAGAAAAAACAAGCTTAAGGTTTGCAAAAGTAATGAGAGACAAAACGTGGTAGAATCTGTGAAAAACAGAACAGCAGGTAGTAAAGAATTTTTTAGGGGTACTTATGCAATTCAAATCAAAAAACTCATAACATACGAAAGTTCCGCGATTGTATAGAGCATGCTATGTAAATAATTCAGCTGAAAAAGATGGACTGGTGATTTTATCCGACTTTTCCCGTCACGAAGACAAAATCTGTTTTCTGGACAGCATGTCACAACTTTCGCTTCCCTCGTCATATCAGGCTATAACTTGGCACAAAGCTTGAAAATAAAGATACAATGATGTTGCTACAGTAGTAACAATCATCAAGACCACTAAGAACAGAAGTAAAAACATCTTGGGTTGCCTCCCAACAAGCGTTTTCTTTTACGCCTTTAATCTAGGCATAAGGCAAAAGAAGAATCAAGTTTTATCAAGAGAAAGAGAATAGCTAGCCCGTGTAACGGACTCAAATGGTAACTTGACTTTCTTTCTCAGGAAGTGTTCCATCCCATTTTTGAGAGGGAATTGAAATTTTATATTCCCCTCTTTCATGTCAATGATATCACCAACGGTGCGTAGAAAAGGACGTCCCAAAATATTTGGACATAGAGGTTCACACTCTATATCCATAATAATAAAATAAACGGGAACATAGTTGTCATTTACAATGATAAGAACATCTTCGATCTTCCCCAAAGTTTCTTTACGGAAGAATCAACAAGAAGAACACCAAAAGAACAAGAATCAAAAGGTTTCAATTCAAACATATCATACATTCTTTTGGGCATGACGGAGGTACTAGCTCGAACGTCACATAAAGCATAGCAAGAGAAGTTATTTAATTTGATTTTGATCATAGGGTCCCAACCATCATCTAGCTTCCTAGGTATGGAGGCTTCTATCCTAAGCTTCTCCTCCCTAGCTTTGATGAGAGCATTTGTGATATGCTCCGTGAATGAAAGATTGAGTGTGCTTGTGTGGGGGGTCTCTAGACATTTTGTGTAGTAAGCTAATAACTTCTGAGAGGGTACAACTATCAAAATCAAAATCACTACTAACAAAGGTGGTAGTTGTGTCATCTAGGTTCACTTGTTTGAAACCCTCTATGTTCATAGGAGTTTCTTCTTCTACGATTGATGTATTAGCATCACCATTAATAGGTCCAATGGGACCAGGAGTGCATTGGGTAATAATAGTTTCGGTATCCTCAACAATTTGGATAGTGGAAACTGTGTGGTGTGTAGGAAGGCTCTTAATTCTATCCTCTTTCTCTTTTTCTCTATCCCATCTTTCTTTAAGTTTAGCCATCATCCTTATATTTTCATTAATTGGTAATTAGATAGCATTCATAGGAGTGGCCTTGCTCTACTCAAGGGGAGAGGTTCTAATTTTTAACATCTCAACATCAAGGGTTAAGTTGTCTACCTTCAAACAAAGATTATCTAATTAACTAACTTTTCTTCTACATTCTTGTTGAAGGCTTTTTGCGTAGTGATAAAGTCTCTAAGCATACATTCTAATTCAGAAGTGGGGTTCTTGTTGCTAGGTAAGTGTTGTTGTTTCCATAGTTGGATGGAAACAGTCTAGGATTACTAGCAAAGTTTCCCCTATAAGCATTATTATTAAAGTTGTTTCTAGAAATAAAGTTCACATCTACTTGTTCCTGAGCAACCAAAGAATTTAAAGGAACATCATGAGGATCAATAGAGGGTTGCTTCGCAAGTAGAGACATAATTAAGTCAACTTTTTCATTTAGGGAGGTAATTTCCTCGAAAGAATTTACCTTCTACCTGTTGGAGCGCGTCCGGTGTGCCATTGGGAATAATTGGTCATCATCTCATCGAGAAGCTTTGTGGAAGCACCAAGTGTAGTTGACATAAAGGTTCCTCCCGCGGCCGAATCTAACAGGTTCCGCGAGGTAAAGTTCAAGCATGCATAAAAAGTCTGGATAACCATCCAGGTAGTCAAACCATGTGTAGGGCATTTCTTAACAAGAGATTTCATTCGTTCCCAAGCTTGGGAAACATGTTCATTATCCAATTTCCTAAAATTCATAATGTTACTCCTCAATTGGATAATTTTAGCGGGTGGGTAGTACTTCCCAATAAAAGCATCTTTGCACTTATCCCAAGAATCTATGATATTCCTAGGCAAAGATTGAAACCAGATTTTAGCTTCATCCCTCAAAGAGAAATGGAAAAGCTTGAGCTTAACAACATCACCTTCTACTTCTTTATACTTTTTCATATCACACAACTCAACAAAATTATTCAAGTGTAAAGCAGCATCATCTCCAGCACCAGAGAATTGATCTCTCATAACAAGGTTTAGCAAAGCAGGTTTAATTTCATAAGAGGTAGCTGGAGTGGAAGGTGTGGCAATAGGAGTGCAGATAAAGTCTTTGTTGTTGTGACTGGTGAAGTCACACAACTTGGTGTTTTCAGTGGAACCCATAGTAGCAGCAAGTGTGGCAGATTTTTTTGTCATTTTTGATATAAGACAGAAAGATAAAAACACAAAGGTAAACTAACAAGACTAAAAAGTAAAGGTAAAAGGTAGCGTGCAACTCCCCTATCTTAGCACTCGGAGTCCCCGGCAACGGTGCTAGAAACTTGCTTGATGGCGTGGAAGTGATAATGGCTTCTCCCCATTCGTTGGTTACAACAAGTGGAAGGTGAGATGTAGGATAGCAGCAAATTTCCCCTATGTAGAGGATAGGGTTTGTCTCCTGTAGGACTCCGGCAATGATAAGTAGGTGGTTTGGCAAGTGATGCGCCGTCTGAAAAGAATCACTTGCTTTTCCTGTACCTGCACACGACACAAATAACTTTTCTCCCAACGAAGTTCAGAGAGGTTGTCAATCTCTCCGGTCTTGTTGTTTACAAAGGATCAAAAACACAAGGGATAGTGAAAATGGTAGCAACTGAAAGTAAATGCGAGAAAATAAATGAGCGTGCAAACAATGATAAGAATATGGACCAGGGTCCCGTGATGTTCACTAGTGATGTCTCTCTCCCAAAAAACGATAAAACTGCTATGCGAGGTAAACAAATTACGGAAGGGCAATTGATAGGATTATAAACGCACCGCAATGCTAACTATGCTACAAAAGAAAGGAAGAGGCCCAAAAGCATGGGCAGTACGCCAAAATAAGTAGACCGAAATCCATCTGCATCTACTACTAATATCCACCTTGAGATATCTATCCAGAACATCTCGCTGGTATTAAGTTGCAAGCCCCACCCAAAGTGTAAACCCAAACCAACAGACAACTGCATTAAAAAGAACTTTGTGTAAAGTAAACAATCCTTGCAACTGCAGTTACAAGCACTGTTGTTTTCCCCCTTGTGGCCACAGCACATCCCCTAGACTCATGTTTCTGTCACTCAAGCGTGTCATCAGGGGGCATGTACCCACAATCGAGCATAACGTTCCCTCTTGGAGTTACTACCTACCACTTGGCCAAAGCAATAAACAGCAACGGAGAACATGAATGACGGGGATCAGCCCCGTCAAATCCCATGGTCAGGGACCCTGGGATAGTCATAGAGAAGGCACAGGTTGGACGATACTCGTCGGCTAACAGGAGAAGCACTTCCTGCTCGATATTATTGCGTGAGGGGGCGATTACAGGAGAGGCCAGGGGAGTCCTCGCAAGACCAGGTGAGTAGGTGTGTATTGTGTATTGCTGGACTTCTCCCCTCCCAGCCTTTATATACTAGGCTAGGTCCCGAGGTGTCCGTACTAGGTTACAAAGATAGTTTCCTAGTTCTAGTCTTGCCTTGTACGCCAAGTTGTGGCTTCCATATTAGTCGCGGACTCCTACGTCGGTGCTTGGTTTGGCCAGTCGTGGGCCTGTCATGGCTTCCTAGCGGGCCTTCTGTCTTCGTATGCACCGGGTAGTCTCATACGCAGGAGTCGTTGGGTCACCCCCTCGTCAGTAGCCCCCGAGTGCCTGGGGGACTCGAAGAGTCGCACATGGGACTCGAATTCATCCATGCTCTGTAGTTTGTAGGCGCGGCATCGCCGCGGGTCGCTGGCAGTTTTGAGCCATGACAATATCTGTTTCAAGGGATTGTTAAGTTGAAATGGCCCAAGGAGTTGACTGGTCGAGCCTTGGTGAATTGCTCAAGTGGAAAATACCGCAGTAGCCCAATCAATCTCACGTCCCTCGACATGAACTTGGAATGATCGGTGTCAATCAAAGTCATGCTGTTGCAGGTCTAAGCACATAGCCTGAGCGCGTCTGCTCGGCTCTTTCTATCATGCGAGTGCATGCAAAAGGTCGGGAGTGAAATCGCTCTGCGGCAAGTCCCGGCCTGTTCGTTCTGCGCAGCGGGGTCTTACCTACACGCTAAGCTTGCGTGGCATCTGCGTACAGTGTGTCGTAGCCCAGGCATAATTTCTTTTGTAGAGGCACGGGGCCTGGTTAGCGATGCACCCACTTGGAATAAACGATCAAGTGAGCTATTTAGCAGTCGCTCGCAGAGTTTGTAGTGAACTATGGCGAGGAATATAAGAAAGCACCCACTCAGAATGTCTTTGAGTGCGCGAGTAAGTCATATTGTTGAATTGTTGAGTCTTTTTTGCGAGTAGTCACTCGAATGCTTTACTGTCTTCAGGGTGAGGGAGCACCCGAACTCTGAAAGTATGTAGTTTTTGTTGGTGCGAGTGATCGCTCGAGCACGTCTTTGCCTTCTGGGTGAGGGAGCACCCGAACTCGAATAAAGGTACTCTCGATGGGAGTAAGAGATTTTTGAAATCAGAAAATTTTGCCCCCAAGAGATAGGTAGCCTTTGCTGTCATTTGTTTTTCCCTTGTATTTGACCCTTCCTTTCTTGAGATGTTACTTTGATAAGCATTGGCATGATTTTTGATGACCTAATATGACGTTTAGCCTTCGAACCGTCTCGTCTTCTGGCCAGTCATAATGATGACTTGGGCGCCGTGCTGCCTGGTGCCTGTTGGATTTCCAAGGCTTGTATTGGAAACGGGCGAGATTTGACGCGTCCTTTAAATAGTGCTGACCGTGTGAAGGCATCTTGTCTTGGAATTCATAAAGCCCGGCGTGCTTGGTCTTTGATTTAATGATGGTGCCGCCTGGGCTTCTTCGTGTTTTCCTAGTTTACCCTTGGATTATGTTATAAATACCTCCTTTCGTTTGCATGTTCTTGGCATTCATTCTTCGCATCTTTCTTTTCTGCTTCTTCTTCATATGGCGCCCAAGCGTGGTGGTGGTGTGACTGGGCGAGGTCGTGGCCGCCGTGGTTGTGGTGGCCGCATGCCTCGTTCTTCACGCGGTGGACGTCATGGCACTACGTTGGTGCCTTCTTCTTCTTCCTCCATGGAAGAGGGTTTTTGGCGCTATGATTTTCTTTTGCATGTTCTTAGCCGGAACGCTTCCCGGATTCCTCTTCCATTCTCATTTGCCTCCATTGCTTCGGAGCGTAACTTGAGGGGTTTCTAGCTCCGTCTTCACGGATGCGCTCGTTCTTCTTCTTGGGTGGAGCTGGAAGTTGATAATTCATCCTTGATTTTCCTTGGGTTTGGCTGGAGGGCGTTTTCTCGTCGGTTGAATCTGCGCGACGGAGATAGCCTTTGTTGTCACTTTGATGGCGAAGATACTGTTATTATCCGTGCATTTGATTCCGGTGGCAATCGTCTGGATCCAAACTGGGAGGAAACAAGCAGTGGTGATTCCGATGGCTCGAGTGGTGGTTCACCTGCTTCTCCCGAGTCTTCGTCTTTGGATGATTCCTCGGCCGACGGTGTTTGCTCTTCTAGTTCTAAGGATGAACTAGATGTCAAGCCGGTCGGCAAGCGGCTGCGTCAGTAGGCGAGGCACCTTGTAGAACTGGAAGACGGCGACCTTCTTCTTCACGGACTGAGTTGCTACTTTGTCTGTGGTGATGCCCGTCAGGTTGTGGCACGAAAGTGCCAATTATCTCAGCATGAGCACACATGTAGAAGTTGATTGTAGCCCGTCTTGTAGTTCAACGGGTCCTTCTGTAGCGGCAACTGTCATTTCGACTTCTTTGTAATTAAAAAAGTTGTCTTCGACTCCTTTGTAATGGAAAAAACTGTCTTTGACTCCTTTGTAATGAAACTGTCTTCGACTCCCTTGTAATGAAATTATCTTCAACTCCTTTTTAATGGGAAAAACTATCTTCGACTCCTTTGTAATGAAATTGTCTTCTCGGGTGTGTGCCAGTGCTCCCGATGGGAGTAGCCCCCGAGGCTGCGTTTGATTTGTAGAATCAAGCGTAGGCTTATGAATTTTTGTCTCACTGTTTTGTCTCTTCTTGTAGCTGTTTTTGAATTATTCCAAGTTTGGATCGGGTGCGCACCAGCGCTCCCGATGGGAGTAGCCCCCGAGTCTTTAGGTGATCGCTTGCGATCGGGTGAAGACTAAAGAACCGTGCGGTTTTGGATGCGACTTTCTTTGCAGGAGCTCTTGTTGTTTTTGGCGGGAGTCTTGTGTTCTGGTCTCCCGATGTTTGTAGATAGGGTCGCGTTTTTTAGCGAGGATAGCGTCTCTCGGGGGGAAGCTTATGCTCGAGCCCCCAAGTGCTTTTAAGTAAAAGTCGCATGAGCGAGGATAGCGTCTCTCGGGGGGGAGTTTATGCTCGAGCCCCCGAGTGCTTTCAAGTAAAAGGTCGCATGAGCGAAGATAGCGTCTCTCGGGGGGAGTTTATGCTCGAGCCCTCGAGTGATTTTAAGTAAGAGTCGCATGAGAGAAGATAGCGTCTCTCGGGGGGAGTTTATGCTCGAGCCCCCGAGTGATTTTGAGTAAGATGCTTTGGGCAACATTGTTTTATTCCTTCAAATTTTACATGGGTTGCCGATCGGTGCTGCTGCCGATGTCTCTGGCAATGCCTAGAGGACTATGGGTAGAACAGCCGTAGGTTCGCTACGTTCCATGGATTTCCCACGTCCTCATTGGTCTTCGGGTTCTTCAATCTGTATGCTCCTCCTCCTATGACTTCCGAGATGATGAACGGCCCCTCCCATTGTGGGGCAAGCTTGTGCACTTTTTCCTGTATCAGCCGTAACACGAGGTCTCCTTTGTTGAACGTTCTGGTCCACAGGCGACTGCTTTGATATGTGCGTAATTGTCCTGGTATCCTTCAGATCTTATGATGTTTGTGTCCCGTGCTTCGTCTGCTATGTCTTTGTCGTTCTGCGGCGCTTCTTCTGCCCCTTCCTCTTCGTACCCTGAGATTCTGGGTGCTCCGAATTTTAAGTCGTGCGGCAGTACTGCTTCTGCCCCGTATACCAAGAAAAAGGGTGTATACTGGGTTGAGCTGTTTGGGGTGGTGCGCAGGCTCCATAGTACTGCGGGAAGTTCCTCTATCCAGTTTCATGCGTCTTGTTCCAGTGGTGCTAGGAGTCGCTTCTTTATTCCTCCGCATACTAGGCCGTTGGCTTTCTCCACTTGGCCGTTGGACTACGGGTGCGCGGCTGATGCGTAGTTGATTTTGATGCCCAGCTCGTGGCAGAAGTTTTGGAATTCTGCTGCTGTGAAGTTTGTGCCATTGCCTGTGATGATGTTGTGTGGCACTCCGAATCTGAAGATGATTGATCTGATGAAGTTGACTGTCGTGAGGGTTGTTGAGCTGGTGATTGGTACTGCTTCGATCCATATGGTGAACTTGTCGACTGCGACTAGTAGGTGTGTTCTTCCTACTTTTGAGGATTTCTTGAGTGGGCCTACCATGTCGAGTCCCCATGTGGCAAATGGCCATGATAGCGGTATGGTTTTGAGTTCCGATGCTGGGGCGTGTGGCCTGCTGGCGAACTTTTGGCAGGCGATGCAACGCCGTACGATATCCTCTGCATTTCTCATGGCGGTCGGCCAGTAGAATCCTGCTCGAAAGGCCTTGGCCACGAGTGCTCGACTGCTGGCATGATGTCCGCAGGTGCCTTCGTGAATCTCAAGTAGTAGGTATTTGCCGTCTTCTTCATCTATACACTTTTGGAGGACCTGAGAAATGTTGTGCTTGTAGAGCTTTCTGTTGATTACCGTGAATGCTTTAGATCGTCGACTGATGCGTCGGGCTTATGCAACGTCTTGTGGTAGAGTGCCTTCGACTAGGAATCGAAGGAAAGGTTTTGCCCAGGCCGGATCTTCGAGTGTTGCTAGTTCTTCGACTTCGATTGCTTGGCTATTTGTGTCGTCGGCTGCGCTCGTTGTTGCCACCTGTGCTGGCTCATTTGTGTCGTCTTCCCCTGCGAGTACCTTGGGTTCCGCTGGTTTTGATTTTATTGATCTCTGGTTGATGCTCTCGAGGAAAACGCCTGGTGGTATTGGTCCTCGATTCGATCAGATGTTTGCGAGTTCGTCGGCTTCTGTATTATTTGCTCTGGGGATGTAGTTGAGTTCACAGCCGTCGAATCCTCCCTCTAGTGTGTTATAGAGCTTCTGGTAGGCTGCTATGTTGTCTGCGACTGCGTTACCGTCTCCCATCACCTGCCGGACGACGAGGTTGGAGTCGCCATAGATCGAGAGGCGAGTGGCGCCGCAAGTTTTTGCCATGCGCATGCCATGGAGTAGTGTCGCGTACACTGTTTCGTTGTTGGAGGCATTGCTGAAGTTGATCTGGAGGATGTATTTGAGCTTCGTTCCTTTGGGGTACTAGTACAACCCCTACTCCGGCTCCTTGCTGCCTTTTGGATCCGTCGAAATACATCGTCCATGAGTTGGACAGGTCTGGGGGACCTGCTGTTTGAACTTCTGCCCACTCGACCACGAAGTCTGGGAGTACTTGGGCTTTGATTGCTGTTGGGTGTTTGAACTGCAGGTCTCACGGCTAAGCTCCATGTTCCACTCGGCGACTCGGCCGGTCGCTCCATTATTGTTGAGGATGTCCGCGAGTGGTGCACTGCTGACGATTGTGATGGAGTATTCGTCGAAGTAGTGCGGTACTTTCCTGGAGGTCATGATGATGGCGAGCGGGAGCTTCTGGTAGTGCGGGTATCGTTGTTGTGGCTTCGCGAGCAGCGCGCTGAGGTAGTAGATTGGTCTTTGTATGCTCTGGATTTTGCCTTCTTCTGCGCGCTCGACGACAAGCACCGTGCTTACGACACTGCTGCGTGCTGCGATGTAGAGGTACAACTTCTCCCTTTCTTTAGGCACCGCCAAGATTGGTGGGGTCGAGAGGGTTTTCTTTAGGTCTGCAAATGCATTGCTGGCTTCCTCGTTCCACTCGATTTTTTCTCCTTTTCTCAGTAGTTTGTATAACGGTAAGGTCCTTTCTCCTAACCTGCTGATGAAACGGCTTAAAGCTGCGAGTTTTCCTGTGAGCTGTTGCACTCCTTTGATGTTGGTTGGCCTTTGCATCTTGGCGATTGCTTCGACCTTTTCTGAGTGTGATTCGATTCCTCGGGCAGAAACCATGTACCCCAGTAGTTTTCCTGCTGGGATGCCGAACACGCACTTTTTTGGGTTGAGCTTGATTATGTACCTGTTGAGGGCCGCGAATGTTTCACGGAGGTCGTCGAGCAGCGTGTTTGCGTTGTAGGTTTTGATGACAATCTCATCTACATAGACTTGGACGTTTCTGCCAATCTGGTCTCTCAAGCATGCTTGCATCATCCACTGGTACGTGGCTCCGGCATTTATTAGTCCGAAGGGCATTGTTTGATAGCAGAATACTCCGTAGGGAGTGATGAACGAGGTGTGCTCTTCGTCTTCTTGGTTCATCCTTATCTGATTGTATCCTGAGTATGCGTCGAGGAAGGATAGGAGGTCGCATCCTGCTGTGGAGTCGATTATTTGATCGATTCTTGGCAGGGGGAAGTGGTCTTTTGGGCAGTGCTTGTTGATGGGACCATAGTCGACGCACATCCTTAGTGCATCGGTGTCCTTTTTAGGGACTAGGACTGGGTTTGCTATCCAGGTTCCTTTCTTCGTCTCTCGGATGAACTGTGCATCGAGTAGTCGGTTTACTTCTTCTCCGACTGCTCTGCGCTTGGGCTCTGAGAATCTCCGCAGCGCCTGCTTTACTGGTTTGGTGTTTGGCTTGATGTGGAGCACGTGTTCTGCAAATTCTCGCGGTATTCCGGGCATGTCGGCTGGGCACCAGGCGAAAATTTTCCACTCTTCAAGAAGGAATCTTATGAGGGCGGTTGCTGGCTCTTCTGGAAGGTGGGCATATACCCGGACCGTCTTTTCTGGGTCTGTTGGGTGGACTTGGTGTGTGATTGTGTCGCTGTCGACGCTGAAATCGTGGCCGAATTCTTTTGACTCGCTTCTGCTTGCCAGCGGAAATACGCTTTTGTCGATCACCATGGCTATTTCTTTGAGCTGTTGTTGGGCTCCAAACATGTCGGAGACTTTGTGGAAATCGCGGTCGCACTGGTCCGATTTGATGAAGCTCCCCTTGACTGTGATAATTACTGCGGGTCCTGGCATCTTGAGCTTGAGGTATGCGTAGTGTGGAACCGCCATGAATTGTGCGAACGCTGGTCGCCCGAGTATGGCGTGATATTGCGACTGCCAGTCGAGCACTTCAAACTCGAGGGCTTGCTTTGCGAAGTTGCGCTTGCTGCCAAAGATTACATCAAGCTCTATTGTTCCAATGGAGGTGGCTTCTTCGCTCGGAACTACATCGTATATTGTGGTGCCTGACTTCTTCCAAACTGATCGTGGGATTAACATCTTACGTAGGGTGCTGGCGAAGATTATGTTTAGACTGCTGCCTCCGTCCATGAAGACTTTGTCCATGTCGTAACCTCCGATCTGGGTTTCGAGGACTAGGGGTGCGTGCCCCGGCCTTGGGACTGCGAGCGGGTGGTCGCTCTGAGAGAAGGTGATGCTGGTTTCAGCGCCGTGTAGTTGGTAGATTTCTGTTATCTTTAGGCCTTCGGCTGCTTCGGCCTGCAAGGTGTAGGCGTCTTGCTTTGCTTTTGAGGGTCTTTCTTCTTGGATCATGCAGATTTGTCCATGGGACGTGGGGTATTGCCTTTCTATACTTGGTGTTGTCGACTGTGCGCTTCTTCGAGTGCGCTTGGCTTCACGCTGCTTCTCCTCCTTGAGGTTGTTGGGGAGTTCAGTGAATAGGCGACAATCTCCTAGGGTGTGGCCTGATCTGAGGTGTCCCCGACTGTCTTCGAAGCAGTGGATCGCGCAAGGTCCTTCCAGTTGCTCTTTGGTTGTGAGTTTACTCGAACCAGCGTGCCTTCTTCTCCTTGAGATTTGAAAGGTCTGCGAGTGGTCTTCTGTTCGGCTGTGGAATCTTGGGTCAAGTTCTATCCCGTCGCTGAGTGATTGGCTCCGGATGAAGTTTGCGAATTCATCTGGTCTTCGATCCGGGTCGTAGTATTCTCCGGGATGGGTTTCGGAGTCGTTGTCTTGATGTGTGGCGGGATTCCGGGTGGCGGCGGGTCGTCGACTGGTGGACGAGTCTCCTGTTATGCGCCACGACTCATCGAGTGGTGTCCCCGAGTGGAGTCCTCGCGCTTGCCTTCTGAGTCGTCGAGTTCTTTTCCGTCGGTGATGGATCTGATGGTCGTCGAGGTGTTGTACTTGATTCGGCTGCAGGCTAGATGATCTTGACGAGACGATGGAGATGCTTGTGGTGAACTTGAGTTCCTCGAGCAGGCTAGATCTGGTTCTAGTCCTCGAGTCTTGATTTGCTGAGGGCGGGACCGCCGAGATCGTGATTCCAACCTGTGTAGTTCCCACAGACGGCGCCAATTGACAGGGATCAGCCCCGGAAAATCCCATCGTCAGGGACCCTGGGTTAGTCATAGAGAAGGCATAGGTTGGACGATACTCGTCCTCTAACAGGAGAAGCACTTCCTGCTCGATATTATTGCGTGAGGTGGCGATTACAGAAGAGGCCAGGGGAGTCCTTGCAATACCAGGTGAGTAGATGTGTATTATGTATTGCTGGACGTCTCCCCTCCCAGCCTTTATATACTAGGCTAGGTCCCGGGGAGTCCGTACTAGGTTACAAAGATAGTTTCCTAGTTCTAGTCTTGCCTTGTACGCCAAGTTATGCATTCCATATTAGTCGCGGACTCCTACGTTGGTGCTTGGTTGGGCCAGTTGTGGGCCTATCGTGGCTTCCTAGCGGGTCTTCTGTCTTCGTATGCATCAGGTAGTCTCATATGCAGGAGTCGTGGGGTTACCCCCTCGTCAATGAAAGAATTACTTCGGAACAAAAAAAGATAAGAACCAATTATATTACTCTATCACAATCTGAACATAATCTCATAATCCATCAGATCACATCAAACTCAGTGTCAGAACCCTCTGTTAGGTAATGTGCTAGGATCAAAGTCACCTTGCACCATGTTAAAAATTTCAAAAGAAGTCTTTGAAATCAAAATCAAAAGGAAAATGGGAGAAGGAACCCCCCCAGATGAATTAATTCAAATGGCCAGATAAAAATCTTCTCCAAAAATTAATGTTAGATTTTTGAAAAGTCTTATAAATGAGTGTGATCACATATCAAGTGATGTGGGACCCACCCCATGCTCATGGATTTTTCAAATATTCAAACAATGCCTTGGAATTAATCAAATACCCCTATTTGATTTAAAGTTCAAATTATTTGAATTTTAAAAATGTTCAAAATTTATAAGTGGCTATTATATTATTTTGTGAGGCCATATAAAAATTATGAGCATTTAATAAAATGGTTTGCTATTTTTTTAGCTAGCCAAAACAAATGGCAGAAATAAAACAGAAAGGAAAATTAGAAAAACAGAAAGTAGCCCACTTACCTTGGGCCCTAGGCCCAACTAACCTAACCGCAGCCCAGGCCCACCTCTTCTTTTGTCTTCTTCCCCGGGCCCTTCATCGCCTTCGTCTCCGGCCGCCGCGAGTCGTCTTCGAATTTCGGCAGCACCAGGGCCTCCCCAAGCATGCCGTCTGCACCGTTGAGCTCAGGGTGAGCTTCTCACCGTTTTACCCAACCTAGAACCGCCCCATTCATCCTCTATGCTGCTCCACCATGCGAGCAGAAGCTCGCCGCCGCCATGGACGACGGCGAGGAGGTTCCCGTGCCCATCCATTCCTTTCGTGTGGTCCATCGTGTTCCTCGACCTCCCAGGGGCACGACGCACTTACTCTTGCGTCTGGACAGGCTCTGCAGCGACGACTGCGTCAAGGCCGTGGCTCCGCCGCCGCTAGGGCTCGTCGCCGACGTGCCTACGATGCCTTCCAGTGGCGCTGCTCTGCACCACTCGACGCGCGCCATCTCCAGCTCTCCAACGCAACCAGCCGCGCCCCTTTTGGTCGCCGGAATCGCCTGGACGAGCAGCTCCGCCGTGTATTGCTCACGCCGGCGACATGCCGTCGGTGACCCGCCGACCTGGCCATGGTTAGGGGCTTAACCCCACCTGGGTTAAGTGAACCTGGGTCACTGCCAGTGGGCCCTGCCCCCCCCCCTAATCCCCTGGTTAGTTTAAACTAACCGGGATTTGAAACAGAGAGGCTGACCACTGGACCCCACACGTCAGACCCCCCCCCCCCCCCACGTCACCCTTGCGCAAGCATGACGCAATAAAAGAATTTCCAGATTAAAAGAAAATCAGAAAAATCCAAAAAATCCAAAAAATAGCCCAAACTTTGGAAATTCATAGAAAATTCATATTAACTCCAAATTTAACAAATAATATATGAAAATGATCAGGAGAAAATTATCTATCCAACTTTCAACTATGTTTGAGTTGAATTTAAAATTTGACCAGTAGCATTTGCTATTTGGTTTAAATGGAATTAAATCAATTTCTTTTCAAATGCTTTTGCAATTTGAACCATAGCAACATACCACATTATACTTGAACTTCAGAGGCATATCATACACATTTCAAATAGGTTCAACCTGATCAAACAATGTCATATGCAACTTGGATAAATTGGAAATCATATGTGGAGTTTAAATTTGCAATTTCAATTGCAGATACCCCACTTAAGTGGAATTGCTTCACACATCAAAGCATATACATCAAGTTTCAACCTTCAACCATGTGATTGTGCATTGTATTTACTTTGCTACCTTGTTTGTTGTTTGTCGAGTAGAGGTGGAACCGGAACAGGAGGCTGCCCCCTTCGTTGAAGACCCCGAACCCGAACCTTGTCAGCAAGGCAAGCAAAACCCCCCATTGATCATGTCGATAAAATCCCACTTCCCTCTCATGTCTCGCTTATGCATTGTATAGGATGATCACCATGCTACGTTTCTACCGCATAGATGAACCCATTCCTTTGCATGACCTATCATTTGTCACAGTAGTAAGCAAACCACAATCCTAGCAAATGTAGGAGTTGATTGATATCATGTGGCCCCTGCAATTGTTACTGCTTATTGCATGCTTAGAGTGATACAATGATGTTACTGTTATGTGAGTCGGGATGGTAGTGATCATTTTGATGATGGTGGAAAGGTGTTGGTGAATCTACCCTAATACAAGGTGAACGATGAGAGGCTGTGTAGGAGTACACAGTGGGTTGTCTCGTTGAACACTGCCCTAAGTTCGAGTTCTTGTGTGGTGATCCAAGATGAAGAGTAAAACCACACATTGGGCTCACTTACCCCTCTCAACCTATTAACTCATCCTTTTCGATGTCCAGATGTCGCAGTAGTTCGGAGTTCTGGTAGGTTGTGGCCTCGATGCTAAGTGAGAGAACGGCTCAACCGAGACCGGCTTATGCACCACGCACGCATCACTTGGGTCCACTTCGGTAAACCGGCCGGGTTCACGATAGTGGTAGCCAACCCAGGTAGGCGGCTTTCTTGGACTAGATAGGCTATGAGGTAAAAGTTGTGGTGAGCATCCTCGCTGACACCCCTTGAATGGTGTCGAGATCAAAGGCGGTAAATGATGATCATGTGTGTGTAGCGGTACACCCTTGCAGGGTTAACAAAACTATTCGAATAGCCGCGTCCGCGGTTAAGGACTGCTTGGAAAGCTTAGCTTGATTATTAGACAACTTGAACTGGATACTTCTAAAACACACCAAGATAAGTGTGAGTGCTATGGCGTGCTTTCTCGTGGGAAGTCGAGGAAGGCACCATAGTGGTGTAATTGGTTGGAGAAAGTAGTGGACTCGTGTACGCTTCTTACCTCAAAGTCTGGTACTCGTAGTTCAGGACTAGCCAAGTGAAAGCTGGCACTTCTGCAATTGAACCCCACCTCCCTTTACCTTGATACATGTGCATGAGTAGTATAGCTCCTATGTAAGTCTTGCTGAGTACGACTTTGTACTCACGTTTGCTTATTCTATGTTTTAGATGAAACCACTGACCCCGAAGGTGGCTTCTTCATCGAGCTCGATGACTGAAGATCAAGCTAGTCTAGTCCCAGTCAGATGACTGGTTCCCTCGTGGAGGGCTTGTGTTTAAATAAGGCTTCTTAAGCTATTTGTGAAACTTGTCTGTACTCAGACCTACTTTTCTTCCGCTTGTCTGTTGTAATGTTGGATCACATGCTTGTGATCTCTGTGTGCACTCTGTGAGAGTTATCAATAAAATGTATACTTTGTAGAGAATTGCAATGATACCTGATGTTCATACAAGGCATGTGTGATGCGTGTATGTTTATAACATGCATGTCTTTGTATGGGTTTTCGAGACCTTAGTTGTGATCTGGCTGGCGGTCTTTCATACACCAAGTGGCCCTTAGATGTGCGCAGCTTGGGGCATCACGATGCGATTGCCCGAGACTCCGTCTCGTGCACACTTTGTGGTATGATCGAGCCCGCCCTAGACCCCGACTAAGTGATTGGGCTGGAATAAGTCTATGTAAGAGTTGTGACATAGTCGATAGTATGGTTGAGGCGTCTTCTCTTTGAATATGGGAGTTCATCACCTATATCATTAGACTTGTGTGCGGATGATGAGGACCCATCTCAGTTGATTATCCGGCCTGGATGGGATGCCCCTCACGTACGATGCTTTCCGAGAACGTTCTGTGCTTGGCCTTGTCTGCTTAGACAAGTGGGTACGGTTCTCGGCTCTCCATATGACTATGTCGTAGCGGGACTTGCATACGCTAACCCCGGGTCCCGAAAGACTTGGTATCAGAGCAGGACTGACTGTAGGACTATGAGCCTTGGCCGAAGTCAAGTCTAGCCTTCTATAGTTATATAGTTACTCTGGGTATATAAGGGAACAACGTAAGGCTTCTTTTTTCTCCTTACCCCCTTCGTTCTGAGTTCGGAGTCACCTCATCTTGTTCTGCGGGAAGATAGGACTAGGCTCTCCTCTGTCTGATTAGAACATCTCGTTGTTTGCTTCCTTGTAGCCGTAGGAAGGTTGTGTTCGGTTCGTTAGAGTTATTGTGCTTCCTGATTTCTTACATCGTATGTCAGTGATGTTTCCATGTTGTAAGAAATTGTCTTTTTCTTGCAATTACAGTCGTTATGCTGTCCGAGTCATTCCAGGTTTCTTCATAATCTGATGCAATTGCAAACTCCTTCTTTCTGTTTCAGATGGCAGATCTTCCCCCTCGGCAGATTGTTCGTTTGACCAGGTGCCTCGGTGTGCGTGGCCATCCCGCCATGCTGATCGAGATGATGTCCTACATTGGATACCGATGGTACCCTGAGTACACAGTTGAGGAGCATTTCCTTGACTTCAACCAGACCCAGTTCCACTGCATTGTTAGGATCTACCCGCACCACAATGGAGTCACTCAGCCTATCCACTTTGGACATGGCATTGGCATGACTGAGAACATGGCTGTGCAGGATGCTGCATACTCATGTATTACCCTGCTGAGAGAGGAGCACACTATGCTGAGAGAGACCTCGTTCCGCTATATCCCTGCTGCACTTCCAGGAGAAGAGGGATATTACACCGGACTGTACACAGATCACTCTTTGGAGGACCCTTTACTTCAGATGACTGCTAGGTTTGCTAGTGATCGAGATCGTGACGCACGCGCTCTCCGTTTTGAGCTTCACGCCACCCGTGTTCGTCTGTATCGAGCACTGACACTCTTGGCACCCTTCGTGAGTGTTGGATCAGTCGAGTATGATACTATCTACCCTGTCAGGACTCAGATGCCTTCTCGAGTTGCTTGGCCCGAGATTGGAGGCATTTTTCCACCCCGTGGTCCTCTGCTTCCACCCTACGCTGGACCTAGGCTCCATCCTTGCCCAAATGGATATCAGGGTCCACAGGCCTCTGTGTTTTCCAATGGTCACCTTCAGCTACCGGGATACGCGAGTAACTTTTACGAGGACTACTATGGAGATGGAGATGAGTGAGACCGCCGGTGGTCTTACTTAGTGAGGATGTAGTAGTATCTTAGTATATTGTACGCAAGGTGCTCTAAGTTCCAGAGGCTTAGATAAATAATGTATAGGAAGTCAGAGTGCCTCTGAAGGATGTATCATCTTCATCACGTTCGTATTATCTTGGTGCTTGTACTAAAACGATGTATGGTTTGTATGACAGCTTGTGAATATATGGCTTGTATTCTTTTATCACCATGTTGTCAAGATGATTACTTCCTTTGCTCTGTAATCCTTCCTGTACTTCAATACCTTGATTAGACTCTTCCAATCAACTCTGTTTGACTTTGGTTTTCACCTTCAGGATGTCTCAAGGAACCTGTGGCCAGCTTGGTCTTGCCCAGGGTCGTGGGAATGAACAGGAGGAAGGCAACCTTCCACCCCCACCCACGATGGCTCAGGTTCTGATGGAGGTTGAGAGGAACCGCCGAGACTCTCACCATTTGCTGGAGGTCATTGCCCGCAACACCACTCAGCAGCGCAACGAGTTGGTGTCTTTGAACGACTTCATCCGGCTTCATCCCCCGGTTTTCAGTTACTCCACCGAGCCCCTTGACGCCGATGGCTGGCTTCGCAGCATCGAGAGGAAGCTCCAGGCAGGCCATCTTGCAGATGGCGACAAGGTCAGCTATGCCACTTACCACATTGAGGGTGCAGCTAGCTCTTGGTGGGAGAACTTCCTGAACATGCGTCCCGTTGGACCGCCCACATCTTGGGATGAATTCTGCACTTCCTTCCATGAGCACCACATTCCAAAGGGTCTTATGGACCGCAAGCGTGAGGAGTTCTGCAACCTCACCCAAGGCAGAAGGACTGTTGACGAGTTTAGTCGTGAGTTCAACCGACTGGCTCGCTATGCTACTGAAGAAGTCTCCACCGATGCAAAGAAGCAAGAGAGGTTCCGTCGTGGACTCAATTCCGGACTCCGTCGTGAGCTCAACCTGCATGACTTTGCCACCTTCCAGGTCCTTGTCAACAAGGCCATCAAGGCAGAGGACATGAACACCCCCAACGACTTCCACAAACACCCTAGAGATGATGGATCATCCAGTTCAGGCTCTCAGAAGCGCAAGATCTGGATCCCCAATAGTATGTTCCGCCAGAACAACCCACCGAGGCCATCCTATGTGGCGCCTCGTCCACCATCTCAGTTCCACCCAGCTCCACCAAACAACCCAGCTCCACGCACTGTCTTTGGAGCCTGCTACAAGTGTGGTCACGCAGGCCACTACTCCCGCGAGTGTCCCCAGAACCAGCTCCAGAATCAGAATGCTCCACCCCGTGCCGGAGGCAACAATACTGGTCGTGGCAAGCCACCCCAGAAGGTCTACACCACCAAACCCGCTCCTCCCGCCACTCGTGGACGCGTGAACCAGATTGCCGCCGAAGAGACTGACGACACCACTGACGTCATTCTTGGTACGCTCCCAGTCAATTATGTCCCTACTTCCGTTCTTTTCGACCCAGGAGCATCTCATTCATTCATGTCGGAAAGTTATGCACTTCGTCAGGAGTTATCTTTTGTTGAATTGTCCACCCCAATGATTATTCAAACTCCAGTGTCAAGATGGCAAACTAATAGGGTAAGCCATGGTAATCAAATTGCAATTGAGGGTTTAGTATTCCTTGCTTCACTCATAGCCCTCAAGTCTTCAGACATTGATATCATCCTTGGCATGGATTGGCTATCAAGACAGAACGCCTACCTAGATTGCAAAGGCAAATCAGTGAAACTAACCCACCCTTCAGGCAAGACCGTCAAATACACCTCACCCAGAACAAGAACCCAAGTGCATTCTTTGAATGTACTTCCCCTTCCCGACCTTGAAGATGTTCCGGTGGTTCGTGACTTCCCGGATGTCTTTCCTGAAGAGCTGCCGGGCATGCCACCCGACAGATGTGTAGAGTTTATAGTGGATCTTATGCCAGGAACCGCACCAATTTCTAGACGCCCGTACAAAATGGCCCCACGTGAGTTAGCTGAGCTTAAAACCCAACTGGAAGCTTTGTTGGAAAAAGGCTTCATCCGCCCTAGCTCATCGCCATGGGGTTGCCCCGTTCTGTTCGTAACGAAGAAAGATGGAACAGAAAGGATGTGCGTAGACTATCGCCCGCTAAATTTAGCGACGATAAAGAACAAGTACCCACTGCCCAGGATCAATGATATTTATGATCAACTTGCAGGATCCTCTGTCTTCTCCAAGATGGATTTGAGATTGGGTTATCATCAAATCAAAATCCGAAACGAGGACATTCCCAAAACGGCTTTTACTACTCGTTATGGTCTTTACGAGTACACAGTCATGTCCTTTGGTTTAACCAATGCCCCCGCCACTTTCTCACGCACAGTGAATTTGATCTTCATGGAATACTTAATTAGATAAATTTGTTGTTGACTTCTGCACCCGTACTTGCACCTCCGGTCCAGCATCACGAGATAAATTTGATCTTCATGAATACACCAAAAAGGATTTCGAGATCTATTGTGACGCATCACGGCAAGGGTTAGGATGCATACTTCTACAAGATCGACATGTGGTATCTTATGCTTCATGCCAGTTGCGGCCACATGAAGAGAACTATCCTACCCATGACCTTGAACTCGCTGCCGTAGTTCATGCCCTAACAACTTGGCGACATTACCTCCTTGGTAATCGTTGTGATATATATTCCGACCACCAAAGCCCCAAATACATTTTCACCCAGCCAGATCTTAATCTCAGGAAAAGACGCTGGATTGAGTTGATAAAAGATTACGACGTAGGAATTTCTTACTCCCCAGGCAAAGCCAATGTCATGGCTGATCCACTAAGTCGTAAGTCGTATTGTAACAACCTCATGTTACAACAGTATCAACCGCTTCTTCATGAGGAATTTTGCAAACTCAATCTTGAGATTGTTCCTCGTGGCTATCTTTCTACCTTGGTGGCGAAACCAACTCTTGAGGATCAAATGATAGTTGCCCAAAGGCGTGCACGAGGTGTTTGCCGGATCAAGGAGAACATTGCTAGCGGAGTTGCTAAATGTTTCTCCACAGATAGCAAGGGAACGGTATTCTTTGGAAATCGTTTGGTAGTACCTAAGAATAGGGAACTAAGGCAACTCATCCTCAAGGAAGCCCATGACACACCCCTCTCGATTCATCCCGGTAGCACTAAAATGTACCGAGATCTACGCCAGAGATTTTGGTGGACTAGGATGAAGAGAGACATTGCTCAATTTGTTGCCGAATGTGATGTTTGTCGTCGCATTAAGGCAGAACATCAAAGACCTGCTGGTACACTTCAACCTTTGCCTATTCCAGAGTGGAAATGGGACAAAGTCGGTATGGACTTCATCACCGGCTTTCAAAAAACCCAGAAAGGAAACGATGCCAACTTCGTTGTCATAGATAGGCTTTCCAAAGTTGCTCACTTCCTTCCAGTTCGCGAGTCTATAACTGCTAGCCAGTGAGCGGACTTGTATGTCTCCAGAATTGTGTCCCTTCACGGTGTTCCTTTGGAAATCAATTCTGGTCGTGGTAGCCTTTTCACCTCTAGATTCTGGGGAAGCTTTCAGAATGCTATGGGAACACATCTCTCCTTTAGTACAGCTTTCCATCCTCAGTCTAGTGGTCAAGTCGAAAGGTTTAACCTAATTCTTGAAGACATGCTCAGAGCTTGTGTTATCTCATTCGGAAAGAATTGGGAGAAGTCTCTTCCATTTGCCGAATTTTCTTATAACAATAGCTCCCAATCTAGTCTGAACATGGCTCCTTTTGAACTCCTTTATGGACGACGATGTCGAACACCACTAAACTGGTCAGAAACCGGTGAGAGACAATTCTTTGGACCGGATATGATCAAGGAAGCAGAAGAGCAAGTTCGCATTGTTCGTGATCAATTGAAAGCAGCCCAGTCTCGTCAGAAAAGCTACTATGATCTTCATCATAGGAAAGAGAGCTACAATCTGGATGAGAAGGCTTACCTTTGGGTTACTCCTCTGAAGGTAACCCAACGTTTCGGTATCAAAGGCAAGTTGGCCCCACGTTACATCGGACCTTTCCGCATTCTTTCTAAACGTGGAGAAGTTGCCTACCAACTTGAACTACCCCCGCACCTTTCCCGAGTACATGATGTATTCCATGTGTCCCAACTCAGGCGTTGCTTCAAGGACCCCATCCGCGAAGTCGACCATGAAACGCTTGATCTCCAAGATGACCTTTCTTACCGAGAATACCCCGTTCGTATTCTTCATTCCGCAGAGCGTGTCACTCGTCGTCAGAAGATTAAGTTTCTGAAAGTGCAATGGTCACACCACTCTGAAAGAGAAGCTACGTGGGAAAGAGAAGACCGTCTCCGTGCCGAGTACCCCACCTTCCTCCCGCAAACTTCTGAATCTCGGGACGAGATTCTTTTGAGTGGGGCGAGTTGTCAGAACCCTCTGTTAGGTAGTGTGCTAGGATCAAAGTGACCTTGCATCATGTTAAAAATTTCAAAAGAAGTCTTTGAAATCAAAATCAAAAGCAAAATGGGAAAAGGAACCCCCCCCCAGATGAATTAATTCAAATGGCCAGATAAAAATCTTCTCCAAAAATTCATGTTAGATTTTTGAAAAGTCTTATAAATGAGTGTGATCACATATCAAGTGATGTGGGACCCACCCCATGCTCATGGATTTTTCAAATATTCAAACAGTGCCTTGGAATTAATCAAATACCCCTATTTGATTTAAAGTTCAAATTATTTGAATTTTAAAAATGTTCAAAATTTATAAGTGGCTATTATATTATTTTGTGAGGCCATATAAAAATTATGAGCATTTAATAAAATGGTTTGCTATTTTTTAGCTAGCCAAAATAAATGGCAGAAATAAAACAGAAAGGAAAATTAGAAAAACAAAAAGTAGCCCACTTACCTTGGGCCCTAGGCCCAACTAACCTAACCGCAGCCCAGGCCCACCTCTGCTTTTGTCTTCTTCCCCGGGCACGAGCAGGCAACTGCGTGCCAGGCATGCCGACGCCGGCACCACCTGCTTGCCTGCCTGGAGGCCCTCCCGTGCCTTCTCCTTGCGCCAGAGAGACGCCCGTGGCGCCGTGAACCACTTCCCCTCATTGCCGCTTCGTCTCGCGCCTTCTCCTCGTTTTCCCCTTCCTCCCCGAGAGCCTCCGCCGGAGCACCGGCGAGGAGAACGCGTGGCCAACGCCGTCGACAAGCCGCACAACCGTGTCCATCATCATCGCCACCGACGACTACGCCAAGAAGCCGGAGGAATCGAGCCCGGAAGCTTTGTAGCCGCCGCCCCCTTCATCGCCTTCGTCTCCGGCCGCCGCGAGTCGTCTTCGAATTCCGGCAGTACCAGGGCCTCCCCAAGCACGCCGTCTGCTCCGTTGAGCTCAGGGTGAGCTTCTCACCGTTTTCCCCAACCTAGAACCGCCCCATTCATCCTCTATGCTGCTCCACCATGTGAGCAGAAGCTCGCCGCCGCCATGGACGACGGCGAGGAGGTTCCCATGCCCATCCGTTCCTTTCGTGTGGTCCATCGTGTTCCCCGACCTCCCAGGGGCACGACGCACTTACTCCTGCGTCTGGGCGGGCTCTGCAGCGACGACTGCGTCAATGCCGTGGCTCCGCCGCCGCTTAAGCTCGTCGTCGACGTGCCTACGATGCCTTCCAGTGGCGCTGCTCTACACCACTCGACGCGCGCCATCTCCAGCTCTCCAACGCAACCAGCCGCGCCCCTTTTGGTCGCCGAAATAGCCCGGACGAGCAGCTCCGCCGTGTACTGCTCACGCCGGCGACATGCCGCCGGTGACCCGCCGACGTGGCCATGGTTAGGGGCTTAACGCCACCTGGGTTAAGTGACCTTGGGTCACTGCCAGTGGGCCCTGGCCCCCCCTAATCCCCTAGTTAGTTTAAACTAACCGGGATTTAAAACAAAGAGGCTGACCACTGGACCCCACGCGTCAGACCCCCCCCCCCCCCCCACGTCACCCTTGCGCAAGCATGACGCAATAAAAGAATTTCCAGATTAAAAGAAAATCAGAAAAATCCAGAAAATCCAGAAAATAGCCCAAACTTTGGAAATTCATAGAAAATTCATATTAACTCCAAATTTAACAAATAATATATGAAAAATGATCAGGAGAAAATTATCTATCCAAATATCCAACTTTCAACTATGTTTGAGTTGAATTTAAAATGTTACCAGTAGCATTTGCTATTTGGTTTAAATGGAATTAAATCAATTTCTTTTCAAATGCCTTTGCAATTTGAACCATAGCAACATACCACATTATACTTGAACTTCAGAGGCATATCATACACATTTCAAATTGGTTCAACCTGATCAAACAATGTCATATGCAACTTGGATAAATTGGAAATCATATATGGAGTTTAGATTTGTAATTTCAATTGCAGATACCCCACTTAACTGGAATTGCTTCACACATCAAAGCATATACATCAAGTTTCAACCTTCAACCATGTGATTGTGCATTGTATTTACTTTGCTACCTTGTTTGTTGTTTGTCGAGTAGAGGTGGAACCGGAACAGGAGGCTGCCCCCTTCGTTGAAGACCCCGAACCCGAACCTCGTCAGCAAGGCAAGAAAAACCCCCCCTTGATCATGTCGATAAAACCCCACTTCCCTCTCATGTCTCGCTTATGCATTGTATAGGATGATCACCATGCTACGTTTCTACCGCATAGATGAACCCATTCCTTTGCATGACCTATCATTTGTCACAGTAGTAAGCAAACCACAATCCTAGCAAATGTAGGAGTTGATTGATATCATGTGGCCCCTGCAATTGTTACTGCTTATTGCATGCTTAGAGTGATACAATGATGTTACTGTTATGTGAGTCGGGATGGTAGTGATCATGTTGATGATGGTGGAAAGGTGTTGGTGAATCTACCCTAATACAAGGTGAACGATGAGAGGCTGTGTAGGAGTACACAGTGGGTTGTCTCGTTGAACACCGCCCTAAGTCCGAGTTCTTGTGTGGTGATCCAAGATGAAGAGTACAACCACACATTGGGCTCATTGACCCCTCTCAACCTATTAACTCATCCCTTTCGATGTCCAGATGTCGCAGTAGTTCGGAGTTCTGGTAGGTTGTGGCCTCGATGCTAAGTGAGAGAACGGCTCAACCGAGACCGGCTTATGCACCACGCGCACATCACTTGGGTCCACTTCGGTAAACCGGCCGGGTTCACGATAGTGGTAGCCAACCCAGGTAGGCGGCTTTCTTGGACTAGATAGGCTATGAGGTAAAAGTTGTGGTGAGCATCCTCGCTGACACCCCTTGAATGGTGTCGATATCAAAGGCGGTAAATGATGATCATGTGTGTAGCGGTACACCCCTGCAGGGTTAACAAAACTATTCGAATAGCCGCGTCCGCGGTTAAGGAATGCTTGGAAAGCTTAGCTTGATTATTAGACAACTTGAACTGGATACTTCTAAAACACACCAAGATAAGTGTGAGTGCTATGGCGTGCTTTCTCGTGGGAAGTCGAGGAAGGCACCATAGTGGTGTAATTGGTTGGAGAAAGTAGTGGACTCGTGTACTCTTCTTACCTCAAAGTCTGGTACTCGTAGTTCAGGACTAGCCAAGTGAAAGCTGGCACTTCTGCAATTGAACCCCACCTCCCTTTACCTTGATACATGTGCATGAGTAGTATAGCTCCTATGTAAGTCTTGCTGAGTACGACTTTGTACTCACGTTTGCTTATTCTATGTTTTAGATGAAACCACTGACCCCGAAGGTGGCTTCTTCATCGAGCTGGACGACTGAAGATCAAGCTAGTCTAGTCCCAGTCAGACGACTGGTTCCCTCGTGGAGGGCTTGTGTTTAAATAAGGCTTCTTAAGCCATTTGTTAAACTTGTCTGTACGCAGACCTACTTTGCTTCCGCTTGTCTGTTGTAATGTTGGATCACATGCTTGTGATCTCTGTGTGCACTCTGTGAGAGTTATCAATAAAATGTATACTTTGTAGAGAATTGCAATGATACCTGCTGTTCATACAAGGCATGTGTGCTGCGTGTATGTTTATAACAATCATGTCTTTGTATGGGTTTTCGAGACCTTAGTTGTGATCTGGCTGGTGGTCTTTCATACACCAAGTGGACCTTAGATGTGCGCAGCTTGGGGCATCGCGATGCGATTGCTCGAGACTCCGTCTCGTGCACACTTTGTTGTATGATCGAGCCCGCCCTAGACCCCGACTAAGTGATCGGGCTGGAGTAAGTCTATGTAAGAGTTATGAGATGGTCGATAGTATGGTTGAGGCGACTTGTCTTTGAATATGGGAGTTCATCACCCATATCATTAGACTTGTGTGCGGACGATGAGGACCCATCTCGGTTGATCATCCGTCCGTGATGGGATGCCCCTCATGTACGATGCTTTCCGAGAACGTTATGTGCTTGGTCTTGCATGCTTAGACAAGTGGGTACGGTTCTCGGCTCTCCATATGACTATGTCGTAGCGGGACTTGCATACGCTAACCCCGGGTCCCGACACTCAGCATAGCAAAAGCAGAAAGATTACATATGTGCCTCGATCATGTAGGGTAGCTCACGAGGTCTAAACCATTAAGAACAAAGAGGGGAGGATAACATCACATAGCTACTGATCACGGACACATGGTCCAAAGGAAACTACTCATGGCACATCCAGGAAGCGTCCATGGTGGAGGAGAAGCTCTCGGAGGTCGATCCTCCCTCCGGCAGGGTGCCGGGAAGGGTCCTGACTGTGTTTCCAATCTTGGAAGCGCGGCGGCGGAGGAACAGAGGCAAGATTGCTAAAAAGGGTTCTGTCCTCGGATATTTCCCATGACGGATATTAAATAGGCGAAGGGGGGGAATCCAGGGGGCCACCAGGAGTCCAGGCGCCCCCCTGGCGCGGCCAGGTGGCCGCCTGGGCACCTGGTGGTGGCCCCCCGTCCCTCCTTCGGGGCTCTGGAAGCTTCCTGTATGCTGATTTTTTATCTGATTTTTCCCGGAGTTTTGGAGCACTTTTTATATGGGGGAAAACTGAAATATAAAAACAGCAGAAAACAGAAACTGGCATTGGGGTGGACTGAGTTAATAGGTTAGTCCAAATATGATCAAAAGTGTATGAAAGTGTATCTAGATCATAGCAATATCACACAAAACAAGCATGGAGCGAGCAGAAATTATCGATACGTTGGGACGGATCAGCTACTAACAAATCATCCTTGTTTATCTTAAAAAATGAGTATGAAATACTAGTACAATTTCATATGGAAAATGGAAATTGATAAAAAATAAGGACCCAAAAATATGGCAGAATGGAAATTTTAATAATAAGGGAGGCAAAATAAAAATCCCTTAGGGGTGGAGCATTTTTCCAAAATGCGCCACAAAGTGGTTCCTTATGCGTGGCTCATTTTGCCAAAATGTGCCACACATAAGGAACCACTTGGTGGCGCATTTTGGTAAAATGCGCCACCCCTAAGAGTTAAGCTCTATCGGCCCCCTTCCCCTTCCCGTCACAGTAGCCATTCGACCCCACCCCCTAGAGCCCTAGACGCCGCCCTGACACCCTGGCCGTTGCCCCGACACCCCACCGAAGCCACCACCCCATAGACCCTCGATGTCGGAGCCCCTCGATGCGTCGGAGCCCCTCGACGCACCGGATCCCCTCGACGCCGGAGCCGCCACCACCCCGACGCCCCCCGAGGTGCCCACCGGAGCCGCCACCCCGACCCCCCCCCCCCCGACGTCCACCGGAGCCCCCTAGACGCCACCGGAGCCGCCACCCCGCCCCGAGGCTAGCTCCATCTCCATCCTTCTCCATCCACCCCACTGCTCCCTCGTCTGATCCATGGCTATGGTTGCACTTCGCAAGTTCATATTGAGCCCGATTGTGCTAGTACTTGAACTTACATGTGGATTACTGAATTTCATACCTTAATTTCTTGCACTTACATGTGTAGTTTCAACAGAAGGCCTAGGACTAGTGCATGATTGATGGGCAAGTGCACTTACATGTGTAGTTGCAACTCTGGGTTTGTTTCTGATCCTTGCAAGTGTAAGTACTGAATTGTTAAAATGATTTACATTTACAATGCTGAGATAAAAATTTGAAATTAAAATGATTTACATTTCAAAAATAAATATGTAGAGCAAAACACATGTAGGGTCCATCTCCATGTAGCAAAACTAAAGGCTATGGTGGTTTAATTAGGCATTAAAAATCTAAGCACACAAAACAACTGTCTCCTGATGAAAGTAGCCTACAAACTCCTACAAATACCTAACCTACCCTTGTTAATGGCTATCAATTAAATATAACAAAATGCTTACCTATTGGTGTAGTGATTTTTTGATGGATATGCAGTTACAAACATATTCAGGTTGTTGTTGTACTATTCTTGATCTCATAAAAATAATACATCACTCTTTCTTTAGTTAATAATTCACTCAGTGCACTTGAGCCTTCCATGCATTGATGGCCCATTTCACACATCAATTGTTGTATACATATATTGAGATGCTATCTAGATGCATTTCGAAACTTGTTATTGGTTCACCCAGGATGGAAGCAATGATCAAGCAAAGATAGATAGATGTTCATTTGTGAAGTGACTAGTTAGGGATCTTGCTGTTTTTAAATGATGTTTTTTTGTGCATTGACAAGATGATTTTCTTATCAATATTTTTATGCACTGTTTAGTGCATTGCTAGAATATGTACTGTTCTACACTATATATATGCTGCTTGTACCTATATGTTGGCATTTTTTTGTGCAGGGACAAATATTATCCCCTATCTCCCGAAATGTTGATTAACTTCCGTTTCGGTTGAGAATGGGGCACTCTCATGTTAAGAAAACTAGATGACCTATTGCGCCAAATGGCGCAGAGTCCCAGTTGAAACCATGTAATCGTAGAAAAAACTTGCATTTTCATAACCCAATCATTTTTGTAGTTATGCCCATTCAAATGTGGAATTGTCTACCAAACCAACAAATGATCAAGCTAAATCATGAACTGCAATTGGAAAGGCACTGTGTAAATTCAGCAATTCCCAATGCTATATAGGCATACATTGTATGAAATGCAATACATGGATCATATAACAGAACACATAATATATATAGTTGACCATCTGATGGTGTCTACCATCTCCATGAACTCGTCATTTTGACTCATGGCAGGATATGGTTGAAAAAAATCTAAAACCAGGAGGATACTGGGGAGGATTTTGTTGAGCGGGTAGGAGTGGAGGAGATGGGGTCGTCCACAACTGCTTCTCTAGTGGTGGAGAACAGAGCGGCGAGGACAACAACATGGTCGAGGTGAAGGGGAACCGATGTCTCCCATCCAAGTATCAAGCCGTCACCGACCAATAGGAGGAGCAGCAGCACCGGTGTAGCTGTGCCTCAAGGGTGGCGAACCTTTGCGCCAAATGGCGCTTGATCGCATTTGAAACCATGTTTTCCTAGAAACAACTTGAAATTAAATTATGATTATACTATTTAAGATGTGAAAGGAAGGATAATTCTTCTTAAACTATCAATTTGTATTCTTTGATTGCAAGGACCAACTCGGTGAGTTGATGCATACGTTCATTACCGATATAGTGCGTTGTGTCAAAGGGGAATTTTTTGTAGATTACCCACTGCATCAAATGGCACAAAGTCCCAATTCAAATGCATAGTTATTTGCAAGTTCTTGGCAATGTGAAAATACTCTAGACCCTTTCTAATGCTAAAAAATAAAGAGAAAGATAAAATCTATAATACTTAAATAGTTCATCCCCACTAACCTATTTATCTTAAATGCAAGCTATCCACATCATCAAGTATGTCTACCATGTAAAACTCTTTCATTAACTCTTCGTGCACATGCTCACACTAATTTGGCATGTGCATGCAACCTATCACAAATAAATAATAACTTTTTATGCACTCAACTTCATAATTTATAAGCAACTGTTTTTATAGAAAATAAAATTATGAGTTACATATTTCTCTATATATTGTCAAGTAACTAAATTAACAAAACAAAAATAAAACTTAGGTTTGGGAAAAAATCATCATTTTTTTCTTAGATTTTTTACTTTACACAATATTTTTTTTAAAAGAATTTTTAATCAAATTATACTATGTTTCATAAATTTTCACATGTTTTAAAACATCAAATTCGTTCTTAACAATTCCCGCAGCAATGCGCGGGGTATCATATAATTTATGCAAATGCAATGGCCCATTGACTTGATTTTTGTATAAATACATCCCTCGTTGAAAGATATAGCTGATACATTGTAATTAACACAATATTTGATCAGATAGGATCAAAGGTTTGGCTCTTCCTTATAGATTTCGATGGACTTCAGTACACAATAACATAGTAAATGGAAAGTTGACATAGGTTATGGATTAAACAAAATTACAGAAGAGTAACTCCATCAATAAAAAGGAAAAGAAAGGTTCTTTGGTGACTTCTGAAAGGCAGGCATGATGGTCTGGCCTGACTGCCCCAGATTCACTGCATACTTCAACACAAAGAGGGAAAAATTAGAACGCATGACGTATGTAGCAAGCTAGTGTAAAAAGGGGCTATATAAGTCAAGTAGGCAAACCGTTTCACATCAAAATAAGCCAGTGCAATCGATTCAATGCAAGATCAGGAGCTGGCTAGGTAGGCTTATAGCACAAAAGACACAAAAATAAATAAGCTGAACTTGCCACTTCTACTGTTTTAATCCATTTGTTTTGGCTGGTGTTTCATTTATAAGAAATCATGTAAGGCAATGTAATACATGTGTTGCTGGAAAACTGCATTTGAGATTAGGAGTAGCAAGGTTGCAGTACTACAAACCTGACCGCATACAATTCCATTTCCTCGTCTGCACATGAACCAGCTAGAGTTCTTAGTTTCAGAGGAATGTCTGAAGGCCTTGATGAAGCTTTTACAAAAAGCGTTCTGATATATCTCCAAAAACAGCTTCACACCATTAGGTGATCCTAATCTTGACAATAGTCTACTCAATTCTAAAGGCCTATTCAATTATATAGGAAGATGCAAGAGAACGATGTATATTTCTTGCTTCGCAAAATACAATATTGATGATAAGATGCTAACAAATAGATACACCAATAGATAAGATCAGAAAAAAACCAGCCAAGAATACCTCTTGGTGTGCTTTTTTTAGTAATAAGATAACCCAGGCATCCTTGAACGATGTGGGCGAAGTGCGTGCTCACACATCCAGCCAACTGAGCAACGCCCAATTCTAATAGATACGATGATAACCAAACTAACTAAACACAAACAGACTGCCAATCCAAAAGTTCTGCCAAGAAGAATTGTATCAAGAATCACTAAGACAATTAAAATACTAAAATGGTTGCTTACAGCTAGATTGTTTTCTTCTGTAGAAACCGGCCTGCTGGGGTGGCATGTCCCATTTTTCCTTTTACCAAAAACCCAGAGGCGTTGATATTGAACTGGAATGTTAAATTCTACTGCAATTTTCTCTTGTAAAACAACTTAACCAAATGTAAGGCCCGATATGCGGTACTATTCCAGATCCAGGTGTTTCCACCCAGATCCGGGGACGAAGCACATATCGGTCCCACCGCGACATATGATAAAGCCATATGCCCCGGATTTCCAACATGATATCACAACATTACAGATACAAGGATACAACATCTCATAAAATCGGCATACAACTGCCTCAAATACAATACAACAGCGGAAGGTACAGTTCTGAGTACATACTACAATCAAATGCCTAGTGGCAAAGATAAAAACATCGATCCCCATAACCACACGGGTCCAGGCCCTCCGCCGGGATCCGCCTAACTAGTCGCCGTCGAGTCTCCACGTGAAACGTCGGTCACCATACCTGTTGTCGATCAAGAACCCTGAAAAGATTTTGGGGGTAGTATCATGAGTACAGAAGTACTCAGCATCCAACTGTAGTGGTCAACTGACCCAGCAAGGACTTCATCACTCGTCATTCTAGGACAACTAGTAGTTTACGGTAAGGAATGGGTAAGTGGTGAGGTTGTTGCCGCACTAGCATTTATGAAGTGGCTAACGATCTAGAGAGTAAGGTAAGAAGCCAAGCATTCGATGAGGAATCGCCTCCAACAAGTCTTTCTATCAACTACTTACGCAAGCATAACACCTATCCTATCCTTGTCCTCCTCTTCGCATCCCGACGAAGAAGAAGCAATCAAGGCACACACACACGTTGATCAAGTTATATTAAGATTATCTCAGTTGTTGTTGTCTATGAACAAGGAGTAGGTCTCAAGTCGTCCATAACCGTGGACACGGCTTCTCGAAAAGATTTAACCCTGCAGGGATGTACCAACTGCCCATTACGAGGCGTCGCATGCTCGCCCATCTCTCTCAGTTGCTACCCATTATAGGCAACCATTTTATGATTTAGTTCCAAGAGATCCGAAACGACAGGTCCCTCTAACTAACAACGAACAAATCCGGGTGGCCCCCGGGAGTCGACACCCAATCCAAAAGCTGGTCACGCTCTCGGATCGGACTCTTCCGTATGGCCAAGGTCGAGTTTAGTCTCACCTATATAACAGGGACTTCCCTAGCTCACCAGTGTGGACCAACAGAGGAACTCTTTCTCCGCTGGCCCGAGTTGTTTGAAAACTACTGGCAGCTGAGCAGCACACACACGGTTTCAAATGGTAAATCATCTTGGGCCAGCTCTAGAAATGTTTGAAGCTAGGTAGGTAAGAAGAGGGGACCCCATAAAATCCCACACGCGATTAGGCACGCTTAGTCTTAAAACCAATACCCGGAACTCGGATCCTAGGTGACTCGAATGGAACAAAGCGTCGGGGCGGGATAGCCTAGACCTTCCATCCTTCGTCGAATATAGTCAACATTATAATAATCATATCATCAACAACAATAAGAATAATGATAATGTGATATCCCAAACCAAGGAGTAACAGGGTAACATCATAGAATCCTAAGCATGCATACTAAGCAGGGGCTGAGCAACGATCAATAGTAACATAGCAGTACATGGTTTTCTGGGAAGGGACATGGCTGTATTGGTTTTGAAAGAGGTTGTAAACATGTGGTAGGATCAAACATCGAACCTATCCTAGACTAGCATGAAAACCGCTGGTTGAAATAGAATGGATCATAAGTAATGTATAGTCCTTGCCTGTTGATAAGTCGGGTTACGAAGGTGTAGTCGATCGCAAGCTCGCATCGTCTCCGAAGGTACCCGCGGAAGCACACAAGACGATAAACACTGGAAAGAAATCAACGAGCAAGCACTCTATTACTACGAGGCAACACAAGATCAAGAAGACATCACACGACACGGCAACGCGATACGGATCTATCGTCGAGAACGGTTACTAACAGTTTAAGTGGGGTATCGGTCACACACGACGAATACCGCACGTTTACGGTGGTTCAAGTTGCTTAGCTACAGGTGATAAACCAACGGTTATTAACATGGCAACTCAATAAAGCATGGCATAGCACACTAACATGTCAAGAGGTGAAGCACAAAGTAAACTATCTATGCTAGTCAATTTAAGTGAGGCACAACCTAAACATGGCATACACTAAGTGCCGCACGATGATTAAAACATTTGTTACTGTTCTGCCCTAAACCATATTTTAGGTTAGTTAACAACAGAAAACAATAGCATAAACATCAAGAACACGAAAAACTAATCAAGTTACATATAAAGAACACCCCAAACGGAGTTACGGATCAAAAGATATAAGCAAAACAAGTTACGGGCACAATCTGCCAACATCACGAAGCACACTTTAGAGCAATGCATAAACAGGATAATGAATGCAAACATGCTCACAAATGATATGAAAATAAATTATACATGACAGGGAACGCATGGCAAAAAGAATCATGCAAAAAGGCATCATAGATCAAAAGATATTAAGCAAACAACATGGCATCGTAACGTTACAGACTTGGAGAAAAACATAGGTGGCTGTCAAAAACAGCAGCATAGCAACTTTGGAGCTAAATATCTATATGACCAATAATGCTAACACGAAGATGCAATACATGTAATGAAAGTAGACATGACGCTTAACAATATGCAATTGGAATCACTCAATTCCGATAAACGGTCGCGACACACTCGTCGACCGAAGTTGCAACAAAGTATAAACAGCAGCACACTAACGGTAGGTTAGCTACTTTGGAGCAAGATACAATCATGATGCAGCAAGCAATTATGGCATGTGAATGCATGAAACTGAAGTAGAAACAATGCTTAACGCAACGCAAAATGAATCACTCAATTCCGACGCACGGTTGCGAAGCAACCGTCTCCCGAAGTTTCAACAAATTAACAGTTTCAGCAAGTTTAACAGCAGCAGTTGCAATTAACGATCTGATGCCCTGTTTAGCACACAATTACACAATCAAGATGACCTCAAATGCAAATGCTCACAAAAGATGAATTGAAGTGCACACAATTCTAAGCAATTTTCATTTTGGGTGCATCGCGATCCGAGCTACGGATTAATCGCTATCATCGTTGCAAAATTGAAACAGCAGCAGTAATTCAACACTTAACAGAAAAATAAAAGAAAAACGCTTAAGGAAAAAAAAGGAGGGCGGCCGAGTTGGCTCACCATGCGCCGAGCCCATCTCGTGGCAGAGGCGGCTGGAGGCTGGCGGGCTCTGTGGTCGGCTGGGCCGCGGGAGGCCGTGGGCTGCAGGAGGGGAGGCCGGCCCACTGGCGGCGGATCGAGGCCAGCGGCTGGCGCGCGGCGGCTCTCCGGCCAGCACGCGGCGGCGCGACGGAGAGGCCGAGGTGGCTGGTAAGGCGCGGGCCGCTGGTGGGAGGCGCGGTGGCGAGGTCCGGGTGGCGGTGCGGGTATCTCCATGGCGGCGGCGCGACGAGGTTGCTCGGGGCCGGCCATGGCGCGCGGCGGCGGGCGCGGCTCCGGCCACCTGCGAAGGAAGTGGAGGGAGGTCGGTGAGAAGAGGAGGGAAGAGAGGACACGGCAGGGAGCAGCTCACCGGAGGCGCGGCGTGCAGCGACGGCCTGTCGGAGCGAGGCGGCGGTGCGGCACGGGTGTCGACGGAGGAGCTCGGGCTGGAGGAGAGAGAGAGAGGCCAGGCGCTGATGTGGCACGATCTGGAGCGTCGGATCTCAGATCCAACGGCTCCGGAGGGGCCAGGGGCTAGGGTTTCGGGATTTGGGGTCAAAATGGGCAGATCTGGCAAAGTGGAGGGGGGTGGCTGCAATTTTGTGGCTAGGGAAACCCTAGAAAGAGGTGGGAGTGTGGTGGTCTTTATATAGCCCAGGTGGCTGGCAGTTTGCAAAAACATCCCCGGTTTTTCTCTTGCGCGCGCAGTGCTCACGTTTCTGACCGCCGGGGGTCCGCAGTACCTCCGATTCGGGTAAAACTTCAAACTGCGCGATCAGCGCGTCGCGCCGGAGGCGTTCACCTCGCGCTGGAACCGTTCCGAAAACACTTTCTGGCGCGCTATAAAAATATCCCGTTTAATTATTAAATGGGGTTTTTCGTTCCGTTGGCTGCGGCTGGTCTCGTGCGGTTTTCGCGACGGTGATCGGATGAAACCCGGTGTCGCAAAGGTCGAGTGTCGAGGTGGCAAGGGTCGGTCTCCGTCCCGTACGAGATAAGAGGGGGGGAAATAATCGCCGATCGATAAATCGGGGATGCAAACACCGCAAACAAATCAGACAATCAAACAATTCACACCGAAAACAAAATTTTTATTTTTTGTGAAAACTGGGTTGTTACACCAAATAATAGTTTAATACTGAAGTCATTATGAACCATCATAAAACATGATACAAACAGATTTGGATTTGTCGGCATACACAGAATATATTTATAAACAATATAAAAATAGAAACACATCATTCGTTGTGCATCAGCGGTTGTAAATCAATCGGCGGCAGTAGATTTCCTCCTTGTATTTCATTTATAAGAAATCAAACGTTAAACTTATAGATACAATTTCAAGATCACAATTTACTCAAGCTTTTGCAGGCTAATTCTAAATACATATGCTTATGGTTGGGTACGATGAGCGGTCGGCGCGTGCACATCCAAATACGGACCTTATCTCCTCTACTCCTATACGTGGACCAGCTGGGGGTAGTACAAATGCAGCAGTGTGCAACAGTGTGACGGGCTACTAACTGAAGATCAACAAAAGATTCATTTCAAATTTAATGAGGCCGCTTTTTCTCATCGAAATAATGAATGAGGGGACAGAAGTTGAGCACTTTAGTTACCCATGAACCAAATAATGAATGAAATTTCTATTGAAAATAAATAAATGGCAATACATTCTTCAAATGGATGTTTCATTAAGAAAAATATTAAATTAAAAAATGCACAACTTGATGAAGTTGAGTAGTTAACTTGTTTTTTTTTGTATATTAAAGTTTCATTACCAGTTATAGTTTTTATTTTAAACATAATGGTCCTATGTATAGGTCTGTTACAGAGGAAAAAGTATGAAACAATAAAACGGAAGGTAAAAGTTTAGATTGACCTTGGCATACCGTTAGTGAGTAGTCTATCAGTCTATGACTCCATGGAAATTTATGAAATATTATATCAATATAGCAATGAACTTCCGATGCTTATTGGATACTTTTTTACATTTCTAGTATTGTAATATTCTTTCGTTTTGCCCAGAGCGAATAGGAAAAGAATTACGACAAATTGTTTCTAATGTGTCATCTATGAAAGGCAGAAAGAAAAAGACAAACACTAACCTCGTGTTGCAGCTTCCTCCCTTCTTTCTAGTTTCTAGTAAATACAATCAATATGGGAGAATCAGAACCTGATAAAGTTTTTGACTTAGATCGACTATGTAAAATTGTAAATAGTGTGAGTAATACAATGTGCAACAAAAAGCTGAATTTGAAAGGAAGCTAACAACACAAGATGATCCAAAATAAACTTCACGAGATTAGTTCACACTGAAGATTACTATGACATCAACTGACAAAAGCCTCAAACATACTATGCTAATGACTTATCGTAGTAGTTAAACTTAAGAGTGTTATAACTGCATAAATATGCACTGTACCTTCTCCCTCTTGTTCAACTTTGCTTACCTCGCTTGGAGCTCCTTTTCTCTTTTCTTCAGATCCTGGAGCATTCAGAAAGCACCTATTAATTATCAACCTTGATAAAAAAGAGATGGTCAAGTTCCTGCAGAAACATTAAACTCAGGTAACAATTAAGTATGAACTGGAAATAGATATCCGGAAAAGACTAAGAAAATGATGTATGAATCATCAAGAATAACCTCTGATTATAGGAAGCAAGACAAAAATCCCGCTTTGAGTAACTTATTACAACAACACATACTGGGACATGCACACAACTCCCAACTCCACCCACGCTTAATCCTTCTCAGCTGAAGAAATTACATTAAAGGGAAAAGAACAAAATCACTAAGGGAGTTGGTGATTGTTTACCTGGGCATTATGCGGCCATCATGTGGGCAGTGATTAGAGCAAATTGCCAAAAAATGCAGCCACCCTAATTAACATCATATATCGAAGCCGAACAAACAGCAGCTGCACGGACGGATCTGCACGCATAGATGGCGGAGAAGTGAGAAGAGATGACATAATTTAGTGTAAAACAAAACCACTATAAGGAATGATGGTGATTAAATGTTGATTTTCAAATAAGCATAAACAATGCTACTACGACCACAAATTAAGGCTGACAATAGTAAACAGAGAAATTGCCTAAGTATTTATTTGTGAGTGCTGAAGCATGACAAATGTAAGCAAAAATCATGTCTTATGAGTGAGCAGTTTGTTTTTCTCACCACGATCTAGTACCTGATGCATGCGTGGTTGGATTATTGCTTGTTGTGGGGGAAAGCAAGCATAACGAAGCTTCAGATATACCCAGATAGGGATCACCATATTTTACAGATTTTCCATGTTAGCCTGTGCACAAAGTCGATGGAAAAAAATAAGTGTTGCCTTCGAAATCATATACTAGCAACTTTACCATGTTATAAAGAGAACGTCAAAAAATCAGGAAATAAATACCCAAATAGAATAACAAATAGATAGACAAACACGAGAAATTGGCTCACATGCTATGTATAATCCAAACCCCTGCATACAAAATTAGGATTGTGGCAGTCTCCGGCTTGGCTGGTTTTACCTTCAACAAAATTGCGAATTTCAAAAAGAAGTATGGAGCTAGGAGGAAGAGAAGAGCAGGGAGAAAGAGGGAGAGGAGAGGAGACCTGGGGGCGGCGGCGGCTGGCCGGCGCGGGGGCAGCGCGGATCCGGGCCGGGGCGAGGTCGTCGGCGAGGTGTTCCGGGGCGAGCTCAGCCATGGCGGCTCGGGCTAGACCTCGCCGGCCATGCCGTCTCCACGGCGCGGGTCTGCTGCTACTGCACGAGAGGGAGAGAAAGGTGAGGGAGGAAGAGGAGAGAAGGGAGGAGGAGCAGGGGCCTGGGGGCGTCAGCGGTTGGCCGGCGCGGGGGCGCAGCTCGCCGGCCTGCGTCGGCGGCGCTCGGGGCAGGAGCTCTGGTGGCGGCTCTCCGGGTCAGAAGCTCGGGGTGGGGCTAGGTTTCACGGCTGGACAAGGAGGTATATATATATATATGATCATGTAAGTAGCAACAACGGCGCACAGCGAGCGAAACCAGATCGGGTGGCCAACAAAGAGTGCCCCCGGAGGAGCTCTGTGAGGCCTCATTGGCTAGCATCCTTTAAGAGTTAAATTGGCAAAGTTCATGCCCAATTTTTCCATGAATTCGTGCATGACCTTTGCTATTTTTCTTGACCTAGAAGGTTCCCGATTCTCAGTGCATTTCTTAATATTGTGCTAATTAATTAAGTAGTTGCATTTCTTAATATTGTGCTAGCTAGTGCAAACATGTCAACCGGAGCCGGCCCTTCTTATCAGACGGGAAAATGGAAGGAATTTATGGAATACTCCCAGGAGGAGGTCGAGGAGCACGAAGAAGAGGAAGTACCTGGCGAGGAGGAGTATAAGGAGGAGATAGAGTCGGAGTCCGACTCATCGGAGGATGACATGGAGAGGAACACCGACGGCGAGGATGATGCTGGTGGCTCAAACACAGATGGTAGCCAGTCGAGGAAGCGGAATCGAAAACCAACCAAGGTCGGCACCATCAGGCAAGAGTTTACCGTCGTGACCTCCGTTGGGATTCCTACCGAGCCCCAACGTTTTTTGGAAGGGTACGACCGTCAAGTTGCAGCGATCCTCCGGAACACCGTCCCGATCACCACAATAAACCTAAGGAGTCATGACAACACTCATTATTGTCAGCTCCTTCTCGACAAGCTGCACAGACGATACAAGTTCCCGGACCCGTAGAATAACACAAACATCAAAGGGAGCAAGGTAAACAAATGGGCCCTCAGGAGGATGAGCAAAGCCTTTTCCAGTTGGAAAACCCGGGTGAAGGAGACAATTATGGAGGACAACAAATACTGGGAGGAGCTCAAGGAGAAATAGTTGATGATCGACAGAGATACCTAAGACCTTTTCAAGGCTAGGTGTGAGCCCGAGGCAGCCAAGGCCGCGAGTGCAAAGGGCAAGGCAATGCGGGCGCAGGTCATAGGTAACCACCGTCTCGGAGCCGGCAGTTACAGAAATTCCAAGCCTAAATGGGGCAAGGAGGATGCCGAGTACGCCGCTGCGGGCCTACCTAACCCCTTTCAGAAATATAAAGCTGATCCACAGACCGGATTCTTTGTGAGGGCCCGGAGCTATAAGGACAAAGAAACCTCGAACATTGTTGTCGATCCTAAGGTTCAGGAGTTTACGACTGTTGTGGTAAGTAGTTTACCACGCGGCTGCCTTGTCGATTGAATTCTAGTTCATGAAGTTCAATTTCTTAGTGTTTCACATTCTTTCCGCGGGAAGAGGAATTCGTTGCGGCCTCGTCGCAGGGGTCGTCTATTAAGCCGGCCAGCCCGTGGGACACCTCTTTTAACAGGGCGATGAACAAGGTCAAGAAGGTTGAGAACGTGGCGGAGAAGCAATCGTCAGCCGGCCGTGTGGTCGGCTTTGGTGCGGACTTAAGATGGTCTTCATATTATGGAAAAACGGAGCAGTTGGGCTCGAGGGGCCGCAAGGAGAGAAGGACCGAAGAAGACGCCGCTTATGTTCGTGGACTGGAGGAGAAAGTGAACGCACTTCCGCAACTTGTCCAGGACGAAGTGGCGAAGACGATGAGCGCCCTCCTTCCTGATATGATGCAGTCATTCGCGAATTGGCAAGCGCGTGGTGGACAAGGGCCCATACCGGTCCCCAGCATGGTCGGCAGCAACTCGGGCACCGCGGCGGCAGTCCTGACTCCCGCCGTATTGGTGGCTCCCGCACCGACTCCCGCCTTATTGGTGACTCCGGCCGCCAACACCGCGGCAGCGCTGGACGTGATGGTGACTCCTCTAGCCACGATCGAGCAACCGGGGCATAATAATAATGCACCTGACAGTAGCGAAAAAAGGGCGGTCGGCGCCATGGGAGGCAGCGCACCCTCCGTCTCTTGCATGCCCGCCGTCGTCGACGGGGTCTCTTCATTGGCCGGCCTCAACGCCCTCAAGGTAACTATAAGCGTCCACAACTCAAACGATGACTTCATCTCCTTGCCTTATATTACTGGCATCTCTCTGATCCCTACATGCATATATGTCTTTCACAGGAGGACACTCCATGCTTTCTACTACAAGTCGTGGACGGCGAGTTGAAAGATGTTGCCAAAGGTAAAATCCTTCAATCCCAAAATCGAATGATGCACAATACGCCGATGGCACCGGAGATGCATAGGGTTCAAATCTCTGTCGTTATTTCGGGCTACGAGAGAGTTGAACCTTCCATTCAACCCCCCGGATACGATGAGGACGAGCTGGCAGTCCTCAATGATTGTCTCGGCCAAATATGCCTATGGCCGAAGACTTAAATGCGTTTGATGACGGGGGAGGGGGGAACCACACCAAGGACAACACCGGTAGTCATTGTGCCGGCGCCACATGATCCCATCGGCGGACAACAATACGATGATCTTGATGATGATATCCTCGCCAACCAGTTCATCAACACTCCGTTTGAAGGTGATGACTTTTCCATGCCTCCTGTTGAATAAGCCTACTACGAGCATGACGTGGACGGTCGCGATCCAGCTGATCCTGCGGCGAAACCCGCTTGCTCCACGCGTCTCTTCACTGCTTCTTAGGAGATGTCTCCAGCAGCTTGCGCCTTCACCGAGCCTCAAGCAGATGCCACAAGGACATCTATTCTCATCCCGTCCACACTCCATAAGGCGGCCACTGAGTAGATAAAGACCGGTGACTGCTCGAAATCATAAAAGAAGAAGGGAAGGAAAATAAAGAAGAGCGCTTTGAGCAGCCAACCTCCGATGTCCATCCGGGCTCAGGACGGGCCACCAAGACCCAAGGATCTCTCGTTTGAAATCCATGTGGCGGGTAGGAAGATGCTACCTAATGACATGCTCGAGCTTGCAACTTCAGATATGCAGAGTGTGCATCACAGTGTTATGGCATTAGAGAAGATGATTCTTCGAGAAAAGAATCCCTCGTACCCAGTTTTCATGGCCAAGGTGCCACTCAACATGGGCTTCATCAACAATGTCCCCGCGGATATGATAATCCTGCGGTTTTCAGAGATCTTCAATTTGTATCATCTCAAGCCGCTGGACCATAGCCTTATCCGTCTGTTCTCGCTCAGCCTTTCTATGACTATCGGGAGAGATAAGACCCCGAGCGTTGCGATATTGGACCCCTTCTACATGCGTGAAAGCATCTTGATGGACGACGGGGACGCGACTCTTGCGGCGGGGTACATCAGAGACTTCATGCTAGAGAACGCGAGCAAGGATTTATTTCTCACGACCTACTCTCCCAAGTAAGTCATTCGCTCGCCACCGTAGCATATATGCTTTCTTAGCTTTCCATTGTCCTTTTCCAACATTCCTTTTGGATTGTTTTGATTATGCAGTGAGGATCAAGACTGCATGCTCATCTGCTTTTCACCAAAACACTCGCATGCCGTGTATTTAGACTCGGGGAGTGCGAAGAAGAAATATTACAAGTATATCCTCAGAGTTTTGGATGATTCTCTCGCTGGCTACAAAGAAGTGGGAGGCAAGATCGTGAAGCACAATTTCAGCAAGCATCAGTCTGGCGTAAGCGTGTTCAACCACGTAACGCAGTTCTCGTGCGTCAAGCAGCCGGCTGGCAGTGTGAAGGATGCCTACTACGCCCTCCATCAAATGCGGGCGATTGTACAGGACGAGCGCAACCAGACGCTGCCAAGTCATCTCAAAGCGTGGGCCGAAAGGAAGGTGGCAATCGCCGATGCAAATCTTAGACAGGAGTTCTTTCACATCCAAGGGGAGATGGTGACTATCATCCGTCATGAATTACAGGTGAAGGGGTCGATCTTCCACTGCAACATTGCACCATCCAATGGGGAGATAAAAGCCCGCCTAAAGGCCTTGCGTGACACAAGGCCTTTCATAACAAAAGAAGGATGCTGCCCATTCCCTGAGCCGAGTCACAAGTGATGATGATTGATGTGAATTTCATGCTACATTGCTTCATGCTTAGCGTTGTTAGTTCCGAACAATATTGATGATTTGTGTTCTAAATCACTTTATCTCTACCGCACAAACACTTTTCTATCTTTTTATTAATGTATCATGCATCATTTTGACTATGCTACTAGTTTAGTAGATCAGTTCTTATTGAAGTTGTGTTGTGTGTATCTTCACATATACTTAAACGATAAATGTGGTCATTGATGCCATTGTCATTCACACTCATTTGTTTGTTGCAATAAATTGATCAAAATGATCAACATTATCAAGATGGAGTGAATAAAACAATACTCGAAGATTAGTTTTAGGGTTTTCTTTTATTTCATTTGTAATAACTTATATTCGATACTTGTAAACAATACTTGAAGACATGTAATGCTTTCTCTAGTTCTGTAATGCTTCTATTTATTTAATAATTTCTGTGATTCCATTTATGTAATTGTTTCTATATTTTGTTTTTATTTTCTGTAAATGAATTTCTTTTTTTTTCTGTAATATAGATTTAGTGGCGCATATTTTGTACACGTAGTTGCGCACCAGGAATGCGCCACCCCTAAGGATCCTTAGGGGTGGCACATTTTGAAATGCGCCACCTATAAGGGCTTAGGGGTGGCGCATTTCAAAATACGCCACCCCTAAGCCCTTATTAGTGGCTTGTACTTAGTGGCGCATCCATAATGCGCCACTAAAGGCTAAAAAAGGACGCCACCATAAGCCTTTTCTCTAGTAGGGACACTCTGTCTTGGAGTTACAATCTAGTGATCTACTACTTGACCAAAGCAACAAACGTAACAGGGAACATGCAAGAATACTCAAGAACTAAAATAAAAAGGTAAACCAAATATATTACTCATCATAATCTGAACATCATCTCATAATCCATCAGATCCCAGCAAACACAGCATAGCAACACAGAAACTAATACATAAGTTCCTTGATCATGTAGGTCAGCTCACAAGGTCTACGAATTGAGGCACAAGGTTGGAGAGAAGACATCACATAGCTACTGATCATGGACCCATGGTCCAAGGGGGGACTACTCACGACGCACCCCAGAGGCGATCATAGTGATGGAGAAGCCTCCGGAGGTCAATCCTCCCTTCGGCACGGTGCCGGTACAGCTTCTCATGGTGATCCCGAGATCAGAATCGCAGCGGCGGCAGAACATTGGACGAAATTGTGTAACGGGGCTACCCTCGAGGGTTTTTGGAGGAAGGTCTAAATATAGGCCAAAGGGGGCCCGAGGGGAGCCCCCACCTAACCAGGCGGCCAGGTGGCGCGGCCTCCCCCTGGCCGCACCAGGACGACGCCTGGCTAGGGGGTGGGGCCCTCCTACCCTTTTTGGGCTTTTGGAGTCTTCTGTACTGCTGATTTTTTTTATATGATTTTTGTGGAATTTTCCGAGCACTTTGAAATTTGACATTTTCCTGCAATGGACGGACAATAGCAAACAGAAACTGGCACTATGCACTGAGTTAATAGGTTAGTCCAAAATATGTTGTAAATGATATTGAAGTGCATCAAAACATATAGCAATATCACCAATGTAAGCATGGAACAAGAAGAAATTATAGATACGTTTGAGACGTATCAATGTCGCATATGCCACCATCCACGGTACAAGCGCAAGCTAGCAAAGGACAAGGATAAGGCTGACGACGAGATTAACACAGGAACCAATTCAAAGTTGTTTGGTATTTTCCTTTAATTCTAAGGTTGAAGCGTTTGTATGCAAACCCCAAAGAGGCAAAGCGGTTGCGATGGCATAAAACCCGGAAAACAGATAAATATTTGAGGCACCTGGCAGATGTTGTTTAGTGGGCCGCAATTGATAACAAGTATAAATCTTTCGCGAAGGATCCTAGAAATTTTAGACTTGGATAGTGTACTGACGGGATGAACCCATTTGGCGACATGAGCACTCAACACAGCTACCCAGGATCGTGCCACCGTGGTGGTGTAAGACCCTACTCCTGCATGTCTGGGAATTGTCCGGTGGAGATGATCACGGTGAGCTACAAGTTTGGGGTTCGGAATGGCAGACCTTCTCTATGGTGCTCTTCCTAGCACTTATCAATGGGAGCCTTGGTCCTCTTCTTCCACAGGTCAGAGGGAAGGGATGACACATGAGGCTAATCATTGTGGGGACAAACTTGTCCCTTATCCTGACTAAAGCTAACTTCTCATGACAAAGTGGGGGAGATAAGTTGGTTGTTGTTTTATGGCACTGCCTTCATCTTGAGGTGTCGTGGTTCGCGAGCCCAAGAGCCCTTCGAGAGGCTCGCGGAGTGTAGGTTGATGTCGGGCTTCTTGAGCGATGTCTTGTGGAAGGCAGCTAGCTTCAGGAACATCTTGCCAAACCAGGGGCTCATGAAGGGCCGGACCTCCTCAGAGGGGGAGAGCCTTCGGAGGGGTTTCTTCGGGATGCAAGGACCTCCTGGGTCTTAGGCGCGGCCGAGGGTACCCTGGTTCCCATTGGGCCGACAAATCTCTCAAATATTTATAATCTCAAACAAAATTGAATCGTAGCCATCCTAGGTGGAGTGAATACATTGAATCCTTCCCTCATACCATGATCTATAAGAAAGGCCATGAAAACGTAGTCGCGGATGCTTTGTCACGTAGATGCATGCTCACTATTAACTTCAACTTTTCATTGTGGATTTTGAACACATCAAAGACTTATACTTGAATGATCCTTTCTTTGCTATTACCTTTGCAGATTGCAATCAACATACCACTTGGGACACATATTACATGAACAATGGCTATCGCATGCGTGCTAACAAGCTTTGTATTCCCGAGTGTTCCTTGCGTCTTCTTATTTTGCAGGAATCACATGGTGACGGTCTCATGGGACACTTTGGTCGTGACAAGACGTACCCCACACTATCCGCCAATTTATTTTGGCCACAAATGTCACATGACGTGGGACGGTTCGTCCAACGATGTCGTACATGCCAAAAGGCTAAGTCTAAATCTCGACCCCATGAGTCCTTGACCTCTATATACCTTTGCCAATTCCTCATGTTCCATGGGAACACATGTAGGGGAACGCAACAGAAAACAAAAATTTTCGGTATAGCGAGCACGCCCAGGACCACTATGGAGACGCATACAAGGTTTTGATCTGATCGTTACCGACTCGTAGCGCAGCGGGAAGTAGAGTCGATGAAGATCGTCGGTGCAGATCCCCGCAGCTAGGATTTACAACCTCCCAACCGCGAGAATGTATTCCCTCGTCTGCCCCACGAACAGCGCTCTGGGAGGCGGTCGGACAGTCCCTCGGACGATGTCACGGACAGCCCTTCGGGAGGACCCTCGAAACTCGATCTGTAACTCGGACAGCCCTTCGGGAGGACCCTCGAAACTCGATCTGTAACTCGGACAGCCCTTCGGGAGGCACACTCGAACTAAGATCGAAACAACGACCTCTCTACCAAGTTGCACACATACGGTGTCAGCTATCCAGCAGGGCTTCGCCGTCCAGAACTAGTTCCTGCCGGAACCCAGACAGCCTTTCGGCTCTACGAAACTCTTTCGTGTGAGGGAGAGAAGAAGCCAGATAATTGCATGGCATGTGATGAGAACTCAAGTGAGAGCTTGGATCAAGGATATGGGGCTGCCCTCACACCTCTATTTATAGGAAACCCAAGGGGGCTTTCTTGGCTCCCAAGTCCTTCTAGAAGGCTTTCCAAAAATATCTCAAGTAGTACTTTTTACTATTCATGACACCACTTTTTCGTGTCCGAAAAATCCGAAAATATTTTTGTGGGTCTTAGAATAATTCCAACACCCACCAAAATGATTTTCGGCGCGTTCCGAAACAATTCCAGATTAGTGATTTTCATCTGCGAAAAGCAACCTAAGCATTTCCGGCAGCTCCGGAACATTTCCGGCAGCTCCGAAATATTTCCGAAAAAAATATTTTAATCTTTTCTCCAGAAAAATTCCAGAAGTTACCAGAACAATTCTGGCACTCTCCAAAATTACCAGGTGCTCTCCGAAACCTTTTCGGCTTAGTGGTTTACCCCGAAACAACTTTTCGGTTTTCTCTCTCGGAACTTTTCCGCCGTCTCCGAAACCTTTCCGGTGACTTTATCTCAGACTCCCTGTCTAGTATTCAACAGATAGATGACCCTTAAGCGTGTGACCCTGTAGGTTCGATGAAGTATAGACATGACCGGAACACTTTCCGATCAATGATCAATAGCGGAACCGAGGACATCCATATTGATCCCTATACCCATACGAAGAATTATTCGAGTGAACCTTTAGTTGCTGTGTGCTATTCCTGTTGCTTCGCGATATATTACAAATACCCGAGGTGAGACTTATTGGCATCCCCGTGAATCAACAACTTGTCCACTATGCCAGTTACCTCGTTCCTGGTATTGTTCTCTTTTCTCGTTCCCGCGTTCCGGCATCCCTGTGATCAAATCACACTGTGTCTGGCCAGACGATGGTGGATACCGTAACACCGAGAGGGCCCTAAGAATATCTCTCCAACGACGGAGGAGCAAATCCCAATCTCGAGCTACCTAGTTCCTTGTCATACTTTTCCGTGAACCCGCAAGCTGCCGTAATAGCCACCCTTTTACAGATGACGTTTAACAAAACCCCAAAGTTCACGAAGCAAGTACGAAGGAACTCGATACTCTCATGGTCTAAGGAATTATGCAAACGCACAACTTTCTCTGTGTTATTAACCATTAACTTGTGACGAATGTATCTCATAGCATAACATCAATTCGGGTCGATTCAACACAAATGTTCTTCTAACATTGTGCCCTCAACATTGCCGGCATAGACATGCCCATGATCAGGAAAACAGGATCATCATGCAATACATGAGCCAGTCTTAGAGGCATGACTAGGAATACATTTTACTGTTTATTATACCACACGTGCACATGAGTTTCCCTCCGAGCCTCGTGGATATTGCAGACTCGAGAATCATTGCAGTTATAGCATGGAACATAAACATTCATTACAAACTCGGAGATACAAAAAAACTGTTATTACTGCCTCTAGGGCATATCTCCTACAGACTCCCACTTGCACTAGAGTCATAATCCAGTTACATGGCTTCCCTAACACCAATGGCTATCCGGTGCTGCTCATGCTTTGCTCGTGGTAGAGGCTTTGTCATCGGGTCTGACACGTTCAGATCCGTGTGAACTTTGCGTACTTTCACTAAACCCGCTTCGACATGATGTCGAATGAGTTTATATTTGCGTTCAATATGTCTTGTCTTATGGTGCGAACTTGGCTCCCTTGCCTGAGCCACGGCGCCACTATTATCACAATAGATCTCCACCGGGTCCAGAGCACTTGGAACCACACCAAGGTCTTCAAGAAATTGCTTGATCCATACCGCCTCTTTGGAGGCTTCTGAAGCAGCAACATATTCCGCCTCTGTCGTAGAATCCGCCACAGTCTTTTGTTTGGAACTTTTCCAATCAACTGCGCCGCCGTTCAATATGAAAACATAGCCTGATTGAGATTTGAAGTCATCTGGGTCAGTCATGAAGCCTGCATCAGTGTAACCACTTACAATGAGCTCTTCATCACCTCCGTACACAAGGAGTAAATCCTTGGTCCGTTTGAGGTACTTAAGAATACCCTTGACTGCGGCCCAGTGTTCCAATCCTGGATCACTTTGGTACCGGCTGCTAACACTTAGCGCATATGAAACGTCCGGTCTTGTACATAGCATGGCATACATAATAGAACCAACTGCCGAGGCATATGGAACATCATTCATTTGTACTCGCTCATCGAGAGTCCGAGGACACTGATTCTTGCAAAGCACTGTGCCAGGTGACATGGGGAGTAGGCCTTTCTTGGAGTTCTCCATGTTGAACCTTTTCAACACCTTGTCAATGTACGTGCTTTGGCTAAGCGCTATCAGGCGTCTTGATCTATCTCTATAGATCCTAATGCCCAATACATATGCCGCTTCGCCTAAGTCTTTCATTGAAAAACTCCTTTTCAATGAGTCTTTTATTTCGCTAAGGAAATTCACATCATTTCCAATCAACAATATGTCATCCACATACAAGATTAGAAATGCTTTTGCGCTCCCACTAAACTTCTTGTAAACACAAGATTCTTCGTCATTCCTGATGAAGCCAAACCGTTTGACTACTTCATCAAAATGAAGGTTCCAGCTCCTTGATGCTTGCTTCAGACCATAAATGGCTTTCTGAAGCTTGCATACCTTTTTAGCATCCTTATGAATGACAAAACCTTCTGGCTGTATCATGTATACATCCTCTTTGAGGTTTCCATTTAGGAAAGCCGTTTTGACGTCCATCTGCCATATTTCATAGTCGAAATAAGCAGCAATTGCTAGTAATATCCGTACAGACCTAAGCATAGCTACTGGCGAGAACGTCTCGTCGTAGTCCACTCCTGGAACTTGCGTGAACCCTTTCGCGACAAGTCTAGCTTTGTGGATAGTAATGTTACCATCCGCGTCCGTCTTTCTTTTGAAAATCCATTTACAACCAATGGGCTTTACGCCTTCTGGAAGTTCTTCCAAGTTCCAAACTTGGTTTTCGTACATGGATTCCATCTCGGATTTCATGGCTCTGTGCCATTCCCTTGAGCTGGGGCCCGCCATCGCTTCTTTGTAGTGCGCAGGTTCATCGTCTTCAAGAATGAAGATTTCATCATGAAACCACTCAGGTGGCTGGACAGCCCTACCTGATCTACGCGGTTCAGTTACAACATTGTCTGAAGTTTTTGCATTACATGCGACAACTTCCGGCTCGGTTGTAGGGATAATTTGCGGAATTACTTCCGGTTCTTTAGCCATAGCAACGGTCGCCGAAGATTCACTAATCTCATTAAGTTGTACTGTCCTCCCACTTACTTCTTTGGCGAGAAACTCTTTCTCAAGAAAGACTCCGCTTTTAGCGACAAACACTTTGTGCTCGGAGGGTAGGTAGAAGGAATACCCAATTGTTTCTTTTGGATAACCTACAAAGTTACATTTGTCTGATCTGGGATCGAGTTTGGTTGGTTGTAAACGTTTTACAAGTACCTCACATCCCCAAATTTTAAGGTGCGACAAACTGGGTTTCTTCCCATTCCACATCTCATGTGGTGTCGTTTCAACAGACTTAGACGGTGCTCGGTTTAGTGTGTGAGCGGCAGTTTCTAGTGCGTGACCCCAAAAAGATATCGGCAGATCTGTAAGAGACATCATCGACCTTACCATGTCTAACAAGGTTCGGTTACGTCTTTCCGATACTCCATTTCGCTGTGGAGTTCCGGGAGGCGTAAGCTGTGAAACGATTCCACGGTCACTTAGATGTTGGCCAAACTCATGACTAAGGTATTCGCCTCCGCGATCAGACCGCAGAAACTTAATCTTTTTGTCACGATGATTTTCTACCTCATTCTGAAATTCCTTGAACTTTTCAAAGGTTTCTGACTTATGCTTCATCAAGTAGATGTAGCCATACCGACTTAAATCATCAGTAAAAGTCACGAAGTAGAAATACCCACCCCGTGCGGCTGTGCTCATTGGACCACATACATCACTATGTATTATTTCCAATAATTCACCCGCCCGTTCAGGATGACCCTTGAACGGCATCTTGGTCATTTTTCCCATTAGACAAGCTTCACATGTGTCAAATGATTCAAAATCAAAGGACGGTAAAACTCCATCTCTTTGGAGTCTTTGCATGCGTTTCTTTCCGATGTGGCCAAGCCGACAGTGCCACAAATAAGTGGTTGTGGTATCAACCTTCTTAAGGCGTTTAGCATTCATGTTAAAGACATCATTTTCACATTCAAGATTTAGTATGAAAAGGCCCCCAACAATGGGTGCAAATCCATAAAACATATCCTTACAATAAAGTGAACAACCATTGTTCTCAGACTTGTACGAATACCCATCGTGTACTAAACATGATCCAGAGATAATGTTTCTACACAATAGTGGAACAAAATAACATTTATTTAGCTCTAAGATAAATCCTGAAGGGAGACGTAGAGGCATAATGCCGACGGCTTGAGCGGCGATCCCAGCGCCGTTCCCGACGCGCATCATGACTTCATTCTTTGCTAGCTTGCGGACCTTCTGCAGTCCCTGTATCGAGTTGCAAATGTGAGCAACCGATCCGGTATCAAATACCCAAGACTTAGAATTTTCGCTAGCAAGCAAAACATCAATGACATTAACTTGTATAACAATTATACCTTTTCCGGTTTTCCCGGACTTCTTATCGGCCAGATACTTCTTGCAGTTTCTCTTCCAGTGTCCTGTGCCCTTGCAGTAGAAGCACTCAGTTTCATTCTTGGCTCCGCCCTTAGAGTTGCTTTGGGAGCCGGTCTTACCGGCACCCTTGCCCTTCTTTGGCTTGCCTTTCTTTTTGAAACTGGCGGTTTTGTTCACAAGCAACACTTGCTTGTGATTTTTCCGCAGTCCTTCTTCCACAGTTTTCAGCATGGCGAGCACCTCTTCTGGTGTTTTCTCCATCCCACTCATGTTGTAATTCATGACAAAACCGTTGTAAGACGGGGGGAGTGAAGAAAGCATCATGTCCATCATATGGGATGCTGGAATTGGAAATTCCAGGGTTTTAAGCCTTTCAGCATAGCCAATCATTTTGACTATGTGTTCGCCAACTGAACCGCCCTCAGCCATCTTTAAATTCATCAAGATATTCATGATATCAAAACGTTCAGACCTTGCGGTTTCCTTGTACAGAGCATCCAATTCCCGGATCATATCACGGGGTTTATGGAATTCAAAACGTTTTTGGAGCTCTGGACTCATGCAAGCTAGCATGAGGCACTGTACTGCGTTGTGATCATCATCCTGAGTGGCCCAGACATTTTGTTCATCTTCCGAGGCACCTGCCGCCGGTTTAGCTGGAAGAGCTTTTTCAAGCACATAGATTTTCTTAGCGCTCCTGAGGACAATCCTCAGGTTACGGACCCAGTCCGCATAGTTGTTTCCAGTCGCAGCTAACTTTTCTTTCTCTAACAATGGCCCCAAGTTGAAAGCGGTGTTGCGAGCCATTTGATCTACAACGGTAAACACAAGTTTCACTTAGACTTTGTTCATAATGATTTTTGCACTAGTGAATAAACAATTTTATTCTAAAGTGTGCTCCCACTTAAATCAATATCTCTCAAAATTGATTATGAGTGATTCAAGATCCAAATATCAATACAACGCCATAGAATCATCATCTCATGACGAGGATTTTGATTTGGTAGGCCAACTTGCCGATCACATCTCTATGTGACTCTTGTTCATCTTTCGATGCGTGTGTTCCGAGCTCAGGACGATCCTGCCATGAACGTCAAGACAACCAAGTGATCCTGCTGCGAGGTCTGACCTCACCCGCCTTACATTTCTCCAATCGTTCGTACCCATGCATCCATGGCGCACCCCGAGAGTATAGATGCTGTGACGGCGCTACACTTGGGAGAACACTAACTACTTGATATTTTAAGTGAGAGATCACCCTAATAAAAAGCGACTACCGCGCAATCAAGAAGGGTGCAACATAAGGGATAAACATCCCATGCAATTCATAATAGCATGATATGGTATAGCCCCTTCTGACGGAGAAGTCAAGTATTTCTTCGTCTTTGGCATTTGCGTCGGAGTTCACCTTCGCGAAGATTGCCACCACCTTGTCGATGCACCAAATAATATTGCTATCTTTATAGCAAATGAATAAGTGCATTACCTAAGGTTGACACGCAGGTCATTAAAGTGACAATCATATGGCTCCAGCCATCATGCCGAATCATGACACGCAGGTCATGTTAATAAATTTACATTATATAGTCATCTCATACATAATCGAATTAATATGAGCTTTGCTATACCACATCACATGCACATCCTGCAAAAACAAGTTAGACGCCTCTAAACCGGTTTATGCAAAATTTTATTTTACGTGGCTTCTAAGGTTTTGACTTAAACCGCAACTACCAACGTTTTATCATCAAGTATGATTATTCAAGTCACTAGATTAACATTGCGGGGTGTATGAAGCACGAGATAATAAAATCTCGAACCCCATACTGAACTTCGTCATACGCGTGATCCCCGTGCAGATCATATCTGCATTGCCCTTTAGTCTGCGAATTTCATCTTTCTTTTGACTATGGCGGAACCCAAAGAACTGATAGCACTTCGTTGATCAATCAGGATCGCGGATTGCCAGAACTTTGTAAAATTCCACCATGCTGTCTCGAGATCAGAAATACGCAAATTCTAGGGAAGCAACAAGAATATCGGGTAACAGATTTCATCTGCCACCCGCATAAATAATTTTCAGCAATAGATCTGATCTACTCCAAAATTATATTATGCAATACCCATACATCTCCATGTATTCTAGATCATAACATGCATCTACGCATAGCACGGCTCTGATACCACTGTAGGGGAACGCAACAGAAAACAAAAATTTTCGGTATAGCGAGCACGCCCAGGACCACTATGGAGACGCATACAAGGTTTTGATCTGATCGTTACCGACTCGTAGCGCAGCGGGAAGTAGAGTCGATGAAGATCGTCGGTGCAGATCCCCGCAGCTAGGATTTACAACCTCCCAACCGCGAGAATGTATTCCCTCGTCTGCCCCACGAACAGCGCTCTGGGAGGCGGTCGGACAGTCCCTCGGACGATGTCACGGACAGCCCTTCGGGAGGACCCTCGAAACTCGATCTGTAACTCGGACAGCCCTTCGGGAGGACCCTCGAAACTCGATCTGTAACTCGGACAGCCCTTCGGGAGGCACACTCGAACTAAGATCGAAACAACGACCTCTCTACCAAGTTGCACACATACGGTGTCAGCTATCCAGCAGGGCTTCGCCGTCCAGAACTAGTTCCTGCCGGAACCCAGACAGCCTTTCGGCTCTACGAAACTCTTTCGTGTGAGGGAGAGAAGAAGCCAGATAATTGCATGGCATGTGATGAGAACTCAAGTGAGAGCTTGGATCAAGGATATGGGGCTGCCCTCACACCTCTATTTATAGGAAACCCAAGGGGGCTTTCTTGGCTCCCAAGTCCTTCTAGAAGGCTTTCCAAAAATATCTCAAGTAGTACTTTTTACTATTCATGACACCACTTTTTCGTGTCCGAAAAATCCGAAAATATTTTTGTGGGTCTTAGAATAATTCCAACACCCACCAAAATGATTTTCGGCGCGTTCCGAAACAATTCCAGATTAGTGATTTTCATCTGCGAAAAGCAACCTAAGCATTTCCGGCAGCTCCGGAACATTTCCGGCAGCTCCGAAATATTTCCGAAAAAAATATTTTAATCTTTTCTCCAGAAAAATTCCAGAAGTTACCAGAACAATTCTGGCACTCTCCAAAATTACCAGGTGCTCTCCGAAACCTTTTCGGCTTAGTGGTTTACCCCGAAACAACTTTTCGGTTTTCTCTCTCGGAACTTTTCCGCCGTCTCCGAAACCTTTCCGGTGACTTTATCTCAGACTCCCTGTCTAGTATTCAACAGATAGATGACCCTTAAGCGTGTGACCCTGTAGGTTCGATGAAGTATAGACATGACCGGAACACTTTCCGATCAATGATCAATAGCGGAACCGAGGACATCCATATTGATCCCTATACCCATACGAAGAATTATTCGAGTGAACCTTTAGTTGCTGTGTGCTATTCCTGTTGCTTCGCGATATATTACAAATACCCGAGGTGAGACTTATTGGCATCCCCGTGAATCAACAACTTGTCCACTATGCCAGTTACCTCGTTCCTGGTATTGTTCTCTTTTCTCGTTCCCGCGTTCCGGCATCCCTGTGATCAAATCACACTGTGTCTGGCCAGACGATGGTGGATACCGTAACACCGAGAGGGCCCTAAGAATATCTCTCCAACGACGGAGGAGCAAATCCCAATCTCGAGCTACCTAGTTCCTTGTCATACTTTTCCGTGAACCCGCAAGCTGCCGTAATAGCCACCCTTTTACAGATGACGTTTAACAAAACCCCAAAGTTCACGAAGCAAGTACGAAGGAACTCGATACTCTCATGGTCTAAGGAATTATGCAAACGCACAACTTTCTCTGTGTTATTAACCATTAACTTGTGACGAATGTATCTCATAGCATAACATCAATTCGGGTCGATTCAACACAAATGTTCTTCTAACATTGTGCCCTCAACATTGCCGGCATAGACATGCCCATGATCAGGAAAACAGGATCATCATGCAATACATGAGCCAGTCTTAGAGGCATGACTAGGAATACATTTTACTGTTTATTATACCACACGTGCACATGAGTTTCCCTCCGAGCCTCGTGGATATTGCAGACTCGAGAATCATTGCAGTTATAGCATGGAACATAAACATTCATTACAAACTCGGAGATACAAAAAAACTGTTATTACTGCCTCTAGGGCATATCTCCTACAGACTCCCACTTGCACTAGAGTCATAATCCAGTTACATGGCTTCCCTAACACCAATGGCTATCCGGTGCTGCTCATGCTTTGCTCGTGGTAGAGGCTTTGTCATCGGGTCTGACACGTTCAGATCCGTGTGAACTTTGCGTACTTTCACTAAACCCGCTTCGACATGATGTCGAATGAGTTTATATTTGCGTTCAATATGTCTTGTCTTATGGTGCGAACTTGGCTCCCTTGCCTGAGCCACGGCGCCACTATTATCACAATAGATCTCCACCGGGTCCAGAGCACTTGGAACCACACCAAGGTCTTCAAGAAATTGCTTGATCCATACCGCCTCTTTGGAGGCTTCTGAAGCAGCAACATATTCCGCCTCTGTCGTAGAATCCGCCACAGTCTTTTGTTTGGAACTTTTCCAATCAACTGCGCCGCCGTTCAATATGAAAACATAGCCTGATTGAGATTTGAAGTCATCTGGGTCAGTCATGAAGCCTGCATCAGTGTAACCACTTACAATGAGCTCTTCATCACCTCCGTACACAAGGAGTAAATCCTTGGTCCGTTTGAGGTACTTAAGAATACCCTTGACTGCGGCCCAGTGTTCCAATCCTGGATCACTTTGGTACCGGCTGCTAACACTTAGCGCATATGAAACGTCCGGTCTTGTACATAGCATGGCATACATAATAGAACCAACTGCCGAGGCATATGGAACATCATTCATTTGTACTCGCTCATCGAGAGTCCGAGGACACTGATTCTTGCAAAGCACTGTGCCAGGTGACATGGGGAGTAGGCCTTTCTTGGAGTTCTCCATGTTGAACCTTTTCAACACCTTGTCAATGTACGTGCTTTGGCTAAGCGCTATCAGGCGTCTTGATCTATCTCTATAGATCCTAATGCCCAATACATATGCCGCTTCGCCTAAGTCTTTCATTGAAAAACTCCTTTTCAATGAGTCTTTTATTTCGCTAAGGAAATTCACATCATTTCCAATCAACAATATGTCATCCACATACAAGATTAGAAATGCTTTTGCGCTCCCACTAAACTTCTTGTAAACACAAGATTCTTCGTCATTCCTGATGAAGCCAAACCGTTTGACTACTTCATCAAAATGAAGGTTCCAGCTCCTTGATGCTTGCTTCAGACCATAAATGGCTTTCTGAAGCTTGCATACCTTTTTAGCATCCTTATGAATGACAAAACCTTCTGGCTGTATCATGTATACATCCTCTTTGAGGTTTCCATTTAGGAAAGCCGTTTTGACGTCCATCTGCCATATTTCATAGTCGAAATAAGCAGCAATTGCTAGTAATATCCGTACAGACCTAAGCATAGCTACTGGCGAGAACGTCTCGTCGTAGTCCACTCCTGGAACTTGCGTGAACCCTTTCGCGACAAGTCTAGCTTTGTGGATAGTAATGTTACCATCCGCGTCCGTCTTTCTTTTGAAAATCCATTTACAACCAATGGGCTTTACGCCTTCTGGAAGTTCTTCCAAGTTCCAAACTTGGTTTTCGTACATGGATTCCATCTCGGATTTCATGGCTCTGTGCCATTCCCTTGAGCTGGGGCCCGCCATCGCTTCTTTGTAGTGCGCAGGTTCATCGTCTTCAAGAATGAAGATTTCATCATGAAACCACTCAGGTGGCTGGACAGCCCTACCTGATCTACGCGGTTCAGTTACAACATTGTCTGAAGTTTTTGCATTACATGCGACAACTTCCGGCTCGGTTGTAGGGATAATTTGCGGAATTACTTCCGGTTCTTTAGCCATAGCAACGGTCGCCGAAGATTCACTAATCTCATTAAGTTGTACTGTCCTCCCACTTACTTCTTTGGCGAGAAACTCTTTCTCAAGAAAGACTCCGCTTTTAGCGACAAACACTTTGTGCTCGGAGGGTAGGTAGAAGGAATACCCAATTGTTTCTTTTGGATAACCTACAAAGTTACATTTGTCTGATCTGGGATCGAGTTTGGTTGGTTGTAAACGTTTTACAAGTACCTCACATCCCCAAATTTTAAGGTGCGACAAACTGGGTTTCTTCCCATTCCACATCTCATGTGGTGTCGTTTCAACAGACTTAGACGGTGCTCGGTTTAGTGTGTGAGCGGCAGTTTCTAGTGCGTGACCCCAAAAAGATATCGGCAGATCTGTAAGAGACATCATCGACCTTACCATGTCTAACAAGGTTCGGTTACGTCTTTCCGATACTCCATTTCGCTGTGGAGTTCCGGGAGGCGTAAGCTGTGAAACGATTCCACGGTCACTTAGATGTTGGCCAAACTCATGACTAAGGTATTCGCCTCCGCGATCAGACCGCAGAAACTTAATCTTTTTGTCACGATGATTTTCTACCTCATTCTGAAATTCCTTGAACTTTTCAAAGGTTTCTGACTTATGCTTCATCAAGTAGATGTAGCCATACCGACTTAAATCATCAGTAAAAGTCACGAAGTAGAAATACCCACCCCGTGCGGCTGTGCTCATTGGACCACATACATCACTATGTATTATTTCCAATAATTCACCCGCCCGTTCAGGATGACCCTTGAACGGCATCTTGGTCATTTTTCCCATTAGACAAGCTTCACATGTGTCAAATGATTCAAAATCAAAGGACGGTAAAACTCCATCTCTTTGGAGTCTTTGCATGCGTTTCTTTCCGATGTGGCCAAGCCGACAGTGCCACAAATAAGTGGTTGTGGTATCAACCTTCTTAAGGCGTTTAGCATTCATGTTAAAGACATCATTTTCACATTCAAGATTTAGTATGAAAAGGCCCCCAACAATGGGTGCAAATCCATAAAACATATCCTTACAATAAAGTGAACAACCATTGTTCTCAGACTTGTACGAATACCCATCGTGTACTAAACATGATCCAGAGATAATGTTTCTACACAATAGTGGAACAAAATAACATTTATTTAGCTCTAAGATAAATCCTGAAGGGAGACGTAGAGGCATAATGCCGACGGCTTGAGCGGCGATCCCAGCGCCGTTCCCGACGCGCATCATGACTTCATTCTTTGCTAGCTTGCGGACCTTCTGCAGTCCCTGTATCGAGTTGCAAATGTGAGCAACCGATCCGGTATCAAATACCCAAGACTTAGAATTTTCGCTAGCAAGCAAAACATCAATGACATTAACTTGTATAACAATTATACCTTTTCCGGTTTTCCCGGACTTCTTATCGGCCAGATACTTCTTGCAGTTTCTCTTCCAGTGTCCTGTGCCCTTGCAGTAGAAGCACTCAGTTTCATTCTTGGCTCCGCCCTTAGAGTTGCTTTGGGAGCCGGTCTTACCGGCACCCTTGCCCTTCTTTGGCTTGCCTTTCTTTTTGAAACTGGCGGTTTTGTTCACAAGCAACACTTGCTTGTGATTTTTCCGCAGTCCTTCTTCCACAGTTTTCAGCATGGCGAGCACCTCTTCTGGTGTTTTCTCCATCCCACTCATGTTGTAATTCATGACAAAACCGTTGTAAGACGGGGGGAGTGAAGAAAGCATCATGTCCATCATATGGGATGCTGGAATTGGAAATTCCAGGGTTTTAAGCCTTTCAGCATAGCCAATCATTTTGACTATGTGTTCGCCAACTGAACCGCCCTCAGCCATCTTTAAATTCATCAAGATATTCATGATATCAAAACGTTCAGACCTTGCGGTTTCCTTGTACAGAGCATCCAATTCCCGGATCATATCACGGGGTTTATGGAATTCAAAACGTTTTTGGAGCTCTGGACTCATGCAAGCTAGCATGAGGCACTGTACTGCGTTGTGATCATCATCCTGAGTGGCCCAGACATTTTGTTCATCTTCCGAGGCACCTGCCGCCGGTTTAGCTGGAAGAGCTTTTTCAAGCACATAGATTTTCTTAGCGCTCCTGAGGACAATCCTCAGGTTACGGACCCAGTCCGCATAGTTGTTTCCAGTCGCAGCTAACTTTTCTTTCTCTAACAATGGCCCCAAGTTGAAAGCGGTGTTGCGAGCCATTTGATCTACAACGGTAAACACAAGTTTCACTTAGACTTTGTTCATAATGATTTTTGCACTAGTGAATAAACAATTTTATTCTAAAGTGTGCTCCCACTTAAATCAATATCTCTCAAAATTGATTATGAGTGATTCAAGATCCAAATATCAATACAACGCCATAGAATCATCATCTCATGACGAGGATTTTGATTTGGTAGGCCAACTTGCCGATCACATCTCTATGTGACTCTTGTTCATCTTTCGATGCGTGTGTTCCGAGCTCAGGACGATCCTGCCATGAACGTCAAGACAACCAAGTGATCCTGCTGCGAGGTCTGACCTCACCCGCCTTACATTTCTCCAATCGTTCGTACCCATGCATCCATGGCGCACCCCGAGAGTATAGATGCTGTGACGGCGCTACACTTGGGAGAACACTAACTACTTGATATTTTAAGTGAGAGATCACCCTAATAAAAAGCGACTACCGCGCAATCAAGAAGGGTGCAACATAAGGGATAAACATCCCATGCAATTCATAATAGCATGATATGGTATAGCCCCTTCTGACGGAGAAGTCAAGTATTTCTTCGTCTTTGGCATTTGCGTCGGAGTTCACCTTCGCGAAGATTGCCACCACCTTGTCGATGCACCAAATAATATTGCTATCTTTATAGCAAATGAATAAGTGCATTACCTAAGGTTGACACGCAGGTCATTAAAGTGACAATCATATGGCTCCAGCCATCATGCCGAATCATGACACGCAGGTCATGTTAATAAATTTACATTATATAGTCATCTCATACATAATCGAATTAATATGAGCTTTGCTATACCACATCACATGCACATCCTGCAAAAACAAGTTAGACGCCTCTAAACCGGTTTATGCAAAATTTTATTTTACGTGGCTTCTAAGGTTTTGACTTAAACCGCAACTACCAACGTTTTATCATCAAGTATGATTATTCAAGTCACTAGATTAACATTGCGGGGTGTATGAAGCACGAGATAATAAAATCTCGAACCCCATACTGAACTTCGTCATACGCGTGATCCCCGTGCAGATCATATCTGCATTGCCCTTTAGTCTGCGAATTTCATCTTTCTTTTGACTATGGCGGAACCCAAAGAACTGATAGCACTTCGTTGATCAATCAGGATCGCGGATTGCCAGAACTTTGTAAAATTCCACCATGCTGTCTCGAGATCAGAAATACGCAAATTCTAGGGAAGCAACAAGAATATCGGGTAACAGATTTCATCTGCCACCCGCATAAATAATTTTCAGCAATAGATCTGATCTACTCCAAAATTATATTATGCAATACCCATACATCTCCATGTATTCTAGATCATAACATGCATCTACGCATAGCACGGCTCTGATACCACTGTAGGGGAACGCAACAGAAAACAAAAATTTTCGGTATAGCGAGCACGCCCAGGACCACTATGGAGACGCATACAAGGTTTTGATCTGATCGTTACCGACTCGTAGCGCAGCGGGAAGTAGAGTCGATGAAGATCGTCGGTGCAGATCCCCGCAGCTAGGATTTACAACCTCCCAACCGCGAGAATGTATTCCCTCGTCTGCCCCACGAACAGCGCTCTGGGAGGCGGTCGGACAGTCCCTCGGACGATGTCACGGACAGCCCTTCGGGAGGACCCTCGAAACTCGATCTGTAACTCGGACAGCCCTTCGGGAGGACCCTCGAAACTCGATCTGTAACTCGGACAGCCCTTCGGGAGGCACACTCGAACTAAGATCGAAACAACGACCTCTCTACCAAGTTGCACACATACGGTGTCAGCTATCCAGCAGGGCTTCGCCGTCCAGAACTAGTTCCTGCCGGAACCCAGACAGCCTTTCGGCTCTACGAAACTCTTTCGTGTGAGGGAGAGAAGAAGCCAGATAATTGCATGGCATGTGATGAGAACTCAAGTGAGAGCTTGGATCAAGGATATGGGGCTGCCCTCACACCTCTATTTATAGGAAACCCAAGGGGGCTTTCTTGGCTCCCAAGTCCTTCTAGAAGGCTTTCCAAAAATATCTCAAGTAGTACTTTTTACTATTCATGACACCACTTTTTCGTGTCCGAAAAATCCGAAAATATTTTTGTGGGTCTTAGAATAATTCCAACACCCACCAAAATGATTTTCGGCGCGTTCCGAAACAATTCCAGATTAGTGATTTTCATCTGCGAAAAGCAACCTAAGCATTTCCGGCAGCTCCGGAACATTTCCGGCAGCTCCGAAATATTTCCGAAAAAAATATTTTAATCTTTTCTCCAGAAAAATTCCAGAAGTTACCAGAACAATTCTGGCACTCTCCAAAATTACCAGGTGCTCTCCGAAACCTTTTCGGCTTAGTGGTTTACCCCGAAACAACTTTTCGGTTTTCTCTCTCGGAACTTTTCCGCCGTCTCCGAAACCTTTCCGGTGACTTTATCTCAGACTCCCTGTCTAGTATTCAACAGATAGATGACCCTTAAGCGTGTGACCCTGTAGGTTCGATGAAGTATAGACATGACCGGAACACTTTCCGATCAATGATCAATAGCGGAACCGAGGACATCCATATTGATCCCTATACCCATACGAAGAATTATTCGAGTGAACCTTTAGTTGCTGTGTGCTATTCCTGTTGCTTCGCGATATATTACAAATACCCGAGGTGAGACTTATTGGCATCCCCGTGAATCAACAACTTGTCCACTATGCCAGTTACCTCGTTCCTGGTATTGTTCTCTTTTCTCGTTCCCGCGTTCCGGCATCCCTGTGATCAAATCACACTGTGTCTGGCCAGACGATGGTGGATACCGTAACACCGAGAGGGCCCTAAGAATATCTCTCCAACGACGGAGGAGCAAATCCCAATCTCGAGCTACCTAGTTCCTTGTCATACTTTTCCGTGAACCCGCAAGCTGCCGTAATAGCCACCCTTTTACAGATGACGTTTAACAAAACCCCAAAGTTCACGAAGCAAGTACGAAGGAACTCGATACTCTCATGGTCTAAGGAATTATGCAAACGCACAACTTTCTCTGTGTTATTAACCATTAACTTGTGACGAATGTATCTCATAGCATAACATCAATTCGGGTCGATTCAACACAAATGTTCTTCTAACATTGTGCCCTCAACATTGCCGGCATAGACATGCCCATGATCAGGAAAACAGGATCATCATGCAATACATGAGCCAGTCTTAGAGGCATGACTAGGAATACATTTTACTGTTTATTATACCACACGTGCACATGAGTTTCCCTCCGAGCCTCGTGGATATTGCAGACTCGAGAATCATTGCAGTTATAGCATGGAACATAAACATTCATTACAAACTCGGAGATACAAAAAAACTGTTATTACTGCCTCTAGGGCATATCTCCTACAACACATAGCATGGATTTTGTTCTTGGTTTATCTCGCACAAGGAATGGCAAGGACTCTATATTTGTGGTAGTGGATAGGTTATCCAAGATGGCACATTTCATCCCTTGCAATAAAGCAGATGATGCCTCGCATATTGCTAACATCTTTTGTAGGGAGATTGTTTGCCTCCATGGCGTTCCAAAGTCCATTTTCTCTGACCACAACGCCAAGTTCCTAGGATATTTTTGGAAGACATTGTGTGCCAAGATCGGCATCAAGATTCTCTTCTCCACGGCGTACCACCCGGTAACGGATGGGAAAACGGAGGCAGTGAACCGCTCAGTATCCACACTTCTCCGTGGCGGAGTTCTCTTACAACCATGCAAGATAGTCCATGACAAAGTGGACACCGTTTGAGGTGGTATATGCATTCAACCCATTGTGCCCCTTTGACATACTCCCTCTTCTACTTCAAGAGTGTGTCAACATGGAAGCTAGTGCAAGGGCAAGCTTCCTCAAGAAGATGCATGAAGATACAAGACTCACTACCTGCTGGCACTTCCTAGGGGGTGTTGTCGCCCTCTGGCCTCCTAGGCCAGGGGGGCCACCGCTGACACCCCCCTTTGGCCCTTATTTTTACTACCGACGCGAAAACCCTGAATCAAGAACCCTTTTCTCTAGAGGAAATTTCGATCTCCGCCACCATCGTCAACAAGCTTCAGGGGACCAGAAGTTCCTGTTTCGGCACCCTGCCGAGACGGAGAAGTACCCCCGGATTCATCTCCATCGATGTTTCTTCCTCCCTCCATGATGCGGGAGCAGTTCCTCCTCGGGGCTGAGGTCTTCTACCAGTAGCTATGTGGTTAATTATCTCTCCCATGATGTGATCTTGATTGTGATCATAGGCTATTGACGAGGATCGACCTCGGCAATACCCATGGTTATGAACCCTGGGTTTTATCTTAGAAGGAGTCTAAGGTTGGTGATCTCGTCGGCTAACAGGAGACAGGGATTACCCAGTTTCAGGGCCCTTGATCAGTAAAAACCCTACTTCCTACTTGATGCATTATATGGTGGAGGCGATTACAGTGGAGGTTCCAGCAAGATTACTCTATCCAGAGGTATTGCGATGAGTATTGGATGCCTAGACGTCCCCTCTCCCAGCCTTTATATACTAGGCTGGGTCCCAAGGAGTCCGTCTAGGTTTACATATAGAGTTTCCTATTCTCTCTAGTCTTGGTCGCCAAGTCTTGGACTCCTTGTCGGATTGGATCCATGTCGGCGCAGTCGGCGCTGCTTCGTGTGGGCTATTCTTGGGACTTCTGAAGCTTGTAGTGGGCCACCAGTCTTGACACACACCAGGTACCCTCACGGTGAGGAGTCGCGGAGGTATCCCCTCGTCAGCTATGTTAATCTAGGGTGATCCCATGAGGTTCCCCTTCTCCTATGTATTGGATTTGATGTACTCACTTGTCTATATCTTGTATAATCTCCGAGACTATGGTGACAGCGGGTCTATTAGACATAGATTATAAGAATATGTTCAAGAGTTATTTCTTCTATTGTGAGTTGATTGAAGATTGAGAGTCTCTTGGTGCTTGTCTTTGACTATCCTTGAGATATGTTGTGGTGATTGTGATACTCTCTTTGGATGGACGCGGTGACATTGGAAAATCCATAGATGAGAACTACGAACTCTAAGGTGTACTCTTGTAGCCCTACGTAATTCTCATCCTCTCTTGACCACAAAGGAACGACCTCCGAGTACGTCTCCATTGCATGTTTTAGTTTAAATATCATGTGATTAAACTATGTTAATGTTCTTGGGAGTTTCCATGAGTGAAAGTATGAATCCTAGGCCTTGTTTCTCACCATTCCAATACCATTTTTAGCCACATTTGTCACTTGCTACCTTGTTGTAATTTTATTACAGATTTATATTACTTTGCTTTGCCACACCTATCACCCATATTTTACCATCTCTTCTCCAAACTAGTGCACCTATTCAATTTTCCATTGTATTAGGTGTGTTGGGGACACAAGAGAGTTCTCGTTTCTTAATTGCAGAATTGCTTTGAGAGAGAGACCATCTTCAACCTCTACTTCCCTGAGTGTGATAAACCTTAGGTCATCCACTTGAGGGAAATTGTTATTGTCCTACAAACCTCTGCGCTTGGAGGCCCAACATAGTCTACAAGAATAGAAGGGTGTGTAGACATCAGGATGATGCAGAGCATGCAATGAACACCACCATGGGTACATCGCCTACACGTGGGCCATTGACGAGAGCTCAAGAACGTGCCATAGGAACAATGGTGAACTCACTAGTTGAATACAATCCCATACATGTGAGACATGGCTGCTAACTCAAAAAATGTCCTATGTTCCCTCAGGTACAATGATGAAACCAAGGATCAAGGCAAAGTTGTCAAAGAGAAGCAAGGCGAAGAAGAGGATGGAGCACCCATAGGGACCGGACGTCCGCTCGGCATCGAACCTCCAACACAAAGCAATTGGACACTGGATGCCTCGACACCAGAAGTACATAAGACTGTTGGATATGTGCCCTAGAGACAAATTAATAAAGATATTTGTCACATATCCGTTTTTTTCATAATACGTTTTATACTGTGCTATAACTATATTACTTAGAAATACTAATACAGGTGTAGTATAAAACATAGGTTCGTAGTTTAACTCGGGCAAACTATCTCATTGGGCAATTGATTGATCAAGCTTTCCTGATCATGGCGACACTTAAGTCCATTTACAATGAGGTCATATCATTAGGGGAATGATGTGATGGACATACACCCCCCTAAAGTATAGCAATGTGATCGAGTCACATAGTTCAGTGTTGCGATGACTTTGTAACGTATGGCTTAGTCCTTAGACCGTAATGATCATACGTAATTGTCATCTATGAGGAGACTTTGATTTGTATCCCACCGCCTGACTGAAATATGCTGGCTATAACGGTGCACTTTGGGTATTCCAAAATAGATGATTGATGAGTATGTTAATAGATCAAAGCGGGATTTGTCAGTCCTTGTAACAGGACAGGTACTCTGGGCCCACTCAGTGATATTGCATCAATAGCTTGCAAGCAGGTGACTAGGTCACGGCAGATGCAATAGGCACGGACGAGTAAACTTTTTTGTTGTGAACGAGATGTGAACACGGTATGTGGGATACCGACGATCGAACCTCGGACAAACAAAGTACCGCAACACAAAGGGAATATGTCGTATCGTTAACGGTTTCCAAAAGCTATTGAAGTTCATTTGATGGAAGCGCAGGGGCTGTCAAGGATTGTAACTAGGTCCAACTGACTATTCATTGGTCAATGAGAAGAGTCTCGACCATGTATGTTGTTTCCCGGACCGTTAGGGTGTTATACTTAAGGCCAATCGATGCATAGGACAGTTTCGGGATCAATCGGTGAAATAGGAGAAATCACCGGAATAGTTCCGGAGGAGGACGGAAGTTGTTCCGAACATTTTGAATGGTTAAAAATAAAGTTTAATTTGTTTTAATAATGTTTTATTATTTAATTATCTGAATTAAATATTTAAATATATTAAAATAATTAAAAAATGGAAAAAGGCTATATGGGCCTATGGGTCCCATTAGGGGAGGAGGGGGTTTCCCCCCTTGGGCTTGGCGCCAAGGGTGGGGCCCATCCCCCCTAGGCCGGCGCACTCCCCCCCCCCTTGGGAGTTTAGTCCCACATGGGGGAGGAGAGGAGGATGGCACCCCCCCCCCTTGGCCTATATAAGGAGGGGTACACCCCCATTTTTCCAACACACAATTATTCCTCTCTCTCTCTCTCCTTCTCCTTCCTGGAAGTGGACTCCCCTTGTTTGGAGTCTGCACCTGGACTAGAGTTCTCCACCATAAGGCAGGTCGTCGCTCTGCTGGAGTCGGGATCCGAATCTGTCTTTCCTCCGCTGCTCGCCTGGTTCGGGGCCCGGGAGGAACATCGATTGTACCATACGTGTATAATCTCTTCGAGGCACTACACCTGTGGTGCTACTTCATCGCTGGAGGTCAACCGGGTGTCATCCTTGCCGGTGGTCTACTACACGACAAGGAGGTCGTAGTTCCGAGTCTACGACAGCCACGTTCGCAAGAACGTTTCCCTCTTTCGGTCTTCAAAGGTATGAACACCGATTCCCTCCATTACTTTACATCGCCATAGCATAGATCTTGGGTTCGGGTACCGTAGGTATGAAAAATTTGTGTTCTCTGTCCCGTATCCCAACAGTGGTATCATGAGCTAGCTATGCGCAGATGTATTGTTCGGGTAGAACACATCTAGGATGTGGGCATCGAATCTTCATTCGTTACCCTCCCACGTGTACTCATTTAGCGTTGCGGCAATGTTTGATGAAGCGGCCCCCGACCGATCTTACGCGGTTACGCGAGACTGGTTCCACACTTGACATATGGCTTGTACCATATAAAGTGGCTGGGGGTGTCTGTTTCTCTGCATTAGCGATGCGAAGATGTTTGCAACGGAGGGCCCCGACAGGGGTGTAATAGAGACGGATGGGAGACAATGTTTTGGCATGTTTTTCGCAGGAGAGAAACGGTTCTCTCTCTCGAAACCCCTAGCAGCCACGTAAAACTTGCACAAGCTAAAGTAGAAAGGCGTTTGACTTTGCTTTGCATGAAGGGGGATCATAGTTTGTATGATTTACAGTTTTACTTCCTGTTTATGCTAGTATGCTAGATATGACGACGGTAGCACAAATAGGACCATATCTCACAATACCAACATTGTGTTCTCCCTTGGTGGGCACCGCCTGGAAGGTTCTCCCATATGGCCGACATTCCATACATACCGGGTGTCACACATATTAAACGGCGTTCGCATGAGGTTGGGTTCGGCAAGCCTGATATATGCAGGTATGGCCTTGCTGAACAGCTAACATCAAGGTTCGATTGGCAGGCTTGACGTATGTAGATGCGGGCCTGGAACACAGTGGATTGAAAGATCAAGCACGAGTCACATACCTGATGTGATTGGCTTAGAGGCCTACCTGGGTCTCATACTGATGGTCGTGACGATCGGGGGAGGTATGGGGTCTGGGATTGTGTAATCACTTAGTTAAACTGAGAGGTGTTTATCTAAGTGGGAGCTTTCTAGAATTTTGAAGATTAAATTGAAAACTCCACATTATGAACAAAAGTCTAAATATGTATCCTTGTTAATCAACTTTGTAGATGGCAGCACCACGCCCCTTGTTCAACTTAGGATCGTTCCTAGAGAAACACAAACTGAAAACCGATGGGTCAAACTTCACCAACTGGTTCCGCACCCTGAGGATTCTCCTCGTTCGCCTCAAAATGGCATACGTACTAGAGGGCGCATTAGGTGACGCACCAGCAGATGATGCCAGTCAGGATGAGAAGAATGTCTATCTCTCCAAGACTGATGATTATAACCTTGTCCAGAGTGGCATGCTCTACTCCATGGAGGTTGAGCTGCAGAAACGCTTTGAGAGGATGGGTGCATATGATATTATCACCGACCTCAAGGCGGTCTTTGCACCTCAAGCCAGGGCTGAACGGTATGAGGCTTCTGAAGCCTTCTTCTCAGCAAAGATGGACGAGCACGGCAGCGTCAGTGAGCACGTGGTCAAGATGTCTGGCTACGTTCAACGCTTGAATGCTCTGGGATGTCAGATTCCAGATGAACTTGCTGTTGATAGGGTGTTGCAGTTGCTTCCCCCTAGCTACAAAGGCTTTGTGCTGAACTACAACATGCAGGGGATGACCAAAACCCCTTCTTAGTTGTTCGCCATGCTAAAGAGTGTTGAGGTTGAGATCAAGAAGGAGCACGATGTCTTTCATGGTCAACAAGACCACTGAGTTTAAGAAGTCAAGCAGGCGGGAGAAGGATAAGAGAGGTGGCCCCAAAAGAGATGGAAAGTCAGTTGTCGTTCCTCCCAAGGCACCTAAGCCCAAACCCGGAGTTGAGTGCTTCTACTGCAAGGGTGAAGGTCACTGGAAATGCAACTTCCCAAAGTACCTAAAGGATAAGAAGGCTGGCAAGGTCGCCAAGAGAGACGAAGGTATATTTGATATACATATTGTTCGTCTTTTCTTGACAAGCGCCAGGATCTGTCGCTCATATTTCTAATTCCGTTCAGGGACTAAGGAATAAGAGACGCTTGCTGAAAGATGAAGTGACGATGTGCGTGGGGAAAGGCTGTCAAATTGATGTGTTGGCGGTAGGAACGAAGCATCTTAGTCTCCCTTCGGGATTAGTTTTGGTTCTGAATAAATGCTACTATGTACCCGCATTGAGTGTGAACATCGTTAGTGGCTCTTGCTTGAAGTGAGACCACTATTCTTTTAAGTCTGATACAATTGGTTGTTCGATTTATAAGGATGAAGTGTTTTATGTTCACACGCCGGAGCAACGTGGTTTATTCGTACTTGATCTCGATGGTGATGTGTTAACAATATAGAGGCCAAAAGATTAAAGAGTAGTGATGAAGAGCACATGATGATGTGGCATTTCTGACTTGGTCATATTGGTATAAAGCGCATGGAGAGGCTCCATAAGGATGGACTTCTTGATTCATTGGATTTTGGATCCCTTGATACATGTGAACCATGCCTCATGGGCAAAATGACAAGGACTCCATTCAATGGGATAATGGAGCGTGCGGATGACTTATTGGCGATCATACATACAGATATATGTGGACCCATAAACGTCCCCACACGCAATGGTCTTCGTTACTTCGTGACCTTTACTGATGACTTGAGTAGATATGGGTATATTTACTTGATGAAGCATAAATCTGAAACCTTTGAAAGGTTCAAGGAATTTCGGAATGAGGTCGAGAATCAACTCGGAAAGAAAATAAAGCACCTTCGATCGGATCGCGGTGGCGAGTATTTAAGTCACGAGTTTGGCAATCATCTGAAGTCTTGTGGCATAGTACCACAGCTTACGCCGGCAGGCACACCTCAAAGAAACGGTGTGGCTAAACGACGTAATCGAACCCTATTGGATAGCGTACGATCGATGATGTCGCATACTGATTTGCCTGTGTCATTCTGGGGGTATGCATTAGAAACTGCCGCTTACGTTCTTAATAGGGCACCATCCAAATCCGTAAAGACAACACCATTTGAAGAATGGAATGGCACGAAACCTAAGTTGCCTCACCTGAAAATTTGGGGTTGTGTGGCTTATGTTAGGAAACTACAGCCTGACAAACTTGAATCCAAGGCGGATAAGTGCATCTTTGTGGGCTATCCCAAGGAAACTTGTGGATACACCTTCTACAATCAGTCTGAGAGCAAAACGTTTGTTGCCAAGACTGGACACTTTCTTGAGAAAGAGTTTCTCTCGAAAGAGTTGAGTGGGAGGAAAATAGACCTCGATGAAGTGACCGACCAATCACTCCAATTGGAAGAAACGGCCACAGAAGTTGTTCTGGAACCTTCTTCCACAGTGGGAGCTGAAGAGAATGGCCAGAATGGCATTCATAACGATCATGACATACATGATGATCATGATGAGAATTAAGAGGAACCTATTATGCTCCGTAGGTCATCAAGAGTCCGTCAAGCTACTGAGTTTTACGGACAGCTTGTTAATGCAATCTCGGCTGATGAATCAGATGAATCTACGAGTTACAAAGAATCAATGGAGGGACCCGAGTCCGAGAAATGGCTTTAAGCCATGAAATCCGAAATAGACTCCATGTACACCAACAAAGTTTGTACTTTGGTGGATATTCCCGAGGACCGCAAGGTCGTCGAGAATAAATGGATTTTCAATAAAAAGACTGACGCAGACGGAAACGTATCTGTCTACAAAGCTCGACTTGTCGCGAAGGGGTTCCGAAAAATTCAAGGAGTTGACTACGAGGACACTTTCTCTCCTGTAGCGATGATAAAGTCTATTCGGATCCTACTAGCAATAGTTTCATATCATGATTACGAGATATGGTAGATGGATGTGAAAACTGCATTCCTAAATGGCAACATTGAGAAAGAGTTGTATATGATGCAACCAGAGGGGTTTATCGATCCAAGGAATGTTGGTAAGGTGTGCAAGATTCAACGGTCCATCTATGGGTTGAAGCAAGCATCTCGGAGCTGGAATCTTCGATTTGATGAGGTCATTAAAGCTTTTGGATTTGTCCAAAACATCGAAGAGTTCTGCGTCTATAAGAAACTGAGTGGGAGCTCTATAGCATTCCTTGTGTTATATGTAGATGACATATTGCTAATAGGGAACGATAAGAAATTCTTAGGAGAAGTGAAGGAATATCTGAATGGACAATTTTCCATGAAGGACCTTGGTGAAGCTGCGTACATATTGGGGATTAAGATCTATAGAGATAGACCTAATCGACTATTGGCTTTGAGTCACAGCACTTATATTGACAAGATTTTGAAAAGGTTCAGTATGGATAACTCCAAGAGAGGCCTCTTGCCAGTTATAAAAGGTGTCAAGTTAAGCGTGACTCAGTGCCCGACCACAGCAAAAGAGAAGGAGGAAATGTCCTCAAAACCCTATGCCTCAGCCATAGGTTCTCTCACGTATGCTATGTTATGTACCCGGCCAGATTTAGCGCTGGCTATTAGTATGACTAATCACTACCAGAGTAATCCGGGAATGGCTCACTGGACCGCAGTAAAGAACATCCTAAAGTACTTGAGAAGAACAAAGGATCTCTTTCTCGTTTATGGAGGAGTTGATGAGGAGCTCACCATAAAGGGTTACGTTGACGCAAGCCTCGGCTCAGACCAAGATGATTCAAAATTCTAGACGGGATATGTTTTCATGTTGAACGGTGGCGGAATTAGCTGGAGGAGCGGCAAACAGTCAGTCGTCGCCCAATCTACAATGGAATCGGAGTATATTGCCGCTTGCGAAGCGTCAAACGAGGCGTTGTGGCTGAAGAAGTTCGTGATCGAGCTTGGCGTCTTTCCCAGCTGCACTGACCTTGTGGGAATCTTCTGTGACAACACGGGTTCCATTGCTAACGCGAAGGAGCCAAGAACTCACTCTACAGCCAAGCACATTCTCCGAAAGTTCCATGTGATGTGAGACTACGTCCGGGATGGACACACTAGGATTCACAAGATACATACGGATCTGGACGCAGCAGACCCGATGACTAAACCTCTTCCACAGGGCAAGTTGGAAGAACACCGAGAGACTATTGGTGTTAGATACATACCTGATGTAAACTAGTGTAATTTGTACTCTAGTGCAAGTGGGAGACTGTTGGATATGTGCCCTAGAGACAAATTAATAAATATATTTGTCACATATCCGATTTGTTCATAATACATTTTATACTGTGCTATAACTATATTACTTGGAAATACTATTATAGGTGTAGTATAAAACATAGGTCCGCAGTTTAACTCGGGTAAACTATCTCATTGGGCAATTGATTGATCAAGCTTTCCTGATCATGGCGACACTTAAGTCCATTGACAATGAGGTCATGTCATTAGGGGAATGATGTGATGGACATACACCCACCTAAAGTATTGCAATGTGATCGAGTCACATAGTTCAGCGTTGCGATGACTTTGTAACGTATGGCTTAGTCCTTAGACCGTAATGATCATACGTACTTGTCATCTATGAGGAGACTTTGATTTGTATCCCACCGCCTGACTAAAATATGCTGGCTATAATGGTGCACTTTGGGTATTCTGAAATAGATGGTTGATGAGTATGTTAATAGATCAAAGCGAGATTTGTCAGTCCTTGTAACAGGACAGGTACTTTGGGCCCACTCGGTGATATTGCATCAATAGCTTGCAAGCAGGTAACTAGGTCACGGGAGATGCAATAGGCACGGACGAGTAAACTTGTTTGTTGTGAACGAGATGTGAACACGGTATGTGGGACACCGACGATCGAACCTCAGACAAACAAAGTACTGCAGCACAAAGGGATTACGTCGTATCGTTAAGGGTTTCCAAAAGCGATTGAAGTTCATTCGAAAAGCGCATGGGTTGTCAAGGATTGTAACCAGGTCCAAGTGACTAGTCATTGGTCAATGAGAAGAGTCTCGACCATGTCTGTTGTTTCCCGGACCGTCAGGGTGTTACACTTAAGGCCAATCGATGCATAGTACAGTTTCGGGATCAATCGGTGAAATAGGAGAAATCACCGGAATAGTTCCAAAGGAGGACGGAAGTTGTTCCGGACATTTTGAATGGTTCAAAATAAAGTTTAATTTGTTTTAATAATGTTTTATTATTTAATTATCTGAATTAAATATTTAAACATATTAAAATAATTAAAAAAATGGAAAAAGACTATATGGGCCTATGGGGCCCATTAGGGGAGGAGGGGATTTCCCCCCTTGGGCTTGGCGCCAAGGGTGGGGCCCATCCCCCCTAGGTCGGCACACTCCCCCCCCCCCTTGGGAGTTTAGTCCCACATGGGGGAGGGGAGGAGGATGGCGCCCCCCCTTGGCCTATATAAGGAGGGGTACACCCCCTTTTTTCCAACACACAATTATTCCTCTCTCTCTCTCCTTCTCCTTCCTGGAAGTGGACTCCCCTTGTTTGGAGTCTGCACCTGGACTGGAGTTCTCCACCATAAGGCAGGTCGTCGCTCTGCTGAAGTCGGGATCCGAATCCGTCTTTCTTCCGTTGCTCGCCTGGTTCGGGGCCCGGGAGGAACATCAATTATACCGTACGTGTATAATATCTTCGAGGCACTACACCTGTGGTGCTACTTCATCGCTGGAGGTCAACCAGGAGTCATCCTCACCGGTGGTCTACTACACGACAGGGAGGTCGTCGTTCCGAGTCTACGCCATCCACGTTCGCAAGAATGTTTCCCTCTTTCGGTCTTCAAAGGTATGAACACCGATTCCCTCTGTTACTTTACATCGCCATAGCATAGATCTTGGGTTCGGGTACCATAGGTATGAAAAAATTGTGTTTTCTGCCCCGTATCCCAACAAAGACGTGTACTCCGCTCCAAAAATACGACACTGTTCGGACACCGGCGTGTCAAACATCCAACGACTACTGGAAATGGGATGCTACGAAGATAGAGAGCCTACACATCAATCCGACCAGTCGTCGAACATGCACCGGACATCCAACGCCACCAACTCAGAAGACCTACTTCTCACACCGGACGTTCGTTGATGACCGGATGTTTGATGCCTGTCTGCGCACAGAGAGTTGGGTTGCGGCCCTTGTATCCCTCCTTTCCTTCGTTGGACTATAAATACCTACCCTCCACCTCGTTTTAGGGTTAGCTAAGAATATACCCAGATTTGACAGATCTTAGCTCCTACTTCCCAATGGGAATTGGATCTCCCTGAGATCCTCTCTCAATATTTCCTCTTCCTAGTAGTAGAATAAGAGGGCCCTCTTCTAGTAATAGAAGGAGAGGGAACAACCAAGGTTACCGATTCGTGGATGTGGATGGATCTTGAGGTGTATGGTATTTGTGTGTGGATTTGAGTGCCTCTTGTGTGGATCTCGTACCCCCCCCCCCTTCTCTATTGTGTTGGTTTCCCCATGATTTTCCTTTGTGTTCTAGTGGATCCCCTTTGTGTTCTTTGTGTTCTTGTGGATCCACCTCCAAATTGTGAAGATTGGGCAAATTCAAGGGCTTGTCTCATATCAAACAACATGGCAATTTACGTGCAATATACAAGGCAACTTTTAACACCAAAAAATGTTTCCCAAACATATCAATATGGGATCTACTTTTGAAGATCTCATCAGGACGGATTTAATGGTGAAAATAGTTGTACAATCGGAATTTTCATTTAATATATAAAACATTTTAAAAACTGAAAAAAAACACTACATGAAACTGATAGTTTGCCATCAGCTACGGCGGACGGCAAAGGGTGAATCACCGACGACAACGCCTTTGTCGCCCGCTTGCTGATGGCGACTCAGTTGTCGATGACTTTGTCGGCAACGGTTGACTTTGTTCTTAGCATTATATCGACCGACGGAAAAGGCACTACCGTCGGGGATTCTTGTCGGGCCGACGGCAACAAAACGTGTCGGCTTCGTTTCAGCCTTAAACACGTCAGACATAAACGGTGGGTTATGCCTTCGGTTTTAGTTTGGTGGAAGGCAAATCGGTTTCTATAACTTGGCCAGCGGCAAACCAACCTTTGTCGTCAGCCCCGTACAAAATCCGGCGGCAAAGACAAAGCTGTAGGCAAATCTCATGTTTCCTATAGTGAAAGATTCATGGTGATGTGGCATCATGTCATGTGTTTGGGCCAACCTCTTAGACACCACACTTGTGGCACATATCGTTACATCTAACCTCTATGCAAACATATATATTTCTCTCTAACCCGTGCCCCCTGACATCCCTCTCCCACTGACCACCACTCACCCGCGACACTACACGTCATGCACATCGCTCATGGCCACCGCCCATACTCGGTGAGCATGATATAAATCTCCTATATTCCCCTATCTAAGCCCCTCTCGTTGAATGCCCTCCGCACCAGCAGGCTGCTCGAAACAGAGCTTAGACCATGGCCAATGAAACGTACTTCGAGGAGCAATCACGCCACTTGACCACATGAGCCCCTGCTTCTTGTAGCTTCACCGTGCTCTACTCTAGTTACCTCACCTCTCCCTTGTCTTCAGAGTAACTCTAGCAGATATGTTAAACGCAGGTACGCTATATACAATTTGCGGGTCGACGCAGATCGGATATGCGGTACAAAATTTGCTACAGCAGAACAGGTACTGCATCCTTGAACGACATATTATATATTTGAAATAAAGTTTCTTTGTGGTACACAGATTAGCTGGAGCATCGACGGAGCACACAGATCTAATGACAAGGAAAGTACATGAGCTCACTGAGCGGGAATGATCACCAAAAGTTCGTTGGAAAATATCGTGGCGGCTTGAGAGTTATCTTTATGATCAATGTGGAGGTCTCTAGAGTCGGGGAAGTGGTCGATGACGAACATATCAGCAAGGCATGGCGATTGGTGGTGTCACTGTCATTGGGGAAGTCCTCTGGCAACAAGAGCGACTAAAGGAAAAGTGGCTCTTAGTAACTCTAGCAGATATGTTAAACGCAGGTACGCTATATACAATTTGCGGGTCGACGCAGATCGGATATGCGGTACGAAATTTGCTACAGCAGAACAGGTACTGCATCCTTGAACGACATATTATATATTTGAAATAAAGTTTCTTTGTGGTACACAGATTAGCTGGAGCATCGACGGAGCACACAAACACTAAAAAACCCTTATATTTGATCACCGAAGGTCGCTGATGGTCGTCGGGGGTAGTAGATAGGCCTTTGAGGAAGAGCCGGAGCTCAAGGCTTGCGGACGAAGTGTGAGCACGCCACAAGGTATTCCTCATAGATGACGCCGTAATGAGCCCTGCAGCGGCACATACTTCCTCTATGCCCTCTTTGCGGACAACTACCGCGAAGTTGGAAGCGCGGAGAGCCTCCTCGACGCGACACAACTTCGTGGTTAACGACACAAGTACGTCGCCAGGCTCCGCAAGGCGCATCCATGTGCGGTTGATTTCTTCATCGGCACCACTGCGGACGAGGAATCGACTGTGCTCCCTGGAGACACTGGCCCCACCGTTGCCACTTCCTCCACTCGACCCTCCATTTCTGTCATGGCTGGGAACTGCTCCCGCACCAGACACCATGGAATTTCTCATCGGAGTTGGGTAGTGAACGCGGTGAAGATAAGAATGCAGCGGCGAGGAGGGGAATGGATGAGATACGGGTACCCTAAAGCACCAAGCGAGCCGTAGATATAGCTGCCGAAGAGGTGTTTTATGGGCTGAGGAAATATGGTGGTTCTTTTCTGGCACAAAACTTCATCCATCAGCCAAAAAGACTACATATATATGGGTCGGCAGTGGGATGGCGCATCTGCTAGAGTTCCTCTAAGCACACACTATCGTGAATGCTACAACGCGACTAAGAGCCACTTTTCCTTTAGTCGCTCTTGTTGCCAGAGGACTTCCCCAATGACAGTGACACCACCAATCGCCATGCCTTGCTGATATGTTCGTCATCGACCACTTCCCCGACTCTAGAGACCTCCACATTGATCATAAAGATAACTCTCAAGCCGCCACGATATTTTCCAACGAACTTTTGGTGATCATTCCCGCTCAGTGAGCTCATGTACTTTCCTTGTCATTAGATCTTAATAAGACGATGATAATTAAAGGGAAATGTTAGCACTTAGCCAGCTGATAATGGTGTGCATATCGATTGCCTATGTGATTGTTGGATATAATTTTGATCAGACATTTTGAACCTGGCCTTTATTCATTGTTCAGTTTCTATAACTTGGTATATGTTTTGATCGATTCAACCGCTACAAAGTGTTCGTTGCAAACTGATCATGCGAAGGAAGGGTGGCATCAGTTGGATGCCATGAAAAAATGTTTAGATTGAGTGATTCAACAAATATAATGTTGCAAAGGACCATCTGCAACTCTATAGTTGTTCCAAAGATTAACGTTGCTTACGTATGGTAAATGAGACTACTATATGTGTTTTAAGGGGGAAATAGTATAAGGTGATTGTAACAAGCCTTATGTTGCATAGGTCTGATTGTAGCATTATCTTTGTTGCAAAGATTGACATTGCTCACATGCGGTAAATCGAACGGCTATTCTTGTTTTAAAAGGAAAAAATAGATGATTGCAACACTATGTATGTTGCGCATGCGAGGGCTACTCATGTTCAGTAGATCAAACTAATATCATGTTTCAGAAGAAAAAATGAATTGCAACAAGCCTTCTGTTACGGAGGGCCGATTGCAACATTATCATTTTTGCAAAGGTTAACACTACTTATATGTAGTAAATTGAATAGTTATTCACAGCTCGTCCAACGGGCTGTAAGGCGGTAGTTCTTTTTAGTATATCAACTGACGGCCGCATAGCGTCGCCCATGATTAAATCACTTAATCCCGTGAAGGGGTATGATCTAAGATGCATTCTATCTAGATCGAACAACTGTTATCCATCCTCAGCCAAACTACTTTCTAGACTTAATAAGCAAATGAAGAGATATGATGTCACCTTTACAAAAAAAGGCCCTGCAACTACAATGACTCGTATGGTTTTACCTGTAAGTCAAAATGAGGTGATCTTTTTTGTATATTTTACCCTCATGTAGTGCACTATTCATCAAAACCAAATAATTTTAAACATGATAACTCAGATGTAATTTATTCAAATACTTATGAGGACATAATTAAAATATTGTAGATCCAAGTGGAGTGAAAAAATTCCATTCAGCTCATGGTGATCGTGATCATCTATCAGAGACATAGTTTCGCTTAGACGAACCTTTAAATTTGATTTGAGTTCAAATTTATATAGGGCCCAAAATGCAAACCTCACATCCAAATGAATTGGATATTTTTGCAAATTATCCTTATGTCATAAACTTTCATTTGGACTCACTAGATCTCAAAATTGAACAAAATAAATATATTTTAAAAACAATTTATCAACAACTAAAAATGCCACCATGGAAACAAAAATTGCTCATTTCTGTTGTCATGGCCGAGTTTGGGAGTTTTCAATTGAATTGTTCTTGAATTGATCACAATTTGTCATCTAGGATTCCATACAAATAAAGTATTTTCTTTGGTGTTCTAAAAGTTCAAACTCGTTTTGGAATTAGTTTGAACTAATTTTGACTTTCCAGGATTCAAACTTATTTTTATTCAAACTCAAACTGCAATTGAATCTAGAATTCAAATCACCAGTTCAATCAATTGAATACTCTTGTAAATTGATAAAAAATATGTTCGTAATATTGGAACCATGTTTGATCCTCATATTTTTCCAAGTCTGAATTATTTCAAACTTAAATTCAAGCTAACTTTCGAATGGTAAACTTAAATTCATTTGAACATCAATAAAGAATAATTCAGTGCATTTATTCAAGAATTTCATAACCCAATTAATAGAAGCTTTTTCACTGTGTATAAGAACTTTGATAATATTCAGGCTAACTTTCAACATTTACTAGTGGAACGTAATTCACCTGAAGAAGAAGACCAAGTAGATTAATCAGCTCATGGTAGTGTTCATCACAAATCAGCCCCTATGACAACTTTGGCAGCTAGGAGACAATACAGTTGTAACCATAGTTCCTAAGCAGTGACAAGCAATAAGTAGGGTCGACAATTCTGAGGGATGATGCAGGCCGTGAGCTGAATCTAAATGGCACCCCCATGGTTCCTTATAGACATCCAAACTTTGGAACTCGGGGAGGATATCTGCATCAAGGAGTGGGCCAAGCAAGTGTACAACTGCGCCATCAAGGGGAAGAATTCTTGGATGATGACATGATGGAAGGACAACTGAGAAGATAGGGGCACCCGATTTCTCATGATCGAAGTCCCTTAACAGTTAAACCAGCTATATTGAATATCATTGAGTTTGAAGGTGAAGATGTTCATACATGGATCCATGATTTGGAACAATATTTTGTTGTAGGAAGATCACCTCTAGAACATTGAATAGAAGTAGCAGTGTCCTACCCGAAAGGAAGTGTTGTGAATTGGTGGAGAGGAACTGGATTCAGTCCTTAGAATGTTACTTGGCATAGGTTTTGTGCCCACTTAACTGAGAGATTTTATTTGACTTCTATCTGTGAAAATGTCAGAAGTTCTCATCCTATCATCGAGAGTGCAACCATGACTAACTATATCAGAAAATTTAAAAATGGTCTCAATTTGATGAGAACGGACAACCCTGTCATTCCAGATGATTACTACCTAAATAGTTTTATTTTTGGTTTGCATCATTATACTCAGAGCCACATGTAGTGTCTCAAATCAAGGGATATGCAGGCTACAATATGGTATGCTCGAACAATGGAAAAGGAAAAATTGACTCGGTAACCTATACCTTATCTATCACAGCCTATAAGGCAAGTTATCCTTGAGCAAAGTAAACCACCACCTATGCCTCAGAACAAGAATGTAATAATACAACAAGCTAAGTCCAATCGAGTTTAATATAAGTGCAGAGAACCATGGATCCCTGGTCGTAGACAATTGTTTAAAATGAGCCCGAAAGCTTTACAGGGTCAAGAAACAGATAACACTGAAATCATCTATGTCCCTGATTATAAGGACATAGAATAAGACCAATGGAAAATCTGTTGATCAGGCTATACTTCAAGTTTCTATGCATGCAGCCTTAGGAATTGGTGCTGGCAAAAACTCATTTATTGTGTATATATACAATTTGTTAATCAATTAGCTACATCATTGGTGGACATTGGTAGCACTTCAAATTTTATTTCTCCTAACATGCTAGATAGAAGCAAACTTATTCTTGCCACTAAGGTTAAAGTAGTGGTGGCTAGTGGAGGTGTTCTTTGGAGTGAATGCACCGGTGACAACTTTGTTTTCTTACAATATTTAAGGAGAGAACTTCCTAGGTTATTTTAGGGTATTAATATTGAAAGTACATGATGTCATATTGGGAGTGGATTGATTAAAAATATATACTCCAGTACAACTGGATAATATTAAGATGGAGATGAAAATTATAGTTGAAGGAGTGATGGTCACATTTGTGTATGAAACAGTACCTTTGCTCAAGCCTAAGAAAAGTTCAGGAGAGGAATTACTTGAGAAGGATGTTTGTGGCATGTTCCTATATACAACTAAATGTCTGAATAATATAACTCAAGCCCAATTTTTTCCTGAACTATAAGCAGTTATTGACCAATTCAAGGAAGTATTTAAAGAATAAGTCTGCCCCCCTGCAAGATTTTTTGACAGTCGGATCCCTTACCACATATGCTAAAATTGTTAATCAAAGAGCATATAGAACGACTTATCACCAGAAGGAAATCTTGGAGAGAAAAATTAAAGAATTGTTCAGAATCTGGTCATTGGACCTAATACTAGCCCCTATTCTTCGCCTTCTCTTATAGTGAGAAAGAAAGATGGGACATGGAGATTGTGCACTGACTTACGGAAGTTGCATTCATGTACATTCAAGAATATGTATCCAATATCAGTCATCGAAGATTTGTTGTATGAATTAAAAGGGGAAATTATTTTCAGCAGGATTATTTGAGAAGTGGTTATCATCAAACTAGAATGTCCCTGGTGACATTTATAAAACATCATTCTCTACACATTTGGGCCTATTTGAGTATATAGTGATGAACTTTGGACTTACCAATGCACATCATGCATTTCAGTATCCAATGAATTCAATTCTGGCACCTTACCTCAGAAAATTTATGGTGGTGTTCTTTGATGACACATTGATCCAACTCTTATTTTCAAGAACATAAGTTACATTTGGCCTAGGTTTTTGCTATCCTTAAATAGCACCAGTTATATGGAAAAATATCTAAGTGCACCTTTGGAAAAAGACAAATTGAATACTTGGGGCACATTATTCCTCAATATGGAGTCGCAAATGATCCTGGGAATATCAAGGTTGTGAGTAAATGGCATGCCCCCAAGAATGTAATTGAACTCAAGAGTTTCATGGGCCTTAGTTGCTACTGTAGCCGATTTATTCAATGATATGGTGTTACTTGCGGACCATTATTCAATGCTATTAAAAAGGATGTGTAATCTGGGACAAGGAACAAGAGCTGGCATTTCTGGAAATCAAGAATAACTTAACTCACTCTCCTGTATTAGCAGTTCCTGATTTCACTAAGCCCTGCATTTTAGAAGAAAATATGCTAGTGGCTATGGATTAGGAGCTATTTTAATGAAAGGAGGAAGGCCTATTTCATTGTTCAGCAAAACAATAGGATCAAGAGTTACATCTTTATCCACCTATGATAAGGAAGCTTTGACAATCATTGAGACCTTAAATAAGTGAAGCGTTAATTTTTGGCCACTTCCTTGATCATTAGAACTGATCAAGAGAGTCTTAAGTACATTCAAGAGGAAAAGTTTGACTGAAGGCAAACAACATAAATTGTTGGTCAAATTATTGGGCTACAATTACACTGTGGAGTACAAAGAAGAACAAGGAAACAAGGCTGCAGATGCACTTTATAGAGTGAAATACATTTTCCGTGCTCTTACAACTAGCAGTGTTGTCCTAGTTTGGATAAATGAAGTTACTAAGAGTTATTCTTAGGATTAGAAGTTCAACATTTAATTGCACAATGCTCATTAGACAAAAACACTGCTGGCCCCTACACTTTTAAAAGTGGAATCCTCATGTTCAACAACAAAAATGTGTTGGGGGTGTACTACATAGTTGAGACAAGACATTTTGTATACTTTTCACAAGTTTGAATTAGGAGGGAATTCTGGTGAAAGAGCCACCTATCAAAGAGTGAAATAAGTTTTTCATTGGACAGGGCTCAAATAAGAGGTCATATCTTTTTTCAATGCATGTCCTAATTTCCAAACCAATAAAGCAGAGCATACACCATATCGAGGACTGTTGCAACCATTACATGTTCTAGATTTTTCTTGGGTCCATATCAGCATGGACTTGGTAGAGGGTCTACCAACATCTAAGAACAAGGACTTAATCTTGGTGGCGGTGGGTAGGTTCACTAAATATGCACATTTTATGGCCATGAAACACCCGATTATTGTGCAGAAAGTGGCTAGAGCTTTCTCTGAAAATGTATTTAAACTACATGGCATGCCCTATGTTATTGTGACAGATAGAGACAGGATATCCAGTAGTAACTTGTGGAAACAACTTGTCGAATCCTTGAACATCAAGTTGCACATGAGCACAAGTTACCACCTCAATCAGACGGGAAAACTGGGAGAGTGAATTAGTGCTTGGAAAAATACTTAAGGTGTATGTGTTTCCAGCAACCTAACAAGTTGCATAGTTGGCTTTCACTTGGAGAATGGTGGTACAACACTAGCTTACACACATCACCACAGATGACACCCTTACAAACTTTGTATGGTTTCCCCCTATGGTAGCTGACTCTTCTCTACCAGATTCCATCTGCATTGACTCTGAAAATTTTCTTCAAAACAAATATCTATCTTTGGAAGTGATAAAGGATAATTTACTCAAAGCCCAAGCAAGGAAACACTATGCCGACAAAAACAGAATGTATATAATTTTTCAGGAAGGTGATATGGTTTATCTCAAATTGGAACCATATAGACATACATCCCTTAGCCTTCTCAAACACTTGAATTGCACTCGTTTTATGGCCCATTTTCAGTGCAGCAGAAACTAGGCAGTGCTACTTACAAACTTTTGCTTCCTGAAGGATGTCAACTACACCCCACCTTTTATGTTAGCTAGCTTAAGAAACATGTGGGCTCTCATGTGATTCCTACTAAACATCCACCACTTGTTGATGACGAGGGCATGATCAAAATGGCCCTGAAAAGATTCTGGACAGAGCTCTCATACCCAGACCTTAAGGGAACATCAGTATCTCTGTTGCGTGTTGACTGGTTAAATGGATCAATATGTCAGAAGAAGCAACTAGTTGGGAGGATTCAACTTTTATCTAGAAAGTTTTTCCATCTTTCCATCCTTCAAGAAAAGTGTTGGCTCAACAGAGAGGAATTGACAAAATCCAGACTTAACTTAACTGAAGATGGCTGATGACCCTCAACTATAGGGGATCTATTGTAGCATTTTCGATAAGTAAGAGTGTCGAACCCAACGAGGAGCAGAAGGTATTGATAAGTGACTTTGGTAAGGAATATCTGCAAGCACTGAAAGAGAGCTTTTTAGGGGTTTTCAGTATAAGCAACGAGAAAGTAAAAACAATCAAGGTAAAAGGTAATAAGGAGTAACAAGTGGCCCAATCCTTTTGAACAAAGGATAAGCCTGGCAAGTGAACTTATAAAGGCTAAAGCGTTCTTAAGGGCACACGGGAGAGGTAGTCACGTGCTTTCGCCATATTCCGTATCGATACTATGTTTTGTGTTGATAAGTTTTGAGTGGGTGGATCTATGCTAGTACACCTTCTAGACTAAGATAAGTGCACCCTTATGATTAAACACCTTGCAAGCATCCGCAAATACAAGGTAGAAATTACGGCAAAAGCCTAACCACAGCAATACGATCAAGGATCTATTATTCCCTTATAAAAAAGCATGCAAAGTAGGGTTTAGGTTTCTGTCACTCCGGCAACCCACCGTAAGCATTATTTATACACAATGCATTCCCCTAGGTCCTTAATAAGGCGAAGTGTTGGGTGTTCGACTCACACAACACCACTAGCAAAATAACAACACAACTTAAATATCAAACAACATATATTACTTCAACATCATATGACTACTAACAACTAGACTTCTCCCATGTCCTCAAGAACTAAAGTAACTACTCACAAGACATAAAAGAGATCATGATCAGTGGTGATAAATAGATGATAAACAATCTGGACATAACAATATTTCTCCAACAAAACTCAATAGCATTCACCACAAAGGAGTAATCAACACAGGTAGAGTAGAGAGGATAGATAGTACGGATTACAACACAAGTTGCAATTGTGAGATGAGATAGGTGGTGGTGGAGATGGTGCTGATGTTGGGGATGATCTCGATGATGCACGAGACGATGGTGATGACTGATGAGCGAGATGATGATAATGGTTTCTCGCCCTTCGTTGGTTACTCCGAAGATGATAAGTAGGTGGCAAGGAAGCAATGGCACCGAATATGACAAAATTTGCCTCCTTGACCTGCACCTGCACACGACACAAATAACTTTGCTCCCAACGAAGTTCAGAGAGGTTGTCAATCTCTCCGGTCTTGTTGTTTACGAAGGATCAAAAGCAAGGGATAATGATAGCAACTGAAAGTAAAAGCGGAAAAGTAAATAAGCGTGTACACAATGATGAGAATATGGACCGGGGTCCCGTGATGTTCACTAGTGATTTCTCTCTACCAAAAGATGATAAAACTGCTATGCGAGGTGAACAAATTACAGATGGGCAATTGACAGGATTATAAGCGCACCGCAATGCTAACTATGCTACAAAGAAAGGGAGAGGCTCAAAAGCATGGGGAGTACGCCAAAATAAGTAGACCGAAATCCAATTGCATCTACTACTAATCATCCACCTTGAGATATCTATCCAGAACATCTCGCTGGTATTAAGTTGCGAGCCCCACCCAAAGTGTAAACCCAAAGCAACAGACAGCTGCATTAAAAAGCACTTTGAGTAAAGTAAACAATCCTTGTGTGACGCCCCCAAAATCAGACCGTGTACAGTAATCCTACACGCAAGGTACACGACCGAGATTAGGGACTCACGGTGAGATATCACAACACAACTCTACAAATAAAATAATACAAGTTGTTTAATAGAAGCCAGGGGCCACGAGGGCTCGAATACAACAGCTCGAAAGCACAAAGTTAGCGGAAGCAATAGTATCTGAGTACAGACACATGGTACACATGATCTGGCTTAAGAAGGCTAGCACAAAAGAAACAACGATCGAAAAGGCGAGGCCTCCTGCCTGGGAACCTCCAAACTACTCCTGGTCAACGGGGAACTTGACGTCGTAGAAGGCATCGGGGACCTTCATGTTGCGGTGGTCGGCATCGGGGATCTCCTGCTCCTGGACTCCAAGGCTCCAACGTCGACTGCAGCGGACGATCAGGCAAAACAAAAGGGGAAAATAAAGCAAGGGTGAGTATCTAGCATACTCGCGAGTCTTACGTCCGCTACTAAGCATTTATGCATTGTATCAAATGGAAAGGGGAGGCTATATATAGTGGACTGCAAGATAGAAAGTCAGAGCAAGGATAAGAAGCTAGGCCTAACGAAGACTAGCATCTTCCAACGAGTCTTGCAGCATGAGGAGAGAATAGCCAACAGTTTATATAAAGCATAAAGTAACAATGCAGCAGAAGTTGCTACAGCATTGTATAATAGTAAGTTGTAATAATTAGCAATGCCTCCGAGATCACCTCCTCGACTTCCCTGCGAGGAAGCAAACCCGGAACCATACAGTTTAATAATAATAGTTTGTAGTGGTAGGATCCAGCTTCAGCATAAAGCGTCCTGTTACCGTGGACACGGCTATTCGAATAGATTAATCTTCCCTGCAGGGGTGCACTTGTGTTACACTACACGCACGGATCTCCAGGGTGGCGGGCACCTTGTTAGGGAACGCTCCACCGAGGCTATCCGACACTCCGTAGCCCATCTTTCAAACTCAAAAGAGAGGTCATCCGTCGGACTATATCCTATGTACGCGAGGCTTTGGACCCTAACCCCGACGTACTCCTGCACGGTGCGAGGCTGGCCGGTGAAGTTAAAGCAAATCCAAATAAGACACCACCGCGCGAGCAAATAAGACAACACCACTTCCCGGCGCAGGCCGCGGTACTGCTGACGTCTGAAGAGTCCTCGGACGACACTACGAAGCAGAGGAGCCCATAACTCGTAATTCCCACGTGTAGGCAGCGCGTATAAGCCAAAAGGCTACTCAAGTCATCCTCCGAACCATTAGTCATTTTATTAACTTGCGGGACAACCGTTATCGTTGCCTCGAATTAACTGACCCGCGGACAACGACAGCAGTCAGGACCACCAGTACATCGATGCCTGCCCTGTCGTCCCACCAAGTCTCTGCGGTTACCAACAAGGTGAACTGTCTCCTTACCTTGTCTCGCGTGTGCTCCTGGAGGAGCTCGAATTTCGTGGTTTGGTAACTCTCCCGGCCAACGATCAGGGGCCAAGCACACCGGTACACTGGTCGTACCCTCCCTGTCGTCCCGTCGTAATACCACTCGCGGGCACCGTTGGGTCGCCCGACTTCTTACCTGAAGGACAACCGTTGTTCAGGTACCTAGAGCGGCTATACAGAGTCAGCAACGAGTGGAGTACAAGGATCACTCCTCGATAGCTCGCACTTGATGGTGGCTCGGCAGAGCCGAGGTAGGGGCCTGAGGCGGTGTCTGCATTGTATCGTACCTGTGCAGTTGTAATAAGTTGTATCCGCGTCACTCCCCTGAGTGATCACGGCCCGCTATCTAATACTAGCTAACAATGCGCAGGGCTCACTGTTGAATATAATATATATAATAGGCAGCATAGGATAAAGGAAGGTACATCAAGGGGCGACAAAAAAAGGTTATGCAATTGAATAGGATTGTAACGTAGCAGCAGCAGTAACAATGCCTAGTGCAAGAAATGTACGGAAAGATAGGCGATATCTGAGGAAGAGAATGGCTATGCTTGCCTGGAAGCTCGACGGTAGCGATACGGTCGTCGACGACGTAGTCGTACCCGGCAGCGGTGTAGTCGGCGGCAGCAACGGGGTCTACCGAAGATAGGGGGAGAAACAGTAAATACAAAGCAATCATAGCAAACAGATGCAAGGAATGACATATGATATGTTAACGATGCTCTAACGCAGTATGATGTATTATGCTCGGAGCGGAAAGTCATCCGGGGATGAACTGCCAGCTCCGGGTACCGAACAAGGTGACCGGAGGGGGAAGGTACCATGCCGGAGGTGTCGTGGACATCCGACAAACATGTGAAAGGTGTATCCGTGTTAGTTGATCCATTCTGAACAACTTTCATGTTAAGAACATTTTCATCCGGTAAGTTTTACCGGTACAAGGAATTACCGGCCAGATCCACCGGAGGGGAAACATTCCATGTTCCGTAAGTTAGAGGGGGTGGTTGGTATATGGGTAGCGTATTCGTACTCGTTATATTTTTCTGATCAATTTTGATGTATAAAGTTTTTCGATCTGAGTTACGGTTTAAAAGATATTATTTGTCTAAGTTTTAAATCATTTTGAAGCATTTTCTGAATTTCTTTTAATAAATAATCCAACATTATCCAAATAGTGCCTTGACCAGTCAAACTGACCAATGGGCCAGCCTTGTCATAGTCACAGTGATTTAAACATGGTTAATTTTAAATAAATGAATTAATTAGCAGCATGGGCCCACATGTCATTGAGCCAACTTTTTACAGATTAATTAGTCCAGTATAATTAGAGGTGGGGGCCCCATATGTCATCGACATAGCTAATAAATCCCAGTTTATTTAATATAGTTAATTACGAGGGCCCATCTGTAATAGACTTAGAGGGGGTTATTTTTCCTTAACTTAGGTTAGGGGCTAATTAACCCCGGGCTGGCCCACAGGTCAGTGGCACCAAGCCGCTGCCTGTGCACGCCGACGACGGTCGTGACACGGCGGCGGGCCGGAGCTACTCCGGCGAGACCGTGCGCCCGCTAGGAGGGGCCGTTTAAGGTGCGGTTTGTCCCTACGGGATCTACGTGAGGCGCCGCATCCATCCATGCCACAAGTGCGAGTCGGGGCGGGCCTGAGCGACGGCTACGACGAGTGTCAGCGGCGGCCGGAGCGTGGCTTGTTGGCGGCGGCGCTCTACGGCACGGGATCGAGCGCGAGTAGGAGAAAAACGGCGAGGAGCTCACCAGGGACCTCGGGATGTGCTCGAGCGTGCCGGGGAAGGCCGGAGTAGAGGGAATTGACCGGCGGACGTCGACGACCGCGACGGGGAAAATGCGACGTCTCCAACGCTGCGGGGCGTCCCGGCGCCGATTGGGAGCACTGGGAGCCGAGTACGAGCGCGACGGATCCCCAGGACATGACAGCCGGGCCGGAGGTGGCCGTTGGCCATGACCACGCAACGGTGTGGCCACGGCTGCGCCAGGAGCAGCACATGAGAGGAGGGGAGGGAACAAGGAAGGAGGAGAGGAGTGAGCAGAGGGGGCCAGAGCAGTTGTCCTCGGCCTTATCTCCGTCGAGGCGAGAGAGGAGCAGGTGAGGGGGCAGGTGAGGGGCCGGCAACAGTGGCCATGGCGTCGACGTGCGGGGTAGGGGGCAGGTGAGGAGAAGAAGACAAGGAGGGAGGGGGTGGGCTGGGCTCGGGGTAGTTGGGTGGGCCTTGCCCATAGCGGTAGTTAGGTGTTCCCCTTTTTTGTTTTCTTTTCTTTATTCTTTTCATTTAATCTTCTATTGGTATACCATTTGATTTTAATAAAATATGATATTGGTTCCATAATTAGTCTTGCATTGTATATCACAGCTACAGAAAGTTTCGGCTCCAAGTAAAATCCAGTGAATTTTATTTAATTACAAAATGATCAAATGGGGCTATTTTTCTACTGTTTTCAATTGTTTATATTATTTCAACATAGCCATAAAATATCATGGCTATTTTATTGTGACCTATTGATTTTTAGGCAGTTAATAAAAGTGGTTGCAATAATTTTGGATTAAGTTTTATTTCCCCTTTGTTTTTAATGCCATGAAAAGGGGTTTTAATATTATTCGATTTGAATATGATCAAGGAAAGAATAATCATGGTGATTTATCATTAACAACAGGGGATCACTGTAGCTTGACACCCAGGGTGTAACACCTTGCAACCGCGGTTACAAGCACCGTTGTTTTCCCCTTTGTGGCAACGGCACATCCCCTAGACTCATGTTTCTGTCACTCAAGCGTGTCATCGGGGGGCATGGACCCAAAATCGAGCATAACGTTCCCTCTTGGAGTTACTACCTACTACTTGGCCAAAGCAATAAACAGCAACGGAGAACATGCAAAATTACTTAGGAACAAAAATATAAAGGATAAGAACCAAATATATTACTCTATCACAATCTAAACATAATCTCATAATCCATCAGATCCCATCAAACTCAGCATAGCAACAGCAGAAAGATTACATATGTGCCTCGATCATGTAGGGAAGCTCACGAGGTCTAAACCATGAAGAACAAAGAGGGAAGGAGAACATCACATAGCTACTGATCACGGACCCATGGTCCAAAGGAAACTACTCACGACACATCTGAGAAGCGTCCATGGTGGAGGGGAAGCTCCCGAAGGTCGATCCTCCCTCCGGCAGGGTGCCAGGAAGAGGTCTGCTGGCGCTCCCGATCTTGGAAGCACGGCGACGGCGGAACAGAGGAGAGATCGCGAAAAAGGGTTCTCTCTCTGGAAGTTTCACGTCACGGGAAATAAATAGGCGAAGGGGGGTAGACAGGGGGCCACCAGGGGTCGAGGCGCCCCCCTAGCGCGGCCAAGCCCTAGGTCGCGCCAGGTGGCCTCCTGGGGCCCTGGTGGGTACCACCTGGTCCTCCTTCGGGACTCTGGAAGGTTCCTTCACGCTGATTTTTTTATCTGATTTTTCCCGAATTTTTGGAGCACTTTTAATATGGGGGAAAACTGAAATAGAAAAACAACAATCTCTTTTGCTAGGGTTTGAAACAGAAACTGGCACTGGGATACACTGAGTTAGTAGGTGTAACACCCCAAGTGTCATGCTACCGAAATCACTTTTGCTAATGACAGGTCTTTGTAATTAGTCATGGCTAAATAATCGATGTTTCAAACCAATCTCAAATTCCCTTTAGATGAAATTAAAAACAAAAGTGGTAATTAAAGTGAAACCAAAAGTTGTGCAACCAATTTTATTAATTGCCTAATAATCAGTATCTCATGATAAAATAGAATTGGGGATTTATTGAAGTATTTAAATAAATTAAATAAAATAACACAGAAGCAAAACAACTCACAATAAATTCTTTGTTATTTAAATAAAATACATTTGATTTATTTAGCTCTTAGAATTTTTGTGATAGTGTTACATGTGACAACATAAATAATTAAACATGTGGCACTGTTTAAAAAATGCTTTTACTAGCATAAACAAAGTGTAACAAAAAATAGAAAGAAAAAGGGAAATAACCTAGTGTTATTTCTCGCCCTAGACAACCCGTCCGTGCACGTTGCCACCAGGCCCAAGCCACCTTGGCCCACCTGGCGACCTAGATATCACGCCCGAGCCTGCCCTCTCTCATGCTCGGTCTCTCTCCTCTCTCGCTCGTTCCCCTCCTGGCTCTCGTTCCCCTCCAGGCTAGCGGCGGCTGTTGCGCCGGCCTATTCCGGTCGCCGCCGGCCTGCATCGCCCCGGAACCCTCCCGGAGTCCCCTCGAGACGCTAACCTCCTCCACCCGGCAGATTTGTCACTAGCCTCCTCATGGCGCTGCCCTCGACTAACCCTAGCCGCCATGGCTCGAGCTCGGCGCCATGGTTGCGGACGCCATGGATGTCGGCGCGGCTCCGATAATCTCCCTCGACGCCATCGTCCTCGCCCGACGTGGCCACGTCTCCATGCCGCGTCTTATGCCTCCCGGCCTCAGCCCCTTGTGTCCCGGCCACCGTGACGCGCCGCCGCGTCCACGGCGCCGGCCGCCGCCCAGCTCCCCTGAGCTGCCCTCTGACCCACAGTGAGCTTCCCCTCCGTCTCCCCTTGTGCCTCCGTCGACCGGTAGTCGTGGGCCGCCGTCCCCGTACTCGCCGTGGTGACCATGGCCGGAGCCCGCGCCCGACACACGCCCTGGCCGCGCCTAGCCTCACTCTTGGTTGCGCCCGTGCTGACATATTGCTGCTGGTGGTGGGCATGGCCAAGGCCATCGCCATGGACGTGCGTGTGTTCGTGTGTGTGTGCCGGTGTGCGTGAGGTGTGTGCGTGCCCTATGTGTATGTACAGCATGTGTGAGATGTGTGTGTGCGCTGGTGTGTCCCGTGGTGCTATGCACTGCTGCGGCTGTTGCTTACTCTAGTGCCGCTGCCATTGCTGCTGATGTTGTTTACTGCGGCTACTAGCTGCTACTTGCTACTGCTGGCGTCTGCTAACGGCTGTTGCTGCCTGTTAGCTTATGTGCATGTTAAAACTGCTATTGAACCTCCATTTGTGAGCAACAAACGGCAGCAAAAACCATGGCAAAATGAAATCTAATAAGGATACAAATTATGTGGGATAAAATTAGATGTAACCAGCTCCATTCTATTCCATTGGACCATTTTCACATAATGCATAGGTTAAATGCTACGAAAAACACAAAACGCCAATTTTTAACTGATTCTAAAAATATCATTAAGTTGCACTTTTTCGTCAAAGTTTTGATCAAGTAAATGAGCTCTAATAAATTTGGCATCCGTACATCCTTATTCTGATTTCTACCTTGCAGTCCACTATATACAGCCTTCCCTTTCCATTTGATACAAATGCATAATTGCTAGTAGCGGACGTAAGACTCGCGGGTATGTTAGATACTCACATTTGCTTTCCCTTTTTTATTTTGCCTGATCGGCCGCTGCAGTCGACGTGGGAGCCTTGGAGTCCAGGAGCAGAAGATCACCGTGCTTGCTTCATCGTGGAGTTCCCCCCTCGACCAGGAGTAGTTTGGAGGTTCCCAGACAGGAGGCCTCGCCTTTTCGATCGTTGTTGTTTTTGTGCTAGCCTTCTTAAGGCAGATCATGTGTCCCATGTGTCTATTCTTAGATATTATTGCTTCCGCTAACTTTGTGCTCTTGAGCTGTTGTATTCGAGCCCTCGTGGCCCCTGGCTTGTATTAAACAACTTGTATTATTTTATTTGTAGAGTTGTGTTGTGATATCTCACCGTGAGTCCCTGATCTCGATCGTGTACCTTGCGTGTATAATTACTGTATACGGTTTGATTTTGGGGGCGTCACAGTAGGTTAGTCTAAATATGATCAAAAGTGTATGAAAGTGTATCTAGATTATAGCAATATCACACAAAACATGCATGGAGCAAGCAGAAATTATAGATACGTTTAGGACGTATCAATATCCCCAAGCTTAATTCCTGCTCGTCCTCGAGTAGATAAATGATAACAAGCATCATTTGTGTGGTGACATGCTAGCAACCATATAAGAACTTTGAAAAGTAAAGCAATCAAGGTATGTGTAACATCCCGATGCTCGGAATGTTTAAGAAAATATTTTTCCAAAAAATTAGGGCCAGAAAATTTCGTTTATTTTACTTGGTTGTTAAAAGCTTCAATTGAGTTTTCATAAATTTAATAGATTTAATTTGAACTAATGCCAACTTGAATTAAAATTTGGATTTTATTTTTCTCTTTTCGCCGAATATTTTTCTTCTCTTTGGCATAATAAATTATGCGTATTTGTATTTTTAAATTTTTATTTGATTTTTGTTTGTTCTGCTATTTCTATATTTTTTAGATTTTCATTTAAAAAATCTAATTTATTTTCTTTCCACTCAACTCAAGGACTAATTGACACGTGGTGGCACAGCCTTGCCGACATTTCTTCACACTAGATGACCCGTTGCGGCAATTGCCGCAAGAGGGGCCAGATCGCGTTATAGATGGGAGGAATAAATTTTCATTGCTATCGAAGCATCGGTTAGGAGTAAGAACATGTTAACAGTACTGGGCCAAGGGTGTTCAATATAGATTTGGAAGCGGTGAAATATTTGAGCTATTCAGAATGTGATAACCTAACTAGAATGAGAGTCGGTACTGCAAGTGTACCACAACTGAGCACACTTGGCAATTATTTCATGTGCGAACAGGGAGATTGAACAACCACCCGGAGCTTGTGTATTTCGAATGGAAGTATTTCTATAGGACAAGTCAAAACAGAGTAAGGATAAACAACAGGTAGTCCTAGAAGCTTACATGATATCCAAAAGGTTGCTCATAACAGAGGCTAAGTATAAACACCAACTAGTGGTAGAAGCTTACATGATCTCCAAAAGATTGCTCATAACAAAGGCAAAGGATAAACACCAGCTAGTCTTAGAAGGTTACATGATTTCCAAAAGCTTGCTAAGCAAGGGGAAGCTTTGTTACGTATGTTCGATAGTAGAGAGGTGTAGGCCATCTGCGGTGGCTTTGAAGGCGAAGCCATATACCCTTCCTGGCACCAAAGTTGCTTGCGATAGGAAGGCTTTCCACCCTCCTGTTATGGCAGCACTACCATCAACTCCTTTGATGAGGCGTGCTTGGACCCGAGTAGTTCCATTTCCATCTGTTATTGACAGTGCATTGTCTCTCCCGGTCATGAGTTGAAGGAGGTATTCCTTTGTGAAGTGGGCCTTGAAGTACTGTAACAGGACATGTAGTTGGTAAAAGGATATGTTGGAACCAAATCGAGAAAGGGAAATTAAACAATCGTAGGACTGTACCATCCGTTGGCGTGGATTAGCAAATGTCTTGCTCATTGCACAAATGTAGTACGGGATAGAGGTTTTCTTGTTCTTGATCAACTTCCATAGGCTCATGACATGGTGTCTATAAAGAGAAACTGTATTTCCCCATACGCACGCATGACTAAGCTCGTCCACATACATGAAGTTAGGGACACCTAGGAAATTGGACAACAAATTAATCTTTTAGAAGCAATAGGGTGATAGGTGATTTTGTTGCCAATGTTGCATAAGGAGCTAGATAAAGGAGAGTAAGCCAAATTCTTACCATGCAGAATGTAGTGTCCTGGAAGTAAGTTGATTGTGCGTGGTTTATTTCTGGGTGTTGAAGAGCAAGTGGATGGTTAAAATTCGGTGGGCAAAGCAGGCTAAGAACCTGCTGTTTACAGAATAAGCAGTAGATCTGAAGACGATTATTGAATTAAATGATATGGTTTGGTAAGTGCATAAGCAGTTATCACGGTGCAGTACGTAGAACAGGTGAATCAAGGTACGGGCAAGTGTCAAACAAAGAGGGTATGGTCTGATTACCTGTAGCTTTTTCGGAATCAGTGTCGGTTAAATCATCTCCACTGGAAGTGCCATCACTGCTCAGGTCATCAGTGTTGGAGGTAGATTCGCTACTGAGGACTTCTATGTTGATAGCTTGTTTCTACACGAGGCGGGCTAAGTTAGAGGAACCGCAATCAGATTATGCAATATTTGTGGCACATCCAACACAAAAGAATAATTTTATGTACTCAATGGAACAGCAGTGGCTGTTGTATCTAGGTTGTATGTGTAAAGGTACGGTTAACTCAAGGCTGAAGGGAAATAATTTTATGAGGAAGCAGTGATCCACTCATCAGTTGAGGAACGTAGTATTTCCCGAGTTAGGCCATCGGTATGCATGTTTATATAAGTATATCAAAATTAATTCGGAAGCGAATGGCTAATAAAGTAGAAAAGCAAATGATTTGGTGAATTAATAATAGATGTTGGAACAACCCCGCCTTCGGATTACCTATTCCTATCAGGGTACTAACAAGTGGGGGGAAATGGAAAAGAGCATGGTAAAGAAGAACACAAAAACTTCCTACGATTTAAGCTGGTACGAATAGTCGGGTTGTAATGAGGGGCACATACATGTCAAATTAAAGGTGCTCATTCGTGTGTGATTTGCTGACCGACCGTAACGCGTGTACATTAAATCAGTTGAAACAGAGAGATTGGAAGGGAGGGATTAGCAAAGGAAAATGAGCTGAAAAGTTGTTTGTTACAAAAAATCAAAGGCACGTAATGGAAGGTTTCTTTTAATTTACTTATCATGGACTAAACAAGCAAGAATGGCTATCGTTTATACAAAGGTATTTGAAATATTAAACAATTTGTTATGAGATATGGTTCTGAAATGCCTGCCATTAGCCTAGGCGTGTCCTTTCCTATAAACTTGTGCACAGGAGTGCAACTTCCTTCAAAATCTATTTTTTGTTTAATTATTAGTTTGTGATTTTCCAAGAACAAACTTGCGGGCTCTCCTATAAAACTAACATGTGGATAACACATTATGCATCTCAAAAATTCTATGTCGAATATAGTTGGGTTTTTTTGCAGGCAATTTTTGTATTTTGTACCATCTATTGTATCCAACAAAAGAAAAGTGATATAATGGCAAGAAGTGAGATAAGTTAAAGACTTAAAGATCCAAAGCTTATTAAACATGTATTTATCCATGAAAATAAGATGGTGGCAAGAAGTTCAAATGCGACGTTGCCATGAAGATCCATAGTAAAAGCAGATCCTATCACAGAAGCACAGAATCCAGCTAATGTGAAATCTAACAAAAAGACCTCATTTTAATTAATAGGTCAGGCTAGTCATCGACAGAAAATACTCGATGGTTGACATCATAGAATTAGGATGCCTAAAGGCCATAGAACATAATGTCCCTAGCTCAGAGTCTAGGATTCAAAGCATACAAATAAGAGGAGGAACCAGAACACTCACTGTGGAGGTTGTAGCCGAGGCAGAGTATCTCCGCTGCTGCAGCTGAAGTGCAGGGAGCTGCGTCGGGAGTCCCTATTGCTGACATGGACTTTTAGGACCACCAGTGCGTACCTACAATTGCATTTGACCTGCTTGAGGCACAATGAACCATGATATGGTGAGAAAATAACAATATTTTGTTGATGTCTTTGAAGCAGAACCATTATTTTCAGAGTTTCATGAGTTGCATTGTAAATTTTCAGTTCCCTCCTAAACTGATCTAAAAACTAAATTTGAATAAAACAAAAATAATAGCATCCATGTGAGGATTTATCCATGCAAATATGATAATGGGAAGCAGCTCAAGTACGATAGTGTGATAATGGGAATGACTAGCAGTCATCAAATAAACTAAATGAACCTTGCTTAGCTGTCCCAACACAGCTAACTTGAATGTATGTAGAATAATCCATGTGAAGGCAAGGATCCATGGCAACAGAAACCCTTGACAAACATACTCTGGAACAACAACAGAAATGCATGAATTATCCATATGATATGTCAGCTATTTAACTAAACTATTTATCACGCTCATCAATCTCTGGTATAATATGTGTTTCTCATGAAATATTGCTAGCTTGATGGGCCATTGTTAGGAAGACAACTAAACAGGCTTGACCATACATAAGCCAGATATGTTGTGATTATAGAAATAACACAGTTAACAGATTTATGATCGTTCGTGGGAGCAGAACAAACTGCAAAGGAACTCAAGAAACAGAGAAAATCAAACAGGTCACACAAGCATAAGATAAGGCACATATAATTGTTATGAACGACATTAAGGAACCCCATAATATATGGTCTAAACCTGACCATAGGTTGCTACGCTCTAGAATTCCTCACTCATTTTAAAATTCACACCGTGGAATTCCACATTGATTGGAAAAATAAACCACAATTGCATGACTAAAAGGGGAATAGGACTAAGCTAAAAAAACTTATGGAGGTGAAAAAAGAAAAGAACTTTGGTGTGAGGTGCAAGACATACAACAGGGTAAAAAAGGTTACAAAGAGGTTGAGAAACAACTGAATGCCATCAAGGCGCACAAAATCGAGAAGAATGCAATATATACAATAATCTGAGAGCATGGGAGCAATAAGAACTTTGTGCGTATATAAATATAGCAGTCTTGGCACGTATGGTGAAATAACAACATGAGCATAAACCCTACTGTATAAATCTATTGTAGTTATATGTAAGTAATTCATTAAGCAGCTCTGAGCATAGAACAAAAACGAACATATAGTTCGATCATTCTAGAAATTAATCAAACATTGGACCCCTCCTAATCAAAGATCGTACGTACATGTAGACAACAGATAAGAACATTGTTGGACTTATACAAAATATTACGTATAGAAAGGGAAGGAAGTGAAATTAGTGTGGAAGGAAGAACTGAAGAGATGATTAGCATGGAAGGAAGAAAATCGTAGGAGGACCACCGTGGAGAGGAACTGCTGTCACCGGAGGTGTGACGCCGAAGACAAGGGGCAGCGGGTGATGGGATGAGGAGATGGCCAGAACCACGACGCCCCCGCCTCCCCTGCTGCTAATCAAAGGTTTATGCCGCTGCCGCCTTTTCACGCCTCATCCCCCGCCTCCTTTGTTGAAAATAAAGGTAAGATCAGTGTTAAATTGCAATTGAACTTGAGTACATATTGAAACTTGAAATTGAAATTGTGATAAAATCAATGTTGAATTTGATAATCATTTCAGGCTGTTAAATTGAAATAGCTGCTGGCTTGAATTTAAACTGTTATCAATGTGGCAACATTCAGTACCACAAAAATATGAAAATCACGCTCCACGGTCGCTCGTTCAGATGCTGAAGAACTTGTGATCTTAACATGCCATTTTGGTGTGGTTTTTACCTGAGCCAACAACCGATGAGCTGCACGGATCATATTCTACTCAACTGAACTTGCTTGTGTGGATCATACAATGGCATACCTTTTCTTTGCAAGGAAAAGAAAAGGAGTTCCCTTTCATGTATGTTCAGCTGCAACTCTCTTGCCACCTCTAAGCAAATAACCCAGAGGATGAAAGTAATCGGCAAAATCGATGTTAAATCAAACATCTTCAGACTACTAAGAACTATGCTCATTGCTTTTGAAATTATGAAAGAAAAAAATTCAGTTTTGACAAGGTTACAGTACTCCTAAATTCAGACCAGCAGCAAATAGGTTCAAACCAGCAGTAAACAAGCAAATATGTTCATGTTAAAAGTTTCAGATTTAAAGATGAGTGGAGGGAGGCGTGGAAGAGAAGGGACCTTGAGTTGTTGCTGCTGCTGCTCCTTTCCACGGCTGGACATCAAGTGGGTTCATTTCTCCTGCACGAAACTAACAGAACAGAGCAAACTAAATAGGCATTAGAAACCCAACTTTCATGCACCATCTGTCCAAAAAAATTCATGGACCATCTATCCAGCAAAAGGAATGAGATAATTTTAAAAATAGTAGTCACCTCATTGCTGTACCATCCTCGTCCATCCCTGCGTCCTGTGTACCAAGGGGTGAGGCAATGGTGATGGCGTCACAAATGGCTCAAAGGCGATGGTGGCGATGATGGCCCCATGAATGAGGCCATGAGACCAAAAGCACTCTACCCTCGAGTTGACATCAATGGAGAAGACATAGGAATCGGGGAAATGCTGCTCGTCTCATCATACCTTCTCCGCCAACATGATGCGAGGCGCGAGGTAATGGCGACGGCCTCGTGGGTGGATCAAGGGAGGGGATGGCGTCTCGACCTCCTCGTCCATCTTCGTGGCACCAGAGGAGATAATCTGGAAGAAAACGGTAACTAATCATCCGTGACCTTAGTACAAACATCTTAGAAATACTACCTAATATATGTATATACATGTAATCTCATCAATAAACACTTTTGATTTCCGTCAATACGATCTCGCGGGTAACTCAATGTGTATATATGATCTATGAAAAGACATGCTTGAAAATGCAAACTCATGTTCAATAACAGGGTATACTACAATAATAGAAATACATTACATTACAAAAAAAGGTCTAGAGACAGATAACTACATGAGCAGTCCAAAAAAGAATTTGCAGCAAATATTGAATGATATGGACAATGTGCTATTATATATCTTCAAAACTAAAATGAACAATATTACAGTAATGCAGAGTTACTCTTTACATAGATGCAAATGAGTAAATTAGTAATTAGTTACCACACTTATCTTGCCCTTGCATAGTTCATCAGAAAACTACTCGCCAAGACCAGCATTCAGAACATTCTTCTTTGTTTTTATCTCTTTAAGATCTACATCACAAAAACAGAATTATCAAACTACAGAAATAAGAGTTAATGAAACATCGATTGGGTGGCAACGCTTACATCCAGATATGGCCAACAACGTTTAGACGAGAAAGTGCACAAGCAGAGTCATGTAAATTAAACGAGAAACTGCACAAGCAGAGTCATGTAACCATCTCTAGCCTGAACCCTTAACAAAATTATTCAAATAATGTGAATGCTTTAGCCCTTCATCTAATCTTTTGCACCTATCACTCCTTGATATTTCCTGTTGAAGAAAAATATCAAGCTACAAAATAAAATGCACTTATTTATTATACTATTTCCATTTTCCACAAATATATTCTAGCTAGGTAAAGTAGCTACAACCAATAACCTCTTTTACAGTCAAATACACAGTTATTACTTGAGACAATTTCAGGTGCGTTCGGATAGGCAGCTTAGTTCGGCTAGAATTGTCTAACCCGTTCTGGCTAGAGCCGCTAGAAGCAAAGCTAATTAATTGGATGATGGCTAATCAGAGTCATAACTGCGAGAAACCGCCCACGACTTCAATTTTGCAATTGTGGGAGACCAATTTGGCTCTCCTCCGTCGACAGGCAAGATATGGTACATGCTACAATCAGTTATAAAACAAGTAACACCATACTACCCAGTACACCCAAGAATGATATCTAAGGCAACATGTTACAGAGACAGCCAAAGACCCTAACAAGACACCTCCGAAATACGAAAAAAATATGACTTGAAAATTAATACAATTACCTTCGTTAATAGAGGTCTGACATAATTATTTGCTTCCTCATGGAATTTCTCACCTTCTAGGAAATCAAGAGGTACGCTCTGTTGCAAACAAGGTATGAGAAAAACTTAGACTAAACGACTTGTCAGTTATATGGCCTACCTACAGTCAATACGGATGAGGAAAAAACATATAACTTTGCATTAAATAATAATTATCATGAAAATGCAAAGCAAAATAAAGTATACCTGCATCAAGGGTATTTTTTTCTGTCAACAAAGGCCTCAACCATGGATACAAGGAACGATCAAAAACTAATATCAATGTAAATGAGATTTACGGTTCTAGATGGTTTACCTTAACAGGCGATGACTAACTATATAAATTCTTCAGTGATTTATATGATGCACACAATCATTCAACATCGAGAGCAGAATATTGACCATCTTCGGAGTATAGGCCAAGGCACTTGTGCACAGATATGAAGTACCTGAATAAAATAGGGCAACAACCTAGTCTGTACCAGAAATAGGGTCAATTCCATCAAGGACCATCTACATGATGTAGGGAAGTATAGTAATTCATTCTAAATTTCTAATATAAATGAGTTACATAATCCAACTGGAATCAGATTTTTAGGTCAAGTTTTTTGATAGTTTACCTTCAAAGAATCACAACGCCATCACACCCAACCTCCCAAAACTGAATCACTCGTGGCTGCAGTCGTCACAGAAGAGCAGGCTTACCAGATGGAGGAGACAGTGAGGTGGCTCGCCGTGTCCCAGACCCTGAGCTCCCCGTTGGCCGCGCTGGTGGAGCAAAACCAGAGACCAAGCGTCAAAGCGGAGCAGTGACACATCCAACAGGGCTCGTCGGAGCGGCTGATGCCGCGGGGCGACCAGAGAGGGTGGATTTAGGAGGAAGAGTACCCTGAGAAAAGGAGCGGGAGGGCGGGGTGGAAGCAGGCGTCGCTGACCGTCGAGGAAGGGGAAGATGAGGTCGACGAGCGGCATGACCTCCGCGGCTCACTTGCCCACAAGTCCCCCCGTGGACCCCTGCTCGCCCCCTTCTTCTTGCCCTCCTCGCCTTCCTGCTCCTTCCCGGCGGTCGGATCTGGTGAAAAGAGAAAGAGGGAGGGTGGCGCCCCACACTTATGTGCGACGGCTAGGGCTCGGGCCTCGCATCTCCCCCCTGCTGCTCGCCATCTTATCTGCTCCCCTCCTCCTCTAGGGCACCTGCTCGGCGGGGATCCATGGCTGCCTAGGCTGACCTGAAGAAGAGATCGAGGCTAGAGAAAAAGAGGAGAGGGAGGCGGCGGCGGCGAGGAAGAAGGGAGAAGGAAGCGAGAAAGAAAGGAGGTCGCTGCGTGGTCGCGGGTGGATGCGATTTTTTCCCCACTCGGTCGCTAGAGCGGAAGCCGTCGCTATCGATGAATAATTTCATGTGTACAAACGCAACTTTACCATCTAGCTGTCCCTTTGAGCTTTATAAGTTGCTCCCCTCCTCCTCTAGGGCACCTGCTCAGGGATCCATGGCTGCCTAGGCTGGCCTGAAGAAGAGATCGAGGCTAGAGAAAAGGAGGAGAGGGAGGCGGCGGCGGTGAGGACGAAGGGAGAAGGAAGCGAGAAAGAAAGGAGGTCGCTGCGTGGTCGCGGATGGATGCGATTTTGTTTCCCCACTCGACCGCAACAGGAGCGGAAGCCGTTGCTATCGATGAATAATTTCATGTGTACGAACACAACTTCACCACTTAGCTGCCCCTTCGGGCTTTATAAGTTTATTAATCCCTGTGCATATCTATCACGTTCATCTTCCTTTCCTTTTTTCCTTTTAATTTTCTAGTCATCCACGAAGCAAAACAGGCCCAAGGCCCATGCAGCGAGCACAGCAGCAATCTAACCCAGGGAACAGTGGCTCGTCTTCCACCTCACCACGCACATACAGGGACATATGCGTTCATGGCCGTTCCTTTCCTCTCCTTTCCCATCAATTCTCTACACCGATTCATTATGTTTTCAACACGAGAGTTATTACCCATTAACCAAAGAATCCACTCAGGCAGTTTATTTTGTGTTTAATGATCTTAATCCAACGCAAGAAACAGATGAACTAAATGATCTAGCACTGACATTCGTCCCTTGATCTTCCTCTCCCGACCATCGTTTTCCATTTCACTCGCGTCACAGCATGCGCCTGGATCTCCTCTATTAAAGCCCCACAATTCCTTTCTTCAATTTGTTTCATACATCTCACAATCTTCCTCGCACCAGAGCCACATATTCATCTTATTCGCTATTCATCACTGTAGGAGATCAGTACGGCTCGATTACTTCCACCAGGCGACCACACTTACATTGAGAAACCTCCTGGACATCTTCTTACGGTTGTTCATCATCGTTGGCCGTGCCCACACAGGAGCAGCCACACCAGCGCCTCTCGGCCTTATGTAAGCCGTGCTCCAAGGGCGTGCTCGTCAACTTAAACCGTGTCATCTTCATTGCCTCGCACGAAGGTGTACATCAACCTCTTCTTCCACATAGTTGATCGACCACACACGGACAATTTTAGATGTACATGTACACTGTTCATTAAGTTCATCGCATCAATTTGTTTAATTCGGTGAGCCTATATCCAATTCCTTTTGCACACCTTCTCACCATCATTCATTTTATCTCCTAGACATCATGATTCAACCTATCTATGTCATTGGTCGCGCGTGTGGAAAACCAAACGGCGTTCGATGGCATCGACTTGTCTCACTATTTTTGTCCTTCGGATGATCTTGTGTTCAACATGTGAATTGTTTTCCATGACCATAGTAGCCCCATGGAAGATTTAGATCGTTAGTTTCATTATCCAAATTATAGCGTATATTTCTTTTATAGTCGTTATGGCCAAGACCGATGGGTGTTTTTTTATTGGTTAAATTATGTGTTAATATATTACTATTAATATGTTTATGACATCATAGGAGTCGTTGCTAATTGTTTCATAATGCTAGGAGTGATATATTATTTATTAGATTTATTGTACTTTTATTTGAATGCTTAAAAATAGTTGTGTGTATTGTTGCGGATTGATAATTTGTGCTACCATGTATACTCGTGTTTTATGCTTGTGTGCGTATGTTTATAAATTGTTTTCGTGTTTAGTATTTATATATTTAATCTAGAGTTTGATTGTGTTATTAAATTTATTTTGTGTGTTGTGTCATGTTGATAATTTTAGATACATCATATAGTCATCTTATGTGTACGTGTACACAATTTGGTGATGTTCGCCACCCGTATAAATTCATAGAATTATTCATAGATTTGCTTGATTATTTAATTTTATTGCTTTGCATGACCATATCTTAGATTTGTTTACATATTCATTTTTACATGTCACATGTTTCATTTATAGATTTTAAATCATGCCATGCATATGGTAGATGTTTATCTATTTATAGTAGCTGTTTTTGCATAGTTATTATGCTAGAAGTTAAATGAATTGTCATGTTCTTTAGGAACTATTACATTGGAGTTACTTATTGCATATGATATTATTGCCTAGTTGTTCCTCTTAGATGTAGTTATCCAAGGGTGGTACATGGTTGGTTGTTTTATATCTTGGTTTAAAGTTGTATTGCTATATAAATTACTAGATCATTAATGGCGCGCGTTGTTGCGCCCGTCTATTTTGATAACTAAAAATTAGATATTAAGCTTAGTTCGTGGATACATTTATTTTTCAAGTTTATTTTAGTAGAATATACATTTTTGTATTCAAGTGAATATTTTTAGTTCATAATGGCGAGTGTTATATTCATCAAATAATAGTTACATCGTCCACCGCGGTCTGCATTGATAATAACGCAACTCTGCTCCACCTTCCCTTGTTGAAGTCATTGTTTAATTGGAACAATGGGTTATTATGGTGGACTAAAGGAGAGTTATAAAGTCATTGTCGGTGCTATCACAAAACAACATGAATAACAACAACAATAATATATCCTCTTCCTTTCTGATTCGGCATTACTATATTTTACAATAAATCAATTAATCCATTAGTCTATCTACATATTATATTTAAGTTATGATGTTATTTTCCTATTCCGTCTCCTTTTGGTGGATTGGCCATGGTAGCAGTGGATTGGCACAAAGAAAAAGGAATGACATTAAGCTTTTAGAAGAATATACATTGTATAATTATGTACAAATGGTAGTAAAGATGAAGTTGCATATATAGCCATCATCTACATGACAGAGCAGAAAATATTGTACTTTTGGTAAAATCTGATGGTGTGTTTTAGTAGTGGATAAGCATATGAAATATGAATTTCACATACTTTCATGAAATGAACGTGTCAAATAATAAATGAAATAGTTTCATGGTGCGTGTATAAACAATGGCAAATTCGTAGGAACATCCATTTGATAATAAGACTGCGAACACAATGAAAGCTCAGATAATCATGGTATAGGTTGCTGTCCTATGACACAGATTATGAATGTAAAGTATAGATGGTCCAGTACATAGGTACACATGTGGAATTCTACATGTTTAAGGATGGCTTCCTTGAACTTCAGGTCTAATTAAGTCATTGATTTGTTTGCACATATATTTTGAACATGGTAGGACTCAAGTGATTCAAGGGGCTTGCAAAAGCAAAGTGAGCATTACATATATACTCTAATAGTTAATAAAATAAATAAACCAGTTAATAAAAACATTAACAATTAAAGAAATGACTATTATGTTTTACATATATACTATTAAAAAATATACCAGTAATGCTAACTATTAAAAATAATAAAATTGATGGGTCACACCAGGGAGATTGTAATTGTTGTATCTAGGTCATTGCCTTCTCTTCTGAAGTGGTCATGTGCAGTTGTCCAAATTTTAAACTGCTGATGTAGTTAGTCGTATCACATTTAAAAAAAGTTAATCTCATTCATAAGGTAAATCTCAACCAACGGGCAAAGCAAATCTTTAAGTCCCCAGGTTGACTATCAATCAGGTTCTCCCTCAAAAAATGATACCTCCTTAGAATATGAAATGACGCTGACAAATCGAACATTTAACCAATACAACAGAATGTATCACAATGCATATATTACATCATTATAAGCTTGCTGACTCAATCAGATCTATCTAAATATCTCTTGGAAAATTGTGACATGTTATTATTATAACAACACGGCAACTTTTTACATAAAAGATGACTCTAAACAACCCAATGTTCTCAAGTCTCAAATAACTCTAGACAACTACACAAACAACTGATTTATTTTGAAGTTTAGTTAACATCTGAATGAAGTACATGATAGATATAGACTATGTTGGATTATATTTGCATGAAGAGATGAGGTATGGCAGTCCTGGACGTGAACTAATTACCTGACCAGCATCTATTGCAAATTGTCGATTAGAGAATCCCCTAAGGAAAGTATGAAAACCAGCATCCATGATCTGCCTGATTCAAACAGTTGGCCAGATCTAGGATTAACAAACCCATGTATAATATAAACTAAGTTTTAAAAGACATTAGCACAAAAAAAAGTTGAGTGGAAGAGGGTATCGTGGGGCCTGGGGCCTAAGAAAGAGAAATATGAAGATAGTGAGCAATACAACCGTGAACCATAGTTACTCCAGTTTTTGCTGCTATAGTAAGAGAAGGACAAGTAGAAGCTCTATATATAGGTGGGTAAAGTCAATCAACCACAAGTCTGGAAAATAATAGCGTATACATCCGTGAATCGATGCAGGCGAATGTTGCACATGAGTCGTCGTTAAGACTTTGAAGAACCAATGATTCATTACCTCTTTCAACTCGGCAGATGAGATTCAATCATCTGCTTCACCGAACAGCCATAGCGTTGCTTCGCTTCTTCTACGAAATCCAAGTGTGACAGCCTGCCTCACCCGCATGGCTTCGCAACAGGGAAGGCTGAGCACTCGATGGAGCAGTCACCGTGGACCGTGGTCTGCCTTAGCTTGCTCAAAGATGTTGCTGTCAAAGTGGAAAGGATGGGCGAAGAGTGTCAAGAAAGGAGGAATATATACACGTACATGATTAGCTTAGCTTCACTTCCCTTAATTACCTGCTTCAAATCCTCCTCTTAGTCGCTTAGATTGATGCTGATCTGGCTATCGAACCATCGGAACTTGATTGCGGCACGATCGTAGACCCTGCACCGGTCTCATAGGATTTCTTTCCATACCAGACCGTCTCATGTCAATACACAGTTCAATGTCAACATCGAGACAAATATGAATTCGAGCAACACCTGATAGGCTATTTAATTCACCTTGCAACCGCATGCACGAAACCACCTGTATAAATTAGCCAACATTGATCAGCACAGAGCAGCAAATATGCCAATGAAAATTAAACAGAGGGGAATCGGAGGTCTGGCTGGGAATTGATTTGTTTGAGCTCACCTAAGTAGACCTGCTTCCGGTAGTCCCTGTCAGAAATCAGACGGAAAAGGAGAAAGATCAGCTAATGTTCTTGTACGGGAGGTAAGTTGAGATGAGTGGCCAACCTGTGCGACTCCCACCGGCCGGTCGGCGATAGAAGGTTACGCCGCAGTACTGCGAGCTCCGCGACCTGGGCCCGCGCCGCATCTTCTTCGCGGGCGCGACCCACTGCGCCCCGACGATCTCCTCAGCGCGGCTTCGCTGTCACACGGGGCGCATCGGCGGCACCGGCCATCATCCCGGGCGCGGGCGACGACGCGGGGAAGAGCTACCTCGTCACGAACCGAGACGTGCTCGCCGGAGACAGGAAGAACGATGCGTCGTCCGCGTCGCTAGCATCCCCGATCTCGATCTGTTCTTTTTTTAGATAAAAGGCTAGGCCCGACTTTATAAATAAAGCCAAAAGGCAATGTACGAAAGGTTCAGGAGTACAAAACACCAACTTACAATAAACCGGCCCGCAGGCCACCACCAACGAGCCAGCAAAATAAACAATAACCACCGGCTAACAAAGAGCCAACACCTGGCAACTACAAAAGGGCACTACTTAAGGATCCGCAGCAGAAGGCGATACATGCTGAGGCAGGAGGGGTTTGGCCAACTCTTTGATGCAATTGATGACGCCCTTCATCTCCTCCTCGTCTTCATGTCTAAGCAGCGGGGTCCAACTCTGGAGAAACGCAGCCGTTTTGAACAAACAGTCAGCAGGGCATCTGGGAAATGCCTTTTCAATAGTAAACTTATTGCGTGTTGTCCAAAGAACCCAACAAAAAGCAGGGAAAACAGTCCAAAAGATTCTACGAGAAGAGGCAGACAGGGATTTAGCCAGCCTACGCACATCCTCAAACGAGGACGGGTGCCACAACACCCCAAGCCAAGATCGAACACAGCTCCACAAGAAAACAGCCAAATGGCAGCGAAAGAAAATGTGCCCTGTATCCTCAGAGTTATGACACAGACAACAAGCATCCGAGGTAATACCCTTCCGTTTAAAAATCTGATCCGAAGCCGGTAGTTTTCCCCGGAAAGCTTGCCACATAAAGATCTTAATGTTGGGAGGCACCCTAGCCCGCCAGATCGGGGAAAACCTTCCCGATCGATGACCGCCCACAAGCGTGGCGTACAGAGACTTAACAGAGAATTTGGACGAGGCAGATAAGGTCCAAGAGATCACATCCTCTTCATCCGAGAGCGACGGAAGCATGCCAACAAGACGTTGCCAGTCTATCAACTCTACAGGAGAAAGAGAACGTCAAAACTCCAGGTCCCAATGGTTAACCGCAAGGTCCGCAATAGAAATATCAGGGGAAGAGACATAGGAAAACAAAGCAGGAAACAACGAGGACATCCTACCCTCCGGGTGCCAAAGGTCACACCAAAACCGAATCGAAAGCCCATTGCGAACAGAGAACTTAGCGTGGGAAAGGAAAAGCTCCCGAACTTTGCAAATTGAACGCCAAAACTGCGAGCCATCCGCAGCAGGGGCCAAGAAAGGGGATGACCGAGGGAAGTACTTGCCCTTAAGGCACTTGAACCACAATGGGGTAGGAGCCGAATCGTTCAAGACAGAAGCAATTCGCCACCACCACTTAACCAACAGACATTCATTCATGATGGAAGTATTTAGAATACCCAGGCCCCCAACCTTCTTAGGACGACAGATCAGATTCCACTTTACCATACGGTACTTACGCTTGTTATCGACAGCGTTCCAAAAGAAATCGCGCCTATGTTTATCCATCTCAGAACGAGAGATGTTCGGCATCCTATAGAAGCCCATCGTGTACATGGGAAGGGAAGAAAGACAAGCATTGATCAAACACACTTTCGCCACTTGCGAATGGTGGCGGCCTCTCCAAGGCATCACCCTGTTTCCCACTTTAAGAACAACAGGAGCCAGATCTTTAGACGAGATGGCCGAAGGGGCAATAGGAATGCCCAGATACTTAAAAGGAAAAGACCCAAGCTAGCAATTCATCAGGTGCGCAATTCTCTGAGCCTCCTGATCAGAGCATCCCAAATAAAGGAGTTCACTCTTCGCAAAATTAATCTTTAGATTCAGGAGCCCCAACTCCGTGTTTTGGATCATGATGATGGTGCCATCCGCGTACTGAAGGTGCGTGACACCATCTGTTCTCTCTACAGCGTAAATTGGTAGTCTCAGCGAAGAGTTTTTTTTACGGTGACAAGTGTGGTGGAGACGAGAGGCCTGGGTTTTAGGCAAGTCGGGGTTAGATGAATGGGCCGGAATGTGCTGATCGATGGCCCAGTTTACCAGAGACCTTCGATTCGGCCTCTGGAGCAGCAGGCCACAGGACAGCCCGGCCACATATCTCACAGCGCGGAACATATTTTTTTTAGACGAGATCTGATGGTCAGGAACGCCCAGATCGCAAAAACGAACGGTTCAAACTGCAAATCGCTGTGAGGGCTCAGTTTAGGTCCAGTTTTACTGTCCTTAATTATCGTGTATACATCTTGGTATTTATCCTATGTGTTTTATTTACCTAGAACAATATTTATGTATCTTTAGTTGCTTGCATAGTTGAATGCATGTTTTATTGAATGTTCTCCTTGTCTTACAAATTCCTAGTTTGTGCTATATGATTATACATATGGTTAGCATTTGTCTTGTAGAGATACATGTTAGTAGTTTATGGTCTCATAGAGTTTAATTAAGTAGTATACCATTTTGCTTGATTTATGACATGATATTGTGTAGGATGTATTGGATAGAAATGCATGTCATCTTCTTATTCATACTTGTATATTACATGTTGATTTGCTTGATGTCATGATCTATTTGTTTACTTTCCACATGCTTACTATGCTACGTTCAGATGTTTATTCCTAGCATGCTAGTTTTGTGTGATAATGCCATGCTTTCGTGTTCTTGCATGCCATGACTAGTATTTTAGAGTTGTGTGATATTGTCATGCTTGATCTTAATGTTGGTTGATATGAACTAAGTTATCTCATATATACGAGTTGTATTTTATGGATAGTATAATTTAGCATCTCGTGTGATGATCATCTTCATACTTAGCTTTATATCTTGTTTATCTTATATTTCATTTGTGGTGTGACCAGGCCTAGACATTATGTCATGATAGTGATCATCCAGGTCTTATAATGTTCTATGTGTGATAATTGTTCTTGTCTTACTTATATATGCTTTAGTTGTCTCATGTTATTATTATGAGTGCTTTAATACTTGTTGTTATGACTCATAATATGATTAGGATGAGTCATATCTGATGTTAGTAGAGTTATGATTTGATCATACACTTAGTGTGCACATCGTGCTTAGTTATTTTAAGCATGTGGTGTATTATTGGTAGTGGTCATTTGTATTAGTTGTTCTTTATTATTAAGACCATGTCCTAGTTTATTATCTTCTCATGATAACTTATATGTTTGATGCTTGTATTATTAGTTAAGACATCTTCATGATTCTTTATTGACATGCCTTGTATGATATGTGTCTTACTATTTATTTGTTGAATTATGTTTCACCATATTGTTGGTTGACTCTTGTTATAGATATACTTGCTAATAGTTGTTATGACTGATGTTTGATTATATTTGATGTTGACCAATATAAATATTTAGGTTATATCTAAATATTTATTTGTGGTTAACTTTCACCTTCGTTATGCCATGTTGTCATTGTGTAGTTAAGATGCATATGATGGTTCCATTCCATGTGTTGACGCCATTATGTTTGTTATATAATAGTTTCCTATATAGATAGTTGAGATGTGTAGTGAGCACTACTAGCTGCTAGTATCATAGTTCTTATTAGAACGTTAGTCTTGATCGTCGAGCCGTCCTTAGCCATATCAATTCAATCCAATATTCATTGAATCCTTTCAACTTATCTTTCTATTGTTCTATCTCATTCGAAATCTCCATCTTGATCATTATCTTCCTATCCATCCGACCTTAATTTATTTTGGATGATATTTGGATTTAATTTTTCTTTGATATTTATTCGTTTTTATTTTCTATCGTTACGACGAGTAGGGAGTGACAATGTTTGACATGCACAGATTCAAGTTACCGAAGATGGACTCAACAACGAAGGCATGCCTCCCTCTTTGATCATGTTTATCCTATGTTTTATAAAATTGAATTGTATTTTATAACCACTATTGCATGCTATTTTATCTTGTAGCTAGCGTGTCGATTGACACATTACCCTGATCCGCTTGTCGCCTATTTACTTGATACCTGAGTAGAACTATATAGTAATCTAGTAGAGTAGAAATGCTTAGCCATACTATTTATTCTATAGGTGCTTATCTGAATGATCTTCGGATCATTAACACTTGAAACTTGTTACTGAGCTTGCTAAGCTAGGCCGGTTGGCCATTTTTGACTTCCTCTACTCTCTTCTACTCTAGGTGAAACTTACCATCTAAATATTAGCGTGGGAGACAGCTGGATCAAGGATTGAAGGAGCGATTGGCTGCCCTTCACAAGGTGAAGGGGGCAATCTGTCGTCCGTACCGCATGAGGCCCAATAAGTCTTGGATTTGAAGATTGTGACAACCGTACAACCACATGCTATATGGGAACTGGCTTGGCTAATTAGTTAGTTCATCCTTATTACCGGCATCGTCGTACCGCAGATGGGATAGCTGCCTTGCGAGGAGTATCCTCGGCACAAAAGGGGGCAAGTATTGTGAACTGCGGTTACTACCTTGTGAAAACCAGTGGACATGTCATAGTAAGGGTGGGTCTACTGAAAGACCTCGTCACAATCTCCCAGCCGGTATACAAAATAGTGTACTACGCCAGCGGTCACTGGTGGAAACAAGACGAGATTGTGTCATGTGGGTAGAGGGTACAACCTCTGCAGAGTGTAAAACTATTCGAATAGTCGTGTCCACGGTCATGGACGACACATGAATCTTTCTTGACATACGGGAACCTGTCTTGCTTATTCCCTCTTTTCCCCTATTCTTGGAACCTATGAAGGATGTGAGTGGATCGAGGATCCTCACCTTGTTGAAAGTTATCATGGATAAAATGTTGTTTTCGTCTAAAACCGCTTTATCAAACTATTATGCTTTTCAAACAAAACTAGCATTTATGCAAAAGAACCATACAACCTTGCTTTGAAGCCTCATGTAGTTACTAGGAACTTTCCCGGGAGGCATGTTGAGTACGAAATGTACTCATGGCAATAATTTTGTTGAACAGAGTTCCATGAAGACGAGGGTGATGATTAAGACTACTATGGCGATCCGTAGGAGTGAGGTCACGTGGACTGCATCGACTTCCTGTGGCTGAGATGGAGTCGCTACGCATTTTTACTTTCCGTTGTTTCCTGATTTTAATAAATGTCATGATACATTTTATATGTATGCCTTATGGCAGATTATGGTACTTGTCAAAATTCTTATGTATTCTGCAATGGTACCATTTCGCTATGTTGCCAACAATGATCCTCGGATTGACAATTAAACATATGAGGTTCTGGATTTCCGGGTTCTCATAGTATGTGATTCAATTCAAGTCATAACATGCAAGAGTCTATATTAGCATTGAAACAAGCAACAAAAGAACATTAGGTGCAAGAGCTCTCGCTGTCCGTGAGTCGAATGTCTGCAAATGCTGTTTGCGTGTAAGAATAGGGATAGGGAATACAAGAAAAAAGTATTTTTGTTGAGAACTCAATCTACTAAAGTTTCACACTTGGTCTTCTTTGGAATCTTATCTTGACTCGTCCCCATACCACTAGCCAGGTACAACCGTACAAGTCAATTTGATCCACTCCTTTTCGATATTTTGAGCACTCATGCAATGGATGAGCGTAAGCACGAGAGTTGACACTTAGGATGGCAAAGAGAGAAATATGGTGGAGGAGGAAGACAAAAAGGTTGAGAAAGGCTCACATCAATGAGGACAATCATAGGCGAGAAGGCCAAATGATAGATATGATGTGAGGAGTAGGGGTTGCCATGCAACGGATGCACATATGAGGTAAGAAAAGCTCTCCAATGGAACTAGTGGGGGTGCATCTAACTTGCTCGCTCATGAAGACCTAGAGCTCGTTTGAGGAGGCTCATCCTTGGAATATGCAAGCGAAGTTCTATAGTGTGAAGGTCCCCACATAGCTATATGCATGAATGATCATCTCTATGGAGTACAAGGATAAGAGGGAGTACTAGTGTGGATCTTTCAAAAGGATAGTAGTGTTGCCCCTTTCTCTCTTTTCTATTTTTTTGTATTTTTTTGGTGGCCTCAATGGCTCTTTCTATTTAACTCTCATTTGTCCTCTTTGGGATCTTTTATTTTGTCCACTTTGGGATCTTTTCCTCACTTAAGGGAAACACTCTAATTTACAAGAGGGTATAGAAGATCTTTCACACTTTACAAGGTACTCAGAACATAAAGAAGATGCAGCTATCATGATGTATGCAATGTATGCCTCTGCTAGTTTAGCAGGAACATGTATGACATGAAGATCAAGTCATGAAGAGGTGGAAGTTGCACGGCAATATATCTCGGAAAGGCTATGGAAATACCTTGATAGGTAGGTATGGTGGCTGTTTTGAGGAAGGATATAAGGAGGTTTATGATGACAGAGCGTATCATGCCGGGGGTTTGGATGTACCGGCGAAGGTGGACGTCAACTCTCGGAGTGAGAAGAAGGCAATGCACGGCACGGGAGAGGCTAGCAAATATGAGGAGGTGGAAGTGTAAACTTTCAATACTTACATTATTTCGAAGAACTCATGCACTTATTATCGATAACTCTCAATCTAATAAGGAGGTTCACAAAGAGACAAGTACCCCGAGGAGGAGTGTATGGGGGTTTGGTTATCCTTGTGCATCCTCGACTCATGGTACGTGAGTGTACTCTAATATCCGATCCCTCCAAAGATTAGTGATCCATCTAGTATCTAGAGTTCTCAACTAGTTTTGTAGGTTTTGAAATTAAACACGGATTTCCCAAAATACGACACCTATCACTAATAGGCTATAGCTCTTGACACCAAAAGTTCAAACATTACTCACATCAATACCTCAAAACTATTTCAAGTTACTACTAAAATTAAATAGCAACCTCAATTACCTACTTTAAAGACAAGACACAACTCAGTGCAACAACCAACTCTCTTAACAAGATAAACATGGAAACTAAAGAGAGTTCAAGCAACAAACTAACAAAAATCCAAGGCTCTTGCTAAAGACAAACTAAGACTAAAACTAAACATGGCAGTAGCTACGAAAAGATAAAGAACACACAACAGCAAAAAAGATAAGCATGAAAAATCCTATGATGTGTTCTAGATTGGAGTGGAGCGTGTTTCTCTCCCACACAAAGTAAGCTGGGGTCTAACTTGTTATGAACAACAAGCAAAGCTAAAGAAAACTAAAAAGTAAACCTTAGAACGAGACGCTCCAAGCATAGCACATAACGCATGAAGTGATAAAAATATAGTGAGACCAAGGACGAACTGATGATTGTTGATGGAGAAGGGGATGCACGGGGGCATCCCCAAGCTTAGACGCTTGAGTCTCCTTGAATATTTAGGCAAGTCGGGGTTAGATGAATGGGCCGGAATGTGCTGATCGATGGCCCAGTTTACCAGAGACCTTCGATTCGGCCTCTGGAGCAGCAGGCCACAGGACAGCCCGGCCACATATCTCACAGCGCGGAACATATATTTTTTAGACGAGATCTGATGGTCAGGAACGCCCAGATCGCAAAAACGAACGGTTCAAACTGCAAATCGCTGTGAGGGCTCAGTTTAGGTCCAGTTTTACTGTCCTTAATTATCGTGTATACTTCTTGGTATTTATCCTATGTGTTTTATTTACCTAGAACAATATTTATGTATCTTTAGTTGCTTGCATAGTTGAATGCATGTTTTATTGAATGTTCTCCTTGTCTTACAAATTCCTAGTTTGTGCTATATGATTATACATATGGTTAGCATTTGTCTTGTAGAGATACATGTTAGTAGTTTATGGTCTCATAGAGTTTAATTAAGTAGTATACCATTTTGCTTGATTTATGACATGATATTGTGTAGGATGTATTGGATAGAAATGCATGTCATCTTCTTATTCATACTTGTATATTACATGTTGATTTGCTTGATGTCATGATCTATTTGTTTACTTTCCACATGCTTACTATGCTACGTTCAGATGTTTATTCCTAGCATGCTAGTTTTGTGTGATAATGCCATGCTTTCGTGTTCTTGCATGCCATGACTAGTATTTTAGAGTTGTCTGATATTGTCATGCTTGATCTTAATGTTGGTTGATATGAACTAAGTTATCTCATATATACGAGTTGTATTTTATGGATAGTATAATTTAGCATCTCGTGTGATGATCATCTTCATACTTAGCTTTATATCTTGTTTATCTTATATTTCATTTGTGGTGTGACTAGGCCTAGACATTATGTCATGATAGTGATCATCCAGGTCTTATAATGTTCTATGTGTGATAATTGTTCTTGTCTTACTTATATATGCTTTAGTTGTCTCATGTTAGTATTATGAGTGCTTTAATACTTGTTGTTATGACTCATAATATGATTAGGACGAGTCATATCTGATGTTAGTAGAGTTATGATTTGATCATACACTTAGTGTGCACATCGTGCTTAGTTATTTTAAGCATGTGGTGTATTATTGGTAGTGGTCATTTGTATTAGTTGTTCTTTATTATTAAGACCATGTCCTAGTTTATTATCTTCTCATGATAACTTATATGTTTGATGCTTGTATTATTAGTTAAGACATCTTCATGATTCTTTATTGACATGCCTTGTATGATATGTGTCTTACTATTTATTTGTTGAATTATGTTTCACCATATTGTTGGTTGACTCTTGTTATAGATATACTTGCTAATAGTTGTTATGACTGATGTTTGATTATATTTGATGTTGACCAATATAAATATTTAGGTTATATCTAAATATTTATTTGTGGTTAACTTTCACCTTCGTTATGCCATGTTGTCATTGTGTAGTTAAGATGCATATGATGGTTCCATTCCATGTGTTGACGCCATTATGTTTGTTATATAATAGTTTCCTATATAGATAGTTGAGATGTGTAGTGAGCACTACTAGCTGCTAGTATCATAGTTCTTATTAGAACGTTAGTCTTGATCGTCGAGCCGTCCTTAGCCATATCAATTCAATCCAATATTCATTGAATCCTTTCAACTTATCTTTCTATTGTTCTATCTCATTCGAAATCTCCATCTTGATCATTATCTTCCTATCCATCCGACCTTAATTTATTTTGGATGATATTTGGATTTAATTTTTCTTTGATATTTATTCGTTTTTATTTTCTATCGTTACGACGAGTAGGGAGTGACAATGTTTGACATGCACAGATTCAAGTTACCGAAGATGGACTCAACAACGAAGGCATGCCTCCCTCTTTGATCATGTTTATCCTATGTTTTATAAAATTGAATTGTATTTTATAACCACTATTGCATGCTATTTTATCTTGTAGCTAGCGTGTCGATTGACACATTACCCTGATCCGCTTGTCGCCTATTTACTTGATACCTGAGTAGAACTATATAGTAATCTAGTAGAGTAGAAATGCTTAGCCATACTATTTATTCTATAGGTGCTTATCTGAATGATCTTCGGATCATTAACACTTGAAACTTGTTACTGAGCTTGCTAAGCTAGGCCGGTTGGCCATTTTTGACTTCCTCTACTCTCTTCTACTCTAGGTGAAACTTACCATCTAAATATTAGCGTGGGAGACAGCTGGATCAAGGATTGAAGGAGCGATTGGCTGCCCTTCACAAGGTGAAGGGGGCAATCTGTCGTCCGTACCGCATGAGGCCCAATAAGTCTTGGATTTGAAGATTGTGACAACCGTACAACCACATGCTATATGGGAACTGGCTTGGCTAATTAGTTAGTTCATCCTTATTACCGGCATCGTCGTACCGCAGATGGGATAGCTGCCTTGCGAGGAGTATCCTCGGCACAAAAGGGGGCAAGTATTGTGAACTGCGGTTACTACCTTGTGAAAACCAGTGGACATGTCATAGTAAGGGTGGGTCTACTGAAAGACCTCGTCACAATCTCCCAGCCGGTATACAAAATAGTGTACTACGCCAGCGGTCACTGGTGGAAACAAGACGAGATTGTGTCATGTGGGTAGAGGGTACAACCTCTGCAGAGTGTAAAACTATTCGAATAGTCGTGTCCACGGTCATGGACGACACATGAATCTTTCTTGACATACGGGAACCTGTCTTGCTTATTCCCTCTTTTCCCCTATTCTTGGAACCTATGAAGGATGTGAGTGGATCGAGGATCCTCACCTTGTTGAAAGTTATCATGGATAAAATGTTGTTTTCGTCTAAAACCGCTTTATCAAACTATTATGCTTTTCAAACAAAACTAGCATTTATGCAAAAGAACCATACAACCTTGCTTTGAAGCCTCATGTAGTTACTAGGAACTTTCCCGGGAGGCATGTTGAGTACGAAATGTACTCATGGCAATAATTTTGTTGAACAGAGTTCCATGAAGACGAGGGTGATGATTAAGACTACTATGGCGATCCGTAGGAGTGAGGTCACGTGGACTGCATCGACTTCCTGTGGCTGAGATGGAGTCGCTACGCATTTTTACTTTCCGTTGTTTCCTGATTTTAATAAATGTCATGATACATTTTATATGTATGCCTTATGGCAGATTATGGTACTTGTCAAAATTCTTATGTATTCTGCAATGGTACCATTTCGCTATGTTGCCAACAATGATCCTCGGATTGACAATTAAACATATGAGGTTCTGGATTTCCGGGTTCTCATAGTATGTGATTCAATTCAAGTCATAACATGCAAGAGTCTATATTAGCATTGAAACAAGCAACAAAAGAACATTAGGTGCAAGAGCTCTCGCTGTCCGTGAGTCGAATGTCTGCAAATGCTGTTTGCGTGTAAGAATAGGGATAGGGAATACAAGAAAAAAGTATTTTTGTTGAGAACTCAATCTACTAAAGTTTCACACTTGGTCTTCTTTGGAATCTTATCTTGACTCGTCCCCATACCACTAGCCAGGTACAACCGTACAAGTCAATTTGATCCACTCCTTTTCGATATTTTGAGCACTCATGCAATGGATGAGCGTAAGCACGAGAGTTGACACTTAGGATGGCAAAGAGAGAAATATGGTGGAGGAGGAAGACAAAAAGGTTGAGAAAGGCTCACATCAATGAGGACAATCATAGGCGAGAAGGCCAAATGATAGATATGATGTGAGGAGTAGGGGTTGCCATGCAACGGATGCACATATGAGGTAAGAAAAGCTCTCCAATGGAACTAGTGGGGGTGCATCTAACTTGCTCGCTCATGAAGACCTAGAGCTCGTTTGAGGAGGCTCATCCTTGGAATATGCAAGCGAAGTTCTATAGTGTGAAGGTCCCCACATAGCTATATGCATGAATGATCATCTCTATGGAGTACAAGGATAAGAGGGAGTACTAGTGTGGATCTTTCAAAAGGATAGTAGTGTTGCCCCTTTCTCTCTTTTCTATTTTTTTGTATTTTTTTGGTGGCCTCAATGGCTCTTTCTATTTAACTCTCATTTGTCCTCTTTGGGATCTTTTATTTTGTCCACTTTGGGATCTTTTCCTCACTTAAGGGAAACACTCTAATTTACAAGAGGGTATAGAAGATCTTTCACACTTTACAAGGTACTCAGAACATAAAGAAGATGCAGCTATCATGATGTATGCAATGTATGCCTCTGCTAGTTTAGCAGGAACATGTATGACATGAAGATCAAGTCATGAAGAGGTGGAAGTTGCACGGCAATATATCTCGGAAAGGCTATGGAAATACCTTGATAGGTAGGTATGGTGGCTGTTTTGAGGAAGGATATAAGGAGGTTTATGATGACAGAGCGTATCATGCCGGGGGTTTGGATGTACCGGCGAAGGTGGACGTCAACTCTCGGAGTGAGAAGAAGGCAATGCACGGCACGGGAGAGGCTAGCAAATATGAGGAGGTGGAAGTGTAAACTTTCAATACTTACATTATTTCGAAGAACTCATGCACTTATTATCGATAACTCTCAATCTAATAAGGAGGTTCACAAAGAGACAAGTACCCCGAGGAGGAGTGTATGGGGGTTTGGTTATCCTTGTGCATCCTCGACTCATGGTACGTGAGTGTACTCTAATATCCGATCCCTCCAAAGATTAGTGATCCATCTAGTATCTAGAGTTCTCAACTAGTTTTGTAGGTTTTGAAATTAAACACGGATTTCCCAAAATACGACACCTATCACTAATAGGCTATAGCTCTTGACACCAAAAGTTCAAACATTACTCACATCAATACCTCAAAACTATTTCAAGTTACTACTAAAATTAAATAGCAACCTCAATTACCTACTTTAAAGACAAGACACAACTCAGTGCAACAACCAACTCTCTTAACAAGATAAACATGGAAACTAAAGAGAGTTCAAGCAACAAACTAACAAAAATCCAAGGCTCTTGCTAAAGACAAACTAAGACTAAAACTAAACATGGCAGTAGCTACGAAAAGATAAAGAACACACAACAGCAAAAAAGATAAGCATGAAAAATCCTATGATGTGTTCTAGATTGGAGTGGAGCGTGTTTCTCTCCCACACAAAGTAAGCTGGGGTCTAACTTGTTATGAACAACAAGCAAAGCTAAAGAAAACTAAAAAGTAAACCTTAGAACGAGACGCTCCAAGCATAGCACATAACGCATGAAGTGATAAAAATATAGTGAGACCAAGGACGAACTGATGATTGTTGATGGAGAAGGGGATGCACGGGGGCATCCCCAAGCTTAGACGCTTGAGTCTCCTTGAATATTTAGGCAAGTCGGGGTTAGATGAATGGGCCGGAATGTGCTGATCGATGGCCCAGTTTACCAGAGACCTTCGATTCGGCCTCTGGAGCAGCAGGCCACAGGACAGCCCGGCCACATATCTCACAGCGCGGAACATATATTTTTTAGACGAGATCTGATGGTCAGGAACGCCCAGATCGCAAAAACGAACGGTTCAAACTGCAAATCGCTGTGAGGGCTCAGTTTAGGTCCAGTTTTACTGTCCTTAATTATCGTGTATACTTCTTGGTATTTATCCTATGTGTTTTATTTACCTAGAACAATATTTATGTATCTTTAGTTGCTTGCATAGTTGAATGCATGTTTTATTGAATGTTCTCCTTGTCTTACAAATTCCTAGTTTGTGCTATATGATTATACATATGGTTAGCATTTGTCTTGTAGAGATACATGTTAGTAGTTTATGGTCTCATAGAGTTTAATTAAGTAGTATACCATTTTGCTTGATTTATGACATGATATTGTGTAGGATGTATTGGATAGAAATGCATGTCATCTTCTTATTCATACTTGTATATTACATGTTGATTTGCTTGATGTCATGATCTATTTGTTTACTTTCCACATGCTTACTATGCTACGTTCAGATGTTTATTCCTAGCATGCTAGTTTTGTGTGATAATGCCATGCTTTCGTGTTCTTGCATGCCATGACTAGTATTTTAGAGTTGTCTGATATTGTCATGCTTGATCTTAATGTTGGTTGATATGAACTAAGTTATCTCATATATACGAGTTGTATTTTATGGATAGTATAATTTAGCATCTCGTGTGATGATCATCTTCATACTTAGCTTTATATCTTGTTTATCTTATATTTCATTTGTGGTGTGACTAGGCCTAGACATTATGTCATGATAGTGATCATCCAGGTCTTATAATGTTCTATGTGTGATAATTGTTCTTGTCTTACTTATATATGCTTTAGTTGTCTCATGTTAGTATTATGAGTGCTTTAATACTTGTTGTTATGACTCATAATATGATTAGGACGAGTCATATCTGATGTTAGTAGAGTTATGATTTGATCATACACTTAGTGTGCACATCGTGCTTAGTTATTTTAAGCATGTGGTGTATTATTGGTAGTGGTCATTTGTATTAGTTGTTCTTTATTATTAAGACCATGTCCTAGTTTATTATCTTCTCATGATAACTTATATGTTTGATGCTTGTATTATTAGTTAAGACATCTTCATGATTCTTTATTGACATGCCTTGTATGATATGTGTCTTACTATTTATTTGTTGAATTATGTTTCACCATATTGTTGGTTGACTCTTGTTATAGATATACTTGCTAATAGTTGTTATGACTGATGTTTGATTATGCTTGACGTTGACCAATATAAATATTTAGGTTATATCTAAATATTTATTTGTGGTTAACTTTCACCTTCGTTATGCCATGTTGTCATTGTGTAGTTAAGATGCATATGATGGTTCCATTCCATGTGTTGACGCCATTATGTTTGTTATATAATAGTTTCCTATATAGTTAGTCGAGATGTGTAGTGAGCACTACTAGCTGCTAGTATCATAGTTATTAGAACGTTAGTCTTGATCGTCGAGCCTTCCTTAGCCATATCAATTCAATCCAATATTCATTGAATCCTTTCAACTTATCTTCCTATTGTTCTATCTCATTCGAGATCTCCATCTTGATCATTATCTTCCTATCCATCCGACCATAATTTATTTTGGATGATATTTGGATTTACTTTTCCTTTGACTTTATTCGTTTTTATTTTCTATCGTTACGACGAGTAGGGAGTGACGGTGTTGGACATGGACAGATTCAAGTTACCAAAGATGGACTCAACAACGAAGGCATGCCTCCCTCTTTGATCATGTTTATCCTATGTTTTATAAAATTGCATTGTATTTTATCTCGTAGCTAGCGTGTCGATTGACACATTACTCTGATCTGCTTGTCGCCTATTTACTTGACACCTGAGTAGAACTATATAGTAATCTAGTAGAGTATAAATGCTTAGCCATGCTAATTATTCTATAGGTGCTTATATGAATGATCTTCGGATCATTAACACTTGAAACTTGTTACTAAGCTTGCTAAGCTAGACCGGTTGGCCATTTTTGATTTCCTCTACTTTCTTCTACTCCGGGTGAAACTTACCATCTAAATATTGGCGTGGGCGACTGCTGGATCAAGGATTGAAGGAGCGATTGGCTGCCCTTCACAAGGTGAAGGGGGCAATTCGTCGTCCGTGCGGCATGAGGCCCAATAAGTCTTGGATTTGAAGATTGTGACAATCATACTACCACGTGATATATGGGCACTGGCTTGGCTAATTAGTTAGTTCATCCTTATTATCGGTGGCGTCGTACCGCAGATGGGATAGCTGCCTTGCGAGGAGTATCCTCGGCACAAAAGAGGGCAAGTACTGTGAACTGCGGTTACTACCTTGTGAAACCTAGTGGGCATGTCATAGTATGGGTGGTGATGACCCTCAACGTAGAGGGATCTATTGCAGTGTTTTCGATAAGTAAGAGTGTCGAACCCAACGAGGAGCAGAAGGTAGTAGAAAGTGACTTTGGTAAGGAGATAACTGCAAGCACTGAAAGATAACTTTTAGGGGTTTTCTTGGTATAAGTGACAGGATAGTAAAAACGAGCAAAGTAAAAGATACTGGAAAGTGAAGAGTGGCCCAATCCTTTCTTAGCAAAGGAGAGGCTTCGCAACTGAACTTATAAAAGCTAAAGTGTTCTTGAGGACACACGGGAGAGGTAGTCATGTGCTTTCGCCATATTCTGCATCGGTACTATGTGCTGTGTTGATAAGTGTTGAGTGGGTGGGTCTATGCTAGTACACCCTCTAGACTAAGATAAGTGTACTCTTATGATTAAACACCTTGTAAGCATCCGCAAATACAAGATAGTATTTAAGGCAAAAGCCTAACCATAGAAATACGATCGGCGATCCATTGTTCCCTTGTGCAAAAGTGTGCGAACTGGGGTTTAGGTTTCTGTCACTCCGGCAACCCACCGTAAGCATTCTTTATACACAATGCATTCCCCTAGGTCCTTGATGAGGCGAAGTGTTGAGTGTTCGACTCACACAACACCACTAGGAAAATAGCAACACAACTTAAATAACAACCAACACAAATTACTTCAACATCATATGACTACTAACAACTAGACTTCTCCCATGTCCTCAAGAACTAAAGTAACTACTTACAAGACATAAAAGAGATCATGATCAGTGGGGATAAATAGATGATAAACAATCTGAACACAATAATATTTCTCCAACAAAACTCAATAGCATTCACCACAAAGTAGTAATCAACACCGATAGAGTAGAGAGGATAGATAGTACTGATTACAACACGAGTTGCAATTGTGAGACAAGATTGGATGGAGGTGGAGATGGTGCTGATGATGGGGATGATGTTGATGATGATCTCGATGATGCCCGTGACGATGGTGATGACGATGGCGACGATCTCCCCTTCTGGGAGGTGATCTCACCGGCGGAATCTGCCCGCCAGAGATGGCTTTTCTTCTCTGTAGGTTTCCGCCACGGAGCGGCGGCGGAACTCCGAAAACTCTCTCCTTTTTAGTATTTTTGGACGAGGAGGAGTATATAGGCCAGAGGGGGGAGCCGGGAGTGGCCCCGGGGGTCCAGGCGCCTTCCCGGCGCGGCCAGGGGTGGGGCCGCGCCAGGTGGCCGCCTGGGCACCCTGTGGCCGCCTGGGCACCCTGTGGCCCCCCTCTGGTCGCTCTTTTGCGTGTCTTCGTGATCCTGCTGGAAAACAGCCTCCGTCGATTTTCAGGTAATTTGGAGGTGTTCTTCTTCAGCAACTCAGCGTCCACTTTTTACCGCTGAATCCTGCGTCTGCTGCTTCGGCACCGGAAAGTTGCAAACTGTGTAAAATAAGCCAAAACAACATAAGAATAACATCATATCGTGAAATATATCAATGAATAAGAAAGAATTACTATATAAAATAGTGATGCATTTTGGACGTATCAGGTGGGTCTAATGAAAGACCTCGTCACGATCTCCCTGTCGGTAAACAAAATAGTGTACTACGCCAGCGGCCACTGGTGGAAACAAGATGAGATTGTGTCATGTGGGTAAAAGGTACAACCTCTGCAGAGTGTAAAACTATCCGAATAGTCGTGTCCACGGTCATGGACGACACATGAATCTTTCTTGACATACGGGAACCTGTCTTGCTTATTCCCTCTTTGCCCCTATTCTTGGAACCTATGAAGGATGTGAGTGGATGGAGGATCCTCACCTTGTTGAAAGTTATGCTGGAGAAAATGTTGTTTTCGTCTAAAAACCACTTTATCAAACTATTATGCTTAAAAAAAACTAATATGCAAAAGAACCATACAACCTTCCTTTGAAGCCTCATGTAGTTACTAGGACCTTTCCCGGGAGGCATGTTGAGTACGAAATATACTCATGGCAATAATTTTGTTGAACAGAGTTCCATGAAGACGAAGGTGATGATCACGACTACTATGGCGATCCGTAGGAGTGAGGTCACGTGGACTACATCGACTGCATGTGGCTAAGATGGAGTCGCTACGCATTTGTACTTTCCGCTGTTTCCTGATTGTAATAAATGTCATGAGACATTTTATATGTATGCCTTATGGCAAATTATGGTACTTGTAAAATATTTATGTATTCTGCAATGGTACCATTTCGATGTGTTGTCAACAATGATCCTGGGATTGACAATTAAACACAGGAGGTTTTGGAAATTAGTTCCGGGTTCTCACAGAAGTGGTATCAGAGCTGATGTCGACCTAGTCGCGCGACCTTAGTTAGAAATGGAAAGCCTTAGAGATGATTTTTTTATAAAAAAACAATTTCGAAAAAGAACATTCTCGTAATCTTCTTCTTCACCATTTCTCTTCCTATCTCATCTTATTCAACTGAAGTTTAAACTCTACTTCTCTACCAGCTTCTTCGTGGTCTGTGAAACCTTTTCTCCTCCCATGGTTTTTAAAAGTCGAAGCTTCGCAAGACATGCCAAGAGTTTCAACATAATTTTGATCGTGAATCTCAGAGTAGTACTAATTTGCAGAGAGAAGACACCTCAAGACCTCAAGAAGTCAACAACCGCCAATCATGCTTCAATCATGAACGTCGAAGACTTCCCGAAGATTTATTGAGACCCGCCATATAGAATTAGGTTGGTTAACAACCTGTAGTGGTATAGCTCGTAGGTTGTAGACGCAAAATATATTTTTTGTGTGAGTATTGACTGCATATTGTTCTGCTGGTTTTCTATGCATTCATACTAAACTCATATTTTACCAAAATTATGTGCTTTTGAGTTTTATTTTGATAGCTCCATGGCTATCTTGGTGTTTATCTTTCATTTGTCTCCTGGGGTATCTCTGCCTTCTGTAGGATTCTTTTACTTCCCTTATGCTCTTTCCTCTTTTCTGTAAACCTTGGAGGACACTTTGAGAGGAAATAAGTTGCAACATTTTGCTTGGAGGTCTATTATCAATGTGAACCCTATGGAAAAAAATCTTTTAAGGGGGGTAGTAGACGATGATTGGTGTCAAGATCAAAGATTTGAAGACTTTCTTTCGCAAAGAAGAAAAAGATTTGAATACCTTCACTATGCCTACACAAACTACAAGCAGAAGAAAGGATCAATGAGTCCAACCGCACAGAATCTTGACCTATAGAAGAACGACAAGACCGAAGAGTGGTCAACCATTAAAGAAGCTATCAGATCTCCATCACCAAGACCGAAGGTTTATTTACATGCTTTGATCAAGCAAGAATGAATTCCGATAAGAGACATATCTTCAATCATGACCCAAAGGCGCCCATCAACAAGTTCGGAATCGATTATGATTCAGTAAGTTTCTTAGAAGAATTGTGTTGAGGATGAAGCTAATAACCAAAACCCATTCTCCTTAGTCAGCCTAAATCTCGGGGACGCGATTTCTTTTAAGGGGGGTAGATTTGTAACATCCCGATGCTCGGAATGTTTAAGAATGTTTTTTTCCAAAAAAAAGGGCCAGGAAATTTCGTTTGTTTTACTTGGTTGTTAAAAGCTTAAATTGAGTTTTCATAAATTTAATAGATTTAATTTAAACTAATACCAACTTGAATTAAAATTTTCTTCTCTTTGGCATAATAAATTATGCGTATTTGTATTTTTGAAATTTTATTTGATTTTTGTCTGTTCTGCTATTTCTTTATTTTTTAGATTTTCATTTAAGAAAATCTAATTCATTTTCTTTCCACTCAACTCAAAAACCAATTGGCACGTGATGGCACAGCCTTGCCAACATTTCTTCACATCGCTGTGCACATCTATCACGTTCATCTTCCTTTCTATTTTTTCCTTTTCATTTTCTAGTCAGCCACGAAGCAAAACAGGCCCAAGGCCCATGCAGCGAGCACAACAGCAATCCAGCCCAGGGAACTGTGGCTCGTCTTCCACCTCGAGACCACGCACGTACAGGGACATATGCGTTCATGGACGTTCCTTCCCTCTCCTTTCCCCATCAATTCTCTACACCGATTCATTGTGTTTTCAACACGAGAGTTATTCCCCATTAACCAAAGAATCCATTCAGGCATTTTATTTTGTGTTTAATGATCTTAATCCAACGCAAGAAACGGATGAACTAAATGATCTAGCACTGACATTCGTCCCTTGGTCTTCCTCTCCCGACCACCGTTTTCCATTCCACTCGCGTCACAGCATGCGCCTAGACCTCCTCTATAAAAGCCCCACAATCCCTTTCTTCAATTTGTTCATACATCTCACAATCTTCCTCGCACCAGAGCCACATATTCATCTTATTTCGTCATTCATCGCTGTAGGAGATCAGTACGGCTCGATTATTTCTACCAGGCGACCACACTTACATTGAGGAACCTCCTGGACATATTCTTATGGTTGTTCATCATCGTTGGACGTGCCCACACAGGAGCAGCCACACCAGCGCCTCTCGGCCTTATGTAAGCCGTGCTCCAAGGGCGTGCTCGTCAACTTAAACCGTGTCATCTTCAGTGCCTCGCACGAAGGTGTACGTTAACCTCTTCTTCCACATAGTTGATCGACCACACACGGACAATTTTAGATGTACATGTACAATGTTCATCAAGTTCATCACATCAATTTGTTTAATTCGGTGAGCCTCTATCCAATTCCTTTTGCACACCTTCTCACCATCATTCATTCTATCTCCTAGACATCATGATTCAACCTATCTAAGTCGTTGGCCGCGCGTGTGCAAAACCAAACGGCGTTGGATGGCATCGACTTGTTGATACGTCCCAAACGTATCGATAATTTCCGCTCGCTCCATGCATGTTTTGTGTGATATTGATATGATCTAGATACACTTTCATACACTTTTGATCATATTTTGACTAACCTATTAACTCAGTGCACCCCAGTGCCATATTCTGTTTTCTGCTGTTTTCTATTTCAGTTTTCCCCCATATAAAAAGTGCTCCAAAAATTCGGGAAAAAACAGATAAAAAATCAGCATGCCGGAAGCTTCCAGAGCGTGGAAGGAGGTCCGGGGGGCCACCACCAGGTGCCCAGGCGTCCACCTGGCGCGGCCAGTGGCCTGGCCACGCCAGGGGGGCGCCTGGACTCCTGGTGGCCCCCCTGGCTGCCCCCCTTCGCCTATTTAATCTCCGTCACGGGAAACCTCCGAAGACAGGACAATTTTTCGAGATCTCGCCTCTGTTCCGCCGCCGCCTTGATTCCAAGATCGGGAGCACCGTCAGGACCCTTCCTGTCACCCTGCCGGAGAGAGGATCGACCCCCGGGAGCTTCTCCTCCACCATGGACGCTTCCAGGATGTGCCGTGAGTAGTTTCCTTTGGACCATGGGTCCGTGATCAGTAGCTATGTGATGTTCTCGTCCCCTCTTTGTTCTTCATGGTTTAGACCACGTGAGCTGCCCTACATGATCGAGGCACATATGTAATCTTTCTGCTTTTGCTATGCTGAGTTTGATGGGATCTGATGGATTATGAGATTATGTTCAGATTGTGATAGAGTAATATAATTGGTTCTTATCTTTTGTATTTTTGTAGTAATTCTTGCATGTTCTCGGTTGATGTTTATTGCTTTGGCCAAGTGGTAGGTAGTAACTCCAAGAGGGAACGTTATGCTCGATTATAGGTACATGCCCCCTGATGACACGCTTGAGTGACAGAAACATGAGTCTAGGGGATGTGTTGTGGCCACAAGGGGGAAAACAACGGTGCTTGTAACCGCGGTTGCAAGGATTGTTTACTTTACGCAAAGTTCTTTGTAATGCAGTTGTCTGTTGCTTTGGGTTTACACTTTGGGTGGGGCTCGCAACTTAATACCAGCGAGATGTTCTGGATAGATATCTCAAGGTGGATGATTAGTAGTAGATGCGGATGGATTTCGGTCTACTTATTTTGGCGTACTGCCCATGCTTTTGAGCCTCTTCCTTTCTTTTGTAGCATAGTTAGCATTGCGGTGCGTTTATAATCCTGTCAATTGCCCGTCTGTAATATGTTTACCTCGCATCGCAATTTTATCGTCTTTTGGGAAAGAGACATCACTAGTGAACATCAAGGGACCCCGGTCCATATTCTCATCATTGTTTACACGCTCATTTATTTTCTCGCATTTACTTTCAGTTTCTACCATTATCATTATCCCTTGTGTTTTTGATCCTTTGTAAACAAGAAGACCGGAGAGATTGACAACCTCTGTGAACTTCGTTGGGAGCAAAGTTATCTGTGTCATGTGCAGGTCCAGGAGAAGCAAGTGATTCTTTTCAGACGGAGCATCACTTGCCGAACCACCTACTTATCATTGCCGGTGTCCTATGGGAGACAAACCCTATCCTCTACATAGGGGAAATTTGCTGCTATCCTACATCTCACCTTCCACTTGGAGTAACCAACGAAGGGCGAGAAGCCATTATCACTTCCACGCCATCAAGCAAATTTCTGGCGCCGTTGCCGGGGACTCCGAGTGCTAAGATAGGGGAGTTGCACGCTACCTTTTCTCTTTACTTTTTAGTCTTGTTAGTTTACCTTTCTGTTTTTATCTTTGTGACTTATATCAAAAATCACAAAAAAATTATTTATCTTGCTAGTAGCTGTCATTATTTCTGTTCCTTTTGCCTTTGTTGAGACATAAGTTCTCACCTTTAAACAGAAAGGTGGTGAAATTTTAAAAGATGCCTTGTATAGAATTAATGATTCTCAAAAAAGAGCCACCAAGAAGCAATCCACTACTATCCTGCTTAGAAATTTTTATGTTGGGATTACTCCTTGGAGTAGGTTCATATTATATACCGCTATCAATGGGAATTTCCTAGAAGCCCCGATTTGGGAGTCTCTTAATGTTATTGAAAATCTTGTTGGAAATCTCCTTGTTGCTAGCATACAAGAAGATATAACTATAGCTGACATTATGAAAAAACTTGAAACGATAGAGTGGCCCCCTCCTGGCCGCGCCAGGCACCCTCATGGATGCCTGGTGGCCCCCTCGGTGCCCCCTCTCGCCTATAAGACCCCCCTGGGGTAGAAACCCTAAAAGAAGAGGAGTTTCCGTGTTTCGCCGCCGCCACGGGGCAGAAACCTACAGAGGAGAAAAGCCATCTCCGGCGGGCAGATTCCGCCGGGGAGATCACCTCCCGGAAGGGGAGATCGTCGCCATCATCATCATCATCATCGTCACGGGCATCATCGAGATCATCATCAACATCATCCCCAACATCAGCACCATCTCCATCACCATCCCATCTCATCTCACAATTGCAACTTGTGTTGTAATCTGTACTATCTATCCTATCTACTCTGTTGGTGTTGATTACTACTTTGTGGTGAATGCTATTGAGTTTTGTTGGAGAAATATCATTGTGTCCAGATTGTTTGCCACCCATTTATCACCTCTGATCATGATCTCATTTATGTCTTGTGAGTAGTTACTTTAGTTCTTGAGAACATGGGAGAAGTCTAGTTGTTAGTAGTCATATGATGTTAAAGTTTTATGTGTTGTTTGATACTTAAGTTGTGTTGTTATTTCTCTAGTGGTGTTATGTGAGTCGAACACTTAACACTTCACCTTTCATGGGCCTAGAGGAATACATTGTGCACAAAGTATGCTTATGGTGGGTTGCCGGAGTGACAGAAACCTAAACCCCAGTTCGCACACTTTTGCACAAGGGAGTTATGGATCCTTGATCGTAATGCTGTGGTTAGGCTTATGCCTTAATTACTACCTTGTATTTGCGGATGCTTGCAAGGTGTGTAATCATAAGAGTACACTTATCTTAGTCTAGAAGGCGTACTAGCATTGATCCACCCACCAACACTTATCAACACAATACATATTACTTGGCGGAGTATGGTGAAAGTAACTTGGCTATCTCTCCCTTGTGTTCTCGAGAACGCTTTAGCTTTAATAAGTTTAGTTCCTAGGCTTATCCTTGTGAAAGGATTGGGCCACTTGTTACTCCTCAGTTACCCTGTTTACTTTGCTTGTCTTTTACTTTTCTGTTGCTTAAACCAAAAACCCCTAAATATTTACTTTTGAGTGTGTGCAGCCTTTCCTTATCCAGAGTCACTTATCAGCACCTTCTGCTCCTCATGGGATCGATATCCTTATTTATCGAAAAGCTACAATTTACCCCCTAGACTTGTGGGTTATGAAGAATCGTTTATTGGCGCGGTTAACAGGGGAGGCAATCCCACTAAACCTATTAACTTCACCGCCATCAACAAGGTTTTCTGGCGCCGTTGCCGGGGAGTGTAGCGCTATTGGTAAGTGAAGCCGGTAAGGAAACCTTTATTTTCTGTTGTTACTCCCAGTCCTTATGCACCCTGCTACTGTTGGTTCGTTGCTGGTAAGGAGCCGCCCCACGACTGTGGTGATCACTCCTACCCCTACTGAAATTGTGCCCTATAAAATACCACCTGCTATTATTGATCATGTCTTGTCTAATAGTTATACAGAAGAAGGACATCCGGGAGAACACCTGCTAGATTTATCACAATTATGTTCTTTATTTAAGCTTGCAGGTGTAACGATGGAGTTCGTCATGAAGAAACTATTCTCCATATCACTCAAAGATAAAGCTTTAGATTGGTATAAGCTACTCGATAACTCTGATCTGCTTGAATGGCCAGAGCTTATGTCTCTCTTTTATGCAAAGTTTTATCCTCTTCGTGAAATTCACCAAGACAGGAACTACATCTACAACTTTTGGTCTCCCAACGGAGAGAGCATCGCTCAAGCTTGGGGGAGACTGAAGTCCCTGATGCTCAAATGCCCAAACCATGAGCTCCCCAAGGAAATTATACTTACAAATTTTTATGCCAGGCTTTCTCGTCAGGGCAGGGAGATGTTGGATGCCTCCTCTAGCGGGGTATTTCAGACCAGAAGTATGGAAGAAAAATGGGATCTTATAGAAAGGATCCAGAAGAACACAGAAGACTGGGAAATTCATAAAGGTATTGAACCCACTATAAACTATGAGCATGGTTACATTGAGAGTTATGTGAAGGCTGATTACTTTAATACCTTTTGCTCTAAAATTGGTCTTGATTCCCAGCTAATGGTTGACTTTTGCAAGGACTTTGCCTCTCATATTGATTCTTCTAAGAAGAAGGAGAGTCAACATCATAAACCTTTCAAGGAGTCACCTATTGAGATTAATGTTACTGATCCTGTTTTACCTACAGTTGTGTATGAACAACCTCCTTATCCCTCAAGGATAAAGGAGCACTCTTTTGTTACAGGTATTCTAAACAAAAACGGAAGGACCACTGACGAACCTGAGGACATGATCAAGGTCAAGACTCAAGTTGCAATGGTCAAGGATCTGGTAACCAGTGATATTAAAGAATCCACTATTAGTTTTTGTGCTGTTTCCACTAACATTGTCACAGCCAAGAACAAAGGCCCAATTTCAGGTACACCAGTTGTATCTGTCAAAATAGGAGATCATAATTACTATGGGCTATGTGATTTGGGATCTAGCATCAACGCTATTCCCTTCACACTTTATCAAGAGATCATGCACGAGATTCAGCCGTGTGAGATCGAGGACATTGATGTCACGATTCATCTTGCAAATAGACAAACGATCTCTCCAGTTGGGATTGTGAGAGATGTTGAAGTACTCTGCGGGAAGGTAAAATATCCTACTGACTTTCTTGTGCTTGGTTCAGTGCAAGATAGTTTTTGCCCTATTATCTTTTGTAGGCCCTTCCTCAGCACCTGTGGAGCTATAATAGATTGCAAGAAAGGTAAAGTTTCTGTTGAATTCAACGGTGAGCCGTATGAATTTAATTTTTCTAAGTTTTCTAAGCAGCCTCGTGGTACTGACTTGTCAAGTAATGACAAAATTATTGAAGAAATTGCTTCTATTGCTGTTCCTCCTAATGATACTTTGCAGCAATTTATGGAAGACCACGAGAATGACATACACATGCAGGAGAGGGATGAACTAGAAGACATATTTTTAAGACAAACTCCTATCCTGAAGCACAACCTCCCGGTTGAACCTTTAGGAATCCTCTCGCAACCAAAAGAAGACCCGGTGTTTGATCTAAAACCACTACCCAATACGCTCAAGTATGCTCATTTAGATGAAAAGAAAGTATATCCTGTTATTATCAATGCTAACCTTTCAGGGTATGAAGAAGAGCGATTATTGGAGACACTCCGCAGACACCGAGGTGCTATTGGCTATACTCTTGATGATCTCAAGGGTATTAGTCCATCCATTTGCCAACATACTATCAATCTCGAGCCCGATGCTAAACCAGTTGTTGATCATCAACGACGGTTGAACCCAAAGATGAAGGACGTGGTTAGGACGGAGGTTCTCAAACTTCTAGCCGCAAGTATCATCTATCCTATAGCTGATAGTTAGTGGGTAAGTCCCGTTCATTGTGTTCCTAAGAAAGGAGGTATAACTGTTGTTCCTAATGATAAAAATGAACTAATACCTCAGAGGACTATTATTGGATATAGAATGTGTATTGATTTCAGGAAGTTGAACAAGGCCACCAGGAAGGACCACTATCCTTTGCCTTTTATTGATCAGATGCTCGAGCGGCTGTCTAAAAACATCCACTTCTGCTATCTTGATGGGTATTCTGGCTTCTCCCAGATTCACGTTAACACCGCGGATCAAGAGAAGACCACCTTTACGTGTCCTTACGATACTTATGCTTATAGGCATATGCCTTTTGGTTTGTGTAATGCACCTGCTACTTTTCAGAGGTGTATGTCTGCAATATTTCATGGTTTCTGTGAAGAGATTGTAGAAGTTTTCATGGACGACTTTTCCGTCTATGGAAACTCCTTTGACCACTGTCTCCACAATATTAATAAAGTTTTGCAGAGATGTGAAGAAACGAATTTGGTGCTCAATTGGGAGAAGTGCCATTTCATGGTTAATGAAGGGATAGTTCTTGGACACAAGATTTCCGAGAGGGGAATTGAAGTGGACAAGGCAAAAATTGAAGCTATTGAAAGGATGCCCTATCCAAGGGACATCAAAGGTATTCGGAGTTTTCTAGGTCATGTTGGTTTCTATAGAAGATTTATCAAGGACTTTTCTAAGACCTCGAGACCTCTTACCAATCTTCTCCAGAAGGATTCTCCTTTTGTATTTTATGAAGATTGTAAGGAAGCTTTTGAAGTTCTTAAGAGAGCCTTGATAACCGCTCCTATAGTACAACCACATGACTGGAATTTGCCCTTCGAAATTATGTGTGATGCTAGTGATTTTGCTGTTGGAGCTGTTTTAGGACAAAGGGTTGACAAGAAGCTGAATGTCATCCACTATGCCAGCAAGACACTTGATAGTGCTCAAAATAATTATGCTACTACCGAGAAGGAATTCTTGGCAGTGGTGTTTGCTTGTGATAAGTTTAGACCGTATATTGTTGATTCTAAAGTTATTATTCATACTGACCATGCTGCCATTAAGTATCTTATGCAGAAAAAGGACGCCAAACCAAGACTCATTAGATGGGTACTCCTTCTTCAAGAATTTGATTTGCAGATTGGTGATAGAAAAGAAGAAGACAATCCGGTGGCGGATAATCTTTCAAGGATGGAAGATATCCCACACGATCCTATTCCAGTCAACAACAGTTTCCCAGATGAACAACTTGCTGTTGTAAAAATACAATCTCATTCCGACCATTGGTTTGCAGATTATGCTAATTTTATCCTTGCAAAGTTTTTGCCTCCAGGTGTTACATTTCAGCAGAGGAAGAAATTCTTCACGGATTTGAGGCACTACTTTTGGGATGATCCACATCTTTTCAAAGAAGGTCCAGATGGGATCGTGAGAAGATGTATACCGGAGCACGAGCAGCAGGATATTCTTCGACAATGTCACGATAGTCCCTATGGAGGACATCATGTCGGTGAAAGGACCACACATAAAGTTTTACAATCAGGTTTTTATTGGCCTACTCTTTTTAAGGATGCCCGAAGGTACGTTCTATCTTGTGATAAGTGTCAGAGAGTTGGTAACATTAGCAGGAGAAATGAGATGCCTATGAACTACTCACTAGTGATCGAACCTTTCGATTGCTGGGGTTTTGATTTTATGGGTCCTTTTCCTCCTTCACACAAGTACACACACATCTTAGTTGCTATTGATTATGTAACCAAGTGGGTTGAAGCAATCACCACTGAGAATGCTGATCACAAGACATCTTTGAAAATGTTCAAGGATGTAATTTTTCCTAGGTTTGGAGTACCAAGGTACCTCATGACAGATGGAGGGTCACACTTCACGCATGGAGCTTTTAGGAAAGCTCTAGCCAAGTACGATGTTAATCATAGGATTGCATCACCGTACCACCCTCAAACTAGTGGGAAAGTTGAGCTCACCAATAGGGAGATGAAGTTGATCTTACAAAAGACAGTAAACAGTTCTAGAAAGGACTGGTCAAAGAAGTTAGGAGATGCTTTGTGGGCGTATAGAACTGCTTACAAAAACCCCATGGGCATGTCTCCGTATAAAATGGTCCATGGCAAGGCTTGCCATTTACCATTAGAGTTAGAGCACAAGGCTTTCTGGGCTGTCAGAGAGCTAAATGCTGACCCAAAGTTAGTTGGTGAAAAGCGTCTCATGAACTTGACTTCTCTAGATGAGTGGAGGAGTGAAGCTTACGAGAGCGCTAAAATGTTCAAGGAAAAGGTAAATAAGTGGCACGACAAAAGAATTCTGAAATGTGAATTTAATGTTGGTGATAAAGTTTTGTTGTTTAGATCTCGTTTCAGGTTTTCTCTAGGTAAAGTACTTTCCAGATGGGAAGGACGTTTTCTTATCGAAGAAGTATATCGGTCTGGTGCAATCAAGATCAACAATTTTGAAGGCACCAAACCTCAAGTGGTGAATGGACAAAGACTCAAACATTATATGGCAGGTGATCCAATCAATGTGGATGTAAACATGATATATATAAGAACTCATGAAGAGCATGTTGCGGCCCAGTTTCAGACTCTGGCAGGAGCAGAATAAGAAAATGTATGAATTACGGTAAGGAAAGATCGCGAACGTCAATAAAAGTTTATTTTTCAGAGTTTTTGCAAAATTAGGAAAATTTCAAGCCCGAGTGGAGCCGGAGAGGAACTCCAGGGGGCCCAGGAGGCCTCCTGGCGCGGCCCCCCCTCCTGGCCGCGCCAGGCACCCTCCTGGGTGCCCTGGACTCTGACTCCGACTCCACCTAGGCTTGAAACCTTCCTTTTGTTGCGGAAATTTTTGCTATATATTTGCCCGGATAGTGCCGGCACCGTATCTCTCGATTTCACGTGTTTTCTTTCTCGGTCTGTTTCTGCCAGGAAAACTTTCAGCAGATCTAGGTGCCATGGCTTCCCCAATTTCCCCCAAGGACAAGTTCTTCGTCAACGTCATCAACCCTTACCTCGCTGAGGCGAGGAAGCACCCCCAGGTCCTTCGTGTGGAGGACTGTGTCCTCCACAAGGAGGATCTGAAGGTACCTGTCAAGGAAGGGAGCACCGAGGAGCGGCTGAAGGAGATGGAACATGAGGTCTTCAAGTTCAAGAAGATGGTGGAGCGCGGTGTTGAAGCTAACTTCGACATCATGAACGAGATCGAGGCTTCCCACAAGAAGGAGATGAAGGAGATGTGGTCAAGTTTGGCTGCACTAGAAGAAAAAGTTTATGAACTCCGAGCACAGATCTATGATCTGCAGAACCAGAACTGTGAGTATGAACTAAAGTTTCTGCACATGGGTTTAGGTGCTGAGTGCAGGATCTTGGAGACGGGAATGTCCTTCGAGACTGGAGAACAACTGCCATGGAAGCGCTTCGCCAAGGAGTACCTGACTGAGAAGAACAAGAATGAGGAGTAAATCTTCTCGGGTAATGGCATCCCCTTAGCTTGTTCCAAGCTTGGGGGAGTGCCGGGTATCTTTATCTTTATCTTTGTCTTTAGGAGTCAAGTAGAGACGTATCATGTCTAGGGAAGTTACTTTATGAAATAGGTGTTGCTTTGAGGTCTATCACTCCTTTTGTGGAGAGCTTTGTATCCGTGAGTGTGAGGTCGTCTATGAAGGAATATTAATGAGAATTCTATTGGTTTCTTCGCTGCACTCGGTATTCTCTTCACGCAATCGACATTATGAGCTGATTCTTATGGGGAGTATTGACCTTATATCAGGTATGGCTTCGAAAACTTTATTTAAATCTTGGCAAGTATAGCTTTGTTCATAACAGCAATCATGTTTTCCTCAAAGTAGCGACACAGCCAAAACCTTTGTGTTATTATGCTTGAAGTGTTATGTTGACAAGGAAGACAACTTGATGTTTCATGCTAGTTTTAATGTTTATGCTTTGTATTGCTTGCATCTAAGTTGTCATGAATTGTCTGGTCTCTCAAAAACTTGCTAGCCAAAACTCTGTACTAAGCGGAATTCTGCTTGTACTTCCATACCTTGAAACCAACATCTTCCACTTGAGTCCACCATACCTTCCTATTTGTGGTATTCCACTACCACTCCTAAAGTATATAATTTGTGTGATATCTCTAGATGTTCAAAATCTTCTGTTTTGTGCCACTGATTCATCTCATGAGGAAGTGGTGGGTAACCCATGATCTTCTTAATTTGGACAAGTTTTATCTTGGGATTGCATGTCTAATCTGCAAACCCCTAATACGAGAAGGGACTGGCATGAGTGCCCGGCTCGTAAAACATAAATACTAACACACAAGTTCCTTCACCCATTTATGAGTGATAAACAAAGGAATTTAAGGGGATGTGATCGTCCCCACATGGGAGACGTTCCTCGAAACTTGTCCAAATCATGAAGTGAGTGAGTTATCTATCAGCAGTCGTTGACGGATCATGCACCTCCCAAAAGTTTGTTTTTATTCTGTTTGATCTAGAGCTGGCACATGAGTTTTCCCTGCTTACCCTTTTGCACGGGGTTTATCTTTTATTTTGTGCTGAGTCAGTCCTTCCTACTTCCTTCCTTCTTGAGAGAGAACAAACACTTGATGTTAATAAAGATTCTTGCATACAAAGCTGCATTGAAAGTTAGCATGTTACATCTTTGTTGACATTATCTTTTGATAAGTGAGTTGTTTGCAAAAGCTTGCTTAGTAAACATCTTCCTTTGTGTTAACATGTGCACTTCTTGACTAATAACATGTTCTTTCCAAAGCTTCAACTGGTTCCTTTATAAGTGAAAGAGCAAAAGTAAAAGTTATTAGTTGTTCCTTGACCAAGGCTATGTTTGCCATGATTTGATGAGTTTTCCAGGTCCTACTTTGTTATAATTGTTACTACTTGCTCATAAGGACCTTATGAGTTGAGGTTGCTGTTGAGGATGCTTCAGTTTGGTGAGAAATCTTGATGCTTCTTGTCTGTATTCTTTTATCGACACTTCACTCTCTAAACTTGTGGACAGGTTTACCGAGCTCAGTAATCGCTTGGGGACAAGCGAGGTCTAAGCTTGGGGGAGTTGATACGTCCAAAAAGCATCACTATTTTATATCATAATTTCATCCTATTCATTGATATATTCCACTTTAAAGTACTGTACTTATGTTGTTTTGGCTTGTTTTACACAGTTTACGACTTTCCGATGCCGAAACAGCAGAACCAGGGTTCAGCGGTGAAAAGTGGACACCAAGTTGCTTAATCAGATCAAGTCCAAATGCGATGAAAATTTACGGGGAATATTTTTACGAAGATTGTCTGGGGATCACCGAGGAAGGAGGTGAGGGGACCCACCAAGCAGCCAGAAGGGTGCCTGGCGCGGCCCCCTCCTGGCCGCGCCAGGCACCCTCCTGGATGCCTGGTGGCCCCCCTCGGTGCCCCCTCTCGCCTATAAGACCCCCCTGGGGTAGAAACCCTAAAAGAAGAGGAGTTTCCGTGTTTCGCCGCCGCCACGGGGCGGAAACCTACAGAGGAGAAAAGCCATCTCTGGCGGGCAGATTCCGCCGGGGAGATCACCTCCCGGAAGGGGAGATCGTCGCCATCATCATCATCATCATCGTCACGGGCATCATCGAGATCATCATCAACATCATCCCCAACATCAGCACCATATCCATCACCATCCCATCTCATCTCACAATTGCAACTTGTGTTGTAATCCGTACTATCTATCCTATCTACTCTGTTGGTGTTGATTACTACTTTGTGGTGAATGCTATTGAGTTTTGTTGGAGAAATATCATTGTGTCCAGATTGTTTGCCACCCATTTATCACCTCTGATCATGATCTCATTTATGTCTTGTGAGTAGTTACTTTAGTTCTTGAGAACATGGGAGAAGTCTAGTTGTTAGTAGTCATATGATGTTAATGTTTTATGTGTTGTTTGATACTTAAGTTGTGTTGTTATTTCTCTAGTGGTGTTATGTGAGTCGAACGCTTAACACTTCACCTTTCATGGGCCTAGAGGAATACATTGTGCACAAAGGATGCTTATGGTGGGTTCCCGGAGTGACAGAAACCTGAACCCGAGTTGGCACACTTTTGCATAAGGGAGTTATGGATCCTTGATCGTAATGCTGTGGTTAGGCTTATGCCTTAATTACTACCTTGTATTTGCGGATGCTTGCAAGGTGTGTAATCATAAGAGTACACTTATCTTAGTCTAGAAGGTGTACTAGCATTGATCCACCCACCAACACTTATCAACACAATACATATTACTTGGCGGAGTATGGTGAAAGTAACTTGGCTATCTCTCCCTTGTGTTCTCGAGAACGCTTTAGCTTTAATAAGTTTAGTTCCTAGGCTTATCCTTGTGAAAGGATTGGGCCACTTGGTACTCCTCAGTTACCCTGTTTACTTTGCTTGTCTTTTACTATTCTGTTGCTTAAACCAAAAACCCCTAAATATTTACTTTTGAGTGTGTTCAGCCTTCCCTTATCCAGTGTCACTTATCAGCACCTGCTGCTCCTCATGGGATCGATATCCTTATTTATCAAAAAGCTACAATTGATCCCCTAGACTTGTGGGTTATCAAGAATCGTTTATTGGCGCGGTTAACAGGGGAGGCAATCCCACTAAACCTATTAACTTCACCGCCATCAAGGTTCCCCGACGCAAAAATAATCCACCCATTGCCAAGGAAGTTGAAACCGTGAAAACTTTGGAAGAAATACCTCTCTTTGATAAATTTATAAATGAAACTCCCATTGATTTTCCGCCTTTTGGTCTTATACCTATAAGTATCTTCATTAGGCCTTTGTTTGAAAGACCACTTAAGACTAGTTGTACAATTGAAGAGCTGTTTGATGATCTTGATGATGGTTCGATTGATACAACTTGATCTTTTGCCTTATGCCTAGCTTAAAGGCGTAAAATAAAGCGCTTGTTGGGAGGCAACCCAAGATGTTTTTACTTCTATTCTTATTGGTCTTGATGATTGTTACTACTGTAGAAACATCATTGTATCTTTATTTTCAAGCTTTGTGCCAAGTTATAGCCTGATATGACTTGGGAAGCGAAAGTTGTGACATGCTGTCCAGAAAACATATTATGTCTTCGTGACGGAAAAAATCGGATCAAATCACCAGTTCATCTTTTTGAGTTGAATGTTTTACACAACGTGCTCTATACAATCGTAGAACTTTCGTATGTTCTGAGTTTTTTTATTTGAGTTGCAGAAGTACCCCTAAAAAATTCTTTACTACCCGTTGTTCTGTTTTTCACAGATTCAGCCACGTTTTGTCTCTCCTTACTTTTGCAAACCTTAAGCTTGATTTTTCTTTGCAAAAACCTTTTGGAAATCTTGAGAAACAGTATCTCTTCAAGAATATCTTTATATCCAGTGGGAAAAATTATTTTATTAAGGGTACTAACCTCTCTAATCAGCTTATGATGAGTTATGTATGAAGGGAGTTTTCAAGTGTGCAATGGAAGATGATGAAAGAAGATCCAGGAGTGTCAAGCGCTCAAGCTTGACGATGTCCCCATGCATCCCCAACAAATATTCAAGTAGAATCAAGCATCTAATCTTTGGGATGCCCCCGCACATCCCTTTCTCCATCAACAATCATCAATTCGTCCTCCGTCTCACTCTATTTTTATCACTTCATGCGTTATGTGCTATGCTTGGAGCTTCTCGCTCTTAGGTTTTATTTTTAGTTTTATTTAGCTTTGCTTGCTGTTCATAACAAGTTAGACCCCGTCTTACTTTGTGTGGGAGAGAAACACGCTCCACTTCAATCTAGAACACATCATAGGATTTTCATGCCTATCTTTTTGCTGTTGTGTTTTTTTTATCTTTTCGTAGCTACTGCCATGTTTAGTTTTAGTCTTAGTTTGTCTTTAGCAAGAGCCTTGTCTTTTGTTTAGTTTGTTTCTGGAACTCTCTTTAGTTTTCATGTTTATCTTTTTAAGAGAGTTGGTTGTTGCACTGAGTTGTGTCTTGTTTTGAGAGTAGGTAATTGAGGTTGCTATTTAATTTTAGTAGTAACTTGCAATAGTTTTGAGGTATTGAGGTGAGTAATGTTTGAACTTTTGGTGTCAAGAGATCTAGCCTATTAGTGATAGGTGTCATATTTTGGGCAATCTGTGTTTATTTTCAAAAAACCTACAAAACTAGTTGAGAACTCTAGCTACTAGATGGATCGCTAATCTTCGGAGGGATCAAATATTAGAGTACACTCACGTACTATGAGTCGAGGATGCGCAAGGATAACCAAACCCCCATACACTCCTCCTCTGGGTACTTGTCTCTTTGTGAACCTCCTTATTAGATTGAGAGTTACCGATAATAAGTGCATTAGTTCTTCAGACTAATGTAAGTATTGAAAGTTGACACTTCCGCCTCCTCATATTTGCTAGCCTTTCCTGTGTCGTGCATTGCTTTCTTCTCACTCCGACAGTTGGCGTCCACCTTTGCCGGTACATCCAAACCCTTGGCATGATACGCTATGTCATCATAAACCTCCTTATATCCTTCCTCGAAACAGCCACCATACCTACCTATCAAGGCATTTCCATAGCCTTTCCGAGATATATCAACATCCACCTCTTCATGACTTGATCTTCATGTCATACATGTTCCTGCTACACTGGCAGCGGCATGCATTGCATACATCATGATAGCTACATCTTCTTTATTTTTTGAGTACCTTGTAAAGTGTGAAAGATCTTCTATACCCACTTGTAAATTATAGTATTGCCCTTAAGTGAGGAAAAGATCCCAAAGTGGAAAAAATAAAAGATCCCAAAGAGGAAAAATGAGAGTTAAATAGAAAGATCCATTCAGGCCACCAAAAAAGTAAAAAAAATAGAAAAAGAAATAAAAAGAGAGAAAGGGGCAACACTACTATCCTTTTGAAAGATCCACACTAGTACTCCCTCTTATCCTTGTACTCCATAGAGATGATCATTCATGCATATAACTATGTAGGGACCTTCACACTATAGAACTTGTCTTGCATATTCCAAGGATGAGCCTCCTCAAAAGAGCTCTAGGTCTTCATGAGTGAGCAAGTTAGATGCACCCCCACTAGTTCCATTGGAGGGCTTTCCAGCTCATATGTGCATCAGTTGCATGGCAATCCCTACTGCTCACATCATATCTATCCTTTGGCCTTCTCGCCTATGATTGTCCTCATTGATGTGAGCCTTTCTCACCCTTTTTGTCTTCCTCCTCCACCATATTTCTCTCTTTGCCATCCTAAGTGTCAACTCTCGTGCTTACGCTCATCCATTGCATGAGTGCTCAAAATATCGAAAAGGAGTGGATAATATTGACTTGTACCTGGCTAGTGGTCTGGGGACGAGTCAAGATAAGATTCCAAAGAATACCAATTGTGAAACTTTAGTAGATTGAGTTCTCAACAAAAATATTTTTCTCTCGTATTCCCTATCCCCCTTCTTGCACGCAAACACCATTTGGAGACATTCGAGTCACGGACAGCGAGAGCTCTTGCACCTAATGTTCTTTCGTTGCTTGCTTCAATGCTAATATAGAATCTTGCATGTTATGACTTGAATTGAATCACATACCTTGATTGCTTTACTTTTCAAAGTTCTTATATGGTTGCTAGCATGTCACCACAGAAATTATGCTTGTTATCATTTACCTACTTGAGGACGAGCAGGAATTAAGCTTGGGGATGTTGATTCGTCCCAAACGTATCGATAATTTCTGCTCGCTCCATGCATGTTTTGCGTGATATTGCTATGATCTAGATACAATTTCATACACTTTTGATCGTATTTGGACTACCCTATTAACTCAGTGCACCCCAGTGTCAGTTTCTGTTTTCTGCTGTTTTTCTATTTTAGTTTCCCCCATATAAAAAGTGCTCCAAAAATCCGGGAAAAATCAGATAAAAAATCAACGTATCGGAAGCTTCCAGAGCCCCGAAGGAGGGCCGGAGGGGCACCACTAGATGCCCAGGCGTCCACCTGGCGCAGCCAGGGGCTTGGCCGCGCCAGGGGGCGCCTGGACTCCTGGTGGCCCCCTGGTTGCCCCCCTTCTCCTATTTAATCTCCGTCACGGGAAACCTCCGAAGACAGAACCCTTTTTCGCGATCTCGCCTCTGTTCCGCCGCCGCCATGTTTCCAAGATCGGGTGCATCGTCAGGACCCTTCCAGGCACCCTGCCGGAGGGAGGATCGACCTCCGGGAGCTTCTCCTCCACCATGGTCGCTTCCCGGATGTGCCGTAAGTAGTTTCGTTTGGACCATGGGTCCGTGATCAGTATCTATGTGATGTTCTCCTCCCCTCTTTGTTCTTCATGGTTTAGACCTCGTGAGATGCCCTACATGATCGAGACACATATGTAATATTTCTGCTTTTGCTATGCTGAGTTTGATGGGATCCGATGGATTATGAGATTATGTTCAGATTGTGATAGAGTAATATAATTGGTTCTTATATTTTGTATTTTTGTTTTGAAGTAATTCTTGCATGTTCTCCGTTACTGTTTATTGCTTTGGACAAGTGGTAGGTAGTAACTCTAAGAGGGAACGTTATGCTCGATTGTGGGTACATGCCCCCTGATGACACGCTTGAGTGATAGAAACATGATTCTAGGGGATGTGCTGTGGGCACAAGGGGGAAAACAACGGTGCTTGTAACCGCGGTTGCAAGGATTGTTTACTTTACTCAAAGTTCTTTTTAATGCAGTTGTCTATTGCTTTGGGTTTACACTTTGTGTCGGGCTCGCAACTTAATACCAGCGAGATGTTTTGGATAGATATCTCAAGGTGGACGATTAGTCGTAGATGCAGATGGATTTCGGTCTACTTATTTTGGCGTACTGCCCATGCTTTTGAGCCTCTTCCTTTCTTTTTGTAGCATAGTTAGCATTGTTGTGCGTTTATAATCCTTTCAATTGCCCGTCTGTAATTTGTTTACCTCACATAGCAGTTTTATCGTCTTTTGGGAGAGAGACATCACTACTGAACATCACGGGACCCCGGTCCATAGTCTCATCATTGTTTACATGCTCATTTATTTTCTCGCATTTACTTTCAGTTGCTACCATTATCATTATCCCTTGTGTTTTGGATCCATTGTAAAAAACAAGACCGGAGAGATTGACAACCTCTCTGAACTTTGTTGGGAGCAAAGTTAACTGTGTCGTGTGCAGCTCCAGGAGAAGCAAGTGATTCTTTTCAGACGACGCATCACTTGCCGAACCACCTACTTATCATTGCCGGAGTCCTACGGGAGACAAACCATATCCTCTACATAGGGGAAAGTTGCTGCTATGCTATATCTCACCTTCCACTTGAGGTAACCAACAAAAGGCGAGAAGCCATTATCACTTCCACGCCATCACTTGTCTCTCTATTTTTGTCCTTCAGATGATCTTGTGTTCAACATGTGAATTGTTTTCCATGACCATAGTAACCCATGGTGGAGTTAGATCGTTAGTTTCATTATCCAAATTATAGTGTATATTTCTTTTATAATCGTTATGGCCAAGACCGATGGGTGTTTTTTTATTGGTTAAATTACGTGTTAATATATTACTCCCTTCGATAACCTTAGTTCAAAGCTGCGACACTTATTTTGGATCGGAGGGAGTACTATTAATATGTTTATGACATGCATAGGAGTCGCTGTTAATTGTTTTAAGGAGTGATGTATTATTTATTAGATTTATTGTACTTTTATTTGAATGCTTAAAAATAGGTGTGCGTATTGTTTCAGATTGATAATTTGTGCTACCATGTATACTCATGTTTTATGCTTGTGTGCGTATGTTTATGAATTGTTTTCATGTTTAGTATTTATATATTTAATCTAGAGTTTGATTGTGTTATTAAATTTATTCTGTGTGTTGTCTCATGTTGGTAACTTTAGATACATCATATAGTCGTCTTATGTGTATGTGTACACAATTTGGTGATGTTCGCCACGCATATAATTTCATACAATTATTCATAGCTTTGCTTGCATATTTAATTTTATTGCTTTGCATGACCATATCTTAGATTGGTTTACATATTCATTTTTACATGTCACATCGTGCTTAGTTATTTTAAGCATGTGGTGTATTATTGGTAGTGGTCATTTGTATTAGTTGTTCTTTATTATTAAGACCATGTGCTAGTTTATTATCTTCTCATGATAACTTATATGTTTGATGCTTGTATTATTAGTTAAGACATCTTCATGATTCTTTATTGACATGCCTTGTATGATATGTCTCTTACTATTTATTTGTTGAATTATGTTCCACCATAATGTTGGTTGACTCTTGTTATAGATATACTTGCTAATAGTTTTTATGATTGATGTTTGATTATATTTGATGTTGACCAATATAAATATTTAGGTTATATCTAAATATTTATTTGTGGTTAACTTTTTCCTTTGTCATGCCATGTTGTCATTGTGTAGTTAAGATGCATATGATGGTTCCATTCAATGTGTTGACGCCATTATGTTTGTTATATAATAGTTTCCTATATAGATAGTTGAGATGTGTAGTGAGCACTACTAGCTGCTAGTATCATAGTTCTTATTAGAACGTTAGTCTTGATCGTCGAGCCGTCCTTAGCCATATCAATTCAATCCAATATTCATTGAATCCTTTCAACTTATCTTTCTATTGTTCTATCTCATTCGAAATCTCCATCTTGATCATTATCTTCCTATCCATCCGACCTTAATTTATTTTGGATGATATTTGGATTTACTTTTTCTTTGATATTTATTCGTTTTTATTTTCTATCGTTACGACGAGTAGGGAGTGACAATGTTTGACATGCACAGATTCAAGTTACCGAAGATGGACTCAACAACGAAGGCATGCCTCCCTCTTTGATCATGTTTATCCTATGTTTTATAAAATTGAATTGTATTTTATAACCACTATTGCATGCTATTTTATCTTGTAGCTAGCGTGTCGATTGACACATTACCCTGATCCGCTTGTCGCCTATTTACTTGATACCTGAGTAGAACTATATAGTAATCTAGTAGAGTAGAAATGCTTAGCCATACTATTTATTCTATAGGTGCTTATCTGAATGATCTTCGGATCATTAACACTTGAAACTTGTTACTGAGCTTGCTAAGCTAGGCCGGTTGGCCATTTTTGACTTCCTCTACTCTCTTCTACTCTAGGTGAAACTTACCATCTAAATATTAGCGTGGGAGACAGCTGGATCAAGGATTGAAGGAGCGATTGGCTGCCCTTCACAAGGTGAAGGGGGCAATCTGTCGTCCGTACCGCATGAGGCCCAATAAGTCTTGGATTTGAAGATTGTGACAACCGTACAACCACATGCTATATGGGAACTGGCTTGGCTAATTAGTTAGTTCATCCTTATTACCGGCATCGTCGTACCGCAGATGGGATAGCTGCCTTGCGAGGAGTATCCTCGGCACAAAAGGGGGCAAGTATTGTGAACTGCGGTTACTACCTTGTGAAAACCAGTGGACATGTCATAGTAAGGGTGGGTCTACTGAAAGACCTCGTCACAATCTCCCAGCCGGTATACAAAATAGTGTACTACGCCAGCGGTCACTGGTGGAAACAAGACGAGATTGTGTCATGTGGGTAGAGGGTACAACCTCTGCAGAGTGTAAAACTATTCGAATAGTCGTGTCCACGGTCATGGACGACACATGAATCTTTCTTGACATACGGGAACCTGTCTTGCTTATTCCCTCTTTTCCCCTATTCTTGGAACCTATGAAGGATGTGAGTGGATCGAGGATCCTCACCTTGTTGAAAGTTATCATGGATAAAATGTTGTTTTCGTCTAAAACCGCTTTATCAAACTATTATGCTTTTCAAACAAAACTAGCATTTATGCAAAAGAACCATACAACCTTGCTTTGAAGCCTCATGTAGTTACTAGGAACTTTCCCGGGAGGCATGTTGAGTACGAAATGTACTCATGGCAATAATTTTGTTGAACAGAGTTCCATGAAGACGAGGGTGATGATTAAGACTACTATGGCGATCCGTAGGAGTGAGGTCACGTGGACTGCATCGACTTCCTGTGGCTGAGATGGAGTCGCTACGCATTTTTACTTTCCGTTGTTTCCTGATTTTAATAAATGTCATGATACATTTTATATGTATGCCTTATGGCAGATTATGGTACTTGTCAAAATTCTTATGTATTCTGCAATGGTACCATTTCGCTATGTTGCCAACAATGATCCTCGGATTGACAATTAAACATATGAGGTTCTGGATTTCCGGGTTCTCATAGTATGTGATTCAATTCAAGTCATAACATGCAAGAGTCTATATTAGCATTGAAACAAGCAACAAAAGAACATTAGGTGCAAGAGCTCTCGCTGTCCGTGAGTCGAATGTCTGCAAATGCTGTTTGCGTGTAAGAATAGGGATAGGGAATACAAGAAAAAAGTATTTTTGTTGAGAACTCAATCTACTAAAGTTTCACACTTGGTCTTCTTTGGAATCTTATCTTGACTCGTCCCCATACCACTAGCCAGGTACAACCGTACAAGTCAATTTGATCCACTCCTTTTCGATATTTTGAGCACTCATGCAATGGATGAGCGTAAGCACGAGAGTTGACACTTAGGATGGCAAAGAGAGAAATATGGTGGAGGAGGAAGACAAAAAGGTTGAGAAAGGCTCACATCAATGAGGACAATCATAGGCGAGAAGGCCAAATGATAGATATGATGTGAGGAGTAGGGGTTGCCATGCAACGGATGCACATATGAGGTAAGAAAAGCTCTCCAATGGAACTAGTGGGGGTGCATCTAACTTGCTCGCTCATGAAGACCTAGAGCTCGTTTGAGGAGGCTCATCCTTGGAATATGCAAGCGAAGTTCTATAGTGTGAAGGTCCCCACATAGCTATATGCATGAATGATCATCTCTATGGAGTACAAGGATAAGAGGGAGTACTAGTGTGGATCTTTCAAAAGGATAGTAGTGTTGCCCCTTTCTCTCTTTTCTATTTTTTTGTATTTTTTTGGTGGCCTCAATGGCTCTTTCTATTTAACTCTCATTTGTCCTCTTTGGGATCTTTTATTTTGTCCACTTTGGGATCTTTTCCTCACTTAAGGGAAACACTCTAATTTACAAGAGGGTATAGAAGATCTTTCACACTTTACAAGGTACTCAGAACATAAAGAAGATGCAGCTATCATGATGTATGCAATGTATGCCTCTGCTAGTTTAGCAGGAACATGTATGACATGAAGATCAAGTCATGAAGAGGTGGAAGTTGCACGGCAATATATCTCGGAAAGGCTATGGAAATACCTTGATAGGTAGGTATGGTGGCTGTTTTGAGGAAGGATATAAGGAGGTTTATGATGACAGAGCGTATCATGCCGGGGGTTTGGATGTACCGGCGAAGGTGGACGTCAACTCTCGGAGTGAGAAGAAGGCAATGCACGGCACGGGAGAGGCTAGCAAATATGAGGAGGTGGAAGTGTAAACTTTCAATACTTACATTATTTCGAAGAACTCATGCACTTATTATCGATAACTCTCAATCTAATAAGGAGGTTCACAAAGAGACAAGTACCCCGAGGAGGAGTGTATGGGGGTTTGGTTATCCTTGTGCATCCTCGACTCATGGTACGTGAGTGTACTCTAATATCCGATCCCTCCAAAGATTAGTGATCCATCTAGTATCTAGAGTTCTCAACTAGTTTTGTAGGTTTTGAAATTAAACACGGATTTCCCAAAATACGACACCTATCACTAATAGGCTATAGCTCTTGACACCAAAAGTTCAAACATTACTCACATCAATACCTCAAAACTATTTCAAGTTACTACTAAAATTAAATAGCAACCTCAATTACCTACTTTAAAGACAAGACACAACTCAGTGCAACAACCAACTCTCTTAACAAGATAAACATGGAAACTAAAGAGAGTTCAAGCAACAAACTAACAAAAATCCAAGGCTCTTGCTAAAGACAAACTAAGACTAAAACTAAACATGGCAGTAGCTACGAAAAGATAAAGAACACACAACAGCAAAAAAGATAAGCATGAAAAATCCTATGATGTGTTCTAGATTGGAGTGGAGCGTGTTTCTCTCCCACACAAAGTAAGCTGGGGTCTAACTTGTTATGAACAACAAGCAAAGCTAAAGAAAACTAAAAAGTAAACCTTAGAACGAGACGCTCCAAGCATAGCACATAACGCATGAAGTGATAAAAATATAGTGAGACCAAGGACGAACTGATGATTGTTGATGGAGAAGGGGATGCACGGGGGCATCCCCAGGCTTAGACGCTTGAGTCTCCTTGAATATTTATTGGGGATGCATGGGGCATCCCCAAGCTTGAGCGCTTGACACTCCCGGATCTTCTTTCATCATCTTCCATCGGACACTTGAAAACTCCCTTCATACATAACTCATCATAAGCTGATTAGAGAGGCTAGTACCCTTAATAATATAATTTTCCCCACTGGATATAAAGATATTCTTGAAGAGCTACTGTTTGTGAAGATTGCCAAAAAGTTTTTTCAAAGAAAAATCAAGCTTTAGGTTTGCAAAAGTAAGGAGAGGCAAAACGTGGCAGAATCTGTGAAAAATAGAACATCAGGTAGTAGAGAATTTTTTCGGGGCACTTCTGCAACTCAAATAAAAAAACTCATGACATACGAAAGTTTCACAATTGTATAAAGCATGATGTGTAAAGAATTCAACTCAAAATATGAATGGTGATTTGTTCCGATTTTTTTCCGTCAAGAAGACTGAATCTCTTTTCTGGACAGCATGTCACAACTTTTGCTTCCCTTATCATAAGAGTCTATAACTTGGCACAAAGTTTGAAAATAAAAATACAATGATGTTGCTACAGTAGTAACAATCATCAAGACCACTAAAAATAGAAGTAAAAACATCTTGGGTTGCCCCCCAACAAGCGCTTTCTTTTACGCCTTTAAGCTAGGCATAAAGCAAAAGAAGAATCAAGTTTAATCAAGAGAAAAAGAATAGCTAGCCCGTGTAACGGACTCAAAAGGTAACTTGATTTTCTTTCTAGGGAAGTGTTCCATCCCCTTTTTGCGAGGGAATTGAAATTTTATATTCCCCTCTTTCATGTCAATAACGGCACCAACGGTGCGAAGAAAAGGACATCCCAAAATAATTGGACATAAAGGTTCACACTCTATATCCATAATAATAAAATCAACGGGAACATAATTTTCATTGACAATGATAAGAACATCGTCGATCTTCCCCAAAGGTTTCTTTACGGAATAATCAACGAGACGAACACCAAAAGAACAAGAATCAAAAGGTTTCAATTCAAACATGTCATACATTCTTTTGGGCATGACGGAGGTACTAGCTCCAATGTCACATAAAGCATAGCAAGAGAAGTTATTTAATTTAATTTTAATCATAGGGTCCCAACCATCATCTAGCTTCCTAGGTACGTAGGATTCTATCCTAAGCTTCTCCTCCCTAGCTTTGATGAGAGCATTTATCATATTCTCCGTGAAGGCAAGATTGAGTGTGCTAGTGTGGGGGTCTCTAGACATTTTGTGTAATAAGCTAACAACTTCTGACAGGGTGCAACTATCAAAATAAATATCACTGCTATCAAAGGTGGTAGTAGTGTCATCTAGGCTCACTTGTTTGAAACCCACTATGTTCATAGGAGTTTCTTCTTCTATGATTGAGGTATTAGCATCACCATCAATAGGTCCAATGGGACTAGGAGTGCATTGGGTGCTAATAGTTTGAGGTCCTCAACAATTTGGATAGTGGAAACTGTGTGGTATGTAGGAAGGCTCTTAATTCTATCCTCTTCCTCTTTTTCTCTAGCCCATCTTTCTTTAAGTTTAGCCATCATCCTAATATTTTCATTAATTTGCAATTCGATAGCATTAATAGGAGTGGCGTTCCTCTCCTCAAGGGGAGAGGTTCTATTTTTTAACATCTCAACATCAAGGGCTAAGCTATCTACCTTCAAAGAGAGATTATCTAACTTAGCTAATTTCTCTTCTACATTCTTGTTGAAGGCCTTTTGGGTAGTGATAAAGTCTCTAAGCATATTTTTCTAGTTCAGAAGTGGGGTTCTTGTTGCTAGGATAAGTGTTGGTGTTCCCATAGTTGGATGGAAACGGTCTAGGATTACTAGCAAAATTGCCCCTATAAGCATTATTGTTGAAGTTGATTCTTGCAATAAAGTTCACATCTACTTGTTCCCGAGCAACCAAAGAATTTAGAGGAACATCATGAGGATCAATAGAGGGTTGCTTGGTAAGTAGAGACATAATTAAGTCAACTTTTTCATTTAGGGAGGTAATCACCTCGACAGAGTTTACCGTCCTACCTGTTGGAGCGCGTTCGGTCTGCCATTGGGAATAGTTGGTCATCATCTCATCGAGAAGTTTTGTGGCAGCACCAAGTGTAGTTGACATAAAGGTTCCTCCCGCGGCCAAATCTAACAGGTTCCGCGAGGTAAAGTTCAAGCCTGCATAAAAAGTCTGGATAACCATCCAGGTAGTTAAAATATGTATAGGGAATTTCTTAGCAAAAGATTTCATACGTTCCCAAGCTTGGGAAACGTGTTCATTATCCAATTGCTAAAAATTCATAATGTTACTTCTCAATTGGATAATTTTAGCAGGTGGGTAATACTTCCCAATAATAGCATCTTTGCACTTATCCCAAGAATCTATGCTATTCCTAGGCAAAGATTGAAACCAGATTTTATCTCCTTCCCTCAAAGAGAAAGGAAAAAGCTTGAGCTTAACAACATCATCTTCTACTTCTTTATACTTTTGCATATCACATAACTCAACAAAATTATTTAAGTGTAAAGCTGCATCATCTCCAGCACCAGAGAATTGATATCTCATAACAAGGTTTAGCAAATAAGGTTTAATTTCATAAGAGGTAGCTAAAGTGGCAGGTGTGGCAATAGGAGTGCAGATAAAGTCTTTGTTGTTGTGACTAGTGAAGTGACAAAACTTGGTGTTTTCAGTGGAACCCACAGTAGCAGCAAGTGTGGCAGATTTTTTTGTAATTTTTGATATAAGACATAAAGATAAAAACTGAAAGGTAAACTAACAAGACTAAAAAGTAAAGGTAAAAGGTAGTGGGAAACTCCCCTATCTTAGCACTCGGAGTCCCCGGTAACGGCGCCGGAAATTTTCTTGATGCGCGATATGATGATAATGGTTTCTCGCGCTTCGTTGGTTACCCCAAGTGGAAGGTGAGATGTAGGATATCAAATTTCCCCTATGTAGAGGATAGTGTTTGTCTCCAGTAGGACTCCGGAGATGATAAGTAGGTGGCAAGGAAGCAATGGCACCAAATAAGACAAAAGTTGCCTCCTTGACCTGGACCTGCACACGACACAAATAACTTTGCTCCCAAAAAAGTTCAAAGAGGTAGTCAATCTCTCCGGTCTTGTTGTTTACAAAGGATCAAAAGCAAGGGATAATGATAATGATAGCAACTGAAAGTAAAAGCGGAAAAGTAAATAAATGTGTAAACAATGATGAGAATATGGACCGGGGTCCCGTGATGTTCACTAGTGATGTCTCTCTCCCAAAAGACGATAAAAATGCTATGCGAGGTGAACAAATTACAGATGGGCAATTGACGGGATTATAAACGCACCACAAAGCATGGGAAGTACGCCAAAATAAGTAGACCAAAATCCAACTGCATCTACTACTAATCATCCACCTTGAGATATCTATCCAAAACATCTCGCTGGTATTAAGTTGCGAGCCCCACCCAATGTGTAAACCCAAAGCAACAGACAACTGCATTAAAAAGCACTTTGCATAAAGTAAACAATCCTTGCAACCGCGGTTACAAGCACCGTAGTTTTCCCCCTTGTGGAAACACCACATCCCCTAGACTCATGTTTCTGTCACTCAAGCGTGTAATCGGGGGGCATGAACCCACAATTGAGCATAACGTTCCCTCTTGGAGTTACTACCTACTACTTGGCCAAAGCAACAAACAGCAGCGGAGAACATGCAAGAATTACTTAGGAACAAAAATATAAAATATAAGAACCAAATATATTACTCTATCACAATCTGAACATATTCTCATAATCCATCAGATTCCATCAAACTCAGCATAGCAACAGCAGAAAGATTACATACGCGCCTCGATCATGTAGGGCAGCTCACGAGGTCTAAACCATGAAGAACAAAGAGGGGAGGAGAACATCACATAGCTACTGATCACGGACCCATGGTCCTAAGGAAACTACTCACGGCACATCCGGGAAGCGTCCATGGTGGAGGGGAAGCTCCCGGAGGTCGATCCTCCCTCCGGCAGGGTGCCAGGAAGAGGTCTGCTGGCGCTCCCGATCTTGGAAGCGTGGCGGCGGCACAGAGGCGAGATCGCGGAAAAGGGTTCTCTCTCTGGAAGTTTCACATCACGGGAAATAAATAGGCGAAGGGGACAGCCAGGGGGGCCACCAGGGGTCTAGGCACCCCCCTGACGCGGCCAAGCCCTAGGCCGCGCTAGGTGGCTGCCTGGGCCCCTGGTGGGTCCCACATGGTCCTCCTTCGGGACTCCGAAAGATTCCTTCACGCTGATTTTTTATCAGATTTTTCCCGAATTTTAATATGGGGGGAAACTGAAATAGAAAAACAGCAGAAAACAGAAACTGGCACTGGGGTGCACTGAATTAGTAGGTTAGTCCAAATATGATCAAAAGTGTATGAAAGTGTATCTAGATCATAGAAATATCACAAAAAACATGCATGGAGAAAGGAGTAATTATTGATACGTTTGGGACGTATCAATCACGACGGCGATGATCTCCCCTTCCGGGAGGTGTTCTCCCGGCGGAATCTGCCCGCCGGAGATGTATTTTCTTCTCTGTAGGTTTCCGCCACGGAGCGGCGGCGGAACTTGCGAAACTCCTCCTTTTTTAGGGTTTTCGGATGATGGGGGATATATAGGACAAAGGGGGGAGCCGGGAGTGGCCCCAGGGGTCCAGGCGGCCTCCTGGCGCGCCCCTGGTGGGGGCCGCGCCAGGGGGCGCCAGGACACCTGGTGGCCCCCTCTGGCTCCCGTTTTGCGTGCCTCCGTCATTCTTCTGGAAAATAACCTTCGTCTTATTTCAGGTCATTTGGAGGTCTTCTGATTCAGAAACTCTTGTCCAATTTTTACCGCTGAATCCTGCGTCTGCTGCTTCGGCATCGGAAAGTTGCAAACTGTGTAAAACAAGCCAAAACAACATAACAATAGCATCATAACATGAAATATATCAATGAATAGGGGTGAATTATGATATAAAATAGTGATGCATTTTGGACGTATCAAGTACCCCAACCTTAGACCTCGCTTTTCCCCAAGCGAATACTGAGCTCGGTAAAGCTGTCTACAAGTTTAGAGAGTGAAGTGTCGATAAATAGAATACAGACAAGAAGCATCATGATTCCTTCACCAAACTCAAGCATCCTCAACAACAACCTCAACTCATAAAGCCCTTCTGAGAAAGCAATAACAGTTATAATCAAAAGTAGGGCTAAGGAAACTCATCAAATCATGGCAAACTATCCTTGGTAAAAGGACAACTAATAACTTTTACTTTTGTGCTTCCTATTTGTAATGGAACAATTTGAAGATTTTGAAAGAACATGTTCATTAGTCATGATGTGAAAATGCTAGCACAAAGTAAGATGCTTGCTGATACGTCTCAAACGTATCGATAATTTCTGCTCTCTCCATGCATGTTTTGTGTGATATTGCTATGATCTAGATACACTTTCATACACTTTTGATCATATTTGGACTAACCTACTAAATCAGTGCACCCCAGTGCCAGTTCCTGTTTTCTGCTGTTTTTCTATTTCAGGTTTCCCCATATAAAAAATGCTCCAAAAATCCGGGAAAAATCAGATAAAAAATCAGTGTGTCAGAAGACTCCAGAAGCCCGAAGGAGGGCCAGAGGGCAACCACCAGGCATCCAGGCGGCCACCTGGCGCGGCCAGGGGCCTGGCCGCGCCAGGGGGGCGCCTGGCCCCCTGGTGCCCCCTGGCTACCCCCTTCGCCTATTTATTCTCCGTCACGGGGAAACTCCGAAGACAGAACCCTTTTTCTCAAATTCTCCTCTGTTCCGCCGCCGCCGCGCTTCGAAGATCGGGAGCACTGTCAGGACCCTTCCCGGCACCCCGCCGGAGGGAAGATCGACCTCCGGGAGCTTCTCCTCCACCATGGACGCTTCCCGGATGTGTCGTGAGTAGTCTACCTTGGACCATGGGTCCGTGATCAGTAGCTATGTGATGTTCCCCTCCCCTCTTTGTTCTTCATGGTTTAGACCTCGTGAGCTGCCCTACATGATCGAGGCACATATGTAATTCTTTCTGATTTTGCTATGCTGAGTTTGAAGGGATATGGTTGATTATGAGATTATGTTCAGATTGTGATAGAGTAATATAATTGGTTCTTATCTTTTGTATTTTTGTTTCGAAGTAATTCTTGCATGTTCGCCGTTGCTATTTATTGCTTTGGACAAATGGTAGGTAGTGACTCGAAGAGGGAACGTTATGCTCGATTGTGGGTACATGCCCCCTGATGACACGCTTGAGTGATAGAAACATGAGTCTAGGGGATGTGATGTGGCCGCAAGGGGGAAAACAACGGTGCTTGTAACCACGGTTACAAGGATTGTTTACTTTACGCAAAGTTCTTTTTAATGCAGTTGTCTGTTGCTTTGGGTTTACACTTTGGGTGGGGCTTGCAACTTAAAACCAGCGAGATGTTCTGGATAGATATCTCAAGGTGGATGATTATTAGTAGATGCAGATGGATTTCGGTCTACTTATTTTGGCGTACTGCCCATGCTTTTGAGCCTCTTCCTTTCTTTTGTAGCTTAGTTAGCATTGCGGTGCGTTCATAATCCTGTCAATTGACCTTCTGTAATTTGTTTACCTCGCCTAGCAGTCTTATCGTCTTTTGGGAGAGAGACATCACTAGTGAACATCACGGGACCCCGGTCCATATTCTCATCACTGTTTACACGCTCATTTGCTTTTTTACTTTCAGTTGCTATCATTATCATTATCCTGTGTTTTTGTCCTTTGTAAACAACAAGAACGGAGAGATTGACAACCTCTCTAAACTTCGTTGGGAGCAAAGTTAATTTTGTTGTGTGCAGGTCCGCGTCAGGTGCGCCGCTGACACCTACTTATTATCGCCGGAGTCCTACTGGTTGATACTCAAACTCGGTATCTTCACCGAGGGAAACTTGCTGCTACGCTGCATCTTACCTTCCACTTGGGGTAACCAACGAAGGGCGATAAGCAATCCTCTCTCGCGTATCACTTGCTAGGCATAAGCTTTCTCAAAAAATTACTCATCAAATGATAATGTCAACAAGGACGTGGCATGAAAAAACTTAATGGAATATTTTATGAATGAATCCTCATCAACATCAAGTGTCTGATCTCTTTAAGAAAATAAGGAAGTAAGACAAACTGACTCAACATAAAAGTAAAAGACAGACCCTTTTAAGGGAAGTAGGGAAAACTCATGTGCTATCCTTAAATCAAACAAAATGAAAACAAATTTTCCGAGGTGCATAGTTTGTCAACGAATGCTAATAGATAGCTCAATTACTTCTCAAGCTGGACAAGTTTCGAGGTACGGCTCCCAAGTGGGGATGATCACATCCCCTTAATCTCCTTTGTTTATCACTGCCAAAGTTTCTTATTTCTCATAGACCAAGCTTGAAGGAGGGTTTGTTTGTTATATTATCTTAAGAGCTCGGCGCACTCATGCCAATTCCTCCTCATATTAGGGGTTTGCAGATTAGACATGCAATCCCGGGGTAAAACTTGTCCAACTTAAGAAGATCATGAATTACCTACGACTTCCTCATGAGCTAAACAGAGGCACAAAACAGAGGATTTTGAAAATTTAAGGATAACACATAAATTCTATACTTTTAGGAGGGGTAGCGGAATACCACGAATAGGAAGGTATGGCGGACTCATATGGAAGATATTGGTTTCAGGGTATGGACGCACAAGCAGAAATCTGCTTGGCAAAGAGTTTGGCAAGCAAAGGCTTTGAGAGAATAGGAAATTGATGATGACTTAGATGCAAAGCACATAAATCATAAACATTAAGGTAAGCATAACACATCAAGTTGTCTTCAGTGTCAACATAATACTTCAAGCATAATAACATAAAGGTTTTGGCTATTTCGCTACTTGAGAAAAACATGCATGTTGTTATGACCATAGCTATGTTTGCCAAAATTTAATTAAACTTTTCAAAGCCATACCTGATATAAAGTCAATACTCCCCATAAGAATCATCATATAAGGTCGATTGTGTAAAGAGAATACCGAGTCTAGCGAAGGAACCAATAGACTTCTCATTAATATTCCATCATAAACGACTCCACACTCACGGACACAAGACTCTCCACAAAGGAGTGATAGACCTCAATGCAAACACCTATTTCATAAGATAACTTCCCTATACATGATACGACTCTACTTGACTCTAAAAGACTAAGATAAAGATAAAGATACCGGGCACTCCCCCAAGCTTGGAACAAGCCAAGGGGATGTCATTACCCAAGGAGATTTTACTCCTCATTCCTATTCCTGTTGATATCGTAGTTGACGAGGATCAGCCTCGGCAAATCCCATGGTCAGGGACCCTGGGTTAGATCGTAGAGAAGGAACAGGTTGGAGATACTCGTCGGCTAACAGGAGAAGCACTTCCCGCTCGATTGTATTAAGCGAGGGGATGATTACAGTGGAAGTCTAGGCGAGTTCGCACAAGACCAGAGGTGTTGATTGTAGATTGGATGTCTTGAGACGCCCCCCCTCCCAGGCTGAAAGAAGGAGCTGCAGGAACTGAAATATAACTTTTTAGGGGTGTCGTAAGTGACTTTGGCAAAGAAATAGCTGCAGGAACTGAAAGATAACTTTTTAGGGGTTTTCGATATAAGCAACAATAAGGTAAAAGCGAGCAAAGTAAAAGGCACTGAGGAGTAACAAGTGGCCCAATCCTTTCGAGCAAAGGAGAGGCCTAGCAACTGAACTTATAAAGGCTAAAGCATTCTTGAGGACACACGGGAGAAATAGTCATGTGCTTTCGCCATATTCTGTATCGGTACTATGTGCTGTGTTGATAAGTGTTGAGTGGGTGGATCTGTGCTAGTGCACCCTCTAGACTAAGATAAGTGCACTCTTATGATTAAACACCTTGCAAGCATCCGCAAATACAAGATAGTAATTAAGGCAAAAGCCTAAGCATAGCAATATGATCGATGATCCATTGTTCCCTTGTGCAAAAGCGTGCGAACTGGGGTTCAGGTTTCTGTCACTCCGGCAACCCACGTAAGCATTCTTTATACACAATGCATTCCCCTAGGTCCTTGATAAGGCGAAGTGTTGAGTGTTCGACTCACGCAACACCACTAGGAAAATAACAACACAACTTAAATATCAAACAACACATATTACTTTAACATCATATGACTACTAACAACTAGACTTCTCACACGTCCTCAAGAACTAAAGTAACTACTCACAAGACATAAAAGAGATCATGATCATCGGGGATAAATAGATGATAAACAATCTGGACACAATGATATTTCTCCAACAAAACTCAATATCATTCATCACACGGTAGTAATCAACACCAGTAGAGTAGAGAGGATAGATAGTACGGATTACAACACAAGATAAACTTGTGAGGTGAGATTGGATGGTGGTGGAGATGGTGTTGATGTTTGGGATGATTTTGATGATGATCTCGATGATGCCAGTGACGATGGTGATGGCGACGATCTCCCCTTCCGGGAGGTGTTCTCCCCGGCGGAATCTGCCCTCCGGAGATGTCTTTTCTCCTTTGTAGGTTTCCGCCACGGAGCGGCGGCGGAACTCCGAAAACTCTCCCTTTTATAGGGTTTTGGGAATATGTGTGATATATAGGCCAAAGGGGGAGTCGGGAGTGGCCCCAGGGGCCTGGCGCTCTCCCAGCGCAGCCAGAGTGGGGGCCGCGCCAGGTGGCCGCCTGGGCACCCTGTGGCCCACCTCTGGCCCCTCTTCGGCGTGTCTTCGTTATTCGTCTGAAAAATACCCTCCGTCGATTTTCACGTAATTTGGAGGTATTCTTCTTCAGCAACTCAGCGTCCCTTTTTACCGCTGAATCCTGCATCTGCTGCTTCGACATCGGAAAGTTGCAAACTGTGTAAATTAAGCCCAAACAACATAAGAATAGCATCATAACATGAAATATATCAATGAATAAGAAAGAATTACTATATAAAATAGATATGCATTTTGGACGTATCAACTCCCCCAAGTTTAGACCTCGCTTGTCCCCAAGCGAATACTGAGATCGGTAAACCTGTCCACAAGTTTAGAGAGTGAAGTGTCAATAAATAGAATACGGACAACAAGCATCAAGGTTTCTTCATCAAACTCAAGCATCCTCAACAGCAACCTCAACTCATAAGGTCCTTATGAGAAAGTAATAACAATTATAATCAAAAGTAGGGCTTAGAGAACTCATCAAATTATGGAAAACATATCCTTGGTCAAAGGACAACTAATAACTTTTACTTTTGCTCTTTCTAAATATAATGGAACAATTTGCAGATTTGAAAGAACATGTTATCAGTCATGAAGTGCAAATGCTAACACAAAGGAAGATGTTTGCTTGGCAAAAACTTTTGCAAACAACTTACTTATCATAAGATAATGTCAACGATGATATGGCATGGCAAAACTTAATGCAGCATTATAAGGATGAATTCTCATCAACATCAAGTGTCTGTTCTCTTTGGGAAAAGAAAGAAGTCGGAAAACGGACTCAACATGAAAGTAAAGGAAAGGCCTTGTGAATGGCAAGAAGGGAAAACTCATGTGCTATCCTTAAACCAAACAGAATGAAAATAAATTTTGGGAGGTGCATAGTTTGTCAACGAATGCTAATAGATAGGTCAATTACTTCTCAAGATGGAGAAGTTTCGAGGAACGACTCCCAAGTGGGGACGATCACATACCCTTAGTCTCCTTTGTTTATCACTGCCAAAGTTTCTGATTTCTCATAGACCCAGTGTGAAGGAGGGTTTGTTTGTTATATTATCTTTCGAGCTGGGCGCACTCATGCCAGTTCCTCCTCGTATTATGGGTTTGCAGATTAGACATGCAACCCCGGGGTAAAACTTGTCCAACTTAAGAAGATCTTGAATTACCTACTACTTCCTCATGAGCTAAACAAGAGGCACAAAACATGAGATTTTGAACATTTAAGGATAACACATAAATTCTATACTTCTAAGTGTGGTAGGGGAATACCACGAATAGGAAGGTATGGTGGAGTCATATGGAAGATATTGGTTTCAGGGTATGGATACACAAGCAGAAACCTGCTAGGAAAAGAGTTTGGCTAGCAATGGCTTTGAGAGAACAAACAATTGATGCTAATTTAGATGCAAAACATATAAGGCATAAACATTAAGGTAAGCATAACACATCAAGTTGTCTTCCTTGTCAACATAACACTTCAAGCATAATAACATAAAGGTTTGGCTAGGTCGCTACTTGGAAAAACATGCATGCTGTCATGAACAAAGCTATGTTTGCCAAAATTAAATAAAGTTTTCAAAGCCATACATGATATAAGGTCAATACTCCCCATAAGAATCATCATATAAGGTCGACTGCGTGAAGAGAATACCGAGTGCAGCGAAGGAACCAATAGACTTCTCATTAATATTCCATCATAGACGACTCCACACTCACGGATACAAACTCTCCACAGAAGGAGTGATAGACCTCAACGCAAACACCTATTTCATATAATAACTTCCCTAGACATGATACGACTCTACTTGACTCTAAAAGACTAAGATAAAGATAAAGATACCGGGCACTCCCCCAAGCTTGGAACAAGCTGAGGGGATGCCATTACCCAAGGAGATTTACTCCTCGTTCTTGTTGTGGTTGTTGTTGATGTAGTCATGGACGAAGCGCTTCCACGGTAGAGGTTCTCCGGTCCCATGAGAGGCTTCAGTCTCCATGATCCTGCTTCCAGCACCTAAACCCATGTGCATAAACTTTAGTTCATACTCACAGTTCTGGTTGTGCAGATCATAGATCTGCCCTTGCAGATTATCAATTCTTTCTTCTGCCGTGGTGATGCTTGACCATTCCCCTCATGTCCTTCTTGTAAAACGTCTTCAGCTCGTTGATGATGTCGAAACTGGCTTCAACACCCCGCTCAACCATCTTCTTGTACTTGAAGAATTCTTGCTCCATCTCTTCTAGCCTGGCCTCGATGCTCCCCTCCTTGGTAGGTTCCTTCATATCCTCTTGGTGAAGGGCACCATCCTCCAACTGGACGCTTCGAGGATGGTTCTTCACCTGAGTGAGGTAAGGGTTGATGATGTTGACGACGAACTTGCCCTTGGGGGGGGGGACTTGGGGAAGCCATGACACCTAGGTCTAGCTAAACGATCTCCTGGCAGAAACAACTCGAAAAGAAAACACGCGAAATCGAGAGATACGGTGTCGGGGCTATCCGGGCAAATATATAGCAAAAATTTCTTCAACAATAGGAAGGTAACGAGCCAAAGTAGAGTCAGAGACGGGCTCCGGGGTGCCCAGGTAGCCTTCCGGCGCAGCCAGGAGGTAGGCCGCGCCAGGGGGGGCGCCTGGGCCCCCTGGAGCTCCTCTCCGGCTCTAATTAGGCTCTGAATTTTCTATATTTTGCAAAAAATCGTAATCTGGAACTTTTATGGAGGTTTCACGATGTTTCCTTCCCGTAATACATACCTTTTCTTATTCTTCTTATGCTGGTGTCTGAAACGGGGCTGCAACATATTCCTCATGAGTGGTTGTCTGTATTATATTTACAATGTTGAAGGGATATCCCGCCATGTAATGCTTGAGTCTTTGCCCATTCACAACTTGAGGTTTGATGCCATCAAAATTATTAATCTTGATTGCACCTGACCGGTAGACTTCTTCGATATGAAATGGCCCTTCCCATCTGGAAAGTAATTTACCTGGAGAAAACCTGAAACGGGATCTAAACAATAAAACTTTATCACCAACATTAAATTCCCGTGTCAAAATCCTTCTATCATGCCACTTCTTTACCTTTTCCTTGAACATTTTAGCACTCTTGTAAGCTTCACTTCTCCACTCATCTAGAGAAGTCAAGTTCATGAGACTCTTTTCACCGGCTAACTTTGGGTCAACATTAAGCTCTCTAACAGCCCAGAAAGCTTTATGTTCTAATTCTAATGGCAAATGGCAAGCCTTACCATATACCATTTTATACGGGGACATGCCCATGGGGTTTTTGTAAGAAGTTCTATACGCCCAAAAAGCATCCCCTAACTTCTTTGACCAGTCCTTTCTAGAACTGTTGACTGTCTTTTGTAAGATCAACTTGATCTCTCTATTGGTGAGCTCAACTTTCCCACTAGTTTGAGGATGGTACGGTGAAGCAATTCTATGATTGACATCGTACTTTGCTAAAGCTTTTCTAAAAGCTCCATGCGTGAAGTGTGATCCTCCATCTGTCATAAGATACCTAGATACACCAAACCTATGGAAAATAACATCTTTGAGCATTTTCAAAGATGTCTTGTGATCAACACTCTCAGTGAGGATTGCTTCAACCCACTTGGTTACATAATCAACAGCTACTAAAATGTGAGTGTACTTGTTTCAAGGAGGAAAAGGATCCATAAAATCAAAACCCTAGCAATCAAAAGGCTCAATCACTAGAGAGTAATTCATAGGCATCTCATTTCTCCTACTAATATTACCAACTCTCTGACACTTATCACAAGATAAAAAATAATTTCTAGAAACTTTAAAGAGAGTAGGCCAATAAAAACCTGATTGGAGAACCTTATGTGCGGTCCTCTCACCGGCGTGATGTCCTCCATAGGGACAGTTGTGACATTGCTTGAGAATGTCTTCCTGCTCATATTCCGGTATGCATCTTCTCACGATCCCGTCAGGACCTTCTTTGAAAAGATGAGGGTCATCCCAAAAGTAGTGCCTCAAATCACGAAAGAACTTCTTCCTTTGCTGAAATGTTAAACCTAGAGGCAAATACTTTGCAATGATAAAATTAGCATAATCTACAAACCAAGGACCGGAGAGAGATTGTACTTTTACAACGGCAAGTTGTTCATCTGGGAAACTGTCGTTGACTGGGATGGGGTCATGCGGTATATCTTCCATCCTTGAAAGATTGTCCGCCACCGGATTGTCTGCTCCTTTTCTATCAACAATCTGTAAAACAAATTAATGAAGAAGGAGTACCCACCTGATGAGTCTTGGTTTGGCATCCTTCTTCGCCATAAGGTACTTAAGAGCAGCATGGTCAGTATGAATGATAACTTTAGAATCAACAATATAAGGTCTAAACTTATCACAAGAAAACACTACTGCAAAGAATTCCTTCTAAGTAGTAGCATAATTTTATTGAGCACTATCAAGGGTCTTGCTAGCATAATGTATAACATTCAATTTCTTATCAACCCTTTTTCCTAAAACAGCTCCAACAGCAAAATCACTAGCATCACACATAGTTTCAAAGGGAAAATTCTAGTTAGGTGGTTGTACTATAGGAGCGGTTATCAAAGCTTTCTCAAGAACTTCCAAAGACTCCTTACAATCTTCATCAAATACAAAAGGAACATCCTTCTGGATAAGATTAGTGAGGGGTCTCGAGGTCTTAGAAAAGTCTTCGATAAATCTTCTATAGAAACCAGCATGACCGAGAAAACTACGAATACCTTTAATGTCCCTTGGATAGGGCATCCTTTCAATAGCTTAAATCTTCGCCTTGTCCACTTCAATTCCCCTCTCGGAAATCTTGTGACCAAGCACGATCCCTTCGTTAACCATGAAGTGACATTTTTCCCAATTTAGAACTAGGTTTGTATCCTCGCATCTCTGCAAAACTTTATTAAGATTGTGGAGACAGTGGTCAAAGGAAGTTCCATAGACGGAGAAGTCATCCATGAAGACTTCCATAATCTCCTCACAGAAACCATGAAAAATTGCAGACATACATCTCGAAAAAGTGACAGGTGCATTGCATAAACCAAAAGGCATACGCCTGTAAGCATAAGTACCGTAAGGACACGTGAAAGTGGTCTTCTCTTTATCGGCAGTGTTGACATGAATTTGAGAGAAGCCGGAGTACCCATCAAGATAGCAAAAGTAGGTGTTTTTAGACAACCTCTCTAGCATCTGATCAATAAAGGGCAGCGGGTAATGGTCCTTCCTGGTCGCTTTATTCAACTTCATGTAATCAATACACATTCTATATCCAATAAAAACTTTTTGAGGTATTAGTTCATTTTTATCATTTGGAACAACAGTCATACCTCCTTTCTTAGGAACACAATGAATTGGAGTTACCCACCTACTATCAGCTATAGGATAGATGATACCTGCAGATAGAAGCTTGAGAATCTCTGTCCTAACCACGTCCTTCATTCTTGGGTTCAACCGTCGTTGATGATCAACAACTGGCTTAGCATCGGGCTCGAGATTGATAGTGTGTTGGCAAATCGATGGACTAATCCCCTTAAGGTCATCAAGGGTATAGCCCAAGGCACCACGGTGTCTGCGAAGTGTCTCCAATAATCGCTCTTCTTCGAATCCTGAAAGGTTAGCATTGATAATGACATGATATATTTTCTTTTCATCTAAATAGGCATCCTTGAGCGTATCGGGCAATGGTTTGAGGTCAAACACCGGGTCTTCTTTTGGTTGTGCTAGGATCCCCAAAGGCTCAACTGGAAGGTTGTGTTTCAGGATAGCAGTTTGTCTTGTGAATATTTCATCTAACTCATTTCTTTCCTGCACATGCATATCATTCTCATGGTCTTTCATATATTGCTGCAAAGGATCATTAGGAGGAATAGCAATAGAAGCAATATTTTCAATAATTTTATCATCACTAAGTAAATCAGTACCACGAGGTTGCTTGGAAAATTTAGAAAAGTTAAATTCATATGGCTCACCATTGAATTCAACATAGACTTTACCTTTTTTACAATCTATAATAGCACTACAAGTGCCGAGGAAAGGTCTACCAAAGATAATAGGGCCAGAAATATCTTGCACTGAACCAAGTACAAGAAAGTCGGTAGGATACTTTACCTTTCCACATAGGACTTCAACATCTCTCACAATTCCAATGGGAGAGATAGTTTCTTTGTTTGCTAGATAAATAGTAGCATCGATCTCTTCAAGTTCACAGGATGAAATCTCACCCATGATCTCCTGATAGAGTGAATAAGGAATAGCGCTAGCACTGGATCCTAGATCGCAAAGCCCGTAATAGTTGTGATCTCCTATTTTGGCAGATACAACTAGTGTACCTAAAATTGGGCTCTTATTCTTGGTTGCGACAATGTTAGTTGAAACAACACAAAAATTTATCTTGGAATCTAAAACATCATTAGTAACTAAATCTTCAGCCATCGCAACTTGATGATCGACCTTGATGAGGTCCTCAGGTTCGTTAGTTCTTCTCTCACTTTTATTTATTATGCCTGTCACAAAAGAGTGCTCCCTCATCCTTGTAGGAAAAGGGGGGTTTTCATAAAAAACTGCAGGCAGAATAGGGTCACAACATGGATATCAACAAGTGATTCTTTAAAGGGCTTATGGTACTGAGCCTTCTCTTCTTTCGAAGAGTCAATGTGAGAGGCAAAGTTCTTACAGAAATCAATCATAAGCTGGGAATCAAGACCAATCTTAGAACAAAAGGTATTAAAATAATCAGTTTTCACATAGCTCTCAATGTAATCATGCTCATAATTTATAGCAGGTTCTATACCTTTATCGATTTCCCAGTCTTCGGCATTCTTCTGGATCCTCTCGACGAGATCCCACTTTTCTTCGACACTTCTTGTTTAGAATACCCCGCTAGAGGAGGCATCCAACATTTCCTTATCGTGACGAGAAAGCCTGGCATAAAAAATTGTAAGTATAATATTTTTGGGGAGTTCATGGATAGAACATTAGAACATTAGGGATTTAAGTCTCCCCCAAGCTTGAGCGATGCTCTCTCCGTCGCGAGACCAAAATTTGTAGATGTAATTCCTGTCTCGATGAATTTCATGAAGAGGGTAAAACTTTGTATAAAAGAGAGGCATAAGCTCTTCCCAATTATGTAGATGTGAGTTATCGAGGAGCTTATAACAATCTGAAGCTTTACCTATAAGTGATTGTAAGGCCCGATATGCCGTACTGTTTCCATCCAGATTCGGGGACGAAGCACATATCGGTCCCACCGCGACATATGACAATGTCATACACCCCGGATTTCCAACATGATATCACAACATTACAGCTACAAGGATACAACATCTCATACAATCGGCATACAACTGCCTTAATACATTACATCAACGGAAGATAAATGTCTGAGTACAGACTACATTCAAATGCCTAGTGGCAAAGGTAATACACACCATTCCCGTAACCACACGGGCCTAACTAGTCGTCGTCGAGTCTCCGCGAAGGCGTCCAGAAGAAGGGTCGTCGAGCTCCTCTGAAGTCCAGGATCGTTTGCATAACGTACGTAGAAGAGAAAAGAAAGAGGTGAGCTATATGAAAAATCTTGTAACTAACTTCTCACGGGTAAGATGGGGGTAGTGGTGAGGTTGCAGACGCACTAGCAATATATGAGTGGCTAACGGTCTATTTTTAGAGTAAGATGAGAACCAAGCATTCGATGAGGAATCGCCTCCAACAAGTCTTGCTATCAACTACTTACGCAAGCATAACACCTATCCTATCCTTGTCCTCCCCTTCACATCCCGACAAAGAAGAAGCAGTCAAGGCACACACACATTGATCAAGTTATATTAAGATTATCTCAGTTGTTGTCTATGAACAAGGAGTAGGTCTCAAGTCGTCCATAACCGTGGACACGGCTTCTCGAAAAGATTTAACCCTGCAGGGGTGTACCAACTGCCCATTACAAGGCTCCGCACACACGCCCATCTCTCTCAGTTGCTACCCATCACAGGCAACCATTTTATGATTTAGTTCCAAGAGATCCGAAACGACAAGTCCCTCTAGCTAACAACGAACAAATCCGGGTGGCCCCCGGGGAGTCGACACCTAATCCAAAAGTCGGCCACGCTCTCGGATCCAACTCTTCCGTCTGTCCAAGGTCGAGGTAACTGATCCCCTGACATGTGGGCAGCCCCCCTAGCTCACCAGTGTGGACCAACAGAGAAACCATGTCTCCGTTGGCCCGGGTTATTTTTAAGATTATCTGTTAGGAGCGACCCGACAGACACACACACGGTTTTCAAATGGTAAATCAGCTTGGGCCACCACTAGAAATGTTTGAAGCTAGATATGTAAGAAAAGGGGTCCCCATAAAATCCCACACGCGGTTAGGCATGCTGAGTCTTAAAACCAATACCCCAAACTCGGATCCTAGGTGACTCGAATGGAACAAAGCCTCAGGGCGGGATAGCCTAGACCTTCCATCCTTCGTCGAATATAGTCAACATTATAATAATCATATCATCCACAATAAATATAATAGTGTGATATACCAAACCAAGGAGTAACAGGAGGTAACAGTTGATAACACCCTAGCATGCATACTAAGCAATGGCTGAGCAGCGAGCAATAGTAACATAGCCGAACAAGGTTTGCTGGGATGTGGAGGACATGGCTGTTTGGGTTTATTTGAGAGGCATGAATATGAAGTGGTAGTATAAAGCAATCAATCTATCCTACACCTAGGCGCGAGTGAGATGAAAGTTATAAGCATGATATATGCTCCCCCTTACCTGATGAGAAGACGAAGTCGAAGGTGTAGTCGATCGCAAGCTCGCATCGTCTCCGTCCGGTACCCGCGGAAGCACACAAGAAGGAAACACTAGAAAAGGCAATCGACGAACAAGCATCTATTACTACAAAGCAATCACGAGCAAGCAACATCAAAAGGCAACACGAGGCAACGCACTACGGTATCTCATCTATCGTCGAGAGCAGTTACTAACATGTTAAGTGGAGTACTCGTCACACACGAGGATACCGCACATTTAGAATGGTTCAAGTTGTCTAGCTACACAACATGAGCAAAGGTTGTTTAACATGGCATATCACTCAAGCATGGCATAGCACACAAACATGGCAAGAGGTGAAGCATAAGATAAACTATCTATGTTAGTCAATTTAAGCGAGGCACAACCTAAACATGGCATAACACTAAGTACCTCACGACAATTTAAGCATTTGGTACTGTTTGGACCTAAACCATATTTTAGGTTGGTTAACAACAGAAAACAATAGCATAAAGACAAAGTACATGAAATTCTAAACAATATACATATAAAGAACACTCCAAACGGAGTTACGGTTAAAAAGATACAAGCAATACAAGTTATGCACACAATCTGCCAACATCAGGTAGCACACTTTAGAGCAACAAATAAGCAAGCAAAAGGTTACAACCATGCATAAAAATGGTATGCAAATAAAGTTTAGATGGCAGACAAGGCATGGCAAAAGGAATCATGCAAATAGGCATCATGGTTCACTAGTTATAAGCAACACAAGAAGCTATAAAACATCACTGGTCAAAGACTTAGTGAAAATCAGGAAAACAGGGCAGAAATTGTTATTTTTATTCTGTATAAACCGGGGTAATGCTATATGCAAAAGTGCAGAAACATGACATAGCAATATGTGGGCATGAAGTAGACATGATGGTGATCAGTTACAAACAAGATTCAAGGTCATAGGCATAACAGATCAAAAGATATTAAGCGTGCAACATGGCATCGGAAATTTACAGACTTAGTGAAAAACAGAGGTGGCTGTCAACAACAGCAGGATAGCAACTTTGAAGCTAAACATATCTATGACCAGAAATGTAAACATGACAATGCAATACATATAATGGAGGTAGACATGGCATAGATCAAAATGACATATTGCAATGCTCAATAGGATGCACGGTTAAAAAGATATAGGGCAGCAAAGTAGCAACTTTATATAAACAGTTGCACATGTCATCAGGGTCACCACTTTGGAGCAAGAATTAATATAGCTACAGCAGTTAAACATTGCAAGTGATTGCATAGGATTGAATTAGACATGATGCTTAACAGTATGCAATAAGAATTAATAGCATAGGCCTCATGGATGTGTCACAATCATCAATAAAACTTGCAATAAAATAATAACAACAGTACTTAACAGGAAGTAACAGCAGTTAACAATCTGATGCCCACTTCAATAATGATTAACAACATCAAGATGTCCTCAAATCAAAATGCTCACAAAAGATCAACTGAAGTACACACAATTCTAAACAATTTTCCTTTTGGGCGCATTATCATCCGAGCTACGGTTTACTCGCAATATTAAGCGCAAAACAGAATACAACAACAATTAACTCCAGACTTAGAAAAAAATAGCAGAAATAAAGGAAAAAAATAGTAGGCCTCACCCTTGGGCTTCGGCCCAAGTCGGCCTGGGAGGCGGCTGGGCTGGCGGCTTGGATATGGCCTGGCAGCTGGGCCGTGGTGGCGTTGTGGGGCGCTGGGGCGTGCTGGGCCGGTGGCTGGCGCGGCCCACCTGGATATCGGTGAAGATCGGGGCTCTCCCGATCCCGACCGTAAGGGCGCGACGGCTCCGGCAACGCACGCAGGCGGCAGGGACACCGAGGGGTCGCGACGAGGCGGCGGGAGGTTCCTGGGGCGGTGGAGGCGCGCGGATCCGGCCGGATCCGGTCCGGGCGGCGACGGGCGCGAGGTGCCGGCGACTGTTGCGAGCCCCGGCTCGGGTCCTCTTGACGCTGGCGGACATGGCGCGGCTTGCCCTAGCCGGCTCCTGCCACGACCTGCGAGGGGAGGAGACAAAGGGCGGTGAGAGGACAGAGGAGAAGGAGAGGGGTGCGGCGGCCTCACCGGGCGGAAGACGGCGACACTCGCCGGAGACGGGCGGCGGCGGTGGCGCGGGCCTTCCGGCCCAGATCGAGGCCCTGCAGGGCCCGGCGGCGCGGTTGGTGGCTGGGAGGAGGCTGGAGGCCACGTGGCGCGCTCTGGGGCGTCGGATCAAAGATCCGACGGCTCTGGAGGGGCCAGGGGATAGGGTTTTGGGATTTGGGGAATTTGGGAGCAATTTTGGGGCCATTTGGAGGGGGTGGCTGCAATTTTTGGCTTAGGGGAAACCCTAGAAAGGGGTGGGAGAGTGGTGGTCTTTAAATAGCCTAGGTGTCTGGCAGTTTGCAAAAACATCCCCGATTTTTCTCTCGCGCACGCGGTGTTTACGTTCCTGACCGTCGGGGGTCCGCAGGACCTCCGATTCGGGTAAAAATTCGAACTGCGCCATCAGCGCGTCGAGCCAGCGGCGTTCACCTCGCGTTGGAACCGTTCCGAGAACACTTTCCGGCGCGCTATAAAATATCCCGTTTACTTATTAAACGGGGTTTTTCGTTCCGTTGGCTACGACTGGTCTTGTGTGGGTTTTCACGACGATGATCAGGTGAAACCCAGTGTCGCAAAGGCCGAGTGTCAGGGTGGCAAGGGTGGGTCTCCGTCCAGTACGAGATAAGAGGGGGGGAAATAATCGTCGATCGATAAATCTGGGATGCAAACACCGCAAACAAAACAGGCAATCAACCAATTCACGCCGATTTTTTTTAATTTTTGTGTAAATCTGGGCTGTTACAATACAACACCACCAACAAGGGATCTCATCTCGAGATCCTGGATGATCCGGGGGAGAGGAGGGGAGAGAAAAGAGAGACGAAGATCTTCAACACCACCAACAAGGGACTCTGCTGCATGTCGACCGTCAAACTTCGTCGAGAAACTTCCCGCAGGGAGACGACATCGTCGAAAGTACGAAACCATCAGTGTCAAGAGGAGGAACGAAGGCGAGAACCAGATCAAAAGGATACTGTTTCCACTCAAGATCATGAAGACACTAGGCAAGAGGATGGGGTCAGCGGACGACCAAGATGTTTAACCCGAATTCGAAGAACTAAAGGTACTACAGGATTTCCCAACCTAAGATCGGAATCGAGACAATATGCTGCAAGCAAGGCATTGTAACGGTTCCGATACTCCACACACTCGAGATCCAAGAGTTTGAAGGGGATAAGACGAGAATTAAAACACTTACGACACATGTCCTGACCAGAGCAGGGGTAAGGAGGAAAAAGATTCCTACTCTCCGATAGCTAACTTAGTAACTACAAAATAGTTTTTGTCTAGACTCGACTTCGGCCAGAAAAGGATCCTACGGTCGGTAAGGCTCTGATACCAAGTTGTAAGGCCCGATATGCGGTACTGTTCCAGATCTAGATATTTCCATCCAGATCCGGGGATGAAGCACATATCGGTCCCACCGCGACATATGACAATGTCATACGCCCCGGATTTCCAACATGATATCACAACATTACAGCTACAAAGATACAGCAACTCATACAATCGGCATACAACTGCCTTAATACATTACATCAACAGAAGATACATGTCTGAGTACAAACTACATTCAAATGCCTAGTGGCAAAGGTAAAATACACCATTCCCGCAACCACACGGGTCCAGGCTCTCCGTCGGGATCCGCCTAACTATTCGTCGTCGAGTCTCCGCGAAGGCATCCAGAAGAAGGGTCGTAGAGCTCCTCTGAAGTCCAAGATCATTTTCATAACGTGCGTAGAAGAGAAAAGAAAGAGATGAGCTATATCAAAAATCTTGTAACTAACTTTTCACGGGTAAGATGGGGGTAGTGGTGAGGTTGCAGACGCACTAGAAATATATGAGTGGCTAACGGTCTATTTTTAGAGTAAGATGAGAACCAAGCATTCAATGAGGAATCTCCTCCAACAAGTCTTGCTATCAACTACTTACGCAAGCATAACACCTAACCTATCCATGTCCTCCCTTCGCATCCCGACGAAGAAGAAGCAGTCAAGGCACACACACATTGATCAAGTTAAATTAAGATTATCTCAGTTGTTGTTGTCTATGAACAAGGAGTAGGACTCAAGTCGTCCATAACTGTGGACAAGGCTTCTCGAAAAGATTTAACCCTACATGGGTGTACCAACTGCCCATTACAAGGCTACGCACACACGCCCATCTCTCTCAGTTGCTACCCATCATAGGCAACCATTTTATGATTTAGTTCCGACAGATCCGAAACGACAAGTCCCTCTAGCTAACAACGAACAAATCCGGATGCCCCCACGGGGAGTCGACACCCAATCCAAAAGCCGGCCACGTTCTCGGATCGGACTCTCCCGTCATGCCAAGGTCGAGGTAACTGATCCCCTCACATGTGGGAAGCCCCCTTAGCTCACCAGTGTGGACCAACAGAGAAACCATGTCTCCGCTGGCCCGGGTTATTTTTAAGTTTGTCTGCTAGGAGCGACCCGACAGACACACAGCCGGTTTTCAAATGGTAAATAATCTTGGGACACCACTAGAAATGTTTGAAGCTAGATAGGTAAGAAAAGGGGACCACATAAAATCCCACATGCGGTTAGGCACGCTCAGTCTTAAAACCAATACCCGGAACTCGGATCCTAGGTGACTCGAATGGAACAAAGCGTCGGGGCGGGATAGCCTAGACCTTCCATCCTTTGTCGAATATGGTCAACATTACAATAATCATATCATCCACAATAAATATAATAGTGTGATATCCCAAACATGGGAGTAACAGGAGGTAACAGTTGATAACATCCTAGCATGTATACTAAGCAGTGGCTGAGCAACGAGCAATAGTAACATAGCCGAACAAGGTTTGCTGGGATGTGGAGGACATGGTTGTTTGGGTTTATTTGGGAGGCATGAATATGAAGTGGTAGGATCAAGCAATTGTTCTATCCTACACCTAGGCACGAGTGAGCTGAAAGTTATAAGCATGATATATGCTCCCCTTTAACTTATGAGAAGACGAAGTCGAAGGTGTAGTCGATCGCAAGCTCGCATCGTCTCCGAGAGGTACCCGCGGAAGCACACAAGAAGGAAACACTATAAAAGGCAATCGACGAACAAGCATCTATTACTATGAAGCAATCACGAGCAAGCAACAACAAAAGGCAAAATGAGGCAACGAACTGCGGTATCGCATCTATCGTCGAGAGCGGTTACTAACATGTTAAGTGGAGTACTCGTCACACACGAGGATACCACACATTTAGAATGGTTCAAGTTGTTTAGCTATACAACATGAGCAAAGGTTGTTTAACATGGCATCTCACTCAATCGTGGCATAACACATAAACATGGCAAGAGGTGAAGCATAAGATAAACTATCTATGCTAGTCAATTTAAGTGAGGCACAACCTAAACATGGCATAACACTAAGTACCTCACGACAATTTAAGCATTTGGTACTGTTCTACCCTAAACCATATTTTAGGTTGGTTAACAACAGCAAACAATAGCATAAACACAAAGTACATGAAATTCTGAACAAGATACATATAAAGAACACTCCAAACGGAGTTACGGTTAAAAAGATACAAGCAATACAAGTTATGCACATAATCTGCCAACATCAGGTAGCACACTTTAGAGCAACAAATAAACAAGAAAAAGGTTACAACCATGCATAAAAATGATATGCAACTAAAGTTTACATGGCAGAAAAGGCACGGCAAAAGGAATAATGCAAATAGGCATCATGGTTCACTAGTTATAAGCAACACAAGAAGCTATAAAACATCACTGGTCAAGGACTTAGTGAAAATCAGGAAAACAAGGCAGAAACTGTTATTTTTATGCTGTATAAACATGGGTAATGCTATATTCAAAAGTGCAGAAACATGACATAGCAATATGTGGGCATGAAGTAGACATGATGGTGATCAGTTACACACAAGAATCAAGGTCATAGGCATAACATATCAAAATATATTAAGCGTGCAACATGGCATCGGAAAGTTACAGACTTAGTGAAAAACAGAGGTGGCTGTCAACAACAGCAGGATAGCAACTTTGGAGCTAAACATATCTATGACCAAAAATGTAAATATGACAATGCAATACATATAATGGAGGTAGACATGGCATAGATCAAAATGACATATTGCAATGCTCAATAGGATGCACGGTTATTAAGATATACGGCAGCAAAGTAGCAACTTTATATAAACAGCAGCACATGTCATCAGGGTCACCACTTTGGAGAAAGAATTAATATAGCTACAACAGTCAAACATTGCAAGTGATTTCATAGGATTGAATTAGACATGATGCTTAACAGTATGCAATAAGAATTAATAGCATTGGCCTCATGGATGTGTCACAATCATCAATCAAACTTGCAATAAAATAATAACAGCAGCACTTAATAGGAAGTAACAACAGTTAACAATCTGATGCCCACTTCAACAATGATTAACAACATCAAGATGACCTCAAATCAAAATGTGCACAAAATATTAGCGAAGTACACACAATTCTAAACAATTTTCCTTTTGGGCGCATCATCATCCGAGCTACGGTTTACTCGCAATATTAAGCGCAAAACTGAATACAACAACAATTAACTGAAGACTTAGAAAAAAATAGCAGACATAAAGGAAAAAAAAGAAGGCCTCACCCTTGGGCTTCGGCCCAAGTCGGCTTGGGAGGCGGCTGGGCTGGCGGCTTGGATCTGGCCTGACAGCTGGGCCGCGGTGGCGTTGTGGGCCGCTGGGGCGTGCTGGGCTGGTGGCTGGCGGCGCAGATCGGGGCTCTCCCGATCCTGACCGTACGGGAGCGATGATGCCGGCTCCGGCGACGCACGCAGGCGGCAGGGACAACAAGGGGTCGCGGCGAGGCGGCGGGAGGTTCCTGGGGCGTTGGAGGCGCGCGGATCCGGCCGGATCCGGTCCGGGCGGCGACGGGCGCGAGGTGCTGGCGACTGTTGTGAGCCCCGACTCGGCTCCTCTTGACGCCGGCGGCCATGGCGCGGCGAACCCCAGCCGGCTCCTGCCACGACCTGCGAGGGAAGGAGACAAAGGGCGGTGAGAGGACAGAGGATAAGGAGAGGGGTGCGGCGGCCTCACCGGACGGAAGACGGCGTCACTCGCCGGAGACGGGCGGCGGCGGCTTCTCCACGGTAGGGCGGCGGTGGCGCGGGCCTCCCGGCCCAGATCGGGCCCCTGCGGGGCCCGGCGGCGCGGTTGGTGGCTGGGAGGAGGCTGGAGGCCACGTGGCTCGCTCTGGGGCGTCGGATCACATATCCGACGGCTCTGGAGGGGCCAGGGGCTAGGGTTTCTCGATTTGGGGAATGTTGGAGCAATTTTATGGCCATTTGGAGGGGGTGGCTGCAATTTTTGGCTTAGGGGAAACCCTAGAAAGGGGTGGGAGAGTGGTGGTCTTTAAATAGCCCAGGTGGCTGGCAGTTTGCAAAAACATCCCCGGTTGTTTTCTCGCGCGCCCGGTGTTTACATTCCTGACAGTTGGGGGTCCGCAGGACCTCCGGTTCGGGTAAAACTTCGAACTTGGCGATCAGCGCGTCGAGCCGGCGGCGTTCACGTCGCGTTGGAACCGTTCCGAGGACACTTTCCTGCGCGCTATAAAATATCCTGTTTACTTATTAAACGGGGTTTTTCGTCCCGTTGGCTACGGCTGGTCTTGTGCGGGTTTTCACAACGGTGATCGGGTGAAACCCAGTGTCGCAAAGGTCGAGTGTCAGGGTGGCAAGGGTCGGTCTCCGTCCGGTATGAGATAAGAGGGGGGGGGGATAATCGCCGATCGCTAAATCGGGGATGCAAACACCGCAAACAAAACAGGCAATCAACCAATTCACACCAAAAACAAAAATTTTAATTTTTGTGTAAATTTGGGTTGTTCAATACAACACCACCAACAAGGGATCTCGTCTTGAGATCCTGGATGATCTGGGGGAGAGGAGGGGAGAGAAAAGAGAGACGACGATCTTCAACACCACCAACAAGGGACTCTGCTCCATGTCGACCGTCAAACTTCGTCGAGAAACTTTCCGCAGGGAGACGACATCGTCGAAAATACGAAACCATCAATGTCAAGAGGAGGAACGAAGGCGAGAACCAGATCAAAAGGATAGTGTTTCCACTCAAGATCATGAAGACACTAGGCAAGAGGATGGAGTCAATGGACGACCAAGATGTTTAACCCGAATTCGAAGAACTAAAGGTACTACAGGATTTCCCAACCTAAGATCGGAATCGAGACAATACGCTGCAAGCAAGGCATTATAACGGTTCTAATACTCCACACACTCGAGATCCTAGAGTTTCAAGGGGATAAGACGAGAATTAAAACACTTACGACACTTGTCCTGACCAGAGCAGGGGTAAGGAGGAAAAATATTCCTACTCTCCGATAGCTAACTTAGTAACTACAAAATAGTTTTTGTCTAGACTAGACTTTGGCCAGAAAAGGATCCTACGGTCGGTAAGGCTCTGATACCAAGTTGTAAGCCCCGATATGCGGTACTGTTCCAGATCTAGATGTTTCCATCCAGATCCGGGGATGAAGCACATATCGGTCCCATCGCGACATATGATAATGTCATACGCCCCGGATTTACAACATGATATCACAACATTACAACTACAAGGATACAACATCTCATACAATCGGCATACAACTACCTTAATATTCATTACATCAGCGGAAGATACATGTCTGAGTACAAACTACATTCAAATTCCTAGTTGCAAAGGTAAAATACACCATTCCCGTAACCACACGAGTCCAGGCTCTCCGCCGGGATCCGCCTAACTAGTCGTCGTCGAGTCTCCGCGAAGGCATCCAGAAGAAGGGTCGTCGAGCTCCTCTGAAGTCCAAGATCGTTTGCATAACATGCGTAGAAGAGAAAAGAAAGAGGTGAGCTATATCAAAAATCTTGTAACTAACTTCTCACGGGTAACATGGGGGTAGTGGTGAGGTTGCAGACGCACTAGAAATATATGAGTGGCTAACGGTCTATTTTTAGAGTAAGATGAGAACCAAGCATTCGATGAGGAATCGCCTCCAACAAGTCTTGCTATCAACTACTTACGCAAGCATAACACCTATCCTATCCTCGTCCTCCCCTTCGCATCCCGACGAAGAAGAAGCAGTCAAGGCACACACACACATTGATCAAGTTATATTAAGATTATCTCAGTTGTTGTTGTCTATGAACAAGGAGTAGGTCTCAAGTCGTCCATAACCGTGGACACGGCTTCTCGAAAAGATTTAACCCTACAGGGGTGTACCAACTGCCCATTACAAGGCTACGCACACACGCTCATCTCTCTCGGTTGCTACCCATCAAAGGCAACCTTTTTATGATTTAGTTCCGAGAGATCCAAAACGACAAGTCCCTCTAGCTAACAACGAAAAAATCCGGGTGGCCTCCGGGAAGTCGACACCCAATCCAAATGCCGGCCACGCTCTCGGATCGTACTCTTCCGTCTGGCCAAGGTTGAGGTAACTGATCCCCTCACATGTGGGCATCCCCCCTAGCTCACCAGTGTGGACCAACAGAGAAACGATGTCTCTGTTGGCCCGGGTTATTTTTAAGATTATATGCTAGGAGCGACCCGACAGACAAACAGACGATTTTCAATTGGTAAATCAGCTTGGGACACCAATAGAAATGTTTGAAGCTAGATAGGTAAGAAAAGGGGACCCCATAAAATCCCACACGCGGTTAGGCACGCTCAGTCCTAAAACAAATACCGGGAACTCGGATCCTAGGTGACTCAAATGGAACAAAGCGTCGGGGCGGGATAGCCTAGACCTTCCATCCTTTGTCGAATATAGTCAACATTATAATAATCATATCATCCACAATAAATATAATAGTGTGATATCCCAAACCAAGGAGTAACAGGAGGTAACAGTTGATAACATCCTAGCATGTATACTAAGCAGTGGCTGAGCATCGAGCAATAGTAACATAGCCGAACAAGGTTTGCTGGGATGTGGAGGACATGGTTTTTTGGGTTTATTTGAGAGGCATGAATATGAAGTGGTAGGATCAAGCAATCGTTCTATCCTACACCTAGGCGCGAGTGAGATGAAAGTTATAAGCATGATATATGCTCCCCCTTACCTGATGAGAAGACGAAATCGAAGGTGTAGTCGATCGCAAGCTCGCATCGTCTCCGAGAGGTACCCGCGGAAGCACACAAGAAGGAAACAATGGAAAAGGCAATCAACGAGCAATCATCTATTACTACGAAGCAATCACGAGCAAGCAACAACAAAAGGCAACACGAGGCAACACACTACGGTATCGCATCTATCGTCAAGAGCGGTTACTAACATGTTAAGTGGAGTACTCGTCACACACGAGGATACCACAAATTTAAAATGGTTCAAGTTGTTTAGCTACACAACATGAGCAAAGGTTGTTTAACATGGAATCTCACTCAAGCATGGCATAGCACACAAACATGGCAAGAGGTGAAGCATAAGATAAGCTATCTATGCTAGTCAATTTATGTGAGGCACAACCTAAACATGGCATAACACTAAGTACCTCACGACAATTTAAGCATTTGGTACTGTTCTGCCCTAAACCATATTTTAGGTTGGTTAACAACAGAAAAAAAATAGCATAAACACAACGTACATGAAATTCTAAACAAGATACATATAAAGAACACTACAAACGGAGTTACGGTTAAAAAGATACAAGCAATACAAGTTATGCATACAATCTGCCCACATCAGGTAGCACACTTTAGAGCAACAAATAAACAAGCAAAAGGTTACAACCATGCATAAAAATGATATGCAACTAAAGATTACATGGAAGAAAAGGCATGGCAAATGGAATCATGCAAACAGGCGTCATGGTTCACTAGTTATAAGCAACACAAGAAGCTATAGAACATCACTCGTCAAGGCCTTAGTGAAAATCAGGAAAACAGGGCAGAAACTGTTATTTTTATGCTGTATAAACAGGGGTAATGCTATATGCAAAAGTGCAGCAACATGACATAGCAATATGTGGGCATGAAGTAGACATGATGGTGATCAGTTAAAAACAAGAATCAAGGTCATAGCCATAACAGATCAAAAGATATTAAGTGTGCAACATGGCATCGGGAAGTTACAGACTTCGTGAAAAACTGAGGTGGCTGTCAACAACAGCAGGATAGCAACTTTGGAGCTAAACATATCTATGACTAGAAATGTAAACAGTGATTAACAACATCAAGATGGCCTCAAATCAAAATGCTCACAAAAGATGAACTGAAGTACACACAATTCTAAACAATTTTCCTTTTCGGCGCATCGTCATCCGAGCTACGATTTCCTCGCAATACTAAGCGAAAACTGAATACAACAAAAATTAACTCCAGACTTGAAAAAAAACACAGCAGGAATAAAGGAAAAAAATAGAAGGCCTCACCCTTGGGCTTCGGCCCAAGTCGGCCTGGGAGGCGGCTGGGCTGGTGGCTTCGATCTGGCCTGGCAGTTGGGTCGCGGTGGCGTTGTGGGCCGCTGGGGCGTGCTGGGCCAGTGGCTGGCGCGGCCCACCTGGCTGGCGGAGCAGATCGGGGCTCTCCCGATCCCGACCGTACGGGCACGACAGCGCCGGCTCCGGCGACGCATGCAGGCGACAGGGACGACGAGGGGTCGCGGTGAGGCGGCGGGAGGTTCCTGGGGCGAAGGAGGCGCGCGGATCCGGCCGGATCCGATCCAGGCGACAACGGGCGCGAGGTGCTGGCGATTGTTGCGAGCCCCGGCTCGGCTCCTCTTGACGCCGGCGGCCACGGCGCGGCGAGCCCCAGCCGGCTCCTGCCATGGCCTGCGAGGGGAGGAGACAGTGGGCGGTGAGAGGACAGAGGAGAAGGAGAGGGGTGCGGCGGCCTCACCGGGCGGAAGACGGCGACACTCGCCGGAGATGGGCGGCGGCGGCTTCTCCACGGCAGGGCGGCGGTGGCGCGGGCCTCCCGGCCCAGATCAGAGCCCTGCGGGGCCCGGCGGCACGATTGGTGGCTGGGAGGAGGCTGGAGGCCACATGGCGCTCTCTGGGGCGTCGGATCACAGACCCGACGGCTCTGGAGGGGCCACGGGCTAGGGTTTTGGGATTTGGAGAATTTGGGAGCAATTTTGGGGCCATTTGGAGGGGGTGACTGAAATTTTTGGCTTAGGGGAAACCCTAGAAAGGGGTGGGAGAGTGGTGGTATTTATATAGCCCAGGTGGCTGGTAGTTCGAAAAAACATTCCCGGTTTTTCTCTCGCGCGCACGGTGTTTACGCTCCTGACCGCCGGGGCTCCGCAGGACCTCCGATTCGGGTAAAACTTCGAATTGCGCGATCAGCGCATCGAGCCGGCGGCGTTCACCTCGCGTTGGAACCATTCCGAGAACACTTTCCGGCGCGCTATAAAATATCCCGTTTACTTATTCAACGGGGTTTTTCGTTCCGGTGGCTACGGTTGGTCTTGTGCGGGTTCTCACGACGGTGATGGGGTGAAACCCATTGTCGCAAAGGTCGAGTGTCAGGGTGGCAAGGGTCGGTCTCCGTCCGGTACGATATAAGAGGGGGGGGGGATAATCGTCGATCGATAAATCGGGGATGCAAACACCGCAAACAAAACGGGCAATCAACCAATTCACACCGAAAACATTTTTTTTTATTTCTGTGTAAATTTGGGCTATTACAGTGATACGGATAATACCAGATGGTATTTTGTAAGGCACAATTTCAGTAGGGGTAGGAGTGATCACCAGAGTTGTGGGGCGTTTCCCCATAAACAACGATCCAGGAGTAGAGGTGTCCATAAGGAAAAAAGCAACAACGGGAAAACAAAAACAGAAATATAAAAACGTCCTTACCAGCTTCACTTACTAATAACTCTACGTTCCCCGGCAATGGCGCTAGAAAAAAGTACTTGATGACCCTCAACTGTGTAACACCCTCAGATGCGTCTTACAGTAACCATCATTACTGTTGATCATCACTGTTGGATTATCACTGATTGATCTCCCTTGTCCTTGATAAAACTTTGTGATGCTAATGATCAAACCTTGCTGTGGTTGATCAGCACCCCATGCACCATGTACTTGAGCCCTTGGGATCAAAACCCAAAGCCTAATGCACCTTGCTCTTCTAACAAACCAAACCCTAGTTGAAACTTCTTTGAATGAAAAATAAAACAAAAGTGCTCAAATAAAGTTGTTCCAAAAATCATGAAACTATTTTTGTAAATTGCCTAAAATCATTATAATCATGTTGGACCAACTTTGGAAATTTTTGAAGTTATGGAAAATTCCAAACAATTCAAACAGAAGGTTAAAACCCTTACTTTGGGCATTTAATATTTAAAAGAAATATCTAATGATTTTCTTTTGCTGCAAAAACTTTTGTGGTACTGCTATATAATGATATACTAATATTGAGACACCTAACACATTTTACAAAAATGCCTAAGCTAGGAAAACAATTACTAAAAGAGAAATACAGAAAAGAAAGACACAGAAAATTGGAAAAACACTAAATGTCGCTCAGGGCGACGACCCACCTAGCCCAGGCCCACCCCCCCACGGTTGTCTTCTTCCCCAACCACCCCCCCACCTGCTCCCGTACGGCAGCCGGGCGTGGGCACGCCGCTGCCAGGCCGACCCCGACTCCACCTGCTCCCTCCCGGCGTCGACGCGATAAGGGCGACGCCCCCGACCCCTTGGACACCCTCTCCCTCTCCTTCCCCTCCTCCTCTTCTCTCACGCCTCGGGGAAAAGCAGTCGAGGGCCGTCGTCACCATTGCCGTGGCCAAGCGCGGCCAACGTGCTCACGCCGCCTCGCCGTGTTGTCCAGGAGCCGCATCGCCGTCGACTACCTCACCCACCGCGAGGAATCGAGCCCGAGTCCACCACATCGAGCGCTACTTCACCGCCTTCGTCTTCGGCTCCGGCGGGATCCGCGACGAATTCCGGCCACAACAAGCCCGCATCGAGCCCGCTGCCACCTCCGTCGTGCTCCTGGTGAGCTCCCCGTTCGTCGCCAACCCTTCCCCTTGCCCCCCTCTCGCCGTAGCACCCGCCTCCATTGAAGCCGAGGACTCGCTGCTGCCGGCGAGCTCACAATGGCGTCCTGGCTCGTGCAAATGGCACCCCCACGCGTCACTTTGCTCCGTGCGCTTCCAGACACCGAGCGCACCCTAGAACTCCCCGACCCGTGCGCGTATGCGACGTCGTCGCCATCAGCCCGAGACCAACCGTCGCCTAACCTCGTCGTCGGCCCCGTTCCGGCGAGTCCCCAACGCCGCCACCACCCCGGTTCGACTCGCGCTGCTCCCCTCGTCAGTTTAAGCCCCCACACGTGCCTCCCCGTAGCCTGTAGCGAGTGCAGGTTCAACCTCGCCGGCGTCTGCCTCCAGCGAGCGCTCCGACGAGGTCCCGTGGGGCTGACCTGCAGGTCCCACCTGGCAGTGGTGTCATTAGAGCTTAATGACCCACTGACCAGTGGCCCCTCCCGGTTAATCCCACTATTAGCTTAGAAGGAAAATTAAAACCCCCTTGGGTCACTTACTAGTGGGCCCATGTAATTAGGTTAGCCTCTGGATTAATTAGACTTTTAATTATCCCCCTGTGTCACTTACACCTGGGCCCCACCTGTCAGTTTGATTTTTTTAAGAATTTAAAAGAAATTCCAGTGGCTGACATGTGGGCCCAGAGGTTTTTCTGATTTTGTTAAATGTCTTATAAATAACAAAGGCTGACATGTGGGTCCCACATGTCAGGCACTGTTTTGCATAATGTTGTGGATAATGTTTTGGATAATGTTGAATAAATAATAAAATAAATTCAGAAAATCATTTAAATGATTTAAAACTTTGAAATTCAATAACTTTTAAACCGTAACTCGGATGCAAAAACTTTATACATGAAAATTGATCAGAAAAATATAACAAATACGAATACGCTACCCGTATGTCTATTACACCCCCCTAACACAACAAACATCGAACCGTCCCCCTCCTGACCGACTGTCCGATAAATGGTCCGATACTGTTAGAGTGCCCGGATGAATTTATTCCGAACACGAATGTTTCTCGGAATAGATCTACTAGCACGGGTACACCCCCCTTATGTTTGTCCGGTACCCACGACACCTCCGGCTTGATCCTTCCCCCTCCGAACACCCTGCTCGGTAATCATCCGGAACCGGTAGTTCACCCTCAAATGAATTTCCGTTCCGAGCAATGTGCATTGCACTGCGTTAGAACACCGTTAATATTTCATCCGTCTTGTCATGCATCTGTTTGTATATGCTTGCTGTGTATTTACTATTTCTTCCCCCCCTTAATCTCCGGTAGACCCCGCTGCTGAGTACGACTACTTCGTCGACGACCCTACTACTACCGTCGAGCTTGCAGGCAAGCAGAGCCATTCTCTTCCCCAGATATCGCCTATCTTTCCGTACATTTCTTGCACTAGGAATTGTTACTGCTGCTGCTACGATTACAATCTTATTCAATTGCATAGCCTGATTTTGTCGCCCCTTGATGTGCCTTCCTTTATCCTATGCTGCCTATTATTATTATTATTATGCATTATTCAGCAGTGAACCCTACGCATTGTTAGCTAGGATTAGATAGAGGGCCGTGGTCACTCAGGGGAGTGAACGCGGATACAAATATTATAACTGCGCATGTACGGTACAAGGCAGACACCGCCTCAGGCCCCTACCTGGGTTATGCCTAGTCACCTCAAGTGTGAGCCATCAAGGAGTAATCCTTGTACTCCACTCGAGGCTGACTTTGTCTTGCCGCCATAGGGTCCTGTAAACGGTTGTCCTTCAGGTAAGAAGTTGGGCGACCCAGCGGTGCCCGCGAGGGGTATTGCGACGGGACGACAGGGAGGGTACGACCAGTGTATCGGTGTGCTTGGCCCCTGCTCGTTGGCCGCGAGAGTTACAAAACTACGAAAGTCGAGTTCCTCTAGGAGCACACGCGAGACAAGGTAAGGAGACGGTTCACCTTGTTGGTAACCGCAGTGACTTGGTGGGACGACGGGGTAGGCACCGATGTACTGGTGGTCCTGGCTGCTGTCGTTGTCCGCGGGTCAGTTAAGTCGAGGCAACGATAACAGTTGTCACGCGGGTTAATTAAAATGCTAAATGGTTCAGTGAATGTCTTGAGTTGGCTATATGCCATGTACGCACTATCTACCCGTGGGAATTACGATTTATGGGCTCCTCTGCTTCGTAGTGTCATCCGAGGACTCTTCAGACGTCAGCAGTACCGCGGCCTGCACCGGGAAGTGGTGTTGTCTTATTTGCTCGCGCGGTGGTGTCTTATTTGGATTTGCTTTAACTTCACCGGCCAGCCACGCACCGTGCAGGAGTACGTTCGGTTGGGGTCCAAGGCCCGGCGTACTTAGGATTTAGACCGGCAGATGGCCTCTCTGTTGAGTTTGAACGATGGGCTATGAAGTGTCGGATAGCCTCGGTGGAGCGTTCCCTAACAAGGTTCCCGCCACCCTGGAGATCCGTTCCTGTAGCTTAACACAAGTGCACCCCTGCAGGGAAGATTAATCTATTCGAATAGTCGTATCCACGGTAACAGGACGCTTTATGCTGAAGCTGGATCTTACCACTAGAAACTATTATTATTAAACTGTATGGTTCCGGGTTTTCTTCCTCGCGGGGATGTCGAGGAGGTGAACTCGGAGGCATTGCTAATTATTACAACTTATTATTATACAATGCTGTAGCAACTTCTGCTGCATTGTTACTTTATGCTTTATATAAACTGTTGGCTGATTCTTACCTCATGCTGCAAGACCTCGTCGGAAGATGCTAGTCTTCGATAGGCCTAGCTTCTTACCCTTGCTCTGGATTTCTGTCTTTCAGTCCACTATATACAGCCTCTTCTTTCCGTTGATACAATGCATAATGCTTAGTAGCGGACGTAAGACTCGCGGGTATACTAGATACTCACCTGCTTTATTTCCTTTACTGTTTTGCCTGATCGGCCGCTGCAGCCGACGTTGGAGCCCAGGAGCAGGAGTACCCCGGAGGCGCCTACTACGACGTCGAGTTCCCCGTTGACCAGGAGTAGTTCGGTGGATCCCAGGCAGGAGGCCTCGCCTTTTCGATCTGTATCTCTGATGTGATTTGTGCTAGCCTTCTTAAGGCAAAACTTGACTAACTATGTCTGTACTCAGATATTATGGCTTGTATGAATTATGTATTCGGGTCCGCGTGACCCCCTCTATTGTACATATTTGTTTATCCTTTTGTGTTTAGTGTTGTGCTGTGATATTATCACCGTGGCACCCTAATCTCAGCCGTGTACCCTGCGTGTATGATTACTGTACATGGATTGATTTTGGGGGCGTTAAAAGTTGGTATCAGAGCCAACTGCCTGTAGGACACCCCCTTCCAACTCCTCGGTTGAAGTTGAGTCTAGACTTTGAAAAACTATTTTTCTAACTTAATATTTGGCTTACGGGCCCACATCGATGTCACTACGTGTGATATATATGGTATTAGGATCCTTTTCTCCTTACCTATGCTCTGGGAATCTGCTCTCTTATCCTTGCTGGTAAGTTTTACAAAATCTGACATTAGGATCACGTTCTCTTGATTCCACCCGGCGTTTTTGGTGCTTCCCCCATTGATTGAGTCGTGTCGCAGGAGTCGTACCCCAGGTCCCGGACCGCGGATCCCATTCTCATTCTGGGCAGGCCGCGCGTTCTCTGGCATCAACTCCTGTGGCCAACAGTTTTCTTGCGGCGTGATTGACATGGTGGAATCTATGTCGCGTCATGTAATCCTTACCGCGGTCTGCGCGTCGCCTAGTGAGTCCTTTTCCTTAATTTCTACGACGTTACGCTGCCTGATTTTCGATTGACTCTGTGTGCGAATGTGTATGTCTTATATGACTACTCCTATATTTATCTGTGCCCCCTTTTCGTGGACGTTTTACTTCCGGCTTGATTCCGGTATCTCGTTAAATTTTCATCGCTGAAATACCCCTGTTAAATTCTAGCAGGATGGCTGGTCGTGGTGGTCGTGGTCGTGGTCGTGCTGCCAACGACCCACCTCCGCCGCCGGATTACATGGCCGCGATGATGCAGCAGTTCGAGATGAACCGTCAGTTCGTGCAGAATATCATGGCTCAGTTCCCCCAGCCGAATCAGAATGGTCACCACCATCAGCATGCCACCGTGACTCTGCACGACTTCACCCGCCTCAACCCCACTATGTTCCGCAACACTGTTCAGCCGTTGGATGCTGATGACTGGCTTCGCGACATCACTCACGAGCTGGAGTCTGCTAATGTCGATCCAGCCGACTATGTGAACTTTGCTTCTTATCATCTGAAAGGCGCCGCTGCACAGTGGTGGAGCACCCACAAGCGTTCCCTGCCAGTTGAAGAAGTCATCACTTGGGAAGAATTTCAGTCTGCCTTCCGCGCCCGCTACATTCCTCAGGGGATCATGGATCGTAAGGCGGAAGAATTCCGCAACCTCACTCAGGGCGACATGACTGTTGAAGCCTATCAGCGCGAGTTCCTCAACCTCTCTCGTTATGCGGAAGGAGAGATCACCACTGATGCTCGCAGGCAGAAGAAGTTCCGTCGTGGCCTCAACCCAGACCTCAGGCTCGCTCTTGCCGTTCATGATTTCGCCAACTTCGCCACCATGGTGAACAAGGCTATCACCGTCGAGACTGCCCAGATGGAGCACAAGAACTCTCTGAAGCGTTATCGCAACGTTGGCTCATCTTCGGGCGCAACGCAGAAGCATCGTATCTGGCTCCCTACCAGTGTGACCCATTCAGCTGTCCCTGCTTCAAGGCCGTCTTATGCTGCACCCCGTCTGCCTCCGCCACCGCAGATGCCAAGAGCTCTGCCTGCACCACCCAATGCTACACCCCTTCGTCCTCAGGATGGATTATGCTTCACGTGCCGCCAACCGGGGCATTATTCCAGGGAGTGCCCCCAAAAAAAGAAGCAACTGGTCGTTCACCCCGCTGGCCGTGGAAATGGTCGTGGCAACAACCGGACCCCCAACTATAATACTGGGTCTGCTGCTTATGCTCGTGGACATGCTAACAACGTCAATGTTGAAGAGGCTCAGCAACAACCCGCTACCGTGATGGGTACCCTTCTCGTTAATTCCGTACCTGCTACTGTTTTATTTGATACAGGAGCATCGCATTCGTTCATGTCGGAAGCATTTGCATTGTCGCATAACTTCGCATTGGAAAAGATGAACCCACCGATGGTTGTTCGCACCCCGATAGGCCAATGCCGAACCACCAAGATAGTGCCCGAAACTATCGTTGAAGTTGAGGGAATTGAATTCCATGCTTCCCCCATAATACTGATGTCTTCCACCATAGACCTCATTCTGGGAATGGATTGGTTGAAATTTCACGATGCCGCACTGTATTGTGGCACCAAGTCTGTCCAACTTTTTCACCCCTCTGGCGAGATTGTTAACCACACCACCCGAGTTACCCGTAATGCTGAGATATTCATGATGAATGCCTTGAATGCCGCCCCCCTCGAAGGAATTGAGAACGTTCCTGTCGTTCGCGATTTTCTCGACGTCTTCCCAGAAGAACTGCCGGGAATACCCCCGATCAGAGAAGTCGAATTTGTCATCGACTTGAAGCCCGGCACCACCCCTATTGCCAAGCATCCTTACAAGATGCCGCCACATGAACTCCTTGAGCTTAAGGAGGAAATCGACAAGGCACTTCAGAAAGGATTCATTCGCCCCAGTTCCTCAGCTTGGGGAGCACCTTCGCTTTTTGTCAAGAAGAGCGATGGGACAAACCGATTGGTCCAGGATTATCGGCCCATTAACCAAGCCACCATCCAGAACAAATACCCGCTTCCCCGGATCAACGATCTGTATGATCAACTTGCCGGATCCAAGGTGTTTTCTAAACTCGACTTGAGGTTGGGTTATCACCAAATCCGAGTCCGTGATGAGGACATTCCGAAGACTGCCTTCATTACTCGCTATGGTTCATACGAGTACACCGTCATGTCCTTTGGCTTAACCAATGCTCCAGCCACCTTCTCCAGATTGATGAATTATATTTTCATGGAGTACCTCGACCAGTTCGTCGTGGTTTATCTGGATGATATATTGATATATTCCAAGAATGAAGAAGAACATGCTGAACATCTTCGTCTTATACTAGAGAAGCTTCGAGAACACAAACTCTACGCTAAGTATTCTAAGTGTGAGTTCTGGCTTCCCGAAGTAACCTACCTTGGGCATGTGATTTCCAAGGATGGCATTACCATCACCCCAGAACGTATCCAGGCTATTCTTGACTGGACTCCTCCCAAGACCGTAAAGAAGGTCCGCAGTTTTCTCGGACTCGCTAGCTATTGCCGCCGTTTCGTCGAGAATTTCTCCAAGATTGCCAGGCCTCTGACTAATCTGCTTCACAAAGGCGTCAAGTTTGAGTGGACAGATAAATGTCAAGAAAGTTTTCAAGCACTCAAGGACAAGCTAACTTCTCCCCCGGTGCTCGCTCCCCCTGATACTCAGAAGGACTTCGTGATATATTGCGACGCGTCTCGTCAAGGATTAGGCTGTGTCCTAATGCAGGAGCGCAAAGTGATTGCTTATGGCTCTCGTCAGTTGCGTGCTCACGAAGACAAATACCCAACACATGACCTCGAATTGGCAGCAGTAATTTATGCATTGAAGCTTTGGCGACATTACCTCGTTGGTAACCGTTGCGAGATCTACACCGACCACCAAAGCCTGAAGTACTTGTTTACTCAGCCCGACCTGAATCTCCGCCAACAAAGATGGCTCGAGACAATAGCCGATTTCAACATGGATATTCATTACACCCCTGGCAAGGCTAATGTGATGGCTGATGCTTTGAGCCGTAAAGCTTACTGTAGTGAACTTGAGTTGCAACTAGACCAACCACCTCTGTATGAAGATTTTCAAAAGTTAAACCTCGAGATTGTTCCTCAAGGTTATGCAAATAACCTGGTTATCGAACCGGATCTCATGAAATCCGTCAAGGGTATACAGTTTTATGATGATTTCGTACACAAGATTAAGCGCGATATCGCCATTGGGAGACCCTCACCCTTCACCATTGATGGCAAAGGTGCGGTGTTCTACCAAAACCGTTTAGTGGTTACTCACAGCAAGGGCAGGCATGAGAACTTGGATATGACCCCGAAGGTCATGAGAGCGGCTCACGATACCCCGTTGTCCATTCATCCTGGAAGCACCAAGATGTACCAAGACATTCGTCAGCAATTCTGGTGGCCTAACATGAAGCAAGACATTGCCCGATATGTTTCTGAATGTGACGTTTGCCGTCGCGTCAAGGCAGAACATCAAAGACCTGCTGGAACTCTACAACCACTCTCTATTCCTGAATGGAAGTGGGACAAGATCGAGATGGACTTCGTCACCGGTTTTCCCCGATCACAGAAGGGTCATGATGCCATCTTTGTCGTCATCCACCGATTCTCCAAGGTTGCCCACTTTCTGCCAGTCAAGGAGACGATCTCTGCTAGTCAGTTAGCCGACTTGTATGTTTCCAGAATTGTGTCCCTCCATGGTATTCCGCTGGAGATCAGTTCGGACCGTGGCAGCATTTTCACCTCAAGATTTTGGGATAGTTTCCAAGAAGCTATGGGAACTCATCTAAATTTCAGCACCGCTTATCACCCCCAGTCGCAAGGACAGGTCGAACGAATCAACCAAGTGCTTGAAGATATGCTTCGAGCTTGTGTCATCTCATTCGGTAAGAAATGGGAGGAATCTCTTCCGTTTGCTGAATTCTCGTATAACAATAGCTATCAAGCTAGTCTGAAGATGGCTCCCTTTGAAGTCCTCTATGGACGTAAGTGTCGAACCCCTCTGAATTGGTCAGAAACTGGAGAACGAACTCTCATTGGTCCGGACGTTATTCAGCATGCCGAAGATCAGGTTCGCGTTATCCGTGAACACCTGAAAGCTGCTCAGTCCCGTCAGAAGAGCAACTATGATCGCAAGCAAAAGGAAATGGTCTATCAACCTGGCGAATACGCTTACCTCCGTGTCACTCCCATGAGGGGCACTCATCGCTTCGGTATCAAGGGCAAGTTGGCTCCTCGCTACATTGGCCCGTTCCGTATCCTTTCCAGGAGTGGACCCGTGGCATACCGGTTGGAATTGCCGCCGAACCTCTCCCAAGTCCACGATGTCTTCCACGTGTCGCAACTCCGTCGCTGCTTCAAGGATCCTATCCGTGAAGTGGAGCATGATATGATCGAGCTGCAACAAGACTTGACTTATCGAGAACATCCGAGCCGCATTCTCGATCAGTCTGAACGCCGAACCCGCAACAAGACCGTCAAGTTCCTCAAGGTTCAGTGGTCGAATCATTCTGAAGATGAAGCCACTTGGGAACGCGAAGATCGCCTTCGCGATGAATACCCCGATCTTTTCCTCGCTACCACTTAAATTCTCGGGACGAGAATTCTTGTAGTGGGGGAGATTTGTGACACCCTCAGATGCCTGTAACAGTAACCATCATTACTGTTGATCATCACTATTGGATTATCACTGATTCATCTCCCTTGTCCTTGATAAAACTTTGTGGTGCTAATGATCAAACCTTGCTGTGGTTGATCAGCACCCCATGCACCATGTACTTGAGCCCTTGAGATCAAAACCCAAAGCCTAATGCACCTTGATCATCTAACAAACCAAACCCTAGTTGAAACTTCTTTGAATGAAAAATAAAACAAAAGTGCTCAAATAAAGTTGTTCCAAAAATCATGAAACTATTTTTGTAAATTGCCTAAAATCATTATAATCATGTTGGACCAACTTTGGAAATTTTTGAAGTTATGGAAAATTCCAAACAATTCAAACAGAAGTTTAAAACCCTTACTTTGGGCATTTAATATTTAAAAGAAATATCTAATGATTTTCTTTTGCTGCAAAAACTTTTGTGGTACTGCTATATAATGATATACCAATATTGAGACACCTAACACATTTTACAAAAATGCCTAAGCTAGGAAAACAATTACTAAAAGAGAAATACAGAAAAGAAAGACACAGAAAATTGGAAAAACACTAAATGTCGCTCAGGGCGACGGACCACCTGGCCCAGGCCCACCCCCACGGTTGTCTTCTTCCCCAACCACCCCCCACCTGCTCCCGTACGGCAGCCGGGCGTGGGAACGCCGCTGCCAGGCCGACCCCGCCTCCACCTGCTCCCTCCCGGCGTTGACGCGATAAGGGCGACGCCCCTGACCCCCTGGACACCCTCTCCCTCTCCTTCCCCTCATCCTCTTCTCTCACGCCTTGGGGAAAAGCAGCCGAGGGCCGTCGTCGCCATTGCCGTGGCCAAGCGCGGCCAACGTGCTCACGCCGCCTCGCCGTGTTGTCCAGGAGCCGCATCGCCGTCGACTACCTCACCCACCGCGAGGAATCGAGCCCGAGTCCACCACATCGAGCGCTACTTCACCGCCTTCGTCTTCGGCTCCGGCGAGATCCGCGACGAATTCCGTCCACAACAAGCCCGCATCGAGCCCGCTGCCACCTCCGTCGTGCTGCTGGTGAGCTCCCCGTTCGTCGCCAACCCTTCCCCTTGCCCCCCTCTCGCCGTAGCACCCGCCTCCATTGAAGCCGAGGACTCGCTGCCGCCGGCGAGCTCACAATGGCGTCCTGGCTCGTGCAAATGGCACCCCCCGCGCATCACTTTGCTCCGTGCGCTTCCAGACACCGAGCGCACCCTAGAACTCCCCGACCCGTGCGCGTATGCGACGTCGTCGCCATCAGCCCGAGACCAACCGTCGCCTAACCTCGTCGCCGGCCCCATTCCGGCGAGTCCCCGACGCCGCCACCACCCCGGTTCGACTCGCGCTGCTCCCCTCATCAGTTTAAGCCCCCACACGTGCCTCCCCGTAGCCTGTAGCGAGTGCAGGTTCAACCTCGCCGGCGTCTGCCTCCGGCGAGCGCTCCGACGAGGTCCAGTGGGGCTGACCTGCAGGTCCCACCTGGCAGTGGTGTCATTAGAGCTTAATGACCCACTGACCAGTGGCCCCTCCCGGTTAATCCCACTATTAGCTTAGCAGGAAAATTAAAACCCCCTTGGGTCACTTACTAGTGGGCCCATGTAATTAGGTTAGCCTCTGGATTAATTAGACTTTTAATTATCCCCCTGTGTCACTTACACCTGGGCCCCACCTGTCAGTTTAATTTTTTTTAAGAATTTAAAAGAATTTCCAGTGGCTGACATGTGGGCCCAGAGGTTTTTCTGATTTTGTTAAATGTTTTATAAATAACAGAGGCTTACATGTGGGTCCCACATGTCAGGCTCTGTTTTGGATAATGTTGTGGATAATGTTTTGGATAATGTTGAATAAATAATAAAAGAAATTCAAAAAATCATTTAAATGATTTAAAACTTTGAAATTCAATAACTTTTAAACCGTAACTCGGATGCAAAAACTTTATACATGAAAATTGATCAAAAAAATATAACAAATACGAATACGCTATCCGTATGTCTATGAGACCCCCCTAACACAACGAACATCGAACCGTCCCCCTCCGGACCGACTGTCCGATAAATGGTCCGGTACTGTTAGAGTGCCCGGATGAATTTATTTCGAACACGAATGTTTCTCGGAATAGATCTACTAGCATGGATACACCCCCCTTATGTTTGTCCGGTACCCACGACACCTCCGGCTTGATCCTTCCCCCTCCGGACACCCTGCCCGGTAATCATCCGGAACCGGTAGTTCACCCTCAGATGAATTTCCGTTCCGAGCAATGTGCATTGCACTGCGTTAGAACACCGTTAATATTTCATCCGTCTTGTCATGCATCTGTTTGTATATGCTTGCTGTGTATTTACTGTTTCTTCCCCCCCTTAATCTCCGATAGACCCCGCTGCTGAGTACGACTACTTCGTCGACGACCCTACTACTACCGTCGAGCTTGCAGGCAAGCAGAGCCATTCTCTTCCCCAGATATCGCCTATCTTTCCGTACATTTCTTGCACTAGGCATTGTTACTGCTGCTGCTACGATTACAATCCTATTCAATTGCATAGCCTGATTTTGTCGCCCCTTGATGTGCCTTCCTTTATCCTATGCTGCCTATTATTATTATTATGCATTATTCAGCAGTGAACCCTGCGCATTGTTAGCTAGGATTAGATAGAGGGCCGTGGTCACTCAGGGGAGTGAACGCGGTTTCAGATATTATAACTGCGCAGGTACGGTACAAGGCAGACACCGCCTCAGGCCCCTACCTGGGTTATGCCTAGTCACCTCAAGTGTGAGCCATCAAGGAGTAATCCTTGTACTCCACTCGAGGCTGACTTTGTCTTGCCGCCATAGGGTCCTGTAAACGGTTGTCCTTCAGGTAAGAAGTCGGGCGACCCAGCGGTGCCTGCGAGAGGTATTGCGACGGGACGACAGGGAGGGTACGACCAGTGTACCGGTGTGCTTGGCCCCTGCTCGTTGGCCGCGAGATTTACCAAACTACGAAAGTCGAGTTCCTCCAGGAGCACACGCGAGACAAGGTAAGGAGACGGTTCACCTTGTTGGTAACCGCAGTGACTTGGTGGGACGACGGGGCAGGCACCGATGTACTGGTGGTCCTGGCTGCTGTCGTTGTCCGCGCGTCAGTTAAGTCGTGGCAACGATAACGGTTGTCACGCGGGTTAATTAAAATGCTAAATGGTTCAGTGAATGTCTTGAGTTGGCTATATGCCATGTACGCACTACCTACCCGTGGGAATTACGAGTTATGTGCTCCTCTGCTTCGTAGTGTCGTCCGAGGACTCTTCAGACGTCAGCAGTACCGCGGCCTGCGCCGGGAAGTGGTGTTGTCTTATTTGCTCGCGCGGTGGTGTCTTATTTGGATTTGCTTTAACTTCACCGGCCAGCCACGCACCATGCAGGAGTACGTTCGGGTTGGGGTCCAAGGCCCTGCGTACTTAGGATTTAGACCGGCGGATGGCCTCTCTGTTGAGTTTGAAAGATGGGCTATGAAGTGTCGGATAGCCTCGGTGGAGCGTTCCCTAACAAGGTTCCCGCCACCCTGGAGATCCGTGCGTGTAGCGTAACACAAGTGCACCCCTGCAGGGAAGATTAATCTATTCGAATAGCCGTGTCCACGGTAACAGGACGCTTTATGCTGAAGCTGGAACTTACCACTAGAAACTATTATTATTAAACTGTATGGTTCCGGGTTTTCTTCCTCGCGGGGATGTCGAGGAGGTGAACTCGGAGGCATTGCTAATTATTACAACTTATTATTATACAATGCTGCAGCAACTTCTGCTGCATTGTTACTTTATGCTTTATATAAACTGTTGGCTGATTCTTACCTCATGCTGCAAGACCTCGTCGGAAGATGCTAGTCTTCGATAGGCCTAGCTTCTTACCCTTGCTCTGGATTTCTGTCTTTCAGTCCATTATATACAGCCTCTTCTTTCCGTTGATACAATGCATAATGCTTAGTAGCGGACGTAAGACTCGCGGGTATACTAGATACTCACCTGCTTTATTTCCTTTACTGTTTTGCCTGATCGGCCGCTGCAGCCGACGTTGGAGCCCAGGAGCAGGAGTACCCCGGAGGCGCCTACTACGACGTCGAGTTCCCCGTTGACCAGGAGTAGTTCGGTGGATCCCAGGCAGGAGGCCTCGCCTTTTCGATCTGTATCTCTGATGTGATTTGTGCTAGCCTTCTTAAGGCAAAACTTGACTAACTATGTCTGTACTCAGATATTAATGGCTTGTATGACTTATGTATTCAGGTCCGCGTGACCCCCTCTATTGTACATATTTGTTTATCCTTTTGTGTTTAGTGTTGTGCTGTGATATTATCACCGTGGCACCCTAATCTCAGCCGTGTACCCTGCGTGTATGATTACTGTACACGGATTGATTTTGGGGGCGTTACAAACTGTAGGGGATCGTTTGTAGCATTTTCGATAAATAAGAGTGTCGAACCCAACGAGGAGCAGAAGGTATTGGTAAGTGACATTGGCAAAGAAATAGCTGCAGGAACTGAAAGATAACTTTTTAGGGGTTTTTGATATAAGCAACAATAAGGTAAAAGCGAGCAAAGTAAAAGGTACTGAGGAGTAACAAGTGGCCCAATCCTTTAAGCAAAGGAGAGGCCTAGCAACGGAACTTATAAAGGTTAAAGCGTTCTTGACGACACACGGGAGAAATAGTCATGTGCTTTCGCCATATTCCGTATCGGTAGTATGTGATGTGTTGATAATTGTTGAGTGGGTGGATATATGCTAGTGCACCCTATAGACTAAGATAAGTGCACTCTTATGATTAAACACCTTTTAAGCATCCGCAAATACAAGATAGTAATTAAGGCAAAAGCCTAACCATAGCAATACGATCGATGATCCATTGTTCCCTTGTGCAAAAGCGTGTGAATTGGGGTTCAGGTTTCTGTCACTCCGGCAACCCACCGTAAGCATTCTTTATACACAATTCATTCCCCTAGGTCCTTGATAAGGCGAAGTGTTGAGTGTTCGACTCACACAAAACCACTAGGAAAATAACAACTCAACTTAAATATCAAACAACACATATTACTTCAACATCATATGACTACTAACAACTAGACTTCTCCCATGTCCTCAAGAACTAAAGTAACTACTCACAAGACATAAAAGAGATCATGATCAGTGGGGATAAATAGATGATAAACAATCTGGACACAATGATATTTCTCCAACAAAACTCAATAGCATTCATCACACGGTAGTAATCAGCACGGTAGAGTAGAGAGGATAGATAGTACGGATTACAACACAAGATAAACTTGTGAGGTGAGATTGGATGGTGGTGGAGATGGTGCTGATGTTGGGGATGATGTTGATGATGATCTCGATGATGCCCGTGACGATGGTGATGACGATGGAGACGATCTCCCCTTCTGGGAGGTGTTCTCCCCGGCGGAATCTGTCCGCCGAAGATGTCTTTTCTCCTCTATAGGTTTCTGCCACGAAGCGGCGGAGGAACTCCCAAAACTCTCCCTTTTCTAGGGTTTTTGGAATATGTGCGATATATAGGCCAAAGGGGGGAGCCTGGAGTGGCCCCAGGGGTCCAGGCGCCCTCCCGGCGCGACCAGGGTGGGGGTCGCGCCAGGTGGCCGCCTGGGCACCCTGTGGCCCCCCTCTGGCCCCTCTTCGGCGTGTCTTCGTTATTCGTGTGAAAAATACCCTCCGTCGATTTTCAGGTAATTTGGAGGTATTCTTCTTCAGCAACTCAGCGTCCACTTTTTACCGCCGAATCCTGCGTCTGCTGCTTCGGCATCGGAAAGTTGCAAACTGTGTTAATTAAGCCAAAACAACATAAGAATAGCATCATAATATGAAATATATCAATGAATAAGAAAAAATTACTATATAAAATAGTGATGCATTTGGGACGTATCACCGTCAAAATTGTTAATCTTTATTGCACCAGAGTGGTAGACTTCTTCGATATGAAATGGCCCTTCCCATCTGGAAAGTAGTTTACCTGGAGAAAACCTGAAACGACATCTAAACAACAAAACTTTATCACCGACTTTAAATTCACGTTTCCGAATCCTTCTATCATGCCACTTCTTTACCTTTTCCTTGAATATTTTAGCACTCTCGTAAGCCTCTCTTCTCCGCTCATCTAGAGAAGTCAAGTTCATGAGACGCTTTTCACTAGCTAAATTTGGGTCAGCATTGAGCTCTCTAACAGCCCAGAAAGCTTTGTGTTCTAACTCTAATGGCAGATGGCAAGCTTTGCCATAGACCATCTTATAGGGAGACATGCCCATGGGGTTTTTGTAAGCAGTTCTATACGCCCACAAAGCATCTCCTAGCTGCTTTGACCAGTCCTTTCTAGAACTGTTAACTGTCTTTTGCAAGATCAACTTGATCTCTTTATTGGTGAGCTCAACTTGCCCACTAGTTTGAGGATGATATGGTGAAGCAATTCTATGATTGACATCATACATGGCTAGGGATTTTCTAAAAGCTCCATGCGTGAAGTGTGATCCTCCATCAGTCATGAGGTACCTTGGTACACCAAACCTAGGGAAAATTACATCTTTGAGAATTTTCAAAGATGTCTTGTGATCATCACTCTCAGTGGGGATTGCTTATACCCACTCAGTTACATAATCAACAGCTACTAAAATGTGAGTGTACTTGTGTGACGGAGGAAAAGGACCCATAAAATCAAAACCCCAACAATAAAAAGGCTCAATCACTACAGAGTAATTCATAGGCATCTCATATCTCCTACTAATATTACCAACTCTCAGACACTTATCACAAGATAAAACATAATTTGTAGCATCTTTGAAGAGAGTAGGCCAGTAAAAACCTGATTGGAGAACCTTATGTGCGGTTCTCTCACCGGCGTGATGTCCTCCATAGGGACTATCGTGACATTTTCTGAGAATGTCCTTCTGCTCGTGTTCCTGTATACATATTCTCACGATCCCGTCCGGACCTTCTTTGAAAAGATGAGGGTCATCCCAAAAGTAGTGCCTCAAATCGTGGAAGAACTTCTTCCTTTGCTGAAATGTAAAACCTGGAGGCAAATACTTTGCAACGATAAAATTAGCATAATCTGCAAACCAAAGGTCGGAAAGAGATTGTACTTTAACAACTTCTAGTTGTTCGTCTGGAAAACTATCGTTGACTGGAATGGGATCATGCGGTATATCTTCCATCCTTGAAAGATTGTCCGCCACCGGATTGTCTGCTCCTCACCTATCAACAATCTGCAAATCAAATTCTTGAAGGAGGAGTACCCATTAATACGCCTTGGTTTAGCATCCTTCCTCTCCATAAGATACTTAAGGCAGCATGTTCAGTATGAATAATAACTTCAAAATCAACAATATAAGGTCTAAACTTATCACAAGCAAACACTACAGCTAAGAATTCCTTCTCAGTAGTAGTATAATTCTTTTGAGCACTATCAAGGGTTTTTATAGCATAATGTATAACATTCAATTTCTTATCAACCCTTTGTCCTAAAATAGCTCCAACAGCAAAATCACTAGCATCACACATAATTTCAAAGGGAAATTTCCAATCAAGTGGTTGTACTCTAGAAGCGGTTATTAAAGCTTTCTTAAGAACTTCGAAGGCTTCCTTACAATCTTCATCAAATACAAAAGGAACATCCTTATGGAGAAGATTAGTGAGGGGTCTCGAAGTCTTAGAAAAGTCTTTAATAAATCTTCTATAGAAACCAACATGATCGAGAAAACTACGAATACCTTTGATGTCCCTTGGATAGGGCATCCTTTCAATAGCTTCAATCTTCGCCTTGTCCACTTCAATTCCCCTCTCGGAAATCTTGTGACCAAGAACGATCCCTTCGTTAACCATGAAGTGGCACTTTTCCCAATTTAGAACTAAATGTGTATCCTCGCACCTCTGCAAAAGTTTATTAAGATTGTTGAGACATTGGTCAAAGGAAGTTCCATAGACGGAGAAATCGTCCATGAAGACTTCCACAATCTCTTCACAGAAACCATGAAAGATAGCAGACATGCATCTCTGAAAAGTAGCAGGTGCATTACATAAACCAAAAGGCATACGCCTATAAGCATAAGTACTGTAAGGACATGTGAAAGTGGTCTTCTCTTGATCGGCAGTATTGACATGAATTTGAGAGAAGCTAGAGTACCACCGAGCTAGCAGAAGTGGGTGTTTTTTGAAAACATTTATAGCATTTGATCAATGAGGGGCAGCGGGTAATGGTCCTTCCTGGTCGCCTTGTTCAACTTCCTGTAATCAATACACATTCTATATCCAATAACAACTCTTTGAGGTATTAGTTCATTTTTATCATTAGGAACAACAGTCATACCTCCTTTCTTAGGAACACAATGAACTGGACTTACCCACTTACTATCAGCTATAGGATAGATGATACCTGCGGCTAGGAGCTTGAGAATTTCAGTCCTCACCACGTCCTTCATCCTTGGGTTCAACCGTCGTTGATGATCATCAACTGGTTTAGCATCGGGCTCGAGATTGATAGTATGTTGGAAAATTGATGGACTAATCCCCTTAAGGTCATCAAGGGTATAGCCAAGGGCACCACGGTGTCTGCGAAGTGTATCCAATAACCTCTCTTCTTCAAATCCTGAAAGGTTAGCATTGATAATGACATGATATATTTTCTTTTCATCTAAATAAGTGTACTTGAGCATATCGGGAAGTGGTTTGAGGTCGAACACCGGGTCTTCTTTTGGTTGTGCAAGGATTCCTAAAGGTTAAACCGAAAGGTGGTGCTTCAGGATAGCAGTTTGTCTTGTGAATATTTCATCTAACTCATTTCTTTCTTGCATATGCATATCATTCTCGTGGTCTTCCATATATTGCTGCAAAGGATCATTAGGAGGAATAGCAATGGAAGCAATATCTTCAATAATTGTATCATTACTAGGTAAAGTAGTACCACGAGGCTGCTTAGAGAACTTAGAAAAGTTAAATTCATATGGCTCACCATTGAATTCAACAGAAACTTTACCTTTTCTGCAATATATTATAGCTCCACAAGTGCTGAGGAAAGGCCTACCAAAGATAATAGGGAAAAAATATCTTGTACAGAACCAAGTACTAGAAAGTCGGTAGGATACTTTACCTTTCGACATAGCACTTCAACATCTCTCACAATTCCAATGGGAGAGATAGTTTCTTTATTTGCTAGATAAATAGTAACATCAACCTCTTCAAGTTCACAGGGAGAAATCTCACCCATGATCTCCTGATAGAGTGAATAAGGAATAGTGCTAGCACTTGATCCCAAATCACATAGCCCATAATAATTGTGATCTCCTATTTTGACAGATACAACTGGTGTACCTGAAATTGGGCTTTTATTCTTGGCTGTAACAATGTTAGTGGCAACAGCACAAAATTTATATTGGAATCTAAAACATCATTAGTAACTGATACTCTCTCCTCGTTGGTTACCCCAAGTGGAAGGTGAGATGTAGGATAGCGACAAATTTCCCTCGGTGAAGATACCAAGGTTTGTCTCCAGTAGGACTCCAGAGATGATAAGTAGGTGTCAACGACGCAACTGACGTGGACCTGCACACAACACAAATAACTTTGCTTCCCAATGAGTAAAGAGAGGTTGTCAATCTCCGTCCTTGCTGTTCACAAAGGATCAACGCAACAGATAATAATGATAATGGTGATAGCAACTAGAAAGTAAAAGCAGGAAAATAAAAGAGCGTGTAAACAGTGATGAGAATATGGACTGGGGTCCCGTGATGTTCACTAGTGATGTCTCTCTCCCAAAAGACGATAAAACTGCTATGCGAGGTAAACAAATTACAGTTGGGCAATTGACAGGATTAAAAATGGACCGCAATGCTAACTATGCTACAAAGAAAGGACGAGGCTCAAAAGCATGGGCGGTACGCCAAAATAATTAGACCGAAATCCAACTGCATCTACTACTAATCATCCACCTTGAGATATCTATCCAGAAAATCTCACTGGTATTAAGTTGCGAGCTCCACCCAAAGAGTAAACCCAAAGCAACAGACAACTGCATTAAAAAGCACTTTTTGTAAAGTAAACAATCCTCGCAACCTTGGTTACAAGCACCGTTGTTCTCCCCCTTGTGGCAACATCACATCCCCTAGACTCATGTTTCTGTCACTCAAGCGTGTCATTGGGGGGCATGAACCCACAATCGAGCATCACGTTCCCTCTTGGAGTCATTACCTACTACTTGGCCAAAGCAATAAAAATCAATGGAGAACATGCAAGAATTACTTAGGAACAAAAATAGAAAAGATAAGAACCAAATATATTACTCAATCACAATGTGAACATAATCTCATAATCCATCAAATCCCAGCAAACTCAGCATAGCAACAGCAGAAAATTACATATGTGCCTCGATCATGTAGGGCAACTCACAAGGTCTAAAGCATGAAGAACAAAGAGGGGAGGAGAACATCACATAGCTACTGATCACGGACCCATGGAACAAGGGAAACTACTCACGGCACATCCGGGAAGTGTTGATGACCAACAACCGTAAGGGATCTATTGCTGCGTTTTCGATAGGTAAGAGTGTCGAACCCAACGAGGAGCGAAAGGTATTGATAAGTGATTTTGGACAAGGAATAACTGCAAGCACTGAAAGATAACTTTTTAGGGGTTTCGGTATAAGCAACAATAAGACAACAACAAGCAAAGTAAATGGTGCTGAGGAGAAGCAGGTGTCCCAATCCTTTTGATTAAAGGATAAGCCTGGCAACTGAACTTATAAAGACTAAAGCGTTCTTGAGGACACATGGAGAGGTAGTCGTGCGCTTTCGCCATATTCCGCATTGATAACATGTTTTGTGTTGATAAGTGTTGAGTGGGTGGATCTATGCTAGCACACCTTCTAGATTAAGATAAGTGCACTCTTATGATTAAAAAACTTGCAAGCATCCGCAAATACAAGGTAGAAATTATGGAAAAGCCTAACCACAGCAATACGATCAAGGATCCATTATTCCCTTGTGCAGAAGTGTGCAAACTGGGGTTCAGGTTTCTGTCACTCCGGCAACCCACCGTAAGCATTCTTTATACACAATGTATTCCCCTAGGTCCCTAATAAGGCGAAGTATTGAGTGGTCGACTCACACAACACCACTAGGAAAAAAACAACACAACTTAAATATCAAACAACACATATTACTTCAACATCATATGGCTACTAACAACAAGACTTATCCCATGTCCTCAAGAACTAAAGTAACTACTCACAAGACATAAGAGAGATCATGATCAGAGGTGATAAATAGGTGGTAAACAATCTGGTCATAATGATATTTATCCAACAAAACTCAATAGCATTCACCACAAAGTAGTAATCAACACCGGTAGAGTAGAGAGGATAGATAATACGAGTTACAACACAAGTTGCAATTGTGAGATGAGATTGGATGAAGATGAATATGGTGCTGATGTTGGGGATGATGTTGATGATGATCTCGATGATGCCCGTGACGATGGTGATGACGATGGCGATGATCTCCCCTTCTAGGAGGTGATCTCCTCGGCCGAATCTTCCCGCCGGAGATGTCTTTTCTTGTCTGTAAGTTTCCGCCACGGAGCGGCGGCGGAACTCCGTAAAAACTCCTATTTTTAGGGTTTCCGGATGACGAAGAGTATATAGGCCAGAGGGGGGAGCCTGGGGTGGTCCCAGGGCTCCAGGCGCCCTCCCGGCGCGGCCAGGGTGGGGGCCGCGCCAGGTGGCCGCCTGGGCACCCTGTGGCCCCCCCTCTGGTCCCTCTTTTGCGTGTCTTCGTCAATCCTCCCAAAAACATCCTCTGTAGATTTTCAGGTAATTTGGAGGTGTTCTTCTTCAGCAACTCAGCGTCCACTTTTTACCGCTGAATCCTGCTTCTGCTGCTTCGGCACCAGAAAGTTGCAAACTATGTAAAACAAGCCAAAACAACATAAGAACATCATCGTAATGTGAAATATATCAATGAATAAGGACGAATTACGATATAAAATAGTGATGCATTTTGGACGTATCAACTCCCCCATGCTTAGACCTCGCTTGTCCCCATGCGAAAACTGAGCTCGATAAACCTGTCCACAAGTTTAGAGAGTGAAGTGTCAATAAATAGAATACGGACAAGAAGCATCATGATTTCTTCACCAAACTCAAACATCCTCAACAACAATCTTCAACTCATAGGGCCCTTATGAAAGAGTAATAACAATTATAATCAAGAGTAGGGCTAAGGAAACTCATCAAATCATGGCAAACATGTCCTTTGGTCAAAGAACAACTAATAGCTTTTACTTTTGCTCTTTCTTTTATATTTTGATGAGATCAATTGAAGCTTTTGAAAGAACATGCTGTTAGGCATGAAGTGAAAATGTTAACACAAAGGAAGATGTTTGCTTCAGCCAGGCTTAACAAACGACTTGCTTATCAAATGATAATGTCAACAAGGATGCGGTATGACAGATCTTAATGCAGCTTTATATGAATGAATCCTTGTCACGTCAAGTGTCTGCTCTCTTTAAGAATAGAAAGGAGTAGGAATAACCGACTCAACCTAAATCTAAAAGATAGGCCCTGCTCTAGGGAAGTAGGGAAAACTCATGTGCTATCCTTAAATCAAACAGAATCAAAACAAGTTTTGAGAGGTGCATGATTTGTCAACGAATGCTAATACATGCAATCCCGGGATAAAACTTGTCCAACTTAAAAAGATCATGACTTAACTACTACTTCCTCATGAGCTAAAACAGGGGCACAAAATAGAAGATTTTGACCATTTAAGGATAACACATAAATTATATACTTTAGGAGTGGTAGTGGAATACCACGAATAGGAAGGTATGGTGGACTCATATGGAAGATTTTGGTTTTAGGGTATGGATGCACAAGCAGAATTCCGCTTAGTACAGAGGTTTGGATAGCAAAGGCTTTGAGAGAACAGACAATTGATGATGACTTAGATGCAAAGCAATATAAAGCATAAACATTAAAATAAGCATAGCACATCAAGTTGTCTTCCTTGTCAACATAACACTTCAAGCATAATAACATAAATGTTTTGGCTATGTCGCTACTTTGAGAAAATCATGCTTGTTGTTATGACCAAAGCTATGTTTGCCAAGATTAAATAAAGTTTTCAAAGCCATACCTGATATACGGTCAATACTCCCCATAAGAATCATCATAAGGTCGATTGCATGAAGAGAATACCGAGTGCAGTGAAGGAATCAATAGACTTCTCATTAATATTCCATCATAGACGACTCCATACTCACGGATACATAACTCTCCAAAAAGGAGTGATGGACCTCAATGCAAACACCTATTTTATAAGATAACTTCCCTAGACATGATACGACTCTACTTGAATCTAAAAGACAAAGATAAAGATAAAGATACCAGGCACTCCCCCAAGCTTGGGACAAGCTAAGGGGATGCCATTACCCAAGGATATTTCACTCCTCATTCTTCTGGTTCTTCAGATCTCTGATTATACGTCGAAGGGTTTGGTTTTCAGCTTCTAGGATTTCAACTTGCACTTTCAGTACATGGAAATCTTCACAAAGCTGATTGGTGATGTGGTAAGCTTCAGAGATCGTGGAAGTCATAGGTGGATCTTCAAGTGGGGGAACTGTTCCTGAAAGGTTAAGAGAAAGATCATATTGGGGTTGGACAAACCCCACTGTGATGGGGTTGCTTGAACTTCCTCTTTTTGTTGATGGATACCCCTGTTGCTGAGCGGTGACAATCTTGACTTCTTTCCTCACGGAGCGCTCCATCTCCGCTTGTCTTGCAGCAATTTCTTCCTCAGTAGCCCATCCAACGTGCTTTCCTTGGTTGAGATCCTTCTGAACTTGGCGTAGATGATGCCCCATGTAGTCCTCTCCGCTTGAGCCACACGAAGACATCTCTAACAATAACTTTTTATCCTGGCAGAAACAGATAGAAAAGAAAACACACGAAATCGCGAGATACGTTGCCGTAACAATCCGGGCAAATATATAGCAAAAGTTTCTGCACAGAAAGGAAGGTAACGAGCCAAAGTGGGGTCGGAGACGGACTCCTGGGTGCCCAGGCGGCCTCCCGGCGCGGCCAGGGGGTAGGCCGCGCCAGGGGGGCGCCTGGGCCCCCTGGAGCTTGTCTCCGGCTCCACTTAGGCCTCAAATTTTCCTAAATTTACAAAAACTCATAATTTGGGATTTTTATGGCGGTTCACGATGTTTCCTTACCGTAATACATACCTTTCCTTATTCTGCTTCTGCTGGTGTCTGAAACAGGGCCGCAACATGTTCTTCATGAGTTGTTGTGTATACCAAATCCACATCAACATTGACAGGGTCTCCTGCTATGTAATGCTTAAGTCTTTGCCCATTCACAACTTGAGGTTTGGTGCCTTCGAAATCGTTAATCTTGATTGCACCCGAGTGGTAGACTTCTTCAATATGAAATGGCCCTTCCCACCTGGAAAGTAGTTTACCTGGAGAAAACCTGAAACGGGATCTGATTGAAGAACCTTATGTGCGGTCCTCTCACCGACATGATGTCCTCCATATGGACTACCGTGACATTGTCTGAGAATGTCCTTCTACTCGTGTTCCGGTATGCATCTCCTCATGATCCCATCTGGACCTTCTTTGAAAAGATGTGGGTCATCCCAAAAGTAATGCCTCAAATCATGGAAGAACTTCTTCCTTTGCTGAAATGTTAAACCCGGAGGCAAAAACTTTGCAACGATAAAGTTAGCATAATCTGCAAACCAAGGATCGGCGAGAGATTGTACTTTTACAACAACTAGCTGTTCGTGTGGAAAACTGTCGTTGACTGGGATGGGGTCATGCGGTATATATTCCATCCTTGAAAGATTATCCGCCACCGGATTGTCTGCTCCTTTCCTATCGACAATCTGCAAATCAAATTCTTGAATAAGGAGTACCCATCAGATGAGTCTTGGTTTGGCATCCTTCTTCTCCATAAGATACTTAATGGCAGCATGGTCAGTATGAATGATAACCTTAGAATCAACAATATACTGCCTAAATTTATCACAAGCAAAAACTACTACTAAGAATTCCTTCTCAGTAGTAGCATAATTCTTTTGAGCACTATCAAGGGTTTTGCTAGCATAATATATAACATTCAATTTCTTATCAAGCCTTTGCCCTAAAATAGTTCCAACAGCAAAATCACTAGCATCACACATAATTTCAAAAGGTAAATTCCAATCAGGTGGTTGTACTATAGGAGCGGTTATTACAGCTTTCTTAAGAACTTTGAAGGCTTCCTTACAATCTTCATCAAAAACAAAAGGAACATCCTTCTGGAGAAGATTAGTGAGGGGTCTTGAAGTCTTAGAAAAGTCTTTAATAAATCTACTATAGAAACCAGCATAACCGAGAAAACTACGAATACCTTTGATGTCCCTTGGATAGGGCATCCTTTCAATTGCTTCGATCTTGGACCTGTCCACCTCAATTCCCCTCTCGGAAATCTTGTGACCAAGAACAATTCCCTCGTTGACCATAAAGTGGCACTTCTCCCAGTTAAGCACCAAATTTGTCTCCTCACATCTCTGCAAAACCTTATTAAGGTTGTGGAGATTATGGTCAAAAGAGGTTCCATAGACGGAGAAATCTTCCATGAATACCTCCAAAATTTCTTCACAAAAACCGTGAAAGATAGCAGACATACACCTTTGAAAAGTAGCAGGGGCATTACATAAACCAAAAGGCATACGCCTGTAAGCGTAAGTACCATAGGGACAAGTAAAAGTGGTCTTCTCTTGATCAGTAGTGTTAACATGAATTTGAGAGAAGCCAGAGTGTAAGGCCCGATATGCGGTACTGTTCCAGATCTAGGTGTTTCCACCCAGATCCGGGGACGAAGCAAATATCGGTCCCACCGCGACATATGACAAAGCCATATGCCCCGGATTTCCAACATGATATCACAACATTACAGATACAAGGATACAACATCTCATACAATCGGCATACAACTGCCTCAAATACAATACAACAGCGGAAGATACATGTCTGGGTACAGACTACAATCAAAATCCTACTGGCAAAGAGAAAACATCGATCCCATAACCACACGGGTCTAGGCCCTCCGCAGGGATCCGCCTAACTAGTCGTCGTCGAGTCTCCACGTGAAACGTCGATCACCATACCTGTTGTCGATCGAGAACCCTGAAAAGAGTTTGGGGGTAGTATCATGAGTACAGAGGTACTCAGCATCCAACTGTAGTGGTCATCTGACCCAGAAAGGACTTCATCACTCGTCATTCTAGGACAACTAGTAGTTTACGGTAAGGATGGGGTAAGTGGTGAGGTTGCATGCCGCACTAGAATTTATGAAATGGCTAACGATCTAGAGGGTAAGATAAGAAGCCAAGCATTCGATGAGGAATCGCCTCCAACAAGTCTTGCTATCAACTACTTACGCAATCATAACACCTATCCTATCCTTGTCCTCCTCTTCGCATCCCGACGAAGAAGAAGCAGTCAAGGCACACACACACGTTGATCAAGTTATATTAAGATTATCTCAGTTGTTGTTGTCTATGAACATGGAGTAGGTCTCAAGTCGTCCATAACCGTGGACACGGCTTCTCGAAAAGATTTAACCCTGCAGGGGTGTACCAACTGCCCATTACGAGGCGTCGCATGCTCGCCCATCTCTCTCAGTTGCTACCCATTATAGGCAACAATTTTATGATTTAGTTCCAAGAGATCCGAAACGACATTTCCCTCTAACTAACAACGAACAAATCCGGGTGGCCCCCGGGGAGTCGACACCCAATCCAAAAGCTGGCCACACTCTCGGATCGGACTTTTCCGTGTGGCTAAGGTCGGGGTTAGTCTCGCCTATATAACAGGGGACTTCCCTAGCTCACCAAGTGTGGACCAACAGAGGAACTAAGTCTCCGCTGGCCCGAGTTGTTTGAAAACTACAAGCAGATGACCAACACACACACGGTTTCAAATGGTAAATCAGCTTGGGCCACCTCTAGAAATGTTTGAAGCTAGGTAGGTAAGAAGAGGGGACCCCATAAAATCCCACACGCGATTAGGCACGCTCAGTCTTAAAACCAATACCTGGAACTCGGGTCCTAGGTGACTCGAATGGAACAAAGCGTCGGGGCGGGATAGCCTAGACCTTCCATCCTTCGTCGAATATAGTCAAAATTATATAATCATATCATCAACAACAATATAATAATGTGATATCCCAAAACCAAGGAGTAACAGGGTAACATCGTAGCATCCTAAGCATGCATACTAAGCAGGGGCTGAGCAACGAGCAATAGTAACATAGCAGTACAAGGTTTGCTGGGAAGGGACATGGCTGTATCGGTTTGAAAGGGGATGTAAACATGTGGTAGGATCAAACATCAAACCTATCCTAGACTATCATGCAAACCGCTGGTTGAAATAGAATGGATCATAAGTAATGTATAGTCCTTGCCTGTTGATAAGTCGGGTTCCAAAGGTGTAGTTGATCGCAGGCTCGCATCGTCTCCGAGAGGTACCCGCGGAAGCACACAAGACGATAAACACATGGGCCGTGGCCCATCAGGCCGGCTGGAGAGGCCAAGGAGGACGGCTTGGGCCACTAGAGCTGGGCCGCTGGAGGCCGGCCCATGGCAGCGTCCACGGGAGGTCGCCCTTCCCTCGATCTGGAGGGTGCCGACGACGACGGCGGCTCGCCGTCCGGCCGGCGACGACGGCGGGACGAGGAGGTAGCAGGGGCGGCGCAGGGCGATCTCGAGCCGGCGGGGTCGCCGGACCCAACAGAGGCGGTCGACGGCGAAGACCAGGGGAGGCACGAGCTTGGGGCATGGCCAGCCATGGCCATGGCGGCGGCTGTGGCTGTGCCTCCCGTCGGCGACCGGAGTGCGGCCGGTCGCTGGAGCAGTTGGAGGAGGCGGCGGCTCGGGCACGTCCACGGGGGAGAGAGGAGAGAGAAGGTGGGCTGTGGGCGCGTTCTGGCCGTCAGATCGGCCGATCTGACGGTCCAGATCGTTGGAGAGCTAGGGTTTGCTGGAATTGGGGTAAAACTGCAAAAATCGGGGCAGATCTGAGGGGGGTGGCTGCAAATTTGTGCTAGGGAAACCCTAGAAAGGGGTGGGAGTGTGGTGGTCTTTATATAGCCCAGGTGGCTGGAAGTTTGCAAAAACATCCCCGGTTTTTCTCTCTCGCGACGCGGTACTCACGTTTCTGACCGCATGGGGTCCGCAGTACCTCCGATTCGGGTAAAACTTTGAACTGCGCGGTCAGCACGTCAAGCCGGAGGCGTTCACCTCGCGCTGAAACCGTTTCGAGAACACTTTCCGGCGCGTTATAAAAAAATATCCCGTTTAATTATTAAACGGGGTTTTCGTTCCGTTGGCCGCGGCTGGTCTCGTGCGGTTTTCGCGACGGTGATCGGGTGAAACCCGGTGTCGCAAAGGTCGAGTGTCAGGGTGGAAAAGGTCGGTCTCCGTCCGATACGAGATAAGAGGGGGAAAATAATCGCCGATCGATAAATCGGGGATGCAAACACCGCAAACAAATCAGACAATCAAACAATTCACACCGAAAACAAATTTTTTAATTTTTGTGAAAACTGGGTTGTTACACAGAGTAACCATCAAGATAACAAAAGTGAGTATTTTTGGATAACCTTTCAAGCATTTGGTCGATGAACGACAATGGGTAGTGGTCCTTTCTGGTTGCCTTGTTCAGCTTCCTATAATCAATACACATTCTATATCCAATAATAATTCTCTGAGGTATTAGTTCATTCTTATCATTAGGAACCACAGTTGTACCTCCTTTCTTTGGAACACAATGAACCGGGCTTACCCACTTACTATCACCTATAGGGTAGATAATACCTGCAGCAAGAAGCTTGAGAATCTCAGTCCTTACAACATCCATCATTTTCGGATTCAACCGTCGTTGATGATCAACAACAGGTTTAGCATCAGGCTCGAGGTTGATGGTATGTTGACAAATAGATGGACTAATTCCCTTAAGGTCATCAAGGGTATAGCCAATTGCACCTCGATGTTTGCGAAGTACTTCAAATAGTCGCTCTTCTTCATACCCTGAAAGGTTAGAATTGACAATAACATGATATACTTTCTTTTCATCTAAATAAGCATATTTGAGCGTATCGGGAAGAGGTTTAAGATCAAACACTGGATCTTCTTTTGGTTTAGATAAAATTCCCAAAGGCTCAACCGAAAGGTTGAGCTTTAGGATAGAAGGTTGTCTTAAGAATATTTCGTCCAGCTCATTTCTCTCCTGCATATGCAAATCATTCTCGTGGTCCTCCATATATTGCTGCAAAGGATCATTAGGAGGAATAGCAATGGAAGCAATATCTTCAATAATCTTATCGTTACTAGGAAAATTAGTACCACGAGGCTTCTTAGAGAACTTAGAAAATTTAAATTCATATGGCTCACCATTGAATTCAACAGAAACTTTACCTTTCTTGCAATCTATTATAGCTCCACAAGTTCTGAGAAAAGGTCTACCGAAAATAATAGGACAAAAATTATCCCTTATTGAACCAAGTACTAGAAAGTCGGTAGGATATTTTACCTTTCCGCATAAGACTTCAACGTCTCTCACAATTCCGATAGGAGAGATAGTTGCTCTGTTTGCAAGATGAATAGTAACATCAACATCTTCAAGTTCACAAGGTCAAATCTCACCCATGATCTCTTCATAAAGTGAATACGGGATAGCACTAGCACTCAATTCTAAATCGCATAGCCCATAATAATTTTGATCTCCTATTTTATCAGATACTACTGGAGTACCTGAAATTGGGCCTTTATTCTTGGCTGTGACAAGGTTAGTGGAAACAGCACAAGAATTTATATTGGAATCTAAAGCATCATTAGTAATAAGATCCTTAACCAATTAAACTTGAGCATCGACCTTGATCTGGTCCTCAGGCTCATCAATTCTTCTCTCACTTTTATTTATTATGCCTGTCACAAAAGAGTGCTCCCTTATCCTTGCGGGAAAAGGGGGGTTTTCATATATAACTGCAGGAAAAATAGGGTCAGCAACATGAATATCAACAGGTAATTCTTTGAAGGGTTTATGATGCTGATCCTTCTTCTTCCTAGAAGAGTCAACATGAGAGGCAAAGTCCTTACAAAAATCAATCATTAGATGGGAATCAAGACCAATCTTAAAGCAAAAGGTGTTAAAGTAATCAGTTTTCACATAGCTCTCTATATAATCATGCTCATAATTTATAGTGGGTTCAATACCTTTATCTATTTCCCAATCTTCAGTATTCCTCTGGATCCTTTCAATGAGATCCCATCTTTCTTCAACGCTTTTCGTCTGAAATACCCCACTAGAGGCGGCATCCAACATCTCCTTATCCTGACGAAAAAGTCTAGCATAAAAATTTGTAAGTATAATTTCCTTGGGGAGCTCATGAATAGGACATTTGAGCATTAGGGATTTCAATCTCCCCCAAGCTTGAGCGATGCTTTCTCCGTCACGAGACCTAAAGTTATAGATATAGTTTCTGTCTCGATGAATTTCATGAAGAGGATAAAACTTGGTATAAAATAGAGACATAAGCTCTTGCCAATCAAGCAAATGTGAGTTATCAAGAAGCTTATACCAACCTGAAGCTTTATCTATAAGCGATACGGAGAACAATTTCCTCATGGAAAAATCCATTGATACACCTGCAAGCTTAAATAGTGAACATAGTTGTGACAAATATAGCACGTGTTCACCGGGATGTCTGTCTCCTGCCTAACGATTAGCCAAAACACAATCGATAATACCAGATGGTATTTTATAAGGCACAATTTCAGTTGGGGGAGGAACAACCACCACAGATGTGGGGCGTTTCCCCGCAAGCAACGATCCAATAGCTAGGTTGTCCATATGGACAAAGAGCAGCAACAGCAAAATAAAAACAGTAATATAAAAATTTCCTTACCAGCTTCACTTACCAATGACGCTATGCTACCCGGCAACGGCGCTAGAAAACGGTACTTGATGACCCACAACCGTAAGGGATCTATTGCAGCGTTTTTGATAAGTAAGAGTGTCGAACCCAACGAGGAGCGAAAGGTATTTATAAGTGATTTTGGACAAGGAATAACTGCAAGCATTGAAGATAACTTTTTAGGGGTTTTCGGTATAAGCAACAATAAGACAACAGCAAGCAAAGTAAATGATGCTGAGGAGCAGCAGGTGGCCCAATCCTTTTGAGCAAAGGATAAGCCTAGCAACTGAACTTATAAATACTAAAGCGTTCTTGAGGACACATGGAGAGGTAGTCGTGCGCTTTCGCCATATTCCGCATTGATAACATGTTTTGTGTTGATAAGTGTTGAGTGGGTGGATCTATGATAGCACACCTTCTAGACTAAGATAAGTGCACTCTTATGATTAAACAACTTGCAAGAATCCGCAAATACAAGGTAAAAATTAAGGCAAAGCCTAACCACAACATTACGATCAAGGATCCATTATTCCCTTGTGCAAAAGTGTGCAAACTGGGGTTCAGGTTTCTGTCACTCCGGCAACCCACCGTAAGCATTCTTTATACACAATGTATTCCCCTAGGTCCCTAATAAGGCGAAGTATTGAGTGGTCGACTCACACAACACCACTAGGAAAATAACAACACAACTTAAATATCAAACAAAACATATTACTTCAACATCATATGACTACTAACAACAAGACTTCTCCCATGTCCTCAAGAACTAAAGTAACTACTCACAAGACATAAAAGAGATCATGATCAGAGGTGATAAATATGTGGTAAACAATCTGGTCATAATGATATTTCTCCAACAAAACTCAATAGCATTCACCACAAAGTAGTAATCAACACCGGTAGAGTAGAGAGGATAGATAGTACGAGTTACAACACAAGTTGCAATTGTGAGATGAGATTGGATGAAGATGAAGATGGTGCTGATGTTGGGGATGATGCTGATGATGATCTCGATGATGCCCGTGACGATGGTGATGATCTCCCCTTCCGGGAGGTGATCTCCTCGGCGGAATCTGCCCGCCGGAGATGTCTTTTCTTCTCTGCAAGTTTCTGCCACGGAGCGGCGGCGGAACTCCGTAAAAACTCCTCTTTTTAGGGTTTCCGGATGACGAAGAGTATATAGGCCAGAGGGGGAGCCTGGGGTGGTCCCAGGGCTCCAGGCGCCCTCCCAGCGCGGCCAGGGTGGGGGCCGCGCCAGGTGGCCGCCTGGGCACCCTGTGGCCCCCCTTTGGTCCCTCTTTTACGTGTCTTCGTCAATGCTCCCAAAAGCACCCTCCGTAGATTTTCAGGTAATTTGGAGGTGTTCTTCTTCAGCAACTCAGCGTCCACTTTTTACCGCTGAATCCTGCGTCTGTTGCTTCGGCACCGGAAAGTTGCAAACTGTGTAAAACAAGCCAAAACAACATAAGAACATCATCGTAAAGTGAAATATATCAATGAATAAGGACGAATTACGATATAAAATAGTGATGCATTTTGGACGTATCAAGCGTCCATCGTGGAGGGGAAGCTCCCGGAGGTCAATCCTCCCTCCGGTAAGGTGCTAGGAAGAGGTCTGCTGGTGCTTCCGATCTTGGAAGCGCGGCGGCGGCAGAACAGAGGCGAGATCGCGAAAAGGGGTTCTGTCTTCGGAGGTTTCGCGTCACGGGGAATAAATACGCGAAGGGGGCAGTCAGGGGGCACCAGGGGTCCAGGCGCCCCCGTGGCGCGGCCAGACCCTAGGTCGCTCCAGGTGGCTGCCTGGGTCCCTGGTGGTGGCCCTCTGGCCCCACTTTGGTGATTCCGGAAGCTTCCATTGGGCTGATATTTTATCCGGGTTTTCCCGAATTTTTGGAGCATTTTTAATATGGGGGAAACTTGGAATAGAAAAACAGCAGAAAAGAGGAACTGGCACTGTGGTGCACTGAGTTAATAAGTTAGTCCAACTATGATCAGAAGTGTATGAAAGTTTATCTAGATCATAGCAATATCACACAAAACATGCATGTAGCAAGCATAAATTATAGATACGTTTGGGACGTATCAACATCCCCAAGCTTAATTCCTGGTCGTCCTCGAGTAGGTAAATGATAACAAGCATAATTTTTATGGTGACATGCTATCAACCATATAAGAACTTTGAAAGTAAAGCAATCAAGGTATGTGATTCAATTCAAGTCATAATAGGCAAGAGTCTATATTTCCATTGAAATAAGAAACGAAAGAACATTAGGTCCAAGAGCTCTCGCTGTCCGTGAGTCAAATTTCTCCAAATGGTGTTTGCGTGCAAGAAAGGGGATATGGGAATACGAGAGAAAAATATTTGTTGAGAACTCAATCTACTAAATTTTCACACTTGGTCTTCTTTGGAATCTTATCTTGACTCGTCCCCAGACCACTAGCCAGGTAGAAGTAAATTTGGTCCACTCCTTTTCGATATTTTGAGCACTCATGCAATGGATGAGTGTAAGCATGAGAGTTGACACTCAGGATGGCAAAGAGAGAAGTATGGTGGAGGAGGAAGACAAAAACGGTGAGAAAGGCTCACATCAATGAGGACAATCATACGCGAGAAGGCCAAATGATAGATATGATGTGAGGAGTATGGATTGCCATGCAACGGATGCACATATGAGCTAAGAAAAGCTCTCCAATGGAACTAGTGGGGGTGCATCCAACTTGCTCGCTCATGAAGACCTAGAGCTCGTTTGAGGAGGCTCATCCTTGGAATATGCAAGCCAAGTTCTGTAGTGTGAAGGCCCCCACGTAGCTATATGCATAAATGATCGTCTCTATGGAGTACAAGGATAAGAGGGAGTACTAGTGTGGATACTTAAAAAGGAATAGTAGTGTTTCCCCTTTCTCTCTTTTTATTTCTTTTTCTCTCTTTCCTATTTTTTTGTATTTTTTGGGTGGCCTCAATGGCTTTTTCTATTTAACTCTCATTTGTCCTCTTTGGGATCTTTTATTTTGTCCACTTTGGGATCTTTTCCTCAGTTAAGGGCAACACTCTATTTTACAAGAAGGTAAAGAAGATCTTTCACACTTTACAAGGTACTCAAACATAAAGAAGATGTACCTATCATGATGTATGCAAAGTATGCCTCTGCCAGTGTAGTAGGAGCATGTATGACATGAAGATCAAGTCATGAAGAGGTGGAATTTGCATGGCAATATATCTCGGAAAGGCTATGGAAATGCCTTGATAGGTAGGTATGGTGGCTATTTTGAGGAATGATATAAGGAGGTTTATGATGACACATATCATGTCAAGGGTTTGTACTTTGGATGCACCGGCTAGGTGGACGCCAACTCTCGGAGTGAGAAGAGGGCAATGCACGGTACGGAAGAGGCTAGCAAATATGAGGAGGTGGAAGTGTCAACTTTCAATACTTACATTAGTCCGAAGAACTCATGCACTTATTATCGGTAACTCTCAATCTAATAAGGAGGTTCACAAAGATACAAGTACCCCAAGGAGGAGTGTATGGGGTTTGGTTATCCTTGCGCATCCTCGACTCATGGTACATGAGTGTACTCTAATATCCGATCCCTCAAAAGATTAGTGATCCATCTAGTAGCTAGAGTTCTCAACTAGTTTTGTAGGTTTTTGAAAATAAACACAGATTTCCCAAAATACGACACCTATCACTAATAGGCTAGAGCTCTTGACACCAAAAGTTCAAACATTACTCACATCAATACCTCAAACATATTGCAAGTTACTACTACAATCGAATAGCAACCTCAATTACCTACTTCAAGACAAGACACAACTCAATGCAACAACCAGCTCTCTTAATAAGATAAAGATGAAAACTAAAGAGATTTCCAGAAACAAACTAAACAAAAGTCAAGGCTCTTTCAAAAGTAAAACTAAAACTAAAACTAAACATGGCAGCAGCTACGAAAAGATAAAGAACACACAACAGCAGAAAGATAAGCATGAAAAATCCTATGATGTGTTCTAGATTGGAGTGGAGCGTGTTTATCTCCCACAAATAGTAAGCCGGGGTCTATATTTTTATGACAACAAGCAAAGCCAAAGAAAACTAAAAAAGGTAAACCTAAGAGAGAGACGCTCCAAGCATAGCACATAACACATGAAGTGATAAAAATATAGTGAGACGAAGGACGAACTGATGATTGTTGATGGAGAAAGGATGCACTGGGGCATCCCCAAGCTTAGACGGTTGAGTCTCCTTGAATATTTACTGGGAATGCATGGGGGCATCCCCAAGCTTGAGCGTTTGACACTCCCGGATCTTCTTTCATCATCTTCCCTCGCACACTTGAAAACTCCCTTCATACATAACTCATCATAAGCTGATTAGAGAGGTTAGTACCCTAAATAAAATAATTTTTACCCACTGTAAATAAAGATATTCTTGAAGAGATACTGTTTCTCAAGATTGCCAAAAGTTTTTTGCAAATAAAAAAGAAGCTTAAGGTTTGCAAACGTAAGGAAAGGCAAAACGTGGCAGAATCTGTGAAAAACAGAATAGCAGGTAGTAAAGAATTGTTTCGGGGCACTTCTTCAAATCAAATAAAAAAACTCAGAACATAAGAAAATTTCACAATTGTATAGAGAATGCTGTGTAAAAAAATCAGCTCAAAAAGATTAATTGGTGATTTGTTCCGATTTTTTCCGTCAAGCAGACAGAATCTGTTTTCTGGACAGCATGTCATAACTTTTGCTTCCCTTATCATAAGAGGCTATAACTTGGCACAAAGCTTGAAAATAAAGATACAATGATGTTGCTACAGTAGTAAAAATAATCAAGACCACTAAAAACAGAAGTAAAAACATCTTGGGTTCCCTCCCAACAAGCGCTTTCTTTTATACCTTTAAGCTAGGCATAAAGCAAAAGAAGAATCAAGTTTTATCAAGAGAGAGAGAATAGTTAGCCCGTGTGACGGACTCAAAAGGTAACTTGATTTTATTTCTTGGGAATTGTTCCATCCCCTTTTTGAGAGGGAATTGAAATTTTATATTCCCGTCTTTCATGTCAATAACAGCACCAACGGTGCGAAGAAAAGGACGTCCCAAAATAATTGGACATAAAGGTTCACACTCTATATCCATAATAGTGAAATCAACGGGAACATAACTGTCAGTGACAATGATAAGAACATCGTCGATCTTCCCCAAAGGTTTCTTTACGGAAGAATCAATGAGACGAACACCAAAAGAACAAGGCTCAAAGGGTTTTAATTCAAACATATCATACATTCTTTTGGGCATAACGGAGGTACTAGCTCCAACATCACATAAAGCATAGCAAGAGAAGTTATTCAATTTAATTTTAATCATAGGGTACCAACCATCATCTAGCTTCCTAGGTATGTAGGCTTCTATTCTAAGCTTCTCCTCCCTAGCTTTGATGAGAGCATTGGTGATATGCTCCGTGAAGGCAAGATTTAGTGTGCTAGTGTGGGGGTCTCTAGACATTTTATGTAACAAGCTAATAACTTGAGAGAGGGTACAACTATCAAAATTAATACCACTACTATCAAAGGTGGTAGTAGTGTCATCTAGGCTCACTTGTTTGAAACCCTCTATGTTCATAGGAGTTTCTTCTTCTACGGTTGACGTATTACCATCACCATTAATAGGTCCAATGGGACTAGGAGTGTGTTGGGTGGGTGTCCTCAATAATTTGGATAGTAGCAACTGTGTGGTGTGTAGGAAGGCTCTTAATTCTATCCTCTTCCTATTTTTCTCTAACCCATCTTTCTTTAAGTTTAGTCATCATCCTAATATTTTCATTGATTTGCAATTGTATAGCATGAATAGGAGTGTCCTTCCTATCCTCAAGGGGAGAGGTTCTAATTTTAAGCATCTCAACATCAAGGGCTAAGCTATCTACCTTCAAAGAGAAATTATCTAATTTAGCTAATTTCTCTTCTACACTCTTATTGAAGGCTTTTTGGGTAGTGATAAAGTCTCTAAGCATGCTTTCTAGTTCAGAAGTGGGGTTCTTGTTACTAGGATAAGTGTTGTTGTTCCCATAGTTGGATGGAAACGGTCTAGGATTGCTAGCAAAATTGCCCATATAAGCATTGTTGTTGAAGTTTTTTCTAGCAATAAAGTTCACATCTACTTGTTCCTGAGCAACCAAAGAATTTAAAGGAACATCATGAGGATCAATAGAGGGTTGCTTGGTAAGTAGAGACATAATCAAGTCAACTTTTTCATTTAGGGAGGTAATCTCCTCGACAGAGTTTACCTTCCTACCTGTTGGAGCGCGTTCGGTGTGCCATTGGGAATAGTTGGTCATCATCTCATCTAGGAGTTTCGTGGCAGCACCGAGTGTAGTTGACATAAAGGTTCCTCCCACGGCCGAATCTAACAGGTTCCGCGAGGTAAAGTTCAAGCCTGCATAAAAAGTCTGGATAACCATCCAAGTAGTCAAACCATGTGTAGGGCATTTCTTAACAAGAGATTTCATTCATTCCCAAGCTTGGGAAACATGTTCATTATCTAATTGCTTAAAATTCATAATGTTACTCCTCAATTGGATAATTTTAGCAGGTGGGTAGTACTTCCCAATAAAAGCATCTTTGCACTTATCCCAAGAATCTATGTTATTCCTAGGCAAAGATTGAAACCAGATTTTAGCTTCTCCCCTCAAAGAGAAATGAAAAATCTTGAGCTTAACAACATCACCCTCTACTTCTTTATACTTTTGCATATCACATAGCTCAACAAAATTATACAAGTGTAAAGCAGCAGCATCTCCAGCACCAGAGAATTGATCTCTCATAACAAGGTTTAGCAAAGCAGGTTTAATTTCATAAGAAGTAGTTGAAGTGTCAGGTGTGGCAATAGGAGTGCATATAAAGTCTTTGTTGTTGTGACTAATGAAGTCACACAACTTGGTGTTTTCAGTGGAACCCATAGCAGCAGCAAGTGTGGCAGATTTTTTTGTGATTTTTTATATAGGACACAAAGATAAAAACTGAAAGGTAAACTAACAAGACTAAAAAGCAAAGGTAAAAGATAGTGTGCAACTCCCCTATCTTAGCACTCGGAGTCCCCGGCAACGGCGCTATAAATTTTCTTGATACTCTCTCCTCATTGCTTACCCCAAGTGGAAGGTGAGATGTAGGATAGCGGCAAATTTCCCTCGGTGAAGATACCAAGGTTTGTCTCCAGTAGGACACCGGAGATGATAAGTAGGTGTCAACGGCGCAACTGGCGTGGACCTGCACACAACACAAATAACCTTGCTTCCCAATGAGTACAGAGAGGTTGTCAATCTCTCCGGCCTTGCTGTTCACAAAGGATCAACGCAACAGATAATAATGATAATGGTGATAGCAACTAGAAAGTAAAAGCAGGAAAATAAAAGAGCGTGTAAACAGTGATGAGAATATGGACTGGGGTCCCGTGATGTTCACTAGTGATGTCTCTCTCCCAAAAGACGATAAAACTGCTATGCGAGGTAAACAAATTACAGTTGGGCAATTGACAGGATTAAAAATGGACCGCAATGCTAACTATGCTACAAAGAAAGGACGAGGCTCAAAAGCATGGGCGGTACGCCAAAATAATTAGACCGAAATCCAACTGCATCTACTACTAATCATCCACCTTGAGATATCTATCCAGAAAATCTCACTGGTATTAAGTTGCGAGCTCCACCCAAAGAGTAAACCCAAAGCAACAGACAACTGCATTAAAAAGCACTTTGCGTAAAGTAAACAATCCTTGAAACCGCGGTTACAAGCACCGTTGTTTTCCCCCTTGTGGCAACATCACATCCCCTAGACTCATGTTTCTGTCACTCAAGCGTGTCATCGGGGGGCATGAACCCACAATCGAGCATAACGTTCCCTCTTGGAGTCATTACCTACTACTTGTCCAAAGCAATAAACATCAACGGAGAACATGCAAGAATTACTTAGGAACAAAAATAGAAAAGATAAGAACCAAATATATTACTCAATCACAATCTGAACATAATCTCATAATCCATCAGATCCCAGCAAACTCAGCATAGCAATAGCAGAAAATTACATATGTGCCTCGATCATGTAGGGCAGATCACGAGGTCTAAACCATGAAGAATAAAGAGGGGAGGAGAACATCACATAGCTACTGATCATGGACCCATGGTCCAAGGGAAACTACTCACGGCACATCCGGGAAGCGTCCATGGTGGAGGGGAAGCTCCCGGAGGTCAATCCTCCCTCCGGCAGGGTGCCGGGAAGAGGTCTGTTGGCGCTCCCAATGTTGGAAGCGCGGTGGCGGCGGAATAGAGGCGAGATCGCGAAAAGGGGTTCTGTCTTTGGAGGTTTTGCATCACGGGGAATAAATAGGCGAAGGGGGGCAGCGAGGGGGCACCAGGGGTCCAGGCGCCCCCCTAGCACGGCCATACCCTAGGCCGCGACAGGTGGCCGCCTGGGTCCCTGGTGGTGGCCCTCTAGACCCACTTTTGTGATTCCGGAAGCTTCCGTTGCGCTGATTTTTTATCCGATTTTCCCGAATTTTTGAGTATTTTTTATATGGTGGAAACCTGGAATAGAAAAACAGCAGAAAATAGTAACTGGCACTGTGGTGCACTGAGTTAATAAGTTAGTCCAAATATGATCAAAAGTGTATCTAGATCATAGCAATATCACTCAAAACATGCATGGAGCAAGCAGAAATTATAGATACATTTGGGACTAGATCTTCAACCACCGCAACTTGAGGATCGAACTTGATCTGGTCCTCAGGTTCGTCAGTTCTTCTCTCACTTTTATTTATTATGTCTGTCACAAAAGAGAGCTCCCTTATCCTTGCGGGAAAAGGGTGGGGGTTTCATATATAAATGCAGGCAAAATAGGGTCAGCAACATTAATAGCAAAAGGTAATTCTTTAAAGGGTTTATGGTACTGATCCTTCTCCTCCTTAGAAGAGTCAATATGAGCGGCAAAGTTTTTACAGAAATCAATCATTAGCTGGGAATCAATACCAATCTTAGAGGAAAAGGTATTAAAGTAATCAGTTTTCAGATAGCTCTCAATATAATCGTGCTCATAATTTATAACGGGTTCAATACCTTTATCAATTTCCCAGTCTTCAGTGTTCTTCTGGATCCTTTCAATGAGATCCCATCTCTCTTCAACCCTTCTTGTTTGAAATACCCCACTAGAGGAGGCATCCAACATCTCCTTATCCTGACAAGGAAGCCTGGCATAAAAATTTGAAAGTATAATATCTTTGGGGAGCTCATGAATAGGACATTTGAGCATTAGGGACTTCAGTCTCCCGCAACATTGAGCAATGCTTTCTCCGTCGCGAGACCAAAAGTTATAGATGTAATTCCTGTCTTGATTAATTTCATGAAGAGTGTAAAACTTTGTATAAAAGAGAGACATAAGCTCTTGCCAATTAACAAAATGTGAGTTATCGAGGAGCTTATAACAATCTGAAGCTTTATCTATAAGTGATACGGAGAATAATTTCCTCATGACAAACTACATTGATACACCTGCAAGCTTAAATAATGAACATAGTTGTGATAAATATAGCAAGTGTTCACCTGGATGTCTGTCTCCTGCATAACGATTAGCCAAGACATAATCGATAATAATAGTTGTTATTTTATAAGGCACAATTTCAGTAGGAGTGGGAGCAACCACCACAGTAGTGGGGCGTTCCCCAAAAGCAACGAACCAAGAGTAGAGGTGTCCATAAGGACAAAAAGTAGCAACGGCAAAATGAAAACAAAAATATAAAAGTTTCCTTACCAGCTTCGCTTACTAATAGCGCAGACGCTCCCCGGCAACGGCGCCAGAAAACAATATTTGATGACCCTCAACTGTAGGGGATCTATTGTAGCATTTTCGATAAGATTGTCGAACCCAACGAGGAGCAGAAGGTATTGATTAGTGACTTTGGTAAGGAATATCTGCAACCACTAAAAGATAGCTTTTTAGGGGGTTTCGGTATAAGCAACGAGAAAGTAAAAACAAGCAAGGTAAAATGTACTGAGGAGTAATAAGTGGACCAATCTTTTTGAGCAAAGGATAAGCCTGGCAACTGAACTTATAAAGGCTAAAGCATTCTTGAGGGCACACGGGAGAGGTAGTCACGTGCTTTCGCCATATTCCGTATCGATACTATGTTTTGTGTTTATAAGTGTTGAGTGAGTGGATCTATGCTAGTACACCTTCTAGACTAAGATAAGTGCACTCTTATGATTAAACACCTTGCAAGCATCCGCAAATACAATGTAGCAATTAAGGCAAAATCCTAACCACAGCAATACGATCAATGATCTATTATTCCCTTGTGCAAAAGCGTGCAAACTAGGGTTTAGGTTTATGTCACTCCGGCAACCCACCGTAAGTATTCTTTATACACAATGCATTCCCCTAGGTCCTTAATAAGGCGAAGTGTTGGGTGTTCAACTCACACATCACCACTAGGAAAATAACAACACAACTTAAATATCAAACAACACATATTACTTCAACATCATATGACTACTAACAACTAGACTTCTCCCATGTCCTCAAGAACTAAAGTAACTACTCCCAAGACATAAAAGAGATCATGATCAGTGGTGATAAATAGATGATAAACAATCTAGACATAACAATATTTCTCCAACAAAACTCAATAGCATTCACCACAAAGGAGTAATCAACACCGATAGAGTAGAGAGGATAAATAGTACAGATTACAACACAAGTTGCAATTGTGAGATGAGATAGGATGGTGGTGGAGATGGTGCTGATGTTGGGGATGATGTTGATGATGATCCGGATGATGGCCGTGACGATGGTAATGACGATGGCGATGATCTCCCCTTCCGGAAGGTGTTCTCCCCGACGGAATCTGCCCGCCGGAGATGTCTTTTCTTCTCTGTAGGTTTCCGCCACGGAACGGCGGCGGAACTCGCAAAACTCCTACTTTTTTAGGTTTTTCGGATGACGGGGGATATATAGGCCAAAGGGGGGATCCGGGAGTGGCCCCAGGGGTCCAGGCGGCCTCCCGGCACGCCCCTGGTGGGGGCCGCGCCAGGGGGCGCCTGGGTACCTGGTGGCCCCAGGGGTCCAGGCGGCCTCCCGGTGCGCCCCTGGTGGGGGCCGCGCCAGGCGGCGCCATGGTACCTGGTGGCCCCCCTATGGCTCTCGTTTTGCGTGCCTCCGTCATTCTTCTGGAAAATAACCTCCGTCGATTTTCAGGTCATTTGGAGGTCTTCTGATTCAGCAACTTTTGTCCACTTTTTACCGCTGAATTCTGCGTCTGCTGCTTCGGCATCGGAAAGTTGCAAACTGTGTAAAACAAGCCAAAACAACATAAGAATAGCATCATAACATGAAATATATCAATGAATATGGATGAATTACGATATAAAATAGTGATGCATTTTGGACGTATCAATGGCCAACACTCCTGTTTCCAAGTGTTCAAAAGCAATCCCGCGGTCAGATCGTCATCCGATGGCTCACAATGTAGGATACCGGTTCGCCAGCTGGAAGCACTCCTGACCGCTAATCTTATATCGAACATCATCCAGGCCTTCCCACGTCATCTTCTATTAGTACTATAAAAGGGGCTACTCTACTCGCCATCCTGATCGATTTGAGCTCGTTAACCAATCTGGAGCGCATGATTCCGCCGTGAATAGTGGCTAAGCGCGTGCTGGCGAGGTAATCCAGCGTTGGTTTAATTAGCCCGCTGTAATTTCCCTGCAAAGTCTATGGCGGGTGGTCCCTAGCTCCTTGTTTACGTGTGTTCGAGCATGGTTAATAGTACAGCCAAGTGCTGGCTATAAGCCATCTTATAGCCTATCTTATAGCCGGCTTGTACAATAGTTAGTGATAAAAGTGTACTACTTTTATTACATATGGCCCACATTTCACTCCCACAAACTGCCTAGGAGCACGTGCTAGAGCTGGCTATTAGCTAAGAGCCCGCTTATCTTCTCTCTCCTCTTCTCTCTCATCCACCTAAGCAAAAATATATTATTTTATCTCTTATAGCTTGGTGACTCACCCTTACTGTACTTGCTTTTCGCGGTGAAAAAAGAGCACAGCTGTCGCGGCGGGATTTGCGTGGGCGCGATCCGTGGCGTCGGCGCTCATTGGCTAGAGAAAAGGAGAGAGAGATCCCCCACACGAGAGAAAAGGAGAGAGAGGGCGCCCCCGAGCCTCAATCCCCTCCTGCCCTAGCCGCCGCCTCTTCTCCTAGTCTCTCCCTCCTCTCCTCGAGCCCCTCCTGCCCTAGCCGCCGCCGCCTCTCCCAGTCTCCCCCGCCTCTTCCCTGTGCCACCGGCCTCCTCTCCTCGAGCCGGATTGAGTTGCGCGGCGGTCGACCGAGGCGTGGTGCCGCTGGTGGTGGTCAGGTCCCCCGGGGACGCCTCTTCATCACCGAAGGAAGAGGGGAGCAGAAGCTGCAACAGGCAAGCCAGCGAGGAGAGCGGGGTGGGGAATGGAGGGCAAGGCCAGAGGGTGGAGCAGAGCGGCACTCCGCGCTGTATGCCTGAAGCACGGCCCTCGTTCCACGACGACGTCTGCATCGATCCGAATCCATGGTTGGATTAGTTCCGGTTTGTGCTCCCTCCCATCTCCCTCTTTGTTCATCCATCTCTTATCTTTGTAGGTTTGACATGGTTTGAATTCCTCTTGATTATGTAGATGCAGTCTGCTCTGTGTTCTTGTTTGCAAAAGTAGTTTGTTTGGTTGTCTCGGTGCAGATTTGGGCAATAGGGATTCTTTGCCTGAGCCTATACTAAGCGGCAATAATTGGGAAGAGCTCAACATTTTGCTACTAATTTGCTCATAGATTTGTGAGATAATTCAACTAACTATATGCGTGTTTGTTTTGTGCTGTAGCAAAGCCTTTAGTCTAATTTAGAAAATAGAAACATGGACTGTGATTTAAGCATGTAATAGCAGATCTTGTTAGCATGAACATCATTTTTATTGTGTCTAATTCTTCACAAGCAGTGGCTATCAATGGAGTTTTCAGAAAGTGACACCCATTTGCTGGGAGAGGAAGAAGTAGAGAGATCAGGTTAGAGGCTGATCACACACTATCAATCCAATTTTACTTTTATTATGTACATAGGGGAAATATAAATGCATGGTTTCTGTTACAAACAGGGCAATGGAATTCAATGGGGTTAAATTTGTTCCCCAAAATTGGTGTTGATCACATTGTGCTTCTTTTCCCGTTGTTGCGAAAAATGATTCCTTGGGTGATGTCGATGCAGGCATTCGTGGTCGTGTTGACAACCGTTGCAGGTGCCGGCATCATGATGAAGTCATCGTGCAGACTTTGGTCTTTCGAGGCCGTGAAATGGCGTGGAAGACAGAGATGGCAGCGGCCTGAATCCTTGAGTAAAGCTTGATAAATGTATGCAATGTTCTTTTCTCAAACCCAGATCGCCTTGTGTTATTTCCAATGTTCTTTTCATATTGGATTTGGCTATTGGAGAGTGGCAGGTTGCTGAAATAAGGACCGGTGTGGATGCACGGGCTTATGTTTATTTTATGAATCAATTTTTTTGTTGCTACAGTCTCGTCATAACCAGATTATGTAATGGCCGCATACAATCTTAAAAATTCTTATGGATTTACTTCAATCTAAAGAGGACCTTAGCGGGGCAGTAGGGTTATAAATTGATAGTAAATTTTGAATAACATGGAAGTGTTGTTTGAAAGAGAATTGCATGAGATGTTTCATGTTCGTAGATCGATTGGTATGGTTGCGTGTCAAAAATAACTTTTCCTTATTATATCGTATTCGATTAGGTTGGCATTGTCAGGATGCCTTGCCACATAAGAGTCCAACATGTTTACTAATGTCGAATTGTTGGCCTATTAAAAAGAGGTGTATGAATGATATATCTACTTAAATTGTGGAAGTGCTGACAAAATCTTTATAAGAATTGCGGTTGTGCCTTGTCAAGTTCATTTTCTTGATAGGCTATCGTTAATTATATGTTACATGTTCTGCTCAGCTTTAGATCTTGTTAGGCATGACTATTATCAGTTCCGTGTGATTAATATCAAAATGTATTTAAGTTGTGTAACCTTTTCCACACCTTTTGCAGGTCGGTGATAGATACTTTGATGGTGCTCACTGTAGAAATAGGTGAGCCAATAAGCCATGTTTTTTCCTTTGCTTCTTTAGCTGTCATGTACCACATAGTTCTTTCAACCATACATGCTACTGTCTAGCTCTTTAGATTATGTTCAAGAGCTTCGCTATTTCATACTGGTCTTGAATTTCAGTTACAGATTCCGTTCATAATTAATTACAACTGAAACCAAATGTTGCCACTAAAATAATTTACCCTTGTGTCATGGTAATTAATTTATATCCGTATTGTATTAATCTCAGAATCTAATTACTACGTCAATTTTGGAAGTGATGAAAAAATCTTTATAACAATTGTGGTTGTTCCTTGTCAAGTTCATTTTCTTGATAGGCTATGGTTAATTATATGTTACATGTTCTGCTCGGCTTTAGATCTTGTGCTGGTAGGCATGACTATTATCAGTTCCGTGTGATTAATATCAAAATGTGTTTAAGTTGTGTAACCTTTTCCACACCTTTTGCAGGTTGGTGATAGATACTTTGATGGTGCTCACTGTAGAAATAGGTGAGCCAATAAGCCATGATTTTTCCTTTTCTTCTCTAGCTGTCATGTACCACAATTCTTTCAGCCATACATGCTACTGTCTGGCTCTTTAGATTATGTTCAGGAGCTTCGCTATTTCATACCGGACTTGAATTTCGGTTACAGATTCCGTTCATAATTAATTACAACTAAAACCAAATGTTGCCACTAAAATAATTTACCCTTGGGTCATGGTAATTAATTTATATCCGTATTATATTAATCTCAGAAACTAATTACTATGTATAGAAGCCAGTACCTTGGATTGATTTATTGATGGAAGGATTTTTACACGATTTGAAGTGTGCTTTGTCTCTCTTATCCTCTCTCTCTCTCTCTTTATCCCCCTTCCTCCCTCTCATCTCTCTCTCCTACAATAGCGCGTCCCGGTTTTGTTTAATCAGTTTCGGAAAATTTAACTTGCCTACATAGTTCACTGATGTATGCTAGCTATTTAGCTTTGAGACTCTGATTTAAGTGGAACTATGTCTGGTTGTGGATACCCCCACACATAATATGTTTCTTCTTTTTTAATTTAAAGTTGTACTGTTATTGTTTCATTCGATTACACATGTGTTTTTCCTCCTAGGTTATTGTTGCTTTGTTTTACCATGCTCATATGATTATCAAATTGTGCTCCAATCTGAATAACTCCTCCATGTCTTGCTCTTCCTCCACCGAAAAATTATTTATGGTCCAACATAATTCTGAAGATTCATTTTGGCTTAATCTTTGTGCTAGGTTGTTGAGGTTTCCACTTGTAAGACCGGGAAGCATGGTCGCACAAAGTGCCACTTTGTTGCCATTGACATCTTTAATTTAAAAAAGCTTGAGGATATCGTTCCTCCATCCCACAATTGCGATGTGAGATACAAGCATATCCTTCATTTTGTTGGTTTCTTGTTATTCATTTAGCATAGTTTATTTAGCTTTCTCTATTCCGATATTCATTCAGGTCCGCTGGTAATGGATTTGTATGTTCGTTTGCAATCTGGGATTATTTTTCTATTAGTGTGCTAACTATTTCCTGTTTGTAACTTAGCAATGGCTTTTTATAGGTCAGCGTTCAAACTGAGATTGGCAACACTAAGGATAGCCTGAAGCTTCCCACTGATGATACTCTGCTTGCCCAGGTCAGTGCTCTAGCAGAAGGTGTTCTCCAGCATATCCTGCCCACTCAATTCCCCTTTTCTTTCATCTTAATGTTTCAGCGTAATACTCTTCGAACTCATAATAGCCGTAAATTCCGTTACAATGAAGTCCAGAAAATAGTTCTTTTACTTGTTTTGCATTATGTTTAACTCACGGACTCACAGTTGTTTTTCCTACAATCTAAACCAAATTTTAGTGATCTAAGTTTTCTCACTATTAATTTGGTATTTGTGGAAGCACAATCTGGTAGTAACTAATGGCACTGATGTTGTTCACCATTTTTTAATACGTTCGCAGTAATGCCATTTTTTCTGTTTTGAGTGCTTGTTAATATGTAACTTTTCTTAATTGTTTAGTTATAGTTACCCTTCGAGCCGAGTTCGCCACCTCCGCCTCGACGGGTTCCACCGCCGAGCATCAAGAAGGATGAGAAGAAGAAGGCCAAATAGAAGAAGAAGAAGAAGTTGGGATCATAAAACTGTCAAACAAATTCAGATGTCCTTTATACTTATGCATTTGATGGGTCCGGTTACTAATCTGGATTCTTTTTGTTTTGGACAGATGATGGATTGCAGATTTCTATTGAGTTTAGGACAATTGATTTTCTAGAAGAAGGTATCCTATTAGGTAATGGAATTTGCATGCTGTTATTCTTTTCAGAACTTATAATTTCCACCTCGTCGCCTTCATATTTGCGGTGGTCATCTTCCTTCTCGTCCATTCTAATTTCTGATTCATATGGAAGGTCTATTGTTCTTTATTTTAATTAATTGAATGCATGATTCACAATTAAGTTGTTGGCCTTGTGACTCGTAGTCTGGGGTTCATTTTTAGGCTACTGATGCTCGGGCTCTTATGTATTATGTATTTTTTATCTAGCTTGTTGCACCGTCTGGTCTATATGGTGTGCGAATTAATTGATTAGTCCTATTTTTGAGTTTCAAGTTCCCCGTCGTCGCATTCTAGGGTTCTCCAACCATAGCCCAGGTTGTGTGATGCCGCCGCGCCAGCGAGGAACCAATGGAAGGCGCGCACCCCTCCCCAGAAAGGCCTTCGATCCAATGTGGGGCCTAGCACCAGTCGCCGCAGCGGGCACCGATCCAAGCCGCAGAAGCCGCCATCTCTTTCCACTCAGGTAAGTGCCCCGAATTTTTCCCTTCAGTTCTTTTCCCCTTCAGAAACAAACAAATCCGCCATATCCTCACTTTCCATACCCTCTTGGTACAAGGTGGGGGGATTACCTATTGTTTCATCTACAACTGGTTTGCCAAATCGATGTCTGCAGCTTGGGGCCCTGGTCAAATGCAGTTTACATGTTTAGAGTTACTAAGTAGGTTTCTATAAAATATTCTTTCATTTCTTACAGTCAAACTTCTCGGTACATACAGACCTTTCTTCTAGCATGTGCATCCGTGATTAGTTGCTTAATGCGAGTTATAATTAAGTCATCTATGTACCACTGAATCCGTGCTCATCAACACACCCACTGACATGCTCTCTAATTTATCCATGGTTTACCTATTCTGCAGCACATTCCATAAAAGAAATATGCGCGTACGTTTAAACCTATTTTATATATTAGGCTCAACCAAATACTCTTTACAGCTAGCATTCATCTAACTACTTACATGCAGGGCACAACCATTATCATAGAAGACACAACCAGTGACAGCGTTTCAATTGAAAGTGAATTCAACAGTGATGATTATTCCAGTGAGAATGCCATGTCAAATACCAGCGGATCTAGCACTCATGCCTATTCCAGTGATCATGACACAAGTAGTTCTGATTTTGAATAAAAAATTAGTACGTACCTCATGATCCCTTCCTCTACATTTCACCTGCTTTACCATCTGCAATTGTTTTAAATTCCTTTGCCCACAAACTGACTGCCCCAATCATCTAATTTAGTGCGCACCAAAGCCCGTCCCATGATAAACTTGCCTCCAGGACAGTACACAACTCGTGGTAATGATTGTTCCTTGAAAACTTATGCACCTTTGTACATCCAACTAAATTGCTTATTTTTCGAAATGGCAACTAAATTGCTTATGAAATTGACTTTGATAGGCATTCCTGGGATTTTCAAATCAGATGAGCTGAGATCTGCTTGTGTATGGGGTAACAAAGTCACCCTATACAGAAAACACATCATTCACCTACGCTGGCCGATCCAAGCAAAGAAGACCTCCATCCCTTACTACGTCTGCTGACTGAATAAGGCATTTGTTGCCCCAACACAAAGGATGGTAAAGCATTATCATATTTTGGATTTTGATAATAACCTTGCTACTAAAATATGCTTACCCGAGATTTCGCTTTCCTTTATAGTATTTCAAGAATCACTTCTCCAAGACCTATCTGTTCATTCATATGCCCCAGAAAAACAATGTACTCCCAATCACAAGCGGAGATAGAACCGTCCATGTGTCAGCATAGCTGATTGAAGGAGTTGATGGTAGAGTTACAATCACATCAGGCTCGAAGGATCATCCACGCGGAGCTCACAGATGGAAGCATCTATGCCTTTAGCTTCAAGTAGCAAATGGTCTCCGTCTTATTGTCCATGCTATCTAAGCAGCGCATCGTTTATAAACATTGTTCATACACATCGCTATGTTGGAACTTCGTATGACTGCTATGTCGTACTTAGGATGTTTTTGTCGATCTATCTACTTCTGCTTTCAGACAAATCATACCCTATACCAACATGTCTTCTGTAGGATTCACTATGTATATGTTTATGTATCTATGTTTATGCTTCAGAACAAATGTGCACTGTGTTACTATGCCTACCCCCTGTTTATAGTGCCTTGCTATACCTACCCTATATTTATAGTGCCTTGCTGCTCTTTATTATGCCTCACCTCAACACAAATACATTGCTACGACTACCTGGTTTTCTATATCCCCTTGCGCCATTGGCGCAACGGGTCATCTAGTATCACTAAACCCCCTAGGGGTGAAAGCCATGAGAATCAATTGAGAATTTAATTTTTAGTTGGTCATATCTTTTGTCATGTATGTTAATTATTATTTTCTTTTTCTTTTAAGCTTCTTAGAGGTGAAAGTCATGTAAATCAATTGAGGATTCAGCTTTAACTTGGTCATACACCTAATCATATATGTATATTACTATTATTATTTTATTAAATTTATCTCATTTAAAAAGAATGAATGCATGGTACATGAACATTAACATTTGTTTTTTCTAGAAAAAAATGAATGTTACTTTTTGTATGCTTCGTACTGTTGCTATAGTGTATTTATTGTGAGTTTATAATTGAGACTTTATAGTAAATAATTTTTGACTTCACGGTCTTATCATTCAGCTTATACAGTAGATGTCGTTCCAAAAAAAATCATGACATGAACGATACTCTATTTTAATGTTAAAACTGGACACAATTAGTTGACATTTTGAGAACCAATATATGTCTAACTTTACTAAACTTTCTAATTTTGAAGTCTCCTCATTTGACTGAGGTTTTTAATTTATTGAATACAAGATTTCGATTATGTCATTGCCTTGGGTATTACTAGGAAATATGCCCGTGCGTTGCAACGGAAAAAAATCGCACACCCTTTTACTAAAAAAACACAATGTGTAAGGCATGAAAATCAACCTATGGGGCATATTTATTATAGTGACGCAATACTAATCATGTCAAACATATACCTTTAGAATCTTCATGCACATTGTTAGCATCATTGATTTCCCCCTTAAATCATGTTGCTTCTTCTACTTGCCCTCTTCCACCCATTATTCGCTACCGGCGATGGCCTATCCGATATTAATACCAGCGAATAGAAAAGGATAATTTATGATAAATAGAAGAAAATAATATTATTATGAGGGTAAATGAAGTCAAGGAAGATTAAAAGAACCAAGAGATATAATGTTGCTACGAATATTTTCACGACCCAGCTTCACTGCTGGCATTTCATTGATTTAGCAAAAGAGAGCAAGAAATAGACGATAAGGTGATCCAGAGGCACCAAAAGTGTCAAGGAATGAAAAAACGAAAAGAAAGAGAGGAACAAAGGACTAAGGTAGCTCGCCACCTAGGTTGTTGCTAAAATTGGTTGAAACGCTAAGGGCTACAAATTCTGGCAACCATCGTGTGCTTTGTTATTCCATGTGTGGTTCATCAACATGATAAATTTGATGTTATAGTAGAATAAAGCATAGCAAGTTAATTCTCACTTCTCCTGAGCACCTTGTTCGTTTATTTTGAGCTAAATTACAATTAAAACTTCATGGCGGTCTATTCACAAATTTTATTTAGTAAGTTATTTCCAAACAAAATGGCGCCACAACTCACATAAAAATATATCTGTAAATACAACTTTAAAGATTATATTGTTAATAAGTTACCTGTAAATACATTTTGAAAGATTATATTCCCTTTTAAAAATAATATACAAAACTAAATGATGTATGATTAATTATTTTCTAGACACAAAGGATATATCATGTAACCAATCATTTTTTTTGCATGTCTTCCTTATATTGTTACTCTACCGCAACTGCTATAGTTTAGCAAATTCATAGATTAGATAGACATTAGAGGAGAGATAGAAATCACATAGCAAGAGAGACCATGCGGTGAAAACTTACAATGGATACAAAATAAATAAACATGTGAGTAAAATAACTTTGCAAGTAGGAAAATAAAATATTTAAAAAAATGAAGCAAAATAATATTTGAAATTAAAGTACTCGAAAGTACCATGAGACTTAGATATTCTTAAAAAAACATTTTTCATAGAAAAGTGCACATGCCTCCCTTTTTATTAGCTTACACTAATTTATTTTTTGTATTGGTTTAACGTCATTTTAACAGAAACGTGCATAACAAAATTAAGAAGAAAAATCATTTTTGATAAAATAACCCCAAAAAATACTATCATAGCCTAAAGATATTAGTAAAATATATCACAACAAAATTAAAAAAAAAATCATTTCATCAAAGATTTTAAGCACTAAAACGATTTTCTATATGGGCATATATTCTCTTCATAATAACCCGTGAGGTTGCTGAGTTATCTAGGTGTCTGGCTTGACACACGTTTTGGAACCCATCCATTAGCTCACTGATTTGTTTCGATTTGTTCATTTTTCTCTTTCACCTTGGAGATTGTCTGTAATTCCCTTTAACTGTTCGTCCCTTCTGACCGTTTGTTTCTTAGGTGCCTTGTTGATATTTTCTTTAAACAATAAACGTATATAAACCGATAGAAATCGATGTAAATAACCAAGGTGGAACTATTTGACATGAAATATTGAAGCTGGCTTGGTTAATCCACAAAATAGGTATTCTTTTTTCTCGTGGGTCAAAGGCCCATTGCATCGATTTTGATTATGAGTAGGCCTTAGGTCGTTGCACCAACCCCTCAAAATAAAAGGTCATTGCACCAGCCAGCATGTGTGCGTGCGGATGATGACAACGACAACTTTCACAACTTTCTACGAGGGGCGTGCGTTCTCGTGTGCGTACGACGTATGAAAAAAAGCAACGGACGAAAAAACGTGAGAAAATATAAGAGGAAGAAACGTTTTCTCCTTTATTATTAGGGAAAGATGACGAAAAAATTTGATGGATGTAAGTCTCCTCATTTGATTGAGGTTTTTAATTTATTGAATACAAGATTTCGATTATGTCATTGCCAAAGGTATTATGATGAAATATTTTGATGGATGTGCCTCCTTGATAAAAGATTGGATGATGGGAGCCTTGGTTGACAAGAAAAAAACGACAGATATGATATGTTTAGTATCATCATAACACACGCAATCTACAATATAGAGTAATAAACTCCATCCAATATGTGTACACGATAAAGAAGATCCACCTAAACATCACAGAAACTTAAAACTTAAGAAAACTAACACATAAAAATAAAACTTATACAATCCAAAATACGAAAACGGCGCGGCAAAGCGGGCATTACACTTTTAGTTGTTCATCATCCGGCTCCCATTTATGCTTATCACTATAGGACTTTCGTAAAACCCCTCCTTTCCTCGAGAGATGTATTTTTCTGGATGTTGGATTGTAAACCCTAGCCGTGCTGTACCACGATCTCCCGCCTTAATCCCATAAATCCGTAGAAATCGAGTGATTCGAGTCTGACTTTCCTGTTCTTAGATTGAATTCGTAACTAGTTCTTGACAGGCCCTTGCGCGATGTGATAAAGGACCGACATGACGACACTTGCCTTTGTGATGGTTATTTTAATTCCTGACCATGCACTCACAGGGAGTATAAGACCATATACAATGCAAGGTGCTTAAAAGTGGTGCTTATAGAAAAAACCAGGTTTTTCTCTAAGCACTGGTGCTTAGATGTAAAGGGTAGACGCTTAACTAGGCACCTCTCCTATAGAAATAAGCACTGGTGCTACAAAAAAGTCGGTTTATTTTACTAAGCACTTTCCTAACGGTCTTCGAGGAAGGAGGGTGGGCGGAAACTGCCTTGGCCAATATGTTAGCGGTGCATGGATGGATGAGGTGCGATGGAGAGGATGCGAGGGGCACGTAGATTAGCCAAACTCAGACAAATTTGCTTTCTTGTTGGCTACTAGTACAGTAACAATGTACAGCTATGTATACTGCAGGAGTGGTAGACGGCAACATCATCTTCATGGACGATGCCAATGTACCTTAATAATATCAATAAAGCTAGCCATGGTAATCTTCCCCAATAAAATCTCTTGAATGAATTAACAGTGTCGTGATATTCTTAGCAGGCCATGAGAACAATAAAAATGATGACCTACTTTGTTATACAGTACCATATCAGATGTCAAACAATTACCTATCACACCAATTAAATGTACATCAGCATCAATACATGCCCTCTGAGCTTCCACCACCAACAGCATACTGATTCGGATCACAAGCACATTGTAAACCTTAATAATTGTCTCTTCAAAGATGGGTATCATCTGACAAGACGGAGTTAGAGATATTTCAACTTTCCATGTTGCAGGGCTGATTTCTCCTGGCATACAGTCATTTCATCGCCCGTCAACCCTGAGCAACCTTTCGGTGCCCCCAAGGTCACTGCGAAGTACAGATATATGGTGCACAGCAAGGCAAGCACCACTAGCGTTGTCAAGAGAAAGCGATGCCGCTCGACCAGTGCAGACCAACTACCAACGTCATCACGAGATGACTGAGGCTTCTTTGGAGATGACAGAAAAAATGTGTTTTGCGACCTCCTGTGAGGAGATGATAATGCATCAAGAACCATGACGGCGATGCACGGATCCTGTGAAAACAAAGAATAATTTTAACAACAGAAATGCATATTTCGAGCTACATAATTCAAAAAAGATCACCCCAGGATGAAACAAATAGTTTAAATGTTCAAATCACACACAATGCATACCTTAATGATGTGAAATTATTATGTATCTCAACAAGAATTAAAATGTCATTATTTTAAACATAAAATAAGATATACTATTATATCTGCAGATAGACCTGTAACCAAAATAAATCACACACAGGTCTACAGGAAAAAAATCTGAAATGGCAGCAAATAGCAGTATATCATACTAACATATTCACTCCCATGTCTTAACTCTTCATAAACATTCTACCTGTATATTCCGTACTTCATATTTCAAGATTTAATAGCATACATGCTTATATGTTTTGTGAGTGAAATAACTTTACAAAAACCTAGTATTCCAATCAGTAACTCAACGATATACAGATATTTTGGGTGAAAGAAAGACTAAAAATCAATATATAACAACAAGAAAGAAGGCAGATCAATGGGTAGGGTTACTCGGAACAAATTTGTAATCCAAAATGCCTGTTCTTTCCACGATTCCAATGTTAGTGCCAAGAATTTTCTTGAACAATTGTCGCCTAGTGTACCACAACATGTTCCTTGGTACTACACATACTGAAGAACAAGGATATACCTGTACTGTTCTGTAAAATACTGTATAAATTAAACTCTGTAGAAACATCGATGTTACATACATTGAAATACTAGTTACTGACTGAGTGTTTACAGTTTACATCAGTTGATCACAAAATGCAACACCAAAAGCATGTGTAAGTAAACATTAAGCAATCTCCGGCAATGTGCCTTAAGTGTGATATATTTTTTGGTTCATTAAGGCACAGTTCGCCTCCAAATCTCCAGCAATCTTGTCCACCACCTGTAGGAACTAAAAAGCAGACACAACAAATCTAGAGTATCTCCATCCATAGAGAATTTCACTTGTTCGTCATATTCAAAGAATGCAGGGGAGTGAAGAGGGGCAGTGATGCGCCATCCATAATACTTGTTCCAGGAACAGCGCAGGAGCGGCAAATGGGAGGCTATTTTCTTGCCTCCTATCTCCATCAATGTTGCTGCGGGGCCTTGTCCACTATCCGTCAATTCAGCACTGGGAATGGGGGACGCCCGTTGGTTTCTGTCCAGCTGAGAGATAGGATAGGCTTAGTTTGCTTCAAGAGGTGCTGCATCAATGGTGGGTACGGCACCGCATTGGACTAATCTCTCTTTGCTCTTCCCTCATCTCGGTGGTGCTCTAATTGGCAGTGCCAGGGAGCAGGTGGCTCGGTCTTCTTGCCGGTCTATGGATCCAGTGAGATTTGTGTCTAGTGGTTGGTGCCCGACACTCTCTCAGGTGGTGTGGGCGTTGGCTGCTGCAGTTGTGTTTGGTGTCTTGCAATGGAGTAGGCGGTGGCGTTCCTCTTCTTCGACAACATCAGCTGAAGTTAACGGCACCAGGATCTAGCGGACATGTGGAAGAACCGCGGCCGACATGCCAAAAAGCCTTGGCCTCGTCGCTTGCAGCGGTGCGGTTCATTGGCTCAAAAGAATCCTTGTATGTGAAGGAGCTCCCTCAGATCTGGGCATGGCAGCAGTTGCTCTCTTTCTCCGACATTGCCTCAGTGATGACGGAGGATGGCAGTGTATGCTGATTTAGCATGGCACAGGATTCTCCAGGGATTCTCTAGCATGGCCCCAAATTGCAAGACACCTATGTTTGTTTTGTGTGGTGATCATATGTGTAATCTCGGTAATCTGCTTTTCTAATGAATTCTACGTGGGTACTTTGAAAAAACTACTCGTGCATATCCAAAAGTAAGAAAAATTGAGAAATTATTACAGTCCTCCCTCAATTATATGTAGACTTGTATTGTGGAGTTGCATTCCAAAACAAAAAGCACTAAGCATGAAACCGGCATAAGTAGATAATACCAAACAAATGATTTTATCTTGTTACACTCGATATGCCGGCGGCTTCAGGGGTATTTGTAGGCCCTTCTTTCATCTACAGCTACCAATTAAAAAGCAAAGCACTGAAATTTGGAAATTCAAACACCAACAGAACATTTGTGGTCTTGTTTAATATTTAGAATTGTGAGGAAAGAAAAGAAAAAGAAAATTAATATTCCTATACCACAATTTTATGGTTTGTGAGGGGTGGAATTACACTCTTAACAAAACAGGGATAACGATTCCTATATGCCAGATTATTGCCGTCTCCGGCCCACTTTCTGCGGTATTGGATCATCAATTCCAAAGCCAACCCCTCCCCCTCCCTTTCCCTCAATTTGTTAATGTCCACCCCAGAAACAAATCTTAGTACGTAGTATGATGCATACAGAAGGGTAAAGCAGTTTCAAAGACAAATCTTGGCCAATTCTACGATTACTGAGACAGCTGGTGAATCCAAAACGTAAATAGGAGTAAATTCTAAGCGGACTGTCAACAGCAAACGGCGATTCAAACCAGGTTTGGATCGATTCGAATCGTACAAGGCATGATCAGATGACTCTGTAACGGATATATCTGAATCTACCTCATCCAAGGCCACAAGGTACACGGAGAATGAAGAACGAAAGAAAGAAAAAAAGCGCGGGGAAGTGCGCAGCTCAGATCCGAGGAAAGGAGGTGGGGGTTGCATAGAAGAACAGAACAGTGCTTACTTCCTTATAATGCGCGGAGGCCTGCCTCCTCTCTCTCTCTCTCTTTCTCTGCGTAGGAGATTTGTAGATCGGCTCGAGAAGCGGTCTGGGAAAGGAGAGAGAATGGGGAAGATAAAAGGAGCACAACTTTTTTTCCTTCGGTGGACGTTTTGCCGTATCTTTTTTTTTTGTGGGCGTGGGGTATCGGAGGGATTATTACGGACGCGAATAGGGAGTGTTCGTGTGCTTCGCGGGCTGACGAAACTAACGCGTCGTGTGGGTTATTTTATTTTTAAAATAGAAAAGAATAGATTTCTATTTTATACCACGCTATCCTAGAAAAACTAAGCAATTCTTCTGTCAAAACAAAGCAACTGCCCTAAAAAAAATCAAGCAATTGCATTATATAAAAAACATTGCAAAATTATCCTAGCAAAATCATATAATTGTCCTAACAAAACCAAGCAACTATCCTAACAAAAGAAAGCAACTGTCCTACCCAAATGGGAATACAATAGATAAACCAGATGGCCAGTACAAGAGATGAAATTGTAATCAAGAATTCCTTAGAACCAAATATGAGCAACCGTATTACCCAATTAAATGCAAAATAATTCAAGTAAAATTAAGCAACCGTCCTTGAAAGTTTGAGCAACTATATTATAAAAAATACAATGTTAAATTTTGAGCAAGTCATGTTTTAATTTTGAGCAACTCTTATGCGACTATGTTATCCCGGGGTTGATTTATCACGCAACTATATTATAAAAAAATACCAAATTTCCTATCAAAACTAAGCAACTCCCCTATCAAAACCAAGCAACTATCCTAGCAAATTCAAGAAACTGTATTATAAGAAACACAGTACAAATTTGTCCTATCCAAAACTAAGCAACACTCATATTAAAATCAAGCAACCGTCCTAGCAAATTCAAGCAACTCATTATGAAAAACACAATATAAATTTGTCTTAGCAAAATCAAGCAACTGTATTACCAAGACATAATGCAAAAATTGTCCAAGAGTGAAGGTTTGATCACTGGTGAGATAGAATAGAATATGGACGCGCAAAACTAAGCAACTATCCTATCAAAACCAAGCAACTATCAAAAAAATCAAGCAACTACATTATAATTAACAAAATAAAAAATTGTCATAGCAAAACAAAGCTACTATCCTAACAAATCCAAGAAATTGTTCTAACAAAAGCTAGCAACTGCACTATGACAAGGTACAACTAGGACCGTGACACGCCTCACCCAAGCTACTACCCTAAAAAATCCAAGCAACTTTCTAGGAAATGTAAGCAACTATATTACTAAGCAACTATCCTATCAAAACCAAGCAACCGTCCCAGAAAAATATCATAGAAAAACCAAGCAATTGTATTAATAAAACCAAGCAACTGTATTAATAAAACCAAGCAACTATTCTAACAAATCCAAGCAACTATATTATGACACAATGCAACTAGGATTGATTAGTGCCAGGGGTTGCTGTTCACCCGTAGCGATCTTCGACGTCTGCTGCGAGGGCGGCCTCACGCGCCCTCTACCTTGCTTGATGGGCACGCTGCACCATCACCTTTCCATCGGCCGAATCATAAGTTAGGGCTGATTACAAAATCAACTAAAATTCCCCATCTAATCCATACCCCTGTCCTAACAAAGATTCAAAAGAAAGATCCAAAGTAATTGTCTCTAGCAAAAACAAATACAGAACTAGCCTAAAAATTCAAGCAATTGTATAACTGAAAACACAATATAAAATTGTTCAAGCAAAAACTAAGCAATTGTCCTAGCAAAACCAAGAAATTATCTTAATAAATTCAAGAAACCACATTACCAAAACATACAATGCAAAATAGTCCTAGCAAACCAAGCAACTGTCATAATAAAACCAAGCAACCATTCTAGCAAAATAAAGCAACTATCCTAGCAAAAAATCAAACAACTATCCTAGCAAAAACCAAAGCAACTGTCATAATATAACCATGCAACTGACATAATAAAACCAAGCAACTATCCTAGCAAAAACCAAGCAACTGACATAATAATAAAAAGAAAATATCCTAACAAAGCAAGCAACTATCCTAACAACACCAAGCAACCATGCGAACGGACATGTAGCCTAATTGTTACAGCAAACTTAGTAGAACGCCAGGTCTTGGGTTCGACTCCTGATGGGAGCGAATTTAAACAGGCATGTGTACAAATTTCTGGAAATAAAAAACTGTGGGCTCCGTTAAAAAAACGGTGGGCTGTTGTCCTACAGTAAACGGTCAAAACACCAAGCAACCATCCTAAAAACCAATCAACTATCTTAGCAAACTAAGCAACTATACTAAAAAAAAAGTGGTCTATGACATACTTGCTTGATAAATTCATTAGTACATATAATTTAATAAAGTTGCTTATATTTAACACTAAAGTTTCTTGTTTTTAAAAATATATCAAAATATGCTCATATGGGATTTAGTTTTGAAGATCTCGTCGCGAGAAACCTAATGGTAAAAACGGATCTTCATTTCAATTCTCGGTTCAAAAGTTATAGCATTTTGAAAAAAAAGAAAAACGGAATAAACGCGTGAAGTCATCATGCACGTATGTATTACTCTCATCCGCATGCAGTAGGTAGTTTTATCCGCATGCACGAAACCCGTTATTTTGTCGCGAAGTGGATGCGCTCGGCATGCCTATAGAGCGCAGCTGCGCTTTTAAGCTAATGGGGACTATTATTTATAGCGTGACGATGTATGTGGAGCGGATTGGTGATGAGGTAACCACTTTGGTTCAAAATTTCTTCACTACAGGTATGCTTCCTCCTCACATTGCAGACACCAATATAGCTTTCATTCCTAAAAAACTGGTGCCACTTTTTCCCACTGATTTTAGACTATTAGTCTTTGCAATGTGATTTATAAGATTATTGCCAAAGCCATTGCAAATAGACTTAAACCTCACCTCCCTGATTATGTTGATCATACCCAACAAGCTTTTATTAAGGGTATAAGAATTAGTGACAATATTATCATTGCTCAAGAAATCACTCATTCCTTTGCTCTTACCTCCTGGAAACATGATCATTTATGGTTAAAATTGACCTTGCTAAAGCTTTTGATCGTATTGAATGGAATTTCATATTTGGTGCTTTGCTACGTAAAAGGGTTGCATGGTCATTTCATCAACCTTGTCCATGCGTGTATTTCCAGCCCTACTTTCTCTGTCATCATTAATGGACAACCAACTCAAAAGTTCAAAAGCCAAAGAGGTATCCGACAAGGCTGTCCTTTATCGCTGTACTTATTTGTCCTTGCCATTAATGAACTCTCTTGGTCTTAATCAAGCGCTGTGACGCCCCCAAAATCAATCTGTGTACAGTAATCATACACGCAGGGTACACGGCTGAGATTAGGGTGCCACAGTGAGAATATCACAGCACAACACTAAACACAAAAGGATAAACCAATATGTTACAATAAAGGGGGGGGGGGTCACACGGACCCGAATACATAAGTTATACAAGCCATAATATCTGAGTACAGACATAGTTAGTCAAGTTTTGCCTTAAGAAGGCTAGCACAAATAACATCAGAGATACAAATCGAAAAGGCAAAGCCTCCTGCCTGGGAGCCTCCGAAACTACTCCTGGTCCTGGTCAGCGGGGGTCTCGACGTAGTAGTATCCGCCTCCGGGGTACTCCTGCTCCTGGGCTCCAACGTCGACTGCAGCGGCCGATCAGGCAAAACAGTAAAGGAAATAAAACAGGTGAGTATCTAGTATACCCGCGAGTCTTACGTCCGCTACTAAGCATTATGCATTTGTATCAATGGAAAAGGGAGGGTGTGTATATAGTGGACTGCAAGATAGAAATCAGAATAAGGGTAAGAAGCTAGGCCTATCAAAGACTAGCATCTTTCGACGTTGTCTTGCAGCATGAGGTAAGGATCAGCCAACATTTCATATAAAGCATAAAGTAACAACAAAGCAGAAGTTGCTGCAACATTGTATAATATAAGTTGTAATGATTAATAATAATGATGCCTCCGAGTTCACCTCCTCGACATCCCCGCGAGGAAGAAAACCCGGAACCATACAGTTTAATAATAATAGTTTCTAGTGGTAAGATCCAGCTTCAGCATAAAGCGTCCTGTTACCGTGGACACGGCTATCAATAGATTAATCTTCCCTGCAGGGGTGCACTGGCGTGACTCTACGACGCTCGGATCTCCAGGGTGGCGGGAACCTTGTCAGGGAACGCTCCACCAAAGCTATCCGACACAAAGTAGCCCATCCTTCGGCAATCAACAGAGACGTCATCCGCCGGACTATATCCTATGTACGCCGGGCTTTGGACCCTAACCCGAACGTACTCCTGCACGGTGCGTGACTGGCCGGTGAAGCAAAATCAAAGCAAATACAAATACACCGCTCGAGCAAGAGAAGACAACACCACTTCCCGGCAATCAGCCCGCGGTACTGCTGACGTCTGAAGACCCTCGAACGAGACTACGATGCAGGGGAGCCCACACTCCTTATCCCACGTGTAGGTAGTGCGTACAAGCCAAAAGGCTACTCAAGACATCCGCCGAACCATTTAGCATTTTAATTAACCTGCGTGACAACCGTTATCGTTGCCTCGACTTAACCGACCCGCGGTCAACGACAGCAACCAAGACCACCAGTACATCGGTGCCTGCCCTGTCGTCCCACCAAGTCACTGCGGTTACCAACAAGGTGAACCGTCTCCTTACCTTGTCTCGCGTTTGCTCTTGGTAGAGCTCGACTTTCGTGGTTTGGTAACTCTCGCGAGATACGAGCAGGGGCCAAGCACGCCAGTAACGTCGGTCGTACCCTCCTTGTCGTTCTCGACGATATACCTCTCGCGGGCACCCTTGGGTCGCCCGACTTTCTTACCTTTAAGGACAACCGCTGTCCAGGACCCTATGGCGGCAAGACAAAGTCAGCCTCGGGTGGAGTACAAGGATTACTCCTGGATAGCTCACACTTGAGGTGACTAGGCATAACCCAGATAGTGGCCTTTGGCGGTGTCTGCTTTGTACCGTACCTGTGCAGTTGTATATATTGTATCCGTGTTCACCCCCTGAGTGATCACGGCCCGCTATCTAGTCCTAACTAACAATGCGCAGGGTTCACTGCTGAATAATGCATAAATATAATAGGCAGCATAGGATAAAGGGGGTACATCAAGGGGCGACAAAATCAGGCTATGCAATTGAATAGGATTGTAATCGTAGCAGCAGCAGTAACAATGCCTAGTGCAAGAAATGTACGGAAAGATAGGCGATATCTGGGGAAGAGAATGGCTCTGCTTGCCTGGAAGCTCGACGGTAGGGGCAGGGTCGTCGACGAAGTAGTCGTACCCGGCAGCAGTGTAGTCGGCGGTAGCAGCGGGGTCTACCGGAGATTAAGGGGGGAGGAAACAGTAAATACAAAGCAAGCATAAACAAACAGATGAATAGCATGGCGTATGCAAAGTTAACGGTGTTCTAACGCAGTGCAATGCACGTTGCTCGGAGCGGGAATTCATCCGGGGATGAACTGCCAGCTCCGGGTGATTACCGGACAGGGTGTCCGGAGGGGGAAGGGTTCATGCCGGAGGTGTCGTGGGTACCGGACAAACATAAGGGGGGTTTATCCGTGTTAGTTGAACCATTCCGGACAACTTTCGTGTACAAAGTATTTTGATCCGGGCAATTTTTATCGGTACCGGGAATTATCGACAGACAGCCCGGAGGGGGGGGGGAATGTCGATGATCGGTGTGTTAGGGGGGTGGGGTAGACATACGGATAGTGTATTCGTATTTGTTATATTTTTCTGATCAATTTTCATGTATAAAGTTTTTCGATCCGATATACGGATTAAAAGATATTGATTTTATAAGTTTAATCAATTTTAAAACATTAAAAATCCCTTTTAATAATTTCTTTTATTAATTATTAAATCAATTAATAATTCATTTTAATTAACTGACTAGTGGGTCCCACTGGTCAGTGACACAGTTAAAAAATAAATTAATTAAATCTAATTATTCAGTGGGGGGGGACCCACATGTCATTGACTTATTAATCCAATTAAATCAATTCAGCAAAAGATTACATGGGCTGGGCCCACATGTCTGTCACTCAGGGGGGGTTATTTTTTAACTAACAGATTATTAGGGGTTTAATCAGGGGGTGGGGGCCAATGGTCATAGACTCAGGGGGCTCAGATTTACAGGGGATTAACCCCATGGCTATGCTCGTGCATGCCCTCCGGCGAACAGGAGGCACGGCGGCGAGGCTGCCGGCCAGCTCCGGTGGCCATCCAGGGCTTGGAGAGGGGGAATCGAATGCGGGAGGGGAGGCGCGTCCACGGGAGGCCATGGGAGGTCGTGGGGTGGCCAGAGACAGGGGCAACGGAGAGCGCGGGCGGCGGCCGGGCCACGGTTCCGGCGGGGCTGGTGACCGAACAGGGTGTCCGGAGGGGGAAGGGTTCATGCCGGAGGTGTCGTGGGTACCGGACAAACATAAGGGGGGGGGTATCCGTGTTAGTTGAACCATTCCGGACAACTTTCGTGTACAAAGTATTTTGATCCGGGCAATTTTTATCGGTACCGGGAATTATCGACAGACAGCCCGGAGGGGGGGGGAATGTCGATGATCGGTGTGTTAGGGGGGTGGGGTAGACATACGGATAGTGTATTCGTATTCGTTATATTTTTCTGATCAATTTTCATGTATAAAATTTTTCGATCCGATATACGGATTAAAAGATATTGATTTTATAAGTTTAATCAATTTTAAAACATTAAAAATCCCTTTTAATAATTTCTTTTATTAATTATTAAATCAATTAATAATTCATTTTAATTAACTGACCAGTGGGTCCCACTGGTCAGTGACACAGTTAACAAATAAATTAATTAAATCTAATTATTCAGTGGGGGGGGACCCACATGTCATTGACTTATTAATCCAATTAAATCAATTCAGCAAAAGATTACATGGGCTGGGCCCACATGTCTGTCACTCAGGGGGGGTTATTTTTTAACTAACAGTTTATTAGGGGTTTAATCAGGGGGTGGGGGGCACTGGTCATAGACTCAGGGGGTTCAGATTTACAGGGGATTAACCCCATGGCTATGCTCGTGCATGCCCTCCGGCGAACAGGAGGCACGGCGGCGAGGCTGCCGGCCAGCTCCGGTGGCCATCCAGGGCTTGGAGAGGGGGAATCGAATGCGGGCGGGGAGGCGCGTCCACGGGAGGCCATGGGAGGTCGTGGGGTGGCCGGAGACAGGGGCAACGGAGAGCGCGGGCGGCGGCCGGGCCACGGCTCCGGCGGGGCTGGTGACTGGAGGGGACAACCGAGGCGTAGGGAGATGGGGAGGGAGTGGGAGCTCACAGAGGTCGTGTAGAGGAGCAAAGCGGGCTCGGGGAAGGGGCGGTTGGCCGGAATTTGCCGTCGTCCTCGCCAGGGCAGAGGTTGAAGACGACCCCGATGGCGCGGGTACAGGGCGCCGCAGTTCGATTCGTTGCAGGGGGTGAAGGAGTCAATCACGGAGAGTCTTCTGGACAGGATGGTGCGTCGCCTCGTCGTCGATGGCCGCGGTGGCGCACGTGCGGCAGCGACGACCTAGGCGCGGGCGAGGTGAGGAAGAAGCAGGAGAGAGGGAGGGGGGATAACGGCGGCGGCTAGGGGGTTCTAGGGTTCCGGAGCGGGCTCGGGGGGGCTTTAACCCCTCCGGCTAGCCGGCGGATGACCGCCACGGCGTCCACGGCGTGGCCAGCCGGGGGATGGCCGCCACGCCTTCCCCGTACGGGAAGAAGACGAGGGGGAGGTGGGTTGGGCCGGGGGTGGCGGCCTGTTAGCTGGGCCGGGGAGAAACAGGGGGGGGTAGGGGTGGGCCTCTTTGCCCCTTTTTCCTTTCTGTATTTTCTTTTCAGCTTTTGTTCTTTTCTATTTATATTAGTTGCTCTGGCCTTTTTGTAAAATATGTAGTAGGTTATAAAATTAGTGTAACACCATATATTAGTGCCACAAAAAGATTTGGCAATAATAAAAATCATTTAACATTTACTTTAAATATTAAACGATTTGTTTGGGGTTTTTGGCCTCTGTTTATATTTGTTTAGAATTTTCTATCACTTAATAAATACTCAAACCCATATGTATTTGGTCCAGTGAATATTTGTGTTTTTATAAAAGTAGTTTCATAATTTTTGGAAAAGATTTTATTGCCACCATATTTTTAATATTCAACAAAAGGCATTTAGGGTTTGCTTGAATTCCAATTCAAATGGCTTGTACTTGTTTTGATTCCAGATGATCAAGGTCCATGATCACCATGCATTCAAGAACATCAAAGTGGAATTTGAAATTTGAACTGTTCCAAGTTGATCAACAAAAGTTTTGAACAGTACAGATGAACAGTAACAGTGATTACTGTTCACTGACAGTGAGGGTGTTACAAGCGCTGCAGACCAACAATCTGAATGGAATCTCTCTTGGCCCTAATTGTCCTGCTATTCACTCTCTTCTTTTTGCTGATGACCTAATTATTTGTAGGAAAGCAAATCTTCAGGAGGCAACTACTATGTACAATGTGCTTCAACATTTTTGTGCAGGTTTCGGCCAGATTCCAAATTGGGCTAAATCTTTAATTCTCTTCATCAAGAAAGTGCCCCTTTCTGTTAAAATGCAAATAAAAAGTCTTTTTCAGGTTCCTGACATGGATGCAGATTTCTCTCATTTAGGACACCCTCTTATCCTTCCTGCAAAAAATAGATCCACTTCTTACAACTTTGTGGTAGATAAGTTCAGAAATAAGCTGCCCACTTTTAAAGCTAATATGCTTTCACATGATGCTCGTACTGAGATTATCAGATCGGTTTTCTCCTCCATCCCTGTCTACTTCATGTCTAAAATTTTATTTTCCAAAAAGAAAATCACTCAGCTCACTGCTATAATCAAAACTTTTTGGTGGTCGGGTATTAGAGACAATTTGACAGGGAAAAGCTTGTGCCTTAGAGCTTGGAAAGATATCTGCCTCCCAAAGGAAGATGGTGGTTTAGGCCTTAGAATTTGCAAGCCATCAATGAAGGATTGATTTTAGCATCAGCATGGAGAATTGCAAGCAACCCCACCTCCCATCTCTACAAGGTATTGAAATCTAAATACTTTTATGATTCCTCCATATGGAAAGCTGCTGCTAATGTCCCTAAGTCTGGTTTTTGGTCCTCCATTATTAAATTATTGCCCAAACTTACTCTTCACTCTTCCATTCAAATCACTCAAGGAAACAACTCCATCTGGAGCACTCCCTGGTGCATAGGTTGGCAAAATGTTCATGATAATTTGATTATTCATAATCCACCTTACAATTTCCCAACTACTATTTCTGATCTATGGATCCCTCAAACGACAAATTGGAATCTTGGCCTAATAACTACTATTTTTCAGCAACCACTTGATCAACAAATTTTGAATACTCCCACCATTCAAGATGATAGCCCTGACATTTGTTGTTGGGACCTTACATCATCTGGTGTTTGTAATTCCAAGTCTACTTACAAGCTTTGTTTGCAGGACATTCACTCTCACCCTAGGAAATCCCCTACGGTGCTTTCAGCAAACACTAAACTGCTTCTTTAAACAATTTGGAAAGAAAAAAGATCATCCCCAAGATAAAAGCCTTTGCTTGGAGACTTCTCAGGAAAGCACTGCCCACTGCCCTCGGAGTTGGGCGCTTTTCAATTCATATTTCTAAAATGTGTGTCAGGTGTGGTCAGGAAGAGGATGAATTTCACCTTTTCTTCCTCTGTCCTTTCTCTCGTGTTGTTTGGTTTTTAGAGCCTTGGAACTTGATCATTGATCATTTCATTACTTCAGATACTACCATCATGGATTGGTTTTTGGCAATGCTTACCTCCAATCACCCTCAAGCTAATATCCCTAATCTTCTCAATTTTCTCTGGTGTAATTGGAAGGACAGGAACGATGCTATCTTTAGGAAAACGAAGTCCCAGCCGCATCACATTCGGGTGGCTATCAACGCCATCATGGACTTTGCTAACCTTGCTCTGTCACAGGATATTCAGGATCATGCTGATGTCTACGCACGCTTCTATTCTTGTGGACTATGTTGGGCCTCCAAGCGCAGAGGTTTGTAGGACAGCAGCAATTTCCCTCAAGTGGATGACCTAAGGTTTATCGAACTCAGGGAAGTAGAGGTTGAAGATGGTCTCTCTCAAGCAACCCTGCAATTAAGATACAAGAAGTCTCTTGTGTCCCCAACACACCTAATACAACTAGGAGTTGTATAGGTGCACTAGTTTGGCGAAGAGATGGTAAAATACGAGTGATAGGTGTGGCAAAGCAAGGTAATATAAATCTGTAATAAAAAGTGCAGCAAGCAAAGATGTGGCAAAAGTGAGCACAAACGGTGTAACAATGGTGGAAACAAGACCTAGGCTTCATACTTTCACTAGTGGCAACTCTCAACAACATTAACATAGTCTAATCACATGATATTTCCCATAAAACATGCAATGGAGACGCACTCGGAGGTCATTCCTTTGTGGTCAAGAGAGGATGAGAATTATGTAGGGCTACAAAAGCACACCTCAAAGTTCGTAGTTCTCAATCTATGGATTTCCCAATGTCATCGCGGCCATCCAAAGAGAGTACCACAATTACCACAACATATCTCAAGGATAGTCAAAGACAAGCACCAAGAGACTCTCGGTCTTCAATCAACACACAAAAGAGGAAATCACTCATGATAATATTCTTCTAACCCATGTCCAATAGACCGCTGTCACCTTGGTGTCGGGGATTATACTAGATAAGATCAATTGAGTACATCAATCCAATACATAGAGGAAGGGGAAATATCATGGGATCACCCTAGATTAACATAGCCTATGATCACAACAAAGATCACATCATGGGAGAGAGAGAAGAACACATAGCTACTGGTAGAAACCTTAGCCCCGAGGGAGAACTACTCCTGCTTCATGGAGGGAGGAAGCAACGTCGATGGAGATAAATCCGGGGGCACTTCCCCGTCCCGGCAGGGTGCCGGCACAGGAATTCTGGTCCCCCGAAGCTTGTTGGCGATGGCGGCGGAGATCAGAATTGCTTCTAGAGAAAAGGGGTCTGGAATCAGGGTTTCCTCCGCGGGAGTAAAAATAGGGCCAACGGGAGGGGGGGGGGCACCAGGGGGCCACAGGACAGACAGGAGGGTGCCCGGCGCGGCCTAGGGTGGGGCCGCGCCAGGGACCCTTCTGGAGTCCCTGTGGTGGCCTTTCCCTCCTTCCTTGGTGATTCCGGAAGCTTCCGGGACGCTGATTTTTTTATATAATTTTTCCAGAATTATTGGAGCACTTTTAATGGCTAGAAAACCTGAAATACAAAAACAGCAGAAAACAGCAACTGGCAACTGGGTGCACTGAGTTAATAGGTTAGTCCAAATATGCTCAAAAGTGTATGAAAGTTCAAGAAAAACATGGCAAAGTCACACAAAACATGCATGGAGCAAGAAGAAATTATAGATACGTTTGGGACGTATCAACATGCCCAAGCTTAATTCCTGCTCGTCCTCGAGTAGGTAAATGATAACAAGCATAATTTCTGTGGTGACATGCCACACAACCATATAAGGACTTTTAAGTAAAGCAATCAAAGCATGCAATTCAATTCAAGTCTTAACAAGCAAGAGTCTATATTAGCATTGACACAAGCAACAAAAGAACAAAAGGTGCAAGAGCTCTCGCTGCCCGTGACTCGAGTGTCTCCAGATGGTGTTTGCGTGCAAGCAGGGGACTGGGAAAAAGAGAGAAAAAAAGGTTGTGAGAACAACTATCTACTAAAGTTTCACACTTGGTCTCCTTTGGATTCTTATCTTGACTCGTCCCCAGACCACTAGCCAGGTACAAGTCAAACTGATCCACTCCCTTTCGATATTTTGAGCACTCATGCAATGGATGAGCGTGAGCAAGAAAGTTGACACCTAAAAGGCGAAACAGAAAGAAGGTGGAGGAGGAAGACAAAAAGGTGTGAAAGGCTCACATCAATGAGGACAATCATAGGCGAGAGAAGGCCATATGATAGATATGATGTGAGGAGTAGGGATTGCCATGCAACGGATGCATATGTGAGCTAAAAGCTCTCCAATGGAACTAGTGGGGTGCATCTAACTTGCTTGCTCATGAAGACCTAGAGCTCTTTTGAGGAGGCTCATCATTGTAATATACAAGCCAAGTTTTATAGTGTGAAGGTTCCCCACATAGCTATATGCATGATGATGATCTCTATGGAGTACAAGGGATAGAGGATGAAGTACTAGTGTGGATCTCTCAAAAGGAATAGTAGTGTGCCCCCTTCTCTCTTTTTCTTTTTCTTTTTCTCTTTTTCTATTTTTTTCTATTTTTTTGGTGGCCTCAATGGCTCTTTCTATTGAACTCTCATTTGTCCTCTTTGGGATCTTTTCCTCACTTTAGGGGCAACACTCTATATTTTACAAGAATATAGGAGACCTTTCACACTTTACAAAGGTACTCACATAAAGAAGATATAACTATCATGATGCAAATGTATGCCTCTGCCAGGATAGCAGGATATGCAATGATACTAGCGCGTCATGTAGCAAAGATTAGGGCAAGGCCCAACTAGCATGCGGCTCATCGATCAAGCAAGTAACATGTATGCCATGAAGATCAAGTCATGAGAAGGTGGATGTTGCATGGCAATGTATCTCGGAAAGGCTATGGAAATGCCTTGTAGGTAGGTATGGTGGCTGTTTTGAGGAAAGATATAAGGAGGCTTATGATGACAGAGCGTATCGTGCCAAGGGTTTGGATGCACCGGTGAAGTATGCGCCAACTCTCAAGGTGAGAAAGGGAAATGCACGGTACCGAGGAGGCTAGAAAAAGTATAGGTGGGTGGAAGTGTCAACTTTCGAATACTCACATTAGTCTGAAGAACTCATGCACTTATTATCGGTAACTCTCAATCTAATCAGGAGGTTCACAAAGAGACAAGTACCCCGAGGAGGAGTGTATGGGGGTTTGGTTATCCTTGAGCATCCTCGACTCATGGTACGTGAGTGTACTCTAATATTCGAACCCTCCAGAGGTTAGTGATCCATCTAGTAGCTAGAGTTCTCAACAGGGGTTTTTGGTTTTCGAAAAACACACGGATTGCCCAAAATACGACATCTATCACTAATAGGCTTGAGCTCTTGACATCAAAATTTCAAACATTACTCTAGTCAATACCTCAAAACTATTGCAAGTTACTACTAAAATTAAATAGCAACCTCAATTACCTACTCTCAAGACAAGATACAACTAAGTGCAACAACCAACTCTCTTAACAAGATAAACATGAAAACTAAAGAGAGTTCCATCAACAAACTAAACAAAATCCAAGGCTCTTGCTAAAGACAAACTAAGAATAAAACTAGACATGGTAGTAGCTACGAAAAGATAAAGAACACACAACAGCAAAAAGATAGACATGAAGAATCCTATGATGTGTTCTAGATTTTGAAAGTGGAGTGTGTTTCTCTCCCACACAAAGTAAGAAGGGATCTAACTTGTTATGAACAGCAAGCAAAGCTAAAGAAAACTAAAAATAAAACCTAAGAGCGAGACGCTCCAAGCATAGCACATAACGCATGAAGTGATAAAAATATAGTGAGACGAAGGACGAACTGATGATTGTTGATGGAGAAGGGGATGCACGGGGGCATCCCCAAGCTTAGACGCTTGAGTCTCCTTGAATATTTGTTGGGGATGCATGGGGGCATCCCCAAGCTTGAGCGCTTGACACTCCGGAATCTTCTTTCATCATCTTCCATCGCACACTTGAAAACTCCCTTCATACATAACTCATCATAAGCTGATTAGAGAGGTTAGTACCCTTAATAAATAAATTTTCCCCACTGGATATAAGGATATCCTAGAAGATCTACTGTTTCTCAAGATTTCCAAAAGGTTTTTCGCAAAGAAAAAGCAAGCTTAAGGTTTGCAAAAGTTAGGAGAGACAAAACGTGGCAGAATCTGTGAAAAACAGAACAACAGGTAGTAAAGAATTTTTTAGGGGTACTTCTGCAACTCAAATCAAAAAACTCAGAATCTGTTTTTTCCCGCCACGATGAACTGGTGATTTGATCTGATTTTTCCCGCCACGAGGACAGAATCTGTTTTCTGGACAGCATGTCACAACTTTCACTTCCCTTGTCATATGAGGCTATAACTTGGCACAAAGGTTGAAAATAAAGATACAATGATGTTGGTACAGTAGTAACAATCATCAAGACCACTAAAAAAAGAAAGTAAAAACTCAAAGTAAAGATAACAAGGGTTGTCTCCCTAGAGCTCTTTCTTTATAGCCATAAAGATAGGCTTAAGATTTTAGTGATGCTCTCATAGGAATAAGAGTTGAAGCACAAAATAGAGCATCAAGAAGAAAATACCAAACACATTTAAGTCTAACATGCGTCCTATGCAAAGGGATCTTATAGAGGAATAAATCATTGAAGCATAAAGATATTAGCATAGGAAGGCAAAAAATGTGCAACTTCAAAACCTTCAACATTAAGAGAGGGAACTTGATATTATTGAAATATCTATAAGCATATGTTCCCCTCTCATAATAATTTCCAGTGGGATCATGAATAAACTCAACAATATAAGTATCACATAAAAAATTCGTATCATGATCCACAAGCATAGAAAATTTGTTACTCTCCACATAAGCAAAATCCTTCTCATTAGTAATAGTGGGAGCAAACTCAACAAAATAGCTATCACATGAATCATTCTTATCATGATGCACTTGTAAAAATTTATTGTTTATAGCATAGTGTCATCACAATAATCATCATAGATAGGAGGCAAAGTATCATCAAAATAAATTTCCTCATCAAAACCTTGGGGGCTAAAAAGATCATCTTCATAAAACGTAGCATCCCTAAGCTTATGGTTTTGCATATCATTAGTATCAAAAGTATTCAAAGAAGACATGCTAATAACATTATTACTATCATGAGTGTTTTGAAAATAATAAAGCTCCATAGGCTTTTTGATTTTCTCTTGAAACACTTCATGTCCCAACTCAAGATAGAGCTCATAAAGCTCTCTCATAATTTTTGTTGTTGTTTTCCATAAAGCCTAACTAGTGAAAAATAAAAACAAGAAACGAAAAGATTTAATTGCAAGATCTAAAGATATACCTTCAAACCTTACCTCCCCGGCAACGGCGCCAGAAATAGCTTGATGTCTACGCACGCTTCTATTCTTGTAGACTATGTTGGGCCTCCAAGCGCAGAGGTTTGTAGGACAGAAGCAATTTCCCTCAAGTGGATGACCTAAGGTTTATCGAACTCACGGAAGTAGAGGTTGAAGATGGTCTCTCTTAAGCAACCCTGCAATTAAGATACAAGAAGTCTCTTGTGTCCCCAACACACCTAATACAACTAGGAGTTGTATAGGTGCACTAGTTCGGCGAAGAGATGGTAAAATACGAGTGATAGGTGTGGCAAAGCAAGGTAATAAAAATCTGTAATAAAAAGGGAAGCAAGAAAACATGTGACAAAAGTGAGCACAAACGGTGTAACAATGGTGGAAACAAGGCCTAGGCTTCATACTTTCACTAGTGGCAACTCTCAACAACATTAACATAGTCTAATCCCATGATATTTCCCATAAAACATGCAATGGAGACGCACTCGGAGGTCATTCCTTTGTGGTCAGGAGAGGATGAGAATTATGTAGGGCTACAAAAGCACACCTCAAAGTTCGTAGTTCTCAATCTATGGATTTCCCAATGTCACTGCAGCCATCCAAAGAGAGTACCACAATCACCACAACATATCTCAAGGATAGTCAAAGACAAGCACCAAGAGACTCTCAATCTTCAATCAACACACAAAAGAGGAAATCACTCATGATAATATTCTTCTAACCCATGTCCAATAGACCGCTGTCACCTTGGTCTCGGGGATTATACTAGATAAGATCAATTGAGTACATCAATCCAATACATAGAGGAAGGGGAAATATCATGGGATCACCCTAGATTAACATAGCCTATGATCACAACAAAGATCACATCATGGGAGAGAGACAAAAGAACACATAGCTACTGGTAGAAACCTCAGCCCCAAGGGATAACTACTCCCGCTTCATGGAGGGAGGAAGCAACGTCGATGGAGATGAATCCGGGGGGAATTCTGGTCCCCCGAAGCTTGTTGGCGATGGCGGCGGAGATCGGAATTGCTTCTGGAGAAAAGGGGTCCGGAATCAGGGTTTCCTCCGCGAGGGTAAAAATAGGGCCAAAGGGGGGCACCAGGGGGCCACAGGGCAGCCAGGAGGGTGCCCGGCGCGGCCTAGGGTGGGGCCGCGCCAGGGACCCTTCTGGAGTCCCTGTGGTGGCCCTCCCCTCCTTCCTTGGTGATTCCGGAAGCTTCCGGGACGCTTATTTTTTATATAATTTTTCCGGAATTTTTGGACCACTTTTAATGGCCGGAAAACCTGAAATACAAAAACAGCAGAAAACAACAACTGGCAACTGGGTGCACTGAGTTAATAGGTTAGTCCAAATATGCTCAAAAGTGTATGAAAGTTCAAGCAAAACATGGCAAAGTCACACAAAACATGCATGGAGCAAGAAGAAATTATAGATACGTTTGGGACGTATCACATGCTACTACTCAGCTTCAGCCCACCATAATGCAACCTTCTTTTAATTTGCCTCCACCTGGGAGTACCATTTCTTCTGATCTGCTCCTTGCAGGACCCAAGGTGTAGTCCGATGCTGCTCACTCCCGCTCCAACATTCATGGTCTACCTCCTGATCAGAAAGCTTCTGGGATTGGAGTGTACATCTCCTTTTTGCAGGATCAAAGGCAAAGTTCAATCTTTGTGCAAGGCCACGCCCCGCTTATCTCCACTCCTCTTGAGGTTGAAGCCCAAGCACTTTGTATGGCGGAAAAAATTGCTCAAAAGCTGAACATTCAGAATCCAACCTTTCTTTCTGATTGCCTCACCCTGACCAAAGCTGCTACTACTAGAAATATCAGAGGACTCAACTCGCTCTGGAAAATCAGGCCTTCCTTGGCAGCCTACATTGCTGCTACTGATGAATCTCAAACCTCTGTCTACCACATCAAAAGAGACATCAATGGTGTTGCTCACAATCGGGCGCATCAAGGCCTTTCTTCTCAATTTGTTTGCTATGCCTCAAATCATAGCCATGATACTTGTCAACTAGTCTCTGCACTAGCCTCTCTCTCTTCCCATGAATTTGTAATCTCTGCTGTTCAATGTTTTTAAATTCAATAAAGTCACATTTACTTTCAAAAATAATGTATGTGGAGAGCCCTTTTGTTTGAGCTGTAAATTTAGAGAAGTTAGCAAATCCGATTCTATATATATTCACGGACGCGTCTATTTGTAGATTATGATGTTCATAGATAATGACCGAACACTTTTTATTTGGCTATTCTCACAGCGTGTTTTTTATATTCAAAACGTTAAACTCATGCAACACATACAATGTTTTTATTTTACGATGAGCAACACATACAATATTACATGGATGATTAAAGTTCGCAAGCTTAATAGCAACAAACGAACAACTAGAAACATTTCATAGTGCAAATTCACATATCATTAGCAACATCCGACACGAAAGTATCAAAGTTTATAGTTGTATAGTGCAAATTGATACTAAAAACTAGTAAAAACATAAATAAAATGGAGAAGGACGGAAGGAATCACTTTTTCCTTGTCGGATCCTTCCCCTTGTGGGCGCTAATGCGGTTGTGCCCCTCAGTGTAAATGAGATGAAAAAATGAGAATTGGAGGAGGAGAAGTTGAAGCCACCAGAGGAGCTGGCTGTAACAGCCCAGAATTTCACAAAAATTAAATTTTTTGTTTTCTGCGTGAATTGGTTGATTGTCTGATTTGTTTGCGGTGTTTGCGTTCCTGATTTATCGATCGGTGATTATTTCCCCCCTCTTATATCGTACCGGACCCAGACTGACGCTTTCCACCCTGACACACGACCTTGCGACACCGGGTTAAGCCCGTTCACCGTCGCGGAAACCCGCACAAGACCAGCAGTCGCCAACGGAACAAAAAACCCGTTTAATAAGTAAACGGGATATTTTTCTAGCACGCCGGAAAGTGTTCTCGGATGAACGCTGCCGGCTCGACGCGCTGATCGCGCAGTTCGAAGGTTTAGCCGAATCAGAGGTCCTGCGGACCCCCGGCGGTCAGAAACGTAAACACCGCGTGCGCGAGAGAGAAACCGGGGATGTTTTTACAAACTACCAGCCACCTGGGCTATAAATAGACCACCATCCCACTTAGGGTTCCCCCTAAGCCAAATAGGCAGCCACCAGCCCCCAGATCTGGAAAAATAGACCCAATTTTCGCAATTTAGCCTATTTTTGCAGCAAACCCTAGCCTCCCTCAGATCCTGACCGTCGGATCTGTCGATCCGGTGGCCGGGATAGCGCCATGTCACCAGTTGGAGAGTCCCGAGCCGCTGCCGCCCGCCTCGCGCTCCGGCGAGCTCCGCCTCACCGTCGCCAGGTCGCCGCCTCCTCTCGTTCCTCTCCTCTCCCTGTCTTCACTTCCCTCTCTCCTCCCTGCAGCCGGACGCCGCCACGGTGCTGCGCCGCCGCGCCATGGAGACCCCGAGCTCGAAGCCCTCAAGCCGCCGCGCCCCGTTAGCCTCGACCTGCGCCGCCTGCCAGATCCGGCCGGGAACCGGCGGATCCGGACCATCTGCACCACATGTGCCCCGTTACTCGCCCTCCGTGTAGCCTCCAGCCGCCTCGCCGGCGAGCCGCCAGCCCGCCGTCGCCGCTGTCCTGTGCTGCACGGGGACGAGCCGGCCTCGCCAGGACCACGCCCGGCTGGGCCGCCTCCCCAGCGTCAGGTGGGCCGCGCGAGCGCCACCAGCCCATCAGCATCCCCTCGGCCTGCGTCGCCCAGGGCGTAGCCCCGCTATCTCGCGCCCCCGGCGAACTGGGCCAGGCCCAGCGAGGTGAGCCCCTCCTTTTAATTTTTTTCTTTTGTTTTTTTGGTTGCGCTAGTGGGCTTGGACCATTTTGGTTTGCTGCTGTCTAGTGCCCGAGCGCTGTATAGTTATCTTGCGCTCTCTGGCTAGGTCCGTTTAGGCAGATTCGGCCCAGTAGACCCTGTATTTTTTTTATTTTTTCTGGTTATTAATTGGGAGATCGTGTTAGATTTTTGCGACGCCTGTATCTTTTTAACGGTAGCTCGGATCATGACGCTTTAAACATGAAAGTTGCATAGTTTTTCGTGTAGAATGATAAAATGTGCTCTTTTTCCATGTTTGCACTTATTTACATGTTGTTTTACTGCTAATTACCACTCTTGCCACTGTAAATGGTTTCTTTAATAACTTTTTTACCGTTGCTCTGATAAAAATGTTCTTTATATGTAAATTGACTAGAATTGTATGTAGAATATGTTTATGCTGATATTGCTTGCTAATAAAAAATATCAAATATTGTTTAGTACAGATCAGCACCAAAGTCTTTAATTGTTATGTGGTACTTAGTCGTTCGCCATGTTTAGGGTGTTACCTCATTTAAACTTGACTAGCATAGATAGTTTACTTATGCTTCACCTTTTTTCATGATTGTGTGATATGCCATGGTTGGGTGAGATGACATGTTAACAACCTTTCCTCATCTTGTGTAGCTAAAAAACTTGAACCCTTGTAAACATGCGGTATCGTCGTGTGTGACAAGTACTCCACTTAACCTGTTAGTAACCGCTCTCGACGATAGATGCGATACCGTAGTGCGTTGTCTCGTGTTGCCTTCTTGTTGATGCTTGATCGTGATTGCTTCATAGTAATAGTTGCATCTCCGATGATTGCCTTTCCAGTGTTTACTTCTTGTGTGGTCCCGCGGATACTCTCGTTGACGGTGCGAGCTCACGATCGCCTACACCTTCGGAACCCGACTTATCAACAGGCAAGGACTATACATTACTTATGATCCATTCTATTATAACCAGCGGTTGCATGCTAGTCTAGGTTAGGTTCGTTGTTTGATCCTACCACATGTTTACAGCCTCTCTCAAACCGATACAGCCATGTCCCCCTCCCAGCATACCATGTACTGCTATGTTACTATTGTTGGGGTTCGGGGCAGAAAACACAAATTTTTCATAACCTACGAGACCCATACCCAAGACCTATGCTATGTTGATGCAAGTAACGGACAGAAATAGATCACATACCAGTATGTAGTCCGTTAAGCGGGAAACGTTCCCGCATGAACGTGGTTGGTGTAGTCGTACCGGCAATCCCCGATGCCGCGCAGATCCACGATGACTCCTGTAGCCACCCGATCCTTGTAGACCGATGACAGGATTACGTCCCCGTCGGAACGTTGTCGATGAAGACCTCGCGATAAGGCCACGACGACGAAGTAGCACCACAAGTGTAGTGCCTCGCGGGATTATACACATACAGTATACCCGACGTCCCTCCGGGCTCCGAACCAGTAGAGCAGCGGAAAGAAGATGGATTAGGATCCCGATTCCAGCAGCACGACGGCGTGCGTATAGTGGAGAATTCTCCAACCAAGTGTTGACTCCAAACAAGGGTAGTCCACTCGAGGAAGGAGAAAGGAGGGAGAGAGAGATGAGAGAAACTTGTCTCAAATCAATTTGTATGAAGAAAAAGGGCACCCTACCCCTCCTTATATAGGCCAAGGAGGGGTGCCACCCCCCCTCCACTTCCGGGGTGGGACTAATCCCAAGGGAGGGGGGTTTTGGCGCAGCCCTAGGGGGGTGGGCCCCCTTCATGGCGCCATGGCCCATGGGGGAGGACTCCCTCTCCCCCTAATGGGCCCTATGAGGCCCATATGCCTTTTCTTCCATTTTTAATTATATTTAAATACATTTTAATATTTAATTCAGATAATTAAATAATAAAACATATATTAAACATTATTAAATATATTTTGAACCTTTCAAAATACCCGGAACAACTTCCGGCCTTCATCGGAACAATTCCGGTGTTCTCTCCAATTTCTCCGGTGATCCCGAATCAATCCTTACTGCGTCGAGTACCCTTAAGTGTAACACCCTACGGTCCGGGAAACAGCAGACATGATCGAGACAATTCTCATTGATCAATGACTAATCAATTGGACCTGGTTACAATCCTTGATAGCCCCTGCGCTTCCATCGAATGAACTTCAATCGCTGTTGGATCCGTTAACCGTGTGCCTGTTCCCTTTGTGCTATGGTACTTTGCTTGTCCGAGGTTTGATCATCGGTATCCAATATACCTAGTTCGTCCTCGTTATCAACAAACAAGTTTACTCGTTCCCGTGATATTACAACTCCGTGACCTAGTCACACGTTTGCAATCTTTATGATGTAACATCACCGAGTGGGCCCAGAGTACCTATCCGTCACACGGATGGACAAATCCTGCTTTGATCTATTTGCATACTCATTAACATATCTATTCGGAATACCTGAAGTACTCCTTTATGGCCAGCATATTTCAGTCAGGCGGTGGGTAGCAAATCAAGGCATCCTAATAGACAGTAATTACGTATGATCATTACGGTCTAAGGATCTGGTCACTACGTTATAGTTATCGCAATGTCGAACTATGTGACTTGATCACATCGCAACACTACTGGTGGGTGTATGTCCATCATATCATTATCCAATGATACGACTCCATTGTCAACAGACGCCATTGTCTCATGATCGGGAAACCTTGATCATCAATCGCCCAATGGACTAGTATACTAGGGTTGACTAGGGACCTGGTTGTTTGTATACCACACCTGTATTAATGTTTCCTCTTAATACAGTTATATCATAGTATCAAACGTATTATGAACTAATGGAATATGCTCGATAAAACATATTTTATTTGCCTCTAGGGCACATTCCCAACAGCTCCCACTTGCACTAGAGTACAAATAATATAGTTGCATTTTCTCTGGATCATAACTCCTTATTGATCATGCTTGCCCGTGGAAGAGGTTGTATCAACGGTCTGGGTACCATTCAGAACCGTATGTCCTTTTGCAAATCATAATGTCACCTAATTTGACATTCCTTCATTATCCACTATAATGATGAGGTATATATATTTGGCGGTGAAGTGAGACTTCGTTTGCTGTGTCATAGAAATGACATCCGGTGGGTCACGCAGACTTTCTATAGTCATGCACACTTGAAACTCACTCAATCAGAAGTCGAACTTCTTAAGCCATAATATAACTCCTTCTACTTCTAAAGCAGCCACATCAATGTAGATTCAATCCTTAGTGCATTGTATGCAACTTTGATGTCTAACCAAGTTTCTTTCAACTTAGGCATTCATTAGTATGATATCTCAATTTTCTAGGTTAGTGTCAAAACTTGAACCAGCATAAAATTTATGGTCAAGTCCACTATCCTTTACAAATTTGAGATGTATCCTCAGTTCTCTTCAGACACTGAAGGATAAACTTAACTCTTTGTTCAATGATTTACTCATAAATCATATCACAACATGTTCTTACTACTAAGAACTTGGGTCACATTACGTTGAGTACATAACTCTGGTTTTATATGAAAGAACCTATGACAAAGGCATAGAGGATCCAACACATCCATTTCTTTCATTAACCATTAACCATTGTTCTTGTAGTGAGATTAACTCAACACTTCTCTTGGATATACAAGTAAGGACCACTTCTTGACTTGTCCCATTCTGAACTCCTTCAGAATCTTATCCAGGAAAGTATTACGACTCAATGTTATTAAACACATATCTATCTTAATAGATCTTCAATGCTTAATACTTATTCATCTTCATTTATGAAAGATTCAAATAATCATTAACACCAACTACACCATTCATAATATGCTATCCATATATGAGAATGTTATCATGCTCCCACTCAAATATGTCATGCACATATTAAGTTATAGGATAACACTCATATTGCTCCCACTCAAATATGTCGGCCACATATAAGACAAGGATAACATCCACATGGCTCCCACTTAGATATGTCAGACACATATTAAGTTCAGGATACTAACCACATGGCTCCTACTCAAATATGTCATTTAGATATAAGTCTAGGATAATACTCCCATAGCTCCCACTCAAAATATGCCGTCTACATATTAAGTTTCAGGAAACTATTCAGCTCCCACTCAGTTTCATGCAAATGCATGTTTCCTCGATATTTTGGTTAAGTCCAAAATCCTTTGATCATCCATCAAAATGAGAATTCAGTTTACGAGACACTATTATCCATATGTTTTTCCAAAACCTTCTTGTTGTACCAATTACAACACTTCTTCAAATACAGGATTTGAGGAAGTCACGGTATTGATAACAATCCTGGATCAATCGTAGTGAATATCCCTTTGACTCAAGCATTGCTACACATTGTAGTCAACCCATTGAATTTGTCAGAAACAATCTTTGTGACAAACCAATCTTGACGTCCCTTTGATGTTCACATTTATTCCTCATAACTCTGAAGTTATTGTGAATATCAAGTAACCTCCTTACTTGATAAGATTCAAGCAATCTTAAATGTAACTCAACATAGGATTTCATGACTCGTAGTCATATCTCGTACTTAGGTCCACCATCGCTTCTTTGTAGTTCGTAGGAATGTCTTGTTCCATTAACATGACAAGTGAATCATGAATATCATTTTGCACCAGGGGCAAATATATATTCTTGAATCCTACCTTTCTCAGTAAAAGCTCCCGTCAGAAGATCATGATCATTATCATTAGTTTCTCCTCTTATTGTAGAGCTTTGCTTCCAGAACATATTCCGTTGCACTACTATGACATTTGGCGGCAAGGTCAATTACCTTGGTTGAACTTTCACTTTTCTTCCATTACCACATTTATCAAGAATAATTCTTGACAAACACCAAACATAGCAATACAAGTTTTTCTCCTTTTGGTTCTAGTTGTGGAAGATGCATCCATAGTTGTCTAAGGATACACTACAAAGATAATTTATCTTACATAAATCAAGCTTCCTAGAAACCACAACACACCATGACATATATAGTGTTGGTTTCCACGAACTCAGATGGTTGCCTATGATGAAGTGAGTGTTTGCATATTAAATTAATAACTCTAAACAATAATAACGTAACTTGGTAAGAGATAACTTAGACCATACACTTTTCGATATAATATGATCACAATGTTCAGGCACGTCAATCATATTGAAGTGTCTCAAGACATTGCAATTTGTGGAACAACTTTCACACAAGTCTTTATGCCCAAGACTAACTCAAAACATTTGTCACTTTGATCAAATCGTAGAGACTTGTCTTTCTTGTTAATTTAATATCCATCTTTACTCTGAAATCCCTTTTGATCATATCAAATTATTTCAGACTCATGTTTCATTAGTGAATACAAATATTCATCTAAGTCCACATACGAAGTTCACGAAATAATGAAATTCACCACATGCTGACATACGATACATCACAATGTATGATACTCGACAATCAGTACACATTCCGTTTACCAGAATGCGAGGTTTTAGTCATCTCACCTAAAAGGCATGGTTTGTATGTGTCAAGAGATCAAGTATCTTAAGACATCATCATACCATTCATGACTTAAACTGTAGTGTCATTATTAAGCCTGGATATTTCTTGGCATTACAATATTTCTTATAAATGATCAAACAACTATCATCAATATAAGAATAACTCATTCATAATCGTAATGTGACCATAAGAGATATCATTCATGAAAGGAGAACAACTGACTTGTTTCTCACTAATATGAATAATTGTCTTCGCGAGATGCAAGACACACTAATAAAGTCCTCATTCAAACGATCATAAAATTTATTCATATATTAATCAATTGATAGATGTAGAGGGAGAGTGTTGTCGACCATCAACTATCTTGATTGCCGTCAGCACACATTGTCACCTCATCCCTTCCATGTCACTCTCAAGCAGTAAGTTCAAGCATCGAATACTTAATAAACCGCAATTAGTGTTTCGTGGGAAAGACATTTATAACTCGTATATCAAATATACCTTCTCCGTCCATGACCATTCCTGCATTGGTTCTACTCTTAAAGTTCTTGACTTTAACCATGACCTCATGACAGGTGAACGATTCTCCTTCATGACATAGTCCAGACATGGTCTTTGTAACTGGGAGGAAGCGGATGCAACTCCCCAGTTATCGCAAAGTAACCAGTCATTCAGTAGTCCAAGTTATACACAAGGTGTTCCATGTATCTTATACATTTTCCAAGTGACTTTCTCAGCAGGTTGTTCCTTCCACCATAGTTGAAAGAAACCCCGTCCATATACTCATATTCCATTACTCTGATTTGTGACCAAGTGCTTTCAAGTTCACCTAGCACGTCATACGTGTTGGTTAACATGCATTCACAATTCAGATTCCATAGAATGAATTATGATGTATTGGACAGTCATTCATAAGTGACGGTGAGTGCGATACTCATCATCATCTTCCTTGATTACAGATTTGTCAGGTGTATCTCCTAGCAGTTCTTCGTATTATGTTTAGCAAGTCATTACTAATGAGTATGTCTCTAATGGTGTTGGTACACATCAATGAAGTAAGACCCATTTACCTTAAGTTCTATCATACTAAAAGAGCCATAGTTCTAAACATTGGTATGACGTTGTCTACAATGATATTTGCTAAGACATGAAGATTAAGTTCATAATGTGGAGTTTCAATTTGATCTCAAAATTCTAGAAAGCCCCCACTTAGAAAAAACACCTCTCAATTTAACTAAGTGATTACACAATCCTAGCCCCCATACCTCCCCCGATCGTCACGGCCATCAGTATGCGAACCAGGTAGGCCTCTAAGCCAATCACATCAGGCATGTGACTCGTGCTCGACCTTTCGGTCTCCTGTGTTCCAGGCCCGCATCTACATACGTCAAGCCTGCCAATCGAACCTTGATGTTAGCTGTTCAGCAAGGCCATATCTGCATATGCTAGGCTTGCCGAACCCAACCTCATGCGAACTCCGTTTAATATGTAGGACAACTCCGGTATGTACGGAGCATCAAGCCATATGGGAGAACCTTCCAGGCGGTGCCCACCAAGGGAGAACACAATGTTGGTATTGTGAGAGATGGTCCTGTTTCGTGCTACCGTCGATATATCTAGCATATTAGCATAAAACAGGAAGTAAAACTGTAAATCATACAACCTATGATTCCCCCTTACATGCAAATTAAAGTTAAAAACGCCTTTCTACTTTATCTTTTGCAAGTTTTACGTGGCTGCTAGGGGTTTCGAGAAAAGAACCATTTCTACCCTACGAAAACAAGCCACAACACCAGTCCACAATTGTCTCTATTACACCCCTGTCGGGGCCCTCCGTTGCAAACATCTACGCATCGCTAATGCAGAGAGACAGACACCCCCCAGCCACTTTATATGGTACAAGCCATATGTCAAGCGTGGAACCAGTCTCGCGTAAACGCGTAAGTTCGGTCGGGGGCCGCTTCATCAAACATTGCCGCAACGCTAAATGAGTACACGTGAGAGGGTAACAATTGGAGAATTGATGCCCACATACTAGATGTGTTCTATACGTACAATAATACATATACACATAGCCTTGCTCTGATACCACTGTTGGGGTTCGGGGCAGAAAACACAAATTTCTCATAACCTACGAGACCCATACCCAAGACCTATGCTATGCTAATGCAAGTAACGGACAGAAATAGATCACATACCAGTATGTAGTCCGTTAAGCGGGAAACGTTCCCGCATGAACGTGGTTGGTGTAGTCGTACAGGCAATCCCCGATGCCGCGCAGATCCATGATGACTCCTGTAGCCACACGATCCTTGTAGACCGATGATGGGATTACGTCCCCGTTGGAACGTTGTCGATGAAGACCTCGCGATACGGCCACGACGACGAAGTAGCACCACAAGTGTAGTGCCTCGCGGGATTATACACATACAGTATACCCGACGTCCCTCCGGGCTCCGAACCAGTAGAGCAGCGGAAAGAAGATGTATTCGGATCCCGATTCCAGCAGCACGACGGCGTGCGTATAGTGGAGAATTCTCCAACCAAGTGTAGACTCCAAACAAGGGGAGTCCACTCGAGGAAGGAGAAAGGAGGGAGAGAGAGATGAGAGAAACTTGTCTCAAATCAATTTGTATGAAGAAAAAGGGCACCCTACCCCTCCTTATATAGGCCAAGGAGGGGTGCTACCCCCCTCCACTTCCGGGGTGGGACTAATCCCAAGGGAGGGGGGTTTTGGCGCAGCCCTAGGGGGGTGGGCCCCCTTCATGGCGCCATGGCCCATGGGGGAGGACCTCTCCCCCTAATGGGCCCTATGAGGCCCATATGCCTTTTCTTCCATTTTTAATTATATTTAAATACATTTTAATATTTAATTCAGATAATTAAATAATAAAACATATATTAAACATTATTAAATATATTTTGAACCTTTCAAAATACCCGGAACAACTTCCGGCCTTCATCGGAACAATTCCGGTGTTCTCTCCAATTTCTCCGGTGATCCCGAATCAATCCTTACTGCGTCGAGTACCCTTAAGTGTAACACCCTATGGTCCGGGAAACAGCAGACATGATCGAGGCAATTCTCATTGATCAATGACTAATCAATTGGACCTGGTTACAATCCTTGATAGCCCCTGCGCTTCCATCGAATGAACTTCAAGCGCTGTTGGATCCGTTAACCGTGTGCCTGTTCCCTTTGTCCTATGGTACTTTGCTTGTGTGAGGTTTGATCATCGGTATCCAATATACCTAGTTCGTCCTCGTTCTCAACAAACAAGTTTACTCGTTCCCGTGATATTACAACTCCATGACCTAGTCACACGTTTGCAAACTTTATGATGTAACATCACCGAGTGGGCCCAGAGTACCTATCCGTCACACGGATGGACAAGTCCCGCTTTGATATATTTGCATACTCATTAACATATCTATTTGGAATACCTGAAGTACTCCTTTATGGCCAGCATATTTCAGTCAGGCGGTGGGTAGCAAATCAAGGCATCCTAATAGACAGTAATTACGTATGATCATTACGGTCTAAGGATCTGGTCACTACGTTATAGTTATCGCAATGTCGAACTATGTGACTTGATCACATCGCAACACTTCTGGTGGGTGTATGTCCATCATATCATTATCCAATGATACGACTCCATTGTCAACAGACGCCATTGTCTGATGATCAGGAAACCTTGATCATCAATCGCCCAATGGACTAGTATACTAGGGTTGACTAGGGACCTGGTTGTTTGTATACCACACCTGTATTAATGTTTCCGCTTAATACAGTTATAGCATAGTATCAAACGTATTATGAACTAATGGAATATGCTCGATAAAACATATTTTATTTGCCTCTAGGGCACATTCCCAACAACTATTGCTCGTTGCTCAGCCCCTACTTAGTATGCATACTTAGGATGCTACGAATGTTACCCTGTTACTCCTTGGTTTGGGCTATCACCATTATTATATTGATGTGAATGATATGATTATTATAATGTTGACTATACTCGACGAAGGATGGAAGGTCTAGGCTATCCCGCCCCGATGCTTTGTTCCATTCGAGTCACCTAGGACCCGAGTTCCGGGTATTGTGTCTCTTGACGAGCGTGCCTAACCACGTGTGGGATACTATGGGGTCCCCTTTTCTTACCTACCTAGCTTCAAAAATTTCTAGAGGTGGGCCAAGCCGATTTACCATTTGCAAACCATGCATATATGTCTGTCGGGTCGCTCCTAGCAGACATCCTTTAAAACAACTTGGGACAGTGGAGACATGGTTTCTCTATTGGTCCACCCGATCAGCTAGGACCCGATCCCATGTGAGGTGACCCGGTAATCTGACCTGCGTCAGCCGGAAGAGTCCGTTCCGAGAGTGCAGACGGCTTTTGGATTGGGTGTCGAATCCCCGGGGGCCACCCGGATTTGTTCATTGTTAGCTAGAGGGACCTGTCATTTTGGATCTCTCGGAACTAAATCATAAAATGGTTTCCTATGATTGGTAGCAACTCAGAGAGATGGGCGTGCGTGCGGAGCCTTGTAATGGGCAGTTGGTACACCCCTGTAGGGTTAAATCTTTTCGAGAAGTCGTGTCCACGGTTATGGAAGACTTGAGACCTACTCCTTCTTCATAGACAACAACAACTGAGATAATCTTAATAACTTGATCAACGTGTGTGTGCCTTGACTGCTTCTTCTTCGTCGGGATGCGAAGGGGAGTATAAGTATATGATACGTGTTATGTTTGCGTAAGTAGCTGATAGCAAGACTTGTTGGAGGCGATTCCTCATCGAATGCTTGGCTTTTTATCTTACTCTCTAGATCGTTAGCCACTTCATAAATGCTAGTGCGGCAGCAACCTCACCACCTACCCCATCCTTACCGTGAACTACTAGTTATCCTAGAATGACGAGTGATGAAGTCCTTGCTGGGTCAGATGACCACTACAGTTGGATGCTGAGTACTTCTGTACTCATGATACTACCCCCAAACTCTTTTCAGGGTTCTTGATCGACAACAGGTATGGTGATCGACGTTTCACGTAGAGACTCGACGACGACTAGTTAGGCCGATCCCGACGGAGGGCCTGGACCCGTGTGGTTATGGGAGCGATGTCTTTTTCTCTTTGCCACTAGGCATTTGATTGTAGTCTATACTCAGACATGTATCTTCCGCTGATGTATTGTATTAAGGCAGCTGTATGCCGATTGTATGAGATGTTGTACCCATGTAGCTGTAATGTTGTGATATCATGTTGGAAATCCGGGGCATATGGCATTGTCATATGTCGCGGTGGGACTGATATGTGCTTCGTCCCTGGATCTGGATGGAAACATCTAGATCTGGAATAGTACCGCATATCGGACCTTACAACTTGGTATTAGAGCCTTACCGACCCTAGGATTCCTTTTTCTGGCCGAAGTCGGGTCTAGACAAAAACTATTTTTTAGTTACTAAGTTAGTTATCGGAGAGTAGGATTCTTTTTACTCCTTACCCTTGCTCTGGTCAGGACAAGTGTCGTAAGTGTTTTATTCTCGCATTATCCCCCTTCAAACTATAGGATCTCAAGTGTGTGGAGTTTCGGAACCGTTACAATGCCTTGCTTGTAGCGTATTGTCTCGATTCCGATCTCAGGTTTGGGAAAATCCTGTAGTACCTTTAGTTCTTCTGACTCTGGATAACATCTTGGTCGTCCGTTGACCCCATTCCTCTTGCCTAGTATCCTCACTATTTGAGTGAGAATGCTTCTCTTGATCGTCACTTGGAAAGTTATTCTTTCTCTTGATCTCCCGATGGTTTCGTTTTTCCGACGATGTCGTCTCTTTGCGGAAAGTTTTCTCGACGGAGTTCGTCGTCGGCATGGAGCAGAGTCCCTTGTTGGTGGTGTTGAAGATTGTCGACTCTCTTTTCTCTCCCCCTTCTCCCTCGGATCGTCCAGGATCTTGGGATGAGATCCCTTGTTGGTGGTGTTGTATTGTAACAACCCAGAATTTCAAAAAAATTAAATTTTTTGTTTTCTGCGTGAATTGGTTGATTGTCTGATTTGTTTGCGGTGTTTGCGTCCCTGATTTATCGATCGGTGATTATTTCCCCCCTCTTATCTCGTACCAGACGGAGACTGACCCTTGCCACCCTGACACATGACCTTGCGACACCGGGTTAAGCCCGATCATCGTCGCAGAAACCCGCACAAGACCAGCCGTCGCCAACGGAACGAATTAGAAGAGGGTGACCTGCAGCCACCTGCCCAAAACAACATCAATTTACCTCTAGATGCCTCCCCAGACAGTCAAGATCAGATACTGGAACTGCAACTTGGTATTCCTGAAGAGAATGCACCTGGTAATGAGGTGGCTGAGAATATTGCTCCTGAATTTGATCCTCTTGAAGTTGAGATTGAGGACATGGGCATTGCACCTGGAGAAACACTTGGAAATGTTGTTTTGAGCCATGTCCCTGAGCCTGAGATGCATGTTGTGGGGACAGATGACAACAACATGGAACTTGCACCCAAGAGCATGGTGCCAAAAGCTCCTGACATCATGGCTGGATGCTCAGCCCCTATCCAACCTGGGCAGGAGATGCTCCCTGATTTCACCACCAATGCACTTATTGCTGTTGCATTAGAATCTCCAATTGACTTGGCTCAGTGCAACAACTCTGAGCCTACCACATTTTTGGTGCAAGCCAGCTCTCAGATTGCTCAACCTGAAGATCATTTGGCTTCAATTGAGGGTGAGATTTCTCCAACCTTTAACCTTTCCTCCCATGGACCTGCTTCCTCCTCACAATTGAATATGGGATCAAATAATCTTGCTTACACACAAATAAAATCTGGGATTTCCATAGACATGGAATATAAGTTGTTCAATGAAACCCTTGAGAAAATTGGTGTATCTGCTGCTTCAGGTCCTGTTAATGACTTTGACACTTCATTTGGATCTCTTAAAAGTGTCTGTTTATCCACAGAAGGCATGGAGATGTGGAAGTTACACTTTGCTCCAAGAGACTCAGAGAGTGCACATCTTGCAAAAGTTCCTGTAAGTTGGTTTAACTTTATTGTGCACATGCTTACCTCTCCAGATCAGTATGAGCATGCTCAAAAATTGCTAATATCACCCATGTGGAACATGATCACTGAAAATGATTCTGAGGAAAACTTCATCTTCCATATTCCTGACAAAAGCACTGTCTCTCAGGCCCCTGCCTGCAGATCTGCTGAAAGGAATAAGGATGAGGTTAACATGGAAGACAAGGAGAATGAGCTGGGGCCCATGAATGGACAGTTGCAGGAGAGAGGATCCCATGTAATCATCTCCAAAAAGAAAAGAGGGAAATCTGCCCTCCTTGATACCGAGGTGAGAAGAAGTGACATAAGAAGATCAATCAATGATGGTTTCAAAGTGAAGCCTTGCCCTAATATTAACAGCCTCCCCTGTAATGCTTCTCCTCCTGAATTGCAAAAGAAAGTTGTTAAAAACTTGTCTTCTTCCTTTTGCAAGGTTGTTGACAATGAGCTAGAGGAGAAACTATCCAAGAGGCCTAAGAGGAAGACTAAGGAGGAGATGGCCAAGGTTTCCAAGGCCAAGGACAAAACTATCTCAACTAGTCTTTTATGATTAGTCCAATCCTAGAAATGTTTACTAAGTGGAGATAACTTCCACTTTCAGTGAATTGGGATTGCTGGAAACTTCTTTTGGTGTACTTGAATTGTAATAGTATGAAAGGAACTTCCCACTGCTATGTACATGGCTACTTGAACTATCTGAATCATGTATGGATCATTTATGGTGAAACTATCAGCAATCTTCTCTCTTGGACTGGTATGGGGAATGATAATGTTTCTCATTCTAGTGGGAATCTTTTGTGTTGTTTCAATGAATAACAACAGATCATGGAATATCCTAAACTGGAATGTTAGGGGAATCAATGCTAAAGACAAATGGAATGCTATCAGTAATAAGATAGAAGAGAGATCTTGTGCTGTAGTTTGCTTACAGGAAACAAAAAGAGAGGAATTTGATCTTCAATACTTAAGAAAGTTATGTCCAAAAATGATTTCTAAATTTGTCTTCTTACCATCTGTGGGGGCCTCTGGTGGAATTCTAACTGCTTGGAATGATTCCATTCTAGAAGGGGAAATGGTGTTTCAAAACAAATTCTCCTTTCTGTGCAATTCACAAACATGCTTTCAAATCAGACTTGGATTCTGACTAACATCTATGGTCCATGTTCACAAGAGGATAAAGTTGAGTTTCTCCAATGGTTTAGTAACATTGACATGCCTGAGGAGAATGACTGGATCATCATGGGTGACTTCAACTTTATTAGATTACATGAAGACAGGAATAGACCTGGAGATGACATCAATGATATGCTCTTGTTCAATGAGGCCATTAGCAAATTAGGACTCACTAAACTCCCTCTGAAAGGGAGACAATTCACCTGGAGCAACATGCATGAGAATCATTTGCTGGAAAAGTTAGATTGGTTCTTCACTTCAGCATCTTGGGCAACCTCTTACCCTGCCACCACTGCCCTTCCTCTGGCTAAACCAATTTCTGATCATCTGCCTTGCATGATTAAAATTGAGTCTAAGATCCCAAAATCAAGAATCTTCAGATTTGAAAATCACTGGATGAAACATGATGACTTCATTCCCATAGTTCAAACTTCTTGGAACATCCTTGTTGGATATACAGATGCTGCAAAAAAAAATCAATGCCAAGCTCAAGAATGTCAAAATAGCCCTGAAACTTTGGGCCAAGACACTTCCAACCCTGAAGATCGAGATTGGTAAAATAAATGGGTACATTTTCCTCCTAGACTTCTTTGAAGAATTCAGAGATCATTCTGTTCAGGAATGGAATTGCAGAGTGTAGCTGAAAGAGTATTTCCTAGATCTTCTTGATAGCCAGAAAATCTATTGGAAACAAAGAGGAAAAATCAACTAGGTCAGGTTGGGGGATGAGAGCTCAGAATTCTTTCATGCTAGAGCTACCCTAAACCACAGAAATAACTATATTGCTGTTTTGCATGACAACAACCATGTTGATATCTCTGACCATGATGGAAAAGCAACTATCCTTTGGAATAGCTTCAAAAATAGAATGGGCTTTTCCAATGGGATAAACATGCACTTTGATCTCAGAGAGTTATTACACGGTTGATATGACCCTCAAATTCTACAACAACTTGAGTTACCTTTCTCTTCTGAGGAGATCAAAACAATCATTGAGGAGCTCCCAAATGGAAAGTCCCCTGGCCTTGATGGTTTTAATAATGAATTCATAAAAAAGTGCTGGTGCATCATTGGCCCTGACATGGTGGAAATGATTCATGCTTTTCATGCTGGTACAATATCACTTGAGAGTATCAACTCCTCCTTCATCACTCTCATCCCCAAGAATTCAAACCCTTGTTGTGCTTCTGACTTTAGACCAATTTCTCTGCACAACACTTCCCTCAAGATCCTAACCAAGCTACTTGAAAATAGACTCCAGAAAGTGATCCTAAAACTAGTACACATCAATCAATATGGCTTCCTGAAAAATAGAGCCATTCAAGATTGTATTGGATGGGCATTTGAATACCTCCACCTATGTCATAAATCCAATGTGGAGACCTTGCTCCTTAAGCTTGACTTTGAGAAAGCTTTGACACCATAGAGCACCAAGAAATTATTGAGATTCTAAAAGCAAAAGGTTTTGGTAGCAAATGGATCCAATGGATGGAGATGCTCTTCAACTCTGCTACATCTGCTGTCCTGCTTAATGGAGTTCCTGGGAAAAAGTTTTACTGCAAGAGAGGGGTGAGACAAGGAGACCCTCTATCCCCCCTTCTGTTTTTTTAGCTGCTGATTTACTTCAGTCCATCCTTAACAGAGCTCAAGCCCTAGGATTGCTGTCTTCTCCAATACAGAGCAATGTTTGCCCTGAATTCCCAATTGCACAATATGCTGATGATACACTCATTGTGCTCAAGGCTGACTCTAGACAACTGATTTGTCTCAAGGCCCTCCTGAATACTTTTCCTGATGCCACTGGTTTGAAAGTGAACTACCATAAATCTCACTTGGTTCCTATCAACATAGATGACATGAGGGTGGAACATTATACCAATACACTCAATTGTCAGAGAGGCCACTTCCCAATAACATACTTGGGAATTCCCTTAGGTACTTAGAAGCCAAAAGTGGAACACCTCATTCCCATAGTCAGAAGGATTGAGAAAAGGATTTCTGGTATAGCCAATTTCCTGACCTATGCAGGTAGGCTAGTGATGGTCAAATCTGTGCTCTCCTCACTAGCTATGTATTGCATGACCTGCCTTGATCTCCCTAATACTGTTAAGCAGCAGATCAACAAATACTTGAGGCAGTGTCTTTGGAGAGGTTCAAACATGGAGGATAAGAAACCTACTCTTGTGGCATGGTCATCAGTTTGTAGGCCTAAAAATCAGGGTGGACTTGGAGTCTTAAACATCAATGCCGAAAACAATGCCCTGCTCCTGAAAAATCTACACAAGTTCTTCAACAACCATGACATCCCATGGGTTAAGCTGGTTTGGGAAGCCTACTACAGCAATGTACATCTCCCAGGTAATCAAGTGGTTGGCTCTTTTTGGTGGAAAACACAGACTGCACTCCTGGACCAGTTTAAATGTATGGCTAAATGCATAATTGGAAATGGAGCTTCAGCCTCTTTTTGGTTTGACCTCTAGAGCACTCAGTGCCTTCACACTCAGTTGCCTCACATCTTCACATTTGCCAAGAACCAGTCCATTTCTGTTAAAGAGTTCATGGCCACTGAATACATGGAGGACCTTTTCCATCTGCCCCTTTCAACACAAGCTTTTCAGGAGTTCCAGATCATTGACACACTTTGTCAAGAATTCAATCTGAGCAGCAACTCTACTAATAATGACCAATGGAGCTACATTTGGGGTGGCAAACAGTTCAGCACTGCAAGAGCTTATAGTTCCTTGATTGGAGTTAAGTCTGTACCACCACACTATAATTGGATCTGGGCAACCAGTTGCCAAACCAAAGAATAAAGTATTCTGTTGGTTGCTAATACAAGATAGACTAAACACAAGGAACCTCCTTAGAAGGAAAACTTTCCATCTGCAATCTTACAACTGTGCAACATTCAACTGCCAAACTGAAGAAACACTGCATCACCTGTTCTGGACATGCCCATTTGCATCCTCTTGCTGGGACTTCATATGCCCAAACAGAATCATCAATGCCTCAATTCTTGAAGCTATTGCTGACATGAAGCTGAAACTGAATGTCCCATTCTCAGTAGATATCATAATCATTGCTGCTTGGTGCATTTGGATGGCAAGAAATGACAGAATCTTCAGAAACAAGGCCCCCTCCATGCTGCACTTGAAGGAACACAACTTCTCTGAGCTGAAACTCTTTAGATTCAGGATCAAGAACAAATATTCAGAGTCATTCAAAGAATGGCTTGAATCTGTAATATAACTTTTTATTTTGTTGCTTTTTCTTCTTTTATTTCTCTCTTGGCTTAGCTCAAGCCATGTAAACTTTTGTTAATTTTAATAAAGTAAAAGCTGCAGTGGGGTATTGCCTTACTGTTTCCCCCCTCAACGGAACGAAAAACCCGTTTAATAAGTAAACGGGATATTTTTCTAGCACGCCAGAAAGTGTTCTCGGAGCGGTTCCTGCGCGAGGTGAACGCCGCCGGCTCGATGCGCTGATCGCGCAGTTCGAAGTTTTACCCGAATCAGAGGTCCTGCGGACCCCCGGCGGTCAGAAACGTAAACACCGCACGCGCGAGAGAGAAACCGGGGATGTTTTTGCAAACTACCAGCCACCTGGGCTATAAATAGACCACCATCCCACTTAGGGTCCCCCCTAAGCCAAATAGGCAGCCACCAGCCCCCAGATCTGAAAAAATAGCCCCAATTTTCGCAATTTAGCCTATTTTTGCAGCAAATCCTAGCCTCCCTCAGATCCTGACCATCGGATCTGTCAATCCGGTGGCCGGGATAGCGCCACGTCACCAATTGGAGAGACCGGAGACGCTGCCTCCCGCCTCGCGCTCCGACGAGCTCCGCCTCACCACCGCCAGGTCGCCACCTCCTCTCGTTCCTCTCCTCTCCCCGTCCTCACTTCCCTCTCTCCTCCCTGCAGCCGGACGCCGCCGCGCTGCCGCTCCGCCGCGCCATGGAGACCCCGAGCTCGAAGCCCTCAAGCCGCCGCGCCCCGTTGGCCTCCACCTACGCCGCCGTCCAGATCCGGCCGGGAACCGGCGGATCCGGACCATCTGCACCACCTGTGCCCCGTTCCTCGCTGACGCGGATGTACCCCGGCAAATCCCATTGTCAGGGACCCTGGGTTAGTCATGAGAGGCACAGGTTGGACGATGGCTCGTCGGCTAACAGGAGGATACGTTCCTGCTCGATGTTATTGATTGGAGATGGCGATTACAGGGAAGCCAAGGCTAGTGCGCACAAGGCTAGGGTTACATATTGTGTATTGGATTCTCTCGACGTCTCCCCTCCTAGCCCTTATATACTAGGCTAGGTCTCGGGGAGTCCGTATAGAATTACAGATGAGGTTTCCTAACCCTGATCTTGTACCATATGGCAAGTTTGCACCTCCCTTATGAGTCGTGGACTCCTACGTCGGTGCCAATAGTGGGCCAAGATTGGGCCCAGGTGGCATATCTGTGGGCCTTCTGTCTTCGGGTACACCGGGTAGGCTCATCCATAGGAGTCGTGGGGTCACCCCCTCGTCAGTAGCCCCCAAGTGCCTGGGGGGCTCGAAGAGTCGCGCAGGGACTCGAATCCATACTTGCGTCGTTTTAGGTATGCACGGTTCAACCGCGGGTCGCTGGCAGTCTGGGGCCATGACAAAACCTGTTTCGAGGGATGCTAAGCTGAAAGGGCCCAAGGAGTTGACTGGTCGAGGCTTGTGAATTGCACTAGTGGCAAAAACCGCAGTAGCCCAATCAAACCCATGTCCCTCGACATGAGCTTGGAACACTGGTGTCGAGAAAAAGTCAAGCCGCTGTAGGTCTTACAGTGATCAATTGCCGCCAGTAAAGTTTGTAGCCTAGGCGCGTCCGCCCGGCTTTTTCTATCATGCAAGCGCATGGGAAAGATTGGGAGTGAAATCGCTCCGCGGCAAGTCCCAGCCCGGCCGATCTGCGCAACGGGGTCTTACCTACACGCTAAGCTTGCGTGGCATCTGGGCACAGTGTGTCGTTTTCCAGGAATATGTATTTTTTATTGAGGCGCGGAGCCTAGTTGATAATGCACCCACTTGGAATAAAAAATCAAGTGAGCTGTTTTAGCAGTCCCTTGCGGAGCTTGGTCAAGCGCTCGGGCGAGGAGTAATGTAGAGGAGTACTTGCTCGGGAGGTCTTCGAGTGTTCGGGTACTTTAGAGTTTGTGAGTAATCACTCAAGTATCTCCTTCGCTCTCGGGGTGAGGGAGCACCCGATACTCTGGGATCGCTCGATCTGGCGAGTGCAGGTCTGCTTATCTTCTGCCGTGGTGAGGGAGCACCCGAAACTCTTCATGTGTGCGAGTAATCACTCGAGCACGTCTTTTATTTTAGGTGAGGGAGCACCCAAAACTCTCATGGGTGCGAGTAATCACTCGAGCACGTCTTTTCTTTTAGTTGAGGGAGCACCCGAAACTTTCATGGGTGCGAGTAATCACTCGAGCACATATTTAATCTTTAGGTGAGGGAGCACCCGAAACTCTAGTGGAGATGCTCCCGATGGGACTTAAATATATTTGAAAAATGTATTTGAGTTAGTAAAAAGGTGCTTGCAGGCTGTATTTTTTGCGCTGCCATATTAATTTACCTCTTCTTGGTAAGGATACCGATCTCTTTTGCTGGAGGAACGTCAAAGATGCTTTGTCTGCGAACCTTTATGTCTTCATGACCGGTCATAATGATGGCTGTTGGTGGCGTGCTGCAGCCTCCTTTTTGAGTTATCGATGTGCGTATTGAAAACGCGCGAGATTTGACGCATCTGGCGCACAGCGCCGCCCGTGTGAAGGAATCTTTGTCTCGGAATTCGAATCGCCCGGCATGCTTGGTCTTTGAATTAATTGCTGCCGTCGTCTGGGCTTCTGCGTGCCCTTGGGGTTCTGCTATAAATAGACCCTTTTTCTTCATCTCGCAGTAGTGTTCGTCTTCTACCTCTCTAGCTCCTCTTCTTCATCTTCTCATGGGAAAAAAACGAGGTGCAGGTATGACTAGCCACGGCCGGGTTCGCCGTGGTCGCGGTGGTCGTACTCCGCGCTCTTCTCGCGGTGGCCGTCGTGGTGCACCGTCGACGCCTTCCTCCTCTTCCTCGGAAGAGGTTTTTGGCGCTATGATTTCCTCCTGCGCGTCCGTGGCCGGAACGCTGCTCGCATTCTGCTTCCTTCTGCATTTTCTTCCCTTATTTCTGAGCACAGTCTTGATGGCTTGCTGCTTCGTCTTCAGGGGTGCGCTCGATCTCCTTCTTATGTTAAGTTGGAGATTGATAGTTCCCGCTTGATTTTTATTGGCTTTGGATAGAAGTCGTTTGCTCGACGCTTGAACTTGCGTGATGGTGACACTCTTCGTTGCCGTTTTGATGGTGAAGACACTCTTATCATCCACGCCTTTGACCCGAGTGGCAACCGCATGGATCCGTACTTGCCCGAGACAAGCAGCGATGGTTCTCACAGGTCGAGGAGTCCTTCGCGTGCGTCTTCAACTGCTTCCTCCTCCGGCAACCCTTCGGGTGCTGATGCTGAGCCTTCTTCAACTGCTTCCTCCTTCGGCTCTGAAGAGGACCCCGACGTCAAGCCACCGATCAAGCGGGCGTGCCAGGCGACCTTGTAGAACTGGAGGCAGTGGTGTTGTCTTCATCGGCAACTCGGGTGGAGCTGGAGAAGAGGCTGGTGGAGCAGGAGAAGAAGCTGGTGGAGCATCGTCCTCAGTGCTCCGCAAATAAGTCAAGCTTCACCTTTTGTTATGTCATTGACATCATGATGTTGCTGCTTCGACTCCTCCTTTGTCTGTGATGATGCTTGTTGTCTTAGTGCCAATTATCCCAGCATGGGCACACATGTAGAAGTCATAATTCCTTGGGTGATTGATGCTGCAGATTTATTGGCTGCTTGTGTCTTTTGTAACTAGGTTAGTTCTTCATGTAATGAGGATTGCCTTCGAGTAGTCAGAGCTGCCTTCTATCCAATGTACTTCTAATCTTTTTGTACTGAGAATGATCTTCGGGTCTTTGTAATGCGAACTGTGCTTGAGTCTTTGTAATGGAGTCTGTCTTCGAGTCCTTTGCCACCGAGAGCTGTGTTCGAGTCCTTTGCGAACGAGAACTGTCTTCGAGTCCATTAGATCTTTACACTGTGGGTTCTATCGGGTGCGCGACGGCGCTCCCGATGGGAGTAGCCCCCGAGGCTACGTTTGAGTCAGAGAGTCGAACGCAGGCTGAGATTTGTTTCCTTTGTCACTCTTCCGCTAATTTCTGACTTTTATCGGGTGCGCGGCAGCGCTCCCGATGGGAGTAGCCCCCGAGTCTTTTAGGTGATCGTTGGCGATCTGGTGAAGACTAAAGGATTGTCTGCGTCCTGCGCTCCATCCATATTTCTCCAGAGTGCTTTGTGTTTCATCTGGTTGTAGCCATGTCTTCTGAACCATTTTCCAGCAAGTGGAACCTATCAGGGGTTGTTGCTTGGGCCCTTTAAGTTTTCGGACTGCGTGAGTGTTTCTCGGGGGGAGGTCGTGCTCGAGCCCCCGAGTTCTTTGGGTAAAGATCGCGTGAGCGAAGATAGCGTATCTCGGGGGGAGTTTTGTACTCGAGCCCCCGAGTGCTTTGGGTAAAGATCGCGTGGGAGATGACAGCGTCTCTCGGGGGGAGTTTTGTACTCAAGCCCCCAAGTGCTTTGGGTAAAGATCGCGTGAGCGATGATAGCACCTCTCGGGGGGAGTTTTGTACTCGAGCCCCCGAGTGCTTTGGTTAAAGATCGCGTGAGCGACGATAGCGTCTCTCGGGGGGAGTTTTGTACTCGAGCCCCCAAGTGCTTTGGGTAAAGATCGCGTGAGCGACAATAGCGTCTCTCGGGGGGAGTTTTGTACTCGAGCCCCTGAGTGCTTTGGGTAAAGATCGCGTGAGCGACAATAGCGCATCTTGGGGGGAGTTTTGTACTCGAGCCCCCGAGTGCTTTGGATAAAGATCGCGTGAGCAACGATAGCGTCTCTCGGGGGGAGTTTTGTACTCGAGCCCCCAAGTGCTTTGTGGTAGTATTTGGGCAACATCATTTTATTGCGTTGAAGGTTTACATGAGCTGCCAGATGAGCATGACTGGTATAGACTATGGGTAGAACAGGCGTAGGTTCGCTACGTTCCATGGATTTCCCACGTCCTTGTCAGTCTTCGGGTTATTCAGCCTATAGGCGCCTCCTCCTATGACTTCTGAGATTATGAACGGTCCTTCCCATTGGGGGCAAGCTTGTGGACTTTCTCTTGTATGAGCCGTAGAACAAGGTCGCCTTTGTTGAAGTTTCTGGTGCGCAGGCGGCTGCTTTGGTAAGTGCGCAGCTTGTCCTGGCACCCCTTTGATCTCGCTAGGACTGTGTCCCTTGCTTCGTCTGCTATGTCCTTGTCATCTTGCAGTGCTTATTCTGCTTCTTCCTCTTCGTACCCCGAGATCCGGGGTGCCCCGAATTTGAGGTCATGTGGTAGTACTGCCTCCGACCCGTACACCATGAAGAAAGGTGTGTACTGGGTTGCGGTGTTTGGGGTGGTGCGCAGGCTCCATAGTACTGCGGGGAGTTCTTCTGCCCAGTTGCCCGCAGCCTGCTCGAGTGGTGCAAGGAGTCTCTTTTTGAGTCCTCCGCAGACTAGGCCATTTGCTTTTCCACTTGGCCGTTAGACTGTGGGTGCGCGACTGATGTGTAGTTGATTTTGATGCGCAGTTCTTCGCAGAAGTTCTGGAATTCTGCCGCTGTGAAGTTCGTACCGTTGTCCGTGATGATGTTGTGCGGCACTCCGGACCTGAAGATGATTGATTTGATAAAGTTCACTGCCGTGAGGGCCGTGGAGCTGGTGATGGGCACTGCTTCGATCCACTTGGTGAACTTGTCGACTGCTACCAGCAGGTGTGTTCTTCCTCCTTTCGATGATTTCTTGAGCGGGCCCACCATATCGAGTCCCCAGGTGGCGAACGGCCATGATAGTGGTATGGTCTTGAGTTCTGAGGCTAGAGCGTGCGGTCTGCTGGCAAATTTTTGACAGGCAATGCAACGCCGCACGATGTCTTCTGCGTTCCTCATGGCTGTTGGCCAGTAGAGTCCTGCTCGAAAGGCTTTTGCCATGAGTGCTCGACTGCTGGCATGGTGCCCGCAGGTGCCTTCGTGGATCTCCAGTAGTAGGGTTTTGCCGTTTTCCTCATCGGTGCATTTGTTAGTACTTGGGAAATGCTGTGCTTGTAGAGTTGCCCGTTGATTTCCGTGAAATCTTTGGATCACCGACTGACGCGTCTGGCTTCTGCGACGTTCTACAGTAGGGTGCTGTCGATTAGGAATCTGAGAAGCGGCTCTCTCCAAGATGGGTCTTCGGGTGCGGCTGGCTCTGGCTCCTCGACTGCATTGTTGGCTTCTCCATTAGCGATTGGGTTTGCGGCTGCCACTTGTGCTAGTTCTCCTGTGTTGTCCTCCTCTGTGTCTGCTTCTGGTCCGAGTTCTTTGATTGTGACGATGATCCCGTCTATGTAGGCCTGGATGTTTCCACCAATCTGGTTTCTCATGTATGCTTATGTCATTTGCTGGTATACTTTTCCTGCATTGTTTATGCTGAAAGGCATTTTAGGGTGGCAGGATGTGACGCTAGGGATGACGGCCAAGGCGTGCTCTTCGTCTTCTTCCTTCATCCTGATTTGATTGTATCCTGAGTAGGCTTCGAGGAACGATAGTAGATCGCATCCTGCTATTGAGTCGATTATCTGATCGATTCTTGACAGGGAAAGTGGTCTTTTGGGCAGTGTTTGTTGACTGGCCCATGGTCGACGCACATTCGTAGTACGTCTTTGTCTTTCTTGGGAACCAGCACAGGGTTGGCGACCCAAGTGGCTTTCTTCGTCTCTCGGATAAATTGGGTGTCGAGTAATCGGTTGACTTCCTCCACGATTGCTCTGTGCTTGGGTTCTGGGAATCTTCGTAGCGCCTGCTTCACTGGCTTGGTATTTGGCTTGATGCGCAGCGCGTGTACCGCGAGCTCACGCGGTACTCCTGGCATGTCGGCTGGGCGCCAGGCAAAGATTTCCCATTCTTCGCGGAGGAAAGCGATGAGGGCAGTTGCTTGCTCTTCCGGGAGGTGGGCGTACACGCGGACTATTTTTTCTGGGTCCGTCGAGTGCGCCTGGTGGGTGGTCGTGTCGCTGTCGATCCTGAAGTCCCGTCCATACTCTTTTGTCTCGCTTCGGCTTTCTAGCGGAAAGATACTTTTGTTTGTCGCCATGGCTATTTCCGTGAGTTCTTGCTCGGCTCCGAAGGTGTCAAAGACTTTGTGGAAATCGCAATCGCACTTGTCTGATTTGGTGAAGCTCCCGTTGACTGTAATGACGCCGCGGATCCTGGAATCTTGAGTTTGAGGTAGGCGTAGTGCGGAATCTCCATGAATTGCGCGAATGCTGGACGTCCCAATATGGCATGGAATTGCGACTGCCAATCGAGTACTTCGAACTCGAGGGTGTGTCTTGCGAAATTGCGTCTGCTGCCAAAGACAACTTCGAGCTCGATTACTCCAAGGGAAGTGGCCGATTCTCCTGGTACTACTTCGTATAGCACGATGCTTGATTTCTTCCATACTGATCGTGGGATCAGCATCTTGCGTAGGGTGCTGACGAAGATTATGTTCATGCGCTTGGCTTCTCGCTGTTTTTCTTCCTTGAGGCTGTCGGCGAGTTCGTTGAACAGGCGGCAGGCTCCCAGAGTGTGACTCGATCTGATGTATCCCCAGTTGTCTTAGAATCAATGGATCGTGCAGAGTCCTTCTAGCTGTTCCCTGGCCGTGAGTTTGCCGGATCCGGCGTGGCGTTTCCTCCTTGAGATTCGGAAGAACAACGCGTGATCCGCTGGGTGCTCGTGAACTCGCAGGTCGATTTCGATCCCTTCGCTTAGATTCTGGTTCCTTATAAGATTGGAAAATTCGTCTGGTCTTCGATCTGGGTCGTAGTATTCGCCGGTCTGAGTCTCAGAGTCGCTGTCCTGGCGGGCGGCAACTGACTGCACGGCGGCGGGTCGTCGAGTGGTCGGCGAGCGCATGGCTGTATAGTTCGACTCGTCGAGTGGGGTCTCTTCGTAGAATCCTCGCGCCTGTCTTCTGGGTCGTCAGTTTCTTCCTAGTTGGCGATGATCTTGGCGATCGCTGATCTCGAGCTCAGAGTCGGTATTTTGTTGCGCGGCGGGTGCCTGGGTGGAGGTGGGTCGTCGAGTGGTCGGCAAGCCCTCTGCTTCGTGCTGTAGCTCGTCGATCGGGATCTCCATGTGGAACCCTCGCACCTTTCTTTTGGGTCGTCGAGTTCTCTTTCGCTGGCGGTGGGCTCGATTGCCGCCGTAGTATTGGTCTTGGCACGGTTTCAGGCTGAGCGATCTCGCTGGGGTGGCAGAGATGTTTGCCGTGATCTTGAATTCTTCGGGTGGACTGCATCTGGTTCTTGCTCTTGAGTTGTGGCTTGCTGAGGACGGAACCGCCGAGATCGTAATTCCAACCTGTGTAGTTCCCACAGACGGCGCCAATTGACGGGGATGTACCCCGGCAAATCCCATGGTTAGGGACCCTGGGTTAGTCATGAGAGGCACAGGTTGGACGATGGCTCGTCGGCTAACAGGAGGATACGTTCCTGCTCGATGTTATTGATTGGAGATGGCGATTACAGGGAAGCCAAGGCTAGTGCGCACAAGGCTAGGGTTACAGATTGTGTATTGGATTCTCTCGACGTCTCCCCTCCTAGCCCTTATATACTAGGCTAGGTCTCGGGGAGTCCGTCTAGAATTACAGATGAGGTTTCCTAACCCTGATCTTGTACCGTATGGCAAGTTTGCACCTCCCTTATGAGTCGTGGACTCCTACGTCGTTGCCAATAGTGGGCCAAGGTTGGGCCCAGGCGGCATCTCTGTGGGCCTTCTGTCTTCGGGTACACCGGGTAGGCTCATCCATAGGAGTCGTGGGGTCACCCCCGAGGCGAATGAGTCGTGGAGTACTACGTCCGTGCCAATAGTGGGCCAAGGTCTTGCAATGGGTCCTAGCGAGATCGTAATTCCAACCAGTGTCCTCCGTGTAGCCTCCGGCCGCCTCGCCGGCGAGCCGCCAGCCCGCCGTCGCCGCTTCCCTGTGCGGCACGGGGACGAGCCGGCCTCGCTAGGACCGCGCCCGACTGGGCCGCCTCCCCAGCGTCCGGTGGGCCGCGCGAGCGCCACCAGCGCATCAGCATCCCCTCGGCCTACGTCGCCCAGGGCGTAGCCCCGCTATCTCGCGCCCCCGCCGAACTGGGCCAGGCCCAACGAGGTGAGCCCCTCCTTTTCCTTTTTTGTTTTTGTTTTTTTTGTTTCGCTAGTGGGCTTGGCCCATTTTGGTTTGCTGCTGTATAGCGCTCGAGCGCTGTATAGTTATCTTGCGCTCTCTGGCTAGGTCCGTTTAGGCAGATTCGGCCCAGTAGACCGTGTATTTGTTTTTCTTTTTTTCTGGTTATTAATTGGCAGATCATGTTAGATTTTTGCGGTGCGTGTATCTTTTTAACGGTAGCTCGGATCGTGATGCTTTAAACATAGAAGTTGCTTAGTTTTTCGTGTAGAATAATGAAATGTGCTCTTTTTCCATGTTTGCTCTTATTTACATGCTGTTTTACTGCTAATTACCACCCTTGCCACTGTAAATGGTTTCTTTAATAACTTTTTAACCGTTGCTCCGATAAAAATGTTCTTTATATGTAAATTGACTAGAATTGCATGTAGAATATGTTTATGCTGCTCTTGCTTGCTAATAAAAAATGAAAAATATGGTTTAGGACAGATCAGAACCAAAGTCTTTAATTGTTATGGGGTACTTAGTCGTTTGCCATGTTTAGGGTGTTACCTCATTTAAACTTGACTAGCATAGATAGTTTAATTATGCTTCACCTTTTGTCATGATTGTGTGATATGCAATGCTTGGGTGAGATGCCATGTTAACAACCTTTGCTCATCTTGTGTAGCTAAACAACTTGAACCCTTGTAAACATGCGGGATCATCGTGTGTGACAAGTACTCCACTTAACTTGTTAGTAATTGCTCTCGACGATAGATGCGATACCGTCACTACAGGAAACAAGAGTTTTGCCGTCAGCCAAAGCTGACGGCAAACACCTGAAAAGCTGACGGCAAAGGCTTTGCCGTCAGCTCCATGACGGGAAATGTTTTGTCAGCTCCTCAGTCGGTAGTGAGCTGCTTTGCCATCAGCTTATAATCGACCGATGGCAAAGACTATGCCGTCAGCTTTTTTGCGCCGGCTGACGGCATAGCAGCTCGTACGGCCAGCCTCTGACTTAACACCATGGGCTGAGTTAACGATGTGCTTTGCCGTCAGCTAACGTCCTGGCTGACGGCAAAGCCCTATCCTGGGTCCACACGTCAGCAGTTTGCCGTCAGCTACGCCCTGGCTGACGGCATAAAACTGGCTATGGGCCCGCGTGTCAGCCTGACATATGCCGTCAGCTTAGCGTGGGCTGACGGCAGCCAACCTACTCTTGGCTGTCAGCCAGCTTAAGGCTGACGGCAAAGCCTTGACCAAATGGTCACTGCCACAGCCCAGATTGCACAGGCTGCTGCCACGTGTCCCCTTTGCCGTCAGCTTGTCGAGGGCAACGACTTTGCCGTCAGCCAGCTGACAGCAAAGCTCTCTGTTTCTTTCTTTTTAATTTATTTTCTTTAATTCCCTATATTTAAACAATAATATATATATATTCTGTGGACTCAGGGGCTAGTAAATTATAGTCCACATGATATATTATAGTCATATAAACACAAAGTCCACATGATATAAATGATATTAAGTCATACAACCATCTCCAACCAACAAGTCATACAAAAAGTGCCAACATGATATAAAGTCCACTAGCTAGTGCATACATATAGTTTAAAACAGCAACAAGTCGACTACATAACCACACGCGTCTACAAAGGCCACCACTATGCAAAGAGTGCATACAAATAAGCATCCATCCTAACATCCTATTTCTACAAGAAGAAGCATCCATCCATGCATAAAGAGAAATCTGCAAAATGAAAACATAATCATATGTTAGTTACGGAAAAGAAGAAATCCAAAATGATGAAAAGATGAAAAGAAAAAAGAAAAAGAAGAACAAGGAGAAAAAGAGTAAGGAGAAGAAGAAGAGAAAAGGAAAAATAAGAACAAGATGAAAAGAAGAAGAGAAGATGGAGAAAAAGAAAGAAGAGAAAAAGTAAGAATAAAAAGATCTTTTCTTCTTTTACTTTCTTTTTCACCTCTTTCTTCTTCACTTCTTTCTTTTCCTCCTCTCCTTCTTATTCTAATATAATTCTTCTTCTTAGACCTTAAGAGCTAAATATATCTCATTTTAGATCTAACTAAGTCATTAATTCAATTTTTAGCTTTATATGCAAAGTATAAGTCATTTTTAAGGTTTATAAGCCACCTAAGCTAGTAAATTCAATCACGATCTCGGCGGTCCAACCTTCAGAAAATCATGACTCGAGGACTAGAGCCAGATCTAGCCCTCTCGAGGAGTTCAAGTTCACCACAAGCGTCTCCATCGCCCCGTCAAGATCACTTAACCTGCAGCCGAATCAAGTCCAGCACATCGGCGACCGCCAGATCTATCGCCGACGGAAAAGAACCCGACGACCCAGGAGACAAGCGTGAGGACTCTTCACGGAATCCCCACTCGAAGAGTCGCGGCGCGTGACAGAAGACTCGCCAACCACTCGACGACCCGTCGCGCGACAAGACAGCGACTCCGAAACCCAGATCGGCGAGTACTACGACCCAGACCGAAGACCAGACGAATTCGCCAACTTCATCTGGAATCAGTCACTCAGCGATGGGATAGAGCTCGACCCAAGATTCCACAAACGAACGGAAGACCACTCGCAGATTTTCCTAGTCTCAAGGAGAAGAAGGTACGCTGGCTCCAGTAAGCTCACAGCCAGAGAACAACTTGAAGGACCTTGCGCGATCCACTGTTTCGAAGACAGTTCGGGACACCTCAGAGCAAGCCACACCCTAGGAGATTGTCGCCTATTCACCGAACTCTCCCACACCGTCAAGGAGGAAAAGCAACGTGAAGCCAAGCGCACTCGAAGAGGCGCGCAGTCACCAGCACCCAGTACAGAAAGACAATACCCTACGTCCCATGGACGAATCTACATGATCCAAGAAGGAAGACCCTCAAAAACAAAGAAGGACGCTCACACCCTGCAGGCCCGAGCAGCCGAGAGCCTAAAGATAGCTGGAATCTACCAACTATGCGGCGCCGAGACCAGCATCACTTTCTCTCAGAGCGACCACCCGCCCACAGTCCCAAGGCCGAGGCACGCACCCCTGGTCCTCGAAGCCCAGATCGGAGGTTACGACATGGACATAGTCTTCATGGATGGAGGCAGCAGCCTAAACATAATCTTCTCCAGCACCCTACACAAGATGCTAATCCCACGATCAGTTTGGAAAAAGTCAGGCACCACAATATATGGCGTAGTTCCAGGCAAAGCAGCCGCCTCCATCGGAACAATCGAGCTTGATGTCATCTTCGGCAGGAAGCGCAACTTCGCAAGACAAGTCCTCGAGTTCGAAGTGCTCGACTGGCAGTCGCAGTACCACGCCATACTCGGGCGACCAGCGTTTGCACAATTCATGGTGGTTCCACACTATGCATATCTCAAGCTCAAGATGCCAGGACCCGTAGGAGTCATCACAGTCAAGGGAAGCTTCACCAAATCGGACCAATGCGATCGCGACTTCCACAAAGTCTCCGACACGTTTGGAGCCCAACAACAACTCAAAGAAATAGCCATGGTGACGGATAAAAGCATCTTTCCACTGGCGAGCCGAAGCGAGTCAAAAGAATTCGGCCGCGATTTCAGCGTCGACAGCGACACAATCACCCACCAAGTTCACCCAACAGACCCTGAGAAGACGGTCCGCGTATACTCCCACCTCCCAGAAGAACAAGCAACCTCCCTCATAACCTTCCTTCGCGAAGAGTGGAAAATCTTCGCCTCGTGCCCAGCCGACATGCCCGGAATACCGCGAGAATTTGCAGAACACGCGCTCTACATCAAGCCAAACACCAAGCCAGTAAAGCAGGCGCTGCGACGATTCTCAGAACCCAAGCGCAGAGCAATCAGAGAAGAAATCAACCAACTACTCGACGCACAGTTCATCCGGGAGACGAAGAAAGCAACCTGGATTGCAAACCCAGTCCTAGTCCCTAAAAAAGACACTGAGGTACTGAGGATGTGCGTTGACTACGGGCCTGTCAACAAGCACTGCCCGAAAGACCACTTCCCCCTGCCGAGAATCAATCAGATAATTGACTGCACAGCAGGATGTGACCTCCTATCCTTCCTCGATGCATACTCAGGATACAATCAGATCAGGATGAAGGAAGAAGACAAAGAGCACACCTCGTTCATCACCCCTTACGGCGTGTTCTGATACCAAACAATGCCCTTTGGCCTAAAAAATGCCGGAGCCACTTACCAATGAATGATGCAAGCATGCTTGAGAGACCAAATTGGCAGAAACGTCCAGGTCTATGTATACGACATTTTCACAAAAACCTACAGCGCAAACACGCTACTCGATGACCTCCGCGAAACATTCGCGGCCCTCAACAAGTACAGAATCAAACTCAACCCAAAAAAGTGTGTGTTCGGCATCCCAGCCGGAAAACTACTCGGGTACATGGTCTCCGCCCGAGGAATCGAAGCAAAGCCCGAAAAGGTCCAAGAAATCGCCAAGATGCAAAGGCCAACCAACATCAAAGGCGTGCAGCAGCTCACAGGAAGGCTCGCAGCACTGAGCCGTTTCATCAGCAGGCTAGGAGAAAGGACCTTACCGTTCTACCAACTGATCAGAAAAGGAGAAAAATTCGAGTGGACCAAGGAAGCCCGCAATGTATTCGCAGACCTAAAGAAAACCCTCTCGACTCCACCAATCCTGGCGATGCCCAAAGAACGGGAGAAACTGTACCTCTACATAGCAGCGCGCAGCAGTGTAGTCAGCACGGCGCTCATCGTTGAGCGCACAGAAGAAGGCAAAATCCAGAGAATACAAAGACCAATCTACTACCTTAACACACTGCTCACAAAGCCACAGCAACGGTACCCGCACTACCAGAAGCTCCTTCTCGCCATTAACATGACCTCCAGGAAAGTATCGCATTACTTCGACGAACACCCCATCACAATCGTGAGCAGTGCACCACTCGCGGACATCCTCAACAACCCCGGAGCGACCGGCCGATTCGCTGAGTGGAACATCGAGCTGATCCCGCGAGACCTGCAGTTCAAACACCCAACAACAATCAAAGCCCAAGGTACTCCCAGACTTCTTGGTCGAGTGGACAGAGGTCCAAACACCAGGCCCCCCAGATCTGTACAACTCATGGGCGATGTTCTTCGACGGATCCAAAAGACAGCAAGGAGCCGGAGCAGGCGTTGTACTTGTCTCCCCCAAAGGAACGAAGCTCAAATACGTCCTCCAGATCAACTTCAGCAATGCCTCAAACAACGAAGCAGAATACGAGGCACTACTCCACGGCATGCGCATGGCAAAAACTTGCGGCGCCACTCGCCTCTCGATCTACGGCGACTCCAACCTCGTCGTTCAACAGGCGATGAGAGACTGCAACGCAGTCGCAGACAACATGATGGCCTACCAGAAGCTCTACAACACACTAGAGGGAGGATTTGACGGCTGCGAACTCAACTACGTCCCTAGAGAAAATAACACAGAAGCCGACGAACTTGCGAACATCGGATCGACTCGAGGACCAATACCACCAGGTGTTTTCCTCGAGAGCATCAACCAGAGATCAATCAAAGTAAAACCAGCGGTGCCCGAGGCAGTCTCATAGGAAGATGACGCAAATGAACCAACAGGTGGCAGCAACGAGCACAACCGACAACTCAAGCGCCCAAGCAACCGAAGTCGCAGAGCCAGCCGCACTCGAAGACCCGGCCTGGACAAAACCATTCCTTCAATTCTTAATCGAAGGCGCCTTACCACAGGACGTTGCAGAAGCTCGACACATTAGTCGATGATCCAAAGCATTCAAAGTAATCAACAGACAGCTATACAAGCGCAACATCTCTCAGGTCCTCCAAAAGTGTATCGATGAAGAAGACAGAAAAGCCCTACTACTCGAGATTCACGAAGGCACCTGTGGGCATCACGTGAGCAGTCGCGCACTCGTGGCCAAGGCCTTTCGAGCAGGTTTTTACTGGCCGGCCGCCATGAGAAATGTGGAAGATATCGTGCGACGTTGCATCGCCTGCCAAAAGTTCACCAGCAGGCCACAAGCCCCAGCATCAGAGCTCAAAACTATACCACTGTCCTGGCCTTTCGCCACATGGGGACTCGACATGGTGGGTCCACTCAAGAAATCCTCAAAAGGAGGACGAACACACCTACTAGTCGCAGTCGACAAGATCACCAAATGGATCGAAGCAGTACCAATCACTGACTCAACAGCCCTCACAGCAGTCAACTTCATCAAGTCAATCATCTTCAGATTCGGCGTACCACACAATATCATCACAGACAACGGTACAAACTTCACAGCAGCAGAGTTCCAAAACTTTTGCCAGGAGCTGGGCATCAAAGTCAACTACGCATCAGTCGTGCACCCACAATCCAACGGCCAGGTGGAGAAAGCAAACGGCCTATATGCGGAGGACTAAAGAAACGACTCCTTGCACCACTAGAACAAGCCGCAGGCAACTAGGTAGAAGAATTTCCCGCGGTACTATGGAGCCTGCGTACCACCCCAAACAGCTCGACCCAGTACACACCTTTCTTCTTGGTATACGGGGCAGAAGAGGTACTACCGCACGACTTAAAATTTTGAGCCCCCCGCATCTCAGGGTACGAAGAGGAAGAAGCAGAAGAAGCACTAAAGAACGATAAATATACAGCAGACGAAGCACGGGACACGGCGATAACAAGATCTGAAGGATACCAGGACAAGCTGCGCACATATCAAAGCAGCCGCCTGCGCACAAGAACCTTCGGCAAAGGAGACCTTGTCTTGCGACTGATACAAGAAAAAGTACATAAACTCGCTCCACAATGGGAAGGGCCATTCATAATCTCGGAAGTCATCGGAGGCGGCGCATACAGGTTGAAGAACCCAAAGACCAATGAAGACGTGGGAAACCCATGGAACGTAGCGAACCTACGCTTGTTCTACCCATAGCCCTCCAAACACTACAGCGGCATCGGCAGCAACACTGATCAGCAACCCATGTAATACTCGAAGAAATAAAATAATGTGGCCCAATAATTATTACCTAAAAGCACTCGGGGGCTCGAGCATAAACTCCCCCCGAGAGACGCTATCCTCGCTCATGTGACTTTACCTAAAAGCATACGAGGGCTCGAGCATAAACTCCCCCCGAGAGACGCTATCCCCGCTCATGCGACTTTACTTAAAAACACTCGAGGGCTCGAGAATAACCCCCCCCCCCGAGAGACGCTATCCTCGCTCATGCGACTTTACTTAAAAGCACTCGGGGGCTCGAGCATAAACTCCCCCCGAGACACTCTATCCTCGCTCATGCGAATTTACTTAAAAGCACTCGGGGGCTCGAGCATAAACTCCCCCAAGAGACACTATCCTCGCTCATGCGACTTTACTTAAAAGCACTCGGGGGCTCGAGCAAACTCCCCCCGAGAGACGCTATCCTCGCTAATGCGACTTTACTTAAAAGCACTCGGGGGCTCGAGCATAAACTCCCCCCGAGAGACGCTATCCCCGCTCATGCGACTTTACTTAAAAGCACTCGGGGGCTCGAGCATAAACTCCCCCCTAGAGACGCTATCCTCGCTCATACGACTTTACATAAAAGCACTCGGGGGCTCGAGCATAAACTCCCCTCGAGAGACTCTATCCTCTCTCATGCGACTTTACTTAAAAGCACTCGGGGGCTCGAGCATAAAATCCCCCGAGAGACGCTATCCTCACTCATGCGACTTTACTTAAAATCACTCGGGGGATCGAGCATAAACTCCCCCCGAGAGACGCTATCCTCGCTCATGCGACTTTACTTAAAAGCACTCGGTTGCTCGAGCATAACCCCCCCCCCCCCCCGAGAGACGCTATCCTCGCTAAAACGTGACCTTCTCCGCAGGCACCGGGAAACCAGAACACAAGATCTCCGTCACGCACCAAGATTTTTCCACAAAGAGAATCACATCAAAAACGCAAAGTTCCTTAGTCTTCACCTGATCGCAAGCGATCACCTAAAGACTCGGGGGCTAGTCCCATTGGGAGCGCTGGCGCGCACCCGACCAAAAAACTTAGAATAATTTAAAAACAGCCACGAAAAGGGACAACCCATGTAGAACTCACAGCCTACGCCTGATTCTACAAATCACGCGTAGCCTCGGGGGCTACTCCCATCGAGAGCGCTGCCGCGCACCCGAAGGACAATTGATCATCACAAAGGGAGCTGAGGACAGTTTTCATCACAAGGCAGTCAAAGACAGTTTTTTTACAAAGCAATCAAAGACAGTTTCCCATCACAAAAGGATCCGAAGACAGTTTTTCATCACACGACAGTCGAAGACAGTTTTCCATTACAAAAGAGTCAAGGAAAATTTCCATTACAAAGGAGTCGAGGACAATTTTCATTACAAAGAAGCCGAAGACAACCTACATTACCAAGGAGCCGAACACAGTTTTTTCATTACAAATGTGTCAACGGACAGCTACCACTACAAAAAGGACTCAAGCAACTACCAGACGGGTTAAAATTATCCCAAGTAATTATGAATTCTACATGTATGCTCATATTGAGATAATTGGCACTTTCGTACCACAACTTGACGAGCATCACCATAGACAAAGTAGCAACTCAGTCTTTGAAGAACCAGGTCGCCGTCCTCCAGTTCTACAAGGTGCCTCACCTATTGACGCAGCCGCTTGACGACCTGCTTGACGTCCAGCTCATCTTTAGAACTAGAAGATCAAGCACCATCATCCGAGGAATCAGCCGAAGATGAAGTCACGGGAGAAGCAGGCAAACCACCACTCGGCCCATCAGAATTGTCACTGCTAGTTTCCTCCCAGTATGGATCCAGCCGATTGCCACCGGCATCAAATGCACGAACAGTGAGAGTATCTTCGCCATGTAAACGACAACAAAGGCTATCTTCGTCATGCAGATTCAACCGACGAGAAAACGCCCTCCAGCCAGATCTAAGAAAAATCAGGGATGAATTGTCAACTTCCAATTCCACCCAAGAAGAAGATCGAGCGCATCCTTGAAGATGGAGCCTGAGACCCCTCAAATTAAGCTCAGTAGCAATGGAGGCAAACGAGAACGGAAGAGGAATCCGGGCAGCGGTCCGGCTAAGAACACGGAAAAGGACATCATAGCGCCAAAAACCCTCCTCCATAGAAGAAGAAGGTGCTAACACAGCACCACGACGTCCACCGCATGAAGAACAAGGCGTGCGGCCTCCACGGCCGCGGCGGCCACGACATCGCCTAGTCACACCACCACCACGCTTGGGCGCCATCTGAAGAATAATCAGAAGAGAAAGGCGCGAAGAATGGATGCCAAGGACAGGCAAACCATAGGAGGTATTTATAACACAATCCAATGGCAAACCAGGAAAACACATAGAAGCCCAGGCGGCGCCATCAGTAAACCAAAGACCAAACACGCCGGGCATTAGGAATTCCAAGACAAGATGCCTTCACACGGTCAACACTATTTAAAGGACACGTCAAATCTCTCTTGTTGCCCATACACACCTTGGAAATCCAACAGGCAACAGGCAGCACGGCGTCCAAGCCGTCATTATGACTGGCCAGAAGACGCGACGGGTTGAAGACCAAGCATCATCATAGGTCACCAAATAACATGACAACGCCTATCAACTGACATCTCAAGATGGACGGATCAAGATAAAGGCAATTGGAAAAACAAAAGACTGCAAAATCTACCTATCTCTTGGTGCCAAAAATTTCTGATTCTAAAATCTTTTACTCCCATCGGGAGTACCTTTATTCGAGGTCGGGTGCTCCCTCACCAAGAAGGCAGACACGTGCTCGAGTGATTACTCGAACTAGCATAAACAACATACCTTCAGAGTTCGGGTGCTCCCTCACCCTGAAGACAATAAATAATTCGAGTGACTACTCGCAAAGACTCAAACAAGTATTCGACAATATGATCTACTCACGCACTCGATGACTTTCCGAGTGGGCGCTTTCTTATTTCCCTCGCCTGAGTTTGCAAAAAGCTCCGCGAGTGACTACTAACAGCTCACTTGATTATTTATCCCAAGTGGGTGCATCACTAACCAGGCTCCGTGCCTCTACAAAACACATTGTACACAAATTCCACACAAGCTTAGCGTGTAGGTAAGACCCTGCTGCGCAGAACGGCCAGGCCGGGACTTGCCACAGAGCGATTTCACTCCCGACCTTTTCCATGCGCTCGCATGATAGAGAGAGCCGAGAGGACGCGCTCAGGATATTTGCTTAGACTGGCAGCAATTGATCCTATAAGACCTGCAGCGGCATGACTTTGCTAGACACCGATCGTTCCAAGTTCATGTCGAGGGACGTGAGCTTGATTGGGCTACTGCGGTATTTTTCACTAGTGCAATTCACCAAGGCTCGACCAGACGATTCCTTGGGCCCTTTTTAGCTTAGCAATCCCTCGTAACAGGTATTATCATGTCTTAAAGCTGCCAATGACCCGTGGCTATGTTGCACTTACAAATAATAAAGCGCTGATAAATTAGAGTCCCTGCGCGACTCCTCGAGTCCCCCCAGGCACTCGGGGGCTACTGACGAGGGGGTGTCCCCACGACTCCTGCGTATAAGGATATCCGGTGTGTATGAAGACAGAAGGCCCGTTTGAAAGCCTCGACAAGCCCATGACTGGCCCAATCAAGACACCAACGTAGGATTCCGCGACTGATATGGAAGGCACAACTTGGCGCACAAGGCAAGACTAGAACTAGGAAACTATCTCTCTAATCTAGTACGGACTCCCCAAGACCTAGCCTAGTATATAAAGGCTGGGAGGGGAGACGTCTTGATCAGCCAATATCCAATCTACTCTCCTGGTCTTGCGAGAACTCGCCTAGGCCTCCCTTGTAATCGCCCCCTCACGCAATAATATCGAGCAGGAAGTGCTTCTCCTGTTAGCCGACGAGTATCATCCAACCTGTTCCTTCTCTATGACTAACCCAGGGTCCCTGACCATGGGATTTTTCGAGGCTAATCTTCGTCAGGCGGTGAGAAGGGAGAAGGAGGAGAGGGGAGCGATGGCATGGAGCTGCTCACCGGGGCGGCGCACGGCGGCTGCCGGCGGCACGAGGTGCATGGCAGCACGGTTGGGAGAGCGCTCGGATAGTAGGATCTTGGGCCAGGAGAGCTCCAAATGATGACGTAGCACGATGCGGATCGTCCGATTCGGCTCGGACAGACCGGATCGAGGCAATTGGATTTGACAAGGGGGATTGGCTGGCTGTGCAAATTGGCGGCGGGGGGAGTGGTTGGGCACGGAAAGAGAGGGAGTAGGGGGGCTAGGGTTTCCCAAAATAGGCAGGGTACTTGTCTATTTATGGTAGGAGGTTAGGGGAGGTAAAGTGGTTTTTTTGGGCCTGATTAAAGGGATTTTGAGCAAAGTTTTCAGGTGGGCTAGATTCTAGGTGGTACAACTCAGATCCCACTCCGAGGTATCCTTCTCGGGAACCATCCTTGCTTGTCCGTCCTGGCAGGAATGATGGGAGCCAGCTCCCCTGGACCCTTGGGTTCTCGGGTGCACCTACCAGAACGAAACAACAAAAGGGCCTGGCACCCGTTGCCTACCCCTTTGTTGGTTCTTCTCTTGGAACGCGGCTACCACTCACAAAGAAAGAAGCTGTCATGCTCTTCCGAATAATCCAAGGATAAGGCCCCGTTATGTTTTCACGGATATGATTACTTGATTCCCATTTCCCTCTAGATTGCCAGCAAAACGCACCAAGTGCGTCAAGTAAAAAGGGACAAGTAAGCTTTCGAATACCTCCTTCATTTCTGCTCCTTTAGGAGACTTTTCTGACCTGAGTACAACTTAAGTCCACGGATCGATATTTACATGTTAACGCTAACTAATAGGGCGGTTACATCACGACCCCATGCCAAAATGAGAGCACCCTGCAGATGAAAGAACCGTCGGATGGGAGCCGCAGTTCTCCCCCAAGCCTTCCCGGCGGCAGCGGTCCACCTCCTCAACGATAGGCGGCGGACTCGGCATCGAGGAAGTCCTGAGTGACCCCTGCGGTGTTGATGGCATTGAAGTAATGCTCCTCGTTGGCTACCCCAAGTGGAAGGTTGAGATGTAGCTTGCAGCAAATTTCCCTCGATGAAGATACCAAGGTTTAATCGACCAGTAGGACTCCAAGGTCGACAAGAAGGTGTTGAAGCAAGCAAGGTGCCGTTTGAGATAAATTACTCACTTGACCTGGACCTGCACAAACAACAGGAACTTTGCTCCCAACGAGTACAGAGAGGTTGTCAATCTCCCCGGCCTTGTCGTTTACAAAGGATCAAACACACGGTGGAAATAATGACGGTGATAGCAACTGAAAAGAAATAAAGCAGTAAATATTTGAGGTGTAAACAATGGTGGAATTATGGACCGGGTCCCAAGATGTGCACTAGTGATGTCTCTCTCCCAAATTACGATAAAACAACTAAGCTGTGTGAAAAAATTACAGCTGGGCAATTGACATAATTATAAACGCACCGCAATGCAAAATATGCTGCAAGAAAGTTAGAGGCTCAAATGTATGGGAAGTACGCCAAGACAAGTAGATCGTTTATCCATCATCATCTACTCACTAATCATCCACCTTGAGATATCTATCCAGAACATATCACTGGTATTAAGTTGCGAGCCCCACCCAAAGTGCAAACCCAAAGCAACAGACAACTGCAATAACTAACTTTGCGTAAGGTAAACAATCCTTGCAACCGCGGTTACAAGCACCGTTGTTTTCTCCCTGGTGGCAACAACACATACCCTAGTCTCATGTTTCTGTCACTCAAGCTAGACATCAGGGAGGCATGAACCCACAATCAAGCATAAACGCTCCCTCTTGGAGTTACTATCTAATACTTGGACAAAGCAATAAAAAGCAACGGAGAACATGCAAGAATTACTCAAGAACAAAATATAAAAGGAGAACCAAATATATAACTCATCACGATCTGAACATAATCTCATAATCCATCGGATCCCAGGAAACACAGCATAGCAACAACAGGAAAAATACATAGATGCCTTGATCATGTAGGGCAGCTCACAAGGGCTAAGAATTGAAGCACAAGATTGGAGAGAAGACATCACATATCTACTGGTCATGGACCCATGGTCCAAGGAGGGCTACTCACGGCACATCCGGGAAGCGCTCATGGTGGCGGAGAAGTTCCCGGAGGTCAATCCTCCCTCCGGCAGGTTGCCGCGAAGAGGTCTTCTGGTGCTCCCGATCTAGGAAGCACGGCGGCGGCGGAACAGAGGAGAAAATCGCGATGCGGAGTCTTTTTCAGGGTTTTCTCGTTGATGGGTAAATATAGGCCGAAGGGGGGCACAAGGGGGTGGCCCCTCCACCCAGGTGCCCTGCTGGCGCCACCTATGGTGGGGCCGCGCTCCCTGGCCGCCTGGGAGGGGGTGGCCCCCTCCAGCTTTCCTTCAGTCTTCCAGAAGCTTCTGTTGCGCTGATTTTTTATATATTTTTATTTGAATTTTTTGGGTTCTGTAAATATGGGTAAAAACCTGAAATTCACAGACATCAGCAGACAGAAAGTAGCACTGGGTGCACTGAGTTAGTAGGTTAGTCCAAATATGTATAAAAAGGTATGAAACAGTAGAAAAACACATACCAATGTCACCCAAATGAGCATGGAACAAGCAGAAATTATAGATACATTTGGGACGTATCAGTTGCCCGACTCAACGAAACCACCCGCATCAACCTCCACGCGGCACTCTGCACGGACCGCCCACGGCTGGAAGATCTTCAGCCACAGAGTGTATTGGCTGACGTACCGGAAGATGATGGCATGGAACTGCTGGATGTTCCGCCAACGGATGAATGCTGACCACCCCTGGTCCAGGAACATGGATCCATCTCCTCCGTAGGACGTGGCCACCCATGTCGAACCATTGGGGCAGCCCTCCATCCGGAGGTACAAGCCCGGGGGCTTGCGCCCCGCCATTGCCTTCGCAAATGTGCCAGGCAGCTGAAGCCAGCCACACAGGGGCTCGATCATCGCCACGAAGAACTCGTGGGCCACGACCCCCGTGTGCACTCTCGCCAGAGCTGGAGTAGACGACGCTCCACCTCGACCCCTTCCGCGGTCGCCGGCGGACCCCCGACCAGCCGCGCCTCTGCCTCGACTCGTGCCTCCTCCGCGCACCCCCATTGCCTGAGCTGCCGCCTGCAAGGTGTTGGAATGCGTCGGAGGCTCCATGGGGCAAGACAACCGAAAGAAGAGGTGGATAATGGAGGGAGGAAATTTGCCTCCTCTGATTCTCACCCCACCGCTTAAATAATCACGAGGCGATTGCTGGGGAGTAATTTTCTATGCCTTCGCAAGTGAATTAATTACCATGGGCCTCCTACTGGGTTGCCTCGAGTCTTACCACCTTTTGCAGGGTATCATCATCATCACCCGTAAAATACGACTGGGGACGCAACACGTGTCAAGACTAGCGTTGTCCCCGCGATCTGACAGCCGATGCGCAGATTATTAGGCCTTCTCGGAAGACGCAGCTTCGATTCTGGGAGAACTCCATCGGAGCCGAGCCCGGGGTCTACTGTCGGTAAACCGGGACCTGGGCATCCCGTTTTCCCGTGTGCCGTCCTCATCTTCTGGTTTGTCAGGGGGCACCTCCCCTTTGCACCCCGGCAAGGGCGTCCGACTGAAGGAGGAAATGATAATGACCATCACTGTAGCTATTCGTGGTCATGTGACGATCCCCTTACTCTATAAAAGGGAGACATTGGCCACCAGAGAGGGGGGAACACTCAACTCGACTCAGTTTCTCTAGACTAGAGAAGGAGAAAAGAGGAGCTCGCCCTTGGGCTTCTCGGCAGGTTAGGAAAACACATGACCTACTTCCCGGGGCAGAAGTGAGCATGCATCCAATGAATGGAGCGAAGCGTAGGACAACGGATTCTCCCAACTAAGAATCATCCAACATTGTACTCCACTCTACCATGCACAAGAAAGATAAGAAAAGCAGGAGTAGGGATTTTAGTCTCCGGACGGCCCGAACCTAGGTAAACCCTATGTTTGCTCGTGTCGTTTTCATCAAGCTCGAATGCCGTTTCGACGCCAACAACAACCTCCGTCTACATGAAGAAAGCGGGAGCCCTGCGTGCTCCCCGTCCCGCGTGGCCTCCGGGGCCGCGCCCTGCCGAAAGAAGCCTTCCGAGAGGACCGTGCGGGGCGGCGTTACCGATAATAAGTGCATGAGATCTTCGGACTAATGTAAGTATTCGAAAGTTGACACTTCCACCTTCCCATATTTGCTAGCCTCTTCAGTACCGTGCATTTCCCTTTATCATCTCAAAAGTTGGCGCATACTTCGCCAGTGCATCCAAACCCTTGGCATGATACACTTTTTCATCATAAACCTCCTTATATCCTTCCTCGAAACAGCCACCATACCTACCTATTAAGGCATTTCCATAGCCTTTCTGAGATATATTGCCATGCAACATCCACCTTCTCATGACTTGATCTTCATGTCATACATGTTCCTGCTACACTGGCAGAGGCATACATCATGACAGCTTCATCTTCTTTATGTTGAGTACTTTTGTAAAGTGTGAAAGATCTTCTATGCTTCTTGTAAAATAGAGTGTTTCCCCTAAGTGAGGAAAATATCCCAAAGAGGACAAATTTAAAAGATCCCAAAGAGGACAAATGAGAGTTAAATAGAAAGAGCCATTGAGGCCACCAAATAAAAAATAGAAAAAAGATAAAAATAAAATAAAAAGAGAGAAGGGGGCACACTACTATTCCTTTTGAGAGATCCACACTCATACTCCCTCTTGTATCTTGTACTCCATAGAGATGATCATATATATTTTTTAGACTAAAGGCCGCGGCCTGACTTTATAAATAAAGCCATGAAGGCAAAAATTCGTACAGTACCACAACAAAGAAGTTCACCAGCGAAAAGGAAGTTGCATTATAGACCATCAACGGATGGTCAGGACTAGGAACGTAGGCCCCTACCTACAGAGCCTAGTGAAAGATAACAACACCATGAGCAACAGAAGCAGAATAGGATCACGGCTGAGGTGCAGAGAGACGCCTGGAAATATTACGAATGAGGTAAATGATCGACTCCAAGCCTTCGTGGTCCTCCTCCTTAATCGCTGATTTCCACTGCAACAGAAGCGACACGATAACGAAAAAAAAACTATCTGGTTTGTCAGGAAATTTGTGTTCAATTGTAAACTTATTCCGAGTGGTCCACAACACCCAAGCGGCTGCTTTCCAGCAAATCCACAGCAACCGCTTCCTAGATCCCGTAAAGGTTTTGGAGACTGATAGGAAATCCGAGAAGGAGGAGGGATTCCACAAGACCTGGAAGCATTCACGAACGCAAGCCCATATCAGCTTAGCTAGGGAGCAAGAGAATAAAATGTGGTTTGTGTCTTCCCTGACACCACAGAGAGTGCACGCCGAGTTAGCGACACCATTCCGCTTAATAATTTGATCCGAAGCAGGCTACTTTCCCCGGGCAGCCTGCCAAAGAAAGGTTTTAATCTTCGGTGGCACCCGAGCCCGCCACATATGCGAGAGACGCGACCCTGCCGCCGGAGCACAGAGATGATTGTACAAATATTTAACCGAAAACCGACCCGAAGCCGAGAGAGTCCAAGTAATGTCTTCCCTGGCCTCCGAGAGCAAAGCAAACATGACAACAAGTTGGTGCCACTGTTCCAACTCCACAGGAGACAGGGAACGGCGAAACTGAAGATCCCAGCCAGCCAACGCCAAATCCGAGATGGAAATCTGCAGAGCCGAGCAATACGAAAAGAGAGTGGGGGAAAGCATTGATAAGGGACCCTCCCCAATCCACCAATCAAGCCAGAACCTAATGGAAGCACCATTGCCAACCGAAAACTTAACACAGGACCTAAAAGAGTCTTTGACCTTCTGTCTTCTGAATATCAAGCCAAAATTGCGAGGCACCACCACTATCCGCTAAGAGGGATGAGGAGTTTGGGAAATATTTTTCCTTTAGAATTTTATACCGAACGTCCTCCGGGTCAGCTTTCATAATCTTCCACCACCACTTAGTAATGAGGCAAGTATTCATAATGGCCGTGTTGGTAATGCCCAAACCACCCTTTGCTTTCGGGCGACAGATAATATCCCACCGAATCATGCGGTACTTTTTTTTATTCTCCGACGAGTTCCAGAATAAATTAATCCGGTGTTTGTCAAAACCCTCATTACAAGACTTTGGAAGGAGGTAAAATCCCATAGTATAGGTAGGGAGAGAGAAGAGGCGCGAATTAATCAGGCACACCTTGCCTGCTTGCGTATGAAATCGACCTTTCCACGGAAGAATTTTCTTTCCCATCTTGGCCACCACCGGATTAAAAGTTGCCGCGGGGAGGCGTTTTCCCGCCACAAGTATGCCAAGATAATAGAGAGGAAAGGAGCCCACCGAACAGTTCATCAAGTCCGCCATCCTACTGGTTTCCACACGATCACAACCTAAAGAGAAGAGTTCCATTTTAAGGAAGTTGATTTTCAGACCAGAAATACTCTCGGAGCACAGCAACAAGAGTTTGAGATTAGCAAGGCAAAGATCCATGGCTTCAACCAGTATAATAGCATCATCAGCGTATTGAAGGTGAGAGATGCCGCTCGGAATGAGCCTAGAAGCCACAGGAGAAATGTGGTGATGAGCAGTCGCGCGATCAAGCATGCATGCAAAATCATGCTCAACAAAGTTAAACATCAAGGGTTAAATTGGGTCGCCCTGCCTCAAGCCCCGTTCATTCTTAAAGAAAGCACACTAGTGCCTCCATTAACTTTGACCGTTGTGTGTCCCCCTTATACAAGCTTCGAGATACGATGGACATATCCTCCATCAAAACCCCTAGAGATCAACACCGATCGCAAGAACTCTCAACTAACCGAATCATAGGCTTTCTAAAAATCCAGCTTGTGAAAGATGGCTTTGGAATTCCCTTTGCTCAGATCATGGACAAGTTCATAAAGACTCACAATGACATCCAGAATGAAACGCCCTTTGATGAAAGCCGATTGCGTCCTAGCTATGTGTTTATGAGCCAGCGGATCAAGACGCGCAGAGAAAGCCTTAGAGGGGAATTTGGCCAGATTGTCAATGAGAGCGATGGGCCGGAAAAGCTTGATGGAATCTTCTCCTTTAACCTTGGGGAGAAGAGAGAGTACGACGTAGTTCAGATGTGAAATATCAACAGTTCCTAGATAGAACCCGGTGAGAATCGCCGTGATCAAGGGTTGGAGAACCACCCAGAATTTCTGGAAAAAGACGTTAGAGAAACCATCGGGGCCAGGAGCGGAATCAGATTTAGAAGAGAACACCGCACTCTTGATCTCCTCCATAGACAGAGGAAGCATAAGGTCGACATTCTCGTCGGCCGTAATCTTAAAGCGTTGGGGCCAAAAGGTGGGGGAGAGATGGATGGGGGAGTCGGGCCTCTTGGAATACAACTGCTTCTAGAAACCCACAATATGGGACAATATGGTCAATGGATCTGAGCATAAGACATTATCAATCAACAGACGAGAAATTTCACAACACCGTCATCTCCCATTGGCAAGGGCAATGAAATACTTAGTGGGACGATCACCCCGAAAAAGCCATGACGACCGGCCCCTCTCAAACCAGTAAATCTCTTCCCTCTTATGGAAACTCATAAGCGTATGGTCAAGGGAATAACGTAATTCCAACTAAGCATCCGAGAGACCAACCGAATATGCCAGTTCATCCAAAGTTTTGAGCTAATGAGATAGGTCAGAGTGGATTGCTGTTGATTCCGCCGCGAAATTGGCACTCCACCCTTTAAGAAACCGTCGGAGAGATTGAGATAAAAATTTCCAGTCATCGAGAGGGCCAAAATAACGGTGCGGTGACAAACAAATAGCAATGATCCGACTAGAGATAGAGGGGATAAAATCATGAATTTCAAGCCACGCAGCCTCAAAGTGCAAATGACTAGGTTGTCGATGCTCATCCTCACTAGTGTCTAGCAGCAGAGTAGTATGGTCAGAGCCCACAATAGGGTCAGCTACCAGAGAAGAGCGGGGGAAGAGAGAGTCCCAATCCGCAGAGACCAAGACTCGGTCCAACACCGACCGCACCGGAGCCACCTGTTTGTTAGACCACGTGTAACACACCCCAGATCTTCCAATCTCACGAAGCGCGGCATCAGAAATTAAATCATTGAAATCTTTGGCCAGAGCCCAAGAGAAGTTAGAAGAGCTCTTTTCAGACGGGAACCGAATCAAATTAAAGTCACCTCCCAGAATGTGAGGTACAAAGCAAGAGAGGGTTTTTGCCTACAATTCTTCCAGGAATTCACGGGTCAAACTGTGATCCGTGGGTTCGTAAACAGCAATCACCTCCCAAGAGTTATTGTTGGAAACTTTCCTAATCCTCATGCTAGCAAAGAAACGGCCTAAATCCACTGCAATTAAGTCAAAGCGGTCAGAATTGATACCCATCAAGATGCCTCCCGCGGCACCCACAGAAGGGAGGAAATGCCAATGTATTGTCCACATGGTACCAGGCGAGATAACTGAGAGGGAGTAAACGTTTCTTTTTTCGTTTCTTGGAGACATAAGAAGTCCACTCGAGAAGAAAGGAGGATAGATCGAAGTTGGTCCCGACGCCCACTAGCGGCGAGACCCTGAACATTCCAAATTGAAACTTCATCTAGAAGAGAGATTTTGATACGGAGACTCAACCGAGTTGGCTCCACCACGCGTCTCGGATTTCTAGATTTTGGCACAGAGGTAGAGGGCCGAGGACCGTCTGACAACCCATCACAAGGTGTAACTGGTGCTGCCACCACCTTGGCTTTGGACAGATTAGCATGAGCAATTTCATTAGGTCCCAGAACAAATAAAACAGACGAAGGGGAAGTACGGGAAGTGCCAATAACCAAACCAGCATCAGTAATGACCCCCAAACAATGCTCATTACTAAACTCAGAAAGAACAATACGAATAGGAGAAAAGGAACGAGGCCGCACACCTGCTACACCATCACGGGCGGCTGTGTGAAGCTTGGCCTAGTCCAAAATGGAGCCTGAATGGTGGCTGGCACGTTCACTCTTGCGCGCCGTGGAGGTAGGGGTCCTAATAGAAGCCGTGTGATGAAGAGTGGAGGGGAACCCGGGGGGCGAACTTGGGTCGGCCTCGCCACCCAGATCCTCGTCCAGAGAACGGAAGAGCGGCACCGCAGAAATCTTGGAAGCTTCACTCACGACGGCACCCTTGGCCGCACGAGCAGCGTCCTCCCTGGCTTTCTTTAGGCAAGGCGTGATTTTCTTGACAGTGTTGCGGCGCTTGGCGGGACATGCTGCAGGGAGCTCAGGGTCGGCCGTCGGCCCCGCCCCTCAGCTTGGGAGTCTTCAATTCCAGAAAGAGAGGACGAAGCAAGGCAAGGTTCGAGATTGGACGCCCCAGCGGAGACCAGTGGACTGGGAGGGACAGGAGATTTCAGAGTAGCAGCAGTACCGTGAGGGGTGGAAGCCGGAAGGAAGCCATGGAGGGATGACTATTAGGGTATAGCAGCTGGATGCAAGGCCCGAGGGCATCCCATTCTTCCTGGTCGAAAGGAGGGCCTGAGTCCTCGGTCTTGCTATCTTCCCCATCCTCCCCTCGTCCTTGTCCTTGTTGGCATCATCATCTTTGGGGGTGGAGGAGGAGGTGGGAAAGAGGGGGTGTGGATGAAGGTGCACCCTCGATGCGCACACGAATGGAGAAGCCCTCCACCGATGGGGAATATTTGCACTAGGCCCACGCGAGAGAGCGACTTCTCATCCACCTCAAGCAGGATCCCCACCAGCTCCGAGAAGGCCCAAATGGACTTGAGACCACGCATCAGAGGTGGGACGCCGTCGAGGAGCACCCAACATCAACCAAATTACCGCAAGGTTGACAGACCTCCACTTCCTCCAAGATAGAAACCACCAGCTTGTTGAGAGTGAGATTGGAGTTGCGGGCTGCCATCCGCAAGTTGTGACACGAGGGAAGAGGACCCCGAACTCAGACTCCGAGATCTATCGCATCTGCCAGTCCCACCCCTCCTCGCTCCAGGCCGCGAGCTCAGTCGCCAGAAGATCAAGAGAAGCATTGGTCGAGAGGACCGTGAGCACAACAACATTGGAGGAACTGGGGTTGGGGACTACCGCCTCAGCAAGACCAGAGAGGGCGAAGAATTCGCAGCCTGGCAGCCCAGATCCATAGCGTTTGAGAGAGGGGCGGGGAGCGGTTGTTTCAGAGAGTGCTGAGGTGGCCCTCCTCGTGGCAGACCAGGCAAAATAGCGGAGCAGTGCATTGAGCTTGGAAGTGGTCAGGACGATGACAACCAAAACATGTAAGATTGGGAGGCGGCGGTCTTGCATTGGAGGACTGTGGCGAAGGGCCCAAGGGTGGTGATGGGAGGATCCCAGCCCCTCCACTAGGGATCAAACCAGATCCAAAGGTGGGCGGGTTGAAATTGCGAAACTTAGAGTTGTTGTGGTAGGGGAGGGGGCGAGAGTTGGAGGGGAAGCGGGGAGGTGGGCGGGAGTCATGCTAAGGGCTAGATCGGAACGCAGCAGGAGCCTGGATCTGAAACAACGGCGGCCTACCGGGAGGGGCGGGAGTAGAGGAGAAGACGAGCGGGTCTTGGAAGAGGACGCCGCCGCCTCCCAAGGATCCAACCCCTTGCCAGAGTCTGATGCCGTCCAAGAAGAGGGGACCTCACCGGCCTCCCGCTCACGGAGGAGCTGCTCCCGGAGAGCCGTTTCCACGGCCACCGGATCATCAGAAGGGGGGTTTCATCACGGCGGTGCTTGGAGGACGGGGCCTTGTCACTAGACGAGCTGCGTGGTTTAACCATGGCCATGACCACCGCAAACGGCAGGAGGAGAGGGGGTGGACGAGTGGGAATACGGATCTTGCAAACGGGCCCACGTGATGACGAGAGAGTTAACAGGTGCAACACCTATCCTCGTTGGTTACCCCAAGTGAAAGGTGAGATGTAGGATAACAGCAAATGTCCCTCGGTGAAGATACCAAGGTTTGTCTCTAGTAGGACTCCGGAGATGATAAGTAGGTGTCAACGGCGTAATTGACGTGGACCGACACACAACAAAAATAACTTTGCTTCCCAACGAGTACAGAGAGGTTGTCAATCTCTCCGGCCTTGCTGTTCAGAAAGGATCAACGCAACAGATAATAATGATAATGATATAAACTCAAAAGTAAAAGCAAGAAAAGTAAATAATCGTGTAAACAGTGATGAGAATATGGACCGGGGTCTCGTGATGTTCACTAGTGATGTCTCTCTCCCAAAAGACGATAAAAATGCTATGCGAGGTAAACAAATTACAGTTGGGCAATTGACAGGAGTATAAACGCACCGCAATGCTAACTATGCTACAAAGAAAGGAAGAGGCTCAAAAGCATGGGCAGTACGCCAAAATAAGTAGACCGAAATCCAACTGCATCCACTACTAATCATCCACCTTGAGATATCTATCCAAAACATCTCGCTGGTATTAAGTTGCGAGCCCCACCCAAAGTGTAAACCCAAAGCAACAGACAACTGCATTAAAAAGCACTTTGCGTAAAGTAAACAATCCTTACAACCGCGGTTACAAGCATCGTTGTTTTCCCCCTTGTAGCAACAGCACATCCCCTAGACTCATGTTTCTGTCACTCAAGCGTGTCATCGGGGGGCATGAACCCACAATCGAGCATAACGTTCCCTCTTGGAGTTACTACCTACTACTTGGCCAAAGCAATAAACAGCAACGGAGAACATGCAAGAATTACTTAGGAACAAAAATATAAAAGATAAGAACAAAATATATTACTCTATCACAATCTGAACATAATCTCATAATCCATCAGATCCCAGTAAACTCAACATAGCAACAGCAGAAAGATTACATATGTGCCTCGATCATGTAGGGCATCTCACGAGGACTAAACCATGAAGAACAAAGAGGGGAGGAGAACATCACATAGCTACTTATCACGGACCCATGGTCCAAGGAAAACTACTCATGGCACATCCGGGAAGCGTCCATAGTGGAGGGGAAGCTCCCGGAGGTCGATCCTCCCTCCGGCAGGGTGCCGGGAAGAAGTCTGCTAGCGCTCCCGATCTTGGAGCGCGGCAGCGGCGGAACAGAGGCGAGATCGCAAAAGAGGGTTCTGTCCTTGGGGGTTTCGTGTCACGGAGATTAAATAGGAGAAGGGGGCAGCCAGGGGGGCACCAGGTGTCCAGGCGACCACCCGGCGCGGCCCCACCCTAGGCCACGCCACCTGGCCACCTTGGCACAAGGTGGGGCCCCTCCGGCCCTCCTTCGGGACTCTGGAAGCTTCCGTTATGCTGATTTTTTATCTGATTTTTCCCAGATTTTTGGAGCACTTTTAATATGGGGGAAAACTGAAATAGAAAAACAGCAGAAAACAAAAACTGGCACTGGGTGCACTGAGTTAATAGGTTAGTCCAAATATGATCAAAAGTGTATGAAATTGTATTTAGATCATAGCATTATCACACAAAACATGCATGGAGCAAGCAGAAATTATAGATACGTTTGGGACGTATCAACATCCCCAAGCTTAATTCCCGCTCGTCCTCGAGTAGACCTGGCCATTTGTCGGGCTGGGCCTAAAAAAGCACGATGCAGAAAAAGCTAGGCCCGAGCCCGGCCCGGCCCGGCCAACAAGTTGTAAAATCGGGCCCGAGCCCAGCCCGAGCCCAACAAAGCCCGACTCGGCCCGACCGGCCCGGCCCGACCCTTCGTTGTTTCACATTTTTAGAAGCCCGAGCCCGACCCGACTTAGTGTATTTGGACCGAATTCAGGCTCGAGCTCGGCCCGACGTGTAAGCCCGGCCCGACCCAAGATTTCTAGGCCGAGCTGCATCGGGCCGTCCGGGCCGGGCTGCCCATGGCCAGGCTTATCCTCGAGTAGGTAAATGATAACAAGCATAATTTCTGTGGTGACATGCTAGCAACCATATAAGAACTATGAAAAGTAAAGCAATCAAGGTATGTGATTCAATTCAAGTCATAACATGCAAGAGTCTATATTAGCATTGAAACAAGTAACAAAAGAACATTAGGTGCAAGAGCTCTCGCTATCCGTGACTCGAATGTCTCCAAATGGTGTTTGCGTGCAAGAAAGGGGATAGGGAATACGACAAAAAAGTATTTTTGTTGTGAACTCAATCTACTAAAGTTTCACACTTGGTCTTCGTTGGAATCTTATCTTGACTCGTCCCCAGACCACTATCCAGGTACAAGTCAATTTGATCCACTCCTTTTTGATATTTTTAGCACTCATGCAATGGATGAGCGTAAGCACGAGAGTTGACACTTAGGATGGCAAAGAGATAAATATGGTGGAGGAGGAAGACAAAAAGGGTGAGAAAGGCTCACATCAATGAGGAAAATCATTGGCGAGAATGCCAAATGATAGATATGATGTGAGGAGTAGGGATTGTCATGCAACGGATGCACATGTGAGCTAAGTAAACCTCTCTAGTGGAACTAGTGGGGATGCATCCAACTTGCTCGCTCATGAAGACCTAGAGCTCTTTTGAGGAGGCTCATCCTTGGAATATGCACGCCAAGTTCTATAGTGTGAAGATTCCCACATAGCTATATGCATAAATGATCATCTCTATGGAGTACAAGGATAAGAGGGAGTACTAGTGTTGATCTTTCAAAAGGATAGTAGTGTTGCCCCTTTCTCTCTTTTTATTTATTTTTCTCTTTTTTCTATTTTTTGTATGTTTTTGGTGGCCTCAATGGCTATTTCTATTTAACTATCATCTGTCCTCTTTGGGATCTTTTATTTTGTCCACTTTGGGATCTTTTCCTCACTTAAGGGCAACACTCTAATTTACAAGAGGGTATAGAAGATCTTTCACACTTTACAAGGTACTCAAACATAAAGAAGATGTAGCTATCATAATGTACGCAATGTATGCCTCTGCCAATGTAGCAGGAACATGTATGACATGAAGATCAATTCATGAAGAGGTGGATGTTTCATGGAAATATATCTCGGAAAGACTATGGAAATGCCTTGATAGGTAGGTATGGTGGCTGTTTTGAGGAAAGATATAGGGAGGTTTATGATGATAGAGCGTATCATGCCAAGGGTTTGGATGTACCGGCGAAGGTGGACGCCAACTCTCGGAGTGAGAAGAAGGCAATGCATGGTACGGAAGAGATTAGCAAATATGAGGAGGTGGAAGTGTCAACTTTCAATACTTACATTAGTCCGAAGAACTCATGCACTTATTATCGGTAACTCTCAATCTAATAAGGAGGTTCACAAAGAGACAAGTACCTCGAGGAGGAGTGTGTGGGGGTTTGGTTAACCTTGTGCATCCTCGACTCATGGTACGTGAGTGTACTCTAATATTTGATCCCTCAAAATATTAGCGATCCATCTAGTAGCTAGAGTTCTCAACTAGTTTGGTAGGTTTTGAAAATAAACTGAGACTGAAACTAAACATGGCAGTAGCTACGAAAAGATAAAGAACACACAACAGCAAAAAGATAAGCATGAAAAATCCTGTGATGTGTTCTAGATTGGAGTGGAGCGTGTGACGAGGGGGTGACCCCACGACTCCTGCGTGTGAGGATACCTGGTGCATACGAAGATAAGAGGCCTGCTGGAAGCTTCAACAGGCCCACGACTGGTCTTCTCTGAGCACCGACGTAGGAGTCCGCGAACAATATGGAAGTCAAGACTTGGCGTTCAAGGCAAGGCTAGAATTAGGCAATCGTCCCTGTAATCTGAGACGGACTCTCCAAGACCTAGCCTAGTATATGAAGGCTGGGAGGGGGCACGTCTCAAGACATCCAATCTACAATCAACACCTCTGGTATTGTGCGAACTCGCCTAGACTTCCACTATAATCGCCCCCTCGCTTAATACAATCGAGCAGGAAGTGCTTCTCCTGTTAGACGACGAGTATCGCCAAACTGTTCCTTCTCTACGATCTAACCCAGGGTCCCTGACCATGGGATTTGCCGAGGCTGATCCTCATCAATTGGCTCCGTCTGTGGGAACTACATAGGTTGGAATCACGATCTCGGCGGTCCCATCTCCAGCAAGTCGCAACTCAAGGGAACGAACAAGATCTAACCCACTCGAGGAATTCAAGATCATCGCAAACCTCTCCATTGCACCACCAAGATCGCTTGGCCCGCAGTTGGACCAAGTCCAACACTTCGGCGACTACCAAAGTCGTCATCGATGGACAAGAACTCGACGACCCAGAAGGCGAGCACAAACAGCGACCGTGAAGCCGACCAGGACGCTGGAACAAGTACAAGAGTTCTTCGCAGAAATCCCACTCGAGGAGCCGCAACGTGTGACAGAAGCCTTGCCAGCCACTCGAAGACCCGCCGCCACCCGGACACCCGCCGCGAAGCAGGACAGTGACTCCGAAACTCAGACCGGCGAGTACTACGACCCAGATCGAAGACCAGACGAATTCGCCAAATTTATTCGGAACCACTCGATCAACGATGGAATAGAACTCGACCCAAGGATCCACTCCCGCTTAGAATACCACTCGCATTCGTTCCAGGTCATGCGAAGAAGAAGGCACGCCGGCTCAAGAAAGCTCTTAGCCAAAGAACATTTGGATGGACCCTGTACAATCCACTGTTTCGAGGACGACTAGGGACTCCTTAGAGCAAGTCACACCCTAAGAGATTGTCGTCTGTTCGCTGAACTCTCCAACAGCCTCAAGGAGGAGAAGCGGCGCGAAGCCAAACGGGCCCAAGGAATCGAGCAGTCGCCAGCACCAAATATAGAAGAGCAATAACCTATGTCCCACGGACGAGTCTGCATGATCCAAGAAGGGCGACCCTCAAAAGCAAAACAGGACGCCCACACCCTGCAGACCGAGAAGCCGAGGGCCTAAAAACAGCAGAAACCTACCAACTATACGGCGCAGAGACCAGCATCACCTTCTCACAAAGCGATCACCCACCCGCTATTCCAAGGCCAGGGCACGCACCACTGGTCCTCAATGCTCAGATCGGCGGCTACGACATGGACATAATTTTCATGGACGAATGCAGCAGCTTAAACATAATCTTCACCAGCACCTTACGCAAGATGTTGATTCCACGGTCAGTCTAGAAGAATTCAGGTGTCACAATCTACGACGTAGTTCCAGGCGAAGCAGCCGCCTCCCTCGAAACAATCGAGCTCGATGTCATCTTCGGCAGCAACGGCAACTTCGCAAGGAAAGTCCTCGAGTTCGAAGTGCTCGACTGGCAGTCCCAATACCATGCCATACTAGGACGATCCGCATTTGCACAATTCATGGCGGTCCCGCACTATGCGTACCTCAAGCTCAAGATGCCAGGACCCTCAGGAGTCATCACGGTCAATGGGAGCTTTATAAAATCAGACCAGTGTGACCGTGACTTTCACGAAGGTTCTGACACGTTCGGATCTCAGCAACAGCTTGAATAAATAGCCATGGTAACAGACAGGAGCGTCTTTCCACTAGCAAGCAGAAGCGAGTCAAAGGAATTCAATCGCGACTTCAACGTCGACAGCGACACAGTCACCAACCAATTCACTAGTACAAAACAGGCCTTTGTATATGAGCAAAGGCCACGGCCCGAACACGAACCGGTTCTACTGGCCGAATTGCACCGGTTCGTGAGGCTGGGCTTTAGAACCAGTTCGTGTGGTGGGCCCGAGCCCAACGGCAACCTGCCACCACACCTGTAGAACCGGTTTGTAGTACAAACCGGTGCTAAAGGTGTGGCGGCAGATTGCCGTTGGGCTGTGGGGCCCACTAGAACCTTTAGCACCGGTTGGTGCTACCAGCCGGTTCTAGTGTCCCACCTTTAGAACCGGCTGGTGCTACCAACCAGTGCTAAAGATACAACTATATATACTCCTTCTCCAACATGAGCCGGCCAAGCTCATTCTCTGTTTTTGAAGCTCACTTCTCTCTTTGCTCGAGTTCATCCTCCATTTTGGCCAAGAATTGTGAAGATTTGAAGAAAACCTTCTACATCCAAGTGTTCACAAAGGTTAGCAGCTTTGTCCTCTCTCATTTTTGCTAGATTAGCTTGTGCAATGCTCTATATGTGTAGATTTGTGGACTTTAGTTTGGGAGCTAGCTATATAGTGATATGTGGAGTTTATTTGATTTATATGCACTTTGAGCTCAAGTTAATTAGTATGCATATTTGTAGTGATTGCTTAGTGCCTTCCCGCACACGGACGTATAGTTACCACCGTCGATCGCCCCCATCATCCCTCTTCACCAGCACCACCTTGGTGAGCCTCTATATATGTGTTTCTTATTTTTTTATATAAGAAATTTTATTTGTATGATTTAGATAGATACTTGTCTAATTTTTTTACTTGTATGATTCTTTGTTATACATAGTGCGATGGTTATGGTATCCGCGCATGTCGGCCCTCGTCCTGTCTATGATTCGGATGTGGTATATATATATTAATCTTTTATAACTATTAATTTGTTCCATTTTTCGTGTTTGACAATGATGACCAATTAAGTTGACATATATATTGTTATCTAGGAGGTATGTGAACCGGAGATTGAAACTGACCCTCTGGTTGAGCGGTTAAATTTAGTTGAAAAAGAAAACGAGTATTTGAAAGAAAAAATGAAAAAAGTTGAAGAAGAGAAGATGATATTGGAGTTGTATGTTGCCGATGTCGTCGGCGATCACAAGAACAAGATGGATGTAATGCACATGAAGATTAGGAAAATTAGAAAATATGCCCTTACTAAAGAGGCTTGGTATCATTATGCTGTTGGAGCAATTGGTACCTTTGTTGCGATATTGATCGCATTTATTATTGCATTTAAATGCTTTAGGTAGATAGTTTTATGTTGTTTTTATGATAATAAGTATGTGTATGAACTTTATGTATGATCAACTTTATGTATGAACAACCTTTATGCATGTATGATCAATTTTATGTATATGAATTACTTGTATTAATTTTATCTTTTCGATGTTGTGCCATTATGAAGATGAGTCGGCAATGGATGTACGACGAAGACCGACGCTCTGGCGAGTTCATTAATGGCTTGCATAGTTTTCTGCAAGTGGCTGAGGCTAACAAGCAGGATGGTTTTATGTGTTGTCCATGTGGTGTCTGCAAGAATAATAAGAGCTACTCTGACTCAAAAGATATTCACCTCCATCTGTTTAAGCATGGTTTCATGTCCGGCTATAACTGCTGGACCAAGCACGGAGAAAGAGGGGTTCTGATGGAAGAGAATGAAGAAGATGAGGATGATGACATGTATCCTGGGTTCCAGCTGCCTGAATACGGTGGTACAATGGGGGAACAGAATGAAGAACAAGAGAAAGAATAAGAAGGTGAAGAAAAGGCATCACATGAGCCTGATGATGAGCTTCGCCGTGTCATTGTTGATGCACAGAGAGGATGCGAAAGCGAAAGGGAGAAGTTGAATTTCAATCGCATGTTAAGGATCACAAAAAAGTATTGTACCCAAATTGCGAAGAGGGAAACACAAAGCTCGGTGCCACACTGGAATTGTTGCAATGGAAGGCAGAGTATGGTATACCTGACAAGGGATTTGGGAAGCTACTGAAAATATTTAAGAAGAGGCTTCCAAAGGATAACGAATTTCCTGACAACACTTACGAAGCAAAGAAGCTTGTCTGCCCTCTAGGAGTAGAGGTGCAGAAGATACATGCATGCCCTAATGACTGCATCCTCTACCGTGGTGAGTACGAGAATTTGAATGAATGCCCGGTATGCGGTGCATTGCGCTATAAGATCAGACGAGATGACCCTGGTGATGTCGAGGGAGAGCGCCCCAGGAAGAGGGTTGCTGCCAAGGTGATGTGGTGTGCTCCTATAATACCACGGTTGAAACGACTGTTCAGAAACAAAGAGCATGCCAAGTTGTTGCGATGGCATAACGAAGACCGTAAGAAAGACGGGAATTTGAGACACCCCGCTGATGGGTCACAATGGAGAAAAGTCGACAGAATGGAAGAAAAGGAAAATGGCAAGTTTACAAAGGACCCCAAGAACATATGGTTTGGTTTAAGTGCAGATGGCATTAATCCTTTTGGGGAGCAGAGCAGCAATCATAGCACATGGCCCGTGACTCTATGTATCTACAACCTTCCTCCTTGGAAGTGCATGAAGCGGAAGTTCATTATGATGCCAGTGCTAATCCAAGGCCCTAAGCAACCCGACAACGATATATCGGTGTGTACCTAAGGCCATTAGTTGAAGAACTTTTACTGTTGTGGGCTAAACCAGGTGTACGTGTGTGGGATGAGAACAAACAGGAGGAATTTGATCTACGAGCATTGCTGTTTGTAACCATCAATGATTGGCCTGCTCTTAGTAACCTTTCAGGACAGACAAACAAGGGATACAAGGCATGCACACATTGTTTAGATGAGACTGTAAGTATATATTTGCCCAACTGCAATAAGAATGTGTACCTGGGACATCGTCGGTTTCTTCCGACCAATCATCCCTTAAGAAAGAAAGGCAAGCATTTCAAAGGCGAGGCAGATCGCCGGAAGAAGCATGTCCGCCGTACTGGTGATGATATACTTGATATGGTCAAGGATTTACCAGAGCAAGTAGTCTTTGGAAAGGGTCCTGGTGTTAAATCTGTTTCGCATGACGCTGACGGACACGCACCCATGTGGAAGAAGAAATCTATATTTTGGGACCTACCATATTGGAAACACCTAGATGTCCGCTCTGCAATCGACGTGATGCACGTGACGAAGAATCTTTGCGTGAACCTGCTAGGCTTCTTGGGTGTGTATGGGAAAACAAAAGATACACCGGAGGCAAGAGAGGACAAGAAACATATGAACAAAAAAGAAGGCATGCCCCCATAGCAGTACGAGGGTCAAGCCAGCTACGCTCTTACCAAAGGAGAGAAGGAAATCTTTTTTGAATGCATGCTCAGTATCAAGGTCACGTCTGGCTTCTCGTCGAACATAAAGGGCATAATAAATATGACAGAGAAAAAGTTTCAGAACCTAAAGTCTCATGACTTCCACGTGATTATGACGCAACTGCTCCCGGTTGCATTGAGGGGGCTTCTACCAGAAAATGTTCGATTAGCCATTGTGAAGCTATGTGCATTCCTCAATGCAATTTCTCAGAAGGTAATCAATCCATAAAGTCTACCAAGGTTACAAAATATTTGGTCCAATGTCTTGTCAGTTTTGAGTTGGTGTTCCCACCATCCCTCTTCAATATTATGACGCACGTGCTGGTTCACCTGGTCGACGATATTGCAATTCTGGGTCCTGTATTTCTACACAATATGTTCCCCTTTGAGAGGTTCATGGGAGTCTTAAAGAAATATGTTCGTAACCGTGTTGGGCCAGAAGGAAGCATCTCCATGGGCCATCAAATAGAGGAGGTCATTGAGTTTTGTGTTGACTTTATTCCTGACCTTAAGCCGATTGGTCTTCCTGAATCGCGGCATGAGGGGAGAATGGGTGGAAAAGGCACGCTAGCATCGCGCCCAATAATATGTAGGGACGCAGAATCTTGGAAGAAAGCACACAATATTGTTCTACATAATTCTGCCTTGGTGGCCCCGTATATCGATCAACACGAGAATATTCTACGCTGAAAAAACCCGGAGCAGTCTGAAGTCTGGATTAAGAAGGAACACAATAGGACTTTCAGAGGTTGGTTGCAAGACCATCTCACGGGTAACGACACTGTTGAAGAGGAGTTTTACTTGTTGTCCGGCACACCATCTTTGACTATAATGACTTTCAAAGGGTACGAGATAAATGGGAATACATTTTACACGATCGCCCAAGATGAAAAGAGCACCAACCAAAACAGTGGTGTCCGCTTTGATGATGCAATCAACAATAAGCAAAAGGTCACATATTATGGTTACATAGAGGAGATATGGGAACTTGACTATGGACCTGATTTTAAGGTCCCTTTGTTTCGGTGCAAATGGTTCAATCTGACAGGGGTAAAGGTAGACCCACAGTACGGAATGACAACAGTGGATGTCAACAATCTTGGGTACAGAGAGGAACCATTCGTCCTAGCCAATGATGTGGCTCAGGTTTTCTATGTGAAGGACACGTCTAGAAAAACGAGAAAAAGGAAAGATAAGGAAGTGAATACATCATATGGTGAGCCAAAGCGCCACATAGTTCTTTCAAGGAAAAGAAACCTTGTGGGAGTGGAGGACAAGACAGACAAGTCAGAAGATTATGAAAAGTTTCATGAAATTCCTCCCTTCACAGTAAAGACTGACCCAAGCATCGTGTTAAATGAAGAAGATTGTCCATGGTTACGGTGCAAAAAGAAAGGGAAACACGCGAAGAAATAGTATGCATGGAATCCGAATGATTTGTATTCAGTCGATGAACTGAAAGATTTCTATGTGTAGAACAAAACACAAGGTTTCCACTGCATACAGCCCAACGGTGGCTCATGAGTGCAATCATATCAATGCACCATCGGACGTATGCAGGGAATCCGAATGATTTTTATTCGGTCGATCATGAACTGAAATATTTCTATGTGTAGAACAAAACACAAGGTTTCCCCTGCATACAGCCCGACGGTGGCTCATGAGTGCATTTAATGATTTATTTTGTGCCAAATGACCCTGAAAATGGAAAGCATCTACAAATGAACTCAGAAAAGGTTGAAACTTGGCATGGTATCATCACTTGACCCATATAACATGTGTGCAAAAGTTGAGAGGGTTACGACAAAAACTGGATGCACTTCGTGTACAAACTGGAGCATCTCTTTCGAAGTGTGAGGGTTTTAGACGAAAACTCATCTGTTACAAAGGCATTTCATTTTTCTAAACTTTTTTGAACTCAAGACTTTTTGTGCATTCAATATGCACCATTCAAAGCCACATACTAAAATTTGAACCCTTTCTGACTTCATTTGCTATTTTCCATGCATTTAATGATTTATTTTGTGCCAAATGACTTCAAAAGAATTATTAAAACAAATAATCAATAAATATAAAGTATATATCTTTAGTACCGGTTTGTGATACGAACCGGTGCTAAAGGTCTCCACTCTTCCCGCTGAAAATTTTCCCGAAAAATTGAGTAAATTGGAGACCTTTAGCACCGGTTTGTGTTAGCAACCGGTGCTAAAGGGTCTTTAGTACCGGTTTGTGATACAAACCGGTTCTAAAGGTATCCGCTATATAACCCCGCCTCCTCACGGGGCAAACCACCGCCGCCCAGATCGAAACTTGACGCCCCCAGGCTGCTGCGCTCTGCCCTCGTCATCGCCCTCTCCGCCAGGCTGCTGCGCTCCGCCGCCGTCGTAGCCCTCGCCGTCGCCCTCACTCCGCCGCCATCGTCTCCCTCGCCGTCTCCGCCGTTCCTCGCCTTCGTCTCCGCTGGCGCAGCCACTGGTGAGCTCTCCTCTTCCCCCTGTCCGACCACATGCATGTGTCCACGGCGAGCTCCGCCGTCGTAGTACCCCGCCGAGGATCGACGACGATGCTAGATGAATATTTTGCTAGATGAAAATGTTGCTAGATGAACAATTTTGCTAGATGAACAATTTTGCTAGATGAACATTTTGCTAGATGGACATTTTTGCTAGATGGACATTTTTGCTAGATGGACTTTTCTAGATGAATATTTTGCTAGATGAAAATGTTGCTAGATGAACAATTTTTCTAGATGAACAATTTTGCTAGATGAATATTTTGCTAGATGTGAACATGTTGTTAGATGATCATTTTTCTAGATGAACATTTTGCTAGATGAACATTTTTGCTACATGAACATTTTGCTAGATGAATTTTTTTGTTGTAAGCCTTGTTGTCAAGTATATATATGAAATTTTGTTAGTATATATATTGTTATAAATATTATTAGTATATATATTGTTCTAAATATTATTAGTATATATATATATATGAGATGTTCTACAATTTGAGCTATAGATCAATAGCTATTAACATGAAAATATTAAGATATTTTTAGTTGTAATTTTATTAGTTTCATTAGTGAGAATGCCGGGCCCGCATCCTCGTTACCGTCGCGCTCCGGGAGTTCTTGATGGGATGCGCAATGTCTTGGACTGGGCTCCGCCGGGATGGCACTGGGAGGTGGTTTCCGGGGTGCGTCACTTAGGGAGGAATCCGGGTCTTGTCGTCGACCCGGATCTTCTTTGGCGGCGGTTGCGTGGGCCACGGTCGGTGCGGAGGGAGCCGGCCCCCGAGGAGGTTGTACGCCGACGTATCAGGGAGGAGGACGACCACGTCTGTCGCTACATGGCGGCGTTGGACGCCGGGTACTACAGTTTATGGCAGGTGCTTCAGGGATCTCACCCTAGCTACGAGTGGGTGATGGTTCCTTCTCTTTGGGTGTCCACCGCCAGCCGGAGCCGACGTCGTTTACTGTTTTAGCTAGTGATATGTTATATATATATATGTACTAGCTCTAGTGATCGACATATATATTAGTGTTGCATATATGTGAACTGGATTATTCGAGATGTAAGCTGGATTATTATTCTAATATTATTGTTGCATGTGAACTTGATTATTTGAGATGTCATTTTCTATATTTGCTTATACTAAATTGTTTTATCTTTTTCTGCATCTCGTCGATATTAGTTAAGCTATGGACGACGTGTTCAATAGCGGCAGAGAGCAAGAAGATGATATGTACGAAATTATCGCCGAAGCCGATATCGGCCCTCATGATGACGCCGATATCGATGATGACGGCTCACGATATCTGAACGATTCCGGGGAGGGAATGTTCGACGAAGGAGAAGAACACGATCTTCAGTTAACAACAAAGTCTACCGAGGTATATATATAAATATATATATAAGGCCTCTGGTGATCATAAAATTTACAAATAATTGATTTACCACTAATATTTAACAAATATTTCTTCTTCTAGAAACCCGGATCGAGCAAATCTTCTTCAAGCAAAGAAAAACGTGGCCCGGCCAAATTGCCGCGGGATGATGTAAAGTACAACATCGATGGGATCGGTTTGAGTGGCCAGCCGAATGCTCCGGAAGCTCACGTGAAGAAATGGATAGCTATATGCGGAGTAATTGTTAGAGATAACATCCCGATTAGCACTCAAGAATGGCATCAGCCAAAGGAAGGTGGAAACAAGAGTTTTGTCAGCGATAGAGCAAAAGAGTATCTTTGGGCTAAACTCTTATCATATTTCACCCTAACAGATTGGGCGACACCAGACGATGTGTTGAAAGTCAAGCATGCTGCTCTTAAGAAGATGGGAGAACTATTCCGATCTTGGAAGGTAAAGCTATTGTCCAAATACGTTGCTAATAATAAGAAGACTCCAAATTTCACTGGAGCACTAGCGAAGGTACAAGCACATTGGGAAAAATTTGTGGAGAACAACGAATCAGATGAAGCTAAACTTCGGTCGGAAATAAACAAGATTAATGCTGAGAAGCATAAGCTTTTCCATACCACGGGGACAGGTGGCTACAAGTCCGCGTCGCCTAAGTGGGATGCATTTGAGAAGAAGCTGATTGCTGCAGGGGTCACTCCAGTCACAATATATTTTCCACCCAGGTGCAGGAGTTGGTTTTTTGGGCATGGGGGAAAGTTGGACCCAAAGACAGGGAAGGTGATTATAAAGGCAAGTCTTAAAGGAGCCGATCAAGAGATACTAAATGCAATTGATGATGCTAGGAATGGGATTTTCATCCTCGAGAGAGAGAACGACGAGCTTACACGCGCCCTCAAGAATCCTGAACATCCGGGACGAACGCGAGGCGTAGGAGTTGTTCCATGGTATGAGGGGTTTGCGGAGTATAAAGATACTTACAAAAGCCATGCAAGAAAGAAGAAGCTGGAAGCAGACCGTCTTTCAAAGTTGGAAAATGCTATGAAGGATATGCAGGAGCGACTACAGGCGTCACTTAGCCAGCAACCGCAGCCAACTCAAGATCCACCTGAAGCAACTACCGTACCATGTATGACGAAAAGCAGTGTGGGCTCCACGGGGGTCGATGATGGTCACTACCCCGTGGATGATATCACACAGCAGAAACGTTGCGAGGTAATCTTCAAAATGAACAATATATCCATTAAGGTGGCGGACGACTTTGCTTTAACGAATCCATCTGGAGCACTGCACCACTGCAATCCGATTCCACCCGGCTATGCTCGTGTCGGGGTGGATGAAGTTGTGACGGAATATCAAGAACTAAACCTTGATATTCCTGGAGGTGAAGGGCAGAAGACCCTCAAAGAAGCCAAACAAAGTGGTATCTATCTATGGAGAAAACAATGGATCATATTTCCATCCATTATGAGTCCAACGCGTTCGACATCAAGTTCACCACCACCCCCCGAGATGGATTGCATCCCGACTCCGCAGCACCAGCCGAGTCCTGCACCCCTCCCCGAGATGGAGCGCAGTGCGACTCCGCAACATCAGCCGAGTCCTGCACCATCCATCCCCGTGGAGCGCAGCGTGACTCCGCCCCGTCAGTCGATTCCACCACAACCACCCCACATCTCGAGTCCGCAGCGCCAACCGATCCCACAAGCTCCCCCGCGATGGATAGAAGGCAAACACGACAATCAAAAATTAATCGACCTCCGCCGCGTCATAGCAGTCCACCGAAGAAGAAAACAAAGAAAGCTAAACCCCAGAAGAGTCCGCCGGTCTTACCCTGGGATAGGAGTGTATCTAAAACCAAGGCCATAGTGGATGAAGACGTGGCGAAGCACCTTGCACCGAAACCTCCCCCGCCACCGAAGGAGAAAATACCCGAGGGAACAGTACAACACTTCTTGAAGATGTTTGAACCCCCTGTTAAGACCGTGTTCTCAGACTACGAACGCTCTATTAACAAGTCTTTTCTGCAAAAGGGTTCAAGAAGCAGCCACTCAGGCAGTAAAAAATGCGGGAAAACTGTTGCCCAACTCGGAGAACAGACAGTGCAATCAATAGCCCCGCTCAAGGTGAATACCAAGCAACAGGAAGAGATAACCGACGAACAAAGAGCATTTGCTAGAGAGGCGGGTCTTACTATTGAACAATTTTTAAACCTTGATGACTTGTCCGGTGAGCCATCTCCAAAAAGGAAATATGCAAAAGGGGAGCCTATGGTCACTGAAGAAGAAGAGAAGCTATTATCAACGCAATTGGGCAACTTGCATAAGTGGTACATCACAGAAGTTATATCGTTCGACATGACCGGCTTCTGGATTCCGATCAGGCCAGATTATTTCGACAATGGAACTGGTGACTTGTGGCTTGCAAATGAAGAATTATTTCAGTTATTCCATCAATTGGCACTCGACAAATCTATCGTCAGTTTGTATTGTCTGTAAGTGATTTCTTTCTAGCTCAGCTCGTACGTCATTGACTGTACTATCCTCACTATATATATTCTTTTGTGTGTGGTATTACGCAGAATGAAGATGTACGAAATGAGAAAAGCTGGAGTCTTTGGCATTGGGTTCATTGACCCAAATACCATACATGAAGTAACAGTAAAACATAATACAGAATTCGCAGAGACCCTTTTTCTTAAAAGTTTGAGGGATCTACATGCAGAAGAACATATACTATTTCCTTACAACTTCAAGTGAGTGTCATTATTTTGTACTACAAATTATAGTTTTTCTTACTCGATATTGTTATATAAGTGATACCCGCTTACGTGTGAGCAGCTATCACTTCATCCTGCTAGACATTGAAATGGAAAAAGGAAGGGTTACAGTAATGGACTCACTACGTAAAGATATTAGTGAGTATAAAGAAATTAAGAACTCATTCGCCAGGTAATTTTAATCATTATCACACATGTAGGCTTCTTTAGTGTTCACTTTAAGTTTCTGTTATATCAAGTAATTAACTCCTTTATTCATTTTCTTTGACGACAGAGTTTGGGGAAAGTTCAAAAAACTCGAGCGCGGTGAATGGAAGGAGAAGTTGACGTGGCAGTGCGATAAATATGTGAGAGAACATTCGATTTAATTATATTTCTAGTTTCAATATACCATTATCATATATATGCTTGATTATTAAATCTGTTTGAATTCTATTTTGTTGTGAAGTGTGTGAGGCAGACATCGGGGAATGAACCTTGTGCTTACATCGTAATGGAGAACATTCACTATATGACCCAAAAGTTTAATCAAAGAACAATGATGGTACGTAAATACTATCTATACTTTGTTCTTACCATATGTAATATATTCATATATTGATCATCTTCTTTAAATAATAAGATTTGGGAGAAGCGGGATAAACTCGACATAAATGATCGCATGCGAGCACTTCAAGAGGAAATAGAGGGATTTCTTCTTTGTGAAGTCATAAATAAGTCGACCGGAGAATTCCCTTACCATATGTAATAGGAAACTGGTGTGTTGTCCATATAATGTAACTGTATGTATATTCAAATGCCCTCCACTGTTGTGGGCTCGAGGAAAGCAAAGAGGGGCGGTGGTGAGGCACTAGTACTATATATGATCGATGTATATATATGTTGGAGGTACGATAATTCTACTATATATGATGGTTCTAGCTAGCTACGAGATATTCTACATGTATATATATATATTTTTATATGCATTGTACATTATATAATAGCGTAAAATAAACAGTAATCCTAAACCCAAAAGAAAAGAATTAAAAAACCCTAAACCCTAAACTATTAAAACCAAAAATAAATAATTAAAAAAACTTAAACCTCTAAACCTTTAGAATCGGTTTGTGTTACAAACCCGTGCTAAAGGTTCCCGAGCCCCCGCGCACGACCTGCCACCACGTGGCTGGTTGCAGAGATTTTAGAACCGGTTCGTGAGCAACCGGTTCTAAAGGGGTTCACCCTCTAGCACCAAACCTTTAGCACCGGTTGCCAAAACCGGTTCTAATGGCCTCCCAGAACCGGTTCTAATGACCTGTTTTGCACTAAGTTCACCCAACGGACCCGGACAAGACGGTTCGAATCTATGCCCGTCTCCCAGAGGAACAAGCAGCCGCCCTCATGGCCCTCCTCCGCGAAGAGTGGAAAATCTTCGCCTGGTGCCCGGCCGACATGCCCTGAATACCACAAGAGTCTGCAGTACACGCACTGCACATACATCCAAACACCAAACCAGTAAAGCAGGCGTTGCGCCAATTCTCAAAACCCAAGCGTAGAGCCATTGGAGAAGAGATCAACCGACTACTCGACGCGTAATTCATCCGGGAGACGAAGAAGGACACCTGGATCAAAAACCCAGTCTTGGTACCTAAAAAGGACACCGACGTACTACGGATGTGCGTCGACTATGAGCCCGTCAAAAAACATTGCCCGAAGGACCACTTTCCCTTACCAAGGATAGACCAGATAATTGACTCCACCGCAGGATGCGATCTCCTATCCTTCCTCGACGCCTACTCAGGATACAACCAAATCAGGATGAAGGAAGAAGACGAAGAACACACCTCATTCATCACCCCCTAGGGCGTATTCTGCTACATAACAATGCCTTTCGGATTGAAAAACGCTGGAGCCACGTACCAACGGATGATGCAAGCGTGCCTGAGAGATCAAATTGGTACAAACGTACAAGTCTATGTCCACGACATCGTCATCAAAACCTACAGCGCAAGCACGCTACTCGACGACCTCCGCGAAACCTTCGCCGCTCTCAACAAATACAGAATCAAGGTCAATCCAAAACAGTGCATGTTCGGCGTCCCAGCCAGAAAACTTCTCGGGTACATGGTCTCTTCTCGAGGAGTCGAAGAAAACCCTGAAAAAGTCCAAGCAATCGCCAAGATGCAAGAACCAGTTAACATCCGGGGCGTACAACAACTCACAGGAAAACTCGCAGCACTGAGTTGCTTCATCCGCAGGCTGGGAGAAAGGACCCTACCATTCTACCAGTTGCTCAGAAAAGGAAAAAATTCGAGTGAACTGAGGAAGCCCGCAACGCATTCGCAGACCTAAAGAAGACCCTCTTGACACCACCAATCCTGGCGGTGCCCAAGGGGCAAGAACCTCTCTACCTCTACATAGCGGCACGCAACAGCGTAGTTAGCACGACGCTTGTCGTTGAGCGCATGGAAGAAGGCAAAATCCAAAGCATCCAAAGACCAATCTACTACCTAAGCATGCTCCTCACAAAATCTCAGCAGCGGTACCCGCACTACCAGAAGCTCGTATACGCCATCGTCATGACTTCAAGGAAAGTAACACATTACTTAGACGAGCACCGCATCACGATCGTGAGCAGCGCACCACTCATAGACATCCTCAACAATCCTGGAGCAATTGGCCGAGTCGCCGAATGGAACATCAAGCTCAGTCCCCGTGACCTACAATTCAAACACCCAACGGCGAGCAAAGCCCAAGTACTCCCAGACTTTCTGGTCGAGTGGACAGAAGTGCAAACATCCGCCCCCCAGACCTGTCCAACTCATGGACAATGTTCTTCAACGGGTCAAAAAGACAGCAAGGAGCTGGAGCAGGCGTCGTACTAATATCCCCCAAAGGAGCCAAACTCAGATACGTACTTCAGATCAACTTCAGCAATGCCTCAAACAACGAAGCAAAATACGAGGCACTACTCCATGGTATGCGCATGACAAAAGCTTGCGGCGCCACTCGTCTCTCAATCTACGGCGACTCTAACCTCGTCGTCCAGCAGGCAATGAGAGACTGTGAAGCAGTCGCAGAAAACATGATGGCTTACCAGAAGCTCTACAACACCCTGGAAGGAGGATTCGATGGCTGCGAGCTAAACTACGCCTCTAGAGCAAATAACACAGAAGCAGACGAGCTCGCAAACATCGGATCACTCCGAGGACCAATCCCTCGAGGCGTTTTCCTCGAAAGCATCAGCCAGAGGTCAATCAAAACCAAGGAACCCGCACTGGAGGCAGTCGCAGAGGAGGAAGACACAAACGAACCAACACAAGTAGTAGCGGCGAACCCAACAGACGACGCAGGCAACGAAGCAGTCAAGGAAGCAGAACCAGCCGCACCCGAATGTCTAGCTTTGGCAAAACCGTTCTTTCGATTCCTAATCGAAGGCACCTTACCACAAGACGTCGCAGAAGCCCAACGCATCAGCCGACGATCTAAAGCATTCACAGTAATCAACGGACAGCTCTACAAGCGCAGCATCTCTCAGGTCTCTCAAGCCGAGGAAGAAGACGACAAGGCCCTATTGCTCGAGATCCACGAAGGCACTTGCGGGCACCACGCGAGCAGTCGTGCACTCGTGGCCAAATCCTTTCGAGCGGGATTCTACTGGCCAACCGCAATGAAAAACGCGGAAGACATCGTACGACGCTGCATCTCCTGCCAAAAATTCGCCAGCAGGCCGCACGCCCCAGCATCAGAACTCAAATCCATACCGTTATCCTGGCCGTTCGCCACCTGGGGACTCGATATGGTGGGTCCACTCAAGAAATCTTCAAAAGGAGGCCGAACACATCTACTAGTATGTCGGGACCCGGAATATGCGTATGTAATTCCAGTCACAACTCAATCACATGGAGAGACGAGAGCCGTACCCACTTGTCTAAGCAGACAAGGCCAAGCACAGAACACTCTCGGAAAGCATCATACGTGAGGGGCATCCCATCCAGGCCGGATGATCAACTGAGATGGGTCCTCATCGCCCGCTCACAAGTCTAAATGAATATGGGTGGTGAAATCCCATACTCATAGACAAGTCGCCTCAACCATGTTATCGATTGAATCATAACCTTTACATAAACAGACTCCAGCCCGATCACTTAGTCGGGGTCTAGGGCGGGCTCGATCATACAACAAAGTGTGCACGTGACAGAGTCACGAGCAATCGCATCGCGATGCCGCAAGCTGCGCACATCTAAGGGCCACTTGGTGTATAAAAGACCGCCAGCCAGATCCAACTAAGGTCTCGAGAACCCATACTAAGACATGCATGTTATAATCATACACGCAGCACACATGTCTAGTATGAACATCAGGTATCATCCCATAACTCTACAAAGTACTTCTTTATTGACTTACACATAGAGCATACAAAGATCACATGTCTGCGATCATCATTACATCATACAACGGAAGAAAATTAGGTCTGAGTACAGACAAGTTTAACAAATGGCTTAGAGAAGCCTTGTAAACATACATGCCCTTCCACGAGGGACCAGACTGCTGTCTGGAACTATACTAGCTTAGTCAACGTCGAGCTTCAGGAAGGTGAATCCATCGGGGTCGGGGTTTCCATCTAAAACATAGAATAAGCAAACGTGAGTACAAAGTCGTACTCAGCAAGACTTACATCAGAACTACACTACTCATGCTCACGTTTCAAGGTAAAGGAGGTGGGGTTCAACATGCAGAAGTGCCAGCTTTGACTTGGCTAGTCCTGAACTACGAGTACCAAACTTGAGGTAAGAAGCGTACACGAGTCCACTATCCAAGTCTCCAACCAATACACCACTATGGATACTTCCTCGACTTCCCCACGAGAAAGCATGCCATAGCACTCACACTTATCTTGCGAGTTTTAGAGTATCCATTCAAGTTGTCTAATAATCAGGTACAAGTTCCAAGTAGTCCATGACCGCGGACGCGGCTATTCGAATAGTTTTGTTAACCTTGCAAGGGTGTAAACTACACACACATGACCATCGGTTACCGCCTTTTGCTCCCCACCATTCAAGAGGTGACAGCGAGGATGTTCACCACGACACTTCGCTCACAACCGGTCTATTCCAGGAGTCGACTATCTGAGTTTCCTCCGCTCGAAAGCCCGGCCGGATCAACGAAACGGACTCAAACAATGCAAGTGACCGAGACGCCACCTTTGGCAGATGGTTTTCCTGCCTCACAGGTGCACCCCACATATCTATATGATGCAACCATTCCTTCATTCTTTTTCCATGCACATGCCAAATGGAAAGCCCGAAGTAATGTGACTCCTGGACGTCAACACGGATCAAGGTACTAGGCCGAGAGGGGTCAGTGAGCCCAATGTGTGGTTGTACTCTTTGTCTTGGATTACCATACAAGAACTCAGTGCTGAAGGCGGTGTTCAATGAGACAACCCACTGTGTACTCCTACACAGCCTCTCATCGTCCACCTTGTATTAGGGTGGATTCACCAACACGTTATCATCAGCATCACTGTGATCATCCATCCCGACTCACATTCAATGTAACCTCATTGTACCACTAAGCAGCAATAAGCAGTAACAGTTGTAGGGGCTACATGCTCATCATTCAACTCATATATCTGCTAGGATTGTGGTTTGCTTAATACGGTGACAAAATGATAAGTCATGCATCGGAATGGGTTCAACTATGTGAGAGAACGTGTCTCGGTGATCTCCTAAACATGCATAAGTGAGACTGAGAGGGAAATAGGATTTTATAAACATGATCAATGGGGTTTTCTTGCCTTGCTGACGATACACGGGTCTTAACGGTGGTCTTCTTCTTCGGGGGTGATCACCGTCTCGGAGGCACTGTTACCGGCACAATCATCAACAAGAAGGGGGCAACATTGAATTTAAATGCACAATCACATGATAATGTTGTCCATGATGTGAATGGTGCTGGTTTGTGGTACATTTGATTTAAATGAAGTGTATTGCTTTTGAAATGAAAATTCAAACTCCACATATGAATTTCAATTTAACCAAATTGCAATTGCTATTGTTTGTTCTTTGAAAACCATGTGATCATGTGTGTAATATGTCTCTGATGTACAAGTGACCAAGTTTACATTGTATTGGTTCAAAGTGCAAAAGCTACTGGTCTCAATTTAAGATCAACTCGAACATGGTTGAAAGTTGGATATTTCGATAGAGAATTTTCTGCTAATCATTTTTCATATATTATTTTTCCAATTTGGAGTTAATATGAATATTCTATGATTTATTGATGTTTTGGCTATTTTCTGGATTTTTCTTATTTCTCTGGAATTATTTTTAATCTGGAAAACCTTTATTGCGTCATGTTGAGGTCAGGGTGACGTGGGGGGGGGGGTATCCTGACTGGTGGGCCAGCCATATTAGTGGCAGAGGGGTTTAAACCTCTCTGTTTAATTAACAGAGAGGGGGTTAAGGGGCTGGGGCCCAGTAGTCAGTGGGGTTAGGGCTAGGATTAGTGGGTGGGTTAAGTTAATTAACCGATGACACGTCAGCCTCGCCGGCGGCGATTCACCGGCGAGCAACAGTGCGGCGGCGGTGACGTTATTCTCGAATCCAGGCACCAAAATGCGCGGGGTTTGCGCCAAAAGACTCCCCGTGATGCCGTGGTTTAACGGGAGGGTCCAGGTGGCCATGGAGATGGCTCGAGGCACGCCGGCGACGAGGAACTGCGGCGGCCGGTGACTGGTGGGGGTGTTCTTGCGCTATGGTGCTCGGAAAAAAGCGGGGAGAGAGGGGAAATGATCGCCTGCTCACCCTGAGGGCAGTGGCGAGCTCGAGGAGGCCGGAGGAGGTGAGGTGGCGGAGGATTTCTCGCCGGAGCTTCACGGGTGGCCTGTGCGGTTCGGTGAAGCTGGCATCGACTGTAGAGGGCTAGAGCTCAAATTGGCGGTGCGGGACGACGAAGACGGCGACTTCGGTTCGTCTGGACAAGGTGGTTCGTCGAGAGGGGATCGGTGGCCATGTCGGAGCACGACGGCCGCTCCGGTGAGCTCTCAGAGTGGTCACGGATTCGACGCGGGAGAGGGGGAGGTGACCAGAGAGAGAGGGAAGAGTGTTGGGGGTCTGGGTATCTCTGTGGCGAGCCGAGGGGCTAGGGGAGGGCCTAGGCGCCTCGCCAGCGTCGCAGTGGCGTCGCCGTGCCCTCCCAGCTCGCCACCGAGCTGGTTGAGGAAGGCGACAAAGGGGGAGGTGGGCCTGGGCTGGCTGGTGGGCTGGAGGGGGTTTAGTTGGGCTGAAAAGCCAGGGGTTTTCCCCTTTTCTATTTCTCTTCTTTTCTTATTTTGTTACTTTGTTTTGCCTTGGGATTTAAATAGCTAGGCATTTTAATAAATGCTCCAAATTTTTATGTGGACTTGTAATGCATATAGCTAGCCACTCACAAAGTTTGGGCATTTTTTAAAATTCAAATAATTTGAACTTTAATTCAAATAGGGTATTTATTTAATTTCCAAGCCCTTTTTGGAATTTTTGAGAAATCTTGGTGCATGCAGTGGGACCCACTTTACTTTATATGTGATCATGCATATTTATAAGACTTTTGAAAAATACCAGAGGAATTTTTGGAAGCAATTTTTATCTGGCCTTTTGAATTAGATTCTCTAGGGCTTTTCTTTTCCCCATTTTTGAATTTCTTTTTGAAATTTTCACATGATGCACAGGGGCACTCAAACCCTAGCACTTACCCAAGTTGGCTAACGATCTAGAGAGTAAGATAAGAAGCCAAGAATTTGATGAGGAATCGCCTCCAACAAGTCTTGCTATCAGCTACTTACGCAAGCATAACACCTATCCTATCCTTGTCCTCCTCTTCGCATCCCGACGAAGAAGAAGCAGTCAAGGCACACACACACGCGTTGATCAAGTTATATTAAGATTATCTCAGTTGTTGTTGTTGTCTATGAACAAGGAGTAGGTCTCAAGTCGTCCATAACTGTGGACACGGCTTCTCGAAAAGATTTAACCCTGCAGGGGTGCACCAACTGCCCATTACAAGGCTCCGCACGCACGCCCATCTCTCTCAGTTGCTACCCATGATAGGCAACCATTTTATGATTTAGTCCCGAGAGATCCGGAACGACAGGTCCCTCTAACTAACAACGCACAAATCCGGGTGGCCCCCGGTGAGTCGACATCCAACTCATAAGCCGGCCGCGCTCTTGAATCGGCCTCTACCGTCTGGATGAGGTCGGGTTAGTTGCCCAAACAGATGTGGACAATCCCCTAGCTCCCTGGGGTGGACCAACAAGAGAAACCATGTCTCCGCTGGCCCAAGTTGTTTGAAATCTGCCGGCCGCGGACCAGTCACACACACGTTTCAAATAGTAAATCAGCTTGGGCCACGACTAAAAATGTTTGAAGCTAGGTAGGTAAGAAGAGGGGACCCCATAAAATCCCACACGCGGTTAGGCACGCTCAGTCTTAAAACCAATACCAGGAACTCGGATCCTAGGTGACTCGAATGGAACAAAGCGTCGGGGCGGGATAGCAATGCATAAACAGGATAATCAATGCAAGCATGCTCACAAATGATATGGAACTAAAGTAGACATGACATGAAAGGCATGGCAAAAAGAATCATGCAAATAGGCATCATAGATCAAAACATATTAAGCATGCAACATGGCATCGGAACGTTACAGACTTAGAGAAAAACAGAGGTGGCTGTCAAAAACAGCGGGACAACAACTTTGGAGCTCAATAATAAGATGATCAACAAGCATATCATGACAGTGCAATACATGTAATGGAATTAGACATGATGCTTAAAAGTATGCAAAAAGAATCACTCAATTCCGATAAATGGTCGCGACACACTCGTCGACCAAAGTTGCAACAAAATATAAACAACAACACACTAACAGCAGGGTAGCTACTTTGCTTGAAGATACAATCAACATGCAGCAAGAAAATATGGCATGTGACTGCATGGAACTGAAGTAGAAACTATGCTTAACAGTATGCAAAAGGAATCAATCAATTCCGACGAATGGTTGCGACGCAACCATCGCCCGAAGTTGCAACAAAATAACAGTTACAGCAACTTAGCAGCAGTTAACGACAGGTAGCCCTGTTTGAACAACAATAACTATATCTAAACAACCTCAAAATAATTAACTCGCAAAATATAAATGCTAGAGCACGCAATTCTAAACAATTCGTCTTTTGGGCGCAACGCGATCCGGGCTACGGATTACTCGCAAATTACGGCGCAAAATTCAATCAGCAGAAATATATCTCCAGACTTAGAAAATTTTACAGGGTGCTGGAAAATAAAATAACAGATGCAAAAATTAATAAAAAAGGGGGGGGCGGTCTGGCTCACCATGGGCCAGGCCCACTTCCTGGCTGCTGGAGAGGCTTGCGAGGGGCTGCTGGGCTGGGCGAGGCACTGGGCCGCTGGGCACGCCGGCCCAGCTGGCGAACGCGAGCGGGGGCACGGGATTTCTCCTGATCTCGTACACAGCGGCGGCGGAGGCCCGACCATCTCGCCGGAGCCGAGCAGGAGGAGGCCACGTGTCCGGGCGGCGGAGCCGGGACGAGGCGGGGCGGCTCCGGTCTTGTGTGGATCCAGGGGTGGCGCCGCAGCTCGACACCGAGCTTGGGGAGGCCGGGCATGGCGCGCGGTGAGTCTCCATGGCGGCCGGGTCCAGGGAGGCGCGGCTGTTGTGTCCTGCCGGCGCGGACGACGGCGCGACGGCTGCTGCTCCACGGGCGGCGCGACTGTGGCCCGACTCGGCCCAGATCGGGGCCCTACGGGGCCCGGCGGCTGGAGGTTCGTAGAGGAGCTGGCTGGGGGTTGCATGGCTAGATCTGGGCCATCAGATCCCAGACCTGACGGTCTGGATCTGATGGGGGCTAGGGTTTCGGGCTAGAGGGGTTTTTGGACGAAAATTTGACCCAGATCTGGGGGTGTGGCTGCAATTTTGGTCTAGGGAAACCGTAGAAATGGGGTGGGAGTGTGGTGGTCTTTATATAGCCCAGGTGGCTGGCAGTTTGCAAAAACATCCCCGGTTTTTCGCTCGCGCACGCGGTGTTCACGTTTCTGACCGCCAGGGGTCTGCAGGACCTCCGATTCGGGTAAAACTTCGAACTGTGTGTCGAGCCGGCGGCGTTCACCTCGCGCGGGAACCGTTCCGAGAACACTTTCCGGCGTGCTACAAAAATAACCCGTTTAATTATTGAACGGGGTTTTCGTTCCATTGGTTGCGGCTGGTCTCGTGCGGTCTCGCGACGGTGATCGGGTGAAACCCGAATGTCGCAAAGGTCGAGTTTCAGGGTGGCAAGGGTTGATCTCCGTCCGATACGAGATAAGAGAGGGAAAAATAATCGCCGATCGATAAATCGGGGATGCAAACACCGCAAAAAAATCAGGCAATCAAACAAGTCATACCGAAAACAAATTTTTTAATTTTTGTGAAATCTGGGCTGTTACACTACAACACCGCCAACAAGGGATCTCGTCCCGAGATCCAGGACGATCCGGGGGAGAGGGGAAGGGGGGAGAGAAAGGAGTCGACGATCTTCAACACCACCGACAAGGGATTCTGGTCCATGTCGAACGACGAACTTCTGTCGAGATAAATTTCCGCAGAGAGATGACAACGTTGGAAAACGAAACCGTCAGTGACAAGAGGAAGAAAGACAACGAAAGCTGGATCAAAGGGCAGTGCTAACGACGCAAGTCGTAAAAACACCGGGCAAAAAGGAGGGAGGGCAAAGGACGACCCAGATGTTATCCGAAATCGGAGAAGCTAAAGGTACTACAGGAATTCACACCTGAGCTCGGAATCGAGAGAATACTTCCCAAGCAAAGCATTGTAACGATTTCGATACTCCACACACTCGAGATCCTAGAGTTTTAAGGGGATAAGGAGAGAATAAAACACTTACGACACTGGTCCTGACCAGAGCAAGGGTAAGGAGTAAAAAGACTCCTACTCTCCGATAACTAACTTAATAACTACAAAATAGTTTTTGTCTAGACTCGACTTCGGCCAGAAAAGGGTCCTACGGTCGGTAAGGCTCTGATACCAAGTTGTAAGGCCCGATATGCGGTATTGTTCTAGATCTAGATGTTTCCATCCAGATCCGGGGACGGAGCACATATCGGTCCCACCGCGACATATGACGAAGTCATATGCCCTGGATTTCCAACATGATATCACAACATTACAGATACAGGATACAACATCTCATACAATCGGCACCACCGACAAGGGATTATGCTCCATGTCGAACGACGAACTTCTGTCGAGATAAATTTCCGCAGAGATACGACAACGTTGGAAAACGAAACTGTCAGTGACAAGAGGAAGAACGACAACGAAAGCTGGATCAAAGGGCAGTGCTTCCGACGCAAGTCGTAAAAACACCGGGCAAAAAGGAGGGAGGGCAAAGGACGACCCAGATGTTATCCGAAACCAGAGAAGCGAAAGGTACTACTGGAATTCCCACCTGAGCTCGGAATCGAGACAATACTTCCCAAGCAAAGCATTGTAACGATTTCGATACTCCACACACTCGAGATCCTAGAGTTTGAAGGGGATAAGGCGAGAATAAAACACTTACGACACTGGTCCTGACCAGAGCAAGGGTAAGGAGTAAAAAGATTCCTACTCTCCGATAACTAACTTAATAACTACAAAATAGTTTTTGTCTAGACTCGACTTCGGCCAGAAAAGGGGTCCTACGGTCGGTAAGGCTCTGATACCAAGTTGTAAGGCCCGATATGAGGTACTGTTCTAGATCTAGATGTTTCCATCCAGATCCGGGGACGAAGCACATATCCATCCCATCGCGACATATGACGAAGTCATATGCCCCTCATTTCCAACATGATATACAAACATTACAGATACAGGATACAACATCTCATACAATCGGCATACAACTGCCTTAATACATTACAACAGCGGAAGATATATGTCTGAGTACATACTACAATCAAATGCGTAGTGGCAAAGAGAAAAAACATCGATCTCATAACCACACGGGTCCAGGCCCTCCGCCGGGATCCGCCTAACTAGTCGTCGTCGAGTCTCCACGTGAAACGTCGATCACCATACCTGTTGTCGATCAAGAACCCTGAAAATAGTTTGGGGGTAGTATCATGAGTACAGAAGTACTCAGCATCCAACTGTAGTGGTCAACTGACCCAGCAAGGACTTCATCACTCGTCATTCTAGTACAACTAGTAGTTTACAGTAAGGAAGGGGTAAGTGGTGAGGTTGCTGCCGCACTAGCATTTATGAAGTGGCTAACGATCTAGAGAGTAAGATAAGAAGCCAAGCATTCGATGAGGTGGCTGGCAGTTTGCAAAAACATCCCCGGTTTTTCGCTCGCGCGCGCGGTGTTTACGTTTTGGACCGCCAGGGGTCCGCAGGACCTCCGATTCGGGTAAAACTTCGAACTGCGTGATCAACGCGTCGAGCCGGCGGCGTTAACCTCGCGCGGGAACCGTTCCGAGAATACTTTCCGGCGGGCTATGAAAATAACCCGTTTAATTATTAAACGGGGTTTTCGTTCCGTTGGTTGCGGCTGGTCTCGTGCGGTCTCGCGACGGTGATCGGGTGAAACCCGGATGTCGTAAAGGTCGAGTGTCAGGGTGGAAAGGGTCGATCTCCGTCCGATACGAGATAAGAGGGGGGAAAATAATCGCCGATCGATAAGCCGGGGATGCAAACACCGCAAAAAAATCAGACAATCAAACAAGTCATACCAAAAACAAAATTTTTAATTTTTGTGAAATCTGGGTTGTTACAATACAACACCACCAACAAGGGATCTCGTCCCGAGATCCAGGACGATCTGGGGGAGAGGGGAAGGGGGGAGAGAAAAGAGTCGAAGATCTTCAACACCACCGACAAGGGACTCTGCTCCATGTCGAACGACGAACTTCTGTTGAGATAAATTTCCGCAGAGAGACGACAACGTTGGAAAACGAAACCATCAGTGACAAGAGGAAGAACGACAATGAAAGCTGGATCAACGGGCAGTGCTTCCGCCGCAAGTCGTAAAAACACCGGGCAAAAAGGAGGGAGGGCAAAGGACGACCCAGATGTTATCCGAAACCAGAGAAGCTAAAGGTACTACAGGAATTCCCACCTGAGCTCGGAATCGAGACAATACTTCCCAAGCAAAGCATTGTAACAATTTCGATACTCCACACACTCGAGATCCTAGAGTTTGAAGGGGATAAGGCGAGAATAAAACACTTACGACACTGGTCCTGACCAGAGCAAGGGTAAGGAATAAAAAGACTCCTACTCTCCGATAACTAACTTAATAACTACAAAATAGTTTTTGTCTAGACTCGACTTCGGCCAGAAAAGGGGTCCTACGGTCGGTAAGGCTCTGATACCAAGTTGTAAGGCCCGATATGAGGTACTGTTCAAGATCTAGATGTTTCCATCCAGATCCGGGGACGAAGCACATATCCATCCCACCGCGACATATGACGAAGTCATATGCCCCGGATTTCCAACATGATATCACAACATTAAAGATACAGGATACAACATCTCATACAATCGGCATACAACTGCCTTAATACATTACAACAGCGGAAGATATATGTCTAAGTACAGACTACAATCAAATGCCTAGTGGCAAAGAGAAAAACATCGATCCCATAACCACACGGGTCCAGTCCCTCCGCCGGGATCCGCCTAACTAGTCGTCGTCGAGTCTCCACGTGAAAGGTCGATCACCATACCTGTTGTCGACCAAGAACCCTGAAAAGAGTTTGGGGGTAGTATCATGAGTACAGAAGTACTCAGCATCCAACTGTAGTTGTCAACTGACCCAGCAAGGACTTCATCACTCGTCATTCTAGGACAACTAGTAGTTTCCGGTAAGGAAAGGGTAAGTGGTGAGGTTGCTGCCGCACTAGCATTTATGAAGTGGCTAACGATCTAGAGAGTAAGATAAGAAGCCAAGCATTCGATGAGGAATCGCCTCCAACCAGTCTTGCTATCAGCTACTTACGCAAGCATAACAACTATCCTATCCTTGTCCTCCTCTTCGCATCCCGACGAAGAAGAAGCAGTCAAGGCACAGACACGCGTTGCTCAAGTTAAATTAAGATTATCTCAGTTGTTCTTGTCTATGAACAAGGAGTAGCTCTCAAGTCGTACATAACCGTGGACACGGCTTCTCGAAAATATTTAACCCTGTAGGGGTATACCAACGGCCCATTACAAGGCTCCTCACGCACGCCCATCTCTCTCAGTTGCTACCCATGATAGGCAACCATTTTATGATTTAGTCCCGAGAGATCCGGAACGACAGGTCCCTCTAACTAACAACGCACAAATCCGGGTGGCCCCCTGTGAGTCGACATCCAACTCAAAAGCCGGCCGCACTCTCGAATCGGCCTCTACCGTCTGGATGAGTTCGGGTTAGTTGCCCAAACAGATGTGGACAACCCCCTAGCTCCCTGGGGTGGACCAACAAGAGAAACCATGTCTCCGCTGGCCCAAGTTGTTTGAAATCTGTCGGCCGCGGACCAGTCACACACATGTTTCAAATAGTAAATCAGCTTGGGCCACGACTAGAAATGTTTGAAGCTAGGTAGGTAAGAAGAGGGGACCCCATAAAATCCCACACGCGGTTAGGCACGCTCAGTCTTGATACCAATACCCAGAACTCGAATCCTAGGTGACTCGAATGGAACAAAGCGTCGTGGCGGGATAGCCTAGACCTTCCATCCTTCGTCGAATATAGTCAACATTTATATAATCATATCATCAACAACAATATAATAATGTGATATCCCAAGCCAAGGAGTAACAGGAGGTAACATCGTAGCATCCTAAGCATGCATACTAAGCAGGGGCTGAGCAACGAGCAATAGTAACATAGCAGTACATGGTTTGCTGGGAGGGGACATGGCTGTATAGGTTTGAAAGAGGCTGTAAACATGTGGTAGGATCAAACATCGAACCTAACCTAGACTAGCATGCAAACCGCTGGTTGAAATAGAATGGATCATAAGTAATGCATAGTCCTTGCCTGTTGATAAGTCCGGTTCCGAAGGTGTAGTTGATCGCAAGCTCGCATCGTCTCCGAAGGTACCCGCGGAAGCACACAAGACGGTAAACACTGGAAAGCAATCAACGAGTAAGCATCCATTACTACGAAGAAAACACGAGCAAGCATCAACAAGAAGGCAACACGAGACAAAGCACTACGGTAACACATCTATCGTCGAGAGCGGTTACTAACATGTTAAGTGAGGTACTCGCCACACACGACGATACCGCACGTTTACAAGGGTTCAAGTTGTTTAGCTACAGGTGATCAACAAAGGTTGTTAACATGGCATCTCACTCAAGCATGGCATAGCACACAAACGTGGCAAGAGGTGAAGCATAAATAAACTATCTATGCTAGCCAATTTAAGTGAGGCACAACCTAAACATGGCATACACTAAGTGCCGCACAACAATTAAAGGATTTGGTACTACTCTGCCCTAAACCATATTTTAGGTTGGTTAACAGCAGCAAAAAATAGCATAAAAACAAAGTACACGAAAAACAATTCAAGTTACATATAAAGAACACCCCAAACGGAGTTACGGTTAAAAAGATACAAGCAAAACAAGTTACGGGCACCATCTGCCAACATCACGAAGCACACTTTAGAGCAATGCATAAACAGGATAATCAATGCAAGCATGCTCACAAATGATATGGAACTAAATTAGACATGACAGGAAAGGCATGGAAAAAAGAATCATGCAAATAGGCGTCATAGATCAAAACATATTAAGCATGCAACATGGCATCGGAAGGTTACATACTTAGAGAAAAACAGAGGTGGCTATCAAAAACAGCAGGACAACAACTTTGGATCTCAATAACTAGATGACCAGCAAGCATATTATGACAGTGCAGTACATGTAATGGAAGTAGACATGATGCTTAACAGTATGCAAAAAGAATCACTCAATTCCGATAAACGGTCGCGACACACTCGTCGACCGAAGTTGCAACAAAATATAAACAGCAGCACACTAACAGCAGGGTAGCTACTTTGCTTGAAGATACAATCAACATGCGGCAAGAAAATATGGCATGTGAATGCATGGAACTGAAGTAGAAACTATGCTTAACAGGATGCAAAAGGAATCAATCAATTCCGACGAACGGTTGCGACGCAACCGTCGCCCGAAGTTGCAACAAAATAACAGTTACAGCAACTTAGCAGCAGTTAACGATAGGTAGCCCTGTTTGAACATCAATAACTATATCTAAACAACCTCAAAACAATTAACTCGCAAAAGATAAAAGCTAGAGCACGCAATTCTAAACAATTCGTCTTTTGGGCGCAACGCGATCCGGGCTACAGATTACTCGCAAATTACGGCGCAAAATTTAATCAGCAGCAATATATCTCCAGACTTAGTAAATTTTATAGTGTGCTGGAAAAAAATAACAGATGCAAAAATAAATATATAAAGGGGGGCGTCCTTGGTCACCATGGGCCAGGCCCACTGGCTGGCTGCTGGAGAGGCTTGCGGGGGGCTGCTGGGCTGGGCGAGGCACTGGGCCGCTGGGCACGCCGGCCCAACTGGCGAATGCGAGCGGGGGCACGGGATTTCTCCCGATCCCGTACACAGCGGCGGCGGCGGCTCGAGCATCTCGCCGGAGCCGAGCAGGAGGAGGCCGCGTGGCCGGGCGGCGGAGCCGGGAAGAGGCGGGGCGGCTCCGGTCTGGTGCAAATCCAAGGGCGGCGCGGCAGCTCGACCCCGAGCTTGGGGAGGCCCGCCATGGCGCGCGGCGAGTCTCCATGGCGGCCGGGTACAGGGAGGCACGGCTGCTGCGGCCTGCCGGCGCGGACAACGGCGCGGCGGCCGGAGACGTGGCGGCGGCTGCTGCTGCTCCACGGGCAGCGCGGCTGCGGCTAGCCTCGGCCCAAATCGGGGCCCTGCGGGGCTCGGCGGCTGGAGGTTGGCGGCTGAGCCACGAGCAATAGTAACATAGCAGTACATGGTATGCTGGGAGGGGACATGGCTGTATAGGTTTGAAAGAGGCTGTAAACATGTGGTAGGATCAAACATCGAACCTAACCTAGACTAGCATGCAAACCGCTGGTTGAAATAAACAGGATAATCAATGCAAACATGCTCACAAATGATATGGAACTAAAGTAGACATGACAGGAAAGGCTTGGCAAAAAGAATCATGCAAATGGGTATCATAGATCAAAAGATATTAAGCATGCAACATGGCATAGAAACGTTACTGACTTAGAGAAAAACAGAGGTGGCTGTCAAAAACAGCGGGACAACAACTTTGGAGCTCAATAACTAGATGACCAGCAAGCATATCATGACATTGCGATACATGTAATGGAAGTAGACATGATGCTTAACAGTATGCAAAAAGAATCACTCAATTCCGATAAACGGTCGCGACACACTCGTCGACCAAAGTTGCAACAAAATATAAACAGCAGCACACTAACAGCAGGGTAGCTACTTTGCTTGAAGATACAATCAACATGCGGCAAGAAAATATGGCATGTGAATGCATGCAAATGAAGTAGAAACTATGCTTAACATGATGCAAAAGGAATCAATCATTTCCGACGAACGGTTGCGTCCGAAGTTGCAACAAAATAACAGTTACACCAACTTAGCAGCAGTTAACGACACGTAGCCCTGTTTGAACATCAATAACTATATCTAAACAACCTCAAAACAATTAACTCACAAAAGATAAAAGCTATAACACGCAATTCTAAACAATTCGTCTTTTGGGCGCAATGCGATCCGGGCTACAGATTACTCGCAGATTACTTAGAAAATTTTACAGGGTGCTGGAAAAAAAATAACAGATGCAAAAATAAATAAATAAATAAATAAATAAAGGGGGGGCGGCCTGGCTCATCATGGGTCAGGCCCACTGGCGTGCTGCTGGAGAGGCTTGCGGGGGGCTGCTGGGCTGGGCGAGGCACTGGGCCGCTGGGCACGCCGGCCGAGCTGGCGAACGCAAGCGGGGGAACGGGATTTCTCCTGATCCCGTACACAGCGGCGGCGGCGGCTCTACCATCTCGCCGGAGCCGAGTAGGAGGAGGCCGCGTGGCCGGGACGAGGCGGGGCGGCTCCGGTCTGGTGCGGATCCAAGGGAGGCACGACAGCTCGACCCCGAGCTTGGGGAGGCCGGCAATGGCGCGCGGCGAGTCTCCATGGCGGCCGGGTCCAGGGAGGCGCGGCTGTTGCGGCCTGCCGGCGCGGACGACGGCGCGACGACCGGAAACGTGGCGGCGGCGGCTGCTGCTCCACGGGGGGCGCGGCTGCGGCCCGCCTCAGCCCAGATCGGGGCCCTGCGGTGCCCGACGGCTGGAGGTTGGTGGAGGAGCTGGCTGGGGGTTGCGTGGCTAGATCTGGGTCGTCAGATCCCAGATCTGACGGTATGGATCTGATGGGGGCTAGGGTTTCGGGCTAGAGGGGGTTTTGGACGAAAATTTGACCCAGATCTGGGCGTGTGGCTGCAATTTTGGTCTAGGGAAACCCTAGAAATGGGGTGGGAGTGTGGTGGTCTTTATATAGCCCAGGTGGCTGGCAGTTTTCAAAAACATCCCCGGTTTTGCGCTTGGAATCTTTCCTCGCACTTGGGGGTCCATTGGAATATCTTATCTTTCTTGAGGCGTTCAGTTAGAGGCTTTGCAACTTTGGAGAAGTTCTCAACGAAGCGGCGGCAATAGCTTGCTAAGCCAAGAAAACTCCTAATTTTCTTAACCGATTCAGGTGGATTCCAGTCAAGGACGGCCTGAACTCTCTCGGGATTGACAGCAATGCCTTCTGCAGAAATCACGTGGCCTAAGTAGGTCACTTCTGGTAGCCAAAATTCGCACTTAGAGAACTTGGCATATAGGCGATGCTCTCGAAGTTTCATCAGTACCAACCTAAGATGTTTTGCGTGCTCTTCTTCATTCTTCGAGTAGATGAGAATGTCATCAAGATAAAATACAACAAATTTATCTAGGTACTCCATGAAGATCGAATTCATCAAGCACGAGAATGTGGCGGGGGCATTGGTTAAACCGAAGGACATGACAGTGTACTCGTAAAGACTGTAACGAGTAGTGAAAGCCGTTTTTGGAATGTCCTCGTTTCGGATTTTGAATTGATGATAGCCTAATCTCAAATCCATCTTGGAGAAGACAAAGGATCCAGCAAGTTGATCATAAAGATCATTGATCCTGGGCAATGGGTACTTGTTCTTTATCGTCGCTAGATTTAGCGGGCGATAGTCTACGCACATCCTTTCTGTTCCATCTTTCTTCGTTACGAACAGAACGGGGCAACCCCATGGCGATGAGCTAGGGCGGATGAAGCCTTTTGCCAATGAAGCATCAAGTTGGGATTTTAGCTCAGCTAACTCATGTGGGGCCATTCTATATGGGCGTTTGGAAATTGGGGTTGTGCCTGGTATAAGATCCACTATGAATTCTACACATCTGTCAGGGGGCATCCCTGGCAGTTCTTCAGGAAAGACATCCGGGAAGTCACGAACCACCGGAATATCTTCAAGGTCAGGAAGGGGAAGCACATTCAAAGTATGCATCTGGATTCTAGAGCTGGGTGATTTGTAGTCAATTGTCTGGCCTGAACGATGGGTGAGTTTAACTGACTTGGCTTTACAATCAAGGACAGCATTCTGTCTTGATAACCAATCCGTTCCTAAGATGACATCAATGTCTAAAGACTTGAGGGCTATAAGAGAAGCAAGGAATACTAAACCCTCAATTGCAATTTGATTGCCATGTATTACTCTATTAGTTTGCCATTTTGAACCAGGAGTTTGAATTATCATTGGAGAAAACATTTCTTCAAAGGGGAACTCATCTCGAAGTGCATAACTCTCCGACATGAATGAATTAGAAGCTCCTGGATCGAAAAGAACGGAGGCGGGGACATGATTGACTAGGAGTGTGCCAAGAATTACGTCAGATGTAGCAGTGCTGTCCTCAACTGAGATTTGATTCACATATCAACTACCTATGACTGAAAGCTTTGCTGGAAAGGTTTTGGTGGTTGATTTCTTTGGAGGCTTGTGTCGAGAATGACGTGGTGTCATCAAGACCTGAGGGCACTGACGAAACTAATGGCTTGACTGACCACGCCTGAAACACACCGTGCCTGAATTGCTGGGAGCAGGATTACTTGATTGCACACCATCATCCCTGGGAGGAACAGTGTGTTGAGGTGGATGGCATATATTGTATGGTGGTCTCTGAAGAAAGTTTTGAGGTATGGCACCAGTTGGAATCAATATTCGGCGTTTCTGAGGGGCTGAACTTGAAGAAGGAGCAAGCTCAAGAGCATGCTTGTGAGACTCTTCGAACACTTCATTGCCATGCTCAGCTCTGAAGGATCTGTTGACTAAATCCTCAAAGGTGGCAAATTCAAGGAGGTTGAGATCATGGCGAAGGATGGGGCTAAGTCCCTTACGGAACCTTGCCTGCTTTCTGGCATCGGTGGTGATCTCATCTTTGGCATATCGAGCAACACGGTTGAACTCCCTCAGATACTCATGAATGGACATCTCTCCTTGAGTCAGATTGCAGAACTCTTCCTTCTTGCGCTCCATCAACTCATACAGAATGTGGTACCCTCGAGAGGCAACACAGAACTCCTGCCAAGTCACTACGTGACCATCTGGCTGCATAGCAACATAGTTCTCCCACCATTGAAGAGCAGCACCTTCCAGGAAGTATACCGCGAAAATAACTCGGTCATCGGGAGCAACATGTGAAGTATCAAGCTTACGCTCGATGGAACGGAGCCAATCATCAGCTTCAAGGGGCTCAGAAGAACATCGGAATACTGGTGGCTTGAGGAGGATGAAGTCCTGAATGCTCACAACCACATTGCGATGATGTGAGGTATTCTTCTCGATGAGCTCCAAAAGGCGTGTTTGATCACGTCTATTCCGCTCGGCTTCCATCATGATTTCCGCCGCAGAAGGCGGTGGTGGAGGTTCATCATTACTTCGATTCCGATCACGGTCTCGATTGCGACGAACAGCACTACGAGTTCCACATGTAATCCTGTGTGATGAAAATCAACAATAAAACAGGTTGTACGATGGAATCAAAGATAAGAGGACATGATTAGGAGGAAAAGATTGTAATGCAAAGGCAAAGATTCCTAGAAACACGGAACAAATCGGGCAACATAACGGCTACACCGGGATGGAAAATGAAACAACCTTGATGAGATTGGACAGAACTTCCTCAAGGAACTCAACAACACGAAGACTATGGACAACCACAACAATCCTACGGCTATAAGAAGCAATCAACGAGATGTTCTAGTAAGACATAGATGAGCCTAGTCCTATCTTCCCGTAGAAAAGATGAGGGTGACTCAGAACTCAGATCAATGAGGGTAAGGACAAAAAGAAGCCTTACGTTGTTCCCTTTATACCCAAGTAACTATATAACTATAGAATGCTAGACTCAACTTCGACCAAGGGTTAAATAATCCTACAGAAAGTCGCAGAGGACGATGACACAAACGAACCAGCACAAGTAGTAGCGGCGAACCCAATAGATGACGCAGGCAACGAAGCAGTCGAGGAAGCAGAACCAGCCGCACCCGAAGGTCTAGCTTGGGCAAAACCGTTCCTTCGATTCCTAATCGAAGGCACCTTACCACAAGACGTCGCAGAAGCCCAACGCATCATCCGACGATCTAAAGCATTCAAAGTAATCAACGGACATCTCTACAAGCGCAGCATCTCTCAGGTCTCTCAAGCCGAGGTGTATGGAGCAGAAGCGGTTCTACCGCACGACCTAAAGTTTGGAACTCCCCGAATCTCGTGATACGAAGAAGAAGAGGCAGAAGAAGCACTCCAGGATGATAAAGACAGTGCGGATGAAGCAAGGGACACAGCCATAGCAAGGTCAGAAGGATACCAGGACAAACTACGCACGTACCAAAGTAGTCACCTGCGGACCAGAACTTTCCACAAGGAGATCTCGTCCTGCGACTAATACAAGAAAAAGTGCACAAACTTGCCCCGCAGTGGGAAGGACCCTTCATAATCTCCGAGGTCATAGGAGGAGGTGCATACAGGCTGAAGAATCCGAAGACCAACGAAGACATAGGAAACCCGTCGAACGTTGCAAACTTGCGCATGTTCTACACATAGCCTACCCATAGGCACCATCGGGAGTATCGGTAGCAGCACCGATCGGCAGCTCATGTAAAAAGTCAAAGCAATAAAAGGTGTTGCTCAAATAATACCACTAAAGCACTCGAAGGATCGAGCACAAACTCCCCCGAGAGATGATATCTTCGCTTACGCGCGCTACCTAAAAGCACTCGGGGGATCGAGCACAAACTCCCCCCGAGAGATGCTATCTTCGCTTACGCGACGCTACCTAAAAGCACTCGGGGGCTCGAGCACAAACTCCCCCCGAGAGACGCTATCTTCGCTTATGCGACGCTACCTAAAAGCACTCGGGGGCTCGAGCACAAACTCCCCCCGAGAGACGCTATCTTCGCTTACGCGACGCTACCTAAAAGCACTTGGGGGCTCGAGCACAAACTATCCTCGAGAGACGCTATCTTTGCTTACGCGACACCACTTAAAGAACTCGGGGGCTAGAACGCATACTACCCCCAACGGACGACATTTTCTGTTTACACAGCCACAAAAGCAAAAGACTCAGGGGCTCGAGCACCAACTTCCCCCGAAAAGGCATCACTTCGCTCACATAAACCCCACCCAGAACTTTTGTTCAACATCAAGCACGTTTCAAGATAAGGACAAAACAGACAGAGAAATTCCTTAGTCTTCACCTGATCACAAATGATCACCTAAATACTCGGGGGTTACTCCTATAGGGAGCGCTGCCGCGCACCCGACGAAAATTTGGAACAACTAAGCAGCTACAAGAAAGGACGGTCCGGGTGAATAAAAGCTCGCAGCCTGCATCTGATTCTACAAATCAAACGTAGCCTCGGGGGGCTACTCCCATCGGGAGCTGACGGGGATCAACCCCGGCAAATCCCATGGTCAGGGACCCTGGGTTAGTCATGAGAGGCGCAGGTTGGACGATAGCTCGTCGGCAAACAGGGAGGCTCGCTCCTGCTCGATATTATTGATTAGGGAGATGCGATTACAGAGGAAGCCGAGGCTGGAGCGCTCAGGGCTAGGGTTACAGGTGAGATTGGATGTCTTTGGCGTCGCCCCTCCTAGCCCTTATATATCGGGCTAGGTCTCGAGGAATTCATCTACGTGTACAGGTAAACTTTCCTAACCCTAGCTTGCTCCTTACGGCAGGTCTTCGCACCTTCCTTGTGAGTCGAGGACTTCTACGTCGGTGCCATCTAGTGGGCCGGGGCCATATCTTCATGGGCCTTCTGCCTTCATGGACACCAGGTGGGCTCATCCGTAGGAGTCGTGGGATCACCCCCTCGTCCGTAGCCCCCGAGTGCCTGGGGGACTCGAAGAGTCGCGCAGGGACTCGAGTACATTTATATGTCGTTCATTGATATGCACAGTTCATCTGTGGGTCGCTGGCAGTTTGGTGGCCATGAAAAAACCTGTTTCGAGGGATGCTAAGCTGAAAGGGCCCAAGGAGTCGACAGATTGAGCCTTAGTGAATTGCACTAGGGCAAATACCACAGTAGCCCAATCAAACCCACATCCCTCGACGTGAGCTTGGAACACTGGTGTCGAGCAAAAGTTCGGCCGCTTCAGGTCTTACGGTGTTCATTTGCCGCCAGTAATGTGTGTAGCCTAAGGCGCGTCCGCCCGTCTTATCTATCATGCTCTGCGCATGGGAAAGGTTGGGAGTGAAATCGCTCTTCGGCAAGTCCCAGCCTGCCGTACTTCGCAGCGGGGTCTTACCCACACGCTAATCTTGCGTGGCATCTGGGCACAGTGTATCGTGTTCCAGGAAAGTGTGTTTTTGAGGCGCGGAGCCTTATAGCATTGCACCCGCTTGGAACAAAACATCAAGCGAGCTGTTGACTCATTCACCCGAGGAGCTTTTTTTTTGAGTGCTCAGTCGGGGGGGGGGGGGGTTCGCGAGTAGTCACTCGAATGCTGTTTTTCAGCTTTTCGGGTGAGGGAGCACCCGGGACTCTTAGCGCCGTATGGTCTTGGCGAACGTTTGTTTGTCTTTCGTCGAGTTGAGGGAGCACCCGAGACTCTTATAAGTGCGAGTGTTCACTCGAGCACGTGGCCAACCTTTAGCTGAGGGAGCACCCTGGACTCTTATGATGTACGCTCCCGATGGGAGTAAGATGTTTTTCTTCCTTGGGGGAAAGATCTGAAAGATGGAATCTGTTGGCCTTGATGGTGTACTGCATACGCCTTGCTGTGATATGACGTTGGCGTGGTCTTCTGCCATTTGTTGACCGCTGCGGTCTATCGTGTGAAATGACTTGACGCTGTCCCGCCGAGATTTTCGCGTCGCTCGATCATGGTCCTCTTTTTGCGCGCGTAGTGGGTGGTGTTGTTACTGCGCCGGTTGGATTTTCCATGCTTTTCGCCTCTGTACGGGATCGTGGCACATTTTTACTGGGCGAAAAGGTTGGCCGGTGGCCCTGTTTTGCCGGGCTCTTGAGTTAAATACCATGCGACCGGGTGAATTGTAGATTTTACCCAGCCATTTCCTTCCTCCTCTTTCTCTGTTTTCCTTCGTGTGCCTGAGCTGTCGTCTTTTCTTCTCTACGTGCTGCTGTGAGATCTATGTCCAAGCGCTCCCGTGCTGCCATTGAGTCGGCCAAGATGTCTGGCAAGTGGGAGCGGTCCACGTTCGGGGCTGAAGATCTGGATGCGCTGGTTGCTGATGGCGTGGTGGTGGCGGGCGATGCTCGTCTTCCTGGTGATGAGTCGACTCCAGCGCCGGCGGCGGATGAGCGGGTATGCTTCCAAGCTTTCTTCCACCGTGGGTTTGCTCTTCCGCTGCATCCTTTCGTTCGGGGCATGCTGTATTCCTATCGGCTCCAATTGCATGACCTTACTCCCAATGGGATTTTGCACATTGCGTGTTTTATCACCCTTTGTGAGGCTTTCCTAGGGATTTATCCCCATTGGGGACTTTGGAGACGCCTTTTTAATGTAAAAAGGACGAACTGCGAATACGCCGTGGGTCGGGTGGGTATCTCCATTGGGGATAAACATTCATACTTTGACTTGGAGAAGATCGATTCCGTTAGTGGCTGGCGGAAAGGCTGGTTTTATCTAAGGGATCGCTGCGTTGTTGGTCAGCGATTTGGTCTTGCTTCTTTCAATCCAGGGGCACGAGCGGTCAGACAACCTTCGTGGTCTCATTCTCTGACCGAGGCGGAGTCGTCTGTACTGACTCCATTTCTGGAGAGGATTTCTGTCTTGAAGGATAACTTGACTGGTGGTCAGCTTATCTCTGTGTTTGTGGGGAGGCGAGTTCAACTGTTGCAGCATCGGGATCGCCCTATGTGGCAGTACGAGGGGCTCGATGACTCGACGAGATGCTCGCCTGAAGAGCTAGAACCTGATGCCTTGCTGGCTCGTATCCAGCATGTGACCAAGTGCTCTAGTATTTGCGAGATGCGCCTTGTCCTTCCATATGCTTCTGATCATCCTCCACCACCGGTTGGTGCCCATGTTCCTTTATTTGTTTGGGCGAGATCTTCGTTTTGTTTGGTTGTTGACATTGCTTGATTTGCAGGGCCATGCTCCAGTGCCGTGTAATCCTCCGCAGCCGGAAGACGCCGATATTCGTGAAGAGCCTGAAGCTTCCGCAGCTGGTGGCGCTGTGCCGGCTGTTAATGCTGAGATTGTGCTAGTGGAGACTGGAGATAGTGAGGACTCGAGTCCCTTCCGTGTGAAGCGGTCGCGCCCCTTGGATGCTGAAGACCATGCCGCGTTAGGTGATGTTGTCCCTTATGCTTCTCCTTTTGCAGGGCCTTCCCCTTCGGCTGTTGCTCCGGCCCTTCCTCCCAAGAGGGCCAGGCATGGGAGGTTGGGGCGCCCTCGTGGCGCACGTGTCGGGTGAGATTCTGCTGAATTAGTGCCCGTTTTTCCTTGCTCTTGCGACTGATAATGCTTTGTTTTGTAGTGCTGCGCCTGCTCCGGCTGCTTCATGCACCAGCGCGGCTGCTACTGATCTGAAATCGACGAGCTCTGGGGCGGCGGCCAAGCGTCCTGAAGACCACTCGACTGCCGCTGGTCAATCTGGGCCGATGGCGACTCCTGCCATTTGGACTGCGGTTGTCGTTACCGGCGTGTCTCCTTCTGGTATGCCTGGCTCTGCTGCTCTTGAGCCTAGGTCGACTGGGCTTTGTCCTCCGTACTTTCGCCGTGTTGGTCTGGCGATTGAAGACAAAGCTCGTGCTTTCGATCATGTCTCCAAACTGGTAAGATGATTCCTGTCTGTATTGCTTCATCATCGGGGGCACGGCAGTGCTCCCGATGGGAGTAGCCCCCGAGGCTAGAAGTAGCTGTTTGTAGTTGCTTGTAATCTTGTCTTTAATTAACACCTGATTGCCTGGTTCTTGCAGCCTGTTTTCCAACACTGTGAGCGTTTGGTTCTTGAATCTGAGCGTTGGAAACGGTCTCATGAGTCTGCCCAAGATGCCTTATCTGTTATGGATGGTGAGCTTTATTCTTTTTGCTGCTGAGCTTTTGGGTACTTCTTCTTTTGTTCTGAGTACTGTCTTTGCCTCGCAGGTCGTCGCCAGGCTGCCGAGAAACAAGCCGAAAAGGCGGAGAGGACTATTTCCGTTCTCGAGGCTGCCTTGGCTTCCAAGGAGGCGGAGTTGCATGCTCAGCATGAGGAGTTGGTTCGTCTTCGCCAGGCTGAGGATGCGCATGCGCAGGTAGAGGCAATCGAGGGCAAACGTCTTCGCGCCTTCGCGGGCTCTCTAGTGTGTAAGTTTGGTGTTCGACTATTGCTATTTCCTCTGTTTGCCCTTGATGACGTTTCTTTGCTTGGTGCAGCTGCTGTGGGTGCGAAGCCGATGGAGGCTGCTGCGTCGGGGTCTAGAGTTCTCCAGGGTGCTGTTGATGTTGTAGCGAGTGTTGTTGCAGTGGTGGAGGACGTCTGCGCCTGGGCTTCCAATGTTGTGGGTCTTGCGCACGAGCACCTTATGCCGGAAGGTACGAAGGTGCCTGATGGCCTGGGTGCTCGGGTCGCTGCGTTCGGCCCTAATGGAAATGATATGGTGGAGCTGGTGGCGGAGAGCGTGGTGAGTGGTTCTTCCACGGCCCTGGTCGTCCTTATAGGGCATGGGGTTTCCTTTGACGATTCCTTGGTTGAGACCATCCCGTGCTATTCTGGTGAGCAGGACGACCGAGCCGATAGGCTGGCTCGTCCCTGCAACAAGTTGTAGATGCTCAAGGTCCCCCTGCCGTAGGTGAGGGGGAGGCATAGTAGTGATTTCACCGTTTGGAAACTTTGTCTGTAATTCCTGACTCTGTTGTGACGGTTGATCTTTTGCAACTTCTATCTGAGTGTCTGCTTGGCTGTTCCTCTTTCTATTTTTGATTTGTTTTGTTCATCCTGCCGTAGGCCGCTCCTGGCTTCCTTCGTCCGTGGAGTTCGCTGAAGGATGGCGCTCGCGAGGGTGTCTACGAGTCCGTTTGCTTGCGGCTGAAGGACGCTGAGTGGGACATTGTCCGTCTGAAGGGGTCCGTGGCCATTCAGCGTACTCGGCGTGAGCGTGCCGATTCCGTAGTTGAGGGCCTTGCTTCGTGGGTGGTGAAGTTGTCTGACCTCCTACGGGGTGAGTCTTGCCTCTGCTTGGTTGCTTTAATTCCGTTTTGGTGGGTTTTTGCCATCTCTGTCTTTGATCGTAGTTCTTGACTTTCGAAGTGCTGGCAGGGCGAACTCGGGATGAGGAGAGGGCCGTTCATTCAGAGATGTCGCGACTTGATGATCCTAGTGTACAGGCGAGCAATCCCTTTTGGGCAGATGGGGCTCGTGCTCGAGCGTTTGTGTTGCTTCGTCGCCGAGTTGAGCGGGTACCGGAAGCTCTCGGCTACTGCCAACGGGTGTTGGGTGGTATTCATGCTGAGTTCTATCCGTTGGAGGTGGTTCCTTCGTCCCTTGAGAGGCTTTGTCGCGTATTTTCTCAGCCTGCCGAGTTGCGTCGAGTGATGGATCACCAGATTCATGCTGGAGCCCGAGCTGCTTTGGGCTTGGTCCATAGTCATTGGCCAGGGGTGGACTTTGCTCAGGTGGTGTCGGGTCCTCCGGGTGGTAGGAATCATCCGATGAATGAGCACTACATGGCTGTAGATAGGAACGCGCACCAAGTTGTGAGGCGAGTTTGTGAAGAGAACGACCTCCATCTGGGTGCACTTATTAAGGAAAAGTTGGAGCCTAAAGATTAGGTTTTTCCCTTCGTTGTGTATGCTTCTTCTTGGTTGTATATATCGTCTGCATTTGTAGTTGCGTGGGGCGTCTCGGGGGGTGGCTGCTTCGGCGAGCCCCCGAGGGCTAAGTTTTAATTTGCCGCGATTGCGGAGGACGCCTCGGGGGGTGGCTGCTTCGGCGAGCCCCTGAGTGCCGAGTTAATTTTGCCGTGATTGCGGAGGACGCGTCGGGGGGTGGCTGCTTCGGCGAGCCCCCGAGTGCCGAGTTAATTTTGTCGTGATTGCGGAGGACGCGTCGGGGGGTGGCTGCTTCGGCGAGCCCCCGAGTGCCGAGTTAATTTTGCCGTGATTGCGGAGGAAGCGTCGGGGGGTGGCTGCTTCGGCGAGCCCCCGAGTGCCGAGTTAATTTTGCCGCGATTGCGGAGGGCGCGTCGGGGGGTGGCTTCTTCGGCGAGCCCCCGAGTGCCGAGTTAATTTTGCCGCGATTGCGGAGGGCGCGTCGGGGGGTTGCTGCTTCGGCGAGCCCCCGAGTGCCGAGTTAATTTTGTGGAAAAATATTTTATGTAATATCTTCCTGCTGTTTCTTACAAAGAGTAGGCGGGCTCTATTGAGGGTGGGTTCCTTTAAGAGCGATGATGTAGTGGCTTTAAGGTCCTGGCAGTTTTGTCTCCTAGTGTTGGATTTCTTCGGGCGATGTTTCTTTTCTTCTACGGGAGCGCTTCTTCTGTGAGTCCCGTGGTCCTGCTGGCTTGGTGGGCTACGAATGCTTCTGCTATCTTGTGGAATTCTTTGTCGCAGCGGTCAGATCTGACGAAACTGCCGCTGATTGTGATGACCCCGTTTGGGCCTGGCATCTTCAGCTTGAGGTAGGCGTAGTGGGGTACAGCCATGAAGCGAGCGAAAGCTGGCCGCCCGAGAATTGCGTGGTATTGCGACTTCCAATCAACTACTTCAAAGTCAAGTGTTTCTTTGCAGAAGTTCGTCGCGTTCCCGAAGACTACCTCCAAGCTTATCCTTCCGAGGGGGTAGACTGCTTTTCCTGGTACGATTCCGTGGAAATTTGTGCCTGAGGACTTGAGTGCCTTGTTTTGGATGAGCATGTCGTCGAGTGTTCGGGTGAAGATGATGTTGATTCCGCTGCCGCCATCCATGAACACTCGCGACATGTCGTAGTTTCCGATTCTGGCCTCGAGCACTAGTGCAGCGTGCCCCGGTTGGGGGACGACTGGCGGGTGGTCGTCCCAGGAGAAGGAGATTTCTGTCTCCGACCCGCGCAGGTACTCTGGGACGGCCGGGTGTGTGGAGGTTGCCAGGAAGACTTGTCTGGTGACTTGTTTCTGCTGCCTGTTGGAAGGTCTGCCTTCTTGTATCATGTAGATCATCCCGTGGGCTTCTGGGTATTGGTTTTCTTCTTCTGTCGTCTTTTGCCGTTCCTGGATGGCGGCCACTGGCCTTGTTGGTAGAGGGGGCTGGTGGCGCATCGTGGGCGACTGGCCCAACTTCTATGCTTGCGAGCGGTCGTGCTGCTGCGACCGCGGAGCGATTTTTCTCCTCGGCCAACTCGTTGAAGCTTCGACAATTCCTCAGGGTGTGGGATGATTTGAGCTCTCCTCGCTCATTTCAGAATCCGTGTAGAGAGCACGGTCCATCGAGTTGTTCTTTGGCGGAGCGGAATGCGCGAGTCCCGTCGCGTGGCTGTCTTGTCCTCCATTCTCGTCTTTGAGCCTGGGGCTCGTCTTATGGGTTGTCTCGGCGCTGTGGTATGTTGTCATCACGGTGCTTGCCGTTCCGGTTGTCTGAGAAACCGGCGGCGACCATGTTAGGCCCTCTGTCGTTGTAGAAGTTCCGTCTGGGTCGCTTCCTTCTTCTGTCGTCTCCTCTATCTCCGTTGTAGTCGTAGTCGTACTCTGATCGTGCGGTGTGAGTTTCTGTTTAATTACGAACGGAGTCTTCTCCGTCCGCCCAGCTGTTGGCTAGTTCTAGCAGCCGTGCGAGTGTTCGGACTTTCATCTGTCCGAGCTGCTCTTTGAATTCGACGCGCTGGAGACCTCGCCTGAATGCGTCGATCGCACTCTCGTCTGAGATGTCTTCCGCTGAATTCTTGAGTGTCTTCCATCGCTGGATGTATGCTCGCAGGACCTCCCTCGTTCCTTGTTTGCATGCCCGCAGCTCCTCGAGCGAGGCTGGTCGTCTGTATGTTAATTTGAAGTTTTCTATGAAGGCCCCTCGGAACTGGCTCCAGGAGCTGATGGATCCGCGCCGAAGATTTTTCAGCCAGTGTCGAGCGGAGCTCTCGAGCATGAGTTGTACGTACTGCATCGCCGTGACATTGGTCCCTCTTTGAAAGTTGACTGTTGTTAGGTAGTCGTCGAGCCATGCCTCCGGCTCCTCGAGTCCGTTGTAGTTTAGAGTCGTGGAGTTCAGTTTGAACCCGTTGGGCATGTGCGTCTCACGTATGGCACGTGTGAAGCTGAGTGCTCCACATGGCTCGATTTTCTCATCAGAAGTCTCTTCCTCTGAGTATTCCTCGTGTGATGCGCGTCTTCGCCTGCTGCGGTTGACTCTGTTCTGTGTTATGTCGTCTCGCCGAGTGCTGCGGCGTCTGCCGTTGTCGTCGCTGTCGCGTTTCTTGTGCTTGCCGGAGCGCCTGCGTTTGTCGTCGTCGTCGTCTGGTGAACTGGGGTCCCTGTCCGGTGTCCGCTCGCGAGTCTGTCGCTTTGCGCTAGATTTTTTAGGTACCGAGGCGTCGATAGCGTCCTTCATTATCTGTAGAGCTATGGAAGTGTAACGATCCGTTTTGCCCTTTCTGCTTTTCTGGGCGCGGGACAGGTAGTCTTGGGCGCTTACGAGTGCTTCTGCCGGAGTGAGAGGCTCCTCTTTGTCGTCGTCCTCCTCTGACCTGAAGTCGTCTTCCAGTTTCCGCACTACCCCCGCCTATTCTGCCTTCCATAGGTTGTTGAGCTTCGATCTATTGCGGATGGGGTAGTCGTGGTCTGGTGAGTCACTTCTGCGGGATTGTCTGTGACTGCTTCTCCTTTCGGGTTCCACTTTTGCTTGCTTCTCCATGGCTAGGCGCTACTGTCTCGTCTGCTTGGTTGGCTCTCCCGCTAGCTCGTTGTATGCCCTTAGCTCGTCTCTTGAGGCATCTGATCGTAGTAACACGCCGCGAGCGACTGCTTCCTTTACCATTGCCATCGATTCCTTGGACAAGTATATTTTTTCTTTGGGCGGTTCGCCCGCCGCTGCAACCGGGTTTGCTGCCTGCTCCGTGATGGCTGGCTGCCCTGGCCAGGTGCTTGCTGTTTGTTGCTTTGCTGCTGACTAATTTTTTGGTTGCTTGGTCCTTGCTCCACCGGGACTTTCTTTGGTATGGTCCCCGGTTCTCCTAGTTGTATGACCATCTGGCCAGCCACCCTGTTGGTGGTTGGGGTGTCTTGTCGAGTGCCCGGGTCGTCGGCTCGCCCGTTGTTACCTGATGTTGATGTGCCGACTTCTACCATGAACACCTGTGATGGTGCCCTTGCCGTTTCCTTGTTGATGCGTGCGATCGTGCTTCTCCATGCTGGGGCTTCACTCGAGCGGTCGCGAGTAGCGTGGAGTCGCGAGTTAGGTGCGTGGCTACATCCGCCAGATAGATCGTCCGTGCGGGCGGCGTCTGCTACGGTCGTTGCTGCAGATGTTGCCGTGAGAGCACGGGTGTCGTCGGTGAGGCGAAGGGTACCCCAATGGTTGATGTAGATCCGGTGCTCTCCGAAGATCAGATTGACGCCGGAGTGTAGGTCGATGAAGACTGATTTGAGGGCCGGGAGGTGGGCCGTGAATCCGAGGGACTCGAACAGGTTGGATCTTGCCAGAATCGCCGAGTCAATGAGTGCTAGTGATGATGAAGCCGCCGAGATCGTGTTTCCAACCTGTGCGGTTCCCACAGACGGCGCCAATTGACGGGGATCAACCCCGGCAAATCCCATGGTCAGGGACCCTGGGTTAGTCATGAGAGTCGCAGGTTGGACGATAGCTCGTCGGCAAACAGGGAGGCTCACTCCTGCTCGATATTATTGATTAGGGAGATGCGATTACAGAAGAAGCCGAGGCTGGAGCGCTCAGGTCTAGGGTTACAGGTGAGATTGGATGTCTTTGGCGTCGCCCCTCCTAGCCCTTATATACCGGGCTAGGTCTCGAGGAATTCATCTACGTGTACAGGTAAACTTTCCTAACCCTAGCTTGCTCCTTACGGCAGGTCTTCGCACCTTCCTTGTGAGTCGAGGACTTCTACGTCGGTGCCATCTAGTGGGTCGGGGCCATATCTTCATGGGCCTTCTGCCTTCATGGACACCAGGTGGGCTCATCCGTAGGAGTCGTGGGGTCACCCCCTCGTCAGGAGCGTTGCCGCACACCCGACAATCATCACAAAGGACTCGAGGACGGTTCTCATTTCAAAGGACTCATTAGAAAGGACTCGAGGAACGCTCCCATTACAAAGGACTCGAAGACAGTAATCATCACAAAGGACTCGAGCAGCCACCAGAAGGATTACAATATCAATCATCCTAAGGAATTATGCCTTTTACATGTGTGCTCATGCTGAGATAATTGGCACTTTCGTCCCATAACTTGACGAGCATCACCACAGACAAAGTAAAAACTAAGACTGCAATGAAGCAAGTCGTTGCCCTCCAGTTCTACAATGTGCCTTGCCTACTAACGCACCCGCTTGACGACTGGCTTGACGTCGAGCTCACACCTAGAACTAGAAGAGCAAGCACCACCGGCCGAGGAGTCGGCAGAAGATGAATCCACAGGAGAAGCAGGCGAAACACCCCTCGATCCACCAGAACTATCACTACTTGTTTCCTCCCAGTATGGATCCAGACGATTGCCACCGGCATCAAATGCACGAACAATGAGAGTATCTTCACCATCAAAAGGACAGCAAAGACTATCCCCATCACGCAAGTTCGCTGCCGCGAAAACGACCTCCAGCCAGATTCAAGAATAATCAAGAAGGAGCTATCAACAAAAAGCTCCACCCAAGCAGGAGATCGAGCACACCCTTGAAGCCGGAGCCACAGACCCCTCAAATTAAACTCAGAAATCATGGAGGCAAATGAGAATGGAAGAGGGATCCGAGTAGCGGTGCGGCTAAGAACACGCAGAAGAAAGTCGTAGCGCCAGACACCTTCTTCCGCGTAAGAGGAAGAGTGCGACGTCGCAGCCCCACGACAACCACCACGCGAAGAGCGAGGCGTACGGCCACCACGACCACGTCGGCCACGACCTCGACCAGTCGGAAAAGCACCACACTTTGGAGCCATAGGAAGAAGAAGAAGAAGAAAGGAAAGATAGGAAAATAATGGATGCCAAAGCCTAGGCAAACAGCAACGGGTATTTATAGCACAGCCCAGGGGCAAACCAGGAAAACACAAAAAAGCCTAGGCGGCGCCATCATTAATTCAATGACCAAACACGCTGGACGTTACGAATTCCAAGACAAGATGCCTTCACACGGTCAGCACTATTTAAAGGAAACGTCAAGTCTTGCATGTTTCCCATACGTGCCTCGGAAACCCAACAGGCAGCAGCAGCAGCACAGCATCTAAGCCATCATTATGAACGGTCAGGGGATGTGACGGATCAAAGACCAGGCATATTCATATCATCGGTCACAAAAAACAATTATCACAATGTTTATCCCCGCATCATCTCGAGAAGGAAAGATCAAGATAAAAGGAAATGGAAAAAATTAGACCGGCAAAATGCCACGTGTCTATCAGTGCTAAAACATTCTGACTTTCGATCCAAAAAATTCTCCCATCGGGAGCGTTTTTCCTTCGCAGAAAACAAGGCTCAAAATCTACAGAGTTTCGAGTGCTCTCTCACCCAGAAGACAAAGACGTGCTCGAATGATCACTCATAGTAATCACGACATGCACTGAGTTTCGGGTGCTCCCTCAACCAGAAGGCAAACATGTACTCGAGTGACCACTCGCCCTAGAAGAGACAGTGCAATTTCAGAGTTCGGGTGCCCCCTCACCTTAAAGACAGCAAAGCATTCGAGTGACTACTCGCAAAGACTCAACTAGTATTCGGCAATTTAATCTAATAGCTCAATCGACGACTTCCCGAGTGGGCTCCTTTCCTATTTTCTTCGCCTGAGCTCGCAAAAGCTCCACGAGTGACTACTAATAGCTCGATTGATCGTTTATTCCAAGTGGGTTCATCTCTAACTGGGCTCCGTGCCTCTACAAAAAATGATGCCTGGGCTGCGACTTGCTGTACCCAGATGCCACGCAAGCTTAGAGTGTAGGTAGGACCCCGCTGCATAGATGGCCGGGCCGGGACTTGTCACAGCGCGACTTCATTCCTGACATTTTCCATGCGCTTGCATGATAGAGAGATGAGCCGATAACGGACGCGTTAAGGCTATTTACTGGGGCCGGCAGCATTTGTAACAGCCCATTTGCAATAATAAGAAATCAACATGATATTGTACCTTGTCTGATGACTTTTTAACTTGGCATGATGCTAGAGTTTAACATTTCATGTGGTGATTTAAATTTGCATTGGGATTGGAGCCCATTTGGTTTGTCTGAGTTTGCATCCAAAATGGTTCAAGAAGGGTGTGTGAAGATTTTTCATTGATGCATGCATGCTCTCCTTAACCCCAAACTTGGCATAGTCAATTCCTTGCCTTTCCCAAGCCTTTTAAAAACCTTGCAACATTTTTGCCAACTTCTAAAATGTGGGCCACAGTTCAATGTGATTTGAGTTTCCAATAATGGACCCACATTTTAGTTGCTCCAAAATTGGTCAAACCAATTTTAGAAAATGGAGAATATTCCAAGGTTTCCAAAACATATTTTTATATGTTTTTATCTTTTGTGGATTGGCCACAAAAACTCTTGGTAATTTCTGTTATTTTATTTAATGGAAAAACCCTTCTTTTCTTTTTCTCTGGAGGTAGTCCAGCAGGTCGGCCCATCTAGACCTCCCCTTGCCCACAGCCCACCTGGGCCTCCGCCAGCGAAGCGGTACGCAGGACGAACCCTGGCCGCCCGATCAAGATTCAAGGGAGGGGACGCATCGCCTTTCCACCGTGGAGAGGTCCCCTCCCCCTCTCCTCTCACAGCCGACGCCGGCATCGACGTTGACGCCCGCCGACGTGGCCAGAGAGCCTCCCCTCTATAAGAGTCGCGCGCCGGAGCCGCAGGAAGCCCCTAGGGTTCCATTCCTCCATCGCTTTCCCTCGTCGCCGCCACTCGTGAGAGCTTCGTCCTCCCCTGTTTCGCCTAGCCGAGAGCTCGAGTGAGCAATTGCGCCGCCGTCCCGCCTTGTTCGTGAGCGTGCGCTCGTCTCCGCGCTCCTGATCCTCATCCCGTTCCTTTCCCCCTCGCAGGTTGCAGTGAAGCGAGCCGACCCGATCCCGCGACGATGAGCTCCGCCGCGGGAGCTTCTTCTTCCCCGACGACGGCCCCTTCCTCTCCTTCCTCTACGGCAAGGCTAGGGCACGCTCCGTGACCCACAAGGTGAGCTCAAGCCCTCCACTTTGCCCATAGATGCGCGTAGATGCTCCTTCACGCTAGCTGTAGGTGTTCTGCCGCTCGGTTCGTCGCCGATGAGGAGTCCGTGGTCACCGTGACCAGACCTCCACCGGAGCGTGTTCACGCGCATTCTGAGCACGTCCAGGGCACGCCTTTGGCCCCGTAGAAGCCCTGCGTGCGCGAGTTGCAGTAGATGCGCAACGTGTCTAAACCGGTGTGCGCATCTGTCTTCAGTACCGCCACAGTTTCAGGCGAGCGTGGCCTCCCCTCCGGTGAGATCCAGGCTGGGGCAAGGTCACCCGCGTGATCGTGGTGCTGCCCCCGTTCTTTTCCCACCAGTGTCGTGGCCGGAGTCGGCGTGTGCTCGACGCGGGGCACCTCTGAACTTAGCTGCGCCGCCGTGTGTCTGTACTTGCAGAGGAGACCTCGCCGCGGTGCTGTTCCCAGTGATTTTCCGGCGAGGAGCATAGTAGGGGTTGGCCATGGAGTGCGTCCACGTGTGCAGCGATGTTCCCTCTCACGTTTTCCCGTGGTGGCATGGCTAGCAGTGGCCGGAGCACGACGTGAGCCTCGTCGGAGTTTGGCCGGCGCGTCGGGTTCAGAAAGTGGCCGCCTTTTTTTTCAGTCTGCAGTGTCGCGAGATTCAGAGAAGGGGGGCACTTGTCGCCTTGGGCCAGAGAGAGGGAGCTGGGCCCTTTTCGCCCGAAGCCAGCCCATGTGGGGTCTGGGGCCCTTTTCCTTTTCTTTTCTTTTTCATTTCTTTTTTGTTTAATTCAAATTTGAATTGTTTTCAAATTCAAATCTGTTTTGAACTTCAAACTCAATTTTGGGCACACCATACATGTTTTTGGGGTAGTTTGACCCACTCATCTTAGTGGTGAGGTCAATTTTTCACTTTGCCCCCTCTACTAATTGGAGTGTGGTAATTTTTCAAATAGCCCCCTCAAATCTTTTGTTTTTGTCAAGCGTTTCCCAAATTCAAATATGGCCATGCCATATATGGCTTTGGGGTAGTTTCTCCCAAGGATTTGCATGGTGATAATGGTTTGTCCATTTGAGCCTTTTTCAAAATGCATCTATTGTAACTTTGCACTCAGCCCCCTGAAATTCATTTGAATTTGCAACTGTGTTTGTAAATTCGAATGGTACCATATCATATATGGTTTTGGGGTAGCTTTTGGCAAGGTTTGCAATGGTAATGTCCATCTGATGTTTTTGTGTAACCCAAGTGGACAAGGTGTGACCACCTTATCCAGGATCAACCTGACTTTCCCTTCCTGGCATCATTCCAACTTCAGTGCATGTTGGAATGTTGTTCATATGATCCTTCAAGTTTTGGTTCATGTCATCTTCAAATCTTTGCATCATCTAACCAGCCCCTAGCATGTTTTCATATGCAAAGTGGCTGGGATCCTTTCTTTTGTTGCACCTTTCCGATGTCAATTTCATCGACATCTCTCTGTCTCCGGAATCGATGTTTACTTTCACGTTGTAACTATTTCTGTTAATTGCATTGTTGATCATGTCATGTTGCCATGTTACTTACACCAAAAATTAAGGCTAAGACCGAAGCCGTTCAATGTAAATAAATGCATATGAAGTTGTTGACGTGTCGTCACCACCTTCATTTAAATCTGACTAGATAGGGTCACCTCATGCCTATTAAAATTGATCATACCATCCTTGCCGTGCATTGTTCCCATTGCTTACTTGTGTGCCTTTTCCTTGCCGGTACCTTACGTTAGCACCTGAGACTGCCGAGGAGACTTACGTGGAGATTTTCGACACCGAGCCCGAGGAGCCTGCTACGTCTGCTTCGACGACCGATTACCCAGGCAAGGGGAAGATTTATACCATTACTTGATACCTTTCTGCCTACCTGCCTAGCTATAGTCTAGAATGTTTGTTTGATCCTATCCACCTTGCTTATGCCACACTCAGAAACCAAACAGCCATGATCCCCTCATCCCAGCAAACCATTGTATTGCTAAGTTACCGCTGCTCAGCCCTTGCTTAGTATGAGTAGGAAAACTTCCTGCCTACCCTATGCTATGGTTTGGGATATCATGCTATTTAAAGAAGTTGGTTGATATTTATTATTATTATTATTATAATTATAAACTTGACGAATGATGGGAGACCAGGCTGTTCCCGCCAGGTGTTTTGTTCCATTTGAGTCACCTAGGTCCTGAGTTCCGGGTATTGTGTTTCTTGACGAGCGTGCCTAATCGTGTGTGGGATTCTATGGGGTCCCCTTGTCTTACCTACCTAGCTTCATCAAGTTCCAGTGGTGGCCCGAGCTGATTTACATTTGCAATGTGTGTGTGCTGGTGGTACACCAGTTTTTTACAAACCACCTTGGGCCAGGAGGACTAGTGCCTTGGCTGGCCCACCTTGACCGGCTGAGGACCCGGTCTCATATGAGATTTAACCGGCAATCCAAACCTGGAGTCATACGGTAGAGACTGATTCGAGAGCGCGGACGTCTTTTGACTTGGGTGTCAACTCACCGGGGGCCACCCGGAATTGTGCGTTGTTAGTTAGAGGGACTCTGACGTTCCGGAGTTTCAGGCGCTTATCTAGCCAAGGGGAAACCAGGCGTACATGCGAAGCCTATGATGGGCAGTTGGTACACCCCTGCAGGGTTAAATCTTTTCGAAAAGCCGTGTCCGCGGTTATGGACGACTTGATACCTACTCCTTGTTCATAGAATAACATTAATTTGAATCATAATTAAAAATTTCCTACCGTGTGGGTGCCTTGGTTGCTTTTCTTCGTCCAGGGGGACCGAGAGAAGATCCAGGTTGTGTTATGTTTGACGTAATTAGGTGGATAGAAAACTTATGACGCGATGTCACGTGTATTCCTGGATCTTACCTCTACTCTAATAGAACGTTAGCCACTATATATGCTAGTGCGGCTGCAACCTTTACCGTTACCTTGTCTTACCGTAGGGAGTTAGTTATCCTGTAATGATATAATCTCACCCATGTTTTCCTTTTTTGCTTTTACTGTTTTGCCTGATCGGCCGCTGCAGTCGACTACTACCTCGACCCGAGAACTGGACGTTACTTCGTGGAGGTGCCCCCCGGAGGACGACGATGAGGACAACCTCGTTCAGTAGATCCTATAGTTGGGCTTCGACGATCAGTGGGTGGACTATTTATGTGCAGCCCTCTCTAGGGCAATTTGGATTTTGACCGTACTCGGTTGTGATTGTCTTCCGCTTGTTGCATGATGTACTGTTGGGTCTATGGACCTCTGAGATGATGTAATAAATTCTAGTGGCGATGTATGCCCTGGACTCTATATATTTATGTCTTAGTATTAAGTTCATTGTTCATATACCTCTTGTCGAGAATCCGGCAGCGACACGAGTGCGAGTGTCGTGAGTCGGTGGCCTTTTATGCGCTACTAACTTGAGCGGGACGCCAAAGCGACTAACTCGAGCTAGCACCGCATCGGGGGCCTTACATCATTCTTCCTATAAGACCTGCAGCGGCATGAACTTTGCTAGACACCGGTCGTTCCCAAGTTCGTATCGAGGGAAACGGGCTTGATTGGGCTACTGAGGTATTTGCCACTAACGCAATTCACAAAGGCTCGACGAGTCGACTACCTTGGGCCCTTTCAGCTTAGCATCCCTCGAAATAAAAATCTGTCATGGCTAAAGCTGCCAACGACCCGCAGCCGCCAAACAAGGATGAATTCGAGTGCACGACTCTTCGAGTCAGCCAGGCACTCGGGGGCTACTGACGAGGTGGTGACCCCACGACTCCTGCGTGTGAGGATACCTGGTGCATACGAAGACAAGAGGCCCGCTGGAAGCTTCAATAGGCCCACGACTGGTCTGCTCTGAGCACTGACGTAGGAGTCCACGACCAATATGGAAGTGAAGACTTGGCGTTCAAGGCATGGCTAGAATTAGGCAATCGTCCCTGTAATCTGAGACGGACTCTCCGAGGCCCAACCTAGTATATAAAGGCTGGGAATGGGACGTCTCAAGACATCCAATCTAATATCAACACCTCTGGTCTTGTGCGAACTCGCCTAGACTTCCACTGTAATCTCCGCCTCGCTTAATACAATCGAGCAGGAAGTGCTTCTCCTGTTAGCCGACGAGTATCGCCAACCTGTTCCTTCTCTACGATCTAACCCAGGGTCCCTGACCATGGGATTTGCCGAGGCTGATCCTCGTCGGTGTGTTTCTCTCCCACACAGAGTAAGTTGGGGTCTAACTTGTTATGCACATCAAGCAAAGCTAAAGAAAACTAAAAAGTAAACCTAAGAGCGGGACGCTCCAAGCATAGCACATAACGCATGAAGTGATAAAAATATAGTGAGACGAAGGAAGAACTGATGATTGTTGATGGAGAAGGGGATGCACGGGGGCATCCCCAAGCTTAGACGCTTGAGTCTCCTTGAATATTTATTTGGGATGCGTGGGGGCATCCCCAAGCATGAGTGCTTGACACTCCCAGATCTGCTTTCATCATCTTCCATCGCACACTTGAAAACTCCATTCATACATAACTCATCATAAGCTGATTAGAGAGGTTAGTACCCTTAATAAAATAATTTTCCCTACTAGATATAAAGATATTCTTGAAGAGCTACTGTTTCTCCATATTTCCAAAAGGTTTTTGCAAAGAAAAATCAAGCTTAAGGTTTGCAAAAGTAAGGAAAGGAAAAACATGGCAGAATCTGTGGAAAACAGAACAGCAGGTAGTAGAGAATTTTTTTCGGGGCACTTCTGCAACTCAAATCAAAAACCTCAGAACATACGAAAGTTTCAAAATTGTATAGAGCATGATGTGTAAAAACTCAGCTCAAAAAGATGAATTGGTGATTTGTTCCGATTTTTTCCGTCAAGAATACAGAAGCATGTCACAACTTTTGCTTCCCTTATCATAAGAGGCTATAACTTGGCACAAAGCTTGAAAATAAAGATACAATAATATTGCTACAGTAATAACAATCATCAAGACCACTAAAAACCGAAATAAAAAATCTTGGGTTACCTCCCAACAAGCGCTTTCTTTTACGCCTTTAAGCTAGGCATAGGGCAAAAGAAGAATCAAGTTTTAGCGGACTCAAAAGGTAACTTGATTTTCTTTCTAGGGAAGTGTTACATCCCCTTTTTGAGAGGGAATTGAAATTTTATATTCCCCTCTTTCATGTCAATAACAGCACCAACGGTGCGAATAAAAGGACGTCCCAAAATAATTGGACATAAAAGTTCACACTCTTTATCCATAATAATAAAATCAACGGGAACATAATTGTCAATAACAATGATAAGAACATCGTTGATCTTCCCCAAAGGTTTCTTTACAGAAGAATCAACAAGACGAACACCAAAAGAACAAGATTCAAAAGGTTTCAATTCAAACATGTCATGCATTCTTTTGGGAATGACGAAGATACTAGCTCCAACGTCACATAAAGCATAGCAAGAGAAGTTATTTAATTTAATTTTGATCATAGGGTCCCAACCATCATCTAGCTTCCTAGGTATGGAGGCTTCTATTCTAAGCTTCTCCTCCCTAGATTTGATGAGAGCATTTGTGATATGCTCCGTGAAGGCAAGATTGAGTGTGCTAGTGTGGGTGTCTCTAGACATTTTGTGTAGCAAGTTAATAACTTCTGAGAGGGTGCAACTATCAAAATCAATATCACTACTATCCAAGGTGGTTGTAGTGTCATCTAGGCTCACTTGTTTGAAACCCTCTATGTTCATAGGGGTCTCTTCTTCTAAGGTTGAGGTATTAGCATCACCATTAATAGGTCCAATGGGACTAGGAGTGCATTGGGTGCTAATAGTTTGAGTGTCCTCAACGATTTGGATAGTGGAACCTGTGTGGTGTGTTGGAAGGCTCTTAATTCTATCCTCTTCCTCTTTTTCTCTAGCTCATCTTTCTTTAATTTTAGCCATCATCCTAATATTTTCATTGATTTGTAATTGGATAGCATTAATAGGAGTGGCCTTCCTCTCCTCAAGGGGATAGGTTCTAATTTTTAGCATCTCAACATCAAGGGCTAGGATATCTACCTTCAAAGAGAGATTATCTAACTTAGCTAATTTCTCTTCTACATTCTTTTTGAAGGCTTTTTGGCTAGTGATAAAGTATCTAAGCATGTTTTCTAGTTCAGAAGTGGAGTTCTTGTTGCTAGGATAAATGTTGGTGTTCCCATAGTTGGATGGAAACAGCCTAGGATTTCTAGCAAAGTTGCCCCTATAAGCATTGTTGTTGAAGTTGTTTCTAGCAATAAAGTTCACATCTACTTGTTCCTGAGCAACCAAAGAATTTAAAGGAACATCATGAGGATCAATAGAGGGTTGCTTGGTAAGTAGAGACATAATCAGGTCAACTTTTTCATTTAGGGAGGTGGTCTCCTCGACACAGTTTACCTTCCTACTTGTTGGAGCGCGCTCGGTGTGCCATTGGGAATAGTTGGTCATCATCTCATCGAGAAGTTTTGTGGCAGCACCAATTGTAGTTGACATAAAGGTTCCCCCCGCAGCCGAATCTAACAGGTTCCACGAGGTGAAGTTCAAGCCTGCATCAAAAGTCTGGATAACCATCTAGGTAGTCAAACCATGTGTAGGGAATTTCTTAACAAGAGATTTCATACGTTCCCAAGATTGGGAAACATGTTCATTATCCAATTGCTTAAAATTCATAATGTTACTTCTCAATTGGATAATTTTAGCACGTGGGTAATATTTTCCAATAAAAGCATCTTTGCACTTAACCCAAGAATCTATGCTATTCCTAGGCAAAGATTGAAACCAGATTTTAGCTCCTTCCCTCAAAGAGAAAGGAAAAAAGCATGATCTTAACAACATCACCTTCTACTTCTTTATACTTTTTCATATCACATAACTCAACAAAATTATTTAAGTGTAAAGCACCATCATCTCCAGCACCAGAGAATTGATCTCTCATAACAAGGTTTAGCAAAGCAGGTTTAATTTCATAAGAGGTAGCTGAAGTGGCAGGTGTGGCAATACGAGTGTAGATAAAGTCTTTGTTTTTGTGACTAGTGAAGTCACACAACTTGGTGTTTTCAGTGGAACCCATAGTAGCAGCAAGTGTGGCAGATTTTTTTGTAATTTTTGATATAAGACACAAAGATCAAAACTCAAAGGTAAACTAACAAGACTAAAAATCAAAGGTAAAATGTAGTGGGCAACTCCCCTATCTTAGCACTCGGAGTCCCCGGCAATGGCGCCAGAAATTCGCTTGATGACGAGAGAGTTGACAGGTGCAACACCTCTCCTCGTTGGTTACCCTAAGTGGAAGGTGAGATGTAGGATAACGGAAAATTTCCCTCGGTGAAGATACCAAGGTTTGTCTCCGGTAGGACTCAAGAGATGATAATGATAGCAATTGGAAAGTAAAAGCAAGAAAAGTAAATAAGTGTGTAAACAGTGATGAGAATATGGACCGGGGTCCCGTGATGTTCACTAGTGATGTCTCTCTCCCAAAAGACGATAAAGATACTATGCGAGGTAAACAAATTACAGCTGGGCAATTGACAGGAGTATAAACGCACCACAATGCTAACTATGCTACAAAGAAAGGAAGAGGCTCAAAAGCATGGGCAGTACGCCAAAATAAGTAGACCGAAATCCAACTGCATCTACTACTAGTCATACACCTTGATATATCTATCCAGAACATCTCGCTGGTATTAAGTTGCGAGCCCCACCCAAAGTGTAAACCCAAAGCAACAGACAACTGCATTAAAAAGCACTTTGCGTAAAGTAAACAATCCTTGCAACCGCGATTACAAGCACCGTTATTTTCCCCCTTGTGGCAGCAACACATCCCCTAGACTCATGTTTCTGTCACTCAAGCGTATCATCGGGGGGCATGAACCCACAATCGAGCATAATGTTCCCTCTTAGAGTTACTACCTACTACTTGGCCAAAGCAATAAACAGCAACGGATAACATGCAAGAATTACTTAGGAACAAAAATATAAAAGATAAGAACCAAATATATTACTCTATCACAATCTGAACATAATCTCATAATCCATCAGATCCCAGCAAACTCAGCATAGCAACAGCAGAAAGATTACATATGTGCCTCGATCATGTAGGGCAGCTCACAAGGACTAAACCATAAAGAACAAAGAGGGGAGGAGAACATCACATACCTACTGATCACGGACCCATGGTCCAAGGAAAACTACTCACGGCACATCTGGGAAGCGTCCATGGTGGAGGGGAAGCTCCCGGAGGTTGATCCTCCCTCCGGCAGGGTGCCGGGAAGAAGTCTGCTGGCGCTCCCGATCTTGGAAGCGCGGCGGCGGCAGAACAGACGCGAGATCGCGAAAAAGGGTTCTGTCCTCGGGGGTTCCGTGTCACGGAGATTAAATAGGCGAAGGGGGGTAGCCAGGGGGCCACCAGGTGTCCAGGCGACCACCCGGCGCGGCCCCACCCTAGGCCGCGCCACCTGGCCGCCTGGGCACCAGGTGGGGCCCCTCCGGTCCTCCTTCGGGACTCTGGAAGCTTCCATTGCGCTGATTTTTTATCTAATTTTTCCCGGATTTTTTGAGCACTTTTAATATGGGGGAAAACTGAAATAGAAAAATAGCAGAAAACAGAAACTGGCACTGGGGAGCACTGAGTTAATAGGTTAGTCGAAATATGATCAAAAGTGTATGAAAGTGTATCTAGATCATAGCAATATCACACAAAGCATACATGGAGCAAGCAGAAATTGTAGATACGTTTGGGACGTATCTGCACGCAGGTGAGAGAGGTCGCGAGTGGTGGCTGGAAACCCTAGTAATGGGTCATAGCTGTCGCGAGGGATCCATAAATTCCCCGAGGGGATGGGTCGGGCCGGAGCGGGGGACGGGGCGGGAAGAATGGGCTAGGCCATCCCAGACACATCCGAGCGGCCCACCAAAGGGGGGAAGTCCACCACATACAAAACAGAAAAGGGCGAAGCGGTAACGATTGGACCAGACGCGTCAGCCGACCCAACCCGTCCGAAGGCAGGAACCCCATCCACTAGGGTTTCACCCCCGCCGACTCCCACGGGCCTCCCTTCCCCCGCCGCCGGCGAGCGCTCCACCGAGCATGGGGAGAAGGAGAGGGCGAAGGAGATGTCGCCACTGGAGACAACAGAGCGGAGCGCTGAACCTCGAACACGTGACGACGCGAGCTGTAGAACCAGCCATCCCCCAAATCAAGCGTACGGAATCGCCCCCCCCCCCTTCCCAGGCGAGCACAACCACCGGGAGCAAAATTGCGACCAGAGCCGGAGGAAGAAGACGGAGGCGCGTCGTCCCGGAGGCCACTACCTCCAGGACGGGTGGCGCTTCCTCCTCCTCGGACTCAGACAGCTCACCCTCCACGGGAAAAGCCCAAAACTTGTTGCGAATCGGACCAAGGGCGAGAGGCAAGCCGCCATCCAGGCTCTGCATGAGTGCTCAAAATATCAAAAGGGAGTGGATAAGTTTGACTTGTACCTGGCTAGTGGTCTGGGGACGAGTCAAGATAAGATTCCAAAGAAGACCAAGTGTGAAACTTTAGTAGATTGAGTTCTCAACAAAATAAATATTTTTCTCTCTCGTATTCCCATCCCCCACTTCTTGCACGCAAACACCACTTGGAGACATTCGAGTCACGGACAGCGAGAGCTCTTGCACCTTTATATTCTTTTGTTGCTTGTTTCAATGCTAATATAGACTCTTGATTGGTATGACTTGAATTAAATTACATGCCTTAATTGCTTTACTTAAAAGTCCTTTTATGGTTGGTAGCATGTCACCACAGAAAGTATGCTTGTTATCATTTACCTACTCGAGGACGAGTAGTAACTAAGCTTGGGGATGTTGATACGTCCCAAACGTATCTATAATTTCTGCTTGATCCATGCATGTTCTGGGTGCTATTGCTATGCTTTTGATACACTTTTGATCATATTTGGACTAACCTATTAACTCAGTGCACCCCAATGCCAGTTTCTGTTTTCTGCTATCTTTTTATTTCAGGTTTTCCCATTACGTAAAATGCCAGAAAAATTCTGGGAAAATATATAAAAAATCAGCGTACCAGAAGCTTCCAGATGCCCGAAGGGGGGGAAAAGGGGCCCCAGCTGGTGCCCAGGAGGCCAGGGGGCGCGGCCTAGGGTGGGGTCGCGCCGGGAGGCCGCCTGGACTCCTAGTGGCCCCCCTGGATGCCCCCTTCGCCTATATATATCTCTTATCCTAACCCCCCCCCCCGAGGACAGAACCCTTTTTTGCGATCTCGCCTCTGTTCTGCCGCAGCCGCACTTCCAAGATCGGGAACACCAGAAGACCTCTTCCCGGCACCCTGCCGGAGGAAGGATTGACCTTCGGGAGCTTCTCCACCACCATGGACGCTTCCCGGATGAACCCTGATTAGTCCACCTTGGACCATGGGTCCATGATCAGTAGCTATGTGATGTCCGCTCCCCCTCTTTGTTCTTCATGGATTAGACCTTGTGAGCTACCCTACATGATCAAGGCACATATGTAATTCTTTCTGCTGTTGGTATGTTGAGTTTGCTCGGAACTGATGGATTATGAGACTATGATCAGATTGTGATGAGTAATATATTTGGTTCTTCTCTTTTATATTTTTGTTCTTGAGTAATTCTTGCATGTTCTCCGTTGCTTTTTATTGCTTTGGCCAATTAGTAGGTAGTAACTCCAAGAGGGAGCGTTATGCATGATTATGGGTTCATGCCCCCTGATGACTAGCTTGAGTGACAGAAACATGAGTCTAGGGGATGTGTTGTTGCCACAAGGGGGAAAACGGTGCTTGTAACCACGGTTGCAAGGATTGTTTACTTTACGCAGAGTTCTTCTATTGCAGTTGTCTATTGCTTTTGGTTTACACTTTGGGTGGGGCTCGCAACTTAATACCAGCGATATGTTCTGGATAGATATCTCAAGGTGGATGATTAGTAGTAGATGCAGATGGGTTTTTGTCTACTTATTTTGGCGTACTGCCCATGCTTTTGAGCCTCTTCCTTTCTTTTGTAGCATAGTTAGCATTGGTTTGCGTTTGTAATCCTGTCAATTGCCCAGCTGTAATTTGTTCACCTTGCATAGTTGTTTATCGTATTTTGGGAGAGAGACATCACAAGTGAACTTCATTGGACCCCGGTCCATATTTCCACCACTGTTTACACCCCAAATTTACTTCCTGTTTTACTTTCTAGTTGCAGTTATCATTGCCCTTTTATCTCTTGCGTTTGACCCTTTGTAAACAACAAGGACGGAGAGATTGACAACCTCTTTGTACTCGTTGGGAGCAAAGTTATTTGTATTTGTGTGAAGGTTCACGTCAACTCATGCTAGTAATTTCTAGCACCGTTGTCACCTACTTGTCGTTGTTGGATTCCTATGGGAGAAAAACCTTGGTATCTTTGCTCAGGGAAATTACGCTACGCAACATCTCAACCTTACACTTGGGGTAGCCAACGAGGAGCACTACTTCAGTGCCATCAAGCTAATTTCTTGCGCTGTTGCCGGGGACTCCGGTCTACAAGATAGGGGAGTTGCACGCTATCTTTTATCTTTGCTTTTTAGTCTTGTTAGTTTACCTTTCAGTTCTTGCTTTAGTGTCCTTTATCAAAAATCACTAAAAAAAATCTTGTCTTGCCTGCTGCTACTATGGGTACCACTGAAAACACCAAGTTGTGTGACTTCACTAGTCACAACAACAATGATTTTAAACCTGCTTTGCTGAACCTTGTTATGAGAGATCAATTCTCCGGTGCTGGAGACGATGCTTCTTTACACTTAAATAATTTTGTTGAGCTTTGTGATATGAAAAAGTATAAAAAAGTAGAAGGTGATGTTGTTAAGATTAAGCTTTTTCCTTTCTCCTTGAGGGAAGGAGCAAAATTTTGGTTTCAATCCTTGCCTAGGAATAGCATAGATTCTTGGGATAAGTGCAAGGATGCTTTTATTGGGAAGTACTACCTACCTACTAAGATTATCCAATTGAGGAGTAATATTATGAATTTTAAGCAATTGGATAATGAACACGTTGCCCAAGATTGGGAACGTATGAAATCTCTTGTTAAGAAATGCCCTACACATGGTTTCATTACTTGGATGGTTATCCAAACTTTTTATGCAGGCTTGAACTTTACCTCGCGGAACCTGTTAGATTCGACTGCAGGAGGAACCTTGATGTCAACAACACTTGGTGCTGCCAGAAAACTTCTAGATGAGATGATGACCAACTATTCCCAATGGCACACCGAAAGAGCTCGAACAGGTAGGAAGGTAAACTCTATCGAGGAGATCTCCTCCCTAAATGAAAGGGTTGACTTGATCATGTCTTTACTTACGAAGCAAGCTCCTATTGATCCTCATGTTGTTCCTTTAAATTCCTTGGTTGCTCAAGAACAAGTAGATGTGAACTTTATCTCTAGAAACAACTTCAACAACAATGCTTATAGGAGTAACTTTGGTAGCAATCCTAGACCGTTCCCATCCAACAACTATGGGAACAACAACACTTATCCTAGCACCAAGAACTCCACTTCTGATATAGAGAGCATGCTTAAGGAATTTATCACTACCCAAAAAGCCTTCAACAAGAGTGTAGAAGAAAAATTAGACAAATTAGATAATCTCTCTTTTAAGGTAGACAACATAGCCCTTGATGTTGAGATGCTTAAAATTATAAGTTCTCCCCTCGAGGAGAGGAAGACCACTCCTATTAATGCTATTCAAGTGCAAATTAATGAAAATATTAGGATGATGGCCAAACTTAAAGAAAGATCGGCTAGAGAAAAGGAGGAAGAAGATAGAATTAAGAGCCTTCCTACACACCATACCATTGCTACTATCCAATTTGTTGAGGATACCCAAACTTTTAGCACCCAACACACTCCTAGTCCCATTGGACCTATTAATGGTGATGCTAACACCTCAACCATAGAAGAAGAAACTCCTATGAACATAGAAGCCTTCAAACAAGTGAGCCTAGATGACACCACTACCACCTTTGATAGTAGTGACATTGATTTTGATAGTTGCACCCTTTCTGAAGTTATTAGTTTACTGCACAAAATGTCTAGAGAGCCCCACACTAGCACCCTAAATCCTGCCTTCATGGAGCATATCACTAATGTTCTCATTAAAGCTAGGGAGGAGAAGCTTAGGGTAGAAGCCTCCATACCTAGAAATCTATAAGATGGTTGGGATCCTATGATCAAAATTAAATTGAATAACTTCTCTTGCTATGCTTTATGTGATATTGGAGCTAGTACCTCCGCTATGCCCAAAAGAATGTATGATATGTTTGAATTGAAACCTTTTGATCCTTGTTCTTTTCGTGTTCGTCTCGTTGATTCTTCCGTAAAGAAACCTTTGGGGAAGATTGACGACGTTCTTATCATGGTCATTGACAATTATGTTCCTGTTGATTTTACTATTATGGACATTGAGTGTGAACCCTTATGTCCAATTATTTTGGGACGTCCTTTTCTTCGCACCGTTGGTGTTGTCATTGATATGAAAGAGGGGAATATAAAATTCCAATTCCCTCTAAAGAAGGGGATGGAACACTTCCCTCGAAAGAAAATCAAGTTACCTTTTGAGTCCATTACACGAGCTAGTTATTCTCTTTCACTTGATAAAACTTGATTATTCTTTTTGCTTTGTGCCTAGCTCAAAGGCATAAAAGAAAGCGCTTGTTGGGAGGCAACCCAAGATGTTTTTCCTTCTGTTTTTAGTGGTTTTGATTATTTTTACTACTATAGCAACATCATTGTATCTTTATTTTCAATCTTTGTGCCAAGTTTAGCCTCCAATTGCAAGAAAGTTCAAAAGTTGTGACATGTTGTCCAGAAAACAGATTATGTCCTTGGACGGAAAAATTTACGATAAATCTCAATATCATCTTTTTGATATGAATTTTTTTTACAGCATGCTCTATACAATTAGCTTTCGAGCGTATGTTCTGAGTTTTTTTATTCGAGTTGCAGAAGTACCCCAAAAAAATCATTTACTACATGTTGGTCTGTTTTTCACAAATTCTGTCACGTTTTGCCTTTCCTCAGCTTTGCAAGTCTTGCACTAGCTTTTTCTTTGCAAAAACGTTTTGTAGGTCTTGAGAAACAGTAGCCCTTCAAGAAAATCTTTATTTCTAGTAGAGGCAAATTGTCTTATTATGGGTACTAACCTCTCTAATCAGCTTATGATGAGTTATGTATGAAGGGAGTTTTCAAGTGTGCGAAGGAAGATGATGAAAGAAGATCCGGGAGTGTCAAACACTCAAGCTTGGGGATGCCCCCATGAACCCCTAAGAAATATTCAAGGAGACTCAAGCTTCTAAGCTTGGGGATGCCCCCGTGTCAGTACCCTCTGTTAGGTATGTGCTAGGGTTAGCTAGTGCCTTTGCATCATGTCAAAATTTCAAAAAGAAATCTTGGAAATAAAATTCAAAATCAAAATGGGAGAAGGAACACCCCCCAGATGAATTAATTCAAAAGGCCAGATAAAAATATTTTCCAAAAATTCATGTTAGAGTTTTGAAAAGTCTTATAAATGAGTGTGATCACATATCAAGTGATGTGGGACCCACCCCATGCTCATAGATTTTTCAAATATTCAAACAGTACCTTGGAATTAATGAAATACCCCTTTTTGATTTAAAATTCAAATCATTTGAATTTTAAAAATGTTGAAAGTTTATGAGTGGCTTGTCCATATTATTATGAGGCCATGTAAAAGTTTTCAGCATTTAATAAAATGTTTAGCTATTTATTTTAGCTAAACAGAACAAATTACAGAAAAACAGAAAGGAAAGATTAAACAGAAAAGGGAAAAACCTTACCTGGCGCCCAGGCGAAGACGGCCCACCCAGCCCAGCCGGCCCACCAGGGGCAGGGGAGTCTTCTTCCCCACCCCGCGCCTCCAAGCTGCTCGGTGGAATGCCACCGAGCCAGCCGTGGACGACACGTCGCCGCCGAGAGCTTCCAGGCCTCCCCGTGGCCCCTTCTCGCGCCTGGAGACGCCTCTCTCCCGTCCTGATCCATTCCTCCCCTCCAGCGCGACTCCTTCCTCCTCCTTCGCCGATTTCTTCCTCCACCCGAGAGCGCCGCCGCTCGCCGTCGCAAGAACTCGTGGCCATCGACGTCAAGGAGTCAAGCCAAGGTGTCCAATCGCTTCGCCGTCGTCGTCTTCATCGAACTGCAGAAGGAATCGGAGCCGGACGCCTCCCCGAGCTCGCTAGCTTCATCGTCTTCATCGCCGGCCGCCGTGGATCGAGTTCGAATTCCGGCAACTCCAGCGCCTCCCCGAGCAAGCCACCACTCCAGACAGTTTCAGGGTGAGCTTGCGAACGAAAACCCTCACCTTTCCCCCTCCTTTACTCGCTCTAGCCGGATCCGCCATGGATGCCGAGGCACTTCGCCGCCATGGATGAGCTCGAGGTCGCCCCTGTGCCCCTTCGACTCAGCCAGCGCGTGCGTTTGGCTCCTGAGCATGATAGCTTTCGAACGTGAGTGATTTCAGCCCGATCCGTGCACGGTAGCGTCGTCTACGACTTCGCCGTGGTTCTGTTGCCGCCGGAGTCGTCGCCGTCGTCGATTCCGAGCACCCCGCGAACCCCCGATGCCTCCAGAAGACGCGGGAGACCTCCAGGAGCAAGTTTGTGCCCTCCGTTTCCCTTCCCGTGGCCCCTAGCTCATTCCGGCGAGTCGCCGCCGTGGCTCCAGTCGCCGGCGTCAAGCCGCCGGTGGGTTAGCCACTAATCACCCAGTTAGTGACCCCCTGGGTCACTGACCAGTGGGCCTAGTGGCTGAATTAAGCCACTGGATTAATTTAACCCACGGGTTAAGTTAACCCAGCCACTGACAGGGTGGCCCCACATGTCAGTCCCCCCCCTGACGCCAGCCTGACGTCAGCCTGACGCAGTAAATCATTTAGTTGAATTTCCAGAAAAGCAAAATGGTTTAAATAATTCCAGAAAATCCAGAAAATACCCCAAACTTTGGAAATTCATAGAAAATTCATATTAACTCCAAATTGGACAAATAATATATGAAAAATGATCAGGAGAAAATTATCTTTCCAAATATGCAACTTTCAACTCTGTTTGAGTTGAATTTAAAATGGAACCAGTAGCATATGTCATTTGGTTTATTTGAATTTATTTCAAATTCAAATCAATTGAGTTTGCAACTTGGACCATGGATTTAAGCTATACTTCAACCACACTTCAGAGGCATATCATACACATTTGAAGTTGATTCAAAATGATCAAACTATATCACATATAACTTGGTTAATGTTGAATTCAAATGTGGAGTTTGAATTTGCATTTTAAATGCAATATATTCCACTTAAATGGAATTGCCTCACACATCAAAACTTATACTTCAAGCTTTAACATTCAATCATGTGCTTGAGCATTGCATTCATATTGATTGCTACTTCGTGCTTTGTTTGTCGAGTAGAGGTGGAACCGGAGCAAGAGGTCACCCCCTTCGCTGAAGATCCAGAGCCCGAACATCGTCAGCAAGGCAAGAAAAACCCCATTGATCATGTCGATAAAATCCCACTTCCCTCTCATGTCTCGCTTATGCATTGTTTAGGATGATCACCATGCTTCGTTTCTACCGCATAGATGAACCCATTCCTTTGCATGACCTTTCATTTTGTCACAGTAGTAAGCAAACCACAATCCTAGCAAATGTAGGATTTGATTGATATCATGTGGCCCCTGCAATTGTTACTGCTTATTGCATGCTTAGAGTGATACAATGATGTTGCTGTTATGTGAGTCGGGATGGTAGTGATCATTTTGATGATGGTGGAAAGGTGTTGGTGAATCTACCCTAATACAAGGTGAACGATGAGAGGCTGTGTAGGAGTACACAGTGGGTTGTCTCGTTGAACACTGCCCTAAGTTCGAGTTCTTGTGTGGTGATCCAAGATGAAGAGTAAAACCACACATTGGGCTCACTTACCCCTCTCAACCTATTAACTCATCCTTTTCGATGTCCAGATGTCGCAGTAGTTCGGAGTTCTAGTAGGTTGTGGCCTCGATGCTAAGTGAGAGAACGGCTCAACCGAGACCGGCTTATGCACCACGCACGCATCACTTGCGTCCACTTCGGTAAACCGGTCGGGTTCACGATAGTGGTAGCCAACCCAGGTAGGCGGCTTTCTTGGACTAGATAGGCTATGAGGTAAAAGTTGTGGTGAGCATCCTCGCTGACACCCCTTGAATGGTGTCGTGATCAAAGGCGGTAAATGATGATCATGTGTGTGTAGCGGTACACCCTTGCAGGGTTAACAAAACTATTCGAATAGCCGCGTCCGCGGTTAAGGACTGCTTGGAAACCTTAGCTTGATTATTAGACAACTTGAACTGGATACTTCTAAACCACACCAAGATAAGTGTGAGTGTATGGCGTGCTTTCTTGTGGGAAGTCGAGGAAGGCACCATAGTGGTGTAATTGGTTGGAGAAAGTAGTGGACTCGTGTACGCTTCTTACGTCAAAGTCTGGTACTCGTAGTTCAGGACTAGCCAAGTGAAAGCTGGCACTTCTGCAATTGAACCCCACCTCCTTTTACCTTGACACATGTGCATGAGTAGTATAGCTCCTATGTAAGTCTTGCTGAGTACGCCTTTGTACTCACGTTTGCTTGATCTATGTTTTAGATGACGCCACTGACCCCGAAGGTGGCTTCTTCATCGAGCTGGACGACTGAAGTTAAGCTAGTCTAGTCCCAGTCAGCAGACTGGTTCCCTCGTGGAGGGCTTTATGTTTGAATAAGGCTTCTTAAGCCAATTTGTTAAACTTGTCTGTACTCAGACATAATTTGCTTCCGCTTTATGTTGTAATGTTGGATCACATGTATGTGATCTCTGTGTGTACTCTATAAGAGTTATAAATAAAATGTACACTTTGTAGAGAATTGCAATGGTACCTGCTGTTCATACAAGGCATGTGTGCTGCGTGTATGTTTATAACATGCATGTCTTTGTATGGGTTTTCGAGACCTTAGTTGTGTTCTGGCTGGCGGTCTTTCATACACCAAGTGGCCCTTAGATGTGCGCAGCTTGGGGCATCGCGATGCGATTGTCCGAGACTCCGTCTCGTGCACACTTTGTGGTATGATCGAGCCCGCCCTGGACCCCGACTAAGTGATCGGGCTGGAGTAAGTCTATGTAAGAGTTTTGAGATAGTCGATAGTATGGTTGAGGCGACTTGTCTTTGATTATGGGAGTTCACCACCCATATCATTAGACTTGTGTGCGGACGATGAGGACCCATCACAGTTGATCATCCGGCCTGGATGGGATGCCCCTCACGTACGATGCTTTCCGAGAATGTTCAGTGCTTGGCCTTGTCTGCTTAGACAAGTGGGTGCGGTTCTCGGCTCTCCATATGACTATGTCATAACTGTACTTGCATACGCTAACCCCGGGTCCCGACAGACTTGGTATCAGAGCAGGACTGACTGTAGGACTAGTAGCCTTGGCCGAAGTTGAGTCTAGCTTGCTATAGTTATATAGTTACTCTGGGTATATATGGGAACAACGTAAGGCTTCTTTTTACTCCTTACCCCCTTCGTTCTGAGTTCTGAGTCACCCTCATCTTGTTCTACGGGAAGATAGGACTAGGCTCTCCTCTGTCTGTTTAGCACATCTCGTTGTTTGCTTCCCTATAGCCGTAGGAAAGTTGTATCAGGTTTTCCTAGCATTGTTATAATGCTGATTTCTTACATCGTATTATGTAAGTGTTGTTTTCATGATTGAAAGAAATTGTCATTTCTTACAATTACAGCCGTTATGCTGTCCGAGTCATTCCAGGTTTATCTCATAATCTGATGCATTTGCAAACTCCTTTCTGTTTCAGATGGCAGATCTTCCCCCTCGGCACATTGTTCGTTTGACCAGGTGCCTCGGTGTGCGTGGCCATCCCGCCACGTTGATCGAGATGATGTCCTATGTGGGATATCGATGGTACCCTGAGTACACCATCGAGGAGCAGTTCCACGACTTCAACCAGACGCAGTTCCATTGCATTGTCCGGATCTATCCGCACCACGTTGGAGTCATCCAGCCTATCCACTTTGGACATGGCATCGGCGTTACCGAGAACATGGCTGTGCAGGATGCTGCATATTCATGTATTACACTGCTGAGAGAGGAGCACACCCTACTGAGAGAGACTTCTTTCCGCTATATCCCAGCTGCACTTCCAGGAGAAGAGGGATATTACACCGGACTCTACTCAGATCACTCTGCAGAGGATCCAGCACTCCAGGTGACTGCTAGGTTTGCTAGTGACAGAGATCGTGATGCACGCGCTCTCCGTTTCGAGCTCCATGCCACTCGTGTTCGTCTGTGTCGAGCACTGACGCTCTTGGCACCCTTTGTGAGCGTGGGATCAGTGGAGTACGATGCGATCTATCCAGTGAGGACCCAGATGCCTTCTCGAGTTGCTTGGCCCGAGATTGGAGGAATTTTTCCACCCCGTGGTCCTTTGCTTCCACCCTACACTGGACCTAGGCCCCATCCTTGCCCAAATGGATATCAGGGTCCACAAGCCTCCGTGTTTTCCGATGGTCACCTCCAGCTACCGGGATACGCGGGTAACTTTTATGAGGACTACTATGGAGATGGAGATGAGTGAGACCGCCTGTGGTCTTGCTTAATGATGAGGTAGTAGTATCTTAGGTATTGTATGCAAGGTGTCTAAGTTCCAGAGGCTTAGATAAATAATGTATAGGAAGTCAGAGTGCCTCTGAAGGATGTATCATCTTCAGCACGTTTGTATTAGCTTAGTGCTTGTACTAAAACGATGTATGGTTTGTATGACAGCTTGTGAATATATGGCTTGTATGCTTTTATCACCATGTTGTCAAGATGATTACTTCCTTTGCTCTGTAATCCTTCCAGTACTTCAATACCTTGATTAGACTCTTGAAATCAACTCTGTTTGACTTTGGTTTTTCACCTTCAGGATGTCTCAAGGAACCCGTGGCCAGGTTGGTCGTAACCAAGGTCGTGGGAACAACCAGGAGGAAGACAACCTTCTACCCCCACCCACGATGGCCCAAGTTTTGATGGAGGTCGAGAGGAACCGCCGTGACTCTCACCACCTGCTGGAAGTCATCGCACGCAACACCACTCAACAGCGCAATGAGCTGGTGTCCCTGAACGACTTCATCCGACTTCATCCCCCGGTTTTCAGTTACTCCACCGAGCCCCTTGACGCCGATGACTGGCTTCGCAGCATCGAGAGAAATCTCCAAGCCGGCCATGTTGCAGATGGCGACAAGGTCAATTATGCCACCTTGGTGGGAGAATTTTCTGAATATGCGCCCAGTTGGACCACCTGCATCTTGGGAGGAATTCTGTACGTCCTTCCGCGAGCACCACATCCCCAAGGGTCTCATGGACCGCAAACGTGAGGAGTTCTGTAACCTCACTCAAGGCAGAAGAACAGTTGACGAGTTCAGTCGTGAGTTCAACCGACTTGCTCGTTATGCAACCGAAGAAGTCTCCACCGACTCCAAGGAACAAGAGAGGTTCCGTCGTGGCCTCAACAGTGGACTCCGTCGCGAGCTCAACCTTCATGACTTTGCCACATTCCAGATCCTTGTCAACAAGGCCATCAAGGCAGAGGACATGAACACCCCCAACGACTTTCGCAAACACCCTAGAGATGATAGTTCATCCAGTTCTGGCTCCCAGAAGCGCAAGATTTGGATCCCCAATAGCATGTTCCGCCAGAACAACCCACCGAGGCCATCCTATGTGGCGCCTCGTCCACCCACCCAGTTCCACCGAGCTCCACCAAACCACCCAGCTCCACGCACTGTTTTCGGAGCTTGCTACAAGTGTGGTCAGGCAGGCCACTACTCTCGCGAGTGCCCCCAGAACCAGGTCCAGAACCAAAATGTTCCACCACGTGCCGGAGGCAACAACAACAACAACAATGGTTGTGGCAAGCCACCCCAGAAGGTCTACACCGCCAAAACCGCTCCTCCCGCCACTCGTGGACGTCTGAACCAGATTGCCGCTCAAGAGACTGACGACACCACTGACGTCATTCTTGGTACGCTCCCAGTCAATTTTGTTCCTACTTCCGTTCTTTTCGACCCAGTAGCATCTCATTCATTCATGTCGGAAAGTTATGCACTTCTTCATGAGTTACCCTTTGTTGAATTGTCCACCCCGATGGTTATTCAAACTCCAGGGTCAAGATGGCAAACTAATAGAGTGAGCCATGGTAATCAAATTGCAATTGAGGGTTTAGTATTCCTTGCTTCACTCATAGCCCTCAAGTCTTCAGACATGTATGTCATCCTTGGCATGGATTGGCTATCAAGACAGAATGCCTATCTGGATTGCAGAAGCAAATCCGTGAAACTCACCCACCCTTCAGGCCAAACCATCAACTATACCTCACCCAGAACAAGAACCCAAGTGCATTCCTTGAATGTACTTCCCCTTCCCGAACTTGAAGATATTCCGGTGGTTCGTGACTTCCCGGATGTCTTTCCTGAAGAGCTGCCGGGCATGCCACCCGACAGATGCGTAGAGTTTATAGTGGATCTTGTTCCAGGAACCGCACCAATTTCCAAACGCCCTTATAAAATGGCCCCACATGAGTTAGCTGAGGTAAAAACCCAACTTGATGCTTCGTTGGCAAAAGGCTTCATCCGCCCTAGCTCATCGCCATGGGGTTGCCCCGTTCTGTTCGTAAAGAAGAAAGATGGAACAGAAAGGATGTGCGTAGACTATCGTCCGCTAAATTTAGCGACGATAAAGAACAAATACCCACTGCCCAGGATCAATGATCTTTATGATCAACTTGCAGGATCCTCCGTCTTCTCCAAGATGGATTTGAGATTAGGTTATCATCAGATCAGAATCCGAAACGAGGACATTCCCAAAACGCCTTTTACTACTCGTTATGGTCTTTACGAGTATACCGTCATGTCCTTTGGTTTAACCAATGCCCCCGCCACATTCTCACGCTTGATGAATTCGATCTTCATGGAGTACCTAGATAAATTTGTTGTGGTTTATCTCGATGACATTCTCATCTACTCGAAGAACGAAGGAGAGCATGCCGAACACTTAAGGCTAGTATTGATGAAACTTAGAGAGCATCGCCTGTACGCTAAATTCTCCAAGTGTGAATTCTGGCTACCAGAAGTGACCTACTTAGGCCACGTGATTTCTGCAAAAGGCATTGTTGTGAATCCCGAGAGAGTTCAGGCCGTCCTTGACTGGACTCCACCTGAATCGGTTAAGCAAGTTAGGAGTTTTCTTGGCCTAGCCAGCTATTGTCGTCGCTTCGTCGAGAACTTTTCTAAAGTTGCAAAGCCTCTAACTGAACTCCTCAAGAAAGATAAGAAATTCCAATGGACTCCCAAGTGCGAGGAAAGCTTTCAAGAGCTAAAAAGGAGATTGACTTCTGCACCCGTACTTGCACCTCCAGACACCAAAAAGGATTTCGAGATCTATTGTGACGCATCACGGCAAGGGTTAGGATGCATACTTATGCAAGATCGACATGTGGTAGCTTATGCTTCACGCCAGTTGCGGCCACATGAAGAGAACTATCCTACCCATGACCTTGAACTCGCTGCCATAGTTCATGCTCTAACAACTTGGCGACATTACCTCCTTGGTAATCGTTGTGAGATTTATTCCGACCACCAAAGCCTCAAATATATTTTCACCCAGCCAGATCTTAATCTCAGGCAAAGACGCTGGATTGAGTTGATAAAAGATTACGATGTAGCAATTTCTTACACCCCAGGCAAAGCCAATGTCATGGCTGATGCACTAAGTCGTAAGTCGTACTGTAACAACCTCATGTTACAGCAGTATCAACCACTTCTTCATGAGGACTTTCGCAAGCTCAACCTTGAAATTATTCCTCATGGCTATCTTTCAACCTTGGTGGCGAAACCAACTCTTGAGGATCAAATCATAGTTGCCCAAAGGCGTGCACGAGGTGTTCGCCGGATCAAGGAGAACATTGCTGGCGGAGTTGCTAAATGTTTCTCCACAGATAGCAAAGGAACGGTATTCTTTGAAAATCGTTTAGTAGTACCTAAGAATAGGGAACTAAGGCAACTCATCCTCAAGGAAGCCCATGACACACCCCTCTCAATTCATCCCGGTAGCACGAAAATGTACCGAGATCTACGCCAGAGATTTTGGTGGACTAGGATGAAGAGAGACATTGCTCAATTTGTCGCCGAATGTGATGTTTGTCGTCGCATTAAGGCAGAACATCAAAGACCTGCTGGTACACTTCAACCCTTGTCCATTCCTGAGTGGAAATGGGACAAAGTCGGTATGGACTTCATCACCGGCTTTCCAAGAACCCAGAAAGGAAACAATGCCATCTTCGTTGTCATAGATAGGCTTTCCAAAGTTGCTCACTTCCTTCCGGTTCGCGAGTCTATAACTGCTAGCCAGTTAGCAGACTTGTACATCTCCAGAATTGTATCCCTTCATGGTGTTCCTTTGGAAATCAATTCTGATCGCGGTAGCCTTTTCACCTCTAGATTTTGGGGAAGTTTCCAACGTGCTATGGGAACTCATCTCTCCTTTAGTACGGCTTTCCATCCTCAGTCTAGCGGTCAAGTCGAAAGGGTTAACCAGATTATTGAAGACATGCTCAGAGCTTGTGTTATCTCATTCGGGAAGAATTGGGAGAATTCTCTTCCATTTTCCGAATTTTCTTATAACAATAGTTTTCAATCTAGTCTGAACATGGCTCCTTTTGAACTCCTATATGGACGACGATGTCGAACACCACTAAACTGGTCTGAAACCGGCGAAAGACAATTCTTTGGACCGGATATGATCAAGGAAGCAGAAAAGCAAGTTCGCATTGTTCGTGAACAATTGAAAGCAGCCCAGTCTCGTCAGAAAAGCTACTATGATCGTCATCATAGGCAAGAGAGCTACAATCTGGATGAGAAGGCTTACCTCCGGGTTACTCCTCTGAAGGGAACCCAACGTTTCGGTATCAAAGGCAAGTTGGCCCCACGTTACATCGGACCTTTCCGCATTATTGCTAAACGTGGAGAAGTTGCCTACCAACTTGAACTACCTCCGCACCTCTCCCGAGTACATGATGTATTCCATGTGTCCAAACTCAGGCGTTGCTTCAAGGACCCCATCCGCGAAGTCGACCATGAAACGCTTGATCTCCAAGATGACCTTTCTTATCGAGAATACCCCATTCGTATTCTTGATTCCGCAGAGCGTGTCACTCGTCGTCAGAAGATTAGGTTTCTAAAAGTACAATGGTCACACCACTCTGAAAGAGAAGCTACATGGGAAAGAGAAGACCGTCTCAGTACCGAGTACCCCTCCTTCCTCCCGCAGACTTCTGAATCTCGGGACGAGATTCTTTTGAGTGGGGGCGAGTTGTCAGAACCCTCTGTTAGGTATGTGCTAGGGTTAGCTAGTGCCTTTGTATCATGTCAAAATTTCAAAAAGAAATCTTGGAAATCAAATTCAAAATCAAAATGGGAGAAGGAACACCCCCCAGATGAATTAATTCAAAAGGCCAGATAAAAATATTTTCCAAAAATTCATGTTAGAGTTTTGAAAAGTCTTATAAATGAGTGTGATCACATATCAAGTGATGTGGGACCCACCCCATGCTCATAGATTTTTCAAATATTCAAACAGTACCTTGGAATTAATGAAATACCCCTTTTTGATTTAAAATTCAAATCATTTGAATTTTAAAAATGTTGAAAGTTTATGAGTGGCTTGTCCATATTATTATGAGGCCATGTAAAAGTTTTCAGCATTTAATAAAATGTTTAACTATTTATTTTAGCTAAACAGAACAAATTACAGAAAAACAGAAAGGAAAGATTAAACAGAAAAGGGAAAAACCTTACCTGGCGCCCAGGCGAAGACGGCCCACCCAGCCCAGCCGGCCCACCAGGGGCAGGGGAGTCTTCTTCCCCACCCCGCGCCTCCAAGCTGCTCGGTGGAATGCCACCGAGCCAGCCGTGGACGACACGTCGCCGCCGAGAGCTTCCAGGCCTCCCCGTGGCCCCTTCTCGCGCCTAGAGACGCCTCTCTCCCGTCCTGATCCATTCCTCCCCTCCAGCGCGACTCCTTCCTCCTCCTTCGCCGATTTCTTCCTCCACCCGAGAGCGCCGCTGCTCGCTGTCGCAAGAACTCGTGGCCATCGACGTCAAGGAGTCAAGCCAAGGTGTCCAATCGCTTCGCCGTCGTCGTCTTCATCGAACTGCAGAAGGAATCGGAGCCGGACGCCTCCCCGAGCTCGCTAGCTTCATCGTCTTCATCGCCGGCCGCCGTGGATCGAGTTCGAATTCCGGCAACTCCAGCGCCTCCCCGAGCAAGCCACCACTCCAGACAGTTTCAGGGTGAGCTTGCGAACGAAAACCCTCACCTTTCCCCCTCCTTTACTCGCTCTAGCCGGATCCGCCATGGATGCCGAGGCACTTCGCCGCCATGGATGAGCTCGAGGTCGCCCCTGTGCCCCTTCGACTCAGCCAGCGCGTGCGTTTGGCTCCTGAGCATGATAGCTTTCGAACGCGAGTGATTTCAGCCCGATCCGTGCACGGTAGCGTCGTCTACGACTTCGCCGTGGTTCTGTTGCCGCCGGAGTCGTCGCCGTCGTCGATTCCGAGCACCCCGCGAACCCCCGATGCCTCCAGAAGACGCGGGAGACCTCCAGGAGCAAGTTGGTGCCCTCCGTTTCCCTTCCCGTGGCCCCTAGCTCATTCCGGCGAGTCGCCGCCGTGGCTCCAGTCGCCGGCGTCAAGCCGCCGGTGGGTTAGCCACTAATCACCCAGTTAGTGACCCCCTGGGTCACTAACCAGTGGGCCCAGTGGCTTAATTAAGCCACTGGATTAATTTAACCCACGGGTTAAGTTAACCCAGCCACTGACAGGGTGGCCCCACATGTCAGTCCCCCCCCTGACGCCAGCCTGACGTCAGCCTGACGCAGTAAATCATTTAGTTGAATTTCCAGAAAAGCAAAATGGTTTAAATAATTCCAGAAAATCCAGAAAATACCCCAAACTTTGGAAATTCATAGAAAATTCATATTAACTCCAAATTGGACAAATAATATATGAAAAATGATCAGGAGAAAATTATCTTTCCAAATATGCAACTTTCAACTCTGTTTGAGTTGAATTTAAAATGGGACCAGTAGCATATGTCATTTGGTTTTTTTGAATTTATTTCAAATTCAAATCAATTGAGTTTGCAACTTGGACCATGGATTTAAGCTATACTTCAACCACACTTCAGAGGCATATCATACACATTTGAAATTGATTCAAAATGATCAAACTATATCACATATAACTTGGTTAATGTTGAATTCAAATGTGGAGTTTGAATTTGCATTTTAAATGCAATATATTCCACTTAAATGGAATTGCCTCACACATCAAAACTTATACTTCAAGCTTTAACATTCAATCATGTGCTTGAGCATTGCATTCATATTGATTGCTACTTCGTGCTTTGTTTGTCGAGTAGAGGTGGAACCGGAGCAAGAGGTCACCCCCTTCGCTGAAGATCCAGAGCCCGAACATCGTCAGCAAGGCAAGCAAAACCCCATTGATCATGTCGATAAAATCCCACTTCCCTCTCATGTCTCGCTTATGCATTGTTTAGGATGATCACCATGCTTCGTTTCTACCGCATAGATGAACCCATTCCTTCGCATGACCTATCATTTTGTCACAGTAGTAAGCAAACCACAATCCTAGCAACTGTAGGAGTTGTTTGATATCATGTGGCCCCTGCAAATGTTACCGCTTATTGCATGCTTAGTATGATACCATGTTGTTACTATGATGTGAGTCGGGATGGTAATGATCATGTGGATGATGGTAGAAAAGTGTTGGTGAATCGACCCTAATACAAGGTGAACGATGAGAGGCTGTGTAGGAGTACACGGTGGGTTGTCTCGTTGAACACCGCCCTAAGTCTGAGTTCTTGTGTGGTGATCCAAGATGAAGAGTACAACCACACATTGGGCTCACTGACCCCTCTCAACTTATTAACTCATCCCTTTCGATGTCCAGATGTCGCAGTAGTTCGGAGTTCTGGTAGGCTTGTGGCCTCGATGCTAAGTGAGAGAACGGCTCATCCGAGACCGGCTTATGCACCACGCACACATCGTTTGGGTCCACTTCGGTAAACCGGCCGGGTTCACGATAGTGGTAGGCAATCCAAGTAGGCAGATTTCTTGGACTAGATAGGCTATGAGGTAACAGTTGTGGTGAGCATCCTCGCTGGCACCCCTTGAATGGTGTCGAGATCAAAGGCGGTAAATGATGGTCATGTGTGTGTAGCGGTACACCCTTGCAAGGTTAACAAAACTATTCGAATAGCCGCGTCCGCGGTTATGGACTACTTGGAAAGCTTAGATTGATTATTAGATAACTTGAACCGGATACTTCTAAAACACACCAAGATAAGTGTGAGTGCTATGGCGTGCTTTCTCGTGGGGAAGTCGAGGAAGACACCATAGTGGTGTATTGGTTGGTGAAAGTAGTGGACTCGTGTACGCTTCTTACCTCAAGTCTGGTACTCGTAGTTCAGGATTAGCCAAGTCGAAGCTGGCATTTCTGCAAGTGAACCCCACCTCCTTTTACCTTGACACATGTGCATGAGTAGTATAGCTCCTATGTAAGTCTTGCTGAGTACGCCTTTGTACTCACGTTTGCTTAATCTATGTTTTAGATGACGCCACTGACCCCGAAGGTGGCTTCTTCATCGAGCTGGACGACTGAAGTTAAGCTAGTCTAGTCCCAGTCAGCAGACTGGTTCCCTCGTGGAGGGCTTTATGTTTGAATAAGGCTTCTTTAGCCAATTTGTTAAACTTGTCTGTACTCAGACATAATATGCTTCCGCTTTATGTTGTAATGTTGGATCACATGTATGTGATCTCTGTGTGTACTCTATAAGAGTTATAAATAAAATGTACACTTTGTAGAGAATTGCAATGGTACCTGCTGTTCATACAAGGCATGTGTGCTGCGTGTATGTTTATAACATGCATGTCTTTGTATGGGTTTTCGAGACCTTAGTTGTGTTCTGGCTGGCGGTCTTTCATACACCAAGTGGCCCTTAGATGTGCCCAGCTTGGGGCATCGCGATGCGATTGTCCGAGACTCCGTCTCGTGCACACTTTGTGGTATGATCGAGCCCGCCCTGGACCCCGACTAAGTGATCGGGCTGGAGTAAGTCTATGTAAGAGTTTTGAGATAGTCGATAGTATGGTTGAGGCGACTTGTCTTTGAATATGGGAGTTCACCACCCATATCATTAGACTTGTGTGCGGATGATGAGGACCCATCACAGTTGATCATCCGGCCTGGATGGGATGCCCCTCACGTACGATGCTTTCCGAGAATGTTCAGTGCTTGGCCTTGTCTTCTTAGACAAGTGGGTGCGGTTCTCGGCTCTCCATATGACTATGTCATAACTGTACTTGCATACGCTAACCCCGGGTCCCGACACCCCGTGCATCCCCTTGTCCATCAACAATTATCAGTTTGTCCTTCGTTACACTATATTTTTATCACTTCATGTGTTATGTGCTATGCTTGGAGGGTCTTGCTCTTTACTTTTTAGTTTTATTTAGCTTTGCTTTCTGTTCATAACTTGTTAGAACCCAACTTTCTTTGTGTGGGAGAGAAACACGCTCCACTTTAAACTAGAACACATCATAGGATTTTAATGCTTATATTTCTTTTGTTGTGTGTTCTTTATCTTTTCGTAGCTGCTATCAAGTTTAGCTCTTAGTTTTCATGTTTATCTTTTTAAGAGATTTTTTTTTAGTTTGTTGCTGGAACTCTCTTGAGTTTTCATGATTATGTGATGATACGTCCCAAACAAATCTAATTTATGCTTTCTCCATGCATGTGTTTATGTGATATTGCTATGATATAGATACACTTTCATACACTTTTGATCATATTTGGACTATCTTATTAACTCAGTGCACCCCAGTGCCAGTTCTTTTTTTCTGCCGTTTTTCTATTTCAGGTTTCCTCCATATTAAAAGTGCTCCAAAAATTCGGAAAAAAACAGATAAAAATCAGCGTGAAGGAACCTTCCGGAATCACCTGGGTGGGGCCAGAGGGCCACCACCAGGGGCCTAGGCGCCCTGGTGGTGCGCCCTAGGGGCTGGCCGCGCCAGGGGCGCCTAGACCCCTGGTGGCCCCCTGGCTCCCCCCTTTTGCCTATATATTCTCCGTGACGGGATTCTTCCGAAGAGAGAACACTTTTTCGCGATCTCTCCTCTATTCCGCCCCCGCCGCGCTTCCAAGATCGGGAGCGCCAGCAGACCTCTTCCCGGCACCCTGTCGGAGGGAGGATTGACCTCCGGGAGCTTTCCCTCCACCATGGACGATTCTCGGATGATTCGCGAGTAGTCTACCTTGGACCATGGGTCCATGATCAGTAGTTATGTGATGTTCTCCGCCCCTCTTTGTTCTTCATGGATTAGACCTTGTGAGCCGCCCTACATGATCAAGGCACATATGTAATTCTTTCTGCTGTTTCTATGCTGAGTTTTCTGGGATTTTATGGATTATGAGACTATGTTTAGTTTGTGGTAGAGTAATATATTTGGTTCTTATCTTTTATATTTTTGTTCCTAAGTAATTCTTGCATGTTCTCCGTTGCTTTCTATCGCTTTGGCCAAGTAGTAGGTAGTGACCCTAAGAGAGAACATTATGCTCGATTGTGGGTTCATTGCCCCTGATGACACGCTTGAGTGACAGAAACATGAGTCTTGGGGATGTGTTGTTGCAACAAGTGGGAAAAACAATGGTGCTTGTAACCGCAGTTGCAAGGATTGTTTACTTTATGCAAAGTACTTTTAATGCAGTTGTCTGTTGCTTTGGGTTTACACTTTGGGTGGGGCTCGCAACTTAATACCAGCGAGATGTTCTGGATATATATCTCAAGGTGGATGATTAGTAGGAGATGCAGTTGGATTTCGGTCTACTTATTTCGGCGTACCGCCCATGCTTTTGAGCCTCTTCCTTTCTTTGTAGCATAGTTAGCATTGCGGTGTGTTTTTAATCCTGTCAATTGCCCAGCTGTGATTTGTTTACCTCGCATAGGACTTTTATCGTCTTTTGGGAGAGAGACATCACTAGTGAATATCATGGGACCCCGGTCCATATTCTCATCACTGTTTCCACGCTCATTTATTTCCTACCTTTACTTTTCAGTAGCTATCATTATCATTATCCCTTGTGTTTGATCCTTTGTAAACAACAAGACCGGAGAGATTGACAACCTCTCTGAACTTCGTTGGGAGCAAAGTTATTTGTTGTGTGTGTGCTGGTCCAGGCGACGCAAGTGATTCTTTTCAGACGGCGCATCACTTTCCAAACCACCTACTTGCCTCTTTCGGAGTCCTATGGGAGACATAGCCTATCCTCTACATAGGAAAAATTTGCTATTATCCTACATCTCACCTTCCACTTGGGGTAACCAACGAAGGGCGAGAAGCCATTATCATCTCTCGCGCATCATGTGGCAGCAAGGATGGTTGAGTGAGCCTTGTGATATGCATAAATACGGAATTAATGCATCCTACTTGGTCGCTCACACCATCTCTGTGATTGCTTGTGTTTGTCCAATGTAAGTATGAGGCACTGTATAAAATTACTATTCATGATAAAAATTGTGCTCTTTTATTAGATGTTGATGAATAAACCCTTTGTTATACCATGTGACAGCAAGGATGGTTGAATGAGCCTTGTGATATGCACAAATACGGAATTTGTGCATCCTACTTGACTCGCTCACTCCATCCCTATAGTTGCTTGTGTATGTCCAATGTAAGTATGAACCAGAGGTCACATTCTTTGGTTGCTCAATTTGGGATGCACTATGCAAGACATATGCATTTTATGAGAATATGAAAATACCATTCGATCTTGGACGTCGTCGTTGAGGCACCGGTGTTATTCGTGATGAAGAAATTTCGATAGAAGTGGGCAACATGATTCCAGTTCATGTGAGTTTGTTAAACAAAAAAATTGTTAATTTTACAACTTATTTCGTTTGCTTTCAAATTTTGACAACTTAATTATAATTTCCAGCTTATGTTCTTATCAATGTTGGGGATATCTCTTATCGGGAACTTATCGGTCGACCCAAGATAAGGGGTAAATCGGACGATTTATTGGTATATCGGGCCATTAATCGGCATATCGGGTCATTTATCGACCAATTTATCTTATCGATGAGACACAGAAGACCCACCGGTGTAGGGGATCTATCGTAGCCTTTTCGATAAGTAAGAGTGTCGAACTCAACTAGGAGCAGAAGGTATTGCCAAGTGATCTTGAGATAGGAATAACTGCAAGTACTAAAAGGTAACTTTTTATGGGTTTTCTGGTATAAGCAATAAGAGGATAAAAGCAAGTGAAGTAAATTATGATAAAGTGCAGAAAGGTGGCCTAGTCCTTTTGGGCAAAGGATAAGCCGAAGTATTTAAACTTTTAAAGACTAAATCGCTCTTGAGGACACACGGGAGAGGTAGTCATGTGCCTTCGCCATATTCTGTATCGGTACTATGTTTTGTGTCGATAAGTGTTGTGTGGGTGGACCTATGCTAGTGCACTTTCTATACTAAGATAAGCACATTCTTAAGATTAAATCTCTTGCAAGCATCCTCAAATACAAGAGAGAAATTAAGGCAAAGCCTAACCATATCAATAAACTTTAGGGCCCAACAATCCCTCGTGCAAAAGTGTGCGAACGGGGGTTCAGGTTTCTGTCACTCCGGCAACCTACCTGACGGGGATGTACCCCGGAAAATCCCATGGTTAGGGACCCTGGGTTAGTCATGAGAGGCACAGGTTGGACGATAGCTCGTGGGCTAACATGAGGATACGTTCCTGCTCGATGTTATTGATTGGAGATGGCGATTACACGAAGGCCAAGGTTAGTGCGCACAAGGCTAGGTTACAGATTGTGTATTGCTTGATCTCGACGTCTCCCCTCCTAGCCCTTATATACTAGGCTAGGTCTCGGGGAGTCCGTCCGGGATTATAGATGACGTTTCCTAACCCTAATCTTGTACCGTATGGCAGGTTTACACCTTCCTTATGAGTCGCGGACTCCTACGTCGGTGCCACTAGTGGGCCAAGGCTGGGCCCAGGCGGCATCTCTGTGGGCCTTCTGTCTTTGGGTACACCGGGTAGGCCCATCTATAGGAGTCGTGGGGTCACCCCCTCGTCAGTAGCCCCTGAGTACCTGGGGGACTCTAAGAGTCGCGCAGGGACTCGAGTCCATTCTTGCCTCGTTTCGATGTATGCACGGTTCAACCGCGGGTCGCTGGCAGTCTGGGGCCATGACAAAACCTGTTTCGAGGGATTGCTAAGCTGAAAGGGCCCAAGGAGTCGACTGGTCAAGCCTTGGTGAATTGCACTAGTGGAAAAAACCGAAATAGCCCAATCAAACCCACGTCCCTAGACATGAGCTTGGAACACTGGTGTCGAGCAAAAGTCATGCCGCTGCAGGTCTTACAGTGATCAATTGCCTCTAGTAAAGTTCGTAGCCTAGGCGCGTCCGCCCGGCTTTTTCTATCATGCAAGCGCATGGAAAAGGTTGGGAGTGAAATCGCTCTGCGGCAAGTTCCAGCCCGACCGATCTGCGCAGTGGGGTCTTACCTACACGCTAAGCTTGCGTGGCATCTGGGCACAGTGTATCGTGTTCCAAGAATATGTATTTTTATTGAGGCGCGGAGCCTAATAGATAATGCACCCACTTGGAATAAACAATCAAGTGAGCTGTTTTAGCGATCACTCGCGGAGCTTGATCGAGTGCTCAGACGAGGAGTTTTTGCTCGGGAGGTCGTCGAGTGCTCGGGTACTCAGGGTTTTGCGAGTGATTACTCGAGTATTGCTTTTGCTCTCGGGGTGAGGGAGCACCCGATACTCTGGAACTGGTCGATCTGGCGAGTGCAGGTCTATTTATCTTCTGTCGTGGTGAGGGAGCACCCGAAGCTCTTCATGTGTGCGAGTAATCACTCGAGTACATCTTTCCTTTAGGTGAGGGAGCACCTGAAACTCTCATGGGTGTGAGTAATCACTCGAGCACGTCTCTTCTTTTAGGTGAGGGAGCACCCGAAACTCTCATGGGTGCGAGTGATCACTCGAGCACATCTCTTCTTTTAGGTGAGGGAGCACCCGAAACTCTCATGGGGGGATACGCTCCCGATGGGAGTTAAATATATTTGAAAAATGTATTTGAATTGGAGAAAGTGGTGCTTGCAGACTGCATTTTTTTGCGCTGCCGTTTTAATTTACCTTTTATTCGTGAGGATAACGATCTCCTTGCTGGAGGACCGTCAAAGATGCTCTGTCTGCGAGCCGTCAAGTCTTCATGACCGGTTATAATGATGGTTTTTGGTGGCGTGCTGCAGCCGCCTGTTGAGTTACCGATGCGCACATTGAAGACGCGCGAGATTTAACGCGTCCAGCGTACTGTGCCTCCCGTGTGAAGGCATCTTTGTCTTGGAAGTCGAATCGCCCGGCGCGCTTGGTCTTTGAATTAATTGATGCCGTCGTCTAGGCTTCTGCGTGCTCTTGGGTTTGTACTATAAATAGACCCTTCTTCTTCGTCTAGCAGCAGTGTTCGACCCCTGCTCATCTTTCTCCTCTTTCTCTTCCTCCTCTCATGGGACCCAAGCGAGATGCGGGTATGACCGGCCGCGGCCGTTCTCGCCGTGGCCACGGTGGTCGTACTCCGCGCTCCTCTCGCGGCGGCCGTCGTGGTGCACCGTCGACGCCTTCTTCCTCATCTTCAGAATATGGTTTCTGGCGCTATGATTTCCTCCTGCGCGTCCGTGGCCGGAACGCCGCTCGCATTCTGCTTCCTTCTGCATTTTCTACCCTTGTTTCTGAGCGCAGTCTTGATGGCTTGCTGCTTTGTCTTCAGGGGTGCGCTCGATCTCCTTCTTATGTTAAGTTGGAGATCGATAGTTCCCGCTTGATTTTTCTTGGCTTTGGCTGGAAATCGTTTGCTCTACGCTTGAACTTGCGTGATGGTGACACTCTTTGTTGTCGTTTTGATGGCGAAGACACTCTTATCATCCGCGCCTTTGACCCGAGCGGCAACCGCATGGATCCGTACTTTCCGGAGACAAGCAGCGATGGTTCTGACAGGTCGAGGAGTCCTTCGCATGCGTCTTCAACTGCTTCCTCCTCCGGCAACTCTTCGGGTGTTGATGCTGAGCCATCTTCAACTCCTTCCTCCTCCGGCTCTGAAGAGGACCCCGAAGTCAAGCCACCGATCACGCGGGCACACCAGGCGACCTTGTATAACTGGAGGCAGCGGCGTCGTCTTCGCCGGCAACTCGGGTGGAGCTGGAGAAGAGGCTGGTGGAGCAGGAGAAGAAGCTGGTGGAGCATCGTCTTCGGTGCTCCGCAAATAAGTCGAGCTTCACCTTTTGTTTATGTCATTGAAATCATGAGTTGGCTGCTTCGACTCCTCCTTTGTCTGTGATGATGCTCGATGTCTTAGTGCCAATCATCCCAGCATGGGCACACATGTAGAAGTCATAATTCCTTGGGTGATTGATGCTGTAGGCTTATCCGTTGCTTGTGTCTTTTGTAACTAGGTTAGTTCTTCATGTAATGAGGATTGCCTTTGAGTAATCAGAGTTGCCTTCTATCCAATGTACTTCGAGTCTTTTGGTACTGGTAATGATCTTCGAGTCCTTGTAATGCGAACTGTGCTTGAGTCTTTGTAATGGAATCTGTCTTCGGGTCCTTTGCAACCGAGAGTTGTCTTCGAGTCCATCGAATCTTTGCATTGTGGGTTCTATCGGGTGCGCGACAGCGCTCCCGATGGGAGTAGCCCCCGAGGCTACGTTTGAGTCAGAGAGTCGAACGTAGGCTGAGATTTGCTTCCTTTGTCGTTCTTCCGTTAATTTCTATCTTTTATCGGGTGCGCGGCAGCGCTCCCGATGGGAGTAGCCCCGAGTCTTTAGGTGATCGTTGGCGATCAGGTGAAGACTAAAAGGATTGTCTGTGTCTTGTGCTCCATCCAGATTTCTCCAGAGTACTTGGTGTTCTATCTGTTTGTAGCCGTGTCTTCCCTTTGATTCCGAATGGTTCTCAGCGGTTGACGCCTGTCAGCGGTTTTTACTTGGTCCTTTATTTGTATGATACGAGCCGCGCGGGAGATGGTAGTTTTTCTCCGAGGGGGATGTGCTCGAGTCCTCGAGATTTTTGGGGTAAAGATCGCGTGAGCGACGATAGCGTCTCTCGGGGGAGTTTGTACTCGAGCCCCGAGTGCTTTGGTGAAAGATCGCGTGAGCGACGATAGCGTCTCTCAGGGGGAGTTTTGTACTCGAACCCCCTAGTGCTTTGGGTATAGATCGCGTGAGCGACGATAGCGTCTCTCGGGGGGTTGTACTCGAGCCCCCGAGTGCTTTGAGGTTGTAGTATTTGGGAAACATCATTTTATTGCGTCGAAGGGTTACATGAGCTGCCAGTTGAGCATGATTGGTGGATACTATGGGTAGAACAGGTGTAGGTTCGCCACGTTCCATGGATTTCCCACGTCCTCGTCAGTCTTCGGGTTCTTCAGTCTATAGGCGCCTCCTCCTATGACTTCTGAGATTATGAACGGTCCTTCTCATTGTGGGGCAAGCTTGGGACTTTCTCTTGTATGAGCCGTAGGACAAGGTCGCCTTTGTTGAAGGTTCTGGTGCGCAGGCGGCTGCTATGGTAAGTGCGCATCTTGTCCTGGTACCCCTCTGACCTTGCTAGGGTTGTGTCTCTTGCTTCATCTGTTGTATCCTTGTCATCTTGCAGTGCTTCTTCTGCTTCCTCTTCCTCGTACTCCGAGATCCGGGGTGCCCCGAATTTGAGGTCATGTGGTAGCACTGCTTCCGACCCGTACACCATGAAGAAAGGTGTGTACTGGGTTGCGGTATTTGGGGTGGTACGCGGGCTCCAAAGTACTGCGGAGAGTTCTTCTGTCCAGTTGCCCGCGGCCTGCTCGAGTGGTGCGAGGAGAAGTTTTTTGATTCCTCCGCATACTAGGCCATTTGCTTTTTCCACTTGGTCGTTGGACTGCGGGTGCGTGACTGATGCGTAGTTGATTTTGATGCCCAGTTCATCGCAGAGGTTCTGGAATTCTGCTGCTGTGAAGTTCGTACCATTGTCTGTGATGATGTTGTGTGGTACTCCGAACCTGAAGATTATTGACTTGATAAAGTTCACTGTCGTGAGGGCTGTGGAGCTGGTGATGGGCACTACCTCGATCCACTTGGTGAACTTGTCGACTGCTACTAGCAGGTGTGTTCTTCCTCCCTTTGATGATTTCTTGAGCGGGCCCACCATGTCGAGTCCCCAGGTAGCGAACGGCCATGATAGTGGTATGGTCTTGAGTTCTGAGGCTGGAGCGTGCGGTCTGCTGGCGAATTTTTGACAGGCGATGCAACACCGCACGATGTCTTCTGCGTTTTTCATTGCAGTGGGCCAATAAATCACTGCTCAGAATGCTTTGGACACGAGCACTCGACTGCTCGCGTGGATTTCGAGTAGTAGGGCTTTGCCGTCTTCCTCGTTGATGAACTTTTGGAGTATCTAGGTGATGTTGCGCTTGTATAACTGTCTGTTGATCACTATGAATGCCTTGGATCGACGACTGATGCGCCGAGCTTCTGAAATGTCTTGCGGTAGCATGCCTTCGATTAAGAATCGGAAGAACTGTTTTGTCCACGCTGGTCCTTCGAGTGCTATTGAATCTGTAGGTTCGACCGCTTGGCTGTTGTTGCCTTCGGATGGGATCGCTGATGCCACCTGTGCTGGCTCAATGGTGTCATCATCTATAGTTGCCTCGGGTGCTGCTGTTTTTACCTTGATGGATCTCTGTCTGGTGCTTTCGAGGAAAACGCCGGGTGGTACTGGTCCTCGAGTCGAGCCAATGTTTGCGAGTTCGTCGGCTTCTGTGTTGTTTGTTCTGGGGATATAATTGAGCTCGCAACCGTCGAAACTTCCTTCGAGCGTGTTGTAGAGCTTCTGATAGGCCGCCATGTTGTCGGCTACTGCATTGCAGTCTTTCATCACCTGCTGAACGACGAGGTTGGAGTCTCCGTAGATTACAAGGCGAGTGGCGCCGCATGTTTTGGCCATGCGCATGCCGTAGAGCAGTGCCTCGTATTCGGCTTCGTTATTGGAGGCGTGGCTGAAGTTGATCTGGAGTACGTATTTGAGCTTTGTTCCTTTGGGGGAGACCAGAACAACTCCTGCTCCGGCTCCTTGCTGTCTTTTAGACCCATCGAAAAACATTGTCCATGAGTTCGATAGGTCCAGGGGGCCTGGTGTCTGGACCTCCGTCCACTCGACCAGAAAATCTGGGAGAACTTGGGCCTTGATTGTTGTTGGGTGCTTGAACTGTAGGTCACGCGGGCTGAGCTCAATATTCCACTCGGCGACTCGCCCAGTCGCTCCGGGGTTGTTGAGGATGTCCGCGAGTGGTGCGCTGCTCACGATTGTGATAGGGTGTTCGTCGAAGTAGTGCGACACCTTTCTTGAGGTTGTGATGATGGCCAGTAGTAGCTTTTGGTAGTGCGGGTACCACTGCTGGGATTTTGTCAAAAGCATGCTGAGGTAGTAGATCGGCCTTTGTATGCTCTGGACCTTGCCTTCTTCTGTGCGCTCGACGACGAGTGATGTGCTTACCACGCTGTTGCGTGCTGCCACATAGAGGTACATAGTTTCTCGTTCTTTGGGTACCGCCAAGATTGGTGGGGTCGAGAGTGTCTTCTTCAGGTCCGCGAATGCTTTGCGGGCTTCTTCGGTCCACTCGAATTTCTCCCCTTTTCTGAGCATCTGGTAGAATGGCAGTGTGCGCTCTCCCAATCTGCTGATGAAACAACTTAAGGTTGCGAGTCTTCCGGTGAGCTGTTGTACGCCTGTGATGTCGGTTGGCTCCTGCTTCCTGGCGATTTCTCGAACTTTCTCGGGGTTCGCTTCGATTCCTCGGACGGAAACCATGTACCCGAGCAACTTCCTGGCTGTGACGCCGAATGCGCACTTCTTCGGGTTGAGCTTGATTCTGTACTTGTTGAGTGCTGCGAAGGTCTCGCGCAGGTCGTTGAACAACGTGTTTGCACTGTAAGTTTTGATGACGATGTTGTCCACGTAGACTTGCACATTTCTTCCGATTTGCTCTTTCAAGCAGGCTTGCATCATCCGCTGGTATGTGGCACCGGCGTTCTTGAGTCCGAAGGGCATTGTCCTGTAGAAAAATACGCCGTAAGGGGTGATGAATGATGTGTGCTCTTCGTCTTCTTCCTTCATTCTGATCTGATTGTATCCTGAGTAGGCGTCGAGGAACGATAGTAGATCGCATCCTGCTGTCGAGTCGATTATCTGATCGATTCTTGGCAGGGGAAAGTGATCCTTTTGGCAGTGTTTGTTGACTGGCCCGTAGTCGATGCACATTCGTAGAACGTCTGTGTCTTTCTTGGGGACCAGCACAGGGTTGGCGATCCAAGTGGATTTCTTCGTCTCTCGGATGAATTGGGCGTCGAGTAATCGGTTGACTTCCTCCCCGATTGCTCCGCGCTTGGGTTCTGAGAATCTTCGTAGTGCTTGCTTCACTGGCTTGGTGTTTGGCTTCATGCGCAGCGCGTGTTCCGAGAACTCGCGTGGTACTCCTGGCATGTCGGCTGGGCACCAGGCAAAGATTTCCCATTCTTCATGGAGGAAGGCGATGAGGGCCGTTGCTTGCTCTTCCGGGAGGTGGGAGTATACGCGGACTGTTTTTTCTGGGTCCGTCGGGTGCACCTGGTGGGTGACCGTGTCGCTGTCGATCCTAAGTCTCGTCCATACTCTTTTGACTCGCTTCGTCTTGCTAGCGGAAAGATACTTTTGTCTGTCGCCATGGCTATCTCTGTGAGTTCTTGCTCAGCTCCAAAGGTGTCGGAGACTTTGTGGAAATCGCGATCGCATTGGTCTGATTTGGTGAAGCTCCCGTTGACGGTAATGACGCCCGCGGATCCTGGCATCTTGAGTTTGAGGTAGGCGTAGTGTGGAATCGCCATGAATTGCGCGAATGTTGGATGCCCTAGTATGGCGTGGTACTGTGACTGCCAATCGAGTACTTCGAACTCGAGGGTGTGTCTTGCGAAATTGCGTCTACTGCCAAAGAAAACTTCGAGCTCGATTACTCCAAGGGAACTGGCCGCTTCTCCCGGTACTACTCCGTATAGCACGGTGCTTGATTTCTTCCATACTGATCGTGGGATCAGCATCTTGCGTAGGGTGCTGACGAAGATTATGTTCATGCTGCTGCCTTCGTCCATGAAGATTCTGTCCATGTCGTACCCTCCAATTTGAGCATCGAGTACCAGGGGCGCGTGCCCCGGCCTTGGGAATACAGGTGGGTGATCACTCTGGGAGAACGTGATACTAGTTTCTGCGTCGTGTGGCTGATAAACTTCGACTGTGCTTAGGCTCTTGGCTTCTCTGGGTTGCAGGGTGTAGGCGTCCTGTTGGGCCTGCGATACACTGCCTTCTTGGATCGTCCACACCTTTCCTTGAGTCAGGTTGGAGCGTCTTTCGGGGCTTGGAGTCGGCGACTGCTCGGTTCGTCGGGTGTGTTTGGCTTCTCGTTGTTTTTCCTCCTTGAGGTAGTCGGCGAGTTCGTTGAACAGGCGGCAGTTTCCCAGGGTGTGGCCCGATCTGATGTCTCCCCGGTCTTCTTCGAAGCAGTGGATCGTGCAGGGTCCTTCTAACTGCTCCCTGACCGTGGGTTTGCTGGATCCGGCTTGTCGTTTCCTCCTTGAGATTCGGAAGAACAACGCGTGATCGGCCGGGTGTTCGTGGACTCGTGGATCGATTTCGATCCCCATGCTCAGATTCTAGTTCCTTATAAGGTTAGCGAATTCGTCTGGTCTTCGATCTGGGTCGTAGTATTCGCCGGTCTGAGTCTCAGAGTCGCTGTCGTGGCGGGCGACGGCAGCCCGCACGGCGGCGGGTCGTCGAGTGGTCGACGAGCGCGTAGCTGTGTACTGTGACTCGTCGAGTGGGGCTTCTTCGTGGAATCCTCGCGCCTGTCTTCTGGGTCGTCGATTTCTTCCTCGTTGGCGATGATATTGGCGATCGCTGATCTCGAGCTCGGAGTTGATGTCTTGTTGTGCGGAGGGTGCCTGGGTGGTGGTGGTTCGTCGAGTGGTCGTCAGGTCCTCTGCTTCGTGCTGCAGCTCGTCGATCGGGATCTCTATGTAGAACCCTCGCGCCTTTATTTTGGGTCGTCGAGTTCTCCTTCGCTGGTGGTGGGCTCGGGTGCCGCCATAGTATTGGTCTTGGCACGGCTGCAGGCTGAGCGGTCTCGGTTGGGAGGCAGAGATGTTTGCCATGATCATGAATTCTTCGGGTGGATTGCATCTGGTTCTTGCTCTTGAGTTGTGGCTTGCTAAAGACAGAACCGCCGAGATCTTAATTCCAACCTGTGTAGTTCCCACAAACGGCGCCAATTGACGGGGATGTACCCTGGCAAATCCCATGGTTAGGGACCCTGGGTTAGTCATGAGAGGCACAGGTTGGACGATAGCTCGTGGGCTAACAGGAGGATACGTTCTTGCTCGATGTTATTGATTGGAGATGGCGATTACAGGAAGGCCAAGGCTAGTGCGCACAAGGCTAGGGTTACAGATTGCGTATTGCTTGATCTCGACGTCTCCCCTCCTAGCCCTTATATACTAGGCTAGGTCTCGGGGAGTCCGTCCGGGATTACAGATGAGGTTTCCTAACCCTGATCTTGTGCTGTATGGCAGGTTTACACCTTCCTTATGAGTCGTGGACTCCTACGTTGGTGCCACTAGTGGGCCAAGGCTGGACCCAGGCGGCATCTCTGTGGGCCTTCTGTCTTCGGGTACACCGGGTAGGCCCATCTATAGGAGTCGTGGGGTCACCCCCTCGTCACCACCATAAGCATAATTTATACACAATGCATTCCCCTAGGTCCTTAAAAATGATAAGTGTTGTGTAGTCGACGTTGACACAACACCACTACAAGAATAACACCACAACTTAAATATCACACAACACATATTACTTCAACATCATATGACTACTAACAAATAGACTTCCCCCATGTCCTCAAGAACTAAAAGAACTACTCACAAGACATAAAAGAGATCATGATCAGTGGTGATAAATACTCCCTCCGTTCCAAAATATATGGTGTATTGTTTTCCGTGCAAGTCAAACGTATTTATGTTTGACCAAGATTATAAAGTAAAATATCAACATCTGCAATACCTAGTTGATAAAATGTGAAACTATTTTTAATGATGAATTAAATAATATAAATTTGGTATTGTGGGTATTCATACATTTTTCTAAAAATTTGGTCAAACATGCATTCGTTTGACTTTTCAAAAAACAAATACACCTTATATAAAGGAACGGAGGGAGTATATGATAAACAATCTGGTCATAACAATAATTCTCCAACAAAACTTAATAGCATTAACCACAAAGACTAATCAACACCGGTAGAGTAGAGGGGATGGATAGTACAAGTTACAACTTGGATTGCAATTCTGAGATAAGATGGGATGAAGATGGAGATGGTGCTAATGGTGAGGATGATGTTGATGATGATGTCGATGATGCACGTGACGATGGTGATGACGATGAGGACGGTCTCCCCCTCTGGGAGGAGTTCTCCCCAGCGGAATCTGTCCGCCGGAAAGGTCTTTTCTTCTCTATAGGTTTCCGCCATGGAGCGGTGGAAGAACTCCGTAAAATCTTCTCGTTCTGGGATTTTTTAAGGTCACGATGATGATATAGGCCAAAGGGGGGCACCTGGAGTGGGCCCCGCCTCCCAGGAAGCCAGGTGGCGCGGCCTAGGGGGTGGTCGCGCCATTAGGGCGCCTGGGGCCCTGGTGGCCCCCCTCCGGGTGTCCTTCGGCCAATCATTGTTATATCTTCTGAAATTGTACCCCGTGAATTTCAGGTCATTTGGAGATGTGTTGATATGGCCACTTAATGTGCTCTTTTCCCCGCTGATTCCTGCGTCTGCTATTTCGGCACGGGAAAGTTGTAAACTGTGTAAAACAAGCCAAAACACTATAAGAACATCATAATATGAAATATATCAATGAATAGAGGTAAATTATGATATAAAATAGTGATGCATTTTGGACGTATCAACTCCCCCAAGCTTAGACCTCGCTTGTCCCCAAGCGAATACTGAGCTCGGTAAACATGTCCAAAAGTTTAGAGAGTGAAGTGTCGATAATAAGAATACGGACAAGAAGCATCATAATTCCTCCTACAAAACTCAAGCATCCTCAACAGCAACCTCAACTCATATGGCCCTTATGAAAGAGTAATATCAATTACAATCAAAAGTAGGACCGAGAAAACTCATCAAATCATGGCAAACATGTCCTTTGGTCAAAAAACAACTAATAACTTTTAACTTTTGCTCTCTCTCCTTTATATTTTGATGAGATCATTTAAAGCTTTTGAAAGAACATGTTATTAGTCAATAAGTGAAAATGCTAACACAAAGGAAGATGTTTGATGTAGTAAGGCTTCAACAAACAACTTGTTTATCAAAATGATAATGTCAACAAACATGTGATATAGAAATTCTCAATGAAACAATATAAAGGCATGCATCTTTTGTCAACATAAGGTGTCTGCTCTTTGTGGGATGGAAAGGAGTGGGTTTACTGACTCAACATAAAAGTAAAGGCTTAGCCCTTCGCAGAGGGAAGTAGGGAAAACCCATGTGCTAGAGCTTTTAGAGGTTTCGAAATCAATAAAGATTATAAAATAAGATTTTGAGAGGTGCATAATTCGTCAACGAATGCTAGTAGATAACCCAATTACTTCTTATGCTGGGCAAGTTTTGAGGAACGGCTCCCAAGTGGGGACGATCACATCCCCTTAGTCTCCTTTGTTTATCACTGCCAAAGTTTTCTGATTTCTCATGAACAAAGTGTGGAGGGTTTGTTTGTTGTATTCTCTTTTACGAGTTGGGCGCACTCATGTTGGTTCCTCCTCGTATTAGGGTTTTGTGGATTAGACATGCAATCCCAAGATAAAACATGTCCAGCATAAGAAGATCATGAATTACCTACTACTTCCTCATGAGCTAAAGCAGAGGCACAAAACATGGGGTATACTATTTTGAAGGTTTAAAGATAGCACATGAATAATATACTTTAAGGGTGGCGGTGAAATACCACGAATAGGAAAGGTATGGTGGACTCTTTGGAAGGTTATGGTTTCAAGGTATGGGTGCACAAGCAGTATTCCCGCTTAGTACAGGGTTTGGCTAGCAAAGGCTTTTAAAAGCAGACAAATGATGTTAAATTGGATGCAAAACAATATAAAGTCTACATTAAGAATTGGCATGAAACTTCAAGTTGTCTTCCTTGTCAGCATAACACTTAAAGCATCAGAACATAAAGGTTTTGGCTATGTCGCTACTGGAAAAACTCATGCTTGTTGTTATGACCAAAGCTATGTTTTCCAAGATTAAACAAAGTTTTCAAGGCCATACCTGATATATAAGATCAATACTCCCATAATAATCATCATATAAGGATGATTGCGTGAAGAGAATACCGAGTGCATCAAAGAAACCAATAGACTTCTCATTAATATTCCATCATAGACACTGCACACTCACTGATACAAAACTCTCCACATAGGAGTGATAGACCTCAATGCATACACCTATTTTATAAGATAACTTCCTTAGACATGATATGACACTAAACTTGACCACAAATGACAAAGATAAAGATAGAGATACCGGGCACTCCCCCAAGCTTGGAACAAGCTAAGGGGATGCTATTACCCATGAAGATTTTACTCATCATCCTTGTTCTTGTTTCTTAGGTAATCCTTGGCGAAAAGCTTCCAAGGTAGAGGTCCTCCCTCGACACAAGATTATTCAGTCTCCGAGATCCTGCTTTCAGCTGATAATCCCATGCGCAAAAACTTTAGTTCATACTCATAGTTCTGGTTTTGGAGGTCATAGATGTGTCCTTGAAGCTCAAACACTTTGGCATCCAGTGCAGATATTCTTGCGTGCACTTCCTTCATCTCCTCCTCATGTTGCTTCTTCAACTCGGTGATGATGTCCAAGTTGGCCTTGACGCCACGCTCGATCATCAGCTTGTACTTGAAAACTTCTTGTTCCACTTCTTCCAGCCTGGCCTTGGTACTCCACTCCTTGACAGGTCCCTTCAGCTCTTCTTGGTGAAGGGCACCATCCTCCACCCAAAGTGTTTGAGGATGCCTCTTCACCTCTGTGATGTACGGGTTCATGACATTGATGAGGAATTTGTCCTTGGGGGAACTTGGGGAGTCCATGGCACCTAGGTTTTGCTGAAAGTTTTCCTGGCAACAACAGATCGAAAAGAGAACGCACGAAATCGCAAGATACAAAGCCGGGATGATCCGGGTAAATATATAGCAAAAAATTATGCAACATAAGGAAGGTAATAAGCCAAAGTGGGGTCAGAGACGGACTCCGGGGCTCCCAGGCTGCCTCCTGGTGCGGCCAGGGAGCAGGTCGCGCCACCAGGGCGCCTGGGGCCCCTGGAGCTCGTCTCCAGCTCCACTTCGGCTCCGAATTTTCCTAATTTTTCAATAACACGTAATACGAGACTTTTATGGATGTTCCCGAAGTTTTCTTACCATATTACATACCTATTCTTATTCTTCTCCTGCTGGCGTCGGGATCTGGGCTGCAACATGTCCTTCATGAGTGGTTGTATAATCACCATGTGTAAAATGTGATCCTCCGTCGGTCATGAGGTACCTTGGTACACCAAACCTAGGAAAGATCACATCTTTGAGCATTTTCAAAGAAGTCTTATGATCAGCAATCTCAGTGGGGATTGCCTCAACCCACTTGGTTACATAATCAACAGCTACCAGAATGTGGGTGTACTTGTGTGAAGGAGGAAAAGGACCCATAAAATCAAAACCCCAGCAATCAAAAGGTTCAATAGCTAGAGAATAATTCATAGGCATCTCATTTCTCCTACTAATGTTACCAACTCTCTGACACTTATCACAAGATAAAACATATTTTCTAGCATCTTTAAAGAGAGTAGGCCAATAAAACCTGATTGGAGAACCTTTTGTGCGGTCCTCTCATAGGCATGATGTCCTCCATAGGGACTATCGTGACAATCCCTGAAAATATCCTTCTGCTCATGCTCCGGTATGCATCTTCTCACGATCCCGTATGCACATTCTCTGAAAAGGTGTGGGTCATCCCAAAAGTAATACCTCAAATCGTGGAAGAACTTCTTCCTTTGCTGGAATGTTAAACCTGGAGGTAAAAACTTGGTGACAATAAAGTTAGCATAATCTGCAAACCAAGGATCAGAAATAGACTATATTCTCAAAACAGCTAATTGTTCATCAGGAAAACTATCATTAACAGGAATAGGATCATGTGCTATGTTTTCTATCCTGGAGAGGTTGTCCTCTACTGGATTGTCCGCTCCTTTCCTGTAAACAATCTTCAAATCAAACTCTTGAAGAGGAAGAACCCATCCGATAAGTCTAGGTTTGGCATCCTTCTTCTCCATAAGATACTTAATAGCATCATGGTCAGTATGAATAATGACTTTGGAATCAACAATATAAGGTCTAAATTTATCACAAGCAAATACTACTGCTAAAAATTCCTTTTCAGTAGTAGAATAATTCTTTTGAGCACTATCAAGGGTCTTGCTAGCATAATGTATAACATTCAATTTCTTATCAACCCTTTGTCCTAACACAGCTCCAACATCAAAGTCACTAGCATCACACATAATTTTGAAAGGTAAATTCCAATCAGGTGGTTGGACTATAGGAGCAGTTATTAAAGCTTTCTTAAGAACATCAAAGGCTTCCTTACAATCTTCATCAAACACAAAAGGAATATCCTTCTGGAGAAGATTAGTGAGGGGTCTCGAAGTCTTAGAAAAGTCTTTAATAAATCTTATATAGAAACCAGCATGACCGAGAAAACTACGAATACCTTTGATGTCCCTAGGATAGGGCATCTTCTTAATTGCATCGATCTTCGCCATGTCCACCTCGATTCCCCTCTCGGAAATCATGTGGCCAAGAACAATTCCCTCGTTGACCATGAAGTGGCACTTCTCCCAATTGATTACCAAGTTTGTCTCCTCACATCTCTACAAAACTTTATTAAGGATGTGGAGACAATGTTCAAAAGAGGTTCCATAGACGGATAAAACATTCATGAAGACCTCGACAATTTCCTCACAAAAACCACGAAAGATAGCAGACATACAACTTTGAAAAGTGGCAGGGGCATTGCATAAACCAAAAGGCATACGTCTATAAGCATAAGTACCAAAAGGACAAGTGAAAGTGGTCTTCTCTTGATCGGTAGTGTTAACTTGAATTTGAGAGAAGCCAGAATACCCATCAAGATAGAAAAAGTGGGTGTTTTTTGATAACCTTTCAAGCCTTTGGTCGATGAATGGCAACGGGTAGTGGTCCTTCCTCGTCTCTTTGTTCAACTTCCTGTAAACAATACACATTCTATATCCAATAATAATTCTCTGAGGGATTAGTTCATTCTTATCATTAGGAACAACAATTGTGCCTCCCTTCTTAGGAAAAAAATGTACTGGACTTACCCACTTACTAACAGCTATAGGGTAGATAATACCTGCGGCTAGAAGCTTGAGGATCTCGGTCCTCACAACATCCTTCATCTTTGGGTTCAACCGTCGTTGATGATCATCAACCGGTTTAGCATCGGGCTCCAGATTGATAGTATGTTAAAAAATAGATGGACTAATCCCCTTGAGGTCATCAAGGGTATATCCAATAGCACCTCGGTTTCTACGAAGGGTTTCCAATAATCGGTATTCTTCATATCCTGAAAGGTTAGAATTGATAATAACAGGATATACTTTCTTTTCATCTAAATAATCATACTTGAGTGTATCAGGAAGAGGCTTGAGATCAAACATCGGGTCTTCTTTGGGTTGTGATAAAACTCCTAAAGGTTCAACCGGAAGGTTGTGCTTCAGGATTGCCGGTTGTCTCAAGAAGGCTTCATCTAATTCATTTCTTCCTGCATATGCATATCATTCTCGTGGTCCTCCATATATTGCTACAAAGGATCGCCGGGAGGAATAGCAATAGAGGAAATATCTTCAATAATTTTATCATTACTAGGCAAATCAGTACCACGAGTTTGTTTCAAGAATTTAGAAAAGTTAAATTCATATGGCTCACCATTGAATTCAATAGATACTTTCCCTTTCCTGCAATCTATTATAAATCCACAAGTTTTGAGAAAAGGTCTACTGAATATAATAGGACAAAAATTATCTTGCACTGAACCAAGTACTAGAAAATTGGTAGGATATTTTACCTTTCCGCATGAGACTTCAACATCTCTTACAATTCCAATAGGAGAGATAGTTTCTCTGTTTGCAAGATGAATACTAACATCAACTTCTTCAAGTTCACAAGGTGAAATTTCACCTATGATCTCCTGATAAAGTGAATAAGGAATAGCACTAGCACTCGATCCCAAATCTCATAGCCCATAATAATTGTGATCTCCTATTTTGACAGATACTACTGGAGTACCTGAAATTGGGCCTTTATTCTTGGCTGTGGAAAGGTTAGTGGAAATAGCACAAAAATTTATATTGGAATCTATAACATCATTAGTAACAAGATCTTTAACTAATGCAACTTGAGGATTGACCTTGATCTGGTCCTTAGGATCGTCAGTTTTTCTCTCACTTTTATTTAATATTCCTGTCACAAAAGAATGCTCCCTCATCCTTGCGGGGAAAGGGGGCTTTTCATATATAACATGAATATCAATAGGTAATTCCTTAAAGGGCTTATGATGATGATCCTCTTTCTTTTTAGAGGAATCCATATGAGAGGCAAAGTTTTTGCAAAAATCAATCAGAAGTTGGGAATCAAGACCAATCTTAGCACAAAAGGTATTGAAGTAATTAGTTTCTACATAGCTCTTAATGTAATCATGTTCATAATTTATAACGGGTTCAATACCTTTATCAATCTCTCAATCTTCAGTGTTATCTGGATCCTTTCGATAAGATCCCACCTTTCTTCAACGCTTCTGGTGCGGAATACCCCACTAGAGGAGGAATCAAGCATCTCTCTATATTGACGAGAAAGCCTTGCATAAGATTTGTAAGAATAATTTCCTCGGGGAGCCATGGGACATTTGAGCATTAGGAACTTCAATCTCCCCCAAGCTTGAGCGATGCTTTCTCTGTCACGAGACCAAAAGTTATAAATATAGTTCATGTCTCGATGTATTTCATGAGAGGATAAAACTTTGCATAAAAGAGAGGCATAAGTTCTTGCCAATTTATTAAATGAGGGTTATCAAGTAGCCTATACCAATCCAAATCATTATCTTTTAATGATAGAGAGAATAGTTTTCTCATAACAAAGTCCATCGATATGCCTGCAAGCTTAAATAAGGATCATAGTTGTGAAAGATATAGCAAGTGTTCACCTAGATTTCTATCTCCTGCATATCGATTAGCAATAACACAAGCAATAATACCAGTTGGTATTTTAAAGGGCACAATTTCAGTAGGTGGGGGAGCCTTCTCCACCACAGTAATGGTGGGGCGGTTCCCCGCAAGCAAAGTACCAAGAGCATAGTTGTCCATAGGGACTAAAAGTAACAACAGAAAAATAAAATCAGCACTTACAAGATATAGATTTCCTCACCAATAGCGCTACGCTCCCCGGCAACGGCGCCAGAAAATGGTCTTGATGACCCACAAGTGTAGGGGATCTATCGTAGCCTTTTCGATAAGTAAGAGTGTCGAACCCAACGAGGAGCAGAAGGTATTGACAAGTGATCTCGAGATAGGAATAATTTCAAATACTAAAAGGTAACTTTTTATGGGTTTTCTGGTATAATCAAAAAGAGGATAAAAGCAAGTACAGTAAATTATGATAAAGTGCAGCAAGGTGGCCCAGTCCTTTTGTGCAAAAGATAAGCCGAAGGATTTCAACTTACAAAGACTAAAGCGCACTTGAGGACACACGAGAGAGGTAGTTATGTGCCTTCACCATATTACGTATCGGTACTATGTTTTGTGTTGATAAGTGTTGTGTGGGTGGACCTATGCTAGTGCACTTTCTAGACTAAGATAAGCGCACTCTTATGATTAAACCTCTTGCAAGCATCCGCAAATACAAGAGAGAAATTAAGGTAAAGCCTAACCATAGCAATAAACTTTAGGGCCCAACAATCCCTCGTTCAAAAGTGTGTGAACTGGGGTTCAAGTTTCTGTCACTCCGGCAACCCACCATAAGAATACTTTATACACAATGCATTCCCCTAGGTCCTTAAAAAGTTGAAGTGTTGTGTCGTCGACGTTCACACAACACCACTAGAAGAATAACAACACAACTTAAATATCAAACAACACATATTACATCAACATTATATGACTACTAACAACTAGACTTCCCCCATGTCCTCAAGAACTAAAAGAACTAGTCACAAGACATAAAAGAGATCATGATGAGTGGTGACTAATATATGATAAACAATCTGGTCATAAAAATAATTCTCCAACAAAACTCAATAGCATTTACCACAAAGAGTAATCATCACTGGTAGAGTAGAGGGGATGGATAGTACAAGTTACAACTTGGATTGCAATGGTGAGATAATATGGGATGAAACTGGAGATGGTGCTGATGGTGAGGATGATGTTGATGATGATCTGGATGACGCCCGTGACGATGGTGATGACGATGAGAATGGTCTCCCCCTCCGGGAGGAGTTCTCCCTTGCGGAATCTGCCCGCCGGAAATGTCTTTTCTTCTCAGTAGGTTTCCGCCACGGAGCGTCGGTGGAACTCCGGAAACTCTTCTCGTTCTAGGGGTTTTAGGTCACGATAATGATATCGGACAAAGGAGGGCACCTGGAGTAGGCCCCACCTCCCAGGCGTCCAGGTAGCGCGATGTAAGGCCCGATATGCGGTACTGTTCCAGATCTAGATGTTTCCATCCAGATCCGGGGACGAAGCACATATCGGTCCCACCGCGACATATGACACCACCATATGCCCCAGATTGCCAACATGATATCACAACATTACAGATAGAAGGATACAACATCTCATACAATCGGCGTACAACTGCCTCAATACAATACATCAGCGAAAGATACAGGTCTGAGTACAGACTACAATCAAATGCCTAGTGGAAAAATGAAAATCATCGATCCCCATAACCACACGGGTCCAGGCCCTCCGTCGGGATCCGCCTAACTAGTCATCGTCGAGTCTCTACGTGATACGTCGATCACCATACCTGTTGTCGACCAAGAACCCTGAAAAGAGTTTGGGGGTAGTATCATGAGTACAGAAGTACTCAGCATCCAACTGTAGTGGTCAACTGACCCAGCAAGGACTTTATCACTCGTCATTCTAGGATAACTAGTAGTTTACGGTAAGGATGGGGTAAGTGGTGAGGTTGGTGCCGCACTAGCATTTATGAAGTGGCTAACAATCTAGAGAGTAAGATGAGAACCAAGCATTCGATGAGGAATCGCCTCCAACAAGTCTTGCTATCATCTACTTACGCAAACATAACACCTATCATATCCCTGTCCTCCGCTTCGCATCTCGACGAAGAAGAAGCAGTCAAGGCACACACACATTGATCAAGTTTATTAAGATTATCTCGGTTGTTGTTGTCTATGAACAAGGAGTAGGTCTCAAGTCGTCCATAACCGTGGACACGGCTTCTCGAAAAGATTTAACCCTGCAGGGGTGTACCAACTTCCCATTACAAGGCTCCGCAAGCACGCCAAGCTCTCCCAGTCGGGCCCGTTAAAGACACTCATTGAAGAGTTGTTCCGAGAGATTCGGACATCACAGTCCCTCTAACTAACAACGCACAAATACGGGTGGCCCCCGGTGAGTCGACATCCAACTCAAAAGTCGGCCATGCTCTCGAATCGGTCTCTACCGTCTGGACGAGGTTGGGGTAACCTACCCTCGCCCGGGCAGGCTCCCTAGCTTCCGGGTGTGGACCAACAGGATATACCATCCCACTGGCCCGGTTTGTTTTAAATCCACTAGCTGCAGACCAGTTACGCACACGATTTCTCAAATGTTAAAATCAGCTAGGGCCACCACTAGAAATGTTTGCATCTAGGTAGGTATGACAAGGGGACCCCATAGCATCCCACACGCGATTACGCACTCTCAGTCTTAAACCCAATACCCGGAACTCGGGTCCTGGGTGACTCGAATGGAACAAAGCGTCGAGGAGGGATAGCCTAGATCTTCCATCCTTCCTTGAATATAGTCAACATTATAATAATCATATCATCCACAACAACATAATAATGTGATAGTCCAATCCAAGGAGTAACATGGTAACATCCGTAGCATCCTAAGAATGCATACTAAGCAGGGGTTGAGCAACGAGCAATAGTAACATAGCAGTACATGGTTTGCTGGGAAGGGACATGGCTGTATCAGTTTAAGAGAGGCTGTAAACATGTGGTAGGATCAAACATCGAACCTAACCTAGACTAGCATGCAAACCGCTGGTTATAATAGAATGGATCATAAGTAATGTATAGTCATTGCATGTTGATAAGTCGGGTTCCGAAGGTGTAGTCGATCGCAACGTCTCCGAGAGTATCCGCGGGAGCACACAAGAAGCAAACACTGGAAAAGGCAATCGACGAGCAAGAATCTATTACTAAGAAGCAATCAGGAGCAAGCATCAACAAGAAGACAACACGAGACAACGCACTTCGATCGCATCTATCGTCGTGAACGGTTACTAACAAGTTAAGTGAGGTACTCGCCACACACGACGGTACTGCACGTTTTACGATGGTTAAAGTTTTTTAGCTACACAACATGAGCAAAGGTTGTTAACATGGCATATCACTCAAGCATGGCATATCACACAAACATGGCAAGGGGTGAAACATAAATAAACTATCTAATTTAGTCACTTTAAGTCGGGGGTAAAACCTATACATGGCAACTATGACGGACCCCGCGATAATTATTGCATTTGGTACTGTTCGTTCCTAAACATAATTTTATTATTTTATTTAGCAAGCAAGAACATCATAAACATGATCTACATGCAATTCTAGTCAAGTTTCATATAAGGAACATTTTAAACAAAGCAACGGTTAAAAAGTTATTACAGAAACAATTTACGGTGGCATGCGATGTAAATAGCAGGTACAACATGTAAACAAGGTCAAACATGGCAAAACGCAATATTTTATTAATCTACACGAAAAACGGAGCAACTTTCATGTTTAACGCGTCGCGATCCGAGCTACGGTTTAAAAGATATAGCTACCACAAGAAAATAATACAATCTGCAAATTTATAAGCCCATAAATTAAATAAAACAGCATTGGGCCAAAATTGAGTCTACTGAGCCTAACTAGGCTGGGTGCTAGATAATTAAATGGCGCACTAGGCACTAAACTGAACTCGGTCGAGCACATTACTCAGCAGAAAAGAAAAGAAATAAAAAAAGAAAAAGGGGAGGGTGCTCACCACGGGCCAAGGCCCGACTGCAGGAGGTGGGCAAGGCATAGCGAGCCTCGCCTAGGGCGAAGGGGGCTGGCTGGGCCACGCGGGAAGTTGGATCGGGACGCGCTGGAGTTGGGATGCAGGCCGTCACCAGCCCACGTGGGTGAGCGGTTGGATCGGGGAGACCGAGCTCCCCGTCGTCCATGGCTCCTGGCGGCGGCGGCACCCAGGCGGATTCCGGCAAGGGGCGGGGCTGGGAGGCGCGACTAGGTCGGGGAACGGGCGGGACAGAGGGCGGAACGACCGGATCTAGCTGCGGGAGCTCGCCGGCGACGTCCTAGGCGAGGGATCCGGGTGGCGGCTGGGGAGCTTCGAGCTCCAAAGGCCATGGCGGACGGTCCTGGAGAGAACAGAGAAGAGGGAGGGAGGTGAGAGGAGGAGAAAGAGAAGAGGGAAGGGAAGCGATGGAGAGGAGGGGAGGCAACTGGGGCGCGGCGGCCGGCCGGCGGTGAAGGAGGGCGAGGCGGCGGGTGCGCTCGGGCACGGGAGCGGCTTCGGTGAGGTGGCCTCCGTGCATGGGGGTCCTTCTGGTGACGTGGCAGCTTGCAGGCTGTTGGATCTGGATCCAACACTCCAAAACGATCCAGCGGCTCAGATCTGGGGAGGTGTGGTTGGCTGCTAAATTCCAGGTGAAGAAGGTGGTGACGGGGGAGAGGCGGGGCGCTGAAATTGAGGGGAAGGAGTCTAGGGTTTGTCCAAAATAGGCAAGGTAGCCTACTATATATATTAGGTGGGTGTTTGGGTAGGGTTTCGGGCCACAAAATGGCCCGTTTCGGGTCCGGTTTTTCGGGTGTGCTAGAATCCGAAGATAAGAGAGGAATCCGGGGGTCCAGCTAATAGCGCATGCGGCATTTTGTAAATACGCCCCTCGGATTACATCGGCTACTATTTCTGGCACATCCGAACGTTCACCTATCAAACGAAGCCGGAACCGCACGAAATTTGAAACACAGCATCGCCACACTGTAAGCACGCCGTCTACAACGTTTCACACCCAACCAGTAACTTCAACTGACGCCCAATAGAATAATCCATTTATTTAATAAATGGAGTTTTCCGCACCGAGGGTGAAGGCTGGTCTTGTGCCGGAAGTCGCGACGGTGCTCGGGTGACTTTCCCGGTGCCGCAACGAGGTCGTGTGCCATTGGGGAAAAGGGTCCAGACTCGCAACCAATACGAGAAGGAGGGGTGAATATTCACCAATTAATAAATTGGCAAAGCAAATACTACAAACAATTCTAGCAATCAACAAAATAAAGCAAAAAGCAAAAAATTTAATTTGGGTGAAAATCCCGGGCTGTTACAAGCGGCCTAGGGGGTGGTCACGCCACCAGGGCGCCTGGGGCCCAGGTGGGCCCCCTCCGGGTGTCCTTCGGCCAGTCTTCTTTATATCTTCTGAAAGTTGTACCCCATGAATTTTAGGTCATTTGGAGATGTGCTGATATGGCCACTTGTTGTGCACTTTTCCGTGATAATCCTGCATCTGCTGTTTCGGCACCGGAAAGTTGCAAACTGTGTAAAACAAGTCAAAACACTATAAGAACATCATCATAATATGAAATATATCAATGAATAGAGGTAAATTATGATATAAAATAGTGATGCATTTTGGACGTATCAGACACCGAGAATGATAAATCGGACGATTTATCGAAATATCGAAAGATATATGGAACAGTGGTTCTTATCACGGAAGATGTACGGAAGCTTTTAGATAATACCTATTGTAATCATGGCTTGGAGCTAAGTATGTACGAACAACATGAATTTATCCAAGTTCTTAAAATGATACCTTCGGCTGCAGTCCATTTTAAGGCTGGCCCATATTTTGGACCATACGTGCCATTTGTCATTCGGTTGGACGAGGATAAAATTAACGAAATTATCATGGTAAGATTTTTTTACTATTCTTTTAATAGTCCATCTTTTTCATAAATGCATTCTTATTAATTACTCTCTTCGTTTTTATTTAGTCCGCATATTAGCTTTAGTCAAAGTAAGAAAGTTCCATGCTCCATGAACTACAATTGCCATGTGTAACAACTACAATTGTCATGGTCCCCTTAAATGATTTTTTCCATGTTGCAAAAAGAAATAAAATGCCATGCTACGGAACTACAATTGCCATGCTTAACGACATTCAAATGACATGGAAATTTTAAGCTTATTTCTCTTTACACAAGCTTTGGAATTGCTATGGCAAAATGAAATTGATTTCCTTTTAAACAATTGATTTGCCGAGGCAAAGTAGAATTTTCCATGTACATAAACTACAATTTTCCATGGACATGGCCTACAAATGCCATCCTTAAATAAAACTTCAATTGTCATGGTCCGTATAAAAAATGACATGCTTAAAATAAAACTACACTTGCCAATTGCCATGGTCATTGTCGTGGTAATACTAAAGGTATACCCCTAGGCAAGGGAAACCCGAGGGTATCCCTAAGCCTCTGGTTTCCCCCAAAAAGCACACACCAAGCAAAATAAGATCAACCAAAGACACAAAGCATTAGCGGCTTCCGAGTAGCACGTTACTCAGAAACCAGGAGCCGCTTCCGAGTAAGCAACTACTCGGAAGCTCAGCAAGATCCGAGTAGAGCGATACTCGGATGTGACGGGCGAGCCCCCACTACTCGGAAGATGGAAAACGCAACGGACAGGAGGCATTTAATGCTGTAGACGTTCTTTCCCCCCTTTATTAGTAGTAATGGGCTGACCGTTTTGTAATTAAGTATGTATTTAATCCCGTAATTAAGGCCCATTTATACCAGGGAATTAAGGAGGCAGGGGCGCACTCTATATAAGCCATCCCCTCCCCTCTGGTCTGGGCGCGCACACTTTTCCTCTTCTCAGTATTCTGAAGAAAGAACACCCCAGTAAGCCTGGGACAGGACTAAGGTTTTTATCTCTACGGAGAGGCCTAACCTGTATAATCCTCTTGCGTCAACCCACTCTACGTACAGATTCATTTAGCTCCTTTCATACCCCTATACTCATTGTCAGATTTACATCCACGACAGTTGGCGCCCACCGTGGGGCTGAGTTGATCAGCAATCGTAGAGATGGCATTTTCCTCATCCTTTTCGTCGACTCGCGGCTCCGAGCTCATCGTCGGGAGGTTTTCTGTTTTGGATCGTTAGCTTTCATAGCTGACGACTCGGCTTGGTTAGCGGATTCTCCACTCCAAGAACAATTGCTTCCCACAAGGGGCAGCGTCCACTTCCGAGCTGACGAGTCGGGGGCCCTGCGCCTCCAGCTGTCGGCTCATCATCAAACACCCGCGCTGCTACCTGTCCGCCACAAGAAGAAGCGTTCAGGCCGTCCGCGCTCTCACCATCGTGGAAACTCGGTCAAGGTCCAGCAGGTGGCAGTCATCGACTCGGTGGAGTCAGCCCACAAAGCCTTGGACGAACTGATCGCAAGGGAAGGCTCCACGGCTTCTCTCTTGCCTCTGTTCGACTTGGTTGAGGAAGAAGGCATGGCAGCGTCTGACCCCGAGTCAGGCGCTGAGCAAGAAGGCAGTAGCGGCACCCCTGTCGCGGTTTTGGAAGTATGTATGGCCGAGACTCCGCCCTCTCAGCCATCACCAGCTCGGGAGACTAACCCCCGAGATTAAACGAACAGCCCATCCGGGGCTGGCACTCGGGAGCCGACCCGACGTGTTTCAGCCTTCCGAAGGTTGGAGCTCGGAGATTCAAGTCGGCAACCTCGTCCACCTACCCGGGAGGAGCGGAAAGAGGCAGAAGCGGTCGAGCGAGTTCTTAATACCCCAATTGACACAAGCACTCCAGAAGGGCGAGGCCTGGAAGCAGCCAGATTAACCAATTTGGCTGAGCGGGAGCGTCTGGCCGAGTTGGAAAACACTCTCGAGCGCCAAGCTCGGGAGGTAGCTCGGCTCAGACAAAGCAGAACGAGTCGTCAACTGCGGGGCCCAGGTCGGGAACCTTCCCGAGCTATGGGCACCCCAGTGGAAAATCTCATAGCGGCGAATCGGATCGCAAACTCTCTGCAGCCCATTGGATCGGCGGTGGAAGAAATTCAGCACCTGGAGTTCCTCTTGCAAACCGCAGCCGATCAAAATGCTGATGTCAGTCAATCACAGCAGCGGATCCACTCCCAAGTTCCCCCCGCGAGGACGTCACTGTCGGTACACACGCCCTATGGGGAAGCACGGAGGAACAGAAACAGTTCGCCTCGGCGCAGGGGTGAACCTCGAGGAGATCATCGCCAAGAGCAATATCGGCATGAAGACCCCAGAAGACCAGAAGCCCGCGGGATGGGTTGGCCCGCACCTCGGAGGGAGGAGTTCCCTCGGCACCGAGACGACCGTTATTTTGACATCGAAGACGACGCCCGTAGCCATCTTGTTCAGACCCGAGTCGACCGCGCTAGAACTCATTGTCAGGATCAGCCTCGGGCCTCAATGGCCACAGGGCCGGTCTGCTTCAGTGAAAGAATTCGGTCTACCCCCATTCCGCCACACTTCAGGATAGCCCAGGGGGTGGACAAATACTGAGGTGATGCTAAACCCCAAACATGGCTGGATGATTACAGAATAGCCGTGCAGATCGGAGGGGGCGGTGACGAGATAGCCATGATGCACCTGCCGTTGATGCTAGAGGGCTCGGCTCGGGCATGGCTGAATCGGCTCCCCCCAAGTAGCATCTGGGTTTGGGAAGACCTCGAAAGAGTGTTCATCAAGAATTTCGAGGGGACCTACAAGAGGCCCGGAGGCCTGACCGAGCTGCAGTTGTGCGTCCAGGGCAACACCGAGACAACTCGGGACTACATACAGAGGTGGATCACACTCCACAACTCGGTCGAAGGAGTCTCCGAATTCCAGGCCATTCACGCCTTCAAGCAAGGGGTCAAGTACAAGGAGTTAAGTCTCAAGTTGGCAAGGTCACCGCACATCACCTCTCTCGAGAAGTTGATGGAGATAGCAAACAAGTATGCCAATGGTGAGGAAGAACTCCGGCAGAAGAATCAGCAGCATAGAGGAGGTGGAAGATCGGCGCCGAACCCGAAGCAGAAGACAGCAAACAACAAGAGAAAGGCGGAAGACGCCCCAACAGACGCAGAGCTGGTGGCAGCAGCAAACGCCTCGGGCCTTCATGGCAAGGGTCAAGCGCGAAAGGAGTGGCAACCGCGGCAGAAAAATCCGTCCAACGACGATGAAGTTCTGGATCAGCCCTGTCCTCTCCACACCACCCGCGATGCAGAGGGAAAAGTGGTTATCCCGAAGCATACAGCTCGGCCGTGCCGCCTGATCAAGAGAGCAGCCCAGAACGCAAGAACGGAACCCCAGCAAGATAAGGAGTCCGGGAAAAAGAAAGCACCCAGCCCGGAACTGGACAACGAAGGTTTCCCGCGGGAAGACGGAGTGTTGGTCATCTTTGCGGGACGAGAGTCGAAGCGGGTGGAAAAGATAAGGTTCAGAGAAGTCAACTCAGCGGCTCCGGCAGTTCCGAGTTACATGAAGTGGGCCGACGTTCCCATCACTTTCGATCAGTCGGACCACCCTCCTCATATTCCTCACCCGGGAAGACACGCCCTAATTGTGTACCCTTTGCTGGAAACGGAAAATGGTAACTTCAGGATCAGGAATGTCTTGATGGACGGTGGCAGCGGAATTAACATCCTGTATGCAAGCACTCTGAAGAGCATGAACATCCCGATGTCCAAACTCCGCAGAAGCTATCTGGAATTTCATGGGATAATCCCGGGGAAAAAGGCATACTCACTCGGAATGATCTCCCTCAATGTGGTCTTCGGTACTCCGAGTAACTTCCGGAAAGAGAGGATCACCTTTGAAGTAGTGGACTTCCCGAGTGCGTATCATGCTTTACTCGGAAGGCCGGCCTATGCAAAATTTATGGCCATCCCCTGTTATGTCTACCTGAAGCTCAAGATGCCCGGCCCTCAGGGCGTGATCACTGTCTCAGGAGACTACAAGCAAGCCGAAGACCTGCTGAAGAAAGGCTCCCTGATAGATGATTAGCAGATGGCCGAGGTCGAATTGGCCGAATACAAAAAGGCCGCCGACTCGTCCGAGTTGTTGCAGCCAAAGAAGACATCGTCATTCGAGTCGGCCGGAGAGACCAAGAGGGTGCAGATACACCCCACAGACGAAGGCAAGTACACCAACATCGCCACCGATCTGGATCCCCAATAGGAACTCGAGCTCGTCAACTTCCTCCGTGAGAATTGGGACATCTTCGCGTGGAAGCCCTCCGATATGCCTGGAGTCCCAAGGGAGTTAGCCGAGCACAAGTTACATGTAGATCCGAAAGCAAGACCGGTAAAAGAGTCCCTCCGACGGTTTTCCTCTGAGAAAAGGAAGGCCATCGGGCAGGAGATAGCTAGATTGTTAGCAGCCGGATTCATTAGGGAAATCTTCCACTCCGAGTGGTTAGCAAATCATGTAATGGTTCCAAAAAAGGATAAATCTTGGAGAACTTGTGTTGATTTTCGCCATATCAATAAAGTTTTTCCAAAAGACCATTTTCCTCTTCCTCGCATTGCCCAGATCGTGGAGTCCACATCAGGTTCCGAGAGATTATGTTTCCTCGATGCATACTCGGGTTACCATCAAATCCGACTATATGAACGAGACGATCTCAAAACGGCGTTTATAACCCCATTCGGATGTTTCTGTTACATCACGATGCCATTCGTACTAAGAAATGCAGACGCCACGTACCAGCGCATGATACAGAATTGTCTGATCTGGCAGATCGACAGGAACATGAAAGTCTACGTGGATGACATCGTAATCAAATCGGCTAAAGGGAGTAGCTTGCTAGCTGACCTAGCCAAAACTTTTCAGAGCCTCCGAGCTTACAGCATCAGGCTTAATCCTAAAAAGTGCGTCTTCGGCGTGCCAGCAGGGAAGCTACTCGGATTCATGGTCTCCGAACGAGGTATAGAAGCCAACCCGGAAAAAATCGCGGCAATTCAGAACATGAAGCCTCCCAAGCAGCTCCGAGACGTCCAAAAGTTAACAGGCTGCCTCGCAGCACTCAGTCGGTTTATTTCCAGATTGGGAGAGAAAGCCCTACCTCTCTACCAACTGATGAAAAAATCGCCGAATTTTGTCTGGACGGAAGAGGCTCAAATGGCTTTCGAAGAACTCAAAAAGCAATTATCAACTCGGCTAGTCCTGGCAGCACCCCAGGAAAAAGAGCCGCTCTTGCTGTATATCGCTGCCACAGGCCGAGTTGTCAGCGTAGCCATAGTGGTGGAAAGAGAAGAAGAAGGAAAGGCACAGAAAGTGCAAAGACCGGTGTACTACATCTCCAAAGTCCTCACACCATCCAAGAAGAGATACCCTCACTACCAGAAGATAGCAATGGGGATTTACCTGGCGTCTCAGAAGCTTGCGCATTACTTCCAGGATCATTCCATCACAGTGGTCTCTGAAGCTCCCCTGGCAGAAATTATGAACAACAGGTATTCAACAGGCAGAATAGCAAAATGGAGTTTGGACCTACTCCCCTTTGACATCAATTACCAAGCTAAGAAAGCAATCAAGTCACAAGCACTGGTGGATTTCCTAGCCGAGTGGATTGAGGTCCAACATCCCCCACAGCCAACACCAGAACATTGGACAATGTTCTTTGATGGCTCCAAGATGCTACATGGCGCAGGGGCAGGGGTGGTACTAGTCTCACCAAGAAAGGATGAGATGCGGTACGTCCTCCAAATCCATTTCCCAGCAACAAACAACGAAGCAGAATATGAAGCCCTTCTGTATGGCATGCGAATGGCTATCTCACTCGGAGTCAGGAGACTTATGGTATTCGGAGATTCATACTTGGTAATCAACCAAGTAATGAAAGAATGGGACATCCGAAGCCCAGTAATGACAACCTACTGTGTAGCGGTCAGAAAATTGGAGAAAAAATTGATGGGCTGGAGCTCCACCACATCCCAAGGGTTAAGAATCAGGCAGCGGATGACCTCGCCAAATTAGGTTCCACCCGCGGACAGATCCCACCAGGGATCTATCTGGAACACCTACATTCCCCAACAGTCAAGGAAGATCCCTTCCTGGAGGCCGATCCGGACATGCTGCCTGACAAGAACATCCCCAGCAAAGAAGACATACCCGCAGTAGTTGACATGGTGTTCGATGTAGAAGTCATTCCCCCCGAGTGGACACGCCCAATCCTTGACTATCTGCAAAACCAAGAGCTGTCAGACGACGAGATAGAAGCCAAACAGATCGTCCGCAAGTCCAAGTCCTACTCGGAGATCAATGGAGAGCTGTACAGGAACAGCATCACTCATGTCCCCCAGCGATGCATCTCCGAGGAAGAAGGCCGCTGCATACTGCAAGAAATCCACTCGGGAGATTGTGGCCATCACGCCTCAAGTCGGACGTTAGTGGCAAAAGCTTTCCGAGCTGGTTTCTTCTGGCCTGACGCCCTCAGCGACGCCCGGTACATGGTGCACCATTGCGAGGGCTGCCAGTTTTATGCCAACCAGCCTCGCAAACCAGCTTCCGAGCTGAAGACCATCCCCCTAGCCTGGCCATTTGCAGTATGGGGATTGGACATGATTGGACCACTCCGAACGGGCAAGCATGGCTTCACCCACATTCTGGTCGTCGTGGACAAGTTCACAAAATGGATAGAAGCAAATCCTATCAAGAACCAAGACTCCGCCACAGCAGTCAGCTTTATACAGGGCATCATCCATCGGTTTGGCGTCCCACACGACATCATTACTGACAATGGATCGAACTTCAACTCGGCCGAATTCAAGAAATTATGTTGGTCCAATGGCATCCAGGTCAACTTCGCCTCATTCGCACACCCACAGTCCAATAGCCAAGTCGAACGAGCCAATGGACTAATAATCAAAGGAATCAAGCCTCGGCTCCTTTGGGAACTAAAGGAAGCAGCGGGCGCCTGGGTTGATGAACTCCCTTCAGTCTTATGGGGATTGCGTACAACTCCCAATCGGTCAACTCGGTCGACCCCCTTCTTCCTCGTCTACGGCTCAGAAGCATTCCTTCCGAGTGACCTCAAGCACAACGCACCCCGTATAATCCAGTACACAGAAGTTGAAGCCGAAGAAGCGCGGCAAGACGGCGTTGACCTCTTGGAAGAGGAGCGAAATTTAGCTCTCACCCTCTCGACGTTCTACCAGCAAGACCTTCGCCGATATCACGACCGACACGTCCGAGCTCACTCCTTCCAAGAGGGTGACATGGTACTTCGCATCAAGCAAACTTCGGATCACAAATTAGCTCCCCCATGGGAAGGCCCGTTTATCATCTCCAGAGTATTGCACAATGGGGCCTATCACCTGTATGATGTAACTAATAAGATAGAAGAGCCTCACGCATGGAACGCCCAGTTACTGCGCCGATTCTATACATGAGCACGCTTGTAAGATATGAATAAATATTAATTGTACGCCTAGTGCGCCTTACTCAATTCACTTTCATTATTTAGAAACGGGTTTTCTTCCGAGCTGTGCGCAGCTCGGAAGAAAACTATAAATCAGGTTTTCCATCCGAGCTGTGCGCAGCTCGGACGAGAACTTAGAAAACTTATGTTAAGTGCTTACCAACGCCCCAAAGGCTTGAGGAAGCACATCATCTGCATTGAGGACCTTGTATACAAGATCTTCAATAGAAAAAGAATTCTAAGTACTTTCAAGCCTCAAGAGGCTTGGGGGCTGCTTAAAGCTATAAAAACAGGTTTTCTTCCGAGCTGTGCGCAGCTCGGACAAAAACTATAAATCAGGTTTTCCATCCGAGCTGTGCGCAGCTCGGACGAGAACTTAGAAAACTTATGTTAAGTGATTACCAACGCCCCAAAGGCTTGAGGAAGCACAACATCATCTGCATTGAGGACCTTGTATACAAGATCTTCAATAGAAAAAAAATTCTAAGTACTTTCAAGCCTCAAGAGGCTTGGGGGCTGCTTAAAGCTATAAAAACAGGTTTTCTTCCGAGCTGTGCGCAGCTCGGACGAAAACTATAAATCGGGTTTTCCATCCGAGCTGTGCGCAGCTCGGACGAGAACTTAGAAAACTTATGTTAAGTGCTTACCAACGCCCCAAAGGCTTGTGGAGGCACAACATCATCTGCGTTGAGGACCTTGTATACAAGATCTTCAATAGAAAAAAATTCTAAGCACCTTCCAATCTAAGTAGACTTGGGGGCTGCTTAAAGCGATAAAAACAAGATCTCTTCCGAACCATGCGTACCTCGAGTAACAACTTCGAAAATTCATACAAAAAGAAGGGCAAATCGGAAGAAATATTCGTTTCAAGCAAAGAAACAGAGTACTAGTTCATCAACCATACGAAGGAATGTCACGACACAACCACACAGTGCAACTTATTACAAATCCACTCAGCATCCCGAGGCAAATATCAATCCAATGTTTTTAACCATACTCCACTCATTCCTCACCCGCCTTGTCCGACTCACTGGTTACACCAGTTGACTCAACGAAGAAATCCAGATCGGGCATCAGGGCAATTCGGCTAGCAGTCTCAGCATAGCGCGACAGGAAGGAGGTGCAGCTCTGACCTTCTTTCGGATCTCCACCACCAACTCTCTCAAGATTATGGACCCGCTCCGGAAAATGCGCCTTGGCCAAAGCCAGTGCGTAATTCGCACCGCTCCGTGCCGCCGAGCGTTTCCAGCGGGCCACCTGATGTGGAGCCTCCTAGAGAACGGGTACAACAGTATCTAGCTTCACTCTGTTCTCTTCATCAGGCGACAGCTTTCTCTTTAATGCCAGGGTAGCACCCATAACCTCTTCAGCAAATTTCTTTGCTTTGGCACACCTCATGGTCAGCAATCCCCGAGCCAAAGCAAATTCCATGGTCACTGGAGTATAATTATCTCTCTTCATGATTTCCGCAAAGTCAGCCATGCGCGCCTGCTCGGCATCCGGATTTGTACCATATGTTGCACCAAGAGAGAAGATGAGTAAGCAATCTAAGAATGGGAAACAAGTCCTTACCACAGCTCGGACAATCAAATACTCACCAGACAAGGTCTCACTGAAAACGGCGAACCGCCCAGCGCAATACTCTTCAGCTGCCTTCACCGCCTTCCGAGTGGTTTCCAACTCGGCTTCATGCTTCTTCGCATCCTCGGCACGCAGCTCGGAAAGTTTTTCCAAGTCAAACTCCAGCTTAGAGATGCAAGCCTCATTCTCCTTCACCGCCTGTTTGTAGTAATGGAGACTGGTCTCCAAAGCTTTCTGAGCCTTGGCTCGTTTTTCAACCTGGTCTATTTCCTTCTTCATCTTGGCCACAAAATCGCCGTTCTCCTTAACTTTCGCATCAAAGGCCTTCTTCGCAGCCTCTGCAAGCAAAATGTCAGACGCAAGAACAAGAGGAAGAGAGATGGCAGTTCGGAACCTCAAGAATTGTTACCATTATCCTCAGCATGCCGTTTCTTCAGTTTGTTATGCTCTTCAAGCAACACTTCGTACGCATACTTGGTAGCAGCACTCTCCCCATGCAGCTTCACGAAGGCCGACCCAAGTTTGCAGGCCTCCTACGAAGACAAGAGGAACAACACAATCAAAATAAAAACCTCCTATCAAAAGACTCCGAATAACTTCACAAAGTTACTCGGAGCCTTGGGGGCTACACCCAATGGGTGCACTAAGAAGTGCTCCCACTGGAAGTTCATCAAAATAAAAACCTCCTATCAAAAGACTCCGAATAACTTCACAAAGTTACTCGGAGCCTTGGAGGCTACACCCAGTGGGTGCACTAAGAAGTTCTCCCACTGTAAGTTCATCAAAATAAAAGCCTCCTATCAAAAGACTCCGAATAACTTCACAAAGTTACTCAGAGCCTTGGGGGCTACACCCAGTGGGTGCACTAAGAAGTGCTCCCACTGGAAGTTCATCAAAATAAAAACCTCCTATCAAAAGACTCTGAATAACTTCACAAAGTTACTCGGAGCCTTGGGGGCTACACCAAGTGGGTGCACTAAGAAGTGCTCCCACTGGAAGTTCATCAAAATAAAAGCCTCCTATCAAAAGACTCCGAATAACTTCACAAAGTTACTCGGAGCCTTGGGGGCTACACCCAGTGGGTGCACTAAGAAGTGCTCCCACTGGAAGTTCACGAAAATACAAACCTCCTATCAAAAGACTCCGAATAACTTTGCAAAGTCACTCGGAGCCTTGGGGGCTACACCCACTGGGTAGGAAAACTTACGTAAGTACTTACGTGCATGTTGGACTTCACCAACTCAGCCTCAGACGCTAGCTCCCGCAGCCGCAGCCCAAACTGGGTCGCCTAGACCAAAGACTCCTTCAATCCCCAATAATATCACTCTCCACTGGGGCTCCGACGGGAATGGCCCCGAACTAGCAGGCTCACTCCCCCGAACAGCCGCCGAGGCGACAGGGGTCCCCGTAACAGCCTCCCCAGCTGGGGCATCGGGTGCGGCAGCTCGGGAACCAGACCCAGAGGCTACCGCTCCCTCAGGGACAGTCACCTCAGGAGGATACACAGCAGGGTCAACATCCATGTCTGCAGCAGAAACAACAAACATTTAAAAGCGAAGGATGACAGCAACAAACGCCCCAACAAAGAAAACAACGAAGAATTCTCACTAACAGTCGCGGTATCTTCTGGAATAGCGCCCATCCCTGGAAAATCAGTCACCTCACATGTGCTAGCGTCCTCCATAGCTTCAGCCTCGGGATCCTCCTCGATCCCAGGCAACGTCTCAGAACCACTCGGACGAACACTGCAAAAAGGACAGCTAAGGATGAGCCTGAGAAACTAACAGAGCCTTAAAAGCACGCGTTAAGCAGCAGCATTACGGGTGAACGTTCTTCAAGCTACGCCTTGGGGGAGCAACCCTGGCCATACCAGACCCAACCCCCTTGGCCTTTTCAGCAGCAGCACCTCCTGCGGGATTAGCCTCTCGGCCCCCAAGAGTGACAAGTTTTTTCTTCTTCAGGGGCGCCACCTTCCCAGAGCTGAGGCCCAAGGGAGGAAGTTTCCCGCTGTCCTCCTCACCACTCGGAGTGTGAGCCCTTTTACGGGTCCGAGTAAGCCCCTCCCGCACCGACTCGCGGTCCTGGTTGTTCTTCGAGCGTTGCTCGGACGCTGTCTGAACCCGAGCCACCTCGGACTCCAGCTCCTCCCCCACCTCAACTCCGACCCCCGCGCCAGCAGTACTATCTTCATCTTCCTCGGCGGGATGATGCGGAGCCAGAGGAATAGGGCAGCGGAACTGGGTAAAATCCTAGCAATAAATAAAGAGCTCCGAATTAAAGCCAACAAATGAAGCACATTCAAGAAACATACGACTCGGCATACCAAGGTGGGGGGATTGTCGACGCCGAGGGGTCTCACTCGGCCAGTTGTCTGAAGCCCCTGAGTCACGCTCGTTATTATCTTCATCTGAAGTTCAAACTCATCCAAGGGCATCTCAGTGTTACTGTAGCGGGTGTCATCCTGCAACCTGGAGTATGTCCACATCCCCCGAGCTCGTGCCTGGAGCGGTTGGATCTTCTGAATCACGAAAGCAGCTATCAGATCTATGGCATCCAAACCGTTTTTCTTCAGCCTGATGACTTCACGCATCAGGGGGAGCACCTGCTCCTTATCAGCGTTGGTGAGTCGGGGGTTCCAGCCCTGAGAGTTAGTCACCCTAACGTCCGAGTAAGGAGGCAAGGTACGCACCCCCGGCTCCTTGGCCACTTTGCAATAAAACCAGCTATTCTGCCAGTTCTTGACAGAATCGGGAACACAAGAAGCAAAATACTGCACTCCCTGCTTCTTGGCCAAAAACAGACCGCCACAAAGATGATTAAACTCAACGCCGCCGCCCTCCCCAGACTTTTTCGCCTTCTGAGCCTTGATGGCGTATATGCTACGGAAGAGATGCCAGTGAGGCTCTATGCCTAAAAAGCCCTCGCAAAGGGTGAAAAAGCTGGAGAGAAGGGTAACCGCGTTGGGAATAACGTGGTGAAGCTGAGCGCCCGTGAAAGCCAAGAAATCCAAGAAGAAGGGATGTGGGGGAAGAGAAAAGCCACGATCCACATGCGAAATTAAAATTACTCTCTCACCATCCCGCGGTGCGGGTTCGTCTTCCCCCGCCACGGGAAGACGGCAGCCCTCGCGGGGAACCAGGCCGGCGTCCTGGTAGCCCAGCAGCATGTCCTCCGTCACAATTGACGGCAGCCACTCCCCTGCAGACATGGTCGCGGTGGCGGAAGAGGGGCAGTACGAATGACGACCTCCCAGGATGGACCTCAAGCGGCCGGCGGAGAAGTCTCGACGGCGAGACTCAACAAACAGAGGAAGAGGCAGAGCGGGAGAGAAGAGCGGGAACGGCTGCTCGGGGGGGAAATGAGTGGAGATGTTCCAAACCGCAAGGCAGGGAGGCCACTTTTATAGCTCAGGATGGCAACCGCCTCGCTTCAGATCCGCACCCCACTAATGGGCTTGCCGGTTGCACTTCCCCATAAAAACCGCCCCACTTCCCCCGCGGGCAGTTAATTATTATTATCCTATGAAACCGCCGCGGGAATCGAGGAGACAAACCCAAACAGTGCGCCCACTCACCTGGGCAAAAGATTCTCTGACAAGATAAAATCTTTTGGGGAAAAACCAAATCTGGTTTCCACCCGAAGCCTGGAATCGCCCCAACCCCTCGGAAGATTTGGGGCATGGCACCGACCACACTCTCCGAGTATGCCATCACTCAAAAGAAAACGCAAAGCTCCTGCAGCATCTGAGTAAGTTGTCACTGGAAGCGCCGCGAAAGGAACCACTCAAAGATTCCTCGCAAGACGAAGAATCCCGCACCCGGCTACTCGGGCGGAAATCCGAATAACAAACTCGCTGGCGGCCCATCTCTGATGTAGAATGCCAGGCCGCCGGTAAGACCCGGCGCAGGCGGTAAAGAATCAATGTCCCACGTGGCATGGCCTAGGACTCGGCACGATGTACTAGGAAATTGAACTTTGCAAATTTGGTTCATATGGAGTTTAAGGCCTTTTACTCCGAGACACGCCTCCCGAGGCCTCAGTCCACCTCTTCCGAGAGACGTTTTGAGTGTCGCCAAATTTTTCCGCTAACCTGCCCAACTCCCACTCGAGGGAAAAGTTCGAATATCAATAAAGCCCTTCCGGGCCTCTTACTGAGTTCAATCTTCGCGTACCTCAGCCATAGAACTACATTTGCCATGGTCAAACACTACATTTGCCATGGTAGACCTTAAAAATGATTTTTGCCATGTTGTAAAAAGAAAGAAAGTGCCAGGCTCCATGACCTACAATTACCATGCTTAACAACTACATTTCCATGGTCCCCTTAAAATGATTATTTTGCCATGTTGCAAAAAGAAAGAAATGCCATGCTACGTGAACTACAATTGCCGTGCTTCACGACATTCAAATGTCATGGTAATTTTCGAGGTGATTTCTCTTTACGCAAGCATTGGAATTACCATGGCAAAATAAAATTGATCTCCCTTTAAACATTTGATTTTCCAAGGCAACAAATGCAGCCACAATAACTCTAAATAATGTAATTTAGTTGCCATGGCAACGCATATGTACGATAAAAAAACCTAAATTATCATGAGCTAAAATTTGTGCTACAAAATCAATGGCAAAAGTTGCACACAATGGCTGCACACAATGGAAGATTTGCCATGGAAATGAATGTGTTAAGGCATGGAAAATTTAGGACCGCATAACTGGGCACAATCCCTGCCTTCACAGCGATTTGAATTTTGAACCGTCCATTTTCTTGATCTGGGCGCTTTTGAGCGTCGGATTCAGCTTTCTCTGTAAGTTCTACGAATTGGGCTGGTTGTCCTAATTTAGGACAGTATAACTGGACCTAAACCGAACCCTCTCAGCGAATTAGCAATTTTAGCCATTTATTTTCGCGATCGGCAGTTTCTGATCATTTGATTTTAATGTCCAACAATGTATACAGTAAGTGGGCTTACTGTCCTAAAGGGCAGCTTCTCCACAGGCCGAAACATCGGCATACTATGGTTAACTGGGTCGTAACCCAGCCCATTATAGCCTTCTGTTTTCGGGATACAGTGATGTCGCTCGTTAAACCAGGCCCTAGAAATGGGCAGCTTCTCCACGGGCCGAATCGGCGCACCGTGGTTAACTGGGTCGTAGCCCAGCCCATTCCAGCCGCGGGTCCGCGAGCGACGAGGGAGCAAGCGACTAAGCGAGCAATTAGTCGGGTCGGGTGACTTGTCTAGCTGGGACAAGCTAACTTTCGGTAATGTCCGGAAGGAAATCCAAAACCTTAAACGCGAGTTGGAATCCCTCAAGGCGGTGCAGGGGCGGACGGGAGCGTCACCTAGAGAGGTGGCTATTACTGACAGGTTGGTCGAGCTCTACCATAGGGAGGAAGTCCTATGGAAACAGCGATCACGTGTTGAGTGGCTGGCGAGTGGTGACAAGAATACTCGTTTCTTTCATCTGAGGGCCTCCATGCGGCGCCGAAAGAACCTGATCAAATCCCTCCAAGACCCGAATGGTGATGTAGTGACAAGCATAGCCGAGCTGGAAGCTATGACCACTCAATTCTATAAGGACCTGTTTTCATCGGAGGGGATCTCGAATATGGAAGCCGTCCTGAATTGTGTCCCAGCCAAGGTAACGGATGCAATGAATAATGCGCTTGAAGCTGAGTACACTCCTGCCGAGGTGAAGAGAGCTCTTTTCCAAATGTTCCCTCTAAAAGCCCTGGGTCCTGACGGTTTCCCAGCTCACTTTTTCCAAAGGCACTGGGATATCTGTGGTGAAGAAGTGGTGAGCATTGTGCTTCAAATCGTCAGGGGGGAGGAGAGTGCGGAAAGCATCAACAACACTTGCCTGGTCCTCATCCCCAAAATCAAAAATCCCACTAATCTCAGTCAATTCCGCCCAATCAGTCTTTGTAATGTCCTCTACAAAATTGCCTCGAAGGTGCTTGCAAACCAGCTAAAGGTGATCCTCCCCGACATCATATCAGCTGAGCAGTCCGCCTTTGTACCGGGACGACTAATAACTGACAACATTATAGTAGCGTATGAGTGTCTACAGTTTATGAAAAGAAACAAATCTTTGAAGCATCGCCACTCCGCCCTGAAGCTAGACATGATGAAAGCCTACGACAGAGTCGAATGGCCTTACCTAAAGGCTATTATGTTGAAACTAGGTTTTTTTGAAAAGTGGGTGTCAGTCGTTATGAACATGGTTACATCTGTCTCCTATTCGGTGATATTCAATGGTAAAAAACTTGAAGAATTCAAGCCGTCGAGAGGAATTCGACAAGGGGACCCGATTTCTCCGTACCTTTTCTTGTTAGCAGCGGAGGGCCTCTCAGGCCTCCTCAAAACCAGAGATCCATCTTCGCAATTAAGCGGTCTGCAAGTGGCACCCTCGGCGCCGCGTGTGAACCATCTTTTATTTGCGGACGATAGCCTGCTGCTATTCAAGGATAATGGTGAAGGAGCGAATGAGGTGTCAAACTTGTTGAATCAATTCTGCCAGGCTTCAGGTCAGAGGACTAACACAAGTAAATCTTCAGTTTTTTTCAGCAACGGGTGCCCGGAGACTTCTAGAGATGAAGTGAAGAATATTTTGGATATTCATACAGAGAAGCTTAACGAGAAATACCTTGGTCTCCCATCCGACATTGGGTCCTCCAAATCAGGTGCTTTTAAATATTTGAAAGATCGCTTGTGGGGCAAAGTTAAAGGCTGGATAGAGAGAACAATATCTTCGGGAGGAAAAGAAGTGCTCATCAAATCGGTTGCTCAATCTGTCCCGGTCTACTCCATGTCTTGCTTCAAATTGCCCCGTGGTCTCTGCGAACACTTAAACAAACTCATCCGTCAGTTTTGCTGGGGCAGAAAACAGGGGAAGAGGAAACCCCACTGGGTTTCATGGAAGGTGATGACCCAACCAAAGCAAGACGGTGGACTAGGCTTTCGAGACCTTGAGTTATTCAACATTGCCCTCCTGGCCAGGCAAGCATGGAGGATCCTCACCATGCCTGACTCGCTATGTGCAAAACTCCTAAAAGCTGTTTATTTCCCGGACAGGGATTTCTTGGCTGCTGATCTGGGAAGCCACCCGTCTCAAATTTGGAGAGCACTGGTAGAAGGAAAAGAAGCTTTGAAATTGGGACTCATCCGGCGTATTGCAGATGGGATTTCTACAAAGGTTTGGGATGATAATTGGATTCCCAGAGACTTTAGTCTTCGACCGTTTGCTTGTCTGTCCAGTGACAAACCATCCCTAGTTTCTGAACTCATCGTGCACATGGAAGCAAGATGGGACGAGGATCGTGTTCGCCGCACTTTTATTCCGAACGATGCCTCTCTGATCCTCAACATTCCATTGTGCACCCAGGCCTGTAGTGATCAGTGGGCATGGAATTATGACAGAAGAGGAGTTTTCTCAGTCTGGTCCATGTATAAAGTGCTTGTCCGAACCAGGAACATCGGTGAAGATAGCCTCGACTCTAGAGGAACAACTTCTGACCAGGGAAGGGAACAGCAAGGGTGGAAATCAATCTGGAAAGTGAAAGTCCCAGCAAAAATCAGAAACTTCCTGTGGCGTTTAGCTAAACACTCCTTGGCAACGGAGGATGTGCGAAAACACCGCAATATGTGCATTGAGGATAGCTGCCAATTCTGTGGATCTGTTGATTCTTGGCAACACTCCCTCGTTCATTGCCCGATGGCTAGTTGCGTCTGGGCTTTGCAGGAGGAGAACATCGTGGAAGAGATGGTTGAGAAGATGACTCAGAACGCGAAAGTCTGGCTATTTAACCTTATTGATGTGTTATCGCATGCTGAGTTTATCAAGTTTGCTGTGACCTTATGGGCTATCTGGTCCGCGAGGCGGAAAGCAATACATGAGGACATATACCACAGCCCACTGGGAACCAAGTTGTTTGTTGATCGTTTCATCCAAGAACTCTCCATGGTGGAATCCTTGCCCTCTGGTGCTTCTGCCGCAGCGCGAACCCCCACAGTAAAAACTCATAAAGGGAAGGGAAGGAGAAACGTGGCCTGGATAAGACCACAGCAGGGCGGTTCCAAAATTTATATTGAAGCTGTAACCAATAGGGAGAGGAATGCAAGCGCTGCCGCTGATGTTTGTCGGGATGATAATGGATCTTTCCTGGGATCTTCAGCCTTTGTATTCCAACATGTGATGAACCCAGAGATAGCTACTGCTATTGCCTGCCGCGAAGCGCTAGCCTTGGCGGAGGACCTGAAACTTCGACGTGTTGTTATTGCATGCGACTCGAAACATGTGATAGCAGCCATTTCTCACCAAGAAGGAGGTTGCTACGAGTTGATCACAAAGGAAATCAATGATAGAAGCCGTCTCTTCATTAGCTGCGAGTTTATTTTTGAAGCTAGGAACTCTGTTTTAGATGCTTTTCATACTGCTAGTTTTGCAACTACTCTATTAAGGGGTCGCCACGTGTGGCTTTCTTTACCTCATGACCCACTTTGTATCCCAAATGTTATCACTTTTGAGTAATAGAGTAGTATAAACCCCTCAAAAAAAAGACTAAGCGAGCAATTCCCTCACAGGTCGCCCACGCTATCCTCCTCTCCTCGCATCTACGCATCCACGGTACCCCTTCCTATCGCTCAAAAAACAAGTACCCCTTTCCTTCCCTCCCGTCAGTCCGTCACGCATCCTCGCCGCCGCCAACTACCTCGGCTTCCACACGCCACCTCGTCGTCGGTCTCGGCCCCTATACTCTCTTCCAATGATGTCGACTTCGTCTCCCACCTCTCCTCCTCACCTCATCAGAAGATAAGAGAAGAGGGAGATCGACCAAGCTAGACGGCGTCCGGATCTGCCATGGCTCAGAATATTTGCTGCCACGAAGGTCATCGCCAACGACCATGGAAACCTCACCACGCCGCCCTGCGTCCCCTTCACCAACGCCCGGTGGATCATCGGTGATGCGTCCATGAAACCCATCAACAATCTTCGGTGAGATGTACCACTGTCACATGCTTATTTTCCTTTTTATTTTTTGTTCAGGGGTATTTAATTTTTTGGCATGATAAGGGCAGTCCTTCTTTTAGTTAATCAAGTTTCTCAGTTTTAATTGTTTGAATCACAGCAGGCTCCCATCAACTAGAAATCTAAACGTTTTTCAGGTTAATCAAGAATCGGATGCCTTTGGTTAAACTGAGCAGGCAGCCGTCGAACGTTTGATTGTCTTTTGCAGCAACTAATTACATCCCAGTTTGCACCCATCAATTTTATTATCCTAAAATCTCCCCTCCCAATTTTGTGCAGGTGGTGTGCATCATGTTTGTGGTTGACTCATTCAGGCTTTTCAGTGTGTACAAATTGCAACCGAATACAATATATGCGGCTGCAGGTGGTGTTCATCCTTAGAGATTGGTTCTTGTATTTTGATCTGGTCATTCTTTTTTCACCTGAAGATCTCCAGTGGCTCCTGGAAAGGTAATAATTTCACATTGACTACCATACATCACGTTTCCACCCTTTACAATTTATATATTGCTTAGATTATGTGTCTATGTCATTATACCATGGAACTTTTTATTGCTATAGAAACTGCTCCCGCAAGGGGAAGTTGGCCCGCTGCCGGCACCACCACCACAACCACTATTGTGCAAGGTCGGTCCCTCCCTGCATCCCACGGTGTGGGAGACAATGGGCGCAAGGGGAGCTCCCGCGTCCTAGCAGCCAGGGAGGCATACCACACCTCGATGCTTGTCGGTATGGATTCATGAGGCACAAACCTCTCCTTTAGAGGGGTGGTACGGGCAGAAGGATTTCAGCACAATGGTGTCAGGCGGGGAGGACTGCGGTGAGGCTCTACAAGCAAAACTTTTCACGTTCCACGAATTTCCCATGGATGATGGTCAGATTTCTTTTATGCTTACCTTAATAGTTTGCACAAAGAAGCTTTCGTTGGTGTTCCTTGAGCTCATGTGACGCCCCCAAAATCAAGCCGTGTACAGTAATCATACACGCAAGGTACACGATCGAGATTAGGGACTCACGGTGAGATATCACAACACAACTCTACAAATAAAATAATACAAACTGTTTAATACAAGCCAGGGCCACGAGGGCTCGAATACAACAGCTCGAGAGCACAAAGTCAGCGGAAGAAAATAGTATCTGAGTACAGACACGAGGATACAAGGTTGCCTTAAGAAGGCTAGCACAAATATCAACAACGATCGAAAAGGCGAGGCCTCCTGCCTGGGAACCTCCAAGCTACTCCTGGTCAACGGGGAACTCGACGTCGTAGAAGGCATCGGGGATCTTCACGTTGCGGTGGTCGACATCGGGGATCTCCTACTCCTGGACTCCAACGTCGACTGCAGCGGCCGATCAGGAAAAACATTAAAGGAAATAAAGCAGGTGAGTATCTAGTATACCCGCGAGTCTTACGTCCGCTACTAAGCATTATGCATTGTATCAACGGAAGGAAGAGGCTGTATATAGTGGATTGAAAGACAGAAATCCAGAGCAAGGGTAAGAAGCTAGGCCTAACGAAGACTAGCATCTTCCGACGATGTCTTGCAGCATGAGGCAAGAATCAGCCAACAGTTTATATAAAGCATAAAGTAACAATGCAGCAGAAGTTGCTGCAGCATTGTATAATAATAAGTTGTAATAATTAACAATGCCTCCGAGTTCACCTCCTCGACATCCCCGCGAGGAAGAAAACCCGGAACCATACAGTTTAATAATAATAGTTTGTAGTGGTAAGATCCAGCTTCAGCATAAAGCGTCCTGTTACCGTGGACACGGCTATCGATAGATTAATCTTCCCTGCAGGGGTGCACTTGTGTTACGCTACACGCACGGATCTCCAGGGTGGCGGGAACCTTGTTAGGGAACGCTCCACCGAGGCTATCCGACACTTCATAGCCCATCTTTCAAACTCAACAGAGAGGTCATCCGCCGGACTATATCCTATGTACGCGGGGCTTTGGACCCTAACCCCGACGTACTCCTGCACGGTGCGAGGCTGGCCGGTGAAGTTAAAGCAAATCCAAATAAGACACCAGCGCGCGATTAAATAAGACAACACCACTTCCCGGCGCAGGCCGCGGTACTGCTGACGTCTGAAGAGTCCTCGGACGACACTACAAAGCAGAGGAGCCCATAACTCGTAATTCCCACGGGTAGGTAGTGCGTACATGGCATATAGCCAACTCAAGACATTCACTGAACCATTTAGAATTTTAATTAACCTGCGTGACAACCGTTATCGTTGCCTCGACTTAACCGACCCGCGGACAACGACGGCAGCCAGGACCACCAGTACATCGGTGCCTGCCCTGTCGTCCCACCAAGTCACTGCGGTTACCAACAAGGTGAACCGTCTCCTTACCTTGTCTCGCGTGTGCTCCTGGAGGAGCTCGACTTTCGTGGTTTGGTAACTCTCGCGGCCAACGACCAGGGGCCAAGCACACCGGTACACTGGTCGTACCATCCCTGTTGTCCCGTCGCAATACCACTCGCGGGCACCGTTGGGTCGCCCGACTTCTTACCTTTAAGGACACCAGTTGGTTCGAGTTCCTACCATTAAGTGAAACCAGGAGGAATCACCCTCGATGGTACACTTGAGCTGGCTCGACTGAGACATCAGCGGAATGAGCTAAAGAGGTAAACCTCATATCATCCCGGTGATACTACGCTACTGAGCCGACGAGAGTGAAATACGAGTCCATTCCACTCGTAAGCCAAACTCGAAGCGACTCGGCAGAGTCTCGCCGTTGTAGGTTCCCTAGGGTGTCTGCATTGACCCGTACCTGTTGCAGTTGTAATATATCGTTCCCGCGATCACTCCCAAAGTGATCACGGCCCTCTATCTAATCCTAGCTAACAATGCGCAGGGTTTACTGCTGAATAATGCATAAGTAATAATAGGCAGCATAGGATTAAAAGAAGGTACATCAAGGGGCGACAAAATCAGGCTATGCAATTGAATAGGATTGTAATCGTAGCAGCAGCAGTAACAATGCCTAGTGCAAGAAATGTACGGAAAGATAGGCGATATCTGGGGAAGAGAATGGCTCTGCTTGCCTGGAAGGTTGACAGTAGCGGTTCGGTCGTCGACGAAGTAGTCGTACTCAGCATCGGTGTAGTCGACGGCAGCAGCGGGGTCTATCGGAGATTAAGGGGGGGGAAGAAACAATAAATACACAACAATAATAGCAATACAAATGCAAGACATAACAGATGAATTGTAAACGGGGTTCTAACGCAGTACGATGCACGTTGCTCGGAGCGGGAATTCATCCGGGGATGAAGTACCGGCTTCGGGTGATTATCGGACAAGGTGTCCGGAGGGGGGAGATATCATGCCGGAGGTGTCGTGGACATACGACACAGGTGTGGGTGGGGTATCCGGGTTAGTTGATCTATTCCGAACAACTTTCGTGTTCGAAATAAATTCATCCGGGTACTTTAGCAGTACCGGACAATTTATCGGACTAACGGTACCAGAGGGGGACGGTTCGATGTTCGTTGTGTTAGAGGGGTGTGGTGGGAGTATGAGTAACGTATTCGTAATCGTGGATCCGTTCTGAGCAACTTTCGTATACAAAGGTTTTTCATCCGGACAACTTTTATCGGTACCGGGAATTTTCGACAAACGGCCCGAAGGGGGGGGAATGTCGATGTTCGGTAAGTTAGAGGGGGGTGGTAGACATAGGATAGCGTATTCGTATCCGTTGTATTTTTCTAATCAATTTTGATGTATAAAGTTTTTGAATCCGAGTTACGGTTTAAAAGATATTGATTTTCAAGTTTTAAATCATTTAAAAAGGATTTTCTGATTTTCTTTTATTATTTAAATAGCAACATTATCCAGAACCTTATCCACAACAGTGCTGACAGGGTGGACCCACATGTCATAGACAGTGGCTAATTAAATCATTTCTATTTATTTTAAAAAGAACAGAGGGCCCACATGTCATAGAGACATTATTCAAATTGCGTATTAATTAATCCAGAGAATTAGCTTAATGGGATGGGGCCCAGTTGTCATTAACTCAGTGTTATGCTAACAGTTATTTATCTAACTTAATGACCTGGCCCCACCTGTCATTCAGAGGGGGTTTTATTTTCTGTTTAGTTTTATTAGTGGTTAGGCTAATGGGGGATTAGCCCCAAATCTAATTAGCGGGCCCCAGGGGTCAGTGGTAGGTAGCCCACGTGTAAGTGGGATTAGGGGGGATTAGGAAGGAGGGCCCCACCGTCAGTGGGTAACCCCACTGGTTAACCGGGAGGGCTCTGCCCACGGCGAGCCTGCCGGCGACGAGGCCGACGCGGCGGCGCTGCCCGGCCGGCCGCTACGGTGCACCAAAATGGGTGCCGTTTGATCCTACGTGCGCAGGGCAACGAGTCGCACCCGTACGAGCCATCTGCGCGGGCTGGGACAGACCACAACGACGACGGCGACGAACCACGCGACGCCATGGCCACGGGCTCGCCGGGAAATAGCTACGGGGGCACGATTCAGATGGGGATTTAGGGTGAAGTGGGCGAGCGTCTCACATTGAGCTCGATGGCGCGGTCGGGGAGGGCCGAGGAGGTGCCTAGCTGCGGTGATCGACGAGGACGGCGGCGCGGCCGTGGTGGAGGAGCGGCGCGGTTCTTGGACTACGACGTGTCTCGGGCTCGATTGAAGGTGTAGGGCGACGTGGACGAGCACGGCGAAGATCCCGGACACACCGGCGTGGCTCGCAGTGGCCGGTGGCCGCGCGCACGGCGGCGACGCGCCCACGGGCGGTTTCCTGGTCCGGTGATGGAGCGCGAGAGAAAGAGGGAGAGAGGAAGTGGGGAGAGGGAGATTCAGGGGGGGTGGGTGGCGTTGGCCTTATCCCCGCAGAGTCGAGAGGGGAGCAGGTGAGGGGAGGGGAGGGAGCAGGTGAGCTGGGGGCATGGCGTGCGTGCCCCTGTCCATGGCGCGTCGGGGGTGTGGGAGGGTTAGGTGGGGATGAGACAAGGGAGGGGAGAGAGAAGGGGGCTGGTGGGCCTCGCCCGGGGCGGGGCGTAGGGGTTTTTTTTTATTTTTCTTGTTTTGTTTTACTTTTCTTTTGTTTAAATGTATTTGGCTATTGTTTCATTTTTGTAAAATATGAAACATGCACCAAAATTAGTGATGCACTTTATAACAATGCCACAAAAAGTTTTGTGCCCAAATAAAATCAATTGCATTTTTGTTTTATTTAAAAGGTATTAAATGCCACTGATTTGACACTGTTTTTATTTGTTTAACATTTTTAAACCTGGTAATGAAATCCCAATTCATTTTTAATATGACCTATTGATTATTATGCATTTTATAAAATTGCTTTCACAATTTTTAGTTCATTTAAAATTTCCACTTGTTTATTTAATTTACCATAGCCATTTAATAATTCCCAAAGTTACTAATTTTATTTCATAATATTTATAAAACACTTTAAAGAATATCCATTGTTATTTTTAACATGGCCCAATGATTGCTAGGCATTATATAAATAGATTCCATCATTTGGTTTAACTATGATTTCATTTTTATATTAACTTTCAAAATACTTTTTGATGACACCACAAGATTGGTTTCACAATCAACATAGACTTGTGATTATTCTAAGGACTAAGGGTGACTTGGTTTAACCATGATCATGTTGATTGACTGGCATCCACAATTTTTGGAGCAAGATTTACGATCCACACTTATTTGAAAATTTTATCAGGGTTGGAATTTCAATAAGCTGTGACCAAAAGTGTTCAAGGCTTGATCATCATCAGTAATGATCACTAACAGTGGAATCACTGTAGTGATTACTGTACTGGGTCTGAGGGTGTTACAAATCTCCACCACTACAAAGAATTCTCATCCCGAGAATTAAAGGTAGTGTAAGGGGTAGAGTTTCGGTTTCGCCTTCTAACAAATCTTCTGGTCCTTGTTGTCCTACTCGAAGAAATTAATCCTTCACGTTGAGGCCTTCACTGGACTGTATCGGTGCATCTCGATGGGTTTTCATCCTTTCCTCGGGGCTTCATCGCACTTACGAACAGGTTAAGAGGTAAAGCTTAAGGGGGTCGGATCGATACAAGATCAATCGAATGGGGTTGCTCAAGGTTATGGGGTACCAAGTCCTTCCGAGTTCAACATCCGGGAAGTACATCGTGAGAAGTTTCAAGCGGTTAGGCACGTATTCGATGCCGATGACGGAAGATGGAAAAGGGGCCCCGATCATCAGACACAAGCACTGAGTCTGATATCGGACGAAATATCACAAGGTAGAGGACAAGAGTCAGGTTTCGGTCCTGTGGAACTATGGGTTATGGGCCCCATTGAACCAGGGTGGTGACATTCAATGCGATCAAGTTGGAAGGGTATGACGGAGATCAACTTGTGAACTATGTCGGCAACAACATCAGTGCCAAGGGCGAGGGACGAAGAGAACCATTTTCCTGCTCGTTAAGACGAGGCGGACCAATTGGCAAAGTTCTCGTCCATCGGTGGTCACCGAAAAGTCATCAACAATCGTAACTGGTTGTACAGACATTGTAGCACACAAAAGTGTTTACATAAGCAGGGAATTTCACTGCTTAGATAAGATATATTACCAGAAAGGTTAAACAGACCAATGGAAAGGAAAACGTGATGATACACAAGTATCAGGTGTATATCTCTCCCAAGGGAAAGCAGAGCACGATATACACTACCAAGTTATATTGGCAGAGAGTCAAAGGAGGTTGTCGATGATAACACAAAGCATCGAGGGGCAAGGATGGTATTTCACACAATGAATCCAATCGACACATGGAAGAAGCCACGTAAGCTTAGTCGGATAATAATCCACCAAAGGTCGGGTGGTTCGCAAAGAATCTGATGTGAGTATCGGCACTCAATCAGAAGGGGAAAGGATGCGAAGGCATCAGGTGATCGAAGCATCGGAATAATTTGATGCTCAAGTACAAGGGAATTATGACTTTCAGATCGGGAGGTAGATGTAATCATCCATACGGACTTATCGGTTGCATGGGATTGCAAAGGCGATGAACACGTAGGATCTCGGGAATTGATCAGAGAGTATCGTCGAAATCTTTAGGTGGATCAGGCGATCATCGGGAATGCAGAGCTCTCCGGGAGGAAGGAGGTACGTGAACCTAAGCCAGAGTTATTAAAACTTTACCAACAAGGATAAGAGAGCAGAGTCCCAGAGCATAGGTACGGAGAAAAAGATCCTAATACCATAGATATCACACGTAGTGACATCGATGTGGGCCCGTAAGCCAAACATTAAGTTAGCAAGTAGTTTTGCAAATTCTAGACTCGACTTCGACCAAGGAGTGGTTAGGGGCTTCCTACAGGCAGTCGGCTCTGATACCAACTTGTGACGCCCCCAAAATCAAGCCGTGTACAGTAATCATACACGCAAGGTACACGATCGAGATTAGGGACTCACGGTGAGATATCACAACACAACTCTACAAATAAAATAATACAAACTGTTTAATACAAGCCAGGGCCACGAGGGCTCGAATACAACAGCTCGAGAGCACAAAGTCAGCGGAAGCAAATAGTATCTGAGTACAGACACGAGGATACAAGGTTGCCTTAAGAAGGCTAGCACAAATATCAACAACGATTGAAAAGGCGAGGCCTCCTGCCTGGGAACCTCCAAGCTACTCCTGGTCAACGGGGAACTCGACGTCGTAGAAGGCATCGGGGATCTTCACGTTGCGGTGGTCGACATCGGGGATCTCCTACTCCTGGACTCCAACGTCGAATGCAGCGACCGATCAGGCAAAACAGTAAAGGAAATAAAGCAGGTGAGTATCTAGTATACCCGCGAGTCTTACGTCTGCTACTAAGCATTATGCATTGTATCAACGGAAGGAAGAGGCTGTATATAGTGGACTGAAAGACAAAAATCCAGAGCAAGGGTAAGAAGCTAGGCCTAACGAAGACTAGCATCTTCCGACGATGTCTTGCGGCATGAGGCAAGAATCAGCAAACAGTTTATATAAAGCATAAAGTAACAATGCAGCAGAAGTTGCTGCAGCATTGTATAATAATAAGTTGTAATAATTAACAATGCCTCCGAGTTCACCTCCTCGACATCCCCGCGAGGAAGATAACCCGGAACCATACAGTTTAATAATAATAGTTTGTAGTGGTAAGATCCAGCTTCAGCATAAAGCGTCCTGTTACCGTGGACACGGCTATCGATAGATTAATCTTCCCTGCAGGGGTGCACTTGTGTTACGCTACACGCACGGATCTCCAGGGTGGCGGGAACCTTGTTAGGGAACGCTCCATCGAGGCTATCCGACACTTCATATCCCATCTTTCAAACTCGACAGAGAGGTCATCCGGCGGACTATATCCTATGTACGCGGGGCTTTGGACCCTAACCCCGACGTACTCCTGCACGGTGCGAGGCTGGCCGGTGAAGTTAAAGCAAATCCAAATAAGACACCACCGCGCGAGCAAATAAGACAACACCACTTCCCGGCGCAGGCCGCGGTACTGCTGACGTCTGAAGAGTCCTCGGACGACACTACAAAGCAGAGGAGCCCATAACTCGTAATTCCCACGGGTAGGTAGTGCGTACATGGCATATAGCCAACTCAAGACATTCACTGAACCATTTAGAATTTTAATTAACCTGCGTGACAACCGTTATCGTTGCCTCGACTTAACCGACCCGCGGACAACGACAGCAGCCAGGACCACCAGTACATCGGTGCCTGCCCTGTCGTCCCACCAAGTCACTGCGGTTACCAACAAGGTGAACCGTCTCCTTACCTTGTCTCGCGTGTGCTCCTGGAGGAGCTCGACTTTCGTGGTTTGGTAACTCTCGCGGCCAACGACCAGGGGCCAAGCACACCGGTACACTGGTCGTACCCTCCCTGTCGTCCCGTCGCAATACCACTCGCGGGCACCGTTGGGTCGCCCGACTTCTTACCTTTAAGGACACCAGTTGGTTCGAGTTCCTACCATTAAGTGAAATCAGGAGGAATCACCCTCGATGGTACACTTGAGCTGGCTCGACTGAGACATCAGCGGAATGAGCTAAAGAGGTAAACCTCATATCATCCCGGTGATACTACGCTACTGAGCCGACGAGAGTGAAATACGAGTCCATTCCACTCGTAAGCCAAACTCGAAGTCTGCATTGACCCGTACCTGTTGCAGTTGTAATATATCGTTCCCGCGATCACTCCCAAAGTGATCACGGCCCTCTATCTAATCCTAGCTAACAATGCGCAGGGTTTACTGCTGAATAATGCATAAGTAATAATAGGCAGCATAGGATTAAAAGAAGGTACATCAAGGGGCGACAAAATCAGGCTATGCAATTGAATAGGATTGTAATCGTAGCAGCAGCAGTAACAATGCCTAGTGCAAGAAATGTACGGAAAGATAGGCGATATCTGGGGAAGAGAATGGCTCTGCTTGCCTGGAAGCTTGACAGTAGCGGTACGGTCGTCGACGAAGTAGTCGTACTCAGCATCGGTGTAGTCGACGGCAGCAGCGGGGTCTATCGGAGATTAAGGGGGGGGAAGAAACAATAAATACACAACAATAATAGCAATACAAATGCAAGACATAACAGATGAATTGTAAACGGGGTTCTAACGCAGTACGATGCACGTTGCTCGGAGCGGGAATTCATCCGGGGATGAAGTACCGGCTTCGGGTGATTATCGGACAAGGTGTCCGGAGGGGGGAGATATCATGCCGGAGGTGTCGTGGACATACGACACAGGTGTGGGTGGGGTATCCGGGTTAGTTGATCTATTCCGAACAACTTTCGTGTTCGAAATAAATTCATCCGGGTACTTTAGCAGTACCGGACAATTTATCGGACTAACGGTACCAGAGGGGGACGGTTCGATGTTCGTTGTGTTAGAGGGGTGTGGTGGGAGTATGAGTAACGTATTCGTAATCGTGGATCCGTTCTGAGCAACTTTCGTATACAAAGGTTTTTCTTGGACTACGACGTGTCTCGGGCTCGATTGAAGGTGTAGGGCGACGTGGACGAGCACGGCGAAGATCCCGGACACACCGGCGTGGCTCGCAGTGGCCGGTGGCCGCGCGCACGGCGGCGACGCGCCCACGGGCGGTTTCCTGGTCCGGTGGTGGAGCGCGAGAGAAAGAGGGAGAGAGGAAGTGGGGAGAGGGAGATTCAGGGGGGTGGGTGGCGTTGGCCTTATCCCCGCAGAGTCGAGAGGGGAGCAGGTGAGGGGAGGGGAGGGAGCAGGTGAGCTGGGGGCATGGCGTGCGTGCCCCTGTCCATGGCGCGTCGGGGGTGGGGGAGGGTTAGGTGGGGATGAGACAGGGGAGGGGAGAGAGAAGGGGGGGGGCTGGGCCTGGTGGGCCTCGCCCGGGGCGGGGCTTAGGGGTTTTTTTTTATTTTTCTTGTTTTGTTTTACTTTTCTTTTGTTTAAATGTATTTGGCTATTGTTTCATTTTTTTAAAATATGAAACATGCACCAAAATTAGTGATGCACTTTATAACAATGCCACAAAAAGTTTTGTGCCCAAATAAAATCAATTGCATTTTTGTTTTATTTAAAAGGTATTAAATGCCACTGATTTGACACTGTTTTTATTTGTTTAACATTTTTAAACCTGGTAATAAAATCCCAATTCATTTTTAATATGACCTATTGATTATTATGCATTTTATAAAATTGCTTTCACAATTTTTAGTTCATTTAAAATTTCCACTTGTTTATTTAATTTACCATAGCCATTTAATAATTCCCAAAGTTACTAATTTTATTTCATAATATTTATAAAACACTTTAAAGAATATCCATTGTTATTTTTAACATGGCCCAATGATTGCTAGGCATTATATAAATAGATTCCATCATTTGGTTTAACTATGATTTCATTTTTATATTAACTTTCAAAATACTTTTTGATGACACCATAAGATTGGTTTCACAATCAACATAGACTTGTGATTATTCTAAGGACTAAGGGTGACTTGGTTTAACCATGATCATGTTGATTGACTGGCATCCACAATTTTTGGAGCAAGATTTACGATCCACACTTATTTGAAAATTTTATCAGGGTTGGAATTTCAATAAGCTGTGACCAAAGGTGTTCAAGGCTTGATCATCATCAGTAATGATCACTAACAGTGGAATCACTGTAGTGATTACTGTACTGGGTCTGAGGGTGTTACAGCTCATCACAGGACATTCGTGAGGAAAAGTTGGTCAACGATGGCGGCTCAAGTATTTGCTACATGCAACTCTCTCTACTCAGTTACGTATTCATATCAATTGTTTTTGTATACTATCAAAGCATTGATTTTCTTAACAATGTTCATGACATGTGTTCGATGCATTGCAAAACATGATCGGCATACTCCACATTCTATATTTCCAATCTGTGAGAACTGCAACGTCTACTTGGTATAGTAGTTGCCATTTGTTTTGTTGTTCATAGATATAGTCCATGGCTAGAACTGTTGTTCATGGAAAGCTTACCATAATTTTTATATTTGAGATACAAAATTGAGTGGCCTCAAGAAGCATTGAAACTGCAGATTTTTTAAGAAAGTGCCATTCTAAACACATCCATATTCCCCAAGACCGCCCTTGTGCCAGTAAGTTAATGCACATCACACCCATGACTGTGTTATCAAGTTGAATTACACTAAGCTTCTTCATGTAGAGGTAGCAGAAAGTCCTGTTACATGCTATATCAAGCATTTCCCATATTGATGTTTGATGGCTACCAATTTCCTACAGACTTGACTTCTGCCTTATCACATAAGTTTCTGTTATCAACCCTCTCCTACTAAATATAATTTTTAGTCATTTTTGGACAACGCGGGGATGGCCCTGACATACAATTTTTAGGACAGTAAAACTGGACCTAAACCGAGACTTCTCAGGCCATTAGCGATTTGAGAGGCACACTTTGACAGGAGTCAATCAGTGGTCAGTTTATTACTTATTACACAAGTTGGTTTTCTTGACTTGATTTAGCACATTAATATTTTTGTGCTCAATTCGTATCCAGTATAACATAAACACCCTTGGTATATTCTTGTGACATCATCCAATCCAAAATTAGTATAATACTTTCTAGGTTATTACCTCAACTATGTTTCCTCAAATATATATTATCTCTATTACATACTTGTGATTGTATGATCGAATTAAATAACCCACTTAAATATTTCTAAGTGTGCGGCATATAACATTTTGATTAGTGTTTTTGGACCATATGGATAATGCAAAGCTTACCATGCGTGTAATATATACTAGAAGAATACTCCGCGCGTTGCAGCGGAAATTTCTATAAGAACTTACTATGTAAATGAAAGGGTATAAGATGCATGAAATTCAAAAATAATCTTAAAAATATGTGAAATTTAATATATTTTTATGGTGCTCGAGGTTTATGGAATGATGTGGATACATCCCGCGCGTTGTGCGGGGGAAATATTTTTAAAAAAATTGTTGTTTAACCAAAGAATATAAGACGTACTCTAAAATATGGTGTTTTTTAATAGAAACATGCATTGACCGATCGCGATAATAGAAAAAATCAATTTAATTGGTGTAAAATTCTATTGTATTTTTAAACATGGATGGAAAATTGATGACATGGATAAGTTGCATGTAAGAATATGGTATTATTGATAAATGTTAGTGGATGACATGGGTAATTAATTGGCTACAATTATGGATGATGTGGATACCTTGCATGTTGAGATAGACAACTTAAATGACCATATAGTGGGGTTTTGCTTTATAAGAGTTATAGATTTGCACAAACCACCTTTCATATTGTTGAACTTTAGTAGCACACCAATAACAGAGGCTTATAATTCAAGCTTGATATCTTACGAAATACTCTTTCGACCTGTATAAGGACTGGTTTGTTAATTGGTATATGTATTGTTTTACTGAAAAATAGAATATTCTAATGTAGGAGAACTGAAAATACTAGACTGATGAATTTATCACTGTAACAACCACCAATTGACAAACTGCAAACTAGATATGGATGCATCACATTAAAGAAGAAAAAATGTATATTCCTGCAGAAGTTACTTATTAAATAAAATATGTTATCATAATAATGTGCCAATTTTTCTAGAGTAAAATGCATATAATATAATTCTTTCATCACTACCATTATAGTGTTAAACTAGACGAGCGCAGCAACGCGCGCCTTTAACGATCTAGTTTACACTATGAAGCAATGCAAATAATTGCGCTACAAAAAACACATGGCAAGAAGCAACGCACAAATGGCAGATTTCCCATGGCAATGAATGTGTCAATACATGGCAAGATTATACTATGAAACAATGCAAAAATTTGTGCTACGACAACACATTTCAGAGATCTCAAAATGGCACTATACATACACATGGCAAACTTGATTTTCTTCTAATTTAAATCCATATGCAGGCTTATACCTCAAAATATGCACGTGACCATGGCCACATAAATTCAAGCACGGGCCGCAGGTTTATACCTCAAACATGGTGCCACAGACAATGAAGGAGGCGAGGAGCTGTTAGGATCTTTACAACAGTTACGGACGACCCCGCAGCAGCCGCCGCCGCCGCCAGCTCCCTCGCACGCGGCCGCCTCGTCCCGCCTTCCGCCGGCGCTACTGCGGATCCGCCTCGTCTCCGTGGCCTTAGGGCCATGGTGATGCAGTAGATCTCGGTTGTTGTCGGTGGAAGGGCATCGTTTTTAGATGTTTCTCTAAAATTATTTAGGGTTTGTGTCTTGTTCAGAAAGATGAGATGGTGGCGGATTTCTGAAGATGAAATAAAAGTCTCCCCGCCTATTCCCTATCCCGGTGGTGTGTTTAGCATCATCGGTGGGCGTGTGGAGGTGTGTCTTCGGCAGATTTATCCTTGGAGGATTTGCTCGAAGCTCGTCATAGTTCGTCTGCGTTTGCGTGTCTTCAGGTTTGATCCTTCCGATCTACGCTACTCTTCAACGGCGGCGGTTGCCGTTCCGGTGCGTTGGTTCTACGAGGCCTTAGCACGACGACTTCCCGACTGTCTACTACAACAAGTTTTGCCCAACTCCGGCGAGAGAGGGGCGATGACGGCGGCGCGCCTTCGGCTCGCTTCAGTGCTTGTAGTCGTCGCTAGGTGGTCTATGAGTCTAAATGTAATTTTTATTATTTTTAGTCTTCATTGTACTACCATGTTTGAAGATGAATAGATCGGAAGTTTTCTTCGAAAAAAAAAAAAAAAGGAGGCGAGGAAGGTGAGGGCACTGTCGTGAAGGGGGATTCCCATACAGCTCCTGGCCCACGGCGGTGGATCCCAACCCACGGCAGCGACATTCAGCCGATGCTCGACGTCGAGGGAAGGGAGATGGGGCGGTCGTGCTCCTGTTAGCGAATCCGCCGTCGGGTTTGCCCGCCTCTTCTTCGAGTGGAACTCTGCGATGCGCGCAAGATCCCGGACATCGCCGCCCGATCGTCAACCGGTCCTCCTCGTCGCCTAGCCGACACGGACCGCGGCAGCTCCTCCACACCGCCGACGTCGCGAGGTATGGTCGTGGAATCGACCGGATGAGCTCGTCGACGAGGGGAAGGGGATAGGCGGGTGCGGGGGCGGTGAGATAGTGAGGTCGCCTCTCTCACCCCGCTCTCTCACTCTATCTCTCTGGTGGATAAGGGGCGCGCGAGAAGACCCTGCAGCGAACGACAAAAAAATGTGGATCAGGGGAGTACGCCAAGATCAGTGCTATTATCTAATGGCCGACGAAGGGTCGCACCAGGAGACGAGCGCGCTGGCATTCGCGCTTGATTAGGGTAAAAAAAAGAGGTGTGTTGACTTACAATTCAGAGTAGCAGCCAAACAGAATATGGGATTCGTTTCGTTTCATTTAACAAATCCATGTGACAACCAAACAAGAAAACTGGATTTGGACAACCAAACAAGAATAATGGACTTGCAAATGAAATGAAAACACGAATGTGAGTTAATTGCAAAAAAATACCACAATTGGGCAACATTCACGAGTTGATGCCAATTTTCAAAATAATTACAAATATGTATCAAGATACAGACAGGTTGTTGTAAAATATAGTATTTCTACTCACCTAACAATTTGGATCCGCTGTCAGTCTCTAACTGAAAAAAAATATAAATATAAAAAAAAACGTAGTTGTATTTACCAGAACCGTATCGGTCTTTGTTTGAAAACCTCACTGCTACTGAGGAGGGCCTGCCACGATCCCCGTCGACGCGCACCTCCAGCTCCCTTTCCATGGCCAGCAGTTGATCCAGCTCTGTTGCCAGCGCGCTTCTACCAGCCTTCCGTCACGTCGCGCCCGCGCCGCCGCCGCAAGGCCCGCAACCCACCAACGCCGGCCATCACGCCCGTGGCCGCAGCGGGCCGCGCCCTCTGCCCGGGCTGGCCACGCTAGCCATGGCCGTGGTCGTCGTTGGCCTCACCCTCGTCAGGGCTGGCTGCGCCCATGCCCGCCTAGCCGCCGCTAGCCGCGCTTGTGGCCATCGCTGGTCGCGCCCTCGCCAGGGCTGACGGCGCCTGTGGCAGCCGCCTGCACGTCCCGGCCGTGGCCTGCATGCACGGCTTCGTGCCCAGGTCGCGTGCACGTGGCCACCAGCGCGAGCGCCACGACAAGCGCAAGGCCGCCATGAGGCAAGCTCACGGGGAGGGCGTCAGGACTGCAGAGGGCGAGCACAAGGCAGGGGCTGCCGGGACGAGGTCAACTTGCCACTGACGAGCATAGGCCCGCTCGGGGGCAAGCTCGCAGCATGGGCGGGGCCACCGGGCGAGCACGGGCCAGGCACGGGGCTAGTTTGATTAAGAGCTTTGCTAGACACACACGGAATTACAACTGGGTTTTACGGGCTGGTTAGTTTTTACTATGATTTGATTGGACTAATGAAGATAAGCAGCCCCATCAGGGTTAAATTCACGGGGGGGGGGGGGGGGGGGGTTATAGATGATTGGACAGCAATCCCGTAAAACCCCATAGCATTTTTGTTTGATTAACCAGGCATAGGTTTTTAAGTCGGAGAGGCTGACAGCATATCCAAGTTGTCAAATACAACATCTATACTTAAAAGGCCAGTGATAGGCGTCGGTCGACCGGCGCTAGACTGTCTGATCTTAGCGATTTAACGGTCCAGATTCGTGTGTATCCCTTCGTTTTTTACTGCAACATTTGCGGTACTTTCACAACTTTTTTGATACACGGATGCAACATTTTTATTTTTGGTGTTTTTTGCAACAAAAAAATTGTGGCTAATCACTTTATAACTTTTTCATTGTAGCAAAAAATCTTAACGGTAGTAGCGAAAACACACAATAGTGAAAGCAAAAATTTAAACGGTTGCAACATTGTGCGTAACAAAAACATACAACGGTAGTAGCAAAAACATATAAGGGTCGTAGCAGAAAAAGTAACGGTTGCAACAAAATTCATCGTCGCCGCCGTCGAGGTCGTAGCTCCGCAGTGGTGATGTAGCAAAAATCTTGGCCAGTAGTAGCAAAAACGGTAGAAACAAAATGGTTCACTGGTTGCAACATTACATACTCAGATATTACCCTGTACATTGTGCATTGTAGCAAAAACACCAGTTTATTCCTTTGTAGCAAAAATATGATATGATTGTAACAAAAATATGATATGATTGTAGCAAAAAAAAATTGGTGGATGTGCACAGAGCTGCTCATGGCCATGGCCGGCGATGTGGGGGCACGAGGAGGACCAGGACGGGCGCGGTTGGTCGGGGAGGTACCGGATCTGGGCAAAGGAAGGACGACGGCGAGGTTCCGAAGCACGGCGGCAAGCTCCTCGAGCCATGGCCATGGCGGCGGGCGGCGGGGAGCTCCTCGAGCTTAACCATGACGACTGGCGGCGGCTCATGGCCTCGGACATGACGGCGGGGCGGCGACGCGAGGATGCGGCCAGGCCGGCGGACGGGAAGCAGCACGGGCCGAAATCACGTGGCAGGGACGACCGGGAAAATCACTCGGCCGATCGGTCGTATTAGATCGTTTCCCTACGTAAAAATACTATATTTTGTAACGATTCTTGGTACATATTTGCAAGAAATTTAAAAAGTGGCACCAACTCGTGAATACTACCTCAATTGTGGTACTCTTTTCCAATTAACTCCACGGATGTCAATCAAGATGCAATAGTCCACCACAAGGTAAGAAGTGCAGGATTTTAACTAAAAAGAGAAGATGAGAAATGGGTTGTGCTACGCGTCCGCCGGCTGATCTTACGAAAGGATCCGCCGGCTTCACTACCGTCCGATTAGCACCGAAGATGTTTGTTGCGAAGCTTCTTTGCAACATAATGCTTGTTGCAAAGCTTTTTTATGCGCATGGATTTTTTACAGACACTGTTGCATTTAGCATGTCACATATAATATTCTTTGCGACGAAAGGCTTGTTGCGAAGCTCCTTTGCAACAAAATGCTTGTTGCGAAGTTTTTTTTTGCGTAGAGATTTTTTTGTAACCCGGTACTTGTACAACGAACAATGTTATGAAGCCTCTTTGCCACTAGATAATATTCAATTACACGTTCACATGAGACAAGGATCTAAGCATTTTTTTTCTCGATCGCATGCACCTAAGAGAGCCTCTGCTGTAAAGGGATCGAAGTAAAAAAAAATCAATCACGCACATATGAAACAACAAATTTTGCAACAGAGCCTTTGTTGCGATCGGACCATTGCAACAGAAACTCTGTTGCAAAGGGATCCAAAGCATTAAGCAACAGGTTAGAAACCCATGTAAACAGGTGGCAAGCGCAGAAGAAGGCCAGCGCGTAAGAAGTTATCCGCCGGCTGACGATAACCTTTTCCCATGAGAAATAGTAGGTGTCGACAGCCAGGCACGATTTACATTTCGACTACAGCAAGAACCAAGAAAATAATACTTTGCAAGACTCCGTTCCATTAGAGATGATTAACAGTAGCTAGGCTGCCATTCCTACAGGATTGTCAGTTAGCAACGGCAGGAGAGATCCTCCAGCAAATCATACTACATAGGCTGCGGCTGTACTAGTGCTACCATTGCATGACGAGGTAGTTACAACACAACAGACCTCCATCACAGACCAACACGATGTGCCTTGCGGCCTTCCAGAACTGAAACTCGCCATGAATCTATCTTTACACATCTGTGGAGGCAGAATGAATCGCCTCACACTCAGCATCTAGGCCACTTAACCTCCTGCTATTGTGTGAATGCATAAAACAAAGGAGTTCTGAATTAAACAGAAGAGAAATATAGAGAAGATGTATCAAACCCCACCTTGGTTTATCAGACTTGGAGAAGTGCTTAGACATGATGGACGCCTGTAAATTCAGTTCCCAGATGTAGGTTACTGTGAAGTTGGCAGGGATGAAAAGACATCTAGACACTACAAGCTGAATCCATATAATGCAGTGACCACAGTAACCATGTTATAAGTGTCTTTGTGATCACCATCTCTGGAGATATATTTGCTATTCCAATTCTACGGATAATTGGCATTTATAAGTCACCACATACCTGCTCTTGGATGATGCTTCTGGCTTCAACTAATTGAGCTTCGAGCTCAAGTTCACGCTCGGTAACTTCCGAGGTCACTTCAGCACCTTTTTGAGCATCTTGAAGTTGAGTCATTCGTGCCTGTACAGGAGAAATATGTTTTACAAAGTTAAAGAGGACAGTCAGGTAGAACAGTTGGACTACTGAAACATCAAAAATAAGGAACTCGTAACAGTTCAGTGCTTCCTGCCTTTACTGAAGCCATTTTGGTGCGTAAACTCTCCTCTATCTGGTCTCTGGCCATGTGAAAGGGCAAGCCAAAGACATCCTGGCAGGAGGAAACACAACAAAATCAAGGAGGGGTCTAGTGACACAATCTAAGCAGATTATGTGACAGAAAAGAAGGAAACACATGACAAACAAATAATCATTTCCCCATTTTTTTCATCTTTTATACTTCTGTTGTGATACCATACATGGCAGAAACAATATGTGTTATTACGAGAAATAAGTGAACCACCAAAAACCTCGGCAAAGAAGATTCGGCATGCATACCGTCTTGCCCCCAAGTGGGGACTGGGGTAACGCTGCCTCCTGCCTTCCATTACCAGCAGGCTGTGATGATCCATTTGGAGCATTAAGGAACTCACGCATATCCATCTGACATAGGACATTATTATTCAGATTAGCACATTTGGTGCGTATCAATCTATCATGAAAAGAATAATATAATGTGAATCCTATTAGCAATTTAGAATATTACACATACATACATTAACAAACAAAAGCAAGCAATGAGATGTGTAACATCACAGTACTTACCTGCATTGAACGTAACAGTGCCCGCAAATCAGCATTCTCCTGGACTAGTTCTTGCTTCTTCACTTCATATGCATCAACCTGAATGCATTGAAGGTTCCTTAGAATATATTCAAATAGCTATGCATCAGTATTACAGAAGTGGCTTAATGCATACAATCATTTTGTAGTAGTCATTGTCATTCTTTTTCCCAGTCCATGTTCCACGTTGCCGTCCCTCTTTCTATTAAACAAAATAACAAAGACATCAAGCAAAAGCTAAACATCATTAGGGACTAGACTAAAACTTCCGATATCTTCATAAGCATAGCACCTGCAACAAGTTCATTATTTCCATTCCTGAACGTGATGATTCCTTTTTTTTCTCCATCAGTACTTGGTTTAGCTTCTCCTGCAAACAAAAATAGGTCCATCCAATAGCCGCAATTCAGATTAAATCTCCATGCTATGTCCGTTACATATCTTCCGGGGAAAAATGTAACAGTTCACCTGCAATTTGATGTATTCCTTTTCTTTCTTCTTCGTTTCATGAATTTGTTGGGTGCGTACTTGCTGACAAAAGGAAGATGGTGAATCAGGACAAGGACCTCATCATCCCATTAACAAGAATGGTTACCATCATCCATACACAAATGAAACAAACAAAATGAAAAGAAATCTTGTAAGGGAAAGGAATAGGATAAGACCATTTAACCTGATTTCCAATAACCATTTTTTGAAATTCGTCACGTTCCTGCTGCAACTTCTCGATCTGAGTTTTCAAAGCTGCAGTGTTTTTGGCCTCCTGGTGATTTAGTGGGATTAGTTTCAAAAGTGCTAAAGATCCAAACAGAGTTGACACGAGAACAGACCGTTCGAGTCAAAGTGGCCAACTCTCGATCTTTCGCTGACAATTGGGCATCCATTCTTTCGATCTTGGCTTCCAATCTTGAAATGTCGGACTGCATTCTGCACATTGTATAACACAAGCCGCCATTAGACATATATAAAATAGTGATTTAGCAATATTCTATAAAACATTCCAAAGGCTGCAATCAAATGCGTAGATGCAACCCAACTGAATGAGCATGTGCTGATAATATATATTCAAATGAGCATATAATTGACTAGTGTTCACCATACACTGGGAACATTTGGGTAGGAGCTCCCAAGTGTTAAAATTTTCAGTCAACTACATTAATCTTGTCATGCAACTATATGACATGCAAATATACAGGAATAAGCAGCAACTAGACCCATGTAAATATAGAGATAGTACTGATGAGATAGCAAGGAAATGATGACTTAAAGTACATCAGCACTAAGATATCAACTTATCAAGGTAACCCAACGCAAGAGGTACTGTGCAGGTGCAATTAATGATGACAAATGGAATAAATCATTAAGTTGTTATAGGTGTAACTGGTTACACGGTAATACATACTAATGCTAAATCACTTACAAATAGAAAATGCTAGCACATACAAATGCAATATGTACGGGATGAGGTGGAGAAAGAATAGAGATAAAAAAGAACAAAACAAATCATCTCTAGAAAATGAAGAGCGAGGTGTACACTTCAGGCAGTGGCAGTGTTTGTTCATGCCACACAGTAGCGCAATATGGAAAAAGAATTCTAGGGTGGGATGATGATGTGGAGCATCCCATGGACATCACCATCGACTCACACCAAGTCCAAGCGGACCTATAACTCGGGCACGTGCAAGCAAAGTCCAAATGGAGGTGACTTAATTCCTCTTCGAGTTCCTTATGCATTTGAACGAGACTTGGTTGCTACCTCAATCCGGAATCTGATGTGTGCTTACGTACGAAGGAAAAAACAATGAAGAAGTGAGGAAGCAATGCCAAGTCACAACCGAGGAACGAGAAGAAAGAAGCAACGAAAGGGGGCAGCCAAGTGGCCGGAGTCTCCAGCCGAACCCACCCGGCACCTCTGGGACAAGACCGAGGGTGGACAGAAGAAGTCAGCCAGAGCCTCCGCCCTAAACAACATATAATCTCCGGAACACTGCCTACACGCAGTACATGGGCCGCTGGCCCTTGTATCGTTATTTCCCACCTACCCCTTTGTGTCTCGCCGGTATATAAACTGTACCTAGGACAATCTAGGGTTAACAAAGTAGAGACTAATAACGTGAGAGAGCTTTGCTCAATCTATCACTTTTTGGGATCAAGACTTCCCAAGGGAGTACAAAGGCCACCCACCGGTGAGGACTCCTACATGAATATTGTAACAGCCCACTAGCAGATCAAATCATCAATTTTCAAACATTTTTGCATTTTTAGTTTTTCCCCTTTGTGAGAAAACTAGCACAAACGTTCCTTGCCATGTGATACAAAATTGCTCCCGCAATTGAATTATTTCATTTCTTCCTTTTTCAGCCTTTGCAATTTTCTCAAGCTTCATTGTTGACCTTCTAAGCAAGCCCTCCTGGATTGTTTTGATCATGTTTTACCATGCCCTAGCCCCTTGCCAATATTCAAGATTTTATCCTTCCTAGAAAATGGGGTTGTAATTCTTGAATTTAATTCAAGCATTGAAATTACTTATACAATTTGGACCCAATTCATTTTCTAAAATATCTATTATTCACGAGGATCTTAAATCTGGTACCCCCCCCCCCCCCCCCCAGAGGCCACTTGGGCATGGCTTCTTATGTTCTCCTCCAACCCATCTAAGCCCATCCTACCCGAAGGGGTATGGACCCCTCCTTAACCGTCCGATCTTAATGCCACAGTGGGGATAGGTCCTCGCGTCCAGTGAGGAGGAGGAGGCCTCCATCTGTCATCTGTCCTCCGACCCCTCCTATTTAGCATCCACCAGACGCCCTCATGACCCTCTGAAACCCTAGCCCCCTCTCCTTTTTCGCGCCACCATAGCCTTTCCTTCCTTCTCTTCTACCTCTATTGTCCACCATGGCAGGAGGCCGCATGCACCATATTCACCATTGAGGAGAACTACTCGAGCGACAGCAGGGATACCAGAGAAACGGTATGGGTTCGATGAATATGATATTGGAAACTATGTTTCATATGAAGCATTATCTCCAACCCATAAAGCGTTTGTTGCTTCTCTTCAGTCTGTGTCAATTCCGACTGACTGGAAAAAGGCAAAGGATGACTTGAAGTGGCGAGGTGCCATGGTAGAAGAGCTAGAGGCTCTATGTAAAAACAAGACATGGGTACTAACAACCCTTCCAACAGGAAAGAAGGCGGTCAGCTGCAAATGGGTATACACTGTGAAGGAGAATGCAGAAGGAAAGGTTGAGAGGTACAAAGCAAGACTTGTGGCGAGGGGGTACAGCCAAACAAATGGCATTGACTACGATGAGACCTTTGCTCCAGTAGCGAAGATGAACACTGTGAGAATTCTGATCTCATGTGCTGCAAATTTCGGGTGGCCTTTACACCAACTAGATGTGAAGAATGCCTTCTTGCATGGGGACTTGCAGGAGGTATACATGGAGATTCCACCTGGGTTCTCGACTTCCAAGACTGTTGGCAAGGTATGCAGGCTAAAGAAAGCCCTTTACGGACTAAAGCAGTCTCCAAGTGCTTGGTTTGACAAGTTTGACGGGCGGTGTGTGATATGGGGTACAGACAATGCAATGGTGACCATACATTGTTTTATAGACACTCTAAAGGAAAAATGACCATCCTTGCAGTTTATGTTGATGATATTATTATCACCGGTGATGATGATGTAGAGATAGCAAGGTTAAAAGGGTGTCTGAGTAAGGCCTTCGAAGTTAAAGATCTTGGTCGACTCAAGTACTTCCTTGGTATAGAAGTGGCCAGGTCTGGCAAAGGAATAGCTCTTTCTCAAAGAAAGTATACCCTAGACCTCCTGTGTGATGTTGGCATGTTGGGTTGTCGAGCTGCTTCAACCCCAATTGACCAAAACCATAAAGTGACTGCCTAATCTGGTGACTTGGTGGATAAAGAAAAATACCAGCGATTGGTGGGAAGATTGTTGTACTTGTGTCATACACGACCAGGCATTGCATTTGCGGTTAGTGTTGTGAGCAGATATATGCATGAGCCTAGAAGTGAACATCTTGATGCAGTATATAGAATCTTGAGGTACCTGAAGGGTTCTCCTGGGAAAGGACTAATATATAGAAGTCATGGACACCTTGTCGTGGATGGTTATTGTGATGCTAATTGGGCTAGCTGCCTGGATGATAGGAGATCAACTTCGGGTTATTGTGTTTTCGTAGGACGAAATATAGTGTCTTGGAGAAGCAAGAAACAACATGTTGTTTCCAAATCAACTGCAGAGGCTGAATACAAAGCCATGTCTCAAGGATTGAGTGAGTTGTTATGGACAAGGAATTTATTAGAAGAGTTGAAGATATTGAAGACCGGTTGTATGAATGTATGGTGCGACAACAAGTCGGCAATTAACATAGCAAACAACCCAGTTCAACATGATAGAACCAAACATGTGGAGATTGTCAGATTCTTTATCAAAAAAAACTGGATGCAAAGATTATCAAGATAGAGTATGTGAGTTCAGGACAACAAATTGCAGATTGCTTGACTAAAGGGCCGAGAACCAAAGAATGCAATGAAGCGTGTGACAAGATGGGAATGGTAGATATCTATCACCATTCTTGAGGGGGAGTGTTGTATAATAGAGGTCCATCCCCTTGGCCCATTAGGCCCATGGCCCATTCTAGTAAGTGACCTGACCTAGAAGGAGGGCACGAGCAGACACCCTGAGTCTCAGCCGCCAGAGCTATCCTCCACAGACCACAGGTTTGTCTCCTCTGCTCTACAGTTCCATATATGCTTTTGCATCTATTCTAGATGAGGAACCCCATCATGTAGTCTATCTTCATGTATGGGCAATTCTTGATCTTGACCTATCAATTATTGCATATGCCATGTTTATGTTGATCATGCTATGTCATGTTGATCTTTCCATGTCATATTCTTCCTTTGCATTTCATTCCATTGCTTTCTTGCTTAGGTTAATTGACCACTCAATCATAGTGTGATTTGTGATTGTAACAGCCCAAGATCTCAATAGGAACGATAGAATACTCATATCAACAAGGTGCACCTTCTTTTCCGGGAGCCCATCGGGAAAGAACTACCAGGTTAAGCGTGCTAGACTTGGAGTAGTCTTGGGATGGGTGACCGACCAGGAAGTTGATCCTAGGTGCGCACGAGTGAGGACAAAGTGTGAAGAAAAGACTAGTGTTGGTATGTGAGGACAGTCTAGATCCCAGACGCACCGACCATGGAATCGGTGGTTAACCAGTGGGTTTGGTCGGGGCGTTACGGTTGGTATCATAGCCGACCCTGGCGATTACACGGCGCGTGTGCGGATCAGTGAGGCTTACATGGGGTACATGTGGGATGCCTGCACTGGTGCGTACAAACGTGTGCCCAAGGGAAACGTTCCTGCTAGGCCGACGGAGACGTCGGTTCCTTTGAGGGGTGGTGTATGTAACAGCCCAGGATCTCAATAGGAATGATAGACTACTCATATCAACAAGGTGCACCTTCTTTTCCGGGAGCCCATCGGGAAAGAACTACTAGGTTAAGCGTGCTAGGCTTGGAGTAGTCTTGGGATGGGTGACCGATCAGGAAGTTGATCCCGGGTGTGCACAAGTGAGGACAAAGTGTCCAGAAAAGACTAGTGTTGGTATGTGAGGACAGTCTGGATCTCAGGCGCACCGACCATGGAATCGGTGGTTAACCAGTGGGTTTGGTCGGGGCGTTACAGTGATATGCCTTGTTGGGTACACCGAAGACCAGCTGAGTACCTTCGTGTACTCATGATACTACCACCAATGTTTTTAGGGTTCTTCATCGACAAACAAGTATGGTGATCGACAATGTTCTACGTGAAGATTCGACGACTAGTTTAGCGGATCCCAGTGGGGATCCTAGAACCGAAGGGTTATGGGGTTGATGCTTTTGTTTCTGCCTCTTAGGCACTTGATGTTGTTTGTACTCAGACTTTGTATCTTCTGCTGTTGTATTTGTATTTGTGCACTTGTATGTCTTATTGTAATATACATGCATCCTTGAAAGTGGTAATGTAATGATATCAATGTTCAAATCTGGGGCATATGGCAGCGTCATGTGTCACGGTGGGTTCAATATGTGCTTCTATTTGGAAAATGGACGAGGACATCTAAATCTAGAATAGCACCGCATATGGAACCTTACAAATATAAGCCCTCCAACTCTTCAGGTTTTAGGGAAGAACTATCGCTAAAGACCTCCATCTCCTTGGATTTGGGATGAAGTATCTTTTGTTACCCTTTTCCTTCGTTTGTTTGTTGGATCTAAGATGCACCTCTTGTGTTGACCTTGCCCTATGAGTAAGTACATGGTGGTGAATCTTGTCCTTGTGTGTATTTTCTCCTGATTTCCCCTTGTTGTCGTCTTGTTCTTCATGTTCATCCGTGAATCCACCTCCAATCGTGAAGATCAGGCCACCCTTACCCAACAGTTTGCCCCATATAAGATGATGCCAAAGGCAACAGTCTTAAAAAATTGCTAGGTTTAGTTTGATTCGTAGCAAGAATAAAATGCTCAGCGCATTAGCATAACTTCAACTTCATAGACAAGCAAAATTGAGATTCAAACTTCAAGGGCATAGTTATAAAGCTAAACAGCAGGTGCTATATTGATGTCATCTTAAGTAAAACTCAGTTCATTGTGGCAAACCTCATTTTCTTCATTATATTTGTGTCCAAGCTATAGACATTTGTTTGGCTCACAAGAAAAACAGAAGGACTCCCATCGAGTACTAGAAAATACGGAACTGAGTTATTTGAGCCAATAATAGCAGAAAATGCAAGGTGGGGGGGGGGGGGGGGATGGGCTGGGCAGGAACACACAGAAATATGAATAATTGTGCTTGAATTCTGAAGGACTCTCAACTTCACCAGCCTACACTCTATAAAGACCAACGTTCAGAAGGTATTGACAAAGAATGGCATGCACTATCCTAGGTCACATTTTCAGATTGCATAACAGTGGCCTAATTCCCTGATGCATAACATTAATTTTAATTAACCAAACATCATGTACATTCATGACAAAGCTCAAGGAAATAAATAATGCGGTGAAGATAATGCCATCCCAGAGCGCGAGGCCTCAGCAAAGACTACCAGTATGTCCTTAGAGTGCAGAACTGTGCAGTGCACTATATTGCTAAACTGTACTACCCTGCAGATCAGGTAGGCGATGCATAACTAAACATCATGTACAAGTCATACCCTTATATGCAGATCAAAGAAACAGAAAGCTCACCGTTGCCGTAGATCACTGGTCGAGTCCCGGAATTCGATGTCTCTCTGGCGCTGCTGCAGCAGTGCATGCATGCAGTTGCATGTTCTTGCAATAGATACCTGCGCCATAGAGACAGAATAAGTTGGAAAATTTAGAGAAAGAAGCGCCTTAAAGATGACATTTGTACATCCACCACCAACAACACAAACAAAAGGAAGTTTGTTATACTTCAAAGAAGAAGAAGAGCATCCAAACAACCACAATTTAGGGCCTCTTTGGATTGTAGGGCCTTCACAGGAATACTGTAGGATTTTGAATCCTACGGAATTTTTCTTATGAAAGCCCTTTGGATCATAGGATTGGGACTACTAAATTCCTGCAATCCAGAGAAGCCCGCATCTAAACTGCCATCAAATTAATACAATAACATGCAGATGGCAAGTCACATCCTAACCGGATCGGTGGCGAATAGGTCGAGCGAGGCCGGGAAGCCGAAGGTGACGAGCGTCTGATTGAGGTACTTGGCGCAGTGCTCGAGATTCCCCGCGTCGGCGAATACCCCGACATCGCCGCTGCAACAACAACGCAGCGAACCTCGAAGTCATCAGACACCCGCCCATCGCATAAGGACAAAAACCTATAAATCGCGGCGCTCACCTCATGCCGACAGGAGCCGGTGGCTGTAGGTGAAGGTTCGACGAGGCCTGCAATTGAAAAAATGATAGAGGGAATTAGGGGGGAGGGGGGAGGGTGGATCTGCAGCGTAAGTAGGGCTTACCCGGAGCTCGAGGCGCGAGGAGACCGACATGGGCGGAGGGGAGGCTGGGAAGAGAGATCTGGCGAGTGGGATGGGTGGGGAGGACCGGAGTGGTGGGGTTTTCTGAACGAATCTCGCGAAGATTCACATACATACATTATACATTATTATAAAACTAAATCATGAAGGTTTTTAATTTTGTTCATTTTTTGAGTTGATCAATGAATAACAGGAGCTTGACAGCTGTTTTGCTACATTGCTACAGTTTAGCTACAGTTTTTTTGTGTTGATGAGAAGTTTCCTGGTTGGTTCACCGCTTACCGCATGTTTGCCTTGTTGTACGTTCCTATCTTCCTGCCACGTCGAGAGAGGACGGAGAGAAAGAAAAGAGGAGCGGCCGGTTGGCGTCATTCACCCACGAAGCCGCCGGTTCATTGCCTGCCATGACGCCGCTGCCGCAGCCTCCTCTACTTCTACCGCCCCCTCCCTTCCCTCCTCCATCTCGGCGTGGCCACCGGGGCCGCGTTGAATCGAATCGGATCGGATCGATCTCGGTCAGGCCCCGCCCCGACCGGATCTCCTGTGGCTCCGCCAAGGCGCCAACGGCAGAGAGCAGCAGCAGTAGTGCCAACAGTCGTTTCCCCTTTCCTCTTCATTTTGTTTTCTGGTTCTGTTGTGTTTTCCGCTGTTGATGGTTTTGTGATTGATGTACTGGTTGTGTGTGATAATTGGTTTCCTCTGGTTCCAGCGACGGGAGGAGGAGACAGTGGCGCTGGCACGGGAGAGAACCCCTAGGCGGTGTCCGTACGACGCGTGCGAGGACGAGGACAAACACGCCGCTGCTGTGCGGCATTGACTTCGTCGTGGCCATCGACTTCGACCCAGGGCTCCACTACCTCTCCCTTGATTCAGAAGAAGAAACAGGGTGGTCCACGCACATGAGGAGGTGCGGAGCTGTAGGACGGAGATGCATGCAGTCCTGGCGGTGGCCATTCTCGGCGAGCAACCAACTTGGCATTTGCATCAGGGGAGTTGATACCTATGTGAATATAAAGTTTCTTCTGCACTTATTTGGCTCTTCAGTTCCATTTTTAGTATGTATGACAATTGACAAGTCTATCTTACTTGAGACGAATTTCATCTTTAGTGTGTATGACAACTCTATCTTACTTGAGAAGGATCCTATTTCTGTACCATATGGTTTGTGTGGATAGGCTATAGAGGGTCCGTCTTTTGAATTTCACGGACTAAAGTCTCACTATGCCTCTCTTAGTTTAAGGGAGTACAACTACCACATGCCTATGTTTAGGCGTAGAAGGTGAATTTAATCTTTGGAGGCGGCATATGTCTTTTTCGATTATGAAATTGTATATGGACTTAACAATCAACTACTAATTTTTCTCTTTGGAACTTTTGAGATGGAGGATTAGTGTTTGAAACATGTTTACATGTACTATTATACTTCCCCCCTATGTTGCAGCTATTTCTTCAGGTTCTTTGTAATGTTATTTTTTCGTGTGTTTCTTGCAGGGCCCAGCAGCTCTTGCTTCCAGTTTTCATTAGGAGAAATAGGGCTAGCTGGGGTGCATCAAAGGTGAAAGATAAAAATAATAATTCTATCGATCATCCATGGCTGTAATTTGAAATGCGGGAGACTATATTTTCGTGTGTGCTGCAAGACGCTCACAATGGCTGTAAGGTACCAAGACCTGATCTTTTTCCTACTGCACTAGAACTAACCGTGTTACTTCTATTATTTTTGGACTGTCGTTGACAAGTGGTTCCATTATTTAGTTAGCAGGTTTTAGTTGACAACTTAGATCAAGAATGAGTGATGCTAATTTGTGATGATATGCCTACCCGTGGACATTTATTTATGAACAACAAGCCCTTATTTTTTCTATCCTTCAGATTGCATTTTATCATAGCTAGATGGAGAGAAGCTATGATTTTGGGCATGTTTTGGCTGCCTTTATGGCTATAGGGAAAGCACAAGATAGTGGATACTTGGATTATGATTGAGTCAGTAAGAAGCTGCAATTACTCTATTTCTACCACTCAATAGCTTTCCTTCAATGTTTTCTGAAGAAACTCTCAAACTAAGGTGAAGCACCGTGTAGTTTTTGTGGAGGTCGAATATGAGCATGTGGTGTTGAAGACGAGCGGTCAATGTTGGGGCGATGCATGGGCGCACAACTTCTTCTCATCTTCCTGGAGTCCATTGCAAAATCTCGCGCCTTTTTTGGTTAGTTGGTGTGGTTCAGATGGCCTAAACAAATGTGTGTTGCACAGATAAACTACTTCTATGAATTCCCGTTATAAGTGCATGTTGTTCATTTATAGTGCAGGTTACATAGTATTGGCTCTATTTTTGTCTGCTTTATATTTAATTAATTTGTATTGCCTGGTGTGGTTTAGATAATCTTTTGTTCCAGGCTATGCTTCCACCAAAACTTCCATGCAATCTACATAAATTCAAATACAACATAAATACATGATCATTGCTCCATGTATTGATCTTTTGTTTAACTGGTGAGTCTTTTTTCGTGTTTTCTTCTTCATACAATGACTGATCTTTTCCCTTTGTTAATATTATTTTTTGAATGTTTACTTTTATGCAGAAGAACTACCTTTTTACTTTATGGCATAGTTGACCTCCAAGTTTCACAATCTTTGTTTGAAATTTGCGCCAATCAATGGTTGTACTAGAATGGCACTTTCTGAAGTTTTCGATATACGGTCTTAAGTTTTATGCTGCCATCGCGCCTTCTGAACTTTTTTTATCTTTTATCTTTGCCTCCACCTAGACAGTTATCATTTTCTTCTGTTGCATCTATGTAAGCACTTTGTACCTGTAAAGTGAAAAAATAGTAACTGATCTTTTGATTGTGAAATCGTCCAAAAAAATTGTATTTCTGCCTGTTTCATTTTTCTTATGAAAATTTCATGTGCTCTAATTTTTTTCATTTTATATCTGAAAATTTATCGAATTTATGGACGAACTACATTCATACAACCACGACTATGCTGCTTCTGAAGGCACCCCACCAAACCTGCTGGTTTTTGAATTTATCTTGAAGGCCGACACTAAGATTGCCCTTGCTTCTTACTCCCCAAATTACAGAGTAATCAGTGCTGCCCTCATGCACCTAGCCTGCCTTGCTGACTGGCCAGTCCTAAGTGGTAGCAAGAATGAGCCTGTCGAATAACAAGAATCAGTCCTCACATAAAAATCTTAACTGCAAAGAACTAGAGATAAAGTCTTAGCTAGAGAATTTGTCCATGTTTGCTTACAACGAATATAGAAAAACTCCCTGTTTTCAGGTGGATATATTTACAGTAGTTCAAAGATCACTATAGACAAGTGAAATGAGAGCTGACATGTTATTATTGGTTAGAAGATCAACTTTTCTTACTATTCGCTTTCAAACATATAGATCCCATGAATAGCGTTATTTGTTTCTTTTTTGCATCTATAGAAATAAGCATAAGGCTACAGTCTGCACCGTATTATCTACACAAATAATGCTTGAGAAAAAATATGCAGTCAAAAGTAAATTTGCATAATAGAATATACATGTTGTACCAGGTCTGAACTAAAAGGCAGACTGAATGTTCTGAATATATAGATGCACTGGAAGTATTCTTATATGACTTATGATGGTGTTGTTCTGTCAGGAGAGTGAATTTTTTCATATAGAAATGCCAAACATTGGTTCTACAAGAATAACGTCTGTCCGTGCCATCTCCAAGCAAAATAAAGTGTCGAAAGATTGTCCAAAGACTTAAGAGTGAAAAATGTATGCTTCAAATACAGAGCCATTTTCTCTTATGTGATAACTTTTGTCAAATGGCTGGAAAAGAAAAATCAATTCTTGAATTACACGGCCAAATATATCTACTAGCTATGTTAACCCAATCTGATACTTCCAGTACACGGCCAAACAGTTGAAAAAGAAGTCTTCAAATACACAGCAAGTACAAGCTGAAAAATCTACTGCTTAATGGCTTACTTACACTCTGAGCTGAGAAATTTTTTCTTCCTCTAATTTAGCAAATTTTCATAGACATAAAATAATAAGCTATAAGCAATAAAGTACAAAAAGATTCACAAACAGAGATAAAATAAATAAATAAATGTTCAAGATGTTGTGTACATTCGTGTAAGCAACTGCAATGGCTTGCAATGACTTCCTGGAATATGTCATAGATCTGTCTCGGCATATTGAGAGCATGAAACAGAATTTAGCAGGAAAGAAGTATTTTTTTTAAACACATCCAAAAAATGCAGGTTCATTTTACACGTGTCACTGTAGAAAAAACACACTTTTGCTCTTATCTGCTGCCACGTGAACCATACATGCAACTCCTTAGCCCATCAAACAAAAATGAATGCATTCATAATCTCAACAACAACTAACCAGGAAATTAAAAACAAGCACGTACACACACTAAGGGCTCCCCAATGCATTGTTTCTTAACACAATATCATAGGAGCAATAAAAACTTAAGATACAACCTCTACAATGCATTGTTTCTTAGAGGTTGTATCTTATTTAATGATTTTAGTTTCATGCATAAATATGATTGGTCTAATCATGTTTTTTGCATATGGTCACGTGCAAGGGTTGTATCTTAGCTAAGATACAACCTCCATCTCTTTCTTCATTAAATAGTATGCCACATAAGCAAAATGCCTATGATTATGCGCTAAGATACAAACATTATGAGTGCCCTAAGCAATCATGCTTCCACCAAAACTTCCATGCAATCTACATAAATTTAAATACAACATAAATACACCACACAAATATAATAACACTAAAACCAGCAATGAGCAAACACACGGGCGCGGCGTGACGCTGCGCCACCACCCAGCTAGTACAATTTTGTATGGCCAGTGAGTGATACGTTGTCACAACCCCAAGTTAGGTATGTGCTAGGTTAAGCATAGGCCTTTGCATCATGATAAAAATTTAAAAAGAAATCAAAATGGGAGAGAGAACACCCCCCAGATGAATTAATTCAAATGGCCAGATAAAAAGTTGCTCCAAAAATTCCTTTTGTATTTTTGAAAACTCCCATAAATGAGTGTGATCACATATCAGGTGATGTGGGACCAAACCCATGCTCATGGATTTTTCAAATATTCATTCAGGAGCATGGATTTAAATTTAAAACCCTATTTGAATTAAAGTTCAAATAATTTGAATTTTAAAAATGTCCAAACTTTATAAGTGGCTAGCTATATATATCTAGAGGCCACATAAAAATTTGGGGCATTTATAAAAATGCTTAGCTATTTTTTATTGCAAGGCACAACAAATGTCAGAAAAGAAAACAGAAAAGAAAAGAAAAAGGACTTACCTGGCCGAAGTGGCCCAACTCATCGCCCAGCGACCCACCAGCCTGGCCCAGCCCGCGAGCTCGTTTGTCGTCTTCTTCAAGCTGCTCGGTGGCGAGCCAAGAGCGCGCGGCGGCCGCCACCGCGACGTCGAGGGACGTCCCCCCTATCCTTGCGCCACGGTGACGCCTAGAAGCCGTGCATCCTTCTCCTCCTCTCGCCACAGCCTCTCCCGCCCCCTGTGCGTTTTCCCCAAACCACCCGAGCGCCGCCGCAGTTCGTCGTCGACGGGAAACGCAGCCAACGCCGGAGCTAGACCAGAAGAGCTTGTCCATCATGCGCATCGTCGTCGACTTCCTCGATCTGGAGAAGATGGAGGTCTAATCGAGCCCGAGGCCGTCGCAATCCTCGCCATCGTCTCGCCGGAGCCGCCGCACGTCGTCGTCAAATTCGTCGCCTACAGACCCTCCCCGGCCTCGTCGTCACCACCAGCACACTCGTGGTGAGCTTCTATTTCAACCTAGCTATCCCAGGGTCTCCCTCCCGTACTCTGTCGCCGTTTTCCATGAGGAACGAAGAGCACCACTGCCATGAACGACGAGGATGAGGTTCCAGTACCCCTCCGCCACCCCCGTGATGTCCAACGTGCTCCTGGCACCTCCAGGAGTCGTTTGATGCAGCGCTAGCTCAAGATCTCCCCTCGCAACAACTTTTCCGTCGAGCCCATACCACGGCCACCGTCGCACGTCGTCGCCGGCGTCACTCCGGTGCTCCCCGGTGACGCTGCCGTGCCCTGGGTGAAGCGCGCAAGCACGAGGATTCGATTGGTGGTCGCGGCGTGCCTTTTGGTCGCCGGAGTCGTCGTCCAGTGGATCGCCGCCGCGTCGGATGTCGCCGTCGACATGTCGCCGGCAGCGCTGACGTGGCCGCCATTAGTTTAGGTGCTAATGACCCCCTGGTGAGACTGACCCGTGGGCCCAAGGCCACTAACTAACCCCTGGTTAGTTTAACTAACCGGGTTTAAACCCCCCCCCCCACTGACAGCAGGGCCCCAATCGTCAGCTGCCCCCTGACGTCAGCATTGCGCCAGGCTGACGCAGTAAAGGATTTAAATCGATTTAATTAATTCAGAAAATTCCAAAAAATAGATTAAACTTTGAAATTCAATAACTTTTTAATCCTAACTCCAAATTGCACAAATAATATGTCTAAAATTATCAGAAAATACAAGGATTATGAATATGCAATTTGTTTTCATGCTTGACCATTTTAAAATGGGTGAACAGTAGCAAACATGCATATGGATCCTTTTCAAATTCAAATTTGGAGTGATTTTGCAAATGATTTTGCAACACCCTTAATTCCAATGGATTCATCCACACATCAGAAGCTTTACTTCAACTATACCACATCACTTCTTGATCAACATTTTCAAATGAACATTCATGCATTCAAATGCATTTGAAATTCATCGATAAATCAAATGGAGTTTGAATTTGCATTTCAAATGCAATATACTCCTTTTAAATGGAATGCTCAACACATCAGAACCATGAACATCACCATTACAATCTTATTCATGTGATTGTGCATTGTACATTATGTTGATCCTATGATTGTCATGTTGCTGATAGACGTGCAACCGGAATCGGAGGCCACCCCCTTCGTTGAAGACCCCGTGGCTGAACCCCGTCAGCAAGGCAAGCAAACCCCCATTGATCATGTCGATAAAATCCCAATTCCCTCTCATGTCTTGCTTATGCATTGTATAGGATGATTACCATGCTACGTTTCTACCGCATAGATGAACCCATTCCTTTGCATGACCTATCATTTTGTCACAGTAGTAAGCAAACCACAATCCTAGCAAATGTAGGAGTTGATTGATATCATGTGACCCCTGCAATTGTTACTGCTTATTGCATGCTTAGAGTGATACCATGATGATACTGTTATGTGAGTCGGGATGGTAGTGATCATGTTGATGATGGTGGAAAGGTGTTGGTGAATCTACCCTAATACAAGGTGAACGATGAGAGGCTGTGTAGGAGTACACGGTGGGTTGTCTCGTTGAACACCGCCCTAAGTACGAGTTCTTGTGTGGTGATCCAAGATGAAGAGTACAACCACGCATCGGGCTCACTGACCCCTCTCAGCTTACTAACTCATCCCTTTCGATGTCCAGATGTCGCAGTAGTTCGAATTTCTGTAGGTATTGTGGCCTGGTAGCCAAGTGAGAGAACGACTCATCCGAGACCGGCTTTCGCACCATGCACACATCGTCTGGGTCCACTTCGGTAAACCGGCCGGGTTCACGATAGTGGAAGACAATCCAGATAGGCGGCTTTCATGGACTAGATCGGCTATGAGGTAACAGTTGTGGTGGCATCCTCGCTGTCATCTCTTGAACGGTGACACGCAAAAGGTGGTAACTGATGACACGTGTGTGTAGCGGTACACCCCTGCAGGGTTAACAAAACTATTCGAATAGCCGCGTCCGCGGTTATGGACTGCTTGGAAAGCTTATCTTGATTATTAGACAACTTGAACTGGATACTTTTAAAACACACCAAGATAAGTGTGAGTGCTATGGCGTGCTTTCTCGTGGGGAAGTCGAGGAAGGCACCATAATGGTGTAATTGGTTGAAGAGGTAGTGGACTCGTGTACGCTTCTTACCTCAAGTCTGGTACTCGTAGTTTAGGATTAGCCAAGTCAAAGCTGGCACTTCTGCAAGTGAAACCCCACCTCCCTTTACCTTGATACATGTGCATGAGTAGTATAGTTCCTACGTAAGTCTTGCTGAGTACGACTTTGTACTCACGTTTGCTTAATCTATGTTTTAGATGAACCCACCGACCCCGATGGTGGCTTATACCCGAAGCTCGAAGAAGGAAGACTCATACCAAGACAAAGCTAGTGTAGTCCCAGTCAGACGACTGGTTCCCTCGTGGAGGGCTTGTTTTTAGATAAGGCTTCTCTAAGCCATTTGTTAAACTTGTCTGTACTCAGACCTACTTTGCTTCCGCTTGTCTGTTGTAATGTTGGATCACATGCTTGTGATCTCTGTGTGCACTCTGTAAGACTTATTAATAAAGTTGTATACTTTGTAGAGAATTGCAATGATACCTGCTGTTCATACAAGGCATGTGTGTTGCGTGTATGTTTATAACATACATGTCTTTGTATGGGTTTTCGAGACCTTAGTTGTGATTTGGCTGGCGGTCTTTTATACACCAAGTGGCCCTTACATGTGCGCAGCTTGGGGCATCGCGATGCGATTGTTCGTGACTCCGTCACGTGCACACTTTGATGTATGATCGAGCCCGCCCTAGACCCCGACTAAGTGATCGGGCTGGAATAAGTCTATATAAGGGTTATAATACAATCGATAGTATGGTTGAGGCGACTTGTCTATGAGTATGTGAGTTCACCACCCATATCATTTAGACTTGTGTGCGGACGATGAGGACCCATTTCAGTTGATCATCCGGCCTGGATGGGATTCCCCTCACGTTCGATGCTTTCCGAGAACGTTCTGTGCTTGGCCTTGTTTGCTCAGACAAGTGGGTACGGTTCTCGGCTCTCCATATGATTGTGTTGTAACGAGGCTTGCATACGCTAACCCCGGGTCCCGACAGATACGCACCGGTCGACCGGCTTGGGCCGGTCAGACCGCAGCCGTTAATGAATCAGATTTGCGCTATCTTTCAGATTATACGATTATAATATTTGCGGTATTTTTGCAATATTTATGATATATTTATAATTTTTTGATATACGGATGTAAATTTTTTAATTTTGATACCTTTTACTACCAATTGCAACTTTTTTTCATGGATGCAACAAAAAAATATTTTATGCATTTTTTTTCACTGTTGCAATAAAAAATCTGATAAAAAAATTGCATACCATATTTATCATCAATTCTTGGCAGCAAATTTGATCACCGCTTGTAGCTTTTTTTATCACGGTTGCAACAAAATTCGGGACCCATCATCATCGATTACACTTTATCTTTTTTGTTGTAGCAAAAATCATTAGTAGCATTTTTATACCATGCTACCAAATGAATGCGCTTAGCACTAAAATACTACTAGATTCATTCGTTTAGCAAAAAGTAACATAGATCAACGTAATAATATTTTAGTATAATAGTAGTACATATAGTAGTATTTTATACTGCGGTTGCAACATTTATCATGTATCATATGCAACAAAAGCGAAAAAGTTGACACAGCTGGGCCTCGGCCTGACCGACTTAAGCTTTGGTCGGTCGGCCGGCCAGGAACATTACCCATTTTCTATTAATAAACGGAGATGTGTTTCTTCTTCCGTCATAACGATTTTATAAGAAAAAACTTTCTTTCATAGCGAATCAACCCGCACTTTACCATAACAAGTGAAAAAAACGATTTGTAGTGTTTATTTTCTTTGTCGTTCGCTCGTGTCGTTCCTCACCTTGTGATATGGCCCAACAAAGCCAACATGTGCAGTCCGGCTCGGAATACAACCCCCGTCGACGACACAATCTCGCTTGGCTCCGTCCGTCCGTCGTCTATCAGTATATAGGCGAAATCAATCGGCTTAGTGATCCTCTTCTCGAGAGTAAAGAACCTGAGATCTGTACTATTTTTCCCACGAAAATCTAGCTGCCGCCTCAATGGCTGGCGCATCTTGGCTGATCTGTCGTGGAGGACGGGGAAGGACTTGGTTAACCCGTCGTGGAAGGTGTGGACAAGGCAGCGGCTCACGGAAAAGACAGTGGTAAGTCCTCCATGGCATGTGGTCGTAGTCAACGTGGGCGAGCCTAGCTATGCATACGACGGGGATATTGTCCCAGTACGCCACCGTATACTGCTGGAGAAGCGTCATCATCTTGTACAAGAGCTTCAATATGTGATGCGCGCAGTTGTCAATCTTGTTCTTAAGGAAGCGCAGCAACATGTTGTCGCCTCCCTCTGGGAACACCATCACCACGCGCTCCTCCCTTGCCGCTACTTGCAGGGCCGGTGGACCAGCGGGCTGGGCTCTCCCCTATTCTTCGTGCCACATCTAGATGATCTGTTGTTACCTCAACAAGGCATGCAAGAGGATGTCCCCTTCATATTGTTGTTTCTCATCCGGGCTGCCGCCGTCGGCAACATCCTCCTCGGAAACTATGAGTTTGCTCTGCTGCATCACTCACTTGCCAAGTGCTTTACGGCGACGCGTAGTGGATCGATTCTTCTCTAGATAAACATACGTACACAACAAATTACAAGCTGCAGGCTAGCTTAATTGATCAATGTTAGCATAACAATGAAAACGTAGGCACGCACTAGGCATATAAAACTAGATGCTAAGCAGGATGGTGGATTGATCTAGCGGCGAGTACATGGCTCGATTCAAAGAACTCACACGTAAGTCAACTAACAGGTGCACAACTCCAACTGCAATGAGTCAAGTTAGCCTTTTATGATAGCTGTTAGAATTTTTTTCTGCTCCTCCTAGCCGCGAGTTCATGCACCGTAGCTTTCAATACTTTCAAAGCTAAATTGTATAAAGTAGAAGTTACTATTCTACAAAGAGGGCAAACTTAGGAATTTTCATATTTCTGCAGTTCTGATTTTTTCATCGGTTCATGTTTTTTTATCTAACTTGATATTAGTTTTGCATAACGCTTGTTAGAGAAATATTTTCCAAGGATTGGGATCCTCAATGCAATGCATACCCCGGCAACATGCATGTTTCCTTTCCTCTGTTCATTTTCAAGGCCAAAATATCTTTTTGATGCTTCCAGTGTAGAAGAAAACCAATGCTCATTTGGGTTAATTTGCATGTCTAAATATGCAAAGAAGGAACTCAAAAATTACACGTGCAAGCTCACATTGTTCAATCAGGGACATAATTCATATTCAAGTTAGGAATAATTGATGTGGATCATAATTTAAATCTTATGTTTTAGCTCGTGTTTAGGCTTAAATCGTCATATGTACTCAGCTAGGAGAATAAGATGATTTTCTCTCCCATTGCAACACAGAGACATAGTCTATCAAAACAGCTAAACTCTTAATACCACAAGATCAGTCAACTTTATTTTATACCAGCTGCAACACACATATTATTTTTTCTAGCAATCAACACCAAATTATTTTATTTTATTTTCAAGCTTAACACTTTGCATTATTAATTTGACTTTTAAGAGAAAATCAAGGGGGTCCATTGATTTTTTTGGGGAAAGTGAAATTCATTTCCTTCAACCACTATCTACTTTGATTGGTGAGATTTGTGAGATAGCCCAAAAGGAATATCAGAGGAAACCCTGATTGCAGAACTCCTTTTTCCAGAAGCGATTCCGATCTCCGCCGCCATTGCCGACAAGCTTCGGGGGACCATAATTTCTGTGTCGGCACCCTTCCGGGACGGGGAAGTGCCCCGGATTCATCTCCGTCGACGTTGCTTCCTCCCTCCATGAATCGGGAGTATTTCCTCCTCGGGGATGAGGCCTTCTACAGTAGCTATGTGGTTAATTCTCTCTCCCATGATGTGATCTTCATTGGGATCATAGGCTATATTAATCTAGAGTGATCTCATGATGTTTCCCCTTCTTCTATGTATTGGATCAATGTACTCCTTTGGTGATATTTCCGGAGTCCACAATGACACGTAGGACTCCATTATTATGGTGATATTGATCATGAGATTTGTTCTTCTTGTTGGATTGAATCATGGCTTGAGAGTCTCTTGATGCTTGTCTTGAGTATAGTTTGCATAGTGCTTCGGTGACAGGATGGGTGCTTTGTCAATTTAGAAAGAGACTACTCTTGAGATATGTTGTGGTGATTGTGGTACTCTCTTTGTATGGCCGCGGTGACATTGGGAAATCCATAGATGAGAACTAAGGACTCTGAGGTGTGCTTTTGTAGCCCTACACAATTCTCGTCCTCTTTTGATCCACGGAAAGAATGATCTCCGAGTTATGTCTTCCTTGCATGTTTTAGTGGAAATATCATGTGATTAGACAATGTTAATGTTGTTGGGAGTTGCCACTAGTGAATGTATGAAGCCTAGGCCTTGATTCCACCCTTGCAATACCGTTTGTGCTCATGTTTACTACTTGTTTGCTTGCTGTAATTTTTATTACAGATTTATATTACTTCGTTTTTCCACACCTATCACACATATTTTACCATCTCTTCGCTGAACTAGTGCACCTATTCAACTCCTAGTTGTATTAGCTGTGTTGGGGACACAAGAGACTTCTTGTATCTTAATTGCGGGGTTGCTTGAGAGAGACCATCTTCAACCTCTACTTCCCTGAGTTCGATAAACCTTAGGTTATCCACTTGAGGGAAATTGTTGCTGTCCTACAAACCTCTGCGCTTGGAGGCCCAACATAGTCTACAAGAATAGAAGCATTCGTAGACATCAATCTATTTCTGGCGCCGTTGCCGGGGAGGTAAGCTTTTGAAGGTATATCTTTAGATCTTTCAATTAAATCTTTTCGTTTCTTGTTTTTATTTTTCACTAGTTATGCTTATGGAAAACTGCACTCTTAGTTTGTTACTTAGGGAAGGCCGCTTTACCACACCCGTGGCAGAGAAGTCTCCTCCACCTACTGAATGTATCGCATTCAAAATACCACTTGGGATAATTGAAATAATTAGGAATGATTGCTATGCTGGGGATGGAACAGTCCATCCTAGTATTCATTTGTTGAAACTTACAGAACTTTGTGAGTTATTTAAGATTTCATTTTTGACAAGAGATGGAGTCATGAGGAAATTATTTGCCTTGTCACTAAAAGGAAAAGCATTGGAATGGTATAGGCTACTAGATGATTCTCACCTACGGGATTGGGAAGAGATCTAGTCTCTCTTTTACTCCAAGTTTTATCCTCTTCATGAAGTCCATGAGAATAGGAATTATGTTTATAATTTCTACCCTGATGACGAAGAGAGCATAGCTCAAGCTTGGGGGAGACTGAAAAATTTAATGCTAAAATATCCTAACCATGGGCTCCCCAAAGATATAATTATTACTAATTTCTATGCGAGGCTCTCTCGACAGGATAAAGACTTTCTCGACGCTTCCTCAATGGGTTCTTTCACAAACGAAAAGATTGATGCTAAATGGGAACTCCTTGAAAGAATTCAATGCAATACTGAAGGTTGGGAGATCGACAAAGGTAACGAGTCAGGTATAAAATATGAGTATGATTGCATTAAGTCCTTTGTTGAAACTACAAGTTTTAATAAGTTTAGTGCTAAGTTTGGTCTTGACTCTCAACTCCTTGTTGATTTCCTCAAATCTTTTGCTTCACATCTTAATATTCCTAAGGAGAATTGGATCAAGCATCATGAACCTTTTAAAGATATTTGCAAAGAAAATGAAATTGTTAATGATAATTGCAACATGCATGATCCAATTCCTGAAAATGAAGTTTTATATAAGCATGTTAATTTTTGTGGAGTGGATAGACCTTGTGAAAGGCCTATGATTGAAGAAGATAAGTATTGTAATCAACATAAGCATGAAATAACAAACACGTGGGTTAGAGATTTAAATGAAATTGCTAGAGAGTTGTGTGACCTTTATCCTTTTACTTGTGAACTTTGTGGTATAGAGGGTCACTTTAATTTTCAATGCATGTACTTTCAAAACATAATTGTTAACCAGTTGTGTGATAACATGATCACTTCTGATCTTTATGATGAACTTGTGTTATTTTTTATGTGTGAAGAGTTATCAGAAAAACTTCTTGTCTAGATGATAATGCCTTAGAAATAAACAACACTTTGCAAAAATTCCATCTCTATTGTGTTGTTAATTGCCATGAAAATGATTATATAAGTAAGATTAGAAAGGAGGGAACTTTACCAAAGTATAAAAATGTCTCTTATGTTTCCACTAATAAAAAGGAGAGTTTCTGCCAAGTTTCCCCTATTGTTTCTAATGATAAACCAGAATATGTGGAGAAGCTTCCTCTCCAACCACTCCCTCCTAAGGTGAATAGGAAGAGAAAGAAGAGGGGGAAGAGGAACAAGAAGGAAGAAGAATGGGTATCAACCTGGCCTGAGCATATTCCTCGCATCAAGTTTGAAGAAGAAGGTGAACTTTATTGCTGATACTCTATCTTCGTTGGTTACCCCAAGTGGAAGGTTAGATGTAGTGTAGCGGCAAATTTCCCTCGGTGAAGTACCGAGGTTGGTCTCCAGTAGGACTCCGATAGTGATAAGTAGGTGGCAAGGAAACAATGGCACTGTTTTAGACAAAAGTTGCTTCCTTGACCTGGACCTGCATACGACACAAATAACTTTGCTTCCCAACGAGTACAGAGAGGTTGTCAATCTCTCCAGCCTTGTTTTTCACAAAGGATCAACGCAACAGATAAAAGATAATAATGATAGAATCTAGAAAGTAAGAGCAGGAAAATAAAAGAGCGTGTAAAGAGTGATGAGAATATGGACTGGGGTCCCGTGATGTTCACTAGTGATGTTTCTCTCTCCCAGAAGATGATAAAACTGCTATGCGAGGTAAACGAATCACAGCTGGGAAATTGACAGGATTAAAAACGCACCGCAATGCTAACTATGCTACAAAGAAAGGACAAGACTCAAAATCATGGGTGGTACACCAAAATAAGTAGACCGAAATCAAACTGCATATACTACTAATCATCCACCTTGATATATCTATCCAGAACATCGCGCTAGTATTAAGTTGCGAGCCCCACACAAAGTGTAAACCCAGAGCAACAGACAACTGCATTAAAAAGCACTTTGCGTAAAGTACACTGTCCTTGCAACCGCGGTTACAAGCACCGTTGTTTTCCCCCTTGTGGCAACAACACATCCCCTAGACTCATGTTTCTATCACTCAAGCGTGTCATCAGGGGGCATGAACCCACAATCAAGCATAACGTTCCCTCTTGAAGTCACTACCTACTACTTGGCCAATGCAATAAACAACAATGGAGAACATGAAAGAATTACTTAGGAACAAAAATATAAAAGATAAGAACCAAATATATTACTCAATCACAAACTGAACATAGTCTCATAATCCATCAGATCCCAGCAAACTCAACATAGCAACAACAAAAAATTACATATGTGCCTCGATCATGCAGGGCAACTCACGAGGTCTAAACCATGAAGAACAAAGAGGGGAGGATAACATCACATAGCTACTGATCACGGACCCATGGTCCAAGGTAGACTACTCACGGATCATCCGGGAAGCTTCCATGGTGGAGGGGAAGCTCCCGAAGGTCAATCCTCCCTCCGGCAGGGTGCCGGGAAGAGGTCTGCTCGCGCTCTCGATCTTGGAACCGCGGCGGCGGCGGAACAGAGGCGATATCGCGAAAAAGGGTTCTGTCTTCGGAGGTTTCGCGTCATGGAGAATATATAGGAGAAGGGGTGCATCCAGGGGTCCAGGCGGCCCCCTGGCGCGGCCCCACCCTAGGGCGCCTGGGGTCCTGGTGGGTCCGCTCTGGCCCCTCCTAGGTGTTTCCGGAAGCTTCCGGTACACTGATTTTTTTATCTGATTTTTCTCGAATTTTTGGAGCACTTTTAATATGGGGGAAACCTGAAATAGAAAAATAGCAGAAAACAGGAACTGGCACTGTGGTGCACTGAGTTAATAAGTTAGTCCAAATATGATCAAAAGTGTATGAAAGTGTATCTAGATCATAGAAATATAACACAAAACATGCATGGAGCAAGCAAAATCTATAGATACGTTTGGGACGTATCAACATCCCCAAGCTTAATTCCTTCTCGTCCTCGAGTAGGTAAATGATAACAAGCATAATTTATGTGGTGACATGCTAACAACCATATAAGAACTTTGAAATTAAAGAAATCAAGGTATGTAATTCAATTAAAGTCATAATAGGCAAGAGTCTACATTGGCATTGAAACAAGCAACATAATAACATTAAGTGCAAGAGCTCTCGCTGTCCGTGACTCGAATGTCTCCATATGGTGTTTGCGTGCAAGAAGGGGGAGATGGGAATACAAGAGAAAAAATATGTTTTTGTTGAGACCTCAATCTACTAAAGTTTCACACTTGGTCTTCTTTGGAATCTTATCTTGACTCGTCCCCAGACCACTAGCCAGGTACAAGTCAATTTGATCCACTCCCTTTCGATATTTTGAGCACTCATGCAATGGATGAGCGTAAGCACGAGAGTTGACACTTAGGATGGCAAAGAGAGAGATATGGTGGAGGAGGAAGACAAAAAGGGCGAGAAAGGCTCACATCAATGAGGACAATCATAGGCAAGAGAAGGCCAAATGATAGATATGATGTGAGGAGTAGGGATTGACATGCAACAGATGCACATATGAGCTAAGAAAAGCTCTCCAATGGAACTAGTGGGGTGCAACTTGCTCGCTCATGAAGACCTAGAGCTTGTTTGAGGAGGCTCATACTTGGAATATGCAAGCCAAGTTCTATAGTGTGAAGGGTCCCCACATAGCTATATGCATAAACGATCATCTCTATGGAGTACAAAGATAAGAGGGAGTACAAGTGTGGATCTTTCAAAAGGAATAGTAGTGTTGCCCTTTCTCTCTTTTTATTTCCTTTTCTCTTTTTTCATTTTTGGTACTTTTTTGGTGGCCTCAATGGCTCTTTCTATTTATCTCTGATTTGTCCTCTTTGGGATCTTTTAATTTTGTCCACTTTGGGATCTTTTCCTCACTTAAGGGCAACACTCTATTTTACAAGAAGGTATAGAAGATCTTTCAGACTTTACAAGGTACTCAACATAAAGAAGATGTAGCTATCATGATGTCCGCAAATGTATGCCTCTGCCAGTGTAGCAGGAACATGTATGACATGAAGATCAAGTCATGAAGAGGTGCATGTTGCATGGCAATATATCTCGGAAAGGCTATGGAAATGCCTTGATAGGTAGGTATAGTGGCTGTTTTGAGGAAAGATATAGGGAGGTTTATGATGATAGAGCTTATCATGCCAAGGGTTTGGATGCACCGGCGAAAGTGGATGCCGACTCTCGGAGTGAGAAGAGGGCAATGCACGGTACTGAAGAGATTAGCAAATATGGGAAGGTGGAAGTGTCAACTTTCAATACTTACATTAGTCTGAAGAACTCATGCACTTATTATCGGTAACTCTCAATCTAACAAGGAGGTTCACAAACAGACAAGTACCACGAGGAGGAGTGTATGGGGGTTTGGTTATCCTTGCGCATCCTCGACTCATGTTATGTGAGTGTACTCTAATATCCGATCCCTCAAAAGATTAGTGATCCATCTAGTAGCTAGAGTTCTCAACTAGTTTTTGTAGGTTTTGAAAATAAGCACGGATTTCCCAAAATACGACACCTATCACTAATAGTCTAGAGCTCTTGACACCAAAAGTTCAAACATTACTCACAACAATACCTCAAAACTATTGCAAGTTACTACTACAATTGAATATCAACCTCAATTACCTACTTCAAGACAAGACGCAACTCAGTGCAACAACTAACTATCTGATAAACATGAAAACTAAAGAGAGTTCCAGCAACAAACTAAACAAAAGCTAAAGCTCTTGCTAAATACAAACACTGAAACTAAAACTAAACATGGCAGCAGCTATGAAAATATAAAGAACACACAACAAAGAAAGATAGGCATGAAAATCCTATGATGTGTTCTATTTTGAAGTGGAGCGTGTTTTTCTCCCACACAAAGTAAGCTAGGGTCTAACTTGTTATGAACAAAAAGCAAAGCTAAAGAAAACTAAAAAGGAAACCTAAGAGCGAGACGCTCCAAGCATGGCACATAACACATGAAGTGATAAAAATATAGTGAGACGAAGGACGAACTGATGATTGTTGATGAAGAAGGGGGTGCACTGGGGCATCCCCAAGCTTAGATGCTTGAGTCTCCTTGAATATTTATTTGATATGCATGGGGGCATCCCCAAGCTTGAGCGTTTGACACTCCCGGATCTTCTTTCATCATCTTCCCTCGCACACTTGAAAACTCCCTTCATACATAACTCATCATAAGCTAATTAGAGAGGTTAGTACCCTTAATAAAATAATTTTTCTCCACTGGATATAGTGATATTCTTGAAGATCTACTGTTTATCCAGATTGCCAAAAAGTTTTTGCAAAGAAAAAGCAAGCTTAAGGTTTGGAAAAGTGAAGAGAGGCAAAACGTGGCAGAATTTGTGAAAAATAGAACATCGGGTAGTAAAGAATTTTTTGGGGGTACTTCTGTAACTCAAATAAAAAACTCAGAACATACGAAAGTTTCACAATTGTATAGAGCATTCATTGTAAAAAAATTCAGCTCAAAAAGAAAAACTGGTGATTTGTTTAGATTTTTTTCCGTCAAGAAGACAAAATCTGTTTTCAGGACAACATGCCACAACTTTTGCTTCCCTTATCATAAGAGGCTAGAACTTGGCACAAAGGTTGAAAATAAAGATACAATGATGTTGCTACAGTAGTAACAATCATCAAGACCACTAAAAATAGAAGTAAAATTATAAGGCCCGATATGCGGTACTGTTCCAGATCTAGATGTTTCCATCCAGATCCGGGGACGAAGCACATATCGGTCCCACCGCGACATATGACAATGTCATATGCCCCGGATTTCCAACATGATATCACAACATTACAACTACAAGGATACAACATCTCATACAACCGGCATACAACTGCCTTAAATACCTTACATCAGCGGAAGATACATGTCTGAGTACAGACTACATTCAAATGCCTAGCGGCAAAGGTAAAACACACCATTCCCGTAACCACACGGGTCCAGGATCTCCGCCGGGATCCGCCTAACTAGTCGTCGTCGAGTCTCCGCGAAGGCTTCCAGAAGAAGAGTCGAGGTAGTAATCAACTATAGCGGCCGATCAGGCAAAACATAAAAGGGAAAAGAAAAGAAAGGGGTGAGAATATATCAAAAGTCTTGTAACTAACTTCTCATGGGTAAGATGGGGGAAGTGGTGAGGTTGCAGTTGCACTAGCAATATATGATTGGCTAACGGTCTATTTAGAGTAAGATGAGAACCGAGCATTCGATGAGGAATCACCTCCAACAAGTCTTGCTATCAACTACTTACGCAAGCATAACACCTATCCTATCCTTGTCCTCCTCTTCGCATCCCGACGAAGAAGAAGCAGTCAAGGCACACACACGTTGACCAAGCTATTAAGATTATCTCAGTTGTTGTTGTCTATGAAAAAGGAGTAGGTCTCAAGTCGTCCATAACCGTGGACACGACTTCTTGAAAATATTTAACCCTGCAGGGGTGTACCAACTGGCCATTACAAGGCTCCGCACGCACGCCCATATCTCTCAGTTTCTACCCATCACAGGCAGCCATTTTATGATTTAGTTCCGAGAGATCCGAAACGACAGGTCCCTCTAGCTAACAACGAACACATCCGGGTGGCCCCCGGTGAGTCGACATCCAACTCAAAATCCGGTTGCACTCTTGAATTGGCCTCTACCGTCTGGACGAGGTCGGGTTAGCTACCCAAACCATGTGGGCACCCCCTAGCCCCCTGGGGTGGACCAACAAGAGAAACCATGTCTCAGCTGGCCCAAGTTGTTTTAAAGAATATCTGCTAGGAGCGACACGACAGACATACATGCATGGTTTTCAAATGGTAAATCAGCTTGGGCCACCACTAGAAATGTTTGAAGCTAGGTAGGTAAGAAAAGGGGACCCCATAAAATCCCACACGCGGTTAGGCACGCTCGTCAAGAGACACAATACCTGGAACTCGGGTCCTAGGTGACTTGAATGGAACAAAGCATCGGTGTGGGATAGCCTAGACCTTCCATCCTTCGTCGAATATAGTCAACATTATAATAATCATATCATCCACAATAAATATAATAGTGTGATATCCCAATCCAAGGAGTAACAGGATAACAGTTGATAACATCCTAGCATGCATACTAAGCAGTGGCTGAGCAGCGAGCGATAGTAACATAGCCGGACAAGGTTTGCTGGGATGTGGAGGACATGGCTGTTTGGGTTTATTTGAGAGGCATGAATATGAAGTGGTAGGATCAAGCAATCGTTCTATCCTACACCTAGGCGCGAGTGATCTGAAAGTTATAAGCATGCTATATGCTCCCCCTTACCTGATGAGAAGACGGTCCGAAGGTGAAGTCGGTCGCAAGCTCGCAACGTCTCCGAGAGGTACCCGCGGAAGCACACAAGATGGTAAACACTGGAAAGCAATCAACGAGCAAGCATCTATTACTACGAAGCAAATACGAGCAAGCAAAAACAAGAAGGAAACACGAGACATCGCACTATGGCATCGCATCTATCGTGGAGAGCGGTTACTAACAGGTTAAGTGGAGTACTCGTCACACACGACGATACCGCACATTTAGAAAGGTTCAAGTTGTTTAGCTACACGACGTGAGCAACGGTTGTTAACATGGCATCTCACTCAAGCATGGCATAGCACACAAACATGGCAAGAGGTGAAGCATAAGATAAACTACCTATGCTAGTCAATTTATGCGAGACACAACCTAAACATGGCATTCCACTAAGTGCCCTACGACAATTAAAGAATTTGGTACTGTTCTGCCCTAAGCCATATTTTAGGTTGCTTAACAACATCAAACAATAGCATAAACACAAAGTACACGAAAAATTAATCAAGTTACATATAAAGAACACTCCAAACGGAGTTACGGTTAAAAAGATATAAGCAAAACAAGTCACGGGCACAATCTGCCGACATCAGGTAGCACACTTTAGAGCAACAAATAAACAAGCAAAGGGTTGCAAACATACACAAAAATGATATGCAACTAAATTAGACATGGCACACATGGCATGGCAAAAGGAATCATGCAAATAGACATCATGAACAATTAATTATAGCCCAAGCAAAAAGCAATAAAACATTACTGGTCTAGGACTTAGGAAAAATCAGGAAAACATGGCAAAAACTGTTATTTTCATACTGTATAAACAGGGGCAAAACTATATGCAAAAGTGCAGAAACATGACATAGCAATATGTGGGAATGAAGTAGACATGATGGTGATCAGGTACAAACAAGAATCAAGGTCATAGGCGTCACAGAACAAAAGATATTAAGCATGCAACATGGCATCGGAAAGTTACAGACTTAGTGAAAAACAGAGGTGGCTGTCAACAACAGCGGCATAGCAACTTTGGAGCTGAAAATAACTATCAACAGGAATGCTAACATTACAATGCAATACATATAATGAAAGTAGACATGGCATAGATCAAAATGACATATTGCAATGCTCAATAGGATGCACGGTTAAAAAGATATAAGGCAGCAAAGTAGCAACTTTATATATACAGCAGCATACTAACAGCAGGGTAGCTACTTTGGGTGATGAAACAAACATCATGAAACAGGCTAATATGACATGTGAATGCATAACATTGAAGTAGACATGATGCTTAACATTATACAACAAGAATCAATGCAATATGCCTCATGGATGGGTCACAAACATCAATGAAACTTGCAATAAAACAACAACAACAACAACACTTCACAGAAATTAGCAGTAGTTAACAGTCTGATGCCCACTTCAATAGTGATTAAGAACATCAAGATGGACTCAAACCAAAATGCTCACAAAATATGAACTGAAGTACACACAAATCTAAACAATTTTCCTTTTGGGCGCATCGCGATTCGGGCTACGGTTTACTCGCAATCTACGTCGCAAAAATGAATCAGCAGCATAATTCCTCCAGACTTAGTAAAATTTTCAGACTTTGGAAAAAAAAACAGGGAGGAAAAAAATAAAAAGAAAAGGGCCTCACCCCCTAGTGGGCTCGGCCCACTGGCCGCTGGTGGCCTGGCGCTGGCGACTGGGCCGCGGAGGAGGCTGGCGGGCCGGCCCACCTGGCCACGGGGCGCTGCTCCTCCCGACCCGATCTGGATCGGGGCTGGTGCGGCCGGCCGACCGGCGACGTCTGCTCGACGCCTACTCCGGCGAGGAGCAGGCCGAGGACGGCTCCGGCGGGCGGCGGCGGCCGGGTGAGCGCAGGAGGGCGGCGGCGAGGTCCATGCGGCGGCGCGGCTGCATAGGACGGCGGTGGCGGCTCCGCTTCGTCGCGAACTCTGGCCATCTCGGCCCGGCGCGGCGGGGTGCGCTGCAGAGAGGAAAGGGAGGCGGTGAGATATGGGAGGAGAGGAGAGGGAAGGGCGCGGGAGGAGAGGACTGGCGGGGCGCGCTGCTTCCGGCGAAGGACGGCGGCGGCAGGTGGCTCCATCCATGGCGGCGCGGCCCGACGGCGGGGAGGTCGGCCCTGCGGGGCCCAATTTGGTGGAGAGGTTGGCTGGGAGGCAACGTGGCGAGATCTGGGCCATCAGATCTCAGATCTGATGGTCCAGATTTGAGGGGAGCTAGGGTTTCGCGAATTTAGGTTGTTTTTGGGCAGATTTGGGAAATTAGAGGGGGGTGCCTGTAATTTTTAGGCTAGGGAAACCCTAGAAAGGGGTGGGAGAGTGGTAGTCTTTATATAGCCCAGGTGGCTGGCAGTTTGCAAAAACATCCCCGGTTTTTTTCTCTCGCGCGCGGGATTTGCGTTTCTGACCGCAGGGGGTCCGCAGGACCTCCGATTCGGGTAAAACTTCGAACTACGCGATCAGCGCGTCGAGCCGGTGGCGTGCACCTCGCGCTGGAACCGTTCCGAGAACACTTTCCAGCGCGCTATAAAAATAACCCGTTTAATGATTAAACAGGGTTTTCGTTCCGTTGGCGTTGGCTGGTCTCGTGCGGTTTTCTCGACGGTGATCGGGTGAAACCCGGTGTCGCAAAGGTCGAGTGTCAGGGTGGCAAGGGTCGGTCTCCGTCCGGTACGAGATAAGAGGGGGGGGGGGGAATAATCGTCAATCGATAAATCGGGGATGCAAACACCGCAAACAAATCAGACAATCAAACAATTCACACCGAAAACAAAATTTTTAATTTTTTATGAAATCTGGGCTGTAACAAAAATCATCTTGGGTTTCCTCCCAACAAGCGCTTTCTTTTACACCTTTAAGCTAGGCATAAAGAAAAAGAAGAATCAAGTTTTATCAAGAGAGAGAGAATAGCTAGCCCGCGTATCGGACTCAAAAGGTAACTTGATTTTCTTTCTAGGGAAGTGTTCCATCCCCTTTTTGAGAGGGAATTGAAATTTTATATTCCCCTCTTTCATGTCAATAACAACACCAACGGTGCGAAGAAAAGGACGTCCCAAAATAATTGGACATAAAGGTTCACACTCTATATCCATAATAGTAAAATCAACGGGAACATAATTGTCATTGACAATGACAAGAACATCGTCGATGTTCCCCAAAGGTTTGTTTACGGAAGAATCAACGAGACGAACACCAAAAGAACAAGGCTCAAAGGGCTTCAATTCAAACATATCGTACATTCTTTTGGGCATAACGGAGGTACTAGCTCCAACATCACATAAAGAATAACAAGAAAAGTTATTCAATATAATTTTTATCATAGGATCCCAACCATCATCTAGCTTCCTAGGTATGGAGGCTTCTATTCTAAGCTTCTCCTCCCTAGCTTTGATGAGAGCATTAGTGATATGCTCCGTGAAGGCAAGATGTAGTGTTCTAGTGTGGGGTCTCTAGAAATTTTGTGCAGCAAGCTAATAACTTCTGAAAGGGTACAACTATCAAAATCAATATCACTACTATCAAAGGTAGTAGTGGTGTCATCTAGGCTCACTTTTTTGAAACCCTCTATGTTCATAGGAGTTTCTTCTTCTACGGTTGAGGTATTAGCATCACCATTAATAGGTCCAATGGGACTAGGAGTGTGTTGGGTGCTAATAGTTTGGGTGTCCTCAACAATTTGGATAGTAGCAATTGTCTGGTGTGTAGGAAGGCTCTTAAGTCTATCCTCTTCCTATTTTTATCTAGCCCATCTTTCTTTAAGTTTAGCCATCATCCTAATATTTTCATTAATTTGCAATTGGATAGCATTAATAGGAGTGGCCTTCCTCTCCTCAAGGGGAGAGGTTCTAATTTTAAGCATCTCAACATCAAGGGCTAAGCTATCTACCTTCAAAGAGAGATTATCTAATTTGGCTAATTTATCTTCTACACTCTTGTTGAAGGCTTTTTGGGTAGTGATAAAGTCTCTAAGCATGCTTTCTAATTCAGAAGTGGAGTTCTTGTTACTAGGATAAGTGTTGTTGTTCCCATAGTTGGATGGAAACATTCTAGCATTGCTAGCAACATTACCCCTATAAGCATTGTTGTTGAAGTTGTTTCTAGCAATAAATTTCACATCTACTTGTTCCTAAGCAACCAAAGAATTTAAAGGGACATCATGAGGATCAATAGAGGGTTGCTTGGTAAGTAGAGACATAATTAAGTCAACTTTTTCATTTAGAGAGGAAATCTCCTCGACATTGTTTACCTTCCTACCGTGGGAATAGTTGGTCATCATCTCATCTAGAAGTTTTGTGGCAGCACCAAGTGTAGTTGACATAAAGGTTCCTCCCGCGGCCGAATCTAACAGGTTCCGTGAGGTAAAGTTCAAGCCTGCATAAAAAGTCTGGATAACCATCCAAGTAGTTAAACCATGTGTAGGGCATTTCTTAACAAGAGATTTCATTCGTTCCCAAGCTTGGGCAACATGTTCATTATCCAATTGCATAAAATTCATAATATTGCTCCTCAATTGGATAATTTTAGCAGGTGGGTAGTACTTCCCAATAAAAGCATCTTTGCACTTATCCCAAGAATCTATGCTATTCCTAGGCAAAGATTGAAACTAGATTTTAGCTTCTGCCCTCAAAGAGAAAGGAAAAAACTTAAGCTTAACGACATCACCTTCTACTTCTTTATACTTTTGCATATCACATAGCTCAACATAATTATTCAATTGTAAAGCAGCATCATATCCAGCTCCAGAGAATTGATCTCCCATAACAAGGTTTAGCAAAGCAGGTTTAATTTCATAAGAGGTAGCTCAAGTGGCAAGTGTGGCAATAGGAGTGCAGATAAAGTCTTTGTTGTTGTGACTAGTGAAGTCACACAACTTGGTGTTTTCACTGGAACCCATACCAACAACAAGTGTGGCAGATTTTTTTTCTGATTTTTGATATAGGACACAACGATAAAAACTAAAAGGTAAACAAACAAGACTAAAAAGAAAAGGTAAAAGATAGTGTGCAACTCCCCTATCTTAGCACTCGGAGTCCCCGACAACGGCGCCAGAAATTTTCTTGATATTCTATCCTCGTTGGTTACCCCAAGTGGAAGGTTAGATGTAGTGTAGCGGCAAATTTCGATGAAGATAGCGAGGTTGGTCTCTAGTAGGACTCCGATAGTGATAAGTAGGTGGCAAGGAATCAATGGCACCGTTTTAGACAAAAGTTGCTTCCTTGACCTGGACCTACACACGACACAAATAACTTTGCTTCCCAACGAGTACAGAGAGGTTGTCAATCTCTCCGGCCTCGTTGTTCACAAAGGATCAACGCAATATATAAAAGATAATAATGATAGCAGGTAGAAAGTAAGAGCAGGAAAATAAAAGAGCATGTAAACAGTGATGAGAATATGGACCGGGGTCCCGTGATGTTCACTAGTGATGTCTCTCCCAAAAGACGATAAAATTGTTATGCAAGGTAAACAAATCACAGCTGGGCAATTGAAAGGATTAAAAATTCATTGCAATGCTAAATATGCTACAAAGAAAGGACGAGGCTCAAAAGCATGGGAGGTACGCCAAAATAAGTAGACCGAAAATCCAACTGCATCTACTACTAATCATCCACCTTGAGATATCTATCCAGAACATCTCGCTGGTATTAAGTTGCGAGCCGTACCCAAAGTCTAAACCCAAAGCAAGAGACAATTGCATTAAAAAACACTTTGCGTAAAGTAAACAATCCTTGCAACCGCGGTTACAAGCACTGTTGTTTTCGCCCTTGTGCCAACATCACATCCCCTAGACTCATGTTTCTGTCACAATCAAGCATAACATTCCCTCTTGAAGTCACTACCCACTACTTGGCCAAAGCAATAAACAGCAACAGAGAACATGCAATAATTACTTAGGAAAAAAAATAAAAGATAAGAACCAAATATATTACTCACTCTCAAACTGAACATAGTCTCATAATCCATCAGATCCCAGCGAACTCAGCATAGCAACAGCAGAAAATTACATATGTGCCCCGATCATGTAGGGTAGCTCACGAGGTCTAAACCATGAAGAACAAAGAGGGAGGAGAACATCACATAGCTACTGATCACGGACCCATGGTCCAAGGTAGACTACTCACGGATCATCCGAGAAGCGTCCATGGTGGAGGGGAAGCTCCCGGAGGTCAATCCTCCCTCCGACAGGGTGCCGGGAAGAGGTCTGCTGGCGCTCCCGATCTTGGTAGCGCGGCGGCGGCGAAACAGAGGCGAGATCGCGAAAAAGGGTTTTGTCTTCAGAGGTTTTGCGTACGAAGAATATATAGGCGAGGGGGGCAGCCAGGAGGGCCACCAGGGGTCCAGGCGGCCCCCTGGTATGGCCCCACCCTAGGGCACGTCGGGAGGGCGCCTTGGGCCCTGGTGGGTCCCCTTTGGACCCTCCTAGGTGTTTCCGGAAGCTTCCAGTACGCTGATTTTTTATCAGATTTTCCCGAATTTTTGGAGCACTTTTAATATGGGGGAAACCTGAAATAGAAAAACAGTAGAAAATAGGAACTGGCACTATGGTGCATTGAGTTAATAAGTTAGTCCAAATATGATCAAAAGTGTATGAAAGTGTATCTAAATCATAGCAATATCAAACAAAACATTCATGGAGCAAGTAGAAATTATCGATACGTTTGGGAAGTATCAATTGCCTTAATTATCATCTTGATGATACGTCCATAGGTACTATTGAAAATGATTTTTATTATGATATGCATGTTACTTATTGTGATTGGGAAGATGATGATAATGCTACTTATGATCTTGAAAACCTTTTTGGTACCAACTCTGAAAGTGATGATATGGAATGCTCTAAGCTTGGGGATGATAGGATTGCAAGTCCTTTACCCATTAGTGATATGATAATTGATAATTCTTTTTCTAGTAAGAATAAAGACAACATGTTTACAAATATATCAATGATAATGCTCTTCCCTACTACGAGGATGTTATAACCCCTATCTATAGTGATTGCAAAGATACCTATGATATAAGGAGAAATTATACTTATGAAACTGGTGATAATCATGGAGGGAATTACTCCCTTTCTGAACACCATCTTCTAATACACAATTAATCATTAATGTTCAAGTTGTTTATGATAGTCCTACTCCCACTATTACCAATGAGAAAGATTATGCTTATGTGGAGAGTAAGAGTACCTTTTTGCATGTGGATCATGGTAACAATGCTTTATGTGATACTTATATTGTTGAGTTTATTCATGATCCCACTGAAAATTATTATGAGAGGGGAACATATGCTTATAGATATTCCAATAATATTAAGTTCCCTCTCTTTATGTTGAAGGTTTTGAAGCTGCACTTGTTTTGCCTTCCTATGCTTATTGCTTTGTGCTTCAATGAATTATTCTATTGCAATATTCCTATGCATAGGAAGCATGTTAGGCTTAAATATGTTTGGTATTTGCTTCTTGATGCTCTCTTTCGTTCTTCAACTCTTGTTTCTATGAGAGCATCATTAAAATCTTAAGCCTATCTTTATGGCTATAAAGAAAGAGCTCTAGGGAGACAACCCTTGTTATATTTACTTTGAGTTTTTTACTTTCAGTTTTAGTGGTATTGATGCTTGTTACTATTGTAGCAACGTCATTGTATCTTTATTTTCAAGCTTTGTGCCAAGTTTTAGCCTCCGATTGCAAGAAAGTTCAAAAGTTGTGACATGCTATCCAGAAACAGATTCTGTCCCCTTGACGGAAACAATTGGCCATAAATCACCAGATCATCTTTTTGATCTGAATATTTTTGACAGTATGCTCTATACAATTAGCTTTCGTGCATCTGCCATAAGTTTTTTTTATTTGAGTTGCAGAAGTACCCGGAAAAAATTATTTACTACCTGTTGGTCTGTTTTTCATAGATTCTGCCACATTTTGTGTTTTCATCACTTTGCAAACCTTAAGCTTGCTTTTTCTTTGCAAAAACTTTAAAGAAATCTTGAGAAACAGTAGATCTTCCAGAATATCTTTATTTCCTGTGGAGAAAAATATATTTTATCATGGGTACTAACCACTCTAATCAGCTTATGATGAGTTTCGTATGAATAGAGTTTTCAAGCATACGAAGGAAGATGATGAAAGAAGATTTGGGAGTGTCAAGCGCTCAAGCTTGGGGATTCCCCCATTCACCCCAAAGAAATATCCAAGGAGACTCAATCATCTAAGCTTGGGGATGCCCCCGTGCATCCCCTTCTCCATCGACAATCATCAGTTCGTCCTTCTCCATGCTATATTTTTATCGCTTCCTATTATATGTGCTAAACTTGGAGCGTCTCGCTCTTTAATTTTTAGTTTGTTTTAGTTTTCCTTGCTGTTCATAACAAGTTGGATCCTAGCCTTCATTGTTTGGGAGAGAAACACGCTCCACTCCACCGTAGAACACAACATAGGCTTGCATGCTTATCTTCCTTTTTGTGTGTGTTCTTTATCTGTTTCGTAGCTGCTGTCATGCTTAGCTCTTAGTTTTCATGCTTATCTTTTTTAAGGGATTTTGTTTAGGTTGTTCTAGGAACTCTCTTGAGTTTTCATGCTTATCTTGTTTACAGAGTTGGCTTGTTGCACAGAGTTGTGTGTCTTGCATGAGTAGGTAATTAATGTTGCTATTGCAAGTGTAGTACTAACATGCAATAGTTTTGAGGTATTGATGTGATTAATGTTTGGACATTAAGGTGCCAAGATCTTGAGCCTATTAGTTATAGGTCTCGTATTTTGGGCAATCCGTTCTTATTTTCAAAAAGTACAAAAATTACTTGAGAACTCTAGCTACTAGATGGATCGCTAACCTCTGGAGGGGTTGGAATATATAGAGTACCCTGACGTACCATGGGTCGAGGATGCGCAAGGATAGACAACCCCCCATACACTCCTCCTCAGGGTACTTGTCTCTTTGTGAACCTTGTCAGGGGGATTACTCACATCTAAGACTCGGCCAGAAGGCAGGACCCGAAAGGAAGACTCAGCTACAAGACATGTCCTGAAGAGAAGACCCGGATTCCTAAAGTGCACACATGAAGTCCTCTACTGGAGTCGGCTACTGCAGTACCCATGAGTTGGCCGCTACAGTACCCATGAGTCGGCTGCTACAGTATCCGGAAGGGGGTCCGCTACAGTACCCATGAGTCGGCTGCTACATTATCCGCAGGGGGGTACTCTACTGTACCCAAGAGTCGGCCTGCTACAATATCCGCAAGGGGGGTCTGCTACTGTAAAAACAGGATCCGCTATAGGAAAGAAGCCCCAATCTCGGAAGGAGTCCACTTAACTTGGAAGATTACAAGACTTAGAGTAGGACTCGGATTGATATCCGACTTACAATACAAGATGAGACTAGTCTATATCAGGATAGGAATCTACATGTAAGCCTCCCCCTTCCACCTATATAAGGAGGGGGTAGGGAGCCCATAAAGGCCAATTCGCCAGAGTAGGCTTTCGCCAAAGTAGGGTTTCGCCAGAGTAGGCTTCTGCCAAAGTAGGCTTTCGCCAGAGTACAACTGTAAGAGAGTCGGCGACAAAAGCTGTAGGGTCTTTACCGGACGATGTTTCCCGGGGCCAGAAGCTGTATAAAATCGCGTTTCTCTTTCTCTGTGATGTTCTTCTTCCTCGTACACTCGTAGCAAAGGCCCCGTAATCAAGGTCTCTCATGAGGACATCTGCCGTGACTTTCCCAGACAGTTGGCGCCCACTGTGGGGCCTACACACAAGGGTATTGTCATCTTGAAGGAAGTCCTCACAAGGATTGAGAAACTCATGATCGACCGGACGAAGAAGAACCGGCACGAACAAATCTACATCAACAAGTCGACGATTCGCCGACTCTAGCAGGACTCGATCCGACTCGGGTGCATTGCAACCTAGGTTTCTTCAACATCTACATCAAGCTCATGGAGAAAACAAGAAAAAATTCGAGTGCGTGACTCGAAACTCGACTTCAACATTGACCCTCGCGCGCAGCTTGTAGGACAAAAACACATCTGCATTGCGGACGCTCCAGGAGGCGACTCGGAACTCATATTGAATATCCCTTCGGTGAAAAGATTGGAAATTTCAGTTGGTTACAGGTTGTTGAAGACAACATATTCCGACAGTTAGATCTCCCTGGCCGACTCCTGCACTCAAGCGCTATTGAAATCTGGCAAAACTCTGCACGACTTCAGCAAAAAATATATCCCGAGGTCGACTCGTACATCAATTCGAAGATCCCTCCGGTGGAAAGCTGCGGGATATAATCCTTTATTACCACAAACAATTTAAGAAAATTCCAACGGTTAGATCTCCGTGGCCGACTCCCCCACTAAAACACGTTTTCGGATCTACGCAAGATTGCAAAATCCAACCACAAATTTAGCTCAACTTATCATCGGTTTGCACTCCGGATATTGGGACAACTGCCGTTTGAGAAAAATTATCAGACACATATGAGTCGGCTTACAACCGCTTGGTCGTCGCTATTATCGGCTCGACATATTGGTCGGACTATGAACCGCCGACTCCTACGAAGATCAGTCACAACCTCACCACATTTGCCTTCTATGGTTCTTCAGGTTTTCTCTACATCATCAGATCAATGCTTGTTTATTTATCAAGCCACATACATGGAGTACCTAGCCAACTCATCGAGTCGACTCAAGACTCGGGGGCTACGCCTCCTATAGGATGCATCAGAGTTTGAGATATATTATGTTTCAACGACGGATTATAATTGACCATCACAAATTTTGGTCCATTGATTTCGGCGGTAAAATCCCGGCTCAGATTCCGGTTTATTGGAAAATCCTGGCTCCCTTCTCGTGTTCCGGTTTATTGGAAAATCTCAGCTCCATAATGAGATTCCGGTTCATTCAAAATTTTGGCTCCTCGACGAGTTCCGACTCATTTAAAATTCCGGATCCTCAACGATTCCCGGCTCATCAAAAAATTCCAGCTCCTCGATGAGTTCCGGTTCATCGGAAATTCTGGCTCCTTTATGGATCCAGGATCATTACAAATTACCGGTTTCACAAGAAATCTCGGTAAGACTCGACACTTCTGAAACCCAGAATTTGTCATTTTACGCATCGCAACTTTAGTTTCATATCATGATGCATTGCATTTTCTGCATTAATAAGTTCACTTTCGTCGCACTAGGCTATCGCCACATAATAAGTTGACTTTCATCGCACTAGGCTATCGCCATACATATAAGTCGACTTTCGTCGCAAATAGGCTTTCGCCATATCTAACACAAAGTCGATTTTCATCGCACGAGGCTATTGCTGTATCTAACACTAAGTCGATTTTCATCGCGCTAGGCTTTCTCCATAATTTATAGAATCGATTTTCATCGCACTAGGCTTTCGCCATAAATCCATAAAGTCGATCTTCATCGCACTAGGCCTACGCCACATATAAAGTTGACTCTCGTCGCACTAGGCTATCGCCATACATATAAGTCGACTTTCGTCGCAAATAGGCTTTCGCCATATCTAACACAAAGTCGATTTTCATCGCACCAGGCTCTCAACGTATCTAACACTAAATCGATTTTCATCGCATTAGGCTATCGCCATATCTAACACTAAGTCGATTTGATCACGCTAGGCTTTCTCCATAATTTATAAAGTCGATTTTCATCACACTAGGCTTTCGCCATAAATCCATAAAGTCGACCTTCATCGCACTAGGACTATGCCACATATAAAGTCGACTCTCGTCGCACCAGTTTTCGCCACATTTATGCATAGAGTCGATTTTCATCATGACTGACTTTTTCTTTACTTTGATATCTTCATATATTTTCATATTGCATCATACATTGCATATTTTTACACCTTTTCTCAGAGGCCTGGGGGCTTGATCAACCTTCTACCGGCTCTGAGCATGTATATTTCTTAGTCAGGAGAATCGGGGAGTTCGATGATACTTATCGACTCTTATCTGAGAAGCCGACATATATATGTAAAACTCCACATGTGTATGACTTACTCAGGGGAAGTAGGAGAGTTCCATGGCACCCATCGACTCTTAACCGAAAAAATCCCGGCATATACATGAATTGGCTACCCACGTCGTTTGGCCTGTACAGCTCAAGCTCATATGACTAACGCGATCCCGATCGGCCTAAACTTTGGGGTATTCCATAAAACGCCTAACGAGTTTAGTCCCAAAAGCCGGGCACGCTAGTCATATGTGCCGCCTTAAAGAGAAGTTTCAACTCATGAACCAATAATCTCTTTCAACGTGGGAAGATGAGGTATGGGTTGGCTTCTATTAGCCTCTGCATTTCATTTTTTGCATACATCAGCATCATAGCATACTTTATTTTCTATCATTTCATATGTCATAAAACCATGCATAATTTTTTTCATACAATATGAGCATTAACCTGTGTGACTCAGTATGACACAAAGATGCTCATACTGACTCATGGGGACTATAGCTCCAATTTCTCTGTGACTAGACATGACACAAAGATGCTCATACCGATTCATGGGGACTATACCTTCTGCATTCTTAAGTTGACTTCCGTCGCACCAGCTCTCGCTATATATATAAGTCGACTTCCGTCACACCGACTCTCGCCATATATATAAGTCGACACTCGTCACACTGGCTCTCGCCATATAAAATATATAAGTCGACTTTCGTCGCACCAGCTCTCGCCACATTCAAATGCTCATACCGACATGGAATTGGCACACGTTATTACAGGTTGTTGAAGGAAACATATTCCAGCACTCAAAGGGCCACTCTATTTGGAAGCTGGGAACACAACCCATCATATTATATCTACCGGATTCAACAAATTCGCATTCATCAGTTTTTATCAGCAAGCAAACATTTGCCGGCTTCAACAAAAATTGCCGGCTTTGGCATATAATACTTGCCGACTTCAGAAAACAAGCAAGAAATTGTAAGTCCCAGGTTGCTGCAGGCAAGACAACCCGGCACTTGGGGGCTACACTACTTTGAAGCAAATTTCACAAGTACAAGTCTCAGGTTGCTTCAGGCAAGATAACCCGGCACTTGGGGGCTACACCAGCATGTCTATTTTATATACGAACTCCAAGTCATCATGAGATGATAAAACTTGGAGCTTGGGGGCTACAGGTGATATAGACATAAAATTGCCAGTAATTTTTTCCCCCGAGTCCTTTTGACAAGACACGGAAGAGCAAAAAGCAAACATTGAACTCAAACGTGGAAGAGCTCAAAATTGAATCATATCGGGTTCATTGACATGAATCAGTGGAGCAAGCCGGCCTAATGGTTCGGCCTCCAGACCCGGTCTTTATCCTAACTATTCATTATAATGGAAGTTTACAATGGACGCACACCTAGCGTTCTCTTCTGCGACAATCTCATTGCCAAGGAAAAGCAGAGAAAAAATAAAGCCCACACACAGATTGCGACCAAGCTAAATTTGGGGGCTACTATCGGGGGGATTACTCATAGCTAAGACCCAGCCAGAAGGCAGTACCCAAAATGAAGACTCAGCTAGAAGACTTGTCCTGTAGAGAAGACCCGGATTGCTACAGTGTACACATGAAGTCCTCTACTAGAGTCGGCTGCTACAGTAGCCATGAGTCGGCCGCTACAGTACCCATGAGTCGACTTCTACAGTATCAGCAGGGGGTCCGCTACAGTGCCAACGAGTCGGCCGCTACATTATCCACAGGGGAGTCCTCTATAGTACCCAAGAGTCAACCTGCTACAGGATCCGTAGGGGGGGCTGCTACAGTAAAAACAGGATCCGCTATAGGAAAGAAGCCCCAACCTCGGAAGGAGTCCACTTAACTTGGAAGATTACAAGACTTAGAGTAGGACTCAAATTGATATCCGACTTACAATACAAGATGAGACTAGTCTGTATTAGGATAGGAATCTACATGTAAGCCTCCCCTTCCACCTATATAAGGAGGGGGTAGGGATCCCATAGAGTCAAAGTTCACCAGAGTAGGCTTTTGCCAGAGTAGGCTTTCGCCAAAGTAGGCTTTCACCAGAGTAGGCTTCCGCCAAAGTAGGATTTCTCCAAAGTAGGCTTTCCCCAGAGTACAACTGTAAGAGAGTCGGCGACACGCCGACGACTCCCTGTGAGCAAAGGAATAAGACCTGACCACAAACAACATGTAGGGTCTTTACCGGACGATGTTTCCCGGAGCCTGAAGCTGTATAAAATCGCGTTTCTCTTTCTCTATGATGTTATTCTTCCTCGTACACTCATAGCAAAGGCCCCGTAATCAAGTTCTCTCATGGGGATATCTGCCGTGACTTTCCCAAGACAAACCTCCCGATTGGATAGAGAGTTACCGATAATAAGTGCATGAGTTTTTCGGACTAATGCGAGTATTCGATTATTGGCACTTCAACCTTCCCATATTTTGCTAGCCTCTTCGGTACCGTGCATTTCCCTTTCTCATCTTGAGAGTTGGCGCATACTTTGCCGGTGCATCCAAACCCCTGGCATGATATGCTATGTCATCATAAAACTCCTTATATCTTCCTCAAAACAGCCACCATACCTACCTATCAAGGCATTTCCATAGCCTTTCCGAGATACATTGCCATGCAACATCCACCATATCATGACTTGATCTTCATGTCATACATGCTTTTTCTTGATCGAGGAGCCGCATGATAGTTGGGCTTTGCCCTTATTATTGCTACATGACGCGCTAGTATCATTGCATATCCTGCTACACTAGCAGAGACATACATTTGCATACATCATGATAGTTTTCATCTTTGTTTATGTTGAGTACTTGTTTTAAAGTGTGAAGATCTTCTATATTCTTGTAAAATATAGAGTGTTGCCCTTAAGTGAGGAAAATATCCCAAAGAGGACAAATTAAAAGATCCCAAAGAGGACAAATGAGAGATAAATAGAAAGAGCCAAAGAGGCCACAAAAAATAAAAAAATAGAAAAATAGAAAAAGAAATAAAAAAAGAGAAGGGGCAACGCTACTATTACTTTTGAAAGATCCACACTCGTACTCCATTGCATTATTTGTACTCCATAGAGATTATCATTCATAAATAACTATGTGGGGACCCTTACACTACAGAACTGGCTTGCATATTCCAAGGATAAGCCTCCTAAAATGAGCTCTAGGTCTTCATGAGAAAGCAAGTTGGATGCATGTAACAGCCCAGATTTCACAATTTTTTTTTCCGGTGAGAATTGTTTGATTGTCTGATTTGTTTGCGGTGTTTGCATCCCCGATTTATCGATCGGCGATTATTTCTCCCCTCTTATCTCGTACTGAACGGAGACCAACCCTTGCCACCCTGACACTCGACCTTTGCGACACCGGGTTTCACCCGATGACCGTCGCAAAAACCCGCACAAGACCAGCCGCAACCAACGGAAACGAAAAACCCCGTTTAATAAGTAAACGGGATATTTTTATAGCGCGCCGGAAAGTGTTCTCGGAACGGTTCTAACGCGAGGTGAACACCGCCGGCTCGACTCGCTGATCGCGCAGTTCGAAGTTTTACCCGAATCGGAGGTCCTGCGGACCCCCGGCGGTCAGAAACGTAAGCACCGCGCGGGTGAGAGAAAAACCGGGGATGTTTTTTGCAAACTGCCAGCCACCTAGGCTATATAAAGACCACCACTCCCCCACCCCTTTCTAGGGTTTCCCTAAACCAAAATTGCAGCCACCCCCTCCACTTTGCCCCAAAAATTACCCCATTTTCGCAGTCCTAGCCTTCCCTGCGATCTGGACCGTCAAATCTCGCGACCCTACGGCCCAGGGAGTGCCACGTCAGCGCCCTTGCCTCCCAGCCTCCTCTCTCCTCAACCGCGCCAGCTCGAGCGCCGCTCCGGCCGGCGAGCCGCCGCCCGCCGGCAACCGGGCCGCCCCCTCGCCCGCTCCTCTCCTCTCCCTTCCCTCTCCTCCTCCTAACCCCCTCCTCATCCTCTCTTGCAGCCCGAGCCGCCGCCGGCAAGCCGCCATGGATGGCCCGGCCGGAGCTCGCGCCTAGGCCGCCCGTCGCTGACCGGATCCATGGCCGTGCCGCCCCAACACCCCGTCGCCAAGCCGCGCCCCCTTCCTCTGGCCTCCTTTCGCGCCGCCTGACACTGCCCTGCGCTGCGCCTCGCCGGTGGCCGGCGCCGCCTCCCGCTGAGGTCGGATCGGGAGGAGCTCCTGTGTTCCCCTGTCGCCCGGGTGGGCCGGCCCAGGCGTCCCAGCCCAGGCGGCCCAAAGCAGCCGCGGCCCAAGCCACCTCCTCGGCCAGATGGGCCTGGCCCAATGTGAGGCCTTTCTCTTTTTTTTGTTGTTTTATTTTTTTGCCTGGCTGCTAATTTTTGCTAAGTCTGGAGAAATTGTGTTGCTGATTCAATTTTGCGCCGTAGTTTGCGAGTAAACCGTAGCCCGGGTCACGTTGCACCCAAAAGGAAAATTGCTTAGAATTGTGTGTACTTCAATTCATCTTTTGTGAGCATTTTGATTTGATGCCATCTTGATGTTGTTAATCTGTGTTAAAGTGGGCATCAAGCCGTTAACTGCTACTAATTGCTGTTATGTGCTGTTGCTGTTATTTTATTGCAAGTTTGCATGATGATTGTGACACATCCATGAGGCCTATTGCATTGATTCTTTTTGCATACTGTTAAGCATCATGTCTACTTCCATTACATGTATTGCATTGTCATGTTTGCATTCCTGGTCATAGTTATTTTAGCTCCAAAGTTGCTATGCCGTTGTTGTTGACAACCACCTCTGTTTTTCTCTATGTCTGTAACGTCCCGATGCCATGTTGTTTGCTTAATATCTTTTGATCTATGATGCCTATGACCTTGATTCTTGTTTGTACCTGATCATCATCATGTCTACTTCATGCCCATGTATTGCTATGTCATGTTGCTACACTTTTGCATATAGTTTTGCTCCTGTTTGTACAGCATAAAAATAACAGTTTATGCCCTATTTTTCTGATTTTCACTAAGTCCTTGACCAGTAATGTTTTATTGCATTTTGCATGGGCTATAACTAGTTGTTCATGATGCCTATTTGCATGATTCTTTTTGCCATGCCTTCCCTGACATGTCTACTTTAGTTCCATATCATTTGTGAGCATGTTTGCATTGATTATCCTGTTTATGCATTGCTCTAAAGTGTGCTTCCCGATGTTGGCAGATTGTGTTCCAAACTTGTTTTGCTTGTATCTTTTTAACCGTAACTCCGTTTGGAGTGTTCTTTATATGTAACTTGATTAGTTTTTCGTGTACTTTGTGTTTATGCTATTGTTTGCTGTTGTTAACCAACCTAAAATATGGTTTAGGACAGAACAGTACCAAATGTTATAATTATCGTGGGGTACTTAGTGTTATGCCATGTTTAGGTTGTGCCTCACTTAAATTGACTAGCATAGATAGTTTATCTTATGCTTCACCTCTTGCCATGTTTGTGTGCTATGCCATGCTTCTGTGCTTTGCCATGTTAACAACTTTGTTGATCACCTGTAGCTAAACAACTTGAACCACCGTAAACGTGCGGTATCGTCGTGTGTGATGAGTACTCCACTTAACCTGTTAGTAACCGCTCTCGACGGTAGGCGCGATGTCTCGTGTTGCCTTCTTGTTGATGCTTGCTCGTGTTTGCCTCGTAGTAATAGATGCTTTCTCGTTGATTGCTTTCCAGTGTTTACCCTATTGTGTGCTCCCGCAGGTACCTTCGGAGACGTTGCGAGCTTGCGATCAACTACACCTTCGGAACCCGACTTATCAACAGGCAAGGACTATGCATTACTTATGATCCATTCTATTTCAACCAGCGGTTTGCATGCTAGTCTAGGTTAGGTTCGATGTTTGATCCTACCACATGTTTACAACCTCTTTCAAACCGATACAGCCATGTCCCCTCCCAGCAAACCATGTACTACTATGTTACTATTGCTCGTTGCTCAGCCCCTGCTTAGTATGCATGCTTAGGATGCTATGATGTTACTCTATTACTCCTTGGTTTGGGATATCACATTATTATTATTGTTGTTGATGATATGATTATTATAATGTTGACTATATTCGACGAAGGATGGAAGGTCTAGGCTATCCCGCCCCGACGCTTTGTTCCATTCGAGTCACCTAGGATCTGAGTTCCGGGTATTGGTTTTAATACTGAGCGTGCCTAAACGCGTGTGGGATGCTATGGGGTCCCCTTTTCTTACCTACCTAGCTTCAAACATTTCTAGTGGTGGCCCAAGCTGATTTTACCATTTGAAACCGTGTGCGTAACTAGTCTGCAGCCAGTGGATTTTAAACAACTCGGGCCAGCATAGATAGAGTTCCTTTGTTGGTCCACACTGGTGAGCTAGGGAAGTCCCCTGTTATATAGGTGAGGCTAACCCCGACCTTGGCCATACGGAAGAGTCCGATCCGAGAGCGTGGCCGGCTTTTGGGTTGGGTGTCGACTCCCCAGGGGCCACCCGGATTTTTTCGTTGTTAGTTAGAGGGACCTGTCGTTTCGGATCCCTTGGAACTAAATCATAAAATGGTTGCCTGTGATGGGTAGCAACTGAGAGAGATGGGCGTGTGATACGTCCAAAACGTATCGATAATTTCTGCTTGCTCCATGCATGTTTTGTGTGATATTGCTATGATCTAGATACACTTTCATACATTTTTGATCATATTTGGACTAACCTATTAACTCTGTTGTTTTTCTATTTCAGTTTCCCCCCATATAAAAAGTGCCAGAAAAATTCGGGAAAATTCAGATAAAAAATCAGCGTGACGGAAGCTTCGAGAAAAGCACGGGAGGGGCCAGAGGGGGGCCAGGGGGGCCCAGGCGGCCACCCGGCGCGGCCCCACCCCTGGCCGCGCCAGGGGGGCGCCTGGGGTCCCTGGTCCACCTCTGGCTGCCCCCCTTCGCCTATTTATCCCCCGTCACGGGAAAACTCCAGAAGCAGAACCCTATTCCGCGAACTCGCCTCTGTTCCGCCGCCGCCGCACTTCCAAGATCGGGAGCACCAGAAGACCTCTTCCTGGCACCCTGCCGGAGGGAGGATTGACCTCCGGGAGTCTCCTCTCCACCATGGATGCTCCCCGGATGTCTCGTGAGTAGTTTTCCTTGGACCATGGGTCCGTGATCAGTAGCTATGTGATGTTCTCCTCCCCTCTTTGATCTTCATTGTTTAGACCTCGTGAGCTGCCCTACATGATCGAGGAACCTCTGTAATATTTCTGCTATTGCTATGTTGAGTTTGATCGGATCTGATGGATTATGAGGTTATGTTCAGATTGTGATAGAGTAATATATTTGGTTTTTATCTCTTATATTTTTGTTCCTAAGTAATTATTGCATGCTCTCCGTTGCTGTTTATTGCTTTGGCCAAGTAGTAGGTAGTGACTCCAAGAGGGAGCGTTGTGCTAGATTGTGGGTTCATGCCTCCCCGATGACATGCTTGAGTGACAGAAACATGAGTCTAGGGGATGTGCTATTGCCACAAGGGGGAAAACAACGGTGCTTGTAACCACGGTTACAAGGATTGTTTACTTTACGCAAAGTTCTTTTTAATGCAGTTGTCTGTTGCTTTGGGTTTACACTTTGGGTGGGGCTCGCAACTTAATACCAGCGAGATGTTCTGGATAGATATCTCAAGGTGGATGATTAGTAGTAGATGCAGATGGATTTCGGTCTACTTACCTTGGCGTACTGCCTGTGCTTTTGAACCTCTTCCTTTCTTTTGTAGCATAGTTAGCATTGCGGTGCGTTCTTAATCCTGTCAATTGCCTTTCTGTAATTTGTTTACCTCGCATAGCATTTTTATCGTCTTTTGGGAGAGAGACATCACTAGCGAACATCACGTATCCCGGTCCATATCCTCATTATTGTTTCCAAGCTATATTTACTTTTCTGCATTTACTTTCAAGTTGCTATCATTATCCCCTTGCGTTTTATAATTTGTGAACAACAAGACCGGAGAGATTGACAACCGCTCTGAACTTCGTTGGGAGCAAAGTTATCTGTGTCTGTGTGCAGGTCCGCGTCAGTTGCACCGCTGACACCTACTTATCATCTCTGGAGTCCTACTGGAGACAAACCTTGGTATCTTTACTGAGGGAAACTTGCTGCTGTGCCGCATCACGCCTTCCACTTGGGGCCTACCAACGAATGGCGAGAAGCCGTCATCAAGAGAAATTTCTGGCGCCGTTGCCGGGGACTCCAAGTGCTAAGATAGGGGAGTTGCACACTACCCTTTACCTTTGTTTTTTAGTCTTGTTAGTTTATCTTTCAGTTTTTATCTTCGTGTCTTTTATCAAAAATCACAAAAAAATCTGCCACACTTGCTGCTACTATGGGTTCCACTGAAAACACCAAGTTGTGTGACTTCACTAGTCACAACAACCAAGACTTTATCTGCACTCCCATTGCCACACCTGCCACTTAAGCTACCTCTTATGAAATTAAACCTGCTTTGCTAAACCTTGTTATGAGAGATCAATTCTCTGGTGCTGGAGATGATGTTGCTTTACACTTGAATAATTTTGTTGAATTATGTGATATGCAAAAGTATAAATAAGTGGAAGGTGATGTTGTTAAGCTTAAGTGCTTTCCTTTCTCTTTAAGGGGAGATGCTAAAATCTGGTTTCAATCTTTGCCTGGAAATAGCATAGATTCTTGGGATAAGTGCAAAGATGGTTTTATAGGGAAGTACTACCCTCCTGCTAAGATTATCCAATTGAGGAGAAATATTATGAATTTCAAGCAATTGGATAATGAACACGTTGCCCAAGCTTGGGAACGAATGAAAACTCTTGTTAAGAAATGCCCTACACATGGTTTGACTACTTGGATGGTTATCCAGACTTTTTATGCAGGCTTGAACTTTACCTCGCGGAACCTGTTAGATTCGGCCGCGGGAGGAACCTTTATGTCAACTACACTTGGTGCTGCCACAAAGCTTCTCGATGAGATGATGACCAATTATTCCCAATGGCACACCGAACGCGCTCCAACAGGTAGGAAGGTAAACTCTGTCGAGGAAATTACCTCCCTCAATGAAAAAGTTGATTTAATTATGTCTCTACTTACCAAGCAACCTTCTATTGATCCTTATGATGTTCCTTTAAATTCTTTGGTTGCTCAAGAACAAGTAGATGTGAACTTTATTGCTAGAAACAACTTCAACAATAGTTCTTATAGGGGAAATTTTGCTAGCAATCCTAGACCGTTCCCATCTAACTATGGGAACAACAACACTTACCCTAGCAACAAGAACCCCTCTGCTGAATTAGAAAGCATGCTTAGAGACTTTATCACTACCCAAAAAGCCTTCAACAAAAATGTAGAAGAGAAATTATCTAAAATAGATAATCTCTCTTTGAAGGTAGAAAGCTTAGCCCTTGATATTGAGATGCTCAAAATTAGAACCTCTCCCCTTGAGGAGAATAAAGCCACTCCTATTAATGCTATCCAGTTGCAAATCAATGAAAATATTAGGATGATGGCTAAACTTAAAGAAAGATGGGCTAGAGAAAAAGAGGAAGAGGATAGAATTAAGAGCCTTCCTACACACCACACAGTTTCCACTATCCAAATTGTTGAGGACACTCAAACTATTAGCATCCAATGCACTCCTAGTCCCGTTGGACCTATTAATGGTGATGCTAATACCTCAACCGTAGAAAAAGAAACTCCTATGAACATAGAAGGTTTCAAACAAGTGAGCCTAGATGACACTACTACTACCTTTGATAGTAGTGATATTGACTTTGATAGTTGTACCCTCTCAGAAGTTATCAGTTTGCTACACAAAATGTCTAGAGACCCCCACACTAGCACACTTAATCTTGCCTTCACGGAGCATATCACAAATGCTCTTATCAAAGCTAGGGAGGAGAAGCTTAGAGTAGAAGCCTCCATACCTAGGAAGCTAGAGGATGGTTTGGACCCTTCGATCAAAATTAAATTGAATAACTTTTCTTGCTATGCTTTATGTGATGTTGGAGCTAGTACCTCTGTTATGCCCAAAAGAATATTTGATATGTTTGAATTGGAGCCTTTTGAGCCTTGTTATTTTGGTGTTCGTCTTGTTGATTCTTCCATAAAGAAACCTTTTGGGGAAGATCAACGATGTTCTTATCATTGTCAATGACAACTATGTTCCCGTTGATTTTATTGTTATGGATATAGAGTGTGAACCTTTGTGTCCAATCATTTTGGGACGTCCTTTTCTTCGCACCGTTGGTGCGGTTATTGACATGAAAAAGGGGAATATAAAATTCCAATTCCCATTCAAAAAGGGGATGGAACACTTCCCTAGAAAGAAAATTAAGTTACCTTTTGAGTCCGTTACTCGGGCTAGTTATTCTCTTTCTCTTGATAAAACTTGATTCTTCTTTTTGCATCATGCCTAGCTAATGGCTTTAAAGAAGAGCTTTCGGGAGGCAGCCCGCAACGAATTTAGGTTTTTATTTTTGATTTTGTTGTGTCTTGATGATTGTTACTACTGTAGCAACATCCTTGTATCTTTACTTTTCAGCTTTGTGCGAAGTTATAGCCTCTTACGGCAAGTGAAGTAAAAGTTGTGACATGCTGTCCAGAAAACAGATTCTGTCCTCGTTACTAGAAAAAATCCAGAAAAATCCCAATTCATCTTTCTGAGCTGAATTTTGTACACAGTATGCTCTATACAATTACGAAACTTCCGTATGTTCTGAGTTTTTTGATTTGAGTTGTATAAGTGCCCCTAAAAAATTCTTTACTATCTGCTGTTCTGTTTTTCACAGATTCTGCCACGTTTTGTCTCTCCTAACTTTTGCAAACCTCAAGCTTGCTTTTTCTTTGCAAAAACTTTTTGGCACTCTTGAGAAACAGTAGATCTTGAAGATTATCTTTATATGCAGTGGATAATTTTTTTTATTTATTAAGAGTACTAACCTCTCTAATCAGCTTATGATGAGTTATGTATGAAGGGAGTTTTCAAGTGTGCGTTGGAAGATGATGAAAGAAGATCCAGGAGTGTCAAGCGCTCAAGCTTGGGGATGCCCCCATGCATCCCCAATAAATATTCAAGGATACTCAAGCGTCTAAGCTTGGGGATTCCCCCCCCCCCCCCCCCGTGCATCCCCTTCTCCATCAACCATCATCAGTTCGTCCTTCGTCTCACTATATTTTTATCACTTCATGTGTTATGTGCTATGCTGGGAGCGTCTCGCTCTTAGGTTTTATTTTTCTTTAGCTTTGCTTTCTGTTCATAACAAGTTAGATCCTTTCTTACTTTGTGTGGGAGAGAAACACGCTCCACTTTCAAAATCTAGAACACATCGTAGGATTTTTCCTGCCTATCTTTTTGGTGTTGTGTGTTCTTTATCTTTTCATAGCTACTGCCATGTTTAGTCTTATTTTTAGTTTGTCTTTAGCAAGAGCTTTGGCTTTTGTTAAGTTTGTTGCTGCAACTCTTTTTAGTTTTCATGTTTATCTTGTTAAGAGAGTTGGTTGTTGAACTGAGTTGTGTTTTGTCTTGAAAGTAGGTAATTGAGGTTGCTATTTAATTTTAGTAGTAGCTTGCAATAGTTTTGAGGCATTGTTGTGAGTAATGTTTGGACTTTTGGTGTCAAGAGATCTTGCCTATTAGTGATAGGTGTCGTATTTTGGGCAATCCGTGTTTATTTTCAAAACCTACAAAACTAGTTGAGAACTCTAGCTACTAGATAGATCACTACTCTTTTGAGGAGTCGAATATTAGAGTACACTCACGTACCATGAGTCGAGGATGCGCAAGGATAACCAAACCCCCATACAGTCCTCCTCGGGGTACTTGTCTCTTTGTGAAACTCCTTATTAGATTGAGAGTTACCGATAATAATTGCATGAGTTATTCAGACTAATGTAAGTATTGAGAGTTGACACTTCCACCTTCCCATATTCTGCTAGCCTATCCCGTGCCGTGCATTGCCTTCTTCTCACTCTGAGAGTTGGTGTCCACCTTCGCCGGTACATCCAAACCCTTGGCATGATACGCTCTGTCATCATAAGCCTCCCTCTATCCTTCCTCAAAAACAGCCACCATACCTACCTATCAAGGCATTTCCATAGCCTTTCCGAGTTACATTGCCATGAAACTTCCACCTCTTCATGACTTGATCTTCATGTCATACATGTTCCTGCTATACTGGCAGCGACATACATTGCATACATCATGATAGTTACATCTTCTTTATGATTTTGAGTACCTTGTAAAGTGTGAAAGATCTCCTTTACCTTCTTGTAAAATAGAGTGTTGCCCTTAAGTGAGGAAAAGATCCCAAAGTGGACACATTAAAAGATCCCAAAGAGGACAAATGAGAGTTAAATAGAAAGAGCCAATGAGGCCACCAAAAAAATACAAAAAAATAGAAAAAAGAGAAAAAGAAATAAAAAGAGAGAAAGGGGCAACACTACTATCCTTTTGAGAGATCCACACTAGTACTCCCTCTATATCTTTGTACTCCATAGAGATGATCTTTATGCATATAGTTTGGAGAGCTTCTTAGCTCGTATGTGCATCCATTGCATGGAAATCCCTACTCCTCACATAATATCTATCATTTGGCATCTCTTGCCTATGATTGTCCTCATTGATGTGAGCCTTTCTCATCCTTTTTGTCTTCCTCCTCCACCATATTTCTCTCTTTGCCATCCCAAGTGTCAACTCTCGTGCCTACACTCATCCATTGCATGTGTGCTCGAAATATCGAAAAGGAGTGGATCAAATTGACTTGTACCTAGCTAGTGGTCTGGGGACGAGTCAAGATAAGATTCCAAAGAAGACCAAGTGTGAAACTTTAGTAGATTGAGTTCTCAACAAAAATACTTTTTTCTCGTATTCCCTATTCTCCTTTCTTGCATGCAAACACCATTTGGAGACATTCGAGTCACGGCTAGCGAGAGCTCTTGCACCTTTTGTTCTTTTGTTGCTTATTTCAATGCTAATATAGACTCTTGCCTGTTATGACTTGAATTGAATCTCTGACCTTGATTGCTTTACTTTTCAAAGTTCTTTTATGGTTGCTAGCATGTCACCACAGAAATTATGCTTGTTATCATTTACCTACTCGAGGACGAGCAGGAATTAAGCTTGGGGATGTTGATACGTCCAAAACGTATCGATAATTTCTGCTTGCTCCATGCATGTTTTGTGTGATATTGCTATGATCTAGATACACTTTCATACATTTTTGATCATATTTGGACTAACCTATTAACTCAGTGTACCCCAGTGCCAGTTCCTGTTTTCTACTGTTTATCTATTTCAGTTTTCCCCCATATAAAAAGTGCCAGAAAAATTCGGGAAAATTCAGATAAAAAATCAGCGTGACGGAAGCTTCAAGAAAAGCCCGGGAGGGGCCAGAGGGGGGCCAGGGGGGCCCAGGCGGCCACCCGGCGCGGCCCCACCACTGGCCGCGCCAGGGGGGCGCCTGGGGCCCCTGGTCCACCTCTGGCTACCCCCCTTCGCCTATTTATCCCTCGTCACGGGAAAACTCCAGAAGCAGAACCCTATTCCGCGAACTCGCCTCTGTTCCGCAGCCGCCGCGCTTCCAAGATCGGGAGCACCAGAAGACCTCTTCCCGGCACCCTGCCGCAGGGAGGATTGACCTCCGGGAGTCTCCTCTTCACCATGGATGCTCCCTGGATGTCTCGTGAGTAGTTTTCCTTGGACCATGGGTCCGTGATCAGTAGCTATGTGATGTTCTCCTCCCCTCTTTGATCCTCATTGTTTAGACCTCGTGAGCTGCCCTACATGATCGAGGCACCTTTGTAATATTTCTGCTATTGCTATGTTGAGTTTGATCGGATCTGATGGATTATGAGATTATGTTCAGATTGTGATAGAGTAATATATTTGGTTTTTATCTCTTATATTTTTGTTCCTAAGTAATTCTTGCATGCTCTCCATTGCTGTTTATTGCTTTGGCCAAGTAGTAGGTAGTGACTCCAAGAGGGAGCGTTGTGCTAGATTGTGGGTTCATGCCTCCCCGATGACATGCTTGAGTGACAGAAACATGAGTCTAGGGGATGTGCTGTTGCCACAAGGGGGAAAACAACGGTGCTTGTAACCGCGGTTACAAGGATTGTTTACTTTACGCAAAGTTCTTTTTAATGCAGTTGTCTGTTGCTTTGGGTTTACACTTTGGGTGGGGCTCGCAACTTAATACCAGCGAGATGTTCTGGATAGATATCTCAGGCTGGATGATTAGTAGTAGATGCAGATGGATTTCGGTCTACTTACCTTGGCGTACTGCCTGTGCTTTTGAACCTCTTCCTTTCTTTTGTAGCATAGTTAGCATTGCGGTGCGTTCTTAATCCTGTCAATTGCCTTTCTGTAATTTGTTTACCTCGCATAGCATTTTTATCGTCTTTTGGGAGAGAGACATCATTAGCGAACATCACGTATCCCGGTCCATATCCTCATTATTGTTTCCAAGCTATATTTACTTTTCTGCATTTACTTTCAAGTTGCTATCATTATCCCCTTGCGTTTTATCATTTATGAACAACAAGACCGGAGAGATTGACAACCTCTCTGAACTTCGTTGGGAGCAAAGTTATCTGTGTCTGTGTGCAGGTCCGCGTCAGTTGCGCCGCTGACACCTACTTATCATCTCTGGATTCCTACTGGAGACAAACCTTGGTATCTTTACTGAGGGAAACTAGCTGCTGTGCCGCATTACACCTTCCACTTGGGGCCTACCAACGAAGGGCGAGAAGCCGTCATCAGCGTGCGTGCGGAGCCTTGTAATGGGCAGTTGGTACACCCCTGCAGGGTTGAATCTTTTCGAGAAGCCGTGTCCACGGTTATGGACGACTTGGAACCTACGTCTTGTTCATAGATAACATCAACTGAATCATAACTATAACGTGATTAACGTGTGTGTGCCTTGACTGCTTCTTCTTCGTCGGGATGAGAAGAGGAGAACAAGGATAGGATAGGTGTTATGTTTGCGTATTAGTTGATAGTAAGACTTGTTGGAGGCGATTCCTCATCGAATGCTTGGCTTTTTATCTTACTCTCTAGATCGTTAGCCACTTCATAAATGCTAGTGCAGCAGCAACCTCACCACTTACCCCATCCTTACCGTAAACTACTAGTTGTCCTAGAATGACGAGTGATGAAGTCCTTGCTGGGTCAGTTGACCACTACAGTTGGATGCTCAGTACTTCTGTACTCATGATACTACCCCCAAACTCTTTTCAGGGGTTCTTGGTCGACAACAGGTATGGCGATCGACGTTTCACGTGGAGACTCGACGACGACTAGTTAGGCGGATCTCGGCGGAGGGCCTGGACCCGTGTGGTTATGGGGATCGATGTTTTTCTCTTTGCCATTAGGCACTTGATGGTAGTCTGTACTCAGACATATACCTTCCGCTGATGTAGTGTATTTACAACAGTTGTATGCCGATTGTATGAGATGTTGTATCCTTGTATCTGTAATGTTGTGATATCATGTTGGAAATCCGGGGCATATGGCTTCGTCATATGTCGCGGTGGGACCGATATGTGCTTCGTCGCCGGATCTGGATGGAAACATCTAGATCTGGAACAGTACCGCATATCGGGCCTTACAACTTGGTATGAGAGCCTTACCGACCGTAGGATCCCTTTTTTGGCCGAAGTCGAGTCTAGACGAAAACTATTTTGTAGTTATTAAGTTAGTTATCAGAGAGTAGGAATCCTTTTACTCCTTACCCTTGCTCTGATCAGGACAAGTGTCGTAAGTGTTTTAAATTCTCGTCTTATCCCCTTCAAACCTCTAGGATCTCGAGTGTGTGGAGTATCGAAATTGTTACAATGCTTTGCTTGGGAAGTATTGTCTCGATTCCGATCTCAGGTTTGGGAAATCCGTAGTACCTTTAGACTTCCAACTCTGGTGTACATCTGGGTCATCCATTGCCATCCATCCTTTTATCGGTGTTTTTACGACTTGCATCGTAATCTAGATCTATAATTTCTGCTTGTTCCATGTATTTTTATGTGACATTGCTACATGTTTTGCTACACTTTCATATCATTTTACACATATTTGGACTAACCTACTAACTCAGTGCACCCAGTGCCAGTTTCTGTCTGCTGATGTGTAACAGCCCAGATTTCACAAAAATTAAAATTTTTGTTTTCTGTGTGAATTGTTTGATTGTCTGAATTGCTTGCGGTGTTTGCATCCCCTTTTATCTCGTACTGGACGGAGACCGACCCTTGCCACCCTGACACTCGACCTTGCGACACCGGGTTTCACCCGATCACTGACGCGAAAACCGCCTGAGAGCCGCCACAGCCAACGGAACGAAAACCCCGTTTAATAATTAAACGTGATATTTTTATAGCGCGCCAGAAAGTGTTCTCGGAACGGTTCCAGCGCGAGGTGAACGCTGCCGGCTCGACACGCTGATCGCGCAGTTCGAAGTTTTACCAGAAACGGAGTTACTGCGGACCCCCAGCGGTCAGATACGTAAACACTGGACGCGCGAGAGAGAAACCGGGGATGTTTTTGCAAACCGCCAGCCACCCGGGCTATAAATAGACCGCCCCACCACTTGGAGTTTCCCTAAGCATCTAGCCAGCCTCCCAGATCTGAAAATTAGTCCATTTTCGCACAACCCTAGCCCAGATTCGCGAAACCCTAGATCCCAGTGCGCCCGGGCCGTCGGATCGCGAGATCGACGCTCCCGGGGCTGCCACGTCACCTCGAGCTCCTCCACCTACCACCTCCAGCCGCCGGGCCCCGCAGGGCCGCGCCCGGGCCCAATCTGGGCCACGCCTCGCCACTTCCCGTGGAGCAGCCTCGCCGGCGAGCCACCCCGCCCGCAGCCGCCGCCTCACCTCCTTGCAGGGCCGCGGGCGAGCTCGCGCGAGCCATGGAGCCGCCGCCGTCCAGCCCGAGGCCGGCGAGCCCACGGCCGACGACGCGCCGGATCCGGCGGGATCCGCGCAGCCACGCCCTTCTCCGCCGCCTGCGTCCCCTCCTAGCCTCCTCCGCCGCGTCCCGGCTCGCCGGAGGCCGCAGCCCCGACGGTGGCGCCGCCAGCAACCGGCCGGCCTGGCCTCCTCCTCCACAGCCACGTGGGCCGGCCTGCCAGCGCCCCTTCCGGCCCAGCCTCTCCAGCGGCCACCGCGGCCTCGTGGGCCTCAGCCCACTAGTGAGAGCCGGCCCGATCCCCTTTTTTTTCTGCTCTCTGTTTTTCCTTTTTATCTAATTTTTGACTAAGTCCTGGAAATATTGCTGCTGTTACGTTTTTGCGACGATATTTGCGATCAAACCGTAGCTCGGATCGTGTAGCGCCCAAAAGATGAATTGCTCAGTTTTGCATGCTCTAGCGTTCGTATGTATAAGGTTTTTCCGTTTGAGGCCGTCTAGATAATTTAATTCTGCGTCGAAGTGGGTACCAGATCGTTAGCTGTGCTGTTGTTGCTGAACTGTTATTTTGTTGCAACTTCGGTCGACGAGTGTGTCGCGACCGTTTATCGGAATTGAGTGATTCTTGTTGCATATTGTTAAGCATCATGTCTACTTCCGTTATATGTATTGTTTTGTCATGTTAGCATTCCTGGTCATGGTTATATTCTGCTCCAAAGTTTCTATGCCACTGTTTTTGACAACCACCTCTGTTTTTCTCTAAGTCTGTAACGTTCCGATGCCATGTTGCATGCTTAATATCTTTTGATCTATGATGCCTTTTTGCATGATTAATTTTGCCATGCCTTCCTTGTCATGTCTACTTTAATTGCATATCATTTGTGAGCATGTTTTCATTCATTATCCTGTTTACGCATTGCTCTAAATTGTGCTTCGTGATGTTGGCACATTGTGTTCCAAACTTGTTTTGCTTGTATCTTTTTAACCGTAAGTCCGTTTGGAGTGTTCTTTATATATATATTGATTAGTTTTTCGTGTACTTTGTGTTTATGATATTTTTTGCTGTTGTTAACCAACCTAAAATATGGTTTAGGACAGAACAATACCAAATCCTTTAATTGTCGTGGGGATCTTAGTGTTATGCCATGTTTAGGATTGTGCCTCACTTAAATTGACTAGCATAGATAGTTTATTTTGTGCTTCACCTTTTTCCATGATTGTGTGACATGCCATGCTTGAGTGATATGCCATGTTAACAACCTTTTTCTCACCTGTAGCTAAAAAACTTGAACCAATATAAACATGCGGTATCGTCGTGTGTGACGAATACCTCACTTAACCTGCTAGTAACCGCTCTCGACGTTAGGTCCGTATCGCGTTGCCGTGCCTTGTGTTGTCCCTTTGATCTTGTATTGCTCCGTAGTAATAGTGGTGCACCGTTCATTGCTTTCCAGTGTTTCCTTCTTGTGTGCTCCCACGGATACTCTCGAAGACGATGCGAGCTTGCGATCAACTACACCTTCGGAACTCGACTTATCAACAGGCAAGGACTATACATTACTTATGATCCATTCTATTTCAACCAGCGGTTTGCATGCTAGTCTAGGTTAGGTTCAATGTTTGATCCTACCACATGTTTTACAGCTTCTTTCAAACCGATACAGCCATGTCCCCTCCCAGCAAACCATGTAATGTTATGTTACTATTGCTCGTTGCTCAGCCCCTGCTTAGTATGCATGCTTAGGATGCTATGATGTTACCCTGTTACTCCTTGGTTGGGCTAACACATTATTATATTATTGTGGATGATATGATTATTATAAATGTTGACTATACTCGACTAAGGATGGAAGGTCTAGGCTATCCCGCCCCGACGCTTTGTTCCATTCGAGTCACCTAGGACCCGAGTTCCGGGTATTGGTTTTAAGACCGAGCGTGCCTAACCGCGTGTGGGATGCTATGGGGTACCCTTTTCTTACCTACCTAGCTTCAAACATTTCTAGTGGTGGCCCAAGCTGATTTACCCTTTGAAACCGTGTGCGTAACTGGTCTGCAGCCAGTGGATTTAAAAACAACTCGGGCCAGCAGAGACGGAGTTCCTTTGTTGGTCCACACTGGTGAGCTAGGGAAGTCCCCTGTTATATAGGTGAGGCTAACCCCGACCTTGGCCATACGGAAGAGTCCGATCCGAGAGCGTGGCCGGCTTTTGGGTTGGGTGTCGACTCCCCGGGGGCCACCCGGATTTGTTCGTTGTTAGTTAGAGGGACCTGTTGTTTCGGATCTCTCGGAACTAAATCATAAAATGGTTGCCTGTGATGGGTAGCAACTGAGAGAGATGGACGTGCGTGCGGAGCCTTGTAATGGGCAGTTGGTACACCCCTGCAGGGTTAAATCTTTTCGAGAAGCCGTGTCCATGGTTATGGACGACTTGAGACCTACATCCTGTTCATAGACAACAACAACTGAGATAATCTTAATATAACTTGACCAACGTGTGTGTGCCTTGACTGCTTCTTCTTCGTCGGGATGGGAAGAGGAGGACAAGGATAGGATAGGTGTTACGCTTGCCTAAGTAGTTGATAGCAAGACTTGTTGGAGGCGATTCCTCATTGAATGCTTGGCTTCTTATCTTACTCTCTAGATCGTTAGCCACTTCATAAATGCTAGTGCGACAGCAACCTCACCACTTACCCCATCCTTACCATAAACTACTAGTTGTCCTAGAATGACGAGTGATGAAGTCCTTGCTGGGTCAGATGACCACTACAGTTGGATGCTGAGGACTTCTGTACTCATGATACTACCCCCAACTCTTTTCAGGGTTCTTGATCGAAAACAGGTATGGTGATCGACGTTTCACGTGGAGACTCGACGACGACTAGTTAGGCGGATCCCGACGGAGGGCCTGGATCCGTGTGGTTATGGGGATCGATGTTTTTCTCTTTGCCAGTAGGCATTCGCTTGTAGTCTGTACCCAGACATGTATCTTCCGCTGATATATTGTATTAAGGCAGTTGTATGGCGATTGTATGAGATGTTGTATCCTTGTATCTGTAATGTTGTGATATCATGTTGAAAATCCGGGGCATATGGCTTCGTCATATGTCGCGGTGGGACCGATATGTGCTTCGTCTCCGGATCTGGATGGGAACATCTAGATCTGGAACAGTACCGCATATCGGGCCTTACATGATGTCTGTAAGTTGCAGGTATTTTCCCGCAATTTACGGAGCTCCAAAAATTGCATAAAAATATATAAAAAATCAACGCTCCAGAAGACGCTAGACGTCTGAAGGAGAGCCGGAGGGGGGGCCACCTGTCTCCTAGGCGGTCTTCCCTCGCGTCCTAGGGGGAGGCCATGCCACGAGGCCGCCTCGGCGACTAGGACCTCCCCTGGTGCCCCACTTTGGCCCTATTTTACCCCCGTGGAGGAAACCCGGATTGCAGAACTCCTTTTTCCAGAAGCGATTCCGATCTCCGCCGCCATCACCGACAAGCTTGGGGGGACCAGAATTCCTGTGCTGGCACCCTGCCGGGACGGGGAAGTGCCCCCGGATTCATCTCCATCGACGTTTCTTCCTCCCTCCATGAAGCGGGAGTAGTTCCTCCTCGTGGCTGAGACCTTCTACAGTAGCTATGTGGTTAATTATCTCTCCCATGATGTGATCTTCATTGTGATCATAGGCTATGTTAGTCTAGGGTGATCTCATGATGTTTCCCCTTCTTCTATGTATTGGATCGATGTACTCCTTTGGTGATATTTCCAGAGTCCACGGTGACACGTAGGACTCCATTATTATGGTGATATTGATCATGAGATTTGTTCTTCTTGTTGGATTGAATCATGGCTTGAGAGTCTCTTTATGCTTGTCTTGAGTATAGTTTGCATAGTGCTTCAGTGACAGGATGGGTGCTTTGTCAATTTAGAAAGGGACTACTCTTGAGATATGTTGTGGTGATTGTGGTACTCTCTTTGGATGGCTGCAGTGACATTGGGAAATCATAGATGAGAACTATGAACTCTGAGGTGTGCTTTTGTAGCCCTACACAATTGTCATCCTCTTTTCATCCACGGAAAGAATGATCTCCGAGTTATGTCTTCCTTGCATGTTTTAGTGGAAATATCATGTGATTAGACTCTGTTAATGTTGTTGGGAGTTTCCACTAGTGAATGTATGAAGCCTAGGCCTTGTTTCCACCATTGCAATACCGTTTGGGCTCACCTTTACTACTTGTTTGCTTGCTGTAATTTTTACTACAGATTTCTATTACTTCATTTTGCTAGAGCTATCACACATATTTTACCATCTCTTCGCCGAACTAGTGCACCTATACAACTCCTAGTTGTATTAGCTATGTTGGGGACACAAGAGACATCTTGTATCTTAATTGCAAGGTTGCTTGAGAGAGACCATATTCAACCTCTACTCCCCTGAGTTCGATAAACCTTAGGTCATCCACCCGAGGGGAATTGCTGCTGTCTTACAAACCTCTGCGCTTGGAGGCCCAACATAGTCTACAAGAATAGAAGCGTGCGTAGACATCACGCGATTGCAGCGTTTGTACCAAAAAAAGAAAGCACAAGGATAGCAACCCGCGAGCAGACGCCGGACATGGAACCAAGCTCACCCGATGATGATGATGACAACGATGACGTTCGTCGCAACTACCCCGACCGAAGAAGAGACCACGACAGGGATGACCGCAGAAACAGACGCAACAATGACCGATGACGCGACGCGCGAGACGACATCAGACAGAACAAGATCAACCGAGGACGATGCAGACGTGCAGCTCGCGAAGAATACTCAGATGAACAAGTGTCCGACAAAGAACTGGAACCTTGCGGAGCATTATGCTTCGCGCGAGCCATACGCGAAACACGAATGCCCAAGGGTTTCAAACTGAACGCAACAACGCACAAGTACGACAGACTCGAAGAACCGGAAGCGTGGCTCGACGACTATCTAATAGCCTTCAAATTCCAGCAAGGCACCAACACTACAACCATGCAATACATGCAACTTATGCTCGAGGGTTCAGCACGACACTGGTTGAAGAACCTGCAGCGAGGCTCCATTGGCTCCCGGAAGCAATTCCGCAACACTTCTATCAGGAACTTCAAGTCAACTTACAAACGACCGACGTCACGCAAAGAACTGAGAGCCTGCAGGCAGGGAACCCGAGAGTCCCTAAGAGCGTACATCCAACGATGGACTATACTCAAGCTGAGGACATATCAGACGAAAGCGCAATCGACGCATTCAGACGAGGACTGCAGCGCATGGAATTCAAAGAACAACTTGGGCAGCTCAATGTACGAACACTCGCGCACCTGCTGGAAAATACTAATAATTGGGATGACGGAGAAGACTCCATACGCAACGAATCAGATACCCGACGACTCGCGCCGAACGCGACTACGACTACTACAGTGGTGATGACCCTCAACTGTAGGGGATCGATTGTAGTGTTCTTGCGGGTAAGTTAACCCAATTTATTGATTCGATACAAGGGGAGCCAAAGAGTATTGATAAGCTTTGACAGTTGAGTTGTCAATTCAACCGCACCTGAAATATACCTGCTTGCAACAAAGTATTAATAGCAACTGTGGTATGATAACTAGTGAACAGAAGGATTAAAAACACTGTAGGCTAGGGAGATGGATGGTCGGGCGCTGCATGAATAAGAAAGAACATGTAATAGGTTCTAACACGGCGCAAGGCACAAAGAAAAGTAATGATCATCTAGGCAAATATCAAAAATTAGGCATGTATCTCGTAGGCAGTTGTGCGTGCTTGCAATAAGAACTTGCACAACATCTTTTGTCCTACCATCCCGCTACGAACGGGGACAAAAGGAACTTATGGAGATTAAGGTGCTCCTGTCAAAGAGCACCAAAACAAAGCAATAAACTCAATGGATACATGAAATATGGGATCTCCTCAAATTATGGACCATCCCCTTTGGTGTCCCAAGCTGTCACCTTTGGGATCGCCGGTTCCGGACCATAATAGGTGCATACAACTCATAGATAGGATCTCGAACATAAATAAACTCATGAAAACATAAGGTGTTCAGATCTGAAAACATGACACTCGGGCCCAAAGTGACAAGCATTAAGAGCAACAAGTTGTAGCAAAGATGATAAACACAAAAGTAGATGATATGCAACATGCCCCCAACAATCTGACGAACTATTACATGATCAATCTCATCCAATCCCTACCACCCCCTTTGCCTACATCATGAAATTACTCACACATGTGAAGAGATGTCATGGAGGGATGATGGATTGGTGATGGTGATGACAATGGCGATGATCTCCCCTCTCCGGAAGCCAAATCAGCCTCCAGATTAGCCCTCCCGAGGAAGAACAGAGGGTGGCGGCGGCTCCACGACGGGTTCTGGAAAAAACGACTTCTGTCTCAGAGTTTCCCCGTCACGGGAATACATCGGAGTCGAGGTAGGGCACCAGGGGAGGGGGAGTCGCCCAGGCGGCTAGATGGCGCGGCCCCACCCCTGGCTGCGCCAGCAGGGCCCCTGGCCCCCATGGATGCCCTCTGGCCCCACTTATGGATCCGGGCTCCTTCGGGTGCGTGGATTTTTTGTAATTTTTCAGGGGATTTTCTGAGATGTCCAATGATACGTCCAAAACGTGTCTATAATTTCTGCTTGCTCCATGCTTCTTTTGTGTGATATTGCTATGATATTGATGAACTTCCATACACTTTTGATCATATTTGGACTAACCTATTAACTCAGTGCACCCTAGTGCCAGTTCCTGTTTTTTGCTGTTTTTGTATTTCAGGTTTTCCCATTATTTAAAGTGCCAGAAAAATTCTGGGAAAAATATAGGAAAAATCAGCGTACAGGAAGCTTCGGGAAAAGCCCAGGTGGGGCCAGAGGGGGGCCAGGGGTGGCCCAGGCGGCCACCTGGCGCGGCCGCGCCAGGGGGGGGGGGATGGGGCCCCTGGTCCACCTCTGGCTGCCCCCCTTCACCTATTTATTCTCCGTGACAAGAAACCCTCGGGGACAGAACCCTTTTTCGCGAGCTCTCATCTAATCTGCCGCTGACGGGGATCAACCCCGGCAAATCACATGGTAAGGGACCCTGGGATAGTCATGGGAGGCACTGGTTGGACAATAGCTCGTCGACAAACAGGAGGACACGTTTCTGCTCGATATTATTGATGAGGGAGATGTGATTACAATGGATGCCCAGGCTGGAGCGCTCAAGGCTAGGGATACAAATGATATTGGATGGCTTTGGCATTGTCCCTCCTAGCCCTTATATACTGGGCTAGGTCTCGGGGGGTTCATCTATGTTTACAGGTAAGCTTTCCTAACCCTAGCTTGCTCCGTACGACAGGTCTTCGCACCTTCCTTGTGAGTCGCAGACTCCTATGTCGGTGCCAACTAGCGGGCCAAGGCGGGTCCAGGCGGGTCTTCATGGGCCTTCTATCTTTAGGGACACCGGGTAGGCTTATCTGTAGGAGTCGTGGGGTCACCCCCTCGTCAGCCGCCGCCGCGCTTCCAAGATCGGGAGCACCAGAAGCCCTCTTCCCGGCACCCTGTCGGACGGAGGAACCACCTCCGGGAGCTTCTCCACCACCATGGATGCTTCCCGGATGAACCGTGAGTAGTCCACCTTGGACCATGGGTCCATGATCAGTAGCTATGTGATGTTCTCCTCCCCTCTTTGTTCTTCATGGTTTAGACCTCGTGAGCTTCCCTACATGATCGAGGCACATATGTAATCTTTCTGCTGTTGCTATGCTGAGTTTGCTGGGATCCGATGGATTATGAGACTATGTTCAGATTGTGTTTGAGTAATATATTTGATTCTCCTCTTTTATATTTATGTTCTTGAGTAATTCTTGCATATTCTCCGTTGCTGTTTATTGCTTTGGCCAAGTAGTACGTAGTGACTCCAAGAGGGTGCGTTATGCATGATTGTGGGTTCATGCCCCCTGATGACTAGCTTGAGTGACAGAAACACGAGTCTAGGGTATGTGTTGTTGCCACAAGGGAGAAAACAATGGTGCTTGTACTTGCGGGTGCAAGGATTGTTAACTTTACGCAAAGTTCCTTAATGCAGTTGTCTGTTGCTTTGAGTTTACACTTTGGGTGGGATTCACAACTTAATACCAGCGAGATGTTCTAGATAGATATCTCAAGGTGGATGATTAGTAGGTAGATGCAGATGGATTTCGGTCTACTTGTCTTGGCGTACCGCCCAAGCTTTTGAGTCTCTTCCTTTCTTTATAACATAGTTAGCATTGGTTTGCGCACATAATCCTGTCAATTGCCCAGCTGTAATTTGTTTACGTCGCATGGATATTTTATCGTCTTTTGGGAGAGAGACATCACTAGTGAACATCATAGGATCCCGGTCCATACTGTTTACACCCACTATTTATTTCCTGCTTTATTTACCTTTCCGTTGCTATCACTATCATTATTATCCCATGCGTTTGATCCTTTGTGAACAACAAGGCCGGAGGGATTGAAAACCTCGATGAACTCGTTGGGAGGAAAGTTATCTATTGTGTGTGCAGGTCCACGTCAACCGCCTAATTGCTGGCACCGTTGTCACCTTCCTGTCGTTGTTGGAGTCCTACTGGAGACAAACCTTGGTATCTTCACCGAGGGAAATTTGCTGCTGTCTACATCTCAACCTTCCACTTTGGGTAACCAACGAGGGGCGAGAAGCCATCAAAGCTAATTTATGGCGCCGTCGTCGGGGACTCCACTCTTCAAGATAGGGGAGTTGCACACTATCTTTTATCTTTGCTTTTTAGTCTTGTTAGTTTACCTTTCAGTTTTTGCTTTAGTGTCCTTTATCAAAAATCAAAAATATAGTTACCTTGCTAGTAGTTATCATTGTGTCTGGTCCTTTTTCCTTTGGTGAAGCAGAAGTGCTCACCTTTAAACAAAGAGGTGGTGAAAGTCTGAAAGATTCCTGGTATGGAATTAATGATTCTCAAAAAAGGGCCACCAAGAGGCAATCCACTACTATCCTGCTTAGAAACTTTTATGTTGGAATTACTTCTTGGAATAGGTTTATCCTAGGTAATGCTATCAATGGAAATTTCCTAGAAGTCCCATTTTGGGAAGCTCTTAGTATTATGGAAAATCTTGTTGGAAACCCCCCTGTTGCTAGCATTCAAGAGGACATTACCCTAGCTCACATTATGAAAAAACTTGAAAAGATAGAGCTAGAGATGCCAAGCATTAATAAGATAAGTGAGTTGGATCGTAAGATTCAAGGGAATTTGAATAGACTCGATAGCTCCATGCATAAAATTTTCAAAACCTTGGAGACCATCAAATCCCATGACTTAGATCCCTCTAGGATAGATAAGATTGAGGAAATCATTGATACTCTAGGAACTACTCTCTCCTCGATCAAAACCAAAAAGGTAGAAACTCCGGAAAAGAAGGAACCTAGGTTCATTTACGTTCCAAAGGCTCCTCGTTTCAAAGATAACCCATCTATTGCCAAAGGGGTTGAGACCGTTAAGACTTTGGAAGAGATACCTCTCTTTAATAGAATAAATGAAACTCCAATTGATTTTCCGCCTTTTTCTTTTATCCCTAGAAGTATCTTTATTAGGCCTTTATTTGAAAGACCTCTAAAGAGTGGTTGTTATATTGAAGAGCTTTTTGATGATCTTGATGATGGTTCAATTGATACAACTTGATATTTTTGCATTAAGTCTAGGTAATGGCTTTAAAGAAGCGCTTTCGGGAGGCAGCCCCCAACGAATTTAGGTTTTACTTTTTGTTTTCCTTCTGTTTTTAGTGGTCTTGATGATTTTTACTACTGTAGCAACATCATTGTATCTTTACTTTTCAAGCCTTGTGCCATTTATAGCCTCATATGACAAGGGAAGTGAAAGTTGTGACATGCTGTCCAGAAAACAGATTCTGTCCTCGTGACGGAAAAAATCATAGAAAAATCCCAGTTAATCTTTTTGAGCTGAAATTTTTACACAACGTGCTCTATACAATCACGGAAGTTTCATATGTTCTGAGTTTTTTTATTTGAGTTGAAGAAGTATCCCTAAAAAATTATTTACTACCTGCTGGTCTGTTTTTCACAAGATTCTGTCCTGTTTTGCCTTTTCTTCATTTTGCAAATCTTAAGCTTGCTTTTTCTTTGCAAAAACTTTTTGGCAATCTTGAGAAAAAGTAGCTATTCAAGAATATCCTTATTTACAGTTGAGAACAAATTATTTTATTATGGGTACTAACCTCGCTAATCAGATTATGATGAGTTATGTATGAAGGGAGTTTTCAAGTGTGCGAGGGAAGATGATGAAAGAAGATTCAGGAGGGTCAAACACTCAAGCTTGGGGATGCCCCCGTGCACCCCAAGAAATATTCAAGGATACTCAAGCGTCTAAGCTTGGGGATGCCCCCATGCATCCCCTTCTCCATCAACAATTATCAGTTTGTCTTTCGTTCCACTATATTTTTATCACTTCATGCAGTATATGCTATGCTTGGAGCGTATTGCTCTTTATTTCCTTTTTAGTTTTATTTAGCTTTGCCTGCTGTTCATAACAAGTTAGAACCCAGCTTTCTTTGTGTGGGAGAGAAACACGCTCCACTTTCAAAATCTAGAACACATCATAGGATTCTTCATGCTTATCTTTGATGTGTGTGTTCTTTATCTTTTTCATAGCTGCTGTCATGTTTAGCTCTTAGTTTTCATGCTTATCATTTTAAGAGCTTTTCTTTAGTTTGTTTCTGGAACTCTCTTGAGTTTTCATGTTTATCTTGTTTAGAGAGTTTGCCTGTTGCACTGAGTTGTGCGTCTTGACTTGAAGTAGGTAATTGAGGTTGCTATTCAATTGTAGTAGTAACTTGCATTAGTTTTGATGTATTGCTATGAGTAATGTTTGGACTTTTGGTGTCAAGAGCTTTAGCCTATTAGTGATAGATGTCGTATTTTGGGAAATCCGTGTTTATTTTCAAAACTTACAAAATAAGTTGAGAACTTTAGCTACTAGATGGATCACTACTCTTTGGAGGGGTCGAATATTAGAGTACACTCACGTACCATGAGTCGAGGATGCGCAAGGATAGCCAAACCCCCATACACTCCTCCTCGGGGTACTTGTCTCTTTGAGAATCTCCTTATTAGATTGAGAGTTACCAATAATAAGTGCATGAGTTCTTCGGACTAATGTGAGTATTCGAAAGTTGACACTTCCACCTACCCATATTTTTCTTGCCTCTCCTGTGCCGTGCATTGCCTCCTTCTCACTCCGAGAGTTGGCGTCCACCTTCGCCGGTACATCCAAACCCTTGGCATTATACGCTCTGTCATCATAAACCCCTTTACATCCTTCCTCAAAACAGCCACCATACCTACCTATCAAGGCATTTCCATAGCCTTTCCGAGATACATTGCCATGCAACATCCACCTTCTCATGACTTGATCTTCATGTCATACATGCTTTTGCTTGATCGATGAGCCGCATGCTAGTTGGGCCTTGCCCTAATCATTGCTACATGATGTGCTAGTATCATTGCATATCCTGCTACACTGGAAGAGGCATAAATTTTCATACTTCATGATAGTTTCATTTTCTTTATGTTGAGTACTCTTGTAAAGTGTGAAAGATATTCTATACTTCTTGTAATATATAGAGTGTTGCCCCTAAAGTGAGGAAAAGATCCCAAAGAGGACAAAATCAAAAGATCCCAAAGAGGACAAATGAGAGAAATATAAAGAGCCATTGAGGGCACCAAAAAAATAAAAAAATTGAAAAAAGAGAAAAAGAAATAAAAAGAGAGAAGGGGCACACTACTATTCCTTTTGAGAGATCCACACTCGTACTCCATCTTGTATCTTGTACTCCATAGAGATTATCATTCATGCATATAACTATGTGGGGACCTTCACAGTATAGAACTTGGCTTGTATATTCCAATCATGAGCCTCCTCAAATGAGCTCTAGGTCTTCTTGAGCAAGAAAATTGGATGCACCCCCACTAGTTCCATTGGAGAGCTTACCTTAGCTCATATGTGCATCCGTTGCATGGCAATCCCTACTCCTCACATCATATCTATCATTTGGCTTTCTCTCGCCTATGATTGTCCTCATTGATGTGAGCCTTTCTCACCCTTTTTGTCTTCCTCCTCCACCATATTCTCTCTTTGCCATCCTAAGTGTAAACTTTCTTGCTTACGCTCATCCATTGCATGAGTGCTCAAAATATCGATAAGGAGTGGATCATTTTGACTTGTACCTGGCTAGTGGTCTGAGGATGAGTCAAGATAAGATTCCAAAGAAGACCAAGTGTGAAACTTTAGTAGATTAAGTTCTCAACAATAAAAACTTTGTTTTATTCTCTCGTGTATCCCTATCCCCTTTCTTGCACGCAAACACCATTTGGAGACATTCGAGTCACGGACAGCGAGAGCTCTTGCACCTTCATGTTCTTATGTTGCTTGCTGCATTGCTAATATAGACTCTTGCCTGTTATGACTTGAATTGAATTACATGCCTTGATTGCTTTACTTAGAAGTTCTTATATGGTTGGTAGCATGTCACCACAGAAATTATGCTTGTTATCATTTACCTACTCGAGGACGAGCAGGAATTAAGCTTGGGGATGTTGATACGTCCAAAACGTATCTATAATTTCTGCTTGCTCCATGCTTCTTTTGTGTGATATTGCTATGATATTGATGAACTTCCATACACTTTTGATCTTATTTGGACTAACCTATTAACTCAGTGCACCCCAGTGCCAGTTCCTGTTTTCTGCTGTTTTTGTATTTCAGGTTTTCCCATTATTTAAAGTGCCAGAAAAATTCCGGGGAAAATATAGGAAAAATCAGCGTACATGAAGCTTCGAGAAAAGCCCAGGTGGGACCAGAGGGGGCCCAGGGGTGGCCCAGGCGGCCACCTGGCGCGTCCACCCCCTAGGCCGCGCTAGGGGGGGGGGCGCCTGGGGCCCCTGGTCCACCTCTGTCTGCCCCCTTCGCCTATTTATTCCCCTTGACGAGAAACCCTCGGGGACAGAACCCTTTTTCGCGATCTCTCCTCTGTTCCTCCACCGCCGCGCTTCCAAGATCGGGAGCACCAGGATCCCTCTTCACGGCACCCTGCCGGAGGGAGGAACCACCTCCGGGAGCTTCTCCACCACCATGGATGCTTCTCGGATGAACCATGAGTAGTCCACCTTGGACCATGTGTCCATGATCAGTAGCTATGTGATGTTCTCCTCCCCTCTTTGTTCTTCATGGTTTAGACCTCGTGAGCTGCCCTACATGATCGAGGCACATATGTAATCTTTCTGCTGTTGCTATGCTGAGTTTGCTGGGATCCGATGGATTATGAGACTATGTTCAGATTGTGTTTGAGTAATATATTTGATTCTCCTCTTTTATATTTATGTTCTTGAGTAATTCTTGCATGTTCTCCGTTGCTGTTTATTGCTTTGGCCAAGTAGTAGGTAGTGACTCCAAGAGGGAGCGTTATGCATGATTGTGGGTTCATGCCCCCTGATGACTAGCTTGAGTGACAGAAACATGAGTCTAGGGGATGTGTTGTTGCCACAAGGGAGAAAACAACGGTGCTTGTACTTGCAGGTGCAAGGATTGTTTAATTTACGCAAAGTTCTTTAATGCAGTTGTCTGTTGCTTTGAGTTTACACTTTGGGTGGGTTTCGCAACTTAAAACCAACGAGCTGTTCTGGATAGATATCTCAAGGTGGATGATTAGTAGGTAGATGCAGATGGATTTCGGTCTACTTGTCTTGGCGTACCGCCCAAGCTTTTGAGCCTCTTCCTTTCTTTATAGCATAGTTAGCATTGGTTTTCGCACATAATCCTATCAATTGCCCAGCTATAATTTGTTTACCTCGCATGGATATTTTATCGTCTTTTGGGAGAGAGACATCACTAGTGAACATCATAGGATCCCGGTCCATATTTCCAATACTGTTTACACCCACTATTTATTTCCTGCTTTATTTACCTTTCCGTTGCTATCACTATCATTATTATGTCGTGCGTCTGATCCTTTGTGAACAACAAGGCCAGAGGGATTGACAACCTCTCTGAACTCGTTGGGAGAAAAGTTATCTGTTGTGTGTGCAGGTCCACGTCAACCGCCTAATTGCTGGCGCCGTTGTCACCTTCCTGTCGTTGTTGGAGTCCTACTGGAGACAAACCTTGGTATCTTCACCGAGAGAAATTTGCTGCTGTGTACATCTCAACCTTCCACTTTGGGTAACCAACGAGGGGCGAGAAGCCATCATCCAAAAATCCATTTTCCTGCGCATAATAAAACCATACAAACAGCTCTGCTGAAAACAGCGCCAGTCCGGGTTAGTTTAGTTCAAATCATGCAAGAATGAGGGCAAAACAATTGCAAAAGTGTTTGGAAAAGTAGATACGTTTGAGACGTATCAACTCCCCCAAGCTTAGCCTATTGCTTGTCCTCAAGCAATTCAGTTCAACGAACTGGATGCGACAAAGAAAACTTTGACAAACTATTTTGCTTCATAAGATGTATATAAGACGGTACTACGAAAAGAGTTTAGCAAGTATAAAAAAAATGCTATGAGGACAATGCACGAAGCAATCCATCTTTCAAGTGACCAATCACAAACAACCTAAAGTAAATAATATGATGCCAAAAATCAAGACAAGATTACAATGCACATAGCCTGAACATACTAGAGTGGTATCTCTCTAGCCTCCATGAGTGAATCAAAACATAAATGCAGAAACTCTTCCGGAGATTTAAAGGAGACTAGAACTAAGAATTTCAGACTAGCAATATCACAAGCATGCAAAAGACAATGTAATACTTTGGGACAATGCATGTTACACTAAGAATGATAATTATGCTCTCAATAGTTGGTGTTTTGAAGAAAGAAGGGGAAACTCTTGAACCGTGGATTTTTTATGGCAAGATTGAAAACCCATGAATGGAAGCAACGACTAAACATGTGCCAGAGCTCTTGGTTTTGAAAACAGAGACAAAATTTCTTTTGAGAAGTGCAACTTTCAAGTCAACGGTGAACGGTAAAGGTCTCTCAATATCTCCCATGCCAACCATATTAATGCTTTTTGCTTACACTTGTTCCCTTATCCATAAATCCTTTGATGGTCTATGGAACCTTTTATTCTGCCTCAAGTATGGAAGGAGGATATCGTTCCATCTATCATTAGCAGCATTTGGTCCATTTCATCCCATCATTAAGTATGGGGGAGGTGTAACTCTCTCTTTTTTTAAATAAAATTTGACTAGTTAAAACTTCCGTCAAATTATTTTTGGCATGGTAGATATTGATTTTCCCTCACCGCACCAGGAGCTTGTACAGTTAAAAAAGGGAAGCTTTTGAATAAATTTCGAGATGGCACAAGAAATTCTAAGTTAGGAGTGGCCGGTAAATACCACATATAGGTAGGTATGGTGGACTCAAGTGGAATAACTGGTTTGAAAAGGAGTTTGGATACACAAGCAGAATTCCACTTAGTGTGAGCGAAGGCTAGCAAAAGACTGGGAAGCGACCAACTAGAGAGCAATAATTGTCATAATCATGCAGAGCGACAAAGCAACATTGAATCGGGCATGAAAGTGATATGACTATTCTGAAATGAAAAGGTCATCAAGGCATGATAGACATTTTAGTCATAAACATGTGTGAACATGTGCCAAGTCAATCCAAGAATTCTCCGAAGGGAAATACCACTTCAATATGCCAAACCATGAACAATGCAATGCACGTAAATCATTCCAACAACATAATATGCACCCTAGCTATTTGAGATCAGCCACAAGGAAATCATGAACACTGGGAAAGCATTGTAAACATAGCACTATGTCGCTACAAGCTAGTATCTAGATCATAAGTACATGCGTATGTACAAAAGTAGAAATAAGAAGAGTTCATACCGGTTTTCCTTGTTGCTTCCCTTCTGTCGATCTTCGTCATTACTGCCTTGTCACTTGCACGACCGAACGTGGGAAATATATAATCAAATGCCATCACGGACTCGAGCTGAACTCTGAAAAAAAAGCAAACTAAAGAGAGAAAGGAAATATTTTTGGGTTTTTTCAAAGGTTAAAGGAAAACAAAAGAAAAGAGAAATCTTTTTGTTGTTTTTGCAAATTAAAAGAACAAAGAAGAACGGGCAAAAACTTCGAAAAGATCAAAGAAGATAAAATAAAAACGGATAATACAATGGAAGAAGGGAGAAGGGCACGTAGTCCCCCAAGCTTAGGCTTTTGGCCTAAGTTGGTAGTAGCTACTGCCCCCAGGAGCCTCCTGCTTCGGGGTAATGGTAAGTCCAAGGGTCGTATGAGCCCTCCGGTGCGTACACCAAAGTCCTCGGGTCCTCCCATGAGGAAGGTCCATCGTCCCAAGCAGAAGAAGACCCCTCACCATGCTCGGTGAAGGTTTCCCCCTCGAAAGGTGGGAACTCACCATCCTCCTCCCCGTCGGGCACAACCCCCTCCGTGGGGTTATGCAACTGGTACTGAGCCATGAGCTCATCAAACTGGATATCATTGAAGGACCATCCGTTCCTGTGAGTGTTATCAAACAAAAGTGGTGCAGGTATACGGATCTCACGAGTAATGGTCCTCTCAAACCTCAAAATATAAACAAGGTTACCGAACTGGGAAGTCATGGTAACAAACTTATGCCTCTTCATAGCAGCAAGATCAAGACTTGTGTATGAAAAGGGAACATCATCAAGATGCGGGGTGCGATTAAGGGACTCAAGGATAAGTGTGGCGTAAACACCACCATATAAATCGCCCTTGTTATTGTTCCTAACAAGGCGCCGAGCAATTAAGGCACCCACATTATACTCATTCTTATCAGAGAGGGCGTTCACATAGATAGCGAAATCTGGTGCAGAACCATTGCTCGTGTTGTCACGAGCCAACACCCCTCTAGCAATAAAGTATGCGAAATACCTGAGGTGGGGAAACAAAATGCTGGAAATCTTCGTACGCCGAATGTCGGTCTCCTCCTGGCTACAAAGGGAGTTGAAGAAAGTTCTCAACTCGGGAGGCTGAGTGTTCATCTTTGCCGTCTGACCAGCATTCGGCACACCTATTATATCACAAAACTGTGCCAAAGACATGGTTATGAGACCATTATAAAGTTTGAACTCGACGGTTCCAGCATCATGGTTATAACAAAAACTGTTAACAAAGCAGGAGGTAAGCTTCTTATATTGTACCACACGGCATAATGCTAGCCGTGTCAAACCTGCATTGGCGCAAAGCCCATAGAATTCTTCCTTAATTCCCGGAGCTGTAAGAAAATCATCGCACATATACATCATTGCACATGCTGGACTTGTGTCTTCCAACAACTCCAAGGGCACGTGATCTTCATTGTAGCTCACCCTAGCAGCCGATGGTGAAGCTGCAGCTCTAGTAACTCAATCGGAGCGCTGGGGCTTCTTCTTCCCAAGCCACCCCTTTGCTTTTCCTAGCAAACTCATTTATGAAATTTTTAACAATTCACAAAAACAAGGATTTATACAAAGTGAGTTGAGGCAAACTACTCTACTCACTTACCTAAGGCATAAACTTGCATCAAAACTTGGAAAATAAATTTCTACACATGCATGCAAGCTCATCTAAACAACACCAAGAACTACTAAATACTCACAAATGGAGCCACCAATCAAAAATCTATTTGGAGGGGTGGAGGAGTTACATACCAGGGAGTATTTGCTCAAAATCTCAGCTCAAATGGTGGGCTGTAGAGAGAGATCGAAAATCGCCTCCAAGAACAGCAAGAACGCAAGAACTGGAGCAGAACTCGTGTTTTTGGAGAGAGAGGAAGGAGAAGGAAGAAGACTTACCTGGACATGGGACATGTGGGCCCCAGGCGCCCTGTGGGCGCGGCCTCCTGGGCCACTGGTGGCCCCCTGGTCAGCCCCAGGTGCCTCTGGTTCACTCCCGGCATGGAAATTTTAATTTTATTTTTTCTGGAATTTTTCTGAAAACTTCTCTGTTGAAATTTTTTCGGAGTTCAGAAAGTTCCGAAACTTTCTGAAAACTTGAAGCGGTGATTAGAATTGTGAAGCTTAAAAAATATAAGAACTTGGTACAACAAAGAGAATAAAAGCTAAGGCAAATGAAAACATAACAAGCTCTACTTTTTACCTATATAAAACATGCCCACTAGCAAGGTTGATCAAGTCTTACCAACGAACCGACGATATATAGAACAAAAAGTCTCACCTCTTATGAAGTGATCATTGCACCTTTACTTTAATGGACATTTTCCCCACCATGATGGTTTTGTATTTGTGGTGCACGTGTAGAGGACAATCCCATTCTCCAATCTTCACGGTCTCGATATTCTCTATTGAGTTAAGGCCATGCCTTTTGTCGATCTTCTTTGGAAAATACACCGTGTGTTCTTTATCATCAACGTTGAAGGTGACCTTTCCTTTATTGCAATCAATAATGGAACCTGCGGTGTTAAGAAAAGGTCTACCAAGAATAATGGACATGCTCCCATCCCCGGGCATGTCAAGCACAACAAAATCTGCAAGAATTAAACAATTGGCAACTTCAACTGGAACATCCTCACAAATACCTATCGGGACGGCTGTTGACTTGTCAGCCATCTGAAGAGAGATATCTGTAGGGATTAGCTTATCTAAACATAGCCTTTTATAAAGAGAAAAAGGCATAACACTCACCCCTTCTCCGAGATCACATAAGGCAGTTTTGACATAATTATTTTTTATGGAGCAAGGAATGGTGGGTATACCTGGATCACCGATCTTCTCAGGAATCTTGCCACTGAAAGAGTAGTTAGCAAGCATAGTAGATATTACCTCATTAGGAACTTTCCTTTTATTAGTAACAACATCTTTCATGTTTTTGGAATAAGCAGGTAAGGTGATATCATAAGTCAGGGGAATTTAAAGAAAAAGAGGTTTCATCCATTCACAAAATTTATTATAATTCTCTTCTACTTTAGATTTGAGAGACTTACCTGGAAAGGGCATGGGTTTCTGTACTCATGGTTCTCTTTCCTTCCCATGTCTTCTTGCTATGAAGTCTTCTCTAGTGTACTTCTTGCGTATGTCAGGTGCTTCTTCTTCTCACACATCGGGAGGATCATTCTTCTCCTTATCATTTTCTTCGGGCTAAGCACCGTCTTCAGTTTCAGCATCGGAGGTAGATATGCTGTTAGGATCAACAACATGTTCTTCACTTGTAATGGAATCATTGGAGTTGTCAGCCTCATTGTGTTTCTTCTTCTTCTTTTTCTTCTTTGGAGAGCTAAGAATCTCGTCTTCTACTGGTACTTGAGAATCTTGCTCGACCCTCTTTGGATGCCCCTCAGGATAGCGTGGGTCCTGGGTGTGTGTTCCACCCCTTGTTTTGATGCCATAAGCTTGTATGTCCTGTTTGGCATTGTTAGCAAGCAAATCTTTTTGCACATTAGAAATTTGTTCAAGCTGAGTTTGAACCATATGAAAATGCTTAACAAGACATTTAACATCATTAACTGTTCTTTCTAGAACACCAAGAAATTTTTTGATCGCAAGATAATTATCATGCAACTGACTTTGTATCCTCTTATTAAAATTGTCTTGCTTAATAATAAAATCATCAAGCTCATCTAGGCATTGGTCGGGAGGCTTACCTTTAGGGATGTCACTTTCTGTAAAGTCTAATAGAGAGTGTACCTCTACCAAGGGAGGGTGAGTAGGCTCACACAACTTCTCGATAGGCGGTAGATTCTTCACGTCTCCGGCTTTAATGCCTTTCTCCTTTATAGACTTCTTTGCTTCTTGCATATCTTCGGGGCTCAGAACAAGCATGCCCCTCTTCTTTGGAGGTGGAGGTAGTTCTGGGACGGACCAATCTTCATGGTTTTTGGCGATCTTGCCCATTAATTCTTCAGCATCGGCCGGTGTTCTTTCCTTGAAAACACAACCAGCACAACTATCCAGATAGGACATGGATTCATCGATTGGACCAGTATACAATATATCAAGTAATTCATTCTTTGGGACTTCATGTCCCGGTCTAGCCTTGATTAAATCACAATACCTCCCCAAGCTTTAGGGAGGTGCTCATCCTGCAATTATTTAAAGTTATAGATTCTTTGCAAAGCAGCATGTTGCATATGAGCAAGAAAATATTTGTCAACAAAGAATTGAACTAAGTCCTGGCGACTCTCAATGGAACCATAGGGTAGTGCATCGTACCATGATTTAGCGTCTTCCTTCAAAGAAAAAGGAAAAAGCCTTGCCACGTAGAAGTTTCGTATCTTTTCAACAGTAGTAAATATGTCACCTAACTCAACGAGTTTGGTCAGGTGTGCTATAGCATCATCATTTTCTCTGCCATAAAAAGGGTCAGCCTCGACTATAGATATAAGTGAAAGATCAACAGAGAAATCATAATCAGGATCAGTGATGCATATAGGAGATGTGGAAAATTTAGGATCAGGAATATTCTTGTTCTTTAGGAGTGTTTTAGAGCAGCTCCTTAACAGCATCAGGGTCAGAGTCGGCACACTATCATAGTTCCCTGCAAAAAATCATCATCAAGAGTAATATAATCATCATCAAGGATCCTTTCCTTGAGTTCATCTAAATCTGGGTAACCAAAGGTTTTGTAAGTAGGAATATAGGTAACAGGAGTCTCGGTCTTGGACTCTGCTGCAACCTTAACAGACTGAGTTTCAATATATGACCAAGAAAATTATCATCATCAAGAGTAGTGGAAGCATCATCAAAAGTATCGGACATAGTAACAGACTCAGTAGAATTAGCATGTGGTGGTAGCGGTGAAGCTAACTTACTTATAACAGAAGGTGAATCAAGCGTAGCACTGGTGCTCAGAACGGTACCTTTTCTTGTAGTGGATGGTAGGATCGGAACCTTGGGGTATCCTGTCTTACCCATAGCGAATGAAGTGTGGCACGCAGGATACGTCAAGTAGACTTCTAAATATTGCTATGCTCCCCAGCAACGGTGCCAGAAAACAGTACTTGATGACCCTCAACTGTAGGGGATCGATTATAGTGTTCTCGCGGGTAAGTTAACCCAATTTATTGATTCGACACAAGGGAGCCAAAGAGTATTTATAAGCTTTCCCAGTTGAGTTGTCAATTCAACCGCACCTGAAATATACTTGCTCGCAACAAATTATTAATAGCAACTGTGGTATGATAGTGCTAGTGATAACGACGAAGATAAAACAGCGGAAAGTAACAACTAGTGACCAACAAGATTAAAAGCACTGTAGGATAGGGAGATGGATGGTCGGGCGCTGCATGAATAAGAAAGAACATGTAATAGGTTCTAACACGGGGCAAGGCACAAAGAAAAGTAATGATCATCTAGGCAAATATCAAACATTAGGCATGTAGCCCGTAGGTAGTTGTGCGTGCTTGCAATAAGAACTTGCACATCATTATTTGTCCTACCATCCCGCTACGAACGTGGCCAAAAGGAACTTATGGAGATTATGGCGCTGCTGTGAAGAGCACCGAAACAAAGAAATAAACTCAATGCATACATGAAATCCTCAAATTATGGCCATCCCCTTTGGTGTCCCAAGCTGTCACCTTTGGGATCGCCGGTTCTGGACCATAATAGGTGCATACAACTCATAGATAGGATCTCGAACATAGACAAACTCATAAAAACATAAGTGGTTCAGATCTGAAAACATGGCACTCGGGCCCAAAGTGACAAGCATTAAGAGCAACAAGTTGTAGCAAAGATGATAAACACCAAAGTAGATGATAGGCAACATGCCCCCAACAATCTGATGAACTATTACATGATCAATCTCATCCAATCCCTACCATCCCCTTTGCCTACAGCAGGGAATTACTCACACATGTGAAGAGAAGTCATGGAGGGGGGAAGGATTGGTGATGGTGATGACGATGGCGACGATCTCCCCTCTCCGGAGGCCAAATCAGCCTCCAGATTAGCCCTCCCGAAGAAGAACAGAGGGTGGCGGCGGCTCCGCGACAGAAACTGGAAAAGCGACTCCTGTTCTGGGGTTTTCGCGTCACGGGAATAAATAGGAGCTTTGGTAGGGCACCAGAGGAGGGGGGAGGCTCCCAGGCGGCCAGCTGGCGCGGCCCCACCCCTGGCCGCGCCAGCAGGGCGCCTGGGCCCCCCTGGCAGCCCTCTGGCCTTACTTCTGGCTCCGGGCTCCTTCGAGTGCGTGGATTTTTTGTATTTTTTCTGGGAATTTTCTGAGATGTCCAAAAATCCATTTTCCTGCGCACAATAAAACCATACAAACAACTGTGCTGAAAACAGCGTCAGTCCGGGTTAGTTTCGTTCAAATCATGCAAGAATGAGGGCAAAACAATAACAAAAGTGTTTGAAAAAGTAGATACGTTTGAGACGTATCAAGCGGGCACAGGAGTTTTGACCGAAGAAGAAAGCGACCGAGGTGAAATTTCTACGATGACAGGGGACCCAACATGGTCGCGGCTGGTTCCCCAGGAGATAGAGACGACAGCCGCCGTGATGACAACAAACCACAATGGAGGGACAACCCAGACGACCCACCAGACATCCAAAAACGAGAGTGGAGACCACGACAACCGCGAGATGACACCCGAGCACCCCGCTCGGCCAAAGAGCAACTGGACGGGCCATGCACACTCCATGGATTCAAAGACGAGCATGGAGAAATCAGGTCAGGTGATGTGACGGAGGCCCGATCTTTTCGATGAGAGTGGAATAACTATCGATTTTGTGGATTTTGACCTTGACGATTTGGCTATACCATACCCGAAGATACACCTGACAATCGCTAAACCAATCTCCGATGGTTGTTGATCGTGCCGCCTGAGCAATGAAGTTCGAGTTCCTGCAAGCAACCGAAGAACCGGCAAGAACAAAGATGAATTGCAATCTCAAACTGCGAATAATGATTAAGCACACGAAATAGATGATCAAGTTAGGGTTCCACTGTGGATCTGACAAGACGGCGGTTCTATACGTCTCGTACATGCAAATTGTAACGATGGCTAGACAATAAAATAAAACCCGGGTCTAACCCTAACAAGCGCTAGCTATTTATTGTGGAAGCTGACCGCCGTAGAGACCGATCGCGGTGGCTGATACAGAACCGACCTGTAGAAGACCTAATACATCACGGCTTGGAAAATTAATTTAGTGGCCCAACTCCTTGCGCACTAAACGTCCTGGGCCCCACGTACGTGGATGGTTTTTCTTGAGTTTGGAGTCCCATGGAGTTGGCTTCCTTGAGCGTTGGATGCATGAGCCATGATAAGTGTACGTGCATCCCCATCCTCAACTTCAAGTGAGTTTTTTTTAAATTTTAATCCTTTTATTCCTGAGTACAAGCAAATCAAAACATTAGTGTGGCATCATATTTTTATCGGTTAAATTATGCGTACGAAGGAACGATAGTACCTGGTAATTTATTTGTCGCACACGTAATCGAGTCATAGGTCCAAATGGAAAAATGGATGTAGGAATCTTCTGATAATTATCTTTACGCATAAGAATAATGATTATATCCATAAGGGTCATGTCCATATCATCCTCTTTTTCTTGAAAACAAAGCCGTCCTCGTTTTTGAATAATCTGAAAAGTGACTAGCCAACGAGACAAAGTATATGCATGATATATGTATATATCATCTGTTTTATCTCTTCTTTGTTGTTGCACAATTAATATATGTATGTACGAGAGGTTGATATATTTGGTGAGATTAGAAGTCACTAAATCATCACAAGAAAATTGTCGACGAAGTAACTTGCAACTTAGTTTGCACATATAAGTGAAGCACATATTTATGTTATCCAATTTGTAATGCTGATTATTAAACCATCCCAACTTAGGTACATACTAGGACAATGCCCGTGCGTTGCAACGGGGGAAATTTTTAATCTTACGATAAAATACTTGTGATGTACGTAAAATTAAATTTATCTCTCTTCATCCCATAATTCTTGTCATGATTTTAGTTCAAGTTTGAACTAAAACTATGAAAAAAATTATGGGACAGAGGGAGTGTATTTCAAAAAGGCGCAAACGTATTTAAAATAATACAAAATTTTAATACGTGTGAACACTTTTCGTGAGTATTTTTTGTGGGTACACTTTTTCTTGAGTTAGATACATGTAGGATTTTGGAATGAATGACACAAAAAATTAAAATCATGTGAACATTTTTTTCCTGATATTTGGAGCAATATTTCTTAATAAAAATAAAGATTGCTTAAAATAACGGTGAATATTTTTAATCTTATGATAAAATATCTATGATGTACGTAAAATTAACTTTATATGTTTTAAAAAGGCACAAACACATTTAAAATAATACAAAATATTAGAACGTGTGAACATTTTTCGAGTTTTTTTGTGGGAAAACTTTTTCGTGAGTTAGATACATCTAGGATTTTGGAATGAATGACACACAAAATTAAAATCGTGTGAATATTTTTTTGTGATATTTAGAGCAATATTTTTTAATAAAAATAAAGATTATTTGAAACAACGGGATAAATTTTTAATCTTATGATAAAATATCTATGATATACCTAAAATTAACTTCATATATTTTAAATATACGCAAACACATATAAAATAATACAAAAAATTAAAACCGGTTAGAATCCTGGTGCTCTTTTATTTCTTTTCGGCTCCACACGGCCCATGTACATGGAGCGTCGATGGCTTAGTTCGACCCACATACATATGTCGTTTTTTTTTCTTTTTTTCTGGTCTGAGAGTGGAGAGGTGATGGCTTATTTCAGCCCATATACATATGTCTTTTTTCTTTTTTTCTGGGCTAAGGGTGGGCTACGGATTGATTTGCCAACATATCAGGGGGTTTGCTACAAATATACAAAAACGGACTAAGAAAGCCACCTTCCTTTATTATTAGGTATAGAAGTATTAGGAATATCCAAATTAGCATGTGTAGAGCAGCAATGCCGCAACATGCTATTGGACATGTAATCAACAACGATGTTGGAGGTCATATTAAAATGATCAAGCATTGTCATATTAATATTCCATTTCAAGCTAGCAACATCATCACATGTGATGCAAATACTATGCACCAAAAAAATTTGGTTGACGCAATCCTCTCCAATCAAGCTAATGGTAAGTTTAGGAGCATAAGAATTTTTCAAGGAACTTAAACATGTCATTTCGGTTATCTTATTTCTCGCATGTGACAAAGACATATGTGGATCCATCAAAAGAAAATATAAAGAATTAGCATTCGAAATTCTATCTAACACTTCATCATGTCGAACCAATTGTACGTGATCCAAACCAGATTGAACAATCAAGTCACACGGGTCAATTTCATTTTCCTTTAATTTAGTGGGTGCACCTAAACCAATGAGAGAATCAGATTCAACAATAGGTGCAATCGAAAAAGTACACATTGTAGTTGTTTGATCACTCGGTAAACTCAAATCGGCAATATAATCATCTAAAATTGGTGGTGTGATCAAATCTTTGGAAATTGCATTTATCTCAACACACGTTGTACAAAACCAATAGGACATTCATTAATTTCACGTGGAGTAAGAAATTCAGGACCTTTATTATCACCTTGTATTCCTCGCTGATAGGAAGTAAGAACGGTCGGTTGTGACGCATCATAAACTTATTTGACTGGAATTCCATCGCACACTTGTTCGTCATGTGCACACGTCTTCTTATTTTCTGTTCAGCTTTACAGGCAAGACGATACAAATGGTTGAGCGAATATAGGTCTTCATGCATTATTATGTCTTGTATATCATGGTTTGATGAGAGTGGGGTAATTATCGATTTGATGGATTTTGACCTTGACGATCCGGTTATACCATACCCGAAGATACACCTGGCAATCGCTAAACCAATCTCCGATGGTTATTGATCTTGTTGTATGCACGATCAACCTGAACAACAAGGTTCAAGTTCCTGCAAGCAACCGAAGAACCGACAAGAACAAAGATGAATTGCAATCTCAAACTACGAATAATGATTAAGCACACGAAATATATGATCAAGTTGGGGTTCCACTGTGGATCTGACAAGGCGATAATCTTACATGTCTCGTAGATGCAAATTGTAGCGATGACTAGACAATACAATAAAACCCGAGTCTAACCTTAACAAGCGCTAGCTATTTATTGTGGAAGCTGATCGCCGTAGAGACGGATCGTGGTGGCTGATACAGAACCGACATGTAGAAGACCTAATACATCACGTCTTGGAAAATTAATTTAGTGGCCCAACTCCTGGCGCACTAAACGTCCTAGCCCCACGTACGTGGCTGGTTTTTCTTGAGTTTGGAGTCCCATGGAGTTGGCTTCCCTGAGCGTTGCATGGATGAGCCATGATGAGTGTACGTGCATCCCCATCCTCAACTTCAAGTGAGTTTTTTTAAATCTTTAACCCTTTTATTCCCAAGTACAATCAAATCAAAACATGATTGTGACATCATATTTTTATCGGTTAAATTATACGTACGAAGGAATGATAGTACCTGGTAATTTATTTGTCGCACACGTAATCGAGTCATAGGTCCAAGTGGAAAAACGTATGTAGAAATCTTCTGATAATTATATTTACGCATAAGAATAATGGTTATATCCGTAAGGGTCATGTCCATATCATCAGGGCACACCTTGAGAGACTACAGTCGCTTCACCGAAGTCTCAGAAGAAAAAAGCCGGACCACAGCGCCAACCTCGCAACCACTCACAAGCGTAGCAATCGGGCAAATCGCACACAACACACCGCCCGCCCCTACCATGCCAGCAAGACAGATAGCAGCCATCCAGCAACAGCGCACGACACCCGAAGAAGAAGAAGAGTACCCAGCGACGCGCAAACGAATCTGCATGATCCAGGAAGGAAGGTTGGTACGTCTCAAACGTATCTACTTTTTCGAACACTTTTGCTATTATTTTGGCCTCATTCTTGCTTGATTGGAACTAAACTAATCCGGACTGACGCTGTTTTCAGTAGAGCTGCCTGTATGGTTTTCTTATGTGCAGGAAACTGGATTTTTAGGTGTCTCAGAAAATTCCAGAAAAATTCATTGAAAATCCACGCACCTGAAGGGCCATTGTGCCAGAAGTGGGGCCAAAGGGCAGCCAGGAGGGCCCCAGGCGCCCTGCTGGCGCGGCCCCACTCCTGGACGTGCCGGGAGGCCGCTTGGGTGGGTCCTCCCCCCTCTGGTTCCCTACCGAAGCCCCTATTTATTCCCGTGGCGAGAAAATCCCAGAACAAAAGTTGTTTTCCCAGTTTTCGTCGCGGAGCCGCCGCCACCCTCTGTTCTTCTCCGGGAGGGATAATCTGGAAGCTGTTTTGGCCTCCGGTGAGGGAAGATCATCGCCATCACCAATCCATCATCCCTCCATGACTTCTCTTCTCATGTGTGAGTAATTCCTTGCTGTAGGCAAAGGGGATGGTTGGGATTGGATGAGTTAGATCATGTAATAGTTCGTCAGATTGTTGGGGGCATGTTGCCTATCATCTACTTTGGTGTTTATCATCTTTGCTACAACTTGTTGCTCTTAATGCTTGTCACTTTGGGCTCGAGTGCCATGTTTTCAGATATGAACGACTTGTGTTTTCATGAGTTTATTTATGTTCTTGATCCTATCTATAAGTTGTATGCCCCTATTATGGTCCGGAACCGGCGACCCCAAAGGTGACAGCTTGGGACACCAAAGAGAATGGACTATAATTTGAGGATTTCATGTATCCATTGATTGTTAATGCTTTGTTCCGGTGCTCTTTGACAGGAGCACCTTAATCTCCATAAGTTCCTTTTGGCCCCGTTCATAGCGGGATGGTAGGACAAAAGATGTTGTGCAAGTTCTTATTGCAAGCACACACAACTACCTACGGGATACATGCCTAATGTTTGATATTTTCCTAGATGATCTTTTCTTTTCTGCGTGCCTTGCCCCGTGTTAAAATCTATTACGTGTTCACTCTCATCCAAGCAGCGCCCAGCCATCCATCTCCCTAGCCTAGAGTGTTTTAATACTGCTGGTTACTAGTTGCTACTTTTGTTGTTTTACTTTCGTTGTTGCCACTATCACTATCATATCACTGTTGCTATTAATATTTTGTTGCAAGCAAGTATATTTCTGGTGCAGTTGAATTGACAACTCAAGTGTTAAAGCTTATAAATATTATTTGGCTCCCCTTGTGTCGAATCAATAAATTGGGTTATCTTACTCGCGAAGACTATCTCGATCCCCTACAGTTGAGGGTCATCAAGTACTATTTTCTAGCGCCGCTGCGGGGAAGCATAGCTTTATTTACAAGTCTACTTGAAGTATTCTTCCTGCTGCACTTTATCCACTATGGGTAAGAAAGGAGACCCCAAGGTTTCGATCTTACCATCCACTACAAGAAAAGGTACTGTTTTGAGCACTAGTGCTACACTTGATTCACCTTCAGTTATAAGTAAGTTTGCTTCACCACCACCACCACATGCTACTTCCACTGAGTCTGTTACTATGTCCGATACTTTTGATGATGCTTCTACTAATTTTGAGGAAATTGGTTTTCTTGGTCGCTATATTAAAACTCAAATGGCTAGGGTTGCAGCACAGTCCGAGAGTGAAACTCCTGTTACCTATTTTCCTGCTTGCAAAGCCTTTGGTTACCCAGACTTGTATAAACTCAAGTAGAGACTCCTTGAGGATGATTATGTTATTCTTGATGATGATTTATGCAGGGAACTTACAAAGTGTGCCGACTCTGACCCTGGTGCTGTTAGGAAGCTGATTGAAAAGCACTCCATGAAGAACAAGATTGTTCCTGATCTTGAATTTGCTACACTCCTATATGCATCACTAATCCTGATTATGATTTCTCTGTTGATCTTTCACCTATATCTATAGCTGAAGCTGACCCCTTTTATGGCAGAGAAAATGATGATGCTATAGCACACCTGACCAAACTCACTGAGTTAGGTGGTTTGTTTAATACTGATGAGAGGATAAGAAACTTTTATGTGGCTAAGATTTTTCCTTTCTTTTTTAAGGAAGACGCTAAAGCATGGTATGATGCACTACCCTATGGTTCCATTAAGAGTCCTCATGACTTAGCTCAATCTTTTGTTGAGAAGTACTTTCTTGCTCATATGCAACATGCTGCTTTACAAAGAATTTATAACTTCAAACAGTTGCAGGATGAGCACCTCCCTAAATCTTGGGGGAGGTATTGCAGTTTATTTATGGCTAGACCAGGACATGAAGTCCCTAAGAATGAATTACTTGATATATTTTATGCTGGTCTAACCGATGAATCTAGATCCTATTTGGATAGTTGTGCTGGTTGTGTTTTGTGGGAGAGAACGCCGGACGATGCGGAAGAACTAATGGGCAAGATTGCCAAGAACCATGAAGATTGGTCCGTCCCTGAACCACCCCCACCACCAAAGGAGAGGGGCATGCTAGTTCTAAGCCCCGAAGATATGCAAGAAGCAAAGAAGTCTATAAAGGAGAATGGTATTAAAGCTGAAGATGTTAAGAATCTACCTCCTATTGAGAAGTAGTGTGAGCCTACTACTCATCCTCTCTTGGTAGAGGTACACTCTCTTTTAGATTTCAATGAAAGTGACATCCCTAAAGTTAAGCCTCCTGATCAATGTTTAGATGAGCTTGATAATTTTATTATGAAGCAAAATCACTTTAATGAGAGGATACAAAGTCAGTTGCATGATAATTCCCTTGCTATCAAAAGTTTACTTGATGTTCTAGGTAGAATAGTTAATGATGTTAAATGTCTTGTTAAGCATTTTCATATGGTTCAAACTCATCTTGAACAATTTTCTAATGTGCAAAAAGATTTTCTTGCTAATAATGCCAAACAGGATATACATGCTTATGGTATAAAAACTCGGGGTGGAACACACACCCAAGACCCTCTCTATCCGGAGGGGCATCCGAAGAGGATCGAGCAAGATTCTCAAATGCAGGAAGAAGAATCGTTAGCTCTCCGAAAAATAAGAAGAAGGAGAAGAAACACAAGGAAGCTGACAATTCGAATGATCCCATAGTGGAGAGAGAGCCTGCTGTTGACCCAAATAGTATATCCACCTCCGATGCTGAGACTGAAGACGGTGCTGAGCCCGAAAAAGATAAGGAGAAGAATGATCCTCCCGAGGTTCGAGAAGAGGAAGCACCCGATAAACGCAGGAAATACACAAGAGAAGACTTCATCGCAAGAAGACATGGGAAGGAAAGAGAATCATGGGTAGAGAAACCCATGCCCTTTCCAAGTAAGTCTCTCAAAACCAAAGAAGAAGACTACTATAATAAATTTTGTGAATGGATGAAACCTATTTTCCTTCAAATTCCTTTGACTGATGCTATTTAGTTACCCCCTTATTCAAAATATATGAAAGATATTGTTACTAATAAAAGAAATGTCCCTAATGAGTCAATATCTACTATGCTTGCTAACTACTCTTTTAGTGGCATGATTCCAGAGAAGCTCGGTGATCCAGGTATACCCACCATTCCTTGCTCCATAAAGAATAATTATGTCAAAACTGCTTTATGTGATCTTGGAGGGGGAGTGAGTGTTATGCCTTTTTCTCTTTATAAGAGTCTATGTTTAGAAAAACTAACCCCTACAGATATCTCTCTCCAGATGGCTCACAAGTCAACAGCCGTTCCGATTGGTATTTGTGAGGATGTTCCTGTTGAAGTTGCTAATTGCTTAATCCCTACAGATTTTGTTGTCCTTGACATGCCCGAGGATGGGAGCATGTCCATTGTTCTTGGTAGACCTTTTCTTAACACCACAAGTGCTGTTATTGATTGCAATAAAGGAAAGGTTACCTTTAACATTGATGATAAAGAACACATGGTGTAATTTCCAAAGAAGATCGACAAAAGGCATGGCCTTAACTCCATAGAGAATATCGAGACCATGAATATTGGAGAATGGGATTGTCCTCTACATGTACACCAAAAATACAAAAACATTATGGTGGGGACAATGTCCATTAAGGTAAAGGTACAATGATCAATTTATAAGAGGTGAGACTTTCTGCTCTATATATCGTCGATTTGTTGGTAAGACTTGATCAACCTTGCTAGCTAGCATGCTTTATATAGGTAAAAAGTGGACCTTGTTATGTTTTCATTTGCTTTAGCTTTTGTTCTCCTTGATGTAACAAGTTTATATGTTTTAGAAGCTTCACTTTTATAACCACAGTTTCAAGTTTTCAGAAAGTTTCGCAGCTTTTTGAACAGTGAAGTTGTCAGAAAATTTCCACAAAAAAAATCAAGGTTTCCACATCAAAAGTGACCCAGGGGCACTTGGGGCTGACCAGGGGGGCCACCAGTGGCCCAGGCGGCCAGCTGGCGCGGCCTTCCCCCTGGCCGTGCCCACAGGGCGGCTAGGGCCCACAGGCCCCCTTTCTAGGTACTCCTTCTTCCTCTCTCTCTTTCTCTCCAAAAAACACGAGTTCATCACTTGCACTTGCGTTCTTTCTGTTCTTGGAGGCGATTTTCGATCTCTCTCTACAACCCATCATTTGAGCTGAGATTTTGGGCAAATACTCCTTGATATGTGACTCCTCCACCCCTCCAATTAGATTTTTGATTGGTGGCTTCATTTGTGAGTATTTAGTAGTTCTTGGTGCTGTTCATATGAGCTTGCATGCATGTGTAGAAATTTATTTTCCAAGTTTTGATGCAAGTTTATGCCTTAGTTAAGTGAGTAGAGTAGTTTGCCTCAACTCACTTTGCTTAAATCCTTGTTTTTGTGAATTGTCAAAAATGTCATAAATGAGTTTGCTAGGAAAAGCAAAGGCGTGGCTTGCGAAGAAGAAGCCCGAGCGCACTGATCGAGTTACTAGAGCTGCGGCTTGTGACGCCCCCAAAATCAATCCATGTACAGTAATCATACACGCAGGGTACACGGCTGAGATTAGGGTGCCACGGTGAGAATATCTCAACACAACACTAAACACAAAAGGATAAACCAATATGTTACAATAAAGGGGGTCACTCGGACCCGAATACATAAGTCATACAAACCATAATATCTGAGTACAGACATAGTTAGTCAAGTTTTGCCTGAAGAAGGCTAGCACAAATAACATCAGAGATACAGATCGAAAAGGCAAGGCCTCCTGCCTGGAAGCCTCCGAAACTACTCCTGGTCCTGGTCAGCGGGGGTCTCGACGTAGTAGTATCCGCCTCCGGGGTACTCCTGCTCCTGGGCTCCAACGTCGACTGCAGCGGCCGATCAGGCAAAGCGAAAAAGGGGAAATAAAGCAAAGGTGAGTATCTAGTATACCCGCGAGTCTTACGTCCGCTACTAAGCATTATGCATTGTATCAACGGAAAGAAGAGGCTGTATATAGTGGACTGCAAGATAGAAATCAGAATAAGGGTAAGAAGCTAGGCCTATCGAAGACTAGCATCTTCCGACGATGTCTTGCAGCAAGAGGTAAGAATCAGCCAACAGTTCATATAAAGCATAAAGTAACAACGAAGCAGAAGTTGCTGCAACATTGTATAATATAAGTTGTAATGATTAACAATAATAATAATGCCTCCGAGTTCACCTCCTCGACATCCCCGCGAGGAAGAAAACCCGGAACCATACAGTTTAATAATAATAGTTTCTAGTGGTAAGATCCAGCTTCAGCATAAAGCGTCCTGTTACCGTGGACACGGCTACTCGAATAGATTAAACTCCCTGCAGGGGTGCACTACTGTTCAGCCTGCACGCTCGGATCTCCAGGGTGGCGTGAACCTTGTTAGGGAACGCCCCACCGAGGCTATCCGACACGACGCAGCCCATCCTAGGCTCAACAGAGAGGCCATCCGCCGGACTATATCCTATGCACCAAGGGGTCTAGGTCCCTCACCCTTGCACTCTCCTGCACTGTGCGAGTCTGGCCGGTGAAGCAAAAGCAAATCCAAACACACCTGCTGCAGCAAATAAGACAAGACCACTTCCCGGCGATCAGGCCGCAGTACTGCTGACGTCTGAAGAGCTTTCGGACGAACTACGACGCGGAGGGCCCACACCGTAATCCCACGTGTAGGTAGTGCGAACAAACCAACCGGTCTCTCAAGTCATCCGCCGAACCATTTAGCATTTTAATTAACCTGCGTGACAACCGTTATCGTTGCCTCGACTTAACCGACTCGCGGTCAACGACAGCAGTTAGGACCACCAGTACATCGGTGCCTGCCCTGTCGTCCCACCAAGTCACTGCGGTTACCAACAAGGTGAACCGTCTCCTTACCTTGTCTCGCATGTGCTCTTGGTAGAGCTCGACTTTCGTGGTTTGGTAACTCTCGCGAGATACGAGCAGGGGCCAAGCACGCCAGTAACGTCGGTCGTACCCTCCCTGTCGTTCCCGACGATATACCGCTCGCGGGCACCGTTGGGTCGCCCGACTTTCTTACCTTTAAGGACAACCGCTGTCCAGGACCCTATGGCGGCAAGACAAAGTCAGCCTCGAGTGGAGTACCAGGATTACTCCTTGATAGCTCACACTTGAGGTGACTAGGCATAACCCAGATAGGGGCCTTTGGCGGTGTCTGCTTTGTACCGTACCTGTGCAGTTGTATATATGGTATCCGTGTTCACTCCCCTGAGTGATCACGGCCCGCTATCTAGTCCTAGCTAACAATGTGCAGGGTTCACTGCTGAAAGCTAGGCCTAATAATAATAATAGGCAGCATAGGATAAAAGAGGTACATCAAGGGGCGACAAAAACAGGCTATGCAATTGAATAGGATTGTAATCGTAGCAGCAGCAGTAACAATGCCTAGTGCAAGAAATGTACGGAAAGATAGGCGATATCTGGGGAAGATAATGGCTCTGCTTGCCTGGAAGCTCGACGGTAGGGGTCGGGTCGTCGACGAAGTAGTCGTACCAGACAGCGGTGTAGTCGGCGGTAGCAGCGGGGTCTACCGAAGATTAAGGGGGGGGAGGAAACAGTAAATACACAGCAATAATATACCAACATATGCATGACATGACAGTTGAAATGTTAACGGTGTTCTAACGCAGTACAATGTACGTTGCTCGGAGCGGGAATTCATCTGAGGATGTACTACCGGCTCCGGGTGATTACCGGACAGGGTGACCGGAGGGGGAAGGATCAAGCCGGAGGTGTCGTGGGTACCGGAAAAACATAAGGGGGTGTATCCGTGCTAGTTGATCTATTCCAAACAACTTTCGTGTTCGGAATAAATTCATCCGGGTACTTTTTATCGGTACCGGAAATTATCGGCAGACAGCCCGGAGGGGGGGAATGTCGATGATCGGTGTGCTAGGGGGGTGGGGTAGACATACGGGTAGCGTATTCGTATTTGTTATATTTTTCTGATCAATTTTCATGTATAAAGTTTTTAAATCCGAGTTACGATTTAAAAGTTATTGCATTACAAAGTTTTAAATCATTTAAATGATTATTTGAATTTCTTTTATTATTAAATTCCAACATTATCCAAAATATTATCCAAAACAGTGCCTGACATGTGGGGCCCACATGTCAGCCTCTGTTTATATATAAAACATTTTATTTAATTTTATATAACCCTGGACCCACATGTCATACTTAGATATAATAAAACATTTTTATTATTAAAAAAATAATTCTGACTAGGGGGCCCCATGTGTCATAGTCTAATAGTTAATCTAACAGTTTCTTTTTTTTGTTTATTGTTAATAGTGCAGTGGCCCCACTGTCATTGGGCTGGGGTAATTAAGGGGGGGATTAGCTTAGTTGCTAACTAGGGGGTTAACCCCCATAATCTAATCCGGTTGGGGCCCACCGGCCAGGGAGACAGAGGAGGGGACGGAGCCCGTGCTCCCGCCGGCGACGAGCCACAGTACACGGCGGCGGTGACCAAGCTCACGCTACAGACCATCATTTCAAGCGAATCAAAGTGCTACATGACCAGTGATTCAAGCCGCAGCCACCTGTGCCATCTGCGAGTACGGAGGTGAGCCAGAACGACGGCTACGTCGAGCCGAGCGGTGGTCGGTACCTGGCCGTGGGGGAAACGATGATACGAAGCGCGAATTTGAACGCAACTTGGGGCAAATCAAACGCCTGCTCACCTTGGAGCGAGTAGGGAAAGGCGGGGAGCTCGGGGGGGCTTCGGGGCGGCCGGATTTGGAGAAGCTCGCCGGCGACCGTAGTGGAGAAACGACGACGAGGAGCTCTCCACAGGCGACGGGGGCTCGTTTCCTTGCCGGGGAAGACGAAGACGAGGAAGAGGCGTCGAACGGACACGGTGGCTTGGTCTCGGGAACACAGTGGCCGCGCCGGAGCGGCGGTCATGCCCACGGCCGGCTCGGGGAACGACGTAGGCGAGCGAGGAGGAGGGGGGGGCGAGACCCAGGGGATTAGGGTTAGGTCAAGTGGCACGGGGGTGGGGGCGCCGCACTTGTAGGCCGCCGGGGAGGGCCTCGATGGCCGGCACGGCGACGGTGCCCGCCGTGGCACCGGCCGATGCGCGCCATGCCTTGGAGGCGTACGGGAGGTGGGGGGATGAGTGGGATGGTGGGCTGGGCCGGTTGGCCTAGGGGGAAAAGGGAGAGGGGTGGGCTTTGCCCACCGGGATAGTTTAGGTTTGCTGTTTGATTTTATTTTCCTTTTTCTTTTCTGTAATCTTCTTTTGTATTGGTTTTTTATATACCTAGGCAATTTTTCTAAAATATGGGAGGTGTCCCATATTTATTGTTATATCATAGGTTAGTTCCACAAAAGATTTGGGCACTTTTAAAAGTCATTTAATATCTCAAATAAATATTAAATGAATTCAATAGGGTTTTTATCCACTGTTTAGATTTGTTTAGAATTAATTAGGGATTAATAAAATCTCCAACTTGGTGATTTATACTCCACTGAATATTAGTAATTTAATAAAAGTGGAAGATGAATTTTTGGACAATGTTTATTTTCCACATGTTTTTAATATACCACCAAGGCAATTTATTTGATTTGAATTCAAAGTCAATTTGAATTGAGCTTGGCATTGCTTTGATCCAAGATGACCAAGTCCATGATCTCATTGCATTCAACATTATCAAAGGAAAATTGAGTTTGAGTTGAACCAGTTGATCAGACAAAAGTTTTGAACAGTAGAGATGAACAGTAACCGTGATTACTGTTCACTGACAGTGAGGGTGTTACAAATCTCCCCCACTACAAAGAATTCTCGTCCCGGGAATTAAAAGGTAGTGGAAGGGGTAATGCTTTGGTTCGTATCCTAACGAATCTTCTGGTGCTTGATGTCCTTCTTGAAGAAGTTAATCCTTCATCTTGAGGCCTTCATTTTCCTGCATCGGTGCATCTCGACGAGTTGTCTTCTTTCCTTTGGGGACTTCATCGTACTTACGAATAGGTTGGGGGGTAAACTCAAGGGGGTCGGATCGGTACAAGGTTAAACAACCGAGGTTGTCCAAGGGAATGAGGTACATGGTATCTCTCGAGTTCTGCAACGCAGAAATTACCTCCAGAGAACACAAAGAAGCCATGAGAAGTTTCAAGTGGATACGCAAGCATTCGACGCCGATGACACATGATGGAAAGGGGGCCCAGAGCATTAGGCATAAGCACGACGTCGGATATCGGGCCTTATATCACAAGTTAGGTAACTCGTGAATGGTATATGAGGTCAAGCACGAGGAATTAACCTCGAGAACAGAAAGGTACCAAAGAGTCAGGTTTTGATCCTGTGGAACTGTGGGTTATGGGCCCACATTGAATAAGAAGGGTGGTGACAAACAGTGCGATCAAGTTGCAAGGTAAGTCAAAGGGCAACTTGTTAGCTAGGTCGGCAACAACATCAGTGCCAAGGGCGAGGGACAAAGAGAACCGTTTTCCTGCTCGTTAAGACGAGGCGGACCAATAGGCAAAGTTCTCATCCATCGGTGGTCACCGAAAAGTCATCAACAATAGTAACAGGTTGTACAGACAATGTAGCACACAAAAGTGTTTACATAAGCAGGGAATTTCACTGCTTATATAAGATGCATTACAAGAAAGGTTAAATAGACCAGTGGAAAGGAAAATGTGATGATACACAAGTATCAGGTGTATGGCTTTCCCAAGGAAAACAGAACACAATATACACGACCAAGTTGTATTGGCAGAGAGTCAAGGGGGTTGATAACACAAAGCATCGAGGGGCAAGGATGGTATTCCACACAATGAATTCAATCGACACATGGAAGAAACCACGTAAGCTTAGTCGGACAGTAATCCACCAAAGGTCGGGTGGTTCGCAAGGAATCTGATGTGAGTATCGGCACTCAACCAGAAGGAGAAAGAATGCAAAGGCATCGAGTGATAGAAGCATCGGAATAATGCGATGCTTGAGTACAAGGGAATCGTGTTTTCCAGATCGGGGGGTGGATACAATCATCCATACAGACTTATCGGTGGCAGGGGATTGCAAAGGCGATGAACACGCAGGTTCTCGGGAATTTATCAGAGAGTAATCGTCGGGATCTTCAGGTGAATCAGGCGATCATCGGGAAGGCAGTGCTCTCCGGAAGGAAGGAGGTACGAGAACCTAAAGTCAGCGTTAACAAAACTTACCAGCAAGGGTAAGAGATCAGAGTCCCAGAGCAAAGGTACGGAGAAAAAGATCCTAATACCATAGATATCACACGTAGTGACATCGATGTGGGCCCGTAAGCCAAACATTAAGTTAGCAAGTAGTTTTGCAAATACTAGACTCGACTTCGACCAAGGAGTTGGATGGGGTGTCCTACAGGCAGTCAGCTCTGATACCAACTTGTGACGCCCCCAAAATCAATCCGTGTACAGTAATCATACACGCAGGGTACACGGCTGAGATTAGGGTGCCACGGTGAGAATATCACAACACAACACTAAACACAGAAGGATAAACCAATATGTTACCATAAAGGGGGTCACTCGGACCCGAATACATAAGTCATACAAACCATAATATCTGAGTACAGACATAGTTAGTCAAGTTTTGCCTTAAGAAGGCTAGCACAAATAACATCAGAGATACAGATCGAAAAGGCAAGGCCTCCTTCCTGGGAGCCTCCGAAACTACTCCTGGTCCTGGTCAGCGGGGGTCTCGACGTAGTAGTATCCGCCTCCGGGGTACTCCTGCTCCTGGGCTCCAACGTCGACTGCAGCGGCCGATCAGGCAAAGCGAAAAAGGGGAAATAAAGCAAAGGTGAGTATCTAGTATACCCGCGAGTCTTACGTCCTCTACTAAGCATTATGCATTGTATCAACGAAAAGAAGAGGCTGTATATAGTGGACTGCAAGATAGAAATCAGAATAAGGGTAAGAAGCTAGGCCTATCGAAGACTAGCATCTTCCGACGATGTCTTGCAGCAAGAGGTAAGAATCAGCCAACAGTTCATATAAAGCATAAAGTAACAACGAAGCAGAAGTTGCTGCAACATTGTATAATATAAGTTGTAATGATTAACAATAATAATAATGCCTCCGAGTTCACCTCCTCGACATCCCCGCGAGGAAGAAAACCCGGAACCATACAGTTTAATAATAATAGTTTCTAGTGGTAAGATCCAGCTTCAGCATAAAGCGTCCTGTTACCGTGGACACGGCTACTCGAATAGATTAAACTCCCTGCAGGGGTGCACTACTGTTCAGCCTGCACGCTCGGATCTCCAGGGTGGCGTGAACCTTGTTAGGGAACGCCCCACCGAGGCTATCCGACACGACGCAGCCCATCCTAGGCTCAACAGAGAGGCCATCCGCCGGACTATATCCTATGCACCAAGGGGTCTAGGTCCCTCACCCTTGCACTCTCCTGCACGGTGCGAGTCTGGCCGGTGAAGCAAAAGCAAATCCAAACACACCTGCTGCAGCAAATAAGACAAGACCACTTCCCGGCGATCAGGCCGCAGTACTGCTGACGTCTGAAGAGCTTTCGGACGAACTACGACGCGGAGGGCCCACACCGTAATCCCACGTGTAGGTAGTGCGAACAAACCAACCGGTCTCTCAAGTCATCCGCCGAACCATTTAGCATTTTAATTAACCTGCGTGACAACCATTATCGTTGCCTCGACTTAACCGACCCGCGGTCAACGACAGCAGTTAGGACCACCAGTACATCGGTGCCTGCCCTGTCGTCCCACCAAGTCACTGCGGTTACCAACAAGGTGAACCGTCTCCTTACCTTGTCTCGCATGTGCTCTTGGTAGAGCTCGACTTTCGTGGTTTGGTAACTCTCGCGAGATACGAGCAGGGGCCAAGCACGCCAGTAACGTCGGTCGTACCCTCCCTGTCGTTCCCGACGATATACCGCTCGCGGGCACCGTTGGGTCGCCCGACTTTCTTACCTTTAAGGACAACCGCTGTCCAGGACCCTATGGCGGCAAGACAAAGTCAGCCTCGAGTGGAGTACCAGGATTACTCCTTGATAGCTCACACTTGAGGTGACTAGGCATAACCCAGATAGGGGCCTTTGGCGGTGTCTGCTTTGTACCGTACCTGTGCAGTTGTATATATGGTATCCGTGTTCACTCCCCTGAGTGATCACGGCCCGCTATCTAGTCCTAGCTAACAATGCGCAGGGTTCACTGCTGAAAGCTAGGCCTAATAATAATAATAGGCAGCATAGGATAAAAGAGGTACATCAAGGGGCGACAAAAACAGGCTATGCAATTGAATAGGATTGTAATCGTAGCAGCAGCAGTAACAATGCCTAGTGCAAGAAATGTACGGAAAGATAGGCGATATCTGGGGAAGATAATGGCTCTGCTTGCCTGGAAGCTCGACGGTAGGGGTCGGGTCGTCGACGAAGTAGTCGTACCCGACAGCGGTGTAGTCGGCGGTAGCAGCGGGGTCTACCGAAGATTAAGGGGGGGGGGGAGGAAACAGTAAATACACAGCAATAATATACCAACATATGCATGACATGACAGTTGAAATGTTAACGGTGTTCTAACGCAGTACAATGTACGTTGCTCGGAGCGGGAATTCATCTGAGGATGTACTACCGGCTCCGGGTGATTACCGGACAGGGTGACCGGAGGGGGAAGGATCAAGCCGGAGGTGTCGTGGGTATCGGAAAAACATAAGGGGTGTATCCGTGCTAGTTGATCTATTCCGAACAACTTTCGTGTTCGGAATAAATTTATCCGGGTACTTTTTATCGGTACCGGAAATTATCTGCAGACAGCCCGGAGGGGGGAATGTCGATGATCGGTGTGCTAGGGGGGCGGGGTAGACATACGGGTAGCGTATTCATATTCGTTATATTTTTCTGATCAATTTTCATGTATAAAGTTTTTGTATCCGAGTTATGGTTTAAAAGTTATTGCATTACAAAGTTTTAAATCATTTAAATGATTATTTGAATTTCTTTTATTATTAAATTCCAACATTATCCAAAACATTATCCAAAACAGTGCCTGACATGTGGGACCCACATGTCAGCCTCTGTTTATATATAAAACATTTTATTTAATTTTAAATAACCCTGGACCCACATGTCATACTCAGATATAATAAAACATTTTTATTATTAAAAAAATAATTCTGACTAGGGGGGCGCATGTGTCATAGTCTAATAGTTAATCTAACAGTTTCTTTTTTTTGTTTATTGTTAATAGGGAAGTGGCCCCACAGTCATTGGGCTGGGGTAATTAAGGGGGGGATTAGCTTAGTTGCTAACTAGGGGGTTAACCCCCATAATCTAATCCGGTTGGGGCCCACCGGCCAGGGAGACAGAGGAGGGGACGGAGCCTGTGCTCCCGCCGGCGACGAGCCACAGTACACGGCGGCGGTGACCAAGCTCACGCTACAGACCATCATTTCAAGCGAATCAAAGTGCTACGTGACCAGTTATTCAAGCCGCAGCCACCTATGCCATCTGCGCGAACGGAGGTGAGCCAGAACGACGGCTACGTCGAGCCGAGCGGTGGTCGGAACCTGGCCGTGGGGGAAACGATGATACGAAGCGCGAATTTGAACGCAACTTGGGGCAAATCAAACGCCTGCTCACCTTGGAGCGAGTAGGGAAAGGCGGGGAGCTCGGGGGGGCTTCGGGGCGGCCGGATTTGGAGAAGCTCGCCGGCGACCGTAGTGGAGAAACGACGACGAGGAGCTCTCCACAGGCGACGGGGGCTCGATTCCTTGCCGGGGAAGACGAAGACGAGGAAGAGGCGTCGAACGGACACGGTGGCTTGGTCTCGGGAACACAGTTGCCGCGCCGGAGCGGCGGTCATGCCCACGGCCGGCTCAGGGAACGACGTAGGCGAGCGAGGAGGAGGTGGGGCGAGACCCAGGGGATTAGGGTTAGGTCAAGGGGCACGGGGGTGGGGGCGCCGCACTTGTATGCCGCCGGGGAGGGCCTCGATTGCCGGCACGGCGACGGTGCCCGCCGTGGCACCGGCCGATGCGCGCCACGCCATGGAGGCGTACGGGAGGTGGGGGGATGAGTGGGATGGTGGGCTGGGCCGGTTGGCCTAGGGGGAAAAGGGAGAGGGGTGGGATTTGCCCACCGGGATAGTTTAGGTTTGCTGTTTGATTTTATTTTCCTTTTTCTTTTCTGTAATCTTCTTTTGTATTGGTTTTTTATATACCTAGGCAATTTTTGTAAAATATGGGAGGTGTCCCATATTTATTGTTATATCATAGGTTAGTGCCACAAAAGATTTGGGCACTTTTAAAAGTCATTTAATATCTCAAATAAATATTAAATGAATTCAATAGGGTTTTTATCCACTGTTTAGATTTGTTTAGAATTAATTAGGGATTAATAAAATCTCCAACTTGGTGATTTATACTCCACTGAATATTAGTAATTTAATAAAAGTGGAAGATGAATTTTTGGACAATGTTTATTTTCCACATGTTTTTAATATACCACCAAGGCAATTTATTTGATTTGAATTCAAAGTCAATTTGAATTGAGCTTGGCATTGCTTTGATCCAAGATGACCAAGTCCATGATCTCATTGCATTCAACATTATCAAAGGAAAATTGAGTTTGAGTTGAACCAGTTGATCAGACAAATTTTTTGAACAGTAGAGATGAACAGTAACCGTGATTACTGTTCACTGACAGTGAGGGTGTTACACGGCTTCACCCTCAGCTGCTAGGGTGAGCTACAATGAAGATCATGTGCCCCTAGAGCTGTTGGAAGACACAAGTCCGGCACACGCAATGACATATCCGTGCGATGCCTTCCTTGAAGCTGCAGGAATTAAGGAGGAATTTTACGGCCTTTGTGCCAATGCAGGCTTGACACGGCTAGCAACATGCCATGTTGCTCAGTATCAAAAACTCACCTCCTGTTTTATTAGTAGTTTCAGATATAATCATGATGCTGGTATTGTTGAGTTTAAAATTTACAATGATTTTTTGACCATGTCTTGGCAAGATTTTGTGAAATAATAGGTGTGCCGAACGCTGGACAAACGACAAAGATGAACACTCAGCCCTCTGAGCTGAGGACTCTCTTCAACTCTCTTTGTAACCATGAGACGAGGGATATTCAGCGTTCGAAGATTTCCAGCATCTTATTCCCCACCTCAGGTATTTTGCGTATTTTATTGCTAGAGGGGTCTTAGCTCGTTAGCCTACCCCAACTTGTTTTGGACTGACAGGCTTTGTTGTTGTTGTTGTTGTTGTTGTTGTTGTTGTTGTTAGCTCGTGACAACATGAGCACCAGTTCTGCACCAGATATTGCTATCTTTGCGAACGCCCTCTCAGGGGAGAGTAAGTATAATGTGGGTGCCTTAATTGCTCGCCGCCTTGTTGCTAATGGCAACAAGGGAGATCTCTATGGTGGCGTTTACGCCACACTTATTCTTGAGTCTCTTAATGGCACCCCACACCCTGATGATACGCCTTTTTCTTATTTAAGCTTTCATCTTGCTGCTATGAAGAGGCATGAGTTTGTTACCAGGACTTCCGAGTTTGGTAACCTTAACTATATTCTTAGGTTGGGACTGACCACTACTCGGGAGATTCGTCTACCTGCACCTCTTTGGTTTGATTATACTCGCAGGAGCGGATGGTCCTTCATTGTTACCCATTTCGATGAGCATGTGGTCCAATAGAGGTTTCATAACCCCATGGTGGGGGTTGTGCCCGATGAGGAGGAGCATGGAGAGTTTCCACCTTTCCAGGGGGAGACCGTCACCCAGTGGGGTGAAGGGTCTTCTTCTACTTGGGGCCCGGAGCCTTCCTCGTGGGAGGAGCACATGACTTCGGTGTACGCACTCGAAGCCCCGTACGACCCTTGGACTCACCCATACCACCCCGGACCAGGAGGCTCCTGGGGATCGCAATAGCTGTTACCAACTTAGGACAAAATCCTAAGCTTGGGGGTGTACATGCCCTTCTCCCTTTTCCATTGTATTATCCATTTTATTTTGTTCGCTTTGATCTTTTCGAAGTTTTTGCTGTTATTCTTTGTTTTCTTTTAATTTTCAAAAACAACAAAAATATTTCTATTTTCTTTTGCTTTCTTTAACCGTTGAAAAATCGAAAAAGATTTCCTTTCTCTCTTTAGTTTGCTTTGTTTTCAGAGTTCAGCTCGAGTCCGTGATGGAATTTGATTATATTTCCCACGTTCGATCGTGCAAGTGACAAGGCAGTAATGACAAAGATCGACGGAAGGGAAGCAACAAGGAAAACTGGTATGAACTCTTCTTGTTTCTACTTTTGTACATATGCCTGTACTTATGATCTAGAGAACAGCTTGTAGCGACATAGTGCTATGTTTACAATGCTTTCCTAGTGTTCATGCTTTCTTTGTGGCTGATCTCAAATAGCTAGACATAATTTGTCGTTGAAATAATTTGCATGCATTGCATTGTTCATGCTTTGGCATATTGAAGTGGTATTTCCCTTCGGAGAATTCTTGGGTTGACTTGGCACATGTTCACACATGTATATGACTAAAAAGTCTATCATGCCTTGATGATATTTTTGTTTCAGAATAGTTATATCACTTTCATGCCCGATTCAATGTTGCTTTGTCGCTCTGCATGATTATGACCATTATTGCTCTCTAGTTGGTCGCTTCCCAGTCTTTAGTAGCCTTCACTCACACTAAGCGGAATTCTGCTTGTGTATCCAAACTCATTTTCCAACCATTTTTTCCACTTGAGTCCACATACCTTCCTATATATGGTATTTACCTGCCATCCCTAACTTAGTCTTTCTTGTGCCATCTCGAAATTTATTCAAAATCTTCCCTTTTGTAACCATACAAGCTCATGGTGCAGTAAGGGAAAATCAGTATCTTCCATGCCAAATATATTTTTACAAAGTTTTAACTAGTCAAATTTATATTAAAAAAAGAGTTATACCTCCCCCATACTTGATGATGGAATGAAATGGACCAAATGCTGCTAATGATAGATAGAACGAGCTTCCTTCCATACTTGAGGCAAAATAAAAAGGTACTATAGACCATCAAATGATAGGTGGATAAGGGAACAAAAGTGTAAGAAAAAATAAAAAAACAAAATGTGGTTGGTATGGGAGATATTGAGAGACCTTTACTATCTACCGTTGACTGGAAAGTTGCACCTCTTAAAAACCTTTTTATCTCTGTTTTCAAAACCAAGAGCTCTGGTACTTGTTTAGTCTTTGCTTCCAACCACGAGTTTTCAACCTTGCCATCAAGAAGCCACGGTTCAAGAGTCTCCCCTTCTTTCTTCAAAGCACCAACTATTGAGAGCATAATTGTCATTCTTAGTGTAACATACATTGTCCCAAAGTACCACATTGTCTTATGCATGATTGGGATATTGCTTCTTCTAAAATTCTTAGTTCTAGTCTCCTTTAAAACTCCGGAGGAGTTTCTGTATTTATGTTTTTCTTCACTCATGGAGGCTAGCGAGATACCACTCTAGTATGTTAAAGCTATTTTCATTGTGATCTTGTCTTGATTTTCAGAAGAATATTATTTACTTTGTTTGTTTGTGATTCATCACATGAAAGAAGGATTGCTTCGTGCATTGTCCTCATAGCATTGTTTAAATACATGCTAAAATCTTTTCGTAGTACATGCTTATATACATCTTATGAAGCAAAAGAGTTTGTCAAAATTTTCTTTGTCGCTTCCAGTTTGTTGAACTAAATTGCTTGAGGACAAGCAATATGCTAAGCTTGGGGGAGTTGATACATCTCAAACGTATCTACTTTTCCAAACACTTTTGCTATTGTTTTGGCCTCATTCTTGCATGATTTACACTAAACTAACCCGGACTGACGCTGTTTTCAGCAGAGCTGCCTATATGGTTTTCTTATGTGCAGGAAAATGGATTTTTAGGTGTCTCAGAAAATTCCAGGAAAATTCACAGAAAATCCACGCACCGAAGGGCCATTGTGCCAGAAGTGGGGCCAGAGGCGGTCAGGGGCCCCATGCGCCCTGCTGGCGCGACCCCACTCCTGGCCGCGCCGGGAGGCCGCCTGGGTGGGTCCACCCCCCTTTGGTGCCCTACCGAAGCCCCTATTTATTCCCGTGGCGAGAAAACCCCAGAAAAGAAGTCATTTTCCTAGTTTCCGTCGTGGAGCCGCCACCACCCTCTGTTCTTCTCCGGGAGGGATAATCTGGAGGCTGTTTTGGCCTCCAGTGAGGGGAGATCATCGCCATCGTCATCACCATCACCAATCCATCATCCCTCCATGACTTCTCTTCTCATGTGTGAGTAATTCCCTGCTGTAATCAAAGGGGATGGTAGGGATTGGAGAGTTAGATCATGTAATAGTTCGTCAGATTGTTGGGGGCATGTTGCCTATCATCTACTTTGGTGTTTATCATCTTTGCTACAACTTGTTGCTCTTAATGCTTGTCATTTTGGGCCCGAGTGCCATGTTTTCAGATCTGAAACACTTGTGGTTTCATGAGTTTATTTTTGTTCTTGATCCTATCTATGAGTTGTATGCACCTATTATGGTTCGGAACCGGCGATCCCAAAGGTGACAGCTTGGGACACCAAAGGGGATGGACTATAATTTGAGGATTCCATGTACCCATTAAGTGTTAATGCTTTGTTCCGGTGCTCTTTGACAGGAGCACCTTAATTTCCATAAGTTCTTTTTGGCACCGTTCATAGCGGGATGGTAGGACCAAATATGTTGTGCAAGTTCTTATTGCAAGCACGCACAACTACCTACGGGATACATGCCTAATGTTTGATATTTGCCTAGATGATCTTTTCTTTTCTGTGTGCCTTGCCCCGTGTTAAAATCTATTACATGTTCATTCTCATCCAAGCAGTGCCCAACCATCCATCTCCCTAGCCTACAGTGTTTTAATCCTGCTGGTTACTAGTTGTTACTTTTGCTATTTTACTTTCGCTGTTGCCACTATCACTATCATATCTCCGTTGCTATTAATATTTTGTTGCAAGCAAGTATATTTCAGGTGCGGTTGAATTGACAACTCAACTGTTAAAGCTTATAAATATTCTTTGGCCCCCTTTGTGTCGAATCAATAAATTGAGTTATCTTACCCGCGAAGACTATCTCGATCCCCTACAGTTGAGGGTCATCAAAGGCCATCAAATAGGCAGCAGATTCAAGTATCCAGACAAGTTTTCCTCGCATTCTCCTCATACTCGGCCATCCCGGAATACCTTCGCGGGTCCAAGACTGACATCACCTTCTCTCGGGAGGACCACCCACCAGCTATCCCGCGGTCAGGGCACGCCGCACTGGTACTTGAAGCAACAATTGGAAATTATGACATGTCGCGAGTCTTCATGGACAGTGGCAGCGGCATCAGCATCATATTCACCAAGACACTAGAAGAGATGTTCATCCAAACCTCAGCATTGAAAACCTCGGGCACGACCTTCCACGGAATCGTATCAGGCAAAGCAGTCCACCCACTTGGCAAGATAAGTCTGGAAGTGGTCTTTGGCAACGCAAGCAACTTCAGAAAGGAGACGCTAGATTTCGAAGTGGTCGAATGGAAGTCACAGTACCATGCCATCCTCGGTCGACCAGCCTTCGCACACTTCATGGAAGTACCCCACTACGCGTACCTCAAACTGAAAATGCCAGGGCAAAAGGGGGTCATCACCATCAACGACAGCTTCGTCAGATCCGATCGCTGTGACAGAGAATTCCACAAGATATCGGAAGCCTTCGGAGCGCACAAAGCAGCAAAACTGCCGAACAAGCAGAAGCACTCGAATACCACAAAGGCAGCGCGAGAAGAATCCTCGAACTGGGAAAGCAAGGGAGAAACCGGCGGTTCACGCCCAGCTCCAAATTATCTTAGCAGCAAATTTTCATTCCTAGGGCTACCAAGCCATCGATCCAAATAAAGGGTTGTTTTCTCAGCCCCTTCGTGTAAGAACATCAGGGAAGCATCAGAGAAAGAAAGCGTTTCCCCAAAATATCTTACGCAAACAAACATGGCACTCGGGGGGATCACTCGCATCAGCCATCCTCCGAGGCATTATTCGCTTACGTGACCTAAAATTGTCACTCTCGGGCTCGCTCGCAGCAGCCACCCTCCGAGGCGTTATTCGCTTATGCGACCCAAAATTGGCACTCGGGGGCTCGCTCGCAGCAGCCACCCTCTGAGGCGTTATTCGCTTACGTGACCCAAACTTGGCACTCGGGGGCTTGCTCGCAGCAACCACCCTCTGAGGTGTTATTCGCTTACGCGACCTAAATTTGGCACTCGGGGGCTCGCTCGCAGCAGCCACCCTCCGAGGCGTTATTCTCTTACGCGACCCAAACTTGGCACTCGAGGGCTCGCTAGCACCAGCCACCCTCCGAGGCGTTATTCGCTTACACGACCTAAACTTGGCACTCGGGGGCTCGCTCGCAGAAGCCACTCTCCGAGGCGTTATTCTCTTACGCGACCTAAACTTGGAACTCAGGGGCTCGCTCGCAGCAGCCACCCTCCGAGGCGTTGTTCGCTTACATGACCTAAACTTTGCACTCGGGGGCTCGCTCGCAGCAACCACCCTCCAAGGCATATTCTCTTACGCGACCTAAAATTGGCACTCGGGGTCTCGCTCGCAGCAGCCACCCTCCGAGGCGTTATTCGCTTCCGCGACCTAAACTTGGCACTCGGGGGCATGCTCACAGTAGCCACCCTCCGAGGCGTTATTCCCTTACGCGACCTAAACTTGGCACTCGGGGCTCTCTCAAAGCAGCCACCCTCCAAGGCGTTATCCGCTTATGCGACCTAAATTTGGCACTCGGGGGCTCACTCGCAGTAGCCACCCTCCGAGGCGTTATTCGGTTGCGCGACCTAAACTTAGCACTCGGGGGCTCGCTCGCAGCAGCCACTCGACGAAGAGCTCAATGACTCAAGCACTCGGGGCTCGCACACAATAGCCACCCCCAAGGCGTTAACCGCTCACGCGACCCAACTACAAAATGCATCAAACAAGGAAGAATCCCACAAGTTTCCATGAAACAAGGAAGAATTTACAAGACACAAGAAGTACTATACACCAGGCTCCGCCTTCACTCTACAAAGTGCGCCAAGAATGCGGTCGTTCTCCTCGGAAACTTTCTTCACAATCAAGTGAAGGGTGCATCGACTGCCTCATAATGCCCCCCATCAGCTCATCTCGACCACCAGGAGGACCGTGAGCCGCCGACATAAGATCTATCCCAGGCCAGTGACTATGCACAAAAGCAAAAGCGCAGCGGGCCCCTGCGTGAATCTGATGATTCACAACACGGTGAAGCTCCGCGGGCTGAGAAAACACTCGACAAAGCTTCTCGAGAGTCGCCAGAACATGATCTAAGGGATAAAATTCAAAGAAAATACCACTGAGTACCCTATAGCAGTACTCAAGGTCTCTCGTGTAAGGCCCGCTATGCGGTACTATTCCAGATCTAGATGTTTCCATCCAGATCCGGGGACGAAGCACATATCGGTCCCACCGCAACATATGACAATGTCATATGCCCCGGATTTCCAACATGATATCACAACATTACAGCTACAAGGATACAACATCTCATACAATCGGCATACAACTGCCTTAATACATTACATCAGCGGAAGGTACATGGCTACGTACAGACTACAATCAAATGCCTACTGGCAAAGATAAAACACACCATTCCCGTAACCACACGGGTCCAGGCTCTCCGCCGGGATCCACCTAACTAGTCGTCGTCGATTCTTCGTGAAGGCGTCCAGAAGAGGGATCGTCAAGCTCCTCTGAAGTCCAAGATCGTTGCATAATGTGCGTAGAAGAGAAAAGAAAGAGGTGAGCTATATCAAAAGTCTTGTAACTAACTTCTCACGGGTAAGATGGGGGTAGTGGTGAGGTTGCAGACGCACTAGCAACATATGAGTGGCTAACGGTCTATTTTAGAGTAAGATGAGAACCAAGCATTCGATGAGGAATCGCCTCCAACAAGTCTTGCTATCAACTACTTACGCAAACATAACTCCTATCCTATCCTTGTCCTCCCCTTCGCATCCCGACGAAGAAGAAGCAGTCCAGGCTCTCCGCCGGGATCCACCTAACTAGTCGTCGTCGATTCTTCGTGAAGGCGTCCAGAAGAGGGATCGTCAAGCTCCTCTGAAGTCCCAGATCGTTGCATAATGTGCGTAGAAGAGAAAAGAAAGAGGTGAGCTATATCAAAAGTCTTGTAACTAACTTCTCACGGGTAAGATGGGGGTAGTGGTGAGGTTGCAGACGCACTAGCAACATATGAGTGGCTAACGGTCTATTTTAGAGTAAGATGAGAACCAAGCATTCGATGAGGAATCGCCTCCAACAAGTCTTGCTATCAACTACTTACGCAAACATAACTCCTATCCTATCCTTGTCCTCCCCTTCGCATCCCGACGAAGAAGAAGCAGTCAAGGCACACACACACGTTGATCAAGTTATTAAGATTATCTCAGTTGTTGTTGTCTATGAACAAGGAGTAGGTCTCAAGTCGTCCATAACCGTGGACACGACTTCTCGAAAAGATTTAACCCTGCAGGGGTGTACCAACTTCCCATTACAAGGCTCCGCATGCACGCCCATATCTCTCAGTTTCTACCCATCACAGACAACCATTTTATGATTTAGTTCCGAGAGATCCGAAACGTCAGGTCCTTCTAACTAACAACGCACAAATTCGGGTGGCCCCCGGTGAGTCGACATCCAACTCAAAAGCCGACCGCGCTCTCGAATCGGTCTCTACCGTCTGGACGAGGTCGGGATAACCTATCCTCGCCCGAACAGGCTCCCTAGCTTCCAGGTGTGGACCAACAGGATATACCATCCCGCTGGCCCGGTTTGTTGGAAATCCGCGAGACTAGCAACTCGCAGACACACAATTTGCAAATGGTAAGTCAGCTTGGGCAACCACTAGAAATGTTTGAAGCTAGGTAGGTAAGAAAAGGGGACCCCATAAATTCCCACACGTGGTTAGGCACGCTCGTCAAGAGACACAATACCCGGAACTCGGGTCCTAGGTGACTCGAATGGAACAAAGCGTCGGGGCGGGATAGCCTAGACCTTCCATCCTTCGTCGAGTATAGTCAACATTATAATAATCATATCATCCACAACAATATAATAATGTGATATCCCAATCCAAGTAGTAACAGGATAACAATTGATAGCATCCTAGCATGCATACTAAGCAGTGGCTGAGCAAGCAAATTAACATAGCCGAACAAGGTTTGCTGGGATGTGGAGGACATGGCTGTTTGGGTTTATTTGAGAGGCATGAATATGAAGTGGTAGGATCAAGAAATCGCTCTATCCTACACCTAGGCGCGAGTGAGATGAAAGTTGTAAGCATGATATATGCTCCCCCTTACCTAATGAGCAGACTAAGCCGAAGGTGTAGTCGATCGCAACTCGCATCGTCTCCGAGAGGTACCCGCGGAAGCACACAAGAAGGAAACACTGGAAAAGGCAATCGATGAGCAATCATCTATTACTAAGAAGCAATCACGAGCAAGCATCAACAAGAAGGCAACACGAGACAACGCAATAGTGCGTTCGCATCTATCGTCGAGAGGGGTTAGTAACAGGTTAAGTGGAGTACTCGTCACACACGACGATACCGCACATTTAGAATTGGTTCAAGTTGTTTAGCTACACAACATGAGCAAAGGTTGTTAACATGGCATCTCACTCAAGCATGGCATAGCACACAAACATGACAAGAGGTGAACCATAAGTTAAACTATCTATGCTAGTCAATTTAAGTGAGGCACAACCTAAACATGGCATATTACTAAGTACCCCACGAAAATTAAAACATTTGGTACTGTTCTGCCCTAAACCATATTTTAGGTTGATTATCAACAAAAAACAACCGCACAAACAAAAAGTACATGAAATTCTAATCAATTTACATATAAAGAACACTCCAAATGGAGTTACGGTTAAAAAGATATAAGCAAAACAAGTTACGGGAACAACCTGCCAACATGAGGAAGCACATTTTAGAGCAACAAATAAACAACAAAAAGGTTGTAAACATGCACAAAAATGATATTCAACTGAAGTAGACATGGCAGGAAAGGCATGGAAAAAGGAATCATGCAAATAAGCATCATGAACAATTAATTATAGCCCATGCAAAATGCAATAAAACATTACTGGTCTAGGACTTGGTGAAAATCAGGAAAACAGGGCAGAAACTGTTATTTTCATACTGTATAAACAGGAGAAAAACTATATGCAAAAGTGCAACAACATGACATAGCAATATATGGGAATAAAGTAGACATGATGGTGATCAGGTACAAACAAGAATCAAGGTCATATGCATCATAGATCAAAATATATTAAGCATGCAACGTCGCTTCGGAAAGCTACAGACTTGGTGAAAAACAGAGGTGACTGTCAAAAACAACAGGATAGCAACTTTGGAGCTAAAATATAACTATGACCAGGAATGCTAACATGACAATGAAATACATATAATGGAAGTAGACATGGCATAGATCAAAATGACATATTGAAATGCTCAATAGGATGCATGGCTAAAAAGATACAAGGAAGCAAAATTTGCATCTTACGTTAACAGCAGCACACTAACAGCAAGGTAGCTACTTTGGGTGAAGATACAATCCACATGCAGCAGGCCAAAATGACAAGTCCGAGCATATAACTGAAGTAGACATGATGCTTAACATGATGCAATAAGAATCACACCATTCCGATGAACGGTTGCGATGCAACCGTCATCCGAAGTTGACACAAAATAACAGTTTCAGCAGTTTAGCAGCAATTAACGAAGGGAAGCCCTGTTCAGCACACAATAAATATATCTAAACAAACTCAAATCAATTAACTCAAAAAAGATGAAAGTTAGAGCACATACCAGTAAACAATTTTTATTTTTGGGGCAACGTCATACGGGCTACCGATCACTCGCTAATTACATCACAAAACAGATACATCACACAGTTTTTAAGGACTTAGGAAAAAAACCAGAGAGTGAAAAAAGGAAAAGGGCCGCACCCTAGTTGGGCTCGGCCCAAGTCGCGAGAGGAGGCGAAGGACAGGCCGCGGTCGCCTTCGGCGCGAGATAGACGCGGGCCGGGATGGTGGGCCGCTGGGCGCGCCGACCCAGCTAGGCTGCGGCTACTGGGCTCGTTGGGTCGGCCCACTCGGGCAACCACGGGAGCGAGTTGCCGCGCTCGTCGTCCCGGGCGAGCCAGCAGGCGGCGCCGGCGGGCTCCTCCGATGAGGTCGACGGGGAGGCACGGGAGGACTAAGGGAGGGGCGTGCCGGCCGGATCCGCCGGCGGCGGTCGCCGGTGAGCCACCCGGGGCGGCGCGGGGAGAAGATCGGGCGGAGACCTCGTGGCACGCCTACCATGGATCGACGGGAGCTAGTGCGGGCTCCGGCGACGAGTGGCATCACCTACGGAGAGGAGGGGCGGCCGGTGAGAGGCAGAGGAGGAAAGGAGCTGGAGAGGAGGCGGCAGCGCGCGGGAGGAAGGAGGAGCGGGCGGCCGGCGGCGTGGCCTCGCCGGAGGCGGTCGCGACTCTGATCGGTGGCGCACCGGCCACGGTGGAGACGGGCGGCGCGGCCCGTTCGGCCCGGAGACGGCTGGATCGGGTCCTGTGGGGCCTATATCGGCTGGGAGCTGCGGTTGGGGTTACGTGGCTCCCCGGGAGACCTCCGATCTGTGATCCGACGGCTCCGGAGGCGGCCATGGCTAGGGTTTCCAGATCTGGGGGTGGGATTTCGAATTTGGAGGGGCTAGATGGCAGATCTGGGCAAAGTGGAGGGGGTTGGCTGCAATTTTGGCTTAGGGGAAACCCTAGAAAGGGGTGGGAGAGTAGTGGTCTTTATATAGGTGGTCTGCCTGGCAAGTTTGCGCAAAATCTCTCGGGTTTTCCCTCTCGCGTTCGGTACTCCACGTTTCTGACCGTCGGGAGTGCATACGACCTCCGATTCGGACGAAATCTCGAACCATGCACTTAGCGCGTCGAGCCCATCAGTCGTACCTCACTTTGGTAGCGTTCCCAAAACATTTTCCGGTGCCCAATAAAATAACCCATTTAATTATTAAATGGGGTTTTTTGTTCCGATGTCGATGGCTGGTCCTGTGCCGGCTTTTGCGACGGTGATCGGGCGTAACCCGGTGTCGCAAAGGTCGAGTGTCAAGGTGGCAAAGGCCGGTCTCCTCCGGTACGAGATAAGAGGGGGGAAATAATCGCGGATCGATAAATCGGGGATGCAAACACCGCAATCAAAGCAGGCAATTAACCAATTCACACCGAAAACATTTTTTTTTTAATTTTTGTGAAATCTGGGCTGTTACATCTCGGTACCCTGTTAAACCCCAGACGACGAACAGAAAACGCCCGTGCACGTGCCCTATCCATCCAAAGTGGATTTTCAGCTTGCACGGTCGGGTCGTCCAGTAGCGACAACTCCTACTGCACAACCTCTTCCTACTCGCAGGAGCGACCAGACAACACTTCACAAACAAAGGACGAAGATCAGCCATAGCACAAGAAGAAGTACTCGAACAGCCAAACAGTTAAACAACAACACTCACGCTTCAACAAATCAGAAAATTTTGGTATCGAAGCAACCAAATCATCCAACACAGCCTTAGCACGCTCACGCTTTGAGCGATGGATCTCAACAACACCCTTGAGCCGGCTAATCTCATGCTCCGCGTCTCTAAGCCTCAAGCAGAGAGACTCATAGGCACCCTCGCGAGCATCCTCCTTCAACAAATTCCAAGCCCGAGAGACGCCCGGGACAACCTACCGTAAGAAGAAAAGAAAAAGGAGTCAAACACGGAAGGAAAGCAGAACCACAAGGACAAAGCAATATCGCCAGCAAAAATGAACGTCTTTTGTTCAAGGGAAGATTTATTACAAAACTCAAGAAGTCATCCAAGCACAAGGAAAATAAAGTTTTCCCCAATCTACTAAGCACCCTCAGACTTGCGGATATCAGCCTCTAGAACCAACTGCAGCCGGCAGCCAAGTTCAGTGGCCCGCCTGCTCTGCTCCTCCGTGTAGTTGGGCACGCTATCCACCATGTCATCCTCAATTGGCACACCACGCCCCAAGAGAACAACAATCGACGTCGGAAGCCCACTCACCAAAGTTTCACGGACTAAGCCTTCCAAGAGATCACAGTCCGGGCGAAAGGCAGCAACCTGCAGATCAAGTCCCTTGGTCCGCTCCTCCTTTTCCGGATACATGTGTTCATGCAAAATCTTGAGGAGGGTCGAAGCTCGATCACTAACGGCTTTGACGGCGCCCGCAACACTCGACACGACATCCACAACACCGCGAAGAGTGCTCAAGTCTGCAGAAGCAGCCATCGCAAGCTCAACTCCCACGGAGTCTACATCATGAGCAAAACGATGATCAGCGATTCAAGCCAAAATTCACTCCCAAATCAAAAGTACAGGAGAAAATCTTTTACCTGTCAAACCACTCGCCAAGGCGCGCATGCGATCACCCTCAGTCATCTCTACCCGCCGGAACTGCTCCTCTGCCTGCCGAAGTCGATCAACCTCACCAAGGTGCACCTGAAGCTCCTTCTCCTTCAACTACAAAGTGTCCCGAAGCAAGGCAAGCTCATTCTCTGCCGCAGCAGCTGGCTTCTCAGCCTCCTTCTTGCGGCCTACAACAAAGGCATCATAAACCGCACAAAGGAACAACAAACGCACAAAAAGCAACAAAACAACTCACGCCTAGTAAGGGTAAGTTTCCCCTGGACAGCATCATGGGCACGCTGGGACCAGTCAGAATCACCCAGCACACGCTCGCACATCCGGATTAACGACTACAATAGCACAAAATCAAGAAATAAGGTCATGCAAAGGAGAACAATTCAAGACTGCAACCAACCACAAGTGATTGCTCACAGCATCGGGGGCTACTCCCATCGGGAGCGCTGTCGCGCCCCCACTGATATTCAGAAAACAAAGTCACACAAAGAAGAAAAGTCCTAGACTACAGCCAACCACAAGTGGTTGCTTGCAGCCTCGGGGGCTACTCCCATTGGGAGCGCTGTCGTGCACCCAATAAAATTCAAAGGACACAAGTGTCAATACCTGCTCAACTATCCAATTGAAGAACACAACCTTTTCCTCAGTAGGGAGGCCCTTAATTTCCAAGACGTACCTCTCAGGAACCATGGGCTTCACGTCCTGGGAAATTTTTCCCTCGGTAGCTGCTCCAGAACCGCGAGATGGAGCAGCCGCAGGGGTCGTACCCGCGCCTGAGACTGCCGGAGTCGCCGAAGGACCTGACTGCTCATCTGCCACTCCAGAATCAGTCGACTGAAGATCAGCAGCAGCGGCACTTGTCGAGGAACTAGTCGGAACGGGGACGGTACTGCAACATATAAATTATCGGTACAGGAATTCAAAGTAGAAACTCAGTCAGATTGAAGAAATAAGAAGTACAAACCCAACGGGTGCAGCACTCGGATGAATAAGCATCCCAAATTTCCGCTTCTTTAGAACAACCGGAGGGGGGGAAAGGCGCAACACTCGGTGCCGCTGGTGGCGGCACTCCACCACCACCCCCAGTTGGGAGCCCAATAGAAGCCGAGGAGCGATTCCTCCTAAAACGGAGCGGGGTCCGATCATCATCATCATCTTCATCAGCCGGAGGTCGACCACCAGCACCAGCAGTAGGACCCGAAGGCTCACTAGCTGTAGCTTGCGAAGGCTGACCGACAGCCTCGCTGCTCGCGGGCACGGGATCCACCAGCATCACATCGGGCTCCTCCCGCATTTCAGCATCTTCGGGCTGCGGTGGATTGCTCAACAGAGAAACATGGCCCTGCAAAATAAAGCAGAGTCACCAAATAACTAGACTCCAGACAATTTCACAAGATGGGCAAGACACGAACAAATACCTCAGGAAAAGGCACATTAGCTGCATACGGAAATACAGAGCTCTCGAGACCGGTACTCGTGCACTTGGTGACTTGTTGGATCCGAAATAGGAGATCACTACCTGAAACATCTACGGGAGAGCACCTAGTAGGCTCCTCGAGTCCTTTTTACCACCACATAGGATTAACCCGATGCTGTAGTGGCTGGATGCGCCTCCTCATAAACACAACAATGAGTTGCTCAGAAGTTATCCCCCTTTTCAGATCCGCCAGTTTTCGCACTAAGGGCTCCATGGCATCTACTTCGTCAGCAGACATGACATGTCCCCAAGATGACTTCTTAGTCACTCGCGCAACCGGGTAAAATGGAGCAAGACCAAACTGCTGGCCATCAACATGCTGATCTTTCAAATAGAACCAGCCTTTCCGCCATGTATAGACAGAATCCAGTTTCTCTAGATCAAAATAGGCATTTTCATCCTTAAGGGAAATGCCGACGCCACCAATTGCATATTCAGAATTAGTCCTCTTCACATTGAAGAGGCATTTCCAGAGCCCCTAGTGGGGATAGATTCCCAGAAAGCACTCACATAGCATGATGAAACACACTATGTGCAGTACCCCATTGGGCGTGAAATCATCTAACTGAAGCTGATATGCGAAGAGCAACCCGCGGAAAAATGGGTTAATAGGAAGAGAAAATCCACGAGGGAAGAAGCTCTGGAGGCATACCCGCTCATCGCCACGGGCGCAGGCACCTCCTCTTCACCAGGGATCCAAGCAACACCTTCCGAGACGAGCCCATCCGCCACCAGTGCATCCAGATCAGCAACCTCAAAGGACGACCGCTCCCATCTCCCGGTCATCCTCGCCGATGACTCCTGCAACACACCTCTGGACGCCCTTGTGCTCTCTGTACGCTTGGACATGGAGCCCACAGACAGTAGTGCGGATCAAAGGAAATAGGAGGCAAGAGGCAGAGGAAGAAGAAGAAGAAGGGGAAGGCGGGAGCTGGGTAAAACCTAAAACTACCCAGACCTTTCTTATTTAAGCAACAGTGATGGACCATCCACCCACCGTCGACCTCGGAACCCAATCAACGTGGCACGATCCCACGATACCCAGGTGGCATGGAAATCTCAACCAGCGCAACAACCACACCGCCCACTTTGCACGAAAATCAAGGAATCATCATCACATGTTGCGCAATTACTGCGATACGATACATCACGTAGCTATCCACAACTGTCAGGCCCTCCTGTAATGTCCTATCTTAGCAGGACGTGCTGAGCGCACGCTAGCGCAAGGGATTCTTTGACTATGGAAAACTCCTCATAAACAGATCAAGCGAACATGTTATTTTAAACTTTTGCTTTGCATCAAAATCTTACTCCCATCGGGAGCGCCCTGTTGTTGCTGAAACAGAGCATAGAAAGCACATACCAAGCCTCGAGGGTGCGAGTGGCCACTCCCCTCCAACAAGAACAAGTAACACCTACTGAGTTAGAGTGCTCCCTCACCCATATGAGGAAGTGCTCGAGTGGCTACTCGCATTAACAAGCAAGACTCGAAAGACACATAAAAGGACAATCCACCCTAGCACTCAAGTGCTCTGCGGGTGCTTACGCTATTAGTCCGCTTGATGACTCTCCGAGTGGGTGCATCTCTTGCTATTTCCTCGTCCGAGCTCGCAAACACTCCGTGAGTGACTGCTATTAGTCCACTCGATTGTTCTCCGAGTGGGTGCATTCTATTTTGGCACTACGCCCCTACAAATCATGCCTGCCTGCGACACACTTCACCCCAGATGACGCGCAAGCTCGCGCTTAGGTAAGACCCAGCTGCACAGATGGCCGGTCTGGGACTTGCCACAGCGCGACTTCACTCCTAACGGTTGCATGCGCGATGCATGATGAAAGTTGAGCCAATAACGGACGCGTTAAGGCTATATTTGCTGAGACCGACGACATTGATCCTGTAAGCCTGCATCGGCATGGACCTTGCTTGACACCGGTTGTATCCAAGTTCGCGTCGAGGGACACAGACTTGATTGGGCTACTGAGTTATTTGCCTCTAGCGCAATTCACCAGGGCTCGACCAGTCGAGTACCTTGGGCCCTTTCATCTTAGCATCCCTAGAAAAAACTATCTCTTGTGGCTAACAGCCGACGACTTGCAACAAAGCGACACACACAACTACAACGGATTACAGGCTTGAGTCCCTGCGTGACTTTTCGAGTCCCCCAGGCACTCGGGGGCTACTGTCGAGGGGGTGTCCCCACGACTTCTACGGATGAGGGTACCTGGTGTGTGTCAAGACATGAGGCCCACTGAAAGCTTCGACCAGCCCACGACTGGCCCACTTGAAGCACCAACGTAAGAGTCCTTGGCGATATGGAAACTGCGACTTGGCGTCCAAGACCAAAGCTAGATTAGACAGCTGCTTCTGTAAACCTAGATGGAATCCTTGCGACCCAGCCTAGTATATAAAGGCTGGGAGAGGGGACGGCTAGGGCATCCAATCTCATAGCAACACCTCCGGTCCCGAGCGATCTCGCCTCGACTGCCACTATAATCGCCTCCATCATAATACAAAAGAGCAGGAAGTAGGGGTTTCACCGATCGAGGGCCCTGAACCTGGGTAAATCCCTGTCTCCTGTTAGCCAACGAGTATCGCCAACCTGCACCTCATCTCTACAATCTAAACCCAGGGTACCTTACAATGGGATTTGCTGAGGCCGATCCTCGTCAGCTGAATTCGTTGGTAGTCCTCCAACGAATCGTTTCTATAAGAGATAGATATGGGTTCGCAAATCTCTCGTAGAAAAACTTCCCGCTAAGCATTCTATGCTGGGAAAATCTACGGTACCACCGAGACACTACTATTCTCTCGAGGATAGAAATGATCCTCTGGTACCTGCATCAAATGTTCCCCAGAAGGAATAGTATCGAGTTGATAGAAATGTTTATCGCCATCGTGATAACAATGATAAAATTGCCTATAATTACCAGTGCGCTAACCCCTCGTCGAGGAATTATGTTTATGGTGTACTTGATGGTTCCCTCGTGGAAATACCCCTACTCGCAATACTGCTGCTGCATACACTAGTACATCTGCTCCTTCTCAGTCACCTTCTCATTTGTGGGTGGTTAAGAAGAAATATCTTCTGCAGGGCTATGTCTCCGGTGGATCCGAATGGGTCATGGACAGTGGTTGCACTAATCATATGACCGGAGACAAAGAGTTGTTTACTGAAGACAAACTTACACAATCTTCACAGAGATATTTTACCTTCCGTGACAACAACAAAGGAAAAGTACTTGGTTTAGGTAAGGTTGGTATATCGAAGGATAAGCATATTGACAAAGCTATGCTTGTTTAATCTCTCGGATATAATCTCATGTCTATATCCAAGCTACATGATATGGGTATGCTTGTATTGTTCTCTGCTTCTCATTGTCTTGTGTTTTCACAGGATGACTATACATTCGTCTTCAAAGGTTATCGCAAAGTAGATCTTTATATTGTTGATTTTTCTTCGGGACCTGCTGTTTCCATATGTTTAATGGCTAAAGCTACTTCTGGGTGGCTATGGCATAGAAGACTTGCTCATGCAGGAATGAAAAATCTTCAGACTCTAATCTCGAAGAAAAATATCATTGGACTTGACAATGTGAAATTCGATAAAAATCATCTATGCAGTGCCTGTGAAGCTGGAAAGATAACCAAGAAACATCACTCAGCGAAGACAATCATGACCACTACTCGTCTCTTGAATTGCTTCATATGGATTTATTTGGTCCTCAAAATTATGCTAGCCTTGGAGGCAACAAGTATGGTCTCGTTATTTTTGATGATTTATCTCTCTATAGTTGAGTTTTGTTTCTGGATGACAAGAGCAAAGTTTTCAAGATCTTCAAAACATTTTAAAATAGAGCTCAGACCGAGTATGAACTTACTCTCAAGCATATTCGAAGTGATAATGGTACTGAATTCAAGAATACTCATATTGAAGATTTTCTTGATGAATATGGCCTTACTCATGAATTTTCAGCTGCTTACACATCGCAACAAAATGGTGTGGTCGAGATAAAGAACCAAACTCTTATTGAAATGGCCAGAACTATTCTTGCGGAATACAAAACTCCTATCAGGTTCTGGGCTGAAGCAATTAACACCGCATGCCATATCATCACCAAGGTTTATCTCCACAAGTTTCTGAAGAAAACTTCACATGAGCTTATGTGGGCACCCCGGACTATATGTCCGAAGCGGCCAGTTGTGTAAACGGTCATGCTCCCATGATCAGTGTCGCATGACACACAACTCGACATGGATATCATAGTCTCAATGTTCATACAATCCGAATACAAAGTCATACAACAATAAAGTCTTACACGGCCTCATCGGGATCAGATAGCAGCGGAATAAGAAAAAGCAGGATAAGTAGTAGCACCACAATCCACATGGTAGTCCAGAGCATAGCACGTCCTAGTAATCGTTAGACGCATCATCGTCATATACCTGCTCCTCCAAGCCTGGCCGATGGAATAACCAGGGACAAAGCCGTGAGTACATACAAAGTACTCGCAAACCACCTAAAGAAAGAAACAAAGTTTTTCATACGAAAATAATAGGATGGCAGTATGGTGGAGTTTCTCATAGGGATTTCCTATCTAATCAAGATTATTATTAAGTTGGCAAAGTTTTTAAATTTGGCAAGTTTTATTTTCCACAATGAATTTGGATAAGTCAAGTCCAACCTTTTTCCAACAATATCAACATCATCATCGCGAACCATAAACTCGGTACCGGGCTTTCTAATCTATTCCCCACAAAGTGTGGCCTCACTAGCTGTCCATGACCGTGGACTCCGGCTACTCGAATAGATTTACACTCTGCAGAGGTTGTACACTTTACCTACCACATTCGATACATCCGCCGTGTATCCCCACGGATCGTCATACCTCAGTATGCGGGTCTCGGATAATCGACCATAGTCTTCCCCTTGCTTACCCTAGTACAGGTGATCTACCCGATGCCCACATCCGGAACTGTCCGCGTGCAAGGTCATGCTCCTCTTGGACACATGCCTTCACCGTAGTAGAGGTGCGGCAAAGTTCCGTGCCACCGCTGCCTCGGCAGCGACCTCACCTCCGATGCATCGGTAGGCTTACAGACTTCTATGTATTATGTAGTTAGAAGATCCCCGTAGTAAGATATGCAAGCTTCCAACTAGCCCTGTCCCATACCAGAGTATAGTGGTTGTACTGTATGGCTAGATTTTGGCGGCACTTATAGAGAGTCCCTCCAGACTTTTTCCATGTCCGACGATGTTCCACACTTCTCGCCATAGCACCTTCCTAGGTGTATGCCGTAACATATAAGGTGAAGTATGACTTTCCAAGTTGCTATGTAATGGTAATTCTAGAGCTGAGTGATGGTCTCGACGGAGTGTCGGGATCACCGGGGTTCTACTCTCTTTTCCCAAATAGGTAGGCTCTGGGGGTGTATTGTTTTCCTAAATACAACTAATAAAATCCCAAACCATATGAATATAATAGCATGGTACAATATACATGATACAAAAGGAAAGTAAAAATGGGTAAAGCGAAGTTTGAGTTTTGACGGTGGCTTGCCTTCCTCGGCGATGTACCCTGGATCGGCTTCTTCGACGGCTTGGGAGTGGTCTTCACCTGCAGCGTAAGGCATATCGTCTACACGTTGCGAAAAGAAATTCACCATTACAACGGGGCAATAGCAATGCACACATCACTCAATTTTTCAAACAATAACACAAGAAACAAAGGACAAAACAATTTCAAGATTCTCTATTTACTAAGATTTAAATTTTATACCACCTCAACAAGGTTATAATTTATAACAAGGCAATAGGATAATTTTGGTGGATTTATTAACATAAATATTAAATAAAACAACTTTAACTAAAAGCAATGTTTTTAACCCATTTCAATCACTAACAACCTTTAAATTTATTTTATTTTTTATTGACTAAAAAGCATAACAATTTACTACTGACCAGAGGCAATTTTAATAATAAGCTAATAATTTAATACTACTACCATAAATTCTATAGAAATGAAACTAGCAAAAGAAATAATAATAAAAGGATCACAAATTTATCTAAGATAAATAATATTCTACACATACACAAAAGTCAAGAATAATCGCAGGAATATAAACATGTCAACATTACATTTTTAGGGTTAATAGAGAATTAATTAAAACTACTCCTAGCTGTGTAAAAGCACACTAAACTAATTAAAACTAAAGCAATTATTTTCGTACTGCACAAAAGATATTCTAAACAGGCATATATATAGAGCTTAATTTTAGGAACATAACAAAATTTATTTCATATTTTTCTGAGTGGTAATTATTTTTCTAAAACAATTTTTATGCTGATGATTTATTAAAAAAACCGAAAATGGCAGCGGGCCGGCCAAGGGCTATCTGGCGTCTACGGCCGCTTCTCTTTTTTTTATCGGGCCGAGCGCAGCACAACGCATTGGCTTTTTTTAACCGAAGGGGTATCGGCCTTTCCTGGCCGTCGGATCAAGTGTGATCGGACGGCCAGGGGCCGTCTTCCTCCTCCCGCTAGGGCAGGACACGGGCGCAGTGGGCATGGCGGCCAGGGGCGAGAAGGGCCTCGCCGGCAGCGCCCTGGTCGACGGCGGAGGGCGAGGAGCGGCGGAGGAGGGCGGCATGGCGTGGGGGTTCCATTTTCCCCCCAAAAAATGGCGCGGAACGAGTGCAGCAGGGACCTCCATGGCGAACAGTAGGAGGGTCGGGATGCTCACCAGGGGCGTAGCCGGCGATGGGGATGACCGGAGACGGGCGGAGGGCGTGTGGGAGGGCCTCAGGGCTCCATTTTTGTTCTCGGGGGAGACTTCCAACGTCGGGAACAGCGGCGCCTTGGGGATGGCTCGGGGTAGACTTGTGCGGACGGCGGCGGCATCTCCGGGCTCCTAGCCGGCGGCTCCTCGCCGGCGGAGGCTCCGGCGTGGGGCAGAGTGGGGTAAGGCTCGCCGGCCTCACCCTTCCTTCCTTCTGGCTTCTGCTCCTTCCTCCTCCGAACTTCTTCTCTGTTCCTCTCCTTCTCTCCTTCTCGGGGCTGCTAGGGCTGGGCAATGTGGTGTGCTATGCGTGGGACGCTGGAGTCGCTGGGGTGTGGAGGAATGGGGTGCCCTGGGCAGCCCTTGTATAGGCGTGGGGGAGGTGCTGCAAGGAGGGGAGGGGCAAGGCGTGCGCGGGATGGAGCGCGGTTGAGCGGGAGAATGGCGAGGTCACGGGTGCAACGGGCGGCAAGCCATGCTGGCGATCCGCGAGCTCGCACAAGGATGGCTGAGAGGGGCGGTGGGCAATCTTGTGAGGGAGCTCCGGTGGCTCGTTTCCACCGTGGAAGCCTCCGGTCACATCACGGCCATGGGTTGGGGGTACGTTGTGGTGCCAGGCCAACTCATCGATCCATGGCGTTGTCTTTGGTTGGGCAAGAGGGAGCTATGAGGCTGACAGGTGGGGAGGTTGAGAGAGAAGAGAGAATTACAAGGGAGAGGGAGACAGATACGTGAGGGAGAGTGAGGTTAGAGGTGAGAGAGATTAGGGGGTGGTTAGGGTAGTTACGAAGTTTCTTTTTTATTTATTAATAACTTGATTTAAAAAGAAAACCAAGTTAATACAAAAGAATAAGCACCTAAGGTGTTTGTTAAAATGCTTCCAAGAAATTTTCATTGGAAATTTTAATATTTGTGTTTATAAGATGATCTATGAAGATCATACAATAATTTTGTTGGGGTTTGCTTCATTTTAAATAAATTTTATTTGATCAAGTTTTATTTATTTATTTGCTAAGCACAAGTTTAAGGTTTTATGGTTTTTGTGAAAGTTGAAAATATTATTACTATAGTTATACTACATAATATATACAAGGCTTTATAATCCTTACATAATTATTTAATAAACAAGAGCAAAAGAAACTAAAAGCACAAACACAAGAAGCAAAAGAAGGGTAAATGCCTCTTGCTATTACTAAGTGGGGTTTTTGGGGTTGATCAAATGGTGTCATTCCATGCTCAAAACCAGATGATCTAGCCAAGTTGGTGGTGTAATGATCTATTTGCCATAACAAGCTCATACATGATCTACCACTACATCAAGACATCACACCACTTCAAACATGGAGTCAAGCAACACAACACTTCATGCAAAGTTTTTTTTGTTGGCCCTAATTTTTGGTTATCTAAATTTACTAGAGAGTAAAAGTTGGGATGTGACAGACCTTCCCCCCTTAAAAAGAATCTCGTCCCCGAGATTCACAAGCTAGTGAAGAGATGCGGGAACTCGCGCTTGAGATAGTCCTCCCGTTCCCAGGTGGCTTCCTTTTCTGTGTGGTTTTTCCACTGGACCTTGTGGAACTTGATCGCGCTCTTACGGGTGACTCGGGTGGCATCCTCCAGCATACGAAGGTGCGTCTTGCGGTATGTGAGATCCTGGTTGATGTCCACTGTGCGGTGATCGATGTTCTTGAAAACATCGGGCATGTCCGGCACCTCCAGACATTTCCGGAGCTGCGACACGTGGAAGACATCTTTCACATCGGATAGCTCTGCTGGCAGTCTGAACTGATAGGAAACTTGGCCTCGTCTGGCTATCACCTAAAATGGTCCGATGTATCGGGGTGCTAGCTTTCCCTTCACATGGAATCGCTGCATTCCCTTCAACGGGGTGACTCGAAGATACACAAAATCTCCAACTGCAAAAGTCACCTCTCGACGCTTGGGGTCGGCATAGCTCTTCTGACGAGACTGAGCGGTCTTGAGACGCTCACAAATCAACTGGACTTGTTCCTCAGCTTCCTTCAAAACATCCGGTCCGAAAATCTCCCCTTCCCCGGTCTGAGACCAGTTTAGGGGCGTGCGGCACTTCCGTCCATACAGGGCTTCAAATGGGGCCATCTGAAAACTCGACTGGTAGCTATTGTAGTAGGAGAATTCTGCATAGGGCAAGCAGTCCTCCCACTTGGACCCATAGGCTAGAGCACATGCGCGGAGCATATCCTCTAGTATCTGGTTTACTCGCTCGGTCTGGCCTCCAGTATGCGGGTGATAGGCTGTGCTGAATGTGAGCTTGGTTCCTAGTGCCTCCTGGACTTGCTTCCAGAACCTCGAGGTAAACTGGGTACCTCGGTCAGACACAATCTCCTTCGGAACTCCGTGTAGGCATACGATCCTCGACATGTACAAGTCTGCCAGCTGGTCTCCTCGATAGGTGGTTCGCATGGGAATGAAGTGCGCTACCTTGGTGAGTCGGTCGACAATGACCCAGATAGAGTCATGTCCTTTGCTCGACCTCGGTAAACCTGTGATGAAGTCCATGCCTATTTGTTCCCACTTCCATTCAGGAACTCGGAGTGGTTGCAGCAATCCTGCAGGTCTTTGGTGCTTTGCTTTCACTCTTTGGAAAATGTCACACTTGCGGACATACAAGGCAATTTCACGCTTCATACCGTGCCACCAGAACAAGTCTTTCAGGTCTTGATACATCTTAGTCCCTCCAGGGTGGATGGATTAAGGTGTATCATGGGCTTCCTTCAGGATAGTGAGCTTCAACTCCTCTATACCGGGTACACACAATCGTCCATCGAACCAAAGAACTCCTTCATCATCTGCCGAGAACTTTGGAGCCTTGCCGAGGGACATCTTCTTCTTGATTCCCTCGATACTATCGTGTCCCTTCTGTGCCTCCTTGATCTGATCAAATAGAGTAGGAGTCAGCTCGAGGTGAGAAAGAAAACCGGGTGTAACAAGCTCCAAACCCAGCTTCTCAAACTCCTCATGCAGATCTGGCTGCGTATCTCTGATCATTGCATTAAATGTGCAAGGCTTGCGGCTAAGGGCATCTTCTACCACGTTGGCCTTGCCAGGATGGTAGTGAATTTCGAGATCGTAGTCTTTGATCAACTCGATCCATCTCCTCTGCCTCATGTTCAACTCCTTCTGTGAGAAAATTTACTTTAGGCTCTTATGGTCCGTGTAAATGTCACAACGGTGACCCATCAGGTAATGTCTCCATCTCTTCAGAGAAAGCACAACAGCGGCTAGCTCCAAGTCGTGTGTGGGGTAGTTCAACTCGTGCGGCTTCAACTGTCGTGACAGGTACTCAATCACCTTGCCCACTTGCATAAGAACACAACCCAAACCAACCTTCGATGCATCGCAGTACACATCAAAGCTCTTGGTCAGGTCAGGCATCGTCAACACTGGACCGGATACCAATCTCCTCTTCAACTCCTGGAAACTGGCTTCACACTTTTCCGTCCACACAAACTTCTGGTCCTTCTTTAGCAGTTGGGTCATGGGTCGGGCAATGCTGGAGAAGCCTTCAACGAACTTGCGGTAGTATCCCGCTAATCCGAGGAATCCTCTAACTTCGGTCTGAGTGGTCGGGGCTGTCCAGTCCATGATGTACTGAATCTTGGCGGGGTCGACGGATATTCCTCCTTCTGACAATAAATGTCCCAAAAATCCGACTTCCTTAAGCCAGAACTCGCACTTGCTGAACTTGGCGTACAACTGGTGCTCTCGCAAAGTCTCAAGGACTAAGCGCAGATGTTCGGCATGCTCTTCTTCCGTCTTGGAATAAATCAAGATGTCATCAATGAACACCACCACAAACTTGTCAATCTACTTCATGAAAATCTTGTTCATGACGTTCATGAAATAGGCCGGGGCATTGGTAAGTCCAAAGGACATCAAAGTGTACTCGAAAAAACCATAGCGTGTCGTGAAGGCTGTTTTGGGGATGTCCGACTCACGGACCTTCGGCTGGTGGTATCCGGTCCTTAGATCAATCTTGGAGAATACTCGGGCTCCGTTCAACTGGTCAAACAAATCCTCGATCTTGGGGAGCGGATACTTGTTCTTGATGGTCACCTCATTCAGCTTATGGTAGTCCACACACATGCGTATGGTGCCATCTCTCTTGTCCACAAAGAGAACTGGCGAACCCCAGGGTGAAGCACTGGGTCAGATCAGTCCCTTCTGGAGCATGTCATTCAGCTGTTTCTTCAACTCAACCAGCTCTTCGGCATTCATCTGGTAGGGTCTCTGTGCAATTGGGGCTGTGCCAGGCACTAACTCGATGATAAACTCGATATCCCGATCAGGCGGCATACCGGGTAACTCCTCCGGAAAGACATCCGGGAATTCACATACAACCTTCACCTCCTAAAGTGATGGCACCGAGACACTCTTATGACAGAAGGCTCGGGCAGTGTCTTCCTTGTCGGTGTACTCTATCTGAAATCCATCGGCACTCGTGAGGTTGACTGTCCTCTCTGTGCAATCTATCCTGCCTCGCTACCTGGAAAACCAGTTCATGCCAAGTATCACGTCTATCCCTTTTGTTCCCAGCACAATCAATTCTTCCGGAAACGTGACTCCACAGATCTCTATAGGTATATCCAGACAGGTGCGGTGTGCAGTTACCCTAGATCCGGGAATTTGAACGCTCATGACCCGTGTCAAGAGCTCGGCCTTCATCCCACTTCTATTCACAAATGACTTCGTAACAAACGAGTGTGATGCACCCGAATCATACAAAACTTGGGCAGGGACCGAATTAACTGGAAACGTACCCAAGATAACGTCTGCTGCCTCCTGGGCTTCCTCAGCTTGCACGTGATTCAGACGTCCCTTGGCGGTGTGGGATGCACCGCGCTGGGCATTGTTGCGGACGGGGTTTCCTCTGGTTGGTGCTGGAGCATTGGGGCGTGGAGCCGTATTCTTCTTGTTGGGACACTCTGTCGAATAGTGGCCCTTCTGACCACATCTGAAACAGATCACTCCAGGGTTGCGGGGAACTCTGTCTGCTGGATGCGTAACTCCAACAGGGCGGGTAGGAGCATTGGGGTGTGGCGCTGGGTAAGGGCTCCTCTGAGGCTGGGGTGCTGGCCTTGTCGGCTGTGTCGGACGCAGTCGGGGGTTGCTGGATCCACCCTGTTGCATCATGCGACGCTTGCGGTTCTCAGAGGCCATCTTGAGCTTGCCCTCCATCATGATAGCAGCATCGGCAAGAGACTCAAGATCGGGGAACTGCATGGCCACTAGGAAAACCTGCAGCTCATCGTGCAGTCCATCCAAGAAACGGTCCTTCCGCTTCTCCTCGGTGTCCACCTCCTCCGGGGCATACCTCGACAGCTGAGTGAAGCGGTCAAGATATCCAACCATAGTCATGCCCCCTTTCTTGAGGTGGCGGAACTCGTCCTTCATCCTCCTGATTAGTGCAGTCGGGATGTGCGCCTTCTTAAACTTCTCGGAGAACTCAGCCCAGGTGAGTACTTGCCCTTCAGGAAGACGGGCCCGCACTCCTTCCCACCAGCTCCTTGCGGTGCCGGTGAGGTAGTGGGTGCCATACAGGACCTTCTCGTTGTTTCCAACAGCGGCGACAGTGAGATTGTTCTCCATGGTGCGGAGCCAATCCTCAGCATCCAAAGGCTCCTTCGTCTGCGAGAACACGGGAGGGTTGGTATTCTGGAAATCTCGGAGCCGAGACCTGGGCTCCTCATTCCCACCAGCTCCTCCGCCTCCTTGGTTGGCATTGGTGGCGGCCTGGACTAGCTGCTGGAGTGCAGCCATGTTCGCCTAGCGCTCGTCACGAGCGGCCTGGCGCTCCTCCATCAGCAGTCATAGAAGCTGCGCCATGTTCGGGTCGGGTGGTGGCGGTGGCGCGTCACCGGATCCACTCGGGTTGGCGCGGGAGCTCCTCGGCATCCTGAGGTTGTTGCGCAAGATAAGAGTGCTTGGGTTAGTGTCATCCTAAGTGGGGGGGGGGGGTGAGGGTCACTCTAACAAAAGATTAAACCACAAAAATCAAACAAGCATAAGATCACGAATTCGGGTAGGGGACTAAAGCAAAAATCTTCCACTAGTTCTCATCTGTTTCGGGACACTATTCCCTCTTAATCTTTGGTCTCGCTTGACTTAAAACATTTTGAATGGGATAAGTGGTATAAGAGATTTTGTTTTATCAAAAATAGTTCTAACAAACGTCCAAGCTAACTAGGCTGCTACAGTCTGAACAGAGGCTCTGATACCAAGTCTGTGGGCACCCCGGACTATATGTCCGAAGCGGCCAGCTGTGTAAATGGTCATGCTCCCATGATCAGTGTCGCATGACACACAACTCGACATGGATATCATAGTCTCAATGTTCCTACAATACGAATACAAAGTCATACAACAATAAAGTCTTACACGGCCTCATCGGGCTCAAATAGCAGCGGAATAAGAAAAAGCAGGATAAGTAGTAGCGCCACAATCCACAGGGTAGTCCAGAGCATAACACGTACTAGTAATCGTCAGTCGCATCATCGTCATATACCTGCTCCTCCTAGCCTGGCCGATGGAATAACCAGGGATAAATCCGTGAGTACATACAAAGTACTCACAAACCACCTAAAGAAAGAAACAATGTTTTGCATACGAAATTAATAGGATGGCTATATGGTGGAGTTTCTCATAGGGATTTCCTATCTAATCAAGATTATTATTAAGTTGGCAAAGTTTTTAAATTTGGCAAGTTTTATTTTCCACAATGAATTTGGATAAGTCAAGTCCAACCTTTTTCCAACAATGTCAACATCATCATCGCGAACCATAAACTCGGTACCGGGCTTTCTCATCTATTCCCCACAAAGTGTGGCCTCACTAGCTGTCCATGACCGTGGACTCCGGCTACTCGAATGTATTTACACTCTGCAGAGGTTGTACACTTTGCCCACCACATTCGAAACATCCGCCGTGTGTCCCCACGGATCGTCATACCTCAGTATGAGGGTCTCGGATAATCGACCATAGTCTTCCCCTTGCTTACCCTAGTACAGATGATCTACCCGATGCCCACATCCTGAACTGTCCGCGTGCAAGGTCATGCTCCTCTTGGACACATGCCTTCACCGTAGTAGAGGTGCGGCAAAGTTCCGTGCCACCGCTGCTTCGGCAGCGACCTCACCTCCGACGCATCGGTAGGCTTATAGGCTTCTATGTATTATGTAGTTAGAAGATCCCCGTACTAAGATATGCAAGCTTCCAACTAGCCCTGTCCCATACCAGAGTATATTGGTTGTACTGTATGGCTAGATTTTGGCGGCACTTATAGAGAGTCCCTCCAGACTTTGTCCATGTCCGACGATGTTCCACACTTCTCGCCATAGCACCTTCCTAGGTGTATGCCGTAACATATAAGGTGAAGTATAAATTTGCAAGTTGTTATGTAATGGTAATGCTAGAGCTGAGTGATGGTCTCGACGGAGTGTCGGGATCACCGGGGTTCTACTTTCTTTTCCCAAATAGGTAGGCTCTGGGGGTGTATTGTTTTCCTAAATACAACTAATACAATCCCAAACCATATGAATATAATAGCATGGTACAATATACATGATACAAAAGGAAAGTAAAAATGTGTAAAGCGAAGTTTGAGTTTTAACGGTGGCTTGCCTTCCTCGGCGATGTATCCTGGATCGGCTTCTTCGACGGCTTGGGAGGGGTCTTCACCTCCAGCGTAAGGCGTATCGTCTACACGTTGGGAAAAGAAATTCACCATTACAACGGGGCAATAGCAATGCACACATCACCCATTTTTTCAAACAAAAACACAAGCAACAAAGGACAAAACAATTTCAAGATTCTCTATTTACTAAGATTTAACTTTTATACCGCCTCAACAAGGTTACAACTTATAACAAGGCAATAGGATAATTTTGGTGGATTTATTAACATCAATATTAAATAAAACAACTTTAACTAAAAGCAATGTTTTTGACCCATTTGAATCACTAACAACTTTTAAATTTATTTTATTTTTATTGACCAAAAAAGCATAACAATTTGCTAGTGACGAGAGGCAATTTTAATAATAAGCTAATAATTTAATACTACTACCATAAATTCTATAGAAATTAAAATAGCAAAAGAAATAATAATAAAAGGGTCACAAATTTATCAAGGATAAATAATATTCTACACATACAGAGAAGTCAAGAATAATCGCAGGAATATAAACATGTCAACATTACATTTTTAGGGTTAATAGAGAATTAATTAAAACTAATCCTAGCTGTGTAAAAGCACACTAAACTAATTAAAAGTAAAGAAATTATTTTGGTACTGCAGAAAAAATATTCTAAACATGCAGAAATATAGAGCTTAATTTTAGAACATAACAAAATTTATTTCATATTTTTCTGAGTGGTAATTATTTTTCTAAAAGTATTTTTATGCTGATCATTTATTAAAAAAAACGAAAATGGCAGCGGGCTGGCCCAGGGCTATCTGGCGCCTACGACCGCTTCTCTTTTTTTTATCGGGCCGAGCCCAACACAACGCGTTGGCTTTTTTTAACCGAAGGGGTATCGACCTTTCCTGGCCGTCGGATCAAGTGTGATCGGACGGCCAGGGGCCATCTTCCTCCTCCCGCTAGGGCAGGACACGGGCGCAGTGGGCATAGCGGCCAGGGGCGAGAAGGGCCTCGCCGGAAGCGCCCTGGTCGACGGCGGAGGGCGAGGAGCGGCGGAGGAGGGGCGGCATGGCGTGGGGGTTCCATTTTCCCCCCAAAAAATGGCGCGCAACGAGTGCAGCAGGGACCTCCATGGCGAACAGTAGGAGGGTCGGGCTGCTCACCAGGGGCGTAGCCGGCGATGGGCATGACCGGAGACGGGCGGAGGGCGTGTGAGGGCCTCAGGGCTCCATTTTTGTGCTCGGGGGAGACTTCCAACGTCGGGAACGGCGGCGCCTTGGGGATGGCTCGGGGTAGACTTGGGCGAACGGCGGCGGCTTCTCCTGACTCCTAGCCGGCGGCTCCTCGCCGGCGGAGGCTCCGGCATGGGGCGGAGTGGGGTATGGCTAGCCGGCCTCACCCCTCCTTCCTTCTGGCTTCTCCTCCTTCCTCCTCCCAACTTCTTCTCTGTTCCTCTCCTTCTCTCCTTCTCGGGACTGCTAGGGCTGGGCAACGTGGTGTGCTATGCGTTGGACGCTGGAGTGGCTGGGGTGTGGAGGAATGGGGTGCCCTAGGCAGCCCTTATATAAGTGTGGGGGAGGTTCTGCAAGGAGGGGAGGGGCAAGGCGTGCGCGGGATGGAGCGCGGCTGAGCGGGAGAATGGCGAGGTCACGGGTGCAACGGGCGGGAAGCCACGCTGGCGATCCGCGATCTCTCATAGGGATGGCTGAGAGGGGCGGTGGGCAAGTTTGTGAGGGAGCTCCGGTGTGTCGTGTCCACCGTGGAGGCCTCCGGTCACATCACTACCATGGGTTGGGGGTACGTACGTGGTGCGAGGCCAACTCATCGATCCATGGCGTTTTCTTTGGTTGGGCAAGAGGGAGCTATGAGGCTGACAGGTGGGGTGGCTGAGAGAGAAGAGAGAATTACCAGGGAGAGGGAGGGAGATACGTGAGGGAGAGGGAGGTTAGAGGTGAGAGAGATTAGGGGGTGGTTAGGGTAGTTAGGAAGTTTATTTATTTATTAATAACTTGATTTAAAAAGAAAACCAAGTTAATACAAAAGAATAAGCACCTAAGGTGTTTGTTAAAATGCTTACAAGAAATTTTCATTGGAAATTTTAATATTTGTGTTTATAAGATGATCTATGAAGATCATACAATAATTTTGTTGGGGTTTGCTTCATTTTAAATAAATTTTATTTGATCAAGTTTTTTTAATTATTTGCTAAGCACAAGTTTAAGGTTTTATGGTTTTTGTGATATTTGAAAATATTATTACTATAGTTATACTACATAATATATACAAGGCTTTATAATCCTTACATAATTATTTAATAAACAAGAGCAAAAGAAACTAAAAGCACAACCACAAGAAGCAAAAGAAGGCTAAATGCCTCTTGCTATTACTACATGGGGTTTTTGGGGTTGATCAAATGGTGTCATTCCATGCTCAAAACCAGATGATCTAGTCAAGTTGGTGGTGTAATGATCTATTTGCCATAACAAGCTCATACATGATCTACCAATACATCAAGACATCACACCACTTCAAACATGGAGTCAAGCAACACAACACTTCATGCAAAGTTTTTTTTTGTTGGCCCTAATTTTTGGTTATCTAAATTTACTAGAGAGTAAAAGTTGGGATGTGACAACTTATCACTGGTAACAAGCCAAATGTATCATACCTTAGGGTTTTGTCGGGACCCGGGGTATGTGTATGTAATTCCAGTCACGATACAATCACATGGAGAGCCAAGAGCCGTACCCACTTGTCTAAGCAGACAAGGCCAAGCACAAAACACTCTCGGAAAGCATCAAACGTGAGGGGCATCCCATCCAGGCCGGATGATCAACTGGGATGGGTCCTCAACGTCTGCTCACAAGTCTAAATGCTTATGGGTGGTGAATCCCATACTCATAGACAAGTCGCCTAAACCATGTTATCGATTGAATCATAACCCTTACATAAACAGACTCCAGCCCGATCACTTAGTCGGGGTCTAGGGCGGGCTCGATCATACAACAAAGTGTGCACGTGAAAGAGTCACGAGCAATCACATCGCGATGCCCCAAGCTGCACACATCTAAGGGCCACTCGGTGTATAAAAGACCGCCAGCCAGATCACAACTAAGGTCTCGAAAACCCATACTAAGACATGCATGTTATAATCATACACGCAACACACATGTCTAGTATGAACAGCAGGTATCATCACATAACTCTACAAAGTACTCTTTATTGACTTACACATAGAGCATACAAAGATCACATGTCTGTGATCAACATTACATCATACAACGGAAGCAAATTAGGTCCGAGTACAGACAAGTTTAACAAATGGTTTAGAGAAGCCTTGTAAACATACATGCCCTTCCACGAGGGACCAGACTGCTGTCTGGGACTTTGCTAACTTAGTCAACGTCGAGCTTCAGGAAGGTGTCTCCATCAGGGTCTGGGTTTCCATCTAAAAAATATAATAAGCAAACGTGAGTACAAAGTCATACTCAGCAAGACTTACATCAGAACTACACTACTCATGCTCAAGTATCAAGGTAAAGGGAGGTGGGGTTTCATCATGCAGAAGTGCCAGCTTTGATTTGGCTAGTCCTGATCTACGAGTACCAGACTTGAGGTAAGAAGCGTACACGAGTCCACTACCAAGTCTCCAACCAATACACCACTATGGTTACTTCCTCGACTTCCCCACGAGGAAGCACACCATAGCACTCACGCTTATCTTGCGAGTTTTAGAGTATCCATTCAAGTTGTCTAATAATCAAGCACATCTTTCCAAGTAGTCCATGACCGCGGACGCGGCTATTCGAATAGTTTTGTTAACCTTGCAAGGGTGTAAACTACACACACATGACCATCGGTTACCGCCAAGTCTCGCCACCGTTCAAGAGGTGACAGCGAGGATGTTCACCACAACACTTCACACACAGCTCCGTTCTAGTCCAAGGAGTCAACTGTCTGAGTTCCAATCCTAACTGGAGTTCCGGCAGAGCTTCCAGCCAGGACTCAAACCATGTAGGCACGACTGACAAGCCCACCTCGACGGATGGTTCTCCGCTTGACAAGCCATGTTCTACAAGGCCTACCATGAATGCCACATTTCATTTCCTTTATCTTTCTATGCATATGCCGAATGGAAAACTCGAACTAGTTGTGACTCCTGGACTTGGATCGGGGTGAGTTACTTGGTCGAGAGGGGTCAGTGAGCCCAATGTGTGGTTGTACTCTTTGTCTCGGATTACCATACAAGAACTCGGGCTTCAGGTGGTGTTCAACGAGACAACCCACTGTGTACTCCTACACAACCTCTCATCGTTCACCTTGTATTATGGTAGATTCACCAACACAGTTTCACTTTCATCAACACCATGTTCACTATCATCCCGACTCACATCAAAAGCATCCTCATTGTAAACTCTAGGCATGCAATAAGCAATAACAGTTGCAGGGGCCACATGATATCAAACAACTCCTATGTCAGCTAGGATTGTGGTTTGCTTAATACTGTGACAAGATGATAGGTCATGCATCGGATATGGGTTCAACTATGCGGTAGAATCGATACAAGGTGATCTCACAAACATGCATAAGCGAGACTGAGAGGGAATTGGGATTTTATAGACATTATCAATGGGGTTTGCTTGCCTTGCTGATGATACACGGGTCTTAACGGTAGTCTTCTTCTTCGGGGGTGATCACCGTCTCGGAAGCACTGTTACCGAAGCAATCATCAACAAGGGGGGACAACTTCGGAAGTAAAATGCACATACACATGATAAGGTTATCCATGATGTGAAGGGTAATGGTTTGTGGCAAATTCAATTTAATTGAAGTATATTGCATTTGAAATGCAAATTCAAACTTCAAATTCAAATGCAAATGATTCCATATGCATGTTTGCTACTTTTCACCCATTTTAAAATGGTCAAACATAATTTTTTTGCATATTCTTAATCCTTGCATTTTTCTGATAATTTTTCATATATTATTTGTTTAATTTGGAGTTAATATGAATTTTCTATGAATTTCCAAAGTTTAACCAATTTTCTGGATTTTTTCTCTGATTTCTCTAATTCTTTTAATCTGTTTTTCTGTTTATTGCGTCATGGTGACGTGGGGGTGTTGTCACAGGGGGGCTGACATGTGGAGTCAGCTTGTCAGTGTCACAGGGGGTTAATCCCCTCTGTTTAAAAAAATAAACAGGGGTTATTAGGGGTAGGGCCCACCTGTCATTGACCTGGGGGTCAACTAACAGGGGGATTAGACCCTAATGACCGGCGGCTTGACGCCGGTGGCACTGGCCACGGCGGCGTCCTCGCCGGAGTTTCCTACAGGCCACGGGAGGGCACTGGGTGACCACCAAATTGGTCCCCGTGGCCTTACGCGTCTGCTGCGCCATGTAGGGGAACGCTAGGGCCACCAGGGCGACGCCTACGCCATGAACGGAGGCGGTCGGAGCTCGGATCTGGGCGACACGACGATTGGGAGAGCGGGAGGAAGAAAAGATAGGGGAAAAACATCGAGGGTCTCACCCTGAAGCGGATGAGGAGGTCGGGGAGGCCGGAAAGTGCGAGGTGGTGGCGCAATCGACGGCGAGGTCCTGCGGGTCCGGCGGCGTCTCGTCGTCGAATTCAACGTCTTGGGGGCGTTCCGGCTCGTGATCTCCTTCGGGGTGACGACGTAGACAGGGGCGAGCTCACTGGACAGGTCGGGGCGGCTCCTCGTCGCCGTTGTCCGCGTGGGCTCGTCGGCGTGCTCCGGGGTGCTCTCGGGCGCACGCGGGAGAGACGATGCAGAGGCGTGTGGAGGGTCCGCGAGTGGAGGGGAAGGTGAGAGGAGGGTCTGGGCGTCTCCGTGGCGAGACGAGGGGCAAGGGGGGCTTCTGGAGTGGCCTCGGTGGCGTGCGCGGCGGTGAGCGCGCCACCGAGCTGCTTCGGCGCTCTGAGGAAGACGATAACGGGGGGGCTGGTGGGCTGCGCCGGAGTAAGGTTAAGTTGGCCCTGCGGCCTGTGGGGGTGGGCTGGTTTTCTTTTTCCTTTTTCTTCTCTTTTTTTCTTTTTCTGGCTTCTGTTTTTCTCTGGATAAAATAGCAAAGCATTTTATAAAATCTTCAAATCTCATATGTGGGATTAGTAGACATATAGCTAGCCACTCACAAGTTTTGGAGATTTTTGAAATTCAAATAATTTGAATTTCAAATCAAATAGGGTAATTAATTAATTTCCAAGCCCTGTTTGTAATATTTGAAAAATCTTGGTGCATGCAGTGGGACCCACTTCACTTTATATGTGATCATGCATATTTATAAGACTTTTCAAAAATACCAGAGGAATTTTTGGAAGAAATTTTTTGTCTGGCCATTTGAATAAAAAATCTCTAGGGCTTTTCTTTTCCCCAATTTTGAATTTCTTTTGAAATTTTCACATGATTCAAAGGGGCACTCAAACCCTAGCACTTACCCTAGTTGGGGTTCTGACAGGTGTTTGGTGCTCCATGCTATATTAGAGATATGAATCATAGCTCCAAGTTTGCCCATAAGGCCCATGAAGGTTTTCTATTAGGTTAAGGTTAAAATTCTCACACTTACAGAGTGTACAACTCCCATCTTGGAAAAGTTGTAGAAACTGTAAATGTAAGGTTTGATGAAACTATTGGCTCCCAAAAGGAGCATTTACCTCTTAATCTATATGGACCTCCTTTCGACGAAGTGATCAGGTCCATGGCAATTGGAGATATTCGCCATGTCGAAGGAAATTCTCGTCAAGTCAACAGGGATGATGATGATCCAATATTCCCACACATAGCCTGGGGTGCTGGAGATCAAAATCCTGAGAACAACGATGGACATGACAAAGAAAAACCAATGAACGAAGAAAATGGTGAACCCGAAGGACAAGATGATCCCGAAGGACAAGCTAATCCCGAAGGACAAACTAATCTTGAAGGAAATCCTGAGCCACATGCAAACCAATTAGCACTATCTCGAGTTCAAAGAAGAGTGGACGTTGATTCGATCTTCGAAGACATTCGTCAACCAGGTCGTCCCACTAATCGCTCTCGTACTCGTTTGGCTAACTTATGTGGAAATTTCTCGTTTGTCTCCATGCTAGAACCGTCAAAATTTGATGAAGCTATGGACTCAGACTGGTTGGTCGCTATGCTCGAAGAACTCAATCAGTTCAAGAGAAACAAAGTCTGGTCCCTGGTCAAAAGACCTGATCCCACGAAGCATAATATCATTGGTACAAAGTGGATCTTTCGCAACAAGTAAGATGAAGATGGTATTGTGGTAAGGAACAAAGCTCGACTGGTTGCACAAGTTTACACCCAAATCGAAGGTATAGATTTTGGTGAGACTGAAGCTCCAGTTGCTCGACTTCACTCCATTCGTGTCATGCTTGCTTTTTAAAAGTTCAATGGTATATTGCTATATCAAATGGATTTCAAAAGTGCATTTCTTAACGGTGAAATCGAAGAAGAAGTGTATTTCATGCAGCCACAAGGTTTTGAAGACCCGAAGAATCTAGATACGGTGTACAGACTACACAAGGCCCTTTATGGGTTAAAGAAAGTACCTCATGCTTGGTATGAAACACTCATGGACTTTCTTCTAAAGAAGGGCTTCAAACCAGTAACAACTGACCCTACTATTTTCACTCGTGCATACAAGAATGATCTTTTTGTGTGTCAGATCTATGTCGATGATATTATCATTGGCTGTACTAACCCTGATATCAGCGAAGAATTTGCTCGAATGATGCCGAAGAAATAAGAAATGTCTATGATGTGTGAATTGAAGTTCTGTCTTGGACTTCAAATCCGTCAACAGAAGAATGAGAAATTTATCTCTCAAGAGAAGTATCTTAGGGATTGTCTGAAGAAGTTTGGTCTCATTAATTGCAAAACTATGAAGACACCAATGACTATGGATGTGCACTTAGATGCAGATGAGAAGGGGAAACCTTTCGATCAGAAGAAATTTCGCTCGATGATCGGTTCGCTCCTTTACATTTGAGCATCTAGACCTGACATAATGCTTTTAGTTTATCCGTGTGCTCGTTTTCACGTAAATCCAAATGAATCACATCAAATTGTTGTCAAGGTAAATCTTCGATATCTTGCTCATACACCTACCTTGGGACTTTGGTATCCCAAAGGTGCTCAGTTTGATCTTATTGGATATTCTGATTCTGACTAGGCCGGTGACTGTGTCGATCGGAAATCTACCTCTGGTACATGCCATTTTCTCGGTAGATCTCTGGTATGTTGGGCTTCAAGGAAACAAAGCAGTGTGTCAATATATACTGCTGAAGCCGAGTATATTGTTGTTGGATCATGATGCACTCAAATTCTTTTGCCCAACTAAACGCTGAAAGATTACGGTATTCATGTGAAGAAAATTCCTCTGTTATGTGACAACGAGAGTGCTATCAAAATTTCTCATAATCCTATGCAACACTCTCGAACGAAGCATATTGATATTCTTCATCATTTTCTTCGAGATCATGTTCAGCAAGAAGATATTGTTATCAGCTATGTTCGCACCGAAGATCAATTAGCAGATATCTTCACGAAGCCATTGGATGAGAAAAGGATCGGTGCATTGAGGTGTGAGTTAAGCATACTGTACTCACGCAATGTGCAGTAAGATCAAACCCATCTATCTTTTGTATTATATGTATATACTTATTTGCAGTAGTTTACTTTCATTGGTATTCTTCTGTGTTTTTATTCGAGTTTTTTTTTGTTCGTTTTGATATTTTGTCCTATACACTTGTCACTCTGAATTTTCTTTCATTTGTTTTTCCTTAAGATTGATTAAGTATCGGACCCTGCTTTCCCTCTATTCTATCCCTACCCACTCTATGCTTTTTCTCCCGTGAACATGTATATTTGCACTTGATAAGATTCCCTTCGAATATCATTGATTCCGAAAAAAAATCTATCGAATTTTTATCTAAGTTTTATACTCGATGTTCGATGAGTTTGTTCTCGGACGTGGAGTACTTTCTTTCAGTATGTTGTAATTTTTCCGAGATTACCGCCACAAAATCGGTCCGTTGAATCTGGAGAGACGCGAGATATGCGCCCTTGGATCGGATTGGACAGGTAGGTTAGGGATCCCTTAGAAATACCGATTCCCCACCGACACATAACTCACATATCGCCTCGACTCTCTTCGTCTCTCTCTCGCTCATGAGTTCTTGCGCTCCGCCGTGCTGCCTCGCCGTCGTTGATGTCCTCGCCTCTTAATTGCCGGAAGGATCTCGCCGGAGGTGTTCCACGTCGACGCCAATCGTCATCCTCGCCGCCATAGAAGTCTCACATCACCAAGTTAGGGTATGTGAGATGCCGAAATTGAATCTAATCCTTTTATGCTCACCGAGTCTCGAATTTGTTCCTGATTTTATTTCTTTTATTTAGGTATGTTTGATCTGTTTGGAACATTGCACTTTGGGAAACTTATTTCTAGCGATTCCCTCGTTTTCCGGATCGATCTAGGTATGAAATCCCTCGCCTTCTTCGGAATTTAAGATTTAGACCAAATCCCACAGATTCATATCGATAGATTTACTCTCTGTGCACTTTGTTCACACCAGTTCTTTGTTAGATTTACACTCGATGGAAATCTAATCTAGTACTCGTATGAAAACCTGTAACAAAGTTAAATATCTCTATATGTTTGTTGCGCTCAAAATGTTTTTCCTTCAAAAAGAGTTCTAGTACATGTTCATATCTTGTCTATTTTTCCCTCGTACCTCTCTCTATTCGAAGGAAAATGCCTAATAACGCAGGAAACATCAGGCAACCCAAGCGTGCAGGTGGCTGAACCAAGGTCACAAATAACTCCGAAGGACTATCTAAAGATCTCATCATCGAGAAAAATCTCAGAACACCTGAAAATTATGTAGAAGATGCAAAGACGAGAGATAATAGATTGTAAGAGATTTGCAGACTGCAAGCTCTTCGGTGGTATCAATACGATTTGCTTTGAAACACCCATGGTCTGATGTCACAACCTTGAAGCCTGGCTGGACTCGAGAAAATAGAACTGCACCTCGCAAGGATGCTCACCCCTCCACCTTGAAGACAATTGTTGATTTTCACGAGTAGTTACTGCTCGAGATGAACGAGCAAAAAAGAGAAGGTTGGCCAAGGCCAAGAAGGCTGCTGCTGCTGCCGGCAACGAGGAAGTTGCACAAGGTGAAGGCCCAAGTGCCATATCCAAGACATGCAAGAAATATGCCAAGCGCCTGAAGAAGGAAGATATTGTTTCTCCACCTGAAGCCACGTCGGAAGCAGATGAGGGGAGCACCGAGAAAAATGACGAAGGTGCTGACGCCGATGATGAATCTGATCATCCTCCCTCCCCACCGAAGAAGAGAACCCCGAAGAAGAAACCTGGCTCCAAGAGTGTCAGGATCCAGGAGCCTGTGGCAACGGCTCCTCGAGAAACAATTGACATGACCAAACTGGTCACAGATCCCCCTCTAGCAACTGCTACCCTAGTTCCCCCTCAATGAAATAAGCCAACTGCTAGTTCCAAGGGCAAGAAAACTTCTATGCCCGAGTATAAAGAGTTTTTGAGCCAAAGGCATGCCAGAATTGCCAGGCAGAAGGAACTTGAAGTTGCTGATCTGGAAAAGTCCAAACTGCTAAATTTCTAGAGCCAGCCAGAAATCAAGAAACCTGAAGTTGCCAGACAATTGGGAATTCTCCATCTGGTCTCTGATAAGTATGACACTCAACCCCTTTTAGCAAAGGCTGCCGAAGAAGCTGTTGCAGCTGCTGCTCAGCTCGAGAAAGTTGTGGCCCCTAGTGCCAAGAAACATAAGTCTGCAACCCCCAGAGATGCAAAGGAAAATGTTGTGGCCGCTAGTTCCTCGAAGGAAAAGGTTCCGACCTCAGGTGTCGTGAAGAATAACATTGCTGCTATCAAGGTCACGAGAGAGGCCGAGAAGAAAGGAAAAGAGGCTCGTCTGAAGCCTCAAGCTGCCCAAATTTCTCGTGCTGCACTAGCACTGACTGCCCCTGCTGTACCCCCTGTCCAAGGAGCTCGACAAGATGAAGAGATCTGAAATGAAGCTCATTTCCTCAACAAGACCGAGTCGGATGTAATTGACAATACAAGTGTTCTTTGGAAGATGGCCACCACTCCAAGCAATGTTTCCCCCGAGGACTTTGTTCCAAAGGAAATAGAATCTCGAGTGGAAAAGTACATGACTCGCTGGGCCGGGTATCTTGCCCAAGATCGCAAGGACCGTCACCAAGAGGTTTTCTATGCTGATCAACTACGATAAGAAACTGAAGATGAGGAGTCGAAGAAATTCTTCGAGTCCAAACTCACCGCCCTTGCAGAGTTAAGGAAAGTTCAACAACAGAACGTCAAAACTGTCCGTACCAAGATTAGACAGATTGTGGCTGAATGTGCAAAACTCACAATGCATCCCTCGCTGGAAGAAATCTCAAAAGAGAAAGTCTCCCGAGAAAGATGCTACTAATACCTCTGGTCGTGGGACGCTAGAGAAGACTTTGAAGAAGAAGAAGTCCACTGAGGTTGAAGCTGCATTAGCTCGACAAGTTTTTGTATCTCCCAAAGCACCAACTCCACCCCAAGCTCCAAGACCACCCCTTTCTCCTACTCCACCCCGACAAGTTAGTCGTACTCCACCTCATCAAGCAACACCTACCCGAGAAGAAGCTAAGCCTAGTGCTCCCACTATGATCGAGCAGAGTGCTCCGATCGGGAAAGTAGTCTCTGCCCTCCTCCTCCAGCTGCCGAAAAGGATTTCTCTTCGGCACACACTAAACACAAATACAAAAATGTGGATGTTACCAAAATTTCTCCTCGCCGTGCCTCACCGCCTATCATCGAAGGCGAAGGTAATTCTTCCAGCGATGGATCTGGCGATGCAAGCTCCAATTCAGATTCATCTTCTTCCTCTGCATCCTCCAATGACTAAATGATGGATGCCGAGGACCATCTTGATGCTGACTTAGAAGCCATGGAAACAGAAGAGGCCGAAAATCAAAATGCTGGCGAAGGAGTTGCCGCCGAAGGAAATGATGCCGAAGAAATGGCAGAGGAAAATCTCTCTCATACAATTGCTCGTAATCAGGAGATTATCGATATACCTTCTTCATACCCTCGTGTCGATATTACTCGCATTCAATTTCCAGCTAATGTGGCAGAAGAGTTTCCAGTTGATGAACTGCTTCATTCTGATCACCCAAGGGAAATGCTGCCACTATTCAGGGCAGATGTTCCTCGTGGAGGCCCTATCTTCAAGCATCTTGAGAATAAGCCAACGTTCTTCGGTGCAAACCCATATCTGAAGGAACATGAATCTTACTCGCTTCGCTTTTGGACTCAAGAGCAAGCCATATATTATGTTCGAACTTTGCTGAACAAGGAAAAGATTTTCAATCATCAGTAACCGGATATGCCATCGATGTATGCCATAACCTGCTTTCATAATTTGTCCGGGACAATAGATGAATTGCACGCCCACAAAATGTTTGCTCTCAACAGTGGTCATAATCCAGAAGTGATCAAACAATTCTATGCCACTCTTTATGTCACTGGAGACCATTGAGACCCTTAAACCTAGAAGTTTCATTTCACGATTCAAGGCAAAGACTTTCACATGACTTTCAATGAATTGCTGTCCTTGGTTAATCTTCCTCGGTTCAAAGGATTACCCGACAAAATTCATACTCTGGCCCCTATGACTCCTGCCGAGTTGTCAGTTCTCATGGATGCAGATGTTGTCGATGATGCATATCCTGATGTGACCATGCCCAAGCATTTGGTCTTCGATGCAAAATCCTTGTTCTACATTTTGTCGAAGACTTTGCTGCCTATGCTGAATGTCCATGATGAATATCATATTCCTGACCTTGCAAAGCATGCCATCATGAAGATATTCAATGGACTTCCCTTCGACTTTGAAGACTGCTTCATCAGAATTTTAGTCTCGTGTGCTACTGATCCAGCCTCACTCAAACCATATGTACCTTGGATGATGTCTCTCTGTAATTACTCTCGGGACGTGCCATTTCCCTCGACTAAATATCCCTTGATATTTACTCCACGCTCCTGAGAAGTTCTCAAAGTATTGCTCGCCAGGACGATCCTTTTTCTGAATATACTGGCATTCGAGCACATGTCACTGAACGCAACATGTGGAACAGATTCAGCAAGCCTGTCCATCATATGGAGGTTTCCCTTCGTAGTCAGCAAATGCTTCAACACCATATTTAGCAAGATCGCCTTCAGAAGCAAGAGATCATGAATGAGCTGAATTTGCTCAGAAAGATTGTTGTCAACAATGGTCAACTTCTTCGTGAATCTCTTCGTCGTCTCTGGAAAGGGCTTCAAAAGTTTAACTCCCTTGGGCAGCTGCAGTTGTCTGATAGAGACATAACCACCTTGCCAAAGAACATATATACTATGTGGGTTGATGATTTCTATCACATTGCCATCAAAGCTGAATCATCTGAGACTGAAGATGAAGATCAAAATGTTCGATCAATCATCCAACCGTTCCCAGCAAGCCCAAGGATCCCTGCATCATCTGAGCTCAATTCTTCGGGAAATTAACACTCCTTCCCCGCGAAGCTAACACCTCAACATGGTCATCCAATCCATCGGCACATCAGGGAATCAAGGCCACGCTCTCCACCGCTGGAATCTTCTCGATGTCGCCGACGCCACTCTGCCGACGCTTTGATTAGTTTCAACAAACATTTGATTCTTATTCGATCTGGTTGTAACTAACTCTAAGTAGATCTGTGAACTGCTGCACTATCGTGAGATATCTATCTGCTTTGCTTGCCATATATATCTGTCTTGCAGGAATTTATCTATCACATAAGTTCACACGTCATTCGAGGAGATTGCATATTTTGATTGGAAATTCTCTGGATTGCAATCTTGCTTGCTAAGATATTGGTGTTTTCCCTCGACTCATTCCTCATCAAAATGCACTATGCTGAGAATTTTCATCTTCCATGCATACATCAAGGGGGAGTATATCATATATCTTATCACTGGTTTATCATCGAAATTCTAAAGTTTTCAATTATTTCTCGATGCCTGTTTTGTCAACAATCGTCCAAAAAAGGGGAGATTGTAAGAGCAAGTTTTTCCCCTTAGGTTTTAGAGATTGTTGGACAAAGCAGTAGAGGAACTAATATTGTTTTCGTGTATTAACAGATATCTAGGTTCCTGAAGAATGGAGTTTTCAAGTAGGAGGTCGAAGGACAACTCACTGCAGCGAAGCTACAGACATATACCAAAGCTTTTGAAGGAGGTCGTCCCCTAAAAATGTCATCCAAAATGAAGGAGTTCTCGAGAAGGATCACAACGAGGAGAAAGCTAAAGCTGGACGAAGACTTAGTCTTTTTGTTAGTTTCTCTTTTACTTTCTTGATCGTAAGAAAAACCGTACTATCAAGAGGGGTTTGCTAGTTGAAATCTTAGTCAAAGTGAATTGCTCTACTCAACTTAAAACCCAAAGATAGCCTAACAAGAGAAATCTCTCTGAGTCGAGTAATAGCTCGAAGGCAAAGTCATCGCACTTTGTGCCTCCGAGAAAGAACTTGTTCGGTGAATCAGCTTTCTTGCTCCACAAGGAAAGTTTCTTATTGATTGAAAATCCGACTGTTATGGACACGTATTAAGTTGTCGCATCAGGTCACTTCAGTCATTTCACCATTGTGATTACCACCTATAAATACCCTGCACCCACCCGCCATTTGCGGTTGGTTGCTCCACTGAATATTCTGAGACAGAAGAGCAGTGAGCATCCCAAGGAAGATCTCGGGGGAAAACCAACCCAATTGCTAATCTGAGTTGAGAAATTCACAGAGACTTAGGTTGATATTAACCAGCCTTTTTATCTTGGAGATCTGCAAGTCTCCTAGACGGTTAGGCATCGCGTGTCAAGCAGTCGAAGAGAAATTGTCGCTGCTTAAGGAAGTTTGTAAAGGTTTCGGAGATGTCCTGAATCATCTAGCCCGAGTAAGAAATGGACAAGATCGAGGAGTTTGTTGCAGTGGAGAATAGGACGGAGAGAGTTTTTCTCGAGGTGTTCAATCACCAGTCCCTCCAACCATACACAGCACTTTGCAGAGTGTGAACTTGTTCACAAAACATCGTTGTGTCAGGCTCGTTTTTTACTCGTATTTACATTCAGTATTTACTTTGCTGCCCGTTTGCCTTCGATGTTTCCCTTCGTTCCATTTACTTTCGGCATGAGAATGTCTTTCGATGGTGCAATTCCCTCGTGTTACACTTAGGTGTTTGCAGTTTATCTGTTTCATTTCTATGTTTTAAAGAAATTTTAGAAGTGATCATTCAACCCCTCCCCCTCTGATCGTTCTTGAGCTTTCAGTTTTGGTCTCATTCTGGCATGATTTAAATGGAACTAACCCGGACTGACGCTGTTTTTAGATGAGCTTCCTGTATGTCTAGTTTTTGTGTAGAAAAAATGGAAATTGAAACATCTGAGAAAACTCCCAGAAAATTCCTAAAAATTCCGGGTTACTGAAGACCCCGGAGGCCAAAAGATGGACCAGAGGGCGCCGACCCTTGGCCCAGGCGGCCATGTGGCGCGGCCACCCCCTGGCCGCGTCACCAGGGCGCCTGGTCAAGTGGGACCTCCCCTCAGCCCCCCTTCGGCTGGTATTTTTACTCGCAACGAGGAAACCCTGAAACAGAAGTCTATATCCCAGTTTCCGCTGCGGAGCTGTCGCCACCTCTGTTCTTCCCCGGGGAGATCTAATCTGTAGGCCGTTTTGGCCTTCGGTGAGGGTAAATCGTCGCCATCGTCATCACCATCGCCACTCCATCATCCTTCCATGTTTCCCCCATTCCTGTGTGAGTAATTCCCTACTGTAGGCAAAGGGGATGGTAGGGATTGGATTAGATTGATCATGTAATAGTTCTTCAGATTGTTGGGGGCATGTTGCCTATCATCTACATTGGTGTTTATCATCTTTGCTACATCTTGTTACTCTTCATGCTTGACACTTTGGGACCGAGTGCCATTATTTCAGATCTGAACCATATATTTTTTCATGAGTATATTTGTGTTCTTGATCCTATCTACAAGTTGTATGCACCTGTTTTAGTCCGAAACCGGCAATCTCAATGGTGACATCTTGGGACACCAAAGGGGATGGACTATCACTTGGGGATTCCATGTAGCTATAGATTGTTAATGCTTTGTTCCGGTGCTCTTTGACAGGAGCACCTTAATCTCCATAAGTTTCCTTTGGCCCCGTTGGTAGCGGGATGCAAGACAAAAGATGGTGTGCAAGTTCTTATTGAAGCACGTACAACTACCCTTGGGATACATGCCTAATGTTTCATATATGCCTAGATGATCATTGCTTTTCTATGTGTCTTGCCCCATGTTAAATCTATTACGTGTTATATATCATGCATGCAGCGCCCAATCATCCATCCCTAAGCCTATAGTGTTTTATCCTGCTTGTTACAAGTTGCTTTACTTTGCTGTCTTTTCTTTCGTTGTTTTTCCACCACTATTTTCGTTGCCGCCGCTACTATCATCACACCGTTGCTACTAATAAATTGTTGTCAAGCAAGTATCTTTTAGGTGCGGTTGAATTGAAAACTCAACTGTTAAAGCTTATAAATATCCTTTGGCTCCCCTTCTGTCGAATCTATAAATTGGGTTATTCTTACCCGCGAAGACTGTTGCGATTCCTTACACTTGTGGGTCATCAAGACTATTTTCTGGCACCGTTGACAGGAAGCATAGCTTTATTTACAGGCCTACTTGGAGTTATTTTTCTCTCTGCGATTTATCTTCTATGGGTAAGAAAGGAGACCCAGAGTTCCGATTTTACCATCCACTACAAGAAAATGTATCGTTCTTAGCACTAGTGCTACACTTGATTCACCTTCTGTTATAAGTAAGTTTGCTTCACCACCACCACACATTGTTTCCACTGATTCTGGGAATATGTCTGATACTTTTGCTGATGCTTCTGCTGGTTTTGATGAGACTAGTTCACTTTCTCAATTTATTGAATCTCAGATTGCTAAAGTTGCAAAAAAAACTAATGTTGACATACCTTGTATCACACGTCATTCTATTGGTTGATCCTGTGATTACCCTGATTTGAGTAAATTCAAGGGTAAATGTTTTGATGGTGATTATCTTGAGCTTGATGGCGAATTTTATAGAGAATTTGCAGAGTGTAGTAATTCTGCAGATCCCGATGCTATTAAGAATCTGCTTGCAAAGCATGCTATGAAGAACAAGTTTGCTCCTGATCCTGGATTTTCTACATCTCCTATTTGCATTAAAGATGTTGAATTTGATTTCTTTGTTGATCTTTCACTTATATCTATGGTTGAGGTTGACCCCTTTTATGGAAGAGAATAGGAAGATGCTATTGCACAACTTACTAAAATCACTGAGTTGGGTGGCTTATTTTCCAATGTGGAAAAGATACGAAACTACTATGTTATGAAGCTACTTCCTTATTCCTTAAAGGAGGGTTCTAAAGCGTGGCACGATGCACTACCATGTGGTTCTATTAAGAGTCCTCGGGATTTAGCTTAATATATTGTGGCAAAATATTATCATGCTCATATGCAACATGCTGCTTTACAAAGAATTTATAACTTTAAACAGTTAGAGGATGAGCACCTCCCTAAATCTTGGGGAGGTATTGCACTTTACTCAAAGCCAGGCCAGGACACGGAGTCCCCAAGAATGAAACCCTTGATATATTTTATAGTGGACTAACCAATGAATCTAAATCTTATCTGGATATTTGTGCTGGTTGTGTTTTCAGGGAGAGAACACCTGACGATGCCGAAGAATTAATGGGCAAGATAGCCAAGAATCATGATGATTGGTCCATCCCTGAACCACCTCCAACGCCAAAGAAGAGGGGTATGCTTGTCTTAAACTCCGAAGATATGCAAGAAGCTAAGAAGTCTATTAAAGAGAGAGGTATTAAAGCTGAAGATGTGAATAATAGACCTCCTATTGAGAAATTATGTGAGCTTACCTCCCACCCTCCTATTGTAGAGGTACAATATCTTTTAGATTTCAATGCAGGTGATGTTCCTCATGGTAAGCCTCCTGATCAATGTCTAGATGTGCTCAACAATTTTATTGTGAAGAAGAGTCATTTCAGTGAGAGGATTCAAAATCAATTACATGATAATACTCTCGCTATCAAAAGCTTGCTGGATGTTTTAGGACTGTTAATGATGTTGAAGGTCCTGTTAAGCATTTTCATATGGTTCAAACTCAGCTTGAACAAATTTCTAATGTGCGAAAAGATTGGCTTCGTAACAATTCCAAACAAGTTGATACACATGCTTATGGTATTAAGACCCGGGGTGGGACGCTCACCCAGGACCCTCTCTATCCAAAGGGGCATCCAAAGAGGATCGAGCAAGATTCTCAAATGCAGGAAGAAGACGTTGATAGCTCTCCGAAGAAGAAGAAGAAACATAAGGAAGATGAAAATTCCAATGATCCCACGACTAATGAAAAAACCATTGCTGATCCTAATAGCATATATCTTTCTGATCCTGAGACTGAAGATGATGATGACCCAGATAATGTTAATGAGAATAATGATTCACCTGAAGTACAAGAAGAAGAAGCACCCAGAAAGCGCAAGAGATATACTAAAGAGATATAATAAAGAAGACTGTATTGCAAGAAAACATGGGAAGCAAAAGGAACCATGGGTACAGAAATCGATGCCCTTTCCAGGTAAGTCTCTCAAAACTAAAGAAGAAGAGCATTACAACAAATTTTGTGAATGGATGAAACCTCTTTTTCTTCAAATTCCTTTGACTGATGATATCAAATTACCTCCGTACTCGAGGTATATGAAAGATATTGTTACTAATAAAAGAAAGGTGCCTAATGAGGAAATATCTATTATGCTTGCTAATTACTCTTTCAGTGGCAAGATCTATGAGAATCTCGGAGATCCAGTTATACCCACCATTCCTTGATCCATAAAGAATAATTATGTTAGAACCACTTTATGTGATATTGGTGCAGGAGTGAGTGTTCGTCCTTTATCCCTATACAAAAGGCTTTGTTTAGACAAACTAATCCCTACAAATATCTCTCTCCAAATGGCTGACAAGTCCACAGCCGTCTCTATTGGTATTGTGAGTATGTTCCCGTTGAAGTTGCTAATGGCTTAATTCTTACTAACGTTGTTATGTTAGACATGCCCGAGGATGGGAGCATGTCCATAATTCTTGGAATAACTTTTCTTAACACCGCAAAAGCTATCATAGATTGCAATAAACGAAAGGTCACTTTCAATGTTAATGAAAAAGAGCACACGGTTTATTTTCCGAAAAAGATCGATAAAAGGCATGGCCTTAATTCCATTGAAAATATTGAGACCGTAAAAATTTGAGATTGGGAGTGTCCTCTACATGTGCATCAAAAATAAAAAACCATTGTGGTGGGGACAATGTCCGTAAAAATAAAGGTACCATAGTTGCTTTACAGAAGTGAAACTTTTTTCTCTATATATAATTTGTTTGCAGTAAGACTTGATCAACCTTACTAACAAACCCGTTTTATATAAGCAAAAGGGAATCCTATTTTGTCTTGTTTCATTTTTCTTTCACTTTTCCGTGTTGTACCTTGACTTTGCACTTTTGAAACTTCATAAGTTTAACCACTCTTTTGAGTCTCCGGAAGTTCTGCACCTTTCGCCGCCTAAAAAATTATCCAAAAATGAAGTTGTCAGAAAAATCCTGGAAAATTCACAATTAATTTTTGTGTGAAAAAAGAGACCTAGGGGCACCTGAGGCTAACTAGGGGGTCCACCCCTGGGCTAGACGGTGATGGGTGTAGATAAGAACTCCTCGTTGATTACCCCAAGTGGAAGGTTATGATGGAGATAACAAGGTTTGTCTCCAGTAGGGTTCCAAGGTCAGAAAGAAGGTGGCAACGGTGGCAGAGGTTTTCTTGAGAAACCAGTTGTCGTGGACCTGCACACATACACAAATAACTTTGCTCCCAACGAGTTAGAGAGGGTGTAAATCTCTTCGGTCTTGCTGTTTACAAAGGATCAAACACAAAGGGGGGAAATAATAGTTGCAGCTGAAAGGAAAAAAAAAGAAGTAAAAGAGAACGGTGGAAACTATGATGTAAATATGGATTGGGGTGTCATGACTTTCACTAGTGATGTCCTTCTCCTAAAAGACGATAAACAACTATGCCGGGTGAACAAATTATAGCTAGGCAATTGACAGAATTATAAAAGCACCGCAATGCTAATTATGATACTAGAAAGTAAAGAGGCTCAATCGTATGGGCATTACACCAAAACAAGTAGACCGTTTATTCATCAACATCTACTTACTAATCATCCACCTTGAGATATATATCCAGAACATCTCGCCAGTATTAATTTGCGAACCCCAGCCAAATTGTAGGCTCAAAGCAACATACAACTGCTTTAACACACAATGCATTATGTAAGAAATCCTTGCAACCGCAGCTACAAGCACCACTGTTTTCTCTCTGGTGGCAACAACACATCCCCTAGTCTCATGTTTCTGTCACTCAAGTTAGACATCGGGGGGCATGAACCCACAATCAAGCATAACGCTCCCTCTTAGAGTTGCAATCTATTACTTGGAAAAAGTAACAAACACAATGGAGAACATGCAAGAATATTCAAGAACTAAAATAAAAAGGTAAACCAAATATATTACTCATCACAAACTGAACATAATCTCATAATCCATCGGATCCCAGAAAACACATCATAGCACAACATGAACTAATACATAGACGCCTTGATCATGATAGGAAGCTCTCAAGGGCTAAACATTGAAGCACAAGATTGGAGAGAAGACATCATCTAGCTACTGACCATGGACCCATGGTCCAAGGGGGACTACTTACGGCGCATCCCGGAGGCGATCATGGGGATGGAGAGGCCTCCGGAGGTAAATCCTCCCTCCGGCAGGGTGCCAGGCCAGGTTCTTCTAGAGATCCCGAAATCGAAATCACGGCGGTGACGAAACAGTGGAGGAAAGCGCATAACGGAGCTCTCCTCGAGGGTTTCTGGAGCGAGAATTAAATATAGGCCAAAGGGGGGCCTAAGGGGTGCCCCCCTTGGCCCATTGGGGGCCATGGAGGCGCCTATCCAGGTGGTGGCCCCTCTCAGGGATGCCTTAAGCCTTCTGGAGTCTTCTATTGTTGATATTTTTTAGTATTTTTTCTGGGTTTTTCCGAGCACTTTTATATTTGTCCTTTTTCTGCTATGCATGGACAATAACGGACATAAACTGGCACTGGGCATTGAATTAGTAGGTTAGTCCAAAATATGTTTTAAATGATGAAATTGCATCAAAACATATAGCAATATCACCAAAAGAAGCATGGAGCAAGAAAAAATTATAGATATGGTTGGGATGTATCAACATCCCCAAGCTTAATTCCTGCTCGTCCTCGAGTAGTTAAATGACAACAAAGATTATTTTTGTGGTGACATGCTACCAACAAAGATTTGAACTTTATAGTAAGCAAGCAATATATGCAATTCAAGTTAAGAGAAGAACATGCAAGAGTCTATATCTAGTATTGAAACTAGCAAAGTAAGAACATAAAGGTGCAAGAAGCTCTCGCTGTCCGTGACTCGAATGTCTCCAATCGGTGTCCCCGTGCAAGAAGTGGGAGATAGGTTTAGATCATAAAATTATTGAATATTTGTTGAGAACTCAATCTACTAAACTTTACACTTAGTATCCTTTGGAATATTATTATGACTCATCCCCAGGCCGTCGGCCGGGTACAAGTCAATTCGATCCTCTCCCTTTCGATTTCGAGCACTCATGCAATGAATGAGTGATGGGTGCAGATAAAACCTCCTTGTTGGTTACCCCAAGTGGAAGGTTATGCTGCAGATAGTGGTAAATTTTCCTCGGTAAAGACTCCAAGGTTTATGTCTCCAGTAGGATTCCAAGCTCGACAAGAAGATCGCAAGAAACCAATGGCGTCGTTTACAACCTTGAGGTTGCTTACTTGACCTATACCTGCACACAGACGCAAAGAACTCTGCTCCCAACGAGTTCAGAGAGATTCTCAATCTCTCCGGCCTTGCTGTTTATAAAGGATCAAACACAAAGGGGGAAATAATAGTGGGTGCAACAGAAAGGAAAAAAAAGCAGTAAAAGATAACGGTGTAAACTATGATGGAAATATGGACCGGGGTCCCATGACTTTCAATAGCGATGTCTGTCTCCAAAAATATGATGAACACCTATGCTGGGTGAACAAATTACAGATGGGCAATTGACAAAATTATAAACGCACCACAATGCTAATTATGCTACTAGAAAGTAAAGAGGCTCAATCGTATGGGCATTACACCAAAACAAGTAGACCATTTATACATCTGTCATCTACTCACTAATCATCCACCTTGAGATATCTATCCAGAACATCTCGCTCGTATTAAGTTGTGAACACCAACCAAATTGTAGGCTCAAAGCAACGGACAATTGCCTTAACACTCTATGCGTAATATAAGAAATCCTTGCAACCGATGTTACAAGAACCGTTGTTTTCTCCCTCGTGGAAACAACACATCCCCTAGTCTCATGTTTCTGTCACTCAAGATAGACATCGGGGGCATGAACCCACAATCAAGCATAATGCTCCCTCTTTGAGTTGCAATCTACTACTTGGCCCAGGCGGCCAGAGGGTGCGACCACCCCCCTGGCCACGCCAGCAGGGCTCCTGGACTGGGGGTGGCCTCCCTCGGGGCCCCCTTCAGGCTTCTGGAGTCTTCCTTCGTGGATATTTTTTTGGTATTTTTTATGGAATTTTCCGAGCACTTTTTTGTTTGTCCTTTTTCTGCAATGTACGGACAATAACAGACATAAACTGGCACTGGGCACAAAATTAGTAGGTTAGTCCAAAATATGTTGTAAGTGATGTGAAAGTGCATCAAAACATATAGCAATATAACCAAAAGAAGCATGGAGCAAGCAAAAATTATAGATACATTTGGGTTGTATCAATGAGTGCGAGCAAGATTAGTTGGCACTTAGGATGGCAAAGAGAACAAATAATGGGGGAAACAAGGAAAATATTTTGAAAGGCTCACATGAATGAGGACAATCATAGGCGAGAGAAGCCAAATGATAGATATGATGTGAGGAGTAGGGAATGTCATGCAACGGATGCACAAATGATCAATGAGTATATGAAAGATCTCCAATGGAACTAGCGGGGATGCATCCAACTTACTTGGTCACGAAGACATGTTCTATAGTGTAAGGGTCCCCACATAGTTATGCATGAATCATATGAAAACTCTCTATGAAGTACAAGTGCTACATTAAAGCACAAGTGTGCGTTTATAATTCTGTCAATTGCACAACTGTAATTTTTCACCCAGCTTAGCTGTTTTATCGTCTTTTGGGAGAGATACATCACTAGTGAACATCATGGGACCCCGGTCCATATTTCCACCATTTTTTACACCTCAACTCTTTACCGCTTTATTTCCTTTTCATTTGCAATCACCATCACTACTTCCACTGTGTGTTTGATCATTTGTAAACGAAAAGGCGAGAGAGATTGACAACCTCTCTGAACTTGTTAAGAGCAAAGTTATTTGTTTCTGCGTGCAGGTCCACGTCAACCTCATCTCCTTTAGGAAACTTAATCTCTGGCTCCATTGACACCTACTTGAAGAATTCGGAGTCTACCAGAGACATAAACCTTGGTATCTTCACCGAGGGGAATTTACTGCTAGCTACATCTCAATCTTCCACTTGGGGTAACCAATGAGGGGAGAGAAGCCATCAAGAAAATTTCTGGCGCCATTGTCTGGGACTCCAATCTTCAAGATAGGGGAGTTGCACACTATCTTTTACCTTTGCTTTTTAGTCTTGTTAGTTTACTTTCTAGTTTTTACTTTAGAGTCTTATACCAAAAACCACAACAAAATTAGTTACTTTGCTCTTGCTTGCCGCTGTTACTATGGGTTCCATTGAAAATAGTAAGTTTTGTGACTTCACTAGTCACAACAACAATGACTTTATTAACACTCCTATTGCTCCACCTGCCACTTCAGCGCCTTCATATGAAATCAAACCAGCTTTGCTGAAACTTGTTATGAAAGAACAATTCTCTAGTGTTGGAGGTGATGTTTCTTTGCACTTAAATAGTTTTGTTGAGCTTTGTGATATGAAAAAGTACAAAGAAGTAGATGGTGACATTGTTAAACTTAAGCTTTTTTTCTTTCTCCTTGAGAGGAAGAGCTAAGGAGTGGCTTCAATCCTTGCCTAGGAATAGCATAGATTCTTGGGATAAGTGCAAGGATGCTTTTTATTGGTAAGTACTACCCACCAGCTAAGATTATCCAGTTGATAACTAACATTATGAATTTTAGGCAACTGGATAATGAACACGTTGCCCAAGCTTGGGAACGAATGAAAACTCTTGTTAAGAATTGCCCTACACATGGTTTGAGTACTTGGATGGTTATCCAGACTTTCTATGCAGGATTAAACTTTACCTCGCGGAATCTGTTGGACTCGGCCGCGGGAGGAACCTTCATGCAACTACATTGGTGCTGCCATCAAGCTATTGGACGAGATGATGAAAAATAATTCTCAATGGCACACCTAAAGATCTCCAACAGATAGGAAGGTAAACTCTGTTGAGGAGATCTCCTCTTTAAATGAAAAAGTTGACTTGATTATGTATCTACTTACTAAGCAAGCTCCTATTGATCCTCATGATTTTCCTTTAAATTCTTTGGTTGCCAAGAAAGAGAGCAAGTGGATGTTAATTTTATTTCTAGAAACAAATTTAATAATAATGCTTATAGGAGTAGTTTTGGTAGCAACAATCCTAGACCGGAAGACTAAGGCATAGCCTAGTGGTGGGAAGGGGCTGATGCCTTCTCACCCACCCAAGTTCAAGGCATCGTACTTGCAATTTGGGTTTGTTGCACCTATTAACTGTAGGGGGTTCCCTTACAGTCTTTCTATAAAAAAACAATCCTAGACCGTTCCCATCCAACAACTATGGGAACAACAACACTTATCCTAGCACCAAAATTCACTTCTGAATTAGAGAGCATGCTTAAGGACTTTATCACATGTCAAAAAACCTTCAATAAGAGTGGAGAAGATAAATTTGAAAAATTAGATAGTCTCTCTTTGAAGGTAGACAACATAACGCATGATGTAAAGATGCTTAATATTAGAACTTCTCCCCTTTAGGATAGAAAAGCTACACCCATGAATTCTATTGAAGTGCAAATAATGAGAACATTAGAATGGTAGCCAAACTTAAGGATAGACGGGCTAGTGTAAAGGAAGAGGAAGATAGGATTAAGAGCCTTCCTACACACACTACTATTGCCACTATACAAGTTGTTGAGGATCTCAAAATTTTATCACCCAACACATCCCTAGTCCCAATGGACCTATTATGGTAATGCTAATACCTCAACTTTAGGACAAGAAGGTCCCAAGAATTTACAGACTACCAAGAGAATGAGCTTAGATGAGATCACCACCACTTTAATTAATGCTAGTGATCTTGATTTTGACAGTTGTAGCCTCTCTGAAGTTATAACTTTTCTGAAAAGAATGGCTAAAGACCCCCACACTAGTTCACTTAACATTTCCTTTACCGAGCATATTACCAATGCTCTTATCAAAGCTAGGGAGGAGAAACTTAAGTTAGAGGTTTCTATTCCTAGAAAACTAGAAGATGGTTGGTATATGTCAGAACCCTTTGTTAGGTATGTGCTAGGATCAAGAGCTACATTGCATTCATGCTAAAAAAAATCAAATGAAATTCAAATGGGGAAGGCAGAAGCCCTAATTGAATTTAATTCAAATGGCCAGAAATAAAGTTGCTCCAAAAATTCTTGTTTGACTTTTGAAAACTCACATAAATGAGTGTGATCACATATAAAGTGATGTGATAGCATTCCCATGCTCATATATTTTTCAAAAATTCAAAACAGGAGCTTGGAATTAAATTAAACCCCTATTTGAATTAAAGTTCAAATAATTTGAATTTTAAAAATTTCCAAACTTTATAAGTGGCTAGCTAAGTATATTGTGAGGCCATATAAAAAGTTAGAGAATATTATAAAATGCCTAGCTATTTTTTAGCCGGCCAAACAAACATGCCGAAAAGAATAAAAGAAAAACAGAAAAAGAACAGAGAACAGAGAGAAGAGGCCCAACTTACCAAGCCAGGCCCAAACCAGCAGCCTTTTCCCCTGTCGTCTTCCTCCCCGCGCCCCCAAGGTGCTCGGTGGAAAGCCATTGACGACACCGACGCCACCGCGATGCCTTCCAGCCCTCCAGGTGCCCCCCGAGCCTCCAAGACGAGCCACGACGACGCCTTGAGACGTCGTGCTCACTTTACCCCCTGGGAGCCGTCTCCCTTCTCTCCCTCTCTTGCTTCTTTCGCCGCCCGAAGCTCGCGCCGGAGCGCGCCGCCACACCCGCGTGGCCACCGTCTTCATCGAGCTTCCCCAAGGTGTCCAGAAGCCTAGCCATGGTCGACTATGACACCTTGCGCAAGCAATCGATCCCAGAAGACCCCAAGCCGCCGCAATCCTCACCAACTCGCCGCCGGCCGCCGTGAGCACTTCGCCGGAATTCGTCGCCTCCAGAGCCCCTACGACCCTGCCGTTCCGTCCAATAGATCCAGGGTGAGAAGCTGCTTCGTTCCCCTCTCCCCGCAATCCTCCCCGTGAGCCGTAGCGTAGCGCCACCCGTACCCGAGCTCCGGACGCCTCCGCGTTTCAAGCCGCCGTCGCCCCATCGCCTCGCGGTGACGCTGATGTGTTCAGCGTGAAGCGCACGTGCATGAAGAGCACAGAGGTGCCCTCCGTTCGACAAATGGCGCCCCGAGCCGCCATCCCATGCGTGCGCTGCCGCGCTGGATCCAACCAGTGGCTAACCGCCGGCGTGCCTCGGTTAGTTAGCACTAACCCCAACCCCTAATCACCCTAGTGACACTGACACGTGGGCCCAAGGCCACTAACCCTCCTGTTGAATCAATCCACTGGATTAATTAACCAGTGTCACTAACAAGCGGGACCCACCAGTCAGACCCCCCCACGTCATGCTGATGCCAGCATGACGCAGTAAACCCTTTTACAGATTAAAAGAAATTTAGAAAAATCCAGAAAATAGCTTAAACTTTGGAAAATCATAACTAATTCATTTTTAACTCCAAATTAAACATACAATATATGTAAAATTATCAGAAAAATGCAAGGATTCTGAATATGGACTTTGTTTTCATGTTTGACCAATTTAAATTGGGTGAACAGAAGCAAATGTGCATATGGAGTTCTTTTAAATTCAAATTTGGAGTGAATTTGCAAATGACTTTGCATTCCACTTCTTTTAATTGGAATTGCCAACACATTGTGACCATGAACATCAAATTACAATATTGATCATGTGATTGAGCATTGCATTTATATTTATCCCTAGATTTCTTTGTTTGCATGATAGAAGTGGAGCCGGAACCGGAGGCCACCCCCTTCGTTGAAGACCCCCATACTGAACCTCGTCAGCAAGGAAAGCAAACCCCCATTGATCATGTCGATAAAATCCCACTTCCCTCTCAGTCTCGCTTATGCATTGTTTAGGATGATTACCATGATAACATTTCTACCGCATAGATGAACCCATTCCTTTGCATGACCTATCATTTTTCACAGTAGTAACAAAACCACAATCCTAGCAGATGTAGGAGTTGATTGATATCATGTGGCCCCTGCAACTGTTACTGCTTATTACATGCTTAGAGTTACAATGAGGTTACTCTTTTGTGAGTCGGGATGGTAGCCATCATGTTGATGATGGTGGAAATGTGTTGGTGAATCTACCCTAATACAAGGTGAACGATGAGAGGCTGTGTAGGAGTACAGGTTTCGTTGAACACCGCCCTAAGCCCGAGTTCTTGTGTGGTGATCCAAGACGAAGAGTACTACCACATGTTGGGCACATGGATCCCCGCTTAATCTACAAACTCACCCCTTCTCGGTTCAATGAGTCGCAGTAGTTCGGAGTTCTGGTAGGTCTGTGGCACGGTCTGCAAAGTGGAAGAACGGCTATTCAGCCCGGCTTGGGACCGTGCACACATCTTCTGGGACCACATCGGTAAACCGGCCGGGTTCACGATGTGGAATCCAACCCAGATAGGCGTCTCCATTGGATTTGAGTTGGCTGTGAGGTAAAAGTTGTGGAGATTATCCTCGCCGACACCCGCTTGAATGGTGTCGAGGCCAAGGCGGTAACTGATAGTTTCATGTGTGTAGCAGTACACCCCTGGAGGGTTAATAAACTATTCGAACAGCCGTGTCCACGGTAAGGGACTACTTGGAAAGCTGTGCTTGATTATTAGACAACTTCAATGGATACTTATAAAACTTGCCAAAATAAGCATGAGTGCTATGGCGGGCTTTCTCATGGGGAAGTCGAGGAAGGCACCATAGTGGTGTAATTGGTTGGAGACATGTAGTGGACTCGTGTACGCTTCTTACCTCAAGTATGGTACTCGTATTTCAGGACTAACCAAGTCAAAGCTGGCACTTCTGCTTATGAACCCCACCTTCCTTTACCTTGATACATGTGCATGAGTAGTATAGTTCCTACGTAAGTCTTGCTGAGTACGACTTTGTACTCACGTTTTGTTATTCTATGTTTTAGATGAACCCACTAACCCCGATGGTGGCTTCTTCCTGGAGCTCGATGACTGAAGCCAAGCTAGTGTAGTCCCAGTCAGACGACTGGTCCCTCGTGGAAGGGCTTGTTTATAAATAAGGCTTCTCTAAGCCATTTTTTAAAATTGTCTGTACTCAGACCTACTTTGCTTCTGCATGTTTGATGTAATGTTGGATCACAAACTTGTGATCTCTGTGTGCACTCTGTAAGAGTTATAAAAAAAGTTGTAAACTTTGAAGAGAATTGCAATGATACCTGCTGTTCATACTAGACATGTGTGCTGCGTGTATGATTATAACATGCGAATATTAGTATGGGTTTTCGAGACCTTAGTTGTGATCTGGCTGGCGGTCTTTTATACACCAAGTGGCCCTTAGATGTGCGTATCTTGGGGCATCGCGATGCGATTGCTCTTGACTCTGACACGTGCACACTTTGTTGTATGATCGAGCCCGCCCTAGACCCCGACTAAGTGATCGGGCTGGAGTAAGTCTATGTAAGTGTTATAATACAATCGATAGTATGGTTGAGGCGACTTGTCTATGAGTATGGGAGTTCACCACCCATCTCATTTAGACTTATGTGCGGACGATGAGGACCCATCTCAGTTGATCATCCGGCCTGGATGGGATGCCCCTCACGTTCGATGCTTTCCGAGAACGTTCTGTGCTTGGCCTTGTCTGCTTAGACAAGTGGGTACGGCTCTCGGCTCTCCATATGATTGTGTTGTAGCGGGTCTTGCATACGCTAACCACGGGTCCCGAAAGACTTGGTATCAGAGGAGGACTGACTATAGGATTATCGGCCTTGGTCGAAGTTGAGTCTAGCCTTCTATAGTTATATAGTCACTCTGGGTATATAAGGGAACAACGTAAGGCTTCTTTTTTCTCCTTACCCTCATCGTTCTGAGTTCTGAGTCACCCTCATCTTGTTCTACGGGAAGATAGGACTAGGCTCATCTATGTCTTATTAGCACATCTCGTTGTTTGCTTCCTTGTAGCCGTAGGAAATTTGTGTTCGGTTTGCTAGAGTTGTTGTGCTTCCTGATTTCTTACATCGTATGTAAGTGTTGTTGCTATGTTGTAAGAAATTGTCTTTTCTTGCAATTACAGCCATTATGCTGTCCGAGTCATTCCACATTTCTTCATAATCTGATGCGTTTGCAAAATCTTTCTCTCTATTTCAGATGTCTCTCCAGAAGATTTGTTAGGTGGCATTCCCGACAGTTCCATACTGTTTGATGTAGGTTTTATTCTAGAAACCTATATTGATGCATTTGCAGTTCTTCCTCCCACTTTAGGTGTCTTCTAGCCAGAATAACCACACCGACCATCGTGTTGGGGTACTTTGCTACTCTAACATATTTGTTGTAGCCCCTAGTAAGCCATGGTCATCCTCTAGAAAACAATCCAGTAATCCAACTCCTTAAACCTAGCCACCCGACAGATGTGTAGAGTTCATAGTGGATCTTATGCCAGGAACCGCACCAATTTCCAGACGCCCATACAAAATGGACCCACGTGAGTTAGCTGAGCTTAAAATCCAACTTGAAGCTTTGTTGGCAAAATGATTCATCCGCCCTAGCTCATCGCCATGGGGTTGCCCCATTCTGTTCGTAACAAAGAAAGATGGAACAGAAAGGATGTGCGTAGACTATCGCCCGCTAAATCTAGCGACATTAAAGAACAAGTACCCACTGCCCAGGATCAATGATCTTTATGATCAACTTGCTGGATCCTCTGTCTTCTCCAAGATGGATTTGAGATTAGGCTATACTCAAATCAAAATCAGGAACGAGGACATTCCCAAAACGGCTTTCACTACTCGTTATGGTCTTTACGAGTACACCGTCATGTGCTTTGGTTTAACCAATGCCCCCGCCACTTTCTCGCGCATGATGAATTCGATCTTCATGGAGTACTTGGATAAATTTGTTGTAGTTTATCTTGATGACATTCTCATCTACTCGAAGAACGAAGAAGAACATGCCGAAAATCTCAGGTCGTGTTGATGAAACTTCGAGAGCACCGCCTTTACGCTAAGTTCTCCAAGTGCAAATTTTGGCTACCAGAAGTGACCTACTTAGGCCACGTGATTTCTGCAAAAGGCATTGCTGTGAATCCCGAGAGAGTTCAGGCCGTCCTTGATTGGACTTCACCTGAATCGGTTAAGAAGGTTAGGAGTTTTCTTGGCTTAGCAAGCTACTGGCGCCGCTTCGTCGAGAACTTTTCCAAAGTTGCAAAGCCTATAACTGAACTCCTCAAGAAAGATAAGAAATTCAAATGGACTCCCAAGTGCGAGGAAAGCTTTCGAGAGTTGAACATAAGATTGACTTCTGCACCCGTACTTACGCCTCCAGACACCAAAAAGGATTTCGAGATCTTTTGTGACGCCTCACGACAAGGGTTAGGATGCATACTTATGCAAGATAGACATGTGGTAGCTTATGTTTCACGCCAGTTGCGTCCACATGAAGAGAACTATCCTACCCATGATCTTGAACTCGCTGTCGTAGTTCATGCCCTGACAACTTGGCGACATTACCTCCTTGGTAATCGTTGTGAGATCTATTCCGACCACCAAAGCCTCAAATATATATTCACCCATCCAGATCTTAATCTCAGGCAAAGACGCTGGATAGAGTTGATAAAAGATTATGACTTAGGAATTTCTTACACCCCAGGCAAAGCCAATGTCATGGCTGATGCACTAAGTCGTAAGTCGTATTGTAACAACCTCATGTTACAACAGTATCAACCACTTCTTCATGAGGAATTTCGAAAACTCAATCTTGAGATTGTTCCTCATGGCTTTATTTCTACCTTGGTGGCGAAACCAACCCTTGAGGATAAAATCATAGCCGCCCAGAAACGTGATAATGGTATTCGAGAGATCAAGAAGAACATTGCTAGCGGAGTTGCTAAATGTTTCTCAATAAATGATCAAGGTGTCGTTTTCTTTGGCACTCGATTGGTTGTACCACGAAAACATAATCTTAGCAGGCTAATTCTTAAGGAGGCTCATGATACTCCCCTTTCGATTCATCTTGGTAGCACAAAGATGTACCAAGACCTACGCCGGAGATTTTGGTGGACTAGGATGAAGCGACAAATTGCTCAGTTCATTGCTGAATGTGATGTTTGTCGTCGCATTAAGGCACAACATCAAAGACCTGCTGGTACTCTTCAACCTTTGCCTATTCCCGAGTGGAAATGTGACAGAGTCAGTATGGACTTCATCACTGGCTTTCCAAAAACCCAGAAGGGAAATGATGCCATATTCTTTGGCATTGACCGACTTTCCAAAGTTGCTCACTTCCTTTCCGTTCGCGAGTCCATAACTGCGAGCCAGTTAGCAGACTTGTATGTCTCTAGAATTGTGTCTCTTCATGGTGTTCCTTTGGAAATCAATTCTGATTGTGGTAGCCTTTTCACCTCTAGATTCTGGGGAAGCTTTCAGAATGCTATGGGAACTCATCTCTCCTTTAGTACAGCTTTCCATCCTCAGTCTAGCGGTCAAGTTGAAAGGGTTTACAAAATTCTTAAAGACATGCTCAAAGCTTGTGTTATCTCATTCGGAAAGAATTGGGAGAAGTCTCTTCCATTCTCCGAACTTGCTTATAACAATAGTTTCCAATCTAGTCTGAACATAGCTTCTTTTGAACTCCTCTATGGACGAAGATGTCGAACACCCCTAAACTGGTCAGAAACCAGTGAAAGACAATTCTTTGGACCGGATATGATAATGGAAGCAGAAGAGCAAGTTCGCATTGTTCGTGATCAATTGAAAGCAGCCCAGTCTCGTAAAAAAATCTACTATGATCGTCATCATAGGAAAGAAAGCTACAATCTGGATGAGAAGGCTTACCTTCGGGTTACTCCTCTGAAGGGAACCCAACGATTCGGTATCAAAGGCAAGTTGGCCCCACGTTACATTGGACCTTTCCGCATTCTTGCTAAACATGGAGAAGTTGCCTACCAACTTGAACTACCCCCGCACCTTTCCCGAGTACATGATATATTCCATGTGTCCCAACTCAGGCGTTGCTTCAAGGACCCCATCCGCGAAGTCGACCATGAAACGCTTGATCTCCAAGATGACCTTTCTTATCGAGAATACCCCGTTCGTATTCTTGATTCGCAGAGCATGTCACTCGCCGTCAAAAGATCAAGTTTCTAAAAGTACAATGGTCACACCACTCTGAGAAAGAAGCCACGTGGGAAAGAGAAGACCGTCTCAGTGTCGAGTACCCCTCCTTCCTCCCGATGACTTCTGAATCTCGGGACGAGATTCTTTTGAGTGGGGGCGAGTTGTCAGAACTCTCTATTAGGTATGTGCTAGGATCAAGAGCTACATTGCATTCATGCTAAAAAAATTTCAAATGAAATTCAAATGGGGAAGGCAGAATCCCGAATTGAATTTAATTCAAATGGCCAGAAATAAAGTTGCTCCAAAAATTCTTGTTTAACTTTTGAAAACTCACATAAATGAGTGTGATCACATATAAAGTGCTGTGGTAGCATTCCCATGCTCATAGATTTTTCAAAAATTCAAAACAGGAGCTTGGAATTAAATTAAACCCCTATTTGAATGAAAGTTCAGATAATTTGAATTTTAAAAATGTCCAAACTTTATAAGTGGCTAGCTAAGTATATTGTTAGGCCATATAAAAACTTAGAGCATTTTATAAAATGCCCAGCTGTTTTATTAGCCGGCCAAACAAACATGCAGAAAAGAAGAAAAGAAAAACAGAAAAAGAACAGAGAAGAGAAAGAAGAGGCCCAACTTACCAAGCCAGGCCCAACCCAGCAGCCTTTTCCCCTGTCGTCTTCGTCCACGCGTCCCCAAGGTGCTCGGTGGAAAGCCACCGACGCCACCGCGATGCTCCCAGCCCTCCAGGTGCCCCCAAGCCTCCAAGACGAGCCACGACGACGCCTTGAGACGTCGTGCTCACTTTCCCCCCTGGGAGCCGTCTCCCTTCTCTCCCCCTCTCATTTCTTTCGCCGCCCGAAGCTCGCGTCGGAGCGCGCCGCCGCACTAGCGTGGCCACCGTCTTCCTCGAGCTGCCCCAAGGTGTCCAGAAGCCTAGCCATGCTCGACTATGACACCTTGCGCAAGGAATAGATCCCGGAAGACCCCAAGCAGCCGCAATCCTCACCAACTCGCCGCCGGCCGCCGTGAGCACCTCGTCGGAATTCGTCGCCCCCAGAGCCCCTACGACCCCGCCGTTCCCTCCAATAGATCCAGGATGACAAGCTGCTTCGTTCCTCTCTCCCCGCAATCCTCCCCGTGAGCCGTAGCGTTGCGCCGCCCGTACCCGAGCTCCAGCCTCCGCCGCGTTGCTCGCCGCCGTCGCCCCATCGCCTCCCGGTGACGCTGATGTGTTCGGCATGAAGCGCACGTGCATGAAGAGCACAGAGGTGCCCTCCGTTTGGAAAATGGCGCCCCGAGCCGCCATGGGACATCCCATGCGTGTGCTGCCGCGCTGGATCCCACTGGCAGCTAACCGCCGACGTGGCCGGGTTAGTTAGCACTAACGCCCACCCCTAATCACCCTAGTGACACTGACACATGGGCCTAAGGCCACTAACCCCCCTGTTGAATCAATCCACTTGATTAATTAACCAGTGTCACTTACAAGCGGGACCCACCAGTCAGACCCCCCCCACGTCATGCTGATGCCAGCATGATGCAGTAAACCCTTTTACAGATTAAAAGAAATTCAAAAAAATCCAGAAAATAGCTTAAACTTTTGAAAATCATAACTAATTCATTTTAACTCCAAATTAAACATATAATATATGTAAAATTATCAGAAAAATGCAAGGATTCCGAATATTACTTTGTTTTTCATGTTTGACCAATCTAAATTGGGTGAAAAGAAGAAAATGTGCATATGGAGTGGTTTTAAATTCAAATTTTGAGTGAATTTGCAAATGACTTTGCATTCCACGTCTTTTAATTGGAATTGCCAACACATTGTGACCATGAACATCAAATTACAATATTGATCATGTGCTTGAGCATTGCATTTATATTTATCCCTTGATTGCTTTGTTTGCTCGATAGAAGTGGAGCCAGAACCGGAGGCCACCCCCTTCGTTGAAGACCCCCATACTGAACCTCGTCAGCAAGGAAAGCAAACCCCCATTGATCATGTCGACAAAATCCCATTTCCCTCTCAGTCTCTCTTATGCAATTTTTAGGATGATTACCATGATAACGTTTCTACCGCATAGATGAACCCATTACTTTGCATGACCTATCATTTGTCATAGTAGTAAGCAAACCACAATCCTAGAAGATGTAGGAGTTGATTGATATCATGTGGCCCCTGCAACTGTTACTGGTTATTGCATGCTTAGAGTTACAATGAGGTTACTCTTTTGTGAGTCAGAATGGTAGCAATCATGTTGATGATGGTGGAAATGTGCTGGTGAATCTACCCTAATACAAGGTGAACGATGAGAGGCTGTGTAGGAGTACACGTCTCGTTGAACACCGCCCTAAGCCCGAGTTCTTGTGTGGTGATCCAAGACGAAGAGTACTACCACATGTTGGGCACATGGACCACCGCTCAACCTACTAACTCACCCCTTCTCGGTTCAATGAGTCGCAGTAGTTCGGAGTTCTGGTAGGTCTGTGGCACGGTCTGCGAAGTGGAAGAACGACTATTCAGACCGACTTGGGACCCTGTACACATCTTCTGGGACCACATCGGTAAACCGGCCGGGTTCACGATGTGGAATCCAACCCAGATAGGCGTCTCCATTGGATTTGAGTTGGCTGTGAGGTAAAAGTTGTGGAGATTATCCTCGCCGACACCCGCTTGAATGGTTTCGAGGCCAAGGCGGTAACTGATAGTTTCATGTGTGTAGCAGTACACCCCTGCAAGGTTAATAAATTATTCGAATAGCCGCGTCCGCGGTAAGGGACTACTTGGTAAGCTGTGCTTGATTATTAGACAACTTCAATGGATACTTATAAAACTTGCCAAAATTAGCATGAGTGCTATGGCGTGCTTTCTCGTGGGGAAGTCGAGGAAGGCACCATAGTGGTGTAATTGGTTGGAGACATGTAGTGGACTCGTGTACGCTTCTTAGCTCAAGTCTGGTACTCGTAGTTCAGGACTAGCCAAATCAAAGCTGGCACTTCTGCTTATGAACCCCACCTTCCTTTACCTTGATACATGTGCATGAGTAGTATAGTTCCTACGTAAGTCTTGCTGAGTACGACTTTGTACTCACGTTTTCTTATTCTATGTTTTAGATGAACCCACTAACCCCGATGGTGGCTTCTGCCTGGAGCTCGACGACTGAATCCAAGCTAGTGTAGTCCCAGTCAGACGACTGGTCCCTCGTGGAAGGGCTTGTTTAGAAATAAGGCTTCTCTAAGCCATTTGTTAAACTTGTCTGTACTCAGACCTACTTTGCTTCCGCATGTTTAATGTAATGTTGGATCACAGACTTGTGATCTCTGTGTGCACTCTGTAAGAGTTATCAATAAAGTTGTAAACTTTGTATAGAATTGCAATGATACCTGCTGTTCATACTAGACATGTGTGCTGCGTGTATGATTATAACATGCATGTCTTAGTATGTGTTTGCGAGACCTTAGTTGTGATCTGGTTGGCGGTCTTTTATACACCAAGTGGCCCTTAGATGTGCGCAGCTTGGGGCATCGCGATGCGATTTCTCGTGACTTTGTCACGTGCACACTTTGTTGTATGATCGAGCCCGCCCTAGACCCCGACTAAGTGATCAGGCTGGAGTAAGTCTATGTAAGTGTTATAATACAATCGATAGTATGGTTGAGGCGACTTGTCTATGAGTATGGGAGTTCACCACCCATCTCATTTAGAATTGTGTGCGGACGATGAGGACCCATCTCAGTTGATCATCCGACCTGGATGGGATGCCCCTCACGTTCGATGCTTTCCGAGAACGTTCTGTGCTTGGCCTTGTCTGCTTAGACAAGTGGGTACATTTCTCGGTTCTCCATATGATTGTGTTGTAGCGGGTCTTGCATACGCTAACCCCGGGTCCCGACAGTATCCTATGGTCAAAATCAAATTGAATAATTTCTCTTGCTTCGCTTTATGTGATGTTCGAGCTAGTGCCTCCGTTTTACCCAAAAGAATGTATGATATGCTTGAATTGAAAACTTTTGATCCTTGTTATTTTGGTGTTTGTCTTGTTGATTCTTCCGTAAAGAAACCTTTAGGGAGGATTGATGATTTTCTTATAGTTGTTAATGATAACTATGTCCCCGTTGATTTTCTTCTCATGGACATTGAGTGCGATCCCTCATGTCCAATTATTTTGGGACATCCTTTTCTCCGCACCGTTGGTGCTGTCATTGACATGAAAGAAGGGACCATTAGATTCCAATTCCCCCTCAATAAGGGAATGGAACACTTCCCTCGAAAAAATATTAAGTTACCTTAGGAGTCCATTACGTGGGAAAGTTATTCTTTTTGAGTTGATAAAACTTGATCTTTTTGCATCATGCCTAGCTAGAAGGCAGAAAAGAAAGCGCTTATTGGGAGGCAACACAAAATTTTATTACTTTCAGTTTTAGTGGTCTTGATGCTTGTTACTACTGTAGAAACATCATTGTATCTTTATTTTCAAGCTTTGTGCCAAGTTTTAACCTCCGATTGCAAGAAAGTTAAAAAGTTGTTACATGTTGTCCAGAAACAGATTATGTCTGCTTGACGGAAAAATTCATCATAAATCACCAGATCATCTTGTTGATCTGAATTGTTTTGACAGTATGCTCTGTACAATTGAATTTCTAGCATCTGTTATGAGTTTTTTGATTTGAGTTGCAGAAGTACCCCAAAAAAATATTTACTAACTGCTGGTCTATTTTTCACACATTCTGCCATGTTTTGCGTTTTATCCGTTTTGCAAATCCTTGCAAAAACTTTTTGGCAATCTTGAAAAACAATATCTCTTCATTAAAATATTTATTTCCAGTGGAGAAAAATTATATACTTATGGGTACTAACCACTCTAATCAGCTTATGATGAGTATCGTATGAAGGGAGTTTTCAAGTATGCGAAGGAAGATGATGAAAGAAGATCCGGGAGTGTCAAAAGCTCAAGCTTGGGGATACCCCTATGCACCCCCAAGAAATATCCAAGGACACTCAAGCGTCTAAGCTTGGGGATACCCCCGTGCATCCCCTTCTCCATCAACAATCATCACTTCGTCCTTCTCCATGCTATATTTTTATCTCTTCATGTTTTATGTGCTATGCTTGGAGCGTCTCGCTCGTTACTTTTTAGTTTGTTTTAGTTTTTGTTGTTGTTCATAATAAGTTGGACCCTAGTCTTCATTGTTTGGGAGAGAAACACACTCCACTCCCTAGAACACAACATAGGTTTGCATGCTTATCTTTGATTGTCTGCGTTCTTTATATTTTTTGTAGCTGCTATCATTCTTAGCTCTTGTTTTCATACTTATCTTTTTAAGAGCTTTATTTAGGTTGTTTCTTTTGTAACTCTCTTGTGTTATCATGCTTATCTTGTTTAGAGAGTTGGTCTGTTGCACTGAATTGTGTGTCTTGCATGAGTAGGTAATTGAGGTTGCTATTATAAGTGTAGTAGTAACTTGCAATAGTTTTGAGGTATTTATTTGAGTAATGTTTGGACTTTTTGTGCCAAGAGCTTGAGCCTATTAGTGATAGGTGTCATATTTTGGCAATCCGTGCTTATTTTCGAAAACTACAAAAATTAGTTGAGAACTCTAGCTACTAGATGGACCGCTAACCTCTGGAAGGGTTGTATCATATAGAGTACCCTCACGTACCAGGGGTCGAGGATGCGCAAGGATAACCAAACCCCCATACACTCCTCCTCGGGGTACTTGTCTCTTTGTGAACCTCCTGATGAGATTGAGAGTTACCGATAATAAGTGCATGAGTTCTTCGGACTAACGCGAGTATTCGATTGTTGGCACTTCCACCCTCCATATTTTTCTAGCCTCTTCGGTACCGTGCATTGCCCTTTCTCATCTTTAGAATTGGTGCATACTTCACCGGTACATCCAAACCTTTGGCATGATACGCTCTGTCATCATAAACCTCCTTATATCTTCCTCAAAACAGCCACCATACCTACCTATCAAGCCATTTTCATAGGCTTTCCGAGATACATTGCCATGCAACATCCATCATATCATGACTTGATCTTCATGTCATAATGCTTCTGCTTGATCGAGGAGCCGCATGCTAGTTGGGTTTTTCCCTTATCATTTCTACATGGCGCGCTAGTATCATTGCATATCCTGCTACACTGGCAAAGGCATACATTTGCATACATCATGATAGTTTTTCAGATTTCTTTATGTTGAGTACTTTTTGTAAAGTGTGAAGATCTTCTTTATATTCTTGCAAAATATAGATTGTTGCCCTTAAGTGAGGAAAAGATCTCAAAGAGGACAAAATAAAACATCCCAAAAGAGGACAAATTAAAAGATCCCAAAGAGGACAAATGAGAGATAAATAGAAAGAGCCAATGAGGCCACAAAAATAAAAAAAAATACAAAAAGAAAGGAAAAAGAAATAAAAAGAGAGAAGGGGGCAACATTACTATTTCTTTTCAAAGATCCACACTCGTACTCCATAGTCATATTTGTATTCCATAGAGATTTTCATATCATTCATGCATAACTATGTGGGGATCCTTACAGTATAGAACTTTCCTTGCATATTCCAAGGAGGAGCCTCCTCAAAAGATCTCTAGGTATTCATGAGAAAGAAATTTGGATGCACCCGCACTAGTTCCATTGGATAGCTTACCTTAGCTCATATGTGCATCCGTTGCATGGCAAACCCTACTCCTCACATCATATCTATCATTTGGCTATCTCTCGCCTATGATTTTCCTCATTGATGTGAGCCTTTCACACCTTTTTGTCTTCCTTCCCCATCATTTTTCTCTTTGCCATCCTAAGTGCCAACATATCTTGCTCGCTCTCATCCATTGCATGACTGCTCAAAGTCGAAAGAGAGAGGATCATTTTGACTTGTGCCTGACTAGTGGTCTAGGGACGAGTCAAAATTAGATTCCGAAGGAGACCAAGTGTGAAGTTTTAGTAGATTGAGTTCTCCACTAAACTATATAGTATTTTTATGCTCTAAACCCTTCTCCCACTTCTTGCACACAAACACCATTTGGAGACATTCGGGTCACGGGCAACGAGAGCTCTTGCACCTTTATGTTCTTAATTTGCTAGTTTCAATACTAGATATAGACTTTGTCTTGTTATTGTCTTGACTTGAATTTCATATCTTACTTGCTTTACTTTGAAATTCTTATATGTGTGTTAGCATGTCACGACAGAAATTATATGTGTTATAATTTACCTACTCGAGGACGAGCAGGAATTAAGCTTGGGGATGTTGATACGTCCCAAACGTGCCTATAATTTCTTCTTGTTCATTGCTCATTTGGGTGACATTGCTATGTGTTTTGCTACACTTTTATACCTTTTTACACATATTTGGACTAACCTATTATCTAAGTGCACCCAGTGCCAGTTTCTGTCTGCTGATGTTTGTGAATTGCAGGTTTTTACCCATATTTAAAGTGCCCGAAAAATTCCAAGAAAATATATAAAAAATCAGCATAATGGAAGCTTCCAGAAGACTGAAGGGAAGCTGGAGTGGGGACACCCCCTCCCAGGCGGCCATCTAGCGCGGACAGAAGGGGGGCCACGCCCAGAGGCCGCCTGAGAGGTGGGGCCCTCCGTGGTGCCCCCCTTCAGCCTATATTACCTCCTCGATGCAGAAACCCGGAAAGGAGACCCCGCATTGCGATTTTCACCTCTAATCCGCCGTCGCCGCGATCCCGAGATCGGGATCACTAGAATACCTCGTCTCGGCACCTTCTCGGAGGAAGTATTGATCTCCGGGAGCTTCTCCACCGCCATGAGTGCTTCCCGGATGTGCCGTGAGTAGTCCCCCTTGGACCATGGGTCCATGTTATGTTATGTCTTCTCTCCAATCTTGTGCTTCAATTCTTAGCCCTTGTGATCTGCCCTACATGATCAAGGCACTTATGTATTTTTCCTGCTTTTGCTATGCTGTGTTTGCTGGGATCCGATGGATTATGAGATTATGTTCAGATTGTGATGAGTTATATATTTGGTTCTCCTTTTATATTTTGTTCTTGAGTAATTATTTCATGTTCTCCGTTGGTTCTTATTGCTTTGGCCAAGTAGTAGATAGTAACTCCAAGAGGGAGCGTTATGCTTGATTGTGGGTTCATGCCCCCCGATGTCTAGCTTGAGTGAAAGAAGATGAGACTAGGGGATGTGCTGTTGCCACTAGGGAGAAAACAACGGTGCATGTAACCGCGGTTGCAAGGATTGTTTACCTTAAGCATAGTTTGTTAATCAATTGTCTGTTTCTCTTGGTTTACACTTTGGCTGGGGCTTGCAACTTAATACCAGCGAGATGTTCTGGATAGATATCTCAAGGTGGATGATTAGTGAGTAGATATTGATGAATAAATGGTCTACTTGTCTTGGCGTACTACCCATACTTTTGAGCCTCTAACTTTCTTGTGGCATAATTAGCATTGCAGTGCGTTTATAATTCTGTCAATTTCCCAGCTATAATTTGTTCACCCAGCTTAGTTCTTTTATCTTCTTTTGGGAGAGAGACATCACTCATGAACATCATGGTACCCGGTCCATATTTCCACCATTGTTTACACCTCAACTCTTTACCACTTTATTTCCTTTTTGGTTGCAATAACCATCACTATTTCCACCGTGTGTTTGATCCTTTGTAAACGACAAGGCCGGAGAGATTGACAACCTCTCTGAACTCGTTGGGAGCAAAGTTATTTGTTTTTGCGTCCAGGTACACATCAACCTCGTCTCCTTTACGCAACTTAATCTCTGGCGGCGTTGACACCTACTTGATGAATTCAGAGTCTATCGGAACCTTGGTATCTTCACCGAGGGAAATTTAAATCTACGTACATCTCAACCTTCAACTTGGGTAACCAACGAGGGGTGAGAAGCCATCAACGATGAGGACGATATCCCCCTCGGGAGGAGTTCTCCCCGGCGGAATCTGCTCGCCGGAAAGGCCTTTTCTTCTCTGGTGGTTTTCTGCCTCGCTACGGTGGCGGAACTTCTGATCTAAGCTGCCCCCTTGATTTTTAGGTCATCTGGAGTATATACGCAGAAGGGGGAGCCAGGGGTGAGGACCACCATCTAGGCGGCCAGGTGGCGCGGCCAAGGGTGAGGCCGCGCCACCAGGTCGCCTGGACCAATGGTGGTCCCCCTCCAAAAGTCCTTCTGTGTGTCTTCTTTAATTCTGCTCAAAATCAAACCCTGAAATTTTGAGGTCATTTGGAGTTGTGCAGATGTGTCCACTATATGTGCACTTTTCCCGCTGATTCCCGGTCCTGCTGTTTCGGCATTGGAAAGTTGTAAACTGTGTAAAACAACCCAAAACACCATGAGAGAGGCATCATAATGTTAAATATATCAATGAATAGTGGTAAATTATGATGCATTAGAGTGATGCATTTTGGACGTATCGCCCGCCTGAATCAGCAACTTCACCATGCGTCGAACATCCAAAGGATGAGAAAATATATGAAAAAGTTTCTCGAGTATCTGCTGAGTCGGATCCAGTGGGAACATTTCATTGAAAATATTATGAAGCAGCTTACGACAGTACTCTACAGCCATGGGGACCTTGTTAGCGTGCTCGCAAAGGACGTAAAAGACTTTTGAGGTTCGGGTCAGAAAACAATAATTTTTCATAACCTACGATACCCAAGCCCAAGACCTATGCTATGGCGATGCAAGTAACAGATGGAAATAGTTCATATACCAGTATGTAGTCTTTTAAGAGGGAAACGTTCCCTCGTGGACGTGGTTGATGTAGTTGTACTGGCAATCCCTGATGCTGCGCAGATCCACTATGACTCCAAAAGCCTTTCGATCCTTGTAGACCGTCGACGGGATTGCTTCCCCGTCAGAAAGTTGTCGGTGAAGACGCCGCTATATGGCCACAACAATGAAGTAGCACCACAAGTGTAGTGCCTCGAAGGATTACACACATACGGTGTACCAGACATTCCCTCCGGGCTCCAAACTAGGCGAGCAGCGGAAAGAAGATGGATTCGGATCCCTATTCCAACAGCACGACGGCGTGCGTATAGTGGAGAGATCCCCAAAAAGTGCAGACTCCAAAAAGGAGAGTCCACTCGAGGAAGGAGAAAGAAGGAAGAGAGATGAGAAACTTGTCTCAAAATTTCATGAAGAAAAAGGGCACCTGATACGTCTCAAACGTATCTTCTTTTCCAAACACTTTTGCTATTGTTTTGGCTTCATTCTTGCATGATTTGAACGAAAGTAACCCGGACTGACGCTGTTTTCAGCAGAGCTACAAGTGTTGTTTTCTTTTGTGCAGGTTTCTGGATATTTAGGTACGCTGGAAAAATCCCAAAAATATATATAAAAAATCAGCGTTCCGGAAGCTTCCGCAAGTCCAAAGGGGGGCCACAGGACATCCAGGGGGCAGCCAGGAGGATGCCTGGCGCGGCCCAGCTCCTGGCCGCGCCACCTGCCCTCCTGGCTGGGTGTAAGGCCCGATATGCGGTACTGTTCCAGATCTAGGTGTTTCCACCCAGATCCGGGGACGAAGCACATATCGGTCCCACCGCGACATATGACAATGCCATATGCCCCGGATTTCCAACATGATATCACAACATTACAGATACAGGATACAACATGTCATACAATCGGCATACAACTTCCTTAATACAATACAACAACGGAAGATATATGTCTGAGTACATACTACAAGCAAATGCCTACTGGCAAAGAGTAAACATCGATCCCCATAACCACACGGGTCCAGGCCCTCCGCCGGGATCTGCCTAACTAGTCGTCGTCGAGTCTCCACGTGAAACGCCGATCACCATACCTTTTCTCGATCAAGAACCCTGAAAAGAGTTTGGGGGTAGTATCATGAGTACAGAGGTACTCAGCATCCAACTGTAGTGGTCATCTGACCCAGCAAGGACTTCATCATTCGTCATTCTAGGTCAACTAGTAGTTTACGGTAAGGAAGAGGTAAGTGGTGAGGTTGCTGCCGCACTAGCAATTATGAAGTGGCTAATGATCTAGAGAGTAAGGTAAGAAGCCAAGCACTCGATGAGGAATCGCCTCTAACAAGTCTTGATATCAACTACTACGCAAACATAACACCTATCCTATCCTTGTCCTCCTCTTCTCATCCCGACGAAGAAGAAGCAGTCAAGGCACACACACGTTGATCAAGTTATATTAAGATTATTTCAGTTGTTCTTTTCTATGAACAAGGAGTAGGTCTCAAGTCGTCCATAACCGTGGACACGGCTTCTCGAAAAGATTTAACCCTGCAGGGGTGTACCAACTTCCCATTATGAGGCTCCGCACGCACGTCCATCACTCTCAGTTTCTACCCATTATAGGCAACCATTTTATGATTTAGTTCCGAGAGATCCGAAACGACAGGTCCCTCTAACTAACAATGAACAAATTGGGTGGCCCCCGGTGAGTCGACATCCAGCTCAGGAGCCGGCCGCGCTCTAGATCTGGTCTCTACCGTCTGTCTCGGGTTTTGATAGCCGATTAATCACACATGGGAAACCGGGTCCTCAGCCGAACAAGGTGGGCCAGCAAGGGAACTAAGTCTTCACTGGTCCGAGATGGTTTGTAAACAACTGGCAGCTGACCAGCACACACAAGGTTTCAAATGGTAAATCAGCTTGGGTCACCACTAGAAATATTTGAAGCTAGGTAGGTAAGAAAAGGGGACCCCATAAAATCCCACACGCAGTTAGGCACGCTCAGTCTTCAAACCAATACCCGGAACTCGGATCCTAGGTGACTCGAATGGAACAAAGCGTCGGGGCGGGATAGCCTAGACCTTCCATCCTTCGTCGAATATAGTCAACATTATAATAATCATATCATCAACAACAATATAATAATGTGATATCCCAAACCCAGGAGTAACAGGGTAACAACGTAGCATCCTAAGCATGCATACTAAGCAGGGGCTGAGCAACGAGCAATAGTAACATAGCAGTACAAGGTTTGCTGGGAAGGGACATGGCTGTATCGGTTTGAAAGAGGCTGTAAACATGTGGTAGGATCAAACATCGAACCTAACCTAGACTAGCATGCAAACCGCTGGTTGAAATAGAATGGATCATAAGTAATGTATAGTCCTTGCCTGTTGATAAGTCGGATTCCGAAGGTGTAGTCGATCGCAAGCTCGCATCGTCTTCGAGAGGTACCCGCGGAAGCACAAAAGACGATAAACACTTGAAAGCAATCAACAAGCAAGCACTCTATTACTACGGGGCAACACAAGATCAAAGAGATAACACAAGGAACGGCAACGCGATACGGATCTATCGTCGAGAACGGTTACTAACAGTTTAAGTGGGGTATCGGTCACACACGACGAATACCGCACGTTTACGGTGGTTCAAGTTGCTTAGCTACAGGTGATCAACCAACGGTTGTTAACATGGCAACTCAAGCAAGCATGGCATAGCACACAAACATGGCAAGAGGTGAAGCACAAAGTAAGCTATCTATGCTAGTCAATTTAAGTGAGGCACAATCCTAAACATGGCATACCACTAAGTGCCGCATGATGATTAAAACATTTGGTACTGTTCTGTCCTAAACCATATTTTAGGTTGGTTAACAACAGCAAACAATAGCATAAACACAAATTACACGAAAAACTAATCAATTTACATATAAAGAACACCCCAAACGGAGTTACGATTAAAAAGATATAAGCAAAACAAGTTACGAGCACAAACTGCCAACATCACGAAGCACACTTTAGAGCAATGCATAAACAGGATAATCAATGCAAACATGCTCACAAATGATATGGAACTAAAGTAGACATGACAGGTAAGGAATGGCAAAATGAATCATGCAAAAAGGCATCATAGATCAAAAGATATTAAGCAAACAACATGTTATTCCAAAGTAACAAACTTGGTGAAAAACAGAGGTGGCTGTCAAAAACAGCAGCATAGCAACTTTGGAGCTAAAAATCTATATGACCAGGAATGCTAACATGAAGATGAAATACATGTAATAAAAGTAGACATGATGCTTAACAATATGAAATTGGAATCACTCAATTCCGATAAACGGTCGCGACACACTCGTCGACCGAAGTTGCAACAAAATAACAGTTTCAGCAACAGCAGCACATTAACATCAGGATCACCACTTTGGAGCAAAATTTAATATAGCTAAAGCACCCAAACATGAAGAGTTAAAGCATGGAAATGAAGTACACATGATGCTTAACACATTGGAAAAATAATCAATGCAATAGGCCTCATGGATGAGTCACAATCATCATGCAAAGTTGCAACAAAATATTAACAACATCACTAAACAGGAAAAAGTAGCAGTTTAACGGCCTGATGCCCACTTTAGCACACAATTACACAATCAAGATGACCTCAAATCCAAAACTTTCTACATACGAATGCTAGACCACGCAAGACTGAGCAAATTTCGTTTCGGAGGCACGTTCATCGGAGCTACGGATCACTCGCAAACTTCATCGCAAAACGCACAGTTTACTCCAGGACCTAGCAAAAAAATTGACATGGAAAAAAAACAAAGGAGAAAAAAAAGGGATCCTCACCCATATGGGCTCGGCCCACTAGCCTGGAGAGGCCGGCCTGGCTGGGCTGTGGCAGCCTGGGCCGAGGGGGGGGGGGGGCGAGCTGGGCCACGGACGCGCGTGAGCCTGGCCCAGGTCGGTGGCTGCGGTTGGGACGACCGTCCCCGTCCCGATCCCGACGGGATCCGGCGGGGGCTGCACGCAGGCCGGCCTCCTGCGAGAGGCAGGGAGGCGGCGAGGGGTACTTGGCGGCGGCATGGCCGGACTTGGGCGCGGCGGGGCCGGAAACAGAGGCGGGGAAGGGGCGCTTGGCGCTGGCGGGCGGCGGTGAGGAGCTTGGGCTGCCGGCCATGGCGCGGCGGCGCCTCGCGTCTTCGGCGGCGGACCTGCGAAAAGGGGAGCGGGGTGGTGAGAGTAGGAGGAGGAAGGAGGGAAGGGAGGTGCGGAGGACCTGGGTGGCCGGCGACCTACTCGCCTGCGGCGGCCGGGGTTGGAGGCACGCGGCCTCGGGCTGGCGGCGGTGAGCCCACGGGCATGGCACGGGAGAGGAGAGAGGAAGATGGAGGGGCTGACGTGGCACGCCCGGAGCCCTCCGATCGCTCGATTGGACGGCTGAGAACACTTGGGATCTAGGGTTTGTTGATTTGGGGGGGATAGCTGCGAAAATTGCGGCAGATCTGAGGGGGTGGCTGCAAAAAGTCTTTGGGAAACCCTAATTGGCTGGTTTGGGAGGTGGGGGTCTTTATATAGGCAGGTTGGCTGGCCAGGTTACACAAATACCCACGATACCCCCTCTCTCGCGTCCGGTGATTGCGTTCGTGACCGCCGAGACTCCGTACGGACTCCGATTTCGACGAAATCTCGAACCACGCGCTCAGCGCGTCGAGCCCTTCGATCGTACCTCACCGCGGTGACATTCCGACAACATTTTTCGCCGCCCATAAAATAATCTTTTTATTAAATAAACGGAGTTTTCGTTCCGGTGGCGATGGCTGGTCTCGTGCGGTTTCGCGACGGTGATCGGGTGAAACCCGGTGTCGCAAGGTTGTGTGCCGTGGTGTAAAAGGGGTCGGTCACGCATCCGATACGAGATAAGAGGGGGAAAATAATCGCCGATCGATAAATCCGGGATGCAAACACCGCAAACAAATCAGTCAATCAAACAATTCACACCGAAAACAAAATTTTTATTTTTTTTGAAAACTGGGCTGTTACACTGGGTCCCACACCCCCTGGTGACCTACCTTGGCCCCTATTTAATCTCCCGACGCAGAAACCCCAGAACAGAAGTCGCTTTTCTAATCTATGTCGCGGAGCCTCCGCAACCCTCTATTCTTCCTCGGAGAGCTAATCTGGAGGCTGAATTAGCCTCCGGTGAGGGGGAAATCCTCGCCATCGTCATCATCATCGCCTCTCCATCACCCCTCCATGACTTCTCCTCTCATGTGTGAGTAATTCCCTGCTGTAGGCAAAGGGGACGGTAGGGATTGGATGAGTTAGATCATGTAGTAGTTCAATCAGATTGTTGGGGGCATGTTGCCTATCATCTACTTGGTGTTTATCATCACTGTTACAACTTGTTGCTATTAATGCTTGTCACTTTGGGCCCAAGTGCCATGATTTCAGATCTGATCACCCTTTTGTTTCTTGAGTTTTTGGTGTTCTTGATCCTATCTATGAGTTGTATGCACTTATTAATAGTCCGGAACCGGCAATCCCAATGGTGACAGCTTGGGACACCAAAGGGGATGGACTATAATTTGAGGATTCCGTGTATCCATGAATTGTTAATGCTTTGTTCCGGTGCTCTTTGACAGGAGTACCTTAATCTCCCTAAGTTCCTTTTGGCCCCGTTTGTAGCGGGAGGGTAGGACAAAAGATGTTGTGCAAAGTTCTTATTGCAAGCACGTACAACTACCTTGGGATACATGCCTGATGTTTGATATTTGCCTAGATGATCCTTTGTTTTCTGTGAGCCTTGCCCAAGTTAGAATCTGTTACATGTTCGTTCTCATCCAAGCAGCGCCCAACCATCCATCTCCCTAGCCTACAGTGTTTTCCTTCTGCTGGTTACTAGTTGTTTACCTTTGCTGTTCCCCTATCACTATCACCACTATTATTATCACCACTACCACCACCATATCACAGTTGCTACTAATACCTTTGTGCAAGCAAGTGTTTCTTTCAGGTGCGGTTGAATTGACAACTCAATTATCAAAGCCTGTACGTATTCTTTGTGTCCCCAAGTGTCGAATCAATAAATTGGGTTATCTTGCCCGCGAAGACTATCTCGATCCCCTACAGTTGAGGGTTATCAAGTACTATTTTCTGGCGCCGTTGACGGGGACCATAGCTATATTTACAGGTCTAATCGAAGTATCCTACCTGTTGCACGTTATCCACTATGGGTAAGAAAGGAGACCCTAAAGTTCCGATCTTACCATCCCATACGAGACGAGGTACTGCTCTTAGCACTAGTGCTAAACTTGATTCACCTTCGGTTATGAGTCAGTTTGATCACCTCAGTTACATGCTACTTCTGCTGAGTCTGGCAATATGTCAGATAATTTTGATGATGCTTCTACTACTTTTGAGATTACAGGTTCACTTGGTTCTTTTATAGAAGAACAGATTGCTGCTGCTGCCTGACTCTCGGGTGTTGAAATTCCTGTTATCCAAACTCCTATTGGGAAAACTCCTTGAGGATGATTATATTACACTTGATGATGATTTTTGCTAACCTTAAGGAGAAACTCCTTGAGGATGATTATATTACACTTGATGATGATTTTTGCAGGGAACTTAATTAATGTGCTGATTCCAACCCTGCTACTATAAAGAAGTTGCTAGCAAAACACTCCCTGAAGAACAAGTTTACTCCTGATCCTACTTTTGCTACGTCTCCTATACGCATCACTGATCCTGATTATGATTTCTCTGTTGATCTTTCACTTATATACACAGTTGAAGCTGATCCCTTTTATGGCAGAGAAAATGATGATGCTATCGGGCACCTGACCAAACTCACTGAGTTAGGCGGCTTGTTTACCACAGATGAAAGGATCCGGAACTTTTATGTGACCAAGCTTCTTCCTTTTTCCTTGAAAGGAGATGCTAGAGAATGGTATGATGCACTACCATGTGGTTCCATTCAGAGTCCTCAAGATATCGCTATATCTTTCGTTTATAAGTATTTTCCTGCTCATATGCAACATGCTGCTTTACAAAGAATTTATAACTTTAAAGAGTTGCAGGATGAGCATCTCCCTAAAGCTTGGGGGAGATTTTGCAGTTTGCTGAAGGCTAGACAGGGACATGAAATCCCTAAAAATGAATTACTTGATATATTTTATGCTGGTCTAACCGATGGGTCTAAATCCTACCTAGATAGTTGTGCTGGTTGTGTTTTCAGGCAAAGAACACCGGACGATGCGGAAGAATTGATGGGAAAAATTGCCAAAAACCATGAAGATTGGTCCGTGCCTGAACCACCTACACCACCAAAGAAGAGGGGAATGCTAGTCCTAATCCCAGAAGATATGCAAGAAGCAAAGAAGTCCATAAGAGAGAAAGGTATTAAATCTACCTCCAATTGAGAAGCTGTGTGAGCCTATTACTCACCCACCTATGGTAGAGGTACACTCTCTTTTAGATTTTAATGCAAGTGACATCCCTAAAGGTAAACCTCCTGACCAATGTTTAGAGGAGCTTGATAATTTTATTATGAAGCAGAATCACTTCAATAAGAAGATACAAGGTCAGTTGCATGATAATAGTCTTGCTATCAAAAGTTGGCTTGATGATCTAGGTAGAACAGTTAATGATGTTAAATGTCTTGTGAAGCATTTTCATATGGTTCAAACTCAGATTGAACACTATTCTAATGTGCAAAAAGATTTGCTTGCTAATAATGCCAAACAGGGCAATTTACAAGCTTACGGTATAAAGATCTGGGGTGGCACACACACCCAGGACCCTCTCTATCCAGAGGGGCATCCAAAGAGGATCGAGCAAGATTCTCAAGTGCAGGAAGAAGAAATTGTTAGCTCCCCAAAGAAGAAGAAGAAGAAAAAGAAACACCAGGAAGCTGACAATTCCAATGATCCTATAGAAGAAGAAGAACAAGCTGTGGATCCAAACAACATTTCTACATCCTATGCGGAGACTGAAGACGGTGCTGAACCTGAAAAACATACTGAAAATAATGATCCACCCAAGGTTCGTGAAGAAGAAGCACCCGATAAGCGCAAGAAGTATACTAGAGAAGACTTCCTTGCAAGGAGACACGGGAAGGAACGAGAACCATGGGTACAGAAACCCATGCCTTTCCCAAGCAAGTCCGTCAAATCCAAAGAAGAAGAGCACTACAACAAGTTTTGTGAGTGGATGAAACCTCTTTTTCTTCAAATTCCTTTGACTGACGCTATTAAATTACCTCCTTACTCAAAATATATGAAAGATATTGTTACTAATAAAAGAAAAGTCCCTAATGAGGCAATATCTACTATGCTTGCTAACTACTCTTTCAGTGGCAAGATTCCTGAGAAGCTCGGTGATCCAGGTATACCCACCATTCCTTGCTCCATAAAGAATAATTATGTTAGAACTGCCTTATGTGATCTTGGTGCAGTAGTGAGTGTTATGCCCTTCTCTCTCTACAAAAGGCTTTGTTTAGAGAAACTAATTCCTACAGATATCTCTCTTCACATGGCCGACAAGTCCACGGCCGTCCCGATCGGTATTTGTGAGGATGTTCCTGTTGAAGTTTCCAATTGCTTAATACTTACTGATTTTTTTGTGCTTGACATGCCCGAGGATGGGAGCATGTCCATTATCCTTGGTAGACCTTTTCTTAACACCGCAGGTGCCGTTATTCATTGCAATAAAGGGAAGGTTACCTTTAACGTAAATGACAAAGAACACACAGTGTATTTTCCGAAGAAAATCGACAAAAGGCATGGCCTTAACTCAATTGAGAATATCGAGACCATGAAGATTGGAGAATGGGATTGTCCACTACATGTATACCACAAATAAAAAACAATTATGGTGGGGACAATGTCCATTAAAGTGAGAGTGCAATGATCACTTCATAAGAGGCGAGCCTTTCTGCACTATATATCACCGGTGTGTTGGTAAGACTTGATCAACCTTGCTAACTAGCAAGTTTTATATAGGTAAAAAGTTGAGCTTGTTATGTTTTCATTTCCTTTAGTTTTTATTATCCTTATTGTACCAAAGTTTTTGTGTTTAAAGCTTCACCTGTTCTAACTTTTGTCTCAAGTTCACGAAAGTTTTTGCAGCTTTTTGAACTTTGAAAAATTCTCTACAGTGAAGTTGCCCAGAAAATTCCAAAAAAATTATATTCAAAGTTTTCAGGTAAAAAGCCATCAAGGGGCACCTTTGGCTGACCAGGGGGGACCACCACCAGGCCAGAATGCCAGGTGGCGCGGCCCAGCTCCTGGCCGCGCCACCCACCCTCCTGGATGGGTCCCATGCCCCCTGGTGGCATCTCTCCTCTCACTCTCTCTCCTTCTTCCCAAAAACATGAGTTCTTCCTCTGGTTTCTTCGTTTTTGCTGCTCTTGAGCACGTACGTTTGACCTCTCCATTCAGTGACTTGTTTGAGCTGATTTTTGGAACAAGTGTCCCTGGTATGTGACTCCCTCACCCCTCCAATTAGTTTTCTAGTTGGTGGCTTCATTAGTGAGTATTTAGTGATTCTTGGTGGTGTTTAGTTAAGCTTAAATGTTTGTGTAGAAATTTATTTTTCAAGTTTTGCTGCTAGTTTGAGCCTTGGTTAAGTAAGTAGAATGTTATGCCCAAACTAGTTTTGCTTAAATCTTCGTTTATGTGAATTGTTAAAAATTTCAGAAATGAAGAAACTAGGGAAGTGGCTTGGGAAGAAGAAACCCGAGCGCTCTAGCCGTGTCACACATTCTGAAGCTTCGCCTTCTATCACAAGGGCAAGCTACAATGAAGATATCATACCCGTAGAGATGTTGGACGTGTTACCCGCGAAGGCCATGGCATTTCCATGCGATGATTTTATGGAGAATGCCGGCATAAAAGAAGAGTTTTATGCTTTTTGTGAGAATGCAGGTTTGACACGGCTTGTTACAAGCCGTGTACCACAGTACGAGACACTCACCGCTATTTTTGTTAACAGTTTCAGATTTTATTCTGACAATGATACTGTGGTGTTTCGACTTTATGAAAGGTTGCTCACCATGCCTATAAGTAAATTTTGTGAAGTTTTAGGTTTGCCAGGCTTGGTCGAGAAGAAGAAGAGGAAAAATATCCAGGCTGTTGAAATTAAGACCCTCCTCGACTCATTCTGGAACACCGAAGTGAGGCCCTCCAACCGGCAGAAGATCTCCAACATTATGTTTCCTCACTTCAGGTATTTTGCCTATTATATTGTTAGGGGAGTGTTGGCTCGAGACAACACGAGCAGCACTTCCACGCCTGATACTGCCATCATGGAAAATGCTCTCTCAGGGAAGCATGAGCATCATGTGGGTTCACTTATTGAGAAACGCCTTGCTACTAACAGTAGCAAGGGGGACATTTTTGGTGGCGTCTAAGCCACACTTCTTTTGCAGTCTCTCCAAGGAGAATCGCGCCCAGATGATGCTATCTTTCCTTTTGTTAGTTTTGACCTGGCTGCCATGAAGAGGCATTTCTTTGTTACTAAGGCCTCTGACCGCTTTACACTTGATTATATTTTGCGGTTCAAAGATGGTGTGACACGCACTGTCCGTGTACCTGCACCACTTGTGTTTGATTTTTCTCGCAGGAACGGATATCGATTTTCAGTGGCCGAATTTGATGAGATCACAGGGAGATATCAGTAGCACGACCCCACAGAGGGGCCGAGCCAGATGAGGAGGAGCGTGTCGTGTATCCACCCGTTCAGGAGGAGCACGAGGTGTATGCACCAGTCCAGGAGGAGACCGTCGCCCCCTGGGGTGAAGGGTCTTCCTCTGGATGGGGGTCGAGACCTTCCTCCTCTGCGTGGGAGAATCCCAGGACGTCGGTGTATGCTCCCGACTTCCCCTACGACCCATGGACGCACCAGTACTACCCGGGAGCAGGAGGCTCCTCGGGACCGCAGTAGAAGATCCCAACTTAGGCCAAAAGCCTAAGCTTTGGGGAGTACGTGCTCTCCTCCCTTTCCATTGTATCTACCATTGGTTCGCTTTTGTCCTTTTTGCAACTTTTTGCCTATTCTTCATTGCTCTTTTAGTTTGCAAAAAAAAAACCCAAAAAGGTTTCTCCTTTCTTTTGCTTTCGTTAAAACCTTAAAAAACCCAAAAATATGTTTCCTTTGCTCTTTAGTTTGCTTTGTTTTCAGAGTTCAGCTCGAGTCCGCGATGATTATAATTTCCTACGTTCGATCGTGCAATTGACAAGGCAGTAATAACGAGATCGACGGAATGGATGCAACAAGGAAAGCCGGTATGAACTCTTTTTGTTTCTACTTTTGTATATATGCCTGTACTTATGATTAGAGACCAGCTTGTAGCGACATAGTGCTATGTTTACAATGCTTTCCCAGTGGTTCATGCTTTCTTTCTGGTTAGTCTCAAATATCTAGAGTTTATAATGTGTTGCTTGAAATGATTGACATGCATTGCATTGTTCATGGTGTGGCATATTGAAGTGGTATTTCCCTCCGGGGGATTCTTGGATTGACTTGGCACATGTTCATGCATGTTAAGACTAAAAAGTATGTTTTGCCTTGATGATATTTTTACTTCAGAGTGAGGTATATCACTTTCATGCCCGATTCAATGTTGCTTTGTCGCTCTACATGATTATGACTGTTATGCTCTCTAGTTGGTCGCTTCCCCGTCTTTTGCTAGCCTTCCTCCAGCACCAAGCGGAGTTCTGCTTGTGCTTCCAAACTCCTTTTTAAACCCAGTTGTTCCATTTGAGTCCACCATACCTACCTATATGTGGTATTTACCGGCCACTCCTAAATTAGACTTTCTTGTGCCATCTCGAAATTTATTCAAAAGCTTCTCATTTGTAACCGTACAAGCTCATGGTGCGGTGAGGGGAAATCAGTATCTTTCATGCCAAAAATATTTTGACGGAAGTTTTGACTAGTCAAGAAAAAAATATGAGAGTTACACCTCCCCCCTACTTGATGATGGAGTGAAATGGACCAAATGCTGCTTATGATAGATGGAACGATACCCTCCTTCCATAATTGAGGCAAAATAAAAGGTTCCGTAGACCATCAAAGATTCATGGATAAGGGAACATGTGTAAGCAAAAGGCATTAATATGGTTGGCATGGGAGATATTGAGAGACCTTTACCATTCACCGTTGACTGGAAAGTTGCACCTCTCAAAAGAGTTTTATCTCTATTTTCAAAACCAAGAGCTCTGGTACATGTTTAGTCTTTGCTTCCTTTCACGGGTTTTCAACCTTGCCATCAAAAGCCACGGTTCAAGAGTCTCCACCTTCCTTTCTCCAAAGCACCAACTATGAGAGCATAATTGTCATTCTTAGTGTAACATGCATTGTCCCAAAGTATCACATTATCTTCTGCATGCTTGTGATGTTTCTTACTTTGAGTTCTGAGTTATAGTCTCCTTTAAAACTCCGGAGGAGTTTCTGCATTTATATTTTGCTTCACTCATGGAGGCTAGCGAGATACCACTCTGATATGTTCATGCTATGTGAATTGTGATCTTAAATTGATTTTCAGCAGCATATTATTTACTTTTTGTTTGTTTGTGTCTGATTACATGAAAGAAGGATTGCTTCGTGCATTGTCCTTGTAGCATGGTGTCAAAACTTGCTAAACTTTTTCGTAGTACATGCTTATATACATATAATGAAGCAAAAGAGTTTGTCAAAGTTTTCTTTGTGGCGTCCAGTTCGTTGAACGGAATTTCTTGAGCACAAGCAATTGCTAAGCTTGGGGGAGTTGATACGTCTCAAACGTATCTACTTTTCCACACACTTTTGCGATTGTTTTGGCTTCATTCTTGCATGATTTGAACGAAACTAACCCGGACTGACGCTGTTTTTTGCAGAGCTACCAGTGCTGTTTTATTTTGTGCAGGTTTCTGGATATTTAGGTACGCTGGAAAAATCCCAAAAATATATATAAAAAATCAGCGTTCCGGAAGCTTCCGCAAGTCCAAAGGGGGGCCATAGGGCAGCCAGGGGGCAGCCAGGAGGGTGCCTGGAGTGGCCCAGCTCCTGGCCGCACCACCTGCCCTCCTGGTTGGGTCCCACACCCCCTGGTGACCTACCTTGGCCCCTATTTATTCTCCCGACGCAGAAACCCCAGAACAGAAGTCGCTTTTCCAATCTACGTCGCGGAGCCGCCGCAACCCTCTGTTCTTCCTCGGAGAGCTAATCTGGAGGCTGAATTAGCCTCCGGTGAGCGGGAAATCGTCGCCATCGTCATCATCATCGCCTCTCCATCACCCCTCCATGACTTCTCCTCTCATGTGTGAGTAATTCCCTGCTGTAGGCAAAGGGGATGGTAGGGATTGGATGAGTTAGAGCATGTAGTAGTTCAATCAGATTGTTGGGGGCATGTTGCCTATCATCTACTTGGTGTTTATCATCTCTTTTACAACTTGTTGCTCTTAATGCTTGTCACTTTGGGCCCGAGTGCCATGATTTCAGATCTGATCAACCTTTTGTTTCTTGACTTTGTGGTGTTCTTGATCCTATCTATGAGTTGTATGCACTTATTATAGTCCGGAACCGGCAATCCCAATGGTGACAGCTTGGGACACCAAAGGGGATGGACTATAATTTGAGGATTCTGTGTATCCATGAATTGTTAATGCTTTGTGCCGGTGCTCTTTGACAGGAGTACCTTAATCTCCCTAACTTCCTTTTGGCCCCGTTTGTAGCTGGAGGGTAGGACAAAAGATGTTGTGCAAAGTTCTTATTGCAAGCACGTACAACTACCTTGGGATACATGCCTGATGTTTGATATTTGCCTTGATGATCCTTTGTTTTTTGTGAGCCTTTCCCAAGTTAGAATCTGTTACATGTTCGTTCTCATCCAAGCAGCGCCCAACCATCCATCTCCCTAGACTACAGTGTTTTCCTTCTGCTGGTTACTAGTTGTTTACCTTTGCTTTTCCACTATCACTATCACCACTATTATTATCACCACTACCACCACCATATCACAGTTGCTACTAATACCTTTGTGCAAGCAAGTGTTCATTTCAGGTGCGGTTGAATTGACAACTCAATTGTCAAAGCCTGTACGTATTCTTTGTGTCCCCAAGTGTCGAATCAATAAATTGGGTTATCTTGCCCGTGAAGACTAATCCCAAGGGGAGGGGGGTGGCGAAACCTAAAGGGGGGTGGGCCCCTTTCCTTGGCGCCATGGCCCAAGGGGGAGACTCCCTCTTCCCCTAATGGGCCTCTTTAGGCCCATATGCCTTTTGTTCCATTTTAAAATATATTTAGTTATATTTTAATATTTAATTATGTTAATTATATAATAAAACATATTTAAACAATATCAAATAATATTTTGAGCCTTTCAAAATACCCAGAACAATTTCCGGCCTCCACCGGAACAATTCCGTTGTTCTCTCTTATTTCTCCGGTGATCCCGAATCAATCCTTATTGCGTTGAATACCCTTAAGCGTGACACCCTATGATCCGGGAAACAGCAGACATGATCAAGATAGTCTCTTGATCAATGACCATCGATCACACCTGGTTACAATCCTAGATGGCCATTGCGCTTCCATCGAATGAAAGTTCATCGATGTTGGGTCCGTTTAACGTTGAGCATGTTCCCTTTGTCCCGCGATACTTTGCTTGTCCAAGATTTGATCGTCGGGTATCCAATATACCTAGTTCATCCTTGTTACCGACAAACAAGTTTACTCGTTCCCGTGATATTGCAACCACGTGACCTAGTCACACATTTACAAACTTTATGATGCAATATCACCGAGTGGGCCCAGAGTACCTATCCGTCACTCGGATGGACAAATCCCGCTTTGATCTATTTGCATACTCATCAACATGTCTATTTCGGAATACACAAAGTACACCGTTATGGCCAGGATATTTTAGTCAGGCCGTGGGTTGCAAATCAAAGCATCCTCATAGATAGCAATTACGTATGATCATTACGGTCAAAGGATCTGGTCACTACGTTATAGTTATCGCAATGTTGAACTTATGTGACTCGATCACATTGCAACACTTCTGGTGGGTATGTGTCCATCATATCATTATCCCAATGATACGACCCCATTGTCAATAGGCGATTATTTCCTCATGATCAGGAAACCTTGATAATTCGATTTTCCAATGGGCTAGTACTAGAGTTAACTAGGGACCTGGTTGTTTTATACCACACATGTATTAATTTTTACGCTTAATACAGTTGTAGCACTATATATAACGTATTATGAACTAATGGAATATGGTTATAAACATATTTTATTTGCCTCTAAGGCACATTCCCAACAGTCTCCCGCTTGCACTAGAGTACAAATAATCTATTTGCATTTTTCTCTATGGATCATAACTCCATACCATTTATATGGATGTTGATCATGCTTTCTTGTGGAAAATGTTGTGTCAACGGTCTGTATCATTCAGATACGTATGTCTTTTGCAAATCGTCAATGTCACCTAGTTTGACATTACTTCATTATCCATTATAATGATGACGTATATATATTTGGCGATGGAGTGAAACTGCGTTCGTTGTGTTTCAGCAATGACGCCCGTTGGATCACACAGACCTTCACTTAGTCATGCACACTGAAAACTCACTCAGTTAGAAGTCGAACTTCTTAAGCCAAATTATAACTCTTTGCGACTTCTAGAGCAATCTTACCAATGTAGATTTAATCTTAGTGCATTGTATGCAACTTTGATGACTAACCACGTTTCTTTCAACTTAGGCATTTATTAGTATGATATCTCAATTTATAGGTTAGTGTCAGAACATGAACCAGCATAACTTTTATGGTCAAGTTCACTATCCTTTATAAATTAGAGATGTATCCTCAGTTCTCTCCAGACACTGAAGGATAAACTTAACTCTTTGTTCAATGATTTACTCATAAATCATATCACAACATGTTGTTTTTGCTAAGAACTTTTGTCACATTACGTCGAGTACATAGCTCTGGTTTTATATGAAAGAACCTATGATAGAGGCATAGAGGATGTACCACATCCATTTCTTTCTTTTATTTAACCATTGTTCTTGTACTGAGATTAACTTGATACTTCTCTTGGATATACAAGTAAGAACTACTTCTTGATTTGTCCCATTCTGAACTCCTTCAAAATCTTATCCAGGAAATTATTCCGACTTAATGTTATCAAACACATTCATCTATCTTGATAGATTTCGATGCTTGATTCTTATTCATCTTCATTTATGAAAGATTCAAATAATCATTAATACCAACTACACCATTCACAATATGTTATCCATATATGAGAATGTTGTCACGCTCCCACTCAAATATGTCATGCACATATTAAGTTCAGGATAACACTCACATAGCTCCCACTCAAATATGTCAGTCACATATAAGGTAAGGATAACATCCACATAGCTCCCACTCAGATATGTCAGACACATATTAAGTTTAGGATATAATACTCCCATAGATCCCACTCAAAATATGTCGTCCATATATCTAGTTTAGGAAACTATTCAGCTCCCACTCAGTTTCATGCAAAAGCATGTTTCTGTTGGATATATGCTCTAGAGGCAAATAATATATGATTATTCCAATATATCTAAATAAGTTCGTGACCAGTTTCATACTGTGCTGGGACTGTATCAGTGAAACAATGATACAGGCGTGGTATAGAAACAACCAGAGTTCATATTCAGCCTCTCATGATGACTGGTTTATCGTCAACTGATGATTGTGGTTTGACGATCATGGACAATCAAGTCGATTGACGGTAAGGTCACCTCATTGAATGAATGACGTGATGAACATTACCCAATGCAAGCATTGCAACATGATCAAATTGTAAAAGTTCAGTGTTGTAATTACAGAACGTAGTAGCCTGTTCCTTTGACCGTGAGATCACGCATAATTGCTATCTTCTGAGGATGATTTGAATGCATTAACCGTCACACTGAAACATGGTGACCATAAAGTTATATCTTGGGCTATTCGATGGGATATGTTGAGGAGTGTTGATTCAAGAGCGGGATTTTTCAATCCATATAATGGAAAGATACTTCAAGGCCAACTCGGTGAGATTGCATCCATAAAGCTGCGCAGCCTGTGACTAGGTCACAAGGATGAATATCACGGAACGAGTGAATAAGATTTTTCGGTAACAAGATAGAACTAATGCATTGGATGCAGTTGATCGAATCTTGGACTAATCTAGTATCGCATGATAAAGGGAACGTGTACGGTTCAATCAGTTACTTCAGGAATGCACAGGGGTCATTATGGGCATCCAGGTCCCGCTATTGATCATTGGCCGTAGCCTTTGTCTCGGTCATGACCGGAGTGTTCTCGGACCGTAGGGTAACAAACTTAAGGGGTCGATGAATATCGGAGACCTTTTCGGAACTATTGGAGTTACCGGATAAGAGAGAAAGACGTACCGGAAAAGTTCCGTGTTGGTCCGAAGGACGTTCGGATTGAGATGGAAGGAGTTCTAGATCATCGGGAGATGAAATAATATGTATTATTTATTAATTAAATGAATTAATAATTAATAATAATTTATTTCAGATTAAAAAGTGCAATGGGCCTTATTCTTGAAAGAAGCCCATTAAGGGAAGGAGGAAAAAAAGGGAAAAGGAAAAGAAAAAAAGGGGGGGGGGCGCCATGGGCCTTGGGGCCCATGTGGGTGGCGCCCCACTTCCCCCCTCCTCCTAGCCGCACCCTCCCCCTTGGCAAGGGATTAGCCCCATATTGCCAAGGGAAGGGGGGTTGGCTTCTTCCGTCTGCCTATATAAAGATGGGCAGGGGTGCACTTCTTGAAGACAGAAAAATTCGCAGAGAATTCAATATTACTCCGAATTGAGATCGGTTTTCACCGGTCTTCTCCCCTCATAAGCCGGGGTCCCCTTGTCTGGAACCTGTGCTGGGATTGAGGATTCTCTGCTACGTGGACGTCGTCGTGCTTCTGAAACTCCCGTTCCGGGAGGTCTACTTCCGCCACCTCCGCTGGATCGGAGAACGGAGGTCGTCATCGAGTCCGTACGTGTGCGAGTACTACGAGGTGCTGCACGTGCGGCACTACCACCCAACAGGGTGCTAACACAGCCAGGGGGCTGTGAAAGCTTTACAACTTCATCAACCACGTTTGCAGGAACGTTTCCCGCGCAACAGACTACACCCCGAGGTATGTTTCCGCAAGTCTTTCCGTTACGGCATTACAGCTAGATAGATCTTGCGTTAAGGGCGACGCTAGTTAGAAAAATTATTGTTTTCTGCTGCAAGACCCAACAATGGTATCAGAACTAGATCTATGCTTCGTATTGCTGTACGGTTAGAACACATCGGGGATGTGGGCGTTGATTCTACGATTGTTACACTCTCACGTGTACTTGTTATATCTGTGGCATTGTTTGATGAAGAGGCCCCCGACCAACCTTACGTGTACGCTTACGCGAGACTGGTTCCACGCTTGACAAACGGCTTGTACCGTATAAAGTGGCTCTGGGGGGTGTCTGTCTCTCTTACTTTAGCGGATATGGCATTTGCAACGGAGGGCCCCGTACGGGGTGTAATAGAGACAATCTATAATCAGCGTTGTGGTTCAATGTTCGTAGAAACGGTTGATCTATGAAAAGCCCTAGCAACCACGTAAAACATGCAATATACAAATATAGAGGTGTCTAACTTTATATTGCAGAGGGGGCTATTGTTCTTTGCTTAAGCTTGATGTAGTGATAGGTTTGCTATGTGTTACTAGAAAGTAGTAAGCGTTCATCATGATGAAACAAAATTAAATGGAGACACTGTAGACTTAGTGCCACCATGATCATACATCTTAAAACTTGCTAGTATAGGATACACGACGGTAGCATTAAATAAGATGATCCCTTATAAAATGCCAAACATAAGTATTCTACCGAAGTGTGCACCACCTGGAAGGTTCTCTTTATGATAGGCAGGCCGTGACGATCGGGTGTGATACATGTAGAGTTTGCATGAGGTTGGGCCTGGCAAGCCTAGCATATGTCGATATGGCCTTGCTAAGCAGCATATAACACTGAGGTCAATTTGGCGAGCCTAGCATATGTAGATATGGCCTCGGAATACTAGAGATCGAAAGATCGAGCATGAGTCACATATAGGATGTGATCGAACAAACTAGTTGTCTACCTTTGAAAGTAATCCATCGGCCATTGTGATATTCGAGGACGGATAGTGAATCTGTATGATGTAATCACTAAAACTTCTTTGGGATGATTGTTTTAGTGTGAGATCATCTATAATATGATTATTATGAACTCATTGTTATGAACTAGTCTTAATTGTTTTCCTTGCAAATATTTTGTAGAAAATTAAAATGGACATGAATCAGTATCATGGATTGGTTACTTTCTTACGTGGTGAAAGACTTAAAGATGATGGGTCAAATTTCGTTGATTGGTACTTATACCTTAGGACTGTGCTCAAGAGAGCTAACCTCTTGTTCGTGATACAAGAGCGTATGGGAGACCCTCCAGTAGACAACATGGATGAAAAAGTAATGCTTGATTACCATAATCGTCAAAGGACTTACGCCATGGTTAAAAGTGTCATAGAAACTAGCTTTCCGCAAGATTTACGTGAACAATATGCGGATATGGACACGTTTGACACAATCGACATGATGAAGTCATTGTTTATACATCAGTTCTGAGTGGCCAGATTTGAGTTAGAAAATGAGTTTCTTACTACAAAGATAGAAGAGAACATTTGTCTGAAAACTCACGTAGCCAAGATGCATGGGATACATCTGAAACTCGTGGAGGACTTTAACTATTGGACCAGAGAGGAGTCTGCTATAAACACGGTGGTACACTCGCTTCCACCGAGTTACACAGACTTTGTCCATGACTATGTCGGAAGAGGTGCAAGCCTTCAGTTCTTTGAGTTCATGGTCAACCTCCGAGATTTAGAGGTTGAACCCATTGAAGGAGAAATTGTTGATGGAGAAGGTATATATTTTATATACTCGTTATATATGTTTGTTCCCTTATACAACATTTGTAGTTTAATAAGTATTTGATACTTGTTTTGTTTTATGAAAACAGGGCCTGCCGTTGCATGGACGGGAAGAAGTGCGATCGAGGATTGATGGAAACCAAGACAGTTGATGGCCACCAAGATTTCACCAAGACGTCTATCATAGGATTATACTTAGAGTATTAGATAAATCTTTTGTAATCAATCGAATATGAACACTTAGTGGTATGTCTTGCATCTCGCGAGACAAAGTTATTCATCTTTTGAGACAAGTCAGTTGTTCCAGTTTGATGAATAAAGTGTGCTTATACTATGATTGCAATTGAGTTTATAATATGATAGACGCATTTATAAAACACCATAATTGTCAAGTTATATTCAATGTTTAATGATTAAGTTATTATGAATAACAATAAGGTCAAAAGTCATAACTATACTAAATGCATGAGATGAATTCATAAATGATGAAGTCATTAGATACTCGATCTATTAACTCATGAATTTATTATCAACCAAGATGGTTAATGACGGAGTTCTATCAAAGTAGAACTTGCGCCAAACATTGTACATAAATGATGTATTAACCAAGTGCATGAATAATCATTAAAGATGCTTCGCATGATTAATTGAACAAGGCATTAGATTAAGATCATAAATCTGAGATTACGGAATCACAGTGAAGTTGGATATAATAATACAAATCACCATGATGTGATCAAAGTGATGAGTATTATAGTTAACATAAATGGGAGAGTTGTGGAAATAATGCCACAAATTACGATGGAAGTTTAAAGTGCTCAAGCACCTGAACCATTCGTAGTCATACTAAAATGTAGTATGGTCTAAATACATTCCCCTTACGCTAATGCTATTTTGAATGAACAAAGTTGTTATAATTTATTAATTTAAAACACCCACTTCATGAAATAAGGAAACAATTCTGAATTTAATGAAGCTGATGACTCCATATGATGATGGTGTTAGAAATTTTCTAGAAGTCTTATATGATATAACTTTATTTGTATTAGAGTTGTGAGAAATTGTAAAACACACCTTCCCAAATAGCAAAACTTGTATTGCTTGAATTGGTGAATGAGAAGATGGTTCTCAAGGAATAAACCAATGGGAGAAAAGTGAATTCTTTGACCAGGGTGATTGACCATGCCTCCAGATAACAGAGTAACGCAACGGAAAACGTTCCGCTGAAATGACTCCATGGAAAGAGGAAATATGCTATTGATGATGATCATGGTATATAAGTTAAAGCCTTAGTTTAAAAATAAGAAGATTGTCATGAATACGTTCTGTACAGAACAATAATCATGAGTCTTCTTAAGTGAAACAAAAGGGACACTGCTCATAAATTACGAAGGATTGATGGTTACCTAGGAAACGAGGAGAAATGAAATCATATTGAGTTGCATATGGGATGGCTCACATCCTATGAAATAAAGTAGCTATTTCACATTCCGAATAACCAGGAAGTTATTAAGAATGATGCAACACATAAAGATTGATTTGGCACATAAAAGATATTATGGCTAAATTCAATAATGATTGACTACGGAAGCGTAGTAATGCTAAATCAATATGGGCATTTCATTCACAAACACTATACTGGGACCATAGCCTGAAGAAAATTGCATCACATTCAAATTTGGAATATGAAGAGAAGTAGAAAATGGCATAACGAAAGAATGTTTCGATAAGATGGACCATGTACCTTAAGGCAGAAACTCTCAACCTTGAATTGATCAAGTGATTTTGAAGTAATCAACATATTGAGATGGACTGCAATTTCATGAAACTGAGTGGGAGCTTTGGAGACTTCCTGAAAACTTGGAATGAAGAGAGCATTTTCTGAGTGGGAGCTTTGGGAGCAATATTATTATGTCTGACATAACTAGAATAGAAACTTAATAAAAGCTTACTTAGAGATATATGTCGGATATATTTGAGTGGGAGCACAATGTCAATTTCATATATATACGATGATATATGTGAAAACAATCTCATCTATATACGTTGATATACATGGAGATTAAGGCTAATAATATGAAAGGATTACGAGAATCTTATATGAACGAAATACAGATGTGTCACACACTAAAATCTATAAGGATAGTTTAGGACACGTGTAATGAACATCAAAAGGATTGGAATGATATCCTAAACAAGAAAAGGTTCTTGTCGCTAGGAATTATATAAAGGATGTAAAACCTTAATATCACAAAATAATGTTTTAATGGAAGAATAGGGATGCACATTGTCTCAAGACATGTGATCCTATATGACCTTTGACATATGATTCTACCATAAAACGGAAGTTGTGAATCCAATAACAGAATGACTCAAAGGTTCTTAGAAGAAGAACAGGTTCCGATGTGCTTGGTTGGCAAAACATAGAACCTGAGCAAAGTCCAAGCATTCGGTATCTGAAGAGAAACTGAGGACAATACTCTAAATGATAGAAAACATAATATACTTGAATGTAATACTGGATTACGATTGCAAGCCTTATTATGGGTCTATATGAATTAGAGATATCACCAAAAGGAATAGAAAGGAAATGTGAGCTATAATTTCACGAACCAAAACTCTACAAAATATAAATATCTACTTAAGGAAGTAGAAGGTTGAATAAAGTTTAGCGTAAGAAGTTTAGACTTCTGGCTGAGTGTATTTTTCAGTATACATGACTATGGGAGTCCTAGGGACTAAAACCATTTTGTCATTAGAGAATACTGTAAAATAAGAAGTCTCACTCTCCCGCCAAACTTATAATTCAAGCATTATTAGATAATGAAGGGTATATCAAGCAAGTTGACCAATACCTGTTGCAAAGGAACATACGAATCTGAACGGGTACAGATCATTGACGAAACCTCTTCCATGAGCAAGCATGATCAATAAACACTTATATGATAAGATGATTATGATCGAGAAAATATGCAGCTAGATTATTTGCTATCTAGTGCAAGTGGGATACTGTTGGATATATGCTCTAGAGGCAAATAATATATGATTATTCCAATATATCTAAATAAGTTCATGACCAGTTTCATACTGTGCTGGAACTGTATCAGTGAAACAACGATACACGTGTGGTATAGAAACAACCAGAGTTCCTAGTCAGCCTCTCATGATGACTGGTTTATCGTCAACTGATGATTGTGGTTTCACGATCATGGACAATCAAGTCGATTGACGGTAAGGTCACCTCATTGAATGAATGACGTGATGAACATTACCCAATGCAACCATTGCAACATGATCAAATCGTAAAAGTTCAGTGTTGTAATTACAGAACGTAGTAGCCTGTTCCTTTGACCGTGAGATCATGCATAATTGCTATCTTCTGAGGATTCTTTGAGTGCATTAACCGTCACACTAAAACATGGTGACCATAAAGGTGTATCTTGGGCTATCCGATGGGATATGTTTAGGAGTGTTGATTCAAGAGCAGGATTTGTCAATCCATATAATGGAAAGATACTTCATGGCCAACTCGGTGAGATTGCATCCATAAAGCTGCGCAGCGTGTGACTAGGTCACAAGGATGAATATCACGGAACGAGTGAATAATATTTGTCGGTAACAAGATATAACTAATGCATTGGATGACGTTGATCGAATCTTGGACTAATCTAGTATCGCATGATAAAGGGAATGGTATACAACGTGTACGGTTCAATCGCTTACTTCCGGAAAGCACAGGGGACATTATGGGCATCCAGGTCCCGCTATTGATCATTGGTCGTAGCCTTTGTATCGGTCATGACTGGAGTGTTCTCGGACCGTAGGGTAACACACTTAAGGGATCGATGAATATTGGAGACCTTTTTGGAACTATTGGAGTTACCGGACAAGAGAGAAAGACGTACCGAAAAAGTTTCGTGTTGGTCCGAAGGACGTTCGGAGTGTGCTGGAAGGAGTTCCAGATCATCGGGAGATGAAATAATATGTATTATTTATTAATTAAGTGAATTATTAATTAATAATAATTTATTTCAGATTAAAAAGTGCAATGGGCCTTATTTTTGAAATAAGCCCATTAAGGGAAGGTGGAAAAAAAAGGGAAAAGGAAAAGAAAAAAAAGGGGGGGCGCCATGGGCCTTGGGGCCCATGTGGGTGGCGCCCCACTGCCCCCTCCTCGTAGCCGCACCCTCCCCCCTTGGCAAGGGATTAGTCCCACATTGCCAAGGGAAGGGGGGTTGACTCCTTCCGTCTGCCTATATAAAGATGGGCAGGGGTGCACTTCTTGAAGACAGAAAAATTCGCAGAGAATTCAATATTACTCCGAATTGAGATCGGTTTTCACCGGTCTTCTCCCCTCTCTCGTCTCTCTGAAGCCGGGGTCCCCTTGTCTGGAACTTGTGCTTGGATTGAGGCTTCTCTTCTACGCGAACGCTGTCATGCTGCCGAAACTCCGGTTCCGGGAGGTCTACTTCCGCCACCTCCGCTGGATCGGAGAACGGAGGTCGTCATCGAGTCCATACGTGTGCGAGTACTATGAGGTGCTGCACGTGCGGCACTACCACCCAACAGGGTGCTAACACAGCCAGGGGGTTGTGAAAGGTTTACGGCTTCATCAACCATGTTTGCGGGAACGTTTCCCGCCCAACGGACTACACCCCGAGGTATGTTTCCGCAAGTCTTTCTTTTACGGCATTACAGCTAGATAGATCTTGGGTTAAGGGCGACGCTAGTTAGAAAAATTATTGTTTTCTGCTGGTCAATCAATCCTTATTGCGTCGAATACCCTTAAGTGTGACACCCTACGGTCGAGGAAACAACAGACATGATCAAGATACTCTCTTGATCAATGACCATCGATTAGACCTGGTTACAATCCTAGATGGCCCCTGCGCTTCCATCGAATGATACTTCATCGTTGTTGGATCTGTTTAACGTTGACCATGTTCCCTTTGTCCTGCGGTACTTTGCTTGTCCAAGGTTTGATCATCGGTATCCAATATAACTAGTTCATCCTCGTTACCGACAAACAAGTTTACTCGTTCCCGTGGTATTGCAACCCCGTGACCTAGTCACATGTTTGCAAACTTTATGATGCAATACCACCGAGTGGGCCCAGAGTACCTATATGTCACTCGGATGGACAAATCCCGCTTTGATCTATTTGCATACTGATCAACATATCTATTTCGAATAACCAAAGTACACCGTTATGGCCAGCATATTTCAAACAGGCGGTGGGTTGCAAATCAAAGCATCCTCATAGATAGCAATTACGTATGATCATTACGGTCAAAGGATCTGGTCACTATGTTATAGTTATCGCAATGTTGAACTTATGTGACTCGATCACATTGAAACACTTCTGGTGGGTGTGTGTCCATCATATCATTCTCCCAAAGATACAACCCCATTTTCAATAGGCGATTATGTCCTCATGATCAGGAAACCTTGATCATCCGATTTTTCAATGGACTAGTACTAGAGTTAACTAGGGACCTGGTTGTTTTATACCACACACGTATTAATGTTTCCGCTTAATACAGTTATACCACAGTATAAACCGTATTATGTACTATTGGAATATGCTAATGAACATATTTTATTTGCCTCTAGGGAACATTCCCAACAAAGACATGAGCCCTATCTCTATTCGCCCATAGAGAGCTATTTTCCTGAACAACCAGATCCTCCAAACGGGACAGTTCAGCTTGCACAACCTCCAAATCAAGGCGAGTCTTGCCGAACACCACTACAAGGATAGTCAGAAGCCATGGGCTTAGCAAAGGGAGTACAACGCCACTAAAGCTAGACGACAAAGTACCCAAAAACTCACCTGCCATTACATCAGACAGTTTGGACATCCATCTCACCAAAGCTTCAAACGCAGTTTCCACCTGCTCGCGCTACGAGCGCTGAACCGCAACAACACGCTTGAGTTGGACATTCTCAAGTTTGGCGTCCATGAGGCTAACATTAAGCGACTCGTATGCATCCTCACGGGAATCTTCCCTCAAAGTTTTCCATGCACGATAAGTACTCGTGGAAGCCTAGCAAAAAATAAAGCAAGAGTCACGACAATAATGTCAAACACCCGGGGCTTTGCAATCAATAGCTTACACCATTCTCTCAAGCAAAAGGAGTTCATTACAAAAAAAGCATCCCATCAGATGCAGCATCTTAAAATACAAAAGTCCCTAAAAACTACTTGACATCCTCACAAGCGCGAGCATGCTCATTGATGTCTATGCACACTTCTATTCTTGTAGATTATGTTGGGCCTCCAAGCGCAGATGTTTGTAGGTGTTGACACACGAACACGTCACGTGTACCCTCGACGCCGGGAGTGATGCACCGCAACTCACGTCGAAGAAGATCTGCCTGGTAGCGCGATACGCAAGACAACCGGCGGACGCTTATGAGCACCCGAAACCCCACACGCCCGGGAGGGACCCCGTCTGGGCGCACGGCGGCTATGGGATGCCCTAGGTCGACCTAATCGCCCCTAGGACCTCGTGAATCGTTGCCCTGAAAGAACAAGAACGAGAATAAAGATACAAGGGAGAGGGATAAAATTAGGGTTTGGAAGTGTAGATATGTTTGTTCGATTGTGTGTTGTTTCAATCGGCCATCACCTCATCTATTTATGAGGGGGTTGGACTTTCCGTACAAGAAAAGGGCTCAGATTTCCGTCCAAATCGTCAAAATCCGGCCAAACTCGGATTTCCCGTGGTCACAGATCGGACCGTCCGACTTACAGTCCGGACCATCCGACTTGCATTCCGGACCGTCCGACGTGGCCGAAAATACTTCTGTAACTGGAGGTCTTATTCCGGACGTCCGACTTCCATCCCGGACGGTCCAACCTGGTTTTCCAGCACTGCACTGTTTTGGCCACAAATTCTTCATATGAACTCGGATTTGGACGTTTCAAATATCAAAATCGACCGGATCGACGAGACAAAGGCGCCCCATGTTGAACATTTTTCCATTTGAGGACGTCTTGAAGGCGTAATTGGCATAATAGTACTTCGAATGCCAGGATCTTATTGCTTCAAACATAGTTTCGGCCCTTGAGATGGAATCGGATGGCGATGGATCGAACTACAAAGTTGTTCACATCGACAATACCCAACTTGTTCATGTAGATCACTTATTAATTTGAGGTCATCTTATATAGGTTTATTGTCGTGCCAAAAACCGGTGTCAACACATGCCCCCCTTTTTTTGGCAAAACTTGTGTGCCGAAAAATACTCTGCACCGTGTAGGTTCTAAGAACGATGTCAACACTCCATCGGCCATGCATATTCTTAGGGAGATAATCATATATCGGCCTGGTTTATCCTTGGGGCAATAATCATATATCGGCTATTCATTAGCACGATTAATCAGGTATCATTCATTGCTTGTTTGATCTTTTTTTATGCAGACTTAGGTGAAACCTTCTGAACTTGAGAATAATGCCATAAGAAATCCATCGATAATTACCATATACCAAGATCTATCTCAAAAATATCCACTGAATCATACTATCCACCCTTTTGCAAGAAGCTTGTAAATAACAAATTATGAACTTCCCGCAATCCTTGTCTTCGCCTAATGATGATTTCCATGGTAAAGACATCAATGACATGTTTGAAGAATATGAATGATGTGCTAATCGAAGATTCCGGTTGGATGATGGAAACCTTCGGCTTAATCTTTTATGAGATGATGTCTCCTTCTTCACTTTGGTTGTATTCTCTAAAATAGAAGCTTGGCCATCATTTTTGGTTTGACTCTTCTTCTTGGGAACCCATGCCATATTCTTCTTTTCAAGTTCTCTTGCACTAAGACTTTGCAATTTCTTCTTCTACCAATACGATAAACCGAGTGAACGTCTCGATTGTCATTCTTTTTCAAGCAGTGGAAATTCCTTTTTGATCTTGTGCACTCTCAACTTCCTTTGTTCAGATTTGGCATCGGTATTTTGAAGATTTTTCTCCTCCTCTTCTTTGCCTTTAGTAGCCAATGTCCACACTTTCATTGGCTCTTTATCATTTGAAATAATATCTGAAGTGGCACACTTACGTCCATCCTTTTTGACACGATATACTTGCCTGACCACCTCTTTCTTCTTCGTTGAGCTCCGGACCGATTCGTGTTGATTGAAACGGTCTTTGTTATGAAATTGTTCATCAAATGTGGACCTTCTTGGAGCTGCATAATCTTGATGAGATGGTTCAAAATAAGATGGATAATGTGTCCTAGAATTATTCCTGTCCCGTGATGTATATTCATATAAGCATAGGGATATATCCATGACGCTAGAATTATTCCTGTCCCGTGATGTATTGAACTTATCAATTTTCCAATACCAATCCTCAAATTTGCGCCTAGGGGTTATCTTGATGCTTTTGAATTACTCAGCCGATAAGAATTTTTCTCTTCACCTATCTTCTGATATTTTTCCAACAGCTGCGCGAAATTTACTTTCCGCTTTTTACCTTTGCGTTTACCTCGGCCTTTGCTCTCTTTGGTTTTCCTTGCATCGATCTGAGGATTTTCTTGCTGCCCCCCAGTGTTTGACGTCTTCATCGGAACTTTGATAGAACCTCCGCCTTCAAGAATATCATCATTGTGCTCATGAATAACCCGTGTACTTGAAAACTTGATCCCATCACATGCAGTTATTACCTTCTTATCTTCGAATGGATCGGCTTGAAGCAACCGATGCAAAAACTTTTTTGCCATCAGGACCAATAGGAATGGCATGATCATCCTTTTGTGTTTTAACAAGTTTCAATCGTCCGCTATCGATGCCGATTTAACTATTTGACAAAACATATTGCAGTCCTCAAAATTATGCTTGAACGAATCATGCAACTTACAATAGACTCGTCCTTGGATTGATGATTTAACATGGTGATCACGAACTCTAATATAATCTTTTTTCAGCAACAAATCAAAAATATGATCACACATGTTTGAATTGAAGGTAAACATTTTGTTCTTTAACCGATCTTGGTGCGAGAACGTCTTTGGAAGTAAGAAAACGAATGGTTCAGATTTGGCATCACTCCATTCAGCTATGCATTTTGTTTTGCACTCTATCTCCGATGACTTTGAATAAGAAATCATACTATCATCGGTTTTCTCAAAAGATTCAAATCTTGGCTTTATTTTTCTGAAATCAAAACTGTTATAACATATATGTCTCACTTGAGACCAAAGGTAAGCCAAGAAGGAAACTAGCAAAGTTATCCATGTATATATAAACTTTAAATGAAACAATGGGAAAAGCTTTTGTTGTAATAATAAATTACTACCGGTCTCTCTAAGTGACACATTGTGTTGACCGATATGCTTTGTTATAATTGTATTGCTAACAAGTAAATTATCCTTCTTCATTGGTCTCTCAAGATTAGTTATAAGAACTTTGCTAATAGTTGCATCAACAATAAAGTTATGACCAAATCTGAAAATAGGTAAGTTACTTGCAAGACATACCTCCTTATTCACGTTGGAAGAGCATGATGGTTGTATGAATTTTATAATAACGTGCTCCAGTTTTTGATTACTCTCCAACGTTTCGTCTTCCTTTTCTAGATTTCGTTCCGTTTCACCGCTTTCTAGCTCTTGATGTTCATCATTGACCGAATCTTTCTCGGTCGTGTCCTTTTGATTTTGATGCTCATCATCTTTGGCATAGAACTCATCGGGCGGTACATAAACTCCTTTTCATCCAGAAAAATTGAGCACGGCTGACTCGCGTCCTTTGTCATACTCTTTGTTGACAAAGTTTCCCTCTGTTGGCTTGATGGACTCGGTGTGCACGCCCGACTTACTATCGCCTGAACTGTTTGGTTCGGCTTCTATAGAATCGATTGCGTCACCCGGGTGGTCCGTTTTCTTATTGGAATCGCCACCCGTATTGCATGACTCGACTGTAGAAGATGTAGTCATATTTGTATTGGCTTCAACTGATTCAACAATATTAGCCGAGTTGATCTTCTCTTGCTGATTTGCTTGCAAAGTTTCTTTTTTATCTTGCCGCAACATCATAGAAGGGCCAACTGATTACCACTCTGAGGAAAGAGCTTGATGTATTCTTGAAAATCCTCCTCTTCATGTTGTTTTTTGAGCCTTTCAAACTCCTCCTCATGCTTCTTCTTGAGTGCTTCATAATCCTCTTTGCGCTTCCTCCCTAAAACTTCATAGCCTTGACGTTGTTTGTCTGATAATTCCTCCTAGGTAGGCGTAGTGAAGTCACCGGTGTCAGCCATTACTTGCTGATATTGCCCCCCAATGCTTTTAGACTCTTTCGACATTGAAACTTGAGAAGTGCCGAAAGTTTGCACTGGTTTAGGAGGTGTAATGGATGCTATAGTACTGGGTAACTGCATCATTTGCAGAACTCTAGCTTTTACAACCTCAAAATCATGAGGTTTCCTACTTTCTATCAACTCCTGACGAATAGAATTGCACAAATCCCAAGAGAATGTAAGCTTGTTCTCAGTTACCCAGTCTGGATATGGTTTCCCACCAATGCTTTAGGCTCTTTCGACAATGGGACTTCGCCGAAATTATGCAATTGTGTATGGGCAAGATTATATGCTACACTGTTATACAAAGGAACATGTGCTCCTGCAGGATTTCCACTTATTTGACTATAAGCATGAAGGTGCGGAGCCGAATTATGAATATCTACAGCTGCATATGATACTGGAGGATTAGTAGCAAGAGGTGTAGCACATAATGGTTGATGGTAATTGGCCGAATAACTAGTTCTAGCATGGCGAATTCCCCTATCCATCGGCATATTTGGATTAACATATTGCAAGTTAGGTGCCGATGAATAAAAAGGTGAAACACTTTGTTGCATGTTATTACATGGGGTGTTTCAACTCCACCAACCGAGCTCATCATGTTGTTCATCGGCATATGGATTTCTGGGGTTGCCGATGAATGAGAATTGGAATACATATGGTGCATGTTACTAGTATCATAAGACGTCGAAGCATGCAAATTACTTTCAATCGGCCCTTGCATATAATTAGATGTATAATTGACAAAACAAGGGTTAGCCGATATAGTATATTCATTGAACGATCTAGTAGCACCATATGAGTTATTTGCATCTACATGAGGGGATTGAGTATTCATATTACCTTCATAGATAACAAATCCTTGATGACGATCTTTTCGTAGCAAGAAAGGGTCGGAGACCGTTCGAAGCTTCGTCCCCAGCGGAGTCGCCAAAAAGTGTGTTCACACACGAACACGTCACGTGTACCCTCGACGCCGGGGGTGATGCACCGAAACTCACGTCGAAGGAGATCCGCCTGGTAGCGCGATACGCAAGACAACCGGCGGACGCTTTTGAGCACCCGAAACCCCACACGCCAGGGAGGGACCCCGTCTGGGTGCACGGCGGCTATGGGCTGCCCTAAGTCGACCTAATCGCCCCTAGGGCCTCGTGGATCGTTGCCCTGCAAGAACAGGAACGAACGAAGAACGAGAAGAAATATACAAGGAAGAGGGATAAAATTAGGTTTTGGAAGTGTAGATATGTTTGTTCGATTCTGTGTTGTTTCAATCGGTCGTCACCTCATCTATTTATGAGGGGGTTGGACTTTCCGTACAACAAAAGGGCTCAGATTTCCGTCCAAATCGTCAAAATCCGGCCAAACTCGGATTTCCCGTGGTCACAGGTCGGACCGTCCGACTTACAGTCCGGACCGTCCGTCACATGGTCGGACCGTCCGACGTGGCCGAAAATACTTCTGTAACTGGAGGTCTTATTCCGGACGTCCGACTTCCATCCCGGACAGTCCAACCTGGTTTTCCAGCACTGCACTGTTTTGGCCACAACTTCTTCATATGAACTCGGATTTGGACGTTTCAAATATCAAAATCGACCAGATCGACGAGAGGAAGGCGCCCCATGTAGACCAGTTTTCCATTTAAGGATGTATTGAAGGCGTAATTGGCATAATAGTACTTCGAATGCCAGGATCTTATTGCTTCAAACATAGTTTCGGCCTTTGAGATGGAATCGGATGGGGATGGCTCGAACTACAAAGTTGTTCACATCGACCATACTCAAATTTTTCATGTAGATCACTTCTTCATTTGAGGTCATCTTATATATGTTTATTGTCGTGCCAAAAACCGGTGTCAACAGTAGGACAACAGCAATTTCCCTCAAGTGGATGACCTAAGGTTTATCGAACTCAGGGAAGTAGAGGTTGAAGATGGTCTCTCTCAAGCAACACTGCAATTAAGATACAAGAAGTCTATTGTGTCCCCAACACACCTAATACAACTAGGAGTTGTATAGGTGCACTAGTTCGGCGAAGAGATGGTAAAATATGGGTGATAGGTGTGGCAAAATGAAGTAATATAAATCTGTAATAAAAATTACAACAAGCAAACAAGTAGTAAACGTGAGCACAAACAGTATTGCAATGGTGGAAACAAGGCCTAGGCTTCATACTTTCAGTAGTGGAAACTCCCAACAACATTAACATAGTCTAATCAGATGATATTTCCACTAAAACATGCAATGAGACGTAACTCGGAGGTCATTCCTTTGTGGTCAAGAGAGGACGAGAATTATGTAGGGCTACAAAAGCACACCTAAGAGTTCGTAGTTCTCATCTATGGATTTCCCAATGTCACCGCGGCCGTCCAAAGAGAGTACCAGAATCACCACAACATATCTCAAGGATAGTCAACCACAAGCACCAAGAGACTCTCAATCTTCAATCAATTCACAAAAGAGGAAATCACTCATGAAAATATTCTTCTAATCCATGTCCAATAGACCGCGGTCACCTTGATCTGTGAGATTATACTAGATAAAATCAAGTGAGTACATCAATCCAATACATAGAAGAAGGGGGAACATCATGGGATCACCCTAGATTAACATAGCCTATGATCACAATGAAGATAACCTCATGGGAGAGAGAATTAACCACATAGCTACTGTATAAGGCATCAGCCCCGAGGAGGAACTACTCCCGATTCATGGAGGCAGGAAGCAACGTCGATGGAGATGAATACAGGGGCACTTCCCTGACCCAGCAGGGTGCCGGAAAGGGAATTGTGTTCTGCTGAAGCTTGTTGGCGATGGCGGCGGAGATCGGAATTGCTTCTCGAGAAAAGGGTTCTGGAATCAGGGTTTCCTCTGCGGGGGTAAAAATAGGGCCAAACGGGGGCACCAAGGGAGGTCCCAGTCGCCCAGGAGGCCTCCCCCTAGGCCGCACGGGGACGCCGCCTGGGAGATAGGTGACCCCCCTTCGGCTCTCCTTTGAACGTCTAGAGTTTTCTGGAACGCTGATTTTTTATATATCCTTTATGGAATTTTTGGAGCTCTGTAAATTGGGGAAAATACATGCAACTTACGGACATCAGCAGACAGGAACTAGCACTAGGTGCACTGAGTTAGTAGGTTATTCCAAATATGTGTAAAATTATATAAAACTGTAGCAAAACATGTAGCAATGTCACATAAAAGGGCATGGAACAAGCAGAAATTATAGATACGTTTGGGACGTATCACTCCTCCATAACCTTCTGCAAACGATGCGCCAAATCAGAAGCCCAAATCCCTTGCTCGTCGGTGTACTCAGGCACAGTTGACACCACGACATCATAATCAATTGACACGCCATGGCCCAGCAAGACCATGAACGCAGTCTCAAGACTATTGACCATGTTGTCACGGATGAAGCCCTCCAAGAATTCACCGTCCTTGTCAAAAGATCCCGCCTGCGGATCAAGACCCTGAGGCACACCCTTCTTCCTGAACACGCCCTCATGCATGAGCTGGAGAACGGCCGAGGCCTCGCCAATTGCAGACTTCATAGCATCTATAATGCCTTCCACGACATTCACAGCGCAATGAAGGATGTCAGACCCCTCTGAAGCAGCAGCAGAAGTCTCAGCCCCAAGGGCACCTGAGCTAGAACATTCATCAAACAACAACAAATCATAAACAGGAAAACAACAAAAGAAGGAAGGACATAATTACCCGCAGTTTCTGACGCTTCGTATGAAGCACTCACGAGAGTATGAAGACGACCAGCTTCAGATGCTTCGTCTTCTCCAGTTTCTCCAGCTGCTCTCCCACTCGACGAAGATGCTCAACCTCAACGCACTGTGACTCGAGGTCTTTTTCTTTCGCCTCCAAGCCACTACACAGAAGCGCAAGCTCCCCTTACAGCTGAGAAATCCACTTTTCAGCATCCTTCTTCCCAGCTGAAAAGGAAACCAGACAACTGTCAACCAAACATCTGTCAACCAAAGAGAAGTTCTCACACGAAAAAGCAATGCTCACCAACAACTCGACTCATCTTAGCATCATCCTCATCACGCTCAGCCCGGTACCGACCGACCTTATTCAGAACACGATCGACTGCTTTGAAAATCGTCTATAACAGGAAAAGGACAACGAAAGGTAATCAATTAGCAGTGGGAATAAGCAAGCCTACATCCAACCACAAGTGATTGCATGCAACCTCGAGGGCTACTCCCATCGGGAGCGCTGTCGTGCACCCGATAATTAACAAAGACAAGCACTACACAAACATGGCGGGGACCAGACAACATACCTATTTGGCCATGCGATCGAAGTAGGCCGCCTTGTCCTCCTACGAAAGAACTTTTTCAAGAGTGCACTTGTCGTGGGAAAGACACGACAGATGTTCAAAGAGTCGAACTTGACATGGGACCTTTGCTGCGAGGTGGGTACGAGGAGAGAGTCGACATGGACAAGAGACTCGACGGTTTACCCAGGTTTCGACCCCTCTTTGTCTCGAAGTAAAGACCTACTCCTGCTTCTTATTATTGCGGGTATTGACTCTTCGATTAGAGGAGTCCACTTATCGATTACAGCGATGTCGAATCACAACCTTGGTCTCGAGGAGATCTAGGTTATGTCGTAAGTTGTCTAGTCCTGACTTGATTTGCCTCTGGATCCCGTGAACCTCGACTTATGAAGGCGTCGGGTCCTAGGATTCCACGAGTCCGACTCCTACACGAACTGGAGTCCTATTCTACTTACTAATATACTACGTGCAATACAATGTAAGTCAAATTCCTTCTATGGATTCAATCTCCACACTTGGCACGTCCAGCTCCTGGTAGGGTCTTATCCTATGGGCTTTCCTTATAGATTCGGCCCATAAGTCTAAATGTCGGGTTATGGCTTTGGTCCATCTGTAACGCCCCGGCCACACCCACCGGTTCCCGGCGTACGCCTAGCGGGATCTAGACTGTCCCCACAGACCAACACTAGTCTTTCCTGCGCACTTTGTCCTCACTTGTGCGCACCCGGGAGCTACTTCCCAGTCGGTCACCCATCCTCAAATTTCTCCAAGCCAAGCACGCTTAACTTTGGAGTTCTTTGGATCTGGGCTCCCGGAAAAGAAGATGCACCTTGTTGATATGAGTAGTCTATCATTCCTATTAAGCCAGGATGTCACACCATCCCCCCGACATTAGCCCCCAGGATTCGTGTGATGCTTCAGTCTTCACAACAATCTTTTTGATTCTTCTATCTTTGTCGTGGCGACTCTTTTAACCAAGCCGACTCCTTTGTCAAGCATATACTTTATCCAGAGAGCCGATGCTGAATTCTTACCATTGGCAGTAGTAAATATGGCCTTCCGATGTTTTACAGGAAAATTCCAATGGTTTATCTTGATTTTAGCGACACAGTTAATGCATCATTAGATTCTCGCGGAGACCCAGGGATTTCCTGTCGTTGATCAGCGGTGGGTGATGCCTCGGGTTTAGAGCCGAGGTTCCTTATAAATAGGCCCCCCATATCCATCTATTCCTTTCACCCATCAATATCATCTCCCTGTCTTCTTCCTCGTGCACCGAAGAGCAAGAACTTCGTCTTCGCCACCATTTTCAAGAAACCCGTCCCTCAGCGCAAAACGGCCTGTGGTTGTGTCATTCCCGCACGCCGTTCAGGTGAGTTCTCTTCTTCCCCTCTGTATCACAACTTTTTTTCGTGTCGCCATTGTTGTGGAGCTTCGAGCTTTTGTTTTCAGCATATTGATATAGTTCGTGGAAGATATACCGTGCATGTCTGTAGATAGTTTAGGATCTTTGAGAGATTGCACCGCATCAATCGTTTGCTAAGAAATATTATTCATAGATCCATATCACTCACGCAAACGTTTCGGGTTTTTTGCAAGTCACAGATTTGTTCATATTTTCCACCTATTTTCTTAGGTTTGGTAGTTCTGTCCGTTTCATCATGATTTGTGAAATCCGTTTGTGTAGTTCGCCGTAAGTCGGATCTTGCTCGACTCCATAATTGTTTAGTTGGAGTCGACTCTTGCCTGCTCATAGTCAGTTTCTTAGCTGACTTAGTATATTTTTTTCTTTTTGGCTAGATTCGACTCTTACGTCATGGGTAAGAAAACCGGTGCCGCTGAGACCTCTAAAGTCAAGAAGGTGGCCGACAAGAAGCCGCCAGCCCAGAAACCGACTCTAGCAGCCGACTGGTCAAAAATCTATGTTACTGAAGATCTGCTGAAGGACATGGCGGAGGTGGGGATTCTTCCTCCTCAATCTGAAATCCGGTGGAGGATTCCTGGAGAGAGGAGAGCTGGCTGCATCCTCGCAAAGGCGAGGTCATCGTTTTTTCTGACCATATAACCACGGGATTTCGTCCTCCCGGGTCCAAATTCTTTAGGAGCGTATTGCATTGCTATGGGCTTCATCCTCAAGATTTAAGTGCCAACTCGGTACTTAACATCTGTCATTTCCATGTGGTCTGCGAGGTTTACCTGCAGATAAAACCAACTCTTGCTCTGTTCGCCGAGTTTTATTATTGTAACAGGCAAACTGAATGTAGTGGCGGTCCGTCTTTGGAGTGTGGTGGAGTTACTATCCAGAAGCGGGCAAAGTAAAATTATCTGTCGCTCAAGCTGAGCAGACACGGGAGGACGTGGGAAAGATCCTTCTTCTACAACACTGTGGCGACTCATCAGGGCGAACACCCCCTGCCCGATTTTCATGAGAGCCGGCTCGCGTTTCATGATAACTTAAACCTTTTCCCCATGGAAGCTCACAAGAAAAAGCATGAGCCGATTATGATTCGGATAAAGGCCCTGCTGGCTCACGGGCTTACCCGCACAGATCTAATCAAGTGCTGGATAGGTTTGGAAATCCAACCTCTCAGCATAAGGGATCGACTTATGCACGAGTATACAGGGAAAGGCGACTCCATGTGCTTCGCGCAGAAGGAGATTCTTCCGGGAGCTCTTGTGACGACTTGAAAGAGATTCCTCGCTGAACGTATAGAGGACATCAAGAAAGTCGGCCTTCACCCTTTCTACCAAGCCAATCCGGCTCCACCGGTATGTTTTAATCATGTATTCCCTTGATACAGTACTTGTTCCGGGTTTTGATCTTCCGGCTCCTTTGCTTCGAGGAAAATGACCCATGGTGGAATGTGAGCGTGGACCCCCTTACCGGAGGAGAAGTCAGTGCTAAAACCCTAAGTCGTACGGTAAGAGTCACTTGATCCATGTTTTGTGACATACTTTTCCTTCTTACCCTTTTTTCCTTGTAGGATGATTCGGGCGAAAACAAAGAGGAAGATGAAGAGGAGGAACAGGATAAAGTTCCTCCTGTTGAGACCGACTCACATAAATTAGAGAATAGAGCCGTCAAACCGCCAGTATATATCTTGCCAGCTTTTCATAATATTCTTGTGAAGACTTGTGTCTTATGTTTGCTTTTGTTTATAGGGGCAAGATCGTAAGAGCCATACCCGTAGTTCCAACTCGACGGAACCTCTTGGGAGATTGCAAGACGCGCCTCGTCACGTTCCGAATAAGCCTACCATCATCTCAACTCCTTCTCCGGGTAAACTACTTTCCAGATGGGAAGGACCTTTTCATATCGAAGAAGTATATCGGTCTGGTGCAATCAAGATCAATAATTTCGAAGGCACCAAACCTCAAGTTGTGAATGGACAAAGACTCAAACATTATCTGGCAGGTGATGCAATCAATTGGGATGAAACATGATATATACAAAGACTCACGAAGAACATGTTGCAGCTAGTTTCAGACTCCGGAAGGAGCAGAATAAGAAAAGCTATGAATTATGGTAAGAAAACACCGCGAACGTCAATAAAAGTTTACTTTTCAAAGTTTTTGAAAAATTAGGAAAATTCCAAGCCCGAGTGGAGCCGGAGAGGAGCTCCAGGGGGCCCAGGAGGCCTCCTGGCGCGGCCCCCCCTCCTGGCCGCTCCAGGCACCGTCCTGGGTGCCCTGGACTCCGACTCTGACTCCACCTAGGCTTGAAACCTTCCTTCTGTTGCAGAAATTTTTGCTATATATTTGCCCGGATAGTCCCGCACCATATCTCGCGATTTCGTGTGTTTTCTTTCTCGGTCTGTTTATGCCAGGAAAACTTTCAGCAGATCTAGGTGCCATGGCTTCCCCAAGTTCCCCCAAGGACAAGTTTGTCGTCAACATCATCAACCCTTACCTCACAGAGGTGAGGAAGAACCTCCAAGTCCTTCATGTGGAGGACGGTGTTCTCGACAAGGAAGATCTGAAGGGACCAGTCAAGGAGGGGAGCACCGAGGAGAGGCTGAAGGAGATGGAACATGAGGTCTTCAAGTTCAAGAAGATGGTGGAGCGTGGTGTTGAAGCTAACTTCGACATCATGAACGAGATAGAGGCTTCCCACAAGAAGGAGATGAAGGAGATGTGGTCAAGTTTGGCCGCACTAGAAGAAAAAGTTTGTGAACTCCAAGCACAGATCTATGATCTGCAGAACCAGAACTGTGAATATGAACTAAAGTTTATGCGCATGAGTTTGGGTGCTGAGTGCAGGATCCTGGAGACGGGAATGTCCTTTGAGACTGGAGAACAGCTGCCATGGAAGCGCTTCGCCAAGGAGTACGTGACCAACAAGAACAAGAATGAGGAGTGAAATCTCCTTGGGTAATGGCATCCCCTTAGCTTGTTCCAAGTTTGGGGGAGTGCCGGGTATATTTATCTTTATCTTTGTCTTTAGGAGTCAAGTAGAGTCGTATCATGTTTAGGGAAGTTACTTTATGAAATAGGTGTTGCTTTGAGGTCTATCACTCCTTTTGTGAAGAGCTTTCTATCCGTGAGTGTGGGGTCGTCTATGAAGGAATATTAATGAGAAGTCTATTGGTTTCTTCGCTGCACTCGGTATTCTCTTCACACAATCGACATTATGAGCTGATTCTTATGGGGATTATTGACCTTATATCAGGTATGGCTTCAAAAACTTTATTTAAATCTTGGCAAGTATAGCTTTGGTCATAACAACAAGCATGTTTTTCTCAAAGTAGCGACATAGCCAAAACCTTTGTGTTATTATGCTTGAAGTGTTATGTTGACAAGGAAGACGACTTAATGTTTCATGCTAGTTTTAATGTTTATACTTTGTATTGCTTGCATCTTAGTTGTCATCAATTGTTTGGTCTCTCAAAGCCTTGCTAGCCAAAACTCTGTACTAAGCGGAATTCTGCTTGTACTTCCATACCCTGAAACCAACATCTCCCACTTGAGTCCACCATACCTTCCTATTTGTGGTATTCCACTACCACTCCTAAAGTATATAATTTATGTGCTATCTCTAGATGTTCAAAATCTTCTGTTTTGTGCCACTGATTCAGCTCATGAGGAAGTGGTGGGTAACCCATGATTTTCTTAATTTGGACAAGTTTTATCTTGGGATTGCATGCCTAATCTACAAACCCCTAATACGAGAAGGGACTGGCATGAGTGCCCAGCTCGTAAAAGATAAATACTAACGCACAAGTTCCTTCACCCATTTATGAGTGATAAACAAAGGAATTTAAGGGGATGTGATCGTCCCCACATGGGAGCCGTTCCTCGAAACTTGTCCAAATCATGAAGTGAGTGAGTTATCTATCAGCAGTCGTTGATGGATCATGCCCCTCCCAAAGGCTTGCTTTTATTCTGTTTGATCTAGAGATGGCACATGAGTTTTCCCTGCTTACCCTTTCGGACGGGGTTTATCCTTTATTTTGTGCTGAGTCAGTCCTTCCTACTTCCTTCCTTCTTTAGAGAGAACAAACACTTGATGTTAATAAAGATTCTTGAATACAAAGTTGCATTGAAAGTTAGCATGTTACATCTTTATTGACATTATCTTTTGATAAGTGAGTTGTTTGCAAAATCTTATGCTTAGTAAACATCTTCCTTTGTGTTAACATGTGCACTTCTTGACTGATAACATGTTCTTTCCAAAGCTTCAACTGGTTCCATTATAAGTGAAAGAGCAAAAGTAAAAGTTATTAGTTGTTCCTTGACCAAGGCTATGTTTGCCAAGATTTGATGAGTTTTCCAGGTCCTACTTTGTTATAATTGTTACTACTTTCTCATAAGGACCTTATGAGTTGAGGTTTCTGTTGAGGATGCTTAAGTTTGGTGAGAAATCTTGATGCTTCTTGTCTGTATTCTTTTATCGACGCTTCAATCTCTAAACTTGTGGACAGGTTTACCGAGCTCAGCAATCGCTTGGGGACAAGCGAGGTCTAAGCTTGGGGGAGTTGATACGTCCAAAATGCATCACTATTTTATATTTTAATTTCATCCTATTCATTGATATATTCCACTTTAAAGTATTGTTCTTATGTTGTTTTGGCTTGTTTTACACAGTTTACAACTTTCCGGTGCCGAAGCAGCAGAACCAGAATTCAGTGGTGAAAAGTGGACACCAAGTTGCTTAATCAGATCAAGTCCAAATGCGATGAAAATTTACGGGGAGTGTTTTTATGAAGATTGACTGGGGATCACCGAGGATGGAGGTGAGGGGACCCACCAGGCAGCCAGAAGGGTGCCTGGCGCGGCCCCCCTCCTGGCCGCGCCAGGCACCCTCCTGGATGCCTGGTGGCCCCCCTCGGTGCCCCCTCTCGCCTATAAGACCCCCCTGGGGTACAAACCCTAAATAGAGAAGAGTTTTTGTGTTTCGCCGCCGCCACGGGGCGGAAACCTAGATAGGAGAAAAGCCATCTCCGGCGGGCAGATTCCGCCGGGGAGATCACCTCTCGGAAGGGGAGATCGTCGCCATCATCATCATCATCATCGTCACGGGCATCATCGAGATCATCATGAACATCATCCCATTATCAGCACCATCTCCATCTCCATCCCATCCCATCTCACAATTGCAACTTGTGTTGTAATCCGTACTATCTATCCTCTCTACTCTGGTGGTGTTGATTACTACTTTGTGGTGAATGCTATTGAGTTTTGTTGGAGAAATATCATTGTGTCCAGATTGTTTGCCACCCATCTATCACCTCTGATCATGATCTCTCTTATTTCTTGTGAGTAGTTACTTTAGTTCTTGAGAACATGGCAGAAGTCCAGTTGTTAGTAGTCATATGATGTTGAAGTGTTATGTGTTGTTTGATACTTAAGTTGTGTTGTTATTTCTCTAGTGGTGTTATGTGAGTCGAACACTCAACACTTCACCTTTCATGGGCCTAGAGGAACACATTGTGCACAATGGATGCTTATGGTGGGTTGCCGGAGTGACAGAAACCTGAACCCCAGTTCGCACACTTTTGCACAAGGGAGTTATGGATCCTTGATCGTAATGCCGTGGTTAGGCTTATGCCTTAATTACTACCTTGTATTTGCGGATGCTTGCAAGGTGTGTAATCATAAGGGTACACTTAACTTAGTCTAGAAGGTGTACTAGCATTGATCCACCCACCGACACTTATCAACACAATACATATTACTTGGCGGAGTATGGTGAAAGTAACTTGGCTATATTTCCCATGTGTTCTCGAGAACGCTTTAGCTTTTATAAGTTTAGTTCCTAGGCTTATCCTTGTGAAAGGATTGGGCCACTTGCCATTCCTCAGTTACCCTTTTTACTTTGCTTGTCTTTTACTTTTCTTTCGCTTAAACCAAAAACCCCTAAATATTTACCTTTGAGTGTGTGCAGCCTTTCCTTATCCAGTGTCACTTATCAGCACCTTCTGCTCCTTGTTGGGTTCCACACTCTTATTTATCAAAAAGCTACAATTGATCTCCTAGACTTGTGGGTTATCAAGAATCATTTATTGGCATGGTTAACGGGGGAGGCAATCCCACTAAACCTATTAACTTCACCGCCATTAGCCCCCAAGTAACTGGTTAGGTATTTGTTCTAAGTAGGTACTTAGTGATAATGTGCTTTGGAGGCTCTTTCTTTGGATGCCGGCCAGAGTACTTGTTAGCTAGAAGAGAAGTTCAGGGCTGAGTCAGCGAAGCGTAAGCAAGCCGATGAGGAGGTCAGCCGGCTCGTATATGAGCTGAAGAAAAAAGATGAAGAGTTGGGGATAATGAGGTCCAACATCGCTGAGACCCAGAGTGCCTTGACAAAGGCTGTTGATGATGCCACAACTCAGTGCAATGTAGTTGAGAAAAAAATAGAGTCGTCTGATAAGAAACTGGAGACGCTTAAAGGCAGTGTTCACCGGCTCGTATCAGGTATCTTTGGTAAGTCGGATAAAACCTTTTGTGTTTTTGGTCTTCCGGTTTTCATTGTTCTTTGCTGAAATTGTGTTTTTATTTTTCTCTAGGAAAAGATCATGACAATCTGGGTGAGTCACCCGCCATGAAGCTGACTTGCACATTTGCCCTTGTCAAGCAATTGTTTGAGGGTGCTTGTAAAGCTATAGGTGCGATGCAGCGAAAGCCCCCAAATATGAAGAGGGTGACTGATATAATGGGACCATTCTCGGTTGTCTCTGAGTGGGAAAGTCTTGTGAAGCGGTCGGCTTGCTGCATGGGGGTGATGCGAGGCTTGGAACTTGCCAAGGCATACCATCCCGGGCCAAAGCCGAATCGTTTGGCTGCCATCTTCCCTGAGCTCAAAGTTGACGGGTCCAAGTTTTCCAAGGACGATTATAAAAAGATTCGCAAGGAAACGTGTTCTTCTACCACCATGATAGCTGATGGAATGGATCTATCTTGCTTGGAAGCCGGATATGACAAAAACAACAAGAGGCGCCGGGTTGGTCTACCCTCTCCAGTCAAGTTCTCTCTCTTTCCCTCCCCGAAGAAAGTTTCAGAGCCGGCAATTTATGTCGAGCCAACTCCAGGTGTGGAAGTGGACGAACTAAAGATGGATGATATATCCGATGTGGACTTGGTTGAAGTTTGTAATAAACTTATATCTTCTGCAGGTGGTACCGGGTCATCCTCTCAGAGCAAAGCCGGCGACCAAGCGTAGGCTTCTGCAGTCGACTTTGAACTTTAAAAACTTTTGATTCATTTGATGCGGCCGTAGTGTCAAGTTTGTAATATTGGGAAACATGCCCCGTGGATTGTGACCACCGTGTGGTCGAATACTTTTATGACATTTCGCCTTGAATTTTCATTTTTGGCTTTTGAATTCCAATCTTCGTGATGCAAGTCGACTTTAGTCTGGACTTTGGTTGTTTTTAGAATTATTACTCATTTCTTTTAGAAAACTTTATCCCCTGATATGTGAATTATGTCGGTGTTTCTGTTGACAAGTCTAGTGTCCACAATGCTTTGAAGAAAGCGAGTATTGTTCGAACTTGTCACGGTTACAGGCGAGTCATATCCTTTTTTGCTCTAAGCCGAAGAGAGTATAGTCCTCTTTCAAGTCGGCATGTATGCCATAGGATTTTGACAAGAAACCTTTGGGAGTCGACAGGTTATGCCGAGTCACATAGAATTCTTGAAAAAATTATGCATAGTTTCATGACATATGAAATGGTAGCAAAGGAAAAAACGCTAAGATGTTGATGTATGCAAGGGATAAAGTACGAAGGCTCATATATGGAAAAACCCAGTGCGACAAAAGTTGACTTATTTAGAGGGCGAAAGCCAGTGCCACAAATGTCGATTTATATAAATGTTAAACACAGAATGCGAATCCTGACCGACTCTAGATATAGTAGGGACAGAGATGGACAATATCCCATGTATTTCATCGATAAGTACATGGGTTGTCGGCTTCTTTGTTTGCTTAATCTAGGTGGCCTGCTTTATTGAGTGGTATTTATACTTACTGTGGTGAGGTCTTGACATGTTCTCATTCTTGGGCTGTTTCGTGGGTTTGACAACCCGGACCGACTCTTTATTACGGACGAGTCCATGTATTTGACCTCCTATGATTGTATGAGCCAGTTGAGCCGTCTTCGTACTGATTTTACCTTAGGATGCTTTCCTCAATTTGGCGTCGGTATTCTTGTATGAAGTAGCACTAGTCCCAGGTATGATTAGCGGGGCGACCCGGCCTAGACTGATTTTGGAAAGCTTCTTGCATAACTTTATCGCAGTCTCGGTGTCTCGTATCCTGCCTTGGTTGCTGCTCTCGACTCTGGGAGTGGTTGTTACTATGTTCCCGCGGGATCTGATTGCGCCTGCGCTTCCTACTACAAGTCCGACTTTGATTTTGGACTTCTTCATATCTGGCCTCATTGGACTCGGCATACCTGACGACAGCATCCACAAGTCCCCTTAGGTCCTCAGGTACCTCCTTTATTTGTTTTAGTGCGTTGGTTATAGGTGTGAGCCGAAGACCTATCGACTCCTGGATTCTGTGGTGTTGTATCTCTTGTGAAAGCCGGTCTTGTGTCTCTGTGAGGTTTCGGTCCTCCCAGGCTATCTCATTTTGTAGAAGCGTGGCTTACTCCTGGTGTTTTCTAATTCCCCATCATAGTCAACCCTATTCTGGCTCAATCATTGCCATACATTGGTAGCTCCTGATACAGAGCCGTTTTTGTTTTCCAATGGATTTTTTATGGTGCCAGCGTTGCTGTGTGTCTCATAAGCCGGACTTTTGTTTTTTGGTGAGTTTCGCCGTCCTTGAGCGTCTGCCATATAAACGGGTGCCTCTCGGGGTGATTCGAGGTAAGGAGAATCTGGATCGTATTTTTATGGATCAGATCCGAGTCTTTCTTCTCTAACAGATTGAATCGATCTGGTGTCCGCATATTTATCTTCTTCTTGATGTGAGTCGGCGTCGGAGAAATTTTCCCTGTCGTCACGGTTTGGGGTTTCAACAGAACGTTCTCGTTCAGAAGACTTGCCAGTAAACCTGACGATGACATGATGAAAACTAGTATCTGGTCGACTCGTTTCTTCGAGGGGAATTTCCTGTGTTAATTCTTGCTCGGGTCCGGCAGGCCCACCAATGAAGAGGTTGATGGAACCGACCGCGACTTGATAGCCCGGTCGGACAGAGCCGGCATCAGATCCGCATCCCGAGTTGTCGACGTAGAGTTTTACACGTCGGCTTTTGATAATCCGTCCGGCGGTGAATCCTCCCATGCCTTTTAGATCTCCTTCTAGAATCTCAACACCTGTGTGCGCAGGCCCTATGCTGGGCGCCAACTTTTGTGGGAAAGTCTTGGCAGATGTCCGAAGAGTCGGACTTGACATGGGATCTTTGCTGCGAGGTGGATACGAGGAGAGATTCGACATGGACAAGAGACTCGGCGGTTTACCTAGGTTTCGGCCCCTCTTTGTCTCGAGGTAAAGACCTACATCAGCTTCTTATTATTACGGGTATTGACTCTTCGATTAGAGGGGTCGACTTATTGATGACAGCGATGTCGAATCACAACCTTGGTCTCGAGGAGATCTAGGTTATGTCGTAAGTTGTCTAGTCTTGACTTTAGTTGCCTCTGGATCCTGTGAACCTCAACTTATAAAGGCGCCGAGTCCTGGGATTCCGTGAGTCCGACTCCTACACGAAGTGGAGTCCTATTCTACTTTACAAATATACTACCTGTTATACAAGGTAAATCTAATTCCTTCTATGGCTTGAATCTACACGCTTGACACGTCTGGCTCCTGGTGGGATCTTATCTTGCGGGATTTCCTTGTAGTGTCGGCCCATAAGTCTAAATGTTGGGTTATGGGCTTGGTCCATCCCCCCGACAGCACTCCTCCTGGCAGAAGGAGGAGCGGACATGGACGGACCACTCGAGGACAACACAACACCAGCAGCCGCCTTCTGAGGATCCACAGAAGGACCATCCACAGGGATAGCATCTGCATTTGGTTCCGGAGCAGTCGACAGGGGACTCTTCATAACTCCATCCGCAGTGACCGAAGCAGCCGCTGGAGGGACAGATGCCGAAGCACACGGACCCTAAGAGGGAGTCACAGCAGAACCGCTTCTGGAAAGACTCATATAAGAACCAACAAAGCGAAGCGAGAAAGGAGCACCGAAAAACAACAAAGTCACAATACTAACCTGACGCCAGTAGCCGTCAGCCGAAGCTTGAGGCCCATCTTCAGCCTCTTATGACTACCCCGAGGAGGACGGGTGGCAGCAGCACACTCAATGTTTTCTCCCCAACGACGAATCCATGGCAACCTCCGGCTTCGACGGACGACACCGCTTGAACCGTTCGCTCAGTGGGACTCGGTTTTCATCCTCCTCCTCAACAAGTTGGCCATCAGCCTCGCCACCCAAAGGCTGACCAGTGTCTTCTACCACCACAGGCGCCCACATCATCATCTTCCTCCCGCATATCAACGGCCACGGCCTGTGGTGGATTATCGAGAAAAGTAACATGGTCCTACAATAGCACAGGAACAAAAACGCAACATAAAAAAAAGGAAAAAGCCGGAATAAATGCATAAGTGATTATGCAGAGTCCTATAGACGCGGAAGAAACTGCTCAGGAGAACGGAACCACATGACTCTCTAGAACATCAATCGAGCACTTGGTGATCCGTTGCACTCGAGACACGAGTTTCAGCATCGAGAAATCCTTGTGCAAACATCTTGTCGAGGCCTCCACCTAGTATACTGCCACATGGGTCGCTCTCACCATTGTAGCGGCAGCGCACATCTCTTCACAAAGATAGCAATGAGCTGCAGACCAGACATCTTTTCTTTCAGCTCCGCAACCGATTGAGCCAATGGTTCCATAGTCTCAAATTCAACCGACGACAGATCATGCTCCCAAGAAGACTACCTAACCGCCCGAGCTAAAGGATCAAACAGTGCCAAAACCATAAAGTTGGCCAGGGCCTGTCTGGTCCTTCACATAAAACCACTTTTTGCCACCCCTGGACGGAATCCAGCTTCTCCAAATCAAAATAGGAATCCTTCGCCATAATGGCGATGGTAATGCCTCCAATGTAATACTCAACATTCGACCTCTTTACGTTGAAGAGATGCCTCCAGAGCCCCTAGTGAGGGTATACCCACAGGAAACATTCACCACAGCGTAATAAAACACACTATATGTAAAATCCCATTAGGGGTAAGATCATGGAGATGCAGCTGATACATGAACAGTAAGCCCCACACAAAAGGATGGACACGAAGATAAAACCCGTGCTGAATAAAGCTTTGAAAGCATACCCTCTCATCTCCTTGCGGTGCACGCAGATCGTCATTCACAGGAACCCGAGGGGCACCCTCCACCACAAGACCTCCCTGCTACAGAGCGGCCAGGTCCCCAACCTTGAACAATGACGACTCCTAATCGCCGAAGGCCTTCTTCGTCGCCTCCTTCTGGCCTCCCTTCAAAGCCTTGAAGCTCTCCGTAGCTTTCGACATGGTGGAAGAACTAGGAGCGGCACGGGAGAAGAAGGAAGAACAGGGATGCAAAAAACAAGGGCGCAAGAATAGAGGAATAAAGGAATGCAAGAAGGAAAGGGCAGGGTAAAATCTCAATTTACCGATGACCTCCTTTACATACTCAGTAGTGCAAGCCCATCTATCCACCATTCACATTGGTACCGAATCAACGGGACACGATCCCCCACCTTCCAAGCGGCATGGAAATCTCAACCACACCGCCCATTATGCACGAAAAATGAGGAACCATCATCACGTCTCGCGAAATTACCGTGGAATTACACATCCAATCGTCTCTGACCGCAACAAGCAACTATTCACAGATGTCAAAGCCCCGTACGTCCCATCCATACAGAGCCGTCGCTCGCATGCCTTTGCAGATCGGAGTTATATTGAGCAACATTGGTGGACCACTTTCCATCCAGCAGAGTCCTTCTACCTTTTTTCACTAATATTTTTCTCTTTTCTTTGCTTTGATTCCATCAAATAAACTGCCATCGGGAGTGCGTTACTTCTGCTAAAGGATCAAAGGCAACCCACAACACTTTACAAAGGCTTGAGTGCTCACTCTCCACAGCGTATAAAGCAAACAAGAATTCGACACGGCGCAAGAAAAAAGGCTATGATAGTCACTCGACCAGCTTGTCAAGTCATCACTCGACAAGTTACCACGCACTTATTCATACTAAAAGTTCACTCGATCATTTTCCGAGTGGATGCATTCTATATGGCACTCGCCCCAAGTAAGAAATGGGATGCGATACACAACACCCCAGAAGCCACGTCCGCGAACGTATAGGTAAGACCCCGCTGATCCGTCCGCCGGGCCGGGAATTGCTACAATGTGATTTCACTCCCGTTTGTCGTGGGGGCGATCCCACGGGTTTGTTTATTCTGGGGCGCACACGAAACACAAAGGAAATCATCATCTCCGATGAAGAACACGCTGGAGTTTACCCAGGTTCGGGCCGTCACCAGACATAATATCCTTCTCCTGCTTGTTTGGATTATATGGTGGGGAGATTACTGGAGCGAAGAGCTCTTCCGGAAAGGGATGCTAGCTCCACGCACAAGGGTGTTCCTTTCTCTGGGTGTGGATGTCAGGACCCGGGGTTAGCATATGTAATTCCGGTCACAATGCAATCACATGGAGAGCCGATAGCCGTACCCACTTGTCTAAGAAGACAAGGCCAAGCACAGATCACTCTCGGTAAGCATCGAACGTGAGGGGCATCCCATCCAGGCCGGATGATCAACTGAGATGGGTCCTCATCGTCCGCTCACAAGTCTAAATGCTTATGGGTGGTGAATCCCATACTCATAGACAAGTCGCCTCAACCATGTTATTGATTGAATCATAACCCTTACATAGACTTACTCCAGCTCGATCACTTAGTCGGGATCTCGGGCGGGCTCAATCATACAACAAAGTGTGCCACGTGACAGAGTCACGAACAATCGCATCGCGATGCCCCAGGCTGCACATATCTAAGGGCCACTTGGTGTATAAAATACCGCCGGCAAGAACACAACTGAGCTATCGAACCCCACACTAAGACATGCATGTTATAATCATACACGCAGCATACATGTCCAGTGTAAACAGCAGGTAATCACAATATGAACTCTACAAACTCATAGTCTTTATAACTTCTGCTAAACAGAGTAGACATAGTAGTTTTATTACAAGCAGAGATCACATGGATGTGATCCAACATTACATCAAACATCAACGGAAGAAAATTATGTCTTAGTAAAGAAAAGTTTAACAAATGGCTTAAGAAGCCTAAAAGAAAAGTACAACGACCCTCCAGAGGGCACAGGCTGCTGCCTGGAACTATACGACATTGGTCCACGTCGAGCTCGAGGTAGAGGCCACCATCAGGGTCAGTGGTCTCGTCTCTAAAACATAGAATAAGCAAACGTGAGTACAAAGTCGTACTCATCAAGACTTACATAGGAACTATACTACTCATGCACATGTATCAAGGCAAAGGGAGGTGGGGTTTCACTTGCAGAAGTGCCAGCTTTGACTTGGCTAATCCTGAACTACGAGTACCAGAGAGAGGTAAGAACGTACACGAGTCCAAGTAACAGTCTCCAACCAATACTCCACTATGGTGCCTTCCTCGACTTCCCCACGAGGAAGCACGCCATAGCACTCACACTTATCTTGGTGTGTTTTAGAAGTATCCAGTTCAAGTTGTCTATGATCAAATAAAGGTCTCCAAGTAGTCCATAACCGCGGACACGGCTATTCGAATAGTTCATTAACCCTGCAGGGGTGTACTGCTACACACACGCCTCATCAGTTACCGCCTGGGGATGGACCCTGCAAGTGAGTACCGGCGAGGATGTTGCCACGACACTTCACTCACGGCACCATCTCTAGTCCTAGGGAGTCACCTATTTGAGTTGGGACCACAATCGGAATTCGGCCGATTGTTCCGATGCAGACTCAAACGTTGTGTGACCGCCATCAAGCTCAACTCGATCATGATCACTTGATTCAACGTGCCCACAACCTACGCCAACTACTTACCTTGGTTCCACCTGCTTGAGATCGTTAAAGGGTGAACTACTTGCGACTCCTGGACTGGTCCAGGGTGAGGTACTAGCCCAATGTGTGGTCGTACTCTTGGTTTTGGATAACAACACAAGAACTCGGGCCTAAGGCAGTGTTCAACGAGACAACCCACTGTGTACTCCTACACAGCCTCTCATCGTTCACCTTTGTTTAGGGTAGATTTACCAACACGTTACCACCATCATTCACATGATCACTACCATCTCGACTCACATCAAAGTAGCCTCAGGTAACAACTCAAAGCATGCAATAAGCTGTAACAGTTGCAGGGGCCACATGATAACAACAAACTCCTACATCTGCTAGGATTGTGGTTTGCTTACTACTGTGACAAAATGATGGGTCATGCAAAGGAATAGGTTCAATTAGCGGTAGAACGTATCATGGTAACATCCTAAACATGCATTTGCGAGAATGAGAGGGAACTGGGATTTTATAGACATGATCAAAGAGGGGGGTGCTTGCCTTGCTGACGATCACGATGTAGCACTCTTCTGACGTGAGGTTGAACTCGTCTCCGAGATCAACTCTACCGAGAAGATGCAATCACCGAAGCACTGGAAGTAAAGTACAATCAAGATAATACAATGCACAATCAATATGTAAAACAAAGCATGGCAAGGTGCTGATGTGACCTATGTTTGAATTGCCACATGTTAATTGAAGTTGATTTGAAAAGTGAATTCAAATTCAAACTCCAAATGTTATTTAAATTTGGTCAACTTGCATTTGCTAATGATTGTTCATTGGAAACCAAATGGTCATGTGTGTGAAATGCTTCTGAAGTACAAGTGATGTGTGGTGCATTTCAAAGTTTGAAGTTGGAATAGATATTGAATTGAATTTGAAATAATTCCAATTAAATCAAATAGCAAAAGCTACTGATCCCTTTTTAAGATCAACTCCAACATACCTGAAAGTTGGAAATTTGGATAGAGGATTTTCTCCTGATCATTTTTCATATATTACACTTTGAATTTGGAGTTATAGTTTAAAAGTTATCCAATTTCAAAGTTTTGCTTATTTTCTGGAATTTCTGTATTAAATAAATTGATTTAGGATTTACTGCGTCAGCACTGCATCATGCTGGCGTCAGGGGTTTGACCAGTCAAGTGACATGCGTGGCCCATCTGTCAACGTCTCTGGGGTTAAATCCCTTTTAGTTAACTTAACAGGGGAGATTAGGACGCTGGGTCCCACCAGTCAGCGAGAGAGGGGGGGGTTAGGAGTCGGTTTAGGGCTAACCGACCGGCGGCTAAACGCCGGTGGCACTCCGGCGCGGCGGCGCTCCACTGGAGGGCGGCTCCGGCCACGGGATAGAACGGGGAGACCAGCAGAACGTCGCCCGTGGTCTTCCGCGTCGAGCGGTGCAAGTGGGGGGTCACGGGGAGGTCCCGGCGCACGGCTATGAAGACGGCCGCGGCGGCCGGTTACTGACTCCGGCGAACTCGCGCTGTAGATCACGGGGGAGAGAGCTAGGAGGGGGAAAACGAGCGGAAGCTCACGAGGAAGGCGACGACGAGCTCGGGGAGGCCGGAGAGGAGCTGTCCATGCTGAATTTGTCGAAGGCGTCCATGGTGGCCGGCGGAGAACTCTTGAAGATGGCGTCTCCTCTGTGGGATCTTACTCCAAACTGAAGGCTCCGCTCGAAGTGGTCGTCGCCGGGGCACCTTGTAGACAAAGTCTCGGCGTCTGGGGGGCTCGGTGGCCGCGCTGCTACGGCGGCGTGCTCCGGCTGCGGCTCGGGAAAAGGCGGTAGAGGAGAGGTGGGAGGTCGCGAGGGGAGGGGAAAAGAACTGGGAGCTTCCAGGCGTCGTGGTGGAACGAGGAGAAGGCAGGGGAAGGGCCTAGGTGGCCTCGGTGGTGTGCACGGCGGCAAGCTCACCACCGAGCTGCTTGCCGCGGAGGAGGAAGACGACAACGCGTCTGGTGGGCTGGGCCGAGGCAAAAAGGTAAGTGGGCCTTCGCCCGTGGGCGCAAGGTAAGATTTCTTCTCTGTTTTTCTTTTTAAACATTCTGTTATTTGTTTTGCCCATTTAAAATAAATACTAGGGCATTTTACAAAAATCCCCAATCATTTTTATAAAACCTAGGTGACTCTATAGAAGTCAACCCCAAGTTTTGGGAATTTTTGAAATTCAAATTATTTGAATTTCAATTCAAATAGGCAATTGATTTAATTTCCAAGCCACTATTTGGATTATTGAAAATTCTATGAGCATGGGATTAATCCCAAATCACTTTTAAAATGATCACACTCATTTTTAGGTTTTTCAATACATCCAAAAGAATTTTGGAAAAAGATTTATTTCTGGCCTTTTTATTTAATTCATTTAGGGCTTTTCTTTTCCCCATTTCCTTTTCTTTTGCAATTTTTTTTTCATGATGAAAAAATGCAAACTTAGAAAATCACAAACCTAAAATTAGGGTTCTGACAACTCGCCCCCACTCAAAAGAATCTCGTCCCGAGATTCAGAAGTTGTCGGGAGGAAGGTGCGGTACTCAGCTCGTAGACGATCCTCTCGTTCCCAGGTAGCTTCTTTCTCTGAATGATGCGACCACTGCACTTTGAAGAATCTTATCTTCTGACGTCTGGTGCTACGCTCGGCTTCATCAAGAATACGAACAGGGTACTCTCGATACGAAAGGTTATCTTGGAGATCAAGCGTTTCGTGGTCTACTTCGCGGATGGGGTCCTTGAAGCAACGCCTGAGTTGAGAGACGTGGAAGACATCATGAACCTGGGAGAGGTGAGGGGGTAGTTCCAATTGGTAGGCAACTTCTCCAGATTTAGCGAGAATGCGAAAGGGACCGATGTAACGTGGGTCCAACTTGCCTTTGATACCGAAGCGATGGGTACCCTTCAGAGGAGTAACCCGAAGATAAGCCTTCTCATCCAGATTATAGCTTTCTTCCCTATGATGACGATCATAATAGCTTTTCTGACGAGACTGGGCTGTTTTCAATTTCTCACGAACAATGCGAACCTGCTCTTCTTCATCCTGAATCAAATCCGGTCCAAAGAATTGTCTTTCACCGGTTTCTGACCAGTTTAGGGGTGTCCGACATCTCCGTCCATAGAGAAATTCAAAAGGAGCCATGCCCAAACTATATTGGAAACTATTGTTATACGCAAATTCGGCAAAAGGAAGATAATTCTCCCATTTCTTTCCGAAAGAGATAACACAAGCTCTGAGCATGTCTTCGAGAATTTGATTGACCCTTTCTACTTGACCACTGGACTGTGGGTGATAAGCGGTGCTAAAGGAGAGGTGGGTTCCCATAGCATCCTGGAAACTTTCCCAAAATCGAGAAGTGAAAACACTACCACGGTCTGAATTGATTTCCAAAGGAACACCGTGAAGTGACACGATTCGGGAGACATACAAGTCCGCTAACTAGCTAGCAGTTATAGACTCACGAATGGGAAGGAAGTGAGCAACTTTGGAAAGTCTATCTATGACAACGAAGATGGCATTATTTCCTTTCTGGGTTTTTGGAAAGCCAGTGATGAAGTCCATACAGACTTTATCCCACTTCCACTCGGGGATAGGCAAAGGTCTAAGAGTACCAGCAGGTCTTTGATGTTCTGCCTTAACGCGACGACAAACATCACATTCAGCAATGAACTGAGCAATTTCTCTCTTCATCCTAGTCCACCAAAATCTCTGGCGTAGATCTCGGTACATTTTTGTGCTACCGGGATGAATTGAGAGGGGTGTGTCATGGGCTTCTTTGAGGATGAGTTTCCTTAGTTCCCTATTCTTAGGTACTAGCAAACGATTTTCAAAGAATACCCTTCCTTTGCTATCTGTGGAGAAACATTTAGCAACCCCTCTAGCAATGTTCTCCTTGATCCGGCGAACACCTCGTGCACGCCTTTGGGCAACTATGATTTGATCCTCAAGGGTTGGTTTCGCCACCAAGTTGAAAAGAGATCCACGAGGAACAATCTCGAGGTTGAGCTTTCGAAATTCCTCATGAAGAAGTGGTTGATACTGTTGTAACATGAGGTTGTTACAATACGACTTACGACTTAGTGCATCAGCCATGACATTGGCTTTGCCTGGGGTGTAAGAAATTCCTAAGTCATAATCTTTTATCAACTCAATCCAGCGTCTTTGCCTGAGATTAAGATCTGGCTGGGTGAATATGTATTTGAGGCTTTGGTGGTCGGAATAGTTCTCACAACGATTACCAAGGAGGTAATGTCGCCAAGTTGTTAGGGCATGAACTACGGCAACGAGTTCAAGATTATGGGTAGGATAGTTCTCTTCATGTAGCCGCAACTGGCGTGAAGCATAAGCTACCACATGTCGATCTTGCATAAGTATGCATCCTAACCCTTGCCGTGAGGCATCACAATAGATCTCGAAATCCTTTTTGGTGTTTGGAGGCGCAAGTACGGGTGCAGAAGTCAATCTTCTTTTTAGCTCTTGGAAGCTTTCCTCGCACTTGGAAGTCCATTCAAATTTCTTCTCTTTCTTGAGGAGTTCAGTTAGAGGCTTTGCAACTTTAGAAAGGTTCTCGACGAAGCGGCGGCAATATCTTGCTAGGCCAAGAAAACTCCTAACTTGCTTAACCGATTCAGGTGGAGTCCATTCAAGGACGCCCTGAACTCTCTCGGGATTGACAACAATGCCTTTTGCAGAAATCACGTGGCCTAAGTAGGTCACTTCTGGTATCCAGAATTCACACTTGGAGAATTTAGCATACAGGCGATGCTCTCTAAGTTTCATCAATACCAGCCTAAGATGTTCTGCGTGATCTTCTTCGTTCTTCGAGTAGATGAGAATGTCATCAAGATAAACTACAAATTTTTTACCTAAGTACTCCATGAAGATCGAATTCATCAAGCGCGAGAATGTGGCGGGGACATTGGTTAAACCGAAGGACATAACGGTGTACTCGTAAAGACCATAACGAGTAGTAAAAGCCGTTTTTGGAATGTCCTCGTTTCTGATTTTGATTTGGTGATAGCCTAATCTCAAATCCATCTTGGAGAAGACAGAGGATCCTGCAAGTTGATCATAAAGATCATTGATCCTGGGCAGTGGGTACTTGTTCTTTATCGTCGCTAGATTTAGCGGGCGATAGTCTACGCACATCCTTTCTGTTCCATCTTTCTTCGTTACGAACAGAACGGGGCAACCCCATGGCGATGAGCTAGGGCGGATGAAGCCTTTTGCCAACGAAGCTTCAAGTTGGATTTTGAGCTCAGCTAACTCACGTGGGGCCATTCTATATGGGCGTCTGGATATTGGTGCGGTTCCTGGGATAAGATCTACCACAAACTCTACAGATCTATCAGGTGGTATTTCTGGCAGCTCTTCTGGAAAGACTTCCGGGAAGTCACGAACCACCGGAATATCTTCAAGGTCTGGAAGAGGAAGCACATTCAAAGAATGCACCTGGTTTTTAGAGCTTGGTGAGGTGTACTTGATTGTCTGGCCTGATGGATGGATTAGTTTCACTGACTTGGCTTTACAATCAAGGACAACATTCTGTCTTGATAACCAATCCATACCTAAGATCACATCAATGTCTGAAGACTTGGGGGCTATAAGTGAGGCAAGGAATACTAAACCCTCAATTGCAATTTCATTCTCATGACTCACCATGGTGGTGTGCCATCTGGATCCAGGGGCTTGCACAACTAAGGGGGTGGATAACATCGAAAAAGAGATGTCATGTGACAGTGCAAAGTCCTGGGATATGAATGAGTGAGATGCTCCTGGGTCAAACAGAACCGAAGCTGGGGTGGAATTGACAGGAAGGGTTCCAAGTACAACATCGGTTGACTTGTGGGAATCTAGAATGGATACATGATTCACATAACCATGTTCATAAACAAGAGGCTTGACACTGGAAGTCTTGGGTGGTGGCTTACCACGACGAAAGGCTTGCTTTGGATTAGGTGTGGTGGCTACATGATTTTGGGGACACTCTCGAACATTGCGGCCTGATTGTCCACATTGGAAACAAACACCACGTGGAATGAAAGGAACTTGAGAACTTGATTGTCCAACAAAATTCCAAGGAGGAAGATTGGGTTGAGGTGGACGATATATGGTGGTTGATGGTCTAGAAGCACTTACAGCACGACTGACGTCACTGAAGGGAATCCATACACATCGTTTCCGAGAAAATGGGCCAGAAGATTGGGCAAACTCACGATCACGCTTGCGAGACGCTTCATACAACTCATTTCCATACTCGACCTTGAAGGATTTGTCGACCAAGTCCCTGAAGTTGACGAACTCGTGAAGATTCAGGTCATGACGAAGGACGGGGCTAAGTCCCTTGCGGAATCTTTCTTGTTTCTTGGCGTCGGTGGATACTTCTTCTTGGGCATAACGTGCTAGACGAGTGAACTCAGTCCGCTACTCATGAACAGTCATCTTTCCTTGGGTCAGATTGCGAAATTCTTCTCTCTTGCGCTCCATCAGCTGATCCGGAATATGATAACCTCGGAAGTCATCACAGAACTCTTGCCAAGTCACCACGTGACCAACTGGTTGCATTGCCACGAAGTTCTCCCACCATTGAAGAGCAGCACCATCCAGAAAGTATGCCGCGAATAGCACACGGTCACCGGGAGAAACAAGGGCTATCTCAAGCTTACGCTCGAGGGAACGAAGCCAATCATCGGCATCAAGGGGCTCGGAAGGACATCGGAATACTGGCGGGTTGAGGAGAATGAAGTCCTGGATGGTGACAACACTAAGATGCTGACGAGAAGTGTTCTTCTCAATACGCTCGAGAAGACGTGTCTGATCACGACGATTCTGTTCAGCCTCCATCATGATTTCTGCCGTTGAGGGTGGTGGTGGAGGTTCTTCACCGTGTATGTTACCGGAACTGTGGTCCACACCTTGATTTGCACCTGACATTCTGTGTGATAAGAATCAACAATCAGAATAGGATTTAGGACACAATTCTATGCTAAGATAGAAGACTATAATTTAATAGCATCAAAGCCACAAACGGACAGCATAACGGCTGCACCGGGATGGAAATTGAGACAACCTACAGGATAACGGACATCACTTCCACAGAAACACTATGGAATGATGGCTCAGAAAAGACCACAACACTCCTACAGCTACAAAGAAGCAATCAACGAGATGTCCTAGTAAAGACATAGATGAGCCTAGTCCTATCTTCCCGTAGAATAAGATGAGGTTGACTCAGAACTCAGATCGATGAGGATAAGGAGAAAAAAGAAGTCTTACGTTGTTCCCTTATACCCAAAGTAACTATACAACTATAGAATGCTAGACTCGACATCGGCCAATGGTTTGATAATCCTACAGACAGTCCTGCTCTGATACCAAGTCTGTCGGGACCCGGGGTTAGCGTATGTAATTCCGGTCACAATGCAATCACATGGAGAGCCGAGAGCCGTACCCACTTGTCTAAGCAGACAAGGCCAAGCACAGATCACTCTCGGTAAGCATCGAACGTGAGGGGCATCCCATCCAGGCCGGATGATCAACTGAGATGGGTCCTCATCGTCCGCTCACAAGTCTAAATGCTTATGGGTGGTGAATCCCATACTCATAGACAAGTCGCCTCAACCATGTTATCGATTGAATCATAATCCTTACATAGACTTGCTCCAGCCCGATTACTTAGTCGGGATCTCGGGCGGGCTCAATCATACAACAAAGTGTGCCACGTGGCAGAGTCACGAACAATCGCATCGCGATACCCCAAGGTGCACACATCTAAGGGCCACTTGGTGTATAAAAGACCGCCGACAAGAACACAACTAAGCTATCGAACCCCACACTAAGACATGCATGTTATAATCATACACGCATCATACATGTCCAGTGTAAACAGCAGGTAATCACAACATGAACTCTACAAACTCATAGTCTTTATAACTTGTGCTAAACAGAGCAGACATAGTAGTTGTATTACAAGCAGAGATCACATGGATGTGATCCAACATTACATCAAACATCAAAGGAAGCAAATTATGTCTTAGTAAAGACAAGTTTAACAAATGGCTTAAGAAGCCTGAAAGAAAAGTACAACGACCCTCGAGAGGGCACAGGCTGCTGCCTGGAACTATACGACATTGGTCCACGTCGAGCTCGAGGTAGAGGCCACCATCAGGGTCAGTGGTCTCGTCTCTAAAACATAGAATAAGCAAATGTGAGTACAAAGTCGTACTCAGCAAGACTTCATGCACAGTTATCAAGGCAAAGGGAGGTGGCTTTCACTTGCAGAAGTGCTAGCTTTGACTTGGCTAATCCTGAACTACGAGTACTAGAGAGAGGTAAGAACGTAAACGAGTCCAAGTAACAGCCTCCAACAAATACTCCACTATGGTGCCTTCCCCGACTTCCCCACGAGGAAGCACGCCATAGCACTCACACTTATCTTGGTGTGTTTTAGAAGTATCCAGTTCAAGTTATCTATGATCAAGTAAAGGTCTCCAAGTAGTCCATAACCGTGGACACGGATATTCGAATAGTTCATTAACCCTGCAGAGGTGTACTGCTACACACACGCCTCATCAGTTACCGCCTGGGGATGGACCCTTCAAGTGAGTACCGGCGAGGATGCTGCCACGACATTTCACTCACGGCACCATCTCTAGTCCTAGGGAGTCGCCTATTTGAGTTGGGACCACAATCGTAATCCGGCCGATTGTTCCGATGCGGACTCAAACATTGTGTGACCGCCATCAAGCTCAACTCGATCATGATCACTTGATTCAACGTGCCCACAACCTACGCCAACCACTTACCTTGGTTCCACCTGCTTGAGATCGTTAAAGGGCGAACTACTTGCGACTCCTGGACTGGTCCGGGGTGAGGTACTAGGCCGAGAGGGGTCACTGAGCCCAATGTGTGGTCGTACTCTTGGTTTTGGATAACAACACAAGAACTCGGGCCTAAGGCAGTGTTCAACGAGACAACCCACTGTGTACTCCTACACAGCCTCTCATCGTTCATCTTTGTTTAGGGTAGATTTACCAACATGTTACTATCATCATTCACATGATCACTACCATCCCGACTCACATCAAAGTAGCCTCAGGTAACAACTCTAAGCATGCATTTGCGAGAACGAGAGGGAACTAGGATTTTATAGACATGATCAAAGAGTGGGTGCTTGCCTTGCTGACGATCACGATGTAACACTCTTCTGACGTGAGGTTGAACTCGTCTCCGAGATCAACTCTACCGAGAAGATGCAATCACCGAAGCACTGGAAGTAAAGTACAATCAAGATAATACAATGCACAATCAATATGTAAAAGAAAGCATGGCAAGGTGCTGATGTGACCTATGTTTGAATTGCCACATGTTAATTGAAGTTGATTTGAAAAGTGAATTCAAATTCAAACTCCAAATGTTATTTAAATTTGGTCAACTTGCATTTGCTAATGATTGTTCATTGGAAACCAAATGGTCATGTGTGTGAAATGCTTCTGAAGTACAAGTGATGTGTGGTGCATTCCACAGTTTGAAGTTGGAATAGCTATTGAATTGAATTTGAAATAATTCCAATTAAATCAAATAGCAAAAGCTACAGATCCCTTTTTAAGATCAACTCCAACATAGCTGAAAGTTGGAAATTTGGATAGAGGATTTTCTCCTGATCATTTTTCATATATTACACTTTGAATTTGGAGTTATAGTTTAAAAGTTATTCAATTTCAAAGTTTTGCTTATTTTCTGGAATTTCTGTATTAAATAAATTGATTTAGGATTTACTGCGTCAGCACTGCATCATGTTGGCGTCAAAGGTTTGACCAGTCAACTGACATGCGGGGCCCATCTGTCAACGTCTCTGGGGTTAAATCCCTTTTAGTTAACTTAACAGGGGAGATTAGGGCGCTGGGTCCCACCAGTCAGCGAGAGAGGGGGGGTTAGGAGTCAGTTTAGGGCTAACCGACCGGCGGCTAAACGCCGGTGGCACTCCGGCGCGGCGGCTCTCCACTGGAGGGCGGCTCCGGCCACGGGATAGAACGGGTAGACCAGCAGAACGTCGCCCGTGGTCTTCCGCGTCGAGCGGTGCAAGTGGGGGGTCACGGGGAGGTCCCGGCGCACGGCTACGAAGACGGCCGCGGCGGCCGGTTACTGACTCCGGCGAACTCGCGCTGCAGATCAAGGGGGAGAGATCTAGGAGGGGGAAAACGAGCGGAAGCTCACGAGGAAGGCGACGACGAGCTCGGGGAGGACGGAGAGGAGCTGTCCATGGTGAATTTGTCGAAGGCGTCCATGGTGGCCGGCGGCGAACTCTTGAAGATGGCGTCTCCTCTGTGGGATCTTGCTCCAAACTGAAGGCTCCGGTCAAAGTGGTCGTCGCCGGGGCACCTCGTAGACAAAGTCTCGGCGTCTGGGGGGCTCGGTGGCCGCGCTGCTACGGCGGCGTGCTCCGGCTGCGGCTCGGGAAAATGTGGCAGAGGAGAGGAGGCAGGTCGCGAGGGGAGGGGAAAAGAACTGGGAGCTTCCAGGCGTCGCGGTGGCACGAGGAGAAGGCAGAGGAAGGGCCTAGGTGGCCTCGGTGGCGTGCATGGCGGCAAGCTCACCATCGAGCTGCTTGCCGCGGAGGAGGAAGACGACAACGCGTCTGGTGGGCTGGGCCCAGGCAAAAAGGTAAGTGGGCCTTCTCCCGTGGGCGCAAGGTAAGATTTCCTCTCTGTTTTTCTTTTTAAACTTTCTGTTATTTGTTTTGCCCATTTAAAATAAATACTAGGGCATTTTATAAAAATCCCCAATCATTTTTATAAAACCTAGGTGACTCTATAGAAGTCAACCCCAAGTTTTGGGAATTTTTGAAATTCAAATTATTGGAATTTCAATTCAAATAGGCAAGTGATTTAATTTCCAAGCCACTATTTGGATTATTGAAAATTCTATGAGCATGGGATTAATCCCAAATCACTTTTAAAATGATCACACTCATTTTTAGGATTTTTCAATACATCCAAAAGAATTTTGGAAAAAGATTTATTTCTGGCCTTTTTATTTAATTCATTTAGGGCTTTTCTTTTCCCCATTTCCTTTTCTTTTGCAATTTTTTTTTCATGATGCAAAAATGCAAACTTAGAAAATCACAAACCTAAAATTAGGGTTCTGAAAGTGGAAACCTTTTCTGGGTAGCCAGGGCCTCCCTTTTATAGATGAAGGGGATCACAACAAAGGTTATGTCTGGCTGAGGCTTGTCTTCTTCAACGGTGGATGACAGTTGTTGTTTCCATGTTTCTTATGGGAAGTGTAGGCGGCCACTGACCACCGCTCTAGCACATGGAGGTGCGTGCCCGTCGGGAGGATTAATCAAGGCTAAAGACCCGGCCAGAAGGTAGCACCCAAAAGGAGGAATCAATCCGAAGACATATACCCGGCGTATTATATCACCCGTCATATTATACGACCGGCGTATTATATGACCCGGCATACTATATGACCCAACATATTATATGACCCATCGTATTACAGGACCCGACTGTTATAGTATCTGCATGGTCTGCTAAAGTAAAAACAGGGTCCGCTATAGGAAGGAAGCAGTCCCGATCTGTAAGACCCGATATGCGGTACTGTTTCAGATCTAGACATTTCTGTCCAAACCCGAGGACGAAGCACATATCGTACCCAGAGCGACATATGACGAAGCCATATGTCTCGGATTTCAACATGATATCACAACATTACAGCTACAAGGATACAACATCTCATACAATCGACATACAATTTACCTAATACAATACAACAGCGGAAGATATATGTCTGAGTACAGACTACAATCAAATGGCTAGTGGAAAAGAGAAAATCATCGATCCCCATAACCGCACGGGTCTAGGCTGTCCGATGGGATCCGCCTAACTAGTCGTCATCGAGTCTCCACATGAAACGCCGATCACCATACCAGTTGTCGATCGAGAATCCTAAAAAGATTTTGGGTGTAGTATCATGAGTACAGAAGTACTCAACATCAAACTGTAGTGGTCATCTGACCCAGCAAGGACTTCATCACTCGTCATTCTAGGATAACTAGTAGTTTACGGTAAGGATGGGGTAAGTTGTGAGGTTGCTGCCGCACTAGCATTTATGAGGTGGCTAACGATCTGGAGAGTAAGATGAGAAGCCAAGCATTCAATGAGGAATCGCCTCCAACTGGTCTTGCTATCAGCTACTTACGCAAACATAATACCTATCCTATCCTTGTCCTCCTCTTTCATACCCCGATGAAGAAGAAGCAGTCAAGGCACAGACACGTTGATCAAGTTATTAAGATTATCTCAGTTGTTGTTGTCTATAAACAAGGAGTAGGTCTCATGTCGTCCATAACCGTGGACACGGCTTCTCGAAAAGATTTAACCCTACAGGGTTGTACCAACTGCCCATTACAAGGCTCCGCACGCACGCCAAGCTCTCTCTATCGGGCCCGTTAAAGACACTCATTGAAGAGTTGTTCCGAGAGATTCGGAAGTCATAATCCGTCTAACTAACAACGAACAAATCCGGGTGGCCCCCGGTGAGTCGACATCCAACTCAAAAGCCGGCCGCGCTCTCGAATCGGCCTCTACCGTCTGTCGCAGTTTTGAATTGGCGGTAAATTCTCACATGAGGCCGGGTCCTCAACCGGACAGGTTGGGCCAACAAGGAAACTATGTACCCGCTGGCCTAGGTTGTTTTAAAGAATATCTGCCAGGAGCGACCCGACAGACACACACACGGTTTTCAAATGGTAAATCAGCTTGGGCCACCACTAGAAATGTTTGAAGGTAGGTAGGTAAGAAAATGGGACCCCATAAAATCCCACACGCGGTTAGGCACACTCGTCAAAAGAAACAATACCCGGAACTCGGGTCCTAGGTGACTGGAATGGAACAAAGCATCGGGGCGGGATAGCCTAGACCTTCCATCCTTCGTCGAATATAGTCAAAATTATAAAAATCATATCATCCAAAATAATATAATACTGTGATAGTTCAATCCAAGGAGTAACAGGGTAACATTCGTAGCATCCTAAGCATGCATACCAAGCAGTGGCTGAGCACCGAGTAATAGTAACACAACAGTACATGGTTTGCTGGGAGGGGATATGGCTGTATCGGTTTAAGAGAGGCTGTAAACATGTGGTAGGATCAAACATCGAACCTAACCTAGACTACCATGCAAACCGCTGGTTATAATAGAATAGATCATCAGTAATGTATAGTCCTTGCATGTTGATAAGTCGGGTTCCGAAGGTGTAGTCGATCGCAAACTCGCACCGTCTCCGTAAGTATCCGCGGGAGCACACAAGAAGTAAACACTGGAAATCAATCAACGAAGATACCACTATCGCTACAGAGAAACACAAGCAAGCAATGAACAAACAAGCATGGTCAAGTATGATGCATGACATTTTAATAACATGCATGCATATAAGAATAAACAAGGTTAAGAAAGCTCGGGTAGCAAGGGTGCAATTCTCCCGACAACCTTCTTATGCATTATGTAGGTGAATTACGGATCCGAAGGACCCTTATGTTATAATTATTATAATGCATGATCATGGCATGAGAAAGAAATGAACAAGAATTGCCCACCATGAAGATGGACCTCACGTTGGGATTCTTTAACTTAAAGAGATACAAAAATGGCATGGCATAATATGATGCACCTAATGCATTGTATTTCAAGCAAATAAATAAAGCGCAAGACTACGCTACGGGCAACTACGGTCATCGACTCGCAACAACAAGGGAAAGGAAGAAAGAATGCACCATGTGCATCTTATGAAGGGTTATGTGCAAAATGCACCATCACCAAAAATAATGCATGCCCATACGATAAAATGAACTACACCATTGCTTTCCTCATAATTTTCTAGCCAAAAAACATATATGATATGTCAAATTTGGAGCAAGGATGCACATTTACAAGGGTTGAAAAAACATGGCAGATTGGTTCAATTCCAAACAGATTTGAATCAAACAGGAAATTGGAAAGGGAGGGAAACATTCCCTGGGCTGGCTTCGGCCAAAACAGGCCCAAACCCTCGCGGATCTTCTCTATCGAGCGCCACGGGGGAGAGATAACAACAGGGCCGAGCCCAACTTGCGTTGGAGTAAAAAAATACTGGAAAAGGGTCAAAGTTTAATTCGTTCCAACTGGGGTTCGAACCAGTGACCTCCCAGATGCAAGCCATGAGCTCACACTACTGCACCACTGGGAAGGTTTGTGAGAAGAAACAAAACTAAAGCTATATGAACCAGGTACAGGGAAAACTGCACCGTAACTGAACCTGAAGAACAGAGGACTGGGCGTTGCAAAAAATAAGAAGGGGCGCCTCGCGACGATGGGGATTCGATCCCACACCCTCGTGGGTGCAACCACAGCGTCCAAGCCACTCCACTACTATTGTGTAACATCCCAAAATTTTCCAAATTTTGGAATGTTAATAAACTAATTAGAATAATCATTGTTTGCTTGATATATTTGATTTTCACGAAGATTTAAAACTTTTGGAGTTGAATTGAATATTAAAAATGAGAGGAAATAAAAGGACATTCGTCTAATATTCATTTTTGGTGTTTTGGAATTCATCATTTAAAACAAATCCAACTAAAAATAAAATGAGAGAAGGAAAAATGACTCCTTCATTATAAAAGAAAGTTGGAAATGTTATAATGTGATTTTATTTTAATTGGAGTTATTTAAATAATTTTCCACTCAAAAATAATAACAACTTGAGATAAGATAAAATTACTTCTTTAGAAAAATTGGGTGGAAATTATTTAAATAAGTATTTGAGATTTTTATTGATTTTTTAGATATTTTATAACTAAATAAAGGCATTAAAAAGTTTGTTATTTTTAGTTATAAATTTTGTAAAGATTTACATTTAATAATTTTCTGGAGATTATTTGATGAATTTAGAATTTTACTTTGTATTTTTCTAATGTGCGGTTGATTTTATAGAATTGTTTGAAGTTTCAGTTTTAAGAAAAAGAAAAACAAGGGTGCAGCCGCACAGGCCAGCCCCGTATCACGGCATTCTACCCTTTCTCTCTCTCCAGCGCTCCCCTGTGCGAGCAGCAGCAGCAGGCCGGCCCACTTTGCAGTCGCAGTGCCCTTCCGTTTTTTTTTTCGTTGAGACATCTCCTCCCTAGCCGTGTTCTTCAAGGACTCCAGTACCGAACCCATCTCCAAACGAGTCGCCGGTTATGATCGGCCCCGAGATATCCGCGAACCGTGATGCCCTAGACCTCATCTCTATATATCCCTAAGCTCCCTCGGCCGAATTCTCTTTTCTTCTTCCAAAAAGTTTCGATGCAAACGAGCTACGAATCTCGCTGAGTTCCTCATCTGCCGCTGCTTTTTCTTGTCAATTTCGTCGCCGTAAGTGCATCTCCGCATCCCTCATCTACACATCTTAAACCTCTACTCAGTTCTTCATCCGTTTGACAAGTTTTTTTGGTCTAGATCATAAGTTTGCGTGCTCCGCGGAAGGAGCCGGCGTCATCGGAGAACGCCCGGAGTTCAGCGGGAGCACCCGGTTCATGCCACCCACGCGGTCAAACTAAAACCCGGCCATCATCTCCAACGCTTTTTCCTGTGGATGGAAATGCACCGAAAGATTTCGCCATTGACGTCCGAAGGTGTAGCATTTTCTAGTTCTATACGAGCTCTTCTCTGTAAACGGTGAGCTCCTCGTTTCGTTTTTTTCTTTGCAACGTGTTGTCCATGATTCAACTAGCTCAATATTTTTGTCTGGGCACATTTTTGATCAATTTTCATTTAGCTATATTTTATAAACCGTAATTCAGAATTAGATGGTTCTTTTTTCTACTTTTTTATATTGATTTTTAGATTAATGAAAAATTAATTTTCACATTGTTGCACATCTTGAATTTGAATATCTTCATATTCAAATTCAACCTTCCGGAGGGAAAATACTTTGAACCGTTGACCCAATTCATTTGATTCCTTTTCCTTAGTAAGACTCATATCATATACTTGATTTTCATATCATGTATACTCAACTTCAATTTTTGTTGATCTGTTTCAAGTTACATTTAATTCAAATTGCAACTTGCCCTGACTTGTGTTCGAGTATTCCTTTTCCTGTGATTCTTTTTTCATATTGGATCATTCGAATTATCCTATCGGATATATCCACACACCCTTCATGTTGGCATGATATTCACCTTGAATTCATAATGTCTTTTAGTAATAACCTTTTATATCAATAATTCTTTTTCCGTTGACTCACTCAAGTTACCTTCCACCTATCACCTTCGAGCACATAGCCACCTATACCTTTCAAGCCTAGTTGATTTTGTTGCTAAACTTTGTTGAGTTTGATTTGTTGACCTTTTGAATCTTTCTGTTGGCATGATTGCTTATGTGAGTTCTTTCGTTTCCGATAGATTGCTCGGAGTGTGAAGAGTAGAGTTATCTGGATTGTGAGAGCGAAGACCTTCATCGAATGTATAAGGCAAGTCATAATTTGACCATTTCACAACCTATATTTTTTACTTATGCATGTAGCAAATATCACCCTATGCATGTGTAGGAATTACTATACTATATTACTATTGCTGCAAACCTGGTAGGGTAGCCATATGATCTGATCCTGTATTTTTTGTCACCCTAGTTCGTGTTTGTTAAATATTTTTATGCTTGTAGATGGGGATTGGCTCTAGAATACATTGAGGTGTGTGAGGATTTAATAACTTGACTAGCAACCTTAATTATAATTCACCTCTAGACGGGCAGGGAGAGCATCCTGGGGCTCGTGCCTTATCTAAGGCAGGACCAGGGCTAAATGCTTCCCGAATGGTGTGATTTCGTGGTATAAAGAACGTCATGGTATCTACCCTCTGAACGTAAGTGGGCGCCGTCCAGGCTCAAAAAGATCACACATACTTGGTTACTAGGAGCTTCCATGTACAGCCGCTGGCCATATGGGATCTATTTAATCGAGTACGTTGTTGGAAGCCTCTTCCGTGCAAAGCTAGCAGATGTAGATTATGATAGGTGTACCGGCTTGTCGTTGGGTGTTGGTGACCTCTTCTGAAAGATTTTTTCTCAATCTTCGGGTTGAGTCCAGCGGGAAAAGTGTACTAACCTCTACAGAGTAAAAACTAATCATGATTAGCCGTGTCCCCGGTTATGGACAACTTTGAGCTACTAGGCATTACTATTACTGGAGGATCTTGATAGATGAAACACCTTAATAAAACTGGAGTGGGAAAGACTTTAATAAAGGGTATGGGTTGGAACTGGTGTAGCTCAGTTCAACCTTATGTAGTAAGATAAACTAAAATTTTGACTTAGGTAGATTGGGAAAAATCAGCTTTCTGCAAAATAAAACCATAAGCCTTCCTTTGACTTACCTTGCATGTAGCGATATGTCTGTTATATCCTTTTTCATGTGACTTGCCGTATAAATCAGATGTACTGACCCGTTGTCGGGATGTAACCTTCGGTGTTGCAGGATTGTATACGATAAGTAAGTGATGCGATGTAGGGTTACGATGTCTATAATCAACTATGCCGGTGGAGTTGATGGACGCCATGGAGCTCTTTATTGTTTTCTGCTGTATTCTATTGTTAAGCTAGCCTTGAGCTATGCATGTATGCTTTATTGTAATACTGGATCTTCGATGTAATATTTATGACATGTGGTTTATTCTTGATATTACATCATGTACTGTGTGTGCTAGCTATTGATCCAGGGACTAGCACAAAATGCACAGAGACTTGGATTCTTAGCGAATCAGGTTGTTACATACTTCTATTACGGTTGGGAACCAAACTGACAAGAAAGAGCCAACATGCGCGGGATCTCTAAACTGAAGCGCAAATTGTACACTGACGAAACTGAAACAAAGCACGCCTTTGCTGAACAAAAAAGACAGATGAGGGGGAGGATTACACGAGGCTGGTCTCCTGCGCAGCGGAAGGGACATGGCCGGCGTGGCCTAGGCGTCCAACATGACGAGCTGGAGCACGATACAGTGCATAGACACATGATTTTCTTGCGTCCTGGGCAGACGGAGCGCATCAAGCGCACAACAATGACAACACGGAGCATGACGAGGAACTACGGCTACGCGCGGGCTACACGATGAAGAGAGATAAAGGGAAGGGGAGGCTCATGGAGGGGGCTCGGGGTCGTCGTTCGGCTCGAGAAGACGACGAACGGTGCGAAAGCAAAGGCGGTTGTCGACTGAAGGGACGACATCAAGCTTGAAGACGACGCAGGGAAGACTGGGAAGAAGGCCTTGGCTCCTGGCTTCCCTTCATGAATTGGAGCACAGGGACGATGGGGAGATCGGGGACGACGCCTACATCCTCCAAGACGATGATCGGACCTCGCACACCAAGAAAAATCAGAGCTTGAGCTCCCTGTCCATGGCAACAACATGAGAGGAAAAACAAGAGAGAGGAGAGGGAGATGGCGGCGTCTAGGATGGAGAAGGGAGGCATGGCTAGGGTTCCAAGTGGGGGTTGGGAGGAGGCTATAAGGGGGAGGGGGAGCGAGAGGCTTCCATGGGGCTCCACCCATGTGCTCTCGGCCATGGCTTCACCGTGAGGGAGAGGGGAAAAAGGTGAGGGGGGAGGAAAGATGACAGGTGGGGTATAAAGGAGTTGGGCTGCGGCTATGGAAGACGGGCCAAGCGAGAAGGAGATTCGGCCCAAACTCACTGGAGTCCCTTTCCGCATTTTATTATTTAATTAAAAGATAGAAGATGTAAAGGGCAAAAAGAAATAGAAAGTATAGTGCAAAAATCATATACAAATATGAATCCTGATCCACATGAAATATGGGATTTTTAGAAAATGATTTGTGTTAAAATATTTATGTAATTCAAATGCATCTAAATTCATTAAAATGTCATTTAGAACTACAACCCCAGTTTTTGGACATGAATAAATCATGGATTGTGGCACAGGCCTTCTTCATGACAAAACATGATGATTTCCAAAATATATTGCTTAGGGGAGAAAAATGGAGGCTTGGAAAGAGAGAATTCCAAATAATCCCTTTACATGACATGAAAAATGATTTGGCATTTTTCTGTCACATGGAATATGTCAAAGATTAAATGTGCAAATTTTTATCCCCAATGGGAAAAATAAAAATGCAAATTCATATGGAATTTGCTATTTTTGGGATGTTACACGATCTTGGAAGGAGTCCACTTAACTTGGAAGTCATGAAAGACTGCAAGATTTAGAGTAGGACTGCAACTATTATTTGACTTGTAATACAAGATGAGACTAGTTTGTATTAGGCTAGGACTTTATATATAAGCCTTCCCCTTCCACCTATATAAGGAGAAGTAGGGCGCCCCAAAGAGGGCAGAAGTTAGAAGCTCTAGAATTAGACTTCGGAGATTCAACAAACTCTAGATTAGAGATTATGCCCAGGTCATCTAGACCGGAGGAGATTAGACACAACTATGGAAGAGTCCACGACCCGCCGACGGCTTCACGTGAGAAAAGGAATAAGACCTAGCCACAAACAACATGTAGGGTTTTTACCGGATGATGTTTCCCGAGGCCCGAAGCTGTATAAATTGTGTTTCTCTCTCTCTCTCTGTGATTTTCTTCCTCCTCGTACACTCGTAGAAAAGGCCCCGCAATCAAGTTATCTCATGAGGACATCTGGCGTATTTGTCCCACGACAGTTGGCGCCCAACATGGGGCCTACGCACAAAGGTGTTGTCGGCTTGGAGGAGGTCCCCACAGGAACTGAGAAGCTCGTGATCGGCCGGACGAACAAGAACCGACACGAACAAATCTACATCAGCTAATCGCCGGTGCGACAACTTTGGCGGGACTTGATCCAACTCGGGTTCATCGCAATCGTCGTTTCTTCGATATCTACATCAAGATCTACATCAAACTCATGAAGAAAGAATGATAAAATTCAAGAGCACGACTTGAAACTCGACTTCAACGACGGCCCTCGCTCGCAGCCTGGAGGATAGAAAAAATGCCTACATTGCGGACAGTCCTAGCGGTGACTCGGAAATCATCTTGAAGATCCCTTTAGTGAAAGGATGAGAAATTTTGTTGGTCACAAACTATTAAATTTTCAGGCAATTCGAACGGTTAGATCTCCGTTGCCGACTCCCACACTAGAGCACTATCAAAATCTGATGGAATTCCGCTTGACTTCGGCAAAATAATTCCTGAGATCAACTCGGACATGAACTTTAAGATCCCTCCAGTGAAGTCCTACGGGATATAGTCCCCTACTACCACTAATAATTTCAGGAAATTGCAACGGTTAGATCTCCGTTGCCGACTGCCGCACTACAACACATTTTCTGATCTATGCGAGATTTAGAATTCCAATCTGGAGTTTGGCATAACTTATCGCCGGACTACACACCGGGCATTGCAACAACTACCGTTAGAGCAAGTTATGAGGTGCTATCTCTTCTACATAATTTCTATGCAAATTAATTATATTAAGAATTTTATTATCCATTTGCGCGATCTTGTGTATGCAGTTTTAGGACATATATTATTTTTTGTGGCCACGCCGGTTTGCTATGTTTCATGCCGGCTTACAACGCCACGCTTGTACCAACCCGGGATTTTCACCCAAATTAAATATTTGATTGTTGCATTATTTTGTTGATTGCTAGAATTGTTTGCAGTATTTTCTTCGCCGATTTATTAGTCGGTGATTATATTTTTCCCCTCCTTCTCGTACCGGCATGCATGACTGAACCTTTCCACCATGCCACACAACCTTTTGCGACACCGGGTTTCGCGCGAGCACCGTCGCAACTTCTGGCACAAGACCATCCCTCGCCATCGGAACGAAAACCCTGTTTATTTAATAAATGGATTATTTTATTGGGCTCTGGAGAAATGTTCTCAGAACGATATCAAAGTGAGGTAGAGGTGACCGGCTCGCCGCGCTGAGCGCGTGGTTCGAGATTTCGTCTGAATCAGAGGTCGTATGGACTCCCTGCGGTCAAAAATGTAATCATCGAACGCGCGAGACAGAAACCGAAGGTGTTTGCGTAAACCTGCCATCCAGGAAAGCCTATAAATAGACCACCAATCTCTCCCACCCATTTTAGGGTTCCTCCTAGTCCATTTTTGCAGCCACCCCTTCCAAATATTCAGATCTGCTGCATTTTCCCTCTCTTCCCCGAAACCCTAGGTCCTGGTGATTTCTGGCCGTCAGATCTCAGGATCGGTGGCTCACGGGCATCCACGTCGTCCCTAACCTCCCACCAGCCAGCACCCAGCCATACGGGCCCCGCAGGGCCTCCGCCGGCCCAGAGACGCACCGCCGCGGGGCCGCCAAGCCCATCCGGGTTCTGCTCCAGTGGAGCTCCTCGCCGAGCCACCCTGCCACCCTTCGGCTCCTCGCACCTTCCGCCTCCGGCAACCTCGCCGCTGGTGAGCCTCCCTGTCCCACGCGTCTCTCCCTCCTCTCTCACCCTGCTCTTTTTCTCTCCTCACAGGTGGCGCCACCGCCATGAATGCCCGATGGCGAGCTCGAACCCAACGCCTGATGTACTCGCCGGAGCACCCCTCGTCGCCGCCCGGACGGGATATGGCCGAATCCGGCTGTTGGACCCTCGTTCCTGCCGATCCCTTCTGCCTCCGGTCTCCCAAGCCTCGCCGGAGCTGCGCCTTCGCCGGCAGCAGGCCACCATCCCCGTCGCCGCGATCGGGATCGGGAGGATCCCGATCCAGCGCCCGCTCGCTTGCTCGGTCTGCAGGTGGGCCGGTGTGCCACTAGCGGACCAAGAGCGCCCCTTCCATCCCACCAACAACCGCGGCATGCTGCCCCCCTCTCCCGTGGGCGAGCCTCCCTTAGCCGTCGCACACCTGCTTCCTGGGCCGAGCCCAACTAGATGAGCGCCCAACAACCCCCTTTTTTTCCTTCGACTTTCTAGCTATCGTGACTAGCCCTTGTATTATGTTGTGCCTCTAAGCGGTAGATAGCATAGTTGTGCCCGGATCTGTTTTGCCCGTTAGAACAGTTTCGGCCCAATAGCGTATTTATTATTTCTAGGCTTTGTAAATATCTGTTAATTCTTGCGATGTGGCGATTGCTATATCTTTTTAACCGTTAGTCGGATCGTGACGCGTTAAACATGAAACTTGCTTCGTTTTTTGTGTAAATTAATAAAATGTGCTCATTTTCCATGTTTGCGCTTGCCTACATGTTGTTTACCTGCTATTTACATCACATGCCACTATAGATGTAATAGGCCGTAACTTTTTAACCGTTGCTCTGATAAAATTGTTCGTTATATGTAAATTGGCTAGAATTGAATGTAGATTATGATTATGCTATTTTTTCTTGCTAATAAAAAATAATAAAATATGGTCTAGGGAGGGACAGTAATTAAACCATTATTTATCATGGGGTATTTAGCAGTTTGCCATGTTTAGGATTGTGCCTCACTTATATTGACTAGCATAGATACTTTACTTTGTGCTTCACCTCTTGTCGTGATTGTGTGACATGCCTTGCTTGTGTGAGATGACAAGTTAACAACTTTTCTCATGTTGCGTAGCTAAATTTTTTGAACCATTCTAAATGTGTGGTACTGTCGAGTGTGGACGATACATCACTTAACCTGTTAGTAACCGCTCTGGACGATAGATGCGATACCGTAGTGCGTTGTCTCGTGTTGCCTTCTTTTGTATGCTTGCTCTTGATTGCTTCGTAGTAATAGATGCTTGCCCGTTTGTTGCATTTCCAGTGTTTCCTTCTTGTGTGCTTCCGCGGTTACCCTCGGAGACGATGTGAGCTTGCGATCGACTACACGTCGGCGTCATCTTCTCATCAGGTAAGGGGGAGCATATATCATGCTTATAACTTTCAGCTCACTTGCCTAGGTATAGGATAGAAAGATTGCTTGATCCTACCAGCTCATAATTATGGCTCTCAAATAAACCCAAACAGCCATGTCCCCCCACATCCTATCAAACCATTATTTGGCCATGTACCTTGTCAGCTTAACCACTTCTTAGTAAGCATGCTTAGGATGCTACAACTGTTCCCCTATTACTTCTTGGATTGGGCTATCACATTATTATGTTGTTGTGGATGATATGATTATTATAATTTTAACTATATTCGAAGAAGGATGGAAGGTCTAGTTTATCCCGCCTCGATGCTTTGTTCCATTTGTGTCAACTAGTATACGAGTTCCGGGTATCAGTTCTAAGACTGAGAGTTCCTAATCGTGTGTGGGATTGTATGGGGTCCCCTTGTCTTACCTACCTAGCTGCAAACAGTTCTAGTGGTGGCCCAAGCTGATTTACCATTTGCAAACCATGCATGTGTCTCTCGGGTCGCTCCTGGCAGACATTCTTTAAAACACCCTGGGACAGTGGGGACATGGTTTCCTTGTTGTTACACCCTTGGCTGGCGAGGGCCCGACCCCATGTGAGGTGTCCCGGTAACCCAAACCCTGTTGAGACGGAAGAGGCCGATCCGAGCGTGGTCGGCTTTTGTATTGGATGTCAAGTCCCCGGGGGCCACCCGGAATTGTGCGTTATTAGTTAGAGGGACGTACTCTGACGTTCCGGATTTTCAGGCGCCTTCACACGCCAAGAGGAAATCGGGCGTACATGCGACGCCTCTAATGGGCAGTTGGTACACCTCTGCAGGGTAAAATCTTATCAAGAAGCCGTGACCATGTGATACGTAAAAAACGTATCTATAATTTCGGCTTGCTCCATGCATGTTTTGTGTGATATTGCTATGATCTAGATACACTTTCATACACTTTTGATCATATTTGTACTAACCTATTAACTCAGTGCACCCCAGTGCCAGTTCCTGTTTTCTGCTGTTTTTCTATTTCAGATTTCCCCCATATAAAAAGTGCCAGAAAAATTCCGGAAAAAATACAGGAAAAATCAACGTACATGAAGCTTCGAGAAGAGCCCGGGAGGGGCCAGAGGGGAGCCAGGGGGGCCCAGGCGGCCACCCGGCGCGGCCCCACCCCTGGGGCCCCTGGTCCACCTCTGGCTGCCCCCCTTCGCCTATTTATTCTCCGTCACGGGGAAACTCCAGAAGAGGAACCCTATTCCGCAAACTCGCCTCTGTTCCTCCGCCGCCGCGCTTCCGAAGATCGGGAGCACCAGAAGACCTCTTCCCGGCACCCTGCCGGAGGAAGGATTGACCTCCGGGAGTCTCCTCTCAAACATGGATGCTCCCCGGATGTCTCGTGAGTAGTTTTCCTTGGACCATGGGTCCGTGATAAGTAGCTATGTGATGTTTACCTCCCCTCTTTGATCTTCATTGTTCAGACCTCGTGAGATGCCATACATGATCGAGGCACCTTTGTAATATTTCTGCTGTTGCTATGCTGAGTTTGGAGGGATCTGATGGATTATGAGATTATGTTCAGATTGTGATAGAGTAATATATTTGGTTTTTATCTCTTATATTTTTGTTCCTAAGTAATTCTTGCATGTTCTCCGTTGCTATTTATTGCTTCGTCCAAGTAGTAGGTAGTGACTCCAAGAGGGAACGTTGTGCTAGATTGTGGGTTCATGCCCCCCGATGACACGCTTGAGTGACAGAAACATGAGTCTAGGGGATGTGTTGTTGCAACAAGGGGGGAAACAACGGTGCTTGTAACCGCGGTTACAAGGATTGTTTACTTTACGCAAAGTTCTTATATTGCAGTTGTCTGTTGCTTTGGGTTTACACTTTGGGTGGGCTCGCAACTTAATACCAGCAAGATGTTCTGGATATATATCTCAAGGTGGATGATTAGTAGTAGATGCAGATGGATTTCGGTCTACTTATTTTGGCGTTCTGCCTGTGATTTTGAGCCTCTTCCTTTCTTTTGTAGCATAGTTAGCATTGCGGTGCGTTCATAATCCTATCAATTGCCCTTCTGTAATTTGTTTACCTCGCATAGCAGTTTTATCGTCTTTTGGGAGAGAGACATCACTAGTGAACATCACGTATCTCGGTCCATATCCTCATTATTATTTCCAAACTATATTTACTTTACTGCTTTTACTTGCTATCATTATCCCTTGCGTTTTATCCTTTGTGAACAACAAGACCGGAGAGATTGACAACCTCTCTGAACTTCGTTGGGAACAAAGTTATCTGTGTCTGTGTGCAGGTCCACGTCACTTGCGCCGCTGACACCTACTTATCATCTCTGGAGTCCTACTGGAGACAAACCTTGGTATCTTCACCGAAGGAAAACTGCTGCACTACATCTCAAACCTTCCACTTGGGGTAACCAACGAAGGGCGAGAAGCCATCAAGCAAGTTTTCTGGCGCCGTTGCCGGGGACTCAAGAGTGCTAAGATAGGGGAGTTGCACACTACCCTTTACCTTTGTTTTTTAGTCTGGTTAGTTTACCTTTCAGTTTTTATCTCAGTGTCCTTTATGAAAAACCACAAAAATAGTTTCTACCTTTTGCCTTTGTCTTGCTTTGCCGATTTATGCTATCCTCACCATGGGTGATGAACCACCCAAATATGGTAGGATGGACATGTTTCACTTGGATGGTCTTCGATCAATTTGTGCTCGCGCTAAAAACCCAACCGACTTGGTTGAGGGAAAATCATTGGATGAGCATGCTCATTATACGCGGCACCGCCTATCTCAGAAAGGGAAACACTTATGGGATCAAATAAATGTTTCTTATTGCCATGCTAAAATTTTGTGCCACATTTATGATTTTACTTGCTGTTCTAATATAGATCATAAACACCTCCCTTTCCAATGTGAGTTTAATGAAAATGAGATCTTATCTTCTTATGCTAAAGGTGTTTATGATTACTTTGATGTTGAAAAGATTGAAGAGTTTGTTTCTTTTAAAGGTGCCTATGAGATTGCTTCTTTGATTGAAAAATATCACGATACTATTTTCGAGTCTGAAAACTTTGCAGTTCTTGCTTATTGCTTCAAGAATTATACTTCAAATTCTTATATTGAGGATTTAAAAAATAAAAATTTTCTGCCCAAGAAGAGGCCAATTATTTCATTGAGGAGGAATCCCATGATTCTGAGGACTCACTTGAAATATCCCTTTCTGAAAATTTTGATAATTGCTTTGTTGATGGCCAAGATGCCACTATGGATGATGCTGACAAAAATGAACTCTCTATAGTTCCTTATGTTAAGCATGAAATTGTTGCTATTTCACCCACACTTGATTGTCCTATTATCCTTTTGAAATCTCCAACTCCGGAGAACTTGGCTCTTATCAAGGCTCAATGTGATGGGTTGCATTTATCTTATAATCCTAAAGACCGTGTTGAAAACTATACACGTGTGCTTGCAGTTCATGAACAACATGATTTATGTGATAGTTATATTCTTGATGTTGTTCATGATACTACTGAAAATTATTTTGAGAGAGGAAAGTCTGGTTGTAGAAAATTCCATATTACTAAAACTCCTCTCTTTATGTTGAAAGTTTTGAAGATGCTCCTGTTCCACCTTTCTATGCATGCCACTTGGTGATTCTTTGACTTATTTTCTTACAAGATGCCTATGCATAGGAAGTGGGTTAGGCTTAAATGTGTTTCATATTTGTTTCTTGATGCTCTCTTTTGCTTCAAATTCTTATTATTATGAGAGCACCTTTTACAATCTTTAAGCCTAGCTTAAAGGCATAAAAGAAAGCGCTTTCGGGAGGTAGCCCGCAACGAATTTAGGTGTTTTATTTTTTCTTTTGTTGTGTCTTGATGATTTTTACTTCTGTAGCAACATCATTTTATCTTTATTTTTCAGCTTTGTGCCAAGTTATAGCCTCTTACGGCAAGGGAAGTAAAAGTTGTGACATGCTGTCCAGAAAACAGATTCTGTCCTTGTGACCAGAAAAATTTCAGAAAAATCACAGTTCATATTTTTGAGCTGAAATTTTTACACAGTGTGATCTATAAAATTACGAAACTTCCGTATGTTCTGAGTTTTTTTATTTGAGTTGCACAAGTGCCCCTAAAAAATTCTTTACTATCTGCTGTTCTGTTTTTCACAGATTCTGCCAGGTTTGGTCTGTCCTAACTTTTGCAAACCTTAAGCTTGCTTTTTCTTTGCAAAAACTTTTTGGCACTCTTGAGAAACAGTATCTCTTCAAGAATATCTTTATATCCAGTGGAAAAAAACTATTTATTAAGGGTACTAACCTCTCTAATCAGCTTATGATGAGTTATGTATGAAGGGAGTTTTCAAGTGTGTGATGGAAGATGATGAAAGAAGATCCAGGAGTGTCAAGCGCTCAAGCTTGGGGATGCCCCCATGCATACCCATTAAATATTCAAGGAGACTCAAGGGTCTAAGCTTGGGGATGCCCCCGTGCATCCCCTTCTCCATCAACAATCATCAGTTCGTACTTCGTCTCACTATATTTTTATCACTTCATGCGTTATGTGCTATGCTTGGAGCGTCTCGCTCTTAGGTTTTGTTTTCAGTTTTCTTTAGCTTTACTTGCTGTTCATAACAAGTTAGATCCCGTTTTACTTTGTGTGGGAGAGAAACACACTCCTCTTTCAATATCTAGAACACATCATAGGATTTTTCCTGTTTATCTTTTTGCTGTTGTGTGTTCTTTATCTTTTCATAGCTACTGCCATGTTTAGTTTTAGTCTTTGTTTTTCTTTAGCAAGAGCCTTGGCTTTTGTTTAGTTTGTTGCTGGAACTCTTTTTAGTTTTCATGTTTATCTTGTTAAAGAGAGTTGGTTGTTGCACTGAGTTATGTCTTGTTTTGAAAGTAGGTAATTGAGGTTGCTATTTAATTTTAGTAGTAACTTGCAATAGTTTTGAGGTATTGATGTGAGTAATGTTTGAACTTTTGGTGTCAAGAGATCTTTCCTATTAGTGATAGGTGTCGTATTTTGGGCAATCCGTGTGTATTTTCAAAACCTAAAAAATTAATTAAGAACTCTAGCTACTAGATGGATCACTACTCTTCTGAGGAGTCGAATATCAGAGAACACTCACGTACCAAGAGTCGAGGATGCGCAAGGATAACCAAACCCCCATACACTCCTCCTCGGGGTACTTGTCTCTTTGTGAACCTCCTTATTAGATTGAGAGTTACCGATAATAAGTGCATGAGTTCTTCGGACTAATGTAAGTATTGAAAGTGGACACTTCCACCTTCCCATATTTTGCTAGCCTCTCCCGTACCGTGCATTGCCTTCTTCTCACTCCGAGAGTTGGTGTCCACCTTCGCCCGTACATCCAAACCCTTGGCATGATACGCTTTGTCATCATAAGCCTCCTTATATCTTCCCTCAAAACAGCCACCATACCTACCTATCAAGGAATTTCCATAGCCTTTCCGAGTTATATTTCAATGCAACTTCCACCTCTTCATGACTTGATCTTCATGTCATACATGTTCTTGCTACACTGGGAGCGACATACATTGCATACTTCATGATAGTTACATCTTCTTTTTGTTTTGAGTACCTTGTAAAGTTTGAAAGATCTCCTTTATCTTCTTGTAAAATAGAGTGTTACCCTGAAGTGAGGAAAAGATCCCAAAGTGGACACATTAAAAGATACCAAAGAGGACAAATGAGAGTTAAATAGAAAGAGCAATTGAGGCCAGAAAAAGATACAAAAAAATAGAAAAAATAGAAAAAGAAATAAAAAGAGAGAAAGGCGCAACACTACTATCCTTTTGAGAGATCCACACTAGTACTCCCTTTATATCCTTGTACTCCATAGAGATGATCATTATGCATATAGCTATGTGGGGACCTTCACACTATAGAACTTGGCTTGCATATTCCAAGGATGAGCCTCCTCAAACGAGCTCTAGGTCTTCATGAGCGAGCAAGTTATATGCACCCCCACTAGTTCTTTTGGAGAGCTTCTTAGCTCGTATGCGCTTCCGTTGCATGGCAATCCCTACTCCTCACATCATATCTATCATTTGGCATCCCTTGCCTATGATTTTCCTCATTGATGTGAGCCTTTCTCATCCTTTTTGTCTTCCTCCTCCACCATACATCTCTCTTTTCCATCTTAAGTGTCAACTCTCATGCTTACGCTCATCCATTGCATGAGTGCTCAAAATGTCGAAAAGGAGTGGATGAAATTGACTTGTACCTAGCTAGTGGTCTGGGGACGAGTCAAGATAAGATTCCAAAGAAGACCAAGTGTGAAACTTTAGTAGATTGAGTTCTCAACACAAAAATTACTTTTTCTCATATTCCCTATCCCCCTTCTTGCACGCAAACACCATTTCGAGACATTCGAGTCACGGACAGCGAGAGCTCTTGCACCTATTGTTCTTTTGTTACTTTTTTCAATGTTAATATCGAATCTTGCATGTTATGACTTGAATTGGATCTCTAACCTTGATTGCTTTACTTTTCAAAGTTCTTTTATGGTTGCTAGCATGTCACCACAGAAATTATGTTGTTATCATTTACCTACTCGAGGATGAGCAGGAATTAAGCTTGGGGATGTTGATACGTCCAAAACGTATCTATAATTTCTGCTTGATCCATGCATGTTTTGTGTGATATTGCTATGATCTAGATACACTTTCATACACTTTTGATCATATTTGGACTAACCTATTAACTCAGTGCACCTCAGTGCCAGTTCCTGTTTTCTGCTGTTTTTCTATTTCAGTTTTCCCCCATATAAAAAGTGCCAAAAAAATTCCAGGAAAAATCAGCGTACAAGAAGTTTCGAGAAGAGCCACGGAGGGGCCAGAGGGGAGGCAGGGGGGCCCAGGCGGCCACCCGGCGCGGCCCCACCCCTGGCCGCGCCAGGGGGGCGCCTAGGGCCCCTTGTCCACCTTTGGCTGCCCCCCTTCGCCTATTTATTCTCCGTCACGGGGAAACTCCAGAAGAGGAACCCTATTCCGCAAACTCGCCTCTGTTCCGCCGCCGCCGCGCTTCCGAAGAGCGAGAGCACCAGAGAACCTCTTCCCGGCACCCTGCCGGAGGGAGGATTGACCTCCGGGAGTCTCCTCTCCACCATGGATGCTCCCCGGATGTCTCGTGAGTATTTTTCCTTGGACCATGGGTCCGTGATCAGTAGCTATGTGATATTCTCCCCCCCTCTTTGATCTTCATTGTTTAGACCTCGTGAGATGCCCTACATGATCGAGGCACCTTTGTAATATTTCTGCTGTTGCTATGCTGAGTTTGGAGGGATCTGATGGATTATGAGATTATGTTCAGATTGTGATAGAGTAATATATTTGGTTTTTATCTCTTATATTTTTGTTCCTAAGTAATTCTTGCATGTTCTCCGTTGCTGTTTATTGCTTTGGTCAACTAGTAGGTAGTGACTCCAAGAGGGAACGTTGTGCTAGATTGTGGCTTCATGCCCCCTGATGACACGCTTGAGTGACAGAAACATGAGTCTAGGGGATGTGTTGTTGCCACAAGGGGGAAAAACGGTGCTTGTAACCGCGGTTACAAGGATTGTTTACTTTACGCAAAGTTCTTTTATTGCAGTTGTCTGTTGCTTTGGGTTTACACTTTGGGTGGGGCTCGCAACTTAATACCAGCGAGATGTTTTGGATAGTTATCTCAACGTGGATGATTAGTAGTAGATGCAGATGGATTTCGGTCTACTTGTTTTGGCGTTCTTCCCGTGCTGTTGAGCCTCTTCCTTTCTTTTGTAGCATAGTTAGCATTGCGGTGCGTTCATAATCCTGTCAATTGCCCTTCTGTAATTTGTTTACCTCGCATAGAAGTTTTATCGTCTTTTGGGAGAGAGACATCACTAGTGAACATCACGTATCCCGGTCCATATCCTCATTATTATTTCCAAGCTATATTTACTTTACTGCTTTTACTTCCTATCATTATCCCTTGCGTTTTATCCTTTGTGAACAACAAAACCGGAGAGATTGACAACCTCTCTGAACTTCGTTGGGAACAAAGTTATCTGTGTCTGTGTGCAGGTCCACGTCAGTTGCGCCGCTGACACCTACTTATCATCTCTGGAGTCCTACTGGAGACAAACCTTGGTATCTTCACCGAGGGAAAACTGATGCTGCACTACATCTCAAACCTTCCACTTGGGGTAACCAACGAAGGGCGAGAAGCCATCACCATGATTATGGATGACTTGGGACCTACGTCTTGTTCATAAATAACATCAATTGAATAATAACGATAACTTGATCAACGTGTGTGTGCCTTGACTGCTTCTTCTTCATCGGGTGATGAAGGGGAGGACAAGGATAGGATAGGTGTTATGTTTGCGTAAGTAGCTGATAACAGGCTTGTTGGACCCGATTCCTCATCGAATGCTTGGCTTCTCATGTTACTCTAAATAGAACGTTAGCCACTCATATATTTCTAGTGCGGCTGCAACTTCACCACTAACCTCATCTTACCGTGAGAAGTTAGTTATCTGACTTATTGATATAGCTCACCCCTTCTTCTCTCTTTTACGCACGATATGCAAACAATCTTGTACTTCAGAGGAGCTCGACGATCCTTCTTCTGGATGCCTTCGTGGAGACTCGACGATGACTAGTTAGGTGGATCCCGGCGAAGAGCCTCGACCCATGTGGTTACGAGAATGGTGTGATTTACCTTTTCCACTAGGCATTTGATTGTAGTCTGTACTCAAACATATATGTTCCGTTGTTGTATTGTATTAAGGCAGTTGTATGCCGATTGTATGAGATGTTGTATCCTTGTAGCTGTAATGTTGTGATATAATGTTGAAATCCGAGACATATGGCTTCGTCATATGTCACGGTGGGTCCGATATGTGCTTCCTCCTCGGGTTTGGAAGGAAACGTCCAAATCTGAAACAGTACCGCATATCGGGTCTTGCAACGCTCGACGTCAAAATTTACGTAATCTTACTGCGCCACGCTTGATGTCAACATTTATGATGTCCTACAATGTCATGCTCAATGTCTACATGACCTCGTCGGCTTACGGTGTCGCGCTCGACGCCTACACCTGCATCGGCGTACAACATCGCGCCTGAAGCTCAGGTCCACGTCGGCTTTACCTCGCCGGTTTCACTGATCACGGCGTCCAAGCCACGAGCACGGCCACGCCGCCAAGTCTCCCACGCGCCGACTCTAGCGCCGCTCCGGCTCGTCGGCCTCCCACAGAAGCCGATTCGAGTACAACGCAACTACGCGCGATTGGACAATAAATCAGGTGCCATCTATCCTATTTATTTTTGAATATTATTTCCTATGAAAAATACTATTTTTTATAGCTAGCGGTATTATTACGCAGGAAAAATAAATTACTATAAAAGTGACGTCACACCTCGGATACGAAGGTCGAACCGTCATTGGCTTCCAGCGTCGTGCTCGACGCTCCCGTCTATGCCGGTTTCAAGAGGCTGCTCGATATGTCGGTCAGGTGATCAATTGTCGACTCCAACGAGATCGACTATAACCTCATCACGACCGACTTCCATGATGATTTGGGTTTATTCTGCATCGTCAGATCAGCTAAGTCACATTCATATGTCATATATTTCATTCCAATCAATTTTCTATGGTGCACCTTTGAGATAAAACTCGGGGGGCTATTCCACATGCATTTAAGCTATATACTCATGCCCAAGAATACTAGTTGCCACGGTTCATAGTGTAAACATGGGTATCGTAGTTCCTTAACGATATATTCGATGCTTGTTTCTTTATTGAGACATGTAGAAGGAGTATGTAGCCGACTCCTCGAGTCGACTCAAGATTCGGGGGCTATACCTCCTTTGGGACCCATCGGAGAATGATATTGATATATTATATTCAAACGACACATTATAATTGACCGACACGCATTGGCGCTGGTTTGCAGGAAATTCTGGAGAAATCAATCCATCCTTCACAGTCCTTAGAAAGATTCTAGTTCATTGAAAAATCCCGGCTCACATTTCGATTCATTGAAAAATCCCGGTTCAGATTTCGGTTCGTTAAGAAACCCCGACTCAAATTTCAGTTTGTTGAAAAATTCTGGCTCATATTCCGGCTCATTTAAAATTCCATCTCTAATATTCGAGTTTGGATTGGTTGAGTTCATTGAACAATTTCGACTCCTTCATCAGTTCCGGTTCATCACACTATACTAGCTACACAAAAAATCTGGTAAGACCCGAAACCTCTAGAACCTAGTTTGCGTTATTTTGTATCGTATCATTTTGCATTACACCTTTATCGTTGTCTAAAGCTGGGGGCTTGATCAACCCTTTACTTTGGAACCCGATATATCTTGGTACAACTGTCCTGCAAGCTCGATGAAACTCACACTATGATGACAAAGATGCAAGTCGTGCTTAAGCCAATCAACGACTCCCGACGGGGACGTCGGTTGACCCTGACTTCTCCATAAGACATGAACTTGTTGACATAAATGCAAACGAAGCTAGCTTACAAAGATGTTCGGACCTACACACAATTACATGACAAAAGTGTTAAATTCATTATAACCTCATTTTTTGTGTTATTACAAAAACCTCATCGTTTAGTCAGGCTATGATATTCACATGTATGCTTGCAATGCAAACTCGCACTCAGATGACCTAGTTGCTTACCTTAAATTCAATCAACACTGGTGCCGTAAAGTAATCTACATTGACCCTGAACCTAAGTCCTCCTAGCACTACTACAAGTCATGCGATGCCGACTTACAGAGAAGTTCGCTCCTACAATCGAGACTGACAATTCCTTTACATGAGTCACTCGACAGCATTCGATCATGGAGCCGGTCAACCCTGAACTTACTTGATCAAAGGATGTTTCTGCCACGTGTACGGATGACATCTAAGAGCAAAAAGAATATTATGCGAAGGAGGTACTAAGCAAAATATTATTTGTGCAAGAAAAATATTATTCTGCTGCAGGTACATCTCACATTTTTTAAATATAACCCCAGGTCGTCACACGTTTAAAAAAAAACGTAGAACCTAGGGGATACAATTTTATTGAGGGAGCCTACCAGTAAGTAAATCATGGTCAAACATATTACTAACAAATAGATCGGCCTGGAAAATACACGGTCCGACATAATTGTTGGCACGAATTATTCCGAGTTGATGAAAGAAACATATTCCATTACTCGAAGGGCCACTTCATTTGGAAGCTGGGAACACAACCCGGTATATCATTTTTACAGACTTCAGCAAGCATTCATTGGTCGGTTTTCATCAGCAATCAACACATTTGCAGGGCTTCACAAAAATTTTACCGGCCTTAGCAGACAAAAAACTGCAAAGATTATATAAGTCCCGGATCGCTCCAAGAAAGACAACCCAAACTTGAGGGCTACAGGTGATATGGATATAAATTTCCCGAAAAAAAAATCGAGTCCTTTTACAAGACCCGACAGGGCAAGAAGCAACATTGGACTCAAAGGTGGAAGAGCTCAAAACTGGAGAATATCGGGTTCGTTGACATGAAGCAATGAAGCAAGCCGGCCTAATGGTTTGGCCTCCAGACCCGGTCTTTTATCCTTACTATTCATTATTTTGGAAATTTACCATGGAGGCGCACCTGGCGTTCTCTTATAAGACAATCTTGCATTGACAAAGCACAGGGTCCGCTATAGGAAGGAAGTCCCGATCTTGGAAGGAGTCCACTTCACATGGAAGGCACGAAAGACTACAAGCTTTTGAGTAGGACTCCGACAATTATTTGACTAGTAATACAAGATGAGACTAGTTTGTATTAGGCTAGGACTCTACATGTAAGCCTTCCCCTTCAACCTATATAAGGAGGTGTAGGGCGCCCCAAAGAGGGCAGAAGTTAGAAGCTCTATAATTAGACTTTGGAGATTCAGGAGATGCAACAAGCTCTAGATTAGAGATTATGCTCCGGTCATCTAGACCGGAGGCGATTAGACACAACTATAGAAGAGTTGTGACGCCCCCAAAATCAATCCGTGTACAGTAATCATACACGCAGGGTACACGGCTGAGATTAGGGTGCCACGGTGAGAATATCACAGCACAACACTAAACACAAAAGGATAAAAAAATATGTTACAATACCAGGGATCACGAGGATCCGAATACATAAGTCATACAAGCCATAATATCTGAGTACAGACATAGTTAGTCAAGTTTTGCCTTAAGAAGGCTAGCACAAATTACATCAGAGATATAGATCGAAAAGGCGAGGCCTCCTGCCTGGGATCCACCGAACTACTCCTGGTCGACGGGGAACTCGACGTCATAGTAGACGCCTCCGGGGTACTCCTGCTCCTGGGCTCCAACGTCGAATGCAGCGGCCGATCAGGAAAAGCGAAAAAGGGAAATAAAGCAAAGGTGAGTATCTAGCATACCCGCGAGTCTTACGTCCGCTACTAAGCATTTATGCATGTATCAAATGGAAAGGGGAGGCTGTATATAGTGGACTGCAAGATAGAAATCAGAATAAGGGTAAGAAGCTAGGCCTAACGAATACTAGCATCTTCCGACGAGTCTTGCAGCTTGAGGACAGAATAGCCAACAGTTTATATAAAGCATAAAATAGCAATGCAGCAGAAGTTGTTGCAGCATCGTATAATAGTAAGATGTAATAATTAACAATGCCTCCGAGATCCCCTCCTCGACATCCCCGCGAGGAAGAGAACCCGGAACCATACAGTTTAATAATAATAGTTTGTAGTGGTAAGATCCAGCTTCAGCATAAAGCGCCCTGTTACCGTGGACACGGCTATTCGAATAGATTAAACTCCCTGCAGGGGTGCACTACTGTTCAGGCTGCACGCTCGGATCTCCAGGGTGGCGGGAACCTTGTTAGGGAACGCTCCACCAAAGCTATCGGACACGGCGCAGCCCATCCTAGGCTCAGCAGAGAGGCCATCCGCCGGACTAAATCCTATGCGCCAAGGGGTCTAGGACCCTCACCCTTGCACGCTCTGCACGGTGCGAGGCTAGCCGGGAAGTAAAAGCAAACACCACTCGCGAGTAAAGAAGACACACAACTTCCCGGCAATCAGACCGTGATACTGCTGACGTCTGAACAGCTTTCAAATGAACTATGACGCAGGGGAGCCCATAACTCCTTATCCCACGTGAAGGTAGTGCATACAAACCAACGGGCCTCTCAAGTTATCCACCGAACCATTTAGCATTTTATTAACTTGCGAGACAACCGTTATCGTTGCCTCGACTTAACTAACCCGCGGACAACGACAACAGTAAGGAACACCAGTACATCGGTGCCTGCCCTGTCGTCTCACCAAGTCTCTGCAGTTACCAACAAGGTGAACCGTCTCCTTACCTTGTCTCGCGTGTGCTCCTGGGGGAGCTCGACTTTCGTGGTTTGGTAACTCTCGCGGCCAACGATCAGGGGCCAAGCACACCGGTATACTGGTCGTACCCTCCCTGTCGTCCCGTCGCAATACCTCTCGCAGGCACCGTTGGGTCGCCCGACTTCTTACCTTTAAGGACAACCGATGCTCAAGTATCTAGAGCGGCTATACAGAGTCAGCAACGAGTGGAGTACAAGGACTACTCCTTGATAGCTCACACTTGATGACGGCTCGGCAAAGCCGAGCTAGGGGGCCTGAAGCGGTGTCTGCATTGTACCGTACCTGTGCAGTTATAATATTTGTATCCGCGTTCACTCCCCTGAGTGATCATGACCCTCTATCTAATCCTAGCTAACAATGAGCAGGGCTCACTGCTGAATATAATATATATATTTATATAGGCAACATAGGGTAAAGGAAGGTACATCAAGGGGCGACAAAAACATGCTATGCAATTGAATAGGATTGTAACGTAGTAGCAGCATTAACAATGCCTAGTGCAAGAAATGTACGGAAAGATAGGCGATATCTGGGGAAGAGAATGGCTCTGCTTGCCTGGAAGCTTGACGGTAGGGGTAGGGTCGTCGACGAAGTAGTCGTACTCAGCAGCGGTGTAGTCGGCGGCAGCAGCGGGGTCTACCGGAGAATAAAGGGGGGAAGAAACAGTAAATATAAAGCAATCATATGAAAACATATGAATGACATGGAAAATGCATCGATGTCGGTATTCTAACGCAGTACGATGTATCAGGCTCGGAACGGAAATTCATCCGGGGATGAATTACTAGCTCCGGGTGATTACCGGACAGTGTGTCCGGAGGGGGGAGGTATCATGCCGGAGGTGTCATGGACATCCGACAAACGTATGGGTGGTGTACCCATCTTAGTTGAACTATTCTGAACAACTTTCGTGTTCAGAATAAATTCATCCGGATACTTTAACAGTACCGGACAAATCATCGGACAGACGGTCCCGAGGGGGACGGTTCGATGTTTGTTGTGTTAGAGGGGTGTGGTAGACATACAGATAGCGTATTCGTATTCGTTTTATTTTTCTGATCAATTTACATGTATAAATTTTTTGAATTTGAATTACGGTTTAAAAGATATTGAATTTTAAAGTTTTAAATCAATTTAAATGATTTTCTGAATTGTTTTATTATTAAAACAGTAACATTATCCACAACAAGGTTGACTAGTCAAACCTGACCAGTGGGTCCCACTGGTCAGCCTCACATTGCTAATAAATCAATTAATTAAATTTAATAATAGTGGGGGTCCCACATGTCTTACTAACAGAATAAATTAAACCAGTTAATTAATTAGCTTACAGGTGGGACCCATGTGTCATTGACACAATGGTTAGTTAATCAATTTAATTAAACTAAAGGGCCAAGGGCCCACATGTCAATGGCCCCAGGGGGTTTTATTTCTCTAACAGTTTTTCATTAGGGGGGCAGGGCCCACTAGTCATAAGGGGGGGGGGGGGTTAGCCAGGGGTCAAACCTCTCTGGTTTAGACCACGAGCACGCAAGGCACGCCGGCGGCGAGACCGCATGGCGGCGAGCACATAGGGGCACTCCGGAGACCAAACGCGGCGTGGAGGCTAGGAATCGAACGGGTCCATGACCCTACATCTACTAGTACACGAGGGGGAGGCCAGGGGCGACCACACGGTGACTTCAGCGAGCCACCGCGGAGGCCGGAGCGCGGCGGTGCGAGTACGGCCACCCACTACTCGAAATCGAACGAGGGGTGGGCCAAAAGGTTCGCCTCCTCACCGTGGAGCGCGTAGGGGAGGCAAGCTGCTCGGGGAGGGGCCGAGGCTGCCAGAATTTGAGAAGTTCGCCGGCGACCGCAGTGGAGAAACGACGGCGATGGCGAGGCTCCAGTGGACGCCGGTTTCGATTGGGGGCGCGGGAAGAAGGAGTCGGGCGCGGGCTAGCTCTTGGACAAGACGGCCGGGCCGGAGGTGGCCGTTGGCCGCGTGGGTGCAAGCCGGCACGGCCACGGCGAAGCTCGAGCCCGAGCAATGGAGAGGGAGACGGGGGCGCAAGGGGAGGAGGAAGGAGATGCCAGCTAGGGTTACGCGCAGGGGGTGGGGGTGGACTATTATGTCCATGGCGAGCCGGCGGATGAAGGGCACGGCGACGACCATGGCCGTGGCACCGGCGGATGGGTGCCACGCCATGGCGGGCGTACGGGAGGAGGGGGATGAGCGGGGGTTGGTGGGCTATCGGCCGTTTTGGCCCAGGGGAGACGGGGTTGGGTTGGGCCCGTGAAGGGGAGGGGGTTAGATAGGTTTTGATTTTTCTTTTCTTTTCCTTTTATGTAATTTCTCTTTTTCATTTCTTTTATCTGTTTAACATTTTTGTAAAATATGTTAGGTGCCTCAAAATTAGAACAACAGTATATAGCAGTGCCACAAAAGTTTTTGCAGCAAAAGAAAATCATTAGATATTTCTTTTAAATATTAAATGCCCAAAGTAAGGGTTTTAACCTACTGTTTGAATTGTTTGGAATTTTCTATAACTCAATAAATACCCAATCCCATTTGGATTTGGTCCACTGAATATTTGTGATTTTATAAAAGTAGTTTCACAAATTTTGGAGAAAGTTTATTTTTCACATTGGTTTTAATATTCCACAAAAGGAATTTTGATATTTGATTTGATTTCAAATGTTTATGGGTTGGACTTTGTTTTGACCCATGATGATCAAGGCCCAAGGTTCACATTGCATTCAACAATAACAAAGGGGTATTGAATTTGAGCTGAACCAAGTTGATCAAACAAAATTTTGAACAGTAGTGATGAACAGTAATGGTGATTACTGTTCACTGACAGTGAGAGTGTTACAAGAGTCGCCGACACGCCGATGGCTTCACGTGAGCAAAGTAATAAGACCTAGCCACAAATAAAATGTAGGGTTTTTAACGGATGATGTTTCCCGGGGCCCGAAGCTTCATAAATCGCGTTTCCCTCTCTTTGTGTGATTTTCTTCCTCCTCGTACACTCGTAGCAAAGGCCCCACAATCAAGTTCTCTCATGAGTACGTCTGTCGTGTTTTTTCCATGACAGTCCCCCTGACAAGGGGGCGGCGCTTAAAATGAGGCTTGGATTGTAACACCCGAGGTGGGGCCCCGCGTGTCCCCGCATCGCTTAAGGAAAGCGGTGGCGAGGCTTCTTCTGGGAAGCGCCATGGATGAGTCTTCCGGATGGGTCTTGTACACTTTCTCACGAAATCTTCTTGGGTAAAAGATGAAATTTCCCGGATCAGTGAGATAAGCTCCCGTTCTCTGATAGTAGCCCCCGGGACTAGTTTGGTGCAGGCCGCCTGCCCGAGAGCAAAACTAGGCCAGACTTTCCGGCAAGTTGAATAGGCTCATAAGTGATTTTAGCAACCAGAACAGGCGTGTGGCTTCGTGCCCTCCTGACAGGTTGGTAATGACGCATGCCGAGAGGTGTATGCGCGTGCAGACCTTTATGTCGGCTATGGAGGCCATGGGGCGCCACGACTCCTTGCTCGAGGTGGAGTAACAGCGGTATTAACAAGGTGCCTCCTGGGAGTAGGTATTTAACCGTCCCATTGGGGGGCATCTTCTAGCAGGTGTCTTCTCTTCCAATCGGAAGTTGTGCTCCCGCCATAGCACCAAAGCTTCGTGACCGCGCTTCCGCTGGCGCTAACGATGTTAGCCCGTTGGCCTACCGGGGCGGTGGACCGTGCGGTCACCCTGGCCGCGGGAGGGGAAGCAGAGGTGGACGTGTCAAGCAGGCCATCGGGTCTTCAGGAGAAATCATCTTTCCCGTTCTCTGGGGCCGACGACTCCGAGGCAGGGGCGGCCAAGGTGGAGGCGGACGCGGTGCCAGTGGACATGGTGGACGGGCCGCAATGCCGTCGGCGATCCTCCGCATCATCGACCATGACGAGGCCATGGACTTGGAGTTCATCGTGGAACTTCCAATCACTTGCATGTGACTTCCTCTGTCGAAGAAGTTCTGCTTAGTCGTAAGGTATGCTCAACCCGCGCATCTATGGATTAGAGTGGACGGGTGTACGCACGGAGCGGTACGCGTCGACACTTGCTTCTTGACCAACGGGGGTTTGCTCCTGACCCAGGGTTGGAAGGTCTTTGCCCGTGGCCGCAAGTTGAGCAGGGGGATCTTCTTCTTTTCTGGTACGATGGTGACGGAAACTTGTCCGTGAAGATCTTTAGCGCTAATGGTGACCAGGTCGAGTGCTGCCCGGAAAGCTCGAGTAGCGGCGCCAGGGGCTCCTCGGATGAAGAGGAGGACGACGCTTCTTCCGACAAGCATGGAGGGGAAGATAGCTCCAGCGATGATGGGAGCGCCGACGCCTCCGGGGAGGATGTCAAGGCCGTGATCCGCATCGACTGAGCTTGCCTCTTCCACACCTTCGTCGGGGTTCTTCATTTTCTTTTCTTCTTTCTTGTAACCGGTCTGGAAAGCCTGCGGGCTCCGGTTTAGGAACTGATTTTGCGGTGGACGAAGAGATAGTTTCCGCTTTGCTTGTGGTTGCTTCATTTGCTATATTATTCCTATAGCGGTACCTTGCCATAGTGGGGACAAGGACAAGGAAAAATAACAAAAGGGAGAGAGAGGTTGAGAAATCACCGCATACTACTACCTGATACGTCTCAAACGTATCGATAATTTCTGCTCGCTCCATGCATGTTTTGTGTGATATTGCTATGATCTAGATACACTTTCATATACTTTTGATCATATTTGGACTAACCTACTAACTCAGAGCACGCCAGTGCCAGTTCCTATTTTCTGCTGTTTTTCTATTCCAGGTTCACCCCATATTAAAAATGCTCCAAAAATTCGGGAAAATCGGATAAAAAATCAGCGCAACGGAGTCTTCCAGAAGCCCCCAAGTGGGGCCAGAGGGCCACCACCAGGGGCCCAGGCGGCCACCTGGCGCAGCCAGGGTCTTAGCCGCGCCAGGGGGCACCTGGACCCCTGGTGGCCCCCCTGGCTGCCCCCTTCGCCTATTTATTCTCCGTGAAGGGGAAACTCCGAAGAAATAACCATATTTTCCAATCTCCCCTCTGTTCCGCCGCCGCCTCACTTCCAAGATCGGGAGCACAATCAGGACCCTTCCCGACATCCTACCGGAGGGAGGATCGACCTCCGGGAGCTTCTCCTCCACCAAGGACGCTTCCCGGATGTGCCGTGAGTAGTCTACCTTGGACCATGGGTCCGTGATCAGTAGCTATGTGATGTTCTCCTCCCCTCTTTGATCTTCATAGTTTAGACCTCGTGAGCTTCCCTACCTGATCGAGGCACATATGTAATTTTCTGCTGTTGCTATGTTGAGTTTGATGGGATCCGATGGATTATGAGAATATGTTCAGATCGTGATAGAGTCGAAGGGTTCGTTGCATAGAAAACAAAAATTTTCCTACGGTTGTAACAGCCAAGATCACATCTAGAAGATCACTTGTAACGGTTTGAGAAGGACTCACCCTCGAAGACCAAAAGCTTTAACGAGAACTATTCTCGTGGGTGATGTAGTCGAACACTCGCCGACCTCAAGGTCGTGATGAAGACTTGACGCCACGAACGGGCAGCGTCTCCGTAGTCGGTCACACGTACAGATTAGTGACGACCTCCGCCCCTTGCTCCAGTTGGGCAGCGGAAGTAGTGGATTTCTCGGGAACTCCAGCAGCACTACGACATAGTGGTGGTGGTGGTAGAGAAGATCTTGAGCAGGGCTTCGCCTAAGCACCGTACTCGTGAAACTGGATCAGCAAGCAAGGGGAGGAAGATGCCAACCAAAGGGCATATGAGAGATGCAGGAATGAGTGAGTAGAGGGGTCTCCACCCATCTATATATAGGAGGGGGAGGCAGCCCCCAAGGGGTAGCACGCCCCAACAGGTGCCCCCACCTCTCCCCTCATCATGTGGGTGGACTCTCCACTCACAAAAACAAAGGGTCACACATTATTCCCATAACTTCCATAATTCTCCACTCAAAATTCCAAGAGTTTATCACATTAAAACACTTTTAATTATCTTGTTTAATGTCACTCAAATTAATGAAAACTTCATTCAATGAGTACTTCATTGATGAACACTTCATTCAATGAACACATTAACAATTATCCCCTTGAACTATTTTGACATACCGAAATTATTCCAGCAGTTTTATCAAAACAGTCCATGTGTTGTCCAGTATATTCTCTGGCGTTCCGTATCCACTCAAACGCGTCAACGAATCCTTAAGTGTGTCACCCTACGGTTCGTGAATAAAATGGACATGACAGAGACTCTTCTCTGATCAACAATCATCAGCGGGATCTGGAGATGCATGATGACTCCCACTTACTCAACGATGAACTAGTGATCGTGTGAACCAAAATTCCGTAACCAATTCCTTTTGTCTCGCGATATTTTACTTGTCCGAGATCCGATCATTTGGTATCATCCATACCTAGTTCGATCTCGTTACCGACAAGTACTCTTTACTCATTCCGTGATATAACATCCTCGTGAGCCAGTCACGTGCTTGCAAGTGATGTCAATGTGATATCACCGAGAGGGCCCAGAGTATATCTCTCCGTCATCTGGATGGACAAATCCCACTCTTGATCCACGAGCCTCAACTAACACTTTCCAAGTACCCAACGACACCTTTATAATCACCCTGTTACGGTGTGACGTTTGATGGAATCAAAGTACTCTTCCGATGTCAGTGATTGACGTGATCTCATGGTCTAAGGATTAGGGTTACTTCGTGAAAGTTTGATACAACAATAGAAACTTTGATGACATGATCGTATTGCTATAACTACTGTGGGTGTATGTTCATCACATCATTCTCCAATGATATGACCTTGTTATTAACGACATCCAATGTCAATGATCAGGAAACCTTGATCATCCGTTAATCAACAAGCTAGTATAAAGAGAGACATTACTAGGAACCTTTTCTTTGTTTATTAAACACACATGTATTAACGTTTCCGGTTAACACAATTATAGCATGAAAATAAACATTTATCATAAACATGGAATAAGATAATAACCACTTTATTATTGCCTCTCGGGCATATTCCCTTCAAGAGTAATATATTTGGTTCTGATCTCTTATATTTTTGTTCCTAAGTAATTCTTGCATGTGCTCCGTTGCTTTTTATTGGTTTGGCCAAGTGGTAGGTAGTTACTTCAAGATGGAACGTTATGCTCGATTGTGGGTACATGCCCCCTGATGACACACTTGAGTGACAGAAACAAGAGTCTAGGGGATGTGCTGTGGCCACAAGGGGGAAAACAACGGTGCTTGTAACCACGGTTACAAGGATTGTTTACTTTACGCAAATTTCTTTTAATGCAGTTGTCTGTTGCTTTGGGTTTACGCTTTGGGTGGGACTCGCAACTTAATACCAACGAGATGTTCTGGATAGATATCTCAAGGTGGATGATTAGTAGTAGATGTAGATGGATTTCGGTCTACTTATTTTGGCGTAATGCCCATGCTTTTGAGCCTCTTCCTTTCTTTTGTAGCATAGTTAGCATTGCGGTGCGTTTATAATCCTGTCAATTGCCCATCTGTAATTTGTTTACCTCGCATAGCATTTTTATCGACTTTTGGGAGAGAGACATCACTAGTGAACATCACGGGACCCCGGTCCATATTTTCATCATTTTTTACAGGCTTTTTCATTTTTCAGCATTTACTTTCAGTTGCTACCATTATCACTATCATTATCATTATCATTATCCCTTGTGTGTTTGACCCTTTGTAAAAAACAAGACCGGAGATATTGACAACCTCTATGAACTTCGTTGGGAGCAAAGTTAATTGTATCGTGTGCATGTCCGCGTCAGGTGCGCCACTGACACCTACTTATCATCGCTGGAGTCCTATGGGAGACAAACCCTATCCTCTACATAGGGGAAATTTTCTGCTATCCTACATCTCACCTTCCACTTGGGGTAACCAACGAAGGATGAGAAGCCATTACCACTTCCACGCCATCACTACCCGACATGCAAAGCTACAAGCGAGAGTATTGTCCGGTGGGATTTTGCGCACCGGTTACGTGTCTCCCGAAAAGCATGCCGAGAAGTAGGGTTAGTCAACATTGTTAAAGTAAATCATACTAACACACATTGATTTCACCCCGGAGGTTTAATTTTGGGCTGCATTCATAAACATGGGCCCGGAGATCAGAGCTTACAAATGGGGCACCACCGGGAAACTGGTCATCCGACAACTTTATGCCCTCACGGGTAGAACTTACGGAGATGGTACTTCCGGAGGTGCTCGATGTTCCACGAGTTTCTCACGAGATCACCATCCTCGGTCTCCAGGTGGACAGATCCGGACCAGGTGACTTGGACTACCCGATAAGGGCCTTCCCACTTTGGAGACAACTTGTTTAGACCCCTCCCAGACTGCAGTCGAGGAAGGACAAGGTCGCCTTCCTCAAGTTCCCGGGAGCGGACGTGGCGACTGTGGTAGCGGCATAGTCCTTGCTGGTAGCACGCAGCGCGCGTAGCAGCCCGAGTACATACTTCCTCGGCAACAACGAAATCTCCTTGTTGGAGTTGCTTCTCTTCGGCTCATCGAAGGCTCGAACTCGAGGATATCCGTATATGAGTTTTGTGCCGAGTACCGCCTCCGCTCCATAGACGAGTGTGAACAGCTTCTCATTTGTGGCTCGGTTGGGTGTGGTACGGATTGACCAGAGAACAGCTGGGAGTTCATCCACCCACCGCTTTTCACACTTCACGAGCCGGTGGAAGGTGTGAGTTCGGAGAACTCGCATCACTTCGGCATTGGCTTTCTCCGCTTGGTCGTTGCTCCTCAGGTGAGCTACTGCGAAACACACTGACATGCCCATTTTCCCGTAGTACTCGAGGAAGGCCTGGCTTGTGAACTGGGTGCCGTTATCAATGATAATACGGTTGGGAACTCCGAAATGTCACACAAGGTTTCAGATAAACTTGATGGCGGGCTGCGGCATGACCTTCCGGTATGGCTCCACTTCAGGCCACTTGGTGATTTTTCTGTTGCGGCGTAAAGGAACTGATATCCTCCGGTAGCACGCGGGAATGGTCCAAGGATGTCCAACCGCAAAGGTCTAGAATAGGGGGATGGTTTGGAGTGCTTGTGTTGGCTGATGTACGGCTTTGGCGTGGAACTGGCAGGCATCGTAGGTGGTGAGAAGCTCCGTGACGTCGTTCAAGGCGGTTGGCCAATAGAATCCTTGCGAGAAATATTTGCCAACCAGAGCCCGAGATGCAATATGCGTGCCACACGTCCCTTCGTGGATGGCTTGGAGTAGCTTTTGGCCTTCGTCAATAGATATTCATAGCAGCTTTATACCGTTAGGACTCTTACGGTAAAGTCTCTCATCAAGTAGGATTTACATTGATGATTGACGAGAAATTCTTTCGGCATCTTCCGGTCGGTTGGCAGCTCCGCATTCTTCAGATAATTTAGGATGGCGTGAGCCCAATCGGGATGAGCCGAGCTGACAATGCGGACATGATGCTTGCCGGGGACATGGGAAGGAAATTCTCATGAAAAGTGTCCTCCGGTTTCTACTTCTTGGTTCTTGGTCTTCAGTTGACTGGGGTCAACCGAGGGCCTAAGTATCCTCTCGATAAACACACCAGTCGGCACCTTCTCTTTTCGTGCAGAAATCTTGGATAGCTCGTTCGAAAAGCTGTTCTAGGACCTCGGAATGTGCTCCATTCCCAAGCCATGGAAATATTTCTCAAACTTGCGGACTTCCTCTACGTATGTCTGCATCTTGGGGCATCTGTAATCATCTTTGACTTGGTTGACTACCAGCTGTGAGTTGCCTCTGACTAGGAGCCTTCTGATTCCAAGACCCATCGCGACCCTCAGACTAGCAAGTAATCCTTCATATTATGTTGTGTTGTTAGTGGACGCTTCTCCCTCGTATAGCAGATGCATGTCGTACTTCAACGTTTCTCCAGTGAGGGAGACCAGGACTACGCTGGCCCCCGCCCCTTGCAAGGAGAAAGATCCATCAAAGTACATGGTCCAGTCGTTGATGTCTTCATTGCCGGGAAGGGATGAACCTTCTCGGATATCGTCATCATCTTCCAGAGTTGGAGTTCACTCAGCAACAAAGTATGCTAAAACTCTTCTCTTGATGGTTGTGGAATTGACAAAGGTGAGGTCGAAACCGGACAGCTCCAGCATCCATTCCACAATTCGGCCCGTGGCTTCTCGGTTTTTCAGGATGCACTCGAGTGGGAAGCTGGTCTCCACACGGATTGTATGCGCTAGAAAATAGGGCCTGAGCTTCCAGGAAGCTAGGAGCACTCTGAAAAGAATTTTCTGGACCTGGGGGTATCGACGCCTTGCATCCCTCAAAACAGTGTTGATGAAGTAGACTAGCTTGTGAATTGTCCTCCGGGAAGATACCATGGCCCCACGGGCTTCAGCTGTGGAAGATGATTCTGGTTGCTCATTTGTCTCAGACGATTGATTATCAAGGGCTTCTTCTTGATTGCGCTCGACCACCAACGCTCCGCTTACCACTTGCGTTGTCGCAGTGATGTACAACAACACTGGTTTGCGTGATCGAGGTGCCACCAAGATTGGTGATGCGAGATACTTCTTCAGGTCTTGGAGTGCAGCTTCCGCTTCTGGGGTCCACTCAATGGGACCGGATTTCTTCAACAACTTGAAGAATGGGACTGCCGTCTCAGCTAACCGGGAGATAAATCTTCCAAGAGTTGTGATGCACCCGTTCAACCTCTGAACATCTTTGATGCGCTTTGGGGCTTGCAATTTCTGGATCGCAAGGATCTTGTCGGGGTTGACTTTGATGCCTCGGTGAGACACAAATAACCGAAGGAGCTTGCTGGAAGGCCCCAAAGACACATTTTCCGGATTCAACTTCAGCTCCATCTTGTTGAGGTTGTGGAAGGTTTCCCGCAAGTCTTCGATGAGCGCGTCTTCGTCCTTGGTCTTGAACACAATGTCATCCATGTATGATTTGAAATTTCAGTGTATTTGAGTCCCTAGGTCGGTGTGGATGGCCCTCTGGAAGGTGGAGCCCGCATTCTTCAACTAGAACGGCATGCATATATAGCAATTTGTGTCGCAGGGGGTGATGAATGCGGTATTTTCTTCATCTTCGACCACCATCTTGATATAGTGATAACCGTCATAAGCATCCAAGAATGATAGCCGGGCACACTCCGCTGGTGAGTCCACAATTTTGTCGATACGAGGAAGAGGGGAAGGATCTTTCGGGCAGAAGCTGTTGACGTCGCCGTAATCGATACACAGCCTCTTCTTCCCTTTCGCCTTGGGTACAACAACAGGATTGGCCAGCCAAGTGGGATGACAAATTTCCCGGATGAATTCGGCCTTGAGCTGCTTCTGAATCTCATCCGCAATGAACTCTTGGCAACACGGATGTGCGATCTGCCCAACGATGACGGTTGCGGCTAGTTGCGGGGCGGGCGGTGCGTTGCAGCTGTTCTCTTTTGAGAGTTCATTGAAGCGCATCCAATTTCACAGTGTGTGCCCTGATTTGTATTCTTCATCCTCATCCTTGAATTTGTGGAGCGTGCAGGGTCCATTGAGCTGTTCTTTTACCGAGAGGAGCGCTCGGGTGTCATCGCGCGGTTGTTGTGGTCCCCACTCAGGCTTTTGGTTATATCGCCGGTCATCCTGGTTGTCCCTTCTTGGTGTTCTGTTCTCATCACGGAGTCTGCCATGTCTGCCACCTGGGAAACCAACCACGACCATGTCAGGTCCTCTGTCATCGTAGAAGTTGCGCCTGGACTTCTTCCGTCTTCGGTCGAAGCCTCTATCTCCGCCATATTAGTCGAAGTCGCTGTCATCATGAGTGGTCGCGATGTCTTCCTAGTTGCGTATGGAGTCTTCTCCGTCGGCCCATTTGTTCGCGTTTTCGAGTAGCTCCTCTAGCGTGCGGACCTTGAGCTATCCTAGCTCCTCTTTGAAGTTGATGCGTTGGAGTCCTCGTCTGAATGCGTCATTGGCGCTTTCTCTGATATATCTTCTGCTGAGTTTTACATTATGGCCCACCGCTGGATGTAGCTCCTTAATGATTCTCGGGTTCCCTTCTTGCATGCTTGTAGCTCGTCGAGTGAGGTTGGCCGCTTGTGCGTGGATTTGAAATTTTCAACGAACGGGGCACGGAACTGCCTCCAAGAGCTGATGGATCCGCGTTGTAGGTTTTTAAGCCAATGTCTTGCTGATCCTTCTAGCATGAGCTGCACATCCTGCATGGCTGTTGTGTTTGTGCCGCGCTAAAATTTTACTGCCGCTAGGTAGTCGTCTAGCCAGTACTCCGTCTTTTTGAGTTTTTTGTACTTTTGGGTTGTTGCGGTTGACTTGAATCCTCGGGGCATCCGTGTCTCCCATATTACTCGAGTGAAACAGACTGCTCCGCAAGGTTCAGCGTCTCTGTCTGATTCTGATTCTTTTGAATGATCCCGTCGGGCCGCGCGCCTGTGGCGTCCTTCATTTACTTTTTTGGGGTGATCTCGTCTAGGACGTTCCATCTATCGTCGTCTCGCCGTTGGTCCTGCGGTTATCTCGGTCGTGGTCCGATTTGCAATTGTGTTTGTTGTGGCGGTCGTTGTCGTCATCACTTTTGTCGTCGTCTGGTGAGCTTGGGTCCCCTCCTGGCGACAGCTTTCTGGTCCTACGTCTTGCGGGTCCTTTTTTCGATGTTGAAGCGGCAAGTACGTCGCTCATGAGTTTGAAAGCTCTTGAGGTGTTGCGATGTGCTTCTTCTTTGTCTCCGGTTTGCGCGTAGCAACGGGGATAAGTTTTTGCGGTGACGAGTGCTTCCACTGGAGTTAGTTGTTCGTCGCTTTCGGAGTCGTCGTCTTCGAGCAGGAAGGTGTCCTCCAGGTTGCGGGTGATTTTATCCTTATCTTTTCGCTGCATTTCGTTGGTTCTGGATTTGCGCCGATGAGGAGACCTGTAATCTGAGGAATCGTCTGAATGTGCTTGGCGCCTGGCCCTTGACTCGTCTGCGACTCGTCGTCATTCTTCAAGTTCCAATTGTATCCTTCTGTTTTCCTTTGCCATGTCTCGTAGTAACTAGTTGTATACTGTGATCTCTTCGCGAGAGGCATCATGTGGTAGGATCTTGCTGCCGTTTGCCGCGTTTTGCACCTTGTCCATTGCTTTTCTGGATAGGGTGATTTTTTCCTGGGATGTCCTCCTTTTGCCCGCGCGTTTGCTGCTCTCGGGTTGGTCATTCGGCTGACCACTTCTTCCCGTGTTGCTTTTGGGTGGTACGTTTACAGGAACGCTTCCTACAAGCTTTAGGATCTTTAGTGGTATAGATCCAGGGGCTCCCAGTGTGACTGTGGGTAGGATGTCGTTGGCATGACTGTTACTCCTTCCGGCTGTGTTAGTTCCGCCATGGTTGCTGGGGTCGGCCGATTTCCTTCTGTCGTCGGAGGCTGGTTTGCCACGGTTTGTCATGTACACCTAGAATAGTGTTTTTCTTCTCATCGTGTTGTTGTTGTGATCGTCCCAGTTGAGTGCTTCGCCTTGGTCACCGGGAGTGTTGTGGAACACCGGGCTGAGGAGGGAGGCGCGAGCAACTCGAGGAGTCGTTGTGCAGGCGGGTGCCTTATTCTGGGCCGTTGTTGGTTCCGCGACTGATGATGTAGTCGGTTGGGCTCGATCCATGAGACGGAGAGTGCCACATCAATTGACATAGATCTGGTACCTGCCGAAAGTTAGGTCGACGCCTGCGCACAGATCTACAAAGGCAGACTGCAAGCTTAGAATATGCACGACGAAGCCGAGGGACCCGATTAGATCTGATTATGCGCGTGTCGAGTGTTGGTAGTGTTGCCGAATCATTGGTTGCTGATGATGGAACCGCCGAGATCGTGATTCCAACCTCCGTGTTCCCCACGGTCGGTGCCAATTGACGAGGATCGGCCTCGGCAAATCCTATGGTTAGGAACCCTGGGTTTAGATTGTAGAGAGAGGAATGTAGGTTCGCGATGATCGTCGGCTAACAGGAGATATAGATTTACCCAGGTTAAGGGCCCTCGATCCGTAAAACCGCTACTTCCTGCTCTGTTATATTATGATGGAGGCGATTATAGTGGAGGTCTCGTCGAGAGTGCTCTCGCGGAGGGTTGAACTATGCTACATTGGATGATCTAGACGTCCCCTCTCCCATCCTTTATATACTAGGCCGGGTCGCAAGGAGTCCTTCTAGGTTTATAAGGGTGATTTCCTAATTGAGATAGTCTTGGCGGTCACGCCTTTTACTCCGAACCGCCTTGGACTCCATGGTAGGCGCAGCCATCCGTGCTTCGAGTGGGATGATCTTCGGCCAGTCGAAGCTTCGAGTGGACCTTCTGTCTAGACACGCACTAGGTGCCCTCATGCTGAGGAGTCATGGGAGCATCCCCTAATCACGGGGCTTGACAACGTACTTTCTGCTTCACACGCTTGGAGCTTGGCTTGACTGCTAGTTTGTGCTCAATCACCTCTCTAGGAACTCCTTGGTGGTCGGAAGGTTCCCACGCGAAAACACTGATGTTTTCTTGTAGAAAGGAGATGAGTGTGCTTTCCTATTTGGGGGAGAGATCGGCACCGATGGGAATGGTGCGGCTCCCATCCTCTGAAACATGAACTTTATTGGACACAGCCGCTGGTACAAGCTGGCATGGCTTTGATCTCTTGGTCATGGGCCAAACGGAGTCCTCAGCGAGCTGGGGACGTCCTCCAGGACGTTTCTTGTCTGTCTTGACTAGGGAAATTTTGGGTTCCATGCTTCCTTCTTCGTCGGCAACGCAGTTTCCGGGAACAAAAGAACTGGCCCCGAGAACACTCACATTCCCCGGGGGGTGCTTTGCCGAATGACCTCGCGGAAGCGCCTTTCTTTGCTTCTCCTTGAACGAAACGCACAACCTCTTGTATGTCTCCAACTAGCGTGATGACTCCCTTGGGGCCCAGGATCTTCTCTATTTTATACAGCCCATGAGGCACAGAACTAAACCTCCGAATAAATGGTTGCCCGAGCAGTACATTGTATAGGAGGGGCAAGTTTGTGACATCAAAGACGAGGATCTCAGTCCAAAAATTATCTGGCTTCCCGAGAGTAATCGGAAGGGTTATCTTTTCGAGAGGCTATACTTCCATTCCGCTGACTCCCCAGAAAGTGGCTGACGGTGCGAGGTGGCTCCCGGGAATATGCATCTTCTCAAAATCACGCAAGGACAACAAGTTAATGCTAGATCTGGATTCATACATCATACTGCTGACTTTAACGTTGTTGATCGTCGGAGAGATGAGTGTGGGGGGTTTTCCATCATTGTCATCCGGAAGGTTGATTGCATGGTCGCTGACGTCCACGACCACAGGATGTTGGCCCACCTAGATAATTTGGGGCCCTCTAGGGGAGACTGGACCGTGAGGACCTACCTCACTGCTTTCTGGAATTTTCGGTTAGAGGCGAGCGCGGACGCTCCACCGTGAATGCAACCGACAAAATCCACAGTAACTTGGAAGTCGTTGTCGGCATCTTCATCGGATCCTTCCTCTCCGGATCCGTTACCACCATCTTGATTCTGGGCCTTCATCCTGCCTTCGTTCTGATAACCGCCCCTACCTCCATGCTGGGAGCCTTCGCCTCTCTGGGTCTTCTCTCGGCATCCTTCTTGGCGTAGAAGACCACATTGTCTTCCTGGATCTTCGTTATGGAGCGGCATTCCGACAAGTCATGCTTGTTGGTCTTGTGGATATTGCAATAAGGTGTGAGGGGGTATTCGTACCGGCGACAACGGCTTCAGGCGCGGGTTGCTGTTGGGTAGCCCCATTCCCGTCGGTCCCGAAGACAGCTTGATGTATACGCTTATGGTTGCCAACTTCTCCGAGAAGTTGATTTTTCCCGGGAGGAGCTCGGGCCGCGTTGCGCGTTCTGGAATCTCGATTGATAGGTAGAATGGATTCTTCGACACGGGAAACCTTGTCGGCCAATTCGAACAAGGCGGTGATTGTCTTGATGGACCTTGTGCTCATGTTCTGCAACATGCGGGGGTTCTTGACATTCGCGTGAAAGGTGGCGATGATTGCCGCCTCGTGCGCATCTGGGATACAATGATGCATTTGAGTGAACCTCTGGATTAACTTCTGCAAAGGTTCTCCATCCTTCTGCACAACTCGGCGTAAGTCACTTATGGTTTTCGGGGGTTGGACTCCGCCGAAAAACGCCTAGATGAACTTGTCACAGATCTCAGCATAGGAACTGATGGAGTTGGCGGGGAGGTGTGTGACCCCGCAAAACCGGACTGTGTAGAGTAATCATACATGCAAAGTACATGGACGAGATCAAGGAATCACGATATGATATCACAACGCAACTCTAATACTAAAAATAATACAAGTTGTTTAATACAAGCCAAGGGCCACGAGGGCTCGAATACAACAGCTCGGGATACACAAGTCAGCGGAAGCAATAGTATCTCAGTACAGACACAAGGTACACATGATTTTCCTTAAGAAGGCTAGAACAAAAATAACAACGATCGAAAAGGCGCATGCCTCCTGCCTGGGAACTTCCAAACTACACCTGGATGTTGGGGATCTCCATGTCGTAGAAGGCACCAGGGATCTTCTGCTCCTGGACTCCAAGGCTCCAAAGTCTGATTGCAGCAACCGGCTATATAAAACAAAAGGGGGAAATAAAGAAAGGGTGAGTATCTAGCATACTCGGCGAGACTTAAACCCAGGCTACTAATCACTTATGCATTGGTATCAAAATTGAAGAAGAGGCTGTATAGTGGCCTGCATTATAGTAGTACCAGGGTAAGGGGGAAGACCTAGCCTATCGAAGACTAGCCTCTTCACGTGATTCTTGCTGCATGGGAAGAGAATAGCCAACAGTTATATACAAAGCATAAAGTAAGAATGCAGCAGAAGTGGCTGCATTATTGTATAATAGTAAGTTCTATTGATTATCAATGCCTCTGAGGTATCTTCCTCGACCTCCCTGCGAGGAACAAGACCCGGAACCAACAGTTTCATAGTAATAGTTTGTAGTAGTAGGATCTGGCTTCACCATAATGCGTCATGTTACCGTGGACACGACAATTCGAATAGATTATCTTCCCTGCCGGGGCTACACTACTGTTACCCTACACGCTCGGATCTCCGAGGTGGCGTACACCTTGTTAGATTATGCCCCCACTAAGGCTATCCGACAGGACGTAGTCCCACCTAGGATCAACAGAGAGGCCATCCGCCTGTCTAAATCCTAAGTACGTAGGGACTTTGGACCCTTGCCCTGACGCACTCCTGCATGGTACATAGCTGGCTGGTGAAGCAGACCCACCTCCCACTACCGGAGTAGACGGTCCAATCCCGGCAATTAGCCCGAGGTAAAGCTGACGTCTGAAGAACTTTCGATAGAATGTACACTGCGGAGGGCCCACACTGTAATCCCACATGGAGGTACCTCATAAAGGGCACGTCGACCCACTCAAGACATCCACCTGATCTATTAAGCATTTTATTATCTCGCGGGTCAACCGTTATTGTTTTCCCGACTTATTAAAACAACGAAGAGTGAACAGCAGCCAGGACCACCTCCCATTACAAGAGTAGGTGCATGACCTGTCATCACGTCAAAGCTCACGATTACAAACAAGGTGAACCGTCTCCTTAGCGTATCTCGCGTGTGCTCTTGGAGGATATCGACTTCGTGGTTTGGTATCTCACGGAAAACGAGCAAGGACCAGGACCACGATGGTATCCTCCTTTCCTGCCATCCCGATACGATACCTCTCGCGAGCACCGTTGGGTCACCCGACTACTTACCTTTAAGGACACTAGTTGATTCAGGTGCCTACCATCAAGTGAAACTAGGAGGAATCTGTCTTGGGAAAGTCACGGCAGATGTCCGAAGAGTCGAACTTGACATGGGACCTTTGCTGCGAGGCGATTTCGTGGAGAAAGTCGACATGGACAAGATACTCGGCGATTTACCCAGGTTTCAACCCCTCTTTCTCTCGAGGTAAAAGGCTACTCCTGCTTCTTATTATTACGGGCTCCGACTCTCGAAATAAGAGTCGGTTGATAGATTACAAGAGATTCGGTCATGAGCTTAGTCTCGATGAGATCTAGGTCACATCGACAAGTGTCTAGTCCTATCTTAGGCTGAGATTGTTTTCTTCTAACCATGGATCCCATGGACCTCGGCTTATAAAGGCATCGGGTCTTGGGATTCCACGAGTTTGACTCCGACACGAGGGGGAGTCCTATTCTACTTAAATATGCTATGTGTTATACATGGTAAGTCAAATTCCTTATATGGCTTTGACTTTTTCCCTTGGCGCAGCTGGCCCGTGGCCGGGTCTTCTTTGTGGGCCTTCCGTAGGTGAGTCGGCCAATAGATCAAATGCCGGGTTATGGGCTTAGTCCATTCCCCTGACATTAGACCCCAGGATTGGTGTGATGCTTTAGTCTTCGCAGCAATCTTCTGGTCACCATCGTGATTGCCGACTCGTCGTGGTTGCCGACTTGTCGTGGTTTGCCGACTCCCTAATTTAGACAGACCGACTCTTGTATCTTTTTGAAATTTGTAAGGAGCCAGTGCCAATCTTCTTGTTCTTTCACTTCATCTTCCAACACGTCAATCTTCCTTTGACTTCTTGATTCAAATATTCTGTATTGCTTTTATGATTGCACTTCCCAAAACGCCGGTTGGAGGAATTCATGTTGTAGTGGGAATCGAGGAGTGTTTCCATAAATGTCAACAACCATGTGTAGTTTACCCACGTCTTTATGGCATTGATTGATCTTCTCCTCATATTTTCTATAAGTATCCTTTGGGTGGTTTGTCTTTTGAGTATCCGCATCTCCTTCTTCCTCTTCTTTCCTTGCTAGTTCCTCCGTGGCTCCCAAGCTATGTGTTCGTGATCCTTTGGCAGCCGATGAGCCTGGCTCCAGTGCAGGTGATCGTGGTCGAGGCCGCGGCCACGGTCTTGGCCGTGGGCGAGGTCGTGGCCGTGGCAGAGGTAGGGGAAGAAGTGCTCATGCGGCTTCTCCATCTGAATCTCCCCCTTCTTCTCCCGAGAGGGTTGATTTCTTGGTTAATATCCAGACCATTCATCATTGGATCAAACTCCCTGAGTCTTTCAGTCAACTTGTGATTGATTCAAGGCCTTCGGGTCTTTGGCTCCGATCCGAGGGAAGTCCTCATGGACCTGTTTGGGTGGCTACAAGATTTTCTAGCCATAACTCCATGTTTTTTGAGAAAGCTTGGTAAACTTTTCTCCGCTCCAGGAACATATAAAGAGGAGACACTATTGTCTTCAAATATGATGGTGATGACACTTTGTGGGCCAGAATCTTTGACTCGGATGGTGACCGAGCCTGCTGCTGCAAGGAGAGCTCCAGTAGTAGCGATGAGAAATTCCACAATAATGAAGAATAAGTCTAAATATCTTCAACTGAATATGAATCCGACTCTGAAGATGATGATTGAAGTTGTAGATTTTTCTTAGTAGTATTTTGCCGAGTCTGGCCTTTACTTTCCTGTAATGTAAGGCTTCCTCTTTTGATGTAAGACTCAGTTGCTTGATGAATGAAAATTTATAAATTCCCATCGAGTCTATAAGTCGTTTTTTAGTCCTGACTTTGAATGGTTTTTGTTCAATACATGAGAGCCGATATTTTTTTAATGATGTCTATATCTATAGCCCCCTGAGTCGATTCAGAATAGTTGTGTATCGCTAATCGACTCATAGGATAGATCGACTTGTAGCCCCCATGAGTTGGTGTGGTCACATTTCTGTGTCGTACCAGGTCATATATATTTCTTGAAGTCATACTCAAAAGTTAGTATGATCATTGTGGCGCCGTGCCAAATCTTTGAATGAGAAAATTTTGAAGTTTTACTCCCCAAGAGTTGGTGTAAGTATCTGGGTGCTGTACCGAGTCTTTTCTTGAGAAGAAACTTCAAAGTGTAGTCCCCAAGAGCCGACATGAACATCTTTCCGTCGTGTCGGGTCTTTGAGAATTTTTTTTGAAGAGTAGTCGGTATATGCACCTGAGTGCTTGTGCCGAGTCACATAAGTCTAACTTTTAATCTGTGAGAAAAAAATGTGATTATGCATGATGCTTTATATGCAAGAATGTAATGCAAAGGCTAATAGAAGTCGACTGAAACCTCATCTTCTCACGTTGAGAGAGATTATTGGTTTGAAGAGTCGAAACATCTTTGTAGAGCCGTTTTTTTATTGACTAGTGTGCCCGGCTCTTAGGACTAAATTCGATAGGTATTTTATGTAAACCTCGAAGTTTAGACCAACCGGTCGCGCATTAGTTATGTAAACTCTAAGCTGTACAAGCCGGGCGGCGTGGTTGGCCAATTCATGTGTATGCCGGGGTTTCTTCGGTTTTTAAGAGTCGATGGGAGCCATCGAACCCCCCTTTAACCCATTATCTAAACAAACACATGTGAAGTTTTACATATATATGTCGGCTTTTCTGGTAGGAGTCGATGAGTGTCATCAAGCCCCCCCCCCCTCGCTTCACCTTATCAAAACAATATACATGCTCAGAGCTGATAGAGGGTTGATCAAGCCCCCAGGTCTCAGAGAAAAGTGTAAAAATATGTAATTCATGATGCAATATGTATGAAAGGCTATGCAATATGTAAGGTGATTTTATGCATAAGTGTGGCGAGAGCCGGTGCGACGTATTCGACTTTGAGATGTGGCGAAAGCCTAGTGCGATAAAAATCGACTTTATGGCGATAGCCTGGTGCGATAAGGATCGAATTATAAATTTGACTATAAAGAAAGCCGGTTGCGACGTAAATCGACTTTATTATGTGGCGATAGCCGGTGCGACCAATGTCGACTTTGTACAATAGGGTTCCTGTACTACCTAAGTATAAGATGGATGGAGTTGAGCGATGTTCCACGGCCTGGGTGTCTACTCATTAGATGTGCGTGACTTTGCCTTCTCGCGTATATCAAATAGGTAGTAGGATCCATTGTAGAGGTTCTTGCTGACCACGAACGACCCTTCCCATGGAGTAGAGAGCTTGTGCATTCCATCCTTTTTCTGTATGAGGCGGAGCACTAAGTCACCTTCCTGAAAAGTTCGACTTTTGATACGACGACTATGATATCGTCGCGGATCTTGTTGGTAGATTGCCGACTGAGCTGCTGCTAGTTCTCATTTTTCATCGAGAACATCAAAGGCGTCTTGCCTCATTCTTTCGTTGTCGGCTTCCACGTAAGTTGTGACTCTTGGTGAGTCGTGACGGATGTCACTTGGGAGAAGGGCTTCTACTCCATAGACCAGGAAGAAGGGTGTATATCCTGTCGACCTATTAGGAGTCGTCCTGATACTCCACAATACTGAGGGTAATTCTTCCTCCCAGCAACCCAGCGTCCTTTCCAAAGGAACAAAGAGTCGGGGTTTTATGCCTCGAAGAAACTCTTGGTTGGCTCTCTTGGCTTTTCCATTGGTCTATGGTGAGCCACTGACGCAAGGTCGAGTCGGATGTGCTCGTTCTAACAGAATCGTTGCGTAACCCCCTTTGATTTTATCTTTTTCAAGAATTTCAGCGTCGTTGCTGCGTCACATTTGCTGACCGGATCTACTTCGACCCACTTGGTGAACTTATCGACTGCCAACAATAAGTGTGTATTCTTGTTGGTTGACCTTTTGAAAGGCCCCACCATATCAAGCCCCCACACGGTAAATGGCCAAGTGATAGGGATTATCCTGAGCTCTTGAGCTGACACGTGAGCTTGCTTGGCATAACGTTGGCATCCATCACATTTCTTGACTATATCCTCTGCGTCCGCATGTGCTGTGGGCCAGTAGAATCCGTTTCTGTAGGCTTTAGCTACTAGGGAACGATAGCCGGCATGATGCCCGCAATCTCCAGAGTGTATCTCATTGAGGATCTCGCGGCCTTCTTCAGGTGACACACATCTCTGAAAGACGTCTGTCGGGCTCCGCCGATGTAACACACCGTTGATGAGCACAAAATATTTGCTTCTCCTGAAAAAATTTCTGGCCTCTATCTCATCGGCGGGTAAGATTCTCCGGTCCTTGTAATCCAAATAAGGTACAACCCATAAGGGGGTAGCATGTATTGCGGCCACAAAATCCGGTTCTTGGTCCTGTTCTGCTATGTCTTGCTCTGTTGGAATTTGCACCAACGACTTTGTTAGGATGTCAAGGAACACATTGGGTGGAACCGGCTTTCGCTGAGAGCCGAGCCGGGATAGAGCATCAGCGACTTTGTTTATCTCCACATAGTGCACTTGGTATCCTACAAAGAAACCGGCTTGTTTTTTGACCTCCCGCCGATAGGCTGCCATGGTGGCATCTTTGGAGTTCCACCTTCCCAACACTTGCTGAGAAACAAGGTCAGAATCACCATAGCATCAGATCCGGCTTATATTCATCTCGCGAGCCAACCGCAATTCATGGAGTAGAGCTTCATATTCCGCTACGTTGTTCGTGCAAGTGAACTGCAGCTGCAAGACATAGTAAAATTTCTCTCCTTTGGTAGAAGTGAGGACCACACCGTCTCCCGACCCTTGGAGCTGCCGACTCCCATCAAAGTGCATTGTACAATACTTGGTAACTGGCTTTTCTGGGGGCACTTGTATTTCTGTCCAGTCGTTGATGAAGTCGACGAGCGCCTGAGATTTGATGGCCGTGCGTGGCTCATAATTGATGTGATAAGCCCCCAACTCTATAGCCCACTTTGCAATCCTTCTGGTGGCCTCCCGGTTCTGGATGATATCTGCAAGTGGTGCCGAGCTGACTACGGTTATGGGGTGCTCTTGGAATTAATTCTTGAGATTCCGACTTGCCATGAATACACCAAGGAGCAGCTTCTGCCAGTGAGAGTAGCGTTGCTTTGATGAAGTCAAGACCTCACTAACGTAATAAACTGGCCTCTGCAAAGGGTGCTCTTTGCTGTCTTCCATACATTCAACCACAACCACGACGCTAACCGCTCGGTTGTTGGAAGAAATATAGAGTAGCATTGGCTCTTTATGCTTAGGAGCCACCAGGATTGGAGCCTGGGACAACTGTTTATTCAAGGCTTCCAGAGCTTGATCATCTTCATAGCCCCATAAGAATTTCTACGACTTCCGTAAGAGTTGGTATAGTGGGATCGCTTTTTCTCCAAGTCGGTTATGAACCAACTGAGAGCAGCTACGCACCCGATGAGTCGTTGGACTCCTTTTACCCAGGATGGCTTCTGGTGAGCCATAATAGCGTTGATTTTCTCCTGGTTTGCCTCAATTCCTCTCTCTGACACTATGTATCCGAGGAGCTTCCGCACAGGGACCCCAAAGGTGCACTTATCCGGATTTAGCTTCATCTGGTACTTGCGCAGATTCTTGAAGGTATCCTAGAGGTAACTGATGAGTGAGTCGGCGACCTGAGACTTGATGACTATGTCATCCACGTAAGCGTGCACATTGCGCCCAATTTGCTCCTTGAGGAAGTTCTGAACCGTTCGTTGATATGTAGCCCTTGTGTTCTTCAAGCCGAAAGGCATAGAAGTGTAGTAGTATATCCCAAAGGGAGTAATAAAGGCGGTTTTTTCCTGGTCTTCTAGATCCATCTTGATTTGATGATAACCTGAGTAGGCATCAAGGAAACACAGGAGCTCGCTTCCCGCAGTAGAGTCGATAATCTGATCGATGAGAGCCAGCGCGAAGGGATCCTTTGGGCAGGCCTTGTTAAACTTGGTGTATTCGACGCACATATGCCAAGTCCCGTTCATTTTCAGAACGAGGACCGGGTTTGCAAGCCACTCCGGATAAAAAACTTCCATGATGAACCCGACAGCAAGGAGCCGAGCTATCTCTTCCCCAATGTCATTTCTCATTTCGCCATTGAAACGACAAATGAATTGCTTGACCGGCTTCAGTTTTTAGTCGATATTTAGGTGGTGCTCAGCGAGTTCCCTCGGGACACCTGGCCTGTCAGAAGGTTTCCTTGCGAAAATGTCCCGATTCTCACGGAGGAACTCGATGAGCGCGCTTTCCTATTTGTCAGAGTGCTCTGTTGTAACGCCCCGACCACTCCCAACCGGTTAACCACCGATTCCATGGTCGGTGAGCCTGGGATCCAGACTGTCCTCACAAACCAACACTAGTCTTTTATGCACACTTTGTCCTCACTTGTGCGCACTCGGGATCAACTTCCCGGTCGGTCACCCATCCGAAGACTACTCCAAGCCAAGCACACTTAACTTTGGAGTTCCTTGGAGCTAGGATTCGGGAAAAGAAGGTGCACCTTGTTGATGTGAGTAGTCTATCATTCCTATAGAGATCATGGGCTGTTCCATACACCACCCCTCAAAGGACCCGACGTCCCCGTCAGCCCAGCAGGAACGTTCCCCTTTGGCACATGTATGTGCGCACCAGTTGCAGGCATCCAACATGTACCCCATGTAAGCCTCACCGACTGAAACACACACCGTGTAATCGCCAGGGTCGGCTCTGATACCAGCTGTAACGCCCCAACCACTCCCAACCGGTTAACCACTGATTCCATGGTCGGTGCGCCTGAAATCCAGACTGTCCTCACATACCAACACTAGTCTTTTATGCACACTTTGTCCTCACTCGTGCGCACCCGGGATCAACTTCTCGGTCGGTCACCGATCCCAAGACTACTCCAAGCCAAGCACGCTTAACTTTGGAGTTCCTTGGAGCTGGGCTTCCGGAAAAGAAGGTGCACCTTGTTGATATGAGTAGTCTATCATTCATATTGAGATCCTGGGCTGCCACATCTGTCCCAATGATGAACTGCTTGGAGGCATCATCAGGGAAAAAGTCGACTTTCTTCGTGTCTTGAGCCGGTTTAAACTTGGGGTTGTTGTCAGGAGTCGATTTCTTCAGGATGGTAGAGTGGGTTGGATCTACCTTCTCCTGGTATGCAGACAGGTCCTCATTTTCACATGTTGCGTCAGCAAACTTGACGTGTTGCTCGTCACATTCCGTGGATCTAGACCAGCTTCTGTCTACCCTGATTGGGCCACAGGGACCCGACATCTTTAGCTTCAAGTAAATGTAGCATGGCCGAGCCATGAACCTGGCGTATGCCGGTCTGCCTAGGATGACGTGGTATGGGCTCTCAAACTTCACCACCTCATAGGGTATGATTTCGGAGCGAAAGTTTTCCGCAGTTCCAAAAGCCGTCTCCGGGTATATTTTGCCTATTGGGTGTGTCGACTTCCCTGGGACTAATCCATGGAACACGTGTTTGAGGTTTGCAGCTGTTTTTGAGTCAATCCCATCCTCCGGAATTTCTCGTGGTAGAGGATGTTGATACCACTTCCTCCGACCATGAGTACTTTGTCGAGTGTGTAGCACCGGACTTGTGCAGAAACTACCAGGGCTAGAGAACCCGGGTTTTCTACCACTGGTGGGTGGTCATACCTCGTCCAAGTGATCGTCTGTTCGGACCAGTTAAGCCACCTGGGACAAGCCGGCTCCATGGCAACAGACATAGTGGCTCTCTGCTGCAACTTCATATCCCTCCGACAATTGCTGGTGGTGAAGACATGATAAGATGAGTGGTCTTGGAGCTTCTTTGGGTTTGATTGGATTCCGGTGAGTCCCGATTGGTTCTGCTGTCCTCCTCCCTGTTGTCCTTGGTATTGCGGTGTTGCGCCGGCTCCCTGGTGGCCAAAATTTTGGTTTTGGTTATTTTTGTTCTAGCCGGCTCTGCTACCTGACCCAGGATGGCCCTGACCTCCACGACGTGCGAACTCTTTCATGAAGTTGCATTGTTCCCAGGTGTGGCTGGCTGTACGGTCGGGTTTGTTGTGCATCGGGCAAGGTTTTTTCACGGCTTCTTCGAAGGTAGCTGGGGTTTGAAAACTTCGCTCCGGCTTGCGGTAGTTTTTGCCCCCCTGCTTCTGCCTTTGGGAGCTGACATTTGTGTTAGCTACCAAGTCGGAAGTGTTCTGATCGAGTCGGTGCTTGGTCTGCTGGCCCTGACTCTAAGATCCCTTGCCGTTATTCTTTTTATTTTGGGAGGCTTTGTCCTCTTCTGAATCATCATCCTTGGTTTTGTTGGACTCGACATACTTGATGACCACATTCATGAGCTCTCCTATGTTGCTGACCGTCCTCTTGAGTCGGCCAAGCTTGTGTACTAGAGGCTCAAATTTGCAGTTTCTTTCCAGGACGATCACTGCCGTCTGTGCAGTGATAGTGTCCGAGGAATGGATTATATCTGCGACTCATTGTGCCCAGCTTAGGGCCGACTCTCCTTCCTTCTAGACACAGTGCTCCAAGTCGACTATTGTTGTGGCTCGCCGGCAATTTCCCTGGAAGTTCTTGATGAACTTCTCTCTGAGATCCGTCCAAGAGGTGATGGAATTCTCTGGGAGATTTTTGAACCATGTGCAAGCCGTCCCTTCCAACATCATTGTGAAGTATCGCGCAAACCTCTTCGCTAGTTTGCAGCATGTCCATGGTGAGGTCATAGCTTTCGAGCCAAGCTGCCGGGTCCATATCAGCCGTGTAGTTTGGAATTTTACGCGGCCCTTTGAAATCTGGGGGCAGGCGTGTGTTCCTCAAGGCCGGCACTAGGCATCGGTTACCTATTGATCTGCTGACGAACTCGGTGTTTCGTTCTTTTGTGGGAAGCTGGGCTACCAGCTCTACACGTTGGTTGGTGTTGGGAGACGGTAGGTCCATAATTCTTAGCGGCGCCTGCGGGCTCAGAGGGACTCTGTGGTGGTGCCGGATCCCAGAGGCTGCCGGAGCCGGTGACTCCGCTTGCTGGCTTACGCTTCGAAATGGTGTTCCATGTATGTATGGGACCCCTTGTGAGTATTGGCCCTGCTGTGTGATCGCAGTCTTGTGGAAGTCGACGGCCTCGCGGGAGGCACAATCTGTTGGAGTGTCTCCATGAATTGGCGCATTGGTGAGGTAACGAGTCGCTTCCATGACGTTATCCATGGGGTTGTCGAAGTGTTTGGGAGGTGTATGGAAGCGATCTTGGTGTGGTGAGGGAGCCGGCTGTCTGGGAGGTGTGAATCCTGGGGAGTCGACTGGTCAGGGCTCTATAAAAGCACTCGTCCTTGGTAACCAAGGGGGAACCGACTTGTGTATCCCTCCGGGCGCATATAAGAGAGACTGAATTGCTAGGTGTCTATCAGATCCGACTCTCCCCGGAGGCGTGTGCCTTCCAGGATGAGCCGAGCTTCTATCTCAGCCATCTGCTCTTTCTCGGTGTTGAATTCCCTCCGAAGGCTCGCTACCCGTGTCTTGAGTCCTTTGACGTTTGTCCTCCAGGCCTCCTGATTCTCCGTCGTTACTGTAACGCCTAAAGCCTCATCAAGGGCAGCTAGAGCCTCTGCGAGGGCTTCGGCCCCAATAGGAATTTTTTCTGTTGAGCGGGCTGTCGACTCCCTATTTGCGCTAGGAACCGCAATGGCTGACGACTTCGCGCCTTGGTGTTGAGCCGGCTGGCTCTCCAGTTCCCCAATGTCGACCAGGAACACATTGGCACAATATGGAGGTTCAAAGTGAGGATAATCCGGGTTATACTCTGGTGCACCAGTGCTGAGTCTGTTGTTCCCCACAGATCGGATGGACCCCTCATCTAAGAGGCTTCCTTCACTTGGGTATGAGTCGGCCTCAGTCAGTTCTTCTGAGGCGTCATACCTTGGGGACTCGACAGAGCGCTCCGACTATTGAGTCTCACCTATGAATCCGATAAAAGCGCTTTTAGAGCCGGTGTGTCGCCGACTTGAAATTTCGATGGGAACTTAGGGATCTGGCTCTGTCTCAGATCCGTCTGTCCTGCCGATGTATATGTGGATAGACCCGAACGGGACCCGATATCCTGATTCGATGGAATCGGCTTCAGGGCCCCAAGTTGAGTCGTCGATGTAGATCTTCCTGCGCCGGCTTTTGGTGATCCGTCCAACGACGAATCCCTCCATGCCGTGCAGATCTCCCTCCAGAATCTCAATGCCTGCGAGTGCAGGCCCCACGATGGGAGTCAACTGTCGTGGGAAAGTCACGGCAGATTTCCGAAGAGTCGAACTTGACATCGGACCTTTGCTGCGAGGCAATTTCCTGGAGAGAGTCGACATGGATAAGAGACTTGGCGATTTACCCAGGTTTCAACCCATCTTTTTCTCGAGATAAAATCCTACTCCTGCTTCTTATTATCGAAAGAAGAGTCGGTTGATCGATTACAAGAGAGTCGGTCGTGAGCTTAGTCTCGATGAGATCTAGGTCACGTCGAGAAGTGTCTAATCCTATCTTAGGCTGAGATTGTTTTCTTCTGACCCTGGATCCCATGGACCTCGGCTTATAAAGGCACGGGGTCCTCGGATTCCACGAGTCCGACTCCGACACAAGGTGGAGTCCTATTCTACTTAAATATGCTATGTGCTATACATGGTAAGTCGAATTAGTTCTATGGCTTCGATCTTTTTCCCTTGGCGCAGCCGGCCAGTGGCCGGGTCTTCTTTGTGGGCCTTCCGTAGGTGAGTCTGCCCATAGTTCAAATGTCGGGTTATGGGCTTAGTCCATCCCCCCGACATAATCACCCTCGATGGTACACTTGAAGTGGTTCGACAGAGACATCAACGGGAATGAACTAAAGAGGAATATCCTCGTATCAGCCAGGTGGTGCTTTGCTACCGAGCCGGCGACGAGAGTGAAATACGAGTCCATCCATTCATAAGTCAAACTTGAAATGACTCGGCAGAGTCTCGCCGTTGTAGGTTCCCTTGGGCGTCTGCTCTGTACCATACCTGTTGCGGCAATTGAAAACGTTTGTGTTCCACATTCAATTCCCAGAGTGATCGCGGCCAGATTACTAAACCTAGTTGACTAACATTGCGCAGGGCTAACTACTGAATATTATATTTATATACTAGGCAGCATAGGATAAGGAAGGTACATCAAGGGGCGACAATAACATGCTATGAAATTAATAGGAATGTAACGTAGCCGCAGCAATGCCTAGTGCAAAGATAAATATAGATTGATTGGTGATATCTGGGAGAGGTGAAGGGGCACTGCTAGCCTGTAAGCTCGGTAGCAAGGGCAGAGTCGTTGACTTAGTAGTCGTACCGACAAATGGTGTCGTCGTTGGCAGTCGCAGGCACAACTGGAATTCGCCTGTTTGCCGTCTGCCATGGCGGACGGCAAACACTTGTATGGCCGACGGCAAAACCCTTTGTCGTCTGCCCCCGCACAGTAAAGCACCCGTCAGCCATTTCATCGGCAAAGAGGTGCGTTGCCGTCTGTTGTATACGACGGACGGCAAAGCTCTTTGCCGTCCGCTGGAATAAGAAACAGACGGCAGAGAATCTTGACGGCGAAGCTGCGCCAGCCGGCTCCGTCAGGCCGTTAACGGCGGGGTTGCCGTCTACGGACAGACGGCAAAGAACGGTGACGTCATCGGATAAGGTAATGACGTCACCCCCCCCCCCCCCCGTCATATGTTTGCCGTCCAGCAGCAGACGGCAAAGTCCTACGCTTTGCCGTCTGCCTTGCCGGAGGCAGACGACATAATGACCAAATGGTCACCCAGCTGTTGCCAGATTGCACAGCTGGGCACCACGTGTCCTCTTTGCCAACTACAAGCAGACGGCAAAGGCTAACAAGGATAACACATTGTTTCCAAACAAGGATAACAACAATATATGCATAGTTCATTACACAAAGTCTCCAAACAGTTCATAACAACAATAAAATGTTTCTAAGCTATATTGAAAGTGAAAATACAACAACTCCATCGATGCACGACCCTCATAAAGCAAATCTGCAAAATCAAAATAAGAAAGTTAGCGGAAGAAGGAGGACAAGAAGAATAAGTAATAAGAGAAGGAGAAGGACAAGAAGAAGAAGAAAAGAGAAGAAGAACAAGGAGGAGAGAAGAAGAACAGAGAAGAGTTCTTTTCTATCTTCTCCTTGTTTTTCTTCTCTCCTCTCCTTGTTCTTCTTCTTCTTCTTCTGTTTTCTTTAGCATTTGTGAGCAATTAAGCTAACCTTGAGCATTTGTGAGCATATTTTGAGAAATTAAGCTAACCTTTAGCATTTGTGAGCAATTTAGCAAACATTAGCATATTTTGAGCCAATGAAACTAACTTTAGCATATTGTGAGCAATTTAAGAAACTTTAGCGTGTTTTGAGGAATTAAGCTGACTTTAGCAGATTGTGAGCCAATTAAGCTAGCTTTAGCATTTTGTGAGCCACTTTAGCTAACTTTGCAATTTTTTAAGTGAATCAAGCTAACTTTAGCATTTTGTGAGCGATTCAAGCTAACTTTAGCATTTTGTGAGCAAATCAAGCTAAATTTACCATTTTGTGAGCAAATTAAGCTAACTTTGGCAACTTTGAACAAATGAAGCTAACTTAAGCATTTTTTGAGCCAATTAAGGTAACTTTAGCATTTTGTGAGCAAATTAGGCTAACTTCATCATATTGTGAGAAAATCTGGCTAATCATGCTATTATTAGGCTAACTTAGCTATATTTAAGAATTTCATAATATTTCAGAAGCTAAATATGCATTTTCAAACTAACTAAGCATTAATAAAGCAAAATATACAACACAACTTACCGGAGTGTAGCCCTCAAGGCTGAGGTGGCTGAGAAGCATCCGTCGGGTTGCCCGATGTTGACGGTGGAGAAGGGTCATGGGACGCAACCCGAGAGTTATGCTGCACAAAAAGATCAACTAGAGGTTAGCACGACGCCACTCAATATGGTATTGATGATCATCGAAAGATACTCACCGTCACCACAGGAGAAATGATCGGCATCGGTGGAGCGGCCTGACCAGTCTTCTCGCACATAGTCTGCACATTTTTTTTTCATGAGTCAATCATATTAGTTAGTAATATAAAAAAAAATTATAACATGCATTCTTTGGGTGAATATGAACAAGTGACTTACCACGAAGAGCTCATACAAGGCCCGGTTCGATGCATCGTGTCGTGCCGCGGCCTCCTCGAGAGCCTTCGCCGTCCTCTCCTCCGCCAGCCGCTCTCTCTCCGCTGCCTTCTCGTCTGCCAACCGCTCCTTCTCCTCCAGTAGCCGCTGGGTGTTCTGTCGCTCTTTCTCACGAGCTTCCTGCAACCCCACTCCTCTAGTTAGCATTGTAATATTCGATGAGAGAAAACAAGAATGCAAGAGTCCTTATGAATAACTTGGATAGCGAGGTCGACTGGCCGCGGACGAGTCCTTATAGCAGGAGAAGAGCTCGTTTGGCGCGCCTTGATCTCAGGAAGAGTCTTAACGCACCTGATCAACTTATCTCCAATGGCCATGGCGCCATGGCGCCTTCCGCCACCAGAGATCATCACCAGCTCCGGCTCAATAGGCTTCCCAAGCGGGTTATAATCCTCCCCGTGCTTCTCCTTCGCCACCTCAGTATAAGCCTTGATCTTACTGTAGGCGGCAATGTTGGTGAAAGTCGAAGGACTGGCGAGATCAGACTCTGAGAGCGCCTTTGCCTTCTTGTACGACGCTGTATGGGCCATGCCATACATGTCGAACACCTGAGGCACCTCCGTTTTATTATGCTCCGCCTAGAAGACAAAGCAAAGCACGATATTAGTAAGTTGTGGGTGCCAAAAAGACAAAGAAAAGTAACATTTGCATGAAAATTGAAGCAAAGCACATACCCATTTATTCCCGTAACCAGCTAAGTTGCGGCTTCCTTGATGGTGTGGCACACCAACCATTTGGGCGCGGCGCTCCTTGGCATTGTTTTGGATGGCCAACCAGGCATCTGAGCACAAGTGGTCCACAATGGCCTCCCAACAATCCATCTTGTCCGCACACCATCTCGGTGGCGCCTAAGTTAGTAAACAAGGAAACTAATAAGTAGCCTAGATAGGAATCAAATCAAGCAAACTATTCAAGACTTAAGAAGGGTTACCGTCATGTACTGGGCCCTGGTCAGAAACTTCTTGCGGCAGTCCTTCTTGCTACGCTTGCGCCCTTGCTTGGCATAGTAGTCACGGACCGCCTGCACTCGCATCTCGTGCCTTGTGTTCTGCAAGAGGCGCGTGGCCTCTGCAACTAACACGTCCTCCGCCTCCTGCTCCTTGGACTCATCGACCTTGTAGTAGACCTGCAATAGCACGAGACAACACTGATGAGTGCACTGATGAGACAACACTGATGACAACACTGATGAGTGCACGAGACAACACTGCAATAGCATGATTTTATTGTGTGAAACAGAAATTACCCAAAAGCCGTTGATCACCATGTCGGCTCTGGTGTGGCATTCGACCCCGTTGATGGTCGTATCCGGCGGGGCCGGGGCAGCACAATAGTGCTCCCACTTGAGTCTAGGCTGCAGAACCTCATCAGGTCCGGGCAATTGAACCAGCCCCGGGAAGTTCTCCCTGACGAGCACACCAAGGATGGAGTTGGGATTGCGGACACCATTGCCGTATATCCAACCCCTGCAGTATAAAAAGACAAAGCCATCAGATAGACATAAGTATAGAAGGTACCGGAAGAGAGTATAAGTGCACTTACGTCTCTCCATCAGGCGTAATCAACCACTTATGGGCGGGAGTCACCGGCACGGACGGGAGCCGTGTACCCCCACGCTGGTACACGGTGGTACCCTCAGCTACCTCCACCTCATCCGTAGTGTCCAACTTGGCACCAGCCTCCCCCTCAGGCGTGTGCTGCTCCGGCTGGTCCGGCCAGGGACTCCAGGTCGTGCGGGTGGACGTAGCCTCCTCCTCCACCTCAGGATGGTCCACCCTGCAGTGCTCTGGTGAATCAGCCGGAGGTGGCGGCGAGGAAGAAGCAGCAGGTGTTCGTCTCCCTTTCCCGCGACCACCACCTGCTTTGCCTCTCCCGGTCTTCTTCCGACCTCCTCTCCCCCTGGGCGGCTCATCAGTAGAAGGAGGAGGCGAGGAAATACTCTTGAGCAAAGACCTCCGTAGAGCCAGAGGTGGTAGCGCATGACCCCGACCCCTCCCTCGCGAGCCTGAGGTCTCGCCCTCCATATCTGTCACGAACCTGCCAAGAATTAAAATAAAATAATTAGTACAATGAGAAAAAGAATTAATAATACAACAGTAATTACTGCAATAATGAGAATATATATATGTAATTAAAGTTGAGATGCATACAACTAACAATAGTCGGGATCATCGGTCTCTTCTCCGCGATCAATTGAAGGATCGTCATCGCTATCACGATTAATTACCCTCCATCAAGCTATCACGCGTGTCGTCGATAATGATGGCCTCATCAGGTTCAACAACACCAACATTTGGAAGGCCTTTATGTAAACGGTCAAGCATTGACAGGTCATCTAGAGCAGTAACCTCTTCTTCAGGGTCTTCAACATCGTCGTTAGCGGGTTCACTCTCATCATCGTTATCGGGTTCACTCTCATTGTCTTCTTCCATGTTCTGGGGTTGCGTAGAGCGGTTTCGGAAACGTTTTTTTATCACTCGTGTTTCTTGGAAGAATTCTCCTTCATATGTCTCTGGGTCAATGTGGGGTACATAATCGTCTTCATTGGGGGGAGGTGGTCTAATATGTGGTGGCACATCATAAACGACATCCCAACCTTTCAGGTTTTCAACCGTTTGGCAGGGGTAGGATAGATAGAAAACCTGGGTGGCCTGTTGAGCCGTAATATAGACATCAGGGACATTTAAATGGGTGTCTTGTCGAATTTCAACTAGACCTACATGTTCATGAGTCCGTCTAGTCCTCGACGGGAGAAACCAATGACGTTTGAAGACAACAACGTTGGGAGGATTCTCACCATAGAATAGAAGTTCGTATATTGCTTCAACTCTTCCATAATACTCAATACCTCCGTCGCCGACAGCAGAGACACCCGAATTTGTACTTTTTCGATCGGCCATTTTTCGCTCTTTATCAACGGTACGAAAGCGATACCCGTTGATGTCGTATTTCTCAAATACACGGACCTTATTGTCAAAACCATTAGCGACTTGTCTCAATTCGGCGTCCATAGGCTCCTCATTTGACTATAAGTTTTATATTTTTATATTAGTGAAAAATAGGTCGAACCAACAAATGAAACCCTATATATGAATGATAGTTACCGTTCGTTTGAACCAAGAGATGAAACCAGGATTGCCGTCTACTTGATTGGCAAGAAGCTCATACTCTGCGATGGAATCACTTTCAATAACCACTCCATTCGAGAATTTGGCGACGTACCGACTGTATGAATTCAGGGGAATTAATAAGAAACAAGAATTATTAGAAGTTGCGAAACAATGTACGTACCGACCACTTACTCGATGTACGGTCGCACTTCTGTTAGGTTGGTGAAGATATACAGTGTAAGACTCTGCCATTCTTTGATATCCAAAATCTTATTTCTCGAAAGCACCAACAGGTCCAAGCTTCCCTTTGAATAGGCTGAGGTTGGATTGACGCCGTTGGGGGTCGCCAGTATTGTACCGAGGCTTTGGATTATGCAAATGGCGATTTTTGGCTTCATAATGTGCTGTCACGAAGTTTGCCGCCTCCTCGGTAATGAAAGCCTCGGCCATCGATGCTTCAATTCTACGTTTATTTTTACATTTTGCTCGAAGCGTCTTCTGCATTCTCTCCGTTGAATAGCACCAACGATTTTGCACATGGCCCCCTAATCTTGCCTCGGTCGGGAGATGCAATATCAAATGCTGCATCGGATTAAAAAAACCCGGTGGAAAGATCTTCTCTAACTTGCAGAGCAACTCCGGCGCCATATCTTCCATGTCTTCTAGCATGCCATCGGATAGTTCTTTAGCACAAAGAACACGAAAGAAATAGCTCAGTTCTGCCAGTACTAGCCACTCTTCCTCGGGGATATAGCCGCGCAACATCACCGGCATTACCCGCTCAAGCCATATGTGCCAATCATGACTCTTCAGCCCTAATATTTTATGTTTTTCAGGACTCGCTCCCCTCCTCAGATTCGCTGCATACCCATCGGGGAACATCAAACTGTTTTGCACCCACAAGAGAATTTCCCTGATATGCCCCCTTTCAAGATTGAACCAGGCCCTTGGCTTGGACCAATTCTTCTTTCCTTTCGGCTGTCGCATGTTCTGTGAGGGTCTATCACATAGAGTCTCCTGGTCGACTCTAGCTTTAGGATTATCCTTTGACTTCCCATCTATGCCGAAAAATGTACCAAACAGGGACTCGCCGATATTTTTTTCAGTGTGCATCACGTCAATATTGTGTGGAAGTTCGAGGTCTTGGAAGTAGGGGAGATCCCAGAAGCATGTCTTGTGAGTCCAGGCGTGTTCCAAATTATATCCCTTGAAATACCCGGGACGTTCTGGATCAGGCTCGAGAGAGTTCAACTGTGCCAAGACATGTTCGCCCGTCATCGTAGGTGCTGCCAGGTTTTTGACAACTTTGCCTTTGATGAAGTTCTTCTTGTCTTTTCTAAAAGGATGCTTAGGAGGCAGAAACTGTCTATGCAAGTCGAATCAGGAATACTTGCCACCCGCCTTCAGCCAATGAAACTGAAGAGCAGCCTTGCATGTTGGGCACCCGAACTTTCCATGAACACAGAAGCCAGCGAAAAGCGCATACGCCGGCAAGTCATGCATCGAGTACTAGTACCAAACATGCATTTTGAAGGTCTTTTTGCTAGCTGCATCGTATGTCTTGAACCCTTCGTCCCAAGCTTTTTGCAATTCCTCCTTAAGCGGTTGCATGTACACATCCATATTCTTCCCCGGATATTTGGGCCCTGGTATTATCAACGTCAGGAAAATGTTCTTCCTTTTCATAATCTCTGAGGGGGGGAGATTGAGTGGCATGACAAATACAGGCCAACAACTGTATGGGGCTGCCATCAGACTGAAAGGATTGAACCCATCTGTGCCGACGGCGATTCGGCAATGCCTTGGCTCCTTAGCTTTTTCCGAATGTTTTTCATCAAAGTGCTTCCATGCTGAACCATCCGATGGGTGAGTCAACATCGGCTTCCCATCTGCATCAAATTCTGTTCTCTTCCCATGTTTGTGCCATGTCATCTGTCTAGCTGTCTCTTCCATCATGTAAAGGCGTTGAATTCTTGGTATCACTGGAAGATACCTAAGAACATTTACGGGTATTTTGGTCTGCGTCTTCTCACCTTGACCATTGTCTACCACAACATACCTGGATGACTTGCATTTGGGACAATAGTCTTCGTCCGGATACTCTTTCCTAAATAAAGCACATCCATTTTCACAAGCATGTATCTGTTCATAGGGCATCTTAAGTACCTTGAGGATTTTATCCGATTGGTACAGGTTTGCAGGCATAACATGATCTTTTGGTAGAAACCGCCCAATTAGGGTCGTGATCGCATTGTAACAATCTGTGCCCAAGTTGAATTGTGCCTTCAAAGCCATCAACTATGCGATGGCATCGAGCTGACAAAGCTCAGTGTGAGCGTGCAGCGGACGTTTCGAAGACTCCAACATATCATAGAAGGCCTTCGCAGATTCCTCCATCTCATCGTCCTCATCCCGCGCATCGTCAAAGTCCTGCACCATGTCTTCGATCCCGGTTCCGTACTCATCCGTGCGCTGACGGACCACCTCCTCTCTCCGTCGTCCGCTAGACTCGCCATGGAAGGTCCACACCGTATAACCAGGCTTATAACCCCACTTCTGCAAGTGTTTACCCATATCCACCTCTGTCGCCTGTTTATAATTGTCGCACCTAACGCAGGGGCACCAGGTTTTTCTCTGCCCATTTGCAAACGCCGCTCTCAGAAACTCCTTGGTTTTCATTGCCCATTCATTGGTGATCTCTTTCTGATTAGGGCGACCAGTGTACATCCACGCACGATCATCGCTCATCTTGTTGCTACAGCTAGCTACTAAACAACAAATATACCATTTTATTACGTCCACTTTTTATTGCTTTTATCATACATAGCTACGGCATATGCAATTAACCTATACACTAATAGGTAAAGATAGGTCCTAATCCCACCCGAGTATGTGTAGAGTGGGTCGGTTTCCCATGCTTTGGTCCCGATCCGACGCGGTATTTCGGCAGCACCTCCCCGCTGTTCTCCTAATACACGTCTTGACAACAAGCCGAGAGGTTGTGTATCCGGAGAACAACAGGGAGGCGCTGACGAAATTCCGCGTCGGATCAGGACCAGAGCATGGAAAAACGACCCAATCTACACATACGCGGGCTGTCCATGGATAACGTTGGACAATTCGAAAGAATTACTATTATAAATATGCAAATGAATGCATATTTATACTGTAATCCTTTCGAATGGGAGACGCATACTGGTTACGCAACTTTACATACTGCTAGAGCTACCGTTATCGGCATGAAGGCGAGAATTGAGCAAAGGAAAAAGGGGGAGAGGACAAGAATTTTTTTTGCTCACCCTCGAACTCAGGGAGGTCGCCGAATGGAGGGGGCGGAAGTCGTCGACCACCAGACCTTCACACCAGGAAAATTCCTACACATTAAAATGCACCCAATCAACACACACACTTGATCCCGGTAATTATATCTTTTTTATTTTTTTTCCCTATTATTTTCATTTATTTCATTTCATTTTCTCTTCTTTTTTCCTCCTCCTCCTCCTTCTTCTTCTTCACCTCCAACTTCTTCTTCACCCCTAACTTATTCTTCTTATTCTTCTCCACCTCCAACTTCTACTTATTCATCTCCACCTCCAACTTCTTCTTCTTATTCTTATTTTACCACAAGCTCCCCTCCTCCTCCTTGTTCTTTTTATTAACCTTCAACTTCTTTTTTCTCTTCTTCTTTTACTGTTTTACTTTTACCCCTAATTTGTTTCCCTCTTGTTCTTTTATTTCCTTTCTTTTCTTTCTTTCTCTTCTTCTTTTCCTATTCAACTTTTACTCCTAAGGGATTTTTTGGATTCCTAAGGATTTTTCTTATGGATTTCCTTTGGATCATAGGATTGACACCATCAAATTCCTAAGGAATCTTAACAAGAGCTCTAAGCTCTTTTTATTTTTCCTGTGAGAAGTCCAATACACTCACACTCTATCTCTCTCTACTCTATCTCCTCATTCCTACAAAAAACTTACACTACCTAAACTAAACAGAGAAGAAAACATATCTAATTAACCCTAAAAAAATCTAACACAATCTAAACTAACTAAAACAGAGAAGTCTAACTAATTATAACATAAAACTAACTAAAACAGAGAAATATAACTAACTAAAACCTAAAAGCACCTAAAACTAACTAACTAATTAACATGAAAATCCTAAAAAATAGCATGGGGGGGAGGAGGGGAGGGGCTTACCTTTGGTGGGTGGCTGCGGGTGGGGGTGGAGGTGGCGTCGGCGAGGTGGGCAGCGGCTTGCTCAAAGGAGGCCGACGATGGCTTGCTCGGGGCCGGCGGCGGCCGAGATGAGGGGAGGCGGCGTTGGAGGAGGGAGGCGGGCTGTGGCCGGGGAGAGGGCTTAGCTGAGAGGAGGCAGGGCGGTGGCCGGCTGTGGCGGAGGGAGCCGGGGAGGCGTGGGCGGCGGCGGCGGAGGTGTCGGCGGCGGCGGCGTCGCAGGACAGAGAGGCGTGGGCAGAGGAGAGTGAGAGTGGTGGAGAGAGTGGGCCGACGTGTGCGGGGTTAACGGCAGCCCGTTATGCCGTCCGTAAGCAGAAGGCAAAGACGGGGTTTGCCGTCCGCTGGAAGACGGCATAGCACGGGTCCGTTAAGCCAGAGGAGACGCAACCCGGGTGGTCCCGCTGGGTTGTTTGCCGTCTGCCTATGGACGGCATAGGGACCTTTGCCGTCTGCATAGGCCAGCACAGACGGTAAAGTAGTTGTTTACCGTATGTCCGGGGTTTGCCTTCTGTATCTAGGGAAGCAGACGGCATACACCTACTTTGCAGTCTGCCCCGACGAAAAACAGACGGCAAAGACCCTGGCACATGGCAAACTTGTGAATTCCAGTAGTGAGGGTCTACCGTAGAATAAGGGGGGGGGACAGAAAATACACAACAATAACATAGCAAAGAAGCATGACATGGCAAACGCAGTGTTGGTGGTGTTCTAATGCAGTACAATGTGCTTTTGCTCAGAGCGGGAATTCATCCGGGGATGAACTGCCACCTCCGGGTGATTATCGGCAGACGACCTAGAGAGGGAAGGTTCCATGTCTACTGTGTTATAGACATCTAATAGGTGTATAGATAGCATAGTTGTGTTCGTTGTATTTATGATCAACTTTCATGTATAAAGGTTTTCCATCTGAGCTACGATTTAAAAGATATTAATTTCTAAAGTTTTAAATCATTTAAAATAATTTCTGGATTTCTTTTATTAATTAAACTCAACATTATCCACAACCTTATCTAGAACAGTAATATGAGAAGGGGGACCCACATGTCATACACAGAGAAATAAGAAAATCGTTTTACTTATTTAAAAAGCAGATGGGCCCACATGTCACTCACTAGATAATCATTATTTATCATTTTATTTAATTTCCTATAGGTGGGACCTAGTTGTAAGTGGCACAGGTGTTAAAAATCTGGTATTTAATTTTTTTAATGGCCTGGGCCCAGTAGTCAGTGATCTAGGGTGGTTATTCCCCAATTAAACTAACATTGGGGTTAGCTAGTACTATGGACCGCATGTCACTCACTATGCTAGTGAAACAAATTTAATTAGCCAAATAATCAGAGGGGGTGGGTCGATCAGTCAGTGGCCCAGGCCACACACCACGACACAGCACGCCATGGTCGTGGCCATGGCCGGCGGTGGGCAGGGGACGACGGTCGGAGAGGCGGCTAGCGTCGGGCATGCAGGCACGCAAGGGGGTGGCCAAGCAGCGTAGTAGCGCAACACACGCCCACGTGGCGACCACGGCGAGCACCCGCGGCGGCCGGCGGCGATGGAATCTACGGTGGCGTCGTCCCACTTTAAAAACGCGAGTGCGGGAAGGGGAAACAGAGAGGCACTCACAGGTGGACAGGGGAGAGGTCTTGGTGGCCGGGGTGTCACCGAAGCAGCGGCGTGACGGCGAGGGCCGCGGCCACCGTGGTGGGAGGGGGAAAGCGTGATTCCGCATCTACGGCTCGGCTCGTCTCGAACTCGAGGGTGGAGTAGGCGTGGATGACGATGGGTAGGCGGCCGAACAATCTTGTGGCCTCCCGGGAGGCCGGTGGCCGCGCCGGCGTCGACCGCGTGGCCACGGCTGTGCACGAGCGACCCTTGGGAGGAGCAGGAGGAAGGGGAGGGAAAATGGGGGAAACGGCTTAGGGTTAGGGTTCCTGGGGGGGGGGGGTGCGTGGCCTCCTTATCCACACGGCGGGTGACTGTCGCGGCGCGAGGAGGAGCAGGTTCGACTTCGATGAGTGCCTTGGCTGCCATGGCATCGCCACTGTAGCGGAGGAAGAAGACAAGGAGAGGGATGGGATGGGCCCGATTGGGATTTGCCCTCGGCACCGGATATCTCTCTCCCTTTTATTTCTCTTTTGTACTGTGCAATTCCCGTCTGATTTATTTGTTTAGCCAACTTTGGGTTTTTTTAAAGTGTGAACCAGCTCAAATATTTGTGTTGCCCACAATTATAGTGCTACAAGAACTTTGGGGCAGAACAAAATTCATTTGAATTTTGTTGAAATAGTAATCCCTCAGTAAGGAAATATAAGAGTGTTTAGAGTACTATTTTAGTGATCTAAACGCTTTTATATTTCTGTACGGAGGGAGTAATTGATTAAAAGGGGCTATATTAGATAATGTTTAGATTTGTTTATTATATTTAATCATTGTATAAATATCCCAATGTTATCTTATCATGACCTACTGAGTTTTAGGCATTTAATAGAAATGGTTTCACAATTTTTAGCTAAAGTTTTATTTCCACTTTTGATTTTAATTCCAACCAAGCGGACTTTTACACTACTGGAATTCTATCGTTTGCCGTCTGCCATGGCTGTCGGCAAACATAGAAAAAGCAGACGGGAAAGTCCTTTGCCATCTGCAGGCGGACGGCAAAGCACTCGTCAGCCATTTCTCCGGCAAAGAAGTGCTTTGCCGTCTGCATATAATCGACGGACTGCAAAGAACTTTGCCATCTGTTTTTACCCTAGCTGTCGGCAAAGTAAAAAAGTACATGTACTGTGTTCATAGGTGGGTCCGCCACAACTTTGCCGTCTGCTATTATTGTACCGGACGGAAAATATATTTCTGTTATACAAAAAAAATAAGAGAACAGCAGCGTACCTGCCGCACCTCCTCTGCTCCCTACGATACTGCCCAACGAGTCCAACTAAACAAAGCGATGATGTCCGGCGAGTTGGACGCCGGTGAGTCCGACGAGACGGGGGCCACTGCTGTTCGGCGACCGATGAGGCGAGACGTAAGTACGGCGAGGCGAGGTCGAGGGCAGCACATCCGGTGGGTCGAGGTGAGGGCGGCCGACGGGTCGAGGGCGAAGCGACCGACGGCTCGAGGAGAGGCCGGGGCGCGGGACGACCGACAAAGGCGAGGCCGGGCGCGAGACGGTCGGTGGAGGTGGGGCGGCCGAGGGCTCGAGGCGAGGCAGAGGTGGCGCTTCCGGCGGCTCAAGGCGAGGGCGGGGCGCGGCCGGAGTTGTCGGCTGCGCGTGCGGCCAGTGTAGAAGGCTAGGACGACCGACGAGGCAAGAAACCGCGGGCGGAGCAGGAGGGGCGGCCGCGGGGCGGAGCAAGCAGGGCATCCGCGGGCGGAGCAGCCTCGGGGCGGAGCAGGCGGGGCGGCTTGACCGGCGAGGAAGGGAAGGAAAAGAGAGCCATGGCCGGGAGGCAAGGAAGGAGAGGATGTTCAGACCATACGGGCTAGTTTGTGGACGGGGAGAGGATAAGGTTGAGGCAAGGAGGAGAGAACCACGTGCGTACGTACGGGCATGAGGCCTGTGGCATGGGCGGTTGGTGGGATTTTTTTTGTTTTATGCCATGTCATCGATCCATGTGACTAGGTTCTCAACCAATAGGAAACCAGTTAGCATTTTGTGTTTGTTTATCTTGTATAATTTGATAAAATAATTATCATAAACGTTTTAGAAAAAATTCAAATTTTTTCTACGCCTTTTAGGAATCATAAACCAGCACCACGCCAAATTTCATATTATTTAAAAATTGTTTGCATCTTCAAAAATATTAAAAGTGATACAAATATTCGCCTATAACTATCTTTGCCATGAGAAAAATAAAAAAAATAGATGGCAAAGTGGTTTCTTTGCCGTCCGCCATATAAAAGAAGACGGGAAAGAGCTAGATTTGCCATGCGTGAAAATAAAACAAATGGTGAAGTTACTCTTTGCCATGCGTGAAAAAATAACAAATGGCAAAGTCTCTGTTTGCCATGCGTGAAAAAAAAACAAACGTCAAAGCCTCTCTCTGCCATGCGTGAAAAAAACCCAGACGGCAAAGTCCCTCTTTGCCATGCGTGAAAGAAAAACAGACGGCAAAGTACTCTTTACCGTCAGCCAATCTTTACCGTCCGCAGCTGTTGGCAAAGACCCTCTTTGCCGTCTGCCCCGAAAAAATGCAGACGGCAAAGAAAAGACACATGGCAAACGAACAAAGTCCAGTAGTGTTAATATGATTTGATTCAATGATTATTATGACAATATTAAGAATAGTGATTTGTTATTAACAAAATTGATTACTATAACATGACACTAGGGGTGTTACAAATCTCCCCCACTACAAGAAATCTCATCCCAAGATTTAGAAGGTAGTATAAGGGGTAAAGTTTTTGTTTCGTATTCCAACGGATCTTCTGGTTCTTGTGGTCCTTCTCGAAGAAGTTAATCCTTCACGTTGCTATCGTTATTTCTTTGCATCAGTGTATCTCAATGAGTTTTCATCCTTCCTTCGGGGGATTCGTCGTCCTTACGAAGAGGCTGGGAGGGAAAACTTAGGGGGGTTGGATCGGTACAAGGTTAATAAACCGAGGCCGTACAAGGGGATGGGGTACAAAGTACCTCCCGAGTTTAACTCAGGGGAATACATTGAGAGAAACAAAATAAGGTATGAGAAGTTTCAAGTGGATAGGCAAGCATTCGATGTCAATGACGGAGGATCAAAAGGGGTTCAGAGCATCAGACATAAGCACAACGGATGATACCGGTATTTATATCACAAGGTAGGTGACTCGTGAATTGCAGACGAGGTCAAGTGCGAGGAGTAACCTCGGAAACAGGAAGGTAAATGAGAGTCAAATTTCGGTCTTGCGGAACTGTAATCAGGGTGGATCAAGAATAGGAAGGATGGTGACATAGTATGAGATCACAATGCAAGGTTTGTCAGAGAACATCTTGTTAGCTATGTCGGCAACAACGTCGGTACGAAGGGCGAGGGATGAAGCGAACCATTTTCCTGCTCGTTAAGACGAGGCAGCCCAATTGACAAAATTCTCGCCCATCGGTGGTTACCGAAAAGTTATCAACAATAGTAACAGGTTGTACTAACAAAGTAGTACACCTAGGTGTTTACATAATAAGGAAAATATCACTACTCAGATAAGTCATATTATAGGAATGGTTAAAAGACCAATTGAAAGGAAATGTGATCATACACAAGTATCAGGTGTATATGTTTACCAAGGTAAAGCATAGCAAGATATACATGACCAAGTTTGTATCGACAAGGAGTCAAAGGAGGTTGTCGATGATAACACAAATCATCCAGGGGCAAGGATGGTATTTCTCACCATGAATTAAATAGACACTTGGAAGAAGCCAATATGTCTATGATGACCACGACACATCATGTCAAAAGGTTTCCAAAGAATTCAATCAAATAGTAGAAGCGAGGAAAACAAGTTCGAAAGCAGAAGGCTGACAACACGGAGTAGAAGGTACCATTATCCGGATGCATCTTGTATCAGGAGAAATTCATCAAGGACTCAGGACACAAGGGAACGGTAGGTAGTAGTCCACCAAAAGGTCAGGTAGTGTATATAGAGTCTGGCGTGAGTATCGGTACTAAACAATAAGAAGACAGAATACAAGGCCTCGGATGATAGAAGCATCTGAATAATTTGATGATTGAATTCAAAGGAATTATGACCTCTGGAATGAGGGATCGGAAGCAGAACCTCCGATCAAAAGATGAGTGAGCTGAATGGAACTGGACGGACAATCAATCAAGGTTTGATTTACCAAGATCCAGCTCATGTCTGGAATGACGTCTGAGCCGGAAGAATGAATTCATAGGGATCAACTAATGATTGTCTTCACTAGCACACACGATGATTCAACAGATCAGAATGTCAATGCCAAGGGAGGTCAATGAAGACTACAGGACAAACCGGATTAATCATAGTGCAAGCAGGCAAGAAGAATCTCCAAACCAGTAGGCTGCAGAGGATTCTCGAGACATTGGAGAGTATATCGTGGTATCCTGTATACACAAGAGCATCTGGGATTGAATAGTTGAATGGAAGTGGTATGTAGTCATTCATAAGGACTTGGTAGGAATTGTAAAGGCGATGGGCACATAGGGTCTTAGGAATTTCCCGGAGAGTATTTTCAGAATTATTTGTGAATCAGGCGACCATAAAAAAAGAGGGGTTCTCCAGGAGGAAGTAGTCACGAGAACCTAGAGTCAGTGTTAGTAAGATCTTTAACCCGAAAGAGAAGAGAGATGAGAGTCCAAGAGTAAAGGTGCAGAGAAAACGATCCTAATACCACCTAATTTGCGACGTCGGCCAATAAGCCACACGACATTGTTATTAAAGAAGTTTTTTCATAGACTAGACTCAACTTCGACCAAGAATTTGGAAGGGGGTGTCCAACATGCAGTCGGCTCTGATACCAAGTTGTGACCCCCAAAATCAGACCGTGTACATTAATCATACATGCAAGGTACACGGCCGAGATCAAGGACTCACAGCATGATATCACAACACAACTCTAATAATAAACATAATACAAGATGTTTAATAAAAGACAAGGGCCATGAGGGCTCGAATACAACAGCTCGGGATACACAAGTCAGCAGAAGCAATAGTATCTGAGTACAGACACAAGGTACACATGATTTGCCTGAAGAAGGCTAGCACAAAAACAGCAACGATCGAAAAGGCACAGGCCTCCTGCCTAGGAACCTCCAAACTACTCCTTATCGTTGGGGATCTCCATGTCGTAGAAGGCACTAGGGATCTTCTGCTCCTGGACTCCAAGGCTCCAACATCTTATTGCAGCAACTGGGTATATAAAACAAAAGGGGGAAATAAAGCAAGGGTGAGTATCTAGCATACTCAGCAAGACTTAAACCCAGGATACTAAGAATTTAGGCATTGGTATCAAAATGGAAGAAGAGCCTGTATAGTGGACTGCATGATAGAAGTACCAGGAAGGGGGAAAACCTAGCCTATCGAAGACTAGCATCTTCACGTGATTCTTGCAGCATGGGAAGAGAATAGCCAACAGTTATATATAATGCATAAAGTAACAATGCAACAGAAGTTGCTGCAGCATTGTGTAATAGTAAGTTGTGTTGATTATGAAGCCTCGAAGGTATCTTCCTCGACCTCCCTGCGAGGAAGAAGACCCGAAACCAACAGTTTAATAGTAATAGTTTGTAGTAGTAGGATGTGGCTTCACCATAAAGCGTCCTATTACCATGGAAACGGTTATTCAAATAGATTATCTTCCCTGCAGGGGCTTCACTACTATTACCCTACATGCTCAGATCTACAGGGTGGCATACACCTTGTTAGGGAATGCCCCACCAAGGCTATCCGACATGACCTAGTCCAACCTAGGCTCAACAGAGAGGACATTCGCCGGTCTAAATCCGAAGTACGCAGGGACTTTGGACCCATGCCCTGATGCAGTCCTGCATGGTACGTGGCTGGCCGGTGAAGCAGGCCCACCTCCCACTACCAGACTAGGCGGTCCAATCACGGTAATCATCCTGAGGTAAAGATGATATCTGAATAACTTTCGATAGAATGTACGTCGTTGAGGGGCCACCCAGTAATCCCACGTGCAGGTAGCGCGTAAAGGGCATGAGACCCACTAAAGACATCCACCTGACCCATTAAGCATTTTATTATGTCACGGGTCAACCATTATCGTTGTCCCGACTTATTAACATAGCAGACAACGAACATCAACCAACACCACCTCCCATTAAAAGAGTAGGTGCATGCCCTGTCGTCCCGTCAAAGCTCGCGGTTACCAACAAGGTGAACCGTCTCCTTACCTTATCTCGCAAGTGCTCTTGGAGGAGCTCGACTTTCGTGGTTTGGTATCTCACGGACAACGAGCAAGGACCAGGCCCACGATGGTACCTTCCTGTCCTGCCGTCACGATACAATACCTCTCGCGGGCATCGTTGGGTCACCCGACTACTTACCGTTAAGGAAACAAGTTGATTCAGGTGCTTACCATCAAGTGAAACTAGGAGGAATCACCCTCGATGGTACACTTGAACTGGTTCGATAGAGACATCAACGAAAATGAACTAAAGAGGAATATCCTCGTATCATCCCGGTGGTGCTTCGCTACCGAGCCAGCGACGAGAGTGAAATACGAGTCCATCCACTCGTAAGTCAAATTTGAAGCGACTCGGCAGAGTCTCGCCGTTGTAGGTTCCCTGGGGCGTCTAATATGTGTCGTACCTGTTGCAACGATTTAAATCGTTTGTGTTCCCTGTTCACTCCCCAGAGTGATCACGGACCGATTACTAAACCTAGTTGACTAACATTGTGCAGGGCTAACTGCTGGATATTATATTTATATACTAGGCAGCATAGGATAAGGAAGGTACATCAAGGGGATACAATGACATGTTATGCAATGAATAGGAATGTAACGTAGCAGCAGCAATCCCTAGTGCAAAGATAAATATAGATAGATAGGTGATACCTGGGAGAGGTGAAGGGGCACTGCTTGCATGGAAGCTCGGTAGCTCGGTAGTCGTACCCAGCAACGGTGTCGTCGGCGGCAGTCGCGGTGTCTACCGGAGAATAAAGGGGGGGGAAGTAAATACACAGCAATAACATAGCAAAGAAGCATGGCGTGGCAAACACATTGCTGGTGTGTTTCAATGCAGTACATTGTTCTTTTCTCGGAGCGGGAATTCATCCGGGGATGAACTACCATCTCCGGGTGATTATCGGCAGACGACCCGGAGGGGGAAGGTTCCATATCTGCAGTGTAATAGACATCTAATGGGCGTATAGATAGCGTAGTTGTGTTCGTTGTATTTTTTTTATCAAATTTAACGTATAAAGTTTTTCCATCTGAGCTACGGTTTAAAAGATATTAATTTCTAAAGTTTTAAATCATTTAAAAGAATTTTTGGATTTATTTTTGTCGGGGAACTGGAGTTCGCTATTCCATCCCTGAAATGTTCAAAAGATCACCAAGAGAAGTTGCCTCTTGGTACAAGCAAAGTGTTGCCGGAAAGGAGTTCCGCACAGAAGAAAACCGGAAGAAGCTGCGCCGCCCTCTCCATTAAGCGGTACGGAGGGTACAAGGCGGTCCCACCACATGCAGAACATTCCAAAAGATACTCAATGCGCCGCCCCCTGGTCTGGAAGACAGGGCGACAGCGGTGCCTTCGTCCCAGTTCTATTCCTCGTACGTGCCGAGTCCCCGCGCACCTTATCAGGAGGAGTGGCGTCGCGTCGCCACACATCCTTCCCGGAAGCAAAGTCCCGGTGACACCCGTCGCCTGCGGTTCCAAAAGAACGACACCGCCATGGACATTTGTGGTGACCCCCTTGAGTTATAAAAGGGAGGACCAAGCTACTAAAAAAGGGGATCGACGACCAGCAACACTACTGTACCATCCAGAGCTCGTATCCATCTCGGAAGAGCTACGCTCCATTCTTGTGCACACAGTATCAATTCAGACAAGCAGGAGTAGGGATTTTACTCTCCGGACGGCCCTAACCTGGGTAAATCCCAGCGTGTCCCAGCCTCGGTGATCCTCATTGTGTTTCGCGTGCGCGTCCTAGGATCACATCACCCCCGGGGGCTCCGACCCCCGACATCTGGCGCTAGACGGAGGGTGCCGCATGCACGTCATCTATGGATCTTCATCACCAAGCTTGTCTCGCAATGTCGACCCCTCGACACACGCGAGCCCATCCTCAGCACGAGATTGACGGAGGGCTCTCCACCCTGGAGAGGCTCTCCCGGCGTCGGGCGCGGAGCGACCATTCGCCTCACGGCCGGAGAGGAGCCGAAACTGCCTTGGAGGGAGGATGGTCGGCCGATGGCCTTCCTCCCCTAGAGCGCAACGGTGAGGAACGCGGATCAGGCGGCCCCACGGCATCTCCACCGCCTCCAGAAGACCCGTCTACGCACCGCACTCATGCTCCCGCCAAGGATCACTTGGCCTGGCCTGACGGACCCGAAGAAGCAGCGCCTCACGGTGACCATCCCTCGCCCAATTGTGCATGACGCTCTCGTCGCTCCCCCACACGCCCAGGAGGTGCGTTGCTGGAGTCGAGTCGAGGCCGAGCCTCTGAACGAAGTAGCGGGACTACGCGCATCCCCATTCTTGACAGGTTGTGTACCCCCGCGGAGGCGTTGGCACAAGTCAGTGCTCTCAGTCAGTTTCTCCCTTCCGGGGATCGACTGGAGACCTGGAGGCTCACCATCGCCAAACTCTCTGTGTGGGCCTTGCAGAAGCAACAGGACCTCGATCGTCGTGCTTCCGCGCCATCTCCGCAACGCACGGGGCCGACCGTGCTCCCCAACGCTTCCGCCCGAGTACAGGAGCGCACTGTGCACTCCCCTCAACCTGGGCCTCGACCAGACCACCCCCGAGATGAGCGATTTCGTGACCCCGTTGTCCGTCAGACTACTCATCATAGGGCCGGATCTCCTGGTGCAGCTTCTATGGCATCTTCCGAGCACCGTGGGTCCCCGGACCAGCGTGCTCGCATGGATGAACGACGCCACAAAGACGCTTGTATCACCAATGTTAGGCAGAAGGAAACTCCCCAGTTTTCCAACGCCCGAGTTCCTCCTCTCGATGTTGTCCGGGAAGGGATTCTTGCCGGCGAGAGCGAATATAGCACCATGTGCGTAGCCTTAACCCAAGATCTCCGCAGCGTCAAGTGGCCCAATAAGTTCCGGATAAATGGTCCACTTCCGTATGACGGAAAGACCGACCCTCGCGAGTTCATCCGCATGTACAGCACCACTGTTGAGATCGCGGGGGGAGACGACAAGGTGAAAGACAATTACTTAACCACGAAGCTCAAGCACAACGTACGCAGGTGGATGATGAATCTTCCGGCCAACTCCATCAGATCGTGGGCCGAGCTCTGCGAAAAGTTCGTTGGCGCTTTTTCTGGGGGTGTCCAACCCCCGAAAACCGCTAGTGACTTGCTCCGAGTAGTGAAAAAGGACGGTGAGCCCCTCCGGAAGTTCGTCCAGAGGTTCACCAAGATGAAGCACTGCATCCCCGACGCACATGCGGCCGCGATCATCGCCACCTTCCACGCCAACGTCAAGAACCCGCGCATGCTCGAGAAGATGAGCACCCGGTCCATCAAGACTATCACCGCCCTGTTCGAGCTGGATGACAAGGTCGCCCGTGTTGAAGAGGGGGTCCAGCCTGTCAATCGGGATGCCGGGAGGCGCCCTCCAACCCGAGCTTCTTCCGGAAAGAACCAGCATTCCGTGGAGCCCAGGGCCCACAAGCGCGCGCACCAAGCCGTGTTCACCACGGAGGGAACGGGGCAGCTCGGCAACCACCCTCCACCGACATCGTGGTTGCCGCTGGGGACACCACCCCGTTGCCCTATTGCAAGATACACAAGACCGACAAGCACGACTTGTCCGAGTGTCGCTCCGTCGTCAAGCTCCAAGAAGACATGGCGGCCTTCTACGCCAAGAAATACGCCGAAAGGAAGGCCCAGCGAGGTGGGAGCTCCCAACGTGGGGGTCGAGGCGGCTACCAGAACAAGGTCAAGCCGAGGAGACCACCTTCCGGCGGTAATGTTTCATGAGGGGAGAAATCCGGAGAAGATGCAGGTGACGACTTCCAGGCTGTTGTGGATTTTGGCGGTTACATCCACGGGGGAGGGGGTGGTGGGGGCGTCCGCGCTCACCTCCAACCGTCAATACCACAAGGCTATGAGACAGGTCCTCGCGGTCCAGTCTCCGCCGGAGGGACCCCGGGTCTCCCGTTGGGCAAACATCCCTCTGGTGGTAGACGTCGGCGACCATTCCGCTACTCTCCTGGTTGACAGCGATGGTTTGTCACCCATGCTCCTCTCCCCGATGATCAGGAATATCAAGGTCAGCAAGATGATGTACGACACCGGGGCCAGCATCAACCTGATGTCCTCCCGCGCTTTTGAGAAGATGTAGATCCCGAGAAGCCACCTCCTTACGTCTGCCGCCTTCTGTGGGGTCAGCGGGATGGAGGTCCAACCACTTGGGAGGATTTCACTTCTTGTTACCCTCCGAGACCCCGCTAATTTCCGGACAGAGATTCTCACTTTCGATGTCACGGACTTGCCTCTTTTGTATAACGGACTACTTGGGAGGCCATTTATCGGGAGGTTCGCTTCCGTACATCACGGGCTCTACAACCTCATCAAGATCCCGGGGACCCAATGCGTCATCACCCTCGCCGGCGACGCGCGAGAAGCCCTGCGCTGTGTCCAAGGCGAGGCAAAGAAGCCGCTCCCGCCGGGCCAGCCGGGAAGGCACCGTTTCCGAGCGACGTACACATTCTCGGGGACAACACCCCTCTCCCCGGAAGTCCTCCCAGAGAAGACATAATAGTGGAACCCCTAGTTCCCGCCGCCCAATGGGAAACAAGCCTCCCGGAGGGTTTTCCCGCCCTATGGTGGACCCCGTCCGGAAAGTGACCAAGAAGCCGAAGCCCAACCAGCTCGCCCCGGTAGCTGTGTCGAAGAAAGTTCCTATATCAGAGGATGGAAGTAGAATGGTGTCCATTTGTGCCGACGTCTCCCCTAAATAGGAAAGCGCGCTCGTCGCCTTCCTTCGCGAACACGCCAACGTTTTTGCATGGGAGCCCTCCGATCTTCCCGGAGTTTCTAGGGATGTGACCGAGCACAAGCTAGCAGTCAAGGAAGGCGCCAAGCCTCTGAAGCAAAAGGTCCACCATCAAGCACCGGATCACCAAGAGTTCATAGCAAAAGACATACAAAAGTTTCTCAAAGCCGGCTTCATCCGGCAGATCAGACACCCCACTTGGTTAGCCAACCCTATTGTCGTCCCCAAGGCGAATGGGAACAAGAGGTTGTGCATCGACTATGGAAACGTCAAAGACGCCTACCCGAAAGATCATTGATCAAATCGTGGACTCAACAGCAGAGTGTGCTCGGTTGTCTTTCCTGGATGCCTACGTTGGTTACCACCAAATCAAGATGGCAGTCGAAGACGAAGATAAAACCGCGTTCGTCACCCCCTGTTGAAGATATTGCTACATATGCATGCTCTTTGGGTTGAAGAATGCGGGGTCCACCTTCCAGAGAGCCATCCACAACGGCCTCGGGCCACAACTACGCTGCAATGTCGAGGCCTACATGGACGACATCGTGGTCAAGACCAAAGAGGAAGACGCTCTTGTTGAGGACCTGCGTGAGACATTCTGCAATCTCAACAAGATGCAATTGAAGCTAAGTCTGGAAATGTGTGTTTTCGGTGTACCTTCCGGCAAACTCCTCGAGTTTTTGATGTCCCATCGAGGCATTGAAGTCAACCCCGACAAGATCAAGGTGATCGAGCAAATGCAGGCCCTGAAATGCATCAATGATGTCTAGAGATTGAACGGGTGCATCACGACACTTGGGAGATTCATCTCCCGGTTAGACGAAAGAGCACTGTCGTTCTTCAAGCTCGTGAAGAAATCAGTTCCCCTCGAGTGGACCCCAGAAGTAGAAGCCGCTTTTCAAGACCTCAAGAAGTACCTCGCGTCACCACCAACCTTAGTGGCACCTCGCCCTCGCGAACCCCTGTTGTTGTACATCTTGGCAACATCTCAGGTGGTAAGCGGAGCATTGGTGGTCGAACGCGACCTAGAAGAAGAAGACGATGGAGCCCCACTCGCAGCAAGCAAACCTGAGGAATCATCTCCAGCAGCCGGAGCCCAAGGGGCCAAGGTTCCTGTCAGGAGGACAACTTAGAAGCCAGTCTATTTCATCAGCACCATCCTCCGAGACGCATGACGCCGATACCGGCAGATCCAGAAGATACTTCTCAGAGAGATCATAGCTTCCCGAAAGCTCGGGCATTATTTTCAGGCGCACCCAATCCGAGTAGTGACCAGTTTCCCACTCGAGCGAATCCTGAGAAACTGAGAAACCACTGGCCCGATCATGGAGTGGGCACTGGAGCTCTCCGGTTTAGACCTCACGTTCGTCAACTCCTCCACCATCAAGAGCAAGGTACTAGCCGATTTCATTGCTGAATGGACTCCGACTGTAGAATATGACCAAGAACTCTGGGAAGCATCTTCGTTTCTCGGCGCTGAAGACAACAACGAGTGGACCATGTAATTTGATGGATCCTTCTCTATGCAGGGAGCCGGGGCCGGCGCAGTCCTGGTTTCCCCCACCGGAGAGGTTCTGAAGTATGTTGTGAAGATGCTGTTCGAGGGAGAGGCCTTCACCAACAACACAGCAGAGTACGAAGGGCTCCTCGCCAGTTTGAGAGCCACCATTGGTCTCGGAATCAAAAGACTCATAGTCAGAGGCGACTCCCAACTGGTGGTCAAGCAAGTCAACGACGATTACGGGTGCCCTCAGATGCAGGCATACGTCGATGAAGTCCGCAAGCTAGAGAAGTGCTTCCATAACCTAGGGATGGGGCATATCCCAAGGTCCCAGAACAGTGTTGCAGATGATCTGTCTAAAATTGCTGCCCGGAAGAAGAAGGTGCCGCCAGGAGTGTTCGTTGAGCGTTTACTCAAACTCTCAGTCGACCCCATGCGGCCAAAGATCAAGAAGCGGAAGATTGAGGCCAAGGGGCAGTTTCCCGGAGAGCTACCCTCACTCATCCCTAGTAAGTTCCAAGTTTTCACTGTCGGCCCTGCACTCCTGGGTTGGGGCGCTGACATCCTGGACTATCTGAAGAACGAAGAGCTGCCGAGTAACCGGAAGGATGCTGAGAGGATTGCTCGCCAGTGATCGATGTATATCTTACTCGATGGAGCCCTCTACAGCATGCGTCCCAACAGCGTGAAGCTACTGTGCATCCCACATATCAAGGCAAGGAGCTTCTCTGAGATATCCATGAAGGAACATGCGACGCCCACCGCCTTGAACGACGCCACAGAACTTGTCAACACCTGCAACGCCTTCCAATTCCACGCCAAGGCCGTTCATCAACCAAGACAAGCACTCCAGACCATCCCTCTATCATGGCCCTTTGCGGTCTGGGGGTTGGATATCCTGGGCCCATTCCCCCGTGCTGTCGGGGGCTATGAGTTACTCTACGTCGCCATCGACAAGTTCACCAAGTGGAACCCGTCCGCAAGGTCACGGTGCAGACCGCCAGCAAGTTTGTCAGAAGCCTGTTGTGCCATTTCAGAGTCCATAACCGGATCATCACAGACAACGGCACCCAGTTCACAAGCCAGGCCTTCCTCGAGTACTGTGAGCAAATGGACACCGTAGTGTGTTTCTCCTCAGTAGCTCACCCAAGGAGAAACAGCCAGGAAGAGAGAGCCAATTCGGAAGTACTCCAAGGTCTCCGGACCCGTACTTTCCAGCCGCTCAAAAAGTGTGGAAAGCGGTGGGTGGATGAGCTCCCAGTTGTTCTATGGTCAATCCGGACCACACCCAACCGAGCCACAAATGAGACGGCCTTCTCTCTCGTTTACGGAGCGCAGGCGGTTCTCTTCACAGAACTCAGATACAGATCTCCCCGAGTTCGCGCCTTTGATGAGGCCGAACAGCAGAAATTCCGACAAGGAGATGTCGTCACTGCCGAGGAAGTACGTACTCGGACTGCTACACGCGCTGCGTGGTACCATCAAGGACTACGCCGCTATCACAGCCGCCACGTCCGCTCCTGAGAACTTGAGGAAGGCGACCTTGAACTCCGTCGGCTAAAGTATGGGAGGGGTCTAAACAAGCTGTCTCCAAAGTGGGAAGGCCCTTATCAAGTAGTCCAAGTCATCCAGCTCGGATCCGTCTGCCTGGAGACCGTGGATGGAGTCCCTGTGAGAAACTCGTGAAACATTGAGCACCTCCGGAAGTACCATCTCCGTAAGGTCTATCTGTGAGGGTATAAAGTAGACGGATGACCAGTTTCCCGGCAGCGCCACATTTGTAAGCTGTAATCTCCGGATCCATGTTTATGGGTGCAACCAAAAAAATCCTCGGGGGCTAAATCGGTGTGTGTTGGCACGTTTTACCTTTACGGTGCACAGGCTAACCCTACTCTCCGGGGTGCTTTTCGGAAGTCACCTAACCGTCACGCTTGATGGTACGATTTAACGCCCCCTCGTTGTTTACCCAAAGTGGAAGGTTGAGATGTAGATAGCAGCAATTTCCCTTAGCGAAGATGATAAGTTTGAGTATGGAACCAGTAGGAATTCAACAGATACAAGAAGGTGGTAAAGTGAACAATGGCGCCGTTCAAAACCGAGGTTGCTTACTTTACCTGGACCTGCACACACAACAGATAACTTTGCTCCCAACGAGTTCAGAGAGGTTGTCAATCCCTCCGGCCTTGTTGTTTACAAAGGATCAAACGCACGGGATAATAATGATAGTGATAGCAACAGAAAAATAAATAAAGCAGTAAATAAATAGTGGGTGTAAACAGTATTGGAAATATGGACCGGGGTCCTATGATGTTCACTAGTGATGGCTCTCTCCCAAAAGACGATAAAATAGCCAGGCGAGGTAAACAAATTAAAGCTGGGCAATTGACAGGATTATGTTCGCAAACCAATGCTAACTATGCTATACAGAAAGGAAGAGGCTCAAAATCATGGGCGGTACGCCAAGACAAGTAGACCGAAATCCATCTGCATCTACCTACTAATCATCCACCTTGAGATATCTATCCAGAATATCTCGCTGGTATTAAGTTGCGAATCCCACCCAAAGTGTAAACTCAAAGCAACGGAAAACTGCATTAAAGAACTTTGCGTAAAGTAAACAATCCTCGCACCCGCAAGTACATGCACCGTTGTTTTCCCCCTTGTGGAAACAACACATCCCCTGGACTCATGTTTCTATCACTCAAGCTAGTCATCGGGGGGCATGAACCTACAATCATGCATAACGCTCCCTCTTGGAGTCACTACCTACTACTTGGCCAAAGGATTAAAAAACAACGAAGAATATGCAAGAATTACTCTAGAACATAAATATAAAAGAGGAGAATCAAATATATTACTCAAACACAATCTGAACATAGTCTCATAATCCATCGGATCCCAGCAAACTCAACATAGCAACAGCAGAAAGATTACATATGTGCCTCGATCATGTAGGTCAGCTCACGAGGTCTAATCCATGAAGAACAAAGAGGGGAGGAGAACACCACATAGCTATTGATCATAGACCGATGGTCCAAGGTGTACTACTCACGATTTATCCGGGAAGCATCCATGGTGGTTGAGAAGATCCCGGAGGTGGTTCCTCCCTCCGGCAGGGTGCCGGGAATAGGTCTTCTGGTGCTCCCGATCTTCGAAGCGCGGCGGCGGCGGAACAGAGGAGAGATCGCGAAAAAAGGTTCCCTTCTTGGCGGTTTTGAGTCACGGAGAATATATGGGCGAAGGGGGGCAATCAGCCGGGCCACCAGGGGTCCAGGCGGCCCCCTTGGCGCGGCCCCCATCCTAGGGCTCGCCGGGAGGGCACCTGGGGCCCTGGTGGGTCCCCTCTGCCACCCCCCCCGCCTCGGTGATTCCCGAAGCTTCCGAAGCACTGATTTTTTATTGGTTTTTTCCTGATATGGGGGAAACCTGAAATAGAAAAACAGCAGAAAACAGGAACTGGCACTAGGGTGCACTGAGTTAATAATTTGTCCAAATATGATCAAAAGTGTATGGAAGTTCATCAATATCATAGCAATATCACACAAAAGAAGCATGGAACAACCAGAAATTATAGATACGTTTTGGGCGTATCAGCGCTAAGTCCTGTCGGACTAAGATCTTCCCTGTAGCTCGCATGGCGGCGGGTAGTATACGACACTTTTTTCTCTCTTGTCTCCGCCCTCGTGGTGAGACACTTTTTGCAGGAAAAATATGCCCAAGCAAAATAAGCATCCAACCTCGTCTTCTCGAGAACGGTTCATATAATAAGCAACCAACCTCGTTTTCTCGAGAACGGTTCATACAATAAGCAACTAACCTCGTTTTCTCGAGAAAGGTTCACAAACCAGAGCCTCTTGGATTTCCGGGATCATTACAAGCAGAAGAACGAAAAGAAGAAAGAAGAGAAGAAGGAAGAGAAGGAAAGGAATGGGAGACACCTTCAGTCAAGATGGACCACCGGCTTGATATCCTCAGGGACCTTCTCGTTGCTGCCGCTGCTGGAGCTGTCCGCCACCTTGCGCTGCTCGGAAAAGGTTCCATCACCTTCATTCTCGGATGAGGTAGCGCCGCCGCTGGAACTTTCCGGGCTGCATTCCTTCTGTCCACCGTGCATGTCGAAGCACTTGAACATCAAGAGGTCCTCGCCATCATAGCGGAACAAGACGAAGTTTCCAAACTCCAGATTGCGGCCGCGGGTGAACACCTTCCACCCGTGTGACAAGAGAAGATCTCCCGTAGTCGGCCGGTGAGTCTCCACCATCACCGGACCATGGGGGCATCCGTCCACCTGCAAGAGGAAATGCAGGGACTCGGCATCCCGCACTAGGTCGCGGAACACCTTGGGGGAGAGGGAGCCACCTGCAAGAAGCTAACGTCAACACGACACCGAACTCAAAGCCAATGCGGTCGCCACGGGAATTGCGGATCTTGGCCGGCAGCATTGGCCCGCGACCTCCCATGCCGCCGCGACTCGTCTTCCCGTGGGTCCTTCGCCACTCCACAACAGGGATGAGGACTCCAACCGAAGCCCTTATCTCCGACGTAGCCCGTCCGCCACAGCTCCCCCTCCCTCAGCCACGACGGCCGCGAAATCCTCCTCTGTGGCGGGCCCGAGGGTTGTCACCTTCTGCATCCTCGGAAGCACGACGCTTGGGAGCCATGGCTTGTTCAACCGCCATCGATTGGAAGAAGAAGCTGTTGTAGGGTGCCTGATTCATCCGCAGGCGGATGGGGTTAAGTACCCGTTGTCCCCGGTGGGACATGGTAACTTCCCCCAATTACTCCACCTCAAGCACTGGATCGTGGCGACCTTTGGCCTCCGCAGGCGCAATCAAGTATCTGCCCATCAGACTCCTTGCGACACGTGTCGGTTTCCGCCGCCAGGAGGCCCCGGAACCCCACGCCTTCACACTACCAAGACTGCATCCCGGATGCTTCAACTTCCCGGACCATCAGACCTAGCATGGCTCTCGTACCGAAGATCTGCGCCAGCCAGGCCCGGGGCCTACTATCGGGGAATAGGAGTTCGCTCTCCCGTCCCTGAAACCTTCAACAGATCACCAAGAGAAGTTGCCTCCTGGTACAAGCAAAGTGTTGCGTGGGCGACCCTGGGAGGAGCAGGAGGAAGGGGAGGGAAAATGGGGGAAGCGGCTTAGGGTTAGGGTTTCCTAGGGGGTGTGTGGCCTCCTTATCCATGTGGGGGGCACTGTAGCGGCGCGAGGAGGAGAAAGTTTGATTACGACTAGTGGCTCGGCCGCCGTGCTCGACCGCCGTGTCATCGCCACTGTAGCGGAGGAAGAAGACAGGGAGAGGGATGGGCTGGGCCCGGTTGGGCTTCGCCCTGGGCACCGGATAGCTATCTCCCTTTTCTTTCTCTTTTATTTTGTGCAATTCCCTTCTGTTTTATTGGTTTAGCCAAGTTTGGTTTTTTTTAAAGTGTGACACCAACTCCAATATTTGTGTTTCCCACAATTATATTCCAAAAAAAGTTTGGGGCAGAACAAAATTCATTTGAATTTTGTTTAAATAGTAATTAATTAAAAGGGGCTATTTTAGGCATTGTTTAGATTTTTTTTATTATATATAAGCATTGTATAAATATCCCAATGCTATAGTATCATGACCTACTGAGTTTTAGGCATTTAATAAAAATGGTTGCACAATTTTTAGCTAAAGTTTTATTTCCACTTTTTCTTTTAATTCCAACCAATGGGACTTTTAATATGATTTGACTCAATGATTATTAAGACAATATTAAGCATAGTGATTTGTTATTAATAAAAGTGATTACTGTAACATGACACTAGGGGTGTTACAAGGTAGATCATCCATCGACGAACATTGTCCTTCAGCTTCATGCAAAACAGTAATGTTGTACATACGGATCGTTCTTCCCGTCGCACGGGGGAGGACCATCTATCCGGAACTTCTTGGGCCACTTGACGCGACGGAGATCTTGGGTGAAGGCGAAGCACACAGTGCAGTCACTTTCACCAGCAAGCATCCCTTCTCGAGAAGCATCGACAGGAGGGACTCGGGCATCGGAACGCTGACGGGTCTCTTGCTGCTTGACAATGGTGGTCCAGGGGTCTTCGTGGCGGCGATCGTCCAGGCAGGTGCGCTGATCCTGAGACCCGCTGTGCCCTGAAGACGCCACAAAAGCTGCACCAGGAGATCCGGACTCGGGATTGGCAGAAGACCTATCCCAGCACCCGGCTGGAGGGAGGAATCACCTCTTGGAGCTCCTCCATCACCATGACTACTTCCCAGATGTGCTGTGAGTAGCCCCCCTTGGACCATGGGTCCATGATTAGTAGCAAGATGATGTCTTATCTCCAATCTTGTGCTTTAATTCCTAGACCTTGTGAGCTGCCCTACATGATCAAGGTACTTTTGTATTAGTTTGTGTGTTGCTATGATGTGTTTGCTAGGATCCGATGGATTATGAGACTATGTTCAGGTTGTGACAATTAATATATTTCGTTTGCCTTTTTTTCTTTTTTTTCTTGATTATTCTTGCATGTTCAACGTTGCTTTTTATTGCTTTGTCCAAGTAGTAAATAGTAACTCAAAGAGGGAGCGTTATACATGATTGTGGGTTCATGCCCCCTATGTCTAGCTTGAGTGACAAAAACATGAGACTATGGGATGTGATGTTGTCACCCGGGAGAAAACAACGGTGCTTGTAACTACAGTTGCAAGGATTGCTTACATTACGCATAGAGTGTTAATGCAGTTGTATGTTGCTTTGATCCTACAGTTAGGCTGGGGTTCACATTTTAATACCAGCAAGATGTTCTAGATAGATATCTCAAGGTGAATGATTAGTGAGTAGATGTTGATGAATAAACGTTCTACTCGTTTCGGTGTAATGCATATACGTTTGAGCCTCTAGCCTTGTTGTAGCATAATTAGCATTGCGATGCGTTTATAATTCTGACAATTTCCCAGCTGTAATTTGTTCACCCAGCATAGTTGTTTATCATCTTTTTGGAGAGAGACATGACTAGTGAAAGTCGTGGGACCCAGGTTTGAACCTTTACTGCTATTATTTCATTTCCATTGCAATCACCACTACTATTTCCACCCATGTGTTTGAACCTTTGTAAACAACAAGACCGTAGAGATTGACAACCTCTTTGAATCATTGCGAGCAAAGTTATTTGATTTTGTGTGCAGGTCCAGGTCAAGTGAGTAATTTATCTCAAACGATGCCTTGCTCGTTTGACCACCTTCTTGTTGATCCTTGGAGTCCCCCTGGATTCGATAAACCTTACAGTCCTCATGTAAGGGAAATTCACCGTTGTATACATATCAACCTTCCACTTTGGGTAATCAACAAGTAGCACTAACCGGTGCCATCAAGAGAATTTTTGGCGCCGTTGCCGAGGACTCCATTATACAAGATAGGGGAGTTTCACACTATCTTTTGCCTTTGCTTTTTAGTCTTGTTAGTTTACTTTTCAATTTTTCCTTTAGATTATTATACCCAAAAACCACAAAAAAATTAGTTATCTTGTTCTTCCTTGCTTGCTGTTATTATGGGTTCCTCTAAAAATACCAAGTTGTGTGACTTCACTAGTCACAACAACAAAGACTTTATTTGCACTCCTATTTCTGCACCCGCCACTGAGGTGACTTCCTATGATTAAACATGCTTTGTTGAATCTAGTTATGAAAGAACAATTCTCCGGTGCTGGAGATGCTGCTTCTTTGCATTTGAATAAATTTTTTGAGCTTTATGATATGTAACATTATAAGGAGGTAGATTGTGATATTTTTAAACTTAAGATTTTCTTTTTTCTTTGAGAGGAAGAGCTACAGAGTGGCTCCAAACCAATCCTAGGAATAGCATAGATTTTTGGGATAAGTGCAAGGATTCTTTTATTGGGAAGTAGTAGCCACCTACTAAGATTATCCAGTGGAGAAGTAACATTATGAATTTTAGGCAAATGGATAATGAACATGTTTCCCAGGCTTGGGAACACATGAAATATCTTGTTAAGAATTTCCCTACACATGGTTTGACTACTTGGATGGTTATCCAGACTTTCTATGAAGGATTAAACTATACCTCGCGAAATCTGTTTGACTCGGCCGTGTGATGTGCGAGAGATGATAATGGCTTCACGCCCTTCGTTGGTTACCCCAAGTGGAAGGGGAGATGTAGGATAGCAACAAATTTCCCCTATGTAGAGGATAGGGTTTGTCTCCCGTAGGACTCAAAAGCGGCAAAGTAGGTGACAAAAACACTAGAAATTTAGCGATTGACGTGGACCTGCACACACACAACAAATAACTTTTCTCTCAACGAAGTTCAGAGAGGTTTTCAATCTCTCCGGTCTTGTTGTTTACAAAGGATCAAACACAAGGGATAAAAGGTAAGGATAGTTACTGAAAAGTAAAAGCGGAAACTAAATGAGCGTGTAAACAGTGACGAGAATATGGACCGGGATCCCGTGATGTTCACTTGTGATGTCTCTCTCCCAAAAGACAATAAAACTTCTATCCGAGGTAAACAAATCGCCGCTGGGAAATTGACAGGATTAAAAACGCACTGCAATGCTAACTATGCTACAAAGAAAGGACGAGGCTCAAAAGAAAGGGCGGTACACAAAAATAAGTAGACCGAAATCCAACTGCATCTATTACTAATCATCTACCTTGAGATATCTATCCAGAACATTTCGCTGGTATTAAGTTGCGAGCCCCACCCAAAGTGTAAACCCAAATCAATAGACAACTACATTAAAATAAATTTGCGTAAAGTAAACAATCCTTGCAACCGCGGTTACAATCATTGTTTTTTTACCCCTTGTGGCAAGAACACATCCCCTAGACTCATGTTTCTGTCACTCAAGGTAGTCATCAGAGGGCATGAACCCACAATCGAGCATAACGTTCCCTCTTGGAGTCACTACCTGCTACTTGGCCAATGCAATAAACAACAACGGAGAACATGCAAGAATTACTAAAGAAAATAAATATAAAAGATAAGAACCAAATATATTACTCAATCACAAACTAAACATAGTCTCATAATCCATCAGATCCCAACAAACTCAGCATAGCAACAGCAGAAAATTACATATGTGCCTCGATCATGTAGGGCTGCTCACGAGGTCTAATCCTCGAAGAACAAAGAGGGGAGGAGAACATCACATAGCTACTGATCATGGACCCATGGTCCAAGGTAGACTACTCACGGATCATCCAGGAAGTGTCCATGGTGGAGGAGAGGCTCCCGGAGGTCAATCCTCCCTCCGGCATGGTGCCGGGAAGAGGTCTGCTGGCGCTCCCGATCTTGGAAGCGCGGCGGCAGCGGAACAGAGGCGAGATCGCAAAAAAGGGTTCTATCTTCGGAAGAATCCCGTCACGGGGAATAAATAGGCGAAGGCGGGCAGCCAGGGGGCCACCAGGTGTCCAAGCGGCCCCCTGGCACGGCCAAGCCCCAGGCTGCGCCACCAGGGCGCATGGACCCCTGGTGGTGGCCCTCTAGCCCCACCCAGGTAATTCCGGAAGGTTCTTCTGTGCTGATTTTTTTTCTGATTTTTCCTGAATTTTTGGAGCACTTTTAATATGGGGGAAACCTGAAATAGAAAAACAGCAGAAAACAGGAACTGGAACTGTGGTGCACTGAGTTAATAAGTTAGTCAGAATATGATCAAAATTGTATGATAGTGTATCTAGATCATAGCAATTTCACACAAAACATGCATGGAGCAAGCAGAAATTATAGATACGTTTGGGACGTATCAACATTCCCAAGATTAATTCCTTCTCGTTCTCCAGTAGGTAAATGATAACAAGCATAATTTCTGTGGTGACATGCTAGCAACCATATAAGAACTTTTAAAGTAAAGAAATCAAGGTTTGTAATTCAATTCAACTCATAACAGGCAAGAGTGTATATTAGCATTGAAACAAATGACATAAGAACATAAGGGTGCAAGAGCTCTTGCTGTCCGTGACTCGAATGTCTCCATATGGTGTTTGAGTGCAAGAAGGGGGAGATAGGAATACGAGAGAAAAAATATTTTTGTTAAGAACTCAATCTACTAAAGTTTTACACTTAGTCTTCTTTGGAATCTTCTCTTGACTCGTCGCCAGACCATTAGCCAGGTACAAGTCAATTTTATCCCCTCCATTTTGATATTTTGAGCACTCATGCAATGGATGAGCGTAAGCACGAGAGTTGACACTTAGGATGGCAAAGAGAGAGAGAGATGTGGTAGAGGAGGAAAACAAAGAGGTGTGAAAGGATCACATCGATGAGGACAATCATAGGCGAGAGGATGCCAAATGACAGAAATGATGTGAGGAATAGGGATTGCCATGCAACAGATGCACATATGAGCTAAGAAAAGCTCTCTAATGGAACTAGTGGGGTTGCATCTAACTTGCTCGCTCATGAAGACCTAGAGCTCTTCTTTGAGGAGGCTCATCCTTAGAATATGCAAGCCAAGTTATATAGTGTGAAGGGCCCCCACATATCTATATGCATCAATGATCATCTCTATGGACCACAAAGATATAGAGGGAGTACGAGTGTGGATCTTTCAAAAGGAATAGTAGTGTTGCCCCTTTCTCTCTTTTTATTTCTTTTTATCTTTTTTCTATTTTTTTGTATTTTTTTGGTGGCCTCAATGGTTCCTTCTATTTAACTCTCATTTGTCCTCTTTGGGATCTTTTAATTTTTTCAACTTTGGGATCTTTTCCTCACTTCAGGGCAACCCTCTATTTTATAAGAAGTATAGAAGATCTTCACACTTTACAAGGTACTCAACAAAAAGAAGATGTAGCTATCATGATGTATGCAAATGTATGCCTCTGCCAGTGTAGCATGAACATGTATGACATGAAGATCAAGTCATGAGAAGGTGGCTGTTGCATGGAAATATATCTCAGAAATGCTATGGAAATGCCTTCATAGGTAGGTATGGTGGCTGTTTTGACGAAAGATATCGGGAGGATTATGATGACAGAGCGTATCATGCCAAGGGTTTGGATGCATCAGCGAAGGTGGACGCCAACTCTCGAAGTGATAAGAGGGCAATGCACGGTACCGAAGAGGCTAGCAAATATGAGGAGGTGGAAGTGTCAACTTTCAATACTTACATTAGTCCGAAGAACTCATGCACTTATTATCGGTAACTCTCAATCTAATAAGGAGGTTCACAAAGAGACAAGTACCCCGAGGAGGAGTGTATGTGGTTTTGGTTATCCTTGCGCATCCTCGACTCATGGTACGTGAGTGTACTCTAATATCCGATCCCTCCAATGATTAGTGATCCATCTAGTAGCTAGAGTTCTCAACTAGTTTTTATAGGTTTTGAAAATAAGCACGGATTGCCTAAAATAAGACACCTATCACTAATATGCTAGAGCTCTTGAAACCAAAATTTCAAACATTACTCACAACAATACCTCAAAAATATTGCAAGTTACTACTATAATTGAATAGCAACCTTAATTACCTACTTCAAGACAAGACACAACTCAGTGCAACAACTAACTCTCTTAACAAGATAAACATGAAAACTAAAGAGAGTTCCAACAAAAAACTAAACAAAAGATAAAGCTCTTGCTAAAGAGAAACATTAAAACTAAAACTAAACATGGCAGCAACTATGTAAAAATAAAGAACACGCAACAGAAGAAAGATAGGCATGAAAAATCCTATGATGAGTTCTAGATTGAAGTGGAGCGTGTTTCAATCCCACACAAAGTAAGATGGGGTCTAACTTTTTTGAACAGTAAGAAAAGCTAAAGAAAACTAAAAAGGAAACCTAAGAGCGAGACGCTCCAAGCATAGCACATAACACATGAAGTGGAAAAAATATAGTGAGACGAAGGACGAACTGATGATTGTCGATGGAGAAGGGGATGCATGGGTGTATCCCCAAGCTTAGACGCTTGAGTCTCCTTGAATATTTATTGGGGATGCATGGGGGAATCCCCAAGCTTGAGCGTTTGACACTCCCGGATCTTCTTTCATCATCTTCCCTCGCACACTTGAAAACTCCCTTCATACATAACTCTTCATAAGCTGATTAGAGAGGTTAGTACCCTTAATAAAATAATTTTCCTCTACTGGAAATAAAGATATTCTTGAAGAGCTACTGTTTTTGAAGATTGCAAAAAAGTTTTTGCAAAGAAAATTCAAGCTTAAGGTTTTCAAAAGTAAGGAAAGGAAAAATGTGGCAGAATCTGTGAAACACAGAACAACAGGTAGTAAATAATTTGTTTGGGGTACTTCTGGAACTCAAATCAAAAAACTCAAAATAGATGAAAGTTTCACAATTGTATATATCATGTTGTGTAAACAATTAAGCTCCAAAAAATGAACTAGTGATTTTTTTAGATTTTTTCCGTCAAGCAGACGGAATCTGTTTTCTGGACAACATGTCACAACTTTTGCTTCCCTTATCATAATTGTAAGGCCCGATATGTGGTACTGTTCCAGATCTAGATGTTTCCATCCAGATCCGGGGACGAAGCACATATCGTTCCACCGCGACATATGACATTGCCATATGCCCCGGATTTCCAACATGATATCACAACATTACAGCTACAAGGATACAACATCTCATACAACCGGCATACAATTGCCTTAATACATTACATCAGCGGAAGATACATGTCTGAGTACAGACTACAATCAAATGCCCAGTGGAAAAGAGAAAACCATCGATCCCCATAACCACACGGGTCCAGGCCCTCCGTCGGGATCCGCCTAACTAGTCGTCGTTGAGTCTCCACGTGAAAGGTCGATCACCATACCTGTTGTCGATCAAGAACCCTGAAAAGAGTTTGGGGGTAGTATCATGAGTATAGAAGTACTCAGCATCTAACTCTAGTGGTCATCTGACCCATCAAGGACTTCATCACTCGTCATTCTAGGACAACTAGTAGTTTACAGTAAGGATGGGGTAAGTGGTGAGGTTGCTCTCGCACTAGCATTTATGAAGTGGCTAACGGTCTAGGGAGTAGGATAAGAAGCCAAGAATTCGATGAGGAATCGCCTCCAACAAGTCTTGCTATCAACTACTTACGCAAAACATAACACCTATCCTATCCTTGTCCTCCTCTTCGCATCCCGACGAAGAAGAAGCAGTCAAGGCACACACACGTTGATCAAGTTGTTAAGATTATCTCAGTTGTTGTTGCCTATGAACAAGGAGTAGGTCTCAAGTCGTCCATAACCGTGGACACGGCTTCTCGAAAAGATTTAACCCTGCAGGGGTGTACCAACCGCCCATTACTAGGCTCCGCACGCACGCCCATCTCTCTTAGTTGCTACACATCACAAGAAACCATTATATGATTTAGTTCCAACAGATCCGAAACGACAGGTCCATCAAACTAACAACGCACAAATCCGGGTGGCCCCCGGCGAGTCGACACCCAATCCAAAAGCCGGTCGCGCTCTCGGATTGGACTCTTCCGTATGTCTAAGGTCGGGGTTAGCCTCACCTGAACTCAGTGGCTTCCCTAGCTCAGCACCGTGGACCAACAAAGTAACTCTGTCTCTGCTGGATCGAGTTGTTTAAAAATCTGCTGGCCGTGGACCAGACACACACACCGTTTCAAATGGTAAATCAGCTAGGGCCACCACTAGAAATGTTTGGAGCTAGGTAGGTAAGAAGAGGGGACCTTATAGCATCCCACATGCGGTTAGGCACGCTCGTTAAGAGACACAATACCCGGAATTCAGGTCCTAGGTGACTCGAATGGAACAAAGCGTCGGGGCGGGATAGCCTAGACCTTCCATCCTTCGTCGAGTATAGTCAACATTATAATAATCATATCATCCACAACAATTGAATAATGTGATAGCCCAAACAAAGGAGTAACAGGGTAACATCATAGCATCCTAAGGATGAATACTAAGACGGGGCTGAGCAACGAGCAATAGTAACATAGCAGTACATGGTTTGCTGGGAGGGGACATGGCAGTATCGGTTTAAAAGAGGTTGTAAAAATGTGGTAGGATCAATCATCGAACCTAACCTAGACTAGCATGCAAACCGCTAGTTGAAGTAGAATGGATCACAAATAATGTATAGTCCTTGCCTGTTGATAAGTCGGGTTCCGAAGGTGTAGTTGATCGCAAGCTCGCATCGTCTCTGAAGGTACCAGCGGAAGCACACAAGACGGTAACCACTGGAAAGCAATCAACGAGCAAGCATCTATTACTACGAAGCAAACACGAGCAAGCATCAAAAAGAAGGCAACACGAGACATCGCACCTACCATCGAGAGCGGTTACTAACAGGTTAAGTGGAGTACTCGTCACACACGATGATACCGCACGTTTAAGTTGGTTCAAGTTTTTTAGTTACAGGTGATCAACAAAGGTTGTAAACATGGCAGCTCAAGCAAGCATGGCATAGCACACAAACATGGCAAGAGGTGAAGCATAAGATAAACTATCTATGCTAGTCAATTTAAGTGAGGCACAACCTAAACATGGCATAACACTAAGTGCCCCACGAAAATTTAAGTAATTGGTACTGTTCTACCCTAAACCATATGTTAGGTTTGTTAACAACAGAAAACAATAGCACAAATACAAAGTACACGGAAAACTAATAAAGTTACATATAAAGAACACCCCAAACGGGGTTACGGTTAAAAAAATACAAGAAAAATAAGTTTGGAACACAATCTTCCAACATCAGGAAGCACACTTTAGAGCAACAAATAAACAAGCAAAAGGTTGTAAACATGCACAAAAATGATATGCAACTAAAGTATACATGGTAGGGAAGGCATGGAAAAAGGAATCATGTGAATAGACATCATGGTTCACTAGTTATATGAAACACAAAAAGCTATCAAACATTACTGGTCAAGGACTTAGTGAAAATCAGGAAAACATGAAAAAAACTTGTATTTTCATGTTGTATAAACAGGAGCAAAACTATATGTAAATATGCAGCAAGATGACATAGCAATACATGGGCATGTAGTAGGAATGATGATGACCAGGTACAAACAAGAATCAAGGTCATAGGCATAACAGATCAAAAGATATTAAGTGTGCAACATGACATCAGAATGTTACAGACTTAGAGAAAAAAAGAGGTGGCTGTCAAAAACATCAGGATAGCAACTTTGGGTGATGAAACAAACATCATGCAACAGGAAAATATGACATGTCAATGCATAGCATTGAAGTAGACATAATTCTTAATAGTATTGAAAAGGAATTAATAGTATAGGCCTCATGGATGTGTCACAATCATCAATCAAACTTGCAATAAAATAACAGTATTGAGTGCCAGTTTTGTTTAGGTCGTGATTGAGAAGAACGCCTCGGGGGGTGGCTGCTGCGGCGAGCCCCCGAGTGCCAATGAATCAATTTTTGGAAAAACATTTTTCAATATTCTTCCTGGTGTTTCTTACATTTAGTAAGAAGGGGGGGTCTGATGAGGACAGTCCCCTTTATTAAGAACGGAGGCGTGGTAGCCTTAAGGGCTAGTTAGCTACTTCTCTGAGCGCTCGGGTCCTCCGGGTGGTGGCTTCTTCTACGGGAGCACTTCTTCTACAGGTCCCGCGGTCTCGCTGGGTTGGTGGGCTCCAAAGGCCTCTGATATCTTGTGGAATTCCTTGTCGCAGCGGTCGGACCTGACGAAACTGCCGCTGACTGTGATGACCCCATGTGGGCCTGGCATTTTTAGCTTAAGGTAGGCATAGTGAGGCACTGCCATGAAACGGGCGAATGCTGGTTGCCCGAGGATTCTGTGGTATTGCGACTTCCAGTCGACCACTTTAAAGTCTACGATCTCCTTGCGGAAGTTGGTCGCATTACCAAAGACCACCTCCAGGCATATTTTTCGCAGAGGGTAGACTGCTTTTCCTGGCACGATCCCGTGGAAGGATGTGCTTGAGGATTTCAGCTCGGAGCTCTGGATTAGAATTACTTCGAGTGTCCTTGTGAAGATGATGTTGATCCCGCTGCCACCGTCCATGAACACTCGTGACATGTCGTAGTTCCAAATTCTGGCCTCGAGCACTAGCACGGCGTGTCCTGGTCGAGGGATGGCGGGCGGGTGGTCCTCCCGGGAGAAGGTAATTTCTGTCTCAGACCCGTGCATGTACTCCGGGACAGCGGGGTGCGAGGAGGCTGCGAGAAAAACTTGTCTTGTGACCTGCTTCTGCTGCCTATTTGAAGGCCTGCCTTCTTGTATCATGTAGATCCTGCCGTGGGCTTCTGGATACTGCTCCTCTGCATCTGGTGTCCTGCGCCGTTGCTGGATTGCTTCCACTTGCCTTGTTGGCAGGGGAGGATCTGGTGGTGCGTCGTGGGCGATGGGCCCGACTACTATGCTCGCGAGTGGCTGGGCCGTTGTTGTCGCAGATCGACTTTTTCCCTCAGCCAACTCGTTGAAGTTTTTGCAGTTCCTGAGGGTGTGTCCTCATCTGAGCTCCCCTCGTTCGTTTCTGAATCCGTGTATCGAGCACGGTCCATCGAGTTGTTCTTTGGCCGAGCGGTATGTTCTAGTGCTGTCGCGCGGCTGCCTCGTCCTCCAGTCTTGTTTCTGAGCTTGGGGCGCATCTCGTCTTCTTCTCTGGGTTCTGCTGTCGTCGCGATGCCTGTCGTCCCTGTCGTCTGGGAAGCCGGCGGTGACCATGTCGGGTCCTCTGTCATCGTAGAAGCTGCGCCTGGGTCGCTTCCTTCGTCGGTCGAGTCCTCTTTCTCCGTTGTGGTAGTCGTAGTCGTGTTCTGAGCGTCCAACGTGGATTTCTGTTTCGTTGCGAACGAAATCCTCGCCGTGCGCCCAGCTATTGGCTTGCTCTAGCAGTCATGCGAGTGTTCGAACTTTCATCTGCCCGAGCTGTTCCTTGAATTCGATGCGCTAGAGGCCTCGCCTGAAAGCATCGATTGCGCTTTCGTCTGATATGTTTTCTGCTGAATTCTTGAGTATGGTCCACCGCTGTATGTAGGATCGCAGGGTTTCCCTGGTTCCTTGCTTGCATGCCCGCAGCTCCTCGAGCGATGCCAGTCGCTTGTATGTTGATTTGAAGTTTTCTATGAAGGCTTCACACAACTGCCTCCATGAGCCGATGGATCCTCGCGGGAAATTCTTCAACGAATGTCGTGCCGAGCTCTCGAGCATGAGCGTACTGCATTGTCGTGACGTTGGTCCCTCGCTGGAACTTAACTGATGTTAAGTAGTGGTCCAGCCATGCCTCTGGCTCCTCGAGTCCATTGTATTTTAGCGTTGTGGAGTTCAATTCGAACCCACTCGACATTCACGTCTCGCGTATGGAACGCGTGAAGCATAATGCTCCGCATGGCTCAATTTCTTCGTCGAAGGCTTCTTCGTCCGAGTACTCTTTACGTACTGCGCGTCTTCGCCTGCTGCGGTTGACTTTGTTCTGTGTGATGTCGTCGCGTGCATCTCGTCGACTGCCACGACGCCTGTTGTCGTCGTCGTCGCTGTCGTGCTTCCTGTTTTTGCCAGAGCGTTTGCGCCAGTCATCGCTGCTGTCGTCGATGTCGGGTGAACTGGGGTCCCTGTCTGGTGTACTCTCGCGGGTCAGTCGCCTTGCACTTGATTTTTTGGGTGCTGAGGGGTGATGGCGTCTTTCATTATCTGCAAGGCTATTGATGTGTTGCGGTCTGGTCTGTTCTGCCTATTTTTCTCGGCGCGAGATAGGTAGTCTCGGGCACTTATAAGGGCTTCTTCTGGTGTGAGGGGTTCCTCTTAGTCGTCCTCCTCTTCTAGGTTCCGAACCACTCTCTTCTTGTCTGTTCGCCGCAGGTTGCTGAATTTCGATTTATTGCGGAGAGGGGAGTCGTGATCCGGGGAGTCGTCTCTTGGAGGTGGCTTGCGATTTCTTTTCTGCTCGGCGGCCACCTTTTTTGCTTATCCAACTCTAGGCGTGGTTGTCTCACTTGCTGGGTTAGCTCGCTTGCCAATTTGTTGTATGCCCTGAGCTCGTCCCTTGTTGCGTTTGATGGTAGTAGCTTGCCGTGTTCAACTGCGACCCTTACTCTGGCTATTGACTCTTTGGACAGATATATTCGCTCTATGGGTGGGTCGTCCGCCGGACCCGGGGTTTGTTGTTTGCTGCTTGATCGCTCGTCGCCCTTGTGGTTTCTCTGTTCTTGCCCCTGTGGTACTTTCATTGGTCTGCTTCCCAGTTCTCCGAGCTTCACGACAGTCTTACCGGTGGTTCCGGGCTCTTTTGTGTTGCCGTTGGCTCGGCGAGTGTTCGAGTCGTCGTCTTGGCCCTTGCCGTTTGCTGGTGGTGCGTCGGTTTCTGCCATGAACACCTGAGATGGTGCCCTGATTGCCTTATTGCTCGCGCGTGCGATGCTGCTTTTCCAGGCCGAGGGTCCACCCGAGCGGTCGCGGGTGACGTGAAGCCTTGGGTTGGGTGGGAAGTCGCGGCTGGCTCGAAGGGTGGCTGCGCGGGTGGCGACTGCGTCGATTATTGTTGTAGATGTAGTCGCAAGTGCTCGGGCGTCGTCCGTGAGGCGGAGGGTGCCCAGTGGTTGATGTAGATCCGATATGCTCCGAAGATCAGGTTGATGCAGGAGCGTAGGTCGGCGAAGGCTGGTCGGAGAGTCGAAAGATGGGCCGTGAAACCGAGGGACCCAAATAGATCGGATTCCGCCTGGGTCGTCGGATCGAAGGGTGCTGGTGAAGTCACCGTGTCGGCGGGTGTTGAAGATGCCAGTGAGGCCGCCGAGATCGCGTTCCCAACCTGTGCGGTTCCGACAGACGGCGCCAATTGACGGGGTTGTACCCCAGCAAATCCCATGGTCAGGGACCCTGGGTTAGTCATGAGAGGCACAGGTTGGACGATAGCTCATCGGCTAACAGGAGGACACGTTCCTGCTCGATGTTATTGATTGGAGATGGTGATTACAGGAAGGCCAAGGCTAGTGCGCACAAGGCTAGGCTTACAGATAGTGTATTGCTTGATCTCGACGTCTCCCCTCATAACCCTTATAATCTAGGCTAGGTCTCGGGGAGTCCTTCCGGGATTACAGATGAGGTTTCCTAACCCTGATCTTGTACCGTATTATAGGTTTACACCTTTTGAGTCGCGGACTCCTACGTCGGTGCCACTAGTGGGCCAAGGCTGGGACCAGGCGGAATCTCTGTGGGCATTCTGTCCTCGGGTACACCAAGTAGGCCCATCTATAGGAGTCGTTGGGTCACCCCATCGTCACTTATTAAACGGGATTTTTCGTTCCGTTGGCTTCGGCTGGTCTTGTGCGGTTTTCGCGACGGTGATCGGGTGAAACCCGGTGTCGCAAAGGTCGAGTGTCAAGGTGGCAAGGGTCGGTCTACGTCCGGTATGAGATAAGAGGGGGGGGGGTAATAATCGTCGATCAATCAATCGGGGATGCAAACACCGCAAGGAAATCAGACAATCAAACAATTCACACCGAAAACAAAAATTTTAATTTTTGTGAAATATGGGCTGTTGACCGATCGGGAACGGCCAGGCTCCCCGTTGACCGCCGCCTATGGGCCGGCCCATTGCACCAGGCCTGCCAGGCCTCCAAGGACCGGCCGCCCCCCCTCAAGGCCCAGATCTGAACCGGCCAGATCCAGGCCGAGATGGGACTTTAGAGCCCATGGGTGAGAATCAGCCTGAGATCTTTTTTTTCCCTGAGAACCTTTTTTTGCTAAGTCCCAGGAATATTGCTGCTGTATCGTTTTTGCGACGTATTTTCTCGTTGATCCGTACCTCCGATGAACGTGCCCCCAAAACGATAGTTGCTCAGTTTTGCGTGCTCTAGCATTAGTATGTAGAAAGTTTTTGCATTTGAGCTCATCTTGATTGTGTAATTGTGTGCTAAAGTGGGCATCAAGCCGTTAAACTGCTACAAATTCCTGTTAAGTGCTGCTGTTTATATTTTGTTGCAACTTTGCATGATGATTGTGACTCATCCATGAGGCCTATTGCATTGATTCTTTTTCCTATGTGTTAAGAATCATGTGTAATTAATTTCCATGCTTTAACTTGTCATATTTGGGTGCTCTAGCTTTATTAAATCTTGCTCCAAAGTGGTGATCCTGATGTTAATGTGCTGCTGTTGCTGAAACTGTTATTTTGTTGCAACTTCGGTCGACGAGTGTGTCGCGACCGTTTATCGGAATTGAGTGATTCCAATTGCATATTGTTAAACATCATGTCTACTTTCATCCCATGTATTGCATTGTCATGATATTCTTGCTGGTCATATAGTTATTCTTCTCCAAAGTCTGTTACTTTGCGATGCCATGTTGTTTTCTTAATATCTTTTGATCTATGATGTCTTTTTGCATGATTCTTTTTTTCCATGCCTTCCTTGTCATTTCTAGTTTAATTTCATATCTTTTGTGAGCATGTTTGCATTGATTATCATGTTTATGCATTGCTCTAAAGTGTGGTTCGTGATGTTGGCAGTTTGTGCCCGTAACTTGTTTTGCTTATATCTTTTTAACCGTAACTCCGTTTGGGGTGTTCTTTATATGTAACTTGATTAGTTTTTCGTGTACTTTGTGTTTATGTTATTTTTTGCTGTTGTTGACAAACCTAAAATATGGTTTAGGGCAGAACAGTACCAAATCCTTTAATTGTCGTCCGGCACTTACTGCATGCCGTGTTTAGGTTGTGCCTCACTTAAAATGACTAGCATAGGTAGTTTAATTTGTGCTACACCTCTTGAAATGTTTGTGTGCTATGCCATGCTTGCTTGAGTTGCCATGTTAAAAACTTTGTTGATCACCTGTAGCTAAACAACTTGAACCACCGTAAACGTGCGGTATCGTCGTGTGTGACGAGTACTCCACTTAACCTGTTAGTAACCGCTCTCGACGGTAGGTGCGATGTCTCGTGTTACTTCTTGTTGATGCTTGCTCGTGATTGCTCCGTAGTAATACTGGTGCACCGTTGATTGATTTCCAGTGTTTCCTTCTTGTGTGCTTCCGCGGGTACCTCTCGGAGACGATGCGAGCTTGCGATCAACTACACCTTCGGAACCCGACTTATCAACAGGCAAGGACTATACATTACTTATGATCCATTCTATTTCAACCAGAGGTTTGCATGCTAGTCTAGGTTAGCTTCGATGTTTGATCCTACCACATGTTTATAGCCTGTTTCAAACCGATATAGCCTTGTCCCTTCCCAGCAAACCTTGTACTGCTATGTTACTATTGCTCGTTGCTCAGCCCCTGCTTAGTATGCATGCTTAGGATGCTACAATGTTACCCTGTTACTCTTTGGGTTGGGATATCACATTATTATATTGTTGCTAATGATATGATTATTATAATGTTGCCTATATTCGATGAAGGATGGAAGGTCTAGGCTATCCCGCCCCGACGCTTTGTTCCATTCGAGTCACCTAGGATCCGAGTTCCGGGTATTGGTTTTAAGACTGAGCGTGCCTAACCGCGTGTGGGATTTTATGGGGTCCCCTTTTCTTCCCTACCTAGCTTCAAGCATTTCTAGTGGTGGCCCAAGCTGATTTTACCATTTGAAACCGTGTGTGTGCTGGTCGTACGCCAGTAGTTTTTAATCCAACCCGGACCAGTGAGGACATAGTTCCCTTGCTGGCCCATCATGATCGGCTGAGGACCCGGTGTCCCATGTGTGATTAACCGGCAATCCAAACCTGGATTCATACGGTAGAGACCAGATCGAGAGCGCGGCCGGCTCCTGAGCTGGATGTCGTCTCACCGGGGACCACCCGGATTTATTCGTTGTTAGCTAGAGGGACCTGTCGTTTCGGATCTCTTGGAACCAAATCATAAAATGGTTGCCTGTGATGGGTAGCAACTGAGAGAGATGGGCGTGCGTGCGGAGCCTTGTAATGGGAAGTTGGTACACCCCTGCAGGGTTAAATCTTTTCGAGAAGCCGTGTCCACGATTATGGACGACTTGAGACCTACTCCTTGTTCATAGACAACAACAGCTGAGATAATCTTAATATAACTTGATCAACGTGTGTGTGTGCCTTGACTGCTTCTTCTTCGTCGGGATGCGAAGAGGAGGACAAGGATAGGATAGGTGTTATGCTTGCGTAAGTAGTTGATAGCAAGATTTGTTGGAGGCGATTCCTCATCGAATGCTTGGCTTCTTATCTTACTCTCTAGATCGTTAGCCACTTCATGAATGCTAGTGCGGCAGCAACCTCACCACTTACCCCTTCCTTACCGTAAACTACTAGTTGTCCTAGAATGACGAGTGATGAAGTCCTTGCTGGGTCAGATGACCACTACAGTTTTATGCTGAGTACCTCTGTACTCATGATACTACCCACAAACTCTTTTCAGGGTTCTTGATCGACAACAGGTATGGTGATCGACGTTTCACGTGGAGACTCGACGACGACTAGTTAGGCGGATCCCGGCGGAGGGCCTGGACCCGTGTGATTATGGGATCGATGTTTTTCTCTTTTCCAGTAGGCATTTGATTGTAGTCTGTACTCAGACATGTATCTTCCGCTGTTATATTGTATTTAAGGCAGTTGTATGCCGATTGTATGAGATGTTGTATCCTTCTATCTGTAATGTTGTGATATCATGTTGGAAATCCGGGCCATATGACTTCGTTATATGTCGCGGTGGGACCGATATCTGCTTCGTCCCCGGATCTGGATGGAAACATCTAGATCTGGAACAGTACCGCATATCGGGCCTTACAGCAATAAAATAACAACAGCAACACTCTAACAAGAAATAACAGCAGTTAACAGTCTAATGCCCACTTCGACAGTGATTACTAACATCATGATGGACTCAAATCAAAATGATCACAAAAGATGGATTGAAGTACACACAAAACTAAACAATTTTCCTTTTGGGCGCAACGTCATACGGGCTACGGTTCTCTCGCAAACTTCAACGCAAAACAGCATCAGCAACACATTATTTCCAGACTTAGCAAAATTTCGCAGGGTTAAACTTAAAAAAAAAATGGGCCTCACCCCAATGGGCCAGGCCCAAGTCGGCTGGTGGTAGTGGCTGGCGGCCGGCTGGGCCGAAAGTGGGCACGCCGGCCCACGTCGGTTGGAGGCGGCCTGGCTCGCCCGATCCCATCTAGATAGAGGCTGAGCCCGACGACGGCGGTGGCCTCGCCTCCGGCGAGAGGCGGCGGTGGAGTTGGGCGGTGAGGCCGGCTCGGTGGAAGTACGGGGAGGGCGACGAACGGCGCGGCGACGTCGGGTCTCTCCACGGACGACGGCGGCTGACGCCATGGCGCGGCGGCGCGAGGCCGAGCTAGAGCTCGGCTCGGACATGGCTGGCGGCGGTCTGCAGCATGAACGAGGAGAGGTGAGGCGGCGGGAAGAGGAAGAAGAGCAGGGAGGAGAGGATAGGAGCGCGGGAAGGAGGCGGCCGTGGCCTCGCCGTGCTCGCCGGCGGCGGCCGGCCGGAACTTACGCGGTGGAGAGGGCCTCCAGGCCCAGATCGGGCCCGGTGGTGGCGGATCTGGGCCATGCGGGGCCCGGGGCGGCTAGAGGTGGAAGGAGACCCCTTCGGGGCAACGTGGCCTCTTCTGTACCCTCCGTTCGCAGATCCAATGGTCAGATTTTGCTCCAGCTAGGGTTTCGGGATTGAGGGGATTTGGGGCAGAATTTGGGGAGGAATTTGAGGGGGTGGCTACAATTTTTAGGCTAGAGATACCCTAGAAAGGGGTGGGGGATTGGTGGTCTTTATATATCCCAGGTGGCTGGTTGTTTGCAAAAACATCTGCGGTTTTCTCTCACGCGCGCGGTGTTTACGTTTCTGACCACCGGGGGTCCGCAGAACCTCCGATTCGGGTAAAACTTCGAACTGCGCGATCAGCGCGTCGACCCGGCGGAGTTCACCTTGCGCTCGAACCGTTCCAACAAAACTTTTGGGCGCGCTATAAAAATATCTCGTTTACTTATTAAACGGGGTTTTTCGTTTCGTTGGCTTCGGTTGGTCTTGTGCGGTTTTCGCGACGGTGATCAAGTGAAACCCGGTGTTGTAAAGATCCAGTGTCAGGGTGGCAAGGGTCGGTCTCCGTCCGGTACGAGATAAGAGGGGGGGAAATAATCGCCAATCGATAAATCGGGGATGCAAACACCGCAAACAAATCAGACAATCAAACAATTCACACCGAAAACAAAAAATTTAATTTTTGTGAAATCTGGGTTGTTACAATAATAGGCTAGAACTTGGCACAAAGCTTGAAAATAAAGATACAATGATGTTGCTACAGTAGTAAAAATCATCAAGACCACTAAAAATAGAAGTAAAAACATCTTTTGTTGCCTCCCAACAAGCGCTTTCTTTTACGCCTTTAAGCCAGGCACAAAGCAAAAGAAGAATCAAGTTTTATCAAGAGAGAGTGAATAGCTAGCCCGCATAACGGAATCAAAAGATAACTTGATTTTCTTTCTAGGGAAGTGTTCCATCCCCTTTTTGAGACGGAATTGAAATTTTATATTCCCCTCTTTCATGTCAATAACAGCACCAATGGTGCGAAGAAAAGGACGTCCCAAAATAATTGGACATAAAGGTTCACACTCTATGTACATAATAGTAAAATCAACAGGAACATAATTGTCATTGACGATGATAAGAACATCTTCGATCTTCCCCAAAGGTTTCTATATGGAAGAATCAACGAGACGAACACCAAAAGAACAAGGATCAAAAGGTTTCAATTCAAACATAACATACATTCTTTTGGGCATAACGGAGGTACTAGCTCCAACATCACATAAAGCATAGCAAGAGAAGTTATTAAATTTAATTTTTATCATAGTATCCCAACCATCATCTAGCTTTCTAGGTATGGAGGATTCTATTCTAAGCTTCTCTTCCGTAGCTTTGATGAGAGCATTCGTGATATGCTCCGTAAAGCCAAGATTTAGTGTGCTAGTGTGGGGGTCTCTAGATATTTTGTGCAGCAAGATAATAACTTCTGAAAGGGTACAACTATCAAAATCAATATCACTACTATCAAAGTTGGTAGTGGTGTCATCTAGGCTCACTTGTTTGAGACCCTCGATGTTAATGGGAGTTTCTTCTTCTACTGTTGAGGTATTAGCATCACCATTAATAGGTCCAATTGGACTAGGAGTGTGTTGGGTGCTGATAGTTTGGGTGTCCTCAACAATTTTGATTGTAGCAACTGTGTGGTGTATAGGAAGGCTCTTAATTATATCCTCTTCTTCATTTTCTCTAGCCCATCTTTCTTTAAGTTTATCCATCATATTTTCATTAATTTTCAATTGGATAGCATTAATAGGAGTGAACTTCCTCTCCTCAAAGGGGGAGGTTCTAATTTTAAGCATTTCTAGGTCAAGGGCTAAGCTATCTACCTTCAAATAGAGATTATCTAATTTGGCTAATTTCTCTTCTACACTCTTGTTGAAGGCTTTTTGGGTAGTGATAAAGTCTCTAAGCATGCTTTCTAATTCAGAAGTGGGGTTCTTGTTACTAGAATAAGTGTTGTTGTTCCCATAGTTGGATGGAAACAGTCTAGGATTGCTAGAAAAATTACCCCTACAAGCATTGTTGTTGATGTTGTTTCTAGCAATAAATTTCACATCTACTTGTTCCTAAGCATCCAAAGAATTTGAAGGGACATCATAAGGATCGATAGAGGGTTGCTTGGTAAGTAGAGACATAATTAAGTCAACTTTTTCATTTAGGGAGGAAATATCCTCGACATTCTTTACCTTCCTACCTGTTGGAGCACGTTCGGTGAGCCATTGGGAATAATTGGTTATCATCTCATCTAGGAGTTTTTTGGCAGCACCAAGTGTTGTTCAAATAAAGGTTCCTCCCGCGGTCGAATCTAACAGGTTCCGTGAGGTAAAGTTCAAGCCTGCATAAAAAGTCTGGATAACCATCCAAGTAGTCAAACCATGTGTAGGGAATTTCTTAACAAGAGATTTCATTCGTTCCCAAGGTTGGGAAGCGTGTTCATTATCCAATTTCTTAAAATTCATAATGTTTCTCCTCAATTGTATAATTTTAGAACATGGGTAATACTTCCCAATAAAAGCATCTTTGCACTTATCCCAAGAATTTATGCTATTCCTAGGCAAAGATTGAAACCAGATTTTAGCTTCTCCCCTCAAAGAGAAAGGAAAAAGCTTAAGCTTAACATCATCACCTTCTACTTCATTATACTTTTGCATATCACATAACTCAACAAAGTGTAAAGCAGCATCATCTCCATCACTAGAGAATTGATCTCTCATAACAAGGAATAGCAAATCAGGTTTAATATCATAAGAGGTAGCTGAAGTGATAGGTGTGGCAACAGGAGTGCAGATAAAATCCTTGTTGTTGTGACTAGTGAAGTCACACAACTTGTTGTTTTCAGTGGAACCCATAGCAGCAACAAGTGTGGCAGATTTTTTGTTTGATTTTTGATATAGGACACTAAGATAATGACTGAAAGGTAAACTAACAAGACTAAAAAGAAAAGGTAAAAGATAGTGTGCAACTCCCCTATCTTGACACTCGGAGTCCCTGTCAACGGCGCCAGAAATTTTCTTGATGTGCGAGAGATGATAATGGCTTCTCGCCCTTCGTTGGTTACCCCAAGTGGAAGGTGAGATGTAGGATAGCAGAAAATTTCCCCTATGTAGAGGATAGGGTTTGTCTCCCGTAGGACTCAAAAGCGGCAAAGAAGGTGACAACGGCGCTAGAAATTTAGCGGTTGACGTGGACCTGCACACAGACAACAAATAACTTTGCTCCCAATGATGTTCAGAGAGGTTGTCAATCTCTCCGGTCTTGTTGTTTACAAAGGATCAAACACAAGGGAGAAAAGATAATGATAGCTACTGAAAAGTAAGAGCAGAAAATAAATGAGCGTGTAAACAGTGATGAGAATATGGACCGGGGTCCAATGATGTTCACTACTGATGTCTCTCTCTCAAATTACGATAAAAATACTATGCGAGGTAAACAAATCACAGCTGGGCAATTAACAGGATTAAAAACGCACCACAATGCTAACTATCCTACAAAGAAAGGACAAGGCTCAAAAGCATGGGAGGTACGCAAAAATAAGTAGACCGAAATCCAACTGCATCTACTACTAATCATCCACCTTGAGATGTCTATCTAGAACATCTTGTTGGTATTAAGTTGCGAGCCCCACCCAAAATGTAAACCCAAGGCAACAGAAAATTGCATTAAAAGAACTTTGCGTAAAGTAAACAATCCTTGCAACCTGTAACAGCCCAGTTTTCAGAAAAATTAAAAAAATTGTTTTCGGCGTGAATTGTTTGATTGTCTGTATTGTTTGCAGTGTTTGCTTCGCCGAAATAATAATCGGTGAATACCCCCCCCCTTATTCTCGTATCGGATGCATGACCCACCCTTTCCACCACGGCACACGACCTTGCGACACCGGGATTTCACCCGAGCACCGTCGCAACCGGCACAAGTCCAGCCATCGCCACCGGAACGAAAACCCCGTTTATTTAATAAACGGATTATTTTTTGGGGCGCCGAAAAATGTTGTCGGGATGTCACCGCAGTGAGGTATAACCGACGGGCTCGACGCGCTGAGCGCGTGGTTCGAGATTTCGTCGAAATCGGAGTCCGTACGGAGTCTCGGCGGTCACGAACGCGATCACCGGACACGCGAGAGGGGTACCGAGGGCGTTTGCGTCAACTGGGCAGCCAACCTGCCTATATAAAGACCACCAGCCTCTCACACCCAATTAGGGTTTCCCTAAGTGAAATTTGCAGCCACCCCCCTCAATTTTTCCCCAATTTTCGCCCCAACTCCCGAGATCTCAAAAACCTAATCCCAGCCACCTCCGGAGCCGTCGGATCTGAGATCTGAGGGCTCCAGGGCAGCCACGTAGCTCCCAGTCGCTCCAGACCCAATCCGGGCCGTGCGGGCCCACCTTTGCCGCCGCCGGGCCCGATCTGGGCCCGCGAAACCGCGCCTCACCGTGGAACTCCTCCGAGCCGCGCGCGTCGGTGAGCTGCCGACCGGTATCCGCACCTTCCTGGGTCGCCCCGGTGAGCCACCCTTTGCGTCGCGCGCCTCCTCCTCTCTCCTTTCTCCTTCCCTCTCCCTTCCTCTCACTTCTGGTCGCCGTTGCCTGCAAGGACCGCCGCGCCTTGGACGCCTCAAGATGTAGCCCTCCGTCGCGCCGTGTGGGACCTCGTCGTGGTCACCCCTGCACCTCGTCGCCGACCCGCTCCGAGCCCCGTCCGGCAGCTCCAACCTCCGCCGCCCGAGACCTTCCCAGTCGGCCGCGCCGCCGCGACGGATCCAGCCGCCGGCCGCGTCCGCAGCCCCGATCCAGACGGGGACGGGAACGACGCCCGCTCGGTGAGCTAGCTGGGCCTCCAACGGCCTCAGCCGCGCGGCCCACCTCTCCCCAGGCCGGCCCGTGGCCTCCGCTTCGCCTGGGCGATGACCAGCTAAACCGCGCCCACCGCTGCGGCTGGGCCAGGCCCAGCAAGGTGAGGACGCCTCCACTCTTTTTTTTTCTTTTTTTGTCCTCTGCTCACTGTTGGGCCGGCCTGATGAGTAGCTTTCGGCCCGTTTAGGTTTTTTTCCCTGCTAGCTTTTTTTTATATATATAATTGGAAGATTGTGTTATTTATTTGTATTACCCGTATCTTTCCAACCGTAGCTCGGATCGCAATGCGTAAAACATGAAAGTTGCTTAGAATTTTGCGTAGATTAACAACATGTGCTTGTTTGCCATGTTTGACTTTATTTACTTGTTGTTTGACTGCTAATTACACTGCATGCCACTGTAACTTGTTTCTTTAATAACTTTTTAACCGTTGCTCTGTTTGAAATGTTTCTTATATGTAACTTGACTAGAATTGCATGTAGATTGTGCTTATGCTGTTCTTGCTTGCTAATAAAAATAATAAAATATTGTTTAGGGAAAAACAGTACCGAATGCAATAAATATCGTGGGGTCCGTAATAGTCGGCATGTATAGGTTTTACCCCCCACTTAAATTGGCTAGCTTAGGTAGTTTATTTATGCTTCACCTCTTGCCATGCTTGTGTGCTATGCCATGCTTGTTTGAGTTGCCATGTTAACAACCTTTGTTGATCACCTGTAGCTAAACAACTTGAACCCTTATAAACGTGTGGTATTCGTCGTGTGTGACCGATACCCCACTTAAACTGTTAGTAACCATTCTCGACGATAGATCCGTATCGCGTTACCGTGCCTTGTGTTGTCTCTTTGATCTTGTATTGCTCCGTAGTAATAGTGGTGCACTGTTGATTGCTTTCCAGTGTTTATCATCTTGTGTGCTCCCGCGGGTACCTCTCGGAAACGATGCGAGCTTGCGATCAACTACACCTTCGGAACCCGACTTTTCAACAGGAAAGGACTATACATTACTTATGATCCATTCTATTTCAATCAGCGGTTTGCATGCTAGTCTAGGTTAGGTTCGATGTTTGATCCTACCACATGTTTACAGCCTCTTTCAAACCGATAAAGCAATGTCCCCTCCCAGCAAACCTTGTACTGCTATGTTACTTTTGCTCGTTGATCAGCCCCTGCTTAGTATGCATGCTTAGGATGCTACGATGTTACCCTGTTACTCCTTGGTTTGGGATATCACATTATTATATTGTTGTTGATGATATGATTATTATAAATGTTGATTATATTCGACGAAGGATGGAAGGTCTAGGCTATCCCGCCCCGACTCTTTGTTCCATTTGAGTCACCTAGGATCCGACTTCCGGGTATTGGTTTTAAGACTGAGCGAGCCTAACCGCGTGTGGGATGCTATGGGGTCCCCTTTTCTTACCTACCTAGCTTCAAACATTTCTAGAGGTGGCCCAAGCTGATTTACCATTTGAAACCGTGTGCGTACTGGTCTGCAGCCAGTGGTTTTAAAACAACTCGGGCCAGCGGAGACTTAGTTCCTTTGTTGGTCCACACTTGTGAGCTAGGGAAGTCCCCTATTATATAGGAGAATAAACCTAACCTTGGCCATACGGAAGGTTCCGATCCGAGAGCGTGGCCAGCTTTTGGATTGGGTGTCGACTCCCCGGGGGCCACCCGGATTTGTTTGTTGTTAGTTAGAGGGACTTGTCGTTTCGGATCTCTTGGAACTAAATCATAAATTGGTTGCCTATGATGGGTAGCAACTGAGAGTGATGGGCGTGCGTGCGGAGCCTCGTAATGGGCAGTTGGTACACCCCTGCAGGGTTAAATCTTTTCGAGAAGCCGTGTCCACGGTTATGGACGACTTGAGACCTACTCCTTGTTCATAGACAACAACAACTGAGATAATCTTAATATAACTTGATCAACGTGTGTGTGTGCCTTGATTGGTTCTTCTTCGTCGGGATGCGAAGAGGAGGACAAGGATAGGATATGTGTTATGTTTGCGTAGTAGGTGGATAGCAAGACTTGTTGGAGGCGATTCCTCATCGAATGCTTGGCTCCTTATCTTACTCGCTAGATCGTTAGCCACTTCATAAATGATAGTGCGGCAGCAACCTCACCACTTACCCCATCCTTACCGTAAACTACTAGTTGTCCTAGAATGACTGATGAAGTCCTTGCTGGGTCAGATGACCACTACAGTTGGATGCTGAGTACCTCTGTACTCATGATACTACCCCCAAACTCTTTTCAGGGTTCTGATCGACAACAGGTATGGTGATCGACGTTTCACGTGGAGACTCGACGACGACTAGTTAGGCGGATCCCGGTGGAGGGCCTGGACCCGTGTGGTTATGGGCTCGATGTTTTCTCTTTGCCACTAGGCATTTGCTTGTAGTCTGTACCCAGACATGTATCTTCCGCTGTTGTATTGTATTTGAGGCAGTTGTATGCCGATTGTATGAGATGTTGTATCCTTCTATTTGTAATGTTGTGATATCATGTTGGAAATCCGGGGCATATGACTTCGTCATATGTCGCGGTGGGACCGATATGTGCTTCGTCCCCGGATCTTGATGGAAACAGCTAGATCTAGAACAGTTCCACATATCGGGCCTTACACAACCGCGGTAACAAGCACCGTTGTTTTCCCCCTTGTGGTGACAACACATCCCCTAGACTTATGTTTCTGTCACTCAAGCTAGTCATAAGGGGGCATGAAACCACAATCGAGCATAACGTTCCCTCTTGGATTCACTACCTACTACTTGGCCAAAGCAATAAACAGCAACAGAGAACATCCAAGAATTACTCAAGAACATAAATATACAAAATAAGAACCAAATATATTACTCAATCACAAACTGAACATAGTCTCATAATCCATAAGATCCCAACAAACTCAGCATAGCAACATCAGAAAATTACATATGTTCATGGATCATGTAGGGCAGCTCACGAGGTCTAATCCATCAAGAACAAAGAGGGGAGGAGAACATCACATAGCTACTGATCACGGACCCATGGTACAAGGTAGAATACCCACGGATTATCCGGGAAGCGTCCATGGTGGAGGAGAGGCTACCGGAGGACAATTCTCCCTCCGGTAGGGTGCTGGGAAGAGGTCTGTTGGAGCTCTCGATCTTGGAATCTCGGCTGAGGAGGAACAGAGGCGAGATCGCGAAAAAGGTTATGTCTTAGGAAGAATCCGGTCATGGGAAATAAATAGGCGAAGGGGGGCAGCCAGGGGGGACACCAGGTGTCCAGGCGGCCCCCTGGTGCGGCCAAGCCCTATGCAGAGCCACCAGGGCGCCTGGACCCCTGGTGTTGGCCCTCTGGCCCCACCCAGGTGATTCTGGAAGGTTCTTCTGTGCTGATTTTTTATCTGATTTTTCCTGAATTTTTAGAGCACTTTTAATATGGGGGAAACCCGAAATAGAAAATAGCAGAAAACAGGAACTAGCACAGTGGTGCACTGAGTTAATAAGTTAGTCCAAATATGATAAAAAAAATTGTATGGAAGTGTATCTAGATCACATTAATATCACAAAAAGCATGCATGGAGCAAACAGAAATTATAGATACGTTTGGGACGTATCAGCGTGGAGATGGCATCCCTTTCCGGATGACCTCCGTTACGCTTTGGCCTATTTATCCCTCCTGTTCTGAAAACCCTGGGAGCACCTCCGTTACGCTATTTTCACCAATTTTTCGCCGCCGTCGCGATTCCGATCTCGGGATCGTCAGAAGACCTGCCCGACACCCTGCCGGAGGGAATAATAACCTACCGGAGCTCCACCATCACCATGATCGCTTCCTGGATGTGTCGTGATTAGTCCCCCTTGGACAATGGGTCCAGGATCAGTAGCTAGATGATGTCTTCTTGTCACAACGCCAAGTTAGGTATGTGCTAGGATCAAGTGCTCCTTTGCATTCATGATAAAAAATTCAAAAGAAATTGAAATGGGAGAGAGAACAACCACCAGATGAATTTAATTCAAATGGCCAGATAAAAAGTTGCTCCAAAAATTCCTTTTGCATTTTTGAAAAGTCTTATAAATGAGTGGGATCACATATAAATTGATTTGGGACCAAACCCATGCTCATGGATTTTTCAAATATTAAAAACAGGGCTTGGAATTTAATTAAATACCCTATTAGATTTGAAATTCAAATTAATTGAATTTCAAAAATCTCCAAAACTTGGGAGTGGCTGGTCATATGTCACATAAGTCCAAATTAAAGTTTGGGGATTTTTATAAAATGTTTTGGTATTTATTTATCAGAGCAAACAAATGACGGAAAAACAAAACAGAAAGAAAATTAAAAAAAATAAAAGGGCCAAAGGCCACTTACCAGGCCCACCTGGCCCAGCTAGCCAGCCCAGCCGGCCAGGGGTACATGCGTCTTCAACCCCTGGCCAGGCAGGCAGGCTGCTCGCCGGCGGCCACGGCATGGCGCTAGGCAGCTGCCTGGCTGCCTCCTGCCTCTTTAGCGGCGCCGTGGAGGCCCTGGGCACCTCCCCTGCTTTTTCCCCCTCGCTTGGACCCTCCTCCCCTTCGTCCCCAGCGATCCCCACGAAGAACCGAAGCACAACGAGTTCATCGTCGAAGCTCCCCGCGGCCACCGTGCTCCTCACGCCGCCGCACCTTGTCCAAAAGCTCCGCAACGACGCCCCGCGCCCCCCCGCAGAAGGAATCGAGCCGAAGCTCTCTGGATACGTCGCCCGCGTCAAGTTCTTCGACCACGGCCGCCGTGCGCCATTGCCGGAATACTCCGCCGCCTCGCCTCCTCCGGCTTCCTCGAGCACTCCACTGCACCCAGGGTGAGCTTGCGCTCACTTCCCCTCAAAACACCGCTCGAATCCGTGCCCGTTTCATGGTTCGCCATGGTCCAGTGCCTGGCCGCCGCGCCCTCTCGTCGCCGGCGTGCTCTCCGGCCGCCCCTTGTCCCTCCCGTGTGCATGGCTTGAAGCGGACGTGCACGAGGCACCTCCCAGTGGTCTCCCCGTGCCCAGCCGTGGCCGGGAAGCCACTCCGGCGAGCCTCCACACTAATCACCCCCACACCCTATGACAGGTGGGCTCTGCCCCCTTAAGCATTCTGGTTAATTTAATTAACCGCGGGTTTAACCCCACTGTGACTGACAGCAGGGCCCCACTGGTCAGCCCCCCTGCTGACGCCATGCTGATGCAGTGCTGACGCAGTAATTGGTTTTCTATTTAAAAGAAATCCAGAAAATTCCAGAAAATAGCTTAAACTTCAATAATTCATAGAAAATTCATTTTAACTCCAAATTAGACAAATAATATGTCTAAAATTATCAGAAAAATACAAGGATTATGAATATGCAACTTGTTTCTATGTTTGACCATTTTAAAATGGGTGAACAGTAGAAAACATGTATATGGATCCTTTTCAAATTCAAATTTGGAGTGAATTTGCAAATGACTTTGCAACACACTTATTTTAGATGGATTCATCCACACATCAGAGACGTTGTCTCAACTATACCACATCACTTCATGCTCAACCTTTTTAAATGAACTTCCATGCATTCAAATGCAATTGAAATTCATCGTTAAATCAAATGGAGTTTGAATTTGCAATTCAATTGCAATATACTCCTTTTAAATAGAATTGTCCACACAATGCAACCATGAACATCACCATTACAATATTATTCATGTGATTGTGCATTGTACATTATGTTGATCCTATGATTTTCATGTTGCTGATAGAAGTGGAGCCGGAACCCGAGATCACCCGCTTCGTTGAAGACCCCGTGACTGAACCTCGTCAGCAAGTCAAGCAAGCCCCCATTGATCATGTCTATAAAATCCCAATTCCCTCTCAGTCTCGCTTATGCATGTTTAGGAGATCACCTTGTATCGATTCTACCGCATAGTTGAACCCATATCCTTTGCATGACCTACCATCTTGTCACAGTAGTAAGCAAACCACAATCCTAGCAGATGTAGGAGTTGGTTGATATCATGTGGCCCCTGCAACTGTTACTGCTTATTGCATGCTTAGTGGTACAATGAGGTTGCTTTTGATGTGAGTTGGGATGATAGTGAACACGGTGTTGATGAAAGTGAAATTGTGTTGGTGAATCTACCCTAATACAAGGTGAACGATGAGAGGCTGTGTAGGAGTACACAGTGGGTTGTCTCGTTGAACACCGCCTTCATGCATGCATCCCCAATAAATATTCGAGGAGACTCAAGCGTCTAAGCTTGGGGATGCCCCCGTGCATCCTGTTCTCCATCAACAATCATCAGTTCGCCCTTTGTCTCACTATATTTTTTATCACTTCATGTGTTATGTTTGGAGCGTCTCGCTCTTAGGTTTCCTTTTTAGTTTTCTTTAGCTTTGCTTTATGTTCATAACAAGTTAGACCCCAGCTTACTTTGTGTGGGAGAGAAACACGCTCCACTCCAATGTAGAACACATCATAGGATTTTTCATGCTTATCTTTTCTCTGTTGTGTGTTCTTTATCTTTTCGTAGCTGCTGCCATGTTTAGGTTTAGTTTTAGTTTTTGTCTTTACCAAGAGCCTTGGCTTTTGTTTAGTTTTTTGCTAGAACTCTCTTTAGTTTTCATGTTTATCTGGTTAAGAGAGTTGGTTGTTGCACTGAGTTGTGTCTTGTCTTGAAGTAGATAATTGAGGTTGTTATTCAATTGTAGTAGTAACTTGCAATAGTTTTGAGGTATTGATGTGAGTAATGTTTGAAATTTTGGTGTCAGGAGCTCTAGCCTATTAGTGATAGGTGTCGTATTTTGGGAAATCCCTTCTTATTTTCAAAACCTACAAAAACTAGTTGAGAATTCTAGATACTAGATGGATCATTAATCTTTTGAAGGATCGGATATTAGAGTACACTCACGTACCATGAGTCGAGGATGCGCAAGGATAACCAAACCCCTATACACTCCTCCTCAGGATACTTGTCTCTTTGTGAACCTCCTTATTAGATTGAGAGTTACCGTTAATAAGTGCATGAGTTCTTCGGACTAATGTAAGTATTGAAAGTTGACACTTCCACCTCCTCATATTTGCTAGCCTCTTCTGTACCGTGCATTGCCCTCTTCTCACTCCGAGAGTTGGCGTCCACCTTCGGCGGTGCATCCAAACCCTTGGTATGATACACTCTCTCATCATAAACCTCCTTATATCTTTCCTCAAAACATCCACCATACCTATCTATCAAGGCTTTCCGAGATATATTGCCATGCAACATCCACCTCTTCATGACTTGATCTTCACGTCATACATCTTCCTTCTTGTAAAATATAGTGTTGCCCTTAAGTGAGGAAAAGATCCCAAAGTGGACAAAATTACAAGATCCCAAAGAGGACAAATGAGAGTTAAATAGAAAGAGCCATTGAGGCCACCAAAAATTACAAAAAAATAGAAATAAGAGAAAAGGAAAATAAAAAGTGAGAAATGGGCAACACTACTATTCCTTTTGAAAGATCCACACTCGTACTCCCTCTTATCCTTGTACTACATAGAGATGATCATACATGCATATAGCTATGTGGGGACCCTTCACACTATAGAACTTGGCTTGCATATTCCAAGGATGAGCCTCCTCAAACGAGCTCTTGTTCTTCATGAGCGAGCAAGTTGGATGCACCCCCACTAGTTCCATTGGAAATCTTTTCTTGGCTCATATGTGCATGGAAATCCCTACTCCTCACATCATATCTATCATTTGGCCTTCTCGCCTATGATTGTCCTCATGGATGTGAGCCTTTCTCACCCTTTTTGTCTTCCTCCTCCACCATTTTCTCTCTTTGCCATCCTAAGTGTCAACTCTCGTGCTTACGCTCATCCATTGCATGAGTCTCAAAATATCGAAAAGGAGTGGATCAAATTGACTTGTACCTGGCTAGTGGTCTGAGGAAGAGTCAAGATAAGTTTCCAAAGAAGACCAAGTGTGAAACTTTAGTACATTGAGACGTATCAACTCCCCCAAGCTTAGTATATTTCTTGTCCTCAAGAAATTCAGTTCAACGAACTGGACGCGGCAGAGAAAACTTTGACAAACTCTTTTTCTTCATTTATATGTATATAAGCATGTACTACGAAAAGAGTTTAGCAAGTATTGAAACAATTCTACGAGGACAATGCACGAAGCAATCCTTCTTTAAAGTGATGTATCACAAACAACGAAAAGTAAATAATATGTTGCCGAAAATCAAGACAAGATCACAATGCACATAGCTTGAACATACTAGAGTGGTATCTCGCTAGCCTCCATGAGTGAAGCAAAACATAAATGCAGAAAATCCTCCGGAGTTTTAAAGGAGACTGGAACGAAGAATTTCAGAACAAGCAATATCACAATCATGCAGAAGACAATGTGGTACTTTGGGACAATGCATGTTACACTAAGAATGAAAATTATGCTCTTAATATTTGGTTCTTTGAAGAAAGAAGGGGAGACTCTCGAACCGTGACTTTTTTATGGTGAGGTTGAAAACCCGTGGTTGGAAGAAAATACTAAGCATCTACCAGAGATCTTTGTTTTGAAAGCAGAGATAAAATTATTTTTGAGAAGTGCAACTTTCCAGTCAACGGTGAACGGTAAAGGTCTCTCAATATCTCGCATGCCAACCATATTAGTGTTTTTTCTTACACTTTTGTTCCCTTATCCATCTATCATTTGACGGTCTATGGTGCCTTTTATTTTTCCTCAAGTATGGAAGGAAGTTTTCTCGTTCCATCTATCATTAGCAGCATTTGGCCCATTTCATTCCATCATCAAGTATGGGGGAGGTGTAACTCTTTTTTTATATAATTGACTAGCTAAAACTTCCGTCAAAATATTTTTGGCATGCTAGATACCGATTTTCTCTCACTGCAGCATGAGCTTGTACGGTTACAAAAGAGAAGCTTTTGAATAAATTTCGAGATGGCAGAAGAAAGTCTAAGTTAGAGATGGCCGGTAAATACCATATATAGGAAGGTATGTTGTACTCAAGTGGAATAACTGGTTTGAAAAGGAGTTTGGATACACAAGAAGAATTCCGCTTAGTGCGAGTGAAGGCTAGCAAAAGACTGGGAAGTGACCAACTAGAGAGCAATAATTGTCATAATCATGCAAAGCGACAAAGCAACATTGAATTGGTCATGAAAGTGATATAACTATTCTGAAATAAAAAGATCATCAAGGCATGATAGACTTTTAGTCATAAACATGTGTGAACATGTGCCAAGTCAATCCAAGAATTTTCCGAAGGGAAATACCACTTCAATATGCCCAACCATGAACAATGCAATGCATGTAAATCATTTCAACAAAATATTATGCACTCTAGATATTAGAGATCAGCCACAAAGAAAGCATGAACACTGGGAGAGCATTGTAAACATAGCACTATGTCACTACAAGTTTGTCTCTAAATCATAAGTACAGGCATATGTACAAAGTAGAAACAAGAAGAGTTCATACCGATTTTCCTAGTTGCTTCTCTTTCGTCGATCTTCGTCATTACTTCCTTGTCACTTACACGATCGAACGTGGGAAATATAATCAAATAACATCACGGACTCGAGCTGAACTCTGAAAACAAAGAAAACTAAAGAGAGAAAGGAAATCTTTTTAGGTTTTCTTCAAAGGTTTAACGAAAGAAAAATAAAAGGGAAATCTTTTTGCGGTTTTTTCAAATTAAAGGGAAAAAAGAAGAACAGGAAAAAAATTCAAAAAGATCAAATCGAACAAAATAAAATAGATAATACAATGGAAAAGGGAGAAGGGCACGTACTCCCCCAAGCTTAGGCTTTTGGCCTAAGTTTGTAATAGCTACTGCCCTAGGAGCCTCCTTCTCGGGAGTGGTGCGGGTGAGTCCAAGGGTCGTATGAGGCTTCCGGTGCGTACACCGAAGTCCTTGGATCCTCCCACGAAGAAGGATCCGCGCTCCAAGCAGAGGAAGACCCTTCACCAAAATGCGTGATGGTCTCCCCCTGGAAACGTGGAAACTCACTGTGCTCCTCCTCATCGGGAACAACCCCTCCATGGGGTTATGAAACTGGTAATGGACCACGAACTCATCAAACTGGATAACATCAAAGGACCATCCGTTCCTGCGAGAAAAATCAAACAAAAGAGGTGCAGGTAGACGGATCTTGTGTTTCGCAGAAGATTCGAAACGCAAGATATAAACAAGGTTACCAAACTCGGAAGTCCTGGTAACAAACTCATGCCTCTTCATAGAAGCAAGATCAAAACTTAAATAAGTAAAAGGCTTATCGTCAGGGTGTGGGGTGCCATTTAGAGACTCAAGGATAATTGTGGCGTAAACGCCACCAATTAAATCTCCCTTGTTTACCATTCATAGCAAGGCGTCGAGCAATTAAGGTACCCACATTATATTCATTCTCCCCTGAGAGGGCGTTTGCCAGGATAGCAATATCCAGTGCAGAACTGTTGCTCGTGTTGTCATGAGCTGTAACAGCCCAGTTTTTGAAAAATAAAAAAAATTTGTTTTCGGTGTGAATTGTTTGATTGTCTGACTTGTTTGCGGTGTTTGCATCCCCGATTTATCGATCGGCGATTATTTTTTCCCCTCTTATCTCGTATCGGACGGAGACCGAGCCTTGCAACCCTGACACTCGACCTTTGCGACACCGGTTTCACCCGATCACCGTCGACCGCACGAGACCAGCCGCAACCAACGGAACGAAAAACCCCGTTTAGTAATTAAATGGGTTATTTTATAGCGCGCCGGAAAGTGTTTTCGAAACAGTTCCAGCGCGAGGTGAACACCTCCGGCTCGACGCACTGATCGCGCAGTTCGAAGTTTTACCCGAGTCGGAGGTACTGCGGACCCCCGGCGGTCAGAAACGTGAGCACCGCGCGCGCCAGAGAAAAAACGGAGATGTTTTTGCAAACTGCCAACCACCGGGGCTATATAAAGACAACCACACTCCGACCCCTTTCTAGGGTTTCCCTAGCCACATTTTGCAGCCACCCCCCTCACAAAACTCAGATCTGCCCAAAAACACCCCTATTTTCGTCCACTTTTATGCCCAATGATTTTTGGACCGTCAGATCGCCCGATCTGACGGCCAGGGAGCTGCCCCGTCACCCCCCAGCCCCTCCAGCCTCCTCTCTCTCCTCTGCCCGTGGGCAGCCCCGCGCCGCCGCCGCACCGAGGCCGCCGCCGGAGCCGGCCACCGGAGCTGCGCGCCCCGGCCTCCTCTCACCTCCCCGCGCCTCCCTTTCTCCCTGCTCCTCCTCTCCTCACCTCACCTGCCTTCTCCTCTGCGTAGGGCCGCCGCCGGCGAGAGCAACAGCGGCCGCGCCATGGGAACCCGGAGCTCGCCGCCCGAGCCGAGATTGCCGCTGCTCCCCACGTCCTCTACCGGGTCAGCCCCCCCTTCGCCTCCAGCGCTCCGCGCCTGCTCCCGGTCGCCGTCGTGCCTCGCCGGAGAGGCCACCGTGGTCAACTCTGCCGCCTGCCTCGCTGGGATCGGGAGGCGCCCCGATCCAGCGGCCTCCCCAACCGCCACCACGACCTGGGTCGGCCTGCTCTGCGTGGCCCAGCGTCCAGCTCGCCCCAGCCCAGCCACCGCTCCACTTTGGGCCGTGGACCATGGGTGAGCCCCCCTCCGTTTTTTTATTTGTTTTTTTCTTCTCGGTTACCTATTGGGCCCAGTAGTCTGTTTCGGCCCATTTATTTTTTTGCTGCTAGTTTTTTTATTAATTAGGAAGATTGTATTGTTTTGTTGTGTTGCCCATAACTTTTCATCGGTAGCTCTGATGGAGATTCTTTCTACATGAAAGTTGCTCCGTTTTGCGCGTAGATTATTAAAATGTTGTTTGTTGCCATGTTTGAGCTTGTTTACTTGTTGTTTACCTGCTAATTACAACTGCCTGCCACTGTAAACTGTAATTGCTATAGCTTTTTAATCGTTGCTCTGTTGAAAATGTTCTTTATATGTAACTTGACTAGAATTGCATGTAGATTGTGTTTTTTCTGCTCTTTCTTGCTAATAAAAATAATAAAATATTGTTTAGGTAAAAACAGTACCTCTTGCAATAAATATCGTGGGGTCCGCAATAGTTTGCCATGTATAGGTTTTACCCCCACTTAAATTGACTAGCTTAGGTAGTTTATTTATGCTTCACCTCTTGCCATGCTTCTGTGCTTTGCCATGTTAACTACCTTTTTTGATCACCTGTAGCTAAGCAACTTGAACCACCATAAACGTGCGGTATTGTCGTGTGTAACGAGTACTCCACTTAACCTGTTACTAACCGCTCTCGACGGTAGGTGCGATGTCTCGTGTTGCTTCTTGTTCATGTTTTCTCGTATTTTCTTCGTAGTAATAGATGCTTGCTCGTTGATTGCTTTCCAGTGTTTACCGTCTTGTGTGCTTCCGCGGGTACCTCTCAGAGACGATGCGAGCATGCGATCGACTACACCTTCGGAACCCGACTTATCAACAGGCAAGGACTATACATTACTTATGATCCATTCTATTTCAACCAGCGGTTTGCATGCTAGTCTAGGATAGGTTCGATGTTTGATCCTACCACATGTTTACAGCCTCTTTCAAACTGATACAACCATGTCCCCTCCCAGCAAACCTTGTTCTGCTATGTTACTATTGCTCGTTGCTCAGCCCCTGCTTAGTATGCATGCTTAGGATGCTACGATGTTACCCTGTTACTCCTTGGTTTGGGATATCACATTATTATATTCTTGTTGATGATATTGATTATTATAAATGTTGACTATATTCGACGAAGGATGGAAGGTCTAGGCTATCCCGCCTCGACGCTTTGTTCCATTCGAGTCACCTAGGATCCGAGTTCTGGGTATTGGTTTTAAGACTGAGCGTGCCTAACCGCGTGTGGGATTTTATGGGGTCCCCTTTTCTTACCTACCTAGCTTCAAACATTTCTAGTGGTGGCCCAAGATGATTTACCATTTTAAACCGTGTGTGTGCTGGTCGGCCGCCAGTTGTTTTCCATCCAACCTGGACCAGTGAGGACTTAGTTCCCTTGTTGGCCCACCTTGTCCGGCTAAGGACCCGGTGTCCCATGTGTGATTAACCGGCTATCCAAACCTGCGACAGACGGTTGAGACAAGATCGAGAGAGCGGCCGGCTCCTGAGATGGATGTCGACTCACCGGGGGCCACCCGGATTTGTTCCTTGTTAGTTAGAGGGACCTGTCGTTTCGGATCTCTTGGAACTAAATCATAAAATGGTTGCCTGTGATGGGTAGCAACTGAGAGTGATGGGTGTGCGTGCGGAGCCTCGTAATGGGCAGTTGGTACACCCCTACAGGGTTAAATATTTTCGAGAAGCCGTGTCCACGGTTATGGATGACTTGAGACCTACTCCTTGTTCATAGACAACAACAACTCTTTATATAACTTGATCAACGTGTGTGTGTTCCTTGACTGCTTCCTTTTCGTCGGGATGCGAAGAGGAGGACAAGGATAGGATAGGTGTTATGTTTGCGTAAGTAGTTGATAGCAAGACTTATTGGAGGCGATTCCTCATCGAATGCTTGGCTTCTTATCTTACTCTCTAGATCGTTAGCCACTTCATAAATGCTAGTGCGGCAGCAACGTCACCACTTACCTCTTCCTTACCGTAAACTACTAGTTGTCCTTGAATGACGAGTGATGAAGTCCTTGCTGGGTCAGTTGACCACTAAAGTTGGATGCTGAGTACTTCTGTACTCATGATACTACCCCCAAACTCTTTTCAGGGTTCTTGATCGACAACAGGTTTGGTGGTCGACGTTTCACGTGGAGACTCGACGACGACTAGTTAGGCAGATCCCGGCGGAGGGCCTGGACCCGTGTGGTTATGGGATCGATGTTTTTCTCTTTGCCACTAGGCATTTGCTTGTAGTCTGTACTCAGACGTGTATCTTCCGCTGTTGTATTGTATTAAGGCTGTTGTATGCCGATTGTACGGGATGTTCTATCCTTGTATCTGTAATGTTGTGATATCATGTTGGAAATCCGGGGCATATGGCTTTGTCATATGTCGGGGTGGGACCGATATGTGCTTCGTCCCTGGGTCTGGGTGGAAACACCTAGATCTGGAACAGTACCCATATCGGGCCTTACAACTTGGTATCAGAGCCTTACCGACCGTAGGATCCCTTCTCTGGCCGAAGTCGAGTCTAGACAAAAATTATTTTGTAGTTACTAAGTTAGTTATCGGAGAGTAGGATTCTTTTTACTCCTTACCCTTACTCTGATCAGGACAAGTGACGTAAGTGTTTTAATTCTCGTCTTATCCCCTTCAAACTTTAGGATCTCGAGTGTGTGGAGTATCGAAATCGTTACAATGCCTTGCTTGCAGCGTATTGTCTCGATTTTGATCTCAGGTTTGAGAAATCCTGTAGTACCTGTAGTACATCTGACTCTGGTTTACATCGTGGTCACCCGTTGCCATCCTTCCTTTTGCCCAGTGTTTTCACGACTTGCGTCGATAAGCACTATCTCTTTGACCAGGTTTTCGCAATCGTTCTTCCTCTTGTCACTGACGGTATCGGTTTTCCGACGATGTCGTCTCTCTGCGGAAAGTCTCTCGACAGAAGTTCGACGTCGACATGGAGCAGAGTCCCTTGTTGGTGGTGTTCAAGATCGTCGACTCCTTTTTCTCTCCCCCTCTCCCCCGGATCGTCCTGGATCTCGGGACGAGATCCCTTGTTGGTGGTGTTGTATTGTAACAGCCCAGTTTTTGCAAAAATTAAAAAATTTTGTTTTCGGTGTGAATTGTTTGATTGTCTGATTTGTTTGCGGTGTTTGCATCCCCGATTTATAGATCGGCGATTATTTTTCCCCCTCTTATCTCGTATCGGACGGAGACCGACCCTTGCCACCCAGACACTCGACCTTTGCGACACCGGTTTCACCCGATCACCGTCGCAAAAACCGCACGAGACGGAACGAAACGAAAAACCCCGTTTAATAATTAAATGGGTTATTTTATAGCGTGTCGGAAAGTGTTTTCGAAACGGTTCCAGCTCGACGCACTGATCGCGCAGTTCGAAGTTTTACCCGAGTCGGATGTACTGCGGACCCCTGGCGGTCAGAAACATGAGCACCGCGCGCGAGAGAGAAAAAATGGAGATGTTTTTGCAAACTGCGAACCACCGGGGCTATATAAAGACAAACACACTCCCACCCCTTTCTAGGGTTTCCCTAGCCACATTTTGCAGCCACCCCCCTCACAAAACTCAGATCTGCCAAAAAACACCCCTTTTTTCGTCCACTTTTATGCCCAATGATTTTTGGACCGTCAAATCGCCCGATCTGACGGCCAGGGAGCTGCCCCGTCACCCCCAGCCCCTCCAGCCTCCTCTCTCTCCTCTGCCCATGGGCAGCCCCGCGCCGCCGCCGCACCGAGGCCGCCGCCGGAGCCGGCCACCGGAGCTGCGCGCCCCGGCCTCCTCTCACCTCCCCGCGCCTCCCTTTCTCCCTGCTCCTCCTCTCCTCACCTCACCTGCCTTCTCCTCTGCGTAGGGCCGCCGCCAGCGAGAGCAACAGCGGCCGCGCCATGGGAACCCGGAGCTCGCCGCCCGAGCCGAGGTTGCCGCTGCTCCCCACGTCCTCCACCGGGTCAGCCCCCCCTTCGCCTCCAGCGCTCCGCGCCTGCTCCCGGTCGCCATCGTGCCTCGCCGGAGAGGCCACCGTGGTCAACTCTGCCGCCTGCCTCGCTGGGATCAGGAGGCGCCCCGATCCAGCGGCCTCCCCAACCGCCACCACGACCTGGGTCGGCCTGCTCTGCGTGGCCCAGCGTCCAGCTCGCCAGTTGTTTTCCATCCAACCTGGACCAGTGAGGACTTAGTTCCCTTGCTGGCCCACCTTGTCCGGCTGAGGACCCGGTGTCCCATGTGTGATTAACCGGCTATCCAAACCTGCGACAGACGGTTGAGACAAGATCGAGAGAGCGGCCGGCTCCTGAGATGGATGTCGACTCACCGGGGGCCACCCGGATTTGTTCCTTGTTAGTTAGAGGGACCTGTCGTTTCGGATCTCTTGGAACTAAATCATAAAATGGTTGCCTGTGATGGGTAGCAACTGAGAGTGATGGGTGTGCGTGCGGAGCCTCGTAATGGGCAGTTGGTACACCCCTACAGGGTTAAATATTTTCGAGAAGCCGTGTCCACGGTTATGGATGACTTGAGACCTACTCCTTGTTCATAGACAACAACAACTCTTTATATAACTTGATCAACGTGTGTGTGTTCCATGACTGCTTCCTTTTCGTCGGGATGCGAAGAGGAGGACAAGGATAGGATAGGTGTTATGTTTGCGTAAGTAGTTGATAGCAAGACTTATTGGAGGCGATTCCTCATCGAATGCTTGGCTTCTTATCTTACTCTCTAGATCGTTAGCCACTTCATAAATGCTAGTGCGGCAGCAACCTCACCACTTACCTCTTCCTTACCGTAAACTACTAGTTGTCCTTGAATGACGAGTGATGAAGTCCTTGCTGGGTCAGTTGACCACTACAGTTGGATGCTGAGTACTTCTGTACTCATGATACTACCCTCAAACTCTTTTCAGGGTTCTTGATCGACAACAGGTTTGGTGGTCGACGTTTCACGTGGTGACTCGACGACGACTAGTTAGGCAGATCCCGGCGGAGGGCCTGGACCCGTGTGGTTATGGGATCGATGTTTTTCTCTTTGCCACTAGGCATTTGCTTGTAGTCTGTACTCAGACGTGTATCTTCCGCTGTTGTATTGTATTAAGGCTGTTGTATGCCGATTGTACGGGATGTTCTATCCTTGTATCTGTAATGTTGTGATATCATGTTGGAAATCCGGGGCATATGGCTTTGTCATATGTCGCGGTGGGACCAATATGTGCTTCGTCCCTGGGTCTGGGTGGAAACACCTAGATCTGGAACAGTACCGCATATCGGGCCTTACAACTTGGTATCAGAGCCTTACCGACCGTAGGATCCCTTCTCTGGCCGAAGTCGAGTCTAGACAAAAATTATTTTGTAGTTACTAAGTTAGTTATCGGAGAGTAGGATTCTTTTTACTCCTTACCCTTACTCTGATCAGGACAAGTGACGTAAGTGTTTTAATTCTCGTCTTATCCCCTTCAAACTTTAGGATCTCGAGTGTGTGGAGTATCGAAATCGTTACAATGCCTTGCTTGCAGCGTATTGTCTCGATTTCGATCTCAGGTTTGAGAAATCCTGTAGTACCTGTAGTACATCTGACTCTGGTTTACATCGTGGTCACCCGTTGCCATCCTTCCTTTTGCCCAGTGTTTTCACGACTTGCGTCGATAAGCACTATCTCTTTGACCAGGTTTTCGCAATCGTTCTTCCTCTTGTCACTGACGGTATCGGTTTTCCGACGATGTCGTCTCTCTGCGGAAAGTCTCTCGACAGAAGTTCGACGTCGACATGGAGCAGAGTCCCTTGTTGGTGGTGTTCAAGATCGTCGACTCCTTTTTCTCTCCCCCTCTCCCCCGGATCGTCCTGGATCTCGGGACGAGATCCCTTGTTGGTGGTGTTGTATTGTAACAGCCCAGTTTTTGCAAAAATTAAAAAATTTTGTTTTCGGTGTGAATTGTTTGATTGTCTGATTTGTTTGCGGTGTTTGCATCCCCGATTTATAGATCGGCGATTATTTTTCCCCCTCTTATCTCGTATCGGACGGAGACCGACCCTTGCCACCCAGACACTCGACCTTTGCGACACCGGTTTCACCCGATCACCGTCGCAAAAACCGCACGAGACGGAACGAAACGAAAAACCCCGTTTAATAATTAAATGGGTTATTTTATAGCGTGTCGGAAAGTGTTTTCGAAACGGTTCCAGCTCGACGCACTGATCGCGCAGTTCGAAGTTTTACCCGAGTCGGATGTACTGCGGACCCCTGGCGGTCAGAAACATGAGCACCGCGCGCGAGAGAGAAAAAATGGAGATGTTTTTGCAAACTGCGAACCACCGGGGCTATATAAAGACAAACACACTCCCACCCCTTTCTAGGGTTTCCCTAGCCACATTTTGCAGCCACCCCCCTCACAAAACTCAGATCTGCCAAAAAACACCCCTTTTTTCGTCCACTTTTATGCCCAATGATTTTTGGACCGTCAAATCGCCCGATCTGACGGCCAGGGAGCTGCCCCGTCACCCCCAGCCCCTCCAGCCTCCTCTCTCTCCTCTGCCCATGGGCAGCCCCGCGCCGCCGCCGCACCGAGGCCGCCGCCGGAGCCGGCCACCGGAGCTGCGCGCCCCGGCCTCCTCTCACCTCCCCGCGCCTCCCTTTCTCCCTGCTCCTCCTCTCCTCACCTCACCTGCCTTCTCCTCTGCGTAGGGCCGCCGCCAGCGAGAGCAACAGCGGCCGCGCCATGGGAACCCGGAGCTCGCCGCCCGAGCCGAGGTTGCCGCTGCTCCCCACGTCCTCCACCGGGTCAGCCCCCCCTTCGCCTCCAGCGCTCCGCGCCTGCTCCCGGTCGCCATCGTGCCTCGCCGGAGAGGCCACCGTGGTCAACTCTGCCGCCTGCCTCGCTGGGATCGGGAGGCGCCCCGATCCAGCGGCCTCCCCAACCGCCACCACGACCTGGGTCGGCCTGCTCTGCGTGGCCCAGCGTCCAGCTCGCCAGTTGTTTTCCATCCAACCTGGACCAGTGAGGACTTAGTTCCCTTGCTGGCCCACCTTGTCCGGCTGAGGACCCGGTGTCCCATGTGTGATTAACCGGCTATCCAAACCTGCGACAGACGGTTGAGACAAGATCGAGAGAGCGGCCGGCTCCTGAGATGGATGTCGACTCACCGGGGGCCACCCGGATTTGTTCCTTGTTAGTTAGAGGGACCTGTCGTTTCGGATCTCTTGGAACTAAATCATAAAATGGTTGCCTGTGATGGGTAGCAACTGAGAGTGATGGGTGTGCGTGCGGAGCCTCGTAATGGGCAGTTGGTACACCCCTACAGGGTTAAATATTTTCGAGAAGCCGTGTCCACGGTTATGGATGACTTGAGACCTACTCCTTGTTCATAGACAACAACAACTCTTTATATAACTTGATCAACGTGTGTGTGTTCCATGACTGCTTCCTTTTCGTCGGGATGCGAAGAGGAGGACAAGGATAGGATAGGTGTTATGTTTGCGTAAGTAGTTGATAGCAAGACTTATTGGAGGCGATTCCTCATCGAATGCTTGGCTTCTTATCTTACTCTCTAGATCGTTAGCCACTTCATAAATGCTAGTGCGGCAGCAACCTCACCACTTACCTCTTCCTTACCGTAAACTACTAGTTGTCCTTGAATGACGAGTGATGAAGTCCTTGCTGGGTCAGTTGACCACTACAGTTGGATGCTGAGTACTTCTGTACTCATGATACTACCCTCAAACTCTTTTCAGGGTTCTTGATCGACAACAGGTTTGGTGGTCGACGTTTCACGTGGTGACTCGACGACGACTAGTTAGGCAGATCCCGGCGGACGGCCTGGACCCGTGTGGTTATGGGATCGATGTTTTTCTCTTTGCCACTAGGCATTTGCTTGTAGTCTGTACTCAGACGTGTATCTTCCGCTGTTGTATTGTATTAAGGCTGTTGTATGCCGATTGTACGGGATGTTCTATCCTTGTATCTGTAATGTTGTGATATCATGTTGGAAATCCGGGGCATATGGCTTTGTCATATGTCGCGGTGGGACCAATATGTGCTTCGTCCCTGGGTCTGGGTGGAAACACCTAGATCTGGAACAGTACCGCATATCGGGCCTTACAACTTGGTATCAGAGCCTTACCGACCGTAGGATCCCTTCTCTGGCCGAAGTCGAGTCTAGACAAAAATTATTTTGTAGTTACTAAGTTAGTTATCGGAGAGTAGGATTCTTTTTACTCCTTACCCTTACTCTGATCAGGACAAGTGACGTAAGTGTTTTAATTCTCGTCTTATCCCCTTCAAACTTTAGGATCTCGAGTGTGTGGAGTATCGAAATCGTTACAATGCCTTGCTTGCATCGTATTGTCTCGATTTCGATCTCAGGTTTGAGAAATCCTGTAGTACCTGTAGTACATCTGACTCTGGTTTACATCGTGGTCACCCGTTGCCATCCTTCCTTTTGCCCAGTGTTTTCACGACTTGCGTCGATAAGCACTATCTCTTTGACCAGGTTTTCGCAATCGTTCTTCCTCTTGTCACTGACGGTATCGGTTTTCCGACGATGTCGTCTCTCTGCGGAAAGTCTCTCGACAGAAGTTCGACGTCGACATGGAGCAGAGTCCCTTGTTGGTGGTGTTCAAGATCGTCGACTCCTTTTTCTCTCCCCCTCTCCCCCGGATCGTCCTGGATCTCGGGACGAGATCCCTTGTTGGTGGTGTTGTATTGTAACAGCCCAGTTTTTGCAAAAATTAAAAAATTTTGTTTTCGGTGTGAATTGTTTGATTGTCTGATTTGTTTGCGGTGTTTGCATCCCCGATTTATAGATCAGCGATTATTTTTCCCCCTCTTCTCTCGTATCAGACGGAGACCGACCCTTGCCACCCAGACACTCGACCTTTGCGACACCGGTTTCACCCGATCACCGTCGCAAAAATCGCACGAGACGGAACGAAACGAAAAACCCCGTTTAATAATTAAATGGGTTATTTTATAGCGTGCCGGAAAGTGTTTTCGAAACGGTTCCAGCTCGACGCACTGATCGCGCAGTTCGAAATTTTACCCGAGTCGGATGTACTGCGGACCCCTGGCGGTCAGAAACGTGAGCACCGCGCGCGCGAGAGAAAAAATGGAGATGTTTTTGCAAACAGCGAACCACCGGGGCTATATAAAGACAAACACACTCCCACCCCTTTCTAGGGTTTCCCTAGCCACATTTTGCAGCCACCCCCCTCACAAAACTCAGATCTGCCAAAAAACACCCCTTTTTTCGTCCACTTTTATGCCCAATGATTTTTGGACCGTCAGATCGCCCGATCTGACGGCCAGGGAGCTGCCCCGTCACCCCCCAGCCCCTCCAGCCTCCTCTCTCTCCTCTGCCCGTGGGCAGCCCCGCGCCGCCGCCGCACCGAGGCCGCCGCCGGAGCTGGCCACCGGAGCTGCGCGCCCCGGCCTCCTCTCACCTCCCCGCGCCTCCCTTTCTCCCTGCTCCTCCTCTCCTCACCTCACCTGCCTTCTCCTCTGCGTAGGGCCGCCGCCGGCGAGAGCAACAGCGGCCGCACCATGGGAACCCGGAGCTCGCCGCCCGAGCCGAGGTTGCCGCTGCTCCCCACGTCCTCCACCGGGTCAGCCCCCCCTTCGCCTCCAGCGCTCCGCGCCTGCTCCCGGTCGCCGTCGTGCCTCGCCGGAGAGGCCACCGTGGTCAACTCTGCCGCCTGCCTCGCTGGGATCGGGAGGCGCCCCGATCCAGCGGCCTCCCCAACCGCCACCACGACCTGGGTCGGCCTGCTCTGCGTGGCCCAGCGTCCAACTCGCCAGTTGTTTTCCATCCAACCTGGACCAGTGAGGACTTAGTTCCCTTGCTGGCCCACCTTGTCCGGCTGAGGACCCGGTGTCCCATGTGTGATTAACCGGCTATCCAAACCTGCGACAGACGGTTGAGACAAGATCGAGAGAGCGGCCGGCTCCTGAGATGGATGTCGACTCACCGGGGGCCACCCGGATTTGTTCCTTGTTAGTTAGAGGGACCTGTCGTTTCGGATCTCTTGGAACTAAATCATAAAATGGTTGCCTGTGATGGGTAGCAACTGAGAGTGATGGGTGTGCGTGCGGAGCCTCGTAATGGGCAGTTGGTACACCCCTACAGGGTTAAATATTTTCAAGAAGCCGTGTCCACGGTTATGGATGACTTGAGACCTACTCCTTGTTCATAGACAACAACAACTCTTTATATAACTTGATCAACGTGTGTGTGTGCCTTGACTGCTTCCTCTTCGTCGGGATGCGAAGAGGAGGACAAGGATAGGATAGGTCTTATGTTTGCGTAAGTAGTTGATAGCAAGACTTGTTGGAGGCGATTCCTCATCGAATGCTTGGCTTCTTATCTTACTCTCTAGATCGTTAGCCACTTCATAAATGCTAGTGCGGCAGCAACCTCACCACTTACCTCTTCCTTACCGTAAACTACTAGTTGTCCTAGAATGACGAGTGATGAAGTCCTTGCTGGGTCAGTTGACCACTACAGTTGGATGCTGAGTACTTCTGTACTCATGATACTACCCCCAAACTCTTTTCTGGGTTCTTGATCGACAACAGTTTTGGTGATTGACGTTTCACGTGGAGACTCGACGACGACTAGTTAGGAGGATCCCGGCGGAGGGCCTGGACCCGTGTGGTTATGGGATCGATGTTTTTCTCTTTGCCACTAGGCATTTTCTTGTAGTCTGTACTCAGACGTGTATCTTCCGTTGTTGTATTGTATTAAGGCTGTTGTATGCCGATTGTATGGGATGTTGTATCCTTGTATCTGTAATGTTGTGATATCATGTTGGAAATCCGGGGCATATGGCTTTGTCATATGTCGCGGTGGGACCGATATGTGCTTCATCCCCGAGTCTGGGTGGAAACACCTAGATCTGGAACAGTACCGCATATCGGGCCTTACATGAGCTAACACCCATCTAGCAATAAAATACGCAAAATACCTGAGGTGGGGGAATAAGATGCTAGAAATCTTTGAACGATGAGTGTCCCTCGTCTCGTGGCTGCAAAGGGAGCTGAAGACGGTTCTCAGCTCAGAGAGCTGAGAGTTCATCTTTGTCGTCTTCCCAGCGTTCGACACACCTATTATATCACAAAATCTTGCCAAAGACATAGTCAAAAGGTCATTTTAAATTTTAAACTCAACAATTCCAGCATCATGATTATAACAGAAATTATTAATAAAACAAGTGGTGAGCTTATGATACTGAGTAACACGGCAATTTGCTAGCCATGTCAAACCTGCATTGGCACAAAGGCCGTATAATCCCTCCTTAATTCCTCCAGCTTCAAGGAAAGAATCGCATGGATACTTCATTGCGCATGCTGAACTCATGTCTTCCAACGACTCTAGGGGCACATGATCTCCATTGTATCTCACCATAGTAGAAGAGGGTGAAGCTGCAGCTCTAGTAACTCGATCGGAGCTCTCGGGCTTCTTCTTCCCAAGCCACCCCTTTTCTTTTCCTAGAAAATTCATTTCTGAAACTTTTAAAAATTCACAAAAACAAGGATTTAAGCAAAGTGAGTTGAGGAAAACTACTCTACTCACTTACCTAAGGCATAAACTTGCATCAAAACTTTGAAAATAAATTTCTACACATGTATGCAAGCTCATATGAACAACACCAACAACTACTAAATACTCACAAATGAAGCCACCAATTAAAAATCTAACTGGAGGGGTGGAGGAGTTACATACCAGGGAGTATTTGCTCAAAATCTCAGCTCAAATGGTGGGTTGTAGAGAGAGATCAAAAATCGCCTCCAAGAACAGCAAGAACGCAAGGGCAAGTGCAATAGTCGTGTTTTTGGAGAGAAAGAGAGAGAGAGAGAGAGGAAGAGGAAGTACCTGGGAAGATGGCCTATGGGCCCCAGGCGCCTTGTGGGCGCGGCCAGGGGGCAGGCCGTGCCAGCTGGCCGCCTGGGCCACTAGTGGCCCCCCTGGTTAGCTCCTGGTGCCCCTGGATCACTTTTGACAGGGAAATTTTGATTTTTATTTTTCTGGATTTTTTCTGAAAAACTTCACTGTTGAAAAAAATTCAAAGTTCAAAAAGATGCGAAACTTTCTGAAAACTTGAAGCAGTGAAGCTGCAAAAACATAAAAAACTTTGTACAACAAGGAGAACAAAAGCTAAATTAAATGAAAACAAAACAAGCTACACTTTTTACCTATATAAAACATGCTAGCTAACAAGGTTGATCAAGTCTTACCAACAAACCGGCGATATATAGAGTAAAAAGTCTCACCTCTCATGAAGTGATCATTGCACCATTACTTTAATGGACATTGTCCCCACCATAATGGTTTTGTATTTTTGGTGCACGTGTAGAGGACAATCCCATTCTCCAATCTTCACGGTCTCTATATTCTCAATAGAGTTAAAGCCAAGCCTTTTGTCGATCTTCTTCGGAAAATACACTATGTGTCCTTTATCATCAACGTTGAAAGTAACCTTTCCTTTATTGCAGTCAATTATGGCACGTGTGGTGTTAAGAAAAGGTCTACCTAGAATAATAGACATGCTCCCATCCTCGGGCATGTCAAGCACAACAAAATCAGTAAGAATTTAAGTAGTTAGCAACTTCAACAGGGACATCCTCACAAATACCAATCGGGACGGCCGTTGACTTGTCAGCCATCTGAAGAGAGATATCTGTACGGATTAGGTTTTCCAAACATAGCCTCTTGTAAAGAGAAAAAGGCATGACACTCACTCCTGCTCCAAGATCACATAAAGTAGTTTTGACATAAATATTCTTTATGCAGCAAGGAATGGTGGGTATACCTGGATCGCCAAGCTTCTCAGGAATCTTGCCACTGAAGCAGTAGTTAGCAATCATAGTAGATATTGCCTCATTAGGAACCTTTCTTTTATTAGTAACAATATCTTTCATATATTTGGAATAAGGAGGTAACTTAATAGAATCAGTAAAAGGGATTTGAAGAAAAAGAGGTTTCATCCATTCAAAATATTTATTATAATGTTCTTCTTCTTTGGTTTTGAGAGACTTACCTAGAAAGTGCATCGGTTTATGTACCCATGGTTCTCTTTCCTTCCCATGTCTTCTTGCGATGAAGTCTTATCTTGTGTATTTCTTGCGTTTATCGGGTGCTTCTTCTTCTGGCACCTCGGGAGGATCATTCTTCTCCTTATCTTTTTCGGGCTCAGCACCGTCTTCAGTCTCAGCATCGGAGGTAGATATGCTGTAAGGATCAACAACGGGTTCTTCACTTGTAATAGGATCATAGGAGTTGCCAGCTTCTTTATGTTTCTTCTTCTTCTTTTTCTTCTTTGGAGAGCTAACAACCTCGTTTTCTACCTTCACTTGAGAATCTTGCTCGATCCTCTTCGGATGCCCCTCGGGAAAGAGAGGGTCCTGGGTGTCTATTCCACCCCGTGTCTTTATACCATAGGCATGTGTATCCTGTTTTGCATTATTAGCAAACTAATCTTTTTGCACAGTAGAAATTTGTTCAAGCTGAGGTTGAACCACATGAAAATTCTTAACAAAACATTTAACATCATTAACTATTCTACCTAGAACATCAAGCAAACTTTTGATAGCAAGGGAATTATCATGCAACTGATTTTGTATCCTCTCATTAAAGTGGTTTTGCTTAATTAAAAAAATTATCAAGCTCATCTAAACATTGATCAGGAGGCTTACCTTTAGGGATGTCACTTTCATTGCAATCTAAAAGAGAGTGTACGTCTACCAATGGACCAATCTTCGTAAGGCAGATAGGTGATTCTTCAGCATCGTCAGGCGTTCTTTCTCTGAAAACACAACCATCACAACTATCCAAATAGGATCTAGATTCATCGGTTAGACCACTATAAAATATATCAAGTAATTCATTCTTTGGGACCTCATGTCCCGGTCTAGCCTTAATTAAACTGCAATACCTCCCCCAAGCTTTAGGGAGGTGCTCATCCTGCAACTGTTTAAAGTAATAAATCCTTTGTAAGGCAGCATGTTGCATATGAGCAGGAAAATATTTATCAACAAAATATTGAGCTAAGTCATGAGGACTTTTAATAGAATCATAGGGTAGTGCATCATACCATGCTTTAGCGTCTTCCTTCAAAGAAAAATGAAAAATCTTAGCCACATAAAAGTTTCATATCCTATCATCAGTAGTAAACAAGCCACCTAACTCAGTGAGTTTGTTCAGGTGTGCAATAGCATCATCATTTTCTCTGCCATAAAAGGGGTCAGCTTCAACTGTAGATATAGGTGAAAGGTCAACAGAGAAATCAGAATCAGGATCAATGATGCATATAGGAGATGTAGCAAATTCAGGATAAGGAGTAATCTTGTTCTTCATGGAGTTCTTTTCAAGAAGCTTCTTAATAGCACCAAGGTTAGAGTTGGCACACTCTGTAAGTTCCCTGCATAAATCATCATCAAGAATAATATAATCATCCTCAAGAAGTCTCTTCTTCAGTTCACTCCGGTCAGGATAATCATAAGTAGCACCAATAGGGTAGCGAGTAACAGGAATTTCAATTCCAGATTGTTTAGTAGCCGCAGCGATCTATTTCTCGAGAGCGTAACCAAGTGAACCAATATCATCGAGAGTAGTAGAAGCATCATCAAAAGTATCAGACATAGTAACAGATTCAGTAGAAGTAGCATGTGGTGGTGGTCGTGAAGCAAACTTACTTATAACGGAAGGTGAATAAAGCGTAGCACTAGTGCTCAGAATAGTACCTTTTCTTGTAGTGGATGGTAAGATCGGAACCTTGGGGTCTCCTTTCTTACCCATAGCGGATAAAGTGCAGCAGGAAAAATGCTTCAACTAGACTTGTAAATAAATCTATGCTCCCCGGCAACGGCGCCAGAAAATAGTACTTGAACCCTCAACGGTAGGGGATCGAGATGGTCTTCGCGGGTAAGATAACCCAACTTATTCATTCAACACAAGGGGAGACAAAGAATATTTATAAGCTTTAACATTTGAGTTGTCAATTCAACCGCACCTGAAATATACTTTCTTGCAACAAAATATTAATAGCAACGGTGATATGAAAGTGATATTGACGACGGCGAAGGTAAAAACAACGAAAGTAACAACTAGTGACCAGCAGGATTAAAACATTGCCGGCTAGGGAGATGGATGGTTGGGCGCTTCTTAGATGAGAGTGAACATGTAATAGATTTTAACGTGGGGCAAGGCACATAGAAAAGCAAGGATCATCTAGGAAAATATCAAATATTAGGCATGTATCCCTTAGGTAGTTTTGCATGCTTGCAATAAGAACTTGCACAACATCTTTTGTCCTACCATCCCGCTATGAATGAGGCCAAAAGGAACTTATGGAGATTAAGGTGCTCCTGTCAAAGAGCACCGAAACAAAGCATTAACACTCAATGGATACATGAAATCCTCAAATTATAGTCCACCCCCTTTGGTGTCCCAAGCTATCACCTTTGGGATCGCCGGTTCGAACCATAATAGGTGAATACAACTCATAGATAGGATCAAGAACATAAATATACTCATGAAAACACAAGTGGTTCAGATATGAAAACATGGCACTCGGGCCCAAAGTGACAAGCATTAAGAGCAACAAGTTGTAGCAAAGATGATAAACACCAAAGTAGATGATAGGCAACATGCCCCCAACAATCTGACGAACCATTACATGATCTAACTCATCCAATCCCTACCATCCCCTTTGCCTATATCAGGGAATTACTCACACATGTGAAGAGAATTCATGGAGGGAGGATGGATTGGTGATGGTGATGACGAAGGCGATGATCTCCCCTCACAGGAGGCAAAAACAGCCTCCACATTAGCCCTCCCGAAGAAGAACAGAGGTTGGTGGCGGTGGCTCCGCGACGGAAACTGGGAAAACGACTTCTGTTCTGAGGTTTTCGCATCACGGTAATAAATAGGAGGCCATGTAGGGCACAAGAGGAGGTGGAAGCCCCCAGGCGGCCACCGGCGCGGCCAGGGGTGGGGCCGAGCCAGCAGGACGCCTGGGGCCCCTCTGGCCCCATTTTCTGGCTCATGGAAGCTTCTGGTGCGTGGCTTTTCTATGAATTTTCCCTAAATTTTCTGAGGCACCTAAAAATCCATAATCCTACACTCAATAAAACCATACAGGCAGCTCTGCTGAAAACAGCGTCAGTTCGGGTTAGTTTAGTTCAAATTGTGTAAGAATGACGGGAAAATAAAAGCAAATGTGTTTGGAAAAGTAGATACGTTTGAGATATATCAGGCACTCGGGCCCAAAGTTACAAGCATTCACTACTGGAATTCGCCTGTTTGCCGTCTGCTAGGGCGGACGGCAAACACCTGAATGGCCGACGGCAAAACCCTTTGCCGTCTGCCCCCGGACGGTAAAGCACCCGTCAGCCATTTCATTGGCAAAGAGGTGCGTTGCCGTCTGTTGTATATCGACGGACGGCAAAGATGTTTGCCGTCCGCTGGAATAAGAAATAGACGGCAGAGAAGCTTGACGGCGAAGCTGTGCCGGCCGGCTCCGTCAGGCCCTTAACGGCGGGGTTGCCGTCTACGGACAGACGACAAAGAGCGGTAACGTCATCGGATAAGGTAATGACGTCACCCCCCCCCCCCGTCATATGTTTGCCGTCCAGCAGCAGACGGCAAAGTCCTACTCTTTGCCGTCTGCCTTGCCGGAGGCAGACGGCATAATAACCAAAATGGTCACCCAGCTGTTGCCAGATTGCACAACTGGGCGCCACGTGTCACTTGTGCCAACCACCAGCAGACGGCAAAGCAGTTGTATAAGCACATCTCAACAGAAATATATAAGCACCCATGCATGTTCTCCAACATATTGATCAACCAAAACTATGCAAATCTCATACTCTCATATATATACAAGTCCAACCACAAAGTATATATAGTACATAGTAAACCAGAAAGTATCAAACACACAAGTGACCACAACTGTTTATAAAAGAAACTACAAGTCCAAATGCAGCACTCCATCGTCATAGCATGAATGCCTTGAAGCAAATCTGCAAAAAGAAGAAGAAGAAGTAGAATGAGAAGAAGAAGAAGTAGAATGAGAAGAAGAAGAAGGAGAAGGAGAAGAAGAAAAGATCCTCTCCTTCTGTTTTCTTCTTCTTCTTTTGAGAAAACAAAGCTAACATAAGCAATGGTGATCGAATTAAGCTAGATTTAGCATATTTTGAGGAAATTGAGCTAACTTCAGCATTTTTGAGCAACTAAGCAAACTTTAACAATTGTTGAGCCAATTTAAGCTAGCTTTAGCATTTTTTGACCCAATTAAGATAACTTTGAGATTTTGTGAGCAAACTAAGTTGACTATGTATGTTTTTGAACTAACTAAGCTAGTTATGTCTTTTATGTGCAAAATATGCAAAGTATGGCATTTTTTGATTAAATATAGGATTTTAGAAGCTAAATATGCATTTTCAAACTAACTAAGCATTTTAAAACTTACCGGAGTGTAGCCCTCAAGGCTGAGGTGGCTGAGAAGCATCCGTCGGGTTGCCCGATGTTGACGGTGGAGAAGGGTCATGGGACGCAACCCGAGAGGTATGCTGCACAAAAAGATCAACTAGAGGTTAGCACGACGCCACTCAATATGGTATTGATGATCATCGAAAGATACTCACCGTCCCCACAGGAGAAATGATCGGCATCGGTGGAGCGGCCTGACCAGTCTTCTCGCACATATTCTGCACATTTGTTATTCATGAGTCAATCATATTAGGCCACTCATGACGCATTCTTTGGGTGAATATGAACAAGTGACTTACCACGAAGAGCTCATACAAGGCCCGGTTCGATGCATCGTGTCGTGCCGCGGCCTCCTCGAGAGCCTTCGCCGTCCTCTCCTCCGCCAGCCGCTCTCTCTCCGCTGCCTTCTCCTCTGCCAACCACTCCTTCTCCTCCAGTAGCCGCTGGGTGTTCTGTCGCTCTTTCTCAAGAGCTTCCTGCAACCCCACTCCTCTAGTTAGCATTGTAATATTCGATGAGAGAAAAGAAGAATGCAAGAGTCCTTATGGATAACCTGGATAGCGAGGTCGACTGGCCGCGGACGAGTCCTTATAGCAGGAGAAGAGCTCGTTTGGCGCGCCTTGATCTCAGGAAGAGTCTTATCGCACCTGATCAACTTATCTCCAATGGCCATGGCGCCATGGCGCCTTCCTCCACCAGAGATCATCACCAGCTCCGGCTCAATAGGCTTCCCAAGCGGGTTATAATCCTCCCCGTGCTTCTCCTTCGCCACCTCAGTATAAGCCTTGAGCTTACTGTAGGCGGAAATGTTGGTGAAAGTCGAAGGACTGGCGAGATCAGACTCTGAGAGCGCCTTTGCCTTCTTGTATGATGCTGTATGGGCCATGCCATACATGTCGAACACCTGAGGCACCTCCGTTTTATTATGCTCCGCCTAAAAGACAAAGCAAAGCACGATATTAGTAAGTTGTGGGTGCCAAAAAGACAAAGAAAAGTAGAATTTGCATGAAAATTGAAGCAAAGCACATACCCATTTATTCCCGTAACCAGCTAAGTTGCGGCGCTCCTTGGCATTGTTGTGGATGGCCAACCAGGCATCTGAGCACCAGTGGTCCACAATGGCCTACCAACAATCCATCTTGTCCGCACACCATCTCGGTGGCGCCTAAGTTAGTAAACAAGGAAACTAATAAGTAGCCTAGATAGGAATCAAATCAAGCAAACTATTCAAGACTTAAGAAGGGTTACCGTCATGTACTGGGCCCTGGTCAGAAACTTCTTGCGGCAGTCCTTCTTGCTACGCTTGCGCCCTTGCTTGGCTTAGTAGTCACGGACCGCCTGCACTCGCATCTCGTGCCTTGTGTTCTGCAAGAGGCGCGTGGCCTCTGCAACTAACACGTCCTCCGCCTCCTGCTCCTTGGACTCATCGACCTTGTAGTAGACCTGCAATAGCACGAGACAACACTGATGAGTGCACTGATGAGACAACACTGATGACAACACTGATGAGTGCACGAGACAACACTGCAATAGCATGATTTTATTGTGTGAAACAGAAATTACCCAAGAGTCGTTGATGACCATGTCGGCTCTGGTGTGGCATTCGACCCCGTTGATGGTCGTATCCGGCGGGGCCGGGGCAGCACAATAGTGCTCCCACTTGAGTCCAGGCTGCGGAACCTCATCAGGTCCGGGCAATTGAACCAGCCCCGGGAAGTTCTCCCTGACGAGCACACCAAGGATGGAGTTGGGATTGCAGACACCATTGCCGTATATCCAACCCCTGCAGTATAAAAAGACAAAGCCATCAGATAGACATAAGTATAGAAGGTACCGGAAGAGATTATAAGTGCACTTACGTCTCTCCATCAGGCGTAATCAACCACTTATGGGCGGGAGTCACCGGCACGGACGGGAGCCGTGTACCCCCACGCTGGTACATGGTGGTACCCTCAGCTACCTCCTCCTCATCCGTAATGTCCAGCTCGGCACCAGCCTCCCCCTCAGGAGCAGTAACCTCTTCTTCTTCAGGCTCTTCAACATCGTCGTTAGCGGGTTCACTCTCATTGTCTTCTTCCATGTTCTGGGGTTGCGTAGAGAGGTTTCGGAAACGTTTTTTTATCACGCGTGTTTCTTGGAAGAATTCTCCTTCATATGTCTCTAGGTCAATGTGGGGTACATAATCCTCTTCATTTGGGGGAGGTGGTCTAATATGAGGTGGCACATCATAAACGACATCCCAACCTTTCAGGTTTTCAACCGTTTGGCAGGGGTCGGATAGATAGAAAACCTGGGTGGCCTGTTGAGCCGTAATATAGACATCGGGGACATTAAAATGGGTGTCTTGTCGAATTTCGACTAGACCTACATGTTCATGAGTTCGTCTAGTCCTCGACGGGAGAAACCAATGACATTTGAAGACAACGACGTTGGGAGTATTTTCACCATAGAATAGAAGTTCGTATATTGCTTCAACTCTTCCATAATACTCAATACCTCCGTCGCCGACAGCAGAGACACCCGAATTTGTACTTTTTCGATCGGCCTTTTTTCGCTCTTTATCAACGGTACGAAAGCGATACCCATTGATGTCGTATTTCTCAAATACACGGACCTTATTGTCAAAACCATTAGCGACTTGTCTCAATTCGGCGTCCATAGGCTCCTCATTTGCCTATAAGTTTTATAGGAAAGGATTGTTATATTAGTGAAAAATAGGTCGAACCAACAAATGAAACCCTATATATGAATGATAGTTACCGTTCGTTTGAACCAAGAGATGAAACCAGGATTGCCGTCTCCTTGATTGGCAAGAAGCTCATACTCTGCGATACCTAAGAACATTTACGGGTATTTTGGTCTGCGTCTTCTCACCTTGACCATTGTCTACCACAACATACCTGGATGACTTGCATTTGGGACAATAGTCTTCGTCCGCATACTCTTTCCTAAATAAAGCACATCCATTTTCACAAGCATGTATCTGCTCATAGGGCATCTTAAGTACCTTGAGGATTTTATCCGATTGGTACAGGTTTGCAGGCATAACATGATCTTGTGGTAGAAACCGCCCAATTAGGGTCGTGATCGCATTGTAACAATCTGTGCCCAAGTTGAATTGTGCCTTCAAAGCCATCAACTGTGCGATGGTATCGAGCTGACAAAGCTCAGTGTGAGCGTGCAGCGGACGTTTCGAAGACTCCAACATATCATAGAAGGCCTTCGCAGATTCCTCCATCTCATCGTCCTCATCCCGCGCATCGTCAAAGTCCTGCACCATGTCTTCGATCCCGGTTCCGTACTCATCCGTGCGCTGACGGACCACCTCCTCTCTCCGTCGTCCGCCAGACTCGCCATGGAAGGTCCACACCGTATAACCAGGCTTATAACCCCACTTCTGCAAGTGTTTACCCATATCCACCTCTGTCGCCTATTTATAATTGTCGCACCTAACGCAGGGGCACCAGGTTTTTTTCTGCCCATTTGCAAACGCCGCTCTCAGAAACTCCTTGGTTTTCATTGCCCATTCATTGGTGATCTCTTTCTAATTAGGGCGACCAGTGTACATCCACGCACGATCATCGCTCATCTTGTTGCTACAGCTAGCTACTAAACAACAAATATACCATTTTATTACGTCCACTTTTTATTGCTTTTATCATACATAGCTACGGCATATGCAATTAACCTACACACTAATAGGTAAAGATAGGTCCTAATCCCACCCGAGTATGTGTAGATTGGGTCGGTTTCCCATGCTTTGGTCCCGATCCGACGCGGTATTTCGGCAGCACCTCCCCGCTGTTCTCCTAATACACGTCTCGACAACAAGCCGAGAGGTTGTGTATCCGGAGAACAACAGGGAGGCGCTGACGAAATTCCGCGTCGGATCAGGACCAGAGCATGGAAAAATGACCCAATCTACACATACGCCGGCTGTCCATGGATAACGTTGGACAATTCGAAAGAATTACTATTATAAATATGCAAATGAATGCATATTTATACTGTAATCCTTTCGAATGGGAGACGCATACTGGTTACGCAACTTTACATACTGCTAGAGCTACCGTTATCGGCATGAAGGCCAGAATTGAGCAAAGGAAAAAGGGGGAGAGGACAAGAATTTTTTTGCTCACCCTCGAACTCAGGGAGGTCGCCGAATGGAGGGGGCGGAGGTCGTCGACCACCAGACCTTCACACCAGGAAAATTCCTGCACATTAAAATGCACCCAATCAACACACACACTTGATCCCGGTAATTACATCTTTTTTATTTTTTTTAACCCAAGCTCCATTAAAATGCACCCAATCTCCACCTCCAACTTCTACTTATTCATCTCCACCTCCAACTTCTTCTTCTTATTCTTATTTTACCCCAAGCTCCCCTCCTCCTCCTTGTTCTTTTTATTAACCTTCAACTTCTTTTTTCTCTTCTTCTTTTACTATTTTACTTTTACCCCTAATTTTTTTCCCTCTTCTTCTTTTATTTCCATTCTTTTCTTTCTTTCTCTTCTTCTTTTCCTGTTCAACTTTTACTCCTAAGGGATTTTTTGGATTCCTAAGGATTTTTCTTATGGATTTCCTTTGGATCATAGGATTGACACCACCAAATTCCTAAGGAATCTTAACATGAGCTCTAAGCTCTTTTTATGATCATTTAAATTTTCTGCATATTGTAATTATGCATCTTATCATTTAAATTTTCTGCATATTGCAATTAACAGAAAAAATAAAAATAAATCGTACTAAAAATCTAGAACCTAAAACCTAATACCTACAATTACTAACTAAATCCTAACACTAACTAATTACTAACTAAATCCTAACACTAACTAATTACTAACCAAAATCCTACAACTATAGAAATTAAAGAGAGAAAAAAAGAGGAGGAGCGGGCTCACCGGAGTAGGGGGGCAGAGGAGGAGGCCGGGAGGTGGGCGGCGGAGGGCGGGGAGGGATCCGGCGGGCGGCGGAGGGCAGCCAGGAGGTGGGGGCGGAGGGCGGCCGGGGAGGTGGGGGGAGGAGGGCGGCCGGGAGGTGGGGGGGGGGGGGGGGCGGAGGGCGGCCGGGGAGGGATCCGGCGAGGGCGGAGGCCGGCAGGGAGGTGGGGTGCGGCGGAGGCCGGGAGGTGGGGGGCGGAGGGCGGCCGGGGAGGTGGGGGGGCGGAGTGAGAGTGGGAGGGGGGCCGTGCGGGGGGTTAACGGCCCACCGCTTTGCCGTCTGCAGACAGACGACAAAGACACCTATGCCGTCCGTCGACAGACGGCAAAGCGGTGGGCCGTTAGCCAGGACGCGTGCCTCGCTTGGGTGGGCCCAGCTGAGGGTTTACCGTCTGTCGACGGACGGCATAGGTGTCTTTGCCGTCTGTCTGCAACAAGAGAGACGGCAAACACTTGGGTTGCCGTATGTCAACGTTTTAACGTCTGTACTTAGGGCAGCAGACGGCATACCACTGCGTTGCCGTCCGCCCTGATGAATTTCAGACGGCAAAGCCACTGGCCCATGGCAAACTGGTGAATTCCAGTAGTGATTAAGAGCAACAAGTTGTAGCAAAGATGATAAACACCATACTAGATGATAGGCAACATGCCCCCATCAATCTGACGAACTATTACATTATCTAACTCATCCAATCCCTACCATCCCCTTTTCCTATGATGGCGCGAGGGATGACGGGTGTAATCTTCTCGCCCTTCGTTGGTGAGCCCCAAGTGGAAGGCGTGATGCAGCACAGCAGCAAATTTCCCTCGGTAAAGATAACAAGGTTTGTCTCCAGTAGGACTCCAGAGATGATAAGTAGGTGTCAGCGGCGCAACTGACGCGGACCTACACACAGACAGAGATAACTTTGTTCCCAACGAAGTTCAGAGAGGTTGTCAATTTCTCCAGTCTTGTTGTTTACAAAGGATAAAACGGAAGGGATAATAATAGAAACTTGAAAGTAAATGCAGAAAAGTAAATATAGCGTGGAAACAATGATAAGGATATGGACCGGGATACGTGATGTTCGCTAGTGATGTCTCTCTCCCAAAAGACGATAAAATTGCTATGCGAGGTAAACAAATTACAGAAAGGCAATTGACAGGATTATGAACGCACCGCAATGCTAACTATGCTACAAAAGAAAGGAAGAGGTTCAAAAGCACAGGCAGTACGCCAAGGTAAGTAGACCAAAATCCATCTGCATCTACTACTAATCATCCACCTTGAGATATCTATCCAGAACATCTCGCTGGTATTAAGTTGCGAGCCCCACCCAATGTGTAAACCCAAAGCAACAGACAACTGCATTAAAAATAACTCTGCGTAAAGTAAACAATCCTTCTAACCGCGGTTACAAACACCGTTGTTTTCCCCCTTGTGGCAACAGCACATCCCCTAGACTCATGTTTTTGTCACTCAAGCATGTCATCGGGGGGCATGAACCCACAATCTAGCACAACGCTCCCTCTTGGAGTCACTACCTACTACTTGGCCAAAGAAATAACCAGCAACGGGGAACAAGCAAGAATTACTTAGGAACAAAAATATAAGAGATAAAAACCAAATATATTACTCTATCACAATCTGAACATAATCTCATAATACATCAGATCCTATCAAACTCAACATAGCAATAGCAGAAATATTACAAAGGTGCCTCGATCATGTTGGGCAGCTCACGAGGTCTAAAAAATGAAGATCAAAGAGGGGAGGAGAACATCACATAGCTACTGATCATGGACCCATGGTCCAAGGAAAACTACTCACGAGACATCCGGGGAGCATCCATGGTGGAGAGGAGACTCCCGGAGGTCAATCCTCCCTCCGGCAGGGTGCCGGGAAGAGTTCTTCCGGTGCTCCCGATCTTCAGAAGCACGGCGGCGGCGGAACAGAGGCGAGTTCGCGGAATAGGGTTCTGCCTCTGGGGTTTTCCCATGACGGGGGATAAATAGGCGAAAGAGGGCAGCCAGAGGTGGGCCAGGGGCCCCAGGCGCCCACCTGGCGCGGCCAGGGGTGGGTCCGCGCCGGGTGGCCGCCTGGGCCCCCCTGGCTCCCCTCTTGCCCCACCCAGGCTCTTCTCGAAGCTTCCGTCACGCTTATTTTTTATCTGAATTTTCCCGAATTTTTCTAGCACTTTTTATATGAGGGAAAACTGAAATAGAAAAACAGCAGAAAACAGGAACTGGCACTGGGGTGCACCGAGTTAATAGGTTAGTCCAAATATGATCAAAAGTGTATGAAAGTGTATCTAGATCATAGCAATATCACACAAAACATGCATGGAGCAAGCAGAAATTATAGATACGTTTTGGACGTATCAACATCCCCAAGCTTAATTCCTGCTCGTCCTCGAGTAGGTAAATGATAACAACATAATTTCTGTGGTGACATGCTAGCAACCATATAAGAACTTTGAAAACTAAAGCAATCAAGGTTAGAATTTCAATTCAAGTCATAACATGCAAGAGTCTATATTAGCATTGAAAAGAACAATAGGTGCAAGAGCTCTCGCTGTCCGTGACTCGAATGTCTCCAAAAGGTGTTTGCGTGCAAGAAGGGGGATAGGGAATACGAGAAAAAAGTATTTTTGTGTTGAGAACTCAATCTACTAAAGTTTCACACTTGGTCTTCTTTGGAATCTTATCTTGACTCGTCCCCAGACCACTAGCCAGGTACAAGTCAATTTGATCCACTCCTTTTCGATATTTCAAGCACTCATGCAATGGATGAACGTAAGCACGAGAGTTGACACTTAGGATGGCAAAGAGAGAAATATGGTGGAGGAGGAAGACAAAAAGGATGAGAAAGGCTCACATCAATGAGGACCATCATAGGCAAGAAATTCCAAATGATAGAAATGACGTGAGGAGTAGGGATTGCCATGCAACGGATGCACATACGAGCTAGGAAGTTCTCCAATGGAACTAGTGGGGGTGCATCGAACATGCTCGCTCATGAAGACCTAGAGCTCGCTTGAGGAGGCTCATCCTTGGAATATGCAAACCAAGTTCTATAGTGTGAAGGTCCCCACATAGCTATATGCATAATGATCATATCTATGGAGTACAAGGATATAAAGGGAGTACTAGTGTGGATCTCTCAAAAAGGATAGTAGTGTTGCCCCTTTCTCTCTTTTTATTTCTTTTTTCTCTTTTTTTCTATTTTTTTGTATTTTTTTGGTGGCCTCAATGGATCTTTCTATTTAACTCTCATTTGTCCTCTTTGGGATCTTTTAATGTGTCCCCTTTGGGATCTTTTCCTCACTTAAGGGCAACACTCTATTTTACAAGAAGGTATAGGAAATCTTCACACTTTACAAGGTACTCAAAATCATAAAGAAGATGTAACTATCATGATGTATGAAATGTATGCTACTTCCAGTGTAGCAGGAACATGTATGACATGAAGATCAAGTCATGAAGAGGTAGAAGTTGCATGGCAATGTAACTCGGAAAGGCTATGAAAATGCCTTGATAGGTAGGTATGCTGGCTGTTTTGAGGGAAGATATAAGGAGGCTTATGATGACAGAGCATATCATGCCAAGGGTTTGGAAGTACCGGCGAAGGTGGGCACCAACTCTCGGAGTGAGAAGAAGGCAATGCACGGCACGGGAAAGGCTAGCAAAATAAGGGAAGTTGGAAGTGTCAACTCTCAATACTTACATTAGTCCGAAGAACTCATGCACTTATTATCGGTAACTCTCAATCTAGTAAGGAGGTTCACAAAGAGAAAAGTACCCCGAGGAGGAGTGTATGGGGGTTTGGTTATCCTTGCGCATCCTCGACTCATGGTACGTGAGTGTACTCTAATATTCGACCCCTCAGAAGAGTAGTGATCCATCTAGTAGCTAGAGTTCTCAACTAGTTTTGTAGGTTTTGAAAATAAACACGGATTGCCCAAAATACGACACCTTTCACTAATAGGCAAGAGCTCTTGACACCAAAAGTTCAAACATTACTCACATCAATACCTCAAAACTATTGCAAGCTACTACTAAAATTAAATAGCAACCTCAATTACCTACATTCAAGACAAGACAGAACTCAACGCAACAACCAACTCTCTTAACAAGATAAACATGAAAACTAAAGAGAGTTCCAGCAAAAACTAAAACAAAAGCCAAGGATCTTGCTAAAGACAAACTAAAACTAAGACTAAACATGGCAATAGCTATGAAAAGATAAAGAACACGCAAAGCAAGAAGATAGGCACGAAAAATCCTATGATGTGTTCTAAATTTTGAAAGTGGAGCATGTTTCTCTCCCACACAAAGTAAGACAGGATCTAACTAGTTATGAACAGCAAGAAAATCAAAAGAAACTAAAAATAAAACCTAAGAGCGAGACGCTCCAAGCATAGCACATAATGCATGAAGTGATAAAAATATAGTGAGACGAAGGACGGACTGATGATTGTTGATGGAGAAGGGGATGCACGGGGGCATCCCCAAGCTTAGACTCTTGAGTCTCCTTGAACAATTTTTGGGGATGCACGGGGGCATCCCCAAGCTTGAGCGCTTGACACTGCTGGATCTTCTTTCATCATCTTATATCGCACACTTGAAAACTCCCTTCATACATAACTCATCACAAGCTGATTAGAGAGGTTAGTACTCTTAATAAATAATTTTTCTCCACTGTATATAAAGATATTCTTGAAGATCTACTGTTTATCAAGAGTGCCAAAAAGTTTTTGCAAAGAAAAAGCAAGCTTAAGGTTTGCAAAAGTTAGGAGAGACAAAACGTGGCAGAATCTGTGAAAAACAGAATAGCAGATAGTAAAGAATTTCTTAGGGGTACTTCTGCAACTCAAATCACAAAACTCAGAACATACGGAAGTTTCGTAATTATATATATCATACTGCGTAAAAATTTTAGCTCAAAAAGATGAACTGGGATTTTTCTGGAATTTTTCTGGTCACGAAGACAGAATCTGTTGTCTGGACAGCATGTCACAACTTTTACTTCCCTTGCCGTAAGAGGCTATAACTTGGCACAAAGCTGAAAAATAAAGATACAATGATGTTGCTACAGTAGTAAAAAACATCAAGACACAACAAAATGAAAAAGAAAAACCTAAATTCATTGCGGGCTGCCTCCCGAAAGCGCTTTCTTTTATGCCTTTAGCTAGGCTTAAAGATTATAAAAGATGCTCTCACAAGAGAATGGGAATTTTAGCAAAAGAGAGCATCAAGAAGCAAATTTCAAACACATTTAAGACTAAACCACTTCCTATGCATAGGCATCTTGTAAGAAAATAAATCAAAGAAGCACAAAGTGACATGCATAGGAAGGTGGAACAAGAACAACTTCAAAAGTTTCAGTGTAGAGAGAGGTGTTTTTATCACATGGAAGTTTCTATAACCAAACTTTCCTCTCTCAAAGTAATTTTCAGTAATATCATGAACAACATCAAGAATATAACTATCATATAAATCATATTGTTCATGACCTACAAGCACACGTGTATTGTTTTCAGCACGGTTTTTAGGATCATAAGATAAATGCAACCCATCACATTGAGCTTTGATAAGAGGAAAATTCTCCGGAGTTGGAGATTTTAAAAGGATAATAGGACACTCAAGTGTGGGTGCGATAGCAAAAATTTCATGCTTAACATGAGGAACTATAGCAAGTTCATCTCCGTAGCATCATCCATAGTGGCATCAAGGCCATAAGCATAGAAGGCATCAACTTCATCAAAAAGGGATATTTCAAAAGAATCCATATGATCATAATACTCATATAAGGTAAGAGTCAAAGAGTTACTCTCATTAGAAGGTAGACATAGATGGCTCCATTCTTCCTCCTTTTGTTCGTCACTCTCCTCCTCTTCTTCATCCAAAGAGCTTTCAGGTTCAAAAATTTCTTCTTCTATAGAGTCCTGCAAAACATTAGTCTCTTCCTTTGGGGGAGAGATTCTCTCAAGATGATCAGTAATATTATAATTTGCATCATAGTTTTCCAAACAATAGTTAAGTATAGCAAGACTCTCAGATTTGTAAGGGGCGTCATCAATATTTTCAAGAAAAGAAGTAATTTCATAGGCACCCTTAAAAGCATCAAATTATTCTATTTGTTCTGCATCATAAAAATCATAATTTCCCTTAGCATAAGAAGCTAAGGTTTCATACTCATTGTACTCACATTGGAAAGGAAGGTGTTTGTGCCTCATAAAGCAACAAGATTCATCCCTGCAGAAAGATATATTATATATTGAGCACAAGTTTTTAGCATACTCATACGATTGATGTATGAGTCTCCATAAGTGTATCCCTTTTTGAGACAAGCGGTATTCCTTGTACTATTCTTGTTGATCATCGGTGAATCCTCCATGCCAATAAGATCTAGTTTCAAAGAAGTTAGACATTGATTGGCAAGTAAGGAACTAGACATACTATATTTTTTTTGATATAAGACACAAAGATAAAAAGTGAAAGGTAAACTAACAAGACTAAAAAAAACAAAGGTAAAGGGTAGTGTGCAACTCCCCTATCTTAGCACTCGGGGTCCCCGGCAACGGCGCCAGAAATTTTCTTGATGGCGTGAGGGATGATGGGTGTAGTCTTCTCGGCCTTCGTTGGTGAGCCCCAAGTGGAAGGCGTGATGCAGCACAGCAGCAAATTTCCCTCGGTAAAGATACCAAGGTTTGTCTCAAGTAGGACTACAGAGATGATAAGTAGGTGTCAGCGGCGCAGCTGACGCGGACCTGCAGACAGACACAGATAACTTTGTTCCCAACGAAATTCATAGAGGTTGTCAATTTCTCCGGTCTTGTTGTTTACAAAGGATAAAACGCAAGGGATAATAATAGCAACTTGAAAGTAAATGCAGAAAAGTAAATATAGCGTGGAAACAATCATAAGGATATGGATCGGGATACGTGATGTTCGCTAGTGATGTCTCTCTCCCAAAAGACGATAAAATTGCTATGCGAGGTAAACAAATTACAGAAAGGCAATTGACAGGATTATGAACGCACCGCAATGCTAACTATGCTACAAAAGAAAGGAAGAGGTTCAAAAGCACAGGCAGTACGCCAAGGTAAATTGACCGAAATCCATCTGCATCTACTACTAATCATCCACCTTGAGATATATATCCAGAACAACTCGCTGGTATTAAGTTGCGAGCCCCACCCAAAGTGTAAACCCAAATCAACAGACAACTGCATTAAAAAGAACTCTGTGTAAAGTAAACAATCCTTGTAACCGCGGTTACAAGCACCGTTGTTTTCCCCCTTGTGGCAACAACACATCCCCTAGACTCATGTTTCTGTCACTCAAGCATTTCATCGGGGGGCATGAACCCATAATCTAGCACAACGCTCCCTCTTGGAGTCACTACCTACTACTTGGCCAAAGCAATAAACAGCAACGGGGAACATGCAAGAATTACTTAGGAACAAAAATATAAGATATAAAAACTAAATATATTACTCTATCACAATCTGAACATAATCTCATAATCCATCAGATCCTATCAAACTCAACATAGCAATAGCAGAAATATTACAAAGGTGCCTCGACCATGTTGGGCAGCTCACGAGGTCTAAACAATGAAGATGAAAGAGGGGAGGAGAACATCACATAGCTACTGATCACGGACCCATGGTCCAAGTAAAACTACTCACGAGACATCCGGGGAGCATCCATGGTGGAGAGGAGACTCCCGGAGGTCAATCCTCCCTCCGGAAGGGTGCCGGGAAGAGGTCTTCTGGTGCTCCCGATCTTCGGAAGCGCGGCGGCGGCGGAATAGAGGCGAGTTCGCGGAATAGGGTTTTGCCTCTGGGGTTTTCCCGTGAAGGGGGATAAATAGGCGAAAGGGGGCAGCCAGAGGTGGGCCAGGGGCCCCAGGCGCCCCCCTGGCGCGGCCAGGGGTGGGGCCGCGCCGGGTGGCCGCCTGGGCCTGTCGGGACCCGGAATATGCGTATGTAATTCCAGTCACGATACAATCACATGGAGAGCCGAGAGCCGTACCCACTTTTCTAAGCAGACAAGGCCAAGCACAGAACACTCTCGGAAAGCATCAAACGTGAGGGGCATCCCATCCAGGCCGGATGATCAACTGAGATGGGTCCTCAACGTCCACTCACAAGTCTAAATGCTTATGGGTGGTGAATCCCATACTCATAGACAAGTCGCCTCAACCATGTTATCGATTGAATCCTAACTCTTACATAGACTCACTACTAGGGAATACCCTTATGGTGGCGCACTGCTTTTGAGTTTAGTGGCGCATTCACAGTGCGCCACTAACTACAAGCCACTAATAAGGGCTTAGAGGTGGCGCATTCTGGATGCGCAACCCCTAAGGCCCTTAGGCGTGGCGCATCTCAGAATGCGCCACCTCTAAGCTCTTAGGGGTGGCGCATTCTGGTATGCGCCACGCCTAAGGGCCTTAGGGGTGGCGCATTCACAGTGCGCCACTAAATCCTAACAAGATGCGCCACTAAATAATTACAGAAAACCAAAAAAAAGAATTACATAAAAGAATAAAAGCATTACAGATATTTTTATTATATTACAGAAATGCAAAATACAATATAACAATGAGGCCAACAATTATTGTTACAAAAGAATTGCAATATAATTTTTATTACAAAGGTTTAGAGGCCAACAAGATTCACAAGATTACATTCCATCACAAAATTACAATGAGTCCAACAATTATTGAAAACCGAAAGCTACTTTCGTCATCACTACTTGTTTTCTCTTCAACCTGCACAAAACAAAGCTTTAGAGGTCACATCCATCATACCATCTAGTACACAAAGAGTACATCCAAATTAAACAAAGAGTACATTCAATTAATTGTTTTGACTCGGCTCGGGGAATGGGCGGCATCCTTCTTTCGTCAGCCTTGTGTCACGCAGGGCCTTTAGGCGGACTTCTATCTCCCCATTGGATAGTGCAATGTTGGAGTGGAAGATCGACCCCCTCATTTGTACTTCATGACGGATGATAGTCGCCATCTGCGCTTGGATGTGAAAGAACTCCTCCTTCAGATTTGCATCGGCGATTTCCACCTTCCTTTCAGCCCACGCTCTGAGATGACTTGGCAGCGTAAGGTTGCGTTGTTCCTGTACAATTGCCCTCATGTGATGAAGGGCGTAGTACGCATCCCTCACACTGCCAGCCGGCTGCTTGACGCACGGGAACTGCGTTACGTGGTTGAACACGTTCACGCCAGGCTGATTTTTCCTGAACTTGTGCTTCATGATCTTGCCTCCGGCTTTTATGTAGCCGACGAGAGCATCATCCAAAACTCTCATGATATACTTGTAATCTTTTTTGTTCACACTCCCCGAGTCTAAATACACGGCATGCGAGTGTTGCGGTGAAAAGGAGATGAGCACGCAGTCTTGATCCTCACTGCATAATTAAAACAATCCAAAAGGAATGTTGGAAGAGGACAATGGAAAGCTAAGAAAGCATATATGCTACGGAGGCGAGCGAATGACTTACTTGGGAGAGTAGGTCATAAGAAATGAATCTTTGTCGGCGTTCCGTAGCATGAAGTCTGTGATGTACCCCGCCGCGAGAGCCGCGTCCCCGTCGTCCATCAAGATGCTTTCACGTATGTAGAAGGGGTCCAATATCGCGACGCTCGGGGTCTTATCTCTCCTGATACTCATAGAAAGGCTGAGCGAGAATAGACGGATAAGGCTATGGTCCAGCCGCTTGAGATGGTACAAATTGAAGATCTCCGAAAACCGTAGGATTATCATATCCGCGGGGATAGTGTTGATGAAGCCCATGTTGAGTGGCACCTTGGCCATGAAAACCGGGTACGAGGGATTCTCTTCTCGAAGAAGAATCTTCTCTAATGCCATAATACTATGATGCACACTCTGCATATCCGAAGTTGCAAGATCCAGCATGTCCTTAGGTAGCATCGCCCTACCAGCCACATGGATTTCAAACGAGAGATCCTTGGGTCTTGGTGGCCCGTCCTGAGCCCAGATCGGCATCGAAGGTTGGCTACTAGAAGTGATGCTCTTCTTTCTTTTCCGTCCCTTCTTCTTTTCTGATTTTGAGCAGTCACCGGCCTTTATCTGCTCAGTGGCCGCCTTATGGAGTGTGGACGGGCTGAGAATAGATCTTGTGGCATCTGCTTGAGGCTCGGTGAAGGCGCAAGCTGCTGGAGACATGTCCTGAGAAGCAGCGAAGAGACGCGTGGAGCAAGCAGGCTTCGCCGCAGGATCAGCTGGACCGCGAGCTTCCTCGTCATGCTGACAGGCTCCTTCAGCAGGAGGCATGAATAAGTCATCAGCATCATACAAAGTATTGATGAACTGGTCGGCGCTGATATCATCATCAAGATCATCGTCTTCTTGTTGTGCTCCGATGGGATCATGTGGCGCCGACACGATGACTAGCGGTGTTGTCCTAGGTGTGGTGCCCCTTTCCCCCGTCATTAAACGCATTTGGCTCTTCGGCCATAGGCATATTTGGTTGAAACAGTCACTGAGGACTGCCGGCTCATCCTCATCGTATCCGGGGGGTTGAATGGGAGATTTGAACCCTATGCATCTCCGGTGCCATCGGCATATTGTCCATGATTCGATTTTGTGGTTGAATGATTTTACCTTTGGCAACATCCTTCAACTCGCCGTCCACGACTTGTAATAGAATGCATGGAGTGTCCTCCTGCGAAAGATATATATATATATATATATATATATATGCATGAGAGAGATTCCACTAAAAAAGGGCGTCGAGGTGAAGTCCTCGTTTGAGTTGCAAGGAGATGAAGTCCTCGTTTGAGTTGCAGACGCTTATAGTTACCTTGAGGGCGTCGAGGTCGGCTAGTGAAGAGACCCCGCCGATGACGGTGGGCATGCAAGAGACGGAGGGCGCGCTGCCTCCAGTGGCGTCGGTCGCCCTATTTGTGCTGCCGCCGGGTGCATTATTGTTATGCCCCGGTTGCTCGATCGTGGCCGGAGGAGTTACCATCACGTCCGGCGTCGCCGCCGCGGTGTTGGCGGCCAGAGTCACCAATACGCCGGGAGTCGGTGCGGGAGCCACCACTATGGCCGGAGTCGGGACTGCAGGCGCCGCGGAGCCCGAGTTGCTGCTGACCATGCTGGGGACTGGTATGGGCCCTTGTCCACCACGCGCTTGCCAATTCGCGAGCGACTGCATCATATCTGGAAGGAGAGCGTTCATCGTCTTCGCCACTTCGTCCTGGACAAGCTCCGGAAGCATGTTCACCTTCTCCTCCAGTCCACGAACATAAGCGGCATCTTTTTCGGTCCTTCTCGCCTTGCGCCCCCTCGAACCGGACTGCTCCGCCGATTTTCCATAATATTCGGACCAATTTAGGTCCGCACCAAAGCCGACCACACGGCCGGCTGACGATGGCTTCGCCGTCACGTCGTCAACCTTCTTGACCTTGTTCAACGCCCTGTTGAAGGCGTTGTCCCACGGGCCGGCCGCCCTAACCGACGACTCCTGCGATGAGGCGATTTTCATTTCCGCTTGCTGCAAAAAGAATGTGAAACGTTAAGAAATTGTGAACTTCACTCGAGAATTCAATCGACAAGGTCACGTGGTAAACTACTTACCACGGCAGTCGTAAACTCCTGAATCTTAGGATCGATAATTATTTTCGAGGTTGCTTTGTCCTTATAGCTCCGGGCCCTCACAAAGAATTCGGTCTACGGATCATCTTTGTATTGCTGGAAGGGGTTAGGTATGCCCGCAGCGGCGTACTCGGCATCCTCCTTGTCCCATTTAGGCTTGGAACTTTTGTAACCACCGGCTCTGAGACGATGGTTACCTATGACCTGCGACCGCATGGCCATGCCCTTTGCACTCGCGGCCTTGGCTTGCTCGGACTCACACCTAGCCTTGAAAAGGTTGTAGGTAGCTTCGTGGATCAACGGCTCTTTCTCCTTGAGCTCCTCCCAGGTTTTGTTCTTTTCAAAAATTGCCCTCTTCACCCGGGTTTTCCAACTGGACAAGGCCTTGCTCATCTTCCTGAGGGCCCATGTGTTTACTTTGTTCCCTCTGAGTTTGGTGTTATCGTACGGCTCCGGAAACTTGTATCGTCCATGCAGCTTGTTGATAAGAAGCTGACAATAATGAATATTCTCACGACTCCTGAGGTTAATCGTGGTGATCGGCACGGTGTTGCGGAGGATCTCCGCGACTTGACGGCCGTACCCTTCCGAAAAACGTTCGGGCTCTTTAGGAATCCCGACGGCGGTCACAACAGTAAACTCTTGCCTGATGACGCCGACCTTGGTCGGTTTCCGATTCCTCTTCTTCGACTGGGTACCATCTGTGTTGGAGCCACCGGTCCCATCATCCTCGCCGATGTTCCTCTCGCCGTCTGTCGTACCAGCCTCCTCCAAGTCATCATCCGATGAGTCGGACTCCGACTCTATCTCCTCCTCATACTCCTCCTCGCCCGGAGGTACTTCCTCTTCTCTCTTCTCCTCGACCTCCTCCTGTGAGTATTCCCAAAATTGCTTCCTTTTTGTACCCGGCTGAGAAGAAGGACCGGCGTCGACTCCGGTCGACATGTTTGCACTAGTACAATATTAAAAAATGCAACTACTTAATTAATTAGCACAATAAATAAATGCAAATACTCTCATGTTAAGAAAAATACCAAAGGTCATGCACGAATTCACGGAAAAATTCGGCATGACCTTTGCTCTTTTTCTTAACATGAGAGTGCCCCATTCTCAACCGAAACGGAAGTTAATCAACATTTCGGGAGAAAGGGGATAATGAGAGTCCCTGGACATAAAAAATGCCTACATGTAGGCACAAGCAACACATATATAGTGTAGAACAGTACATATTCTAGCAATGCACTAAACAGTGCATAAAAATATTGATAAGAAAAGCATCTTGTCAATGCACTAAAAAACATCATTTAAAAACAACAACAGCAGCAGTAGCAACTACTTGTCACTTTTCTTGATCATTTACAACATATGCTATGCTAGAATCCTAAAATTCTATTCCACTGCTACCACACAAAACAAAAAGTGGTTTTCTCTGTGTGTGTATCCACTATCCACTAGGTGTTTTTATTTGATTTGTGTCAAGATACATATATTGAACAAGACGGAATGCCAACTTGTCTAGAAGCAAGCTGCTCAATGGTGGGAACAACTATCTTGTCTGTTTCACTCCAACATCCCATAAGGGTTTTTGAGACAAGTAACTGGACCCATGACTGTTTCACTCCAACATCACTGTTTCACTCCAATAGGTTTCTGTTTCACTACAGTTGTAAGTTGTAACTGCAGGAAGGAAAATACGTTTTGGGATGGACTATATATATAGAAATAACACTCATGCATAGATCATGCAATAGCCATACATGTAGTCATGAGCATTCTTACATGATCAAACTGCCACCACTCACTGAGATGTAATGCACAAACTGAAACCTATTCTTATGGATCAACTAAATTAGCTTGCTGCTATATTCACAAGGTAAACATTTTAGCACTGTAATTACTGAAAAATTGGACCCTAGGCATCTAAAATTTGAACAGGGGCATACACAGGGGGAGTGGGGGTTGGGGGCGGCGCCATGGCCGCCACGGACGTCGTCGGAATCCAGCAAGGGGAGGAAGGGGTACCTGGCGGTGGAGGGGCGTCGCCGTGGAGGGGTTGGGGCGGCTCCGGCAGGCGGCTGCGTCAGGGCGGCGGCTAGGGCTCCGTCGTCGAGGTTGCAGGCGGCTCCGTCGTCGAGGGCGGCGGCCGGAGAGGAGGGGCTCCGGTGGCGGCTAGGGCTCCGGTGGCGGGCTAGGGCTCCGGCGGCAGTGGCTAGAGGAGAGTGAGAGGTGGGGGGCGAATGGTGGTTACTGTGCGGGTTAGTTGGAGGTTAAGGCATACGGGTGGCGCATTTTGCCAGAATGCGCCACCAACAGGTTTCTTATGCGTGGCGCATCTCGGAAAAATCCGCCACGCATAAGAAACCTGTTGGTGGCGCATTCTGGCAAAATGCGCCACCCCTAAGAACACTTAGTGGCGCATTTCAACAATATGCGCCACCCCTATGCTTTTTTATTTTTTAATTAGAGTTTAAACAATTATTTATTTTTTTAATTAAAGTGAAACCATTTAAAAATAATAATTATGGAGTACATTTTTCTATAAAAGAGGTCAAACTTTATTAAGATTGACTTTGACCAAATCTTATATGCGGAGTAAAAATAAACGGAGGGAGTACTTGCTCTAACCGACCTTTTGAGAATGGTGCTTCGATTGTGTATCGTCGATGTTCATACACTTCAAACATATTAATGTGATCATATCGATCCACGTACCATGCCTTAACCATGTCGTCGCCGAACCAAGATCCACAAACACATGGTGTGGTGGCATTTGGAAACATAAGATTGTGATCATCAATTACAAAGTCATATTAAATCCATGCATACACAAAGTGATCATGAATTACAAAAGATTTTCTTAAATTTGGAGTTAGCTATCTAGCTATCGTTTCCTCATGATCTTCTTCTTGCCCTTCTTTGTGGTGGTTGAATAATTTAGGCCCGGGACGCCTTCACTTTTCCTCTTGAACGGGAGGTGACCTTTCTTCGGTAGGGTTGTGGTGTATGTATCCTGAGCGGCGTAGTCATCCTCCATCTTCGGGTCGCCGTACTTGTCAAAGTCTTGCTCGTTGGCAACTCCATCCATTCCGATGATGTTTCTTTTGCCTCTCCTCACTACAACGCGGCTCGGCTTTGATGGGTCGGTAATGAAGAAGCATTGGTCCACTTGGCTAGCCAGTACCCATGGCTCATTTTTCGCGGTGACGTTTGCGCCCGTAGACTTGGATTTGGCTTCGGGTATAACCATGATGGTGAAGTACCGGTCTTCTTTTACGACGCTCTTGGCCCATCTCACACGGAACATCGGCACCTTCTCTCCACAGTAGTCGAGCTCCCATATGTCCTCGATCCTTCCATAGAATCTTTCCTTGACGTCATCGGTGTAGAATATCCCCGTTACCCCTGAGTTCTGGTAATCGCAGTTATTGTCCTTTTCCTCCGTGTAAAATGTGTAGCCGTTGATATCATACGCTTGATAGGTCATCAGGTTGTGTGCGGCACCCTGTGACAAGGTGAATATCATCTTTTCGTCCTCGGAAACGTTCCTTCGCGGGGGATTAGCACGAAGCTCGTCCCTGAACCAAGTCATGAAACCGGAGTTGTGCTCTTTGATTAGCCGTGGATCTCGGTCCGTTATCTGCAGGCCCTGGTCACTGTACTTCTTCCTGATTAAATCCTTGTGCTTTACTATCCAAGGATCGACCAGATGGATGTGTTGTAGCGCGACTAGGCTTGCTCTTTCAAAGTCGATGTCTCGACCGTCAAAGTTGACATGCATTGCGTGGCTTCCCTCGTGGTGACCACACCCATCGGTCCTGCCAAAGTGCTTGTTGACGGCCAGACCAACAGGGTTCTCGGTGTTGAGATAATTCGTGCAAAAAGAGATGCACTCTTCGGTTAGAAAGCCCTTCGCTATGTTTGCATCTGGATGGGACCTGTTACGAACGTATTTTTTGATGTGCCCATTCATCCTTTCGAACGGCATCATGCTACGCAGAAACGCAGGCCCGAGTTGGACGATATCCTCCACGACGTGGATCATCAGATGCACCATAATGTCGAAGAACGCGGGCGGGAAATAGATCTCAAGCTCGCATAGTATGAGCACGATCTCCTCCTGTAGCCTTTTGAGTTGCATAGCGCAAATCGACTTCCGGGAGATGACGTCAAAAAATTTGCAAAGGCCAAACAACGTTTTACGGACGTGCTCGTCCATTATCCCTCGCATCGCAACCGGGAGAATCTGCGTCATCAGCACGAAACAGTCGTGAGATTTCATCCCGCTGAAACGCTGTTTCGCCTCGTCTAGGTATCTGCTTATCTTCCCCGCGTAGCCGTTCGGAAATTTTACTCCTATGAGGCAGTGGATAAACCGCTTGATCTCCTCCTCGCACAGAGTGAAGCATGCCGGGGGGCAGTGATCAATACCGGTCTTCTTCTTGGTCGTCCTTTTTCGTTTGCGAGAGTTTTGCGTTTCCGTATCCTCTTCCTCCTCCGGCTCATCATCGTCGTCACTAGGGGGGTGAAGTTCCCTCCTGATGCCCATAAATTTCAAGTCATTCCTTGCTTTTGGCCCGTCCTTGGTCTTCTCCGGCATGTTGAGGAGCGTGCCAAACAAGCTCTCGCACACGTTCTTTGTGATATGCATTAGATCAAGGCTATGAGGACTGCGGAGTAGACTCCAGTATTGCAAATCCCAGAAAACAGACCTCGCTTTCCATACCCTCATCAACGGCTGAGTCTTCTTTTTTTTCTTTCCCGGCGCGGGGCACTCTTTCCAAGTTTTCAGCAAGTTGTCGATTTCTTTGCCGCTCCTTCGAGCTGGGGGTGCTCGGAGCTCCTCGCTTCCATCAAACAGATGTCCCTGTTTTCTCCACGCGTGTTTCTTGGGAAGCCACCTCCGAGACCCCTGGAACACGGTTTTTGAAGATCCGGGATCTTTTGGTAGCTGGCGGTACGTTGTATTATCCATGCACCTAACGCATGCACAGAATCCTTGGACGACCTGCCCTGAGAAATATCCGTATCCGAGATAGTCGTGCACCGTCGTGATCACCGCGACTTTCATTGGGAAATATTCTTTTGCCGCGGCGTCCCACGTATTGATTCCGTCTTTCCATAACGTTTCTAGCTCCTCTTTCAACAACTGCAGATATAGATTGAGGTCCGTACCTGGTTGTTTCGGCCCTTGAACTAGCATACACATTGTTATGTACTTTTTCTTCATGCACTTCCAGGGGGGAAGGTTGTATATGCATACAAACACGGGCCAGGTACTGTGTGTGCTGCTCTGGCCGCCAAACGGATTGACTCCATCGGCGCTCACACCAATCCTGAGGTTCCTTGGTTCTTTCCCAAAATCTGGGTATTCGAGGTCCAATGCAGTCCATTGGCTACCATCTGAAGGGTGCCTCAGCATGTCCTCCTTTTCCGGATCCGGGTTCGGGTCATCCTCTTTTAGCTTCTTTCTATCCGCGTGCCAGGTCATGAGCTTTGGTTCCTCGGGATCTACAAAATACCTCTGCAGACGAGGAGTGATCGGAAAGTACCATACCACTTTTCTAGGAACTTTCTTCCCTCTCTTGTATCGACTAACACCGCACACCGAACATGTGGTTTTATCTTCGTCCTCACCCCGATAGATCATGCAATCATTTATGCAGACGTGGTATTTAACGTGCGGAAGATCGAGAGGGCAAAGGACTTTCTTGGCCTCAGCGATACTAGTTGGGCACGTGTTGCCCTTCGGAAGACGACCGTGCCAGAATGCCATGTTATCATCGAAGCTTTCGTCGGTCCATTTGTGTTTTGCCTTCATCTCCATAGCCCCAAGTGTTACATTCAAGCGGGTATCCTCGTCGTTGCATCCTTCGTACAACTTCGTAATCGCGTCTTTCTCGAGTTGCGCCATCTTGGCTTTCTCTCTAGCTGCACCTCTTGCGTTCAACGCCTCTTTGACAAGCAGCTCTTGAACATGAGGGTCCCGCACCCAGCTTGAATCATCATGTCCGACATCTTGATCTTCATGTCCGGCATCTTGATCTACATGATCCGCTTCGGCATCTTCTTCATGATCATGTACGGGATGCTCTTCGTCATCTCACCCGCCGCTGTTTTCTGGTTGCCCTTCCTCATTTACTGGCGCCCCACCATTGACGTCCTCCTCCTCACCAGCTTCATCACTTATCCATCGTGTGTAGCCATCCATCAAACCATTACGCTTCAGGTGCCTTTGAAATATTCCGGAATCAGGCTCGGTCACGCACTGCAAATTGCATCTCCGACACGGACATCTTATATCCGACCTATTATTCCTTAGCATGTCGTTTGTCGCACATTGCATCCACCTAGCCACGGTGATATCGCTCAGCATCTCGCAGACCATGGTCGATCACCTGCGTGCACGGAGAGAGCAACACAATTATATATCACAGTCGTCGCCGGAAAAATTCGGCATGACCTTCCCTAATAATGCATGGGAGCATGCGGAGAGTGCGCTAGAAATTTGCCGAAACGGAAATGAATCGACATTTCGGCAAAACATTTGCCACCCAAGATACACATATACATCAAACCACCATAAGCTTCACACATACATCAAACCCAAGCTTCACATATACAACAAATCCCAAGGTAATAAAGGCAAGTATATGGGTCATAAATGGAACAAAAGAGTTTGGGAGGAGGTCCACTTACTTCAATATGAAACAAAATAGATGTAATGCCAAGTATCGATGGATAAATGGAAGAAATGAGGTGGGGAGGAGGAGAAAACCGAATAGCTCTAGGGTGAGAAGAGTGGATCTAGTTTGAGAATTGTGTGGAGTGAATGAGAGGTGGTAGGTGGGGTGGAGTAGATAAGGGCAGCTCTAGGCCTTTAGTGGCGCATATAGGAAGTCAGTGGTGGCGCATCTGTGAAATGCGCCACCCCTAAGCTCTTATGGGTGGCGCATTTCACGGATGCGCCACCCCTAAGGACCTTATGGGTGGCGCATTTACAGAATGCGCCACCCCTAAGCTCTTAGGGGTGGCGCATTCTGTAAATGCGCCACCCATAAGGTCCTTAGGGGTGGCGCATATTGGTAGATGCGCCACGTATAAGGTCATCCAGGCTGGCCACTCTTAGGGGTGGCGCACTGGAAAATAATGCGCCACCCATAAGACCTTATGGGTGGCGCATTATTTTCCAGTGCGCCACCCATAACAGATGGTGGCGCATCGCTTTCTACATGCGCCACTAATAAGCTTTCCATGTATAGCTATTTCCCTAGTAGTGACTTACTCCAGCCCGATCACTTAGTCGGGGTCTAGGGCGGGCTCGATCACATCAAAGTGTGCACGTGACAGAGTTACGAGCAATCGCATCGCGATGCCCCAAGCTGCGCACATCTAAGGGCCACTTGGTGTATAAAAGACCGCCAGCCAGATCACAACTAAGGTCTCGAAAACCTTATACTAAGACATGCATGTTATAAACATACACGCAGCACACATGCCTAGTATGAACAGCAGGTCTCATCACATAACTCTACAAAGTGTATCTTTATTAACTTACACATAGAGCATACAAAGATCACATGTCTATGATCAACATTACATCATACAACGGAAGAAAACTAGGTCTGAGTACAGACAAGTTTAACAAATGGCTTAGAGAAGCCTTGTACAACATACATGCCATTCCACGAGGGACCAGACTGCTGTCTGGGACTATACTACCAAGGTCAACGTCGAGCTTCACGAAGGTGACTCCATCGGGGGTCCGGGTTCTCATCTAAAACATAGAATAAGAAAACGTGAGTACAAAGTCGTACTCAGCAAGACTTACATCAGAACTATACTACTCATGCTCAAGTATCAAGGTAAAGGAGGTGGGGTTCAGCATGCAGAAGTGCCAGCTTTGACTTGGCTAGCCCTGAACTACGAGTACCAGACTTGATGTAAGAACGTACACGAGCCACTACAAAGTCTCCAACAAATACACCACTATGGTTACTTCCTCGACTTCCCCACAAGGAGCACACCGTAGCACTCACGCTTATCTTGCGAGTTTTATAAGTATCCATTCTAGTTGTCTAATAATCAGGTACAGGTTCCAAGTACTCCATGACCGCGGACGCGGCTATTCGAATAGTTTTGTTAACCTTGCAAGGGTGTAAACTACACACACATGACCATCAGTTACCGCCAGGTCTCGCCACCGTTCAATAGGTGACAGCGAGGATGTTCACCACGACACTTCTCTCACAACCGGTCTATTCCAGGAGTCGACTATCTGAGTATGTCACCGCTCGAGATTCCGGCCGGTTCGACGAAACGGACTCAGATAATGCAAGGGACCGAGACGCCACCTTTGACAGATGGTTTCACTGTCTCACTGGTCCACCCACATATCTATGCATAAATCAAATGGAAAGCCCGAATCTAGTGTGACTCCTGGACCGGATCGGGTACATAAAGAGGCCAAACGGGGCTCCCATAAAACCCTACATGTGGTCATACTCTTTGTCTTGGATCACAAAACAGGAACTCAGGGCCTAGGGCAGTGTTCAACGAGACAACCCACTGTGTACTCCTACACAGCCTCTCATCGTTCACCTTTGTTTAGGGTGGATTCACCAACACGATATCATTAGCATCAATGTGTTCATTCCAACCCGACTCACAATCATAACATCCTCATTGTATCACTAAGCAGCAATAAGTAGTAACAGTTGCAGGGGCCACATGTTCATCATTCAACTCCTGAATCTGCTAGGATTGTGGTTTTCTTAATACGGTGACAAAATGATAGGTCATGCATCGGATATGGGTTCAACTATGAGGTACAATCGGTACAAGGTGATCTCCTAAACATGCATAAGAGAGACTGAGAGGGAATTGGGATTTTATAGACATGATCAATGGGGTTTGCTTGCCTTGCTGACGAGGTTCAGTATCAGGGTCTTCAACGAAGGGGTGGCCTCCGGTTCCGGTTCCACTTCTATTAGCAACATGACAAACATAGGATCAAAATAAATTACAATGCACAATCACAAGAATAAGATTGCACTGGTGATGTTCATGGTTGCAATGTGGGTACAATTCCATTTAAAAGAAGTGGAATGCAAAATCATTTGCAAATTCACTCCAAATTTGAATTCAAAAGAACTCCATATGCAAGTTTGCTACTGTTCACCCATTTTAAAATGGTCAACATATAAATAAATTGCATATTCATAATCCTTGCATTTTTCTGATAATTTTTCATATATTATTTGTTTAATTTGGAGTTAAAATGAATATTCTATGAATTTCCAAAGTTTATATGATTTTCTGCAATTTCTGTAATTTCTCTGGAATTGTTTTATTTCTGGAAAATTCTTTTATTGCATCAGCATGACCTCAGCATGACATCAACAAGGCTGACATGTGGGCCATGCATGTCAGTGGCTCACTGTTAATTTCTGTTTGGATTAAAATAAACAGAGGTTAAGGGGGGGCTGGCCCCACTTGTCATGGACTCTCGAAGGGGGTTAGTGTGTGATTAGCTTAGATTTAGGGGGGGTGCCTAATGGCGGGCTCGCCGGACTTTACTATTGCCGGCCGGGGAGCTCGCCGGACTTGGGCAAATGGCCACGGGAGGGAAGGGCCCTTGCGCAAAAATGTGCCCCGCGCTCTCCCGCGTCCATCTTCGTCATCGGGGGGACCTCAGAGGCACCGCAGCAACGCCGGCGTCACCGCGGGCGGCGACCGTGGCTCTGCTCGGGTGGAAGGTCGAGCTAGGGCTCGGAACAAGGCAGGAGAAGGGGGAAATCGAGCGTATTCTCACCCCAAAGTTGATGGAGCAGTCGAGGGGGCCGAGGAGAGCTCGAGGACGACGAATTTAGCGACGAGGTCCACGGCAGCCGGCGGAAATCAGAGAAGATGGCGTCGGTTCTTGGGCTTCAGGAGCTCAATTGATTGAGCAGCTCGAAGAAAAGGATGCCTGCGGAGCTTCTGGACAAGATGGTTCGGCGAGAAGGCGACGTTGGCCGTGCTCTCCCTCGTCGGTGACCTCCGGTGCGCTCGGGCCCTCACGGGATCTCGCCGGAGACGAAGGGGACGAGCCACAGGGAAGGGGGAAAGGGCTGAGCGGGGGTCAGGTGGTCTCCGCGACACGTAGGAGGGGCAGGGGGTGGTCTAGAGGGCCGCCGGCGTCGTGGTGGCAATCGTCGCCCCCGGCATGCTCGACAGCGAGCTTCTTGGGGTAGACGACAAGCCCCACGTGGGCTTGGGCTGGGGAGGGTTAGATGGGCCCGAGGCCTTAGGGGGGTGGGCTGCTTTGCATTTTTCCTTTTTCTTTCTTTTCTGTTTGTTTTTATTTTTCTTCCATTTGTTTGCTCTGATAAATAAATACCAAAGTATTTTTATAAATGCCCCAAATATTTTATGTGGCCTCACAAACTATACAGCTAGCCACTTATAACTTTTGGGAATTTTTGAAATTCAAACAATTTGAATTTCAAATCAAATAGGGGTTTATTTAATTTTCCAAGGCACATTTTGATTTTTTGAATATTCCATGGGCATGGGAAAATACCCAAACCACTTTTAAAATGATCACCATCATTTATAGGAATTTTCCAAATATTCAAATGATTTTTGGAAAAAGATTTTTATCTGGCCATTTGAATTAATTTCTCAGGGCTTTTTGTTTTCCCCATTTTTGAATTTCATTTGAATTTTTGCATGATGCAAAGGGAACAAACAAACCCTAGCACTTACCCTAGTTGGGGTTCTGACAGGACCCCCCTGGCTCCCCTCTGGCCCCTCCCGGACTCTTCTCGAAGCTTCCGTAACCTTGATTGTTTCTCTGAATTTTCCCGAATTTTTCTGGCACTTTTTATTTGGGGGAAACTGAAATAGAAAAACAGCAGAAAACAGGAACTGGCACTGGGGTGCACTGAGTTAATAGGTTAGTCCAAATATGATCAAAAGTGTATGAAAGTGTATCTAGATCATAGCAATATCACACAAAACATGCATGGAGCAAGCAGAAATTATAGATACGTTTTGGACGTATCAGCCTACAACAGGGAATTACTCACACATGAAAGGAGAAGTCATGGAGGGATGATGGAGTGGCGATGGTGATGACGATGGCGATGATCTCCGGCCCCTCACCGGAGGCCAAAACAGCCTCCAGATTAGCCCTCCCGAAGAAGGACAGAGGGTGGTTGCGGCTCCGTGACGGGAATTGGAAAAGCGACTTCTGTTCTGGGGTTTCCTCGCGACGAGTAAAAATAGGGGGCAAGGTAGGTCACAAGAGGGGGTGGGACCCACCCAGGCGGCCTCCCGACTTGGCGTCACTTGCTGCACCTCCTTATCATTTACTTTATTTTTCTTTTATTTATCTTCCAATTATTAAGAAAACCCATAAAAAGTTACCTTTTAGTGCCTGCATTTATTTTTCTTTTATTTATCTATAAATTTCCTGTTGTTGCTATGTTGTGTTTGCTAGGACCCAATGGATTATAATATTATGTTCAGATTGCGATGAGTTATATATTTGGTTCTCCTTTTTATGTTTCGTTCTTGAGTAATTATGGCATGTTCTCCGTTGCATTTTATTGCTTTGGCCAAGTAGTAGATAGTAACTCCAAGAGGGAGCATTTATGCTTGATTCTGGGTTCATGTCCCCCGATGTCTAGCTTGAGTGACAGAAACATGAGACTAGGGGATGTGTTGTTGCCACCAGGGAGAAAACAACGGTGCTTGTAACCGCAGTAGCAAGGATTTTTACCTTACACAAAGTTTGTTAATGTAGTTGTCTCTTGCTTTGGGTTTACACTTTGGGTGGGGATCGCAACTTAATACCTCATCTCATGGTGGATGATTAGTGATTAGATGCTGATGGATAAATGGTCTACTAGTTTTGGTAAACTGCCCATACTTTTGAGTCTCTAACTTTCTTGCAGCATAATTAGCATTGTAGTGCGTTTATAATTTTTTCATTGCCTAGCTGTAATTTGTTCACCCAGCTTATTTGTTTTATCGTCTTTTGGGAGAGAGACATCACTAGTGAACATCATGGGACCCCGATCCATATTTCTACCATTGTTTACACCTCAACTATTTACTGTTTTATTTCCTTTTCGTTGGAATCACCACTATTATTTCCCGCTTGAGTTTAATCCTTTGTAAACAACAAGACCAGAGAGATTGACTACTTCTCTGAACTCATTGGGAGCAAAGTTATTTGTTGCTGTGTGCAGGTCCACGTCAACTCCTAGCTAGACAATTTCTTGCGTCGTTGCCACATACTTGCAGAACTTGGAGTCCTACTAGAGACATAAATCTTGGTATATTCACCAAGGGAAATTTATTGGGGCACGCGGTAGGCTACACTAGCGCTAAATTAAAATTTCTACCGCGCACAACCAAGATCTTGCTGCTGGAGAAGAACTATGTGATGAGGGATTACCACTAGACGCGCAGTCACGACAGCGGAAGGAGAGTTGGCGATGCATGTCGGTGGCTGCTCCTCGAATCCCTCGCACGGATCCCGCGAACGGAGTCCCGCGATCTGATCCCGCGAACGGTTCATCCACACGCCGTAGGTGCGGCACCTCCAAGGGATGCGCACGTACAAGGAGGAGCGCCAGGCGGCAGACTGCTAGGTCCGGAGGCTCGGCCTGGAGGTGGAGTGGCGACTAGGGTTGTGGTCTGACCCGTACCCCTTCGGGGTTCGTCCTAGCCCTTATATAGGCGCCCGTGGAATGGCCTCAACCCTTGAGGCAATCCGGACCCTCCGTCCAAATTCCTTTTGGATGACATCCGAATGGGCTCCTTTCCCCTTAAGCGCGCGACCCTATAGGTTCATGTATACATGGAAAGACCCAGATCACATCTGGTTTGGTAGTCGGTAGCGGTTCCTAGAAGAACGTGCCGACTCCCATATATGCGTAAAGTGATAAGACGAACCATTACAAAGGGTCATATGCAGCATTCCTTTTGCCTCACGATATATGTTGTCATGCTCAAGGCGAGTACTTGTCACCCTTGTGATAGCTTGACCTCTCTTCTCGAAACCGTGATACAGATTCCTGAACCGGGTTAACACTTAACCCATGTCGCATGGCCATGCTTTCTGAATCTTATCACTCAAGAGGGCCTAGAGAATATGTCTCCACGGTGGAGGGGCAAATCCCATCTTGATCAACCATGTCTCGCGGCATGTATCATAACTCACCCGTAAGCTACCTTTATAACTACCCAGTTATAGTGTAGCGTTTCATAGTCCCTAAGTGAGTCATTCCTCATCCCGAGAACATGCGAGGACCTCAAGTCTAGGACTTGGCATAAACATTTTATTGCGACTAACAGATGAAAATATTTCACTGCATCTCAAAGTGGGTCTCTGTCCAACCTAGTGATCCCATCACTAAGTTCATACTATAGCATATTTATGCTCATAACTTGTGAAACATAGTCATCAACCGAATCATATACTAGTCAAGGATATGTGTCCGCATAACCTTATCAACTAGGGACCATTAGAACAATCATCATAGAATATATAGTCTCACAAACAAGTCACATACTTATTGATACATATCCGTGATGATGTTCAAGGACAATACAAATAACTCATGAATACATAAGGAGATAACATCATTAAATGATTTCCTCTAGGGCATATCTCAAACAAAATTTACTACTAGCTACATATCAACCTTCCACTTGGAGTAACCAACGAGGGGCGAGAAGCCATCAAGACAATTTTTCGCTCCGTTGCCGAGGAATCCAATCTTCAAGATAGGGGAGTTGCACGCTATCTTTTAGCTTTGATTTTTAGTCTTGTTACTTTACTTTCTAGATTTTTCTTTAGAGTCTTATACCAAAAATTACAAAAAAATTAGTTACTTTTCTATGTTCAGTCAGTATGTCTAAGTCCTTTGCCTTTGGTGTTGCACCCAAAGGAGAGATTCTCACCTGCAAACAAAGGGGTGGAGAAAGTTTGAAAAATGCTTGGTATAGAATTAATGATTCTCAAAATAGAGCCACCGAGAAGAAATCCACCACTATCTTGCTTAGAAATTTTTATGTTGGGATTACTTCTTGGAATAGTTTTGTTTTAGATACTATAATTAATGGGAATTCTTAGAATCCCCAGTTTGGGAAGCTCTTAATGTTATGGAAAATCTTTTCGGAAATCTACCTATTGTTAGCACACAAGAGGACATTACTTTAGCTCACATTATGGGTAAACTTGATAGGATAGAGCTAGAGATGCCAAGCATGGGTAAAATAAATGAGGTAGATCGTAGGATTCAAGGGAATTTAGATAGACTTGACAGATCCATGCACAAAATTTATAAAACTTTGGAGACCCTTAAATCCCATGATATGGAACCTTCTAGGATTGATAAGATTGAGGATATTATTCAAACTTTAGGAACTAATCTATCCTCCATCAAGACTAAAAAGGTAGAAACCCCTGCAAAGAAGGAACCTAAGTTCGTTTACGTACCCAACATTCCTCGACCCAATTTTTTTACCTATTGCTAGGGGTGTTGAAACTGTGAGGACATTGGAAGAGATACCTCTCTTGAATAGAATTATAAATGAAATTCCAATTGGTCTTACAACCTTTGCTTTTCTTCCTAGAAGTGTTACTACTAGGCCTTTATTTGAAAGTCCTCTTAAGACTAGTTGTACTATTGAAGAGCTTTTTGATGATCTTGATAATGGTTCAATTGATACAACTTGATGTTTTTGCATCATGCCTAGCTCAAAGCCATAAAAGAAAGCGCTTATTGGGAGGCAACCCAAAATGTTTTTACTTTCATTTTTAGTGGTCTTGATGCTTGTTACTACTATAGCAACATCATTGTTTCTTTATTTTCTAGATTTGTGCCAAGTTTTAGCCTCCGATTGCAGGAATGTTCAAAAGTTGTGACATTTTGTCCAGAAACAGATTATGTCTGCTTGACGGAAAAATTCATGATAAATCACCAGATCATCTTTTCGATATGTTTTTTTAAGTATGCTCTATTTAATTAGATTTCTGGCGTATGTTCTGAGTTTTTTGATTTGAGTTGCAAAAGTACCACGAAATAATAATTTACTACCTGCTGGTCTGTTTTTCACAAATTCTTCCCCATTTTATGTTTCTTCGTTTTGCAAATCTTAAGCTTGATTTTTCTTTGCAAACACTTCTTGGCAATCTTTAGAAACAGTATCTCTTCATGAAAATATTTATTTCCAGTGAAGAAATATTATTTTATTATGGGTACTAACCACTCTAATCATCTTATGATGAGTTTCGTATGAAGGGAGTTTTCAAGTGTGCGAAGGAAGATGATGAAAGAAGATCCAGGAGTGTCAAAAGCTCAAGCTTGGGGATGCCCCCATGCACCCCCAAGAAAAATCCAAAGAGACTCAAGCGTCTAAGCTTGGGGATGCCCCCGTGCATCCCCTTCTCCATTAACAATCATCAGTTCGTCCTTCTCCATGCTATATTTTTATCTCTTCATGTGTTATGTGCTAAACTTGGAGCATCTCGCTCTTTTCTTTTTAGTTTGTTTAAGTTTTATTTGTTGTTCATAACAAGTTCGACCCTAGACTTCATTGTTTGGGAGAGAAACACGCTCCACTTCACCCTAGAACACAACATAAGTTTGCATGCTTATGTTTTTGTGTGTTCTTTATCTTTTCGTAGTTTCTGTCATGATTAGCTCTTAGTTTTCATGTTTATCTTGTTAAGAGCTTATATTTAGGTGGCTTTTGGAAATCTCTTGAGTTATCATGTTTATCTTGTTTATAGAGTTAGTCTTTTGCACTGATTTGTGTGTCTTGCATGAGTAGGTAATTGAGCTTACTATTATAAGTGTAGTAGTAACACGCAATAGTTTTGAGGTATTGATTTGAGTAATTTTGGGACTTTTGGTGCCAAGAGCTGGAGCCTATTAGTGGTAGGTGTCGTATTTTGGGAAATCCGTGTTTATTTTCCAAAACTACAAAAAAATAAGTTGAGAACTTTAGCTACTAGATGGATCGCTGACCTCTGGAAGGGTTGGAATATATAGAGTACCCTCACGTACCATGGGTCGAGGATGCGCAAGGATAACCAAACCCCAATACACTCCTAGTCGGGGTACTTGTCTCTTTGGAAACATCCTGATTAGATAGAGAGTTACCGATAATAAGTGCATGAGTTCTTCGGACTAGTGGTAGTATTCGATTGTTGGCACTTGCACCTTCCATGTTTTTCTAGCCTCTTCGGTACCGTGCATTGCCCTTTCTCATCTTGAGAGTTGGTGCAAACTTTGCCGGTGCATCCAACCCCTTGGCATGATACGCTCTGTGATCATAAACCTCCTTATATCTTCCTCAAAACAACAACCAAACCTACCTATCAAGGCATTTCCATAGCCTATCCCAGATACATTGCCATGCAACATCCATCATCTCATAACTTGATCTTCATGTCATACATGATTTTGCTTGATCGAGGAGCCGCATGCTAGTTGGGCTTTTGATGTGCGAGGTGATGATAGTGATTTCTCGCCCTTCGTTGGTACACCCAAAGAGGAAGGTGTGATGTAGCACAGCAAAAAATTTCCCTCAGTAAAGATACCAAGGTTTGTCTCCAGTAGGACTCCAGAGATGATAATTAGGTGTCAGCGGCACAACTGACGCGGACCTGCACAAAGACGCAAATAACTTTGTTCCCAACGAAGTTCAGAGAGGTTGTCAATCTCTCCGGCCTTGTTGTTAACAAAGGATCAAACACAAGGGATAATGATAGCAACTGAAAGTAAAAGCAGAAAAGTAAATGATTGTGGAAACAGTGATGAGAATATGAAGGGCAATTGACACTAGTGATGTTCACTAGTGATGTCTCTCTCCCAAAAGACGATAAAAGTGCTATGCGAGGTGAACAAATTACAGAAGGGCAATTGACAGGATTATGAACGCACCGCAATGCTAATTATGCTACAAAAGAAAGGAAGAGGCTCAAAAGCATGGGCAGAACGCCAAAATAAGTAGACCGAAATCCAACTGCATCTACTACTAATCATCCACCTTGAGATATCTATCCAGAACATCTCGCTGGTATTAAGTTGCGAGCCCCACCCAAAGTGTAAACCCAAAGCAACAGACAACTGCATTAAAAAGAACTTTCCGTAAATTAAATAATCCTTGCAACCACGGTCACAAGCACCTTTGTTTTCCCCCTTGTCGCAATAGCACACCCTTAGACTCATCTTTCTGTCACTCAAGCGTGTCATCAGGGGGCATGAACCCACAATCGAGCATAACGTTCCCTCTTGGGGTTACTACCTACTACTTGGCCAAAGCAATAAACAGCAACGGAGAACATGCAAGAATTACTTAAGAACAAAAATATAAAAAATAAGAACCAAATATATTACTCTATCACAATCTGAACATAATCTCATAATCCATCAGATCCCATCAATCTCAGCATAGCAACAGCAGAAAGATTACAAAAGTGCCTCGATCATGTGGGCAACTCACGAGGTCTAAACCATGAAGAACAAAGAGGGGAGGAGAACATCACATAGCTACTGATCACGGACCCATGGTCCAAAGGAAACTACTCACGATACATCCGGGAAGCATCCATGGTGGAGAGGAGACTCCTGGAGGTCGGCCCACCCTCCGGAAGGGTGCCGGGAAGAGGTTTAATGGTGCTCCCGATCTCGGAAGCACGACGGCGGCGGAACAGAGGCGAGATCGCGAAAAAGGGTTCTTCTTCCGAGGGTTTCTCTTCACGGAGAATATATAGGCGAAGGGGGGCAGCCAGGGGGGCCACCAGGGGTCCAGGCGGCCCCCTGGCACGGCCAGCCCCTGGGGCGCGCCACCAGGGCGCCTGGGCCCCTGGTGGTGGCCCTCTGGCCCCACTCGGGTCCTTCCGGAAGGTTCTTCTGCGCTGATTTTTTATCTGATTTTTCCCGAATTTTTGTAGAACTTTTTATATGGGGTAAAACTGAAATAGAAAAACAGCAGAAAACAGGAACTGGCACTGTGGTGCACTGAGTTAATAGGTTGGTCCAAATATGATCAAAAGTGTATGAAAGTGTATCTAGATCATAGCAATATCACACAAAACATGCATTGAGCAAGCATAAATTATAGATACGTTTTGGACGTATCAACATCCCCAAGCTTAATTCCTGCTCGTCCTCGAGTAGGTAAATGATAACAGCATAATTTCTGTGGTGACATGCTAGCAACCATATAAGAACTTTAAAAAGTAAGGCAATCAACGTTAGATATTCAATTCAAGTCATAACATGCAAGAGTCTATATTAGCATTGAAACAAGTCACAAAAGAACATTAGGTGCAAGAGCTCTCGCTGTCCGTGACTCGAATGTCTCCAAATGCTGTTTGTGTGCAAGAAGGGCGATAGGGAATACGAGAAAAATATATATTTGTTGAGAACTCAATCTACTAAAGTTTCACACTTGGTCATTTTCTGGAATCTTATTTTGACTCGTCCCCAGACCACTAGCCAGGTACAATTTAATTTGATCCACTCCTTTTTCAATATTTTGAGCACTCATGCAATGGACGAGAGTTGATAGTTAAGATGGCAAAGAGAGAAGTACGGAGGAGGAGGAAGACAAAAAAGGATGAGAAAGGCTCACATCAATGAGGACAATCATAGGCAAGAGATGACAAATGATAGATATGATGTGAGGAGTAGGGATTGCCATGCAACGGATGCACATATGAGCTAGGAAGCTCTCCAATGAAACTAGTGGGGGTGCATCTAACTTTCTCGCTCATGAAGACCTAGAGCTCGTTTGAGGAGGCTCATCCTTGGAATATGAAAACCAAGTTCTATAGTGTGAAGGTCCCCACATAGCTATATGCATAATGATCATCTCCATGGAGTACAAGGATATAAAGGGAGTACTAGTGTGGATCTCTCAAAAGGATAGTAGTGTTGCCCCTTTCTCTCTTTTTTTTCTTTTCTATTTTTTTGTATTTTTTTGTGGCCTTAATGGCTCTTTCTATTTAACTCTCATTTGTCCTCTTTGGGATCTTTTATTGTGTCCACTTTGGGATCTTTTCCTCACTTAAGGGAAACACTCTATTTTACAAGAAGAAATAGGAAATCTTTCACACTTTACAAGGTACTCAAAATCATAAAGAAGATGTAGCTATCATGATGTATGCAATGTATGTCGCTGCCAGTGTAGTAGGAACATGTATGACATGAAGATCAAGTCATGAAGAGGTGGATGTTGTATGGCAATATATCTCGGAAAGGCTATGGAAATGCCTTGATAGGTAGGTATGGTGGCTGTTTTGAGGAAAGATATAAGGAGGCTTATGATAATAGAGCGTATCATGCCAAGGGTTTGGATGTACCAGCGAAGGTGGACGCCAACTCTCGGAGTGAGAAGAAGGCAATGCACGACACGAAAGAGGCTAGCAAAATATGGGAAGGTGGAAGTGTCAACTTTCAATACTTACATTAGTCTGAAGAACTCATGCACTTATTATCGGTAACTCTCAATCTAATAAGGAGGTTCACAAAGAGACAAGTACCCCGAGGAGGAGTCTTTGGGGGTTTGGTTATCCTTGCGCATCCTCGACTCATGGTACGTGAGTGTACTGTAATATTCGATCCCTCCAAAGATTAGTGATCCATCTAGTAGTTAGAGTTCTCAACTAGTTTTTTGTAGGTTTTGAAAATACACACGGATTGCCCAAAATACGACACCTATCACGTATAGGCTAAAGCTCTTGACACCAAAAGTTCAGACATTACTCACAACAATACCTCAAAACTATTGCAAGTTACTACTAGAATTAAATAGCAACCTCAATTACCTACTTCCAAGACAAAACACAACTCAGTGCAACAACCAACTCTCTTAACAAGATAAACATGAAAACTAAAGAGAGTTCCAGCAACAAACTAAAACAAAAGACAAGGCTTTTGCTAAAGACAAATTAAGACTAAAACTAAACATGGCAGCAGCTACGAAAAGATAAAGAACACAAAACAGCAAAAAGATAAGCAGGAAAAATCCAATGATGTGTTCTAGATTGGAGTGGAGCGTGTTTCTCTCCCACACAAAGTAAGATGGGGTCTAACTTGTTATGACCAGCAAGCAAAACTAAAGAAAACTAAAAATAAAACCTAAGAGCGAGACGCTCCAAGAATAGCACATAACGCATGAAGTGATAAAAATATAGTGAGACGAAGGACGAACTAATGATTGTTGATGGAGAAGGGGATGCACGGGGGCATCCCCAAGCTTAGACGCTTGAGTCTCCTTGAATATTTATTGGGGGTGCATGGGGGCATCCCCAAGCTTGAGCGCTTGACACTCCTGGATCTTCTTTCATCATCTTCCATCGCACACTTGAAAACTCCCTTCATACATAACTCATCATAAGCTGATTAGAGAGGTTAGTACCCTTAATAAAAAAAATTCCCCACTGGATATAAAGATATTCTTGAAGAGCTACTGTTTCTCAAGAGTGCCAAAAAGTTTTTCCAAAGAAAAAGCAAGCTTAAGGTTTGCAAAAGTGAAGAGAGGAAAAACGTGGCAGAATCTATGAAAAACAGAACAGCAGGTAGTAGAGAATTTTTTCGGGGCACTTCTACAACTCAAATCAAAAAACTCAGAACATACGAAAGTTTCACAATTGTATAGAGAATGCTGTCAAAACAATTCAGATAAAAAAGATGATCTGGTGATTTTATTCAAATTTTTCTGTCCAGGGACAGAATCTGTTTTCTGGACAGCATGTCACAACTTTTGCTTCCCTTATCATAAGAGGCTATAACTTGGCACAAAGCTGAAAAATAAAGATACAATGATGTTGCTACAGTAGTAACAAACATCAATACACAACAAAAGCAAAAATAAACCTAATTCGTTGTGGGCGGCCTCCCAAAAGTGCTTTCTTTTATGCCTTTAAGCTAGGCATGATGCAAAACAAGAATCAAGTTTTATAAAGAGAAAGAGAATAACTAGCCCGTGTAACGGACTCAAAAGGTAACTTGATTTTCTTTCTAGGGAAGTGTTCCATCCCTTTGTTGAGAGGGAATTGGAATTTTATATTCCCCTCTTTCATGTCAATAACCGCACCAACGATGCGAAGAAAAGGACGTCCCAAAATAATTGGACACAAAGGTTGACACTCTATATCCATAACAATAAAATCAAAGGAAACATAGGTGTCATTGACAATGATAAGAACATCGTCGATCTTCCCCAAAGGTTTCTTTACGGAAGAATCAACAAGACGAACTCCAAAAGAACAAGGCTCAAAGGGCTTCAATTTAAACATATCATAAATTCTTTTGAGCATAACGGAGGTACTAGCTCCAACATCACATAAATCATAGCAAGATAAGTTATTTAATTTAATTTTGATCATAGGGTCCCAACCATCATATAGCTTCCTAGGTATCGAGGCTTCTACTCTAAGCTTCTCCTCCCTAGCTTTGATGAGAGCATTTGTGATATGCTCCGTGAAGGCAAGATTAAGTGTGCTAGTGTGGGGGTCTCTAGACATTTTGTGTAGCAAGCTAATAACTTCTGAGAGGGTGCAACTATCAAAATCAATATCACTACTATCAAAGGTGGTAGTAGTGTCGTCTAGGCTCACTTGTTTGAAACCCTCTATGTTCATAGGAGTTTCTTCATCTTCGATTGAGGTATTAGCATCACCATTAATAGGTCCAACGGGACTAGGAGTGCATTGGGTGCTAATAGTTTGGGTGTCCTCAACAATTTGGATACTGGCAACTGTGTGGTGTGTAGGAAGGCTCTTAATGCTATCCTCTTCCTCTTTTTCTCTAGCCCACCTTTCTTTAAGTTTAGCCATCATCCTAATATTTTGATTAATTTGCAATTGGATAACATTAATAGGAGTGGCCTTATTCTCCTCAAGGGGAGAGATTCTAATTTTAAGCATCTCAATATCAAGGGCTAAGCTTTCTACCTTCAAAGAGAGATTATCTAATTTAGCTAATTTCTCCTCTACATTCTTATTGAAGGCTTTTTGGGTAGTGATAAAATCTCTAAACATGTTTTCCAATTCAGAAGAGGGGTTCTTGTTGATAGGGTAGGTGTTGTTGTTCCCATAGTTGGATGGAAACGGTCTAGGATTGCTAGCAAAATTACCCCTATAAGCATTGTTTTTGAAGTTGTTTCTAGCAATAAATTTCAAATCTACTTGTTCTTGGGAAACCAAAGAATTTAAAGGGACATCACGAGGATCAATAGAGGGTTGCTTGGTAAGTAGAGACATAATTAAATCAACTTTTTCATTGAGAGAGGTAATTTCCTCGACAGAGTTTACCTTCCTACCTGTTGAAGTGCGTTCTGTGTGCCATTGGGAATAATTGGTCATCATCTCATCGAAAAGCTTCGTGGCAGCACCAAGTGTAGTTGACATACAGGTTCCTCCCGCGGCCGAATCTAACAGGTTCCGCGAGGTAAAGTTCAAGCCTGCATAAAAAGTCTGGATAACCATCCAGGTAGTCAAACCATGTGTAGGGCATTTCTTAACAAGAGATTTCATTCGTTCCCAAGCTTGGGCAACGTGTTCGTTATCCAATTTCTTAAAATTCATAATGTTACTCCTTAATTGGATAATTTTAGCAAGTGGGTAGTACTTCCCTATAAAAGCATCTTTGCACTTATCCCAAGAATCTATGCTATTCCTAGGCAAAGATTGAAACCAGATTTTAGCTTTTCCCCTTAAAGAGAAAGGAAAGAGCTTGAGCTTAACAATATCACCTTCTACTTCCTTATACTTTTGCATATCACATAATTCAACAAAATTGTTCAAGTGTAAAGCAGCATCATCTCCAGCACCAGAGAATTGATCTCTCATAACAAGGTTTAGCAAGGTAGGTTTAATTTCATAAGAGGTAGCTGAAGTGGCAGGTGTGGCAATGGGGGTGCAGATAAAGTCATGGTTGTTGTGACTAGTGAAGTCACACAACTTGGTGTTTTCAGTGGAACCCATAGCAGTAGCAAGTGTGGCAGATTTTTTTGTGATTTTTGATATAAGACACAAATATAAAAACTGAAAGGTAAACTAACAAGACTAAAAGACAAAGGTAAAGGGTAGTGTGAAACTCCCCTATCGTAGCATTCGGAGTCCCCGACAACGGCGCCAGAAATTATTTGCTTGATGTGCGAGGTGATGATAGTGATTTCTCGCCCTTCGTTGGTAAACCCCAAGAGGAAGGTGTGATGTAGCACAGCAGAAAATTTCCCTCAGTAAAGATACCAAGGTTTGTCTCCAATAGGACTCCGGAGATGATAAGTAGGTGTCAACGGCGCAACGGACATGGACCTGCACACAGACGCAAATAACTTTGTTCCCAGCGAAGTTCAGAGAGGTTGTCAATCTCTCCGGTCTTTTTGTTCACAAAGGATCAAACACAAGGGATAATGATAGTAACTGAAAGTAAAAGCAGAAAAGTAAATGATTGTGGAAACAGTGATGAGAATATGAAGGGCAATTGACACTAGTGATGTTCACTAGTGATGTCTCTCTCCCAAAAGACGATAAAACTGCTATGCGAGGTGAACAAATTACAGAAGGGCAATTGACAGGATTATGAACGCACCGCAATGCTAATTATGCTACAAAAGAAAGGAAGAGGCTCAAAAGCATGGGCAGAACGCCAAAATAAGTAGACCGAAATCCAACTGCATCTACTACTAATCATCCACCTTGAGATATCTATCCAGAACATCTCGCTGGTATTAAGTTGCGAGCCCCACCCAAAGTGTAAACCCAAAGCAACAGACAACTGCATTAAAAAGAACTTTCCGTAAATTAAACAATCCTTGCAACCACGGTCACAAGCACCTTTGTTTTCCCCCTTGTCGCAATAGCACACCCTTAGACTCATCTTTCTGTCACTCAAGCGTGTCATCAGGGGGCATGAACCCACAATCGAGCATAACGTTCCCTCTTGGGGTTACTACCTAATACTTGGCCAAAGCAATAAACAGCAACGGAGAACATGCAAGAATTACTTAAGAACAAAAATATAAAAAATAAGAACCAAATATATTACTCTATCACAATCTGAACATAATCTCATAATCCATCAGATCCCATCAAACTCAGCATAGCAACAGCAGAAAGATTACAAAAGTGCCTCGATCATGTGGGCAGCTCACGAGGTCGAAACCATGAAGAACAAAGAGGAGAGGAGACTTCCGGAGGTCGGCCCTCCCTCTGGCAAGGTGCCGGGAAGAGGGCTGCTGGTGCTCCCGATCTCCGAAGCGCGGCGGCGGCGGAACATAGGCGAGATCGCGAAAAAGGGTTCTTCTTCCGAGGGTTTCTCGTCAAGAAGAATATATAGGCAAAGGGGGGCAGCCAGGTGGGCCACCAGGAGTCCAGGCGGCCCCCTGGTGCGGCCAGCTCCTGGGACGCGCCACCAGGGCGCCTGGGCCCCTGGTGGTGGCCCTCTGGCGCCACTCAGGTCCTTCCGGAAGGTTCTTCTGCGCTGATTTTTTATCTAATTTTCCTGAATTTTTGGAGCACTTTTTATATGGGGGAAAACTGAAATAGAAAAACAGCAGAAAACAGGACCTGGCACTGTGGTGCACTGAGTTAATAGGTTAGTCCAAATATGATCAAAAGTGTATGAAAGTGTATCTAGATCATAGCAATATCACACAAACACATGCATGGAGCAAGCATAAATTATAGATACGTTTTGGACATATCAGCTTTGCCCCTATCATTTCTACAAGACGTGCTAGTATCATTGCTTATCCTGCTACACTGGGAGAGGCATACATTTGCATACATCATGATAGTTTTTCAGTGTTCTTTATGTTGAGTACTTCTTGTAAAGTGCGAAGATCTTCTTTATATTTGTCGGGACCCGGGGTTAGCGTATGCAAGTCCAGCTAAGATATGGTCATATGGAGAGCCGAGAACCAAACCCACTTGTCTAAGAAGACAAGGCCAAGCACAGAACGTTCTCGGAGAGCATCGTACGTGAGGGGCATCCCATCCAGGCCGGATGATCAACTGAGATGGGTCCTCATCGTCCGCACACAAGTCAAATGATATGGGTGGTGAACTCCCATATTCAAAGACAAGTCGCCTCAACCATACTATCGACTATCTCATAACTCTTACATAAACTTACTCCAGCCCGATTACTTAGTCGGGGTCTAGGGCGGGCTCGATCATACCACAATGTGTGAACGAGACAGAGTCTCGAACAATCGCATCGCGATGCCCCAAGCTGCGCACATCTAAGGGCCACTTGGTGTATGAAAGACCGCCAGCCAGATCACAACTAAGGTCTCGAAAACCCATACAAAGACATGCATGTTATAAACATACACGCAGCACACATGCCTTGTATGAACAGTAGGTATCATTGAAATTCTCTACAAAGTATACAATTTTATTGATAACTCTTGTAGAGTGCACACAGAGATCACAAACATGTGATCCAACATTACAACACAAGCAGAAGAAAAGTATGTCTGAGTACAGACAAGTTTAACAAATGGCTTAAGAAGCCTTATTTAAACACAAGCCCTCCACGAGGGAACCAGTCGTCTTACTTGGACTAGACTAGTTGATCTTCAGTCGTCCAGATCGATGAAGAAGCCACCTTCGGGGTCAGTGGCATCATCTAAAACATAGATTAAGCAAACGTGAGTACAAAGTCGTACTCAGCAAGACTTACATAGGAGCTATACTACTCATGCACATGTATCAAGGTAAAGGGAGGTGGGGTTTCACTTGCAGAAATGCCAGCTTTGACTTGGCTAGTCCTGAACTACGAGTACCAGACTTGAGGTAAGAAGCGTACACGAGTCCCCTACTTTCTCCAACCAATTACACCACTATGGTGCCTTCCTCGACTTCCCCACGAGAAAGCACGCCATAGCACTCACACTTATCTTGGTGTGTTTTAGAAGTATCCAGTTCAAGTTATCTAATAATCAAGCTAAGCTTTCCAAGCAGTCCATAACCGCGGACGCGGCTATTCGAATAGTTTTGTTAACCCTGCAGGGGTGTACCGCTACACACACATGATCATCATTTACCGCCTTTGATCTCGACACCATTCAAGGGGTTCCAGCGAGGATGCTCACCACAACTGTTACCTCATAGCCGATCTAGTCCGAGAAAGCCGCCTACTTGGGTTGGCTACCACTATCGTGAACCCGGCCGGTTTACCGAAGTGGACCCAAGTGATGTGTGCGTGGTGCATAAGCCGGTCTCGGGTGAGCCGTTCTCTCACTTAGCATCCAGGCCACAGACCTATCAGAACTCCGAACTATTGCGACATCTGGACATCGAAAGGGATGAGTTAATAAGTTGAGAGGGGTCAGTGAGCCCAATGTGTGGTTGTACTCTTCATCTTGGATCACCACACAAGAACTCGGACTTAGCGCGGTGTTCAACGAGACAACCCACCGTGTACTCCTACACAGCCTCTCATCGTTCACCTTGTATTAGGGTCGATTCACCAACATTTTTCTACCATCATCATCATGATCACTACCATCCCGACTCACATAACAGTATCATCATTGTATCAATCTAAGCATGCAATAAGCAGTAACAATTGCAGGGGCCACATGATATCAATCAACTCCTACATTTGCTAGGATTGTGGTTTTGCCTACTACTGTGACAAATGATTGGTCATGCAAAGGAATGGGTTCATCTATGCGATAGAATCGTTATCATGGTGATCATCCTATACAATGCATAAGCGAGACATGAGAGGGAAGTGGGATTTTATCGACATGATCAATGGGGGTTTGCTTGCCTTGCTGACGAGGTTCGGGTTCGGGGTCTTCAACGAAGGGGGCAGCCTCCTGCTCCGGTTCCACCTCTACTCGACAAAAAACAAACAAGGTAGAAAAGTAAATACAATGCACAATCACATGATGGAAGGTTGAAACTTGATGTATATGCTTTGATGTGTAAAGATATTCCATTTAAATGGAGTATATTGCAAATTGAATTGCAAATTCAAACTCCAATTTGAATTCAAACTTGACCAAGTTACATGTGACATTGTTTGATCATTTTGAACCTTTTGGAAATGTGTATGATATGCCTCTGAAGTGTGGTTGAAATATAGCATAATTCCATGGTTCAAGTTGCAAAATCATTTGAATTGAATTTGAATTAATTCCAAATAAATCAAATGACATATGCTACTGGTCCCATTTTAAAATCAACTCAAACATAGTTGAAAGTTCGATTTTTGGATAGCTTATTTTCTCCTGATCATTTTTCATATATTATTTGTCCAATTTGGAGTTAATATGAATTTTCTATGAATTTCCAAAGTTTCGGTTATTTTCTGGAATTTCTGGAATTTCTTTAATTCAATTTAATTTCTGGAATTGAATTACTGTGTCATCACTGCGCTAGCATGGCGTCAGCAGGGGCTGACCAGTGGGCCAACCCTGTTAGTGGGTCTGAGGTTAATCCCTGTTTAGTTTAAACTGACAGGGGGGTTAAGGGGCCCAGGGCCCCACCTGTCATCGACTCCAGGGGGGCTTAGCGCGTGATTAGGGAAAAACCCACCGGCGGCTTGACGCCGGTGGCCTGGCCACGGCGGCGCCCTTGCCGGAATCGGCTAGAGGCCACGGGAGAGGAAACGGAGGGCATCGGCGTGCTCCTGGAGGTCGTCCGCGTCGAGAGGAAGCATCAGGGGGTCACGGGGAGGTCGGGAGCGACGACGGCGACGTGTTGGGCCGAAGCAGAACGACGGCGAGGTTGGGGGAAGAGGCTAGCGTGCACGGCTTGGGCTGATCTGGCGTGCGTTCGAAAGCTGGAACGTCCGCGAGTCAAACGCGCGCACTGGGGTGCCGTGAGGAGCACGAGGACGAGCTCTAGCTCAACCATGGCGGCGAGGAGCTCGTTCTCATGGCGGATTTGGCTAGAGGGGCTATGGGGCGCTAGGAGCTTGGGGGAAAAACTCAGAAGCTCACCGCGGTTCGAACGGAAGCAACGGCAAGCTCGGGGAGGCTTCCAAGACGGCGAATCGACGACGGCGAGCTCGCGGGTCCGGCGACTCCTCGATGAAGCTGGCGACGTCTGCTGAGGGGCTCGGGCTCGATTGATTGAGGGGAACGACGAAGACGCCTGCTGCGGTTCTTCTGGACACGGTGGCACGGCTCGGGGACGACGGTGGCTGCGTGGACTCGGCGGCGTGCTCCACGGCGATCCTCGGGCGGCGACGAAATCAAGCACGGGAGGAGGAGGAGGAAGCTCCGGAGGAGGAGGAGGAAGCTCTGGAAGGCGCTCGGCGGCGACGTGTCGTCCACGGCTGGCTCGGTGGCATTCCACCGAGCAGCTTGGAGGCGCGGGGCGGGGAAGAAGACCCTGCTGCCCCTCTGGGCCGGGTGGGCTGGATGGGCCGGCTTCACCTGGGCGTCTTGTAAGTCTTTCTGATTCCTTTTCTGTTTTTCTTTTCTGACATTTGTTGTGCTTTGCTAAAATAAATAGCTAGGCATTTTATTAAATGCTGAAAAATTTTATATGGCTTCATAAAAATATATACTAGCCACTTATAAAGTTTCAACATTTTTAAAATTCAAATAATTTGAATCTTAACTCAAATAGGGGTTTTTAATTAATTCCAAGGCACTGTTTGAATATTTGAAAAATCTATGAGCATGGGATGGGTCCCACATCACTTGATATGTGATCACACTCATTTATAAGACTTTTCAAAAATCTAACATGAATTTTTGGAGAAGATTTTTATCTGGCCTTTTGAATTAATTCATCTGGGGGGGTTCCTTCTCCATTTTTCTTTTGAATTTGATTTCAAAGATTTCTTTTGAAAATTTAACATGATGCAAGAGTATTGGCTAACCCTAGCACATTACCTAACACAGGGTTCTGACAACTCGCCCCCACTCAAAAGAATCTCATCCCGAGATTCAGAAGTCTGCGGGAGGAAGGTGGGGTACTCGGCATTGAGACGGTCTTCTCTTTCCCACGTAGCTTCTCTTTCAGAGTGGTGTGACCATTGCACTTTCAGAAACCTAATCTTCTTACGACGAGTGACACGCTCTGCGGAATCAAGAATACGAACGGGGTATTCTCGATAAGAAAGGTCATCTTGGAGATCAAGCGTTTCATGGTCGATTTCGCGGATGGGGTCCTTGAAGCAACGCCTGAGTTGGGACACATGGAATACATCATGTACTAGGAAAAGGTGCGGGGGTAGTTCAAGTTGGTTGGCAACTTCTCCATGTTTAGCAATAATGCGGAAAGGTCCGATGTAACGTGGGGCCAACTTGCCTTTGATACCGAAACGTTGGGTTCCCTTCAGAGGAGTAACCCGAAGGGAAGCATTCTCATCCAGATTGTAGCTCTCTTGCCTATGATGACGATCATAGTAGCTTTTCTGACGAGACTGGGCTTCTTTCAATTGATCACGAACAATGCGAACTTGCTCTTCTGCTTCCTTGATCATATTCGGTCCAAAGAATTGTCTCTCACCGGTTTCTGACCAGTTTAGTGGTGTTCGATATCGTCGTCCATATAGGAGTTCAAAAGGAGCCATGTTCAGACTAGATTGAAAACTATTGTTATAAGAAAATTCGGCAAATGGAAGAGACTTCTCCCAATTCTTTCCGAATGAGATAACACAAGCTCTGAGCATGTCTTCAAGAATTTGGTTAACCCTTTCGACTTGACCGCTAGACTGAGGATGGAAAGCTGTACTAAAGGAGAGATGAGTTCCCATAGCATTCTGAAAGCTTCCCAAAAATCTAGAGGTTAAAAGGCTACCACGATCAGAATTGATTTCCAAAGGAACACCGTGAAGGGATACAATTCTAGAGATGTACAAGTCCGCTAACTGGCTAGCAGTTATAGACTCGCGAACCGGAAGGAAGTGAGCAACTTTGGAAAGCCTATCTATGACAACGAAGATGGCATTGTTTCCTTTCTGGGTTCTTGGAAAGCCGGTGATGAAGTCCATATCGACTTTGTCCCATTTCCACTCGGGAATAGACAAAGGTTGAAGTGTACCAGCAGGTCTTTGATGTTCTGCCTTAATGCGACGACAAACATCACATTCGGCAACAGATTGAGCAATGTCTCTCTTCATCCTAGTCCACCAAAATCTCTGGCGTAGATCTCGGTACATTGTTGTGCTACCGTGATGAATCGAGAGGGGTGTGTCATGGGCTTCTTTGAGGATGATTTGCCTTAATTTCCTATTCTTAGGTATTACCAAACTATTTTCAAAGAATACCGTTCCCTTTCTATCTGTGGAGAAACATTTAGCAACTCCGCTAACAATGTTCTCCTTGATTCGGCGAACACCTCGTGCACGCCTTTGGGCAACTATGATTTGATCCTCAAGAGTTGGTTTCGCCACCAAGGTAGAAAGATAGCCATGAGGAACAATCTCAAGATTGAGCTTGCGAAAGTCCTCATGAAGAAGTGGTTGATACTGTTGTAACATGAGGTTGTTACAATACGACTTACGACTTAGGGCATCAGCCATGACATTGGCTTTGCCTGGGGTGTAGGAAATTACTACGTCGTAATCTTTAATCAACTCAATCCAGCGTCTTTGCCTGAGATTAATATCTGGCTGGGTGAAAATGTATTTGAGGCTTTGGTGGTCAGAATAAATCTCACAACGATTACCAAGGAGGTAATGTCGCCAAGTTGTTAGGGCATGAACTACGGCAGCGAGTTCAAGGTCATGGGTAGGATAGTTCTCTTCATGTGGCCGCAACTGGCGTGAAGCATAAGCTACCACATGTCGATCTTGTAGAAGTATGCATCCTAACCCTTGCCGTGATGCGTCACAATAGATCTCGAAATCCTTTTTGGTGTCTGGAGGTGCAAGAACGGGTGCAGAAGTCAATCTTCTTTTTATCTCTTGAAAGGTTTCCTCGCACTTGGATGTCCATAAGAATTTCTTATCTTTCTTGAGGAGTTCAGTTAGAGGCTTTGCAACTTTAGAAAAGTTCTCGACGAAGCGACGGCAATAGCTGGCTAGGCCAAGAAAACTCCTAACTTGCTTAACCGATTCAGGTGGAGTCCAGTCAATGACGGCCTGAACTTTCTCGGGATTCACAGCAATGCCTTTTGCAGAAATCACGTGGCCTAAGTAGGTCACTTCTGGTAGTCAAAATTCACATTTGGAGAATTTAGCATACGGGCGATGCTCTCTAAGTTTCATCAATACCAGCCTTAGGTGTTCGGCATGTTCTTCTTCGTTCTTCGAGTAGATGAGAATGTCATCGAGGTAAACCACGACGAACTGGTCCAAATACTCCATGAAGATCGAGTTCATCATGCGTGAGAAAGTGGCGGGGGCATTGGTTAAACCAAAGGACATGACGGTGTACTCGTAAAGACCATAACGAGTAGTAAAAGCCGTTTTGGGAATGTCCTCGTTTCGGATTTTGATTTGATGATAACCTAATCTCAAATCCATCTTGGAGAAGACAGAGGATCCTGCAAGTTGATCATAAAGATCATTGATCCTGGGCAATGGGTACTTGTTCTTTATCGTCGCTAAATTTAGCGGGCGATAGTCTACGCACATCCTTTCTGTTTCATCTTTCTTCTTTACGAACAGAACGGGGCAACCCCATGGCGATGAGCTAGGGCGGATGAAGCCTTTTGCCAACGAAGCATCAAGTTGGATTTTAAGCTCAGCTAACTCACGTGGGGCCATTTTATATGGGCGTCTAGAAATTTGTGCGGTTCCTGGTACAAGGTCCACTATAAACTCTACACATCTGCCGGGTGGCATGCCCGACATCTCTTCAGGAAAGACATCCGGGAAGTCACGAACCACCGGAATATCTTCAAGTTCGGGAAGGGGAAGTACATTCAAGGAATGCACTTGGGTTCTTGTTCTGGGTGAGGTATAGTTGACGGTTTTGCCTGAAGGGTGGGTGAGTTTCACGGATTTTCCTTTGCAATCCAGGTAGGCATTCTGTCTTGATAGCCAATCCATGCCAAGGATGACATCAATATCTGAATACTTGAGGTCTATGAGTGAAGCAAGGAATACTAAACCCTCAATTGCAATTTGGTTTCCATGGCTTAATCTATTAGTTTTCCATCTTGACCCTGGAGTTTGAATAATCATTGGGGTGGAGAATTCAACAAAAGATAGCTCATGACGAAGTGCATAACTTTCCGACATTAATGAATGAGATGCTCCTGGGTCGAAAAGAATGGAAGTAGGAACATAATTGACTGGGAGCGTACCAAGAATGACGTCAGTAGTGTCGTCAGTCTCTTCGACGACAATCTGGTTCACACGTCCACGAGTGGCGGGAGGAGCGGGTTTGGCGGTGTAGACCTTCTAGGGTGGCTTGCCACGACCATTGTAGTTGCCTCCGGCACGGGGTGGAGCATTCTGATGCTGGATCTGGTTCTGGGGGCACTCACGAGAATAGTGGCCTACCTGACCACACTTGTAACAGGCTCCGAAAACAGTGCGTGGAGCTGGGTTGTTTGGTGGAGCTGGGTGGAACTGGGTTGGTGGACGAGGCGCCACATAGGATGGCCTCGGTGGGTTGTTCTGGCGGAACATACTGTTGGGGATCCAGATCTTGCGCTTCTGGGAACCAGAACTGGATGAACTGTCGTCTCTAGGGTGTTTGCGGAAATCGTTGGGGGTGTTCATGTCCTCGGCCTTGATGGCCTTGTTGACAAGGACCTGGAAGGTGGCAAAGTCATGCAGGTTGAGCTCACGACGAAGTCCAGAGTTGAGGCCACGACGGAACCTCTCTTGTTTCTTAGAGTCGGTGGAGACTTCTTCGGTAGCATAACGAGCCAGTCGGTTGAACTCACGACTAAACTCATCAAAAGTCCTTCTGCCTTGAGTGAGGTTGCAGAACTCCTCACGCTTGCGGTCCATAAGACCCTTGGGAATGTGGTGCTCACGGAAGGAAGTGCAGAACTCATCCCAAGATGCAGGCGGTCCAACGGGACGCATATTCAGAAAGTTCTCCCACCAAGAGCTAGCTGCGCCTTCGAGGTGATAGGTTGCATAGCTGACCTTGTCGCCATCTGCAAAATGGCCTTCTTGGAGCTTCCTCTCGATGCTGCGAAGCCAGTCATCGGCGTCAAGGGGCTCGGTGGAGTAACTGAAAACCGGGGGATGAAGTAGGATGAAGTCGTTCAGGGACACCAACTCGTTGCGTTGCTGAGTGGTGTTGCGTGCAATGACTTCCAACAGGTGGTGAGAGTCTCGGCGGTTCCTCTCAACCTCCATTAGAACCTGAGCCATCGTGGGTGGGGGTGGAAGGTTGCCTTCCTCCTGATCATTCCCACGACCCTGGTTACGACCAAGCTGGCCACGGGTTCCTTGAGACATCCTGAAGGTGAAAAACCAAAGTCAAACAGAGTTGATTGGGAGAGTCTAAACAAGGTATTGAAGTACTGGAAGGATTACCGAGCAAAGGAAGTAATCATCTTGACAACATGGTGATAAAATCATACAAGCCATATATTCACAAGCTGTCATACAAACCATACAACGTTTTAGTACAAGCACCAAGCTAATACAAACGTGATGAAGAAGATACATCCTTCAGAGGCACTCTGACTTCCTATACATTATTTATCTAAGCCTCTGGAACTTAGTCACCTTGCGTACAATATACTAAGATACTACTACATCCTCACTAAGTAAGACCACAAGCGGTCTCACTCATCTCCATCTCCATAGTAGTCCTCGTAAAAGTTACCCGCGTATCCCGGTAGCTGAAGGTGACCATCGGAAAACACGGAGGCCTGTGGACCCTGATATCCATTTGGGAAAGGATGGGGCCTAGGTCCGGCGTAGGGTGGAAGCAAAGGACCACGGGGTGGAAAAATGCCTCCAATCTCGGGCCAAGCAACTCGAGAAGGCATCTGAGTCCTCACTGGATAGATAGCATCATGCTCAACTGATCCAACGCTCACAAAGGGTGCCAAGAGTGTCAGTGCTCGATACAGACGAACACGGGTGGCGTGGAGCTCGAAACGGATAGCGCGTGCATCACGATCTCGATCACTAGCAAACCTAGCAGTCACCTGAAGTGCTGGATCCTCTGCAGAGTGATCTGAGTAGAGTCCGGCGTAATATCCCTCTTCTCCTGGAAGTGCAGCAGGGATATAGCGGAAAGAGGTCTCTCTCAGCAAAGTGTGCTCCTCTCTCAGTAGTGTCATACATGAGTATGCAGCATCCTGCACAGCCATGTTCTCGGTAATGCCAATGCCATGTCCAAAATGGATAGGCTGGGTGACTCCAACGTGGTGCGGGTAGATCCTGACGATGCAGTGTAACTGGGTCTGGTTTAAGTCGTGGAACTGCTCCTCGACGGTGTACTCAGGGTACCACCGATATCCCACATAGGACATCATCTCGATCAACGTGGCGGGATGGCCACGCACACCGAGGCACCTGGTCAAACGAACAATCTGCCGAGGGGGAAGATCTGCCATCTGAAACAGAAGAAGGAGTTTGCAAATGCATCAGATTATGAGATAAACCTGGAATGACTCGGACAGCATAACGGCTGTAACTGTAAGAAATGACAATTTCTTCCAATCATGAAAAACAGCACTTACATAATACGATGTAAGAAATCTGCATTACAACAATGTTAGGAAAACCGGACAGAACTTTCCTACGGCTATAATGAAGCAGACAACGAGATGTACTAATCAGAGAGAGGAGAGCCTAGTCCTATATTCCCGTAGAATAAGATGAGGGTGACTCAGAACTCAGAACGAAGGGGGTAAGGAGCAAAAAGAAGCCTTACGTTGTTCCCTTATATACCCAGAGTAACTATATAACTATAGCAAGCTAGACTCGACTTCGGCCAAGGCTACTAATCCTACAGTCAGTCCTGCTCTGATACCAAGTCTATCGGGACCCGGGGTTAGCGTATGCAAGTCCAGCTAAGACATAGTCATATGGAGAGCCGAGAACCGTACCCACTTGTCTAAGCAGACAAGGCCAAGCACAGAACGTTCTCGGAGAGCATCGTACGTGAGGGGCATCCCATCCAGGCCGGATGATCAACTGAGATGGGTCCTCATCGTCCGCACACAAGTCAAATGATATGGGTGGTGAACTCCCATATTTAAAGACAAGTCGCCTCAACCATAATATCGACTATCTCATAACTCTTACATAAACTTACTCCAGCCCGATCACTTAGTCGGGGTCTAGGGCGGGCTCGATCATACCACAAAGTGTGCACGAGACAGAGTCTCGAATAATCGCATCGCGATGCCCCAAGCTGCGCACATCTAAGGGCCACTTGGTGTATGAAAGACCGCCAGCCAGATCACAACTAAGGTCTCGAAAACCCATACAAAGACATGCATGTTATAAACATACACGCAGCACACATGCCTTGTATGAACAGTAAGTATCATTGCAATTCTCTACAAAGTATACAATTTTATTGATAACTCTTATAGAGTGCACACAGAGATCACAAACATGTGATCCAACATTACAACACAAGCGGAAGAAAAGTATGTCTGAGTACAGACAAGTTTAACAAATGGCTTAAGAAGCCTTATTTAAACACAAGCCCTCCACGAGGGAACCAGTAGTCTGACTGGGACTAGAATAGTTGATCTTCAGTCGTCCAGCTCGATGAAGAAGCCACCTTCGGGGTCAGTGGCATCATCTAAAACATAGATTAAGCAAACATGAGTACAAAGTCGTACTCAGCAAGACTTACATAGGAGCTATACTACTCATGCACATGTATCAAGGTAAAGGGAGGTGGGGTTTCACTTGCAGAAATGCCAGCTTTCACTTGGCTAGTCCTGAACTACGAGTCCGCTACTTTCTCCAACCAATTACACCACTATGGTGCCTTCCTCGACTCCCCACGAGAAAGCACGCCATAGCACTCACACTTATGTTGGTGTGTTTTAGAAGTATCCAGTTCAAGTTATCTAATAATCAAGCTAAGCTTTCCAAGCAGTTCATAACCGCAGACGCGGCTATTCGAATAGTTTTGTTAACCCTGCAGGGGTGTACCGCTACACACACATGATCATCATTTACCGCCTTTGATCTCGACACCACTCAAGGGGTGCCAGCGAGGATGCTCACCACAACTGTTACCTCATAGCCGATCTAGTCCGAGAAAGCCGCCTACTTGGGTTGGCTACCACTATCGTGAACCCGGCCGGTTTACCGAAGTGGACCCAAGTGATGTGTGCGTGGTGCATAAGCCGGTCTCGGGTGAGCCGTTCTCTCACTTAGCATCCAGGCCACAGACCTATCAGAACTCCGAACTATTGCGACATCTGGACATCGAAAGGGATGAGTTAATAAGTTGAGAGGGGTCAGTGAGCCCAATGTGTGGTTGTACTCTTCATCTTGGATCACCACACAAGAACTCAGATTTAGGGCGGTGTTCAACGAGACAACCCACCGTGTACTCCTACACAGCCTCTCATCGTTCACCTTGTATTAGGGTCGATTCACCAACATTTTTCTACCATCATCATCATGATCACTACCATCCCGACTCACATAAATGTATCATCATGGTATCACTCTAAGCATGCAATAAGCAGTAACAATTGCAGGGGCCACATGATATCAATAACCTCCTACATTTGCTAGGATTGGGGTTTTGCCTACTACTGTGACAAATGATAGGTCATGCAAAGGAATGGGTTCATCTATGCGATAGAATCGTTATCATGGTGATCATCCTATACAATGCATAAGCGAGACATGAGAGGGAAGTGGGTTTTTATCGACATGATCAATGGGGGTTTGCTTGCCTTGCTGACGAGGTTCGGGTTCGGGGTCTTCAACGAAGGGGGCAGCCTCCTGCTCTGGTTCCACCTCTACTCGACAAACAACAAACAAGGTAGCAATGTAAATACAATGCACAATCACATGATGGAAGGTTGAAACTTTATGTATATGCTTTGATGTGTGAAGCAATTCGATTTAAATGGAGTATATTGCAAATTGAATTGCAAATTCAAACTCCAATTTGAATTCAAACTTGACCAAGTTACAAGTGACATTGTTTGATCATTTTGAACCTTTTGGAAATGTGTATGATATGCCTCTGAAGTGTGGTTGAAATATAGCTTAATTCCATGGTTCAAGTTGCAAAATCATTTGAATTGAATTTGAATTAATTCCAAATAAATCAAATGACATATGCTACTGGTCCCATTTTAAAATCAACTCAAACATAGTTGAAACTTGGATTTTTGGATAGCTTATTTTCTCCTGATCATTTTTCATATATTATTTGTCCAATTTGGAGTTAATATGAATTTTCTATGAATTTCCAAAGTTTGGGTTATTTTCTCGAATTTCTGGAATTTCTTTAATTCAATTTAATTTCTGGAATTGAATTACTGCGTCATCACTGTGCTAGCATGGCGTCAGCAGGGGCTGACTAGTGGGCCAACCCTGTCAGTGGGTCTGAGGTTAATCCCTGTTTAGTTTAAATTGATAGGGGGTTTAAGGGGTCCAGGGCCCCACCTGTCATCGACTCCAGGGGGGCTTAGCGCGTGATTAGGGAAAAACCCACCGGCGGCTTGACGCCGGTGGCCTAGCCACGGCGGAGCCCTTGCCGGAATCGGCTAGAGGCCACGGGAGAGGAAACGGAGGGCATCGGCGTGCTCCTGGAGGTCGTCCGCATCGAGAGGAAGTATCAGGGGGTTACGGGGAGGTCGGGGGCGACGACGGCGACGTGTTGGGCGGAAGCAGAACGACGGCGAGGTTGGGGGAAGAGGCTAGCGTGCACGGCTTGGGATGATCTGGCGTGCGTTCGAAAGATGGAACGTCCGCGAGTCAAACGCGCGCACTGGGGTGCTGTGAGGACCACGAGGACGAGCTCTAGCTCAACCATGGCGGCGAGGAGCTCGGTTCTCATGGCGGATTTGGCTAGAGGGGCTACGGGGTGCTAGGAGCTTGGGGGAAAAACTCAGAAGCTCACCTCGGTTCGAACGGAAGCAACGGCAAGCTCGGGGAGGCTTCCACGACGGCAAATCGACGACGGCGAGCTCGCGGGTCCGGCGACTCCTCGATGAAGCTGGCGACGTCTGCTGAGGCGCTCGGGCTCGATTGGTTGAGGGGAACGACGAAGACGCCTGCTGCGGTTCTTCTGGACACGGTGGCACGGCTCGGGGACGACGGTGGCTGCGTGGACTCGGCGGCGTGCTCCACGGAGTTCCTAGGGCGGCGACGAAATCGAGCACGGGAGGAGGAGGAGGAAGCTCTGGAGGGGGGGAATGGATCAGGACGGGAGAGAGGCGTCTCCAGGCGCGAGAAGGGGGCACGGGGAGGCCTGGACGGCGCTCGGCGGCGACGTGTCGTCCACGGCTGGCTCGGTGGCATTCCACCGAGCAGCTTGGAGGCGCGGGGCGGGGAAGAAGACCCTGCTGCCCCTCTGGGCCGGGTGGGCGGGATGGGCCGGCTTTCTGATTCCTTTTCTGTTTTTCTTTTCTGACATTTGTTGTGCTGTGCTAAAATATATGGCTAGGCATTTTATTAAATGCTGAAAATTTTTATATGGCTTAATAAAAATATATACTAGCCATTTATAAAGTTTCAACATTTTTAAAATTCAAATAATTTGAATCTTAACTCAAATAGGGGTTTTTAATTAATTCCAAGGCACTGTTTGAATATTTGAAAAATTTATGAGCATGGGATGGGTCCCACATCACTTGATATGTGATCACACTCATTTATAAGACTTTTCAAAAATCTAACATGAATTTTTGGAGAAGATTTTTATCTGGCCTTTTGAATTAATTCATCTGGGGGGGTTCCTTCTCCCATTTTTCTTTTGAATTTGATTTCAAATATTTCTTTTGAAAATTTAACATGATGCGAGAGTACTGGCTAACCCTAGCACATTACCTAACAGAGGGTTCTGACAATATTTTTGTAAAATATAGAGTGTTTCCCTTAAGTGAGTAAAAGATCCCAAAGAGGACAAAATAAAAGACCCCAAAAGAGGACACATTAAAAGATCCCAAAGAGGACAAATTAGAGATAAATAGAAAGAGCCAATGAGGCCACAAAAATACAAAAAAATAGAAAAAAGAAATAAAAAAAGAAATAAAAAGAGAGAAGGGGGCAACACCACTATTCCTCTTGAAAGATCCACAACATACTCCGTAGTCATATTTGTTCTCTATAGAGATATTCATATCATTTATGCAAAGTTATGTGGGGATCCTTAAATATAGAACTTGGTTTGCATATTCCAAGGATGAGCCTCCTCAAAAGAGCTCTAGGTCATGAGCACGCAAGATGGATGCACCCCCACTAGTTCCATTGGAGAGCTTACCTTAGCTCATATGTGCATCTGTTGCATGGCAATCCCTACTCCTTACATCATATCTATCATTTGGATTTCTCTCGCCTATGATTGTCCTCGTTGATGTGAGCCTTTCGGACGCTTTTGTCTTCCTTCCCTGTCACTTTTCTATTTTCCACCTAAGCGTTGACATGTCCTGCTCACGCTCATCCATTGCATGAGTGCTCAATGTCGAAAGGGAGAGGATCAGTTTGACTTGTGCCTAACTAGTGGTCTCGGGACGTGTCAAAATAAGATTCCGAAGGAGACCAAGTGTGATGTTTTAGTAGATTGAGTTCTCAATTATTACTATATAGTATTTTTATGCTCTAAACCCATCTCCCACTTCTTGCACGCAAACACCATTTGGAGACATTCGAGTCATGGACAACGAGAGCTCTTGCACCTTTATGTTCTTACTTTGCTAGATTCAATACTAGATATAGACTCTTGCTTCTTATTTTCTTGACTTGAATTGCATATCTTAATTGCTTTACTTTGAAGTTCTTATATGTGTCTTAGCATTTGACCACAGAAATTATCTATGTTATCATATACCTACTCAAGGACGAGCAGGAATTAAGCTTGGGGATGTTGATACGTCCCAAACGTGTCTATAATTTCTGCATGTTCCATGCTCATTTGGGTGACATTGCTATTTGTTTTGCTGCACTTTCATACATTTTTACACATATTTGTACTAACCTACTAACTCAGTGCACCTAGTGCCAGTTTATGTCTGTTGATGTCTATGAATTGCAGTTTTTACCCATATTTACAGATCCCAAAAAATCCCAAAATATATATATAAAAAATCAGCACAACAGAAGCTTCTAGAAGACCGAAGGAGGGATGGAGGGGGGGCACTCCATCCTATGCAGCCAGGGGGCACGGCCCCACTCCTGGACGCGCCAGGAGGCCGCCTGGGGGGGAGGGGCCACCCCCTGGTGCCCCCCTTTCGCCTATATTCACAACCCGTCAAAGAAACCCTCGGGAGAGACCCCGCATCGCAATTTTCCCCTCTGTTCTTCCGTCGCCATGCTTCCAAGATTGGGAGCACCAAAAGATCTCTTCCCGGCACCCTGCCGGCGGGAGGATTGACCTCCGAGAGCTTATCCACCACCATGAGCGCTCCCCAGATGTGCCGTGAGTAGTCCCCCTTGGACCATGGGTCCATGACGATTAGCTATGTGATGTCTTCTCTCAAATCTTGTGCTTCAATTCTTAGCCCTTGTGAGCTACCCTACATGATCAAGGCATCTATGTAATTTTCCTGCTGTTGCTATGTTGTGTTTGCTGGGATCCGATGGATTATGAGATTATCTTCAGATTGTGATGAGTTATATATTTTGTTCTCCTTTTTATATTTTGTTCTTGAGTAATTCTTGCATCTTCTACATTGCTTTTTATTGCTTTGGCCAAGTAGTAGATAATAACTCCAAGAGGGAGCGTTTATGCTTGATTGTGAGTTCATGCCCCTTGATGTCTAGCTTGAGTGACAGAAACATGATACTAGGGGATGTGTTGTTGCCACCAGGGAGAAAACAACAGTGCTTGTAACCACGGTTGCAAGGATTGTTTACCTTACGAAAAGTTTTTTAATGCAGTTGTCTGTTTATTTGGGTTTAAACTTTGGGTGGGGCTCGCAACTTAATACCTGTGAGATGTTCTGGATAGATATCTCAAGGTGGGTGATTAGTGAGTAGATGCTGATGGATAAACGGTCTACTTGTTTTGGCGTACTGCCCATACTTTTGAGCCTCTAACTTTCTTGCAGCATAATTAGCATTGCGGTGTGTTTATAATTATGTCAACTTCCCAGTTGTATATTGTTCACCCAGCTTAGTTGTTTTATCGTGTTTTGGGAGAGAGACATCACTAGTGAACATCATGGGACCCCGGTACATATTTCCACCATTGTTTACACCTCAACTATTTAATGATTTATTTCCTTTCGTTGCAATCACCACTATTATTTCCCGCTTGTGTTTAATTCTTTGTAAACAACAAAGACGGAGAGACTGACAACCTCTCTGAACTTCTTGGGAGCAAAATTATTTTTTGTTGTGTGCAGGTCCACGTCAACTTCTAGCTAGACAATTTCTAGTGTTGTTGCCACCTACTTGCAAAACATGGAGTCCTACAGGAGACATAAACCTTGGTATCTTCACCGAGGAAAATTTACTATTAGCTATATCTCAACCTTCCACTTGGGGTAACCAACGAGGGGCGAGAAGCCATAACCTTCTTGTCCTAAAGTTGAGGTGTTAGGATCATCAATGATAGGTCCATGTGTACTAGGGTTTTGATGGGTGCTAAAGGTTTTGAGATCCTCAACATCTTGTATAGTACTAGTAGTAGTGTGTGTAGGAAGACTCTTAATCCTATCTTCCTCTTATTTTTCTCTAGCCCATCTATCCTTAAGTTTGGCTAGAATCCTAATGTTCTCATTAATTTGCACTTGAATAGCATTCATGGGTGTAGCTTTTCATTCCTCAAGAGGAGAAGTTCTAATTTTAAGCATCTGTACATCATGAGCTATGTTGTCTACCTTCAAAGAGAGACTATATATTTTTTCTAATTTATCTTCTACAGTATTATTGAAGGCCTTTTGAGAAGTGATAAAGTCCTTAACACTACTAGGAAACTGGTCATATGTGGCGCACCCATTTTGCCTTTCTGTGGCACATATGTGGGTGCGCCACAGAAATCCCGCCACTAAAATATCATTTCTGTGTCGCATGTACTGGTGCGCCACAGAAAGGCAACATTCTGTGGCGCACCTGGGCCCGTGCGCCACAGAAATGTTATATTTCTGTGGCGCACCAGGCTCTCATGCACCACAGAAAACGGTGCGCCAAAAAAATATATATTTACATGTGCCACAAAAATATATTTCATGTTGAATTTTTTTTTGTCATCAGCACAAAACAGATTGATCATTACAAATACAAATAGCAGATTATAACAAACATATTCATTATCACAAGTTGTCAACACAGTTTGATAGTCATCAAACAGATTGATCATTACAACTACTCCAAATCCATCACAAGTTATCAAAATCCATCACAAGTTACACAAGACATCACAAGTCATCACATTACAAGTTATTACAAGTCATCATTGTTCAGCGGATCATGTAGAGCACAAGCACGATAAGGGTGAGCAAGATAAGCGGGAGCACGACCAAGTTCTGCATCCGGTTCCTCTTCCTCGTGTGGTCCCTCCACTTGGCTACCGCTTCCTCTATAGTCACGTACCCTTTGTAGTTGTTGCCGCTGAACTTGTTCACTTGTCTATGACAATCCTCCCACTTGTCGTAGACTCCAGGAACCCGTCCATCGAACACCACATAGCACTTCGTCATCTCTATAGTGAAGGCATATTAGTATATCATGCAATGGAAAGAATTAAATGGTTCAAATGCATATATATATATTATCTATATATATATATATATTTCTAAATAATGCAAAGGATTCATGAACATAATAAAAGATATACATACTCATTCTATCTAGGCACACGTCATGATCTAGAGTTTCCCTGACTTGGCGCCGGGAACGGCTTATAGCCATCTTTCGTCGTCCACGTCCTGATGTCAACCTGCATTTTTAGGCGATCTTCGATCTCGCCCTTAGGCATCCCTCTGGGATAGTTTAAGGTCCCACCTGATGTCATCACATCGTGCTGCATGATTTCTGATATTTGGAGTTGGATGCGGAATAAGTCTTCTCTAAGATTATCATCGTCGATTTTCGCCGACCTCTTGGCCCATCCTCGGATACTACATGGCAGTGTAAGCATATTGCAGTCACGGAAGAAGCCTCACAGTTGATGGAGGACGTAGAAGGGATCCTTCACGCTGCGAGTCGGCTACTTGACGCAGGGGAACTCCGTTACGTGTTTGAACACGTGCTTACCATTTCTTGACACATTCCGCCATTTTGTTGGCAAAACTGCATCCGTTTGAGGCGTATCCCTCGAGAGCATCATCTAGAAGACTCCTTATTCGAGCATATTCTTTCTTCTTTATCAAACTCCCCGATTCGAAATAGGTGGCTAGCAAAAACCTCGGCGAAATTAGGATAGGCGTGAAGTATATGTTTCTGCGCAACACAAATGAAACGACATGTGTTGGAAGAGAGCAATGGAAAAAATCTAATTAAGGAAGCTAAAGTTACGTACGGCGACGAGGGCGTGGGTACTTACTCGGGAAAGTAAGGAAAAAGAATGACATTCCTCCTCTTATTGGCCACCAAGAACTATTGGAGGTATGTCTGCGCCATTTCCCGCTCCCCTGATCCTTCGAGTAGCTGGCAGTCACGCATGTAGTATGGATCCACTATCGCTATGTTCGGGGTGTTCTCTCTGTTGATCTTCATCTCCAGATGGAGCACGTAAAGGCGGACCAAGTTGTAGTCGAGCCATCTCAAGTGAAACAGATTGAAGATGTCCTCGTAAGCTATGAAGAATAGATTCGCGGGGGCTTCATGGACAAAGTGCACGTTGTTTGGGACCTTGACCATTAAAAACCGGGTAACCTGGATTTGTTTCACGAAGAAGGAGCTGATCTAGTACCTTGATACTATCATGCAAACTAACGATAGCTCCACGTGCGAGATTACGCAGATCCTTGTTCAGTATCGGTTGACCAGCTACATGAACCCGGACCATGCCATCCTTGGTTACTGGTACCACGGAATCCTGAGCCCGGATCCTCTTCGTTGGCTGCTTCTTGGCCAGCGTCTTACTTCTCTTTCTTTGCTTCTTCTTCACAGGGCCATCCGTTTGGGATTTAATATGCTCACTGGTCGTCTGGCGGAGTGTGTTACGGCTGAAAATGATTCCCATGGCGTATCTTGAGATAAACCATAGTCGAGGCGCCGCTTCTTGGAAGGATCAATTTGATCATCGCGAGCGCGGCCGAAGGCTTCTTCTTGCTCTAGGGATGGAATGTACAATCCTTTCTTGTAGCTGGTGTTGATGAACTCATGGATGTCGAAATAATCATCCTCGTCGTCTTTGAGGCCATGAAGTGGCGCCATGTCCTCTTCATCACGTGTTGGCGGGGCTGGGGGCGTTTGCGGTTGCGATTCAATGGGGCCCTTGGCATGGGGCAGTACACACGCTCCCAACAACTGTTGGTGGCGATTGGTTGTGGCGATGACCGGTGGTGGTGCCCGCGTCCGTGGCCGAGAGGTGGCGCCACCGGTGGTGTGCCCTATCGCGCCAAGACGAATCTGGGTCTTCGGCCATGTCAAGGGCCATTCGAAGCAATCGGCAAGGGTCTTGTGCTCCTCGGCTCCCTGAGGTTGGATGGGGGGGGGGGGTCCATGTCGTCGAACCAGTCAACACCCGAGCAAACCTGACCCTCATCACGGTATCATCAAGTGGCATGGTGTGCATCATGCGGTTCGCCGGTTGTATGAGAACTATTAAGTAATCCGGTGTTGGCGTCGGCCGGCTGAGTCACCACATCCGGTGACACGTTGATTGCGGCCGAGTTGCTTTCAGTCATTCTCGGCAACTGTATTGGTCCAACTCAACCTGCCGCATTCCAAACAGCTATCCCCTCCATCAACCCGACAGGGATCGCGAATCCTCTCCTCCACTTGTTGCGCAACGATGTCCGGAATTGACTCCACATTCTTCTTCAGTTGTTCAACCTCCTATTTTTCCTTTGCCGAGGATGCAGACTTCCTCTCCTTCGTTTTCTTGAAATCATCCTTGTAGTACTCGCCAAACTTCATTCTCATACCAAAGCCGGGCACACGGCAATCTGACATCGGGTGCAACAACTTGCCCCTCTTCTTATAAGCATTGACAACCCTGTTGAAAGTTGTATCCCACGGCACCACCGATGACTGGGAATCCGACGTGCACGCTGGTGATGGAGTACCATATTTTAATTCCTTCTCCTGAACAAGAAAGGTGAACCCATTTAGAAAGTTGGCTTCATTATTTAATTAGAATACAATTAAATTCCTTACCAGCTCTAGCTCAAACGCCTTCACTTCCGGATCGTCGGTAACAAATTCTTGGGCTTCCAAGTCCCAATAGTAGCGGGCCCGGACAAAGTTCCTCATCTGCGGATCCGTGATTTTGAGCCACCCGTTCTCTATTCCGAGGCGTTCCAGCTCGGCGTCCTCCTTGCCCCAAATGGGTTGTTTTCCTCTGTGACCACCGCTTCCGCACTTATGGTTAACAATGTTCATGTCCGGCATCTTCTTCCCCCATGCAGTCCATACTTTAGCATCATGGGACGCTATCCCCGCCTTGAAGGTGTTGAACTCTTCTTCGTTGATCATGGGCTCTTTCAGACTTATCGTCTCCTAGATTTGACCTTTGTCTATCTTTCCCTTCACCCGGCTTTTCCAGCTGCTCAAGGCGTTGCTCATCTTCGTGAAGGCTAATCTATTTACCGCGTTCGTCCCTACATCTAGGTTATCATACTGCGCTGGGAACTTGTATCATTTGTGAAGCTTCCTAATGAGGTTGTCGACCAAAGCCGCATTGGATCTGATGTGCTTGGTGTTGATAGACATGCTTTATTGGATGATGCCCCCGAGTTGCATGATGTAACCTCTTGCAATATGTGCAGGCTTAATGGGAAGGCCACTTAGTGAGACTTCAGTGAACTCCTCGCAGACGGGTAAGAGCACTTGCGGCGTCCGATCCTTCCTGTCCTTATTTTTCTTCTTAGTGGATGGGTCGCCGCCATTAGTGCGGTCGCCGCCATCGGTGCGGTCGCCGCCAGAGGTGGTGGTGTCATCCTCGCCTACACTGGTATCTCTGTCGTCATGATCATCAACACTGCCACTGTCATGCTCATCATCACCGCCACCGCCTTGCTTATAATTATCCTCGTCTGACATTTGCTGGGACAACTTCCAGAATGGCACCTCATCTACGGCTTGTTCTTCGGCACTAGTAGAAGGGTCAGGACCGTTGTTGGCGCCCGACGTGTTTGCACTTCATAAAAAGAGAGGAAAAAACTTAATACAAAAATTTGGCATGACCTTTGCTATGTTTTGGACCTATGAGTGCCCATTTCTCAACCGAAACGGAAGTGAATCAACACTTCGGGAGAAATGGAACCTCTCAACGTAGCCTAACAGGAACATATAATAGTAACCATATAACAGCAACATATAATAGAAACACATTCATATGGGAAAGCTTGCTACAATTCAGTCTAGCTAAACACATTCATGGAGCATTTGTTCAGAAAAAGATTTATAACGATATGGCCAAACTGAAAGTTGCTTCTTTGGATTCAAAAAACACAATTGTGTCGCACCTTGGATTCTAGAAAGTTGCTCCTTTTGGATTCAACCTGAACCAAGAAAAGTAAATAATTTAGAAACAATCAAAGAGAGGTGAAATTCAGAACAATACCTCAAACAAAAGGTAGTACGATGATGGTGAGGGCTCGAGGCGTTGCAGGTCTCCACGGGCTCGAGGCATTGAAGTCTCCACGGGCTCAAGACGACGGTAGCACGCGGCTTCCACGGGCTCAGGGCGTTAAAGGATCCACAGTTTCGAGGCGACGGTTGCGCGCGGCTTCCACGGTCTCAAGGCGACGGTTGAGCTTCCACGGGCTCGAGGCGACGGTGGCGGCCTCCACGGGCGACTCCTCGACGGTGGAGGTGGCGGTCAATCTATGAGAGGGGGTATGGTGTTTGTGAGAGAGAGGCAGGGAGAGAGGGAGGGAGGGGGAGGCTTACCATGGCGGGGGGAGTCGCCGAAGAGGGAGGGGGTCTTTGCGGGAGCGAGGGGATCTACGGTTCGTCTCGAGAGGAAGTTGTGATGGAGAGATGAAGGACGAACCGTAGTTTTGGCTAAGTCAAAAATTTCTATGGCTCACGGGGTGCTGGGTGCGCCACAAAATTCTTGGCCTTAGTCCAAAACTGGAGCTACTCTGTTTTGGGACATGGAACAAAAATATCCTAGTGGTAAGGGGGGTTGGTTCTACATGTGAGAACCTTGGGCAGCTAGGTTCGAATCCTGGCTAGCTCGCATATTGTTTTCATTTTTGAATTATAAATCATGCATATGCTTGTCAAAATAAAAATCATGAATCATACATATGCGTGTTATCTTGATCACACATGTGCATACACAAAAAATGTCACGTCATCTCTCGATCGAGTGATGCCTCGATCGGTTCCGAGCTAGCTAGCCTCTATTAATCTTCTTGCCTTTCTTCTTCGCGATTGAACATTTTAGCCCGGGCACCTTGAGATTTCTTCTAGTGAACGGACAACCTTTAGTAGGTAGAGTGGTCTTCCTTCTTACTTTACTAGTGGTAGGCATGTCGAAGTACTTGTCGAATTCCTCTTCGATCTTCGGATCGCCATTTTTGTCAAAGTCTTGCTCGTTGGCGTCTCCGTCCATTCTGATGATTCTCCTCTTGCTGGTCCTGACGACAACACGGCTGGGCTTTTCCGGGTCAATAATGAAAAAGCATTGGTCAACTTGGCTAGCGAGCACCCATGGCTCATTTTTCGCTGAGGCGTTCTTTGATTTTTCATCAGGTATAACCATGGTGGTGAAATACCGGCCTTCTTTTACGACGTTCTTGGCCCATCTAACACGGAACATCGGCACCATCTCCCCACGGTAGTCGAGCTCCCATATCTCCTCGATCTTTCCAAAGAATCTTTCCTTGACAGTGGCCTCGTCATCGGCGAATGATAGCATAGTAACTCCTGAGTTTTGATATTCAAAACTCTTGTCCTTTTCCTCTGTGTAGAATCTATAACCGTTGATGTCGTGCGACTGATAGGTCCATAGGTTGTGCACGAGGCACTGTGATAAGGAGAATATGAGTTGTTGATCTTCGTTAAAAGGTGCATGCGGTGGATTGTACAATAGTCGTTTCTTGAACCAACCCGTGAAGCTGGAGTTGTTCTCTCTCATTATGTCTCCCATCTTCCTCGGTCGGCATAGATCGATGTACTTCTGTTCAATTAAGCTTTTGTGCTCTTCCATCCAAGGGTCGACCAATTCGATGTATTTTAGCACGACTCGGTGTGCCCTGTCAAAGTCGGCACATCGATCAGCGATGCCCACATGAAGTGCGTGGTAGCCCTCGCGGTGACCATATCCAGCGAGCCTGCCGAGGTGCTTCTTGGTGGGAAGACCAACATTCTCTTCCTCGGTTAGATAATTCTGGCAGAAGGAGATCCACTCGTAGGTCAGAAATCCTTTGGCTATGCTTACATCTGGACGGGACCTATTGCGAACGAATCCTTTAATGACACTGTTCATCCTTTCGAACGACATCATGTTGTGCAGGAACGTCGGCCCGAGATGGATGATGTCATCCACGACATGGACTAGCAGGTGCACTATGATGTCGAATAATGCGGGCGGAAAATAAATCTCAAGCTATCATAATATCACCACGATTTCTACCTAGAGCATTTCGAGCTGCTTCACACCGATAGACTTCCTAGAGATGACATTGAAAAAGTTGCAGAGGCCACACAACGTCTCACGGACGTGCTCGTCCATTATCTCTCAGATCGTAACGGGAAGTATCTGCGTAATCAGTAGTGGCAGTCGTGACACTTCATCCCGCTGAACCGTTTCTTTGCTAAGTCTAGATATCTGCTTATCTTCCCTAAGTAACTGTGAGGAACTTTCACTCCTAGGAGGCACTAATGATGTCCGCCGGGATCTCCTTGTTCATGATGATGATGTCCGCCGGCATCTCCTTGTTGATGATGATGATGTCTGCCGGCTTCTCCTTGTTCACGCATGAAACCGTGCACATACAGCTCCATGCATCAGGGGTTTGCATCTTTGGCATGGACATCTTATCTGGGTCCGGTTGTTCAGAATCATGTCGGCTTTTGCCTCTTCCTTGTATCTACGCACTCGACCTCCGGTCATCTTGATGACCATGGTTGCCTATGCAGCACAATTAGAGTGTTTTAATTAGAACCACACAATTAATGCGCATGCACATGGTCGCCGGAAAAATTATGCATGACTTTCCTACAAATAGGAAATATGGGTAGTGCAAAAAATTTCCGAAATGGAAATGAATCAACATTTCGTCAAACATCCATGCACCACGCCGACGTAAGCTAAGTGACAAAAAAATGGCGCACACACACGGTGACACGGCCACACAAAACATACAGCTCCATGTCACATATGTACAACACATGTCATATACACACGGCGCACACCGCCGGCCACACAAAACATACATCTCCATTTCCTGCAACTACTCAACTCGTAGATTCGATCGAAGACGACACCACAGTGAGAGACAGTGGTGTTTGGATAGGATAGTGAAGAAAAAAAGATATGGAGAAGACAAACAAAGTGTTGGAGAGGCTTCCCCTTACAAATATATCAACCCAAATAGGTTAAACAACTAGAATTGAATGAAACAATGGGAAAATGGGGTGGGGTGAGGAGGAGCACAACCTAGAGGGAGCAACGAATGAACTTGGGGTGGTGGTGGAGGAGAGGGTGGGGCTTTAAATGCTGGATCCAGAGGCCACTTTCTGTGGCGCACCTGTATCCATGCGCCACTGAATGTCTAGTTTCTGTGGCGCATGTATTGGGGTGCGCCACAGAAACTTGACATTCCGTGGCGCATGGATACATGTGCGCCACAGAAAGTGGCTTCCAGATCCATGTGGTGGTCCCCACCCAAATTTCAGTGGCGCACCACTGAAATGGTCACTTTAGCGGCGCATGCTGCTCCCGTATGCCATAGAAATGTCTATATTTTTGTGGCGCACGGGGTCACATGCGCCACAAAAATAATTTCGTGGAGCACGCACTTTCAGGTGACCACATAAATCATGTCTATCTATAAGAAGTTTCCTAGTAGTCTAGGATAAATGTTGTTGTTCCCATAGTTGTTGGATGGGAACGGTCTAGGATTGTTGCTACCAAAATTACTCCTATAAGCATTATTGTTAAAGTTGTTCCTAGGAATAAAATTAACATCCACTTGCCCTCTTAATTGAGAAGCCAAATAATTTATAGGAACATCATGATGATCAATGGGAGCATGCTTAGTAAGTAGAGACATAATCAAGTCAAACTTTTCATTTAATGATCTCCTCAACAGAGTTTACCTTCCAACCTGTTGGTGATCTTTCGGTGTGCCATTGAGAATAATTTGTCATCATATTATCCAATAGATTCGTGGCAGCACCAAGTGTAGTTAACATGAAGGTTCCTCCCGCGGCGAGTCCAACAGATTCTATGAGCTAGAGTTTAATCCGGCATAGAAAGTTTGGATAACCATCCAAGTAGTCAAACCATGTGTAGGGCAATTGTTAACAAGAGACTTCATACGTTCCCACGCTTGGGCAACGTGTTCATTATCCAATTGTCTACAATTCATAATGTTACTTCTCAACTGGATAATTTTAACAGGTGGGTAGTACTTTCCAATAACAGCATCCTTGCAACTATAGCAATAATCTATGCTATTCCAAGATAAGGATTGGAGCCACTCTTAGCTCTTCCTCTCAAAGAGAACGGAAAAAGCATAAGTTTAACAATGTAATCATCTACTTCTTTGTTCTTTTGCATATCACAAAGCTCGCAACTTTTGTTTAAGTGCAAAGCAGCATCATCTCCAGCACCAGAGAATTGTTCTTTCCTAACAAGATTCAGGAAAGCAGGTTTGATTTCATATGAAGGCGCTGAAGTGGCCGGTGGAGTAATAGGAGTGATAATAAAGTCATTGTTGTTGTGACTAGTGAAGTCACACGACTTGGTTTTTTCAGTGGAACCCATAATAACAGCAGCAAACCAGAGCAAAGTAACTAATATTTTTGTGGTTTTTGGTATAAGACTCTAAAGAAAAAACTAGAAAGTAAACTAACAAGACTAAAAATCAATGGTAAAAGATATTGTGCAACTCTCCTATCTTGTAGATTGGAGTCCCTGGCAACGGCGCCAGAAATGAGCTTGATGCTAACGAGGAAGTTGTCTTCTTCTTTCCCCTCATTGGTTACCTCAAGTGGAAGGTTGGGATGTAGCTAGCGGGAAATTTCCCTTGGTAAAGATACCAAGGTTATCGTACGAGAAGGACTCCGAATTCTTGAAGTAGGTGTCACCAGCGCCAGAGATTAAGTTTCCTAAAGGAGATAAGGTGTAACGACCCAATTCACATAGAATTGGAGTCTCTGTGATCAAGTGCCAGTCCTTGGATCGAACTCGCTGGCACACACAATATCATAGATGTATATCAAAGTACAATTGCATCATTATTACATCGTATGAGCCAGAAATATATGAATAACAAGTTGCATAGCTCAATTCTAGCTTATTCAACATAAATATAACGGAAGCAAAAGCAAGTAACGAGGAGTCCCATCAACATCCACAAGCTAACATGCTGAGTGAAGACCCGCGACCCTAAACGCACCTTACTGGTCGTCTGAAAAACCTGCAACACCGAAGGTGACAGCCCGACAACGGGTCAGTAAATCTGATTTCTACGGCAAGTCACACGAAAAAGGATATAACAGACCTATCGCTACATGCAAGGATAAGTCAAAGGAAAGGCTTATCGTTTTGTTTTGCAGAAAGCTGGGTTTTCCCAATCTACCTAGTCAAAATTTTAGTTTAACTTACTACTTAAGATTGAACTGGGCACACCAGTTCCAATCCACACCCTTTATTAAATCTTTCCCACTCAAGTTTATTATGGTGATTTATTTGTCAAGATCCTCCAGTAACAGTAATGTCTAGTAGCTCAAGATTGTCCATAACCGGGGCCACGGCTAATCATGATTAGTTTTTACTCTGCAGAGGTTAGTACACTTTTCCCGCTGGACTCAACCCGAAGATTGAGACGAAATCTTTCAGAAGAGGTCACCTACACCCAACGGCAAGCCGGTACCACATATCACATCTACATCTGCTAGCTTTGCACGGGAGAGGCTTCCTACATCGTACTCAAGTAAGCGAGATCCCATATGGCCAGCGGTTGTACATGGAAGATCCTTGTCACCAAGTATGTCTGATCTTTTTGAGCCTGGACGGCGCCCACTTACGTTCAGAGGTTAGATACCATTACGTACTTTCGACCACCAAAACCAACCATTAGGGGTACAACCTGGTCTCGACTTAGATAAGGCACGAGCCCCGAGGAAGCACTCCCTGCCTGTCCAGAGGTGTATTCTAATTAAAGGTTGCTAGTCAAATCATTAAATCCTTACATAGCTCAATGTAATTTCAAACCAATCCACGTCTACAAGCATAGAAAATATATAGCAAGCACGTTTTAGGTTGTCTAAGCAAACAGGATAAGATCATTGTCAGAACCCTAATTTAGGTTTGTGCTTTGCTAAGCTAGCTTTTTGCATCATAAAAAAAATTTCAAAAGAAAAGGAAATGGGGAAAAGAAAAGACCTAAGTGAATTAAATAAAAAGGCCAGAAATAAATCTTTTTCCAAAATTCTTTTGGATATGTTGAAAAATCCTAAAAAAGAGTGTGATCATATAAAAGTGATTTGGAATTAATCCCTTGCTCATAGATTTTTCAATAATCCAAATAGTGGCTTGGAAATTAAATCATTTGCCTATTTGAATTGAAATTCAAATAATTGGAAATTCAAAAATTCCCAAAATTTGGGGTTGACTTCTATATAGTCACCTAGGTTTTATAAAAATAATTGGGGATTTTATAAAATGCCCTGGATATTTTTTTAACTGGGCAAACAAATAACAGAAAACAATAAAAAGAGAAACAGGGGAAAAGACCTTACCTTACCTGAGGCCCACCTGGCCTTTGGCTTGCCCCAGCCCAGCCGCACCCCCTTGTCTTCTTCCTCCTTGCCAGAAGGAGCGCTGGACGCGCCGTGCACTGCGCATGGACGCCAGCTCCTGCTCCTGGCCACGCAAGGCCTCCCCTTCCTCTATCTTCTCACGCTGGAGACGCTGGAGAAGCCCAGCTTCACTTTCCCCCTCTCTCTAGCCCATTCCCCTCTGTTTCCGCGCGCAACCGTAGCACACCGCCGGCCACCGTAGTGCACCGCCGTGGCGAACTACGACGAGGGACTCCTCCTTCGTGTCCAAACACTCCGCAGACGTCGTCCTCGTCGAGCCCCGAGCGGAATCGAGCCCCGAAGCATAGGAGAGGTCGCCACCTTCTCCAGTTTGTCGCCGGCCGCCGACGACCTCCAAGACGAATTCGCCGCCGTACTGCTTCCCCCGCCCCCTACGTCCCCTCCATCGTCTCTGGTGAGCTCCCAGCTCCATTTCACCCCCATCCGTGCTCCCCCCGCACCATCCGTCGTTATTCCTCCATAGACAGAGGCTCCGGCTGCCGCCTCCTCGACGCAGCCATGGCCTGAAGCCTCCCCCTCGAGCCCCTCCTAGCCCAGGCGACGCGCGGCGTCGCGAGCAACCTGCCAGTGCTCTTTTCCCCCTCTCCTGTGCCCGTTCCCCTCTCTCCGGCGAGCACTCCGGCCGGCAACAGTGGCCTCCGGCGACGACACCATTGGCGCACCCTAACCCGGTGGACCGGGGCCCCCTCTAATTAACCTGTGGTTAATTAAACCGGGTTTAACCCTTGTGACACTGACAAAGGGACCCCACCGGTCAGCCCCCCCCTTGCGTCATGCTGACGTCATAATGACGCAGTATTTCTTAAATCTTTTATTAAATCAGAAAATTCCAGAAAATGGCCTAAACTTTGAAATTGAATAACTTTTAAACCGTAAGTCCAAATTCAAAGTGTAATATATGAAAAATTATCAGAATAAAATTCTCTATCCAAATAACCAACTTTCAACCTTGTTTGAAATGTTTACAATAAGGGATCAGTAGCATTTTTCTATTTGGCTCTTTTTTATTAAATCAAATAAATTACAATGCTCATTTGAAATTCAACCAATGCAATGCAAAGGTGATCACTTGTACTTCAGAAGCTTTTCACACACATGACCAATGGGTTTGCAATGAAAAAACTTTAGCAAATGCAACTTGAACCAATTTGATTACATTTGGAGTTTGAATTTGAAATTACTTTTCAAATCAACTTCAATTAACATGTGGCAATTGAAACATAGGTCACATCAGTACCTTGCCATGCTATGTTTTGCATATTGATTGTGCATTGTACTATGTTGAATGTGCATTACTTTCAGTGCTTCGGTGATTGCATCTTCTCGGTAGAATTGATCTCGGAGACGAGTTCAACCTCACGTCAGAAGACCAGTACCTCGTGATCGTCAGCAAGGCAAGCACCCCCTCTTTGATCATGTCGATAAAATCCCAGTTCCCTCTCATTCTCGCAAATGCATGTTTAGGATATCACCATGATACGTTCTACCGCTAGTTGAACCTATTCCTTTGGATGACCTATCATTTTGTCACAGTAGTAAGCAAACCACAATCCTAGCAGATGTAGGAGTTGGTTGTTATCTTGTGCCCCCTGCAACTGTTACACCTTATTGCATGCTTAGAGTTGTTACCTGAGGCTACTTTGTTGTGAGTCGGGATGGTAGTGATCATGTGAATGATGGCGGTAACGTGTTGGTGAATCTACCCTAAACAAAGGTGAACGATGAGAGGCTGTGTAGGAGTACACAGTGGGTTGTCTCGTTGAACACTGCCTTAGGCCCGAGTTCTTGTGTTGTTATCCAAGACCAAGAGTACGACCACACATTGGGCTCACTGACCCCTCTCGGCCTAGTACCTCACCCCGGACCTGTCCAGGAGTCGCAAGTAGTTCGCCCTTTAACGATCTCAAGCAGGTGGAACCAAGGTAAGTGGTTGGCGTAGGTTGTGGGAACGTTGAATCAAGTGATAATGATCGAGTTGAGCTTGATGGCGTTCACACAACGTTTGAGTCCGCATCGGAAAAATCGGCCGGATTCCGATTGTGGTCCCAACTCAAATAGGCGACTCCCTAGGACTAGAGATGGTCCCGTGAGTGAAGTGTCGTGGCAGCATCCTCGCCGGTACTCATTTGAAGGGTCCGTCCCCAGGCGGTAACTGATGAGGCGTGTGTGTAGCAGTACATCCCTGCAGGGTTAATGAACTATCCGAATAGCCGTGTCCGCGGTTATGGACTACTTGGAGACGTTTACTTCATCTTAGACAACTTGAATGGTTACTCTTAAAACTTACCAAGATAAGTGTGAGTGCTATGGCGTGCCTTCTCGTGGGGAAGTCGAGAGGGGCACCATAGTGGAGTATTGATTGGAGACTGTTACTTGGACTCGTGTACGCTCCTTACCTCATTCTGGTATTCGTAGTACAGGACTAGCCAAGTCAAAGCTGGCACTTCTGCAAGTGAAACCCCACCTCCCTTTGCCTTGATACATGTGCATGAGTAGTATAGTTCCTATGTAAGTCTTGCTGAGTACGACTTTGTACTCACGTTTGCTTATTCTATGTTTTAGAGACGAGACCACTAACCCTGATGGTGGCCTCTACCTCGAGCTCGACGTGGACCAGGTCGTATAGTTCCAGGCAGCAGCCTGTGCCCTTTGGAGGGTCGTTGTATTTTCTTTCAGGCTTCTTAAGCCATTTGTTAACCTTGTCTTTACTAAGACATAATTTGCTTCCGTTTTTGTTTGATGTAATGTTGGATCACAACCATGTGATCTCTGCTTGTAATACAATTACTATGTCTGCTCTGTTTAGCAGAAGTATAAAGAATATGAGTTTGTAGAGTTCGTGTTGTGATTACCTGCTGTTTACACTGGACATGTATGTTGCGTGTATGATTATAACATGCATGTCTTAGTGTGGGGTTCGATAGCTTAGTTGTGTTCTTGCCGGCGGTATTTTATACACCAAGTGGCCCTTAGATGTGCGCAGCTTGGGGCATCGCGATGCGATTGCTCGTGACTCTGTCACGTGGCACACTTTGTTGTATGGTTGAGCCCGCCCGAGATCCCGACTAAGTGATCGGGATGGAGTAAGTCTATGTAAGGGTTATGATTCAATCGATAACATGGTTGAGGCGACTTGTCTATGAGTATGGGATTCACCACCCATAAGCATTTAGACTTGTGAGCGGACGATGAGGACCCATCTCAGTTGATCATCCGGCCTGGATGGGATGCCCCTCATGTTCGATGCTTACCGAGAGTGATCTGTGCTTGGACTTGTCTGCTTAGACAAGTGGGTACGACTCTCGGCTCTCCATGTGATTGTATTGTGACCGGAATTACATACGCTAACCCCGGGTCCCGAAAGACTTGGTATCAGAGCAGGACTGCCTGTAGGATTATCTAACCTTGGCCGATGTCGAGTCTAGCATTATATAGTTATATAGTTACTTTGGGTATAAGGGAACAACGTAAGACTTCTTTTTCTGCTTACCCTCATCGATCTGAGTTCTGAGTCACCCTCATCTTGTTCTACGGGAAGATAGGACTAGGATCATCTATGTCTTTACTAGGACATCTCGTTGATTGCTTCTTTGTAGCTGTAGGAGTGTTGTGGTCTTTCTGGGCCATCATTCCATACTGTTTCTGTGGAAGTGATGTCCGTTATTCTGTAGGTTGTCTCAATTTCCATCCCGGTGCAGCCGTTATGCTGTCCGTTTGTGACTTTGATGTTATTGCATTATAGTCTTGTATCTTAGCATAGAATTGTGTCCAAATCCTATTTTTATTGTTGATTCTTATCACACAGAATGTCAGGTGCAAATCAAGGTGTTGATCCCAGTTCCGGTAACATAGACGGTGAAGAACCTCCACCACCAACCTCAACGGCAGAAATAATGATGGAGGCTGAACCGAATCGTCGCGATCAGACACGTCTTCTCGAGTGTATTGAGCAGAACACTTCTCGTCAGCGTAATAGTGTTGTTACCATCCAGGACTTCATGCTCCTCAACCTGCCAGTATTCTGATGTTCTTCTAAGCCCCTTGATGACGATGATTGGCTTCGTTCCCTCGAGCGTATGCTTGAGACAGCCCATGTTGCTCCCGGTGATCATGTGCTATTCGCGGCATACTTTCTGGAAGGTGCTGCTCTTCAGTGGTGGGAGAATTTTGTAGCAATGCAACCAGTTGGTCACGTGGTGACTTGGCTAGAGTTCTATGATGAATTCCGAGGATATCATATTCCGGATCAGCTGATCGAGCGCAAGAGAGAAGAATTTTGCAATCTGACCCAAGGAAAGATGTCTGTTCATGAGTATAGGACTGAGTTCACTCGTCTAGCACGTTATGCCCAAGAAGAAGTATCCACCAATGCCAACAAACAAGCAAGGTTCCGCAAGGGACTTAGCCCCGTCCTTCGTCATGACCTGAATCTTCACGAGTTCGTCAACTTCAGGGACTTGCTCGTTAAATCCTTCAAGGCCGAGTATGGAAATGAGTTGTATGAAGAGTCTCGCAAGCGTGATCGTGAGTTTGCTCAATCTTCTGGCCCAGTTTCTCGAAAACACTGTGTATGGATTCCCTTCAATGACGTCAGTCATGCTGTAAGTGCTTCTAGACCACCAACCACCATATATCGTCCACCTCAACCCAATCTTCCTCCTTAGAATTTTGTTGGACAATCAAGTGCTCAAGTTCCTTTCATTCCACGTGGTGTTTGTTTCCAATGTGGACAATCAGGCCACAATGTTCGAGAGTGTCCTCAGAATCATGTAGCCACCACACCTAATCCAAAGCAAGCCTTTCGTCGTGGCAAGCCACCACCCAAGACTTCCAATGTCAAGCCTCCTGTTTATGAATATGGTTATGTGAATCACGTATCCATTCTAGATTCCCACAAGTCAACCGATGTTGTACTCGGAACCCTTCCTGTCAATTCCTCCCCAGCTTTGGTTCTGTTTGACCCAGGAGCATCTCATTCATTCATATCCCAGGACTTTGCACTGTCACATGACATCTCTTTTTCGATGTTATCCACCCCCTTAGTTGTGCGAGCCCCTGGATCCAGATGGCACACCACCATGGTGAGTCCTGAGAATGAAATTGCAATTGAGGGTTTAGTATTCCTTGCCTCACTTATAGCCCTCAAGTCTTCAGAAATTGATGTGATCCTAGGTATGGATTGGTTATCAAGACAGAATGCTGTCCTTGATTGTAAAGCCAAATCAGTTAAACTAAACCATCCATCAGGCCAGACAATCAAGTACACCTCACCAAGCTCTAAAACCCAGGTGCATTCTTTGAATGTGCTTCCTCTTCCAGACCTTGAAGATATTCCGGTGGTTCGTGACTTCCCGGATGTCTTTCTAGAAGAGCTTCCAGGAATACCACCTGACAGATCTGTAGAGTTTTTGGTAGATCTTATCCCAGGAACCGCCCCAATATCCAGACGCCCATATAGAATGGCCCCACGTGAGTTAGCTGAGCTCAAAATCCAACTTGAAGCTTCGTTGGCAAAAGGCTTCATCCGCCCTAGCTCATCGCCATGGGGTTGTCCCGTTCTGTTTATAACAAAGAAAGATGGAACATAAAGGATGTGCGTACACTATCGCCCGCTAAATCTAGCGACGATAAAGAACAAGCACCCACTGTCCAGGATCAATGATCTTTATGATCAACTTGCAGGATCCTCTGTCTTCTCCAAGATGGATTTGAGATTAGGCTATCATCAAATCAAAATCAGAAACGCGGACATTCCCAAAACGGCTTTCACTACTCGTTATGGTCTTTATGAGTACACCGTTATGTCCTTCGGTTTAACCAATGCCCCCGCCACATTCTCGCGCTTGATGAATTCGATCTTCATGGAGTACCTAGATAAATTTGTTGTATTTTATCTTGATGACATTCTCATCTACTCGAAGAACGAAGAAGATCACGCAGAACATCTTAGGCTGGTATTGATGAAACTTAGAGAGCATCGCCTGTATGTTAAGTTCTCCAAGTGTGAATTCTTGCTACCAGAAGTGACCTATTTAGGCCACGTGATTTCTGAAAAAGGCATTGATGTCAATCCCGAGAGAGTTCAGGCCGTCCTTGAGTGGACTCCACCTGAATCGATTAAGCAAGTTAGGAGTTTTCTTGACCTAGCAAGCTATTGTCGCCGCTTCGTCGAGAACTTTTCTAAAGTTGCAAAGCCTCTAACTGAACTCCTCAAGAAAGAGACGAAATTCGAATGGACCCCCAAGTTCGAGGAAATATTTCAAGATCTAAAAAGAAGATTGACTTCTGCACCCGTACTTGCGCCTCCAGACACCAAAAAGGATTTCGAGATCTATTGTGATGCCTCACGGCAAGGGTTAGGATGCATACTTATGCAAGATAGACATGTGGTAGCCTATGCTTCACGCCAGTTGCGGCCACATGAAGAGAACTATCCTACCCATGATCTTGAACTCACTGCCGTAGTTCATGCCCTGACAACTTGGCGACATTACCTCCTTGGTAGTCGTTGTGAGATCTATTCCGACCACCAAAGCCTGAAATACATTTTCACCCAGCCAGATCTTAATCTCAGGCAAAGACGCTGGATTGAGTTGATAAAATATTATGACTTAGGAATTTCTTACACCCCAGGCAAAGACAATGTCATGGCTGATGCACTAAGTCGTAAGTCGTATTGTAACAACCTCATGTTACAACAGTATCAACCACTTCTTCATGAGAATTTCGACAGCTCAACCTCGAGATTGTTCCTCGTGGATCTCTTTTCAACTTGGTGGCGAAACCAACCCTTGACGATAAAATCATAGTTGCCCAAAGGCGTGCACGAGGTGTTCGCCGGATCAAGGAGCACATTACTAGCGTTTTTACTAAATGTTTCTCCACAGATAGTAAGGGAACGGTATTCTTTGAACATCGTTTGGTAGTACCTAAGAATAGGTAACTAAGGCAACTCATCCTCAAAGAAGCCCATGACACACCCCTCTCGATTCATCCCGGTAGCACAAAAATGTACCGAGATCTACGCCAGAGATTTTGGTGGACTAGGATGAAGAGAGAAATTGCTCAGTTCATTGCTGAATGTGATGTTTGTCGTCGCGTTAAGGCAGAACATCAAAGACCTGCTGGTACTCTTAGACCTTTGCCTATCCCCGAGTGTAAATGGGACAAAGTCAGTATGGATTTCATCACTGGCTTTCCAAAAACCCAGAAAGGAAATGATGCCATCTTCGTTGTCATTGATCGACTTTCAAAAGTTGCTCACTTCCTTCCAGTTCAAGAGTCTATAACTGCTAGCCAGTTAGCGGACTTGTATGTCTCCCGAATCGTGTCACTTCACGGTGTTCCTTTGGAAATAAATTCAGACCGTGGTAGTCTTTTCACTTCTCGATTTTGGGAAAGTTTCCAGAATGCTATGGGAACCCATCTCTCCTTTAGCACCGCTTATCACCCGCAGTCCAGTGGTCAAGTAGAAAGGGTAAATCAAATTCTCGAAGACATGCTCAGAGCTTGTGTTATCTCTTTCGGAAATAAATGGGAGAATTCTCTTCCTTTTGCCGAATTTGCGTATAACAATAGCTTCCAATCTAGTTTGGGCACGGCTCCTTTTGAATTTCTCTATGGACGGAAATTTTGAACACCCCTAAACTGGTCAGAAACCGGTGAAAGACAATTCTTTGGACCGGATTTGATTCAGGATGCAGAAGAGAAGGTTCGCATTGTTCGTGAGAAATTGAAGACAGCCCAGTCTCGTCAGAAAAGCTATTATGATCGTCATCATAGGGAAGAAAGCTATAATCTGGATTAGAAGGCTTACCTTCGGGTTACTCCTCTGAAGGGTACCCAACGTTTCGGTATCAAAGGCAAGTTGGATCCACGTTACATCGGTCCTTTTCGCATTCTCTCTAAACGTGGAGAAGTTGCCTACGAATTGGAACTACCCCCGCACCTCTCCCAGGTTCATGATGTCTTCCACGTCTCTCAACTCAGGCGTTGCTTCAAGGACCCCATCCGCGAAGTAGACCACGAAACGCTTGATCTCCAAGATAACCTTTCGTATCGAGAGTACCCTGTTCGTATTCTTGATGAAGCCGAGCGTAGCACCAGACGTCAGAAGATCAGATTCTTCAAAGTGCAGTGGTCACATCATTCACAGAAAGAAGCCACCTGGGAACGAGAGGATCGTCTACGAGCTGAGTACCCCACCTTCCTCCCGACGACTTCTGAATCTCGGGACGAGATTCTTTTGAGTGGGGGCGAGTTGTCAGAACCCTAATTTAGGTTTGTGCTTTTCTAAGCTAGCTTTTAGCATCATAAATCTTTTTGCAAAAGAAAAGGAAATGGGGAAAAGAAAAGCCCTAAGTGAATTAAATAAAAAGGCCAGAAATAAATCTTTTTCCAAAATTCTTTTGGATATGTTGAAAAATCCTAAAAATGAGTGTGATCATTTTAAAAGTGATTTGGGATTAATCCCTTGCTCATAGATTTTTCAATAATCCAAATAGTGGCTTGGAAATTAAATCATTTGCCTATTTGAATTGAAATTCAAATAATTTGAAATTCAAAAATTCCCAAAACTTGGGATTGACTTCTATAGAGTCACCTAGGTTTTATAAAAATAATTGGGGATTTTATAAAATGCCCTGGCTATTTTTTTAAATGGGCAAACAAATAACAGAAAACAATAAAAATAAAAACAGGGGAAAAGACCTTACCTTACCTGAGGCCCACCTGGCCTTTGGCTTGGCCCAGCCCAGCTGCACCCCCTTGTCTTCTTCCTCCTTGCCAGAAGGAGCGCTGGAGCGCAGTGCACTTCCCATGGACGCCAGCTCCTGCTCCTGGCCACGCAAGGCCACCCCTTCCTCTATCTTCTCACGCTGGAGACGCTGGAGAAGCCCAGCTTCACTTTCCCCCTCTCTCTAGCCCGTTCCCCTCCGTTTCCGCGCGCAACCGCAGCACACCGCCGGCCACCGTAGTGCACCGCCGTGGCCAACGACGATGAGGTACTCCTCCTTCGTGTCCAAACGCTCCGCAGACGTCGTCCTCGTCGAGCCCCGAGCGGAATCGAGCCCCGAAGCAAATGAGACGTCGCCCCCTTCTCCAGTTTGCCGCCGGCCGCCGACGACCTCCAAGACGAATTCGCCGCCGTACTGCATCCCCCGCCCCCTACGTCCCCTCCATCGTCTCTGGTGAGCTCCCAGCTCCATTTCCCCCCCCATCCGTGCTCCCCCCGCACCATCCGTCGTTATTCCGCCATAGACAAAGGCTCCGGCCGCCGCCTCCTCGACGCAGCCATGGCCTGAAGCCTCCCCCTCGAGCCCCTCCTAGCCCAGATGACGTGCGGTGTCGCGAGCAACCTGCCAGTGCTCTTTTCCCCCTCTCCTATGCCCGTTCCCCTCTCTCCGGCGAGCACTTCGGCCGCCAACAGTGGCCTCCGGCGACGACGCCATTAGCGCACCCTAACCCACGAGCTAATCCCCCCCCCCATGTAACTGACCGGTGGACCCGGGGCCCCCTCTAATTAACCCGTGGTTAATTAAACCGGGTTTAACCCCTGTGACGCTGACAAAGGGACCCCACTGGTCAGCCCCCCCTTGCCTCATGCTGACGTCGTAATGACGAAGTATTTCTTAAATTTTTTATTAAATCAGAAAATTCCAGAAAATGGCCTAAACTTTGAAATTGAATGACTTTTAAACCGTAAGTCCAAATTCAAAGTGTAATATATGAAAAATTATCAGAATAAAATTCTCTATCCAAATAACCAACTTTTAACCTTGTTTGAAATGTTTACAATAAGGGATCAGTAGCATTTTGCTATTTGTCTCTTTTGTATTAAATCAAATAAATTACAATGCTCATTTGAAATTCAACCAATGCAATGCAAAGGTGATCACTTGTACTTCACAAGATTTTCACACACATGACCAATTGGTTTGCAATGAACAAACTTTAGCAAATGCAACTTGAACCAATTTGAATACATTTGGAGTTTGAATTTGAAATTACTTTTCAAATCCACTTCAATTAACATGTGGAAATTTAAACATAGGTCACATCAGTACCTTGCCATGCTATGTTTTGTATATTGATTGTGCATTGTACTATGTTGAATGTGCATTACTTTCAGTGCTTCGGTGATTGCATCTTGTCGGTAGAATTGATCTCGGAGACGAGTTCAACCTCACGTCAGAAGACCAGTACCTCGTGATCGTCAGCAAGGCAAGCACCCCCTCTTTGATCATGTCGATAAAATCCCAGTTCCCTCTCATTCTCGCAAATGCATGTTTAGGACATCACCATGATACGTTCTACCGCTAGTTGAACCTATTCCTTTGCATGACCTATCATTTTGTCACAGTAGTAAGCAAACCACAATCGTAGCAGATGTGGGAGTTGGTTGTTATCTTGTGCCCCCTTCAACTGTTACACCTTATTGCATGCTTAGAGTTGTTACCTGAGGCTACTTTGTTGTGAGTCGGGATGGTAGTGATCATGTGAATAATGGCGGTAACGTGTTAGTGAATCTACCCTAAACAAAGGTGAACGATGAGAGGTTGTGTAGGAGTACACAGTGGGTTGTCTCGTTGAACACTGCCTTAGGCCCGAGTTCTTGTGTTGTTATCCAAGACCAAGAGTACGACCACACATTGGGCTCACTGACCCCTCTCGGCCTAGTACCTCACCCCGGACCTGTCCAGGAGTCGCAAGTAGTTCTCCCTTTAACGATCTCAACCAGGTGAAACCAAGGTAAGTGGTTGGCGTAGGTGGTGGTCACGTTGAATCAAGTGATCATGATCGAGTTGAGCTTGTTGGCGGTCACGCAACGTTTGAGTCCGCATCGGAAAAATCGGCCGGATTCCGATTGTGGTCCCAACTCAAATAGGCGACTCCCTAGGACTAGAGATGGTGCCGTGAGTGAAGTGTCGTGGCAGCATCCTCGCCGGTACTCATTTGAAGGGTCCGTCCCCAGGCGGTTACTGATGAGGCGTGTGTGTAGCAGTACACCCCTGCAGGGTTAATGAACTATTCGAATAGCCGTGTCCGCGGTTATGGACTACATGGAGACCTTTACTTGATCATAGACAACTTGAATGGTTACTCTTAAAACTTACCAAGATAAGTGTGAGTGCTATGGCGTGCCTTCTCGTGGGGAAGTCAAGAGGGTCACCATAGTGGAGTATTGATTGGAGACTGTTACTTGGACTCGTGTACGCTCCTTACCTCATTCTGGTATTCGTAGTACAGGACTAGCCAAGTCAAAGCTGGCACTTCTGCAAGTGAAACCCCACCTCCCTTTGCCTTGATACATGTGCATGAGTAGTATAGTTCCTATGTAAGTCTTGATGAGTACGACTTTGTACTCACGTTTGCTTATTCTATGTTTTAGAGACGAGACCACTAACCCTGATGGTGGCCTCTACCTCGAGCTCGACGTGGAACAGGTCGTATAGTTCCAGGCAGCAGCCTGTGCCCTTTGGAGGGTCGTTGTATTTTCTTTCAGGCTTCTTAAGCCATTTGTTAACCTTGTCTTTACTAAGACATAATTTTCTTCCGTTTTTGTTTGATGTAATGTTGGATCACAACCATGTGATCTCTGCTTGTAATACAATTACTATGTCTGCTCTGTTTAGTAGAAGTATAAAGAATATGAGTTTGTAGAGTTCGTGTTGTGATTACCTGCTGTTTACACTGGACATGTATGTTGCGTGTATGATTATAACATGCATGTCTTAGTGTGGGGTTCGATAGCTTAGTTGTGTTCTTGCCGGCGGTATTTTATACACCAAGTGGCCCTTAGATGTGCGCAGCTTGGGCCATCGCGATGCGATTGCTCGTGACTCTGTCACGTGGCACATTTTGTTATATGATTGAGCCCGCCTGAGATCCCGACTAAGTGATCAGGCTGGAGTAAGTCAATGTAAGGGTTATGATTCAATCAATAACATGGGTGAGGCGACTTGTCTATGAGTATGGGATTCACCACCCATAAGCATTTAGACTTGTGAGCGGACGATGAGGACCCATATCAGTTGATCATCCGGCCTGGATGGGATGCCCCTCACATTCGATGCTTACCGAGAGTGATCTGTGCTTGGCCTTGTCTGCTTAGACAAGTGGGTACGGCTCTCGGCTCTCCATGTGATTGTATTGTGACCGGAATTACATATGCTAACCCCGGGTCCCGACAATCATATGGCTACCCTACCAGGTTTGCAGCAATAATAATATAAAACTTCCTACACATGCATAGGGTGATATTTGCTACATGCATAAGTACAAAAAATATAAGTTGTGAAATGGTCAAAGTATGACTTGACTTGATCCTGTTCTTGACGATCACACTCTTCATAGTCTACACGATCAAACAATAAAGCATTCAATACACCATATAACACATAAACAATGCAACAGTAAAAGAACCAAATGAACAGCAAGAAAACCAACTAAACAGTAGCTAAACAATATCTACACGCCACCATGATCCCAATGCAACTGGAATCAACGAAAATGGATACACCGTATAAAAGATACGGTCACAGGAAGTTTGAACTTAAATCTGTACAAAATTCAAATTCGAAATTTGTAACAGTGCAAAGTGCATCCTAATGTAAACTAGATTTCAACACGGTCGCAACGCAAAAATAATCACCTAAAACGGAGCTACGGTTTAAAAGATATAGCAATTACCGTTCTAGGGTGAAAACTGTGAAAAAGGGCCTAATCGTGAATAAAATAACTTTTCTGCCGTGAACAGGTCCTCGGCTACGGAGCGAACGACGTCCACTCCGACGAACGGTCCGGCGAGCGTTCGCTGTTTAACACAACCGGGGTTAACCGGAACCCTAACCCTAAAACCAAAAAAACCGAACTGAAACCACCCGATCTATTACGGACCGTTGGATTGAGATCCTACAGCCGAGAGGCGGCGGCGGCGCGGCCGACGCGCGGCAGGGGCGCGGCAGCCTGCCCGCGGCGGCGCGTTGTGGAGCGGGCGGCGGCGGCGCTTACCGGCGGCGCCGCCCGACGGCGGCGACGGCGGAAGTCGGCGGCGGCGGCGGATTTCGGCGGCGGGTCCCGCGGTGATTTAGTAATTAGGGTGTTGAAAAAAAACAAAAATATTTATAGCCCTAGAAAAAAAATCTGAGTCCGAAAAGACTAAAATTGCACGTAGCGCTAAATAGCCGTCTGGGCCGCTGGAAGCCCAAAACGAAAACTTGTCGCAACAAAATATGAATTTTAATTTTTATTTGGTCAACCGACTACGGAGAACATTTTTTAATAAAAAAATATTAATTTTAAAATTGTCACAAAAATAAAATAAAATAATAAAAATAATTGTTTTTGCCGAAATTATTATTTGAGCTATTATGCAATTTTCATAAATACCACTTAAGAAATAAACTCCGTATAAAAATTATAAAAATCGCAAAAATAGATTTGAGTCATTTATAATTCCTATGACACAGTTTATAAACACCGAAAAATATGTGCAATACTTTTCAACTTTATTTAAAATGGGGGATAAGTCATATTATATCTCTCCAATTGAATTGCCCCAGTTGAAAAATGTTTAAAATATTTGGAAAAATCCAAATAATGCAAAACTCCAACATGACATGCATATGATGATCTATTAACATCCGAATTTAGAAAATTGGGATGTTACAAACCTACCCCCCTTAAGATGAATCTCTTCCACGAGATTCGAGGCTGGCTAGAAAAGAGGTGTGGATGATCTTGCTTCAAATCTTCTTCTCGCTCCCAAGTGGCTTCTTCCTCAGTATGATGATCCCGCTGAACTTTGCATAGCTTGATTGTCTTGGTGCGGGTAACTCTTTCTGCAGTCTCCAGAATCTTCACAGGTTTCTCCTCATAAGTCAAGTCACTCTCCAACTGAATTGCCTCAAGTGGCACTGTATCTCTCAAAGGAATATCTGCCATCTCTGCATGACACTTCTTCAGCTGGGATACGTGAAACACACCATGAACTCCTGACAAGGCTTCTGGCAACTCCAACTGATAAGCTACCTCTCCTGTGCGCTCCAAGATCTTGTAAGGCCCCACAAAACGTGGTGCTAACTTGCCCTTGATTCCAAACCTCTTGATTCCACGAATTGGTGAAACTCTGAGATATGCACGGTCTCCAACCTCATAGGTTACGTCCTTGCGCTTCGCATCTGCATAACTCTTCTGCCTGGACTGTGCTATCTTCAGTCTATCACGGATCAACTTGACCTTCTCCTTAGCATCTCTAATCAGATCTGGTCCAAACAACTGACGTTCTCCTACCTCATCCCACATCAACGCTGTTCTGCACTTCCTGCCATACCGTAACTCAAATGGTGCCATCTGCAGACTAGCCTGATAACTGTTGTTGTATGAGAAATCAGCATATGGTAGATTATCATCCCAACTACACCCATAGTCTTATGCGCAACCTCTCAACATATCCTCCAGAATCTGATTCACTCTCTTTGTCTGCCCATCTATCTATGGATGAAAAGCTGTATTGAATTCCAGCCTGGTGCCCAAGGTCTCATGCTACTGACGCCAAAACTTGGATGTACACTAAGTACCTCTATCAGACACTACCTTGCTTGGAACTCCATGCGGACAAACAATCCTGGTCATATAAATCTTGGCTAGCTTAGCACTTGTATAAGTTGTCTTTACTGGAATAAAGTGAGTAACCTTGGTCAAACGTTCAACAATCACCCAAATAGAATCATATCCTGACCAAGTCCTGGGTAAACCAGTAATAAAGTCCATACCTATCCGATCCCACTTCCAATCGGCTATAGGCAAAGGCTGCAACAATCCTGCTGGCTTCTGATGCTCGGCTTTGACTCTCTGGCAAACATCACACAATGCAATATATTGAGCTATCTCTCGCTTTAGGCTAGGCCACCAAAATCTCTCCCTCAAGTCCAAGTACATCTTGGTATTGCCGCGATGGATATAATAAGGTGAATCATGTGCCTCCTGAAGAATCAACTTCCTGATCTCTGCATCCTGCGGTACACAAATGCGCTTCTCAAACCAAATGGCTCCATGCTCAGCCTCACGGAAACCCTCTGCTTTCCCTTTGGTCATATTCTCCTTTATTTCATCAATCCCAGCATCACCCTTCTGAGCTTCTCTGATTCTTTCCAACAGATTTGGCTTCACTTCCAATGTTGCCACATATCCCTTAGGAACTATCTCCAACCTGAAATTCTTGAACTGCTCACATAACTCAAGTGGCATATCCTCAACATTAGCAACATTGATATGACTCTTACGGCTCAATGCATCAGCAATCACATTCGCTTTACCAGGATGATACTGCACATTCAAATCAAAATCCTTAATAAGCTCTAGCCATCTACCCTGCCTGAGATTCAACTCCTTCTGATTAAAAATGTACTTCAAACTCTTATGATCAGTAAATACCTCACAATGATTACCCATAAGATATTGCCTCAATGTTTTCAATACATGAACAACTGCATCTAACTCCAAATCATGGGTAGGATAGTTCTGCTCATGGTTCTTAAGCTGACGTGAAGCATAAGCAACAACTTTACCTCCTTGCATCAAAACACAACCAAGTCCTCGACGAGATGCATCACAATATACTTCGAAATCTTTATGTATATCAGGAAAACATAAAACTGGTGCAGTTACTAACCGTTTCTTCAACTCTTGAAAGCTGGTTTCACATTCCTGGCTCCAATCAAACTTATTCTCTTTCTTTAACAGCACATTCATTGGTTTTGCAATCTTGGAGAACTTCTCAATGAACCTCCTATAATATCATGCAAGCCCCAAGAAACTGCGAATGTCTCCAACTGTCGTGGGTGTCTCCCATTCTGTAACTGTTGAAACCTTGGATGGGTCCACAGCTACTCCATCTCCTGACACAACATGTCCAAGGAATCCTACCTCCTTCAACCAAAACTCACACTTGCTGAACTTGGCATACAATTTGTGTTCCCTGAGCTTCTCCAATACCAAACGCAGATGTGCTTCATGGTCTTGCTCATTCTTGGAATACACCAGTATATCATCAATGAACACCACAACGAATTTATACAAGAACTCCATAAACACCTTATTCATCATATTCATGAAGTATGCAAGAGCATTAGTCAATCCAAATGACATAATAGTATACTCATACAATCCATACCTTGTAGTAAAAGCAGTCTTTGGAATATCCTTCTCCCGAATCTTCACTTGATGATAACCAGAACGAAGATCAATCTTAGAGAACACACAAGCTCCCTCTAACTGGTCAAATAGATCATTAATCACAGGTAGATGATACTTGTTCTTGATAGTAACGTCATTCAGAGAAAGGTAATCAACACACATCCTATGGGTTCCATCCTTCTTCTCAACAAACAACACTGGAGATCCCCAAGGTGACGAGCTTGGGCGAATGAATCCCTTTGCCTGTAACTCTCTAATCTGCTCCTTCAACTCTGCAAGTGCATTAGCGGACATCCTATACGGTCTCTTAGCAATAGGCCCAATGCCTGATATTAAATCAATAAGAAACTCAATCTCCCTATTCGGTGGCATACCTGGCAACTCCTCTGGAAACACATCCGGATAATCCCTCACAACACGCACATCATCCAGGCTACCCGCCTTAAGAAAATTCACCTGAGCATGTTGATGCTTACACTTGGACACATATCTGATCTTCTGCCCAGTCGGTGTACGGAGAGTGATGGACCGACTGGCGGAATCAATAACACCTTGGTACTTGGCTAGCCAATCCATGCCCAATATAACATCCAAACCTTGTGACTTCAATATAATCAAATATGTAGGAAAATCATGCTTCCCTATGTCTAGGCTTATCTGATAGCATCCCAAACTAGCTGACATCTCCGCTCCCGGTGAACTTATGAGCATAGATTACTTAAGAACTACGGTAGGTAACTCATGCTTATCCACAAATACCCTTGATATGAATGAATGAGATGCACCAGAATCAAAAAGAAGAAGTGTGGGTACTGAATTGATAAGGAACATACCAATCATTGCATCAGGCTCATCAGAAATCTCCTCCACGTTGACATGGTTCACATGCCCCTTGTTGATAGGATTGGGCTTGCTGACTCCAGAATTCCCATTGTTGTCCTTGTTCTCCGGGCACATGTTGGAGTAGTGTCCCATCTTCCTGCACTTGAAGCACTGAACTTGATTAAGGTCCTTCTGAGCATTCACCACTTGACGGTTCTGCTTGTAGTTCCCTCCATTTCCATTTCCTTTCCCATTGCCATTTCCATTCTTGTGCCCATTCTGGTGGTTGTGGCCATTATGGTTGTGGACATTACCTCCATTATGATTGTGTCCATTCCCACCATGATGGTCATTCCCATTTACTCCATGATGGTTATGTCCTCCATTCCCATTATAGGAAGTGCGATGCTTCTGCTGTGGCCCTGAGTTGTACTTGTTATTGTTGTTGTTGTTGTACTTCCTCTTGCGGTACTCCATAGCCTGATGTTTCCCTTCCAGCACAATAGCCTTGTCAATGAGTCCTTGGCAATTGTTGAAAGTAGCCACCATCAACTGAACTCCCAACTCATTGTTTAGACCCTCCAAGAACTTCTCTTGCCTAGCTGCATCCGTGTTGACATCATTTGGAGCATAGCGGGCAAGCTTGTTGAATTCCTCTACATACTCCGCTACTGTGCGACCTCCTTAGCGCAAGCTGCGGAATTCCTTCTTCTTCAAAGCCATGGCGCCTGCAGAGACATGTGCGGCACGAAATGCAGTCTGAAACTGCACCCAAGTGATGGTGTCGATGGGATAAGTCACCAAGTAGTTGTCCCACCATGCAGCGGAAGGACCCTCCAGCAAATGTGAGGCAAACCTCACTCTCTCTGCCTCGGTACAACCAACTATCTCCATGTCCCGGCTCACTGAATGAAGCCAGTCATCCTCCACAATGGGTTCAAGAGTGCTAGAGAACCTCTGAGGATTCAACCTTAGGAACCTCGCAAGCGTGTCCACAGGTGGTGGTGGTGGTGGCGCATTGTTGTTGTTGTTGCCCATATTCTGAGTGAGCAACTGGATCAGCTGGGCTTGTCCTTGAAGTAACTGCTGCATGTAAGCTGGCACTTCAATGTTGTTGTTCCCATTTCCCATGGGATCACGTCTCGGCGGCATCTGTTGGGCAAGAATAGGTAAGTTGCAGATAGAAAGTAGCTAGGGAAATATATCCTACCACATATGATTATTATGATCAAGACAACATATACATATACAACATATCATACCACACAATCATCATACAATTATCATCAATCATCAACCATCAATATCATCAAGCAAAATCACTCATACCAATAAGAAAATACAATCATACCATATAGTCTCAAAATATATTGCATAAATAATATAAGATCCTCAACACAACCACGAATATAAGAGTATATCAAACAACCTAGTATTGCCATACCGAATAAGTCGACATGCTCAAATACGCTAACACGATAACGATAATAAACTAATTGCTGGTGAAGTAATTCCGAACGCTGTCTTTGCTAAACATCATACGGTATTCATGCCCACTAATGCGGTTGCGCCTCTTGGGAATCGGTTCATCTTCTTCCCCCGAGGTCTCCACTTCTGGTTCGTCTTCCTTTTCTTCAACACCATTGGCCTTCAGCTTCTCCTTCAGCCTCTTGATCTCCTCTTGAATCTCCATCTTCTCATTCTTCAGCTTGTTGGTGTCCCTCTTGAGCTTGTTGTTATTCTACTGCAACTCAGTGATGGTGTAGAGATCCGACTGAGTGCTCTTCTCCAGGTTGAGGATGTGCTTCTCCAGGCTCTGGATGAAGTAGGTAGTTGTACCTGGCCAAATGGTCCCAAGAAAAATCATGAACTTCTTTGGCCATATGTTCCCCGATGGAAGGATCTTGGTCATCTTCTCGTACACCGTACCCTTTAGCTTGCCGATATACCGGTTGACGAGGTGTCCAAGATCGATGTGAGCGGCTATCCGGAAACACTGCTCCTTCTCCGGCGCATGCACCTCGAATGACTCCGTGATCACCCTTTCCTCCGTGTTGCTTCCAAGAAAAAATGCTTCCACTCGCCAGTAGTCATCAGCTCCCCTTGTCTCTACTATGTTCGGCTGAAAGACTGGCGCGTAGATGCTCAGGTGATGGAAAATCCCCCTGAGCTCAGGTCCAAACGCCATAGAGCGGTAAGACAAAGTAGTCATCTATAATCAAAGAGAGGAAAGGCAAGATTAGAACATGTATGAATACGAGATAGAGAAGGTAAGTAAGTACAAGATAGAGTGATATAAAGTAATATTTTCATTCCTATGGCTTTTCTAATCCATTTTCTAGGGTCACGTCCTACAGTCAACACACTGCTCTGATACCATCTGTAACGACCCAATTCATATAGAATTGGAGCCTCTATGATCAAGTGCTAGTCCCTGGATCGAACTCGCTGGCACACACTGTATCATAGATGTATATCAAAGTACAAGTGCATCATTATTACATCGTATGATCCAGAAATATATAAATAACAAGTTGCATAGCTCAAGGCTAGCTTATTCAAAATAAATATAGCGGAAGAAAAAGAAAGTAACGAGGAGTCCCATCAACATCCACAAGCGAACATGTTGAGTGAAGACCCGCGACCCTAAACGCACCTTACTGGCCGTCTGAAAAACCTGCAACACCGAAGGTTACATCCCGACAATGGGTCAATACATCTGATTTGTACGTCAAGTCACACGAGAAAGGATATAACAGACCTATCGCTACATGCAAGGATAAGTCAAAGGAAAGACTTATGGTTTTGTTTTGCAGAGAGATGATTTTTCCCAATCTACCTAGTCGAAATTTTAGTTTAACTTACTACTTAAGAATTAACTGGGCACACCAGTTCCAATCCACACCCTTTATTAAATCTTTCCAACTCAAGTTTATTATGGTGATTCATCTGTCAAGATCCTCCAGTAACAGTAATGTATAGTAGCTCAGGATTGTCCATAATCGGGGACACGACTAATCATTATTATTTTTTACTCTGCAGAGGTTAGTACACTTTTCCCACTGGACTCAACCGGAAGATTGAGACGAAATATTTCAGAAGAGGTCAGCTACACCCAACGGCAACCAGTACCACCTATCACATCTACATCTTCTAGCTTTGCACGGGAGAGGCTTCCTACATCGTACTCAACTAAGCCAGATCCCATATGGCCAGCGAATGTACATGGAAGCTCCTAGTCACCAAGTATGTCTGATATTTTTGAGCTTGGACGGCGCCCACTTACATTCAGATGGTAGATACCATGACGTACTTTCGAGCACCAAAACCAACCATTAGCGGTACAACCTGGTCTCGCCTTAGATAAGGCACGAGCCCCCAGGAAGCACTCCCTGCCCGTCCAGGAGTGTATTCTAATTAAAGGTTGCTAGTCAAGTCATTAAATCGTCACATAGCTGAATATAATCTCAAACCAATCCACGTCTACAAGAATAGCAAATATATAGCAAGCACGTGCTAGATTGTCTAAGAAAACATGATAAGATCATATGGGTACCCTACCAGGTTTGCAGCAATAATAATATAAAACTTCCTACACATGCATAGGGTGATATTTTCTACGTGCATAAGTAAAAAGAATTATAGGTTGTGAAATGGTCAAAGTATGACTTGCCTTAATCCTGTTCCTGATGATCACACTCTTCACAGAACGAAGCGTTGCACTCCGGACAGTCTACACGATCAAACAATATAGCATTCAATACACCATATAACACATAAACAATGCAACAGTAAAAGAACCAAATGAACATCCAGAAAACCAACTAAAAAGTAGCTAAATGATATCTACAGGTCACCACGATCCCAATGCAACTGGAATCAGCAAAAATGGATACACCGTATAAAAGATACGGTCACCGGAAGTTTGAACTTAAATCTGTACAAAATTCAAATTCGAAAATTATAACAGTGAAAAGTGCATCCTACTGTAAACTAGAATTCACCTCGGTCGAAACGCAAAAAGAATCACCTAAAACAGAGCTACGGTTTAAAAGATATAGCAATTACCGTTCTAGGGTGAAAACCGAAAAAAAGGCCTAATCGTGAATAAAATAACTTTTCTGCCGCGAACAGGTCCTCGGCTACAGAGCGAACGGCGTCCACTCCGGCGAACGTTCCGGCGAGTGTTCGCTGTTTAACAAAACCGGGGTTAAACGGAACCCTAATCCTAAAATAAAATAAAAAACCGAACTGAAACCACCCAATCTATTACGGACCGTTGGATTGAGATCCAATGGCCGAGAGGCGGTGGCGGCGCGAGGTCGAGCGGGCGGCGACGGCACTTACCAGCGGCGGGGTGGCGGCGCGGTGTGGAGCGGGCGGCGACGGCGCTTACCGGCGGCGGTTGTCCGGCGGCGCGGCCCAACAGTGGCGGCGGCGGATTTCTGCGGCGGGGCCCACGGTGATTTAGTAATTATGGTTTTGGAAAAAAAAGAAAATAGAAAAATTTGAAAAATATTTATAGCCCCAGGAAATTTTTTTTTTTCTGAGTCCGAAACGGACTCAAATTGCACGTAGCGCTAAATAGCCGTCTCGGCCGCTAGAAGGCCCAAAACAAAAACCCGTTTTATTTTATTTTATTTGGTCAACCGACTACGGAGAACATTTTTAAATAATAAAATATGAATTTCAAAAATGTCACAACAATAAAAATTAATAAAAATAATTGTTTTTGCCGAAATTATTATTTCATCTATTATGCAATTTTCATAAATACCTCTTATGCAATAAACTCCGTATAAAAATTAAAAATATTTTCAATACTTTTCAACTTTATTTAAAATGGGTGATAAGTTATATTATATCTCTCCAGTTGAATTGCCCCAGTTGAAAAATGTTTAATATATTTGGAAAAAACCAAACAATGCAAAACTCCAGCATGATATGCATATGATGATCTATTAACATTCGAATTTAGAAATGTGGGATGTCACATAAGGTTGACGTGGACCTGCACAAGAAACAAATAACTTTTCTCTCAACAAGTACAGAGAGGTTATCAATCTCACCGGCCTTGTCGTTTAAAAAGAATCTAACGCATGGTGGAAATAGTGATGGTGATTGCAATTGAAAGGAAATAAACCAGCAAAGTGTTGAAGTGTAAACAGTGGTGGAAATATGGACCGGGGTCCCATGATGTTCACTAGTGATGTATCTCTCCCAAAACTTAATAAAACAGCTAAGCTAGGTGAACAAATTACAGCTGGGCAATTGACAGAATTATAAACGCATCGCAATGCTAACTATGCCACAAGAAATTTAGAGGCTCAAAAGTATGGGCAGTACGCCTAGACAAGTAGACCGTTTATTCATCAACCTCTACTTACTAATCATCCACCTTGATATATCTATCCAGAACATCTCGCTGGTTTTATGTTGTGAGCCCCACCCAAAGTGTAAACCCAAAAGCAACAGACAACTGCATTAACAAACTTTGTGTAAGGTAAACAATCCTTGCAACCATGGTTACAAGGACCGTTGTTTTCTCCCTGGTGGCAAAAACACATCCCCTAGTCTCATGTTTCTGTCACTCAAGCTAGACATCAGGGGGCATGAACCCACAATCAAGCATAACGCTCCCTCTTGGAGTTACTACCTATTACTTGGCCAAAGCAATAAAAAGAAACGGAGAACATGCAATAATTACTCAAGAACAAAATATAAAAAGACAACCAAATATATAACTCATCACAATTTGAAAATAATCTCATAATCCATCGGATCCTGGCAAGCACAGCATATCAACAGCAGAAAGATTACATAAGTGCCTTGATCATGTAGGGCAGCTCACAAGGGCTATGAATTGAAGCACAACATTGGAGAGAAGACATCACATAGCTACTGGTCAAGGACCCATGGTCCAAGGGGGACTACTCACGGCACATCCGGGAAGCACTCATGGCTGTCCTTCGGGCTTCTGAAAGCTTTCGTTGTGTATACTTTTTATTTTTTTTCTTGGAATCTTTTGGGCACTGTAAATATGTGTAAAACCTGCAATTGACAGACATCAGCAGACAAAAACCGGCACTGGGAGCATTAAGTTAGTAGGTTAGTCCAAATATGTGTAAAAATATATAAAAGTGTAGCAAAACACAGAGCAATGTCACCCAAATGAGCATGGAACAAGACTAAATTATATATACGTTTGGGATGTATCAATACTCGGGCTACAATCAGATACAAATGAAAGAAGATGATGAAGAAGTCACGTCGTTCATCACCCCCTTCGTCGCCTTTTGCTACATGACGATGCCTTTCGGACTGAAGAATGCAGGCGTGATGACCCACAAGTGTAGGGGATCTATCGTAGCCTTTTCCATAAGTAAGAGTGTCGAACCCCAAGAGGAGCAGGTACTGACAAGTGATCTTGAGAAAGGAATAACTACAAGCACTGAAAGGTAAATTTTTATGGGCTTTCTGGTATAAGAAACAAGGAAATTAAAGCAAGAAAACTAAACGGTGCTAAGGTGCAGCAAGTGGCCCAATCCCTTTGAACAAAGGATAAGCCGAAGGATCAAACTTATAAAGACTAAAGCGTTCCTAGGGACAAACGGGAGAGGTATTCAAGTGCTTTCGCCATATTCCATATAGTACTATGTTTTGTGTTTATAAGTGTTGTGTGGGTAGACCTATGCTAGCAAAACGTGTAGACTAAGACAAGTGCACTCTTATGATTAAACCTCTTGCAAGCATCCGCAAATAGAAGAGAGAAATTAAGGCAAAGGCTAACCTTAGCAATAAACTTTAGGATCCCACACTCCCTCGTGCCAAAGTATGCGAACTGGGTTTCAGGTTTCTGTCTCTCCGGCAACCCACCATAAGCATTCTTTATACACAATTTATTCCCCTAGGTCTTTAAAAAGGCGAAGTGTTATGTAGTCGACGTTCACATAACACCACTAGAAGAATAACACCACAACATAAATATCAATCAACACATATTACTTAAGCATCATATGACTACTAACAACAATACTTCTCCCATGTCCTCAAGAACTAAAGGAACTACTCACGAGACATAAAAGAGATCATGATCAGAGGTGATGAATAAATGATGAACAATATTGTCATAACAATAATTCTCCGACAAAACTCAATAGCATTCACAACAAAAGAGTAATCAACACCGGTAGAGTAGAGGGATGAATAGTGCCAGGTACAACACGGATTGCAATGGTAAAGTGAGATGGGATGAAGATAGAGATGGTTCTGGTGATGAGGATGATGGTGATGATGATCTCGATGATGCCTGATACGCGAGAGATGATAATTTCTTCTCGCCCTTCGTTGGTTACCCCAAGTAGAAGGTGAGATGCAGCGTAGCGGCAAGTCTCCCTTGGTGAGGATACCAAGGTTGAGAGTATCGACCAGTAGGACTCCGGAGATGATAAGTAGGTGTCAGCGGCGCAACTGACGTGGACCTACACACAGATACAAATAACTTTGCTCCGAAGGAAGTTCAGAGAGGTTGTCAATCTCTCCGGTCTTGTTGTTTACAAAGGATCAAACACAAGGGAAATGATAATGATGATAGCAACTGAAAGTAAAAGAGAGAAAGTAAATAAGCGTGTAAACAGTGATGAGAATATGGATCGGGTCTCATGATGATAAATAGTGATGTCTCTTTCCCAAAAGACGATAAAACTTCTATGCGAGGTGAACAAATTACCGATGGGCAATTGACAGGATTATAAACGCACCGCAATGCTAACTATGCTACAAAGAAAGGAAGAGGCTCAAAAGAAAGGGTAGTACGCCAAATTAAGTAGACCGAAATCCAACTTCATCTACTACTAATCATCCACCGTGAGATATCTATCCACAACATCTCGTTGGTATTAAGATGCGAGCCCCACCCAAAGTGTAAACCCAAAGCAACAAACAACTGCATTAAAAAGCACTTTGCATAAAGTAAACAATCCTTGCAACCGCGGTTACAAGCACCATTTTTCCCCCTTGTGGCAACATCACATCCCCTAGACACATGTTTCTGTCACTCAAGAATGTCATCGGGGGCATGAACCCACAATCTAGCATAACGTTCCCTCTTGGAGTTACTACCTACTACTTGGCCAAAGCAATGAACAACAACGGAGAACATGCAAGAATTAATTAAGAACAACAATATAAAAGACGAGAACCAAATATATTACTCTATCACAATCTGAACATAATCTCATAATCCATCAGATCCCATCAAACTCAGCATAGCCACAGCAGAAAGATATCTTATGTGCCTCGATCATGTAGGGCATCTCACGAGGTCTAAACCATGAAGAACAAAGAGGGGAGGAGAACATCACAAAGCTACTGATCACGGACCGATGGTCCAAAGGAAACTACTAATGACACATCCGGGAAGCATCCATTGTGGAGGGGAAGCTCCCGGAGGTCGATCCTCCCTCCGGCAGGGTGCCAGGAAGAGGTCTGTTGGCGCTGCCGATCTTGGAAGCGCGGCTGCGGCGGAACAGAGGCGAGATCGCGGAAAAGGGTTCTCTCCCCGGAAGTTTCACATCACGGGAAATATATAGGCGAAGGGGGGGCAGCCAGGGGGGCCACCAGGGGTCCAGGCGCCCCCCCTGGCGCGGCCAATCCCTAGGCCACGCCAGGTGTCCGCCTAGGGCCCTGGTGGGTCCCACCTGGTCCCCCTTCGGGTCTCCGGAAGGTTCCTTCACGCTGATTTTTTATCTGATTTTCCCGAATTTTTGGAGCAGTTTTAATATGGGGGAAAACTGAATTAGAAAAACAGTCGAAAATAGAAACTGGCACTGGGGTGCACTGAGTTAGTCGGTTAGTCCAAATATGATCAAAAGTGTATGAAAGTGTATCTAGATCATAGCAATATCAAACAAAACATGCATGGAGCAAGCAAAAATTATAGATACGTTTGGGACGTATCAACATCCCCAAGGTTAATTCCTGCTCGTCCTTGAGTAGGTAAATGATAACAAGCATAATTTCTGTGGTGGCATGCTAGAAACCATATAAGAACTTTCAAAAGTAAAGAAAACAAGGTATGTGATTCAATTCAAGTCATAACATGCAAGAATCTATATTAGCATTGAAACAAGCAAAAAAAGAACATTAGGTGAAAGAGCTCTCGCTATCCGTGACTCGAATGTCTCCAAATGGTGTTTGCGTGGAAGAAGAGGGATAGGGAATACGAGAAAAATGTATTTTTTTGAGAACTCAATCTACTAAAGTTTTTTCACCCTTGGTCTTCGTTGGAATCTTATCTTGACTCGTCCCCAGACCACTAGCCAGGTACAAGTCAATTTGATCCACACTTTTTCGATATTTTGAGAACTCATGTAATGGATTAGCGTAAGCACGAAAGTTGATACTTAGGATGGCAAAGAGAGATATATGGTGGAGTAGAAGACAGAAAGGTGAGAAATGCTCACATCAATGAGTACAATCATAGGCGAGAAGGCCAAATGATAGATATGATGTGAGGAGTAGGGATTGCCAAGCAACGGATGCACATATGAGCTAAGAAAGCTCTCCAATGGAACTAGTGGGGGTGCATCTAACTTGCTCGCTCATGAAGACCTAGAGCTATTTTGAGGAGGCTCATCCTTGGAATATGCAAGCCAAGTTCTATAGTGTGAAGGTCCCCACATAGCTATATGCATAAATGATCATCTCTATGGAGTACAAGGATAAGAAGGAGTACTAGTGTGGATCTTTCAAAAGGATAGTAGTGTTGCCCCTTTCTCTCTTTTTATTTCTTTTTCTCCTTTTTCTATTTTTTGTATTTTTTTAGTGGCCTCAATGGCTCTTCTATTTAACTCTCATTTGTCCTCTTTGGGATCTTTTATTTTTTCCACTTTGGGATTTTTTCCTCAATTAAGGGCAACACTCTAATTTACAAGAGGGTATAGCAGATCTTTCACACTTTACAAGGTACTCAAAACATAAAGAAGATGTAGCTATCATGATGTATGCAATGTATGCCTCTGCCAGTGTAGCAGGAACATGTATGACATGAAGATCAAGTCATGAAGAGGTGGATGTTGCATGACAATATATCTCAGAAAGGCTATGGAAATGCCTTGATAGGTATGTATGGTGGCTGTTTTGAGGAAAGATATAAGGAGGTTTATGATGACAGAGCGTATAACGCCAAGGGTTTGGATGTACCGGCGAAGGTGGACGCCAACTCTCGGAGTGAGAAGAAGGCAATGCACGACACGGGAGAGGCTAGCAATTATGAGGAGGTGGAAGTGTCAACTTTCAATACTTACATTAGTCCGAATAACTCATGCACTTATTATCGGTAACTCTCAATCTAATGAGGAGGTTCAAAAAGAGAAAACTACCCCGAGGATGAGTGTATGGGAGTTTGGTTATCCTTGCGCATCCTCGACTCATGGTACGTGAGTGTACTCTAATATCCGATCCTCAAAGATTAGTGATCCATCTAGTAGCTAGAGTTCTCAAATAGTTTTTTGTAGGTTTTGAAAATAAACACAGATTGCCAAAAATACGAAACCTATCACTAATAGGCTAGAGCTCTTTACACCAAAAGTTCAAACATTACTCACATCAATACCTTAAAACTATTGCAAGTTACTACTAAAATGAAATAGCAACCTCAATTACCTACTTTCAAGACAAGACACAACTCAGTGCAACAACCAACTCTCTTAACAAGATAAACATAAAAACTAAATAGAGTTCCAGCAACAAGCTAAACAAAAGCCAAGGCTCTTGCTAAAGACAAACAAAGACTAAGACTAAACATGGTAGTAGCTACGAAAATATAAAGAACACACAACAGCAAAAAGATAAGCATGAAAAATCCTATGATGTGTTCTAGATTGGAGTGGAGCGTGTTTCTCTCCCACACAAAGTAAGATGGGGTCCAACTTGTTATGAACATCAAGCAAATATAAAGATAATGATAATGATGATAGCAACTGAAAGTAAAAGAGAGAAATTAAATAAGCGTGTAAACAGTGATGAGAATATGGATCGGGTCTCATGATGATAAATAGTGATGTCTCTTTCCCAAAAGACGATAAAACTTCTATGCGAGGGGAACAAATTACCGATGGGCAATTGACAGGATTATAAACGCACCGCAATGCTAACTATGCTACAAAAAAGGAAGAGGCTCAAAAGAAAGGGTAGTACGCCAAATTAAGTAGACCGAAATCCAACTGCATCTACTACTAATCATCCACCGTGAAATATCTATCCATAACATCTCGTTGGTATTAAGATGCAAGCCCCACCCAAAGTGAAAACCCAAAGCAACAAACAACTGCATTAAAAAGCACTTTGCATAAAGTAAACAATACTTGCAACCACGGTTACAAGCACCGTTGTTTTCCCCCTTGTGGCAACATCACATCCCCTAGACACATGTTTCTGTCACTCAAGAATGTCATCGGGGGCATGAACCCACAATCTAGCATAACGTTCCCTCTTGGAGTTACTACCTACTACTTGGCCAAAGCAATGAACAACAACGGAGAACATGCAAGAATTAATTAAGAACAACAATATAAAAGACGAGAACCAAATATATTACTCTATCACAATCTGAACATAATCTCATAATCCATCAGATCCCATCAAACTCAGCATAGCAACAGCAGAAAGATATCTTATGTGCCTCGATCATGTAGGGCATCTCACGAGGTCTAAACCATGAAGAACAAAGAGGGGAGGAGAACATCACAAAGCTACTGATCACGGACCCATGGTCCAAAGAAAACTACTAATGCCACATCCGGGAAGCATCCATTGTGGAGGGGAAGCTCCCGGAGGTCGATCCTCCCTCCGGCAGGGTGCCGGGAAGAGGTCTGTTGGAGCTCCCGATCTTGGAAGCACGGCGGCGGCGGAACAGAGGAGAGATCGCGGAAAAGGGTTCTCTCCCCGGAAGTTTCACATCACGGGAAATATATAGGCGAAGGGGGGGGGCAGCCAGGGGGGCCACCAGGGGTCCAGGCGCCCCCCCTGGCGCGGCCAATCCCTAGGCCATTCCAGGTGTCCGCCTAGGGCCCTGGTGGGTCCCACCTGGTCCCCCTTCGGGTCTCCGGAAGGTTCCTTCACGCTGATTTTTTATCTGATTTTCCCAAATTTTTGGAGCAGTTTTAATATGGGGGAAAACTGAATTAGAAAAACAGCCGAAAATAGAAACTGGCACTGGGGTGCACTGAGTTAGTCGGTTAGTCCAAATATGATCAAAAGTGTATGAAAGTGTATCTAGATCATAGCAATATCAAACAAAACATGCATGGAGCAAGCAAAAATTATAGATACGTTTGGGACGTATCAACATCCCCAAGGTTAATTCCTGCTCGTCCTTGAGTAGGTAAATGATAACAAGCATAATTTCTGTGGTGGCATGCTAGAAACCATATAAGAACTTTCAAAAGTAAAGAAAACAAGGTATGTGATTCAATTCAAGTCATAACATGCAAGAATCTATATTAGCATTGAAACAAGCAACAAAAGAACATTAGGTGCAAGAGCTCTCGCTGTCCGTGACTCGAATGTCTCCAAATGGTGTTTGCGTGGAAGAAGAGGGATAGGGAATACGAGAAAAATGTATTTTTTTGAGAACTCAATCTACTAAAGTTTTTTCACACTTGGTCTTCGTTGGAATCTTATCTTGACTCGTCCCCAGACCACTAGCCAGGTACAAGTCAATTTGATCCAATCTTTTTCGATATTTTGAGCACTCATGTAATGGATTAGCGTAAGCACGAAAGTTGATACTTAGGATGGCAAAGAGAGATATATGGTGGAGTAGAAGACATAAAGGTGAGAAATGCTCACATCAATGAGTACAATCATAGGTGGGAAGGCCAAATGATAGATATGATGTGAGGAGTAGGGATTGCCAAGCAACGGATGCACATATGAGCTAAGAAAGCTCTCCAATGGAACTAGTGGGGGTGCATCTAACTTGCTCGCTCATGAAGACCTAGAGCTATTTTGAGGAGGCTCATCCTTGGAATATGCAAGCCAAGTTCTATAGTGTGAAGGTCCCCACATAGCTATATGCATAAATGATCATCTCTATGGAGTACAAGGATAAGAGGGAGTACTAGTGTGGTTCTTTCAAAAGGATACTAGTGTTGCCCCTTTCTCTCTTTTTATTTCTTTTTCTCCTTTTTCTATTTTTTTTATTTTTTTAGTGGCCTCAATGGCTCTTTCTATTTAACTCTCATTTGTCCTCTTTGGGATCTTTTATTTTTTCCACTTTGGGACTTTTTCCTCAATTAAGGGCAACACTCTAATTTACAAGAGGGTATAGCAGATCTTTCACACTTTACAAGGTACTCAAAACATAAAGAAGATGTAGCTATCATGATGTATGCAATGTATGCCTCTGCCAGTGTAGCAGGAACATGTATGACATGAAGATCAAGTCATGAAGAGGTGGAAGTTGCATGACAATATATCTCAGAAAGGCTATGGAAATGCCTTGATAGGTATGTATGGTGGCTGTTTTGAGGAAAGATATAAGGAGGTTTATGATGACAGAGCGTATAACGCCAAGGGTTTGGATGTACCGGCGAAGGTGGACGCCAACTCTCGGAGTGAGAAGAAGGCAATGCACGACACGGGAGAGGCTAGCAATTATGAGGAGGTGGAAGTGTCAACTTTCAATACTTACATTAGTACGAATAACTCATGCACTTATTATCGGTAACTCTCAATCTAATAAGGAGGTTCAAAAAGAGAAAACTACCCCGAGGATGAGTGTATGGGAGTTTGGTTATCCTTGCACATCCTTGACTCATGGTATGTGAGTGTACTCTAATATCCGATCCTCAAAGATTAGTGATCCATCTAGTAGCTAGAGTTCTCAAATAGTTTTTTGTAGGTTTTGAAAATAAACACAGATTGCCAAAAATACGAAACCTATCACTAATAGGCTAGAGCTCTTTACACCAAAAGTTCAAACATTACTCACATCAATACCTTAAAACTATTGCAAGTTACTACTAAAATGAAATAGCAACCTCAATTACCTACTTTCAAGACAAGACACAACTCAGTGCAACAACCAACTCTCTTAACAAGATAAACATAAAAACTAAATAGAGTTCCAGCAACAAGCTAAACAAAAGCCAAGGCTCTTGCTAAAGACAAACAAAGACTAAGACTAAACATGGTAGTAGCTACGAAAATATAAAGAACACACAACAGCAAAAAGATAAGCATGAAAAATCCTGTGATGTGTTCTAGATTGGTGTGGAGCGTGTTTCTCTCCCACAAAAAGTAAGATGGGGTCCAACTTGTTATGAACATCAATCAAATATAAAGAAAACTAAAAAGTAAACCTAAGCGCGAGACGCTCCAAGCATAGCACATAACGCACGAAGTGATAAAAATATAGTGAGACGAAGGATGAACTGATGATTGTTGATGGAGAAGGGTATGCACGGGGGCATCCCCAAGCTTAGACGCTTGAGTCTCCTTGAATATTTATTGGGGATGCATGGGGGCATCCCCAAGCTTGAGCGCTTGACACTCCCGGATCTTCTTTCATCATCTTCCATCGCACACTTGAAAACTCCCGTCATACATAACTCATCATAAGCTGATTAGAGAGGTTAGTAACTTTAATAAAATAATTGTTCCCCACTAGTTATAAAGATATTCTTGAAGAGCTACCGTTTCTCAAGAATTCCAAAAAGTTTTTGCAAAGAAAAATCAAGCTTAAGGTCTGCAAAAGTAAGGAGAGGCAAAACGTGGCAGAATCTTTGAAAAACAGAACAACAGGTAGTAGATGATTTTTTCGGGGCACTTCTGCAACTCAAATCAAAAAACTCAGAGCATACGAAAGTTTCAAAATTGTATAAAGCGTGTTGTGTAAATAATTCAGCTAAAAATGATGAGCTGGTCATTTGTTCCGATTTTCTCCGTCAAGAAGACAAAATCTGTTTTTTGGACAGCATGTCACAACTTTTCCTTCCCTTATCATATGAGGCTATAACTTGGCACAAAGCTTGAAAATAAATATACAATGATGTCGCTACAGTAGTAACAATCATCAAGACCACTACAAACAGAAGTAGAAACATCTTGGGTTGCCTCCCAACAAGCGCTTTCTTTTACGCCTTTAATCTAGGCGTAAAGCAAAAGAAGAATCAAGTTTTATCAAGAGAAAGAGAGTAGCTAGCCCGTGTAACGTACTCAAATAGTAACTTCATTTTCTTTCTAGGGAAGTGTTCCATCCCATTTTTGAGAGGGAATTGAAATTTTATATTCCCCTCTTTCATGTCAATAATGGCACCAACGGTGCGAAGAAAAGGACGTCCCAAAATAATTGGACATAAAGGTTCAGACTCCATATCCATAATAATAAAATCAACGGGAACATTATCGATCTTCCACGAAGGTTTATTTATGGAAGAATCAACGAGACGAACACCAAAAGAACAAGAATCAAAAGGTTTCAATTCAAACATGTCATACATTCTTTTGGGCATGACGGAGGTACTAGCTCTAACGTCACATAAAGCATAGCAAGAGAAGTTATTTAATTTAATTTTAATGATAGGGTCCCAACCATCATCTAGCTTCCTAGGTATGGAGGCTTCTATCCTAAGATTCTCCTCCCTAGCTTTGATGAGAGCATTTGTGATATGCTCTGTGAAGGCAAGATTAAGTGTGCTAGTGTGGGGGTCTCTAGACATTTTGTGTAGCAAGGTAATACCTTCTGAGAGGGGCAGCTATCAAAATCAATATCACTACTATCAAAGGTGGTAGTAGTGTCATCTAGGCTCACTTGTTTTAAAACTTCTATCTTCATAGGTGTTTCTTCTTCTACGGTTGAGGTATTAGCATCACCATTAATAGGTCCAATGTGACTAGGAGTTCATTGGGTGCTAATAGTTTGAGTGTCCTCAACAATTTGGATAGTGACAACTGTGTGGTGTGTAGGAAGGCTCTTAATTCTATCCTCTTCCTATTTTCTCTAGCCCATCTTTCTTTAAGTTTAGCCATCATCCTAATATTTTCATTAATTTTCAATTGGATAGCATTAATAGGAATGGCTTTCATCTCCTCAAGGGGAGATGTTATAATTTTTGGCATCTCAACATCAAGGGCTAAGTTATCTACCTTCGAAGAGAGATTATCTAACTTAGCTAATTTCTCTTCTACATTCTTGTTGAAGGCTTTTGCGTAGTGATAAAGTCTCTAAGCATATTTTCTAGTTTAGAAGTGGGGTTCTTGTTGCTAGGATAAGTGTTGGTGTTCCCATAGTTGCATGGAAACGGTCTAGGATTACTAGCAAAATTGCCCCTATAAGAATAATTGTTGAAGTTGTTTCTAGCAATAAAGTTCAGATCTACTTGTTCCTGAGGAACCAAATAATTTAAAGGAACATCATGAGGATCAATAGAGGGTTGCTTGGTAAGTAGATACATAATTAAGTCAACTATTTCATTTAGGGAGGTAATCTCCTCGACAGAGTTTACCTTCCTACCTGTTGGAGCGCGTTTGGTGTGCCATTGGGAATAGTTGGTCATCATCTCATCGAGAAGTTTTGTGGAAGCACCAAGTGTAGTTGACATAAAGGTTCCTCCCCCGGCCGAATCTAACAAGTTCCGCGAGGTAAAGTTCAAGCCTTCATAAAAATAATGGATAACCATCAAGGTAGTCAAACCATGTGTAGGGCATTTCTTAACAAGAGATTTCATATGTTCCCAAGCTTGGGCAACATGTTAATTATCCAATTGCTTAAAATTCATAATGTTACTTATCAATTGGATAATTTTAGCATGTGGGTAATACTTCCCAATAAAAGCATCTTTGCACTTATCCCATGAATCTATGCTATTCCTAGGCAAAGATTGAAACCAGATGTTAGCTCCTTCCCTCAAAGAGAAAGTGACGAGGGGGTGACCCCACGACTCCTATAGATGGCCCTACCCGGTGTACCCGAAGACAGAAGGCCTACAGAGATGCCGCCTGGGCCCAGCCTTGGCTCACTAGTGGCACCGACGTAGGAGTCCGCGACTCATAAGGAAGGTGTAAACCTGCCATAGGGTACAATATCAGGGTTAGGAAACCTCATCTGTAATACCGGACGGACTCCCCGAGACCTAGCTGTAACAGCCCAGTTTTCACAAAAATTAAAAATTTTGTTTTCGGTGTGAATTGTTTGATTGTCTGATTTGTTTGCGGTGTTTGCATCCCCGATTTATTGATCGGCGATTATTTTTCCCCCTCTTATCTCGTATCGAACGGAGACCGACCCTTTCCACCCTGACAATCGACATTTGCGACACCAGGTTTCACCCGATCACTATCGTGAAAACCGCACGAGACCAGCCGGAGCCAACGGAACGAAAAACCCCGTTTAATAATTAAACGGGTTATTTTTATAGTGCGCCGGAAAGTGTTCTCGGAACGGTTCCAACGCGAGGTGAACGCCGCCGGCTCGATGCGTTGATCGCGCAGTTCGAAATTTTACCCGAATCGGAGGTCCTGCGGACCCCTGGCGGTCAGAAACGTGAGCACCGCACGTGCGAGAGAAAAACCGGGGATGTTTTTGCAAACTGCCATCCACCTGGGCTATATAAAGACCACCACACTACCACCCATTTCTAGGGTTTCCCTAGCTACAAAATTGCAGCCACCCCGTCCACTTTGCCCCAAAAATTTCCCCATTTTTGCACCAAACCCTAATTCTCAGATCTGAGATCAGCCCAATAAGTTCTGGGCTGTCAGATCGTCAGACCCGATGGCCTGAGATCGTGCCACGTCGCCCCCTGGAGGTCTCCTCTCTCCTCCAGCCCACGCCAGTGGAAGCCGCGCCTGGAACTCGCCGGAGGCCGTCTGCAGCGCCCGCGGCGACCTCTCCCCCGTCCAGCCTCCTCTCCTCCCGCCTTGCTCCTCCTCTCCTCTCTAACCTCCTCCCTCGTCTCTCCTTGCAGCAGCCAGAGGTCGCCGCCAAATCCGCGCCATGGCCAGGGGCCTCGAGCTCGAGCGCCGCCTTTTTTTTTTCTATTTTCCCTCTGTCTCTGTTATTTTGTGCTGATGCTGTTTTGCGTTGATGTTTACGAGTAGACCGTAGCTCGGATCGCGTGGCGCCCAAAATAAAAGCTGCTTAGAATTTTGTGTACTTCAATTCATCTTTTGTGCGCATTTGCATTTGAGGTCATCTTGATTGTGTAATTGTGTGCTAAAAAGGGCATCAGATCGTTAATTGCAACTGCTGCTGTTAAACTGTCTGAAAACTGTTGCTTGATTGAAACTTCGGGCGACGGTTGCTTCGCAACCGTACGACGAAACTGAGTGATTCCTTTTGCGTTGCGTTATGCACTGTTTCTACTTCAGTTTCATGCATTCACATGCCATAATTGCTTGTTGCATCATGATTGTATCTTGATCCAAAGTAGCTACCCTGCTTTTAGTGTGCTGCTGTTTATATTTTGTTGCAACTTTGGTCGACGAGTGTGTCACGACCGTTTATCGGAATGGAGTGATTCCAATTTCATATTGTTCCATCATGTCTACTTTCATTACAGGTATTGCATCTTCATGTTAGCATTACTGGTCATATAGATATTTAGCTCCAAATTGCTATGCTGCTGTTTTTGACAACCACCTATGTTTTTCACTAAGTCTGTTACTTTGCGATGCCATGTTTTTTGCTTAATATCTTTTGATCTATGATTCCTTTTTGCATGATTCTTTTTTTCCATGCCTTCCCTGTCATGTCTACTTTAGTTCAATATATTTTGTGAGCATGTTTGCATTGATTATCCTTTTTATGCATTGCTCTAAAGTGTGCTTCGTGATGTTGGCAGATTTTGCCCGTAACTTGTTTTGCTTGTATCTTTTTAACCGTAACTCCGTTTGGAGTGTGCCTTATATGTAACTTGATTATTTTTTCGTGTACTTTGTGTTTATTCTATTTTTTGCTGTTGTTGACCAACATAAAATGTGGTTTAGGACAGAACAGTACCAAATGTTTTAATCATCGTGCGACACTTAGTGTTATGCCATGTTTAGGTTGTGCCTCACTTAAATTGACTAGCATAGATAGATTCCTTTATGCTTCACCTCTTGACATGTTTGTGTGCCATGCCATGATTGCTTGAGTTGCCATGTTAACAACCTTTTTTTATCACCTGTAGCTAAACAACTTGAACCCTTATAAATGTGCGGTATCGTCGTGTGTGACGAGTACTCCACTTAACCTGTTAGTAACCGCTCTCGACGGTAGGTGCGATGTCTCGTGTTGCCTTCTTGTTGATGCTTGCTCGTGTTTGCCTCGTAGTAATAGATGCTTTCTCATTGATTGCTTTCCAGTGTTTATCGTCTTGTGTGCTTCCGCGGGTACCTTCGGAGACGTTGCAAGCTTGCGATCGACTACACCTTCAGAACCCTACTTATCAACAGGCAAGGACTATACATTACTTATGATCCATTCTATTTCAACCAGCGGTTTTCATGCTAGTCTAGGATAGGTTTGATGTTTGATCCTACCACATCTTTACAGCCTCTTTCAAACCGATACAACCGTGTCCCTTCCCAGCAAACCTTGTACTGCTATGTTACTATTGCTCGTTGCTCAGCCCCTGCTTAGTATGCATGCTTAGGATGCTACGATGTCACCCAGTTACTCCTTGGTTTGGTCTATCACATTATTATATTGTTGTTGATGATATGATTATTATAATGTTGATTATATATTCGACGAAGGATGGAAGGTCTAGGCTATCCCTCCCCGACGCTTTGTTCCATTCGAGTTACCTAGGACCCAAGTTCCGGGTATTGGTTTTAAGACTGAGCGTGCCTAACCGCGTGTGGGATTTTATGGGGTCCCCCCTTCTTACCTACCTAGCTTCAAACATTTCTAGAGGTGGCCCAAGTTGATTTACCATTTGAAACCGTGTGTGTGCTGGTTAGCTACCAGTAGTTTTCAAACAACTCGGGCCAGCAGAGACATAGTTCCTCTGTTGGTCCACACTGGTGAGCTAGGGAAGTCCCCTGTTATATAGGTGAGACTAAACCCGACCTTGGCCATACGGAAGAGTCCGATACGAGAGTGTGGCCAACTTTTGGATTGGGTGTCGACTACCCGGGGGCCACCCGGATTTGCTCGTTGTTAGTTAGAGGGACCTGTCGTTTCGGATCTCTTGGAACTAAATCATAAAATGGTTGCCTATAATGGGTAGAAACTAAGAGATATGGGCGAGCATGCGACGCCTCGTAATGGGCAGTTGGTACACCCCTTCCGGGTTAAATCTTTTCGAGAAGCCGTGTCCACGGTTATGGACGACTTGAGACCTACTCCTTGTTAATATACAACAACAACTGAGATAATCCTAATATAATTTGTCCAACGTGTGTGTGTGCCTTGACTGCTTCTTCTTCGCCAGGATGCAAAGAGGAGGACACGGATAGGATAGGTGTTATGCTTGCGTAAGTAGTTGATAGCAAGACTTGTTGGAGGCGATTCCTCATCGAATGCTTGGCTTCTTGACTTACTCTCTAGATCGTTAGCCACTTCATAATGCTAGTGAGGCAGCAACCTCACCACTTACCCCTTCCTTACCGTAAACTACTAGTTGTCCTAGAATGACGAGTGATGAAGTCCTTTCTGGGTCAGATGACCACTACAGTTGGATGCTGAGTACCTCTGTACTCATGATATTACCCCCCAACTGTTTTCAGGGTTCTTGATCGACAACAGGTATGGTGATCGACATTTCACGTGGAGACTCGACGACGACTAGTTAGGCGGATCCCGGGGGAGGGCCTGGACCCGTGTGGTTATGGGATTAATGATTTTCTCTTTGCCACTAAGCATTTGATGGTAGTCTGTACTCAGACATATATCTTCCGCTGTTGTATTGTATTAAGGCGGTTGTATGCCGATTGTATGAGATGTTGTATCCTTGTATCTGTAATGTTGTGATATCATGTTGGAAATCCGGGGCATATGACCTCGTCATATGTCGTGGTGGGACCGATATGTGCTTCGTCCCCGGATCTGGATGGAAACATCTAGATCTGGAATAGTACCGCATATCGGGCCTTACACTAGCCTAGTATATAAGGGCTAGGAGGGGAGATGTCGAGATGAAGCGATACGCAATCTGTAACCCTAGCCTTGTGCGCACTAGCTTTGGCCTTCCTGTAATTGCCATCTCCAATCAATAACATCGAGCAGGAACGTATCCTCCTGTTAGCCGACGAGCTATCGTCCAACCTGTGCCTCTCATGACTAACCCAGGGTCCCTAACCATGGGATTTGCCGGGGTACATCCCCGTAAATTGGCGCCATCTGTGGGAACTACACAGGTTGGAATTACAATCTCGGCGGTTCCGTCTTCAGCAAGCCACAACTCAAGAGCAAGAACCAGATGCAATCCACCCGAAGAATTCAAGATCACAGCAAACATCTCTGCCTCCCCAGCGAGACCGCTCAGCCTGCAGCCGTGCCAAGACCAATACTATGGAGGCACCCGGTCCCACCACCAGCGAAGGAGAACTCGACGACCCAAAAGAAAGGCGCGAGGGTTCTACACAGAGATCCCGATCAACGAGCTGCAGCACGAAGCAGAGGACCTGCCGACCACTCGACGAACCACCGCCACCCAAACACCCGCCGCACAACAAGACATCGACTCCGAGCTCGAGATCAGCGATCGCCAAGATCATCGCCAACGAGGAAGAAATCGACGACCCAGAAGACAGGCGCGAGGATTCCATGAAGAAGCCACACTCGACGAGTGGCAGTACACAGCTACACGCTCGCCGACCACTCGACGACCCACCGTCGTGCGGACTGCCGTCGCCCGCCATGACAACGACTCTGAGACTCAGACCGGCGAATACTACTACCCAGATCGAAGACCAGACGAATTCGCCAACCTTATAAGGAACCAAAAACTCAGCGTGGGGATCAAAATCGATCCACGAGTCCACGAACACCCGGCAGATCACACGCTGTTCTTCCGAATCTCAAGGAGGAAACAACACGCCGGATCCAGCAAACTCACGGTCAGGGAGCATCTAGAAGGACCCTGCACGATCCACTTCTTCGAAGACGACCGGGGAGACATCAGATCGGGCCACACCCTGGGAAACTGCCGCCTGTTCAACGAACTCGCCGACAGTCTCAAGGAGGAAAAACAGCAAGAAGCCAAACACACCCGATGAACCGAGCAGTCGCCTACTCCAAGCCCCGAAAGACGCTCCAGCCCGACTCAAGGACAGGTGTGCACGATCAAAGATGGCAGGGTATCGCAAGCCCAACAAGACGCCTACACCCTGCAAGCCAGAGCAGCCGAGAGCCTAAACACAGTCGAAGTTTATCAGCTACACGACGCAGAAACTAGTATCACGTTCTCCCAGAGTGATCACATACCTGCAGTCCCAAGGCCGGGGCACGCGCCCCTGGTACTTGATGCTCAAATTGGAGGGTACGACATGGACATAAACTTCATGGACGGAGGCAACAGCATGAACATAATCTTCGTCAGCACCCTACGCAAGATGCTGATCCCACGATCAGTATGGAAGAAATCAAGCACCGTGCTATATGGAGTAGTACCAGGAGAAGCGGCCACTTCCCTTGGAGTAATCGAGCTCAAAGTTGTCTTTGGCAGCAGACGCAATTTCGCAAGACACACCCTCGAATTCGAAGTACTCGATTGACAGTCACAGTACCACGCCATACTGGGGCGTCCAACATTCGCGCAATTCATAGCGATTCCGCACTACGCCTACCTCAAACTCAAGATGCCAGGATCCGCGGGCGTCATTACAGTCAACGGGAGCTTCACCAAATCAGACCAATGCGATCGCAATTTCCGCAAAGTCTCCGACACCTTTGGAGCCGAGCAAGAACTCACAGAGATAGCCATGGCGACAGACAAAAGTATCTTTCCGCTAGCAAGCCGAAGAGAGTCAAAAGAGTATGGACCAGACTTCAGGAATGACAGCGATACGGTCACCCACCAGGTGCACCCGACGGACCCAGAAAAAATAGTCCGCGTATACGCCCACCTCCCGAAAGAGCAAGCAACGGCCCTCATCGCCTTCCTCCGTGAAGAATGGGAAATCTTTGCCTGGTGCCCAGCCGACATTCCAGGAGTACCGCGCGAGTTCGCGTAACACGCACTGCGCATCAAGACAAACACCAAGCCAGTGAAGCAAGCACTAGGAAGAATCTCAGAACCCAAGCGCAGAGCAATCAGGGAGGAAGTCAACCGATTACTCGATGCCCAATTCATCCGAGAGACGAAGAAAGCCACTTGGATTGCCAACCCTGTGTTGGTCCCCAAGAAAGACACAGACGTTCTACGAATGTGCGTTGACTACGGGCCAGTCAACAAACACTGCCCAAAGGATCACTTTCCCCTGCAAAGAATCGATCAAATAATCGACTCGACAGCAGGATGCGATCTACTATCGTTCCTCGACGCCTACTCAGGATAAAATCAGATCAGAATGAAGGAAGAAGACGAAGAGCACACATCATTCATCACCCCTTACGGTGTATTTTTCTACAGGACAATGCCCTTCGGACTCAAGAACGCCGGTGCCACATACCAGCAGATGATGCAAGCCTGCTTGAAAGAGCAAATTGGAAGAAATGTGCAAGTCTACGTGGACGACATCGTCATCAAAACTTACAGTGCAAACACGTTGCTCGACGACCTGCGCGAGACCTTCGCAGCACTCAACAAGTACAGAATCAAGCTCAACCCGAAGAAGTGCGCATTCGGCGTCCCAGCCGGGAAGTTGCTCGGGAACATGGTTTCCGCCCAAGGAATCGAAGTGAACCCCGAGAAAGTTCGAGAAATCGCCAGGATGCAGGAGCCAACCGACATCACAGGCGTACAGCATCTCACCGGAAGACTTGCAGCCTTAAGTCGTTTCATCTGCAGATTGGGAGAGCGCACACTGCCATTCTACTAGATGCTCAGAAAAGGGGAGAAATTCAAGTGGACCGAAGAAGCCCGCAAAGCATTCGCGGACCTGAAGAAGACACTCTCGACCCCACCAATCTTGGCGGTACCAAAAGAACGAGAAAAGTTGTAGCTCTATGTGGCAGCACGCAACAACATGGTAATCACATCACTCTTTGTCGAGCGCACAGAAGAAGGCAAGGTCCAGAGCATACAAAGGCCGATCTACTACCTCAGCATGATCTTGACAAAATTCCAGCAGCGGTACCCGTACTACCAGAAGCTACTACTGGCCATCATCACGAACTCAAGAAAGGTGTCGCACTACTTCGATGAACACCCTATCACAATCGTGAGCAGCGCACCACTCGTGGACATCCTCAACAACCCCGGAGCGACTTGGTGATTCGCCGAATGGAAAATTGAGATCAGCCCGCGTGACCTATAGTTCAAGCACCCAACAGCAATCAAGGCCCAAGTTCTCCCAGATTTTCTGGTCGAGTGGACGGAGGTCCAGACACCAGGGCCCCCGGACCTATCGAACTCATGGACAATGTTTTTCCATGGGTCTAAAAGAAAACAAGGAGCCGGAGCAGGAGTTGCTCTAATCTCCCCCAAAGGAAGGAAGCTCAAATACGTCCTCCAGATCAACTTCATCCACTGCAACAACGAATCCGAATACGAGGCACTGCTCTACGGCATGCACATGGAGAAAACATGCGGCGCCACTCGCCTCGTAATCTACGGAGGCTCCAACCTCGTCGTTCAGAAGGCGATGAAAGAATGCAATGCATTAGCCGACAACATGGCGGCCTATCAGAAGCTCTACAACACTCTCGAAGGAAGTTTCGACGGTTGCGAGATCAATTATATCCCCAGAACAAACAACACAGAAGCCGACGAACTCGCAAACATCGGCTCGACTCGAGGACCAGTACAGCCCGGCGTTTTCCTCTGAAGCATCAGCCAGAGATCCATCAAGGTAAATAAACAGCACCCGAGGCAGCTATAGATGATGACACCATTGAGCCAGCACAGGTGGCATCAGCGAGCCCATCCGAAGGCAACAGCAACCAAGCGGTCGAACCTACAGATTCAACAGCACTCGAAGGACCAGAATGGACAAAACAGTTCCTCCAATTCTTAATCGAAGGCACGCTACCGCAAGACGTTTCAGAAGCTCGGCGCATCAGTCGTCGATCCAAGGCAATCACAGTGATCAACAGACAGTTATACAAGCGCAACATCACCCAAATACTCCAAAAGTGCATCAACGAGGAAGACGACAAAGCCCTACTACTCGAAATCCACGAGGGTACCTGTGGGCACCACACGAGTAGTTGAGTGCTCGTGTCCAAAGCATTCCGAGCAGGGTTTTATCGGCCCACTGCGATGAAAAACGCAGAAGACATCGTGCGGCGTTGCATTGCCTGTCAAAAATTTTCCAGCAGACCGCACGCTGCAGCCTCAGAACTCAAGACCATACCACTATCATGGTCGTTCGACACCTGGGGACTCGACATGGTGGGCCCGCTCAAGATATCATCAAAGGGAGGAAGAACACACCTGCTAGTAGCAGTCGACAAGTTCACCAAGTGGATCGAGGCAGTGCCCATCACCAGCTCCATAGCCCTCACGACAGTGAACTTTATCAAGTCAATAATCTTTAGGTTCGGAGTACCACACAACATCATCATGGACAACGGTACCAACTTCACAGCAACAGAATTCCAGAACTTCTGCGGCGAACTGGGCATCAAAAATCAACTACGCATCAGTCGCGCACCCGCAGTCCAACGGTCAAGTGGAAAAATCAAATGGCCTAGTATGTGGAGTAATCAAAAAAAGGCTCCTCGCACCACTCGAGCAGGCCGCTGGCAGCTGGATAGAAGAACTCCCTGCAGTACTTTGGAGCCTGCGTACCACCCCAAATACCGCAACCCAGTACACACCTTTCTTCATGGTGTACGGGTCGGAAGTAGTGCTACCACATGAACTCAAATTCGGGGCGCCCAGGATCTCGGGGTACGAGGAAGAGGAAGTAGAAGAAGCACTGCAAGATGACAAGGATACAATAGATGAAGCAAGAGACACAACCCTAGCAAGGTCAGAGGGGTACCAGGACAAGCTGCGCACTTACCATAGCAGCCGCCTGCGCACCAGAACCTTCAACAAAGGCGACCTTGTCCTACGGCTCATACAAGAGAAAGTCCAAAAGCTTGCCCCACAATGGGAAGGACCGTTCATAATCTCAGAAGTCATAGGAGGAGGCGCCTATAGACTGAAGAACCCGAAGACTGACGAGGACGTGGGAAATCGATGGAACGTGGCGAACCTACGCCTGTTCTACCCATAGTATCCGCCAATCATGCTCAACTGGCAGCTCATGTAACCCTTCGACGCAATAAAATGATGTTGCCCAAATACTACAACCTCAAAGCACTCGGGGGCTCGAGTACAAAACTCCCCTCGAGAGACGCTATCGTCGCTCACACGATCTATACCCAAAGAACTCGGGGATTCGAGTACAAAACTCCCCCCGAGAGATGCTATCGTCGCTCACGCGATCTTTCACCAAAGCACTCGGGGGCTCGAGTACAAACTCCCCCGAGAGACGCTATCGTCGCTCACGCGATCTTTACCTCAAAAAGCCCGGGGACTCCAGCACATCCCCCTCAGAGAAAAACTACCATCTCCCGCGCGGCTCGTAACTTAGAAATAAAGGACCAAGTAAAAACCGCTAACAGGCGTCAGCCGCTGAGAACCGTTCGGAATCAAAGGGAAGACACGACTACAAACAGATAGAAAACCAAGTACTCTGGAGAAATCTGGATGGAGCACAAGACACAGACAATCCTTTTAGTCTTCACCTGATCGCCAACGATCACCTAAAGACTCGGGGGCTACTCCCATAGGGAGCGCTGTCGTGCACCCGCTAAAAGACTGAAATTAACGGAAGAACGACAAAGGAAAAAAATTTCAGCCTACGTTCGACTCTCCGACTGAAACGTCGCCTCGGGGGCTACTCCCATCTGGAGCGCTGTCGCGCACCCGATAGAACCCACAGTGCAAAGATTCGATGGACTCGAAGACAGCTCTCGGTTGCAAAGGACCCGAAGACAGATTCGATTACAAAGACTCAAGCACAGTTCGCATTACGTGGACTCGAAGATCATTCCCAGTACAAAAAGACTCGAAGTACATTGGATAGAAGGCAGCTCTGATTACTCGAAGGCAATCCCCATTACATGAAGAACTAACCTAGTTACAAAAGACACAAGAAACCGATAAGCCTACAGCTTCAATCACCCAAGGAATTATGACTTCTACATGTGTGCCCATGCTGGGATGATTGGCACTAAGACAGCGAGCATCATCACAGAAAAAGGAGGAGTCAAAGAAGCCAGTTCATGATGTCAATGACATAACAAAAGGTGAAGCTCAACTTATTTGCGGAGCACCGAAGACGATACTCCACCAGCTTCTTCTCCTGCTCCAGCAGCCTCTTCTCTAGCTCCACCCGAGTTGCCGGCGAAGACGACGCCGCTGCCTCCAGTTCTACAAGGTCGCCTGGTGCACCCGCTTGATCGGTGGCTTGACTTCGGGGTCCTCTTCAGAGCCGGAGGAGGAAGAAGTTGAAGACGACTCAGCATCAGGACCCGAAAAGTTGCCGGAGGAGGAAGCAGTTGAAGACGCAGGCGAAGGACACCTCGACCAGTCAGAACCATCGCTACTTGTCTCCGGCAAATACGAATCCATGCGGTTGCCGCACGGGTCAAAGGCGCGGAGTATGACCACCGCGGCCACGGCGAGCACGGCCGCGGCCGGTCATACCCACACCTCGATTGGGTCCCATGAGAGGAGGAAGAGAAAGAGGAGCAAGATGAGAAGAGGTCAAACACTGCTGCTAGACGAAGAAGAAGGGTCTATTTATAGCACAAACCCAAGAGCACTTAGAATCCCAGACGACGGTAGAAATTAATTCAAAGACCAAGCGCGTCGGGCGATTCGAATTTCGAGACAATGATGCCTTCACACGGGAGGCACAGTATGTTGGACGCGTCAAATCTCGCGCGTCTTCAATGCGCGCATCGGTAACTCAACAGGCCGCTACAGCACGCCACCAAAAGCCATCATTATAACCGGTCATGAAGACTTGACGGTTCGCAAACAGAGCATCTTTGACGGTCCTCCAGCAAGGAGATCTATATCCTCACCAATAAAAGGTAAATTAAACCGGCAGCGCAAAAAGAAAAATGCAGTCTGCAAGCACCACTTTCTCCAATTCAAATTCATTTTTCAAATATATTTAACTCCCATCGGGAGCCTATCCCCCCATGAGAGTTTCGGGTGCTCCCTCACCTAAAAGAAGAGACGTGCTCGAGTGATTACTCGCACCCATAAGAGTTTCCGGTGCTCCCTCACCTAAAAGAATAGACGTGCTCGAGTGATTACTCGCACCCATGAGAGTTTCAGGTGCTCCCTCACCTAAAGGAAATATGTACTCGAGTGATTACTCGCACACATGAAGAGCTTCGGGTGCTCCCTCACCACGACAGAAGATAAACAGACATGCACTCGACAGATCGAGCGGTTCCATAGTATCGGGTGCTCCCTCACCCCGAGAGCAAAAGCGATACTCGAGTAATCACTCGCAAAACCTTGAGTACCCGAGCACTCGACGACCTATTGAGCAAATACTCCTCGCCTGAGCACTCGATCAAGCTCCGCGAGTGACCGCTAAAACAACTCACTTGATTGTTTATTCCAAGTGGGTGCATTATCTACTAGGCTCCGCGCCTCAATAAAAATACATATTCCTGGAACACGATACACTGTGCCCAGATGTCACGCAAGCTTAGCGTGTAGGTAAGACCCCGCTGCGCAGATCGGCCGGGTTGGGACTTGCCGCAGAGCGATTTCACTCCCAACCTTTTCCATGCGCTTGCATGATAGAAAAATCCGGACGGACGCGCCTAGGCTACGAACTTTACTAGCGGCAATTGATCACTGTAAGACCTGCAGTGGCATGACTTTTTCTCGACACCAGTGTTCCAAGATCATGTCGAGGGACGTGGGTTTGATTAGGCTACTGCGGTTTTTTCTACTAGTGCAATTCACCAAGGCTCGACCAGTAGACTCCTTGGGTCGTTTCAGCTTAGCAATCCCTCGAAACAGGATTTGTCATGGCCCTAGACTACCAGCGACCCGTGGTTGAACCGTGCATACATCGAAACGACGCAAGAATGGACTCGAGTCCCTGTGCGACTCTTCGAGTCCCCCAGGCACTCGGGGGCTACTGACGAGGGGGTGACCCCACGACTCCTGTAGATGGGCCTACCCGGTGTACCCGAAGATAGAAGGCCTACAGAGATGCCGCCTGAGCCCAGCCTTGGCCCACTAGTGGCACCGACGTAGGAGTCCGCGACTCATAAGGAAGGTGTAAACCTGCCATACGGTATAAGATCAGGGTTAGGAAACCTCATCTGTAATCCCGGACGGACTCCCCGAGACCTAGCCTAGTATATAAGGGCTAGGAGGGGAGACGTCGAGATGAAGCGATACACAATCTGTATTCCTAGCCTTGTGCGCACTAGCCTTGGCCTTCCTGTAATCGTCATCTCCAATCAATAACATCGAGCAGGAACGTATCCTCCTGTTAGCCGACGAGCTATCGTCCAACCTGTGCCTCTCATGACTAACCCAGGGTCCCTAACCATGGGATTTGTCGGGGTACATCCCCGTCAGAAAGGAAAAAGCTTGAGCTTAACAACATCACCTTCTACTTCTTTATACTTATTCATATCACATAACTTAACAAAATCATTTTAGTGTAGAGCAGCATCATCTCCAGCACCAAAGAATTGATCTCTCATAACAAGGTTTAGCAAAGCAGGTTTAATTTCATAAGAGGTAGCTGAAGTGGAAGGTGTGGCAATAGGAGTGCCGATAAAGTTTTTGTTGTTGTGACTAGTGAAGTCACACAACTTGGTGTTTTCAGTGGAACCCATAGTAGCAGCAAGTGTGGAAGATTTATTTGTAATATTTGATATAAAACACAAAGATCAAAACTGACAGGTAAACTAAGAAGACTAAAAAGTAAAGGTAAAAGGTAGTGGGCAACTCCACTATCTTAGCACTCGGAGTCCCCGGCAACGGCGCCAGAAATTTTCTTGAAGGTGAGATGCAGCGTAGCGGCAAGTTTCCCTTGGTTAAGATACCAAGGTTGAGAGTATCGACCAGTAGGACTCCGGAGATGATAAGTAGGTGTCAGCGGCACAAGTGACGTGGACCTGCACGTAGACACAAATAACTTTGCTCCCAACTAAGTTCAGAGAGGTTTTCAATCTCTCCGGTCTTGTTGTTTAGAGAGGATCAAACACAAGGGATAATAATAATGATCATAGCAACTGAAAGTAAAAGCGAGAAAGTAAATAAGCGTGTAGACGGTGATGAGCATATGGACCGGGGTCCTGTGATGTCTCTCTCCCAAAAGAAGATAAAACTGCTATGCGAGGTGAACGAATTACATATGGGCAATTGACAGGATTATAAACGCACCGCAATGCTAACTATGCTAAAAAGAAAGTAAGAGGCTCAAAAGCATGGGCAGTATGCAAAAATAAGTAGACCGATCCAACTGCATCTACTACTAATCATCCACCTTGAGATATCTACCCAGAACATCTCGCTGGTATAAAGTTGCGAGCCCCACCCAAAGTGTAAACCCAAAGCAACAGACAACTGCATTAAAAAGCACTTTGCGTAAAGTAAACAATCCTTGTAACCGCGGTTACAAGCACTGTTGTTTTCCCCTTGTGGCAACATCACATCCCCTAGACTCATGTTTCTGTCACTCAAGCATGTCATCGGGGGGGCATGAACCCACAATCGAGCATAACGTTCCCTCTTCGAGTTACTACCTACTACTTGCCCAAAGCAATAAAAACAACAAAGAACATGCAAGAATTACTTATGAACAACAGTATAAAAGATAAGAACCAAATATATTACTCTATCACAATCTGAACATAATCTCATAATCCATCAGATCCCATCAAACTCAGCATAGCAATAGCAGAAAGATTACATATGTGCCTCGATCATGTAGGACAGCTCACGAGGTCTAAAACATGAAGAACAAAGAGGGGAGGAGAACATCACATAGCTACTCATCACGGACCCATGGTCCAAAGGAAACTACTCACGGCACATCCGGGAAGCATCCATGGTGGAGGGAAGCTCCCGGAGGTCGATCCTCCCTCCGGCAGGGTGCCGGGAAGAGGTTTGCTGGCGGTCCCGATCTTGGAAGCGCGGCGGCGGCGGAACAGATGCGAGATCGCGGAAAAGGGTTCATTCCCCGGAAGTTTCACGTCACGGAAAATATATAGGCGAAGGGGGAAGCCAGGGGGGCCACCAGGGGTCTAGGCGCCCCCTGGCGCGGCCAAGCCCTAGGCTGCGCCAGGTGGCCGCCTGGGGCCCTGGTGGATCCCACCAGGTCCTCCTTTGGGGACTCCTGAAGGTTCCTTCACGCAGATTTTTTATCTGTTATTTCCCAAATTTTTGGAGCACTTTTAATTTGGGGGAAAACTGAAATAGAAAATAGCAGAAAATAGAAACTGGCACTGGGGTGCACTGAGTTAGTAGGTTAGTCCAAATATGATCAAAAGTGTATGAAAGTGTATCTAGATCATAGCAATATCACACAAAACATGCATGGAGCACGCATAAATTATAGATACGTTTGGGACGTATCAATGCCCTTGACAATGGTAATGCCGATGTGGACGATATCCCCTCTGGGAGGAGTTCTCGCCGTCTGAATCTGCCCGCCGAAAAGGTCTTCTCTTATTTGTAGGTTTCTGCCAAAGAGCAGCGACGGAGCTCCCGATCTAACTTATGTTCTGGGTTTTTTAGGTCACGGGTGGTACCCCCCTCTTAGGCGGCCACCTGGCGCGACCACCCCGTAGACCGCTTGGAGCCCTGGTGGTCATCCTCTGGCTGATCTTTTGCGAGCCTTCGTTATTTCTTCAGAAAACACTTCCTCGTAAATTTTAGGTCATTTGGAGATGTGCTGATATGCCCACTCTATATGCACTTTTCCCCGCTGATTCCTGCGTCTGCTGATTCGGCACCGGAAAGTTGTAAACCGTGTAAAACAAGCCAAAACACTATAAGAACATCATCATAATATGAAATATATCAGTGAACAAAGGTGAATTATGATACAAAATAGTGATGCATTTTGGATGTATCATAGAGCCACATATCAACGGATGATGCAAGCATGCTTGAAGGACCAAATCGGAGATAACGTTCAAGTCTATGTGGATGACATAGTTGTGAAAACATACAAGGCTAACACTCTCCTCGAGGATCTATGTGAGACTTTCGCTGCACTCAACCACTACCGATTCAAACTAAACCCAAAGAAGTGTGTCTTTGGCGTACCAGCAGGCAAACTCCTCGGGTACATGGTGTCCGCTCGAGGATTCGAAGAAAATCCCGAGAAAGTCCAAGCACTCGCAACCATGAAGGAATCAGTCAACATCCAGGGCATATACCAGTCTAGCAGCCCTAAGTCGATTCATTAGCAGGCTTGGCGAGAGCACCCTAACCGTCTACCAACTGTTGAAGAAAGGTGGCAAGTTCACATGGACAGACGAAGCCCGCAAAGCAATCGCGGACCTCAAGAAAACTTTGTGGACTCATCCAATACTCGTAGTACCTATGGAACGCAAACCACTCTACCTCTATATGGCTGCACATAGCAATGTGGTAAGCACAGTGCTCATCGTCGAGCGCTCTGAAGAAGGCAAGGCAGACGGCGTCCAAAGACCAATCTACTACGTCAGCAAAGTCCTATCAAGAGCCAAGTAGCAGTACCGCACTATCGAAAACTCGTCTACGCCATCTTCATGACCTCCCGCAAAGTATCACATTACTTCGACGAACACCCATAACGGTAGTCAGCAGTGCGCCACTCGTGGACATCGTCAACTACCCCGACGCCACTGGATGAGTCGCCAAGTTGAACATTTATCTCAACCCTCGCGACCTCAGCTTCAAGCATACAACAACAATCAAAGCCTAAGTCCTCCCAGATTTTATCGTCGAATGGATGGAGGTCCAGACCCCTAGCCCTCCTGACCTCTCCAACTCGTGGATAATGTTCTTCGACGGATCAAAGATACAGCAAGGAGTCGAAGCCAGCGTCGTACTAATCTCTACCAATGGAGCTAAGGTGAAGTACGTCTTACAATTCAACTTCAAAACGGCATCAAATAATAAAGAAGAATACGAGGCACTCATCCACTGCATGCGGAGATACACGGCTAATCATCTACGGCGACTCAAACCTCATCATTCAGAAAATTATGAAATATTGTGAAGCATTCGCAGACAACATGTTGGCATACCAGAAACTCTACAACATCCTCGAAGGCGACTTTGATGGATGCAAGCTCAACCACGTGTCACGCGCCAACAACATAGAAGCCGATGAACTCGCAAACATTGGATCCACCCAGGGACCAGTACCCCTTGGTGTAATCCTCGAGAGCATCAGTCGGCACTCCATCAAACTAGCAAAACCACTTGATCCTCCACCCTTGACAGCATAGGATGAGATCGCCGCTCCTACAGAACAAGACGCGCTTGCCACCCCCGAGCAAGTTGCAGTCGCCACCTCAGCAGATGCAAACCCGCCCGACACCGCCGAGGCAGAACCAGAACCAACACTACCTGACGTACCAGTGTGGAAAACACCCTTCCTCAACTACATGATACACAACCGCCTCCCGTAGGACATCACAAAAGCATCGCGCATCACTCGCCGCTCGAAAACCTTCACCAACATCAACAGTGCACTCTACAAATGAATTATTGAGCAAGAAGACGACAAAGCTTTACTCTCAACATCCACGAGGTTATATGCGGACATCACGCCAGCAGCCGAACATTGGTCGCCAAAAATTTTCGAGAAGGATTCTATTGGCCCACCGCCATATGGGACGCGGAGGATAGCGTGCGACTCTGCATAGCGTGCCAAAAGTTTGCTAGCAGACCACATGCACCAGCATCAGAACTCTAAACCATACCTCTCGCGTGTCCCTTCTCCACGTGGGGACTCGACATGGTGGTCCCTATGAAGAAATCCTCCAATCGTGGCCGCACTCAGCTTCTTGTGGCAGTCGACAAGTTCACCAAATGGATAGAAGCAGTCCCCATCACCAGTTCAACTCCCACGACGGCTGTGATCTTCATCAAATCCATCATTTTCATTTCGGAGTCCCACACAACATCTGATGGCACTAAAGTAGTGCTCCTCGTTGGCTACCCCAAGTGGAAGGTTGAGATGTAGCTAGTAGGAAATTTCCCTTGGTGAAGATACTAAGGTTTGTCTCCAGTAGGACTCCGACGACGACAAGTAGGTGATAACGGCGCTAGAAATTACTTGCTAGCACGAGAGTTAACGTGGACCTGCACACATATACAAATACCTTTGCTCCCAACGAGTACAGAGGGGTTGTCAATCCCTTCGGCCTTGTCGTTTAAAAAGGGTCAAATTCAAGAGATAATGATAGTGATAACTGCAACTAGAAAGTAAAACAGGAAGTAAATTGAGGGTGTAACTGTGGTGGAAATATGGACCGGGGTCCCATGAAGTTCACTAGTGATGTCTATCTCCCAAAAGACAATAAACAGCTATGCGAGGTGAATAAATTACAGCTGGGCAATTGACAGGATTAAAAACGCACCGCAATGATAACTATCCTACAATAGAAAGGAAGAGGCTCAAAAGCATTGTCAGTACACCAAGACAAGTAGACCGAAGTCCATCTGCATCTACTCACTAATCATCCACCTTGAGATATCTATCTAGAACATCTCACTCGTATTAAGTTGCGAGCCCACCCAAAGTGTAAACCCAAAGCAATAGACAAATGCATTAAAAGAACTTTATGTAAAGTAAACAATCCTTGCACCCGCAAGTATAAGCATCGTTGTTTTCCCCCTTGTGGCAACATCACATCCCCTAGACTGATGTTTCTGTTACTCAATCTATTCATTGGGGGCAATGAACCCACAATCATGCATAACGGTCCCTCTTGGAGTTACTACCTACTACTTGGCCAAAGCAATAAACAGCAACGGAGAACATGCAATAATTACTCGAGAACATAAATATAAAAGGTCAATCCTCCCTCCGGTAGGGTGCCGGGGAAGGGTCTCCTGGCAGCCCCGATCTTGGAAGCACGACGGTGCCGGAGCAGAAGGGAGCTGGAGAAAAAGGGTTTTGTCCTCGGGGGTTTCGGGACGAGAGGTAATATAGGCGAAGGGGGGAAGCCAGGGGTGGACCAAGGGGTCCAGGTGGCCCCCTGGCGCGTACTAGGGTGGGCCCGCGCCCCCTGGCCACCTAGGCACCAGGTGGGTCCCACCTAGCCCCCCTTCGGGCATCTGGAAGCTTCCGTAACGCTGTTTTTTTATATATTATTCCTGGAATTTTTCTAGCACTTTAAGTAATGGGAAAACCTGAAATATAAAAAAATCAGAAAAAATACTGGCAATGTGGTGCACTGAGTTAATAGGTTAGTCCAAAATTGATCAAAAGTGTATGAAAGTGTATCAAAAGAATAGCAATATCAACCAAAACATGCATGGAGCAAGCAGAAATTATAGATACGTTTGGGACGTATCAACATCCCCAAGCTTAATTCCTGCTCGTCCTCGAGTAGGTAATGATAACAAGCATAATTTCTGTGGTGACATGCTACCAATCATATAAGAACTTTTAAGTAAGGCAAGCAAGGCATGTAATTCAATTCAAGTCATAACAAGCAAGAGTCTATATTAGCATTGAAACAAGCAACATAAGAACATCAAGGTGCAAGAGCTCTCGTTGGTCGTGACTCGAATGTCTCCAAATGTTGTTTGCGTGCAAGAAGTGATAGATGGGATTACAAGATGGAAAAATACATACTATTTATTTTAGTTGAGAACTCAATCTACTGAAGTTTCACACTTGGTCCTCTTTGGAATCTTATATTGACTCGTCCCCAGACCACTAGCCAGGTAGAAGTCAAACTGATCCACTCCCTTTTGACTTTTTTAGGACTCATGCAATGGATGAGCGTAAGCAAGAAAGTTGTCACTTAGGATGGCAAAGAGATAAATGATGGAGGAGGAAGAACAAAAGGTGTGAAAGGCTCACATCAAGTAGGACAATCATAGGCGAGAGAAAGCCAAATGATAGATATGAAGTGAGGAGTAGGGATTGCCATGCAACGGATGCACATATGAGCTATGGAAAGCTCTCCAATGGAACTAGTGGGGGTGCATCCAACATGCTTGCTCAAGAATACCTAGAGCTCATTTGAGGAGGCTCGTCATTGGAATATACAAGCCAAGTTCTATAGTGTAAAGTTCCCCACATAGCTATATGCATGTATGATGATCTCTATGGAGTACGAGATATAAGAGGGAGTATGAGTGTGGATCTCTCAAAAGGAATAGTAGTGTGCCCCCTTGCCTCTTTTTGTTTCTTTTTTCTCTTTTTCTATTTTTTGTATTTTTTCGTGGCCTGAATGGCTCTTTCTATTTATCTCCCATTTGTTCTCTTTGGGATCTTTTAATTTATCCTCTTTGGGATCTTTTCCTCACTTTAGGGGAAACACTCTATATATTACAAGAAGTATAGAAGACCTTTCACACTTTACAAATGTACTCAGCATAAAGAAGATGAAGCTATCATGATGTATGCAAATGTATGCCTCTGCCAGTGTAGCAAGATGTGCAATTATACTAGAGCATCATGTAGCAATGATTAGGCCAAGGCCCAACTAACATGCGGCTCATCGATCAAGCAAAAGCATGTATGCCATGAAGATCAAGTCATGAGAAGGTGGAAATTACATGGCAATGTATCTCGGAAAGACTAGGGACATGCCTTGATAGGTAGGTATGGTGGCTGTTTTGAGGAAGGATATAAGGAGGTTTATGATGACAGCGCATATCATGCCAAGGGTTTGGATGGACCGGCGAATTATGCGCCAACTCTCGAGATGAGAAAAGGGCAAAGCACGGTAATGAAGAGGCTAGAAAAATATGGGTGGTGGAACTTTCAACTTTCGAATACTTACAATTGTCCGAAGAACTCATGCACTTATTATCAGTAACTCTCAATCCAATCAGGAGGTTCACAAAGAGACAAGTAACCCGAGGAGGAGTGTATGGGGGTTTGGTTATCCTTGCGCATCCTCGAATCATGGTACGTGAGTGTACTCTAATATCCGATCCCACCAAAGATTCGTGATCCATCTAGTAGCTAGAGTTCTCAACTAGTTTTTTTTGTAGTTTTTCGAAAATAAACATGGATTTCCCAAAATACGACAGCCATAACTAATAGGCTAAAGATCTTGACACCAAAATTTAAAACATTAGTCAAAACAATACCTCAAAACTATTGCAACTTACTACTACAATTCAATAGCAACCTCAATTACCTACTTCAAGTCAAGAAACACAACTTAGTGCAATAGGCCAACTCTCTAAGCAAGATAAACATGAAGACTCAAGAGAGTTCCAGCAAGAAAATAAAAAATCTCTTAAAAAGATAAGCTTGAAAACTAAGAGCTAAGCATAACAGCAACTATGAAAAGATAAAGAACACACACAACAAAGAAACATAAGCATGAAAATCCTATGATGTGTTCTAGGTTGAAGTGGAGCGTGATTCTCTCCCACACAAAGAAATCTGGGTTCTAACTTGTTATGAACATCAAAAAAAGCTAAAGAAAACTAAAAATAGAAGAGCATGGCGCTCCAAGCATAGCACATAACGCATGAAGTGATAAAAATATAGTGGAACGAAGGACAGACTGATAATTTTTGATGGAGAATGGGATGCACGGGGGCACCCCAAGCTTAGATACTTGAGTCTCCTTTGATATTCCTTGGGGGTGCATGTGGGCATCCCCAATCTTGAGCGTTTGACACTCCCGGATCTTGTTTCATCATCTTCTTCGCACACTTGAAAACTCCCTTCATACAAAACTCATCATAAGCTGATTAGATAGGTTAGTACCCATAATAAAATAATTTTCCTCTACTGGATATAATGATATTCTTGAAGAGCTGTTGTTTCTCAAGATTTCCAAAAAGTTTTTTCAAAGACAAAACTAGCGCAAGATTTGAAAAACTGAGAAAACGCAAAATAGGGCAGAATCTGTGAAAAAACAGACCAGCAGGTAGTAAATAAATTTGTTGGGGTACTTCTGCAACTCAAATTAAAAAACTCAGAACATATGCATGAAATCTAATTCTATATAACATTCTTACAAAAAAAATTTAGATTAAAAAGATGATCTGGTGATTTTATCCGAATTTTTCCGTCAAGGGACAGAATCTGTTTTCTGGACAGCACGTCACAACTTTTTAACTTTCTTGCAATCAGAGGCTCAACTTGGCACAAAGCTTGAAACTGAAGATACAATGATGTTGCTACATTAGTAATAATTATCAAGACCACTAAAAACAGAAGGAAAAACATCTTGGGTTGCCTCCCAACAAGTTCTTTCTTTTACGCCTTTTAGCTAGACATGAATATGAATTTCAAGCAAAAGAGAGAATCAAGAAGAAAATATGAAACGCATTTAAGCCTAACCTAATTTCTATGCCTTGGAACCTTGTAAAGAAATAAATCATGAAAGAAAAAAGTGACAAGCATACGAAGGCAAAAGAAAAAGAACTTCAAAATTTTCAACATGAAGAGAGGTGTTTTTGTAACATGGAAGTTTCTACAACCAAACTTTCCTCTCTCAAAGTAAGATTCAGTAGCATCATGAACAAAATCAACAATAACTATCAAATAAAGCATGTTGTTCATGACCTACAAGCACACGTGTATAGTTTTCAACACAGTTTTTAGGAACACAAGATAAATGCAACCCATCACTTTGAGCCTCAATAAGAGCACAGTTCTCCGAAATATGAGTTGGAGAATTCAAAAGGATAATAGGAAAATCAAGTATGGGTGAAATAGCAACAATTTCATTCTTAATATGAGGAACTATAGAAAGTTCATCTTCGTAGGAATCATCCATAGTGGCATCACGACCATAAGTATAGAAGGCATCAACTTCATCGAAAGGGATATTTCAAAAGAATCCATAGGATCATAACACTCGTCAATTGTGACACCCCCGATTTACGATCATGTACAATAATCATACACGCAGGGTACATGATCGAGATCAAGGTGCCACGGTGAGAATATCATAGCACAACACTAAACACAAAAGGATAAACCAATATGTTACAAGAAAGGGGGTCGCACGAATCCGAATACATAAGTTAATAAAAACAATAATATCTGAGTACAGACATAGTTAGTCAAGTTTTTCCTTAAGAAGGCTAGCACAAATAAAATCAGATATACAGATCGAAAAGGAAAGGCCTCCTGCCTGGGAACCTCCAAACTACTCCTGGTCAACGAGAACTCGACGTCGTAGTAGGTGCCTCTGGGGTGCTCTTGATCCTGGGCGCCAGCGTCTGGTTGCAGTAATCCGGGTATATAAAACAAATGCGGTGACGAGGATCAGCCTCGGCAAATCCCATGGTCAGGGACCCTTGGTTTATCATAGAGAAGGAACAGGTTGGACGATACTCGTAGGCTAACAGGAGAAGCACTTCCTGCTCGATATTACTGTGTAAGGGGGCGATTCCAAGGAAAGCCAAGGACAATTCTCGCAGGACTAGGAGAGTAGATTGGATATTGGATGTTGAGACGTCTCCCCTCCCAGCCTTTATATACTAAGCTAGGTCTCGGGGAGTCCGTCCTAGATTACAGAGATAGTTTCCTAACCCTAGTCTTGCCTTGTGCACCAAGTTGTGCCTTCCATATCAGTCATGGACTCCTACGTCGGTGCCTTGGGAGACCCAGCCGCGGGCCCATTAGCGCTCCTTGCGGGTTTTCTGTCTTCATACGCACCAGGTATCCTTACACGCAGGAATCATGGGGTCAACCCTTGTCAGTATCCCCCGAGTGACTGGGGGACTCGAATTCGTCATTGTTTTATCATCGTAGGTGCAGCACAGCTGCGGGTCCCTGGCAGTTTTGAGCCATGACAATACCTGTTTCGAGGGATTGCTAAGCTGAAAGGGCCCAAGGAGTCCACTGGTCGAGCCTTGGTGAATTGCGCTAGTGGAAAATACCATAGTAGCCCAATCAAGCCCACGTCCCTCGACATGAACTTGGAATGACCTGTGTCTAGCAAAGTCATGCCGCTGCAGGTCTTACAGGATCAATTGCTGCCAGTCTGAGTAAATAGCCTGAGAACGTCCGCTCGGCTCTTTCTATCATGCGAGCGCATGGAAAAGATTGGGAGTGAAGTCGCTGTGTTGCAAGTCCCGGCCCGGCCGTTCTGCGCAGCGGGGTCTTACCTACACACTAAGCTTGCGTGGCATCTGGGTACAGTGTGTCGTAGCCCAGGTATAATTGTTTTTGCAGAGGCACAGAGCCTAGTTAGCGATGCACCCACTTGGAATAAAAGATCAAGTAAGCTATTAGTAGTCACCCGCGAAGCTTTTGCATGCTCAGGCGAGGATTCATATAGGAAAGCACCCGCTCGAATATCGTCGAGTGCGAGGGTAGTTTGGCTTGCTGACTGACGGGGATGTATCCCAGCAAATCCCATCGTCAGGGACCCTGGGTTAGTCATGAGAGGCACAGGTTGGACGATAGCTCGTCGGCTAACAGGAGGATACGTTCCTGCTCGATGTTATTGATTGGAAATGGCGATTACAGGGAAGCCAAGGCTAGTGCGCACAAGGCTAGGGTTACAGATTGTGTATTGGATTCTCTCGAAGTCTCCCGTCCTAGCCTTTATATACTAGGCTAGGTCTTTGGGAGTCCGTCCTGGATTACAGATGAAGTTTCCTAACCCCGATCTTGTATCGTACGACATGTTTGCACCTTCCTTATGAGTCACGAACTCCTACGTCGGTGCCAATGGTGGGCCAAGGCTGGGCCCAGGCGACATCTCTGTGGGCCTTCTGTCTTCGGGTACACCGGGTAGGCTCATCCATAGAAGTCATGGGGTCACCCCCTCGTCAGTAGCCCCCGAGTGCCTAGGGAGCTCGAAGAGTCACGCAGGGACTCGTGTCCATACTTGCGTCGTTTTTATGTGTGCACGGTTCAATCGCGGGTCGCTGGCAGTCTGGGGCCATGACAAAACCTGTTTCGAGGGATGCTAAGCTGAAAGGGACCAAGGAGTCGATTGGTCGAGCCTTGGTGAATTGCACTAGTGGAAAAAACCGCAGTAGCCCAATCAAACCCACGTCCCTCGACATGAGCTTGGAATACTGGTGTCTACCAAAAGTCATGCCGCTGCAGGTCTTACAGTGATCAATTGCCGCTAGTAAAGTTCATAGCCTAGGCGCGTCCTCTCGGCTTTTTCTATCAAGAAAGCGCATGGAAAAGGTTGGGAGTGAAATCGCTCTACGGCAAGTCCCAGCCCGGCCGATCTGCGCAGCGGGGTCTTACCTACACGCTAAGCTTGCGTGGCATCTGGGCACAGTGTATCGCTACTTGATAATGCACCCACTTGGAATAAACAATCAAGTGAGCTGTTTTAGCAGTCCCTCGCGGAGCTTGGTCGAGCGCTCGGGCGAGGAGTAATGTAGAGGAGTATTTGCTCGGGAGGTCGTCGAGTTCTCGGGTACATAGAGTTTTTCGAGTAAGCACTCGAGTATTTCCTTCGCTCTCGGGGTGAGGGAGCACCCGATACTCTGGGACCGTTCGGTCTGGCGACTGTAAGTTTGCTTTATCTTGTGTCGTGGTGAGGGAGCACCCAAAAATCTCATGGGTGCGAGTAATCACTCGAGCACGTTTTTCCTTCTAGGAGAGGGAGCACCCGAGACTCTCATGGGTGCGAGTAATCACTCGAGCACGTTTTTCCTTCTAGGTGAGGGAGCACCTGAGACTCTCATTGGTGGATAGGCTCCCGATGGGAGTTAAATATATTTGAAAAATGTATTTGATTCAGTAAAGACAGTGCTTGCAGGCTGTATTTTTTGCGCTGCCATTTTAATTTACCTCTTCTTGGTAGGGATAATGCTCTTTCCTGGAGGACCGTCAAAGATGCTCTGTCTGCGAACCGTCATGTCTTCATGACCGGTCATAATGATGGCTGTTGGTGGCGTGCTGTGGCCGCCTGTTAAGTTATCGGTGTGCGCATTGAAAACGCGCGAGATTTGACGCGTCCAGCGCACAGTGCCGCCCGTGTGAAGGCATTTTTGTCTCGGAATTCGAATCGCCCGACATGCTTGTTCTTTGAATTAATTGCTGCCGTCGTCTGGGATTTTGTTGTGCTCTTGGGTTTGTGCTATAAATAGACCCTTCTTCTTCGTCTAGCAGCAGTGTTCGACCTCTGCTCATCTTGCTCCTCTTTCTCTTCCTCCTCTTACGGGACCCAAGCGAGGTGCGGGTATGACCGGCTGCGGCCGTGTTCGCCGTGGCCGCGGTGGTCGTACTCCGCGCTCCTCTCGCGGCGGCCGTCATGGTGTACCATGGACGCTTTCCTCCTCTTCCTCGGAGGAGGGTTTTTGGCGCTATGATTTCCTCTTGCGCGTCCATTGTCGGAACGCCGCTCGCATTCTGCTTCCTTCTGCATTTTCTGCCCTTGTTTCTGAGCGCAGTATTGATGGCTTGCTGCTTCGTCTTCAGGGGTGCGCTCGATCTCCTTCTCCTTCTTATGTTAAGTTGGAGATCGATAGTTCCCGCTTGATTTTTCTTGGCTTTGGGTGCAAGTCGTTTGCTCGACGCTTGAACTTGCGTGATGGTGACACTCGTTGTTGCCGTTTGGATGGCGGAGACACTCTTATCATCCGCGCCTTTGACCCGAGCGACAACTACATGGATCCGTACTTTCCGGAGACAAGCAGCGATGGTTCTGACAGGTCGAGGAGTCCTTCTCCTGCGTCTACAACTGCTTCCTCCTCCGGCAACTCTTCGGGTGCTGATGCTGAGCCATCTTCAATTGCTTCCTCCTCCGGCTCTGAAGAGGACCCCGAGGTCAAGCCACCGATCAAGCGGGCGCGCCAGGCGACCTTGTAGGACTGGAGGCAGCGGCGTCATCTTCGCCGGCAGCTCGGGTGGAGCTGGAGAAGATGCTGGTGGAGCAGGAGAACAATCTGGGGGAGCATCGTCCTCGGTGCTCCATAAATAAGTCGAGCTTCACCTTTTGTTATGTCATTGACATCATGAACTGGCTGCTTTGACTCCTCCTTTGTCTGTGATGATGCTCGTTGTCTTAGTGCCAATTATCCTAGCATGGGCACACATGTAGAAGTCATAATTCCTTGGGTGATTGATGTTGTACACTTACTGGCTGCTTGTGTCCTTTGTAACTAGGTTGGTTCTCCATGTAATGAGGATTGTCTTCGAGTAATCAGAGTTGCCTTCTATCCAATGTACTTCGAATTTTGGTACTGAGAATGATCTTCGGGTCCTTGTAATGCGAACTGTGCTTGAGTCTTTGTAACGGAATGCGTCTTCGGGTCCTTTGCAACCGAGAGCTGTCTTCGAGTCCTTTGCAAACGAGAGCTGTCTTCGAGCCCATCAAATCTTTGCACTGTGGGTTCTATCGGGTGCGCGACAGCGCTCCCGATGGGAGTAGCCCCCGAGGCTACCTTTGAGTCGAAGAGTCGAACATAGGATGAGATTTGTTTCCTTTGTCGTTCTTCTATGAATTTATGTCTTTTATCGGGTGCGCGTCAGCACTCCCGATGGGAGTAGCCCCCGAGTCTTTAGGTGATCGTTGGCGATCAGGTGAAGACTAAAGGATTGTCTGCGTTCTGCGCTCCATCCATATTTCTCCAGAGTGCCTTGTACTTCCCCTGGTTGTAGCCGTGTCTTTCGAACCGTTTTTCAGCAGATGGAGCCTGTCAGGGGTTTTGGCTTGGGCCTTTTAAGTTTCGGACTGCGTGAACGTTTCTCAGGGGGAGGTGGTGCTCGAGCCCCCCAGTGCTTTGAGAAAAGATCGCGTGAGCGACGATAGAATCTCTCGGGGGGAGTTTTGTACTCGAGCCCCCGAGTGCTTTGGGTAAAGATCGCGTGTGCGACGATTGCGTCTCTCGGGGGGAGTTTTGTACTCGAGCCCCCGAGTGCTTTGGGTAAAGATCGCGTGAGAGACGATAGCGTCTCTCGGGGGGAGTTTTTTACTCGAGCCCCCGAGTGCTTTGTGTATAGATCGCGTGAGCGACGATAGCGTCTCTCGGGGGGAGTTTTGTACTCGAGCCCCCGAGTGCTTTGAGGTTGTAGTATTTGGGCAACATCATTTTATTGCGTCGAAGGGTTACATTAGCTGCCAGTTGAGCCTAATTGGTGGATACTATGGGTAGAACAGGCGTAGGTTCGCCACGTTCCATGGATTTCCCACGTCCTCGTCAGTCTTCGAGTTCTTCAGTCTATAGGCGCCTCCTCCTATGAATTCCGAGATTATGAACGGTCCTTCCCATTGGGGGGTAAGCTTGTGGACTTTCTCTTGTATGAGCCGTAGGACAATGTCGCCTTTGTTGAAGGTTCTGGTGCGCATGCGGCTGCTTTGGTAAGTGCGCAACTTGTCCTGGTACCCCTCTGACCTTGCTAGGGATGTGTCCCTTGATTCGTCTGCTGTGTCCTTGTCGTCTTGCAGTGCTTCTTCTGCTTCCTCTTCTTCGTACCCCGAGATCCGGGGTGCCCAGAATTTGAGGTCATGTGGTAGCACAGCCTCCGACCCGTACTCCTGGCATGTCGGCTGGGCACCAGGCAAAGATTTCCTGTTCTTCACGGAGGAAGGCGATGAGGACCGTTGCTTGCTCTTCTGGGAGGTGGGCGTACACGCGGACTGTTTTTTGTGGTCCGTCGGGTGCACCTGGTGGGTGACCGTGTCGCTGTCGATCCTGAAATCCCTTCCATACTCTTTTGTCTCGCTTCTGCTTGCTAGTGGAAAGATACTTTTGTCTGTCGCCATGGCTATTTCTATGAGTTCTTTCTCGGCTCCGAAGGTGTCGGAGACTTTATGGAAAACGCGATCGCACTTGTCGGATTTGGTGAAGCTCCCGTTGACTGTAATGATGCCCGCGGATCCTGGCATCTTGAGTTTGAGGTAGGCGTAGTGGGGAATCGCCGTGAACTGCGCGAATGCTGGACGTCCCAATATGGCGTGGTACTGCGACTGCCAATCGAGTACTTCAAACTCGAGGGTGTGTCTTGCGAAATTGCGTCTGCTGCCAAAGACAACTTTGAGCTCGATTACTCCAACGCAAGTGGCCTCTTCTCCTGGTACTACTCCGTATAGCATGGTGCTTGATTTCTTCCATACTGATCGTGGGATCAACATCTTGCGTAGGGTGCTGACGAAGATTATGTTCATGCTGCTGCCTCCGTCCATGAAGATTATGTCCATGTCGTACCCTCCAATTTGAGCGTCGAGTACCAGGGGCACGTGCCCCAGCCTTGGGACTACAGGCGGGTAATCGCTCTGGGAGAACGTGATGCTGGTTTCTGCGTCGTGTAGCTGGTAGACTTCGACTGCGTTTAGGTTCTCGGCTTCTTTGGCTTGCAGGGTGTAGGCGTCCTGTTGGGCTTGCGATACCCTGCCTTTTTGGATTGTGTACACCTGTCCTTGAGTCGGCGGCTGCTCGGTTCGTCGGGTGCACTTGGCTTCTTGTTGTTTTTCTTCCTTGAGGCTGTCGGCGAGTTCGTTGAACAGGCGGCATGCTCCCAGAGTGTGACTCGATCTTATGTATCCTCAGTTGTCTTCGAAGCAGTGGATCGTGCAGGGTCCGTCTAGATGTTCCCTGAACGTGCGTTTGCTGGATCCGGCGTGTCGTTTCTTCCTTGAAATTCGGAAGAACAGCGCGTGATCCGCTGGGTGCTCGTGAACTCGCGGGTCAATTTCGATCCCGTCGCTTAGATTCTGGTTCTTTATGAGATTGGCGAATTCGTCTGGTCTTTGATCTGGGTCGTAGTATTCGCCGGTCCGAGTCTCGGAGTGGCTGTCCTAGCGGGCGACAGCTGTCTGCGCGTCGGCGGATCGTTGAGTGGTCGGCGAGCGTGTGGCTGTATAGTTCGACTCGTCGAGTGGGGTCTCTTCGTAGAATCCTCGCGCCTGTTTTCTGGGCCATCAGCTTCTTCCTCGTTGGCGATGGTTTTGGCGATCGCTGATCTTGAGCTCGGAGTCGGTATCTTGTTGCGCGGCGGGTGCCTGGGTAGCGGTGGGTCGTCGAGTGGTCGGCAAGCCCTCTGCTTCGTGCTGTAGCTCGTCGATCCGGATCTCCATGTGGAACCCTCGTGCCTTTCTTGTGGATCGTCGAGTTCTCTTTCGCTGGCGGTGGGCTCGATTGCCGCCGTAGTATTGGTCTTAGCACGGCTGCAGGCTGAGCGATCTCGCTGGGGCGGCAGAGATGTTTGTCGTGATCTTGAATTCTTCGGGTGGATTGCATCTGGTTCTTGCTCTCGAGTTGTGGCTTGCTGAAGACGGAACCGCCGAGATCGTAATTCCAACTTGTGTAGTTCCCACAGATGGCGTCAATTGACGGGGATGTACCCCGGAAAATCCCATGGTCAGGGACCCTGGGTTAGTCATGAGAGGCACAGGTTGGGCGATAGCTCATCGGCTAACAGGAGGATACGTTCCTGCTCGATGTTATTGATTGGAAATGGCGATTACAGGGAAGCCAAGGCTAGTCCGCACAAGGCTAGGGTTACAGATTGTGTATTGGATTCTCTCGACGTCTCCCCTCCTAGCCTTTATATACTAGGCTAGGTCTCGGGGAGTCCGTCCTGGATTACAGATGAAGTTTCCTAACCCCGATCTTGTCCCGTACGGCAAGTTTGCACCTTCCTTATGAGTCACGGACTCCTACATCGGTGCCAATAGTGGGCCAAGGCTGGGCCCAGGCGACATCTCTGTGGGACTTCTGTCTTCGAGTACACCGGGTAGGCTCATCCATAGGAGTCGTGGGGTCACCCCCTCGTCACTGAGCTTTTTCGAGTAGAGACTCGAACGCTTTTTGTTTTCAAGGTGAGGGAGCACCCGAACTCCACAGATGTGTTGTTTCCGCTGACGCGAGTAGTCCTGCGAGTGCATGTTCGCCTTTTGGGTGAGGGAGCACCCGAAACCGTGTAAGTGCGAGTGGTTACTCGAGCATATCCTTATATTCTGGGTGAGGGAGCACCCGAACTCTCAAGTTTTTGGTCCTTTACTCTGTTTTGAATAAAGATACTCCCGATGGGAGTAAAATATTTTTAGGAAAATATGTTTGCACCAAGGGATAGATGATCGTTACAGGCCTCATTGGTTTTTACATGATTCGTCTTTATCCGTATGCCTCAATAATGAGCATTGCGATAGTGTTTTTCTGGATGACCGCCAATGATGCTTTGTTTTTTGAGCCGTCACGTCTTCTGACCGGTCATAATGATAGCCCGGATGCCGTGCTGCCACTGCCTGTTGAATTACCAATGCATGTATGGGAAACGTGCGAGATTTGATGCGTCCTTTACAGAGTGCTTCCCGTGTGAAAGCATCTTGTCTCGGAATTCGTAACCCCCAGCACGTTTGGTTCTTGAGTTTAATGCTTCCGCCCCCTGAGCTTTTTCATATTTTTCCCGGCTTGCCCCTGGGTTGTGCTATAAATACCATCTATTCGCTGCACAACACTGGCATTCATCCTTCTCTCCTCTTGCCGTTCTTCTTCTTCTCATGGGTCCCAAGCTTAGTGGGGGTGCGCCTGGCCGTGGCCGTGGCCATCGTGGCCGCGGCGGCCGCACACCTCATTCTTCTCGTGGTGGTCGTCGTGGGACGACGTCGGCGCCCTCCTCTTCTTCTGTGGAGGATGGCTTTTGGCGTTATGACTTCCTTTTGCGCGTTCTTGGCCGGACCGCTACTCGGATTCCGCTTCAATCCTCTTTTGCCTCCATTGTCTCTGAGCTCAACTTGACGGGTTTACGGCTTCGACTTCAAGTATGTGTACGGTCTCCTTCTTGGGTGGAGTTGGAGGTTGATAGTTCTTGCTTGATTTTTCTTGGATCTGGCTGGAGGTCTTTCTCACGGCGCTTGAACTTGCATGATGGGGATAGCCTTTGTTGTCGTTTTGATGGTGAAGACACCCTCACTGGTCGTTCCATTGATGCCAGTGGCAATCATCTGGATCCATTCTAGGAGGAAACTAACAGTGATGGCTCAGGCGGGTCAAGAATCCCTTCATCCGCGTCTCCAACAGCTTCATCTTCTGGCGACTCCTTAGGTGGTGGTCCTTGATCTTCTATTTCTAACGAGGAGCTCGACGTCAAACCTCCTGTCAAGCGAGCGCGTTACTAGGCAAGGAACCTTGAAGAACTGGAGGCGGTTTCATGCGTCTTCTCGGGCTTAGTTTATACTTTGTCTGTGGTGATGCCTGCCGTAGTCCCAATTATCTCTTGGGCACACATGTAGAAGTCATAATTCCTTGGGATGATTGGTGTTGTAGCCCTGGCACCTGCTTGAGTCCTTTTGTAACTAGACCAGTCCTCAAGTCTTGTGTAATGTAAATTGTCCGCGAGTCTTTATGTAATGAGAACTGTCTTCGATTCATTTTGTAATGAGGACTATCTTCGAATCCTATTGTAATGAGAATTTTCTTCGAGTCCTGATGTAATGAGAACTGTCTTCGAGTCCTTTTGTAATGAGAACTGTGTTCGGGTGCGCGGCAGTGCTCCCGATGGGAGTATTCCCCGAGGCTACGTTCCATTTGTAGATTCGGACGTAGGCTAAGATGTCTTTCCTTGTGGCTCCTTTGATTTATTCCAGGTTTTTGTCCGGTGCGTGTCAGCCCTCCTGATGGTACTAGCCCCCGAGTCTTTAGGTGATCGTTTGCGGTCACGTGAATACTAAAGGACTTTGCATTTTACGATACGATTCTCTTGTGAAAAAACTCTTGGTGCTTCGAGGAGATCTTGTGTTCTGGTCCCCAAATGTTTTCAGGTAGAGTCGCATGAGTGAGGATAGCGTCTCTCAGGGGGAGTTTATTCTCGAGGCCCTGAGTGCTTTTAAGTAAAGTCACGTGAGCGAGGATATCGTCTCTCGGGGGGAGTTTATGCTGGAGCCCCCGAGTGCTTTTAAGTAAGTCGCGTGAGCGAAGCTAGCGTCTCTCGGGGGGGAGTTTATGCTCGAGCCCTCGAGTGATTTTAAGTAAAGTCGCGTGAGCGAAGATAGTGTCTCTCAGGGGGGAGTTTATGCTCAAGCCCCCGAGTTCTTTTAAGTAAAATTGCGTGAGCGAAGATAGCGTCTCTCGGGGGGATTTGATGCTCGAGTCCCCAAGTGCTTTTAGTGATAAATTTTGGGCAACACCATTTTATTTCTTCGAGTTTTACATATGTTGCCGATCGGTACTGTTGCCGATGCCGCTGAAATGCCTGGATGACTATGGGTAGAACAGGCATAGGTTCGCTACGTTCAATGGATTTCCCACGTCTTCATCGTTCTTCGCGTTCTTCAACCTGTATGCGCCGCCTCCTATGACCTCCGAGATTATGAATGGCCCTTCCCATTGCGGGGCGAGTTTGTGCACTTTTTCTTGTATCAACCGCAAGATGAGGTCTCGTTTGCTAAAAGTTATGGCCCGCAGGCGACTGCTTTGATATGTGCGCAGCTCGTCCCGGTATCCTTTAGATTTTGCTATGGCTGTGTCCCGTGCTTCGTCTGATGTGTCTTTATCGATCTGCAGTGCTTCTTCTGCCTCTTCCTCTTCATACCCTGAGATTCGGGGAGCTCCAAATTTTAGGTCGTGTGGCAGCACTGCTTTTGCACCGTATACCATGAAGAAAGGTGTATACTGGGTCGAGCTATTTGGGGTGGTGCGCAGGCTCCAAGTACCATGGGGAGTTCTTCTACCCCGTTTCCTACGGCTTGGTCTAGTGGTGCCAGGAGTCGTTTCTTTATTCCTCCGCATACTAGGTCGTTTTCTTTCTCCACTTGGCCGTTGGATTGTGGGTGCGCGACTGATGCATAGTTGACCTTGATGCCCAGCTCCTGACAAAAGTTTTTGAATTCTGCTGCTGTGAAGTTTGTACCATTGTTTGTGATGATGTTGTGTGGTACGCCGAATCTGAAGAAGATTGACTTGATGAAGTTAACTTCCGTGAGGGCTATTGAGTTGGTGACTGGTACTGCCTCGATCCATTTGGTGAACTTGTCGACTTTGACTAGTAGGTGTGTTCGTCCTCCTTTTGAGGATTTCTTGAGTGGACCCACCATGTCGAGTCCCCAGGTGGCGAATGGCTAGGATAGCGGTATAGTTTTGAGTTCTGATGCTGGGGCGTGTGGCCTGCTGGCGAACTTTTGGCAGGCAATGCAACGCCGCACGATATCTTCCGCATTTCTCATGGCGGTCGGCCAGTAAAACCCTGTTCGAAAACGAAAAGCCTTGGCCACGAGTGAGCGACTTCTCGTGTGATGCCCACAGGTGCCTTCGTGAATCTCGAGCAGTAGGGCTTTGCCGTCTTCTTCGTCAATACACTTTTGGAGGACCTGAGAGATGTTGCGCTTGTATAGCTGTTTGTTGATTACTATGAATGCTTTGGATCGTCGACTGATGCGTCGGGCTTCTGCGGCGTCTTGTGGTAGAGTTCCTTCGATTAGGAATCGAAGGAATTGTTTTGCCCAGGCCGGGTCTTCGAGTGCGGCTGGCTCTGCGACTTCGACTGCTTGGCTGCTTGTGTCATCGGCTGGGCTCGCGGCCGCCACCTGCGCTGGTTCATTTGTCTCGTCGGCCTCTGCGACTGCCTCGGGTGCCGCTGGCTTTACATTGATTGATCTCTAGCTGATTCTCTCAAGGAAAACGCCTGGTGGTACTGGTCCTCGAGTCGATCCGATGTTCGCAAGCTCGTCGGCCTCCATGTTATTTGCTCTGGAGACGTAGTTGAGTTCGCAGCCGTCGAATCCTCCCTCCAGTGTGTTGTAGAGCTTCTAGTAGGCGATCATGTTTTATGTGTCTGCGTCACAGTCCCTCATCGCCTATTGTACGACGAGGTTGGAGTCGTCGTAGATTGAGAGGCGAGTGGCGCCGCAAGTTTTTGCCATGCGCATGTCGTGGCGTAGTGCCTCGTATTCTGCTTCGTTGTTGGAGGCATTGCTGAAGTTGATCTGGAGGATGTATCTGAGCTGCGTTCATTTGGGGGAGAGTAGTACGACGCCTGCTCCGGCTCCTTGTTGTCATTTGGACCCGTCGAAAAACATCGTCCATGAGTTGGACAGATCTGGGGGGCCGGGTGTTTGGACCTCTGTCCACTCGACCAGGAAGTCTGGGAGTACTTGGGCTTTGAATGTTGTTGGGTGCTTGAACTGCAGGTCTCGCGGACTGAGTTCGATGTTACACTCAGCGATTCGGCCGGTCGGTCCGGGGTTGTTGAGGATGTCCGCGAGTGGTGCACTTCTCAAGATTGTGATGGGGTGTTCGTCGAAGTAGTGTGATACTTTTCTTGAGGTCATGATGATGGCGAGCAGGAGCTTCTAGTAGTGCGGGTACCGTCGTTGTGACTTTTTGAGGAGCATGCTTAGGTAGTAGATTGTCCTTTGTATGCTCTGGAATTTTCCTTCTTCTGCACGCTCGACGACAAGCGCCGTGTTGACTACGCTGCTGCGCGCTGCTATGTAGAGGTACAATTTCTCCCTTTATTTGGGCACCGCCAAGATTGGTGGAGTCGAGAGGGTTTGCTTTAGGTCTGCGAATGCATTGCAGGCTTCCTCGGTCCACTCGAATTTTTCTCCTTTTCTAAGCAGATGGTAGAACGGTAAGGATCTTTCTCCCAGTCTGCTGATGAAACGGCTCAGTGCTGCGAGTCTTCCTATGAGCTGTTGCATGCCTTTGATGTTGGTTGGCTCTTGAATCTTCGCGATTGCTTCGAACTTTTCAGGGTTTGCTTCGATTCCTCGGGTGGAAACCATCTACCCGAGTAGTTTTTCGGCTGGGCCGCCGAACACGCACTTTTTTGGGTTGAGCTTGATTATGTACTTGTTGAGGGCCGCGAATGTTTCGCTGAGGTCTTCGAGTAGTGTGCTTGCGCTGTATGTTTTGATGACAATGTCGTCTATGTAGACCTGGACGTTTCTGCCGATTTGGTCTCTCAAACATGCTTGCATCATTCTTTGGTACGTGGCTCCGGAATTTTTTAGACCAAAGGGCATTGTTCTGTAATAGAATACGCCGTAGGGGGTGATGACCGAGGTGTGTTCTTCATCTTCTTCCTTCATCCTGATCTGATTGTATCCTCAGTATGCATCGAGGAAGGATAGGAGGTCGCATCCTGCTGTAGAGTCGATTATCTGGTTGATTCTTGGCAGGGGAAGTGGTCTTTCGGGCAGTGCTTGTTGACAGGCCCGTAGTCGACGCACATCCTCAGTACGTCAGTGTCTTTTTTAGGGACCAGGACTGGGTTTGCAATCCAGGTTTCTTTCTTCGTCTCCCGGATGAACTGTGCGTCGAGTAGTCGGTTGATTTCTTCTCCGATTGCTCTGGGCTTGGGTTCTGAGAATCATCGGAGCGCCTGCTTTACTGGTTTAGTGTTTGGCTTGATACGAAGCGCGTATTCTGCAAATTCTCGCGGTATTCCGGGCATGTCGGCTAGACACCAGGCAAAGATTTTCCACTCTTCGCGAAGGAAGGCTATGAGGGCGGCTGCTTGTTCTTCTGGGAGGTCGGCATATGTGCGGACCGTATTCTCTAGGTTCGTTGGGTGAACTTGGTGGGTGATTGTGTCACTATCGACGCTGAAATCGCGGTTGAATTCTTTTGACTCGCTTCAGCTCGCCAGTGGAAAAATGCTTTTATCCGTCACCATGGCTATTTCTTTGAGTTGTTTTTGGGCTCCAAACGTGAAGGAGTCTTTTTGGAAGTCATGATCGCATTGGTCCGATTTGGTGAAGCTTCCATTGACTGTGATGACTCCTGCGGGTCCTGGCATCTTGAGTTTGAGATATGCATAGTGCGGAACCGCCATGAATTGTGCAAACACTGGTCGCCCGAGTATGGCGTGGTACTACGACTGTCAGTCGAGCACTTCAAACTCGAGGACATGTCTTGCGAAGTTGCGCTTGCTGCCGAAGATGACGTCAAGCTCGATTGTTGTGATGGAGGTGGCTTCTTCGCCTGGAACTACGCCATATATTGTGGTGCCTGATTTCTTCCAAACTGATCGTGGGATCAACATCTTGTGTAGGGTGCTGGTGAAGATTATGTTTAGGCTGCTGCCTCCGTCCATGTAAACTCTGTCCATGTCGTAGCCCCCGATCTGGGCGTCAAGGACCAGGGGTGCATGCCCCGGCCTTGGGACTGCGGGCGGGTGGTCGCTTTGAGAGAAGGTGATGTTGGTCTCTGCGCCACATAGTTGGTAGATTTCTCCTGTTTTTAGGCCCTCGGCTGCTCGGGTCTGCAGGGTGTAAGCGTCCTGCTTTGCTTTTGAGGGTCTTCCTTCTTGGATCATGCAGACTTGTCCATGGGACGTAGGGTATTGCCTTTTTGTACTTGGTGTCGGTGACTGCGCGTTTCTTCGGGTGCGCTTGGCTTCGCCCTGCTTTTCCTTCTTGAGGCTGTTGGAGAGTTCGGTGAATAAGCGACAATCTCCTAGGGTGTGGCTTGCTCTGAGGCGTCCCCACCCGTCTTCGAAACAGTGGATCGTGCAAGGTCCTTCCAGTTCTCTCTGGTTGTGAGCTTACGAGAGGCAACGTGTCTTCTCTCCTTGAGACTTGGAAAATCTGCGTTCCGGATGAAGTTGGCAAATTCATCTGGTCTTCGATCTTGGTCGTAGTACTCGCCGGTCTGGGTTTCAGAGTCGCTATCTTGTCGCTCGGCGCGAGTCCGGGTGGCGGCGGGTCATCGAGTGGCTGGCGAATCTTCTATCGCGCGTTGCGACTCTTCTAGGTCGTCGAGTTCTTTTCCGTCGGCGGTGGATCTGGCGGTTGTCGAGATGTTGGGCTTGATTCGGCTGCAGACTAAGTGATCTTGGTGGGGTGATGAAGATGCTTGTGGTGAACTTGAACTCCTCGAGCGGGTTAGATCTGGCTCTAGCCCTCGAGTCATGATTTGCTGAAGACGGGACCGCCGAGATCAGGATTCCAACCTGTGTTGTTCCCACAGACGGTGCCAATTGACGAGGATCAGCCTCGGCAAATCCCATTGTCAGGGACCCTGGGTTTATCATAGAGAAGGAACAGGTTGGACAATACTCGTCGGCTAACAGGAGAAGCACTTCCTGCTCAATATTACTGCGTGAGGGGGCGATTACAAGGGAAGCCAAGGAGATTTCTCGTAAGACCAAGAGAGTAGATTGGATATTGGATGTTGAGACGTCTCCCCTCCCATCCTTTATATACTAGGCTAGGTCTCAGGGAGTCCTTCCTAGATTACAGAGATAGTTTCCTAACCCTAGTCTTGCCTTGTGGGCCAAGTCGTGCCTTCCATATCAGTCATGGACTCCTACGTTGGTGCCTTGGGAGAGCCAGCCGCGGGCCCATCAGCACTGCTTGCGGGTCTTTTGTCTTCATACACACCAGGTATCCTTACACGCAGGAGTCGTAGGGTCACCCCCTCGTTAGGGGGGAATAAAGCCAGGCTGAGTATCTAGCATACCTGCGAGTCTTACGTCCGCTACTAAGAATTTATGCATTTGTATCAAATGGAAAGGGGAGGCTATATATAGTGGACTGAATGGTAGAAAGTCAAAATAAGGATGAGAAGCTAGGCCTATCGAAGACTAGCATCTTTCGACGATTCTTAAAGCACAAGAAGAGAATAGCCAACAGTTCATATAAAGCATAAAGTAACAATGCAACAGAAGTTGCCGCAACATTGTATAATAGTAAGTTATAATTATTAACAATTTTCAATGCCTCTGAGATCCCTTCCTCGACTTCCCTGGGAGGAAGAGAAACTGGAACCAACTGTTTAATAGTAATAGTTTGTAGTAGTAGGCTCTGGCTTCAGCATAAAGCGTCCTGTTACCATGGACACGACTATTCGAATAGATCATCTTCCCTGCAGGAGTGCACTACTGTTCAGCCTGCACGCTCGGATCTCCAGGGTGGCATACATATTGTTAGGGAATGCCCCACCGAGGCTATCCGAAACGTCGAGGCCCATCCTACGGCTCATCGGGACCATGAGTGCGTCGGTCTACAGTCCTAAGCGCAAGGGGGTCTTGGGTCGTCGCCACTCGCTCTCTGGGTTGGTGTGAGGCGAGAGATCCGAACACCACAGGTGACGATCAGTCCCGACCACAATGCTGAACTGGACGTTTTTCAGAGCTTTCGAACGAGACCACAACGCGGAGGGCCCACACCTTAATCCCACATGAAGGTAGTGCGTACAGGCCTTTCTGGCCTATCAAGTCATCCACATGAACCATTAGCCGTTTTCTTATTATTTCGCGGACAACCGTTATCATTGCCCGACTAGTTAACACAACGGACAAGAAACAACAGTCAAGCTATGCAATTGAATAGGTTACCGATAAGGTGAACCGTCTTCTTACCTTGTCTTGCGTGTGCTCCTGAAGGAGCTCGACTTTTGTGGATTAGTATCTCATGGCCAGCGAGCAAGGACCAGGCCCACGATGGTATCCGTCTGTCCTGCCGTCCCGATACAATACCTCTCGCGGGCACCGTTGGGTCACCGGACTACTTCCCTTTAAGGACACCAGTTGATTTAGGTGCCTACCATCAAGTTAAACCAGGAGGAATCACCCTCGATGATACACTTGAAGAGGTTCAATCGAGACATCAGCGGAATGAACTAAAGAGGAATATCCTCGTATCATCCCGGTGGTGCTACGCTACCGAGCCAGCGACGAGAGTGAAATACGAGTCCATCCACTCGTAAGTTAAACTTGAAGCGACTTGGCAAGTCTCGCCGTTGTAGGTTCCCTTGAACGTCTGCTCTGTATCTTACCTGTTGCAGAAATTTAAATCTTTCGTGTTCAGCGTTCACTCCCCAAAGTGATCACGACACGCTATCTAATCCTAGTTGACTAACAATGCGCAAGGCTCACTTCTAACTAATATATATATATATTTAATATGCAACATAGGATAAATGAAGGTACATCAAGGGGCGACAATGACAGGCTATTAAATTGAATAGTTAAGAAACGTAGCAACAGCAATGCCTAATTCAAGAAATGTATGGAGACCATAGGAGATATCTGGGAAGAGAAATGGCTCTACTTGCCTGGAAGCTCGACGATAGGGGTATGGTCGTCGACGACGTACCCGATCAAAGGGGGAAGCACCGGCAGCGGTCGCAACGTCTATCAGAAAAAAAGAGGGGAGGGGAGAAACAATAAATACACGGCAATAAAGTAATACGGATTCATGACTTGGCAAATGTTAAGCTAGGGGTGAACTAACGCGGTGCTGCACGTTGCAGAAGAAACGGGAATTTAACTGAATGATTTACCGGCTCCGGGTGATTACCGGACAGACGATCCGGAGGGGCAATGTCTCGTGTGCGGTATGTTAGAGGGGTGTGGTGGGGGCGTGGATAGCGTAAAATTATTCTTTGTATATTTCTGAGCAATTTTCATGTATAAAGTTTTTCCATCTGAGCTACGGATTAAAAGATATTAATTTCTAAAGTTTAAATCATTTGAAAAGAATTTCTAGATTTTATTTTATTAATAAATAGCAACATTATCCATATCTTTATCCACAACAGTAATCTGACTAGGGGGGCCCACATGTCATGGAGAGAGGCTATTAAAGCATTTTATTTATTTAAACAGTACAAAAGGGGTCCACTGGTCATACACACAGTGGATTTAATCATTTTATTTAAATAACCAACAAACTACTAGGTCCACATGTTAGTCTCAACGAGATATATTAATAGTTATCTAATTAATCTATTTAATAATTAATCTTCTAGTCATTATTATTGTTATTTCTAACATATTTTTCTGTTCTTTTTCTTTTTTACAGAGGCTACCCCATGTGGCGGAGGCACATGGCCAAGAACATCGGCCATGGTCGTGGCCACGATGGCTCCCGATGGCGCGGTGCGGCCTGCCGACGAGGGGGGACGCGGTGGAGGCTGGCATAGTGGCGAATATGCGGCCGCACGACGAGCCAGGGCGCGCACGGAAGCGGTGTAGCCACGGCGATACGCGCGGCGGCGGCCAGATCACACGCGTAACGACCAGGGCGACGTAGTGTACCAAATCGCACGAAAAAAGGAGGGGGAGGTCAAGCAGCTCATAGTGGATCTCGTCGGGGCCTTGATACGTCCAAAATGCAACACTATTTTATATAGTAATTCATTCTTATTCGTTGATATATTTCATGTTATGATGGTGTTCTTATGTTGTTTTGCCTTATTTTACACAGTTTGCAACTTTCCGATGCCAAAGCAGCAGACACAGGAATGAGCGGTAAAAAGTGGACGCTGAGTTGCTGAAGAAGAATACCTCGAAATTACCTGAAAATCGATCGAGAGTATTTTTCAGAAGAATGACGAAGACACGCCGAAGAGGAGCCAGAGGGTCCCCAGGCGGCCACTTGGCGCGGCTCCCACCCTAGCCGCGCCGGGAGGGCGCCTGGACCCCTGGGGCTATTCCTGGCTCCCCCCATTTGGCGTATATATCGCTCATATACCAAAAACCCTAAAAGGAGGAGAATTGTCGTAGTTCCGCCGCCGCTCCGTGGCGGAAACCTACAAAGGAGAAAAGACATCTCCGGCGGGTTGATTCCGCCAGGGAACACACCTCCCGGAAGGGGAGATCGTGGCCATCGTCACGGGCACCGTCGAAATCATCATCAACATCATCCCAAAAATCAGCACCATCACCACCACCATCCAATCTCACCTCACAAGTCCAACTTGTGTTGTAATCCGTACTATCTATCCTCTCTACTCTACCGGTGTTGATTACTACCATGTATTGAATTCTATTGAGTTTTCTTGGAGAATTATCATTGTGTCCGGATTGTTAATCATCTATTTATCCCCACGTATCATGATCTCTTTTATGTCTTGTGAGTAGTTACTTTAGTTCTTGAGGACATGGGAGAAGTCTAGTTGTTACTAGTCATATGATGATGAAGTAATATGTGTTGTTTGATATTTAAGTTGTGTTGTTATTTTCCTAGTGGTGTTGTGTGAGTCGAACACTCAACACTTCGCCTTATTAAGGACTTAGGGGAATATATTGTGTACAAGGTATGCTTACGGTGGGTTTCCGGAGTGATAGAAACTTGAACCCCAGTTCGCACGCTTTTGCACAAGGGAACAATGGATCAACGATCGTATTTCTATGGTTAGGCTTTTTCCTTAATTACTATCTTGTATTTGTGGATGCTTGCAAGCTTTTTAATTATAAGAGTGCACTTATCTTAGTATAGAGGGTGCACTAGCATAGATCCACCCACTCAACACTTATCAACACGGCACATAGTATCGATACGGAATATGGCGAAAGCACGTGACTATTTCTTTCGTGTGTCCTCAAGAACGCTTTAGCCTTTTATAAGTTTAGTTGCTAGGCCTCTCCTTTTCTCAAAAGGATTGGGCCACTCGTTACTCCTCAGTGCTCTCTACTTTGCTTGCTTCTACCTTTTTGTTGCTTGTACCAAAAACCCCTAAAAAGTTATCTTTCAGCTCCTGCAACTATTTCTTTACCAAAGTCACTTACCAATACCTTCCGCTCCTCGTTGGGTTCGACACTCTTATTTATCGAAAACGCTACAAACGATCCCCTACAGTTGAGGGTCATCAGGCCTCGAGGGAGTCGGGGAAGCTGCGAGGGTGTAACACCCTCGGTGTCATGTAACATTAATCACTTTGGCTATGACAATTACTATTGCTAAATCTTGCTTTGATCATCTTTGCATTTGATCCTCTAAAAAATCCACTTTGGTTATTATTAAAAACAATGTGGCACATAAAACCTTGTCCGAAAATTATGAAACCAATTTTGTTCAATGCCTAAAAATCAGTGGACCATGATAAACTAACTTTGGGTATTTATTAAGATATAAAATAATCCAAATAATTCCAAGCAGTAGCCAACAGCCACATTTAATCTGTTGCATATTCAAAAAAATACTAAATGATTTTAATTATTCCCTAAAAATTTTGTGGCACTTACATAAGGTGCAACAATAATATTGGAGCAAGTTACATGTTTTACAAAAATGCTAAAGCAACTAAAACGAATAAAAACAGAAGAGAAATAATAATAATAAAATAAAAGTAAAACATAAATAAAAACAAAAGGGCTATTCTTCGCCCAGGGCGAAGCACAACCGGGCCCAACCCACCTCCTCTATCCCCTTCCTATCGCTACAGTGGCGGGGAGGACAAGCCGACTGAGGCCACCACACTCGTCGCCGTCGGACTAGCGCCTTGGCGCCGCTAAAGTAGTCGTGGAGGGGATAAGGACCTACCCCGCTACCCTGTAACCCTATATCGGGACCTGGTTTCCCCTCCCTCTCCATTGCTCCGTTTCCCCCACCTCGGCCGAGCGCAGCCGTGGACGCGTCGACTTTGCCTGCGCGGCCACCCTCCTCCTTGGGACGAGAGACCACGTCCAGGAGGATCATCGTCGTCTTCCTCGTCTCCTCGCGTGATCGGTCGTCGCCGGGATGCACCACACGGTGGGAATCGACCGCCCCCTTCCGGCCACGGCTGCGCGCCTCACCGACGATTTCCTCGGCCTCACACCCCCACGCACCTCCCCGAGCCCGGAAACGCAATCACTATGAGCTACTCATAATTTTGCACCCTTCCTCGCTCAAATCCATGCCGTAGTTCACCGCTCCCCATCACCCGTGCTCTGACCGCCGCCGAGCTGCTCACCACCGTCGCCCCGAGCCCCCCCCCCCGGTGACGCTCGCCTGCTCCCTCGTGTGCACGAGACTGCGGGCGACCCTCCGCTGCCTCTGGCGCACCAAATGGTGGCCCGAGGCGCTGCTCGTGCGAGCTCCGCCGTGGTCTGTGACCATTGGCATTGAGCCGCCGGCGTGCTGCGGTTGTGGGACGTCATAAACACCCCCTGTATAGTCCATGACATGTGGGGCCCAAACCCCCTTAATAAACTGTTAATTGAACTTAGTTAAGTAAACCCCCCTGTTAATATGACATGTGGCCCCCCACTATCTAGTTAAGTTTAAAATGATTTAATTGCCTAACACTGTATGACCAGTGGGCCCTGTCCCCTGATTAAATTAAATTCATTAAATCTATCATAGATAGACTATGCCATGTGGGTCCTATCACTGTTTAATTAGATAATTGATTTAATTAATATCAGTCAATGATAGTGGGGCCCCACCTGTCGGTTTGACTGGTCAACCCAGCTGTATTGGATAATGTTGCTATTTAAATATTAAAGTAATTTAAAAAGTGATTTAAATTTATTAAAACTTTGAAATTTAATATATTTTAAACCATAGTTCAAATGGAAAAACTTTATGCATGAGAATTTCTCAGAAAAAATATAACGGATAAGAATACGCTACCCGTGTACCCACCACACCCCTCTAACATACCACACACGAGACATTCCCCCGTCCGGTTGCACTTCCGGTAATCGCCCGGAGCCGGTAAAACATCCGGTTAAATTCCCATTTCGTCTGAAACGTGTAGCATCAACGTTAGTTCACCTCTAGCTCAATGTTTGCCATGTCATGAATCTGTTCTACTTCATTGCCGTGTATTTATTGTTTCCCCCCCCCCCCGCTCTTTTTCCCTATAGACGTTGGGACCGCTGACGGTGCTTCCCCCTTTGATCGACTATGTTTTTTTTTAATTTTAAGACTGTGAAGCATGAGCTCCAAAGTATTTTATTGCATGGGAGAACCAAAAGTTCTCAAAGAATAGTACAAGGAAATAGTAAAACAGAACAAGAAAATAAAGGAAATCTAAACCTACCTATACTATTGCAGTGAATTGATCCAAGAAATCAGTCTGTTTTTAGGATCTCCGTGCAATCTATGTGAAAGCAGGGTGGTATCATGCACAAAGTGCCTTCTCCAAGAATTAAAAGAAGGTCTCTCATTCCTGAAGGTTTTCCCATTTCTGACTATCCAAATACACCAAGAGGCAGTAAGCATGACTTCCATGAAGAAAGACTGGCCAAATGAATCTTTGGCCAGTTGTAAACAGGAATGCAAGGATCCATTGGCCCCCCATTAAATTTGTAGATAGTTCCAGACTGTGCAACTAAAGTTGCAAGAGAAGAACAGATGCAGTCTATCTTCAAGGTCATGTGAGTGACACATCACACAAGAATTATCCTCAGTGGGTGGTCTCCAATGTCTCCTGACAAGGAGATCTTTAGTGTTTAATCTGTCAAACATCAGGAGCCAGCCAAAAACTTTTATTTTCATGGTGCACTTACTCTTCCATATCCAGGCACAAGGTTGATCAAATGGCATGTGAGAATGCATAAGATTGTAGAAACATTTGGTAGTATAACCATATTTACCAGGCCAGTGCCAAGAATCAGCAGCTTGAGGATCTCTCTGAAGACCAAGAATACAGTCCTTAAGACAGAAGTATTCATCAGCAGCTTGTTGTGTGAGAGGCAAGTGAAACAGAGTCTCTTCATCCTCCAAGCTCAGAAAATCATTAACAGATAGTTGGTCATCTCTTACAAAAGAGAAAAGATCAGGCAACCTATCTCGTAGACGTCTACATGAGCCATTGATGCACCACCCATCTGACCAAAAAAGTGCAGAATACCCAACATTGATCATGACAGAGGTCACTGGTCTATATAGGTCATTTAGTTTGAGGATATCCTTCCACCAAAAGGATCCACAAAGCATTGTTGCATGTGGGACATTGCCATTATAATAAGAGTTCCAAATAAGGGAAACCCAAGGAATATTCTCTTATTATAAAACTTATGCAAGTGCTTCAGGAGTAGAGCTTTGTTTTGAATTTGCAAGTTGACAATACCCAGACCACCTTTCTTTTTAGGCCTGCAAACAAGCTCCCAAGAAGAAAGAGATTGTCTTGGGGTATCAGAGTTTCCTCTCCAGAGGCATTGCCTCTGAATTCTCTCTAGCTGTTTGAAGATGCCCTGAGGGAGAGCAAGACTACAAAGGTGATAAATGGGCATGGAGGAAATTACTGAATTGAGTAACTGTAGCCTGGCCCCTTGATTCAACATAGCAGAGCTAGCAGAGAGTCTTCTTTCCACCCTATCTACCAAAGGCATCAAATCCTGAATTTTAGGCCTGGTAGTTCCCAGTGGTAAACCAAGGTAAGTGAAAGGCATTTGTCCAATGGGGCATTCAAACACTTCAGCAAGATGAGCAGTCATAGCCTCATCCACATTCAGGGGGATTAAAGAGGATTTATTGAAGTTCACTTTGAGACCAGTGGAAGCATGGAACCTGATAAGCATCTCCTTGATAGCCAACAACTGTGATTCATCAGCAAGAATTACCATTATAGTATCATCAGCATAATGAATGATGGGGTAATATGGATCATGAGAATCAATTGGCAGTGTCAGAATTTGATCATGTAGCATTTTATTGACTACTGATTGTAGCAGATTAGCAGCCAATACAAACAACAGAGGAGACAGAGGATCTCCTTGTCTAACCCCTCTCTTGCAATAGAACTGTTTACCATGCACTCCATTCAACAAGATGGATGAAGATCCAGAGCCTAAGATCTCTCTAATCCAACTGATCCATTTCTGACAAAAACCCTTGTGCTCCAAAACCTGAAGGACAACCTCATGTTCAATAGTGTCAAAAGCTTTTGCAAAGTCTAACTTCAGAATAAGCAGGGGCTTTTTAGACTGTTTGCATTGGTGAATGTACTCAAAAGCCCATGCTAAGCAATCCTGAATAGATCTAGACTGAAGAAAGCCATATTGATTCAAGTGAATGCACTGCAGAATAACCTTCTGAAGTCTATTAGCAAGCAGCTTTGTGAGGAATTTCAGGCAGGTGTTAGTCAGAGATATAGGCCTAAAATCATTAGGGCAAACAGGAGCTAGCATTTTTGGAATCAAGGTGATTAAAGAACCATTTAGACATTCCAACTTGAGAGAGCCATCAGCAAATTGAGAAATCAGATTCATAAAATCAGATTGAATGATGGGCCAACATTTCTTAAGGAATACACCATTGAAACCATCAGGCCCAGGAGCTCTGTCTACAGGGAGATCTTTGAGAACCTCATTAATCTTAGACTGAGAAAAAGGGGTGGTAAGATCCTGTAAACCCTCCACTGGGTGGATTAGATCAGGGAGATTGAACTCCATTTGGATACCTTGGGAAACCCCCATTCTCTCTCTGTAAGTGCTCCACAACAAGTTGGCCATCTGCTCATGATCAGAGAGAATAACCCCATCAGGAGCATGTAAAGAGGAAATGGAGTTCTTCCTCATTCTTTCAGAAGCCATAGCATGAAAGAATTTTGAATTTTCCTCTCCTACTTTAATATCCCTGATAGTACACCTCTGTCTCCAATATAAATATTGTAATCTGAGAAGATGTTCATGGTGAGATTTCACAATTTGTCTAAAATTAAACTCAGGTCTAGTTAGGGGTCTTAATTCCTCCAAAGAATCAAAGACTAATACCACCTGTGAACACTTGAGAATGACTTTCTTAAGAGATGCCATATTGAAAGACCACTTCTTGAGAGCATATCTGAGCCTTTAAAATTTCTTAGACGGAATGGAAGCAGCAGAATCAACATCAATAGGAGCATTCCAAGAGTTCTTCACATAGTCTAAGAAACCTGGTAATTCAGCCCAATAGTTCTCAAACCTGAGATGATTACTCTTTGGGATATCAGTGTCTATGGACACAATACAAGGCACATGATCAGATGAGGTCTTGGCCATTGGAAGAACAATTGTGTTTGGATAAACAGAGATCCAAGAACTAGAAGTAAAAAACCAATCCAATTGTTCCAGCAAAGGCTCCTCCTACATGTTAGACCAGGTAAAAGCTCTACCTTTATGTGGCAACTCAAGAATCCCAAGGTGGCCAATTATCTCATTGAACAGGAGGATGTCATTAAGATCACCACCAGGCCTGTTTCTGTTCTCTAGAGATCTGATGAAATTGAAATCACCTAACAATAACCAGTTGTCACCATCAGGTATGTTAAGATCATATAGCCATTGCAGAAATTCATCCCTCAGTGGACCGTGGCATGGTCCATAGACAGAGACCAAAGTCCAAGCTTCAGCATTATGGACAGAGGTGAAAGAGATTGTAATACCAAAACGATTAACCTCCACCAAGGTTCCATGGAACATGGATGAACACTAGACCACAATAAGACCACCAGAAGCTCCCACTGAAGGGGAGAATGCAAAGTTATCAAATCTACGACGACAAAACTTTCTGACCAGACGAAGATCAAAATTTTCACATTTAGTTTCTTGCAGACAAAGGATGGAACAACCACTTTCATCAATCTTCGCACGCACATCATGCTGCCTCTCAGCAGAATTCAGACCACGCACATTCCAGCACATCACACGCCAATTACGATAATGAGAACTATTCATACTGAACAAAGTTGGATAAAACAGAACTCATGTTTGCATAACAGACATGATAAAATCCAGCGCAGTCGTACCAAAAGACAGAGTCATAGAAACCATAGTTCAGACTAAGCAAAATACCACAGTTACTACACTCCCACTCCTATAGAAGATAAAAGTTGTACTAATCATGACTAAACATCAGGAGAGGCTGGAGCAGACGGTCCCGCCATAAGCTTGGACGTAGTAAGGTCTTCAGGAGCGATGCCCAGATCCTGCATTGCATGGATTGGGGTGGGCGGAGGGATATGAACTTCATCTTCAGTACCTGCAGTAGGAGGAGCTTGAAGTCTTGGATTTTTTGCACGTGCCTTCCTCAAAGGACTGGGCTTCATCTGAACAGCAGAGGTAGGCTTGAAACCAGACTTCTTAGCGCAGCTTCTGGTAATTCTTCGTGTGGAGAAGTCCACATCATCACGCACCAGAGGTGGCCGATTGCGATGCTTCTTACCAACAGCGGGTTCCATAGTAGCAGGAACAACAGGCACCGAAGAACTGACCACAGGGGGAGGTTCAATTCACAAAGGTTCAGAAACCAGCACTGGGTCCTCATCAGCAACTTGTAGAAAAACAGACCAGTCTCCAGAGGGAGGAATGGTTGAGGGAAGGATATTGATACTCTTAGGGATGAACCTTGCAGAGATAGCGGGAAATAACTCCCTCATTGTTCGATCCAGAATCATCTCAGGAGGGAGAACTGACCAAACTGAACATGATTGATCACTTCCTCCATTGGATCCAGAACAATGACCTGAGGCTGATATGGCACAATGGCCCAGTCCTGCATATTGTAAACTGGCTCATGATCCTCCAGATTTGGCGGCTGGACTTCAATCACCTCAGAGTCAGAAGAGGAACTGGAGCCCGCAGAAGAATTGTTCTCTATAGAAATCTGGTCCTGTGGAGGCATAACATCCACTGGCTCATTCTCAGCACGAACCTCAGCATCCCAAGCAGGCCATCCATCATTAGCCTCAGGTGCAGCATCATTGTTATGTTGTTCCTGCTCAGGTTGATGTTGCAGTGCAGCTTCATTCCAACCCAATGCAGGGTACGGAGGGGCACCCCAGGCAGGGAATGGGGGTGGAATATGACCTGGCATGGGATGTGGATTTCCATCCAGTTGCATAAAGTCCTCATCCGCAGGTAGGACAGCATCCGCAAAATTGGCAGTAAGAATATAGATTGTTGCAGTCCAAGAAACCACTGTGCCACCCCATGGAGTAAATTCCCTGAAGACCACATCCCTCGGCACAAGAGCATTTTCAGGGAAAGAGGCATGAACCAACGAGCGGACCATGCGCCTGTCAGTGTGATCCCACTCGATGAACTGCCCAAAAGTGCCTATCACCTCAGAAAGATAACGGGTATTCCTAAAGTGGCTAGATTCATCAGGGTGTACCGTGCGTTTGAAGATCCGATGAACGTGTTCAGCCAGCTTGATCCCCGGGGCAATGTCCAGTCCCAAGGAGATTGATGCATGGACCGCTATAGAAATGGAGATCAGTTGATGTAGAACAACGCAAAGTAGAGAAGGGTGGGAGCCGATTTCGAATCTCACGGTTGGACGTAGAGATCGCCGGCGACGAGGTGACGGCTAGGGCTAAGGGGGTGGGAGCGGGGTGGGAGGCGTCCTCCAACCTGGACGAGGTGACGGCTATGTTTTCGACGACCGTACCCCTACTGCCGAGCTTCCAGGCAAGCAGAGCCATTTTCCTTCCCCAGATATTGCCTATCTTTATGTACATTTATTGCAATAGGCATTGCTGCTGCTACGTTTCTTACCTATTCAATTGCATAGCCTGTCATTCTCGCCCCTTGTTGTACCTTCCTTTATCCTATGTTGCCTATTATATATATTATATCCAGCAGTTAGCCCTGCGCCATGTTAGTCTACTAGGATTAGATAGCGGGCCGTGATCGCTCTGGGAGTGAACGCGGGTACAATTTATTGTAACTGACACAGGTATGTTACAGAGCAGACGCCCAAGGAAACATACAACGGCGACACTCTGCCGAATCGCTTCAAGTTTTACTTACGAGTGGATATTCCTCTTTAGTTCATTCCGCTGATGTCTCGGTCGAACCTCTTCAAGTGTACCATCGAGGGTGATTCCTTCTGGTTTCACTTGATGGTTGGCACTCGAATCAACTGGTTTCCTTAAAGGTAAGTAGTCGAGTGACCCAACGGTGCCCGCGAGAGATATTGTATCGGGACGACAGGACAGGCGGATACCATCGTGGTCCTGGTCCTTGCTTGTTGGCCGTGAGATACCAAACCACGAAAGTCGAGATCCTCCAGGAGCACACGCGAGATAAGGTAAGGAGACGGTTCACCTTGTTGGTAAACGCGTGCTTTCACGAGATGACAGGGCAGGCACCAATGTACTGGTGGTCCTGGCTATTGTTCATTGTCCGTTGTGTTGACTAGTCGGGCAACGATAACAGTTGTCCGGGAGATAATAATAAAATGACTAATGGTTTAGGTGAATGACTTGAGAGGCCGCAAAGGGCCGTGCGCAGTACCGTCACGTGGGATTACGGTGTGGTCCCTCTGCGTTGTGGTCTCATTTGAAAGCTCTGAAAGACGTCCAGTTCAACATTGTGGCACGGTCGGATCCGCATCCATGATAGAGTTGTGTGGTATCCACCGTCCTCACACCGACCCGGAGAGCGAGGGGCGATGACCCAATACCCACTTGCGCTTAGGACTGTAGACCGGCGGGGACCTCTCTGATGAGTTGTAGGATGGGCCTCGGCGTGTCGGATAGCCTCAGTGGGGCATTCCCTAACAAGTTGTACGCCACCCTAGAGATCCGAGCGTGCAGGATGAACAGTAGTGGCACCCCTGCGAATCAGCAGACTTCCCGATGCCGAAGCAGCAGACGCAGGAATCAGCGGTAAAAAGTGGACGCTGAGTTGCTGAAGAAGAATACCTCCAAATTACCTAAAAATCGACGGAGGGTATTTTTCATAAGAATGACGAAGACACGCCGAAGAGGGGCCAAAGGGTGCCCAGGCGGCCACCTGGCGTGACCCCAACCCTGGCCGCGCCGGGAGGGTGCCTGGACCCCTGGGGCCACTCCCGGCTCCCCCCTTTGGCCTATATATCACTCATATACCAAAAACCCTAAAAGGGGGAGAGTTTTCGTAGTTCCGCCGCCGCTCCATGGCGGAAACCTACAGAGGAGAAAAGACATCTCCGGCGGGCTGATTCCGCCAGGGAGAACACCTCCCGGAAGGGGAGATCGTCGCCATCGTCATCACCATCTTCACGGGCATCATCGATATCATCATCAACATTTATCCCCAACATCAGCAACATCACCACCAACATCCAATCTCACCTCACAAGTCCAACTTGTGTTTTAATCCGTACTATCTATCCTCTATACTCTACCGATGCAGATTACTACCGTGTGATGAATGCTATTGAGTTTTGTTGGAGAATTATCATTGTGTCCATATTGTTTATCATCCATTTATCCCCACTGATCATGATATATTTTATGTCTCGTGAGTAGTTACTTTAGTTCTTGAGGACATGGGAGAAGTCTAGTTGTTAGTAGTCATATGATGTTGAAGTAATATGTGTTGTTTTATATTTAAGTTGTGTTGTTATTTTCCTAGTGGTGTTGTGTGAGTCGAACACTCAACACTTCGCCTTATTAAGGACCTAGGGGAATACATTGTGTACAAGGTATGCTTACGGTGGGTTGCCGGAGTGACAGAAACTTGAACCCCAGTTCGCACGCTTTTGCACAAGGGAACAATGGATCAACGATCGTATTGCTATGGTTAGGCTTTTGCCTTAATTACTATCTTGTATTAGCGGATGCTTGCAAGGTGTTTATTCATAAGAGTGCACTTATCTTAATCTAGAGGGTGCATTAGCATAGAATCACCCACTCAACACTTATCAACACGGGACATAGTACCGATACGGAATATGGCGAAAGCACGTGACTATTTCTCCCGTGTGTCCTCAAGAACACTTTTGCCTTATATAAGTTCAGTTGCCAGGCCTCTCCTGTGCTCAAAAGGATTGGGCCACTCGTTGCTCCTCAGTGCTCTCTACTTCGCTTGCTTCTACCTTTTTGTTGCTTATAGCAAAAACCCCTAAAAACTTATCTTTTAGTTCCTGCAGCTATTTCTTTACCAAAGTCACTTACCAATACCTTCTGCTCCTCGTTGGGTTCGACACTCTTATTTATCAAAAACACTACAAACGACCCCCTACAGCTGAGGGTCATCAAATACTATTTTCTGGCGCCGTTGCCGGGGTGCTTAGCGCTATTAGTAAGTGAAGCTGGTAAGGAAGTTTTTTTATTTCTGTTTTTATTTTGCCGTTGCTGATTTTGTCCTTATGGACACCTCTACTCTTGGATCATTTTTTATGGGTAAACGCCCCACAACTGTGGTGGTCACTCCTACCCCTACTGAAATTGTGCCTAACAAAATACCATATGGTATTATCAATTATGTCTGATCTAATCGTTATGCAGGAGATAGACATCCAGGTGAATGCTTGCTATATTTATCACAACTTTGTTCATTTTTTAAGCTTGCAGATGTGTCACTGGAGTTCGTCATGAATAAATTATTCTTCGTATCACTTATAGGAAAAGCTTCAGATTGGTATAAGTTCCTCGATAACTCACATCTACTTAATTGGGAAGAGCTTATGTCTCTCTTTTATATAAAGTTTTACCCTTTTCATGAAATTCATCGAGACATGAATTACATCTACAACTTTTGGTCTCGCGACGGAGAGAGCATTGCTCAAGCTTGGGGGAGACATAAATCCCTAATGTTCAAATGTCCTATCCATGAACTCCCCAAAGAAATTATAATTACAAATTTTTATGCCAGGCTCTCTCGTCAGGATAAGGAGATGTTGGATGCCTCCTCTAGTGGGGTATTCCAAACAAGAAGTGTTGAAGAAAAGTGGGATCTCATCGAGAGGATCTAGAAGAATACTGAAGACTGGGAAATCGACAAAGTTCTTGAACCTACTATAGATTATGGGCACGCTTATATTGAGAGCTATGTGAAAACTTATTACTTTAATACCTTTTGTTCTAAGATTGGTCTTGATTCCCAGCTTATGATTGATTTCTGCAAGAACTTTTCCTCTCACATTGACTCTTCGAATGAAGAGAAGGCTCAGTACCATAATCCCTTTAAAGAATTACCTGTTGATATACATGTGACTGACCCTATTTTGCCTGCAGTTTTTTATGAAAAGCCCCCTTTTCCTACAAGGATGAGGGAGCACTCTTTTGTGTCAAGCATAATAAATAAAAGTGGGAGAAGAACTGACGAACCTAAGGACCTGATCAAGGTCGATCCTCAAGTTGTGATGGTTAAAGATTTAGTTACTAATGATGTTTCGGATTCCATGATAAAAAAATTTGTTGTTTCAACTAACATTGTCACGACCAAGAATAAGAGCCCAATTTCAGGTACACCAGTTGTATCTGTCAAGATGGGAGATCACAACTATTACGGGCTTTGCGATCTAGGATCCAGTGCAAGCGCTATTCCTTATTCACTCTAGGAGGAGATCATGGGTGAGATTTCACCCTGTGAACTTGAAGAAGTTGATGTTACCATTTATCTAGCAAACAAAGAAACTATCTCTCCCATTGGAATTGTGAGAGATGTTGAAGTCCTATGTGGAAAGGTAAAGTACCCTACCAGCTTTCTCGTACTTAGTTTAGTGCAAGATAGTTTTTGCCCTATTATCTTTGGTAGACCTTTCAGGATTTGAAGAAGAGTGATTATTGGAGACACTTCGCAGACACCGCGGTGCCTTGGGCTATACCCTTGACGACCTTAAGGGGATCAGTCCATCGATTTGCCAACACACTATCAATCTCGAGCCCGATGCTAAGCCAGTTGTTGATCATCAACCACGGTTGGACCCAAGGATGAAGGATGTGGTTAGGACGGATATTCTCAAGCTTCTAGCCGCAGGTATCATCTACCCTATAGCTGATAGTAGGTGGTTAAGTCTAGTTCATTGTGTTCCTAAGAAAGGAGGTATGAATTTTGTTCCTAATGATAAAAATGAACTAATACCTCAAAGAGTTTTTATTGGAAATAGAATGTGTATTGACTACAGGAAGTTTAACAAAGCGATACGGAAGGACCCCTACCCGCTGCCCTTTATTGATCAGATGTGAGAGAGGTTTTCTAAAAACACCCACTTTTGCTATCTTGATGGGTACTATGGCTTCTGTCAAATTCATGTCAACACTGCCGACCAAGAGAAGACCACTTTCACGTGTCCTTACGGTACTTATGCTTACAGGCGTATGCCTTTTGTTTTATGCAATGCACCTGCTATTTTTCAGAGATGTATGTCTGCTATTTTTCATGGTTTTTGTGAGGAGATTGTGGAAGTCTTCATGGACGATTTCTCCGTCTATGGAACTTCCTTTTACCACTTTCTCCACAATCTTAATAAAGTTTTGCAGAGATACGAGGATACAAACTTAGTTCTAAATTGGGAAAAATGCCACTTAATGGTTAACGAAGGGATCATGCTTGGACACAAGATTTCCGAGAGGGGAATTGAAGTGGACAAGGCATAGATTGAAGCTATTGAAAGGATGCCCTATCCAAGGGACATTAAAGGTATTCGTAGTTTTCTCGGTCATGCTGGTTTCTATAGAAGATTTATCAAAAACTTTTCTAAGACCTCGAGACCCCTCACTAATTTTCTCCAGAAGGATGTTCCTTTTGTATTTGATGAAGATTGTAAGGAGGCTTTCGAAGTTCTTAAGAAATGTTTCATAACCGCTCCTATAGTACAACCACCTGACTGGAAATTTCCCTTTAAAATTATGTGTGATGCTAGTAATTTTGCTGTTGGAGCTGTTTTAGGATAAAGGGTTGATAAAAAATTGAATGTATACATTATGCTAGCAAGACCCTTGATAGTGCTCAAAAGAATTATGCTACTACTGAGAAGGAACTTTTATCAGTAGTGTTTTCTTGTGATAAATTTAGGCCTTATATTGTTGATTCAAAAGTTATTATTCATACTGACCATGCTGCTCTTAAGTACCTTATGACAAAAAAGGATGCCAAACCAAGACTCATCAGGTGGGTACTTGTCAGAACCGCAACTAGGGTATGTGTTAGGGCTTGCTTGACCCTTTGCATCATGTGAAAATTTCAAAAGAAATTCAAAAATGGGGAAAAGAAAAGCCCTAGAGAATTTAATTCAAATGGCCAGGAAAAAATTTCTTCCAAAAATTCCTCTGATATTTTTGAAAAGTCTTATAAATAAGGCTTATCACATATAAAGTTAAGTGGGTCCCACTGCATGCACCAAGATTTCTCAAAAATTCCAAACAGGGCTTGGAAATTAAATTGTTTGAATTTCAAAAATCTCCAAAACTTGTGAGTGGTTAGCTATGTATACTATAAGTCCACAGAAATGTTTTGAAGATTTAATAAAATGCTTTGCTATTTTTTTCCAGAGAAAAACAACTTACAGAAAAAGAAAAGAAGAGAATAAAAAGTAAAAGAAACCACCCTGGCTTCGGCCCAACTTAACCCCCACGGCCCAGCCATCCCAGGCCCACCGCGACGCCGTTGTCGTATTCCCCCGGGCACGAGCACACAGCTGTGTGCCCGGCATGCCGGGCCCGCCGTGGCCGCCGACGCCACGCAGTTGCCTCCCAATCGCCACCTGCGTGTCCTAGAGGACCCCCTCGACGCCCCGAGCTAATCCTGTCACTCTTAGTTCGCCCCCCCATCTTCTTCCTCGTGAATCTCATGCCGACCGAACCCATCCGGAGAACGCCGCTGCGCACCACCATGGTCATCGACGACCAGCTGTCCAGCAGACGTGTCCAGGAGGTTCTTCGCGGTCGACCTCGTCGTCAAGAGCAATGAATCGAGCCAGAAGCCTCTGGAGTCGCTGCCCGCATCGAGTTCCTCTCCAGGGCCGCCATGCGCCATTACTAGAATTTCGTCGCCGCCGTTGCTTCTCTGCCTCCACCGACCTCTCCATCGTCTTCATGGTGAGGCTCCGGTTAATTTCCCCCAACTCACGCTCGATTTGGCGCCCCGTAGCCGCCGCTCCTCTGTCCAGTGGCTTCGGCCGCCGCCTTGTTCGACACCGCCGACGAGCATGGCCTCCCCGGTGATTCTGCGCTGCTCCAAAAGACGCGCACGACTGCGGGTTTCGATTTGGTGGTCACGCCTCTCCAATCCGTTGCCATTTGGGCACTCCGGCGAGCCATCCGCCGCATCTGTGGTTGCCGCTGGCGAGCGGTGACGTGGCCGGTTGATTAGGGGGTTAATCACCCCCTAATCCCCCCTAAACCCAATGACAGGTGGGGCCCCAGCCCCCTTAACCCCCTCTCTGTTTAATTAAACAGAGGGGTTAAACCACTGTGGCTGACAGGGCTGGCCCACTGGTGAGAGCCCCTAACATCACCCCTGTGTCACAGTGACGCAATAAAGCTTAATTGAATTAAAATAATTACAGAAAAGACAAAAAATACATTAAACTTTGGAAATTCATAGAAAATTCATACTAACTCCAAATTTAACGTATAATATATGAAAAATTATCAGTAAAATGCAAGGATTAAGAATATGCAATTTGTTTTTATGTTTGACCATTTTAAAATGGGTGAACAGTAGCAAATGTGCATATGGCTTAATTTGAATTTGAATTTGCAAATTCTTTGCAATACACTTCAATTAAATAGAACGTGCCACAAACCAGTACGCTATACCTCATGTCACATCATTAACATGTGCTTGAGCATTGTACTTTATTTGTGCCTCCCTTTGTTGATGATTGTTCCGGTAACAGACTTTCCGAGACGATGATCACCCCCGAAGGAAAAGACCGGTAAACCCGTGTATCGTCAGCAAGGCAAGAAAATCCCATTGATCATGTCTATAAAATCCCACTTCCCTCTCAGTCTCTCTTATGCATGTTTAGGAGATCACCTTGTTATCAATTCTACTGCATGGTTGAACCCATATCCGATGCATGACCTATCATGTTGTCACAGTAGTAAGCAAACCACAATCCTAGCTCACATAGGAGTTGATTGATATCATGTGGCCCCTGCAACTGTTACTTCTTATTGCTGCTTAGTGATACAATGAGGTTACATTGTTTGTGAGTCGGGATGGATATTCATAATGGTGCTGATGATAACGTGTTGGTGAATCCACCCTAAACAAAGGTGACCGATGAGAGGCTGTGTAGGAGTACATAGTGGATTGTCTCGTTGACCACTTCCCTAGGCCCCGAGTTCCTATTTTGTGATCCAAGACAAAGAGTATGACCACATGTAGGGTTTATGGGAGCCCCGTTTGGCCTCTTTACGTACCCGATCCGGTCCAGGAGTCACACTAGATTCGGGCTTTCCATTTGGCTTACGCATAGATATGTGGGTGGACCTGTGAGGCAGTGAAACCATCCGTCAAAGGTGGCGTCTCGGTCCCTTTTATTATCTGAGTCCTTTTCGTAGAACCGGACGGACTCTCGAGCGGTGACAAACTCAGGTAGTCGACTTCTGGTTTAGAGAAGGTGATGTGAGGGTAGTGCCTTGGTTTCATCCACGTCCGACACCCGCTTGAAGGGTGACAAGAATGAGGCGATAAGTGATGACACGCGTGTGAAGATGTACACCCCTTCAGGGTTAATAAACTATTCGAATAGCCGTGTCCGCGGTTATGGACTACTTGGAGACCTCTACTTGATCATTAGATAACTTGAATGGATACTTATAAAACTCGCAAGATAAGCGTGAGTGCTATGGTGTGCTTCCTCGTGGGGAAGTCGAGGAAGTATCCATAGTGGTGTATTGGTTGGAGACTTGGTAGTGGACTCGTGTACGCTTCTTACCTCATGTCTGGTACTCGTAGTTCAGAACTAGCCAAGTCAAAGCTGGCACTTCTGCATGTTGAAACCCCACCTCCTTTTACCTTGAAACTTGAGCATGAGTAGTATAGTGCTGATGTAAGTCTTGCTGAGTACTACTTTTTACTCACTTTTTCTTATTCTATGTGTTATATGAGAACCCGGACCCTGATGGAGTCACCTTCGTGAAGCTCGACGTTGACCTTTCTAGTATAGTTCCAGACAACAGTCTGGTCCCTCGTGGAAGGGCATGTATGTTTACAAGGCTTCTCTAAGAAATTTGTTAAATTTTTCTGTACTCAGACCTAATTTTCTTCCGTGTTATGATGTAATGTTGATCACAGACATCTGATATTTGTATGCTCTATGTGTAAGTCAATAAAGAAGTACTTTGTAGAGTTCATGCAATGTGTACCTGCTGTTTACACTGGACATGTATGTTGCGTGTATGATTATAACATGCATGTCTTAGTGTGGGGTTCGATAGCTTAGTTGTGTTCTTGCCGGCGGTCTTTTATACACTAAGTGGGCCTTAGATGTGCGCAGCTTGGGGCATCGTGATGCGATTGCTCGTGATTTGTCACGTGGCACACTTTGTTGTATGATTGAGCCCGCCCGAGACCCCGACTAAGTGATCGGGCTGGAGTATGTTTATGTAAGTGTTATAATTCAATCGATAATATGGTTGAGGCGACTTGTCTGAGTATGGGATTTCACCACCCATAATCATTTAGACTTGTGAGCGGGCGATGAGGACCCATCTCAGTTGATCATCCGGCCTGAATGGGATGCCTCTCACGTACGATGTTTTCCGAGAGTGTTCTGTGCTTGGCCTTGTCTGCTCAGACAAGTGGGTACGACTCTCGGCTCTCCATATGATTGAGTTGTGACTGGAATTACATACGCATATTCCGGGTCCCGAAAGACTTGGTATCAGAGGTGGACTGTCTGTAGGATTATCAAACCCTTGGTCGAAGTCGAGTCTAGCATTCTTTAGTTATATAGTTACTTGGGTATAAACGGAACAACGTAAGGCTTCTTTTTCTCCTTACCCTCATCGATCTGAGTTCTGAGTCACCCTTATCTTTTCTACGGGATGATAGGACTAGGCTCATCTATGTCTTACTAGAACATCTCGTTCATTGCCTCCTTTTAGCCGTAGGATTGTTGTGGTCGTCCAGAGTCTCCGTGCTTTGAGTTCCTTGAAGAAGTTATGTCCAATCTCTTCAAGGTTGTTTCCTTTTCCATCCCGGTGTAGCCGTTATGCTTCCCGATTTATCCCGTGTTTCTATGACTCATTTCCTTTGCATTATGATATTTTCTTCCAAAAACATGTCCTCTTATCTTGATTCCATCGTACAACCTGTTCTGATTATTGATCATTTTCACACAGGATGTCAGGTCGAAGTCGTAGTGCTGTTCGTCGCAATCGAGACCGTGATCGGAATCGAAGTAATGATGAACCTCCACCACCGCCTTCTACGGAGGAAATCATGTTGGAAGCTGAGCGGAATCGACGTGATCAAACACGCCTTCTGGAGCTCATTGATCATAATACCGCTCGTCAGCGCAATGTGATTGTCAGCATTCAGGATTTCATCCTCCTCAAGCCACCAGTATTTCGATGTTCCTCCGAGCCCCTTAAAGCCGATGATTGGCTCCGTTCCATCGAGCGTAAGCTTGCCACGAGACATGTTGCTCCCAATGATCGAGTTATATTCGCGATATACTTTCTGGAAGATGCTGCTGCTGAATGGTGGGAGAACTATGTTGCGATGCAGCCTGATGGTCACCTACTGACTTGGCAGGAGTTCCATGATGCCTTTCGAGGGTACCACCTTCTAAATGAGTTAATGGAGCGCAAGAAGGAAGAGTTCTGCAATCTGACTCAAGGTGAGATGTCCATTCATGAGTATGTGAGAGAGTTCAACCGTCTTGCTCGTTATGCCCAAGATGAGATCACCACCGATGCCAAAAAGCAGGCAAGGTTCCGTAAAGGACTTAGCCCTATCCTTCGCCATGATCTGAACCTCCTTGAATTTTCCACCTTTGAAGATTTAGTCAACAGATCCTTTAGAGCTGAGCATGGAAATTGTAACACCCCGGGTGTCACGCTACAGTAATCTCCTTGTTAAATGCCATGTCATCATGATTAGTCATGCGATAAACACCGTTGATTTTGTCAAGTTCAAATTCAAGCCCAAATAAAATTCAAAACAATATGCAAAATAAAACTTGGACCAAATATTGTGCAACCACTTTTGTTAAATCCCTATTATTCAGTGGATCATGCCTAGGTGGTCATGGGAATTTTTGGAGCTATAAATTAATCCAAAAAAATATAAACATCAACTAAAAGCCCCTTTTATTCGGTTGCATATTGAAAAGAATTATAAAAAGAGTTTATAAAAACCCCAATCTTTTTGTGGCACTCTGGTAATGTGCATTACTAATTGTGGAACAAGTTTCGTGTTTTATAAAAATGCCAAAGACAATAAAATAATTGAAAACCGAAAGTACAGAAGAAAAAAAACAGAAAATAGAAAAACTGTTATACCTCGCCCATGGGCAAAGCCCCGCCCCCCATAGGGCCCGGCCCAACCCCCACCTCCTTCTCTCTCTCTGTTCACCCTGCGTGTCACGCATCCCGCGGCGTCGTAGCCTTCCTCGTCGCCGTGGCGGCAATCCGGCAGCCGGCGGCATGGATAAGGCGTCCCCTACCCCGGCCCAAACCCTAGCCGCCCCCTTCTTCCCCCTCGCGCCGCAACCCCCACCCTCCCAAGCCCTCGCTCTCTCTCTCTCTTCTGCCGGTGAGGAATCCGCACCCCCGCGGCCACGCCATCGCCGTCGACACGGCCACCGGCTTCCCTGGGCCACGGGAGCTTGTCTTGGAGCTCCGCCGTGCTCGGCTCCTTTGCTCCGAGCCCTCCCTCATCGCCGAAGTCCATCAGAAGCCGCGAATCGAGCCTTCTTCTTCCTCCAGCCGCCGGCCTGCGTCGTCGTTTCCGGCCGCCCCGGGCCACCTCGCGCCTCCCCGAGCCATCCACTGCACTCACAGTGAGCTGCTCGACCGATTCCTCTCTTTCCCCGCTTCGATCCATGTTGTTTTCCGTTGTCCTGTACTCGCCGTAGCCACTATGGCTGGAGCCTGCGCTACCCGCACCCACGCCGCGTATGTCAGGGCCACGCCCGGATCCTTACCCACGCGCTGCGCTGCTCCTGCCGCATGCGCTGTGTCCTCGCTCGCCGCAGGTCTGCCATGTTGTGGCTGCTGCTGGTCGTGATCGGCCGTGGCCTAGCCTTGCGTCTGTGCACTCCCGCGTACCACCTCTGCCACTAATTTGGTCCGGGTGGCTTCATGCATGTTTATTCAAAGTATTGGAAAGCTAGCAGCCATCATCCGTGGAGCTCCCATGCATCCCAATGTAATCAAGTTAACACTATTAAGAGGAATACATTCTAATGCTAACTGAATTTGGGCTATGTGTAGTTTTTGCTTCACGGGCATGTAGTGTGTGTGTGCGTGTGCGATTGCGGCTGGCTCGTGGCCGCCCTGGGCGCCACCCCGGTGCGCAGCTACTGCTGCCTGCAACTGCTGTGGCTGCTCGGCTTGCTACTGCTCAGCTGCTGCTAACTGAACCTGTCGGTGCTAGCTGCTACTGAAACTGTATTGCTAGCTGCTGATACAACTGTTGTTGAACCCTCTTTTATATGCAGCAGAACAACAACAAATCACATCCTGAAATGGCTAAAAATAATTTGGATGGGTAGTACACCGGATGTACTCCATTTCATCTCATTAAATCAAAGCCACTAGATGCATCGATTAATTCGTATAAAAATACGAAATATGCAAAAATCTACGATGAGCTAGTAGAATTAAGCCCGAGGCCATACGTGCAAATAAAATGATTTGCGTTCGCAGATAACTTCCTAAGTTCTAGGAATTTTCAAATAGGTCCTCTGCTATTAATTAGAATTTAGATTAAATAAATATGTTAACTAAATAGCCTATGACATGTGGGATCCTACTGTTATTTAAATTTAATAAATTGTTTTATTAAACTGTGAGACTGACATGTGGGATCGTCATGTCAGGTTTGACCAGTCAACCCTCTATGAATAATGTTAGGATTTATTAATAAAATAAAATCCAGAAATCGATTTAAGTTTATTTAAATTTGGAAATTCAATATCTTTTAAACCGTAAGTCTGATTCAAAAACTTTATACATGAAAATTGATCAGAAAAATATAACGAATATGAATACGCTATCTGGATACCCACCACAACCCTCTAACACAGCGAACATCGACATTACCCCCTCCGGGCCGTCTGTCCGATAATATGCCTGATACCGTAAAACTCTCCGGATGAATTCATTCTGAACACGAAAGTTGTTCAGAATGGATCAACTAACTCGGTTACACCATCCACACGTTTGTCGGATGTCCACGACACCTCCGGGATGAACCGTCCCCCCCTCCGGACACCCTGTCCGGTAATTACCCCGGAGCCGGTATTTCATCCACGGATGAATTCCCGCTCCGAGCAAAAACACGTTGCGCTGCGTTAGAACCCCGTTAACATTGCGTTTGCCATGTCTTGTATTTGTATTGCTATTATTGCCGTGTATTTATTGTTTCTCTCCCCCCCTCTTATTGTCCGATAGACCCGACGACCGCTGTCGACGCCCGTGTGATCGACTACATCGTCGACGATCATACCCCTACCGTCGAGATTCTAGGCAAGCAGAGCCATTCTCTTCCCCAGATATCGCCTATCTTTCTGTACATTTCTTGCACTAGGCATTGTTACTGCTGCTGCTATTATTACAATCCTATTCAATTGCATAACCTGATTTTGTCGCCCCTTGTTGTACCTTCCTTATCCTATGCTGCCTGCTATATCTATATATTATATTCATCAGTGAGCCCTGCGCATTGTTAGCTAGGATTAGATAGCGGGCCGTGGACACTCAGGGGAGTGAACACGGATACAATATATACAACTGCACAGGTACGGTACAATGCAGACACTGCCTAAGGCCCCCTAGCTCGGCTCTGCCGAGCCACCATCAAGTGTGAGCTATCAAGAAGTAATCCTTGTACTCCACTCGATGATGACTGTGTATAGACGCTCTAGGTACCTAAGTCTGGTTGTCCTTAAAGGTAAGAAGTCGGGCGACCCAACGGTGCCCGCGAGCGGTATTGCGTCGGGAACGACAGGGAGGGTAAGACCGACGTTACTGGCGTGCTTGGCCCCTGCACGTATCTCGCGAAAGTTACCAAACTACGAAAAGTCGAGCTCTACCAAGAGCACACGCGAGACAAGGTAAGGAGACGGTTCACCTTGTTGGTAACCGCAGTGACTTGGTGGGACGACAGGGCAGGCACCGATGTACTGGTGGTCCTGACCGCTGTTTTTGTCCGCGGGTCAGTTAAGTCAAGGCAACGATAACGGTTGTCACGTAGGTTAATTAAAATGCTAAATGGTTCGGCGGATGTCTTGAGTAGCCTTTTGGCTTGTACGCACTACCTACACGTGGGACGAGGAGTGTGGGCTCCCCTGCATCGTAGTCTCGTTCGAGGGTCTTCAGACGCCACCAGTATCGCGGGCTGATTGCCGTGAAGTGGTGTTGTCTTCTCTTGCTCGAGCGGTGTATTTGTATTTGCTTTGATTTTTCTTCACCGGCCAGTCACGCACCGTGCTGGAGTACGTTCAGGTTAGGGTCCAAAGCCCGGCGTACATAGGATATAGTCCGGCGGATGACCTCTCTGTTGATTGCCGAAGGATGGGCTACTTTGTGTCGGATAGCTTCGGTGGGGTGTTCCCTAACAAGGTGTACGCCACCCTGGAGATCCGAGCGTCGTAGAGTCACGCCATTGCACCCCTGCAGGGAAGATTAATCTATTCGAATAGCCGTGTCCACGGTAACAGGACGCTTTATGTTGAAGTTGGATCTTATCACTACAAACTACTACTATTAAACTGTATGGTTCCGGGTTTTCTTCCTCGCAGGGAAGTCGAGGAGGGGAACATGGAGGCATTATTATTATTAATCATTACAACTTATATTATTCAATGTTGCAGCAACTTCTGATTCATTGTTACTTTATTGCTTTATGTAAACTGTTGGCTGATTCTCTCCTTGTGCTGCAAGACACGTCAGAAGATGCTAGTCTTCGATAGGCCTAGCTTCTTACCCTTATTCTGATTTCTACCTTGCAGTCCACTATATACAGCCTCCCCTTTCCATTTGATACAAATGCATAAATGCTTAGTAGCAGACGTAAGACTCGCGGGTATGCTAGATACTCACCTTTGCTTTATTTCCCAATTTTTGTTTTGCCTGATCGGCCGCTGCTGTCGACGTTGGAGCCTTGGAGTCCAGGAGCAGGAGATCCCCGATGCCGACCACCGCAACGTGAAGATCCTCGATGCCTTCTACAACGTCGAGTTCCCCGTTGACCAGGAGTAGTTTGGAGGTTCCCAGGCTGGAGGCCTCTCATTTTCGATTTGTTGTTATTTGTGCTAGCCTTCTTAAGGCAACCTTTTATTCTTGTGTCTGTACTCAGATACTATTGCTTCCGTTAACTTTGCGTTCTCGAGCTGTTTTATTCGAGCCCTCGTGGCCCCTGGCTTGTATTAAACAGCTTGTATTTTTTTTTGTAGAGTTGTGTTGTGATATCTTACCGTGAGTCCCTGATCTCGATCGTGTACTTTGCGTGTATGATTACTGTACACGGTCTGATTTTGGGGGCGTCACATAAATGAACTATTCGAAGAGTCTCGCAAGCATGATCTTGAGCTTGCTCCTTCTTCAAGTTCAGCCCCTCAGAAACGCCGAATATGGATTCCAACTAGTGCCATACCTCAAAAACTTCTCCAGAGGCCAACATCCAATATATGCCATCGACCTCAACACATTGTTCCTCCCAGGAATGATGGTGTGCAATAAAGTAAGCCTGCTCCCAGCAATTCAGGCAGGATGTGTTTCAAGTGTGGTCTGCCAGGCCATTACCTCCGTCAGTGCCCTCAGGTTTTGATGACACCACGTCATTCGCGACGTAAGCCTTCAAGGAAATCCACCTCCAAACCCTTGCAAGCAAAGCCTTCAGCCACTAGTAGTGGTTGTGTGAACCAAATCTCGGTTGAGAAAGCTATTGAAACTTCTGAAGTCATCCTTGGTACACTCCCAGTAAATCATGTTCCCTCCTCCGTTCTTTTCGATCCAGGAGCATATCATTCATTCATGTCGCAGAGTTATGCACTTCAGCATGAATTCCCCTTTGAAGAAATGTTTTCTCCAATGATAATTCAAACTCCTGGTTCAAAGTGGCAAACTAATAGAGGAAGACATGGCAATCAAATTGCAATTGAGGGTTTAGTATTCCTTGCTTCTCTTATAGCCCTCAAGTCTTCAGACATTGATGTCATCCTAGGAATGGATTGGTTATCAAGACAGAATGCTTTCCTTGATTGTAAATCCAAGTCAGTAAAACTCACCCATCCTTCAGGCCAGATAATTGACTACACCTCACCCAGTTTTGGAACCCAGATGCATACTTTGAATGTGCTTCCCATTCCTGACCTTGAAGATATTCCGGTGGTTCGTGACTTCCTGGATGTCTTTCCTGAAGAGCTGCCGGGCATGCCACCCGACAGATGTGTAGAATTCATAGTGGATCTTATACCAGGCACAATCCCAATTTCCAGACGCCCATATATAATGGCCCCACATGAGTTAGCTGAGCTAAAAACCCAACTGGAACTTTCGTTGGCAAAAGGCTTCATCCGCCCGAGCTCATCGCCATGGGGTTGCCCCGTTCTGTTCATAACGAAAAAAGCTAGAACAGAAAGGATGTGCATAGACTATCGCCTGCTAAATCTAGCAACGATAAAGAACAAGTACCCACTTCCCACGGTAAATAATCTTTATGTTCAACTTGCTGGATCCTCTGTCTTCTCAAAGATGGATTTGAGATTAGGCTATCATCAAATCAAAATCCGAAACAAGGACATTCCCAAGACGGCTTTCACTACTCGATATGGTCTTTACGAGTACACCGTCATGTCCTTCGGTTTAACCAATGCCCTCGCCACATTCTCGCGCTTAATGAATTCGATCTTCATGGAGTACCTAGATAAATTTGTTGTCGTTTATCTTGATGATATTCTCATCTACTCGAAGAACGAAGAAGAGCACGCATAACATCTTAGGTTGGTATTGATGAAACTTCGAGAGCATTGCCTTTATGCCAAGTTCTCCAAGTGTGAATTTTGGATACCAGAAGTGACCTACTTAGGCCACGTGATTTCCGCAAAAGGCATTGCTGTCAATCCCGAGAGAGTTCAAGCCGTCCTTGATTGGACTCCACCTGAATCGGTTAAGCAAGTTAGGAGTTTTCTTGGCTTAGCAAGCTATTTCTGCCGCTTCGTCGAGAACTTCTCTAAAGTTGCAAAGCCTCTAACTGAACTCCTCAAGAAAGATAAGAAATTCAAATGGACCCCCAAGTGCGAGGAAATCTTTCAAGAGCTGAAAAGAAGATTGACTTTAGCACCCGTACTTGCACCTCCAGACACCAAAAGGGATTGCGAGATCTTTTGTGACGCCTCACGACAAGGGTTAGGATGCATACTGATGCAAGATCGACATGTGGTAGCTTATGCTTCACGCCAGTTGCGTCCACATGAAGAGAACTATCCTACCCATGGTCTTGAACTCGCTGCCGTAGTTCATGCCCTGACAACTTGGCGACATTACCTCCTTGGTAATCGTTGTGAGATCTATTCCGACCACCAAAGCCTCAAATACATATTCACCCAGCCAGATATTAATCTCAGGCTTGAGTTGATAAAATATTATGACTTAGGAATTTCTTACACCCCAGGCAAAGCCAATGTCATGGCTGATGCACTAAGTCGTAAGTCGTATTGTAACAACCTCATGTTACAACAGTGTCAACCACTTCTTCATGAGGAATTTCCCAAGCTCAATCTTGAGATTGTTCCTCATGGCTATCTTTCTACCTTGGTGGCGAAACCAACCCTTGAGGATCAAATAACAGCCGCCCAGAAACAAGATAGTGGTATTCGAGAGATCAAGGAGAACATTGCTAGCGGAGATGCTAAATGTTTCTCTACAAATGATCAAGGAACGATATTCTTTGAAAATCGGTTAGTAGTCCCTGAGAATCAAGACCTAAGGCAGCTGATCCTTAAGGAAGCTCATGACACTCACCTCTCCATTCATCCTGGTAGCACAAAAATGTACCGAGATCTACGCCAGAGATTTTGGTGGACCCGGATGAAGAGAGACATTGCACAAATAGTTGCCGAATGTGATGTTTGTCATCGCATTAAGGCAGAACACCAAAGACCTGCTGGTACTCTTCAACCATTGTCTATTCCCGAGTAGAAATGGGACAAGGTCGGTATGGACTTCATCACCGGCTTTCCAAAAACCCAAAAAGGTAATGATGCCATCTTTGTTGTCATTGATCGACTTTCCAAAGTTGTTCACTTCCTTCCAGTTCACGAGTCTATAACTGCTAGCCAGTTAGCGGACTTGTATGTCTCTAGAATTGTGTCTCTTCATGGTGTTCCTTTGGAAATGAATTCTGATCGTGGTAGCCTTTTCACCTCTAGATTCTGGGAATTTTTCAAAATGCTATGGGAACTCATCTCTCCTTTAGTACAACTTTCCATCCTCAATCTAGCGGTCAAGTTGTCAGAACCCCAACTAGGGTAAGTGCTAGGGTTTGTTTGATCCCTTTCCATCATGCAAAAATTTCAAATGAAATTCAAAAATGGGGAAGCAGAAATCCTTGAGAAATTAATTCAAATGGCCAGATAAAAATCTTTTTCCAAAAATCATTTGAATATTTGAAAAATTCCTATAAATGATGGTGATCATTTTAAAAGTGGTTTGGGTATTTTCCCATGCCCATGGAATATTCTAAAATTCAAACAGTGCTCTGGAAATTAAAGTTTACCCCTATTTGAATTGAAATTCAAATGTTTTGAATTTCAAAAATGCTCAAATTCTACAAGTGACTTGCTACTGGTCACCTAGGATTTATAAAAATGTTTGGGCATTTTACTAAAATGCCTAGCTATTAAATTCTAGGCACAACAGAATAACAGAAAAAGAAAAGAGCAAAGAAATAGAAAAGGGGACCCCTGGCCATCTAGCCCGACTTGCTGAACCAGCCAGCCCAGCCCACTAAGGGGGGCATGGTCGTCTTCCTCGCCGTGCCAGAAGAAAGCCACCGAGGCCACCGTCGACGCCGCATGGCTGCCACCTCCTGCCGCTCTTCTTGCGCCACGGAGGCTCCCACCTCACGCCGCAGCACTTCCCTCTCTCTCTGGACCTCCTCCCCCTCTCCTATTCACGAATCCAGCGCCGCCCCGAAGCCAGCCGGAGCACGCCGTCGTGCCCGTCGCGGCCACTGGCCTACATTTTGCTCGCCGTGGTGTCCAGGCGAACAAGCGCTGCCGTCTCCACCGGACCCCCAGCTAATCGAGCCCGAGGACGCCCGGAACCGACGCCAGCTTCTTCGAGATCCCGCCGGAGCCGGAGAAGATCGTCGCCAAATTCTTCGCCTCTGTGCACCCCCAGCTTTCGCCACCGCCTTCTTGAGCTGCAGGGTGAGCCCCTCTTTCGTTTGCACCCCCCCCCCCACGCTTCAATTATTCGCCGGAATCCCCGAGTTCGCCGGAGCCCGAGCCCAGCCGCCGCCATTCTTGAAGCCGGCGTCGCCACAGCCGTCCTGGAGAACCCCCACTAGCGCAGATGGATGCGGGGGGCACGCGGGGATCGATTGGCGCCTTCCCCGTGCTCTCCCGTGACCATTTGGTCATTCCGGCGCCTCTCCACCGTGCCGAAGCTCGCCGGCGGCGAGAGGCCCACCTGCCAGTGCACTTAGGGGGCTAATCCCCCTAGTCATTTGACCCAAGGTCAATGACAGGTGGGGCCAGCCCCCCTTAAATCAAAATTTAAACATAATTAACAGAGGGGTTAACCCCCTGTCTCACTGACAGTGGTGGCCCACTTGTCAGCCCCCCCTGTGACGTCACCCCCACATCAGCATGACGCAATAAAGATTTTCCAGAGAATTAAAATAATCCATAAAAATCCAGAAAATCATTTAAACTTTGGAAATTCATAGAAAATTCATACTAACTCCAAATTTAATAAATAATATATGAAAAATTATCAGCAAGATGCAAGGATTAATAATATGCACTTTGTTTCTATGTTTGACCATGTTAAAATGGGTGAACAGTAGCAAACATGCATATGGAGTTCTTTTAAATTCAAAATTGGAGTGAATTTGCAAATAATTTTGCATTCCACTTATTTTAAATGAAATTGTACCCACATTGCAACCATGAACATCACCATTGCAATCTTATTCATGTGCTTGAGCATTGCAATTATATTTATTCCTTGTTTGATTGTTTGCTCGATAGACGTGCAACTAGAACCGGAGGCCACCCCCTTCGTTGAAGACCCCGATACTGAACCTCGTCAGCAAGGCAAGCAAACCCCATTGATCATGTCTATAAAATCCTATTTCCCTCTCAGTCTCGCTTATGCATGTTTAGGGGATCACCGAGACACGTTCTTTCGCATAGTTGAACCCATTCCGATGCATGACCTATCATTTTGTCACCGTATTAAGCAAACCACAATCCTAGCAGATTTAGGAGTTGAATGATGAGCATGTGGCCCCTGCAACTGTTACTGCTTTTGCTGCTTAGTGATACAATGATGATGTTATGTTTGTGAGTCGGGATGGAATGAACACAGTGGTACCGATGATAACGTGTTGGTGAATCCACCCTAAACAAAGGTGAACGATGAGAGGATGTGTAGGAGTACACAGTGGGTTGTCTCGTTGAACACTGCCCTAGGCCCCGAGTTCCTGTTTTGGGATCCAAGACAAAGAGTATGACCACATCTAGGGTTTTATGGGAGCCCCGTTCTGCCTCTTTACGTACCCGATCCGGTCCAGGAGTCACACTAGATTCGGGTTTTCCATTTGATTTATGTATAGATATGTGGGTGGACCTGTGAGGCAGTTAAACTTTCTGTCAAAGGTGGCGTCTCAGTCCCTTACATTATCTGAGTCCGTTTCGTGGAACCGGCCGGACTCTCGAGCGGTGACAAACTCAGGTAGTCGACTCCTGGATTAGAGAAGGTGATGTGAGTGGTGTGCCTTGGTTTCATCCACGTCCGACATCCGCTTGAAGGATGACAAGAACGAGGCGATAAGTGATGACACGCGTGTGCATATGTACACCCCTGCAGGGTTAATGAACTATTCGAATAGCCGTGTCCGCGGATAAGCCTCTACTGGATCATAGACAACTTGAATGGATACTTATAAAACTCGCAAGATAAGCGTCAGTGCTATGGCGTGCTTCCTCGTGGGGAAGTCGAGGAAGTATCCATAGTGGTGTATCGGTTGGAGACTTGGTAGTGGACTCGTGTACGCTTCTTACCACAAGTCTGGTACTCGTAGCACAGGACTAGCCAAGTCAAAGCTGGCACTTCTGCATGTTGAACCCCACCTCCTTTACCTTGATACTTGAGCATGAGTAGTTTAGTTCTGATGTAAGTCTTGCTGAGTACGACTTCGTACTAACGTTTGCTTATTATACGTTTTAGATAAGAACCCGGACCCCGATGGAGTCACCGATCTGAAGCTCGACGTTGACTAAGTTAGCATAATCCTAGACAGCAGTCTGGTCCCTCGTGGAAGAGCATGTTTGTTGTACAAGGCTTCTCTAAGACATTTGTTAATCTTGTCTGTACTCAGACCTAATTTGCTTCCTTTGTATGATGTAATGTGATCACAGACATGTGATCTTTGTATGCTCTATGTGTATATCTATAAAGAAGTACTTTGTAGAGTTATGTGATTATACCTGCTGTTCATTCTAGGCATGTGTGCTGCGTGTATGTTTATAACATGCATGTCTTAGTATGGGTTTTCGAGACCTTAGTTGTGATCTGTCTGGCGGTCTTTTATACACACGGTGGCCCTTAGATTTGCGCAGCTTGGGGCATCGCGATGCGATTGCTCGTGACTCTGTCACGTGCACACTTTGTTGTATGATCGAGCCCGCCCTAGACCCCGACTAAGTAATCGGGCTGGAGTAAGTCTATGTAAGATTTAGGGTTCAATCGATAACATGGTTGAGGCGACTTGTCTATGAGTATGGGATTCACCACCCATAAGCATTTAGACTTGTGAGCGGACGATGAGGACCCATCTCAGTTGATCATCCGGCCTGAATGGGATGCCCCTCACGTTCGATGCTTACCGAGAACGTTCTGTGCTTGGCCTTGTCTGCTTAGACAAATGGGTACGGTTCTCGGCTCTCCATGTGATTGCATCGTGACTGGAATTACATACGCTAACCCCGGGTCCCGACACAAGTTGAAAGGGTTAATCAAATCTTGGAAGACATGCTCAGAGCTTGTGTTATATCTTTCGGAAAGAATTGGGAGAAGTCTCTTCCATTTGCCGAATTTGCTTATAACAATAGTTTCCAATCCAGTCTGGACATGGCTCCTTTTGAACTCCTCTATGGACGACGATGTCGAACACCCCTAAACTGGTCAGAAACCGGTGAAAGACAATTGTTTGGACCGGATATGATCAAGGAAGTAGAAGAGCAAGTTCGCATTGTTCGTGATCAATTAAAAGCCGCACAGTCTCGTCAGAAAAGCTACTATGATCGTCATCATAGGCAAGAAAGCTACAATCTGGATGAGAAGGCTTACCTTCGGGTTACTCCTCTGAAGGGAACCCAACGATTCGGTACCAAAGGCAAGTTGTCCCCATGTTACATCGGACCTTTCTGCATTCTCGGTAAACTTGGAGAAGTTGCCTACCAACTAGAACTACCTCCGCACCTTTCTGGAGTACATGATATATTCCACGTGTCACAACTCATGCGTTGCTTCAAGGACCCCATCCACGAAGTCGACCATGAAACGCTTGATCTCCAAGATGACCTTTCTTATCGAGAGTTCCCTGTTCATATTCTTTATTCCGCAGAGCGTGTTACTCGTCTTCAGAAGATCAAGTTCCTCAAAGTGCAATGGTTACATCACTCCGAGAAAGAAGCAACCTGGGAAAGAGAAGACCGCCTCCGTGCCGAGTACCTCACCTTCCTCCCGACGACTTCTGAATCTCGGGACGAGATTCTGTTGAGTGGAGGCGAGTTGTCAGAACCCCAACTAGGGTAAGTGCTAGGGCTTTCTTGACCCTTTGCATCATGTGAAAATTTCAAAAGAAATTCAAAAATTGGGAAAAGAAAAGCCCTAGAGAATTTAATTCAAATGGCCAGACAAAAAAAATTCCAAAAATTCCTCTGATATTTTTGAAAAGTCTTATAAATAAGCATGATCACATATAAAGTGAAGTGGGTCCCACTGCGTGCACCAAGATTTCTCAAAAATTTCAAACAGGGCTTGGTAATTAAATTATACCCCTATTTGATTTGAAATTCAAATTGTTTGAATTTGAAAAATCTCCAAAACTTGTGAGTGGTTAGCTATGTATACTCTAAGTCCACATAAAAGTTTTGAAGATTTAATAAAATGCTTTGTTATTTTTTTTCCAGAGCAAAACAACTTACAGAAAAAGAAAAGAAGAGAAGAAAAAGGAAAAGAAACCACCCTAGCTTCGGCCCAACTTAACCCCAACGGCCCAGCGAGACCAGGCCAACCGCGACGCCGTTGTCGTCTTCCCCCGGGCACGAGGACACATCAATGCTCCAAAAGACGCGCACGACTGCGGGCTTTGATTTGGTGGTCGCGCCTCGCCAAGCCGTTGCCATTTGGGCACTTCGGCGAGCCCTCCGCCGCATCCGTTGTCGCCGCCGGAAAGCGGTGACGTGGCCGGTTGATTAGGGGGTTAATCACCCCCTAATCCCCCCTAAACCTAATGACAGGTGGGGCCCCACCCCCCATAACCCCCTCTCTGCTTAATTAAATAGAGGGATTAAACCACTATGGCTGATAGGGCTGGCCCACTGGTCAGAGCCCCTCACGTCACCCCTGCGTCACAGTGACGCAATAAAGCTTAACTGAATTAAAAGAATTACAGAAAAGACAGAAAATACATTAAACTTTGGAAATTCATAGAAAATTCATACTAACTCCAAATTTTACATATAATATATGAAAAATTATCAGAAAAATAAAATGATTAAGAATATGGAATTTGTTTTTATGTTTGACCATTTTAAAATGGGTGAACAGTAGAAAATGTGCATATGGCTTAATTTGAATTTGAATTTGCAAATTCTTTGCAATACACTTCAATTAAATAGAACGTGCTACAAACCAGTATCCTATACCTCATGTCACAACATTAACATGTGCTTGAGCATTCTACTTTATTTGTGCCCATCTTTGTTGACGATTGTTCCGGTAACAGACTTTCCGAGACGGTGATCACCCCTGAAGGAAAAAACCGGTAAACCCATGTATCGTCAGCAAGGCAAGCAAACCCCACTTCCCTCTCAGGCTCTCTTACACATGTTTAGGAGATCACCTTGTTATAGATTCTACTGCATGGTTGAACCCATATCCGATGCATGACCTATCATCTTGTCACAGTAGTAAGCAAACCACAATCCTAGCTGACATAGGAGTTGATTGATATCATGTGGCCCCTGCAACTTTACTGCTTATTGCTTCTTAGTGATACAATGAGGTTACATTGTTTGTGAGTCGGGATGGATATTCATAATGGTGCTGATGATAACGTGTTGGTGAATCCACCCTAAACAAAGGTGAACGATGAGAGGATGTGTAGGAGTACACAGTGGGTTGTCTCGTTGAACACTGCCCTAGGCCACACAAGATTCGGTCCAGGAGTCACACAAGATTCGGGCTTTCCATTTGGCTTATGCATAGATATGTGGATGGACCTCTGAGGCAGTGAAACCATCTGTCAAAGGTGGCGTCTCGGTCCCTTGCATTATCTGAGTCTGTGTCGTAGAACCGGCCAGACTCTCGAGAGGTGACAAACTCAGGTAGTCGACTCCTGGATTAGAGAAGGTGATGTGAGGGTAGTGCCTTGGTTTCATCCACGTCCGACACCCGCTTGAAGGGTGACAAGAATGAGGCGATAAGTGATGCCACGCGTGTGAAGATGTACACCCCTGTAGGGTTAATAAACTATTCGAATATCCGTGTCCGCGGTTATGGACTACTTAGAGACCTCTACTTGATCATTAGATAACTTGAATGGATACTTATAAAACTCGCCAGATAAACTGAGTGCTATGGTGTGCTTCCTCATGGGGAAGTCGAGGAAGTATCCATAGTGGTTTATTGGTTGGAGACTTGGTAGTGGACTCGTGTACGCTTCTTACCTCAAGTCTGGTACTCGTAGTTCAGGACTAGCCAAGTCAAAGCTGGCACTTCTGCATGTTGAAACCCCACCTCCTTTTACCTTGAAACTTGAGGATGAGTAGTATAGTGCTGATGTAAGTCTTGCTGAGTACGACTTTGTACTCACGTTTGCTTATTCTATGTTTTAGATGAGAACCCGGACCCCGATGGATTCACCTTCGTGAAGCTCGACGTTGACCTTTATAGTATAGTTCCAGACAGCAGTCTGGTCCCTCGTGGAAGGGCATGTATGTTTACAAGGATTCTCTAAGACATTGGTTAAACTTGTCTGTACTCGGACCTAATTTTCTTCCGTTGTATGATGTAATTTTGATCACAGACATGTGATCTTTGTATGCTCTATGTGTAAATCAATAAAGAAGTACTTTGTAGAGTTCATGCAATGTGTACCTGCTATTTACACTGGACATATATGCTGCGTGTATGATTATAACATGCATGTCTTAGTGTGGGTTTCGATAGCTTAGTTGTGGTCTTGCCGGCGGTATTTTATACACCAAGTGGCCCTTAGATGTGCGCAGCTTGGGGCATCGCGATGCGATTGCTCGTGACTCGGTCACGTGGCACACTTTGTTGTATGATTGAGCCCGCCCGAGACCCCGAATAAGTGATCGGGTTGGAGTCTGTTTATGTAAGTGTTATAATTCAATCGATAATATGGTTGAGGCGACTTGTCTATGAGTATGGGTTTTCACCACCCATAATCATTTAGACTTGTGATCGGGCGATGAGGATCCATCTCAGTTGATCATCCGGCCTGAATGGGATGCCCCTCACGTACGATGCTTTCGGAGAGTGTTCTGTTCTTGGCCTTGTCTTCTTAGACAAGTGGGTATGACTCTCGGCTCTCCATATGATTGACTTGTGACTGGAATTACATACACATATGATACGTCCCAAACGTATCTATAATTTCTGCTTGCTCCATGCATGTTTTGTGTGACTTTGCCATGTTTTTCTTGAACTTTCATACACTTTTGAGCATATTTTGACTAACCTATTAACTCAGTGCACCCAGTTGCCAGTTCCTGTTTTCTGCTGTTTTTGTATTTCAGGTTTTCCGTCCATTAAAAGTGCTCCAAAAATTCCGGAAAAAAATATATAAAAAATCAGCGTCCCGGAAGCTTCCGGAATCACCAAGGAAGGAAGGGAGGGCCACCACCAGGCATCCAGGAGGTTGCCTGGCGCGGCCTAGCCCTAGGCCTCGCCAGCTGCCCTTCTGACTGCCTCGTGGCCCCTCTCGGTGCCCCCTTTGGCCCCTATTTTTAACCCCGCGGAGGAAACCCCGATTCCAGACCCCTTTTCTCCAAAAGCAATTCCGATCTCCGCCGCCATCGTCAACAAGCTTCGAGGGACCAGAATTCCTGTGCCGGCACCCTGCCGGGACGGGGAAGTGCCCCCGGATTCATCTCCATCGACGTTGCTTCCTCCCTCCATGATGCGGGAGTAGTTCTCCCTCGGGGCTGAGGTTTCTACCAGTAGCTATGTGTTCTTCTCTCTCTCCCATGATGTGATCATAGGCTATGTTAATCTAAGGTGATCCCATGATATTTCCCCTTCCTCTATGTATTGGATTGATGTACTCAATTGATCCTATCTAGTATAATCCTTGAGATATCTTGTGGTGCTTGTGGTACTCTCTTTGGATGGCCGCGGTGACATTGGGAAATCCATAGATTGAGAACTACGAACTCTGAGGTGTGCTTTTGTAGCCCTACACAATTCTCATCCTCTCTTGACCACAAAGGAATGACCCCCGAGTACGTCTCCATTGCATGTTTTATGGGAAATATCATGTGATTAGACTATGTTAATGTTGTTGGGAGTTGCCACTAGTGAAAGTATGAAGCCTAGGCCTTGTTTCCATCATTTTTACACCGTTTGCACTCACTTTTGTTACTTGTTTCTTTTCTGCACTTTTTATTACAGATTTATATTACTTCGTTTTATCACACCTATCACCCATATTTTACCATCTCTTCGCCGAACTAGTGCACCTATACAACTCCTAGTTGTATTAGGTGTGTTGGGAACACAAGAGACTTCTTGTATCTTAATTGTAGGGTTGCTTGATAGAGACCATCTTCAACCTCTACTTCCCTAAGTTCGATAAACCTTAGGTCATCCACTTGAGGGAAATTGCTGCTGTCCTACAAACCTCTGCGCTTGGAGGCCCAACATAGTCTACAAGAATAGAAGCGTGCGTAGACATCAACATATTCCGGGTCCCGAAAATACTCCTTCTTCAAGAATTCGATTTACAGATTGTTGATAGAAAAGGAGCAGTCAATCCGGTGGCGGACAATCTTTCAATGATGGAAGATATACCGCATGATCCCATCCCAGTCAACGACAGTTTTCCAGACGAACAACTTGCCGTTGTAAAAGTACAATCTCTCTCCGATCCTTGGTTTGCAGATTATGCTAATTTTATCGTTGAAAATTATTTGCCTCCAGGTTTAACATTTCAGCAGAGGAAGAAGTTCTTCCATGATTTGAGGCACTACTTTTGGGATGACCCTCATCTTTTCAAAGAAGGTCTCGACGGGATCTGAGAAGATGCATACCGGAACATGAGCAGAAAGACATTCTCAAGAAATGTCATGACAGTCCCTATGGAGGTCATCACGCTGGCAAGAGGACCGCACATAAGGTTCTCCAATCAGGTTTTTATTGGCCTACTCTCTTTAAAGATGCTAGAAATTATGTTTTATCTTGTGATAAGTGTCATAGAATTGGTAATATTAGTAGGAGGAATGATATACCTATGAATTACTCACTAGTGATTGAGCCTTTTGATTGCTGGGGTTTTGATTTTATGGGTCCTTTCCCTCCTTATAACAGGTAAAATCACATCTTAGTAGTTGTTGATTATGTGACCAGGTGGGTCTAAGCAATCCCCACTGTGAGTGCTGATCACAAGACATCTTTGAAAATGCTCAAAGATGTAATTTTCCCTAGGTTTGGTGTACGTAGGTATCTTATGACTGATGGAGGATCACACTTCACTCATGGAGCTTTTAGAAAAGCTCTAGCAAAGTATGATGTCAATCATAGAATTGCTTCGCCGTACCATCCTCAAACTAGTGGGAAAGTTGAGCTCACCAATAGAGAGATCAAGCTAATCTTGCAAAAGACAGTTAACAGTTCTAGGACGGACTGGTCGAAGTAGTTAGGAGATGTTTTGTGGGCATATAGAACTTCTTACAAAAACCCCATGGGATGTCAACGTATAAGATGGTCTATGGCAAGGCTTGCCATTTGCCATTAGAATTAGAACATAAAGCTTTTTGGTCTGTTAGAGAGCTTAATGCTGACCCAAATTTAGCCGGTGAAAAGCGCCTCATGAGCTTGACTTCTCTAGATGAGTGGAGAAGTGAAACTTACGAGAGTGCTAATATGTTTAAAGAAAAGGTAAAGAAGTGGCATGATAGAAGGATTATGAAACGTGAATTTAATGTTGGTGATAAAGTTTTATTGTTTAGATCCCGTTTCAGGTTCTCTACAGGTAAATTACTTTCCATATGGGAAGGGCCATTTCATATCGAAGAAGTTTACCGGTCAGGTGCAATTAAGATGAACAATTTTGATGGCACCAAACCTCAAGTTGTGAATGGGAAAAGACTCAAGCATTACATGGCGGGAGATCCCGTCAACGTTGATGTAAATATAATACACACAACTACTCATGAAGATTATGTTGCAACCCCGTTTCACACACCAGCAGAAGTAGAATAAGAAAAGTTATATGTTACGGTAAGGAAACATCACGAACCACCATAAAAGTTCCAGATTACGCGTTTTTTGTAAAATTTAGAAAATTCAGAGCCTAATTGGAGCCGAAGAGGAGCTCCAGGGGGCCCAGGCGACGACTGGCGCGGCCTACCTCCTGGTCGCGCCGGGAGGCCGCCTGGGCACCCTGGAGTCCGTCTCCGACTCCTCTTTGGCTCGTTACCTTCCTGTTGTTGTAGCAATTTTTGCTATATATTTTCCCGGATAGCTCCGGCATCGTATCTCTCGATTTCGCGTGTTTTCTTCTCGAGCTGTTTCTGCAGGAAATATCTTAGCTAGACCTAGTTGCCATGGCTTCCCCAAGTTCTCCCAAGGACAAGTTCAACTTCAACGTCATCAACCGTTACCTCGCTCAGGTGAAGAACATTCCTCGAACCGTCCAGTTGGAGGATGGTTACCTTCACACAGAGGATCTGAAGGAACCTTTGAAGGAGGGGAGCATCGAGGACAGGCTAAAAGAGATGGAGCAAGAAGTCTTTAAGTACAAGAAGATGGTTGAGATGGGTGTTGAAGCCAACTTCGACATCATCAACGAGCTGAAGACGTTCTACAAGAAGGAGATGAGGGGGATTTGGTCAAGCATCATCGCTGCAGAAGAAAGAATTGATGATCTCCAAGGGAAGATCTATGATCTGCACAACCAGAACTGTGAGTATGAACTAATGTTTATGCGCATGGGTTTAGGTGCTGGAAGCAGGATCTTGGAGGCTGAAAGCTCTCATGGGACTTGAGAACCTCTACCATGGAAGCGCTTCGTCCACGACTACATCAACAACAACCACAACAAGAATGAGGAGTAAATCTCCTTGGGTAATGGCATCCCCCCAGCTTGTTCCAAGCTTGGGGGTGTGCCCGGTATCTTTATCTTTATGTATGTCTTTTAGAGTCAAGTAGAGTCGTATCATGTCTAGGGAAGTTATTATATGAAATAGGTGTTTGCATTCAGGTCTATCACTCCTTCTGCGGAGAGTTTGTATTCGTGAGTGTGGATTCGTCTATATTGGAATATTAATGAGAGGTCTATTGGTTCCTTCGCTGCACTTGGTATCCTCTTGTAAGGCCCGATATGCGGTACTGTTCCAGATCTAGATGTTTCCATCCAGATCCGGGGACGAAGCACATATCAGTCCCACCGCGACATATGACAAATCCATATGCCCCGGATTTCCAACATGATATCACAACATTACAGATACATGAAACAACATCTCATACAATCGGCATACAACTGCCTAAAATAAAATACAACAGCGGAAGGTACATGTCTGAGTACAGACTACAATTCAAATGCCTAGTGGCAAAGAGAAAATCATCGATCCCATAACCACACGGGTCCAGGCCCTCCGCCGGGATCTGCCTAACTAGTCGTCGTCGAGTCTCCACGTGAAACGTCGATCACCATACCTGTCGTCGGTCAAGAACCCTGAAAAGAGTTTGGGGGTAGTATCATGAGTACAGAGGTACTCAGCATCCAACTGTAGTGGTCATCTGACCCAGCAAGGACTTCATCACTCGTCATTCTAGGACAACTAGTAGTTTACGGTAAGGAGGGGGTAAGTGGTGAGGTTGCTGTCGCACTAGCATTTATGAAGTGGCTAACGATCTAGAGAGTAAGATAAGAATCCAAGCATTCGATGAGGAATCGCCTCCAACAAGTCTTGCTATCAACTACTTACGCAAACATAACACCTATCCTATCCTTGTCCTCCTCTTTGCATCCCGACGAAGAAGAAGCAATCAAGGCACACGCACACGTTGATCAAGTTATATTAAGATTATCTCAGTTGTGGTTGTCTATGAACAAGGAGTAGGTCTCAAGTCGTCCATAACCGTGGACACGGCTTCTCGAAAATATTTAACCCTGCAGGGGTGTACCAACTTCCCATTACAAGGCTCCGCACGCACGCCCATCACTCTCAGTTGCTACCCATGATAGGCAACCATTTTATGATTTAGTCCCAAGAGATCCGGAACGACAGGTCCCTCTAACTAACAACGCACAAATCCGGGTGGCCCCCGGTGAGTCGTCATCCAACTCAAAAGCCGGCCGCGCTCTCAAATCGGCCTCTACCGTCTGGACGAGGTCTGGTTAGCTACCCAAACAGATGTGGGCAGCCCCCTAGCTTCCATGTGTGGACCAACAAAGAAATCATGTGTCTGCTGGCCCGAGTTGTTTTAAATAATATCTGCCAGGAGCTACCCGACAGACACACACACGGTTTTCAAATGGTAAAATCAGCTTGGGCCACCACTAGAAATGTTTGAAGCTAGATAGGTAAGAAAAGGGGACCCCATAAAATCCCACACGCGGTTAGGCACGCTCAGTCTTAAAACCAATACCCGGAACTCGGATCCTAGGTGACTCGAATGGAACAAAGCGTCGGGGCGGGATAGCCTAGTCCTTCCATCCTTCGTCGAATATAGTCAACATTAATAATAATCATATCATCAACAACAATATAATAATAATGTGATATCCCAAACCAAGGAGTAACAGGGTAACATCATAGCATCCTAAGCATGCATACTAAGCATGCATACTCAGCAACGAGCAATAGTAACATAGCAGTACAAGGTTTGCTGGGAGGGGACATGGTTGTATCGGTTTGAAAGAGGCTGTAAACATGTGGTAGGATCAAACATCGAACCTATCCTATACTATCATGCAAACCTCTGGTTGAAATAGAATGGATCATAAGTAATGTATAGTCCTTGCATGTTGATAAGTCGGGTTCCGAAGGTGTAGTTGATCGCATGCTCGCATCGTCTCCGAGAGGTACCCGCGGAAGCACACAAGACGATAAACACTGGAAAGAAATCAACGAGCAAGCACTCTATTACTACAGGGCAACACAAGATGAAGAAGACAGCACACGACACGGCAACGCGATACGGATCTATCGTCAAGAACGGTTACTAACAATTTAAGTGGGGTATCGGTCACACACGACGAATACCGCACGTTTACAGTGGTTCAAGTTGCTTAGCTACAGGTGATCAACCAACGGTTATTAACATGTCAACTCAAGCAAGCATGGCATAGCACACAAACAGGTCAAGAGGTGAAGCACAAAGTAAACTATCTATGTTAGTCAATTTAAGTGAGGCACGACCTAAACATGGCATTACACTAAGTGCCGCACGATGATTAAAACATTTGGTACTGTTCTACCCTAAACCATATTTTAGGTTGATTAACAATAGAAAAAAACTAAACAAACACAAAGTACACGAAAAACTAATCAAGTTACATATAAAGAACACTCCAAACGGAGTTACGATTAAAAAGATATAAGCAAAACAAGTTACGGGCACAAACTGCCAATATCACGAAGCACACTTTAGAGCAATGCATAAAAAGGTTAATGGATGCAAACATGCTCACAAATGACTTGAAATTAAAATAGACATGACATGGAAGGCATGGCAAAAATAATCATGCAAATAGGCATCATGGATCAAAAGATATCAAGCAAACAACATGGCATCGCAAAGTAATCAGACTTAGTGAAAAACTGAGGTGGCTGTCAAAAACAGCAGCATAGCTACTTTGGAGCTTAATAACTATATGACCAGCAAGCATATCATGGAAATATAATATATGTAATGGAAGTAGACATGATGCTTAACACTATTCAATTGGAATCACTCAATTCCGATAAACGGTCGCGACACACTCGTCGACCGAAGTTGCAACAAAATAACAGTTTCAGCAACAACAACATCACGATCACCACTTTGGAGCAAGATTTAATATAGCTAAAGCACCCAAACATGACAAGTTAAAGCATGGAAATGAAGGACACATGATGCTTAACACATAGGAGAAAGAATCGATGCAATAGGCCTCATGGATTGGTCACAATCATCGTGCAAAGTTGCAATAAAAGTATAACAGCAGCACTTAACAGGAAATATTAGCATTTAACGACCTGATGCCCTGTCTAGCCCACAATTACACAATCAAGAAGACCTCAAATGCAAAAACTTTCTACATACGAATGCTAGAGCATGCAAAATTGAGCAACTTTCGTTTTGGGGGCTCGTTCATCCGAGGTACAGATCTACCGTAAAACTACGCGCAAAACAGATCACAGCAACAGTTTTTCTCCAGACTTAGCAAAATAGGAAAAAGAAAAATAACAGACACAAATAAAAAAAGGGAGTCTGGCTCACCCATGGGCCGGCCCAAGGCGGCGGCTGGGGAGGCCAGCTCGTCCTGGCACTGGAGTTGGGTCGTGGCCCACATGGGCGCTGGTGGCCGGCCTGGCCTGGCTCGCCCGATCCCATCTGGATCGAGGCTGAGCACGCCGGCGGCGGCGGCCGCGGCTGCCGGCTGGCCTCCTGTGATCTCCAGTGAGGTGAGGGGGGCTTGGGGGCGGCGCTAGGTGGTGAGGAAGCCCGGGGACGAGGCCGCGGCGGCGGGAACCACCTCGATCCGGCCGGGACAGAGGGCGGTGCGGCGAGCTTCGAGCTCGGGCCGTCTCCATGGCGCGGCGGCGGCTTCGAGTTCCTACGGGAAAGAGGGAGGAGACCAAGGTGAGAGGAGGGGAGAATAGAGGAGAGGGAAGGAGGGCGCGAGGGAGGAGGAGCGGGGTGCGGCGGCTCGCCGGAGCTGGCCGGTGGCGGCGGCCATGGCGCGGCTCAAGAGGAGCTCGGCCGTGGCGGCGGAGGCGCGGGATGGCCACGGCCCGGTGCGGCCCGGTGGCGGCGAAGGCGGGCCCACGTGGCCCGGATGCCTTGTGCTGGCTGTGGGAGGCTGGAGCTGGATCTGGGGTGACGTGGCGCGCTCCCAAGCCGTCGATTTGCAGATCCGACGGTCAGATCTGACCAGGAGCTATGGTTTCGGGGAGAGGGGGATTTGGGAGGCAGATCTGGGATTTCTCAGGGGGGTGGCTGAAATTTGTGTTAAGGGAAACCCTAAAATGGGTGAGGGAGGCTGGTGGTCTTTATATAGGGCAGGGCTGGGTGGCCTGTTTACGCAAACGCCCCCGGTACCCCTCTCGCACGTCCGGCGATCGCGTTCGTGACCGCCGAGACTCCGTACAGACTCCGATTCCGACGAAATCTCGAACCACGCGCTCAGCGCGTCGAGCCCGTCGATCGTACCTCACTGCGGTGACATTCCGACAACATTTCTCGGCGCCCCATCAAATAATCCGTTTTATTAAATAAACGGGGTTTTCAATCCGGTGGCGATGGCTGGACTTGTGCCGGTGGCGACAGTGCTCGTGTGAAATCCCGGTGTCGCAAGGTCGTGTGCCGTGGTGGGAAGGGGTCGGTCTACGTCCGGTACGAGATAAGAGGGGAAAATAATCGCCGATCGATAAATCGGGGATGCAAACACCGCAAACAAATCAGACAATCAAACAATTCACACCGAAAACAAAATTTCTAATTTTTGCAAAATCTAGGCTATTACACCTCTTCACGCAATCGACCTTATATGATGATTATTATGGGGAGTATTGACCTTATATCAGGTATGGCTTTGAAAACTTTATTTAATTTTGGAAAACATAGCTTTGGTCTTGACAACATGCATGTTTTCCCAAGTAGCGACATAGCCAAAACCTTTATGTTATTATCCTTGAAGTGTTATGTTGACAAGGAAGACAACTAGATGTGTTATGCTTACTATATGTTTTGTATCTAAGTAAGCATCAACTGTCCGTTCTCTCAAATCCTTTTCTAGCCAAACTCTTTGCCTAGCAGATTTCTACTTGTGCATCCATACCATGAAACCAATACCTTCCATTTGAGTCCACCATACCTTCCTATTCGTGGTATTTCCCTACCACTCCTAGAAGTATAGAATTTATGTGTTATCCTTAAATGTTAAAAAATCTTCTGTTTTGTGCCTCTTGTTTAGCTCATGAGAAAGTAGTAGGTAATTCATGATCTTCTTAAGTTGGACAAGTTTTACCCCGGGATTGCATGTCTAATCTGCAAACCCACAATACGAGGAGGAACTGGCATGAGTGCGCCCAGCTCGAAAGATAATATAACAAACAAACCATCCTTCACGCTCGGTCTATGAGAAATCAGAAACTTTGGTAGTGATAAAAAAGGATACTAAGGGGATGTGATCGTCCCCACTTGGGAGCCGTTCCTCGAAACTTGTCCATCTTGAGAAGTAACTGAGCTATTTATTAGAATTCGTTGACAAACTATGCACCGCCCAAAATTTATTTTCATTCTGTTTGATTTAAGGATAGGACATGAGTTGTCCCTGCTTTCCTTTAACAAGGCCTTTCCTTTACTTTTATGTTGAGTCAGTTTTCGTACTTCTTTCTTTTCCCAAAGAGAATAGACACTTCATGCTGATGAGGATTCATCCATATAATGTTGCATTAATTTTGCCATGCCATATCATTGTTGACATTATCTTTTGATAAGTAAGTTTTTTGCAAAATCTTTTGCCAAGCAAACATCTTCCTTTGTGTTATGATTTGCACTTCATGACTAATAACATTTTATTTCAAATCTTCAAATTGTTTCATCATATTTAGAAAGAGAAAAATAAAAGTTTTTTGTTGTCCTTTGATCAAGGATATGTTTGCCATAATTCAATGAGTTTTGTCAACCCTACTTTTGATTATAATTGTTACTACTTTCTCATAAGGGCCTTATGAGTTGAGATTGTTGTTGAGGATGCGTGAGTTTGATGAAGAAACCTTGATGCTTCTTGTCTGTATTCTATTTATCGACACTTCACTCTCTAAACTTGTGGACAGGTTTACCGAGCTCAGTATTCGCTTGGGGACAAGCGAGGTCTAAGCTTGGGGGAGTTGATACGTCCAAAATGCATCACTATTTTATATAGTAATTCTTTCTTATTCATTGATATATTTCATGTTATGATGTTGTTCTTATGTTGTTTTGGCTTACTTTACACAATTTTCAACTTTCCGATGCCGAAGCAGCAGACGTAGGAATCAGCGATAAAAAGTGGATGCTGACTTGCTGAAGAAGAATACCTCCAAATTACCTGAAAATCGACGGAGGGTATTTTTCAGAAGAATGATGAATATATGCTGAAGAGGGGCCATAGGGGGGCCACAGGGTGCCCAGGCGGCCACCTGGCGCGGCCCCCACCCTGGCTGCGCTGGGAGGGCGCCTGGACACCTGGGGCAACTCCCGGCTCCCCCTTTGGCCTATATATCGCCCATATACCAAAAACCCTAAAAGGGGGAGAGTTTTCAGAGTTCCGCCACCGCTCCGTGGTGTAAACCTACAGAGGAGAAAAGACATCTCTATCGGGCCAATTTCGCTGGGTTTAACACCTCCCGGAAGGGGAGATCGTCGCCATCGTCATCACCATCGTCACGGGCATCATCGAGATCCTCATCAACATCATCCCCAACATCAGCACCATCACCACCACCATCCAATCTCACCTCACAAGTCGAACTTGTGTTGTAATGCATACTATCTATCCTCTCTACACTACCGATGTTGATTAATACCATGTGATGAATGCTATTGAGTTTTGTTGGAGAATTATCATTGTGTCCAGATTGTTTATCATCTATTTATCCCCACTGATCATGATCTCTTTTATGTCTTGTGAGTAGTTACTTTAGTTCTTGAGGACATGGGAGAAGTCCAGTCGTTAGTAGTCATATGATGTTGAAGTAATATGTGTTGTTTGATATTTAAGTTGTGTTGTTATTTTCCTAGTGGTTTTGTGTGAGTCGAACACTCAACACTTCGCCTTATGAAGGACCTAGGGGAATACATTGTGTACAAGGTATGCTTACGGTGGGTTGCCGGAGTTACAGAAACCTGAACCCTAGTTCGCACGCTTTTGCACAAGGGAACAATGGATCAACGATCTTATAGCTATGGTTAGGCTTTTGCCTTAATTACTATATTGTATTTTGTGGATGCTTTCAAGGTGTTTAATTATAAGAGTGCACTTATCTTAGTTTAGAGGTTGCACTAGCATCGATCCACCCACTCAACACTTATCAACACGGCACATAGTACCGATACGGAATATGGCGAAAGCACGTGACTATTTCTCCCTTGTGTCCTCAAGAACGCTTTAGCCTTTTATAAGTTCAGTTGCTAGGCCTCTCCTTTGCTAAAAAGGATTGGGCCACTCTTTACTCCTTAGTGCTCTCTACTTTGCTTGCTTCTACCTTTTTGTTTCTTATAACAAAAACCCCTAAAAAGTTATCTTCCAGTTCCTGCAGCTATTTCTTTACCGAAGTCAATTACCAATACTTTCTTCTCCTCGTTGGGTCCGACACTCTTATTTATCAAAAACGCTACAAACAATCCCCTACAGTTGAGGGTCATCAGGCCTCAGGGTAGTCGGGGAATCTGCGAGGGTCTAACACCCTCGGTGTCATGTAACATTAATCACTTTGGCTATGACAATTACTGTTGCTAAATCTTGCCTTGATCATCTTTGCATTTGATCCTCTCAAAACTCCCCTTTCGTTTTTATTAAAAACAATGTGGCACACAAAACCTTGTCCGAAAATTATGCAATAAATTTTGTTAAATGCCTAAAAATCAGTGGACCATGATAAACTAACTTAGGGTATTTATTAAGATATAAAATAATCCAAACAATTCCAAGAAGCAGCCAACAGCCACATTTAATATGTTGCATATTCAAAACAAATACTAAATGATTTTTATTATCACCTAAACTTTTTGTGGCACTTACATAAGGTGCAACAATAATATTGGAGCAAGTTACATGTTTTAAAAAAATGCTAAAGGAACTAAAAAAAATACAAACAGAAGAGAAAGAATAATAATAAAATAAAAGAAAAACAGAAATAAAAACAAAAGGGCTATTTTTTCGCCCAGGGAGAAGCCAACCGGGCCCAGCCCACCTCCTCTGTCCCCTTCCTCCCGCTACAGTGGCGGGGAGGACAAGCCGACTGAGGCCACCGCACTCATCGCCGCCGGACCAGCTCCTTGCCGCCGCAAAAAAAAGACATAAGGTGCAACAATAATATTGGAGCAAATTACATGTTTTACAAAAATGCTAAAGCAACTAAAACAAATACAAACAGAAGAGAAAGAATAATAATAAAATTAAAGAAATAAAAACAAAAGGGCTATTCTTCGCCCAGGGCGAAGCCCAACCAGGCCCATCCCACCTCCTCTGTCCCCTTTGTGACGCCCCCAAAATCAAGTCGTGTACAGTAATCATACACACAAGGTACACGATCGAGATCAGGGACTCACGGTAAGATATCACAACACAACTCTACAAATAAAATAATACAAGCTGTTTAATACAAGCCAGGGGCCACGAGGGATCGAATATAACAACTCGAGAGCACAAAGTTAGCGAAAGCAATAGTATCTGAGTACAGACACAAGAATACAAGGTTACCTTAAGAAGGCTAGCAACAAATAACAACAGATCGAAAAGGCGAGGCCTCCTGCCTGGGAACCTCCAAACTACTCCTGGTCAAAGGGTAACTCGACGTCATAGAAGGCATCGTTGATCTTCATGTTGCGGTAGTCGGCATCGGGGATCTCCTGCTCCTGGACTCCAACCCTGGCTGCAGCGGCCGATCAGGAAAAGCGAAAAGGGGGAAATAAAGCAAAGGTGAGTATCTAGGATACCCGCGAGGCTTACATCCGCTACTAAGCATTTATGCATTGTATCAAATGGAAAGGAGAGGCTATATATGGTGGACTGCAAGATAGAAATCAGAATAAGGGTAAGAAGCTAGGCCAATCGAAGACTAGCATCTTCCGACGAGTCTTGCAGCATGAGAAGAGAATAGCCAACAGTTTATATAAAGCATAAAGTAACAATGCAGAAGAAGTTGCTGCAGCATTGTATAATAGTAAGTTGTAATAATTAACAATAATATATGCCTCCGAGTTCCCCTCCTCGACTACCCTGCGAGGAAGAAAACCCGGAACCAACAGTTCAATAGTAGTAGTTTGTAGTGGTAAGATCCAGCTTCAGCATAAAGCGTCCTGTTACCGTGGACACGGCTATTCGAATAGATTAAACTTCCTGCAGGGGTGCACTACTGTTCAGCCTGCACGCTCGGATCTCCAGGGTGGCGGGCACCTTGTTAGGGAACGCTCCACCAAAGCTATCTGACACGTCGCAGCCCATCCTAGGCTCAACAGAGAGGCCATCCGCCGGACTATATCCTATGCGCCAAGGGGTATAGGTCCCTCACCCTTGCACACTCCTGCTCGGTGCGAGGCTGGCCGGTGAAGAAAAAGCAAATCCAAATACACCGCTCGAGCGAAGAAGACACACCGCTTCCCGGAAATCAGACCGCGATACTGCTGACGTCTGAAGAGCTTTCGGACAAACTACGACGCAGGGGAGCCCATAACTCCTTATCCCACGTGAAGGTAGTGCGTACAGACCAACGGGCCTCTCAAGTCATCCACCGAACCATTTAGCATTTTATTATTATCTGTCGGGACAACCATTATCGTTGCCCCTTATCTGGGTGAGTCGCGGACAACGACAGCAGCCAGGTCCACTAGTAACATCGGTGCCTGCCCTGATGTCCCACCAACTCGTGCGGTTACCAACAAGGTGAACCGTCTCCTTACCTTGTCTCGCTTTTGCTCTTTGAAGAGCTCGACTTTCATACAACAGGATACCTCTCGGCCACGAATAGTACCAGGTCCGCCGCACACCGGTGGAATACACCTGACCTGTCGTTCCGCTAAGATACCCTACGCGGGCACCGTTGGGTCACCCGACTCCTTACCTGTAAGGACACCAGTTGATTCGAGTGCCTACCATCAAGTGAAACCAAGAGGAATCACCCTCGATGGTACACTTTGTAAGGCCCCCGATGCGGTGCTAACTCGAGTTAGTCACTTTCGCGTCCTGCTCAAGTTAGTAGCGCATAAAAGGGCACCAACTCACGACACTCGCACTCGTGTCGCTGCCGGATTCTCGACAACAGGTATATGAACAATGAACTTAATACTAAGACATAAATATATAGAATCCAGGGCATACATCGCCACTGAAATTTATTACATCATCTCAGAGGTCCGTGGACCCATTAGTACATCATGCAACAAGAGGAAGACAATCACGACCGAGTACGGTCAGAATCCAAATTGCCCTAGAGAGGGCTGCACATAAAGAGTCCACCCACGGATCGTCGAAGCCCAACTATAGGATGTACTGAACGAAGTCATCCTCATCATCGTCCTCCGGGGGCACCTCCACGAAGTATCGTCTGGTGCTTGGATCGAGGTAGTAGTCCACTGCATTGGCCGATCAGGCAAAACAGTAAAAGCACAAAAGGAAAACATGGGTGAGATTATATCATTACAGGATAACTAACTCCCTACGGTTACTCAAGGTAAAGGTAAAGGTTGCAGCCGCACTAGCATATATGGTGGCTATCGTTCTATTAGAGTAGAGGTAAGATCCAAGAATACACGTGACATCGCGTCATAAGTCTGCTATCCACCTACTTACGCCAAACATAGCACAACCTTGATCTTCTCTCGGTCCCCTTGGACGAAGAAAATCAACCAAGGCACTCACACGGTAGGCAAGTTTTAATTATGATTCAAATTGATGTTATTCTGTGAACAAGGAGTAGGTCTCAAGTCGTCCATAACCGCGAACACGGCTTTCGAAAAGATTTAACCCTGTAGGGGTGTACCAACTGCCCATCATAGGCTTCGCATGTACGCCCGGTTTCCACTTGGCTAGGTGAACGCCTAAAACTCCGGAACGTCAGAGTCCCTCTAACTAACAACGCACAATTCCGGGTGGCCCCCGGGGAGTCGACACCCAACCCAAGCACAAGCCACGCTCCCGGGTCGGACTCTACCGCATGACGCAGGTCGGATTTCCGGTAATTCTCACATGAGACCAGGTCCTAGCTGATCAGGTGGACCAACAAAGGAACCATGTCCCCGCTGGCCCGGTTTGTTTCGAAAACTGCTGGGGTACCAACCAAACACACACACGTTTGCAAATAGTAAATCGACTCGGGCCACCACTAGAATTGTATGAAGCTAGGTAGGTAAGACAAGGTGACCCCATAGAATCCCACACACGATTAGGCACTCTCGTCAAGAAACACAATACCCGGAACTCGGGACCTAGGTGACTCAAATGGAACAAAACACCTGGCGGGAACAGCCTGGTCTCCCATCATTCGTCAAGTATATAATTAACATCATAATAATAATAAATATCAACCAACTTCTTTAAATAACATGATATCCCAAACCATAGCATAGGGTAAGCAGCAAGTTTTCCTACTCATACTAAGCAATGGCTGAGCAGCGGTAACATAGCAATACAATGTTTTGCTAGGATGAGGAGATCATGGCTGTTTGGTTTGATTATGGCATGAACAAAGTGGACAGGATCAAACAAACGTTCTAGTATACAGCTAGGCAAGTAGGCAGAAAGGTATCAAGTAATGGTATAAATCTTCCCTGTGCCTGGGTAATCGGTCGTCGAAGCAGACGTAGCAGGCTCCTCGGGCTCGGTGTCGAAAAATCTCCACGTATGTCTCCTCGGCAGCCTCAGGTACTAACGTAAGGTACCGGCAGGGAAAACACACAATTAAACATCGAGATCAACAATGCTCAAGCATGGATGAGATGATCAAGTTTAATAGACATGGTGTGACCCTATCTAGTCAAATTTAAATGGAGGTGTTGACGACACGTCAACAACTTCATATGCAACTACTTATTTTTTTATGGCTTTGGTCATAGCCTTAATTTTGTTGTAAATATCATAGTAACATGGCATGGCATGATACAACAACAACAATTAACAATAAGAAGCATCGTGGAACAAAAGTATCGATTCCGGAGACGGAGAAGTGTCGGCGAAATTGACACCAACGGGGTACCAAAAGAAAGGTCACATGTGAAAAAGATGTGACTAGCATGTGAAAAGATGATGCAAGGAAAGAGGGGATGCATTGAGTGGTACCAACTTGTGGAACTCAAGCAATTGAACAAAAGAAAAGAATTTGAGTGGCAAAAGCATTTTTTGAAGGAAAAGATGGGGCACATGTGTCATGTACACCACCTCCATAGTTGTGTTACACAAAACACAAGATGGAGGGATCCATCACATTCCTTGACTTATTCTTCCCCAAATGCATATATGATATGGCTATTTGGAACAAGTGCAAAAAGTTGGAAAAAGAAAAAGAAAGGAAAAAATGCTGGCACATGTGGCAATTGTGTCACATTCCATTTGTACTTACTCAAAAATACTAAATGGGCAGCACCATTCTATTCCTTGCATTTCTGCCCAGAGAACATATATGACATGTTGCAAAATGAGCTAGCACTTGCAAGATTCAAAATCTCCAAAATTCTAGAATTTAAACAATTACAGAAAAAGGAAATCTAGAAAGAGAAAAAAAAGAGGGGCAGTCCCCTGTGGGTTGGCCTCGGTCGGAACTGACCCACCAACATCTCGCAGCCTACCGAGCGTCCACTGGCGAAGAGAGAAAATGCGCCGAGCCCATTTTGCGGCAACAAAAGAAAAGGAAAGGAGGCAAAAGAAATGAGGGCATTGCCTCATGTGGGACTCGAACCCACAACCTCCCGTTTGAACCTGGGTGCCTCTGCCACTACGCTACGCCACAACACTCGAAAGATGAGATGGAAAACTCTAGAGATGATCTATGCGCGAGAAGACTGAAACTTAAAGGGAACTGAACCTGAAGAACACGGCTAAAAAATACAGAAAAAGAAGGGGCGCCTTGGGTTCGATCCCAGGACCTCATGGATGCGACAGCGGCGTCTAAGCCACTGAGATACGCATACTGATCTTGCTAGAAACAAAATCCGAGGTAGACAAAATCTGCTGCCGCGCTACTGAAAAAAATTGGAAGCCTGACGAACACAAGTTCAGACAGCGCGCGGGGCAGCAAACCGGGGACGAACATGGCGGCTGCTCCACTCCGGGGACTCACCAAAGAGGTGCTGCGCATAGAGGGAACTCTCCATGTTCCATTTTTGTTCGGACTCACGCCGGCGCCTCAACGACGATGCTCTACCTCGCCGGGAAAATGCGGCGGCGACACTAATGCAGCAAAACAGAGGCGTGAACGGTGACTGTTCCCGCGACGGTGGCCCCTCGTACCGGTCACCGGAGACTCGCTCGCGTTGCGCCAACCCGAGAGGGCAACTCCACGACCACGTGGGTGCCCAGGTCCTTTCCACAGCTGCGCAAAGACGATGCCTTTCCTTGCCGGAATCGGCACGGCGGTGCACTGAATTGCAGGTTCAGAAAGAGGAAGAAGTCGTGGCTGCTACTACTCGACTGGATTCTACGCGGGAGAAGTCAAGGGGGAAGAGGACGAGGCTTCACGGCTCACCTAGAGGAGGTTGAGGACGAGATCACACTCGGACGTGGACGGAGTCGAAGTCGTCGACGGCGGGGAAGAAGACACCGCGGCGGGAGATCGATGGCTCGGGGAAGAGAACACGGCTCCTTGGCGAAGCTGCGGCTGGGGAGGACGCGGTCGCCGACGAGGAGGCCTCCTGCAACTCCCTGCTCGACCACGCGACTCGACGGTGACGAACTCAACGGGACCAGCCGGCACCCACCACGAAACAAGGGAGGTGCATCTCGGCCATGGAGGCGGCGGCGGAAGGGAACTGGAGGGGGAATGGAACTAGGGTTCCTAGAGGAGCCCCTGGACGCGCTTATATGGAGGGTTAGCTGTTCCCGCTGGCCTCGGGGCTCCACGCTCCGTCGTGGCACCGGCTGTGAGAGGGAAAGAGGAAAAAGGGGGCTGCCTCGCTGGAAAGGAGGAGGAAGAAGGGGAGCGTACCCCTTTGCCGTGGCCTCGGGTTGGAATCGGGCAGGCTTAGGTGGACTGGGCTGCGGTCAGAACCCTCTGTTAGGTAATGTGCTAGGATATTTTTCACTTTGCATTCATGAAAGAAATCTTTGAAATCAACTTCAAAATCAAAATGGGAGAAGGAAACCCCCCCAGATGAATTAATTCAAAAGGCCAGATAAAAATCTTCTCCAAAAATTCATGTTAGATTTTTGAAAAGTCTTATAAATGAGTGTGATCACATATCAAGTGATGTGGGACCCACCCCATGCTCATAGATTTTTCAAATATTCAAACAGTGCCTTGGATTTAAAGAAATAACCCTATTTGAGTTAAGATTCAAATTATTTGAATTTTAAAAATGTTGAAAATTTATAAGTGGCTAGTCTATATTATTATGAGGCCATATAAAAAATTTCAGCATTTAATAAAATGCCTAGCTATTTATTTTAGCACAGCAAAACAAATGTCAGACAAGAAAAACAGAAAAGGAAAACAGAAAACCTTACCTGTCGCCTAGGCGAAGCCGGCCCATCCAGCCCACCCGGCCCAAAAGGGCAGCAGGGTCTTCTTCCCCGCCCCACGCCTCCAAGCTGCTCGGTGGAATGCCACCGAGCCAGCCGTGGACGCCACGTCGCCGCCGAGCACCTTCCAAGCCTCCCCGTGCCCTCTTCTCGCGCCTGGAGACTCCCTGGACCACGCCACGTCCGTTTCCCCCCTCTAGAGCTTCTTCCCCCTCCCCCTACGCTCGAATTCGTCGTCATCCGAAGCTTCACCGGAGCGCACCGCCGTGGACGACGTGGCCACCGTGCCCTAGAGCTCAAGCCGGCAAGTCCACCATGCTCCTCGTCATCGACTTCGTCTTCACGCAGAAGCTGGATCCCTAATTCCTCCCCGAGCCGACGCCATCGTCTTCAACCTCCCGCCGGACCCGCGAGCTCGCCGTCGTCGATTCGCCGTCGTGGAAGCCTCCCCGAGCTTGCCGTTGCTTCCGTTCGAACCGCGGTGAGCTTCTGAGTTTTTCCCCCAAGCTCCTAGCACCCCGTAGCCTCTCTAGCCGAATCCGCCATGAGAACCGAGCTCCTCGCCGCCATGGTTGAGCTAGAGCTCGCCCTCGTGCTCCTCGCGACCCCCTAGTGCGCGCGTTTGACTCGCGGGCGTTCTAGCTTTCGAACGCACGCAAGATCAGCCCAAGCCGTGCACCCTAGCCTCTTCCCCAACCTCGCTGTCGTTCTGTTTCCGCCCAGCACGTCGCCGTCGTCGCTTACGACCTCCAGGAGCACGCCAATGCCCTCCGTTTCCTCTCCCGTGGCCTCTAGCAGTTTCAGGCAAAGGCGCCGCCGTGGCCAGGCCACCGGCGTCAAGCCGCCGGTGGGTTAGCCCTTAACCCCTCGCTAAACACCCCCTGGGTCACTGACCAGTGGGCCCAGTGGCTTAATTAAGCCACTTGTTAAATTAACCAGCCGGGTTAATTAACCCAGTCACTGACAGGGTGACCCCACATGTCAGCCCCCCCCCCCCCTGACGCCAGCTTGACGTCAGCCTGGCGCAATAAATCTATTAAATGAATTTCCAAAAAATCAAATTGAATTAAAGAAATTCCAAAAATTCGAGAAAATACCCCAAACTTTGGAAATTCATAGAAAATTCATATTAACTCCAAATTGGACAAATAATATATGAAAATGATCAGGAGAAAATTATCTTTCCAAATATGCAACTTTCAACTATGTTTGTGTTGATTTTAAAATGGGACCAGTAGCATATGTCAATTGGTTTATTTGAAATTAATTGAAATTCAAATCAAATGCTTTTGCAACTTGGACCATGGAATTATGCTACAATTCAACCACACATCAGAGGCATATCATACACATTTGAAGAAGGTTCAAAATGATCAAACAATGTCACATGTAACTTGACTAAGTTTGAATTCAAATTGGAGTTTGAATTTGCAATTCAATTTGCAATATACTCCATTTAAATGGAATTGCTTCACACATCAAAGCATATACATCAAGTTTCAACCTTCCATCATGTGATTGTGCATTGTATTTACTTTGCTACTTTGCTTGTTGTTTGTCGAGTAGAGGTGGAACCGGAGCAGGAGGCTGCCCCCTTCGCTGAAGACCCAGAACCCGAACCTCGTCAGCAAGGCAAGCAAACCCCCATTGATCATGTCGATAAAATCCCACTTCCCTCTCATGTCTCGCTTATGCATTGTTTAGGATAATCACCATGATTCGTTTCTACCGCATAGATGAACCTATTCCTTTGCATGACCTATCATTTTGTCACAGTAGTAAGCAAACCACAATCCTAGCAAATGTAGGAGTTGTTTGATATCATGTGGCCCCTGCAAATGTTATCGCTTATTGCATGCTTAGTATGATACCATGTTGTTACTGTGATGTGAGTCGGAATGGTAGTGATCATGTTGATGTTGGTAGAAAAGTGTTGGTGAATCGACCCTAATACAAGGTGAACGATGAGAGGCTGTGTAGGAGTACACGGTGGGTTGTCTCGTTGAACACCGCCCTAAGTCCGAGTTCTTGTGTGGTGATCCAAGATGAAGAGTACAACCACACATTGGGCTCACTGACCCATCTCTGCTTACTAACTCATCCCTTTCGATGTCCAGATGTCGCAATAGTTCGGAGTTCTGGTAGGCTTGTGGCCTGGATGCTAAGTGAGAGAACGGCTCATCCGAGACCGGCTTATGCACCACGCACACATCACTTGGGTCCACTTCGGTAAACCGGCCGGGTTCACGATAGTGGTAGCCAACCCAAGTAGGCGTTTTTCTCGGACTAGATCGGCTATGAGGTAACAGTTGTGGTGAGCATCCTCGCTGGCACCCCTTGAATGGTGTCGAGATCAAAGGCGGTAAATGATGATCATGTGTGTGTAGCGGTACACCCCTACAGGGTTAACAAAACTATTCGAATAGCCGCGTCCGCTGTTATAGACTGCTTGGAAAGCTTAGCTTGATTATTAGACAACTTGAACTGGATACTTCTAAAACACACCAAGATAAGTGTGAGCGCTATGGCGTGCTTTCTCGTGTGGAAGTCGAGGAAGGCACCATAGTGGTATAATTGGTTGGAGAAGTAGTGGACTCGTGTACGCTTCTTACCTCAAAGTCTGGTACTCGTAGTTCAGGATTAGCCAAGTCAAAGCTGGCACTTCTGCAAGTGAACCCCACTCTCTTTACCTTGATACATGTGCATGAGTAGTATAGCTCCTATGTAAGTCTTGCTGAGTACGACTTTGTACTCACGTTTGCTTAATCTATGTTTTAGATGATGCCACTGACCCCGAAGGTGGCTTCTTCATCGAGCTGGACGACTGAAGACCAACTAGTCTAGTCCCAGTCAGACGACTGGTTCCCTCGTGGAGGGCTTGTGTTTAAATAAGGCTTCTTAAGCCATTTGTTAAACTTGTCTGTACTCAGACATAATTTGCTTCCGTTTGTGTTGTAATGTTGGATCACATGTTTGTGATCTCTGTTTGCACTCTATAAGAGTTATCAATAAAAATGTACACTTTGTAGAGAATTGCAATGGTACCTGTTGTTCATACAAGGCATGTGTGTTGCGTGTATGTTTATAACATGCATGTCTTTCTATGGGTTTTCGAGACCTTAGTTGTGTTCTAGCTGGCGGTCTTTCATACACCAAGTGGCCCTTAGATGTGCGCAGCTTGGGGCATCGCGATGCGATTGTTCGAGACTCCGTCTCGTGCACACTTTGTGGTATGATCGAGCCCGCCCTAGACCCCGACTAAGTGATCGGGCTGGAGTAAGTCTATGTAAGAGTTTTGAGATAGTCGATAGTATGGTTGAGGCGACTTGTCTTTGAATATGGGAGTTCACCACCCATATCATTAGACTTGTGTGCGGACGATGAGGACCCATCTCAGTTGATCATCCGGCCTGGATGGGATGCCCCTCACGTACGATGCTTTCCGAGAACGTTCTGTGCTTGGCCTTTTCTGCTTAGACAAGTGGGTACGGTTCTCGGCTCTCCATATGACTATGTCTTAGCTGGACTTGCATATGCTAACCCCGGGTCCCGACAGCTGCCTTCCACAATTGCTCTCCAAAAATAAAGAAAAAAACCCCAAGGGTTTTCTATTTACTAAAATCAGTCAACCTCTTGGGATTTTCCAGAGCAAACGAAAAAGAGATAAAACATAGAAAATATGTTTATGGATCCCAAGAACATTTGTAATTTTACAAAATTGGTTTGAACCAATTTGAAGCAAGTAAAATCTTGGGCATATGAATTAGATTCAAATGAGAGTTGAACTACACTTGATTCATCCAGAAGTTAAGAACTCAAAGAAAAATCATGGGGGTGATGGGAAACTCCAAATTTTTGTCTACGCAAAGTTTGGAGCTTAAGGGAGCAACCATGAAGCATGGAGAAATCCAACAACACCCTTCTTTAACTCCAAACGTGAGTTTGAATTCAAATTCAAAAGAACCTCAAACAAGAATCCAACACAAGATCATCAATTGTTTTCACACCATCTTTCAACATAACAAGTTTGATACTTATGGGAAAAGGTAAAATTACATGATGAAATGCAAAATTACTTTTGGGCTGTTACACACTTGAAGAGGTTCGACAGAGACATCAGTGGAATGAAATAAAGAGGAATATTCTCGTATCACCCCGGTGGTGCTGAGACACCAGCGGAATGAAATAAAGAGGAATACCATCGTATCATCCCAGTGATGCTACGCTACTGAGCCGACGAGAGTGAAATACGAGTCCGTCCACTCGTAAGTCAAAATCGAAGCGACTCGGCAGAGTCTCGCCGTTGTAGGTTCCCTAGGGCGTCTGCATTGATCCGCACCTATTGCAGTTGTATATATTTTGTATCCGTGTCACTCCCCTGAGTGGCCACGGCCTGCTATCTAATCCTAGCTAACAATGCGCAGGGCTCACTGCTGAATATAATATATAGATATAGCAGGTAGCATAGGACAAGGAAGGTACAACAAGGGGCGACAAAATTAGGCTATGCAATTGAATAGGATTGTAACGTAGCAGCAGTCGTAACAATGCTTAGTGCAAGAAAGTACGGAAAGGTAGGCGATATCTGGGGAAGAGAATGGCTCTGCTTGCTTGGAAGCTCGGTAGTAGGGTACAGTCGTCGACGAATTCGTCGTAATCAGCGGCGGTGTAGTCGGCGTCAGCAGCGGGGTCTACCGGAGAATAAGGGGGGAGAAACAGTAAATATAAAGCAGACATAGCAATCAAATGCATGACATGACAGATGAAATGTTATCGGTGCTCTAACGTAGTACGAAGCAATATGCTCGGAGCGGGAATTCATCCGGGGATGAACAGCCAGCTCCGGGTGATTACCGGACAGGGTGTCCGGAGGGGGAGGTATCATGCCGGAGGTGTCGTGGACATCCGTCAACCATGTGAAAGGTGTAACCGTGTTAGTTGATCCATTCTGAACAACTTTCGTGTTCAGAATAAATTCATCCGGAAAGTTCTACCGACTTTGGTCGTCTGTCAGACAGATGAAACGGACGGGAAATGTTCGACGTTCAGTATGTTAGAGGGGGTGGTAAGCGTATGGATAGCATATTCGTATTCGTTATATTTTTCTTATCAACTTTGATATATAAATTATTTTCATCTGACATACGGATTAAAAGATATGATTTTCTAGAGTTTAAATCATTTATAAGCATTTCTAGATTTTCTTTTTTAAATAATAAATCTTATCCACAACCTATTGACTGGTCAACTGACAGAGAGGACCCACCTGTCAGCCTCACAGTATAATAAAAACATTTTAATTAATTTAAAGCCACTGGGCCCACATTTCATTGTCACATGTTTAATCTAACAGATTAACTTAACCACAAGTTAATTATTGGCCTTGGGCCCACCTACAAGTCTCAGGGGTTATTTCTATTTCTAATTTTACTTAAGGGGGGTGTTATCTACTAATCTCTCTTTCTTTGCTTTTTAACAGGGGTTAAGGGGGGGTGGGGCCCCACTGTAAGTGGGGGGGGGGGGGGTTAGCCCCATCCTGCCCACGGTTAAGGCCAACCGTGTGTTTGCCCACCGGCGTCCACGACACGGCGGCGCGGGACGCTCCGGCGAGGTGCAGGCGAACGGAGGCCGGTGAGGTGAGGGACGGCAAGCCAGGGCGGAGCAGCAGAGGCAGGTCGGGGCTGGTCGGTGAGCAGCGCAGCAGGGCCCGAGGCGGCTGGGTGCGAGCAGCAAAGGTGGGCGGGGAATGGAGAGCACGGGAGGGAAAGGCGCGCGCTATGGGCGCGGCCAGGGCATGCGCGAGGGTGCCCCAAGGCGTGGCCACAGGCAGCCAGAGCGCGCTGTGCGCGGACGATGAGCGCGTGCCCGGCCATGGCGGCCCGGGCGGCTCGGCATCGACTGGGAGGGCTCTACGGTGATCAATTCGAACGGGAGAAGTGGGGAATCGGTTCGGAGCTCACCAGGGAGCACAGTGGCGGTCTCGGTGTGGCCTAAGAGGGATCATCAGTGCCGAATTTGACCATGGCATCCGGCGGCTCGAGGTTGAAGACAAGCTCGCAATGGACACCTCGAGGCTCCCCGGCTCCAATGGTGGGCACCAGGCGGCGTGGAAGACGACGGCGGAGTCAACGGGCTTGGTGGCGAGGTGGGAGATGGACGATGGCCGTGGGATCGACGAGGTCGCGGCGACGAGCTCGGAGGGGATTGGCGGGACAGAGGAGGGAGAGCGTGTGGGTGAGGAGGAATGGTGCGAGGTTTTCGAAGGGAGGGGCTGCGTTGGCCTTGGGGTCTTATCCCCGTTGGCCACCGGAGGATGGCCGCCACGACGATGGCCTCGGCCATGGCCGTCCGGATGTGCTCCACGCTCGGGGGGTGAGCAGTGGAGGGGAAAGGGAGCTGGGCCGGGCCCAGTGGAGGGGAAGGGGTGGGCCGATTGCCCACGGCTCTCATGGCGGAACGAGTTAGAGGAGTCGAACGGGGTCGTGGTTTGAGGGGAAAAGCTCACCAGACGCTGGTGAACACGTTGGAGCAGGCGTCGGAGGCGGGGAAGTTACGGCGGCGGCGAATCAATCAACTCGAGCTCCGGCGGCCGGCGGCGATCCGATGAACCTGGCGTCACTCCTAGTCCAAATTGGAGCTCCGGCTTCTGCTAGTCGACGAAGACGAGGACGGCAAGCACGTTGGACATCTTGGTGGGGCTCCTCGGCGTCAAAGGCTACGCGGGGATGCTTCGGTGCTCCGGCGAGTTCTCCTGTCGACGACGAACACGGCGAGGGAGGAGGGGGAGGTGGTTCTGGAGGGAGGAAGAAGGATCGGGACGTCTCCCAGACGTCTCCAGGCGAGGAGATAGGGCTCGGGGCAGGCAGGCAGCTGCCTGTCGTGCCCACGGCGCTCGCCGGCGAGGTGCCTGCCTGCCTGGAGGGAAGAAGACGCATGTACCCCCTCCAGGTGGGCTGGGCCGGTTGAGGTGAGTGGGCCTCGCCCCTGGGCGAGAGGTAAGCTTCTGATTTCTTTTCTATTTTTCTTTTCTGACATTTGTTCTGTTTAGCTAAAAATAAATAGCTAAACATTTTATTAAATGCTGAAAACTTTTATGTGGCCTCATAATAATATAGACTAGCCACTCATTAACTTTCAACATTTTTAAAATTCAAATGATTTTAATTTTAAATCAAATAGGGGTATTTCTTTAATTCCAAGGTACTGTTTGAATATTTGAAAAATCTATGAGCATGGGGTGGGTCCCACATCACTTGATATGTGATCACACTCATTTATAAGACTTTTCAAAACTCTAACATGAATTTTTGGAAAAGATTTTTATCTGGCCTTTTGAATTAATTCATCTGGGGGGTGTTCCTTCTCCCATTTGGATTTTGAAATTGATTTCCAAGATTTCTTTTTGAAAATTTGACATGATGCAAAGGCACTAGCTAACCCTAGCACATACCTAATAGAGGGTTCTGACAGAAGAAGAGTACAACCACACATTGGGATCACCGACCCCTCTCATCCTAGTACCTCACCCCATTCGAACCCCAAGAGTCGCAGTAGTTCGGAGTTCTGGTAGGGCTGTGGCACGGTCTGCGAAGTGGATGAACAACTTTTCAAGACCGGCTTGGGACCCTGCACACATCGTCTGAGGCTGTACTGGAACCTCGGCCGGACTTCCATATGGATCCCCCTCACATAGGCGACTCTCTGGACTAGAACGGAGCTGTGGGCGAAGTGTTGTGGTGGCATCCTCGCTGTCACTTCTTCAACGGTGACATGCAAAAGGCGGTAACTGATCACACGTGTGTGTAGCGGTACACCCCTGCAGGGTTATCAAAACTATTAGAATAGCCGCGTCCGCTGTTATGGACTGCTTGGAAAACTTAGCTTGATTATTAGATAACTTGAACTGGATAGTTCTAAAACACACCAAGATAAGCGTGAGTGCTACTGGGTGCTTCTCGTGGGGAAGTCGAGGAAGTAACCATAGTGGTGTAATTGGTTGAAGAGATGTAGTGGCCTCGTGTACGCTTCTTACCTCAAGTCTGGTACTCGTAGTTCAGGACTAGCCAAGTCAAAGCTGGCACTTCTGCAAGTGAAACCCAACCTCCCTTTACCTTGATACATGTGCATGAGTAGTATAGCTCCTATGTAAGTCTTGCTGAGTACGACTTTGAACTCACGTTTGCTTATTCTATGTTTTAGATGAACCCACCGACCCCGATGGTGGCTTCTACCCGAAGCTCGAAGAATGAAGACTCAGACCAAGACCAAGCTACTGTAGTCCCACTTAGACGACTGGTTCCCTCGTGGAGGGCTTGTTTTTAGATAAGGCTTCTCTAAGCCATTTGTTAAAGTTGTCTGTACTCAGACCTACTTTGCTTCCGCATGTTTGATGTAATGTTGGATCACAGACTTGTGATCTCTGTGTGCACTCTGTAAGAGTTATTAATAAAGATGTATACATTGTAGAGAATTGCAATGATACCTGCTGTTCATACTAGACATGTGTGCTGCGTGTATGTTTATAACATGCATGTCTATAGTATGGGTTTTCGAGACCTTAGTTGTGATCTGGCTGGCGGTCTTTTATACACCAAGTGGCCCTTAGATGTGCGCAGCTTGGGGCATCGCGATGCGATTGTTCGAGACTCTGTCTCGTGCACACTTTGTGGTATGATCGAGTCCGCCCGAGACCCCGACTAAGTGATCGGGCTGGAGTAAGTCTATGTAAGGGTTATAATACAATCAATGGTATGGTTGAGGCGACTTGTCTATGATTATGGGAATTCACCACCCATATCATTTAGACTTGTGTGCGGACGATGAGGACCCATTTCAGTTGATCATCCAGCCATGATGGGATGCCCCTCACGTTCGATGCTTTCCGAGAACGTTCTGTGCTTGGCCTTGTCTGGTTAGACAAGTGGGTACGGTTCTCGGCTCTCATTATGACTGTGTTGTAGCGAGGCTTGCATACGCTAACCCCGGGTCCCGACAGACTTGGTATCAGAGCAGGGCTGACTGTAGGATTATCAGCCTTGGCCGAAGTCGAGTCTAGCCTTCTATAGTTATATAGTTACTATGGGTATATAAGGGAACAACGTAAGGCTTCTTTTTATCCTTACCCTCATCGATCTGAGTTCTGAGTCACCCTTACCTTTTCTATGGGAAGATAGGACTAGGCTCATCTATGTCTTACTAGAACATCTCGTTGATTGCCTCCTTATAGCCGTAGGATTGTTGTTGTTGTCCAGAGTCTCCGTGTTTTGAGTTCCTTGAAGAAGTTCTTTCCAATTTCTTCGAGGTTGTTTCAATTTCCATCCCAGTATAGCCGTTATGCTGCCGGATTTGTTCCGTGTTTCTTTGAGTCATTGACTTTGCATTATTATCCTTTCCGCCTAAATCATATCCTTTTATCCTTGCCTCCATCGTACAACCTGTTCTGATTGTTGATTTTATCACACAGGATGTCAGGTGGAACTCGTAGTGCTGTTCTTCGGAATCGAGATCGTGATCGGAATCGAAATGATGATGAACCTCCTCAACCGCCTTCTGCGGCGGAAATCATGATGGAAGCTGAGCGGAATAGACGTGATCAAAGACGCCTTCTGGAGCTCATCGAGCAGAATACCTCACGTCATTGCAATGTGGTTGTGAGCATTCAGGACTTCATCCTCCTCAAGCCACCGATATTCCGATGTTCTTCTGAGCCCCTTGGAGCTGATGATTGGCTCCGTTCCATCGAGCATAAGCTTGATACTGCACATGTTGCACCCGATGACCAAGTTATTTTCGCGGTATACTTCTTGGAAGGTGCTGCTCTTCAGTGGTGGGAGAACTATGTTGCAATGCAGCCAGATGGTCACGTAGTGAATTGGCAGGAGTTCTGTGTTGCCTTTCGAGGGTACCACATTCTGCATGAGTTGATGGAACGCAAGAAGGAAGAGTTCTGTAATCCGAATCAAGGAGAGATGTCCATCCATGAGTATGTGAGAGAGTTCAACCGTCTTGCTCGTTATGCCCAAGATGAGATCACCACCGATGCCAAAAAGCAGGCAAGGTTCCGTAAGGGAATTAGCCCCATCCTTCGTCATGATCTCAACCTCATCGAATTTTCCACCTTTGAGAATTTAGTCAACAGATCCTTTAGAGCTGAGCATGGCAATGAAGTTTTTGAGAAGTCTCGCAAGCATGCTCTTGAACTTGCCCCTTCTTCCAGTTCACGCCCTCAGAAGCGCATGATCTGGATTCCTAACAGTTTGTTTCCCGAAAACAACCCACCGAGGCCATCCCTTGTGCCGCCTCGTCCACCAGCTCCACCAAACAACCTAGCTCCCCGCACTATCTTTGGAGCCTGCTTTAGATGTGGCCAGCCTGGTCACTGTTCTCGTGAGTGCCCCATCAGTCAGAATGCTCCACCCCATGCCAAAGGAAACCCCACCGTTCGTGCCAAACCACCCCCGAAGGTTCCCACCACCAAGCCTTTCACTTCCACAAATCTTGGACGTGTGAACCAAATCTCTGTTGAGGAAACTGATAGTACTTCCGACGTCATTCTTGGTACGCTCCCAGTTAATTTTGTTCCCACTTCTGTTCTTTTCGACCCAGGAGCATCTCACTCATTCATGTCGGAGAGTTATGCACTTCGGCATGATGTATCCTTTGATGAAATGTTCACCCCTATGATCATTCAAACTCCTGGTTCCAAGTGGCAAACTAATAGAGTAAGCCATGGTAATCAAATTGCAATTGAGGGTTTAGTATTCCTTGCTTCACTCATAGCCCTCAAGTCTTCAGACATTGATGTCATCCTTGGTATGGATTGGTTATCAAGACAACATGCTTTTCTTGATTGTAAAGCCAAGTCAGTTAGACTTACACATCCTTCAGGCCAGACAATAGTTTACTCCTCACCAAGAACAAGAACCCAGGTGCATTCTTTGAATGTGCTTCCCCTTCCCGACCTCGAAGATGTTCCGATGGTTCGTGACTTCCCGGATGTCTTTCCTAAAGAGCTGCCAGGAATGCCTCCTGACAGATGCGTAGAGTTCATAGTGGATCTTGCCCCAAGAACCGCACCAATTTCCAGACGCCCATAAAAAATGGCCCCACGTGAGTTAGCTGAGCTTAAAACCCAACTGGAGGCTTTGTTGGAAAAAGGATTCATCCGCCCTAGCTCATCGCCATGGGGTTGCCTCGTTCTGTTCGTAACGAAGAAAGATTGAACAAGAAGGATGTGCGTAGACTATCGCCCGCTAAATTTAGCGACGATAAAGAACAGGTACCCACTGCCCAGGATCAATGATCTTTATGATCAACTTGCAGGATCCTCTGTCTTCTCCAAGATGGATTTGAGATTAGGTTATCATCAAATAAAAATCCGAAACAAGGACATCCCAAAAACGGCTTTCACTACTCGTTATGGTCTTTACGAGTACACCGTCATGTCCTTTGGTTTAACCAATGCCCCCGCCACTTTCTCACGCATGATGAATTCGATCTTCATGGAGTACTTAGATAAATTTGTTGTGGTTTTTCTCGATGACATTCTCATCTACTCGAAGAACGAAGAAGAACATGCCGAACACCTAAGGCTGGTATTGATGAAATTTAGAGAGCATCGCCTGTATGCTAAATTCTCCAAGTGTGAATTTTGGCTACCATAAGTGACCTACTTAGGCCACGTGATTTCTGCAATAGGCATTGCTGTGAATCCTGAGAGAGTTCAGGCCGTCCTTGACTGGACTCCACCTGAATCGGTCAAGCAAGTTAGGAGTTTTCTTGGCCTAGCCAGCTATTGCCGTCGCTTCGTCGAGAACTTTTCTAAAGTTGCAAAGCCTCTAACTGAACTCCTCAAGAAAGATAAGAAATTCCAATGGACTTCCAAGTGCGAGGAAAGCTTTCAAGAGCTAAAAATAAGATTGACTTCTGCACCCGTACTTGCACCTCCAGACACCAAAAAGGATTTCAAGATTTATTGTGACGCATCACGGCAAGGGTTAGGATGCATAATTCTGCAAGATCGACATGTGGTAGCTTATGCTTCACGCCAGTTGCGGCCACATGAAGAGAACTATCCTACCCATGACCTTGAACTCGCTGCCGTAGTTCATGCCCTAACCACTTGGCGACATTACCTCCTTGGTAATCGTTGCGAGATCGATTCCGACCACCAAAGCCTCAAATACATATTCACCCAGCCAGATCTTAATCTCAGGCAAAGACGCTGGATTGAGTTGATAAAAGATTATGACTTAGGAATTTCTTACACCCCAGGCAAAGCTAATGTCATGGCTGATGCACTAAGTCGTAAGTCGTATTGTAACAACCTCATGTTACAACAGTATCAACCACTTCTTCATGAGGAATTTCGAAAGCTTAATCTCGAGATTGTTCCTCGTGGATCTCTTTTCAACTGGGTGTCGAAACCAACCCTTGAGGATCAAATCATAGTTTCCCAAAGACGTGCACGAGGTGTACGCCGGATCAAGGAGAACATTGCTAGCGGAGTTGCTAAATGTTTCTCCACAGATAGTAAAGGAACGGTATTCTTTGGAAATTGTTTGGTAGTACCTAAGAATAGGGAACTAAGGCAACTCATCCTCAAAGAAGCCCATGACACACCCCTCTCGATTCATCCCGGTAGCACAAAAATGTACCGAGATCTACGCTAGAGATTTTGGTGGACTAGGATGAAGAGAGACATTGCTCAATTTGTTGCCGAATGTGATTTTTGTCGTCGCATTAAAGCAGAACATCAAAGACCTGCTGGTACACTTCAACCTTTGCCTATTCCCGAGTGGAAATGGGACAAAGTCGGTATGGACTTCATCACCGGCTTTCCAAAAACCCAGAAAGGAAATGATGCTATCTTCATGGTCATTGACCGACTTTCCAAAGTTGCTCACTTCCTTCCAGTTGGCGAGTCTATAACTGCTAGCCAGTTAGCGGACTTGTATGTCTTTAGAGTTGTGTCTCTTCACGGTGTTCCATTGGAAATAATTTCTGATCGTGGTAGCCTTTTCACCTCTAGATTCTGGGGAAGCTTTCAGAGTGCTATGGGAACTCATCTCTCCTTTAGTACAGCTTTTCATCCTCAGTCTAGCGGTCAAGTCGAAAGGTTTAATCAAATCTTGGAAGACATGCTCAGAGCTTGTGTTATCTCATTCGGAAAGAATTGGGAGAAATCTCTGCCATTCTCCGAATTTTCATATAACAATAGTTTTCAATCTAGTCTGAACATGGCTCCTTTTGAACTCCTATATGGACGACGATGTCGAACACCTTTAAACTGGTCAGACACCGGTGAGAGACAATTCTTTGGACCGGATATGATCAAGGAAGCAGAAGAGCAAGTTCGCATTGTTTGTGATCAAATGAAAGCCGCCCAGTCTCGTCAGAAAAGCTACTATGATCGTCATCATAGGCAAGAGAGCTACAATCTGGATGAGAAGGCTTACCTTCGGGTTACTCCTCTAAAGGGACCCCAAAGATTCGGTATCAAAGGCAAGTTGGCCCCACGTTACATCGGACCTTTCCGCATTCTTGCTAAACATGGAGAAGTTGCCTACCAACTTGAACTACCCCTGCACCTTTCCCGAGTACATGATGTATTCCATGTGTCACAACTCAGGCGTTGCTTCAAAGACCCCATCCGCGAAGTCGACCATGAAACGCTTGATCTACAAGATGACCTTTCTTATCGAGAATACCCTGTTCGTGTTCTTGATTCAGCAGAGCGTCTCACTCGCCGAAAGAAGATCAAGTTTCTGAAAGTGCAATGCTCACACCACTCTGAGAGAGAACCACGTGGGAAAGAGAAGACCGTCTCCGTGCCGAGTACCCCTCCTTCCTCCCGCAGACTTCTGAATCTCGGGACGAGATTCTTTTGAGTGGGGGCGAGTTGTCACAACCCCAAGTTAGGTAAGTGCTAGGGTTTTATTGTGCCTTTGCATCATGATAAAAATTTCAAAAGAAAATTCAAAAATGGGGAAAAGAAAAGCCCTGAGAAATTAAATCAAATGGCCAGATAAAAATCTTTTTCCAAAAATCATTTGAACATTTGGAAAATTCTTATAAATGATGCTGATCATTTTAAAATTTGTTTGGGATCAATCCCATGCTCATGGAATTTTCTAATTTTCAAACAATGCCTTGGAAAATGAAATAAACCCCTATTTGAATTAAAATTCAAATTATTTGAATTTTAAAAATGCTCAAATTTTATAAGTGGCTAGCTCTAGCTTTTATGAGGCCATATAAAAAATATTTTCATTTAATAAAATGCCTAGCTATTTTAAATAGCTAGGTCAATCAATTTACAGAAAATATAAAAAGAAAAGAGAAAGACAGAGAGAGGGAGGCTTACCTTGCGCCCAGGGGCGAAGGCCTAGCCGGCCCAGCCCACCTGGGGCTTCCTGTCGTCTTCCTCCGGGCACGAGCACACAGCTGCTTGCTCGGCATGCCGCCCTTGTCGCCGTGGCCTCCCCGCAGCCCTCACTTGCTCCTTCTCCATGCCACGGAGGCCGCCTCGAAGCCCCCTTTCATTTCCCCCTCCTCTGGATCATCTCCCCCCTCTCCCCTCACCGTTCCTGTGCGGCCCGAAGCTCGCCGTCGGCCACCCCACCGCGCAGCCGTGGCGACCGAGCCCCTCCGCCCTTGCCATGATGTCCAGCTTGAAGCCCGACCTCGACTCCGTCTAGCCAAGCGCCTAATTGAAGCTCTCGACCCCAGCAACTGACGCCAGCGCCACCACATCGCCGCCGGCCGCCGTGAGCCTCTCGCCGGATTGCGCCACCGTCTGGCCTTCCCTGACCTCGCCGAGTCCTCCTTTCGAACCGGGGTGAGCTCCTTTGTTTTTCCCCTAAGCTAGCGTGCCTCTCCGTGGTCAGAATCGCCGAGCCCGCCTGTGCAGTACTCCGGCCGCCGCTGTCCCTCGACGCCGGCGAGGCTCCGCTGCTTCCCAGCCTTCCCCGTGGGCACGAGGTGGTGCGGGAAAGCACGAGGAGCACGCCCGTGCCCTGATCCGTTGTCCCCGTGTGAGCCGCCGTGCGGTTTGGTCGCCGGCGGCTAACCGCCGGCATGGTCTGACGTGGCCGGCCACTTAGGCTTAACCCACCCTCCTAATCCCCCTAGGGCCGGCATGGTCTGACGTGGCCGGCCACTTAGTTTAAACAGAGAGGGGATTAACCCCTAGACACTTACAGGTGGGCCCCTGTTGTCAGCCCCCCCTGTGACATCAGCATTGCATCATACTGATGCAATAAACCTTTTTCCAGAGAATTAAAATAATCCAGAAAAATCCAGAAAATCATTTAAACTTTGAAAATTCATAGAAAATGCATACTAACTCCAAATTAGACAAATAATATGTCTAAAATTATCAGAAAAATACAAGGATTATGAATATGCAATTTGTTTTCATGTTTGACCATTTTAAAATGGGTGAACAGTAGCAAACATGCATATGGATCCTTTTCAAATTCAAATTTGGAGTGATTTTGCAAATGATTTTGCAACACCCTTAATTCCAATGGATTCATCCACACATCAGAAGCTTTATCTCAACTATACAACATCACTTCATGATCAACATTTTCAAATGAACTTTCATGCATTCAAATGCATTTGAAATTCATCCATAAATCAAATGGAGTTTGAATTTGCATTTCAAATGCAATATACTCCTTTTAAATGGAATGCTCAACACATCAGTACCTTGAACATCACCATTGCAATCTTATTCATGTGATTTTGCATTGTACATTATGTTGATCCTATGATTGTCATGTTGCCGATAGAAGTGGAGCCGGAACCCGAGATCCACCCCCTTCGTTGAAGACCCCGTGACTGAACGTTGTCAGCAAGGCAAGCAAACCCCCTTTGATCATGTCTATAAAATCCCAATTCCCTCTCAGTCTCGCTTATGCATGTTTATGAGATCACCTTGTAACATTTCTACCGCATAGTTGAACCCATATCCGATGCATGACCTATCATCTTGTCACAGTAGTAAGAAAACCACAATCCTAGCCGACATAGGAGTTGACTGATATCATGTGGCCCCTGCAACTGTTACTGCTTATTGCATGCTTAGTGATACAACGAGGTTGCTTTTGATGTGAGTTGGGATGATGATAAACATGGTGTTGATGAAAGTGAAATGTGTTGGTGAATCTATCCTAATACAAGGTGAACGATGAGAGGCTGTGTAGGAGTACACAGTGGTTTGTCTCGTTGAACACCGCCTTAAGTCCGAGATCTTGTGTGGTGATCCAAGAAGAAGAGTACAAACACACATTGGGCTCACTGACCCCTCTCATCCTAGTACCTCACCCCGTTCGAACCCCAAGAGTCGGAGTAGTTCAGAGTTCTGGTAGGGCTGTGGCACGGTCTGTGAAGTGGATGAACGGCTTTTCAAGACCGGCTTGGGACCCTGCACACATCGTTTGAGGCTGTACTGGAACCTCGGCCGGACTTCCATACGGATCCCCCTCAGGTAGGCGACTCTCTGGAATAGAACGGAGCTGTGGGCGAAGTGTTGTGGTGGCATCCTCGTTGTCACCTCTTGAACGGTGACATGCAAAAGGCGGTAACTGATGACACGTGTGTGTAGCGGTACACCCCTGCATGGTTATCAAAACTATTCAAATATCCGCGACCGTGGTTATGGACTGCTTGGAATACTTAGCTTGATTATTAGATAACTTGAACTGGATACTTCTAAAACACACCAAGATAAGCGTGAGTGCTATGGGGTGCTTCTCGTGGGGAAGTCGAGGAAGTAACCATAGTGGTGTAATTGGTTGAAGAGATGTAGTGGACTCGTGTACGCTTCTTACCTCAAGTCTGGTACTCGTAGTTCAGGACTAGCCAAGTCAAACCTGGCACTTTTGCAAGTGAAACCCCACCTCCCTTTACCTTGATACATGTGCATGAGTAGTATAGGTCCTATGTAAGTCTTTCTGAGTACGACTTTGTACTCACGTTTGCTTATTCTATGTTTTAGATGAACCCACCGACCCCGATGGTGGCTTCTACCCGAAGCTCGAAGAATGAAGACTCATACCAAGACCAAGCTAGTGTAGTCCCAGTCAGACGACTAGTTCCCTCGTGGAGGGCTTGTTTTTAGGCAAGGCTTCTCTAAGCCATTTGTTAAACTTGTCTGTACTCAGACCTACTTTTCTTCCGCATGTTTGATGTAATGTTGGATCACAGACTTGTGATCTCTGTGTGCACTCTGTAAGAGTTATTAATAAAGATGTATACATTGTAGAGAATTGCAATGATACCTGCTGTTCATACTAGACATGTGTGCTGCGTGTATGTTTATAACATGCATGTCTTAGTATGGGTTTTCGAGACCTTAGTTGTGATCTGGCTGGCGGTCGTTTATACACCAAGTGGCCCTTAGATGTGCACAGCTTGGGGCATCGCGATGCGATTGTTCGAGACTCTGTCTCGTGCACACTTTGTGGTATGATCGAGCCCGCCCTAGAACCCGACTAAGTGATCGTGCTGGAGTAAGACTATGTAAGGGTTATAATACAATCGATAGTATGGTTGAGGCGACTTGTCTATGAGTATGGGAGTTCACCACCCATATCATTTAGACTTGTGTGCGGACGATGAGGACCCATTTCAGTTGATCATCCGGCCTGGATGGGATGCCCCTCACGTTCGATGCTTTCCGAGAACGTTCTGTGCTTGGCCTTGTCTGCTTAGACAAGTGGGTACGGTTCTCGGCTCTCCATATGACTGTGTTGTAGCGAGGCTTGCATACGCTAACCCCGGTTCCCGACAAAATGCCATTGGATCTCAGCGTTGTGCCACCATGATGAGCCCCGATACCACAATTGCAATTGTTGGTTTGTTGTTCCCTGCTCCTCTTATTGTCCTCATGTCGTCCAACATTGATGTCATCCTCGGAATGGATTGATTGGGAGCACATGATTCTCATATCCACTGTGTCACTAAGACAGTTCAGCTCACTCAACCTTCTCGTAAGAAGATTGTGTACTCGGCCCGAACAGTTCAGCATGCAGAAAGCTAGATATATGCTCTTAATGCATTGAATGCCTCACCTCTTGAAGGGATCGAGAAAATTCCAGTCGTTCGCAATTTTACAGACGTCTTTCCGGAAGAACTGCCGGGAATACCCCCGATCAGAGAATTCGAATTTGTCATCGACTTGAAGCTCGGGCTCCGTCCCTATTGCTAAGCTCCCTTATAAGATGCTGCCTCACCACCTCCTAGAACTGAAGAAGGAGATCGACATGGAACTTGACAAAGGCTTCATCCATCCAAGTTCCTCTGCTTGGGGAGCACCTTCACTCTTTGTCAAGAAGAGAGATGGAACGAACCGTTTGGTCCAAGATAACCGACCTATCAACCAGGAAACAATACAGAACAAGTATCCACTTCCTCGGATCAATGATCTTTATAATCAACTTGCTGGATCTACGGTGTTCTCGAAACTCAACTTGAGGTTGGGTTACCATCAAATCCGGCTCCGCGAAGAGGACATCCCGAAGACCGCTTTCATTACTCGTTATGCTTCATACGAGTACACCGTCATGTCTTTTGGCCTGACCAATGCCCCGACCACTTTCTCCCGATTGAAGAACTATATATTCATGGAATACCTCGACAAGTTCGTCGTGGTTTATCTGGATGATATCTTGGTATAGTCCAAGAATGAAGAGGAACATGTTGAACACCTTCGTATTATATTGGGAAACCTTCAAGAACACAAACTCTATGCTAAGTATTCTAAGTGTGAGTTCTGGCTTCCCGAAGTAACCTACCTTGGTCATGTGATTTCCACGGATGGCGTTGTCATCAACCCAGAACGTATTCAGGCTATTCTTGACTGGACTCCTCCTAGGACTATCAAGCAAGTCAGAAGTTTCCTCGTACTCGTTAGCTATTGCCACCGTTTCGTCGAGAACTTCTTCAAGATTGCCAAGCCTCTGACTAATCTGCTTCACAAAGGCGTTAAGTCTGAGTGGACTCATAAATGTCAAGAAAGTTTTCAAGCTATCAAGGAGAAGCTCACTTCTCCCCAAGTGCTTGGTGCCCCTGATAACCAGATGGACGTCGTGCTATACTGTGATGCGTCTCGTCAAAGATTAGGCTGTGTCCTGATGCAAAAGAGTCGCGTGATTGCTCATCGCTCTCGTCAGTTGCGTTCTCACGAAGATAAGTATCCAACGCAAGATCTCTTATTGGCAGCAGGAATTTATGCATTGAAGCTATGGCGACATTACCTCGTTGGTAATCGTTGCAAGATCTACACCGACCACCAAGGCCTGAAGTACCTGTTTACTCAGCCAGACCTGAATCTCCGCCAACAAACATGGCTCGAGACAATAACCGATTTCAACATGGATATCCATTATACCCCTGGAAAAGCTAATGTGATGGCTGATTCCCTGAGCCCTAAAGCCTACTATAGTGAACTTGAAGTTCAAATACAACAGCCACCTCTATATGAAGACCTTCGAAAGCTGAACCTCGAGATTGTTCTGCAGGGATATGTGAATTCCCTGGTTCTTGAACCAGACCTCGACTCCCGCATCAAGACGGTACAACATTATGACTCTGACATTGCGAATATTAAGTGCTATCTCGCAAGTGGAAAGCCCTCATTCTTCACTATTGATGCAAATGATGATGGTACGTTGTACTTCAAAGTTCGTTTAGTGGTTCCGGTAGCCAAGGCCAACCGGAACTACGCCCCTGATGTCATGAAAGAAGCTCACGATACCAAGATGTACCAAGACATTCGTCAACGGTACTGGTGGTCTAACATGAAGCAAGAAAATGCTCGTTATGTTGATGAATGTGACATTTGCTGTCGCCTCAAAGCCGAACAACAAAGATTTTCCGCGACTCTGCAACCGCTCTCTATTCTTGAATGGAAATGGGACAAGATCGAGATGGACTTCGTCACTAGATTTCCTCGATCACGGAAGGGTCATGATGCTATCTTTGTCGTCATCGACCGGTTCTCCAAGGTTGCTCACTTTCTTCTAGTCAACGAGACGATCTCTGCTAGTCAGTTAGCAGACTTGTATGTTTCCAGAATTGTGTCCCTCCACGGAATTCCGTTGGAGATCAGTTTAGACCGTGGCACACTACTAGGTAAATAGCTATACATGGAAAGCTTATTAGTGGCGCATATAGAAAGCCATGCGCCACCATCTGTTAGGATGGGTGGCGCATTATTTTCCAGTGCGCCACCCCTAAGAGTGGGCCAGCCTAGATGATCTTATACGTGGAGCATCTAGCAATATGCGCCACCCCTAAGAACCTTATAGGTGGCGCATATACAGAATGCGCCACCCCTAAGAGCCTTAGGGGTGGCGCATCCAGAATGCGCCACCTCTAAGCCCTTATTAGTGGCTTGTAGTTAGTGGCGCATCCCTAATGCGCCACTAAACTCAAAAACAGTGCGCCACCATAAGGCTATTCCCTAGTAGTGGCAGCATTTTCACCTCAAGATTTTGGGATAGTTTCCAAGAAGCTATGGGAACTCACCTAAAATTCAGCACCACTTATCACCCCCAGTCGCAAGGCCAAGTTGAACGAGTCAATCAAGTGCTTGAAGACATGTTTCGAGCTTGTGTCATATCATTCGGTAAGAAATGGGAGGAATCCCTTCCATTTGATGAATTCTCGTACAACAATAGATATCAGGCTAGTCTGAAGATGGCACCCTTTGATGTTCTGTATGGACGTAAGTGTCGAACCCCTCTGAATTGGTCAGAAACTTGGGAACAAGCACTCATCGGTCCGTATATTATCCATCATGCTGAAGACCAAGTTCATGTTATCCGTGAGCATTTGAAGACCGCTCAGTCTCGTCAGAAGAGCAACTATGATCGTAAGCACAAGGAAATGGTCTATCAACCCGGGGAACAAGCTTTCTTTCAGAACCCTCTGTTAGGTAATGTGCTAGGATCAAAGCCACCTTGCATTCAGCAAAGAAAATCAAATGGAATTCAAATTCAAACTCAAATGGGAGAGAGAACCCCCCCCCCAGATGAATTAATTCAAATGGCCAGAATAAAAGTTGCTCCAAAAATTCCTTTTACATTTTTGAGAAGTCTTATAAATGAGTGTGATCACATATCAAGTGATGTGGGACCAACCCCATGCTCATGGATTTTTCAAATATTCAAACAGGACCATGGAATTAATCCAATACCCCTATTTGAACTTGAATTCAAATAAGTTGAATTTCAAAAATGTTCAAAACATGGGAATGACTAGCTACTGGTCATGTAAGTCCAAATATAAATTTTGAGCATTTATAAAAATGCCTAGCTATTTTATTTTCATAGGCAAAAAAAATTACAGAAAAGAAAAACAGAAAGGAAAAATTAAACAAAAAAGAAAACAGAAAAACCTTACCTGTCGCCTGGGCGAAGCCAGCCCAGCCGGCCCAGAGGGGCACAGGGGTCTTCTTCCCCGACCCCGTGTAAGGCCCGATATGCGGTACTGTTCCAGATCTAGGTGTTTCCACCCAGATCCGGGGACGAAGCAAATATCGGTCCCACCGCGACATATGACAAAGCCATATGCCCCGGATTTCCAACATGATATCACAACATTACAGATACAAGGATACAACATCTCATACAATCGGCATACAACTGCCTTAAATACAGTACAACAGCGGAAGATACATGTCTGAGTACAGACTACAAGCAAATGCCTACTGGCAAACAGAAAGCATTGATCCCATAACCACACGGGTCCAGGCCCTCCGCTGGGATCCGCCTAACTAGTCGTCGTCGAGTCTCCACGTGAAACGTCGATCACCATACCTGTTGTCGATCAGAACCCTGAAAAGAGTTTGGGGGTAGTATCATCAGTACAGAGGTACTCAGCATCCAACTGTAGTGGTCATCTGACCCAGCAAGGACTTCATTACTCGTCATTCTAGGACAACTAGTAGTTTACGGTAAGGAAGGGGTAAGTGGTGAGGTTGCTGCCGCACTAGCATTTATGAAGTGGCTAACGATCTAGAGAGTAAGATAAGAAGCCAAGCATTCGATGAGGAATCGTCTCCAACAAGTCTTGCTATCAACTACTTACGCAAACATGACACCTATCCTATCCTTGTCCTCCTCTTTGCATCCCGACGAAGAAGAAGCAATCAAGGCACACATACGTTGATCAAGTTATATTAAGATTATCTCAGTTGTTGTCTATGAACAAGGAGTAGGTCTCAAGTCATCCATAACCGTGGACACGGCTTCTCGAAAAGATTTAACCCTGCAGGGGTGTACCAACTGCCCATTACGAGGCTCTGCACGCACGTCCATCACTCTCAGTTGCTACCAATCACAGGCAACCATTTTATGATTTAGTTCCAAGAGATCCGAAACGACAGGTCCCTCTAGCTAACAACGAACAAATCCGGGTGGCCCCCGGGGAGTCGACACCCAATCCAAAAGCTGGCCACGCTCTCGGATCGGACTCTTCTGTATGGCTAAGGTCGAGGTAACTGATCCCCTCACATGTGGGCAGGCCTCTAGCTCACCAGGTGTGGACCAACAGAGGAACTATGTCTCCGCTGGGCCGGGTTATTTTTAAAAGATATCTGCTAGGAGCGACCCGACAAGATATATATGCATGTTTTCAAATGGTAAATCAGCTTGGGCCACCTCTAGAAATGTTTGAAGCTAGATAGGTAAGAAAAGGGGACCCCATAAAATCCCACACGCGGTTAGGCATGCTCAGTATTAAAACCAATACCCGGAACTCGGGTCCTAGGTGACTCGAATGGAACAAAGCGTCGGGGCGGGATAGCCTAGACCTTCCATCCTTCGTCGAATATAGTCAACATTATAATAATCATAATCATCAACAACAATAATAATAATCAGGTGATATCCCAACCCAAGAAGTAACAGGGTAACAACGTAGCATCCTAAGCATGCATACTAAGCAGGGGCTGAGAAACGAGCAAAAGTAACATAGCAGTACAAGGTTTGCTGGGAGGGGACATGGTTGTATCGGTTTAAAAGAGGCTGTAAACATGTGGTAGGATCAAACATCGAACCTAACCTATACTAGCATGCAAACTGTTGGTTGAAATAGAATGAATCATAAGTAATGCAAGTCCTTGCCTGTTGATAAGTCGGGTTCCGAATGTGTAGTCGATCGCAAGCTCGCAACGTCTCCGAGAGTATCCGCGGGAGCACACAAGAAGTAAACACTGGAAAGCAATCAACGGTGCACCACGATTACTACGGAGAAATACAAGAGCAATCACCAACAAGAAGTAACACGAGACATCACACCTACCGTCGAGAGCGGTTACTAACAATTTAAGTGGGGTATCGGTCACACACGACGATACCGCACGTTTACGGTGCTTCAAGTTGCTTAGCTACAGGTGATCAAACAACGGGTATTAACATGGCAACTCAAGCAAGCATGGCATAGCACACAAGCAGGTCAAGAGGTGAAGCACAAAGTAAACTATCTATGCTAGTCAATTTAAGTGAGGCACAACCTAAACATGGCATACCACTACGTGCCGCACGATAATTAAATGATTTGGTACTTTTCTGTCCTAAACCATATTTTATTATTTTTATTAGCAAGCAAGAGCAGAAAAAACACAACCTACATGCAATTCTAGTCAAGTTACATATAAGAAACATTTCAAACAGAGCAACAGATAAAAAGTTATTGCAGTTACAGTTTACAGTGGCAGGTAGTGTAATTAGCAGTCAAACAGCATGTAAACAAAGTCAAACATGGCAACAAGCAACAAATTATTAAACTAGGCACAATTCTAAGCAAGTTTCATATTTAAATCGTCGCAATCGGAGCTACGGTTAAAAAGTTACGGCACTGCAAAAATCCTAATACAAACTGCCTAAATAAATAAAAACAACTAGCAGAAAAGAAAACTAACTGGGCCGAATCTAGTCCTATTTGGGCCCAACAGAAAAAAAAACAGATCTAAATGAAAAAAGAAAAAGGGGGCAGCCTCACCAGTGGGCCAAGCCCATCTGGCCTGGAGGCCGACGGCTGGGCCGCGGGGGTGTTGGGCCGCTGGGCGTGCCGGCCCAGCTGGCAGAGAGCGGGCGGCTCGGGCAGCTCGTCCCTCCCGAGCGGGAGCTGCGGCGGCAGCGGCCGCTGCTACCGGAGCTCCGACAAGCAGCGCTGGGAGGCGAGGCGGTGGTCCGGTGGGGGCGCGGGGCTCCGGTCGTGGAGGGGCGCCGGCGACGAGGGGACCGAGCGGCGGCTTGAAGCTCAATGCCGGCCTGTGGTGCTCCCATGGCGAGGAAGCTTCACGGCGGCTGGCTGCACAGGAGAGAGGGAGATCAGGGGAGAGAGGAGAGGAGGAGGAAGGAGGAGAGGAAGAGGAGGGAGGCGCGGCGCCTGCTGCTGCGGCTCGCCGCCGGCGGCCTCGGCTGGCGTGCTGGCCGGACACGGCGGCTGCGGCCGCGGGTCTCCACGGGCACGGGAGGAGGGAGGCGGCTGGAGACGGAGGAGCACGGGTGTGGGCTTCCAGGGCGCTGACGTGGCGCAACGAGGGCCGTCGGATCTCAGATCCGAGGGCTGGGAACACCCCTGATCTAGGGTTTCGGGATTTGGGGCTTTTGGAGGCAGATCTGAGTTTTGTGAGGGGGGTGGCTGCAAATTTCCAGAGGGGGAACCCTAGAAATGGGTGGGAGTGTGGTGGTCTTTATATAGCCCCGGTGGCTGGCAGTTTGCAAAAACATCATCGGTTTTTATCCCGCGCGCGCGGTGCTCCCGTTTCTGACCGCCGGGGTCCGCAGTACCTCCGATTCGGGTGAAACTTCGAACTGCGCGATCAGTGCGTCGAGCCGGAGGCTTTCACCTCGTGCTAGAACCGTTCCGAAAACACTTTCCGGCGCGCTATAAAAATATCCCGTTTAATTATTAAACGGGGTTTTTTGTTCCGTTGGCTGCGGCTGGTCTCGTGCGGTTTTCGCGACGGTGATCGGGTGAAACCCGGTGTCGCAAAGGTCGAGTGTCAGGGTGGCAAGGGTCGGTCTCCGTCCGGTACGAGATAAGAGGGGGGAAAATAATCGCCGATCAATAAATCGGGGATGCAAACACCGCAAACAAATCAGGCAATCAAACAATTCACACCGAAAACAAAATTTTTAATTTTTGTAAAAACTGGGCTGTTACAGGCAACACCACCAACAAGGGATCTCGTCCCGAGATCCAGGACGATCCGGGGGAGAGGGGGGGGGGAGAAAAGAGAGTCGACAATCTTCAACACCACCAACAAGGGACTCTACTCCAGGTCGACGTCGAACTTCTGTCGAGATAAATTTCCGCAGGGAGACGACAACGTCGGAAAACGAAACCATCAGGTGTCAAAAGGAAGAATGACAGCGAAAACCTGATCAAGGGATAGTTCTTTTCGACGCAAGTCATAAAAACACCGGGCAAAAGGAAGGATGGCAATGGATGACCCAGATGATAACTGAAATCGTACAAGCTAAAGGTACTACAGGAATTCCCACCTGAGCTCGGAATCGAGACAATACTCTGCAAGAAAGGCATTGTAACTATTCCGATACTCCCCACACTCGAGATCCTAAAGTTTTGAAGGGGATAAGACGAGAATTAAAACTCTTACGACACCTGTCCTGACCAGAGCAAGGGTAAGGAGTAAAAAGAATCCTACTCTCCGATAACTAACTTAATAACTACAAAATAGTTTTTGGCTAGACTCGACTTCGGCCGGAGAGGGGATCCTACGGTCGGTAAGGCTCTGATACCAAGTTGTAAGGCCCGATATGCGGTACTGTTCCAGATCTAGGTGTTTCCACCCAGATCCGGGGACGAAGCACATATCGGTCCCACCACGACATATGACAAAGCCATATGCCCCGGATTTCCAACATGATATCACAACATTACAAATACAAGGATACAACATCTCATACAATCGGCATACAACTGCCTTAAATACAGTACAACAGCGGAAGATACATGTCTGAGTACAGACTACAAGAAAATGCCTACTAGCAAAGAGAAAGCATCGATCCCATAACCACACGGGTCCAGGCCCTCCGCCGGGATCCGCCTAACTAGTCGTTGTCGAGTCTCCACGTCAAACGTCGATCACCATACCTGTTGTCGATCAGAACCCTGAAAAGAGTTTGGGGGTAGTATCATGAGTACAGAGGTACTCAGCATCCAACTGTAGTGGTCATCTGACCCAGCAAGAACTTCATCACTCTTCATTCTAGGACAACTAGTATTTTACGGTACGGAAGGGGTAAGTGGTGAGGTTGCTGCCGCACTAGCATTTATGAAGTGGCTAACGATCTAGAGAGTAAGATAAGAAGCCAAGCATTCGATGAGGAATCGCCTCCAACAAGTCTTGCTATCAACTACTTACGCAAACATAACACCTATCCTATCCTTGTCCTCCTCTTCGCATCCCGACGAAGAAGAAGCAATCAAGGCAAACACAAGTTGATCAAGTTATATTAAGATTATCTCAGTTGTTGTCTATGAACAAGGAGTAGGTCTCAAGTCGTCCATAACCGTGGACACGGCTTCTCGAAAAGATTTAACCCTGCAGGGGTGTACCAACTGCCCATTACGAGGCTCCGCACGCACGTCCATCACTCTCAATTTCTACCCATCACAGGCAACCATTTTATGATTTAGTTCCAAGAGATCCGAAACGACAGGTCCCTCTAGCTAACAACGAACAAATCCGGGTGGCCCCCGGGGAGTCGACACCCAATACAAAAGCTGGCCCGGATCGGACTCTTCCGTATGGCTAAGGTCGAGGTAACTGATCCCCTCACATGTGGGCAGGCCTCTAGCTCACCAGGTGTGGACCAACAGAGGAACTATGTCTCCGCTGGGCCGAGTTATTTTTAAAAGATATCTCCTAGGAGCGACCCGACAAGATATATATGCATGTTTTCAAATGGTAAATCAGCTTGGGCCACCTCTATAAATGTTTGAAGCTAGATAGGTAAGAAAAGGGGACCCCATAAAATCCCACACGCGGTTAGGCACGCTCAGTCTTAAAACCAATACCCGGAACTCGGGTCCTAGGTGACTCGAATGGAACAAAGTGTCGGGGCGGGATAGCCTAGACCTTCCATCCTTCGTCGAATATAGTGAACATTATAATAATCATAATCATCATCAACAATAATAATAATCAGGTTATATCCCAACCCAAGAAGTAACAGGGTAACAACGTAGCATCCTAAGCATGCATACTAAGAAGGGGCTGAGCAACGAGCAAAAGTAACATAGCAATACAAGGTTTGCTGGGAGGGGACATGGCTGTATGGGTTTAAAAGAGGTTGTAAACATGTGGTAGGATCAAACATCGAACCTAACCTATACTAGCATGCAAACTGCAGGTTGAAATAGAATGGATCATAAGTAATGCAAGTCCTTGCCTGTTGATAAGTCGGGTTCCGAAGGTGTAGTCGATCGCAAGCTCGCAACGTCTCCGAGATTATCCGCGGGAGCACACAAGAAGTAAACACTGGAAAGCAATCAACGGTGCACCACGATTACTAGGGAGAAATACAAGAGCAAGCACCAACAAGAAGTAACACGAGACATCGCACCTACCGTCGAGAGCGGTTACTAACAATTTAAGTGGGGTATCGGTCACACACGACGATACCGCACGTTTACGGTGGTTCAAGTTGCTTAGCTACAGGTGATCAAACAACGGTTATTAACATGGCAACTCAAGAAAGAATGGCATAGCAGACAAGCAGGTCAAGAGGTGAAGCACAAAGTAAACTATCTATGCTAGTCAATTTAAGTGAGGCACAACCTAAACATGGCATACCACTACGTGCCGCACGATAATTAAAAGATTTGGTACTGTTCTGTCCTAAACCATATTTTATTATTTTTATTAGCAAGCAAGAGCAGAAAAACACAACCTACATGCAATTCTAGTCAAGTTACATATAAGAATCATTTCAAACAGAGCAACAGATAAAAAGTTATTGCAGTTACAGTTTACAGTGGCAGGCAGTGTAATTAGCAGTCAAACAGCATGTAAACAAAGTCAAACATGGCAACAAGCAACAAATTATTAAACTAGGCACAATTCTAAGCGAGTTTCATATTTAAATCGTCGCAATCGGAGCTACGGTGAAAAAGTTACGGCACTTCAAAAATCCTAATACAAACTGCCTAAATAAATAAAAACAACTAGCAGAAAAAAAAACTAACTGGGCCGAATCTAGTCCTATTTGGGCCCAACAGAAAAAAAACAGATCTAAATAAAAAAAGAAAAAGGGGGCAGCCTCACCAGTGGGCCAAGCCCATCTGGCCTGGAGGCCGACGGCTGGGCCGCGGGGGTGTTGGGCCGCTGGGCGCGCCGGCCCAGCTGGCAGAGAGCGGGCGGCTCGGGCAGCTCGTCCCTCCCGAGCGGGAGCTGCGGCGGCGGCGGCCGCTGCTACCGGAGCTCCGACGAGCAGCGCTGGGAGGCGAGGCGGTGGTCCGGTGGGGGCGCGGGGCTCCGGTCGTGGAGGGGCGCCGACGACGAGGGGACCGGGCGGCGGCTTGAAGCTCAAGGCCGGCCTGAGGTGCTCCCATGGCGAGGAAGATTCACGGCGGCTGGCTGCATAGGAGAGAGGGAGATCAGGGGAGAGAGGAGAGGAGGAGGAAGGAGGAGAGGAAGAGGAGGGAGGCGCGGCGCCTGTTGCTGCGGCTCGCCGCCGGCGGCCTCGGCTGGCGTGCTGTCCGGACACGGCGGCTGCGGCCGCGGGTCTCCACGGGCATGGGAGGAGGGAGGCGGCTGGAGACGGAGGAGCACGGGCGTGGGCTTCCTGGGCGCTGACGTGGCGCAACGAGGGCCGTCGGATCTCAGATCCGAGGGCTGGGAACACCCCTGATCTAGGGTTTCGGGATTTGGGTCTTTTGGAGGCAGATCTGAGTTTTGTGAGGGGGGTGGCTGCAAATTTCCAGAGGGGGAACCCTAGAAATGGGTGGGAGTGTGGTGGTCTTTATATAGCCCCGGTGGCTGGCAGTTTGCAAAAACATCATCGGTTTTTATCCCGCGCGCGCGGTGCTCCCGTTTCTGACCGCCGGGGTCCGCAGTACCTCCGATTCGGGTGAAACTTCGAACTGCGCGATCAGTGCGTCGAGCCGGAGGCTTTCACCTCGTGCTAGAACCATTCCGAAAACACTTTCCGGCGCACTATAAAAATATCCCGTTTAATTATTAAACGGGGTTTTTCGTTCCGTTGGCTGCGGCTGGTCTCGTGCGGTTTTCGCGACGGTGATCGGGTGAAACCCGGTGTCGCAAAGGTCGAGTGTCAGGGTGGCAAGGGTCGGTCTGCGTCCGGTACGAGATAAGAGGGGGGAAAATAATCGCCGATCAATAATCGGGGATGCAAACACCGCAAACAAATCAGGCAATCAAACAATTCACACCGAAAACAAAATTTTTAATTTTTGTAAAAACTGGGCTGTTACACCCCGGGCCTCCAAGCTGCTCGGTGGAATGCCACCGAGCTAGCCACGCATGTCGACGCCCCCCAGCCTCCACCTGCCCCTCTGGAGCCTCCTAGACGCGCCTCGCAGCTCCTGGAGACGCCGTGCGTCCATTCCCCCCCTCCCCAGTGCCTATCCTCCTCTCTCTCGCTGAGGCCCGCGAAGAACAGAACGCCGCCGTCGCCATGGATTGAAGAACGCGTGGCCACCGTCGTCCCCGAGCCGCACCGTCGTGTCCATCGCCTCCGCCGTCCTCGACTACGTCACCTTGCGCAAGGAATCGTCCGGAGGAGGTTCAGAGTCACCGCCCCCCTTCGTCGTCTTCAACTCCGGCCGCCGTGAGTCGCCTTCAAAATCCGGCAGCTCCGGTTCCTCCCCAAGCTCGCCGTCTGCTCCATCGCCTTCCTGGTGAGCAACTGCGTCTTTTGTCTATCCCCACGCCCCCTAACTCCACCTCTGCACCGATCTTCCATGGGATCCGTAGCTCAGCTCCGCCGTGGGGCTCGTCGGCGGGCACCCGTGAAGCAATCGGGCTCGGGGCCATGTCCTTCACCTTCGCCGTGCTCCACTGCTTCGAATCCACCTAGCCCCGCTCCAAGTCGAGCCTCCTAGCAAGATCCACCCCGCAGCCGTGGCTCGACTGCGGCCTTTTCTCATCGCCGACGTCCTTCCGGTGAGCCCCCGTGCTGCTCGTCTGTCTCAGATGAAGCGCGCGTGCCTGGGCTCCCGTTTGGTGGTCGCGGCGTGCCAAATGGTGGCCGGGGCCGCCGTCTCGTGCTTCGCCGCCGCGTCGGGTTGCCGCCAGAGACTAGCCGCTGGCGAGATGACGTGGACGTCATTAGCTTGGTGCTAATCCCCCCCAGAGACACTGACACGTGGGCCCTGCCCCCTGCTAATCAACCAGTTTAGTTTAAAACTAAACTAAACGTTTTAATTAACACATGACACACTTACAGGTGGGACCCCCTGGTCAGAACCCCCTTGATGCCAGCATGACATCACAGTGACGCAGAAATGCTTATTTGTTTTAAAACAATTCCATAAAATCCAAAAAATGAATTAAACTTTGGAAATTCATAACTAATTCATTTTAACTCCAAATTAAACATATAATATATGTAAAATTATCAGAAAAATGCAAGGATTCTGAATATGCACTTTGTTTTCATTTTTGACCATTTTAAAATGGGGGAACAGTGAGAACAATTTATATTTATTCCTTTTAAATTCAAAATGGAGTTTGAATTTGCAATTCTTTTGCAACACACTCCATTTAAATGGAATTTCCTCACACATCAGAAGCATGCACATCAAGTTTCAACCTTCAACCATGTGTTTGTGCATTGTACATATCTTGCCCCCCTTGATTGTTGTTTGTCGATAGAAGTGGAACCGGAACAGGAGGCTGCCCCCTTCGTTGAAGACCCCAATACCGAACCTCGTCACCAAGGCAAGCAAACCCCCATTGATCAAGTCGATAAAATCCCACTTCCATCTCAATCTCGCTTATGAATTGTTTAGGATGATTACCATGCTACGTTTCTACCGCATAGATGAACCCATTCCTTTGCATGACCTATCATTTGTCACAGTAGTAAGCAAACCACAATCCTAGCAAATGTAGGAGTTGATTGATATCATGTGGCCCCAGCAACTGTTACTGCTTATTGCATGCTTAGAGTGATACAATGTTGATACTGTTATGTGAGTCGGGATGGTAGTGATCATGTTGATGATGGTGGAAATATGTTGGTGAATCTACCCTAATACAAGGTGAACGATGAGAGGTTGTGTAGGAGTACACAGTGGGTTGTCTCGTTGAACACCACACTAAGTCAGAGTTATTGTGTGGTGATCCAAGATGAAGAGTACAACCACACATTGGGCTCACTGACCCCTCTCAACCTATTAACTCATCCCTTTCGATGTCCAGATGTCGCAGTAGTTCGGAGTTCTTGTAGGTTTGTGGCCTGGCTGCTAAGTGAGAGAACGGCTCAACCGAGACCGGCTTATGCACCACGCACACATCATCTGGGTCCACTTCGGTAAACCGGCCGGGTTCACGATAGTGGTAGCCAACCTAGGTAGGCGGCTTTCTTGTACTAGATCGGCTATGAGGGAACAGTTGTGGTGAGCATCCTCGCCGACACTTCTTGAACGGTGTCGAGTACAAAGGCGGTAACTGATGATCATGTGTGTGTAGCGGTACACCCCTGCAGGGTTAACAAAACTATTCGAATAGCCGCGTCCAGGCGTAAGGGAATGCTTGGAAAGCTTAGCTTGATTATTAGACAACTTGAACTGGATACTTATAAAACTTGCCAAGATAAGCGTGAGTGCTATGGCGTGCTTTCTCGTGGGGAAGTCAAGGAAGGCACCATAGTGGTGTAATTGGTTGGAGACATGTAGTGGACTCGTGTACGCTTCTTGTCTCAAGTCTGGTACTCATAGTTCAGGACTATCCAAGTCAAAGCTGGAAATTCTTCTTATGAACCCCACCTCCCTTTACCTTGATACACGTGCATGAGTGTTATAGCTCCTACGCAAGTCTTGTTGAGTATGAATTTGTACTCACGTTTGCTTATTCTATGTTTTAGATGAACCCACTGACCCTGAAGGTGGATTCTTCGTCGAGCTCGACGACTGAAGACCAAGCTAGTGTAGTCCCAGTCAGCATACTGGTTCCCTAGTGGAGGGCTTTGTGTTTAAATAAGGCTTCTTAAGCCATTTGTTAAGTTTGTCTGTACTCAGACCTACTCTGCTTCCGTTGAATGTTGTAATGTTGGATCATATGCTTGTGATCTCTGTGTGCACTCTGTAAGAGTTATAACATGCATGTCTTTGTATGGGTTTTCGAGACCTTAGTTGTGATCTGGCTGGCGGTCTTTTATACACCAAGTGGCCCTTAGATGTGCGCAGCTTGGGGCATCGCGATGCGATTGCTCGAGACTCTGTCTCGTGCACACTTTGTTGTATGATTGAGCCCGCCCTAGACCCCGACTAAGTGATTGGGCTGGAGTAAGTCTATGTAAGAACTATGAGATAGTTGATAGTATGGTTGAGGCGACTTGTCTGTGAATATGGGAGTTCATCACCCATATCATTTAGACTTGTGTGTGGACGATGAGGACCCATCTCAGTTGATCATCCGGCCTGTATGGGATGCCCCTCACGTACGATGCTTTCCGAGAACGTTCTGTGCTTGGCCTTGTCTGCTTAGTCAAGTGGGTACGGTTCTCGGCTCTCCATATGACTATGTCGTAGCGGGACTTGCATATGCTAACCCCGGGTCCCGACACTTTCCTTCGTGTCACTCCCATGAGGGGCGCTCATCATTTCGGGATCAAAGGCACGTTAGCTCCTTGCTACATCGACCCGTTTCATATCCTTTCCATAAGTGGAACAGTGGCATACCGATTGGAATTTCCAACCAACCTCTCCCAAGTTCATGATGTTTTCCACGTGTCGCAACTCTGTCGCTGCTTCAAGGATGTCGGGACCTGGGGTTTGCGTATGTAATTCCAGTCACAACTCAACCATATGGAGAGCCGAGAGTCGTACCCACTTGTCTAAGCAGACAAGGCCAAGCACAGAACACTCTCGGAAAGCATCGTACGTGAGGGCATCCATCCAGGCCGGATGATTAACTGAGATGGGTCCTCATCGTCCGCTCACAAGTCTAAGTGATTATGGGTGGTGAAATCCCATACTCATAGACAAGTTGCCTCAACCATATTCTCGATTGAATTATAACACTTACATAAACAGACTCCTGCCCGATCACCTAGTCGAGATCTCGGGCGGGCTCAATCATACAACAAAGTGTGCCACGTGACAAAGTCACGAGAAATCGCATCGCGATGCCCGAAGCTGCGCACTTCTAAGGGACACTTGGTGTATAAAGACCGCCGGCAAGAACACAACTAAGCTATCGAACCCCACACTAAGACATGCACTATATAATCATACACGCAGCATACATGTCCAGTGTAAACAACAGGTAATCACAACATGAACTCTACAAACTCATAGTCTTTATAACTTCCGCTAAACAGAGCAGACATAGTAGTTGTATTACAAGCAGAGATCACATGACTGTGATCCAACATTACATCAAACATCAACAGAAGCAAATTATGTCTTAGTAAAGACAAGTTTAACAAATGGCTTAAGAAGCCTGAAAGAAAATACAACGACCCTCCAAAGGGCATAGGCTGCTGTCTGGAACTATACGACCTGGTCCACGTCGAGCTCGAGGTAGAGGACACCATCAGGGTCAGTGGTCTCATCTATAAAACATAGAATAAGCAAACTTGAGTACAAAGTCGTACTCAGCAAGACTTACATAGGAACTATACTACTCATGCACATGTGTCAAGGCAAAGGGAGGTGGGGTTTCATTGCAGAAGTGCCAACTTTGACTTGGCTAGTCCTGTACTACGAATACCAGAATGAGGTCAGGAGCGTACACGATTCCAAGTAACAAGTCTCCAACCAATACACCACTATGCTTACTTCCTCGACTTCCCCACGAGGAAGCACGCCATAGCACTCACACTTATCTTGGTAAGTTTTAAGAGTAACCATTGAAGTTGTCTATGATCAAGTAAAGGTCTCGAACTAGTCCATAACCGCGGACACGGCTATTCGAATAGTTCATTAACCATGCAGGGGTGTACTGCTACACACACGCCTCATCAGTTACCGTCTAGGGATGGACCCTCCAAGTGAGTACCGGCGAGGATGCTGCCACGACACTTCACTCACGGCACCATCTCTAGTCCTAGGGAGTCGTGTATTTGAGTTGGGACCACGATCGGAATCCGACCAATTTTTCTGATGCGGAGTCAAACGTTGTGTGACCGCCATCAAGCTCAACTCGATCATGATCACTTGATTCAACGTGCCCACAACCTACGTCCACCACTTACCTTGGTTCCACCTTCTTGAGATCGTTAAAGGGCGAACTACTTGCGACTCCTGGACGAGGTACGAGGTGAGGTACTAGGCCGAGAGGGGTTAGTGAGCCCAATGTGTGATCGTACTCTTAGTCTTGGATAACAACACAAAAACTCGGGCTTAAGGCAGTGTTCAACGAGACAACCCACTGTGTACTCCTACACAGCCTCTCATCGTTCACCTTGTTTAGGTCAATTCACCAACACGTTACCACGATCATTCACATGATCACTACCATCCCGACTCACAGCAAAGTAGCCTCAGGTCACAACTCTAAGCATGCAATAAGTTGTAACAGTTGCAGGGGGCACATGATATCAAACAACTCCTAGATCTGCAAGGATTGTGGTTTTCTTAATACTGTGACAAAATGATAGGTCATGCAAAGGAATAGGTTGAATTAGCGGTAGAACGTATCGTGGTGACATCCTAAACATGCATAAGTGAGAATGAGAGGGAATTGGGATTTTATCGACATGATCAAAGAGGGGGTGCTTGCCTTGCTGACGATCATGAGGTACTAGCCTTCTGACGTGAGGTTGAACTTGTCTCCGAGATCAACTCTACCGAGAAGATGCAATCGCCGAAGCACTGGAGGTAAAGCACAATCAAGATCATACACTGCTCAAGAAATATGAAAAACATAGCATGGCAAGGTACTGATGTGACCTATGTTTAATTTGCAACATGTTAATTGAAGTTGAATTGAAAAGTAAATTCAAATTCAAACTCCAAATGTTATTCAAATTAGGTCAACTTGCATTTTCTAATGTTTGGTCATGGTAAACCATGTTATCATGTGTGTGATATGCCTTTGATGTGCAAGTGATAAAGTTTGCATTGCTTTGGTTCAAGTTGGTATAGCATTTGAATTCAATTTGAATTATACAAAATGATCCATATAGCAAAATTCTACTGGTTCCTCAATATAAACAACTCAAACATGGATGTAAGTTTGATATTTGGATAGAGAATTTTCTGCTGATCATTTTTCATATATAAATATTTTCATTTGGAGTTAAGGTTTAAAAGATATTCAATTTCAAAGTTTTGAACATTTTCTGGATTTTCTGATTTAATTACATGATTTAAGATTTACTTCATCATGCTGGCATCAGCATGACATCAGGGAGTTGACCAGTCAACCCTGTCAGTGGGGCCCTCTTGTCAGCCTCTCTCGGTTAACCAGAGAGTTAACTAACTAACTCTAATTAGATTAGGGGGCCTGGCCCCACAAGTCAGTCGGTCAGGGGGTTAGTTAGCTAGGTCATTAGGGTTAATGGCCTTGGGCCCACTGGTCAGAGAGATTGGGGAGGTGGGTTTGGCTCGGGATAGACGGCGGCTTGTCGGAGACCTCGCCGGAGTTGGGTTTAGGGCACGGCGGGAGGAAAGGGGGGTACTTGCGGGTGCGGCTTGAGCTGCTGCGTCGGGTGGGACGAGCTGGGGTTCGCCAGGAGGTCTCTGGCCATGAACACGACGGCGAGGGCGGCGGCTGGGCCACTGGCCACGACGGCGGCGAGGTGAAAAAGGCCACGGGAAGAGGCGGGGAAGGGCGCAAACAAATCGCCATGCTCACCAGAACATGATGGAGCGCGCGGCGAGGCCGGGGGTGAAGGGGAGGCGGCGAATTTGAGCTCGAGCTCCGTGGCGGCCGGCGGCGAGGAGTCGAAGATGGCGTCGTCCATGGAGCGTCCCGGCTTCGATTTGACCTGCAGATCGAAGGAGAAGTCGCCTAGGGCTCCAAAGGACACGGTGGCGCGGCAGGGGAGGAACGGTGGCCACGACGGGCACGGCGGCGCGGTCCGACTGCTCTCGGGGAGGTGCGGTTTTTCGTCGACAGAGGAGAGGAGAGTGGACGAGAAGGAAGGAAAAGGCAGGGGGAATCTCCAGGCAGCGAGCGGCGAGGGGATGAGGACGGGGAGGTAGGAAGGGAGGTGGCGTGGCGACGGCGTCGGCATGCCGGGCACGCAGCTGCCTGACTGCGTGAGGTAGAAGACAATGCAGTGGCGGCTGGGCTGAGCTGGGCAAGAAGTTAAGTGGGCCTCGCCCTGTGCGAAAGGTAAGCTCTTTCTCTGTTTACTTCTTTTTATTCTTTCTGTTATTTGTTTTTCTCTGTAAAAATAAATAGCTAGAGCATTTAATAAAATTCCCGATCATTTTTATAAAACCTAGATGACTCTATAGAAGTCAACCCCAAGTTTTGGGAATTGTTGAAATTCAAATTATTTGAATTCCAATTCAAATAGACAATTGATTTAATTTCCAAGCCATTGTTTGGATTTTTGAAAAATCTATGGGCATGGGATTAATGCCAAATCACTTTTAAAATGATCACACTCATTTTTAGGACTTTTGAACATATCCAAAAGAATTTTGGAAAAAGATTTATTTCTGGCCTTTTTATTTAATTCATTTAGGGCTTTTCTTTTCCCCATTTCTTTCTCTTATGCAATTTTTTTTCAAGATGCTAAAATGCAACTAGGCTTAAGCACAAACCTAGGTCAGGGTCTTGACAAGGGATCCTATCCGAGCAGTGGATCATGAAGTGCTTGAACTGCAGTAGGACTTGTCTTATCAAGAGCATCCGAGCCGCATTCTTGATCAGTCTGAACGTCGAATCCACAACAAGACAACGAAGTTCCTCAAAGTTCAGTGGTCGAATCATTCTGAAGAGGAGGCCACTTGGGAATGCGCAGATCGTCTTCGTGAAGAATACCCCGATCTTTTCCCCTCTATCCCTTAAAATCTCGGGACGAGAATTCTTGTAGTGGGGGAGATTTGTAACACCCTCGGTGTCATGTAACAGTAATCACTTTGGCTATGAAAATTACTGTTGCTAAATCTTGCCTTGATCATCTTTTCATTTGATCCTCTTAAAAATCCCCTTTGGTTGTTATTAAAAACAATGTGGCACATAAAATATTGTCAAAAAATTGTGCAATCAATTTTGTTAAATGCCTAAAAATCAGTGGACCAAGATAAACTAACTTTGGGTATTTATTAAGCTATAAAATAATCCAAACAATTCCAAGAAGCAGCCAACATCCACATTTAATCTGTTGCATATTCAAAACAAATACTAAATGATTTTTATGATGGCCTAAACTTTTTGTGGCACTTCACTAAGGTGCAACAATAATATTGGAGCAAGTTACATTTTTTGAAAAAATGCTAAAGCAACTAAAACAAATACAAACAGAAGAGAAAGACTAATAAAAAAAGAAAAAAAACAGAAATAAAAACAAAAGGGCTATTCTTCGCCCAGGGCGAAGCCCAACCGGGCCCATCCCACTTCCTCTGTCCCCTTCCTGCCGCTACACTGGCGGGGAGGACAAGCCGACCGAGGCCATCACATTCGTCGCCGCCGGACCAGCTCCTTGGCGCCGCTACAGTAGTCATGCATTGTATAAGGACCTACCCTGCTACCCTGTAACCCTAGATCAAGACCTGGTTTCCCCTTTCTCTTCATTGCTCTCTTTCGCCACCTCGGCCGAGCGCAGCCGTGGGCGCGTCGACTTCGCCGGCGCGGCCACCCTCCTCCCTGGGCCGAGCGACCACGTCCAGGAGGATCACTGTCGTCTTCCTCGTCGCCTCGCGTGCTCGGTCGTCGCCGGGATGCACCACCCGACGCGAGTCGACCGCCCCCTTCCCGCCACGGCTGCGCCCCTCGCCGACGATTGCCTCGGCCTCACTCCCCCACGAGCCTCCCCGAACCCGGAAACACAATCACTGTGAGCTACTGGTCATTTTGCACGCTCTCACTCTCAAATCCATGCCGTAGTTCGCCGCTCCCCATCACCTCGTGTTCCAGCCGCCTCCGAGCTTCTCACCACCGTCCCCCTGAGCCCCTCTCCCCCGGTGACGCTCGCCTTCTCCCTCGTGTGCGCGAGGCTGCGGGCGACCCTCCGCTGCTTCTAGCACACCAAATGGTGGCCCGAGGCGCTGCCCGTGCGAGCTCCGCCGTGGTTTGTGACTGTCGGCGTTCAGCCACCGGCGTGTTGCCGTTGTGGCAGGTCATTAGGGCCACTAACACCCCCTGGCTAGGCCATGACATTTGGGGCCCAAACCCACTTTATAAACTTTTAACTAAACTTAGTTAAATAAACCCCCTGTTAATATGACATGTGGCCCCCCACTATTTAGTTAAGTTTAAAATGATTTAATTGCCTAACAGTGTATGACGAGTGGGCCCTGTCCCTGATTAAAATAAATTCATTAAATCTATCATAGATAGACTATGCCATGTGGGTCCTATCACTGTTTAATTAGATAATTGATTTAATTAAAATCAGTCAATGACAGTGGGGGCCCACATGTCAGTTTGACTGGTCAACCCCACTGTATTGGATAATGTTTCTATTTTAATATTAAAGTAATTTCAAAAATTATTTAAATTGATTAAAACTTTGAAATTAAATATCTTCTAAATCGTAGCTCAGATGAAAAACTTTATACATGAAAATTGCTCAGAAAAATATAACGGGTAAGAAAACGCTACTCGTATACCTACCACACCCCTCTAACATACCACACACGAGACATTCCCCCCTCCGGTTGCACTGTCCGGTAATCGCCCGGAGCCGGTAAAACATCCGGTTAAATTCTCGTTTTGTCTGCAATGTGTAGCATCTACATTAGTTCACCTCTAGCTTAACGTTTGCCATGTCATGAACCTGTATTACTTCATTACCGTGTATTTATTGTTTCTCCCCCTGTTTTTGCCGATAGACGCTGTGACCGCTAACGTTGCTTCCCCTTTGATGGGCTACATCGTCGATGACTGTACCCCTACAGCCAAGCTTCCAGGAAAGCAGAGCCATTTTCCTTCCCCAGATATCGCCTATCTTTCCATACATTTCTTGCACTAGGCATTGCTGCTGCTTCTACGTTGCTTACCTATTCAATTGCATAGCCTGTCATTGTCGCCCCTTGTTGTACCTTCCTTTATCCTATGCTACCTATAATATATATTATATCCAGCAGTTAGCCCTGCGCTATGTTAGTCTACTAGGATTAGATAGCGGGTCGTGATCGCTCTGGGGAGTGAACGCGGGTACAATTTATTATAACTGCCACAGGTACAGTACGGTACAAATCAGACGCCCAAGGGAACCTACAATGGCAGGACTCTGCCGAGTCGCTTCAAGTTTAACTTACGAGTGGATGGTCTCGTATTTCACTCTCGTCGTCGGCTCGGTAGCGTAGCACCACCGGGATGATACTAGGATATTCCTCTTTAGTTCATTCCGTTGATGTCTCAGTCGAACCTCTTCAAGTGTACCATCGAGGGTGATTACTCCTTGTTTCACATGATGGTAGGCACTCGAATCAACTGGTGTCCTTAAAGATAAGTAGTCGGGTGACCCAATGGTGCCCGCGAGAGGTATTGTATCGAGACGGCAGGACCGGCGGATACCATCGTGGGCCTGGTCCTTGCTCGTTGGCCGTGATATACCAAACCACGAAAGTCGAGCTCCTCCAGGAGCACACGCGAGATAAGGTAAGGAGACGGTTCATCTTGTTGGTAACCGCGTGCTTTGACGGGACGATAGGGCAGGCACTGATCTACTGGTGGTCCTGGCTCCTGTTCGTTGTCCGTTGTGTTCACTAGTCGGGCAACGATAACGGTTGCCCGCGAGATAATCATAAAAGGACTAATGGTTCAGGTGAATGACTTGAGAGGACGCAAAGGCCTGTACACACTACCTTCACGTGGGATTAAGGTGTGGGCCCTCCGCGTTGTGGTCTTGTTCGAAAGCTCCGAAAGACGTCCAGTTCAGCATTGTGGCACGTTCGGATCCGCATCCATGATAGAGTAGCGTGGTATCCACCATCCTCATACTGACCCGGAGAGCGAGGGGCGACGGCCCAAGACCCCCTTGCGCTTAGGACTGTAGACCGTCGGGGACCTCTGTAATGAGTTGTAGGATGGGCCTCGGCGTGTTGGATAGCCTCGGTGGGTGATGGTACGACTTAACGCCCCCTCGTTGGTTACCCAAAGTGGAAGGTTGAGATGTAGATAGCAGCAATTTCCCTTAGCGAAGATGCTAAGGTTGATTATCGAACAAGTAGGACTCCAACAGATACAAGAAGGTGGTAAAGTGAACAATGGCGCCATTCACAACCGAGGTTGCTTACTTTACCTGGACCTGCACACAGAACAAATAACTTTGCTCCCAACGAGTTCAGAGAGGTTGTCAATCCCTCCGGCCTTGTTGTTTACAAAGGATCAAACACACGGGATAATAATGATAGTCATAGCAACGGAAAAGTAAATAAAGCAGTAAATAAATAGTGGGTGTAAACAGTATTCGAAATATGGACCGGGGTCCTATGATGTTCACTAGTGATGTCTCTGTCCCAAAACACGATAAAATAGCCATGCGAGGTAAACAAATTACAGCTGGGCAATTGACAGGATTATGTGCGCAAACCAATGCTAACTATGCTATAAAGAACGGAAGAGGCTCAAAAGCATGGGCGGTAGGCCAAGACAAGTAGACCGAAATCCATCTACATCTACCTACTAATCATCCACCTTGAGATATCTATCCAGAACATCTCGCTGGTATTAAGTTGTGAATCCCACCCAAAGTGTAAACTCAAAGCAACAGACAACCACATTAAAGAACTTTGCGTAAAGTAAACAATCCTTGCACCCGCAAGTACAAGCACCGTTGTTTTCCCCCTTGTGGCAACATCACAACCCCTAGACTCATGTTTCTGTCACTCAAGCTAGTCATCGGGGGGCATGAACCCACAATCATGCATAACGCTCCCTGTTGGAGTCACTACCTACTACTTGGCGAAAGCAATAAATAGCAACGGAGAACATGCAAGAATTACTGTAGAACATAAGTATAAAAGAGGAGAATCGAATATATTACTCAAACACAATCTGAACATAGTCTCATAATCCATCGGATCCCAGCAAATTCAACATAGCAACAGCAGAAAGATTACATATGTGCCTCGATCATGTAAGGCAGCTCACGAGGTCTAATACATGAAGAACAAAGAGGGGAGGAGAACATCACATAGCTACTGATCCTAGGCCCATGGTCCAAGGTGGACTACTCACGGTTCATCCGGGAAGCATCCATGGTGGTGGAGAAGCTCCCGGAGGTGGTTCCTCCCTCCGGTAGGGTATCGAGAAGAGGTCTCCTGGTGCTCCTGATCTTGGAAGCGCGGAGGCGGCGGAACAGAGGAGAGATCACAAAAAAGGGTTCCCGTCTCGGGGGTTTTGCGTCAAGGAGAATATATGGGTGAACGGGGGAAGTCAGGGGGGCCACCAGGGGTCTAGGCGGCTCCCTGGCGCGGCCCCACCCTACGGCGCGCCGGGAGGGCGCCTGGGGCCCTGGTGGGTCCGCTCTGCCCCCCCCCCCCCCCTCGGTGAGTCCCGAAGCTTCTGAAGCGCTGATTTTTTATTGGTTTTTTCCCGAATTTTTGGAGCACTTTTAATATGGGGGAAACCTGAAATAGAAAAACAGCAGAAAACAGGAACTGGCACTGGGGTACACTGAGTTAATAAGTTAGTCCAAATATGATCAAAAGTGTATGGAAGTTCATCAATATCATAGCAATATCACACAAAAGAAGCATGGAGCAAGAAGAAATTATAGATATGTTTTTGGACGTATCAACATCCCCAAGCTTAATTCCTGCTCGTCCTTGAGTAGGTAAATGATAAAAGCATAATTTCTGTGGTGACATGCTATCAACCATATAATAAATTTTAAGTAAAGCAATCAAGGCATGTAATTCAATTCAAGTCATAACAGGCAAGAGTCTATATTTAGCATTGAAACAAGCAACATAAGAACATAAAGGTGCAAGAGCTCTCGCTGTCCGTGACTCGAATGTCTCCAAATGGTGTTTGCGTGCAAAAAAGGGGATAGGGATATATGAGAAAAAAGTATTTTTTTTGTTGAGAACTTAATCTACTAAAGTTTCACACTTGGTCTTCTTTGGAATATTATCTTGACTCATCCCCAGACCACTAGCCAGGTACAAGTCAAAATGATCCACTCCTTTTCGACATTTTGAGCACTCATGCAATGGATGAGCGTAAGCAAGAAAGTTGACACTTAGGATGGCAAAGAGAGAATATGGTGGACGAGGAAGACAAATAGGTGTGAAAGGCTCACATCAATGAGGACAATCATAGGCGAGAGAAAGCCAAATGATAGATATGATGTGAGGAGTAGGGATTGCCATGCAACGGATGCACATATGATCTAAGGTAAGCTCTCCAATGGAACTAGTGGGGGTGCATCCAAATTTCTTGCTCAAGAAGACCTAGAGCTCATTTGAGGAGGCTCATCATTGCAATATACAAGCCAAGTTATATAGTGTGAAGGTCCCCACATAGTTATATGCATGAATGATAATCTCTATGGAGTATAAGATATAAGATGGAGTACGAGTGTGGATATCTCAAAAGGAATAGTAGTGTGCCCCCTTCTCTCTTTTTATTTCTTTTTCTCTTTTTTTTTTGGTGGCCTCAATGGCTCTTTCTATTTCTCTCATTTTTCCTCTTTTGGATCTTTTAATTTTGTCCTCTTTGGGATCTTTTCCTCACTTTAGGGGGAAACACCCTATATATTACAAGAAGTATAGAAGATCTTTCACACTTACAGAAGTACTCATATCATAAAGAAAATGTAACTATCATGATGTATGCAAATGTATGCCTCTGCCAGGGTAGCAGCATATGCAATGATACTAACGCGTCATGTAGCAATGATTAGGGAAAGGCCCGACTAGCATGTGGCTCATCGATCAAGCAAGTAGCATGTATGACATGAAGATCAAGTCATGAGAACGTGGATGTTGCATGGCAATGTATCTAGGAAAGGTTCTGGAAATGCCTTGATAGGTAGGTATGGTGGCTGTTTTGAGGAAGGATATAAGGGGGTTTATGATGACAGAGCGTATCATGCCAAGGGTTTGGATGTACCGGCGAAGGTGGACGCCAACTCTCGGAGTGAGAAGAAAGCAATGCACGGCACAGGAGAGGCTAGAAAAATATGGGAAGGTGGAAGTGTCAACTTTCGAATACTCACATTAGTCCGAAGAACTCATGCACTTATTATCTGTAACTATCAATCTAATAAGGTGGTTTCACAAAGAGACAAGTACCCCGATGAGGATTGTATGGGGGTTTGGTTATCCTTGCGCATCCTCGACTCATAGTACGTGAGTGTACTCTAATATTCGATCCCTCCAAAGAGTAGTGATCCATCTAGTAGCAAAAGTTCTCAACTAATTTTGTAAGTTTTGAAAATAAACACGGATTTCCCAAAATACTACATCTATCACTAATAGGCTAAAGATCTTGACACCAAAAGTCCAAACATTACTCAAAACAATACCTCAAAACTATTGCAAGTTACTACTACAAAAGAATAGCAACCTCAATTACCTACTTCAAGTCAAGACACAAAACTCAGTGCAACAGGCAAACTCTCTAAACAAGATAAACATGAAAACTCAAGAGATTTACAGTAACAAACTAAACAAAAGCTCTTAAAAAGATAAGCATGAAAACTAAGAGCTAAACATGGCAGTAGCTATGAAAAAGATAAAGAACACTCACAGCAAAGACATAGGCACGAAAAAATCCTATGATGTGTTCTAGATTTTGAAAGTGGAGCGTGTTTCTCTCCCACACAAAGAAAGATGGGTTCTAACTTGTTATGAAAAGCAAGAAAAGAAAAATAAAACTAAAAAAAACCTAAGAGCGAGACGCTCCAAGCATAGCACATAACGCATGAAGTGATAAAAATTTAGTGAAACGAGAGACGAACTGATAATTGTTGATGGAGAAGGGGATGCGTGGGGGCATCCCCAAGCTTAGACTCTTGAGTCTCCTTGAATATTTATTGGGGATGCATGGGGGCATTCCCAAGCTTGAGCGCTTGACACTCCTGAATCTTCTTTCATCATCTTCCCTCGCACACTTGAAAAATCCCTTCATACATAACTCATCATAATCTAATTAGCGAGGTTAGTACCCATAATAAAATAATTTTTTCTCTACTGTAAATAAGGATATTCTTGAAGAGCTACTGTTTCTCAAGATTTTCAAAAAGTTTTTGCAAAGAAAAAGCAAGCTTAAGGTTTGAAAAATGAAGAAAAGGAAAAACAGGACAGAATCTATGAAAAACAGACCAGCGGGTAGTAAAGAACTTTTTAGGGATACTTATGCAACTCAAATAAAAAAACTCAGAACATATGAATGTTCCGTAATTGTATAGAGCACGCTGTGTAAAAATTTCAGATCAAAAAGATGAACTTAGATTTTTCTATGATTTTTCCAGTCACGAAGACAGAATCTGTTTTCTGGACAGCATGTCACAACTTTCACTTCCCTTGTCATATGAGGCTAAAATTGGCACAAAGCTGGAAAAGTAAAGATACAATGATGTTTCTATAGTAGTAACAATCATCAAGACCACTAAAAATATAAGAAAAACAAAAATGAAATCCTAAATTCGTTGCGGGCCGCCTCCCGAAAGCGCTTCTTTAAAGCCATTAGCTAGGCTTAATGCAATAGGTCAAGTCTTTTCAAGAAAATAACCAGCCCATGTGACGGACTCAAAAGGCAACTTAACCTTTTCCCTAGGGAAGTGGTCCGTCCCTTTATTGAGAGGGAATTGTAATTTTATAATCCCTTCTTTCATATCAATAACAGCACCCACGGTGCGAAGAAAAGGACGTCCCAAAATTATTGGACAAGAAGGTTCACATTCAATGTCCATAATAGTAAAATCAACGAAAACATAATTGTCATTGACAATGATAAGAACATCATGGATCTTCCCCAAAGGTTTATTTACGGAAGAATCGACAAGACGAACACCAAAAGAACAAGGATCAAAAGGTTTCAATTCAAATATATCATACATTCTTTTGGGCATAACGGAGGTACTAGCTCCAACATCACATAAAGCATAGCAAGAGAAGTTATTCAACTTAATTTTAATCATAGGATCCCAACCATCTTCTAGGTTTCTAGGTATGGAGGCTTCTACCCTAAGCTTCTCCTCCCTAGCTTTAATGAGAGCATTACTGATATGCTCCGTGAAGGCCAGACTAAGTGTGCTAGTGTGGGGGTCTCTAGACATCTTGTGAAGGAAAAGAATAACTTCAGAAAGGGTGCAATGATCAAAATCAAGGTCACTACTATCAATTAAAGTGGTAGTGGTGTCCTTTAGGCTCACTTCTTTGGTAGCTTCTATAGTCATAGGAGTTTCTTCTTCTACGGTTGAGGTCATAGCATCACCATTAATAGGTCCTATGGGACTAGGGGTGCATTGGGTGCTAAGAGTTTGGATATCCTCAACCACTTGGATAGTAGCAATGGTATGGTGTGTAGGAAGGCTCTTAATTCTATCTTCTTCCTCCTTTTATCTAGCCCATCTCTCTTTAAGTTTAGCCATCATCCTAATGTTTTCATTAATTTGCACTTGAATAGCATTCATAGGAGTGACTTTCCTCTCCTCAAGAGGAGCAGTTCTAATTTTAAGCAATTCTACTTCATGGGATAAATTGTCTACCTTCGAAGAGAGATTATCTAATTTGTCCAATTTTTCCTCTACACTTTTGTTGAAGGATTTTTGGATAGTGATGAAGTGTTTAAGCATACTCTCTAATACAGAAGTGGAGTTCTGGGTGCTAGGATAAGTGTTGTTGTTCCCATAGTTGTCGGAGGGGAACGGTCTACTCCTATAAGCATTGTTGTTGAAGTTGTTTCTAGAGATAAAGTTCACATCTACTTGATCTTTAGCAATCAATGAATTTAAAGGAACATCATTACGATCAATAGGAGATTGCTTGGTAAGTAGAGACATAATCAAGTCAACTTTTTCATTTAGGGAGGAGATATCCTCGATAGAGTTTACCTTCCTACCTGTTGGAGCTCTTTCGGTGTTCCATTGGGAATAGTTGGTCATCATCTCATCGAGTAGTTTTGTGGCAACACCAAGTGTAGTTGACATAAAGGTTCCTCCCGCGGCCTAATCTAGCAAGTTCCGCGAGGTAAAGTTCAAGCCTGCATAAAAAGTTTGGATAACCATCCAAATAGTCAAACCATGCGTAGGACAATTCTTAACAAGAGATTTCATGCTTTCCCAAGCTTGGGAAACGTGTTCATTATCCAATTGCTTAAAATTCATAATATTACTCCTCAATTGAATAATCTTAGCAGGGGGGTAGTACTTCCCAATAAAAGCATCCTTGCACTTATCCCAAGAATCTATGCTATTCGTAGGCAAGGATTGAAACCAGATTTTGGCTCCTCCTCTCAAGGAGAAAGGAAAAAGCTTAAGCTTAAGAATATCACCATCTACTTCTCTGTACTTTTGCATATCATAGACCTCAATAAAATTATTTAAGTCTAAAGCAGCATCATCTCCAGCACCGCAGAATTGATCTTTAATAACAATGTTCATCAAAGCAGGTTTAATCTCATAAGAAGGTGCTGAAGTAGCAGGTGTAGCAATAGGAGTGTAGATAAATTCACTTTGGTGGTGACTAGTGAAGTCACACAACTTGGTGTTCTCGGAGGAACCCATAGTAGTAGCAAGCAAGATAACTATTTTTATTTATTTTTGATAAAGGACACTAAAGAAAAAACTGAAAAGTAAACTAACAAGACTAAAAAGCAAAGATAAAAGATAGTGTGCAACTTACCTATCTTGAAGAGTGGTGTCCCCGGCAACGGCGCCAGAAATTTCTTTTCATGGTACGATTTAACGCCCCCTCGTTGTTTACCCAAAGTGGAAAGTTGAGATGTAGATAGAAGAAATTTCCCTTAGCGAAGATGCTAAGGTTGAGTATCGAACCAGTAGGACTCCAACAGATACAAGAAGGTGGCAAAGTGAACAATGGCGCCGTTCACAACCGAGGTTACTTACTTAAACTGGACCTGTACACACAACATATAACTTTTCTCCCAACGAGTTCAGAGAGGTTGTCAATACCTCCGGCCTTGTTGTTTACAAAGGATCAAACGCACGGGATAATAATGATAGTGATAGCAACGGAAAAGTAAATAAAGAAGTAAATAAATTGTGGGTGTAAAAAGTATTGGAAATATGGACCGGGGTCCTATGATGTTCACTAGTGATGTATCTCTCCCAAAAGACAATAAAATAGCCATGCGAGGTAAACAAATTACAGCTGGGCAATTGACAGGATTATGTGCGCAAACCAATGCTAACTATTCTATAAAGAAAGGAAGAGGCTCAAAAGCATGGGCGGTACACCAAGACAAGTAGACCGAAATCCATCTGCATCTACCTACTAATCATCCAACTTGAGATATCTATCCAGAACATCTCTCTGGTATTAAGTTGCGAATCCCACCCAAAGTGTAAACTCAAAGCAACGGACAACTGCATTAAAGAACTTTGCGTAAAGTAAACAATCCTTGCACACGCAAGTACAAGCATCGTTTTTCCCCTTGTGGCAACAGCACATCCCCTAGACTCATGTTTCTGTCACTCTAGCTAGTCATCGGGGGGCATGAACCCACAATCATGCATAACGCTCCCTCTTGGAGTCACTACCTACTACTTGGCCAAAGCAATAAACAGCAACGGAGAACATGCAAGAATTACTCTAGAACAAAAATATAAAAGAGGAGAATCAAATATATTACTCAAACAAAATCTGAACATATTCTCATAATCCATCGGATCCCAGCAAACTCAACATAGCAACAGCAGAAAGATTACATATTTGCCTCGATCATGTAGGGCAACTCACGAGGTCTAATCCATGAAGAACAAAGAGGGGAGGATAAGATCACATAGCTACTGATCATAGGCCCATGGTCCAAGGTGTACTACTCACGGTTCATCCGGGAAGCATCCATGGTGGTGGAGAAGCTCCCAGAAGTGGTTCTTGCCTCCGGCAGGGTGCCGGGAAGAGGTCTCCTGGTGCTCCCGATCTTGGAAGCGCGGCGGTGGCGGAACAGAGGAGAGATCGCGAATAAGGGTTCCCGTCTCGGGGGTTTTGCGTCACGGAGAATATATGGCGAAGGGGGGAAGCCAGGGGGGCACCAGGGGTCCAGGCTGCCCCCTGGCGCGACCCCACCCTACGACTCGCCGGGAGGGCGCCTGGGGCCCTGGTCGGTCCCCTCTGGCCCCCCTCGGTGATTCCCGAAGCTTCCGAAGCGCTGATTTTTTATTGGATTTTTCCCGAATTTTTGGAGCACTTTTAATATGGGGGAAACCTGAAATAGAAAAACAGCAGAAAACAGGAACTGACATTGGGGTGCACTGCGTTAATAAGTTAGTCAAATTATGATCAAAAGTGTATTGAAGTTCATCAATATCATAGCCATATCACACAAAAGAAGCATGGAGCAAGCAGAAATTATAGATACGTTTTGGACATTCCCTAACAAGGTGTATGCCACCCTGGAGATCCGAGCGTGCAGGCTGAACAGTTGTGCACCCCTGCAGGGAAGATGATCTATTCGAATAGTTGTGTCCACGGTAACAGGACGCTTTATGCTGAAGCCAGAGCCTACTACTACACACTACTACTATAAAACTATTGGTCCCGGTTTATCTTCTTCCCAGGGAAGTCGAGGAAGGGAACTCGGAAGCATTTATAATTGTTAATTATTACAACTTACTATTATACAATGTTGCAACAACTTCTGCTAAATTGTTATTACATTCATGATGTTGAACTGTTGGCTATTCTCTTCTTGTGCTTCAATAATCGTTGGAAGATGCTAGTCTTCGATAGGCCTAGCTTCTCATCCTTATTCTGACTTTCTACCTTTCAGTCCACTATATAGAACCTCCCCTTTCCATTTGATACAAATGCATAAATGCTTGGTAGCGGACGTAAGACTCGCGGGTATGCTAGATACTCACCCTTGATTTATTCCCCCCCCCCATTTTGTTTTATATACTCGACCGGTTGCTGCCATCAGACGTTGGATCCCAGGAACAGGAGATTCCAGGAGGAGCCTACCACGACGTCGAGTTCTTCGTCGACCAGGAGTAGTTCGGAGGTTCCCAGGCAGGAGGCCTTTCCTTTTCTTTCTGTATCTCTGATGTTATTTGTGCTAGCTTTCTTAAGGCAAAACTTGACTAACCATGTATGTACTCAGATATTATGATTGTTTAACTTATGTATTCGGATCCTCGTGATCCCTGGTTTGTAACTTAAAGTTTCATCTTATTTGTGTCTAGTGTTGTGTTGTGATATTCTCATATTGGCACCCTGATTTCTCTCGTGTACCCTTCGTGTATGATTACTATACACGACTTGATTTTGGGGGCATCATAGAGGGCGACGAATTCGTTGAGAGGAAGATGGTGATCGGCGGCGAGGAAGATGACCCGGTCGTCGTGTACGGGGCCCGCAGCTCAATTCGTGGCAGGGGGTGAAGGAGGCGATCACGGGGAAGGCACTGGACAACTTCACTTGGCGCGGGGAGGTCGTTGGCCACGTGGGTCGCGGCGGCGCGTCAACGGGGAGCAGCCAGGCGGCCCAGGGAGGAAAGCAGGGAAGAGGGAGGTGATGGGGAATGGGGGAACTCTGGCGTGGGGAAGGACATGGAGCGACTAGGGTTTGCGCTAGGGGGGGCTCAAGGTCGTATCCTCATCGTCGACAGCGCGATGCGTGCCAAGGCGGCGTGGTGTCGTGGATGGCCGCCACGCACTGTGAACATAGGAGGGGAGGAAGAAGACAAGGGCGAGGTGGGCTAGGCCGGCCAGGGGGTTGGGCTGGGCCCAGTGGGAGGCTTTGTCTAGGGGCGTCATTTAGTGTTTTTGCTATTTATGTTTTCTGCCAATACCTAGTCTGCTTTTTTATTTAGTTTAGCACTCAAAAGAATTTTGTTAATGTTGAAACTTGTTCCAAAATTAGTGTTGCACTTTAAAGCAGTGCCACAAAAAGTTTGGTCATTAATAAAAATCATTTAGTATTTCTTTTGAATTTGTAACTAGAAAATGAGGTTGTTTTTGCACTGCTTTGAATTGTTTGAGTTCTTTTATAGTTCAATAATTCCCCACATCCATATGGACATAATCCACTGATTATTTGGCATTTTACAAATTTGTTGCACAATTTTTGGACAACGTTTTATTTATCACCTTGTATTTAATATCAAGCAAAAGGATTTTTTGATATGATCAAATGCAAATATGATCAAGGCATGATTAGCAACATTAATTGTTATTAGCAAAAGTGATTACTTTTACATGACACTAAGGGTGTTACAAATCTCCCCAACTACAAGAATTCTCGTCCCGACAATTTAAGCAGTAGAGGGAAAAATATCGGTGTATTCTTCACGAAGATGATCTTCGCGTTCCCAAGTGGCTTCATCTTCAGAATGATTTGACCACTAAACATTGACGAACTTGGTTGTCTTGTTGCGGGTTCGACATTTAGATTTATCAAGAATGCGGCTCGGATGTTTTCGATAAGAAAAGTCCTGTTGCAATTCCAGCATTTCATGATCCACTGCTCGGATATGATCCTTGAAGCAGCAACGGAATTGTCACACGTGAAAGACATCATGAACTTGAGAGAGGTTTGATGGCAACTCCAACCGGTATGCCACCGGTCCACTTCTGGAGAGGATACGGAACGGCGCAATGTAGCGAGGATCTAATTTTCCCTTAATCCAGAAACGATGAGTGCCCCTCATTGGAGTGACACGGAGGTAAGCTTGTTCGCCAGGTTGATAGACCATTTCTTTGTGCTTGCGGTCATAGTTGCTCTTTTGGCGGGACTGAACAGTCTTCAAATGTTCATGGATAACACGAACTTGATCTTCAGCATGATGGATAATATCCGGACCAATGAGTGCTCGTTCTCCAGTTTCTAACCAATTCAGAGGGGTTCAACACTTACACCCATACATAACTTCAAAGGGTGCCATCTTCAGACTAGCTTGATAGCTATTGTTGTACGAGAATTCAGCAAATGGAAGGGATTCCTCCCATTTCTTACCGAATGAGATGACACAAGCTCGAAGCATGTATTCAAGCACTTGATTGACTCATTCAACTTGTCCTTGCGACTGGGGATGATAAGCGGTGCTGAAGTTTAGGTGAGTGCCCATAGTTTCTTGCAAATTATCCAAAACTCTTGAGGTGAAAATGCTGCCACGGTCTGAAGTGATCTCCAAAGGAATACCGCGGACCGACACAATTCTGGAAACATATAAGTATGCTAACTGACTAGCAGAGATTGTCTCCTTGACTGGAAGAAATTGAACAACCTTGGAGAATCGGTCGATGACGACAAAGATAGCATCATGACCCTTCTGTGATCAGGGAAAACTAGTGACGAAGTCCATCTCGATCTTGTCCCAGAGTGGTTGCAGAGTTCCAGAAGTTCTTTGATGTTCGGCTTTGACGCGACGGCAAACGTCACACTCGTCAACATATAGAGCGATTTCTTGCTTCATGTTAGACCACCAGTACCGCTGACGAAGGTCTTGGTACAACTTGGTGCTACCAGGGTGAATCGAGAAAGGGGTATCCTGAGCTTCTTTCATGAAATCCGAGGTCATATTCAGGTTCTCCTTGCTTCGAGGAACCACTAAACGATTCTTGAAGTACAACGTACCATCATCAGCAACAGTGAAGAATGAGGGCTTTCCTCTCGCGATATACCTCTTAATGTTCTCGACGTCAGAGTCACATTTTTGTATCCACTTGATGGTGTTGTCGAGGTCTGATTCAAAAACCAGGTTATTCACGTAACCCTGAGGAACAATCTCGAGGTTCAACTTTCGAAGCTCTTCATACAGAGGTGGCTGTTGTATTTGAACTTCAATTTCACTACAGTAGGCTTTGCGGCTCAGGGCATCAACCATCACATTAGCTTTTCCAGGGGTATAATAAATATCCATGCTGAAATCAGCTATTTTCTCGAGCAATCTTTGTCGGCGGAGATTCGGGTCTGGCTAAATAAACCGGTACTTCAGTCTTTGGTGGTCGGTGTAGATCTCGCAACAATTACCAACGAGGTAATCTAGCTACAACTTCAATGCATAAATAACTGCTGCCAATTCGACATCATGCGTTGGATACTTATCTTCGTGAGAACGCAATTGACTAGATCCATAAGAAATCACACGGCGCTCTTGCATTAGGACACAACCTAATCCTTGATGAGACGAGTCGCAGTATATCACGAAGTCCTTCCGAGTATCAAGGGGAGCAAGAACTGGGGGAGAAGTGAGCTTGTCCTTGAGAGCTTGAAAACTTTCCTGGCATTTGTCTGTCCACTTGAACTTGACGCCTTTTTGAAGAAGATTAGTTAGAGGCTTGGAAATCTTTGAGAAGTTCTCAACGAAACGACGGAAATAGCTAGCGAGGCCAAGGAAACTTCTGACTTGCTTGACAGTCGTAGGAGGAGTCCAGTCAAGAATAGCCAGAAAACGTTCTGGGTTGACGGCAACTCCATCCTTGGAAATCACATGACCAAGGTAGGTTACTTTGGGAAGCCAAAACTCACACTTAGAATACTTAGCATAGACTTTGTGTTCTCGAAGCTTTTAAAGTATAAGACGAAGGTGTTCAGCATGTTCCTCTTCATTCTTGGAGTATACCAAGATATCATCCAGATAAACCTCGACAAACCTGTCGAGGTATTCCATGAATATATAGTTCATCAATAGGGAGAAAGTGGCCGGGGCATTAGTCAGGCCAAAAGACATGACGGTATACTCATATGAACCATAGCGAGTAATGAAGGCGGTCTTCGGAATGTCCTCTTCACGGACCCGGATCTGATGGTAACCCAACCTCAAGTCGAGTTTTGAGAACATCGTAGATCCAGCAAGTTGATCTTATAGATCGTTGATTCGAGGAAGCGGATACTTGTTCTGTATTGTTGCCTGGTTGATAGGTCGGTAATCTTGTACCAAACGGTTCGTTCCATCGCTCTTCTTGACAAAGAGTGAAGGTGCTCCCCAAGCAGAGGAACTTGGATGGATGAAGCCTTTGTGAAGTGCTCTGTCGATCTCCTTCTTTAGTTCAAGGAGGTGGTGAGGCAACATCTTATATGGGTTCTTAGCAATAGGGACGGTGTCGTGCTTCAAGTCGATGACGAATTCGACTTCTCTGATTGGGGGTATTCCCTGTAGTTCTTCCGAAAAGACGTCTGTAAAATCACGAACGACTGGAACATTCTCGATCCCTTCAAGAGGCGAGGCATTCAATGCATTCAGATCATATATATGGCTTTCGGCATGCTGAGCTGTTCAGGCCGAGTACAGAATCTTCTTCCCAGAAGGGTGAGTGAGCTGAACTGTCTTAGTGGCACAGTGGATATGGCCATCATGTGCCCCCAACCAATCCATCCCGAGGATAAAATCAATGTTGGACGACTTGAGGACAATAAGAGGAGCAGGGAAGAATAGACCCACAATTGCAATGGTGGTATCGACGCTCATCATGGAGGCACGACTCTGAGATCCAACAACAATTACAGCTAAAGGAGTGGTGTAACAGCCCATGTGCAATAAATAGAAATCAGCATGAGATTGTACTTTGTGTGTTGACTTTATAACTTGGCATGATGCTACAGATTAGAATTTCATGTGATGATTTAATTTTCCAACAAGATTCGAGTTCATTTGATTTGCTTTTGAATTCAAACAAAGTGGTTCAAGAAGGGTGTTTGAAGATTTTTCTATGTTGCATGCATGCTCCCCTTGACCCCAAACTTGGCATAGTGAATTCCTTGCCCTTCCCAAGCTTTTTAAAAACCTTGCAACATTTTTACCAACTCCAAAAATGCGGGCCACAGTTCAATGTGATTTGAATTTCCAAAAATGCCCCCATATTTTAGTTGCTCAAAAATTGGTCAAACCAATTTGAGAAAATGGAGAATATTATAAGGTTACCAAAACACATTTTTATATGTTTTTCTTTTTCCTAGTTTTCCCTGAAGAATTCTTGGGTTTCTTCTGTTTTTGGAAAATGGAAAAAACCTTCACTGTTTTTTTTTCTGCGGGGACAGACCAGCCAGGCCCAGCCCAGCTGGCCTGCCTCCACTCGGGCTCCAGTGCATCCACGAACCGGTAAGTGGGAGAGCGCCCCGCCGTTGGATCCCAATCGCATGGCCCTCGTGCTTCATCTTTACAGCGTGGCCGGGGGGACCTCGCCGTCCCCTCTCACACCGGCGTCCACGCGGGCGTCGCCGGCCGTCGACGTGGCCAGGGGCCTTCCTCTTTATAAGCAGAGGTCCCAGGCCCCTCCTGGAACCCTAGATTCCCCTTCCTCCCTCCAATTTCCGCCGCCGCCGCCTGGTTCGTCCTAAGGGACCTCCCCTGTTCCTCCAGTGAGGACTCCATTCGCCGCCGTCTTCCCTCGTTCGTGACCGTGCGGCCTTCCGCGTCGTCTCCGGTATCTCACCGCTCGGTTCCCGTCTCCGGAACTCCACGAATCGGGCCCGCGACGTCGACCACTTGTCGCGGGACCTCGTCTTCCCCGACGACGGCTGCTTCCTCTGCTTCCTCTGCGCCGAGCTCAGGGTCGCCTCCAGCAACCCCTAGGTGAGCTGCAGCCGCCCTTTTCCGCTTGTCTCATTCGCATGTAAAGTTTAGCCGTAGGACCGTAGCTGTCGCCGTGCTTCGCAGCGCCGCCGCGCAGTTCGTGCGCACCGGGCCGCGGGGCGTTGAGGACCTCTTCCCTCGTGCTCCAAAGTCTTCCAGGGCGTGCGTATGGCACCCAAGGCTGCCCCTTTTTCCCCGCGTAAGTAGCGCATCGTCGTGTCTGCAGTGCGCGTCATCTGTCTGTCGGCGCCGCAGCAAGTTCAGGTCAGCCTGGGGTCCTCTCCGGTGAGGCCCAGGACGGAAGAAGGGCACCCACGTTTTCGTGGGAGTGCCTTCTAGGAGCTGCCGGCGAGATAGCAGTGAGAGGCGCCGTGTGCTTGTCGCACGGGACGCCTGAAGTTGGCCGTGCCGCCGGGTTGGTCTGCATCTTCAGAGGGGTTCGTCGCCGCTCTGTTCCCGTGAAGAATCCGGCAAGGTGGAGAGGAGTTGGTGATAGTAGTGTGTGCCCCCGTGTAGTCCGATGTCCACTCTCGGGTTCCCCCATGGTTGCTCGAGTGGAGGTGGCCGGAGCGCGAGGTGGGGCTCGCCGGAAGAAGTCGTCGTCGACGGGTTCAGGCTCAGCGTGGGTTCAGACGTAACACTACAGCTTGCTTATGTTGACAGCATTGCTTGCTCTGTTCAGAAGACACACAGCTGCGCAGTGGAAAGGGGGCAGGGTGGTCAGTGAGGCGTCGCGGGTTCGTACCCCGGCCGCGCAAAATGCCCCCCTTTTTCTCTTTTTCTCCAAGAGGCTGACTAGTGGGTCCCTCGCGTCAGCGAGACGTTGCCCGTAAGGTCAGTGGGCTGTGCCCATTGCTTACTCTGGAGTTGGGCCGGAGTTTCCCGAGACCAGCTCACATGGTTGAGTCCTTTTCTTTTTCTTTTCTGTAGTTTTTCTTTTCTGTTTAAATTTCCAAATTTGATTTGAATTCAAATTCAAATGTGAATTTGAGCTTTAAACACTTTACCCCAAACATGTAATCTAATATATGGATTTGGGGTAGCTTGAGCCATTGATCATTATGGTGATGTTCATTTTTCATTTTGCCCCTTCCAAATTGTAGTGATGGCAAACTTGCAAATAGGACCCCCTTTTTTTAGGTTTTTGCAACTGCTCCTCAAAAATTCAAATATGGCTACCCATATATGAGTTTTGGGTAGTTTTTCCCAAGGAACAGTGGGGTGATATTTGTTTTATCATCTGAGCCTTTCCCAAAATGCAAGTGGTGCAAATTTTCACTTAGGCCCCTAAATTCATTTGAATTTGCAAATGTGCTTTGTAAATTCAAATGGTGCCATGTCTTATATGGTTTTGGGGTAGAAAAATGCAGGGATTCAAACGGTGATGTCCATTTGGTGTTTTGTGCAACTCAAATGGACATGGTGTAAACACTCACGTGGAGGTTTCTGACACCGAGCCGAGGACCCTGCTACGTCTTTTCCGTCGACCGATTACCCAGGCAAAGGGAAGATTTATACCATTACTTGATACCTTTCTGCCTACCTGCCTAGCTGTAGTCTAGAACGATTGTTGAACCTATCCACCTTGCTTGTGCCACAATCAAAAACTAAACAGCCATGATCCCCACATCCCAGCAAAACCTTGTATTGCTAAGTTACCACTGCTCAGCCATTGCTTAGTATAAGTAGGAAAACTTGCTGCTTACCCGATGTTATGGTTGGGATATCATGTTATTAAAGAAGTTGGTTGATATTTATTATTATGGTGTTAAATTATATTTGACGAATGATGGGAGGCTGGGTTGTTCCCGCCTGGTGCTTTGTTCCATTTGAGTCACCTAGGATCCGAGTTCCGGGTATTGGTTCTTTGTTTGAGCATGCCTATTCGTGTGTGGGGTTCTTGTGGCCCCCTTGTCTTACCTACCTAGCTCCAAACAGTTCTAATGTTGGCCCGAGCTGATTTACTATTTGCAACGTGTGTGTGCTGGTGGTACCCCAGTTGTTTACAAACCACCCTGGTCCAGGAGGACTTGTTCCTAGGCTGGCCCACCTTGACCTGCTGAGGACCCAGTCTCATATGAGATTAACCTTTAATCCAAACCTGGAGTCATACGGTAGAGACCGATTCGAGAGCGCGGCCGGCTTTTCAGTTGGATGTCGACTCACCGGGGGCCACCCGGAATTGTGCGTTGTTAGTTAGACGGACTCTGACATTCCGGAATTTTAGGCGCTACCTATCCAAGTGGAAACCGGGCGTACATGCGAAGCCTATGATGGGTAGTTGGTACACCCCTGCAGGGTTAAATCTTTTCGAAACGCCGTGTCCACGGTTATGGACGACTCAGAGCCTACGTCTTGTTCATAGAATAACATCAAATTGGATCATAATTAAAATTTGCCTACCGTGTGAGTGCCTTAGTTTCTTTTCTTCGTCCAGGGGGATCGAGAGAAGATCCAGGTTTTGTTATGTTTGACGTAAGTAGGTGAATAGCAGACTTATGACACGATGTCACGTGCATTCTTGGACCTTACCTATACTCTAATAGAACGATAGCCACCATATATACTAGTGCGGCTGCAACCTTTACCTTTTACCTTGTCTTACCGTAGGAGGTTAGTTATCCTGTAATGATATAATCTCACCCCTGTTTTCCTTTTGTGCTTTTACTGTTTTGCCTGATCTGCCGCTGAAGTTGACTACTACCTCGACCCGAGCACCGGGAGATACTTCGTGGAGGTGCCCCTGAAGGACGACGATGAGGATGACTTGGTTCAGTAGATCCTATAGTTGGGTTCCGACGATCTATGGGTGGACTTATCTATGTGCTGCCCCCTCTAGGGCCATTTGGATTTTGACCGTACTCGGTCGTGATTGTCTTCCGCTTGTTGCATGATGTACTGTTGGGTCTACGGACCTCTGAGATGATGTAATAATTACAAGTGGCGATGTATGCCCTGGACTCTATATATTTATGTCTTAGTATTAAGTTCATTTTTCTTATACCTATTGTCGAGAATCAGACAGCGACACGAGTGCGGGTGTCGTGAGTCGGTGGCCTTTTATGCGCTACTAACTTGAGCGGTACGCAAAAGAGACTAACTCGAGTTAGCACCGCATCGGGGGCCTTACAACTTGGTATCAGAGCAGGACTGGCTGTAGGACCCCTTACTGGCCGAAGTTGACTCTAGAAACTATTTTGTAGTTATTAAGGAAAAATCGGAGAGTAGGAACTCTTTCTTTTTCTTCTTACCACACTCTCCCACCCCTTTTTCCGTGAGGAAGTGAAACGTTGTTTTCTCTCTTCAAATTATCCCCTTTCAAAAAAAATCTAGGTTCTCGTTTACATGAGGCCCCGATTCCTCTATAATTTTTTGCTAGCGACGAGAAGGGTTGGCGTACGTTGAGAACACTGAGCCGCCACTTCGGGTTGACAGCTCCACCTCACTTACGGCGTAACTCAGGTGAAACACCTATACAGGGATGGTTGGCATCCTTCAGATGTGGTTCCTCCCCCTATAGGAGACCGCTTCGGCGGGCTGCTCAGGGAAGATGTCTCAACGTTCAGGTCTTCAACCACTCGTATATATTGTTGTGTGCTCGCTAGCAGATTATTATCTTGGATTCGGATGATCTCGGTTTGGGGATTCAAGTAGCACCTAGCTTTCGAATTTCTGGGTTAAGCTTGGTGGATATTCAGCCTTCGGCTTCCTCATACCTCGTGAGGAAGTTTTGTTGTCAATATTGCTTTATCTTCTGGTTTCGTCAATGTTTCTACCTTGTTCTCATAAGTGTTCCTGTATACACGATGCCAAGAGCGAACATGCCGCCGCCAGAGAACCCTCTCCTTGGGGAGGCTGTGACCGCAGTGGCTCAGGGCACAGCTGCGATCTTACAGATGCTGCAGAACCAGACTGTCCAGAGGAGTGATCGACCATAGTACACCACTCTGCAGCAGTTCCTTGCTATCAACACCCCCAGGTTCATCGAGGCTCGAGACCCGCTGGAAGCGGATGATTGGATCGCAAAGATCAAGAAGCACTTCAATGCAAACACTATCAGACCAGTTGACTACGTCACCTTCGCCTCCTTCAACTTCAGGGTGCAGCAGCCAGCTGGTAAGATACCTAAAAGGCCAACAAGGGCGATGCTATCATCACGTGGGCAAAATTCGTCGCAGACTTCAGAGCAGCACATATTCCGAGTGGCTTGATGGACAGGAAGCGAGGGGAGTTCTTGGCTCTGAGACAGGGTGACAGGTCAGTTCAGGAGTAAAACCTGGCCTTCGTCAGGCTCGCCAGGTACGCTCCGGATTAGGTCAGCATAGAGGCCAAGCAGATTGCCAGATTCTGTTGAGGTCTCAGCATAGAGATCAAGTACGCACTCACCTAGTGCAGCCCCACTCTGTTCTCGCAGTTCGTGGATCAGGCTATCCGCCAGGAGTCAGCCAGAGCAGAGTGGGATGTAGAAATGAAGCGCCAGAGAGAGCACAGTTCCGGAGTGATGGTTCACAAGAAGGCAAAGACTTGGGTTACAGAGGCACCACCGCAGATGCAGCAGTTGCAGCAGAGCGGGCAGTTGTCCGCACTTTTTCCCGCACTGCCGTACCAGTTCAGCAGGGGCCTCGCTCTACACCACCACACGCGAGGCCACCTAGGCCGCATCAGCAGCCGAGGTCAGGCATGATCTTCTACAAGTGCAGGAATGTCAGAACCCCAACTAGGGTAAGTGCTAGGGTTGTTTGATCCCTTTGCATCATGCAAAATTTTCAAAAGAAATTCAAAAATGGGGAAAATAAAAGCCCTGAGAATTTAAATAAATGGCCAGATAAAAATCTTTTTCCAAAAATCTTTTGAACATATGGAAAATTCCTATAAATGATGCTGATCATTTTAAAAGTGGTTTGGGATCAATCCCATGCACATGGAATTTTCTAATATTCAAACAGTGGCTTTGGAAATTAAAATAACCCTATTTGGATTGAAATTCAAAATATATTGACTTTCAAAAATGCTCAAACTCTACAAGTGACTTGCTACTGGTCACCTAGGATTTATAAAAATGTTTGGGCATTTTACAAAATTGCTCTGCTATTTATTTTGGGGCAAAACCAATTACAGAAAAGGAAACAGAAACAAAACACAGAAAAAAAGAAAAGGGGGAAAAGGAGCCCACCCAACCGGGCCCCCCCGGCCCAACTTACCTTTCCATCCCAGCCCACCAGCACCACCTTGTCTTCTTCCTCCCCGGCGCCCGAAGCAGCTCGGTGGCGAGCCGAGCGCCGTGGACGCCACCGAGGGCTTCTGGAGCCTCCTCTTCTCTCCGCGAGCGCCACGCAGCTCGCCCAGAACCCCCCAGTTCTTTCCCCCTCCTCTGGCTCTCTCTCCTTCCCTCTCTCGCCGGATTCTGCGAGCAGCCGAGACCACGACGGAGCGCCGCCTCGCACCGACTTGGCCAGAGGCCACACCTCGCCCCCCCAGCGTGTCCTTCGTCCTCCCCGACGTCGACTTCCTCAAGCCGCCGCGCCAATTGAGCCCGATCCGCACCAAAGATGTCGCGAGCACCAAGACTTCGCCGCCGGCCGCCGAGGAGGAGAACGCCAAATTCATCGTCGCCGCGCCCTCCCAACTCTCGCCGAATATTCAAGAAAGTAAGTGGGAGCTGAATAATATTTCTAAAACCTTATGTAGATGACATATTGTTGATTACAAATGATATAAATTTCTTGACACGAATAAGGACTTTATTGGAAATAGTTTTCAGCTGAAGTACTTGGGCTAATATAGCATTAGTATTGAGCACAATGATCTATGTAGATAGTAAGTGTCTGATCATGCTAAAGCCAACATTACATGTTGACATGATACTAAAGTAGTTTAGTATTAATACGCCAAGAAGGATGTTCTTGCCGAGGTCATGGTGAAAAGTTGTTTGCGGAAATCGGTGTTCATGAACACAGATAAGCAAAACACATGAATTGGATTTCACTCGCCTATGTGTTTGGATTAATCATGTACACCATAATATGTAAAACGACCAGATATGTCCAGTGCTCGAAAAGGTTGTGAGCAAGATACCAAAGTGATCAATATGTTGATCATTGGACAAACAGTGAAAAGTTAAACTTATGATAGATAAGATATGTTTCTCGGAAAATGGAGATAATGAACAGCTCGTTGTAACAAGTTACACCAGCTAAATTTTTGATGTAAACAGTTACACCAATTCAGTCTTCATACTTACTCCAACCGATTTTCGATTTTAATTGGGATTATGTGTTTCACACGTAAGGGTGGCACAGTATGAAGGAACTGTGTTAAGTTAGATACTGTGGCGAATTCTACAACAGAGGCTAAGTATATTGTTGCTTAAAGAAGTAACAAGGGAGGGTATTTTGAGTCATCAGTTCATTTATGAACATGGTATGGTTTCCTAGATGCTTGAAGCTCATGGAACATTGACGAATGATTTCATGACTTATTCTGAAGGAACCAAGGTCCTGCCAAATCATTCAAACATATACAAAGCTAAACTGATAAAATTAGTAAATTTTATGATAGCGTGAAAAACGCGAAGATATGCAAGATACAAACGGGCCTGAAGCATCAGATCCGATGATGAAGTCTATACCACAAATGAAACATGTATTACACCGGTATGCCATAGGTGTAAAATGCTCAAGCACTGATAATATTATTGACTCTAGTGCAAGTGGGAGACTGTTGGAAATATGCCCTAGAGGCAATAATAAAATGTTATTATATATATATTTCCACGTTCGTAATTAATGTTTATATTTCTGTGCTATAATTGCAATGACCCTGACTATGAGATTTAGAAGAAAACTCACTTGCATGTGTGGAAATGTAAACACCAAGAGTTCCTGGTTTAGCCGCTAAGACCAGCTCATGTGCTAACTGATGATTACGTTTTCTTAATCATGGACATTGTTCTTGTAACAAGGATGTCAGTAGCAATGGGAACATATTGTTAGCAGAACAATGATGTTGAACCGACCCCAGTATTGAATGATATACTTAGAGATCACATCGTAACTACGTTATAAGTCATATCATGAAATGTTATCATATACGTAATTCCTTAGACCATGAGAGTATCGAGTTGCTTCACACAGGAAGACATGCTTTGGTTCTTAGATGAATCCTCCTGTAAATGGGAAGTAGTAAAATAAGTTCTGGGTATGTCAGATGGTGTGGCTAGTGACTGTGATAGTTCAAGAATGGGATTTGCTCCTTCACGATGAAGAAGATATTCACTTCGGGCCCACTCGGTATGACGGTATCCATTATAGTCTGGCCAGACGCATTGTGATTCAGTCACGGGGATACCGGAATACGATAACGAGAAAATGGACAAACGAGCAAAGAGGATAACGAGTGGCTTGTGTTCAAGAAGTTGTTACACATGGGTGCCAAACATCTCTCCTCTAACTTTGTCATATATCACGAAGCAAAGGGAATGGTACATGAATAAACATAATGGTTCACTCGAAGTTTCTTCGTGTATGTGCGGGAGTCAACATGGGTGTCCATGGCTCCGCTGTTGATTATTGGCTATTGACGAAAGGCTGTTGACCTATGTCCGGAAGATGTTCTGAGTCATGTCCGCATTATACCGAACCTATTGGGTCACACACTTAACGAGCAGTAGTCTGTTAGAATACTAGTATGGTAGAAGGTTTAGTGGAAGCAAAGTAGAATAGTTCATACGGGTACCGGAAGTAGTTCCGGAGATTTATGGAATAGTTCATAAGGGCACCGGAAGTAGTTCTGGGTATTTTGGATATGTTCGGATCTCTCTGGAGTAGTCCCAGGTGGTTCCGGAACATATGAAAATGGTAATGGGAAAGTTTACGATCAACCGGAATAGTTTCGGTGATCGGTGGACAGCTTAAACAATATGTTGTGTTCACCGGACATAATAACCTTTTCCCGGATGGCTCCGAAACCCATTTAGATGCCTCCGGAAAATTCGTTAGAGGTTCCGGAAGGTATTGGAAGTGCTCCAAAAGTGTTCCGGAAGGTATTGGAAGTGCTCCGAAACAGTCCCGGTAGGTCCCGGAAGGTCCTGGAAGCTTCTAGAAGGTTCCGAAAGTTTCCGGGCAGTACCACCCACTGCCCTGCGCCCCTGGCCTTGGGGGGCAAGCCACCTAGGCTGCCCTGGCCGGCCAGGTGGTGGGGGCGCACCAAAAAGGGGTGGGAGATCCTCCAGGTGGGATTTCCAAATACCATTATGGAAGGTTTCCGGTGGGAAGGTATGTGTAGGTTTGGAAGGCTTGGGAGTCCAAGTTGGACTCCCAAACCTCCTTGAGCTGCGCCCTAGGCCCCTTGGCCACCTATATAAGGTGAGCCAAGGGTGGGGGGAAGACACACAATCGATCCCCAAGGCCTATGCGGCACCCTCCCTCCTCTAAACCCCGTTGCTCCACTTTTAGACCCCGGTTTAGACGCTGTTCTAGATCGGAATCCGTTAGGGTTTTATCCCTCTAGTTTTCTCGGTGGCGTTCATCTCTGGACGGCGGAGCGCTGCTGGATTTCTGCTACGGGATGTGTGGATACTAATGGAGGGGTCGTACCTTCGACCCTTCTTCGAGGAGCTTGTTCATGGGACTTGTCCGTGGGACTAGATCGCGGGACTTGTTCGTGGGATTGATCGAGGGACTGTTCGTGGGAGAACTTGCGAGATCTACTTCCACTACGTCCACGAGCTTCACCAACTCTACTTCCGCTACATCGGTTGGTGAGCCATGACCTAAAAACTTGTATGCAATCTTCTTGGATGATCTTGGGTTCTTGATTCGTAGGCCGAAATTTTTTGTTTTCTACTACGTTTCCAAACAGTGGTATCTTGAGCGATCCTTGATTAGATGCACGTTTAGGTAGATCATATGTTGATATGAGGCATTGATTTTCTTGTTTGCTTCCCTATCATGTGATCTTTTCTTTGCTCGACGGCATGATGTGATTTTGCTACAAGGTTTGAGTTTTGCCATGATCCCTCTATGCTGCTCTTAGTATGCTGGTTGCCTTGATCATGGACTACATCAAATTCCTTGGATCTCATCCTAGTCTTGCTATAGAAAATTTTACATGAACGGGCTTGTGGATTTTATGAACTCAAATCCACACGGGGGTCACGCGTTTAACGAAGTTTGGCTTGTGGCATTAGTTGCTACACGCACCCCGTATGTTAAACTAGCAACAAAAGAAGTATCGTGTTTTTGTTTTGTCTAGGGTTTCTCGTTTGCCTTGTAAACCTGCTTAACAACCACGATAAAAGTTGCAACAACCCGTGTAGATGGCGATCTAACTCGTTTTTGCAGAGTATGCATGTGATGTGGTATAGCCTTCAAGATTTGCAATGTGTTTGTATGAGATGCTATATGTTATGTAATATTTATTCGCGACCTGCGTGTCGTGGTACGGCATGATGACTGGAGTCATATGATTGTCACTTAATTATGGCCTGCGTGCCAGAACTGTTTATTAGCTCGAGGCAAAGCAATAGATAGATGCAAGGTGATGATCTACGATGCGGAGGTGGACCCCGACGCACATGCCGGAAGCCGTGGTGATGTTCCCGGTGCCAAGGAGAAAGTTGGTGGACGCGGTGACTTCTACCACGACGGCGTGAAGACTACGAAGACTTCACGAAGCAAAGGGCTATATCATATCACATAATTTTATGAACTGCCTGTGATGTTTATCCCTTTGATGCACCATTGTTTGATGCGCAGTAGTCGTGTTTTATTAGGGTGATCTCTCGCAAAACAATATCAAGTTGATAGTGTTCTTCCAACTATAGCACCGTCTATACTATGTTTCACATCGGAGCAGGTCATGTCACATGGGTGCACACGTGTGTGACGCATAAAAGGCGGGTGTGTTAAAAGAACACACAGCGCATTACACTTGGTTGTCTTGACGGTTTGGATAAAAGTTTGCTACCGGAACACGCCCATCGAAAGATGAACAAGAATCACATGTGTTGTGATTGGCAAGTTGGCCTACCGGTCCAATCTAAGTCATCAGTGATGTCACATCAATGGCGGACGATTGGGTCGGATCTTGAATCACTCCAGCATCAATTACGAGAGATATTGATCTGAGTGGGACCGCACTTAGTAATTAAATTGATTAATCACAAGTGTAACTTAATTATGAACAAAGTCTTAGTATTTGCATTATCGTTGTAGAATAATGGCTCGCGTTACCACCTTCCCAATTGATTTTGATTAACTGTATTATCTGGTAAAAACTTTACGATTGGTACCGTATTGTGAGGACTATCCTCAATAGTGCCGAGAAGGACCATGTCCTATCGCAAATTTTTGATGCTCTCCCGCTGATGCTATGGATGATGTGACTTATGTCCATAATCCAAAATGCTAGAATTCCACCAGAGCTAAGTGCATTGTCTTCACCACCATGAAACCCGAACTTCGAAAAGTTTGGGATAGTTATGTTATATTCATGGAACTGAAAAATAGTTTTCAGTAGTAAGACAATTAATGTTGGATATAAGATATCTAGTACAATGTATGATTGTAAGCATTAGTGAAAATATTCACTGTGCTCTTAACGAAACGGATAAGTGTGGCATCCAGAAGAACACTGGTCATATGATGATGAGGATTAAGGGAAAGGAACTTCCATAGTGTGTTAGTAAGACTTACATGCCGGAAAGTCCATGGCATGCGCCACCCTTGATCATGTGTGATCTTCTGTGAGTAGGAGTGACATTGGAAATAGAACTATGATACGTATAAAGGCAAAACGAAAGAAGACTGGAATAACCAGCTCAGAAATGAAAGTCATACGGAGTTATAGATGAATTCATTGCTGGTCAAGGATGTAATTCTAGGGAATCATGATTAAGCAGTTAATTGTGGATTCCGTATATTGTGATTAAACTGTTGATCACCGGAATATCACATCGATTGCATATTGTTGCAACTCGATGCAAGAAATACTATGGCCTTTATGACTAGCTAATGATGAGTTTTGACACGCTCGGGAACACGGTAAAAGGTTTACTATACCGTGTGTTGACTCTATGATTATCTTCATAATTCATTTTAGAGTTGAGTAAATTGTTACTACACTTTAGCCTTGTTGCAAAACATCATTTTGAATCATGTTTGTTGCAAGAGAGTTGTTCAAAGCTATGAATAACGTAAAGGCCATACTTCCATTATGAATAGGGTGTATGTTATGAATCTTGATAATAATACTAAACATCCATAACACTGACGCTAAACGTCGCAAGACTGACAGAAATACCACATAGATGTGGCACTGCCCTTTATCACAAGTGACATAACATGCATGAAGAATTTCCATAAGTGATGGATTTTCGAGTCATATGATTATGAATCACTTGACGCTTGCGATCTTTGTCTCGAAGTAATGTGACTAAAACACCGTTAATAGGCCATACATGAACGGGCAACTAAACCATTGGTAATCATACATGATGATGTGTGCAGTCCAATAAGTGTAGTTGTGTGCAGTGGATTCCCTATCTTCACTCATGAGTTGAAGTAGATATGTGGATATCTGTTCAATAGAGACATACGTCTGAAATCTTCGAAATGTTCAAGGAATTTTAGAGTGAAATAGAAATTCGTTGTAACAAGAAAATAAAGCTTCTGCAAATTAGATTGTAGAAAGTAATATTTTAGTTACAAGTTTAGTGAACGTCTGATGAGTTGTGAAGAACTGTCTTAACTTGCATCTCCCGGAACATCACTATGAGTAAAGTGTTCGAGAGATGTAATCAAGCCATGTATGACACGGTAAAGATCAAATATGACGTTTATCAATTTTCCATTATACTTATTAAAGTTATGCGTTAGTGACTACGGCTTTTACACTGAAAAGAGCATCATCAAATCTGTTGAAATGACACCATATTAGATGTGGTATGGACTGTTAAAACCATGTTGTCTTTTCTTAAAATTTGGGTATATGAGGCATATGTTTGACATACTCAAAACCCCAAATCAGATAAGTGCTACTTTGTTAAGGTTATGCCAAAAGTTTTGGTATTCCTCTATCACTACACAAAAGAAAAACTGTTTGCTGTTAAGAACAATGTGTTTTGAAGAAAAATAGTTTCTTACAAAAGAGTGAGTGGGAGGACAGTGCAACTTGTCAAAGATTGTTGAATCTTCAGAGAAGTGCGCAGCTGAACCACACAGGTTAGACAAAACTCGTACAAACATTCATGATATGTAAAACGAGATATTGTTGTTCGACAATGATAAACCTGTGATATACAAAGAAGCGTTGATGGGCCCTGACTCCGGGATTTGGCTAAAGGCCAAATAATCCGAGATAGTATCCATGGAAGTAAGTCAAGTTTTGAACTTGGTAGACCCTCCAAAAGACTAAAAGTCTGAAGAATATATATATGGATCTATAATTGATTCGGATGAAATTGTTTTATCCATAAAGCTCAACTCGTTGGAAAATTGCTTTCTAGCGAGTTCAAAGGTTGACTACGGCGAAATAGTGTCGACCGTAGAAATGCTTTAGTCAGTTCGGGTTATACTAGCAATTACTACATATCTCATTTATAGGATATGGTAGAATGAACGTCAAAAACAAAGTTCCTACACGGAAATATAACAAAGGACGTATACGTGATACGACCGGAATGTTTTGTCGATTCAAAGGATGCTAAAATAGATGCAAGCCTTGGATATCCAGTGATGGACTGAAGCTAGCATAATGGAGTTGGAATTTTCGTTGTGATGAAATTGCGAAAAGAGTTTATTTCATCAGGAATAACGAAGATGCTTGAATATTCAAGAAAGTAAGTGGGAGCTGAATAATATTTCTAAAACCTTATGTAGATGACATATTGTTGATTAGAAATGATATAAATTTCTTGACACGAATAAGGACTTTATTGGAAATAGTTTTCAGCTGAAGTACTTGGGCTAATATAGCATTAGTATTGAGCACAATGATCTATGTAGATAGTAAGTGTCTGATCATGCTAAAGCCAACATTACATGTTGACATGATACTAAAGTAGTTTAGTATTAATACGCCAAGAAGGATGTTCTTTCCGAGGTCATGGTGAAAAGTTGTTTGCGGAAATCGGTGTTCATGAACACAAATAAGAAAAACACATGAATTGGATTTCACTCACCTATGTTTTTGGATTAATCATGTACACCATAATATGTAAAACGACCAGATATGTCCAGTGCTCGAAAAGGTTGTAAGCAAGATACCAAAGTGATCAATATGTTGATCATTGGACAAACAGTGAAAAGTTAAACTTATGATAGATAAGATATGTTTCTCGGAAAATGGAGATAATGAACAGCTCGTTGTAACAAGTTACACCAGCTGAATTTTTGATGTAAACAGTTACACCAATTCAGTCTTCATACTTACTCCAACCGATTTTTGATTTTAATTGGGATTATGTGTTTCACACGTAAGGGTGGCACAGTATGAAGGAACTGTGTTAAGTTAGATACTGTGGCGAATTCTACAACAGAGGCTAAGTATATTGTTGCTTAAAGAAGTAACAAGGGAGGGTATTTTGAGTCATCAGTTCATTTATGAACATGGTATGGTTTCCTAGATGCTTGAAGCTCATGGAACATTGACGAATGATTTCATGACTTATTCTGAAGGAACCAAGGTCCTGCCAAATGATTCAAACATATACAAAGCTAAACTGATAAAATTAGTAAATTTTATGATAGCGTGAAAAACGCGAAGATATGCAAGATACAAACGGGCCTGAAGCATCAGATCCGATGATGAAGTCTATACCACAAATGAAGCATGTATTACACCGGTATGCCATAGGTGTAAAATGCTCAAGCACTGATAATATTATTGACTCTAGTGCAAGTGGGAGACTGTAGGAAATATGACCTAGAGGCAATAATAAAATGTTATTATATATATATTTCCACGTTCGTAATTAATGTTTATATTTCTGTGCTATAATTGCAATGACCCTGACTATGAGATTCAGAAGAAAACTCACTTGCATGTGTGGAAATGTAAACACCAAGAGTTCCTGGTTTAGCCTCTAAGACCAGCTCATGTGCTAACTGATGATTACGTTTTCTTAATCATGGACATTGTTCTTGTAACAAGGATGTCAGTAGCAATGGGAACATATTGTTAGCAGAACAATGATGTTGAACCGACCCCAGTATTGAATGATATACTTAGAGATCACATCGTAACTACGTTATAAGTCATATCATGAAATGTTATCATATACGTAATTCCTTAGACCATGAGAGTATCGAGTTGCTTCACACAGGAAGACATGCTTTGGTTCTTAGATGAATCCTCCTGTAAATGGGAAGTAGTAAAATATGTTCTGGGTATGTCAGATGGTGTGGCTAGTGACTGTGATAGTTCAAGAATGGGATTTGCTCCTTCACGATGAAGAAGATATTCACTTCGGGCCCACTCGGTATGACGGTATCCATTATAGTCTGGCCAGACGCATTGTGATTCAGTCACGGGGATACCGGAATACGATAACGAGAAAATGGACAAACGAGCAAAGAGGATAACGAGTGGCTTGTGTTCAAGAAGTTGTTACACATGGGTGCCAAACATCTCTCCTCTAACTTTGTCATATATCACGAAGCAAAGGGAATGGTACATGAATAAACATAATGGTTCACTCGAAGTTTCTTCGTGTATGTGCGGGAGTCAACATGGGTGTCCATGGCTCCGCTGTTGATTATTGGCTATTGACGAAAGGCTGTTGACCTATGTCCGGAAGATGTTCTGAGTCATGTCCGCATTATACCGAACCCATTGGGTCACACACTTAACAAGCAGTAGTCTGTTAGAATACTAGTATGGTAGAAGGTTTAGTGGAAGCAAAGCAGAATAGTTCATACGGGTACCGGAAGTAGTTCCGGAGATTTATGGAATAGTTCATAAGGGCACCAGAAGTAGTTCTGGGTATTTAGGATATGTTCGGATCTCTTTGGAGTAGTCCCAGGTGGTTCCGGAACATATGAAAATGGTAATGGGAAAGTTTATGATCAACCGGAATAGTTTCGGTGATTGGTGGACAGCTTAAACAATATGTTGTGTTCACCGGACATAATAACCTTTGCCCGGATGGCTCCGAAACCCATTTAGATGGCTCCGGAACATTCGTTAGAGGTTCCGGAAGGTATTGGAAGTGCTCCAAAAGTGTCCGGAATGTCCCGAAACAGTCCCGGTAGGTCCCGGAAGGTCTTGGAAGCTTCTAGAAGGTTCCGGAAGGTTCCGGGCAGTACCACCCACTGCCCTGCGCCCCTGGCCTTGGGGGGCAAGCCACCTAGGCTGCCCTGGCCGGCCAGGTGGTGGGGGCGCACCAAAAAGGGGTGGGAGATCCTCCAGGTGGGATTTCCAAATACCATTATGGAAGGTTTCCGGTGGGAAGGTATGTGTAGGTTTGGAAGGCTTGGGAGTCCAAGTTGGACTCCCAAACCTCCTTGAGCTGCGCCCTAGGCCCCTTGGCCACCTATATAAGGTGAGCCAAGGGTGGGGGGAAGACACACAATCGATCCCCAAGGCCTATGCGCCACCCTCCCTCCTCTAAACCCCGTTGCTCCACTTTTAGACCCCGGTTTAGACGCTGTTCTAGATCGGAATCCGTTAGGGTTTTATCCCTCTAGTTTTCTCAGTGGCGTTCATCTCTGGACGGCGGAGCGCTGCTGGATTGCTGCTACGGGATGTGTGGATACTAATGGAGGGGTCGTACCTTCGACCCTTCTTCGAGGAGCTTGTTCATGGGACTTGTCCGTGGGACTAGATCGCGGGACTTGTTCGTGGGATTGATCGAGGGACTGTTCGTGGGAGAACTTGCGAGATCTACTTCCACTACGTCCACGAGCTTCACCAACTCTACTTCCGCTACATCGGTTGGTGAGCCATGACCGAAAACCTTGTATGCAATCTTCTTGGATGATCGTGGGTTCTTGATTCGTAGGCCGAAATTTTTTGTTTTCTACTACGTTTCCAACAGCAACCACCATTGTCGTCGTAGCCGTGGCCTCGAAGCTCCTGGAGACCCCCTGGCGGCACAGATCGAAGCGGACGAGCCCGGCGCCTCTTCCCGTGGTCGTCCCGTTCCAAATGGTGGCCGGAAACCCACTCCGGCAACCCTCCGCCGCGTCTGCCGGTCGCCGACGGCTAACCGCCGGCAGGCCGGGTTATTTAGCCCTAATGACCCAGTTAATCCCCCCCCCCCCTGAGTCCATGACATGTGGGCCAGCCCCCCCCTAAGCTCCTGTTAGTTAAATCCAACCGGGGATTAACCCTGAGAGAATGACAAGCAGGCCCCACCAGTCAGACCCCCCTGATGTCAGCATTGTGTCATGCTGACGCAATAAAGAAATTCCAGGGAATTAAATTAATCCAGAAAATTCCAGAAAATGAGTTAAACTTGGAAAATTCATAACTAATTCATTTGAACTCCAAATATAGCAAATAATATGTCTAAAATTATCAGAAAAATCCAAGGATTATGAATATGGGCTCTGTTTTCATGTTTGACCATTTTAAAATGGGCGAACAGTGCAAAACATCCATATGGCTATAATTCAAATTCAAATTTGAAGCACTTTTGCAAGTGACTTTGCATTTGACTTCTTTTAAATGGAATTGTACCAACATTGTGACCAAGAACATTACCATTTCAATATTGATCATGTGTTTGATCCATTGCAAATAAATTTATACCATTGTTTGATTGTTTGCTCGATAGACGTGCAACCGGAACCGGAGGCCACCCCCTTCGTTGAAGACACCGTTGTCGAACCTCGTCAGCAAGGCAAGCAAACCCCCATTGATCATATCTATAAAATCCCAATTCCCTCTCAGTCTCTCTTATGCATGTTTAGGAGATCATCGAGACATGTTCTTTCGCATAGTTGAACCCATTCCGATGCATGACCTATCATTTTGCCACCGTATTAAGCAAACGACAATCCTAGCAGATTTAGGAGTTGATTGATGAGCATGTGGCCCCTACAAATGTTACTGTTTTTGCTGCTTAGTGGTACAATGAGGATGTTTTGATTGTGAGTCGGGATGGAATGAACACAGTGGTGTTGATGAAAGTGAAACGTGTTGGTGAATCCACCCTAAACAAAGGTGAACGATGAGAGGCTGTGTAGGAGTACACAATGGGTTGTCTCGTTGAACACTACCCTAGGCCCTGAGTTTCTGTTTTGTGATCCAAGACAAAGAGTATGACCACATGTAGGGTTTTATGGGAGCCCCGTTTGGCCTCTTTACATACCCGATCCAGTCCAGGAGTCACACTAGATTCGGGCTTTTCATTTGATTTATGTATAGATATGTGGGTGGACCTGTGAGGCAGTGAAACCATCTGTCAAAGGTGGCGTCTCGGTCCCTTACATTATCTGAGTCTGTTTCATGGAACCGGCCGGACTCTCGAGTGGTGACAAACTCAGGTAGTCGGCTCCTGGATTAGAGAAGGTGATGTGAGGGTAGTGCCTTGGTTTCATCCACGTCCGACATCCGCTTGAAGGATGACAAGAACGAGACGATAAGTGATGACACGCGTGTGAAGATGCACACCCCTGCAGGGTTAATGAACTATTCGAATAGTTGTGTCCGCGGTTATGGACTACTTGGAAACCTCTACTTGATCATAGACAACTTGAATGGATACTTTTAAAATCCGCAAGATAAGCGTGAGTGCTATGGTGTGCCTCCTCGTGGGAAAGTCGAGGAAGTAACCATAGTGCTGTATTGGTTGGAGATGTAGTGGACTCGTGTACGCTTCTTACCTCAAGTCTGGTACTCGTATTTCAGGATTAGCCAAGTCAAAGCTGGCACTTCTGCATGGTGAAACCCCACCTCCCTTTACCTTGATACTTGAGCATGAGTAGTATAGATCTGATGTAAGTCTTTCTGAGTACGACTTTGTACTCACGTTTGCTTATTCTATGTTTTAGATAAGAACCGGACCCCGATGGAGTCACCTTCGTGAAGCTCGACGTTGACCTTGGTAGTATAGTCCCAGACAGCAGTCTGGTCCCTCGTGGAAGGGCATGTTTGTTTACAAGGCTTCTCTAAGCCATTTGTTAAACTTGTCTGTACTCAGACCTAATTTTCTTTCGTTGTATGATGTAATGTTGATCACAGACATGTGATCTTTGTATGCTCTATGTGTTTATCTATAAAGAGTACTTTGTAGAGTTATGTGATGATACCTGTTGTTCATACTAGGCATGTGTGCTGCGTGTATGTTTATAACATGCATGCCTTAGTATGGGTTTTCGAGACCTTAGTTGTGATCTGGCTGGCGGTCGTTTATACACCAAGTGGCCCTTAGATGTGCGTAGCTTGGGGCGTCGCGATGCGATTGCTCGTGACTCTGTCACGTGCACACTTTGTTGTATGATCGAGCCCGCCCTAGACCCCGACTAAGTGATCGGGCTGGAGTAAGTCTATGTAAGAGTTAGGATCCAATCGATAACATGGTTGAGGCGACTTGTCTATGAGTATGGGATTCACCACCCATAAGCATTTAGACTTGTGAGCGGACGATGAGGACCCATCTCAGATGATCATCCGGCCTGAATGGGATGCCCCTCACGTTCGATGCTTACCGAGAACGTTCTGTGCTTGGCCTTGTCTGCTTAGACAAGTGGGTACGGTTCTCGGCTATCCATGTGATTGTATCGTGACTGGAATTACATACGCTAACCCCGGGTCCCGACAGACTTGGTATCAGAGCAGGACTGTCTGTAGGCTTAGCAACCCTTGGTCGAAGTCGAGTCTAGCATTCTATAGTTATATAGTTACTTAGGTATAAAGGGAACAATGTAAGGCTTCTTTTTCTCCTTACCCTCATCGATCTGAGTTCTGGGTCACCCTTATCTTTTCTATGGGATGATAGGAATAGGCTCATCTATGTCTGACTAGAACATCTCGCTGAGTGCTTCCTTGTAGCCGTAGGACAGTCGTGGTCATCCAGAGTCTTCATGTTTTGAGTTCCTTGAGGAAGTTTTGTCCAATCTCCTCGAGGTTGTCTTGTTTTCCATCCCGGTGTAGCCGTTATGCTGCTGGATTTATCCCGTGTTTCTGTGGATCATTGCCTTCGCATTATAATCTTTTCCGCCTTCATCATGTCTTGTTATCCTTGAATCCATCATTCAACCTGTTCTGATTGTTGATTTTTATCACACAGGATGTCAGGTGGAACTCGTAGTGCTGTTCGTCGGAATCGAGACCGTGTTCGGAATCGAAATGATGATGAACCTCTACCACCGCCTTCTGCAGCGGAAATCATGATGGAAGCTGAGAAGAATCCACGTGATCAAACACGTCTTCTGGAGCTCATCGAGCAGAATACCTCACGTCATTGCAAGGTGGTTGTGAGCATCCAGGACTTCATCCTCCTCAAGCCACCGGTATTCCGATGTTCTTCTGAGCCCCTTGAAGCTGATGATTGGCTCCGTTCCAAGCGTAAGCTTGATACTGCACATGTTGCTCCCGATGATCGAGTTATATTCGCGGCATACTTTCTGGAAGGTGCTGCTGCTGAATGGTGGGAGAACTATGTTGCTATGCAGCTAGATAGTCACGTAGTGACTTGGCAGGAGTTCTGTGTTGCCTTTCGAGGGTACCACCTTCTGGATGAACTGATGGAGCGCAAGAAGGAAGAGTTTTGCAATTTGACTCAAGGAGAGATGTCCATCCATGAGTATGTGAGAGAATTCAACCGTCTTGCTCGGTATGCCCAAGATGAGATCACCACCGATGCCAGAAAGCAGGCAAGGTTCCGCAAGGGACTTAGCCCAATCCTCCGCCATGATCTCAACCTAATCGAATTTTCCACCTTTGAGGATTTTTTCAATAGATCATTCAGAGCTGAACATGGAAATGAGGTCTTTGAAGAGTCTCGCAAGCATGCTCTTGAGCTTGCCCCTTCTTCAAGTTCAGCCCCTCAGAAACGCCGAATTTGGATTCGAACCCGTGTCATACCTCAAAACCTTATTCAGAGACCACCACCGGATATATGCCATCCACCCCAACACATTATTCCACCCAGGAATGATGGTGTGCAATCAAGTAATCCCACTCCCAGCAATTCAGACAGGGTATGCTTTAAGTGTGGTCTTCCAGGCCATTACTTCCGACAGTGCCCTCAGGTCTTGATGGCACCAGGTCATTCTCGACCCAAGCCTCCAAAGAAACCCACCACCAAGACCATCCCAGCAAAGCCTTCATCCACTAGTAGTGGTTGTGTGAACCAAATCTCAGTGGAGGAAACCACTGATGCTTCTGACGTCATTCTTGGCACACTCCCAGTCAATCATGTCCCCGCCTCCGTTCTTTTCGATCCAGGAGCTTCTCGTTCATTCAGGTCAGAGAGTTATGCACTTCGTCATGGATTTTCTTTTGAAGAAATGTTTTCTCCAATGATCATTCAAACTCCTGGTTCAAAGTGGCAAACTAATAGAGTAAGCAATGGCAATCAAATTGCAATTGAGGGTTTAGTATTCCTTGCTTCACTTATAGCCCTCAAGTCTTCGGACATTGATGTCATCCTAGGAATGGATTGGTTATCAAGGCAGAATGCTTTCCTTGATTGTAAAGCCAAATCAGTCAAACTCACCCACCCTTCAGGCCAGATCATTGACTACACATCACCTAGCTCTAAAAACCAGATACATACTTTGAATGTGCTTCCCCTTCCAGACCTTGAAGATGTTCCGGTGGTTCGTGACTTCCCGGATGTCTTTCCTGAAGAGCTGCCGGGAATGCCACCCGACAGGTGTGTAGAGTTCATTGTTGATCTTATACGAGGCACAGCCCCAATTTCCAGACGCCCATATAGAATGGCCCCACATGAGTTAGCTGAGCTAAAAACCCAACTTGATGCTTCGTTGGCAAAAGGCTTCATCCGCCCTAGCTCATCGCCATGGGGTTGCCCCATCCTGTTCGTAACGAAGAAAGATGGAACAGAAAGGATGTGCGTAGACTATCGTCCGCTAAATCTAGCGACGATAAAGAACAAGTACCCACTGCCCAGGATCAATGATCCTTATGATCAACTTGCTGGATCCTCTGTCTTCTCCAAGATGGATTTGAGATTAGGTTATCATCAAATCAAAATCCGAAACGAGGACATTCCCAAAACGGCCTTCACTACTCGTTATGGTCTTTACGAGTATACCGTCATGTCCTTCGGTTTAACCAATTCCCCCGCCACTTTCTCGCGCTTAATGAATTCGATCTTCATGGAGTACTTAGATAAATTTTTTGTGGTTTATCTTGATCACATTCTCATCTACTCGAAGAACGAAGAAGAGCACGCAGAACATCTTAGGTTGGTATTGATGAAACTTAGAGAGCACCGCCTTTATGCCAAGTTCTCCAAGTGTGAATTTTGGCTACCAGAAGTGACCTACTTAGGCCACGTGATTTCTGCGAAAGGTGTTGCAGTCAATCCCGAGAGAGTTCAGGCCGTCCTTGACTGGACTCCACCTGAATCGGTTAAGCAAGTTATGAGTTTTCTCGACTTAGCAAGCTATTGCCGCCGCTTCGTTGAGAACTTTTCTAAAGTTGCAAAGCCTCTTACTGAACTCCTCAAGAAAGATAAGAAATTCCTATGGACCCCCAAGTGCGAGGAAAGCTTTCAAGAGCTAAAAAGAAGATTGACTTCTGCACCCGTACTTGCACCTCCAGACACCAAAAGGGATTTCGAGATCTATTGTGATGCTTCACGGCAAGGGTTAGGATGCATACTTATGCAAGATCGACATGTGGTAGCTTATGCTTCACGCCAGATGCGGCCACATGAAGAGAACTATCCTACCCATGATCTTGAACTCGCTGCCGTAGTTCATGCCCTGAAGACTTGGCGACATTACCTCCTTGGTAATCGTTGTGAAATATATTCCGACCACCAAAGCCTCAAATACATATTCACCCAGCCAGATCTTAACCTCAGGCAAAGACGCTGGATAGAGTTGATAAAAGATTATGACTTAGGAATTTCTTACACCCCAGGCAAAGCCAATGTCATGGCTGATGCACTAAGTCGTAAGTCGTATTGTAACAACCTCATGTTACAACAGTATCAACCATTTCTTCATGAGGAATTTTGCAAGCTCAATCTTGAGATAGTTCCTCGTGGATCTCTTTTCAACTTGGTGGCGAAACCAACCCTTGAGGATCAAATCATAGCCGCCCAGAAACAAGATAGTAGTATTCAAGAGACCAAGCAGAACATTGTTAGCGGAGTTGCTAAATGTTTCTCTGCAAATGATCAAGGAACGATATTCTTTGAAAATCGTTTAGTAGTTCCTGAAAATGAAGACCTAAAGCAGCTGATCCTTAAGGAAGCTCATGACACTCCCCTCTCAATTCATCCCGGTAGCACAAAAATGTACCGAGATCTACGCCAGAGATTTTGGTGGACCCGGATGAAGAGAGACATTGCACAATTTGTTGCTGAATGTGATGTTTGTCGTCGCATTAAGGCAGAACACCAAAGACCTGCTGGTACTCTTCAACCATTGTCTATTCCCAAGTGGAAATGGGACAAGGTCGGTATGGACTTCATCACCGGCTTTCCAAAAACCCAGAAAGGAAACAATGCCATCTTCGTTGTCATAGATAGGCTTTCCAAAGTTGCTCACTTTCTTCCTGTTCGCGAGTCTATAACTGCTAGTCAGTTAGCGGACTTGTATATCTCTAGAATTGTGTCTCTTCACGGTGTTCCTTTGGTGATCAATTCTGATCGTGGTAGCCTTTTCACCTCTAGATTTTGGGAAAGTTTTCAAAATGCTATGGGCACTCATCTATCCTTTAGTACAGCTTTCCACCCTCAGTCTAGCGGTCAAGTTGAAAGAGTTAATAAAATCTTGGAAGACATGCTCAGAGCTTGTGTTATCTCATTCAGCAAGAATTGGGAGAGATCTCTTCCCTTCGCCGAATTTGCTTATAACAATAGCTATCAATCTAGTCTGAACATGGCTCCTTTTCAACTCCTCTATGGACGACGATGTCGAACACCCCTAAACTGGTCAGAAACCGGTGAAAGAAAACTCTTTGGACCGGATATGATCAAGGAAGCAGAAGAACAAGTTCGCATTGTTCGTGATCGTTTGAAAGCCACTCAGTCTCGTCAAAAGAGCTACTATGATCGTCATCATAGAGAGGAGAGCTACAGTATTGATGAGAAGGCTTACCTTCGGGTTACTCCTCTTAAGGGAACCCAAAGATTCGGTATCAAAGGCAAGTTGGCCCCACGTTACATCGGACCTTTCCGCATTCTCGCTAAACGTGGAGAAGTTGCCTACCAACTTGAACTACCCCCTCACCTTTCCCGAGTACATGATGTATTCCATGTGTCACAACTCAGGCGTTGCTTCAAGGACCCCATCCGCGAAGTCGACCATGAAACGCTTGATCTCCAAGATGACCTTTCTTATCGAGAGTACCCTGTTCGTATTCTTGATTCAGCAGAGCGTGTCACTCGTCGTCAGAAGATCAAGTTCTTCATAGTGCAATGGTCACATCACTCCGAGAAAGAAGCAACATGGGAAAGAGAAGACCGCCTCCGTGCCGAGTACCCCACCTTCCTCCCGACGACTTCTGAATCTCGGGACGAGATTCTTTTGAGTGGGGGCGAGTTGTCAGAACCCCAACTAGGGTAAGTGCTAGGGTTGTTTGATCCCTTTGCATCATGCAAAATTTTCAAAATAAATTCAAAAATGGGGAAAATAAAAGCCCTGAGAATTTAAATAAATGGCCAGATAAAAATCTTTTTCCAAAAATCTGTTGAACATTTGGAAAATTCATATAAATGATGCTGATCATTTTAAAAGTGGTTTGGGATCAATCCCATGCACATGGAATTTTCTAATATTCAAACAGTGGCTTTGGAAATTAAAATAACCCTATTTGGATTGAAATTCAAAATATATTGAATTTCAAAAATGCTCAAACTCTACAAGTGACTTGCTACTGGTCACCTAGGATTTATAAAAATGTTTGGGCATTTTACAAAATTGCTCTGCTATTTATTTTGGGGCAAAACCAATTACAGAAAAGGAAACAGAAACAAAACACAGAGAAAAAGAAAAGGGGGAAAAGGAGCCCACCCAACCGGGCCCCCCCGGCCCAACTTACCTTTCCAGCCCAGCCCACCAGCGCCACCTTGTCTTCTTCCTCCCCGGCGCCCGAAGCAGCTCGGTGGCGAGCCGAGCGCCGTGGACGCCACCGAGGGCTTCTGGAGCCTCCTCTTCTCTCTGCGAGCGCCACGCAGCTCGCCCAGAACCCCCCAGTTCTTTCCCCCTCCTCTGGCTCTCTCTCCTTCCCTCTCTCGCCGGATTCTGCGAGCAGCCGAGACCACGACGGAGCGCCGCCTCGCACCGACGCGGCCAGAGGCCACACCTCGCCCCCCCCAGCGTGTCGTTCGTCCTCCCCGACGTCGACTTCCTCAAGCTGCCGCGCCAATTGAGCCCGAGCCGCACCAAAGACGTCGCGAGCACCAAGACTTCGTCGCCGGCCGCCGAGGAGGGGAACGCCAAATTCGTCGTCGCCGCGCCCTCCCAACTGTCGCCGTCGACGCCGTTGCATCCGGGGTGAGCCCCTCGTTGTTTTCCCCCTTCTCCCGCACTTCCCCGTGCCCTGTGCCCGTTTTCCCTCTTCAACCGACGCCGGCAACCGCCATTGTCGTCGTAGCCGTGGCCTCGAAGCTCCTGGAGACCCCCTGGCGGCACAGATCGAAGCGGACGAGCCCGGCGCCTCTTCCTGTGGTCCTCCCGTGCCAAATGGTGGCCGGAATCCCACTCCGGCAACCCTCCGCCGCGTCTGCAGGTCGCCGGCGGCTAACCGCCGGCAGGTCGGGTTATTTAGCCCTAATGACCCAGTTAATCCCCCCCTGAGTCCATGACATGTGGGCCAGCCCCCCCTAAGCTCCTGTTAGTTAAATCCAACCGGGGATTAACCCTGAGAGAATGACAAGCAGGCCCCACCAGTCAGACCCCCCTGATGTCAGCATTGTGTCATGCTGACGCAATAAAGAAATTTCAGGGAATTAAATTAATCCAGAAAATTCCAGAAAATGAGTTAAACTTGGAAAATTCATAACTAATTCATTTGAACTCCAAATATAGCAAATAATATGTCTAATATTATCATAAAAATCCAAGGATTATGAATATGGGCTCTATTTTCATGTTTGACCATTTTAAAATGGGTGAACAGTGCAAAACATCCATATGGCTATAATTCAAATTCAAATTTGAAGCACTTTTGCAAGTGACTTTGCATTTGACTTCTTTTAAATGGAATTGTACCAACATTGTGAGCAAGAACATTACCATTTCAATATTAATCATGTGTTTGATGCATTGCAAATAAATTTATACCATTGTTTGATTGTTTGCTCGATAGACGTGCAACCGGAACCGGAGGCCACCCCCTTCGTTGAAGACACCGTTGTCGAACCTCGTCAGCAAGGAAAGCAAACCCCCATTGATCATATCTATAAAATCCCAATTCCCTCTTAGTCTCGCTTATGCATGTTTAGGAGATCATCGAGACACGGTCTTTCGCATAGTTGAACCCATTCCGATGCATGACCTATCATTTTGCCACCGTATTAAGCAAACCACAATCCTAGCAGATTTAGGAGTTGATTGATGAGCATGTGGCCCCTACAAATGTTACTGTTTTTGCTGCTTAGTGGTACAATGAGGATGTTTTGATTGTGAGTCGGGATGGAATGAACACAGTGGTGTTGATGAAAGTGAAACGTGTTGGTGAATCCACCCTAAACAAAGGTGAACGATGTGAGGCTGTGTAGGAGTACACAGTGGGTTGTCTCGTTGAACACTGCCCTAGGCCCTGAGTTCCTGTTTTGTGATCCAAGACAAAGATTATGACCACATGTAGGGTTTTATGGGAGCCCCGTTTGGCCTCTTTACATACCCGATCCAGTCCAGGAGTCACACTAGATTCGGGATTTTCATTTGATTTATGTATAGATATGTGGGTGGACCTGTGAGGTAGTGAAACCATCTGTCAAAGGTGGCTTCTCGGTCCCTTACATTATCTGAGTCCGTTTCGTGGAACCGGCCGGACTCTCGAGCGGTGACAAACTCAGGTAGTCGGCTCCTGGATTATAGAAGGTGATGTGAGGGTAGTGCCTTGGTTTCATCCACGTCCGACAGCCGCTTGAAGGATGACAAGAACGAAACGATAAGTGATGACACGCGTGTGAAGATGTACACCCCTGCAGGGTTAATGAACTATTCGAATAGCCGTGTCCGCGGTTATGGACTACTTGGAAACCTCTACTTGATCATAGACAACTTGAATGGATACTTTTAAAATCCGCAAGATAAGCGTGAGTGATATGGTGTGCCTCCTCGTGGGGAAGTCGAGGAAGTAACCATAGTGGTGTATTGGTTGGAGATGTAGTGGACTCGTGTACGCTTCTTACCTCAAGTCTGGTACTCGTAGTTCAGGATTAGCCAAGTCAAAGCTGGCACTTCTGCATGGTGAAACCCCACCTCCCTTTACCTTGATACTTGAGCATGAGTAGTATAGATCTGATGTAAGTCTTGCTGAGTACGAATTTGTACTCACGTTTGCTTATTCTATGTTTTATATAAGAACCGGACCCCGATGGAGTCACCTTCGTGAAGCTCGACGTTGACCTTGGTAGTATAGTCCCAGACAGCAGTCTGGTCCCTCGTGGAAGGGCATGTTTGTTTACAAGGCTTCTCTAAGCCATTTGTTAAACTTGTCTGTACTCAGACCTAATTTGCTTCCGTTGTATGATGTAATGTTGATCACAGACATGTGATCTTTGTATGCTCTATGTGTATATCTATAAAGAGTACTTTGTAGAGTTATGTGATGATACCTGCTGTTCATACTATGCATGTGTGCTGCATGTATGTTTATAACATGCATGCCTTAGTATGGGTTTTCGAGACCTTAGTTGTGATCTGGCTGGCGGTCGTTTATACACCAAGTGTTCCTTAGATGTGTGTAGCTTGGGGCATCGCGATGCGATTGCTCGTGACTCTGTCACGTGCACACTTTGTTGTATGATCGAGCCCGCCCTAGACCCCGACTAAGTGATCGGGCTGGAGTAAGTCTATATAAGAGTTAGGATCCAATCGATAACATGGTTGAGGCGACTTGTCTATGAGTATGGGATTCACCACCCATAAGCATTTAGACTTGTGAGCGGACGATGAGGACCCATCTCAGATGATCATCCGGCCTGAATGGGATGCCCCTCACGTTCGATGCTTACCGAGAACGTTCTGTGCTTGGCCTTGTCTTCTTAGACAAGTGGGTACGGTTCTCGGCTCTCCATGTGATTGTATCGTGACTGGAATTACATACGCTAACCCCGGGTCCCGACAAGGAAGCCGGGGCACACTTCTCCCAACTGCACCAACCCGCGCTTTGCTCGGCTCCCACCGCCTCCACCTAGCTCTAGTCCGAGCACTGCGATGGTGAAGGCACAACCACGTGCAGTTCGAGTGAACAACGTGATGCTCACAGATGCTCAGCAGTCTTCAGAGATCGATCTTGGTAGGTTGCTTGTGTGTTCAGTTCCCGCGACAGTTCTGTTCGATTCCGGAGCTTCCCATTCATTCGTAACACACTCCTTTGCTTCAACAAATGACCTTCAAACCGAGTTGCTCCCAAAACCCCTTGCGGTTCACACTCCGGGTTCAAGGTCCAGCTCGTCCGTTTTCTGTTCCAGATGCGGAGATATATATCCAGGGGGTTATCTTTTTAGCATCCCTGGTTGTCTTGCCTTGTTCCGACATTAATGTCATTTTGGGCATGGATTGGCTTGTGCAGCGGAAGGCCAACATTGATTGCCCTTCAAGATCCGTGAAGTTGACACATGCTTCAGGCGCAGAAGTCTTGTACACTTGTGGCTCTATGTCAGGACCAGCACAGTTGTACTCCTTGAACGCAGGAGTTGCACCTTTGCTCGAAGAAGTCAAAGTTGTCTGTGAGTTCCCAGACGTCTTTCCAGAGGAGTTGCCAGGAATTCCCCCAGTTCGAGCTATTGAGTTTGTTATTGAGCTAGAGCCTGGTACTTAGCCGATTTCTCGGCATCCGTACAAGATGTGTTCGGAGGAGTTGATTGAGCTAAAGAAGCAGTTGACAGATTTTGAGGTAGGAGGTTTTATCCGCGCCAGCACCTCCCCTTGGGGCGCACCAGCTTTGTTTGTCAAGAAGAAAGATGGGACAGCCGCTTGGTCCAGGACTATCACGGTATCAACAAGAAGACCATCAAGAACAAATACCCTCTACCCCGCATAAATGATCTGTTCGAACAGTTGAATGGGGCTAAGGTGTTTTCCAAGCTTGACTTGAGGATGGGGTATCATCAAATCCGTGTTCGTGAAGAGGACATTCCCAAGACCGCGTTCAACACACGTTATGGGTTGTATGAGTTCACAGTCATGACTTTCGGCTTCTCAAACGCCCCTCCAACATTCATGAGAGCTATGAACTATTTGTTCCAACAATGGCTTGATGTGTTTGTAATCCACTACCTCGATGACATTCTTGTCTATTCCAAGTCAGAGGCTGAACATGACGAACATCTACACCTAGTGCTGCAGAAGTTGAGAGAGCACCGTTACTACGCCAAGTTCTCCAAGTGTGAGTTGATCAAGAGCCGAAGAATGTCGGGACCGGGGGTTAGCGTATGCAAGTCCAGTTAAGACATAGTCATATGGAGAGCCGTGAACCATACCCACTTGTCTAAGCAGACAAGGCCAAGCACAGAACGTTCTCGGAGAGCATCGTACGTGAGGGGCATCCCATCCAGGCCGGATGATCAACTGAGATGGGTCCTCATCGTCCGCACACAAGTCTAATGATATGGGTGGTGAACTCCCATATTCAAAGACAAGTCGCCTCAACCATACTATCGACTATCTCATAACTCTTACATAGACTTACTCCAGCCCGATCACTTAGTCGGGGTCTAGGGCGGGCTCGATCATACCACAAAGTGTGCACGAGACGGAGTCTCGAGCAATCGCATCGCGATGCCCCAAGCTGCGCACATCTAAGGGCCACTTGGTGTATGAAAGACCGCCAGCCAGATCACAACTAAGGTCTCGAAAACCCATACAAAGACATGCATGTTATCAACATACACGCTGCACACATGCCTTGTATGAACAGTAGGTATCATTGCAATTCTCTACAAAGTATACATTTTTATTGATAACTCTTATAGAGTGCACACAGAGATCACAAACATGTGATCCAACATTACAACACAAGCGGAAGAAAATTATGTCTGAGTACAGACAAGTTTAACAAATGGCTTAAGAAGCCTTATTTAAACACAAACCCTCCACGAGGGAACCAGTCGTCTGACTGGGACTAGACTAGCTTGATCTTCAGTCGTCCAGTTCGATGAAGAAGCCACCTTCGGGGTCAGTGGGTTCATCTAAAACATAGATTAAGCAAACGTGAGTACAAAGTCGTACTCAGCAAGACTTACATAGGAGCTATACTACTCATGCACATGTATCAAGGTAAAGGGAGGTGGGGTTTCACTTGCAGAAATGCCAGCTTTGACTTGGCTAGTCCTGAACTACGAGTACCAGACTTTGGGGTAAGAAGCATACACGAGTCCACTACTTTCTCCAACCAATTACACCACTATGGTGCCTTCCTCGACCTCCCCACGAGAAAACACGCCATAGCACTCACACTTATCTTGGTGTGTTTTAGAAGTATCCGGTTCAAGTTGTCTAATAATCAAGCTAAGCTTTCCAAGCAGTCCATAACCGCGGACGCGGCTATTCGAATAGTTTTGTTAACCCTGCAGGGGTGTACCTCTACACACACATGATCATCATTTACCGCCTTTGATCTCGACACCATTCAAGGGGTGCCAGCGAGGATGCTCACCACAACTGTTACCTCATAGCCTATCTAGTCCAAGAAAGCCGCCTACTTGGGTTGGCTACCACTATCGTGAACCCGGCCGGTTTACCGAAGTGGACCCAAGTAATGTGTGCGTGGTGCATAAGCCGGTCTCGGATGAGCCGTTCTCACACTTAGCATCCAGGCCACAGACCTACCAGAACTCCGAACTATTGCGACATCTGGACATCGAAAGGGATGAGTCAATAGGTTGAGAGGGGTCAGTGAGCCCAATGTGTGGTTGTACTCTTCATCTTGGATCACCACACAAGAACTCGGACTTAGGGCGGTGTTCAACGAGACAACCCACCGTGTACTCCTACACAGCCTCTCATCGTTCACCTTGTATTAGGGTCGATTCACCAACACTTTTCTACCATCATCATCATGATCACTACCATCCCGACTCACATCACAGTATCATCATGATATCATACTAAGCATGCAATAAGCGATAATCATTTGCAGGGGCCACATGATATCAATCAACTCCAACATTTGCTAGGATTGTGGTTTGCTTACTACTGTGACAAGATGATAGTTCATGCAAAGGAATGGGTTCATCTATGCGGTAGAAACGAAACATGGTGATCATCCTAAACAATGCATAAGCGAGACATGAGAGGGAAGTGGGATTTTATCGACATGATCAATGGGGGTTTGCATGCCTTGCTGACGAGGTTCGGTTTCTGGGTCTTCAGCGAAGGGGGCAGCCTCCTGCTCCGGTTCCACCTCTACTCGACAAACAACAAGCAAAGTAGCAAAGTAAATACAATGCACAATCACATGATGGAAGGTTGAAACTTGATGTATATGCTTTGATGTGTGAAGCAATTCCATTTAAATGGAGTATATTGAAAATTGAATTGCAAATCCAAACTCTAATTTGAATTCAAACTTGACCAAGTTACATGTGACATTGTTTGATCATTTTGAACCTTTTGGAAAGGTGTATGATATGCCTCTGAAGTGTGGTTGAAATATAGCATAATTCCATGGTCCAAGTTGCAAAAGCATTTGATTTAAATTTGAAATAATTCCAAATAATTCAAATGACATATGCTACTGGTCCCATTTTAAAATCAACTCCAACATAGTTTAAAGTTGCATTTTTGGATAGCTTATTTTCTCCTGATCATTTTTCATATATTATTTCTCCAATTTGGAGTTAATATGAATTTTCTATGAATTTCCAAAGTTTGGGGTATTTTCTGGATTTTTCTGAATTTCTTTAATTCATCTAATTTCGGGAAATTCATTTATTCGATTTATTGCGCCAGGCTGACGTCAGGGGGGGGGCTGACATGTGGGTCCAGGGTGTTAGTGGCTGGGTTAATTAACCCGGCTGGGTTAACTTAACCAGTGACTTAATTAAGCCACTGGGCCCACTTGTCAGTGACCTAGGGTCACTTAACCCAGGTGGGGTTAAGTCCCTAAGCACGGCCACGTCGGCGGGGCTGCCGGCGGCTAAATGACGGCGACCAGACCCGCGGTGGTGCTCTGCGTTCTCCCTCTCCTGGCCACCATTCGCTACGCCGAGACCACCGGGACGTAGCCCATGCGCTCGCACGTCACCTGGTGCACGCGGTTGTCCTTGGGGGTGACCAAATCGACGACGGCAAGCTCACCGGCGGCAACAGAAACGCGGCGAGGACGCAATCATCACTGTGGTGCACCAACTTGAGCGTGGCTTGGTGCGTTCGACGCGTAGAAACAAGGTGAAGATGATGAACAACTCGGTGCAGGCAGAGGAGCACGGGAGCTAGCTCGAGCTCATCCATGGCGGAGGCCGTGCTCGTCTCCCATGGCGGATCCGTCTAGAGGGAGTAATCGAGGGGGAAAAGTTAGGGGTTTTGATCCCGAGCTCACCCTGAGTCTAACTGAAGCGACGACTTGCTCTGGGAGGCTCTGGTGCTGCCGGAATTCAAGGTCGATCCGCGGCGGCCGGAGACGAAGACGACGAAGCTAGCGAGCTCATGGAGGCGTCTGGCTCCGATTCCTTCTGCACGGTGGGGTTGTAGACGACGGCGGAGCGGTTGGACTTGGCGTAGCGGCCTCTCGTCGACGGTGGCCGCGTGAAGACGGCAGCGTGCTCCACGGATGCTCACGGGCGGCGATGGAATCGGGTGCAGGAGGAGGGGGAAGACGATAAGGAGGGGGGGAATGGATCGGGACGTCTCCCAGACCTCTCCAGGCGAGGAGATAAGCCCTGGGCAGGCAGGCAGCTGCCTGGCGCGCCCACGGTGCTCGCCGGCGACCTGGGTGCCTGCCTGGCCGGGGTTGTAGACGCATGTGCCCCCCGGTGGGCTGGGCTGGGCTGATGCTAGGCCAGGTACGGTAAGTTGGGCCTCTTCTCTCTCTTCTCTGTTCTTTTCTGTTTTTATTTTCTGACATTTGTTCTGTTTAGCTAAATAAAATAGCTAAACATTTTAATAAATGCTCATAATTTTTATGTGGCCTCATAAAACAAAATACTATCCACTCATAAATTTTGAACATTTTTAAAATTCAAAAGATTTGAATTTTAAATCAAATAGGGGTATTTGATTAATTCCAAGGCACTGTTTGAATATTTTAAAAATCTATGAGCATGGGGTGGGTCCCACATCACTTGATATGTGATCACACTCATTTATAAGACTTTTCAAAAATCTAACATGAATTTTTGGAGAAGATTTTTATCTGGCCTTTTGAATTAATTCATCTGTGGGGGGGTTCCTTCTCCCATTTTTCTTTTGATTTTGATTTCAAAGATTTCTTTTGAAAAATTTAACATGATGCAAGTGACTTGCTAACCCTAGCACATTACCTAACAGAGGGTTCTGAAAACTCGCCCCCACTCAACAGAATCTTGTCCCGAGATTCAGAAGTCTGCGGGAGGAAGGAGGGATACTCGGCACTGAGAAGGTCTTCTCTTTCCCACGAAGCTTCTCTCTCAGAGTGGTGTGACCACTGCACTTTCAGAAACTTAATCTTCTGACGACGAGTGACACGCTCTGCGGAATCAAGAATACGAATGGGGTATTCTCGATAAGAAAGGTCATCTTGGAGATCAAGCGTTTCTTGGTCGACTTCGCGGATGGGGTCCTTGAAGCAACACCTGAGTTGGGACACATGGAATACATCATGTACTCGGGAAAGGTGCGGGGGTAGTTCAAGTTGGTAGGCAACTTCTCCACGTTTACAAATAATGCGGAAAGGTCCGATGTATCGTGGGGCCAACTTGCCTTTGATACCAAATCGTTGGGTTCCCTTCAGAGGAGTAACCCGAAGGTAAGCCTTCTCATCCAGATTGTAGCTCTCTTGCCTATGATGACGATCATAGTAGCTTTTCTGACGAGACTGGGTTGCTTTCAATTGATCACGAACAATGCGAACTTGCTCTTGTGCTTCCTTGATCATGTCCGGTCCAAAGAATTGTCTTTCACCGGTTTCTGAACAGTTTAGTGGTGTTCGACATCGTCGTCCATATAGGAGTTCAAAAGGAGCCATGTTCAGACTAGATTGAAAACTATTGTTATAAGCAAATTCGGCAAATGGAAGAGACTTCTCCCAATTCTTTCCGAATGAGATAACACAAGCTCTGAGCATGTCTTCAAGAATTTGGTTAACCCTTTCGACTTGACCGCTAGACTGAGGATGGAAAGCTGTACTAAAGGAGAGATGAGTTCCCATAGCATTCTGAAAGCTTCCCCAAAATCTAGAGGTGAAAAGGCTACCACAATAAGAATTGATTTCCAAAGGAACACCGTGAAGGGATACAATTCTAGAGATGTACAAGTCCGCTAACTGTCTAGCAGTTATAGACTCGCGAACCGGCAGGAAGTGAGCAACTTTGGAAAGCCTATCTATGACAACGAAGATGGCATTGTTTCCTTTCTAGGTTTTCGGAAAGCCGGTGATGAAGTCCATACCGACTTTGTCCCATTTCCACTCGGGAATAGACAAAGGTTGAAGTGTACCAGCAGGTCTTTGATGTTCTGCCTTAATGCGACGACAAACATCACATTCGCCAACAAATTGAGCAATGTCTCTCTTCATCCTAGTCCACCAAAATCTCTGGCGTAGATCTCGGTACATTTTTGTGCTACCGGGATGAATCGAGAGGGGTGTGTCATGGGCTTCCTTGAGGATGAGTTGCCTTAGTTCCCTATTCTTAGGTACTACCAAACGATTTTCAAAAAATACCGTTCCCTTGCTATCTGTGGAGAAACATTTAGCAACTCCGCTAACAATGTTCTCCTTGATTCGGCGAACACCTCGTGCACGCCTTTGGGAAACTATGATTTGATCCTCAAGAGTTGGTTTCGCCACCAAGGTAGAAAGATAGCCATGAGGAACAATCTCAAGGTTGAGCTTGCGAAATTCCTCATGAAGAAGTGGTTGATACTGTTGTAACATGAGGTTGTTACAATACGACTTACGACTTAGTGCATCAGCCATGAAATTGGCTTTGCCTGGGGTGTAAGAAATTCCTACGTCGTAATCTTTTATCAACTCAATCCAGCGTCTTTGCCTGAGATTAAGATCTGGCTGGGTGAAAATATATTTGAGGCTTTGGTGGTCGGAATAGATCTCACAACGATTACCAAGGAGGTAATGTCGCCAAGTTGTTAGGGCATGAACTACGGCAGCGAGTTCAAGGTCATGGGTAGGATAGTTCTCTTCATGTGGCCGCAACTGGCATGAAGCATAAGCTACCACATGTCGATCTTGCAGAAGTATGCATCCTAACCCTTGCCGTGATGCGTCACAATAGATCTCGAAATCCTTTTTGGTGTCTGGAGGTGCAAGTACGGGTGCAGAAGTCAATCTTCTTTTTAGCTCTTGAAAGCTTTCCTCGCACTTGGGACTCCATAAGAATTTCTTATCTTTCTTGAGGAGTTCAGTTAGAGGCTTTGCAACTTTAGCAAAGTTCTCGACGAAGCGACGACAATAGCTGGCTAGGCCAAGAAAACTCCTAACTTGCTTAACCGATTCAGGTGGAGTCCAGTCAAGGACGGCCTTAACTCTCTCGGGATTCACAACAATGCCTTTTGCAGAAATCACGTGGCCTAAGTAGGTCACTTCTGGTAGCCAGAATTCACACTTGGAGAATTTAGCATACAGGCAATGCTCTCTAAGTTTCATCAATACCAGCCTTAAGTGCTCGGCATGATCTTCTTCGTTCTTCGAGTAGATGAGAATATCATCGAGATAAACCACAACAAATTTATCTAGGTACTCCATGAAGATCGAATTCATCAAGCGTGAGAATGTGGCGGGGGCATTGGTTAAACCAAAGGACATGACACTGTACTCGTAAAGACCATAACGAGTAGTAAAAGCCGTTTTGGAAATGTCCTCGTTTCGGATTTTGATTTGATGATAACCTAATCTCAAATCCATCTTGGAGAAGACAGAGGATCCTGCAAGTTGATCATAAAGATCATTGATCCTGGGCAATGGGTACTTGTTCTTTATCGTCGCTAAATTTATCGGGCGATAGTCTACGCACATCCTTTCTGTTCCATCTTTCTTCTTTACGAACAGAACGGGGCAACCCCATGGCGATGAGCTAGGGCGGATGAAGCCTTTTGCCAACGAAGTATCAAGTTGGATTTTTAGCTCAGCTAACTCATGTGAGGCCATTTTGTATGGGCGTTTGGAATTTGGTGCGGTTCCTGGTACAAGATCCACTATAAACTCTGTCGGGTGGCATGCCCGGCAGCTCTTCAGGAAAGACATCCGGGAAGTCACGAACCACCGAAATATCTTCAAGTTCGGGAAGGGGAAGTACATTCAAGGAATGCACTTGGGTTCTTGTTCTGGGTGAGGTATAGTTGACGGTTTTGCCTGAAGGGTGGGTGAGTTTCACGGATTTGCCTTTGCAATCCAGGTAGGCATTCTGTCTTGATATCCAATCCATGCCAAGGATGACATCAATATCTGAAGACTTGAGGGCTATGAGTGAAGCAAGGAATACTAAACCCTCAATTGCAATTTGATTACCATGGCTTACTCTATTAGTTTGCCATCTTGACCCTGGAGTTTGAATAATCATTGGGGTGGACAATTCAACAAAGGATAACTCATGACGAAGTGCATAACTTTCCGACATGAATGAATGAGATGCTCCTGGGTCGAAAAGAACGGAAGTAGGAACATAATTGACTGGGAGCGTACCAAGAATGACGTCAGTGGTGCCGTCAGTCTCTTCGGCGGCGATCTGGTTCACACGTCCACGAGTGGCGGGAGGAGCGGGTTTGGCGGTGTAGACCTTTTGGGGTGGCTTGCCACGACCATTGTTGTTGCCTCCGGCACGGGGTGGAGCATTCTGATTCTGGATCTGGTTCTGGGGACACTCACGAGAATAGTGGCCTGCCTGACCACACTTCTAACAGGCTCCAAAAACGGTGCGTGGAGCTGGGTTGTTTGGTGGAGCTGGGTGGAACTGGGTTGGTGGACGAGGCGCCACATAGAATGGCCTCGGTGGGTTGTTCTGGCGGAACATACTATTAGGGATCCAGATCTTGCGCTTCTGAGAGCCAGAACTGGATGAACTGTCGTCTCTAGGGTGTTTGCGGAAATCGTTGGGGGTGTTCATGTCCTCTGCCTTGATGGCCTTGTTGACAAGGACCTGGAAGGTGGCAAAGTCATGTAGGTTGAGCTCACGACGGAGTCCAGAGTTTAGGCCACGACGGAACCTCTCTTGCTTCTTTGCGTCGGTGGAGACTTCTTCGGTAGCATAATGAGCAAGTCGGTTGAACTCACGACTAAACTCGTCAACGGTCCTCCTGCCTTGAGTGAGGTTGCAGAACTCCTCACGCTTGCGGTCCATAAGACCCTTGGGAATGTGGTGCTCGCGGAAGGACGTGCAGAATTCCTCCCAAGATGTAGGCGGTCCAATGGGACGCATATTCAGGAAGTTGTCCCACCAAGAGCTAGCTGCGCCTTCGAGGTGATAGGTGGCATAGCTGACCTTGTCGCCATTTGCAACATGGCCTGCTTGGAGCTTCCTCTCGATGCTGCGAAGCTAGTCATCGGCGTCAAGGGGCTCGGTGGAGTAACTGAAAACCGGGGGATGAAGTCGGATGAAGTCGTTTAGGGACACCAACTCATTGCGCTGCTGAGTGGTGTTGCGAGCAATGACTTCCAGCAGATGGTGAGAGTCTCGGTGGTTCCTCTCAACCTCCATCAGAACCTGAGCCATCGTGGGTGGGGGTGGAAGGTTGCCTTCCTCCTGGTCGTTTCCACGACCTTGGTTACGACCAATCTGGCCACGGGTTCCTTGAGACATCCTGAAGGTGAAAAACCAAAGTCAAACAGAGTTGATTGGGAGAGTCTAAACAAGGTATTGAAGTACTGGAAGGATTACAGAGCAAAGGAAGTAATCATCTTGACAACATGGTGATAAAAGCATACAAGCCATATATTCACAAGCTGTCATACAAACCATACATCGTTTTAGTACAAGCACCAAGCTAATACAAACGTGATGAAGATGATACATCCTTCAGAGGAACTCTGACTTCCTATACATTATTTATCTAAGCCTCTGGAACTTAGACACCTTGCTTACAATACACTAAGATACTACTACATCCTCACTAAGTAAGACCACAGGCGGTCTCACTCATCTCCATCTCCATAGTAGTTCTCGTAAAAGTTACCCGCGTATCCCGGTAGCTGGAGGTGACCATCGGAAAACACGGAGGCCTGTGGACCCTGATATCCATTTGGGCAAGGATGGGGACTAGGTCCAGCGTAGGGTGGAAGCAAAGGACCACGGGGTGGAAAAATGCCTCCAATCTCGGGCCAAGCAACTCGAGAAGGCATCTGAGTCCTCACTGGGTAGATAGCATCATGCTCAACTGATCCCACGCTCACAAAGGGTGCCAAGAGTGTCAGTGCTCGATACAGACGAACACGGGTGGCGTGGAGCTCGAAACGGAGAGCGCGTGCATCACGATCTCGATCACTAGCAAACCTAGCAGTCATCTGAAGTGCTGGATCTTCTGCAGAGTGATCTGAGTAGAGTCCGGTGTAATATCCCTCTTCTCCTGGAAGTGCAGTAGGGATATAGCGGAAAGAGGTCTCTCTCAGCAAAGTGTGCTCCTCTCTCAGCAGTGTCATACATGAATATGCAGCATCCTGCACAACCATGTTCTCGGTAATGCCAATGTCATGTCCAAAGTGATAGGCTGAGTGACTCCAAGGTGGTGCGGGTAGATCCGAACAATGCAGTGGAACTGCGTCTGGTTGAAGTCGTGAAACTTCTCTTCGACGGTGTACTCAGGGTACCACCGATATCCCACATAGGACATCATCTCGATCAACGTGGCAGGATGGCCACGCACACCGAGGCACCTGGTCAAACGAACAATCTGCCGAGGGGGAAGATCGGCCATCTGAAACAGAAAGGAGTTTGCAAATGCATCAGATTATGAGATAAACCTGGAATGACTCGGACAGCATAACGGCTGTAATTGCAAGAAAAAGACAATTTCTTACAACATGGAAACAGCACTTACATACGATGTATTAAATCAGGAAGCATAACAACTCTAACAAACCGGTCACAACTTTCCTACGGCTACAAGGAAGCAAACAACGAGATGTTCTAATCAGACAGATGAGAGCCTAGTCCTATCTTCCCGTAGAATAAGATGAGGGTGACTCAGAACTCACAACGAAGGGGGTAAGGAGAAAAAAGAAGCCTTACGTTGTTCCCTTATATACCCAGAGTAACTATATAACTATAGCAAGCTAGACTCAACTTCGGCCAAGGCTACTAGTCCTACAGTCAGTCCTGCTCTGATACCAAGTATGTCGGGACCCGGGGTTAGCGTATGCAAGTCCAGTTAAGACATAGTCATATGGAGAGCCGAGAACCGTACCCACTTGTCTAAGCAGACAAGGCCAAGCACAGAACGTTCTCGGAGAGCATCGTACGTGAGGGGCATCCCATCCAGGCCGGATGATCAACTGAGATGGGTCCTCATCGTCCGCACACAAGTCTAATGATATGGGTGGTGAACTCTCATATTCAAAGACAAGTCGCCTCAACCATACTATCGACTATCTCCTAACTCTTACATAGACTTACTCCAGCCCGATCACTTAGTCGGGGTCTAGGGCGGGCTCGATCATACCACAAAGTGTGCACGAGACGGAGTCTCGAGCAATCGCATCGCGATGCCCCAAGCTGCGCACATCTAAGGGCCACTTGGTGTATGAAAGACCGCCAGCCAGATCACAACTAAGGTCTCGAAAACCCATACAAAGACATGCATGTTATAAACATACACACTGCACACATGCCTTGTATGAACAGTAGGTATCATTGCAATTCTCTAAAAAGTATACATTTTTATTGATAACTCTTATAGAGTGCACATAGAGATCACAAACATGTGATCCAACATTACAACACAAGCGGAAGCAAATTATGTCTGAGTACAGACAAGTTTAACAAATGGCTTAAGAAGCCTTATTTAAACACAAGCCCTCCACGAGGGAACCAGTCGTCTGACTGGGACTAGACTAGCTTGATCTTCAGTCGTCCAGTTCGATGAAGAAGCCACCTTCGGGGTCAGTGGGTTCATCTAAAACATAGATTAAGCAAACGTGAGTACAAAGTCGTACTCAGCAAGACTTACATAGGAGCTATACTACTCATGCACATGTATCAAGGTAAAGGGAGGTGGGGTTTCACTTGCAGAAATGCCAGCTTTGACTTGGCTAGTCCTGAACTACGAGTACCAGACTTTGGGGTAAGAAGCATACACGAGTCCACTACTTTCTCCAACCAATTACACCACTATGGTGCCTTCCTCGACCTCCCCACGAGAAAACACGCCATAGCACTCACACTTATCTTGGTGTGTTTTAGAAGTATCCGGTTCAAGTTGTCTAATAATCAAGCTAAGCTTTCCAAGCAGTCCATAACCGCGGACGCGGCTATTCGAATAGTTTTGTTAACCCTGCAGGGGTGTACCTCTACACACACATGATCATCATTTACCGCCTTTGATCTCGACACCATTCAAGGGGTGCCAGCGAGGATGCTCACCACAACTGTTACCTCATAGCCTATCTAGTCCAAGAAAGCCGCCTACTTGGGTTGGCTACCACTATCGTGAACCCGGCCGGTTTACCGAAGTGGACCCAAGTAATGTGTGCGTGGTGCATAAGCCGGTCTCGGATGAGCCGTTCTCACACTTAGCATCCAGGCCACAGACCTACCAGAACTCCGAACTATTGCGACATCTGGACATCGAAAGGGATGAGTCAATAGGTTGAGAGGGGTCAGTGAGCCCAATGTGTGGTTGTACTCTTCATCTTGGATCACCACACAAGAACTCGGACTTAGGGCGGTGTTCAACGAGACAACCCACCGTGTACTCCTACACAGCCTCTCATCGTTCACCTTGTATTAGGGTCGATTCACCAACACTTTTCTACCATCATCATCATGATCACTACCATCCCGACTCACATCACAGTATCATCATGATATCATACTAAGCATGCAATAAGCGATAATCATTTGCAGGGGCCACATGATATCAATCAACTCCTACATTTGCTAGGATTGTGGTTTGCTTACTACTGTGAGAAAATGATAGGTCATGCAAAGGAATGGGTTCATCTATGCGGTAGAAACGAAACATGGTGATCATCCTAAACAATGCATAAGCGAGACATGAGAGGGAAGTGGGATTTTATCGACATGATCAATGGGGGTTTTCTTGCCTTGCTGACGAGGTTCGGTTTCTGGGTCTTCAGCGAAGGGGGCAGCCTCCTGCTCCGGTTCCACCTCTACTCGACAAACAACAAGCAAAGTAGCAAAGTAAATACAATGCACAATCACATGATGGAAGGTTGAAACTTTATGTATATGCTTTGATGTGTGAAGCAATTCCATTTAAATGGAGTATATTGCAAATTGAATTGCAAATCCAAACTCCAATTTGAATTCAAACTTGACCAAGTTACATGTGACATTGTTTGATCATTTTGAACCTTTTGGAAAGGTGTATGATATGCCTCTGAAGTGTGGTTGAAATATAGCATAATTCCATGGTCCAAGTTGCAAAAGCATTTGATTTGAATTTGAATTAATTCCAAATAATTCAAATGACATATGCTACTGGTCCCATTTTAAAATCAACTCCAACATAGTTGAAAGTTGCATTTTTGGATAGCTTATTTTTTCCTGATCATTTTTCATATATTATTTGTCCAATTTGGAGTTAATATGAATTTTCTATGAATTTCCAAAGTTTGGGGTATTTTCTGGATTTTTCTGAATTTCTTTAATTCATCTAATTTCTGGAAATTCATTTATTCGATTTATTGCGCCAGGCTGACGTCAGGGGGGGGGGGCTGACATGTGGGTCCAGGGTGTCAGCGTCTGGGTTAATTAACCCGGCTGGGTTAACTTAACCAGTGACTTAATTAAGCCACTGGGCCCACTGGTCAGTGACCTAGGGTCACTTAACCCAGGTGGGGTTAAGTCCCTAAGCACGGCCACGTCGGCGGGGCTGCCGGCGGCTAAACGACGGCGACCAGACCCGCGGCGGCGCTCTGCGTTCTCCCTCTCCTGGCCACCATTCGCTACGCCGAGACCACCGGGATGTAGCCCATGCGCTCGCACGTCACCTGGTGCACGCGGTTGTCCTTGGGGGTGACCAAATCGACGACGGCGAGCTCACCGGCGGCAACAGAAACACGGCGAGGACGCAATCATCACTGTGGTGCACCAACTTGAGCGTGGCTTGGTGCGTTCGACGCGTAGAAACAAGGTGAAGATGATGAACAACTCGGTGCAGGCAGAGGAGCACGGGAGCTAGCTCGAGCTCATCCATGGCGAAGGCCGTGCTCGGCTCCCATGGCGGATCCGGTTAGAGGGAGTAATCGAGGGGGAAAAGTTAGGGGTTTTGATCCCGAGCTCACCCTGAGTCTAACTGAAGCGACGAATTGCTCGGGGAAGCTCTGGTGCTGCCGGAATTCAAGGTCGATCCGCGGCGGCCGGAGACGAAGACGACGAAGCTAGCGAGCTCGTGGAGGCGTCTGGCTCCGATTCCTTCTGCACGGTGGGGTTGTAGACGACAGTGGAGCGGTTGGACTTGGCGTAGCGGCCTCTCGTCGACGGTGTCCGCGTGAAGACGGCGGCGTGCTCCACGGATGCTCACGGGCGGCGATGGAATCGGGTGCAGGAGGAGGGGGAAGACGATAAGGAGGGGGGGAATGGATCGGGACGTCTCCCAGACGTCTCCAGGCGAGGAGATAAGCCTTGGGCAGGCAGGCAGCTGCCTGGCGCGCCCACGGTGCTCGCGGGCGACCTGGGTGCCTGCCTGGCCGGGGTTGAAGACGCATGTGCCCCCCGGTGGGCTGGGCTGGGCTGCTGCTGGGCCAGGTACGGTAAGTTGAGCCTCTTCTCTCTCTTCTTTGTTCTTTTCTGTTTTTCTTTTCTGACATTTGTTCTGTTTAGCTAAATAAAATAGCTAAATATTTTAATAAATGCTCATAATTTTTATGTGGCCTCATAAAATAAAATACTAGCCACTCATAAATTTTGAACATTTTTAAAATTCAAAAGATTTGAATTTTAAATCAAATAGGGGTATTTGATTAATTCCAAGGCACTGTTTGAATATTTGAAAAATCTATGAGCATGGGGTGGGTCCCACATCACTTGATATGTGATCACACTCATTTATAAGACTTTTCAAAAATCTAACATGAATTTTTGGAGAAGATTTTTATCTGGCCTTTTGAATTAATTCATCTGGAGGGGTTCCTTCTCCCATTTTTCTTTTGATTTTGATTTCAAAGATTTCTTTTGAAAAATTTAACATGATGCAAGTGACTTGCTAACCCTAGCACATTACCTAACAGAGGGTTCTGACAAAGAATGTGAAGCAGCTAAGGAGTTTTATCGGCCTCGCTAGTTATTGCAGGAGGTTTGTGCAGAATTTCTCCAAAATAGCAAAGCCAATGACCGAATTGTTGTGCAAAGGCAAACGGTACACTTGGTCACCAGCTTGCCAGTCACCCTTCGAGGAGTTGAAAGAGAAGTTGACCACAGCTCCAATTCTCACACCGCCAGACGAGTCACATCCTTTTCAGGATTTTTGTGATGCCTCATTGCAAGGTCTGGGAGGAGTTTTGATGCAAGGTAGGAATATTGTGGCTTATACCTCACAGCAGTTGAAAACGAGTGAGAAGAATTATCCCACGCAAGACTTGGAGCTTGCAGCAGTTGTGCACACTTTGATCACTTGGCGACACCTCCTCTTAGGGAGGAAGGTGGATGTGTTCACCGACCACAAGTGTCTGAAGTATTTGTTCACTCAGCCAAATCTAAACTTGAGGCAAAGAAGATGGCTTGAGACCATTATTGAGTACACAGTTCATATTCAGTACACGCCTAGGAAGGCGAATGTCATAGCTGATGCGCTGAGCCGCAAGGGCGATTGCAATAATATCCAGGTGCAGAAGATCCACCATGATTTGTGTGAGTCCTTTCGAAGGCTCAATCTCGAGCTAGGTCCAGCAGGCTACCTTGCCAACCTTGTGGTAGATCCCACTATCCTTGAGAATATCCATGAAGCACAGTCTGGCAGCTCAATGATACAAAAGATCAAACAGGGTATTGCCGCCTTAGTTCCAAAGTATGGTTTCTTTTCAGTGCATAATGACGGCACCGTGTTGTTCGAAGAGCGAGTTGTTGTTCCCAAGGAGGGAGATCTCAAAGAGGTCATCATGAAGGAAGCCCATGATTCCAAGCTATCGATTCACCCTCGTAGTACAAAGATGTATCAAGATCTCAAGCGAAGCTTTTGGTGTACTCATATGAAGAGGGATGTTGCCCGTTACGTGTCTCAATGTGATGTGTGCAGGAGTGATGTGTGCAGCAGAGTGAAGGCACAGCACCAGAAGCCTGCAGGGTTGCTTCAGCCACTTGAGATTCCGGAGAGGAAGTGGGATCAAATCGAAATGGACTTTGTCACCGGGTTTCCGAGGTCGCGAAAGGGCTATAATGCAATCTTCGTTGTCATTGATAACTTTTCCAAAGTTGCCCATTTTCTGCCTGTCAAAGAAACTATCTCGGCTGGACAGTTGGCGGAGTTGTACACCGCGAGAATAGTTTCACTTCATGGCATTCCCAAGAAGATAAGTTCTGATCGTGGAAGCATTTTCACCTCAAACTTCTGGAAGGCCTTTCAAGAGGCATTGGGTACAAAGATTGTCTTCAGTACCGCATATCACCCTCAGACCAGTGGCCAGGTCGAGCGTGTGAACCAAATCCTCGAGGACATGCTTCGAGCTTGTGTCATCTCCTTTGGCATGAATTGGGAGGAAAGCTTGCCTTATGATGAGTTCTCTTACACCAACAACTGTCATGCATGTTTTCAGGCGGCACCGTTTGAAGTCTTGTATGGCCGGAAGTGCAGGACACCTTTGAACTGGTCCGAGACAGGCGAGAGGCAGTTGTTCGGTCCAGATGTGATCCAGGAGGCAGAGGACAGAGTGAGAATTTTCCGAGAGCACCTAAAGGAAGAACAGTCTAGGAAGAAGACCTATTACGACAAAAGACACTGTGGTGTATCTTTCCAAGTCGGTGAGTGGGCATACCTCAAAGTGTCCCCATTGAGGGGTACTCGCCGCTTTGGTATCAAAGGAAAGCTCGCTCGAAGATTTGTCGGACCGTTCCGCATCCTTGAGACTAGAGGACCTCTTCCCTTTCGGCTCGAGCTTCCAGAGAGTCTGTCCATGGTGCATGACGTGTTCCATGTGTCCCAGCTAAAGCAGTGCTTCAAACAGCTAGAGCAGGCTGTTGACTTGGGCGAGATACAGCTGAGTGCAGACCTTTCCTACTCAGAGCGTCCAGTCCGTGTTCTTGAGACGTCCGAGCGCAAGACTCGCGACAAGACCGTCAAGTTCATGAAGGTTCAGTGGGCACATCATTCGGAGAAGGAAGTAACGTGGGAGCGTGAAGATCATCTCCATTCCGAGTATCCTGAGTTGTTTCAGGCTTAGATGTCAGGGCAAGATCCTGTGTTGATGGGGGAGTGTTGTAACAGCCCATGTGCAATAAATAGAAATCAGCATGAGATTGTACTTTGTCTGTTGACTTTGTAACTTTGCATGATGCTAAAGATTAGAATTTCATGTGACGATTTAATTTTCCAACAAGATTCGAGTTCATTTGATTTGCTTTTGAATTCAAACAAAGTGGTTCAAGAAGGTTGTTTGAAGAATTTTCTATGTTGCATGCATGCTCCCCTTGACCTCAAACTTGTCATAGCCAATTCCTTGCCCTTCCCAAGCTTTTTAAAAACCTTGCAACATTTTTTCCAACTCCAAAAATGTGGGCCACAGTTCAATGTGATTGGAATTTCCAAAAATGCCCCCATATTTTAGTTGCTCAAAAATTGGTGAAACCAATTTTAGAAAATGGAGAATATTCCAAGGTTTCCAAAACATATTTTTATATGTTTTTCTTTTTCCTAGTTTGACCTGAAGAATTCTTGGGTTTCTTCTATTTTTGGAAAATGGAAAAAACCTTCACTGTTTTTTTTTCTGCGGGGACAGACCAGCCAGGCCCAGCCCAGCTGACCTGCCTCCACTCGGGCTCCAGCCCATCCGGAACCGGTAAGTGGGAGAGCGCCCCGCCGTTGGATCCCAATCGGGTGGCCCTCGTGCTTTGTCTTTACAGCGTGGCCGGGGGGACCTCGCCGTCCCCTCTCACACAGGCGTCCACCCGGGTGTCGCCGGCCGTCGACGTGGCCAGGGGCCTTCCCCTTTATAAGCAGAGGTGACAGGCCCCTCCTGGAACCCTAGGTTCCCCTTCCTCCCTCTAATTTCCGCCGCTGCCACCTGTTTCGTCCTGAGGGACCTCCCCTGTTCCGCCGGTGAGGACTCCAAATTCGCCGCCATCTTCCCTCGTTCGTGACCGTGCGGCCTTCCGCGTCGTCTACGGTATCTCACCGCTCGGTTCCCATCGTGCAGGGGGAGCGGAACTCCACGAATCGGGTCCGCGACGTCAACCACATGCCGCGGGACCTCGTCTTCCCCGACGATGGCTGCTTCCTCTTCTTCCTCTACGCCGAGCTTAGGGTCGCCTCCAGCAACCCCTAGGTGAGCTGCTGCCGCCCTTTTCCCCTCGTCTCAGCCGCGTGTAGAGTTTAGCCGTAGGAACGTAGCTGCCGCCGTGCTTCGCAGCGCCGCCGCGTAGTTCGTGCTAGCCGTGCCGCGGGGCGTCGAGGAAGTCTTCCCGCGTGCTCCAAAGTCTCCCAGGGCGTGCGTATGGCACCCAAGGCTGCCCCTTTTTCCCCACGTAGGTAGCGCAACGCCGTGTCTGCAATGCGCACCGTCTGTCTGTCGGCGCTGCAGCAAGTTCAGGTCAGCCTGGGTTCCTCTCTAGTGAGGCCCAGGACGGAAGCAGGGCACCCACGTGTTCGTGGGAGTGCCGTCTAGGGGCTCCGGCGAGATAGCAGCGAGAGGCGCCGTGTGCTCGTCGCACAGGACGCCTGAAGTTGTCGTGCCGCCGGGTTGGTCTGCATCTTCAGAGGGGTTCGTCGCCGCTCTGTTCCCGTGAAGAATCCGGCGAGGTGGCGAGGAGTTGGTGACAGTAGTGTGCGCCACCGTGTAGCCCGATGTCCCCTCTCGGGTTCTCCCATGGTTGCTCGCGTGGAGGTGGCCGGAGCGCGAGGTGGGGCTCGCCGGAAGAAGTCGCCGTCGACGGGTTCAGGCTCAGCCTGGGTTCAGACGTAACACTACAGCTTGCTTATGTTGACAACATTGCTTGCTCTGTTCAGAAGACACACAGCAGCGCAGTGGCAAGGTGGCAGGGTGGTCAGTTAGGTGTCGCGGGTTCGAACCCCGGCAGCGCAAAATGCCCCCCTTTTTTCTCTTTTTCTCCAAGAGGCTAACTAGTGGGTCCCTCGCGTCAGCGAGACGTTGCCCGTAAGGTCAGTGTGCTGAGCCCATTGCTTGCTCTGGAGCTGGGCTGGAGTTTCCCGAGACCAGCCCACATGGCTGAGTCCTTTTCTTTTTCTTTTATGTTTTTTTCTTTTCTGTTTAAATTTCCAAATTTGATTTGAATTCAAATTCAAATCTGAATTTTGGCTTCGAACACTTTACCCCAAACATGTAATCCAATATATGGATTTGGGGTAGCTTGAGCCATTGATCATTATGGTGATGTTCATTTTGCATTTTTCCCCTTCCAAATTGTAGTGATGGTAAATTTGCAAATAAGCAACCCTTTTTTTTAGGTTTTTGCAACTGCTCCTCAAAAATTCAAATATGGCAACCCATATATGACTTTTGGGTAGTTTTTCCCAAGGAACAGTGGGGTGATATTTGTTTTACCATCTGAGCCTTTCCCAAAATGCAAGTGGTGCAACTTTGCACTCAGGCCCATTGAATTCATTTGAATTTGCAAATGTGCTTTGTAAATTCAAATGGTGCCATGCCTTATATGTTTTGGGGTAGAAAAAAGCAGGGATTGAAATGGTGATGTACATTTGGTGTTTTGTGCAACTCAAATGGACATGGTGTAAACACTCAACCATTTCAATCATTGCCCATTGTATCTTGCATTCTTTCAACTTCAGTGGATATTGAATTCTGACCATTTGATTATTTCAAGTTCTTTTCAATGTCTTCTTCAATTCTTTGCAACATCAAACCAGCCCCTAACATGTTGTCGTATGCAATGTGGATGGATCCTTTTTCTTCTGTAGTATCTTCCAGGTGTCAAATTCACCGACACATTCCTCCGTCTCCGGAATCGATATCTCTTTCACGATGTTTATTAATGTTATTGTAGTTATTGTTTCATGCCATGCCAGGTTTCCATGCTACATACACAAAAAATTAAGGCTAAGACCAAAGCCATTCAACGTAAATAAATTTCTTATGAAGTTGTTGAAGTGTCGTCACCACCTTCATTTAAATCTGACAAGATAGGGTCACATCATGTCTATTAAACTTGATCATACCATCCATGCCTGTGCATTGCAAACATTGCTTACTTGTGTGCCTTTCCTTGCCGGTACTTTACGTTAGCACCTGAGCCTGTCGAGGAGACTTACGTGGAGGTTTCCGACACCGAGCCCGAGGACCCTGCTACGTCTGCTCCGTTGACCGATTACCCAGGCAAGGGGAAGATTTATACCATTACTTGATACCTTTCTGCCTACCTTCCTAGCTGTAGTCTAGAATGATTGTTGAACCTATCCACCTTGCTTGTGCCACAATCAAAAACTAAACAGCCATGATCCCCACATCCCAGCAAAACCTTGTATTGCTAAGTTACCGCTGCTCAACCATTGCTTAGTATGAGTAGGAAAACTTGCTTCTTACCCAATGTTATGGTTGGGATATCATGTTATTAAAGAAGTTGGTTGATATTTATTATTATGGTGTTAAATTATATTTGACGAATGATGGGAGGCTGGGATGTTCCCGCCTGGTGCTTTGTTCCATTTGAGTCACCTAGGCTCCGAGTTCTGGGTATTGGTTCTTTTTTTGAGTGTTCCTAATCGTGTCTGGGGTTCTATGGGGCCCCCTTGTCTTACCTACCTAGCTCCAAACAGTTCTAGTGGTGGCCTGAGCTGATTTACTATTTTCAACGTGTGTGTGCTGGTGGTACCCCAGTTGTTTACAAACCACCCTGGGCCAGGAGGACTTGTTCCTTGGCTGGCCCACCTTGACCGGCTGAGGACCCAGTCTCATATGAGATTAACCGGTAATCCAAACCTGGAGTCATATGGTAGAGACCGATTTGAGAGCGCGAACGGCTTTTGAGTTGGACGTCGACTCACCGGGGGCCACCCGGAATTGTGCGTTTTTAGTTAGAGGGACTCTGACGTTCCGGAATTTCAGGCGCTTACCTAGCCAAGTGGAAACCGGGCGTACATGCGAAGCCTATGATGGGCAGTTGGTACACCCCTGCAGGGTTAAATCTTCTCAAAAAGCCATGTCCACGGTTATGGACGACTCAGAGCCTACGTCTTGTTCATAGAATAACATCAAATTGGATCATAATTAAAATTTGCCTACCGTGTGAGTTCCTTGGTTGCTTTTCTTCGTCCAGGGGGACCGAGAGAAGATCCAGGTTGTGTTATGTTTGACGTAAGTAGGTGAATAGCAGACTTATAACACGATTTCACGTGCATTTTTGGACCTTACCTCTACTCTAATAGAACGAGAGCCACCATATATGCTAGTGCGGCTGCAACCTTTACCTTTTACCTTTTCTTACCGTAGGAGGTTAGTTATCCTGTAATGATATAATCTCACCCCTGTTTTCCTTTTGTGCTTTTACTGTTTTGCCTGATTGGCCGCTGCAGTTGACTACTACCTCGACCCGAGCACCGGGAGATACTTCGTGGAGGTGCCCCCGGAGGACGACGATGAGGATGACTTCGTTCAGTAGATCCTATAGTTGGGTTCCGATGATCTGTGGGTGGACTTATCTATGTGCAACCCTCTCTAGAGCCATTTGGATTTTGACCGTACTCGATCGTGATTGTCTTCCGCTTGTTGCATGATGTACTGTTGGGTCTACGGACCTCTGAGATGATGTAATAATTACAAGTGGCGATGTATGCCCTGGACTCTATATATTTATGTCTTAGTATTAAGTTCATTGTTCTTATACTTGTTGTCGAGAATCCGACAGCGACACGAGTGCGTGTGTCGTGAGTCGGTGGCCTTTTATGCACTACTAACTTGAGCGGGACGCGAAAGCGACTAACTCGAGTTAGCACCGCATCGGGGGCCTTACAAGTGGCCAAGGGTTTCATAGCTATTCCATGCAACTGAGCAAACGATTGGGAAATAAATGAATGCGATGCCCCGGAATCAAAAACAACAAAAGTTGGCGTTGAATTGAGGACAAGGGTGCCCATCACCATTTTTGGGGACTCGCGAGCTTCTTCCATATTGCATGACATGGGTGACTTGAGCACAACTAACAACAGGCGTCTTGACATTACAGTTTCTAGGACGACGGTTCCGGCAACTCTTCTTACAGCCAACAGGGGGATGTGGTTCATTTTGAGGATGAACCGGGCGATATTCGGGAGCAAAGTACCCTGGCTGTCTAGTCTAAATCGGCAGCTGTCTCGGTGGCGGAGGCAAACGGGGCGCAACATACGACGACCTTGGGATTGGAGCAGGTCGGTGATGGACATTGTGCGGGATCGAGACTCGAAGTTTCTGAGTGGGCCATCTCGAGGATGGGCCAACATCTCGAGTACGCTTGAGTGTTTCCCATGCTACACGAGAGCAGTTTCAACTTGGAATGCCTTGCTGATGAGTGTCGCAAATTCTGCGAAATCATTAACAGCCAATGCGAGCTTCATATCAGGATGCAATCCCTCACGGAATTTCTCCTGCTTGTGAGTGTCAATATCAACGTAATCCTCAGCATAACGAGACAGTTCAAGGAATCACCTATGATATTCAACATTAGTTGTCGTGCCTTGCCTATGTTTGAGGAACTCCTCCTTCTTCTAGTCCACCAGTCCTCGAGGAAGGTGCCTTGCACGGAAAGCTAACTGGAATTCTTGCCAAGTGGTCACAGTCCCAGCAGGCAGCACACGCCTGTAACTTTCCCACCGCAAAGGTGACGTAACTGGTCGAGGCAACATTAGCTGACTCCATCTCAAACAAGATGTCACGGAGCCAATCATCATCATCCATAGGATTTGTGGAGTTGCAGAAAACAAACGGGTTGAGTCGCACGAATTCTAGCAGCCTTATTGGGGCAAGTTGTTACTGAGCATTCTGGGGTGGTAGCTGGGCCATCAACCCGGTCAGAAGCTGACGGTTCAGATCAAACTGTTGCATCATTGCGGCCAAATAAGGCGGAGGTGGGGGATCATCATCCATCCTGCTTAAATTTTAACAGGGGTATTTCAGCGATGAAAATTTAACGAGATACTGGAAACAAGCATGAGGTAATGCGACAACGAAGAGGAGGCGCGGATATATAGGAGTAGTCATATAAGACATACACATCCACACACGGAGTCAATAAAAAATCGGGCAGCATAACGTTGTATAAATTAAGGAAAAAGTACACACTAGGCGGTGCGCAGACCGCAGTAAGGAATACATGACGCAACATAGCTAAGGCTATGTCAATCATGCCGCAAGAAATTGTTTGGCCACAGGAATTCTGCCAGAGAACATGCGGCCTTCCCTGAATGAGAAAGGGGATCCGTGGTCCGGGATCTGGATCAGAACTCCTGCGACACGACTCAATAGAGGGTTTAGAAGCAGAACGCCGGGTGGAATCAACGAGCACATGATCCTAATGTCAGAGTTAGTAAAACATACCAGCAAGGATAAGAGAGAAGAGTCCCACAGCATAGGTATGGAGAAAAAGGATCCTAATACCATAGATATCACAATGGGGTGATAACGATGTGGGCCTGTCGTCGATATGTGACGGCAGATGCCATGGGGATGGCTAAAGTGAGGGGAAGACACGAGGGAGAGAATGTCGATGGTGCCGGAATCGGGTTGGGCACAAGCACGGTGAAGACACCACGATGTACCCAGGTTCGGGGCTCTCCGGAGAGATAACACCCCTACTCCTTCTTGTCTCTTATATATCAATGAAGGAACTACAATAACTGCTCTTCTATCTTCTCAGGGGAAGGAGTAAACCACCGCCGTGGGCAAGGTCCTCTCCTGCTTCCCTGAGGAGTGATTACGGGCAGTAAATGAACTGAAGGGGGAATGAGTTAATGAGATCTCAGGTGTGGCGTCCCTCGCGCAGGAGGGGTACCCTGGCTCTTATAGTGTGAGTCCAGGGTACTTCGGTAACTTCAGCGCCGAATGGGCCCAGCTGTCAACCTCTAATCGGCCTGGGCCCACCGACTGCTCCTATCCGGGTGATCCGGAGCCTACGAGCGGCGGCCCATGCTGCTACCTCGTAGAGCCTAGTGACGAACAGTGGAGCTAGGGGGTGCGGTCTTGTCGGCCTGTCCGCGGAATCGGCGGGGAGGTCGACACCGTATCTCCAGCAAATCCTCGATGTGACCTGGCCTTCCTGCCACCCAGATATCTCGGGATATGGTATTTATGACCTCGTAATCATACCCCCGATTGGGTGGTAGGTTGCTCCGATTGCGCCTGGACCGATTGGTGGTTCCTGGTAAGGTCGATTGCTCTGGGTAGTCGGCCTTCTGGGAATCAACCTCGGTCCAGCTGCAGACCAATCGGACGAATGTCTGATAAGGGAAGGGTGGGCCGATTGCGCCTGGGCCGACTGCTGGCATTTGGTATGGTCGATTGCCTTGGAGCAATCGGTCGTACCTCCGCCCAGCTCGGCCCAGCTGCAGCCCAATCGGCCCATCCTTGTCTTGAAAGCTTGCTTCCGCTTGGGGTAGCCTACCCGGGTACCAATCCCCCGACAGTAGCCCCTAAAGCTGTAAAGGTCCCACGGTCACTTGACCGCGGGGCCTTTGCAGCTTTTCAATCTGTCTTGACGTTTTCCGACTGCTATGGCCTCCTCGAGTACGTCACTCCGAGCTCGTCGGCCGACTCGGAGATCACACTCGGCTGACCCCACTTCCACCCGATTGGCCTTGGGTCCTTCTCACTTCGTGTCTTCATTTTCTGGCAAAAATATCTTCTGCCGATTGCGCTCCAACGGTTACCTCCGACTCGCCCACGATGTGATCAATGAGTTGGGACCCACGACCCACGCGCGACGTGACATAACTACAGGAGCTGACCCCCACGTCGCACGCCTCGCCTTTTGCGCCGGGATCCTTTGTGCTGATTCGTCGGTTGGCCTCTCTGTGCCCTAGGCCACACCAGGCCACACGACCGCAGGGTCATCCCACTCCCCTCCCCCGCCGCCCATATAAGCCACCGGGGGGGGAGCCTCGCCTCTTCCTTCTTCCCAAAGCCTCCTTCACCTCTAGCTTTCTCTCTCCGCGCCATTGCTGCTCCTCGCGCAAATCTTCTCTCCCGTGGACCTCTGCTCTCCAACTTGCTTTAGCCACTGACTTGTGTTCTTCGCCGCCTCCGCCGCCGCCGCAGCAGTTCATCGGCGTCGTTCTCGTGTTTCGCCTCGATCTTTTTACTCTTCTTCCTCTTCTGCGAAATCCATGGCGCCGCGACGGGAAGTATCGCAGGCGAGCCGCGGGTGCTGGAAGGGATCCCAGGTCACCACTGTCGCCGTCGAAGCCCTGATCCGCGCCCGAAAAATGCCTGCGGAGATCGAATGGCGGATCCCGGGCAGGGCCGATGTCGTGCCCAGCGCGCGCGCGGGCGAGAGGGTCGTGTTCCTCGCTCACTTTGAGCGTGGATTCGACCTTCCCGCTAGCGCCTTCTTCCGCGAATTCCTCGACTTCCACCGACTTCAGCCTCACCACCTTGCAGCTAACTTCATCATGAACCTCTCCGGGTTCGTGACACTCTGCGAGGGGTATCTCGGCTGCCGACCCAGCATCGCGCTTTTCAAACGCTTCTTCAACCTCCGAGCCCACAACGCTCGAACGGGAGAAGTAGTGGCCTCCACCATTGAAGGCGGCAAACCAACCTATCCGACTGACATGACCGACTGCGGCAGTTGCCTTGCTACAGCCGGCAAGTTAAAATATCCGAGCCCCGAAATCGTCCAATCCTGCAAGAATTGGCAGACTTCGTTCTTCTACGTCAAGTCTCCTGATCAGGCCGGTTGAGAAGAATCAGTGGTCCCTGACATACGGCACTGGAGATTGCGATGTCGACGCCCCAGCCACCAGGGTCACCCAGCTGGAGCGAGAGGGACAACTCCCCACCGACTTGGTAGCTGCATGGCTTCATGCTCGGATTCTTCCCCTGCAACGCCGAGTGCACCGCCTCTGCGACGTGTCGGGACCTCGGGATCCCACTCGGCTCTGCACGTGGGAGGTGACGACAGAAGTCCTTTGCGCCCGATTGAAGGCCATCACTGCTAGCGCGCTGCCTGATCCTTTCCGATTCGGGCTTGACTACCTCACGCGCCAGCGAAAGCCGCCTGTGGTACGCCCCGAATTTTTTCATCCAATTGCACGTTCTTCCGATTGCTTTCTCTTCCGATTGCTCTGATCACTTATGTCTTCTTTTCAGCATTTCCTTGAGTCCGACCTCATGGAAGACGGCCAGGAAGCTGGCGTGTACACCCCTGACCGCACGGAAGAGGATCCTACCAACCTTGAGTATGACGGCGAGATTCCTTCCGCCGAGACCAGTGGGGATGAAGAAGACGATGACGAGTCTTCCGGAGAATCCTCCGACCCCATGGATGCTGATGATGATGACGCCGAGCGCGCCAACCCTCCGAAGACCAACACTCGGCCGCCAGCACAAGGGGGTACGCCTGACCCTTCCCTTGAGCAATTTTTGGCTGAGTGGAGTGACGATGATAGTGTCTCAAAGGGTGCTGCTTCTGATGCAGCTCCTCGGGATAAACCTCCGAAGGTGCCAACTAAACGCACCTCGGCCGCTGGCTCCTCCTCTGGTACGGCTCTCCCAAAAATCACCAAAACCACAACGACTGCCCACAAGGGCAAGCAAGCCCAGGAGACGATCACTCGGAGGCCGACCACTCAGGCGCCGCTGAACGTTGCCCCGCTCCGCTGCCGAATGCCTACCGGCGCACCCCGGACAGTCGGGTATGTTTCTGTCTTTCCGCGCAGTACTTTGCTATCTTTGCTTCTACTGACTCTTCTCCCTTTCTTATTTCAGTGAGCCGATTGGGTTTGATGACATTGACACCGACATTCCGGCTCGTATCGGCGCCATCATCTCGCCCGCTGCTTCTGCTGCAGCTGTTCGCAAGCGGCCGACTGCCACTAGTCGTTCTTCCAAGGACGTCGAGCGTGCTGTCAAGAAGGCTCGCCTTGCTGCGGCTCAGAAGACCTCCTCTTCCAACCTTGCTCCCAAAGCCTCCAAGCGCGCGGCCGACCCGGTGTCTCCTGGTATTGGAGGAACGCAATCGGTCGACCCGATTGCCCCGTCTCCGCCACCCCGCTCCAGTCCGGCCGCCGCTGCTGCGACTGCCCCTGCTGTAACCTCCGTGTTCGACACGCCAATGGTGACGAGCTCGTCGCCGATTGTGATGTCGGCACCACCAACTACAGCGACTGCGCCACCAGCTGTTCTGTCAGCGCCGCCGACGACCACGACCCTTCCGCCAGTCATTGTTACCACTTCTGCTCCGACTCGCCCGGTTGCGCCGCCGCCGCAATCGGGTGAGTCCGGTCCTTCACCAACATCCGTGCCGCCAGTCCTCCCCACTACAGCTTTCGCCATCGTTCCTACTTCGACGCCATCGCCGATTTCCTCCCCCTCCGAGATTCTTATGCGCTCGGTGGATCACTTCCGAGCCGAGTATTCTCGCGCCCGTCATGTCGGCGCTGAGCCTGACGCTTCGCCTCGTCCTCGGGATCCCGTGACGAGCACTCTGATCCGGGTGAATGATTTCGCCGAAGCCCTTGCTCGGGACCTTCAACAGCTGACCTCTCACCATTCGGTAAACTCTTTAACCTTTCCTTCTGTACCTCTGTTTTACTTCGGCAATTTTTCTTCCAGTGGGTGCGCGCAAGCGCACCCAGTGGATGTAGTCCCCGAGATTTGGGCCGATTGGTTACAATCGGTTCGGATCTTTAGCATTTTTTGCTTTATCGTTTGCCTTCCTCAATCGGTAGACTTTCTTCCGGTGGGTGCGCGCAAGCGCACCCACTAGGTGTAGTCCCCGAGATTCGGGCCGATTGGTTACAATCGGTTCGGATCTTTAGCATTTTTAGCTTTATCGTTTGCCTTCCTCAATCGGTAGACTTTCTTCTGGTGGGTGCGCGCAAGCCCACCCACTGGGTGTAGTCCCCGAGATTCGGGTCGATTGGTTACAATCGGCTCGGATCTTTAGCATTTTTTGCTTTATCGTTTGCCTTCCTCAATCGGTAGACTTTCTTCCGGTGGGTGCGCGCAAGCGCACCCACTGGGTGTAGTCCCCGAGATTCGGGTCGATTGGTCACAATCGGTTCGGATATTTTTCACTTGTTGCTTTATGTCTGACTCCGTCTTGCTGCTCATCACAGGCTGTCATGGAAGAGAAAAGAGTTGTCTTCGAAAAACTCCTGGAAGCTTATACTTCCAGCCTTCGAACCCTCGCCCAGGCCCAGCTGCAGGTTAATAACCAATCGGCTGAAATCACTAAGCTAAGAGGTATCCTCTATCTCACAGCTGTCTCTTCTTCACTTGACAACCGCTCTGGTACTGAAATCTTCGCGCTCTCTTGTAGCTTCTATTCCTATGGTAAATGATCTTCAAGGCCGAATTGCAGAATTGGCTATAGAACTTAGCGAACAAGGTCCAGCCCTTGATAAAGCCACCGGGGAGGTAACTCGGCTGCAGGGGGTAGAGAAGGATTTGAATCGGACTATTCACGGCCTCCAATCTGAAATGGCTGCTCTTGAGAAGAAACATCTGGCCGACATCGCCGCAGTGACAGCTACTGGTGAAGTGCTTCTTGCTGAGCGAGATGCTGCCGTCGCCGCCCAAGTTGCTCTGCAAACTGAAAGGGATGAGGCAATTTCTGCCCGAGACTCCATTCGCCAAGATCATGACGAGCTCGTCGCCAAGTTCGAAGAACTGGAGAAGCGCAACTATGAGGAGACCACCCGAATGCGCCGTCGAGCCAAGGGCTTCTGCGATACATTGACCGAAATGGATCTCCTCCTTGGTCGTGAGTCTTCCTTGTTGCCGAGTGCACTTTCCGGTTGCTTTCCTCTCTTATCTTATTGCTTATGCTCTTCCTTCATGATGCAGAAGCTTGGCCCGAATCTGAAGCGGCTGCTTATGCAGCTGTCGCCAACTCCCGAGAGGATACCATCGCTGCTGGAGGGACCTGTGACCGTGCAGATAACGTCTGGACTCGGCACGAATATCTGATCGGCACCCAAGCCCGCATTCCTATTATCCAAGGAATTGCCCTATCCTTTGAGCTTGGAATTCTAAGGATTGCTGAAGCACTGTGGTCGCCGACTGAACTTAAGGCCGGATTGCAGAAGGTGAAGAATGCTGCCGACTCCTCCGCCAAGACCCGCAAGGCAGACACTCAGGATGACGAGGATTCTGACCAAGGGGACACTCCGAATGCCACCACTGAGCAGACTCGGACTCTTCTTAAGGCTATCCCATGTCGGATCGACGTTCTGCTGAATTCGGCCGGGAGGAATGGTGCGGAGACCGCTCTTCAGACTGTGCTGTCTTGGTACCCTCAAGTGAAGCTCTCCCGATTGCACAGCCTTCGAGACAATGCCTCTGACCTTCTTGAGAAAACCTACGCCGAAGTCAATCGGCTAGCCAGCACGATGGTGAATTGGTTTTCTCCCTACGAGTATACTCCGTATCTCGATCAGGGAGGGAACCCGCTCCCTGCCTTTACCATCTCTGGCCTGGCCGAGGAGCTCTCCGACAGCGGCTCATCCCGGAAGTCTCCGAAGTCTAAACAGACGGGTGCTGCGACTTCTGAAGCTCAATCGGACCCGTCTGCGCCACCTTCTAGCTCAGTGCCTCCGACTGCTTAAGCTATGTTATCTTCAATTTGTATTCCGACTGCCCGCTTGTAAGACATATTTTTAATTCTGCCAACACCTACTGGGTGTGACTTTGGATGTAATGACATTATTCATCCTTGGGCCTGTTACTTTTGATGCAATCCGATTGCTTGTTTTTTACTTTTGCATGTGCGATCAACTTTGCGTCTTTGTCGGTTTCCTTTATCGGCTGCACTTGGGGATGTCTGCTGTGTCGACCTTGCTGCCGTCATGCGGTCTGCAATCGGATCAACAGTAGACATCCAGCCAAGGTTCGATAAGTTTTCATTTTTTACACGACAAGATTTTTACCGCAAAGGATTCTGCAATAGCAGGCGCCGATTGCTCGCTGCAAGATCCGATGTCCTGATTTGCGGCGCAATCGGTGACTTTGTCCTGTCGACTGTGCCCTTGGTGGCCTCTTTCAAATTGTTTCCCGGGGATTTGTACTACCGACTGCCTCAATCGCCACCCCTCTCAATGCCACAAACCTTTTAGTGATTTGCGCTCGAGTGAAGTATTCGATTGAAGGCCAGCCTGCAGTCCCCGTGCCTCGATGGCTTATTTACTTGACCTCGCGGTCGGCCAGTCCCCGGGTGTGCTACGCACATCTCGGGTATGACTGAGCGTTGCCGATTGAGGCTAGCTCTTCGAATGAAATTATACAAAAGTACTCGAATGCTCATTTTCAGAGACATGATAACTTTTACTGACTGTTTGCCGAATGGCTTACATAAATTTCGGTCGCTCAACTATAGAACGGACACAACAGCTCGGCGTTCCACGGCCGCTCTGTCTCTACTCCTGACATGTCCTTGTGCCGAGTGCCCTTGGTGCAGTCGATCAGATAATAGGAGTTGTTCTTGAGCGCCCTGCTGACAACAAATGGCCCTTCCCAAGGTGAGGATAGCTTGTGCTGCCCCTCTGACTTCTGGATTCGGCGTAGCACCATGTCTCCCTCTCGGAAAGCGAGGGGACGAATCTTCTTGCTGTGGTAGTGCCTCAACTTCTGCTGGTAGACTGCTGACCTAGACAAGGCCAACAGACAAGCTTCTTCTTTGAGGTCGATGCCGTCTTCTCTTGCCAATCTTGCTTCTTCTTCTGTGTACAGGGCGTGCCGAGGTGAATCAAACTCAATGTCGGAAGGGATGACTGCTTCTGAGCCATACACCAGGAAGAAAGGAGTGAATCCAGTCGACCTGTTTGGAGTGGTCCTCAAGCTGAATAGTACTGCTGGAAGTTCGTCGATCCATGCTCCGGGTGCCCTCTCAAGTGGCTCTACCAATCTGGGCTTGATACCCGATAGGATTAGTCCATTTGCCCTTTCGACTTGACCATTGGACTGTGAGTGTGCCACAGATGCTAGATCGAGCCGAATGCCTTGCTGAGACGCATATCGGGCCAGCGCCCCCTTTGCGAAGTTTGTGCCGTTGTCGGTGATGATGCTATTAGGTACACCGTATCTGCATACGATGTCGGCCACAAACCGAACCGCAGTCGGCCCATCCAACTTTTTGATGGGTCTTGCTTCAATCCACTTGGTAAACTTGTCGACTGCCACTAGGAGATGTGTCATGCCACTCCGAGCTCTCTTGAATGGTCCGACCATGTCCAAACCCCAAACTGCAAACGGCCAAGCTATTGGGATGGTCTTCAGTGCCGATGCTGGCTGATGACTCTTTGCCTTAAATCGCTGACAACCCTTGCAATGCTTCACCATATTTTCAGCCGCTGCGAGTGCAGTTGGCCAGTAGAAACCTTGCCGGAAAGCCTTGTTGGCGATTGCCTTTGCTGACGCGTGATGACCACATTCACCCTGATGGATGTCTCTGAGCAGCTCCAAGCCTCTGTCCTCTTCAACACACCTCTGGAGGATACCAGTTGCACTCCTGCGCATCAGCTCACTGTTGATTATTGCATACGCCCAAGATCTGCGGCTGATCTGCCTGGACTCTGCTAAATCTGGTGTGAGGATCCCATCTGCTAAGAAATCTCTAATCGGTTGTGCCCATGACGGCGCACTGACGACCACCATTACGGCCGCATGCTGAGGTGGGACTTCCTCTTGGATCTCGGCCTCTTGATCACTGACCTCCTCGATCTCGGCCACTTGGACGTCTGCCATTTCGACCTCTACTTCTGAACTGCCGACTGCAGCGTCTGGCACGCACTCGGCAGCCCCTGGTGCTGACTTCTCGTCTGGAGCTAGAGATTCATCATTGCACTCGGCAATTTCTGATGTCATTGGCTCTTCGGAGGTTGTGCCTTCTAGTGCGGCCTTCGCTTTCTTCCCTTTGCTCTTCTTCTCCTCTGCAGCCCCTGGCTCGCAATCGGCAGCCCCTGGTGCTGTTGCCGAGACACCCTGGGCGCTGGACTGCTTCTTCATGGTTGCAGGTTTGGCCGGTTGAACTTCTTTTGCCTTTCTGAGTGCTTCGAGATCGGTCTCCGAGATAAAAATGGACTCGGACTCTGGGGATGGAATGATAGATGGCTTCTTGATATGCTCCAGAGATACGCCTGATGGGATTGATTGCCTTGTGGACCCTAGCTTGGACAATGCATCTGCTGCTTCGTTGTTTGCTCTCGGCACATGATGGAACTCGCAACCTTCAAAATATCCGCTGATCTGCTGCACTAGGAATCGATAGCTTGCCATGTTAGCATCTTTTGCATCCCAGGTGCCCGAGCACTGCTGTACACCAGGTCGGAATCACCAAAGCACTCGATGTTCCGAATACCGATTTCCTTGGCAAGCTTGATACCATGCACAAGGGCTTCGTATTCGGCGACATTGTTTGATGCTGCGAAGTGAATCTGAAGCACGTACTGCAACTGATCTCCTCTTGGGGAAGTGAGTACCACCCCAGCCCCTAGGCCATTCTTCATCTTGGAGCCATCAAAGTGCATTCTCCAGCAATCCGACATTGGGAGCTGCGGCATGTACTGAGTTTCAGCCCAGTCCACCAGGAAATCGGCCAATGCTTGCGACTTGATTGCCGTTCTAGGTTTATACTGGATGCCGTGACTGGCGACTTCAATTGCCCATTTTTCCACCCTTCCGGTTGCATCTCTGCTTCCCATGATGTCGGCTAAGGAGCCGAGCTGACAACTGTGATCAGGTGAGCTTGAAAGTATGGCTTCAATCTTTTGGCTGCCATGTACACTCCATAGCACATCTTCTGATAGTGAGGGTAGTTCTGCTTGGATGCCGAGAGTACTTCGCTGATGTAGTACACTGGGCGCTGGATTTGCTGTGCCTTGTCCTTCTCGGGCCGCTCCACCACCATGACTGCGCTGATCACCCGATTGGTTGCCGCAATGTATAACATCATTGGCTCCTTCTCAATCGGGGCAGCCAGGATTGGTGCCATGGAGAGCATGCGCTTGAGTTCTCGGAATGCTTCGTTTGCTTGAGGGGTCCATGTGAACTTCTCGGTCTTCTTCATCAGCTGGTATAATGGGATTGCCTTTTCGCCCAGCCGACTGAGGAATCGGCTGAGAGATGCGAGGCAACCGGTAAATTTCTGCACCTGCTTCAGGGTCTTGGGCTGCTCCATGCGCCCTATTGCAGCTATCTTTTCGGGGTTGCATTCAATGCCTCTCTCGGAAACGAGAAACCCCAACAGCTTGCCGGCTTGGACTCCAAACACACACTTCTCCGGGTTGAGCTTGATCTGATAAGTTCTCAAATTCGCGAATGTTTCTCTGAGATCATCTAGCAATGTGATCCCCTTTGCCGACTTCACCACCAAATCGTCCATGTATACATGGAGATTCCTGCCGAGTTGGGAATGTGTGCACCTCTGAATCGTGCGCTGATAAGTGGCTCCTCCATTCTTCAGACCAAAAGGCATGGTGATATAACAATAGGCCCCAAAAGGGGTTATGAATGCAGTTTTGATCTGATCTTCCACAGCCAACTTGATCTGGTGATATCCAGCAGTAGCATCCAGAAAGGACAACAGCTCGCAGCCGGCCGTAGAATCAATCACTTGATCAATACGGGGCAGAGCAAACGGATCTTTCGCGCATGCTTTGTTCAGACAAGTATAATCTATACACATACGCCAAGTCTTGTTCTTCTTCATGACGAGGACTGGATTCGCCAGCCACTCGGGGTAAAACACCTCCATGATGAAACCTGCCGCTTGCAGCTTCGCAATCTCTTCACCGATTGCCCTTCTCTTGTCCTCAGAAAAACGTCTCAGGGGTTGCTTGACCGGCTTCGAGCCTGGCCGAATGTGCAGCTTGTGCTCGGCGAGTTCTCTCGGAACACCAGGCATGTCTTGTGGAGACCATGCAAAGATGTCCCGATTCTCACGGAGAAACTCGACGAGCTCGCTTTCCTATTTATCGCTAAGTCCAGCTCCGACTACAACGAACTTGGTTGAGTCGGAGGGATCTAGAGCGATCTTCTTGCTGTCCTTGGCTAACTGAAAAGCCGATTCCTCATCTACTCTCTTTGCTGGGCCAACCGGAAGTGGATTCTTGCTTTGTGCTTGCGCCATTGCAATGACTTTGCCGAGCTGGCACTTCTCCGTCTCCACCACTAGGGATTCAGCCAAACTGCTGCCAGCGGATGTGCACTCGAGGGACTTCCTGAAGTCTCCGGTGACTGTGATGACACCGTTTGGCCCCGGGATCTTCATCTTCAGGTATGTCTGCTATGCATTGATCATGAACTTGGCTAATGCTGGTAACCCCAATAGGGCATGGTAAGGACTGCTGAGGTCGGCCACCTCAAACCAAATCGGCTCTCTCCTGAAATTTTCTTCCGTGCAAAATATGACGTCCAGCCGAATGCGACCCATGGGGGTGCAAGACAGTCCAGGAACAATCCCATGGAATGTCGTCCGACTGCGCTCCAGGTCCCGCTCTGTGAGCCCTAGCTTGAGCATTGTATCTCTGTACAGAATGTTGATTGTGCTTCCTCCATCAACTAGCACTCGAGAAAACTTGCATGAAAATCTTGGTCCTGCAACCAGAGCGTCCACCACCAGCGGATAATTGCCTGGATTCGGCAAAATGGTGGGATGATCTGCTCTGTCCCAGGATATCGGACATTCGGACCAGTGCACAAATTGGGGAATCGGCGGCATAGTGGCATTGACTTCTTGGGCTCGGGCTCTCCGACTACCCTTGTCTGTGGACTCGCTGGTAAAGATCATGTAAGCCGCATCCTGCTGCGGGTACTGGTTCTGTTGCTGAGGTGGTCCTCTGTTCTGGGGTGGTGGTGGTGGTGGTGGTAAAGCTTCTCCCTTTGCAATCCTTCTCACGAAGTCACACTGCCGAGTGGTGTGCGCAGACGGCCTCCCAGGCGTGCTGTGCAATTTGCATGGTGCGTCCAACATCTCCTCGAATGTGTATTTGGGCTTCATCTGCCCTGGGGGTCTCACATTTGGTCTCATCTTCCGACTGCCTCCTGCAGCCACTGGATCTTCCTCATTTTGAACTGCGACCACCTGCCGACTGCCATACTGGGAATCAGGCTGCTCGTCCTTGCGCTTGCCGTTCTTCTGCTGGTTGTTGTTATTGTTGTTGTTGCGATTGTTCTCTCTTCTTTCCTTCCGACTGAGGCCTTGGTTCCCTGTGTCCGACTGCGGAGCCCCTAGTGATTGGATCACACCTCCAACTCCGAGTTGGATAGGGCGCATCGCAGAATCGGACATAGCGAACGCATTTGCCACCTTCATAAGCTCAGCGAGCAACGTGAAGTCTTTGCGGAGCAGCTTGTGCTTCAACATTGAATCCGCCAGGCACCCATCAGTAAAATACTGAATGGCCTGGATCTCATGGACTCCTTCGCATGAATTCTTCAGCTTAATCCACCGAGATAGGTAATCTCGGAGGGGCTCGTCCTTGCCTTGCACACACAGAGCTAACTGCCGTGGGAGGTTGGGCCTCTCATACGTGCTTGTGAAGTTGTGAATGAATGCGGTCGTGAAATCCTCCCAGCAATTCACACTATCCTTGGGCAAACTGTTCAACCACGTCCGCGCTGAGCCTTGCAGCATGAGAGGTGCGTAGCGGACTGCTACACGCCGATTGCCTCCTGCAATGCGGACTGCCGTCAGGTAGTCGGACAGCCAATCTTTCGGTTTCACCGAGCCATTGTACTTGGGAGTGTCTCTCGGTAATGTGAAGCCTTTCGGGAATCTCTCCGTCCGAATGCGGTGACCAAAACATGATGGGCCAGCTTCTCCTTCTTCATCTTCCTGAGCTTCCTTCTCCAGGAGCTCAATGCGATGCCTTGCGTCGTTCTGGCCGATTTGGCGAGGGCCAAGTCGGGTGCTGATTGCTGGTCTTGGCGCCGATTGTTGCGGCATGTCATGGCGCCTGCTGTTAACAGCTGGCTCTTCCATTCTTCTGCTTGCTGCTGGGAGTGGCCGATTGCTTCTGACCTTGCTGTCATGCCGAGACGGTGCAGGTTGATGCCTGTTCTGGCGCGATGAATTCGGTCGCTGGCTAGCTCCCGCATTCGGCCTCACAGTTCCTCTTGATGCCTCTGGCTCAGCATTCTGATTTCCCATTGCCACAAGCCTCTGCTCTTTTGCGGCCGCTATCAGCTCACGCATTCGGCGCGACTGTTCGCGCCGCTCATCTCCTTCCAATTCTTCCAGCTCGAGCGCTATCTGCTCGGCGGCTCTCAACTTCTTGTCCGGTGTGCTATATGTTGGCCTCTGGATGAATGCCGACTGCGCTGGCTGCTCCGGTTGCACCGGCCTTCTCGGACGCTCCGGCTGCTCAGCTCCTGATAGCTGCTGGTGGACTGCTCTTCCTCGGCTCCTCAGGTCTTCCAGGACTGCGGGCTCAATCGTCCGGCGCGGTCCTGCATGAGCTGCGTTGTACTCCCTTGTGATGGCTCCTAGCCGACGCTCTTCTGCCAACACTTGCTCAGCCCTGCGAGCCAGAGCGAGCCGTGCTGTTTCCAGCTCGGTGTGCACCTGCTCCGGATCACCATTCCGGTTCACAGGTGTGTATAACACATCCCGCAATGCACTGGTGCCGATTCGCTCTGCCGCATCAACTACTTCCTTGGCCTTCCTTGATGCGCTTGCCGGATCACGGTTGGTCGACGAAGATGCTCCCGCAATCATGACCGCGTCGTGCAGTCGGCCCTCCTCTCGGCCAGGTGCTGCGATGCAGCCCCTGGTCGAGAGCGGATCTGTAGCACACGAGAAGATGCGGATGTCTCTGGGATATGCCTCAGGGAAGCTGCCGATGAAGAGACGATGACTTCCCAATTGCAGCGACACTCCGGGCGGCAAGGGTGCTCCAGCCCTGTACCGCGCCGAGTAGTCCACTACATAATCGATTGCCCCATGCCTCAGAATCAGGCCGGAGGCGTGGCTACCGCCAGATGCAGAGGAAAATCCCGTCCGGATCTTGACTCCAGTCGACGCCTCGGTCTGACCCACGGTGGGCGCCAACTGTCGTCGATATGTGACGGCAGATGCCATGGGGATGGCTAAAGTGAGGGGAATACATGAGGGAGAGAATGTCGATGGTGCCGGAATCGGGTTGGGCACAAGCACGGTGAAGACACCACGATGTACCCAGGTTCGGGGCTCTCCGGAGAGATAACACCCCTACTCCTGCTTGTCTCTTATATATCAATGAAGGATCTACAATAACTGCTCTTCTATCTTCTCAGGGGAAGGAGTAAACCGCCGCCGTGGGCAAGGTCCTCTCCTGCTTCCCTGAGGAGTGATTACGGGCAGTAAATGAACTGAAGGGGGAATGAGTTCATGAGATCTCAGGTGTGGCGTCCCTCGCGCAGGAGGGGTACCCTGACTCTTATAGTGTGAGTCCAGGGTACTTCGGTAACTTCAGCGCCGAATGGGCCCAGCTGTCAACCTCTAATCGGCCTGGGCCCACCAACTGCTCCTATCCGGGTGATCCGGAGCCTACGAGCGGCGGCCCATGCTGCTACCTCGTAGAGCCTAGTGACGAACAGTGGAGCTAGGGGGTGCGGTCTTGTCGGCCTGTCCGCGGAATCGGCGGGGAGGTCGACACCGTATCTCCAGCAAATCCTCGATGTGACCTGGCCTTCCTGCCACCTAGATATCTCGGGATATGGTATTTATGACCTCGTAATCATACCCCCGATTGGGTGGTAGGTTGCTCCGATTGCGCCTGGACCGATTGGTGGTTCCTGGTAAGGTCGATTGCTCTGGGTAGTCGGCCTTCTGGGAATCAACCTCGGTCCAGCTGCAGACCAATCGGACGAATGTCTGATAAGGGAAGGGTGGGCCGATTGCGCCTGGGCCGACTGCTGGCATTTGGTATGGTCGATTGCCTTGGAGCAATCGGCCGTACCTTCCGCCCAGCTCGGCCCAGCTGCAGCCCAATCGGCCCATCCTTGTCTTGAAAGCTTGCTTCCGCTTGGGTTAGCCTACCCGGGTACCAATCCCCCGACAGAGCCCATAAGCCAAACATTAAGTTAGCAAAATAGTTTTTCAAAGACTAGACTCAACTTTGACCAAGGAGTGGGTAGGGGATTTCCTACAGACAGTCGACTCTGATACCAACTTGTGACGCCCCCGATTTACGATCATGTACAATAATCATACACGTAGAGTACATGATCGAGATGAAGGTGCCATGGTGAGAATATCAAAGCACAAAACTAAACACAAAAGGATAAACAAATATGTTACAAGAAAGGGGGTTGCACGGACCTGAATACATAAGTTAATACAAACCATAATATCTGAGTACAAACATAATTAGTCAAGTTTTGCCTTAAGAAGGCTAGCACAAATAACATCAGAGATACAGATCGAGAAGGCAAGGCCTCCTGCCTGGGAACCTCCAAACTAATCCTTTTCAACGGGAACTCGACGTCGTAGTAGGCGCCTCCGAGGTGCTCCTGCTCCTGGGCGCCAGCGTCTGGTTGCAACAATCCGGGTATATAAAACAAAGGGGGGAAATAAAGCAAGGGTGAGTATCTAGCATACCCGCGAATCTTACGTCCTCTACTAAGCATTTATGCATTTGTATCAAATGGAAAGGGGAGGCTATATATAGTGGATTGAATGGTAGAAAGTCAGATTAAGGATGAGAAGCTAGGCCTATCGAAGACTAGCATCTTCTGACGATTCTTGAAGCACAAGAAGAGAATAGCCAACAGTTCATATAAAGCATAAAGTAAAAGTGCAGCAGAAGTTGTTGTAGCATTGTATAATAGTAAGTTATAATTATTAACAATAGTCAATGCCTCCGAGATCCCTTCCTCGACTTCCCTGCGAGGAAAGGAAACCGGAACCAACAGATTAATAGTAGTAGTTTATAGTAGTAAGCTCTGGCTTCGGCACAAAGCGTCATGTTACTGGGGACACGCTATTCGAATAGATCATCTTCCCTGCAGGGGTGCACAACTGTTCAGCTTGCACACTCGGATCTCAACGGTGGCGTACACCTTGTTAAGGAATGCCCCACCGAGGCTATCCGACACGCCGAGGCCCATCCTACGGCTCATCAGAGAGGTCCCCGCCGGTCTACAGTCCTAAGCGCAAGGTGGTCTTGGGCCGTCGCCCCTCGCTCTCTGGGTCGGTGTGAGGTGGGAGATCCGAACACCACATGTGACGATCAGTCACGGCCACAATGCTGAATTGGACGCCTTTTCAGAGCTTTCGAACGAGACCACAACGTAGAGGGCCCACACCGTAATCCCACATGAAGGTAGTGTGTATAGGCCTTTGCGGCCTCCCAAGTCATCCACCTGAACCATTATTCTTTTTATTATTATCTCACAGACAACCGTTGTTGTTTCCCGACTAGTTAAGACAACGGACAACGAACAGCATCCGGACCACCAGTACGTCGGTGCTTGCCCTGTTGTCAAGTCAAAGCTCTGCGGTTATCGACAAGGTGAACTGTCTTCTTACCTTGTCTCGCGTGTGCTCCTGAAGGAGCTCGAATTTCGTGGTTTAGTATCTCACGGCCACCGAGCAAGGACCAGGCCCACGATGGTATCAGCCTGTCCTGCCGTCCCGACTACTTAACTTTAAGGACACCAGTTGATTTAGGTGCCTACCATCAAGTGAGACCAGAAGGAATCACCCTCGATGGTACACTTGAAGAGGTTCGAACGAGACATCTGCGGAGTGAACTAAAGATGAATATCCTCGTATCATACCGGTGGCGCTACGCTACCGAGCTGACGACGAGAGTGAAATACGAGTCCATCCACTCATAAGTTAAACTTGATGCGACTCAGCAGAGTCTTGCCGTTGTAGGTTCTCTTGGGCGTCTTCTCTGTACCGTACCTGTTGCGGCAATTTAAATCTTTCGTGTTCTTCGGTCACTCCCCAGAGTGATCACGGCCCGCTATCTAATCCTAGTTGACTAACAATGCGCAGGGCTCGCTGCTGAATAATATATATATATATATATATATATATATATATTTAATAGGCAGCATAGGATAAAGGAAGGTACATCAAAGGGAGACAATGACAGGCTATGCAATTGAATAGGTATGCAACATAGCAACAACAGCAATGCCTAGTGCAAGAAATGTACAAAAAATATAGGAGATATCTGGGAAGGGAAATGACTCGGCTTGTCTGGAAGCTCGACAGTAGGGGTACGGTCGTCGACGACATATTCGATCAAAGGGGGAAGCACCGGCAGCGGTCGCAACGTCTATCGGCAAAAAAAGAGGGGGGGAAACAATAATTACATCGAAATAAAGTAATATAGATTCATGACATGGCAAATGTTAAGCTAGGGTTGAATGAACGCGGTATTGGACATTGCAGACGAAACGGCGAATGTTTTACCGGCTCCGGGTGATTACCGGATAAACGATCTGGAGGGGGAAAGTCTCGTGTGCGGTATGTACCAGGGGTCTGGTCAGCGTATGGATAGTGTATTCTCATTCATTGTATTTTTATGATCAATTTCATGTATAAAGTTTTTCCATCTGAGCTACGGATTAAAAGATATTGATTTCTAAAGTTTAAATCATTTTAAAAGAATTTATAGATTTTCTTTTATTAATAAATAGCAACATTATCCATATCTTTATCCACATGTCATGGAGAGTGGTTATTAAAGCATTTTATTTATTTAAATAGTACAAAAGGGGTCCATTGGTCATACACACAGTGGCTTTAATCATTTGGTTTAAATAACAAATAAACTACTGGGTCCACATGTAAGTCTCACAGAGATATATTAAGAGTTATCTAATTAATCTTCTAGTCATTATTATCATAATTTCTAACATATCTTTTTCTGTTCTTTTTCTTCTTTTACAGGGGCTGGCCCATGTGGCAGTGGCACATGGCTAAGCATACCGGCCATGGTCGTGGCCACAATGGCTCCAGGCGGCGGGGTGCAGCCTGCCGGCGAAGGGGGTGACGCGGCTGGAGGTTGGCAGCGCGGCAAAGACGCGGCCGCACGGCGAGCCAGGGCGCGCACGAGGGCGGTGTAGCCACGGCGAGCGGCGGCGGTCGGAGCACACGCGGGACGACCAGGGCGACGTAGTGTACCAAATCGGGCGCAAAAGGGAGGGGGGTCAAGCAACTCACAATGGAGATCGTCGGGGCCTCGGGGTTGTTGGGGAAGCTGCGGGGAAAACGAATTCGTCGAGCGGAAGATGGTTGTCGGCTGCGAGGAAGATAACTTGGGCATCGTGTATGGGGCGCCGTAGCTCGATTCGTGGAAGGGGCGAAGGAGACGACCACGGGGAAGGCGCTGGACAACTTCACTTGGCGCGGGGAGGCCGTTGGCCATGCGGGCCGCGGCAACGCGTCGACGGGGAGCACCCGGGCAGCCCAGGGAGGAAAGCGGGGAAGAGGGAGGCGATGGGGAATGGGGGAAATCTGGTGTGGGGGAGCACAGGGAGCGGCTAGGGTTTGCGCTGGGGGGGGGCTCGCGGTCTTATCCCCATCGGCGACGGCGCGATGCGGGCCACGGCGGCGCGGTGCCGTGGATGGCCGCCACACACCGTGAATAGAGGAGGGGAGGAAGAAGACAAGGGCAGCGTGGGCTAGGCCAGCCAGGGGGGTTTGGCTGGGCCGAGTGGCAGGCTTTTCCCAGGGCGTCATTTAGTGTTTTTGCTATTTCTGTTTTCTACGAATACCTAGTCTTCTGTTTTATTTAGTTTAGCACTCAGATGAATTTTGTTAATGGTGAAACTTGTGCCACAACTAGTGATGCACTTTAAAGCAGTGCCACAAAAAGTGTGGGCATTAATAAAAATCATTTTGTATTTCTTGTGAATATGCAACTAACAATTGAGGCTTTTTAACACTTCTTGGAATTGTTTGAATTATTTTATAGTTCAATAATTCCCCACATCCATATGGACATGATCCAATGATTATTTGGCATTTTACAAAATTGGTTGCACAATTTTTGGACAAGATTTTATTTATATCCTCTTTTTAATATCAAGCAAAAGGGTTTTTGGATATGATAAAATGCAAAGATGATCAAGGCATGATTAGCAACAGTAATTGTCATTAGCAAAAGTGATTACTGTTACATGACACTGAGAGTGTTACATCAATATAAGCATTAGTCTCTTCCTTTGTGGGAGAGATTCTCTCAAGATAATCAGTAATATAATAATTTTCATTATAATTTTCAAAGCAATACGGAAGTGTACCAAGGCTCTCAGATTTTTAAGGGTCATCATCAATATTTTCAAGAAAAGAAGTAATTTCATAAGCACCCTTAAAAGCAACAAATTCTTCTATTTGTTCTGCGTCATAAAAATCATAATTTCCTTTGGCATAAGAAGCTAAGGTTTCATCATCATTGTACTCACATTGGAAGGCAAGGTGTTTATGCCTCATAAAGCAACAAGATTCATCCCTGCAAAAAGATATATCAAATATTGAGCAAAAGTTTCTATCATAATCTTACGATTGATGTATTAGTCTCCATAAGTGTATCCCTTTTTGAGACAAGTGGTATTCTTTGTAATATTCTTGTTGATCCTCAGTGCATCCTCCATGCCAATAAGATCTGGTCTCAAAGAAGTTAGAAATTGAATGGCAAGTAAGGTACTAGACATACTATTTTTTTTATAAGAGACACTAAGATAAAAACTATAAAGTAAAAAAACAAGACTAACAAGAAAAGATAAAAGATAGCGTGCAACGCCCCTATCTTGAAGAGTGGAGTCCCAGACAACGGCGCCAGAAATTAGCTTGATGGCACTGAAGTAGTGCTCCTCGTTGGCTACCCCAAGTGGAAGGTTGAGATGTAGCTAGTAGCAAATTTCCTTCGGTGAAGATACCAAGATTTGTCTCAAGTAGGACTCCGACGACGACAAGTAGGTGACAACAGTGCTAGAAATTACTTGCTAGCACAAGAGTTGACGTGGACCTGCACACAGATACAAATAACTTTGCTCCCAACGAGTATAGACGGGTTGTCAATCCCTTCGGCCTTGTCGTTTACAAAGGGTAAAATGCAAGAGATAACGATAGTGATAACTGCAACTAGAAAGTAAAACAGGAAGTAGATTGAGGGTGTAAACGGTGGTGGAAATATGGACCGGGGTCCCATGAAGTTCACTAGTGATGTTTCTCTCCCAAAAGACGATAATCATCTATGCGAGGTGAACAAATTACAGCTGGGCAATTGATAGGATTAAAAACGCACCGCAATGCTAACTAGGCTACAAAAGAAAGGAAGAGGCTCAAAATCATGGGCAGTACGCCAAGAAAAGTTGTAAGGACCGATATGCGGTACTGTTCCAGATCTATATGTTTCCATCCAGATCCGGGGACGAAGCACATATCGGTCCCACCGCGACATGTGACATAGCCATATGCCCCGTATTTCCAACATGATATCACAACATTATAGATACAAGGATACAACATCTCATACAATCGGCATACAACTGCCTTAAATACAATACATCGGCGGAAGGTATATGTCTGAGTATAGACTACAACCAAATGCCTACTGGCAAAGAGAAAATCATTGATCCCCATAACCACACGGGTCCAGGCCCTCCGCCGGGATTCGCCTAACTAGTCGTCGTCGAGTCTCCACGTGAAACGTCGATCACCATACCTGTTGTCGATCATGAACCCTGAAAAGAGTTTGGGGGTAGTATCATGAGTACAGAAGTACTCATCATCCAACTGTAGTGGTCATCTGACCCAGCAAGGACTTCATCACTTGTCATTCTAGGACAACTAGTAGTTTACGATAAGGATGGGGTAAGTGGTGAGGTTGCTGTCGCACTAGCATTCATGAAGTGGCTAACGATCTAGAGAGTAAGATAAGAAACCAAGCATTCGATGAGGAATCGCCTCCAACAAGTCTGCTATCCACCTACTCACGCAAGCATAACAACTATCCTATCCTTGTCCTCCTCTTCGCATCCCGACGAAGAAGAAGCAGTCAAGGCACACACACGTTGATCAAGTTATATTAAGATTATCTTAGTTGCTGTTGTCTATGAACAAGGAGTAGGTCTCAAGTCGTCCATAACCATGGACACGGCTTCTCGAAAAGATTTAACCCTACAGGGGTGTACCAACTTCCCATTACAAGGCTCCGCACGCACGCCCATCTCTCTCAGTTTCTACCCATCACAGGCAGCCATTTCATGATTTAGTCCCGAGAGATCCGAAACGACAGGTCCCTCTAGCTAACAACGAACAAATCCGGGTGGCCCCCGGTGAGTCGACATCCAACTCAAAAGCCGGCCGCGCTCTCGAATTGGCCTCTACCGTCTGGACGAGGTCGGGTTAGCTACCAAAACTAATGTGGGCAGCCCCCTAGCTCCCTTGGGTGGACCAACAAAGAAACCATGTCTCCGCTGGCCCAAGTTGTTTTAAAGAATATCTGCCAGGAGCAACCCAACAGACACACACATGGTTTTCAAATGGTTAAATCAGCTTGGGCCACCACTAGAAATGTTTGAAGCTAGATAGGTAAGAAAAGGGGACCCCATAAAATCCCACACGCGGCCAGGCACGCTCAGTATTAAAACCAATACCCGGAACTCGGATCCTAGGTGACTCGAATGGAACAAAGCATCGGGGCGGGATAGCCTAGACCTTCCATCCTTCGTCGAATATAATCAACATTATAATAATCATATCATCCACAATAAATATAATAGTGTGATAGCCCTATCCAAGGAGTAATAGGGTAACATTCGTAGCATCCTAAGCATGCATACTAAGCAGGGGTTGAGAAACGAGCAATAGTAACATAGCAATACATGCTTTTCTGGGAGGGGACATGGTTGTATTGTTTTAAGAGAGGCTGTGAACATGTGGTGGGATCAAACATCGAACCTATCCTAGACTAGCATGCAAACCGCTGGTTATAATAGAATGGATCATAAGTAATGTATAGTCCTTGCCTGTTGATAATTCGGGTTCCGAAGGTGTAGCCGATCGCAAACTCGCAACGTCGTCGTGAGTATCCGCAGGAGCACACAGGAAGTAATCACTGGAAATCAATCAACGGAGATGCATACTATTACTACGGAGCAACACAATCAAGCAATGTTCAAACAAGCATGGCCAAGTATGATGCATGTTCGTTTAATAGCATGGCATGAATGTACTTGCAAGCAAGGGTCCAATGCTACCGCAACCTTCATATGCATTATGTAGGTGAATTACGGATCCGAAAAATCCTTACGTTGTAGTTGTTATAATGCATGATCATGGCATAAGAAATGGAATAGAACATGACATGATCAAGAATTGCCCACTCACAAAAATAGACCTCGAGATGGGGTTCCTTAAATTAAATATATGCAAATGACATGTCATGGTATGATGCACTAATGCAATCTATAGCAATCAATGAAATAAAACTCAATACTATTCTACCGGAAATCTACGGTCAACGGAAGAACTGCGATGCTCGGAACACGAAAAATGAAATGAAGAATTGCACCACGTGCAACACATGAGGGGTTCATGTGCAAAAGTGCACATAACCAAAATGATGCAAACCCATATTGCAAAATGAACAACACCATTGCGTTCCTCATATTTTCCTACCCCGAAATCATGTATGACATGATTTATTTGGAGCAAAGAAGCACATGATACAAACATTGCAAAAAGAGAGTAGAAATGAAGCTAAACAGAAAGACAAATGAAGGGGAAAAAAATCTCCATTGGGCTGGCTTCGTCCAAATATGGCCCAAACCTTCGCGGCTCAACAACTCTATTGAGTGCCCACGGGAGAAACTAGGAGCTGGGCCGAGCCCACTGCTGCTACGCTGCAAAAAGAAACAAAAATAGGGGCACTTTGCCCCAGTAGGACTCAAACCAAGGATTTCCTGGAGACAAAGAAGTACCCATACCAATACGCCACTGCACCTAGTCACGTTGAATAACTGCACAAGGGAATGAGAGGAGCTCGTGGCGCTAATTGAAAATGAACAAAAATTCATTGAAGAACAGAGGTTGCGCGCTGCAAAACAATTTAAAAAGAGGCGGCTTTCAGAGCCAAGGATTTGATCCATGGACCTCACGCTTGCAACTGCAGTGCCAACACCAATGGGCTATGTCATCGAGTCTTGATGAGAAAGCACTTCGACCAAACATGACCTAGTCATGCCACGACATACAGAACCAAACTGAAGAACACAATACTGACGCTGTAACTATGAACTTGACGAAACTAACGCTATGCAGGGAGGAACAGAGGAGGATGGCTCCTGCGAGGCGCACGGAACGAGGCAGGGGTGCTCTCCGGGTGGCTAGGGCGTCGGCCGGACACGCTGGGAGCGCGCGCGCACGCCACGCTCGCGTCCTGGGCGGACGTGGACGAGCCGGCCGTGAGCACAGGTACATGGAGGGGCTGCACTAGGAGAACAAACGTGAGGCTTCAGAGATGAACAGAGCGACGACTGGAGGTGAACTGGCCTCGCATGGGAGGTCAAAATCACGATCTAGATGCGGAAAAAGGCAACGAGCGCACTCCACATCACGCTCCCGGACGGACGGGGTGCCGGTGTGGTGCACGGCCTGACCATGGCGAGCGACGCCTACGGTTTCGTGAAAGCGTCTACGGCGGAGCAGGAGAACTGGAGGACCAACGGCTCACCACGGGGGGTGGGGGGTGGGGGGAGTCGTCTGTTGGCGCTGCCTCTCCTCACAGCACCTCTTCTTCTTGCTCTCACAACTCTCTTGTGGTTTCTCTTTGGTATCTCAAGAACAGACAACACTAGAACACACTCACACGCACACAACCAAGGAGAAAGGCCATCAGCTTTGTCAAGAACACTCCCCCTGGTGTACACAAAGACTACATTTTTTTTGTTTGGTCCCCTCACGGCTGCCATTTCATTCCTTTTCTCAGAGTTAAATAGACTATAGGCTATACAAGATAACAGCATGCATCCTTGAAATCTCTCCACGATGCAGAAGACTCGGACACCACGTACTAACCCACTAACCCAACTTATTCCATGCACTAGTAAGCATGCACGTGTAACACACGTATTATCGTGTGAAAAATTCCTCATCATTCCTCCTAGAAAGGAATGTCAATAAAATGAATAAAAATATAATAGTGTACTAATATAAAACACACAATAGATATTTTAATATTGTTGTACTACAAAAGATGTCGGGCTAACTATGAAATAATTTTACAATCATAACGTTGGACATCAAATGATAAAACAAGTTTAAGATCTTGTGTTTTGTCATTCAGTATCATTTGAGTGGGATATAAAGCATTATTAGAATTCTATGCATTAAATAAGCTTGCACGTGCGACACACGTTTTAATTAATGCAAATATATGCACTAAATAAGTCATTTTTTATATACTAAATTTATATGTATGCTAATATTATCTCTAGAATATTTAAATATGTTTTCAAACTGATAGCAATAAAATATTCTAATCCATTACAAAGATAAATCTCACATAATGAAATATCATCAACCAGAAGAAGAATTTTGAATCGACAGTTGTCATCAACCAGAAGCACGACAATTGTGTGTTACACAAATAGCAAATAATAGCACTGAAATCATATATCCTTCTTACTGATTTAGTATGATGAATTAGCTTCAATTTTACAAAAATAAGTCAGCATCATCCGGCGATATCATTCATACATGTTAAGATCTTGAAATTCATATGAAAAAAAATGTTTAGAAATCTCCTTATTTGATTATCGTAATTGATTTTTCTAAGATAACCTGCTATGTTTATATAATATTTATTATACACCCTCTGTTCCAAAACTCTTGTCTTAGATTTCTCTAAATATGGATGTATGTAGTCATGCATATATAGAGAAATCTAAGGCAAGAATTTTGGGAGAGAGGTAATATTAGAGAACAAAGAGTAACATCAGTTATATTCTTTTTTACAAAAATCCAAGATAATGTTTTCGCATGAAAGAAAAATCTAATTATTGCTGTCATCCGGAGAATAAATACTCTCCACCTCTTATGAGGTTACATAACTAAGTGGCAGCAGCATACTGGATGACAATATATCATGCCTAGTAAGAATAAATTTTACAAACCTACTTATGACTCATGACATAAAATGAAATTTCTAATAATCCAAAACAAAATGAGATGATAATTTATTTGTCTGCAGACAACATGTAGCTCTCTGCATCTGCTGTATCCATCCTTCCTCAACGACTTCCTGTCAACAAATAATGTATGATGGTTGTTGCATGATTAGGAATCTGTTCCTTATGCTCCCCAATTGTTCTTAGCCTTCTTGGCATATTGCCATTGTTCCAGTAGCCCACATAGAACCATCTTCTACAAGGAGGAGACAATGTCATTAAATTAGAGAAAAACAGAATTTTGTAATGCATCAACTTCATTGCGATATGAACACAATTTGTTTAGGCACAACGGAAATCAAACACAGATCTGATGTTGAAGAAAGAAACATACCATGCATAACTTGATAAATCACAATAACCGAACCATTTAAAAACTCATTTAAGATAGGATGGCATGAGCAGTGCCAACATAACCGCTATTATCTTTCTCTAATGAATTAACTATTAAGGAAAGCTAACAGGTTCATATACTCAGGGACATTATCCTGCAAAATAGTAAGATTTACCATGGCATTTTGTGGTACAGAAGTAACAGTACAGAGCAGAGTTCTTGGTAGGTATCTTCATGGGGGGACTCATAAGCAACGCTCTAAATAGTGATTGAGCTGTTCCAGATGTTTTAAAGATGATTATTCATGATAATCAACTATAACTACTACCGGAACAATGTGTGATATATGCTCAATGTCTAGTGTAATGGCAGAGAGATCGGAATTAAATATAAATATATATATTAAGAGCTGAGCTAAGGCCCGGAGCATCAAGGGAATAATGAAAAGGAATGAGAACGTACTTAATAAATAAATCACCAGTTGACGGTATAGCTGACAGACCTGAAATTGCAATTTGATGAAAATCTAATGAAAATTATAATCCTCAAACTGTACAAAGAAGTTGGAATTTGATCCCTTATGATGCCCTACTGGAAGATGTCACTATAACTTGACAAATTTGTGACATCCATTTCATAACAGAGGGAGTAATATAATTTAAGCAAAACCAAGCCAATGCACTGATGACACTTAATGACAAAGCTGCAAAATGACAACATAAAATTCAGAAATCTTTTGGATTATTGGTGGAAAACATGAATATAGACAACACAAAATTAAATTCTCTATCCACCTACAAGAAATTTATCAATGATCTATAACACATAATTTGAATGTTATCAAAATGTACAAAAGGGGAAAAGGAAAAACAGAATAAACATACACTTACATATTGAGTCCCGACAGGAATAGTGTCATCAATTCATCATTCAAGTCCAGCACTGATTATGCCATCGCTTTGAACGGCTCTAGTACACTTACATATTGATTAAATGATTATACTATTGTTCTGGGTTTCTTGCGGACATGCTCCTCGACAAAATTCCAGTTACAACCGAACCTGAAAACCACACAGAATAACATAGTGGCTCAGCACTATAAATTAACATGATTCGTACTTGTTCAGAGGCAAGCACAGGAAAGGAATAAATAGGTCTCAGCACATATTCTTTTTCTGGTATTAAATTTGCTAGTTACCTTCAATGTCAACTGTACTTCTGATTCTATGTCCAGTTTAGGATAATGATAAGATCAGGCAAAACCATTATAAATGAAAAAAAGCAAATAATTCTGAAAATAAATCTGGAAGTTGTTTTTTAATGGTTGAGATAACACACTGTTACAACATAACTTACTATAATACCCAAAGTATACTAATAAGAATAAAACTACATAAGTTTATTGTTTTGACATGTTTCTGTAGAAGTGACCAAAACTAAGGAAAATGACAAGCAACAACTATTACTAACAAAACACACACTGCCTGATTAACATAACCACGGAAACACCAAAATAGGTCGCTTCAGGAACGGAAAGCAACCACCACATCTGTCCATGATATGTAAAGGGGAGAGGTAAATTACCTTGATTGAGGACTAATTGTCAGGCTGCTGTGGATGCCATACCACATCTAAACAAATCATCATGAATTCTTTTTTTGTATCTCTCATAGGAACCTGAAAATATCGAGAATAATTAGCATCGACAGGAGCCAAAATATGCATAGCATAACAAGAATAAAAAGCGAATAATAAGAAGGTTCCTATAGATTATGCCATATACAAAACTATCTCATTAATTGTTTCGAAGTTTGTTCATTGGCAAATCAACGGCCCAACCATAGCCCGTTCATTGGCCAATCCTAGATAAATGGAAAGGTCAACCAAATCACACAATTAATTTAAATATATGATAAAGAGAAATAATAATCAAGCAAATCAGTTATCAGTTGTCTAATGAGAGTAACTTATTGTAGTTAATTTAGAATTCGCTCATCTGGATGTATATGGTAATATAATTTTGATTCTTGAGATAAAAAACAACAAGAATGTCTCAATACAATACACTTACCACAAGACTGAACAAGAAAATCAGTTATCAGCTTTCCTAATAGTAGCAACATCAGCGACCCACGACAATACACTTTCCACAAGACTGCTATCACCAGCCACCACGGTATAAAGCAATGACCCATGAACCTGACTTCTCCGCTGTCCGTTGATACACTGCCCATCAACCAGAAGTTATAAGTACATGGCACAATGGTTTCATATAAATGCTTGCAAAGTATAATAAAATATCTATAATCAAATTGTGCAATCTACGCATGAAATCGTTGTTTGCCATCTACCCATAAGCCACCTAAATCACAATTTTGCCCAACAGTAAACCATCCATCAACTAATCAAGGAACCTCTATAAAAACTAAGAAAGCAGCACTGCACCGGCAATCGATTTATGGTATCTCAGTGTGTGCGCTATACCTGATGTTTAGTCTCTTTTGTAGCATTTAGAGCATAGCTCTTTCATTTTTAAATATCTATCATTCGACATATCTCTCTATCTTTTCCCACAAGTGATAATGGTTCATCTTCGAAACTAAATTGACAATATAATATCTCGTTTTATCTGATATTTGGATGAAAGAAATTACTTCAAGACAGGGACAAATGCACAACAAACAAAAATGCAGAGAAAATAAAGGGAAGCAAGTTGCCAACAACTGGAAAATCTCACCAATGAGAGAGAGCGGTGTGTCCACCTGGGACATATTGAGGTGATGTGGCACCGTGTCAGGGAGGGGCATCTAGGAGGGCCGCTCCCTCATGTCGCCCAAGGTGCCACGATGCCCTCGTTGCCCCAGTACCTCCCAAGTCTCCACCAGTAAAGTGAGATGTTGCCTGCTATACCAAAGCAGATGAAACAGATACTTAATGTAGGGAAATAAGTGATAAGATTATGATGTATTGTACCCAAGAAAAGGAACCAATATCAATTGTGAAGTTAAACGCATCTAAGCACATTCTGTATCGGGCAACCTAAGGACATAAAAGATAGTTCCTGGTGAGCCATAAAATAAGAAATCATTAAAGAATAGAAGAATAAGTTAGATACGATTTTGCATATAAAGGCTCCGCTAATTCCTGGAGTATCTAAACAACCAAAATTCAGAACAACATCAATCAGCAAGGGAAAAACATAAGATACAGATGGCGGAAGGGGCAGGGCTGGCGGCACGGTGTTGGGAGGCATGGGTGACAGTAGGATGAACGTCTGCGCCTTCGGTAGCGACGGGTCGAGTAGCGAAAACGAAAAGGCAGCGCTCAACATCGTTAGAGTAATTACAATCATTAGATCCTAATCTAAGGGTAAAAAATTAGGTTTTGGATCTGCCACTATGAGTCTTTTATATTGGTAGTGATTAACAGACTAGTTTCTACATACATCAGGTCCATTGCTCCGACAGCTTCTCTTCAACGGCCGCATGATCTAGCGAGCTAACAAAATCATGCATGCAAACTAACTAAGCCTATTCTCTTGGCTAACACCTCTGTCAACTAACATGCAGATATATGGTCATGACAAGATTAAAACTAACATTCAACCCCCTAATCTTGCCATGTCAACTCCTTTAATTTTGATGCAGATCACCTACATCCTCTTGCCGTAACATCACCTTGCCGTGGACGAGGTTGTCGGACCCGGTCACCACAGCAACCTTGTCGTTGCACTTGCATTTCCGTTTGCCATCAACATCACATGAACCCTCCTGTGGTGGTAGCCATGGCCACCTACACCGGCCTCCGCATCTCACGAAGTCTGCCGCCACATGCGGCCTTCATATCTCATGGATTCTACCGCCACTGCGACCTCCATATATCATGGAGTTTACCGTTGATGGACCACCACTTCTATCCTCATTGTCGGGTCATCGCACGTTGCCTCCGGCAAGCACGACACATGCCAGCATGCAACCAGCTTCACCATGGATGCACTGCTGTCTGTCGTCATGTTCCTGGACGCATGGTGCAGCACCCGACCTCTTGGCGGACCCATGCTGTCGCGCACATGACATCACGCTGAACATTGTTGGAGCTGCCCGGGATAGAAGAAGGAACTCACGCACACACACAAGAGGGCTGGAGGTAGAGGAAACACACACACTTGGCACCGCACACAACTTGTGCCTTTTCTTTGTATTTCCTCAGATACAAATGAATGGGATACATGTGTTTAAGTATCCAGCAAACCATCCAGTCAAGCCACACACCGGCGTGATCCGAGATTAGCTCTCCACTACTTATCTCCACTAACTAACTGCATGCACACGTTGTGCTTATGCGGCAAGTCCACAACGGCCACGACTCAGCCAAACAAAATGCATGCAGCCGGCTAGTACTACTAACATACTTGATGCACACTAGCTACACATTCGTGCCACACCTTCACTACGTGTACGAGCTAGTTTCTAGTTGGCTTACACACGATTAATCTTAACAACGCGTGGATGCATATTCTCAACTAATGGCTGCCAATCTGCCCTCTGCACAACACACCTCTATCTCTTTTGTGACGTGCTCTCTGCTGATCCGCCCGCTACGCCATGACTTCATGCATTCAACTAGCTAAAACCTGATCGAGTACTCTACCTAGTACCATGCAAACACAAATAAACATGATGAACACCTAGACAACAAGGTTAAATCTAACATTCACCCCCTTAACCTTGTTGTCATTTATTCGAGCACCTCCACGTCGATCTTCAAAGGAGCGCCGACTCGTAGTCGACGTTGGCGGTGGCGAGATTGGCCTCCTCCTTCCTTGGCTTCTCCTTCTTTGGTGCGGTGCAATCCCTCGCGAAATGCCCATAGTCTTGGCACTCGTAGCAACGAACCTTGCGGATGTCGAAGGTGTTCTTCTTCTTGTTGGCGCCGCCACGGTTTTTGTAGCGAGAAAGCCACTCCTCCTCCGTGAGGAGCAAGCGGCTTCCTCCGCCATGGTCGATGTTGCCGGCGCCCTCATCCGCGTCGCACCTATCCTCCGCGGTCTTGAGCCGCCCAATGAGCTCCTCTAGAGACATAGTTTTAAGATCAAGGAGCTGCTCAATGGCAATGGCTACCTGAGTGTACTTTGACGGGACGACGCGGAGTAGCTTCTTGACCACCTTCTCCTCGGCGAGGTTCTCGCCGAGGGTGCGGATGTTGTTGGCGAGTCCGTTCATGCGCATGGCGAGCTCGTCGATGGTCTCGCCGCTCTTCATGCGGATGCCGTCGAACTCCTTGAGGAGACCTTGCGCCTTGGCCTCCCGGACACGCGCATCGCCTATGCGCATGGACTTGATGGCGTCCCACGCCTCCTTTGCCGTCTCCTTTCCGGCAAGAGTGGCGTGCATCTCCGGCGGCACGGCGCGAAGAATTGCCGCGAGCGCCGTCCGGTCTTGGGAGAAGTTTGCGTGGCCCTCGATGGCGTCCCACACGCCTTGGGCCTGCATGTTCACCTTCGTGATCAACGCCCACTCGATGTAGTTCGTCGCTGTCAAGAGGATGTAGACGACGCTGCTGCTAGCCGCATGCACGACCCGCTCGTGCACCACCACCTCGCGGGCGCCGCGCCGCGTCGGACTCCGCCCACGCCGTATGGGCGAGGTTGAGCCCCTCCGGCGACCCGGCGAGCGCGACGAGGTGCGCGATCCTTCTCCGGCCATGGCTCTGAATACCAATTGTTGGAGCTGCCCGGGATAGAAGAAGGAACTCACGCACACACACAAGAGGGCTGGAGGTAGAAGAAACACACACACTTGGCACCGCACACAACTTGTGCCTTTTCTTTGTATTTCCTCAGATACAAATGAATGGGATACATGTGTTTAAGTATCCAGCAAACCATCCAGTCAAGCCACACACCGGCGTGATCCGAGATTAGCTCTCCACTACTTATCTCCACTAACTAACTGCATGCACACGTTGTGCTTATGCGGCAAGTCCACAACGGCCACGACTCAGCCAAACAAAATGCATGCAGCCGGCTAGTACTACTAACATACTTGATGCACACTAGCTACACATTCGTGCCACACCTTCACTACGTGTACGAGCTAGTTTCTAGTTGGCTTACACACGATTAATCTTAACAACGCGTGGATGCATATTCTCAACTAATGGCTGCCAATTTGCCCTCTGCACAACACACCTCTATCTCTTTTGTGACGTGCTCTCTGCTGATCCGCCCGCTACGCCATGACTTCATGCATTCAACTAGTTAAAACCTGATCGAGTACTCTACCTAGTACCATGCAAACACAAATAAACATGATGAACACCTAGACAACAAGGTTAAATCTAACAAACATGGTCCCATTTCTATGGCCGCCGTACCACAGTCACCACGGCCTCTGTGCCTCCGTGGAACTCGTAGGCTGACACACAGCCCGAAGCCTCATCCCACAGCCGCCGACGAACGCTGCACCGACCGCCCTGGACCTCCTTGTCAAAGATGACGCCCTCGCGGCGCCGATCGCCACAACATCTTCCCACACGCAGCAGCCACCTCTTGACGTGTACGACGCCTTCGCGACTCTGAAGACCATGTCGCCTTCATCTAGCGGCATGACACCGTTGCGGCCAGCAGCGACATCGCGCCGCGGACGTCCTCCATCTCGCGCCATCATCCTCCTCCTAGCGGCCTCGCGTATGGCGCCAACTAGCCACCGGCGACATCGCGTCGCTGACGGCCTGCGCCTCCCTCCATAGTCCTTCACCTCACATGGAGTCCGCCGCGCCGCCGTCCCCATCTCAGACCGACAAGACTTTGGTACCGATTGTTGGCCCTGCCACTTCTCGTAGCACCTCTTCTTCTTGCTCTCACAACTCTCTTTTGGTTTCTCTTTTGTATCTCAAGAATAGACAACACTAGAACACACTCACACACACAACCAAGGAGAAAGGCCATCAGCTTTGCGAAGAACACTCTCTCTTTATGTACACAAAGACTACATTTTGTTTGGTGCCCTCACGGCTGACATTTCATTCATTTTCTCAGAGTTAAATAGGTTGTACTAGTTCAAAAAACGTTACTATATTATGGGATGGAGGGAGTACAAGATAAGAGCATGCATCCCTGAAATCTCTCCATGATGCAGAAGACTCGGCCACCACGAACTAACCCACTAACCCAACTAATTTCATGCATTAACTCACTAGTTTCTACATACACCACGTCCATTGCTCCGGCATCTTCACCTCAACGGCCACATGATCTAGTGAGCTAACAAAATCATGCATGCAAACTAACTAAGCCTGTTCTCTTGGCCAACACCTCTGTCAACTAACATGCAGATATATGGTCATGACAAAATTAAAACTAACAGAGTCGAACACCTCGGGGAAGAGGACGCGACTGTGGGGAATGATCGGCTCAGGGAGGCGACGGCTCGACGGAGACGGCGTGAAGGAGGAAGAAGACGGGCACTAGCTGCGGGAAGAAGACGAAGTCGAGGAGGGCTTGAGGCATGCCGGCCTCAACCACACGCTCGGGGCCGCGCTTGAAGTCCAGGAGGAAGACTACGGCGATGAGGAAGACGGCAGTGTCCATGGCCGCGACGATCGGACGCGTGCACTGGAGAAATTGGAGTTTTTGCTCCTATCCAGGGAGGCTTGGGCTGTGCGAAGAAGAAAAGGAGAGGAAGGGGAGATGGCGGCGCTGCTGGGAGGATGGGGAGAGGGGCTAGGGTTCTTGAAGGGGGAGAGAGGGGGCTAAATGGGGGGGCGCTGTGGGTGGCTGCCGAGAGGGCTCCACCTCTCTCACGCCATGGCGTCTAGCGAGAGAGAGAGAGATAGAGGGGGACGGGGTCCTCCATGTGATGAGAGAAAAAGGAGGGATCGTTTGGGCTGGGACATGGGATTTCGTTAGGTGGGCTTGGAGAAAGGAAATGTCCCAAGGCACTGAGGGGAGTTTTCCGCTTTTAATCATTTAATAAAATGAGAGCAGAGAAAAAGGAAAAAGAAATAGCAATTGAATGCTACAGATCATATAAAAAATACGATTCCACATCTACATGCATCATGAGAGTTTTAGAAAATTATTTCGGTAAAAAATGTTTAAGTATTTCAAATGGCTTTCGAATTAATTCAAAGTCCATTTGAACTACAACCCCATTTTCTTGGAGGGAAAAATCTTGGAATTTGGCATAGGCCTTCATCATGGAAAAACATGACGATTTGCAAAATATCTTGCTTAGGGGAGAAAAGATGAGGCTTGGGAAAAATGGCAAGGCCAGGAAAAGAAAGAAAAGAAAGAATTAGAAATAATCCTTTTAAGTAATCATAAAAATGCTCGGGCATTTTTCTGTCACGTGGATTATTGCAAAGAATAAATGCGCAATTATCATCCCCAATGGGAAAAATAAAATGCAAATTTTTCTGGATTTTGTCAGGTTTGGGCTGTTACACAAGTAGACCGAAATCCATCTGCATCTACTCACTAATCATCCACCTTGAGATATATATCCAGAACATCTTGCTGGTATTAAGTTGCTAGCCACACCCAAAGTGTAAACCCAAAGCAACAGACAACTGCATTAAAACAACTTTGTTTAAAGTAAAGAATCCTTGCACCCGCAAGTACAAGCACCTTTGTTTCCCCCCTTGTGGCAACAACACATTCCCTAAACTCATATTTTTGTCACTCAAGCTAGTCATTGGGGGGCATGAACCCACAATCATGCATAACACTCCCTCTTGGAGTTACTACCTACTAGTTGGCCAAAGCAATAAACAGTAGCAGAGAACATGAAAGAATTACTCAAGAACCTAAATATAAAAGAAGAAGAACCAAATATATTACTCATCAAAATCTGAACATAATCTCATAATTCATCAGATCCTAGCAAACTCAACATAGCAACAGCAGGAAAATTACATATGTGCCTTGATCATGTAGGGCAGCTCACAAGGTCTAATAAATGAAGAGCAAAGGTGGAGAGAAGACTGTCTGGATACGGGGCAGAAAACACAATTTTTCATACCTACGGTACCCGAACCCAAGATCTATGCTATGAAGATGTAAAGTAAAAGAGGGAATCGGTGTTCATACCTTTGAAGATCGAAAGAGGGAAACGTTCTTGCGAACGTGGCTGGCTTAGACTCGGAACTACGACCTCCCTGTCGTGTAGTAGACCACCGGCGAGGATGACTCCCGGTTGACCTCAAGCAATGAAGTAGCACCACAGGTATAGTGCCTCGAAGAGATTATACACGTACGGTACAATCGATGTTCCTCCGGGGCCCCGAACCAGGCGAGCAGCGGAAGAAAGACGGATTCGGATCACGACTCCAGCAGAGCGACGGCCTGCCTTGTGGTGGAGAACTCCAGTCCAGGTGCAGACTCCAAACAAGGGGAGTCCACTTCCAGGAAGGAGAAGGAGAGAGAGAGGAATACTTGTGTGTTGGAAAAAGGGGGGTGTACCCCTCCTTATATAGGCAAGGGGGGGCCATCCTCCTCCCCTCCCCCATGTGAGACTAAACTCCCAAATGGGAGGGGGGGGGGTTGCGCCGGCCTAGGGGGGATGGGCACCACCCTTGGCGCCAAGCCCAAGGGAGGAAACCCCCTCCTCCCCTAATGGGCCCCATAGGCCCATATAGCCTTTTTCCATTTTTTTAATTATTTTATTATGTTTAAATATTTAATTCAGATAATTAAATAATAAAACATTATTAAAACAAATTAAAATTTATTTCAAACCATTCAAAATGTCCGGAACAACTTTCGTCCTCCTCCGGAACTATTCCGGTGATTTCTCCTATTTAACCGATTGATCCCGAAACTGTCCTATGCATCGATTGCCCTGAAGTGTAACACCCTAAGGGTCCGGGAAACAACAGATATGGTCGAGAATCTTCTCATTGACCAATGACTAGTCAGTTGGACCTGGTTTCAATGCTTGACAGCCCCTGCACTTCCATCGAATGAACTTCAATCGCTTTTGGAAACGTTTAACGATACAACGTAATCCCTTTGTGCTGCGGTACTTTGTTTGTCCGTGGTTCGATCGTCGGTATCCCACATACCGTGTTCACATCTCGGTCACAACAAACAAGTTTAGTCGTCCGTTCCTATTGCATCTCCCGTGACCTAGTCACCTGCTTGCAAGCTATTGATGCAATATCACCGAGTGGGCCCAGAGTACCTGTCCTGTTACAAGGACTGACAAATCCCGCTCTGATCTATTAACATACTCATCAACCATCTATTTCGGAATACCCAAAGTGCACCGTTATAGCCAGCATATTCCAGTCAGGCGGTGAGATACAAATCAATGTCTCCTCATAGATGACAATTGCGTATGATCATTACGGTCGAAGGACTAAGCCATATGTTACAAAGTCATCGCAACGCTGAACTATGTGACTCGATCACATTGCAATACTTTAGGTGGGTGTATGTCCATCACATCATTCTCCTAATGACATGACCTTATTGTCAATGGACTTAAGTGTCGCCATGATCAGGAAAGCTTGATCAATCAATTGCCCAATGAGATAGTTTACCCGAGTTAAACTACGGACCTATGTTTTATACTACACATGTATTAGTATTTCCAAGTAATACAGTTATAGCACAGTATAAAACGTATTATGAACAAAACGGATATGTGACAAATATCTTTATTAATTTGTCTCTAGGGCACATATTCAACAAAGACATCACATAGCTACTGATCATGGACCCATGGTCCAAGGTGCACTACTCAAGGCTCATCCGGGAAGCGTCCATGGTGGTGGTGAAGCTCCCGGAGGTCAATCCTCCCTCCGGCAGGGTGCCGGGACAGGGTCTCCTGGCAGCCCCAATCTTGGAAGCGCGACGACAGCGGAACAGAGGAGAGATCGCGAAAAATGTTTCTGTCCTCTGGGATTTAGACATGAGAGGTAAATATAGGCCAGGGGTGAACCAGAGGGTCCAGGCGGCCCCCTGGCGCTGCCTAGGGTGGGCCACGCCCCCTAGCCTCCTAGGCACCAGGTGGGTCTCCACCAGCCCCCCTTCGGGCGTCTGGAAGCTTCTGTAACGCAGATTTTTTATATATTTTTCCTGGAATTTTTCTAGCACTTTAAGTAATGGGAAAACCTGAAATACAAAAATAGCATAAAACAGAAACTGGCACTGTGGTGCACTGAGTTAATAGGTTAGTCCAAATATGAGAAAAAGTGCACCAAAAGCATAGCTATATCACCCAAAACATGCATGGAGCAAGAAGAAATTATAGATACGTTTGGGACGTATCAACATCATCACCTTCACAACGGAAGAATTTCAGAGTTTCTGCAAAGAGATTGGCATCAAAATCAACTACGCATCATTCGCACACCTTCATTCCAACGGTCAGGTCGAAAAAGCTAATGGCCTTGTCTGCGGTGGTTTCAAGAAACGTCTCTATGAACCACTAAAACAAGTCATTGGTGTCTGGATCTTGCGCACAACGCCCAACATCTCAACAAAATACACGTCGTTCTTCATGGTGTACGGCGCCGAGGCCGTATTACCACACAATCTACGATTTGGCGCTCCACGCATCATCGGATAAGAGGAGGAAGAAGCAGAAGAGGCACTCGAGGACCCTAAAGACAACGCGGACATAGCGAGAGATATCACCTTATCTCGATCTTCTGGTTACCAAGAAAAGCTACGCACCTACCACGGCAGTCGACTGTGCACAAGGACCTTCAATGTAGGCGACCTGGTGTTACGACTTAAGCAGAAGAAGGTCCACAAGCTAGCCCCGTAGTGGGAGGGACCCTACATCGTCTCCGAAGTCATAGGCGGTGGCGCCTATCGACTCAAGAACACGAAGACTGGCGAGGATGTAGGCTATCCGTGGAATATGGCACAACTACGCCTCTTCTACTCATAATCTAGCCGCAAATTTTACTTTCTTAAGGCCTTTGAGCCATCGTTCAAATAAGGCTATCCAGCCACTAGTGTAAACACTCACCGAAGCAATAAAATCCCTGATGGGTGTAGATAACATCTCCTCGTTGGTTACCCCAAGTGGAAGGTTAACATGTAGTAGCGGCAAATTTCCCTTAGCAAGGCGTTGTTTGAAATATTACTAGCTTAACCTGGACCTGCACACAGACACAAATAACTTTGCTCCCAACGAGTTCGTAGAGGTTGTCAATCTCTCTGGCCTTGTTGTTTACAAGGGATCAAACACAAAGAAGAAATAATAGTGGATGCAACTGAAAGGAAATAAAAGGAGTAAAGGTGAATGGTGTAAATTATGATGGAAATATGGACCGGGACCTGACGAGGCGGTGACCCCATGACTCCTGCATATAAGGCTACCCGGTGCGTATGAAGACAGAAGGCCTGCTAGGAAGCCACGACAGGCCCACGACTGGCCCAACCAAGCACCGACGTAGGAGTCCGCGACTAGTATGGAAGGCACAACTTGGCGTACAAGGCAAGACTAGAACTAGGAAACTATCTTTGTAACCTAGTACGGACTCCCCGAGAACTAGCCTAGTGTATAAATACTGGGAGGGGAGACGTCCAGATCAATCCAATACGCATCTAATCTCCTGGTCTTGCGAGAACTCGCCTGGCCTCCACTGTAATCGCCCCCCTCACGCAATAATATCGAGAAGGAAGAGCTTCTCCTATTAGCTGACTCGTATCGTCCAACCTGTGCCTTCTCTATGACTAACCCAGGGTCCCTGACCATGGGATTTGCCGGGCCTGATCCCCGTCAATTGGCGCCGTCTGTGGGAACTACACAGGATGGAATCACAATCTCGGCGGTCCTTCCCTCAGCAAATCAAGACTCGAGGACTATAACCAGATCTAGCCCTCTCAAGAAGATCAAGTTCACCTCAAGCATCTCCATCACCCCGACAAGATCACTTAGCCTGCAGCCGTATCAAATCCAGCAGCACGACGACCATCAGACCCATCGCCGACGGAAAAAAACTCGAGACCCAGAAGGCAAGCGCGAGGACCCTACTCGGGGACACCACTCGAAGAGTCGCGGCGCGTAACAGATGACTCGCCCACCAGTCGACGACCCGCCGCCGCCTGGACTCCCGCCACGCACCAAGACATCGACTCTGAAACCCAGACCGGAGAATACTACGATCCAGATCGTAGGCCAGATGAATTCGCCAACTTCATCCGGAGCCAATCACTCAGCGACGGTATATAACTTGACCCAAGATTCCACAATCGAGCAGAAGACCACTCGCAGATCTTCCAAATCTTAAGGAGAAGAAGGCACGCCGGCTCCAGTAAACTCACAGCCAAAGAGCAACTGGAAGTACCTTGCGCGATCCACTGTTTCGAGGACAGTTGGGGACACCTCAGAGCAAGCCACACCTTAGGAGATTGCCGTCTATTCGCCGAACTCTCCAACAGCCTCAAGGAGGAAAGGAAGCGAGGAGCCAAGCGCCATACTCGGGCGCCAGCGTTCGGACAATTCATGGCAGTTCCGCACTATGCATATCTCAAGCTCAAGATGCTGGGACCTGCAGGAATCATCATAGTCAAGGGAAGCTTCACGAAATCGGACCAGTGCGACCTCGACTTCCACAACGTCTCCTACACATTTGGAGCCCAACAACAGCTCAAAGAAATAGCCATGGTGACGGACAAAAGCATATTTCCGCTGGCAAGCCGAAGCGAGACAAAAGAATTCGGTCGCGATTTTAGCATCGACAGCGACACAATCACACACCAAGTCCACCCAAGAGACCGAGAGAAGATGGTTCGCGTATATGCCGACCTTCCAGAAGAGCAAGCAACCGCCCTCATAACCTTCCTTCACGAAGAGTGGAAAATTTTCGCCTGCTGCCTAGCCGACATGCCCGGTATACCACGAGAATTTGCAGAACACGCACTCCATATCAAGCCAAACACCAAACCAGTAAAACAGGCACTGCGACGATTCTCAGAACCCAAGCGCAGAGCAATCGGAGAAGAATTCAACCGATTACTCGACGCACGGTTCATCGGAGAGACGAAGAAAGCAACCTGGATAGCAAACCCATTCCTAGTCCCTAAAAAGGACACCGAGGTCCTGAGGATGTGCGTCGACTATGGGCCTATCAACAAGCACTGCCCAAAAGACCACTTCCCCCTGCCAAGAATCGATCAAATAATCGACTCCACAGCAGTATGTGACCTCCTCTCCTTCCTCGACGCATACTCAGGATACAATCAGATCAGAATGAAGGAAGAGGACGAAGAGCACACCTCGTTCATCACCCCCTACAGAGTATTCTGCTATCAAACAATGCCCTTTGGCCTAAAAAATGCAGCAGCCACGTACCAGCGGATGATGCAAGCATGCTTGAGAGACCATATTGGCGGAAACGTCCAGGTCTATGTAGACGACATTGTCATCAAAACCTACAGTGCAAACACGCTACTTGACGACCTCCGCGAAACATTCGCGGCCCTCAACAAGTACAGAATCAAGCTCAACCCAAAAAAGTGCGTGTTCGGCGTCCCAGCCGGAAAACTAGTCGGGTACATGGTCTCTTCCCGAGGAATCGAAGCAAACCCAGAAAATGTCCAAGCAATCGCCAAGATCCAAAGGCCAACCAACATCAGAGGAGTGCAGCAGCTCACAGGGAAACTCGCAGCATTGAGCCGTTTCATCAGCAGGTTAGGAGAAAGGACCTTACCGTGTACAAACTGCTGAGAAAAGGAGAAAAATTCGAGTGGACCGAAGAAGCCAGCAATGCATTCGCAGACCTAAAGAAAACCCTCTCGACCCCACCAATCTTGGTGGTGCCTAAAGAAAGGTAGAAGTTGTACCTCTACATAGTAGCACGCAGCAGTATCGTGAGCACGGTGCTCGTCGTCGAGCGCACAGAAGAAGGAAAAATCCAGAGCATACAAAGACCAATCTACTACCTCAGCGCGCTACTCACAAAGCCACAACAGCGGTACCCGCACTACCAGAAGCTCCTGCTCGCCATCATCATGACCTCCAGGAAAGTATCGCACTACTTCGACGAGCACTCCATCAAGCAGTGCACACTCGCGGACATCCTCAACAATCCCGGAGCGAGCGGCCGAGTCGCTGAGTGGAACATGGAGCTCAGCCTGCGAGATCTGCAGTTCAAGCACCCAACAGCAATCAAAGCCCAAGTACTCCCAGATTTTCTGGTTGAGTGGGCAGAAGTCCAAACACCAGGTCCCCCAGACCTATCCAACTCATGGAGGATGTATTCCGACGGATCCAAAAGACAGCAAGGAGCCGGAGCAGGGGTTGTACTAGTCTCCCCCAAAGGAACGAAGCTCAAATACATCCTCCAGATCAACTTCAGCAACGCCTCCAAGAACGAAGCAGAATGTGAGGCACTACTTCATGGCATGCGCATGGCAAAAACTTGCGGCGCCACTCGTCTATCGATCTATGGCGACTCCAACCTCGTCGTCCAGCAGGCGATGAGAGACTGAAATGCAGTCGCAGACAACATGACAGCTTACCAGAAGCTCTACAACACACTAGAGGGAGGATTCGACGGTTGCGAACTCAACTACATCCCCAGATCAAATAACACAGAAGCCGACGAACTTGCAAACATCGGACCGACTCGAGGACCAATACAACCAGGCGTTTTCCTCGAAAGCATCAACCAGAGATCAATCAAAACAAAGCAAGCGGCACCCAAAGTATTCACAGAAGAAGATGACACAGATGAACCAGCACAGGTGGCAGCAACGAGCGCAGCCGACGGCACAAGCAGCCAAGCAACCGACGCCGAAGAGCCAGCAGCACTTGAAGGCCCAGCCTGGGCAAAACCTTTCCTTCGATTCCTAATCGAGGGCACCCTAACAAAAGACGGTGCAGAAGCCCGACGCATCAGTCGATGATCTAAAGCATTCACAGTAATCAACAGATAGCTCTATAAACGCAGCATCTCTCAGGTCCTCCAGAGGTGCATAGATGAAGAAGACGGCAAAGCCCTACTGCTCGAGATTCACGATGGCACCTGTGGACATCATGCGAGCAGTCGCGCACTCGTGGCCAAGGCCTTCAGAGCTGGTCTCTACTGGCCAACCGCTATGATAAACGCAGAAGATATCGTACGGCATTGCATCGCCTGCCAAAAGCTCGCAAGTAGGACGCACGCCCCAGCATCGAATCTCAAAACCATACCGTTGTCATGGCCATTTTCCACATAGGGACTCGACATGGTAGGACCACTCAAGAAATCCTTAAAAGGAGGACGAACACACCTGCTAGTCGCAGTCGACAAGTTCACCAAATGGATCAAAGCAGTACCAATCACCAGCTCAACAGCCCTGACAGCGGTCAACTTCATCAAGTCAATCATCTTCAGATTCGGAGTACCACACAACATCATCACAGACAATGGTACAAACTTCACAGCAGCATAATTCCAAAACTTCTGTCAAGAACTAGGCATCAAAATCAACTACGCATCAGTCGCACACCCGCAGTCCAACGACCAAGTGGAGAAAGCAAACGGCCTAATATTCGGAGGAATAAAGAAACGACTCCTAGCACCACTAGAAAAAGCCGCAGGCAACTGGGTAGAGGAACTTCTCGCAGTACTATGGAGCCTGCGCACCACCCCAAACAGCTCGACCCAGTATACACCTTTCTTCTTGGTATACGGGGCAGAAGTAGTACTGCCGCACGACTTAAAATTCGGAGCCCCCAGAATCTCAGGGTACGAAGAGGAAAAGGCAGAAGAAGCACTGTAGAACGACAAAGACATAGCAGACGAAGCTCGGGACACAGCCATCACAAGATCTGAAGGATACTAGGACAAACTGCGCACATACCAAAGCAGTCGCCTGTGGACCAGAACATTCACCAAAGGAAACCTTGTGTTATGGCTAATACAGGAGAAAGTAAACAAGCTTGCCCCGCAATGGGAAGGGCCGTTCATAATCTCGGAAGTTGTCGGTGGAGGCGCATACAGGTTGAAGAACCCGAAGACCAATGAGGACGTGGGAAACCCATGGAACGTAGCGAACCTACGCCTGTTCTACCCATAGTCCTCTAAGCATTTTCAAAGACGTCGGCAGCAGCATCGATCGACAGCCCATATAAACACTCGGGGAAATAAAATAATGCTGCCCAAACACCTTACTGAAAATCACTCGGGGCTCGAGTATAAACTCCCCCCGAGAGACGCTATCCTCGCTCATGCGACTATACTTAAAAGCACTCGGGGGCTCGAGCATAAACTCCCTCCGAGAGACGCTATCCTCGCTCATGCGACTATACTTAAAAGCACTCGGGGGCTCGAGCATAAACTCCCCCCGAGAGACGCTATCCTCACTCATGCGACTATACTTGAAAGCACTCGGGGGCTCGAGCATAACTCCCCCCGAGAGACGCTATCCTCGCTCATGCGACTATACTTAAAAGTAATCGGGAGCTCGAGCATAAACTCCCCCCGAGACGCTATCCTCGCTCATGCGACTATACTTAAAAGCACTCGGGGGCTCGAGCATAAACTCCCCCCGAGAGACGCTATCCTCGCTCATGCGACTATACTTAAAAGCACTCGGAGGCTCGAGCATAAACTCCCCCCGAGAGAAGCTATCCTCGCTCATGCAACTATACTTAAAAGCACTCGGGGGCTCGACCATAAACTCCCCCCAAGAGACGCTATCCTCGCTCATGCGACTACAAAAACACCCTGGGGCTTCAAGCATAAAACTCCCCCCAAGAAACGCAAAGTTCATCTACAAACAACAAGAATATGAAAAAAACGAAAAGTTCTTTAGTCTTCACCTGATCCCAAGCGATCACCTAAAGACTCGGGGGATACTCCCATCTAGAGCGCTGACGCGCACCCGATCAAAAATCAGAATAAATAGAAGCAAGACAGACCAGGTAGACAAAAATCACAGCCTACGCCTGATTCAACAAATCAAATGTAGCCTCGGGGGCTACTCCCATCGGGAGCGCTGCCGCGCACCCGATAGACAATGCCCATTGCACAGGAGTCGAAGACAGTTTCATTACACAGAACTCGAAGACATTTTCATTGTAAAGGAGTCGAGGACAATTTCATTAAAAAAGAGTCGAGGACAATCCCATTACAAAAGAGGCGAGAAAAATCTCATTACAAAGGATTCGAGCACAATCTCATTACAAAAGAGCCGAGGAATATTTCATTACAAAGGAGTCAAGAACAACTTCATTACAAAAGGAGTTGAGCACAGTTTTTTTCGCTACAACGGAGTCAAAAGACAGTTATCACTACATAAGGACTCGAGCAACTACAAGACGGGTTATAACTATCCCAAGGAATTATGACTTCTACAGGAATGCTCATGCTGAGATAATTGGAACTTTCATACCACAACTTGACGAGCATCATCACAGACAAAGTAGAAACTCAGTACACGAAGAAGCAGGTCGCCGTCCTCCAGTTCTACAAGGTGCCTCGCCTACTGACGCAACCGCTTGACAACCGGCTTGACGTCCAGTTCATCCTTAGAACTAGAAGAGCAAACACCATCGGCCGAGGAATCAGCCTAAGACGAAGACACGGGAGAAGCAGGCAAACCACACCACTCGAGCCATTGGAATCACCACTGCTTGTTTCCTCCCAGTATGGATCCAGACGATTGCCACCGGCATCAAACGCACGGATAATAAGAGTATCTTCGCCGTCAAAACGACAGTAAAGGCTATCTTCGTCGCAGATTCAACCGACAAGAAAACGCCCTCCAGCCAGACCCAAGGAAAATCAAGGATGAATTATCAACTTCCAGCTCCACCCAAGAAGAAGAAAGAGCGCATCCGTGAAGACGGAGCCAGAAACCCATCAGGTTACGCACAAAACTAATGGAGGCAAACGAAAATGGAAGAGGAATCCGGGCAGCGTTCCGGCTAAGAACACGCAAAAGAAAATCATAGCGCCAAAAACCCTCTTGCATGGACGAATAAGAAGGCGCCGACACAACACCACGGCCTCCACCACGCGAAGAACGAGGCGTACGGCCACCACAGCCACGGTGGTAACGACCTCGTCCATTCCCACCACCACCACGCTTGGGAGCCATCAGAAGAAGAAGCAGAAGAGAATGATGAATGGATGCCAAAGACAGGCAACCATAGGAAGTATTTATAGCGCAATGCAAGGGAAAACCGGGGAAAGCACACAGAAGCCCAGGCGGCGCCATCATTACGTCAAAGACTAAACGGGCCGGGCGTTATGAATTCCAAGACAAGATGTCTTCGCACGGTCAGCACTATTTAAAGGACATGTCAAATCTCGCATGTTTCCCATACAGGCCTTGGAAATCCAACAAACACCAGGCAGCATGACGTCCAAACCATCATTATGACGGGCCAGAAGACACGACGGATCAAAGAAGCGAACATCACCACAGGTCATCAAAAAGCCTGGCAATACATATCAGCATGACATCTCAAAGAGGGACGGATCAAGATAAAAACAATTTATTGGAATTTTCTTGATGTACAAATTTTCTGATTTTTAAAAGAAAAATCTCTTACTCCCATCGGGAGTACCTTTATTCGAGTTCGGGTGCTCCCTCGCCCAAAAGGCAAAGATGTGCTCGAGTGATCACTCGCACCAGAAGAAACATCATACTCTCGGAGTTCGGGTGCTCCCTCGCTCTGAAGACAGTAAAGTATTCGAGTGACTACTCGCAAAAAGCCTCAACAAGTACTCGACAGTATGATCTACTCGCGCACTCGACGAAATTCCGAGTGGGTGCTTTCTTATTTTCCTTGCCTGAGTTCATTACAAACTCCGCGAGTGACTGCTAAACAGCTCACTTGATTGTTTATTCCAAGTGGGTGCATCGCTAACCAGGCTCCGTGCCTCTACAAAGGCAATTATGCCTGGGCTACGACACACTGTACCCAGATGCCATGCAAGCTTAGCGTGTAGGTAAGACCCCGCTGCGCAAAACGGCCGGGCCGGGACTTGCCGCAGAGCAATTTCACTCCCAAACTTTTCCATGCGCTCGCATGATAGAAAGAGCCGTGCGGACGCGCTCAGGCTATTTTCTTAGACTGGCAGCAATTGATCCTATAAGACCTGCAGCGGCATGACTTTGCTTGACACCGGTCGTTACAAGTTCATGTTGAGGGACGTGAGCTTGATTGGGCTACTGCGGTATTTGCCACTAGCGCAATTCACCAAAGCTCGACCAGTCGACTCCTTGGGCCCTTTCAGCTTAGCAATCCCTCGAAACAGATATTGTCATGGCTCAAAACTGCCAGCGACCCGCGGTGATCACTACTAGGGAAATATCTATACATGGAAAGCTTATTAGTGGCGCATATAGAAAGCCATGCGCCACCATCTGTTAGGGGTGGCGCACTGGAAAATAATGCGCCACCCACCCATAAGACCTTATGGGTGGCGCATTATTTTCCAGTGCGCCACCCCTAAGAGTGGGCCAGCCTAGATGATCTTATACGTGGCACATCTAGCAATACGCGCCACCCCTAAGAATCTTATAGGCGTCGCGATATTGGACCCCTTCTACATGCGTGAAAGCATCTTGATGGACGACGGGGACGCGGCTCTCGCGGCGGGGTACATCACAGACTTCATGCTACGGAACGCCGACAAAGATTCATTTCTTATGACCTACTCTCCCAAGTAAGTCATTCGCTCGCCTCCGTAGCATATATGCTTTCTTAGCTTTCCATTGTCCTCTTCCAACATTCCTTTTGGATTGTTTTAATTATGCAGTGAGGATCAAGACTGCGTGCTCATCTGCTTTTCAGCGCAACACTCGCATGCCGTGTATTTAGACTCGGGGAGTGTGAACAAGAAAGATTACAAGTATATCATGAGTGTTTTGGATGATGCTCTCGTCGGCTACATAAAACCCGGAGGCAAGATCATGAAGCACAAGTTCAGGAAAAATCAGCCTGGCGTGAACGTGTTCAACCACGTAACGCAGTTCCCATGCGTCAAGCAGCCGGCTGGCAGTGTGAGGGATGCGTACTACGCCCTTCATCACATGAGGGCGATTGTACAGGAACAACGCAACCTTACGCTGCAAAGTCATCTCAGAGCGTGGGCCGAAAGGAAGGCGGAAATCGCCGATGCAAATCTGAAGGAGGATTTCTTTCACATCCAAGCGCAGATGGCGACTATCGTCCGTCATGAAGTAAAAATGAGGGGGTCGATCTTCCACTCCAACATTGCACCATCCAATGGGGAGATAGAAGTCCGCCTAAAGGCCCTGCGTGACACAAGGCCTTTCATGACGAAAGAAGGATGCCGCCCATTCCCCGAGCCGAGTCAGAACAATTGAATGTACTCTTTGTGTAATTTGGATGTAATTTGGATGTACTCTTTGTGTAGTAGATGGTAGTGTCAAATACTCTTGGTGCTCTTTGTGTATAAAGGTCACTGCATATGCATTTTTATGCATATGTGCATGCTTTTCACCATTCATCGACTTGCTTTAAGTTGTTGATAAGAATAGAGGCTAGATTGCTTTGTTCTCCTTTGGTATGATTCATATGGATGTGACCTCTAAAGCTTTGTTTTGTGCAGGTTGAAGAGCAAACAAGATATGATGACGAAAGTAGCTTTCGGTTTTCAATAATTGTTGGACTCATTGTAATTTTGTGATGGAATGTAATCTTGTGAATCTTGTTGGCCTCTAAACCTTTGTAATAAAAATTATATTGCAATTCTTTTGTATCAATAATTGTTGGCCTCATTGTTATATTATATTTTGCATTTCTGTAATATAATAAAAATATCTGTAATGCTTTTATTCTTTTATGTAATTCTTTTTTTTGTTTTCTGTAATTATTTAGTGGCGCATATTGTCAGGATTTAGTGGCGCACTGTGAATGCGCCACCCCTAAGGCCCTTAGGCGTGGCGCATCTCAGAATGCGCCACCCCTAAGAGCTTAGAGGTGGCGCATTCTGAGATGCGCCACGCCTAAGGGCCTTAGGGGTGGCGCATCCAGAATGCGCCACCTCTAAGCCCTTATTAGTAGCTTGTAGTTAGTGGCGCATCCCTAATGCGCCACTAAACTCAAAAACAGTGCGCCACCATAAGGCTATTCCCTAGTAGTGGATGCCGCGCCTACAAACAATAAAGCGTTGACGAATTCGAGTCCCTACGCGACTATTCGAGTCCCCCAGGCACTCGGGGGCTACTGACGAGGGGTTGACCCCACGAGTCCAGGGTATAAGGATACCCGGTGCGTATGAAGACAGAAGTCCCGCTAGGAAGCTACAACAGGCCCACGACTGGCCCAACCAAGCAACAACGTAGGAGTCCGCGACTAGTATGGAAGGCACAACTTGGCGTACAAGGCAAGACTAGAACTAGGAAACTATCTTTGTAACCTAGTACGGACTCCCCGAGACCTAGTCTAGTATATAAAGGCTGGGAGGGGAGACATCCAGATCAATCCAATACGCATCTAATCTCCTGGTCTTGCGAGAACTCGCCTGTCCTCCACTGTAATCGCCCCCCTCATGCAATAATATCGAGCAGGAAGAGCTTCTCCTGTTAGCTGACGAGTATCGTCCAACCTATGCCTTCTCTATGACTAACCTAGGGCCCCTCACCATGGGATTTGCCGGGGCTGATCCACGTCAGGACCCCATGACTTTCACTAGCGATGTCTCTCTCCCAAAAGATGATAAAAACTATGATGGGTGAACAAATTACATCTAGGCAATTGACAAAATTATAAACGAACCACAATGCTAATTATGCTACTAGAAAGTAAAGAGGCGCTATCATATGGGCATTACACCATATCTTCGGGTTTCGAGACGAGCATTCCCCTCTTCTTTGGTGGTGGAGGTGGTTCAGGGACGGACCAAACATCATGATTCTTGGCTATCTTGCCCATTATTTCTTTAACATCGCCTGATGTTCTCTCCAAGAAAACAAAACCAGCACAACTATACAGATAGGATCTAGATTCATCGGTTAGACCAGCATCAAATATACCAAGTAATTGATTCTTAGGGACTCCATGTCCCGATCTAGCCTTGAGTAGAGTGCAATACCTCCCCCAAGCTTTAGGTAGGTTCTCATCCTGTAACTGCTTAAAGTTATTAATTGTTTGTAAAGAAGCATGTTGCATATGAGCAGGAAAATATTTAGCAACAAAGGATTGAGCTAAATCTTGAGGACTTTTAATGGAACCACATAATAATGCATCATACCATGCTGTAGCACCTCCCTTCAAAGAAAAAGAGAAGTAGCTTAGTAACATAATAATTTCTCATCACAGTCACAAGTTCATACAGTACCGAATACAAAGTCATACAGATAACAAAGAGGTTTTTTTTGGGCGATGGCTCTCTCCCACCTCCACGTCGCCGCCTCTAAACCCTAGCCATTCCACTCAAGATCCTCGGTGATTGGGCCTCTTCATAAACCTTTGGCTCCGATCATCGTCTCCGGCGTCTCCTCCTCTTTGCATACATAGCCATCTCATGGCAGTCTATGCAGCCCTCCATATGGGTTTGGATCTGGCTCCCGGCGTGGAGTTCGCTGAGGAGGTTCGACGCACTTGTTTCTCCTCGGTCCATCCGAATCAGGACTCTGGGAACTTCACAATGGTGGTTGCTTTTGGACGTACCTCTTTCAAGTTGACTGAGGATTCGGTGGCGGTAGCACTGGAATCTATCACTGGTGGCCGATGTGATGCACTTAAAGTGTCCATTCTACGTGATCGGGTGTTCAGCTTCACGGTAGCGAATAAAAAGGTTGGATTCCTACTCACTGGTCAACGTAAATTTGTCTCTCCTCAGTTTATTTGCTACTTTTATCTTTGGACATATGAGTTCAAGCTATGGCAGAAGCAATGCAATGAAGAATGGACTCTTGTTAGTCCGTCTAAAAAACAGGTTCAAGCGGGTTTGAATGCTCTACATTCATTTCCTAAGAAAACCGCGATGAAGGTTGGACCTCCTAAGGGTAAATCTTTACGTTTTGCCACCATCATTTATTATGACGCATGCAAGAGCTACAATTTTCGGGTGCAACCTGAGGTACGTAAAGAGATCGTTCAAGCGGGCTATGAGTTGCTCCACGATGAGTGTCCACCTCCCTCGCCACCGCCGGCGGTGCACTGGATGACGGCGGCGCCGATAATCCAATTTGGGACAGTTCCGCTTTCCATGGGGAGGATTTCCAATCCCGAATCTTCTGGATCTGATAATTTGCAACGAAATTTGTTGCCTTCCTTGGAGCGATGTGCTGTACTAGTTTTGGAGGAATAAACCGCAACAAATCTGGCAAAATCTCAAAAGGAGCAGCTGCAAGATTCGATCATGAGGGATGCCTCTTCAATGCAACCTCCGGACGCATTTGAAGCCATGGTGGATGACATGGTGGCCCGGATCATGACATGTACTATCTGCAAAGTGCAGGGCCACTTGTAATCGGCGTGTCCCTCTACTAGGGTGTTCATGGCGTTCAACCGTGTGGGCCACCTCCGAAGGGACTGCGATTTGATTGCACGTCAGGAGGGTCGCGTATGGAGACTTGTTTCCACGCAGCTTCACATTGAGTCCACACCGGTTCATATTGGGACATGTGCCCCTTCTCCTTGCCTTGTCGATTCGCACTCCTCCAACGAGAAAACCCCCGGCGCCTCTTGTGCTCCGCCTCCCAGCTTCGAATCGCCACTGCCTAGATCAAAGAGTACGCCAATGGCTGTATACAAGGTCGACCCCCACCGCTTCCTTCCGGCCGGACACGTCATGGTCGACGGCGGACCGACTCCCCTCCCTCGCACCTTCGTCACGGCGGGAAGAAGACTAGAGAGGCACCATGAAGAATATGTCGTGGCTGAGATAATGACGCCGCCCCTTCGTGCCCAGATGGGTCAAGTTCGCGAGGAGGTGGCTGACTTTCTCCAAGCTCGAGGAGTCATGGTGCGCTCAGTACAGCCATGGTTCCTGGGGGTTGGCTTTTCTCAGTTGCGGGATGCTGCTGTAAGATACACGCTTACTCAGCATGCCCCCTTCGAGCTTGGGGATGAAAGATTCGTCCGGTTTTTCAATCACGACCAGGGCGAGGGATTCCGTGGTGCGGATGATTTCGCACTGGATGGATTATGCTCATAGGGGTGCCGCTTGACTACCGCAACACCCACAATCTGACTGAAGCCATTAATACTTTTGGGAAGTTCCATTCTTGGAACTCTGAGGATCCCTATCTAGTGCATTCGATGATTCATGCTTCTTTCCCCTCTACTGCACTTGTACCACGAGACATTGTATTTGGCGATTATGCGGAATGGGGTGGTAATAGAGTTAACTAGACTGCGGCGTGCTATGTGCTGGGAGCAGACTGGGAAAATCAAGTGCCGCTAGATGAGGATCAGATGCCCCTCAATGGCAATCCTCACCCCTTGCCGGGACAGTTCCAGCCGGACAATATTCCTTGGGTGCTGCCCCTTTTTCCTGAGATTGTCTGGAATGATGTTCCTACACCTCCGCCTGAGAATCACCAAGATGATCATAATGAGGCCCCTGGCTGGGGGCAGGCTGTATGGGGGGACGATGCCCCAAATGATGAGATACAGAAGGAGCAACCAGGGGTACCGGATCAGGACCAACAGTCCATGGGGCTTGATCACCCCGATATGTCTAAATCCGTGGAGCCGCCCATGCTAGAAGTTATTCATATCCCTGACGATGTGGAACAGGCTCATGCACCGGTTTAGGAGGAGCCCAACCTTGCTCTGGTTGTTTATCAGCCACCACCAATCCCGCAGCAGCAGATATTTGTTGGAATGATCAACATTGTGGTGGGCCCTCCTCTTCCTCCGGAGATGATCTGGAGCAGAGCCTTCTCCAGACTGCTTCCTGAGATAAGTGTCATGTAGATCCCCAAGCCGCTATGATTTGTTCCTGTACTGCCTCTATTTTCTCTAAGCGTTCTTGGGAGATGGCTTTTGATGAGGAAACCATGGAGTTTTCCATCTCATACATTGAGGAGGAGGATAACCTGGTGGCACATTCTTTTGCTCCTGCTCTGCCTCTAGAGGAGGTGCCACAGGTCACACGTTTTACCAGCCCTCCTCTGAAAAAATCTGCAGCAACTCGACACAAGAAGAAGAGCACTCCGGTGGTAGAAACCTCTGTTCGACGCTGCACCAGAAGCACTATCAAGAGGGATGGGTTCAAGGCGGGAAACTTTGCTGAACTCCCAATGGCCCCTAAAAAGGAAAATCCCAAGACTAAGCCCATTAAATTGGTGCTTGAGGAGCCTGTGGAAGACCCAGCCCAAGTCCCAACACAAGAGGAGATGCCATCTGTGCCACCAATGCCTATCAGGGTCATACATGCCATTGGGGAAGATCTTCAAATTGATCCATCTCTGCTATCTCAAGAGAAGCTTATGGCGACCTCTTCTTCTGATGCGACCACCGGCAAGGATGCAAATGTTTAATGCATCTTTCTATCTTTGGGTTTGGCAAGCCTCTAAATTGGCCAGTTTTTATGAAACTTTGGGGCAATACTTTTTTGGGCGTAGCCCCTGTTTTTTGGTTTGGGTTGTTAGCTGTAATGTTTACAGTTAATCTTATTTACTACTACTGGGTTCTCTATGGATAGTACAACTACTCGAAAATGGAAAGTTCTTTGTTGGAATGTTCGAGGTCTCAATTCTGAAGCTCGAAAAAGAGCAGTTAGAGCGAAAGTCGAGGAAAGTCAGTGTGCCATCATCTGCTTGCAGGAAACTAAATGTGCCACAATTGATCGAAATTTTATTCAGGCGCTTTGTCCTCGGAGTTTTGATCAATTTTCTTTCGTTCCATCAAGGGGAGCCTCTTGTGGTATTCTCACAATTTGGAACTCTAGCATGTTTGAGGGGTTGTTAGTGGAGTCTCAGGACTTTGCTCTGGTGATTAATTTCACTTCCAAGCATAATGCTGAGACATGGACATTGGTCAATGTTTATGGTCCTTGTGAGCAACATAGCTGGGATAATTTTGTCGACTGGCTTTATCACCTATCTATCCCTTTTGATGCTAACTGGATGCTACTTGGTGATTTCAACTTCATCAGATCAATGGAGAATAGGAATCTGCCTGGAGGTGACATGAATGACATGTTTATCGTTAATGAAATCATTGGTCATCTTGGGCTTCTTGAGCTGCCTTTAAAAGGTAGAAGGTTCACTTGGTCTAATATATAGGATAATCCTCTCTTGGAACAACTTGATTGGTTTTTTACCTCCTCCAATTGGATTACATGCTATCCCTAATCTCAAGTGCTTCCTCTGGCTAAAACTTCTTCTGATCATGTGCCCTGTGTGGTTCTATTCAGTACATCCATTCCTAAGGCCAATATTTTCAGATTTGAGAATTAATGGGTGGAGATGACTGGTTTTATGGACTGTGTGAAAAACTCCTGGGAGATTCCATCCTCTAAAAGCCATTCTGTGGCCATTATAGTGGACAAATTCAAAAGGCTCAGGAAGGCTTCGAAGCAATGGCAAAGGGGACTCTCCTCCCTTAAAATGTTGATTTCCAAATGCAATAGAGTGATATTCATTTTGGATTGTTTGGAGGACATTAGTCCACTATATGTTCCTGAAGCCAATTTTAGGAAGATTGTCAAAGTGCATCCTGAGAAGCTTCTGTTCTGGAAACACTTGTACTGGAAAAAAAGATGTACTCAAAGATATGTGAAAGTGGGTGAGGAAAATTCTAAATTCTTCCAATCAATGGCTTCAGAAAGGCACAGGAGGAATTCCATTGCATCTTTGGATTTGTCTGATGGAACTGTCTGTGATCAACATGATACAATTGCTGTCACTTTCTGGTCTGCTTTCAAGAACAGGATGGGGGTGGCCAAAGGCATTGTCATGAGCTGTGATCTGCATGCCTTATTGTCTCAAGTGGAGGATTTGGATTCCCTTGTGGATCCTTTTGGTAAAAAGGAGATGGATGACACTGTGAACTCCATGCCTACTGAGAAATCACCTGGGCCTGATGGCTTCAATGGTAAATTCCTTAAAACCTGCTGGCCTATCATTTGCAAGGATTTTTATAACTTGGTTGCTGAGTTTCACAATGGCACTGCCCACTTGGAGGGTCTCAATGGTTCTTGCATCACCCTAATTCCTAAGAAAGCTAGTCCTGAAACTGTGAATGATTTCAGACCTATTTCTCTCACTAGTGTTGGTATTAAGTTCCTCACTAAGATGGCTGCAAATAGATTGCAAAAGGATATTAGAAAGTGCATTCACAAAAATCAGTATGGCTTTATCAAGGATAGATCTATTCAGGACTGCATTGCTTGGACTCTGGAATATCTGCATCAGTGCCACCAGTCTAAGAGACCACTTCTCCTGCTCAAAATTGTCTTTGAAAAGGCTTTTGATTCCATTGAGCACTCTGCTATCCTTGAGATTCTCAAATACAAAGGGTTTCCCCTGAAATGGAGGATTTGGGTGCAGTATCTGTTGGAGAGTGGGTCCTCATCTGTCCTGCTTAATGAAATTCCTGGGAGACAGTTTAAATGCAGAAGAGGAGTTAGGCAGTGTGATCCTTTGTCACCCCTACTTTTTGTCCTTGCTGCTGATTTGTTGCAATCAGTGATCAATGATCTTCTCCAAAAAGGACTCCTCAGCCTACCCATTCCTTGCCATGACACTTATTTCCCTGTAGTGCAATATGCTGATGATACCATCTTGGTGCTGCCTGCTGATGTCCAACAAGTTTTGGTGTTGAAAGAGGCTCTACAGAGTTTTTCTGAGACCACTGGCCTAGAGATCAACTACAAAAAATTATCAATGATCCCCATTAACATTGATGAGGTTACTCTCTCCCAATTGGCTGCTGCTTTTGGGTGTCAAATGGGGAAATTGCCCTTCACTTACCTGGGTCTTCCAGTCGGCACCACTAGACCTAAGATGGTGGATCTTCTTCCTCTGGTTGACTGCATGGAGAGAAGACTTACTGCTAGCTCTTGCTTTCTTTCTCAGGGAGAAAAATTACAGTTATTGAATTCAGTCATCTCCTCTTTGCCCATATATTTCTTTTGCTCTCTGCATATACCCATTGGTATTATTAAACAACTTGAAAGGATACAGAGAGAGTGCCTGTGGAGGAAATATGGTCAGGACTCTGGTAAATCTTTGGCTGCTTGGGAGTTGGTTTGTAGACCCAAAAAACAAAGGGGTACTTGGTATCTTAAATTTGCAGCTGCAGAATCAGGCACTTCTTATGAAACATCTGAAGAAATTTTATAACAAAGAGGATGTGCCCTGGGTGGCTCTCATCTGGAATTCATACTACCATCAAAGAGTACCCCATGCAAATGAACTTTGTGGTTCTTTTTGGTGGAGGGATGTAGCCAAATACATGGATCGTTTTGTGGCTGTTTCCAAGATCCAGATTCACAGATGATTCTGTTTTGTTGTGGAAGGATCAATGTATAGAACAGATGAATAGATCACTAGCTAATAAATTTGCTAGATTGTTCTCCTATGCTAAAGATCCTCTGATTTCTGTCAGGAGGTTTTGGGTACAACCGAGATCACTGAACTGTTCAATCTGCCACTTTCTGCTCAGGCATATGAGGAGCTCATGGAGCTCACCTTGATACTTCAAAATCACACTTCACAGTTGGCTTCAGATTGCTGGACCTGGAGGCATAGTTCTAAGGATCCATACACTGCAAAGAAATTTATACCATGGTTCATGCTCCTATTCAATCCAACCCTCTGCTCAATTGGATCTGGAAATCTTGTTGCATCCTCAAAACTAAGGTTTTTGCATGGCTAGTTATTATGGATCATCTAAACACCAAGGACATGATCATCATAAGGCACTGGAACATTGACGATGGGCCAGAATGTATGTTATGCCCCACTCAACACCTGGAGACCCGAGATCATTTGTTCTTCCAATGTAACTTCAGTGCTAGGATATGGACATATCTTCAAATTGACTGGTCTTTGGGGTTTGATATGGTGCAGGTAGCAACAAAAGCTAGAGAGGCTTCTCAGAAACCTTTCTTTGCTGAGGTTGTGTTCACTGCCTGGTGGAATATCTGGATGGTCAGGAATGCCAAATGCTTCAAACATGAGAGGCCATCCTTTGCAAAGTGGAAAATGGGCTTCATCCATGACCTCACTTTGCTTAGTTACAGGATCAAATCTAGGTTTAAAGATGAACTACTTAGATGGATTGACTTTCTGCCCCCTTGAGGGCACATTTTTTGAAGCTTTGTTTTAAATTCTGTAAATATTGTGTAGCATTAATAAAATACTGGGGGGTGTTCTACCCTTCAGTTTTAAAGCTTGAAAAAAAACATAATAATTTCTCTTCTTGTCCTCATTAGTGAATAAGGCACCCAACTCAGTGAGTTTAGTAAGGTGTGCAATAGCATCGTCATTTTCTCTTCCATAAAAGGGGTCAACTTCAACTGTAGATATTGGTGAAAGATCAAAAGAGAAATCAAAATCAGCATCTTTAATGCAATTAGCAGATGTAGCAAATTCAGGATCTGGGGCAAACTTGTTCTTCATAGAATGCTTTTCAAGCAGCTTCTTCATAGCTTCAGGGCCTGCAGAATCACCTACATAATTCATCATCAAGCTCAATATAATCACCCTCAAGAATTCTTTCCTTGAGTCCACTCAAATCAAGGAAATAAGAAGGTTTAGGCAATTTTGTAGCCTTAGCAATCTGAGATTCAATAAAGTGACCAAGTGAACCAGTTTCATCAAAAGCAGTAGCAGCATCCTCAAAAGTATCGGTCATATTACCATATTCAGCAGAAGTAGCTTGTAGTGGTGGTGAAGAAAACTTACTTATAACGAAAGGTGAATCAAGCGTAGCACTAGTGCTAAGAACAATACATTTCCTTGTAGTGGATGGTAAAATAGGAACCTCGGGGTCTCCTTTCTTACCCATAGCGGATAAATCGCAGCAAGAAAAATAACTCCAAGTAGACTTGTAAATAAATCTATGTTCCACAGGAACGGCGCTAGAAAATAGTCTTGACGACCCACAAGTGTAGGGTATCGCAATAGTCTTCGCCGGTAAGATAACCCAATTTATTTATTCGACACAAGGGGAGCTAAAGAATATTTATAAGCTTTAACAGTTGAGCTGTCAATTCAACTGCACCTGAAAGAGACTTGCTTCGCAACAATTTGTTAGTAGTAACGGTGTGGTGGAAGTGATTGTGGCAATGGAAATAGTGGTGGCAAAGCAACGAAAGTAAAACAACAAAAGTAAAACAACAAAAGTAAAGCAACTTGTAACCAGCAGGATTAAAACACTGTAGGCTAGGGGAATGGATGATTGGGCGCAGAATGGATGAGAGATAACATGTAATTAACACGGGGCAAGGCACACAGAAAAGTAATGATCATCTAGGCAAATATGAAACATTAGGCATGTATCCAAAGGTAGTTGTGCGTGCTTGCAATAAGAACTTTGCACAACATCTTTTGTCCTTCCATCCCGCTACCAATGGGGCCAAAAGGAACTTATGGAAATTAAGGTGCTCCTGTCAAAGATCATCGGAACAAAGCAATACATGGAAACCTCAAATTATAGCCCATCCCCTTTGTTGTCCCAAGTTGTCACCATTGGTATCGTCGGTTCCATACTATAATAGGTGCATACAACTCATAGATAGGATCAAGAACACAAATATATTCATGAAAATATAAAGGTTTCAGATCTGAAATCATGGCACTCAGGCCCAAAGTTACAAGCATGAAGAGCAAAAATTAGTAGCAAAAATGATAAACATGCAACATGCCCCCAACAATATGACGAACTATTACATGATCTAACTCATCCAATCCTTACCATCCCCATCACCTATAACAGGAAATTACTCACACATGAAAGGGGGAGTCATGGTAAGGTGATGTAGTGGCGATGGTGATGACGATGGTGAAAATTTCCCTTGACCGAAGGCCAAAACATCCTCTAGATTAGCTCTCCCGGAGAAGAACAGAGGTGGCGGCGCCTCCGCAACAAGAATTGGGATATCTACTTCTGTTCTGGGGTTTTCTCATCACGGGTAAAAATAGGAGTCCAAGTAGGGCACCAGAGGAGGTGGGCCCCTCTCATGCGGCCTCGTGGCGCGGCCAGGGGCTAGGGGCGGACCCCTTGGGCCCCTCTTGTGGCTCCTGGGCCCTCTGGTTGCATGGATTTTATGTGAATTTTCTGAGGTACCTAAAATTCCTTTTTCCTGCAAATGAGAAAACCATACAGGCAGCTTTGCTGAAAACAGCATTAGTCCAGGTTAGTTTCATTCAAATTGTGCAAGAATGCGGCCAAAACAATAGCAAAAGTGTTTGGTAAAGTCGATACGTTTGAGACGTATCAACTCCCCCAAGCTTAGCATATTGCTTGTCCTCAAGCAATTCAGTTCAAGGAACTGAACGCGACAAAGAAAACTTTGACAAACTCTTTTGCTTCATGAGATGTATATAAGCATGTACTACGAAAAATTCTAGCAAGTGTTGGAAAAATGCTACAAAGACAATGCACAAAGCAATCCTTCATTCTTATGAAAACCTCTCAAACAACTACGAATAAATAATATGCAACTAAAAATCATAACAAGATCACAATGCACATAACTTGAACATAGTGAAGTGGTATCTCGCTTGCCCCATAAATGCAGAAGCACCTTCGAAGTTTCAAAGGAGACTAGAAATAAATATTTCAGAATGAGTAATATCGCAATCATGCAGAAGACAATGTGGTACTTTTGGATAATGCACATTACACTCAGAATGACAATTATGCTCTAAATAGTTGGTGCTTTGAAAGAACAAGGTGGAGACTCTCGAACCGTGGCTTTTGATGGCAAGGTTAAAAACCCATGGTTGGAAGCAAAGACTAAACAACTACCAGAGCTCGTGGTTTCGAAAATAGAGATAAAATGCTTTTGGGGGTGTAAATTTCCAGTCAACGGTAAACGGTAAACGGTAAAGGTTTTAAATATCTTCCATACCAACCATATTAATGGCTATTCACATGCTTTTTGTTGTGTGCCTACACTTATGTTCCTTATCCATCTGTCATAGACGGTCTATGGCCAGCAAAGATTGTGTGGTGCGCTTCATCCTGCCTCAAGTATGGAAGGAAAGATTATAAATCTCCTTCCACCAATCATTAGCAGACTTTGGCCAAAATAAGTTCCATTTCATTCTGTCAACAAGTATGGAGGGAAAGTGCATGTTTTTATAAAGTGTGAAACAAGTAGGCATTCTCCAGACCGGCCTCTGCCTCATAAATTTGACTAGATGAAACTTTGTCAAGGAGTAATACATTTTTAGCACGGAAGATATTGATTGCCCCTAACGCTCCATGAGCTTGTACGGATACAAAAAGAGAAGTGCATTTGAATAGTTTTGAGGTGGTACAAGAAAGTCTCCGTTAGGATGGCCGGTAAATGCCATATATAGGAAGGTATAGTGGACTCATATGGTTTCAAGGATTTTGGATGCACAAGCATTCCGTCCGCTAAGTACAGGTGAAGGCTAGCAAAAGACGGGGAAGCGACCAACTAGAGAGCAATAACGGTCATAATCATGCAGAGCGACAATGTAACATTGAATCGGGCATGAAAGTGATATGACTACTATGAAATAAAAAGATCATCAAGACTTGATATACTTCTAGTCATAAACATGTGTAAGCATGTGCCAAGTCAATCCAAAAAAATTCCGAAGGGAAATACCACTTCAATAAGCCAAATCATGAACAATGCAATGCATGCAAATCATTTCAATCACACATTATGCACTCCAGGTATTTGAGACTAGTCACAAAGAAAACATGAACTACTAGGAAAGCATTGTAAACATAGCAATATCTCGCTACAAGCTGGTCTCTAGATCATAAGTTTAGGCATATGTACAAAACTAGAAACAAATAGAGTTCATACCGGCTTTCTTTTTTGCATCGTTTCCATCGATCTTCATCAGTATTACCTCGTCACTTGCACGATCGAATTTTGAAAGATATAATCCAGTGTAATTGCAACCATGGACGTGAGATGAACTTTGCAAACAAAGAAAGCTAAAGAGAGAAAGGAAATATTTTTGGGGTTTTCAAAGGTTAACCGAAAGCAAAAGAAAGGAGAAATCTTTTTGTAGTTTTTGCAAATTAAGAAAGATCAAAGAAGAACAGGCAAAAACTCTGAAAAGATCAAAGGGAACAACATGGATGATACAATGAAAATGGGAGAAGGGTACGTACTCCCCCAAGATTAGGATTTTTGCCTAAGTCCGGCTCAGGTACTGTCGTGGGAAAGTGACGGCGGATGTCCGAAGAGTCGGACTTAACGTCGGACCTTTGCTGCGAGGTGGATACGAGGAGAGAGTAGACATGGACAAGAGACTCGGCGATTTACCCAGGTTTCAACCCCTGTTTGTCTCGAGATGTCACAACCCTAGTTTTGGTATGTGCTTTTATTTCTAGAAATAAGGCATCATGTTTAAATTTCTTTATTTAATAATTGGGGATTTGGAAAAGCCTCAAAAAGAATTTAAATAAATGGCCAGACAAAAATATTTTTTCCAAAAATCTTCTGAACTTTTTGAAAATCTCTATAAATGGGCATCATCACATTTCAAGTGTTGTGAGTCCAACCACATGCTCAAGGAATTTTCAAAAACTCAAACAGGAGCTTGGAAATTAAATTTAAATGCTATTTGAATTGAAATTCAAATGTCTTGAATTTCAAAAATTCCAAAACAGTGGGTGTGGCTACTTGTGTGTCACCTAAGCCCAAATAAATTGTTGTGGAATTTTTATAAAATATTTTGCTACTTTTGCAAAACAAATTAAAACAAAAGTAGAAAAAAGAAAAAGAATGAAAAGGCCAAGGCCACTTACCTGCCCACCTGGCCCATAGGACAGGCCCAGCCCACCAGGGGTATAGCTGTCTTCCTCTATGGCCAGGCAGGCAGGCACCTCACCGGCGGCCACGGCATGGCTGCCAGGCAGCTTCCTGGCTGCTACCCTGCCCTTTAGCGGCGCCGTGGAGGCCCTGGGCATCTCCCCTTCCTTTTCCCCCTCTCCTGAAACCGTCCTCTCCTCTCTCTCCGGCGAACCCGCGAGGATCCCGAGCGCCCCGAGTTCGCCGGCTTGTGCCACCGCGGCCACTGGCCTTGACCCGCCGCACCAAGCTGTCCAAGACGTGCGCCGCCTTCGTCCTTGTTGCTGTGCGCGCTCAATTCGATCCCAGGAGCAACTCCGACGACACCCGCACCAACTTCCTCCGCCGCGGCCGAAGAACTCCGGCGAGCAATAGCCTCCCCTCCGGCGCCCCTACGGTCTACTCACCCCCTCCAGCTTGCTCCGAGTGAGTTCTTCTCCCCTCCCCGCCTCCCCGTGCTCCTCCAGGGGTCCCCCGTCGCCGAGTTCACTGGAGAAGAGCCCGGCCGCCGCGGGCTTGTTCGTCGACGTGCACCCGACCACCTTTTGGCCACCCAATCCCCTCCACATGACGCACACGTGAGAGAGGGCCCGGTTGATGCCCTTCCCGTGCCCGGGAGGCCATCTCTGGCGGCCCTCCGCCGTGCCTAGTAGCTGCCACCGGCCGGCTGGGTTCATTAGGGGCTAACCCCCCTCTAATTGACCCCATGGGTCAATGACAGGTGGGGTCAGCGCCCCCTTAACCACTTTTTAACTTAATTTAAACAGGAATTAAAACTGGGCCACTGACATGTAGGCCCCACATGTCAGCCCCCCCTGATGTCAACCTTGTGTCATGATGACTTAATAAACATTTTTCTCTGTTTAATAGAAAAATTCCAGAAAATAGTTAAATCTTTGAAATTCAATAACTTTTAAGCCATAAATCCAAATCAAAAAAATAATATATGAAAAATTATTAGAAAAATTCAAGGAATCATAATATTGAACTTTCAAACATGAAAAAATAGTTTACAAAGATCAAACAGTAGCAAATGCAATTTGGTAAAAATTGAATAATCATTTGGAGTTTGAATTTGGAATTCTTTTACAAATATACTTCACTTAATATGTTGAAACTTGAACATAGAGCACATCGGTACCATGCCATGCTATATTATGCATCTTGATTGTGCATTTCAATGTATGATTTAAACTTTGTTGTATCGGTGTTTGCTTCTTCTCGATAGATTCATCGCCAGACGTAGTTTCCGACTGCCCTGAAGAGTGACACCTTGTGATCGTCAACAAGGCATGGAAACCCCATTGATCATGTCTATATAAACCCATTTCCCTCTTGATCTCTTATGCACAATTAGGTGTTTCACATGTTACCGTTCTACCGCTAGTTAAACCCATCCTTTGCATGACCTATCATTGTTGCCACAGTATTAGGCAAACCTCAACCTAGAAGATCCAGGATTGTTTGTGTTCATCATGTGGCCCTTCATCCATGTTATGCTATGCCATGCTAGAGTTGTTTGTAATGAAGGTGATCCATCTTGGTGATGTATCGGGATGGTAGAGAACAATGCAATGTAATGGTAATGTGTTGGTGAAGTCACCCTAACAAAGGTGAACAATGAGAGGCTGTGTAGGAGTACACAGTGGGTTGTCTCATTTACACTGCCATAGGCCCCGAGTTCTCGTGTTGTGACCCAAGACAAGAGTACTTCCACATGCAGGCTATGGGACCACGTTTGGCCTACTAACTCACCCCGACTATGGTCCAGGATTCACATGGGTTATAGCTTCTTCGATCTGATTTTGTGCCTGAGTGGGAGGAGATGCACGGTTACTTTGTAGCACGGTGTAAGGCAAGCGAAGTTCCATCCGTCGAGGTGGGCTTGTCGGACCGTCCATACATCGTCTGGGTCCTGCACGGAAACCTAGGCCGGATTCCCGATTGGGGTACATACTCAGATAGGCGATCCCCTGGACTAGAGTTCGAGCCGTGAGGTAAGTGACTTGGTGATTATCCTCGTCCGACATCCACTTGAAGGATGACGAGTCACGGGCGGTAAGTGATGACACGTTTGTAAGCGTACACCCCTGCAGGGTAATGATCTATTCGAATAGCCGTGTCTGCGGTTATGGACTACTTGGAGACCTTTACTTGATTATTAGACAACTTAAATGGATACTCTAAAAATGATCAAGATAAGTGTGAGTGCTTTGGTTGCTTCCTCGTGTGGAAGTCGAGGAAGAATCCATGGTGGTGTATTGATCTGGTGATCGAGATTAGATGGAATCGAGTGTGTTTCTCATCTCAACTCTATGTAGTCATAGTATAGGATAGCCAAGTCAAAGCTTTCTGCATTACAACCCCACTTGCCTTTACCTTGATACCTGAGCATGAGTAGTGTAGATGTGATGTAATTCTTGCTGAGTACGACTTTGTACTCATGTTTGCTTATTCTATGTTTTAGAGACGAGACCACTGACCCTGATGATGGCCTCTACCTCGAGCTTGACGCCGACTAAGTCGTATAGCTCCAGACAGCAGCCTGGTTCCTTTGGAGGGTCGTTGTACTTTCTTTCAGGCTTCTTAAGCCATTTGTTAACCTTGTCTTTACTAAGACATAATTTTCTTCCATTGTTGCTTGATGTAATGTTGGATCACAATCATGTGATCTCTGCTTGTAATACAACTACTATGTCTGCTCAGTTTAGCAGAAGCAATAAATTATATGAGTTTGTAGAGTTCATCTTGTGTTACCTGCTGTTATACACTTGGCATGCATGCTGCGTGTATGTTTATATCATGCATGTCATGTGTGGGGTTCGATAGCTTAGTTGTGCTCTCGCCGGCGGTCTTTCTTACACCAAGTGGCCCTGAGATGTGCACAGCTTGGGGCATCGCGATGCGATTGCTCGTGACTCTGTCATGTGGCACACTTTGTTGTATGATTGAGCCCACCCGAGTCCTCGACTAAGTGATCGGGCTGGAGTCTGTTTATGTAAGTGTTATAATTCAATTGATAATATGTTTGAGGCGACTTTTCTATGAGTATGGGATTTCACCACCCATAATCATTTAGACTTGTGAGCGGACGATGAGGACCCATCTCAGTTGATCATCCGGGCCTAGATGGGATGCCCCTCACGTTCGAGCTTTCCGAGAGTGTCTTGTAGTTGGCCTTGTCTGCTTAGACAAGTGGATACGGCTCTCGGCTCTCCATATGATTGAGTTGTGAGTGGAATTACATACGCAAACCCCGTGTCCCGACAGACTTGGTATCAGAGCAGGACTGTCTGTAGGATTATCAAACGTTGGTCGATGTCGAGTCTAGCATTCTATAGTTATATAGTTACTTGGGGCATAAGGGAACAACGTAAGACTTTTATTTTCTTCTTATCCTCATCGATCTTAGTTATGGGTCATCCTCATCTTGTTCTACTGGAAGATAGGATTAGGCTCTTCTTTGTCTCTACTAGGATATCTCGTTGATTGCTTCTCTGTAGCCGTAGAAGTGTTATTGTCCCCAGTGTCATCATTCTATCGAGTTTCTTGAGAAAGTTCTGTCCAAATTCTTGTAGAATGTCTCATTTCTCATCCCGGTACAGCCGTTATGCTGTCCGATTCATTCTAGGAATTCTTGTTGAGGAGCATTAGATTTATAGGATCTGATGTTGATGCATTTGCAAATCTTTCTTCCCTGTTCAGATATCTTTTAGCCAGAGTAACCATGCTAACCATTGTGTCGGGGTACTTGTTACTCTGACATGTATGTTGTAGTTGTTAGGGAGCGATGATCAGCAATAGGAATACCACCTAGTAATCCAGGTTCGTATGTATATAGTTTTACCTGTGTAATAAACCTAGCCACCATTCTCGAAAGTGTTCCCAAATGTCATTCATTAGTAGCCACTCCTCCATGAGGATATTGTATGATTTATTCTAGAAGGTGTTCCTTATGTATCCTTTGTGTTCCGAAGTCCGACCTTTACTTGATGACCATATCGATGCTACTTCGAGCCATGATTGTGGTATCTAGAACATCAAGGAGAACACTAGAAGAGGAGTGCTAAATGTCTCTCGGTCGATCATCTAGACAAGTTATGTTGGCAAGCATCTGGCTATACCAAGAAAACAAATCTGAGAAGGTGTTATCTTCCTTTGCATCCGCATCCCCTACATATATTCATCATGTTGTATGAGTGTGACCAAGATCTTCGGCACAGATTTGGTTAAGCCATATGAATGTGGAATGCTCAAGCCATAGGAAGCATGCTAAACCACTAGGTCATATCCTTTGGTATGAAATGGGAATGTGCCTCTCATTTGCCGAATTGTCTCTATAATCATAGTTTCCATCCAAATTTGAGTGTGCCATTCTTTCGAATTCCTTCAACTATCGTTTTGTATGCCTGAGTCTGGTGAGAGAAACTTCTATGATCACTGTATCAAAAGTTATTCTTTTTGCCTGACTTGGGAGATATTCTTGAGTAACCTCCCCTAAGGTGTCTCGTTGTGGTATCAAGGGCAACCTAAATCCACGCTACTCCGAAAACTTGTTCACTATCTACTTAAGCGTGGAACTATTGCCTACCAAATTGAAACTTCCTCTTCCTCCTTCCATCATTTTGACGTGTGTCTTGTGTCTCACCTCAAGAGATGTTTTCATATCTCATTCCACGAGTTGGTCATGAGGTTCTCGGTTTTCTTGAAGATGCATCCTTGAAGATTTTCCCTCTTATCTTTCTTCTTGAATCTCGGGACGAGATTCTTTCGAGTGGGGGTGAGTTGTCACAACCCTAATTTTGATATGTGCTTTTATTTCAAGAAATAAGGCATCATGTTTAAATTTATTTATTTAATAATTGGGGATTTGGAAAAGCCTCAAAAAGAATTTAAATAAATGGCCAGACAAAAATATTTTTCCAAAAATCTTCTTAACTTTTTGAAAATTTCTATAAATGGGCATCATCACATTTCAAGTGTTGTGGGTCCAACCACATGCTCAAGGAATTTTCAAAAACTCAAACAGGAGCTTGGAAATTAATTTTAAATGCTATTTGAATTGAAATTCAAATGTCTTGAATTTAAAAAATTCCAAAACAGTGGGTGTGGCTACTTATGTGTCACCTAAGCCCAAATAAATTGTTGTGGAATTTTTATAAAATGTTTTGCTATTTTTGAAAACAAAACAAATAAAAACAGAAGCAGAAAAAAGAAAAAGAATAAAAAGGCCAAGGCCACTTACCTGGCCCACCTGGCCTAGAGGATAGGCCCAGCCCACCAGGGGCATAGCCGTCTTCCTCCATGGCCAGGAAGGCAGGCACATCGCCGGCAGCCACGGCATGGCTGCCAGGCAGCTGCCTGGCTGCTGCCCTGCCCTTTAGCTGCGCCGTGGAGGCCCTGGGCATCTCCCCTTCCTTTTCCGCCTCACCTGGAACCCTCCTTTCCTCTCTCTCCGGCGAACCTGCAAGGATCCCGAGCGCCCCGAGTTCGCCGGCTCGTGCCACCGCGGCCACTGGTCTTCACCCGCTCAACCAAGCTGTCCAAGACGTGCGCCGCCTTCGTCCTCGTCACCGTGCGCGCTCTATTCGAGCCTAGGAGCAACTCCGTCGACACCCGCACCAATTTCCTCCGCCGCGGCCGAAGAACTCCGGCGAGCAATAGCTTCCTCTCCGGCGCCCCTACGGTCTCCTCACCCCCTCCAGCTTGCTCCGGGTGAGTTCTTCTCCCCTCCCCGCCTCCCCGTGCTCCTCCAGGGCCCACCCGTCGCCGAGTTCAACTGGAGGAGAGCCCGGCCGCCGCGGGCTTGCTCGTCGACGCGCATCCGGCCACCTTTTGGTCACCCAATCCCCTCCACTTGACGCACGCGTGCGAGAGGGCCCGGTTCGTGCCCTTCCTGTGCCATCCCGTGGCCGGGAGGCCAACTCCGGCGGCCCTCCGCCATGCCCAGTAGCCGCCGACGGTGGGGTTGGTTCATTAGGGGTTAATCCCCCTCTAATTGACCCCATGGGTCAATGACAGGTGGGGTCAGCCCCCCTTAACCACTGATTAACTTAATTTAAACAGGAAATAAAAATGGGCCCCACATGTCAGCCCCCCCCCTGATGTCAGCCTTGTGTCATGATGACGCAATAAACACTTTTCTCTGTTTAATAGAAAAATTCCAGAAAATAGTTAAATCTTTGAAATTCAATAACTTTTAAACAATAAATCCAAATCAAACAAATAATATATGAAAAATTATCAGAAAAATTTAAGGAATCCAAATATGCAACTTTCAAACATGACAAAAAATTTACAAAGATCAAACAGTAGCAAATGCAATTTGGGAAAAATTGAATAATCATTTGGAGTTTGAATTTGGAATTCTTTTCCAAATATACTTCACTTAATATGTTGAAACTTAAACATAGAGCACATCGGTACCATGCCATGCTATATTATGCATCTTGATTGTGCATTTCAATGTATGATTTATACTTTGTTGTATCAGTGTTTGCTTCTTCTCGATAGATTCATCGCCGGACGTACTTTCCGACTTCCCTGAAGAGTGACACCTTGTGATCGTCAACAAGGCAAGCAAACCCCATTGATCATGTCTATATAAACCCATTTCCCTCTTGATCTCTTATGCACGATTAGGTGTTTCACATGTTACCGTTCTACCGCTAGTTAAACTCATCCTTTGCATGACCTATCATTGCTGCCACAGTATTAAGAAAACCTCAACCTAGCAGATCCAGGATTGTTTGTGTTCATCATGTGGCCCTTCATCTATGTTATGCTATGCCATGCCAGAGTTGTTTGTAATGAAGGTGATCCATCTGGGTGATGTATCGGGATGGTAGAGAACAATGCAATGTAATGGTAATGTGTTGGTGAAGTCACCCTAACAAAGGTGAACAATGAGAGGCTGTGTAGGATTACACAGTGGGTTGTCTCATTTACACTGCCCTAGGCCCCGAGTTCTTGTGTTGTGATCCAAGACAAGAGTACTTCCACATGCAGGGCTATGGGACCCCGTTTGGCCTACTAACTCACCCCGACTATGGTCTAGGATTCGCATGGGTTATTGCTTCTTCGATTTGATTTTTGTGCCGGAGTGGGAGGAGATGCACGGTTACTTTGTAGGACGGTCTTAGGCAAGAGCAGCTCCATCCGTCGAGGTGGGATTGTCGGACCGTCCATACATCGTCTGGGTCCTAAGCGTAAACCTCGGCCGGATTCCCGATTGGGGTACATACTCAGATAGGCGATCCCCTAGACTAGAGTTCGAGCTGTGAGGTAAGTGCCTTGGTGTTTATCCTCGTCCGACATCCGCTTGAAGGATGACGAATCACAGGCGGTAAGTGATGACACATGTGTGAAGCGTACACCCCTGCTGGGTAATGATCTATTCGAATATTCGTGTCCGCGGTTATGGACTACATGGAGACCTTTACTTGATTTTTAGACAACTTAAATGGATACTCTAAAAATGATGAAGATAAGTGTGAGTTCTTTTGTTGCTTCCTCGTGGGGAAGTCGAGGAAGAATCCATGATGGTGTATTGATGTGGTGATCAAGATTAGATGGACTCGAGTGCGCTTCTCATCTCAACTCTATGTAGTCGTAGTACAGGATAGCCAAGTCAAAGCTTTCTGCATTACAACCCCACTTGCCTTTACCTTGATACCTGAGCATGAGTAGTGTAGATTTGATGTAAGTCTTGCTGAGTACGAATTTTTACTCACGTTTGCTTATTCTATGTTTTAGAGACGAGACCACTGACCCTGATGGTGGCCTCTACCTCGAGCTCGACGCCGACTAAGTCGTATAGTTCCAGACAGCAGCCTGGTTCCTTTGGAGGGTTGTTGTAATTTCTTTCAGGCTTCTTAAGCCATTTGTTAACCTTGTCTTTACTAAGACATAATTTGCTTCCATTGTTGCTTGATGTAATGTTGGATCACAATCAGTTGATCTCTGCTTGTAAGACAACTACTATGTTTGCTCAGTTTAGTAGAAGCAATAAATTCTATGAGTTTGTAGAGTTCATGTTGTGTTACCTGCTGTTATGCACTTGGCATGCATGCTGCGTGTATGTTTATATCGTGCATGTCATGTGTGGGGTTCAATAGCTTAGTTGTGCTCTCGCCGACGGTCTTTCTTATACCATGTGGCCCTGAGATGTGCGCAGCTTGGGGCATCGCGATGCGATTGCTCGTGACTCTGTCATGTGGCACACTTTTTTGTATGATTGAGCCCGCCCGAGACCTCGACTAAGTGATCGGGATGGAGTCTGTTTATGTAAGTGTTATAATTCAATCGATAATATGGTTGAGGCGATTTGTCTATGTGTATGGGATTTCACCACCCATAATCATTTAGACTTGTGAGAGGACGATGAGGACCCATCTCAGTTGATCATCCGGGCCTGGATGGGATGCCCCTCACTTTTGAGCTTTCCGAGAGTTTCTTGTACTTGGCCTTGTCTGCTTAGACAACTGGGTACGACTCTCGGTTCTCCATATTATTGAGTTGTGACTGGAATTACATACGCAAACCCCGGGTCCCGACACGACGTAAAAGCCTACTCATGCTTCTTATTATTATGGGTTCCGACTCTTCGAATAGAAGAGAAGATGGATCGATTACAAGTAATCCAGATCGCAACCTTAGTCTCGAGGAGATCTAGGTTACGCCGAAAGTGTCTAGTCCTATCTTGGATTGAGATTTTTCTGGCTTTGGATCCCGGCGCCGGATCCCGGGGTTCCGCGTATCCGTCTCCGACACGAGGTGGAGTCCTATTCTACTTTACAAATATGCTACGTACTTTGCAAGGTAAGTCGAATTCCTTCTACGGCTTTGATCTTCATGCTTGACGCAGCCGGCTCATGGATGGGTCTTCTTTTATGGGCCTTCCTTAGGTGAGTCGGCCCGTGGATACTATTGCCGGGTTATGGGCTTGGTCCATCCCCCCACCCCCCGACATTAGCCCCCCAAGATTGGTGTGATGCTTTAGTCTTCAAAGTAATCTTCTTAATTCCATCGTGGTTGCCGACTCTACAATTGGTCAGACCGACTCTTGCACCCTCAAGGTTTATAAGGAGTGGGTGCCAATTCTCTTGGTCTTTTCGTTTCGCCTTCCAACCAGAAAAGTTCTGGTGACTTTTTTAGTCAAAGATCCGTTACTGTATTTATGATTTTACTGCCCGAAGTGCCACTGTTGAAGGCATTGATATCGTTGTGAGAATCGAGGAGTCTTACCATACACCTACCATGGCTAGTTTACCCGTGCCTTTATGGCATTGATTGATCATCTCTTTGCGGCTATATAAACAGCCATCCGACAACTCAATCTCTTAGGTCGTGCACATCTTCTTATTCCTCCTCTTCCTCCCACAACTTCTCCATGGCTCCCAAGATCAGCACCCGAGCTGCTGCGATCACCGACGATCCTGGCTCCAGTGCTGGTTCCCGCGGTGGCCGAGGTCATGGGTGTGGCCGTGGAAGAGGTCGTGGAAGGGGCAGAGGAATGGGTGTGCGTGCTGCTATTGTCTCCATAGATCCTGAATCTCCTCCTTCTTATCCCGAGAGGATTGAGTTCTAGGTAAAGGTTTAGACGATCCGTCATTGGGTCAAACTTCCTGAATCTTTTGCCCAACTCGTGATGGATTCCAAGCCTCCGGGTTTTTGGCTTCGCTCTGAGGGGTGTCCTCATGGAACCATCTGGGTAGCCACTAGCTTTTCTAGTCAGGATTCCATGTTCCTGGAGAAAGGTTGGAAAACTTTTCTTCATTCCAGGAACATCTCAAGGGGAGATACCATTGTCTTTAGGTATGAAGGTGGTCACACCCTGTGGGCCAGGATCTTCCACTCGAATGGTGATCGAGCCGGCTGCTGTATGAAGAGTTGCAACAGTACTGATGAGGAATTCTACAACAATGAAGAGGAGGTCCAAGTCTCCTCATCTGATCACGAGGCTGACTCTGAGGAGGACCACTGAAGTTGTAGTTTCTATATAGTAGTATTTTTTGACTTTAGGTCTTGTGTCATTGTGATGTATGGATTTCCTTTTGATGTAAGACTCAGCCACTGATGAATGAAAATTTTAATTTCCCATCAGATTTGTAAGTCAGTTTTATTCCTGACTTTAAATACTTTGTAAAATGCATGAGAGCCGATTTTTTTGATAGTATCTGTATCTGAAGCCCCTTGAGTCGATTCAGAATAGACTTGTGTCATTGATCGACTCATTGGATAGATCGACTTGTAGCCCCCATGAGTTAGTATGGTCATTTTGTGTGCCGAACAAGGTCATATAAATAAATTTTGAAGTGATACTCCCCAAGAGTTGGTACGATCATTATGGCGACGTGCCAAATCTTGAATAAGAAATTTTTGAAGTGTTACTCCCCAAGAGTTAGTGTATGCATCTGGGTGCTATACCGAGTCTTTTTGAGAAGAAACTTTGAAGTGTAGTCCCCATGAGTCGGTATCTGCATATGGGTGTTGTGCCGAGTCACATAGGTCTAACTTGTAGGAAAAAATTGTTATGAATAACTGAAAATAAAGGATGATGTTTGAATGCAAAAAGGGAAATTCAGAGGCTAATAGAAGCCGACTAATGACCCTCAACTGTAAGGGATCGAGATAGTCTTCGCGGGTAAGATAACCCAATTTATTGATTCGACACAAGGGGAGTCAAAGAATATTTATAAGCTTTGACAGTTGAGTTGTAAATTAAACCGCAACTGAAATATACTTGCTTGCAACAAAATACTAATAGCGACGGTGATATCATAGTTATAGTGGTGACAACGAAAGTAAAACAGCTAAAGCAAACTACTAGTAACCAGCAGGATTGAAACACTGTAGGCTAGGGAGATGGATGGTTGGACGCTGCATGGATGAGAGTGAACATGTAATAGATTTTAACATGGGGCAAGGCACACAGAAAAGAAAGGATCATCTAGGAAAATATCAAACATTAGGCATGTATCCCTTAGGTAGCTGTGCGTGATTGCAATAAGAACTTGCACAACATCTTTTGTCCTACCTGATACATCCCAAACGTATCTATAATTTCTGCTTGCCCCTTACATGATTTATGTGACTTTGCCATGATTTGCTTGAACTTTCATACACTTTTGTTCATATTTGGACTAACCTATTAACTCAGTGCACCCAGTTTCCAGTTCCTTTTTTCTGCTGTTTTTATATTTTAGGTTTTCCAGCCATTAAAATGCCAAATAAATTCAAGAAAAATTATATAAAAAATCAGCATCCCAGAAGCTTCCCGAAGAACCAAGGATGGAAGGGAGTGGACCCACCAGGGCTCCAGGAGGGTCCCTGGCGCCCCCCCCCATCCAGGAGGTTCATATTTTTACTTGCGTCGCGAAAACCCTGATTCCAAACCCCTTTTCTCCAGAAGCAATTCCAATCTCCGCCGCCATCACCGACAAGCTTCGGGGGACCAGAATTCCTGTGTCGGCACCCTGCCGGGACGGGGAAGTTCCCCCGGATTCATCTCCATCGACGTTGCTTCCTCCCTCCATGAAGCGGGGGTAGTTCCTCCTCGGGGCTAAGGTTTCTACCAGTAGCTATGTGGTCAATTCTCTCTCCCATGATGTGATCTTCGTTGTGATCATAGGCTATGTTAATCTAGGATGATCCCATGATATTTCCCATGTATTGGATTGATGTACTCACTTGATCTTATCTAGTATAATCCCTGAGACCATGGTGACAGCGGTCTATTGGACATGGGTTAGAAGAATATTATCATGAGTGATTTCCTCTTTTGTGTGTTGATTGAAGATTGAGAGTCTCTTGGTGCTTGTCTTTGACTATCATTGAGATATGTTTTGGTGATTGTGGTACTCTCTTTGGATGGCCGCGGTGACATTGAGAAATCCATAGATTGAGAACTACGAACTATAAGGTGTGCTTTTGTTGCCCTACATCATTCTCTTCCTCTTTTGACCACAAAGGGATGACCTCCGAGTGCGTCTCCATTGCATGTTTTATGGGAAATATCATGTGATTAGACTATGTTAATGTTGTTGGGAGTTTCCACTAGTGAAAGTATGAAGCCTAGGCCTTGTTTCCACCATTGTTACACCGTTTGTGCTCACTTTTCTCACATGTTTTCTTGCTGCACTGTAACGACCCAATTCACATTGAATTGAAGTCTCTGTGATCAAGTGCCAGTCCCTGGATTGAACTCGCTGGCACACACAGTATCATAGATGTATATCAAAGTACAAGTGCATCATTATTACAACGTATGATCCAGAATAAAATAAATAACAAGTTGCATAGCTCAAGGCTAGCTTATTCAACATAAATATTGCACAAGAAAAAGCAAATAACGAGGAGTCCCATCAACATCCACAAGCGAACATGTTGAGTGAAGACCCGCGTCCCTAAACGCACCTGACTGGTCGTCTGAAAAACCTGCAACACCGAAGGTTACCGCCCGACAACGGGTCAGTACATCTGATTTGTACGGCAAGTGACCCGGAAGAGGTATATATAAAGGACCTACAACTATATGCAGAGCGGGTCAAAGGAAAGGCTTATGGTTTTGTTTTGCAGAAAGCCAATTTTTCTCCTGAACTAAACTAGTCAAAATTTTAAGTTGAATTCCACGTGAAACACACAGCAACCCATGCTAATCTTTCCCACCAAATTATTATTAAGTGTTCATCTGTCAAGATCATTCATCAACAGTACTGACTAGTTTCTCAAAGTTCGTTTGTAACCGTGGACACGGCTAATCATGATCAGTTTATACAATCTGCAGACGTTGTACACGTTCCCCACTGGAATCAACCCGAAGATTGAGACGAAGACTTTCCGAAGAGGTTGCCTCCACCCTTTGGTAGCCGGTAAATCTAACACACATCTACATCATCTAGCTACCAGGGCCAGGTTCCCCACAACGTACTCATGCTAAGCCAGAGCCCATATAGCCAGTGGCTGTACACGGAAGCTACAAGTAATATTGCATGTCTGATCTTTTTGAGCCTGGACGGCACCCACTGCGTTCAAAGGGTAGTCACCATGACGCACCCGGTTCACCACCAAAACAACGAGTGGTGCATTTAACCCCGGCACTGTCCTCAGACTAGGCACAGCCACCACGATGCAACCCGCCCGTCCAGAAGTGATTTCTATTTATTATAAAGTTGATACACAAAGTATTAAATAGCTCACACGCACTCCATGAATTCTCATAGCCCAAACCACGTCTACAAAGCATAGCAATAAAGTAACAACACGTGCTAGGTTGATCTACAAATACAAGTCAAGACATGTGGCTATCCTAACCGGTTTTGCAGCAACAGTAAAGTATACTACCTATCATGCAATAGGGTGATATTCTTAACATAATGCATATAGAAAATTATAGGTGTGAGTATGATCAAAGCATCACTTGCCTTCTTCCTGTTCCAGACGATCACAATCCTCACAAAACGATGCAGCACACTCCGGACAATCTATACGAGCAAACATAGCACCAATCAACAAATATTCAACACAAATATATACAAACAGTAGTAAACATACAAAGAACAGTAGAAAAACTTGCCTAACAGAAGCTAAACTTAAAGTACTCGACAAAATAAAACTAACCAAAAAGAAACGGCGCAAACGGGCGCATCGTTAAAAAGATACCGCTACCGGAAGTTCAAATTTGAATCTGCATGGGATTCAAATTTAAAAACTTCAAACTTCTGCAAAACTTTGTCTACTGGCTAGTACTTTTCGACACGGTCTCAACGCAACTGGAAACACCTAATTCCGAGCTACGGTTAAAAAGTAACCGCGAAAACGGTACCGGGGTGGCACAGGGGTCCAAACTGCAAATAGGGACCTATCCGTAAATAAAACATTTATGAAAACGCAATCAGGTCCCTGGCGCCGGTTTTGACCTTGATCTGACTTTTTTTTAAACCGATCTAACTCGTTTTTTTTACAGGGAAGGCTGCCATGGCCGGCGCTTACCTCGGCAACTCCGGCGAGGCGGCGCCTACTCCGGCGAAGGGCCGGCGAGGCGGGGCGGCGGTCGCTGACGCGGCGGTGGCCGGCGTCGGGCGGCGGCGCGGCGCGGCCGGCGTGGGCCCGGTGGAGGCGGCGGCGCTCCGGCGCGAATCCGGCGGCGGCGAAGGCGGTCTTAGCGGGCGGCGGCGGCGGGTTCTGGGTCGGGGAAAACCCTAGACCCACGGACCCGCAGGTGCTTTTGTAACGCGCCTCGGGCGGATATTTTTTTTAAACCGAAACAGAAACGAAAACGGCTGTGCGCAAAATAAAAATAGGACAGGCCCATTAGGCCCAAAACAATTTTATAAAAATAACGGATAATTATTTTAATTTCCGTTTTCACCAAAACTTTTAAAATAATAAAATTGAATATTTGGCATTACCAAAATATTCAATAAAAATAAAAACTTTGCAACTTATTTTAAAATACTTTTCCGGCAATTTAAAAATACCGAAAAACTCCAAAAAGGATTTTAAAATTTCCCGGAGCATAAATTAATTCCCAAATAATTTTAGAAATTATTCATAACCCCAAAGTAAATTTAAAATGCCTCCAGAAATATTTTAAACTATTTTCCCACAACTAAAAAGAATGGGGATAAGTCATTTTATATCCTCTCTTGCAAACTGCCATGTGTTGAAAAATGTTTAAAATACTTTTAAAACTCCAGAAAAATGCGGAAACAACATGAGATGCATATGATGATCTATTAACATCCAAATATATAAAATTGGGATGTTACATGCACTTTTTATTACAGATTTATATTACCTTGCTTTGCCACACATATCACTCATATTTTACCATCTGGCGCCGTTGCCGGGGAGGTAAGCGTTGAAGGTATATCTTTAGATCTTGCAATTAAATCTTTTTGTTTCTTGTTTTTATTTTCACTAGTTATACTTATGGAAAACTGCACTCTTAGTTCGCTGTTTGGGAAATACCGCTTTACCAAGCCCGTGGTAGAGAAGTCTCCTCCACCCACTGAATGTATCCCGTTCAAAATACCTCTTGGGATAGTTGAAATAATTATTAATGATTCTTATGATGGGACAGTCAATCCTAGTATTCATTTGTTGAAACTTACAGACCTTTGTGAGTTATTTAAGATTTCAGGTTTGACAAGAGGTGAAGTCATGAAGAAACTATTCGCCTTGTCACTGAAAGGAAAAACATTGGAATGGTATAGGCTACTAGATGATTCTCACCTACGGGATTGGGAAGAGATCCAGTCTCTCTTTTACTCCAAGTTTTATCCTCTTCATGAAGTACATGAGAATAGGAATTATGTTTATAATTTCTATCCTCATGACGGAGAGAACATATCTCAAGCTTGGGGGAGACTGAAAACTTTAATGCTAAAATGTCCTAACCATGGGCTCCCCAAAGATATAATTATTATTAATTTTTATGCAAGGCTCTCTCGAGAGGATAAAGACTTGCTCAATGCTTCCTCTAAGGGTTCTTTTATAAACAAAAAGATTGATGTTAAATGGAAACTCCTTGAAAGAATTCAACGCAGTACTGAAGATTGGGAGATCTACAAAGGTAAAGAATCAGGTATAAATTATGAGTATGATTGCATTAAGTCCTTTGTTGAAACTGCAAGTTTTAATAATTTTAGTGCTAAGTTTGGGCTTGATTCTCAACTCCTTGTTGATTTCCTCAAATCTTTTGCTTCACGTCTTAATATGCCTAAGGAGAATTGGATCAAGCACATTGAACCTTTTAAAGAGATTTCCAAAGAAAATGAAATTGTTCTGGGTGATTGCAACATGCATGATCCAATTCCTGAAAATGAAGTTTTATATCAGCATGTTAAATTATGTGGAGTGGATAGACCTTGTGAAAGGCCTATGTTTGAAGAAGAGAAGTATTGTAAGAAACATAAGCATGAAAGAACAATCACTTGGGTCAAAGATTTAAACGAAATTGCTAGAGAATTGTGTGACCTTTATCCTTTTACTTGTGAACTTTCCTGCATATAGGGTCACTTTAAATTTCAATGCATGAACTTTCAAAGCATAACTATTCATCAGTTGTGTGATCACATGATCACTTCTGATCTTTATGATGAACTTATGTTATTTTTGATGTGTGAAGAGTTACCAGAAAAGACTTCTTGACTAGATGTTAATTCCTTAAGAATTAGCAACACTTTGCAAAATTTCCATCTTTATTTTATTGTTAATTGCCATGAAAATGATTACATAAGTGAGATTAGAAAGGAGGGAACTTTACCAAAGTATAAAAATGTCTCTTATATCTCTACTAATAAAAAGGAGAGTTTCTCCCAAGTTTCCCCCTATTGTTTCTAATGATAAACCAGGATATGTGGAGAAACATCATCTCCAACCACTCCCTCCTAAGGCGAAGAAGAAGAAAAAGAAGAGGAGGAGGAAGAGGAGCAAGAAGGAAGAAGAATGGGTATCAACCTGGCCTGAGCATATCCCTCGCATCAATTTTTATCCTAATGGACAGAAATTTTTGGAGGAAGGTGAGCTTGATTGCATTCATTATTATCCTGATGTTAAGTCTGTAGGCACTATTGAAGATGATTTTGATTATGATATGCATGTTACTTTTTGTGATTGGGAAAATGATGATAATGCTACTTATGATCTTGAAAATCTTTTTGGTACCAACTCTGAGAGTGATGATATGGAAATCTCTAAGCTTGGGGATGATAGGATTGCATGTCCTTTACCCATTAGTGATGTGGTAATTGATAATTATTTTGCTAGTAATAATAAAGACAACATGTTTACAAATATAGTTGCTAGCAATGATAATGCTCTTTTCTACTATGATGATGTTATAACTCCTATCTTTAGTGATTATAAAGGTACCTATGACATAAGGAGAAATTATCCTTATGAAACTTGTCATAATCATGGAGGGAATTACTCCCTTGTTGAACACCATCTTCCTAATACACAATTAATCTATAGTGTTCAAGTTGTTTATGATAGTCCTACTCCCACTATTACCTATGAGAAAGATTATGCTTATGTGGAGATTAAGACTACCCTTTTGCATGTGGATCATGGTAACAATGCTTTATGTCATCCTTATATTGTTGAGTTTATTCATGATCCTACTGGAAATTATTATGAGAAGGGAACATATTCTTGTAGATATTTCAATAATATCAAGTTCCCTTTCTTTATGTTGAAGGTTTTGAAGTTGCTCTTATTTTGCCTTCCTATGCTAATATCTGTATGCTTCAATGAGTTATTCCTCTACAAGATCCCTCTGCATAGGAAGCATGTTAGACTTAAATGTGTTTGTTATTTTCTTCTTGATGCTCTCTTTTGTTCTTCAAATCTTATTTTCTTATTTTTATGAGAGCATCATTAAAATCTTAAGCCTATCTTTATGGCTATAAAGAAAGAGCTCTAGGGAGACAACCCTTGTTATCTTTAGTTTGAGTTTTTACTTCTGTTTTTAGTGGTCTTGATGATTGTTGCTACTGTAGCAACATCATTGTATCTTTATTTTCAAGCTTTGTGCCAAGTTATAGCCTCATATGACAAGGGAAGCGAAAGTTGTGACATGCTGTCCAGAAAACTGATTCTGTCTTTCTGATGGGAAAAATTGGATCAAATCACCAGGTCATCTTTTTGAGCTGAAATTTTTATATAGCGTGCTCCATACAATCGCGGAATTTTATTATGTTCTCCGTTTTTTGATTTGAGTTGCAGAAGTACACCTAAAAAAATTCTTTACTAACTGTTGTTCTGTTTTTCACAGATTCTGCCACGTTTTGTCTCTCCTTAATTTGGCAAACCTTAAGCTTTCTTTTTCTTTGCAAAAAACTTTTGGCGATATTGACAAACAGTAGCTCTTCAAGAATATCTTTATATCCAGTGGGGAGAAATTATTTTATTAGGGGTACTAACCTCTCTAATCAGCTTATGATGAGTTATGTTTGAAGGGAGTTTTCAAGTGTGCGAGGGAAGATGATGAATGAAGATCCGGAAGTGTCAAGCGCTCAAGCTTGGGGATGCCCCCATGCATCCCCAAGGAATATTCAAGGATACTCAAGCGTCTAAGCTTGGGGATGCCCCCGTGCATCCCCTTCTCCATAAACAATCATCAGTTCGTCCTTCGTCTCACTATATTTTTATCACTTCATGCGTTATGTTCTATGCTTGGAGCGTCTCGCTCTTAGGTTTCCTTTTTAGTTTTCTTTAGATTTGCTTTCTGTTCATAATAAGTTAGACCCCAACTTACTTTGTGTGGGAGAGAAACACGCTCCACTCCAATCTAGAACACATCATAGGATTTTCATGCTTATCTTTTCTCTGTTGTGTGTTCTTTATCTTTTCATCGCTACTGTCATGTTTAGTTTTAGTCTTAGTTTTTCTTTAGCAAGAGCCTTGGCTTTTGTTTAGTTTGTTTCTAGAACTCTGTTTAGTCTTCATGTTTATCTTGTTATGAGAGTTGGTTGTTGCACTGAGTTGTGTCTTGTCTTGAAAGTAGGTAATTGAGGTTGCTATTTAATTTTAGTACTAACTTGCAATAGTTTTGAGGTATTGTTGTGAGTAATGTTTGAAATTTTGGTGTCAAGAGCTCTAGCCTATAAGTGATAGGTGTCGTATTTTGGGCAATCCGTGTTTATTTTCAAAAACCTACAAAACTAGTGGAGAACTCTAGTCACGGACCAAGGTGAAAATTTAGTAGATTGAGTTCTCAACAAAAATACTTCTTTTCTCGTATTCCCTATCCCCCTTCTTGCAAGAAAACACCATTTGGAGATATTCGAGTCACGGACAGCGAGAGCTCTTTCACCTAATGTTCTCATGTTGCTTGTTTCAATGCTAATATAGACTCTTGGTTGTTAAGATTTGAATTGAATTGCATGCTTTGATTGCTTTACTTAAAAGTCCTTATATGGTTGTGTGGCATGTCGCCACAGAAATTATGCTTGTTATAATTTGCCTACTCGAGGACGAGCAGGAATTAAGCTTGGGGATGTTAATACGTCCCAAACATATCTATAATTTCTGCTTGCTCCATGCATGATTTGTGTGACTTTGCCATGTTTTGCTTGAACTGTCATACACTTTTGATCATATTTGGACTAACCTATTAACTTAGTGCACACAATTGCCAGTTCCTGTTTTTTGCTGTTTTTATATTTCAGGTTTTCCGTCCATTAAAAGTACCAAATAAATTCCAGAAAAATTATATAAAATATCAGCTTCCCAAAAGCTTCCCGAAGAACCATGGATGGAAGGGAGTGGACCCACCAGGGCCCCAGGAGTGTCCCTGGCGCGGCTCCCCTAGGGCGCGCCGGGCACCCTCCTGGCTTCCGTCTGGCCCCCCTCGGTGCCCCCCTTGGCCCTTATTTTTACTCACGTCACGAAAACCGTGATTCCAGACCCCTTTTCTCCAGAAGCCATTCCCATCTCCGCCGCCATCACCGACAAGCTTCAGGGGACCAGAATTCCTGTGCCGGCACCCTGGTGGGACGGGGAAGTGCCCCCGGATTCATCTCCATCGACGTTGCTTCCGCCCTCCATGAAGCGGGAGTAGTTCCTCCTCGGGGCTAAGGTTTCTACCAGTAGCTATGTGGTCAATTCTCTCTTCCAAGATGTGATCTTCGTTGTGATAATAGGCTATGTTAATCTAGGGTGATCCCATGATATTTCCCCTTCTTCTATGTATTGGATTGATGTACTTACTTGATGTTATCTAGTATAATCCCCGAGACCATGGTGAAAGCGGTCTATTGGACATGGGTTAGAAGAATATTATCATGAGTGATTTCCTCTTTTGTGTGTTGATTGAAGATTGAGAGTCTCTTGGTGCTTGTCTTTGACTATCCTTGAGATATGTTGTGGTGATTGTGGTACTCTCTTTGTATGGCCGCGGTGACATTGAGATATCCATAGATTGAGAACTACGAACTCTAAGGTGTGCTTTTGTAGCCCTACATCATTCTCTTCCTCTTTTGACCACAAAGGAATGACCTCCGAGTGCGTCTCCATTGCATGTTTTAAGGGAAATATCATGTGATTAGACTATGTTAATGTTGTTGGGAGTTTCCACTAGTGAAAGTATGAAGCCTAGGCCTTGTTTCCACCATTGTTACACCGTTTGTGCTCACTTTTGTCACATGTTTGCTTGCTGCACTTTTTATTACATATTTATATTACCTTGATTTGCCACACCTATCACTCGTACTTTACCATCTCTTCATCGAACTAGTGCACCTATACAACTCCTAGTTGTATTAGGTGTGTTGGGGACACAATAGACTTCCTGTATCTTAATTGCAGGGTTGCTTGAGAGAGACCAACTTCAACATCTACTTCCCTGAGTTCGATAAACCTTAGGTCATCCACTTGAGGGAAATTGATGCTGTCCTACAAACCTCTGCGCTTGGAGGCCCAACATAGTCTACAAGAATAGAAGCGTGTGTAGACATCACTACCATCCCGCTATGAACGGGGCCAAAAGGAACTTATGGAGATTAAGGTGCTCCTGTCAAAGAGCACCGAAAAAAAACAATAAACTCAATGGATACATGAAATCCTCAAATTATAGTCCGTCCCCTTTGGTGTCCCAAGCTGTCACCTTTGGGATCGTTGGTTCCAGACCATAATAGGTGCATACAACTCATAGATCGGATCAAGAACATAAATCTACTCATGAAAACACAAGTGGTTCAGATGTGAAAACATGGCACTCAGGCCCAAAGTGACAAGCATTAAGGGCAACAAGTTGTAGCAAAGATGATAAACACCAAAGTAGATGATAGGAGACATGCCCCCAACAATCTGATGAACTATTACATGATCTAACTCATCCAATCCCTACCATCCCTTTGCCTACATCAGGGAATTACTCACACATGTGAAGAGACGTCATGGAGGGAGGATGGAGTGGTGATGATGATGACGATGGAGATGATCTCCCCTTACGGGAGGCCAAAACAGCCTCCAGATTATCCCTCCCGAAGAAGAACAGAAGGTGGTGACGGCTTCGCGACAGAAACTGGGAAAACGACTTCTTTTCTAGGGTTTTCGCGTCACGGGAATAAATAGGGGCCTCGGTAGGGCACCAGAGTAGGTGGGAGTCGCCCAGGCGCCCCCCCCCCCCTGGCGCGGCCAGGGGTGGGGCCTCGCCAGCTGGGCGCCTGGGGCCCCCCTGGCTGCCCTCTGGCCCTACTTCTGGCTCCGGGCTCCTTCGGGTGCGTGGATTTTTCATGAATTTTCCTGGAATTTTCTGAGGTACCTAAAAATCTATTTTGCTGCACACAATAAAACCATACAGGCAGCTCTGCTGAAAACAGCGCCAGTCCGGGTTAGTTTAGTTCAAATCATGCAAGGATGAGGTCAAAACAATAGCAAAAGTGTTTGGAAAAGTAGATACCTTTGAGACGTATCAACTGCCCCAAGCTTAGCATATTTCTTGTCATAAGAAATTCAGTTCAATGAACTGGACGCGACAAAGAAAACTTTCACAAACTCTTTTGCTTCATAAGATGTATATAAGCATGTACTACGAAAAGAGTTTAGCAAGTATTGAAACAATGATATGAGGACAATGCACGAAGCAATCCTTCTTTCAAGTGACCAATCACAAACAACCAAAAGTAAAAAATATGCTACCTAAAATCAAGACAAGATCACAATGCACATAGCTTGAAAATACTAGAGTGGTATCTCGCTAGCCTCCATGAGTGCAGCAAAACATAAATGCAGAAACTCCTCTGGAGTTTTAAAGGATACTAGAACTAAGAATTTCAGAACAAGCAATATCACAATCATGCAGAATACAATGTGGTACTTTGGGACAATGCATGTTACCCTAAGAATGACAATTATTCTCTCAATAGTTGGTGCTTTGAAGAAAGAAGGGGAGACTCTCGAAAGTGGCTTTTTGATGGAATGGTTGAAAACCCGTGGTTGGAAGCAAAGACTAAACATGTGCCAGAGCTCTTGGTTTTGAAAACAGAAATAATTTTTTTTTAATAAGTGCAACTTTCCAGTCAACGGTGAACGATAAAGGTCTCTCCATATCTCCCATGCGAACCATATTAATGCTTTTGCTTACAATTTTGTTCCCTTTTCCATACATCATTTGACGGTCTATGGTGCCTTTTATTTTGCCTCAAGTATGGAAGGTGCTTTTTGTCGGGACCCGGAATATGCGTATGTAATTCCAGTCACAACTCAATCATATGGAGAGCCGAGAGTCGTACCCACTTGTCTAAGCAGACAAGGCCAACCACAGAACACTCTCGGAAAGCATCGAACGTGAGGGGCATCCCATCCAGGCCGGATGATCAACTGAGATGGGTCCTCATCGCCCGCTCACAAGTCTAAATGATTATGGGTGGTGAAATCCCATGCTCATAGACAAGTCGCCTCAACCATATTATCGATTGAGTTATAACACTTACATAAACAGACTCCAGCCCGATCACCTAGTCGGGATCTCGGTCGGGCTCAATCATACAGCAAAGTGTGCTACGTGACAGAGTCACGAGCAATCGCATCGCGATGCCCCAAGCTGCGCACATCTAAGGGCCACTTGGTGTATGAAAGACCGCCGGCAAGAACTCAACTAAGCTATCGAACCCCACACTAAGACATGCATGTTATAATCATACACGCAACATACATGTCCAGTGTAAACAGCAGGTACACATTGCATGAACTCTACAAAGTATATATTTATTGACTTATACATAGAGCATACAAAGATCACATGTTTGTGATCAACATTACAACATACAACGGAAGCAAATTAGGTCTGAGTACAGACAAGTTTAACAAATGGTTTAGAGAAGCCTTGTTCAACAAACATGCCCTTCCATGAGGGACCAGACTGCTGTCTGGAACTATACTAGCTTAGTCAACGTCGAGCTTCAGGAAGCTGTCTCCTTCGGGGTCTGGGTTTTCATCTAAAACATAGAATAAGAAAACGTGCGTACAAAGTCATACTCAGAAAGACTTACATCAGAACTATACTACTCATGCTCAAGTTTCAAGGTAAAGGGAGGTGGGGTTTCATCATGCAGAAGTGCCAGCTTTGACTTGGCTAGTCCTGTACTACGAGTACCAGACTTGAGGTAATAAGCGTACACGATTCCACTACCAAGTCTCCAACCAATATACCACTATGGCTACTTCCTCGACTTCCCACGAGGAAGCACACCATAGCACTCACGCTTATCTTGCGAGTTGTAGAGTATCCATTCAAGTTGTCTAATAATCAGGTACAGGTTCCAAGTAGTCCATGACCACGGACGCGGCTATTCGAATAGTTTTGTTAACCCTGCAGGGGCGTAAAATACACACACATGACCATCATTTACTGCCAGGTCTCGTCACCATTCAAGGGGTGCCGGCGAGGATGTTCACCACGACACTTCGCTCACAACCGGTCTATACCAGGAGTCGACCATCTGAGTTTGTCACCGCTCAAGAGTTCGGACGGATCAACGATACGGACTCAGACAATGTAGGCAACCGAGACGCCACCTCTAACAGATGGTTTCACTTCCTCACAGATCCACCCACATATCTAAGATGATGCAACACATCACTCACTCTTTTCCTATGCATAAGCTAAATGGAAGGCCCGAAGTAATGTGACTCCTGGAAGTCAACACGGATCAAGGTAATAGGCAGAGAGGGGTCAGTGAGCCCAATGTGTGGTTGTACTCTTTGTCTTGGATTACCATACAAGAACTCGGGCTTAAGGCGGTGTTCAAAGAGACAATCCACTGTGTACTCCTACACAGCCTCTCATCGTTCACCTTGTATTAGGGTAGATTCACCAACACAGTTTCACATTCATCAACACCATCATCACTATCATCCCGACTCACATCAAAAGTATCCTCATTGTAAACTCTAAGCATGCAATAAGCAGGAATAGTTGCAGGGGCCACATGATATCAATCAACTCCTATGTCAGCTCGGATTGTGGTTTTCTTACTACTGTGACAAGATGATAGGTCATGCATCAGATATGGGTTCCTCTATGCGGTAGAATCGATAACAAGGTGATCTCCTAAACATGCATAAGAGAGACTCAGAGGTAAGTGGGATTTTATAGACATGATCAATGGGGTTTTCTTGCCTTTCTGGCGAGGTTCAGTATCGGGGTCTTCCACGAAAGGGGTGGCCTCCGGTTCCGGTTCCACTTCTATCGAGCAAACAAAGCAAACACTAGAACAACAACAATGTAAACATTACATTGCAATGCACAATCAAGATGCATAATGTAGCATGGCATGGTATTGATGTGACCTAGGTTCAATTGTCACATGTTCATTGAAGTTGATTTGAAAAGTTAATTCAAATTCAAACTCCAAATGTTGTTCAAATTTGCCAAGTTGCATTTGCTATTGTTTGTTCTTTTTAAACCATCTTGACATGTGTATGATATGCCTCTGATGTACAAGTGTTTATGTTTGCATTGCAATGTTTCAAATTGGAATAGCATTTTCATTTTATTTGAATTAATTTCAATTAAACCAAATAGAAAAGGCTACTGGTCCCAATTTAAGATCAACTCAAACATGGTTGAAAGTTGGATATTTGGATAGAGCATTTTCTGCTGATCATTTTTCATATATTATATGTTAAATTTGGAGTTCAAATGAATATTCTATGAATTGCTAAAGTTTTAGCTATTTTCTGCAATTTCTGTAATTCTTTTAAACTTAAAATCGAATTATGCGTCATGCTGACGCATGGGTGCTGTCAAGGGGGCTGTCCAGTGGGCCCGCACTATCAGTGGGACAGGGTTAAGTCTCTGTTTAGTTTAATTTAATTAGGCCATTAGGGGGAGCCAGGGCCCACTTGTCAGTGTCTAGGGGTGATTAGCACGGTTGGTTAAGGGCTCTAATGGCGGGGCTCGCCGGCGGCGTCACCGTACTCGCCGGAACTTCGCCGGAGTCGCGTTTTCAGCCACGGGGAAGGGGTTGGGGAGCACTGGGGCGTAGCCCGCGCTCGTCCGCGTCTTTTAGTGCGATCTGGGGGTCATGGGGACGCTCCAGAGCACGGCGGCGTCTACTCCCGCGACGGCCGTGGCTCGGGTTGGGTGAAACGGGGCTAGGGAGGACGGGGAGGAGCGTGCGATGGCGCATATCAACGAGGAGCTTACCCCGGTGACGTTGGAGAGGACGGGGAGGACAGAGATGCAACGGCGGAGGCGGAATTCGTCGCCGAAGTTCCTCGGCGGCCGAAGCTTCTCGGTGAAGCTTGCGTTGCCTGTGGCCAGCTTGATCTCGAATCAACGGAGGGGTTCGACGAAGGCTTCAACTGCGGCTTCCCTGGACATGGTGGCTCGCTGGGAGAGGCACGGTGGCCACGCGAGTGCGGCGACGCGGCGAGATCGAGTTCTCGGATGCAGCGGGATCCGGCGGGAGAGAGATTGGAGAGGGGCCAGAGGAGGGGGAAAGACGAGCATGGCGACTAGGACGTGTCCACGCAGGGGATAAGGATGCAGGGGAAGCTCCAGCGCAAAGCAGGAGGTGTCGAGCTGCATGCGCACGCCGACGCCCTCGGTGGCATCCATGTGGCGCGAGGTGGAAGAAGACCAGGGTGCCCCTGGTGGGCTGGGCCGGGCAGGTAAGTTGGGCCAGGTAGACTGGTCCCCTTTTCCTTTTCTAATTTTCTTTCTATTTTTATTTTCTGCAAATTTTTTTACCTTGCTAAATAAAATAGCAAAGCATTTTTATAAATGCCCAAATATTTTATGTGGCCTTAATAGACATATAGCTAGCCACTCACAAAGTTTGGAATTTTTGAAATTCATACTATTTGAATTTCAATTCAAAATGGGGTTTTATTTAATTTCCAAGTCCTTTTTGGATATATTTTTAAATCTTAAAGCATGCAGTGGGACCCATTTCACTTTATATGTGAACATGCATATTTGTAAGACTTTTCAAAAATATCAAAGGAATTTTTGGAAGAAATTTTTATCTGGCCATTTAATTAAAATCTCTAGGGCTTTTCTTTTCCCCATTTTTGAATTTCTTTTGAAATTTTTGCATGATGCAAAAGGGGCACTCAAACGCTAGCACTTACCTAAAAGAGGGTTGTGACAACTCGCCCCCACTCAAAAGAATCTCGTCCCGAGATTCAGAAGTCGTCGGGAGGAAGGAGGGGTACTCGGCACGAAGGCGTTCTTCTCTTTCCCAGGTTGCTTCTTTCTCGGAGTGATGCGACCATTGCATTTTGAGGAACTTGATCTTCTAACGACGAGTGACACGCTCAACTGAATCAAGAATACGAACATGGTACTCTCGATAAGAAAGGTCATGTTGGAGATCAAGAATTTCATGGTCGACTTCGCAGATGGGGTCCTTGAAGCAACACTTGAGTTGTGACACATGGAATACATCATGTACTCGGGAAAGGTGGGGGGGTAGTTCAAGTTGGTAGGCAACTTCTCCACGTTTAGCAAGAATGAGAAAAGGTCCGATGTAACGTGGGGCAACCTTGCCTTTGAGAACGAACCGTTGGGTTCCCTTCAGAGGAGTAACCCGAAGGTAAGCCTTCTCATCCAGATTGTAGCTTTCTTGCCTATGATGACGATCATAGTAGCTTTTCTGACGAGACTGTGCATCTTTCAATCGATCACGAACAATGCGAACTTGCTCTTCTGCTTCCGAAATCATATCCGGTCCAAAGAATTGTCTTTCACCGGTTTCTGACCAGTTTAGGGGTGTTCGACATCTTCGTCCATAGAGGAGTTCAAAAGGAGCCATGTTCAGACTAGATTGGAAACTATTGTTATAAGCAAATTCGGCAAATGGAAAAGATTTCTCCCAATTCTTTCCGAAAGAGATAACACAAGCTCTGAGCATGTCTTCGAGAATTTGGTTAACCCTTTCAACTTGACCGCTAGATTGAGGGTGGAAAGTTGTACTAAAGGAGAGATGAGTTCCCATAGCATTTTGAAAAATTTCCCAGAATCTAGAGGTGAAAAGGCTACCACGATCAGAATTGATTTCAAAAGGAACACCATGAAGAGACACAATGCTAGAGACATACAAGTCCGCCAACTGACTAGTAGTTATAGACTCGCGAACCGGAAGGAAGTGAGCAACTTTAGAAAGTTGATCAATGACAACGAAGATGGCATCATTTCCTTTCTGGGTTTTTGGAAAGCCAGTGATGAAATCCATACTGACTTTGGCCAATTTCCACTCGGGAATAGGCAAAGGTGGAAGAGTCCCAGCAGGTCTTTGGTGTTCAGCCTTAATGCGACGACAAACATCACATTTGGCAACTTATCGAGCAATGTCTCTCTTCATCCTAGTCCACAAAAATCTCTGGCGTAGATCTCGGTACATTTTTGTGCTACCGGGATGAATTGAGAGGGGAGTGTCATGAGATTATTTAAGGATGAGTTTCCTTAGATCCCTATTCTTAGGTACTACCAAACGATTTTCAAAGAATATCATTCCTTTACTATCTGTGGACAAAAATCTAGCAACTCCGCTAGCAATGTTCTCCTTGATCCGGCGAACACCTCGTTCATGCCTGTGGGAAACTATGATTTGATCCTCAAGGATTGGTTTCTCCACCAAGTTCAAGAAAGATCCACGAGGAACAATCTCGGGGTTGAGCTTTCGAAATTCCTCATGAAGAAGTGGTTGATACTGTTGTAACATGAGGTTGTTACAATATGACTTACGACTTAGTTCATCAGCCATGACATTGGCTTTGCCTGGGGTGTAAGAAATTCCTAAGTCATAATCTTTTATCAACTCTATCCAGCGTCTTTGCCTGAGATTAAGATCTGGCTGGGTGAATATGTATTTGAGGCTTTGGTGGTCGGAATAGATCTCACAACGATTACCAACGAGCTAATGTCGCCATGTCTTCAGGGCATGAACTACGGCACCGAGTTCAAGATCATGGGTAGGATAGTTCTCTTCATGTGGCTGCAACTGGCGTGAAGCATAAGCTACCACATGTCGATCTTGCATAAGTATGCATCCTAACCCTTGCCGTGAAGCGTCACAATAGATCATGAAATCCCTTTTGGTGTCTGGAGGCGCAAGTACGGGTGCAGAAGTCAATCTTCTTTTTAGCTCTTGAAAGCTTTCCTCGCACTTGGGAGTCCATTGGAATTTCTTATCTTTCTTGAGGAGTTCAGTTAGAGGCTTTTCTACTTTAGAAAAGTTCTCGACGAAGCGGCGGCAATAGCTTGCTAAGCCAAGAAAACTCCTAACTTGCTTAACCGATTCAGGTGGAGTCCAGTCAAGGACGGCCTGAACTCTCTCGGGATTGACAGCAATTCCTTTTGCAGAAATCACGTGGCCTAAGTAGGTCACTTCTGGTAGCCAAAATTCACACTTGGAAAATTTAGCATATAGGTGATGCTATAAAAGTTTCATCAATACCAACCTAATATGTTCGGCATGTTCTTCTTCATTCTTCGAGTATATAAGGATGTCATCGAGGTAAACTACGACGAACTTGTCAAAATACTCCATGAAGATCGAGTTCATCATGCATGAAAAAAATGCGGGGGCATTGGCTAGACCGAAGGACATGACGGTGTACTCGTAAAGACCATAATGAGTAGTGAAAGCCGTTTTGGGAATGTACTGGTTCCTGATTTTGATTTGATGATAGCCTAATCTCAAATCCATCTTGGAAAAGACAGAGGATCCAGCAAGTTGATCATAAAGATCATTGATCCTGGGAAATGGGTACTTGTTCTTTATCGTCGCTAGATTTAACGGGCGATAGTCTACGCACATCCTTTCTGTTCCATCTTTCTTCGTTACGAACAGAACGGGGCAACCCCATGGTGATGAGCTAAGGCGGATGAAGCCTTTTGCCAACGAAGCATCAAGTTGGGTTTTTAGGTCAGCTAACTCATGTGGGGCCATTCTATATGGACGTCTCGAAATTGGGGTTGTTCCTGGTATAAGATCCACTATGAACTCTATACACCTGTCGGGTGGCATAGTTTAAGGGGTTGGATCTCTAGATAGCTTCCTAGAGGATGACCAAGGTTTACTAGGGGCTACAACAGATATGTCAGAGTAGCAAAGTACCCCTACACGATGGTTAGTGTGGTTCTTCTTGCTAGAAGACATATAAAGTGGGAGGAAGAGCTGCAAATGAATCACTATAGGTTTCTAGAACAAAACCTACAACAAACTCTAGAGAACTGTCGGGCATGCCACCTAATAATTCTTCTAGAAGGACACCCGAAATGGAGAGAAGGATTTTTAAAATGCATCAGATTATTAAGTAACCTGGAATGACTCGGACAGCATAACGGCTGTAAGAGCAAGAGAAATGGAAATTCTAACAACATTTCAACATCACTTACATAAGAAGTTCGATAATAGGAAGCACAACGATTCTAGAATACCGAACACAACTTTCCTACGGCGACAAGGAAGAAATCAACGAGATGTTCTAGTAAGACATAGATGAGCCTAGTCCTATCATCCCGTAGAAAAGATAAGGGTGACTCAGAACTATACTAATCATGCTCAAGTTTCAAGGTAAAGGGAGGTGAGTTTCATCATGAAGAAGTGCCAACTTTGACTTGGCTAGTCCTGTACTACGAGTACCAGACTTGAGGTAAGAAGCGTACACGAGTCCACTACAAAGTCTCCAACCAATACACCACTATGGTTACTTCCTCGACTTCCCACGAGGAAGCACGCCATAACACTCACGCTTATCTTGCGAGTTTTAGAGTATACATTCAAGTTGTCTAATAATCAGGTACAGGTTCCAAGTAGTCCAGGACCGCGGACGCGGCTATTCGAATAGTTTCGTTAACCCTGCAGGGGTGTAAACTACACACACATGACCATCAGTTACCGCCAGATCTCCTCACCATTCAAGGGGTGCCGGCGAGGATGTTCACCACGACACTTCGCTCACAACCGGTGTATTCCAGGATTCGACTATCTGAGTTTGTCACCGCTCGAGAGTCCGGCCGGATCAACGATACGGACTCAGATAATGTAGGCAACCGAGATGCCACCTCTGACAGATGGTTTCACTACCTCACAGATCCACCCACATATCTAAGATGATGCAACACTTCTCTCACTCTTTTTCTATGCATATGCCAAATGGAAGGCCCGAACTAATGTGACTCCTCGACGTCAACACGGATCAAGGTACTAGGCCGAGAGGGGTCAGTGAGCCCAATGTGTGGTTGTACTCTTTGTCTTGGATTACCATACAAGAACTCGGGCTTAAGGCGGTGTTCAACGAGACAACCCACTGTGTACTCCTACACAACCTCTAATCGTTCACCTTGTATTAGGGTAGATTCACCAACACAGTTTAGCTTTCATCAACACCATGATCACTATCATCCCGACTCACATCAAAAGTATCCTCATCGTAAACTCTAAGTATGCAATAAGAAGGAACAGTTGCAGGGGCCACCTGATATCAATCAACTCCTACGTCAGCTAGGATTGTGGTTTTCTTACTACTGTCACAATATGATAGGTCATGCATCGGATATGGGTTCAACTATGCGGTAGAATCGATAACAAGGTGATCTCCTAAACATGCATAAGCCAGACTGAGAGGGAAGTGGGATTTTATAGACATGCTCAATGGGGTTTGCTTGCCTTGCTGACGAGGTTCATTATCGGGGTCTTCAACGAAGGGGGTGGCCTCCGATTCCGGTTCCACTTCTATCGATCAAACAAAGAAAACACCGGAACAACAACAATGTAAACATTACATTGTAATGCACAATCAAGATGCATAATGTATCATGGCATGGTATTGATGTGACCTAGGTTCAATTTTTCACATGTTCATTGAAGTTGATTTGAAAAGTTAATTCAAATTCAAACTCCAAATGTTGTTCAAATTTTCCAAGTTGCATTTGCTATTGTTTGTTCTTTGTAAACCATCTTGACATGTGTATGATATGCCTCTGATGTACAAGTGTTTATGTTTGCATTGCAATGGTTCAAATTGGTATAGCATTTGCATTTTATTTGAATTAATTCTAATTAAACCAAATAGCGAAAGCTACTGGTCCCAATTTAAGATCAACTCAAACATGGTTGAAAGTTGGATATTTGGATAGAGCATTTTCGGCTGATAATTTTTCATATATTATATGTTAAATTTGGAGTTCAAATGAATATTCTATGACGTCAAGGGGGTTGACTAGTGGGCCCGCACTGTCAGTGGGACAGGGTTAGGTCTCTGTTTAGTTTAATTTAATTAGGCCATTAGGGGGATCCAGGGCCCACTTGTCAGTGTCTCGGGGGTGATTAGCACGGTTGTTTAAGGGCCCTAATGGCGGGGGTCGCCGGCGGCGTCACTGTACTCGCCGGAACTTCGCCGGAGTCGCGTTTTTGGCCATGGGGAAGGGGTTGGGGAGCACTGGGGCATAGCCCGCGCTCGTCCGCGTCTGCTAGTGCGATCTGGGGGTCATGGGGACGCTCCAGAGCACGGCGGCTTCTACTACCGCGGCGGCCGTGGCTCGGGTTGGGTGAAACGGGGCTACGGAGGACGGGGAGGAGCGTGCGATGGCGCAGATCAACGAGGAGCTTACCCCGGTGATGTTGGAGAGGACGGGGAGGACGGAGATGCAGCGGCGGAGGCGGAATTCGTCACCGGAGTTCCTCGGCGGCCGAAGCTTCTCGATGAATCTTGCGTTGCCTATGGCCAGCTTGAGCTCGAATTAACGGAGGGGTTCGACGAAGGCTTCAACTGCGGGTTCCCTGGACATGGTGGCTCGCCGGGAGAGGCACGTGGCCACGCGAGTGCGGCGGCGCGGCGAGATCGAGCTCTTGGATGTAGCGGGATCCGGCGGGAGAGAAATTGTAGAGGGGCCAGAGGAGGGGGAAAGACGAGCACGGCGACTAGGACGTGTCCACGCATGGGATAAGGATGCAAGGGAGGCTCCAGCGCGAAGCAGGAGGTGTCGAGATGCATGCGCACACCGACGCCCTCGGTGGCATCCCTCTGGCGGCAGGTGGAAGAAGACCAGGGTGCCCCTAGTGGGCTGGGCCGGGCAGGTAAGTTGGGCCAGGTAGACTGGGCCCCTTTTCCTTTCTAATTTTCTTTCTATTTTTCTTTTGTGCAATTTGTTTTACCTTGCTAAATAAAATAGCAAAGAATTTTTATAAATGCCCATATATTTTATGTAGCCTTACTAGACATATAGCTAGCCACTCACAAAGTTTGGGAATTTTTGAAATTCATACTATTTGAATTTCAATTCAAATTGGGGTTTTATTTAATTTCCAAGTCCTTTTTGGATTTTTTTTGAAAAATCTTAGAGCATGCAGTGGGACCCACTTCACTTTATATGTGATCATGCATATTTGTAAGACTTTTCAAAAATATCAGAGGAATTTTTGGAAGAAATTTTTATCTGGCTATTTAATTAAAATCTCTAGGGCTTTTCTTTTCCCCATTTTTGAATTTCTTTTGAAATTTTTGCATGATGCAAAAGGGGCACTCAAACCCTAGCACTTACCTAAAAGAGGGTTGTGACAGTTTTCTCGTTCCATCTATCATGAGCAGCACTTCGTCCATTTCATTCCATCATCAAGTATGAGGGAGGTGTAACTCTTTCTTTTTTAAATTGATTAGTTATGTAACACCCCAAAAATTGGGTTATCGATTTTGTTGTTGTTATTCCTTCCTAGGTTTTTCTCCCGATCTTTTTCCCCTGGAGTCTGGTTTATGACCAGAAGAATCCAGAAAATCCTTGACCTCGCAACCCTTTCCCCTGCCCTTTTGCGAGTCAAGATCCCTCCCCAGACCTTCGAGCCCTGGATATGCAAGGATATTGCCAAGTCAGGTGCAATGTTCTTCATATCAGCTTAATTCCATTTTTTGCCAATCGATGGAATTAAATCCCGGAAAATACCTAGACATCTCTAAAGGTTGTGGAAACTTGTGGAGATATCTTGGTTATCCTCTTGAGCTCTCCCATGGATATTGGCTATAGTTGAATAAAGGAAATTGCCATTTCCTTTATAAATCCAATAATCCCATTTTAGCCATTTCCAACGGAGCTACTATTTTGGTTGCTCCATTGGTGCTCAAATGAAATGTGGAGCTCCTACTAACCAACCCATGGCCATTTCTATCAAAAGATGGGGTTCTATCGGGGGGATGGACTAAGCCCGTAACCCGGCATTAGGTTTATGGGTCGACTCACGTACGAATGGCCCAAAAAGGAAGACCCGGTCCAGATCCGGCTGCGCCAAGGAAAGAAGATCGAAGCCGTAGGAGGAATTCGACTTACCTTGTATAGCACATAGCATATTTGTAAAGTATAATAGGACTCCACCTCGTGTCGGAGTCGGACTCGCGGAATCTCGGGACCCGACGCCTTTATAAGCAGAGGTCCATGAGATCCAGGGTCAAGAGAACAATCTCAACCTAAGATAGGACTCGACACTTGTCGGCATAATCTAGATCTCATCGAGACTAAGTTACGAACCGACTCTCTTGTAATCAATCAACCGACTCTCCTTTCGAGAGTTGGAACCCATAATAATAAGAAGCATGCGTAGGCTTTTACCTCGTGACAAAGAGGGGCTTAAACCTGGGTAAATCGCTGAGTCTCTTGTCCATGTTGACTCTCTCCACGAAATCACCTCGCAACAAAGGTCCCATGTCAAGTTCGACTCTTCGGACATCTGTCGTGACTTTCCCATGATAGTTGGCGCCCATCATGGTGCCTGCGCTCGCAGGTGTTGAGATTCTGGAGGGAGATCTGCACGGCATGGAAGGATTCATCGCTGGACGGATCACCAGAAGCCGGCGCGGGAAGCTCTGCATCGACGACTCAACCTGGGGCCCTGAAGTCGATTCTGTCGAATAAGGATATCGTGTCCCGATCGGGTCTATCCACATTTTCATCGGCAGGATGGACGGATCTGAGCCATAGCCGGATCCCGAAGTTCCCATCGAAACTTCTAGTCGGCAACATGCCGGATCCAAAAGCGCCTTTGTCCGGATTCATCGGTGAGATTCCAGAGTCAGAGCAGTCTCTCGAATCCCTGATGTACGACACTTCGGAGGAGCTAATTGAGGCCGAGTCATATCCAAGTGCAGGAAGCTTCTCAGATGAAGGGTCCATCCGGTCCGTGGGGAACAACAGACTCTGCACTGGTGGGCCAGAGTATAACCCGGATTACCCTCGCCTTGAACCTCCGTATTGTGCCACGATGTCCATGGCCGATATTGGAGGATTGGAGAGTCAGCCGGCCCAACACCAAGGCGCAGAGTCATCGTCCGCTGTGGTGCCTAATGCAAATAAGGACCCGGTAGCCCGCTCGTCAGCACAAATCCCCACCAGAGCCGAGGCCCTCGAAGAGGCCCTAAAATCCCTCGACGAAACCTTGGCCATGACGGTGAAAACGGAGAATTTGGAGGCTTGGAAGACAAGGATCAACGAACTCAAGGAACAGATAGCGAACCTTCAAAGGGAGGTCAACATAGAAAAAGAGCAGATGATTGAGAAAGAAGCCCGGCTTGTTCAGGAAGCCGTGCGCCTCCGGGGAGAGTCGGAGCTGATAGACGCTCAGAGATTGAGCCTCGCTCACACGCGCCCACAGAGATACACGAGCCGGTTCCCCCTTGATTACCAAGGACGAACGTTGTTCCATAGCCCTAATCAGTCGACTCCCCCAGGATTCACGCGTCCCAGACAGCCGGCTCCCTCGCCACGCCAAGATGGCTTCCATACACCTCCTCACCACTTCTACAACCCCATGGCTAATGTCATGGCGGCGACTCGTTACCTCATCAATGCACCAATTCATGGAGACACTCCAGCAGATCGTGTCGCTCGAGAGGCAGCCGACTTCCTCAAAACAGCAATCACACAGCAGGGCCAATACTCACAAGGGGTCGCATACATACACGGGACACCATATCTGAGTGTAAGACGACAAGTAGAGTCACCGGCTCCGGCAGCCTCGGGGAGCCAGCGCCACCACAGAGTCCCTCTAAGCCCGCAGGCGGCATTGAGAATCATGGACCTACCAGCTCCCAACACAAATCAACGTACAGAGCCGGTGGCCCAACTTCCCCCGCAGGAACCAAACACCGAGTTCGTGAGCAGATCCATTGGCAATCGATGTCTGGTGTCGGCTTTGAGGAACACACGCCTGCCTCCAGATTTCAAAGGGCCGCATAAAATCCCAAACTACACGGCTGACATGGACCTGGCGGCTTAGATTGAAAGTTATGACCTCGCCATGGACATGTTGCAAGTAGGCGAAGAGGTTTGTGCCCGATACTTCACAATGATGTTGGAAGGGCCGGCTCACACATGGTTCAAAACTCTCCCAAAGAATTCCATCACCTCTTGGGCAGATCTCAGAGAGAAATTCATCAAAAATTTCAAAGGCACCTGTCGGCGAGCCACCACAATGGTTGATCTGGAGCAATATGTCTAGAAGGAAGGAGAGTCGGCCCTATGCTGGGCACGACGAGTCGTAGATATAATCCATTCCTCAGACACTATTACTGCACATAGAGCCGTAATCGTCTTGAAAAGAAACTGCAAGTTCGAGCCTATAGTACACAAACTTGGCCGACTAAAGAGGACGGTCAGGAACATAGGAGAGCTCATGAACGCGGTCATCAAGTATGTCGAGTCTGATAAAACCAAGGATGCTGATCCAGAAGAGGACAAGGTCTCCCAGAATAAAAAGAATAACGACAAGGGATCTCAGATTCAGGGACAGCAGACCAAGCGCCGACTCGATCAGAATACTTCCGATTTGGTAGCTAACACAAATGTCAGCTCCCAAAGGCAGAAGCAGGGGGCAACGACTACCGCAAGCCGGAACGAAGTTTTCAACCCCCAGTTACCTTTGAAGAAGCCATAAAAAGACCTTGCCTGATGCACAGCAAACCCGGACGTCCAGTCAGCCACACCTGGGAACAATGCAACTTCACGAAAGAGTTCCAACGTCGTGGAGGTCAGGGCCCTCCTGGGTCAGGTAGTGGAGCCGGTCAGAACACCAATAACCAAAACCAAAATTTTGGTCAATAGGGAGCCAGCGCAGTACCGCAATACCAAGAACCCCAGGGAGGAGGACACCAGAACCAATCAGGACTCACCGGTTTCCAATCAAACCCAAAGCAGCTCCAAGATCATTCAGCTTATCATATCTTCACCACCAGCAGTTGTTGGAGGGCCAGGAAGTTGCAGCAGAGAGCCGCCATGTCTGTGGCCATGGAGCCGACTTTTCCCAGGTGGCTCAATTGGTCAGAACAGCCAATCACTTGGACGAGGGATGACAACCCACAAGTGTTAGAAAACCCGGGTTCTTTAGACCTGCTAGTTTCTCCACAAACCTAGTGCTACACACTCGACAAAGTACTCATGGATGGAGGAAGCAGTATCAACATCCTCTACTACGAGACATTCCGAAGGATGGGATTGACTCACAAACAGCTACAAACCTCCAACACCGTGTTCCATGGAATAGTCCCAGGAAAGTCGGCATGCCCAATAGGCAAAATCTACCTGGAGACAGCTTTTGGAACTGCTGAGAACTTTCGCTTTGAAATTATACCCTATGAGGTGGTGAAGCTGGAGAGCCCATATCACGCCATCCTAGGTAGACCGACTTACGCCAGGTTCATGGCTCAGCCTTGCTAAGTTTATTTGAAGCTAAAGATGCAGGGTCCGTTCGGCCCAATTACGGTAGACAGAAGCCGGTCCGGAGCCACGGAATGCGACGAGCAAAACATCAAGTTTGCCGATGCAGCATGTGCAAAGGAGGACCTGTCTGCATACCAAGAGAAGGTAGATCCAACTGACTCTACCATCTTGAAGAAACCGATTCTTGACAACAACCCCAAGTTCCAACCGGCTCAGGACACTAAGAAAGTCGACTTTGTCCCTGGTGCCGCTTCCCAGCAGTTCATCATTGGGGCAGGGTTATTTGATAAATAGGAAAGTGCGCTCATCGAGTTCCTCCGTGAGAATCGGGACACTTTTGCATGGAAATCTTCGGACATGCCAGGTGTCCCGAGGGAACTCGCTGAGAACCACCTAAATATCGACTCAAAATTGAAGTTGGTCAAGAAATTCCTTCGTCGTTTCAATGACGAAAGGAGGAACGGCATTGGGGAAGAGATAGCATGGCTCCTTTCCGCCGGGTTCATCATGGAAGTTTTCTATCAGGAGTGTCTTGCAAACACGGTCCTCGTTCTGAAAAAGAACGGGACTTGGTGTATGTGCGACTATACTGACTTGAACAAAGCCTGCCCAAAGGATCCCTTCGCACTACCTCATATTGATAAAATTATCGACTCCACTCCAGGATGCGAGCTCCTGTGTTTTCTCGATGCCTACTCTGGCTATCACCAAATCAAGATGGACCTCGAGGACCAGGAGAAAACGGCTTTCATCACGCCCTTTGGGATATACTGCTACACTTCTATGCATTTCGGCTTGAAGAATGCAGGGGCTACATATTAGCGAACGGTGCAGAACTGCCTCAAGGAGAAAATTGGGTGCAATGTGCACGCTTACATGGACGACATAGTCATCAAGTCTCAGGTCGCCGACTCACTCAACAGTGACCTCAAGGAAACCTGCAAGAATCTGCCAAGTATCAGATGAAGCTAAACCCGGCCAAGTGCACCTTTGGGCTCCCTGCTGGAAAGCTCCTCGGATACATAGTGTTAGAGAGAGGAATCAAGGCGAACCCAGTGAAAATCAACGCTATCATGGCACTTCAGAAGCCGGCCTCGGTGAAAAGGGTCCAACATATCACTGGGTGCGTAGCTGCTCTGAGTCGATTCATAAGCCGACTTGGTGAAAAAGCGATCCATCTAGCTGCTCCTAAACCAAAAGAGCCGATGCTACTCTATATTTCTTCAAACAACCACGCAGTCAGCGTTGTGGTCGTGGTTGAACGTATAGAAGCCGGTAAAGAGCACCCTTTGCAGAGGCCAGTCTATTACGTTAGTGAGGTCTTGAATTCATCAAAGAAACGCTACCCTCACTGGCAGAAGCTGGTCCTTGGTGTATTCATGGCGAGTCCGAAGCTCAAGCATTACTTCCAGGAGTACCCCATAACTGTAGTCAGCTCGGCACTGCAGATATCATCCAGAACCGGGAGGCCACCAGAAGGATTGCAAAGTGGGCTATAGAGTTGGAGGCTTCTCACATCAAGTATGAGGCACGCACGACCATCAAATCTCAGGCGCTCGTCGACTTCATCAACGACTGGACAGATATCCAAGCACCCTGATAAAAGCCGGTTACGAAATAATTGACAATGCACTTTGATGGGAGTCGGCAGCTCCAAGGGTCGAGAGCAGGCGTGTTCCCGACTTTTCCCAAAGGAGAGTAGTTTTGCTATGTCTTGGAGCTACAGTTCACTTGCACCAACAACGCAGCAGAATATGAGTCCCTACTCCATTGTTTGCGGTTGGCTCGCGAGATGAACATAAGCCAGATTCAATGCTATGGTGATTCCGACCTTGTTTCTCAGCAAGTATCGGGAAGATGGAACTCCAAGAATGCCACCATGGCAGCCTATCAGCGAGAGGTGAAAAAACAAGCCGGTTTCTTTGTAGGGTACCAAGTGGACTATGTGGAGCGCAAGCTAAACGAAACCGACGATGCTCTATCCCGGCTTGGCTCTCAACAAAAGATGGTTCCTCCCAATATCTACCTTGACGTCCCGAAAAAGCCATCTGTGCAAATTCCAACAGAGCAAGATATAGCAGAGCCGGATCTAGAACCGGCTCTTGTGGCCGCAATACATGCTACCCCCTTATGGGTTGTACCTTATCTGGATTACAAGACCTGGGGAAGCTTACCCGCTGATGAGGTAGAGGCCAGATAAATTGTCAGGAGAAGCAAATCCTTTGTACTAATCAATGGTGAACTACATCGGCAGAGCCCTGCAGACGTCTTTTAGAGATGCGTGTCACCTATAGAAGGCAGAGAGATCCTCAATGATATACACTCTGGAGACAGCGAGCATCATGACGGCTCTCGTTCAATAGTAGCCAAATCCTATAGACACGGATTCTACTGGCCCACAGCAAACGTGGACGCAGAGGATATAGTCAAGAAATGTGATGGATGACAGCGTTATGTCAAACATGCTCACGTGCTGGCTCAAGATCTCAGGTTGATCCCTATCACTTGGCCCTTTGCAGTGTGGGGGCTTGATATTGTGGGGCCTTTCAAAGGTCAGCCAACAAGAATACACACTTATTGGTGGCAGTCGATAAGTTCACCAAGTGGGTCGAAGCAGAGCCGGTCAGCAAGTGCGACGCAACAACAATGCTAAAATTCTTGAAAAAGATAATATACAGATTTGGCTACCCCCACAACATCATCAATGATAACGGGTCTAACCTATCAGAGGGGGTTATGCAACATTTCTGTCAAAACAAGCACGTCCGACTCGACCTTGCGTCAGTGGATGACCCACAGACCAACGGACAAGACGAGAGAGCCAACCAAGAGTTGCTTCGAGGCATCAAACCCCGACTCTTTGTTCCTTTGGAAATGACGCAGGGTTGCTCGGAGGAAGAATTACCCTCAGTATTATGGAGTATCAAGACAACCCTAGCAGGTCGACAGGTTACACACCCTTCTTCCTGGTCTATGGAGCCGAAGCCATTCTCCCGAGTGACATCCGTCATGACTCACCAAGAGTCACAGCTTATGTGGAAGCCGGCAAGAGGCCTTGGAAGTTCTCAATGAAAAACGGGAACTAGCAGCAGCTCGGTCGGCTATCTACCAACAAGATTTGCGACGATACCATAGTCGTCGTATCAGAAGTTGGACTTTCCAGGAAGGTGACTTAGTGCTCTGCCTCATACAGAAAAAGGATGGAATGCACAAGCTCTCTTCTCCATGGGAAGGAACGTTTGTGGTCAGCAAGAACCTCTATAATGGATCCTACTACCTAGTTTATATACGCGAGAAGGAGGAGACTCCCAGGCCGTGGAACATCGCACAACTCCGTCCATATTATGCTTAGGTAGTACAGGAACACTATTGTACAAAGTCGACAATCGTTTCACCGGTTTTCGCCGTATATATACATATATAAGTCGACATTTGTCGCACTGGCTATCACCGCCTAATAAAGTCGATCTACATCGCAACCGACTTTCATCACAGTCAATTTAATAAAGTCAATCTTCATCGCATTTTAGGCTATCGCCATAAAGTCGATTTTTATCGCACCAGGCTTTCGCCACATCTCAAAGTCGACTACGTCGCACCAGCTCTCTCCACACTTATGCATGAAATCAACTTTCATATTGCATATTCTTTCATACATATTGCATCTACATCATAAATTACAAATTTTCTTAGAGACCTGCGGGCTTGATCAACCCTCTATCGGCTCTAACATGTATGTTGCTTTGATAAGGTGAAGCGGGGGGGGCTTGATGATACTCATCGACTCCTACCAGAAAAGACGGAATTTATATGTAAAATTTTACATGTGTATGCTTTGATAAGGGGTTAAAGGGGCGCTCGATGGCTCCCATCGACTCTTATAAACCGAAGAAACCCTGACATACGTATGAATTGCCCAACTACGCTGACCGGCCTATACAGTTTAGAGTTTTACATAACTTACGCGCAACTGGTTGGTCTAAACTTCGAGGTTTACATAAAATACCTATTGAATTTAGTCCTAAGACAGGCACGTTAGTCAGTGAAAAACCGTCTCTACAGAGATGTTTCGATCCTTCAAACCAATAATCTCTCTCAACGCGAGAAGATGAGGTTTGAGTCAACTTCTATTAGCCTTTGCATTACATTCTTGCATGATGCATAAATCTCAATTTTTCTCACAAATGAAAAAGTTACACCTATGTGACTCAGCACAAGCACTCAGATGCATATACCGACTCATGGGGACTACACTTCGACGTTTCTTCTCAAGCAAAGATTCGGTACAACACCTAGATGCGTACACAGACTCTTGGGGAGTAACACTTCAAAAAATTATCATTCAAAAATTTGGCACGACGCCACAATGATATACTAACTTTTGGGAGTATGACATCAAAAAATATATGACCCGGTACGGCACATAAACGTGACCACACCAACTCATGAGGGCTACAAGTTGATCTATCCTATGAGTAGATTACCGATACGCAGCTATTATGAATCGACTCAGGGGGCTACAAATATAGACATCATAAAAAATATTGGCTCTCATGCATTGAACAAAAACATTCAAAGTCAGGAATAAAAACCGACTTATAGACTCGATGGGAATTTATAAATTTTCCTTCGTCAAAGCAACCGAGTCTTACATCAAAAGAGGAAGCATTACAGGAAAGTAAAGGCCAGACTCGGCAAAATACTACTAAGAAAAATTTACAGCTTCAGTCATCGTCTTCAGAGTCGGCTTCATCTTCAGGGGAAGAGTTCTCAATTTCTTCTTCATTGTTGTTTTAGAATTTTTCATCACTGCTACTAGAACTCCCCATACAGCAGCAGGCTCGGTCACCATCCGAGTCAAAGATTCTAGCCCACAAGGTGTCATCACCATCATATCTGAAGACAATAGTGTCTCCTCTTGAGATGTTCCTGGAGCGAAGGAAAGTTTTCCAACCTTTCTCAAGAAACATTGAGTTATGGCTAGAAAATCAGGTAGCCACCCAAACGGGACCATCAGGACATCCATCGGAACGGAGCCAAAGACCCGAAGGCCTTGAATCAATCACAAGTTGAGTGAAAGACTCAGGGAGTTTGATCCAGCGACAAATCGTCTGGATATGAGCCAAGAACTCGCCCCTCTCGGGAGAATAAGGGGAGATTCATATGCCAGGTCCGCGAGGAGTAATCACAATCAGCGGCAGCTTCATCAGATCCGACCGCTGCAACAAAGAGTTCCACAAGATATCAGAAACCTTCGAAGCACAATAAGTCAGCAGAGCCACAACATCAGAAGAAGAGGCCCTCCCGTAGAAGCAAAAGGAGCAACCAGAGGACCCGCAGGCTTCGCACATCAAGAACCCATGCCAGTCCACCACAACAACTTACAAATTCTTAGGGCTACCAAGCTATCGATCCAAATAAAAAGAGTTGTCTTCAACAACCCCCCTCGTGTAAGAAACAAAGGGAAGAATATTAAAAATATTTTTCCAAAAATTTCACTCATTGGCACTCGGGGGCTCGCAGCAGCAGCCACCCCCCGAGGCATTCTTTGCTTACGCGACTTAAAAATGGCAATCGGGGGCTCGTAGTAGCAGCCACCCCCCGAGGCGTTCTTCGCTTATGCGACTTAAAAATTGGCACTCGGGGGCACGCAACAGCATCCACCCCCGAGGCGTTCTTCGCTTACGCGACTTAAAAAATGGCACTCGGGGGCTCGCAGCAGCAGCCACCCCCCGAGGCGTTCTTCGCTTACGCGACTTAAAAATTGGCACTCGGGGGCTCGCAGCAACAGCCACCCCCCGAGGCGTTCCTCGCTTACGCGACTTAAAAATGGCACTTGGGGGCTCGAAGCAGCAGCCACCCCCTGAGGCATTCTTTGCTTACGCGAATTAAAAATCGGCACTCGAGGGCTCGCATCCAGAGCATCTCGCTGGTATTAAGTTGCAAACCCCAACCAAATTATAGGCTCAAAGCAACTAACAAGTGCCTTAACACTCTATGTTTAATGTAAGCAATCCTTGCAACCGCAGTTACAAGAACCGCTATTTTCTCCCTGGTGGCAACAACACATCCCCTAGTCTCATGTTTCTTTTATTCAAGCTAGACATCGGGGGGCATGAATCCATAATCATGCACAACGCTCCCTCTTGGAGTTGCAATCTACTACTTGTCCAAAGTAACAAACGAAACGGAGAACATGCAGGAAAACCCAAGAACAAAAATATAAAGGTAAACCAAATATATTACTCATTACATACTGGAAATAATCTCATAATCCATCGGATCCTAGCAAACACAGGATAGCAACACAGAAACTATTACATAGATTCGTTGATCACGTATGGCAGCTCATAAGGGCTAAGAATTGAAGCACAAGATTAGAGAGAAGAGATCACATAGCTACTGGTCATGGACCCATGGTCCAAGGGGAGCTACTCACGGCGCATCCCGGAGGAGATCATGATGATGGAGAGGTCTCCGAAGGTCAATCCTCCCTCCGGCAAGGTGTCGGGACAGCTTCCCCGGGTGATCCTGAGATCGGAATCTCTTCGGCGGCGAAATAGTCGACGATATCGCATAACTGGGGGCTCCTCTAGGGTTTCTGTCTCGGGAGATAAATATAGGCCTAAGGGGAGCCTGTGGGTGGCCCCTTGGCCCCGTCATAGATGCGCCTAGCTGAGGGGTGCCCCCCCCTCCGGGCCCCCTTCGAGCTTCTGGATTATTCCAACTTGGATATTTTTTGGTAATTTTTCTGGAATTTTCTGAGCACTTTTATTTTTGACCTTTTTCTGCAATGCACTTACAATAATAGGAAGAAACTGGCACTGGGCACTAAATTAGTAGGTTAGTGCAAAATATGTTGTAAATGATATGAAAGTGCATCAAAACATATAGCAACATCACCAAAATAAGCATGGAGCAAGCAGAAATTATAGATACGTTTGGGACGTATCAACATCCCCAAGCTTAATTCCTGCTCGTCCTCGAGTAGGTAAATGATAACAAAGACAATTTTTGTGGTGACATGCTACTAACAAAGATTTGAACTTTAAATTACAACAAGCAAGATATGCAATTCCAGTCAAGATAATAACAAGCAAAGTCTATATCTAGTATTGAGACTAGAAAAGTAAGAACATAAAGGTGCAAGAAGCTCCCGCTGTCCGTCACTCGAATGTCTCCAATCAGTGTTCCCGTGCAGAAAGGGGGAGATGGGTTCAGAGCAAAAAAATACTGAGTAGTTGTTGAGAACTCAATCTACTTAAACTTCACACTTGGCCTCCTTTGGAATATTATTATGACTCTCCACTAGACCACCGGCCAGGTACAAGTCAATTCGATCCTCTCCCTTTTGACTTTGAGCACTCATGCAATGAATGAGTGCGAGCAAGATTAGTTGGCAGTTAGGATGGTAAATAGAATAAAATTATGGGGAAAGGAAGTCAAAAAGTGTGAAAGGCTCACATCAATGAGGACAATCATAGGCGAGAGAAATCCAGATGATAGATATGATGTGAGGAGTAGGGATTGTCATGAAACGGATGCACAAATGAGCTATGAGTATGAAAGATCTCAAATGGAACTAGTGGGGTGCGTCCTACTCGCTTTCTCACGAAGACCTAGAGCTATTTTGAGGAGGCTCATCACTGGAATATACAAGCAAAGTTCTATAGTGTAAGGTCCCACATAGTTATGCATGAATGATATGAAAACTCTCTATGAACTACAAATGCTAATTTGAAGCACGTGTGTGGATCTTTTAAAAAGGAATAGTAGTATTTTTTTAAGCTTTAAGACTGGAGGGAAAACACCCCCCAGCATTTTATTCCTGTAAACACAGTATTTACAAAAGTACAACAAAAGCTTCAAAGAAATAGCCCATCAAAGGGGCAGGAAGTCTATCCATCTAAGTAACTCATCCTTAAACCTAGGCTTAATTCTGTAACTAAGAAAAGTGAGGTCATGAATGAAACCCACTCTCCATTTAGCAAAGGATTTCCTTTCATGCCTAAAGAATTTTGCATTTCTCACCACCCAGATGTTCCACCATGAAGTAAACACCACTTCAGCAAAGAAGGGTTTATGAAAGGCCTCCCTGGCTGCCTTGGCAACTTGCACCATATCCTGTCCCCCAGTCCAATCTATTTGCAGGTAGTTCCAGATCCTTGCACTGAAGTTGCATTGGAAGAACAGATGATCTCTGGTTTCCAACTGCTGAGTGGGACATATCACACATTCAGGACCATCTTCAATGTGCCAGTGTCTTCTCAGTAACATGTCTTTGGTGTTGATTCTGTCCATGATGACCAGCCAGGCAAAAACTTTCAGTTTGATTGTGCAACAAGATTTCCAAATCCAAGATAATAAGGGCCTTGAAATCATAGGCTCATGGACATGTGTGTAGAACTTTTTGGCCGAGTAGGCCCCTTGCTTGCCAAACTTCCAGGTCTAGGTATCCTGGATTAGCTCTCTGTCATGATATTGAAATAACAAAGATTGTACTGATTGCAATTCAGAGAAGGCATGCTCAGAGAGTGGCAGGTGAAATAGAATGACTAGCTCTCTAGTTGCATATACCTCTTTGAAGGAGATCAGCTTATCATGAGCAAAAGAGAAGAGCCTAGCAAATTTATGAGCTAGAATTTCTAAAGAATTGTCAAGCCAACTATCATCCCAGAACAAGGCAGTGGCACCATCAGCAATGGTACACTTAGACACTGTGAGATACTTGTCCATGAGCTTGCAGATGTCCTTCCACCAGAAGGACCCACAAAGATCAGTAGCATGAGGTACTCTCTGATGGTAATAGGTTTCCAAAATTAGCTTTACCCATGGGACATCATGTTGGTTATAGAATTTGTGCAAGTGTTTGATCAACAGAGCCTCATTTTGCAAACTGAGATTCATGATCCCCAAGCCACCTTTGTTTTTTGGTTTGCAGACCAAGTCCCGTGCTGCCAAGGATTTGCCAGAATCTTGCCCATATTTCCTCCACAGACATTGTCTTTGAATTCTTTCCAATTGTTTGATGATCCCAGCTGGAATGTGAAGGGAACATAGAAAATATATAGGCATGGAAGAAATCACTGAGTTGAGCAGTTGTAATCCCCCCCCCCTTGATTGAGGAAGCAGGAACTAGCAGTGCGTCTTCTCTCCATACAATCTACCAACGGCAAGAGATCCACCATTTTAGGCCTAGTAGTTCCCATAGGTAGGCCCAGATAGGTGAATGGAAAAGAGCCAATTTGGCAACCAAAAGCAGTGGCAAAGGTGTTGAGGTTGGCATCATCCAAATTAATGGGTACATTGAGGACTTGTGATAGTTGATAGCCAAACCAGTAGATTGGGAGAAAACTTGCAGAGAATCTTTGAGAACCCTCACTTGATCCACATCAGCTTGCATTATTAGCAAAGTGTCATCATCATATTGGACTATAGGAAATTCCAAATCATGTGATGGCAGAGATAACTGCAATAGCCTTTGCTTGAGAAGATCATTGACCACTGATTGTAGAAGGTCAGCAGCCAAACAAACAACAGTGGTGATATGGGATCCCCCTGCCTGACCCCCCTTTTGCACCTAAACTGTTTACCAGGGACACCATTGAGCAGTACAGAAGATGAGCCAGAGGCAAGTAAATCAGAGACCCATTTAATCCATCTTTGATCAAAACCTTTGTGTTTAAGAATCATAAGGAAAGCCTCATGTTCAATGGAATCAAATGCTTTCTCAAAGTCAATTTTCATGATCACCATGGGTCTCTTGGACTGATGACACAGATGCAAATATTCCAGTGTCCATGCAATGCAATATTGAATGGATCTGTACTTGATGAATCCATACTGATTCTTATGGATGCACCTCATAATTACCTTTTGAAACCTGTTTGCAGCCATCTGGGTGAGCAATTTGATTCCACACTTGTCAAGGATATAGGTCTGAAATTATTGATGGATTCGGGGCTTAACTTCTTAGGGACCAAGGGAATATAGGAACCATTGAGGCCTTCCAGTTTTGCAGTACCAGCATGGAACTCGTGAGCTAAACATAGGAAATCAGGGCCAACAATGCTCCAACATTTCTTCAAGAGTTGTCCATTAAAACCATCTGGGCCTGGTGCCTTGTCAATAGGCATATGTTTGACCACATCATCCAGTTCTTGTTTCTCAAAAGGAACAGAAAGAGCATGGAGATTAGGCACAACCTACAACAGTCTGGGTAAATCAAATCCCATATGAATTCCATTTGAGATGCCCATTCTGTTTTTAAAACAAGACCAAAATGCAGCAGCCAATATGTTATGATCAGAGCAAGGTGTGCCCTCAGATAGCTGTAGAGAAGAAATGGAGTTTCTTCTAAGTCTTTCAGAAGCCATGGCCTGAAAGAACTTGAATTTTCCTCCCCAACTTTGATATATCTCTTGGTGCATCTTTTCTTCCAGTATAAACTCTTCCAATCTAACAACTTCTCAATATGCAACTTAACTATTTTCCTGAAGTTAGACTCAGGGCAAGTTAAAGCTCTGAGCTCTTCCAAACAGTCTAGTACAATAACCACTCTGTTGCTCTTCTGTAACAGAACTTTAATCCTAGATTTATTACTTTGCCAAGCCTTTATGTCACCTCTCAACCTTTTCAGTTTATGAACAATTTGAGAAGTTATGTGTCCTTTATGTGATGGAGCATTCCAACTGTTAGACACACAATCCAAAAACCCCTCCTGCTCAACCCAGAAATTCTCAAAACGAAAAATGTGGGCTTTAGAGATATTTGTGGTGATGGAGACCACATATGGAAGGTGATCAGAGGCAGTTTTGGCCAGAGGGTGAACTTGTGTCAGAGAGTAACAGGAAATCCAGTTGGAAGATGTGAAGAACCAATCCAGTTGTTCCATCAAAGGGTTATCTTGCATATTAGACCAAGTGAATCTTCTGCCTTTGATAGGGAGCTCCAGCAACCCAAGATGCCCAATAATCTCATTAAAGATAAACATGTCATTGATATCCCCCCCCAGGAAGATTCCTGTTTTCCATGGACCTTATGAAGTTAAAATCCCCTAGCAATAGCCAGTTTGCATCAAAGGGAATAGAAAGATTATATAACCAGTGCACAAAATTATCCCTTCCAGAATGATCACAAGGACCATAAACATTTACCAAAGTCCAAGATTCAGCATTTAACCTGGAGGTGAAATTAATGACCAGGCCAAACTGCTGACTATCCACCAGAGTACCAGAGAAAATGGCAGAGTCCCAGATAGTGAGAATACCCCCAGAGGCCCCAATTGAAGGAACAAAAGCAAATTGATCAAACCTTCTAGGGCAGAAAGATTTAATAAAGTTGTAAACTATGTCAGTGCATTTAGTTTCCTGCAAGCAAAGAACAGAGCATTGGATTTCATCAAATTTTCTCCTGACTGCCCTCTGCGTAGCAGTAGAATTCATTCCCCTCACATTCCAGCACAAAACATTCCAATCTCTTGTAGCATTAGTCCCCATTTAAAATCATAGAGATGCAGTAGATCATAAAATGTAAGCATTACAGTTAAACCCATCAAAATGAAGTAGTAGCAGAAGATAAAGCTCCCCAGGAGTGCATAATTACAACTAGCCAATTTATGGGCTTGCCAAACCCAGATAAAAGGAAGGTGATTAATCATTAGAAGTTGTTGGTGATGCAGAGTTTGCAGAGGGATCAGCTGTAAGCTTTTCCTTTGTCAGTCGAGCAAGATCAATCTCCAAGTCACCACCAATGTGTTGCAGCACGTGCAGAGAAGTTGGTGGAACCTCTTGGGAAGCCTGTTGAGCCTCCTCCTCAAAGATGGGTTGCTGCACTTGGGGAAAAGGCTTGGTTCTGGGCCTTTTCTTCCTTGGAGGGGTGGATAGTTCAGCAAAAACATCATGTTTGAAACCATCCCGCCTAGCAGCAGTTCGAGTGCACCTCCTAACCTCAGTATCCACAATGGGAGTGGATGCTCGCCAGCCTTTCCTTTTGGTACCAGTGAGGGGTGCAGAAGCAGTGAAAATCACAGGGTTGGGGAGAGCAACATCATCCATATTAATCTGAGGTACAACCTCCACATGATCCTGTGCATTGTTGGGCAACTGATCCTCCTGAACTTCATCCCCAACCAGAGAGGCTATCTGATCCTCGTCATCTATATATACAAGAGTAGGGGCCAGGAGTTTCTCATCAAAGGCAAGACTCCAGGATCTCTTAGAGCAGATGATGGGAGCCAGAGGCTGAAGGAACAAAGACCTAGGAATGTTCCTGGTGCAAATATCCTCATACAGGGCCTTGAAGGTGCGGTGCCAAATCATTTCTGGTGGCAGAGGAGGTCCAGGTGGAATGCGAAGCATGCCCACAATGACATTGTGCTGGGGTGCAGGAGGTGGGACAAAGGGAACAATGTCACAAATAGGTGCTGCTACCTCAGGGACTTCAGGTTCTTCATCCTCAATTTGTATGACAGGGTCGGGCACCACTTGCTCCACTGAACCTGAGTCCTCAGGATGGTCCAACACCATGGAATGTTGCTCTTCAAGGATAGGTTCAGGTTCTGGATCATTGGCATTGTGTTCAGCATCCCATACTGCATGTCCCCAATTAGGATCTTGAACTTCGACAACTTGCTGGTTTTGTGGTTGCTGCACTGCAGTAGGAGGGGGACATCATTCCAGCCCAACATTGGATATGGGGGCAACACAAAATCAACATCATTGTGAACCAACTGTCCTGGTAGGGGATGAGGATTTCCATCAAAAGGCATTTGATCTTCCTCTTGAGGCAGTTGATTAGCCCAGTTTGCTCCCAGAACATAACAGGCAGCAGTCCAGTTAACTTGAGCACCTCCATAATCCGCATAATCATAGAACACCACATCTCTAGGCACAAGAGGGACATCTGGAAAGGATGCAAAGACCATAGAGTGTACCATATAGGGGTCTTGATCGTCCCATTAATGGAATTTGCCACAAGTGTTGACTGCTTCTCTGAGATTGTTGGCATTGCGAAGATCCAGGGGAACTCCAGAGCGGTGATCGGCAGCAGCACGGAAGCCTTCCCCCTCGTCATGGTTTAAGAACCGAACAAAGTGATTTTGGCCCAGGGGAGAAGGGGGCTGCTGCGTTAGGGCGTACCGAACGGCCGGACTTCGGACCTCAAATAACCCGACAGCGGTGAACCATGGCTGAGTGGACCTAACCTGCACTCTGCGCTCATGGAGGAACTCCACCACCTCGTCTCTGAAAGCTCTTATGTCAGCAGGGTCAGGCGCATGCGTCACCTCATCCACCATGTAGTTTTCATGGGTGCGGGCTAGCCTCACCGCCCGAGTAACATAGGTGCGGGGCAGCCGCGCCGGACCACCATCGATGATCTGATGACCCGCTGGAAGAAAGCGATGAGGGTCAAGCTCATAGACCGCCATCCTTTGCTTCTCCGAGGGCGACAGAGGAGTGGTTGCAGCGGCCGGGGCTTGATCTGGCGGCGGAGGTGTTGGCGTTGGGGTTTTTTGCTGGGAGCACGAAACGGCAGATCTAGGCGAGGGGTTGGCACGATTCTCAATACCAACCGTCGGAGTTGTATTAATATTGTAAGATTTCTTCCAAACCAAGCCTTCCTTGATTGCTATCTCACCGCAGTCACGTCGATGGTGGCCAGATTTCTTGGATGTAATGCAAACCAGATTTTGTGGGCAACTGGATGACAGGTGGCCCTGGACATTACATGCAGAACAGATCATGATACGGGCCACCATGTCATCGACCATGGACTCGAAGGCATCAGGTGTCGTGGGTGCAGAAGAAACCTCGCTAGCATTGGGAACCGACGTCCACTGCGTTCCTTGCATCAACTTGTCAGGCAAAGCATCATCAGCTGAGACGACATGAACAGAATCATGACCTGCCGCATTAGATGAAGAGACAGCCATATCGAATACACGTGTCCGCGCACAACTTTGATTGGAAACAGATTTCGAAACAGTTTCATTGTCCACCAAAGAAACCGGCGAATCTCGTTGATTGAAAGATGCCAAAACAGAGTCATCCGACATTACCGGGATCGTTCCAAACTGAATACTGGGTGTCGCCGCCGTCCAAGAGGTCGTCGGGTTTGGTCTATCCGGCGACATCGCTGGGTGGTTAGGTGAAGGAGGGAGACACTCCTCAGGCAGTAAATCATAGCCCGCTTCAATCCAATATGCTCGCAGTGCAGGATCAACACGGTAGACTGATGAGGACATCCCTACTAATATTACACCCACATCCTCACCAACTACACATATTGGACCAGTTACTAGAGCACGCGCACGTCAGCTAAATTATCAGGTACTTTCGTTTCTTGCGAATCCTTCTATTATTCATGAACATATGATGCTGCCTAAATGAGATACTTTTGTTTTGCTTATGAATGAAGGACCTAGCATGGACAAGAAGGACGGGCATTGGAGCGGGATCAAGCATGGAGAAGATGGTGCGCGCGCGAGAAAGGGCAATGGAGTTTCCAGTGATGATTTTCGCACTTTGAAGCCACCATAAGGTGTGCATGAAGGCTTGGATGAAATACACGAGATGACACTTCATTATTTTCGTCCAAGGGCAATTATAGGTGTTGTGTCACCTTAATATTGGGCGGGGCCCATGTAATTTCGAAATACTACTTTATAGGCTGTTTTTAGAGTCCGTATGTGTGGGGAAACCGAGTTAGGGTTGTTTTCGGACCCCACCTCCAGGGGGTCACGAAATTCCCCTCTATTCCCCCATATATACAGCCCTTAGGGCGTCGTTTAGACTTGGGTTTTAATTAGATTTAAGTTATCCATAGCCGCAACTTCGAGCTCTTCGTTTGTGCCATCCGACCAGGCCAAGACCGCATTGGAACCCTAACTTCTGTTAATCATTCATCTTATATTCGCAATATCCAGATTGCAATTCTTAGTTCTTGCTTGTTCTTGTCGATTGCTTGCAGGAATTAGACCTTCGTGGTCAGGTTGATCGTGCATCCGCGGGATCAATAACCTCTCGGAGTTGGTTTAGAGATTGCTCAGGCGCAACGTCTTCGCACGTTCGTAGTCGGGTCTTGAAAGTCTACTCCAGCATAATGGAGCTCCATCATCTCATCGAAACATCGGGACACCTTCGCCTCTATCAAGTGGTATCAGATTTCCAGGTTGCTCGGTGAGATTTACCAGTTTTTCGTAGTCTAGATTACTTCTGTTTTCATACCTACCGTCCACCAAAAAGCCAAAAAAAATTTAGGGTTAGATCATCACGTCCCAAAACAGTCCGAGCCTTTGTCCAGTTTTCTTTACAGTAGTTTGCTTTGTTTAATTTGCGGTTGCATCGTTGTGTCGAGTTGCTGATCTTAGCGTCTAGTTCCCTTAGAGTTTCGAGTTCTGATCACAGTTTGTCACCCCGCTGCCGCACAGTAGTACACCACCACGTTCCGCCAATCCGAGTCCAGATACACCACCACGTTCCGCCAAGCCGAGTCGATATACACCACCACAACCTACCGATCCGAGTAGAGTTCCATCACCCGTTCGTTTTGTGATATCTTCGTAGCCAGAATAGTTTTGAGTTGATTAGAGTCCGATTTCACCAATCTTTGTCGTACGTAGAAGGGGGTGTTTTACAAAAAAAAAATTGAGTTTTGAGTTTTGAGTTGATTCGAGTCGGCATGCTTTCCAGAGCAGTTTTTAGGCCAAAAATGTCAGGAGTGAAAAAAATTTGTGCCCATACCTTCCTTAGGTCAAGAAACTCATTTTGAGACGTTCGCTACCATAGTGATTTTTTTGCACTTTTTCAGCCATCGCAGTCCCGAATCGCAAAAAAAAGCAAAAAAATAAATAAATAAAAGAGAGAAAACAAAATTCAGAGTGTGTTTCTCAGTTGTTTACGTGCCGCGCCGTGCTTTCGTTGGTGTTTTAGGCTCGCGTCTCTAGTACGGTCTAGCATAGGATCAGCACAGTACCGGCGTTGAGTGTTTATTCAGCTTTGCATCTCTGTCTTGATTATTGTTGAGCCTTTGCTACCATACTTATCAGCCTTCCTACAGCTCCACATATATTCTACATCGTGTGTTTTGACACCTCCTGGCCATCGCTCTACCACATCTCTGAGAGTTTTGACCCGTTGGTTGTACATCACCACCTGCTTCTAGGTAAGAATCGGTAAGAATGAAAGAAAAGCTTGACGGATTTGTGCTTTCCACCACCACACATCCCATTAGTAGAAGCAGGATCATATTTCTGTGTGTTTTCTATTTCTTCTAACCATGCCAGGATCACATGATGAAGTGGCGCGGGATGCACCCGATTGGGAGAACATGTCCAACAAGGAGCTACATGATAAATTTGCACAAATGATGTCTGAACAGGTGAATGACATCGAGAACAGATTTACAGAGGCGATTGATGGCGTGGAGAAGATGATCGACACCAAGCTCGATGCCAAGTTTACTGAGTTGATCGCACGCCTACCTACACAGCCTGATGCCGCTCCGGCACAGCCACCGCCACCACAACGTGCACGACGTATTCTGTTTCCGGGAGGACAAGCTGCTGGTATTGGTGCTCCTCCTGCTACTGCAGTTGCTACTGCTGCCGCTGCTTCTGACGTCGGCCAGGACGACAACTACAAGGGTGATTACGAGGAGGAGGTGGAACAGGAAGCGGCCTATGAACAGCCAGCTGGACGTCCACGTCCCAACATTCGCCACGGTCGACACCAACCACCCCCTTAGGTACGCGATGATGAATATGTGCCTAAACTTAAATTGAATCATAAGCCATTTGAGGGTAGATATATTCCTGATGCTTATCTTACTTGGGAGTTAGAAACTGAACAACGCTTTACATGTTTATAATATCCTGACAATAGACGTGTTACTGCTGCTGTTTGTGAAGTCACAGGGTTTGCATCTATTTTGTGGTATGAACATTGTAGATTGCATGCTAATAATATTCCAACTACTTGGGATGCTTTAGAAGATGCTATGCGTACTCGCTGGGTTCCTCCTTATTATCAACGTGAATTTCTACAAAAATTACAGCGTTCGAGACAAGGAAAAAATTATGTAGAGGAATATTATCAGGAATTACAAACTGGATTAATTAGATGTGGCCTAGTAGAGGATAATGAAGCTATGCTTGCACGTTTTATGGGTGGCTTAAACAAGGAGATACAAACTATTCTAGAATACAAGGACTATGCTACTATCACTCGTTTGTTTCATCTTGCTTGTAAAGATGAACGTAAAGTGCAGGATCGACAGGCCACTATGAGACCTAACTTTTCTGCAGGATGAAATACATCATGGACATCGCGTGGAGCTTCTACATCCACACGTCCTGCTGCACCACCATCTACTTCAGCCGCACATTCTTACAGGGAGCCACCAAAACAGCCAGCGCCACCATTCAAGGGTGCACAGAGTGGTCCAGCGGTGAGTTCTTCTTCATCCATGGCTTCCACGGGGCAAACACGAGATCGTGATATTAAATGTCGCAGGTGCCAAGGTGGAGGTCACTTCGCAAAAGACTGTCCTTCCAGGCGTGTGATGACTATTACGGCGGATGGTAGGTATGAGTCAGCGAGTGACTATGATGAGGATACTTTAGTTCTCATTGCTCATGAGGAACAGGGTGCCCATGATGATGCTCATGATATAGAGTATATGGCTCTTGATGATGCGGATAAATATGCTAGTTTGGTTGCTCAACGTGTGTTAAGTGTGGAGGTAACGAAGGCCGAGCAAAAACAGAGGCATAATTTGTTCCACACAAAGGGAGTGGTGAAAGAACGTTCGGTTCGCATCATTATTGACGAAGGGAGTTTCAACAACTTGGCTAGCATGGAGTTGGTGGAGAAGCTATCTCTCACCACAAGACCACACCCCCATCCGTACTATATTCAGTGGTTTAACATAGTTGTAAGATTAAGGTAACACGTTCTGTTCGTGTGCACTTTAGCATTGCTGCATATGCTGATTATGTTGATTGTGATGTGGTACCCATGCAAGCATGCTCTCTTTTACTTGGTAGACCATGGCAATTTGATAGGAATGTTGTACACCATGGTAGGACAAATCAGTTTACTCTGGTTCATCATGATAAAAATATTTCTTTACTTCCTATGTCTCCTGAACAAATTGTGAAAGATGATCTTGCTAGAGCTAGTAAAGCTAAACAGGAGAAAAATAAGAGTGAGAATGAGATAGAAGCTAAAGAATTTGAGCAACAACATAAGACTAATAGCAAATCTTCGTCTGCTGTTTCTAATGAAATTAAATTGACTAGTCAAACTTTGCTTGCTACTAAGGTTGATATTTCGGATTTGGATGTTAGTCAATATGTGTGCTATGCTTTTGTGTGCAAAGAAGCTTTGTTTTCATTTGAGGAATTGCCTCCTTCTTTTCCTCCTGTTATCACTGACCTTTTGCAGGAGTTTATAGACGTCTTTCCCCAAGACGTACCACCAGGATTACCACCTATTCGAGGGATTGAGCATCAGATTGACTTAATTCCCGGTGCTTCACTACCCAACCGTGCGCCATACCGTACCAATCCTGAGGAGACGAAGGAGATTCAGCGTCAAGTACAAGAGCTACTCGACAAAGGTTATATACGCGAATCCCTTAGTCCTTGTGCTGTTCCTGTTATATTAGTGCCAAAAAAGGATGGAACATGGCGTATGTGTGTGGATTGTAGAGCCATTAATAATATTACTATTCGTTATCGTCATCCTATTCCTAGGTTAGATGATATGCTTGATGAATTAAGTGGCTCTACCATGTTTTCCAAAGTTGATTTGCGTAGTGGATACCATCAAATTCGCATGAAATTAGGAGATGAATGGAAAACAACATTTAAAACTAAGTTTGGACTATATGAGTGGTTAGTCATGCCTTTTGGGTTAACTACTGCACCTAGCACCTTCATGAGATTAATGAACGAGGTTTTACGTGCTTTCATTGGACGATTTGTGGTAGTCTATTTTGATGATATACTGATTTATAAAAAATCTTTGGAAGAACATTTGGATCATTTACGTGTTGTTTTTATTGCTCTACGTAATGCACGTTTGTTTGGTAACCTTGGGAAGTGCACCTTTTGCACCGACCGAGTATCGTTTCTTGGCTATGTTGTTACTCCACAGGGTATTGAAGTTGATAAAGCCAAGATTGAGGCGATTGAGAGTTGGCCGCAGCCCAAAACGGTCACACAAGTGCGGAGTTTTCTTGGCCTCGCTGGATTCTATAGGCATTTTGTGAGAGATTTCAGCACCATTGCTGCACCTCTCAATGAGCTTACACGCAAGGATGTGCCTTTTACTTGGGGTACCGCACAAGAAGAAGCCTTTACGGTATTGAAAGATAAGTTAACACATGCTCCTTTGCTCCAACTTCCTGATTTTAATAAGACTTTTGAGCTTCAATGCGATGCTAGTGGGATTGGTTTGGGAGGTGTGTTATTACAAGACGCTAAACCTGTTGCATACTTTTCTGAAAAATTGAGTGGACCTAGTCTGAACTATTCCACTTATGATAAGGAATTATATGCTCTTGTTCGGACTTTAGAAACTTGGCAACATTATTTATGGCCCAAAGAATTTGTTATACATTCTGATCATGAATCTTTGAAACACATAAGAAGTCAAGAAAAACTTAATCGTAGACATGCTAAGTGGGTTCAATTTATTGAGACTTTCCCTTATGTCATTAAACACAAGAAGGGTAAAGATAATATTATTGCTGATGCATTGTCTCGTCGTTATACTATGCTTTCACAACTTGACTTTAAGATATTCGGTTTAGAGACAATCAAAGATCAATATGTGTATGATCAGGAATTTAAAGATGTATTGCAGAATTGTAGAGAAGGTAGAACATGGAACAAGTTTGTGCTTAATGATGGATTCGTGTTCCGTTCTAGCAAGCTATGCATTCCAGCTAGCTCTATTCATCTTTTGTTGTTGCAGGAGGCGCATGGAGGAGGATTAATGTGACGCTTTGGCGTGAAGAAGACGGAGGATGTACTTGCTACACATTTCTTTTGGCCAAAGATGAGACGGGATGTTGAGCATTTTGTTGCTCGCTGCACTACATGTCAAAAAGCTAAGTCACGACTCAATCCTCATGGTTTATACATTCCTTTACCTGTACCTAGTGTTCCGTGGGAGGACATATCCATGGACTTTGTTTTAGGCTTGCCTCGAACAAAGAAGGGGAGGGATAGCATCTTTGTTGTCGTGGATAGATTTTCTAAGATGGCACACTTTATACCATGTCATAAAAGTGATGATGATGCTAATGTTGCTGATTTATTCTTTCGTGAGATTATTCGTTTACATGGTGTGCCCAATACTATTGTCTTGGATCGTGATACTAAGTTTCTTAGCCATTTTTGGAGATGTTTATGGGCTAAGTTGGGGACTAAACTATTTTTTAGTACTACATGTCATCCCCAAACTAATGGACAAACTGAAGTGGTCAATAGTACATTGTCTACTATGCTTAGGGCTGTTTTAAAGAGTAACTTGAAAATGTGGGAAGAATGTTTACCTCATATTGAATTTGCTTATAATCTTCATTCTACCACTAAAATGTGCCCTTTTGAGATTGTTTATGGTTTTCTACCTCGTGCACCTATTGATTTGTTGCCTCTTCCATCTTCGGAGAAGGTTAATTTTGATGCTAAGCAATGTGCTGAATTGATATTAAAAATGCATGAGTTAACTAAAGAAAACATAGAGCGAATGAATGCTAGATACAAGCTTGCTGGTGATAGGGGTCGAAAGCATGTTGTGTTTGAACCCGGAGATCTTGTTTGGTTACATCTACGTAAAGATAGGTTTCCTGATTTGCGCAAGTCTAAGTTAATGCCACGAGCCGATGGTCCCTTTAAGGTTTTGCAAAAAATAATGATAATGCATATAAACTTGAGCTACCTGCAGATTTTGGGGTTAGTCCCACTTTTAATATTGCAGATTTCAAGACTTATTTGGGAGAAGATGATGAGCTTCCTTCGAGGACGACTTCAATTCAAGAAGGGGAGGATGATGAGGACATCCCTACTAATGTTACACCCACATCCTCACCAACTACACATATTGGACCAGTTACTAGAGCACGCGCACGTCAGCTAAATTATCAGGTACTTTCGTTTCTTGCGAATCCTTCTAATGTTCATGAACATATGATGCTGCCTAAATTAAATACTTTTGTTTTGATTATGAATGAAGGACCTAGCATGGACAAGAAGGACGGGCATTGGAGCGGGATCAAGCATGGAGAAGATGGTGCGCGCGCGGGAAAGGACAATGGAGTTTCCAGTGGTGATTTTTGCACTTTGAAGCCACCATAAGGCGTGCATGAAGGCTTGGACGAAATACACGAGATGCCACTTCATTATTTTCGTCCAAGGGCAATTATAGGTGCTGCGTCACCTTAATATTGGGATGGGCCCATGTAATTTCGAACTACTACTTTATTGGCTGTTTTTAGAGTCCGTATGTGTGGGGAAACCGAGTTAGGGTTGTTTTCGGACCCCACCTCCAAGGGGTCACGAAATTCCCCTCTATTCCCCCATATATACAACCCTTAGAGCATCGTTTAGACTTGGGTTTTAATTAGATTTAAGTTAGCCATAGCCGCTACTTCGAGCTCTTCGTTTGTGTCATCCGACCATGCCAAGACCGCATTGGAACCCCAACTTCTGTTAATCATTCATCTTATATTCGCAATATCCAGATTGCAATTCTTAGTTCTTGCTTGTTCTTGTCGATTGCTTGCAGGAATTAGACCTTCGTGGTCAGGTTGATCGTGCATCCGCGGGATCAATAACCTCTCGGAGTTGGTTTAGCGATTGCTAAGGCGCAACGTCTTCGCACGTTCGTAGTCGGGTCGTGAAAGTCTACTCCACCATAATCGAGCTCCATCATTTCATCGAAACATCGGGACACCTTTGCCTCTATCAGAGACATAGCCTTTGCAAATCTTATATTCAATGATCGTTGCAAATCGTAGAGACTTGGCATTTGCATTCCCTAATCTGAGAGCAGATTTGCCGAGTTTTTCATGCAATGCCTGTAACCCTAGCTGCACCATACGTCGATCTGGACAAACCAGTGTCCATTTCCTCCTGGCATTGCCTTTGCCACAATTTGAACTCATATTTCCAGTTTGGCCCTCCATGACCCCAGAGGTAGAAATAGCAAATAAATTTTGGAGAGACAAACTTCCTTTTGTTTAGCAAACTGAATCCAACCTGCTTATTGGCAACAGTAAACTAAAAAACACGATCACGTATGACGCAAACCTTGAGTGCATGGCAATGCCCACCGGTGATAGATTCCAGTGCAATAGCCGCCGTATCCTCATCTAGCCGAAAAGAAGTTCGGCCGAAAGCCACCACCATGGTGAAGTGACCGGATTCTTTAGTTGGATGAACCATGGAGAAACATGAGCATCGAAACTCCTCCGAAAACACCTTACCAGGTGCCAGATCCAAACCCATCTGCAGGGAGGCATGCACCGCCATGAGATGGGGTGGTATGCAAGGAGAAGGAGACACCGGAGACGATGATCGGGGCCAAAAGTTGATGTGGAGGCCCGATCACCCAAGATCTTGGATCAAAAGTTCACGGTTTTTGGGAGGGGGCGCGCGTGGGTGTAACAGCCCAGTTTTCACAAAAATAAAAAAAATTTGTTTTCGGTGTGAATTGATTAATTTCCTGATTTGGTTGCAGTGTTTGCTTCGCCGAAATAATAATCGGTGAATATTTCTCCCCCGTATTCTCGTATCGGATGCGTGACCGACCCCTTTCCACCACGGCACACGACTTTGCGACACCGGGATTTCACCCGAGCACCGTCACCACCGGAACGAAAACCCCGTTTATTTAATAAACGGATTATTTTATTGGGGCGCCGAAATTTTTTGTCGGAATGTCACCGCAATGATGTACGATCGACGGGCTCGACGCGCTGAGCGCGTAGGTCGAAGTTTCGTCCGAATCGGAGTCTGTACGGAGTCTCGGCGGTCACGAACGCGATCACCGGACATGCGAGAGGGGTACCGAGGGCGTTTGCGTCAACATGCCAGCCAACCTGCATATATAATGATCCCCACCTCCCAAACCAGCCAATTAGGGTTTACCCTAATGGAAAATTGCAGCCACCCCCCTCCACTTTGCTAGATCTGCCCAATTTTCCCCTCCAATTTCGAAACCTTAGCCCTGGACGCTCCCGGAGCCGTCGGATCACAGATCGGAGGGCTCCCGGAGCGCCACGTCGCCACCTTGCCTTCTTCCTCCCACCTCCTCTCTCTCCTAGCTCCAAACTGCCCGTGGAGCCGCCGCCTCCCTCCGGCCAGGCCGCCGCCGGCAGCAGACAGCCGGCCACCCCATCTCCTCCTCTCCTCTCTCCTCTTCCCGCGCCTCTCCTCTGTCTCACCTCCCCGTCCGCCTCTGTCCCGTGCAGGAACCCCGACGAGCAGCCGCCATGGCCGCCGGCCATGATCTCGACCGCCGCGCCACTCCAACTCCGAGCCGCCGCCAGCGCCTCCTCCACGGCCTCCCTCGAACGCCCCGGCCTCACCGCCTCCGGATCCGGCCTCCTCGCGCCACCTCGCCTGCTCGCTGTCGCCGGCCGGTGACCTCCGCCCCAACGCCAGTTCCCGTCGGGAACGACTGGAGTCCCGTGCGCCTCCAACCGCTGGTGCCAGCTGGGCCGGCGCAGCCCCAGCGGCCCACTCCAGCGCCGCAGCCCACCGAGCCGCCAGCCCAGCCAGCCTCCGCCCCAGGCCAGTTGGACCAAGCCCAAACGTGAGGCCCAAAACCTTTTTTCTGTTGTTAAAACCTGCTGAAAACGACTAAGTCCTGTGTATATTTGCTGCTGATCTGTTTTTGCAATGAAGTTTGCGAGTGATCCGTAGCTCCGATGAACGTGCCCCCAAAACGAAAGTTGCTCAGTTTTGCGTGCTCTAGAATTCGTATGTAGAAATTTTTGCATTTGAGCTCATCTTGATTGTGTAATTGTGTGCTGAACAGGGCATCAGGCCGTTAAACTGCTACTTTTTCCTGTTAAGTGCTGCTGTTATTATTTTGTTGCAACTTTGCATGATGATTGTAACAAATCCATGAGATCTATTGCATTGATTCTTTCTCCTATGTGTTAAGAATCATGTGTACTTCAATTCCATGCTTTAACTTTCCATGTTTGGGTGGTTTAGCTATATTAAATCTTGTTCCAAAGTGGTGATCCTGATGTTATTGTGCTGCTGTTGCTGAAACTGTTATTTTGTTGCAACTTCGGTCGACGAGTGTGTCGCAACAGTTTATCGGAATTGAGTGATTCCAATTGCATATTGTTAAGCATGATGTCTAATTTCATTACATGTATTGCTATGTCATGTTGCTGCACTTTTTCATATATATTTACCCCTGTTTATACAGCATGTGTGCATAACTTGTTTTGCTTGTGTCTTTTTAACCGTAACTCCGTTTGGGGTGTTCTTTATATGTAACTTGATTAGTTTTTCGTGTACTTTGTGTTTATGCTATTGTATGATGTTTTTAACCAACCTAAAATATGGTTTAGGACAGAACAGTACCAAATCCTTTAATTGTCGTGCGGTACTTAGTGTTATGCCATGTTTAGGTTGTGCCTCACTTAAATTGACTAGCATAGATAGTTTACTTTGTGATTCACCTCTTGACCTGTTTTTGTGCTATGCCATGCTTGCTTGAGTTGCCATGTTAACAACTTTGTTGCTCACCTATAGCTAAGCAACTTGAACCACCGTAAACGTGCGGTATTCGTCGTGTGTGACCGACACCCCACTTAAACTGTTAGTAACCGTTCTCGACGATAGATCTGTATCGCGTTGCCGTGCCTTGTGTTGCCTCTTTGATCTTGTATTGCTCCGTAGTAATAGTGGTGCACCGTTGATTGCTTTCCAGTGTTTACTGTCTTGTGTGCTTCCGCGGGTACCTCTCGGAGATGATGCGAGCTTGCGATCGGCTACACCTTCGAACCCGACTTATCAACAAGCAAGGACTATACATTACTTATGATCCATTCTATTTCAACCAGCGGTTTGCATGCTAGTCTAGGTTAGCTTCGATGTTTGATCCTACCACATGTTTATAGCCTCTTTTAAACCGATACAGCCATGTCCCCTCCCAGCAAACCTTGTACTGCTATGTTACTATTGCTCGTTGCTCAACCCCTGCTTAGTATGCATGCTTAGGATGCTACGATGTTACCCTGTTACTCCTGGGTTTGGGATATCACATTATTATATTGTTGTTGATGATATGATTATTATAATGTTGACTATATTCGACGAAGGATGGAAGGTCTAGGCTATCCCGCCCCGACGCTTTGTTCCATTCGAGTCACCTAGGACCCGACTTCCGGGTATTGGTTTTAAGACTGAGCGTGCCTAACCGCGTGTGGGATTTTATGGGGTCCCCTCTTCTTACCTATCTAGCTTCAAACATTTCTAGTGGTGGCCCAAGCTGGTTTTACCTTTTGCAAACGTGTGTGTGCGAGTGTCGACCTCGCAGATTTTCAAACAACTCGGGCCAGCGGAGACAGAGTTCCTTTGTTGGTCCAAACCTGGAAGCTCGAGGGCTATCCACAGTGTTGGTTTAGTTACCCCGACCTCGTCCAGACGGTAGAGGACTCGAGAGCGCGGCCGGCTTTTGAGTTGGATGTCGACTCACCGGGGGCCACCCGGATTTGTGCGTTGTTAGTTAGAGGGACTTGTCGTTCCGGATCTCTTGGGACTAAATCATAAAATGGTTGCCTATCATGGGTAGCAACTGAGAGAGATGGGCGTGCGTGCGGAGCCTTGTAATGGGTAGTTGGTACACCCCTGCAGGGTTAAATCTTTTCGAAAAGCCGTGTCCACGGTTATGGACGACTTGAGACCTACTCCTTGTTCATAGACAACATCAACTGAGATAATCCTAATATAACTTGATCAACGTGTGTGTGTGCCTTGACTTCTTCTTCTTCGTCGGGATGCGAAGAGGAGGACAAGGATATGATAGGTGTTATGTTTGCGTAGTAGTTGATAGCAAGACTTGTTGGAGGCGATTCCTCATCGAATGCTTGGCTTCTTATCTTACTCTCTAGATCGTAGCCACCTCATAAATGCTAGTGCGGAAGCAACCTCACCACTTATCCCTTCCTTACCGTAAACTACTAGGTGTCCTAGAATGACGAGTGATGAAGTCCTTGCTGGGTCAGATGACCACTACAGTTGGATGCTGAGTACCTCTGTACTCATGATACTACCCCCAAACTCTTTTCAGGGTTCTGATCGACAACAGGTATGGTGATCGACGTTTCACGTGGAGACTCGACGACGACTAGTTAGACGGATCCCGGCGAAGGGCCTGGACCCGTGTGGTTATGGGATTGGTGTTTTCTCTTTGCCACTAGGCATTTTCTTGTAGTCTGTACCCAGACATGTATCTTTCGTTGTTGTATTGTATTAAGGCAGTTGTATGCCGATTGTATGAGATGTTGTATCTTTGTATCTGTAATGTTGTGATATCATGTTGGAAATCCGGGGCATATGTCTTTGTCATATGTCGCGGTGGGACCGATATGTGCTTCGTCCCCGGATTTGGATGGAAACATCTAGATCTGGAACAGTACCGCATATCGGGCCTTACAGTGGGGTGGAGGAGGAGCCATATGTTGGCCTCGGAAGGTTCTTCAGGATTGTGGGGTCTGCCAAGGAATAGTAGTGTTGCCCCCTTCTCTCTATTTATTTCTTTTTTATTTCACTTTTTTCTAGTTTTTTGTATTTTTGTGGCCTCTTTGGCTCTTTATATTTATCTCTCATTTGCCCTCTTTGGGATCTTTTCATGTGTCCTCTTTTGGGATCTTTTATTTTTTTCCTCTTTGGGGTCTTTTCCTCACTTTAAGGACAACACTCTATATATTACAAGGATAATGAAGATCACACACTGTACAAGTACTCAACATAGAAAAAAAATTAAACTAAATCATTATGTATGCAAATGTATGCCTCTGCCAGTGTAGCAGGTTACGCGATGATACTAGCACGTCGTGTAGCAGTTATAAATACAAGGCCCAACTAGCATGCGGCTCTACAATCAAGCAAAAGCATTTATGGCAATAAAAGATCAAGTCATGAGAAGATGGATGTTTCATGGCAATGTATCACGGAAAGGTTATGGAAATACCTTGATAGGTAGGTATGGTGGTTGTTTTGAGGAAGATATAATGAGGCTTATGATGACAGAGCGTATCATGCCAAGGATTTGGATGCACCGGAGAAGTTTGCACCGACTCTCAAGATGAGAAAGGGCAATGCACGGTACCGAAGAGGCTAGCAAAATATGGATGGTGGAACACTACTAGGGAATAGCCTTATAGTGGCGCACTGTTTTTGCGTTTAGTGGCGCATTTCAAATGCGCCACTAACGACAAGCCACTAATAAGGCCTTAATAGTGGCGCATTTCAAATGCGCCACCCCTAAGAATCTTATGCGTGGCGCATTTCGAAATGCGCCACCTATAAGCCCAAATGCGCCACCCATAAGAGTCTTAGGGGTGGCGCATTCTGAGAATGCGCCACTATTAAATTTTGAATTTTGAATCTGGATCTGGAAAACAAATTTTTTTTATTTTTTTATTTTTTCTTAATCTCAGGTTAGTATGCTTAATGCCCGATCACTATGCTTAATCTCTGGTCAAACTAACCTCCGTGGTCAAACTTCCCCGAGGGTCACCCATCCTAGCACTACTCCAGCCCCAGCACGCTTAACTTCTCGGTTCTATTCAACTCTCACTCCAGCTCACCTAGCAGGCACTTGTTGATATATCTAACATATAAATCCTATTAAACCATGTTGATGTCTAGGACCTTGTTAATGTTCATGGGTGTGCTAAAATTTTCAACATTTTTTTGAAACTTTCTCGATGGGACCATTAGCATATTTTGAACTTTTTTAAAAATTTTGATTTTTTTTAATTTTTTTAATGTTACTATCTAAAATTTTCAACTTTTTTTAACTTCCTGATTTGTCCTCTAGCCTATTTTGAATTTTAAAAAAAATAGAAAAATTAATTCTTTCTCTTTTTTTGGGCCTCCAGATCTTCAAACGCCCGTAACTTTTTTTCTGTTAGGTTTTTGAGGATTCTAAAAATGTTCAACGGGTTACACCCGATTGAATTTGGATATAAATTTTCGAGTAGATGATTTTTCATATAAAAAACTTTTTCATCGGAGGTCGTATGCAAAAGTTATACCCATTTTACGTAATTCTCGGGAGATTTTGCAAAAAAAGTCGAAATTCATATTTGTAAATTTTCCTAACAACTAGACCACATATCATTTGGAAAACTTAGTTTCTTTTATTTTTTTGACATTTCTATCATTTTCTTTTATTTTTTTTCAAATTGAAAAGGCGGTCCACGGGGGGGGGGGGGGGGGGTGTATATGGGAATTTTCCCGCCCAGTTTTTTCTTATTAGTGGCGCATATGGGAAATGCGCCACCCCTAAGAGCTTATGGGTGGCGCATTCTGGATGCGCCACTAATAATTCCTTAGGGGTGGCGCATTTCCAGAATGCGCGGGTGGCGCATTTCCAAAATGCGCCACCTATAAGGTTCTTAGGGGTGGCGCATTTCTCCAAATGCGCCACGTATAAGGGGTTCCAGGGCTGGCCCACTCTTAGGGGTGGCGCATTTTGGAAAATGCGCCACCTATAAGGGCTTATAGGTGGCGCATTTTTTACCAGTGCGCCACCCCTTACAACATAGTGGCGCATTACATATAAAATGCGCCACTAATAAGCTTTCCATGTATAGCTATTTCCCTAGTAGTGGAAGTGCCAACAATCGAATACTCGCATTAGTCAAAGGAACTCATCCACTTATTATCGGTAACTCTCTATCTAGTCAGGAGATTCACAAAGAGACAAGTACCCCTAGGAGGAGAGTATGTGGGCTTGATTATCCTTGCACATCCTCGACCCATGATAACGTGAGGGTACTCTATATATTACAACCCCTCCATTGGTTAGTGATCCATCTAGTAGCTAGAGTTCTCAACTAATTTTTGTAGTTTTCGAAAATAACAACGTTGAACCAAAATACGTCACCTATCACTAGTAGGCTTGAGCTCTTGACACACAGCAGTCCAAACATTACTCGAAAAAACACCTCAAAACTATTGCAAGTTAATACTAAACTTATAATAGCAACCTCAATTACCTACTCAAAGTAAGACACACATTCAGTGCAACAGGCCAACTCTCTAAACAAGATAAGCATGAAACTCAAGAGAGTACTAAAAACAACATCCTAACAAATCTATTAAAGATAAACATGAAGAATCAAGAGCTAAACATGACATCGGCTAGAAATAATAAAGAACACTCAACAAAGATATAAGTGAAACTATGAGAATTGTAGGGAAAATGGAGTGTGTTTCTCTCCAAACAAGGCATGCTAGGGTCCAACTTGTTATGAACAGCAAAAAAACTAAACTAAGCAAAGCAAATTAAAAAGTAAATGCAAGACGCTCGACGCATAGCACATAACACATGAAGTGCTAAACATATAGTGTGGAGAAGGACGAACTGATGATTGTTGATGTAGAAGGGGATGCACGGGGTCATCCCCAAGCTTAGACGCTTGAGTCTCCTTGAATATTTCTTGAGGGTGCCAAGGGCATCCCCAAGCTTGAGATTTTGGCACTCCTGAATCTTCTTTCATCATCAACAAGGGCTACTGTTTCTCAGGATTGCCAAAAGGTTTTTTCAAGGAAAAAACATGCGCAAGATTTGCAAAATTGAAAAAGCGCAAAATAGGACAGAATCTGGGAAAAACGGAATAGCAGGTAGTAAATAATTTTTTCTAATTTTTCCGTCAAACAGACATAATCTTCTTTCTGTACAACATGTCACAACATTTGATCCACTTGCCACCGGAGGCTAAAACTTGGCACAAAGCTTGAAAATAAAGATACAATGATGTTGCTAAAATACTAACAAAGCATCAAGACCACTAAAACTGAAAGTAAAAACATTTTGACTTGCCTCCCAATAAGCGCTTTCTTTTATGCCTTTGAGCTACGCATGAAGCAACAAGATCAAGTTTTATCAATATCAAAAGCATAGTTTGCCCGTATAACGGACTCAAAAGGTAACTTAATATTCTTTCTAGGGAAATGTTCCATGACCTTCTTGAGAGGAAATTGGAATATTCTAGTCCATTCTTTCATGTCAATGGCGCAGTCACAATTAAAACCATGTAATCGTCCCCCACGGAATTATCCCCCCGAATGGCGTCTCCCACCCTCCCTCCCCTCCCACTTCCACCCATCCTCTTGCCGGCGGTGATGACCATGGTGATTGCTATATCTTCTCATGGAAGGATTACTTCACTGGGACTTCAACCCCGGCCTCGCGGTCGAGGACCAGGTTCGTCTGCGCTACCGCTCATTGGTGCACTTCTCTTCGTCTCCTACCTCCAAAGAATTCTTTTTGGTGGTTTCGTTCTCCTCGGCCTCCTTCCCGGTCTCTTGTTCTTCGGTTTCTCTTGCGCGACAATGTTGCATTGGTGGTATTGCGGACAAATTAAATGTTAATCATCTTCTTGATCGCAAATATCGGTTTTCTGTTGATTCCAACAAAGCGGGGCACTATATATACGGTCTCAAGGGTAGAATATGGCCAGACTTTGTCAGCCATTTCAGTTTGTTCAAGAAACAGTGTTCTTCTGTGGAACCTGGGAAATTGGTTGGAATGCGGATCTTGAACTTACTGAAATTGCTGCCAGGTCTCCGGTTGCTGTTAAATCTAACCTCGAGTTTCTGGCCAACAATGCCGCTCAGATTTCTTCATCTCGTGATATTTGGGCATCTTCTAAGCAGAATCTCAATACCAGTTTTGATCATTCCCAAATTGATTTTTTTTTGACTGGGAACACCTTGCATTCCCCTTAATCAAGACCGACCAGATCGGCGGTCACGGCACGGGCAACATCGACTGGGAGGTCCGTAGACCAAAGGAGCTAGCTTTCAGGCTCAGCGTTAGAGCAAACAGAGGCAAGCAAATGAGCAAGGGTGTTGCCTGTTCTAGGTAGTAAAGAATTTCGGCCATGCTAAAACTGAATCGCAGCAGAAACTTTATTTCTCTGAAGGTGACACCCAGAGAGCTTCTATCTTGACTGGACGAGAAGATGGCTTACTTCAGTTGTAGACAGTCAGTCTCAAACTGCACCTTTCCCTTTCCATGCCCTTCAGCAAACTGGACCGCAAGGAGCAGGGCAGCAGCTTCAGCTTGTAGCGCACTCTCCTAGTTCAGTAGTTTGCCAGCAACCACCATGATAGCCTCCCCCTTGCAGTCCCTCACAATCAGACCCCATCCTCCAGTATTGGTGCCTGCCGAGAAGGCTCCGTCAACATTTAACTTGTACATCTCCAGTGGGGGTATCAACCATCTTGGTTCAGGGCCTTGCCTGCTGCATTCTTTCTTCCCCAGAAACTCAGCCCATTCTCTTGTGATGAATTTAATCCGTGCCTGGAGCGATTCTGCAGAAACTGAATTGATAATTTTTCATTGCTCGACCGTGGTGATCCTTCTCGAAAGACAATTTTGGAAAGTTCAAATCCTTTAGGGAACTCCTTTATTTCGGGGATTAGAATTGGAAAATTTGATTGCTGGATTGACCCTTCTGGCAATCCCTTCAAATCGTATACTGGTCGGAATTACCACACGAAAAATTGGCAAGAGCTACCCCCGAATTCTTTGTAACTTATTATTGGTTGGAGGCAAGCCAATTATTCGGATTCTGAAATTTGTGAGAATCTAGGGATCCCTTCCATCCCATCCTCTGGGCACATTTTGGATGCGCTGGCCCGCTGTCATCGTTGCAGATCATTCATTATCGCATTCCACATTTGATTGTGCGGCACGGCTCTATCCTGGTTGGAAAAAAATTGAACGCGCTTGTTTCGGTTCCCTGGTTGACCGTCCGCTAGTGTGTTTAATCTATTCAAGTCAAGAACACATGCAACGTGCCTGCCCGTCTCGTCTGCTATTTTCTTCATGTTCCTATCTGGGTCACCTGCACAAGGAATACAAATTAGCCCGTTCTCATCGCTTGGCGTAGGGTCGAATCACCTGTCTTGTACTCTGTTTCTGACACGCTTCAATGTACCAGCCTTAGACCTCCCGCAATGGGCAGTATCATAAGTTAGTATCACTAGGAAATCTTCCCGTGCGTTGCAACGGGAGAAAAAAACATAAGACCATTTAGATATCAGTATTATTGGATGTGTCTGAACCAATTAGATTAGATGCATGATGGTCAACCTTATCCCTATTAAGCCAGCGCATTGTTCACCGTCGTCCACTCCTCCTCCCCTCCCCTTCTACTTCATAGTCGGCCATGCCATGATGTCTCGAGTCTTGTATATGTGGTGATGGATTTATCATCTTTGATAGACTCGTCAACCGGCCAGTTCGCCGCCTAGAAAGAGGTGTAACATGTCCACGATATCTAGATGCAAAGTGTTGATGTAGGTGTCACTGCGTTGCAACGGAAAATAAAAATCAATGTATCTTTAAAAACAACCACTCTTGTAATAAAATTACACACAATAGTACCTTTGAAGTCAAAAGATGCAATTAACACAAAAAAATTAGTGCGTTGCAATAGTGTCATCCGACTTTACAACAACGAAAATAAAATTATTGTCAACCTTGCATGTCCGATCGATGACCTATCCACATGGTTGTCTTAATAGCAACAACGATAAATGTCGCATCGATAAACACTCGACTTACAACAACGTCGATCATCCTTGTAACAGTGTTTGTCTTTGTAGCGTATACGTAGTCATTGTGAAATGACATTCATGAAAATCGCAACAAAAAAGACAAATGAGGCTGCAAAATGCTTTTGAATATAATTTTTCGGAGCATCATTTTTTACGAATCAGAAGTCATCTAGGGTGAATTGATCGAAAATGCTAAATGGAGCTCAAGCTTCATAGAAAGTAGGTTTTGAAAACTCAAAATAAATATATAAACAAAATACGCATATATCCAGAGGCATAATGTACATGTGTGTAATTTTTTGTGCTGAAATATACTCCCTCTGTTCCTTGATATAAGGTGCCTAAGCATTTTGCACGGATATTAACGCACATGCATAATGCTAGAATTGGACTGATCTTTCCCTAGAAAAAATCAGGAGAAAACTATTCGAATCAGCCAATAATAGAAAAGACTCTCTGTTCTATCTCTTTTCATAGATATATTTGCATAGACGAGTGGTATAATACCAATATGCCATGTGTTTTGGAATTTTTCTCAAAACCTTAGGCACCTTATATCAAGGAACGGAGGGAGTATTTAAACGTGAGTTGCACAAAAAACTAAATATATGCGCCTTTTCAAACTATATATTGTTTATTTCTCAAAATCCATGATTTTGTATCATGAAAACTGTACGCACAGTCGCCCATACATTACATCCTTGAAAAGGTGTATTTGGATTTTTCAAAAATTCAGAATTCAAGGATCTAGGTCTTCATCACTACTACTCCTTTACTTCATTTGACTCCTTTAATTTTAATTAGGAAGGCCCGGTTGCGTGCAAATTCATAGGATACGTCTTTTCAATGCGCAGGATTAGGGGATCTTAATTATCTCTGGCTAACAAGGCTCCCCATAATATCTTCATAATCCCTCATTTAATTAGCCCATATTTGTTTCCTTCCTTCATCTTGGAACCTCGCTTAATTAAGCCATATTTTATTCCTTCCTTCCTCATCTTCTTCGTAATCCCTCGCTTAATTAAGCCATATTTTATTCCTTCCTTCCTCATCTCCAAATCTCCCGCTTAATTAGCCCATCACGAGAGGACTCGTTTTCTTTCTTCCTTATCTCTCGGTGAAGTTTCTTGAAATCTTCCTAACCTCACCTTGCTTGATAATCCAAAAAACACGAAACTATATAAATTACTACGATTAGATCTAAGGTGGTGAGGTGGGACTATCTTAAAACGCTGGAGTACCTAGTTTACGTTAGGATCTAGACTAAATCGTCACACATCGTAATATTTTTTGCCCGATCGAAGGCCCAAGAGAATACGTGCGGGCGGCCGCTGATTGAGGCCCAAGTCGAAGCACCCAAGTTTAATCAATAAACCAAGGAGCTCTTTCCATATCATAAAAGTAACTTAGTGGAGTTGGCTTTAGCGTGCGATGTAAGGCCTTGAGGTTGTGGGTTCGAACCCCAGCCTTGCGAATTAATTTATTTTTTCAAATTGTACGCTGATGATGTCATTTATATAAGATGATGACGTCAGCGTTGAACGAAAAAAAGGGAGAAACGCATCTCCCTTTATTATTAGATAAAGATAAAGATGCGCATCATACTAGTGTATGATACTACTTGCACAATGCATAGTATCATAGGTTAGTATCATAAGTATTAATATTTATTGCCATGCAAGACACATACTAGCTTAATATTTATTATGATACGGTATCATAATATGATACACAACCTTTTTTTCTTCATTTAATTCTATGCCACATCATCAAATTTGTTTAGGTGGCATGCATGATACTAAAAAAAAGGGAGAAACGCATCTCCCTTTATTATTAGATAAAGATAAAGATGCGCATCATACTAGTGTATGATACTAATTGCACAATGCATAGTATCATAGGTTAGTATCATAAGTATTAATATTTATTGCCATGCAAGACACATACTAGCTTAATATTTATTATGATACGGTATCATAATATGATACACAACCTTTTTTTTTTCATTTAATTCTATGCCACATCATCAAATTTGTTTAGGTGGCATGCATGATACTAGTTATGATATTCCCATTGCGGGAGGTCTTAATAAACGAAAATGTGAGATTGCCTTTCCGCATTATAAAAATATTTGTATAGCCAAACTTGGAAGGGCTGAACTTACCGAATCGGTTGGTCTTAGCTTGGTTGAGCGGTTGGTGTACTCTGATGTGGTTGATGCTGCTGATGATTTGGTCTTTGGTACCCGGAATTCTCCGCTTCAGTTTATCAGAGCAGGTGGCGATCGACAAGCTGTGGACTTTTTTGATTTTACTGATTTTCTGAACTGGCTCTGGTACATGGCTCACTCCAAATATCAGAAACGTATTGCCGCATATGCTACTACCTATTCAGCCTATGGATAGGTTCCCGGTCAATCCTCTGACCTTGTTGCTGAATGTTAGCGGTGCAGTTCTCTCTCAATTTGCAGCCACTCCAGCTGGACCGTATCATTCTGCTCCCCTGGATGTCGTCCGAACTGACAATCTCAAAGAAGGAGGGCACTCCACAACGGCGCCGCACCTGGGGTTAGCGGTGCGGCGGTTGTACCACGCCCGCCAGCTGCCTAGCTGGGAAACCAACCGAGCCTCCACCCCCTGCCAGCCAGTGGCGTAACCAACGGTAAAATAGAGCGTGTGCACATTAAGAGTTAAGTGCTATACTACTGTATTTAGCCAAAAAATCTGCAAAATATGTCATGATACATAATTTTTTTTTAATTCTGGGTGTGCCACGGCCCATCCGTGCTACCCACTAGATACGCCATTGCTGCCAGCTAGCCACCGAGCCCCACCCCCCGCCAATCCTACGCCAGCTAGCCGGCCTAGCCCAGGTGCTCAGCCCACCAACCAGCGAGCGCACCCTTTCCCTAACCAGCCCCTCCTGTCGCTGCCTATATAAGGGAGCACATACCTGCCTCTATATAGCACCTGCCGCCGGCGGTTCTCTCCGTTGTTCGAAAAGCCGCTCACGGACCGGCACATCCAGGCCATCGTGGCTTTGTTCGGCTGGGAGGCATCGGCACTTCCAATGCAGGGAGACCTAGCGTGGAGATGGGGAGCTAGAACCCATCTGGGTGGGGTAGATGGTGGGCCTTGCTAATGTCTTCGCAACCCCTCAAAACCCTTGTGTGGAACGTGCGTGGGCTGAACTCACGTGCACGGAGGAACGCTGTATTTCAGGTGGTGGCGGCGGCAAATCCTATTATAGTCTGCCTGCAAGAGACCAAGCCAGAGGTGGTAACCAACGAAGTTGTAAGACAATGTCTAGGGAATAAATTTGAGCTTTTCTACTTTGCGCCGGCGATGGGCTCTTGCGGTGGGGTGCTGGTCGCGTGGGACCCGCTCATCGTAACGCTATCCAGGCCCCGTAGCACGACCAACACGGTTACGGCCCTTGTCCAACAGGATGGTGGACACACTTGGTGGCTCACAGGCGTGTACGGGCCTCAGGGCGACGCGGAGAAAGTGGATTTCATGGAGGAGATCAGTGACATCCGTGACTTGCATGCGGGACCTTGGGCAATTGTGGGGGATTTTAACCTTCTGGTCAAAGAGCAGGTTAAGAGCAACGCCCGCGTGAATAGACGGTTGATAGCCAGATTCCGATCGCTCCTCAATATATAGGTTGGAGATGAAGGAACTCTATGAGGAGTCAATGTACCTTATGAGGACCGCGACAATGAACGCAGACTACTCGTCCCTCATTAAGATTGGTTTCCGCACTAGTGATCGCAGGAAGATATTAGGGACGCACTTGATGGAGATGAAAGGGGAGCTGATCGCGCTACAAAAGGAGCAGCAAAAAAGGGCGTTGAAAGCTAATCTGGCATCTTCTACTTCAGTTAACATTCAAAGTGCATCTGCTTGGACAACGTCTACTCCCCCGAATGATACTTCTGTGCAGATTGGTGTATCGAGTGTCTAGTGTGAGAATTCAAACACTGCTGCTTTGGAACCAAACATTCAAGACCCACAAAAATTGAACACGAAAGGGCGGAAGAGGAAGAAGACATACCAGCACCCGTTGAACGTTGGCAGAAAAGAAACAAGAACATGCAACAAGTGTGGCTCGAAGGAGCATGATGCTCGAACATGTGATGAACGGCATAAGCTATGAGCTTTGGTCTAGGATGAAAAAAATAGCATTTGTGTACCCCTTATTGTAACTTTTGTTTTGACCAAATGTTCCTGCTATCCCCTTCTAAAATACACTATGTGAAGACTATTTTTTCGTGTGTGTTAACATGAATTCGGCAGTGCTATGTTGAATGACGAAAATAATAGTGTGGCCAGATTGTGTGGCACTTTGTTGCAGAAAATAGTAGCTTGCCAATTGAACATACTTCTAGTTGTTCCGAAAGAAAAGAAGGAAGAAAAATGTGTACTAACTTACATATTTAACTATCGCTATTGAGGTGGAACTTCCAACTTGGTGCCTCGTTGAAGGGAGTGCTACATCCCCAAGCTTAATTCCTTCTCGTCCTCGAGTAGGTAAATGATAACAAGCATAATTTCTATAGTGACATGCTAACAACCATATAAGAACTTTGAAAGTAAAGCAATCAAGGTATGTAATTCAATTCAAGTCATAACAGGCAAGAGGCTATATTAGCATTGAAACAAGCAACATAAGAACATTAGGTGCAAGAGCTCTCGCTGTCCGTGACTCGAATGTGTCCAAATGGTGTTTGCGTGCAAGAAAGTGATATGGGAATATGAGAAAAAGTATATTTTTGTTGAGAACTCAATCTACTAAAGTTTCACACTTGGTCTTCTTTGGAATCTTATCTTGACTCGTCCCCAGACCACTAGCCAGGTACAAGTCAATTTGATCCACTCCTTTTCGATATTTTGAGCACTCATGCAATGGATGAGCGTAAGCACGAGATTTGACACTTAGGATGGCAAAGAGAGAGATATGGTGGAGGAGGAAGACAAAAATGATGAGAAATGCTCACATCAATGAGGACAATAATAGGCGAGAAGGCCAAATGATAGATATGATGTCAGTAGTAGGGATTTCCATGCAACTGATGCACATATGAGGTAAGAAAAGCTCTCTCAATGGAACTAGTGGGGGTGCATCCAACTTTCTCGCTCATGAAGACCTAGAGCTCGTTTGAGGAGGCTCATCCTTGGAATATGCAAGCCAAGTTCTATAGTGTGAAGGTCCCCACATAGCTATATGCATAAATGATCATCTCTATTGAGTACAAGGATAAGAGGGAGTACTAGTGTGGATCTTTCAAAACGATAGTAGTGTTGCCCCTTTCTCTCTTTTTATTTCTTTTTCTCTTTTTTATCTTTTTTTGTATTTTTTTGGTGGCCTCAATGGCTCTTTCTATTTAACTCTCCTTTGTCCTCTTTGGGATCTTTTATTTTGTCCACTTTGGGATCTTTCCTCACTTAAGGGCCACACTCTAATTTACAAGAGGGTATAGAAGATCTTTCACACTTTACAAGGTACTCAAAACATAAAGAAGATGTAGCTATCATGATGTATGAAATGTATGCCGCTGCCAGTGTAGCAGGAACATGTATGAAATGAAGATCAAGTCATGAAGAGGTGGATGTTGCATGGCAATATATCTCGAAAGGGCTATGGAAATGCCTTGATAGTTAGGTATGGTGGCTGTTTTGAGGAAAGATATAAGGAGGTTTATGATGACAGAGAGTATCATGCCAAGGGTTTGGACGCCAACTCTCGGAGTGAGAATGAGGCAAAGCACGGCACGGGAGAGGCTAGCAAATATGAGGAGTTGGAAGTGTCAACTTTTGTAAGGCCCGATATGCGGTACTGTTCCAGATCTAGATTTTTCCATCCAGATCCGGGGATGAAACACATACCGGTCCCACCGCGACATAAGATAATGCCATATGCCCCGGATTTCCAACATGATATCACAACATTACAGCTATAAGGATACAACATCTCATACAATCGGCATACAACTGCCTTAACAAAATGCATCAGCCAAAGATACATGGCTGAGTACAGACTACATTCAAATGCATAGTGGCAAAGGTAAAACACACCATCCCCGTAACCACACGGGTCCAGGCTCTCCGCCGGGATCCGCCTAACTAGTCGTCGTCGAGTCCCCACGAAGGCGTTCAGAAGAAGAGTCGAGGTAGTAATCAACTGCAGCGGCCGATAAGGCAAAACATAAAAGGGAAAAGAAAATCAAGGGGTGAGAATATATCAAAGTCTTGTAACTAACTACTCACGGGTAAGACGGGGGTAGTGGTGAGGTTGCAGACGCACTAGCAATATATGAGTGGCTAACGGTCTATTTTAGAGTAAGATGAGATCCAAGCATTCGATGAGGAATCGCCTCCAACAAGTCTTGCTATCAACTACTTAAGCAATCATAACACCTGTCCTATCCTTGTCCTCCTCTTCGCATCCCGACGAAGAAGAAGCATTCAAGGCAGACACACGTTGATCAAGTTATAGTTATGATTCAGTTGATGTTATCTATGAACAAGACGTAGGTTCAAAGTCGTCCATAACCGTGGACACGTCACGAGGGGATCACCCCACGACTCCTGCGTATGAGGATACCCGGTGTGTATGAAGATAGAAGGCCCGTTGGAAAGCCTCGACAGGCTCATGACTGGCCCAATCAAGCACCGACATAGGAGTCCGCGACTGATATGGAAGGCAGGACTTGGCGCACAAGGCAAGGCTAGAACTAGGAAATTATCTCTGTAATCTAGTACGGACTCCCCGAGACCTAGCCTAGTATATAAAGGCTGGGAGGGGAGACGTCTTGATCATCCAATACACAATCTACTCTCCTGGTCTTGCGAGAACTCGCCTTGGCCTCCCTTGTAATCGCCTCCTCACGCAATAATATCGAGCAGGAAGTGCTTCTCCTGTTAGCCGACGAGTATCGTCCAACCTGTTCCTTCTCTAGGACTAACCCAGGGTCCCTAACCATGGGATTTGCCGAGGTTGATCCTCGTCAATTGGCGCCGTCTGTGGGAACTACACAGGTTGGAATCACAATCTTGGCGTTCCCGCCTTCAGCAAATCAGGACTCGAGGACTAGATCCAAATCTAGCCCGCTCGAGGAGTTCAAGTTCACCACAAGCATCTCCATCGCCCCGTCAAGATCACTTAGCCAGCAGCCGAATCAAGTCCAGCACCTCGACGACCGCCAGATCTATCGCCGACGGAAAAGAACCCGATGGCCCAGAACACAGGCGCGCGGACTCTACATGGGATCCCCACTCGCAGAGTCGCGACGGGGACAGAAGACTCACCAACCACTCGACGACCCGCCGCCACTCGGACTCCCGCCACGCGACAAGACATCGACTCCGAATCCCAGACCGACGAGTACTACGACCCAGACCGAAGACCAGATGAATTCGCCAACTTCATCCGGAACCAGTCGCTCAGCGATGGAATAGAACTCGACCCAAGATTCCACAACCGAACAGAAGATCACTCGCAGATTTTCCAAGTCTCAAGGAGAAGAAGGCAAGCTGGCTCCAGTAAGCTCACAGCCAGAGAGCAACTGGAAGGACCTTGCACGATCCACCGTTTCGAAGACAGTTGGGGACACCTCAGAGCAAGCCACACCCTAGGAGATTGTCGCCTATTCACCGAACTCTCCAACAGCCTCAAGGAGGAAAAGCAACGTGAAGACAAGTGCACTCGAAGAAGCGCGCAGCCACTAGCACCAAGTGCAGAAAGACAATACCGTACGTCCCATGGGCGAATCTGCATGATCCAAGAAGGAAGACCCTCAAAAACAAAGCGAGACGCTTACACCCTGTAGGCCCGAGCAGCCGAGGGCCTAAAGATAGCAGGAATCTACCAACTGTGCGGCGCCGAGACCAGCATCACCTTCTCTCAGATCGACCACCCTCCCACATTCCCAAGGCCGGGGCACGCACCCCTGGTCCTCGAAGCCCAGATCGGAGGTTACGACATGGATAGAGTGTAACACCCCAAAAATTGGGTTATCGATTTTTGTGCTGTTATTCCTTCCTAGCTTTTTCTCCTGATCTTTTTCCCCTGGATTCTGGTTTATGACCAGAACAATCCAGACAATCCTTGACCCTTAAACCCTTTTCTCTTCCCCTTTGCAAGGCAAGATTCCTCCCCAGACCCTCGAGCCGGGATATGCAAGGATATTGACGAGTCCGGTGCAATGTTCTTCATATCAGCTTAATTCCATTTGTGCCGATCGATGGAATTAAATCTCGGAAAATACCTGGACATCTCTAAAGTTTGTGTAAACTTGTGGATATGATCTTGGTTATCCTCTTGACCTCTCCCAAAAATATTGGCTATGATTGAATAAAGGAAATTGTGATTTTCTTTATAAAGACAATAATTCCCTTTTAGCCCATTTGCAAAGGAGCTACCATTTTTGTTTCCCCATTGGTGCTCAAATGAATTGTGGAGCTCCTAGTATCCAACCCATGCCCATTTCTATGAAAACATGGGGTTCCATAGTTCAAAGTTTGAGCATAGCTTCCATTTCCAAATTCAGGGCAGAATAGCACTTTCCAAAGGAAGTGTTATTTATCTTTGTCCATTGCCTCCCAAACTTTTTGTGCCATTTCCCCTTCCCATGTCATGGTGTTGTACCAAATTTGAGCCATAATGGCCAAGCCAGTAATGCACAATAAATTCCCAAAGTTTCTGTCCAGCAGGCAACTTTGTAAAGGAAGTGCAAGCTATCCTTGTCCATTTGAGCTGAAATTTTATGAACATACTTATCCTAGTGTATGATTAAGCTCTGTCAAATTCCAAGCCAAGGGTACCAGTGTGCTATCCACACCACAGCACAAACACCTTCTGCCTAGTTGGTGAATTTGTAAAGGAAGTGACATGTAAAGTGGTCCATTTGAGCTCAAACCTTACAGAGATAATCACCATTGGATAAGATTGCTATGACACAAGTTCCAGATCATTTCACCAGATGAGCCTTCCCTAGTTCAACAAAAACACCTTGCTGGTCCAACCCATGTCATGTCTCTTTCAGAGCCCATGCCAAGCAGGTCAGCCCACCTTGGTTCCTGCGCTTCCTGAGATGTCAACTCACCATGTAGACATGGTCCCTGGTAATAAGCATGCGCGGGACACGTGTTGGCCTGGGTGAACACGCATGTGGCATGCCCAGCTCACGACCAGCTCACGTCCAGCTAGTGCTTGTACTGGATTCCTATCCACATCGTCCTCTTCCTCGCGTTTGGGCATGTCTTTCGTGATCCCCACTCCACGCCTGATCCCCGCGTGCTCTCCCCCTTGTCTTGTAGCCTCTGGAGGCTCATGCCGACACGAGGTGCTCTAGGGCATGGCCGTCGCGTGGCCATGGCCTAGATCCTTCGAGCTCCATCTCCGAGCCCCGCTCCTGGCTATAAGAAGAACAACTTCGAGGCCTCCCAGCATCAACCCGCAGCCACCAGCTCCCTCCCCCTTGAGCCCTTGGCTCAGCCTCGCCTCGTCATGGCCGAGAGCCCTGCAGCCATGGCTGCCGTCGCCATGGCCTCCGACTCGGTCCCTCTTTCCCCCCTTCTCCGCGAGCCTGGACCGCGGCCCGTCCGCCCGCTCGGCCTAGCCCCCCGCCGCTATCGTCCCGGCCGGCCGGAGTGCCTACGTCGCCGCGCCGCGCTGCTGGGACCGCCGCAGCCAATGCGCCATGGCCAGGGGAGGCAGGTCGCCCCGCTCTCCATGGCGCCCCTCTACCCCCAGTCCCCCTTAGAGCAGAGGCCGCCACCGCGCGCCCCGTCGCCTCAGGCCGCTGTCGGCCGAGTCCAGGCGCTCACATCGCGCGCGCCCTGTTCCGTGGCAGACGGCGCCGCCGGCCACCTTGAGTGGCCCCGCAAGCACCTGCGGGTGCGCCCGAACGAGCCGCACCCTGCTCGGCCCGCCCGCGACGCTCCCCTGCTCGCGTCCAGAAAGCAGAGGAGGAGAGAGGAGACCCTGACGCATGGGGCCCGCGCGTCAGCGGGATAGCCTCGGGCCCGCGCGTATTAGACGAAGGCGTATTTCGGAAATACGTTTCCATGTGGAGAAAGCGTATTCATTGCTGCCTCGGGTGGAAGTGCACTTTCACCTAGAGAAAGCGTACTTTCGTTCTACTGCGGGTATAAATGCGCTTTCCTTTTTGGAAAGCGTATTTTGGGTAATGCGTTTGCTCTCTCCAGATCCGAAAGATTATTTTGTGGACGTTCATCCGATAAGGGCATTTTTCTGCTTATCCAACGAACGGCCATATCTCCGCGACCGTGACTCCGATTGCGGTGATTCAAGCGCCCAGGTTCATAGTTTTCCGAGCCCGTTCCGTTGGTGCAACTTTCATGATGTTTTGGCATTGTGAAATTGATCCTTTTGCCCCCGGTTTTCGTTAGGCTTCGCCGGAGAACCGTCGGTCCCGTCAGATCTTTTCGGAAGGTGACCGCACGTCCGTCCGTTGGATTCATCGACACCCCCCATGCAAGCTAGCCATCTGATATATGCTCTAAAGCATCGGGCCGTGTGTTCTTGTGTGCTTTAAAATATGATGTTGCTTAACTGATGAATTCAACTCTGATATGTTAATTTGACCTGACATGCTTATGCGATGCTTGTGTTCTATGTTTATGTCGATCATTCCATGTTCACTTGTGAGTATCATGCTTATGTTCTCTTGACATGCCTACTTGATATGATAAGTTAGAAATGATCATGCCATGTTTACTGGTTCGTATCATGCCCATGTTGTTCATGTTATGTTCATGCTATTATCCCCGTTCATGTTGATCATATCCATGTTCAGTTGTATGGATCATCTGCCTTCACCATGCTTATATGATATCGTGTTGTACTAGTATCGCTATGGTATGTTTTGTTGCTATGCTTGATCATATGTTGCTCAGTTAATATTGTTGATGGGATTGGACTGGAGTAACCGTTGATCAAGTGCCACCGAACCGAGCTTTACTAGTGCAACCTCACTCGCCTGTATGGGCAGGCCTTGGCTTGGGCTATCGTTGTGCCTTCTACGGGTATCACCAAAGAGGGGGGATTATACACGCACGCTACCCTGGCCCGGTAGGTGGTGATAATCTCGACATCCAGAGTTATTTACCCGAGAGTCCCTGTTTGGGACAGTATTTGCCACATGGTGGCCGTTTTCCAATAGGTTGGCCGGTGTCTGGAGGACACAGGGATACCCAAGACAGTATGTCGGTGATACCGTAGGGAGGTTACGTAGTAGGAAAGTTTTGTTGGAGAAGTCCTAGCTCACTCTTGCGGAACGAGTTCCAAGGATCCCGTGGGACAATTTCTGAGGTGCTGGGTGGAGGAAGAACTCCATAGTGTGGGTGACGGGAATGTACCCCGGAAAATCCCATGGTCAGGGACCCTGGGTTAGTCATGAGAGGCACAGGTTGGACGATAAGCTCGCCGGCTAACAGGAGGATACGTTCCTGCTCGATATTATTGATTGGAGATGGCGATTACAAGGGAGCCGAGGCTAGTGCGCACAAGTCTAGGTTACAGATTGTGTATTTCTTCCTCTCGATGTCTCCCCTCCTAGCCCTTATATACTAGGCTAGGTCTCGGGGAGTCCATCCTGATTACAGATGAGGTTTCCTAACCATGATCTTGTTCCGTACGGCAAGTTTGCACCTTCCTCACGACTCTCGGAATCCTACGTCGGTGCCACTAGTGGGCCAAGGCTGGGCCCAGCCGGCATCTTTGTGGGCCTTCTGTCTTCTGGTACACCGGGTAGGCTCATCCATAGGAGTCCTGGGGTCACCACCTCGTCAGTAGCCCCCGAGTGCCTGAGGGACTCGAAGAGGCGCGCAGGGACTCGAATCCACTCTAGCGTCGTTTTGATGTATGCATGGTTCAACCGCGGGTCGCTAGCAGTCTGGGGCCATGACAAAACCTGTTTCGAGGGATTCTAAGCTGAAAGGGCCCAAGGTGTCGACTGATCGAGCCTTGGTGAATTGCACTAGTGGCAAAAACCGCAGTACCCCAATCAAACCCATGTCCCTCGACATGAGCTTGGAACACTGGTGTCTAGAAAATTCATGCCGCTGCAGGTCTTACAGTGATCAATTTTCTCCAGTAAAGTTCGTAGCCTAGGCGCGTCCGCCCAGCTTTTTCTATCATGCATGTGCATGGAAAAGGTTGGGAGTGAAATCGCTCTTCGGCAAGTCCCAGCCCGGCCGATCTTCGCAGCGGGGACTTACCTACACGCTAAGCTTGCGTGGCATCTGGGCACAGTGTATCGTGTTCCAGGAAAATGTATTCTTATTGAGGCACGGAGCCTAGTAGATAATGCACCCACTTGGAATAAACAATCAAGTGGGTGGTTTTAGCGGTCACTCGTTGTAACAGCCCAGTTTTCACAAAAATTAAAATTTTTGTTTTCGGTGTGAATTGATTGATTGACTGGTTTGTTTGCGATGTTTGCGTCCCCGATTTATCGATCGGCGATTATTTTTCCCCCTCTTATCTCGTATCGGGACGGATACCAACCCTTGCCACCCTGACACTCGACCTTTGCGACACCGGGTTTCGCCCGATCACCGTCGCGAAAACCGCACGAGACCAGCCGCAGCCAAATGAACGAAAAACCCCGTTTAATAAGTAAACGAGATATTTTTATAGCGCGCCGGAAAGTGTTCTCAGAACGGTTCCAACGCGAGGTGAACGCCTCCGGCTCGACGCGTTGTTCGCGCAGTTCGAAGTTTTACCCGAATCGGAGCTACTGTGGACCCCCGGCGGTCAGAAACGTGAGCAGCACGCGCGCGACAGAAAAACCGGGGATGTTTTTGCAAACTGCCAGCCACCTGGGCTATATAAAGACCACCCCACCACTTAGGGTTTTCCCTAAGCACCTAGGCAGCCCCTAGCCTCCCAGATCTGGAAAATCCCCCCCATTTTCTCATTTTTAGCCCAATTTCAGTCAAACCCTAGCCCTTGCGGATCTGGACCGTCGGATCGGCCGATCCGACGGCCCAGATCGGCTCCACCACCCACCTCTCTCTCTCCTCTCTCCCTCCACGCCGTCTCCTCCCGTGGGCTCCCTATGGCCGTGCCGCCCGCGCTCCGGCAGGCTGGCCGGCGAGCCGCCGCCGCCCGGCCACCTCTCCTCCTCCTTCCTCTCCCTTCCCTTCCCTCCTCCTCTGGCCCTCACCATCTCCCTCTCTTCCCTCTCGCAGGAGCAGCCGCTCCATGGCCACGAGCAGAAGCTCGAGGATCTCGGTCCCGCCGACGCTTGGTTCCGCCGCCAGTCGGCGACCGCACAACCGCGGCTGGATCCGGCGCCCGACGACCCCACGCCCGGATCCAGGCGGACCCGCCGCCCCACCGCGCCTGGACTTCGCCGGAAGTGTGCCCCGTCGCCGGTGGCCGCTGCTTCCGCTCGATCGGGAAGAACAGCGAGGCGAACCGCTCGCCCAGCCGCTCGCTGCGTCCAAGCTGGGCCGGCGCGCCCCCATGCCAAGCCGGCGGCCAGATCCAGCCCAGCCAGCCCATGCCGGCCTCCAGGCCAGATGGGCCATGGCTCAGAGGTGAGCGCCCTCCGTTTTTTTATTTGTTTTTTTTCTGCTACCTGTTGGGCTCGGCCCAGTTGAGCTAGATTCGGCCCAGTGCATGTTTTTTTTTCTGGGCTTTTTATTTATGTGTTAATTGTTGCGATGTTGCGGTAGCTATAACTTTTCATCGGTAGCTCCGATGAAGACACTTTCTACATGAAAGTTGCTCCGTTTTGCGCGTAGATTATTAAAATGTTGCTTGTTTTCATGTTTGACTTTGTTTACATGCTGTTTACCTGCTAATTACACTGCTTGCCACCGTAAACTGTAACTGCTATAACTTTTTAACCGTTGCTCTGTTTAAAATGTTCTTTATATGTAACTTGTCTAGAATTTCGTGTAGATTGTGTTTATGCTGTTCTTTCTTGCTAATAAAAATAATAAAATATACTTTAGGTCAAAACAGTACCAAATTCCATTTTTATCGTGGGGTCCGCAATAGTTTTCCATGTCTAGGATTTCACCCCACTTAAATTGACTAGCTTAGGTAGTTTAGTTATGCTTCACCTCTTGCCATTCTTGAGTGAGTTGCCATGTTAACAACCTTGCTCACCCTAAGTAGCTAAACAACTTGAACCGTTGTAAACGAGCGGTATCGTCGTGTGTGACGAGTACTGCACTTAACCTGTTAGTAACCGCTCTCGACGGTAGGTGCGATGTCTCGTGTTGCCTTCTTGTTGATGCTTGCTCGTGTTTGCCTCGTAGTAATAGATGCTTTCTCGGTGATTGCTTTCCAGTGTTTACCGTCTTGTGTGCTTCCGCGGGTACCTCTCGGAGACGATGCGAGCTTGCGATCAACTACACCTTCGGAACCCGACTTATCAACAGGCAAGGACTATGCATTACTTATGATCCATTCTATTTCAACCAGCGGTTTGCATGCTAGTATAGGTTAGGTTCGATGTTTGATCCTACCACATGTTTACAGCCTATTTCAAACCGATACAGCCATGTCCCCTCTCAGCAAACCTTGTACTGCTATGTTACTATTGCTCGTTGCTCAACCCCTTCTTAGTATGCATGCTTAGGATGCTACGATGTTACCCTGTTACTCCTTGGTTTGGGATATCACATCATTATTATATTGTTGTTGATGATATGATTATTATAATGTTGACTATATTCGACGAAGGATGGAAGGTCTAGGCTATCCCGCCCCGACGCTTTGTTCCATTCGAGTCACCTAGGACCCGAGTTCTGGGTATTAGTTTTAAGACTGAGCGTGCCTAACCGCATGTGGGATTTTATGGGGTCCCCTTTTCTTACCTACCTAGCTTCAAACACTTCAAGTGGTGGCCCAAGCTGATTTACCATTTGAAATCGTGTGTGTGCTGGTCAGCCGCCAGTAGTTTTCAAACCAACCTGGACCAGTGAGGACATAGTTCCCTTGCTGGCCCCCCTTGTCCGGCTGAGGACCCGGTTTCCCATGTGTGATTAACCGGCTATCCAAACCTGCGACAGACGGTAGAGACCAGATCGAGAGAGCGGCCGGCTCCTGAGATAGATGTCGACTCACCCGGGGCCACCCGGATTTGTTCGTTGTTAGTTAGAGGGACCTGTCGTTTTGGATCTCTTGGAACTAAATCATAAAATGGTTGCCTATAATGGGTAGCAACTGAGAGAGATGGACGTGCGTGCGGAGCCTCGTAATGGGCAGTTGGTACACCCCTGCAGGTTTAAATCTTTTCGAGAAGTTGTGTCCACGGTTATGGACGACTTGAGACCTACTCCTTGTTCATAGACAACAACAACTGAGACAATCTTAATATAACTTGATCAACGTGTGTGTGCCTTGACTGCTTCTTCTTCGTCGGGATGCGAAGAGGAGGACAAGGATAGGATAGGTGTTATGTTTGCGTAAGTAGTTAATAGCAAGACTTGCTGGAGGCGATTCCTCATCGAATGCTTGGCTTCTTACCTTACTCTCTAGATTGTTAGCCACTTCATAAATGCTAGTGCGACAGCAACCTCACCACTTAACCCTTCCTTACCGTAAACTACTAGTTGTCCTAGAATGACGAGTGATGAAGTCCTTGCTGGGTCAGATGACCACTACAGTTGGATGCTGAGTACCTCTGTACTCATGATACTACCCCCAAACTCTTTTCAGGGTTCTTGATCGACAACAGGTATGGTGATCGACGTTTCACGTGGAGACTCGACGACGACTAGTTAGGCGGATCCCGGCGGAGGGCCTGGACCCGTGTGGTTATGGGGATCGATGTTTTTCTCTTTGCCACTAGGCATTTGCTTGTAGTCTGTACCCAAACATGTACCTTCCGCTGATGTTTTTTTAAGGCAGTTGTATGCCGATTGTATGAGATGTTGTATCCTTGTATCTGTAATGTTGTGATATCATGTTGGAAATCTGGGGCATATGGCTTTGTCATATGTCGCGGTGTGACCGATATGTGCTTTGTCCCCGGATCTGGGTGGAAACACCTTGATCTGAAACAGTACCGCATATCGGGCCTTACAACTTGGTATCAGAGCCTTACCGACCGTAGGATCCCTTCTCTGGCCGAAGTCGAGTCTAGACAAAAACTATTTTGTAGTTACTAAGTTAGTTGTCGGAGAGTAGGATTCTTTTTACTCCTTACCCTTGCCCTGGTTAGGACAAGTGACGTAAGTGTTTTAATTCTCGTCTTATCCCCTTCAAACTCTAGGATCTCGAGTGTGTGGAGTTTCGGAACCGTTACAATGCCTTGCTTGCAGCGTATTGTCTCGATTCCGAGCTCAGGTGGGAATCATGTAGTACCTTCATCTTTTCTGCATTCCTGTAATTATCTTGATCGTCCATTGCCCTCCCTCCTTTTACCGGTGTTTTCTCGACTTGCGTCGAAAAGCACTATCCTTTTGACCAAGTTTGTCTTTCGTTCCTCCTCTTGAAACCGACGGTTTCGTTTTTCCGACGATGTCGTCTCTCTGCGGAAATTTATCTCGACGGAAGTTCGACGTCGACATGCAGCAGAGTCCCTTGTTGGTGGTGTTGAGGATCATCGAATCTCTTTTCTCTTCCCCTCCCCCCCGGATCGTCCTGGATCTCGGGACGAGATCCATTGTTGGTGGTGTTGTATTGTAACAGCCCAGTTTTCACAAAAATTATAAAAATTGTTTTCGGTGTGAATTGATTGATTGACTGGTTTGTTTGCGGTGTTTTCATCCCCGATTTATCGATCGGCGATTATTTCCCCCCCTCTTATCTCGTATCGGGACGGAGACCGACCCTTGCCACCCTGACACTCGACCTTTGCGACACTGGGTTTCGCCCGATCACCGTCGCGAAAACCGCACGAGACCAGCCGCATCCAACGGAACGAAAAACCCCGTTTAATAAGTAAACGGGATATTTTTATAGCGCGCCGGAAAGTGCTCTCGGAACGGTTCCAACGCGAGGTGAACGCCTCCGGCTCGACGCGCTGTTCGCGCAGTTCGAAGTTTTACCCGAATCGGAGGTACTGCGGACCCCCGGCGGTCAGAAACGTGAGCACCGCGCGCGCGAGAGAAAAACCGGGGATGTATTTGCAAACTGCCAGCCACCTGGGCTATATAAAGACCACCCCACCACTTAGGGTTTTCCCTAAGCACCTAGGCAGCCCCTAGCCTCCCAGATCTGGAAATCCCCCCCCCCCATTTTCGCATTTTTAGCCCAATTTCAGTCAAACCCTAGCCCTCGCGGATCTGGACCGTCGGATTGGCCGATCCAACGGCCTAGATCGGCTCCACCACCCACCTCTTTCTCTCCTCTCTCCCTCCACGCCGTCTCCTCCCGTGGGCTCCCTATGGCCGCGCCGCCCGCGCTCCGGCAGGCTGGCCGGCGAGCCGCCACCGCCCGACCACCTCTCCTCCTCCTTCCTCTCCCTTCCCTTCCCTCCTCCTCTGGCCCTCACTATCTCCCTCTCTTCCCTCTCGCAGGAGCAGCCGCTCCATGGCCACGAGCAGAAGCTCGAGGAGCTCGGTCCCGCCGCCGCTTGGTTCCGCCGCCAGCCGGCGACCGCACGACCGCGGCTGGATACGGCGCCCGACGACCCCTCGCCCGGATCCAGGCGGACCCGCCGCCCCACCGCGCCTGGACTTCGCCGGTAGTGTGCCACGTTGCCGGTGGCTGCTGCTTCCGCTCGATCGGGAAGAACAGCGAGGCGAACCGCTCGCCCAGCCGCTCGCTGCGTCCAAGCTGGGCCGGCGCGCCCCCAAGCCAAGCCGGCCTTCAGGCTAGATGGGCCACGGCCCAGAGGTGAGCGCCCTCCGTTTTTTTATTTGTTTTTTTTTCTGTTACCTGTTTGGCTCGGCTCAGTTGAGCTAGATTCGGCCCAGTGCATGTTTTTTTTTCTGGGCTTTTTATTTATCTGTTAATTCTTGCGATGTTGCGGTAGCTATAACTTTTCACCGGTAGCTCCGATGAAGACATTTTCTACATCAAAGTTGCTCCGTTTTGCATGTAGATTATTAAAATGTTGCTTGTTTTCATGTTTGACTTTGTTTACATGCTGTTTACCTGCTAATTACACTGCTTGCCACCGTAAACTGTAACTGCTATAACTTTTTAACCGTTGCTCTGTTTAAAATGTTCTTTATATGTAACTTGTCTAGAATTTCGTGTAGATTGTGTTTATGCTGTTCTTTCTTGCTAATAAAAATAATAAAATATACTTTAGGTCAAAACAGTACCAAATTCCATTTTTATCGTGGGGTCCGCAATAGTTTGCCATGTCTAGGATTTCACCCCACTTAAATTGACTAGCTTAGGTAGTTTAGTTATGCTTCACCTCTTGCCATGCTTGAGTGAGTTTCCATGTTAACAACCTTGCTCACCCTAAGTAGCTAAACAACTTGAACCGTTGTAAACGTGCGGTATCATCGTGTGTGACGAGTACTCCACTTAACCTGTTAGTAACCGCTCTCGACGGTAGGTGCGATGTCTCGTGTTGCCTTCTTGTTGATGCTTGATCGTGTTTGCCTCGTAGTAATAGATGATTGCTCGTTGATTGCTTTCCAGTGTTTACCGTCTTGTGTGCTTCCGCGGGTACCTCTCGGAGACGATGCGTGCTTGCGATCAACTACACCTTCGGAACCCGACTTATCAACAGGCATGGACTATGCATTACTTATGATCCATTCTATTTCAACCAGCGGTTTGCATGCTAGTATAGGTTAGCTTCGATGTTTGATCCTACCACATGTTTACAACCTCTTTCAAACCGATACAGCCATGTCCCCTCCCAGCAAACCTTGTACTGCTATGTTACTATTGCTCGTTGCTCAGCCCCTGCTTAGTATGCATGCTTAGGATGCTACGATGTTACCCTGTTACTCCTTGGTTTGGGATATCACATCATTATTATATTGTTGTTGATGATATGATTATTATAATGTTGACTATATTCGACGAAGGATGGAAGGTCTAGGCTATCCCGCCCCGACGCTTTGTTCCATTCGAGTCACCTAGGACCGGAGTTCCGGGTATTGGTTTTAAGACTGAGCGTGCCTAACCGCGTGTGGGATTTTATGGGGTCCCCTTTTCTTACCTACCTAGTTTCAAACACTTCCAGTGGTGGCCCAAGCTGATTTACCATTTGAAATCGTGTGTGTGCTGGTCGGCCGCCAGTAGTTTTCAAACCAACCTGGACCAGTGAGGACATAGTTCCCTTGCTGGCCCACGTTGTCCGGCTGATTACCCTGTTTCCCATGTGTGATTAACCGGCTATCCAAACCTGCGACAGACGGTAGAAACCAGATCGAGAGAGCGGCCGGCTCCTGAGATGGATGTCGACTCACCGGGGGCCACCCGGATTTTTTCGTTGTTAGTTAGAGGGACCTGTCGTTTCGGATCTCTTGGAACTAAATCATAAAATGGTTGCCTATAATGGGTAGCAACTGAGAGAGATGGACGTGCGTGCGGAGCCTCGTAATGGGCAGTTGGTACACCCCTGCAGGGTTAAATCTTTTCGAGAAGCCGTGTCCACGGTTATGGACGACTTGAGACCTACTCCTTGTTCATAGACAACAACAACTGAGACAATCTTAATATAACTTGAGCACCGTGTGTGTGCCTTGACTGCTTCTTCTTCGTCGGGATGCGAAGAGGAGGACAAGAATAGGATAGGTGTTATGTTTGCGTAAGTAGTTAATAGCAAGACTTGCTGGAGGCGATTCCTCATCGAATGCTTGGCTTCTTACCTTACTCTCTAGATCGTTAGCCACTTCATAAATGCTAGTGCAGCAGCAACCTCACCACTTAACCCTTCCATACCGTAAACTACTAGTTGTCCTAGAATGACGAGTGATGAAGTCCTTGCTGGGTCAGATGACCACTACAGTTGGATGCGGAGTACCTCTGTACTCATGATACTACCCCCAAACTCTTTTCAGGGTTCTTGATCGACAACAGGTATGGTGATCGACGTTTCACGTGGAGACTCGACGACGACTAGTTAGGCGGATCCCGGCGGAGGGCCTGGACCCGTGTGGTTATGGGGATCGATGTTTTTCTCTTTGCCACTAGGCATTTGCTTGTAGTCTGTACCCAGACATGTACCTTCCGCTGATGTATTGTATTTAAGGCAGTTGTATGCCGATTGTATGAGATGTTGTATCCTTGTATCTGTAATGTTGTGATATCATGTTGGAAATCCGGGGCATATGGCTTTGTCATATGTCGCGGTGGGACCGATATGTGCTTCGTCCCCGGATCTAGGTGGAAACACCTAGATCTGGAAAAGTACCGCATATTGGGCCTTACACTCGTGGAGCTTCTCCGAGTGCTCGGGTGTAGAGGGATATTTGCTCGGGAGTTCGTCGAGTGCTTGAGTATATAGAGTTTTGCGAGCAATCGCTCGAATATCGCTTTTGCTCTCGGGGTGAGGGAGCACCCGATACTCCAGGACCGCTCGATCTGGCGAGTGCAGGTCTGCTCATCTTGCGTCATGGTGAGGGAGCACCCGAAACTCTCATGGGTGCGAGTGATCACTCGAGCACGTTTTTACTTCTGGGTGAGGGAGCACCCAAAACTCTCATGGGTGCGAGTAATCACTCGAGCACGTTTTTACTTCTAGGTGAGGGAGCACCCGAAAACTCTCATGGATGGATACGCTCCCGATGGGAGTTAGATATATTTGAAAAATGTATTTAAACTATGCAAAAAACGGTGCTTGCAAGATGCCTCTTCTGCTGTATGCCTCTTTAATTTACCTCTTGTTTGGTGAAGATAACTATCTCCTTGCTGGAGGACCGTCAAAAGATGCTCTGGCTGCTAACCGTCATGTCTGCATGACCAGTCATAATGATGGCTTTTGGTGGCGTGCTGCAGCTGCCTGTTGAGTTATCGATGCGCGCATTGAAACCACGCGAGATTTGACGCGTCCAGCGGACTGTGCCACCCGTGTGAAGGCATCTTTGCCTCGGAATTCGACTCGCCCGGCGTGTTTGGTCTTTGATTTAATGGCTCCCGTCGTCTGAGCTTCTATGTTGGGTTTGTGCTATAAATAGGCCCCTCTTTTTCTTCTAGCAGCTGTATTCTTCCTCTGATCATCTTGCTTCTCTTTATCTTCCTCTTCTCATGGCACCCAAGCGTGGAGCTGGTATGACTGGCCATGGTCGTGCTCGCCGCGGCCGTGGTGGTCGTACTCCGCGTTCTTCTCGAGGTGGTCGTCATGGTGCAGCGTTGGTGCCTTCCTCCTCTTCCTCGGAGGAGGGTGTTTGGTGTTATGACTTTCTCCTGCACGTCCGTGGCCGGGGCGTTGCTCGTATTCTTCTTCCTTCTGCATTTGCTGCCATTGTTTCTGTGCGTGGCCTTGATAGCTTGCTGCTTCGTCTTAAGGGGTGCGCTCGATCTCCTTCTTATGTTAAGTTGGAGATCTATAGTTTCTGCTTGATTTTTCTTGGCTTTGGCTGGAAATCCTTTGCTCGTCGGTTGAACCTGCGTGATGGTGACACTCTTTGTTGCCGTTTTGATGGTAAAGACACTCTTGTCATCCGCGCTTTTGACCCGAGCGACAACCGCATGGATCCGTACTAGCCGGAGATAGGCAGTGATGGTTTTGACAGGTCTAGGAGTCCTTCGTTTGCGTCTTCAACTGCTTCCTCCTCCGGTGACTCTTTGGGTGCTGATGCGGAGCCGTCATCAACTTCTTCCCCCTCCGGTTCTGAAGAGGATCTCGACGTCAAACCACCAGTCAAGCGGGCGCGCCAGGCGACCTTGTAGAACTGGAGGTGGCAGCGTCATCTTCGTCGGCAGCTCGAGTGGACCTGGAGAAGAAGCTGGTGGAGCAGGAGAAGAAGCTGGTGGAGCATCTTCTTCAACTGTTCTGCAAATAAGTTGAGCTTCACCTTTTGTTATGTCATTGACATCATGAGCCTGCTGTTTCGACTCCTCCTTTGTCTGTGATGTTGCTTGCTGTCTTGGTGACAATCATCCCAGCATGGGCACTCATGTAGAAGTCATAATTCCTTGGGTGAATGATGCTGTAGGCTTATTTGTGCCTTTTGTAACTAGGTTAGTTCTCCATGTAATGAGGATTGCCCTCGAGAAATCAGAGCTGCCTTCTATCCAATGTACTTTCGAATCTTTTGTACTAAGAATGATCTTCGGGCCCTTGTAATGCGAACTATGCTTGAGTCTTTGTAATGGAATCTGTCTTCGAGTCCTTTGCAAACGAGAGTGGTCTTCGAGTCCTTGGCGATCGAAACCTGTCTTCAAGTCCATTAGAACTTCGCTTTGTGGGTTCTATCGGGTGGGCGACAGCGCTCCCGATGGGAGTAGCCCCTGAGGCTACGTTTGAGTCGAAGAGTCGAACGTAGGCTAAGATCTGTTTCCTTTGTCATTCTTCCATTATTTCCTGTCTTTTATCGGGTGCGCGACAGCGCTCCCGATGGGAGTGGCCCCCGAGTCTTTAGGTGATCGTTGGAGATTGGGTGAAGACTTAAATATTTGTCTGCGTCCTGCGCTCCGTCCGTATTTCTTCGGAGTACAGGGTGTTCCATCTAGTTGTAGACGTGTCTTTCCCTTTGATTCTGGACAGTGTTCAATGGGTGGCGCTTGTCGATGGGTTTTTTTCTTGGTCCCTTTTGAGCTTTGGACTGCATGAGCCACGACGATGTCTCTCAGGAGGAGATTTTGCAATCGAGCCCCCGAGTGCTTTTGAGAAAGATCGCGATTGTGACGATAGCGTGTCTCGGGGTGTATTTGTGCTTGAGCCCCCGAGTGCTTTTGTGAGAGGTCGAGATTGCGACAATAGTGTCTCTCAGGGGGAGTTGTGTGCTTGAGTCCCCGAGTGCTTTTGTGAGAGGTCGCGATTGCGATGATAGCGCCTCTCGGGGGGAGTTTTTGTGCTTGAGCCACCGAGTGCTTTTGTGAGAGGTCGCGATTGCGACGATAGCGTCTCTCGGGGGGATTTTTTGTGCTTTAGCCCCCGAGTGCTTTTGTGAGAGGTAGCGATTGCGACGATAGCGTCTCTCGGGGGGAGTTTTTGTGCTTGAGCCCCTGAGTACTTTTGTGAGAGGTCGCGATTGCGATGATAGCGTCTCTCGGGGGGATTCTTTGTGCTCGAGCCCCCGAGTGCTTTGGTAATAGATCGCGATTGCGACGCTAGCGTCTCTCAGGGGGAGTTTTTGTGCTCAAGCCCCCGAGTGCTTTGGTAAGAGATCGCGATTGCGACGATAGCGTATCTCGGGGGGAGTTTTTGTGCTCAAGCCCCCGAGTGCTTTGGTAAGAGATCGCGATTGCGACGATAGCGTCTCTCGGGGGGAGTTTTTTGTGCTCAAGCCCCCGAGTGCTTTGGTAAGAGATCGCGATTGCGACGATAGCGTCTCTCGGGGGGGGGGTTTGTGCTCGAGTCCCCGAGTGCTTTGTTGTGGTAGGATTTGGGCAACATCATTTTATTGCATCGAAGGTTTACATGAGCTGCCAGATGAGCATGACTGGTGGAGACTATGGGTAGAACAGGCGTAGGTTCGCTAAGTTCCATGGATTTCCCACGTCGTCGTCAGTCTTCGGGTTTTTCAGTCTATAGGCGCCTCCTCCTATGACTTCTGTGATTATGAACGGTCCTTCCCATTGGGGGGCGAGCTTGTGAACTTTCTCTGTTATGAGCCGTAGGACAAGGTCGCCTTTATTGAAGGTTCTGGTGCGCAGGCGACTGCTTTGGTAAGTTCACAGTTTGTCCTGGTATCCCTCTGACTTTGCTAGGGCTGTGTCCCTTGCTTCGTCTTCTGTGTCTTTGTCATCTTGCAGCGCTTCTTCTGCTTCCTCTTCTTTGTACCCTGAGATCCGGGGTGCCCCAAATTTGAGGTCATGTGGTAGCACCGCCTCCGACCCGTACACCATAAAGAAAGGTGTGTACTGGGTTGCAGTATTCAGGGTGGTGCGTAGGCTCCATAGTACGGCAGGGAGCTCTTCTACCCAGTTTCCCGCGGCCTGCTCGAGGGGTGCGAGGAGCCGCTTTTTGAGTCCTCCGCATACTAGGACGTTTGCTTTTTCCACCTGGTCGTTGGATTGTGGGTGTGCGACTGATGCATAGTTGATTTTGATGCCCAGTTCTTCGCAGAAGTTCTGGAATTCTGTTGCTATGAAGTTTGTGCCATTGTCCGTGATGATGTTGTGTGGCACCCCGAACCTGAAGATGATTGATTTGATGAAGTTCACCGCCGTGAGGGCTGTGGAGCTGGTGATGGGCACTGCTTCGATCCATTTGGTGAACTTGTCGACTGCTACTAGCATGTGAGTTCTTCCTCCCTTTGATGATTTCTTCAGTGGGCCCACCATATCGAGTCCCCAGGTGGCGAAGGGCCATGATAGTGGTATGGTCTTGAGTTCTGAGGCTGGGGCGTGCGGCCTGCTGGCGAATTTTTGACAGGAGATGCAGCGTCGTACGATGTCTTCTGCGTTTTTCATCGCAGTGGGCCAGTAGAACCCTGCTCGGAACGCTTTAGATACGAGCGCTCGGCTACTCGCGTGGTGCCCGCAGGTGCCCACGTGGATTTCAAGTAGTAGGGCTTTGCCGTCTTCTTCATCGATGCACTTCTGGAGTATCTGGGTGATGCTTCGCTTGTATAACTGTCTGTCGATGACTGTGAATGCCTTGGATCGGCGGCTGATGCGTCGGGCTTCTGAGACGTCTTGCGGTAGTGTGCCGTCGATTAGGAATCGGAGGAATGGTCTTGTCCATGGTGGTCCTTCAAGTGTTGTTGAATCCGTAGGTTCGACCTCTTGGCTGTTGTTGCCTTCAGATGGACTTGCTGATGCCAGTTGTGCTGGCTCTGTGGTGTCGTCATCTACAGCTGCCTCTGGTGCTGCTGGTTTCTCCTTGATGGATTGCTGGTTGATGCTTTCAAGGAAGACGCCGGGTGGTACTGGTCCTCGAGTCAAGCCGATGTTTGCGAGTTCGTCGGCTTCTGTGTTGTTTGCGCTGGGGATATAATTGAGCTCGCAGCCTTCGAAACTTCCTTCGAGTGTGTTATAGAGCTTCTGATAGGCCGCCATGTTGTCAGCTACTGCATTGCAGTCTTTCATCGCCTGTTGGACGACGAGGTTGGAGTCTCCGTAGATTACGAGGCGAGTGGCACCACATGTTTTGGCCATATGCATGCCATAGAGCAGTGCCTCGTATTCAGCTTCGTTGTTGGAGGCGTGGCTGAAGTTGATCTGGAGGATGTATTTGAGTTTGGTTCCTTTGGGGGAGACCAGAACGACTCCTGCTCCGGCTCCTTGCTGTCTTTTGGACCCGTCGAAGAACAGTGTCCATGAGTTCGACAGGTTCGGGGGGCCTGGTGTTTGGACCTCCGTCCACTCGACCAGAAAATCTGGGAGTACTTGGGCCTTGATTGCTGTCGGGTGCTTTAATTGTAGGTCCCGTGGACTGAGCTTGATGTTCCACGCGGCGACTCGCCCAGTCGCTCCGGGGTTGTTAAAAATGTCTGCGAGTGGTGCGCTACTCACGATTGTGATGGGGTGCTTGTCGAAATAGTGCGACACCTTTCTTGAGGTAGTGATGATGGCCAGTAGTAGCTTCTGGTAGTGTGGGTACCACTACTGGGATTTTGTCAAGAGCATGCTGAGGTAGTATATCGGCCTCTGTATGCTCTGGATCTTGCCTTCCTCTGTGCGCTCGACGACGAGTACTGTGCTTACCACGCTGTTGCGTGCTGCTACGTAGAGGTATAGTTGTTCTTTTTCTTTGGGTACCGCCAGGGTCGGTGGGGTCAACAGTGTCTTCTTCAGGTCCGCGAATGCTTTGCGGGCTTCTTCAGTCCACTCGAATTTCTCTCATTTTCTCAGCAACTGGTAGAATGGCAACGTGCGTTCTCCCAATCTTCTGATGAAACGACTCAGGGTTGCGAGTCTTCCGGTGAGCTGCTTCACGCCTGTGATGTTGGTTGGTTCCTGCATCCTGGCGATTTCTTGAACTTTCTCGGGGTTCACTTCGATTCCTCGAGTAGAGACCATGTACCCGAGCAGCTTCCCGGCTGGGACGCCGAACGCGCACTTCTTCGGGTTGAGTTTGATTCTGTATTTGTTGAGTGCTGCAAAGGTCTCGCACATGTCGTCGAGTAGTGTATTTGCGCTCTAGGTTTTGATGACGATGTCATACACGTAGACCTGTACATTTCTTCTAATTTTCTCTTTTAAGCACGCTTGCATCATTCGCTGGTATGTAGCACCTGCGTTTTTGAGTCCGAAAGGCATTGTCCTGTAGCAGAATACGCCGTAAGGGGTGATGAATGCCGTATGCTCTTCGTCTTCTTCCTTTATCCTGATCTGATTGTATCCTGAGTAAGCGTCGAGGAACGATAGTAGATCGCATCCTGCTGTCGAGTCGATTATCTGGTCAATTCTTGGTAGGGGAAAGTGATCCTTTGGGAAGTGTTTGTTGATTGGACCATAGTCGACGCACATTCGCAGTACGTCCGTGTCTTTCTTGGGGACTAGCACAGGGTTGGCGACCCAAGTGGATTTCTTCGTCTCTCGAATGAATTGGGCGTCGAGTAGTCGGTTGACTTCCTCCCCGATTGCTCTGCGTTTGGGTTCTCAGAATCTTCGTAGCGCCTGCTTCACTGGCTTGGTGTTTGGCTTGATGCGCAGCGTGTTCTCTACGAACTCGCGCGGTACTCCTAGCATGTCGGCTGGGCACCAGGCAAAGATTTTCCATTCTTCGCGGAGGAAAGTGATGAGGGCCGTCGCTTGCTCTTCCGGGAGGTGGGCGTACACGCGGACTGTTTTTTCTGGGTCTGTCGGGTGTACTTGGTGGGTGACCGTGTCGCTGTCGATCTTGAAGTCCCGTCCATACTCTTTTGACTCGCTTCGGCTTGCTAGCGGAAAGATACTCTTGTCTGTTGCCATGGCTATTTCTGTGAGTTCTTGCTCGGTTCCGAAGGTGTCAGATACTTTGTGGGAATCGCGGTCACATTTGTCTGACTTGATGAAGCTCCCGTTGACTGTGATGACGCTCGCGGATCCTGGCATCTTGATTTTAAGGTAGGCGTAGTGCGGAATCGCCATGAATTGTGCGAACGCTGGACGCCCCAATATGGCGTGGTACTGTGATTGCCAATCGAGTACTCCGAACTTGAGGGTGCGTCTTGCGAAATTGCGTCTGTTGCCGAAGACGACTTCGAGCTCGATTAATCCAAGGGAAATAGCTGCTTCTCCTCGGACTACTCCGTATAACATGGTGCTTGATTTCTTCCATACTGATCGAGGGATCAACATCTAGCGCAGGGTACTGACGAAGATTATGTTTATACTGTTGCCTCCGTCCATGAAGATTCTGTCCATGTCGTACCCTCCGATTTGAGCGTCGAGGACCAGGGGCGCGTGCCCCGGCCTTGGGACTGCATGCGGGTGGTCGCTTTGGGAGAACGTGATGCTGGTTTCTGCGTCGTGTAGCTGGTAGACTTCGAATGCGTTAAGATTCTCGGCTGCTCTAGCCTGCAGGATGAAGGCGTCCTGTTGGGCTTGCGATACCTTGCCTTCTTGGATCGTGCACACCTGTCCTTGAGTGGGCGACTGCTCGGCTCGTCGGGCGCGCTTGGCTTCTTGCTGTTTTTCCTCCTTGAGGCTGTCGGCGTGTTCATTGAACATGCGACAGTCTCCCAGAGTGTGGCTCGATCTGATGTTTCCCCAGTTGTCTTCGAAGCAGTGGGTCGTGCATGGTCCTTCTAGCTGTTCCCTGATCGTGAGCTTGCCAGACACGGCGTGCCGTTTCCTCCTTGAGAGTCGGAAGAATAGCGCGTGGTCCGCTGGGTGCTCGTGAGCTTGCGGGTCGACTTCGATCCCTGCACTTAGATTCTGGTTCCTTATGAGATTGGCGAATTCATCTGGCCTTCGGTCTGGGTCATAGTATTCGCCAGTTCGAGTCTTGGAGTCGCTATCCTGGCGGGTGGTGGCTTTCCGCGCGGCGGCGGGTCGTCGAGTGGTCGGCGATCTTGCGGCTGTATAGTTTGACTCGTCGGGTGGAATCGCTCCGTAGGATCCTCGCGCCTGCCTTCTGAGTCATCGATTTCTTCCTTGTTGGCGATGGTCTTGGCAGTCGCTGATCTCGAGCTCGGAGTCAGCGTCTTGTTGTGCGGCGGGTGCTCGGGTGGCGGTGGGTCGTTGAGTGGCCGGCAGGTCCTCTTCTTCATGTTTTAGTTCTTCGATCGGGGTCTCCGTGTAGAACCCTCGCGCCTTTCTTTTGGACCGTTCAGTTCTCCTTCGCTGGCGGTGGGCTCGGTTGCATCCGTAGTATTGGTCTTGGCACGGCTGCTGGCCGAGAGATCTTGTCGGGGCGGCAGAGATGTTCGCCGTGATCTTGAGTTCCTCGGGTAGATTGCATCTGGTTCTTGCCCTTGAGTTATGGCTTGCTGGAGACGGAACGACCGAGATCGTAATTCCAACCTGTGTAGTCCCCACGGACGGCGCCAATTGACGGGGATGTACCCCGGAAAATCCCATGGTCAGGGACCCTGGGTTAGTCATGAGAGGCACAGGTTGGATGATAAGCTCGTCGGCTAACAGGAGGATACGTTCCTGCTCGATATTATTGATTGGAGATGGCGATTACAAGGGAGCTGAGGCTAGTACGCACAAGGCTAGGTTACAGATTGTGTATTTATTCTTCTCGACGTCTCCCCTCCTAGCCCTTATATACTAGGCTAGGTCTCGGGGAGTCCGTGCTGATTACAGATGAGGTTTCCTAACCATGATCTTGTTCCGTACGGCAAGTTTGCACCTTCCTTATGACTCGCGGACTCCTACGTCGGTGCCACTAGTGGGCCGAGGCTGGGCCCAGGCGGCATCTTTGTGTGCCTACTGTCTTTTGGTACACCGGGTAGGCTCATCCATAGGAGTCGTGGGGTCACCCCCTCGTAAGTGGGTAAAGTGCACAAACTCTGCAGAGTCGCAATCTATTCGAATAGCCGAGTCCTCGGTCATGGGACACAGTTCGTACTAGGTCACACTTGGATCAACATAAGTTCGATGGATGGTTGTTTTTAGTGGATGGTCATGCGATGACCGGATTGGTTGGGTGGTAACAAAGGACACCTAACCCGTTGAATGGTCATGCGATGACCGGATTGGTTGGGTGGTAACGAAGGAGACCTAACCCGTTGAATGTTCATGAGATGACCCGATGTGGAGTTGGTAAGGACTCCGAGGTAAGCGGCATGATCATGAGATGGTCATGAGTGCCCATGTGTTGATTGTTATTGCAATAGTCTTATTCCTGATAGTATGCTAGATTCATCATGTTAATATTGTTCAGATTCATCATGTTAATATTGTTCAGATTCATCATGTTAATATTGTTTAAACTACTATTCTATGATAACTAATATACTCTAATAACTTGTGCATGCTTGAATGCCATGGATTACTTTGCTTGGTGTATATGTTACTTGGTTTGCTTGTTTGCGAGTACATTCAAACGTACTCACATGGCTTTCATCCCTGTCTATTCGCGTAGCCAGATTTTTAGGTTTATCTAAGGATTCGCTTTCCCTAGGAGGAGTCGAAGAATTCGCGTGCTAGGAGAGTAACCCAGTGTGAAAGACAATGTCATAGGATTTCCCTCTCATCTATGCCTCGACTCTCATGGAATTCGTCTCCGGTGTGAAATTATCACACTAGGCAATGACCGTGAGCCCTTTAAACCCCCTAGGTAAGCCAGATATCCTCACCCTTCTTGCTAACCGTGGTATATCTCTCCTTATGTCTAGTTTCCTTTGGGAAACGCCAGTCCCATCTTTCCTCAAACAAACCATAGACTAGTTGACTAAGTCACCTTGGCTATGGTCATGCTGTGAGTTTGATGTTCTCCCTGAGGAAGTAGTAGAAGCTTTACGCCAATTGCTACCAGGAGCATTGTGTGATTTTGCTTCTAAATCCTTAGAGAGGCATCGAGTGCGCTAAGTTAGTGTTGTTAGTGGATCTGCATTCGCGTGTGGATAGCCTTAGATGTCGAGCTCTATTTGGTTCTTGGTGCCTTTTGTTTGTTGTTTGCTCTGTCTTTGTCGGTTTTATTGTATGGCTCTGAGTCGTCCCATCGGTAGGGAGACCGATAGTGAGCCCATAGTGTTGCCCTATCCCGTGGAATCCGGCATGGCCACTGTATATTAACAGTTGACGTAGTCGGATTTGATGCCTTCCTAACCAGTGGACCGACCACCTAGATACCCTTGGATTGGACTCCAGCTAACCCTAGGTGTCAGCCGTGCCAGGCATATCCTTCTCTTTGTTTGAGAAAGAGCTCCGCCATGCCTATGTGCCCCAGCCCTGCTGCCTATAAAACCCCGTCCTCCTTGCTGCAGCATTTCCCGCTCAGTTAGCCAGACCACCAGAGAACCTCAGCCAGTTTCCCCATGGAAACCATGTCCGTATTTTTCAAAGCCCCCAACCTTCACAGCAAGACCTCGGCGGTCAACCATGCTGGTTTTCCCCGCCTCCTTTGGGAAATTCTTTCCCAAGCACTTGGCTGTGTTGTTAACCCCGATTACCAGGTGTTCAAATCCGAGCCTGTCCCTCTCCTTTGCTGATATTGTTCAAAGGTGCTCATCCAACTTGGCCCCGATAAGATTGGAGAGCCCGTAGACTTTGAGGGCAAGCCCATGCCCACTGTAGCGTTGGCCATTCAAACGGATTCCACAGAAGCATTCAGTCGCCTCCGATTCAAGTTTCCGCAGATCGGGGAGATGCGGGAGTTCCTATACTTCCCGAATGTGTCAAGCTTTGGCTGCGAGCTCGCCGACACAACCAAGGAAGCCGACCCGGCAATAGTTCGTCTGGTTCAGTTCAGCACCGCCCAGGGACTACTGCTCGGTGGCATTCTTGGGGAGTTCAAATCCATGGATAGTGTCATAACGCAAGCGGTTGGAGCCGCGTACCGCGCAGGACGCCAAGGTGTTGGGATTCGGAGTAGAAAACCAAAAAAAAATTCCGGCACTACGAAAACCAAACCCAAGAACGGATCTAGGAAAACACAGATGATGATATCGATCTTGTTACCTTCTTGCAACTATTCAATGGATGCACTCTCTCGCAGCGGAAGATGTTGATGGAGAGTCGAATAAGCGTGAAGATGAACAATCCCACGAACAGATCTAATCACCGTGGAGTCCCTCGAACAAAGATCGAACGCACGATCTCTCAACGGTTGATCCACACGTACAGTGTAGATGATCCGGCAGGGCTCCGCCGTCCAGAGCTGGGCGCCACCGGAGTAGAGAGGAGGGAGGAGCAGCCCTTCGTGGTGGTGAAGGTTGGATCTAATGAGAGGGAGAGAGAGGGGGCAATCCTTCTGGAGAGAACAACTTCAATTGTGTGTTGAAGGGGTGCCCCCACCTCCTCTATTTATAGGGGAAGGGGGAGGGAAGCCATCTTGGAGGAGGGGGAAGCCCTAGGGGCTGCGCCCTAGGGTTCACCTCCCTAGGGTTGCGCCAAGGGGGAGGGGGGAAGCTTCCTGGAAGCTCCCCCAAGGAACCCTCCCCTCGTGGGCTCCATTAGCCCATGTGCTCCCTCCCCACTTGGGCCTTCCAAGTGAAAGGGAGCCCATTGATATTAAGTTCATTAATTTAATTTCAAAACCTTTTCGAAATACATAATAAATGAATATGAAATATATCTAGACCAACTCGGAACTCTTCCCGGTACCTTACCGGGTCCCCGAAACGGTTCCGGTTTTCTCATCGATCATAACCCGATCACTCCGAGACTTTCGCGGTGTGATAAATACATGCTCCTGTCACTCTAGTACTCTACAGATCATCTACCTTTAAGTGTGTGACCCCATAGGTTCAGTAGAATACGGACATGAACCGGAAACTTATTTTCCCGCGGAACAATAACCGATAGCGGAGCCATGGACACCCATAACGGTTCCCGTACCTATACGAATATAAATTCGAGTGAACCACAAGCTTAACATGCCAGTCCTATTTGCTTCACGATACTATACAAAACCTAAGGTGAGATCTATTAGGTATCCGCATGATTAACCATTAACCATTATACCAAGTTATCCTCCTTCTTGTTTTGTTCCATTTTCTCGTTTAGTATTCCGGTATCCCTTGTGATCAATTCATAGTGTCTGGCTAGACGATGTTGGATGCTGTAATACCGAGAGGGCCCATAGAAGTGTCTCTCCATCGTTAGAGGAGAAAATTCCCAACTCGAATCGTTAAGTCCCTTGACACACTGTCGGGTGTGAGTGATCAAAGCCGTTATTGCCACGACGGTTACGGGTGGTGTTGGGACAGTGTCAAAACCCACCCTCTGGTATGAAGTTACGAAACATTCTTATGTTCATGAAGGACACATGCATATTAACTTAGATGATTTTACTTATAACATGGAAACGATGCGATCCCAAAGTAAATCATACAAATGGGTCGGTTCAACACCCTTGTTCTGGCAACAATGTGCTCCCATGTGTTACCGGCATTTCCAATGCCCTATGAACAGGAAAACATGTCATCCATAACACACGGGTTAGTCCTAGAGGCAGACTAAGAACACTTGGTGTTTATAATCCACTCCTGCATATGGGTTTTCCTCCGGAGGCAGTTAACATGCTACTTGCAAACCTCCATCTAAGCCATTTGCAGTTATAGCACAAACATATAAACTTTAATAATGAACCTGGAATTATAATAATACAATTTATTATAGCCTCTAGGAAATAATTCCAATAGTCTTCCACTTGCACTAGAGACAATAATCTAGTTGCATGGTTTACTCATACCAATGGCACTTTGGTCTTCATGCTCGTTTGTGGTATAGACTTCGTGACGGAGGTTAACGCTTTTAGGCTCGTCTCAATCCTGTGTATCTTAATGTACCCCTTCATCTTTATGAAGTATTTGAAGATAGGGCACTATCTTTTAACATGTTTGGACTACAGTGAGCTCTTAGCTTACTTTGTTTTGATCATGATGCTCATATCAAAATATGGTTTATGCAGATCAAACGTTCGGAACTATGCCAATCACTATGATGGTGTTCCTGATCAAAATACCCTCCTATGCAACTTCCAGAGTTGCCATGTTTCACGTCTACGTTGTAGAAATCCCGCTATGTGCCTTAGCTTGAAATGAAATTTTCAAAATCCTATTTTTCTACTTAGCTATAGACCGAAAAAGGAAAAATATTACAAATCATTATGAAACTTTCTTTCATCTATTTGTAATGAACTCTTTAGTTTCCATCATCTTCATTTGAGGTACTTCAAGAGAACTAATCTACTATTTAGATTAATTTGGTGCTTGTTGCACTTTCAGGATATCCAATACCTTAGTTCTTTATTTTGCTAAAATATTTATTCTCAATCACTCATATGTTATTCACATATATTATTAGAATCGTTCTCCCACTTAATTCCATATCTTATATGATTATTGATGAAATAATAACTTTTATAACTTCATCAAAAACTATAACTCCAGCTCTGTGATATTTTCTTCAACTATGGACTGATCTTTGAAGCATTCTCACTTTTACTAATATCGCATAGATCATTAAATCCTTTCAGGTTGTATCATGCATACACCCTTTGTTTAATTTTCTCAGAAGAAAAATCCATATGTCATACTTCGGAAGTATGTCGCGATTATTAGTAATTTTCCATATGAACATTTACATCACTACACATTTTGAAGTCAACCTTTTGAAGTTGAGCAATATCAACGATTAAGCTATCGTCTATGTTCATATCTATGAAAGTCAAGTCCACTCCAATGATCAGGTATCCTTAGGAGGGTTTTACCAAGTTCTCAACTTGATCTAGATGGATGGCTTTCATATAGTTTTTATGGTTTTTAAGCCATACAGTGGAGTTAGTGCTCGTCATGGTTTCTTGTAGTTCACAGGTTTATCACACTATAGAACCACCTTGGTCCAACGTGAATTTACAAAGCTGTGTGATACATCATAAGACTTGATCATTTAATCTCTTGAACACATATCAGAGTTTCGTCATTCCTTTTCATCAAATGTAGGAATTTCTGGTTTGGTCACAGAATTTATCTCTAGAACGACTTTCTGAGTTTCATTCCGTAGAACCAAATGATTCAATGTAATCATTATCAAGCTATTAGTACTCCCACTTAATTGTTTCAAGAGAGCAATTTTCTCAGGAAAAATCCCATGTCCCGTGATAAATTTTTTTCCCGGGTATAGTATTGGAAGTATTGTTTGTAACATGGTGTCTCTACAATACTTATATTCGGGATCGAGTATGTTCTAAATACATCTCCGAAATTATGAAACAACAATTGGAGTTCTTATCCATGCCGTATTCTTATAGGGCATTGTTTCAACAAACATATGACGGCGCTCTATTTAGTTCGTAAGTGGTTTCTCAAAAGCGTTAAGCAGTATAGTAAATGGGAGTGTGGTTTAAGTACATCACCGACCTTATCATGTCATGCTGGAATTCAGGGTAGAAAACAATTTTAATTCCAACATGCCATATAGGGCTTGGTTATGTGTCAAGATACTCCGTAGCTATACGGTGTTTCAGGTGACGCTAGTTTATGAACTGACTTCATACACTCGATGATGTTTGATAAATTCTTTAACTCATTTATTATACGATCATATCGTCAAATATTTGATCTATGTGTGATGATGATTCTCTTTTTTTTTAAACAGTTTTGAACTTATTCAAAATTTCAGATATTATGTCTTGTCTAAATATCGGTATATCTATACAAGTCATTATCACAAAGTTTTATGTAAAGTACTGTTTATTGGTTCTCCACACATCGATATGTGTTATTACCAATAGTTTACTAAACACTTGAACAATTCATTTAATCAATGATTTTTTCTATTAGAAAAACATTGCATGTGTCAAATGACTCAAAGTCAAGAGATTGAATGACTTCATCGATATGAAGCTTCCGCATGCGCTTTGTTCTAATGCGGCTAAGTCATTTATGCTATTACAATAATGGCATTATCATCACATAACTTAATTTATTTAGCAATCAAGAAAATAGACATAACATCAAGATTTCAACTTAAATAATTCACCATGAAGGGTGCCATTCAGAGAGTAATAATTTTCGAACAACCATTATTCAAAACGTGGATAACACATCCACCGTGAAGACGACATGATACGATATTAATGTTTTACACGACCTCTGAATTAAATAACTTTTATTCAAACTCTAAGATAAATCTTGATAGACGAACGCCGACGGCCTTGGGTGACTTGGGCACCACTTCCGACGCGGACTTGCACTTCGTTCGTTCTTCTCCTTTGGATTCTGAGAATTCCCTGTACCGATTTGCGAACCATTAGCAATCGATATGGTATCAATTATACCTATGAAGATGAAATAATGAAATTGTCTATTAACTTAGTATAACTTATTTATACCTTTGGTGATCAGACCGCTTTTCAGATCTCCCAGATACTTCTTGCAATTCCTCTTCCAGTGCCCCTTGTTCTTGCAGTAGTGACACTCATAATCTTTAGTTGGGCCAGTCTTGGTCTTTACCTGAGCTTTGGTCTTACCACCGCTCTTGGCATTTCTGCCTTTGCCCTTCTTCTTGAAACTGTTAGTGTTCATCACAGCCAACACGTGGCTTGGATCCTTCTGCATAGATACTTCCGCAGTCTTAAGCATAGCGAACAATTCGTTTGTGGTCTTGTCAAGCCCATTCATGTTGTAATTCATGATAAAGCTGTTGTAAGACGGAGGCAGTGACGCAAGGATAATGTCAGTGCCGAGTGTCGTAGGGATCGCAAATCCCAGATCATTCATCCTCTGTGCATAACCAACAAGTTTGATCACGTGTGTAACAACCCAGATTTCACAAAAATAAATAAAAAATTGTTTTCGGTATGAATTGTTTGATTGTCTGATTTGTTTGCGGTGTTTGCATCCCCGATTTATCGATCGGCGATTATTTCCCCCCCCCCTCTTATCTTGTATCGGACGGAGACCGAACCTTGCCACCCTGACACTAGACCTTTGCGACACTGGGTTTCATCCGATCACCGTCGCGAAAACCGCACGAGACTAGCCGCAACCAACGGAACGAAAGTCCCCATTTAATAAGTAAATGGGATATTTTTATAGCGCACCGGAAAGTATTCTCAGAGCGGTTCCCGCGCGAGATAAAGGCCGCCATCTCAACGCGCTGATCGCGCAGTTCAAAGTTTTACCCGAATCGGAGGTCCTGCGGACCCCCGGCGGTCAGAAACGTGAGCACCGCGCGCGCGAGAGAAAAACCGGGGATGTTTTTGCAAACTGCCATCCACCTGGGCTATATAAAGACCACCACACTCCCATCCCATTTCTAGGGTTTCCCTAGCCACAAAATTGCAGCCACCCCCCTCACTATAGCCCCAATTTTCGCATTTTGCCCATTTTTGTAGCAAACCCTAGCCAGATCCAGCCTGGACCGTCAGATCTCGCGATCCGACGGCCCAGGGAGCACCCAGCCAACCACCTCCTCTCTCCTCATGCAGCAAACCCGTGGGCTCCCGCGCCGCCCGTCGACTCCACGGCCGCCACGCCGCCGCCGGCAAGCCGGGCCACCGGAGCCGCGCCTCCTCTCCTCCTCTCTTCCTCCCTCTCTCCTCCCGCTTCTCACTGCCTCTCCTCTTGCACAAGTCGCTGAGCCGGCCACCAGGAACCGCCCGAAGTGCCGCCGCCATTGGAGCACCTCAGCCGGGCCAAGGCTCGAGCTCACCGCTGCCTTGCTCCACGCCGACGCCGCCCTAATCGACCGGATCCGCGGCCTCGCGGCCGTCCTCGCGGCCGTCCTCGCCGTTCGCATCCCTGGGCGGAGGCTCCCTGCTGAGCCTCCATGGCCACCTTCCCCGTGCCGAGCGGGAGGAGCACGAAGGCCCCGAGCCGCCTGATCGCGGCCACGTGGGCTGGAGTGGCTCCAGCGGCCTACCTCACCGCGACCTGCCAAGCCAGGCAGCCCAGCCGCCCCCTGAGGCGCAGTCCGCCGCCCCTGCTGTTGGGCCTGGCCCGCCCGGTAAGAGCCCCTTTTTTTCTTTTTAATTTCTATTTTTCGGTTGGGCTGGCCCGTGTAGCTATTTAGCGCCCCTGAGCGTTGTTTAATTAGGCAGCGCCTCTGTTTCAGCCCGTCAGATGTTTTTTTTCTTGTTTATTTATTTGCAGATTGTATTAGTTATTTTGCGGTGGCGATATCTTTTCACCGGTAGCTCGGATGGAGACGCTTTCGACATGATAGTTGCTCCGTTGTGCGCGTAGATTAATAAAATGTTGCTTGTTTCCATGTTTGACTTTGTTTATATGTTGTTTGACTGCTAATTACACCGCATGCCACCGTAAACTGTTTATTTAATAACTTTTTAACCGTTGCTCTGTTTAAAATGTTTCTTATATGTAACTTGACTAGAATTGCATGTAGATTGTGTTTATGCTGTTTTTGCTTGCTAATAAAATAATAAAATATTGTTTAGGGTAGAATAGTACCAAATGCAATAATTATCGTGGGGTAAATAGTGATAAGCATGTTTAGGATTTCACCCTATTTAAATTGACTAGCTTAGGTAGTTTATTTATGCTTCACCTCTCGAAATGTTTGTGTGCTATGCCATGCTTGAGTGAGATGCCATGTTAACAACCTTTGTTGATCACCTGTAGCTAAACAACTTGAACCGATTCTAAATGTGCGGTATCGTCGTGTGTGATGAGTACTCCACTTAACCTGTTAGTAACCGCTCTCGACGGTAGGTGCGATGTATCGTGTTGCCTTCTTGTTGATGCTTGCTCGTGTTTGCCTCGTAGTAATAGAGTGTTTTCTCTTTGATGGCTTTCCAGTGTTTATCGTCTTGTGTGCTTCCGCGGGTACCTCTCGGAGAAGATGCGAGCTTGCGATCAACTACACCTTCAGAACCCGACTTATCAACAGGCAAGGACTATACATTACTTATGATCCATTCTATTTCAACTAGCGGTTTGCATGCTAGTCTAGGTTAGGTTCGATGTTTGATCCTACCACATGTTTACAGCCTCTTTTAAACCGATACAGCCATGTCCCCTCCCAGCAAACCATGTACTGCTATGTTATTATTGCTCGTTTCTCAGCCCAGGGAGCTAGGGGGTTGTCCACATCTGTTTGGGCAACTAACCCGACCTCGTCCAGATGGTAGAGGCCGATTCGAGAGCGCGGCCGGCTTTTGAGTTGGATGTCGACTCAACGGGGGCCACCCGGATTTGTGCGTTGTTAGTTAGAGGGACCTGTCGTTCTGGATCTCTTGGGACTAAATCATAAAATGGTTGCCTATCATGGGTAGCAACTAAGAGTGATGGGCGTGCGTGCGGAGCCTTGTAATGGGAAGTTGGTACACCTCGGCAGGGTTAAATCTTTTCGAGAAGCCGTGTCCACGGTTATGGACGACTTGAGACCTACTCCTTGTTCATAGACAACAACAACTGAGATAATCTTAATATAACTTGATCAACGTGTGTGTGTGTGCCTTGACTGCTTCTTCTTCATCGGGATGCGAAGAGGAGGACAAGGATAGGATAGGTGTTATGTTTGTGTAAGTAGTTGATAGCAAGAATTGTTGGAGGCGATTCCTCATCGAATGCTTGGCTTCTTATCTTACTCTCTAGATCGTTAGCCACTTCATAAATGCTAGTGCGGCAGCAACCTCACTACTTACCCCTTCCTTACCGTAAACTACTAGTTGTCCTAGAATGACGAGTGATGAAGTCCTTGCTGGGTCAGATGACCACTAAAGTTGGATGCAGAGTACTTCTATACTCATGATACTACCCCCAAACTCTTTTCAGGGTTCTTGATCGACGATAGGTATGGTGACCGACGTTTCATGTGGAGACTCGACGACGACTAGTTAGGCGGATCCCGGCGGAGGGCCTGGACCCGTGTGGTTATGGGGATCGATGTTTTTCTCTTTGCCACTAGGCATTTTCTTGTAGTCTGTACCCAGACATGTATCTTCCGCTGTTGTATTGTATTTGAGGAAGTTGTATGCCGATTCTATGAGATGTTGTATCCTTGTATCTGTAATGTTGTGATATCATGTTGGAAATCCAGGGCATATGGCATTGTCATATGTCGCGTTGGGACCGATATGTGCTTTGTCCTAGGATCTGGATGGAAACATCTAGATCTGGACCAGTACCGCATATCGTGCCTTACAACTTGGTATCAGAGCCTTACCGACCGTAGGATCCCTTTTCTGGCCGAAGTCGAGTCTAGACAAAAACTATTTTGTAAGTTAGTTATCGGAGAGAAGGAATCTTTTTCTCCTTACCCTTGCTCTGGTCAGGACAAGTGTAGTAAGTGTTTATTCTCGCCTTGTCCCCTTCATACTCTAGGGTCTCGAGTGTGTGGAGTATCGAAATCGTTACAATGCCTTGCTTGCAGCGTATTGTCTCGATTCCGATCTCAGGTTTGGGAATTCCTGTAGTACCTTTAGCCTCTCCGATTTTGGTTATTATCTGGGTCATCCATTGCCATCCCTCCTTTTGCCCGTTGTTTTTACGACTTGCGTCGAAAATCACTATCCCTTGATCTGGTTTTCGCGATCGTTCTTCCTCTTGTCACTGACGTTTTCGTTATTCCCACGATGTCGTCTCTCTGCGTAAATTTATCTCGACGGAAGTTCGACGTTGACATGGAGCAGAGTCCCTTGTTGGTGGTGTTGAAGATCGTCGACTATTTTCTCTCCCTCGGATCATCCTGGATCTCGGGACGAGATCCCTTGTTGGTGGTGTTGTATTGTAACAACCCAGATTTCACAAAAATTAGAAAATTTTGTTTTCGGTATGAATTGTTTGATTGTCTGATTTGTTTGCGGTGTTTGCATCCCCGATTTATCGATCGGCGATTATTTTCCCCCTCTTATCTTGTATCGGACGGAGACCGACCCTTTCCACCCTGACACTAGACCTTTGCGACACTGGGTTTCACCCGATCACCGTCGCGAAAACCGCATGAGATTAGCCGCAACCAACGGAACGAAAAACCCCGTTTAATAAGTAAACGGGACATTTTTATAGCGCGCCGGAAAGTGTTCACAGAACAGTTCCCGCGCGAGATAAAGGCCGCCATCTCAACGCGCTGATCGCGCAGTTCAAAGTTTTACCCGAATCGGAGGTCCTGCGGACCCCCGGCGGTCAGAAACGTGAGCACCGCGCGCGCGAGAGAAAAACCGGGGATGTTTTTGCAAACTGCCATCCACCTGGGCTATATAAAGACCACCACACTCCCATCCCATTTCTAGGGTTTCCCTAGCCACAAAATTGCAGCCACCCCCCTCACTATAGCCCCAATTTTCGCATTTTGCCCATTTTTGTAGCAAACCCTAGCCAGATCCAGCCTGGACCGTCAGATCTCGCGATCCGACGGCCCAGGGAGCACCCAGCCAACCACCTCCTCTCTCCTCATGCAGCAAACCCGTGGGCTCCCGCGCCGCCCGTCGACTCCACGGCCGCCACGCCGCCGCCGGCAAGCCAGGCCACCGGAGCCGCGCCTCCTCTCCTCCTCTCTTCCTCCCTCTCTCCTCCCGCTTCTCACTGCCTCTCCTCTTGCACAAGTCGCTGAGCCGGCCACCAGGAACCGCCCGAAGTGCCGCCGCCATTGGAGCACCTCAGCCGGGCCAAGGCTCGAGCTCACCGCTGCCTTGCTCCACGCCGACGCCGCCCTAATCGACCGGATCCGCGGCCTCGCGGCCGTCCTCGCGGCCGTCCTCGCCGTTCGCATCCCTGGGCGGAGGCTCCCTGCTGAGCCTCCATGGCCACCTTCCCCGTGCCGAGCGGGAGGAGCACGAAGGCCCCGAGCCGCCTGATCGCGGCCACGTGGGCTGGAGTGGCTCCAGCGGCCTACCTCACCGCGACCTGCCAAGCCAGGCAGCCCAGCCGCCCCCTGAGGCGCAGTCCGCCGCCCCTGCTGTTGGGCCTGGCCCGCCCGGTAAGAGCCCCTTTTTTTCTTTTTAATTTCTATTTTTCGGTTGGGCTGGCCCGTGTAGCTATTTAGCGCCCCTGAGCGTTGTTTAATTAGGCAGCGCCTCTGTTTCAGCCCGTCAGATGTTTTTTTTCTTGTTTATTTATTTGCAGATTGTATTAGTTATTTTGCGGTGGCGATATCTTTTCACCGGTAGCTCGGATGGAGACGCTTTCGACATGATAGTTGCTCCGTTGTGCGCGTAGATTAATAAAATGTTGCTTGTTTCCATGTTTGACTTTGTTTATATGTTGTTTGACTGCTAATTACACCGCATGCCACCGTAAACTGTTTATTTAATAACTTTTTAACCGTTGCTCTGTTTAAAATGTTTCTTATATGTAACTTGACTAGAATTGCATGTAGATTGTGTTTATGCTGTTTTTGCTTGCTAATAAAATAATAAAATATTGTTTAGGGTAGAATAGTACCAAATGCAATAATTATCGTGGGGTAAATAGTGATAAGCATGTTTAGGATTTCACCCTATTTAAATTGACTAGCTTAGGTAGTTTATTTATGCTTCACCTCTCGAAATGTTTGTGTGCTATGCCATGCTTGAGTGAGATGCCATGTTAACAACCTTTGTTGATCACCTGTAGCTAAACAACTTGAACCGATTCTAAATGTGCGGTATCGTCGTGTGTGATGAGTACTCCACTTAACCTGTTAGTAACCGCTCTCGACGGTAGGTGCGATGTATCGTGTTGCCTTCTTGTTGATGCTTGCTCGTGTTTGCCTCGTAGTAATAGAGTGTTTTCTCTTTGATGGCTTTCCAGTGTTTATCGTCTTGTGTGCTTCCGCGGGTACCTCTCGGAGAAGATGCGAGCTTGCGATCAACTACACCTTCAGAACCCGACTTATCAACAGGCAAGGACTATACATTACTTATGATCCATTCTATTTCAACTAGCGGTTTGCATGCTAGTCTAGGTTAGGTTCGATGTTTGATCCTACCACATGTTTACAGCCTCTTTTAAACCGATACAGCCATGTCCCCTCCCAGCAAACCATGTACTGCTATGTTATTATTGCTCGTTTCTCAGCCCAGGGAGCTAGGGGGTTGTCCACATCTGTTTGGGCAACTAACCCGACCTCGTCCAGACGGTAGAGGCCGATTCGAGAGCGCGGCCGGCTTTTGAGTTGGATGTCGACTCAACGGGGGCCACCCGGATTTGTGCGTTGTTAGTTAGAGGGACCTGTCGTTCTGGATCTCTTGGGACTAAATCATAAAATGGTTGCCTATCATGGGTAGCAACTAAGAGTGATGGGCGTGCGTGCGGAGCCTTGTAATGGGAAGTTGGTACACCTCGGCAGGGTTAAATCTTTTCGAGAAGCCGTGTCCACGGTTATGGACGACTTGAGACCTACTCCTTGTTCATAGACAACAACAACTGAGATAATCTTAATATAACTTGATCAACGTGTGTGTGTGTGCCTTGACTGCTTCTTCTTCATCGGGATGCGAAGAGGAGGACAAGGATAGGATAGGTGTTATGTTTGTGTAAGTAGTTGATAGCAAGAATTGTTGGAGGCGATTCCTCATCGAATGCTTGGCTTCTTATCTTACTCTCTAGATCGTTAGCCACTTCATAAATGCTAGTGCGGCAGCAACCTCACTACTTACCCCTTCCTTACCGTAAACTACTAGTTGTCCTAGAATGACGAGTGATGAAGTCCTTGCTGGGTCAGATGACCACTAAAGTTGGATGCAGAGTACTTCTATACTCATGATACTACCCCCAAACTCTTTTCAGGGTTCTTGATCGACGATAGGTATGGTGACCGACGTTTCATGTGGAGACTCGACGACGACTAGTTAGGCGGATCCCGGCGGAGGGCCTGGACCCGTGTGGTTATGGGGATCGATGTTTTTCTCTTTGCCACTAGGCATTTTCTTGTAGTCTGTACCCAGACATGTATCTTCCGCTGTTGTATTGTATTTGAGGAAGTTGTATGCCGATTCTATGAGATGTTGTATCCTTGTATCTGTAATGTTGTGATATCATGTTGGAAATCCAGGGCATATGGCATTGTCATATGTCGCGTTGGGACCGATATGTGCTTTGTCCTAGGATCTGGATGGAAACATCTAGATCTGGACCAGTACCGCATATCGTGCCTTACAACTTGGTATCAGAGCCTTACCGACCGTAGGATCCCTTTTCTGGCCGAAGTCGAGTCTAGACAAAAACTATTTTGTAAGTTAGTTATCGGAGAGAAGGAATCTTTTTCTCCTTACCCTTGCTCTGGTCAGGACAAGTGTAGTAAGTGTTTATTCTCGCCTTGTCCCCTTCATACTCTAGGGTCTCGAGTGTGTGGAGTATCGAAATCGTTACAATGCCTTGCTTGCAGCGTATTGTCTCGATTCCGATCTCAGGTTTGGGAATTCCTGTAGTACCTTTAGCCTCTCCGATTTTGGTTATTATCTGGGTCATCCATTGCCATCCCTCCTTTTGCCCGTTGTTTTTACGACTTGCGTCGAAAATCACTATCCCTTGATCTGGTTTTCGCGATCGTTCTTCCTCTTGTCACTGACGTTTTCGTTATTCCCACGATGTCGTCTCTCTGCGTAAATTTATCTCGACGGAAGTTCGACGTTGACATGGAGCAGAGTCCCTTGTTGGTGGTGTTGAAGATCGTCGACTATTTTCTCTCCCTCGGATCATCCTGGATCTCGGGACGAGATCCCTTGTTGGTGGTGTTGTATTGTAACAACCCAGATTTCACAAAAATTAGAAAATTTTGTTTTCGGTATGAATTGTTTGATTGTCTGATTTGTTTGCGGTGTTTGCATCCCCGATTTATCGATCGGCGATTATTTTCCCCCTCTTATCTTGTATCGGACGGAGACCGACCCTTTCCACCCTGACACTAGACCTTTGCGACACTGGGTTTCACCCGATCACCGTCGCGAAAACCGCATGAGATTAGCCGCAACCAACGGAACGAAAAACCCCGTTTAATAAGTAAACGGGACATTTTTATAGCGCGCCGGAAAGTGTTCACAGAACAGTTCCCGCGCGAGATGAACGCCGCCAGCTCAACGCGCTGATCGCGTAGTTCGAAGTTTTACCCGAATCGGAGGTCCTGCGGACCCCTGGCGGTAAGAAACGTAAGCACCGCGCGCGCGAGAGAAAAACCGGGGATGTTTTTGCAAACTGCCATCCACCTGGGCTATATAAAGACCACCAAACTCCCACCCCATTTCTAGGGTTTAACTAGCCACAAAATTGCAGCCACCCCCCTCACAATAGCCCCAATTTTCGCATTTTTCCCATTTTTGAAGCAAACCCTAGCCAGATCCATCCTGGACCGTCAGATCTCGCGATCCGACGGCCCAGGGAGCACCCAGCCACCCACCTCCTCTCTCCTCACGCAGCCAACCCGTGGGTTCCCGCGCCGCCCGTTGCCTCCACGGCCGCCACGCCGCCGCCGGCCAGCCAGGCCATCGGAGCTGCGCCTCTTCTCCTCCTCTCTTCCTCCCTCTCTCCTCCCGCTTCTCACCCCCTCTCCTCTTGCACAGGTCGCCGAGCCGGCCACCAGGAACCGCCCGAAACGCCTCCGCCATGGGAGCACCTCAGCCGGGCCGAGGCTCGACCTCGCCGTCACCTTGCTCCATGCCGGCTCCGCCCTAATCGACCAGATCCGCGGCCTCGCGGTCGTCCTCGCCGTTCGCGTCCCTGGCCGAAGGCTCCCTGCTGAGCCGCCATGGCCGCCCTCCCCGTGCCGAGCGGGAGGAGCACGAAGGCCCCGAGCCGCCTGCTCGCGGCCACGTGGGATGGAGTGGCTCCAGCGGCCCACCTCACCGCGGCATGCCAAGCCAGGCAGCCCAGCCGCCCCTTGAGGCCCACTCCGTCGCCCCTGTTGTTGGGCCTTGCCCGCCCGGTAAGCGCCCCTTTTTTTTCTTTTTAATTTCTATTTTTCTGTTGGGCTGGCCCGTGTAGCTATTTAGCGCCCCTGAGCGTTGCTTAATTAGGCAGCGCCTCTGTTTCGGCCCGTTAGATGTTTTTTTTCTTTCTTGTTTATTTATTTGCAGATTGTATTAGTTATTTTGCGGTGGCGATATCTTTTCACCGGTAGCTCGGATGGAGACGCTTTCTACATGAAAGTTGCTCCGTTTTGCGCGTAGATTAATAAAATGTTGCTTGTTGCCATGTTTGACTTTGTTTACATGTTGTTTGACTGCTAATTACACCGCATGCCACCGTAAACTATTTATTTAATAACTTTTTAACCGTTGCTCTGTTTAAAATGTTTCTTATATGTAACTTGACTAGAATTGCATGTAGATTATGTTTATGCTGTTCTTGCTTGCTAATAAAATAATAAAATATTGTTTAGGGTAGAATAGTACCAAATGCAATAATTATCGTGGGGTAAATAGTGATAAGCATGTTTAGGATTTCACCCCATTTAAATTGACTAGCTTAGGTAGTTTATCTATGCTTCACCTCTTGAAATGTTTGAGTGCTATGCCATGCTTGAGTGAGATGCCGTGTTAACAACCTTTGTTGATCACCTGTAGCTAAACAAATTGAACCGATTCTAAATGTGCGGTATCGTCGTGTGTGACAAGTACTCCACATAACCTGTTAGTAACCACTCTCGATGGTAGGTGCGATGTCTCGTGTTGCCTTCTTGTTGATGCTTGCTCGTGTTTGCCTCGTAGTAATAGAGTGTTTGCTCGTTGATTGCTTTCCAGTATTTATCGTCTTGTATGCTTCCGCGGGTACCTCTCGGAGACGATGCGAGCTTGCGATCAACTACACCTTCGGAACCCGACTTATCAACATGCAAGGACTATACATTACTTATGATCCATTCTATTTCAACCAGCGGTTTGCATGCTAGTCTAGGTTAGGTTCGATGTTTGATCCTACCACATGTTTAGAACATCTTTTAAACTGATACAGCCATGTCCCCTCCCAGCAAACCATGTACTGCTATGTTACTATTGCTCGTTGCTCAGCCCCTGTTTAGTATGCATGCTTAGGATGCTACGATGTTACCTCCTGTTACTCCTTGGTTTGGGATATCACATTATTATATTGTTATGGATGATATGATGATTATAAATGTTGACTATATTCGACGAAGGATGGAAGGTCTAGGCTATCCCGCCCCGACGCTTTGTTCCATTCGAGTCACCTAGGATCCGAGTTCCGGGTATTGGTTTTAAGACTGAGCATGCCTAACTGCGTGTGGGATTTTATGGGGTCCCCTCTTCTTACCTACCTAGCTTCAAACATTTCTAGTGGTGGCCCAAGCTGATTTACCATTTGAAACGTGTGTGTGACTGGTCCGCGGCCGACAGATTTTAAACAACTTGGGCCAGCGGAGACATTGTTTCCCTAGTTGGTCCACCCCAGGGAGCTAGGGGGTTGTCCACATCTTTTTGGGAAACTAACCCGACCTCGTCACGACGGTAGAGGCCGATTCGAGAGCGCGACCGGCTTTTGAGTCGGATGTCGACTCACCGGGGGCCACCCGGATTTGTGCGTTGTTAGTTAGAGGGACCCGTCGTTCCTGATCTCTTGGGACTAAGTCATAAAATGGTTGCCTATCATGGGTAGCAACTGAGAGTGATGGGCGTGCGTGCGGAGCCTTGTAATGGGCAGTTGGTACACCGCTGCAGGGTTAAATCTTTTCGACAAGTCGTGTCCACGGTTATGGACGACTTGAGACCTACTCCTTGTTCATAGTCAACAACAACTGAGATAATCTTAATATAACTTGATCAACGTGTGTGTGTGTGCCTTGACTGCTTCTTCTTCGTCGGGATGCGAAGAGGAGGACAAGGATAGGATAGGTGTTATGTTTGCGTATGTAAATGATAGCAAGACTTGTTGGAGGCGATTCCTCATCGAATGCTTGGCTTCTTATCTTACTCTCTAGATCGTTAGCCACTTCATAAATGCTAGTGCGGCAGCAACCTCACCACTTACCCCTTCCTTACCGTAAACTACTAGTTGTCCTAGAATGACGAGTGATGAAGTCCTTGCTGGGTCAGATGACCACTACGGTTGGATGCTGAGTACTTCTGTACTCATGATACTACCCCCAAACTCTTTTCAGGGTTCTTGATCGACGATAGGTATGGTGACCGACATTTCACGTGGAGACTCGACGACGACTAGTTAGGCGGATCGCGGCGGAGGTCCTTGACCTGTGTGGTTATGGGGATCGATGTTTTTCTCTTTGCCACTAGGCATTTTCTTGTAGTTTGTACCCAGACATGTATCTTCCGCTGTTTAATTGTATTTGAGGCAGTTGTATGCCGATTGTATGAGATGTTGTATCCTTGTATCTGTAATGTTGTGATATCATGTTGGAAATCCGGGGCATATGGCATTGTTATATGTTGCGGTGGGACCGATATGTGCTTCGTCCCCGGATCTGGATGGAAACATCTATATCTGGAACAGTACCGCGTATCGGGCCTTACAACGTGCTCGCTTAGGGAGCTACCTTCTGCCATCTTGCTTTCCCACAGCTGCTTTGTTACCTCGTAACGTTCGGTTCTAGCCTGCTTCCGATACAGAGCGTTCAGTTGTGTCACCATGTCAACAACGGAGAAGTTCTCAAAACGTTTCTGAAGCTCTGTATCCATGCATGTAAGCATCAAGCATTGTACTGCGGTGTGGTCATCTACTTTAGTCGCATAGACGTTCTTATCGTCCTGCGATGCATCCTCAGCAGGAGCGGCTGGGAGAGCTCCTTTGAGAACATAGTCCTTCTTAGCAACTTTGAGGACAAACCCAAGATTACGGAACCAGTCCGCATAGTTGCCCCCATTTGCAGCAAGCTTCTCTTTTTCAAGCATCAGTCCTAAGCTAAAAGCATTGTTGTTGCAGGCCATCTCTCTACAACGATATAAACAAATTGATTTAGACATGGTTCAAAATTAATTGCATTAATCTTAATAAGTTTAATCTAATACTCCCATTAAAACCAATATCTCCCAAAATTCATCTTAGGGTAATCAAGATCCGGATCAATACACCTGCCACCGGTGTAACACTCAGCCATGGAGGAGATCAACCCGGTAGGTCTAACTAAACCAATCATAACCGACTTATGACTCTTGTATTAGTCTTTCGACACTTGTGCTCCGAGCTCAGATCGGATAAGCTAGAACGTCAGGGAAACCAAGCGCTATTGCTGTGGAGACAACTCAATCCACCCGCCTCTTTGTTACCTTTCCGTTGGTACTCGTGTTACACGACGCACCTCGGGTGGCGTTTATTACAGACGGTTGCACGGTTGGGAGAGCACGAACTTCTTGATATTTTAAGAGAGATCATCCTATTAAAATTACGACTAGTGCGCAATCAAAACAGGCAATGAAAAGAATTAACATCACAGGCAGTTTAGTGTATGTGATATGGTATAGCCCTTTTCTTCAAGAAGCTCCAAGCACCATACTTTTCTTTCTTCATCTTCTTTTGGCGGAGAGCATCACCTCCACGCACGAAATGTCATCAAGCATCATGACGTATGATCATCATCTTCATGTAGATACTACAACTATTGCTAGCATCTATTCTATAAAAAGAAAATTACATGAAGTTTGGCACGCAGGCCGAATAAATGACAATCATATGGCTCCAGCCATCATGCCGTACCATGACGTGCAAGTCATGCAAATTTAACATGTACAAAGTAGAATCATCTCATACAACTTTTATCATGACGAAGACTATACCACATCCCATGTTCCTGAAAAAAATAAGTTAGACCTTCTTCTACTCGTTCTTTGCATCTTTTACGTGGCTGCTAGGGTTTGCAAGGCAAAACGTTTTGCTAGCTACGTAACCACATAAAGCACAATCTTTAAGTTGCTAGATTAACACTCGGGGCGTATCAACCATGAGACTACAATTTAATCTCATGACCAATACTAAACAATCGTCAATACACGTGATCCCCGTGCTAGATAACCAATCTAACACGCCCTTTTTGTTACACAATTTCTCCACACCAAAAGCAAGACCCAAATCATCTTTGCGCGACCAACATACTTAGAAGAAGCATAGAAGGACCCCGAGGGGCAAGATGTTTGTAACAAAATCAAGCAATGCAGGAGGGATTAACTTGTGCAATTAGAGGGGAAGCAACTAGAAGATTCAGTTTAGATCTATTATCAAAAAACGCGCACAATGAAAATTTTGTGCAATGCCCGTTCATCACTTATGAACTCTAGATCGAACCTGCATCTAGCACTAGACTAGCTCTGATACCACTGTTGGGATTCGGAGTAGAAAACAAAAAAAATTCTGGCACTACGAAAACCAAACCCAAGAACGGATCTAGGAAGATGCAGATGATGATATCGATCTTGTTACCTTCTTGCAACTGTTCAACGGATGCACTCTCTCGCAGCGGAAGATGTTGATGGAGAGCTGAAGAAGCGTGAAGATGAACAAACCCACGAACAGATCTAATCACCGTGGAGTCCCTCGAACAAAGATCGAACGCACGATCTTTCTAAGGTTGATCCACACGTACAGTGTAGATGATCCGGCAGGGCTCCACCGTCCAGAGCTCGGCGCCACCGGAGTAGAGAGGAGGGATGAGCAACCCTTCGGGGTGGTGAAGATTGGATCTAATGAGAGGGAGAGAGAGGGGACAACCCTTCGGGAAAGAACAACTTCAATTGTGTGTTGAAGGGATGCCCCCACCTCCTCTATTTATAGGGGAAGGGGGAGGGGATCCATCTGGGAGGAGGGGGAAGCCCTAGGGGCTGTGCCCTAGGGTTCCCCTCCCTAGGGTTGGGCCAAGGGGGAGGGGGGAAGCTTCCTGGAATCTCCCCCAAGGCACCCTCCCCTCTTGGGCTCCCTTGGCCCATGTGCTCCCTCCCCACTTGGGCCTTCCAAGTGAAAGGGAGCCCATTGATATTAAATTCATTAATTTAATTTCAAAAACTTTTCGAAATACATAATAAATGAATATTAAATATATCTAGACCAACTCAGAACTTTTCCGGCCCTTCGGTTTTACCCGGTTTTCTTAAAACTCTTCCCGGTACCTTACAGGGTCCCCGAAACGGTTCCGGTTTTCTCATCGATCATAACCCGATCAGTCCGAGACTTTCGTGGTGTGATAAATACATGATCCTATCACTCTAGTACTCTACAGATCATCTACCTTTAAGTGTGTGACCCCATAGGTTCGGTAGAATACGGACATGAACCGGAAACTTATTTTCCCGCGGAACAATAACTGATAGCGGAGCCATGGACACCCATAACGGTTCCTGTACCTATAAGAATATAAATTCGAGTGAACCACAAGCTTAACATGCCAGTCCTATTTGCTTCACGATACTATTCTAAACCTGAGGGGAGACCTATTAGGTATCCGCATGATTAACCATTAACAATTATACCAAGTCATCCTCCTTCTTGTTTTGTTCCATTTTCTTGTTTAGTATTCCGGTATCCCTTGTGATCAATTCACAGTGTCTGGCCACACGATGTTGGATGCCGTAATACCGAGAGGGCCCACAGAAGTACCTCTCCATCGTTAGAGGAGAAAATTCCCAACTCGAATCGTTAAGTCCGTTGACACACTTTCGGGTGTGAGTGATCAAAGCCGTCATTGCCACGCGTGTTACGGGTGGTGTTGGGACAGTGTCAAAACCCACCCTCCGGTATGAAGTTACGAAACATTCTTATGGTCATGAAGGACATATGCATATTAACTTAGATGATTTTACTTATAACATGGAAATGATGTGATCTCAAAGTAAATCATACAAATGGGTCGGTTCAGCACCCTTGTTCTGGCAACAATGTGCCCCCATGTGTTACCAGCATTTCCAATGCCCTATGAACAGGAAAACATGTCATCCATAACACACGGGTTAGTCCTAGATGCAGACGAAGAACACTTGGTGTTTATACTCCACACCTGCATATGGGTTTTCCTCCGGAGCCAGTTAACATGCTACTTGGCAAAGATCCGCATAAGCCATTTTCAGTTATAGCATAGACATATAAACTTTAATAATGAACCTGGAATTATAATAATAAAATTTATTATTGCCTCTAGGGCATAATTCCAACACAAGGTTCCTCTCAAGCTGTCGATCCCCTGCTGCCAAACCCAGTGCTATCCTCTCAGGTCGTGCCACCCTCTCGTGTGGTGCTACCCTCCCAGCCCATGGACAAGTGCAACCTAGGCACTGTCTACGCCGACCCCACCAACCGAACCATCCTTCTGCTGTATCGGCAAGGTCTGCTCCAGCAAGATCTAGCTGCTGCCCCAGGAGTTGAGTCCCGACTAGCCGAGTTACTCGACTTCGGGAAGCATCTCAGCCTGCGTCCTCCAGGAGATCGCGAGCTAGACTAGTTTGTTAGATGTTGGCTAGTTTTTTTTCCGCCCTTGCCAGAGGATGGGAACCGTAGTTCCGAGTGAGTGGTTGTCGTAAGGTGCGTAGTCAGGTCGCGCTTGTTTCTGTTGCTTGTGTTGCATGTGATGCTTGTATTGTCTGTTGTTGTAATGCTTTATGTATGCCGTGTTTGTTTGTGCCTTTGTTGCATCTGTCCCTTGTTAAGAAGAAATGTTTAACAGAGCTGATAGTGGTTTCCAAGATGTTTGTAATCAGTAGAGAACTTACACCCTTAACATTAGACTCGTTCTGAGTCTCTAATAAATGCGAGCTGGTTTAGGTATATGTAAGCCCAGAGTACATATACCCACTGTAATTAAAACATCTTGGTGTGGTTTGATCTGATGTGTTTTCTCGCATTTGCATGTATAGTGGTTTGAGTTTGCTATTGCCACGTTGCACGCTCGCGCCCGCGCGAGATTCATTCCTCATGGGTACGATCACCCCAGTACCCGTATGGAATGCAAGGACACATCTCCCACCCTTCTGCGCCTGCCACGTTTTGCCAGACCTTTGACCCCGGATTCAGAGGCGATTTTCCCAGCCCTTGAACCCGGTCCCAAAGCCAGTCGAAATATCGGATAAACTCTGAGATTTCATTGTGGCGAAAGCCTTGCAACCCTTCCAGTACGATTGTAGACCCGGATCCTACACCGATGCCCGTCCAGCCTGGTTGTCACTCGATGAGGAGAAACCAGAGGCGAGACCCTCGCGTTGCCAAAACCCTTCGACCCCTCCAAGCCTCCGAGATAGTGGCGCCGCCGTCACCACTCTGCGTGACATCCAGCAGCCCGCTGCCTCACCCCGCTGCAACCCTTCTCATTCCGCCGGTCCGAAGCGACGATTGAATAAGCCTAGAGGACCACCAGCCGTGGCTCCATTGTCGTCCCGCTCCCGAGCTACCGCATCCCTGCCCTCCCTTGCGCGAGCTCGCTCCTGCCGGGTGACCACCCACATCAAGAGCGACGAGCCAACCAGCACGGCTAGCAGCCCAGCAAGCAGGCACCGTAGCAGCTCCAGGAACACGGCCTCGCTAGGAGACCGTGGCTCCAACTCCTTGAAAGTGCTATCTTCCCCTTAAGTATATTTTGATGTTGATGACAATGTACATATATAGGACTAATCATGTTTGCCAAGGATATCTCAGGTTTTAGTCCTCGGTGCGTTGTGTTGGTGGATCAAGGACCATCTAATCATGTCGATATGCTCAAGATACGGATCCAATCTATGTTAAAGCGTAAGCTTTTCGGTTTATCTTGAGTATAGGGATCCCCACACTATAAAGAGGGGATAAGTGGGTTTGTGTTTAAGATTTGCTCAAAGCTAATTCAAACAAAAACATCTCGACACAATTGTGGAGCCCAAATAGTAAAAATATGACCACTACTTTCGGGCGTCCGACGAGTTTCGGACGTCCGAAATTTCAAAGTTTCGGACGTCCGACACTCATCGGACGTCCGACATCTTGTATATTGTTTATCGTAGGAAAGGTCACTAGACATGCGAAAATGCCGGGCTTCCGACGTGGTTCGGACGTCCGACCCGACGGACGTCCAAACTCTGTCGAACGTCCGATGTGCTACTGATCTTTTTCGTGCAATGTTGGTTGCTACACACAGATATTACACTTCGGACGTCCGACCAGGCTCGGACGTCCGACATGTGAACTTTCGGACGTCCGATACCTGAGGGACGTCCGACACTTACACATCATTAATGTCCCAACGGCCATTTCGTCCCTTGGGCTATAAATACCCCCTCACTCCCACTTGTGAGGGTTGACCACTTCATTTAGAAACACCCAAGAACACAAGTTCTCCCTCTCACTCTCTCCCTCAACAAATCTCAGATCCCGGAGAGTTCCTTGAGAGTTCTTGACGGATCTTCCACCCAGTGATAGATCCGCCCCTTCCCCATCTTCCAACCAAAGAAAATCGCGTTTTGAGCAAGTCTTGAGCATTTCCCATTGATCTTGTTACTCTTCGAGGTTGGAGACTCCTAGGCGGGTAGGAGTTCTTCGGAGAGGAATCGACCATTAGGATTACCCCCGTTGAGTTTGTGAGGGTTTGGTGACCACCTTTAAGGTCAACCGGTAGTGGTTGGGAACCGCCTTCTTGGTGATATCTCAAGGGGAATAGAGTGAGCCTTCGTGGCGTTGGTGTGCCTTCGTGGTCTCACCCACTCTCTCCGAACGGTGAGTAGCTTCCCTCCAAGGAAGTGAACATCGGGATACATCGTTGTCTCCGTGTCATTCGGTTATCCCTTCTCTTTCCCCTTATTACTTGTACTACCGCATTATTTTCCCCTCACTTGCTTTTGTTTATTGTGCTTATTGTTTATCTTGTCTTTGCCAAATAGACCTTGCAATTGTTAGGCACACCTTTGTTTTCCGCACTATTGCCTAAAAGTTACTAAGTAGTGATAAAATTTGTAATCAGACCTTTTCACCCCCCCCTCTAGGTCTATCTCGATCCTTTCAATTGGTATCAGAGCCTCATGCTCTATTCTTGTGGCTTAACCGCCTTAGAGAGCGATGACCAAGACCGGCATCCCCGAAAGTTCGGGTGCCAATGTGGAGGAGGTCGCAATTGCTGCGGATGCCGCGAGTTCGGAAGCCGAGAGATTGTCTACCGAACAAAGGGCCGCTGTACAAGCAGCGTTGCCTCCCTCCATGGGGCATGTTAGTTATGAGATTGAGGACCCCAAGTTGTTCACCTCAGGAGATATGGAAAAAGCCTTGCAAAAGGCTTTGGACAATCAAAGGAAGGAAATGGAAGCCTCCTTTGCTAGATTGAAGGCTTCGGAGTCGGAGTCACAAACGTCAAGTGGTGCGGCCCCTTGGTCCCCACAAGCGACCTTTGTGCACCCCGGTTCCAAGGCGCCCTTGCAAAGAGGTGGTCCCTACCAATGGGACTATCCTGCTCCTAGGCTTGGGGAACCTAAGTATAATTTCAACAAAAAGCCACCGGTACTAACCGAGAATCCTAACTTTTTGGATTGGAAAAGTCTTATGGAAGATTATCTTAGGTTTGTGTGCGAACCCATGTGGAACCTCATCGACTCCGGGAAAGGCTACTATCCCGTTGATCCGAACAACCTCACTCCAAGTGAAGTGTTTGATCGACATCTCAACCTTGCGGCTATTGGGTTCTTGAAGAGAGGAATGGATGAGTTGACACGTGCACCATTTCTTCATATCACCAATGCCAAGGAAATGTGGGATACTCTTCTCATTGCCAAGTCCGGCACCGGGTCGCTTCAAATGACAAGATATGAGACTGCAAAGAATGCATTGCACAACCTTCACATGAAGAAAGATGAGACGCCCCAACAACTTCATATGCGTCTCAAGGTTCTCTCTGCTCATGTCCAGTCCTTCACATGTGAAAAATATTTGGATGGATATCAAATCACCAACCGTTACCTTTTGGACAAAATGTTGAATGCTCTCATGGTGTATTCTCATCAAATGGTTTGGGAATTGAGGCGTATGACCGATTTTTTCAAGATGACACCGGATGATGTGATTGCCACCTTCTTGCAATATGAAGAGCACCTAAAGGAGTCCAAGAGGCTTCTTGCCACATATGGTGGTCCGTCCTCAAACCTTGCTCTCAAGGCTAGGCTCGAGGAGTTTGATGATGATGAGGAAGAAAATGAGTATGAAGATGATGATAACTCCGATGATACCCCCTCATATGATGATATTTCTCTCTTTGTGAAGAAGTTCACCAAAGGGGACTTCAAGGGAAGATTCCAAAAGAAGAAGACGAGAAACTGCTATAACTGTGAGAGACCGGGTCACTTTGCGGAGGAGTGTCCATATGAGAAAAGAGAGGACAAACCTCGATTTCCTCGGAAGGATGTCGCCAAGAAGCTCCCAAACCCTCTCAACAACAAGTTCAAGAAGAAACCATTGTTGGCACTTGAAGGGTCCGATCCCGAGGATGTTGGTGGTGTGGCCGGAGTTGCCAAGATACACAAAAAACCTTGAAGCTCCTCAACAAGGAAGGTGAAGTTGTAAACTACAACTACATGAGTGACTACACCGACAATGCACACAAGTGTCTCATGGACAAGTTGGTTGACGATGAAACTCCCTCCTCCTCGGCTAAGATCAAGGTAACTCCTATTGATGACCTTCATGTTCTCTTCCGAACCTCATGATCAATTTCATGATGCGGAAAGTGATGATGCACATGCTACATGTGAAGATTTGTTGTTTGTCAAGGTGAACAAAATGATGAGCTCTCTCAAAGGAAACAAGCTCAAAATGTTTCAATTACTGATGGATGTGGTGGGTAAGCACTCCACAACCATCAAGGATCTTGAAATCCTCCTCACCGAGGAAAAGGAGAACTTTATTCTCCTTGAGCAAAAAATTGACTTTGAGGAAGATCGAAAAGACAACTTATGCAAAGTTGTTCACGCATCAAACGATTTAAATACCAAGAATGTTGCCTCCTTGAAAAAGGCTAATGAAATATGTAAAGATCTTGCTAATGATATGAGAAAACTTGTGGAGCTAAACACCTCCCTTTCTAAGGATGTTGAGGTACTCACCTTGTCCCTCAAGACAAAAGATTAGGAACTCGCTACCCTTAAAGAAAAATCTCGAGGCCCATAAACTTGCTCATATAAAAACACTTACAAAGATGTCTCCTCCAACTATTGTGCATATTGATACTTGTCCGACTAACTCTACCATTGATCAAGCATCACTCATTGAGGAGAACATAGCTCTTCACGCTCAACTAAAGAAGGGCCTCTTGACTTGTGCCCAAGGCGAGAAAAACCTAAATGATGTATTAAGTCATCACAAGGAATCCTTTGCTAAGGAAGGACTTGGATTTGATCCAAGTACGAGTGTGACAAAGGATATCACCCTTAGCAAGGAATCAACTCCCAAAAGGTGATCTTTGTTCGTGAAGGGCACAAGGACAAAGGTAAGAAAATTGTTGATAAGGTTGATGTTGGGAATGAGAAGGCCATTAGGGGCAAGCCCACTCCTAACAAGTAGAAGGAGAAAATGCCTCCATCCTATGTGCTCCGTAAGGTAAAGGATGGAGAGGTGTTTGCAAAATTCATTGGGCCCCGTAATGCTTTTCGTTTCTATACCATTTGGGTTCCAAAGACCCTTGTTACTAACCTTAGAGGTCCCATTGCAAAATGGGCACCTCTAACCAAAGCCTAAATCCATGTGTAGGATGCTATCTCCGGTGGAGTCAAATGGGTGATTGATAGTGGACTCACCAATCATATGACCGGAGAAAGCCGTTTGCTCAAGGACTTCATGGACGCAATTCAACCATACATGAGCATTGTCTTTGGTGGGGGTTCCAAGGGAAACGTACTTGGGTTGGGCAAAGTGGCTATCACTAATGACATGTCTCTTGAAAATGTCATGCTTGTCCAATCCCTTCAATAAAATTTTCTTTCTGTTCGTCAACTAGCTTCCGTTGGTTATGATACACTATTTGGTCTAACAAGTGTGAAAGTCTTTAGGAGAGATACTCTCGAAGTGGCCTTTGTTGGAGAGTTGTATGGCAACCTTTATACGGTTTATTTCTCGAAAGAGAGTACCTATGATGCAACTTGTCTAATGGCAAAGGACGACAAGGGGTGGCTGTGGCATCGCCGGCTAGCCCATGTCGGTATGAGAAATCTAAAAGATCTCCTAAAGGGTGAACACATCCTCGGACTAACAAACGTGTCTTTTGAGAAAGATCGTGTGTGTAGTGCATGCATAGCCGGGAAGAAACATCAACAAAAGCATACCCCCAAGAATATCGTGTCAACGTCGAGGCCTTTGGAGCTCCTTCATGTGGATCTCTTTGATCCTCCATCATGGGATAGTCTTGGTGGGAAGAAATATGGTCTCTTCATTGTTGATGATTATTCAAGATACACATGGGTGTTCTTTCTCAAGACCAAGGACGAGACGAAGGCCACCTTCATTGATTTTGCCAAGCAAGCACAACGGAAATACAACATGGCTATCTTGGCAATACGAAGTGACAATGGCTCCGAATTCAAGAACTACACCTTGGAAGAATTTTTGAGTGATGAGGGGATAGAACATCAATATTCCGCACCTTACATCCCTCAACAAAATGGTGTAGCCGAGAGGAAGAACCGTACTCTTGTGGAGATGGACCGGTCCATGTTGGATGAGTACAAGTCACCATATAGCTTTTGAGCCGAAGCCATCAACACATCATGTCATGCATCAAACCGGCTCTTTCTTCGCAAGATCTTGATGAAGACCCCCTATGAGCTTCTAACCGGTCACAAGCCAAACGTCAAATACTTCCGAGTATTCGGTTGTACGTGTTTCTTTCTCAATAAGAAAGACCAGTTAGCTAAGTTTCAATCCAAAACAATTGAGGTTATATTTGTTGGGTATGCTTCAAACTCTCACGCCTATAGTGTCTACAACAAATCCACCGGATGTGTTGTGGAAACTTGTGACGTGGAGTTTGATGAATTTAATGGCTCCCATGGGGAGCAAGTTGATCTAAGTGATGTAGGAAATAATGAAGATCCTTCTCAAGACATCTTGGCCCATTGCTCAAGTTCCTAGAGATGATGAAGTGTGTGGTGGGCCAAGTGTTCCTCCACCACAAGCACCCCCTCCTACAACTCAAGATCCAATTTCTCATGATGAGCCCACTATCCAAGAACAAGAACAAGACCCTCCACAAGCCGATGTTTTTGCTCAACCACAAGTTTAGGTTGCGGTTGATCCACGTGATTGACTTGACCGCATTTGCTTTGGAGAAAATGATGAAATTGATGATGGCTCCGCCCTTGATGATGAACCAAATGTTGCCCATGAGCCCGAATGGGTAGAGCCGATTGAAACTCCAACTTCCATCATGCCATTGGTGGCAAGACGTGTTGATGTTTACAAGATCCTCACGGGATTGGGGCAAGGTATAGTTACTCGTCGTCAACTTATGAACTTTTGCGCTCACTTCTCGTTTGTGTCTTGCATTGAACCACTTAGGGTTGAAGAAGCACTTGTGGATGCGGATTGGCTCATTGCAATGCAAGATGAGCTCACTAGCTTCACCCGGAATGAAGTTTGGTCTCTGGTGGAGAGGCCTTCCTCATGATCATAACATCATGGGAACCAAGTGGATCTTCAAAAACAAGCAAGATGAATATGGTAATATCATTCGAAACAAGGCAAGGCTAGTGGCTCAAGGGTACTCCCAAGTTGAAGGCTTGGATTTTGATGAGACCTTTGCTCCCGTTGCTCGGCTTGAATCGATACGCATGTTTCTTGCTTATGCCGCATTCAATGGATTTCCATTATTTCAAATGGATGCAAAAATTGCTTTCCTTAATGGTCGTCTACAAGAGGATGTATATGTAGCTCAACCACCCGGATTTTGTGACCCTCATCACAAGGACCACGTGTACAAACTTCATAAGGCATTATATGGTCTTAAGCAAGACCCTAGGGCTTGGTATGACCATCTTAGGAAGTTTTTAATCGAGGAAGGATTTGTGAGGGGTGTCATTGATGCCACTCTTTTTACCAAGAGAACCAATGGTGAATTTCTCATATGCCAAATCTATGTAGATGACATCATATTTGGTTCTCCTAATCCATCTTTGTGCAAGTGGTTCTCAGAAACTATGACCAAGAACTTTGAGATGTCCATGATGGGGAGCTTGAAGTATTTCCTTGGCTATCAAATCGAGCAATTTGCCGAAGGAACCTTCATCTCTCAAACAAAGTACATTCAAGACATGCTCGTGAAGTTTGGTATGAAGGATGCCAAGCCATGCAAGACACCCATGCCAACCAAGGGATATCTAGATCAAGACCTTTCCGGTATTACATTTGATGCTACTCTTTATCGTTCTATGATTGGGTCATTGCTTTACCTTTGTCCATCTAGACCGGATATCATGCTTAGCGTAAGAATGTGTGCAAGATATCAAGCCTCTCCCATGGAGAGTCATCATTTGGCGGTTAAGCGCATTCTTAGATACCTTGTTCATACTCCTTTGTTGGGCCTTTGGTACCCCAAGGAAGCCAAGTTTGATCTCTTGGGGTACACCGATGCGGATTGGGCCGGAGATAAGGTGGATCGGAAGTCAACATCCGGTTCATGCCAATTTATTGGGCGCTCATTGGTAAGTTGGCACTCCAAGAAGAAAAATTGTATCTCCCTCTCCACCGCTGAAGCCGAGTATGTGGCCGCCGCAAGTTGTGCTACTCAAGTTCTATGGATGAGGCAAACCTTGAAGGATTATGGCCTCACCTACAAGAAGGTACCCATCTTATGTGACAATGAAAGTGCTATCAAGATTGCCAACAACCCATGTCAACATCCTCGCACCAAGCATATTGACATTCGTCATCACTTCATACGGGATCATATTCAAAAAGGTGATATTGTTCTTGCACATGTGGGCACCGACAAGCAAGTTGCCGATATTTTCACAAAACAGTTGGATGAAGCAAGGTTTTGCCAACTAAGGGGTGAACTTGGTATCTTGGAACGTTATAGCTTCTCGGCCTAGGTGTATCTTGCTCTCATTCATGCACATAGCAACTATCTTGTCTAGCTGTAGGCATATATGTAGGGGGAGACACTCAATAAATGAGTTTTCTCCTTCTACGTGATGCATAAATGGATTCCCACATCAACATTCCGCGTGCTCACCAAGGTGAACCCACGTGTAGCGGTTATCGATGGAGTAAGTGTCTTTGAACCCAAGGTACATCTTCGCGGTGTCAAAGCACTATACACTCAAACATGGTGGCTTCGGCCACCACCTCTCCTTGGTGAAAGGTTTGATTTGATCATTCATGTGTGCATCCATGGTTATGATTTTGTGAGTTTATGTACTTTTGCCCCATGTCATGGTTGTTTGCAATTCTAGCGTCACCTCTTTCTTCATATTTTCGGGCCTATACGAACAAATCCCAGTAGCCTGTCGGAAATCCGTTGGATTTCGGACGTCCGACACGTCGGATGTCCGAAACTCGTCGGATTTCCGACATTCCCTGTTGCCCACACCTGGGTCTCCAGCCTGTCCAGCCTGCGCAGAATCAGCCCTCTTCGGAAATCCGTTGGGTTTCGCACGTCCGACACGTCGGACGTCCGAAACGCATCGGATGTCCGAAGTGGGCTGCCCTATATATATTGGGCTTTGGGCCAAGGGGGGCAGTTTTCCTTCCCCTCGGCCGTTCCCCACTGGATCCCATCGTGCGCCTCCACCGCCTGACGCCGCCGCCGGCCGCCCCGGCCTCCCCGGTGCTCCTTTCCCCCGGATCTCCTCCCCCGCGGTACTTCTCGTCCCGATCAACCCTTTCATCCGATTGGTTTTTGCCCTTTTTTCCCGGTTTCTTGCCTCATTCTTGCATCTCCTTCCTCTAGGGATTGGCAATGGTGAGGACGAAAACTTGCGGTCGCAACAATCGTGAGGCCTCCGGTTCCCGTGGTATGCGTATACCTAGCTCTCTCTCCTCCGTGGGTCTTACTTTGTTGGTTTGGGTTTCGTACTCATATTCCTCACATATGGCTAGGTGGTTCCGGGGATGAACCGCCTCGTCTTCGTCGCCGCATGAAGAAACCAACGTAAACGGAACCCTCCTCGGACAGTGAGCACACTCATAGTGTGGAGGATAGTACCTATGCCTCTGAATTTGAGGATGAAGAGGAGTTTGTGGTTGAAGAAGATGATCCCCCGGTGGTGACCCGCCCCTCCAAACTTGGGGTGCGTCGCCCGACTAAGGGATCCTTCTCGGCGTCTGGTGCTCGAGATGATGAGGATCCTGCTGATGCTCCTCCTATACCGATACATATCTCATCTGAGCCGGTGGTTGCTACTGGACGTATGATGGCAGATTACCCGAAGATTTCTTTGGATGCCTACTGCAAGCTTCGTCGTGTTAATCAGTTTGAGGCTCCTCAAGATTGTCTGGACCGCAGGTTCCAGACCAATGTGCAGGCTGATATCTTCACGCCAGTTGCAGTTCGTCAGGAACTTGCAAACTCTCATGCCTGCATTCCACTTGAATTCATCCAGGAAAATCCGAACAAGTTTCCCGGTGTGATGGAGATTATTGAGTCTGTGGGGCTCGGTCCAGTTTTCAGCTTTCGGCGTGACTGGAACACTGCTGCGATCCTCCAGTTCTATGCCACCTGCTAATTTCACACCAATCACCGGGAGACATCATGGATGACTAGGGAGCAGCAGTGCACCGCCACGTTTGCTCAGTTTCAGAGAGCTCTGAACATTCGGTCCTCTGGAGTCCGGATTCATGCCTCTACCAAGGAGAAGCCCAAGGGGATCAATGAATGTCTGTGTTTTGTTAAGTCTGGGATTCGTGGTGATGATAGCTATAGGAAGGCCAATGACATATCCATTTGGAAGCAGCCCTATCGGTTCCTCTACCAGTGCATCCTTCGGACTCTATATCCCAAGTCTGGTGACAAGACTCGTTGCAGCAGCTCTGCTATCACACTGATGTGCCATATCAATGATACTCCTCAGAAGCGCCTTGATGTGGCCCACTATCTTTGGCATGATATTCGGATGGCGAGTCTTCAGCAGCGTCGCCAATATCCTCATGCACCTTACATCATGGCACTCATTCAGTACGTCGTCTCCTCCCCATTGGAGATCACTTAGCCCCACGCTATTTGGTCCATTCCGGAGCACATGCACTTTGATGCTCCTAAGGTTGGTCTGACGCGCCCTGTTCCGATACACACCACGGTTCGTGGCAACCTTGAGCGTTAGTCTGTGGAGCAGGCTCCTATGCGCCGTATGGCTCAGTTTTTGGGTAAGGCCCAAGCGGCTATGATGCGCGCTATTTCTTTCAACTGCCACTCCAACCACACACTGGTCTCGCGTCTTATCCAGTCCAAGAACTCCCTGAAGGCCCGTCTGCGTGCACATGGCGAGGCCACCGTTAGTGATGATGAGCGCCTTCCGGATGCTCCTCCCGCTGAGCTTGGCTTCGATTTTCCTACGGGCCGGAGTGGGCGGATTTCTTCCCTGGAGACCCTGGCACCAGTGGCAGTGGGACTCACTAGTTTCATCAGCGCTTGTGCCCCTTTTTGGTCCTTGATGCCAAAGGGGGAAAATCATATGTGTGTTTACTTATGGTGTCTAGGTGAGCGAGACTTGATTATGTCGTTGTATGGGATCTGGTGTGTTTAAGACATTTGTGTGTGATCGTTATGTGTACTTTGTGTTATGCATAGTGTTGCTCTTGCGTTTGGCTGGCTTGTGGCATTATGGGTCTATTATGTTTCGGTACAATCTAATCTTTCATCTCCATAATCAAAGATATCATGTATTATGACTCGCCCCAAAATGTGGGAATCTTATGTACAAGTAAAGAATCTTATATGCAGACATTAAGGCGGAGTTCATTGTAAAACTTGCTCCCACCAAAAACAAATTGTTGAAAATTTTTGGGAGCTATATGTATGTTGTTATCAACTACCAAAAAGGGGGAGATTGAAAGTGCTATCTTGCCCTTAAGTATATTTTGATGTTGATGACAATGTACATATAGAGGACTAATCATGTTTGCCAAGTATATCTCAGGTTTTAGTCCTCGGTGCGTTGTGTTGGTGGATCAAGGACCATCTAATCATGTCGATATGCTCAAGATACGGATCCAATCTATGTTAAAGCGTAAGCTTTTCGGTTTATCTTGAGTATAGGGATCCCCACACTATTAAGAGAGGATCAGTGGGTCTGTGTTTAAGATTTTCTCAAAGCTAATAATAACAAAAACATCTCGACACAATTGTGGAGCCCAAATAGTAAAAATATGATAACTGCTTTCGGGCGTCCGACGAGTTTCGGACGTCCGACGAGTTTCGGACGTCCGACATTTCAAAGTTTCGGACGTCCGACACTCATCGGACGTCCGACATCTCGTATATTGTTTATCGTAGGAAAGGTCAATAGACATGCGAAAATGCCGGGCTTCCGACGTGGTTCGTCGGACGTCCGACCCGACGGACGTCCGAACTCTGTCGGACGTCCAATGTGCTACTGATCTTTTTCGTGCAATGTTGGTTGCTACACACAGATATTACACTTGGGACATCCAACCTGGCTCGGACGTCCGACATGTGAACTTTCAGACGTCCGACACTTACATGGCATTAATGTACCAACGGCCATTTCGTCCCTTGGGCTATAAATACCCCCTCACTCCCACTTGTGAGGGTTGACCACTTCATTTAGAAACACCCAAGAACACAAGTGCTCCCTCTCAATCTCTCCCTCACGAAATCTCAGATCCCGGAGAGTTCCTTGAGAGTTCTTGACGGATCATTCACCCAGTGATAGATCCACCCCTTCCCCATCTTCCAACCAAAGAAAATCGCGTTTTGAGCAAGTATTGAGCATTTCCCATTGATCTTGTTACTCTTCGAGGTTGGAGACTCCTAGGCGGGTAGGAGTTCTTCGGAGAGGAATCGACCATTGTGATTACCCCCGTTGAGTTTGTGAGGGTTTGGTGACCACCTTTAACGTCAACCGGTAGTGGTTGGGAATCGCCTTCGTGGTGATATCTCAAGGGGAATAGAGTGAGCCTTCGTGGCGTTGGTGTGCCTTCGTGGTCTCACCCACTCTCTCCGAACGGTGAGTAGCTTCCCTCCAAGGAAGTGAACATCGGGACACATTGTTGTCTCCGCGTCATTCGGTTATCCCTAATATTTCCCCTTATTACTTGTACTACCGCATTATTTGCCCCTCACTTGCTTTTTTTTATTGTGCTTATTGTTTAACTTGTCTTTGCCAAATAGACCTTGCAATTGTTAGTCACACCTTTTTTTTCGCACTATTGCCTAAAAGTTGCTAAGTAGTGAGAAAATTTGTAATAAGACCTATTCACCCCCCCTCTAGGTCTATCTCGATCCTTTCATTCCTCCAAGCCTAAGAGGTAGTAGAGCGGCATGGCGTGAGCTACCAGTAGCTGCGTCGCCGTGTTTTCTAGCCCGAGCCCGGTGTACGGTGAACGAGGTCCAGGAGCCTCACCGCTCGACCACCGGTATCCCCGAAGCGAATCCGCGAGCAGTGCCCGCCATCGGTGCTGGACGGTGATGCGAGAGGACTCGCCGTGTCGACCCGTGCATGCCGCGCACTACCGCCGTAGGGTCCCGAGTGCCCTATGGGCTAGGTACGTGTGGCCCCAGCTCCGCTCGGAGCAGCACCACCGCAGGAGAAGCGGAGGTGACCGGAGGAAGTAGAAGAAGAGGTTGACATTGGGCCCTACAGCAGGATAAGCACTGTTCATTGGGGTGACATTAGCATTTTTGGAAAAGTGAATTTGTAGCTTTTCTAAAAATGGTGACCCCTAGCAGTGGAGGTGATCCTGCGATATCCGTGTCTCGATCGTGATGCACCCGTGCATCATCGTTTTTCCCCAAGCCCGGAAGTTTTTCGAGGAGCATGTGTAATTTTGTGCTAACTCTAGGAATCTCGAGGACGAGATTCTTTTAAGGGGGGAAGGTTTGTAACACCCCAATAACCGGGTTATCGATTTTTTTGCTGTTATTCCTTCCTAGCTTTTTCTCCCGATCTTTTTCCCCTGGAGTCTGGTTTATGACCAGAAGAATCCAGACAATCGTTGACCTTGCAACCCTTTTCTCTTCCCCATTGCAAGGAAAGATTCCTCCCCAGACCCTCGAGCCGGGATATGCAAGGATATTGCCGAATCCGGTGCAATGTTCTTCATATCAGCTTAATTCCATTTGTGCCGATCGATGGAATTAAATATCGGAAAATACCTAGACATATCTAAAGGTTGTGTAAACTTGTGGAGATGATCTTGGTTATCCTCTCACTACTAGGGAATAGCCTTATAGTGGCGCACTGTTTTTGAGTTTAGTGGTGCATTAGGGATGCGCCACTAACTACAAGCCACTAATAAGGGCTTAGAGGTGGCGCATTCTGGATGCGCCACCCCTAAGGCCCTTAGGCGTGGCGCATCTCATAATGCGCCACCTCTAAGCTCTTAGGGGTGGCGCATTCTGGTATGCGCCACGCCTAAGGGCCTTAGGGGTGGCGCATTCGCAGTGCGCCACTAAGTCCTGACAATATGCGCCACTAAATAATTACAGAAAACAAAAAAAAAGAATTACATAAAAGAATAAAAGCATTACAGATATTTTTATTATATTACAGAAATGCAAAATACAATATAACAATGAGGCCAACAATTATTGATACAAAAGAATTGCAATATAATTTTTATTACAAAGGTTTAGAGGCCAACAAGATTCACAATATTACATTCCATCACAAAATTACAATGAGTCCAACAATTATTGAAAACCGAAAGCTACTTTCGTCATCACTACTTGTTTGCTCTTCAACCTGCACAAAACAAAGCTTTAGAGGTCACATCCATCATACCAAAGGAGAACAAAGCAATCTAGCATCTATTCTTATCAACAACTTAAAGCAAGTCGATGAATGGTGAAAAGCATGCACATATGCATAAAAATGCATATGCAGTGACCTTTATACACAAAGAGCACCAAGAGTATTTGACACTACCATCTAGTACACAAAGAGTACATCCAAATTACATCCAAATTACACAAAGAGTACATTCAATTAATTGTTTTGACTCAGCTCGGGGAATGGGCGGCATCCTTCTTTCGTCATGAAAGGCCTTGTGTCACGCAAGGCCTTTAGGCGGACTTCTATCTCCCCATTGGATGGTGCAATGTTGGAGTGGAAGATCGACCCCCTCATTTGTACTTCATGACGGATGATAGTCGCCATCTGCGCTTGGATGTGAAAGAACTCCTCCTTCAGATTTGCATCGGCGATTTCCGCCTTCCTTTCAGCCCACGCTCTGAGATGACTTGGCAGCGTAAGGTTGCGTTGTTCCTGTACAATCGCCCTCATGTGATGAAGGGCGTGGTACGCATCCCTCACACTGTTAGCCAGCTGCTTGACGCACGGGAACTGCGTTACGTGGTTGAACACGTTCACGCCAGGCTGATTTTTCTTGAACTTGTGCTTCATGATCTTGCCTCCGGCTTTTATGTAGCCGACGAGAGCATCTTCCAAAACTCTGATGATATACTTGTAATCTTTTTTGTTCACACTCCCCGAGTCTAAATACACGGCATGCGAGTGTTGCAGTGAAAAGCAGATGAGCACGCAGTCTTGATCCTCACTGCATAATTAAAACAATCCAAAAGGAATGTTGGAAGAGGACAATGGAAAGCTAAGAAAGCATATATGCTACGGAGGCGAGCGAATGACTTACTTGGGAGAGTAGGTCATAAGAAATGAATCTTTGTCGGCGTTCCGTAGCATGAAGTCTGTGATGTACCCCGCCGCGAGAGCCGCGTCCCCGTCGTCCATCAAGATGCTTTCACGCATGTAGATGGGGTCCAATATCGCGACGCTCGGGGTCTTATCTCTCCTGATACTCATAGAAAGGCTGAGCGAGAACAGACGGATAAGGATATGGTCCAGCCGCTTGAGATGGTACAAATTGAAGATCTCCGAAAACCGTAGGATTATCATATCTGCGGGGATAGTGTTGATGAAGCCCATGTTGAGTGGCACCTTGGCCATGAAAACCGGGTACGAGGGATTCTCTTCTCGAAGAAGAATCTTCTCTAATGCCATAATACTATGATGCGCACACTGCATATCCGAAGTTGCAAGGTCCAGCATGTCCTTAGGTAGCATCGCCCTACCAGCCACATGGATTTCAAACGAGAGATCCTTGGGTCTTGGTGACCCGTCCTGAGCCCGGATCGGCATCGAAGGTTGGCTACTAGAAGTGATGCTCTTCTTTCTTTTCCGTTCCTTCTTCTTTTCTGATTTTGAGCAGTCACCGGCCTTTATCTGCTCAGTGGCCGCCTTATGGAGTGTGGACGGGCTGAGAATAGATCTTGTGGCATCTGCTTGAGGCTCGGTGAAGGCGCAAGCTGCTGGAGACATGTCCTGAGAAGCAGCGAAGAGACGCGTGGAGCAAGCAGGCTTCGCCGCAGGATCAGCTGGACCGCGAGCTTCCTCGTCATGCGGACAGGCTCCTTCAGCAGGAGGCATGAATAAGTCATCAGCATCATACAAAGTATTGATGAACTGGTCGGCGCTGATATCATCATCAAGATCATCGTCTTCTTGTTGTGCTCCGATGGGATCATGTGGCGTCGACACGATGACTAGCGGTGTTGTCCTAGGTGTGGTGCCCCTTTCCCCCTTCATTAAACGCATTTGGCTCTTCGGCCATAGGCATATTTGGTTGAAACAGTCACTGAGGACTGCCGGATCATCCTCATCGTATCCGGAGGGTTGAATGGGAGGTTCAACTCTCTCGTAGCCCGAAATCACGAGAGAGATTTGAACCCTATGCATCTCCGGTGCCATCGGCATATTGTGCATGATTCGATTTTGTGGTTGAATGATTTTACCTTTGGCAACATCCTTCAACTCGCCGTCCACGACTTGTAATAGAATGCATGGAGTGTCCTCCTGCGAAAGAGATATATATATATGCATGTACGGCATCAGAGAGATTCCACTAAAAAAGGCAAGGAGATGAAGTCCTCGTTTGAGTTGCAGACGCTTATAGTTACCTTGAGGGCGTCGAGGTCGGCTAGTGAAGAGACCCCGCCGATGATGGCGGGCATGCAAGAGACGGAGGGCGCGCTGCCTCCCGTGGTGTCGGTCCCCCTATTTGTGCTGCCGCCGGGTGCATTATTGTTATGCCCGGGTTGCTCGATCGTGGCTGGAGGAGTTACCATCACGTCCGGCGTCGCCGCCGCGGTGTTGGCGGCCGGAGTCACCAATACGCCGGGAGTCGGTGCGGGAGCCACCACTACGGCCGGAGTCGGGACTGCAGGCGCCGCGGGGCCCGAGTTGCTGCCGACCATGCTGGGGACTGGTATGGGCCCTTGTCCACCACGCGCTCGCCAATTCGCGAGCGACTGCATCATATCTGGAAGGAGAGCGTTCATTGTCTTCGCCACTTCGTCCTGGACAAGCTGCGGAAGCATGTTCACCTTCTCCTCCAGTCCACGAACATAATCGGCATCTTCTTCGGTCCTTCTCGCCTTGCGCCCCCTTGAACCGGACTGCTCCGCCGATTTTCCATAATATTTGGACCAATTTAGGTCCGCACCAAAGCCGACCACACGGCCGGCTGACGATGGCTTCGCCGTCACGTCGTCAACCTTCTTGACCTTGTTCAACGCCCTGTTGAAGGCGTTGTCCCACGGGCCGGCCGGCTTAACCGACGACTCCTGCCATGAGGCGATTTTCATTTCCGCTTGCTTCAAAAAGAACGTGAAACGTTAAGAAATTGTGAACTTTACTCGAGAATTCAATCGACAAGGTCGCGTGGTAAACTACTTACCACGGCAGTCGTAAAATCCTGAATCTTAGGATCGATAATTATTTTCGAGGTTGCTTTGTCCTTATAGCTCCGGGCCCTCACAAAGAATTCGGTCTGCAGATCATCTTTGTATTGCTGGAAGGGGTTAGGTATGCCCGCAGCGGCGTACTCGGCATCCTCCTTGTCCCATTTAGGCTTGGAACTTTTGTAACCACCGGCTCTGAGACGATGGTTACCCATGACCTGCGACCGCATGGCCTTGCCCTTTGCACTCGCGGCCTTGGCTTGATTGGACTCACACCTAGCCTTGAAAAGGTTGTAGGTAGCTTCGTCGATCAACGGCTCTTTCTCCTTGAGCTCCTCCCAGGTTTTATTCTTTTAAAAAATTGCCCTCTTCACCCGGGTTTTCCAACTGGACAAGGCCTTGCTCATCTTCCTGAGGGCCCATGTGTTTACTTTGTTCCCTCTGAGTTTGGTGTTATCGTACGGCTCCGGAAACTTGTATTGTCCGTGCAGCTTGTTGATAAGAAGCTGACAATAATGAATATTCTCACGACTCCTGAGGTTAATCGTGGTGATCGGCACGGTGTTGCGGAGGATCGCCGCGACTTGACAGCCGTACCCTTCCGAAAAACGTTCGGGCTCTTTAGGAATCCCGACGGCGGTCACAACAGTAAACTCTTGCCTGATGACGCCGACCTTGGTCGGTTCCCGATTCCTCTTCTTCGACTGGGTACCATCTGTGTTGGAGCCACCGGTCCCATCATCCTCGCCGATGTTCCTCTCGCCGTCTGTCGTACCAGCCTCCTCCAAGTCATCATCCGATGAGTCGGACTCCGACTCTATCTCCTCCTCATACTCCTCCTCGCCCGGAGGTACTTCCTCTTCTCTCTGCTCCTCGACCTCCTCCTGGGAGTATTCCCAAAATTGCTTCCTTTTTGTACCCGGCTGAGAAGAAGGACCGGCGTCGGCTCCGGTCGACATGTTTGCACTAGTACAATATTAAAAAATGCAACTACTTAATTAATTAGCACAATAAATAAATGCAAATACTCTCATGTTAAGAAAAATAGCAAAGGTCATGCACGAATTCACGGAAAAATTCGGCATGACCTTTTCTCTTTTTCTTAACATGAGAGTGCCCCATTCTCAACCGAAACGGAAGTTAATCAACATTTCGGGAGAAAGGGGATAATGAGAGTCCCTGCACATAAAAAATGCCTACATGTAGGCACAACCATCACATATATAGTGTAGAACAATGCACTAAAATAGATATTCAAACATCATATATATTGGTAAATTTCATATGATAAACAATGCATTGCAAATTGGCACTTGCTTGGATTTTTTCATATTCAGTTGAAATATCTTATAACTAAGTCATTCAGTTGAAGACATTCAGGTTCAGTTCCTATGACATTCAGGTTCAGATATCTCCCAGGATCATTGCATTCAGTTCCAGCATGATGGATGGATGGATGGATGGTAAATCACCCTACTCATGTTGCCAAGATATAAATACATACTCATACCCTGGCACTACAGAAAACCACATGGCTTATTCTCATCATGAGGCAAAACAAAAATAATCCCAAATGAACCAAAAACACCAACGATGACACAATAATAACAGTAGTATGAAATGATGCAACGCGCAACGAATATCATGTGTGCATCTTATTGAGCACACGAAAAACAAGATCTTTGCCGAGTGCATAGAGAAAATTGCTCGGCAAAACTATTACACTCGGTGAAGCATCACCTTTATCAAGCATCACGTGGGCGGGACTCGGGCACTAACTTGAAGCTTAGTGGTTATTCAATTCTAATTTTTTTTAAATAAGCCAGAGAAGCACAAAACCTGACAAGGTGGCATGATATGACATCTAGAGGTGTGATTAATTTTGAGAGTGTTTTTCAAAAGTTTTCACATAGTTTTCTTACAAACTAGGCCATCATTCAGCAACAAACTAGGTTTCGAGAAGGAATGAATCAGGTTTGCATTTGAAGTGACCGCTGATTCATTCGTTGACTTTAAAACTTTATCAACATTAAACGCACACCATTACATGTTTCATGTTCAAAAAAAAATTCAGTTCTCTTTTCCTATATTTAGGCCATGCATTTCTTGTGATTTATGAATTTAATTTTAATTTTAATTGCAGAAACATCAAATGATGGACCAAAATGGATTGAAAAATCATATATATGGTATTTAGTTTATGTTTAGGCCTTGTGCAAGGATGTATTGATTGGTCAAAAACATCAGTGCTTGGATGTAGAACAGGGGAGGGGGGATCACCTGAGTGCTGCGGGAGGCTAGGGTTCTAGGCGGGGGCTCCGGTGGCGTTGAGGGGGCGGCTCTGGTGAAGGCTCCGGGGTCGAGGGTGTGGCTCTGATGGCGGCTCCGGCGTCGAGGCGGCGACCCCGGTGTCGCCTAGGTCACGGGGTCGGGTCTGGTGGAGGGGGCGACCGTGGATGGGGGCGCGGGGGCGGCTCCGGTGGCAGCTCCGGTGGCGGCGAGGGCGGTGGACGGAGAGGGGGGCTCGAACGACGGGGGGCGGCTCCGGTGGCGGTCGACGGCGAGGAGAGTGCGCTGGGAGAGATGGTGGGGAATGGGTGTGGGCACGGGCAAGGGGAGGGGGTGATGGAGCGGTTAAGTCTTATGCGCGGCGCATCTAGCGGATATGCGCCACCCACAAGGTTTCTTATGCGTGGCGCATTTCGGCGAAATGCGCCACGCATAAGGAACCTTATGGGTGGCGCATATCAGCTAGATGCGCCGCGCATAAGAGAACTTAGTGGCGCATTTGGGAAATATGCGCCACCCCTAAGCGTTTTTTAATTTTTTTGTTCAATTAATTTTTAATTATACATGCCTTGTCACATTATGAATGAATATTCTTCTTTTTGGAGTATATGTAGGTGGTTATAATATGCCTTGTCACATGCCTTGTCACATGCCTTGTCACATTATGACATGTTTAATTAAACATGTCTTGTCACATGCCTTGTCACATTATGAATGAACTTAGTGCCGTAACAATTACGATGAAAACACAGACCCCTGATGGTTATAATATGTAGGTGGAGTCATGAAGTGGATGCAAACAAGGAAAATCTTTAACAAAATACTAGGTGTAATGTGAGAGGGGAGCAAGCACAAGCAGCAAAACCAACAAACAACAGAAAAGTGCATATTAAATCCATGCATACACAAAGTGATCATGAATTACAAAATATTTTTCTTAAATTTGGAGCTAGCTATCTAGCTATCGTTTCCTCACGATCTTCTTCTTGCCCTTCTTTTTCGTGGTTGAATAATTTAGGCCCGGGACGCCTTCACTTTTCCTGTTGAACGGGAGGAGACCTTTCTTCGGTAGGGTTGTGGTGTATGTATCCTGAGCGGCGTAGTCATCCTCCATCTTCGGGTCGCCGTACTTGTCAAAGTCTTGCTCGTTGGCGACTCCGTCCATTCCGATGATGTTTCTTTTGCATCTCCTCACTACAACGCGGCTCGGCTTTGATGGGTCGGTAATGAAGAAGCATTGGTCCACTTGGCTAGCCAGTACCCATGGCTCATTTTTCGCGGTGACGTTTGCGCCCGTAGACTTGGATTTGGCTTCGGGTATAACCATGGTGGTGAAGTACCGGTCTTCTTTTACGACGCTCTTGGCCCATCTCACACGGAACATCGGCACTTTCTCTCCACAGTATTCGAGCTCCCATATGTCCTCGATCCTTCCATAGAATCTTTCCTTGACGTCCTCGGTGTAGAATATCCCCGTTACCCCTGAGTTCTGGTAATCGCAGTTATTGTCCTTTTCCTCCGTGTAAAATGGGTAGCCGTTGATATCATACGCTTGATAGGTCATCAGGTTGCGTGCGGCACCCTGTGACAAGGTGAATATCATCTTTTCGTCCACGGAAGCGTTCCTTCGCGGGGGATTAGCACGAAGCTCGTCCCTGAACCAAGTCATGAAACCGGAGTTGTGCTCTTTGATTAGCCGTGGATCTCGGTCCTTTATCTGCAGGCCCTGGTCACTGTACTTCTTCCTGATTAAATCCTTGTGCTTTACTATCCAAGGATCGACCAGCTGGATGTGTTGTAGCGCGACTAGGCTTGCTCTTTCAAAGTCGATGTCTCGACCGTCAAAGTTGACATGCATTGCGCGGCTTCCCTCGTGGTGACCACACCCATCGGTCCTGCCAAAGTGCTTGTTGACGGCCAGACCAACAGGGTTCTCGGTGTTGAGATAATTCGTGCAAAAAGAGATGCACTCTTCGGTTAGAAAGCCCTTCGCTATGCTTGCATCTGGACGGGACCTGTTACGAACATATTTTTTGATGTGCCCATTCATCCTTTCGAACGGCATCATGCTGCGCAGAAACGCAGGCCCGAGTTGGACGATATCCTCCACGACGTGGATCAGCAGATGCACCATAATGTCGAAGAACGCGGGCGGGAAATAGATCTCAAGCTCGCATAGTATAAGCACGATCTCCTCCTGTAGCCTTTTGAGTTTCGTAGCGCAAATCGACTTCCGGGAGATGACGTCAAAAAAGTTGCAAAGGCCAAACAACGTTTTACGGACGTGCTCGTCCATTATCCCTCGCATCGCAACCGGGAGAATCTGCATCATCAGCACGAAACAGTCGTGAGATTTCATCCCGCTGAAACGCTGCTTCGCCTCGTCTTGGTATCTGCTTATCTTCCCCGCGTAGCCGTTCGGAAATTTTACTCCTATGAGGCAGTGGATAAACCGCTTGATCTCCTCCTCGCATAGAGTGAAGCATGCCGGGGGGCAGTGATCAATACCGGTCTTCTTCTTGGTCGTCCTTTTTCGTTTGCAAGAGTTTTGCGTTTCCGTATCCTCTTCCTCCTCCGGCTCATCATCGTCGTCACTAGGGGGGTGAAGTTCCCTCCTGATGCCCATAAATTTCAAGTCATTCCTTGCTTTTGGCCCGTCCTTGGTCTTCTCCGGCATGTTGAGAAGCGTGCCAAACAAGCTCTCGCACACGTTCTTTGTGATATGCATTAGATCAAGGCTATGAGGACTGCGGAGTAGACTCCAGTATTGCAAATCCCAGAAAACAGACCTCGCTTTCCATACCCTCATCAACGGCTGAGTCTTATTTCTTTTCTTTCCCGGCGCGGGGCACTCTTTCCAAGTTTTCAGCAAGTTGTCGATTTCTTTGCCGCTCCTTCGAGCTGGGGGTGCTCGGAGCTCCTCGCTTCCATCGAACAGATGTCCCTGTTTTCTCCATGCGTGTTTCTTGGGAAGCCACCTCCGAGACCCCTGGAACACGGTTTTTGAAGATCCAGGATCTTTTGGTAGCTGGCGGTACGTTGTATTATCCATGCACCTAACGCATGCACAGAATCCTTGGACCACATGCCCTGAGAAATATCCGTATCCGAGATAGTCGTGCACCGTCGTGATCACCGCGGCTTTCATTGGGAAATATTCTTTTGCCGCGGCGTCCCACGTATTGACTCCGTCTTTCCATAACGTTTCTAGCTCCTCTTTCAACAGCTGCAGATATAGATTGAGGTCCGTACCTAGTTGTTTCGGCCCTTGAACTAGCATACACACTGTTATGTACTTTTTCTTCATGCACTTCCAGGGGGGAAGGATGTATATGCATACAAACACGGGCCAGGTACTGTGTGTGCTGCTCTGGCTGCCAAACGGATTGACTCCATCGGCACTCACACCAATCCTGAGGTTCCTTGGTTCTTTCCCAAAATCTGGGTATTCGAGGTCCAACGCAGTCCATTGGCTACCATCTGAAGGGTGCCTCAGCATGTCCTCCTTTTCCGGATCCGGGTTCGGGTCATCCTCTTTTAGCTTCTTTCTATCCGCGTGCCAGGTCATGAGCTTTGCTTCCTCGGGATCTACGAAATACCTCTGCAGACGAGGAGTGATCGGAAAGTACCATACCACTTTTCTAGGAACTTTCTTCCCTCTCTTGTATCGACTAACACCGCACACCGAACATGTGGTTTTATCTTCGTCCTCACCCCGATAGATCATGCAATCATTTATGCAGACGTGGTATTTAACGTGCGGAAGATCGAGAGGGCAAAGGACTTTCTTGGCCTCAGCGATACTAGTTGGGCACGTGTTGCCCTTCGGAAGACGATCGTGCCAGAATGCCATGTTATCATCGAAGCTTTCGTCGGTCCATTTGTGTTTTGCCTTCATCTCCATAGCCCCAAGTGTTACATTCAAGCGGGTATCCTCGTCGTTGCATCCTTCGTACTACTTCGTAATCGCGTCTTTCTCGAGTTGCGCCATCTTGGCTTTCTCTCTAGCTGCACCTCTTGCGTTCAACGCCTCTTTGACAAGCAGCTCTTGAACATGAGGGTCCCGCACCCAGCTTGAATCATCATGTCCGACATCTTGATCTTCATGTCCGGCATCTTGATCTACATGATCCGCTTCGGCATCTTCTTCATGATCATGTACGGGATGCTCTTCGTCATCTCGCCCGCCGCTGTTTTCTGGTTGCCCTTCCTCATTTACTGGCGCCCCACCATTGACGTCCTCCTCACCAGCTTCATCACTTATCCATCGTGTGTAGCCATCCATCAAACCATTACGCTTCAGGTGTCTTTGCAATATTCCGGAATCAGGCTCGGTCACGCACTGCAGTTTTCATCTCCGACACGGACATCTTATATCCGACCTATTATTCCTTAGCATGTCGTTTGTCGCACATTGCATCCACCTAGCCACGGTGATATCGCTCAGCATCTCGCGGACCATGGTCGATCACCTGCGTGCACTGACAGAGCAACACAATTATATATCACAGTCGTCGCCGGAAAAATTCGGCATGACCTTCCCTAATAATGCATGGGAGCATGCGGAGAGTGCGCTAGAAATTTGCCAAAACGGAAATGAATCGACATTTCAGCAAAACATTTGCCACTCAAGATACACATATACATCAAACCACCATAAGCTTCACACATACATCAAACCACCACAAGCTTCACATATACATCAAACCCAAGCTTCACATATACAACAAACCCCAAGCTAATAAAGGCAAGTATATGGGTCATAAATGGAACAAAAGAGTTTGGGAGGAGGTCCACTTACTTCAATATGAAACAAAATAGATGTAATGCCAAGTATCGATGGATAAATGGAAGAAATGAGGTGGGGAGGAGGAGAAAACCGAATAGATCTAGGGTGAGAAGAGTGGATCTAGTTTGAGAATTGTGTGGAGTGAATGAGAGGTGGTAGGTGGGGTGGAGTAGATAAGGGAAGCTCTAGGCATTTAGTGGCGCATATAGGAAGTCAGTGGTGGCGCATCTGTGCAATGCGCCACCCCTAAGCTCTTATGGGTGGCGCATTACCACAATGCGCCACCCCTAAGGACCTTATGGGTGGCGCATATACAGAATGCGCCACCCCTAAGCTATTAGGGGTGGCGCATTCTGTATGTGCGCCACCTATAAGGTCCTTAGGGGTGGCGCATACTGCTAGATGCGCCACGTATAAGATCATCCAGGCTGGCCCACTCTTAGGGGTGGCGCACTGGAATATAATGCGCCACCCATAAGGTCTTATGAGTGGCACATTATTTTCCAGTGCGCCACCCATAACAGGTGGTCGCGCATCGCTTTCCATATGCGCCACTAATAGGCTTTCCATGTATAGCTATTTCCCTAGTAGTGTCTTGACCTCTCCCTAAGATATTGGCTATGATTGAATAAAGGAAATTGTGGTTTTCTTTGTAAAGCCAATAATTCCCTTTTAGCCCATTTGCAAAGGAGCTACCATTTTGGTTGCCCCATTGGTGCTCAAATGAATTGTGGAGCTCCTAGTATCCAACCCATGGCCATTTCTATCAAAACATGGGGTTCCATAGTTCAAAGTTTGAGCATAGCTTCCATTTCCAAATTCAGGGAAGAATAGCACTTTCCAAAGGAAGTGTTATTTATCTTTGCCCATTGCCTCCCATACATTTTGTGCCATTTCCCCTGCCCATGTCATGGTGTTGTACCAAATTTGAGCCATAATGGACAAGCCAGTAATTCACAATAAATTCCCAAAGTTTCTGTCCAGCAGGTAACTTTGTGAAGGAAGTGCAAGCTATCCTTGTCCATTTGAGCTGAAATTTTGTGAACAACGTATCCTAGTGTATGATTAAGCTCTGCCAAATTCCAAGACAAGGGGACTAGTGTGCTATCCACACCACATCACAAACACCTTCTCCTTAGTTGGTGCATTTGTAAAGGAAGTGGCATGTACAGTGGTCCATTTGAGCTCAAATTTGACAGAGATAGTCACCATTGGATAAGATTGCTATGACACAAGTTCCAGATCATTTCACCAGATGAGCCTTCCCCAGTTCAGCACAAACACCTTGCTGGTCCAACCCATGTCATGTCTCTTTCAGAGCTCCATGCCAAGCAGGTCAGCCCACCTTGGTTCCTGCGCTTCCTAAGATCTCACCTTACCATGTAGACATGGTCCCTGGTCATAAGCATGCGCGGGACACGTGTTGGCCTGGGTGACCACGCACGTGGCGTGCCCAGCTCACGACTAGCTCACGTCCAGCTAGTGCTTGTACTGGATTCCTATCCACATCGTCCTCTTCCTCGCGTTTGGGCATGTCTTTCGTGATCCCCACTCCACGTCTGACCCCCGCGTGCTCTCCCCCTCGTCTTGTAGCCTCTGGAGGCTCATGCTGACACAAGGTGCTCCAAGGCATGGCCGCCGCGTGGCCATGGCCTAGATCCTTTGAGATCCATCTCCGAGCCCCGCTCCTGGATATAAGAAGAACAACTTCGAGGCCTCCCAGCATCAACCCGCAGCCACCAGCTACCTCCCCCTCGATCCCTCGGCTCAGCCTCGCCTCGTCATGGCCGAGAGCCATGCATCCATGGCTTCCGTCGCCATGGCCTTGGACTTGGTCGGGCTTTCCCCCCTTCTCCTGGAGCCTGGACCGCGGCCCCTCAGCCCGCTCGGCCTAGGCCCCTGCCGCTTCCGTCCCGGCCGGCCGGAGGGCTTACGTCGCCGCGCCCCGCTGCTAGGACCGCCGCGTCCAGCGCGCCATGGCCAGGGGAGGCAGGCCGCCCTGCTCTCCGTGGCGCCCCTCTACCCCCAATCCCCCTTAGAGCAGAGGTCGCCGCCACGTGCCCCGTCGCCTCGGGCCGCCGCCGACCGAGTCCAGCCGCTCACAGCCCGCGCGCCCTGACCCGTGCGAGACGGCTCCGCCGGCCACCTCGAGTGGCCCCGCAAGCACCTGCGGGTGCGCCCGAACGAGCCGCACCCAGGTGGCGACGACGGCGAGCCTCCGCCCGCACCGGTCGCCGGTGGCTATCGCCTGCCCGTCTACCCCTACTCGTCCCGCCCGCGACGCTCCCCTGCTCGCGTCCAGAAAGAAAAGGAGGAGAGAGGAGACCCTGACGCGTGGGGCCCGCAAGTCAGCGGGATAGCCTTGGCCCCGCGCGTATTAGACGAAGGCGTATTTCGGAAATACGTTTCCATGTAGGGAAAGAGTATTCGTTGTTGCTTCGGGTGGAAGTGCGCTTTCACCTAGCCATAGCGTACTTTCGTTCTAGTGCGGGTATAAATGCTCTTTCCTTGTCGGAAAGCGTATTTTGGGCCATGCGTTTTCTCTCACCAGATCCGAAAGATTATTTTGTGGACGTTTATCCGATAAGGGCATTTTTTTGATTATCGAACGAACAGCCGTATCTCCCCGACCGTGACTCCGATTGCGGTGATTCAAGCGCCCAGGTTCACAGCTTTCCGAGCCCGTTCCGTTGGTGGAACTTTCATGATGTTTTGGCATTGTGAAATTGACCCTTTTGCCCCCGTTGTTCGTTAGGCTTCGCCGGAGAACCGTCAGTCCCGTCGGATATTTTCGGATGGTGATCGCACGTCCGTCCGGTGGATTCATCGACACCCCCAGGCAAGCTAGCCATCTGATATATGCTCTAAAGCATCGTGCCGCGTGTTCTTGTGTGCTCTCAAATATGATGTTGCTTAACTGATGAATTCAACCCTGATATGTTAATTTGACTTGACATGCTTATGCCATGCTTGTGTTCTAGGTTTATGTCAATCATGCCATGTTCACTTGTGAGTATCATGCTTATGTTCTCTTGACATGCCTACTTGATATGATAAGTTAGAAATGATCATGCCATGTTTACTGGTTCGTATCATGCCCATGTTGTTCATGTTATGTTCATGCTATCATCCCCATTCATGTTGATCATATCCATGTTCATTTTTATGGATCATCTGCCTTACCATGCTTATATGATATCGTGTTGTACTAGTATCGCTATGGTATGTTTTGTTGCTATGTTTGATCATATGTTTCTTAGTTAATATTGTTGATGGGATTGGACTGGAGTAACCGTTGATCATGTGCCACCGAACCGAGATTTACTAGTGCAACCGCACTCGCCTGTATGGGCAGGCCTTCGCTTGGGCTATCGTTTTGCCTTCTACGGGTATCACCAAAGAGGGGGGATTATGCACGCACGCTACCCTGGCCCGGTAGGTGGTGATAATCTCGACATCCAGAGTTATTTACCCGGGAGTCCCCATTTGGGAAAGTACTTGCCACATGGTGGCCGTTTAGCAATAGGTTGGCCTGTGTCTGGTGGACACAGAGATACCCAAGACAGTATGTCGGTGATACCGTAGGGAGGTTACGCGGTAGGAAAGTTTCGTTGGAGATGTGCTAGCTCACTTTTGCGGAACGAGTTCCAAGGATCCTGTGGGAAAAGTTCCGGGGTGCTGGGTGGTGGAAGAACTCCATAGTGTGGGTAAAGTGCACAAACTCTGCAGAGTCACAATCTATTCGAATAGCCGAGTCCTCGGTTATGGGACACAGTTCGTACTAGGTCAAACTTGGATCAACATAAGTTCAGTGGATGTTTGTGTTTAGTGGATGGTCATGCGATGAACGGATTGGTTGGGTGGTAAGGAAGGACACCTAACCTGTTGAATGGTCATGCGATGACCGGATTGGTTGGGTGGTAACGAAGGACACCTAACCCGTTGAATGGTCATGAGATCACCCGATGTGGAGTCGGTAAGGACTCTGAGGTAAGCGGCATTATCATGAGATGGTCATGAGTGCCCATGTGTTGATTGTTATTGCAATAGTCTTATTCCTGATAGTATACTAAATTCATCATGTTAATATTGTTCAGATTCATCATGTTAATATTGTTTAAACTGCTATGCCATGATAACTAATATACTCTAATAACTTGTGCATGCTTGAATGCCATGGATTTCTTTGCTTGGTGTATATGTTACTTGGTTTGATTGTTTGCGAGTACATTCAAACGTACTCACATGGCTTTCATCCCTGGCTATTGACGTAGCCAGATTTTCAGGTTTAACTAAGGATTCGCTTTCTCTAGGAGGAGTCGAAGCGTTCGCGAGCTAGGAGAGTAACCTAGTCAGATCCCTGTGGATTGGAGCCGCTCCAAGTCCGTGCTGCCATAGATAGTTTATATTCCGTTGCCCCCATCTTTGTAATGAACCATCTGTGGTGGTAATATATTGATTCAAGCCACTTTGGCTTATGAATCCTTTTACAGTTGTGCCTATGTTCTTGGTACGTGTTGTAAGCGCGCACACGAGAGTGATTCCTGGGCTGGTGTGTGGGCGACACTCGTCTGTGTACAATGGTATTCAGGCGGGGTGTCACACACAGTCTTCATGGATGGAGGCAACAACCTAAACATAATCTCCGCCAGCACCCTACACAAGATCCTAATCCCACGATCAGTTTGGAAGAAGACAGGCACCACAATATACGGCGTAGTTCCAGGTGAAGCAGCCGCCTCCATCGGAACAATCGAGCTTGATGTCATCTTCGGCAGCAAGCGCAACTTCGCAGAATAAGTGCTCGAGTTCGAAGTGCTCGACTGGCAGTCGCAATACCATGCCATACTTGGGCGACCAGCGTTTGCACAATTCATGGCGGTTCCGCACTATGCATATCTCAAGCTCAAGATGCCAGGACCAGCAGGAGTCATCACAGTCAAGGGAAGCTTCACCAAATCAGACCAGTGCGATCGCGACTTCCACAAAGTCTCCGACACGTTTGGAGCCCAACAAAAACTCAAAGAAATAGCTATAATGACGGATAAAAGCATCTTCCCACTGGCGAGCCGAAGAGAGTCAAAAGAATTTGGCCGCGATTTCAGCTTCGAAAGCGACACAATGACCCACCAAGTTCACCCTACAGACCCAGAGAAGACGGTCCGCGTATATGCCCACCTCCCAGAAGAACAAGAAACCGCCCTCATAACCTTCCTTCGCAATGAATGGAAAATTTTCGCCTGGTGCCCAGCCGAAATGCCCGGAATACCGCGAGAATTCGCAGAACACGCGCTCCATATCAAGCCAAACACCAAGCCAGTAAAGCAGGCGCTGCGACGATTCTCAGAGCCCAAGCGCAGAGCAATCGGAGAAGAAATCAACCGACTACTCGACGCAAAGTTCATCCGTGAGACGAAGAAAGCAACCTGGATTGCAAATCCAGTTCTAGTCCCTAAAAAAGACACTGAGGTACAGAGGATGTGTGTTGACTACGGGCCTGTCAACAAGCACTGCCCGAAAGACCACATCCCCCTGCCGAGAATCGATCAGATAATCGACTCCACAGAAGGATGAGACCTCCTATCCTTCCTCGATGCATACTCCGGATACAATCACATCAGGATGAAGGAAGAAGACGAAGAGCACACCTCGTTCATCACCCCCTACGGCGTGTTCTGTTACTAAACAATGCCCTTTGGCCTAAAAAACGCCGGAGCCACGTACCAACGAATGATGCAAGCATGCTTGAGAGACCAAATTGGTAGAAACGTCCAGGTCTACGTAGACGACATTGACATCAAAACCTACTGCGCAAACACGCTACTCGACGACCTCCGTGAAACATTCGCGTCCCTCAACAAGTAAAAAATCAAGCTCAACCCAAAAAAGTGCGTCTTTCGCGTCCCAGCCGGAAAACTACTCGGGTACATAGTCTCCACCCGAGGAATCGAAGCAAACCCCTAAAAGGACCAAGCAATCGCCAAGATGCAAAGGCCAACCAATATCAAAGGCGTGCAGCAGCTCACAGGAAGACTTGCAGCACTGAGCCGTTTCATCAGCAGGCTAGGAGAAAGGACCTTACCGTTCTACCAACTGCTCAAAAAAGGAGAAAAATTCGAGTGGACCGAGGAAGCCCGCAATGCATTTGCAGATCTAAAGAAAACCCTCTCGAGTCCACCAATCTAGGCGGTGCCCAAAGAACGGTAGAAACTGTACCTCTACATAGCAGCACGCAGCAGTGTAGTCAGCACGGCGCTCGTCGTCGAGCGCGCAGAAGAAGGCAAAATCCAGAGCACACAAAGACAAATCTACTACCTTAGCACACTGCTCACAAAGCCACATCAACGGTACCCGCACTACCAGAAGCTCCTGCTCGCCATCATCATGACCTCCAGGAAAGTACCGCATTACTTCGACGAACACCCCATCACAATCGTGAGCAGTGCACCACTCGCGGACATCCTCAACAACCCCGGAGCGACCGGTCGAGTCGCTGAGTGGAACATCGAGCTCAGCCCGCGAGATATGCAGTTCAAACACCCAACAACAATCAAAGCCCAAGTACTCCCAGACTTCTTGGTCGAGTGTACAGAGGTCCAAACACACGGCCCCCCAGATCTGTCCAACTCAAGGACGATGTTCTTCGACGGATCCAAAAGATAGCAAGGAGCCGGAGCAGATGTCGTACTAGTCTCCCCCAAAGGAACGAAGCTCAAATACGTCCTCCACATCAACTTCAGCAATGCCTCAAACAACGAAGCAGAATACGAGGCACTACTCCACGGCATGCGCATGGCAAAAACTTGCGGCGCCACTTGATACGTCCAAAACGTATCTATAATTTCTGCTTACTCCATGCATGTTTTGTGTGATATTGCTATGATCTAGATCCACTTTCATACACTTTTGATCATATTTGGACTAACCTATTAACTCAGTGCACCACAGTGCCAGTTCCTGTTTTCTGCTGTTTTTCTATTTCAGTTTTACCCCATATAAAAAGTGCTCCAAAAATTCGGGAAAAATCAAATAAAAAATCGGCGCAGAAGAACCTTCCGGAAGGACCTGAGTGGGGCCAGAGGGCCACCACCAGGGGCCCAGGCGCCCTGGTGGCGCGCCCCAGGGGCTGGCCGCGCCAGGGGGCCGCCTGGACCCCTGGTGGCCCACTGGCTGCCCCCCTTCGCCTATATATTCTCCGTGACGAGAAACCCTCAGAAGAAGAATTTTTTTTCGCGATCTCGCCTCTGTTCCGCCGCCGCCGTGCTTCCGAGATCGGGAGCACCAGCAGACCTCTTCCCGGCACCCTGCCGGAGGGAGGGACGACCTCCGGGAGTCTCCTCTCCACCATGGATGCTTCCCGGATGTGCCGTGAGTAGTTTCGTTTGGACCATGGGTCCGTGATCAGTAGCTATGTGATGTTCTCCTCCCCTCTTTATTCTTCATGGTTTAGACCTCGTGAGCTTCCCTACATGATCGAGGCACTTTTGTAATCTTTCTGCTGTTGCTATGCTGAGTTTGATGGGATCTGATGGATTATGAGATTATGTTCAGATTGTGATAGAGTAATATATTTGGTTCTTATCTTTTATATTTTTGTTCTTAAAGTAATTCTTGCATGTTCTCCATTGCTGTTTATTGCTTTGGCCAACTAGTAGGTAGTAACCCCAAGAGGGAATGTTATGCTCGATTGTGGGTTCATGCCCGCTGATGACACGCTTGAGTGACAGAAACATGAGTCTAGGGGATGTGCTGTTGCCACAAGGGGAAAACAACGGTGCTTGTAACCGCGGTTGCAAGGATTGTTTACTTTACGCAAAGTGCTTTTTAATGCAATTGTTTGTTGCTTTGGGTTTACACTTTGGGTGGGGCTCGCAACTTAATACCAGCGAGATGTTCTGGATAGATATCTCAAGGTGGATCATTAGTAGTAGATGTAGATGGATTTCGGTCTACTTATTTTGGCGTTCTTCCCATGTTTTTGAGCCTCTTCCTTTCTTTTGTAGCATAGTTAGCATTGCGGTGCGTTCATAATCCTGTCAATTGCCTTTCTGTAATTTGTTCACCTCGTCTTTTGGGAGAGAGACATCACTAGTGAACATCACGTATCCCGGTCCATATCCTCATCACTGTTTCCACACTCATTTACTTTTCTGCTTTTACTTTCAGTTGCTATCATTATCCCTTGTGTTTGATCCTTTGTGAACAACAAGACCGGAGAGATTGACAACCTATTTGAACTTCGTTGGGAACAAAGTTATTTGCGTCTGTGTGCAGGTTCGCGTCAGTTCTGCTGCTGACACCTACTTATCATCTCCGGAGTCCTACTAGAGAGAAACCTTGATATCTTTACTAAGGGAAATTTTCTGCGGTGCTACATCATACCTTCCTCTTGGGGTTTACCAACGAAGGGCGAGAAATCACTATAATCACCTCGCACATCACCACTCGCCTCTCGATCTACGGCGACTCCAACCTCGTCGTTCAGCAGGCGATGAGTGACTGTAACGCAGTCGCAGACAACATTTCGACCTAACAGAAGCTCTACAACACACTAGAGGGAGGATTCGATGGCTGCGAACTCAATTATGTCCCCAGAGCAATTAACACAGAAGCCGACGAACTTGCAAACATCGGATCGACTCGAGGACCAATACCACCATGTGTTTTCCTTGAGAGAATCAACCAGAGATCAATCAAAGTAAAGCCAGCAGCACCCGAGGCAGTCGTAGAGGCAGATGACGCAGATGAACCAGCGCAGGTGGCAGCAACAAGCACCGCCGACAACCCAAGAAGCCAAGCAACTGAAGTCGCAGAGCCAGCCGCACTCGAAGACCCGGCCTGTACAAAACCATTCCTTCAATTCCTAATCGAAGGAGCCTTACCACAGGACATTGCAGAAGCTCGACCCATTAGTCGACGATCCAAAGCATTCACAGTGATCAACAGACAGCTATACAAGCGCAACATCTCTCAGGTCCTCCAAAAGTGTATCCAGGAAGAAGATGGATAATCCCTACTACTCGAGATTCACGAAGGCACCTGTGGGCATCACGCGAGCAGTCGCACAGTCGTGGCCAAGGCCTTTCGAGCATGTTTTTACTGGACGATAGCCATGAGAAACGCGGAAGATATCATGCGATGTTGCATCGCCTGCCAGAACTTCGCTAGCAGACCACACGCCCTAGCATCAGAGCTCAAAACTATACCACTGTCCTCGCCTTTCGCCACATGGGGACTTGACATGGTGGGTCCACTCAAGAAATCCTCAAAAGGAGGACGAACACACCTACTAGTTGCAGTCGACAAGTTCACCAAATGGATCGAAGCAGTACCAATCACTAGCTCAACAACCCTCACAACAGTCAACTTCATGAAGTCAATCATCTTCAGATTCGGCGTACCACACAATATTATCACAGACAATGGTACAAACTTCACAGCAGCAGAGTTCCAAAACTTTTGCCAGGAGCTAGGCATCAAAATCAACTACGCATCGGTCGCGCACCCACAATCCAACGACCAGGTGGAGAAATCAAACGGCCTAGTATGTGGAGGAATAAAGAAACGAGTCCTTGCACCACTGGAACAAGCCGCAGGCAACTGGGTAGAAGAACTTCCCGCGGTACTATGGAGCCTGTGTACCACCCCAAACCGCTCGAGCCAGTACACACCTTTCTTCTTTGTATACGGGGAAGAAGCGGTACTGCCGCACGAATTAAAATTCGGAGCCCCCCGCATATCAGGGTACGAAGAGGAAGAAGCAGAAGAAGCAGTATAGAACGACAAAGATACAGCAGACGAAGCACAAGACACAGCGATAACAAGATCTGAAGCATACCAGGACAAGCTGCGGACATATAAAGAAGCCGCCTGCGTACAAGAACCTTTAGCAGAGGAGACCTCATCTTGCGACTGATACAATAAAAAGTACATAAAATCGCTCCACAATGGGAAGGGGCATTCATAATCTCGGAAGTCATCGGAGGCGGCGCATATAGGTTGAAGAACCCGAAGACTAATGAAGACGTGGTAAACCCATGGAACGTAGCGAACCTACGCTTGTTCTACCCATAGCCCTCCAAACACTACAACGGCATCGGCATCAGCACTGATCAGCAGCCCATGTAATACTCGAAGAAATAAAATAATTTTGCCCAAGCATTAGCACTTAAAAGCACTCAGGGGCTCGAGCATAAACTCCCCCCGAGAGACGCTATCCTCGCTCATGCGATTTTAATTAAAAGCACTCGGGGGCTCGAGCATAAACTCCCCCCGAGAGACGCTATCCTTACTTAAAAGCATTCGGGGGCTCGAGCATAAACTCCCCCCGAGAGACGCTATCCTCGCTCATGCGACTTTACTTAAAAGCACTCGGGGGATCGAGCATAAAGTCCCCCCGAGAGACGCTGTCCTTACTTAAAAGCACTCGGGGGCTCGAGCATAAACTCCCCCCGAGAGATTCTATCCTTACTCATGCAACATAAAAAGCACTCGGGGGCTTGAGCGTAACCCCCCCCCAAGAGACGCTATTGATACACGAGATAATACTCGCCCCTCGTTGGTTACCCTAAGTGGAAGGTGAGATGTAGCGTAGCGGAAAATTTCCCTTAGCAAAGATGCTAAGGTTTAGATTGTCTCCAGTAGGACTCCAAGATCGACAAGTAGGTGGTGAAGTGAATAATGGCACCGTTTAAAACCTAGGTTGCTGACTTCACCTGGACCTACACAAACAACAAATAGCTTTTCTCCCAACGAGTACAGAGGAGTTGTCAATTCCTCCGGCCTTGTTGTTTACAAAGGATAAAACGCACGGGATAATAATGATAGTGATAGCTACGAAAAAGTAAATACTGAAACTAAATTTAAGGTGTAAAAAGTATTGGAAATATGGACCGGGGTCCTATGATGTTCACTAGTGATGTCTCTCTCCCAAAAGACGATAAAATGGCCATGCGAGGTAAAAAAATTACAGCTGGGCAATTGACAGGATTATGTGCGCAAACCAATGCTAATTATTCTATAAAGAAAGGAAGAGGCTCAAAAGCATGGGCGGTACGCCAAGACAAGTAGACCAAAATCCATTTGCATCTACCTACTAATCATCCACCTTGAGATATCTATCCAGAACATCTCGCTGGTATTAAGTTGTGAATCCCACAGAAAGTGTAAACTCAAAGCAACAGACAACTACATTAAAGAACTTTGCATAAAGTAAACAATCCTTGCACCCGCAAGTACGAGAATCGTTGTTTTCCCCCTTGTGGCAACATCACATCCCCTAGACTCATGTTTCTGTCACTCAAGCTAGTCATCGGTGGGCATGAACCCACAATAATGCATAACACTCCCTCTTGGAGTCACTACCTACTACTTGGCCAAAGCAATAAACAGCAACGGAGAACATGCAAGAATTACTCAAGAACATAAATATAAAAGAAGAGAATCAAATATATAACTCACACACAATCTGAACATAATCTCATAATCCATCGGATCCCAGCAAACTCAGCATAGCAACAGCAGAAAGATTACATAAGTGCCTCGATCATGTAGGGCAGCTCACGAGGTCTAATCCATGAAGAACAAAGAGGGGAGGAGAACATCACATAGCTACTGACCATAGACCCATGGTCCAAGGTGGGCTACTCACGGTTCATCCGGGAAGCATCCATGGTGGTGGAGAAACTCCCAGAGGTGATTCCTCCCTCCGGCAGGGTGCCGGGAAGAGGTCTTCTGGTGCTCCCGATCTTGGAAGCGCGGCGGTGGTAGAACAGAGGAGAGATCGAGAAAAAGGGTTCCGTCCCCGAGGGTTTCTCGTCACGGGGGATAAATAGCCGAAAGGGGGTAGCCAGAGGTGGGCCAGAGGCTCCAGGCGCCCCCCTGGCGCGACCAGGGGTGGGGCCGCGCCCTTTTGCCGCCTGGGACCCCCTGGCCCCCCTCGGCCCCCACTTTGGCTCTTCTGGAAGGTTCTCGTACGCTGATTTTTCCTATATTTTCCCAGAATTTTCCTGACACTTTAAATAAGGGGAAAAAACAGGAACTGGCAGTGGGGTGCACTGAGTTAATAGGTTAGTCCAAATATGATCAAAAGTGTATGGAAGTTCATCAATATCATAGCAATATCACACAAAAGAGGCATGGAGCAAGCAGAAATTATAGATACGTTTTGGACGTATCAACATCCCCAAGCTTAATTCCTGCTCGTCCTCGAGTAGGTAAATGATAACAAGCATAATTTCTGTGGTGACATGCTAACAACCATATAAGAAATTTTAAGTAAAGCAATCAAGGCATGTAATTCAATTCAAGTCATAACAGGAAAGAGTCTATATTAGTATTGAAACAAGCAACATAAGAACATAAAGGTGCAAGAGCTCTCGCTGTCCGTGACTCGAATGTCTCCAAATAGTGTTTGTGTGCAAGAAAGGGGATAGGGATATACGAGAAAATGCATTTTTTATGTTGAGAACTCAATCTACTAAAGTTTCACATTTGGTCTTCTTTGGAATCTTATCTTGACTCATCCCAGACCACTAGCCAAGTACAAGTCAAAATGATCCACTCCTTTTCGACATTTTGAGCACTCATGCAATGGATGAGCATAAGCAAGAAAGTTGACACTGAGGATGGCAAAGAGAGAATATGGTGGAGGAGGAAGACAAAAAGGTTTGAAAGGCTCACATCAATGAGGACAATCATAGGCGAGAGAAAGCCAAATGATAGATATGATGTGAGAAGTAGGGATTGCCATGCAACAGATGCACATATGAGGTATGGTAAGCTCTCCAATGGAACTAGTGGGGGTGCATACAACTTGCTTGCTTAAGAAGACCTAGAACTCTTTTGAGGAGGCTCATCATTGGAATATACAAGCCAAGTTCTATAGTGTGAAGGTCCCCACATAGCTATATGCATGAATGATAATCTCTATGGAGTACAAGATATAGGAGGAGGTACGAGTGTGGATCTCTCAAAAGGAATAAGTAGTGTGCCCCCTTCTCTCTTTTTTATTTTCTTTTTCTCCTTTTTCTATTTTTCTATTTTTTGGTGGCCTCAATGGCTCTTTCTATTTCTCTCATTTGTCCTCTTTTGGATCTTTCAATTTTGTCCTCTTTGGGATCTTTTAATTTTTCCACTTTGGGATCTTTTCCTGACTTTAGGGGCACCACTCTATAAATTACAAGAAGTATAGAAGATCTTTCACACTTTACAAAGTACTCAAATCATAAAGAAGATGTAACTATCATGAAGTATGCAAATGTATGCCTCTGCCAGTGTAGCAGGATATGCAATGATACTAGCGCATCATGTAGCAATGATTAGGGCAAGTCCCAGCTAGCATGCGGCTCATCGATCAAGCAAGTAGCATGTATGACATGAAGATTAAGTCATGAGAAGATGGATGTTGCATGGCAATGTATCTCGGAAAGGCTATGGAAATGCCTTGGTAGGTAGGTATGGTGGCAGTTTTGACGAACGATATAAGGAGGTTTATGATGACAGAGCATATCATGCCAAGGGTTTGGATGTACCGGCGAAGGTGGACGCTAACTCTCGGAGTGAGAATAAAGCAATGCACGGCACAGGAGAGGCTAGAAAAATATGGGAAGGTGGAAGTGTCAACTTTCGAATACTCACATTAGTCCAAAGAACTCATGTACTTATTATCGGTAACTCTCAATCTAATAAGGAGGTTCACAAAGAGACAAGTGCCCCGAGGAGGAGTGTATGGGGGTTTGGTTATCCTTGCGCATCCTTGACTCATGGTACGTGAGTGTACTCTAAGATTCAACCCCTCAGAAGAGTAGTGATCCATCTAGTAGCTAGAGTTCTCAACTAATTTGTAGGTTTTTGAAAATAAACATGGATTGCCCAAAATACGACATCTATCACTAATAGGCTAGAGATCTTGACACCAAAAGTCCAAACATTACTCAAAACAATACTTCAAAATTATTGCAAATTACTACTACAAAAAGAATAGAAACCTCAATTGCCTACTTCAAGTCAAGACACACAACTCAGTGCAACAGGCAAACTCTCTAAACAAGATCAACATGAAAACTCAAAAGAGTTCCAGCAACAAACTAAACAAAAGCTATTTGAAAAGATAATCATGAAAACCAAGAGCTAAACCTGACAGTAGCTACGAAAAGATAAAGAACACACACAACAAAGATAAAGTCCTATGTTGTGTTCTAGATTTTGGAAGTGGAGCGTGTTTCTCTCCCATACAAAGAAAGCTGGGTTCTAACTTGTTATGAACAGCAAGCAAAGCTAAAGAAAACTAAAATAAAACCTAAGAGCGAGACGCTCCAAGAATAGCACATAACGCATGAAGTGATAAAAATATAGTGAAACGAGAGACGAACTGATAATTGTTGATGGAGAAGGGGATGCATGGGGGCATCCCCAAGATTAGACGCTTGATTTTCCTTGAAAATTTCTTGGGGATGCATGGGGGCATCCCCAAGCTTGAGCGCTTGACACTCCTGAATCTTCTTTTATCATCTTCCCTCGCACACTTGAAAACTCCCTTCATACATAACTCATCATAATACTATTAGCGAGGTTAGTACCCATAATAAAATAAATTTTCTCTACTGGAAATAAAGATAATCTTGAAGAGCTACTGTTTCTCAAGATTGAAAAAAAGATTGCAAAGAAAAAGCAAGCTTAAGGTTTGCAAATAGAAGAAAAGGCAAAACAGGAAAGAATCTGTGAAAAACAGACCATCAGGTAGTAAAGAATTTTTTAGGGATACTTCAGCAACTCAAATAAAAAAACTCAGAACATACGAAAGTTTCGTAATTGTATAGAGAACGCTGTGTAAACAATTCAGCTCAAAAAGATGAACTGGGATTTTTCTCTGATTTTCCTAGTCACAAGGACAGAATCTGTTTTCTCGACAGCATGTCACAACTTTCACTTCCCTTGTCGTATGAGGGTATAAAAGGCACAAAACTTGAAATGTAAAGATACAATGATGTTGCTACAGCAGTAAAAATCATCAAGACCACTAAAACAGAAGGAAAAAAAAAGGAAATCATAAATTCGTTGGGGGCTGCCTCCCGAAAGCGCTTCTTTAAAGCCATTAGCTAGGCTTAATGCAAATAGATCAAGTTGTATAAATGGAACCATCATCAAGATCCTCAAAAATCTCTTCAATAATACAACCACTCTTAATAGGTATTTCAAAAGGCCTAATAAAGATACTTATAGGAATAAAAGCAAAAGGTGGAAGATCAATTGGAGTATCATTTATTCTATTAAAGAGAGGTATCTCTTCCAAACTCTTCACAGTTTCAACCCCTTTGGCAATGGATAGATTATTTTTGAAACGAGGAGCCTTTCGAATGTAAACAAACCTAGGTTCCTTCTTTGACGGAGTTTCCACCTTTTTGGTTTTGATTGAGGAAAAAGTAGTTCCTAGAGTGTCAAGGATTTCCTCAATCTTATCAATCCTAGAAGGGTCCAATCATGGGATTTTATGGTCTCCAAGGTTTTAAAAAAATTATGCATGGAGCTATCTAATCTATTCAAATTACCTTGAACCTTACGATCTAACTCACTTATCTTATTAATGCTTGGCATCTCCAGCTCTATCTTTTCAAGTTTTTTCATAATGTGAGCTAGGGTAATGTCCCCTTGAATGCTAGCAACAGGGAGATTTCCAACAAGATTTTCCATAACACTAAGAGCTTCCCAGACTAGGGATTCTATGAAATTCCCATTTATAGCAGTATCTAGAATAAACTTATTCCAATAAGTAATTCCAACATAAAAGTTTCTAAGCAAGATAGTAGTGGATTGCTTCTAGGTGGCTCTTTTTTTGAGAATCATTAATTCTGTACCAGGCATCATTCAGACTTTCACCACCTCTCTATTTAAAGGTGAGAACTTCTGCTTGACCAAAGGCAAAAGGACCAGGCATAATGATAACTACTAGTAAGGTAACTATTTTTTTGATTTTTTATAAAAGACACTAAAGCAAAAACTGAAAGGTAAACTAACAAGACTAAAAATCAAATATAAAAGATAGTGTGCAACTCCCCTATCTTGAAGAGTGGAGTCCCCGGCAACGGCGCCAGAAATTTGCTTAACACACGAGATAATACGCGCCCATCGTTGGTTACCCCAAGTGGAAGGTGAGATGTAGCGTAGTGGCAAATTTCCCTTAGCAAAGATGCTAAGGTTTAGATTGTCTCCAGTAGGACTCCAACATCGACAAGTAGGTGGTGAAGTGAACAATGGCCCCCTTTACAACCTAGGTTGCTAAATTCACCTGGACCTGCATAAAAAACAGACAGCTTTGCTCCCAACGAGTACAGTGGACCGGGGTAATAATGATAGTGATAGCTACGGAAAAGTAAATACTGAAAGTAAATTGAAGGTGAAAACAGTATTGGAAAGATGGACCGGGGTCCTATGATGTTCACTAGTGCTGTCTCTCTCCCAAAAGACGATAAAATAGCCATGCGAGGTAAACAAATTAGAGCTGGGCAATTGACAGGATTATGTGCTCAAACCAATGCTAATTATGCTATAAAGAAAGGAAGAGGCTCAAAAGCATGGGCGGTGCGCCAAGACAAGTAGACCGAAATCCATCTACATCTACCTACTAATCGTCCACCTTGAGATATCTATCCAGAACATCTCGCTGGTATTAAGTCGCGAATCCCACCCAAAGTGTAAACTCAAAGAAACGGACAACTGCATTAAAGAACTTTGCGTAAAGTAAACAATCCTTGCACCCGCAAGTACAAGCACCGTTGTTTTCCCCCTTGTGGCAACAACACATCCCCTAGACTCATGTTTCTATCACTCAAGCTAGTCATCGGGGGGCATGAACCCACAATCATGCATAACGCTCCCTCTTGGAGTCACTACCTACTACTTGGCCAAAGCAATAAACAGCAACAGAGAACATGCAAGAATTACTCAAGAACATAAATATAAAAGAAGAGAATCAAATATATAACTCAAACACAATCTGAACATAATCTCATAATCCATCGGATCCCATCAAACTCAGCATAGCAACAGCAGAAAGATTACATAAGTGCCTCGATCATGTAGGGCAGCTCACGAAATCTAATCCATGAAGAACAAAGAGGGGAGGAGAACATCACATAGCTACTGATCATAGACCCATGGTCCAAGGTGGACTACTCACGGTTCATACGGGAAGCATCCATGGTGGTGGAGAAGCTCCTGGAGGTGATGCCTCCCTTCGGCAGGGTGCCGGGAAGAGGTCTTCTGGTGCTCCCGATCTTGGAAGCGCGGCGGTGGCGGAACAGAGGAGAGATCGAGAAAAAGGGTTCCGGACCCGAGGGTTTCTCGTCATGGGGAATAAATAGGAGAAAGGGGGCAGCCAGAGGTGGGCTAGGGGCTCCAGGCGCCCCCCTGCCACGGCCAGGGGTGGGGCCGCTCCCTCTGGCCGCCTAGGCCCCCCTCGTCCCCCACTTTGGCTCTTCTAGAAGGTTCCCGTACGCTGATTTTTCCTATATTTTCCCGGAATTTTCCTGGCACTTTCAATAAGGGGGAAACCTTAAATAGAAAAACATCAGAAAAAAGGAACTGGCACTGGTGTGCACTGAGTTAATAGGTTAGTCCAAATATGATCAAAAGTGTATGGAAGTTCATGGAGGAAGCATAAATTATAGATACGTTTTGGACGTATCAGCTATCCTCGCTAAAACGCGACCTCCTCTGCAGGTACCGGGAAACCAGAACACAAGACCTCCGTCACGAACCAAGAGTTTTCCACAAAGAGAATCAGATCGAAAAACGCAAAGTTTCTTAGTCTTCACCTGATCGCTAGTGATCACCTAAAGACTCGGGGGCTACTCCAATCGGGTGCGCGGACGCGCACCCGACCAAAAAAAACTTGGAATAACTTAAAAATAGCCAAGAGAAGGGACAATCCAGGTAGACAAAAACTCACAGCCTACGCCTGATTCTACAAATCAAGCGTAGCCTCGGGGGCTACTCCCATCGGGAGCGCTGTCACGCACCCGGAGGACAATTGATCATTACAAGGCAGTCAAAGAGAGTTTTCCATTACAAGGCAGTCGAAGAACATTCTCCATAACAAGGCAGTCGAAGACAGTTTTCCATTACAAGGGAGTCGAGGACAATTTCCATTACAAAGAAGCCGAAGTCAGCCTACATTACCAAGGAGCCGAACACAGTTTTTTCATTACAAAGGAGTCAAAGGATAGTTACCACTACAAAAGGACTCGAGCAACTACCAGACGGGGTACAATTATCCCAAGGAATTATGACTTCTACATGCATGCTCATGCTGAGATAATTGGCACTTTCGTACCACAACTTGACGAGCATCATCACAGACAAAGTTGCAACTCAGTCTGCGAAGAAGCATGTTGCCGTCCTCTAGTTCTACAAGGTGCCTCACCTATTGACGCAGCCGCTTGACAACCGGCTTGACGTCCAGCTCATCTCTAGAGCTAGAAGAGCAGCACCATCAGCTGAGGAATCGGCCGAAGATGAAGTCACGGGAGAAACAGGCGAACCACCATTCGACCCATCGGAATTGTCACTGCGTGTTTCCTCCCAGTATGGATCCAGACGATTGCCACCGGAATCAAATGCACGAACAATGAGAGTATCTTCGCCATCAAAATGACAACAAAGGCTATCTCCGTCACGCAGATTCAACCGACGAGAAAACGCCCTCCAGGCAGATCCAAGAAAAATCAAGGATGAATTTTCAACCTCCAATACCACCCAAGAAGAAGGTCAAGCGCTTCCTTGAATATGGAGCCAGAGACCCCTCAAATTAAGCTCCGAAGCAATGGAGGCAAACAAGAACGGAAGAGGAATCCGGGCAGCGGTCTGGCTAAGAACACGCAAAAGGAAATCATAGCACCACGACGTCCACCGCGTGAAGAACGAGGCGTGCAGCCACCACGAACGCGGCGGCCACGACCTCGCCTAGTCACACCATCATCACGCTTGGGCGCCATATGAAAGAGAAGCAAAAGAGAAAGGCACGAAGAATGGATGCCAAGGACATGCAAACCATAGAAGGTATTTATAGCACAATCCAAGAGCAAACCAGGAAAACACGAAGAAGCCCAGGCGGCGCCATCATTAAATCAAAGACCAAACACTATGGGCGTTACGAATTCCAAGACAAGATGCCTTCACACGGTCAAAAATATTTAAAGGACATGTAAAGTATCATCTGTTTCCCATACAAGCCTTGGAAATCCAACAGGCACCAGGCAACACGGTGTAACAGCCCAGATTTCACAAAAATTAAATTTTTTGTTTTCAGTGTGAATTGTTTGATTGTCTGATTTGTTTGCGGTGTTTGCATCCCTGATTTATTGATCGGCGATTATTCCCCCCCTCTTATCTTGTACCGGACGGAGACCGATCCTTGACACCCTGACACTCGACCTTTGCGACACCGGGTTTCACCCGATCATCGTCGTGAAAACCCGTACAAGACCAGCCGCAGCCAACGGAACAAAAACCCCATTTAATAAGTAAACACAGTAATTTTATAGAGGGCCGGAAAGTATTCTCGGAACGGTTCCAGCGTGAGGTGAACGCCGCCGGCTCGACGCGCTGATCGCACAGTTCGAAGTTTTACCCGAATCGGAGGTCCTGCGGACCCCCAGCGGTCAGGAGCGTAAACACCACGTGCGCGAGAGAAAAATCGGGGATGTTTTTGCGAACTGCCAGCCACCTGGGCTATATAAAGACCACCACTCTCCCACCCATTTCTAGGGTTTAACCTAGTCTAAAATTGCATCCACCCCCTTCCACTTTGCCCCAAATCTGCCTCCAAATCCTCCAGATTCCGGAAACCCTAGCCTTAGGAGCTCCCAGCCGTTGGATCTGGCGATCCGAGCGTCCAGAGCGCGCCACGTCATCCCCTGGAGATCCACCAACCACCTCCTCTCTCCTCTCTCCCCGAGCCGCCTCCACGCCTCGGGCAGGCCGCCGCCGCCGTTTCCTCCGGCCAGAACGCCGCCGGCGAGCAGGCCGCTGGCCACCCTTCTTCTTCTCTCCCTTTCCTCCTCTTCTTCTCCTATCCTCCTTCACCCCCGTCTCCACCTGCAGGAATCGGCCGCAGCCAGTGACCCGCTGGTCGCAGCCTCGCCATGGCCGGCGTGCCAGGCCGCCGCTGCGCCACCCCATGGACCGGCGCCGCCCCTCCTCCTCCGGCGGCCACGCCGCCTCCACGCCTCATCCCGTGACGTCCCTGCCTCCCGTAGGCCTCCCTCGCCGCGCGCAGCCTCACCGGCGACGGCCGCCGCCGCCGCCGCTCGGGATCGAGCAGGGAGCGGCCGGTGGCCTCCAACGGCCACGTGGGCCGGCCCGGTCCGCCACCCTCCTGCGGCCCACCTCAACGGAAGCCCAGCGCGGCCCAGCGAGCACCAGGCCGCCAATTGCCTCCTCTGGCCAGTGGGCCGAGCCTAATTGGGTGAGGCCCTCTTTTTTCTTCATTTATGTTTTTTTCTTCTTTTTATCCATATTTGGACTAAGTCTGGAAATAATTGCTGCTGATGCTGTTTTGCGAAGATAATTGCGAGTAAACCGTAGCTTGGATCGCGTTACGCCCAAAAGGAAAACTGTTTAGTTTTGTGTGTACTTCAGTTCATCTTTTGTGAGCACTTTGATTTGATAACATCTTGATTTTTTTAATCTCTGTTGAAGTGGGCATTTGACTCTTCACTGCTATTATTTTCTGCTAATGTGTTGCTGCTGTTATTTTATTGCAAGTTTGCATGATGATTGTGACTCATCCATGAGGCCTATTGGATTGATCATTGTTGCATACTGTTAAGCATCATGTCTACTTTCATTATACGTATTGCATTGTCATGTTTATATTTCTGGTCATAGTTATGTTTAGCTCCAAAGTTGCTATCCTGCTGTTGTTGACAGCCACCTCTGTTTTTCACTAAGTCTGTAACTTTCCGATGCCATGTTGCACGCTTAATATCTTTTGATCTGTTATGCCTATGACCTTGATTCTTGTTTGTACCTGATCACCATCATGTCTAGTTCATGCCCATATATTGCTATGTCATGTTGCTACCCTTTTGCATATAGTTTTAGCCCTGTTTATATGGCATGATGATAACAGTTTCTGCCTGTTTTCTTGATTTTCACTAAGTCCTCGACCAGTAATGTTTTACTGCATTTTGCATGAGCTATAATTTATTGTTCATGATGCCTATTTGCAAGATTCCTTTTGCCATGCCCTCCCTGTCATGTCTCCTTTAGTTTCATATCATTTATGAGCATGTTTGCATTCATTATCCTGATTATGCATTTCTCTAAAGTGTGCTTCCGGATGTTAACAGCATATGTGCATAACTTGTTTTGCTTATATCTTTTTAACCGTAACTCCGTTAAGAGCGTTCTTTATATGTAACTTGATTATTTTGTCGTGTACTTTGTGTTTATGCTATTGTTTGATGTTTTTAACCAACCTAAAATATGGTTTAGGACATAACAATACCAATTACTTAAATTGTCGTGGGGTACTTAGTGTATGCCATGTTTAGGTTGTGCCTCACTTAAATTGACTAGCATAGATAGTTCACCTTATGCTTCACCTCTTTCCATGTTTGTGTGCTATTCCATGCTTGAGTGACATGCCATCTTAATAACCTTTGATCACCTTGTGTAGCTAAACAACTTGAACCTTTCTAAATGTGCGGTATCGTGGTGTGTGACGAGTACTCCACTTAACCTGTTAGTAATCACTCTCGACGATAGGTGCGATGTCTCTTGTTGCCTTCTTGTTGATGCTTGCTCGTGTTTTCTTCGTAGTAATAGATGCTTGCTCGTTGATTGCTTTCCAGTGCTTAACCTCTTGTGTGCTTCCGCGGGTACCTCTCGAAGACGATGCGAGCTTGCGATCAACAACACCTTCGGAACCCGACTATGAATAGGCAAGGACTATACATTACTTATGATCCATTCTATTTCAACTATAGGTTTTCATGCTAGTCTAGGTTAGGTTCGATGTTTGATCCTACCACATGTTTACAGCCTCTTTCAAACCGATACAGCCATGTCCCCTCCCAGAAAACCATGTACTGCTATGTTACTGTTGCTCGTTGCTCAGCCCCTGCTTAGTATGCATGTTTAGGATGCTACGATGTTACCTTGTTACACCTTGGTTTGGGCTATCACATTAATATATTGTTGTTGAGGATACGATTATTATAATGTTGACTATATTCGGCGAAGGATGGAAGGTTTAGGCTATCCCGCCCCGACGCTTTGTTCCGTTCGAGTCACCTAGGATCCGAGTTCCGGGTATTGGTTTTAAGACTGAGCGTGCCTAACCGCGTGTGGGATTTTATGTGGTCCCCTTTTCATACCTACCTAGCTTCAAACATTTCTAGTGGTGGCCCAAGTTGGTTTACCATTTGAAAACATGCATATATGTGTGTCGGGTCGCGCCTAGCAGATATCCTTTAAAATAACTTGGGCCAGCGGAGACATTGTTTCTCTTGTTGGTCCACCCCAGGGAGCTAGGGGGCTTTCCACATTGTTTGGGTAGCTAACCCGATCTCGTCCGGACGGTAGAGGACAATTCGAGAGCGCGTCCGGCTTTTGAGTTGGATGTCGACTCACCGGGGGCCACCCAGATTTTTTCGTTGTTAGCTAGAGGGACCTGTCGTACCGGATCTCTTGGAATAAAATCATAAAATGGTTGCATGTGATGGGTAGAAACTAAGAGAGATGGGCGTGCGTGCAGAGCCTTGTAATGGGCAGTTGGCAGACCCCTGCAGGGTTAAATCTTTTCGAGAAGCCGTGTCCACGGTTATGGACGACTTGAGACCTACTCCTTGTTCATAGACAATAACAACTGAGATAATCTTAATATAAGTTGATCAACTTGTGTGTGCCTTGACTGCTTCTTCTTCGTCAGGTTGTGAAGAGGAGGACAAGGATAGGATAGGTGTTATGTTTGCATAAGTATCTGATCGCAAGACTTGTTGGAGGCGATTCCTCATCGAATGCTTGGCTTCTTATCTTACTCTCTAGATCGTTAGCCACTTCATAAATGCTAGTGCGGCAGCAACCTCACCACTTACCCCATCCTTAACGTAAACTACTAGTTGTCCTAGAATGACGAGTGATGAAGTCAACCTCTTTTCAGGGTTCTTGATCGACAACAGGTATGGTGATCGACGTTTCACGTGGAGACTCGACGAAGACTAGTTAGGCGGATCCCGGCGGAGGGCCTGGACCAGTGTGGTTATGGGGATCGATGATTTTCTCTTTGCTAGTAGGCATTTGATTGTAGTCTGTACTCAGACATATATCTTCCGCTGATGTATTGTATTTAAGGAAGTTGTATGCCGATTGTATGAGATGTTGTATCCTTGTATCTGTAATGTTGTGATATCATGTTGGGAATCCGAGGCATATGGCTATGCCATATGTCGAGGTGGGACCGATATGTGCTTCGTCCCCGGATCTGGATGAAAACATCTCGATCTGGAACAGTACCGCATATCGGGCCTTACAACTTGGTATCAGAGCCTTACCGATCGTAGGATCCCTTTTCTTGCCGAAGTCGAGTCTAGACAAAAACTATTTTGTAGTTACTAAGTTAGTTATCGGAGAGTAGGATTATTTTCCTCCTTACCCATGCTCTGGTGAGGACAAGTGTCGTAAGGGTTTTACTCTAGACTTACCCCTTTTCAAACTCTAGGGTATTGAGTGTTTGGAGTGTCGAAATCGTTACAATGCCTTGCTTGCAGCGTATTGTCTCAATTCCGATCTCAGGTTTGGGAATTCATGTAGTACCTTTAGCGTCTCCGACTCTGGTTAACATCTTGGTCTTCTGTCGACTTCATCCTCTTCCCTGGTGTATTCACGATTTTCAGCGGGAACACTATCCTTTTGATTCGGTTCTCGTTGTTGTTCTTCCTCTTGATCTCCCGATGGTTTCGTTCTTCGACGTCGCCATCTCTCTGCGGAAATTTATCTCGACGGAAGTTCGACGTCGGCATGGAGCAGAGTCCCTTGGTGGTGTTGAAGATCATCGGCTCTCTTCTTTCCCCCTTCCCCTCTCCCCCGGATCGTCCTGGATCTCGGGACGAGATCCTTTGTTGGTGGTGTTGTATTGTAACAACCCAGATTTCAGAAAAAATAAAAATCTTGTTTTCAGTGTGAATTGTTTGATTTTGTGGATTTTTTACCGTGTTTGCATCCCCGATTTATCGATCGACGATTATTTCCCCCCCTCTTATCTCGTACCGGATGGAGACCGACCCTTGCCACCCTGACACTCGACCTTTGCGACACCGGGTTTCGCCCAATCACCGACGCGAAAACCGCACGAGAACAGACGCACCCAACAGAACGAAAAACCCCGTTTAATAAGTAAACGAGATATTTCTATAGCGCACCGGAAAATGTTCTCGGAAGCCTCGGCAAATCCCATGGTCAGGGACCCTGGGTTAGTCATAGAGAAGGACCAGGTTGGACGATACTCGTCGGCTAACAGGAGAAGCACTTGCTGCTCGATATTATTGCGTGAGGAGGCGATTACAAGGGAGGCCAAGGCGAGTTCTCGCAAGACCAGGAGAGTAGATTGTGTATTGGATGATCAGGAAGTCTCCCCTCCCAACCTTTATATACTAGGCTAGGACTCGGGGAGTCTGTTGGGGGGATGGATCAGGCCCATAGACCCGGCATTAGAAACCTCTGGGCTGACTTACATATGAAGGAACAAAAAGAAGACCCGGCCAGGAGTGTGACGTGCCAAGCGTGAAGATTGAAGCCCTAGAAGGAATTCGACTTACCTTGTATAGCACGTAGCAAACTTGTAAAGTAGAACTCCACATCGCGTAGGAGTCGGACTCTAGGAATCCCGGGACCCGGCACCTTTATAAGCTGAGGTCCACGGGAGCCAGAGCAAGAATTTACCTCAAGCCAGGACTAGAGAACTCGCGCTATAACCTAGATCTCCACGAGACTAAGGTTGCAAAACATCGCCACTGTAATCGATACGATCGGATCTTCCTATTGAGGAGTTGATCCCACAATAGTCAAGAAGTAGGAGTAGGTCTTTACCGCATCGACGGGGCCGAACCTGGGTAAATCGCCGAGTCCCGTGTCTATGTCGACTCTCTCCTCGAATTCGCCTCGCAGCAAAGGTCCCATGATATGTCCGACTCTACGGACATCTGCCGTGACTTTCCCACAACAGTTGGTGCCCACCGTGGGGCCTGCGCTCGCAGATGTTGAGATTCTAGGGGGAGCTCTGCAAGGTATGGAAGGATTCGTGGCTGGGCGAATCACCAGAAGCCGACGTGGAAAGCTCTGTATCGATGACTCGACTTGGGGCCCTGACGCTGATTCCGTCAAATCCTGTTATCGGGTCCCGATCAGGTCTAATCATATCTTCATTGGGAAAACAGATGGATCTGAGCCAGAGCCGGATCCTGAAGTCCCCCTGGAAACCTCGAGTCGGCGACATGCCGGCTCAAGGCACACTTTTGTCGGGTTCATCGCTGGATCTCCGGAGTCGGCGCGCTCTGTCGAGCCCCTGGCACCCGACACCTTGGAAGAAATATCTGACACTAGATCGCATCCAAGTGAAACAAGATTTGCAGATACCGGCTCCATCCGATCCGCCGGGAGCAACAGACTCGGCCCGGGAACAGCAGAATATGACCCCGACTTCCCACAGTACGAGCCTCCATACTGCGTGACAGTGTTCATGGCAGGTACCGAAGGACAGGGAAGTTATCCGGCCCAGGGCGCGGCGCAGAATCGGAACACGGAGACAGCTCACAACATGGCCCCTAATCCAGATAGGGAACAACCAGAAGTTCTCACGGGAGCAGAAGTCCTCTCAGATGCCCTAAACGCCTTGGATGAAGCCTTAGCTGCGCCGATGACTGCTGAAAACCAGCAAGCCTAGAGAACCAGGGTCAATGGACTCAAGGCCCAGGTGACGAGCATTCAGAGGGAAATTAACTCCCAGAATGCACAAATGGTGGAAAGAGAAACCCAACTCGCCTAAGAAACCAGGCGCTTACGACACGAGTCGGAGTTGATAGAAGCCCAGAGACTAAGTCTCGCCAACGCACGCCCCGCAGGAACCGCGAGTCGGATCCCCGTTGATCTCCCGGTCCGGAGACTGTTCCAGGATATACATCAGTCGACTCCCCCAAGGTATACGCCACCAAGGCAACCTGTCCCATCACCATGGCAGGAACGATTCCATACGCCCCCGGATCATTTCAGTAACCCCATGGCTAATGTGGTGGCAGCGACACGGTTCCTCGCCAGCGTGCCTGCGCACGAAAACACTTCGGAGGACCAGGCCACTCAAGGGGCAATCGATCTGCTCAAAACCGCAATCACACAGCAAGCCCAGTACTCACAGGGATTCCAATACCTACATGAGACCCCGTATCGGAGTACGAGCCAGCAAGTGCATTCACCGGCTCCAGCCGGCTCGAGCAGCCATCGCCAGCGCAGAGCTCCACCAGCGCAGGACCCGCCGGGGGAGATAAGGATCCAAGACATACCGTCCAGCTTCTATCCCGAACGCCGGGTAGAGCAGATGGTCCAACCCCCACCCCAAGATGAAGACGCCGAGTTCATCAGCAGATCCGTTGGCAACCGATGCCTAGTGTCGGCACTACAAAATACACACTTGCCGTCAGATTTCAAGGGCCCACGTAAGATCATGAACTATACAGCTGACATGGACCCGACAGCTTGGATCAAAAGTTATGACCTAGCCATGGACATGTTACAAGCCAGTGAAGGAGTTTGTTCCCGTTACCTCACAATGATGTTGGAAGGGCCGGCTCGCACATGGTTCAAAAACCTCCCAGAGGATTCCGTCACCTCCTGGGCGGACCTGAAGGAAAAGTTCATCAAGAAAAGTACTCGGAGGTCATTCCTTTGTGGTCAAGAGAGGACGAGAATTGTGTAGGGCTACAAAAGCACACCTCAGAGTTCGTAGTTCCCATCTATGGATTTACCACTGCACCGCGGCCATCCAAAGAGAGTACCACAATCACCAAAACATATCTAAAGGATAGTCAAAGACAAGTACCAAGATACTCTCAATATTCAATCCACACACAAAAGAGGAAATCACTCATGAAAATATTCTTCTAACCCATGTCCAATAGACCGATGTCACCATGGTCTCGGGGATTATACTAGATAGGATCAATTGAGTACATCAAATCCAATACATAGAAGAAGGGGAAATATCACGGGATCACCCTATATTAACATAGCCTATGATCACAAAGAAGATCACATCATGGGAGAGAGAATTGACCACATAGGTACTGTTAGAAACCTTAGCCCTGAGGGAAACTACTCACACATGGACATGGTGAGAGGGAAAGTTGTTGATGGAGAGGTGCAGCCCGGAGGAGATGAAGGAGACGGCGGCGGCGGCGGCCACGGCCCTTGGGGGCAGCGGCCCTTGGCCACCTTCTTCTTCCTTGGAGATGGTGCTGCTGTGGAGATTGATCTCCCCCTCAAGACGGCTGCCAAGGGGGAGGAAATTTCGTGGTGCCCTTTGACCTAGGTTTCCTCTCTTTATATAGACTCTCGGATTCCCGTAATCCAGATTACGTCTTCGGTATTTTGGTGCTCCGGGGAGCATTCAACCTCCGATTGGGCCGAGTTTTATGTCTAGATCTACCGGAAAAAATCCCTACAACTTTGTAGTTTTAAGTTTTTCCGTTTGAGGCCGTCATCTAGCGTTTCCGAGGCAATCTTTAAAACCTGTCTGGTGGGGACAGATTTCGGGAGAGTTAGAGTCCAACTCCTACAAGGCTTTTTTTTGTGATTTTTCCTTTATCCAATTAATTTCTACACATAAAGTAAAAAAACAAGAACTTGTGCACTTTTGCAACCATTAATAGGTTAGTTCCAAAATATGTTATAAAAAGATATGAAAGTGTATCAAAAGCATAACGATATCACACAAAAATGCATGGAGCAAGCAGAAATTATAGATACGTTTGGGACGTATCAACATCCCCAAGCTTAATTCCTGCTCGTCCTCGAGTAGGTAAATGATAACAAGCATAATTTCTGTGGTGACATGCTAGCAACCATATAAGAATTTTGAAAGTAAAGCAATCAAAATATGTGATTCAATTCAAGTCATAACAGGCAAGAGTCTATATTGTCATTGAAACAAGCAACGAAAGAACATTAGCTGCAAGAGGTCATAGCTGTCCGTGACTCAAATGTCTCCAAATGGTGTTTGCGTGCGAGAAGTGGAATATGGGAATACGAGAGAAAAAATATTTTTTTGAGCACTCAATCTACCAAGGTTTCACACTTGGTCTTCTTCGGAATCTTATCTTGACTCGTCCCCAGACCACTAGCCAGGTACAAGTCAATTTGATCCACTCCTGTTTGATATTTTGAACACTCATGCAATGGATGAGCGTAAGCACGAAAGTTGACACTTAGGATGGCAAAGAGAGAATATGGTGGAGGAGGAAGACAAAAATGGTGATAAAGGCTCACATCAATGAGGACAATTATAGGCGAGAAGGCCAAATGATAGATATGATGTGAGGAGTAGAGATTACCATGCAACGGATGCACATATGAGCTGAAAAGCTCTCCAATGGAACTAGTGGGGTGTATCTAACTTGCTTGCTCATGAAGACCTAGAGCTCTTTTGAGGAGGCTCATCCTTAGAATATTCAAGCCAAGTTCTATAGTTTGAAGGTCCCACATAGCTATACGCATGAATGATCATCTCTATGGAGTACAAGGATAAGAGGGAGTACTAGTGTGGATCTTTCAAAAAGATAGTAGTGTTGCCCCTTTCTCTCTTTTTTATTTGTTTTTCTCTTTTTTCTATTTTTTGTATTTTTTTGGTTGCCTCAATGTCTCTTTCTATTTAACTCTGATTTGTCCTCTTTGGGACCTTTTAAATTTGTCCTCTTTGGGATCTTTTCCTCACTTAAGGGCAACACTCTATTATACAAGAAGTATAGAAGATCTTTCACACTTTACAAGGTACTCAAATCATAAAGAAGATGTAGCTATAATGATGTATGCAATGTATACCGCTGCCAGTGTAGCAAGAACATGTATGACATGATGATCAAGTCATGAAGAGGTGGATGTTGCATGACAATATATCTCGAAAAGGCTATGGAAATTCCTTGATAGGTAGGTATGGTGGCTGTTTTGAGGAAAGATATAATTAGGTTTATGATGACAGAGTGTATCATGCCAAGGGTTTGGCTGTACCGACAAAGGTGGACGCCAACTCTCGGAGTGAGAAGAAGACAAAGCATGACACAGGAGAGGCTAGCAAATATGAGGAGGTAGAAGTGTCAACTTTCAATACTTATATTAGTCCGAAGAACTCATGCACTTATTGTCAGTAACTCTCAATCTAATAAGGAGGTTCACAAAGAGACAAGTAACCCGAGGAGGAGTGTATGGGGGTTTGGTTATCCTTGCGCATCCTCGACTCATGGTACGTGAGTGTACTCTAATATCTGATCCCTCCAAAGATTAACGATCCATCTAGTAGCTAGAGTTCTAAACTAGTTTTGTAGGTTTTTGAAAATAAACACGGATTGCCCAAAATACGACACCTATCACTAATAGGCTAGAGCTCTTGACACCAAAATTTCAAACATTACTCACATCAAGACCTCAAAACTATTGCAAGTTACTACTAAAATTAAATAGCAATCTCAATTACCTACTTTCAAGACAAGAGACAATCTCAGTGCAATAACCAACTCTCTTAACAAGATAAACATGAAAACCAAAGAGAGTTCCAGCAATAAACTAAACAAAAGCCAAGGCTCTTGCTAAAGACAAACTAAAACTAAAACTAAACATGGCAGTAGCTACGAAAGATAAAGAACACACAACAGCAAGAAGATAGGAATGAAGAATCCTATGATGTGTTCTAGATTTTGAAAGTGGCGCGTTTTTCTCTCCCACACAAAGTAAGACGGGATCTAACTTGTTATGAACAGAAGGAAAAGCTAAAGAAAACTAAAAATAAAACCTAGAGCGAGACGCTCCAAGCACATAACGCATGAAGTGATAAAAATATAGTGAGACGAAGGACGAACTGATAATTGTTGATGGAGAAGGGGATGCACGGGGGCATACCCAAGCTTAGACGCTTGAGTCTCCTTGACTATTTGTTGGGGATTCATGGGGTCATCCCCAATCATGAGCTCTTGACACTCCCGAATCTTCTTTCATCATCTTCCATCGCACACTTGAAAACTCCCTTCATACATAACTCGTCATAAGCTGATTAGAGAGGTTAGTACCCTTAATAAATAATTTTTCCCCACTGGATATAAAGATTTTTTTGAAGAGCTACTGTTTCTCAAGATTGCCAAAAGGTTTTTGCAAAGAAAAAGCCACCTTAAGGTTTGGAAAAGTTAGGAGAGACAAAACGTGGCAGAATCTGTGAAAAACAGAACAACAGGTAGTAAATAATTTTTTAGAGGTACTTCTGCAACTCAAATAAAAAAACTCAGAACATACGAAAGTTCTGTGATTGTATAGAGCACGATGTCTAAAAAATTCAGCACAAAAATATGAACTGGTGATTTTATCTTATTTTCCCGTCACGAGTACAGAATCTGTTTTCTGGACAGCATGTCACAACTTTTACTTCCCTTGTCATATGAGGCTATAACTTGGCACAAAGCTTGAAAATAAAGATACAATAATGTTGCTACAGTAGTAACAATCATCAATACCACTAAAAACTGAAAGTAAAAACTCAAAGTAAAGATAACAAGGGTTGTCTCCCTAGAGCTCTTTCTTTATAGCCATAAAGATAGGCCTAAGATTTTGATGATGCTCTCGTAGGAATAAGAGTTGAAGAACAAAAGAGAGCATCAAGAAGAAATTGTCAAACACATTTAAGTCTAACATGCTTCCTATGCAAAGGGATCTTATAGAGGAATAACTCATTGAAGCATAAAGATGTTATCATAGGAAGGCAAAACAAGTGTAATTTCAAAACTTCCAACATAAAGAGAGGGAATTTGATATTATTGAAGTATCTATGAGCATATGTTCCCCTCTCATAATAATTTTCAGTGGGATCATGAAAAAACTCTACAATATAAGTATCAAATAAAAGTTTCTTATCATGATCCACAAGCATAGAAAATTTGTTACTCCCGACATAAGCAAAATCCTTCTCATTAGTAATAGTGGGAGCAAACTCAAGAAAATAGCTATCACATGAATCATTATTATCATGATACACTTCCAAAGATTCATTCTTTGTAGCATAAGTGTCATCACAATAATCATCATATATAGGAGGCGAAGTATCATCAAAATAAATTTCCTTATCAAAACATGGAGGGCTAAAAAGATCATCTTCATAAAACGTAGCATCCCCAAGCTTATAGCTTTGCATATCATTAGGATCAAAGGTATTCAAAGAAGACATACTAATAACATTGCTACTATCATGAGTGTTGTGCAAATAGTAAAGCTCCATAGGATTTTTTATTTTCTCTTCAAACACTTCATGTCCCAACTCAAGGTAGAGCTCATAAAGCTCTCTCATAATATTTTTGTTGTTTTACATAAGCCTAACTAGTGAAAATTAAAATAAGAAACGAAAAGATTTAATTGCAAGATCTAAAGATATACCTTCAATGCTTATCTCCCCGGCAACGGCGCCAGAAATAGCTTGATGTCTACGCACGCTTCTATTCTTGTAGACTATGTTGGGCCTCCAAGCGCAGAGCTTTGTAGGACAGCAACAATTTCCCTCAATAAGATGACCTAAGGTTTATCGAACTCAGGGAAGTAGAGGTTGAAGATGGTCTCTCTCAAGCAACCCTGCAATTAAGATACAATAAGTCTCTTGTGTCCCCAACAAACCTAATACAACTAGGAGTTGTATAGGTTCACTAGTTTGGCGAAGAGATGGTAAAATATAGGTAATAGGTGTGGAAAAACGAAGTAATATAAATCTGTAATAAAAAGTGCAGCAAGGAAACAAGTGGTAAATGTGAGCACAAACGGTATTGCAATGGTGGAAACAAGGCCTAGGCTTCATACTTTCACTAGTGGCAACTCCCAACAACATTAACATAGTCTAATCACATGATATTTCCCATAAAAGATGCAATGGAGACGTACTCAGAGGTTATTCCTTTGTGGTCAAAAGAGGACAAGAATTGTGTAGGGCTACAAAAGCACACCTCAGAGTTCGCAGTTCCCATCTATGGATTTCCCAATGTCACCGCGACCATCCAAAGAGAGTACCACAATCACCACAACATATCTAAAGGATAGTCAAAGACAAGTACCAAGAGACTCTCAATCTTCAATCCACACACAAAAGAGGAAATCACTCATGAAAAATATTATTCTAACCCATGTCCAATAGACCGTTGTCACCATGGTCTCGGGGATTATACTAGATAGTTTCAATTGATTACATCAAATCAAATACATACAAGAAGGGGAAATATCACGGGATCACCCTAGATTAATATAGCCTATGATCACAACGAAGATCACATCATGGGAGAGAGAATTGACCACATAGGTACTGTTAGAAACCTTAGCCCCGAGGGGAACTACTCACACATAGACATGGTGACACGGAGAGTTGTTGATGGAGAGGTGCAGTCCGGAGGAGATGAAGGAGACGGCGGCGGCGGCGGCCACGGCCCTTGGCCCCCTTCTTCTTCCTTGGAGATGGTGCTGCTGTGGAGATTGATCTCCCCCTCAAGACGGATGCCAATGGGGAGGAAATTTCGTGGTGCCCTTTGACCTAGGTTTCCTCTCTTTATATAGAATCTCGGATTCCCGTCATCTAGGTTACGTCTTCGGTATTTTGGGGCTCCAGGGAGCATCCGAAATTTGATGGAAGCCGGCAGCCAGTCACCAAATATTGGACGATGCACTTTGATGGAAGCCGGAAGCTCCAAGGGTCAGGAGCCGGCGTGGTTCTTACCTCACCTAAAGGGGATAAATTCTGCTATGTTCTACAGCTGCAGTTCACCTGTACCAACAATGCAGCAGAGTATGAAGCCTTGCTTCATGGACTACGACTGGCTCCTGAGATGGACATAAGTTGGATCCAATGCTATGGCGACTCTGATCTCGTTTCTCAACAAGTGTGAGGAAAATGGGATTCCAAAAATCCCATAATGACAGCTTATCGACGAGAGGTGCAAAGACAAGCTGGATTTTTCGTTAGATATCAGGTGGATCACGTGGACCGTCGGGAAAACGAAGCATCAGATGCTCTCTCCCGACTTGGCTCTCAGCGAAGGCCGGTCCCTCCAAACGTAATCCTGGATGTCCTAACAAAGCCGTCTGTACAACCACCAACAGAGCAAGACATAGAAGAGCCGGATCCAGAGCCGGCTTTGGTTGCTGCAATTCATGCTACACCCACATGGGTTGTACCTTAATTGGAATACAACACTCGAGGAATCCTTCCTCAAGATGAAATGTTGGCCAGACAAATCGTCAGGAGAAGCCAATCCTTTGTACTCAACAATGGTGAGTTACATCGGCGGAGTGCCGCAAATGTTTTTCAGAGATGTGTCTCACCAGAAGAAGGTAGAGCCATCCTCAACGAAATACACTCTGGAGATTGCGGACACCATGCCGGCTCTCGCTCACTGGTTGCTAAAGCCTTTCGACATGGCTTCTACTAGCTTAGCTCATGCGCACGCAGAGGACATAGTCAAGAAATGTGATGGAAGTAAGCGCTATGCAAAACAAGCTCAAGTACCGGCTCAAGAACTCAGGTTGATACCTATCACTTGGCCCTTTGCAGTATGGAGACTTGATATGGTCGGAGCTTTCAAAAGGTCAGCCAACAAAAACACCCACATATTACTGGCAGTGGATAAGTTCACCAAATGGGTAGAAGCCGAGCTGGTCAGCAAATGTGATGCTGCGACAACACTAAAATTCTTGAAAAATATCATATACAGATTCGGCTACCCTCACAGCATCATTACTGATAATGGTTCTAACCTATCAGAGGGGGTTATGCAGCGATTCTGCCAGAATGAGCACATCCGACTCGACCTTGCATCAGTGGCTCACCCAAAGTCCAACGGACAAGCCGAGAGAGCCAACCAAGAGTATCTCCAAGGCATCAAACCCCGACTCGTTTTTCCCTTGAAAAGGACGTCGGGTTGTTGGGAAGAGGAGTTACCCTCAGTATTATGGAGCATCAGGATGACTCCCAACAGGTCGACAGGCTATACACTCTTCTTCCTGGTCTATGGAGCGGAACCCGTCCTCCCTACTGATATACGTCACGACTCACCACGAGTCACTGCTTATGTAGAAGCCGAAAACGAGAAAGCACGACAAGATGCCTTGGATATTCTCGATGAAAAACGATATTTGGATGCAGCTCATACGGCTATCTACCAACAAGATCTGCGACGCTTCCATAGCCGTCGCATCAAAAGTCGTACTTTCCAGGAAGGTGACTTAGTGCTCCGACTCATACAGAAAAAAGATGGAATGCACAAGTTATCCTCTCCTTGGGAAGGACCGTTTGTGGTCATCAAGAACCTATACAACGGATCCTACTACCTAGTGGATATACGCGAGAAGGCAGACATGCGCACAAGCATGGAGGAGACTCCCAGGCCGTGGAACATCGCACAACTCCGTCCATATTACACTTGAGGTGAAAAGTAAAATTATTGTACATTCAAATAAGTCGACATTCCTCGCACTTTCTTTCGTCATACTAATATATATATAAGCCGACATTCGTCGCACTGGCTTTCACCATCAAAATATACTAAGTCGACTTTGTCGCACTGGCCCTCGCCACATATACCTAAGTCGACTTTCGTCGCACCACCTTCGCCATGACGACGAATCTTTACCTTTTTTTTTCTTTCATGTCATTTATTTTTTGCATCATACATTGCATACTTTGCATTATTATATCTCAGAGACCTGGGGGCTTGATCAACCCCTCTATTGGTACTAAGCATTTATATTGCTTATTCAGGGGGAATCGGGGAGCTCGATGACAATCATTGACTCTTTATCTGAAAACTCAGCATATATATGTAAAAATCACAGTGTATAAGCTTATTCAGGGGCAGTAGGGGAGCTCGATGTCACTCATCGACTCTTATCCGAAGAAATCTCAGCATATACATGAACTGAAAAAACACGCCTTGGCCTGTACATCTTAAACTCATACGATCTACGTGTACCCGGTTTAGTCTACATACCTTGGGGGCTTACAACAATGCCTGCCGAGTCTAGTCTTAAGTACAGGGATCAGTAGTCATATGTAGCCGGCTTACAGAGAAGTCGACTCCTGGATAACCCAATAATCTATCCCAAATACGAGAAGATGAGGCATGTTGAATCCAGAGCGACTTCTATATGAGCCTTCATACTTTCTTTTTGCAAACATTAGCATCATCACATACTCTTTTCATTTATATATGTCATCCAAAAGATGCACCTTGAGTATTAACCTGCGTGACTCGGTATGACACAAAAGATGATCATACTGACTCATGGGGACTATAGCTCAAAAAATTCTCTATGACTCGGTATGACACAAAAGATGCTCATAACTGACTCATGAGGACTACACCTTTTTATTACATCTTCTGCATTTATAAACTCGATTACGGTCGCAAACGACTCTTGCCATATATAAAGTCGACCTCGGTCGCAACAAGATCTCGCCATATATATATACATTCGTCGAACCGGCTCTCGCCGACCTATTTTGGAAGCTGGGAACACAACCCATCGTGTCATATCTATGTGACTTGGAAGATTAAAAGATAGACCTATGTGACTCGGAACTGCACACGGATGCACACACTGACTCATGGGGACTACACTTCAAGTTTTCTTCTCAAATAAAGACTCGGTACATCACACAACTGTGCACACCGACTCTTGGGGAGTAACACTTCAAAAATTCTTCAGAAAATATGCAAAAATTGTAAGTCCCAGGTTTCTGCAGGCAAGACAACCCGACACTTGGGGGCTACACTACTTCGAAAGAAGTTTCATAAACACAAATTCTTCTTTGATGACCCGGTACGACACATAAAACGTGACCACACCATCTCATGGGGTTACAACTCGATCTGTCCTATGAGTCGATTACAGATACTAAACTATTCTGAATTGACTCAAGGGGCTACAGATACATACACTATCATAAACAATTAGCTCTCATTCATCTTGAAAAATATTCAAAGTCAGAAATAAAACTGACTCATGGACTCATGGAGTCAATGAAAATTCATAGTTTTCATTCATCAAACCAACTAAGTCTTACATCAAAGGAGGCAACCTTACAAGGAAAAGCCAAACTCGGCAAACTTCTACTAAAAGGAAACATCTACAGCTTCAGACATCTTCTTCAGAGTCGGCTTCATCTTCCGTTGAAGCTTCTTCTTCACTAAGGAGTTCTTCATCGCTGGAGCTCTCCAAACAACAGCAGGCTCGGTCTCCATCCGAGTCAAAGATCCTAGCCGACAAGGTGTCTTCACCATCAAATCTGAAGAAAATGGTGTCTCCTCTTGAAATATTCCTGGAGCAAAGAATTTTTTCCAACCTTTCTCAAAAAACATAGTGCCATGGCTAGAAAATCTAACCGTCACCCAGACAGGCCCATGAGGACATCCATCAGATCCGAGCCAAATACCCAAAGGCGCTGAGTCAATTACGAGTTGAGTGAAAGACTCGGGAATTTTGATCCAGCGTCGAATCGTCCGGATATGAACCAAGAACTCACTTCTCTCAGGAGAAGAAGGAGGAGATTCGGAAGGAGAGGCAGCACGAGCACTTCTTCCTCTACCTCTACCACGGCCAAAACCTCTACCACGGCCATGACCGCGGCTGCGACCTCGAGTACTTGCACGGGGATTGGGCTCGTTGGATGCCAAAGGAGAAGAGGCTTCTAGCTTAGGTGCCATGGGGAAACGGGAAGAGGAAGAAGAAGACAGATGCGCTTGAAAGATCAAACTATCAAAGGGATATTTATAGGTGATTCATGAGGAGGATCCATTAATGCCATAAATAATACGCGATAACTACCCATGGTAGATAACATTTATGGAAAGATTCCTCGATTCCCACTACAAATATCAATGCCTCCAACCGACGTTTCGGGCAGTGTAATAATAAAAACCAAATCGGATCTTTGACCAAAGGTCAAAAGAACAAATCTTCAAGTAAAAGGAGATGTAAAGCTAAAAAGAATTGACGTCGACTCCTAGTAAGCATCAAATGATAGTTGATTCAAACAAAAGATTCGACTTCATGGAGATCAAGGAATCGAAGAAAGATTGAAGAGAGACGACTCCGACTCCCAATAACACCAAGCATAAAGTCGGCCCTTTATCCATGAAGAGCCGGCAGCAAAGAAGAAAATAAAGAAGATTTCTGTGAAGACTAAAGCATCACAACAATCCTGGGGGCTAATGTTGGGGGAATGGATCAGCCCATAGTGTCAGAACCCTCTGTTAGGTAATGTGCTAGGATCAAGTAACCTTGCATCATGTCAAATTTTTCAAAGGAAATCAACTTCAAAATCCAAATGGGAGAAGGAACACCCCCCAGATGATTAATTCAAAAGGCCAGATAAAAATCTTCTCCAAAAATTCATGTTAGATTTTTGAAAAGTCTTATAAATGAGTATGATCACCTATCAAGTGATGTGGGACCCACCCCATGCTCATAGATTTTTCAAATATTCAAACAGTGCCTTGGAATTAAAGAAATACCCCTATTTGATTTAAAATTCAAATCATTTGAATTTTAAAAATGTTGAAAGTTTATGAGTGGCTAGTCTATACTATTATGAGGCCACATAAAAGTTTTCAGCATTTAATAAAATGTTTAGCTATTTATTTTAGCTAAACAGAACAAATGTTAGAAGAGAAAACAGAAAGAAAAAGAAAACAGGAAAGTGGCCCGCTTACCTGGGCCACCCCGGCCCAACTCACCTCTCCCGCAGCCCAGCCCGCGAAACCCCCTTGTCGTCTTCCACCCCGCGCTGCCAAGAAGCTCGGTGGCGAGGCGCCGACGCCGTGGACGCCACCGCGACGCCTTCGAGCGTCCAGGCCCCCCCCCCCGAGCTTATCTCTTCGTCCAGACGCATCCTGGAGCCGCCCTGCTTCATTCCCCCCCTCCAGGAACACCTCCCCTTCCTCTCTCGCCCGATTCATCGCCGCCCGAGGAACACGCCGGAGCGCCGTCGAGCACACGCGTGGCCATTGACGCCTAGAAGCCCCAAGACTGTGTCCAAGCGCTTCGTCGTCGTCGTCTTCACCGACTTGCAGAAGGAATCGAGCCCGGAGCCCACGTAGACGCCGGATTCTTCCTCGAGTTCCCGCCGGGCGCCGTGAAGGACTTCGTCAATTCCACGGCCGTTGAGCCACCCCAGCCCTCGCCACCACCTCTACTGAGTTCCTGGTGAGCTCGGATTCGAAACCCCTCTCTTCTCCCCCTGGATTACTCACTCTAGCGGGATCCGCCATGGTAGCCGAAGCTCCTCGCCGCCGGGATCAATGGAGACGTCCAACCGTTAAGTAATCGAGCCTGCCATGTTGTCCAACGTGTTCCCCGTGCTCTTCCTCGTCGAACCAGCCTAGCCCCGCATCAATTCGTGCCCTGGAACGGAATCTCGATCACGGCCGTAGCTAGGTCGCCACAAAAGTTGACGCCGGCGAGCGTACATTGCACCCCCAGTGCTTGGTTTTGGTCCCGTTCGACGCGCGCGAGTAAGAGCTTCAAGATGGTGGTCTTCGCGCTCCAAATGACGGCCGGAATAGTGATCCCGTGCAGCGCCGCCGTGACTCCAGTCGCCGGTGGATTAGCCCCTAAGCACTTGGCTAATGACCCCCAGGGTCACTGACCAGTGGGCCCAGTGGCTTAATTAAGCCACTGGATTAATTTAACCCACGGGTTAGTTAACCCAGTCACTGACAAGGTGGCCCCACATGTCAGCCCCCCCTGACGTCAGCACTTGCGCAATAAATCAGTTAAATGAATTTCCAGAGATTATTTGAATTAAAAGAATTCCAGAAAATCCAGAAAATACCCCAAACTTTGGAAATTCATAGAAAATTTATATTAACTCCAAATTGGACAAATAATATATGAAAAATGATCAGGAGAAAATTATCTTTCCAAATAAGCAACTTTCAACTCTGTTTGAGTTGAATTTAAATTGGGACCAGTAGCATATGTCATTTGGTTTATTTGAATTTAATTCAAATTCAAATCAAATGATCTTGCAACTTGGACCATGGATTTATGTTATAATACAACCACACATCAGAGGCATATCTTATACATTTGAAGATGATTCAAAATGATCAAACCATGTCACATGCAACTTGGTTAATTTGAATTCAAATGTGGAGTTTGAATTTGCAATTCAATTTGCAATATACTCCATTTAAATGGAATGCTCAACACATCAGTACCATGAACATCACCCTTTCAATATTATTCATGTGATTGTGCATTGTACATTCTGTTGATCCTATGATTGTCATGTTGCTGATAGATGTGGAACCGGAGCAAGAGGTTGCAACCTTCGTTGAAGACCCCGAACCCGAACCTCGTCAGCAAGGCAAGCAAACCCCCATTGATCATGTCGATAAAATCCCACTTCCCTCTCATGTCTCGCTTATGCATTGTTTAGGATGATCACCATGCTTCGTTTCTACCGCATAGATGAACCCATTCCTTTGCATGACCTATCATTTTGTCACAGTAGAAGCAAACCACAATCCTAGCAAATGTAGGAGTTGTTTGATATCATGTGGCCCCTGCAATGTTATCGCTTATTGCATGCTTAGTATGATTCCATGTTGTACTGTGATGTGAGTCGGGATGGGAATGATCACGTTGATGATGGTAGAAAAGTGTTGGTGAATCGATCCTAATACAAGGTGAACGATGAGAGGCTGTGTAGGAGTACACAGTGGGTTGTCTTGTTGAACACCGCCCTAGTACGAGTTCTTGTGTGGTGATCCAAGATGAAGAGTACAACCACACATTGGGCTCACTGACCCCTCTCAACTTACTAACTCATCCGTTTCGATGTCTAGATGTCGCAATAGTTCGGAGTTCTGGTAGGTCAGTGGCTTGGTTGCTAAGAGAGAGAACGGCTCATCCGAGACCGGCTTATGCACCACGCACACATCACTTGAGTCCACTTCGGTAAACCGGCCGGGTTCACGATTGTGGTAACCAACCCAAGTAGGCGGCTTTCTCGGACTAGATCGGCTATGAGGTAACAGTTGTGGTGAGCATCCTCGCTGGCACCCCTTGAATGGTGTCGATATCAAAGGGGGTAAATGATGATCATGTGTGTGTAGCGGTACACCCTTGCAAGGTTAACAAAACTATTCGAATAGCCGCGTCCGCGGTTATGGACTGCTTGGAAAGCTTAGCTTGATTATTAGATAACTTGAATCGGATACTTCTAAAACACACCAAGATAAGTGTGAGTGCTATGGCGTGCTTTCTCGTGGGGAAGTCGAGGAAGGCACCATAGTAGTGTATTGGTTGGAGAAAGTAGTGGACTCGTGTACGCTTCTTACCTCAAGTCTGGTACTCGTAGTTCAGGATTAGCCAAGTCAAAGCTGGCACTTCTGCAAGTGAACCCCACCTCCCTTTACCTTGACACATATGCATGAGTAGTATAGCTCCTATGTAAGTCGTGCTGAGTACGACTTTGTACTCACGTTTGCTTAATCTATGTTTTAGATGATGCCACTCACCCTGAAGGTGGCTTCTTCATCGAGCTGGACGACTGAAGACCAACTAGTCTAGTCCCAGTCAGACGACTGGTTCCCTCGTGGAGGGCTTTGTGTTTAAATAAGGCTTCTTAAGCCATTTGTTAAACTTGTCTGTACTCAGACATAATTTGCTTCCGACTGTGTTGTAATGTTGGATCACATGTATGTGATCTCTTTTTGTACTCTATAAGAGTTATAAATAAAATGTACACTTTGTAGAGAATTGCAATGGTACCTGCTGTTCATACAAAGCATGTGCGTTGCGTGTATGTTTATAACATGCATGTCTTTGTATGGGTTTTCGAGACCTTAGTTGTGTTTTGGCTGGCAGTCTTTCATACACCAAGTGGCCCTTCGATGTGCGCAGCTTGGGGCATCGCGATGCGATTGCTTGAGACTCCGTCTCGTGCACACTTTGTGGTATGATCGAGCCCGCCCTAGACCCCGACTAAGTGATCGGGCTGGAGTAAGTCTATGTAAGAGTTTTGAGATAGTCGGTAGTATGGTTGAGGCGACTTGTCTTTGAATATGGGAGTTCACCACCCATATCATTTGACTTGTGTGCGGACGATGAGGACCCATCTCAGTTGATCATCCGGCCTGGATGGGATGCCCCTCACGTACGATGCTTTCCGAGAATATTCAGTGCTTGGCCTTGTCTTCTTAGACAAGTGGATGCGGTTCTCGGCTCTCCATATGACTATGTCTTAACTGTACTTGCATACGCTAACCCCGGGTCCCGACAGACTTGGTATCAGAGCAGGACTGACTGTAGGACTAGTAGCCTTGACCGAAGTTGAGTCTAGCTTGCTATAGTTATATAGTTACTCTGGGTATATAAGGGAACAACGTAAGGCTTTTTTGTTCTCCTTACCCCCTTCGTTCTGAGTTCTGAGTCACCCTCATCTTATTCTACGGGAAGATAAGACTAGGCTCTCCTCTGTCTGATTAGAACATCTCGTTGTTTGCTTCCTCATAGCCGTAGGAACGTTGTGATCGATTTGTTAGAATGCTTATGCTCCCTGTTTTGTTACATCGTATGTAAGTGCTGTTTCCGTGTTGTAAGAAATTGTCTTTTTCTTGCAATTACAGCCGTTATGTTGTCCGAGTCATTCCAGGTTTATCTCATAATCTGATGCATTTGCAAACTCCTTTCTGTTTCAGATGGAAGATCTTCCCCCTCGGCAGATTTTTCGTTTGACCAGGTGCCTCGGTGTGCGTGGCCATCCCGCCACGTTGATCGAGATGATGTCCTATGTGGGTTATCGGTGGTACCCTGAGTACACCATCGAGGAGCAGTTTCACGACTTCAACCAGACGCAGTTCCACTGCATTGTCCGGATCTATCCGCACCACGTTGGAGTCACTCAGCCTATCCACTTTGGACATGGCATTGGCGTTACCGAGAACATGGCTATGCAGGATGCTGCATACTCATGTATGACACTGCTGAGAGAGGAGCACACTATGCTGAGAGAGACTTATTTCTGCTATATCCCTGCTGCACTTCCAGGAGAAGAGGGATATTACACAGGACTCTACTCAGATCACTCTGCAGAGGATCCCGCACTTCAGATGACTGCTAGGTTTGCTAGTGACAGAGATCGTGATGCACGCGCTCTCCGTTTTGAGCTCCACGCTACTCGTGTTCGTCAATATCGAGCACTGACACTTTTGGCACCCTTTGTGAGCGTGGGATCAGTTGAGCATGATGCGATCTATCCAGTGAGGACCCAGATGCCTTCTCGAGTTGCTTGGCCCGAGATTGGAGGAATTTTTCCACCCCGTGGTCCTTTGCTTCCACCCTACGCTGGACCTAGGCCCCATCCTTGCCCAAATGGATATCAGGGTCCACAAGCCTCCGTGTTTTCCGATGGTCACCTCCAACTACCGGGATACGCGGGTAACTTTTACGAGGACTACTATGGAGATGGAGATGAGTGAGACCGCCTGTGGTCTTACTTAGTGATGATGTAGTAGTATCTTAGTGTATTGTATGCAAGGTGTCTAAGTTCCAGAGGCTTAGATAAATAATGTATAGGAAGTCAGAGTGCCTCTGAAGGATGTATCATCTTCATCACGTTTGTATTAGCTTAGTGCTTGTACTAAAACGATGTATGGTTTGTATGACAGCTTGTGAATATATGGCTTGTATGCTTTTATCACCATGTTTTCAAGATGATTACTTCCTTTGCTCTGTAACCCTTCCAGTACTTCAATACCTTGTTTAGACTCTTCAAATCAACTCTGTTTGACTTTGGTTTTTCACCTTCAGGATGTCTCAAGGAACCCGTGGCCAGGGCTGTCGTAACCAAGGTCGTGGGAATGACCAGGAGGAAGGCAACCTTCCACCCCCACCCACGATGGCACAAGTTCTGATGGAGATCGAGAGGAACCGCCGAGACTCTCACCATCTATTGGAAGTCATTGCACGCAACACCACTCAGCAGCGCAATGAGTTGGTGTCCCTGAACGACTTCATCCGACTTCATCCCCCGGTTTTTAGTTACTCCACCGAGTCCCTTGACGCCGATGACTGGCTTCGCAGCATCGAGAGGAAGCTCCAAGCAGGCCGTGTTGCAACTGGTGACAAGGTCAGCTATGCCACCTATCACCTCGAAGGTGCAGCTAGCTCTTGGTGGGAGAACTTTCTGAATATGCGTCCCATTGGACCACCTGCATCTTGGGAAGAATTCTCCACGTCCTTCCGCGAGCACCACATTCCCAAAGGTCTCATGGACCGCAAGCGTGAGGACTTCTGCAACCTCACTCAAGGCAGAAGGACCGTAGATGAGTTTAGTCGTGAGTTCAACCGACTGGCTCGTTATGCTACCCAAGAAGTCTCCACCGACTCCAAGAAACAAGAGAGGTTCCGTCGTGGCCTCAAACTGGACTCCGTCGTGAGCTCAATCTTCATGACTTTGCCACCTTCCAGGTACTTGTCAACAAGGCCATCAAAGCAGAGGACATGAACACCCCCAACGATTTCCGCAAACACCCCAGAGATGATGGTTCATCCAGTTCTGGCTCCCAGAAGCGCAAGATATGGATCCCAAATAGCATGTTCCGCCATAACAACCCACCGAGGCCATCCTATGTGGCGCCTCGTCCACCCACCCAGTTCCACCCAGCTCCGCCAAACAACCCAGCTCCACGAACTGTTTTCGGAGCCTGTTACAAGTGTGGTCAGGCAGGCCACTATTCTCGTGAGTCTCCCCAGAACCAGCTCCAACACCAGAATGCTCCACCCCGTGCCGGAGGCAACAACAACAACAATGGTCGTGGCAAGCCACCCCAGAAGGTCTACACCGCCAAACCTGCTCCTCCCGCCACTCGTGGACGTGTGAACCAGATTGCCGCCGAAGAGACTGACGACACCACTGACGTCATTCTTGGTACGCTCCCAGTCAATTATGTTCCTGCTTCCGTTCTTTTCGACCCAGGAGCATCTCATTCATTCATGTCGGAAAGTTATGCACTTCGTCATGAGTTACCCTTTGTTGAATTATCCACCCCAATGATTATTCAAACTCCAGGGTCAAGATGGCAAACTAATAGAGTGAGCCATGGTAATCAAATTGCAATTGAGGGTTTAGTATTCCTTGCTTCACTCATAGCCCTCAAGTCTTCAGACATTGATGTCATCCTTGGCATGGATTAGCTATCAAGACAGAATGCCTACCTGGATTGCAAAGGAAAATCCGTGAAACTCACCCACCCTTCAGGCCAAACCGTCAACTATACCTCACCCAGAACAAGAACCCAAGTGCATTCCTTGAATGTACTTCCCCTTCCCGAACTTGAAGATATTCCGGTGGTTCGTGACTTCCCGGATGTCTTTCCTGAAGAGCTGCCAGGAATGCCACCCAACAGATGTGTAGAGTTCATTGTAGATCTTGCCCCAGGAACCGCACCAATTTCTAGACGCCCATACAAAATAGCCCCACGTGAGTTAGCTGAGCTTGAAACCCAACTGGAAGCTTTGTTGGAGAAAGGCTTCATCTGCCCTAGCTCCTCGCCATGGGGTTGCCCTGTTCTGTTCGTAACGAAGAAAGATGGAACAGAAAGGATGTGCGTAGACTATCGCCCGCTAAATTTAGCGACGATAAAGAACAAGTACCCACTTCCCAGGATCAATGATCTTTATGATCAACTTGCAGGATCCTCTGTCTTCTCCAAGATGGATTTGAGATTAGGTTATCATCAAATCAAAATACGAAACGAGGACATTCCCAAAACGGCTTTTACTACTCGTTATGGTCTTTACGAGTATACCGTCATGTCCTTTGGTTTAACCAATGCCCCTGCCACTTTCTCACGCATGATGAACTCGATCTTCATGGAATATTTGGACCAGTTCGTCGTGGTTTACCTCGATGACATCCTTATATACTCGAAGAACGAAGAAGAACATGCCGAACACCTAAGGCTGGTATTGATGAAACTTAGAGAGCATCGCCTGTATGCTAAATTCTCCAAGTGTGAATTTTGGCTACCAGAAGTGACCTACTTAGGCCACGTGATTTCTGCAAAAGGCATTGCTGTGAATCCCGAGAGAGTTCAGGCCGTCCTTGACTGGACTCCACCTGAATCGGTTAAGCAAGTTAGGAGTTTTCTTGGCCTAGCCAGCTATTGCCGTCGCTTCGTCGAGAACTTTTCGAAAGTTGCAAAGCCTCTAACTAAACTCCTCAAGAAAGATAAGAAATTCCTATGGACTCCCAAGTGCGAGGAAAGCTTTCAAGAGCTAAAAAGAAGATTGACTTCTGCACCCGTACTTGCACCTCCAAACACCAAAAAGGATTTCGAGATCTATTGTGATGCATCACGGCAAGGGTTAGGATGCATACTTCTGCAAGATCGACATGTGGTAGCTTATGCTTCACGCCAATTGCGGCCACATGAAGAGAACTATCCTACCCATGACCTTGAACTCGCTGCCGTAGTTCATGCCCTAACAACTTGGCGACATTACCTCCTTGGTAACCGTTGCGAGATTTATTCCGACCACCAAAGCCTCAACACCCAGCCAGATCTTAATCTCAGGCAAAGACGCTGGATTGAGTTGATAAAAGATTACGACGTAGTAATTTCTTACACCCCAGGCAAGGCCAATGTCATGGCTGATGCACTAAGTCGTAAGTCGTATTGTAACAACCTCATGTTACAACAGTATCAACCACTTCTTCATGAGGACTTTCGCAAGCTCAATATTGAGATTGTTCCTCATGGCTATCTTTCTACCTTGGTGGCGAAACCAACTCTTGAGGATCAAATCATAGTTGCCCAAAGGCGTGCACGAGGTGTTCGCCGGATCAAGGAGAACATTGCTAGCGGAGTTGCTAAATGTTTCTCCACAGATAGCAAAGGAACGGTATTCTTTGAAAATCGTTTGGTAGTACCTAAGAATAAGGAACTAAGGCAACTCATCCTCAAGGAAGCCCATGACACACCCGTCTCAATTCATCCCGGTAGCAAAAAAATGTACCGAGATCTACGCCAGAGATTTTGGTGGACTAGGATGAAGAGAGACATTGCTAAATTTGTTACCGAATGTGATGTTTGTCGTCGCATTAAGGCAGAACATCAAAGACCTGCTGGTACACTTCCACCTTTGTCTATTTCCGAGTGGAAATGGGACAAAGTCGGTATGGACTTCATCACCGGCTTTCCAAGAACCCAGAAAGGAAACAATGCCATCTTCGTTGTCATACATAGGCTTTCCAAAGTTGCTCACTTCCTTCCGGTTCGCGAGTCTATAACTGCTAGCCAGTTGGCAGACTTGTACATCTCTAGAATTGTATCCCTTCATGGTGTTCCTTTGGAAATCAATTCTGATCGTGGTAGCCTTTTTACCTCTAGATTTTGGGGAAGCTTTCAGAATGCTATGGGAACTCATCTCTCCTTTAGTACAGCTTTCCATCCTCAGTCTAGCGGTCAAGTCGAAAGGGTTAACCAAATTCTTGAAGACATGCTCAGAGCTTGCGTTATCTCATTCGGAAAGAATTGGGAGAAGTCTCTTCCATTTTCCGAATTTGCTTATAACAATAGTTTTCAATCTATTCTAAACATGGCTCCTTTTGAACTCCTATATGGACGACGATGTCAAACACCTTTAAACTGGTCAGAAACCGGTGAAAGACAATTCTTTGGACCAGATATGATCAAGGAAGCAGAAGAGCAAGTTCGCATTGTTCGTGATCAATTGAAAGCAGCCCAGTCTCGTCAGAAAAGCTACTATGATCGTCATCATAGGCAAGAGAGCTACAATCTGGATGAGAAGGCTTACCTTCGGGTTACTCCTCTGAAGGGAACCCAAAGATTCGGTATCAAAGGCAAGTTGGCCCCACGTTACATCGGACCTTTCCGCATTATTGCTAAACGTGGAGAAGTTGCCTACCAACTTGAACTACCTCCGCACCTCTCCCGAGTACATGATGTATTCCATGTGTCACAACTCAGGCGTTGCTTCAAGGACCCCATCCGCGAAGTCGACCATGAAACGCTTGATCTCCAAGATGACCTTTCTTATCGAGAATACCCCGTTTGTATTCTTGATTCCGCAGAGCGTGTCACTCGTCGTCAGAAGATTAGGTTTCTGAAAGTGCAATGGTCACACCACTTTGAAAGAGAAGCTACGTGGGAAAGAGAAGACCGTCTCATTGCCAAGTACCCCACCCTCCTCCCGCAGACTTCTGAATCTCGGGACGAGATTCTGTTGAGTGGGGGCGAGTTGTCAGAACCCTCTATTAGGTAATGTGCTAGGATCAAGTAACCTTGCATCATGTCAAATTTTTCAAAGGAAATCAACTTCAAAATCCAAATGGGAGAAGGAACACCCCCCAGATGATTAATTCAAAAGGCCAGATAAAAATCTTCTCCAAAAATTCATGTTAGATTTTTGAAAAGTCTTATAAATGAGTGTGATCACCTATCAAGTGATGTGGGACCCACCCCATGCTCATAGATTTTTCAAATATTCAAACAGTGCCTTGGAATTAAAGAAATACCCCTATTTGATTTAAATTCAAATCATTTGAATTTTTAAAATGTTGAAAGTTTATGAGTGGCTAGTCTATACTATTATGAGGCCACATAAAAGTTTTCAGCATTTAATAAAATGTTTAGCTATTTATTTTAGCTAAACAGAACAAATGTCAGAAGAGAAAACAGAAAGAAAAAGAAAACAGGAAAGTGTCCCGCTTACCTGGGCTACCCCGGCCCAACTCACCTCTCCCGCAGCCCAGCCCGCGAAACCCCCTTGTCGTCTTCCACCCCGCGCTGCCAAGCAGCTCGGTGGCGAGGCGCCGACGCCGTGGACGCCACCGCGACGCCTTCGAGCGTCCAGGCCCCCCCCGAGCTTATCTCTTCGTCCAGACGCATCCTGGAGCCGCCCTGCTTCATTCCCCCCCCCTCCAAGAACACCTCCCCTTCCTCTCTCGCCCGATTCATCGCCGCCCGAGGAACACGCCGGAGCGCCGTCGAGCACACGCATGGCCATTGACGCCTAGAAGCCCCAAGACTGTGTCCAAGCGCTTTGTCATCGTCGTCTTCACCGACTTGCAGAAGGAATCGAGCCCAGAGCCCACGTAGACGCCGGATTCTTCCTCGAGTTCCCGCTGGCCGCCGTGAAGGACTTCGTCAATTCCGCCGCCGTTGAGCCACCCCAGCCCTCGCCACCACCTCTACTGAGTTCCTGGTGAGCTCGGATTCGAAACCCCTCTCTTCTCCCCCTAGATTACTCACTCTAGCGGGATCCGCCATGGTAGCCGAAGCTCCTCGCCGCCGGGATCAATGGAGACGTCCAACCGTTAAGTAATCGAGCCTTCCATGTTGTCCAACGTGTTCCCCGTGCTCTTTCTCGTCGAACCAGCCTAGCCCCGCATCAAGTCGTGCCCTGGAACGGAATCTCGATCACGGCCGTAGCTAGGTCGCCGCAAAAGTTGACGCCGGCGAGCGTACGGTGCACCCCAGTGCTTGGTTTTGGTCCCGTTCGACGCGCGCGAGTAAGAGCTTCAAGATGGTGGTCTTCGCGCTCCAAATGACGGCCGGAATAGTGATCCCGTGCAGTGCCGCCGCGACTCCAGTCGCCGGCGTTTAGCCGCCGGTGGATTAGCCCCTAAGCACTTGGCTAATGACCCCATTGGTCACTGACCAGTGGGCCCAGTGGCTTAATTAAGCCACTGGATTAATTTAACCCACGGGTTAGTTCACCCAGTCACTGACAAGGTGGCCCCACATGTCAGCCCCCCCCCTGACGTCAGCACTTGTGCAATAAATCAGTTAAATGAATTTCCAGAGATTATTTGAATTAAAAGAATTCCAGAAAATCCAGAAAATACCCCAAACTTTGGAAATTCATAGAAAATTCATATTAACTCCAAATTGGACAAATAATATATGAAAAATGATCAGGAGAAAATTATCTTTCCAAATATGCAACTTTCAACTCTGTTTGAGCTGAATTTAAATTGGGAACAGTAGCATATGTCATTTGGTTTATTTGAATTTAATTCAAATTCAAATCAAATGATCTTGCAACTTGGACCATGGATTTATGTTATAATACAACCACACATCAGAGGCATATCTTATACATTTGAAGATGATTCAAAATGATCAAACCATGTCACATGCAACTTGGTTAATTTGAATTCAAATGTGGAGTTTGAATTTGCAATTCAATTTGCAATATACTCCATTTAAATGGAATGCTCAACACATCAGTACCATGAACATCACCCTTTCAATATTATTCATGTGATTGTGCATTGTACATTCTGTTGATCCTATGATTGTCATGTTGCTGATAGATGTGGAACCGGAGCAAGAGGTTGCAACCTTCGTTGAAGACCCCGAACCCGAACCTCGTCAGCAAGGCAAGCAAACCCCCATTAATCATGTCGATAAAATCCCACTTCCCTCTCATGTCTCGCTTATGCATTGTTTAGGATGATCACCATGCTTCATTTCTACCGCATAGATGAACCCATTCCTTTGCATGACCTATCATTTTGTCACAGTAGTAAGCAAACCACAATCCTAGCAAATGTAGGAGTTGTTTGATATCATGTGGCCCCTGCAATGTTATCGCTTATTGCATGCTTAGTATGATACCATGTTGTACTGTGATGTGAGTCGGGATGGGAATGATCACGTTGATGATGGTAGAAAAGTGTTGGTGAATCGACCCTAATACAAGGTGAACGATGAGAGGCTGTGTAGGAGTACACAGTGGGTTGTCTCGTTGAACACCGCCCTAGTACGAGTTCTTGTGTGGTGATCCAAGATGAAGAGTACAACCACACATTGGGCTCACTGACCCCTCTCAACTTACTAACTCATCCCTTTCGATGTCCAGATGTCGCAATAGTTCGGAGTTCTGGTAGGTCAGTGGCCAGGTTGCTAAGTGAGAGAACGGCTCATCCGAGACCGGCTTATGCACCACGCACACATCACTTGGGTCCACTTCGGTAAACCGGCCGGGTTCACGATTGTGGTAACCAACCCAAGTAGGCGGCTTTCTCGGACTAGATCGGCTATGAGGTAACAGTTGTGGTGAGCATCCTCGCTGGCACCCCTTGAATGGTGTCGAGATCAAAGGCGGTAAATGATGATCATGTGTGTGTAGCAGTACACCCTTGCAAGGTTAACAAAACTATTCGAATAGCCGCGTCCGCGGTTATGGACTGCTTGGAAAGCTTAGCTTGATTATTAGATAACTTGAATCGGATACTTCTAAAACACACCAAGATAAGTGTGAGTGCTATGGCGTGCTTTCTCGTGGGGAAGTCGAGGAAGGCACCATAGTAGTGTATTGGTTGGAGAAAGTAGTGGACTCGTGTACGCTTCTTACCTCAAGTCTGGTACTCGTAGTTCAGGATTAGCCAAGTCAAAGCTGGCACTTCTGCAAGTGAACCCCACCTCCCTTTACCTTGACACATATGCATGAGTAGTATAGCTCCTATGTAAGTCTTGCTGAGTACGACTTTGTACTCACGTTTGCTTAATCTATGTTTTAGATGATGCCACTGACCCCGAAGGTGGCTTCTTCATCGAGCTGGACGACTGAAGACCAACTAGTCCAGTCCCAGTCAGACGACTGGTTCCCTCGTGGAGGGCTTTGTGTTTAAATAAGGCTTCTTAAGCCATTTGTTAAACTTGTCTGTACTCAGACATAATTTGCTTCCAACTGTGTTGTAATGTTGGATCACATGTATGTGATCTCTGTTTGTACTCTATAAGAGTTATAAATAAAATGTACACTTTGTAGAGAATTGCAATGGTACCTGCTGTTCATACAAAGCATGTGTGCTGCGTGTATGTTTATAACATGCATGTCTTTGTATGGGTTTTCGAGACCTTAGTTGTGTTCTGGCTGGCGGTCTTTCATACACCAAGTGGCCCTTAGATGTGCGCAGCTTGGGGCATCGCGATGCGATTGCTCGAGACTCCGTCTCGTGCACACTTTGTGGTATGATCGAGCCCGCCCTAGACCCCGACTAAGTGATCGGGCTGGAGTAAGTGTATGTAAGAGTTTTGAGATAGTCGGTAGTATGGTTGAGGCGACTTGTCTTTGAATATGGGAGTTCACCACCCATATCATTTGACTTGTGTGCGGACGATGAGGACTCATCTCAGTTGATCATCCGGCCTGGATGGGATGCCCCTCACGTACGATGCTTTCCGAGAATGTTCAGTGCTTGGCCTTGTCTGCTTAGACAAGTGGGTGCGGTTCTCGGCTCTCCATATGACTATGTCTTAACTGTACTTGCATACGCTAACCCCGGGTCCCGACACATAGACCCGGCATTAGAAACCTCTGGGCCGACTTACATATGAAGGCCCACAAAGAAGACCCGGCCAGGAGTCTGACGTGCCAATCGTGAAGATTGAAGCCCTAGAAGGAATTCGACTTACCTTGTATAACACGTAAAAAACTTGTAAAGTAGAACTCCACATCGTGTAGGAGTCGGACTCTAGGAATCCCGGGACCCGGAAACTTTATAAGCCGAGGTCCACGGGAGCCAGAGAAAGAACTAACCTCAATCAATGACTAGACAACTCACGCTATAACCTCGATCTCCACGAGACTAAGGTTGCGAAACATCACCACTATAATCGATACGATCGGCTCTTACTATTGAGGAGTCGATCCCACAATAGTCAAGAAGAAGGAGTAGGTCGTTACCGCATCGACGGTGCCGAACCTGGGTAAATCGCCGAGTCCCGTGTCTATGTCGACTCTCTCCTCGAATTCGCCTCGCAGCAAAGGTCCCACAATAAGTCCGAATCTATGGACATCTGCCATGAATTTCCCATGACAGAGTCCGTACTAGGTTACAGAGATTGTTTCCTAGTTCTAATATTGCCTTGTACGCCAAGTCGTGCCTTCCATATCAGTCGCGGACTCCTACGTCGGTGTCTTGATTGGGCCAGTCGTGGGCCTGTCGCAGCCTCCTAGCGGGCCTTCTGTCTTCAAACACACCGGGTATCCTTGTACGCAGGAGTCGTGGGGTCACCCCCTCGTCAGTAGCCCCTGAGTGCCTGGGGGACTCGAAGAGTCACGCACGGACTCGAATTTGTCAACGTTTTATTATTCATAAGCGCAGCATAGCTGCGGGTCGCTGGCAGTTTTGAGCCATGACAATACCTGTTTCGAGGGATTACTAAGCTGAAAATGGCCCAAGGAGTCGACTGGTTGAGCCTTGGTGAATTGCACTAGTGGAAAATACCGTAGTAGCCCAATCAAGCTCACGTCCCTCGACATGAACTTGGAACGACCGGTGTCTAGCAAAGTCATGCCGATGCAGGTCTTATATGATCAATTGCTGCCAGTCTAAGCAAATAGCCTAAGCGCGTTCGCTCGGCTCTTTCTATCATGCGAGCGCATGGAAAAGGTCGGGAGTGAAATCGCTCTGCAGCAAGTCCCGGCCCGGCCGTTCTGTGCAGCGGGGTCTTACCTACACGCTAAGCTTGCGTGCCATCTAGGCACAGTGTGTCGTAGCCCAGGTATAATTGTTTTTTGTAGAGGCACGGAGCCTGGTTAGCGGTGCACCCACTTGGAATAAACGATCAAGTGAGCTATTAGTAGTCACTCGCGGAGCTTTTTGCGAACTCAGGCGAGGAAAATAAGAAAGCGCCCACTCGGAAAGTCGTCAAGTACCGAGTAGATTGTATTGTCGAATACTTGTTTGAGTCTTTGCGAGTAGTCACTCGAATGCTTTACTGTCTTCAGGGTGAGGGAGAACCCGAACCCTGAAGGTACGTTGTTTCTGCTAGTGCGAGTAATCACTCGAGCACGTGTCTGCCTTCTGGGTGAGGGAGCACCCTAACTCGAATAAACGTACTCCCAATGGGAGTAAGATATTTTGGAATAATATAAAAAATTGGTGAGGAGTGGGATGCTGACCGAGGATGCGTACTTGATACGCATTGCGTTGATGGTCCGCCTAACAGGTTGGGTTGCCGTGGCGTGTGAATGGAATTGAATTGACGTCATGCCGCCGAAAATTTCGCACTGCGTGATGATGGCCCTCGTTTTTCGCGCGTAGTGGGCGGTATGGTTAATGCGCCAATTGAGTTTTCCATGATTCTCAGCTATCATGAGATCGTGCCACGTCCGCTGGTGTTCCAAGATTAACGGTGATGATTTTGCGTGCCCCTACTGTTGGTTAAATACCGGGAGATCTGGTGGCTTTAGGTTTTCACCCAGCCATTGCCTTCTCCCGTTTTTCCTTCTTCTTCCTTCTTCGTTCTTTGCCTCTTGCCGTTTCTCTTTGCGTGATCTACTGGTGAGATCCATGTCCAAGCGTCCTCGCAGTGTAGTACAGGAGTCAGCGAGGATGACTGGTTGATGGGAGCGGTCTGCTTTTGGAGCCACAGATCTAGATGATTTGGTGGCGGATGGCATGGTGGTGGATGGTGCCGCCCGGATTCCTGGGGAAGAGGAGGTTCCTGCGCCCCGTCCAGATGAACGGGTATGCTTTCAGAGCTTCTTCCCTCATGGTTTTGCACTTCCCGTTCATCCTTTCCTCCGGGGTTTGCTTTTTACCTATCAATTGCAACTGCATGACTTGACCCCCAATGGGATTCTGCACATTGCCTGCTTCATCACGCTCTCTGAGGGTTTTTTGGGGATCTATCCCCATTGGAGCCTCTAGAAACGTCTCTTCAATGTGAATAGGACGAACTCTGAATATGCCATTGGGGGCATGGGTATTTCCGTTATGGAGAAGGCTGCCTATTTTGATCTGGAGAAGCTGGACTCCGTCTATACATGGCGGAGGAGTTGGTTTTATCTGAAGGATAAGCGTCTTGAAGGTCAGCAATTTGGTCTTGCCCCATTTGACCCTGCTGCGCGGGCGGTTAAGTGTTCTTGATGGGCACCTCTTTTGTCTGCTCGAGAGGTGTCTCTTGTCGAGCCATTGGTGCAAAAGATCACTGCTTTTAAGGATGAGTTGACTGGCGGTCAGCTTATCTCCTTGTTTGTCAGGAGACGCGTGCACCCGCGTCAGCATCGGGTGCGTCCCATGTGGAAATAAACTGGGCCCAATGACTCGACCAGGTGTTCGCCCGAGGAGTTCTCTGATGGTGACCTTTTGACTCGGGTTCAGCAAGTCATGAAGTGCACGAGTATTGGGGAGGAGAGCCTCGTCCGTCCTTACGCTGCTGATTTGCCTCTTCCTCAGGTACTTGTCTTGAATTTTCTATTTGTGGTTTTGACTCATTTCTGTTGATTACTGATGCTGTTCTGATCTGTAGGATCATACCCCCTTGTTGAACAACCCGCCGCAGCCTGAAGATGCAAAAATTCTTGATTAACCTGGTGCGGCTGATGCGGGCCCTGTGCCTGCGAGTGACGGGGGTACTTCGGGTGCTGATGATGTTGAGTCCGCGGGTGGTCGACCATTAGTTGCAGATGACTCTGGGGATTCGAGTCCTCTGCATATCAAACGTACTCACCCTTTGAGTGCGAGTGGTCATGACGTAGCGGGTGACGGCGATGAATTGCCAGCAGTCGTGCAACCTGTCGCGTCGTGTCCTCCTTCGTCTGCCACGAAAAAATGCAAGTTCGGTATATTGCTTCGCCCGGGCGCTGCACGTACTGGGTTAGTATAACTTTCTTCTTGGTTATTTTGCTGTTTTTGTTTTGACTCATGTTCTGAAGATATGCTGCTTGTAGGACTGCTCCTGTTCTGGCTGCTTCTTTTGCGAGTGCCGCTGCTGTTGGTGCTCGTTCCACTGACTCTGGCGTGGCGCCTGATCTGCCTGATGACTCTGGGACTCCGGTGGCTTCAGGCGCGGGGACGACCCCTTTGACTGCAGGTGCAGAGGGGACTCCTGCGACTGCTCCTTCTGGGGGATCCATAGTGGCTACTGCGGCTCCTGGAGAGGACTTTCCTCCAGATGTCAAGCCAGTAATTCCTGAGGAGCACTTCTTGGAGAGGCGGGATCTTTCTGCTGAAGATAAGGCGAAGTTCTTTGATCGCATGGCGGAGCAGGTATGAGATTTATTGTCCTCTTGAACTTTGTTTGAGTAGCCCCCGAGGCTGCGAGCTATCATTTTTGATTGATTGCAGTTTTTATCTTGGGTTTTTCTCTTTTGTTGATCTTTTGAATATTGGGAGCACGGTAGTGCTCCCAATGGGAGTAGCCTTCGAGGATGCAAGCAATCATTTGTGATTGGTTGTAGTCTTGAGCTTGATTTTCATCTTTCCTGGGCTTTTACTGGTGCATTTACTTGATTTCAGCCTTTGTTCCGGATATGCGAGCGTGTGCTGACTGAGACTGATCGGTGGCGACGTGCTCATGACTCGGTCCAGGGGAGCGTGACTACTATGAGACGTGAGATCACTGATTCTTGGTCTTTGTTTCCTTTGCTAGTTGGTTTATCTGACTAGTGTCCATTCCGCAGGTCGCAAGAAAGGTGCTGACAAGCGGGCTGAGGCTGCAAAAAAGGAGCTCACTGAGCTTCAGGCTGCTCTGGAATCCAAGGAAAGGGACCTGCAGGCGCAACATGGCGAGCTCGAGCGGTTGCGGCGGGTGGAGGAGCAGTTTCTCGAGGTCGAGAAACTTGAGTGCGAGCGCCTGCGGGACTTGGAGAGCTCTTTGGCTGGTTCGTGGACTGTTCATGTCTTCTGTTTACTAGGGTTTGTTCGTCTCTGAAATTTCTGGGTATTGTGTCTTTCTTCGTTCTTCCAGGTTCTGTCGGTATTGGGGTGGTGGATGTGGCTGCTGCAGGATCAAGCACTCTCTGTGGTGTTGTAGATGTTTTCAAGGGTGCTGCTGTAGCTGTGGGAGATGTTTGTGCTCGGGCTTCGACTCTCTTGAATCTTCTCCATGAGCATATGTTTCCGGATGAGGAGAAGAGGCCCGAAGGTCTTGATTATTTGGTTGCTGCCTTTCGTACGGACGGTGATCGGCTGGAGGGCTTGGTTCGCAAAAACGGTGGTGAGTGGGCTTGCCACGTCTATTGTTGTTCTTCTTGGGCATCGTGTCCCCATTGAGGATTCCATGGTAGACAGTCTCCCTGATTATACAGACGAGCAGAGTGCTCTTGCCACTCGGCTGGCCCACCAGCTGCAACTGGTTGTGGAGGCTTATAACCGTAATTCTTCAGCCGAGGAGTAGGGTGAACTATTTTTTGAATTTCGTCTTTGAACTTTGAGCTGTAATGTGCCTCCTGTGGGGCGGTGAATCTTTTTAATTCATGGGACCGCTTTTCTCTTTTTGTGTTGTTTTGTTTTCTTGTTTCCTTTGACTTGATCCTCTTTGCGGTAGGCCACCCCGGGCGTTTCTCGGGCTTGGAATTTTCTGAAGGAGGATGCTCGTGAGGGTGCCTATGATGCTGTTTGCTTGAGGATAAAGGAGGCCGAGCGCCTGAAAGGTGTTGTTGCCGTCCATCGCTCGAAACGTGAACGCGCGGAAGCTGTCTTGGATAGCTTGGCGGCTTGGGTGGTTAAGTTGTCTGACTTCCTGAAGGGTGAGTTTGCCTCTTTTCGACTGCTCGACTATGCGAGTTCATTTTCTCGTGCTTGCTGCTGATCCTTTGTTCTTCGTTACGAACTTCTTGCTGGGCTGTCTCGCGAGGAAGAGGAGGCCGTACATGCAGAGTTGTTGCGGCTGGAGGACCCAGTCGTGCAGGTGAGCAATCCCTTCTAGATGGATAGGGCACGTGCTCGAGTGTTCGCCATTTTGCGGATGCGGGTTGAGAGGGTGCTGCGGGCTCTTGAGTACTGTTGTGTTGTGTTTGGCAGGATCTTTGCTGAGTTTTATTCGTTGGATCCTGTCCCATCTTCACTTGAAAAGCTTTGTCAGGTGTTCTCTCAGCCTGCGGAACTTCGTCGTTTAGTCAATCACCAGAGTTATGTGGGGGCTCGCTGTGCTTTTGCCTTTGTCCATAGTCATTGGACGGGGGTGGATATTATGTTGGCAGCTCAAGGTCCTCCTGGTGGTCGAGCTCAGCCGATGGACGACCATTACGCCGCAGCGGACAATCCTGCAAGCCAAGTTGTAAAGTTGGTGGTCGAGGAGAACGACCGTCGATTGGGTGCTCTGTGTAAAGTGAAATCAGAGCCTGGATATTATTCTTTGCTTGGCGTTGGTTCCTTTGCTGGACAACGTGTGCTTCTGCTCCCTTTTGTTTTACTTTCCTGTCTGTTGTGAATGAGTCCTGTGTGGTACGGTTTGGACTTGCCGGTTGCTAAGTCTTTGGCGATGAACTCTTTTGGGGGGTTGCTGCTGAGTGTAAGCCCCCGGGTGCCAATTTTTAAGTCGCGTAAGAGAAGAACGCCTCGAGAGGTGGCTGCTGCTGCAAGCCCCCGAGTGCCAATTTTTAAGTCGCGTAAGCGAGGAACGCCTCGGGAGGTGGCTGCTGCTGCGAGCCCCCGAGTGCCAATTTTTAATTCGCGTAAGCGAAGAACGCGCCGGGGGGTGGCTGCTGCTGCGAGCCCCCGAGTGCCATTTTTTAAGTCGCGTAAGCCAATAACGCCTCGGGGGGTGGCTTCTGCTGCGAGCCCCCCGAGTGCCATTTTTTAAGTCGCGTAAGCCAAGAACGCCTCGGGGGGTGGCTGCTGCTGCGAGCCCCTGAGTGCCATTTTTTAAGTCGCGTAAGCGAGGAACTCCACGGGGGGTGGCTGCGGCTGCGAGCCCCCGAGTGCCAATTTTTAAGTCGCGTAAGCGAAGAACGCCTCGGGGGGTGGCTGGTGCTGCGAGCCCCCGAGTGCTAATTTTTAAGTCGCGTAAGCGAAGAACGCCTCGGTGGGTGGCTGCTGCTGTGAGCCCCCGAGTGCCAATGAGTTAAATATTTGGAAAAATATTTTCAATATTCTTCGCGTTGTTTATTACACGAGGGGGGCTGTTGAAGACATCTCTTTTTATTTGGATCGATGGCTTGGTAGCCCTAAGAATTTGTAAGTTGTTGTGGTGGACTGGCATGGGTTCTTGATGTGCGAAGCCTGCGGGTCCTCTGATTGATCCTTTTGATTCTATGGGAGAGCCTCTTCTTCTGATGTTGTGGCTCTGCTGACTTATTGTGCTCCAAATTTTTCTGATATCTTGTGGAACTCTTTGCCGCAACGGTCAGATCTGATGAAGCTTCCGCTGACTATGATTACTCCTCGCGGACCTGGCATTTTCATTTTGAGGTAGGCGTAGTGTGGAACTGTCATGAAGCGCGTGAAGGCTGAGCGTCCTAGACTGGCGTGGTATTGTGATTTCCAGTCGACTACTTCGAAGTCCAATGTTTCCTTGCGGAAGTTACCCGTGCTGCCGAAAACCACCTTGAGACTTCTTTTTCCGAGGGGGTAGACTGCTTTTCCTGGCACAATTCCATGGAAGGTTGTTCCTGAGGTTTTTAGTGCCGAATTTGGGATGAGAATTTCTTCCAGGGTTCTTGTGAATATGATGTTGATTCCACTGCCACCGTCCATGAAGACTCGTGACATGTCATAGCTTCCCATTCTTGTTTCGAGTACTAGTGAGGCGTGTACTCGTCGCTGGATGGCTGGCGGGTGATCTTCCAGGGAGAAGGTAATTTCAGTCTCGAACCCGCGTAAGTATTCTGGGACAGCAGGGCGCGAGGAGACTGCGATGAAAACTTGTCTGGTGACCTTCTTCTGTTGCCTGTTTGATGGTATTCCTTCTTTTATCATGTAGATCCGGCCATGTGCTTCTGGGTATTTTTCTTCTTCTTCATGTGTCGTGTTCCGCTCTCGGATGGCTACTACTTGCCTTGCTGGCATTGCCGGGGCTGGTGGTGCGTTGTGGGCGATGGTCCCGACTGCTACGCTTGCGACAGGCTGTGCTGCTGTTTTTGTAGATCGGCTTTTTTTCTTCTGAGAGCTCGATGAAGCACCTACAGTTTCTGAGGGTGTGTCCTGATCTGAGCTCTCCGCGCTCGTTTCTGAACCCGTGTAGTGTACACGGTCCATCAAGCTGTTCTTTGGCCGAGCGATATGCTCGGGCGTCATCTCGCGGTGCCGTGATCTCCAATCTCGTTTCTGTACTTCGGGTGCTTCTTCTTGGTTGTTCCTGCGCTGCATTCTACTGTCATCGCGATGTCTGCCTTCTCTGTCATCCGGGAAGCCTGCCGCGACCATATCGAGTCCTCTCTCGTCGTAGAAGTTGCGCCTCGGGCGTTTTCTTCTTCTGTCGAATCCTCTGTCACTGGTGTGGTAGTCGTAGTCGCGTTCTGAGCGCGCTGTCTGGATCTCTGATTCGTTCCGAACAAAGTCTTCTCCGTCTGCCCAGTTGTTGGCTTGCTCTAGTATTCATGCGAGTGTTCGGACCTTCATCTTCCCGATTTGCTCCTTGAAGTCGATGCGTTGCAAGCCCCTCCTGAATACGTCGATTGCGCTTTCGTCTGATATGTCCTCGGCTGAATTTTTCAGTATGGTCCATCGTTGGATGTATGCTCGCAGGGACTCTCTGTATCCTTTCTTGCAAGCCCTCAGCTCCTCGAGTGATGCTGGTCGTTTGTAGATGGACTTGAAGTTCTCGATGAAGGCGCTGCGGAACTGCTTCCAGGAACTGATTGATCCTCGCGGCAGGTTCTTCAGCCAGTGCTGCGCCGAGCTCTCGAGCATGAGTTGTACGTACTGCATTGCTGTGATATTGGTTCCTTGCTGGAATTTGACAGCAGTTAGGTTGTCGTCGAGCCATGCTTCTGGCTCCTCCAGTCCGTCGTAGTTGTGCGTTGTGGAGTTTAGTTTGAAGCCTTTCGGCATCCGTGTTTCTCGTATGGATCGTGTGAAGCACAGTGCTCCGCATGGTTCTATGTCCTAGTCGGAAGCTTGCTTGTCCGAGTATTGTTCGCGGGCTGCCCGTCTTCGTCTTCCGCGGTTGATCTTGTTCTGTGTTATGTCATCGCATGTGTCTCGTCGATTGCTGTTGCGTCTGTTGCCATTGCCGTCACTGTCGTGGTTTTTGTTTTTGTTTGGGCGCTTGTGCCAGTCGTCGCTGCTGTCGTCGTCGTTGGGTGAACTGGGGTCCCTGTCCGTAGTCTTCTCGCGGGGGACTCATCTTGCGCCTGCTTTTTTAGGGGCTGAGGCGGTGATGGCGTGTTTCATTATTTTGAGTGCCATCGTCGTGTTGCGGTCTAAACTGCCCTTCTTGCCCTTTTGAGCACGAGATAGGTATTCTTGGGAAGTTATGAGACCTTCAGCTGGCGTGAGTTGATCTTCTTCGTCGTCGTCCTCTTCTAGCTGTAAGTCGTCATCTAGTGTGCGGGCTACTTTCTTCTTGTCCGTGCGTTTCAGATTGCTGAATTTGGTTCTAGCTCGGATAGGGGAGTCGTAGTCGGAGGAGTCGCTTCTGGGAGATGGCATGTGGTTGGTCCTTCGGTCGATGGTGGTTTTTCCTTGCTTTTCTAATTCGAAACGTTGCTGTCTTGTTTTCTTGGTGACGTCACTCGCCAACTTGTTGTATGCTCTGAGCTCGTCTCCTGTTGCGTTCTCCAGGAGTAGTTTGCCGCGTTTTACTGCGTCTTTTACTCTGGCTATTGTTTCTTTGGACAGGTAGATTTTTTCTACGTGATGGTCCTCTTTCGCAATGCCTGGGGTTTGGCGCTTGCTGCTTTCTGGCTCGTCGCTCCTGTGATTGCTGTGCTCCAGTCCTTTGTATACGTTTCTTGGTATGGTTCCTGGTTCTCCAAGTGTGACGGTGACCTGGCCGGTGTTGTCGGGATCACTGATTTTGCTGTTCGAGCGAATGTCTCAGCGACTTCTCGGGTCGTCGTCCTAGACTTTGTCATTTGCGGTTGGCTCGTGAACGTCTGCCATGAAAACATGGGACTGTGTGTTGACTGCCGTCTTGCTTGCGCGCATGTTGCGCTTCTTCCACGGTGTCGGTCCACTCGAGTAGTCGCTAGTGGCGTGACGTCTTGTGTCGGGTTGGGGGTCGTGGCTGACTCGCAGGGTCGCCATGCGGGCGGGTGTTGCTTCGATCGCTGCTGTAGCGACTATTGCTACGGGTGCTCGAGTGCTATCCGTGAGGCGCAGGGTTCCCCGGTGGTTGATGTAGATCTGGTATGCTCCGAGGGTCAGGTTGATGCCAGTGTGCAGGTCGGCGAAGGCCGGTCGAAAGGTCGGAAGGTGACCCATGAAGCCGAGGGATCCGAATTGATCGGAGTCTGCTCGAGCCGTGGAGTCGATGAGTGCTGATGGAGTCGCTTCCTTGACGGGTGCTGGTGACGAGGCCACCGAGATCGCGATTCCAACCTGCTGTGTTCCCACATACGGCGCCAATTGACGATGATCAGCCTCAAAAAATCCCATGGTCAGGGACCCTGGGTTACCCATAGAGAAGGAACAGGTTGGACGATACTCGTCGGCTAACAGAAGAAGCACTTCTTTCTCAATATGATTGCGTGAGGAGGCGATTACAAGGGAGGCCAAGGCGAGTTCTCGCAAGACCAGGAGAGTAGATTGTGTATTGGATGATCAGGACGTCTCCCCTTCCACCCTTTATATACTAGGCTAGGTCTCGGGAGTCCGTACTAGGTTACAGAGATAGTTTCCTAGTTCTAGTCTTGCCTTGTATGCCAAGTCGTGCTTTCCATATCAGTCGCGGACTCCTACGTCGGTGTCTTGATTAGGCCAGTCGTGGGCCTGTCTCGGCCTCCTAGCGGGCCTTCTGTCTTTATACACACCGGGTATCCTTTTACGCAGGAGTCGTGGGGTCACCCCCTCGTCAGTCGAGGTAACTGATCCCCTCACATGTGGGCAGCCCCCTAGCTCACCAATGTGGACCAACAGAGAAACCATGTCTCCGCTGGCCCGGGTTCTTTATAAAATATATGCTAGGAGCGACCCAACAGACACACACACGGTTTTCAAATGTTAAATCAGCTTGGGCGACCACTAGAAATGTTTGAAGCTATATAGGTAAGAAAAGGGGACCCCATGGCATCCCACACGCTGTTAGGCACGCTCAGTCTTAGAACCAATACCCAGAACTCGGATCCTAGGTGACACGAATGGAACAAAGCGTCGGGGAGGGATAGCCTAGACCTTCCATCCTTCGTCGAATATAGTCAACATTATAATAATCATATCATCGACAACAATATAATAAATTTGATAGCCCAATCCAAGGAGTAACAGGAGGTAACAGTTGATAACATCCTAGCATGCATACTAAGGAGTGGCTGAGCAGCGAGCAATAGTAACATAGCCGAACAAGGTTTGTTGGGATGTGGAGGACATGGCTGTTTGGGTTTATTTGAGAGGCATGAATATGAAGTGGTAGGATCAAGCAATCGTTCTATCCTACACCTAGGCGCGAGTGAGTTGAAATTTATAGGCATGATATATGCTCCCCCTTAGCTGATGATAAGACGATCCGAAGGTGAAGTCGATCGCAAGCTCGCATCGTCTCCAAGAGGTACCCGCGGAAGCACACAAGAAGGAAACACTGGAAAAAACAATCAACGAGCAAGCATATATTACTACGGGGCAATCACGAGCAAGCATCAACAAGAAGGCAACATGAGACAACGCACTACGGTATCACATCTATCGTCGGGAGCAGTTGCTAACAGGTTAAGTGGAGTAGTCGTCACACACGATGATACCGCACATTTAGAAAGGTTCAAGTTGTTTAGCTACACAAGATGAGCAAAGGTTATTAACATGGCATCTCACTCAAGCATGGCATAGCACACAAACATTTCAAGAGGTGAAGCATAAAGGAATCTATCTATGCTAGTCAATTTAAGTGAGGCATAATCCTAAACATGGCATATCACTAAGTACCCCACGACAATTATAAGATTTTGTACTGTTCTTCCCTAAACCATATTTTAGGTTTGTTAACAACAGCAAACAATAGCATAAACAAAAAGTATACGAAAAACTAATCAAGTTACATATAAAGAACACTCCAAACAGAGTTACGGTTAAAAAGATATAAGCAAAACAAGTTTTGAACACAACCTGCCAACATCCGGAAGCACACTTTAGGCAACAAATAAACAAGCAAAAGGTTGCAATCATGCAAAAAAATTATATGCAACTTAAGTAGACATGGCAGGGAAGGTGTAAGGCCCGATATGCGGTTCCGTTCCAGATCTAGATGTTTCCATCCAGATCCGGGGACGAAGCACATATCGGTCCCACCGCGACATATGACGAAGTCATATGCCCCGGATTTCCAACATGATATCACAACATTACAGATCGGATACAACATCTCATACAATCGGCATACAACTGCCCTAATACAATACAACAGCGGAAGATATATGTCTGAGTACAAACTACAATCGAATGCCTACTGGCAAAGAGAAAAACATCGATCCCATAACCACACGGGTCCAGGCCCTCCGACGGGATCCACCTAACTAGTCGTCGTCGAGTCTCCACGTGAAACATCGATCACCATACCTGTTGTTGATCAAGAACCCTGAAAAGATTTTTGGGGTAGTATCATGAGTACAGAAGTACTCAGCATCCAACTGTAGTGGTCAACTGTGCTGGCAAGGCCTTCATCACTCATCATTCTAGGACAACTATTAGTTTACGGTAAGGATGGGGTAAGTGGTGAGGTTGCTGCCGCACTAGCATTTATGAAGTGGCTAATGATCTAGAGAGTAAGATAAGAAGCCAAGCATTCGATGAGGAATCGCCTCCAACTAGTCTTGCTATCAACTACTTACGCAAACATAACACCTATCCTATCATTGTCCTCCTCTTCGCATCCCGATGAAGAAGAAGTAGTCAAGGCACACACACGTTGATCAAGTTATAATAAGATTATCTCAGTCGTTGTTGTCTATGAACAAGGAGTAGGTCTCAAGTCATCCATAACCGTGGACATGGCTTCTCAAAAAGATTTAACTCTGCAGGGGTGTACCAACTGCCCATTACAAGGCTCCGCACGCACGCCCATCTCTCTCATTTGCTACCCATGATAGGCAACCATTTTATGATTTAGTCCCAAGAGATCCGGAACGACAGGTCCCTCTAGCTAACAACAAACAAATCCGGGTGGCCCCCGGTGAGTCGACATCCAACTCAAAAGCTGGCCACGCTCTCGAATTGGCCTCTACTGTATGGACAAGGTCGGGATAGTTGCCCAAACAGATGTGGACAACCCCGTAGCTCCCTGGGATGGACCAACAAGAGAAACCATGTCTCCGCTGGCCCAAGTTGTTTGAAATCTGCCGGCCGTGGACCAGTCACACACACGTTTCAAATGGTAAATCAGCTTGGGCCACCACTAGAAATATTTGAAGCTAGGTAGGTAAGAAGAGGGGACCCCATAAAATCCAACACGCGGTTAGGCACGCTCATTCTTAAAACCAATACCCGGAACTCGGATCCTAGGTGACTCGAATGGAACAAAGCGTCGGGGCGGGATAGCCTAGACCTTGCATCCTTCGTCGAATATAGTCAACAGTTAGAATAATCATATCATCCATAACAATATAATAATGTGATATCCCAAACCAAGGAGTAACAGGAGGTAACATCGTAGCATCCTAAGCATGCATACTAAGCAGGGGCTGAGCAACGAGCAATAGTAACATAGCAGTACAAGGTTTGCTGGGAGGGGACATGGCTGTATCGGTTTGAAAGAGGCTGTAACATGTGGTAGGATCAAACATCAAACATGACCTATACTAGCATGCAAACCGCTGGTTGAAATAGAATGGATCATAAGTAATGTATATTCCTTAACTGTTGATAAGTCGGGTTCCGAAGGTGTAGTTGATCGCAAGCTCGCATCGTCTCCGAGAGTTACCCGCGGAAGCACACAAGGCAATAAACACTGGAAAGCAATCAACGAGCATGCATCTATTACTACTAATCAAACATGAGCAAGCATCAACAAGAAGGCAACACGAGACATCACACCTACCGTCGAGAGCGGTTACTAACAGGTTAAGTGGAGTACTCGTCACACACGATGATACCGTACATTTAGAAAGGTTCAAGTTGTTTAGCTACACAAGGTGAGCAACAAAGGTTGTTAACATGGCATCTCACTCAATCATGGCATAGCACACAAACATGTCAAGAGGTGAAGCATAAAGGAAACTATCTATGCTAGTCAATTTAAGTGAGGCACAACCTAAACATGGCATCACACGAAGTGCCCAACGACAATTAAATGATTTAGTAATGTTCTTTCCTAAACCATATTTTAGGTCGGTTAACAACAACAAACAATAGCATAAACACAAAGTACACGAAAAACTAATCAAGTTACATATAAAGAACACCCCAAACGGAGTTACGGTTAAAAAGATACAAGCAAAACAAGTTTGGAACACAATCGGCCAACATCTCGAAGCACACTTTAGAGCAATGCATAAACATGACAATGAATGCAAACATGCTCACCAATGATATGAAACTAAAGTGGACATGGCAGGGAAGGCATGGCAAAAAGAATCATGCAAATAGGCATCCTGAACAACTAATTATAGCTCATGCAAAATGCAATAAAACATTACTGGTCTAGAACTTAGTGAAAATCAAGAAAACAGGGCATAAACTGATATTTTTATGCTATATAAACAGGAGCAAAGCTATATGCAAAAGTGCAGAAACATGACATAGCAATATATGGGCATGAACTAGACATGATGATGATCAGGTACAACCAAGAATCAAGGTCATAGGCATCATGGATCAAAAGATATTAAGCATGCAACATGGCATTGGAACGTTAAAGACTTAGAAAAAAACGGAGGTGGCTGTCAAAACCAGCGGGATAGCAACTTTCGAGCTCAATAACTATATGACCAGGAAGCATATCATGACAATGCAATACATATAATGGAAGTAGACATGATGCTTAACAATATGCAATTGGAATCACTCAATTCCGATAAACGGTTGCGACGCAACCTTCACCCGAAGTTGCAACAAATTAACAGTTTTCAGCACAGCAGCACATTAACAGCAAGGTCACTACTTTGGAGCAACATTTAATATAGCTAAAGCACCCAAACATGACAAGTTAAACCATGTGAATGAATTACACATGATGCTTAACACATAGGAAAAAGAATCAATGCAATAGGCCTCATGGATTTGACACAAGCATTACTGAAAGTTTGAACAAAATAACAGCAGCAGTAGTTAACAGCCGATTAGCAACTTAACGATCTGGTGCCCTGTTCAACACACAATTACATATTCAAGATGACCTCAAAACAAACAACTTCCTAAAGATGAACTCTAGATCACACAAAGTACAACCAAACAAAAAAAGAATCACTTCTTTTGGACCTACGAGTCTACGGGAATTAACGTTGCAAAAATGAATCAGCATCACAAAATCTCCTGACTTAGAAAAATTTAGTACAAGGTAAAAAATACACAGACTGAAAAAAAGGGGGCCTCACCCCACATGGGCTCGGCCCATCAGGCCAGAGGAGGCCGTGGCCGCGGGACTGGGCCCTGGGAAGCTGGAGGCCGGCCCACCTGGCACGGTCAACGACCGCGTCTGGATCGGGATCACGGTCCCGACCGCGACGGCGGTGGTGCCCACCGGCGAGCGGCGGCACAGCGAGTGGGACGGGCGCGGGGAGGCAGGTCGGCGGCATGAGAGGCTGAGGCCGGCTCGGGCTTCGGGGTGGCCGGAGCCGTAGAAGTTCGGGCGGCGACGTCGTGGCCCGACGTGGAGGCGCCGACGAACTCGGGGACGCCGCTCATGGCACTGGCGGCGGCCTGCTGCGACGAAGAGGAGGGGTGAGGAGTAGAGGAGAGAAGGAAGGAGGCGTAGGGAGGAGAGGAGTGGCGCGGCGGCGCGGCGGCGGCCGGTGTACACAGGCGGCGGCGGCGTGGAGGCAGTCCACGGGAGGAGGTTGGTGGAGCTCCCGGGCGTATCTGGGCCGTTGGATCGGCCGATCCGACGGTCCGGATCGCAGGGAAGGCTAGGACTGCGCAAATGGGGTATTTTTGGGGCAATTGTGAGGGGGTGGCTGCAAATTTGTGCTAGGGAAACCCTAGAAAAGGGGTGGGAGAGTGGTGGTCTTTATAGTGCCCAACTGGCTGGCAGTTTGCAAAAACGTCCCCGATTTCTCTCTCGCGCGCGCGGTGTTTACGTTTCTGACCGCTAGGGGTCTGCAGGACCTCCGATTCGGGTAAAAGTTAGAACTACGCGATCAGTGTGTGGATCCGGCGGCGTTCACCTCGCGCTGGAACCGTTCCGAGAACACTTTCCGGCGCACTATAAAAATATCATGTTTAATTATTAAACGGGGTTTTTCGTTCCGTTGGCTGCGGCTGGTCTCGTTTGGGTTTCGCGATGGTGATCGGGTGAAACCCGGTGTCGCAAAGGTCGAGTGTCAGGGTGGCAAGGGTCAGTCTCCGTCCGATACGAGATAAGAGGGGGAAAAATAATCGTCTATCGATAAATCAGGGATGCAAACACCGCAAACAAATCAGACAATCAAACAATTCACACCAAAAACAATTTTTTTCATTTTTGTGAAATCTGGGCTGTTACAATACAACACCACCAACAAGGGATCTCGTCCCGAGATCCAGGATGATCTGGGGGAGAGAAAAGAGTCGACGATCTTCAACACCACCAACAAGGGACTCTGCTCCATGTCGACGTCGAACTTCTGTCGAGATAAATTTCCGCAGAGAGTCGGCAACGTCGGAAAACGAAACCATCAGTGTCAAGAGGAAGAATGACAATTCAAAGCGACGATCAAGGGAAGCATTCGCACTGAAATCGTGAGGATACTCGGCAAGGGAACTGAAGTCAACAGAAGACCAAGATGTTTACCCAGAGTCAGAAGAACTAAAGGTACTACAGGATTTCCCAAACCTGAGATCGGAATCGAGACAATACGCTGCAAGCAAGGCATTGTAACGGTTCCGATACTCCACACACTCGAGATCCTAGAGTTTTGAAGCGGATAAGATGAGAATAAAACACTTACGACACTTGTCCTGACCAGAGAAAGGGTCAGGAGTAAAAAGATTCCTCCTCTCCGATAACTAACTTAGTAACTACAAAATAGTTTTTGTCTAGACTCGACTTCGGCCAGAAAAGGGATCCTACAGTCGGTAAGGCTCTGATACCAAGTTGTAAGGCCCGATATGTGGTACTGTTCCAGATCTAGATGTTTCCATCCAGATCCGGGAATGAAGCACATATCGGTCCCACCGCGACATATGACGAAGTCATATGCCTCGGATTTCCAACATGATATCACAACATTACAGATACAGGATACAACATCTCATACAATCGGCATACAACTGCCCTAATACAATACAACAGCGGAAGATATATGTCTGAGTACATACTACAATCAAATGCCCACTGGCAAAGAGAAAAACATCGATCCCATTACCACATGGGTCCAGGCGCTACGCCGGGATCGGCCTAACTAGTCGTCGTCGAGTCTCCACGTGAAACGTCGATCACCATACCTGTTGTTGATCAAGAACCCTGAAAAGAGTTTGGGGTAGTATCATGAGTATAGAAGTACTCAGCATGCAACTGCAGTGGTCAAATAACCCAGCAAGGACTTCATCACTCGTCATTCTAGGACAACTAGTAGTTTACGGTAAGGATGGGGTAAGTGGTGAAGTTGCTGCCGCACTAGCATTTATGAAGTGGCTAACGATCTAGAGAGTAAGGTAAGAAGCCAAGCATTCAATGAGGAATCGTCTCCAACAAGTCTTGCTATCAACTACTTACGCAAACATAACACCTATCCTATCCTTGTCCTCCTCTTCGCATCCCGACGAAGAAGAAGCAGTCAAGGCACACACACGTTGATCAAGTTATAATAAGATTATCTTAGGTTTTGTTGTCTATGAACAAGGAGTAGGTCTCAAGTCGTCCATAACCGTGGACACGGCTTCTCGAAAAGATTTAACCCTGCAGGGGTGTACCAACTGCCCATTACAAGGCTCTGCACGCACGCCCATCTCTCTCACTTGTTCCCATGATAGGCAACCATTTTATGATTTAGTCCCAAGAGATCCGGAATGACAGGTCCCTCTAGCTAACAACGAACAAATCCGGGTGGCCCCCGGTGAGTCGACATCCAACTCAAAATCCGGCCGCTCTCTCGAATCGGCCTCTACCGTCTGGACGAGGTCGGGTTAGTTTCCCAAACAGATGTGGACAACCCCCTAGCTCCCTGGGGTGGACCAAAAAGAGAAACCATGTCTCTGCTTGCCCAAGTTGTTTGAAATCGGCCGGCCGTGGACCAGTCACACACACGTTTCAAATGGTAAATCAGCTTGGGCCACCACTAGAAATTTTTGAAGCTAGGTAGGTAAGAAGAGGGGACCCATAAAATCCCACAAGCGGTTAGGCACGCTCGGTCTTAAAACGAATACCCGGAACTCGGATCCTAGGTGACTCGAATGGAACAAACCGTCAGGGCGGGATAGCGTAGACCTTCCATCCGTCGTCGAATATAGTCAACATTTATAATAATCATATCATCCATAACAATATAATAATGTGATATCCCAAACAAAGGAGTAACAGGAGGTAACATCGTAGCATCCTAAGCATGCATACTAAGTAGGTAATGAGCAACGAGAAATAGTAACATAGCAGTACAAGGTTTGCTGGGAGGGGACATGGTTGTATCGGTTTGAAAGAGGCTATAAACATGTGGTAGGATCAAACATCGAACTTACCTATACTAGCATGCAAACCGCTGGTTGAAATAGAATGGATCATAAATAATGTATAGTCCTTGCTTGTTGACAAGTCGGGTTCCGAAGGTGTAGTTGATCGCAAGCTCACATCGTCTCCGAGATGTACCCGCGGAAGCATACAAGACGATAAACACTGGAAAGCAATCAACGAGCAAGAATCTATTACTACGAAGCAAACACGAGTAAGCATCAACAAGAAGGCAACACGAGACATCGCACTTACCGTCGAGAGCGGTTACTAACATGTTAAGTGGAGTACTCGTCACACACGACGATACCGCACATTTAGAAAGGTTCAAGTTGTTTAGCTACACAAGCCGAGAAACAAAGGTCGTTAACATGGCATCTCACTCAAGCATGGCATAGCACACAAACATGTCAAGAGGTGAAGCATAAAGGAAACTATCTATGCTAGTCAATTTAAGTGAGGCACAACCTATACATGGCATAACACTAAGTGCCCCACGACAATTAAATGATTTAGTACTGTTCTGTCATAAACCATATTTTAGGTTGGTTAACAACATCAAACAATAGCATAAACACAAAGTACACGAAAAACTAATAAAGTTACATATAAAGAAACCCCAAACGGAGTTACGGTTAAAAATATACAAGAAAAACAAGTTTGGAACACAATCTGCCAACATCTCGAAGCACACTTTAGAGCAATGCAAAAACATGATAATGAATGCAAACATGCTCACAAATGATATGAAACTAAAGTAGACATGACAGGGAAGGCATGGCAAAAAGAATCGTGCAAATAGGCATCATGAACAACTAATTATAGCTCATGCAAAATGCAAGAAAACAGGGCATAAACTGTTATTTTTTATGTTGTATAAACAGGAGCAAAGATATATGCAAAAGTGCAGAAACATGACATACCAATATATAAGCATGAACTAGACATGATGATGATCAGGTACAAACAAGAATCAAGGTCATAGGCATCATAGATCAAAAGATATTAATCATGCAACATGGCATTGGAACGTTACAGACTTAGAGAAAAACAGAGGTGGCTGTCAAAAACAGCGGGATAGCAACTTTTGAGCTCAATAACTATATGTCCAGCAAGCATATCATGACAATGCAATATATTTAATGAAAGTAGACATGATGCTTAACAATATGCAATTGGAATCACTCAATTCAGATAAACGGTTGCGACGCAACCGTCACCCGAAATTTCAACAAATTAACAGTTTTCAGCACAGCAGCACATTAACAGCAAGGTCACCACTTTGGAGCAAGATTTAATATAGCTAAAGCACCCAAACATGACAAGTTAAATCATGGGAATGAAGTACACATGATGCTTAAGACATAGGAAAAAGAATCAATGCAATAGGCCTCATGGATTTGACACAAGCATCACTCAAAGTTTGAACAAAATAACAGCAGCAGTAGTTAACAGCCGATTAGCAACTTAACGATCTGGTGCCCTGTTCAACACACAATTACATATTCAAGATGACCTCAAAATAAAAAACTTCCTAAAGATGAACTCTAGAGCACACAAAGCACAACCAAACAAAAAATAATCACTTCTTTTGGACCTACGAGTCAACGGGAATTAACGTTACAAAAATGAATCAACAGCACAAAATCAGCAGCAGAATTTAGTACACGGAAAAAAAATACAGAGACTGAAAAAAAGGGGGCCTCACCCCAGATGGGCTCGGCCCATCAGGCCAGAGGAGGCCGTGGCCGTAGGACTGGGCCCTGGGAAGCTGGAGGCTGGCCCACCTAGCACGGTCAACGACCGCGTCTGGCTCGGGATCACGGTACCGACCGCGGCGGCGGTGGCGCCCGCCGGCGAGCGGCGGCACGGCGAGTGGGATGGCGCGGGGAGGAAGGTCGGCGGCATGAGAGGCTGCGGCCGGCTCGGGCTTCGGGGTGGCCGGAGCCGTAGCAGTTCGAGCGGCGGCGTTGTGGCCCGACGTCGAGGCGCCGACGAACTCGGGGACGCCGTTCATGGCGCTGGCGGCGGCCTGCTGCGAGGAAGAGGAGGGCTGAGGAGTAGAGGAGAGAAGGAAGGAGGCGCAGGGAGGAGAGGAGTGGCGCGGCAGCTCGGCTGCTGCCAGCGCGGCGGCCGGAGTACACAGGCGGCGGCGGCGTGGAGGCAGTCCACGGGAGGAGGTTTCTGGAGCTCCCGGGCGCATCTGGGCCGGTGGATCGGCCGATCCGACGGTCCAGATCGCAGGGAAGGCTAGGACTGCGAAAATGGGGTATTTTTGGGGAAATTGTGAGGGGGTGGCTGCAATTTTGTGCTAGGGAAACCCTTGAAAGGGGTGGGAGAGTGGTGGTCTTTATATAGCCCAGGTGGCTGGCAGTTTGCAAAAACGTCCCCGGTTTCTCTCTCGCGCGCGCGGTGTTTACGTTTCTGACGGCCATGGGTTCGCAGGACCTCCGGTTCGGGTAAAACTTCGAAATACGCGATCAGCGCGTCGAGCCGGCAGCGTTCACCTTGAGATAGAATCGTTCTGAGAACACTTTCCGGCGCGCTATAAAAATTTCCCGTTTACCTATTGAACGGGATTTTTTATTCCGTTTGCTACGGCTGGTCTTTTGCGGGTTTTTGCGACGGTGATCGGGTGAAACCCGGTATCGCAAAGGTCGAGTGTCAGGGTGGCAAGGGTGGGTCTCCGTCCGTTACAAGACTAAAGAGGGAAAATAATCGCCGATCGATAAATCGGGGATGCAAACATCGCAAACAAATCAAAAAATCAAACAATTCACACCGAAAAGAATTTTTTTTAATTTTTGTGAAATCTGGGGTGTTACAACTTTCAATACTTACATTAGTACGAAGAACTCATGCACTTATTATCCGTAACTCTCAATCTAATAAGGAGGTTCACAAAGAGACAAGTACCCCGAGGAGGACTGTATGGGGGTTTGGTTATCCTTACGCATCCTCGACTGATGGTACGCGAGTTTACTCTAATATTCGATCGCTCCAAAGATTAGCGATCCATCTAGTAGCTAGAGTTCTCAACTAGTTTTGTAGGTTTTGTAAATAAAAACAGATTTCCCAAAATATGACACCTATCACTAATAGGCTAGAGCTCTTGACACCAAAAGTTCAAACATACTAACATCAATACCTCAAAACTATTGCAAGTTACTATTAAAATTAAATAGCAACCTCAATTACCTACTTTCAAGACAAGACGCAACTCAGTGCAACAACCAACTCTCTTAACAAGATAAACATAAAAACTAAAGAGAATTCCAGCAAAAACTAAACAAAAGCCAAGGCTCTTGCTAAAGACAAACTAAGACTAAAACTAAACATGGCAGTAGCTACCAAAAGATAAAGAACACACAATAGCAAAAAGATAAGCAAGAAAAATCCTATGATGTGTTCTAGATTTTGAAAGTGGAGCGTGTTTCTCTCCCACACAAAGTATGATGGGGTCTAACTTGTTATTAAAATCAAGCAAAGCTAAAGAAAACTAAAAATTAAACCTAAGAGCGAGACGCTCCAAGCGTAGCACATAACGCATCAAGTGATAAAAATATAGTGAGACGAAGGACGAACTGATGATTGTTGATGGAGAAGGAGATGCATGGGGGCATCCCAAGCTTAGACGCTTGAGTCTCCTTGAATATTTATTGAGGATGCATTGGGGCATCCCCAAGCTTGAGCGCTTGACACTCCCGAAACTTCTTTTATCATCTTCCATCGCACACTTGAAAACTTCCTTCATACATAACTCATCATAAGATGATTAGAGAGGTTAGTACCCTTAATAATATAATTTTTCCACACTGGATATGAAGATATTCTTGAGAGCTACTGTTTCTCAAGATTTCAAAAAGGTTTTTGCAAAGAAAAAGAAAGCTTAAGGTTTGCAAAAGTTAGGAGAGACAAAACGTGGCAGAATCTATGAAAAACAAAACAACAGGTAGTAATGAATTTTTTAGGGCTACTTCTGCAACTCAAATAAAAAAACTCAGGACATACGAAAGTTCCGTGATTGTATAGAGCACGTTGTGTAAACAATTCAGCTCAAAAAGATGAACTGGTGATTTAATCTGATTTTTCCCTTCACGAGGACAGAATCAATTTTGTGGACATCATGTCACAACTTTCACTTCCCTTGTCATATGAGGCTATAACGTAGGACAAAGCTTGAAAATAAAGATACAATGATGTTTCTACAGTAGTAACAATCATCAAGACCACTAAAAACTGAAAGTAAAAACTCAAAGTAAAGATAACAAGGGTTATCTCCCTAGAGCTCTTTCTTTAAGGCCATAAAGATAGGCTTAAGATTTTGATGATGCTCTCATAGGAATAAGAGTTGAAGAACAAAATAGAGCATCAAGAAGAAAATACCAAACACATTTAAGTCTAACATGCTTCCTATGCAAAGGGATCTTATACAAGAATAACTCATTGAAGCATAAATATATTAGCATAGGAAGGTAAAATAAGTGCAACTTAAAAACCTTCAACATGAAGAGAGTGAACTTGATATTATTAAAAAATATATAAGCATATGTTCCCCTCTCATAATAATTTTTAGTGGGATCATGAATAAACTCAAGAATATAAGTATCACATAAAACTTTCCTATCATGATCCACAAGCATAGATTTTTTTTTACTCCGCACATAAGCAAAATCCTTCTTATTAGTAATAGTGGGAGCAAACTCAACAAAAATAGCCATCACATGAATCATTCTTATCATGATGCACTTGTAAAAATTTATTATTTATAGCATAAGTGTCATCACAATAATCATCATACATGGGAGGCAAAGTATCATCAAAATAAATTTCCTCATCAAAACTTGGCGGGCTAAAAAGATCATCTTCATAAAACGTAGCATCCCCAAGCTTATGCTTTGCATATCATTAGTATCAAAAGTATTCAAAGAAGACATGCTAATAACATTTCTACTATCATGAGTGGTTTTCAAATAATAAAGCTCCATAGGCTTTTTGATCACGTTCTCAAACACTTCATGTCCTAACTCAAGATAGAGCTCATAAAGCTCTCTCATAATTTTGTTGTTGTTTTCCATAAAGCCTAAATAGTGAAAAAAAAACAAGAAACAAAAGGAATTAATTGCAAGATCTAAAGATATACCTTCAACGCTTACCTCCCCGGCAATGGCGCCAGAAATAACTTGATGTCTATGCACGCTTTTGTTCTTGTAGACTATGTTGGGCCTCCAAGCGCAGAGATTTGTAGGACAACAACAATTTCCCTCAAGTGTATAACCTAAGGTTTATCAAACTCAGGGAAGTAGAGGTTGAAGATGGTCTCTCTCAAGCAACCCTGCAATTAAGATACAAGAAGTCTCTTGTGTCCCCAACACACCTAATACAACTAGGAGTTGTATAGGTGCACTAGTTCGGCAAAGAGATGGCAAAATATGGGTGGTAGGTGTGGCAAAACGAAATAATATAAATCTGTAATAAAAAGTGCAGCAAGGAAACAAGTGGTAAACGTGAGCACAAACGGTATTGAAATGGTGGAAACAAGGCCTAGGCTTCATACTTTCACTAGTGGCAACTCCCAACAACATTAACATAGTATAATCACATGATATTTCCACTAAAACATGCAATCGAGACGCACTCGAAGGTCATTCCTTTGTGGTCAAGAGAGGACGAGAATTAGTTAGGCCTACAAAAGCACACCTCAAAGTTTGTAGTTCTCAATCTATGGATTTCCCAATGTCACCGCGTCCATCCAAAGAGAGTACCACAATCACCACAACATATCTCAAGGATAGTCAAAAACTTGCACCAAGAGACTCTCAATCTTCAATCAACACACAAAAGAGGAAATCAGTCATGTAAATATTCTTCTAACCCATGTCCAATGGACCGCTGTCACATTGGTCTCAGGATTTATACTAGATAAGATCAAGTGAGTACATCAATCCAATCCATAGAGGAAGGGGAAATATCATGGGATCATCCTAGATTAACATAGCCTATGATCACAATGAAGATCACATCATGTAAGAGAGAATTGACCACATAGCTACTGGTACAAACCTTAGCCCCGAGGAGGAACTACTCACATATGAACATGGTGAGAGAGAGAGTTGTTGAAGGAGAGGTGCAGTCCAGAGGAGTTGAAGGAGATGGCGGTGGCGGCGTCCACGGCCACGCCGGCGGCGGCCACGGCCCTTGGGGGCAGAGGCCCTTGGCCCCCTTCTTCTTCCTTAGAGATGGTTCTGATGTGGAGATGGATCTCCCCTCATGACGGCTGCCAAGGGGGAGGAAATTTCGTGGTGCCTTTTGACCTAGTTTTCCTCTTTTTATATAGACTCTCGGATTCCCGTCATCCAGATTACGTCTTCGGTATTTCGGGGCTGCAGGGAGCATCCGAACTCCGATTTGCCTTAATTTTATGTCTACATCCAACAGAAAAAAAATCCCTACACCTTTGTAGTTTTAAGTTTTTTCGTTTGAGGTCGTCTTCGAACGTTTCAGAGGCGATATTTAAAACCTGTCTGCTGGGGACAAATTTCGGGAGAGATAGAGTCCAACTCCTACAAGGCTCCTTTTTGTGATTTTTCCTTTATCCAAGTAATTCCTACACATAAAGTACAGAAACAAGAACTTGTGCACTCTTGCAACCATTAATAGGTTACTTCCAAAATATGTTATAAAAATATATGAAAGTGTGTCAAAAGCATAGCAATATCACACAAAACATGCATAGAGCAAACATAAATTATAGATACGTTTGAGACGTATCAGTGGTCAACCATCTGTACACTGCGATCTTTTCTTAGTTTCGGGATGTCTTCTTTGTGGATCTGAACAATGTTCTCTCCGTCCCACCTTTCGATGTACTCCAGCGCTGTAAACCCACTGTCAAACCTGATTTGAACAAAAAAATAAAAGAAAAAACACAAGTGATAAGTGTTTCAAAAAACAAAACAAGTCTGAAAAAGTGCAAAAAATTGAAAATTATTGGTTACTCACTGAGCTCCTATGTTTTGCAGCCAATGATTTCTAACTTGTAGTCTTCAATCTGAACCCTCGACTTGTAGTAGTATATCTTCAAATCTTATTTAATTTTTTTCATCAAATTTGTTGCGTTTGCCACGTAAATTGGGTTCGACTTCTGTCGTATTGAGTCCAGAGCTCCGAACCTTTGTGATTTCAAATTGATACACATGGTGTACCAATGAATCCCTTCATCAGGTCCTGATCCCAACAGTTCGTAGACCGGCAGCACAATTTGTTTTTTTTGCGAAAATAGTAATAAAAATTATAACTGGGTTTGATGTTCGGTGTCAGGCATAAGTAAGAAAAGTTGCAACTAGGCGTAATAGTATTGAGCCGTGCATAAGTTGCAACTTGTTTGTGCATAAAAGATATGTGGGGACTAGTATGATTTTTTATGGCAGCCAGAGCTAAGTAATTGTTGCAAGTCAGAGCTAAGTTATATTTATGTGTCAGATGCAAAAAAACAGTAACAAAAAAGAACTAAAAGAAGAGTGAGAAAAAACTTACTTAGTCCTGACAACTCACAGCAAAATCCTTCTTCCTCTCGAAAGTTGAGTGACCATCCGCTTGTTGTGTTCTCCTCGCATCAAGAACTTTGCTACCTGCGGTGGGAGTATTTTTTCCCCTGAACCTTGTTTATAGTTCTCAGATACTCTATGGCTACTCTGCCGCATCCTTCTAACAGCAATCCTTTTGGGCGGATTAAATCTGCCAAATTTCGGGTAGCTGGGAATCCATCCTTGTACTTGATGAGCATAACGCTGAGGGAAAAGAACAAAAGACACAGTTATGGTATCTAAAAAAAGTATTAGGTCAATGTGTTAAAAATTGTGGTTGGTTGATTTGGGTATTGACATGGAGTTCTGTGCGGTTACCACGAAAAGGTTAAACTGTGTTGCCGGAAAATTATACTCAGATGCCCACGTGCTGATAAAAATTGTGTTTCCACATGATAATAAGAAACCCAACACTGTGTTTCCACAAAAAAATAAGTACTTGCAAAAAATATTTCAAACTAAGTGACTTAATTTTGATTCTCACCTTTTGCGTTTTGCTTCCTGTCTCCGTTCTTCTTCGTTCTTGTCACCAATCTATTGCTTTAGCCTTTGTGTCTGAAGTGTTAACTTTGACTTGATAATAGTGGCCCTGCATGAAAACAAAATAAATTTTGATTAGAAAAATACAAAAAAACTGGAGTGTGTTTAAGCTGCAACTAAAAACAACTTATCTTGGTAGTGAAAGAATAAAAATAAAGTTTTTATGATTGAAAGATGTTAGTGCTCTAATGTGACAAGCATGATGTGTGAAGAAAAAAGAATTAATGAAAAAATTAGTGTAGATACCTTACTCTAGAGAACCCAACCTAGTTGATATTTTTTGTGTGTTCCTTGTTAAGGTTAAAAAAAAGTTACCTCCTCGCTGGCTGCTTTGTCCTCTTAGATGGCTCCCGATTTCCTTTGAAAGATGGGGGTAGGCTGCAAGAATGCTTTAGCATCCCTAGCTCTTTGGCAACATAACAATTTATTTCATCATTGGTGTTGCCAATGATGTCATCCCCCCCCCCCGCCCCGTTGTCGTAATGACATGCCCTGTTGACGTAGAACTAATGTGTTCAACTGTTTTTGAAGATTCATCTCTATTGGGCCCGGAGATCTTGAGATTGCTAGTACTGGTAGCAAGAACCTCTTGATCAACCTTCATTTGTGTTTTTGCAAACCTTGGCGAGTGGGCCGAGCCCAATTGGGTGAGGCCCTCTTTTTTTCATTTATGTTTTTTTTCTTTTTATCCATATTTTGACTAAGTATGGAAATAATTGTTGCTGATGCTGTTTTGCGACGATAATTGCCAGTAAACCGTAGCTCGGATCGCGTTATACCCAAAAGGAAAATTGTTTAGTTTTGTGTGCACTTCAGTTCATCTTTTGTGAGCATTTTCATTTGAGGCCATCTTGATGTTGTTAATCTCTGTTGAAGTGGGCATATGACTCTTAACTGCTATTCTTTTCTGCTAATGTGCTGCTGCTGTTATTTTATTGCAAGTTTGCATGATGATTGTGACTCATCCATGAGGCCTATTGCATTGATTCTTGTTGCATACTGTTAAGAATCATGTCTACTTTCATTATATGTATTGCATTGTCATGTTTACATTTCTAGTCATAGTTATGTTTAGCTCCAAAGTTGCTATCCTGCTGTTGTTGAAATCCACCTCTGTCTTCTTTACACTAAGTCTGTAACTTTCCAATGCCATGTTGCATGCTTACTATCTTTTGATCTGTTATGCCTATGACCTTGATTCTTGTTTGTACCTAATCACCATCATGTCTAGTTCATGTCCTTATATTGCTATGTCATGTTGCTGCACTTTTGCATATAGTTTTACCCCTGTTTATATAGCATGATGATAACAATTTTTGCCCTGTTTTCCTGATTTTCACTAAGTCCTAGACCAGTAATGTTTTATTGCATTTTGCATGGGCTATAATTTATTATTCATGATGCCTATTTGCAAGATTCCTTTTTCCATGCCTTCCCTGTCATGTCTACTTTAGTTTCATATCATTTATGATCATTTTTGCATTAGTTATCCTATTTATGCATTGCTCTAAATTGTGCTTCTCGGTGTTAGCAGCATGTGTGCATAACTTGTTTTGCTTATATCTTTTTAACCGTAACTCCGTTTGGAGCATTCTTTATATGTAACTTGATTAGTTTTTCGTGTACTTTGTGTTTATGCTATTGTTTGCTTTTTTTAACCAACCCAAAATATGGTTTAGGAAAGAATAGTACCAATTACTTAAATTGTCGTGGGGTATTTAGTGTATGCCATGTTTAGGTTGTGCCTCACTTAAATTGACTACCATAGATAGTTTACCTTATGCTTCACCTCTTGTCATGTTTGTGTACTATGCCATGCTTGAGTGACATGCCATGTTAACAACCTTTGCTTACCTTGTGTAGCTAAACAACTTGAACCTTTCTAAATGTGCGGTATCCTCGTGTGTGACGAGTACTCCACTTAACCTGTTAGTAAACGCTCTCGATGGTAGGTGCGATGTCTCGTGTTGCCTTCTTATTGATGCTTGATCGTGTTTGCTTCGTAGTAATAGATGCTTGATCGTTGATTGCTTTCCAGTGTTTACCCTCTTGTGTGCTTCCGCGGGTACCTCTCGGAGACGATGCGAGCTTGCGATCAACTACACCTTCGGAACCCGACTTATCAACAGGCAAGGACTATGCATTACTTATGATCCAATCTATTTCAACCAGAGGTTTGCATGCTAGTCTAGGTTAGGTTCAATGTTTGATCTTACCACATGTTTACAACCTCTTTCAAACCAATACAGCCATGTCCCCTCCCAGCAAACCATGTACTGCTATGTTACTATTGCTCATTGCTCAGCCCCTGCTTAGTATGCATGCTTGGGATGCTACGATGTTAATCGGTTACTCCTTGGTTTGGGCTATCGCATTATTATATTGTTGTTGACGATACGATTATTATAATGTTGACTATATTCGACGAAGGATGGAAGGTCTAGGTTATCCCTCCCCGACGCTTTGTTCCATTCGAATCACCTAGGATTCGAGTTCCGGGTAATGGTTTTAAGACTGAGCGTGCCTAACCGCGTGTGGTATTTTATGAGGCCCCCTTTTCTTACCTACCTAGCTTCAAACATTTCTAGTGGTGGCCCAAGCTGATTTACCATTTAAAAACATGCATATATGTCTGTCGGGTCGCTCCTAGCAGATATCCTTTAAAATAACTTGGGCCAGCGGAGACGTTGTTTCTCTTGTTGGTCCACCCCAGGGAGCTAGGGGGCTTCCGACATTGTTTGGGTAGCTAACCCGACCTCGTCCAGGCGGTAGAGGTCGGCTTTTGAGTTGGATGTCGACTCACCGGGGGCCACACGTATTTGTTCATTGTTCATCGTACCGGATCTCTTCGAACTAAATCATAAAATGGTTTCCTGTGATGGGTAGCAACTAAGAGAGATGGGCGCGCGTGCGGAGCCTTGTAATGGGAAGTTGGTACAACCCTACAGAGTTAAATATTTTTGAGAAGTCGTGTCCACGGTTATGGACGACTTGAGACCTACTCCTTGTTCATAGACAACAACAACTGAGGTAATCTTAATATAACTTGATCAACGTGTGTGTGCCTTGACTGCTTCTTCTTTGTCGTGTTGCGAAGAGGAGGACAAGGATAGGATAGGTGTTATGTTTGCGTAAGTAGATGATTGCAAGACTTATTGGAGGCGATTCCTCATCGAATGCTTGGCTTCTTATCTTACTCTCTAGATCGTTAGCCACTTCATAAATGCTAGTGCGGCAGTAACCTCACCACTTACCCCATCCTTACCGTAAACTACTAGTTGTCCTAGAATGACGAGTGATGAAGTCCTTGCTGGGTCAGTTGACCACTACAGTTGGATGCTGAGTACTTCTATACTGATGATACTACCCCCAAACTCTTTTCAGGGTTCTTGACCGACAACAGGTATGGTGATCGACGTTTCACGTGGAGACTCGACGACGACTAGTTAGGCGGATACCGGCAGAGGGCCTGGACCCGTGTAGTTATGGGGATCGATGATTTTCTCTTTTCCTGTAGGCATTTGATTGTAGTCTGTACTCAGATATATATCTTCTGCTGATGTATTGTATTTAAGGCAGTTGTATGCCGATTGTATGAGATGGTGTATCCTTGTATCTATAATGTTGTGATATCATGTTGGGAATCCGGGGCATATGGCTATGTCATATGTCGCGGTGGGACCGATATGTGCTTCGTCCCCGGATCTGGATGGAAACATCTAGATCTGGAACAGTACCGCATATCGGGCCTTACAACTTGGCATCCGAGCCTTACCGACCATAGGATCCCTTTTCTGGCCGAAGTCGAGTCTAGACAAAAACTATTTTGTAGCTACTAAGTTAGTGATCGGAGAGTAGGATTCTTTTTCCTCATTACCCTTGCTCTGGTGAGGAAAAGTGTCGTAAGTGTTTTACTATAGACTTACCCCTTTTCAAACTCTAGGGTCTCGAGTGTTTGGAGTATCGAAATCGTTACAATGCAGCATATTGTCTCAATTCCGATCTTAGGTTTGGGAATTCATGTAGTACCTTTAGCGTCTCCGACTCTGGTTAACATCTTGGTCATCTGTCGACTTCATCCTCTTGCCTGGTGTATTCACGATTTTGAGCGGGAACACTATCCTTTTGATCCGGTTCTCGTTGTTGTTCTTCCTCTTGATCTCCCGGTGCTCGGAAAATGCTCTCGGAAGCCTCGGCAAATCCCATGGTCAGGGACCCAGGGTTAGTCATAGAGAAGGAACAGGTTGGATGATACTCGTCGGCTAACAGGAGAAGCACTTCCTGCTCGATATTACTGCGTGAGGAGGCGATTACAAGGGAGACCAAGGCGAGTTCTCGCAAGACCAGGAGAGTAGATTGTGTATTGGATGATCAGGACGTTTCCCCTCCAAGCCTTTATATACTAGGCTAGGACTTAGGGAGTCTGTCGGGGGGATGGATCAGGCCCATAGACCCGGCATTAGAAACCTCTGGGCCGACTTACATATGAAGGCTCACAAAGAAGACTCGGCCAGGAGTCTGACGTGCCAAGCGTGACGATTGAAGCCCTAGAAGGAATTCGACTTACCTTGTATAACACGTAGCAAACTTGTAAAGTAGAACTCCACATCGTCTAGGAGTCGGACTCTAGGAATCCCAGGACCCGGCACCTTTATAAGACGAGGTCCACGGGAGCCAGAGCAAGAACTTACCTCAAGCCAGGACTAGACAACTCGCGCTATAACCTAGATCTCCAGGAGTCTAAGGTTGCGAAACATCACCACTGTAATCGATACGATCGGCTCTTACTATTGAGGAGTCGATCCCACAATAGTCAAGAAGCAGGAGTAGGTCTTTACCGCATCGACGGGGCCGAACCTGGATAAATCGCCGAGTCCCGTGTCTATGTCGACTCTCTCCTCGAATTCGCCTCGCAATAAAGGTCCCACGATAAGTCCGACTCTACGGACATCTGCCGTGACTTTCCCACGACAGTTGACACCCACCGTGGGGCCTGCGCTTGCACGTGTTGAGATTCTAGGGGGAGCTCTGCAAGGTATGGAAGGATTCGTGGCTAGGCGAATCACCAGAAAACGACGTGGAAAGCTCTGCATCGACGACTCGACTTGGGGCCCTGACGCTGATTCCGTTGAATCCGGTTATCGGGTCCCGATCGGGTCTATTCATATCTTCATTGGGAAAACAGATGGATCTGAGCCAGAGCCGGATCCTGAAGTCCCCCTAGAAACCTCGAGTCGGCGACACGCTTTCTCAAGGCACACTTTTGTCGGGTTCATCGCTGGATCTCCGGAGTCGGCGCGCTCTGTCGAGCCCCTGGCACCCGACACCTTGGATGAAATTTTGACGCTAGCTCGCATCCAAGTGAAACAAGATTTTCAGATACCGGCTCCATCCGATCCGCCGGGAGCAACAGACTCGTCCCGGGAACAGCAGAATATGACCCCGACTTCCCACAGTACGAGCCTCCATACTGCATGACAGTGTTCATGGCAGGTACCGAAGGACAGGGAAGTCAGCAGGCCCAGGGCATGGTGCAGAATCGAAACACGGAGACAGCTCACAACACGGCCCCTAATCCAGATAGGGAACAACCAGAAGTTCTCACAGGAGCTGAAGTCCTCTCAGATGCCCTAAACGCCTTGGATGAAGCCTTAGCCGCGCCGATGACTGCTGAAAACTAGCAAGCCTGGAGAACCAGGGTCAATGGACTCAAGACCCAGGTGACGAGCATTCGAAGGGAAATTAACTCCCAGAACGCACAAATGGTGGAAAGAGAAACCCAACTCGCCTAAGAAACTAGGTGCTTAAGACACGAGTCAGAGTTGGTAGAAGCCCAGAGACTAAGTCTCGCCAACAGACACCCCGCAGGACCCGCGAGCCGAATCCCCGCTGATCTCCCGGCTCGGGGACTGTTCCAGGATAAACATCAGCCGAATCCCCCAGGGTATACGCCACAAAGGCAACATGTCCCATCACCACGGCAGGAATGATTCCATACGCCCCTGGATCATTTCAATAACCCATGGCTAATGTGGTGGTAGCGACACGGTTCCTCGCCAGCGTGCCTGTGCAGGGAAATACTTCGGAGGACCAGGCCACTCGAGGGGCAATTGATCTGCTCAAAACCGCAATCACACAGCAAGCCCAGTACTCACAGGGATTCCAATACCTACATGAGACCCCGTATCGGAGTACGAGCCGGCAAGTGGATACACCGGATCCAGCCGGCTCGAGCAGCCATCACCTGCGCAGAGCTCCACCACCGCCGGACCCGCCGGGGGCGATAAGGATCCAAGACATACCGTCCAGCTTCTATCCCGAATGCCAGGTAGAGCAGATGGTCCAACCCCCGCCCCAAGATAAATACGTTGAGTTCATCAGCAGATCCGTGGGCAACCGATGCCTGGTGCCGACTCTATGAAACACACGCTTGCCGTAAGAATTCAAGGGCCCACGTAATATCATGAACTATAAAGCTGACATGGACTCGACAACTTGGATCGAAAGTTATGACCTAGCCATGGACATTTTACAAGCCAGCGAAGGAGTTTGTGCCCGTTACCTCACAATGATATTGGAAGGGCCGGCTCGCACATGGTTCAAAAAGCTCCAGAGGATTCCGTCACCTCTTGGGCGGACCTGAAGGAAAAGTTCATCAAGAATTTCCAAGGCACATGTCGATGAGCCACCACAATTGTTGACCTGGAGCATTGTGTCCAGAAGGAAGGAGAGTCGACCCTGAGTTGGGCACGACGAATAGCAGAAATAATCCACTCCTCGGACACTATCACTGCCCTGACAGCCGTCATTGTCCTGGAAAGGAACTGCAAGTTCGAGCCCCCGGTACACAATCTTGGCCGACTCAAACGGACGGTCAAGGACATAGGAGAGCTCATGAACGCGGTTATCAAATACGCCGAGTCCGACAAAACAAAGGATGATGAACCTCAACAGGATAAAGCCGAACAAAACAAAAACGGCGGCAAAACATCCCAGAATCAGAATCAGCAAACTATACAACGACTTGATCAGACTACTTCTGACTTGGTAGCCAAAAAAAATCTCGGCTCTCAAACACAGAAGCAGGGGGCAACAACTACCGTAAGCACGAAGGAAATTTTCGCCCAAACAGTTTTGAAGCATCTATGAAGAGTCCTTGCCCGACCCATAGTAAACCCGGTCGCCCAGCCAACCACACTTGGGAAGATTGCAATTTCATGAAAGAATTTGCACGGCGGGGGAACCAGGGACCTCCCGGGTTAGGTGGGGGAGCCGGCCAGAACGGCACCAACCAAAATCCCGGCTACCAAGGAGCTGGCGCAATGCCTCAACACCAAGGACACGGAGGAGGGGCCCAGCAAAATCAGTCAGGGCTTGCTTGATTCCAAGGAAACCCGAAACAACTCCACGACCGTGCAGCATATCACGTTTTCACTACCAGCAGTTGCAGGAGGGATAGGAAGCTGCAACGGGGAGCCACCATGGTTGTGACTGCAGAGCCGGCTTGGCCCAGGTGGCTCAATTGGTCAGAACAACCAATCACTTGGACAAGGGATGATCACCCCCCCGGTGGTAGACAACCCGGGGGCCCTGGCTCTAGTAGTCTCTCCACAAATTGGAGGATATACACTTGACAAAGTGCTCATGGACGGAGGAAGCAACATCAACATCCTTTACTATGAAACTTTCCGCAGGATGGGGCTAACCCAAAAACAGCTGCAACCCTCCAACACCGTTTTCCACAGAATAGTCCCGGGCAAGTCAGCACGTCTGATAGGAAAAATTCACCTGGAGATGGCTTTTGGAAACGCCGAAAACTTCCGCTCCGATTTCATACCCTTTGAAGTGGTAAAACTCGAGAGCCCATATCACGCCATTCTAGGCAGACCAGCTTACGCCAAATTCATGGCTCGGCCATGTTATGTCTACTTAAAACTAAAAATGCCTGGTCCTAACGGCCCAATCACAGTCGATGGAAGTCGATCCCGGGCAGTGAAGTGTGATGAACAGCACATCAAATATGCCGAGTCGACTCGCGCCAAAGAGGACTTGTAAGTATAGCAAGAAAAGGTAGACCTAGCAGACCCCAAAATCCTGAATAAACCGACTCCCGACAACAACCCCAATTTCCAGCCGGCTCAGGATACAAAGAAAGTTGAATTTGTCCCTGTTGACTATTCTCAGCAGTTCATCATTGGGACAAAGTTATTTCATAAATAGGAAAGCGTGCTCATCGAGTTCCTCCGTGAGAATCGGGACATGTTTGCATGGAAACCCTCTGACATGCCAGGTGTCCCGAGGGAACTCGCTGAGCACCACCTAAATATAGATCCAAAACTAAAGAAATTCAAGCAATTCCTTCGCGACTTCAACGATGAAAGGAGAAACGCTATTGGGGAAGAGATAGCCCAGTTCCTCGCCGCCGGGTTCATCATGGAAGTCTTCTATCTAGGATGGCTCGCAAACCAGGTCCTCGTTTTGAAAAAGAACGGGACCTGGCGCATGTGCATTGACTACACAGACTTAAACAAGGCCTGCCCGAAGGATCCCTTCGCGCTGTCTCGTATTGACCAGATCATAGACTCGACTGCGGGATGTGAGCTCCTATGTTTCCTTGACGCCTACTCTGGTTCTCGCCAGATCAAGATGGCCCTTGATGATCTAGAAAAAATGGCTTTCATCACTCCCTTCGGGATCTAATGTTACACTTCTATGCCTTTTGGCCTTAAGAATGCGGGAGTGATACGTCCAAAACGTATCTATAATTTCTGCTTGCTCCTTGCCTCTTTTGTGTGATATTACTATGTTCTAGATACACTTTCATACACTTTTGATCATATTTGGACTAACCTATTAACTCAGTGCACCCCAGTGCCAGTTCCTATTTTCTGGTGTTTTTCTATTTTAGGTTTCCCCCATATTAAAAGTGCTCAAAAAATCGGGAAAAATGAGATAAAAAATCAGCGTTCCGGAAGCTTCCGGATTCACCAAAGAAGGGCCAGAGGGGCCCCACCTGGTGCCTAGGCGGCCAGTTGGCGCGGCACAGGGCTTGGCCGCGCCGGGAGGCCGCCTAGACTGCTGGTGGCCCTCCTGGCTGCCCCCCTTGGACTTATTTTTACTCGCGTCGCAAAAACCCTAATTCCGGACCCCTTTTCTCCAGAAGCAATTCCGATCTCTGCTGCCATCGCCGACAAGCTTCGGGGGACCAGAATTCCTATGCAGGCACCCTGCCGGGACGGGGAAGTGCCCCCGGATTCATCTCCATCGACGTTGCTTCCTCCCTCCATGATGCGGGAGTTGTTCCTCCCCGGGGCTGAGGTTTCTACCAGTAGCTATGTGTTCTTCTCTATCTCCCATGATGTGATCTTGATTGTGATCATAGGCTATGTTAATCTAGGATGATCCCATGATGTTTCCCCTTCTTCTTTGTATTGTATTGATGTACTCACTTGATCTTATCTAGTATAATCCCCGAGACCATGGTGACAGCGGTCTATTGGGCATGGGTTAGAAGAATATTTTCATGAGTGATTTCCTCTTTTGTGTGTGGATTGAAGATTGAGAGTCTCTTGGTGCTTGTCTTTGACTATCCTTTAGATATGTTGTGGTGATTGTGGTACTCTCTTTGGATGGCCGTGGTGACATTGGGAAATCCATAGATGAGAACTACAAACTCTGAGGTGTGCTTTTGTAGCCCTACACAATTCTCGTCCTCTCTTGAGCACAAAGGAATGACCTCCGAGTACGTCTCCATTGCATGCTTTCTGAGGAATACCATGTGATTAGACTATGTTAATGTTGTTGGGAGTTGCCATTAGTGAAATTATGAAGCCTAGGCCTTGTTTCCACCATTGTTACACCGTTTGTGTTCACTTTTGTCACATGTTTGCTTTCTGCACTTTTTGTTACAGATTTATATTACCATGCTTTGCCACACCTATCGCCCATATTTTATCATCTCTTCGCCGAACTAGTGTACCATACAACTCCTAGTTGTATTAGGTGTGTTGGGAACACAAGAGACTTCTTGTATCTTAATTGCAGGGTTGCTTGAGAGAGACCATCTTCCACCTCTATTTCCCTGAGTTCGATAAACCTTAGGTCATCCCCTTGAGGGAAATTGCTGCTGTCCTACAAACCTCTGCGCTTGGAGGCCCAACATACTCTACAAGAATAGAAGCGTGCGTAGACATCAAGCTATTTCTGGCGCCGTTGCCGGGGAGGTAAGCGTTGAAGGTATATCTTTAGATCTTGCAATTAAATCTTTTTGTTTCTTTTTTTATTTTCACTAGTTATGTTTATGGAAAACCACACTCTTAGTTTGTTGCTTGGGGAGGGCCGCTTTACCACACCCGTGGTAAAGAAGTATCCTCCACCTACTGAATATATCCCGTTCCAAATACCACTTGGGATAATCAAAATAATTAGGAATGATTGTTAGGATGGAACAGTCAATCCTAGTATTCATTTGTTGAAACTTACAGAACTTTGTGAGTTGTTTAAGATTTCAGGTTTGACAAGAGGGGAAGTCATGAAGAAATTATTTTCCTTGTCACTGAAAGGAAAAACATTGGAATGGTATAGGCTATTAGATGATTCTCACCCCTGGGATTGGGAAGAGATCCAGTCCCTCTTTTACTCCAAGTTTTATCCTCTTCATGAAGTTCATGAGAATAGTAATTATGTTTATAATTTCTATCCTCATGACGGAGAGAGCATAGCTCAAGCTTGGGGGAGACTGAAAACTTTAATGCTAAAATGTCTTAAACATGGGCTCCCCAAAGATATCATGATTACTAATTTTTATGCAATGCTCTCTCGACAGGATAAAGACTTGCTTGATGCTTCCTCTATGGGTTATTTCACAAACGAAAATATTGATGCTAAATGGGAACTCCTTGAAAGAATTCAACGCAACACTGAAGATTGGGAGATCGACAAAGGTAAAGAGTCAGGTATAATTTATGAGTATGATTGCATTAAGTCCTTTGTTGAAACTGCAAGTTTTAATAAGTTTAGTGCTAAGTTTGGGCTTGATTCTCAACTCCTTGTTGATTTCCTCAAATCTTTTGCTTCACATCTTAATATGCCTAAGGAGGATTGGATCAAGCATCATGAACCTTTTAAAGAGATTTGCAAAGAAAATAAAATTGTTCATGATGATTGCAACATGCATGATCCAATTCCTGAAAATGAAGTTTTATATAAGCATGTTAATTTTTGTGGAGTGGCAAGACCTTGTGAAAGGCCTATGATTGAAGACGAGAAGTATTGTAAGCAACATAAGCATGAAAGAACAATCACTTGGGTCAAAGATTTAAATGAAATTTCTAGAGAATTGTGTGACCTTTATCCTTTTACTTGTGAACTTTGTGGTATAGAGGGTCACTTTAATTTTCAATGCATGAACTTGCAAAACATAACTGTTAACCAGTTGTGTGATAACATGATCACCCCTGATCTTTATGATGAACTTATGTTATTTTTGGTGGGTGAAGAGTTAACAGAAAAGACTTCTTTGGTAGATGTTAATGCGTTAGGAATAAACAACACTTTGCAAAATTTCCATCTCTATTGTGTTGTTAATTTCCATGAAAATGATTACATAAGTAAGATTAGAAAGGAGGGAACTTTACCAAAGTATAAAAATGTCTCTTATTGTCAAGACCCGGGGTTAGCGTATGCAAGACTCGCTACAACACAATCATATGGAGAGCCGAGAACCGTACCCACTTGTCTAAGCAGAAAAGGCCAAGCACAGAACATTCTCGGAAAGCATCGATCGTGAGGGGCATCCCATCCAGGCCGGATGATCAACTGAAATGGGTCCTCATCGTCCGCACACAAGTCTAAATGATATGGGTGGTGAACTCCCATACTCATAGACAAGTCGCCTCAACCATACTATCAAACCCTTACATAGACTTAATCCAGCCCGATCACTTAGTCGGGGTCTAGGGCGGGCTCGATCATACCTCAAAGTGTGTATGTGACAGAGTCACGAGCAATCGCATCGTGATGCCCCAAGCTGCGCACATCTAAGGGCCACTTGGTGTACAAAAGACCGCCAGCCAGATCACAACTAAGGTCTCAAAAACCCATACTAAGGCATGCATGATATTATCATACACGCAACACACATGTCTAGTATGAACAACAGGTATCATTGCAATTCTCTACAAAGTTTACAACTTTATTTATAACTCTTACAGAGTGCACACCGAGATCACAAGTCTGTGATCCAACATTACATCAAACATGCGGAAGCAAAGTAGGTCTGAGTACAGACAAGTTTAACAAATGGCTTACAGAAGCCTTATCTATAAACAAGCCCTTCCACGAGGGACCAGTCGTCTGACTAGGACTACACTAGCTTGATCAGTCATCGAGCTCCAGGAAGAATCCACCTTCGGGGTCAGGGGGGTTCATCTAAAACATAGAATAAGCAAACGTGAGTACAAAATCGTACTCACCAAGACTTACGTAGGAGCTATACTACTCATGCACATGTATCAAGGTAAAGGGGAGGTGGGGTTCAATGCAAAAGTGCCAGCTTTGACTTGGCTAGTCCTGAACTACGAGTACCAGACTTGAGGTAAGAAGCGTACACGAGTCCACTACATGTCTCCAAGCAATTACACCACTATGTTGCCTTCCTCGACTTCCCCACAAGAAAGCACGCCATAGCACTCACGCTTATCTTGGCAAGTTTTATAAGTATCCATTGAAGTTGTCTAATAATCAAGCTAAGCTTTCCAAGTAGTCCTTAACCGCGGACGCGACTATTCGAATAGTTTTGTTAACCCTGCAGGGGTGTACTACTACACACACGTGTCATCACTTACCGCCTTTTGCGTGTCACTGTTCAAGAGGTGACAGCGAGGATGCCACCACAACACTTCGCCCACAGCTCCGTTCTAGTCCACAGAGTCGCCTATCTGAGGGGGATCCGTATGGAAGTCCGGCCGAGGTTCCAGTACAGCCTCAAACGATGTGTGCAGGGTCCCAAGCCGGTCTTGAAAAGCCGTTCATCCACTTCGCAGACCGTGTCACAGTCCTACCAGAACTCCAAACTACTGCGACTTCTAGGGTCCGAACGAGGTGAGGTACTAGGATGAGAGGGGTCAGTGAGCCCAATGTGTGGTTGCACTCTTGTTCTTTGATCACCACACAAGAACTCGGACTTAAGGCGGTGTTCAACGAGACAACCCACTGTGTACTCCTACACAGCCTCTCATCGTTCACCTTGTATTAGGGTAGATTCACCAACACATTTCCACCATCATCAACATGATTTCTACCATCCCGACTCACATCACAGTACCAACATTGTATCACTTTAAGCATGCAATAAGCAGTAACAGTTGCAGGGGTCACATGATATCAACCAACTCCTACATTTGCTAGGATTGTGGTTTGCTTACTACTGTGACAAAAAGATAGGTCATGCAAAGGATTGGGTTCAACTATGCGGTAGAAACGATAATAAGGTGATCATCCTATTTCATGCATAAGAGAGACTGAGAGGGAAATGGGTTTTTATCGACATGATCAATGGGGGTTTCCTTGCCTTGCTGGCGAGATCCAGTAACATCATCTTCAACGAAGGGGGTGGCCTCCGATTCCAGATGCACGTCTATCCAGCAAACAATCAAACAAGGAATAAATATACTTGCAATGCTCAAGCACATGATCAATATTGTAATGTGATGTTCATGGTCACCATGTGGGTACAATTCCATTTAAAAGAAGTGGAATGCAAAGTCATTTGAAAATTCACTCCAAATTATTACATAAGTAAGATTAGAAAGGAGGGAACTTTACCAAAGTATAAAAATGTCTCTTATTGTCAAGACCCGGGGTTAGCGTATGCAAGACTCGCTACAACACAATCATATGGAGAGCCGAGAACCATACCCACTTGTCTAAGAAGACAAGGCCAAGCACAGAACATTCTCGGAAAGCATCGATCGTGAGGACATACCATCCAGGCCGGATGATCAACTGAAATGGGTCCTCATCGTCCGCACACAAGTCTAAATGATATGGGTGGTGAACTCTCATACTCATAGACAAGTCGCCTCAACCATACTATCGATTGTATTATAACCCTTACATAGACTTACTCCAGCCCGATCACTTAGTCGGAGTCTAGGGCGGGCTCGATCATACCTCAAAGTGTGCACGTGATAGGGTCACGAGCAATCGCATCGCGATGCCCCAAGCTGCGCACATCTAAGGGCCACTTGGTGTATAAAAGACCGCCAGCCAGATCACAACTAAGGTCTCGAAAACTCATACTAGGACATGCATGATATAATCATACACGCAACACACATGTCTAGTATGAACAGCAGGTATCATTGCAATTCTCTACAAAGTTTACAATTTTATTGATAACTCTTACAGAGTGCACACAGAGATCACACGTCTGTGATCCAACATTACATCAAACATGCGGAAGAAAAGTAGGTCTGAGTACAGAAAAGTTTAACAAATGGCTTAGAGAAGCTTTATCTATAAACAAGCCCTTCCACGAGGGACCAGTCGTCTGACTAGGACTACACTAGCTTGATCAGTCGTCGAGCTCCAGGAAGAATCCACCTTCGGGGTCAGGGGGGTTCATCTAAAACATAGAATAAGCAAACGTGAGTACAAAGTCGTACTCAGCAAGACCTACGTACGAGCTATACTACTCATGCACATGTATAATGGTAAAGGGGAGGTGGGGTTCAATGCAGAAGTGCCAGCTTTGACTTGGATAGTCCTGAACTACGAGTACCAGACTTGAGGTAAGAAGCGTACATGAGTCCACTACATGTCTCCAAGCAATTACACCACTATGTTGCCTTCCTCGACTTCCACACGAGAAAGCACGCCATAGCACTCACGCTTATCTTGGCAAGTTTTATAAGTATCCATTGAAGTTGTCTAATAATCAAGCTATGCTTTCCAAGCAGTCCTTAACCGCGGACGCGACTATTCGAATAGTTTTTTTAACCCTGCAGGGGTGTACTACTACACACACTTGTCATCACTTACCGCCTTTTGCGTGTCACCGTTCAAGAGCTGACAGCGAGGATGCCACCACAACTCTTCGCCCACAGCTCCGTTCTAGTCCAGAGAGTCGCCTGTCTAAGGCGGATCCGTATGGAAGTCCGGCCGAGGTTCCAGTACAGCCTCAAACGATGTGTGCAGGGTCCCAAGCCGGTCTTGAAAAGCCGTTCATCCACTTCGCAAACCGTGCCACAGTCCTACCAGAACTCCGAACTACTGCGACTTCTAGGGTCTGAACGGGGTGAGGTACTAGGATGAGAGGGGTCAGTGAGCTCAATGTGTGGTTGCACTCTTCTTCTTGGATCATCACACAAGAACTCGGACTTAAGGCGGTGTTCAATGAGACAACCCACTATGTACTCCTACACAGCCTCTCATCATTCACCTTGTATTAGGGTAGATTCACCAACACATTTCCACCATCATCAACATGATTTCTACCATCCCGACTCACATCACAGTACCAACATTGTATCACTCTAAGAATGCAATAAGCAGTAACAGTTGCATGGGTCACATGATATCAACCAACTCCTACATTGGCTAGGACTGTGGTTTGCTTACTACTGTGACAAAAAGATAGGTCATGCAAAAGATTGGGTTCAACTCTGCGGTAGAAACGATAATACGGTGATCATCCTATTTCATGCATAAGCGAGACTGAGAGGGATATGGGTTTTTATCGACATGATCAATGGGGGTTTGCTTGCCTTGCTGACGAGATTCGGTAATAGCATCTTCAACGAAGGGGGTGGCCTCCGATTCCAGTTGCACTTCTATCGAGCAAACAATCAAACAAGGAATAAATATAATTGCAATGCTCAAGCACATGATCAATATTGTAATGTGATGTTCATGGTCACCATGTGGGTACAATTCCATTTAAAAGAAGTGGAATGCAAAGTCATTTGCAAATTCACTCCAAATTTGAATTCAAATTAATGCCATATGCATGTTTGCTACTTTTGACCCATTTTAAAATGGTCAAACATAGAAACAAGTTGCATATTCACAATCCTTGTATTTCTCTGATAATTTTAGACATATTATTTGTCCAATTGGGAGTTAGTATGAATTTTCTATGAATTTCCAAAGTTTATTGCATTTTCTGGAATTTTCTGGATTTCTTTTAATTTGGAAAATCACTTATTGCGTCACTGTTGCGTCATGCTGACGTGGGGGGGGGGCTGACTGGTGGGGCCAGCATGTCAGTGGGGGGTTGATAAGCCCGGTTAGTTTGAAACTAACCAGGGGATTAGGGGGGCCCTGGGCCCACAAGTCAGTGTCATAGGGGCGGGGTTAGTGCTTAATTAAGCACGACCACGTCACGGGCTGCCGACTCCTCAACGCCGGCGTCACCAGACGCCGCCGCGCTAAACGGGAGGACGATTCCGGCCATCGTTTTGACCGCTGAGACCATCTACGGGTAGCTGGCTCGGGGTTGGGGGGCACCTAGAGGATTGTGGGGCGTCGCGGTGGCGTCGGTGGCTTTCCACCGAGCACCTTGGGGGCGCGGGGAGGAAGATGACAGGGGAAAAGGCTGCTGGGCTGGACCTGGCTTGGCTAGCTGGGCCTCTTCGGGTAAGTCTCTGAATTTCTTTTTCTTTTATTCAATTGTGTAATTTGTTTGACCTAGCTAAATAAAATAGCAAGGTATTTTTATAAATACCCAAATTATTTTATATGGCCTCATAAAATAGAGAGCTAGCCACTTATAAAATTTGAACACTTTTAAAATTCAATTGAATTGAACTTTAATTCAAATAGGGGTTTAAATTTAAATCCATGCTCCTCTTTGAAAATTTGAAAAATCTATGAGCAAGGGTTTGAATCCAAATCACTTTATATGTGATCCCACTCATTTATGGGACTTTTCAAAAATGCAAAAGGAATTTCTGGAGCAACTTTTTATCTGGCCATTTGAATTAAATTCATCTGGGGGATGTTCTCTCTCCCATTTTTATTTCTTTTGAAATTTCTAACATGATGCAATGTTACTTTCTAACCCTAGCACATACCTAACTTGGGGTTGTGACAACTCGCCCCCACTCAAAAGAATCTCGTCCTGAGATTCAGAAGTCTGTGGGAGGAAGGAGTGGTACTCGGAACGTAGGCGGTCTTCTCTTTCCCATGTAACTTCTTTCTCAGAGTGGTGTGACCATTTCACTTTCAAAAACTTAATATTCTGATGACGAGTGACACGCTCTGCTGAATCAAGAATACGAACGGGGTACTCTCGATAAGAAAGGTCATCTTGGAGATCAAGAGTTTCTTGGTTGACTTCGCGGATGGGGTCCTTGAAGCAACGCCTGAGTTGTGACACATGGAATACATCATGTACTCGGGAAAGGTGCGGGGGTAGTTCAAATTGGTAGGCAACTTCTCCACGTTTAGCAAGAATGCGGAAAGGTCCGATGTAACATGGGGCCAACTTGCCTTTGACATCGAAATGTTGGGTTCCCTTCAGAGGAGTAACCCGAAGGTAAGCCTTCTCATCCAGATTGTAGCTCTCTTTCCGATGATGGCGATCATAGTAGCTTTTCTGACGATACTGAGCGGCTTTCAATTGATCACAAACAATCCGAACTTGCTCTTCTGCTTCCTTGATCATATCCGGTCCAAAGAATTGTCTTTCACCGGTTTCTGACCAGTTTAGGAGTGTTCGACATCGTCGTCCATAGAGGAGTTCAAAAGGCGCCATGTTCAGACTAGATTGGAAACTATTGTTATAAGAAAATTCGGCAAATGGAAGAGACTTCTCCCAATTCTTTCCGAATGAGATAACACAAGCTCTGAGCATGTCTTCGAGAATTTGGTTAACCCTTTCAACTTGACTGCTAGACTGAGGATGGAAAGCTGTACTAAAGGAGAGATGAGTTCCCATAGCATTCTGAAAGCTTCCCCAAAATCTAGAGGTGAAAAGGCTACCACGATCAGAATTGATTTCCAAAGGAACTCCGTGAAGAGACACAATTCTAGAGACATACAAGTCCGCTAACTGGCTAGCAGTTATAGACTCGCGAACTGGAATGAAGTGTGCAACTTTGGACATTCTTTCCACCACAACGAAGATGGCATCATTTCCTTTCTGGGTTTTTGGAAAGCCAGTGATGAAATCCATACTGACTTTGTTCCATTTCCACTCTGGAATAGGAAAAGGTTGAAGTGTACCAGCAGGTCTTTGGTGTTCTGCCTTAATGCGACGACAAACAACACATTCGGCAACAAATCGAGCAATGTCTCTCTTCATCTTAGTCCACCAAAATCTCTGGCGTAGATCTCGGTACATTTTTGTGCTACCAGGATGAATCGATAGGGGTGTGTCATTGGCTTCTTCGAGGATGAGTTGCCTTAGTTCCCTATTCTTAGGTACTACCAAATGATTTCCAAAGAATACTGTTCCTTTTCTATCTATGGAGGAACATTTAGCAACTCCGCTAGCAATGTTCTTCTTGATCCGGCGAACACCTTGTGCACGCCTCAAGAGTTGGTTTCGCCACCAAGGTAGAAAGATAGCCATGAGGAACAATCTCAAGATTGAGCTTTCAAAATTCCTCATGAAGAAGTGGTTGATACTGTTGTAACATGAGGTTGTCACAATACGACTTACGAGTTAGTGCATCAGCCAGGACATTGGTTGTGCCTGGGGTGTAAGAAATTCCTAAGTCATAATCTTTTATCAACTCAATCCAGCGTCTTTACCAGAGATTAAGATCTGACTGGGTGAATATGTATTTGAGGCTTTGGTGGTCGGAATAGATCTCACAACGATCACCAAGGAGGTAATGTCGCCAAGTTGTTAGGGCATGAACTACGGCAGCGAGTTCAAGATCATGGGTAGGATAGTTCTCTTCATGTGGACGCAAATGGCGTGAAGCATAGGCTACCACATGTCTATCTTGCATAAGTATGCATCCTAACCCTTGCCGTGAGGCGTCAGAAAAGATCTCGAAATCCTTTTTATTGTCTGGAGGCTCAAGTACGGGTGCAGAAGTCAATCTTCTTTTTAGCTCTTGAAAACTTTCCTCGCACTTGGGAGTCCATTGAAATTTCTTATCCTTCTCGAGGAGTTCAGTTAGAGGCTTTGCAACTTTAGAAAATTTCTCGAAAAAGCGGCGGCAATAGCTTGCTTAGCCAAGAAAACTCCTAACTTGCTTAACCGATTCAAGTGGAGCCCAGTCAAGGACGGCCTGAATTCTCTCGGGATTCACAGCAATGCCTTTTGCAGAATCTGTATTATTCAAAATGGATTAAATGCCACTGGTTTGCTATTGTTTGAATTGTTTGATTTATTTTATGGCTTGATAAAATACGCAAAGTTGGTTTACAATGGTCCAATGAATATTAGTGATTTTATAAAAGTGGTTTCATAATTTTTGGACAATGTTTAATTTCCACATTTTTTTAACAGCAACCAAAAAGGTATTTTGGGTTTGTTTGAATTCAAAGATGAACAAGGCATGATCAAAGGTGATTAGAGGCTTGCTAATCACAGAGATTATATTAACAAAAGTTTTACAGATGCCTGACACTGAGGGTGTTACAAATCTCCCCCACTACAAGAATTCTCATCCCGAGAATCTAAGGAGTAGAGGGGAAAAGATCGGGGTATTCCTCACGAAGACGATCTTCGCGTTCCCAAGCGACTTCCTCCTCAGAATGATTTTACCACTGAACTTTGAGGAAATTGGTTGTCTTCTTGCGGGTTTTGCGTTCAGACTGATCGAGAATGCGGCTTGGATGTTCTTGATTAGTCAAGTCCTGTTGCAATTCAATTATACCATGTTCCATGTCGGGACCCGGGGTTTGCGTATGTAATTCCTGTTACAAATCAATCATATGAGGAGTCGAGAGCCGTACCCACTTGCCTAAGAAGACAAGGCCAAGCACATAACACTCTCGGAAAGCATCGAACGTGAGGGGCATCCCATCCAGGCCGGATGATCAACTGAGATGGGTCATCATCGTCCGCTCACAAGTATAAATGATTATGTGTGGTGAACTCCCATACTCATAGACAAGTCACCTCAACCATATTATCGATTTAATCATAACACTTACATAAAAAGACTCCGGCCCGATCACTTAGTCGGGGTCTCGGGCGGGCTCGATCATACCACAAATTGGGCCACGTGATAGAGTCACGAGAAATCGCATCGCGATGCCCCAAGTTGCGCACATCTAAGGGCCACTTGGTGTATTAAAGACCGCCGGCAAGAACTCAACTAAGCTATCGAATCCCACACTATGACGTGCACGTTATAATCATACAGGCAGCATACATGTCTAGTGTAAACAACAGGTAATACAACATGAACTCCACAAACTCATAGTTTTATTTCATCTGCTAAACAAAGCAGATATAGTAGTGTTACAAGCAGAGATCACATAACTATGACCCAACATTACATCATACAACAACGGAAGCAAATTATGTCTTAGTAAAGACAAGGTTAACAAATGGCTTAAGAAGCCTTTAAGAAAACACAACGACCCTCCAGAGGGACCAGGCTATTGTCTGGGACTACATTACTTCGTCGACGTCGAGCTTGAGGGGGAGGCCACCATCAGGTTCAGTGTTCTCGTCTCTAAAACATAGAATAAGCAAACGTGAGTACAAAGTCGTACTCATCAAGACTTACGTCAGAACTATACTACTCATGCTCAGGTATCAAGGTAAAGGCAAGTGGGGTTGTAATGTAGAAAGCTTTTACTTGGCTATCCTGTACTACGACTACATAGAGTTGAGATGAGAGGCGCACACGAGTCCATGTTCTGCCTTATGTTCTGCAGGTCATTTATGTTCTGCCTTAATGCGACGACAAACATCACATTCGGCAAAAAATCGAGCAATGTCTCTCTTCATCCTAGTCCACCAAAATCTCTGGCATAGATCTCGATACATTTTTGTGCTACCGGGATGAATTGATAGGGGTGTGTCATGGGCTTCTTTGAGGATGAGTTGCCTTATGTCCCTATTCTTAGGTACTACCAAACAATTTCCAAAGAAAACCATTCCTTTGCTGTCTGTGGAGAAACATTTAGCAACTCCGCTAGGAATGTTCTCCTTGATCCGGCGAACACCTCATGCACGCCTTTGGGAAACTAAGATTCGATCCTCAAGTGTTGGTTTCTCCACCAAGTTGAAAAGAGATCGACGAGGAACAATCTCGAGATTGAGCTTTCGAAATTCCTCATGAAGAAGTGGTTGATACTGTTGTAACATGAGGTTGTTACAATACGACTTACGACTTAGTGCATCAGCCATGACATTGGCTTTCCTTGGGGTATAAGAAATTCCTAATGCATAATCTTTTATCAACTCAATCCAGCGTCTTTGCCTAAGATTAAGATCTGGCTGGGTGAAAATGTATTTGAGGCTTTGGTGGTCGGAATATATCTCACAACGATTACCAAGGAGGTAATGTCGCCAAGTTGTCAGGGCATGAACTACGGCAGCGAGTTCAAGATCATGGGTAGGATAGTTTTCTTCATGTGGACGCAACTGGCGTGAAGCATAAGATACCACATGTCGATCTTGCATAAGTATGCATCCTAACCCTTGCCGTGAGGCGTCGCAAAAGATCTCGAAATCCTTTTTGGTGTCTGGAGGCGCAAGTACGGGTGCAGAAGTCAATCTTCTTTTTAGCTCTTGAAAGCTCTCCTCGCACTTGGGAGTCCATTGGAATTTCTTATCTTTCTTGAGGAGCTCAGTTAGAGGCTTTGCAACTTTAGAAAAGTTCTCGATGAAGCAGAGGCAATAGCTTGCTAAGCCAAGAAAACTCCTAACTTGCTTAACCGATTCAGGTGGAGTCCAGTCAAGGACGGCCTGTACTCTCTCGGGATTCACAGCAATGCCTTTTGCAGAAATCACGTGGCCTAAGTAGGTCACTTATCGTAGCCAAAATTCACAATTGGAGAACTTAGCATACATGCGGTGCTCTCTAAGTTTCCTCAATACCAGCCTTAGATGTTCGGCATGTTCTTCTTCGTTCTTCGAGTAGATGAGAATGTCATCAAGATAAACTACAACAAATTTATCTAAGTACTCCATGAAGATCGAATTCATCATGCGCGAGAAAGTGGAGGGGGCATTGGTTAAACCGAAGGACATGACGGTGTACTCGTAAAGACCATAATGAGTAGTGAAAGCCGTTTTTGGAATTTCCTCGTTTCGGATTTTGATTTGATGATAACCTAATCTCAAATCCATCTTGGAGAAGACAGAGGATCCAGCAAGTTGATCATAAAGATCATTGATCCTGGGCAGTGGGTACTAGTTCTTTATCGTCGCTAAATTTAGCGCACCATAGTCTACGCACATCCTTTCTGTGCCATCTTTCTTCGTTACGAACAGAACGGGGCAACCCCATGGCGATGAGCTAGGGCGGATGAAGCCTTTTGCCAACAAAGCTTCAAGTTGGATTTTAAGCTCAGCTAACTCACTTGGGGCCATTTTGTATGGGCGTCTGGAAATTGGGGCGGTTCCTGGGGCAAGATCTACAATGAATTCTACACATATGTCAGGAGGCATTCCTGGTAGTTCTTCAGGAAAGGCATCCGGAAAGTCACAAACCACCGGAATATCTTCAAGGTCAGGAAGGAGAAGCACATTCAAAGTGTGCATCTGGGTTCTTGTTCTTGGCGAGGAGTAATCTATTGTCTGGCCTGAAGGATGTGTAAGTCTAACTAACTTGGATTTACAATCAAGAAAAGCATTTTGTCTTGATAACCAATCCATACCAAGGATGAAATCAATGTCTGAAGACTTGAGGGCTATGAGTGAAGCAAGGAATACTAAACTCTCAATTGCAATTTGATTACCATGGCTTACTCTATTAGTTTGCCACTTAGAACCAGGAGTTTGAATAATCATTGGGGTGAACATTTCATCAAAGGATATCTCATGCCGAAGTGCATAACTCTCCGACATGAATGAGTGAGATGCTCTTGGATCAAAAAGGACAGAAGTGGGAACATGATTGACTGGGAGCGTACCAAGAATGACGTCAGAAGTACTATCAGTTTCCTCAGCTGAAATTTGGTTCACACGTCCAAGATTTGCGGAAGTGGAAGGCTTGGCGATGGAAACCTTCGGGGGTGGTTTGGCACGAACAGTGGGGTTCCCTTTGGCTTGGGGTGGAGCATTCTGATTGTTGGGGCACTCACGAGAATAGTGACCAGGCTGGCCACATCTGAAGCAGGCTCCAAAGATAGTGCGGACAGCTGGGTTGTTAGGTGGAGCTGGATGGAAGGGAGCTGGTGGACGAGGTGCCACATAGGATGGCCTCGGTGGGTTGTTCTGGCGGAACATGCTATTCGGGATCCAGATCTTGCGCTTCTGAGGGCCTGAACTTGATGAACCTTCGTCTCTAGGGTGCTTGCGGGAATCCTCGGGAGTGATCATATCCTCCGCCTTGATGGCCTTGTTGACAAGGATCTGGAATGTGGCGAAGTCATGAAGATTGAGCTCACGACGAAGTCCAGAATTGAGTCCCTTGCGGAACCTCTCTTGCTTCTTGGAGTCAGTGGAGACCTCCTCGGGAGCATAGCGGGCAAGATGATTGAACTCCCGACTAAACTCATCAACGTACCCTCTTCCTTGGGTGAGATTGCAGAACTCCTCTCTCTTGCGGTGCATGAGTCCCTTAGGAATGTAATGCTCGCGAAAGGCGTCACAGAACTCATTCCACGAAGTCAACTGTCCTGCTGGACGCATGTTTAGAAAGTTCTCCCACCAAGAGCTAGCTGCACGCTCGAGGTGGAAGGTGGCATAGTTGACTCTGTTACTATCTGCAACATGTCCAGAATGGAGCTTTCTCTCGATGCTGCGAAGATAGTCATCGACGTCAAGGGGCCCAGTGGAATAGCTAAAAACTGGGGATGAAGCTGGATGAAGTCATTCAACGACACAAGCTCATTCCGCTGCTGGGAAGTGTTCCGAGCAATGACTCCCAACAACTCATGAGAGTCCCTTCGGTTTCTTTCAACCTCCATGAGAACTTGAGCCATCGTGGGTGACGGTGGAAGATTGGGTTCCTCCGGATCATTCCCACAAGCTTGGGCACGACCAAGGTGGCCACGGGTTCCTTGAGACATCCTGAAGGATAAGATCAATGTCAAACAGAGTTGAATGATTTTGCAAAGGCATCATATTATGAAGATAACTGGAATGACTCAGACAACATAACAGCTGTAATTGCAAGAGAAAACAATTTTCTTACAACATGGAAATAACACTTACATACGATGTAAGAAATCAGGAAGCACAACAACTCTAGCAAACTGAACACAACTTTCCTATGGCTACAAGGAAGCAAACAACGAGATGTTCTAGTAAGACATAAGATGAGCCTAGTCCTATCTTCCCGTATAGTAAGATGAGGGTGACTCAGAACTCAGAACGATGAAGGTAAGGAGAAAAAAGAAGCCTTACGTTGTTCCCTTATATACAGAGTAACTATATAACTATAGAAGGCTAGACTCAACTTCGACCAAGGCTGGTAATCCTACAGTCAGTCCTGCTCTGATAACAAGTGTGTCGAGACCCGGGTTAGCGTATGCAAGACTCGCTACAACACAATCATATGGAGAGCCGAGAACCGTACCCACTTGTCTAAGCAGATAAGGCCAAGCACAGAACATTCTCGGAAAGCATCGAACGTGAGGGGCATCCCATCCAGGACGGATGATCAACTGAGATGGATCCTCATCGTCCACACACAAGTCTAAATGATATGGGTGGTGAACTCTCATACTCATAGACAAGTCGCCTCAACCATACTATCGAATTCTTGAAAATGAAGTTTTATATAAGCATGTTAATTTTTGTGGAGTGGCAAGACCTTGTGAAAGGCCTATGATTGAAGACGAGAAGTATTGTAAGCAACATAAGCATGAAAGAACAATCACTTGGGTCAAAGATTTAAATGAAATTTCTAGAGAATTGTGTGACCTTTATCCTTTTACTTGTGAACTTTGTGGTATAGAGGGTCACTTTAATTTTCAATGCATGAACTTGCAAAACATAACTGTTAACCAGTTGTGTGATAACATGATCACCCCTGATCTTTATGATGAACTTATGTTATTTTTGGTGGGTGAAGAGTTAACAGAAAAGACTTCTTTGGTAGATGTTAATGCGTTAGGAATAAACAACACTTTGCAAAATTTCCATCTCTATTGTGTTGTTAATTTCCATGAAAATGATTACATAAGTAAGATTAGAAAGGAGGGAACTTTACCAAAGTATAAAAATGTCTCTTATTGTCAAGACCCGGGGTTAGCGTATGCAAGACTCGCTACAACACAATCATATGGAGAGCCGAGAACCGTACCCACTTGTCTAAGCAGAAAAGGCCAAGCACAGAACATTCTCGGAAAGCATCGATCGTGAGGGGCATCCCATCCAGGCCGGATGATCAACTGAAATGGGTCCTCATCGTCCGCACACAAGTCTAAATGATATGGGTGGTGAACTCCCATACTCATAGACAAGTCGCCTCAACCATACTATCGAACCCTTACATAGACTTAATCCAGCCCGATCACTTAGTCGGGGTCTAGGGCGGGCTCGATCATACCTCAAAGTGTGTATGTGACAGAGTCACGAGCAATCGCATCGTGATGCCCCAAGCTGCGCACATCTAAGGGCCACTTGGTGTACAAAAGACCGCCAGCCAGATCACAACTAAGGTCTCAAAAACCCATACTAAGGCATGCATGATATTATCATACACGCAACACACATGTCTAGTATGAACAACAGGTATCATTGCAATTCTCTACAAAGTTTACAACTTTATTTATAACTCTTACAGAGTGCACACCGAGATCACAAGTCTGTGATCCAACATTACATCAAACATGCGGAAGCAAAGTAGGTCTGAGTACAGACAAGTTTAACAAATGGCTTACAGAAGCCTTATCTATAAACAAGCCCTTCCACGAGGGACCAGTCGTCTGACTAGGACTACACTAGCTTGATCAGTCATCGAGCTCCAGGAAGAATCCACCTTCGGGGTCAGGGGGGTTCATCTAAAACATAGAATAAGCAAACGTGAGTACAAAATCGTACTCACCAAGACTTACGTAGGAGCTATACTACTCATGCACATGTATCAAGGTAAAGGGGAGGTGGGGTTCAATGCAAAAGTGCCAGCTTTGACTTGGCTAGTCCTGAACTACGAGTACCAGACTTGAGGTAAGAAGCGTACACGAGTCCACTACATGTCTCCAAGCAATTACACCACTATGTTGCCTTCCTCGACTTCCCCACAAGAAAGCACGCCATAGCACTCACGCTTATCTTGGCAAGTTTTATAAGTATCCATTGAAGTTGTCTAATAATCAAGCTAAGCTTTCCAAGTAGTCCTTAACCGCGGACGCGACTATTCGAATAGTTTTGTTAACCCTGCAGGGGTGTACTACTACACACACGTGTCATCACTTACCGCCTTTTGCGTGTCACCGTTCAAGAGGTGACAGCGAGGATGCCACCACAACACTTCGCCCACAGCTCCGTTCTAGTCCACAGAGTCGCCTATCTGAGGGGGATCCGTATGGAAGTCCGGCCGAGGTTCCAGTACAGCCTCAAACGATGTGTGCAGGGTCCCAAGCCGGTCTTGAAAAGCCGTTCATCCACTTCGCAGACTGTGTCACAGTCCTACCAGAACTCCAAACTACTGCGACTTCTAGGGTCCGAACGAGGTGAGGTACTAGGATGAGAGGGGTCAGTGAGCCCAATGTGTGGTTGCACTCTTGTTCTTTGATCACCACACAAGAACTCGGACTTAAGGCGGTGTTCAACGAGACAACCCACTGTGTACTCCTACACAGCCTCTCATCGTTCACCTTGTATTAGGGTAGATTCACCAACACATTTCCACCATCATCAACATGATTTCTACCATCCCGACTCACATCACAGTACCAACATTGTATCACTTTAAGCATGCAATAAGCAGTAACAGTTGCAGGGGTCACATGATATCAACCAACTCCTACATTTGCTAGGATTGTGGTTTGCTTACTACTGTGACAAAAAGATAGGTCATGCAAAGGATTGGGTTCAACTATGCGGTAGAAACGATAATAAGGTGATCATCCTATTTCATGCATAAGAGAGACTGAGAGGGAAATGGGTTTTTATCGACATGATCAATGGGGGTTTCCTTGCCTTGCTGGCGAGATCCAGTAACATCATCTTCAACGAAGGGGGTGGCCTCCGATTCCAGATGCACGTCTATCCAGCAAACAATCAAACAAGGAATAAATATACTTGCAATGCTCAAGCACATGATCAATATTGTAATGTGATGTTCATGGTCACCATGTGGGTACAATTCCATTTAAAAGAAGTGGAATGCAAAGTCATTTGAAAATTCACTCCAAATTTGAATTCAGATTAATGCCATATGCAAGTTTTCTACTGTTCACCCATTTTAAAATGGTCAAACATAGACACAAGTTGCATATTCACAATCCTTGTATTTTTCTGATAATTTTAGACATATTATTTGTCCAATTTGGAGTTAGTATAAATTTTCTACGAATTTCCAAAGTTTATTGCATTTTCTTCAATTTTCTGGATTTCTTTTAATTTGGAAAATGACTTATTGCGTCACTGTTGCGTCATGCTGACGTGGGGGCGGGGGCTGACTGGTGGGGCCAGCATGACAGTGGGGGGTTGATAAACCCGGTTAGTTTTAAACTAACCAGGGGATTAGGGGGGGCCTGGGCCCACAAGTCAGTGTCACAGGGGCGGGGTTAGTGCTTAATTAAGCACATCCACGTCACGGGCTGTCGGCGGCTCAACGCTGGCGTCACCAGACGCGGCGGCGCTGCACGGGAGGACGATTCCTTCCACCATTTTGACCGCTGAGACCATCTACGGGCAGCTGGAGCCCGTGCGCATCGCTGGGTGGAGTCGAGGGACTAAGGGGGTCATCGGAGCTTCGCCGTCGTCGAGAAAAGCGGCAGCAGAGGCATGGCAACGGCGAGGTCCTCGCTGCATTGCACGGGAGGACACGGTTCTGGGTGCATTGGACTCCTGGGGCGTGCAACAACACAAAGGGCAACAAGGCGGGGGCTTAGGTGCACGGTAGCGAGCGCAGCTTCATCCATGGCAGCGACATACCTCGGCTCCCATGGCGGATCGAGCTAGAGGTCAAACAGGTAGGCAACAAGTTGCGGGAAACGGGCTGATGCTCACCCTGAGTGCGACGGCGAGGTCGGAGAAGGTAGAGGAGCGCCGGTGGCGATGGAATCGACGATGTCGTGCGGCTGCCGTAGATGAAGAAGACGACGCGATTCGGCAGCTCCAGGGGGCTTCAGCTCCCCATCTTCCACTCGAAGACGAAGACGGCTACGGCGAAGACGATGGACAGGCTAAGGGGGCTTCTCGGCGTCGATGGCCACGTCGGGGCATGGCAGTGAACTACGGTGGCGTTCGGATTTGCGCGAAAACGACACAGGAGGAATCAGGAAGCTCTCCAGGGGGGAGGAATGGATGCGGCGTGTCCTGGGCGTCTTCGTGGCACGTCTTGGAGGCTCGGGGTTGGGGGGCACCTAGAGGATTGTGGGGCGTCGCGGTGGCGTCGGTGGCTTTCCACCGAGCACCTTGGGGGCGCGGGGAGGAAGATGACAGGGGAAAAGGCTGCTGGGCTGGACCTGGCTTGGCTAGCTGGGCCTCTTCGGGTAAGTCTCTGAATTTCTTTTTCTTTTATTCAAATTTGTAATTTGTTTGACCTAGCGAAATAAAATAGCTAGTTATTTTTATAAATGCCCAAATTATTTTATATGGCCTCATAAAATAGAGAGCTAGCCACTTATAAAATTTGAACACTTTTAAAATTCAATTGAATTGAGCTTTAATTCAAATAGGGGTTTAAATTTAAATCCATGATCCTGTTTGAAAATTTGAAAAATCTATGAGCATGGGTTTGAATCCAAATCACTTTATATGTGATCCCACTCATTTATGGGACTTTTCAAAAATGCAAAAGGAATTTTTGGAGCAACTTTTTATCTGGCCATTTGAATTAAATTCATCTGGGGGTGTTCTCTCTCCCATTTTGATTTCTTTTGAAATTTTTAACATGATGCAATGTTACTTACTAACCCTAGCACATACCTAACTTGGGGTTGTGACACTTATATTTCTACTAATGAAAAGGAGAGTTTCTCCCAAGTTTCCCCTATTGTTTCTAATGATAAACCAGGATATTTGGAGAAACTTCATCTCCAACCACTCCCTTCTAAGGTGAAGAAGAAGAAAAAGAAGAGGAGGAGGAAGAAGAGCAAGAAGGAATAAGAATGGGTATCAACCTGGCCTGAGAATATTCCTCGCATCAATTTTTATCCTAACGGATATAAATTTATGGAGGATGGTGAGCTTGATTGCATTCATTATTATCCTGATGTTAAGTCCGTAGGAATTATTGAAGATGATTTTGATTATGATATGCATGTTACTTATTGTGATTGGGAAGATAATGATCATGCCACTTATGATCTTGAAAATATTTTTGGTGCCAACTCTGAAAATGATGATATAGAAAGCTCTAAGCATGGGGATGATAGGATGGCAAGTCCTTTACTCATTAGTGATGTGGTAATTGATAATTCTTTTGCTAGTAATAATAAAGACAACATGTTTACAAATATAGTTGCTAGCAATGATAATGCTCTTCTCTACTATGATGGTGTTATAACTCCTATCTATAGTGATTTTAAAGGTACCTATGACATAAGGAGAAATTATCCTTATGAAACTTGTCATAATCATGGAGGGGATTACTCCCTTGTTGAACACCATCTTCCTAATACACAATTAATCTATAGTGTTCAAGTTGTTTATGATAGTCCTACTCCCACTATTACTAATGAGAAGGATTTTTCTTATGTGGAGAGTAACAAATTTTCTATGCTTGTGGATTATGACAAGAATTTTTTATGTGATACTTATATTGTTGAGTTTATTCATGATCCCACTGGAAATTATTATGAGAGGGGAATATATGCTTACAGATATTTCAATAATATCAAGTTCCCTCTCTTTATGTTGAAGGTTTTGAAGTTGCACTTATTTTGGCTTCCTATGCTAATCTCTTTATGCTTCAATGAGTTATTTCTCTACAAGATCCCTTTTCATAGGAAGCATGTTAGACCTAAATGTGTTTGATATTTGCTTCTTGATGCTCTTTTTTGTTCTTCAACTCTTATTCCTACGAGAGCATCACTAAAATCTTAAGCCTAGCTAATGGCTTTAAAGCGCTTTCGGGAGGCAGCCCGCAACGAATTTAGGATTTCCTTTTTGTTTTTCTTCTATTTTTAGTGGTCTTGATGATTGTTACCACTTTAGCAACATCATTGTATCTTTACTTTTCAAGATTTGTGCCAAATATTGTAACATCCCAAATTTATTTTTGGATGAGTTACTAGAGAGCATATGCATATCATTTTTTTTGTGCATTTTGGATCTTATTTGAAAGTTTTTTTGAATTTATTGAATAAAGTTTTTCTTTAGTATTTTATTTTGTATAAATAACTTATTGAAAATATTATTTATGTTTTTCTAAGATTTTAGAAATTTATTTCGTATTTTTCCGACTTGTATTTTATTTTATAAAACTCTTTGAAGATTAAAGAAAAGTACGTATACATTTATATAAACGTACTTACGTTTTACGTATTTTTATTATTTTAAAAAAAATAAGATGTTTTTTTTTGGGGCTATTTTTATTATATTAAACTGAACGGGCCGGCCGGCCGGAGCCGGGCCAGCCAGGCCACCAGCGGCCGAACCAGGCCAGCCACCGAGCGAGCAGCACGTGCGTGCCTGCTCCTTTGTTCTCCAACGCGAAAACAAGCAGAGTCCGCAGCGGACTCTGCACAGCGCGCCCGGCGGCCGTAGTCGCTACGGACACCTTCCAGTTGCCCTTTTTCCAAGCCAACTTGTCCCTTAAATACCCCACGTTCTTCTCCGCCGATTCCCCACAAAAATTTCGCAGTAAACCGTTCCAAATCGAGCTAATTTCGGGGTAGATCTAGGTCCAACGGAGCTCTAGTGTTGGACGAATTTCGTCACCGGTGAGCCTCCCCTTGACCCCAAATTCTGCAGACCGACTCTTCTCTTCGTTGTGCTTCTAATTGACATCTTTTTCCCTCTTCTTTTCTTGGCGCAAGTTTGATCCCCAAATTGTACGCGTACCGCGAGAGTTCATCGGAGCGCGCTCGGTTCACCGCGTTTCCACGCTCGTACGGACGACGTTGGAGATCATCACCGCCACCGTTGTGATCTTCTAATCAAGCCCTACATCTTAGACGTCCGCGTTGACGCCGAAGATCGTCGGAGTCGTCGTCTTCGTCGCGTCTAATCTACACGTCGCGGTTAGTAAAAGCGCCGTAACTTTTTATCCATTGCTCCGTTTTAGATGAAACAAGCGGCCAAATCGTTGTTTTGAAACCCTCTAAATATTTTGTACTGTAGATCCAAGTTTTGAGAAAATTATTTTTCCGTTCGATCAAAAAAAATTCCTAGATCCTATGCAAAACTGTTCTTGTAATATCTTTTTACTCGTAGATCCGTTTTGCGTGATTCCAAAGCGCACGGTTTTCTTTCGAAGCCCTCTTTTCAGTTCAACCATAAAGTTTGTTTTGGTATTTTTTTGAAAATATTCAGATCTGATCAGATTCTATTTTCAACTTTAGTCGATTGTATCTTTTGTTTTACAACTCGGATTTGATTGATTCTTTTTGCAAACTAAAACCCTAGCTAAACCCTATATTTTAGACACTTTGCAACCCACTTTTAAAAAAATCAATCTTGATTTGTTTTGCAAAATCTTTTATTTGGATTTTATTTTGGAGTTCTTGAACATTGTTTTGCTTTTGGTTGTGTATTGATTGTGTGTATCTTTGTTTGCTCACGATAGATTGTCCGGAGTGTGAAGCAGAGTACCACCAATCTTTAGAGTTCTGCAATCAACAGCAAGGCAAGTCATATCTTTGATCATATTCCCTATTACCCATGTTTTCAATGCATTAGTTCTTCTTATTTAGATTGCATGATAGGTTATGCTATGCTATTACACCCAGTAGTTCATTGAGGTAGGTCTGATCCTTACATCATTGTCACCATCGTATATTAAGATATTGCTATGCTAAGTAGACGTGGTTTGGGAAGTGAATCATTATGAGGTATGAGTGATAATGTAGTAATTAGGACCAAGATAAAGTTAATGAACTACCTGGGTGGGATGGTTGCGAGCATCCTGGAGGTGGCCAGTGATGACTGCGGAAAGCCACCCAGGCTCAAAGGGACTGATTGTATTGACATATCTAGAAGCTTACGTGTGCAGCCACAAGCTACTATGGGCTCTGGCTTGGTTGATCAGTTGTAGGGACTCTTACTAGGTAGCGCTACGAAAGTAGATGTGAATAGGTGGGATGGGTGCTACCGGAGTAAGGGAAACTCTTCTGAAAGACCATGTCTCGATCTTCCAGTTGTCATACATCGTGCAGTGTGACGAACTACAAAGGAGGCGATCGAGTCTTGTGGGGAAAAGTGCACAAACCTCTGCAGAGTGTAAAACTAATCGATTAGCCGTGTCCCCGGTTATGGACAATTTGAGCAACTAGTTGTGGAAATATTGATTTGTCTCATCATCTTTAATTAACTGATTGGTTTAATCACTTTGGGATAGATTGAGTGGGGTTTCCCATCTCAATCGTATGCTATTGTAGAACTTAGCTATTATTATTCTATAGGGAAAAATTAGCTTTTTGCAAAAATAAATGTAGAAGCTACACCAGCCAAATTGCATGTATTACAGGGCTTTTTCTTCTTTCTGTGATATGGCTTGCCGTACGATCAAAGTACTGACCCCTTTTGGGGCTGTAACTTATTCATGTTGCAGATTGTTCTGACGAGGAGTAAGGTGCGAATAGGTCGCTGTCTTATACTCAACTTTTGCCGTGGAGTCGGATGGACTCGCTACTACTACTATTATAGCTTCCGCAAGTATTTGATTAGATGGCCTTAAGCCATGTTATTATTGTAATATTTACTTCATTCGATGTAATAAAGACATGTTTTACTTCTGTTATTTCATCGAGTACTGTGTGTGCTAGCAAACTGATCCAGGGACTAGCACATTAAGCACAGAGACTTGGTCCCTTCGGATCTGGTCGTTACAAATATAGCCTCATATGGCAAGGGAAGTGAAAGTTGTGACATGCTGTCCAGAAAACAGATTCTGTCCTCGTGACTAGAAAAATAACAGAAAAATCCCAGTTCCTCTTTTTGAGCTGAAATTTTTACACAGCGTGCTCTATACAATCACGGAACTTTCGTATGTTCTAAGTTTTTTTTATTTGAGTTGCAGAAGTATCCCCAAAAAATTCTTTACTACCTTCTGTTCTGTTTTTCACAGATTCTGCCACGTTTTGTCTCTCCTAACTTTTGCAAACCTTAAGCTTGCTTTTTCTTTGCAAAAACCTTTTGGAAATCTTGAGAAACATTAGCTCTTCAATAATATCTTTATATCCAGTGGGGAAAAATTATTTTATTATGGTTACTAACCTCGGTAATCAGATTATGATGAGTTATGTATGAAGGGAGTTTTCAAGTGTGCGAGGGAAGATGGTGAAAGAAGATTCAGGAGTGTCAAGCGCTCAAGCTTGGGATGCCCCCATGCATCCCCAATAAATATTCAAGGATACTCAAGCGTCTAAGCTTGGGGATTCCCCCGTGCATCCCCTTCTCCATCAAAAATTATTAGTTCGTCTCTCGTTTCACTATATTTTTATCACTTCATGCATTATGTGCTATGATTGGAGCGTCTTGCTCTTAGGTTTTATTTTTAGTTTTCTTTAGCTTTGCTTGCTTTTCATAACAAGTTAGAACCCAGCTTTATTTTTGTGGGAGAGAACCACGCTCCACCTTCAAAATATAGAGAGTTTGCTTCATGCTTCATGCTTCATGCTTATCTTTGCTGTGTTTGTTCTTTATCTTTTCATAGCTACTGCCATGTTTAGCTCTTAGTTTTCATGCTTATATTTTTAAGAGCTTTTGTTCAGTTTTTTGCTGGGACTCTCTTGAGTTTTCATGTTTATCTTGTTTAGAGAATTTTCCTGTTGCACTGAGTTGTGTGTCTTGACTTGAAGTAGGTAATTGAGGTTGCTATTCTTTTGTAGTAGTAACTTGCAATAGTTTAGAGGTGTTGCTTTGAGTAATGTTTGGACTTTTGGTGTCAAGAGCTTTAGCCTATTAGTGATAGATGTTGTATTTTGGGAAATCCGTGTTTATTATCAAAACTTAAAAAATTAGTTGAGGAATTAGCTACTAGATGCATCACTACTCTTTGGAGGGATCGAATATTAGAGTACACTCACGTACCATGAGTCGAGGATGCGCAAGGATAACCAAACGCCCATACACTCCTCCTCGGGGTACTTGTCTCTTTGAGAACCTCCTATTCGATTGAGAGTTACCGATAATAAGTGCATGAGTTCTTCGGACTAATGTGAGTATTCGAAAGTTCACACTTCCACCTTCCCATATTTTTGTAGCCTTCCCTGTGTCGAACATTTCTTTCTTCTCACTACGAGAGTTAGCATCCACCTTCGCCGGTATATCCAAACCCTTGGCATGATACGCTATGTCATCATAAACCTCCTTATATCCATCCTCAAAACAACCACCATACCTACCTATCAAGGCATTTCCATATCCTTTCCGAGATACATTGCCATGCAACATCCATCTTCTCATGACTTGATCTTCATGTCATACATGCTTGATCGATGAGCCGCATGCTAGTTGGGCCTTGCCCTAATCATTGCTACATGACGCGCTAGTATCATTGCATATCCTGCTACACTGGCAGAGGCATACATTTGCATACATCATGATAGTTACATCTTCTTTATGATTTGAGTACTTTTGTAAAGTGTGAAAGATCTTCTATACTTTTTGTAATATATAGAGTGTTGCCCCTAAAGTGAGGAAAAGATCCCAAAGTGGACAAATTAAAAGATCCCAAAGAGGACAAATTAAAAGATCCCAAAGAGGACAAATTAGAGAAATAGAAAGAACCATTGAGGCCACCAAAAAATACAAAAAAAAGAAAAAGAAAACGGAGAAAAAGAGAGAAGGGGGGCACACTACTATTCCTTTTGAGAGATCCACACTCGTACTCCCTCTTATATCTTGTACTCCATAGAGATTATCATTTATGCATATAGCTATGTGGGGACCTTCACACTATATAACTTGGCTTGTATGTTCCATTGACGAGCCTCCTCAAATGAGCTCTAGGTATTCTTGAGCAAGCAAGTTGGTGCACCCCCACTAGTTCCATTTGAGAGCTTTTAGCTCATATGTGCATATGTTTCATGGCAATCCCTACTCCTCACATCATATCTATCATTTGGCTTTCTCGCGCCTATGATTGTCCTCGTTGATGTGAGCATTTCACACCTTTTTGTCTTCCACCTCCACCATATTCTCTCTTTGCCATCCTAAGTGTCAACTTTCTTTCTTACGCTCATCCATTGCATGAGTGCTCAAAATATTGAAAAGGAGTGGATCATTTTGACTTGTACCTGGCTAGTGGTCTGGGATGAGTCAAGATAAGATTCCAAAGAAGACCAAGTGTGAAACTTTAGTAGATTGAGTACTCAACACAAAAATACTTTCTCTCGTATATCCCTATCCCCTTTCTTGCACACAAACACCATTTGGAGACATTCGAGTCACGGACAGCGAGAGATGTTGCACCTTTATGTTCTTATGTTGCTTGTTTCAATGCTAAATATAGACTTTTGCCTGTTATGACTTGAATTGAATTACATGCCTTGATTGCTTTACTTAAAAGTTCTTATATGGTTGTTGGCATGTCACCACAGAAATTATGCTTTTATCATTTAACTACTCGAGGACGAGCAGGAATTAAGCTTGTGGATGTTGATACGTCCAAAACGTATCTATAATTTCTGCTTGCTCCATGCCTCTTTTGTGTGATATTGCTATGTTCTAGATACACTTTCATACACTTTTGATCATATTTTGACTAACCTATTAACTCATTGCACCCCAGTGCCAGTTCCTGTTTTGTGCTGTTTTTCTATTTCAGGTTTCCCCCATATTAAAAGTGCTCCAAAAAATCGGGAAAAATCAGATAAAAAATCAGCGTTCCGGAAGCTTCTGGATTCACCGAAGAAGGGCCAGAGGGGCCCCACCTGGTGCCTAGGCGGCCAGTGGGCGCGGCCCAGGGATTGGCCGCGCCGGGAGGCCGCCTAGACTCCTGGTGGCCCCCCTGGCTTCCCCCCTTGGCACTTATTTTTACTCGCGTCGCGAAAACCCTGATTCCGGACCCCTTTTCTCCAGAAGAAATTCCGATCTTCGCCGCCATCGCCGTCAAGCTTCGGGGGACCATAATTCCTATGTCGGCACCTTGCCGGGACAGGGAAGTGCCCCCGGATTCATCTCCATCGACGTTTCTTCCTCCCTCCATGATGCGGGAGTAGTTCCTCCCCGGGGCTGAGGTTTCTACCAGTAGCTATGTGGTCTTCTCTCTCTCCCATGATGTGATCTTGATTGTGATCATAGGCTATGTTAATCTAGGATGATCCCATGATGTTTCCCCTTCTTCTATGTATTGGATTGATGTACTCACTTGATCTTATCTAGTATAATCCCCGAGACCATGGTGACAGCGGTCTATTGGACATGGGTTAGAAGAATATTTTCATGAGTGATTTCCTCTTTTGTGTGTGGATTGAAGATTGAGAGTCTCTTGGTGCTTGTCTTTGACTATCCTTTAAATATGTTGTGGTGATTGTGGTACTCTCTTTGGATGGCCGCGGTGACATTGGGAAATTCATAGATGAGAACTACGAACTCTGAGCTGTGCTTTTGTAGCCCTACACAATTCTCGTCCTATCTTGACCACAAAGGAATGACCTTCGAGTACGTCTCCATTGCATGTTTTATGAGGAATATCATGTGATTAGACTATGTTAATGTTGTTGGGAGTTTCCACTAGTGAAAGTATGAAGCCTAGGCCTTGTTTCCACCATTGTTACACCGTTTGTGTTCACTTTTGTCACATGTTTGCTTGCTGCACTTTTTATTACAGATTTATATTACCTTGCTTTGCCACACCTATCACCCATATTTTATCATCTCTTCGCCGAACTAGTGCACCATACAACTCCTAGTTGTATTAGGTGTGTTGGGGACACAAGAGATTTCTTGTATCTTAATTGCAGGGTTGCTTGAGAGAGACCATCTTCAACCTCAACTTCCATGAGTTCGATAAACCTTAGATCATCCACTTGAGGGAAATTGCTGCTGTCCTACAAACCACTGCGCTTGGAGGCCGAACATAGTCTACAAGAATAGAAGCGTGTGTAGACATCAGGGAGCCACATATCAGCGAACAGTGCATGGTTGCCTCAAAGAACAGATTGGGCGCAACGTCCATGCTTATGTTGATGATATAGTGATCAAATACCAATTGGCCGACTCACTCATCAGCGACTTACGGGAAACCTTCAAAAATCTGCGCAAATACCAGATGAAGCTAAACCCGGCCAAATGCACCTTTGGGTTACCTGCAGGTAAACTCCTTGGATACATAGTATCAGAGAGAGGTATCGAGGCAAACCCAGAGAAAATCAACGCTATCATGACTCTTCAGAAGCCGACCTCAATAAAGGGAGTCCAACGACTCACAGGATGCGTAGACGCTCTGAGTCGGTTCATAAGCCGACTTGTTGAAAATGAAATCCCCCTGTATCGACTTCTGAGGAAATCAGAAACATTTGTCTGGGATGACAAAGCCGATCAGGCCCTAGAATCATTGAAGAAGCAACTATCCCAGGCTCCAATCTTGGTGGCTCCCAAACCAAAAGAACTTATGTTACTTTATATTGCCGCCAACAATCGAGCAGTCAGCGCTGTGGTTGTTGTTGAGCATATGGAAGCCGGCAAAGAGCACCCCCTGCAAAGGCCAGTCTACTACGTCAGTGAGGTTTTGACCCTATCAAAACAACGCTATCCTCACTGGCAGAAATTGGTTCTTGGTGTATTCATGGCGAGTCGGAAACTTAAACAATCGAACAAACACAGGGGTTTACCCAGGTTCGGGCCGTCCGGAGACTAAAAGCTGTACTCCTGCATGTCTGATGTTCTTTGCTGGTGATGGAGTAGACTACAATACATGGTGATCTTCAAGGAGAAGATACCCTATGCTACACTCCACGAGGCTCCTTTCCTTTTGGTGGAACTAGCTACCGTCCCAAGGGGAGTACTTGGGCGATCTCCTGAGAAGTTCAAGAGATGAACTCATCCTCCTTATTTCTGCGGATTCGTCCAGAGAGGAATCCACTTAGGTGGTGGCTTCTCCATTCTCTGGTTCTTCATTGTTCTCTCCCTTCTTTTCTTTTTTCCTCCTTCCCTCCCTCTTCTTCTTCTTCTTCTTGAATTCTTCTCTCCGCCCCTCCCCTTTACTTATGTGGTTGACGTCTCCCTTTTATAGAGCAAGGGGCTCATCACAGGACCACGGATGGCTACAGTAAAGGTGGTTATCTTGTGCCTGTAGACCAGAGGCGTCCTGCGGTCTTCCGGGAAGCTCCCGTGGCATCGCGGGGACGGCTGGAGCATGCACAGGCTAAGTAGGTACGAGGGAGACCGCCAGGTGTTGGATGCCTCCTGTCTGCGGCGCATGCTTGTCTTCTAGCGCATTGAATGCGTTGTGCCCTTTGTCTGGTGGTGGGAACTAGCTTGAGGGCTTCACCCTTCTGGAACTAGTCTGAGGCACTCCTCCGTGCGCCTTGCGTGATGTTCCCCACATCTCCTTGCCGAAATCCTTCAGGGTTTCTCTTGAACTGTCCGTGAGGCGCTGCCAGAGTCTAGGGGAACGGGGTACCCTAGTATGCGGTTACCGACAGTTTAGTTGGGTGTGGTCGTCAAAATGCACCAACAAGTGGAAGGTGTTTGCATGGTTGTTGCTGGCTGATCTATGAAATACTGTGAAATTCTGGGCAGGAAAGGTTGTGTTCTACAACACAATTACTACAGTTGCTTGATATGTGGGGGGCTTCTAATGAAACTCTAGAGAATCTCTTCTTTGAGTGGGCATTCAGTCAAACCTGATGGAGCAAATTAGGTGTGGCATGGGTTGGCAATGGGAACAAACTTGATCTGATCCGTGTGGCAAAAGGGAATTGGGGCACACCAGTGTTCATGGAGGTCTTTGTGGTGGCGGCCTTGAGCCTGTGGAAAGAGAGAATCAACATATTTTTTTAGAGGGATCACTCCTTGTGTGGAAGATTGGATGGACAGTTTTAAACAAGACTTTTCTATGCTTGTGCATAGGACTAGAGGGGACCTGGAGCCCTTTATCACGAACCTTGTACAATCTATTTTTTGATCTTCTTTCTAACCCCCCTCTCCCTTTCCCTCTTTCACTCACTCGCCCCATGTATAGCTAACCACTCCCCCCCGAATCCTCTCCTTCTTCTATAGAGCTAACTCCCCCTCCACCCCCTTGTCCCCTAATCTTTTTGTAAAATCTCCTTGCCTCTGCTTTAATAAAAGTAAGTGGGGGCTTCCTCACTGTCATTAAATGTTAAAAAATGCTGCGAAGAAAAGGTCGTCCAAAAATAATTTTACATGAGGGATCACACTCAATGTCCATGATAAGAAAATTAACGGGAATATAATTATCATTGAAAACAATAAGTACATCATCAATCCTTTATAAAGGTTTCTTTATATAAGAATCAACAAGACGAACACCAAAAGAACAAGGATCAAAATGTTTCAGTCAAGCATAGCATACATTCTTTTTGGTAAAAATAGCTCCAACATCACATAAAGCAAAGCAAGAAAAGTTATTCAATTTAATCTTGACCATAGGATCCCAACCATCTTCTAGTTTTCTAGTAATAGAAACATCTAGTTTAAGTTTTTCCTCCCTAGCTTCGATAAGAGCATTAGTGATATGCTCGGTTTAGGCAATGTTAAGTGAACTAGTGTGGGGGTCTTTAGCCATTCAATGCAAAACTTAATGCCTTCGGAGAGGCTATAATTATGAAAGTCAAGTTCAGTACCATTAATTAAATTGGCAGTGATATCATATAAGCTCATTTTCTCTTTGGTAGTCTCTAAGTTTAAGGGATCTTCTTGTCCTAAGGTTGAGATTTTAGCATAACCTTTGATTGTTCCATTAGGTGGACTATGGTTTATATGGGTGCTGGAAGTTTCGAGATCCTCAACAACATGTAAAGTAGCTAGTGTCGTGTGTGTAGGAAGGTTCATAGCTCTCTCTTCCTCTTCTTTCTCTCTAGACCATCTATCCTTAAGTTTGGCTAGCATTCTAATCTTCTCATTGATTTGAACTTGGATAGCATTCATAGGTGTGGTTTTCTTCTCCTCAAGGGGAAAAGTGCTAATTTTGAGAATCTCGACATCATGAGCAATGTTGTCTACCTTCAACGTGAGGCTATCAAGTTTGTTAATTTTTTCTCTACACTCTTGTTGAAGGCTTTTTGAGAGGTAATGAAGTCGTTAAGCATGGTCTCTAATTCAAAAGAAGAGTTTTTTGGCACTAGGGTAGGTGTTGTTGTTCCCATAAGAGTTGTTAGAGGGGAACGGTCTAGGATTGTTGCTACCAAAATTACTCCTATAAGCATTATTGTTGAAGTTGTTCCTAGAAATAAAATTAACATCTATTTGCTCTCTCTTGAGCAACCAAAGAATTTAAAGGAACATCATGAGGATTACTAGTAGCTTGCTTAGTAACTAAAGACATGATCAAGTCAACTTATCATTTAAATAAGAGATCTCCTCAAGAGAGTTTACCTTTGTACTTGTTGGAGATTGTTCGGTGTGCCATTGAGAGTAGTTTGTCACCATATCATCTAATAGCTTCATGGAAAAAACAAGTGTGGTTCACATAAAAGTTCCTCCCGCGGTCGAGTCTAACAAATTCCGCGAGGTAAAGTTCCATCCTTCATAAAAATTCTAGATAACTGAATAATCTTAGCAGGTGGGTAGTACTTCCCAATAAAAGAATCCTTACATTTATCCCAAGAATCTATGCTATTACTAGTGAAAAGAGGGGCTAACACGACACTCCTTTCCCAGTCCCTTGTCTGAAACTTTTTGCGATGCTATTAACGCAAATGGTATAAATAAAAATCCTTGTTCCCGAAACTGAACCATCTGAGAAACGTAAGCCAACAGCCACCATTTTGAAAAATTATTTCGTGGGTGATGTAGGGCTGACCTGTCTTTGAAAACTCGTCTATGATGTTTAGGGTGAAAACCCACATCTTCAAATAAAGGACCGTCAGACTATCTATGACATCGTTCATTGTTACCAAAATGTTTGGAATGCCTAATCTATCAGGTACACTTCTAAAAATCCTTTCGTGTGTGAAACAAGGGCCAGAAAACCAACGGTTGCAAAGAATGAACTGCTAGCCCTTCTTGACAATCATTTGTATTTACTGAAACTTGTGGGATGTCTAATCTATCAGGCATGTTTCTGCAAAACTTAGCGTTGGTTTTGCACGGCACACAGTTCCTACAATATGGTGTTTGCGATTGCTGTAGAGAACACCGATGACGAGGGGTGTCCCCATGAATCCTTCGGATAAGGGTACCTGGTGCGTGTCAAGATAGAAGGCCCACTGGAAGCTTCGACCAGCGTACGACTGGCCCACTCGAAGCACCGACGTAGGATTCCTTGGCGTTATGGAAGCGCGACTTGGCGTCCAAGACTAAAGATAGATTAGGCAACTGCTTTTCTAAACCTAGATGGACACCTTGCGACCCACCCTAGTATATAAAGGATGGGAGAGGGGTCATCTAGGGCATCCAATCTCATAGCAACACCTCCGGTCCCGAGCGATCTCGCCTCAACCGCCACTGTAACCGCCTCAATCATATTACAAAAGAGAAGGAAGTAGGGGTTTCACCGATTGAGGGCCCTGAACCTGGGTAAATCCCTGTCTCCTGTTAGCCGATGAGTATCGCCAACCTGCACCTCCTCTTTACGATCTAAACCTAGGGTATCTTACCATGGGATTTGCCGAGACCGATCCTCATCAATTGGCACCGATCGTGGGGAAGACGCATGTTGGAATTACAATCTCGGCGGTTCCGTTATCAGCAACCATCAATTCAACGGTTTGAGAAAGATCCAAACCACTCGAAGAGATCAAGTTCATCGCAAGCCTCTCCGTCGCACTACCAAGCTCTCTCGGTAAGCGGCTGGGTCCCAGTCAGCTTTTCGGCGACTACCAAAGTCGCACCCGACAACGAAGGAATCGACAACCCAGAGACAAACCCAAGTGGCAGTTGCGGAACCAATAATGGCGTCAGATCAGATGCAGAAATTTCACATTGAAGTTTCGCTTGAAAAACCACCAAACGCCACGGCAATCCCCTCCACCAGCCAAGCCACCCACCCTGGTGAATACTACGACCTCGAAAAAATACCAGACGAGTTCTCCAAGATGATCCGTAACTACTCGGTCAACGACGAAATCGAGCTCGATCCAAGGTTTCACACCCGCTCCAAAGACTACTCGCGGACATATCGTATTGCATGGAGAAGAAGACATGTCGGCTCGAGGAGTCTCACACCCAAAGCGCAGTTGGACGGGCCCTGCACAATCCACTGTTTCGAAGACGAGTAGGGACTACTCAAGGAAGGCCACACCCTGAGGAACTGCCGCCTGTTTATCGAAATCTCCGATAGACTAAAAGAAGAGAAGCAACGCAAAGCCAAACGAACCCGAGAAACGGCGCATCCACCAGTGCATAACACAGAAGAATAGTATATGTCGTCTCACGGACGGGTGTGCATGATCCAAGAAGGACGACCCTCAAGGGAGAAGCTGGAGGCGAACAATCTACAAGCCCGAGCAGCCAAAGACTTGCTGGCAGAAGAACCCTATTACTTATGTGATTCGGAAGTTAACATCACTTTCTCGCAAGACGATCATCCACCCGCAGTTCCAAGGCCAGGGCACGCGCCTTTGGTCCTTGAAACACAAATTGGTGGATACGATATGACCCGAGGAAAGGGGCAGCAGCCTGAACATCATCTTCATCGACACCTTGCGCAAGATGTTGGTCCCACGATCAGTCTGGAGGAACTCAGGCGTCACACTCTATGGCATAGTACCAGCCGAAGCAGCTTCCTCACTGGGAACAATCAAGATCGGTGTAGTCTTTGGGAGCAAGGGCAACTTCGCAAGAGAAACACTAGAATTCGAAGTGTTGGACTGGAAGTCCCAATACCAGGCCATACTCGATCGATCGGCGTTTGCGCAATTCATGGCAGTCCCGCACTATATTTACCTAAAGCTCAAGATGTCGGGACCCGCCGGGGTCATCACGTTCAGTGGAAGCTTCAAGTCAGATAATGCGACCGAGATGTTCATCAAGTCTCCAACACATTTGGAGCACAACGATAACTCGAAGAAATAGCAATGGTGGTAGACAGGAGCGTCTTTCTACTAGCGAGTAGAAATGAAATAAAGGAAATCACTCGCGACTTCTTCGTCGACAGTGACACCGTCACCCACCAAGTACACCTAATGGACCCAAACAAGACGGTTTGAATCTATGCTCATCTACCAAGCGACTCTCTTGGCTTTCCTCCGAGAGGAGTGGAAAATCTTCGCCTGGTGCCCGGCCGACATGCCTAGAATACCGCAAGAATTTGCAAAGCATGTACTGCAAATCAATCCCAACACCAAAGCAGTAAAGCAAGCACTGCGCAGATTCTGCGAGCCAGAACGTAGAGCAATCGGAAAGAATTCAATCGACTACTCGACGTGCAATTCATCCGGGAGACAAAGAAGGCCACTTGGGTCGAAAACCCTTTCCTAGTGCCCAAGAAAGATACCGACGTACTGTGCATGTGCTTCGACTATGGACCAGTCAACAAGCACTTCCCAAAGGACCACTTCCCTTTGCCAAGGATCGACCCAATAATCGACTCCACCGCAGGATGTGACATCTTGTCCTTCCTCGACGCCTACTAAGGATATAACCACACTAGGATGAAGGAGGAAGACGACGAGCATACCTCGTTCATCACCACTTATGGCATATTCTGCTATAGGAAAATGCCCTTCGTGCTGAAAAACTCTAGAGCCACATACCAACGGATGATGTAAGCATGCCTAAGGGACCAAATCGGCAGAAACGTCCAAGTATACGGAGACGACATCGTCATCAAAACATATAATGCAGACACACTACTCGAAGAACTCCGGGAGACCTTCGCAGCACTCAACAGATACAAGATCAAGCTTAATCCGAAAAAATGCATGTTCGGCATCCTGATACATCCAAAAATGTATCAATACTTTCTTCTTGCTCCATGACTCTTTTGTGTGATATTGCTATGATATTGATGAACTTCCATACACTTTTGATCATATTTGGACTAGCCTATTAACTCAGTGCACCCCAGTGCCAGTTCCTGTTTTCTGCTGTTTTTCTATTTCAGGTTTCCTCCTTATTTAAAGTGCCAGAAAAATTCCGGGGAAAATATAGGAAAAATCAGTGTACGGGAACCTTCCAGAAGAGCCAAAGTGGGGCCGAGGGGAGCCAGGGGGGGCCCAGGCGGCCTGGGGGGCGCCTGGAGCCCCTGGCCCACCTCTGGCTGCCCCCTTTCGCCTATTTATTCCCCATGACGAGAAACCCTCGGGGACGGAACCCTTTTTCGCGATATCTCCTCTGTTCCGCCGCCGCCGCGCTTCCAAGATCGGGAGCACCAGAAGACCTTTTCCCGGCACCCTGCCGGAGGGAGGAATCACCTCCGGGAGCTTCTCCATCACCATGGATGCTTCTCGGATCAACCGTGAGTAGTCCACCTTGGACCATGAGTCTATGATCAGTAGCTATGTGATTTTCTCCTCCCCTCTTTATTCTTCATGGATTATACCTAGTGAGTTGCCCTACATGATCGAGGCACTTATGTAATCTTTTTGTTGTTGCTATGCTGAGTTTGCTGGGATCAGATGGATTATGAGATTATGTTCAGATTGTGATTGAGTTATATATTTGATTCTCTTCTTTTGTATTTATGTTCTTGAGTAATTCTTGCATGTTCTCTGTTGTTGTTTATTTCTTTGGCCAAGTAGTAGGTATTGACTCGAGAGGGGGCGTTATGCATGATTGTGGGTTCATGCCCCCCGATGACTAGCTTGAGAGACAGAAACATGAGTCTAGGGAATGTGTTGTTGCCACAAGGGGGAAAACAACGGTGCTTGTACTTGCGGGTGCAAGGATTGTTTACTTTACGCAAAGTTCTTTAATGCAGTTGTTTGTTGCTTAGAGTTTACACTTTGGGTGGGACTCGCAACTTAATACCAGCGAGATGTTCTGGATAGATATCTCAAGGTGGATGATTAGTAGGTAGATGCAGATGGATTTCGGTTTACTTGTCTTGGCGTACCGCCCATGCTTTTGAGCCTCTTTCTTTCTTTATAGCATAATTAGCATTGGTTTGCGCACATAATCCTGTCAATTTCCCAGCTGTAATTTGTTTACCTCGCATGGATATTTTATCGTCTTTTGGGAGCGAGACATCACTAGTGAACATCATAGGACCCCGGTCCATATTTCCAATATTGTTTACACCTTCAATTTACTTTCAGTATCTACTTTTCCATAGCTATCACTATCATTATTATCCCGTGCGTTTTATCCTTTGTAAACAACAAGGCCGGAGGAATTAACAACTCCTCTGTACTCGTTGGGAGCAAAGCTATCTGTTGTGTGTGCAGGTCCAGGTGAATTTAGCAACCTAGGTTTTAAACGGCGCCATTGTTCACTTCACCACCTACTTGTCGATCTTGGAGTCCTACGGGAGACAATCTAAAACCTTAGCATCTTCGCTAAGGGAAATTTGCCGCTATGCTACATCTCACCTTCCACTTGGGCTAACCAACGAGGGGCAAGTATTATCTCTTGTATCAAGCAAATTTCTGGCGCCGTTGCCGGGGACTCCGCACTTCAATATTGGGGAGTTGCGCACTATCTTTTATCTTTGCTTTTTAGTCTTGTTTGTTTACCTTTCAGTTTTTGCTTTAGTGTCTTTTACCAAAACCCCAAAAAAATTAGTATGTATAGTTCCTTACTTGCCAATCAATGTCTGACTTCTTTGAAACCAGATCTTATTGTCATGGAGGATTCACCAAGGATCAAAAAAAGTGGTAAAAGGAACACCTCTTGTCTCAAAAGGTGATACACTTATGGAAACAAATACACCAGTTGTATGACTATGCTAGAAACTTGTGCTCAATATATAATATATCTTTCTGCAGGGATGAATCTTGTTGCTTTATGAGTCACAGACACCTTGCTTTCCAATGTGAGTACAATGATGATGAAACCTTAGCTTCTTATGCTAATAGAAATTATGATTTTGATGATGCAGAGCAAATAGAAGAATTTGTTGCTTATAAGGGTGCCTATGAAATTACTTCTCTTCCTAAAATATTGATGATGCCCCTTACAAATCTGAGAGTCTTGCTATACTTAATTATTGTTTGTAAAATTACGATGCAAATTATTATATTACTTATCATCTTGAGAGAATCTCTCCCCCATAGGAAGAGACTAATGTTTTGCAGGAACCTATGGAAGAAGAAATTGCTGAACCTCAAAGCTCCTTGGATGAAAAAGAGGAGGAGAGTGACGAACAAAAGGAGGAACAATGGAGCCATCCAAGTCTACCTTATAATGAGAGTAACTCTTTGAATCTTACCTTATATGAGTGTTATGATCCTATGGAATCTGTTGAAATATCCCTTTTTGATGAAGTTGATGCCTTCTATGCTTATGGCTGTGATGCCACTATGGATGATGCTTACGAAGATGAACTTTCTATAGTTCCTCATGTCAAGCATGAAATTTTTGCTATTGCACCCACACTTGATTGTCCTATTATCCTTTTGAAATCTCCAAATCATATTCCGGAGAATTATGCTCTTATTAAGGCTCAATGTGATGGGTAGCATTTATCTTATGTTCCTAAAGACCGTGTTGAAAACTATACACGTGTGCTTATAGGTCATGAAAAACATGATTTATGTGATAGTTATATTCTTGATGCTGTTCATGATACTACTGAAAATTATTTCGAGAGAGGGAAGTTTGGTTGTAGAAAACTTCCATATTACTAAATCACCTCTCTTCATGTTGAAAGTTTTGAAGTTGTTCTTTTTCGACCTTCCTATGCATGTCACTTTGTGCTTCTTTGATTTATTTTCTTACAATATGCCTATGCATAGGAAGTGGGTTAGGCTTCAATTTGTTTCATATTTTCTTCTTGATGCTCTCTTTTTCTTCAAAATTATTATTCTTGTGAGAGCATCTTCTATCATCTTTAAGCCTAACTAATGGCTTTAAAGAAGCGCTTTCGGGAGGCAGCCCGCAAGGAATTTAGGATTTCCTTTTTGTTTTCCTTCTGTTTTTAGTGGTCTTGATGATTGTTACTGCTGTAGCAACATCATTGTATCTTTCCTTTTCAAGCTTTGTGCCTTTTATAGACTCATACGATAAGGGAACTGAAAGTTGTGACATGCTGCCCAGAAAACAGATTCGGTCCTCGTGACTAGAAAAATCAGAGAAAAATCGCAGTTCCTCTTTTTGAGCTGAATGTTTTACACAACATGCTCTATACAATTACGAAACTTTCATATGTTCTGAGTTTTTTCATTTGAGTTGCAGAAGTATCCCTAAAAAATTCTTTACTACCCGCTGGTCTGTTTTTCACAGATTCTGTCCTGTTTTGCCTTTTTCTTCGTTTTGCAAATCTTAAGCTTGCTTTGTCTTTGCAAAAACTTTTTGGCAATCTTGATAAAAAGTAGCTCTTCAAGATTATCTTTATTTCTAGTAGATAAAAAATTATTTTATTATGGGTACTAACCTCGGTAATCAGATTATGATGAGTTATGTATGAAGGGAGTTTTCAAGTGTGCGAGGGAAGATGATGAAAGAAGATTCAGGAGTGTCAACCGCTCAAGCTTGGGGATGCCCCCATGCATCCCCAAGAAATATTCAAGAAGACTCAAGCGTATAAGCTTGGGGATGCCCCCGTGCATCCCCTTCTCCATCAACAATTATCAGTTCGTCTCTCGTTCCACTATATTTTTATCACTTCATGCATTATGTGCTATTCTTAGAGCGTCTCGCTCTTATGTTTTATTTTTAGTTTTCTTTAGCTTTGCTTGCTGTTCATAAAAAGTTAGAACCCAGCTTTCTTTGTGTGGGAGAGAGACACGATCCACTTCCAAAATCTTGAACACAACATGTAACATCCCAAAATTCTCCGAATTTTGGAATGTTAATAAAATTAAATAGATAATGATTGTTTGATTGATGTGTTTGATTTTCTCTGGGATTAAAAACTTTTGGAGTTTATTGAATATTATAAAGAGAGGGAATAAAAGGGCTTTCCCAAATATTCATAATTGGTGTTTTTGGAATTTATGATTTTAAGACAAAACCAACAAAACAAAATGAGAGAAGGTAATATGAGTCCTTCAACATATTAAAAGGTTGGAAAATGTATTAAATCATTATTGGAATTCTTCTAAATATTCAAAACATTTTTCAACTCAAGGAAATTCATTTGAGATGATATAAATGACTTATCCCCTTTTTAATAAAGTTGGAAAATATTTAGAATATTTCTTTAAAGTGTTTAACATTTATTTTTAGTATTATAGATAACTCTAAAATTATTTTAGGGATTTGATAATGCTAAGACAGTTTTTATTTCATTGAAATGATTTATTAAATATTTTAAAAGAGTTGAAAAAGTATTCCAAAGGGATATTTTTATTTTACCAAATTATTTATTGGTGTGAAAATTTTAAAATTTATATTTTATTATTTAGAAATGTTTTGTCAATGCTTTTGACCGAATAAAAATATTTTTAAAAATTTATTGGACTTTATTTGATTTATGAAAAGTATTTTATATTTAAATAAAGCATTTAGAAAATGTTTTTATTTTTATTTTACATTTTGGAAAATGTATTCTTTACATAATTTTCTTTAGATTATTTGAATAATTTAGAAATTTGTTTCGTATTTTTCGGAGTTACGGTTGATTTTATTTTATTGTTTGAAGTTTCGAGTTTTTAAATAAAAAGAAAAAAAAACTGCAGCCGGCCCATTTCGTTTTCCCGCTCACGAGTGAGTTTGAGCCCGAGTTGGATCCGAATTATTTTTTTTTAGTTCTTGTTTTTTTTCTGGCTATATAAGTTTTTCAGAAAATTCTTTTATTTTTATTTTTTACTAGAACCCTAGCTGCGGGACCCGCGGGCCGCCGCCGACGGGCCCCGCGTCGCCGGAAACCGCGCCGCCGCGCCGGACAGCTCGCCTTAGCGCCACGGCCGACGAGCCGCCGCCCGGGCTGGACGTCGCCGCCGTCGTGCGTGGCCACGCCACCCCGTCTCCTCCCTGCGCCACCCCAAGCCGCCGGACCGCCGGCTACCGCGCCGCCGCCGCCGGAACACGGCCCGAGCCGCCCGCTCCGCGAGCTCGCCGGCCGCCGCCGCACGCCGCACCCCGCAGCTGAGCCGGCCACTACGCCCCGCCGGGCCACCCCGTGCCGCGGCCCCTTCGTCTCCCCACCGGCCGGAGCCGCCACCCTTCTCCGGAGCACGTGCTTCCCTTCGCCGGAGTTCTCCGGAGCTCCAATTCCGGCCAGATCTGGTCCCATGGACCCGATCGCGTTTTTCGCAAAAACTTTAATTGTGGATAGGTCCTTTTTGCAGAAAACCCCCTGATCTCGCGCCGGCAATATCTCCGCAACCGTAAGTCGGGTCGAGGTGAAACTTTTTCCTACGCGCTTGTGTTGTTCTGTACTTTAGCATGGAATCGACTTTTCACACTTTGCACACTTTTGAATTTGAAGTAATTTCAAATTCAAAATTCAAATTCCGATGGTCGTATCTTTTAAACCGTTGGTCCAAATCGAGTGATTCTTTTTGCGTTGGATCACTCGTTCCATGTACTTTCTGTCTATAGCATGTGTACACAAAAAATTCAAATGTTTATTGATCTGTTTAAATTCAAATTCAATTCAATTTTGCACTTGCTATGACCTGTGTGGTAGTATTCCGTTTCCAGCGATTCTTCTTGCTTATCGGATCACTTGAGACATGTTATCGGTAAGATTCACACACTTTTTATGTGGGCATGATACTCACCTTGAATTCATAAATGTCCATGATCGCAATTCCTTACCGATGAATCTTTATCTGCTGACTCTCTCGAGTTCACGTTCCACCGATCATCTTCGAGCACATCGACACATTTGCACTTCAAAGCCCTTATGTTTTATTGCTAAAACCTTTGTGTTTGTTTTTTGATCTTTTGGTTGTCTCGTTGTGATGTGATTGCTTATTCGAGTTCCTTCGTTGCGATAGATTTGCTAGGAGTGTGACGAGTAGAGTTGACTGGACCGCGAGAGCGAAGAACTTCACCGAATGGAAAAGGAAAGTTACACTTTGACCATACCTCAAACTATATTTTCTATTATGCATGTAGCAAATTATCACTCTATGCATGTGTAGGAATATATATTAGTTATGATTTTAAACCTTGTAGGATAGCCATATGCTCTGGACTTGTATTTCATTGTCGCCCTAGGATCGTGGTTGTTATATACTACTATTGCTTTGTAGACGGGGATTGGTTGAGTTATCATTTGAGCTATGTGAGGATTAATGACTTGACTAGCATACTTAAATAGAAATCACTCTGGACGGGCAGGGAATGCATCCTGGGGCTCGTGCCGGACCAGGGCTAAATGCTTCCCGAATGGTTGTTTTGGTGGTGAACCGGGTGCGTAATGGCGAGTACCCTCTGACGCAGTGGGCGCCGTCCAGGCTCAAAAAGATCGGACAGACAGTGTGACTTGTAGCTTCCATGTACAACCACTGTCTATATGGGCTCTGGCTTAGATGAGTAAGTTGTGGGGAACCTGGCCCTGGTAGCTAGCTGATGTAGATATGATAGGTGTACCGGCTACCAAAGGGTGGAGGCAACCTCTTCTGAAATACTATGTCTCAATCTTCGGGTTGAGTCCAGTGGGGAAAGTGTACAAACCTCTGTAGAGTGTAAAAAAACTGATCATGATTAGCCGTGTCCACGGTTACTGACAACTTTGAGCAACTGGGCATTATTGTTGTTGGATGGTCTTGACAGATATTTCACCTTTATAAGAATTTGAGTGGGAACTTTTAATAAAGGGATGGTTGGAATTGGTGTAGCCCGATTCAACCATACTTAGGACTAGCAAGATAATTTAAAATTTGATTAGTTGTAGTATGTGAGGGAAAAATCAGCTTTCTGCAAAATAAACCATAAGCCTTTCCTTTGACTTATCCTTGCATGTAGATGTAGGTCTGTTATATACTTTTCGTGTGACTTGCCGTACAAATTAGATGTACTGACCCGTTGCTGGGCTGTAACCTTCGGTGTTGCAGGATTATATACGACGAGTAAGTGGTATGATGTAGGGTTACGATGTCTATACTCAACTTGCCGGTGGAGTTGATGGACGCCACGAAGCTTATATTGTTTTCCGCTGTATTTTATTTCTAAGCTAGCCTTGAGCTATGCAGGTATGCTTTATTGTAATACTGGATCTTCGATGTAATATTTATGACATGTGATTTATTCTTGATATTACATCGTGTACTGTGTGTGCTAGCTATTGATCCAGGGACTAGCACAGAATGCATAGAGACTCCGGTTTGTGAGGAACCGGGTCGTTACAGATGGTATCAGAGCCCATGTTGACTGTAGGTCGTGACCCTAGGAAATGGATAGGAAAATCCATAGGAACAAAAATATTTTATCACTCTTTGACTACTTACTCTCTCCACTAGTATTTATCATCTATTATTCATTTTCTAAAACTCCTCATCTTGTTTTACTATAAATACCCTCTGAGTTGCTTACCCCTGAAGACAAGACATTTGAGAAGTGCATCATCAACCTCGTGGATCAATTGGAGTTATGACCACAAGAACGAGGAGAATACCCTATGGTGCTCAATAAGTTTTGACAGTACGAGAGAAATCTTTAAGATCAGCTTAGCTGAGAAGGATGAAGCCTAGCATCAGACCACCAATTTTATATGGAGTTAGATGAACGAATTTCGCGTAGTATGATGAGATCGTATGTCTTGCACATATGACCTTACTCTAGGTGTTGTTTGCGTGTTTTGACTTTTGTGACTGTATTGTTTGTTTTTATGTGTTGCTGTTGAACGTAGGTGTTTTTGCCTCTTTCTTGTTTGAGTGCATATGTTCGGTGCTATCTTTAGTTGTTGTCTTGTCGGTGATATAGTTTTTGCCCTAACCCTTGTCGTATGGGTTTAATAGATGGAGTATGAAGTAGGACTCACCTTTTCTGGGGCGATGTCGAGACTGAAGGTGGAGCAGTGGATTTATAATATGGAGGAGCACATGAAGATAAACAAGGTTGGAAGTGAGGACATGGTCCCCTATGCTATTAAGTACTTGGTAGAAGAGGCTGCTACTTGGTGGAGAATGCACCAAGCGATTGACAAATCACAAAGGAAGATTACTTGGAAGGAGTTCACAAGGATTTTGTTGGGATCCCGCCTCGTTACCCCGATGCAAAGGACGACAACCCGCAAGAGGCCTCGTGCCTGCAAAATTTGCGGGGAAGAAGGACACTCCTACGAAGAACACCAAGAGGGATGTCCCCATTGTGAGGAAATGCACATGGGTGAAGAATGCCCCACTGCACAAGTCACATGTTTCGTGTGTGAAGGAAATAATCATTACCCGGCTCAGTGTCAATTTTTCATCATGACACAACAAGTATCTCAGCATCAAAAGGAAGGAATGGAGAAGATTATCCCAGAATTCAGGGAAGCCCCCGGAAGAAGAAGATGAAGGACATTAGCCAGATTCAGTGTTTCCGATGCAGGAATACGGCACATTACGCCAACATGTGTCCAGAATTAAAGGAAGCACCCGTGAGGAAGAAGAAACAAAAGGACCTTAGCCAAATTGAGTGCTATCGGTGCAGGAACATGGGACACTACAGCAATATGTGTCCAGAATTGAAGGGAAAGAAGAGGTCGTGATTTGCAAGGATGCTGGCTTGAAGAAGCTTATGATTTGCAATTGGAGGATAGATGTTCGTAGGTGTGCACTAAGTGTACGTTGTTACCTTTTCATTATTAGCTGGAGTTGTGGATCGATGCATGTTTGCTATGGATTGATTAGATGTGTTATGTCATGATTTTTTTTGTTAAGTTTTGTCTTGTACCTTGTGGCCCTGATATGTATTTGGTTGTTGTGGCGTGTTGTGTTTTGCGTTTCTTCTACGTGAGTAGAATAAGTTTATGTTTCATTAGACCCCTCATCTATTTAGTATGCTTCAAAACTAAAGGAGACATAACAACAAGAAGAATAAAATTGGCAAGTGACTCAACAATACGAAGATTACTTCAACAACGCGAAACTGAAGTTACCGTCATTGAAGCCCTGAAGACTTGAAGACCTGGAAGATTCAAAGTTCTACCGTTAGCCCGTTTCGGTGAGCTGTCATTTCTTGTTTTACCAACAGCTACACATCAAAACTTATTTACAAAACTAGTGTGATGTTTGTATGGGTATCTCCCTATCTCTCTCTACCTCTCTATCTACATTCTATTCCCTCTCATCCTCATCCCTAAACTGAAGAAGTTACTACAATGGATGCTAATGTCAAGATTGGAATAAAGATGACGCAACCAATTTCAAGTTCAAAGTTAACCCCGTGTGCCAGGATCTTACAACAAGCAAGCACAATCTTGCTGAAGGAATAACCCCGGAGGAAGTTGGAGTTCACTAGTACGCGTTTATAGAAGTTTGCGCAAACCTGAGTGTTGAGGAAACGATAGATCTTTTTCTTGGCTTGCAGAACTATGGATTTGTCTGAACCCAGTTCAGGATCAAGAGGAATTTTCTGCAATGCTTTGGAGGATGACCGAGTGTTAGATTGCGAGATTCTCTAAACCATATGCAAGGTAATGATTTGGGTGCGGAATGGATTGGCCCCCATGACGATTACCCTATTTATTCGCTCTTGCTATGCAGGATAGTAAATCTTGAGTGACTTACCTATAGTAGAGACGACGATGTTAAGCCTGAACCATAGAATGTTACGATGTGTGACCCCTGTAGGAGATTACCGTTTGTGTTATACGGTGAAGTATAAACCAAGACCGTTTGCTGCAGGTATCCCGTAGGAGTATTATTGATGACCACCAAGAGAGTATCGATAGTTGTTTAGTATTGGCGCCTGACCCGTCAGCCATGAAGTCTGAGTACTTGGAGGACTCGTCTTTTGGATATAGTATTCAAGACAACAATGGAGTATATGAACTATTCGGAGGTTTTAGTCGAAGGAGGAACATTCTTGAAAATTAGTGGATTTGGAAGACCACTCTCTTGCTAAGGAATGGAAACCTCAAAGGAGGAATTCTTGAAACCTCGAAGACCGAAGGTGAAATCCTTACGAAGAATGTCATCGATGGATTAAGATACTGGAAGCCCACACTTATGATGAAGAATTCAATGCCCCATGGAATATAGGAAGTCTGTGTGAAGGACACAATGCCCCAACGGAGTATGAAGAATATGTGTGAAGAGATCGTTGAAGGAGCAAGCTTTTGAAGACCATGTCGCTTTCCTTTTAAGGGTGGTAGTACCCTGTACCTTCGGAGGATCAATGGATTGCCGTTGTGACGCCCCCAAAATCAGACCGTGTACAGTAATCATACACACAGGGTACACAACTGAGATTAGGGTGCCACGGTGATAATATCACAGCACAACACTAAACACAAAAGGATAAACAAATATGTTAAAATAGAGGGGGTCACGCGGACCCGAATACATAAGTCATACAAGCCATAATATCTGAGTACAGACATAGTTAGTCAAGTTTTGCCTTAAGAAGGCTAGCACAAATCACATCAGAGATACAGATCGAAAAGGCGAGGCCTCCTGCCTGGGATCCACCGAACTACTCCTGGTCAACGGGGAACTCGACGTCGTAGTAGGCACCTCCGGGGTACTCCTGCTCCTGGGCTCCAACGTCGGCTGCAACGGCCGATCAGGCAAAACAGTAAAGGAAATAAAGCAGGTGAGTATCTAGTACACCCGCGAGTCTTACGTCCGCTACTAAGCATTATGTATTGTATCAACGGAAAGAAGAGGCTGTATATAGTGGACTGAAAGACAGAAATCCAGAGCAAGGGTAAGAAGCTAGGACTAACGAAGACTAGCATCTTCCGACGATGTCTTGCAGCATGAGGGAAGAATCAGCCAACAGTTCATATAAAGCATAAAGTAACAATGCAGCAGAAGTTGCTGCAGCATTGTATAATAATAAGTTGTAATAATTAACAATGCCTCCGAGTTCACCTCCTCGACATCCCCGTGAGGAAGAAAACCCGGAACCATACAGTTTAATAATAATAGTTTGTAGTGGTAAGATCCAGCTTCAGCATAAAGCGTCCTGTTACCGTGGACACGGCTATTCGAATAGATTATTCTTCCCTGCAGAGGTGCACTTGTGTTACGCTACACGCACGGATCTCCAGGGTGGCGGGAACGTTCTTAGGGAACGCTCCACCAAGGCTATCCGACACTTCATAGCCCATCTTTCAAACTCAACAGAGAGGTCATCCGCCGGTCTAAATCCTAAGTACGCCGAGCCTTGGACCCCAACCCGAACGTACTCCTGCACGGTGCGTGACTGGCCGGTGAAGTTGAAGCAAAACCAAATAAGACATCACCGCGCGAGCAAATAAGACAACACCACTTCCCGGCAATCAGCCCGCAGTACTGCTGACGTCTGAAGAGTCCTCGGACGACACTAAGAAGCAGAGGAGCCCATAACTCGTAATTCCCACGGGTAGGTAGTGCGTACATGGCATATAGCCAACTCAAGAAATTCACTAAACCATTTAGCATTTTAATTAACCTGCGTGACAACCGTTATCGTTGCCTCGACTTAACCGACCCGCGGACAACGAAAGTAGCCAGGACCACCAGTACATCGATGGCTGCCCCGTCGTCCCACCAAGTCACTGCGGTTACCAACAAGGTGAACCGTCTCCTTACCTTGTCTCGCGTGTGCTCCTGGAGGAGCTCGACTTTCGTGGTTTTGGTAACTCTCGCGGCCAACGATCAGGGGCCAAGCACACCGGTACACTAGTCATACCCTCCCTGTTGTCCCGTCGCAATACCTCTCGCGGGCACCGTTGGGTCGCCTGACTTCTTACCTGAAGGACAATCGCCGTTCAGGACCCTATGGCGGTAAGACAAAGTCAGCCTCGAGTGGAGTACAAGGATTACTCCTTGATAGCTCACACTTGAGGTGACTAGGCATAACCCAGATAGGGGCCTTAGACGGTGTCTGCATTGTACCGTACCTGTGCAGTTATAATATTTGTATCCGCGTTCACTCCCCTGAGTGATCACGGCCCTCTACCTAATCCTAGCTAACAATGCGCAGGGCTCACTGCTGAATAATGCATATTAATAATAATAGGCAGCATAGGATAAAGGAAGGCACATCAAGGGGCGACAAAGAACAGGTTATGCAATTGAATAGGTAAGCAACGTAGCAGCAGCAGTAACAATGCCTAGTGCAAGAAATGTACGGAAAGTTAGGCGATATCTGGGGAAGAGAATGGCTCTGCTTGCCTGGAAGCTCGACGGTAGTAGTAGGGTCGTCGACGAAGTAGTCGTACTCAGCAGCGGTGTAGTCGACGGCAGCAGCGGGGTCTACCGGAGATTAAGGGGGGGGAAGAAAAACAGTAAATACACAGCAAGCATATACAAACAGATGCATGACATGACAGACGAAAAGTTAACGGTATTCTAACGTAGTGCAATGTACATTGTTCGGAACGGAAATTCATCTGAGGATGAGCTACCGGTTCCGGATGATTACCGGACAGGGTGTCCGGAGGGGGAAGGATCATGCCGGAGGTGTCGTGGGTACCGTACAAACATAAGGGGGTGTATCCGTGCTAGTTGATCTATTCCGATAAACATTCGTGTTCGGAATAAATTCATCCGGTCACTCTAACAGTACCGGACCATTTATCGAACAGTCGGTCCGGAGGGGGACGGTTCGATGTTCGTTGTGTTAGGGGGGTGTAATAGACATACGGATAGCGTATTCGTATTCGTTATATTTTTCTGATCAATTTTCATGTATAAAGTTTCTGAATCCGAGTTACGGTTTAAAAGTTATTGAATTTCAAAGTTATGTTCTTATATTGCTTGTTTCAATGCCAAAAATAAACTCTTGCCTGTTATGACTTGAATTGAATTACATGCCTTGATTGCTTTACTTTAAAAGTTCTTATATGGTTGTTAGCATGTCACCACAGAAATAATGATTGTTATCATTTACCTACTCGAGGACGAGCAGGAATTAAGCTTGGGGATGTGGATACGTCCAAAAACGTATCTATAATTTCTGCTTGCTCCATGCCTCTGTTGTGTGATATTTCTATGATATTGATGAACTTCCATACACTTTTGATCATATTTGTACTAACCTATTAACTCAGTGCACCCTAGTGCCAGTTCCTGTTTTCTGCTGTTTTTCTATTTCAGGTTTCCCCCTTATTTAAAGTGCCAGAACAATTCATGGAAAAATATAGGAAAAATCAGCGTACGGGAACCTTCCAGAAGAGCCAAAGTGGGAGCCGAGGGGGGTCACGGGGGCCCATGCAGCCAGAGGGCGCGGCCCCACCCCTGGCTGCGCCAGGGGGGCGCCTGGAGCCCTTGTCCCACCTCTGGCTTCCCCCTTTCGCCTATTTATTCCCCGTGACGAGAAAACCTCGGGGACGGAACCCTTTTCACGATCTCTCCTCTGTTCCGCCACCACCGCGCTTCCAAGATCGGGAGCACCAGAAGACCTCTTCCCGGCACCCTGCCGGAGGGAGGAATCACCTCCAGGAGCTTCTCCATCACCATGGATGCTTCTCGGATGAACCTTGAGTAGTCCACCTTGGACCATGGGTCTATGATCAGTAGCTATGTGATGTTCTCCTCCACTCTTTGTTCTTCATGGATTAGACCTCGTGAGCTGCCCTACATGATCAAGGCACTTATGTAATCTTTCTGCTGTTGCTATGCTGAGTTTGCTGGGATCCGATGGATTATGAGATTATGTTCAGATTGTGATTCAGTTATATATTTGATTCTCTTCTTTTATATTTATGTGCTTGAGTAATTCTTGCATGTTCTCCGTTGCTGTTTATTGCTTTTGCCAAGTAGTAGGAAGTGAATCCAAGAGGGAGCGTTATGCATGATTGTGGGTTCATGCCCCCGATGACTAGCTTGAGTGACAGAAACATGAGTCTAGGGGATGTAATGTTGCCACAAGGGGGAAAACAACGGTGCTTGTACTTGCGGGTGCAAGGATTGTTAACTTTACGCAAAGTTCTTTAATGCAGTTGTTTGTTGCTTTGAGTTTACACTTTAGGTGGGATTCGCAACTTAATACCAGCGAGATGTTCTGGATAGATATCTCAAGGTGGATGATTAGTAGGTAGATGCAGATGGATTTCGGTCTACTTGTCTTGGTGTACCGCCCATCCTTTTGAGCCTCTTCCTTTCTTTATAGCATAATTAGCATTGGTTTGCACACATAATCCTGTCAATTGCCCAGCTGTAATTTTTTTACCTCGCATGGCTATTTTACCGTCTTTTGGGAGAGAGACATCACTAGTGAACATCATAGGAACCCGGTCCATATTTCCAATATTGTTTACACCTTCAATTTACTTTCAGTATTTACTTTTCCGTAGCTATCACTATCATTATTATCCCGTGCGTTTTATCCTTTGTAAACAACAAGGCCGGACGAATTGACAAAACTCCTCTGTACTCGTTGGGAGCAAAGCTATCTGTTGTGTGTGCAGGTCCAGGTGAAGTTAGCACCCTAGGTTTTAAACGGCGCAATTGTTCACTTCACCACCTACTTGTCGATCTTGGAGTCCTACGGGAGACAATCTAAAACCTTAGCATCTTCGCTAAGGGAAATTTGTCGCTACGCTACATCTCACCTTCCACTTGGTGTAACCAACGAGGGGCGAGTATTATCTCGTGTATCACATCCCAGCCGGAAAACTTCTCGGGTACATGGACTCTGCCCGAGGAGTCGAAGCCAATCCAGAGAAATTCCAAGCACTTGCCAGGATGCAAGAACGAGTCAACATAAAAGGCGTACAACAGCTCACTGGAAGACTCACAGCCTTGAGCCGTTTCATCAGCAGACTAGGAGAAAGGACACCACCATTTTACCAACTACTCAGGAAAGGAGGAAAGTTCAAATGAGAACCCCTGTACCCCTATCAGCAGCCGTTTCGCGGACTTAAAGAATCTTTCTCGACTCCACCCATCCTGGCAGTGCCACAGGAATGAGAACCCCTGTACCTCTACATAGCAGCGCGGAGCAGCGTAGTCAGCACGACACTCGTTGTCGAGCGCATGGAAGAAGGAAAAATGCAAGGCATCCAAAGGATAATCTACTACCTCAGTGAGGTTCTCACAAAATCTCAACAGAGTTACCCACACTATCAGAAGCTCGTGTACGCCATAGTCATGACATCACAAAAAGTAATACTTTGAGGAGCACCCAATTACGGTAGTGAGCAGCGCACAAAACTCGGACATCCTCAAAGACCGAGGAGAAAAGGGTCGAGTCGCTGAGTGGAACATCGAACTCAGCCCTCACGATTTGCAGTTTAGGCACCCAACGACTATCAAAGCACATGTTCTCCCAGATTTCTTGGTCGAGTGGATGGAGGTACAAACACCCGACCCTCCGGACCTCGCCAATTCATGGAAGATGTTCTTCGACGGATCGAAAAGGCACCAAGGAGCTGGAGCAAGCATCGTGTTAATATCACCCAAAGGAGACAAGCTCAGATACGTGCTCCACATCAACTTCAAAAAGGCGTCAAAAAACGAAACAGAATATGAGACACTCCTCCATGGCATGTGCAAGGCAAAAGCTTGTGGAACCACTTGCCTTGTAATCTACGGCGACTCCAACCTCGTCGTCCATCAAGCAATGAGAGACTGCAAAGAAGTCGCAGATAACATGTTGGCATATCAGAAGCTCTACCACACTCTAGAAGGATAGTTCGACGGGTGCGAGCTCAACTACATCACCAAGGAAAATAACACAAAAGCAGACGAGCTTGCAATCATCGGATCAACCCGAGGGCCAGTCCCCGCGGGCGTTTTCCTCGAAAGTATCAGCTAGATATCAATCAAAACCAGAGCACTCACGCCAGCAGTGACCGCAGAAGTCGTCGACGTAAACGAACTGGCACAAGTAGCAATAGCAAACCCAGTCGTTGACGAAGAAGGCAACAACGCAAACGAGGAGGTAGAGCCGGCGGTACCCGAGGGCCCGGCCTCGACAAGACCTTGCTTCAGATATCTGATACACGACACCCTGTCGCAAGACGTCACGGAATCTCGGCGCATCACCCGACGATCCAAGGCATTCACCATAATCAATGGATAGCTCTACAAGCGCAACATTTCTCAAGTACTCCAAAAGTGCATCGAGGAAGAAGACGACAATGTACTACTACTCGAGATCCCCGAAGGAGTTTCTGGACACCACGCGAGAAGCCACACTCTAGTGGCTAAAGCTTTCCGAGCAGGATTTTACTGGCCAAATGCGATGCGCAACACAAAAGACATCGTGCGACACTGCATCACCTGCCATAAATTTGTCAGCAGGCCCCACACACCAGTGTTAGAACTCAAAACCATACCACCATCCTAGCCCTTCGCAACATGGGGACTTGATATGGCTGGTCCACTCCAGAAATCTTCAAAATGCGGTCGAACACATCTCCTAGTAGCAGTCGACAAGTTCACCAAGTGGACCGAAGCGGTGCCAATCACCAGCTCGACAACCCTCACGGCTGTCAACTTCATCAGGTCAATCATCTTTCGGTTCGGTGTACCGCACAACATCATCACATACAATGGTACAAACTTCACAGCATCACAATTCGAAAATTTTTGCCAGGAACTGGGCATCAACATCAACTACACATCAGTCGCGCACCCGCAGTCCAACAGACAAGTCGAGAAAGAAAACGGGCTAGTATGCGGCTGTCGGGAACCAGAATATGCGTATGTAATTCCTGTTACAACACAATCATATGGAGAGCCGAGAGCCGTACCCACTTGTCTAAGCAGACAAGGCCAAGTACAGAACACTCTCGGAAAGCATCGAACGTGAGGGGCATCCCATCCAGCCGGATGATCAATTGAGATGGGTCCTCATCGCCCGCTCACAAGCCTAAATGATTATGGGTGGTGAAATCCCATACTCATAGAGAAGTCGCCTCAACCATATTATCGATTGAATTATAACACTTACATAAACAGACTCCAGCCCGATCACTTAGTCGCGGTCTCGGGCGGGCTTGATCATACAAAAAAGTGTGCTACATGGCAGATTCACGAGCAATCGCATCGCGATGCCCCAAGCTGCGCACATATAAGGGCCACTTGGTGTATAAAAGACCACCGACAAGAACACAACTAAGCTATCGAACCCCACACTAAGACATGCATTCTATAAACATACACGCAACATACATGTTTAGTGTAAACAGTAGGTACACATTGCATGAACTCTACAAAGTATATCTTTATTGACTTACACGTAGAGCATACAAAGATCACATGTCTGTGATCAACCTTACATCATACAACGGAAGCAAATTAGGTCAGAGTACAGAAAAGTTTAACAAATGGCTTAGAGAAGCCTTATTCAACATACATGCCCTTCCACGAGGGACCAGACTGTTGTCTGGAACTATACTAGCTTAGTCAACGTCGAGCTTTAGGAAGTTGAGTCCATCGGGGGGTGGGTTCTCATCTATAACATAGAATAAGAAAACGTGAGTACAAAGTCGTACTCAGCAAGATTTACATCAGAACTATACTACTCATGCTCAAGTTTCAAGGTAAAGGGAGGTGGGGTTTCAACATGCAAAAGTGCCAGCTTTGACTTGGCTAGTGTTGTACTACGAGTACCAGACTTGAGGTAAGAAGCGTACACGAGTCCACTACCAAGTCTCCAACCAATACACCACTATGGATACTTCCTCGACTTCCCCACGAGGAAGCATGCCATAGCACTCACGCTTATCTTGCGAGTTTTAGAAGTATCCATTCAAATTGTCTAATAATCAAGCACAACTTTCCAAGTAGTCCCTTACCGCGGACGCGGCTATTCGAATAGTTTTGTTAACCCTGCAGGGGTGTACTGCTACACACATGAAACTATCAGTTACCGCTTGGATCTCGTCACCCTTCAAGCGGGTGTCGGCTTGGATAATTTCCACAACTTTTACCTCACATCCAATTCTAATCCAGGAATCAACCATCTGAGTTGCACACCGCTCAAGTGTCCGGCCGGGTCAACGATACGGACTAAGACGATGTAGGCGACCGAGATGCCACCTTAGCAGATGGTTTTACTGTCTCACAGGTCCACCCCCATATCTAAATGATGCAAACTTTCATTCATTCTTTTTCTATTCATATGCCAAATGGAAAGCACGAACTAGTGACTCCTGGACTTGAACTAGGGTGAGTTAGTAGGTTGAGCGGGGGTCCATGTGCCCAACATGTGGTAGTACTCTTCGTCTTGGATCACCACAGAAGAACTCGGGATTAAGGCGGTGTTCAACGAGACAACCCACTGTGTACTCCTACACACCCTCTCATCGTTCACCTTGTATTAGGGTGGATTCACCAACACAGTTTCACCTTCATCAACACCATGTTCACTACCATCCCGCCTCACAGATAAAAGTAACCTCATTGTGAACTCTAGGCATGCAATAAGTTGTAACAGTTGCAGGGGCCACATGATATTAATCAACTCCTATGTCAGCTAGGATTGTGGTTTTCTTACTATTGTGACAAGATGATAGGTCATGCATCGGATATGGGTTCAACTATGCGGTAGAATCGATAAAAAGGTGATCTCCTAAACATGGATAAGCGAGACTGAGAGGGAAGTGGGATTTTATAGACTTGATCAATGGGGCTTGCTTGCCTTGCTGATGATAGACGGGTCTAACTTTCTTCTTCTTCGAGGGTGACCTCCATCTTGGAAACACTGTTACCGAAGAAATCATCAAAAAAGGGGGGCAAAAATAAAGTACTATGCTCAAGCACATGTTAATGTTGTGACATGAGGTATAGGGTACTGGTTTGTGGTACATTCCATTTTATTGAAGTGTATTGCAATGAATTTCAAATTCAAATTCAAATTATGCCATATGCATGTTTGCTACTGCTCACCCATTTTAAAATGGTTAAACATAGAAACAAGTTGCATATTCTGAATCCTTGCATTTTTTTCTGATAATTTTTCATATATTATATGTTTAATTTGGAGTTAAAATGAATATTCTATGATTTTTCAAAGTTTATATCCTTTTCTGGATTTTTCTGAATTATTTTAAATTTGAAAAAGGGATTATTGCGTCATGCTGCCATCAGCATGACGTGGGGGGGGGGGGGGGGGTGGGTCTGACCCATGGGCCAGCCCTGTCAGTGGCTCAGGGGGTTAACCCCCGGTTTAATTTAAACCCTGGATTAAATTAGACTCGGGGGCCCACCTGTCTGTGACCCAAAGGGTTAATTAGGGGGTGGTTTAGGTCCTAATGACCGGGGCCACGTCATCGCTCGCCGGCGACGACCACTCTGCGCGGCGGCGCCCGCACGGAACGGCGGAGCATGGCTCCATTTGGCCAACGAATGGCACCAGGTGACTCTTTGTGCTCGCCCGCGTCGATTGGTGTAGGAGGGGTCACCTGCGCTGCGGGAGACTACGTCGGCGACGACGTCCGTGCGGCAGCCAAAGACAAGCTCGACGGGCGTGAGGGTTCTAGGCACAGGAGAGGCTGGGGATAGGGGGAAAAATATGGGGAGCTCACCCCGGAGTACATTGCGCTGACGGCTACGGCGGGGATGGCTCGGTGGCGACATATTTCTCGGCAAGCTCCCGCGGCTCCGGCGAGGCGAAGGTTGAAGAAATCGGAGGCTCCAGTGCCTCCGGCCTCGCGATCTTCGGCTCGGGGACGAGACGAGTGCGCTGCGCGTGCTGGACAAGGTGGCGGCGGCTGAGGAGCTCGTCGGCCATGTGCTTTCCACGGTGGTGCTCCGGTGGGTTCCCTGTCGACGAAGAAATCGCAAGAGGGAGAGGGGGAAAGTGAGCCAGAGGAGGAGAAAGTGGTTTTGGGCCTCTCCAGGGCCTCCACGGCTATGGATAAGTTGAAGGGGGCAGCGAGGCAGCTGCCTGGCGGCCATGCGGTGCCCGCCGGCGACCTGCCTGCCTGGCTGTCCTGGGAAGAAGACGGGGGTGCCCTTTTGGGCTGGGCCGAATTTGCCACTGGGCCCAGTTGAGTGGGCTCTTTTCCTTTTCTATTTTTCTCTGTTTTATTTTCTGTTTATTTGTTTTTCTTTGAATAAAAAATAGCAAAGCATTTTATAAAATCCCCAAAATTTTAATTTGGACTTACATGGCATATAACTAGCCACTCCCAAGTTTTAAAGATTTTTGAAATTCAAACTATTTGAGTTTCAATTCAAATTGGGGTTTTATTTAATTTCCAAGCCCTGGTTGGAATTTTTGAGAAATCTTGGTGCGTGCAGTGGGACCCACTTCAATTTATATGTGATCATGCATATTTATAAGACTTTTCAAAAATACCAGAGGAATTTATGGAAGCAATTTTTAGCTGGCCTTTTGAATTAAATTCTCTAGGGCTTTTCTTTTCCCCATTTTTGAATTTCTTTTTGAATTTTTCACATGATGCAAAGGGTCAAGCAAGCCCTAGCACTTACCCTAGTTGGGGTTGTGACAACTCGCCCCCACTCAAAAGAATCTCGTCCCGAGATTCAGAACTTGTCGGGATGAAGGTGGGGTACTCGGCACGGAGGCGATCTTCTCTTTCCCATGTTGCTTCTTTCTCGGAGTTATGTGACCATTGCACTTTGAGAAACTTGATCTTCTGACGACGAGTGACACGCTCTGCCGAATCGAGAATACGAACATGGTACTCTCGATAAAAAAGGTCATCTTGGAGATCAAGCGTTTCATGGTCGACTTCATGGATGGGGTCCTTGAAGCAACGCCTGAGTTTTGACACATGGAATACATCATGTACTCGGGAAAGGTGTAACAGCCCAGTTTTCACAAAAAATAAAAATTTTGTTTTCGGTGTGAATTGTTTGATTGTCTGATTTGTTTGCGGTGTTTGCATCCCCGATTTATTGATTGGCGATTATTTTTCACCCTCTTATCCCGTATCGGACGGAGACCGACCCTTGCCACCTTGACACTCGACCTTTGCGACACCGGGTTTCAGCCGATCACTGTCGCGAAAACCGCACGTGACCAGCCGCAGCCAACGGAACGAAAAACCCCGTTTACTAATTAAACGGGTTATTTTTATAGCTCGCCGGAAAGTGTTTTCGGAACGGTTCCAGCGTGAGGTGAACGCCTCCGGCTCGACGCACTGATCACGCAGTTCGAAGTTTTACCCGAATCGGAGGTACTGCGGACCTCCGGCAGTCAGAAACGTGAGCACCGTGCGCGTGAGACAAAAACCGGGGATGTTTTTGCAAACTGCCAGCCACCCATGCTATATAAAGACCACCACACTCCCACCCATTTTTAGGGTTTCCCTAACAACTAAGTTGCAGCCACCCCCCTCACATTAGCCCATTTTTCGCATTTCTCCCAATGAGTTCTGGACCGTCAGATCCGGAGATCCGACGGCCCGGATCGCGTCAGCTCTCCTCTCTCTCTCTCTTGACCAAGCCGCCCATGCCCGTGGCAACCGCCGGCCACCTCCACTCCGGCCAGCAGCCAGCCGCCGGCCACCCGTCTCCTCTCCCTTCTCCTTTCCCTCCATCTCCTCCTCCCCTCGCCTCACCCACCTTCTCCTCTGCGCAGGCCCTCCACCGGAGGAAGCAGCCGCGGGTGCCATGGAGGCCGGCCCGGAGTCCGCCGCCCGAGCCGCAGCTTGCCGGGGCCGCCGCCGCCTGGGGTCCTTCGTCGCCGCGCCTGCATGGCCTCCTCTGGATCCGCCCTGCCGCTCCTGGTCCCCTCCTAGCGCCGCTCGTTGCCGGCGGGAGAGCTGCCGCCGCCTGCCGCTCCCGCTCGGGAGGAGCACGAAGCTCGCGCAGCCCCAGCGCCCGGCTGGGCTCCTCCATCGCCTGGGTCGGCGCCTCCCTTCGGCCCAGCCTGCCCGAGCGGCCCAGCCGCGCCAGATCCACTCCAGCAGCCAGATGGGCTTGGCCCATTTGGGTGAGCCTCTGTTTTTTTTTTCTTTTGTTACTTATCTTTTTTTTCTGCTGCCTGTGAAAATTGCTAAGTCTGGAGCTATTTCTGCTGCTGATTCAATTTGGCACTGAGATTTCCCGTTAAACCGTAGTTCCGTTGAACGTGCCCCCAAAACGAAAGTTGCTCAGAAATGCATGTACTTTAATTCATCTTTTGTGAGCATTTGGATTTGATCTCATCTTGATTGTGTAATTGTGTGCTGAACAGGGCATCAGGCCGTTAATTGCAATTATTTCCTGTTATTGTGCTGCTATTGCTGAAGCTGTTATTTTGTTGCAACTTCGGTCAACGATTGCTTCACAACCGTTTATCGGAATTGAGTGATTACAATTGCATTTTGTTAAGCATCATGTCTAATTTCATCCCATGTATTGCTACGTCATGTTTCTGCACTTTTTCATATAGATTTACCCCTGTTTATACAGCATGTCTGCATAACTTGTCTTGCTTATATCTTTTTAACCGTAACTCCGTTTGGGGTGTTCTTTATATGTAACTTGATTATTTTATCGTGTACTTTGTGTTTATGCTATTGTTTGCTGTTGTTAACCAACCTAAAATATGGTTTAGGGCAGAACAGTACCAAATCCTTTAATCATCGTGCGGCACTTAGTGATATGCCATGTTTAGGTTGTGCCTCACTTAAATTGACTAGCATAGATAGTTTACATTGTGCTTCACCTCTTGCCATGTTTGTGTGCTATGCCATGCTTGCTTGAGTTGCCATGTTAATAACCGTTGTTTGGTCGCCTGTAGCTAAGCAACTTGAACCACCGTAAACGTGCGGTATTCGTCGTGTGTGACGAGTACTCCACTTAAATCGTTAGTAACCGCTCTCGACGGTAGGTGCGATGTCTCGTGTTGCTTCTTGTTGACTCTTGCTCGTGTTTGCCTCGTAGTAATAGATGGTTGCTCGTTGATTGCTTTCCAGTGTTTACTTCTTGTGTGCTCCCGCGGGTACCTCTCGGAGACGATGCGAGCTTGCGATCAACTACACCTTCGGAACCCGACTTATCAACAGGCAAGGACTATACATTACTTATGATCCATTCTATTTCAACCAGCGGTTTGCATTCTAGTATAGGTTAGGTTCGATGTTTGATCCTACCACATGTTTATAGCCACTTTCAAACCGATACAGCCATGTCCCCTCCTAGCAAACCTTGTACTGCTATGTTACTTTCGGTCGTTGCTCAGCCCCTGCTTCGATTGGTGCAGGAGGGAGTCACCTGCGCTGCCGGAGACTACGCCAGCGACGACGTGCGCACGTCGGCCGAAGACAAGCTCGACGGGCGTGAGGGTTCTAGGCACGGGAGAGGCTGGGGATAGGGGGGAAAGATGGGGATCTCATCCCGGAGTCAATGGCGCTGACGGCTACGGCGGGGATGGCTCGGTGGCAACGTATTTCTCGGCGAGCTCCCGCGGCTCCGGCGAGGCGACATTGAAGAAATCGGCGGCTCCAGTGTCTCCGGGCTCGCGATCTTCGGCTCGGGGATGGAGACGAGTGCGCTGCGCGTGCTGGACAAGGTGGCGGGGGCTGAGGAGCTCGTCGGTTACGTGCTTTCCACGGCGGTGCTCCAGTGGGTTCCCTGTCGACGAAGAAATCGCGAGAGGGAGAGGGGGAAAGTGAGCCAGAGGAGGGGGAAGTGGTTTGGGGCTTCTCCAGGGCCTCCACAGCGTCGGATAAGTTGAAGGGGGCAGCCAGGCAGCTGCCTGGCGGCCATGCGGTGCCCACCGGCGAGCTTCCTGCCAGGCTGTCCTGGGAAGAAGACGGGGGTGTCCTTTTGGGCTGGGCCGAATTGGCCACTTGGCCCAGGTGTTTGGGCTCCTTTCCTTTTCTATTTTTCTCTGTTTTATTTTCTTTTTATTTGTTTTTCTTTGAATAAAAAAATAGCAAAGCATTTTATAAAATCCCCAAAATTTTAATTTGGATTTACATGGCATATAACTAGCCACTCCCAAGTTTTGAAGATTTTTTAAATTCAAACTATTTGAATTTCAATTCAAATTGGGGTTTTATTTAATTTCCATGCCCTGTTTGGAATTTTTGAGAAATCTTGGTGCATGCAGTGGGACCCACGTCGCTTTATATGTGATCATGCATATTTATAAGACTTTTCAAAAATAGCAGAGGAATTTTTGGAAGCAATTTTTATCTGGCCTTTGGAATAAAGTTCTCTAGGGCTTTTATTTTCCCCATTTTTGAATTTCTTTTTGAATTTTTCACATGATGCAAAGGGTCAAGCAAGCCCTAGCACTTACCCTAGTTGGGGCTGTGACAGCGGCGGCATCAAAAAGTGGCTCCTCGCACCACTCGAGTAGGCCACAAGTAACTGGATAGAAGAGTTGCCCGTCATCCTATGGAGCCTACAAACCACGCCTAATGCCTCGAACCAATACACACCCTTCTTCATGGTGTACGGAGAAGAGGCAGTACTCCCACATGACCTCAAATTTGCAGCCCCTCGCATCACGAGGTACGAAGAGGAAGAAGAAGAAGACGCACTCGCAGAAAACAAAGACATCGCGCATGAACCAAGAGACACAACCCTAGCACGGTCAGAAGGGTATCAAGACAAACTACGCACATACCAAAGAAGCCGACTCCGAACAAGAATTTTTAGCGAAGGGGACCTCGTCCTAGGGCCAACACAAGAGAATGTCCATAAGCTCGCCCCAAAGTAGGAAGGACCCTACATAATCTCAGAAGTAATAGGATGAGGGGCCTATAGACTGAAGAACACGAAGCCCGACGAAGACGTGGGAAACCCGTGGAACGTTTGAAACCTACGCCTCTACTACCCATAAACTACCCACTGACACTTTCTCCCCAGCACCTTGATATCGGGGGAACCGCCGAGAGGCAACCCATGTAAAAGACTAAAAGCAACAAAACATATGTTGCCCAAATTACAATACTTTGGGGACTCACCCTCTCCCCCGAGGTGTTATACGGTTACGCAACGACAATACCCTGGCACTCGGGGGCTCGAGCGTGGACTAGCCTTCTCCCCCGAGGCTTTTTTCGCTTACGCAATGATAATACTCTGGAACTCGGGGGCTCAAGCACGGACTGACTTCTCCCCCGAGGCATTTTTCGCTTACGCGACGATAATACTCCAGCACTGGGGGCTCGAGCGTGGACTCACCCTCCCCCCTGAGGCGTGTCTCGCTTATGCGACGACAATACTCTGGCACTCGGGGGCTCAAGCGCAGACTCACCCTCTCCTCTGAAGCATTTTTCGCCTACCTAACTACACTATTTCGACACTCGCGGGCTCAAGTATAAACTTTCCTTTTTTACTCAAGGAGTTTTTCTTCCGCCCCTCGATGATCATACATTGGCAAAATTTACACCAAAGGTTCGAAGCAAAGATACTACCCTCAAGATCCTCCCTTCTAGAAAAATTATCTTACCCTCGAAGAGTCAAGGGACAACGCACATCATACAAGAATAACAAGGACCTTATGAAAATAAAAGCACTAGAATCCCTCGAGGAGAACAGCACCGCCACATCGGAAAAGGAAGTTTAAAGTCTTCGCCCGATCGCAAGAAATTGACCAAAGCATCGGGGGATACTCCCACCGGGAGCGTGGTCGCACACCCGACGAGTATTATAGTACAGATCAAACGACATAATGGGGCCAGTTTAACGGAACAACTCTATCCTATGCCTGACTATATGAGTCGAACATAGCCTCGGGGGATAATCCTATCAGAAGCGCTGCCGCGCACCCGATATTATCACAAACCTAGGCCCCCGATGGATCAGACACTCCACAACATTTTCTGTTATACCTCAAAGGGATACAAGGTCAAGCACTGGAGGACAATTTCTCTTATACATCAAAGGGATACAAGGTCAAGCACTCAAGGACAATTTTTTTTATACATCAAAAGGAGTACACGGCCAAGCATTACAAGGAATTATGACTTCTACATGCGTGCTCATGCTGAGATAATTGGCACTTTCCCACATCTTGACGACCATCATCACAGACAAAGGGAAATTTCTACCCTAAGACACGTGGTGAAGCCCGCCTCCCCCTCGAGCTTGTTGGCCTTGACCTACCGGTGCACTCGCTTGATAGGTGGCTTGACATCGGAGTCCTGTTTAGAACTAGAAGAGCATGCACCACCAGTCGAGGAGTCGGCAGAAGAAGAAGCCACAACCGAACCGCCAAGAGAAGAAGGAAGAGAAGCTGAAGCACCCCTTGATTCTCCAGAACTGTCACTGCTCAAGCTCTCCCAGTAAGGTTCCAGATGATTCCCACCAGCATCAAAAGCATGAATGGTGAGAGTATCTTCACCATCGAAACGGAAGCAAAGACTATCACCCTCGTGCAGATTCAGTTTACGAGAGAACGACCTCCAACCAGACCACAAGAAGATCAAGAAAGAACTATCAACTTGGAGATCTATCCACAAAGGGGACAGGGAGAACCCTTGAAGCTGAAGCCAAAGACATATCAAGTTAATCTCAGAAATAATCAGAGCAAAAGAAATCGGAAGAGGAATTCGACTAGCAGTCCGGCTAAGAATGCACAGAAGAAAATAATAGCGCCAGACGCCTTCCTCCGCAGCAGCCCTGGCAGGCACCATCGCAGCACCACCGCGCCCCCGCTGATGTGCGAGATATGATAATTGTCGGGACCCGGGGTTAGCGTATGCAAGTCCCGCTACAACACAATCATATGGAGAGCCGAGAACCGTACCCACTTGTCTAAGCAGACAAGGCCAAGCACCGAACATTCTCGGAAAGCATCAAACGTGAGGGGCATCCCATACAGGCCGGATGATCAACTGAGATGGGTCCTCATCGTCCGCACACAAGTCTAAATGATATGGGTGATGAACTCCCATACTCATAGACAAGTCGCCTCGACCATACTATCGATTGTATTATAACACTTACATAGACTTATTCCAGCCCGATCACTTAGTTGGGGTCTAGGGCGGGCTCGATCATACAACAAAGTGTGCACGAGACGGAGTCTCGAGCAATGGCTTAGAGAACCCTTATTTGTAAACAAGCCCTTCCACGAGGGACCAGTCGTCTGACTGGGACTACACTAGCTTGATCAGTCATCGAGCTCCAGGAAGAATCCACCATCGGGTTCAGTGGGTTCATCTAAAACATAGAATAAGCAAACGTGAGTACAAAGTCATACTCAGCAACACTTACGTAGGAGATATACTACTCATGCACATGTATCAAGGTAAAGGAAGGTGGGGTTCATAAGAAGAAGTGCCAGCTTTGACTTGGCTAGTCCTGAACTACGAGTACCAGACTTGAGGTAAGAAGCGTACACGAGTCCACTACATGTCTCCAACCAATTACACCACTATGGTGTCCTTCTCGACTTCCCACGAGAAAGCACGCCATAGCACTCACGCTTATCTTGGCAAGTTTACAAGTATCCAGTTCAAGTTGTCGAATAATCAGGCACAACTTTCGAAGTAGTCCCTTACCGCAGACTCGGCTATTCGAATAGTTTATTAACCCTGCAGGGGTGTACTGCTACACACATGAAACTATCAGTTACCGCCTTGGCCTCGACACCATTCAAGCGGGTGTCGGCGAGGATAATCTCCACTACTTTTAACTCACAGCCAACTCAAATCCAATGGAGATGCCTATCTGGGTTGGATTCCATGTCGTGAACCCGGCCGGTTTACCGATGTGGTCCCAGAAGATGTGTGCAGAGTCCCAAGCCGGTCTGAATAGCCGTTCTTTCACTTCGCAGACCGTGCGACAGACCTACCAGAACTCCGAACTACTGCGACTCATTGAACCGAGAAGGGGTGAGTTAGTAGGTTGAGCGGGGGTCCATTTTCCCAACATGTGGTAGTACTCTTCATGTTGGATCACCACACAAGAACTCGGGCTTAGGGCGGTGTTCAAGGAGACAACCCACTGTGTACTCCTACACAGCCTCTCATCATTCACCTTGTATTAGGGTAGATTCACCAACACTGTTTCACCTTCTTCGACATGATTGCTACCATCCCGACTCACAGATCAAAGTATCCTCATTGTAAACTCTAAGCATTCAATAAGAAGTAACAGTTGCAGGGGCCACATGATATCAATCAACTCCTATGTCAGCTAGGATTGTGTTTTGCTTCATACTGTGACAAGATGATAGGTCATGCAAAGTATATGGTTCAACTATGCGGTAGAATCGATAACAAGGTGATCATCCTATTTCATGCATAAGTGAGACTTAGAGGGAAATGGGTTTTTATCGACATGACCAATGGGTTTTTGCTTGCCTTGCTGACGAGGTTCACACACGGTGTCTTCAACGAAGGGGGTGCCTCCGGTTCTGGCTCCACTTCTATCCGGACAAGCATGGCAAACATCGGATCAATATAAATGCAATGCTCAAACACATGATCAATAATGTAGTGTGATGTTCATAGTCACAATGTATTGGCAATTCCATTTAAAAGAAGTGGAATGCAAAGTCATTTGCAAAATCACTCCAAATTTGAAGTCAAAATAATTCCATATGGACAAATGCTATTGTTCACCCAATTTAAATTGATCAAACTTGAAAACAAAGTCCATATTCACATTCCTTGCATTTTTCTGATAATTTTAGACATATTATTTGTCCAATTTGGAGTTAAAATGAATTAGTTATGATTTTCCAAAGTTTATCCTATTTTCTGACTTTTCTGTAATTTCTTTTAATTGGAAAAGGGTTTATTGCGTCATCATTGCATCAGCATGACATCAGGGGTTTGACTATGGTCAAACTGACCTGTGGGGTCACCTTGTCAGCCTCTCTGGGTTAAGTCCCTGTTAATGAAATTAACAGAGAGATTAGAGGGGGCCCTGGACCCACCTTTATGTGACACTCGGGGTGGTTAATTAGTGCTAAACGCCTAGCCACGTCACCTCGCCGGCGGCTCAACGCCGGCGACCACCCAGCACGGCGGAGCTCCTCGGGACGGTTGTGCGGGGCATGATTCGCAGTGCCAGAGGTACTGGAGTGCAACCCGTGCACTCGCGCGTCGCGTGGAAGCCACGTCGCGGCCAGGGGGTGACGGAGGCGACGGCGGGGGCCTCACCGGCGGCAACCGAAGCACGGTGGCGACGCGGGTGGTTCTACGGTGCAAAGGAGGGGGCACGAAGTAGTGAGCTGCGCTCCAGGTGGCTCCGGGAACTCAATGGACACCACCACGAGGGAAAAGGGGCACATGAGAGACCTAACCGTCGTCCATGGTGGCGACAGAGCTCGGCTCCCATGGTGGCGCAAGACAGAGGGCGAGAGGGGGCTAGCTGGGTGAGGGGAAAATCTCACCGAGATGCAGGGAGTACGGTGGTGCATTGGTTGGAGGCGGGGAGGGCTCAACAGCGATGGAATTCGGCGAGGATCTTCACGGTGGCCGGCGGCGACTTGGTGGCTTTGGCATCGTCTACGGGGCTTCTGGCTCTATTCCTTCCGCGGCTTGGCGTAGTCGACGATGGCGAATCCTCTGGACACGGTGGCTCTGTTCCTCGACGGCGTTGGCCACGCGGGGGCTCTTCGGTGAGCGGCGGCGCTCTCGGAAGGAGAGCACGGGAAGGGCATGTGAGAGGGGGAAAAGACCGAGGGCGCTTCGGGACGTCTCCAGGCGTCGAGACGTGGACGCGGGGAAGCAGGAGGTGGCGGGGAGCTCGTCGGCAGCGCGGTGGCATGCTGCATGCATTCCACCCAGCAGCTTGTGGGCGCGGGGAGGAAGACGCCAAGGAGAGAGGTGGGCTGGGCATGCTGCTGGGCCGGCCAGGCTTGAGTTGGGCCTCTTCTCTCTCTTCTCTGTTCTTTTTCTTTTCTAATTATTTTCTGATATTTGTTTTGTCTTGGCTAAAAAAATAGCTAGACATTTTTTATAAATGCCCAAAATTTATATATGGCTTTACATGACCAGTGACTAGTCACATACAAAAGTTGAACATTTTTAAAATACAAATTAGTTGAACTTTAATTCAAAGATTGGTTTAAATTTAAATCCATGCTCCTGTTTGAATATTTGAAAAATCCATGAGCATGGGGTAGGTCCCACATCACTTGATATGTGATCACACTCATTTATGAGACTTTTCAAAAATGCAAAAGGAATTTTTGGAGCAGCTTGTATTCTGGCCATTTGAATTAATTTCATTTGGGGGGTTTCTTCTCCCATTTCAATTTCTTTTTGAAAAATTTCCATGATGCAAAGCGAGACTTGATCCTAGCTCATACCTAACAGAGGGTTGTGAAAATAATGGCTTCTCACCCTTCGTTGGTTACCCCAAGTGGAAGGTGAGATGTAGGATAGCAGCAAATTTCCCCTAACTTAGAGGATAGTGTTTGTCTCCCGTAGGACTCCGAAACTGGCAAGTATGTGACAATGGCGCTATAAATTGGGCGGTTGACGTGGACCTGCACACATATATAAATAACTTTGATCCCAACGAAGTTCAGAGAGGTTGTCAATCTCTCAAGCCTTTTCGTTTACAAAGCATCAAACACAAGGGATAAAGGATAATAGTGATAGCTACTGGAAAGTAAAAGCAGGAAATAAATTGAGCATGGAAACAGTGATGACAATATGGACCGGGGTCCCATGATGTTCACTAGTGATATCTCTCTCTCAAAAGACGATAAAACTGCTATCCGAGGTAAACAAATCACAGCTGGGCAATTGACATGATTAAAAACGCACTACAATGCTAACTATGCTACAAAGAAAGGAAGAGGCTCAAAAGCATCGGCGGTACGCCAAAATAAGTAGACCGAAAGTGTAAACCCAAAGCAACAAACAACTGCATTAAAAGAACTTTGCGTAAAGTTAACAATCTTTGCAACCGCGGTTAGAAGCACCGTTGTTTTCCCCCCTTGTGGCAACAGCACATCCCCAAGACTCATGTTTCTATCACTCAAGCTAGTCATCAGGGGGCATGATCCCACAATCGAGCATAACGTTCCCACTTGGAGTCACTACCTACTACTTGGCCAAAGCAATAAACAACAACGGAGAACATGCAAGAATTACTCAAGAACAAAAATATAAAAGATAAGAACCAAATATATTACTCTATCACAAACTGAACATAGTCTCATAATCCATTAGATACCAGCAAACTCAGCATAGCAACAGCAGAAAGAATTAGATATGTGCCCTTATCATGTAGGGCAGCTCAGAAGGTTTTAATCCATGAAGAACAAAGAGGGGAGGAGAACATCACATAGCTACTGATCATGGACCCATGGTCCAAGGTAGACTATTCACGGATCATCCGGGTATTGTCCATGGTGGAGGAGAAGCTCTCGGAGGTCAATCCTCCCTCCGGCAGGGTGCCGGGAATAGGTCTGCTGGCGCTCCCGATCTTGGAAGTGCGGAGGCAGCGGAACAAAGGCGAGATCGCGACAAAGGGTTTTGTCTTTGGAAGTTTCCTGTGACGTAGAATAAATAGGCGAAGGGGGGCAGGGGGCCACCAGGGGTCTAGGCGGCCCCCTGGCGCGGCCCGACCCTAGGGCGCGCCGGGAGGGTGTCTGGGCGCCTGGTGGTGGCCCTCTGGGCCCACTTTGTCTCTTCCGGAAGCTTCTGGTACGCTGATTTTATATTGGATTTTCCCAAATTTTTGGAGCACTTTTAGTATGGGGGAAACATGAAATAGAAAAACAGAAGAAAACAGGAACTGGCTCTAGGAAGAACTGAGTTAATAGGTTAGTCCAAATATGATCAAAAGTGTATGAAAGTGTATCTAAATCATAGCAATATCACACAAAACATGCATGGAGCAAGCAGAAATTATTGATACGTTTAGGACGTATCACCCACCGCGAAGAACGAGGAGCACGGGCACCATGACCATGGCGGCCTTGACCTCGGCCAGCCATGCCACAAGAAGAACCGATAGAAGCTACACGACCACGGCGCTTTGGAGCTATGTCAAGCAAGTAGAGGAGAAAGAGATGGAAGAAGAATGGTTGCTGCACACCATAACAACAACATATATATACGCCAAGCAGGGGGCAAAAGAGGAACATTTCAAGAAATCCAAACGGCTCCACAATTAATAATCAAGACCGGCGCATGCAACGCTACGAATTCCAAGATGATACGCCCTTTCCTATCAAGGGGCATTTAACACGGCATAAAATCATGCATGTTCCCATGCCAGCCTTGGAAACCCAACAGGCAGCAACAGTGAAGGGTCAGAGCACAGTACCCAAGACAAAGAAGATGTGACGGTTCACAAACCTACCACCATCATCAAGCGCGTCATCAGCAAGAATCAGTACGAGCCCTTGCATCATGATAACACAGATGGGACGATTCGGGACCGGCAGAGGCAAACCTGTCACGAGAAAGATGCCCTACTCTTCAGTTTTTTTATTCTTTCAAAATTTTGATAATATCAAAATCTTACTCCCATTGGGAGCGCCCTATCATTAATGAAACAGAGCACAGACAACATGGACCAAGCCTCGAGGGTGCGAGTGGCCACTGCCCTCCAAACAAAACAAACACACCTACAGAGTTTGGTTGCTCCCTCACCTAGATGAAGAAGTGCACGAGTGGCTAATCGCACTAACAAGCAAGACTCTAAAGGCACACATAAGGACAATCCACCCGGGAACTCGAGTGCTCCACAGGTGCTTACACTACTAGTCCACTCAACGACTCTCCGAGTGGGTGCATCTCTTGCTATTTCCTCGTCCGAGCTTGCAAAACGCTCCACGAGTGACTGCTATTAGTCCACTCGATCGTTCTCCGAGTGGGTGCATTCTATTTTGGCACTACGCCCCTACAAAAATTGCCTAGGCTGCGACACACAGCACCCCAGATGCCGCGCAAGCTCGCGCGTAGGTAAGGCCCCGTTGCACAGATGGCAGGGCCGGGACTTGCCACAGCGTGACTTCAATCCCAACGGTTCCATGCGCGATGCATGAAGAAAGTTGAGCCAATAACAGATGCGTTAAGGCTGTATGTGCTGAGACTGGCGGCATTGATCCTGTAAGCCCTGCAGCGGCATGGACTTTGCTTGACACCGTTTGTATCCAAGTTTGTGTCGAGGGGCACGGACATGATTGGGCTACTAAGGTATTTTCCGCTAGAGCAATTCACCAAGGCTCGACCAGACGAGTACTTTGGGCCGTTTCACCTTAGCATCCCTCGAAAAAACTATCTCTTATGGCTACCAGCCGACGATTCGCAAGAAAAGCGACACGCACAACTACAGTTGGCTATGGATTTGAGTCCCTACGTGATTCTTCGAGTCCCCCAGGCACTCGGGGGCTACTGACGAGGGGGTGTCCCCATGACTCCTGCGGATGAGGGTACTTGGTGCGTGTCAAGACAAAAGGCACACTAGAAGCTTCGACCACGACTGGCACACTCTAAGCATCAACGTAGGAGTCCTTGGCGTTATGGAAGCCGCGACTTGGCGTCCAAGACTAAAGCTAGATTAGGAAACTTCTTCTGTAAACCTAGATGGGCTCCTTGCGACCTAGCCTAGTATATAAAGGATGGGAAAGGGGACGTCTAGGGCATCCAATCTCATAGAAACACCTCTAGTCCCGAGCGATCTCGCCACGACCGCCACTGTAATCACATCCACAATCATAAAAAAGAGGAAGAAGTAGGAGTTTCACCGATTGAGGGCCCTGAACCTGGGTGAATCCCTGTCTCCTGTTAGCCGACGAGTATCGCCAACCTGCACCTCTCTCTGCGATCTAAATACAGGGTACCTTACCATGGGATTTGCCGAGGCTGATCATCGTCAACCTACGGTTCTAAAAAGTGAATCGCTACCTTAGTAAAGTAAACATTCTGAATTAAAAGATAGTGTATGATGTAAAACATATCATAAACATCTCTTAAAATATAAGAGTTGCGATGCCAACTGTTAAATAAAATAAATGAACTAGGGGTGACGCCGATTCCAATCATTGACAGATTGCTTTGAATAGTTGTGGGTTATAATGGTCGCATGGCCCTCTACCAATGGTCATGCGGTCATTTTTGTGGTCAACTATAATACACAGTACGCGTGCAGTTGTACGGCGTCTTGGGAACGCGACCGTGCATTATTGAGTAGTTCCTCCCCTATTCTACACAAACCGCCCATTGAGTAAATAGCGGGGAAAATTGGGTTCCACTTCCACTACTCCATCTCTATCTGTCTGTCTCTCTCTCTCTTAGCATCTCCCGGCTATCCAGACCTCGATCCACAGTTCGTCACCCCAAGGCCATGGCTTCTTCATTGCCCCCAGCTAAGCATGTTAGGTGTATAGTGGTTTCCATCTCCATTCTATTCCATTACTCTTTATCCTTTTTTTGTGAGGAACTCTTTCTCCTTTCTGCTCTGATCTTTCTTTTGACATCATTTTTTAATTCACATCGACATACAGGTCAGGTGGATCTGATTTCCAGGAAAATCACCTGGCCATCATCGGTGAGTTATGCCATGCGTTGGATAGGAATATAGAGAATTTCAAGGTTGCCATCAAGGTGGCTGAAGTGAACATGGATGAAGCCATTTCCGCCAGGGGGCAGCTACTGAAGCAAGGGGAGGATTCACTTGCAACACTTCGGAACGGTGGCCCTAAACATCGACCCCATGCATAAAAATGCGAACCTGGAGGTGGAGTTCAACCGTGCAAGCAGGGATACATTGATCCTTCGCGCGGAAGCCCTAATGGAGAACAATGCAGAAATGGACAAGATAATCCAGAGGGCCTAGGCAAATATAGCCGTGGAATAACTTTATGTGTTTGTTTAAGTTATCAAAATAAAATACTATGTTTATGTAGATCAGGAAGTGTGTGTCTTCTTATATTGCTCTTAATTAAGAACATCTCTGGTCGATCTCTAGCCCACTAATGAGTAATTCCAGTCATGTTTATATATACTACTGCATTATTTAGATTCCTCCTTATTGATCAGAAAGATCAATGTCATCAGATTTGTCTTTGCGGCTCACCCACAAACTTAGAGACTCCTTATATAGGGTTCTTCTAAAGGATATGTTACTTAGCCTCAAGCTGAATTCCTTAGCAACAGACATGTTTTTTCGGTTAAGAGTCAATGGGTGCCATGGAACTCTCCTACTTCCCCTAAATAAGTCATACACATGTGGATGTTTTACATATATATGTCGGCTTCTTAGATAAGAGTCGATGAAAATCATCAAGCTCCCCGATTCTCCTGACTAAGCAATATACATGCTCAGAGCCGGTAGAGGGTTGTTCAAGCCCCTAGGTATCTAATAAAAGGTGTAAAAATATGTATGATGCAATATGTATGATGCAATGTATTATCCAATATGAAAAAGTATGCAATACGAAAGACTATGCATAAGTGTGGCGAGAGCCGGTGCGACGAGAGTCGACTTTAGATGTGGCGAAATCCCAGTGCGATGAAGATCGACTTTATGGATTGTGGCGAAAGCCTAGTGCGATGAAAATCGACTTTATGGCAAAAGCCTGGTGCGATGAAAATCGACTTTTATGGCGAAAGCCTTTGCTATGAAAATCGACTTTCTGTTAGATATGGCGATAGCCTATTTGCGACGAAAGTCGACTTATATGTTAAATATGGCGATAGCCTAATGGAATGAAAACCGACTTTATACTTATTTATTATGTGACGAGAGCCGGTGAGATTAGTGTCGACTTATATATATATGGCGAAAGCCGGTGTGACGAATGTCGACTTACATAGATGTACAATAGTGTTCCTGTTCTACTCAAGTATAATATGGACGGAGTTGTGCGATGTTCCATGGCCTGGGAGTCTCCTCCATTGATGTGCGTGACTTTGCCTTCTCACGTATATCAACCAGGTAGTAGGATCCATTGTATAGGTCCTTGCTGACCACACACGGTCCTTCCCATGGAGAAGATAACTTGTGCATTCCATCCTTTTTATGTATGAGGCGGAGCACTAAGTCACCTTCCTGGAAAGTCCGACTTATGATACGACGACTATGATATCGTCGCAGATCTTGTTGGTAGATAGCCGACTGAGCTGCTGCTGGTTCTCGTTTTTCATCGGGAATATCCAGGGCATCCTGCCTTGCTTTTTCATTGTCGGCTTCCACATAAGCTATGACTCTTGGTGAGTCGTGACGGATGTCACTTGGGATAACGACTTCTGCTAAATAGACCAAGAAGAAGGGTGTGTAGCCTGTCGACCTGTTAGGAGTCGTCCTAATACTCCACAATACTGAGGGAAATTCTTCCTCCCAGCAACCCGGCGTCCTTTCCAAAGGAACAAAGAGTCGGGGTTTGATGCCCCGGAGCAAATCTTGGTTGGCTCTCTCGGCTTGTCCATTGGTCTGTGGGTGAGCCACTGATGTAAGGTCAAGTCAGATGTGCTCGTTCTGGCAGAATCGCTGCATAACCCCCTCTGACAGGTTAGATCCATAATCAGTGATGATGCTGTGGGGGTAGGCGAATCTGTATATTATCTTTTTCAAGAATTTTAGTGTTGTTACCGCATCACATTTGCTGACCGGCTCTGCCTCAACCCATTTGGTGAACTTTTCAATTGCCACCAGTAAGTGTGTATTCTTGTTCGCTGACCTTTTGAAAGGTCCCACCATATCAAGCCCACACACTTCAAAGGGCATGTGATAGGGATCATCCTGAGTTCTTGAGCCGGGACATGAGCTTGCTTTGCGTACCGCTGACATCCGTCGCACTTCTTGACTATATCCTCTGCGTCTGCATGCGCTGTAAGCCAGTAGAATCCATGTCTATAGGCTTTAGCCACGAGTGAACGAGAGCCGGCGTGATGCCCATAGTCTCTAGAGAGTATTTCAATGAGGATCTCTCTACCTTCTTCTAGTGACACACATCTCTGAAAAACGTCTACAGGGCTTCGCCGATGTAACTCACCGTTGATGAGTACAAAAGATTTGCTCCTTCTGACAATTTTCCTGGCCAGTATCTCATCCGTAGGTAGGATTCCCCAGTTCTTGTAATCCAAATAAGGTACAACCCATGAGGGGGTGGCGTGTATTGCGGCCACCAGAGCCGGTTCTGGATCCGGCTCCGCTATATCATGCTCCATTGGTGTTTCAACAGACGGCTTCGTCAAGACATCCAGGAACAAATTTGGTGGAACTGGCTTTCTCTGAGAGCCGAGCCGGGATAAAGAGTATGCGGCTTCGTTTAGCTTGCGCTCCACATAGTCCAGTATTTGGTAACCGGCTTCTCTAGAGGTGCTTGGATTTTTTCCAGTCATTGATAAAGTGAACCAACGCCTGGGACTTGATAGTCGTGCATGGTTCATACTTGATGGGATAAGCCCCCAACTCTATAGCCCACTTTGCAATTCCTCCCGTGGCTTCCCGGTTCTGGATGATATCTGCAAGTGGTGCTGAGCTGACTACAATTATGGGGAGCTCCTGGAAGTAGTGTTTGAGTTTCCGACTTGCCATGATTACACCAAGGACCAGTTTCTTCTAGTGAGGGTAACGTTGCTTCGATGAAGTCAAGACCTCACTGACATAATAGACCGGCCTCTACAAAGGGTGCTCTTTATCTGCTTCCATACGTTCAACCACAACGACAACACTAACAGCTCGATTGTTGGATGAGATATAGAGCAACATTGGCAACATTGGCTCCTTTGGCATAGGAGCCACTAGGCTTGGAGCCTGGGATAGTTGTTTCTTCAGTGACTCCAGAGCCTGATCAGCCTCATCATCCCAGATGAATTTTTTCGACTTTCGCAAGAGTCGGTACAGGGGGGTCGCGTTTTCTCCAATTCAGCTTATGAACCGGCTTAGGGAAGCTACACACCCTCTGAGTCATTGGAATCCTTTCACTGAGGCCGGCTTCTGAAGAGCCGTGATAGCATTGATTTTCTCCGGGTTCGCCTCAATGCCTATCTCCGACACTATGTATCCAAGGAGTTTTCTTGCAGCGACCCCAAAGGTGCACTTGGCCGGATTTAGCTTCATCTGGTACTTGCGTAGATTCTTGAAGGTTTCCTGGAGGTCGCTGATGAGTGAGTCGGCCAGTTAGGACTTGATAACTATTTCATCCGTGTAAGCGTGGACATTGTGCCCAATTTTATCCTTGAGGCAATTCTGCACTGTTCACTGACATGTGGCTCATGCATTCTTCGATCCTAAAGGCATAGAAGTGTAGCAATATATCCCAAAAGGACTAATGAAAGTATTTTTCTCCTGGTCTTCAAGAGCCATCTTGATTTTGTGATAGCCAGAGTAGGCGTCAAGAAAATACAGGAGCTCACATCCCGCAGTAGAATCTATGATCTGGTCAATGCAAGGTAGTGCGAAGGGATCCTTTGGGCAAGCCTTGTTTAAGTTGGTGTAGTCGATGCACATACGCCAAGTCCCGTTATTTTTAAAAATGAGGACCGGGTTTGCCAGCCACTCCGGATAGCAAACTTCCATAATCAACCCGGTGTCAAGGAGCCGGGCTATCTTTTCCCCAACGGCGTTCGTCCTTTCAGCATTGAAACATCGGAGGAATTGCTTGACCAGCTTCAGTTTCGGGTCGATATTTAGGTGGTGCTCAGCGAGTTCCCTCGGGACACCTAGCATGTCAGAAGGTCTCCATACGAAAATGTACCAATTCTCAAGGAGGAACTCGATGAGCACGCTTTCCTATTTATCAGATAACCCTGTCCCAATGATGAACTATTGGGAAGCGTCACTAGGGACAAAGTCGATTTTCTTGGTGTCCTGAGCCGGTTGGAACTTGGGGTTGTTGTCGGGAGTCGGTTTCTTTAGGATGGTGGAGTCTGCCGGGTCTACCTTCTCATGGTATGCTGTCAAGTCCTCCTTGGCGCATGCTGAGTCCGCAAACTTGACGTGTTGTTCGTTGCACTCCGTGGCCCTGGTGCGACTCCCATTTACCGTAATCGGTTCGTTAGGACCAGGCATTTTTATCTTTAGATAGACATAACATGGCCAAGCCATGAAGCTGGTATAAGCCGGTCTTCCCAAGATGGCATGATATGGGCTCTCGATTTTTACCACCTCATAAGGTATGATCTTAGAGCGAAATTTTTCAGTAGTTCCAAAGGCTGTCTCCAGGATGATTTTTCCTATCGGGCGTGCCGACTTGCCTGGGACTATTCCATGCGAAACAATCTTGGAGGATTGCAGTTGTTTATGAGTCCGTCCCATTCTGCGGAAGGTCTTGTAGTAAATGATGTTGATGCTGCTTCCTCCATCCATGAGTACTTTGTCAAGCGTGTAACACCCAAGTTGTCGAGAAACTACCAGGGCCAGGAAGCCCGGGTTTTCTACCACTTGTGGGTGATCATCCCTTGTCCAGGTGATCGGCTGTTCGGACAAATTAAGCGACCTGGGACAAGCCGGCTCTGTGACCACGGCCATCGCAGCTCTCTGCTGCAACTTCCTATCTCTCCGGTAGGTGCTGGTGGTGAAGACATGATAGGTTGAGTGGTCTTGGAGCTTTTTTGATTTTGTTTGGAATCCAGCAATCCCGGATGTGTTTTGCTGCCCTCCTCCCCTGGATCCTTGGTGTTGAGGTGCTGTGTCGGGTCCCTGATGCCCAAAATCTTGGTTATGGTTGTTCTGGCCGGCTACTCCACCTGAACCAAGGGGTCCCTGGCCTCCATGCCATGAGAACTATTTCATGAAGTTTCCATCTTCCCAGGTGTGGTTGGCTGGACGACAGGGTTTACTATGAGTTCGGCAAGGCCTTTTTACAGCTTCTTCAAAATTGGTTGAGGCCCGGAAACTTCCCTCCATCTTGCGGTAGTTGTTTCTCCCCTGCTTCTGCCTTTGGAAGCCGACATTTGTGTTGGCTACCAAGTCGGAAGCATTCTGATCGAGTCGGCGCTTGGTCTGTTGATTTTGGCTCTGATATCCTTTGCTATTGTTCTTTTTATCTTGTGCGGCTTTATCCTCTTCGGGGTCAGCGTCCTTGGTTTTGTCAGACTCGGCATACTTGTTGACCGCATTCATGAGTTCTCCCATGTTACTGGTCGTCCTCTTGAGTCGGCTGATCTTGTAAACTTGGGGCTCAAATTTGTAGTTTCTTTCCAAGACGATCACCGTTGTTTAAGAAGTGATGGTCTCCGAGAAGTGCACTATGTCTGCGACTCGTCGTGCCCAGCTCAGGGCCGACTCTCCTTCCTTCTGGACGCAATGTTCCAAGTCGACGATTGTGGTGGCTCGTCGCCAGGTGCCTTGGAAATTCTTGATAAACTTTTCTTTGAGATCCGTCCAAGAGGTGACAGAGTTCTCTGGGAGGTTTTTAAACCATGTACGAGCCGGCCCTTCCAACATCATCGTGAAGTAACGGGCACAGACTTCTTCACTGGCTTGCAGCATGTCCATGGCAAGATCGTCGCTTTTGATCCAAGCCACTGGGTCCATGTCGGCTATATAGTTTGGAATTTTACGCGGTCCTTTGAAATCCGGGGCAAGCGTGTGTTCCTCAAGACCGACACCAAGCACCGGTTGCCTACGGATCTGCTGACGAACTCGGTATTTTGATCCTGCGGTGGAATTTGGACCACTGACTCTATACGACAATTGGTGTTAGGAGCCGGTAGGTCCATATTTCTCAGTGCCCCCTGGGGGTTCAGGGGTGGCTGAGCTCCGTGATGGCGATGGCTGCTCGAGGAAGCAGGAGCCAGTGACTCTGCATGTCGACTCATACTCTGATATGGAGTCTCGTGTATGTATGGGACCCCTTGTGAGTATTTGAGCTTGATGTGTGATGGCAGTCTTGAGAAAGTCGACGGCTTCCCGAGCGGCGCGATCTGCTGGAGTATCCCCTGAATTGGCGCGTTGGTGATGAAGTGAGTTACCGCCATGACATTGTCCATGAGATTATTGAAATGATGGGAAGGTGTATGGAAGCGATCTGGGCGTGGCGTAGGAGCCCGCTGTCTGGGTGGTTTGAATCCTGGGGGAGTCGACCGGTCGGGGCTATGGAACAGTGCTTGCCCTTGGAAGTCAGGGGGGAGCCGACTCGCATATCCTTGTGGGAGCGTATGGGCGAGTCTTAGTCGCTGGGTCTCTATCAGTCCCGACTTTTCCCGGGTACGTCTAGTTTATCGAACGAGCCGGGCTTCTCTCTCGGCCATTTGCTCTTTTTCGGCGTCGACCTCCCTCCGCAAGCTTGCTACCCGTTCCTTGAGTCCATTGACCCTTGCCCTCCAGGCCTCCTGGTTTTCCGTTGTCACTGTCATGGCCAAGGCCTCATCGAGGGAGCTCAAGGCGTCTGCGAGGGCTTCTGGTCAAGAGGGGACTTTCTCTGATGGTCGGGCAGCCGGCTCCCTATCTGAATTAGGAGCCGTGATAGCGGCCGGCTCTGAACCTTGATTTTGAGCTGCCTGACTCCCATGTCCTCTAATGTCGGCCACGAACACTGTGGCCCAGTATGGAGGTTAAAAATGAGCATAATTCGGGTTGTACTCAGGAACTCCAGCGCCGAGTCTGTCGCTCCCCGCGGATCGGATGGACCCCTCATCTGAGAAGCTTCCTTCACTAGGGTATGACTCGGCATCAGTTATTTCTTCTGAGGCGTCATACATTGGGGACTCGACAAAGCGCTCCGGATCTGGAGACTCATCAATTAATCCGACAAAAGCGTGTTTGAAGCCGGCATGTCGCTGACTCGAGGTTTCGATGGGGACTTCTGGATCTGGATCTGTCTCAGATCCGTCTGTCCTGCCGATGAAGATGTGGATAGACCTGATCGGGACCCGTAATCCTGATTCGACAGAATTTGCTTCAGGGCCCCAGGTTGAGTCGTCGATGCAAATCTTTCTGCGCCGGCTTCTAGTGATCCTTCCAGCGACGAATCCTTCCATGCCTTGTAGAGCTCCCTCCAGAATCTCAACACCTGCATGCGCAGGCCCCACGGTGAGCGCCAACTGTCGTGGTAAAGTCACGACATATGTCCGAAGAGTCGGACTTAACATGGGACCTTTGCTACGAGGCGAATTCGTGGAGAGAGTCGGCATGGACAAGATACTCGGCGATTTATCCAGGTTTCAGCCCCTCTTTGTCTCAAGGTAAAAGCCTACTCCTCCTTCTTATTTTTATGGGTTCCGACACCTCGAATAGATGAGTCGGTGGATCAATTACAAGAGAGTCGGTTCCCAACCTTAGCCTTTTGAGAGATCTAGTCCTATCTTGGATTGAGATCATCCTGACTCTAGATCTCGTGGACCTCGACTTATAAAGGCGCCGGGTCCCGGGATTCCGCGAGTCTGACTCCGACACGCGGTGGAGTCCTATCGTACTTTACAAATATTCTACGCGCTAAACAAGGTAACTCGAATTCCTTCTACGACTTTGATCTTCATGCTTGGCGCAACTGTCTCATGACCCGGTCTTCACTCGTGGGCTTTCCTTAGGTGAGTCGGCCCGTAGTTCCTAATGTCGGTTTATGGGCTTGGTCCATCCCCACGACAGAATCGGTAACGCTGTACGAAAGGGAGCTTTGGCACCACCACTACCGCGAGCATTACAACGACGAACTTGTCGACCACGATGGAGACGGCGTCTGAGGGTGTTGCCGAGGCCAACGCCGATGCCGACAAAGACGATACCGATATGCCGTCCTCACTAGTCATCAATGTCTCCTCCTCCGACGATGCGTAGGACCGTCGGATCCCTCGGCGACCGGCCATGGTCTTTGTTTAATCACTTATAGTAGTAAAGCCCCTGTCTATTGTTAATGTTAATGCTAGCTCCTTTTAAGTACTTTACCTACTCCATTTAGTTATCATAATCATGGGTGTTTCCTCATTAGTTTCCTTAAATTAGTAGCTACTGATGTTTTTATGAAATGCACTGTATGTTCGGCCTGGAACTAGGAAAATTTGAGATAATTTTGTATGTTCTAAATCATACAAAATGGCTAAATAAGAAGGTAACTTTGGGATATACCGTGATCACAATCAATTATTAAGATAGAAGCATTTCCTATGAAATTTTTTGGTGCCACTTTATCCATGCATATAGAAAAAAAAATGCATGTCGCGCAAAAATAGAACATCCCCCCTTCGTTTGCCTTTTCAACACACATTCCCCCTTTCTTGTTCAAACACCCCCTACACATTTCCCCCTACCTAAGCCCAAGCCTTCGTCACCGACCTCCTCGCCAATGACAAACCCTCCCCTGTTCTCACCCCATAGACCTAGTCAGTTAAGATCCAAAAAAAACCCTCTTCATCAACACCATGCCACGACCGCCGACCCGAAGCACCCCATTCAAATCACCACCACCACTTCCCACAAACCCCAGGTCCCGCCGTTCGCTATGTTCCAGGCGGCATGGCCTGGATCTCAAGGAGCACTTGGCCATGGAGAGGCAAATCGTGTCCTCACTCGCTGACGAGGCCGCGGTGGCGTCCATACGCGCAAACCCTAAGATCCTCGAGGAGCACATGGCCGTCGAAGCCACCTTGAACGTGTCACACAACGACGCTAGCTCAAGGTTGTCGGCTTTGCATAGCAGCTCTTGGTGTTTTTTCGGCGGCACTGTCGGTGCCTACGATGAACCCTACGCTATGTTTTCTCAGTGTGCTCGTGCTTACATGAACTCTAGATCAAGCATGTTGGTGAACCACACCGACCAAGAGCAGGGCACCCACGACATGCAGATGTCGCCCTCTTCCAAGGGGAAAGAGAACATCATCATCTCTGATGACGATGACCAGTAGCTCGTTTCAGCTTACCTAATTCATGTGTTCAACTAACCATCTTATGCTTAGTTCATTATCTTTTCTTTCCCTTTGCAATGTAATGCCATTATGTAATATGCTCTTCAATAACACTTACATTAACATGGTGTTCAATTTCAATCTTTATTACGTGTAATTCTTCAAGAATAAAAGGGTTCTAAGCATTATGTTCTGATTAATTATTCTCCGGTTTCTGGTCTGATCGTAGGAATGGAAGAGGCCAAGGAGAATTATAAAAAATGGGTTCCTACAGAGGAGGGCGAAACAGAGAAATTTGCAGATCAAGTAAGAAAACTGACTACTCCGCTTCCATGCTACACCTATATGTTTACTTATTCCCGGACGTTCGTGGCTATCACAGGTATGGCATACAGACGGCTGTTCAGCCCTCCTATCTCTATGTCAGTGTTCTTAGCTCTGCATCAAGAGTCAAGTTAGACTCATCCTTACAGGTGGAAGGATGTATATTATAGTATTGTAGGTGCAAGAAACATTTATCTATTCGTCATTTATTTCAATGTCCTAACAGTAGATATAGTTTCTCTCTTTTGTTGCAACACAAAATTGAAGAACTAAACTGTAACAACCCAGATTTCACAAAAATTAAAATTTTTGTTTTCTGCGTAAATTGTTTGATTGTCTGATTTATTTGCGGTGTTTGCATCCCCGATTTATCGATCGGCGATTATTTCCCCCCCCCCTCTTATCTCGTACTGGACGGAGACCAACCCTTGCCACCCTGACACTCGACCTTTGCGACACCGGGTTTCACCCGATCACCGTCGCGAAAACTGCACGAGACCAGCCGCAGCCAACGGAACAAAAACCCCGTCTAATAAGTAAACATGATATTTTTATAGCGCACCGGAAAGTTTTCTCGGAACGGTTCCAGCGCGAGGTGAATTTCGCCGGCTGGACACGATGATCGCGCAGTTTGAAGTTTTACGCGAATCGGAGGTCCTGTGGACCCTCAGCGGTCAGAAACGTAAGCACCGCGCACGCGATGAGAAGAGCCGGGGATGTTTTTGCAAACTGCCAGCCACCTGGGCTATATAAAGACCACCACTCCCCCACCCCTTTCTAGGGTTTCCCTAGTCCAAAATTGCAGCCACCCCCTCCACTTTGCCCCAAAAATTTCCCCATTTTCGCAGTTTTATCCCCAAAATCCAAACGCTAGCCACCCAGCGGATCTGGACCGTCGGATCGGCCGATCCAATGGCCCAGATCGCGCCCTGGCCTCCACCAACCTCCAGCCATCTCCTCTCTTGTCTGCCTCGTGGAGAGCCCCACCGCGCCGCCGCCTTGCTCCGTCCATCACCGGCGTCGAGCCGCCGCGGACGCCACCCCGGTGAACCCCCCTCTCCTCTGCGACCTTCTTCTCTCCTCCCTCACCTCACCCCTCGCTCTCCCTGACCAGGTCACGCAGGAGCTCGCTCCATGGAGCAAGGAGACGCCAGCGACCCGAGCTCGGAGCAGCCACCACAAGTACATCATCGCGCCGCCCCGGGCCATCCACCGCACCGGAATCGACTGGATTCGGCCGCCTCCTCCCGCGCCGGGCACTCGCCGCCGCCACAGGCCGATGTGCCGCACGCCGGCGTCGAGCGGCGCCACCTTCCCCTCTCCGGCTCGGCCGGGAGGCCATGCGAGCTAACCGCCAACGCCTCCTGTTGATGGGCCCGGCACAGCCCAGTGGCCCACCTGCCCTCCTCGGCCCAGGCACCCCAGCCGGCCCAGTCCACACCACCGCGCCCAGCCGCCTCATGGGTCGGCCCAACGTGAGGCCTTCACCTTTTTTTTCTTTCTTTCCCACTGTGAATTTTGGCTAAGTCCTTTATATTTTTGCTTCTGATTCATTTTTGCGATGTATTTTTCGCGTAAACCCTAGCTCGGATCACGATGCGCCCAAAAGGAAAACTGTTCAGAATTGGGTGTACTTCAGTTCATCTTTTGTGAGAATTTTGATTTGAGGCCATCTTGATGTTGTTAATCACTGTTGAAGTGGGCATCAGGCTGTTAACTGCTATTATTTCCTGTTAGAGTGCTGCTGTTGTTATTTTATTGCAAGTTTGGATGATGATTGTGACACATCCATGAGGCCTATTGCATTGATTCTTGTTGCATACTGTTAAGCATCATGTCTACTTCCATTATATGTATTGCATTGTCATGTTTACATTTTTGGTCATAGATATGTTTAGCTCCAAAGTTGCTATCCTGCTGTTTTTGATAGCCACCGCTGTTTTTCACTAAGTCTGTAACTTTATGATGCCATGTTGCCCGCTTAATATCTTTTGATCTTTTATACCCATGACCTTGATTCTTGTTTGTACCTAATCATCATCATGTCTACTCCATACTCATATATTGCTATGTCATGTTGCTGCACATTTGCATATAGCTTTACCCCTGTTTATACAACATGATGATAACAGCTTCTATCATGTTTTCTTGATTTTCACTAAGTCCTTGACCAGTAATGTTTTATAGCTTTTTGTGTTGCTTATAACTAGTGAACCATGATGCCTTTTTGCCTGATTCCTTTTGCCATGCCTTCCCTGCCATGTCTACTTTAGTTGCATATTGTAAGGCCCGATATGCGGTACTGTTCCAGATCTAGATGTTTCCATCCAGATCCGGGGACGAAGCACATATCGGTCCCACGGCGACATATGACGAAGTCATATGCCCTGATTTCCAACATGATATCACAACATTACAGATACAAGGATACAACATCTCATACAATCGGCATACAACTTCCTTAAATACAATACATCAGCGGAAGGTATATGTCTAAGTACAGACTACAATCAAATGCCTACTGGCAAAGAGAAAAACATCGATCCCCATAACCACACGGGTCCAGGCCCTCCGCCGGGATCCGCCTAACTAGTCGTCGTCGAGTCTCCGCGTGAAACGTTGATCACCATACCTGTTGTCGATCAAGAACCCTGAAAAGAGTTTGGGGGTAGTATCATGAGTACAGAGGTACTCAGCATCCAACTGTAGTGGTTATCTGACCCAGCAATGACTTCATCACTCGTCATTCTAGGACAACTAGGAGTTTACGGTAAGGATGGGGTAAGTGGTGAGGTCGTTGCCGCACTAGAATTTATGAAGTGGCTAACGATCTAGAGAGTAAGATAAGAAGCCAAGCATTCGATGAGGCATCGCCTCCAACAAGTCTTGCTATCAGCTACTTACGCGAACATAACACCTATCCTATCCTTATCCTCCTCTTCGCATCCCGAAGAAGAAGAAGCAGTCAAGGCACACACACGTTGATCAAATTATATTAAGATTATCTCAGCTGTTGTTGTCTATGAACAAGGAGTAGGTCTCAAGTCGTCCATAACCGTGGACACGTTCTCGAAAATATTTAACCCTGTAGGGGTGTACCAACTGCCTATTACAAGGCTCCGCACGCACGCCCATCTTTCTCAGTTGGTACCCATCACAGGCAATCATTTTATGATTTAGTTCCGAGAGATCTGAAACGACAGGCCCCTCTAACTAACAACGAACAAATCCGGGTGGCCCGCGGTGAGTCGACACCCAACCCAAAAGTTAGCCATGCTCTAGGATCGAACTTTTCCGTAAGGCTAAGGTCGGGGTTAGCCTCACCTATATAACAGGGGACTTCCCTATCTCACCAGTGTGGACCAACAAAGGAACTCTGTCTCTGCTGGCCCGAGTTGTTTTAAATCCACTGGTTGTAGACCAGTTATGCACACGGTTTCAAATGGTAAAATCAGCTTGGGCCACCACTAGAAATGTTTGAAGCTAGGTAGGTAAGAAAAGGGGACCCCAAAACATCCCACACGCGGTTAGGCACGCTCAGTCTTAAAACAAAACCCGGAACTCAGATCCTAGGTGGCTCGAATGGAACAAAGCTTCGGGGCGGGATAGCCTAGACCTTCCATCCTTCGTCGAGTATAGTCAAGATTTATAATAATCGTATCATCCACAATAATATAATAATGTGATAGCCCAACCAAGGAGTAACAGGGTAACATCGTAGCATCCTAAGCAAGCATAGTAAGCAGGGGCTGAGCAACGAGAAATAGTAACATAGCAGTACATGGTTTTCTAGGAGGGGACATGGCTGTATCGGTTTAAGAGAGGTTGTAAACATGTGGTAGGATCAAACATCGAACCTAACCTAGACTAGCATGCAAACCGCTGGTTGAAATAGAATGGATCATAAGTAATGTATAGTCCTTACCTGTTGATAAGTCGGGTTCCGAAGGTGTAGTTGATCGCAAGCTCGCATCGTCTCCGAGAGTATCCGCGGGAGCACACAAGAAGTAAACACTGGAAAAGGCAATCGACGAGCAAGCACTCCAGTACTACGAAGAAAGAACGAGCAAGCATCAACAAGAAGGAAACACGAGACATCGCACCTACCGTCGAGAGTGATTACTAACAGGTTAAGTGGAGTATCCGTCACGCACGACGATACCGCACGTTTATGTTGGTTCAAGTTGTTTAGTTACAGAAGGTGAGCAAAGGTTATTAACATGGCATCTCACTCAAGCATGGCATATCACTCAATCATGGAAAGAGGTGAAGCATAAATAAACTATCTAACCTAGTCACTTTAAGTGGGGGTAAAACCTATGCATGGCAACTATTACGGACCCCACGATAATTATTGCATTTGGTACTGTTTTCCCTAAACATAATTTTATTATTTTTATTAGCAAGAAAGAACAACATATTCACAACGTACATGCAATTCTAGTCAAGTTACATGTAAGAAACATTTTAATCCGACCAACGGTTAAAAAGTTATTAAAGAAACAATTTACGGTTGAATGTGATTTAATTAGCAGTAAAACAACATGTAAACAAAGTCAAACATGGAAAAGAGGAACATTTCAATAATCTAAATAAAGTTCTAAGAAAGTTTCATGTTAAACTCGTCTCGATCCGACAAACGGTCTAAAATATAAGGGCATCGCAAAAACGCAACATAATCTGCCAAATATAAATACAGAGAAAGGCTAACATGCTCTTGGGCCGGATCTGGCTCCACTGGGCCTGGCAGGGGGTGCGCAAGATATAAAAAAACGCCAATGGGCGTAACACTCTATTGGGCCGAGCCCAACACGCTGCAGGGGAAAAAAAGGGCGAGGCTCACCATACGGGCCTCGGCCCAACTGCGGAGGGAGGCGCTAGATAGCTCCCATGCGCCACGGGCGAGAGGAGGCTGCGCGGTGCTGGCTGTTGGGCTTGGGGCGTTTGGCTGGAGGTGGCTGGGCTGGGCCGCTCGGGGCAGCACCTCTGTTGGGCGTTCGTGGCTGGTGACGGAGAGCTCGTGCTCGTCCTCTCCAGGACGATGGTGAGCGGCAGCGGGAGGAGGCTCCGGCGTGGTGAGGATGGTGTCGAGTGACAGGGACGGCGAGATGGGGCTGCGGCAGCGCAAAGGACGCCAGATCCTCCAGATCCGGTCGTCGGTAGGGGTCCCAAGGTGGTGCGGCGATGAGCTCTCGTCACGGTCGTCCATGGTGGCTCCTTGGCCCGGCGGCGGCTTCCTGGTAGAAAGAGAAGGGGAGGTGAAGGAGGAAACGAGAGGATGAGGGAGTAAGGTGCGGCGGGGCTGGCCTGCTGGTCAACGGCGGCCGAAGCGCAGAGGCGGCGCTCGGGGCTAGACGTCCACGAGAGAGGAGCACGGGCTGGGGAGGTTGCTCCATCTGATGACGTGGCGCTCCTGGAGCCCTTCGATGCAGATCCGACGGATCAGATCGGGAGCCCAGATCTGGACGTGGGGGAAGTTAGATGAGGCAAGTGGCGGCGGTGGAGAGGGTGTGCACGGAAAGAGAGGAGCTAGGTCTATGTGTTTGCCTAGAAATGGCTTGGGTGCCTGCTATATATAGCAGGTAGGTGTTTAGGAGGGGTTTCGGGCCACGAAATGGCCCGTTTCAGGTTCGATTTTCGGGTGGGCTAGAATCCAAAGATAAGCGAAGAATCCGGGGGTCCAGCTAAAGGCACGCGCGACATTTTGTAAAATACGCCACAGGACCTACACCAGCTACTATGGCTGGCACATCCAAACGTTCACCTACCCGACGAAGTCGGAATCGCATGCAAATGTAAATACAACATCGCCACACTGTAAGCACGTCGTATACAACATTTAACTCCAAAATAGAACGCCAAGCACCTCCTGATAAAATAACCCATTTAAATATAAATGGGGTTTTTTCCGCACCGTTGGTTATTGTTGGTCCTGTGCCAGAGGTCGCGACGGTGATCGGGTGAATCCCGGTGTTGCAAAGGTCGAGTGTCAGGGTGGCAAGGTTCGCTCTCCGTCCGGTACGAGATAAGAGGGTAGAAAATAATCGCCTATCGATAAATCGGGGATGCAAACACGGCGAACAAAGCAGAAAATCAAACAATTCACACCGAAAACAAAATTTTTAATATTTTTTTAAATCTGGGTTGTTACAATACAACACCACCAACAAGGGATCTCGTCCCGATATCCTGGACGATCTGGGGGAGAGGGGGGGAGTGAAAAGAGAGTCGACGATCTTCAACACCACCAACAAGGGACTCTGCTCCATGTCAACGCCAAACTTCCGTCAAGATAAATTTCCGCAGAGAGACGGCAACGTCGGAAAACGAAACCATCAGGAGATCAAGAGGAAGAACGACAAGTCAAAACGACGATCAAGGGAAGCACTCTCACTGTAATCGTGAAGATACTGGCAAGAGAACGGAAGTCAATAGACGACCAAGATGTTTACCAGAGTCGAAAGAACTAAAGGTAATACAGGATTTCCCAAACATGAGATCGGCATCGAGACAATACGCTGCAAGCAAGGCATTGTAAAGGTTCCGAAACTCTACTTACTCGAGATCCTAAAGTTTGAAATGGGATAAGTTGAGAGTTAAAACACTTACGACACTTGTCCTGACCAGAGCAAGGGTAAGGAGTAAAAAGAATCCTACTCTGCGATACCTAACTTAGTACCTACAAAATAGTTTTTGTCTAGACTCGACTTCGGCCAGAAAAGGGATCCTATGGTCGGTAAGGCTCTGATACCAAGTTTTAAGGCCCGATATGCGGTACTGTTCCAGATCAGGATATTTCCATCTAGATCCGGGGACGAAGCACATATCGGTCCCACCTCGACATATGACGAAGTCATATGCCCCGGATTTCCAACATGATATCACAACATTACAGATACAAGGATACAACATCTCATACAATCGGCATACAAATTCCTTAAATACAATGCATCAGCGAAAGGTATATGTCTGAGTACAGACTATAATCAAATGCCTACTGACAAAGAGAAAAACATCGATCTCCATAACCACACGAGTCCAGGCCCTCCGCCGGGATCCGCCTAACTAGTCGTCGTTGAGTCTCCACGTGAAACGTCGATCACCGTACCTGTTGTCGATCAAGACCCATGAAAAGAGTTTGGGGGTAGTATCATGAGTACAGAAGTACTCAGCATCCAGCTGTAGTGATCAACTGACCCAGCAAGGACTTCATCACTCGTCATTCTAGGACAACTAGTAGTTTACGGTAAGGATGGGGTAAGTGGTGAGGTTGCTGCCGCACTAGCATTTATGAAGTGGCTAACGATCTAGAGAGTAAGATAAGAAGCCAAGCTTTCGATGAGTAATCGCCTCCAACAAGTCTTTCTATCACCTACTTATGCAAACATAACACATATCCTATCCTTGTCCTCCTCTTCGCATCCCGACGAAGAATAAGCAGTCAAGGCACACACACGTTGATCAAATTATATTAAGATTATCTCAGTTGTTGTTGTTGTCTATGAACAAGGAGTAGGTCTCAACTCGTCCATAACCATGGACACGGCTTCTCGAAAATATTTAACCCTGCAGGGGTGTACCAACTTCCCATTACAAGGATCCGCACGCACGCCCATCTCTCTCAGTTGCTACCCATCACAGGCAACCATTTTATGATTTAGTTCCGAGAGATCTGAAACGACAGGTCCCTCTAACTAACAATGAACAAATTCGGGTGGCCCCCGGGGAGTCGACACCCAACCCCAAAGCCGGCCACGCTCTAGGATCGGACTCTTCCGTATGGCTAAGGTCGGGGTTAGCCTCACCTATATAACAGGGGACTTCCCTAGCTCACCAGTGTGGACCAACAAAGGAAATCTGTCTCTGCTGGACCGAGTTGTATTAAATCCACTGGCTGCAGACCAGTTACGCACATGGTTTCAAATGGTTAAATCAGCTTGGGCCACCACTAGAAATGTTTGAAGCTAGGTAGGTAAGAAAAGGGGACCCCATAGCATCCCACACGCGGTTAGGCACGCTCAGTCTTAAAACCAATACCCGAAACTCAGATCCTAGGTGACTCGAATGGAACAACGCGACGGGGCGGGATAGCCTAGACCTTCCATCCTTCGTCGAGTATAGTCAACATTTATAATAATCATATCATCCACAATAATATAATAATGTGATAGCCCAACCAAGGAGTAAAGGGTAACATCGTAGCATCCTAAGCATGCATACTAAGCAGTGGCTGAGAAACGAGCAATAGTAAAATAGCAGTACATGGTTTGCTGAGAGGGGACATGGCTGTATCGGTTTAAGAGAGGCTGTAAACATGTGGTAGGATCAAACATCGAACCTAACCTAGACTAGCATGCAAACCGCTGGTTGAAATAGAATGGATCATAACTAATGTATAGTCCTTGCCTTTTGATAAGTCGGGTTCCGAAGGTGTAGTTGATCGCAAGCTCGCATCGTCTCCGAGAGTATCCGCGGGAGCACACAAGAAGTAAACACTGGAAAAGGCAACCGACGAGCAAGAACTCTATTACTATGAAGAAAACACGAGAAGGCATCAACAAGAAGGCAACACGAGACATGGCACCTACCTTCGAGAGCGATTACTAACAGGTTAAGTGGAGTATCCGTCACACACGACGATACCGCAAGTTTATATCAGTTCAAGTTGTTTAGTTACAGAAGGTGAGCAAAGGTTATTAACATGGAATCTCACTCAAGCATGGCATATCACTCAATCATGGCAAGAGGTGAAGCATGAATAAACTATCTAACCTAGTCACTTTAAGTGGGGGTAAAACCTATGCATGGCAACTATTACGGACCCCACGATAATTATTGCATTTGGTACTGTTTTTCCCTAAACATAGTTTTATTATTTTTAGTAGCAAGAAGGAACAACATATTCACAACCTACATGCAATTCTAGTCAAGTTACATGTAAGAAACATTTTAATCCGAGCAATGGTTAAAAATTTATTAAAGAAACAATTTACGGTGGCATGTGATGTAATTAGCAGTCAAACAACATGTAAACAAAGTCAAACATGGCAAAGAGGAACATTTTAATAATCTACATAAAATTATAAGCAAGTTTCATGTTAAGCTCATCTCAATCCGACAAACGGTCTAAAAGATACGGGCATCGCAAAAACGCAACATAATCTGCCAAATATAAATACAGAAAAAGGCTAACATGCTCTTGGGCCGGATCTGGCTCCACTGGGCCTGGCAGGGGGTGCGCAAGATAATAAAAAAACGCCCATGGGCGCTAAACTCTATTGGGCCGAGCCCAACACGCTGCAGGGGAAAAAAGGGCGAGGCTCACCTTACGGGTCTCGGCCCAACTGCGCCACAGGTGAGAGGAGGCCGTGCGGTGCTGGCTGCTGGGCTTGGGGCGCTGGCCCAGCTGGGGCGTTCGGCTGGAGGTGACTAGGCTGGGCCGCTCGAGGCAGCACCTCTGTTGGGCGTTCCTGGCTGGTGACGGAGAGCTCGTGCTCGTCCTCTCCAGGACGATGGTGAGTGGCAGCGGGAGGAGGCTCCGGCGTGGTGAGGACGGCGTCGAGTGACAGGGACGGCGAGATGGGGTTGCGGCGGTGCAAAGGACGCCAGATCCACCAGATCCGGTCGTCGGCAGGGGTCCCAAGGTGGTGCGGCGATGAGCTCTCATCACGGTCGTCCATGGTGGCTCCTTGGCCCGGCGGCGGCTTCCTGGGAGAAAGAGAAGGGTAGGTGAGGGAGGAGACGAGAGGATGAGGGAGGAAGGTGCGGCAGGGCTGGCCTACTGGTCAACGGCGGCTGAAGCGCAGCGGCGGCGCGGCCACGGCATGGAGGCGGCGGCGGCGCTCGGGGCTAGACGTCCACGGGAGAGGAGCACGGGCTGGGGAGGTTGCTCCATCTGATGAGGTGGCGCTCCTGGAGCCCTTCGATGCAGATCCGACGGATCAGATTGGGAGCCCAGATCTGGACGTGGGGGAAGTTGGATGAGGCAAGTGGCAGCGGTGGAGAGGGTGTGCACGATAAGAGAGGAGCTAGGTCTAGGTTTTGCCTAAAAATATCTTGGGGTGCCTGCTATATATAGTAGGTGGGTGTTTAGGAGGGGTTTTCGGGCCACGAAATGGCCCGTTTCGGGTCCGATTTTCGGGTGGGCTAGAATCCAAAGATAAGGGAAGAATCCGGGGGTCCAGCTAAAGGCACGGGCGACATTTTGTAAAATACGCCGCAGAAATTACACCAGCTAATATGCCTGGCACATACGAACGTTCACCTACCCGACGAAGTCAGAATCGCACGAAAATCGAAATACAACATCGCCACACTATAAGAATGTCGTCTACAACATTTAACGCCAAAATAGAACGTCGAGCACCTCCCGATAAAATAACCCATTTAAATATAAATGGGGTTTTTTCCGCACCGTTGGTTATGGCTGGTCCTGTGCCAGAGGTTGCGACGGTGACGGGTGAAACCCGGTGTCGCTAAGGTCGAGTGTCAGGGTGGCAAGGTTCGGTCTCCGTCCGGTACGAGATAAGAGGGGGAAAATAATCGCCGATCGATAAATCGGGGATGCAAACACCGCAAACAAAGCAGGCAATCAGGCAATTCACACCGAAAACAAATTATTTTTTTGAAATCTGGGTTGTTACACATATCATTTGTGAGCATGTTTGCATTCATTATCCTGTTTATGCATTGCTCTAAAGTGTGCTTCCTGATGTTGGCAGATTGTGCCTGTGTAACTTGTTTTTCTTGTATCTTTTTAACCGTAACTCCGTTTGGAGTGTTCTTTATATGTAACTTGATTAGTTTTTCGTGAACTTTGTGTTTATGCTATTGTTTTCTGCTGTTAACCAACCTAAAATATGGTTTAGGGCAGAACAGTACCAAATTATTTAATTGTTGTGGGGTACTTAGTGTATGCCATGTTTAGGTTGTGCCTCACTTAAAAATTGACTAGCATAGATTTAACAGCCCAGATTTCACAAAAAATAAAAAATTTGTTTTCGCTTTGAATTGTTCGATTGTCTGATTGTTTTTTGCGGTGTTTTCATCCCCGAGTTATCGATCGGGGATTATTTTTTCCCCTCTTATCTTGTACCAGACGGAGACCGACCATTGCACACCTGACACTCGACCTTTGCGACACCGGGTTTCGCCCGATCACCGTCGTGAAAACCGCACGAGACCAGCCGCAGCCAACGGAACGAAAAACCCCGTTTAATAATTAAACGGGTTATTTTTATAGCGCGCCGGAAAGTGTTCTCGGAACGGTTCCAACGCGAGGTGAACGCCTCCGGCTCGACGCGCTGATCGCGCAGTTCGAAGTTTTACCCGGATCGGAGGTACTGCGGACCCCGACGGTCAGAAACGTAAACACCGCGCGCGCGAGAGAAAAACCGGGGATGTTTTTGCAAATGCCAGCCACCTGGGCTATATAAAGACCACCACACTCCCACCCCCTTTCTAGGGCTTCCCTAGCCACAAAATTGCAGCCACCCCCTCCACTTTGCCCCAGATATGCCCCAATTTTCGCATTTTTTCCATTTTGCAGCAAACCCTAGCTCCCCTCGATCTGGACCGTTGGATCGCCTGATCCAACGATCCGGAGGCAGCCTCGTCGTCCCGTGGATCCACCCAAAGCCCGCTCCCGAGCCGCCTTCCCCGAGCCAGTCGTGGCCGCGCCGGCCACCAACTCCGGCGAGCCTCCGGCACCGCGCCCTTCCTTCTCCTCCCTGCCCTCTCCTCTCCCTGATCCCTCGCCTCACCTCCTCCCTCTCTCCTTCGCTGCAGAAACCATCCGCCGCCGCCATGGCTTCCATGAGCCGGAGCCCCGAGGAACTCTGCGCCGCGTCGCCCTGTGATGCTCGCCGCGGGAACCTCCCAGCCACCGCCCCTACGCAGATCCGGTGAGGGTCGCGCGGATCCGTCCGCCTCCACCGTCGCGCTCCTAGCGGGCCTAGCCTGCCGCCAGCGTGCCATCCGCGGCTGCGTCGTCGTGGAGACGAGGGCGAGCCGTGCCCTGTGCCCGTCGCCCTAGTGGGCCGGCGTGCCACTGGTGGCCCAGCCGCCCCTCCAACGAGGCCCAGGTCCAGCAGCCCCTCGGCCCATGGTGAGCGCCCCCCCCCCCCCTTTTTTTATTTTTTTTGCTGCTGTGCACTGTTGGGCCGGCCCATGTGTATTTCCCGCCCGTGTGATTATTAGTTATCAAGCGCCCACACTGTTTAGCCCACTAGTAGCAATTCGGCCCAATAGACCCTTTTTCTGGTTTATTAATAAATGTGCAGATTGTTTTATTATTTTTGCGGTGCCCGTAACTTTTCAACCGTAGCTCGGATCGCAACGCGTTAAACATGAAACTTTCTTAGTTTTCTGTGTAGATTAAAAAAATGTGATTCTTTGTTATGTTTGACCTTGTTTACATGTTGTTTACCTGCTAATTACATCGCATGCCACCCTAAATTGTTTCTTTAATAACTTTTTAACCGTTGCTCCGATTAAAATTTTTTTATATGTAACTTGACCAGAATTGCATGTAGAATGTGTTTATGCTATTCTTGCTTGCTAATAAAAATAATAAAATTATGTTTAGGGTAGAACAGTACCAAATTCCATTTTTATCGTGGGGTCCGCAATAGTTTGCCATGTCTACGATTTCACCCCACTTAAATTGACTAGATTAGATAGTTTACTTTGTGCTTCACCCCTTGCCATGTTTGTGTGCTATGCCATGCTTGCTTGAGTTTCGATGTTAATAACCTTTTTCTCACCTGTAGCTAAACAACTTGAACCACCGTAGACGTGCGGTATCGTCGTGTGTGACGAGTACTCTACTTAACCTGTTAGTACCCGCTCTCGACGGTAGGTGCGATGTCTCGTGTTGCTTCATGTTGATGCTTGCTCGTGTTTGCCTCGTAGTAATAGAGTGCTTGCTCGTTGATTTCTTTCCAGTGTTTATCGTCTTGTGTGCTTCCGCGGGTACCTTCGGAGATCATGCGAGCTTGCGATCAACTACACCTTCGGAACCCGACTTATCAAGAGGCAAGGACTATACATTACTTATGATCCATTCTATTTCAACCAGCGGTTTGCATGCTATTCTAGGTTAGGTTCGATGTTTGATCCTACCACATGTTTACAGCCTCTTTCAAACCGATACAGCCATGTCCCCTCCCAACAAACCATGTACTGCTATGTTACTATTGCTCGTTGCTCAGCCCCTGCTTAGCATGCATGCTTAAGATGCTACGATGTTATCCTGTTACTCCTTGGTTTGGGATATCACATTATTATATTGTTGTGGTTGATATGATTATTATAATGTTGACTATACTCGACGAAGGATGGAAGTTCTAGGCTATCCCGCCCCGACGCTTTGTTCCATTCGAGTCACCTAGGACCCGAGTTCCGGGTATTGGTTTTAAGACTGAGCGTGCCTAACCGCATGTGGGATTTCATGCGATCCCCTTTTATTACCTACCTAACTTCAAACATTTCTAGTGGTGGCCCAAGCTGATTTTACCATTTGAGAAAACGTGTGTGTAACTGGTCTGCAGCCAATGGATTTAATATAAATCGGGCCAATGGGATGGTATATCCTATTGGTCCACCCCTGGAAGCTAGGGAGCCTTCCCGTGCGAGGGTAGGTTATCCCGACCTCGTCCAAACGGTAGAGACCGATTCGAGAGCGCGGCCGGCTTTTGAGTTGGATGTCGACTCACCGGGGGCCACTCGGATTTGTGCGTTGTTAGTTAGAGGGACCTGTTGTTCCGGGTCTCTTGGGACTAAATCATAAAATGGTTGCCTATCATGGGTAGCAACTAAGAGAGATGGGCGTGCGTGCGGAGCCTTGTAATGGGCAGTTGGTACACGCCTGCAGGGTTAAATCTTTTCGAGAAGCCGTGTCCACGGTTATGGACAAGTTGAGACCTACTGCTTGTTCATAGACAACAACAACTGAGATAATCTTAATATAATTTGATCAACGTGTGTGTGCCTTGACTGCTTCTTCTTGGTCGGGATGCTAAGAGGAGGACAAGGATAGGGTAGGTGTTATGTTTGCGTAGTAGTTGATAGCAAGACTTGTTGGAGGCAATTCCTCATCGAATGCTTGGCTTCTTATCTTACTCTCTAGATCGTTAGCCACTTCATAAATGCTAGTGCGGCAGCAACCTCACCACTTACCCCATCCTTACCGTAAACTCCTAGTTGTCCTAGAATGACGAGTGATGAAGTCCTTGCTGGGTCAGATGACCACTACAGTTGGATGCTGAGTACCTCTGTACTCATGATACTACCCCCAAACTCTTTTCAGGGTTCTTGATCGACAACAGGTATGGTGATCGACGTTTCATGTGGAGACTCGACGACGACTAGTTAGGCGGATCCCGGCGGGGGGCCTGGACCCGTGTGGTTATGGGGATCAATGTTTTTCTCTTTGCCAGTCGGCATTTCATTGTAGTCTGTACTCAGACATGTATCTTCCGCTGATGTATTGTATTAAGGCAGTTGTATGCCGATTGTATGAGATGTTGTATCCTTGTATCTGTAATGTTGTGATATCATGTTGGAAATCCGGGGCATATGACCTCGTCATATGTCATCGTGGGACCGATATGTGCTTCGTCCCCGGATCTGGATGGAAACATCTAGATCAGGAACAGTACTGCATATCGGGCCTTACAACTTGGTATTAGAGCCTTACCGACCGTAGGATCCCCTCTCTGGCCGAAGTCGAGTCTAGAAAAAACTATTTCTCTTTGCCAGTAGGCATTTGATTGTAGTCTGTACTTAGACATATATCTTCCACTGATGTATTGTATTAAGGAAGTTGTATGCCGATTGTATGAGATGTTGTATCCTCGTATCTTTAATGTTGTGATATTATGTTGGAAATCCTGGGCATATGGCTATGTCATATGTCGCGATGGGACCGATATGTGCTTCCTCCCCGGTTCGTGATGGAAACATCTAGATCTGGAACAGTACCGCATATCAGGCCTTACATAAACCGCATTGTACCTGATAATCAGTCATCAATATTACACTTATCCCGGGGTAATTGGAGCAGCTATGATATCGACGATCACATCATGTATCAAACTAGAAGAACATCCTGCACGTTGGAGCGGAAATTTCTATTAGAAGTCTACAATGTAAATTGAAAGGGTATAAAATGCATGTAAATAAACTCAATGACATGGAAAAAATGGTTGGCTAAAATAGTATGCACAAATGTATCTTAGTGAGGTTTTGTTAGTGGATGACATGGACAAATGATTGGCTCTAATAGTTGGTGAGGTGGATAGCTTGCATGTTGAGATAGACACTATAAATGCATCTTAGTGGGATTTTTCTTTATAAGATATATATATATATATATATCATTCATTATATGTTATTGCGATCATATAACTGCTCAAAGTACCCAGGACGCGAGTAGTATTGACGAATGTTAGGAATTAACGATGTTATTTACGTCTTCCAAATTTGTTGCAACAAAATAGATTAACTATATTTATCAACAGAACTTTGGATTCAATGGGTGGAAAATCTTGTATTTACAGCTCCACTATACCTAGTCCTTCTACTTATATGAATGAGTCATACTTGACTGACGATGCTCGCAAATGATGCTAATTTTGCTGACGGCAAATCACTTTATGCTACCGACCGCCGACGAAACTTAAGCCAGTTGGATGAAGAAATTTTCGTTCTTTAAAGTCTCTCAGCTGATCTTCTACCTGATTCGTCATCCACCCGAGGATATTTGCATCCTCATTTCTATTACTTCCTTCATCAAAACCAAAATATGATATTCTTATAATGCAGCTTCTACATATGTTCTTTTGTGTCACTTATGAGTTTTTCCTTATTTTGCAAGGAACACACTGAGAGGGGATCACAAGCAGCCAAAATTCCGGCACAATGATATCAACTTTATAGAAGGCAATTTTTCTAAAGGTAAAGCACTTCATGCTTCCAGAAGTCCATGAAGTTTAAGCCACCCGGATGAAGAAATTGACGTTCTCTAAGACCCCCCCCCCCCCCAAGTTATCTACTACCTCTTTCCTCACCCCTCGTGGTTAATTATTTGCATCCTATGGCTCATACCTCCGCCTCGGCCGCAGGTTGCAGGGTGGTGTTATGTCTGAAAGTTTGTGTAATATGGTGCAGAAATACATATGTACATGTACAAGCGGGTACATGTGATATCATGTCCGCACAATGCTAAAAGATTGCTTTGAGATCCGTAAATACTGTTCTAGGAGCATTGCATATTTTATACAAAAACCAATGCAATATACCTAATCCTTAAGGAAAAGTCTTTCTTTTTCCAGTGAATTGAACCATGCATTACCAAATCATATAGGAACCAATACGTAATAGCATATTAGTCATATGTTTTTCCTGCTCCTATATTTTTAGAATCCTACAAACAATGAAGCAATTTTAAGTTCTATTTCATATATGTTGGTAGATAGTTATGGCATGTATTCAAATAACTACATCTTATGGAAGTTATAATAAAAATAAACGCATAGTGCAAAAATGTAGAAATTTTTGGGAGAAATCTCAAACAACAACGAACGGATAAGATATCACATGTACCCGCTTACACATGTACAAAATCTGCACTCAATATGGTGAAATTTCATGAATTCCATTATGCCAGAGAGGTAGCAAGAAAAAATTTGATACCTGAGCTCAACAAAGTGTCGGATGATAAATGTGAAGATTGATTCTGTAGATCAATTCACTGTCGCTGTAAGATACAGTACTCCCACATATGTGACATTCCGCTAACAATAATAGTTGCAAGTTTATCCTACTTATCTTAATGCTATGAACCGAACCTTGGAAAAGAGGTAGTAATTTTTCTTGTTTTTTGCAGGGCTGAGACACCACATGCCATTGGCGATTCCGTCAATGACGCCATAAATATCCGCCTTCCACTTCAACATATTTTTAGATGAGGTTCATCTGTTATGTTAGTTTTGAAAGGTTTTAGATGTTGGATGCAAAATTTATTGCTAAATTATGTACTATGACGTCAGTTGTAAAATCTTGATATGTATTGCGGTGTAAGTTATGAAATATTGGGATGGCTTTGAAATATACTGTGTGTTATGGTTGAGATGAACAATCTTTTATTACAATCGTTAAATGATGTGATTATTGCATAATATTCTCTCTTTTTTTATTTCGTATTACATTCCAGACGGTTATATAATTAAGTTGTTTAGTTATTATTTCTATCATTGCACACGTTTTTTCGTATAAATTTGTCACTGATGATTGTGTACAACACACACAGTTTGATCATAATTTGTGTTTGGTATTTAATTCTAATTCCACACCATATTTTATTCACAACTGTTTGTAATGTGCAACGAAAAGCACATAGTTCGATCGGGAAAAGCCGTTTGGGATTCAATTCTCAAGCCACACGATCATTTGTGCACAACTGTTTTTTAGATCTGAAGAACACAAACATAGTCTCTGGATTAAACGTATGCTATAGGATCATAATCTCAGAAGGATATTCGTAAATAAGTGTTTGCGATGAAAATGTCATCTCAAACGATCGAGTTATCGTGGGCGTCTGTACGAACTAGTCCATAGCAAACGGTTTTTGTCTATCGTGTGGAATAGCACCCCCCTATTGCAATCGTATGCAAGGCGACGGTTCTGGGTAAAAAAACCATTTGGATAGCTATTCCGCGCACTAGTGCATTCCTAGGTAAGGATAGGACCGACTCATTAGCTCTTCCTCTCAAAGAAAAGGATAAAACTTAAGTTTAACAATATCACCATCTACTTCCTTATAATGTTGCATATCACAAAGCTCAACAAAATTATTCAAATGCAAAGAAGCAACATCTCCAGCACCGGAGAATTGTTCTTTCATAACAAGGTTCAACAAAGTAGGTTTAATTTCATAGAAAGTCGCCGAAGTGGCGGGTGCAGCAATAGGAGTGAAAATAAAGTCATTGTTGTTGTTACTAGTGAAGTCACACAACTTGGTTTTTTCAGTGGAACCCATAATAACAGCAGCAAGCAAGAACTAAGCAACTAATTTTTTGTGTTTTTGATATAAGACTGTAAGCAAAAACTGAAAAGTAAACTAACAAGACTAAAAAGCAAAGATAAAAGGTAGTGTGCAACTCCCCTATCTTGAAGACTGGAATCCCCGGCAATGGCGCCAGAAATTTATCTTGATGGGTGCAGATAACACCTCCTCATTGGTTACCCCAAGTGGAAGGTTACGATGCAGATAGCGGTAAATTTCTCTCGGTGAAGATACCAAGGTTATCAATCCAGTAGGATTCCAAGAGCTATAAGTAGGTGACAACGACGCCAGAAGTTTACTTGATGGCTAAGTTGATGTGGACCTACGAGTTCAGAGAGGTTGTCCCAACGAGTTCAGAGAGGTTGTCAATCTTTCCGGCCTAGTTGTTTACAAAGGATCAAAACATAGGGGGTAAATAATAGTTGGTGCAACGGAAGGTAAATAAAATCAGTAAATGTGAACGCTGTAAACTATGGTGGAAATATGTACCGGGGTGTCATGACATTCACTAGTGATGTCTCTCTCCCAAAACACGATAAAAACTATGATGGGTGAACAAATTACAGCTAGGCATCATCATAGACAAGGAAAAAAACCTTAGCCTACGGGCACAGCCCCTCTGCACAGTAGCTATCACCGCCACGACCGCCATGGTTGCCGTTGTTGGTTGGCTGGAGTTCGGCGGAGGTGATATCTTCACCGAGCGGGTCATCATCACTGTAAATCTCCATGCAGCACTCCGAGCGATCTCCACTGGTGTAGAAGGCCCTCACCGACAGGGTTTCATTCCCATCAAACCTGCTGCAAAGGATATCTCCTCTCCGCAGGTTATACCAGCGAGCAAACATTTTCAAACCATCCTCCAAAAACATGGAAACACGGCCCTAAAAGAACGTCTTCACCCAAACAGTCCCATATGGACACCCCTTGGCTCGAAGCCACAACCCGGCGGGACCTAGATACACCATGGAAACAACAGAAGAATGAGGAAGAGCAACCCGACGACGGATGGGACTGCAGATCTTCAAGATAAAATCATGGCCGAAGACACCCTCGTGCACAACGACGCTTGGAGGAGTCATCGTTGACCCCCTACGACTGTCGCAGCCACGTGAACCGCGCGAACCACGGCCACTCCGACCATGGTCTTGAAGTCCACGCACCATGGCACCTCGATTCACGCCAGATGCCCCTGCTTCACGGACATGGAGTTTGGGGGCCAGCATAATGGAAGAGGCCAATGGACAAGCACAATAGGATAAGGAGAAGTCTAGAGATTTCGGTGAGCGTTGCACTCGCCCTCAACCCTGACCCAGGCTGCAATGGTACCCTGGAAGCCACGTCTGCGGCGTGTAGGTAAGACCCCATTTGATACGTTGGCCAGGTCAAGACTGTAAGGACTGATATGCGGTACTGTTCCAGATCTAGATGTTTTCATCCAGATCCGGGGACGAAGAACATATCGGTCCCACCGCGACATATGACATAGCCATATGCCCCATATTTCCAACATGATATCACAACATTACAGATACAAGTATATAACATCTCATACAATCGGCATACAACTGCCTTAAATACAATACATCAGCGGAAGGTATATGTCTGAGTACAGACTACAATCAAATGCCTACTGGCAAAGAGAAAATCATCGATCCCCATAACCACACGCGCCCAGGCCCTCCGCCGGGATCCGCCTAACTAGTCGTCGTCGAGTCTCCACATGAAACGTCGATCACCATACCCGTTGTCGATCAAGAACCCTGAAAAGAGTTTGGGGGTAGTATCATGAGTATGGAAGTACTCAGCATCCAACTGTAGTGGTCATCTGAACCAGCAAGGACTTCATCACTCGTCATTCTAGGACAACTAGTAGTTTACGGTAAGGATGGGGTAAGTGGTGAGGTTGCTGCCGCACTAGCTTTTATGAAGTGGCTAACAATCTACAGAGTAAGGTAAGAATCCAAGCATTCGATGAGGAATAGCCTCCAACAAGTCTGCTATCCACCTACTTACGCATGCATAACACATATCCTATCCTTGTCCTCCTCTTCGCATCCCGATGAAGAAGAAGCAGTCAAGGCACACACGTTGATCAAGTTATTAAATATTATTCAGTTGATGTTATCTATGAACAAGACGTAGGTTCCAAGTCGTCAATAACCGTGAACACGGCTTCTTGAAAAGATTTAACCCTGCAGGGGTGTACAAACTGCCCATTACAAGGCTCCGCACGCACGCCCATCTCTCTCAGTTTCTACCCATCACAGGCAGTCATTTTATGATTTAGTCCCGAGAGATCCGAAACGACAGGTCCCTCTAGCTAACAACGAACAAATTCGGGTGGCCCCCGGTGAGTCGACATCCAGCTCAGGAGCTGGACGCGCTCTCGATCTGGTCTCTACCGTCTGTCACGGGTTTGGATTGCCGGTGATTCTCACATGAGGCCGGGTCCTCAGCCGGACAGGTTGGACCAACAAGGAAACGATGTCCCCGCTGGCCCAAGTTGTTTTAAAGAATATCTGCCAGGAGCGACCCAACAGACACACACACACGGTTTCAAATGGTAAATCATCTTAGGCCACCACTAGAAATGTTTGCAGCTAGGTAAGTAAGAAAAGGGGACCCCATAAAATCCCACACGCGGTTAGGCATGCTCAGTCTTAGAACCAATACCCGGAACTCGAATCCTAGGTGACTCGAATGGAACAAAGCGTCGGGGCGGGATAGCCTAGAACTTCCATCCTTCGTCGAATATAGTCAACATTATAATAATCATATCATCCACAATAATATAATAATGTGATAGCCCAACACCAAGGAGTAACGGGAGGTAACAGCTAATAACATCCTAGCATGCATACTAAGCAGTGGCTGAGCAGCGAACAATAGTAACATAGACTTACTTGGTTTGCTGGGAGGGGACATGGTTGTATCGGTTTGAAAGAGGATGTAAACATGTGGTAGGATCAAACATCGAGCCTATCCTAGACTAGCATGCAAACCGCTGGTTGAAATAGAATGGATCATAAGTAATGTATAGTCCTTTCCTGTTGATAAGTCGGTTTCCGAAGGTGTAGTTGATCGCAAGCTCGCATCGTCCCTGAAGGTACCCGCGGAAGCACACAAGACGGAAACACTGGAAAAGGCAACCGACGAGCAAGCATCTATTACTACGAAGCAATCACGAGCAAGCATCAACAAGGATACAACATGAGACAACGCACCACGGTATTGCATCTATCGTCGAGAGAGGTTACTAACAGGTTAAGTGGAGTACTCGTCACACACGACGATACCGCACATTTAGAATGGTTCAAGTTGTTTAGCTATACAAGGTGAGCAAAGGTTGTTAACATGGCATCTCACTCAAGAATGGCATAGCACACAAACATTTCAAGAGGTGTAACATAAAGGAAACTATCTATGCTAGTCAACTTAAGTGAGGCACAACCTAAACATGGCATATCACTAAGTAATCCACGATAATTAAAGGATTTGGTACTGTTATTCCCTAAACCATATTTTATGTTGGTTAACAACAACAAACAATAGCATAAACATAAAGTACATGAAATTCTAATAAAGTTACATATAAAGAACACTCCAAACGGAGTTACGGTTAAAAAGATAGAAGCAATACAAGTTATGCACACAATCTGCCAACATCAGGAAGCACACTTTAGAGCAATGCATAAACAGGATCATGGATGCAAACATGCTCACAAATGATATGCAACTAAATTAGACATGGCAGGGAAGGCATGGTCTAGGACTTAGTGAAAATCAGGAAAACAGGGCATAAACTGTTATTTTCATGCCGTATAAACAGGAGAAAAAATATATGAAAATGTGCAGCAACATGACATAGCAATACATGGGCATGAAGTAGACATGATGATGATCAGGTACAAACAAGAATCAAGGTCATATGCATCACAGATCAAAAGATATTAAGCATGCAACATGGCATCGGAAAGTTACAGACTTCGTGAAAACAGAGGTGGCTGTCAAAAACAGTGGCATAGCAACTTTGGAGCTAAACATATATATGACCATAAATGTAAACATGACAATGCAATACATATAATGGAAGTAGACATGACACTTAACAGTATGCAACAAGAATCAATGCAATAGGCCTCATGGATGTGTCACGATCATCATGCAAACTTGCAATAAAATAACAGCAGCAGCACTCTAACAGAAATTAATAGCAGTTAACATTCTGATGCCCACTTCAACAGTGATTAACAACATCAAGATGGCCTCAAATCAAAATGCTCACAAAAGATGGATTGAAGTACACACAAATCTAAGCAATTTTCCTTTTGGGCGCATCGCGATACGGGCTACGGATCACTCGTAAATTACGTTGCAAAACAGTACCAGCAGCATAAACATTCTAGACTTAGAAAAAATATCACTGAGGGAAAAAATAAAAGTAAATAAATAAGAAAAAAAGGGGGAGCTGGACCTCGCTGGGCTAACGCCCATCTGGCCAGAGGAGGCCGGCTGGGCTCGGTGGCTGGGCCGCTTGGGGCCGCCTGTGGGCCGGGTGGCTGGACCGGCCCGTCTCAGCGGCGGTTGGCAGCTCGGTGCCGGCCGGCTCGCACGGCGGCGCAGGCACGTCGGCCACCGGAGCAAGGCAGTGTTGAAGGGGCACTGCGAGGCAGGAGGTGGTGAGGCCGGCCAGATCCGCACGGTGGCGGCGGTCGCGGGCGAGGTGGCGGCGCGAGGAGGCGAGGCCCACCCGTGGCGGCGCGGCTCGGGCTCCCTCCCTGGTGGCGGCCGAGCTCGAGGCCGAGTTCCATGGAGGGAACGCTCCGGCTGTTCCTGCAGGGAGCTAGAGGGGGGCGGGTGAGGAGTGAGGTGAGGAGAGGAGGCGGCGGTGCAGGGGCGGCTCAACGGCGGCTTGCCGGCATCGGGTGGCGCGACGGCCTTCGGGAGGCGCGGCGGCTCGGATGGATCCACGGGAGAGAGAAGAGGTAGGTGGGAAGTTAGGGGTGACGGGGCGGCCTTTGGGCCGTCGAATCGCGAGATCTGACGGTCCAGATGGCTTGGGGGCTGAATTTCAGATCTAGCTAGGGTTTGGTGCGAAAATAGGGGTATTTTTCAGGCAAATGTGAGGGGGTGGCTGCAATTTTGGCTTAGGGGAAACCCTAGAAAGGGGTGGGAGTGTGGTGGTCTTTATATAGCCCAGGTGGCTGACAGTTTGCAAAAACATCCCCGGTTTTTCTCTCGCGCGCGCGGTGTTTACGTTTCTGAGCGCCGGGGGTCCGCAGGACCTCCGATTCAGTTAAAACTTTGAACTGCGTGATCAGCGTGTCGAGTTGGCCGCGTTCACCTCGCACTGGAACCGTTCCGAGAATACTTTCCGGCGCGCTATAAAAATATCATGTTTACTTATTAAACGGAGTTTTCGTTCCGTTGGTTGTGGCTGGTCTCAGGCATTCAATCAATTCACACCGAAAGCAAAAAATTTATTTTTTGTTAAATATGGGCTGTTACAAAGACTTTCCATAGCACGACTTCACTCTTGTTTATACCACACCCACGGTCTGAAGAAATTCATGACGGACGCGTTGGGTCACCAAAATACATCGCTGGCATTATGATTCTGTAAGCCCTCCGCGACATGAATCTTACTGACCCTAGCCTCGCCAAGTTTGAATCAGGGTACTCGAGCTTGATAACGACTACTAAGGTATTTGCCGATAGAGAAATTCAATGGGGCTCGGTCTGTCGAGTGCCCCAGGCCCTTGAGTTGAACATCTCTCACAACTCATAAGTCATCATATGAGCGGTATTGATACAAGGGCACTCTTGTTTATATAAAGCCCGTATGATGACACGCTCTTGCAGGTACAACAGATTGGAGTCCCTGCGTGACTCTTCGCATCCCCAAGGCACTCGGGGGCTTGTGACGAGGGAATACTCCCATGACTCACCTCCGTGAGGGTACCCGGTGCGTGTCAAGACTGGTGGCCCACTATAAGCCTCTGAAGGCCTAACATCGGCCCGCCGTGTCGGGACCCGGGGTTAGCATATGTAATTCCAGTCATGATGCAATCACATGGAGAGCCGAGAACTGTACCCACTTGTCTAATCAGACAAGGCCAAGCATATAGCGTTCTCGGTAAGTATCGAACGTGAGGGGCATCCCATTCAGGCCGGATGATCAACTGAGATGGGTCCTCAACGTCCGCTCACAAGTCTAAATGCTTATGGGTGGTGAATCCCATATTCATAGACAAGTCACCTCAACCATGTTATCGATTGAATCCTAACTCTTACATAGACTTACTCCAGCCCGATCACTTAGTCGGGGTCTAGGGCGGGCTCGATCATACAGCAAAGTGTGCACGTGACAGAGTCACGAGCAATCGCATTGCGATGCCCCAAGCTGCGCACATCTAAGGGCCACTTGGTGTATAAAAGACCGCCAGCCAGATCACAACTAAGGTCTCGAAAACCCATACTAAGACATGCATGTTATAAACATACACGCAGCACACATGCCTAGTATGAACAGCAGGTATCATCACATAACTCTACAAAGTACTTCTTTATCGACTTACACATATAGCATACAAAGATCACATGTCGGTGATCAACATTACATCATACAACGGAAGCAAATTAGGTCTGAGTACAGACAAGTTTAACAAATGGCTTAGAGAAGCCTTGTAAACATACATGCCCTTCCATGAGGGACCATACTGCTGTCTGGAACTATGCTACCAAGGTCAACGTCGAGCTTCACGAAGGTGACTCCATCGAGGTCCGGGTTCTCATCTAAAACATAGGATAAGCAAACGTGAGTACAAAGTCGTACTCAGCAAGACTTACATCAGAACTACACTACTCATGCTCAAGTATCAAGGTAAATGAGGTGGGGTTCAACATGTAGAAGTTCCTGCTTTGACTTGGCTATTCCTTTACTACGAGTACCAGACTTGAGGTAAGAAGCGTACACGAGTCCACTACCAAGTCTCCAACCAATACACCACTATGGATACTTCCTCGACTTCCCCACGAAGAAGCACACCATAGAACTCACGCTTATCTTGCGAGTTTTATAAGTATCCATTCAAGTTATCTAATGATCAAGTAAAGGTCTCCAAGTAGTCCATAACTGCGGACACGGCTATTCGAATAGTTCATTAACCCTGCAGGGGTGTACATCTTCACACGCGTGTCATCACTTATCTCCTCGTTCTTGTCACCCTTCAAGCGGGTGTCGGACGTGGATGAAACCAAGGAACTACCCTCACATCACCTTCTCTAATCCAGGAGTCGACTACCTGAGTTTTTAACCGCTCGAGAGTCCGGCCGGTTCCACGAAACGGACTCAGATAATGCAAGGGACCGAGACGCCACCTTTGACAGATGGTTTCACTGCCTCACAGGTCCACCCACATATCTATAGTTAGGTCAAAAGGAAAGCCCGAATCTAGTGTGACTCCTGGACCGGATCGGGTACGTAAAGAGGCCAAACGGGGCTCCCATAAAACCCTACATGTGGTCATACTCTTTGTCTTGGATCACAAAACAGGAACTCGGGGCCTTGGGAAGTGTTCAACGAGACAACCCACTGTGTACTCCTACACAGCCTCTCATCGTTCACCTTTGCTTAGGGTGGATTCACCAACACGTTATCATCAGCATCACTGTGTTCATTCCATCCCGACTCACAATCATAACATCCTCATTGTATCACCAAGCAGCAATAAGCAGTAACAGTTGCAGGGGCCACATGCTCATCATTCAACTCCTAAATCTGCTAGGATTGTGGTTTGCTTAATACGATGACAAAATGATAGGTCATGCATCGGAATGGGTTCAACTATACGAAAGAACGTGTCTCGGTGATCTCCTCAACATGCATAAGCGAGATTGAGAGGGATGTAGGATTTTATAGACATGATCAATGGGGTTTGCTTGCCTTGCTGACGATACACAGGTCTTAACGGTGGTCTTCTCCTTCGGGGTGATCACAGTCTCGGAACGTTTGTCATCGGAACAATCATCAACAAGGGGGGGACAACTTCGAAAGTAAAAATGCACAAGCACATGATAAGTTTGTCCATGATGTGAATGGTACTGGTTTGTAGCATATTCATCTTAATTGAAGTATATTGCATTTGAAATGCAAATTCAAACTCCAAATTAAAATTCAAATTATTCCATATGCATGTTTTCTACTATTAACCCATTTTAAAATGGTCAAACATAAAAACAAATTGCATATTCCTAATCCTTGCATTTTTCTGATAATTTTTCATATATTATATGTCCAATTTGGAGTTAATATGAATTAGTTATGATTTTCTAAAGTTTAATTGATTTTCTGGATTATTTTAATTTTTCTGGAAATTGGTTTATTGCGTCATCATGACGTGGGAGTGATGTCACAAGGGGGGCTGACCAGTGGGGCCAGTGTGCCAGCCTCAGGGGGGTTAATCCCCTCTCTGTTAAATTAACAGAGGGGTTATTAGGGCTGGGGGCCCCACCTGTCATGGGTCAGGGGTGGATTAGGGGGTGGTTTAGGGTTAAACTAATCGGGGCTGGCCGGAGTGTCGTCGCTGGTGACTGGAGGCTCGCCGGAGTGGTGCTGGACGGCGCTCCAGTGCCTCAAATTGAACGGGAAGACCACCAGAGGGATCCCCTTGCTCGCGTGCTTTGCTTGGGACAAGCTAGGGGTCTCGGGGATTGCTACTTCGACGTCGGCGACAAGAGCAGCGGCGGCCGGCTACTGACCTCGCCGGAAACTTGAATCTGGCCACAGGAAAAAGCAAGGAAGGAGGGGAACGAGGCTCCAGCTCACCCTGATCATGAGGAAGAGCTCGGGGAGGCCGTTGGAGCAGCACAAGCGAAGAATTTGAAGATGGCGTCCCCGGCGGCCGGCAGCGAGTTCTTGAGGCTGGAGTCGTGCTCATGGCCTCCGGGCTTGGATTGAGGGCGGTACTCGACGAGAGCTTCAACGGCGGTGCGGTTGGACAACTTGGCGCAGGCCCTGGGTCACGGTGGCCCCGCGGGTGCGGCGGTGGCGTCCTCCGGTGGGCTTCGGCTTACGCGAGAACTCGCGAGAGAGGGAGGGAGGTGAGCCACGGAGATAGGGAAAGGATGCGGCGGCTTCTACGCGTCTCTTTGGCGCGGAGAGGAGGAAGGGGAGGCCCTAGGTGGCTTGGCAGCCGCGGGCATGCTCGCCACGGCGGCGAGCTGCCTGCTCTGGCGCCGTGGGGAAGACGACAAGGGGAGTGCCTGGGTGGGCTGGGCCGGTCCTGTTAGTTGGGCCAGGTGGCCAGGGGGGTGGGCTGGGTTTCTATTTTTCTATTTTCTGCTATTTCTCTGTTCTGTTTTCTTTTTCTTCTTTTTTTTTGCTCTAAACTAAGCAGAGCAGTTTTATTAAATGCCCAAACATTTTTATAAATCCTAGGTGACCAGTAGCAAGTCACTTGTAGAATTTGAGCATTTTTTAAATTCAAAACATTTGAATTTCAAATCAAATAGGGGTCAAATTTAATTTCCAGTTCACATTTTGAATTTTTGAATAATCCATGGAAATGGGAATGAACCCAAACCACTTTTGAAATGATCAACATCATTTATAGGAATTTTCCAAATACTCAAATGATTTTTGGAAAAAGATTTTTATCTGGCCATTTGAATTAATTCTCAGGGCTTTTCTTTTCCCCAATTTTTAATTTCATTTGAATTTTTGCATGATGCAAAGGGCACAAGCAAGCCCTAGAACTTACCCTAGTTGGGGTTCTGACAACTCGCCCCCACTCAACAGAATCTCGTCCCGAGATTTAGAAGTCTGCGGGAGGAAGGAGGGGTACTCGGCACGGAGGCGGTCTTCTCATTCCCAGGTTGCTTCTTTCTCGCAGTGATGTGACCATTGCACTTTGAGGAACTTGATCTTCTGACGACGAGTGACACGCTCTGCTGAATCAAGAATACGAACAGGGTACTCTCGATAAGAAAGGTCATCTTGGAGATCAAGCGTTTCATGGTCGACTTCGCGAATGGGGTCCTTGAAGCAACACCTGAGTTGTGACACATGGAATACATCATGTACTCGGGAAAGGTGCGGAGGTAGTTCAAGTTGGTAGGCAACTTCTCCAAGTTTAGCTAGAATGCGGAAAGGTCTGATGTAACGTGGGGCCAACTTTCCTTTGATACCGAATCTTTGGGTTCCCTTCAGAGGAGTAACCCGAAGGTAAGCCTTCTCATCCAGATTGTAGCTCTCTTCCCTATGATGACGATCATAGTAGCTTTTCTGACGAGACTGAGTGGCTTTCAAACAATCACGAACAATGCGAACTTTCTCTTCTGCTTCCTTGATCATATCCGGTCCAAAGTGTTCTCTTTCACCGGTTTCTGACAAGTTTAGGGGTGTTCGACATCGTCGGCCATAGAGGAATTCAAAGGGAGCCATGTTCTGACTAGATTGATAGCTATTGTTATAAGCAAATTCGGCGAAGGGAAGAGATTTCTCCCAATTCTTTCCGAATGAGATAACACAAGCTCTGAGCATGTCTTCCAAGATTTGATTAACCCTTTCAACTTGACCGCTAGACTGGGGATGGAAAGCTGTACTAAAGGAGAGATGAGTTCCCATAGCATTCTGATTACTTTCCCAGAATCTAGAGGTGAATAGGCTACCACGATCAGAATTGATTTCCAAAGGAACAACGTGAAGAGACACAATCCTAGAGACATACAAGTCCACCAACTGACTAGCAGTTATAGACTAGCGAACTGGAAGGAAGTGAGCAATTTTGGACAGTCGGTCAATGACAACGAAGATGGCACCATTTCCTTTCTGGGTGTTTGGAAAGCCGGTGATGAAGTCCATACCGACCTTGTCCCATTTCCACTCGGGAATAGACAATGGTTGAAGAGTACCAGCAGGTCTTTGGTGTTCTGCCTTAATGCGACGACAAACATCACATTCGGCAACAAATTGTGCAATGTCTCTTTTCATCCGGGTCCACCAAAATCTCTGGCGTAGATCTCGGTACATTTTTGTGCTACCGGTATGAATGGAGAGGGGAGTGTCATGAGCTTCCTTAAGGATCAGCTGCTTTAGGTCTTCATTCTCAGGAACTACTAAACGATTTTCAAAGAATATCGTTCCTTGATCATTTGCAGAGAAACATTTAGCAACTTCGCTAACAATGTTCTGCTTGATCTCTTGAATACTACTAACTTGTTTCTGGGCGGCTAAGATTTGATCCTCAAGGGTTGGTTTCGCCACCAGGGTAGAAAGAAATCCATGAGGAACTATCTCAAGATTGAGCTTGCAAAATTCCTCATGAAGAAGTGGTTGATACTGTTGTAACATGAGGTTGTTACAATACGACTTACGACTTAGTGCATCAGCCATGACATTGGCTTTGCCTGGGGTGTAAGAAATTCCTAAGTCATAATCTTTTATCAACTCAATCCAGCGTCTTTGCCTGAGATTAAGATCTGGCTGGGTGAATATGTATTTGAGGCTTTGGTGATCAGAATAGATCTCATTACGATTACCAAGGAGGTCATGTCGCCAAGTCTTCAGGGCATGAACTACGGCAGCGAGTTCAAGATCATGGGTTGGATAGTTTTCTTCATGTGGACGCAACTGGCGTGAAGCATAAGCTACCACATGTCTATCTTGCATAAGTATGCATCCTAAACCTTGCCGTGAAGTGTCACAATAGATCTCGAAATCCCTTTTGGTGTCAGGAGGTGCAAGTACGGGTGCGGAAGTCAATCTTCTTTTTAGCTCTTCAAAGCTTTCCTCGCACTTGGGGGTCCATTGGAATTTCTTATCTTTCTTGAGGAGTTCAGTAAAAGGCTTTGCAACTTTGGAGAAGTTCTCTACAAAGCGACGGCAATAGCTTGCTAGGCCGAGAAAACTCCTAACTTGCTTAACCGATTCAGGTGGAGTCCAGTCAAGGACGGCCTGAACTCTCTCGGGATTGATTGCAACACCTTTCGCAGAAATTACGTGGCCTAAGTAGGTCACTTCTGGTAGCCAAAATTCACACTTGGAGAACTTGGCATAAAGGCGGTGCTCTCTAAGTTTCATCAATACCAACCTAAGATGTTCTGCGTGCTCTTCTTCGTTCTTCGAGTAGATGAGAATGTCATCAAGATAAACCACAACAAATTTATCTAGGTACTTCATGAAGATCGAATTCATTAAGCGCGAGAATGTGGCGGGGGCATTGGTTAAACCGAAGGACATGACGGTGTAGTCGTAAAGACCATATTGAGTAGTGAAATCCGTTTTGGGAATGTCCTCGTTTCGGATTTTGTTTTGATGATAGCCTAATCTTAAATCCATCTTGGAGAAGACCGAGGATCCTGCATGTTGATCATAAAGATCATTGATCCTGGGCAGTGGGTACTTGTTCTTTATCGTCGCTAGATTTAGCGGGTGATGGTCTACGCACATCCTTTCTATTCCATCTTTCTTCGTTACGAATAGAACGGGGCAACCCCATGGCGATGAGCTAGGGCGGATGAAGCCTTTTGCCAACGAAGCATCAATTTGGGTTTTTAGCTCAGCTAACTCATGTGGGGCCATTCTATATGGGCGTCTAGAAATTGGGGTTGTGCCTGGTATAAGATCCACTATGAATTCTACACACCTGTCGGGTGGCATTCCCGGCAGCTCTTCAGGAAAGACATCCGGGAAGTCACGAACCACCGGAATATCTTCTAGGTCTGGAAGGGGAAGCACATTCAAAGTATGCATGTGGATTCTAGAGCTGGATGATGTGTAGTCAATGATCTGGCCTGAAGGATGGGTGAGTTTAACTGATTTGGCTTTACAATCAAGGAAAGCATTCTGCCTTGATAAACAATCCATGCCTAGGATGACATCAATGTCCGAATACTTGAGGGCTATAAGAGAGGCAAGGAATACTAAACCCTCAATTGAAATTTGATTACCATGGCTTACTCTATTAGTTTGCCACTTTGAACCAGGAGTTTGAATGATCATTGGAGAAAACATTTCTTCAAAAAGAAACTCATGACGAAGTGCATAACTCTCCGACATTAATGAATGAGAAGCTCCTGGATAAAAAAGAACGGAGGCGGGAACATGATTGACTGGGAGTGTGCCAAGGATGACGTCAGAAGTAGCAATGGTGTCCTCAACTGAGATTTGGTTCACACAACCACTACTAGTGGCTGAAGGCTTTGCTGGAAAGGTTTTGATGGTTGATTTCTTTGGAGGCTTATGACAAGGTCGACGTGGTGCCACCAACACTGTAGGGCATTGTCGGAAGTAATGGCCTGTCAGACCACACGTGGAACACATCCTGCCTGAATTGCTTGGAGCAGGATTACTTGAATGCACACCATCGTTCCGGCGTGGAACAATGTGTTGAGGTGGATGAAATATATTGGATCGTGGTCTCTGAAGAAAGTTTTGAGGTATGGCACGATTTGGAATCCATATTCGGTGTTTCTGAGGGACTGAACTTGAAGAAGGAGCAAGCTCAAGAGCATGCTTGCGGGACTCTTCGAACACTTCATTGCCATGCTCAGCTCTAAAGGATCTGTTGACTAAATCCTCAAAGGTGGCAAATTCAAGGAGGTTGAGATCATGGCGAAGGATAGGTCTAAGTCCCTTACGGAACCTTGCCTGTTTTCTGGCATCAGTGGTGATCTCATCTTGGGCATACCGAGCAAGACGGTTGAACTCTCTTACATACTCATGAATGGACATCTCTCCTTGAGTCAAATTGCAGAACTCTTCCTTCTTGCGCTCCATTAACTCATCTAGAAGGTGGTACCCTCGAAAGGCATCACGGAACTCCTGCCAAGTCACTAGATGACCATCAGACTGCATCGCAACATAGTTCTCCCACCATTCAGCAGCAGCACCTTCCAGAAAGTATGCCGCGAATATAACTCGATCATCGGGAGCAACATGTGCAGTATTAAGCTTGCGCTCGATGGAACGGAGCCAATCATCAGCTTCAAGGGGCTCAGAAGAAAATCGAAATACCGGTGGCTTGAGGAGGATGAAGTCCTGAATGCTCACAACCACATTGCAATGACGTGAGGTATTCTGCTCGATGAGCTCCAGAAGGCGTGTTTGATCACGTCGATTCTTCTCAGCTTCCATCATGATTTCCTCCGCAGAAGGCGGTGGTGGAGATGCATCATCATTTCGATTCCGAACACGGTCTCGATTGCGACGAACAACACTACGAGTTCCACCTGACATCCCGTGCGATAAAAATCAACAATCAGAACATGTTGTAGGATGGAATCAAAGACAAGAGGACATGATTTAGGCGGAAAGATTGTAATGCAAAGGCAATGATTCAAAGAAACACAGGATAAATCCGGCAGCATAACGGCTACACCGGGATGGAAAACAAGACAACCTCGAGGAGATTGGACAGAACTTCCTCAAGGAACTCAAAAGCACGGAGACTCTGGACGACTGCAACAATCCTACGGCTACAAGGAAGCACTCAACGAGATGTTCTAGTAAGACATAGATGAGCCTAGTCCTATCATCCCGTAGAAAAGATAAGGGTGACTCAGAACTCAGATCGATGAGGGTAAGGAGAAAAAGAAGCCTTACGTTGTTCCCTTATACCCAGAGTAACTCTATAACTATAGAGTGCTAGACTCGACTGCGACCAAGGGTTGAATAATCCTACAGTCATTCCTGCTCTGATACCAAGTCTGTCGGGACCCGGGTTTAGCATATGTAATTCCAGTCATGATGCAATCACATGGAGAGCCGAGAACCATACCCACTTGTCTAAGCATACAAGGCCAAGCACACAACGTTCTCGGTAAGCATCGAATGTGAGGGGCATCCCATTCAGGCCGGATGATCAAGTGAGATGGGTCCTCAACGTCCGCTCACAAGTCTAAATGCTTATGGGTGGTGAATCCCATATTCATAGACAAGTCGCCTCAACCATGTTATCGATTGAATCCTAACTCTTACATAGACTTACTCCAGCCCGATCACTTAGTCGGGGTCTAGGGCGGGCTCGATCATACAGCAAAGTGTGCACGTGACAGAGTCACGAGCAATCGCATCGCGATGCCCCAAGCTGCGCACATCTAAGGGCCACTTGGTGTATAAAAGACCGCCAGCCAGATCACAACTATGGTCTCGAAAACCCATACTAAGACATGCATGTTATAAACATACACGCAGCACACATGCCTAGTATGAACAGCAGGTATCATCACATAACTCTAGAAGTACTTCTTTATTGACTTACACATATAGCATACAAAGATCACATGTCTGTGATCAACATTACATCATACAACGGAAGAAAATTAGGTCTGAGTACAGACAAGTTTAACAAATGGCTTAGAGAAGCCTTGTAAACATACATGACCTTCCACGAGGGACCAGACTGCTGTCTGGAACTATGCTACCAAGGTCAACGTCGAGCTTCACGAAGGTGACTCCATCGAGGTCCGGGTTCTCATCTAAAACATAGGATAAGCAAACGTGAGTACAAAGTCGTACTCAGCAAGACTTACATCAGAACTACACTACTCATGCTCAAGTATCAAGGTAAAGGAGGTGGGGTTCAACATGCAGAAGTGCCAGCTTTGACTTGGCTATTCCTGTACTACGAGTACCAGACTTGAGGTAAGAAGCGTACACGAGTCCACTACCAAGTCTCCAACCTATACACAACTATGGATACTTCCTCGACTTCCCCACGAAGAAGCACACCATAGCACTCACGCTTATCTTGCGAGTTTTATAAGTATCCATTCAAGTTATCTAATGATCAAGTAAAGGTCTCCAAGTACTCCATAACCGCGGACACGGCTATTCGAATAGTTCATTAACCCTGCAGGGGTGTACATCTTCACACGCGTTTCATCACTTATCGCCTCGTTCTTATCACCCTTCAAGCGGGTGTCGGACGTGGATGAAACCAAGGCACTACCCTCACATCACCTTCTCTAATCCAGGATTCGCCTACCTGAGTTTGTCACCGCTCGAGAGTCTGGCCGGTTCCACGAAACGGACTCAGATAATGCAAGGGACGGAGACACCACCTTTGATAGATGGTTTCACTGCCTCACAGGTCTACCCACATATCTATAGTTAGGTCAAATGGAAAGCCCGAATCTAGTGTGACTCCTGGACCGGATCGGGTACGTAAAGAGGCCAAATGGGGCTCCCATAAAACCCTACATGTGGTCATACTATTTGTCTTGGATCATAAAACATGAACTCGGGGCCTAGGGCAGTGTTCAACGAGACAACCCACTGTGTACTCCTACACAGCCTCTCATCGTTCACCTTTGCTTAGGGTGGATTCACCAACACGTTATCATCAGCATCACTGTGTTCATTCCATCCCGACTCACAATCATAACATCCTCATTGTATCACTAAGCAGCAATAAGCAGTAACAGTTGAAGGGGCCACATGCTCATCATTCAAATCCTAAATCTGCAGGGGCCACATATTCATCTTAATTGAAGTATATTGCATTTGAAATGCAAATTCAAACTCCAAATTCAAATTCAAATTATGCCATATGCATGTTTTCTACTGTTCACCCATTTTAAAATGGTCAAACATAAAAAAAAATTACATATTCATAATCCTTGCATTTTTTTGATAATTTTTCATATATTATATGTCCAATTTGGAGTTAATATGAATTAGTTATGATTTTCTAAAGTTTAAGTGACTTTCTGGATTTTTCTGGATTATTTTAATTCTCTGGAAATTGGTTTATTGCGTCATCATGACGTGGGGGTGATGTCACAGGGGGGGCTGACTAGTGGGGCTAGTGTGCCACCCTCAGGGGGGTTAATCCCCTCTCTGTTAACTTAACAGAGGGGTTATTAGGGCTGGGGGCCCCACCTGTCATGGCTCAAGGGTGGATTAGGGGGTGGTTTAGGGTTAAACTAATCGGGGCTGGCCGGAGTGTCGTCGCCGGCGACTGGAGGCTCGCCGGAGTGGTGCTGGATGGCGCTCCAGTGCCTCAAATTGAACGGGAAGACCACCAGAGGGATCCCCTTTCTCGCGTTCTTCGCTTGGGACAAGCTGGGGGTCTCGGGGATGGCTACTTCGACGTCGGCGACAAGAGCAGCGGCGGCCGGCTACTGACCTCGCCGGAAACTTGAATCCGGCCACAGGAAAAAGCAAGGAGGGAGGGGAACGAGGCTCCAGCTCACCCTGATCACGAGGAAGAGCTCGGGGAGGCCGTTGGAGCAGCCCAAGCGAAGAATTTGAAGATGGCGTCCCCGGTGGCCGGCGGCGAGTTCTTGAGGCTGGAGTCGTGCTCGTGGCCTCCGGGCTTCGATTGAGGGCGGTACTCGACGAGAGCTTGAACGGCGGTGCGGTTGGACAACTTGGCACAGGCCCTGGGTCACGGTGGCCGCGCGGGTGCGGCGGTGGCGTCCTCCGGTGAGCTTCGGCTTGCGCGAGAACTCGCGAGAGAGGGAGGGAGGTGAGCCACGGAGAGAGGGAAAGGATGCGGCGGCTTCTGCGCGTCTATTTGGCGCAGAGAGGAGGAAGGGGAGGCCCTAGGTGGCTTGGCAGACGCGGGCATGCTCGCCACAGCAGCGAGCTGCCTGCTCTGGCGCCGTGGGGAAGACGACAAGGGGAGTGCCTGGGTGGGTCCGGTTAGTTGGGCCAGGTGGCCAGGGGGGTGGGATCGGTATCCATTTTTCTATTTTCTGCTATTTCTCTTTTCTGTTTCCTTTTTCTTCTTTTCTTTTGCTCTAAATTAATTAGCAGATAAATTTTATTAAATGCCCAAACATTTTGATAAATCCTAGGTGACCAGTAGAAAGTCACTTGTAGAATTTGAGAATTTTTGAAATTCAAAACATTTGAATTTCAAATCAAATAGGGCTCAAATTTAATTTCCAGGTCACATTTTGAATATTTGAATAATCCATGGGCATGGGAATGAACCCAAACCACTTTTGAAATGACCAACATCATTTATAGGAATTTTCCAAATACTCAAATGATTTTTGGAAAAAGATTTTTATCTGGCCATTTGAATTAATTGTTAGGGCTTTTCTTTTCCCCAATTTTGAATTTCATTTGAATTTTTGCATGATGCAAAGGGCACATGCAAGCCCTAGCACTTACCCTAGTTGGGGTTCTGACACGCGGGCCCACCCAAGGCATCATCGACTGAACCAACTTGGAGTACAAGGCGGTGTAGATTAGGAAATCTCCTATAAACCTAGAAGGACTCCTCGGGACCTAGTGTAGTATATAAAGGCTGAGAGGGGGCGTCTAGGGACATCGCATGTACATCTAGCAACACCTCCCGGCTTGAGAAATCTCGTTGAATACACCACTTTAAACAAGTTTTTCATATAGTAGATCAAGCAGGACGTAAGGGTTTTTACCACCCTTAAGTGTGTGACCCCATAAGTTCGGTAGAGTATGGACATGAACCATAAACTGACTTTCTTCGGATCAATAACCAATAGCAGAGCCACGGACACCCATAATAGTTCCCGCACCTACATGAATATTAATTCGAGTGAACCTCTGGTTGACATGCCAATCCCTTTGATTCGTGATACTTTAAAAAACATGAGGTGAGATTATATAGGTATCCGATTGATCAATTAATTAATCATTATACCAATTATCCTCTTATCGGTTTTGTTCTTTTTTCTTGTTCACGTATTCCGTATCCCATGTGATCTATTCACAAAGTATTCGGCCGGATGTTTGGTGGATACATCATACTGAGAGGACCCAAGGAATATCTCTCCTAAATAGGAGGAGAAAATCCCAACTTTAATCATCAAGTCCCTAGACATTCTTTCAAGTGTGAATGAGCAAAGCCTTTATAGCCAAGCCTGTTACGGTTGGTGTTTGTACAGAGTCAAAACCCACCCTCTGTTATGTGGGTACTTAACATTCTCATGGTCTATAAGGATACATTCAAATGTCAACTCATCTGATGATTTAACTCATAATACAATGATGAACAAATCTCAAGCAAATCATTCAACTGGGTCGGTTTAGCACCCTTGTTCTGGCAACAATATACTCCCATGTATTACTGGAATATTCAATGCCCTATGTCAGGAAAACATGACATCCATAATACATAGGTTATTCCTAGAGGCACACTAAGAACACTTTGTGTCTATACTCCACACCTGCATATGGGTTTTCCTCCGAAGGCAGTTAACATGCATTGGGCATACCTTCGCATAAGCCATAGCAGTTATAACACATGAATATAAATATTAATAATGAAACTTTAATTATAATAATACATTTTATTATTGCCTCTAGGGCATAATTCCAACAGTCTCCCACTTGCACTAGAGATAATAATCTAGTTGCATGGTTCGTTCATACCAATGGCACTTTGGTCTTCATGCTCGCTTGTGGTATAGACTTCATCACTGAGCTTAACGATTTTAGGCTTGTCTCAATCCTGCGTATCTTAATGTACCCTTTAATCCTTTATGAATTATTTAAAGATAGGGCATTATCGCTCAACATGTTTGGACTATAGTAGTCTTTTAGCTTACTTTTCTTTGATCATGATGCTCATATAAATATGGTCTATGTAGATCAAGCGTTCGCAACTATGCCAATCACTATGATGGTGTTCCTAATCCAAATACCCACCTACGCAACTTCTAGAGTTGCCATGTTTCACGTCGACGTTGTATAAATCCCGCTATGTGCCTTAGCTTGAAAAACAATTTTCAACATCCTATTTTTCGACCTAGGTACAGACTGATTAAAAATACTACAAATCATTATGAAACTTTGTTTCATCTATTTGTAATGAACTCTTTATTCGTCCTCTAAGAACCTTTCTTTCTGTGAGGTACTTCAAGCGAACTAATCTACTATTTAGATTACTTTGGTGCTTGTTGCACTTTCAGGACATCCAATGCCTTAGTGCTTTCTTTTGTCAAAATATGTATTTCAATCACTCATATGTTATTCACATATATGATTAGAATCGTGCTCCCACTTAATTCGTAATCTTATAAGGTTTTTGATGACATAACAACCTTTATAATTTCATCAAAACTATTACTCCAGCTCTGTGATATTTGCTTCAACTATGGACTAATCTTTGAAGCATTCTCAATTTTACTAATATCGTATAGATCATTAAATCCTTTCAGGTTGTATCATGCATACACCCTTCGTTTAATTTTCCCAGAAGAAAAATCTATATGTCATACTTCGAAAGTAAGCTACGATTATCAGTAATTTTCCATATGAACATTGCATCACTAAACATATTGTAGTCAACCATTTAAACTCTATCGGAAAACTTATTTTGCGATAAATCGAGCATTATCAATGATAACTCTATTGTACTCTAAGTTCATATCTATGAAAAACCCAATCCACTCTAATGATCAGGTATCCTTAGGGGGTTTTACCAAGTTCTCAACTTGATTCTGGTAGATGCCTTTCATTTCGTTTTTCATGGTGTTTAAACCGTATAGTGGAGTTAGTGCTCGTCATGGTTTCTTGTAGTTTACAAGTTTATCGCACAGTAGAACCACATTGGTTCAACGTGAATTTATAAAGCTGTGGGCTACAACATCATACTTGATCATTTCATCTCTGGAACAAATTTCAAAGTTTCATCATTCCTCTTCATCAGATGTAGGAATTTCTAGTTTGGTCATGGAATTTATCTTCAGAACGAATTTCCGAGTTTCATTATGTCGAACCAAATGATTCAATATAATCCTTATCAAGCGATTAGTCCTCCCACTTAATTGTTTCGAGAGAGCTATTTTCTCAAGAAAAATCACATGTCCCGTGATAAACATTTTCCTCGGGTATGGTAGTGGAAGTCTTGTTCGTGACATGATGTTTCTACAATACTTATATTCAGGATTGAGTATAAATATATTTCCAAAATTTTGAAACAACAATTGGAGTTCTTATTAATGCCATATTCTAATAGGGCATTGTTTCAATAGTCATATGACGGCGCTCTATTTAGTTCGTAAGTGGTTTCTCTAAAGCTTTAAGTAGTATAGTGAATGGGAGTGTGGTTTAAGTACATCACCGACCTCACCGTGTCATGTTGGGATTCTGTAAGGACCGATATGCGGTATTGTTCCATATCTAGATGTTTCCATTCAGATCCGGGAACGAAGCACATATCGGTCCCACCGTGACACATGACAATGCCATATGCCTCGAATTTCCAACATTATATCACAACATTACAGCTACAAGGATACAACATCTCATACAATCGGCATACAGCTGCCTTAATAAAATACATCAGCGAAACATACGTGTCTGAGTACAGACTACAATCAAATGCCTTGTGGCAAAATTAAAACACACCATTCCCGTAACCACACGGGTCTAGGCTCTCCATCAGGATCCTCCTAACTAGTCGTCGTTAAGTCTTCGCGAAGACGTCCAGAAGAAGGTTCGTCGAGCTTCTTTGAAGTCCACGATCGTTTGCATAACGTGCTTAAAAGAGAGAAGAAAGGGGTGAGCTATACCAACAAGTCTTGTAACTAACTTCTCACGGTAAGATGGGGGTAGTGATTGAGGTTGCAGCCGCACTAGCAATATATGAGGTGGCTAGCGATCTATTTAGAGTGAGATGAGAAGTCGCCTCCAACAAGTCTTACTATCAGCTACTTACGCAAACATAACACCTACCCTATCCTTGTCCTCCCCTTCACATCCCGACGAAGAAGAAGCACGCAAGGCACTCACACATTGATCAAGTTGTTAAGATTATCTCAGTTGTTGTTGTCTATGAACAAGGAGTAGGTCTCTAGTCATCCATAACCATGGACACGGCTTCTCGAAACGATTTGACCCTACAGGGGTGTACCAAATCCCCATTATAAGCTCCGCATGTACGCCTTCTCTCTTAGTCAGGCCCGTTAAAGACACTCATTGAAGAGTTGTCTCGAGAGATCCGGACATCATAGTCCCTTTAACTAACAACGAACAAATCCGGGTGGCCCCCGGTAGAGTCGACACCGAACTCAAGAGTTAGCCCTCACTCGAATTAAACTCTTCCGGCTCACGTCAGGTTGGAATGACATCTGCAAAGCAGGTAGGCATCCCGCGCTCCGCAAAGTTTTGGACCAACGGATATACCTTCCCATTGGCCCGTGTGAACCTATTCTAAGAACCCGCGGGCCCCTGCCCGCCTCTCCTACGATGCAAATGGAAAGCCAGCTTGGGCCACCACTATAAATGTTTGGAGCTAGGTAGGTAAGAAAAAGGGACCCCATAGAATCCCGCACGCGGTTAGGCACGGTCGTCAAGAGACATAATACCCAGAACTCGGGTCTTAGGTGACTCGAATGGAACAAAGCATCAGGGCGAGATAGCCTAGACCTTCCATCCTTCTTAGAATATACTCAACATTATAATAATCATATATTCCACAAAAATATAATAACGTGATAGCCAAATCCAAGGAAGTAGCAGGATAACAGTTGATAGCATCCTAGCATGCATACTAAGCAGTGGTTAAGCAAGCAATGTACATGGCCAAACAAAGGTTTGCTGGGGTGTGGAGGATGTGGTTGTTTGGGTTTATTTGGGAGGCATAAATATGAGGTGGTAGGACCAAGCAATCATTATATCCTATACCTAGGCACAAGTGAGCTGAAAGTTATAAGCATGATATATGCTGCCCCTTACCTGATGAGAAGACGGTGCTGAAAGTGTAGTCGATCGCAAGCTCGCATCGTCTCCGAGAGTAACCATGTGAGAACACAGGAAGGAAACACTAGAAAGGCAATCGACGAGCAAGCATCCATTACTATGAAGCAATCACAAGCAAGCAACATCAAGAAGGCAACACAAGACAATGTACTACGGTATCACATCTAGCGTCGAGAGCGGCTTCTAGCAGGTTAAATGAAGTATCAGTCACACACGACGATACCGCACATTTATCATCGGTTAAAATTGTTAGCTACACAACATGAGCAAGGTTGTTAACATGGCATCTCACACAAGCATGCCAAGAGGTGAAGCGTAAATAAACTATCTAATCTAGTCACTTTAAGTGGGGGGGAGGTAAAACCTATACATGGCAACTATTATGGACCGCATGATAATTATTGCATTTGTTTTTGTGCTCCCCGAAACATCATTTTATTATTATTTTAGCAAGCAAGAACAGCATATTCACAATATACACGAAATTCTAGTCAAGTTACATATAAGAAACATTTTTATCGGAGCAACTGTTAAAAAGTTACGACCTATTTCATTTACGGTGGCAAGCAGTGTTAATAACATAAAACAGCATGTAAACAAGTTCAAACATGGCAAACAACAACATTTTAATAATCTATGCGAAAAACGGAGCAACTTTCATGTAGAACACGTCGCGATACGAGCTACGGAGAAAAAGATATTCGCATCGCAAAAATATAGCATGATCTGCCAAATATTAATAAATCCAGATAATACTAAACGTCAATTGGGCCAAAACTGCACTGATGGGCTAGACAGGCGAAACTTAGCTAAACCACGCACCCGAGTGCCACATAACTAAATCTTCCTAATGGGCCAGGCCCAATAGTAGGAAAAAATAAAAAGAGAAAGACTGGGGCTACTAACCATGGTCGGCCGAGCCCATCGAATAGGGGTGGGCGACTGATTGCCATTGTCGCCTGTGGCAGAGGGGAGCGCAGGCCGCACGGGAGCTGGGACTTGGGACGCTGACGGGCCGCGGGGTGCTGCCGGTGCTGGGCTGGGGGCTCTGTTGGGCCGCGTTGGCACTCCAGCCCACGTGAGCACGAGGGGGTGGCTGGGACGACGTGCTTGTCCATCTCCTGGTCGTGGCGCCGGCTGGTGTCGTCGACGGTGAGCTCGCCGGCCGGTCTCGCTGGATCTGGCTTAGCGAGGAGAACAAGGAACGGGCAATGCAAGGGCGAGGTCGGGCGCGGGGCCAAAGTGGCGGCGGTCTAGGCCGAGGACGACGAGGTGTGCGGCGGCGGGGCGAGCTTCGGGGAGGCCGCGCAGTTCCTCCATGGCGGCTCGGCTGTCGGTGACCTGCGGGCTGCGAGGGAAGGTGAGGGAGGCGTGAGAGGAGAGGGAAGCAGTGCGACCGTGGGAGGAGCTTACCGGAGGCGCTGCGCGCTTGCCGGCGTCGGGTGGCGGCAGCGACCAGAGACGACTCGGCGCGGCTGCGAGGCCAAGATCTGGCCCGGGCGGGCCTAGCTGTGTCCCTGCAGGGCCCGGAGCGTTCTGCTATGGCTGTGAGTGCGAGGTGGCATGATCTGAGCCCCAGATGGCCAGATCTGACGGCCAGGAAAAGGGGAAGGCTAGGGTTTCTAATCTGGGGCTGTTTTTGGAGCAGATCTGGGATTTGGAGGGGGGTGGCTGCGAATTTTTTCTTAGGGAAACTTTAGAAGGGCTTGGAGAGAGTGGTTGCCTATTTATAGCCCAAGTTGGCTAGCGAGTTTACACAAACGCCCCCGGCTTCTCTCTCGTGCGTCCGATGTTTACGTTTCTGACCGCCGGGAATCCGTACGACCTCCGATTCAGATGAAATCTCGAACCAAGCGCTTAGCGCGGCGAGCTGGTTGATTCTACCTCACTTCGATACCGTTCCAAGAATAATTTTTCGGCGCCCAATAAAATAATCCATTTATTAAATTAACGGGGTTTTCGTTCCGATGGCGATGGCTGGTCTCGTGCCGGAAGTCGTGACGGCGATGGGGTGACTTTCCCGGTGCCGCAATGAGGTCGTGTGCCATTAGGGAAAAGGCCCGGACTCGCAATCGATACCAGAAGGAGGGGGGAAATAATTCACCAACTAATAAATCTGCGAAGCAAATACATCAAACATATCTAGCAATCAACAAAAAAATGCAACAAACAAATTTTTTTAATTTGGGTGAAAATCCCGAGCTTTTACAGATTCAGAGTAGAATTTTTTTTAATTCCAACATGTCATAGAGGATTTGGTTGTGCGTCAAGATACTCCGTAGCTATACGTGGTTTCAGGTGACACTAGTATATAAATTGTCTTCATACACTCTATGATGTTTGCTAAATTCTTTAACTCATTTATTTTACGGTCAAATCATCAAATATTTGATCTATGTGTGATGATGATTCTCTTTGTGTTCACACTGTTTTTAACTTATTCAAAATTACAAAATTTATGTCTTGTTTAAATATCGGTATATCTATACAAGTCATTATCACAAAGTTTTATGCAAAGTATTATTTATTGGTTCTTCACACATCGATATGTGTTATTACCAAAAGTTTACTACACACTTGAACAATACATTTAATCAATGATTTTTTCTATTAGAAAAACATTGCATGTGTCAAACGACTGAAAGTCATGAGATTGAATGACTTCATCTATATGAAGCTTCCACATGCGCTTTGTTCTAATGTGACTAAGTCATTTATGCTACTAAAATATTACCATTATCATCACATAAATTTATATATTTAGCAATCAAGAAAATAGACATAACATCAACATTTCAACTTAAATGATTTACGACGAAGGGTGAAATTCAGACACTATTAACTTTGAACAACCATTATTCAAAACGTGCATGGGGCATCCACCGTGAACACGACATAATCCGATATTAATGTTTTACACAACCTATGAATCAAATAACTTTTATTTAAACTCTAAGATAAATCTTGATATAAGAACGCTGACAGCCTTGGGTGACTTGCGGACCACTTCCGGCACGGACTTGCACTTCATTCGTTCTTCTCCTTCGAATTCTGAGAATTCCCTGTACGGAGTTGCGAAACATGAGAAATCAATATGGTATCAATTATACCTATGAAGGTGAAATAATGAAATTGTCTATTAACTTAGTATAACTTATTTATACCTTTGGTGATCAGACCACTCTTGAGATCTCCCAGATACTTCTTGCAATTCCTCTTCCAGTGCTCCTTGTTCTTGTAGTAGTGACTCTCAGAATCTTTAGTTCGGCTGCTCTTTGTATTTACCTGAGCTTTGGTCTTACCACCACTCTTGACATTTCTACCTTTGCCCTTCTTCTTGAAACTGGTAGTGTTCATCACAACCAACACGTGGTTTGGATCCTTCAGCATAGATGCTTCCGCAGTCTTAAGCATATCGAACAATTCGTCTGTGGTCTTGTCAAGCCCATTCATATTTTAATTCATGATAAAGTCATTGTAAGACGGGGGGAGTGATGCAAGGAGAATGCCAGTGTCGAGTGTCGTAGGGATCACAAATCCCAGAGCACTCAACCTCTTTGCGTAACCAACAAGTTTGATCACTAATTGAGCTACCTTTTGCCATCTTCCATTCCCACAGCTGCTCCGTTATCTCATAACATTCAGTTCTAGCTTGCTTCAGATACAGAGTGTTCAGTTGTCTCACCATGTCAAAAACGGTGAAGTTCTCAAAACGTTTCGGGAACTCTGTATCCATGCACGTAAGCATCCAGCATTGTAGTGCGGTGTGGTCATCCCCTTTAGTCAAATAGGCATTCTTATCGTCTTGCATGCATCCTCGACGGGAGCGACTGGGATAGCTTGTTTGATAACATAGTCCTTCTTAGCAACTTTGAGGAAAAACGAAGATTACAGAACCAGTCCGAATAGTTTCCCCCTGACGAGGATAGACCTTGGAAAATCCCATGGTAAGGTACCCTGGGTTTAGACCGTAGAGAGGAGGTGCGGGTTGGTAATTTAGTGGCGGTCGAGGCGAGATCGCTCGGGACCGGAGGTGTTCCTATGAGACTGGATGCCCTAGACGTCTCCTCTCCCAGCCTTTATATACTAGGCTAGGTCGCAAGGAGTCCGTCTAGGTTTACAAGGCCAGTTGTCTAATCTATATTTAGTGTCAGACGCCAAGGTTTCCATAACACCAAGGACTCTTGCGTTGGTGCTTCGAGTGGGACAGTCGTGGGCTGGTCGGAGCTTCCAGTGGGCCTTCTGCCTTGACATGCACCAGGTACCCACATCCGCAGGAGTGTTGGGGACACCCCCTCGTCAGTAGCCCCGAGTTCCTGGGGGACTCGAAGAGTCACTCATGACCCACAAGTGTAGGGGATCTATCATAGCCTTTTCGATAAGTAAGAGTGTCAAACCCAACGAGGAGTAGAAGGCACTGACAAGTGATTTTGGAAAGGAATATCTTCAAGCATTTAAAGGTAACTTTTATGGGTTTTCTGGTATAAGCAACAATGAAATAAAAGCAAGTAAATTAAATTGTGCTAAGGTGCAGCAAGCGGCCCAATCCCTTTTTGCAAAGGATAAGCCAAAAGATCAAATGTATAAGAGCTAAAACGTTCTTGAAGACACACAGGAAAAATAGTCATGTGCTTTCGCCATATTCCGTATAGTACTATGTTTTGTTTTGATACGTGTTGTGTGGGTGGACCTATCCTAGTACACTCTTATGATTAAACCTTTTGCAAGCATCCACAAATACAAGAGAGAAATTAAGGCAAAGCCTAACCATATAAATAAACTTTAGGATCCAACACTCCCTCGTGCAAAAGAGTGCGAACTGGGGTTCAGGTTTCTGTCATTCCGGCAACCCACCATAAGAACACTTTATACACAATGTATTCCCCTAGGTCTTTAAAAAGGCGAAGTGTTATGTATTCGACATTTACATAACACCACTAGAAGAATAACATAACTTAAATATCAAACAACACATATTACTTCAACATCTTATGACAACTAACAACTACACTTTGCCCATGTACTCAAGAACTAAAGGAACTACTCACAAGACATAAAAGAGATCATGATCACACGTGATAAATATATGATAAACAATCTGGCCATAACAATAATTCTCCACAAAAACTTTATAGCATTCACCACAAATGAGTAATCAACACTAGTAAAGTAGATGGGATGATAGTTGTAATGATGCTTCCTGATGATGCGTTTGATGAAGGTGGAAAGTTTGAACCACCACATCTTCTTTGTAGTCATAATGATGTCTTAGGTATTGTGGTGTGACCCTGCACTGCTGCCGCATGTTGGGTTTCTCAGGCTTGCGTGTGAACACGCGTGATTTGATGCCTTCTTAAATGTTTTTTTGATACGAAAGGGTGCGTCGTCTTGGAATCTGTAGCATTGCATGTGCCCTTCTTTATTATTTGTGGCGCAACATGGATTTCTTGAGATGTTCCTCTTTTCTCCTGGCTTGGCCTATATATAGGTTGCTAATGCGGTGTGCTCCAGCCTTTCTCCTTCTATCCTCTTCTCTCTTGTTTGCATGATATGACTCCAAAACGCCATGGTCGTGTAGCTTCCGCTGATTCTTCTCGTGGCGTGGCTGGCCGGGGCCGAGGCCTCCGTGGTCGTGGTGCCCGTGCTCCTCTTTCTTCTCGGCGGGGGCACGATGGCACTGCGATCGTTCCTACCATTAATGATGTGGAATAAGGTGTATGTCGTAATGATTTTCTTCTGCGCGTTCTCAGCCAAACTTCTAGTCGCATTCCTCTTCTGTTTTATTTTTCTCCGATTGTTTTCAGGCTTAATTTGAGGGGTCTTTAGATTTGGCTTCAAGGGTTCTCCCGATAACCTTTGTGGGTAGAGCTCCAAGTTGATAGTTGTGTCTTGATCTTCTTGGGGTCTGGTTGGAGGGCGTTTTCTCTTCAACTGAATCTGCGCGAGGGTGATAGTCTTTGTTGCCACGTTGATGGTGAAGCTACTCTCACCGTCCGCTATTTTGATGCTACTAGGAATCGTGTAGATCCCTGCTGGGAGAGATCAAGTAGTGCCAGTTCTGGAGGTTCAAGGGGTGCATCGGCTTCTCTTCCTTCTTCTCATGGCGGTTCACCTTCAGCTTCTTCCTCTGCCGACTCGTCGACTGGTGGTTCTTGCTCTTCTAGTTCTAAGAAGTACTTTGACGTCAAGACACCGACCAAGCGGGTGCACCGGTAGGTCAAGGCCAACAAGCCAAAGACTCAAGCATTACATGGCGGGAGACCCTGTCAATGCTGATGAGGATACAATACGAACAACCACTCACGAAGACCATGTTGCAGCACTGATTCAAACGCCAGCAGAAGCAGAATAAGAATATGTATGTAATACGATAAGAAAACTTCGTGAACATCCATAAAAGTCATGTATTACGTGTTTTAGAAAAATTAGGAAAATTCCGAGCCGAAGTGGAGCCGGAGAGGAGCTCCCAGGGCTCCAGGCGCCCTGGTGGCGCGGCCTGCCTCCTGGCCGCGCCAGGTGGCCGCTTGGGCCACCAGGAGCCCATCTCCGACTCCCCTTTGGTCCCCTAGTTTACTTTCGGTGCAGAAAGTTTGGCTACATATTTTCCCGGATTGTCCGGGCTCTGTATTTTGCGATTTCATGTGTTTTTCTTTTCGATTTGTTTCTACCAGAATAAGAGGCTATTGTCTGAGATGTCTTCTTGTTACTCCAGTGGAGAGGAATACATGGGTCGTCGTCTTCGTCGTGTCCAACAAGACGTCAACCAAGGGATGGTCGTTGGATGGGCCACGGAGGAAGAAATTGCCTCAACACATGCAGAGATGGAGCGCTCTGTTAGAGAGGAAGTCAAGATGGTCACCATCCAACAAGAAGGAGATCCATCAACAAGAGGATCAAGCTCCAACAACCCCGTCTTCGTGGGATTTATTAACCCTCTACATGATCTTTCTCTAAACCTTTTAGGAACTGCTCCCCCACTTGAAGCCCCACATGCGTCGTCGGCTATATCCGAAGCTCACCGAATTACTAACCAATTTTGTGAAGACTTCTGTGTGCTTAAAGTACAGGTGGCCATATTGGAAGCGGAAATCTAAACCCTTCCACACATAATAGAGGACTTGAAGATCAACAAGTAGATGAAGAGTGAAATCTTCATGGGTAATGGCATCCCTTAGCTTGTTCCAAGCTTGGGGGAGTGCTCCGTATCTTTATCTTTATGTTTGTCTTTTGTGGTGTTGTTTAGTGTCGTATCCTGTCTAAGTAATCTTATAAAATAGGTATTTGCATTGAGGTATATCACTCCTTTGTGGAGAGTCTTGTATCCGTGAGTGTGAAGTTGTCTATGATGGGATGTAATGAGAAGTCTATTAGTTTCTTCGCTGCACTTGGTATTCTCTTCATGCAATCGACCTTATATGCTGATATTTATGGGAGTATTAATCTTATATATCACGTGTGGCTTTGAAAATTTTATTTAATCTTGGCAAACATAGCTTTGGTCATAACAACAAGCATGAGATTTTCTAGTACCGATATAGCCAAAACCTTTATTTTCTTTTGCTTGAAGTGTTATGCTGACAAGGAAGACAACTTGAGTTTCATGCCAATTATTAATGTAGACTTTATATTGTTTTACATCCAAGTCAACATCATTTGTCTGCTTTCAAAAGCCTTTTCTAGCCAAACCTTGTACTAAGAGGGAATACTGCTTGTGCACCCCTACCTTGAAATATCAACCTTCCAAAGAGTCCACCATACCTTTCCTACTTGTGGTATTTCACCGCCACTCCTAAAGTATATTATTCATGTGCTATGTTTAAACCTTCAAAATAGTATTACCCCTTGTTTTGTGCCTCTGTTTTAGTTCATGAGGAAGTAGTAGATAATTCATGATCTTCATATGCCGGACAAGCTTTATCTTGGGATTGCATGTCTAATCTGCAAAACCCTAATACGAGGAGGGACTGGCATGAGTGCGCCCAGCTGACAAAAGATAATAGTAACAAACAAACCCTCCTTCACGCTTTGTTCATGAGAAATCAGAAAACTTTGGCAGTGATAAACAAAGGAGACTAAGGGGATGTGATCGTCCCCACCTTGGGAGCCGTTCCTCGAAACTTGTCCAGGATGAGAAATATTGAGCTATCTACTAGCATTCGTTGACGAATTATGCACCTCCCAAAATCTTAATTTATGATCCTATTTATTCCAAAACCTCTAAAAGCTCTAGCACATCAGCTTTCCCTACTTCCCTCTGCGAAGGGCTAAGCCTTTACTTTTATGTTGAGTCAGTAAACCCACTTCTTTCTATCCCAAAAAGAGCAGACACCTTATGTTAACAAAGATGCATGCATTTATATTGTCTCGTTGAAAATATCCATATTACATCTTTGTTCACATTATCATTTAGATAAGAAAGTTTTTTGTGGAGCCTTTCTACATCAAACATCTTCGTTTGTGTTAGCATTATCACTTCTTGACTAATAACATGTTCTTTCGAAAGCTTCAAATGATCTCATCAAAATATAAAGGAAAGATCAAAAGGTAAAAGTTATTATTTGTACTTTGACCAAGGACATGTTTGCCATGGTTTGATGAGTTTCCTTAGCCCTACTTTTTATTGTAATTGATATGACTCTTTCATAGGGCCTTATGAGTTGAGGTTTCTGTTGAGGATGCTTGAGTTTAGTAGAGAAATTATGATGCTTCTTGTATGTATTCTTATTATCGACACTTCACTCTCTAAACTTGTGGACAGGTTTACCGAGCTCAGTATTCTCTTGGGGACAAGCGAGGTCTAAGCTTGGGGGAGTTGATACGTCCAAAATGAATCACTATTTTACATCATAATTTATCTCTATTCATTGATATATCATGTTATAATAATGTTCTTATATTGTTTTGGCTTGTTCTACACAATTTACAACTTTCCGGTGCCGAAACAGCAGACGCAGGAGTCTGCGTGGAAAAGTGCACGTAGAGTGGCCATACCAGCACATCTCCAAATGAGCTGAAATTCATGGGGCGTAACTTTCTGAAGATATAACAAAGAGTGGCTAAAGGGCAACCATAGGGGGACTACCAGGGCTCCAGGCGCCCTGGTAGCGCCTCCCCCTAGGCCGCGCCACCTGGCCGCCTGGGGGGTGGGCCCCACCTCTGGTTCCCCCATTGGCCTAAATCTCCGTAGTGACCGAAAAATCCCTAGACGAGAAGAGTTTTCAGAGTTCCGCCACCGCTCCAGGGAGGAAACCTACAGAGAAGAAAAGACCTTTCCGGCGGGCAGATTCCACCGGGGAGAACTCCTCCTGGAGGGGGAGATCGTCATCACCATCATCACAGGCATCATCGAGATCATCATCACCATCATACCCATCACCAGCACCATCTCCATGTTCATCCCATCTCATCTCACCATTGCAATTCTAATTTTAACTTGCAATATTCATCCCCTCTACTTTACGGATGTTGATTACTCTTTTGTGGTGAATTCTATTAATTTTTGGTGGAGAATTATTGTTATGACCAGATTTTTTATCATATATTTATCACATCTGATCATGATCTCTTTTATGTCTTGTCAGTATTTACTTTAGTTCTTGAGGACATGGGAGAAGTCTAGTTGTTAGTAGTCATATGATGTTGAAGTAATATGTGTTGTATGATATTTAAGTTGTGGTGTTATTCTTCTAGTGGTATTATGTGATCGTCGACTACATAACACTTCACCTTTTTACGGACCTAGGGGAATACATTGTGTATAAAGTATGTTTATTGTGGGTTGCCGGAGTGACAGAAACCTGAACCCCAGTTTTGCACAATTTTGCACGAGGGAGTGTTGGATCCTAAAGATTATTGCTATGGTTAGGCGTTGCCTTAATTTCTCTCTTGTATTTGCGGATGTTTGCCAGAGGTTTAATCGTAAGAGTGTACTTATCTTAGTCTAGAAGGTGCATTAGCATAGGTTCACCCAAACAACACTTATCAACACAAAACATAGTACTATACGGAATATGGCGAAACCACATGACTATTTATCCCGTGTGTCCTCAAGAACGTTTTAGCTCTTATAAGTTTGATCCTTTGGCTTATCCTGTGCACAAAGGGATTGGGCCACTTGCTGCACCTTAACAAAATTTACTTTCCTTTCTTTTATTTCCTTGTTGCTTATACCAAAAAACCCATAAAATGTTACCTTTCAGTACCTGCAGTTATTCCTATCTCAAGATCACTTGTCAATACCTTCTCCTCCTCGTTGGGTTCGACACTCTTACTTATAAAAATGGCTACGACAGATCCGCTACACTTGTGGGTCATCAACTGCTACCAAGAGATGTGTTCGACCGCTTTTTGAAGATTTCTTGAGTGGACCAACCCTAACGAGTCTCCATGTTACTAAGGTCCAGGAAAGTGGTATGGTTTTGAGTTCTGACGCTGGCGCGTGAGGCCTGCTGGAAAAAAATTGGCAGACGATGCAGCGTCGCACGATGTCTTGTGCGTTTCGCATTGCAGCTGGCCAGTAAAGACCTGCTCGAAAGGCCTTAGTGATGGGGATGAGGTTGACGTGGACCTGCACACACAACAAGTAACTTTGCTCCCAACAAGTACAGAGGGGTTGTCAATCCCTCTGCCCTTCTCGATTACAAAGGATCAAACGCAAGAGGATAATAATGATAGTGGCGTTCATAGCAACTGAAAGTAAAATAAGCAAATAATGTGGAGGTGTAAACAGTGGTGGAAATATGGACCGGGGGTCCCATGATGTTCACTAGTTATGTCTCTCTCCCAATAGACGATAAAATAGCTAAGCTGGGTAAACAAATTATAACTGGGCAATTGACAGAATTATAAATGCACATCAATGCTAATTATTCTACTGGAAAGCTAGAGGCTCAAAAGTATGGGAAGTACGCCAAGAAAAGTAGACCGAAATCCATCTGCATCTACTCACTAATCATCCACCTTGAGATATCTATAGAGAACATCTCGCTGGTATTAAGTTGTGAGCCCCACCCAAAGTGTAAACTCAAAGCAACAGACAACTGCATTAACAAACTTTGCATCAGGGAAACAATCCTTGCAACTGCAGTTACAAGAACCATTGTTTTCTCCCTGGTGGAAACAACACATCCCCTAGTCTCGTGTTTCTGTCACTCAAGCTAGACATCGGGGGGCATGAACCCACAATCATGCATAAACGCTCTGAGTTACTATCTACTACTATGCCAAAGCAATAAAAAGTAACAGAGAACATTTAAGAATTACTCAAGAACAAAATATAAAAGGTAAACCAAATATATAACTCATCACGATCTGAACATAATCTCATAATCCATCGGACACAGCAAACACAGCATAGCAACAGCAACAAAATTACATAGATGCCTTGATCATGTAAGGCAGCTCACAAGGACTAAGAATTGAAGAACAAGACTGGAGAGAAGACCTCACATAGCTAATAGTCATGGACCCATGGTCCAAGGGGTACTACTCACGGCACATCCGGGAAGCGTCCATCGTGGTGAAGAAGCTCCCGGAGGTCAATCCTCCCTCTGCCAGGGTGCCGGTAAGAGGTCTTCTGGTGCTCCTGATCTTGGAAGTGCGGCAGCAGCGGAACAGAGAGGAAATTCGCAATGCGGGTTTTCTACTCGAGGGATTTCGGGACGAGGAGGTAATATAGGACGAAGGGGGCAGCTAGTGGTGCCTGCTGGGGCCCCTTGGCCCTCCTTCGGGGCTCCGAAAGCTTTCGTTCTGCGGATTTTTTATCTGGTTTTTCTGGAATTTTTGGAGCTCTATAAATTGGGGGAAAACCTGCAACTTACAGACATCAACAGACAAAAACTATCATTGGGTGCACTGAGTTAGTTGGTTAGTCCAAATATGTGTAAAATGATATAAAAGTGTAGAAATATATGTAGCAGTGTCACATAAAAGAGCATGGAACAAGCAGAAATTATAGATACATTTTGGACGTATCAACATCCCCAAGCTTAATTCCTACTCGTCCTCGAGTAGGTAAATGATAACACATGTAATTTCTGTGGTCACATGCTACACACATATAATAACTTCAAATTAAAGCAAGTAAGATACGCAATTCAAGTCAAGATAATAATTAGGAAGAGTTTATATCTAGCAAAGTATGAACATAAAGGTGCAAGAGTGTGACATCCTGGATTAGTAGGAATGAAGGACTACTCATATCAACAAGGTGCACCTTCTTTCCTGCGAGCCCAGATCCAAAGAACTCCAAAGTTAAGCATGCTTGGCTTGGAACAAATTGAGGATGGGTGACCAACCGGGAAGTTGCTCCCGGGTGCGCACGACTGATGACAAAGTGCGTAGAAAAGACTAGTGTTGGTCTGTGGGGACAGTCTAGATCCCGCCAGGCGTAACGGCCGAGAACCGGTGTGTGACCGGGGCGTTACAAATGGTATCAGAGCCGACCCTCGCAGTTATATGGGCGTGTGCGCGTCAGTGCACGAACATGGGTGAGCCATGTGTCGGCACTGGACGCACAGACGTGTGCCAAGAGGGAACGTTCCTGTGGGCCGACGAGGACGTCGGTTCCTTTGAGTGGGTGTGTGTGACATCCAGGCTTAGTAGGAATGAAAGACTACTCATATCAACCAGGTGCACCTTCTTTTCCGGGAGCCCAGATCCAAAGAACTCCAAAGTTAAGCGTGCTTGGCTTGGAGCAATTTGAGGATGGGTGACCGACCGGGAAGTTGCTCCCGGGTGCGCACGAGTGAGGACAAAGTGCGTAGGAAAGACTAGTGTTGGTCTGTGGGGAGAGTGTACATCCCGCCAGGCGTAACGGCCGAGAACCGGTGTGTGACTGGGGCGTTACAAAGAGCTCTCGCTGTCCGTGACTCGAATGTCTCCAAATGGTGTTTGCGTGCAAGAAATGGGAGATGGGTTTAGAGAATAAAAATAATATACAGTTCAATTGAGTACTCAATCTACTAAAGTTTCACACTTGGTCTCCTTCAGGATCTTATATTGACTCATCTCCAGACCACTAGTCAGGCACAAGTTAAACCGATCCTCTCCCTTTCGACTTGGAGCACTCATGCAATGGATGAGCGCGAGCAAGATATATTGGCATTTAGGATGGAAAAGAGAGAAATGATCGGGAAAGAAGAGAAAAAGGGTGTGAAAGGCTCACATCAATGAGGACAATCATAGGAGAGAGAAAGACAAATGATAGATATGATGTGAGAAGTAGGGATTGCCATGCAATGGATGCACATATGAGCTAAGGTAAGCTCTCCAATGGAACTAGTGGGGTGCATCCAACTTGCTTGCTCATGAAGACCTAGAGCACATTTGAGGGGCTCATCCTTGGAATATGCAAGCCAAGTTCTATAGTGTAAGGATTCCCACATAGTTATTTATGAACGATAATCTCTATGGAGTACAAATATAACAATGGAGTACAAGTGTGGACATTTCAAAAGGAACAATAGTGTTGCCCCCTTCTCTCTTTTTATTTCTTTTTTTTATCTTTTTTCTTATTTTTTATTTATTTTTGTGGCCTTTCTGGCTCTTTCTATTTATCTCTCATTTGTCCTCTTTGGGATCTTTTCCTCACTTAAGGGAAACACTCTATATTTTACAAGACTATAGAAAATCTTGACACTTTACAAGAAGTACTCAACATAAATAAGAATGAAAACTATCATGATGTATGCAAATGTATGCCTCTGTCAGTGTAGCAGGATATGCAATGATACTAGCGTGTTATGTAGAAATAATAAGGGCAAATCCCAACTAGCATGCGACTCCTCGATCAAGAAAAAGCATGTATGACATGAAGATCAAGTCATGAGATGGTGGATGTTGCATGGCAATGTATCTCGGAAAGGCTATGAAAATGCCTTGATAGTTAGGTATGGTGGCTGTTTTGAGGAAGATATAAGGAGGTTTATGATGACAAAGCCTATCATGCCAAGGGTTTGGATGTACTGGCGAACGTTGCACCAACTGTCAAGATGAGAAAGGGGAATGCATGGTACCGAAGAGGCTCGCAAAATATGGAAGGTGGAAGTAGTCGTGGGAAAGTCACGGCAGATATTCGAAGAGTCGAACTTAACATGGGACCTTTGTTGCGAGGCGATTTTGTGGAGAGAGTCGATATGGAGAAGAGACTCGGCGATTTACCTAGGTTTCAGGCCCTCTTTGTCTTGAGGTAAGATCCTACTCCTGCTTCTTATTATTATGGGTTCTGACAACTCCAAAATAGAAGAGTCGGTTGATCGGTTACAAGAGAGTCGGTTCGCAACCTTGGTCTCGAGGAGATCTAGGTTACGCCAAAAGTGTCTAGTCCTATCTTGGATTGAGATTGTTCTTGACCCTGGATCCCATCAACCTCGGCTTATAAAGGTACCGAGTCCCGGGATTCCGCGAGTCCGACTCCGACACGAGGTGGAGTCCTATTCAACTTTACAAATATGCTACGTGATATACAAGGTAAGTCGAATTCCTTCTATGGCTTCGATTTTCATGCTTGGCGCAGGCGCTCATGGTCGGGTCTTCTTTCGTGGGCCTTCCTTAGGTAAGTCGGCCCATAGATCTAATGCTGGGTTACGGGATTGGTCCATCCCCCCGACATTAGCCCCCAAGATCGATGTGATACTTCAGTCTTCACAGTGATCTTCCTGATTCCATCATGATCGCCGACTCTGCAATTGGTCAAACAGACTCTCTTGCCTTTTGAAGAGTCGGTGCCAATTCTCTTGTCTCTTCGCTTCATCTTCCAACCAGAAAATTTTCCTTTTGACTTTTTTTAGTAAAAGATCCATTTATTTCATTTATGATTTCACTACCCGAAACGCCTATTGAAGGCATTGATGTCGTAGTGGGAATCGAGGATTCTTTCCATAAATGTGAACTACGATGGGTAGTTCACCCATGTTATTATGGCACTGATTGATCCTCTCCTCGTAACCACCATAAATAGCCATCGGTTAGTTTTATGCTCTGAGCGCTCGCATCTTCTTCTTCCTCTTCTCCCTTCGCCACTTTTCTCCATGGCTCCCAAGCTAAGCGTCTGTGCTCCTTTGGCGGTTGATGATCCTGGTTCCAGCACAGGTTCTCGTGGCGGTCGAGGCCATGGCCGCGGTCGTGGTCGTGGACGGGGTCGTGGCCGTGGTAGGGGCAAGGGAAGAAGTGCGCGTGCCGCTCAGTCTTTGCCGGATCTTGAATCTCCTCGTTCTTCTCTCGAGAGGGGTGAGTTCTTGATACATGTTCAGAAGATCCGTCGTTGGGTCAAGCTTCCTATATCTTTTTCCCAGCTTGTAATGGATTCAAAACCTTCGGGTCTTTGGCTCCGCTCCAAGGGGTGTCCTCATGGACCCATCTGGGTAGCTACTAACTTCTCTGGTCAAGACTCCATGTTCTTGGAGAAAGGTTGGAAAAATTTCCTTCGCTCGAGGAACATTCAGAGGGGAGATACTATCATCTTCAAATATGATGGTGATGAGACCCTGTGGGCAAGGGTTTTTGACTCGAATGGCGATCGAGCCGGCTGCTCTATGGAGAGTTCCAGCAGCAGTGATGAAGAATTTTAGAACAATGAAGAAGAGGCCCGAGTAACCTCATCTGAAGACGAAGGCGACTCTGAAGATGACTATTGGAGTTTTTAGTAGTATTTTTCCGACTTTGGCCTTTACTTTTATGTAATGTAAGGCTTCTTATTTTGATGTAAGACTCGGTCCTTGATGAATGAAAATTTTAATTTCCCATCATATTTGTAAGTCGGTTAGATACCTTGACTTTGAATGTTTTGAAAAATGCATGAGAGCCGATATGTCTTGATAGTATCTGTATCTGTAGCCCCCTGAGTCGATTCAGAAAAGCCTTTGTGTCATTGATTGACTCATATGAGAGATCGACTTGTAGCCCTCATGAGTTGGTGTGGTCACGTTTGTGTGCCATATCAGGTCATATAAACTTTGAAGTACTACTCCCCAAGAGTTGGTATGATCATTATGGTTTTGTGCCAAATCTTGAATAAGAAAATTTTGAAGTGTTACTCCCCAAGAGTCGGTGTATGCATCTGGGTGCCATACTGAGTCTTCGTTTGAGAAGAAACTTCGAAGTGTAGTCCCCAAGAGTCGGCACGAACATTATTGCGTCGTGTCGGGTCTTTTGAGAAGATTTTTTTAAGTGTATTCCCCATGAGTCGGCATATGCATCTGGGTGATGTGCCGAGTCACATAGGTCTAACTTTTATCTAAAAATTTATTATGCTTGTATGAAAAAATGAAATGCAAAGGCTAGTAGAAGTTGCCTCATGCCTCATCTTCTCGCGTTGAGAGAGATTATTGGTTCAAGAGTCGAAGCTCCTCCATAAAACCGGCTTATATGACTAGCGTGTCTAGCTCTCAGGACTAAACTCGATAGGCGATTTATGTAAGCACCCAAAGTTTAGACCAACCGGGTTCGCGTTAGTCATATGAGCTTGGGCTATACAGGCCAAACGGCGTGGGTGACCAATTCATGTATATGCCGGGATTTCTTCAGTTAAGAGTTGATGGCTGCCATCGAACTCCCCTACTTCCCCTGAATAAGTCATACACATGTGGAGTTTTACATATATATGCCGAGATTTCTTCAGTTAAGAGTCGATGGGTGACATCGACTCCCCTACTCCCCCTGACTAAGCAATATACATGCTCAGAGCCGATAGAGGGTTGATCAAGCCCCCCAGGTCTCTGAGAAAGGGTATAAAAATATGTATGATGCAATATGTATGATGCAATGTATGAAAGAATATGCAATATGAGGGTTGATTTTATGCACCAGAGTGGCGAGAGCCAGTGCAACGATAGTCGACTTTAGATGTGGCGAAAGCCTGTTGCGATGAAAATCGATTTTATGGCGAAAGCCTATTGCGATGAAAATCGACTTTGTGGTAGATATGGCGAGAGCCTATTTGCGACTAAAGTCGACTTATATGTTAGGTATGGCGATACCCTAGTGTGATGAAAATCGACTTGTTAATTTTAAATATGGCGAAAGCCCAATGCGATGAAATTTGACTTATTTATTATGTGGCGAGAGCCGGTGCGACGAGTGTCGACTTATATATATATGGCGAAAGCCGGTGCGACAAATGTTGGCTTACATAGATGTACAATGGTGTTCCTATTCTACTCAAGTATAATATGGACGGAGTTGTGCGATGTTCCATGGCCTGGGATTCTCCTCCATGGATGTGCGTGACTTTGTCTTCTTGCGTATATCAACCAGGTAGTAGGATCCATTGTACAGGTTCTTGCTGACCACACACGGTCCTTCACATGGAGAACATAACTTGTGCATTTAATCCTTTTTATGTATGAGGCGGAGCACTCAGTCACCTTCCTGGAAAGTCCGTCTTATGATACGACGACTATGATATCGTCGCAGATCTTGTTGGTAGATAGCCGACTGAGCTACTGCTGGTTCTCGTTTTTCATCGAGAACATCCAGGGCGTCCTACCTTGCTTTTTCATTGTCGGCTTCCACATAAGTTGAGACCCTTGGTGAGTCGTGACAGATGTCACTTGGGAGAACGACTTCTTCTCCATAGACTAGGAAGAAGAGTGTGTAGCCTGTCGACTTGTTAGGAGTCATGCTGATACTCCACAATACTGAGGGAAATTCTTCCTCCCAGCAACCGGGCGTACTTTCCAAAGGAACAAAGAGTCGGGGTTTGATGCCTCGAAGCAACTCTTGGTTGGCTCTCTCGACTTGTCCATTGGTCTAAGGGTGAGCCACTGATGCAAGGTCGAGTCGGATGTGCTCGTTCTGACAAAATCGTTGCATAACCCCCTCTGATAGGTTAGATCCAATATCAGTGATGATGCTGTGGGGGTAGCCGAATTTGTATATTATTTTTTTCAAGAATTTTAGCGTCGTTGCTGCATTGCATTTGCTGACCGGCTCTGCCTCGACCCACTTGGTGAATTTATCGACTGCCACCAATAAGTGTGTATTTTTGTTGGCTAACCTTTTGAAAGGCCCCACCATATCAAGCCCCCAAACTACAAAGGGCCAAGTGATAGGGATCATCCTCAGTTCTTGAGCCGGCACATGTGCCTGCTTTGCATAGCGTTGACATCCGTCGCATTTTTTGACTATATCCTCTGCATCCGCATGTGTCGTGAGCCAATAGAATCCGTGTCTGTAAGCTTTGGCCACTAGTGAACGAGAGTCGGCATGATGCCCGCAACCTCCAGAGTGTATCTCATTGAGGATTTTTTTCTGCCTTCTTTTGGTGACACACATCTCTGAAAGACGTCTGCAAGGCTTCGTCGATGCAACTCACCGTTGATGAGTACAAAAGATTTGCTTCTCCTAACAATTTGTCTGGCTAGTACCTCAATAGTGTGTAGGATTCCCCGGGTCTTGTAATCCAAATAAGGCACGATCCATGAGGGCGTAGCATGTATTGCGGCCACCAGAGCTAGTTCTGGATACAGCTCTGCTATGTGTCACTCCGTTGGTATTTGCATGGACGGCTTTTTCAGGACGTCCAAGAACACATTTGGTGGAACTGGCTTTCGCTGAGAGCCGAGCCGGGGTAAAGCGTATGCGGCTTCGTTTAGCTTTCGCTCCAAATATTACACTTGGTATCCAACAAAGAAACCGGCTTGTCTTTCAACTTCTCACCGACAAGCTTCCATGGTGGCATCTTTGGAGTTCCAATTTCTCGATACTTGTTGGGAAACAAGGTCGGAATCACCGTAGCATTGGATCCGGCTTATGTTCATCTCGCGAGCCAGCCACAACCCATGGAGTAGGGCCTCATATTCTGCTGCGTTGTTGGTGCAAGTGAACTGTAGCTGCAAGACATAGCAAAATTTCTCTCCTCTGGGAGAAGTGAGGACCACGCCGGCTCCTGACCCTTGGAGCTGCCGTCTTCCATCGAAGTGCATTGTCCAGTATTTGGTAACCGGCTTTTCTGGGGGTGCTTGGATATCTGTCCAGTCATTGATGAATTTGACTAACGCCTAATATTTGATGGACGTGAGTGGTACATACTTGATGTGATAAGCCCCCAACTCTATAGCCCACTTTGCAATCCTTCCCGTGGCCTCTCGGTTCTGTATGATATCTGAAAGCGGTGCTGAGCTGACTACTGTTATGGGTGCTCTTGGAAGTAGTGCTTGAGCTTCCGACTCGCCATGAATACAACAAGGACCAGCTTCTGCCAGTGAGGATAGCGTTGCTTTGATGAAGTCAAGACCTCGCTAACATAATAGACTGGCCTCTGGAAAGGGTGCTCTTTACCGGCTTCCATACGTTCAACCACAACCACAACGCTGACTGCTCAATTGTTGGATGAAATATATAGTAGCGTCGACTCTTTTGGCTTAGGAGCCGCCAGGATTGGAGCCTGGGAAAATTGTTTCTTTGGCGCTTCCAGAGCTTGATCAGCCTCGTCATCCCAAACAAACTTTTCTGACTTTCGCAAGAGTCGACACAGGGGGGTTGCTTTTTCTCCAAGCCGGCTGATAAACCGACTCGAGGTAGCTACACACCCTGTGAGTCATTGGACTCCTTTTACTAAGGACGGATTTTTGAGAGCCATGATAGCATTTATTTTCTCTAGGTTTTCCTCGATGCCTCTCTCTGATACAACGTATCCGAGGAGCTTTCCTGCACGGACCCCGAAGGTGCATTTGGTCGGGTTTAGCTTCATCTGGTACTTGCGCAGATTCTTGAAGGTTTCCTGGAGGTCACTGATGAGTGAGTCAGCCACCCGAGAGTTGATAACTATGTCGTCCACATAAGCGTGCACATTGCGCCCAATTTTCTCTTTTGAGGCAACATTGCACCGTTCGCTGCTATGTGGCTCCTGCATTCTTCAAGCCGAAAGTCATAGAAGTGTAGCAGTATATCCCAAAGGGAGTGATGAAAAAAATATTCTCCTGGTCTTCAAGAGCCATCTTGATTTGGTGATTGCAGAGTAGGCATCGAGAAAACACAGGAGCTCACATCCCGAAGTAGAATCAATGATTTGATCAATGCGAGGCAGTGCGAAGGGATCCTTTGGGAAGGCCTTGTTTAAGTCGGTGTAGTCAATGCACATAGGCCAAGTCCCGTTCTTTTTCAAAACGAGGACCAAGTTTGCAAGCCACTCCGGATAGAAAACTTCCATGATGAACCCGACAGCAAGGAGCCGAGCTATCTCTTCCCCAATGTCGTTTCTCCTTTCGTCATTGAAACAACGAAGGAAATGCTTGACCGGCTTCAGTTTTGGGTCAATATGGGATTGTTGTCAGGAGTCGTATTCTTCAGGATGGTGGAGTCTGCCGGGTCTTGTCGTGGGATAAACACGTCAGATGTCCGTAGAGTCGGAATTGATTATGGGGCCTTTGCTACAAGTGTACGAGGAGGAATAAAACCACACAGAGAGAGACACGATTTATACAGCTTCGGGCCCCGGGAAACATCGTCCGGTAAAAACCCTACATGTTGTTTGTGGCTAGGTTTTATTCATTTGCTCACGGAGAGTCGCTGGCATGTCACCGGCTCTCCTATAGTTGTGTCTAATTGTCCCGGGTTTAGATGACCCGGGACTAGTATCTAATTTAGAGCTTATTGTGGTCTATTGAGTCTGCTTGAGTTGTCCCGTTTGGGGCGCCCTACCCCTCCTTATATAGATGGAAGGGGGAGGCTTACATATAGAGTCCTAGTAGGATACAAACTAGTCTCTTATTCTATTACAAGTCGGATATCAATACGGGTCCTACTCTAAGCCTTGTAGCTTTTCGTATCTTCCAAGTTAGGTGGAATCCATGTTGATTCCTTCGTCCGGCTTTCATCTCTGCGAGCCGGCTCTTTGTCATCCGTCCGGCTTTGTCTCCAAGCCGGATCAAGCCGTGGGATATTCCCCCGACATTAGCCCCTAAGTTTAGCTTGGACGCAATCTTGGCATGGGTTTCATTTTTTTTATTGCTTGTCTTTGGTAATGTCAGTTTTTCGTAGAAGAGAACGCCAGGTGCGCGTCCGAGGTAAACTTCCAATATGATGAATAGTAAGGATAAGGAACGGGTCTGGAGGTCAAACCATTAGGCCGTCTTGCTCCACTGATTCATGTTAATGAACCCGATATGCTTCAATTTTGAGCTCTTCCACATTTGAGTTCAATGTTGCTTTTTTCTCTTCCGTGTCTTGTCAAAAGGACTTGAAAAAAATTATGGGAAATTTATATCCATACCACCTCGTGATGACTTGGAGTATTGTATATAAGATAGCCTTGCTGGTGTATCCCCCAAGTGTCGGGTTGTCTTTCCTGCAGCAACCTGGGACTTGTATTCGTGAAATTTGCTTCGAAGTAGTGTAGCCCCCAAGTGTCGGGTCGTCTTGCCTGCAGCGACCTGGGACTTATAATTTTTGTTGAAGCCGTCAAATGTTTGCTTGGTGATACAAAACGATGAATGAAAATTTGTTGAATCCGGTAGATATGATATGATGGGTTGTGTTCCCAGCTTCCAAATAGAGTGGCCCTTCGAGTTCTGGAATATGTTTCCTTCAGCAACCCGGAATAATGTGTGCCAACTCCAAGTCGGTATGAGCATCTGAATGTGGCCAAAGCCAATGCGATGAAAGTCAACTTATATATTTTATATGGCAAGAGCCATTGCGACGAGTGTCGACTTATATATGGCGAGAGCCGGTGCGACCGAGGTCGACTTTATATGTGGCGAGAGCCGGTGCGACCGAAGTAGACTTTATATATGGCGAGAGCCGGTGCGACCGAGGTCGCCTTTATATATTGCGAGAGCCGGTGAGACCAAGGTCGACTTTATATATGGAGAGATCCGGTGGGACCGAAGTCGACTTTATATATGGCGACAGTCGGTTCGACCGAAGTCGACTTTATATATGGCGAGAGCCGTTGCGACCGAAGTCGACTTTATATATGGCGAGAGCCGTTGCGATCGAAGTCGACTTTGTATATGGCGAGAGCCGTTGCGACCGAAGTCGACTTTATATATGGCGAGAGTCGTTGCGACCGAAGTCGACTTAAGAATGCAGAAGATGCAATGTAGAAGGTGTAGTCCCATGAGTCGGTATGTGTGTATTGACACATTACCGAGTCACATAAAGACTTTCGAGCTGTAGTCCCCATGAGTCGGCATGTGTGTATTGACACAGTACCGAGTCGCATAGGAACTTGCATTGAGTTGTGGTCCCTATGAGTCGGCATGTGTGTATTGACACATTACCGAGTCACATAGGTTTAAACTCTGTATCCTGCAAGGATTTTGTGTATATGCAAAGAAAAAATATGCTTATGATTATGTATGCAAAAAGTATGTGCAAAGGCTGATATAGAAGTCGACTCTGGATTGAACATGCCTCATCTTCTCGCGTTGAGAGAGATTATTGGTTTATCCAGGAGTCGAAACCTCTCTGTAAGCCGGCACATATGACTAGCGTTCCCTGTGCTTAAACCCAACTCGATAGGCATTTCTGTAAGCCCCAAGGTTTTTAGACTTAAGTCAGGTACACGTAGGTCGTATGAGCTTGAGCTATACAGGCCAAGATTAAGGCGTGGTTATCCAGTTCATGTATATGCCGGGATTTCTTCGGATAAGAGTCGATGGTTGCCATCGAGCTCCCCTACTTCCCCTGAATAAGCCATACACATGTGGAGTTTTACATATATATGCCGAGTTCTCTTATAAGAGTCGATGAATGTCATCGATCCCCCTGATTCCCCTGAATAAGCAATATACATGCTTAGTACCAATAGAGGGGTTTATCAAGCCCCCAGGTCTCTGAGATATGAGAATGCAGAAGATGCAATGCATCATGACATGTAGTGTATGATGCAAGATGAGAAGAGAGTAAATTCATAGTGCATAAGATGCAATGTATGGAGAAGTTGGCATGACCAAGGTTGGCGTACCTTAGTGTGGCGAAAGCCGGTGCGAAGAGAGTCGACTTGTATTTTATATGGCGAAAGCCGATGCGACGAAAGACGACTTTATATATTTATGGAGAAAGCCGGTGCGACGATTGTCGACTTTATATATTTATGGCGAAAGCCGATGTTTTGTAATGATCCTGCATTCATAAAGGAGCCAGAATTTTCGATGACCTGGAATCTCATTGTGGAGCCGAGATTTTCCAATAAACCGGAACTCGAGAATGGAGCCGGGATTTTTCCGATGATCCAAAACTTAATGAAAGAGCCGGAATTTTTCCATCGAACCGGAATCTGGGCCGGGATTTTACATATGATCCGGTACTCAATGAAAGTGTCGGAATTTTTCCAATGAACCGAAATCTAAGCCGGAACTTTTCGGATGATCCGGGACTCAATGACAGAGCCGGAATTTTTTCCAATGAACCGGAATCTGAGCCGGGATTTTACTGATGATCCGGAACTCAATGAAAGAGCCGGAATTTTTTCAATGAACCGGAATCTAAGCCGGGATTTTACCATCGAAATCAATGGACCAAAATTTGTGATGGTCAATTATCTTGGAGGTTGAGATGATCGCGCGAAAGTGAAGAGCCAACACATGCATAGGACTGACAATGGAGGCGGCGACCGTGCAACGCGGTGCTGGAGTCGGTGCGTGGGAGACTTGGCGGCGTGGTCGTGCTGACGGCTTGGAGGCCGTAATTGATGAAGCGGGCGGGGTAAAGCCAGCGTGGATGTAGAGCGGGGCGATGCAGACGTGGAGTGCGGCGTTGTAAGCCGGCGTATGAATGTAAATCGATCCGCGGGATGGTCAGCAGTGTTGTGGTGCACTGATAATTTTCTTTGAAACTGGATGCGCCGCTGTTAGCCGGTGCAGTCATGGATGTCGCGCGAGGCGCTGTCAGCCGGTGCGGTCGCGAATTATCGGGCAAGGCGCTGTAAGCCACAGTGGACGTGGATGTTGAGTGCGATGAAACTCAACGCCGCGGATAATCACCAACAAATCTGAGGAATTTCTGCAAGAACGCAGTAAGAGGAAAATATGCCATTGGGCTTTTTCCATATGAAGTACTAGTGAATTTTTGCTCCCCGTGATGGAGTAGTACTTTCTCCCCGTGAAGGAGTTGTAATTTCCTTGTTTATGTTTTCCTTTCGGTAGGGGTGGCACTTATCCTGGTTCATCATGCCACGGGTTGCCTGCTTCCATAATTTGGCAACTGACCACGACAAGTGCCATGTTTGACTGTAGAACGGATTGATTCAAGTTACAGATCAGCAGTAGTATTAGATCAACTCCTCTAGCACTTTTACGTTGGCTTGTACGGATGGATGGATGGATTGACTTGGCCTTGATAGTGGAGTAGCTTCATGTGGAGTAGTACTAGATGACCTCAGATTAGTGTCTTGGCGGGTAGCAGACCACGTCGTAGTGCAGGCGTGCAGCTCGGCGGAACGGACCTGAGTGCGTAGCGGCTTGACAGGCCAGCGTTGTGCATTCGACGGCTGATGGATCAATTTGATTTGTCTTCGGTAGGAGCCGATAACTTGGCGGATTGCTTGATTTGAAGGCGCACGCAGCCTGGTCGTCTTGATCTCGACGAAAAATAATCTGGTTTTTCGTAAGCAGCCGTAAAAATTTCTTTTGCTTCTGGTTGCAAGAACGAAGTTGATGTAGATTTGTTCATGTCGATTATTTGTCCGGCCGATCACGAGCTTCTCGATTCTTGTGAGGATCTTCTTCAAGATGACAACACCCTTGTGCGTAGGCCGCACGGTGGGCGCAAACTGTCGTGGGATAAACACGTCAGATGTCCGTAAAGTCGAACTTGATTATGGGGCCTTTGCTACGAGTGTACGAGGAGGAAGAAAATCACACAGAGAGAGACGCGGTTTATACAGCTTCGGGCCCCGGGAAACATCGTCCGGTAAAAACCCTACATGCTGTTTGTGGCTAAGTTTTATTCCTTTGCTCACGGAGAGTCGTCGGCATGTCGCCGGCTCTCCTATAGTTGTGTCTAATTGTCGCGGGTTTAGATGACCCGGGGCTAGTCTCTAATTTAGAGCTTATTGTGGTCTATTGAGTCTGCTTGAGTTGTCCCATTTGGGGCGCCCTACCCCTCCTTATATAGGTGGAAGGGGGAGGCTTATATGTAGATTCCTAGTAGGATACAAACTAGTCTCTTATTCTATTACAAGTCGGATATCAATCCGGGTCCTACTCTAAGCCTTGTAGCTTTTCGTATCTTCCAAGTTAGGTGGACTCCATCTTGATTCCTTCGTCCGTTTTTCATCTTTGCGAGCCGGCTCTTGTCATCCGTCTGGCTTTGTATCCAAGCCGGATCTAGCCGTGAGATATTCCCCCGACAGGTCTACCTTCTCCTGGTATGCTGTCAAGTCCTCCTATGCGCATGCTAAGTCGGCAAGCTTGACGTGTTGTTCGTCGCACTCTGTGGACCTTGTGCGGCTCCCATTTACCGTAATCGGCCGGTTAGGACCGGCATTTTTAGCTTAAGATAGACATAACATGGCCGAGCCATGAACCTGGCATAAGCCGGTCTGCCCAAGATGGCATGATATAGGCTCTCGAGCTTGACCACCTCGTAAGATATGATCTCACAGCGAAAATTCTCAACAGTTCCAAAGGTTGTCTCCAAGTAGATTTTGCCTATAGGGCGTGCCGACTTGTCTGGAACTATTCCATGGAAGACAGTGTTGGAACATTGCAGTTGTTTATGAGTTAGTCCCATTTTTCGTAAGGTCTCGTAGTAAAGGATGTTGATGTTGCTTCCTCCATCCATGAGTACTTTGTCGAGCGTGTAACACCCAATTTCTACCACTGGTGGGTGATCGTCCCTTGTCCAGGTGATCAGCTGTTCGGACCAATTAAGTCACCTGGGACAAGCCGGCTCTGTGACCACGACCATGGAAGATCTCTGCTGCAACTTCTTATCTCTCCGGCAACTGCTGGTGTTGAAGACATGGTAAGTTGAGTGGTCTTCGAGCTGTTTTCGGTTTTCTTAGAATCCAGCAAGCCCTGGTTGGTTTTGCTGTCTTCCTCCCCTGGATCCTTGGTGTTGAGGTGCTGCGCCGGTTTCCTGATAGCCAAAATCTTGGTTATTGTTTTTTTTACCGGCTCCGCCACCTGACCCAGGGGGTCCCTGGCCTCCACGCCGTGCAAACTCTTTCATGAAGTTGCTAACTTCCCAAGTGTGATTGGATGGACGGCCGGGTTTACTATGTTGTGGTCAAGGTCTTTTCAGAGCTTCTTGAAAGCTGATTGGGGGTCGGAAACCTCCTTCCGACTTGCGGCAAGTGTTTCCCCCCTGCTTCTGCCTTTGGGAGCCGACATTTGTGTTGGCTACCAAGTCAGAAGCATTCTGATCGAGTCGATGCTTAGTCTGTTGATTCTGGCTCTGTGATCCCTTGTTGTTATTCTTTTTATTTTGGGCAGCTTTGTCCTCTTCTCGATCAGCATCCTTGGTTTTGTCAAACTCGGCATACTTGATGACCGCATTCATGAGCTCTCCCATGTTGCTGACCGTCCTCTTGAGTTGGACACGCTTGTGCACTAGGGGATCGAACTTGCAGTTTCTTTCCAAGACGATGACAAGCTTGTGCTACAAGAAATATGCTAATACACGACGCTATATTTTCGTCGCTACATCGTCACGGTTTTTAATCCACGACGATCTTACGACGAAAAACCAAGCGTCGAAAACGAGGCGTCAAAAACTGAAAGCAACGACGTTTTGGTCGAAATCGTCGTACCTTTCATGACTATTACTGGATTGTCGTAACCGTTACGACGATGCTAAATCGTCGTTGGCAATCCAACCCAGTCCTACGTGGAAAAATTGCGACGAAATCAATAGTCGTGTATGAAATCAGCCCAACCCATTTCAATTGATCACATGGGCTGCTTTTGAATTATTGGGCTTCTTTTGGGGCCTTAGCCTATTTATAGCCCTCTGGAAAAAAATGAATTTCTTTTGATCATTATAATTTGGGCCCTGGCCTTTTAGTGCCCAATTACATTTGGGCAGTTCAGTTTTTGCCTTTTTTCATTTTTGAATTCAGCCACCTTTTTTCAACATTATCTTTTAATACTGGACCTGCTAGTCAGATGGGTCCACTTGTCAAGTTCATGCACAAACTGGTCCCACACATAACAAATATCCAAATTTGCAAGAATATTTTATAAACGAGGAACCTGATCAGGTTTCATTTCACATGTTTTCAAATCACATACACAGTCAATATTTCAAACAGTACCATGTGAACACATGAGCTGCATCCAAAATAACAATAAATTAGTCTATTACAATCTTTACAATATACTACAACCCATAAGCTCGCCACACCCATCACATCTTTATGATATATTGCAATCCAGCAGCTCGCCACACCAGCACCTCCAGCTCGCCACATTTCCCTTTGGTCAAAAACTTCAGGCTGCATGTTTACAAAAGGAGAGTAAAGATTACTGAAATTTACTCCAGGCACCTCCTCAGCAATTAAGCGTTGCATCTCCTTACACACCAACACCAGCGCACTAGGGCGTCGACCAGCAGTACAACACCAACGCGCCCATCACTCGCCCAAGAGGCCACCACCACACCCAGGATCACCCTACTCATCATGCTCAAAGCCCAGGATCTCCTAGCCTGGCTCCTCTGAACATGCTCTGAACAGGGATTAAAAATGGTTTAAACTCACAAAATAAGTAGCAGTAATTTACAATGAGAGGGATAAAAACAGACCACTTTGAATATTACTAGTCGAACGGTATTATCTAGGATTGAGTCCTATGCTCACTATGGCAAATGTTCAGACTCACAAATGAATAGCCAACTCATTATTATGAATATAGAACTGTTACATTGCATCTTATTCATTCTGGGCCAAGTTAAAATAAATATAATACTCCAGAATATAATGGCATCAACTCATCTGGACTATTTTCAGTTCCTATTGTCTATTCTCATTCGAGTTTCTTAAGTCTCATCACAAACAGTCACAGTAGCAGTAGCAGAATTGTAGTACTAGGAGTAATTTTGTATCAATACATTTAACATGCTCTGAATTCAAAAGAACTGACAACATGCTCTACACATGGAATAAACTCACAGTAGTAGTAACAATCAGAGATAGAGACATACCACTTGTGATCCAGAAAAAACTGTAAAATTATATTGGTAAGAAAAATACCAAAACCACCAGACCAAGATTATGTACTTCAAATCTTACAATGAATGTTACCAGGAAGAACTCCTCTGCACCAGGAAGAACTCCTATGTGTTCATGTTTGAGGTCTCCTCTTCCTTGTGTGCGACCTGGCGACTAGGACACACTCCAGTGGCCATCCCCAGCACTTCGCCGCCCTGCTGCAGAACCTCGTTGCCGGCCAGGCCCATCACCTCGTTGGCGCTCAAGAAGCCCTGCTCCAGCACCTGCTCTGCACCGATCACCTGTGAACAAGTACAATTTTCATCAATGAATGTTGCACTCAATTCATTGACGAAATTAACTGAATACATGTGCAGGATGTTAAATTCAGTAAATATTCAAAACATGACTAGATTATTCAGAAAAAAGAGGATATAATAAGCAAGAAAGAAAAAATGCATCATGCTCTCCATTTTTCAGATAGGCACAAATCATATATTGGTAATTAGCAGGGCCACTGGCACAACATAGAATTACACAGAATGGTACAAATTATTTTGAGAGCACTCACATAGTGATCAGTTTTCAAACAGTACACATAATGGACAGTAGACACTACACAGAATGCAGCACAAAATACAAAATTTAGACTATGAAATGGAGTGGTCAATCACACGAAAAATGCAACCAAACTTACGTGTAGATCCAAAGGGAATAAGCAACCACGTCACTTGGAGCGATAGTACATAATAAACATATACTAGAAAAGCAATCCGATCAAAAGTCTAGGTACCCGGATCTCAATAAGTAGTAGCAAGCCAAAATTTCACCAACAAGCTTGGTCTGTATGAACATTAAATGAACATACATGAGCATTATTTGCAGAGGATTAAAACTAATCTAATCTAAGATGCCCAAGTATTGCACATGTATAAAGGCATGTACTTTTATTACTCCTGTAGGTAAACATCAAATCAGTGTGACACTAAGACAGGCTGCATGATGCCAAGTACTACCAAATACCAATCTGAGTTTTGTAACAAAACAACATATTTGTTGCTATTTTTGACAACTATAGTTGTGACTATAGAATAAACAAATCATCGCTAGAATTATCATATCATATAAATTGCACTGATGCAGAGGCAGAAAAATACAAATCATGGCATGATGCCCAGGATAGCTTGAGTTGGTCTCAAACTGCCCAAAACTATGCAGCAGCACGTCCAAACTCCCGCATTGCATAATCCATCAACCCAAAATTCCCCAGGTTTCTGTGTAGAATCTGCGAAGCAAATTAAAGGGCTAGAATTTCAAACAATATGGAATTATGTGCAACTATACAGCAAGCGAAAGTTACCCTTTGAGAAGAACAATCAGTAAAATTTCAAATCTCAAGATCATCCTATCTGATCAAGGCTTGGAATTGGAAGGTGCAATAACTAGCTCCAACGGGAAAGGGCCAATAACTTGTTCTGGACAACTTATATGCACATCAATTTAATGCATTACCACTGAACTAAAATATAACTCAGGATGAACACTAGTAAATGAGGGAACTAGGATAATCTATAGTACACCAAAGTAGACAGCCAATTGGTTGCAGTTAGACGATCAAGAGACCGTATAATTATGTTTTGAATACATTTAACTCGCAAAACTAGAAGGAACCAACCACCACATATGCACTTCACTTGTCAAATAACTATTTTCATTGCCGATATTTCTAACAAAGACAAACAAATAATATGTGGTGGCAGACGGAGAACCCTCCAGCAGTATTACAATGGGGGCGAAAGCCTGTTTTTATATTTCAATGCTCGCTCAAATTTTATGAAGAAAGAAAAAAAATCTGCTTGAAGGTAGCAAGAAGACTGGGAAGCATAAAGTGCAATCCTAGAAATTATTCATGATCATAGATTGAGACCAGAATAGAAAGACAGAATCATTCTAAACAAAATTGCTCTAGAACTAGCTAGCAGAAGTAGTGGGAATAGAGCATACAGTTCTAGCCATGCTAAAAAAAATTGCCGATAAATCAATTAGTGATCACAGAATCAAATTAAGCCTATAGTTTTAATTCTAAGCAAGCCATAGGATAGATAGATAGATAGATAGTAGCATGACGGTGTGTAAATTAAGCAATTGGGTCTCACATGGGAATAGGAAATCGAGCGGCCAGGTTCACTCCAGTGTACTAGCAGCAGCAAGATCAAACATGTAGGTTAAGGGGGCGAGGAAGAGGACCTCACCTGCCATACATGTAGTCGAGGTCGCTAAAGGTGAGGCTGCTAACTTGCCCAGAGCTCATCCGGATAACATATATTCCATGTTGTGTATATACTTGCACTGCAGTGCTTGTGCTAATTTTTATAAAATGGATTAAATATTGAATTAATTAGTATTGCTGCTTGGAATGGAACGAAAAGTTTATTACACCCAATAAATAAAATCGTAACTTACTTGGCTAGGCAAGATACATGAAATATTGTCTCGTAGTGGGAAAGATGATGCAGTGAGTTATCCTTTTTTCTCTAGATGAACAAATTTTTTTGAGATTCTGAATATATATGAAAATAAATGCCGATCAAGATACACAATCATGACAACCTGTATGGTATAATTTCATGTCTATAAGGTGAGTTTATTTTTCTGCTACACAATGAACTTACCAGATGGTGCTAGACAAATTAAGACTCCACTTCTATGAATATTTTTTTAACTCTTTGATGTGTGCCAAAAAAACCAATGAACGATGTTGTTGCTACATGAGAAACCACAAACTAAATGTACTATATGTATTTACCGATTGAGAAATAACTACAGACTTAACTTTCGTGTCCTATATATCTTAGAGAATCTTAATATTCTGAAATTGACTTGGTGCTGGACGCACTAATGATATCATGAATTATGCACCTTTTTAACAAGATATGCCTCGTACACTAGTTACAACGGCACAAAGCGTAAGAGGAGGTCGGCTCATCTGCATCACGTTATCCTCAAACGCGGACTGCTCAACACCCTTGTCCTTCTGGATGTTCTTCCTGGCGGTGTACATCTTGCTTCCCTTTGACCAGGACCTGCGAACGCAAGGCCTGGTGCTAAAAATGTCAATCATGGGATGAGTAAGTGGGACAACTTCTATGTTATAAAAAACTCGAGTAAGTTAAATATTGTTATACAACTAATTAACTCTCAGCAAAACAATATACCCAATCAACTCAATACAAGGAACATGGCATGATTAACTCTCAGCAACAGCAAAACAATGAAGAATACACAAGCAGATCATGTGCTAGTCAAAAGGAAAGTGTGCTTTAATGAAGGAACACACACAAATCATGTTATAATCCAACATAACTCCCAGCGACTAGAACAATGATTTTCTGCAGCAAATTCGTGGCCTGATCCACTTAATAATCAGACCATAAAAGCCTTAGTACAAAATCCAAATCCTATGACAACAACACATCAACATCCATACAAGCAAGCACTGGTAACACATTCAACGTGATAATAAGAAACAAAAATATAAGGAATACATGCAGGAGGAGGAGTGGGAGAGAGGCCTCACTAGGCAGGTGCAGGTTGGGGAGGGCGTCGTCAGCACCAGCGGTACGGAGTCATGGCTGGCACCAGCAGCTCGAGAAGGTGGTCGCCGAGCTGCAGGAGGTACACCTCCTTGTCTGCAGCGGAGGAGGGCCTCTATCTCCAGCGTGTGCCACTTTTTCTTGGGCCATCCCACGGGTGGTGCTTCGAGACGGAGAGGGAGGGAGGCGGAGGAGGAGGAGCTGGAGCCCAGGTCGAAGGCACGGGTACTGGAGGCGCCATGGAGGAGGGAGGGAGCTCGAGACGGCGGCGGCCAACACCTATGATTTGCAGATGGGGGTAGATGAAACTGGGTTAGTGATGATTGTGGTGAGCCGCTCCGTCGGAGGGTTGCGGAGAGGCAGGGCTGCCGTCGGGGAGAAGCACCAAAGTCGGTGGAGGCTCTCGCGCGGCACCTACGGGAGCCCTAGGTCACGGATCTGGGAGCACCGCCGCCTGGCCTGCTCGATCTGGGAGCACCCGCGGATCTGGGAGCACCGCCGCCTGGCCTGCTCAACCTGGGAACACCCGCGGATCTGGGAGCACCGTCGCCTGTCCTGCTCGATATGGGAGCACCCTTCGCCTCTGCATCGGCCGAGGGAGGGAGAGAATGGGAGGGTGGCGTAGTCGGAGATGGGAGAATACGGGGTGGCGCCGCAAACAGGGAGGACGAGATTGGGGGCAGCGGCGCGTCTGGGGAGACTAGGGTTTGCTTTTGGGCCCGAGGGCGGGACAACTTAAGCGGCGGGGCACTGGTTTTTCTTTTGGGCCCGAGGGCGGGATGAAGAAATTTCGGGCGGCAGGGAAATTTCGCAAATATTTTTGGGAGCATATCTCTTCTCTTCGTTTGAATGTTTGAATTTTGAAATTGGGATACAATTTTCAGCGGTGGAAAATTTTGGTAGTAGCAGAATTTGACTGAATTAAAGTACGGTTGTTTGATAGTTTGCTTATTAATTTTTCAAACATAATTCTCGTTACAAAAGTACCTATTCCACCAGATGTCTTACAATAGTAATGCAAAATTTCACCTTCATCAATGACCGGTCATACCCACCATTTTTAATATATTTTAAAACCAAATAATATATGAAAAATGTAAAACTATCACGTTGCGTCATCGTTTGTGAACTAACTACCATAAAAAATAACAACCTTGAAATAGGAAAAATATTTTCAAAATGTGTTCTCGAAAGGAGTTATCATCTATAATGATTCATGACTTTCAAACAAACTAACCAATGTTATAACCACATTTGTGGCATAGCTTTTGAAAATGATCTCATATTTTTATAATGAACTTATCAAATATTAGTTGATAAATTGGACCACACAATTTAAAAAAAAATATTAGAACACATTTTATGAAAAAATTTACCAAATGGTTTCATGTAAAATGTTTTTCCACACCTCCCATAAAAAGACAAATTCGCGTAGATTCAGTAGGAACCAGATCAAATTTGAAATGTAGATGCTTAATAGTTTTCTCGTTCTTTATTCCATTAATAATTTCTAGAAACACAAGTAGCTATTCCATCATAGATTCATCAAAAGTTTGTAATAAATAAACACCTAGCTACGAACGCCCAATAGATGGGTGAGGTGGGATTGAATGGGGCCCACGATTGACACGTAAGCATCGTTAGAACGGGTTACGATGTTATTATAATCGTTGTAAATGCTACGACGATCTAAATAGGTCGTAATCGACTAAAAATATTGATGTAAGCTTTGTCGGTAAGTTTACGACGATCTCATCTTATGAAGTTACTACCTTTTTGACTCAAATCGTCGTAATTTATATATGGATTTGATCCCCTCAAACGTTTTACGACCATCTCGGGTGAAATCGTCATAGATTTATGACGAATTCAGCCACGACCTTTTAAAGAACGTCATGTATGAGCATATTTCTTGTAGAGCAGTAATGGTGTCTGAGGAATGGACTATATCTGCGACTCGTCGTGCCCAGCTTAGGGCCGACTCTCCTTCATTCTGGAAGTTGTGCCCCAAGTCGACGATTGTGGTGGCTCGCCAGCAGGTGCCTTGGAATTTTTTGATAAACTTCTCTCTGAGATCCATCCAGGAGGTGATGGAATTCTCTAGGAGATTTTGAACCATGTACGAGCCGACCCTTCCAAAATTATCGTGAAGTAACGGGCACAAACTTCCTCGCCGGCTTGCAGCATGTCCATGGCGAGATTGTACCTTTCGATCCAAGCCGTCGGGTCCATGTCAGCTGTATAGTTTGGAATCTTATGCGGTCCTTTGAATTCTTTGGTCAAGCGTTTGTTCCTCAAAGCCGACACTAGACACCGATTACCCATGGATCTGCTGACGAACTTGGTGTTTTGTTTTTGTGGGGGTAGTTGGACCGCCGGCTCTACACGGTGGTTGGTGCTGGGAGCCGGTTGGTCCATAATTCTCAGTGCTCCCTGAGGGCTCTGAGGCGGGGGTGCTCCGTGGTAGCGATGGCAGCTCGAGACTGCGGGAGCTGGCGACTCTGCTTGCTGGCTAACACTTTGATATGGAGTTCCATGTATGTATGGGACCCCTTGTGAGTATTGGGCTTGCTGTGTGATCGCAGTCTTGAGGAAATTGACGGCTTCTCGAGCGGCACGATCTGCTGGAGTGTCTCCCTGAATTGGAGCATGGGTGAGAAAATGAGTCGCCGCCGTGACGTTAGCCATGGGGTTCTCGAAGTGATGGGGAGGCGTATGGAAACGATCTTGGCGTGGTGAAGGAGCCTCCTGTCTAGGTGGCGTGAATCCTGGGGGAGTCGACTAGTCAGGGTTGTGGAAGAGCGTTTGTTCTTGGTAGCAAAGGGGGAACCGACATGCGTATCCCTGTGGCGCGTATGGGCGATGCTTAGTCGCTGAGCCTCTATCAGATCCGACTCTCCCCGGAGGCGTGCGGCTTCCTGAACGAGTCGGGATTCTCTCTTAGCCATCAGCTCCTTTTCGGTGTTGATTTCCCTCCGTAAGCTTGCTACTCGTGCCTTGAGTCTGTTGAACCTTGTCCTCCAGGCCTCCTGATGCTCCGTTGTTACTGTTACGTCCAAGGCCTCATCAAGGCAGTTTAAGGCATATGTGGGCTTTGGCTCCAGTGGGGACTTGTTCTGACGAGCGAGCTACCGGGTCCTTGTCTGCATTGGGAGCCGCACTGGCTGCTGGCTCGCCGCCTTGGTTTTGGGTGGCCTGATTCTCCAGTCCTCCAATGTCGGCCATGAACACTGTGGCCCAGTATGGAGGTTCAAAGTGAGGGAAATTCGGGTTGTACTCGGGCACTCCAGTACCGATTCTGTCGCTCCCGGCGGATCGGATGGACCCCTCCGCTGAGGAGATTACTTCATTAGACAATGAGTCGGCGTCAGTGATTTCTTCTAAAGCGTCATACATTGGGGACTCGATAGAGCGCTCCGGCTCTGGAGACTCATCAATGAATCCGATGAAAGCATGTTTGGAGCCGGCATGTCGCCGACTCGAGGTTTTGATGGGAACTTCAAGATCTGGCTCAGGCTCAGATCCGTCCGTCCTGCCGATGAAGATGTGGATAGACCAGATCGGGACTCGATATCCTGATTCGACAGAATCGGCTTCAGGGCCCAGGTTGGGTTGTCAATCCAGAGCTTCCCGCGTCGACTTCTGGTGATCCGTCCAGCGACGAATCCCTCCATTCCTTGTAGAGCTCCCTCCAGAATCTCAACACCTGCAAGCGCAGGCCCCACGATAGGCGCCAACTATTGTGGGAAAGTCATGGCAGATGTTCGAAGAGTCGAACTTGACATGGGACCTTTGCTGCGAGGCGATTTCATGGAGAGAGTCGATATGGACAAGAGACTCGGCGATTTACCCAGGTTTCAGCCCCTCGTTGTCTCGAGGTAAAAGCCTACTCCTGCTTCTTATTATTATTGGTTCCGACTCCTCCAAAATAGAAGAGTCGGTAGATCAGTTACAAGGGAGTCGGTTCGCAACCGTGTTCTCGAAGAGATCTAGGTTACGCCGAAAGTGTATAGTCCTATCATGGATTGAGATTGTTCTTGAACCTAGATCCCATGAACCTCGGCTTATAAAGGTACCGAGTCCCGGGATTCCGCGAGTCTGACTCCGACACGAGGTGGAGTCCTATTCTACTTTACAAATATGCTACCTGCTATACAAGGCAAGTCGAATTCCTTCTATGGCTTCAATCTTCATGCTTGATGCAGCCGGCTCGTGGACGGGTCATCTTTCGTGGGCCTTCGTTAGGTAAGCCGACCCATAGATTTAATGCCGGGTTATGGGCTTGGTCCATCCCCCCCGACAGAAGTGCCAACAATTGAATACTCGCATTAGTCTGAAGAAATCATGCTCTTATTATTGGTAACTCTCTATCTAATCAGGAGGTTCACAAAGAGACAAGTACCCATAGGAGGAGCGTATGGGGGTTTGGTTATCCTTGCGCATCCTCGACCAATGGTACGTGAGGGTACTCTATATATTCGAACCACTCTAGAGGTTAGCGATCCATCTAGTAGCTAGAGTTCTCAACTATTTTTTTGTAATTTTCTAAAATAAGCACGGATTTCCCAAAATACGACACATATCACTAATAGGCTCAATCTCTTGGCACCAAAAGTCCAAACTTTACTCAAATCAGTACCTCAAAACTATTGCATGTTACTAATACACTTTTACTAGCAACCTTAATTACCTACTCATGCAAGACACACAACTCAGTGCAACAAGCCAACTCTCTAAAAAAGATAAGCATGAAAACTCAAGAGAGTTCCTAAATCATCCTAAATGAAAGCTCTTAAAAAGATAAGCATGAAAACTAAGAGCTAAGCATGACAACAGCTATGAAAAGATAAAGAACAACTAAAAAGATAAGCATGAAAACTTATGTTGTGTTCTAGGGTGGAGTGGAGCGTATTTCTATCCCAAACAATGAAGGCTAGGATCCAAATTGTTACGAATAGCAAGCAAAGCTAAAAAAACTAAAATGCAAAGAGCGAGATGCTCCAAGTCTAGCACATAACATATGAAGTGATAAAAATATAGCATGGAGAAGGATGAACTGATGATTATTGATGGAGAAGGGGGTGCACGGGGGAATCCCCAAGCTTAGACCCTTGAGTCTCCTTGGTATTTCTTGGGGGCTCATGGGGACATCCCCAAGCTTGAGCGCTTGGCACTCTTGAATCTTCTTTCATCATCTTCCTTCGCATACTTGAAAACTCCCTTCATACGGAACTCATCATAAGATGATTAGAGTGGTTAGTACCCATGATAAAATATATTTCCCTCCATTGGAAATAAAGATATTCTTGAAGAGATACTTTTTCTCAAGATTGCCAAAAAGTTTTTGCAAATAAAAAGAAACTTTAAGATTTGCAAAACGATGAAAACGCAAAACGTGGCAGAATCTGTTAAAAATAGGCCAGCAGGTAGTAAATAATTTTTTCAGGCTACTTCTGCATCTCAAATCAAAAAACTCATAACAGACGCATGTAAGATAATTGTATAGATCATACTGTTAAAAATATTCAGATCAAAAATATGATCTGGTGACTTATGGCCAATTCTTCCGTCAAGGGGACAGAATCTGTTTTTTGACAACATGTCACAACTTTTGAACTTTCTTGCAATCGGAGGCTAAAACTTGGCACAAAGCTTGAAAATAAAGATACATGATGTTGCTACAGTAGTAACAAGCATCAAGGCCACTAAAACTGAAAGTAAAAATATCTTGGGTTGCCTCCCAACAAGCGCTTTCTTTTATGCCTTTCAGCTAGGCATGATACAAGAAGATCAAGTTGTAATAATTGATCCATCATCAAGATCATCAAAAAGCGCTTCAATAGTGTAAGGCCCGATATGCGGTACTGTTCCAGATCTAGGTGTTTCCCCCCAGATCCGGGGACGAAGCACATATCGGTCCCACCACGACATATGACAAAGCCATATGCCCCGGATTTCCAACATGATATCACAAGATTACAGATACAGGATACAACATCTCATACAATCGGCATACAACTGCCTTAAATACAATTCAACAGCGGAAGATACATGTCTGAGTACAGACTACAATCAAATGCCTACTGGCAAAGAGAAGAGCATCGATCCCATAACCACACGGGTCCAGGCCCTCCGCCGGGATCCGCCTAACTAGTCGTCGTCGAGTCTCCACGTGAAACGTCGATCACCATACCTGTTGTCGACCAAGAACCCTGAAAAGAGTTTGGGGGTAGTATCATGAGTACAGAAGTACTCAGCATCCAACTGTAGTGGTCAACTGACCCAGCAAGGACTTCATCACTCGTCATTCTAGGACAACTAGTAGTTTACGGTAAGGAAGGGGTAAGTGGTGAGGTTGCTGCCGCACTAGCATTTATGAAGTGGCGAACGATCTAAAGAGTAAGGTAAGAAGCCAAGCATTCAATGAGGAATCGCCTCCAAAAGTCTTGCTATCAACTAGTTATGCAAACATAACACCTATCATATCCTTGTCCTCCTCTTCGCATCCCGACGAAGAAGAAGCAATCAAGGCACACACACACGTTGATCAGGTTATATTAAGATTATCTCAGTTGTTGTTGTCTAGGAACAAGGAGTAGGTCTCAAGTCGTCCATAACCGTGGACACGGCTTCTCGAAAAGATTTAACCCTGAAGGGGTGTACCAACTGCCCATTACAAGGCTCCGCACGCACGCCCATCTCTCTCAGTTGCTACCCATCACAGGCAACCATTTTATGATTTAGTTCCAAGAGATCCGGAACGACAGGTCCCTCTAACTAACAACGCACAAATCCGGGTGGCCCCCGGTGAGTCGACATCCAACTCAAAAGCCGGCCGCGCTCTCGAATCGGCCTCTACCATCTGGACGAGGTCGGGATAACCTACCCTCGCCCGGGCAGGCTCCCTAGCTTCCAGATTTGGACCAACAGGATATACCATCCCACTGGCCCGGTTTGTTTTAAATCCACTGGCTGCAGACCAGTTAAGCACACGGTTTCTCAAATGGTAAAATCAGCTTGGGCAACCACTAGAAATGTTTGAAGCTAGGTAGGTAAGAAAAGGGGACCCCATAGCATCCCACACGCAGTTAGGCACGCTCAGTCTTAAAACCAATACCCGGAACTCGGATCCTAGGTGACTCGAATGGAACAAAGCGTCGGGGCGGGATAGCCTAGACCTTCCATCCTTCGTCGAATATAATCAACATTAATAATAATCATATCACCAACAATACTAATAACTATGTGATATCCCAAACCCAGGAGTAACAGGGTAACATCGTAGCATCCTAAGCATGCATACTAAGCAGGGGCTGAGCAACGAGCAATAGTAACATAGCAGTACAAGGTTTGCTGGGAGGGGACATGGCTGTATCGGTTTAAAAGAGGCTGTAAACATGTGGTAGGATCAAACATCGAACCTAACCTGGACTAGCATGCAAACCGCTGGTTGAAATAGAATGGATCATAAGTAATGTATAGTCCTTGCCTGTTGATAAGTCGGGTTCCGAAGGTGTAGTTGATCGCAAGCTCGCATCGTCTCCGAGAGGAACCCGCGGAAGCACTCAAGAAGGAAACACTGGAAAGCAATCAACGGTGCACCACTATTACTACGGAGCAAACACGAGAAAGCATCAACAAGAAGCAACACGAGACATCGCATCTACCGTCGAGAGCGGTTACTAACAATTTAAGTGGAGTACTCGTCACACACGACGATACCGCACGTTTACGGTGGTTCAAGTTGCTTAGCTACAGGTGATCAACCAACGGTTGTTAACATGGCAACTCAATCAAGCATGACAAGAGGTGAAGCACAAATAAACTACCTAAGCTAGCCAATTTAAGTGGGGGCTAAAACCTATACATGCCGACTATTACGGACCCCACGATATTTATTGCATTCGGTACTGTTTTTCCCTAAACAATATTTTATTATTTTTATTAGCAAGCAAGAACAGCATAAGCACAATCTACATGCAATTCTAGTCAAGTTACATATAAGAAACATTTCAATCAGAGCAACGGTTAAAAAGTTATTTTCGGTTACAGTTACAGTGGCAAACAGTGTAATTAACAGTCAAACAACATGTAAACAAGGTCAAACATGGCAACAAGCAACATTTTAATAATCTACACGCAAAACCGAGCGACTTTCATGTAGAAAGCGTCTCCATCGGAGCTACCGGTGAAAAGTTACGGGCACCGCAATAAAACAGCTAAATCTGCCTAAATAAGTAAATAAAACCTAGCGAAAAAAACTATACGGGCCGAAACTAGAGCTATTTGGGCCCAACAGAAAAAAATACAGAACTAATAAAGAAAAATAAAAAAAGGGGGGGGGCAGCCTCACCCATGAGCCTTGGCCTAGCTGGGGAGGCGCTGGGAGGCTTCGGGCCGCACTGGAGAGTGGGCCGTGGGGGCTCCTGGGCCACTTGGGGGCGCGCAGTGGGCCTTGGAGGCGCAACCAGCCCACCACGGACGACCGCATGAGGCGCTCGTGGCCTCGTCCTCGTACGAGCGCGTACAGCTACTCCGGCGGCGGCGCTCCAGTTCTGCTCAGGCGAGGGGAGGTCCGGCGGCTGGCTTGGATGGCGGGCACGGAGGGGATCCTCCAGATCCGGGCGCGGCCTACTCGGATCCGGCGACAGGGAGGTCAGCGGCGAGCTCTGTTTCGTCGTCCATGGCGCGAGGCGAGCTCTAGGGCGACGTCCATGGCGGCAAGAAACGGGGAGAGAGGAGAGGTTAGATGGGGAGGGGAGGAAAGGGAAAGGGAAGAGGGAAGGGAGGAGGAGGCGCGCGGGCGTGGACCTGCTGCTGCCGGCGGCACGGCTGCTCGGGCGTGGGGGAGACCATTGGGGCGAGGCGGCGCGGAGGCTAGGCGCAGGAGCTCGGGCAGGAGCGGCTGCTCGGGAAGCTTCACGGGGCGACGTGGCAATCACTGGGCCGTTGGATCAGTCGATCCAACGGTCCAGATCGACGCCGGCTGGTCTCCAGATCTAGGTAGGTGGTGGTTGGTTGATTCTGTGGTGGGTGGCGGCGCTGGGTTGGGGGGCACGGAAAGAGAGGAGCTAGGCTAGGGTTTGTCCAGATTTGGTAGGTAGCACTGCAATAAATAGCAAGTGGGTGTTTGGGGGTGTTTTCGGGCCACGAAATGGCCCGTTTTGGTTCCGGTTTTTCGGGTGGCTAGAATCCGAAGATAAAAGGGGTATTTGGGGGTCCAGCCAACAGCTCGCGCGCGACATTTTTTTTAAATACGCCCCTCGGGTTGCATCGACTACTATGCCTGGCACATCCGAACGTTCACCTACCCGACGAAGTCGTACACGCGCGAAATTTAAAACACTGCCTCAGAGTACCGAACTGACGTCGTCGGCATCGTTGAACGCCAAAATAGAACGTCAAGCACCTCCCGATAAAATAACCCATTTAAATATAAATGGGGTTTTTCCGCACCGTTGGTTATGGCTGGTCCTGTGCCGGAAGTTGCGACAGTGCTCGGGTGAAACCTCGTGCCGCAACGAGGTCGAGTGTCAGGGTGGCAAGGGTTGGTCTCCGTCCGGTACGAGATAAGAGGGGGAAAAATAATCGCCGATCGATAAATCGTTGATGCAAACACCGCAAACAAATCAGACAATCAAACAATTTACACCGAAAACTAAAATTTTAATTTTTGTGAAAACTGGGCTGTTACAAATAGTACAACTATTCTGAAGAGGACTTTCAAATAAAGGCCTATTGGTAACACTTATAGGAATAAAAGCAAAGGTAGTAAGAACAATTGGAATTTCATTTTTAATTCTATTCAAGAGTGGTATCTCTTCCAAGGTCTTCACAATTTCCACACCCCTAGCAATAGATATATTTGCTTTGGGTTGAGGAGCCTTTGGTACGTAAACGAACTTAGGATCCTTCCTTGAGGGGATTTCCACCTTTTTAGTCTTGATGGAGGATATAGTAGTTCCCAGTGTTTCAATAATATCCTCCATCCTGTCAATCCTAGCAGCGTCCAAATCATAGGATTTAAGGGTCTCCAAAGTGGTATAAATTTTGTGCATGGAGCTATCAAGCCTATTCATATTCCCTTGAATCCTACGATCTACTTGGCATCTCTAGATCTATCTTATAAAGTTTTCTCATAATGTGAGTTACAGTAATGTTCTCTTGTGTACTAACAATAGGTGGATTTCCAAAAAGATTTTCCTTAACATTAAGAGCTTCCCAAATTGGGGATTCTATGAAATTTCCAATAATTGCAGTATCTAAAACAAACCTATTCCAAGAAGTAATTCCAACATAAAAAATTCTAAGCAAGATAGTGGTGGATTGCTCCTTGGTGGCTCTATTTTGAGAATCATTAATTCTAAACCAAGCATATTTCAAACTCTCTCTACCCCTTTGTTTGAAGGTGAGAATCTCTCCTTCAAGTGCTACTGCAAAGGTAAAGGCCTTAGACATACTGGCTAAAATAAACAAGGTAACTATTTTTTTTTGTGATTTTTTATAAAGGACACTAAGATAAAAACTATAAGGTAAACTAACATGTCGGGACCAGGGGTTAGCGTATGCAAGTCCAGTTAAGGCATAGTCATATGGAGAGCCGAGAACCGTACCCACTTGTCTAAGCAGACAAGGCCAAGCACAGAACGTTCTCGGAAAGCATCCTACGTGAGGGGCATCCCATCCAGGCCGGATGATCAACTGAGATGGGTCCTCATCGTCCGCACACAAGTCTAATGATATGGGTGGTGAACTCCCATATTCAAAGACAAGTCGCCTCAACCATACTATCGACTATCTCATAACTCGCACACAAGTCTAATGATATGGGGTCTAGGGCGGGCTTGATCATACCACAAAGTGTGCACGAGACAGAGTCTCGAACAATCGCATCGCGATGCCCCAAGCTGCGCACATCTAAGGGCCACTTGGTGTATGAAAGACCGCCAACCAGAACACAACTAAGGTCTCGAAAACCCATACAAAGACATGCATGTTATAAACATACACGCAGCACACATGCCTTGTATGAACAGCAGGTACCATTGCAATTCTCTACAAAGTGTACAATTTTATTGATAACTCTTATAGAGTGCACACAGAGATCACATACATGTGATCCAACATTACATTACAAGCGGAAGCAAATTATGTCTGAGTACAGACAAGTTTAACAAATGGCTTAAGAAGCCTTATTTAAACACAAAGCCCTCCACGAGGGAACCAGTCGTCTGACTGGGACTAGACTAGTTGGTCTTCAGTCGTCCAGCTTGATGAAGAAGCCACCTTCGGGGTCAGTGGCATCATCTAAAACATAGATTAAGCAAACGTGAGTACAAAGTCGTACTCAGCAAGACTTACATAGGAGCTGTACTACTCATGCATATGTGTCAAGGTAAAGGGAGGTGGGGTTCACTTGCAGAGGTGCCAGCTTTGACTTAGCTAATCCTGAACTACGAGTACCATACTTGAGGTAAGAAGCGTACACGAGTCCACTACTTTCTCCAACCAATACACTACTATGGTGCCTTCCTCGATTTCCCCACGAGAAAGCACGCCATAGCAGTCACACTTATCTTGGTGTGTTTTAGAAGTATCCGATTCAAGTTATCTAATAATCAAGCTAAGCTTTCCAAGCAGTCCATAACCGCGGATGCGGCTATTCGAATAGTTTTGTTAACCTTGCAAGGGTGTACCGCTACACACACATGATCATCATTTACCTCCTTTGATCTCGACACCATTCAAGGGGTGCCAGCGAGGATGCTCACCACAACTGTTACCTCATAGCCGATCTAGTCCGAGAAAGCCGCCTACTTGGGTTGGTTACCACAATCGTGAACCCGGCCGGTTTACCGAAGTGGACCCAAGTGATGTGTGCGTGGTGCATAAGCCGGTCTCGGATGAGCCGTTCTCTCACTTAGCAACCAGGCCACTGACCTACCAGAACTCCGAACTATTGCGACATCTGGACATCGAAAGGGATGAGTTAGTAAGTTGAGAGGGGTCAGTGAGCCCAATGTGTGGTTGTACTCTTCATCTTGGATCACCACACAAGAACTCGTACTAGGGCGGTGTTCAACGAGACAACCCACTGTGTACTCCTACACAGCCTCTCATCGTTCACCTTGTATTAGGGTCGATTCACCAACACTTTTCTACCATCATCAACGTGATCATTCCCATCCCGACTCACATCACAGTACAACATGGTATCATACTAAGCATGCAATAAGCGATAACATTGCAGGGGCCACATGATATCAAACAACTCCTACATTTGCTAGGATTGTGGTTTGCTTACTACTGTGACAAAATGATAGGTCATGCAAAGTAATGGGTTCATCTATGCGGTAGAAACGAAGCATGGTGATCATCCTAAACAAAGCATAAGAGAGACATGAGAGGGAAGTGGGATTTTATCGACATGATCAATGGGGGTTTGCTTGCCTTGCTGACGAGGTTCGGGTTCGGGGTCTTCAATGTAGGGGGTGACCTCGGGCTCCGGCTCCACGTCTATCAGCAACATGACAATCATAGGATCAACAGAATGTACAATGCACAATCACATGAATAAGATTGAAAGGGTGATGTTCATGGTACTGATGTGTTGAGCATTCCATTTAAATGGAGTATATTGCAAATTGAATTGCAAAAACAAACTCCACATTTGAATTCAAATTAACCAAGTTGTATGTGATATGGTTTGATCATCTTGAATCATCTTCAATTGTGTATGATATGCCTCTGATGTGTGATTGAAATGTAGCATGTTGCCATGGTTCAAGTTGCAAAAATATTTGATTTGAATTTGATTTAATTCCATTTAAATCAAATAGCAAATGCTACTGATCACATTTTAAATTCAACTCAAACCATATTTGGAAAGATAATTTTCTCCTGATCATTTTTCATATATTATTTGTCCAAAATGGAGTTAATATGAATTTTCTATGAATTTCCAAAGTTTGGGTTATTTTCTGGAATTTCTAGAATTCTTTTAATTCAAATAATCTCTGGAAATTCATTTAACTGAATTATTGCGCAAGTGCTGACGTCAGGGGGGGGCTGACATGTGGGGTCACCTTGTCAGTGACTGGGTTAACTAACCCGTGGGTTAAAATAATCCAGTGGCTTAATTAAGCCACTGGGCCCACTGGTCAGTGACCTAGGGGGTCATTAGCCAAGTAATTAACAGGGGGGGTTTGGCTAACTCGCCGGTGGCTAAACGCCGGCGACTGGAGTCACGGCGGCGCTGCACGGGGATCACGATTCCGGCCACGGGAGGGGAAACGGAGGGCACCGGCTTGCTCCTGGAGGTCTTCCGCGTCATTTGGAAGTAACAGGGGGTCACGGGGAGGTCGGGAGCGACGACGGCTACGACTCCGGCGGAAACAGAGAACCGGCGAGGTCGTAGATGACGTTGTGGTGCACGGTTGGAGTTGATTCGGGGCTCGTTCGAACGCTAGCACGTGCAGGAGTCAAACGCGTGCACTGGGGGTTCACGACGAGCACTGGAGCGAGGAGGACGACGACCATGGCGGCGACGAGCTCCTGCGTCCATGGCGGATCCGGCTAGAGGAAGCAAACGAGGGGGGGAAGTGAGGGGTTCCGGCCGTGAGCTCACCCTGAATCTATCTGGAGTGGTGGCTTGCTTGGGGAGGCGCTGGTGCTGCCGGAATTTGAAGTCGATCCACGGCGGCCGGCGATGAAGACGACGAAGCTAGCGAGCTCGTGGAGGCGTCCTGCTCCGATTCCTTTCGCAGGTCGATGAAGACGACGACGAGGAGCACGGTGGACTTGCTGGCTTGAGCTCTAGGGCACGGTGGCCACGCGGGGGCTCGACGGCGCTCCGGCGTTCTTCTCGGGCGACGACGAAACGGGCGAGAGAGGAGGGGAGGGAGCTCATGGAGGGGGGGAATGGACTGCGGAGGCTGCGGGGAGTCTCCAGGTGCGAGAAGAAGCGACGGGGAGGCCTGGAAGCTCCTCGACGGTGACGTGTCGTCTCCGGCTAGCTCGGTGGCATTCCACCGAGCAGCTTGGAGGCGCGGGAGGGGGAAGAAGACGCCCCTGCCCCTGTGGGCCGGCTGGGCTGGGGTGGGCTGACTTCGCTTGGGCGCCAGGTAAGGATTTCTGACTTCTTTTCTATTTTTCTTTTCTGACATTTGTTCTGTTTAGCTAAAATAAATAGCTAAACATTTTATTAAATGCTGAAAACTTTTATGTGGCCTCATAATAATATAGACTAGCCACTCATAAACTTTCAACATTGTTAAAATTCAAAAGATTTGAATTTTAAATCAAATAGGGGTATTTCAATAATTCCAAGGCACTGTTTGATTATTTGAAAAATCTATGAGCATGGGATGGGTCCCACATCACTTGATATGTGATCACACTCATTTATAAGACTTTTCAAAAATCTAACATGAATTTTTGGAGAAGATTTTTATCTGGCCTTTTGAATTAATTCATCTGGGGGGGTATTCCTTCTCCCATTTGGATTTTGAAGTTGATTTCCTTTGAAAATTTGACATGGTGCAAGGTTACTTGATCCTAGCACATTACCTAACAGAGGGTTCTGACATAACAAGACTGAAAAGAAGAGATAAAAGATAGCATGCAACTCCCCTGTCTTGAAGATTGGAGTCCCCGGCAGCGGCACCAAAAATTAGCTTGATGGTTTCTCGCCCCTCGTTGGTTACCCCAAGTGGAAGGTTGAGATGTAGCCTAGCAGCAAGTTTCCTTCGGCGAAGATACCAATGTAGTCGAACCGGATGACTCCGAATTATGCAAGTAGGTGTCAACGACGTTAGAGATTAAGTTGTCGGATGGAGATGAGGTTGACGTGGACTTTCTGATACGTCCCAAACGTATCTATAATTTCTGCTTGCTCCATGCATGTTTTGTGTGATATTGCTATGCTTTTGATACACTTTCATATCTTTTTATAACATATTTTGGAACTAACTAATTAATGGTTTCAAGAGTGCACAAGTTTTTTTTTTGTACTTTATGTGTAGAAATTACTTGGATAAAGGAAAAATCACAAAAAGGAGCCTTGTAGGAGTTGGACTCTAACTCTCTTGAAATCTTTCCCCACCAGACAGGTTTTAAAGATCGTCTCGGAAACGCTAGAAGACGGCTTCAAACGGAAAAACTTAAAACTACAAAGTTGTAGGGAATTTTTTTCCGGTGGATTTAGACATAAAATTCGGCCCAATCGAAGTTCGGATGCTTTCAGAAAGCCAGAAATACAGAAGACATAATCTGGATGACGGGAATCCGAGAGTCTATATAAAGAGAGGAAACCTAGGTCAAAGGGCACCACAAAAATTCCTCCCCCTTGGCAGCCGTCTTGAGGGGGAGATCAATCTCCACAGCAGCACCATCTCCAAGGAAGAAGAAGGGGCCAAGGGCCGCTGCCCCCAAGGGTCGTGGCCGTGGCCGTGGGCGCCGCCGCCGCTGTTGCCGCCGCCGTCGCCGTCTCCTTCATCTCCTCCGGGCTGCACCTCTCCATCAACAACTCTCCCTCTCACCATGTCCATGTGTGAGTAGTTCCCCCTCGGGGCTAAGGCTTATATCTTGATCTATGTGGTTTCTCTCTCTCCCAAGATGTGATCTTTGTTGTGATCATAGGCTATGTTAATCTAGGGTGATCCCATGATATTTCCCCTTCCTCTATGTATTGGATTGATGTACTCAATTGATCTTATCTAGTATAATCTCCGAGACCAAGGTGACAGCGGTCTATTGGACATGTGTTAGAAAAATATTATCATGAGTGATTTCCTCTTTTCTGTGTGCATTGAAGATTGAGAGTCTCTTGGTGCTTGCCTTTGACTATCCTTTAGATATGTTGTGGTGATTGTGGTACTTTCTTTGGATGGCCGCGGTGACATTGGGAAGGCCATAGATTCAGAACTACAAACTCCGAGGTGTGCTTTTGTATCCCTACACAATTCTCGTCCTCTATTGACCACAAAGGAATGACCTCCGAGTACGTCTCCATTGCATGTTTTATGGGAAATATCATGTGATTAGATTATGTTAATGTTGTTGGGAGTTTCCACTAGTGAAAGTATGAAGCCTAGGACTTGTTTCCATCATTGTTACACCGTTTGCACTCACTTTTGTTACTTGTTTCTTTGCTGCACTTTTTATTACAGATTTATATTACTTCGTTTTATCACACCTATCACCCATATTTTACCATCTCTTCGCCGACCTAGTGCACCTATACAACTCCTAGTTGTATTAGGTGTGTTGGGGACACAAGAGACTTCTTGTATCTTAATTGCAGAGTTTCTTGAGAGTGACCATCTTCAACCTCTACTTCTCTGAGTTCGATAAACCTTAGGTCATCCACTTGAGGGAAATTGCTGCTGTCCTACAAACCTCTGCGCTTGGAGGCCCAACATAGTCTACAAGAATAGATGCGTGCGTAGACATCAAGCTATTTCTGGCGCCATTGCCAGGGAGGTGAGTGCTTGAAGGTATATCTTTAGATTCTGCAATTAAATCTTTTCGTTTCTTTTTTTTATTTTCACTAGTTAGGCCTTATGGAAAACAACAAAAATATTATAAGAGAGCTTTATGAGCTCTATCTTGAGTTGGGACATGAAGTGTTTGAAGAGAAAATCAAAAAGCCTATGGAGCTTTACTATTTGCACAACACTCATGATAGTAGTAATGTTATTTGCATGTCTTTTTGAATACTTTTGATGCTAATGATATGCAAGGCTATAAGCTTGGGGATGCTACGTTTTATGAAGATGATCTTTTTATCCCCCCAAGTTTTGATGAGGAAATTTATTTTGATGATACTTTTCCTCCTATCTATGATGATTACTGTGATGACACTTATGCTATAAAGAATAAATTTTTACAAGTGCACCATGATAAGAATGATTCATGTGATAGCTATTTTGTTGAGTTTGCTCCCACTATTACTAATGAGAAGGATTTTGCTTATGTGGAGAGTAACAAATTTTCTATGCTTGTGGATCATGATAAGAACTTTTTATGTGATACTTATATTGTTGAGTTTATTCATGATCCCAGTGGAAATTATTATGAGAGGGGAACATATGCTTATAGATATTTCAATAATATCAAGTTCCCTCTCTTTATGTTGAAGGTTTTGAAGTTGCACTTATTTTGGCTTCCTATGCTAATATCTTTATGCTCCCATGAGTTATTTCTCTACAAGATCCCTTTGCATAGGAAGCATGTTAGGCTTAAATGTTTTTGGTATTTGCTTCTTCATGCTCTCTTTTGTTCTTCAACTATTATTCCTACAAGAGCATCTTTAAAATCTTAAGCCTATCTTTATGGCTATAAAGAAAGAGCTCTAGGGAGACAATCCTTGTTATCTTTACTTTGAGTTTTTACTTTCTATTTTTAGTGGTATTGATGATTGTTACTACTATAGCAACATCATTGTATCTTTATTTTTAAGCTTTGTGCCAAGTTATAGCCTCATATGACAAGGGAAGTGAGAGTTGTGACATGCTGTCCAGAAAACAGATTCTGTCCTCGTGACGGGAAAAATAATAGAAAAATCCCAGTTCATCTTTTTGAGCTGAATTTTTTACACAGAGTTCTCTATGCAATCACGGAACTTTCGTATGTTCTGATTTTTTTGATTTGAGTTGCAGAAGTACCCCTAAACAATTCTTTACTACCTGCTGTTCTGTTTTTCACAGATTCTGCCACGTTTTGTTTCTCCTAACTTTTGCAAACCTTAAGCTTTCTTTTTCTTTGCAAAAACCTTTTGGAAATCGTGAGAAACAGTAGATCTTAAAGAATATCCTTATATCCAGTAGGGAAAAAATATTTATTAAGGGTACTAACCTCTCTAATCAGCTTATGATGAGTTATGTATGAAGGGAGTTTTCAAGTGTGCGATGGAAGATGATGAAAGAAGATCCAGGAGTGTCAAGCGCTCAAGCTTGGGGATGCCCCCATGCATCCCCAATAAATATTCAAGGAGACTCAAGCGTCTAAGCTTGGGGATTCCCCCGTACATCCCCTTCTCCATCAACAATCATCAGTTCGTCCTTCGTCTCACTATATTTTTATCACTTCATGCGTTATGTGCTATGCTTGGAGCGTCTCGCTCTTAGTTTTATTTTTAGTTTTCTTTAGCTTTTCTTTCTGTTCATAACAAGTTAGATCCCGTCTTACTTTGTGTGGGAGAGAAACACACTCCACTTTCAAAATCTAGAACACATCATAGAATTTTTCATGCCTATCTTTCTTTGTTGTTTGTTCTTTACCTTTTCGTAACTACTATCATGTCTAGTTTTAGTCTTAGTTTGTCTTAGCAAGAGCGTTGGCTTTTGTTTAGTTTGTCGCTGGAACTCTCTGTAGTTTTCATGTTTATCTTGTTAAGAGAGTTGGTTGTTGCACTGAGTTATGTCTTGTCTTGAAACTAGGTAATTGAGGTTGCTATTTAATTTTAGTAGTAACTTGCAATGGTTTTGAGGTATTGATGTGAGTAATGTTTGAACTTTTGGTGTCAAGAGCTTTAGCCTATTAGTGATAGATGTCGTATTTTGGGCAATCCGTGTCTATTTTCAAAAACCTACAAAACTAGTTGAGAACTCTAGGTACTAGATGGATCACTACTCTTTGGAGGGATCGAATATTAGAGTAAACTCACGTACCATGAGTCGAGGATGCGCAAGGATAACCAAACCCCCAGACACTCCTCCTCGGGGTACTTGTCTCTTTGTGAACCTCCTTATTAGATTGAGAGTTACCGATAATAAGTGCATGAGTTCTTCGGACTAATGTAAGTATTGAAAGTTGACACTTCCACCTCCTCATTTTGCTAGCCTCTCCTGTGCCGTGAATTGCCTTCTTCTCACTCCGAGAGTTGGTGTCCACCTTCGCCGGTACATCCAAACCCTTGGCATGATACGCTCTGTCATCATAAGCCTCCTTATATCTTTCCTCAAAACAGCCACCATACCTACCTATCAAGGCATTTCCATAGCCTTTCTGAGATATATTGCCATGCAAAATCCACCTCTTCATGACTTGATCTTCATGTCATACATGTTCCTGCTACACTGGCAGCGACATACATTGCATACATCATGATAGTTACATCTTCTTTATGATTTTGAGTACTTTGTAAAGTGTGAAATATCTTCTATACTTTTTGTAATATATAGAGTGTTGCCCTTAAAGTGAGGAAAAGATCCCAAAGAAGACAAAATCAAAAGATCCCAAAGAGGACAAATGAGATAAATAGAAAGAGCCATTGAGGCCACCAAAAAAATACCAAAAATAGAAAAAAGAGAAAAATAAAAATAAAAAGAGAGAAGGGGGCACACTACTATTCCTTTTGAGAGATCCACACTAGTACTTCATCCTCTATCCTTTGTACTCCATAGAGATCATCATCATGCATATAGAGAGCTTACCTTAGCTCATATGTGCATCCGTTGCATGGCAATCCCTACTCCTCACATCATATCTATCATATGGCCTTCTCTCGCCTATGATTGTCCTCATTGATGTGAGCCTTTCACACCTTTTTGTCTTCCTCCTCCACCTTCTTTCTGTTTCTCCTTTTAGATGTCAACTTTCTTTCTTACGCTCATCCATTCCATGAGTGCTCAAAATATCGAAAAGGAGTGGATCAAATTGACTTGTACCTGGCTAGTGGTCTGGGGACGAGTCAAGATAAGATTTCAAAGAAGACCGAGTGTGAAACTTTAGTAGACTGAGTTCTCAACAAAAATACTTTTTCATCTCGTATTCCCTATCCCTTTCTTGCACGCAAACACCGTTTGGAGACATTCGAGTCACGGACAGCGAGAACTCTTGCACCCTTTGTTCTTTTGTTGCTTGTGTCAATGCTAATATAGACTCTTGCTTGTTAAGACTTGAATTGAATTGCATGCTTTGATTGCTTTACTTAAAAGTCCTTATATGTTTGTGTGGCATGTCACCACATAAGTTATGCTTGTTATCATTTAACTACTCGAGGACGAGCAGGAATTAAGCTTGGGGATGTTGATACGTCCCAAACATATCTATAATTTCTGCTTGCTCCATGCATGTTTTGTGTGATATTGCTATGCTTTTGATACACTTTCATATCTTTTTATAACATATTTTGGAACTAACCTATTAATGGTTGCAATAGTGCAAAAGTTCTTGTTTTTGTACTTTATGTGTAGAAATTACTTGGATAAAGGAAAAATCACAAAAAGGAGCCTTGTAGGAGTTGGACTCTAACTCTCTCGAAATCTGTCCCCACCAGACAGATTTAAAGATCGTCTCGGAACCGCTAGAAGACGGCCTCAAACGGAAAAACTTAAAACTACAAAGTTGTATGTAATGTTTTTCTGGTGGATATAGACATAAAATTCGGCCCAATCGGAGTTCGGATGGTTCCAGAAACCCCGAAATACAGAAGACGTAATCTGGATGACGGGAATCCGAGAGTCTATATAAAGAGAGGAAACCTAGGTCAAAGGTCACCACAAATATTCCTCCCCCTTGGCAGCCGTCTTGAGGGGGAGATCAATCTCGACAGCAGAACCATCTCCAAGGAAGAAGAAGGGGCCAAGGGACGCTTCCCCCAAGAGTCGTGGCCGTGGCCGTGGGCGCCGCCACCGCTGTTGCCGCCGCCGTCGCCGTCTCCTTCATCTCCTCCGGGCTGCACCTCTCCATCAACAACTCTCCCTCTCACCATGTCCATGTGTGAGTAGTTCCCCTCGGGGCTAAGGCTTATATCTTGATCTATGTGGTTTCTCTCTCTCCCAAGATGTGATCTTTGTTGTGATCGTAGGCTATGTTAATCTAGGGTGATCCCATGATATTTCCCCTTCCTCTATGTATTGCATTGATGTACTCAATTGATCTTATCTAGTATAATCTCCGATACCAAGGTGACAGCGGTATATTGGACATGTGTTAGAAGAATATTATCATGAGTGATTTCCTCTTTTGTGTGTGGATTGAAGATTGAGAGTCTCTTGGTGCTTGTCTTTGACTATCCTTTAGATATGTTGTGGTGATTGTGGTACTCTCTTTGGATGGCCGCGGTGACATTGGGAAATCCATGGATTGAGAACTACAAACTCTGAGGTGTGCTTTTGTAGCCCTACACAATTCTCGTCCTCTCTTGACCACAAAGGAATGACCTCCGAGTACGTCTCCATTGCATGTTTTATGGGAAATATCATGTGATTAGATTATGTTAATGTTGTTGGGAGTTGCCACTAGTGAAAGTATGAGGCCTAGGCCTTGTTTCCATCATTGTTACACCGTTTGCACTCACTTTTGTTAGTTGTTTCTTTGCTGCACTTTTTATTACAGATTTATATTACTTCGTTTTATCACACCTATCACCCATATTTTACCATCTCTTCGCCGAACTAGTGAACCTATACAACTCCTAGTTGTATTAGGTGTGTTGGGGACACTAGAGACTTCTTGTATCTTAATTGCAGAGTTTCTTGAGACTGACCATCTTCAACCTCTACTTCCCAGAGTTCGATAAACCTTAGGTCATCCACTTGAGGGAAATTGCTGTTGTCCTACAAACCTCTACGCTTGGAGGCCCAACATAGTCTACAAGAATAGAAGCGTGCGTAGACATCACTTGTACACACAACAAGTAACTTTCTCCCAACGAGTACAGAGGGGTTGTCAATCCCTCCGGCCTTGTCATTTACAAAGGATCAAATGCAAGAGGATAATGATGATAGTGGTGATGATAGAAACTGAAAGTAAAAGCAGCAAATAAAGTGGAGGTGTAAACTGTGGTGAAAATATCGACCGGGGTCCCATGATGTTCACTAGTGATGTCTCTCTCCCAAAAGACGATAAAATAGCTAAGTTGGGTAAAAAAACTACACCTGGGCAATTGAAATAATTATAAACGCACCGAATGCTAATTATGCTACTTGAAAGCTAGAGGCTCAAAAGTATGGGCAGTACGCTGGTACGTCCCAAAAGTATCTATAATTTATTCTTGCTCCATGCATGTTTTGGGTGACATTGCTATGTTTTTTATGCACCTTCATACAATTTTGATCATATTTGGACTAACATATTAACTTAGTGCACCAAAATGCCAGTTTCTGTTTTCTGATGTTTTTGTTTCAAGTATTCCCATTACTTAAAGTGCCCAAAAAATTCCGGGAAACATATATAAAAAGTCAGCACGACGGAACCTTCCAGATGCCCGAAGGGTTGGCCAGGGGGGGCCCACCAGGCGTCCAGGCGCCTTGGTGGCGCAGCCCCACCCTAGGCCGCGTCGGGGGGCTGCCTGGACTCCCTGGTGCACCCCTGGCTGCCCCCCTTCGCCTATATTTACCCTGTCTTCCAAAACCCTCGAGGACAGAACCCTTTTTCACGATCTCCCCTTTGTTCCGCCTCCGCCGCGCTTCCAAGATCGGGGCTGCCAGGAGACCCTGTCCAGGCACCCTGCCGGAGGGAGGATTGACCTCCGGGAGTTTCTCCACCACCATGGACGCTTCCCGGATGAGTCATGAGTAGTCCACCTTGGACCATGGGTCCATGATCAGTAGCTATGTGATGTATTCTCTCCATCTTTGTTCTTCAATGTTTAGACCTTGTGAGTTTCCCTACATGATCAAGACATATATGTAATTTTCCTATTGTTGCTATGTTGAGTTTGCTAGGATCTGATGGATTATGAGATTATGTTCAGATTGTGATGAGTAATATATTTGATTCTTCTCATTTTATATTTATGTTCTTGAGTAATTCTTGCATATTCTCGGTTGCTTTTTATTGCTTTGGCCAACTAGTATATATTAACTCCAAGTGGGAGCGTTATGCATGATTTTGGATTCATGCCCCCCAATGACTAGCTTGACTGATAGAAACATGAGTCTAGGCGATGTGTTGTTGCCACCAGGGGGAAAACAACGGTGCTTGTACTTGTGGGTGCAAGGATTGTTTACTTTATGCAAAGTTCTTTTAATGCAGTTGCCTGTTGCTTTGGGTTTGCACTTTGGGTGGGGCTCGCAACTTAATACCAGCGAGATGTTCTGGATAGATATCTCAAGGTGGATGATTAGTGAGTAGATGCAAATTGATTTCGGTCTACTTGTCTTGGCGTACTGCCCATGCTTTTTAGCATCTTCCTTTCTTTTGTAGCATAGTTAGCATTGCGGTGCGTTTTTAATCCTGACAATTGCCCAGTTGTAATTTGTTCACCTCGCATAGTTGTTTATCATCTTTTGGGAGAGAGACATCACTAGTGAACTTCATGGGACCCTGGTTCATATTTCCACCATTGTTTACACCTTCACTTTATTTTACTGCGTTTACTTTACTTTGCATTTATCATTATCACTACCATTATCTCTTGCGTTTGATCCTTTGTAAACGGCAAGGCCGGAGATATTGACAACCTCTCTATACTCGTTGGGAGAAAAGTTATTTCTATTTTTGTGCAGGTCCAAGTGAAGTAAGAAACCCTCGGTTGTGAACGGCGCCATTGTTCACTTTACCACCTACTTGTCGTCGTTGGAGTCCTATTGGTTCGATCTCAACCTTGGTATCTTTGCCAAGGGAAATTATCGCTACGCTACATCTCAACCTTCCACTTGGGTTGCCAACGAGGATCACTACTTCAGTGCCATCAAGAGCAATTTATGGCGCCGTTGTCGGGGAATCCACTCTTCAAGATAGGGGAGTTGCACACTATCTTTTATCTTTGCTTTTTAGTCTAGTTAGTTTACCTTATCGTTTTTATCTTAGTGTCCGTTATAAAAAATCACAAAAAGATTGCTTGTCTTGCTTACTGCTTCTATTATGGGTACCACTGAAAACACCAAGTTGTGTGACTTCACTAGTCACAACAACAATGACTTTATCTGCACACCTATTGCTACACCTGCCACTTCAGCATCTTCTTTTGAAATTGAACCTGCTTTGCTTACTCTTGCCATGAAAGAACAATTCTCTGTTGCTGGAGATGATGATGCTTTACACTTGAATAATTTCTTTGAGCTTTGTGATATGCAAAAGTATAAAGCAGTAGAAGGTGATATTGTTAAGCTTAAGCTTTTTCCTTTCTCCTTGAGAGGAGGAGCTAACATCTGGTTTCAATCCTTGCCTAGGAATAGCATAGATTCTTGGGATAAGTGCAAGGATGCTTTTATTGGGAAGTACTACCCACCTGCTAAGATTATCAAATTGAGGAGTAATATTATGAATTTTAAGCAATTGGATAATGAACACGTTGCCCAAGATTGGGAATGTATGAAATCTCTTGTTAAGAATTTCCCTACGCATGGTTTGACTACTTGGATGGTTATCCAAACTTTTTATTCAGACTTGAACTTTACCTCGCGGAACCTGTTAGATTCGGTCGCGGGAGGAACCTTTATGTCAACAACACTTGGAGTTGCCACAAAACTACTAGATGAAATGATGACCAACTATTACCAATGGCACACCGAAAGAGCTCCAACAGGTAGGAAGGTAAATTCTGTCGAGGAGATCTCCTCCCTAACTGAAAAATTTGACTTGATCATGTCTTTACTTACCAAGCAAACTCCTATTGATCCTCATGATATTCCTTTAAATTCCTTGGTTGCTCATGAACAAGTAGATGTGAACTTTATCTCTAGAAACAACTTCAACAACAATGCCTATAGGAGTAACTTTGGTAGCATTCCTAGACCGTTCCCATCCAACAACTATGGGAACAACAACACTTATCCTAGCACCAAGAACTCCACTTCTGAATTAGAGAGCATGCTTAAGGACTTTATCACTACCCAAAAAGCCTTCATCAAGAGTGTAGAAGAACAATTAGACAAATTAGATAGTCTCTCTTTGAAGGTAGACAACACAGCCCATGAGCTAGAATTTCTTAAAATTAGAACTTCTCCCCTTGAGGAGAGGAAGACCACTCCTATGAATGCTATTCAATTGCAAATTAATGAAAACAATAGGATGTTGGCCAAACTTAAAGAAAGATGGGGTAGATAAAAGGAGGAGGAAGATAGAATTAAGAGCCTTCCTACACACCATTCCATTGCTACTATCCAAGTTGTTGAGGATCTCAAAACTCTTAGCACCCATCACATCCCTAATCCACCTAATGGACCCATCAATGGTGATGCTATTACCTCAACCGTAGAAAAAGAAACTCCTATGAACATAGAGGCTTTTAAACAAGTAAGCCTAAATGACATCACTACCACCTTACTTGATAGTAGTGACCTTGATTTTGATAATTGTGCCCTTCCTGAAGTTATTGGTTTCCTACACAAAATTTCTAGAGACCCCCACACTAGCACACTAAACCTTGCCTTCACGGAGCATATCACCAATGCTCTCATTAAAGCTAGGGAGGATAAACTTAGGTTAGAAGCCTTCATACCTAGAAATCTATAAGATGGTTGGGATCATATGACCGAAATTAAATTGAATAACTTCTCTTGCTTTGCTCTTTGTGATGTTGAAGCTACTACCTCCGTTATGCCCAAAATAATGTATGATATGTTTGAATTCAAACCTTCGATCCTTGTTCTTTTGGTGTTCGTATTTTGATTCTTCCGTAAAGAAACCTTTGGGTAATATTGACGATGTTCTTATTATTATCAATGATAATTATGTTCCCGTTGATTTTACTATTATGGACATTGAGTGTGAATCCTCATGTCCAATTATTTTGGGACGTCCATTTCTTCACACTGTTGGTGCTGTCATTGATATGAAAGAGGGGAATATAGGATTCCAATTCCCTCCCAAAAAGGGCATGGAACACTTCCTGAGAAAAAAGATTAAGTTACCTTTTGAGTCTGTTACACGGGCTAGCTATTCTCTTACACTTGACAAAACTTGATATTTTTCCTTCGTGCCTAGCTCAAAGGCGTAAAAGAAAGCGCTTGTTGGGAGGCAACCCAATTTGTTTTTCCTTCTATTTTAGTGGTCTTGATGATTGTTACTACTGTAGCAACATCATTGTATCTTTATTTTCAAGCTTTGTGCCTAGTTTAGCCTCTGATTGCAAGAAAGTTCAAAAGTTTTGACGTGTTGTCCAGAAAACAGATTATGTCCCTTAACGAAAAAAATCGGCTAAAATCACCAGATCATCTTGACCCGAATTTTTTTGACAGCGTGCTCTATACAATTAGCTTTCGTGCATCTGTTCTGAGTTTTTTGATTTGAGTTGCAAAAGTACACCAAAAAAATTATTTTCTACCTGCGGGTCTGTTTTTCACAGATTCTGTCGTGTTTTTCCTTTTCTTCGTTTTGCGAACCTTAAGCTTTCTTTTTCTTTGCAAAAACTTTCTGACAATCTTTCGAAGAAGTAGCTCTTCAAGAATATCATTATTCACAGTAGAGAAAAAAATTATTTTATTATGGGTACTAACCTGTCTAATCAGCTTATGATGAGTTATGTATGAAAGGAGTTTTCAATTGTGTGAAGGAATATGATGAAAGAAGATTCGGGAGAGTCAAACGCTCAAGCTTGGGGAATGCCCCCATGCACCCCAACAAATATCCAAGGAGACTCAAGCATCAAAGCTTGGGGATTCCCCCGTGCATCCCCTTGTAAATCAACAATTATCAGTCCGTCCTTCGTTCCACTATATTTTTATCACTTCATGCGTTATGTGTTATGATTGAACCCAGATTTCTTTGTGTGGGAGAGAAGCACTCTCCACTTTAACTTACAATACATCATAGGATTTTCATGCTTATCTTTGCTATGTGTGTTCTTTATCTTTTCATAGCTGCTGTCACACTAGCTCTTAGTTTTCATGCTTATCTTTTTAAGAGCTTTTGTTTAGGTTGTTGCTAGAACTCTCTTGAGTCTTCATGTTTATCTTGTTTAGAGAGTTGGACTATTGCACTGAGTTGTGTGTGTTGACTTAAAGTGGGTAACTGAGGTTGCTATTCATTTGTAGTAGTAACTTGCAATAGTTTTGAGTAATGTTTGAACTTTTGGTGTCAAGATCTTTAGCCTATTAGTGATAGATGTCGTATTTTGGGCAATCCCTGTTTATTTTTGAAAAAGTATAAAATACTAGTTGAGAACTCTAGCTCCTAGATGGATCACTAATCTTTGGAGGGATAGGATATTAGAGTTCACTCACGTACCATGAGTCGAGGATGCGCAAGGATAACCAAACCCCCATACACTCTTCCTCGGGGTACTTGTCTCTTTTTGAACATCCTGATTAGATTGAGAGTTACCGATAATAAGTGCATGAGTTCTTGGGACTAATGTAACTATTCGATTGTTAACACTTCCACCACCCATATTTTTCTAGCCTCTTCAGTACCGTGTATTTCCCTTTCACACCTCAAGAGTTGGCGCATACTTCGCCGGTGCATCCAAACCCTTGGCATGATATGCTCTGTCATCATAAACCTCCTTATATCTTCCTCAAAACAGGCACCATACCTACCTATCAAGGCATTTCCATAGCCTTTCCGAGATACATTGCCATGCAACATCCACCTGCTCATGACTTGATCTTCATGTCATACATGCTTTTTCTTGATTGATGAGCCGCATGCTAGTTGGGATTTTCCCATATTATTGCTACATGACGCGCTAGGATCATTGCATATCCCGCTACACTAGCAGAGGCATACATTTGCATACATCATGATAGCTTCATCTTCTTTATGTTGGGTACTTTTGTAAAGTGTGAAAGATCTTCTATACTTCTTGTAATATATAGAGTGTTGCCCCTAAAGTGACGAAAAGATCCCAAAGAGGACAAACCAAAAGATCCCAAATAGGACAAATTTAAAGATCCCAAAGTGCACAAATGAGAGATAAATAGAGATCATCATACATGCATACAACTATGTGGGGACCCTTACACTATAGAACTTAGCTTGTATATTCCAATGATGAGCCTCCTCAAATGAGCTCTAGGTCTTCTTGAGCAAGCAAGTTGGATGCACCCCCACTAGTTCCATTTGAGAGATTTCCATAGCTCACATGTGCATCCGTTGCATGGCAATTGTAAGGCCCGATATGCGGTACTGTTCCAGATCTAGATGTTTCCATCCAGATCCGAGGACGAAGCGCACAACGGTCCCACCGTGACATATGACAATGCCATATGCCCCGGATTTCCAACATGATATCACAACATTACAGCTACATGGATACAACATCTCATACAATCGGCATACAGCTGCCTTAAATACATTACATCACTGCAAGATACATGTCTGAGTACAGACTACAATCAAATGCCCAGTGGCAAAAAGAAAAAGACATCGCTCCCATAACCACACGGGTCCAGGCCCTCTGCCGGGATCCGCCTAACTAGCCGTCGTCGAGTCTCCGCGTGAAACGTCGATCACCATACCTGTTGTCGATCAAGAACCCTAAAAAGAGTTTGGGGGTAGTATCATGAGTACAAAAGTACTGAGCATCCAATTGTTGTGGTCAACTGACCCAGCAAGGACTTCATCACTCGTCATTCTAGGATAACTAGTAGTTTACGATAAGGATGGGGTAAGTGGTGAGGTTTCTGCCGCACTAGCATTTATGAGGTGGCTAACGATCTACAGAGTAAGATGAGAACCAAGCATTCGATGAGAAATCGCCTCCAGCAAGTCTTGCTATCAACTACTTATGCAAACATAACACCTATCCTATCCTTGTCCTCCTCTTCGCATCCTGACGAAGAAGAAGCAGTTAAGGCACACACACGTTGATCAAGTTATATTAAGATTATGTCAGTTGTTGTTGTCTATGAACAAGGAGAAGGTCTCAAGTCGTCCATAACCGTGGACATGGCTTCTCGAAAAGATTTAACCCTGCAGGGGTGTACCAACTTCCCATTACAAGGCTCCACACGCACGCCCATCTCTCTCAGTTGCTACCCATCACAGGCAACGATTTGATGATTTAGTACCGAGAGATCCGAAACGACAGTTCCCTCTAACTAACACTGCACAAATCTGGGTGGCCCCTGGTGAGTCGATATCCTGCTTAGGAGCCGGTCGCGCTCTCGATATTGTCTCTACCGTCTGTCGCAGGTTTGGATTGCCGGTAAATTCTCACATGAGGCCGGGTGCTCAGCCGGACAGGTTAAACCAACAAGGAAACCATGTCCCCGTTGGCCCGGTTCGTTTTAAAGAATATCTGCCAGGAGCTACCCGACAGACATATATGCATGGTTTTCAAATGGTAAATCAGCTTGGGCCACCACTAGAAATGTTTGAAGCTAGGCCGGTAAGAAAAGGGGACCTCATAAAATCCCACACACGGTTAGGCACGCTCGGTCTTGCAACCAATACCCGGAACTCGGATCCTAGGTGACTCGAATGGAACAAAGCGTCGGCGCGGGATAGCCTAGACCTTTCATCCTTCGTCGAATATAGTCAACATTATAATGATCATATCATCCACAACAATATAATAATGTGATAGCCCAATCCAAGGAGTAACAGGGTAACATCGTAGCATCCTATGCATGCATACTAAGCAGGGGCTGAGCAACGAGCAATAGTAACATAGCAGTACATGGTTTGCTCGGAGGGTACATGGCTGTATCGGTTTAAGAGAGGCTGTAACATGTGGTAACATCAAACATCGAACCTAACCTAGACTAGCATGCAAACCGCTGGTTATAATAGAATGGATCATAAGTAATGTATAGTCCTTGCCTGTTGATAAGTCGGGTTCCGAAGGTGTAGTCGATCGCAAACTCGCATCGTCTCTGAGAGTACCCGCGGAAGCACACAAGAGGTAAACACTGGAAAGACAATCATCGGAGATGCCTCTATTACTACGAAGCAATCATGAGAAAGTCACAATAAGAAGGCAACACGAGGCAACACACTTTATCGCATCTATCGTCGAGAGCGGTTACTAACAGGTTAAGTGGAGTACTCATCACACACGACGCTACCGCACATTTAGAATGGTTCAAGTTGTTTAGCCGCACTACATGAGCAGAGGTTAATAATATGGCATCTCACTCAAGCTTGGCATATCACACAAACATGGCAAGAGGTGAAGTATAAATTAAACTATCTAATCTAGTCACTTTAAATGGGGGTAAAATCTATACATGGCAAACTATTGCGGAGACCACGATAAAAATGGAATTTGGTACTGTTTTGTCATAAATATATTTTATTATTTGTTATTAGAAAGCAAGAGCAGCATAATCACAACCTACATGAAATTCTAGTCAAGTTACATATAAAGAACATTTTAATCGGAGCAATAGTTAAAAAGTTATTAAATAAAGCATTTACAGTGGCATGACATGTAAATACCAGTAAACAACATGTAAACAAACTCAAATATGGGAAAGGAGCACATTTTATTAATCTACACAAAATTCTAAGCAAGTTTCATGTTTAAAGCGTCGCGATCCGGGAAACCGTTAAAAAGATACGGGCATCGCAAAAATATAACATTATCTGCCAATTATATAACCCAGAAAAGGAAAAAAATCCTAACGGGCCAAATCTGGTCTAACGGGGCTAAACAGAGCGGCGCAAGATAATATCTAACGGACAGAGCGTGAAATAGCTATGGGCCAAGCCCAACATCACATGGAGAAAAAAAGGGCAGCTCACCTTGTGGGCTCCGCCCATGACGTCGGGTGGGCGACGCATAGCGAAGCAGTGCCCAGGGGCGAGGTTCAGGCATGAGCTGAGGCGCGTGTTTGGCCGGTGGGGACGCCGAGACCCACGGCGGCGGTTGGAGGCGCTGGATCGGGAGGGTCCCGACCCCATACAGGGCGGCTGCGGCGCAAGGCATTGCAGGTGACCAGTCGCGGTGCTCCGGCGAGGTCTGCAGGCGGCGCAGGGTGGAGCGGGTCGCGGAGGGACGGATCCGGTCGGCCTCGCGTCGGATCTGGGCGAGGAGGAAGGGCTTCCCGGCGAAGGGCGAGCTCGGCTCGGGAGGCCCGCCATGGCGCGCGGCTGCGCATCCTGCAGATGGGGAAGAGGAGTGGTGAGGAGAGGAGAGGAATGGAGAAGAGGAGGCGGCGGCGTTGACCTACTGGGGAGGCGGCTCGGCGGATCGCTCGCCGGATGTGGCGCGCGGCAGCGGACGGACGAGGCTCGGGCTCGGGGAGAGGGAGGAGCCCGCGCAGAAGCTCCACGCGGTTGGGGAAAACTGTTCATGTGGCAGCAGCGGATCCGTCCGATCTGGATATGATGATCCAGAACGGCGGATATGGATATGAGATGGGGTTGGTTGGCTGCTAACTTCGAGGTGGAGATGCTTAGGGATGGCGGCTCGGTAAGGAAAACCCTAATCTGGGTTGGTCTGCTTCCCAAAAATGGCAGGGGAGATGCCTCTATTTATAGCCAAGGTTAGGTGGGCTCGTAAATGACGAAAATACCCCAATTCTATTACCCGCCTCATGCGTTACACCTTTATGACCACCGAGACTCCGTACAGACTCCTTTTTGGACGAAACCTTGAACCACGCGCTCCACGCAAAGAGCCGATCAATCGTCCCTCACTTCGATACCGTTCGGATAATATTTTCTGACGCCCAATAAAATAATCCATTTAATTATTAAATGGGTTTTTTTGTTCCGATGGCGATGGCTGGTCTTGTGCCGGTTGCGACGGTGCTTGGGTGAAACCCGGTGTCTCAAAGGTCATGTGCCGTGGTTGAAAAGGGTCGGTCTCGCATCCGATATGAGAAATAGGGGGGAATATTCACCAATTAATAATTCGGCGAAGCAAACACTGCAAACAATACAGGCAATCAACCAATTCACGCAGAAAACAAAAATTTAAATTTGGGTGAAAATCCCGGGTTGTTACAATACAACACCACCAACAAGGGATCTCGTCCCCGAGATCCTCGACGATCCAGGGGAGAGGAGGGGAGATAAAAGAGAGTCGATGATCTTCAACACCACCAACAAGGGGCTCTGCTCCATGTTGAAGACGAACTTCCGTCGAGAAAATTTTCCATAGAGAGACGGCAACATCGAAGAACGAAACCATCAGGTGACCAATAGGAAGAACGACAACGGGAAACGACGATCAAGAGAAGCATTCTCACTCAAATCATGAGGATACTAGGTGAGAGGAATGAAGTTAACAAATGACCAAGATGTCAACCGGAGTCGGATAAACTAAAGGTACTACAAGATCCCCAAACCTGAAATCGGAATCGAGACAATACGTTGTTGTAAGGCTCGATATGCGGTACTGTTCCAGATCTAGATTTTTCCATCCATACCCAAGGACGAAGCACATATCGGTCCCACCGCGACATATGACAATGCCATATGCCCCATAATTCCAACATGATATCACAACATTACAGCTACATGGATACAACATCTCATACAAGTCGGCATACAACTGCCTTAACGCACTACATCAGCGGAAGAAACATGTCTGAGTACATACTACAATCAAATGCCTAGCGGCAAAGGTAAAAGACACCATTCCCTTAACCACACGGATACAGGCTCTCCGCCGGGATCCGCCTAACTAGTCGTCATCGAGTCTCCACGAAGGCGTCCAGAAGAAGGGTCGAGGTAGTAATCAACTGCAGCGACCGATCAGGAAAAACATAAAGGGGAGAAGAAAAGAAAGGGGTGAGAATATATCAAAAGTCTTGTAACTAACTTCTCACGGGTAAGATGGGGGTAGTGGTGAGGTTGCAGACACACTAGCAATATATGAGTGGCTAACGGTCTATTTAGAGTTAGGTGAGAACCAAGCATTCGATGAGGAATCGCCTCCAACAAGTCTTGCTATCAACTACTTACGCAAACATAACACCTATCCTATCCTTGTCCTCCTCTGCGCATCCCGACGAAGAAGAAGGAGTCAAGGAACACAAACGTTGGATCAAATTATCAGCTTTATCTCAGTTCTTGTTGTCTATGAACAAGGAGTAGGTCTCAAGTCGTCCATAACTGTGGAAACGACTTCTCGAAAAGATTTAATCCTGCAGGGATGTACCAACTACCTATTAGAAGGCTCCGCATGCACGCCCATCTCTCTCAGTTTCTAGCCATCATAGGCAGCCATTTTATGATTTAGTCCCGAGAGATCCGAAACGAAAGGTCCGTCTAGCTAACGACGAACAAATTCGGGTGGCCCCGGGTAAGTCGACATCCAGCTCAGGAGCCGGCCGCGCTCTCGATCTGGTCTCTACCATCTGTCGCAGGTTTTGATTGTCGGTAATTCTCACATGAGGCCGGGTCCTCAGCTGAACAGGTTGGACCAACAAAGAAACCATGTCCCCGCTGGCCCAGGTTGTTTATAAGAATATCTGCCACGAGCGACCCAACAGACACACACACGCTTTCAAATGGTAAATCATTTCGGGCCACCACTAGAAATGTTTGAAGCTAGGTTGGTAAGAAGAGGGGACCCTATAAAATGCCACACGCGGTTAGGCATGCTCGTCAAGAGACACAATACCCGGAACTCGGGTCCTAGGTGATTCGAATGGAACAAAGCGTCGGGGCGGGATATCCTAGAACTTCCATCCTTCGTCGAATATAGTCAACATTATAATAATCATATCATCCACTACAATATAATAATATGATAGCCCAATCCAAGGAGTAACAGGATAACAGTTGATAACATCCTGGCATGCATACTAAGCAGTGGCTGAGCAGTGAGCAATAGTAACATAGCCGAACAAGGTTTGCTGGGATGTGGGGGACATGGCTGTTTGGGTTTATTTGAGAGTCATGAATATGAAGTGGTAGGATCAAGCAATCGTTCTATCCTACACCTAGGCGCGAGTGAGGTGAAAGTTATAAGCATGATATATGCTCCCCCTTACCTGATGAGAAGACGAAACCGAAGGTGTAGTCGATCGCAAGCTCACATCATCTCCGAGAGGTACCCGCGGAAGCACACAAGAAGGAAACACTGGAAAAGGCAATCGACAAGCAAGAATCTATTACTACGAAGCAATCACGAGCAAGCATCAACAATAAGGCAACACGAGATATCGCACCTACCATCGAGAGCGGTTACTAACAGGTTAAGTGGAGTACTCGTCACACACGACGATACCGCACATTTAGAAAGGTTCAAGTTGTTTAGCTACACAAGATGAGCAAAGGTTGTTAACATGGCATCTCACTCAAGCATGGCATAGCACTCAAACATGAAAAGAGGTAAATCATAAGATAAACTATCTATGCTAGTCAATTTAATTGAGGCACAACCTAAACATGGCATTCCACTAAGTACCCCACAACAATTAAAGCATTTGGTACTGTTCTTCCCGAAACCATATTTTAGGTTGGTTAACAACAACAAACAATAGCATAAACACAAAGTACATGACATTCTAATGAAGTTACATATAAAGAACATTTTAAACGGAGCAACAGTTAAAAAGTTATTAAATAAACAGTTTATAGTGGCAAGCAGTGTAAATAACAGGTAAACAGCATGTAGACAAGTTCAAACATGGCAAACAACAACATTTTATTATTCTACACGAAAAACTAAGCAACTTTCATGTTTAAAGCGTCGCGATCCGAGCTACCATTAAAAAAATACGCGCACCGCAAAATACTAACAAAATCTGCAATTAAATAAACTAGAAAAGCAAAAAAAACATCTATCGGGCCGAAACAGCAGCTATCGGGCCTACACGGGGTGGCGCTGGACAACTAAAAATCGCACACAGGCGTCATATAACAATGGGCCGAGCCTAACACAAAAAAAAGGAAAACAAATAGAGGGTGCTGCCTCACCATGGGCCGAGCCCAGGAGGCGACGGATAACTGGGAGGCACCCAGGGCGCAGAGGAGGGTCGCGTGGCCGGGGCGCTGGGCTGGAGGCGCGCTGGGCCTCAGGTGGGCCGCAGTCACTAGACGTGGCCGACCCAGGCGTTCGATGCAGGGGCGCACGGGAGCTCTTCCCGAACCCGACTGTTCGGGTCACCGGCGGCGGCTGCTGGTGGCCATGTCCGCCGAGGAGGAGTCGGGGGAGGTCGCGGGGCTGGAGGGGCAGAACGGTGCAGAAGAGGTGGGGCGGCCGGATCCGGCGGCGTACGGAGGCGGTGAAGCTTCTGTCCACGGAGGCGGCTCAGGTTGAGGCCGTTCATGGCACGGCGCGGCCTACTCAGCGACGAGACCTGCGAGGAGGAGATGAGAGGGAAGGTGAGGGAGAGGAGAGGAGGTGAGGCGCATGGTGAAGAGGAAGAGAGAGGTGACCGGCGGCACGGCGGAGCTCATACGGCCAGTGGGAGGAGTCGGGCGCGACGACGACGAGGTTGCGGGCGGCGCGGCCCACTCGGCCCGGCGGCGGCTGGATCAGGCCCCGCGGGGCCCGAGGCGGATGGGAGGCCGGCTGGGGCGACGTGGCACGCCCGTAGCCCTCCGATCTGCAGATCAACGGCCGGGATCGCCTCGGTGGCTAGGGTTTCGTGTTTTTGGAGGCAGATCTGGGGTTTTTCAGGGGGTGGCTGAAATTTTGTGCTAGGGAAACCCTAGAAATGGGTGGGAGAGTGGTGGTCTTTATATAGCCCAGGTGGCTGGCAGTTTGGAAAAACATCCCCGGTTTTTCTCTCTCGCGCGCGGTGTTTACGTTTCTTACCGCCGGGGGTCCGTAGGACCTCCAATTCGGGTAAAACTTCGAACTGCGCGATCAGCGCGTCGAGCCGGCGGCGTTCACCTCGCGCTGGAACCGTTCCGAGAACACTTTTCAGCGCGCTATAAAAATTAAACGGGGTTTTTTTTTTCCGTTGGCTACGGCTGGTCTTGTGCGGGTTTTTGCGACGGTGATCGGGCGAAAACCGGTGTCTCAAGGTCAAGTGTCAGGGTGGCAAGGGTCGGTCTCCGTCCGGTACGAGATAAGAGGGGGGAATAATCGCCGATCGATAAATCGGGGATGCGAACACCGCAAACAAATCAGACAATCAAACAATTCACACCGAAAACAAACTTTTAAATTTTTGTGAAATCTGGGCTGTTACAGCTGCAAGAAAGGCATCGTAACGGATCTGACACTCCACACTCATCGATATCCTAAAGTTTTAAGGAGGTAAGGCGAGAATAAAACACATACGACACTTGTCCTGACCAGAGCAAGGGTAAGGAGTAAAAAGAATCCTACTCTCCGATAACTATCTTAGTAACTACAAAATAGTTTTTCTTCTAGACTCGACTTCGGCCAGAGAAGGGATCCTATGGTCGGTAAGGCACTGATACAAAGTTTAAGGCCCGATATGCGGTACTGTTCCATATCTAGATGTTTCCATCCAGATCCGGGGACGAAGCACATATCGGTCCCACCGCGACATATCACAATGCCATATGCCCCGGATTTCGAACATGATATCACAACATTACAACTAGATGGATACAACATCTCATACAATCGGCATACAACTGCCTTAAATACATTACATCAGCGGAAGATACATGTCTGAGTACAGACTACAATCAAATGCTTAGTGGCAAAGAGAAAAAGGCATCGCTCCCATAACCACACGGGTCCAGGCCCTCCGCCGGGATCCGCCTAACTAGTCGTCGTCGAGTCTCTGCGTGAAACGTCGATCAACATACCTGTTGTCAATCAAGAACCCTGAAAAGAGTTTGGGGGTAGTATCATGAGTACAGAAGTACTCAACATCCAACTGTAGTGGTCAACTGACCCAGCAAGGACTTCATCACTCGTCATTCTAGGATAACTACTAGTTTACGGTAAGGATGGGGTAAGTGGTGAGGTTACTTCCGCACTAGCATTTATGAGGTGGCTAACGATCTACAGAGTAAGATGAGAACCAAGTATTCGATGAGGAATCGACTCCAACAAGTCTTGCTATTAACTACTTACGCAAACAAAACACCTATCTTATACTTGTCCTCCTGTTCGCATCCCGACGAGGAAGAAGCAGTCAAGGAAAACACACGTTGATCAAGTTATATTAAGATTATCTCAGTTGTTGTTTTCTATGAACAAGGAGTAGGTCTCAAGTCTTCCATAACCGTGGACACGGATTCTCGAAAAGATTTAACCCTCCAGGGGTGTACCAACTGCCCATTACAAGGCTCTGCACGCACGCCCATCTCTCTCAGTTGCTACCCATCACAGGCAACCATATGATGATTTATTTTCGAGAGATCCGAAACGACAGGTCCCTCTAGCTAACAACACACAAATCCGGGTGGCCCCCGGTGAGTCGACATCCAGCTCAGGAGCCGGCCGCGCTCTCGATCTGGTCTCTACCGTCTACCGGGTCCTCAGCCGAACAGGTTGGACCAATAAGGAAACCATGTCCCCGCTGGCCCAGGTTGTTTTAAAGAATATCTGCCAGGAGCTACCTGACAGATATATATGCATGGTTTTCAAATGGTAAATCATCTTGGGCCACCACTAGAAATGTTTGAAGCTAGGCAGGTAAGAAAAGGGGACCCCATAAAATCCCACACGCGGTTAGGCACGTTCAATCTCGGAACCAATATCCGGAACTCGGATCCTAGGTGACTCGAATGAAACAAAGCGTCGGGCGGTATAGTCAACATTATAATAATCATATCATCCACAACAATATAATATTGTGATAGCCCAATCCAGGGAGTAACAGGTTAACATCGTAGCATCCTAAGCAGGGGCCACTACTAGATAGCGCGCGTATCTAGCTTCCGCCTCCGCCCTTGTGGTACCGCTAAAATGGTGAACCTTTCTCCAATAATCCTCCCAGTCGTCGTAGACTACGGGAATCCTACCAATGTACACGACATACGACGGCATCTGCTTTATGCACTTGACAAAGAAAATGTTAAGAGCAACTTACAGATAATATTTAAGCAGTACATACTTATACAACAAAATTAAGGACCAAAGGAAGTGAAAAGCAACACGCATTAATAGCACACGGTTCATGGTCGTAGTAATAAATAGCATCGACTACATATAACTTGAATGACGATTGTTTAAACTAAGGAGACATACGTACATACAAGTTCATAAAAGTTTATACAACACACGAGCTCTCGTCGATAGTCCAAAACTACATAGCTAGGCGCACGGGCCTCAAGACTTTTGCCTCCACTCAAGGGCTGGAGCGTTGGTGAAGCCGCCGTCTTTCGTGATTGTCATGAATGAGCGGTCGCCGTCAGCCTGTAATCTTAGCATTGTATCTATTTCAAGGTTGGACAGTTGATTGTTGAGGTAGAACTCCCCCGAGTTACGAAGGAAATCTTCAGAGATGATTCCTGCCAAGTGCAACTGGATGCGAAAGAATTATTGTCTGATGTCGGCGTCTTGGATTTCCGACAAGCGTTCGGCCCAGTGCTTGAGATGAGATGGAAGCGTAAGCTGCTACTGGTCCCGTACGAACGCCCGCATGTGATGCAAGGCGTAGTAGGCATCATTCTGACCGCCAGGCGGCTGATTGACGCAGGAAAACTTTGTTACGTGAGTGAACACATGTGCACCGTACCTAACAACTTCCTTCTTGAAGGTGACTCAACATTTGGAGTAGCGCGAGAGATGCTCATCGAGAACTTTCTTGATACTTGTGTAGTCTTTATTCGACTCATGGTCCGGGTGGAAATACGTGGCCATGGACCATTTCGGGCTTAGAGCAATGAGTGTGCACTTTGTTTCATCACTGCACACAACACGGATGTTAGGAGGAAATGAACGACCGAAACCTAAGAAACCTCATGTACATTACGGGGACGTGAGGGGATGACTTACTTGGGAAAGTAAGGCACGAGGAAGTTGTCCTTATCCTTGTTCTCCAGAATGACGTCTTGGAGGTAATCACTAGCGAGTCGCCGGTCCCCGGGGCTGGTCAAGAGCTTGGCACGCATGTAGAAGGGCTCGACTATAAAGATGTCCGGGGTCTTGTCCCTAATGATCCGCATCTTCATACTGAGCGCAAATAGCGGAACGAATGTGTAGTGCAGTGGAAAAAGGTGAAACATAGCGAAGATGTCATCAAACCGCAGGAAGATCACACGCCCGATGTCGCAAGAAACAAATCCATTTCCCTCTGGCACCTTGGCGGTGAAACCCGGGTATGCCACATCATTCTCTCTGAGACGCCGCGTCTCTGTATTCAGAACAAGGTCATGCAGACTCTTCATAGCACCGGTTGCAGCATCGAGCATTGCAGCAAATAGCATCGGCCTACCCGCCACATGCACCCTCGACATGATTCCGTCGGGTCTTGGTGGCCCTTCTTGAGCACGGATCGTCGGTGCCGGCTGGCTCGCAGTAGTGTGACCCTTCTTCCTTCTTTCTCGTCCCTTCTTTGGCTTCTCATGTAATGGGACCTTTACCTGCTCAGAGACCGCCTTCCTAAGTGTGTTGGGGCTAATAATATTTCACGCCTCGGCTGGCTCAGCCTCGGTGAAGGTGGCAGTTGGAGGCGTCTCCTGAGAATTGAATAGTCGACGCTTGTTGCAATTTATCTCCGTGCTACGAGATGGGCGGTGAGAGTCGTTTGCACCAAGGTTGGGTTCTTGAGAAGCAGGAGGGAAAAGCTCATCCATCTCGCACCCACCATGTTCCTCGAAGAACTCATCGACACGGGCAAGTAGTGTGTTCGTGTTGGTGTTGCTCCGATCTTGTGACACATCCATGTCTGTGGGGTGGTGGCCCGGATCAGCTGGCGGTGTTGCAGCGGTCTTGCCATGGCTTGGCGCCGTCACCACTGCCGATGGGGTGGAGTAGTTCCCCACCCCAAACGAATCTGGCACTTCGTCCAAAGAAAGTTCCAGCTCAAGCAGCCGTGGAGGTCCATCACTTCTTCGTCGTCGGCTCCAGGGGGTCGATAGGGAGGTAATAATTCATCGTAGCCATCCAGCACCCGAACCAGTTGAACCCTATACAAGGTGGTTGGCATCGGATTACCATGGAACACGTGGTTGCCCGGTTGAACGATTCTGCCCACGGCAACATCGACCAACTCCTCGTCCAAGAAATGCAGGAGAGTGCATGGAACGTTGGCGGCACCCTGCGAAAACATGTAGGGCGTCAAGGATGCCCAGTAAAAGCCAAAAGAAGAGGAATTCATCGGCCGAGGCTTAGTTACCGTGATGGCGTTGAGCTCGGCTAATGTCGATGGACCTCCAACGGAAGGCGGGCATGTGATGGAGTGGGCGCATGCTCCTGAGGTGTCGGGCGTTCGTGTTTTACGCTCCAATACTGGCGCCGCCGCCGGGGTCAAAAACACATCCGCCGTCGGGGACACCAATGCGACACCACCGTGGCCGCCGCCGGGGTCACAAATGCATCCGCCGCCGGGCACACCGCTGCGTCCGCCGCCGGAGACATCGTTGCAGATGTTGCCGTCACGTTGTGAGAGTTGCTGCCCATGAAGTTGGGAATCAGGGGCATCCCCTGTTGACCACTCGCAAGCCAGTCTCGCATGAACACAAACAAGGAAGGCATCATGTTGTTGAGCGCCTGTCCAACTTGTTCTTCGACAATGCGTGGAATCTGCTCCATTTTTTCCTAGAGTTGTGCCTCCGTCTGGTTTGCCGAGCTGCTAGTGCTTTTATCCTTTCGCCTAGTGTCATAGTAGTCCGACCATTTTGTGGAACATCCTTTGCCGGACACACGACCAGCTGACTACAGCTTACTAAACTTATCCTTTTTCTTGAGTGTGTTGACCGCCCTATTTAAAGAGTTGTCCCAAGGGGCGATAGGCGGGGACCCCACGCTGCTGCCTTCAGTTCCCTCCACATGGAACGCAGGGACCATTCAGAAATTTGGCTTCACTAATTTTAAAATGCAACCATATGCAGCTAATTAAACAGGGGGGAGGTATTCTTTACCAGAAGACGCTCAAGCTCCTCCACCTTCGGATCCGTCGTAAGCTCCCCTGTTATCGGGTTCCTCTTGTACCGGGCCCTGACATAGTTATCGGTAGGATTATGTCCGTATTTTTTGAAGAGGGGTGGTAGGCCTTGCGAGGCACGCTCCGCGTCCTCCTTGTCCCATTTCGGTTCTGCCACTCTTTAACCGCCAGGACCGAGTCTGTGGACCCCTAAGTTCAATTCCCGCATACCTTTCCCCCACTGACTCGATTCACTAGTTGAGGTGTCCTCGCACTTGAGCTTGAACTCCTCGTAGTTAGTTTCGCTGATCGAAGGATTTGCCTCCTTGATCTTCTCGTAACTAACACCCTTACTAATCATTTTCTTCACCTTGTTTCGCCAAGTTTCCAGGGGTGTACTCATCTTCGTGAGCGCGACACTGTTCACTTTATTCCCTAAGAGGTTTGTGTTTACGAATTGAGCGGGGAACTTGTATCGGTTGTGCAGCTTCATGAAGAGGAGGTTGCGCAAATTTGCTCGGCGGGATGCCTTGGGTTCTCGGTGTTGATCGAGACGGTGCTCCGGAGAATGCACCCGAGTTGTCCGGAGTACCCACGGACTAAATGTTCGGGCGCCGTTGGAAGCCCGTTTCTAGACACTTCGGTAAATTGCTCCTTGACTGTGCCTAGCTTGCTCGGGCGTCTCTCCTTTTTTTGCTTCTTCGATTGGCTAGCGTCTGTGGGTTGCCTGCCATCATCTGTGATGGAATCGGCCTCGGCAGCACCACAATCATCCCCGCTAGCGGTTGTGTAGTCGTGATCGGTAGAGTCATCCCCGATGCCGTCGTAGCGGGGTTGAGGTTGTGGATCATCGTCCATGCTCATCTCCCAATATTGTTTCTGGTGGTGCGAACGGGAGGCCTCATCGTTGTCGGCCATCTACACCCACTAAATAGGATAAGAAAAATGCTACTAGAGTGATTGGATGATATCAGGGTAGCTAGTATATCTATTCTTTTCACATTTAGAGGAAAACTAGAAAAGAAAAAATAAAAGACAGGTTTTAGAAAATGTGGTCAAATGAATGATGTGCAACCAGAAAATAACTAGTCAATATAAATAACTAGAAAAAGTGCATGCAAAGCACCTTTTAGGTCAAGAAAATTAACAAAGGTAATGCACGAAATCACGAAAAAATTCGGCATGACCTTTGCTAATTTTCTTGAAATAGGACCCCATTCTCAACCGAAACGGAAATTAATCGACATTTCGGGAGAATGGGGTCATTATTTGTACCTGCGCAAAAAAGGCCTACATATAGGCACAACAAGCATACGTATAGGCACAACTAGGTGCACAAAGGACAAGTGACAAAAGAATACACTATATAAATATAACTGTGAACAGAAGTAATCTATGGTTTCACCAATATTAAAACATCGCCCAGATGATACTAACAAATTCACGAAAAACCACCTAATATTTTAAAGTTGCAACCTGCCAATGATACTAAGATATCTAAAAGTTGCAACCTGCCTAGGCAATGCAACCATAGAAGTATAACAAGGCCTTTCAAGTTTACCTTTAATAGAAGAATGCTTCAAGTCCTCTTCCTACAGCTATACAAATTGATTATGGTTAGTGCTTACTTAAAGAATAGATGGCAATTGTCTTATATTTCAAGTATCTACAGGTGCAGCTTCTACAGTCCTAAGCTCTGTGGAATGAGTAAATGTTGCAACAACAGCAAGAACTTTATGTAGGAATATAGGCACAACAGAAAAAGGCCTAAGTAAGATCTAAATTCAGGTAAGGGGTGCAGTTTAGTTTTGTAAGAACCTGCTATCAAATCCATGCATTAAGGTGCACTTAATTTATTGGTATTTAATATTTACGCATGCATTATTTACCTCAAATTTTATTTGTTAATAATATATTCTTAATTTCAGTAGGAAGTTAACCAATATTCTTGTTGTATACTGTTATGTATAGGAGACCAAATTAATTTGTATAGTGTTGTGTAGAATCAAGGCAGAAAAAGGTTGATCTGAAAGGAGATGTAGCATATTTGAAATAGAGTTTATTTTTTTGTGAGACACTACATATGCAGATAAAGGGAGAAAATTTTAGAAATGCCACTGGACTTGCTCTTACATGAGAAATGCCACTGCTAGCATATGTTCTTTTTCGGTTGGAATTGATTTTGATGATGATAAATGTACAATAGCACAGTGGATGTGAAACAAAATTATTATGTATAACATTTCGCGGCATATTAATACCACTGATTTATCTAGAAATTATAGCTGATGAATAGTAACAACTTATTTCATATTGATGTTAGAATTTTATATGCATGGTTTTAGAACAGTATATGTAGTCCCCCTAGCTAGAGCCATTTCCTTACCCTAGAGTTTATTTATATTGGCATCACGGAGAACATGTGTCATGTTATTGTGTTTTTCTTTTCTTTTTTTCATTTTGAAATAGTCTTTGATCTCAAAACTTGTAACCATCATTAGTTTTGTAGCTTGTTGTACAAGACTAAGATCTGCTTCGATAAAATAAGGATGGGAGACCATCACTCCAATTAGGTTGCACTAAATTTCAGTTTTCCAAAGCGACCGGAGCTAATGGAAAATATCCAACAGTGATAGAGCAAAAGAATATTTAGGCAAAATATCAATATGATATGTTGTACTTCTATAAAACATTTTTGGGTTCCAGTCTTGCAATTTTCATGAAAAACACTTGAATAAAAGAAGCCCTAAGGTGGGAATAAAATGACCATCGGCCCACCGGGTCATCGTGATTGTCAATAAATGGATAGACGCCTTTGTGAAACAACCTACTGAAGTACATGTGACCTATATGAAAGAAAATTTACCACATCATTTGAAGGAAGTGGGGGCGCAAATCAACAAAGCAGCACGACGTGGGAGCATGCATATGCTGAAGTAGAGCGATGGTGCAATGCTACGGCTCTATGAATTTATCAATTTCCAGCATGAACTATATAATTGCTGGATGGTGAATTCATTCCATGTAATAGAAGTCTTGCCAGCTAGAATTTTCTTTACAAGTATTTTTTTGTTGATTTGTTAAATTACAAGGTTACATTTGTAACATAGTTACAAATCAATGTTTCTATATCAATGTACATTACTATGAGGTTGGGGTTGGGGTTGACCAGCGGCGGCGGAGGTCGATGGGCGAGACGGCGGCGGACAGAGGCCTCACGGAGGATAAGTCGACGGGCGAGACGGCGGCGGGACGGAGGCCTCGTGGAGGAGAGGTCACCCATGAGGGGCGACGGCGGAGAGCAACGGAGGCGGTCAATCTGCGAGGGGGCGGCGTGGTGTGTGAGAGATAGGGAGGGAGGGAGGGGTGGCGCGGCGAGGCTTACCGGGGTGGAGGGAGGGAGCGCGGAGTCACCGGACGATCGCGGGGTCGCCGGATGGTGAACGGAGGCAAGATTGGATCGAGAGGCTGCGCGCGGGGAGAAGTGTGGGAGGTTAGGGCTTCGGGAGGGGAGTGGTGGGGACCAGCTAGGGGGTACGGGCTAGGAATGGCGCACATCTGATTCGTGCGCCATAACGTAAGTAGATAGCAATGGCGCACCTTTGCATAGGTGCGCCATTACCATTAGTCTACATCTAGGATAAAATACTTGCGTGTGTGGCTATGGACAGAACCACTTACATAGCCTAGTGGTTGGTCCCATATGATACACGAATCTAGACACCTAGGTTCGAATCCTGGCAGCCCCAATTTTTTGCACTTTAAAAAAAAGTTATATCAACCTTATCATATACATCCAAACACTTTCAAATAACCATATGGTTTATCCATCTCTAAAATAATATAAGATTTAAAATATTTCCATAAATATATAGTAATAATGACATATCAATCTTCATATAAAAATGATACAAAATGCCCACATACAGACACGCGCGGTAGACACGTCGTGATTGGATCTTAATTAGCTATCATCTTTTCACAATATTTTTCCCTTCTTTTCGCGTTTGCATAATTTAGCACCGGAACCCCTTGATTTCTTCTCTTGAACGGGCGAACGCCTTTAGGTAGGGTGGTCCTGCTCCTTCTTGATATGTATGGTACTGCATCATCGTCGTCGTCATCTTCAATCTTCGGGTCGCCGTAGTTGTCGAAGTCTTGCTCGTTGGCGGCTCCATCCATTCTGATGATGTTCCTTTTGCCTCTCCGCACGACAACACGTCTGGGCTTTGACGGGTCGGTAATGAAGAAGCATTGGTCCACTTGGCTAGCCAGTACCCATGGCTCGTTTTTTGCGGTGACGTTAGCGCCCGCGGTCTTGGATTTGGCTTCGGGTATAACCATGGTGGTGAAATACCGGCTTTCTTTTACGATGCTCTTGGCCCATCTGACGCGGAACATCGGCACCTTCTCTCCAGCGTAGCTCAGCTCCCAGATCTCCTCGATCCTTCCGTAGTATCGTTTCTTGACTTTACCAGTGTAGGCTTCCATCGTTACCCCGGAGTTCTGATAATCGCAATTCATGTCCTTTTCCTCGGTGTAGAATGTGTAGCCGTTGATATCGTACGCCTGAGATGTCATCAGGTTGTGCTCGGCGCCCTGTGACAAGGCGAATATGAGTTTTTCTTCCTCGGAAGAGTCCTCATGTGAAAGGTACGATAGGAGCTTGTCCTTGAACCAACGCGTGAAGCATGAGTTGTGCTCTTTGAGTACATCTCCGTCCTTCCACTGTTGGCCTCGGTCATTATACGTCTTCTCAATTGAGGTTTTGTGTTGTACCACCCAAGGATCGACCAAGTCAATGTGTTGCTGCGCGACTAGGTTTGCTCTTTCAAAGTCGGCGAGTCGATCCTGGAAGTTGACATGCATTTCGCGGTGACCCTCGCGGTGACCACATCCAGCGAGCCTGCCGAGGTTCCTGTTGACGGGCAGACCAACGGGGTTATCGACGCCTAGATAATTTGTGCAGAAGGAGATGCCCTCCTCGGTTAGAAAGCCCTGGGCTATGCTTCCATCTGGACAAGCCCTGTTGCGAACGTATCCTTTGATCACACCGTTCATCCATTCGAACGGCATCATGCTGTGCAGGAACGTCGGCCCGAGTTGGATGATATCATCCACGATATGGACGAGGAGATGCACCATGACGTCAAAGAATGCGGGCGAGAAGTACATCTCGAGATCGCATAGTATTACCACGATCTCTTCTTGTAGCCTTCTGAGTTGCCTCACGCCAACCGATTTCCGAGAGATGACATCGAAAAAGTTGCATAGGACAAATAGTGTTTCACGAACGTGGTCGTCCATGATCCCGCGGATTGCAACCGTAAGTAGCTGCGTCATCAGCACATTACAGTCGTGAGACTTCATCCCGCTGAACCTCTACTTCGCTGAGTCTAGGTATCTGCTGATCTTCCCCGCGAAACCGTAAGGAATTTTTATCCCTAGGAGGTAGTTGATTAGCTGTTGGATCTCCTTCTGACATAAAGTGAAGCACGCAGGGGGCTTTAATGTTCGCTCTGCTTCTTGGCCTTTTTGCCTTTGCGGCGACTTTCCGTGTCCTCTGGTGGCTCATCATCATCATCATCGTCGTCATCATCATCATTAGGGCGGTTTGCGTGAAGCTCCTCCCTGATGCCCATTGATAGCAAGTCTGCCCTTGCTTTCAGCCCATCTTTGGTCTTTTCTAGCATGTTGAGCAGGGTAGCAAACATACTCTCGCACACATTCTTCGTGATATGCATGACATCAAGGCTGTTCGGCACACCGAGAATGTTCCAGTACAGCAAGTCCCAGAAAAAAAATCTCGTTTTCCATACCTTCAGTAGCGGCTCTGGCGCCTTTCTCTTAGAATTGATCTTTCCTGGCGGTGGGCACTCCTTCCAATTTTTCAACATCATATCTATTTCGGTTCCGCTCCTCCTACGTGGGGCCTTTCGGGGTTCGGCTGTTCCATCGAACAGATCCTTGCGTTTTCTCCATGAGTCATTGTGAGGAAGCCATCTTCAATGTCCCATGAACACAGTTTTTGAAGACCCAGGATCCTTAGGTAGCTGGTGATACGTTGTATCGTCCATGCACCTAGCGCATCCACAGTGTCCGTGGACCACCTGCCCTGCGACATATCCTAAACCGAGATAGTCGTGCACCATCGTGAGCAGTGCGTCTTTCATAGGGAAATATGTTTCCTGTACAGCGTCCCACGTATTGACTGGTGTTCTCCATAGCGTATCTATCTCCTCTTTCAGGAGCCCAAGATATAGATTGAGGTCGTTTCCTGGTTGTTTTGGCCCTTCAATTAGCACACTCATGTTGTCAGAACCCCAACTAGGGTAAGTGCTAGGGCTTGTTGCTCCTCTGCATCATGAAGAAAATCCAAAAAGAAATTCAAAAATGGGGAAAAGAAAAGCCCTGAGAATTTAAATAAATGGCCAGATAAAAATCTTTTTCCAAAAATCATTTGAACATTTGGAAAATTCCTATAAATGATGGTGATCATTTCAAAAGTGGTTTGGGTTCAATCCCATGCCCAAGGAATTTTCTAAATTCAAAAGATTCTCTGGAAATTAAAGTTGACCCCTATTTGAATTGAAATTCAAATTGATTGAATTTCAAAAATGGCCAAAAGTTATAAGTGGTTTTCTACTGACCACCTAAGATTTATAAAAATAATTGGGCATTTAATAAAAATGCTCTGCTATTTGTTTGGAGCAAAACAAAGCAAAGAAAAATAGAAAACAGAAAGCTGAAACAAAAGAAAAAGGAAAAAACAAATCCCAGCCCAACCCTACAGGCCACTGGCCCAACTAATCCCCCAGCCGGCCCAAGCCCACCTACCTTGTCGTCTTCCCCAGGCCAGCACGCAGGGAGCTGCGTGGCGGCCATGCCGTGGCCGCCGACGACGCCTAGGCCACGCAGCTGCCTCCCCGCCGTCATCTGCGTGTCCAGGAGCCTCCCCTGGACACCCCATCACTTTCCCCCTCTCGCCGCTCGCTCTCTCCCTCTCCCTCTCGCGAATTCCGCGCCGCCTGAAGCTCACCGGAGCGCGCCACCGTGAAAGCCGTGTCCAACGACCACCATTCGCCGAGGAAACTTGTCCAGAAGGCTCCCCGACATCGCCTTAGTCTTCAAGCGCAAGGAATCGAGCCCAGCGGCCCCGAGGACGACGCCATCGACAACGTTCCACGCCACGACCGCCGGACGTCGTCGCCAAATACGTCGTCTTTGGATCTTCCCCGACGTCCCTGACCTCTCCGTCGCGATCAGCGTGAGCTTCCTCTTCGAACCCACCCTTCCTTGCTCAAAACCGTTCCCCAAATCGCCATGCCGCCGCACCTCAACACCGGCGAGGCTCCGACCATCTCCATCCTTCCCCATGGGCACGAGGTGATGCGGACGTGCACGAGGAGCATCCAGTGCAATCCTCGTGCCAAGCCGTGGCCAAAATGGCACTCCGGCCAGGCGCCGCCGTCCTCTGGGTCGCCGTCTTCATGTCGCCGGCGGACCCAAATTAGTTAGGGCTTACCCACCCCCCTAAACTAACCCCCACCCTCACTGACAAGTGGGGTCCCCTAACCTAATCCCCTCTCTGTTTTAATTAAAACAGAGAGATAAACCTCTCCCACTGACAGGGCTGGCCCACTGGCCAGAGCCCCCTGACGTCAGCCATACGTCACAGTGACGTAATAAAGAGAAAAAGAATTAAAGAAAATCCAGAAATTAAAGAAATTAGTTTAAACTTTAGAAAATCATAACTAATTCATATTAACTCCAAATTTGACAAATAATATATGAAAAATGATCAGCAAAAAAGGCTCTATCCAAATAATCAACTTTCAACCATGTTTGCGTTGATCTTAAATTGAGACCAGTAGCTTTTGCTATTTGGCTTAATTGGAATTAATTCAAATTTAACTCAAATGTTATTCCAATTTGAACCATTACAATGCTAACATAAACACTTGTACATCAGAGGCATATCATACACATGTCAAGATGGTTTACAAAGAACAAACAATAGAAAATGCAACTTGGCAAATTTGAACAACATTTGGAGTTTGAATTTGAATTAACTTTTCAAATCAACTTCAATGAACATGTGACAAATTGAACCTAGGTCACATCAATACCATGCCTTGCTACATTATTCATCTTGATTGTGCATTGCAATGTAATGTTTACATTGTTGTTGTTCCGGTGTTTTCTTTGTTTTCTCGATAGAAGTGGAACCGGAACCGAAGGCCACCCCCTTGTTGAAGACACCATACCGAACCTCGTCAGCAAGGAAAGCAAACCCCATTGATCATATCTATAAAAACCAATTTCCCTCTCAGTCTCCCTTATGCATGTTTAGGAGATCACCGAGACACGTTCTTTTGTATAGTTGAACCCATTCCGATGCATGACCTATCATTTTGTCACCGTATTAAGCAAACCACAATCCTAGTAGATATAGGAGTTGAATGATGAGCATGTGGCCCCTGCAACTTTTACTGCTTACTGCTGCTTATTGATACAATGAGGTTACTTTGTTTGTGAGTCGGGATGGATATTCATAATGGTGCTGATGATAACGTGTTGGTGAATCTACCTAATACAAGGTGATTGATGAGAGGTTGTGTAGGAGTACACAGTGGGTTGTCTCGTTGAACACCGCCTTAAGCACCGAGTTCTTGTATGATAATCCAAGACAAAGAATACAACCACACATTGGGCTCACTGACCCCTCTCGGCCTAGTACCTTGATCCGTGTTGACGTCCAGGAGTCACATTAGTTCGGGCTTTCCATTTGGCATATGCATAGAAAAGGAATGGATGAAAGGTTGCATCATATAGATATGTGGGTGGATGTAAGGCCCGATATGCCGTACTGTTCCAGATCTAGATGTTTCCATCCAGATCCGGGGACGAAGCACATATCGGTCCCACAGCGACATATGACGAAGTCATACGCCCCGGATTTCCAACATGATATCACAACATTACAGATACAAGGATACAACATCTCATACAATCGGCATACAACTGCCTTAATACAATACAACAGCGGAAGATACATGTCTGAGCAGAGACTACAATCAAATGCCTAGTGGCAAAGAGAAAAAAATCGATCCCCATAACCACACGGGTCCAGACCCTCCGCCGGGATCCGCCTAACTAGTCGTTGTCGAGTGTCCACGTGAAACGTCGATCACCATACCTGTTGTCGATCAAGAACCCTGAAAAGAGTTTGGGGTAGTATCATGAGTACAGAAGTACTCAGCATCCAACTTTAGTGGTCAACTGACCCATCAAGGACTTCATCACTCGTCATTCTAGGACAACTAGTAGTTTACGGTAAGGATGGGTAGGTGGTGAGGTTGCTGCCGCACTAGCATTTATGAAGTGGCTAACGATCTAGAGAGTAAGATAAGATGCCAAGCATTCGATGAGGAATCGCCTCCAACAAGTCTTGCTATCAACTACTACGCAAACATAACACCTATCCTATCCTTGTCCTCCCCTTCGCATCCCGACGAAGAAGAAGTAGTCAAGGCACACACACACGTTGATCAAGTTTGATGAGGACATCCCTACTAATGTTACACCCATACCCTCACCAACTACACATACTGGACTAGTTACTAGAGCACGTGCACGTCAACTAAATTATCAGGTACTTTCGTTTCTTGCGAATCCTTCTATTGTTCATGAACATATGATGCTGCCTAAATTAGATACTTTTGTTTTGCTTATGAATGAAGGACCTAGCATGGACAAGAAGGATGGTCATTGGAGCGGGATCAAGAATGGAGAAGAAGGTGCGCGCAGGGGAAAGTACAGTGGAGCTTCTAGTGGGGATTTTCGCACGTTGAAGCCACCATAAGGCATGCATGAAGGCTTGGACGGAATACACGAGATGCCACTTCATTATTTTCGTCCAAGAGCAATTATAGGTGCTGCGTCACCTTAATATTGGGCTGGGCCCATGTAATTTCGAAATACCACATTATAGGCTGTTTTTAGAGTCCGTATGTGTGGGGAAACCGAGTTAGGGTTGTTTTCGGACCCCACCTCCAAGGGGTCACGAAAATCCCCTCTGTTCCCCCATATATATAGCCCTTAGGGCGTCGTTTAGACTTGGGTTTTAATTAGATATAAGTTAGCCATAGCCGCAACTTCGAGCTCTTCGTTTGTGTCATCCGACCAGGCCAAGACCTCATTGGAACCCCAACTTTCGTAATCATTCATCTTATATTCGCAATATCCAGATTGCAATTCTTAGTTCTTGCTTGTTCTTCGATTGCTTGCAGGAATTAGGCCTTCGTGGTCAGGTTGATCGTGCATCCGCGGGATCAATAACCTCTTGGAGTTGGTTTAGCGATCGCTAAGGCGCAACGTCTTCGCACGTTCGTAGTCGGGTCGTGAAAGTCGTCTCCACCATAATCGATCTCCACCATCTCATCGAAACATCGGGACACCTTCGCCTCTATCAAGTGGTATCAGATTTCCAGGTTGCTCGGTGAGATTTACCAGTTTTCGTAGTCTAGATTGATTCTGTTCGTCATACCTACAGCCCACGAAAAAGCCAAAAAAAATTTAGGGTTAGATCATCACGTCCCAAGACAGTCCGAGCCTTTGTCCAGTTTTCTTTTCAGTACTTGCTTTGTTGAATTTACGGTTGCATCGTTGTGTCAAGTTGCTGATCTTAGCGTCTAGTTCCCTTAGAGTTTCGAGTTCTGATCACAGTTTGCCACGTCCCCGCCGCACAGTAGTCATCCTACCACGTTCCGCCAATCCAAGTCCACATACACCACCACGTTCCGCCAAGCAGAGTCCATATACACCACCACGTACCACGAGTCCGAGTTGAGTTCCATCATCAGTACGGTTCGTGACCTCTCCATAGCCAGATTAGTTTGAGTTGATTAGAGTCGGATTTCACCAATCTTTGTCGTACGTAGAAGGGGGTGATTTCCAAAAAAAAAAAAAAAAAAAAAACAAAAATTCCAGAGTGTGCTTCTCAGTTGATTACGTGTCGCGCCGTGCTTTCGTTGGTGTTTAGGCTCGCGTCTCTAGTACGGTCTAGCCTAGGATCAGCACAGTACCGACGTTGAGTGTTTATTCAACTTTGCATCTCTGTTTTGATTACTGTTGAGCTTTTTGCTACCATACTTGTCAGCCTTCGTACAGCTCCACATATATTCTACATCGTGCGTTTTGACACCTCCTGGCCATCGCTCTACCACATCTCTGAGAGTTTTGATCCGTTGGTTGTACGTCACCACCTGCTGCTAGGTAAGAATTGGTAAGAACGAAAGAAAAGCATGACGGATTTGTGCTTTCCACCACCCCACAGCCCATTAGTAGAAGTAGGATCATATTTCTGTGTGTTCTCTCGTTCTGCTAACCATGCCAGGATCACATGATGAAGTGGCGCGGGATGCACCCGATTGGGAGAACATGACAAACAAGGAGCTACATGATAAATTTGCACGTATGATGTCTCAACAGGTGCAGGACATCGAGACCAGATTTACAGAGGCGATTGATGGCGTGGAGAAGATGATCGACACCAAGCTCGATGCCAAGTTTACTGAGTTGATCGCACGCCTACCTTCAGCACAGCCACAGCCACCGCCACTACCACGTGCACGACGTATTCTGTTTCCGCGAGGACAAGCTGCTGGTATTGGTGCTCCTCCTGCTGCTGCAGTTGCTGCTACTGTTGCTGCTGCTGCTGCTTCTGACGTCAGCCAGGACGACAACTACGAGGGTGATTACGAGGAGGAGGTGGAACAGGAAGCGGCCTATGAGCAGCCAGCTGGACGTCCACGTCCCAACATTCGCCACGGTCGACACCAACCACCCCCTCAGGTACGCGATGATGAACATGTGCCTAAACTTAAATTGAATCTTAAGCCGTTTGAGGGTAGATATATTCCTGATGCTTATCTTACTTGGGAGTTAGAAACTGAACAACGTTTTACATGTTTACAATATCTTGAGAATAGACGTGTTACTGCTGCTGTTTGTGAATTCACGGGCTTTGCATCTATTTGGTGGTCTGAACATTGTAGATTGCATGCTAATAATATTCCAACTACTTGGGCTGCTTTAAAAGATGCTATGCGTACTCGCTGGGTTCCTCCTTATTATCAACGTGAATTGTTACAAAAATTACAGCGTTTGAGACAAGGAAAAAATTCTGTAGAGGAATATTATCAAGAATTACAAACTGGATTGATTAGATGTGGCCTAGTAGAGGATAATGAAGCTATGCTTGCACGTTTTATGGGTGGCTTAAACAGGGAGATACAAACTATTCTAGAATACAAGGACTTTGCTACTATCACTCGTTTGTTTCATCTTGCTTGTAAAGCTGAACGTGAAGTGCAGGATCGACAGGCCGCTACGAGACCTAACTTTTCTACAGGACGAAATACATCATGGACATCGCGTGGAGCTTCTACATCCACACGTCCTGCTGCGCCACCATCTACTTCAGCCGCTCATTCTTACAGGGAGCCACCAAAACAGCCAGCGCCACCATTCAAGGGTGCACAGAGTGGTCCAGCGGCGAGTTCTTCTTCATCCATGGCGTCCACAGGGCAAACACGAGATCGTGATATTAAATGTCGCAGGTGCCAAGGTGGAGGTCACTTCGCAAAAGACTGTCCCTCCAAGCGTGTGATGACTATTACGGCGGATGGTGGGTATGAGTCAGCGAGCGACTATGATGAGGAGACTCTAGTTCTCATTGCTCATGAGGAACAGGGTGCCCATGATGATGCTCATGATATAGAGTATATGACTCCTGATGATGCAGATAAATATGCTAGTTTGGTTTCTCAACGTGTATTAAGTGTGCAGGTAACGAAGGCCGAGCAAAACCAGAGGCATAATTTGTTCCACACAAAGGGAGTGGTGAAAGAACGTTCGGTTCGCATCATCATTGACGGAGGGAGTTGCAACAACTTGGCTAGCATGGAGTTGGTGGAGAAGCTATCTCTCACCACAAGACCACACCCCCATCCGTACTATATTCAGTGGTTTAACAATAGTGGTAAGATTAAGGTAACGCGTTCTGTTCGTGTGCACTTTAGCATTGCTGCATATGCTGATTATGTTGATTGTGATGTGGTACCCATGCAAGCATGCTCTCTTTTACTTGGTAGACCATGGCAATTTGATAGGAATGTTGTACACCATGGTAGGACAAATCAGTTTACTCTAGTTCATCAGGATAAAAATATTGCTTTACTGCCTATGTCTCCTGAACAAATTGTGAAAGATGATCTTGCTAGAGCTAGTAAAGCAAAACAGGAGAAAAATAAGAGTGAGAATGAGATAGCAGCCAAAGAATTTGAGCAACAACATAAGACTAATAGCAAATCTTCTTCTGCTGTTTCTAATGAAATTAAATTGACTAGTCCAACTTTGCTTGCTACTAAGGTTGATATTTCAGATTTGGATGTTAGTCAATATGTGTGCTATGCTTTTGTGTGCAAAGAAGCCTTGTTTTCATTTGAGGAATTGCCTCCTTCTTTGCCTCCTGTTGTCACTGACCTTTTGCAGGAGTTTATTGACGTCTTTCCACAAGACGTACCACCGGGATTACCACCTATTCGAGGGATTGAGCATCAGATTGACTTAATTCCCGGTGCTTCGTTGCCCAACCGTGCGCCATACCGTACCAATCCGGAGGAGACGAAGGAGATTCAGCGTCAAGTACAAGAGCTACTCGACAAAGGTTACATACGTGAGTCCCTTAGTCCTTGTGCTGTTCCTGTTATATTAGTGCCTAAAAAGGATGGAACATGGCGTATGTGTGTTGATTGTCGAGCCATTAATAATATTACTATTCGTTATCGTCATCCTATTCCTAGGTTAGATGATATGTTTGATGAATTAAGTGGTTCTACCATGTTTTCCAAAGTTGATTTGCGTAGTGGATACCATCAAATTCGCATGAAATTAGGAGATGAATGGAAAACGGCTTTTAAAACTAAGTTTGGATTATATGAGTGGTTAGTCATGCCTTTTGGGTTAACTAATGCACCTAGCACTTTCATGAGATTAATGAACGAGGTTTTACGTGCTTTCATTGGACGATTTGTGGTAGTCTATTTTGATGATATACTGATTTATAGCAAATCTTTGGAGGAACATTTGGATCATTTACGTGCTGTTTTTATTGCTCTACGTAATGCACGTTTATTTGGTAACCTTGGGAAGTGCACCTTTTGCACCGACCGAGTATCGTTTCTTGGCTATGTTGTTACTCCACAGGGTATTGAAGTTGATAAAGCCAAGATCGAGGCGATTGAGAGTTGGCCGCAGCCCAAAAAGGTCACACAAGTGAGGAGTTTTCTTGGCCTCGCTGGATTCTATAGGCGTTTTGTGAGAGATTTCAGCACCATTGCTGCCCCTCTAAATGAGCTTACACGCAAGGATGTGCCTTTTACTTGGGGTACCGCACAGGAAGAAGCTTTCACGGTATTGAAAGATAAGTTAACACATGCTCCTTTGCTCCAACTTCCTGATTTTAATAAGACTTTTGAGCTTGAATGCGATGCTAGTGGGATTGGTTTGGGAGGTGTGTTATTACAAGATGCTAAACCTGTTGCATACTTTTCTGAAAAATTGAGTGGGCCTAGTCTGAACTATTCTACTTATGATAAGGAATTATATGCTCTTGTTCGGACATTAGAAACTTGGCAACATTATTTATGGCCCAAAGAATTTGTTATACATTCTGATCATGAATCTTTGAAACACATAAGAAGTCAAGCAAAACTTAATCGTAGACATGCTAAGTGGGTTGAATTTATTGAGACTTTCCCTTATGTCATTAAACACAAGAAGGGGAAAGATAATATTATTGCTGATGCTTTGTCTCGTCGTTATACTATGCTTTCACAACTTGACTTCAAGATATTCGGTTTAGAGACAATCAAAGAACAATATGCAACTGATGTGGAATTTAAAGATGTATTGCAGAATTGTAGAGAGGGTAGAACATGGAACAAGTTTGTGCTTAATGATGGATTTGTGTTCCGTTCTAACAAGCTATGCATTCCAGCTAGCTCTATTCGTCTTTTGTTGTTGCAGGAGGCGCATGGAGGAGGATTAATGGGACATTTTGGCGTGAAAAAGACGGAGGATGTACTTGCTACACATTTCTTTTGGCCAAAGATGAGACGGGATGTTGAGCGTTTTGTTGCTCGCTGCACTACATGTCAAAAAGCTAAGTCACGACTCAATCCTCATGGTTTATACATGCCTTTACCTGTACCTAGTGTTCCGTGGGAGGACATATCCATGGACTTTGTTTTAGGCTTGCCTCGAACAAAGAAGGGGAGGGATAGCATATTTGTTGTCGTGGATAGATTTTCTAAGATGGCACATTTTATACCATGTCATAAAAGCGATGATGCTGCTAATGTTGCTGATTTATTCTTTGGAGAGATTATTCGTTTACATGGTGTGCCCAATACTATTGTCTCGGATCGTGATACTAAGTTTCTTAGCCATTTTTGGAGATGCTTATGGGCTAAGTTGGGGACTAAACTACTCTTTAGTACTACATGGCATCCCCAAACTGATGGACAAACTGAAGTGGTCAATAGGACATTGTCTACTATGCTTAGGGCTGTTTTAAAAAGTAACTTGAAACTGTGGGAAGAATGTTTACCTCATATTGAATTTGCTTATAATCGTTCAGTGCATTCTACCACTAAAATGTGCCCTTTTGAGATTGTTTATGGTTTTCTACCTCGTGCACCTATTGATTTGCTGCCTCTTCCATCTTCGGAGAAGGTGAATTTTGATGCTAAGCAACGTGCTGAATTGATATTAAAAATGCATGAGTTAACTAAAGAAAACATTGAGCGCATGAATGCTAGATACAAGCTTGTTGGTGATAGGGGTCGAAAGCATGTTGTATTTGAACCAGGAGATCTTGTTTGGTTACATCTACGAAAAGATAGGTTTCCTGATTTGCGCAAGTCTAAGTTAATGCCACGAGCTGATGGTCCCTTTAAGGTTTTACAGAAAATTAATGATAATGCATATAAACTTGAGCTACCTGCAGATTTTGGGGTTAGTCCCACATTTAACATTGCAGATTTGAAACCTTATTTGGGAGAAGATGATGAGCTTCCGTCGAGGACGACTTCAATTCAAGAAGGGGAGGATGATGAGGACATCCCTACTAATGTTACACCCATACCCTCACCAACTACACATACTGGACTAGTTACTAGAGCACGTGCACGTCAACTAAATTATCAGGTACTTTCGTTTCTTGCGAATCCTTCTATTGTTCATGAACATATGATGCTGCCTAAATTAGATACTTTTGTTTTGCTTATGAATGAAGGACCTAGCATGGACAAGAAGGATGGTCATTGGAGCGGGATCAAGAATGGAGAAGAAGGTGCGCGCAGGGGAAAGTACAGTGGAGCTTCCAGTGGGGATTTTCGCACGTTGAAGCCACCATAAGGCATGCATGAAGGCTTGGACGGAATACACGAGATGCCACTTCATTATTTTCGTCCAAGAGCAATTATAGGTGCTGCGTCACCTTAATATTGGGCTGGGCCCATGTAATTTCGAAATACCACATTATAGGCTGTTTTTAGAGTCCGTATGTGTGGGGAAACCGAGTTAGGGTTGTTTTCGGACCCCACCTCCAAGGGGTCACGAAAATCCCCTCTGTTCCCCCATATATACAGCCCTTAGGGCGTCGTTTAGACTTGGGTTTTAATTAGATATAAGTTAGCCATAGCCGCAACTTCGAGCTCTTCGTTTGTGTCATCCGACCAGGCCAAGACCTCATTGGAACCCCAACTTTCGTAATCATTCATCTTATATTCGCAATATCCAGATTGCAATTCTTAGTTCTTGCTTGTTCTTCGATTGCTTGCAGGAATTAGGCCTTCGTGGTCAGGTTGATCATGCATCCGCGGGATCAATAACCTCTTGGAGTTGGTTTAGCGATCGCTAAGGCGCAACGTCTTCGCACGTTCGTAGTCGGGTCGTGAAAGTCGTCTCCACCATAATCGATCTCCACCATCTCATCGAAACATCGGGACACCTTCGCCTCTATCAAAGTTATAATAAGATTATCTCAGTTGTTGTTGTCTATGAACTAGGAGTGGGCCTCAAGTCGTCTATAACCGTGGACACGGCTTCTCGAAAAGATTTAACCCTGCAGGGGTGTACCAACTGCCCATTACTAGGCTCCGCACGCACGCCCATCTTTCTCAGTTTCTACCCATCACAGGAAGCCATTTTATGATTTAGTCCCGAGAGATCCGGAACGACAGGTCCCTCTAACAGACAACGCACAAATCCGGGTGGCCCCCGGTGAGTCGACATCCAAATCAATAGCCGGCCGCGCTCTCGAATCGGCCTCTACCGTCTGGACGAGGTCAGGTTAGTTTCCCAAACAGATGTGGACAACCCCCTAGCTCCCTGGGGTGGACCAACAAGAGAAACCATATCTCCGCTGGCCCAAGTTGTTTGAAATCTTTCGGCCGCGGACCAGTCACACACATGTTTCAAATGGTAAATCAGCTTGGGCCACCACTAGAAATGTTTGAAGCTAGGTAGGTAAGAAGAGGGGACCCCATAAAATCCCACACGCGGTTAGGCACGCTCAGTCTTAAAACCAATACCCTGAACTCGGATCCTAGATGAATCGAATGGAACAAAGCGTCGGGGCGGGATAGCCTAGACCTTCCATCCTTCGTCGAATATTGTCAACATTATAATAATCATATCATCAACAACAATATAATAATGTGATATCCCAAACCCAGGAGTAACAGGGTAACATCGTAGCTTCCTAAGCATGCATACTAAGCAGGGGCTGAGCAACGAGCAATAGTAACATAGCAGTACAAGGTTTGCTGGGAGGGGACATGGCTGTATCGGTTTAAAAGAGGTTGTAAACATGTGGTAGGATAAAACATCGAACCTAACCTATACTAGCATGCAAACCGCTGGTTGAAATAGAATGGATCATAAGTAATGTATAATCCTTGCCTGTTGATAAGTCGGGTTCCGAAGGTGTAGTTGATCGCGAGCCCGCATCGTCTCCGAGAGGTACCCGCAGAATCACACAAGACGGTAAGCACTGGAAAGCAATCAACGAGAAAGCATCTATTACTACGAAGCAAACACGAGCAAGCATCAACAAGAAGGCAACACGAGACATCGCACCTACCGTCGAGAGAGGTTACTAATAGGTTAATTGGAGTACTCGTCACACACGACGATACCGCACATTTAGAAAGGTTCAACTTGTTTAGCTACACAAGGTGAGCAAAAAAGGTTTTTAACATGGAAACTCAAGCAAGTATGGCATAGCACACAAACATGTCAAGAGGTGAAGCACAAAGTAAACTAACTATGCTAGTCCATTTAAGTGAGGCACGATGATTAAAGGATTTGGTACTGTTCTGTCCTAAACCATATTTTAGATTTGTTAACAGAAGCAAACAAAAGCATAAACACAAAGTACACGATTAACTAATCAAGTTACATATAAAGAACACTCCAAACGGAGTTACGGTTAAAAAGATACAAGCAAAACAAGTTACGGGCACAATCTGCCAACATCACGAAGCACACTTTAGAGCAATGCATAAACATGATAATGAATGAAAACATGCTCACAAATGACATGCAATTAAACTAGACATGACAGATAAGGGATGGCAAAAAGAATCATGCAAAAAGGCATCATAGATCAAAAGATATTAACCATGCAACATGGCATCGGAACGTTACAGACTTAGAGAAAAACAGAGGTGGCTGTCAACAACAGCGGCATAGCAACTTTGGAGCTCAATAACTATATGACCAGCAAGCATATCATGACAATGAAATACATTTAATGGAATTAGACATGTGCTTAACAATATGCAATTGGAATCACTCAATTCCGATAAACGGTTGCGACGCAACCGTCACCGGAAGTTGCAACAAATTAACAGTTTTCAGCACAGCAGCACATTAACATCAGGGTCACCACTTTGGAGCAATATTTAATATATCTAAAGCGCCCAAACATGACAAGTTAAAGCATGGAAATGAAATACACATGATGCTTAACACATAGGAAAAAGAATCAATGCAATAGGCCTCATGGATGTGTCACAATCATCATGCAAACTTGCAATAAAATAATAACATCAGCACTTAACAGGAATTAGTAGCAGTTTAATGGCTTGAGGCCCTCTTCAATACATACTATCAACATCAAGATGGCCTCAAATCAAAATGCTCACAAAAGATGAATTGAAGTACACACAATTCTAAGCAATTTTACTTTTGGGCGCATCGTGATCCGGGCTACAAATTACTCGCAAACTACGACGCAAAATTGAATCAGCAGCATAAAATCTCCAGACTTAGCAGAATATAGTACAAGGAAAGAAATACAGAGACTGAAAAAAAAGGGGGCCTCACCCCACATGCGCTCGGCCCATCAGGCCAGAGGAGGTGGCAGGTGGTGGCTTCGGCCACCGAGGCGCGTGTGGGCCTGGAGGAGGTGGCTGGGCCGGCCCACCTGGCTGGCTGCGGTTGCTCGCCTCGACTGATCCAATCGGGACCGAGGACGAGGTGGCGGCGGACTGCGCCGTCGCCGGTGGCCAGCTCCGGCGAGGGCGGCGGCCCGGCGAGGAGGCAAGGCGGCGGAGGGGAGGCCGCAGGCGGCGTGGAGCGTGGAGGCGGCCGGACCCGAGGCCAGCGTGACAGCGCGAGCTCGCCGGCTCGGCTCGTCGTCGTTCCAGCCAGCCATGGCGCGCCGGCCGTACCCGAGACCTGCAGGCGACGGAGGGAGGAGGAGGTGAGGCGAGGGAAGGAGGAGAAGGGAGAGAGGGAGGCGCAGGGATGAGGGAAGCCGCGGCGCGGCGGCTCGCCGGCGGAAACGCGGCGGCGGCGCCCATGGGCTGTAGGCGGCAGCGCATTGTGTGAGGAGGTTGGAGGAGAGAGGAGGGAGACGAGGTGGAGGACAGAGCCGATCTGGGTCGTTGGATCGGCCGATCCGACGGTCCAGATCCGGTGGGGCTAGGGTTTGGGCGAAAATTGGAGTATTGGGCAGAATTTTGGGGCAAATGTGAGGGGGTGGCTGCAATTTTGTGGTTAGGGAACCCCTAGAAAGGGGTGGGAGTGTGGTGGTCTTTATATAGCCCAGTTGGCCGGCAGTTTGCAAAAACATCCCCGGTTTTTCTCTTGCGCGCGCGGTGCTCACGTTTCTGACCGCCGGGGGTCCGCAGGACCTCCGATTCGGGTAAAACTTCGAACTGCGCGATCAGCGCGTCGAGCCGGTGGCGTTCACCTCGTGCGGGAACCGTTCCGAGAACACTTCCCGGCGCGCTGTAAAAATATCCCGTTTAATTATTAAACGTGGTTTTTCGTTCCGTTGGTCGCGGCTGGTCTCGTGTGGTTTTCGCGACAGTGATCGGGCGAAAGCCGGTGTCGCAAAGGTCGAGTGTCAGGGTGGCAAGTGTCGGTCTCCGTCCGATACGAGATAAGGGGGGGAAATAATCGCCGATCGATAAATAGGGGATGCAAACTCCACAAACAAAACAGACAATCAAACAATTCATACCGAAAACAAATTTTTTATTTTTTATGAAATCTGGGCTGTTACAGTGGATCTGTGAGGCAGTGAAACCATCTGTCAGAGGTGGCATCTCGGTTGCCTACATTGTCTGAGTCCGTATCGTTGATCCGGCTGGACTCTCGAGCGGTGACAAACTCAGATAGTCTACTCCTGGAATAGACCGGTTGTGAGCGAAGTGTCGTGGTGAACATCCTCGCTGTCACCTCTTGAATGGTGGCGAGCAAAAGAGGCTAACCGATGGTCATGGTTGTGTAGTTTACACCCCTGCAGGGTTAACAAAACTATTCGAATAGCCGCGTTCGCGGTCATGGACTACTTGGAACATGTACCTGATTATTAGACAACTTGAATGGATACTCTAAAACTCGCAAGATAAGCGTGAGTGCTATGGCTTGCTTCCTCGTGGGGAAGTCGAGGAAGTAACCATAGTGGTGTATTGGTTGGAGACTTGGTAGTGGACTCGTGTACGTTTCTTACCTCAAGTCTGGTACTCGTAGTACAGGACTAGCCAAGTCAAAGCTGGCACTTCTGCATGATGAAACCCCACCTCCCTTTACCTTGAAACTTGAGTATGAGTAGTATAGTTCTGATGTAAGTCTTGCTGAGTACGGTCAAAAAAAAGTCTTGCTGAGTACGACTTTGTACTCACGTTTGCTTATTCTATGTTCTAGATGAGAACCCGGACCCCGATGGAGTCACCTTCGTGAAGCTCGACGTTGACCTTTGTAGTACAGTTCCAGACAGCAGTCTGGTCCCTCGTGGAAGGGCATGTATGTTTACAAGGCTTCTCTAAGTCCTTTGTTAAACTTGTTTGTACTCAGACCTACTTCGCAAACATAACACCTATCCTATCCTTGTCCTCCTCTTCGTATCCCGACGAAGAAGAAGCAGTCAAGGCACACACACATTGATCAAGTTATATTAAGATTATCTCAGTTGTTGTTGTCTATGAACAAGGAGTAGGTCTCAAGTCGTCCATAACCGTGGACACGGTTTCTCGAAAAGATTTAACCCTATAGGGGTGTACCAACTTCCCATTACAAGGCTCCGCACGCACGCCCATCTCTCTTAGTTGCTAACCATCACAGGCAACCATTTTATGATTTAGTTCCAAGAGATCCAAAACGACAGGTCCCTCTAACTAACAACGATCAAATCCGGGTGGCCCCCGGGGAGTCGACACCCAATCCAAAAGCTGGCCAAGCTCTCGGATCGGACTCTTCCGTCTCAACAGGGTTTGGGTTACCGAGACGCTTCACGTGAGGCCTCGGGCCATCGCCGATCAAAGGTGGACCAACAGGGAAACCATGTCTCCGCTGGTCCGTGTTGTTTTAAAGGATATCTGCTAGGAGCATCCCGACAGATATATATGCATGGATTTCAAATGGTAAATCAGCTTGGGCCACCTCTAGAAATGTTTGAAGCTAGATAGGTAAGAAAAGGGGACCCCATAAAATCCCACACGCTGTTAGGCACGCTCAGTCTTAAAACCAATACCCGGAACTCGGATCCTAGGTGACTCAGATGGAATAAAGTGTCGGGGTGGGATAGCCTAGACCTTCCATCCTTCGTCGAATATAGTCAGCATTTATAATAATCATATCATCAACAACAATAATATAATAATGTGATAGCCAAACCAGGGAGTAACAGGGTAACATCGTAGCATCCTAAGCATGCATACTAAGCAGGGGCTGAGCAACGAGCAATAGTAACATAGCAGTACATGGTTTTCTGGGAGGGGACATGGCTGTATCGGTTTAAAAGAGGCTATAAACATGTGGTAGGATCAAACATCGAACCTAACCTAAACTAGCATGCAAACCGCTGGTTGAAATAGAATGGATCATGAGTAATGTATAGTCCTTGCCTGTTGATAAGTCGGGTTCCGAAGGTGTAGTTGATCGCAAGCTCGCAACGTCTCCGAGAGTATTCGCGGAAGCACACAGGAAGTAAACACTGGAAAGCAATCGACGGAGATACCACTATCACTACGGAGCAATCACGAGAAAGCAATAAATAAACAAGCAAGATCAAGTATGATGCATGTCACTTTAATATCATGGCACGAACATAAGAATAAACAAGTTTACGTGAAGCATCGGGAAGTAAGGGTGCAATGCTACCGACAACCTTCATATGCCTTAGGTAGGTGATTAATGTATCTTAGGGATTCCTTATGTTAAAGTTGGTATGATGCATGATCATGGCATATGCAAAAGACTAGACCATAATATCAACAAGAATTGCCCACACTTGAGAATAAACCTCGAGGTGGGATTCCCTAACTTGACTAAATGCAATTGACATGGCATAAAATGATGCACCTAGTACTATCTATTGCAAGAAATAGAATAAAGCACGAGACTACGCTACCGGCAAGCTACGGTCAACGCGGAACTACGGTGCTCGGAACACGGCAGAAGAAAGAAAGAATTGCACCACGTGCAACACGTGAGGGGTTCATGTGCAAAAGTTACACCGTCACCACAATAATACTTGGCCAACCTGAAAATGGACAGCACCATCGCGTTCCTCACGAAATTCTGCCCCAAAAGCATATATAGCATCATATGTCCGGAGCAGGTATGCACATAGCACTAGCAAAAGAAAAAAGGGGTAGATTTGAATGAGCTTGAAGCAAACTCAAAAGAAAAGGAGGAAAAAAAATCTCCCTTGGGCTGGTCCTGGCCGAAGCAGCCCAAACCATCGTAAAATACAGAAAAAAAAGGGGAGACTAAATTCGCTAAAGGGGAATCGAACCCCACACCTCCTGTATAAAACCACGAAGCCCAAGCCACTGGGCTACTGACCGAAACACAACCAGAGGGCTAACTTAATCAAGATAGCACATGCTGCGCGGGAAAAGAATTAAATGCAAAAAAGAGTGCCCTTGCGCAGCAGGGGATCGAAACCAGCACCTTCCGGTTCGAACCCACGCGCCCGCACCACTAGACACTAACGAAACAGAATGCGTGATGCAAAAACATGGAAAAACGGGTGACTTGCGCTCGAGGGGATTTGATCCCAGGACCCGATGGATGCAACTTCGGACTCCACACCACTACACTACTGCTACTGATCTCGTCAGAACAAACGAACCATGGAACATAAAATATAAGCTCCGGATTACTGAATCCCAACTGAAGAAATCTACAGGTTCGCATCTGATGAAAAAGAATACTTCTTCAGAGCGCCCGACGAAGGAAAAGGAAAACGGCTCTGCGCTGGACGAGCGCACGGAAGGGAGTCGCGAGGTGCGCTCCGGCTGGTCTGGTGTATGCACGGGTGCACGCAGGCGTGCGCTTCTCGCGGCGAGCACGACATCGGACATGGCAGAGCGGCGGCTACGGTTACGGGCTACGCGCGAGGACGGAAGGAAGAAAGATGGGCAGGCGCTCACGAAGGGGAAGCTCGCTGTCGATATCGATGCTCGCGGACGCGCGGCTCGACGGGGAAGACGCTGGCTTGGACGCGAGGAAGACGACGCGGCGGCGACTGCGGCGACTTGATGAGGACGGACGCCGGCTGTGGAACAAAGATGTGGACGACGCGCAACTCGGGGTGAACGCAGGCGATCGGCTTGGGCTAGACGGTGACAAAGAATCTCGTCGCCATGGCGACTATCAGCTGCAGGGGCTCATCGGCAAAGGGCCCATGGACCTCTCTGTCCATGGCGGCTTGGGTCCGAGAGGAAAAGAAAAGGGTAGGGAGAAGAGAGGATGAGGAGATGGCATGGCGGCGGGGAGGAGGAAGACGTCTAGGGTTCCTGGAGGGGTTGGGGGCTGCAGGGCTGGCTATAATGGGGAGAGAAGGGAAGGCTGCCATGGGTGTAAGGCCCGATATGCGGCATTGTTCCAAATCTAGATGTTTCCGTCCAGATCCGGGGACGAAGCACATATCGGTCCCACCGCGACATATGACATAGCCATATGCCCCGGATTTCCAACATGATATCACAACATTACAGATACACGGATACAACATCTCATACAATCGGCATACAACTGCCGTAAATACAATACATCAGTGGAAGGTATATGTCTGAGTACAGACTACAATCAAATGCCTAATGGCAAAGAGAAAGACATCGATCCCCATAACCACACGGGTCCAGGCCCTCCGCCGGGATCCGCCTAACTAGTCGTCGTCGAGTCTCCATGGTAAGGATGGGGTAAGTGGGGAGGTTGCTGCCGCACTAGCATTTATGAAGTGGCTAACGATCTAGAGAGTAAGATAAGAAGCCAAGCATTCGATGAGGAATCGCCTCCAACAAGTCTTGCTATCAACTACTTACGCAAACAAAACACCTATCCTATCCTTGTCCTCCTCTTCGCATCCCGACGAAGAAGAAGCAGTCAAGGCACACACACGTTGATCAAGTTATATTAAAATTATCTCAGCTGTTGTTGTCTATGAACAAGGAGTAGGTCTCAAGTCATCCATAACCGTGGACACGGCTTCTCGAAAAGATTTAACCCTGCAGGGGTGTACCAACTGCCCATTACAAGGCTCCGCATGCACGTCCATCTCTCTTAGTTGCTACCCATCATCGGCAACCATTTTATGATTTAGTTCCAAGAGATCCGAAACGAAAGGTCTCTCTAACTAACAACAAACAAATCCGGGTGGCCCCCGGGGAGTCGACACCCAATCCAAAAGCCGTCCACGCTCTCGGATCAGACTCTTCCGTATGGCCAAGCTCGGGGTTAGCCTCACCTATATAACAGGGGACTTCCCTATCTCACCAGTGTGGACCAACAACAGAACTCTGTCTCTGCTAGCCCGAGTTGTTTTAAAACCACTGGCTGCAGACCAGTTACGCACACGGTTTCAAATGGTAAATCAGCTTGGGCCACCTCTAGAAATGTTTGAAGCTAGGTAGGTAAGAAAAGGGGACCCCATAGCATCCCACACGCGGTTAGGCACGCTCAGTCTTAAAACCAATACCCGGAACTCGGATCCTAGGTGACTCGAATGGAACAAAGCGTCGGGGCGGGATAGCCTAGACCTTCCATCCTTCGTCGAGTATAGTCAACATTATAATAATCATATCATCAACAACAATATAATAATGTGATATCCCAAACCAAGGAGTAACATGGTAACATCGTAGCATCCTAAGCATGCATACTAAGCAGGGGCTGAGCAACGAGCAATAGTAACATAGAAGTACATGGTTTGTTGGGAGGGGACATGGCTGTATCGCTTTGAAAGAGGTTGTAAACATGTGGTAGGATCAAACATCGAACCTATCCTAGAATACAATGCAAACCGCTGGTTGAAATAGAATGGATAATAAGTAATGTATAGTCCTTGCCTGTTGATAAGTCGGGTTCCGAAGGTGTAGTTGATCGCAAGCTCGCATCGTCTCCGAGAGGTACCCGCGGGAGCACACAAGAAGTAAACACTGGAAAGCAATCAACGGTGCACCACTATTACTAAGGAGCAACACAAGATCAAGAAGACAACACAAGGCACGGCAACGCGATACGGATCTATCGTCGAGAGCGGTTACTAACAGTTTAAGTGGGGTATCGGTCACACACGACGAATACCGCACATTTAAGGTGGTTCAAGTTGCTTAGCTATAGGTGATCAATGAACGGTTATTAACATTGCAATTCAAGCAAGCATGAAATAGCACACAAGCATGGCAAGAGGTGAAGCATAAATAAACTACCTAAGCTAGCCAATTTAAGTGGGGGTAAAACCTATACATGCCAACTATTACGGACCCCACGATAATTATAATGTTTGGTACTATTTTGCCCTAAAAAATATTTTATTATTTTCATTAGCATGCAAGAGCAGCATAAACACAATCTACATGCAATTCTAGTCAAGATACATATAAGAAACATTTTAAACAGAGCAACGGTTAAAACGTTATTAAATAAACAAGTTATAGTGGCATGCACTGTAATTAGCAGTCAAACAACAAGTAAATAAAGACAAACATGGCAAACAAGCACATTTTATTAAGCTACACCAAATTCTAAGCAACTTTCATGTTTTACGCATTGCGATCCGAGCTACGGTTGCAAAGATATGGGCCTCGGAAAATTACTACACGATCTGCAATAAAAAAATACAGAAAAGGGAAAAAAACAAACAGAAAGAGAAAAAAAAGGCATTGGGCCTCACCCACTGGGCTCGGCCCAACTAGCGCAGGGGGAGGCGGACTGGGCGCTGGGAGGCCTCGCAGGCCGCTGGAGGCGCCTGGGCCCTGGCGCTGGGGTGGACCGCGGGAGAGGAGGCCGGCCCAGCTGTCCTCGACCTGGCCTGGCGGTTGGCGGACGGGGCTCTGCTCCTCCCGAGCCGTGCCGCCTCCGGCAGCGAAAGGCGGCGGCCCCCGGCCACCGGCGCCGAGGCAGGAGGCGTGGGAGGCCGTTGGAGCGACGCGGCGGAGGGCAGGGCCGGTGGCGGTTCCGGTGGAGAGGCGGCGTAGGGCGGAGGCTCCAGCGGGGGCGCGAGCTCGGGCCGCGTCCGAGCCATGGCGCGTCGGCACGGCGGGATCCTCCGGCGAGGTACGAGCGGCGCAAGGCGACGAGGGCGGCGAGGGGGTGCGGATCCGGGCGGCGCAGGGGGTCGGCGACGGCTCCGGCGAGCTCCCTGGCGGCGGCCTCGTTCTTAGCCTTGCCTGGCCCATGGCCATGGCAGAATGTGTGCTGCGAGGAGGAAACAGAGGAGGTGAGGAGGGGAATGGAGAGAAGGAGGGAAGGAGGAGAAGGAAAGGCGCGGGGCGGCCCTGCAGGCTGTTGGCACGGCTCCAGTGGCCGGAGTTGGAGGCGGCGGCGCGCGGTGCCCCCACGGGAGGGGAGAGGAGGTGACGAGAGAGATAGTGGCTGGGGTTAACGTGGCACGCATCTGGGCCGTCAGATCTCAGATCTAACGGTCCAGATCAGGGGGAGAGCTATGGTTCCGGATTTGGGGGGTTTTTGGACAAAAATTTGGAGCAGAAACAGGGGGGTGGCTGCAATTTTGGACTAGGGAAACCCTAGAAATGGGGTGGGAGTGTGGTGGTCTTTATATAGCCCAGGTGGCTGGCAGTTTTCAAAAACATCCCCGGTTTTTCTCTCTCGCGCGCGGTGCTCACGTTTCTGACCACCGGGGGTCCGAAGTACCTCTGATTCGGGTAACACTTCAAACTGCGCGATCAACGCGTCGAGCCGGAGGCGTTCACCTCGCGCTGGAACCGTTCCGAGAACACTTTCCGGCGCGCTATAAAAATATCCCGTTTAATTATTAAACGGGGTTTTTTCGTTCCGTTGGCTGCGGCTGGTCTCGTGCGGTTTTCGCGACGGTGATCGGGTGAAACCCGGTGTCGCAAAGGTTGAGTGTCAGGGTGGCAAGGGTTGGTCTCCGTCCGGTACGAGATAAGAGGGGGGAAAATAATCGCCGATCGATAAATCGGGGATGCAAACACCGCAAACAAATCAGACAATCAAACAATTCATACCGAAAACAAATTTTTTAATTTTTGTGAAAACTTGGCTGTTACAATACAACACCACCAGCAAGGGATCTCGTCCCGAGATCCTGGACGATCCGGGGGAGAGGGGGGAGAAAAGAGAGCCGACGATTTTCAACGCCACCAACAAGGGACTTTGCTCCATGTCGAACGACGAACCTCCATCGAGAAACTTTCTGCAGAGAGACGACATCATCGGAAAAATGAAACCGTCAGTGACAAGAGGAAGAACGACAGCTAAAACCAGGTCAAAGGGATAGTTCTTTTCGACGCAAGTCGTGAAAACACCGAGCAAAAGGAGGGAGGGCAAAGGACGACCCAGATGATACCCAAAATCGGAGAAGCTAAAGGTACTATAGGAATTCCCACCTGAGCTCGGAATCGAGACAATACGCTACAACTACAAGCAAGGCATTGTAACTATTCCGAAACTCCACACTCATCGACATCCTAAAGTTTGAAGGGTATAAGGCGAGAGTAAAACAATTACGACACTTGTCTTGACCAGAACAAGGGTAAGGAGTAAAAAATTCCTACTCTCCGATAACTAACTTAGTAACTACAAAATAATTTTTGTCTAGACTCGACTTCGGCCAGAGAAGGGATCCTTCGGTCGGTAAGGCTCTGATACCAAGTTGTAAGGCCCGATATGCGGTACTGTTCCAGATCTAGATGTTTCCGTCCAGATCCGGGGACGAAGCACATATCGGTTCCACCGCGACATATGACATAGCCATATGCCCCGGATTTCCAACATGATATCACAACATTACAGATACAAGGATACAACATCTCATACAATCGGCATACAACTGCCGTAAATACAATACATCAGCGGAAGGTATATGTCTGAGTACAGACTACAGTCAAATGCCTAATGGCAAAGAGTAAGACATCGATCCCCATAACCACACGAGTCCAGGCCCTCCGCCGGGATCAGCCTAACTAGTCGTCGTTGAATCTCCACGTGAAACGTCGATCACCATACCTGTTGTCGATCAAGAACCCTGAAAAGAGTTTTGGGGTAGTATCATGAGTACAGAGGTATTCAACATCCAACTATAGTGGTCATCTGACCCAGCAAGGACTTCATCACTCATCATTCTAGGACAACTAGTAGTTTATGGTAAGGATGGGGTAAGTGGTGAGGTTGCTGCCGCACTAGCATTTATGAAGTGGCTAACGATCTAGAGAGTAAGATAAGAAGCCAAGCATTCGATGAGGAATCGCCTCCAACAAGTCTTGCTATCAACTACTTATGCAAACAAAACACCTATCATATCCTTGTCCTCCTCTTCGCATCTCGACGAAGAAGAAGCAGTCAAGGCACACACACGTTGATCAAGTTATATTAAAATTATCTCAGGTGTTGTTGTCTATGAACAAGGAGTAGGTCTCAAGTCGTCCATAACCGTGGACACGGCTTCTCGAAAAGATTTAACCCTGGAGGGGTGTACCAACTGCCCATTACAAGGCTCCGCACGCATGTCCATCTCTCTCAGTTGCTACCCATCACAGGCAACCATTTTATGATTTAGTTCCAAGAGATCCGAAACGACAAGTCCCTCTAACTAACAACGAACAAATCCGGGTGGCCCCCGGGGAGTCGACACCCAACCCAAAAGCCGGCCACGCTCTCAGATCAGATTCTTCTGTATGGCCAAGGTCGGGGTTAGCCTCACCTATATAACAGGGGACTTCCCTAGCTCACCAGTGTGGACCAACAAAGGAACTCTGTCTCTGCTAGCCCGAGTCGTTTTAAAACCACTGGCTGCAGACCAGTTACGCACATGGTTTCAAATGGTAAATCAGCTTGGGCCACCTCTAGAAATGTTTGAAGCTAGGTAGGTAATAAAAGGGGACCCCATAGCATCCCACACACGGTTAGGCACGCTCAGTCTTAAAACCAATACCCAGAACTCGGATCCTAGGTGACTCGAATGGAACAAAGCGTCGGGGCGGGATAGCCTAGACCTTCCATCCTTCGTCAAGTATAGTCAACATTATAATAATCATATCATCAACAACAATATAATAATGTGATATCCCAAACCAAGGAGTAACAGGGTAACATCGTAGCATCCTAAGCATGCATACTAAGCAGGGGCTGAGCAACGAGCAATAGTAACATAGAAGTACATGGTTTGCTGGGAGGGGACATGGCTGCATCGGTTTTGAAGAGGCTGTAAACATGTGGTAGGATCAAACATCGAAACTATCCTATACTACAATGCAAACCGCTGGTTGAAATAGAATGGATCATAAGTAATGTATAGTCTTTGCCTGTTGATAAGTCGGGTTCCGAAGGTGTAGTTGATCGCAAGCTCGCATCGTATCCGAGAGGTACCCGTAGGAGCACACAAGAAGTAAACACTGGAAAGCAATCAATGGTGCACCACTATTACTACGTAGCAACACAAGATCAAGAAGACAACACAAGGCACGGCAATGCGATACGGATCTATCGTCGAGAGCGGTTACTAACAGTTTAAGTGGGGTATTGGTCACACACGACGAATACCGCACGTTTACGGTGGTTCAAGTTTCTTAGCTACAGGTGATCAATCAACGGTTATTAACATGGAAACTCAAGCAAGCATGGCATAGCACACAAGCATGGCAAGAGGTGAAGCATAAATAAACTACCTAAGCTAGCCAATTTTAGTGGGGGGTAAAACCTATACATGCCAACTATTACGGACCCCACGATAACTATAATGTTTCCCTAAAAAATAATTTATTATTTTCATTAGCATGCAATAGCAGCATAAACACAATCTACATGCAATTCTAGTCAAGATACATATAAGAAACATTTTAAACAGAGCAACGGTTAAAAAGTTATTAAATAAACATGTTACAGTGTAATTAGCAGTCAAACAACAAGTAAATAAAGTCAAACATGGTAAACAAGCACATTTTGTTAATCTACGCAAAATTCTAAGCAACTTTCATGTTTTACGCGTTGCGATCCGAGCTACGGTTGCAAAGATACGGGCCTCGGAAAATAACTACACAATCTGCAATAAAAAAATACAGAAAAGGGAAAAAACAAACAGAAAGAGAAAAAAAAGGAATTGGGCCTCACCCACTGGGCTCGGCCGAACTAGCGCAGGGGGAAGCGGACTGGGCGCTGGGAGGCCTGGCAGGTCGCTGGAGGCGCCTGGGCCCTGGCGCTGGGTTGGGCCGCAGGAGAGGAGACTGGCCCAGCTGGCCTGGACCTGGCCTGGCGGTTGGCGGACGGGGCTCTGCTCCTCCCGAGTCGTGCCGCCTGCGGCAGCGAACGGCAGCGGCCCCCGGCCACCGGCGCCGAGGCAGGAGGCGAGGGAGGCCGCTGGGGCGACGCGGCGGAGGGCAGGGCCGGTGGCGGTTCTGGTGGAGAGGCGGCGTAGGGCGGAGGCTCCAGCGGGGGCGCGAGCTCGGGCCGTGACCGAGCCATGGCGCGTCGGCACGGCGAGAACCTCCGGCGAGGTACGAGTGGCGCAAGGCGACGAGGGAGGCGAGGGGGTGCGGATCCGGGCGGCGCAGGGGGTCGGCGACGGCTCCGTCGAGCTCCCTGGCGGCGGCCTCGTTCTTAGCCTCGGCTGGCCCATGGCCATGGCGGAAGGTGTGCTGCGAGGAGGAAACAGAGGAGGTGAGGAGGGGAATGGAGAGAAGGAGGGAAGGAGGAGAAGGAAAGGCGCGGGGCGGCCCTGCTGGCCGGCGGCATGGCTCCGGTGGCCGGAGTTGGAGGTGGCGGCGCGCGGTGCCTCCACGGGAGGGGAGAGGAGGCGAGGAAAGAGATAGTGGCTGGGGTTAACGTGGCACGCATCTGGGCCGTCAAATCTCAGATCTGACGGTCCAGATCAGGGGGAGAGCTATGGTTTCGGATTTGGGGTGTTTTTGGACGAAAATTTGGAGCAGAAACACGGGGTGGCTGCAATTTTGGACTAGGGAAACCCTAGAAATGGGGTGGCTGGCAGTTTGCAAAAACATCCCCGGTTTTTCTCTCTCGCGTGCGGTGCTCACTTTTCTGACCACCGGGGGTCCGCAGTACCTCCGATTCGGGTAAAACTTCAAACTGCGCGATCAACGCATCGAGCCGGAGGCGTTCACCTCGCGCTGGAACCGTTTCGAGAACACTTTCCGGTGCGCTATAAAAATATCTCGTTTAATTATTAAACGGGGTTTTTTTGTTCCGTTGGCTGCGGCTGGTCTCGTGCGGTTTTCGCAACGGTGATCTGCTGAAACCCGGTGTCGCAAAGATCGAGTGTCAGGGTGGCAAGGGTCGGTCTCCGTCCGGTACGAGATAAGAGGGGAAAAAATAATCCCCGATCGATAAATCCGGATGCAAACACCGCAAACAAATCAGACAATCAAACAATTCATACGGAAAAAAAACATTTAAATTTTTGTGAAAACTGGGCTGTTGCAATGGGGCTCCACCGGCGAGCTCCTCTGCTTTTTCTATCGAAAGGAGAGGAAGAAGGAAAAGGCAGAGGAGGAGGAGGATGACAGGTGGGGCCAGGGGGAAGTGGGCTGCGGTTTGGGCTAAGAGAGATGGCTAGGTGGACTGGAAGAAGATAAAAGGTCCAAGAGCTAGAGCAATTTCTCTGCATTTTATTCTTTTACAAAGACAACAGAAGAAAAAGGCTAAAAGGAAATAGCAAATGGATTTCCAAAAATCATATAAAGTATGATTTTGAATCCTTAACAATTATGGGATTTTTAGAAAATGATTTGGGACAATATTTTTTAAGTAATAAAAATGCTATTAAATTAATTTAAAAGCCATTTAAATTACAACCCCATTATCTGAAAAGGAAAAAATCTTGAAAGTCGAGCAAGGGCTAAATCATGGCAAAAACATTATTATTTGCAGCAGATTTCAATGAGGGGATCACCAGGATGGCTTGGAGAAAAATGGCAAGGAACCAAAGATAGAAATGAAAGCAAAGAAAAGAAAAAAATGGAAAATCCTTTACATGATCAGAAAAACGCTTGGCCATTTTTCTGTCACTTGGATTATTGCAAGAATAAATGTGAAAAAATTTATCCCCAATGGGAAAAATGAAAATGCAAATTTATTTGGAATTTGCTAGTTTTGGGCTGTTACAACTCGCCACCGCCAACAGAGGATCTCGTCCCGATATCCGGCATAACCCGGGGGAAGGGACCGAGATGTTGTATAAAGGGAGATTGAACGCAACACGAAACTTCCCGACACCACCGACATAGGCTTCGCTCATCGTGACAACGATGTTTGCTTCCGTCAGGATCCAACCCGACTAGAGATGTCGATATCGGAGAAGAAACTTCCATAGGTGCAGGAAACGGATCGAGTGCAAGCTCGGATTCAATGAGGGGATATCAAAACAAAACTGATTCCACTCGTGGAAAGAAACTCGAGGTTTCCATAAAAGATTACCTAGGTACTACTGGATGCCACGAAAATTGAGAATCCGAATCGAAACAATACCATACCAGCATTTCTACAATAACATCACTCAGGAAGGTGCGAAAACCTGGACAACGATACGGGACAGAGGAGGATCCACACACAGTGCCGACTGAAGCGGTCAAAGGGGGACAGAAGAAGCGGGAGGTTCAAAATCCATTAGTTGGATAATAACCAGGCAACCCGGTTCAACTGTTTCACGCAGGCCGCACATTTGTCGATGTAAAGTGACAGACCACGAGCCATGCTCAGCCAAATCGAAGTACGCCGACCAACCCGCTGCTGATAAAGTATTGGTCCGACTAAAATCTCCTAAACGAGAACCTAGTTTTGGTTTTGAAGTAGATAAGTTTAAGGAGGAAAACATTACGTCGCACTTCCTTACCAGAGGGAGGGGATAAGGAGTAAAAGATTCCTACTCTCCAATAACTAACTTAGTAACTACAAAATAGTTTTTGTCTAGACTCGACTTCGGCCAGTAAAGGATTCCTATAGTCGGTAAGTCTCTGATACCAAGTTGTAAGGCCCGATATGCGGTACTGTTCCCGATCTAGATGTTTCCATCCAGATCCGGGGACGAAGCACATATAAGTCCCATCGCGACATATGAGAATGCCATATGCCCCGGATTTCCAACATGATATCACAACATTACAGATACAAGGATACAACATAATCATACAATCGGCATGCAACTGCCTTAATAAAATACAACAGCGGAAGATATATGTCTGAGTACAGACCACAATCAAATGCCTACTGGCAAAGAGAAAAACATCGATCCCCATAACCATACGGGTCTAGGCCCTCCGCCGGGATCCGCCTAACTAGTCGTCGTCGAGTCTCCACGCGAAACGTCGATCACCATACCTGTTGTCGATCAAGAACCCTGAAAAGACTTTGGGGGTAGTATCATGAGTACAGAAGTACTCAGCATCCAACTGTAGAGGTCAACTGACCCAGCAAGGACTTCATCACTCGTCGTTCTAGGACAACTAGCAATTTACGATAAGGATGGGGTAAGTGGTGAGGTTGCTTCCGCACTAGCATTTATGAAATGGCTAACGATCTAGAGAGTAAGGTAAGAAGCCAAGCATTCGATGAGGAATCTCCTCCAACAAGTCTGCTATCCACCTACTTCGCAAACATAACACCTATCCTATCCTTGTCCTCCTCTTCGCATCCCTACTAAGAAGAAGCAGTCAAGGCACACACACATTGATCAAGTTATATTAAGATTATCTCAGTTGTTGTTGTCTATGAACAAGGAGTAGGTCTCAAGTCGTCCATAACCGTGGACACGGCTTCTTGAAAAGATTTAACCCTGCAGGGGTGTACCAACTTCCCCTTACAAGGCTCCGCACGCACTCCCATCTCTCTCAGTTGCTACCCATCACAGGCAACCATTTTATGATTTAGTTCCAAGAGATCCGAAACGACAGGTCCCTCTAACTAACAACGAACAAATCCGGGTGGCCCCCGGAGAGTCGACAACCAATCCAAAAGATGGCCACGCTCTCGGATCAGACTCTTCCGTCTCAACAGGGTTTGGGTTACCGAGACGCCTCATGTGAGGCCTCGGGCCCTCGCCGGTCAAAGGTGGACCAACAGGGAAACCATGTCTCCGCTGGTCCGGGTTGTTTTAAAGGATATCTGCTAGGAGCGACCCGACAGATATATATGCATGGTTTTCAAATGGTAAATCATCTTGGGCCACCTCTAGAAATGTTTGAAGCTGGGTAGGTAAGAAAAGGGGACCCCATAAAATCCCACACGCGGTTAGGAACGCTCAGTCTTAAAACCAATACCCGGAACTCGGATCCTAGGTGACTCAGATGGAACAAAGCGTTGGGGCGGGATAGCCTAGACCTTCCGTCCTTCGTCGAATATATTCAACATTTATAATAATCATATCATCAAGAACAATAATATAATAATGTGATAGCCAAACCAGGGAGTAACAGGGTAACATCGTAGCATCCTAAGCATGCATACTAAGAAGGGGCTGAGCAACGAGCAATAGTAACATAGCAGTACATGGTTTTCTGGGAGGGGACATGGCTGTATCGGTTTAAAAGAGGCTATAAACATGTGGTAGGATCAAACATCGAACCTAACCTAAACTAGCATGCAAACCGCTGGTTGAAATAGAATGGATCATGAGTAATGTATAGTCCTTGCCTGTTGATAAGTCAGGTTCCGAAGGTGTAGTTGATCGCAAGCTCGCAACGTCTCCGAGAGTATTCGCGGAAGCACACAGGAAGTAAACACTGGAAAGCAATCGACGGAGATACCACTATCACTACGGAGCAATCACGAGCAAGCAATAAATAAACAAGCAAGATCAAGTATGATGCATGTCATTTTAATATCATGGCACGAACATAAGAATAAACAATTTTAAGTGAAGGATCGGGAAGAAGGGTACAATGCTACCGGCAACCCTCATATGCCTTAGGTAGGTGATTAATGAATCTTAGGTATTCCTTATGTTAAAGTTGGTATGATGCATGATCATGGCATATGCAAAAGACTAGAACATAATATCAACAAGAATTTCGCACACTTGAGAATAAACCTCGAGGTGGGATTCCCTAACTTGACTAAATGCAATTGACATGGCATAAAATGATGCACCTAGTGCAATCTATTGCAAGCAATAGAATAAAGCACGAGACTACGCTACCGGCAAGCTACGGTCAACGTGGAACTACGGTGCTCGGAACACGGCAGAAGAAAGAAAGAATTGCACCACGTGCAACACGTGAGAGGTTCATGTGCAAAAGTTAAACCGTCACCACAATAATACTTGGCCAACCTGAAAATGGACAGCACCATCGCGTTCCTCATGAAATTCTGCCCCAAAAGCATATATAGCATCATATGTCCGGAGCAGCTATGCACATAGCACTAGCAAAAGCAAAAAGGGGCAGATTTGAATGAGCTTGAAGCAAACTCAAAAGAAAAGGAGGAAAAAAATCTCCCTTGGCTGGTCCTGGCCGAAGTGGCCCAAACCATCGTAAAATACAGAAAAAAGGGGAGACTAAATTCGCTACAAGGGGAATCGAACCCCAGACCTCCTGTATAAAACCACGAAGCCCAAGCCACTGGGCTGCTGACCGAAACACAACCAGAGGGCTAACTTAATCAAGATAGCACATGCTGCGCGGGAAAAGAATTAAATGCAAAAAAGAGTGCCCTTGCGCAGCAGGGTATCGAACCCAGCACCTTCCGGTTCGAACCCACGTGCCAGCAACACTGGGCTACTACTCAAGTCACGAATGAAAAATAGACTTAAAAGAGATAACCAAAAACAAGTCGTTAACTGAAACTGAAACGCGAAAACACCGACAAAACAGAATGTGTGATGCAAAAACAGGGAAAAAGGGGCGACTTGCGCTCGAGGGGATTTGATAGCAGTACCCGATGGATGCAACTTCGGCCTCCACACCACTACGCTACTGGTACTGATCTCGTCAGAACAAACGAACCATGGAAAATAAACTATAAGCTCCGGATTACTGAATCCCCACTGAAGAAATCTACAGGTTCGCATCTAACGAAAAAGAATGCTTTTTCAAAGCGCCCAACGAAGCAAAAGGAAAACGGCTCGGCGCTGGACGAGCGCACGGAAGGGAGTCGCGAGGTGCGCTCCGGCTGGTCTGGTGCACGCAGGCGTGCGCTGCTCGCGGCGAGCACGGCATCGGACATGGAAGAGCGGCGGCTACGGTTATGGGCTACGTGCGAGGATGGAAGGAAGAAAGATGGGCAGGCGCTCACGAAGGGGAAGCTCGCTGTCGACGATCGGTGCTCGGGGACGCGGCGGCTCGACGGGGAAGACGCCGGCTTGGACGCGAGGAAGACGACGCGGCAACAACTGCGGCGACTTGATGAAGACGGACGCCGGCTGCGGAACAAAGATGTGGACGACGCGCAGCTCGGGGTGGACGCAGGCGATCGCCTTGGGCTGGACGGTGACGAAGAATCTCGTCGCCATGGCGACTATCAGCTGCAGGGGCTCGTCGGCAAAGGGCCCATGGACCTCTCTGTCCATGGCGGCTTGGGTCGGAGAGGAAAAGAAAAGGGGAGGGAGAAGAGAGGATGAGGAGATGGCATGGCGGCGGGAGGAGGAAGAGGGCTAGGGTTCCTAGAGGGGTTGGGGCTGCAGGGCTGGCTATAAGGGGGAGAGAAGGGGAGGCTGCCACGGGGCTCCACCGGCGAGTTCCTCTGCTTTTTCTGTCGAAAGGAGAGGAAGAAGGAAAAGGCAGAGGAGGAGGAGGATGACAGGTGGGGCCAGGGGGAAGTGGGCTGCGGTTTGGGCTGAGAGAGATGGCTAGGTGGGCTGGAAGAAGAGAAAAGGTCCAAGAGCTAGAGCAATTTGTCTGCGTTTTATTCTTTTCCAAAGACAGCAGAACAAAAAGACTAAAAGGAAATAGCAAATGGATTTCCAAAAATCATATAAAGTATGATTTTGAATCCTTAACAATTATGGGATTTTTTTAAAATGATTTGGGACAATATTTTTTAAGTAATAAAAGTGCTATTAAATTAATTTAAAAGCCATTTAAATTACAACCCCATTTTCTGAAAAGGAAAAAATCTTTAAAGTCGGGCAAGGTGTCAGAACCCTCTGTTAGGTAATGTGCTAGGGTTAGCAAGTCACTTGCATCATGTTAAAAATTTCAAAAGAAATCTTCGAAATCAAAATCAAAAGCAAAATGGGAGAAGAAACCCCCCCAGATGAATTAATTCAAAAGGCCAGATAAAAATCTTCTCCAAAAATTCATGTTAGATTTTTGAAAAGTCTTATAAATGAGTGTGATCACATATTAAGTGATGTGGGCCCCACCCCATGCTCATAGATTTTTCAAATATTCAAACAGTGCCTTGGAATTAATTAAAAACCCCTATTTGAGTTAAGATTCAAATTATTTGAATGTTAAAAATGTTGAAACTTTATAAGTGGCTGGTCTATATTATTATGAGGCCATATAAAAAATTTCAGCATTTAATAAAATTCCTAGCTATTTATTTTTGCTAGCCAAAAAAAATGACAGAAAATAAAAACAGAAAAGAAACAAAAAACCTTACCAGACGCCCAGGCGAAGCCGGCCCATCCAGCCCACCCGGCCCAGAGGGGCAGCAGGGTCTTCTTCCCCCTCCCCGCGCCTCCAAGCTGCTTGGTGGAATGCCCACCGAGACAGCCGAGCACGGCGTCGTCCCTCTAGTCGCCACCTGCCCCTCCGGAGACGTCTAGCCGCGCCACGCAGCTCCTGGTCGAGCCACGCACCCATTCCCCCCTGGAGACGCCCACACCCTCTCTCTCGCCAAGCTCGACGAAGACCCGAGCGCCGCCGTCGCCATGCCGTGAAGGACTCGTGGCCACCGTCGTCCCCGAGCCACGCCAAGGTGTCCGTCGCCTCTGCCGTCCTCGACTACGTCACCGTGCAGAAGGAATCATCGCGAGGAGCTTTGTAGCCGCCGCCCCCTTCATCTTCCCCAACTCCGGCCGTCGACCATCGCCGTTCGAATACTCCACCGTTCCATCCTCCCAAGCCACACCGTCACCACCATTGGATTCAGGGTGAGTCACTCGTTCGACCCCACCCATCCATGGCCCATTATTCTTCCTCGTTCGGGATCCGCCATGGGAGCCGAGCTTGGCCTCCGCCATGGATGAGCCCAAGCTCGTTCTCATGAGCTCCATCTTGCACCAGCGCGCGCACCGTGATCCCCGTGCTCCACTGCTTAGAACCAGCCTAACCCCGCTCCTTTTCGCGCCTTGTAACGAAAACTAACTCGCAGTCGTAGCTCCATCGCCGCAAATCTCGACGCCGGCGAGGCTCCGGCCCCTCCCGAGCCTCCCCGTTGGTGCTGGGTGAAGCGGGCATGCAAGGGCCGCATTTTGGTGGTCACAGCGCGCCAGATGGTGGCCGGATGCACAATCTTGAGCAGCGCCGCCGCGTTTCTGGTCACCGGCGGCTAGCCGCCGGCAGGTCCGACGTGGCCGGGTTAAGTTAACCCCCTAATCCCCCCCAGTGAGGATGACAGTGGGCCCCAGGCCCCTTAATCCTCTCTGTTTATTTAAACAGAGAGGGGATTAGCCCCTGAGTCCATGACAGATGGGGCCCCCATGTCAGTTTGACTAGGTCAAACCCCCTGATGTCATGCTGACTCAGTGCTGATGCAATAATTTGAATAAAAACATTAAAGTAATTCCAGAAAATCCAGAAAATAGCCCAAACTTTGGAAATTCATAGAAAATTCATATTAACTCCAATTTGGACAAATAATATATGAAAAATGATCAAGAGAAAATAAGCTATCAAAATATCCAACTTTCAACTTTGTTTGAGTTATTTTAAATTGGTATCAGTAGCATTTGCTATTTGATTTAAATGGAATTAAATCAAATTCAAATCAAAAGTTTTTGCAACTTGAACCATGGCAACATGCTACATTTTACTTACACATCAGAGGCATATCATACACATTTCAAAATGATTCAAATTGATCAAAAAATGTCACACGTAACTTGGATAAGTTTGAATTTAAATTGGAGTTTGAATTTTCAATTCATTTGCAATATACTCCATTTAAATGGAATTGCTTCACACATCAAAGCATATACATCAAGTTTCAACCTTCCATCATGTGATTGTGCATTGTATTTACTTTGCTACCTTGTTTGTTGTTTGTCGAGTAGAGGTGGAACCGGAGCAGGAGGCTGCCCCCTTCGTTGAAGACCCCGAACCCGAACCTCGTCAGCAAGGCAAGCAAACCCCCATTGATCATGTCAATAAAATCCCACTTCCCTCTCATGTCTCGCTTATGCATTGTATAGGATGATTACCATGCTACGTTTCTACCGCATAGATGAACCCATTCCTTTGCATGACCTATCATTTTTCACAGTAGTAGGCAAACCACAATCCTAGCAACTGTAGGAGTTGATTGATATCATGTGGCCTCTGCAATTGTTAGTTCTTATTGCATGCTTAGAGTGATACCATGATGATACTGTTATGTGAGTCGGGATGGTAGTGATCATGATGATGATGGTAGAAAAGTGTTGGTGAATCTACCCCTAATACAAGGTGAACGATGAGAGGCTGCGTAGGAGTACACGGTGGGTTGTCTTGTTGAACACCGCCCTAAGTCCGAGTTCTTGTGTGGTGATCCAAGATGAAGAGTACAACCACACATTGGGCTCACTGACCCCTCTCAGCTTACTAACTCATCCCTTTCGATGTCCAGATGTCGCAATAGTTCGGAGTTCTGGTAGGTCTGTGGCCTGGATGATAAGTGAGAGAATGGCTCATCCGAGACCGGCTTATGCACCACGCACACATCACTTGCGTCCACTTCGGTAAACCGGCCGGGTTCACGATAGTGGTAGCCAACCCAAGTAGGCGTCTTTCTCGGACTATATCGGTTGAATGGTGTCGAGATCAAAGGCGGTAAATGATGATCATGTGTGTGTAGCGGTACACCCCTGCAGGGTTAACAAAACTATTCGAATAGCCGCGTCCGTGGTTAAGGACTTCTTGGAAAGCTTAGCTTGATTATTAGACAACTTGAACTGGATACTTCTAAAATAGACCAAGATAAGTGTGAGTGCTATGGCGTGCTTTCTCGTGGGGAAGTCGAGGAAGGCACCATAGTGGTGTAATTTGTTGGAGAATGTAGTGGACTCGTGTACACTTCTTACCTCAAAGTCTGGTACTCGTAGTTCAGGACTAGCCAAGTCAAAGCTGGCACTTCTGCAAGTGAAACCCCACCTCCCTTTACATTGATACATGTGCATGAGTAGTATAGCTCCTATGTATGTCTTGCTGAGTACGACTTTGTACTCACGTTTTCTTAATCTATGTTTTAGATGAAACCACTGACCCCGAAGGTGGCTTCTTCATCGAGCTGGACGACTGAAGATCAAGCTAGTCTAGTGCCAGTCAGACGACTGGTTCCCTCGTGGAGGGCATGTGTTTAAATAAGGCTTCTTAAGCCATTTGTTAAACTTGTCTGTACTCAGACATACTTTGCTTCCGCTTGTTGTTGTAATGTTGGATCACATATTTGTGATCTCTGTGTGCACTCTATAAGAGTTATCAATAAAAATGTATACTTTGTAGAGAATTTCAATGATACCTATTGTTCATACAAGGCATGTGTGCTGCGTGTATGTTTATAACATGCATGTCTTTGTATGGGTTTTCGAGACCTTAGTTGTGATCTGGCTGGCGGTCTTTCATACACCAAGTGGCCCTTAGATGTGCGCATCTTGGGGCATCGCGATGCGATTGTTCGAGACTCCGTCTCGCGCACACTTTGTGGTATGATCGAGCCCGCCCTAGACCCTGACTAACTGATCGGGCTGGAGTAAGTTTATGTAAGAGTTATGAGATAGTCGATAGTATGGTTGAGCCGACTTGTCTTTGAATATGGGAGTTCACCACCCATATCATTAGACTTGTGTGCGGACGATGAGAACCCATCTCAGTTGATCATCCGGCCTGGATGGGATGCCCCTCACGTACGATGCTCTCCGAGAACGTTCTGTGCTTGGCCTTGTCTGCTTAGACAAGTGGGTACGGTTCTCGGCTCTCCATATGACTATGTCTTAACTGGACTTGCATACGCTAACCCCGGGTCCCGACAGACTTGGTATCAGAGCAGGACTGACTGTAGGACTAGTAGCCTTGGCCGAAGTCGAGTCTAGCTTGCTATAGTTATATAGTTACTCTGGGTATATAAGGGAACAACGTAAGGCTTCTTTTTTCTCCTTACCCCCTTCATTCTGAGTTCTGAGTCACCCTCATCTTATTCTATGGGAAGATAGGACTAGGCTCTCCTCTGTCTGATTAGAACATCTCGTTGTTTGCTTCCTTGTAGCCGTAGGAAAGTTGTGATCGGTTTGTTAGAGTGGTTATGCTTCCTGATTTCTTACATCGTATGTAAGTGTTGTTTCCATGTTGTAAGAAATTGTATTTTTCTTGCAATTACAACCGTTATGCTGTCCGAGTCATTCCAGGTTTATCTCATAATCTAATGCATTTGCAAACTCCTTCTTTCTGTTTCAGATGGCAGATCTTCCCCCTCGGCAGATTGTTCGTTTGACCAGGTGCCTCGGTGTGCGTGGCCATCCCGCCACGTTGATCGAGATGATGTCCTATGTGGGATATTGATGGTATCCTGAGTACACCGTTGAGGAGCAGTTCCTTGACTTAAACCAGACCCAGTTCCACTGCAGTGTCCGGATCTACCCGCACCACGTTGGAGTCACTTAGCCTATCCATTTTGGACATGGCATTGGCATGACTGAGAACATGGCTGTGCAGGATGCTGCATACTCATGTATTACCCTGCTAAGAGAGGAGCACACTATGCTGAGAGAGACCTCTTTCCTCTATATCCCTGCTGCACTTCAAGGAGAAGAGGGATATTAGACCGGACTCTACTCAGATCACTCTGCAGAAGATCCAGTACTTCAGATGACTGCTAGGTTTGCTAGTGATCGAGATCGTGATGCACGCGCTCTCCGTTTCGAGCTTCACGCCATCCGTGTTCGCCTGTATCGAGCACTGAAACTCTTGGCACCCTTCGTGAGTGTTGGATCAGTTGAGCATGATGCTATCTACGCTGTGAGGACTCAGATGCCTTCTCGAGTTGCTTGTCCCGAGATTGGAGGCATTTTTCCACCCCGTGGTCCTTTGCTTCCACCCTACGCTGGACCTAGGCCCCATCCTTGCCCAAATGGATATCAGGGTCCACAGGCCTCCGTGTTTTCCGATGGTCACCTTCAGCTACCGGGATACGCGGGTAACTTTTACGAGGACTACTATGGAGATGGAGATGAGTGAGACCGCTTGTGGTCTTACTTAGTGAGGATGTAGTAGTATCTTAGTATATTGTACGCAAGCTGTTCTAAGTTCCAGAGGCTTAGATAAATAATGTATAGGAAGTCAGAGTGCCTCTGAAGGATGTATCATCTTCATCATGTTTGTATTAGCTTGGTGCTTGTACTAAAACGATATATGGTTTGTATGACAGCTTGTGAATATATGGCTTGTATGCTTTATCACCATGTTGTCAAGATGATTACTTCCTTTGCTTTGTAATCCTTCTAGTACTTCAATACCTTGTTTAGACTCTCCCAATCAACTCTGTTTGACTTTGGTTTTCACTTCAGGATGTCTCAAGGAACCCGTGGCCAGCTTGGTCGTAACCAGGGTCGTGGGAATGAACAGGAGGAAGGCAACCTTCCACCCCCACCCACGATGGCTCATGTTCTGATGGAGGTTGAGAGGAACCGCCGAGACTCTCACCATCTGCTGGAAGTCATTGCTCGCAACACCACTCAGCAGCGCAACGAGTTGGTGTCCCTGAACGATTTCATCCGGCTTCATCCCCCGGTTTTCAGTTACTCCACCGAGCCCCTTGACGCTGATGACTGGCTTCGCAACATCGAGAGGAAGCTCCAAGCAGGCCATGTTGCAAATGATGACAAGGTCAGCTATGCCACCTATCACCTTGAAGGTGCAGCTAGCTCTTGGTGGGAGAACTTCCTGAACATGCGTCCCGTTGGACCGCCTGCATCTTGGGATGGATTCTGCACTTCCTTCCGTGAGCACCACATTCCCAAGGGTCTTATGGACCGCAAGCGTGAGGAGTTCTGCAACCTCACCCAAGGCAGAAGGACTGTTGACGATTTTAGTCGTGAGTTCAACCGACTTGCTCGTTATGGTACTGAAGAAGTCTCCACCGACGCAAAGAAGCAAGAGAGGTTCCGTCGTGGACTCAACTCTGGACTCCGTCGTGAGCTCAACCTACATAACTTTGCCACCTTCCAGGTCCTTGTCAACAAGGCCATCAAGGCAGAGGACATGAACACCCCCAACGACTTCCGCAAACACCCTAGAGATGATGGATCATCCAGTTCAGGCTCTCAGAAGCGCAAGATCTGGATCCCAAATAGTATGTTCCGCCAGAACAACCCACCGAGGCCATCCTATGTGGCGCCTCGTCCACCAACTCAGTTCCACCCAACTCCACCAAACAACCCAGCTCCCCGCACTGTTTTTGGAGCCTGTTACAAGTGTGGTCAGGCAGGCCACTACTCTCGCGATTGTCCCCAGAACCAGCTACAGAATCATAATGCTCCACCCCGTGCCGGAGGCAACAACAATGGTCGTAGCAAGCCACCCCAGAAGGTCTACACCACCAAACCCGCTCCTCCCGCCACTCGTGGACGTGTGAACCAGATTGCCGCCGAAGAGACTGACGACACCACTGACGTCATTCTTGGTACGCTCCCAGTCAATTATGTTCCTACTTCCGTTCTTTTCGACCCAGGAGCATCTCATTCATTCATGTCGGAAAGTTATGCACTTCGTCATGAGTTACCCTTTGTTGAATTGTCCACCCCCATGATTATTCAAACTCCAGGGTCAAGATGGCAAACTAATAGAGTAAGCCATGGTAATCAAATTTCAATTGAAGGTTTAGTATTCCTTGCTTCACTCATAGCCCTCAAGTCTTCAGATATTGATGTCATCCTTGGCATGGATTGGCTATCAAGACAGAATGCCTACCTGGATTGCAAAGGCAAATCCGTGAAACTCACCCACCCTTCAGGAAAAACCGTCAACTATACCTCACCCAGAACAAGAACCCAAGTGCATTCCTTGAATGTACTTCCCCTTCCCGAACTTGAAGATATTCAGGTGGTTCGTGACTTCCCGGATGTCTTTCCTGAAGAGCTGCCGGGCATGCCACCCGACAGATGTGTAGAGTTTATAGTGGATCTTGCCCCAGGAACCGCACCAATTTCTAGACGCCCATACAAAATGGCCCCACGTGAGTTAGCTGAGATTAAAACCCAACTGGAAGCTTTGTTGGAAAAAGGCTTCATCCGCCCTAGCTCATCGCCATGGGGTTTCCCTATTCTGTTCGTAACGAAGAAAGATGGAACAGAAAGGATGTGCGTAGACTATCGCCCGCTAAATTTAGCGACGATAAAGAACAAGTACCCATTGCCCAGGATCAATGATCTTTATGATCAACTTGCAGGATCCTCTGTCTTCTCCAAGATGGATTTGAGATTAGGTTATCATCAAATCAAAATCCGAAACGAGGACATTCCTAAAACGGCTTTTACTACTCGTTATGGTCTTTACGAGTACACCGTCATGTCCTTTGGTTTAACCAATGTCCCAGCCACTTTCTCACGCATGATGAATTCAATCTTCATGGAGTACTTAGATAAATTTGTTGTGGTTTATCTCGATGACATTCTCATCTACTCGAAGAACGAAGAAGAACATGTCGAACACCTAAGGCTCGTATTGATGAAACTTAGAGATCATCGCCTGTATGCTAAATTCTCCAAGTGTGAATTTTGGCTACCAGAAGTGACCTACTTAGGCCACGTGATTTCTGCAAAAGGCATTGCTGTGAATCCCGAGAGAGTTCAGGCCGTCCTTGACTGGACTCCACCTGAATCGGTTAAGCAAGTTAGGAGTTTTCTTGGCCTAGCCAGCTATTGCCGTCGCTTCGTCGAGAATTTTTCTAAAGTTGCAAAGCATCTAACTGAACTCCTCAAGAAAGATAAGAAATTCTTATGGACTCCCAAGTGCGAGGAAAGATTTCAAGAGCTAAAAAGAAGATTGACTTCTGCACCCGTACTTGCACCTCCAGACACTAAAAAGGATTTCGAGATCTATTGTGACGCATCACGGCAAGGGTTAGGATGCATACTTCTACAAGATCGACATGTGGTAGCTTATGCTTCACGCCAGTTGCGGCCACATGAAGAGAACTATCCTACCCATGACCTTGAACTCGCTGCCGTAGTTCATGCCCTAACAACTTGGCGACATTACCTCCTTGGTAATCGTTGTGAGATCTTTTCCGACCACCAAAGCCTCAAATACATTTTCACCCAGCCAGATCTTAATCTCAGGAAAAGACGCTGGATTGAGTTGGTAAAAGATTACGACGTAGGAATTTCTTACACCCCAGGCAAAGCCAATGTCATGGCTGATGCACTAAGTCGTAAGTCGTATTGTAACAACCTCATGTTGCAACAGTATCAACCACTTCTTCATGAGGACTTTCGCAAGCTCAATCTTGAGATTGTTCCTCATGGCTATGTTTCTACCTTGGTGGCGAAACCAACTCTTGAGGATCAAATCATAGTTGCCCAAAGGCGTGCACGAGGTGTTCGCCGGATCAAGGAGAACATTGTTAGCGGAGTATATAAATGTTTCTCCACAGATAGCAAGGGAACGGTATTCTTTGAAAATCATTTATTAGTACCTAAGAATAGGGAACTAAGGCAACTCATCCTCAAAGAAGCCCATGACACACCCCTCTCAATTCATCCCGGTAGCACAAAAATGTACCGAGATCTAAGCCAGAGATTTTGGTGGACTAGGATGAAGAGAGACATTGCTCAGTTTGTTTCCGAATGTGATGTTTGTCGTCGCATTAAGGCAGAACATCAAAGACCTGCTGGTACACTTCAACCTTTGTCTATTCCCGAGTGGAAATGGGACAAAGTCGGTATGGACTTCATCACCGGCTTTCCAAAAACCTAGAAAGGAAACAATGCCATCTTCGTTGTCATAGATAGGCATTCCAAAGTTTCTCACTTCCTCCCAGTTCGCGAGTCTATAACTGCTAGACAGTTAGCGGACTTGTACGTCTCTAGAATTGTATCCCTTCACGGTGTTCCTTTGGAAATAAATTATGATCGTGGTAGCCTTTTTACCTCTAGATTTTCGGGAAGCTTTCAGAATGCTATGGGAACTCATCTCTCCTTTAGTACAGCTTTCCATCCTCAGTCTAGCGGTCAAGTCGAAAGGGTTAACCAATTTCTTGAAGACATGCTCAGAGCTTGTGTTATCTCATTCGGAAAGAATTGGGAGAAGTCTCTTCCATTTGCCGAATTTTCTTATAACAATAGTTTTTAATCTAGTCTGAACATGGCTCCTTTTGAACTCCTATATGGACGACGATGTCGAACACCTTTAAACTGGTCAGAAACCGGTGAAAGACAATTCTTTGGACCAGATATGATCAAGGAAGCAGAAGAGCAAGTTCGCATTGTTCGTGATCAATTGAAAGCAGCCTAGTCTCGTCAGAAAAGCTACTATGATCGTCATCATAGGCAAGAGAGCTACAATCTGGATGAGAAGGCTTATCTTCGGGTTACTCCTCTAAAGTGAACCCAACGTTTCGGTATCAAAGGCAAGTTGGCCCCACGTTACATCGGACCTTTCCGCATTCTTGCTAAACGTGGAGAAGTTGCCTACCAACTTGAACTAGCCCCGCGCCTTTCCCGAGTACATGATGTATTCCATGTGTCCCAACTCAGGCGTTGCTTCAAGGACCCCATCCGCGAAGTCGACCATGAAACGCTTGATCTCCAAGATGACCTTTCTTATCGAGAATACCCCGTTCGTATTCTTGATTCCGCAGAGTGTGTGACTCGTCGTCAGAAGATTAGGTTTCTGAAAGTGCAATGATCACACCACTATGAGAGAGAAGCTACGTGGGAAAGAGAAAACCGTCTCAGTGCCGAGTACCCCACCTTCCTCCAGCAGACTTCTGAATCTCGGGACGAGATTCTGTTGAGTGGGGGCGAGTTGTCAGAACCCTCTGTTAGGTAATGTGCTAGGGTTAGCAAGTCACTTGCATCATGTTAAAAATTTCAAAGGAAATCTTTGAAATCAAAATCAAAAGCAAAATGGGAGAAGGAACCCCCCCCAGATGAATTAATTCAAAAGGCCAGATAAAAATCTTCTCCAAAAATTCATGTTAGATTTTTGAAAAGTCTTATAAATGAGTGTGATCACATATCAAGTGATGTGGGCCCCACCCCATGCTCATAGATTTTTCAAATATTCAAACAGTGCCTTGGAATTAATTAAAAACCCCTATTTGAGTTAAGATTCAAATTATTTGATTTTTAAAAATGTTGAAACTTTATAAGTGGCTGGTCTATATTATTATGAGGCCATATAAAAAATTTAGCATTTAATAAAATGCCTAGCTATTTATTTTTGCTAGCGAAAACAAATGACAGAAAAGAAAAACAGAAAAGAAACAGAAAACCTTACCAGACGCCCAGGCGAAGCCGGTCCATCCAGCCCACACGACCCAGAGGGGCAGCAGGGTCTTCTTCCCCCTCCTCGCGCCTCCAAGCTGCTCGATGGAATGCCCACCGAGACAGCCGAGCACGGCGTCGGCCCTCTAGTCGCCACCTGCCCATCCGGAGACGTCTAGCCGTGCCACGCAGCTCCTGGTCGAGTCACGCACCCATTCCCCCCCTCTGGAGACGCCCACACCCTCTCTCTCGCCAAGCTCGACGAAGACCCGAGCGCCGCCGTCGCCATGCCGTGAAGGACTCATGGCCTCCGCCGTCCTCGACTACGTCACCGTGCAGAAGGAATCATCGCGAGGAGCTTTGTAGCCGCCGCCCCCTTCATCTTCCCCATCTCCAGCCGTCGACCGTCGCCGTTCGAATACTCCACCGTTACATCCTCCCAAGCCACGCCGTCACCACCATTGGATTCAGGGTGAGTCACTCGTTCGACCCCACCCAACCATGGCCCATTATTCTTCCCTGTTCGGGATCCGCCATGGGAGCCGAGCTCGGCCTCCGCCATGGATGAGCCCAAGCTCGTTCTCGTGAGCTCCAGCTTGCACCAGCGCGCGCACCGTGATCCCCGTGCTCCACTGCTTCGAACCAGCCTAACCCCGCTCCTTTTCACGCCTTGTAACGAAAACCAACTCGCAGTCGTAGCTCCATCGCCGCAAATCTCGACGCCAGCGAGGCTCCGACCCCTCCCGAGCCTCCCTGTTGGTGCTGGTTGAAGCGGGCGTGCACGGGCCGCCTTTTGTTGGTCACAGCGCGCCAGATGGTGGCCGGATGCGCAATCCCGAGCAGCGCCGCCGCATTTCTGGTCACCGGCGGCTAGCCGCCGGCAGGTCCGACGTGGCCGGGTTAAGTTAACCCCCTAATCCCCCCCAGTGAGGCTGACAGTGGGCCCCAGGCCCCCTAATCCTCTCTGTTTATTTAAACAGAGAGGGGATTAGCCCCTGAGTCCATGACAGATGGGGCCCCCATGTCAGTTTGACTAGGTCAAACCCCCTGATCTCATGATGACTCAGTGCTGATGCAATAATTGGAATAAAAACATTAAAGTAATTCCAGAAAATCCAGAAAATAGCCCAAACTTTGGAAATTCATAGAAAATTCATATTAACTCAAATTTGGACAAATAATATATGAAAAATGATCAGGAGAAAATAAGCTATCCAAATATCCAACTTTCAACTTTGTTTGAGTTGATTTTAAATTGGTATCAGTAGCATTTGCTATTTGATTTAAATGGAATTAAATCAAATTCAATTCAAATTTTTTTGCAACTTGAACCATGGCAACATGCTACATTTTACTTACACATCAGAGGCATATCATACACATTTCAAAATGATTCAAATTGATCAAACAATGTCACATGTAACTTGGCTAAGTTTGAATTCAAATTGGAGTTTGAATTTGCAATTCAATTTGCAATATACTCCATTTAAATGGAATTGCTTCACACATCAAAGCATATACATCAAGTTTCAACCTTCCATCATGTGATTGTGCATTGTATTTACTTTGCTCCCTTGTTTGTTGTTTATCGAGTAGAGGTGGAACCGGAGCAGGAGGCTGCCCCCTTCGTTGAAGACCCCGAACCCGAACCTCGTCAGCAAGGCAAGCAAACCCCCATTGATCATGTCGATAAAATCCCACTTCCCTCTCATGTCTCGCTTATGCATTGTATAGGATGATTACCATGCTACGTTTCTACCGCATAGATGAACCCATTCCTTTGCATGACCTATCATTTGTCATAGTAGTAGGCAAACCACAATCCTAGCAACTGTAGGAGTTGATTGATATCCTATGGCCCCTGCAATTGTTACTGCTTATTGCATGCTTAGAGTGATACCATGATGATACTGTTATGTGTGTCGGGATGGTAGTGATCATGATGATGATGGTAGAAAAGTGTTGGTGAATCTACTCCTAATACAAGGTGAACGATGAGAGGCTGTGTAGGAGTACACGGTGGGTTGTCTCGTTGAACACCACCCTAAGTCCGAGTTCTTGTGTGGTGATCCAAGATGAAGAGTACAACCACACATTGGGCTCACTGACCCCTCTCAGCTTACTAATTCATCCCTTTCGATGTCCAGATGTCGCAATAGTTCGGAGTTCTGGTAGGTCTGTGGCCTGGATGCTAAGTGAGAGAACGGCTCATCCGAGACCGGCTTATGCACCATGCACACATCACTTGGGTCCACTTTGGTAAACCGGCCGGGTTCATGATTGTGGTAGCCAACCCAAGTAGGCGGCTTTCTCGGACTAGATCGGCTATGAGGTAACAGTTGTGGTGAGCATCCTCGCTGGCACCCCTTGAATGGTGTCGAGATCAAAGGCGGTAAATGATGATCAATATGTCTGTAGCGGTACACCCCTGCAGGGTTAACAAAACTATTCGAATAGCCGCGTCCGCGGTTAAGGACATCTTGGAAAGCTTACCTTGATTATTAGACAACTTGAACTGGATACTTCTAAAATACACCAAGATAAGTGTGAGTGATATGGCGTGCTTTCTCGTGGGGAAGTCGAGGAAGGCACCATAGTGTTGTAATTGGTTGGATAATGTTGTGGACTCGTGTACGCTTCTTACCTCAAAGTCTGGTACTCATAGTTCAGGACTAGCCAAGTCAAAGCTGGCACTTCTGCAAGTGAAACCCCACCTCCCTTTACCTTGATACATGTGCATGAGTAGTATAGCTCCTATGTAAGTCTTGCTGAGTACGACTTTGTACTCACGTTTGCTTAATCTATGTTTTAGATGAAACCACTGACCCCGAAGGTGGCTTCTTCATTGAGCTGGACGACTGAAGATCAAGCTAGTCTAGTCCCAGTCAGATGACTGGTTCCCTCGTGGAGGGCATGTGTTTAAATAAGGCTTCTTAAGCCATTTGTTAAACTTGTCTGTACTCAGACATACTTTGCTTCCGCTTGTTGTTGTAATGTTGGATCACATATTTGTGATCTCTGTGTGCAATCTATAAGAGTTATCAATAAAAATGTATACTTTGTAGAGAATTGCAATGATACCTACTGTTCATACAAGGCATGTGTGCTGCGTGTATGCTTATAACATGCATGTCTTTGTATGGGTTTTCGAGACCTTAGTTGTGATCTGGCTGGCGGTCTTTCATACACCAAGTGGCCCTTAGATGTGCGCAGCTTGGGGCATCGCGATGCGATTGTTCGAGACTTCGTCTCGCGCACACTTTGTGGTATGATCGAGCCCGCCCTAGACCCCGACTAAGTGATCGGGCTGGAGTAAGTTTATGTAAGAGTTATGAGATAGTCGATAGTATGGTTGAGGCGACTTGTCTTTGAATATGGGAGTTCACCACCCATATCATTAGACTTGTGTGCGGACGATGAGGACCCATCTCAGTTGATCATCCGGCCTGGATGGGATGCCCCTCACGTACGATGCTCTCCGAGAACATTCTGTGCTTGGCCTTGTCTGCTTAGACAAGTGGGTACGGTTCTCGGCTCTCCATATGACTATGTCTTAACTGGAGTTGCATACGCTAACCCCGGGTCCCAACACAAGGGATAAATCATGGCAAAAACATTATTATTTGCAGCAGATTTCAATGAGGGGATCACCAGGATGGCTTGGAGAAAAATGGCAAGGAACCAAAGAAAGAAATGAAAGCAAAGAAAAGAAAAAAATGTCAAATCCTTTTACATGATCAGAAAAACGCTTGGCTATTTTTCTGTCACATGGATTATTGCAAGAATAAATGTGCAAAATTTTATCCCTAATTGGAAAAATGAAAATGCAAATTTATTTGGAATTTGCTAGTTTTGGGCTGTTACAGTAGGATTATCAAGCCTTGGTCGAAGTCGAGTCTAGCATTCTTTAGTTATATAGTTACTCTGGGTATAAGGGAACAACGTAAGGCTTCTTTTTCTCCTTACCTCATCGATCTGAGTTCTAAGTCACCCTTATCTTTTCTACGGGATGATAGGACTAGGCTCATCTATGACTTACTAGAACATCTCGTTGTTTGCTTCCTTGTAGCCGTAGGAAAGTTGTGTTCGGTCTTCTAGAGTCGTTGTGCTTCCTATTTTGAGACTTCCTATGTAAGTGATGTGGTTATGTTGTGAGAATTTTCATTTCTCATGCAATTACAGCTGTTATGCTGTCCGAGTCATTCCAACTTTCTTCATAATCTGATGCATTTGCAAAATCCTTCTCTCCATTTCGGTTGTCCTTTAGAAGAACTTCTAGTTGGCATGCCCGACAGTTCCATAGTGTTTGTTGTAGGTTTTCTTCTAGAAACCTATAGTGATTCATTTGCAGCTCTTCCTCCCACTTTAGATGTCTTCTAGCCAGAAAAACCACACTAACCATCGTGTTGGGGTACTTTGCTACTCTGACATATCTGTTGTAGCCCCTAGTAAACCTTGGTCATCCTCTAGGAAGCTATCCAAAGATCCAACCCATTAAACCTAGCCCCGACAGATGTGTAGAATTCATAGTGGATCTTATACCAGGCACAACCCCAATTTCCAGACGCCCATATAGAATGGCCCCACATGAGTTAGCTGAGCTAAAAACCCAACTTGATGCTTAGTTGGCAAAAGGCTTCATCTGCCCTAGCTCATCGCCATGGGGTTGCCCCTTTCTGTTCGTAATGAAGAAAGATGGAACAGAAAGGATGTGCGTAGACTATCGCCCGCTAAATCTAGCGACGATAAAGAACAAGTACCCACTGCCGAGGATCAATGATCTTTATGATCAATTTGTTGGATCCAAGGTCTTCTCCAAGATGGATTTTAGATTAGGCTATCATCAAATCAAAATCCGAAACAAGGACATTCCCAAGACGGCTTTCACTACTCGATATGGTCTTTACGAGTACACCGTCATGTACTTCGGTTTAACCAATGCCCCCGCCAATTTTTCACGCATGATGAACTCGATCTTCATGGAGTACTTGGATAAATTTGTTATAGTTTATCTTGATGACATTCTCATCTATTCGAAGAACGAAGAAGAACATGCCGAGCATCTTAGGTTGGTATTGATGAAACTTCGAAAGCATCGCCTTTATGCCAAGTTCTCTAAGTGCAGATTTTGGCTACCAAAAGTGACCTACTTAGGCCACGTGAATTCTGCCAAAGGCATTGCTGTCAATCCCGAGAGAGTTCAGGCCGTCCTTGACTGGACTCCACCTGAATCGGTTAAGCAAGTTAGGAGTTTTCTTGGCTTAGCAAGCTATTTCCGCCGCTTCGTTGAGAACTTCTCTAAAGTTGCAAAGCCTCTAACTGAACTCCTCAAGAAAGATAAGAAATTCCAATGGACCCCAAGTGCGAGGAAAGCTTTCAAGAGCTAAAAAGAAGATTGACTTCTGCACCCGTACTTGCACCTCCAGACACCAAAAAGGGTTTTCGAGATCTATTGTGACACTTCACAGCAAGGGCTACGATGCATACTTATGCAAGATCGACATGTGGTAGCATTCGCTTCACGCCAGTTGTGTCCACATGAAGAGACCTCGCTGCCGTAGTTCATGCCCTGACAACTTGACGACATTACCTCCTTGGTAATCGTTGTGAGATCTTTTCCGACCACCAAAGCCTCAAATATATTTTCACCCAGCCAGATCTTAATCTCAGGAAAAGACGCTGGATTGAGTTGATAAAAGATTGTGACTTAGGAATTTCTTACACCCAGGAAAGGCCAATGTCATGGCTGATGCACTAAGTCGTAGGTCGTATTGTAACAACCTCATGTTACAACAGTATCAACCACTTCTTCATGAGAAATTTCGAAAGCTCAATCTCGAGATTGTTCCTCGTGGATCTCTTTTCAACTTGGTGGCGAAACCGACCCTTGAGGATCAAATCATAGTTGCCCAAAGGCGTGCACGAGGTGTTCGCCGGATGAAGGAGAACATTGCTAGCGGAGTTGCTAAATGTTTCTCCACAGATAGCAAAGGAACGGTATTCTTTGGAAATCGTTTAGTAGTCCCTGAGAATCAAGACCTAAGGCAGCTGATCCTTAAAGAATCTCATGACACTCCCCTTTCCATTCATCCCGGTAGCACGAAAATGTACCGAGATCTACGCCAGAGATTTTGGTGGACCCGGATGAAGAGAGACATTGCACAATCTGTTGCCGAATGTGATATTTGTCGTCGCATTAAGGCAAAACACCAAAGACCTGCTGGTACTCTTCAACCATTGTCTATTCCCGAGTGGAAATGGGACAAAGTCGGTATGGACTTCATCACTGGCTTTCCAAAAACCCAAAAAGGAAATGATGCCATCTTCGTTGTCGTTGATAGGCTTTCCAAAGTTGCTCACTTCCTTCCAGTTCGCGAGTCTATAACTGCTAATCAGTTAGCGGACTTGTATGTCTCTAGAATTGTGTCTCTGCATGGTGTTCCTTTGGAAATCAATTCTGATTGTGTTAGCCTTTTCACCTCTAGATTCTGGGAAAGTTTTCAAAATGCTATGGGAACTCATCTCTCCTTTAGTACAACTTTCCACCCTCAATCTAGCGGTCAAGTTGAAAGGGTTAACCAAAGTCTTGAAGGCATGCTCAGAGATTGTGTTATATCTTTCGGAAAGAACTGGGAGAAGTCTCTTCCATTTTCCGAATTTTCTTATAACAATAGTTTCCAATCTAGTCTGGACATGGCTCCCTTTGAATTCCTCTACGGCCGACGATGTCGAACACCCCTAAACTGGTCAGAAACTGATGAACGACAATTCTTTGGACCGGATATGACCAAGGAAGCAGAAGAGCAAGTTCTCATTGTTCGTGATTGATTGAAAGCCGCCCAGTCTCGTCAGAAAAGCTACTATGATCGTCATCATAGGCAAGAAAGCTACAATCTGGATGAGAAGGATTACCTTCGGGTTACTCCTCTGAAGGGAACCCAAAGATTCGGTATCAAAGGCAAGTTGGCCCCACGTTACTTCAGACCTTTCCTCATTCTTGCTAAATGTGGAGAAGTTGCCTACCAACTTGAACTACCCCGAACCTTTCCCGAGTACATGATGTATTCCATGTGTCACAACTCAGGCGTTGCTTCAAGGACCGCATCCGCGAGTCGACCATGAAACCCTTGATCTCCAAGATGACCTTTCTTATCGAGAATACCCCATTCGTATTCTTGATTCCGCAGAGCGTGTCACGCGTCGTTAGAAGATCAAGTTCCTCAAAGTGCAATGGTCACATCACTCCGAGAAAGAAGCAACATGGGAAACAGAAGACCGCCTCCGTGCCGAGTACCCCACCTTCCTCCCGATGACTTCTGAATGTCGGGACGAGATTCTTTTGAGTGGGGGCGAGTTGTCAGAACCCCAACTACGGTAAGTGCTAGGGCATGTTGCTCCTCTGCATCATGAAGAAAATCCAAAAAGAAATTCAAAAATGGGGAAAAGAAGAGCCCTGAGAATTTAAATAAATGGCCAGATAAAAATCTTTTTCCAAAAATCATTTGAACATTTGGAAAATTCCTATAAATGATGGTGATCATTTCAAAAGTGGTTTGGGTTCAATCCCATGCCCAAGGAATTTTCTAAATTCAAAATATGCTCTGGAAATTAAAGTTGACCCCTATTTGAATTTAAATTCAAATTGATTGAATTTCAAAAATGCCCAAAAGTTATAAGTGGTTTTCTACTGACCACCTAAGATTTATAAAAATAATTGGGCATTTAATAAAAATGATCTGCTATTTGTTTGGAGCAAAATAAAGCAAAGAAAAATAGAAAAAAGAAAGCAGAAACAGAAGAAAAAGGAAAAAACAAATCCCAGCCCAACCCTACAGGCCACTGGCCCAACTAATCCCCCAGCCGGCCCAAGCCCACCTACCTTGTCGTCTTCACCAGGCCAGCACGCAGGGAGCTGCGTGGCGGCCATGCCATGGCCGCCGACGACGGCTAGGCCACGCAGCTGCCTCCCCGCCGTCATCTGCGTGTCCAGGAGCCTCCCCTGGACACCCCATCTCTTTGCCCCTCTCGCCACTCGCTCTCTCCCTCTCCCTCTCGCGAATTCCGCGCCGCCCGAAGCTCACCGGAGCGCGCCACCGTGAAAGTCGTGGCCAACGACCACCATTCGCCGAGGAAACTATCCAGAAGGCTCCCCGACGTCACCTTCGTCTTCAAGCGCAAGGAATCGAGTCCAGCAGCCCCGACGACGACGCCATCAACCCCGTTCCACGCCACGGCCGCCGGATGTCGTCGCCAAATACGCCGTCTTTGGACCTTCCCGGACGTCCCTGACCTCTCCGTCGCGATCAGCGTGAGATTCCTCTTCGAACCCACCCTTCCTTGCTCAAAACCATGCCCCAAATCGCCATGCCCGTTGAGCCGAGCTCCGGCTGCCGCCGCACCTCAACGTCGGCGAGGCTTCGGCCATACCCAGCCTTCCCCGTGGGCACGAGGTGATGCGGACGTGCACGAGGAGCACTCCAGTGCAATCCCCGTGCCAAGCCATGGCCAAAATGGCACTCCGGCGAGGCGCCGCCGTCCTCTGGGTCGCCGTCGTCATGTCGCCGGCGGGCCCAAATTAGTTAGGGCTTAACCACCCCCCTAAACTAACCCCCACCCTCACTGACAAGTGGGGCCCCCCTAACCTAATCCCCTCTCTGTTTTAATTAAAACAAAGAGATAAACCTCTCCCACTGACAGGGCTGGCCCACTGGCCAGAGCCCCCTGACGTCAGCCATATATCATAGTGACGCAATAAAGAGAGAAAGAATTAAAGAAAATCCAGAAATTATAGAAATTAGTTTAAACTTTAGAAAATCATAACTAATTCATATTAAGTCCAAATTGGACAAATAATATATGAAAAATGATTAGAAGAAAATGCTCTATCCAAATAATCAACTTTCAACCATGTTTGAGTTGATCTTAAATTGGGACCAGTAGCTTTTGCTATTTGGCTTAATTGAAATTAATTCAAATTTAACTCAAATGATATTCCAATTTGAACCATTGCAATGCAAACATAAACACTTGTACATCAGAGGAATATCATACACATGTCAAGATGGTTTACAAAGAACAAACAATAGCAAATGCAACTTGGCAAATTTGAACAACATTTGGAGTTTGAATTTGAATTAACTTTTCAAATCAACTTCAATGAACATGTGAAAAATTGAACCTAGGTCACATCAATACCATGCCTTGCCACATTATTCATCTTGATTGTGCATTGCAATGTAATGTTTACATTTTTGTTGTTCCGGTGTTTGCTTTGTTTGCTCGATAGAAGTGGAACCGGAACCGGAGGCCACCCCCTTCGTTGAAGACACCGTACCGAACCTCGTCAGCAAGGCAAGCAAACCCCATTGATCATATCTATAAAAACCCATTTCCCTCTCAGTCTCGCTTATGCGTGTTTAGGAGATCACCGAGACATGTTGTTTCGCATAGTTGAACCCATTCCGATGCATCACCTATCATTTTGTCATCGTATTAAGCAAACCACAATCCTAGCAGATATAGGAGTTGAATGATGAGCATGTGGCCCCTGCAACTATTACTGCTTACTGCTGCTTAGTGATACAATGAGGTTACTTTGTTTGTGAGTCGGGATGGATATTCATAATGGTGCTGATGATAACGTGTTGGTGAATCTACCCTAATACAAGGTGATCGATGAGAGGCTGTGTAGGAGTACACAGTGGGTTGTCTCGTTGAACACCGCCTTAAGCACCGAGTTCTTGTATGGTAATCCAAGACAAAGAGTACAACGACACATTGGGCTCAGTGACCCCTCTCGGCCTAGTACCTTGATCAGTGTTGACGTCCAGGAGTCACATTAGTTCAGGCTTTCCATTTGGCATATGCATAGAAAAAGAATGGATGAAAGGTTGCATCATATAGATATGTGCGTGGATCTGTGAGGCAGTGAAACCATCTGTCAGAGGTGGCGTCTCGGTTGCCTACATTGTCTGAGTCCGTATCGTTGATCCGGCCGGACTCTCGAGCGGTGACAAACTCAGATAGTCGACTCCTGGAATAGACCGGTTGTGAGCGAAGTGTCGTGGTGAACATCCTCGCTGTCACCTCTTGAACGGTGGCGAGAAAAAGGCGGTAACCGATGGTCATGTATGTGTAGTTTACACCCCTGCAGGGTTAACAAAACTATTCGAATAGCCGCGTCTGCGGTCATGGACTACTTGGAACCTGTACCTGATTATTAGACAACTTGATTGGATACTCTAAAACTCGCAAGATAAGCGTGAGTGCTATGGCTTGCTTCCTCGTGGGGAAGTCGAGGAAGTAACCATAGTGGTGTATTGGTTGGAGACTTGGTAGTGGACTCGTGTACGCTTCTTACCTCAAGTCTGGTACTCGTAGTACAGGACTAGCCAAGTCAAATCTGGCATTTCTGCATGATGAAACCACACCTCCATTTACCTTCAAACTTGAGCATGAGTAGTATAGTTCTGATGTAAGTCTTGCGGAGTACGACTTTGTACTCACGTTTGCTTATTCTATGTTTTAGATGAGAACCCGGACCCCGATGGAGTCACCTTCGTGAAGCTCAACGTTGACCTTGGTAGTATAGTTCCAGACAGCAGTCTGGTCCCTCGTGGAAGGGCATGTATGTTTACAAGGCTTCTCTAAGCCCTTTGTTAAACTTGTCTGTACTCAAACCTAATTTTTTTCCGTTGTATGATGAAATGTTGATCACAGACATGTGATCTTTGTATGCTCTATGTGTAAGTAAATAAAGAAGTACTTTGTAGATTTGTGTGATGATACCTGCTGTTCATACTAGACATGTGTTCTGCGTGTATGATTATAACATGCATGTCTTAGTATGGGTTTTCGAGACCTTAGTTGTGATCTGGCTGGCGGTCTTTTATACACCAAGTGGCCCTTAGATGTGCGCAGCTTGGGGCATCGCGATGCGATTGCTCGAGACTCTGTCACGTGCACACTTTGTTGTATGATCGAGCCCGCCCTAGACCCCGACTAAGTGATCGGGATGGAGTTTGTTTATGTAAGGGTTATGATTCAATCGATAACATGGTTGAGGCGACTTGTCTATGAGTATGGGATATCACAACCCATAATCATTTAGACTTGTGAGCGGGCAATGAGGACCCATCTCAGTTGCCCATCCGGCCTGGATGGGATTCCCCTCACGTACGATGCTTTCCGGGAGTGTTCTGTGCATGGTCTTGTCCGCTTAGACAAGTGGGTACGGCTCTCGGCTCTCCATGTGATTGAGTTGTGACTGGAATTACATACACATATTCCGAGTCCCGACAGACTTGGTATCAGAGCAGGACTGTCTGTAGGTGTAAGGCCCGATATGCGGTACTGTTCCAGATCTAGTTGTTTCCATCCAGATCCGGGGACGAAGCACATATCGGTCCCATCGCGACATTTGACAATGCCATATGCCCCAGATTTCCAACATGATATCACCACATTACAGATACAAGGATACAACATCATCATACAATCGGCATACAACTGCCTTAATACAATACAACATCGGAAGATACATGTCTGAGTATAGACTATAATCAAATGCATACTGGCAAAGAGAAAAACATCGATCCCCATAACCACACGGGTCCAGGCCCTCCGCCGGGATCCGCCTAACTAGTCGTCGTCGAGTACTTCCTCTTCATGCACTCCCGGGGGGTATGTTGTACATGCCCACAAACACTAGCCAGGTGCTATGTGTGCTGCTCTGGTTGCCGAAAGGATTGACTCCATCGGTGCTCGCGACCAACACTACGTTCTTCGGATCCTTCCCATAGTCCACCTCGAAGTTCAATGCCTCCCATTGGGTCCCATCAGAAGGGTGACTCAACATCTTGTGTTTCTCTGGATCATTCTTTTCAGCTTCTTCCTTTTGTTGCTTCATTTCCGCATGCCAGCGCATGAGCTTAGCTTTCTTAGGGTCCGCGAAATAACGCTGCAGACGAGGAATGATCGGAAAGTACCACACCGTTCTTTGAGGACTTTTCTTCTTCTTCTTGTATCGACTGGCGCCGCACTTCAGACATACGGTGGACTCCGTGTACTGATGCCGATAAATGATGCAATCGTTAACGCAGACATGGTATCTAACATGCGGTAAATCCAGAGGACACACCATTTTCTTCGCATCATTGAAACTGGTCGGGCACGTGTTCCCCTTGGGAAGACGTTTTTTCCAGAATGACATGTTTTCGTCGAAGCATGTGTCGGTGATTTTGTGTTTTACTTTCATATCTAGAGCCATTAGAGCTACTTTAAGGCATGTATCCTCGGGATTGCATCCTTCATCCAATGGAGTAATCGCGTCCATCTCAAGTTGATTTAGCATGGCTTTATCTCGGGCGGTAGCTCTTGCGTTATTACTCGCCTCATTCAGAAGCAACTCTTGAAGATGCGGGTCCTGCACCCAGTCCATCGACGATGGTCCATCGCCGTCTTCTCCAGCATCTTCATCTTCATGATGATCATGCCCTTCGTCTTGATCTTCCTCATCATCATGCCCGGCATCTTCTACATGATGATTGTGTCATGCATCGTGATCATGTCCGGGAGATTCTTCGTCTTCTCGCCCGCCCTCGGCGCTATTTCTGCTTACTGTTTCCCGGCCACCGTGGACGAATTCATAATCTTCTTCATCACCTTGCCACCGATAGTCATCCATGAAACCACGCGTGAGCAGGTGCTACTTTATGGTTTTCGAATCCGGGTCCAAAAGGCACTTCAGCTTTCATCTTCGACACGGACATCTTATCTCCGTCTCGTTCTTTTGAATCATCTCGACCTTCGCGGAGCTCAAAAACCTATCCACGATTCCTTCGGTCATCTAGCTAACCATGGTCGCCTGCGGGGCATAGAGAAAAACGATATTTTAGAACCAATTTTTTTTGGCATGACCTTGCCTAATTATTAGGACAAAAAAGAATGCAAAGTGTGCAAAATTTTCGCCGAAAACAGAAATGAATCAACATTCCGGCAAAATATTGGCAACTATCGCATATGTGAGGTACCTACAAACAACACGTACATACATATCCCATGATCATCACACACCCATACATATATACCCCATGATCATCACACATACATATATACCCCATGATCATCACATCACACCACACATATACACCGACAAAATGTGTGTTCAAGAGAGAGCAAACTAGATCTATACACAACAATAAAGAGATATACCTTACTTACCAATGAAAAAAGGAGATACAACTACTTATTTTGGGTAGATATATGGTGTAAATAAGGTGAGGAGAAGGAAGGAACCGAGAGAATCTAGTTGGAGCTGGAGGTGGAGAAAGTGAGTGTGGTAGGGTGGCTCCAAAACATCTAGCTGCTCCCAGACTTAGCAATGGCGCACCTTCACCAATATGCGCTATTACTAAGTATGGGAGCTAATGGTGCACCAACAAGGGGTGCGCCATTACTAACTCTGGGAGAGGGGGACCAGAACAGTAATGGCGCATAGGGCACAAATGCGCCATTATTGTTACAAACTTAGTAATGGCACACCCCCAAGGCATGCGCTATTGATGTGTCATCAGGCCTGGGCCCACCCCTCCCCTAACTTAGCAATGGCGAACATCCCAGAAGTGCGCCATTAGCATCCCTGGTGGCTTATGGTGCACTTACGGGAAGTGCGCCATTGCTAAGTCAGGGAAGCGGGGCTGGTCTAGGAGCGAATGGGCGGTGGCGCACTTCTTTTCAAGTGCGCCGATAGTATCAAGCGCACTAATGGCGCACCAGGACATGGTGTCCTGGTGCGCCATTGCTATTTAGTAATGGCGCACTGGACATGTGGTGCTCCATTAGTGTCCATATTATCTATAGCTATTTCTCCAGTAGTGGGCTGAGCAACGAGCAATAGTAACATAGCAGTACATGGTTTGCTGGGAGGGGACATGGTTGTACGGTTTAAGAGAGGTTGTAAACATGTTAGGATCAAACATCGAACCTAACCTAGACTAGCATGCAAACCTTTGGTTATAATAGAATGGATCATAAGTAATGTATAGTCCTTGTCTGTTGATAAGTCGGGTTCCGAAGGTGTAGTCGATCGCAAACTCGCATCGTCTCCGAGAGTATCCGCGGAAACACACAAGAGGTAAACATTGGAAAGACAATCAACGGAGATTCATCTATTACTACGAAGTAATCATGAGAAAGTGACAATAAGAAGGCAACACGAGGCAACACACTGTATCGCATCTATCGTCGAGAGCGGTTACTAACAGGTTAAGTGGAGTACTCGTCATACACGACGGTACCGCACATTTAGAATGGTTCAAGTTGTTTAGCTGCACTACATGAGAAAAGGTTGTTAACATGGCATCTCACTCAAGCATGGCATATCACACAAACATGGCAAGAGGTGAAGAATAAATTAAACTATCTAATCTAGTCACTTTAAGTGGGGGTAAAACCTATACATGGACAACTATTGCGGACCCCACGATAAAAATGGAATTTGGTACTGTTTTTTCCTAAATATATTTTATTATTTGTTATTAGCAAGCAAGAGCAGCATAATCACAATATACACGAAATTGTAGTCAAGTTACAAGTAAAAAACATTTTAATCGGAGAAATAGTTAAAAAGTTATTAAATAAAGCATTTACAGTGGCATTACATGTAAATAGCAGTAAACAACATCTAAACAAAGCCAAACATGGCAAAGGATCATATCTTATTATTCTACACAAAATTCTAAGAAAGTTTCAAGTTTAAAGCGTCGTGATTCGAGATACCGATAAAAAGATACGCGCATCGCAAAAATATAACATTATCTTCCAATTATATAACCTAGAAAAGGAAAAAAAAAACTAACGGGCCGAATCTGGTCTAACGGGGCTGAACAGAGCGGCGCAAGATAATATCTAACGCATAGATCGCGAAATAGGTATGGGCCAAGCCCAACATCACATGGATAATAAAAGGGCCAGCTCACCTTGTGGGCTCGGCCCATGACGTCGGGTGGGCGACGCATAGCGACGCAGCGCCCAGGGGAGAGGTTCAGGCATGGGCCGAGGCGCGTGTTGGGCCGGTGGGGGCGCCGAGGCCCACGGCGGCAGTTGGAGGCGCTGGACCGGGAGGATCCCGACCCCGTACAGGACGGCGGCGACGCAAGGCATTGCCGGCGACTAGTCGCGGTGCTCCGGCGAGGTATGCAGGCGGCGCGGGGTGGAGCGGGTCGCGGAGGGACGGATCCGGTCGGCCTCGCGTCGGATCTGGGCGAGGAGGAAGGGCTTCCCGGCGAAGGGATAGCTCGGCTCGGGAGGCCGGCCATGGCGCGCGGCAGCGCATCCTGCACACGGGGAACAGGAGGGGTGAGGAGAGGAGAGGAACGGAGAAGAGGAGGCGGCGGCGCTGACCTGCTGGGGAGGCGGCTCGGCAAATCACTCGCCGGAGGTGGCGCGCGGCAGCGGCCGGACGAGGCTCGGGCTCGGGGAGAGGGAGGATCCCGGGAAGGATCTCCACGCGGTTGGGGCAAACTGGTGACGTGGATGCAGCGGATCCGTCCGATCTGGATCTGACGGTCCAGATCGGCGAATCTGGATCTGAGATGGGGTTGGTTGGCTGCTAACTTCGAGGTGGAGATGTTTAGGGATGGCGGATGGGTAAGGAAAACGCTAATCTCGGTTGTTCTGCTGCCCAAAAATGGTAGGGGAGATGCCTCTATTTATATCCAAGGTTAGGTGGGCTCGCAAATGACGAAAATACCCCAATTCTATCACCCGCGTCGTGCGTTACACGTTTATGATCGCCGAGACTCCGTACAGACTCCTTTTCGAATGAAACCTCGAACCACATGCTCCACGCAGTGAGCCGATTGATCGTACCTCACTTCGATACCATTCTGATAAAAATTTCCGACACCCAATTAAATAATCCATTTAATTATTAAATTGGATTTTTCGTTCCGATGGCGATGGCTGGTCTTGTGCCGGTTGCGATGGTTCTCGGGTGAAACCCGGTGTAGCAAAGGTCATGTGCCGTGGTGGAAAAGGGTCGGTCTCGCATCCGATACGAGAAATAGGGGGGAATATGCACCGATTAATAATTCGGCGAAGCAAACACTGCAAACAATACAGGCAATCAACCAATTCGCGCAGAAAAAAAATTGGGTGAAAATCCTGGGCTGTTACAGCAATCCCTACTCCTCACATCATATCTATCATTTTCCTTACTCGCCTATGATTGTCCTCATTGATGTGTGCCTTTTCACACATTTTTTTCTTCCTTCCCCATCATTTCTCTCTTTGCCATCCTAAGTGTCAACTTTCTTGCTTACGCTCATCCATTGCATGAGTGCTCAAAAAGTTGAAAGGGAGTGGATCAGTTTGACTTGTACCAGGATAGTTGTCTGGGGACGAGTCAAGATACGATTCCAAAGAAGACTAAGTGTGAAACTTTAGTAGATTGAGTTCTCAACTAAAATAAATAGTATGTTTTTTTCTCTAAACCCATCTCCCACTTCTTGCACACAAACACCATTTGGAGACATTCAAGTCACGGACAACGAGAGCTCTTGCACCTTTATGTCTTATGTTGCTTGTTTGAATGCTAATATAGACTCTTGCTTGTTATGACTTGAATTGAATTACATGATGTACTTGCCTTACTTAAAAGTTCTTATATGGTTGGTAGAATGTCACCACAAAAAATATGCTTGTTATCATTTACCTACTCGAGGACGAGCAGGAATTAAGCTTGGGGATGTTGATACGTCCCAAACGTATCTATAATTGGTGCTTGCTCCATGCATGTTTGGGGTGACATTGCTATGTTTTTTATGCACTTTCATACACTTTTGATCATATTTAAACTAACCTATTAACTCAGTGCACCACAGTGCCAGTTTCTGTTTTCTGCTGTTTTTGTATTTCAGGTTTTCCCATAACTTAAAGTACCCAAAAAATTCCGGGAAAAATATATAAAAAATAAGCGAGACGAAACCTTCCAGATGCCCGAAGGGGGGGCCAGGGGGGCCCACCAGGCGTCCAGTCCGTTGGTGGCGCGACCCCACACTAGGCCACGTCGGGGGGCGCCTGGACTCCTTGGTCCAACCCTGGCTGCCCCCCTTCGCCTATATTTACCCCGTCTTCCGAAACCCTCGATGAAAGAACCCTTTTTCGCGATCTCCCCTCTATTCCGCCCTCGCCGTGCTGCCAAGATCGGGGCTGCCAGGCGATCCTCTCCTGGCACCCTGCCTGACGAGGGGCTGACCCCATGACTCCTGCGTGTGAGGATACCTGGTGCATATGAAGACAAGAGGCCCGCTCGAAGCTTCGACAGGCCCACGACTGGCCCGCTCTAGGCACCGATGTAGCAGTCCGCGACTAATATGGAAGTCAAGACTTCGCGATCAAGGCAAGGCTAGAATTAGGCAATCGTCCCTGTAACCTGAGACTGACTCCCCGAGACCTGGCCTAGTATATAAGGCTGGGAGGGGGACGTCTCAGGACATCCAATCTACAATCAACAACTCCGGTCTTGCGCGAACTCGCCTAGATTTCCATTGTAATCGCCCCCTCACATAATATTATCGAGTAGGAAGTGCTTCTCCTGTTAGCCGACGAGTATCGCCAAACTGTTCTTTCTCTCCGATCTAACCTAGGGTCCCTGACCATGGGATTTGCCGAGGCTGATCCTCGTCAATTGGCGCCGCCCGAGGGGACTACATAGGTTGGAATCACGATCTCGGCGGTCCCATCTCCAGCAAGTCGTAACTCAAGGACTCGAAAAAGATCCAGCCCGCTCGAGGAATTCAAATTTATCGCAAACCTCTCCATCGCTCCACCAAGATCGCTCGGCACGCAGCTGGACCAAGTCCAATATTTTGGCGACTACCAAAGTCGTCATCGAAGGAGAAGAACTCGACGATCCAGAAGTCGAGCACAAGCCACTACCGCAAAGCCAACCAGGTCGCTGGACCAAGCACAAAATTTCTGCGCAGGAAACCCACTCGAGGAGTCGCAACACGCGACAGAAGCCTCGCCAGCCACTCGAAGACCCGCCGCCACCCGGACACCCGCCGCTGGACAAGACAACGACTCTGAAACTCATACCGGCAAGTATTACGACCCAGATCGAAGACCAGATGAATTCGCCAAGTTCATTTGGAACTACTCGATCAATGACGGAATAGAGCTCGACCCAAAGTCCCACTCCAGCATAGAAGACCACTCGCAGTCGTCCCAGGTCATGCGAAGACGAAGGCATGCCGGCTCAAGAAATATTTCAGCCAAAGAACAACTGGACGGACCCTGTACAATCAACTGTGTCGAGGACGACTCGGGACGCCTTAGAGCAAGCCACACCCTAAGAGATTGTCGTCTGTTCGCTGAACTCTCCAACAGCCTCAAGGAGGAGAAGCAGCGCGAAGCCAAACGGGCCCAGGAGCCAAGCAGTCGCCAGCACCAAATACAGAAGAGCAATACCCCATGTCTCACAGACGAGTCTGCATGATCCAAGAAGGACGAACCTCAAAAGCAAAACAGGACGCCCACACCCTGCAAACCCGAGCAGCCGAGGGCCTCAAAAACAGAAATCTACCAGCTATACGGCGCAGAAACCAACATCACCTTCTCACAAAGCGATCACCCACCCGCAATTCCAAGGCCAGGGCACGCACCACTGGTCCTCAACGCTTAGATCGGCGGTTACGACATGGACAGAATCTTCATGGATGGAGGCAGCAGCTTAAAAATAATCTTCACCAGCACCTTACGCAAGATGCTAATTTCGCGGTCAGTCTAGAAAAAGTCAGATGTCACAATTCACGGCATAGTTCCAGGCGAAGCATCTACCTCCCTCGGGACAATCGAGCTCGATGTCATCTTCGGAAGCAAGGGCAACTTCGCAAGAAAAGTCCTCGAGTTCAAAGTACTCGACTGGCAGTCCCAATACCACGCCATACTAGGACGACCCGCATTCGCACAATTCATGGCGGCCCCGCACTATGCATACCTCAAGCTCAAGATGCCAGGACCCTCAGGGGTCATCACAGTCAATGGAAGCTTCATCAAATCAGACCAGTGCGACCGTGACTTTCATGAAGTATCTGACACATTCGGAGCCCAGCAACAGCTCGAAGAGATAGCCATGGCAACAGATAGGAGCATCTTTCCACTAGCAAGCAGAAGTGAGTCAAAAGAATTCAATCGCGACTTTAGCGTCGACAGCGACACAGTCACCCACCAAGTTCACCCAACGGACCCGGACAAGACGGCCGGATCTACGCCCACCTCCCAGAAGAGCAAGCAGCCGCCCTCATGGCCCTCCTTCGTGAAGAGTGGAAAATCTTCGACTGGTGCCCAACCGACATGCCTGGAATACCATGAGATTTCGCAGAACACGCACTACACATACATCCAAACACCAAAACAGTAAAACAGGCGTTGCGCCGATTCTCAGAACCCAAGCGCAGAGCCATTGGAGAAGAGGTCAACCGTCTACTCGACGCGCAATTCATTATAGAGACGAAGAAGGACACCTGGATCACAAACCCAGTATTGGTACCAAAAAAGGAGACCAACGTACGGCGGATGTGTGTCGACTACGAGCCCCTCAACAAACACTGCCCGAAAGACCACTTTTCCCTGCCAAGGATAGACCAGATAATCGACTCCACCGCAGGATGCGACCCCCTATCTTTCCTCGGCGCCTACTTAGGATACAACCAAATCGTAATGAAGGAAGAAGACGAAGAACACACCTCGTTCATCACCCCCTATGGTGTATTCTGCTACAAAATAATGCCTTTCGGATTGAAAAATGCCGGAGCCACGTACCAACGGATGATGTAAGCATGCCTGAGAGATCAAATCGGCAGAAACGTCCAAGTCTATGTGGACGACAGCGTCATCAAAACATATAGTGCAGGCACACTACTCGACGACCTCCAAGAAACCTTCGCCGCTCTCAACAAATACAGAATCAAGCTCAACCCAAAAAAGTGTGTGTTCGGCGTCCCAGCCGGAAAACTACTCGGGTACATGGACTCCGCTCGAGGAGTCGAAGCAAACCCTGAAAAATTCCAAGCAATCGCCAAGATGCAAGAACCAGTCAACATCCGGGGCGTACAACAACTCACAGGAAAACTCGCAGCACTGATCCGTTTCATCAGCATTCTAGGAGAAAGGACCCTACCATTATACCAGCTGCTCAGAAAAGGAGAAAAATTCGAGTGGACGAAGGAAGCCCGCAACGCATTCGCAGACCTAAATAAGACTCTCTCGACACCATCAATCCTGCGGTGCCCAAGGAGCAAGAACCACTCTACCTCTACATAGCGGCACGCAGCAGCGTAGTCAGCACGACGCTCGTCGTCGAGCGCGTGGAAGAAGGCAAAATCCAGAGCATCCAAAGGCCAATCTACTACTTAAGCATGCTCCTCACAAAATCCCAGCAGCGGTACCCGCACTACCAGAAGCTCGTATACGCCATCGTCATGACTTCAAGGAAAGTAACACACTACATAGACGAGCACCGCATCACGATCGTGAGCAGCGCACAACTCCCGGACATCCTCAACAATCCCGGAGCAACTGTAAGAGTCGCCGAATGGAACATCGAGCTTAGTCCCCGCGATCTACAATTCAAGCACCCAACGACGATCAAAGCCCAAGTACTCCCAGACTTTCTGGTCGAGTGTACAGAAGTGCAAACACCCGGCCCCCCAGACCTGTCCTACTCATGGACAATGTTCTTCGACGGATCAAAAAGATAGCAAGGAGCTGGGGCAGGCGCCCTACTAGTCTCCCCCAAAGGATCCAAACTCAGATACATACTTCAGATTAACTTCAGCAATGCCTCAAACAACGAAGTATAATATGAGGCACTACTCCATGGCATGCGCATGGCGAAAGCTTGTGGCGCCACTCGCCTCTCAATCTACGGCGAATCCAACCTCGTCGTCCAGCAGGCAATGAGAGAATGCGAAGCAGTCACAGAAAACATGATGGCTTACCGGAAGCTCTACAACACCCTGGAAGGAGGATTCGACGGTTGCGAGCTAAACTACATCTCCAGAGCAAATAATACAGAAGCAGACGAGCTCGCAAACATTGGATCAACCCGAGGAACCATCTGTCAGGCCCGATATGCGGTACTGTTCCAGATCTAGATGTTTCCATCCAGATTCTGGGACGAAGCACATATCGGTCCCACCGCGATTTATGAAATAGCCATATGCCCCGGATTTCCAACATGATATCACAATATTACAGATATAAGGATACAACATCTCATACAATCGGCATACAACTGCCTTAATACAATACAACAGCGGAAGATACATGTCTGAGTACAAACTACAATCAAATGACTAGTGGCAAAGAGAAAAACATCGATCCCCATAACCACACGGGTCCAAGCCCTGCCGGGATACGCCTAACTAGTCGTCGTCGAGTATCCACATGAAACGTCGATCACCATACCTGTGTCGATCAAGAACCTTGAAAAGAGTTTGGGGTAGTATCATGAGTACAGAAGTACTCATCAGCCAACTGTAGTGGTCAACTGACCCAACAAGGACTTCATCACGTGTCATTCTAGGACAATTAGTAGTTTACGGTAAGGATGGGGTAAGTGGTGAGGTTGCTGCCGCACTAGCATTTATGAAGTGGCTAACGATCTAGAGAGTAAGATAAGAAGCCAAGAATTCGATGAGGAATCGCCTCCAACAAGTCTGCTATCAACTACTTACGCAAGCATAACACCTATCCTAACCTTGTCCTCCTCTTCGCATCCCGACGAAGAAGAAGCAGTCAAGGCACACACACGTTGATCAAGTTATTAAGTTTATCTCTGTTGTTGTTGTCTATGAACAAGGAGTAGGTCTCAAGTCGTCCATAACCGTGGGCACGGCTTCTCGAAAAGATTTAACCCTGCAGGGGTGTACCAACTTCCCATTACAAGGTTCCGCATGCACGCCCATGTCTCTCAGTTGCTACCCATCATAGGCAACCATTTTATGATTTAGTTCCGAGAGATCCGAAACGACAGGTCCCTGTAACTAACAACGAAAAAATCCGGGTGGCCCCCGGTGAGTCGACATCCATCTCAGGAGCTGGCCGCTCTCTCGATCTGGTCTCTACTGTTTGTCGCAGGTTTGGATTGCCGGTAATTCTCACATGAGGTCGGGTCCTCCGCCGGACAGGTTGGACCAACAAAGAAACTATGTCTCCGCTGGCCTAGGTTGTTTTAAAATGATGTCTGCTAGGAGCTACCCGAAAAACATATATGCATGTTTTTCAAATGGTAATTCATCTTGGGCCAGCAATAGAAATGTTTGAAGCTAGGTACATAAGAAAAGGGGACCCCATAGCATCCCACAAGCGGTTAGGCACGCTCAGTCTTAAAACCAATACCCGGAACTCGGATCCTAGGTGACTCGAATGGAAAAAAACGTCGGGGCGGGATAGCCTAGACCTTCCATCCTTCGTCGAATATAGTCAACATTTATAATAATCATATCATCAACAACAATATAATAATGTGATAGCCCAAAACCAAGGATTAACAGGGTAACATCGTAGCATCCTAAGCATGCATACTAAGCAGGGACTGAGCAACGAGCAATAGTAACATAGCAGTACATTGCTTGCTGGGAGGAGACATGGCTGTATCGGTTTGAAAGAGGCTGTAAACATTGTGTAGGATCAAACATCGAACCTATCCTAGACTAGCATGCAAACCGTTGGTTGAAATAGAATGGATCATAAGTAATGTATAGTCCTTGCCTGTTGATAACTCGGGTTCCGAAGGTGTAGTTGATCGCAAGCTCGCATCGTCTCTGAAGGTACCCGCGGAAGCACACAAGACGGTAAACACTGGAAATCAATCAACGAGCAAGCATCTATTACTACGAAGCAAACACGAGCAAGCATCAACAAGAAGGCAACACGAGACATCGCACCTACCGTCGAGAGCGGTTGCTAATAGGTTAAGTGGGTATTCGTCACACACGACGATACCGCACATTTATAAAGGTTCAAGTGGTTTAGCTGCACAAAGTGAGCAAAGGTTGTTAACATGGCATCTCACTCAATCATGGCATAGCACACAAACATGAAAAGAGGTGAAGCGTAAGATAAACTACCTATAATAGTCAATTTAAGTGAGGCACAACCTAAACATGGCATACCACTAAGTGCCACACGACAATTTAAGAATTTGGTACTGTTCTTCCCTAAACCATATTTTAGGTTGGTTAACAGCAGCAAACAATATCATAAAAACAAGGTACACGAAATTCTAATCAAGTTGCATATAAAGAACACTCCAAACGGAGTTACGGTTAAAAGATATAAGCAAAACAGGTTTGGAACACAATCTGCCAACATCAGGAAGCACACTTTAGAGCAATGCATAAACAGGATAATGAATGCAAACATGCTCATAAATGATACGCAAGTAAAATAGACATGGCAGGGATGGCATGGCAAAATGAATCATGCAAAAAGACATCATGGATCACTAGTTATAAGCAACACAAAAAGCTATAAAACATTACTGGTCTAGGACTTAGTGAAAATCAGGGAAAACATGGCAGAATGTATTATTTTCATGTTGTATAAACAGGGGTAAAACTATATGAAAAAGTGCAGCAACATGACATAGCAATAGATGAGCATGGAGTAGGCATGATGATGATCAGGTACAAACAAGAATCAAGGTCATAGGTATAACAGATCAAAAGATATTAAGCGTGCAACATGGCATCGGAAAGTTACAGACTTAGAGAAAAACAGAGGTGGCTGTCAACAACAGCAGCATAGCAACTTTGAAGCTAAACATAACTATGACCAAAAATGCTAACATGACAATGAAATATATATAATGAAAGTAGACATGATGCTTAGCAGTATGGAACAAGAATCAATGCAATAGGCCTCATGGATGTGTCACAATCATCAAGCAAACTTGCAATAAAATAACAGCAGCATCACTTGACAGGAAATTAGCAGTAGTTAACAGTCTGATGCCCACTTCAATAGTGATTAACAACATCAAGATGGCCACAATTCAAAATGCTCACAAAATATGAAAGTTAGAGCATATCAAGCACAACAACTTTCCTTTTGGGTGCAACGTCATCCGGGCTACCGTTTAATCGCACATCTACTCGCAAAAACGAATCAGCAGCACAATTATCACAGACTTAGAAAAATTCGCAGAGGGGAAAAATAGCTCACCATGGGCCTCGGCCCATGAGGCCGGCGGATCTGGAGATAGCCTTGGGCCTGGAGGCGGTTGTTGGGGAAGTGGGCCGCAGGATCTTCCCCGTGGCGTTGCTGGGCCAAGGGGCAAGGAGGCCGGCTGGGCTCGGCCCACGTCGGTGGCGACCGGCTCGGCCTGGTCCTCTCCAGGACGATGACCGCGGCAGCGAGCGGCGCGACGGAGGGGACGGGGCGGCCGGCTCCACGCGCGGCGGTGAAGGAGGTCGCCGGATCCGGGCGGATCCGGTCACCGGCGGGAACCAGGAGGCGGCGCGAGCTCGGGCTTCGGCCTCCACGGCTGCTGCGCTCGGCCTCGAGCTCCATGGCGGGGCGGCGGCCGCCAACTGCTGTAGGGGGGGAAGGGGAAGGCGGCGGTGAGGCAGGAAGGAGAGAGGGAGTCCGGCGAGGTGCTCCTTACCATGGAGGCGCGCGCGGCGGCGCGTTGTCCTCGGGAGGCGGCGGCGCAGTGAGGTTGGAGGAGAGAGGAGGTGGAAGTCTAGGACGCATCAGGGCCGTCGGATCTCCGGATCTGACGGTCCAGATCAGATGGGGCTAGTGTTTGGACGAAAAATGGGCTAAAATGCGAAAAATGGGGCAGATATGGGGGTGTGGCTGCAATTTTTGGCTAGGGAAACCCTAGAAAGGGGTGGGAGTGTGGTGGTCTTTATATAGCCCAGGTGGCTGGCAGTTTGAAAAAACATCCCCGGTTTCTCTCTCGCGCGTGCGGTGTTTACGTTTCTGACCGCCGGGGTCCGCGGGACCTCCGATTCGGGTAAAACTTCGAACTGCGCGATCAGCGCGTCGAGCCGGAGGCGTTCACCTCGCGCTGGAACCGTTTCGAGAAAAGTTTCCCGCGCGCTATAAAAATATCCCGTTTTCTTATTAAACGGGACTTTTTGTTCCGTTGGCTGCGGCTGGTCTCGTGCAGGTTTTGCGATGGTGATCAGGCGAAACTTGGTGTTGCAAGGTCGAGTGTCAGTGTGGCAAGGGTCGGTCTCCGTACGGTACGAGTTAAGAGGGGTAAATAATCACTGATCGATAAATCGGGGATGCAAACACCTCAAACAAATCAGACAATCAAACCATTCACACCGAAAACAAAAAATTTAATTTTTTTGAAATCTGGGTTGTTACACCATCCCTGTAGGCGTTTTCCTCGAAAGCATTTGCCAGAGGTCAATCAAAACCAAGGCACCAGCACAAGAGACAGTCGCAGAGGACGACGACACAAACGAACCAGCACAAGTAGCGGCGGCGAACCCAACAGATGACGCAGGCAACGAAGCAGTCGAAGAAGAACCAGCCGCGCCCGAAGGCCCAGCCTCGAAAATACCGTTCCTTCGATTTCTAATCGAAGGAACCTTACGACAAGACGTCGCAGAAGCTTGACGCATCAGCCGACGATCTAAAGCATTCACAATAATCAACGGACAGCTCTACAAGCGCAGCATCTCTCAGGTCCTCCAAAAGTGCATCGAGGAGGAAGACGGCAAGGCCCTATTGCTTGAGATCCACAAAGGCACTTGCGGGCACAACGCGAGCAGTCGTGCACTCGTGGCCAAATCCTTCCGAGCAGGTTTCTACTGGCCAACCGCAATGAAAAATGCGGAAGACATCGTACGACGCTACCTCGCCTACCAAAAATTCGCTAGCAGGCCGCACGTCGCAGCATCAGAACTCAAAACAATACTGCTATCCTGGATGTTCGCCACCTAGGGACTCGATATGGTGGGTCCACTCAAGAAATCTTCAAAATAAGTCCGAACACATCTACTTGTAGCAGTAGACAAGTTCACCAAGTGGATCGAGCCAGTGCCAATCACCATCTCAACAGCCCCACGTCAGTCAACTTCATCAAGTCCATCATCTTCAGATTCGGCGTACCCCATAACATCTTCACAGATAATGGCACAAACTTCACAGAGACAGAATTCCAGAATTTCTGCCAAGATCTGGGCATTAAAATCAACTACGCGTCAGTCGCGCACCCACAATCTAACGGCCAGGTGGAAAAGGCAAACAGTTTAGTGTGCGGAGGAATTAAAAAGCGGCTCCTCGCACCACTCGAACAAGCTGCAGGCAACTAGGTAGAAGAACTCCCCTCAGTCCTGTGGAGCCTGCGCACTACACCCAACACCTCAACCAAGTACACACCCTTTTTCATGGTATATGGAGTAGAAGCGGTACTACCGCACGACCTAAAGTTTGGAGCTCCCCGAGTCATGGGGTACGAAGAAGAAGAGGCAGAAGAAGCACTACAGTATGATAAAGACATAGCAGATGAAGCAAGGGACACAACCATAGCAAGGTCAGAAGGATACCAGGACAAACTACGCACGTACCAGAGCAGTCGCATGCGGACTAGAACTTTCCGCAAAGGAGATCTCGTCCTGCGACTAATACAAGAAAAAGTGCACAAACTTGCCCCGCAGTGGGAAGGACCATTCATAATCTCCGAGGTCATAGGAGGAGGTGCATACAGGCTGAAGAATCGGAAGACCGACGAAGACGTGGGCAACCCGTGGAACGTGGAAAACTTGCGCCTGTTCTACCCATAGCCTACCCATAGACACCACCAGGAGTATCGGCAGCCCATGTAAAAAAATCGAAGCAATAAAAGGTGTTTCCCAAATAATACCACTAAAGCACTTGGGGGCTCGAGCACAAACTCCCCCCGAGAGACGCTATCTTCCCTTACGCGACGCTACATAAAAGCCCGCGGGGCTCGAGCACATACTCCCCCCGAGGGACGCTATCTTCGCTTATGCGACGATACATAAAAGCACTCGGGGGCTCGAGCACAAAACTCCCCCCGAGAGACGCTATCTTCGCTTAAGCGACGCTACATAAAAGCACTCGGGGGCTCGAGCGCATACTCCCCCTGAGAGACGCTATCTTCGCTTATGCGATGATACATAAAATCACTCGGGGGCTTGAGCACAAACTCCCCCCGAGAGAGGCTATCTTCACTTACACAAACGCTACATAAAAACACTCGTGGCCTAGACCGCATACCCCACCCCCCCCCCCGACGGACGACATATTCTGCTTACACAGCCACAAAAGCAAAGACTCGGGAGCTCAAACACCAGTTCCCCCCGAAAAAGCATCACTTCATTCATATACCCCACTCGGAACTTTTTCAGGCGCGTTTTAAAGATAAGGACAAAGCAAGACAGAAAAATTACTTAGTCTTCAACTGATCACAAATGATCACCTAAAGACTTGGGGACTACTCCCATCGGAAGCACTGCCGCGCACCCGATGAAAATTTGGAACAACTAAGCAGCTACAAGAAAGGACGGTCTGGGTGAATAAAAGCTCGCAGCCTACGTTTGATTCTACAAATCAAATGTAGCCTCGGGGGCTACTCCCAGCGGGAGCGTTGCCGCGAACCCGATAAACTTATACAAAGGAGTCGAAGAAAATTCTTCATTACAAAGGAGTCGAAGACAATTCTTCATTACAAAGGAGTCGAAGACAATTCTTCATTACAAAGGAGTCAAAGACAATTTCTCATTACAAAAACTTGAGGATAGTTCTCATTACAAAAGGACTCGAGCAGCTACAAGAAGGATTACAATACTAATTATCCCAAGGAATTATGACCTCTACATGTGTGCTCATGCTGAGATAATTGGCACTTTCGTGCCAGAACCTGACGAGCATCACCACAGACAAAGTAATAACAAAGCCCGTGAAGAAGCAAGTCGCCGCCCTCCAGTTCTACAAGGTGCCTCGCCTATTGACGCACACGCTTGACGACTGGCTTGACGTACAGCTCCTCTTTAGAACTAGAAGAGCAAGCACCACCAGCCGAAGAGTCAGTCGAAGACATTGGAGAGGAAGACGAAGGACTTCTAGATCCACCAGAACTACCACTGCTTTTCTCCTCCCAGTACGGATCCAGACGATTGCCACCAGCATCAAATGCAAGAACAGTGAGAGTATCTTCGCCATCAAAACGACAACAAAGGCTATCCCCGTCACGCAGATTCAACTGACGAGAGAACGTCCTCTAGCCAGATCCAAGAAAAATCAGGGATGAATTGTCAACTTCCAATTCCACCCAAGAAGAAGATCGAGCGCATCCTTGAAGATGGAGCCAGAGACCCCTCAAATTAAGCTCAGAAGCAATGGTGGCAAGCGAGAACGGAAGAGGAATCCGGGAAGCGGTCCGGCTAAGAACACGCAAAAGGAAATCACAGCGCCAAATTCCCTCCTCCATGGAAGAAGAGGAAGGCACCGACGTAGCACCACGTCGTCCACCGCGCGAAGAACAAGGCGTTCGGCCACCACGACCGCGACGGCCACGACCTAGGCTAGTCACACCACCACCACGCTTCGGCGCCATATGAAGAAGAAGCGGAAGAGAAAGGAGCGAAGGATGGATGCCAAGGACAGGCAAACAATAGGAAGTATTTATAGCACAATCCAAAGGAAAACCAGGAAAACATGCAGAAGCCCAGGCAGTGCCATCATTAAATCAAATACCAAGCACGCCAGGCTTTACGAATTCCAAGACAAGATGCCTTCACACGGTCAGCACTATTTAAAGGACACGTCAAATCTAGCTTGTTTCGCATACACGCCATGGAAACCCAACGGGCAACAGGAATCACGGCATCCAAGTCGTCATTATGACTGGACAGAAGACGCGACGGATCAAAGATCAAGCATCACCCTCGGTCAACAAAGAGCATCATTACGATGTCTATCCTAGCAGCATCTAAAGAAAGACGGATCAAGACAAGAACAATTGGGAAAAACGCAGACAGGCAAAAACCACCTGTCTATCGGTGCTTAAATATTCTGATTTTCGATCCAAAATCTTTACTCCCATCGAGAGCTCCCTGCCTTCGCTGTAAGCAAGGCTCAAACATCTACAGGGTTCCTGGTGCTCCCTCACCCAGAATGAAAATACGTGCTCGAGTAATCACTCGCACTAGCTGAAACGACATATCTTCAGAGTTCGGGTGCTCCCTCGCCCTGAAGACAGCAAAGCATTCGACTGACTACTCGCAAAGACTCAACAAGTATTCGACAATATGATCTACTCGCGCACTCGATGACTTTCCGAGTGGGCGCTTTCTTATTTTCCTCGCCCAAGTTCGCCAGGAGCTCCGCGGGTGACTACTAATAGCAAGCTTAATCGTTTAATCCAAGTGGGTGCATCTCTAATTAGGGTCCGCGATTTTATAAAATGATGCCTGGGCTGCGACTTGCTATACCCAGATGCCACGCAAGCTTAGCGTGTAGGTAGGACCCCGCTGCGCAGACGGCCGGGCTGGGACTTGCCACATTTTCCATGCGCTCGCATGATAGAAAGATGATCCGATAACGGACGCGGCTATTTACTGGGGCCGACAACATTGATCCTATAAGACCTGCAGCGGCATGAACTTTGCTAGACACCGGTCGTTCCCAAGTTCGTGTCGAGGGACACAGGATTGATTGGGCTAATGAGGTATTTGCCACTAGTTCAATTCACCAAGGTTCAACCAGTCGACTACCTTGGGCCCTTTCAGCTTAGCATCCCTCGAAATAAACACATTTTTCATGGCTAAAGCTGCCAGCGACTCGCAGCCGCGCTGCGCATATGAAAGCGAACGAGGATGAATTCGAGTCACTGCGCGACTCTTCGAGTCCCCCAGGCACTCGGAGGATACTGACGAGGGGGTGACCCCATGAATCCTGCGTGTGAGGATACCTGGTGCATACGAAGACAAGAGGCCCGCTGGAAGCTTCGATAGACCCACGACTGGCCCTCTCTAGGCACCGACGTAGGAGTCCACGACTAATATGGAAGTCAAGACTTGGCGATCAAGGCAAGGCTAGAATTAGACAATCGTCCTGTAACCTGAGACCGACTCCCCGAGACCTAGCCTAGTATATAAAGGCTGGGAGGGGGGATGTCTCACGACATCCAATCTACAATCAACACCTCCGGTCTTGCGCGAACTCGCCTAGATTTCCGCTGTAATCACCCCCTCACATAATATTATCGAGCAGGAAGTGCTTCTCCTGTTAGCCGATGAGCATCGCCAACCTGTTCTTTCTCTCTGATCTAACCCAAGGTCCCTGACCATGGGATTTTCCGAGGTTGATCCTCGTCACTGCCGGAGGGAGGATTGACCTTCCGGAGCTTCTCCACCACCATGGACGCTTCCCGGATGAGTCGTGAGTAGTCCACCATGGACCATGGGTGCATGATCAATAGCTATGTGATGTCTTCTCTCCATCTTTGTTATTCAATGTTTAGACCTTGTGAGCTCCCCTACATGATCAAGGCAGATATGTAATTTTACTGTTGTTGCTATGTTGAGTTTGCTGGGATCTGATGGATTATAAGATTATGTTCAGATTGTGACGAGTAATATATTTGGTTCTTCTTATTTTATATTTATGTTCTTGAGTAATTCTTGCATGTTCTCCGTTGCTTTTTATTGCTTTGACCAACTAGTAGATAGTAACTCCAATAGGGAGTTTTATGCATGATTGTGGGTTCATGCCCCCCAATGACTAGCTTGAGTGACAGAAACATGAGTCTAGGGGATGTATTGTTGCCACCAGGGGGAAAACAATGGTGCTTGTACTTGCGGTTGCAAGGATTGTTTACTTTACGCAAAGTTCTTTTAATGCAGTTGTCTATTGCTTTGGGTTTACACTTTGGGTGGGGCTCGCAACTTAATACCAAAGAGATGTTTTGGATAGATATCTCAAGGTGGATGATTAGTGAGTAGATGCAGATGGATTTCGGTCTACTTCTCTTGGTGTACTGCCCATGATGTTGAGCTTCTTCCTTTCTTTTTTAGCATAGTTAGCATTGCGGTGCGTTTTTTATCATGTCAATTTCCCAGCTGTAATTTTTTCACCTCACATAGCTTTTTATCATCTTTTGGGAGAGAGACATCACTAGTGAACTTCATGGGACCCCGGTCCATATTTCCACCAATGTTTAGACTTTGCATTTATCATTATCACTTCCATTATCTCTTGCGTTTGATCCTTTGTAAACGGCAAGGACGGAGAGATTGACAACCTCTCTGTACTCTTTGGGAGCAAAGGTATTTGTATTTGTGTGCAGGTCCAGGTGAAGTAAGCAACCTTCGGTTGTGAACGGCGCCATTGTTCACTCTACCACCTACTTTTCTTCGTTGGAGTCCTACTGGTTCGATCTCAACCTTGGTATCTTTGCCAAGGGAAATTATCGCTACGCTACATCTTAACCTTCCACTTGGGTTGCCAATGAGGAGCACTACTTCAGTGCCAACATACGCCAAGACAAGTAGACCGAAATCCATCTGTATCTACTCACTAATCATCCACCTTGAGATATCTATCCAGAACTTCTCGCTAGTATTAAGTTGCAAGCAGACAACTGCATTAACAAACTTTGCGTAAGGTAAACAATCCTTGCAACCGCGGTTACAAGCATCGTTTTTTTCTCCCTGGTGGAAACAACACATCCCCTAGTCTCATGTTTATGTCACTCAAGCAAGACATCGGGGGCATGAACCCAAAATCATGCATAAACGCTCCCTCTTGGAGTTACTATCTACTACTTGGCCAAAGCATTAAAAAGTAACGGAGAACATGCAATAATTACTCAAGAACAAAATATAAAAGGTAAAACAAATATATAACTCATCACGATCTGAACATAATCTCACAATCCATCGGATCCCAACAAACACAACATAGAAACAGCAGGAAAATTCGTGATGTGGGGATCTCCTCGAGGGTTTTCAGGATGATGAGGTAATATAGGCCGAAGGGGCGGCCAGATGTGGGCCATGGCGCCCAGGCGGCCACCTGGCGCGGCCAGGGGGGTGGTCGCACCAACTGGGCGCCTGGTGGGGCCCCCTGGCCCTCCTTTGGGGCTCCGGAAGCTTCCGTTATGTTGATTTTATCTGATTTTTCTGGAATTTTCGGAGCTCTGTAAATTGGGGGAAAAACCTACAACTTACAGACATCAACAGACAGAAACTGGCACTAGGTGCACTGATTTAGTACGTTAGTCCAAATATGTGTAAAATGATATAAAAGTGTAGCAAAATATGTAGTAATGTCACATAAAAGAGCATGGAACAAGCAGAAATTATAGATACGTTTGGGACGTATCACTTAGTCACCAGGGCGCGATTGCTCGCGTGGTGTCCGCAAACTCCTTCATGGATTTCGAGTAGTAGTGTCTTGCCATCTTCTTCCCCGATGCACTTTTTGAGAACTTGAGAAATGATGCACTTGTAGAGATGCCAATTGATTATGGTGAACGCCTTGGATCGTTGGCTGATGCGCCGAGCTTCTGTGACATCTTGCGGCAGGATGCCATGTATTAAATATCTGAGGAAAGGTCTTGTCCAGGCCGAACCTTCGGGTACAGTCGTATTTTCCACCTCGTCTGCGTTGTTGCCTTCTTCGTCAGCGACTGGGTCTGCTACTGCTACTTGTGCTTGTGCGTTTGCGTTTCTAGCTTTTGTGGCTACTGCTGACTCGAGTGCTTTGGTTTTGATTGATCTCCGACTAATACTTTTGAGGAAAACTCCAGGGGGGATTGGCCCTCAGGTTGATCCGATGTTTGCGAGCTCGTCCGCTTCTGTGTTATTTGCCCTGGTGACATAGTTGAGCTCACACCCATCGAACTATTCTTCTAAAGTGTTGTAGAGCTGCTGGTATGCCGACATGTTATCTGTGACTGCTTTGCTGTCTCTCATTGCTTGCTAGAAGACGAGGTTGGAGTCGCCATAGATTACGAGGTGAGTGGCGCCGCAGGATTTTTCCATGTGTATGCCATGGAGGAGTGCCTCATATTCCGCTTCGTTGTTTGATGCCTTATCGAAGTTGATCTAGAGTAGGTATCTGAGCTTGTCTCCTTTGGGTGAGATTAGCACGACAGCTGCTCCAGCTCCTTGGTGCCTTTTTGATCTGTCGAAGAACATCTTCCATGAGTTGGAGAGGCCCGGAGGGCCGGGTGTTTATACCTCCATCCACTCGACCATGAAATCTGGGAGAATTTGTGATTTGATCGCTGTTGGGTGCCTGAATTGCAAGTCGTGACGTCTGAGTTTGATATTCCACTCGACGACTCGACCCGTTGCTCCTGGGTTGTTGACGATGTCCGAGAGTGGTGCGAAGCTCACTATCGTAATTGGGTGATCCTCGAAGTAATGTGTTACTTTTCTTGACGTCATGACGATGGCGTACACGAGTGATGACCAACAAGTGTAGACTTTTAACCCAACGAGGAGCACAAGGTATTGACAAGTGATCTTGAGATAGGAATAACTGCAAGTACTGAAAGATAGCTTTTTATGGGTTTTCTAGTATAAGTAATAAGAGGATTAAGGAAAAAAAATTAAATTGTGATAAGGTGCACCAAGGTGGCCCAGTCCTTTTGTGCAAAGGATAAGCCAAAGGATTTAAACTTATAAAGGCTAGAGCGTTCTTGAGGACACACGCGAGAGATAGCCATGTGCCTTCTCCATATTCCGTATTGGTATTATGTTTTGTATTGATGAGTGTTGTGTGGGTGGACCTATGCTAGTGCACTTCCTAGACTAAGATTAGCACACTCTTATGATTAAACCTCTTGCAAGCATCCGCAAATACAAGAGAGAAATCAAGGCAAAACCTAACCATAGCAATAAACTTTAGGGCCCAACAATTCCTCGTGAAAAAGTGTGCGAACTGGGGTTCATGTTTCTGTCACTCCGGCAACTCACCAAAGCATACTTTATACACAATTCATTCCCCTAGGTCCTTCAAAAAGGGAAGTGTTGTGTAGTCGACGTTCACACAACTGATGGTATGGAAGTGATAATGGCTTCTCGCCCTTCATTGATTACCCCAAGTGGAAGGTGAGAAGTAGGATAGCAGTAAATTTCCCCTATGTAGAGGATAGGGTTTGTCTCCCGTAGGACTCCGGCAATGATAAGTAGGTGGTTCGACAAGTGATGCGCCGTCTGAAAAGAATCACTTTCTTCTCCTGGACCTGCACACGACACAAATAACTTTGCTCCCAACGAAGTTCAGAAAGGTTGTCAATCTCTCCGGTCTTGTTGTTTACAACGGATCAAAAACAAAAGGGATAATGATAATGATAGCAACTGAAAGTAAATGCGAGAAAATAAATGAGCGTGTAAACAGTGATGAGAATATGGACCGGGGTTCCGTGATATTCACTAGTGATGTATCTCTCCCAAAAGACGATAAGACTGCTATGTGAGGTAAACAAATTACAGATAGGCAATTGACAGGATTATAAACGCACCGCAATGCTAACTCTGCTACAAAAGAAAGGAAGAGGCTCAAAAGCATGGACAGTACGCCAAAATAAGTAGACTGAAATCCATCTACATCTCACTAGTATTAAGTTGCGAGCCCCACCCAAAGTGTAAACCCAAAGCAACATACAACTGCATTAAAAACAACTTTGCGTAAAGTAAACAATCCTTGCAACCGCGGTTACAAGCACCATTGTTTCCCCCTTGTGGCCATAGCACATCCGCTAGACTCATGTTTCTGTCACTCAAGCGTATCATCAGTGGGCATGTACCCACAATCGAGCATAATGTTCCCTCTTGGAGTTACTACCTACCACTTGGCCAAAGCAATAAACAACAATGGAGAACATGCAAGAATTACATCGGAACAAAAATACAAAAGATAAGAACCAATTATATTACTCTATCACAATCTGAACATAATCTCATAATCCATCAGATCCCATCAAACTCAGCATAGAAAAAGAAGTAAGATTACATATGTGCCTCGATCATGTAGGGCAGCTCACGAGGTCTAAACCATGAAGAACAAAGAGGGGAGGAGAACATCACATAGCTACTGATCACGGACCCATGGTCCAAAGGAAACTACTCACGGCACATCCAGGAAGCGTCCATGGTGGAGGAGAAGCTTCCGGAGGTCAATCCTCCCTCCGGCAGGGTGCCAGGAAGGGTCCTGACGGTGTTCCCGATCTTGGAAGCGTGGCGGCGGCGGAACAGAGGCGAGATTGCGAAAAAGGGTTCTGTCTTCGGAGGTTTCCCGTGACAGAGATTAAATAGGCAAAGGGGGGCCGCCAGGGGGGGCCGCCAGTAGTCCAGGCGCCCCCCCCTGGCGTGGCCGCGCCAGGTGGCCGCCTGGGCACCTGGTGGTGGCCCCTCGGCCTTCCTTCGGGGCTCTAGAATCTTCCGGCACGCTGATTTTTTATCTGATTTTCCTGGATTTTTGGAGCACTTTCTATATGGCGGAAAACTGAAAGAGAAAAACAACAGAAAACAGAATCAGGCACTGGGGTGCACTGAGTTAATAGGTTAGTCCAAATATGATCAAAAGTGTATGAAAGTGTATCTATATCATAGCAATATCACACAAAACATGCATGGAGCGAGCAGAAATTATCGGTACGTTTGGGACGTATCAACATCCCCAAGCTTAATTCCTGCTCGTCCTCGAGTAGGTAAATGATAACAAGCATAATTTCTGTGGTGACATGCTACCAACCATATAAGAACTTTGAAAAGTAAAGCAATCAAGGTATGTGATTCAATTCAAGTCATAACATGCAATAGTCTATATTAGCATTGAAACAAGCAACGGAAGAACATTAGGTGCAAGAGCTCTCGATGTTCGTGACTCGAATGTCTCCAAATGGTGTTTGTGTGCAAGAAGGGGGATAGGGAATACGAGAAAAAAGTATTTTTGTTGAGAACTCAATCTACTAAAGTTTCACACTTGGTCTTCTTTGGAATCTTATCTTGACTCGTCCCCAGACCACTAGCCGGGTACAAGTCAATTTGGTCCACTCCCTTTTGATATTTTGAGCACTCATGGAGTGGATGAGCGTAAGAACGAGAGTTGACACATAGGATGGCAAAGAGAGAAATATGGTGGAGGAGGAAGACAAAAAGGGCGAGAAAGGCTCACATCAATGAGGACAATCATAGGCGAGAAGGCCAAATGATAGATATGATATGAGGAGTAGGGATTGCCATGCAATGGGTGCACATATGAGCTGAAAAGCTCTCCAGTGGAACTATTGAGGGTGCATCTAACTTGCTCGCTCATGAAGACCTAGAGCTCTTTGAGGAGGCTCATCCTTGGAATATGCAAGCCAAGTTCTATAGTGTGAAGGACCCCATGTAGCTATATGCATGAATTATCATCTCTAGGGAGTACAAGGATAAGAGGGAGTACTAGTGTGGATCTTTCAAAAGGATAGTAGTGTTGCCCCTTTCTCTCTTTTTATTTTCTTTTTTTTTTGTATCTTTTGTATTTTTTTTGTGGCCTCAATGGCTCTTTCTATTTAACTCTCATTTGTCCTCTCTGGGATCTTTTATTTTTGTCCACTTTGGGATCTTTTCCTCACTTAAGGGCAACACTCTAATTTACAAGAGGGTATAGAAGATCTTTCACACTTTACAAGGTACTCAAATCATAAAGAAGATGTATGTAACAGCCCAAAACCAACAAATTTCAGAAAAAAATGCACTTTTATTTTTCCCATTGGGGATAAAAATCTGCACATTTATTCTGTGCCATATTTTCTAAAAAGCCTATATTTTCTAAGGATTCATAATCGTATTTTTATGTTATTTTGGACACCTTTTCCTATTTGCTTTTTGCCTTTTTCTTTCTATCATTTTATTAAATGAGTAAAATGCAGGAAATACTTGAGAGACACTTGGGCCTCTTCTTCCTCTCCTCCAGCCTACCCCCTCTCTTCCAGCCCAAACCCAAACCCAGTTCCACCACGTCCCCACCTGTGATTCCCCTCCTCCTCACCTTTTCCCTCTCCCTCCCGTGGCAGAGAAAGCATAGGAGAGGAGGCCGACGTGGAGCCCCTCGGCCATCCTCTCTCCCCTCCCCCTTAAACCCCTCTCGAACCCTAGCCGCGTTCCCTTCTCCCCTTCCCAGCGCCACCTCCCTCCTTCCTCTCCCTTTTTTTCTCTGTTCGGTCACCATGGACAGGAGGACCATGGCATGAAGTTCTTGATCGATCCAAGCCTGATCGCCGTCACCGTGGACGTCCTCGACCTCAAGCCTGTCCACGAGCAGCAGGAAGGAGGCCGACGTGCCTTCCTCCATGGCGTCAAGGCGCGTCTTCTTCCCGCGCCCGGAGTCGTTGCCTTCGCCACGTCCTCGTCGTCGAGCCGGCGCCTCCCCGAGTAGTTCGACGATGTTGCCATCCCCTCTGTGAGCGTGACCTCCTTCCCCCATGTTTTTCTCGCGTGTAGCAGCAGGGTGTCGTAGGTGCTCGCCGTTTTGTTCCCGTCTGTCGCAGCCGGCATGTTCGTTGGTCATTCGCCGTTCGTCACCATGTTCCCAGCTCGCCCCACGCGTGGCCCAGGCTGCACGCGCGCACGTCACCACGGCCATGAGCATGCCAAAAGCCTGCCCTTGCACGCCTAGGGCGCGCCCCGTGCATCTCGCTTTGCTGCTGCAGTCTGCAGTCGTGCCTTCCTCTGTTCCTCGTCGGGTTCTCTGAAGTTTTCTTCAGTTTCGTTAGGAGATGGTAGCTGCTGATTTTTCTTTCGTAGATTCAGTTAGCCCCGCGCGGATGCCTTTTTGACCGTCGGTTTCATCTTCTATCAAGTTCCTATAGCGTAGCTCAGTGGTCTGGGCTCTCAGTTCCCATCCGAGAGGTCGTGGGATCAAGTCCCCGATTGCACAAGGCGCCCCTTCTTCAGAGTTTAGTTATCTGCCGCTATCTGTTTATGTTTTGTAGCAGCGATTCCCTAACGTGAGTAGCAACGTAGCCTAGTGGCGTGGGCGCCGTGGTTACAACCGCGAGACCCTGGGTTCGAGTTCCCCCTGGAACGATTAAACCGACACCATTTTGTTTCATGTTGCGGTTGGGCTCGGCCCATTGCTGTTCATCGCCCGTGGGCGCTCCTTAGAGAGTTTCTCGCGAGGCTATTGGGCCCCTCTTCCTGAGAGAAGCCCAGAGGGATTTTTCCCTTTTATTTTTCTGTTATCATTCCAAATCCTTTGTTTTGCCACAATTTTGCAATGCTTGTCAAGTGTGCATCCGTGCCCAAAATATATCATATTATATATGGTTTCGGGGTAGAAAAATGTGAGGAAGGTGACGGTGTTGTTCATTTTGTCAAATGGGCATGCATTATTTGGTGATTGTGTATTTTTGCACGTAACCTCTCACGATGATGCACACGGTGCAATCCTTCCATTCCTTTCCCTTGTTGTTGCGATCCGATGACCCCTAGCTTGCCGGTAGCGTGGTTCCTTTCTTCTTTTGTTGCTTGCAATAGATGCATTAGGTGCATCATATCATGACATGTCATATTGCATTTATGTAAAAGGAATCCCATCTCGGGGTTTATCTTCGTGTGTGGGCAATCCTTGTTCATGTTATGTTCAAGTCCTTTGCTGATGCCTTGATCATGCATCATAACAAGTATAACATAAGGATCCTTTGGATCTGTAACCTACCAACAAAATGCATATGAAGGTTGTCGGTAGCATTGCACCCTTGCTCCCCGAACTTCATTTAAACTTTCCTATTCTTAAAGTTCGTGCCATGTGCTTGTTTATTCTTTGCTTGCTCGTGATTGCTCCATAGTGATAGTGGTATCTCCGTTGAATTCCTTTCCATGTTTACCTCTTGTGTGCTTCCGCGGGTACCTTCGGAGACGATGCGAGCTTGCGATCGACTACACCTTCGGTTTCGTATTCTCATCAGGTAAGGGGGAGCATATATCATGCTTATAACTTTCATATCACTCGCGCCTAGGTGTAGGATAGAACGATTTCTTGATCCTACCACTTCATATTCATGCCTCTCAAATAAACCCAAACAGCCATGTCCCCCACATCCCAGCAAACCTTGTTCGTGTATGTTACTATTGTTCGCTGCTCAGCCACTGCTTAGTATGCATGCTAGGATGTTATCAATTGTTATCCTGTTACTCCTTGGATTGGGCTATCACATTATTATAATGTTGTGGATGATATGATTATTATAATGTTGACTATACTCGACGAAGCAAGGAAGGTCTAGGCTATTCCGCCCCGATGCTTTGATCCATTCGAGTAACCTACGTCCCGAGTTCCGGTTATTGTGTCTCTTGGCGAGCGTGCCTAACCGCGTGTGGGATACTATGGGGTCCCCTTTTCTTACCTATTTAGCTACAAACATTTTTAGTGGTGGCCCAAGCTGATTTTACCATTTGAAAACCGCATGCATAACTGGTCTGCAGCCAATGGATTCAAAACAAACCGGGCCAGTGGGATGGTATATCCTGGAAGCTAGGGATCCTTCCCGGGCGAGGGTAGGTTATCCCGACCTCGTCCAGACGGTAGAGACCGATTCGAGAGCGCGACCGGCTTTTGAGTTGGATGTCGACTCACCGGGGGACACCTGGATTTGTGCGTTGCTAGTTAGAGGGACCTGTCGTACCGGATCTCACGGAACAACTCTTCAATTAGTGTCTTTAATAGGCCCGACTGAGAGAGATGTGTATGCGTGCGGAGCCTTGTAATGGGAAGTTGGAACACCCCTGCAGGGTTCAATCTTTTCGAGAAGCCGTGTCCATGGTTATGGACGACTTGAGACCTACTCCTTGTTCATAGACCACAACAACTGAGATAATCTTAATAACTTGATCAACGTGTGTGTTCCTTGAAAACTTCTTCTTCGCCGGGATGCGAAGAGGAGGACAAAGATAGGATAGGTGTAATGTTTGCGTAAGTAGTTGATAGCAAGACTTGTTGGAGGCGATTCTTTATCGAATGGTTGGCTCTCATCTTACTCTAAAATAGACCGTTAGCCACTCATACATTGCTAGTGCGACTGCAACCTCACCAATACCCCCATCTTACCCGTGAGAAGTTAGTTACAAGACTTTTGATATAGCTCACCTCTTTATTTTCTCTTTTACGCACGTTATGCAACGATCTTGGACTTCAATGGAGCTCGACGATCCTTCTTCTGGACGCCTTCGCGGAGACTCGACGACGACTAGTTAGGCAGATCCCGGCGGATGGCCTGGACCCGTGTGATTATGGCGATTGATGATTTTCTTTTTGCCACTAGGCATTTGAAGGTATTAAGGCAGTTGTATGCCGATTGTATGAGATGTTGTATCTTTGTATATGTAATGTTGTGATATCATGTTGGAAATTTGGGGCATATGGCATTGTCATATGTCGCGGTGGGACCGATATGTGCTTCGTCCCCGGATCTGGGTGGAAACATCTAGATATGGAATAGTACCACATATCGGGCTTTACAATGTAGCTATCATGATGTATGCAATGTATGCTGTTGCCAGTGTAGCAGGAACATGTATGACATGAAGATCAAGTCATGATGAGGTGGATGTCGCATGGCAATATATCTTGGAAAGGCTATGGAAATTCCTTGATAGGTAGGTATGGTGGTTGTTTTGAGGAAGGATATAAGGAGGTTTATGATGACAGAGTGTATCATGCCAAGGGTTTGGATGTACCGGCGAAGGTGGACGCCAACTCTCAGAGTGAGAAGAAAGCAATGCACGGCACAGGAGAGGCTAGAAAATATGAGGAGGTGGAAGTGTCAACTTTCAATACTTACATTAGTTCGAAGAACTCACGCACTTATTATCGGTAACTCTCAATCTAATAAGGAGGTTCACAAAGAGACAAGTACCCTGAGGAGGAGTGTATGGGGGTTTGGTAATCCTTGCGCATCCTCGACTCAGGATACGTGAGTGTACTCTAATATTCGATCCCTCCAAAGATTAGCGATCCATCTAGTAGCTAGAGTTCTCAACTAGTTTTGTAGGTTTTTGAAAATAAACACGGATTGCCCAAAATATGACACCTATCACTAATAGGCTAGATCTCTTGACACCAAAAGTTTAAACATTACTCACATCAGTACCTCAAAACTATTGCAAGTTACTACTAAAATTCAATTGCAACCTCAATTACCTACTTTCAAGACAAGACACAACTCAGTGCTACAACCAACTCTCTTAACAAGATAAACATGAAAACTAAAGAGAGTTCCAGTAACAAACTAAACAAAAGCCAAGGCTCTTGCTAAAGACAAACTAAGACTAAAACTAAACATGGCAGTAGCTACGAACAGATAAAGAACACACAACAACAGTAAGATAAGCATGAAAAATCATATGATGTGTTCTAGATTGGAGTGGAGCGTGTTTCTCAACCACACAAAGTAAGACGGGATCTAACTTGTCATGAACAGCAAGCAAAGCTAAAGAAAACTAAAAATAAAACCTAAGAGCGGGACACTCCAAGCATAGCACATAACGCATGAAGTGATAAAAATATAGTGAGACGAAGGATGAACTGATGATTGTTGATGGAGAAGGGGATGGACGGGGGCATCCCCAAGCTTAGACGCTTGAGTCTCCTTGAGTTTTTGTTGTGGATGCATGGGGGAATCCCCAAGCTTGCGCGCGTGACACACATGGATCTTCTTTCATCATCTTCCATCGCACACTTGAAAACTCCCTTCATACATAACTCATCATAAGCTGATTAGAGAGGTTAGTACCCTTAATAAAATATTTTTCCCCACTGGATATAAAGATATTCTTGAATAGCTACTAATTCTCAGGATTTCCAAAAGGTTTTTGCAAATAAAAAGCAAGCTTAAGGTTTGCAAAAGTAAGGAGAGACAAAACGTGGCAGAATCTGTGAAAAACAGAACAGCAGGTAGTAGAGAATTTTTCCGGGGCACTTCTGCAACTGAAATAAAAAAACTCAGAAAATACGAAAGTTCCGCGATTGTATAGAGCACGCTGTGTAAAAAACTCAGCTCAAAAACATAAACTGGTGATTTGATCCGATTTTTTCCGTCACGTGGACAGAATATGTTTTCCGGACATCATGTCACCACTTTCGCTTCCCTTGTCATAAGAGGCTATAACTTGGCACAAAGCTTGAAAGTTAAGATACAATGATGTTGCTACAGTACTAACAATCATCAAGACCACTAAAAACAGAAGTAAAAACATTTTGGGTTTCCTCCCAACAAGCGCTTTCTTTTACTCCTTTAAGCTAGGCAAAAGATTTTAAAAGATGCTCTCATAAGAATAAGAATTTGAAGCAAAAGAGAGCGTCAAGAAGCAAATATGAACCGCATTTAAGCCTAACCCACTTCCTATGCATTGGAATCTTGTAAGAAAATAAATCAAAGAAGCATAAAGATACAAGCATAGGAAAGTGGAACAAGAACAACTTCAAAACTTTAAACATGAAAAGAGGTGTTTTCATAACATGGAAGTTTCTAAAACCAAACTTTCCTCTCTCAAAGTAATTTTCAGTAGCATCATGAACAACATCAATAATATAACTATCACATAAATCATATTATTCATGACCTACAAGCACACGTGTATAGTTTCCAACACAGTCTTTAGGAACATAAGATAAATGCATCCCATCACATTGAGCCTTAATAAGAGCACAGTCTCCGGAATATGAGTTGGATATTTTAAAAGGAGAATAGGACAATCAAGTGTGGGTGCAGCAACAATTTCATGCTTAACATAAGGAACTATAGCAAGTTCATCTTTGTAAGCGTCATCCATAGTGGCATTTTGGCCATCAACAAAGTAAGTATTAAGTTCATCAAAAAGGGATGTCTCAACTGAGTCCTCGGAATCATAAGATTCCTCTCCATAGAAATCATTGCCCTCTTTTTGGGCAGCAAACATTTGAGTTTTTTAAATCCTCAATATAAGAATTTGAAGTATAATTATCGAAGCAATAAGCAAGAACTGCAAAGTTTTCAGACTCGTAAATAGTATCATGATACTTTTCAATCAAAGAAGCAATCTCATAAGCACCTTTAAAAGCAACAAACTCTTCAATATTTTCAACATCAAAGTAATCATAAACACCTTTAGCATAGGAAGATAAGATCTCATTTTCATTAAACTCACATTTGAAAGGAAGGTGTTTACGATCTATATTAGAGCAGCAAGTAAAATCATAAATGTGGCATGGACACATAGCATAGCAATAAGAAGTTTGTATTTGGTCTCATAAGTTTTTCCCTTTCCCAGATAGGCGGTGCCGCGTATAATGAGCATTCTCATCCAATGATTTCCCTCAACCAAGTCGGTTGGGTTTTTAGCACGAGCACAAATTGATCGAAGACGATTGTAACAGCCCACTTGCAATAATTATAAAACATCATGTAACTTTACTTTTTCTGTTGGCTTTGTAACTTCACAATGTGGTTGTCCATGACATTTCATGTGGTGATTTTAAATTGCATTGGGATTGGAGCCCTTCTGTTTTGGTTTCAGTTGCTCTCAAGTTGGTTCAAGTGACATGTTCATGCAATTGTTTATGTTTGCATGTCACCTCCCCTAAGCTTCAACTTTGTCCTAGCCATTTCTTTTGTCTTGGAAAGGATTTTCTTCCTCATCAATCTTTTGTGGCAACTTTCAAAATAGTGGCCCTAGTTCAAATGGTTTTGAATTTTAAAAAGGAGTTCACATTTTGTTGTTGCCAAAATTGGTCAAACCAATTTTTAAAAATCCAGGATAATGCAAGGTGTGAGATTCTTGAGCTCATGGAATTTTTTCCCCTTGTGTTTCTTCTCCAAAATCCCCAAATGCACCTTATCTATTTAATTTTAAATAGAAAAGGTACTGTTTTCATTTTGGAGATTTTTCTCTGCATCAAAAAATGCTCAAACCATTTTTGGAATTTGAAGGTTAATTCAAGGAGAATAATACATATTTTTGTGTATTTTTGTGCCTTGTAATTAATTCTAGAAAACTCTGGAAGTTTTTCTGTTTTTAATGGGGAAAATTTTCATTTTCATCTTTTTTCGGAGACAGCCAGCAGGCCCAGCCCAGCCTTGCCTGCCTCCTTTTGGGTTGTAGCCCACCTGGCGAACCGGTACGTGGGGTGGCCTCCGAGCCGTTGATCTTGATCGGACGACCGTCCCCCGTCGCCTTTCCAGCGTGTCCGAGGGGACCTCGCTGGCCTCCTCTCACACCGGCGGACACGACGGAAGCTCCGGCGCCGACGTGGCTAGGAGAGCCCCTCTTTATAGCCAAGGCGTCGCCTGCCCCCACAGAGAACCCTAGAACCCGTTCCCCCCTTCCGGATCTCGCCGCCGTCGCCGCTCCGCAGCCATGACCGTCTCCTGTTCCGCCTGAAGCTGCAACTCAGGTTGCCGCGGGACGCGCCATACCGAGACCTCGACGACAAGCTCCGCCGCGGGTCTCTTCTTCCCCGGCGATGTCGTCTTCCTCCCCTTCCTTCCGCGTCACAAGCTCGTCATTAGCAACCCCTAGGTGAGCACAGTGACGCCTCCCTCCTTACCGTAGACCGTAGCAAGAGCTCCCGAGGCGTGCCATCTCACTCCATTCCGCAAGTCGCCGTCGCCGTTGAACCACCGTGGCCACCTCGTCCATGGCGTGCCCGGGGTGCATGCGTACGTGCTCTGGGCGTGTCCAGGCCACACATTTGGCCCCAAATGGGAGCCCTTGAAGTGCGTTTGGTCGCTGTCGTGTCACCTCTGAAGCTTCCGCGCAGAACCCGCAGCGCCTCCGTGTGGTTCAGGCCAGCGTAGCCTCACCGTCGTCGAGCTAGGACCCCGACCCAGAGCATGGATCTGTAGAGGGATGTCCCAGCTTAGTGTAGATCGTCTTATTGTGGCTAGAGTCGAGTTGTGCACGTCGCCGTGTACATCGGAAGTTCGCTGGAAACCACGTGTTTCTGCATCTTCTGAACTTGCCGCCGCACCTCTGAATCTTTGAAGATTCCGACGAGCAGAGAGATTGAGGGTGGCCGTGCTTTGCATCCAGGCGTAGAGGGAAGTGCCCTCTCGGGTTTCCATGTCGAAGTTCATCGGAGCGTGGTCGAAGCACGACGTGGGGCTCGTCTGAACTTGCCGCCGTCGTCGGGTTCAGAGAAAGCCCCCTTTTTCTTCAGTCGTCAGGTGTCACACGGAGTTCAGAGAGAGAGGCCTGGGCGAGGAGGAGAAAAAAGGCCAGTGGGCTTGGCCCTTATTCTTTTTTTTAATTTCTTTCTCTAGCCGAGTGGGCTTGCCCTCTTGGGCCAGGGAGAGAGGAGATGGGCCTCCTGCCCGAGGCCAGCCTAGTTGGGTCTGAGCCCTTTTTATTTTTCCTTTTTCTTTTCTTGTTATTTCTTTTTCGGTTTAAATTCAAATTTGAATTTGTTTTCAAATTCAAATCTGTTTTTAAACTTCCAACTCAATTTTGGGCACCCCATATATGTTTTTGGGGTAGTTTGGCCCACTGAACACAGTGTTGATGACCATTTTTCAATTTGCCCCCTCAAATTTTGTAAGGGTGGAAAATATGCAAATAGGCCCCTCTTTTCTTTTGAATTTTCCAGGTGTTATCCCAAATTTAAATATGACATCTCATATATGATTTTGGGGTAGAATAATGCAGGGATTCGAATGGTGATGTTCAGGTGATGTTTTGTGCAACTCAAGTGGACATGGTGTGAAACATCTAACCATATCAAACCTGCTTTGCATGTCCTTGCCTTCTTTCAACTTCAGTGCATGTTGAATCTTGGTCATCTGTTCAATTCCAAGTTCTTTTCATATCATCTTCAAATCTTTGCATCATCAATGCAGCCCCTAGCATATTGTCATATGCAATGTGGCTGGGTTCCTTTCTTTTGTCGCACCTTTCCGATGTCGAGTTCATCGACATCTCTCCGTCCCCGGAATCGATGTTTTACCTTCACCTTGTAATTATTTCTGTTAATTGCTTTATTGATCATGTCATGTTGCCATATTGATTACACCAAAAAATAAAGATAAGACCAAAGCCATTCATCATAAATAAATTGCATATGAAGTTGTTGACGTGTCGTCACCACCTTTATTTAAAATGTGACTATCTAGGGTCACATCATGTCTATTAAACTTGATCATACCATCTTTGCCCATGCATTGCACCCATTTCTTACTTGTGTGCCTTTCCTTGCCGGTACTTTACGTTAGCACCTTAGACTGCCGAGGAGACTTACGTGGAGGTTTCCGACACCGAGCCCGAGGACCCTGCTACATCTGCTTCGACGACCGATTACCCAGGAAAGGGGAAGATTTATACCATTACTTTATACCTTTCTGCCTACCTGTTTAGCTGTAGTCTAGAACGTTTGTTTGATCCTATCCACTTTGATTATGCCTTACTCAAAAACCAAACAACAGTGACCCCCACATCCCAGCAAAACTTTATATTGCTAAGTTACCGCTGCTCAGCCATTTCTTAGTGTGAGTAGGAAAACCTGCTGCTTACCCTATGCTATGGTTGGGATATCATGTTATTAAAGAAGTTGGTTGATATTTAATATTATTATGATTTTAATTTATACTTGACGAAACATGGGAGACCGGGCTGTTCCTGCCAGGTGTTTTGTTCCATTTGAGTCACCTAGGTCCCGAGTTCCGGGTATTGTCTTTCTTGACGAGCGTGCCTAATCGTGTGTGGGATGCTATGGGGTCCCCCTTGTCTTACTACCTAGCTTCGTACAATTCTCATGGTGGCCCAAGATGGTTTTACTTTTAGAACATGTGTGTGTTGGTTGGCGCCCCAGCTGTTTTCGAAACAACTCGGGCCAGCGGAGACATAGTTTGTCTGTTGGTCCAAACCTGGAAGCTCGGGGGTTGCCCACATAGTTTGGGTAACTAACCCGACCTCGTCCACATGGTAGAGGCCGATTCGAGAGCGTGGCCAGCTCTAGAGTTGGGTGTCGACTCACCGGGGGCTACCCGGAGTTGTATGTTGTTAGCTAGAGGGACTCTGACGTTCCGGAGTTTCAGGCGCTTACCCAGCCAACTGGAAATCGGGCGTGCATGCGACGTCTATAATGGAAAGTTGGTACACCCCTGCAGGGATAAATCTTTTTTGAAAGCCGTGACCGCGGTTATGGACGACTTGAGACCTACTCCTTGTTCATAGAATAACATCATTTGGAATCATAACTAAAACTTGCCTACCGTGTGAGTTCCTTGGTTGCTTTTCTTCGTCCAGGGGGACCGAGAGAAGATCCAGGTTGTGTTATGTTTGACGTAGTAGGTGGATAGTAGAATTATGACATGATGTCGCGTGTATTCTTGGATCTTACCTCTACTCTAATAGAACGATAGCCACCACATATGCTAGTGCGGCTGCAACCTTTACTTTACCTTGTCTTACCGTAGGGAGTTAGTTATCCTATAATGATATAATCTCACCCCTGTTTTCCTTTTGTGCTTTTACTGTTTTGCCTAATCGGCCGCTGCAGTTGACTACTACCTCGACCCGAGCACCGGACGTTACTTCGTGGAGGTGCCCCCGGAGGACGACGACGATGACTACTTCACTTAGTAGATCCTATAGTTGGGTTCCGACGATCCTTGGGTGGACTATTTATGTGCAGCCCTCTCTAGGGCCATTTGGATTTTGACCGTACTCGGTCATGATTGTCTTCCGCTTGTTGCATGATGTGTTGTTGGGTCTATGGACCTCTGAGATGATGTAATAAATACCAGCGGCGATGTATGCCCTAGACTCTATATATTTATGTCTTAGTATAAAGTTCATTTTTCTTATACCTATTGTCGAGAATCCGGCAGCGACACGAGTGCGAGTGTCGTGAGTCGGTGGCCTTTTATGCGCTACTAACTTGAGCGAAACGCGAAAGAGACTAACTTGAGTTAGCACCACATCGGGGGCCTTACAACTTGGTATTAGAGCATGACTGACAGTAGGACCCCTTACTGGTCGAAGTTGAGTCTAGAAACTATTTTGTAGTTATTAATGAAAATCGGAGAGTAGGAACTCTTTCTTTTTCTTCTTACCGCACCCTCCCACCCCTTTTTCCGTGAGGAAGTGAAACGCTGTTTTCTCTCTGCAACTTATCCCCTTTCAAAAACATATCTAGGTTCTCGTTTACATGAGGCTCCGATTCCTCTATAATTTTTTGCTAGCGACGAGAAGGGTTGGCGTACGTTGAGAACACTGAGCCTCCACTTGGGGTTGACAGCTCCACCTCGCTTACGGCGTACCTCAGGTGAAACTCCTATATAAGGGATGGTTGGCATCCTCCGGATGTGGTTCCTCCCCCTATAGGCGACCGCTTTGGCGGGCCGCTCAAGGAAGATGTCTCAACGTTCAGGTCTTCAACCACTCGTATATATATTGTTGTGTGCTCGCTAGCAGATTATTATCTTGGATTCGGATGTCTCGGTTTGGGGATTCCACTAGCACCTAGCTTTCGACTTTCCGGGTTAACCTTGGTGGAATTTCAGCCTTCGGCTTTCTCATACCTCGTGAGGAAGTTTTGTTTTCAATATTGCTTTATCTTCTGGTTTCGTCAATGTTTCTACAATGTTCTCATAAGTGTTCCTGTATACAGGATGCCAAGAGCGAACATGCCGCCAACAGAGAACCCTCTCCTTGGGGAGGCTGTGACCGCAGTGGCTCAGGGCACAGCTGCGATCTTACAGATGCTGCAGAACCAGACTGCCCAGAGGAGTGATCGACCACATTACACGACTCTGCAGCAGTTCCTTGCTATCAACCCCCCCAGGTTCTCTGAGGCTCGAGACCCGCTGGAAGCGGAAGATTGGATCGCAGAAATCAAGAAGCACTTCAATGCAAACACCGTCAGACCAGTCGACTACGTCACCTTTGCCTCCTTCCAGCTTCAGGGTGTAGCAGCCAGCTGGTATGATACCTACAAGGACAACAAGGGCGATGCTATCATCACGTGGGCAGACTTCATCGCAAACTTCTGAGCAGCACATATTCCGAGTGGCTTGATGGACAGGAATCGAGAGGAGTTCTTGGCTCTGAGACAGGGTGACAGGTCGGTTCAGGAGTACAACCTGGCCTTCGTCAGGCTTGCCAGGTACGCTCCGGAGGAGGTAAGCACAGAGGCCAAGCGGATTGCCAGATTCCGTGGGGGTCTCAGCACAGAGATCAAGTACGCACTCACCCAGTGCAACCCCACGCTGTTCTCGCAGTTCGTGGATCAGGCTATCCGCCAGGAGTCAGCCAGAGCAGAGTGCAATGCAGACAGAAAGCGCCAGAGAGAGGACAGCTCCGCAGTGATGGTCCATAAGAAGGAAAAGACTTGGGTCATAGAGGCACCACCGCAGAGGCAGCAGTTCCAGCAGAGGGGGGCAGTTGTCCGCACTTTTTCCCACCATCCCATCCCAGTGCAGCAGGGACCTCGCTCTACTCCACCCTTCGCAAGGTCGCCTGCACCTCACGGATAGCCCAGGCCTGAGATCATTTGCTCAAGTGTCGCAAGCCGGGGCACAAGTCTCCAATGTGCACCGACCCCCGCTTCGCTCAGCTACCTTCGCCCCCACCTCGCTCTACACCGAGCAATGCGATGGTACGGGCACAGCCACAAGCACTTTGGGTGAACAATGTGACCGTGGCAGAGGCTCAGCAGTCGTCAGAGATTGTGCTTGGTAGGTTGCTTGTTAATTTTGTTCCTGCGACCGTGTTGTTCGATTCCGGAGCTTCCCATTCCTTCGTCTCCCAGAAGTTCGATGATGAGCAGGTCCTACCTTTGGAGGATTTGCCCAGTTCCTTGCGCATTGTTTCTCCCGGTTCCAGGATGGCTTCATCTCTCCGTGCCCCGTTTGTGAGGATTGATATCCAGGGCTGCATGTTTCCAGCTTCTTTAATCTTGCTTCCGCGTTCCGACATTGATGTCATCTTGGGCATGGATTCGCTTGTGCAACACAAGGCTAATATTGATTGTCCGACTAGATCCGTGAAGTTGACACATGATTCAGGCGCAGAGGTCTTGTACACTTGTGGCTCTATGACAGGACCAGCACAGTTGTACGCTTTGAACGCAGGAGTCGCGCCTTTGCTCGAAGAAGTCAAAGTTGTCTGTGAGTTCCCAGACGTCTTTCCAGAGGAGTTGCCAGGAATTCCCCCAGTTCGAGCTATTGAGTTCGTTATTGAGCTAGAGCCTGGTACTCAGCCGATTTCTCGGCATCCGTACAAGATGTGTTTGGAGGAGTTGATTGAGTTAAAGAAGCAGTTGACAGAGTTGGAGGCTGGCGGTTTTATCCGCGCAAGCACTTCCCCTTGGGGCGCACCATCTTTGTTTGTCAAGAAGAAAGATGGGACTAGCCGCTTGGTCCAGGACTATCGCGGTATCAACAAGAAGACAATCAAGAACAAATACCCTTTACCCCGCATCAATGATCTGTTCGAACAGTTGAATGGGGCAAAGGTGTTTTCCAAGCTTGACTTGAGGATGGGGTATCATCAAATCCGTGTTCGTCAAGAGGACATTCCCAAGACCGCGTTCAGCACATGTTATGGGCTATATGAGTTCACAGTCATGACTTTCGGCTTCTCAAACGCCCCTCCAACATTCATGAGAGCTATGAACTATTTGTTCCAAGAATGGCTTGATGTGTTTGTGATCCTCTACCTCGACGAAATTCTTTTCTATTCCAAGTCAGAGGCTGAACATGAGGAACATCTACGCTTGGTGCTGCAGAAGTTGAGAGAGCACCGTTACTATGCTAAGTTCTCCAAGTGTGAGTTTTGGCTGGACAAGGTCAATTTTCTGGGCCATGTTATTTCCGCTGAGGGAATTGCGGTTGATCCAGAGCGAGTCCGCACTATTCAAGAGTGGGCTCCGCCGAAGAATGTAAAGCAGCTAAGGAGTTTTCTCGGCCTCGCCAGTTATTGCAGGAGGTTTGTGCCGAATTTCTCCAAAATATCAAAGCCAATGACCGAGTTGTTGTGCAAAGGCAAACGGTACACTTGGTCACCAGCTTGCCAGTCAGCCTTTGAGGAGTTGAAAGAGAAGTTGACCACAACTCCAATTCTCCGCCAGATGAATCACAGCCTTTTCAGGTGTTTTGTGATGCCTCATTGCAAGGTCTAGGCGGAGTTCTGATGCAAGGGAGGAATATTGTGGCGTATACCTCATGGCAGTTGAAGACGAGTGAGAGGAATTATCCCACGCACGACTTGGAGCTTGCAGTAGTTGTGCACGCCTTGATCACTTGGCGACACCTCCTCTTAGGGAGGAAGGTGGATGTGTTCACTGTCCACAAGAGTCTGAAGTACTTGTTCACTCAGCCAAATCTGAACTTGAGGCAAACAAGATGGCTTGAAACCATTACTGAGTACACAGTTGATATTCAGTACACGCCTGGGAAGGCGAATGTCATAGCTGATGCGCTGAGCCGCAAGGGAGATTGCAATAATATCCAGGTGCAGAAGATCCACCCTGACTTGTGTGAGTCCTTTCGAAGGCTCAATCTCGAGCTAGTTTCAGCAGGCTACCTTGCCAACCTTGTGGTAGATCCCACTATCCATGAGAAGATTCGTGCAGCTCAGTCTGGCAGCTCAATGATACAAAAGATCAAGCATGGTATTGTCGCCTCAGTTCCAAAGTACGGTTGCTTTTCAGTGCATAATGACGGCACCGTGTTGTTCGAAGAGCGAATTGTTGTTCCCAAGGAGGGAGATCTAGGAGAGGTCATCATGAAGGAAGCTCATGATTCCAAGCTATCGATTCACCCTGGAAGTACAAAGATGTATCAAGATCTCAAGAAAAGCTTTTGGTGGACTCGTATGAAGCAGGATGTTGCCCGTTACGTGTCTCAGTGTGATGTGTGCAGGATAGTGAAGGCACAGCACCAGAAGCCTGCAGGGTTGCTTCAGCCACTTGAGATTCCGGAGTGGAAATGGGATCACATAGAAATGGATTTCATCAAAGACTTCCCCTTGTCGCTGAAGAAGAACAATGCCATCTTTGTTGTCATTGACAATCTTTCCAAAGATGCCCACTTCTTTCCAGTGAAGGATTCTATTTCAGCAGCTCAGTTGGCGGATTTGTACACCGCAAGAGTTGTGTCTTTGCATGGAACTCCCAAGAAGATCAGTTCCGATAGAGGCAGTCTTTTCACCTCTAAGTTCTGGCAGGCCTTTCAAAAGGAGATTGGTACGACAGTGTTGTTCAATACCGCTTATCACCCTCAGACAAGTGGGCAAGTTGAGTGCGTGAACCAAATCCTCGAGTACATGCTTCGAGCATGTGTCATATCCTTTGGCATGAAATGGGAAGAGTGCTTGCCGTGTGCTGAGTTCTCTTACAATAATAGCTATCAGGCAAGTCTGCAGGCAGCGCCGTTTGAAGTCTTGTATGGCCGCAAGTGCAGGACACCTTTGAACTGGTCCGAGACAAGCGAGAGGCAGTTGTTCGGTCCAGACGTGATCCAAGAGGCAGTGGACGGAGTGAAGATTGTCCGCGAGCACCTAAAGGAATCACAGTCTAGGAAGAAGGCCTATTATGACAAAAGGCACCGTGGTGTAGTGTTTTAGGTTGGCGAATGGGCATACCTCAAAGAGTCTCCATTGAGGGGTACTCACCGCTTTGGCATCAAAGGAAAGCTCACTCCAATATTTGTCAGACCTTTCCGCATCCTTGAGACTAGAGGACCTCTTGCCTTTCGGCTCGAGCTTCCAAAGAGTTTGTCCATAGTGCACGACGTGTTCCATGTGTCCCAGCTAAAGCAGTGCTTCAAGCAGCCAGAGCAGGCCGTTGACTTGGGCGAGATCCAGCTGAGTGCGGACCATTCCTACTCAGAGCGTCCAGTTCGTGTTCTTGAGTCTTCCGAGCGCAAGACTCGCAACAAGACTGTCAAGTTCCTCAAGGTGCATTGGGCACATCACTCGGAGAAGGTGCAGTGGGCACATCACCTCCATTCTGAGTATCCCAAGCTTTTTCATGCTTAGATATCGGGACAAGATCCAGTGTTGGTAGGGGAGAGTTGTAACAGCCCCCTTGCAATAATTATAAAACATCATGTAACTTTACTTTGTCTGTTGGCTTTGTAACTTCACATGGTGGTTGTCCATGACATTTCATGTGGTGATTTTGAATTGAAATGGGATTGGAGCCCTTATGTTTTGGTTTCAGTTCCTCTCAAGTTGGTTCAAGTGACATGTTCATGCAATTGTTCTGTTTTCATGTCACCTCCCCTAAGCTTCAACTTTTCCCTAGCCATTTCTTTTGTCTTGGCAAGGATTTTCTTCCTCATCAATCTTTTGTTGCAACTTTCAAAACAGTGGACCTAGTTCAAATGGTTTTGAATTTTTAAAAGGAGTTCACATTTTCTTGTTGCCAAACCAATTTTGAAAAATCCAATATAATGCAAGGTGCGAGATTCTTGAGCTCATGGAATTTTTTCCCCTTGTGTTTCTTCTCCAAAATCCCCAAATGCACCTTCTCTATTTAATTTTAAATAGAAAAGCATTGTTTTCCTTTTTGGAGATTTTTCCCTGCATCCAAAAATGCTCAAACCATTTTTGGAATTTGAAGGTTAATTCAAGGAGAATTATACATATTTTTGTGTAGTTTTGTGCCTTGTAATTAATTCTAGAAAACTCTGAAAGTTTTTCTGTTTTTAATGGGAAAATTTTCATTTTCATCTTTTTTCAGAGACAGTCAGTAGGCCCAGCCCAGCCTGGCCTGCCTCCTTTTGGGCTGTAGCCCACCTGGCGAACCGGTACGCGGGGTGGCCTCCGAGCCGTTGATCTTGATCGGACGGCCATCCCCCGTCGCCTTTCCAGCGTTTCCGAGGGGACCTCGCCGGCCTCCTCTCACACCGGCGGCCACGAGGGAAGCTCCGGTGCCGACGTGGCTAGGAGAGCCCCTCTTTATAGCCAAGGCGTCACCTTGCCCCGCGGAGAACCGTAGAACCCGTTCCCCCCTTCCAGATCTCGCCGCCATCGCCGCTCCGCAACCATGACCGTCCCCTGTTCTGCCTGAAACCGCAACTCCGGTTGCCGCGGGACGTGCCGTACCGAGACCTCGACGACAAGCTCCGCCGCGGGCCTCTTCTTCCCCGGTGACGTTGTCTTCCTCCCCTTCCTTCCGCGTCACAAGCTCGTCATCAGAAACCCCTAGGTGAGCATAGTGACGCCTCCCTCCTTCCCCTAGACTGTAGCAAGAGCTCCCGAGGCGTGTCGGCTCACTCCCTTCCGCAAGTCACCGTCACCGTTGAACCACCGTGGCCGCCTTGTCCATGGCGTGCCCGGGGTGCACGCGTACGTGCTCTGGGCGCGTCCAGGCCACGCATTTGGTCCCAGAGGGGAGCCCTTGACGTGCGTTTCGTCGCTGTCGCGTCGCCTCTGAAGCTTCCTCGCAGAACCCGCAGCACCGCCGTGTGGTTCAGGCGAGCGTAGCCTCACCGTCGTCGAGCTAGGACCCCGACCCAGAGCATGGATCTTTAGAGGGATGTCCCAGCTCAGTGTAGATCGTCGTAGTGTGGCTAGAGTCGAGTTGTGCACGTCGCCGTGGTCATCGGAAGTTCGCCGGAAACCGCGTGTGTCTGCATCTTCTGAACTTGCCACCGCACCTCTGAATCTTTGAAGATTCCGGCGAGCAAAGAGGTTGAGGGTGGCCGTGCTTTGCATCCAGGCGTAGAGGGAAGTGCCCTCTCAGGTTTCCATGTCAAAGTTCGTCGGAGCGTGGCCGAAGCACGACGTGGGACTCGTCTGAACTTTCTGCCGTCGTCGGGTTCAGAGAAAGCCTCCTTTTTCTTCACTCGTCAGGTGTCGCGCGGAGTTCAGAGAGAGTGGACTGGGCCGAGGAGGAGAAGAAAGGCTAGTGGGCCTGGTCCAGAAGTGGGCTTGGCCCTTATTCTTTTTTTTGAATTTCTTTCTCCAGGCGAGTGGGCTTGCCCGGATGGGCCAGGGAGAGAGGAGATGGGCCTCTTGCCCGAGGCCAGCCCAGTTGGGTCTGAGCCCTTTTTCTTTTTTCCTTTTTCTTTTCTTGTTATTTCTTTTTTCAGTTTGAATTCAAATTTGAATTTGTTTTCAAATTCAAATCTGTTTTTAAACTTCCAACTCAATTTTGGGAACCCCATATATGTTTTTGGGGTAGTTTGGCCCACTGAACACAGTTTTGATGACCATTTTGCAATTTTCAACCTCAAATTTTGCGAGGGTGGCAAATATGCAAATAGGCCCCTCTTTTCTTTTGAATTTTCCAGGTGCTATCCCAAATTTAAATATGACATCTCATATATGATTTTGGGGTAGAATAATGCAGGGATTCGAATGGTGATGTCGAGGTGATGTTTTGTGCAACTCAAGTGGACATGGTGTGACACACCTAACCATATCAAACCTGCTTTGCATGTCCTTGCCATCTTTGAACTTCAGTGCATGTTGAATCTTGGTCATCTGTTCAATTCCAAGTTCTTTTCATATCATCTTCAAATCTTTGCATCATCAAACCAACCCCTAGCATATTGTCATATGCAATGTGGCTGGGTTCCTTTCTTTTGTTGCACCTTTCCGATGTCGAGTTCATCGACATCTCTCCGTCTCCGAAATCGATGTTTTACCTTCACGTTGTAATTATTTCTGTTAATTGCTTTATTGATCATGTCATGTTTCCATGTTAATTACACCAAAAATTAAGGCTAAGACCGAAGCCATTCATCATAAATAAATTGCATATGAAGTTGTTGACGTGTCTTCACCACCTTCATTTAAATCTGACTAGCTAGGGTCACATCCTGTCTATTAAACTTGATCATACCATCTTTTCCCATGCATTGCACCCATTGCTTACTTGTGTGCCTTTCCTTGACGGTACTTTATGTTAGCACCTGAGACTGCCGAGGAGACTTACGTGGAGGTTTCTGACACCGAGCCCGAGGACCCTGCTACGTCTGCTTCGACGACCGATTACCCAGGCAAGGGGAAGATTTATACCATTACCTGATACCTTTCTTCCTACCTGCTTAGATGTTGTCTAGAACGTTTGGTTGATCCTATCCACTTTGATTATGCCTTAGTTAAAAACCAAACAGCCATGATCCCCACATCCCAGCAAAACTTTATATAGCTAAGTTACCGCTGCTCAGCCATTGCTTAGTATGAGTAGGAAAACCTGCTGCATACCCTATGATATAGTTGGGATATCATGTTATTAAAGAAGTTGGTTGATATTTAATATTATTATGATGTTAATTTATACTTGACGAAACATGGGAGACCGGGTTGTTCCCGCCAGGTGTTTTGTTCCATTTGAGTCACCTAGGTCCCGAGTTCCGGGTATTGTGTTTCTTGACGAGCATGCCTAATCGTGTGTGGGATGCTATGGGGTCCCACTTTTCTTACTACCTAGCTTCGTACAATTCTAGTGGTGTCCCAAGCTGGTTTTACTTTTGCAACGTATGTGTGTTGGTTGGCGTCCCAGCTGTTTTCGAAACAACTCGGGCCAGCGGAGACATAGTTTTTCTGTTGGTCCAAACCTGGAAGCTCGGGGGTTTTCCACATAGTTTGGGTAACTAACCCGACCTCGTCCAGACGGTAGAGGCCGATTCGAGAGCGTGGCCAGCTCTAGAGTTGGGTGTCGATTCACCAGGGGCCACCCGGAGTTGTATGTTGTTAGCTAGAGGGACTCTGACGTTCCGGGGTTTCAGGCGCTTACCCAGCCAAGTGGAAACCGGGCGTGCATGCGACGTCTATAATGGACAGTTGGTACACCCCTGCAGGGTTAAATCTTTTCGAAAAGCCGTGTCCGCGGTTATGGACGACTTGTGACCTACTCCTTGTTCATAGAATAACATCATTTGGAATTATAACTAAAACTTACCTACCGTGTGAGTGCCTTGGTTGCTTTTCTTCGTCCAGGGGGACTGAGAGAATATCCAGGTTGTGTTATGTTTGACGTAGTAGGTGGATAGCAGACTTATGACACGATGTCGCGTGTATTCTTGGATCTTACCTCTACTCTAATAGAACGATAGCCACCACATATGCTAGGGCGGCTGAAACCTTTACTTTACCTTGTCTTACCGTAGGGAGTTAGTTATCCTGTAATGATATAATCTCACCCCTGTTTTCCTTTTGTGCTTTTACTGTTTTTCCTGATCGGCCGCTGCAGTTGACTACTACCTCGACCCGAGCACCGGACATTATTTCGTGGAGGTGCCCCCGGAGGACGACGACGATGACTACTTCGCTCAGTAGATCCTATAGTTGGGTTCCGACGATCCGTGGGTGGACTATTTATGCGCATCCCTCTCTAGGGCCATTTGGATTTTGACCGTACTCGGTCGTGATTGTCTTCCGCTTGTTGCATGATGTACTGTTGGGTCTATGGAAGATGATATAATAAATATCATCGGCGATGTATGCCCTGGACTCTATATATTTATGTCTCAGTATAAAGTTCATTGTTCTTATACCTATTGTCGAGAATCCGGCAGCGACACGAGTGCGAGTGTCGTGAGTCGGTGGCCTTTTATGCGCTGCTAACTTGAGCGGGACGCGAAAGCGACTAACTTGAGTTAGCACCGCATCGGGGGCCTTACAACGATCCAAGTGAAACATGTCCATCCTACCATATTTGGGTGGTTCCACACACATGATAAAGATGGCATAGGTAGGCAGACAAAGATAAAGAAAAAAGGTAGCAACTATTTTTTTGGTTTTTCATATAAGACACAAAAGTAGAAGCAAAAACTGAAAGGTAAACTAACAAGACTAAAAAGCAAATGTAAAAGGTAGTGGGCAACTCCCCTATCTTAGCACTCGGAGTCCCCGGAAACGGCGCCAGAAATTTACTTGATGGCGTGGAAGTGATAATGGCTTCTCGCCCTTCGTTGGTTACCCCAAGTGGAAGGTGAGATGTAGGATAGCAGTAAATTTCCCCTATGTAGAGGATAGGGTTTGTCTCCCGTAGGACTCCGGCAATGATAAGTAGGTGGTTCGGCAAGTGATGCACCGTCTGAAAAGAATCACTTGCTTCTCCTGGACCTGCACACGACGAGAATAACTTTGCTCACAACGAAGTTCAGAGAGGTAGTCAATCTCTCCGGTCTTGTTGTTTACAAAGGATCAAAAACACAAGGGATAATGATAATGATAATAGCAACTGAAAGTAAAAGCTAGAAAATAAATGAGAGTGTAAACAATGATGAGAATATGGACCGGTGTCCCGTGATGTTCACTAATGATGTCTCTCTCCCAAAAGACAATAAAACTGCTAGGACAAAGAAGGCCCACAAAGAAGACCCGGCCATAGACCCGGAATTAGAAACCTCTCGGCCGACTTACATATGAAGGCCCACAAAGAAGACCCGACCAGGAGTCTGACGTGCCAAGCGTGAAGATTGAAGCCCTAGAAGGAATTCGACTTACGTTGTATAGCACGTAGCAAACTTGTAAAGTAGAATAGAACTCCACATCATGTAGGAGTCGGACTCTAGGAATCCCGGGACCCGGCACCTTTATAAGCCGAGGTCCACGGGAGCCAGAGCCAAAACTTACCTCAAGCCAGGACTAGACAACTCGCGCTATAACCTAGATCTCCACGAGACTAAGGTTGCGAAACATCACCACTGTAATCGATACGATCGGCTTTTCCTATTGAGGAGTCGATCCCACAATAGTCAAGAATCAGGAGTAGGTCTTTACCGCATCGACGGGGCCGAACCTGGGTAAATCGCCGAGTCTCGTGTCTATGTCGACTCTCTCCTCGAATTCGCCTGGCAGCAACGGTCCCACAATAAGTCCGACTCTACGGACATCTGCCGTGACTTTCCCACGACAGTTGGCGCCCACCGTGGGGCCTGCGCTCACAGGTGTTGAGGTTCTAGCAATAGCTCTGCGAGATATGGAATGATTTGTTACTGGGCAAATCACCAGAAGCCGGAGCGGGATTCTCTGCATCGACGACGCCACCTGGGGTCCCGAAGCTGATTTCATTGAGTCAAGCTATCAGATCCCAGTCGGCTCCATCCACCTCTTCATCGGCGGATTGAACAGGTCAGAGCCGGAGCCAGACCGACATGCCCCTACTGAAGCAGCGAGCCGGCTACTTGCCGGCTCCGATCGCACCTTCATCGGATTCACCAATGAACCCGCAAAATTGGCATGATCTATCGAAACCTCGATGGATGATGAGCCGGTGAAGTTCCCCGAACAACAAGAAGTTCAAATGGAAACGCCGAGACAGCCACCAATTAGGCTTTATGGCCTAAAAAACACAGCAGCCACCCACCAGCAGGTAGGGAAGAGCTACTTCGAGAAGAGGATAAGTCAGAACATGCATACTTGTGCAGACGACGTAGTCGGATCCCTGTTAACCGACTCACTCATCAGTGACCTACAAGTTCCTCTCGAAGAGACAAGTCGGCCTGATACTTCCTTCCCTCACACTTTCGTCGGGTTTATTGGTGAGTTCCCAGAACGGGAGCACCCTGATGGAACCCCAAACCACGATAAGGATAGTTTCTCCGACGCCGACTCATTTCGAGAAGAAGAAAAATACTCAGACAACGGATCAATTCGATCCATCGGGGAAGGTAGACTCAGATCCGATCCAGAAGAATATGACCTACCTCGACAATTCGGCTCATGAGAGCGTGGCAATGCCGACACCACCCAAAATCTGTCAGAAAATGAAAACGGCTCAGAACTACAAACCACCACTGTGTGGCAACGACTGGGCCGAAACAGAACCGACTCTGACGAAGAATTAGAAGGAAACCAGAGAAAGGCCTGGGAACATAAAAGTCTCACAGAAGCGCAAGATCGACTTCCACAGGAGATACGGTGCGACAGGGCTCAAGAGCCAATGGGCCTCCGGCTTACACCTATAAACAACGCGCTAAGACGCATAAAGGAGGTAGCCGAGGACCTAAAAGGACTCGTGGATGCTGTCGCCAGATATGTCGAGTCTAGTGAAGCAAAATATGAGGAGTCCCAACTTCAATCTCGCTCCTGCCACAGAAAGAGCAGGTACGACTCGACCACGCAGGAATACGATAACAACCACTCCCAGAGATACGTCCGGCCGGCAAGGAAAGAAAAAAGGCACCGGGATTGTGAAAAAGCTATGAAAGAAGCTTGCCCAAAGCATTTCGGACCGGGTCGCCTCGCTAACCACACCTGGGATCAGTGCTACTTCATACAGGAGTACAAATGCCAAATCGAGAAAAACATTCTAGAGGCAAGTCGATACGACGACGGCCCAACCGGCTCACACAGCCGCAAGAGGCCAAGACACTTGGTGATAAGAACGTGGACTCGCCCACAATAGAAAGCCGATCCGGGTTATCAAACCCAGGAAACAGGCCAAAGGATGAGACACCCCAACAACTCATCACGGTAAATAATAGATACTGCTCATTGAAGCCTACTGACTCAGGAAGCAAACGAAGAAGCCGGCAGCCCATGTACTTATCAACAAAATGAAAGAACATGGGATATCGTCCGACTCCGTCCCTACTACACCTAGAGTCGTCAAAAAAAAAAGGGGCCGAAAAGCCGACCAACGTCGCAATAGGCCATCACCGTTTACCATATAAAGTCGATTCTCATCGCACCTTCTCTCGCCACACTTGACTCTCATTTTACCGGCTCTCGCCATATACAATGAATAAGTCGATTGCAAGAAATCATCTCGTCGATTGACTATAGCCTCAACGACTCCTGCATGCATTACATCCTATACTTACTTTGCATGCAAATTAAATCATACATATCAGACTTTGCATTATTATTATCTCAAAAACTTGGGGGCTTTATCAACTCTCAAACTGTTATCTGAGCACTTATGTGTTTATTTCAGGAAAAGTTCAGGGGGCTTGATGACACTCATCAACCTTTAACTGAGAAAACACGACACGTATGTGTAATTACGCGTATATGGCTTATTTCAGGGGAAAACTTGGGGGACTCAACTATACTCATCATGTCTCGACCAAGAAAACTCGGCATACACATGTGGCACCCCACGCCTTATAATTTCCTACATGTTGGATGCTCATACGATCTAAATACGCGAAACCCGGCTAAAAATTCTCAAGAAGAAGTTTTAAAGCAAACGGAAAAACGCTGACCAAAGTGAGACGGCATACAGATAAGTTCCGACTCACAGATAACCCAATAATCTATCTCAACGAGAAGATAAGGCGTGTTAAAACTGGAGTCGACTTCTATATGAGCCTTCATACTTTATTTTTGTATACATTAGGATCATAACATACTTTTTTCATTTTTATGACATCCAAGAAATGCACCTTGAGAACTCAACCTGTGTGACTCAGTATGACACAAAAGACGCTCATACTGACTCATGGGAACTACATAAATTTCTCTAGGTGATGCAGCAGCATGTCAAAACACACATGCCGACTCTCGAGGACTATACCTTCTGCATTGCATCTCCTGCATTCTAAAGTCGACTTCGGTCGCAACGTCTCTCACCATATACAAAGTCGACTTGGTTGGAAAGGCTCTCGCCATATACAAAGTCGACTTCGGTCGCAACGGCTCTCGCCATATACAAAGTCGACTTCGGTCGCAATGGCTCTCGCCATATACAAAGTCGACTTCGGTCGCAATGGCTCTCGACATATAAAAAATCGACTTCGGTCGCAACGACTATAGCCATACATATATATAAATCAACACTCGTCGAACTGGCTCTCGCCATATAAAATATATAAGTCGACTTTCGTCGCACTGGCTCTTGCTGATCTAGCCGACATACCGGTTTGGGGTTGACACACATTATTCCGAGTTGCTAAAGGAAAACATATCCCAGCACTCAAAAGGTCCACTCTATTCAGAAGCCGGGAACACAACCATCGTTTCATATCTATATGACTTGAGAGATTAAAAGATAGGACCTATGTGACTCAGCACTGCATACAGACGCACACACCGACTCATGGGGACTATGCTTCAAGGTTTCTTCTCACATAAAGACTCGATACATCACTCAGCCGTGTATACCGACTCTTGGGGAGTAACAATTTCAAAAATTCCTTATCAAAAGGTTTGGCCTATAATACTTGCCAAATTTCAGAAAACAAGCAAGAAATTGTAAGTCCCAGATTGCTACAGGTAAGACAACCCGGCACTTTGGGGGATACAGTTCAAATTATCTCTGTGAGTCGGCACAACGCAATGATGATCATACCAACTCATGAGGATTACACTCTGAAATTATCTATAATTCGGCTCATGTCGGATGGAAAAGCTTCTCCAAACAACCAACAAACAAGTCAAAAGAAAAAAGTCATATGGCATCACAAAGGTTGGTATTAAAAAATCCAAACAGGCAAATTTCAGATAAAACGCCATAAAAGTATCTGACCACATGCTGGCCACAAGCCACAGGACATGTTTCCCAATATTACAAACTCGGCACTACGACCGAAAAAATATTATGAAAGTTTTTTCTCTTCCCAAGAGGCTTACAATGGAACGTTGGCCTGGCTCTGAGATGCAGACCCAGCGACATTCGCTGATGGCAAGATTTCATTGCGACTTTCCATTAAGTCCACATCAGCAATATCATCCATCATCAAGTCAACCTCTTCTCCTCCTGGAAACGGATCCACATGATTCGCCGTCTCCGAAGCCACCTTTGGAGGAGGAAGAAGAGAAAACTCACGGGAGTCGGCAGATTGATCCGACGCCTCTTGTTCATCTCATCATATACAGTCTCTATCCAGCTTAGCTCGATGTCATCAGCATTCTTGGTGGCAAAAGGACGAGTTTCATTATGTACCTTGATGAAATCTTCCTTGGAAAATTGGACTCATCTGGCTTAAGCTCTGGGAAGCCGGCAGCCAGACGATCCAACTTCAACCCAAGATGATATGCCTTGGCAAGCTCCAAGTCACGCATTACCCCCATACAACAAGCCGATCGCTTCCCCAGCTTTACCCACTCAGGTACAACTGAGAGAGGACCCATTATATCAGTTATCCCCTTCATGCTTGGGGGCTTGGGCTGAGTCGCACATATCGCTTTACACGCACCCTCATACAATTTTTTGACCAGGTCAAACGTACAAGTAAGCTTCATAGCAGGCGTATCACCCAGAATATCATGATCTTTGCCTATTACAAAGACAAAACAATGATAAAAGTCAGCAAGAAACAAAGAAGATTGGAACACCCAGATTCAAAAAGCAACTTTGCCGACTCACCAAAGATGGCTCACACAAGTCGATGAATACTATCCTTGAGTGTCTCCAGCTTCTTTTGAGCCGACTTTAATTTTAGCTCGGCTGTATCACGCCGAGCTGTTGCATCAGTCACAACGTTGGTGAGAACATTTGCAGCCTCAGACATCTCAGTTTTTACGGCCTCTAGTTCTTTGTTCTTTTTTGCCAACTCATCACGGAGTCGGCCAATCTCTCCATCAGCTCCTTTCAGCTTTGCCGACTCCGCAGCGAGCCGTTCCTCCATCTGACGTTTGGACTGCCCAGCATCCATGGCAACAGCCTACAGGCAATGAAATATTACTAAGTACTCACTTAGACCTATTGCTTAAACAATAACTTGGGGGCTAAACCTACAAAAAAATATAAATGACCCAGCAGAACGTAATCACATCCTGCCGGCTCATGGGGGCTACAGCTCCAAAAACCTATGATGACTCGGCATACCACCACATTGGTATATCGATCCATGAGGGCTACGGTTAAAAACCTATGATGACTCGGCATACCACCACATTGGTATATCGATCCATGAGGGCTACAGTTCAAAACTTATCATAACTCGGCATACCACAAGATAGGTATATCGACTCATGACTAATACAATTAGTTTTTATAACCCAGCATGGCAATCAATCACCAGGCCGGATTATGGGGGCAACAGTTATATGTCATCAAGGACAGTACAGATAAATAAAACTACAGACCTCATAACGCCCTCGAAGCTGGAGGAATATATTATGTTGCTCCGAAGAACAAGCTAACGACCGCTTGAACAAATCCTCAAGGAATGTCTCCTCAGATATCGACTCATCAGGTCAACTCACCACCTGATTCTTGTCGTCCAAAACCTTCATCACGGTTGTACAAGTAGGTGGGTCACCCTTCTGAGCTCCAGTGATTAAAACTTCATCTTCGACAACCGCTTTTTCCTTGGAAGGAGCCGCCACAGAGCTTGGAGCAACCTCCACTTTTTCAGAATGAGCTGCCGGCTTATCAAAACCGGCTTCATGAGAATCATCCTTGTATATTTCCGACTGGCTTGACTCATTCAAGCCAGCTTTATTCAAAGCCTCAGAAACCGACGTTTCTGGAGATTTTCAGATATAATAACTGACTCCTTAGCAAAAGAAGAGTCGGCCAGATCCTTGGGATCAATTTGAGCGCTACTCAAAGACAAAAATAGAACTTGTCAGCAAACCATGGATACAAAAGACAAGTTACCATCCTAAGAAAGGAATACTCACCCATGGTTAATTGGGAAGGACGACATTTGGACTGAAGAATCCTCAGAAGAAGGGGTACCGGCTCCAGAGTCACCACCCTGACGCTGTCCCTCAAAAACCCCTGCCGACTGATGGGAAGGAGTCGCGATTGAAGTCGGCTTCTGTCGGATCTTCCGAGGTTCATCACCCAAAACCACAAGGGGGTCCGCCGAGTCAGAACTACGGGTATGCCTCTTGCGACTTGGTGCCTATAAACAAAAACATAAGACACAAGCTTGTCTAAAATCATCATGAAGAGCCGGAAAAGATATTACCGGTGGATTGGCGACTTTTCTCTCTTTACGAGAGTCGGCCTAACAGGGAGAACTTCTTCTTGTTCTTCTTCGTCTTCATCATCATCTTCCTCCGAGTCATCCTTTAGAAACAAAAAGGGTAAGAAGATGATATCACAAAAGAAGCAAGCAAATGAGTCTTACCGAATGACTCGGACTTTTAGCGTCGACTCCTTCCATAGGGAGCTCTTCGCCCACATTCCACCATGGATCATCTTCCTGAAAGCAAGAAGTTGTAAGGTGAAAATCCTTGACAAAATATTATGTCAAAGAGGAATAACTGAATAAAACTTACCGGAAGAGCCGGATTGGCTTCACAGAACGGGAGAAGGCCGACTTTCTTGATGTCTTCTATGCGCTCAGCAAGAAATTTCTTGCAAGTCGTCACTAGAACTCCTCCAGAAATCTCCTTCTTCGCGAAACACATGGGGTCGTCCGGCCGCGAATATTCACACATGAGTCGATCCCTCAAGCTAAGAGGTTGGATTTGCCAACCTATCCAACATTTGATCAGATCTGTTCCGGCAAGACCATGAGCTAGCAAGGCCTTTATCCGATCCATGATCGGCTCATGCTTTTTCTTATGAGCATCCGAGGGAAACAGGTTCAAGCCATCAAGAAATTCAAGCCGACTCTCACGAAAGCCGGGCAGAGGATTTTCCTTCTCAGGAGTCACAACGGTGCAATAAAATAAAGATTTCTGCCATGTCTTCACATGGGAGCTCAGCTTGAGTGATGGGTAAATCGACTTTGCGCGCTTCTGGATAGTAACTCCACCGCATTCCAAGGCCGGACCTCCACTATATTCAGTCTGCCTATTGCAGTAATAGAACTCGGCAAACAGAGCCAGAGTCGGCCTAATCTGCAGATAAGCCTCGCAAAACACTTGAAAATGACAAATAATGAGCACCGAGTTGGCTCTTAGATCCTGAGGGTGCACTTTATAGCAGTGCATCACACTCCTAAAAAACTTAGAGCTGGGAGGACGGAAGCCCCTAGTGATATGATCAGCAAAGAGGACGACCTCACCTGCTTGAGGATGAGGCCGGGTCTCCTTTCCAGGAGCTCGCCACGCAATTTTAGATTGGGGAGGCAAAATCCCCACTATCTCCATCTCCTTCAAAAAGGCATCCGTAACCCAGTTGTTTGACCAGTTGGCCTCTAAAGTCGCCCTTGGAGCTGGGGGTCTAGTCCTGCCGGCTGTCTTTTTGCTTTTGTCCGCAACGACTTCCTTCTTGCTTTTATCAGCGGCAGTTTTCCGACCCATGGTGCGGAAGTCAGATCTAGAAAAAGGAAAGCTAGAGTCGTTCATAAACCGACTTACAAGAAACTACACAAACAGTTTTCACAAAATACAGCGGGACAATTGGATCTACCAAGCCTGAGAAATAGGCGAAAATAATAAATAGATCTACGGCTTGCGGAAAAATGGGAACAGTTGCAAAATAAAAACGGAACTGTAAATACAATTGTTCGACGAAGTAATCACTTCTAAAGTTATCCATCACCGATCCCATCCTATCTACCCACATGCATGGTGTACCTCCAGTGGGTTGTGTTGATCTACTAAAAACAGTAGAGCTTGAAGCTCGCAAACAATGGAGATGAATAAGAACTACAGCACAATGGAGGTGATGCGAAGCTTACCATAATGGCGTACGAGAATGGCACGACCCCAGGCCTTCTTGCGCGAACGAAGAAAGAAGAACGGCTCGGAACGGAGACGAAGGTAAAAGCTTCCTGTTCTCCGGTGCGCGAGAAAGGAGAAGAGAAGATGTGGATGGGGCGATGTGTATGGATGTGGACGGGGGTCTATTTATAAAAGGACTTCTGCTCGAAACCCGAGGCTTCGTCAACCGCCAGCTAAACGGCAGGAAATCCCCTGATTCTCGTCGAAAACCTAGGCAGCATTGATTGTGCCGCCGGAATCGAGGTAGACTGTTCAAATTCCCTCAAATAAAAATTTGCAGGTCAGATTTATTGCGTCAACGCTAGAAATATTAGTCGACTCAACCGGAAGAGTCGACTTCATGGAGATGAAGGAATCAAAGCAAGATTGAAGGGAGTCGACCTCGACTCCCAATCAACGCCAAGCATAAAGTCGGCCCTTGATCCATAAAAAAAGCCAACGGCAATGAAGAAAATAAAGAAGATTGATGTGAAGACTAAAGCGTCGCAACAATCCTGGGGGCTAATGTTGGGGGGATGAATCAATCCCATAGACCCCGCATTAGAAACCTCTGGGCCGACTTACATATGAAGGCCCACAAACAAGACCCGGCCAGGAGCCTGACGTGCCAAGCGTGAAGATTGAAGCCCTAGAAGGAATTCGACTTACCTTGTATAGCACGTAGAAAACTTGTAAAGTAGAATAGAACTCCACATCGTGTAGGAGTCAGATTCTAGGAATCCCGGGACCCGGCACCTTTATAAGCTGAGGTCCACGGGAGCTAGAGCCAGAACTTACCTCAAGCCAGGACTAGACAACTCGCACTATAACCTAGATCTCCACGAGACTAAGGTTGCGAAACATCACCACTGTAATCGATACGATCGGCTTTTCCTATTGAGGAATCGATCCCACAATAGTCAAGAAGCAGGAGTAGGTCTTTACCGCATCGACGGGGCCGAACCTGGGTAAATCACTGAGTCCCGTGTCTATGTCGACTCTCTCCTCGAATTCGCCTCGCAGCAAAGGTCCCACGATAAGTCCGACTCTACGGACATCTGCCGTGAATTTCCCACGACAGTCCCGTGATGTTCACTAGTGATGTCTCTCTCCCAAAAGACGATAAAACTGTTATGCAAGGTAAACAAATTACAGACGGGCAATTGACAGGATTATAAACACACTGCAATGCTAACTATGCTACAAAAGAAAGGAAGAGGCTCAAAAGCATGGGCAGTACGCCAAAATAAGTAGACCGAAATTCATCGACATCTACTACTAATCATCCACCTTGAGATATCTATCAAGAATATCTCGCTAGTATTAAGTTGCGAGCCTGTAACAGCCCAGATTTCACAAAAATCAAAAATTTTGTTTTCGGTGTGAATTGTTTGATTGTTTGATTTGTTTGCGGTGTTTGCATCCCCGATTTATCGATCAGCGATTATTATCCCCCCTCTTATCTCGTATCGGACGGAGACCGACCCTTTCCACCCTGACACTCGACCTTTGCGACACCGGGTTTCACCAGATCACGTCGTGAAAACCGCACGAGACCAGCCGTAGCCAACGGAACGAAAAACCACGTTTAATAATTAAACGGGTTATTTTTATAGCGCGCCGGAAAGTGTTCTCGGAACGGTTCCAGCGCGGGGTGAACGCCGCCGGCTCGACGCGTTAATCACGTAGTTCGAAGTTTTACCCGAATCGGAGGTCCTGCGGACCCCCGGCGGTCAGAAACATAAACACCGCGCGTGCGAGAGAAAAACCGGGGATGTTTTTGCAAACTGCTAGCCACCTGGGCTATATAAAAACCACCACTCCCCCACCTCTTTCTAGGGTTTCCCTAGCCACAAGATTGCAGCCACCCCTTCAAAACACCCCAAATTCTACCCAATAGCCCCCAATTTCGTGAAACCCTAGCCCCTGGTTAGATCTGATCGTTTGATCTGCATATCGACGTCCTGGGAGCCTCCACGTCCCCATGTAGCAGCCTTCTCCCACCTCCCAGCCGATACGGGCCCCGCAGGGCCCGCCTGACGCCGCCGCGGCCCGCCTGAACCTGATCTGGGCCAGCACCGCCGCCTCCTGTGCAGAGCACCGCCGGCGCCGTGTGCTTCAGGCCACTGCGCCGCCGGCCCCGTGGCGCTCCGGTGAGCCGCCTCCACCGTGCCTCCCTCTCGTCTTTCCCTCCTTCCCTCATCTCCTTCTTTCTCTCGCATCCAGAAGCGCCGCCATGGCCGCCGAGTTTGTCGCTGCTTCGGAGCTCCATCGCGCCGCCCCGGGATCCCGTCGTCGAGCTCAGTGGTGCCCGGAACCGGACGGATCCGGAAGCCTCCTCCGCCCTGTGCGCCGTCCCGAGCCCCTGCACCGCCTCCTCGCCGCCCGGCTCCTCGCCGGAGTCTAGCAGCACCGCTGTCGCTCGGGATCCCGATCCAACCGCCGCCAGCAGGCCGGCCTGTTAACTGTTGCTAAATTCTTTCAAGTGCTGCTGATGTCATTTTGTTGCAACTTTGATTGATGATTGTGACACATCCATGAGTCCTATTGCATTGATTCTTTTTCCTATGTGTTCAGCATCATGTGTACTTCATTTACATGCTTTAACTTGTCATTTTTGGGTGCTTTAGTTATATTAAATCTTACTCCAAAGTGGTGACCCTGATGTTAATGTGCTGCTGTGCTGAAAACTGTTAATTTGTTGCAACTTCGGGTGAGTGTTGCGTCGCAACCGTTTATCGGAATTGAGTGATTCCAATTGCATATTGTTAAGAATCATGTCTACTTCCATTATATGTATTGTATTGCCATGATATGCTTGCTGGTCATATAGTTATTGAGCTCCAAACTTGCTATCCCGCTGTTTTTGACAGCCACCTCTGTTTTTCTCTAAGTCTGTAACGTCCCGATGCCATGTTGCATGCTTAATATCTTTTGCTCTGTTATGCCTATGACCTTGATTCTTTTTGTACCTGATCACCATCATGTCTAGTTCATGCTCATATATTGCTATGTCATGTTGCTGCACTTTTGCATATAGTTTTGCTCATGTTTATACAGCATAAAAATAATAGTTTATGACCAGTAATGTTTTATTGCATTTTGCATGAGCTATAACTAGTTGTTCATGATGCCTTTTTGCATGATTCTTTCTGCCATGCCTTCCCTGTCATGTCTACTTTAGTTCCATATCATTTTTGAGTATGTTTGCATTGATTATCCTATTTATGCATTGCTCTAAAGTGTGCTTCGTGATGTTGGCAGATTGTGCCCGTAACTTGTTTTGGTTATATCTTTTTAACCATAACTCCGTTTGAAGTGTGCCTTATATGTAACTGGATTAGTTTTTCATGTAGTTTGTGTTTATGCTATTGTTTTCTGTTGTTAACCAACCTAAAATATGGTTTAGGACAGAACAGTACCAAATCCTTTAATTGTTGTGGGGTACTTAGTGGAATGTCATGTTTAGGATTGTGCCTCACTTAAATTGTCTAGCATAGATAGTTTATTTTATGCTTCACCTCTTGTCATGTTTGTGTGCTATGCCATGCTTGCTTGAGTTTCCATGTTAACAACCTTTGTTGATCACCTGTAGCTAAACAACTTGAACCTTTCTAAATGTGCAGTATCGTCGTGTGTGACGAGTACTCCACTTAACCTGTTAGTAACCGCTCTCGACGATAGGTGTGATGTCTCGTGTTGCCCTCTAATTGATGCTTTCTCGTGTTTGCCTCATAGTAATAGATGGTTACTCGTTGATTGCTTTCCAGTGTTTGCTGTCTTATGTGCTTCCGCGATTACCTCTCGGAGACGATGCGAGCTTGCGATCCACTACACCTTCGGAACCCGACTTATCAACAGGCAAGGACTATACATTACTTATGATCCATTCTATTTCAACCAGCGGTTTGCATGCTAGTCTAGGTTAGGTTCGATGTTTGATCCTACCACATGTTTACAGCCTCTTTCAAACCGATACAGCCATGTCCCTTCGGAGCAAACCTTGTACTGTTATGTTACTATTGCTCTTTGCTCAGCCCCTTCTTAGTATGCATGCTTAGGATGCTACGATGTTATCCTGTTACTCCTTGGTTGGCTATCACATTATTATATTGTTGTTGATGATATGATTATACTAATGTTGACTATATTCGACGAAGGATGGAAGGTCTAGGCTATTCCACCCTGATGCTTTGTTCCATTCGAGTCACCTAGGATCCGAGTTCCGGGTATTGGTTTTATGACTGAGCGTGCCTAACCGCGTGTGGGATTTTATGGGGTCCCCTTTTCTTCACTACCTAGCTTCAAACATTTATAGTGTGGCCCAAGCTAATTTACCATTTGAAACCGTGTGTGTGCTGGTCAGCTGCTAGTAGTTTTTAAACCAACCCGGACCAGTGAGGACATAGTTCCTTTGCTGGCCCATCATGACCGGCTGAGGACCCGGTTTCCCATGTGTGATTAACCGGAAATCCAAACCTGGAGTCATACGGTAGAGACCAGATCGAGAGCGCTGCCGGCTCCTGAGCTAGATATCGACTCACCGGGGGCCACCCGGATTTGTTCGTTGTTAGCTAGAGGGACCTATCGCTTCGGATATCTTGGAACTAAATCATAAAATGGTTGCCTATGATGGGTAGCAACTGGGAGAGATGGGCGTGTGTGCCGAGCCTTGTAATGGGTAGTTGGTACACCCCTGCAGGGTTAAATCTTTTCGAGAAGCCGTGTCCACGGTTATGGACGACTTGAGACCTACTCCTTGTTCATAGACAACAATAGCTGAGATAATCTTAATATAACTTGATCAATGTGTGTGTGCCTTGACTGATTTTCTTCGTCGGGATGCGAAGAGGAGGACAAGGATAGGATAGGTGTTATGCTTGCGTAAGTAGGTGGATAGCAGACTTGTTGGAGGTGATTCCTCATCGAATGCTTGGCTTCTTACCTTACTCTCTAGATCGTTAGCCACTTCGTAATTGCTAGTGCGGCAGCAACCTCACCACTTACCCCTTCCTTACCGTAAACTACTAGTTTTCCAAGAATGAAGAGTGATGAAGTCCTTGCTGGGTCAGTTGACCACTACAGTTGGATGCTGAGTACTTCTGTACTCATGATACTACCCCCAAACTCTTTTCAGGGTTCTTGATCAACAACAGGTATGGTGATCGACGTTTCACGTGGAGACTCGACGACGACTAGTTAGGCGGATCCCGGCGGAGGGCCTGGACCCGTGTGGTTATGGGGATCGATGTTTTTCTCTTTGCCACTAGGCAATTGCTTGTAGTCTATACCCAGACATGTATCTTCCGTTGTTGTATTGTATTTGAGGAAATTGTATGCCGATTGTATGAGATGTTGTATCCTTGTATCTGTAATGTTGTGATATCATGTTGGAAATCCGGGGCATATGACTGCGTCATATGTCGCGGTGGGACTGATATGTGCTTCGTCCCCGGATCTGGATGGAAACATCTAGATTTGGAAAAGTACCGCATATCGGGCCTTACAGAGCCCCACCCAAAGTGTAAACCCAAAGCAACAGACAACTGCATTAAAAAGAACTTTGCGTAAAGTAAACAATCCTTGTAACCGCGGTTACAAGCACCGTTGTTTTCCCCCTTGTGGCCACAGCACATCCCCTAGACTCATGTTTCTGTCACTCAAGCGTGTCATCATGGGGCATGCACCCACAATCGAGCATAATGTTCCCTCTTGGAGTTACTACCTACCACTTGGCCAAAGCAATAAACAGCAACGGAGAATATGCAAGAATTACTTCGGAACAAAAATTCAAAAGATAAGAACCAATTATATTACTCTATCAGAATCTGAACATAATCTCATAATCCATCAGATCCCATCAAACTCAGCATAGCAAAAGCAGAAAGATTTCATATGTTCCTCGATCATGTAGGGCAGCTCACGAGGTCTAAACCATGAAGAACAAAGAGGGGAGGAGAACATCACATAGCTACTGATCACGGACCCATGGTCCAAAGGAAACTACTCACGGCACATTCGGGAAGCGTCCATGGTGGAGGAGAAGCTCCTGGAGGTCGATCCTCCCTCCGTCAGTGTGTCGGGAAGGGTCCTGACGGTGCTCCCGATCTTGGAAGTCGGCGGCGGAGGAACAGAGGCGAGATTGGGAAAAAGGGTTCTGTCTTCGGAGGTTTCTCGTGAAGGAGATTAAATAGGCGAAGTGGGGGCAGCCAGGGGGCCACCGGGTGTCTAGGCGCCCCCCTGGCGCGGCCAGGCCCTTGGCGAAAAACTTGTTCCTCAGGTAATCCTTGGCGAAAAACTTCCATGGTAGAGGTCCTCCCTCCACAAAAGATTCTTCAGTCTCTGAGATCTTGCTTTCAGCTGATAATCCCAGGCGCAAAAACTTTATTTCATACTCACAGTTCTGGTTTTGGAGGTCATAGATGTGTCCTTGGAGCTCAAACACTTTAGCATCCACTGCAGATATTCTTGCGTGCACTTCCTTCGCCTCCTTCTCATGTTGTTTCTTCAGGTCGGTGATGATGTCGACGTTAGCCTCGACACCACGCTCGATCATAAGCTTGTACTTGAAGACTTCTTGCTCCACTTCTTCAAGCCTGGCCTTGGTGCTCCCCTCCTTGATAGGAACCTTCAGATCTTCTTGGTGAAGGGCACCATCCTACGCCCAAAGTGTTTTAGGATTCCTCTTCACCTCTGCGATGTACGGGTTGATGACGTTGACGAGGAACATGTCCTTGGGGGAACTTGGGGAAGCCATGGCACCTAGGTTTTGCTGAAATTTTTCCTTGCAACAAAAAATCGAAAAGAGAACGCACGAAGTCGCAAGATACAGAGCCGAGACGATCCGGGAAAATATATAGCAAAAATTTCTGCAACATAAGGAAGGTAAGGTGCCAAAGTGGGGTAGGAGATGGACTCCGGGGCTCCTAGGTGGCCTCCTTGCGCGGCCAGAGAGCAGGTCGCGCCACCAGGGCGCCTGGGGCCCTTGGAGCTCGTCTCCGGCTCCACTTTGGCTCTGAATTTTCCTAATTTTTCAAAAACACGTAATACAGGAACTTTATGGATGTTCGCGAAGTTTTCTTACGTATCATATGCGTATTCTAATTCTGCTCCTGCTGGCGTCTGAATCGGGGCTTCAACATGTTCTTCATGAGTGGTTGTGCGTATTGTATCCACATCAACATTGACGGGGTCTCCTGCGAGGTAATGCTTCAATCTTTTCCCATTCACAACCTGAGGTTTGGTGCCTTCAAAATTATTAATCTTGATTGCACCGGAGCGGTAGATGTAAGGCCCGATATGCGGTACTGTTCCAGATCTCGATGTTTCCATCCAGATCCAGGGACGAAGCACATATCGGTCCCACCGCGACATATGACGAAGTCATATGCCCCGGATTTCCAACATGATATCACAACATTACAGATACAGAGATACAACATCTAATACAAGACGCATACAACTGCCTTAATACAATACATCAGCGGAAGATACATGTCTGAGTACAGACTACAATCAAATGCCTACTGGCAAAGAGGAAAACATCGATCCCCATAACCACACAGGTCCAGGCCCTCCGCCGGGATCCTCCTAACTAGTCGTCGTCGAGCCTCCACATGAAACGTCGATCACCATACCTGTTGTCGATCAGGAACCCTGAAAAGAGTTTGGGGGTAGAATCATGAGTAGAGAAGTACTCAGCATCCAACTGTAGTGGTCATCTGACCTAGCAAGGACTTCATCACTCGTAATTCTAGGACAACTAGTAGTTTACGGTAAGGATGGGGTAAGTGGTGAGGTTGCTGCCTCACTAGCATTTATGAAGTGGCTAACGATCTAGAGAGTAAGATAAGAGGCCAAGCATTCGATGAGGAATCGCCTCCAACAAGTCTTGCTATCAGCTACTTGCGCAAACATAACACCTATCCTATCCTTCTCCTCCTCTTCGCATCCCGGCGAAGAAGAAGCAGTCAAGGCACACAGACGTTGATCAAATTATATTAAGATTATCTCAACTGTTGTTGTCTAGGAACAAGGAGTAGGTCTCAAGTCGTCCATAACCGTGGACACGGCTTCTCGAAAAGATTTAACCCTGCAGGGGCGTACCAACTACCCATTACAAGGCTCTGCACGCACGCCCATCTCTCTCAGTTGCTACCCATCACAGGCAACCATTTTATGATTTAGTTCTGAGAGATCCGAAACAATAGGTCCCTCTAACTAACAACGAACAAATCCGGGTGGCCCCCGGGGAGTCGACACCCAACCCAAAAGTCGGCCACACTCTCGGATCAGACTCTTCCGAATGGCTAAGGTTGGGCTTAGCCTCACCTATATAACAGGGGACTTACCTAGCTCACCAGTGTGGACCAACAAAGGAACTCTGTCTCTGCTGGCCCGAGTTTTTTTAAATCCACTGGGTGCAGACCAGTTACGCACACGGTTTCAAATGGTAAAATCATCTTGGGCCACCACTAGAAATGTTTGAAGCTAGGTAGGTAAGAAAAGGGGAGCCCATAGCATCCCACACGCGGTTAGGCACGCTTAGTATTAAAACCAATACCCGGAACTCGGATCCTAGGTGACTCGAATGGAACAAAGCGTCGGGGCGGGATAGCCTAGACCTTCCATCCTTCGTCGAGTATAGTCAACATTATAATAATCATATCATCCACAACAATATAATAATGTGATATCCCAAACCAAGGAGTAACAGGGTAACATCGTAGCATCCTAAGCATGCATACTAAGCAGGGGATGAGCAACGAGAAATAGTAACATAGCAGTACATGGTTTGCTGGGAGGGGACATGGTTGTATCGGTTTCAAAGAGGATCTAAACATGTGGTAGGATCAAACATCGAACCTAACCTAGACTAGCATGCAAACCTCTGGTTGTAATAGAATGGATCATAAGTAAAGTATAGTCCTTGCCTGTTGATAAGTCGGGTTCCGAAGGTGTAGTTGATCGCAAGCTCGCATCGTCTCCGAGAGGTACCCGCGGAAGCACACAAGACGGTAAACACTGGAAAGCATTCAACGAGCAAGCATCTCTTACTACCAAGCAAACACGTGCATGCATCAACAAGAAGGCAACACGAGACATCGCACCTACTGTCGAGAGAGGTTACTAACAGGTTAAGTGGAGTACTCGTCACACACGACGATACCGCACATTTATAATGGTTCACGTTGTTTAACTACACAAGATGAGAAAAGGTTATTAACATGGCATCCCACTCAAGCATGGCATAACACACAATCATGGCAAGAGGTGAAGCATAAAGTAAACTATCTAATCTACTCACTTTAAGTGGGCGTAAAACCTATACATGGCAAACTATTGCGGACCCCACGATAAAAATGGAATTTGGTACTGTTTTGAACTAAAGAATATTTTATAATTTTTATTAGAAAGCAAGAGCAGCATAAACACAATCTACATGCAATTCTAGTCAAGTTACATATAAGAAACATTTTAATCAGAGCAACGGTTAAAAAGTTATGAAATAAACAATTTATGGTGGCATGCGATGTAATTAGCAGTCAAACAACATGTAAACAAAGTCAAACATGGAAAAGAGGCACATTTTACTAATCTACACAAAAATCTAAGAAACTTTCATGTTTAAAGCGTTGTGATCCGAGCTACGGTTTAAAAGATACACGCATCTCAAGAAAATAATACAATCTGCCAATTTAATTAAAAAGAAAATAAATAAAGGGTCTACTGGGCCAAAACTCCTATTCTACTGGGCCTAAACACACGAGCGCTAAATAACTTTTTATCGCACTAAGTGCTGAACTATTCACGGGCCGGCCCAACTCAGCAGGAAAAAGAAAACAAAAAAGACAAAAAAAGGAAGGAGGAGCTCACCGAGTGGGCTCGGCCCAGGTCGTAGCGTGGGCGCAAGATAGCGGAGGAGCGCCCCAGGCGAGCGGCAGCGCGACCGGGAGGCAGGCTAGGCCGCGCGTTGCTGGATCTGGGCCGCTAGGGCAGTTGTGGCCCACGTGAATGTTGGGGCGACCGGCCGCCCGATCCTGATCAGGATCGGGTGGGCGCTGGCGGCGGCAGCCGGCGTGGACCTCCGGCGCGGTGGCGCGGGTCGGTGAGGGGCAGCGAGGAGGCACTTGGCGGCGGTGCGGTGCAGGCGGACCAGCCGGATCTTGGCGGCTCGACGAAAGGGATGCGGCGGCGGCTGGCGGGGTCGCGGCGAGGCGGCGCGAGCTCCTTGAGCTCGGGCCCGACTACCATGGCGCGCAATGGTTGCGTCCCCTGCTCGGTGCTCCGGCGACCTGCGAGGCGAGGCGGCGGGGAGCTGCGGGAATGGGCGGATCTGGCCGGTTCCCCGCAGGATCCGGGGCGGCGCGGCAGCATCCGGTCGTCCACGGTGGCTCGGCTGCCTCCATGGGTGCCATGGCGCGGCGGCTTGCATAAAGGGGACGGAGGAGGTGAGAGGGAAGGCACCGCGAGGGAGAGAGGAGGCGCGGGAGAGGGAGGTGCCCGGCGGCGCTGCGGCCTGCCGGAACGCGATGGCGTGCTCGCCGACGGGAGCGGCGGCTCGGGCGGAGGAGCCTCCATGGCGGCGGCGCCGTTGGGCTGGAGGAGAGAGAGAGGAGGCCAGGCGCTGACGTGGCGGCCTCTGGGCCGTCGGATACTCAGATCCGGCGGTCCAGATTCGTTGGGAGCTATTTTCCGGATCTGGGGGCTAGGGTTGGACGAAAATGGGGGTGTTTTGGGCGAAAAATGGGGCAATTGTGAGGGGGTGGCAGCAATTTTTTCCGAGGGAAACCCTAGACAAGGAGTGGGGGAGTGGTGGTCTTTATATAGCCCAGGTGGCTGGCTGTTTGCAAAAACATCCCCGGTTTTTCTCTCGCGCGCGCGGTGTTTACGTTTCTGACCGCCGGGGGTCCGCAAGACCTCCGATTTGGGTAAAACTTCGAACTGCACGATCAGCGGGTCGAGCCGGCGGCGTTCACCTAGCGCGGGAACCGTTCTGAGAACACTTTCCGGCGCGTTATAAAAATAACCCGTTTAATTATTAAACAGGGGTTTTTGTTCCGTTGGCTGCGGCTGGTCTCGTGCGGTTTTCGCGACGGTGATCGGGTGAAACCCGGTGTCGCAAGGTCGAGTGTCAGGGTGGCAAAGGTCGGTCTCCGTCCGATACGATACAAGAGGGGGGAAAATAATCGTTGATCGATAAATCGGGGATGCAAACACCGCAAAAAAATTCAGACAATCATTCAATTCACACCGAAAACAAAATTTTTAATTTTTGTGAAATCTAGGCTGTTATAGTAGACTTATTCGATGTGAAAAGGTCCTTCCCATCTGGAAAGTAATTTACCAGGAGAAAACCTGAAACGAGATCTAAACAATAAAACTTTATCACCTAGATTAAATTCATGTTTCAAGACTCTCCTATCATTCCACTCTTTTACATTTTCCTTAAACATTCTCGCGCTCTCATAAGCTCCACTTCTCCACTCATCTAGAGAAGTCAAGTTCATGAGACGCTTTTCACCAGCATGTTTTGGGTCAGCATTAAGCTCTCTAACAGCCCAGAAAGCTTTGTGCTCTAATTCTAAAGGCAAATGGCAAGCCTTCCCATACACCATCTTATGAGGAGACATTCCCATGGGATTTTCATAAGAAGTTTTATACGCCCACAAGGCATCTCCCAACTTTTTGGACCAGTCCTTTCTAGAACTTTTCATTGTATTTTGTAAGATCAACTTGATCTCCCTATTTGTGAGCTCAACTCGCCCACTCGTTTGAGGGTGGTAAGGTGAAGCAATCCTATGGTTAACATCATACTTTTCTAAAGCTTTCCTAAAAGCACCATGTGTAAAATGTGATCCTCCGTCGGTCATGAGGTACCTTGGTACACCAAACCTAGGAAAGATCACATCATTAAGCATTTTTAAAGATGTCTTATGATCAGCACTCTCAGTGGGGATTGCCTCAACCCACATGATTACATAACCAACAGGTACTAGAATGCGAGTGTACTTGTGCGAACGAGGAAAAGGACCCATAAAATCAAAACCCTAGCAATCAAAATGCTCAATAACTAGAGACTAATTCCTAGGCATCTCATTTATCCTTCTAATGTGACCAACTCTCTAAGACTTATCACAAGATAAAACATATTTTCTAGCATCTTTAAAGAGAGTAGGTCAATAAAAACTTGATTAGAGAACCTTGTGTGCGGTCCTCTCACCGGCATAATGTCCTCCATAGGGACTATCGTGACAATCCCTGAAAATATCCTTCTCCTCATGCTCCGGTATGCATCTTCTAACGATCCCGTCGTCACATTCTATGAAAAGGTGTGGGTCATCCCAAAAGTAATACCTCAAATCGAGAAAGAATTTATTCCTATGCTGGAATGTTAAACCTGGAGGTAAAAACTTGGTGACAATAAAGTTAGCATAATCTACAAACCAGGGATCGGAAATAGATTGTATTCTCAAAACAGCTAATTTTTCATCAGGAAATCTATCATTAACAGGAATAGGATCATGTGGTATGTTTTCTATCCTAGAGAGGTTGTCCGCTACTGGATTGTCCGCTCCTTTCCAGTCAAAAATCTGCAAATCAAACTCTTGAAGAAGAAGAACCCATCTGATAAGTCTAGGTTTGGCATCCTTCTTCTCCATAAGATACTTAATAGCAGCATGGTCAGTGTGGATAATGACTTTGGAATCAACAATATAAGTTCTTAATTTATCACAAGCAAATACTACTACTAAAAGTTCCTTTTAAGTAGTAGCATAATTCTTTTGAGCACTATCAAGGGTCTTGCTAGCATAATGTAAAACATTCAATTTCTTATCAACCCTTCATACTAACACAGCTCCAACAGCAAAGTCACTAGTATCACACATAATCTCAAAAGGTAAATTCCAATTAGGCGGTTGGACTATAGGAGCAGTTATTAAAGCTTTATTAAGAACTTTGAAGGCTTCCTTACAATTCGCATCAAACACAAAAGGAATATCCTTCTGGAGAATATTAGTGAGTGGTCTTGAAGTCTAAGAAAATTCTTTAATAAACCGTCTATTGAAAGCAGCATGACCGAGAAAACTACGAATACCTTTGATGTCCCTAGGATAGGGCCTCTTCTCAATTGCTTAGATCTTGGCCCTGTGTAACAGCTCGGAAATTCCACACTAATTAAAAAAGTGTTTGTTGCTTTATTTTGTTGATTGCTAGAATTTTTTGGAGTGTTTGCTTCGTCGATTTATTAATTGGTGAATATATTTTCCACCTCCTTCTCGTATTAGCATGCGTGACCGAACCTTTCCACCACGACACAGGACCTTTTGTGACACCGGTTTCACCCGAGCATCATCGCAATTTCCGGCACAAGACCAGCCATCGCCATCGGAACGAAACCCCGTTTATCTAATAAACAGATTATTTTATTGGGCGTCAGAAAATGTTCTGTGAACGGTATCGAAGTGAGGTAGATGTGACCGGCTCGCCGCGCGAAGCGCGTGGCTCAAAGTTTTACTCGAATCGGAGGTTGTATGGACTCCCGGCTGTCAGAAACGTAAACATCAGACGCGTGAGAGAAAACCGAGGGCGTTTGTGTAAACCTGCCAACCAACCAGCCCTATAAATAGACCACCACTCTCTCTTATCCCTTCTAGGGTTTCCCTAAGCACAATTGCAGCCACCCCCCTAAAATATATCTAGATCTTCCTCAAATCCCCTTCTACCCCCGAAACGCTAGGTCTGAGTTGATCCTAGCCGTTGGATCTGCGTCTGGATAGTCCAGATCGCGCCTCAAGTCCCTCCACAGCCTCCCACCAGATCGGGCCCCGCAGGGCCCTCCCCAGCCCGCTCGAGCCTGGATCTGGCGCCTCAACGCTGCCTCCACGCTCCGACGAGCCGCGTCGCCGCGCTCCAGTGAGCCACTGTAACAGCCCGAGATTTTCACTCAAAATAAAAAAAAAATTGTTCCTATATTTTGTTGCTTGTTAAAAATTTTTGCAGTGGTTGCATCAACAATTTATTAATTGGTGAATATTTTCCCCCTCTTTCTCGTATCGGATGCGAGACCGAACCCTTTTCCCAATGGCACACTTCCTCGTTGCGGCATCAGGAAAGTCACCCGATCACCGTCGCGACCTCCGGCACAAGACAAGCCATCACCATCGGTGCGGAAACCCCATTTATATTTAAATGGGTTATTTTGTCGGGTGGTATTTGACGTTCCCGGTTTGGTGCACAAAGTTGTAGATGACGTCAGTTCGATTCTATGAGGCGGTGTTTCGAATTCGTGCATTTCCGACTTCGTTGGTCGGGTAAACGATCGGAGGTGCCAGCCATAGTAGCCGGTATAACTCCAGGGGCATATTTAAAAATATTGTGTGTGATGATAGCTGGATCCCGGATTCCCCTCTTATCTTCGGATTCTAGCCCATCCAAAAAACCAGACCCGAACAGGCCATTTGTGGCACGAAAACCCCTCCCAAACACCCACCTAATATATATAGTAGGCTACTCTAGGAATTTTAGGCAAACCCTAGCTAGCTACCTCTCCTTCCGTTCCCCACCTTTGCTGCGCCGCCACCAACTCCACCTAGATTTCAGCAACCAGCCAATCCCCTCCAGATCCAACCCCCCTCGATTTGGTCTGTCCGATCCGGATCGGACGAATCGTAGGTCGCCACGTCAGCAGATGGAGGGCCCAAGCCAGTAGCCTCCCGTAGAGCTTCTCCCGAGCGCTCTCCCGACCGCGCCGCCATCGCCTCCCCCCGCTCCGGAAAGCCATCGTCGCCGAGCCTCCGGAAAGTCATGAGAAGGTGGATGTTGCATGGCAATGTATCTCGGAAAGCCTATGGAAATGCCTTGATAGGTAGGTATGGTGGCTGTTTTGAGGAAGGATATAAGGAGGTTTGTGATGACAGAGTGTATCATGCCAAGGGTTTGGATGTACCGGCGAAGGTGAACGCTAACTCTCGGAGTGAGAAGAAAGCAATGCACGACACAGGAGAGGCTAGAAAAATATGGGTAGGTGGAAGTGTCAACTTTCGAATACTCACATTAGTCCGAAGAACTCAAGCACTTATTATCGGTAACTCTCAATCTAATAAGGAGGTTCACAAAGAGACAACTCCCCGAGGAGGAGTTTATGGGGGTTTGGTTATTCTTGCGCATCCTCGACTCATGGTACGTGAGTGTACTCTAATATTCGATCCCTCCAAAGACTAGTGATCCATCTAGTAGCTAAAGTTCTCAACTAATTTTGTAAGTTTTGAAAATAAACACGGATTGCCCAAAATACGACATCTATCACTAATAGGCTAAAGCTCTTGACACCAAAAGTCCAAACATTACTCATAGCAATACCTCAAAACTATTGCAAATTACAACTACAATTGAATAGCAACCTCAACTACCTTCTTCAAGTCAAGACACAAAACTCAGTGCAATAGGCAAAGTCTCTAAACAAGATAAACATGAAAACTCAAGAGAGTTCCAGCAACAAACTAAACAAAATCTCTTTAAAAGATAAGCATGAAAAATAAGATCTAAACATGACAGCAGCTATGAAAAATATAAAGAACACACACAGCAAAGATAAGCATGAAGAGTCCTATGATGTGTTCTAGATTTTGAAAGAGGAGCATGTTTCTCTCCCACACAAAGAAAGATGGGTTCTAACTTGTTATGAACAGCAAGCAAATCTAAAGAAAACTAAAAAGGAAATAAAGAGCGAGACGCTCCAAGCATAGCACATAACGCATGAAGTGATAAAAATATAGTGGAACGAAAGACGAACTGATAATTGTTGATGGAGAAGGGGATGCACGGGGGCATCCCCAAGCTTAGACGCTTGAGTCTCCTTGAATATTTAATGGGGATGCATGGGGGCATCCCCAAGCTTGAGCGTTTGACACTCCTGAATCTTCTTTCATCATCTTCCTTAGCACACTTGAAAACTCCCATCATACATAACTAATCATAATCTGATTAGCGAGGTTAGTACCCACAAATAATTTTTCTCTACTGGAAATAAGGATAATCTGGAAGAGCTACTGTTTCTCAGGATTTGCCAAAAAGTTTTTGCAAATAAAAAGCAAGCTTAAGGTTTGCAAAATGAAGAAAAGGAAAAATAGGACAGAATCTGTGAAAAACAGACCAGCAGGTAGTAAAGAATTTTTTAGGGTCACTTCTGCAACTCAAATCAAAAAACTCAGAACATACGAAAGTTCCGTGTAAAAAATTGTATAGAGCACGTTGTGTAAAAAATTCAGCGCAAAAAGATGAACTGGGATTTTTCTGTGATTTTTCCCGTTACGAGGACAGAATTTGTTTTCTCGACAGCATGTCACAACTTTCACTTCCCTTGTCATATGAGGTTATAATTGGCACAATGCTTGAAAAGTAAATATAGAATGATGTTGCTACGGTATTAAAAATCATCAGGACCACTAAAAACAAAATGGAAACAAAAAGGAAAACCTAAATTCATTGCGGGCTGCCTCCTGAAAGCGCTTCTTTAAAGACATTAGCTAGGCTTAATGCAAAAAGGATCAAGTCTTATCAAGAAAATAACCAGTCCGTGTGACGGACTCAAAAGGCAACTTAATCTTCTTTGTAGGGAAGTGTTCCATCCCTTTCTTGAGAGGTAATTGGAATGTTATAATCCCTTGTTTCATATCAATAACATCACCCACGACGGGAACATAATTGGACAAGAAGGTTCACATTCAATGTCCATAATAGTAAAATCAACGGGAACATAATTTTCATTGACAATGATAAGAACATCATTGATCTTCCCCAAAGGTTTCTTTACGGAAGAGTCGACAAGACGGACACCAAAAGAACAAGGATCAAAAGGTTTCAATTCAAATATATCATACATTCTTTTGGGCATAACAGAGGTACTAGCTCCAACATCACATAAAGCATAGCAAGAGATATTATTCAACTTAATTCTAATCATAGGATCCCAACCATCTTATAGCTTTCTAGGTATGGAGGCTTCTACCCTAAGCTTCTCCTCCCTAGCTTTAATGAGAGCATTAGTAATATGCTCTGTGAAGGCAAGATTAAGTGTGCTAGTGTGGGGGTCTCTAGACATCTTATGAAGGAAACGAATAACTTCAGAAAGGGTGAAATTATCAAAATCAAGGTCACTACTATCAAGTAAAGTGGTAGTGGTGTCCTTTAGGCTCACTTGTTTGGTAGCTTCTATAGTCATAGGAATTTCTTCTTCTACAGTTGAGGTCAGAGCACCACCATTAATATGTCCTATGGGACTAGGGGTGCATTGGGTGCTAATAGTTTGGATATCCTCAACAACTTGGATAGTAACAATGGTATGGTGTGTAGGAAGGCTCTTAATTCTATCTTCTTCCTCCTTTTCTCTAGCCCATCTCTCTTTAAATTTAGCCATCATCCCAATGTTTTCATTTTTTTGCACTTGAATAGCGTTCATAGGAGTGACCTTTCTCTCCTCAAGAGGATAAGTTCTAATTTTAAGCAATTCTACTTCATGGGATAAATTGTCTACCTTCGACGAGAGATTATCTAATTTGTCTAGTTTTTCCTCTACACTCTTGTTGAAGGCTTTTTGGGTAGTGATGAAGTCTTTAAGCATACTCTCTAATTCAGAAGTGGAGTTCTTGGTGCTAGGATAAGTGTTGTTGTTCCCATAGTTGTTGAGGGGAATGGTCTAGGATTGCTAGAAAAATTACTCCTACAAGAATTGTTATTGAAGTTATTTCTAGAGATAAAGTTCACATCTACTTGATCTTGAGCAATCAAAGAATTTAAAGGAACATCATGAGGATCAATAGGAGATTGCTTGGTAAGTAGAGACATAATCAAGTCAACTTTTTCATTTAGGGAGGAAATCTCCTCAACAGAGTTTACCTTCCTACCTGTTGGAGCTCTTTCGATGTGCCATTGGGAATAGTTGGTCATCATCTCATCGAGTAGTTTTGTGGCAGCACCAAGCATTGTTGACATAAAGGTTCCACCCGCGGTCGAATCTAACAAGTTTCGCGAAGTAAAGTTCAAGCCTGCATAAAAAGTTTGGATAACCATCCAAGTAGTCAAACCATGCCTAGGGCAATTCTTAACAAGAGATTTCATGCGTTCCCAAGCTTGGGAAACATGTTCATTATCCAACTGCTTAAAATTCATAATATTACTCCTCAATTGGATAATCTTAGCTGGGGGTAGTACTTCCCAATAAAAGCATCCTTGCACTTATCCCAAGAATCTATGCTATTCCTAGGCAAGGATTGAAACCAGATTTTAGCTCCTCCTCTCAAGGAGAAAGGAAAAATCTTAAGCTTAACAATATCACCATCTACTTCTTTGTACTTTTGCATATCACAGAGCTCAACAAAATTATTTAAGTGCAAAGCAGCAGCATCTCCAGCACCGGAGAATTGATCTTTCATAACAAGGTTCAGCAAAGCAGGTTTAATCTCATAAGAAGGTGTTGAAGTGGCAGGTGGAGCAATAGGAGTGCAGATAAAGTCACTGTTGTTATGACTAGTGAAGTCACACAACTTGGTGTTCTCAGAGGAACCCATAGCAGCATCAAGCAAGATAACTATTTATTTTTATTTTGATAAAGGACACTAAAGCAAAAACTGAAAGGTAAACTAACAACACTAAAAATCAAAGATAAAAGATAGTGTGCAACTCCACTATCTTGAAGAGTGGAGTCCCCGGCAACGGCGCCAGAAATTGCTTTGATGGCTTTTCGCCCCTCGTTGATTACCCAAAGTGGAAGGTTGAGATGTAGACAGCAGCAAATTTCCCTCAGTGAGGATACCAAGGTTTGCATCCAGTAGGACTCCAACAACGACAGGAAGGTGACAACGGCGCCAGAAATTGCTTTGGTGGCGCGAGAGTTGACGTGGACCTGCACACACAACAGATAACTTTGCTCCCAACGAGTTCAGAGAGGTTGTCAATCCCTCCGGCCTTGTTGTTCACAAAGGATCAAACGCACGGGATAATAATAATAGTGATAGCAAAGGAAAGGTAAATAAAGCAGGAAATAAATAGCGTGTGTAAACAGTATTGGAAATATGGACCGGGATCCCATGATGTTCACTAGTGATGTCTCTCTCCCAAAAGACGATAAAGTAGCCATGTGACGTAAACAAATTACAGCTGGGCAATTGACAGGATTTTGTGCGCAAACCAATGCTAACTATGCTACAAAGAAAGGTAGAGGCTCAAAAGCCTGGGTGGTACGCCAACACAAGTAGACCGAAATCCATCTGCATCTACCTAGTAATCATCCACCTTCAAATATCTATCCAGAACATCTCGCTGGTATTAAGTTGAGAATCCCAGCCAAAGTGTAAACTCAAAGCAACAGACAACTGCATTAAAGAACTTTGCGTAAAGTAAACAATCCTTGCACCCGCAAGTACAAGAACCGTTGTTTTCTCCCTTGTGGCAACAGCACATCCCCTAGGCTCATGTTTCTGTCACTCAAGATAGTCATCAGGGGGCATGAACCCACAATCATGCATAACGCTCCCTCTTGGAGTCACTACCTACTACTTGGACAAAGCAATAAACAGCAACGCAGAACATGCAAGAATTACTCAAGAACATAAATATAAAAGAGGAGAATCAAATATATTACTCAAACACAATCTGAACATAGTCTCATAATCCATCAGATCCCAACAAACTTAGCATAAAAACAACAGAAAGATTACATATGTGCCTCGATCATGTAGGGCATCTCACGAGGTCTAATCCATGAAGAACAAAGAGGGCAGGAGAACATCACATAGCTACTGATCATAGACCCGTGGTCCAAGGTGGACTACTCATGGTTCATCCGGGAAGCATCCTTGGTGGTGGAGAAGCTCCCGGAGGTGGTTCCTCCCTCCGGCAGGGTCCCGGGAAGAGGGCTCCTGGTGCTCCCGATCTTGCAAGCGCGGCGGCGGCGGAACAGAGGAGAGATCGCGAAAAAGGGTTCCGTCCCCGAGGCTTTCTCGTCACGGGAAATAAATAGGCGAAGGGGGGACACTAGAGGTCCAGGCGGCCTCCCGGCGCTGCCCCAGCCTAGGTCGTGCCACATGGCTGCCTGGATCCCAGGTGGGTCCCCTCTGGCCCCCCTTCCGGACTCCGGAAGCTTCCTGTACGGTGATTTTTCCTATATTTTTCCCGGAATTTTTCTGGCACTTTAAATAATGAGAAAACCTGAAATACAAAAACAGCTGAAAACAGGAACTGGAACTGGGGTGCACTGAGTTAATAGGTTAGTCCAAATATGATCAAAAGTGTATGGAAGTTCATCAATATCATAGTAATATCACACAAAATAGGCATGGAGCAAGCGGAAATTATAGATTAGTTTTGGACGTATCACCACCCCTCCTGGAGGAGTTCTCCCCGGCAGAATCTGCCCGCCGGAAAGGTATTTTCTTCTCTGTAGGTTTCCGCCAAGGAGCGGCGGCGGAACTCCGGAAAAAACTTCTTGTTTTGGGGTTTTTAGGTCACGATGAAGATATAGACCAAAGGGGGTCCCGGGAGTGGGGCCCACCTCCCAATAGGCCACCTGGCGCGCCCAGGATGGGGGCCGCGCCACCAGGGAGCCTAGTGGCCCCCCTCCGGTTGCCCTTCGGCTGGTCTTCGTCAATTCTTTGGAAAACCACTCCCCGTGAATTTTAGGTTATTTGGAGATGTGCTGATATGACCACTTGATGTGCACATTGCCCCGGTGATTCCTGTGTCTGTTGTTTCGGCACTGAATAGTTGCAAACTGTGTAAAACAAGCCAAAACACTATAAGAACATCATCATAATATGGAATATATCAATGAATGGAGGTAAATGATGATATAAAATAGTGATGCATTTTGGACGTATCAACGAGCTTCTTGTAGTGCGGGTACTGTCGAGGGGATGCACTAAAACCCAGACTCGGCATTAGGTATACGGGCTGACTCGTCTACCGAAGGCCCACAAAGAAGACCCGGCCCAAGGTCGGTTGCGCCAAGGAAAGAAGATCGAAGCCGTAGAAGGAATTCGACTTGCCTTGTATAGCACTTAACATATTTGTAAATTAGAATAGAACTCCACCTCGTGTTGGAGTCGGACTTGCAGAATCCTGGGACCCGGCGCCTTTATAAGTTGAGGTCCATGGAGTCTAGGGCCAGGAACAATCTTAGCTTAAGATAGGACTAGACACTTGTCAGCGAAACCTAGATCTCATCGAGACTAAGTTTACGATCGACTCTCTTGTAATCAGCCAAACCGATGTAACACTCTCACTGTCGGTGAACAGTAATCAGGATCACTGTTGATCATTACTGTTCCAAAATTTTCTGCGTTGATCAATTTGGGTCAATTCAATTTCCAAATGCCCTTGAAATGTTATTGAAATCAATGTGGCCATGGACCTTGATCATAAAGAATCCAAACAAGTCCAAGCCCCTGGTGAATTGAAATCACTACTAAGCTCAATTGCCTTTTATTGAATATTAAACAAATGGTGGCTTGTCCAAAGTCAACCCAAGTAAAAATTCCAAAACAAAGTGATAACTCGACTTCTATCAAAATACAAATGCTAGGCATGTTAAAACCTTTGCAAATAACAAGTGAGATTATTCTTAGAATTTTGAGAGATCCCAATTCAATATTAAATAGAGAAACCAGTAATGGTTGGGTATTAAATTGACCTTGGTAATTAAATAAAAGGTGGAAATATTTGTTGATCCAAAAATTGTGTAAACCATTTTATTAAATTTCTAATAGTCAGTACGTCATAATAAAATAGAAATGGTATTTTATTAGTTTGTGTAAATATTACAAACAAATTAAATCAGTGCCTAAACAAACCATAATCCTATTTAAATTAAATCATAAATTCCAAGGAATATTATTAATGGCCCAAACTTTTTATAGTGTTACTACATTATGTAATAGTAATAATGGAGTAACTTTCCTAATTTACAAAATTAAAATGCTAGGCAAATAAAAATAAACAGAAAATATTATAAGAAAAAAAAATCAAATAAAGAGTAAAACCTACGCTACGCTCAGGGGCGAGGCCCCCCCTCCCCTCCCACTGGGCCGAAGCCCACCCCGGCCCTCACCCCCCTCACCCCTATCCTCTATTCACGGGGGGTTGCCGTGGCAAGCATCCCACGGCCGGCCAGCCCCCCCCCCCCTCTCCGTGGCCTCCATCGGCTGGCCGGCGAGCCCCTATAAAGCCGCTGCGCCACCTGGACGAACCCTAGCGTCCCCTCTTTCGCTCCCCATGCCTCTGCTCGGTCTGTGCCGCCATGGCCGTAGCCAAGCCGTGGGCGCATCGACGACGCTGGCGCGACCAACCTCCTCCCCAGACCGTGTGAGCACGCCCAGGAGCCCCGCGGTTGTCGTTCAGGTCATCTCCATCGTCCACCTCGGGCCGGGGACTCCTGCCTCGCGCGAATCCGGCGATTTCCTTCCTCCACAGCCGCGGCGCCATTGCTGCAGGGGAGCTCCACCCCGACCGCTGTCGTCCTCCCCGAGCACCCCTCCGCGCCCCTCAATGAGCGCCCTGCCCATTCCCCATCTCCCCTCCCTCGATTTTCCACCATAGACCCCCTCCGGCGAGTTCTGGCCACTGCTGCCGCCATGGCCGCAAGCGCGCACTCGCCATGCCCCCTCGCTACGCCCACCGCGCCCCGGGCACACTCCCCGCACGCCCGCACCCTCTCCGCGCTGGGCACCCCCCCCCCTAACCTGTTGTGCTCCCCCTCCCCTGCTCCGGCTCGCCGCCGTGCTTCTCTGTAGAACGTCGGTGAGCGGGATGAATTCCCTAAGCGAAGAGATTAACTAAACACCCCCCCATGTGTGACTTACAGTGGGCCAGGGCCCCCTTAATTACCTTGCTAATAAAAAACAGAAACGAAACCCCACCCCCCTCACCATATGACAGGTGGGTCCATACCCCCTTTAGCCTAATTAAACAGATTAATTAGCCCAGGTATCTATGCCAGCTAGGCCCCACCAGTGTTTAATCTAAATAAATTGATTTAGATAAAATGTTACCTATGACATGTGGGCCAACCCCCCTGGTTAATTAGTAAATTAAATTAATTAAATTAATTAGTCACTGACCAGTGGGACCCACTGGTCAGTATTAAATTAAATATTGTTTATAGTGAAAAATAATAAAAAGAAATAGAAAATGATTTAGTAATTGTTTTAAATTCAATTAAACTAATAAAATTAATTTCTTTTAACCCGTAGCTCGGATTAAAATAATTTATATATAAAAATTGATCAGAAAAATACGTAGAATACGAATACGCTATCTGTTTGTCTACCACCCCCCCCCCCCCTCTAACATACCAAACATCAAACCGTCCCCCTCCGGACCGTCTGTCCGATGATTTGTCCGGTACTGTTACAGTATCCGGCTGAATTTATTCTGAACACGAAAGTTGTTCAGAATAGTTCAACTAACTCGGATACCCCACCCATATGTTTGTCGGATGTCCATGACACCTCCGGCATGATCCCTTCCCCCTTCGAACACCCTGTCCGGTAATCACCCGGAGCTGGCTGTTCATCCCCGGATGAATTCCCGCTCCGAGCATATTGCTTCGTACTACGTGAGAGCACCGATAACATTTCATCTGTCATGTCATGCATTTTATTGCTATGTCTGCTTTATATTTACTGTTTCTCCCCCCCCCCTTATTCTACGGTAGACCCCGCTGCTGACGCCGACTACACCGCCGTTGAGTACGACTACTTCGTCGACGACCGTACCGCTACTATCGAGCTTCCAGGCAAGCAGAGCCATTCTCTTCCCCAGATATCGCCTATCTTTCCGTACATTTCTTGCATTAGGCATTGTTACTGCTGCTGCTACGTTAATTACCTATTCAATTGCATAGTCTATCATTGTCACCCCTTGATGTACCTTCCTTTGTCCTATGCTGCCTTATAAATATATATATATATATATATATATATATATATATATATATATATAATATTCAGCAGTAAACCCTGCGCATTGTTAGCTAGGTTTAGAATATCGGGTCGTGATCCCTCTGGTGAGTGAAAGCGGATTACAAATATTATAACTGCAACAGGTACGGATCAATGCAGACACCCTAGGGAACCTACAACGGCGAGACTCTACCGAGTCGTTTTGATTTTGACTTACGCGTGGACGGACTCGTATTTCACTCTCGTCGGCTTAGTAGCATAGCATCACTGGGATGATACGAGGGTATTCCTCTTTAGTTCATTCCGCTGGTGGCTCGGCACCACCGGGGTGATACGAGTATATTCCTATTTAGTTCATTTTGCTGATGTCTCTGTCGAACCTCTTTAAGTGTACCATCGAGGGTGATACCTCCTGGTTTCACTTAATGGTAGGCACTCGAATCAACTGGTGTCCTTAAAGGTAAGGAGTCGGGTGACCCAACGGTGCCCGCGCAGGGTATCTTAGCGGAACGATAGGTCAGGTGTATTCCACCGGTGTGTGGTGGGCCTGGTACTGTTCGAGGCCGAGAGGTATCCTATTATACGAAAGTCGAGCTCTTCAAAGAGCAAACGCGAGACAAGGTAAGAAGACGGTTCACCTTGTTGGTAACCGCACAAGTTGGTGGGACGTCAGGGCAGGCACCGATGTTACTGGTGGACCTAGCTGTTGTCGTTGTCCGCGACACACCCGGATAGGGGCAACGATAACGGTTGTCTCGACAGATAATAGTAAACTACTAAATGGTTCGGTGGATGACTTGAGAGGCCCGTTGGTCTATACGCACTACCTTCATGTGGGATAAGGAGTTATGGGCTCCCCTGCGTCGTAGTTTGTCCGAAAGCTCTTCAGACGTCAGCAGTATCGCGGTCCGATTGCCGGGAAGCGGTGTGTCTTCTTCGCTCGAGCGGTGTATTTGGATTTGCTTTTGCTTCACCGTCCATCCTAGCACCGTGCAGGAGCGTGCAAGGGTGAGGTACCTAGACCCCTTGGCGCATAGCATATAGTCCGGCGGATGGCCTCTCTATTGAGCCTAGGATGGGCTGTGGCGTGTCGGATAGCTTTGGTGGAGCGTTCCGTAAAAAGGTGCCCGCCACCCTGGAGATCCGAGCGTGCAGGCTGAACATTAGTGCACCCCTGCAGGGAGTTTAATATATTCGAATAGCCGTGTCCACGGTAATAGGAAGCTTTCAGCTGAAGCTGGATGTTACCACTACAAACTACTACTATTAAACTGTATGGTTGCGGGTACTCTTCCTCACAGGGAAGTCGAGGGAGGGAACTCGGAGGCATTGCTAATTATTACAACTTATTATTATACAATGTTGCAGCAACTTCTGCTGCATTGCTACTTTATGCTTTATATAAACTGTTGGCTATTTCTCTCCTCATGCTGCAAGACTCGTCGGAAGATGCTAGTCTTCGATAGGCCTAGCTTCTCATCCTTATTCTGATTTCTACCTTGTAGTACACTATATACAACCTCCCCTTTCCATTTGATACAAATGCATAATTGCTTAGTAGCGGACGTAAGACTCGCGGGTATGCTAGATACTCACCTTTACTTTATTTCCCCCTTTTTGTTTTGCCTGATCGGCCGCTGTAATCGACGTTGGAGTACAGGAGCAGGAGATCCCCGATGCCGACTACCGCAACGTGAAGATCCCCGATGCCGTCTACGACATGGAGTTCCCCCTCGACCAGGAGTAGTTTGGAGGTTCCCAGGCAGGAGGCCCCGCCTTTTCGATCGTGTTGTGTTTGTGCTAGCCTTCTTAAGGCAACTTTGTATTCTCGTGTCTGTACTCATATACTATTGCTTCCGCTAACTTTGTGCTTTCGAGTTGTTGTATTCGAGCCCTCGTGGCCCCTGGCTTGTATTAAACAGCTTGTATTATTTTATTTGTAGAGTTGTGTTGTGATATCTCACCGTGAGTTTCTGATCTCGATCGTGTACCTTGCGTGTATGATTACTGTACACGGTCTGATTTTGGGGGCGTCACAACCGAGTCTTATTTGGAGAGTCGAAACTCATAATAAGAGGAAGCAGTAATAGGCTTTTACCTCGAGACAAAGAGGGGCTGAAACCTGGGTAAATCGCCGAGTCTCCTGTCAATGTCGACTCTCTCCATGAAATCGCCTCGCGGCAAAGGTCCCATGCTAAGTTCGACACTTCGGACATCTATCATGACTTTCGCACGATAGTGGGCTCCCACCGTGGGGCCTGCGCTCGCAGGTGTTAAGATTCTAGAGGGAGCTCTAGGAGGCAAGGAAGGATTCGTCGCCGGACAAATCACCAGAAGCCGGCGCGGGAAGCTCTGCATCGATGACTCTACCTGGGGCCCCGAAGCTGATTTTGTCGAGTCAGGATATCGGGTCCCGATCGGGTCCATCCACGTCTTCATTATCAAGGCATACAAATCTGAGCCAAAGACGAATCTTGAAATACCTGTCGAAACCTCGAAACGGCCCTCCGTTATTCCTCATGACCTGAAAATTGCATCGGCTACCTACCAGCTAACAAGCATCATTACGGGTATGAGTCGGCTAAACACCATGCCCCACCATGCCTTCGTAGGATTCATTGGTGGGTCTCCGGAGTCCGAATACCCAGTCGGTATCCCGATTTACGACGACCCAGAAAATCTCTCGGATGCCGGCTCATATCAAGAAAAGGACCAGCATGAAGAAACCGGGTAAATCCAATCCGTCAAACAAGGGGGACTCGGATCTGACCCAGACGAATACAATCCAGATTCTCCCTACTTCAACTCCCCTCGGGATGAAGTCGATTTTTCAACAGACAATCAAAGATGACGACACTCTTCAGAAGATAGGAGCCCAGCTCCTAAAGCCAACAACATCCAGGATCTATCTGACGACTCAGACACACAAACCACCAACGTATGGCAGCGATTGAGCCGAAACGGAGTCGATCCTGACCAGGAGTTGGGTGAATATCACGAAAAAACCACAAAGTTACAGAAGGAGATAGGTTGGGAACGTCGAAATCTCGCAGAAGCTCAGGACCGGCTCTCACAGCGATTACAGCACTATAACTCATAGGAGTCAATAAGCGACCGGCTCACACCTATAACCAACGCGTTGAAACACATAAAGGAGGTAGCTGAAGACTTGAGAGGGCTCGTAGACGCTATCGCCGGCTATGCCGAATCCAACGAAGCAAAGTATGGGATAGTTCCGAACCAAAGTCAGACGCGCAATAAGAAGCGTAAATGCCTCGACCGCAATCCCTAGGGCCATGCCCAACCATCCCAGCAGGAACAAAGGTACCAGGACTGCACACAAGCCATCCAAGGAGCATGCCCTAAGCATTCCAAACCTAGTCGCCCCGCTAGACACACATGGGAACAGTGCAACTTCATGCAAGAATACAAACGCCAAATTGAGGAAAGCATCCAAACGACAAATCAGTGCGACAAAGCCCCTGCTTGCTCGCGCTACTACAGGAGATCAAGAACGTGGACCCGCCCTCAATAAAAGTCAGATTTCCATTTCTTGTTCTGCATATATTAAAGTCGATTTTCATCGCAACCAGGCTATCGCCATATATTAAAAGTCACTTTTCATCGCAATCAGTCTATCGCCATATATTAAAGTCAATTTTCATCGCAACTAGGTTATCGCCATATATTAAAAGTCGATTTTCTTTGCAATCAGGCTATCGCCATATATTAAAGTCGATCTTCATCGCAACTAGGCTATCGCCACATCTCAAAATCGACTTTGTCGCACCGGCTCTCGCCAAAACTATGCATAAAATAATTTTTTGCCTACATATTACATCGCATCATATATTGCATCATATTACATTGCATATCACATTACAAAAATTCTCAGAGACCTGGGGGCTTGATCAACCCTCTACCGGCTCTGGGCATGTATATTTCTTTCTCAAGGTGAAAGAGGGGGAGCCTGATGAAACTCATCGACTCCGACCGGAAAAAGCCGGCATATACATGTAAAAACTTGTGTTTGTTTACCTAAAGACAAAGGGGGGGTTTTGATGGCTCCCATCAACCCGTACGTCCCGACAATATCTTGGCATACACATGACTTGGCCACGCCACCCGGCCTATACAGTATAGAGCTTCCTTGACTAACACGAAACCGGTTGGTCTGAACTTCAAGGTTTACATAAACCATCTATCGAATTTATTCTTACGATCCGGGCACATTAGTTACTGGAAAGCCGGCTCTACAGAGATGTTTCGATTTCTAACCAATAATCTCTCTCAATGCGAGAAGATGACGTTAAAGCCGACTTCTACTAGCCTTTACATTACAGTCCTGCATTCATAACATCATGCATTTTTATAAAATAAATCTTACGAATAAAAGTTAGACCTATGAGACTCGGCACACGCACTCAGGTGCACATACCGACTTATGGGGACTACACTTCGAAAGTTTTCTTCTCAAGATAAGACCCGAAACAGCACCCAGATGCATACACCGCCTCTTGGGGAGTAACACTTCGAAAATTCTTTCTCCAAAGATTCGGATCGATGCCATAATAATCATACTACTCCTGATGAAGTAACACTTCAATATATATGACCCGGTATGGCACATAAACGTGACCACACCATCTCATGGGGGCTACAAGTAGATCTATCCTATGAGTCGATTACCGATACACAACTTTTTCTCAAGCTAAAACTCAGATGCATACATCGCCTCTTGGGGAGCAACATTGCAAAATTCCTTATCACAAGGTCTGGGCATTATGGCGCATACACTGAATTTCCTACTCACAAGGACAATTGGTTGCAATCATAGCAAAAAGAGGTACAGAAGCCGACTCAACTGAGGCAAAACTCTTCCAAAGAAGAAAGAATGTTGCAAGTTGTGACGCCCCCAAAATCAAGTCCGTGTACAGTAATCATACACGCAAGGTACACGATCGAGATCAGGGACTCACGGTAAGAAATCACAACACAAATCTACAAATAAAATAATACAAGATGTTTAATACAAGCCAGGGGCCACGAGGGCTCAAATACAACAGCTCAAGGGCACAAAGTTAGCGGAAGCAATAGTATCTGAGTACAGACACAAGATACACATGATCTTCCTTAAGAAGGCTAGCACAAAAACAACAACGATCGAAAAGGCGAGGCCTCCTGCCTGGGAACCTCCAAACTACTCCTGGTCAACGGGGAACTCGATGTCATAGAAGGCATTGAGGATCTTCACGTTGCGGTGGTCACTATCGGGGATCTCCTGCTCCTGGGCTCCAACGTCGACTGCAGCGGACGATCAGGCAAAACAAAAAGGGGGGAAATAAAGTAAGGGTGAGTATCTAGCATACCCGCGAGTCTTACGTCCGCTACTAAGTATTTATGCATTTGTATCAAATGGAAAGGGGAGGTTGTATATAGTGGGCTGCAAGGTAGAAATCAGAATAAGGATGAGAAGCTAGGCCTATCGAAGACTAGCATCTTCCGACGAGTCTTGAAGCACAAGAAGATAATAGCCAACATTTCATATAAAGCATAAAGTAACAATGCATCAGAAGTTGTTGCAGCATTGTATAATAGTAAGTTGTAATAATTAACAAAGCCTCCGAGATCCCCTCCTCGACTTCCCTGCGAGGAAGAGAAACCGGAACCAACAGCTTAATAGTAATAGTTTGTAGTAGTAAGCTCTGGCTTCAGCATAAAGCGTCCTGTTACTGTGGACACGTCTATTCGAATAGATCAAACTCCCTGCAGGGGTGCACTACTGTTCAGCCTGCACGCTCGGATCTCTAGGGTGGTGTACACCTTGTTAGGGAATGCCCCACCGAGGCTATCCGACACGCCGAGGCCCATCCTACGGCTCATCAGAGAGGTCCCCGTCGATCTAAAGTCCTAAGGGCAAGGGGGTCTTGGACCGTCGCCCCTCGCTCTCCGGGTCGGTGTGAGGTGGGAGATCCATACACCACAGGTGAAGATCATTCCAGGCCACAATGCTGACCTGGAAGTCTTTCAGATCTTTCGAACGAGACCACAACGCGGAGGGCCCACACCGTAATCCCACGTGAAGGTAGTGCATACAGGCCTTTGCGGCCTCTCAAGTCATCCACCTGAACCGTTAGTCGTTTTATTGTTATTTGTCGAGCCAACCGTTATCGTTGCCCCTTTCTGGGTGAGTCGTGGACAACGACAGCAGCCAGGACCACCAATACATCGGTGCCTGCCCTGTCGTCCCACCAACTCTTGCGGTTACCAACAAGGTGAATCGTCTCCTTACCTTATCTCGCGTGTACTCTTGGAAGAGCTCGACTTTCGTACTATAGGGTATCTCACGACCAACGAGCAAGGACCAAGCCTACAATGGTATCTGCCTGTCCTGTCGTCCCGATACAATCCCTGCGCGGGCACCGTTGGGTCACCCGACTCCTTACCTTTAAGGACACCAGCAGATTCGAGTGCCTACCATCAAGTGAAACCAGGAAGAATCACCCTCGATGGTACACTTGAAGAGGTTCGACAGAGACATCAGCAGAATTAACTAAAGAGGTAAACCTCGTATCATCCTGGTGATGCTACGCTACTCAGCCGACGAGAGTGAAATACGAGTCCATCCAATCGTAAGTCAAACTCCAAGCGACTCGGTAGAGTCTCGCCATTGTAGGTTCCCTAGGGCGTCTGCATTGATCTGTACCTGTTGCAGACATAATATTTTGTAATCCGCGTTCACTCCCAGAGTGATCACGGCCCGCTATCTAATCCTAGTTAACTATCAATGTGCAGGGCTAACTTCTGAATATAATATATATAATAGGCGGCATAGGGTAAAGGAAAGTACATCAAGGGGCGACAATGGCAGGCTATGCAATTGAATAGGATTGTAACGTAGCAGTAGCAGCAAATGCCTAGTGCAAGAAATGTCTAGAAAGATAGGCGATATCTGGGGAAGAGAATGGCTCTGCTTGCCTGGAAGCTCGACGGTAGAGGTACGGTCTTCGTCGACGTAGTCGATCACAGGGGCATCGGCAGTATTAAGAGAGGGGGAAGAAACAATAAATACACAGAAATAATAACAATACAGATGCAAGACATTGCAATACGTTGTACACGATGTTCTAACGCAGTATTAAGTATATTAGGCGGAGCGGGAATTTATCCGGGGATGACTCATCAGTACCGGTTGATTACCGGACAGATGATCCAGAGGGGGAAGGTTCCATGTCTGCAGTGTTCGAGACTTCTGACAGACATGTGGTTAGTGTATCTGTGCTTGTTGATCCATTCTGAACTACTTTCGTATACAAAACATTTTCATCCGGAAAGTTTTACCGGCTCCGGTTGTCTGACAGATAGATGAGCCAGAGGGGAAATGTTCCGTGTTCGGTATGTTAGAGGGGGTTGGTGGCTATATGGGTGATGTATTCTCATTCTTGGCAATTTTCTGATCATTTTCATGTATAAAGTTTTTCTATCAGAGCTACGATTGAAAAGATACTGAATTTCAAAGTTTAAATCAATTTAAAACAATTTCTGGAATTTCTTTTAACATTTAAATCAAACATTATCCAAAACAATGCTATTGACCTAGTCAAATCTGACAAGTGGGACCTACTGACCAGTGGGTCCCACATGTCATACACAGCCCTATTAAAAATGCTTTAATTAAATCTAGTATTCAGTGGGGCCCACATGTCATAAGCCCAAGGGGGTATTCTATTTATCTTAGATTATTTTAACAGGGGATCAAGCTAACTAGAGGGGGTTAGTCCCTAATCTAATTAGGGCATGGCCCACCTGCTAGTGAGCCAGGCCACTGGTGCTAGACCAGTGCGTGCTGGCGGTGAGCAGGGCACGGCGGGGCAGGCCGAGATGGCGAGGGTGGTCATGGCGCGGCGGTATGGCGTGGCTGCGCCGGCGAGTTCGGCACCGGAGCGCGCATGGATCATGGAGAGGGACGGCCGGAGCCACAGCGGCGGGTGGAGTCGGCGAACGGCGGTGGCTGGGGCGCGGCCGCGCCGGTGAGGCCACTTCGGGAAACTCCGGCGAGGTGGGGGGAAGGCGCGATGATTAGGGGTGAGGACGTGCGCACGGACATCTGGGACCAACCAAGGGGGCGCGGGGGCGGGTCAGTGGTGCGGCGAGCGCGCGCACACACCCGGCCATGGCGACGGCCGGAGCGCAACGGGGGCTAGTGCAGCAATCGAGGGGGAAATAGAGGGGGCTGCGCGGGAGCTCACAAGGAATTCAATGGCGAGGTCGGCGTCGACGGGTCGTGGCTGCAGGCAGCGAATTGGTCGTCGGAGCTCGCGACGGCCGGTGAGAGGGGCGGCTCGATTCGCAACTTGTAGCGCCCCATAGCTTGATTTCTTCGGGCCATGTGGCGACCACGTCGTCGGCGCAGCTGCTGGACAACTCGGCTCGGCCTGGGGCGGCCAGTGGCTACAGTGGTGCACGGCGATGGCGATGGCGGGATCGGGTGAACACGAGGAAGAAGAAAGGAGGGGGAAGATCTATGGCTAGTCCAGCGTGTACACGGGGGTGACCTTATCCGCGAGACCCAACGTGTTATCGACGAGAGGAGCAGGGGGCCAGGCACGGCGCCGAGCACCTACGACGCCATGGAGACACGGGGCAAATGAGAAACTGTGTGGGGAAGAAGGAAGAGGGGAAGGTGGGCCTATCGCTCAGGGCGGCAGATAGCCCTTTTTCAATTTTCTGTTTCTTCTCTCCTTTTTCTATTTGTTTTATTTTTGTTTGGCAAGCAAAATTTTAGAAAAAAATGTGCTACTGGTCCTAAAATTCATGTTACAACATTTAACATTACTACAAAAAGTTTTAGATCAAAATAAATTCATTTGAGTTGTCATTAATTATTAAAGGAATTAAAAAGAGGTTGTTTTGCTACTATTATCTAAATAATGTAATAAATATCCCTTTCTATATTCTCATGGCCTATTGATTATTAGCAATTTTATAAATATTTTTCCATATATTTTGATGCAACTTTTATATACCAGTTCTATTTAATTTTCCTAGGTCAATTTTACAATTCCCAAAATATTGATTTGAATTCTATTACTGCCTATGGCCTACTTGCAAGGTTATGGATTTTTTTTTCTATTTTATCAACCTTACAAAGTTTTATCTTGACTAGCATTTGCAAATTTTAATTTGGAGTTGAATCATCTCCTAATGCAAAGTTTTAATGATGATGATTATGATGTGCCGTGACCCGGGGTTAGCGTATGCAAGTCCAGTTAAGACATAGTCATATGGAGAGCCGAGAACCGTACCCACTTGTCTAAGAAGACAAGGCCAAGCACAGAACGTTCTCGGAAAGCATCGTACGTGAGAGGTATCCCATCCAGGCCGGATGATCAACTGAGATGGGTCCTCATCGTCCGCACACAAGTCTAATGATATGGGTGGTGAACTCCCATATTCAAAGACAAGTCGCCTCAACCATACTATCGACTATCGAATAACTCTTACATAGACTTACTCCAGCCCGATCACTTAGTTGGGGTCTAGGGCGGGCTCGATCATACCACAAAGTGTGCGCGAGACGGAGTCTCGAACAATCGCATCGCGATGCCCCAAGCTGCGCACATCTAAGGGCCACTTGGTGTATGAAAGACCGCCAGCCAGATCACAACTAAGGTCTCGAAAACCCATACAAAGACATGTATGTTATAAACATACACGCAGCACACATGCCTTGTATGAACAGTAGGTATCATTGCAATTCTCTACAAAGTATACATTTTTATTTATAACTCTTATAGAGTGCACACAGAGATCACAAACATGTGATCCAACATTACAACACAAACGGAAGAAAATTATGTCTGAGTACAGACAAGTTTAAACAAATGGCTTAAGAAGCCTTATTTAAACACAAGCCCTCCACGAGGGAACCAGTCGTCTGACTGGGACTAGACTAGCTTGATCTTCAGTCGTCCAGCTCGATGAAGAAGCCACCTTCGGGGTCAGTGGGTTCATCTAAAACATAGATTAAGCAAACGTGAGTACAAAGTCGTACTCAGCAAGACTTACATAGGAGCTATACTACTCATGCATATGTATCAAGGTAAAGGTAGGTGGGGTTTCACTTGCAGAAGTGCCAGCTTTGACTTGGCTAGTCCTGAACTACGAGTACCAGACTTTGAGGTAAGAAGCGTACACGAGTCCACTACTTTCTCCAACCAATTACACCACTATGGTGCCTTCCTCGACTTCCCCACGAGAAAGAACGCCATAGCACTCACACTTATCTTGGTTTGTTTTAGAAGTATCCGGTTCAAGTTGTCTAATAATCAAGCTAAGCTTTCCAAGCAGTCCATAACCGCGGACGCGGCTATTCGAATAGTTTTCTTAACCCTGCAGGGGTGTACCGCTACACACACATGATCATCATTTACCGCCTTTGATCTCGACACCATTCAAGGGGTGCCAGCGAGGATGCTCACCACAACTGTTACCTCATAGCCAATCTAGTCCGAGAAAGCCGCCTACTTGGGTTGGCTACCACTATCGTGAACCCGGCCGGTTTACCGAAGTGGACCCAAGTGATGTGTGCGTGGTGCATAAGCCGGTCTCGGATGAGCCGTTCTCTCACTTAGCATTCAGGCCACAAGCCTACCAGAACTCCGAACTATTGCGACATCTGGACATCGAAAGGGATGAGTTAGTAAGCTGAGAGGGGTCAATGAGCCCAATGTGTGGTTGTACTCTTCATCTTGGATCACCACACAAGAACTCGGACTTAGGGCGGTGTTCAACGAGACAACCCACCGTGTACTCCTACACAGCCTCTCATCGTTCACCTTGTATTAGGGTAGATTCACCAACACTTTTCTACCATCATCAACATGATCACTACCATCCCGACTCACATAACAGTATCATCATGGTATCACTCTAAGCATGCAATAAGCAGTAACAATTGCAGGGGCCACATGATATCAATCAACTCCTACATTTGCTAGGATTGTGGTTTTGCCTACTACTGTGACAAATGATAGGTCATCCAAAGGAATGGGTTCATCTATGCGGTAGAAACGTAGCATGGTAATCATCCTATACAATGCATAAGCGAGACATGAGAGGGAATTGGGATTCTATCGACATGATCAATGGGGTTTTGCTTGCCTTGCTGACGAGGTTCGGGTTCGGGGTCTTCAACGAAGGGGGCAGCCTCCTGTTCCGGTTCCACCTCTACTCGACAAACAACAAACAAGGTAGCAAAGTAAATACAATGCACAATAAAATGATGGAAGGTTGAAACTTGATGTATATGCTTTGATGTGTGAAGCAATTCCATTTAAATGGAGTATATTGCAAATTGAATTGCAAATTCAAACTCCAATTTGAATTCAAACCTAGCCAAGTTACATGTGACATTGATTGATCAATTTGAAACATTTTTAAATGTGTATGATATGCCTCTGATGTGTAAGTGAAATGTAGCATGTTGCCATGGTTCAAGTTGCAAAAACTTTTGAATTGAATTTGATTTAATTCCATTTAAATCAAATAGCAAATGCTACTGATCACATTTTAAATTCAACTCAAACAAAGTTGAAAGTTGGATATTTGGATAGCTTATTTTCTCCTGATCATTTTTCATATATTATTTGTCTAGTTTGGAGTTAATATGAATTTTCTATGAATTTCCAAAGTTTGGGCTATTTTCTGGATTTTCTGGAATTTCTTTAATTCAATTTATTCTGGAAATTCATTTATGGCGTCAGCATGACTTCATGCTGGCGTCAGGGGGCCACTGACTGCTGGGACCCACTAGTCAGCCTCTCACTGTTTAACTAAAACGATTTAAACTTAATCCAGTGTTTAGTCAGGGGCTGGGCCCACATGTCATCGGCTCTGGGGGTCATTAGGGGGTGGATTAGGGCTAACCACGCCGGCCACGTCAGCTCACCGGCGGCTCAACGCCGGCGACCAACCGACGCGGCGGCGTTGCGCAAGACGGCGGCACAAGCCACCATTTGGCAAGCCAAGGCCACCAAAATGGAGCCCATGCACGCGCAGTTCATCCCGCACACACGGGGAGGCTCGGGAGTCGCCGGAAGCTCGTCGACGACGTGCTCGGGCGGCGGCTGTGGCACGGGTCCGGGGTGGAAGTCGCTGCGGTGCACCAACAGAAACAGACGTGGTCGCAAACGAAGCTTTGGAGCACGGCGAAGACGTCAGACAAGGAGGCGGGCTTGATTGCGCAACAGGGGGTCGTCGCCATAGATCTCGGCGGCGAGGAGCTCCGGCCTTAATGGCAAAACACGGTACGGGCCAAGAGGGTGGCCGTGTAGTAGATGGGGTGAAGCAGAAGCTCACCACGGTTGCAGTGGAGGCGGTGGTGTGGTCGGAGGAGCTCTGTGGCCGGAGTAATCAACGACGGCGGCTTGCGGGTCCGGCGAGCTCTCGGTGAAGCGTGCGTCGTCCTCGGGCTCGATTAGGACGCCATCTTCTCCAGATCGGGGTAAACGGCGACGCTGCGCACGATGGACAGGATCTCCTCGCCTATCTCCGGCGTTGGCTACGAGTTCTTGCGTCGACGAACGGCGGCTGCTCTCAGGGGATTTGGGGGCAACGCACAGGGAGCTTGAGAGAGTGCGGCGAGAGAGGGAGAGTGACGAGGACGTCCAGAGGCTTCTCCTGGACACGCAGAAGAGGCGGGGAAGCAGGCAGCTCGTCGGGGTGGCGTCGGTGGCCACGGCATGCCGGCCATCGAGCTGCTTGTCGTCGTTGAGGTAGACGACAAGGGCTAGGTGGGCTGGGCTGGGCCGGTTGGAGGCTGGGGGGGTAAGTCGGGCTGCTTCCAGGTGAGCCCTTTTTCCTTTTCTGTCTGTTTAATATTTCCTTTCTTTTTCTGTAAAAAAAATTTGGCTCTGATAAAAATATCAAACCATTTTATAAAATGCTGAAACTTTTTATGTGGCATCACAATATACTAGGCTAGCCACTTGTAAAGTTTCGACATTTTTAAAATTCAAATAATTTGAATCTTAACTCAAATAGGGGTTTTTAATTAATTCCAAGGCACTGTTTGAATATTTGAAAAATCTATGAGCATGGGGTGGGTCCCACATCACTTGATATGTGATCACACTCATTTATAAGACTTTTCAAAAATCTAACAAGAATTTTTGGAGAAGATTTTTATCTGGCCTTTTGAATTAATTCATCTGGGGGGGTTTCCTTCTCCCATTTTTCTTTTGATTTTGATTACAAAGATTTCTTTTGAAATTTTAACATGATGCAAGTGAAAATCTAACCCTAGCACATTACCTAACAAAGGGTTCTGACATGATGACACGGCAATCAAATAGCTTAATCACAGGGCTAAGATGTGAGGGTGTTACAAATCTCCCCCACTACAAAGAATTCTCGTCCCGAGAATTAAAAGGTGGTGTAAGGGGTAGAGTTTTGGTTTCGTATTCTAGCGATTCTTCTTGTTCTTGTTGCACTTCTCGAAGAGGTTAATCCTTTGTGTTGATGTCTTCATTTCTCTACATCGGTGCATCTCGACGAGTTGTTATCCTTCCTGCGGGGCTTAATCGTACCTACGATTATTCTAGGAGGAAAATTTAAGGGGGGTCGAAACGGTATCCGGTTAATCAACGAGGTTGTCCGAGGGAATGGGTTACAAAGTATCTCTCGAGTTTAAATCCAAAGGAATACATCGAGAGAACTCCCAAAAGAAGGTATGAGAAATTTCAAACGGATAGGCACACATTCGATGTCGTAGATCGATGATAAAAAGGGGCACAAAGTATAAGGCATAAGCTCTGAGTCTAATATAGGACTGAATATCACGAGGCAGATGATGCTAGACGGCTTCTCGCCCTTCGTTGGTTACCCCAAGTGGAAGGTTTGAGATGTAGTGCAGCAGCAGTTTAACCTCGGTGAAGATGCCAAGGTTTGCCTCCAGTAGGACTTCAGAGATGATAAGTAGGTGTCAGCGGCGCAACTGACGAGGACCTGCACACAGACACGGATAACTTTGTTCCCAACGAAGTTCAGAGAGGTTGTCAATCTCTCCAGTATTGTTGTTTACAAAGGATAAAACGCAAGGGATAATGATAGCAAGTAAAAGCAGTAAAGTAAATAAAGCTTGGAAACAGTAATGAGGATATGGACCGGGATACGTGATGTTCACTAGTGATGTCTCTCTCCCAAAAGACGATAAAACTGCTATGCGAGGTAAACAAATTACAGAAGGGCAATTGACATGATTAAGAACGCACCGCAATGCTAACTATGCTCCAAAAGAAAGGAAGAGGCTCAAAAGAACGGGCAGTACGCCGAGATAAGTAGACCGAAATCCATCTGCATCTACTACTAATCATCCACCTTGAGATATCTATCCAGAACATCTCGCTGGTATTAAGTTGCGAGCCCCACCCAAAGTGTAAACCCAAAGCAATAGACAACTCCATTAAAAAGAACTCTGCGTAAAGTAAACAATCCTTGTAACTGCGGTTACAAGCACCGTTTTTTTTCCCCTTGTGGCAACAGCACATCCCCTAGACTCATGTTTCTGTCACTCAAGCGTGTCATCGGGGGGCATGAACCCACAATCTAGCACAACGTTCCCTCTTGGAGTCACTACCTACTACTTGGCCAAAGTAATAAACAGCAACGGAGAACATGCAAGAATTACTTAGGAACAAAAATATAAGAGATAAAAACAAAATATATTACTCTATCACAATCTGAACATAATCTCATAATCCATCAGATCCCTCCAAACTCAGCATAGCAACAGCAGAACTATTACAAAGGTGCCTCGATCATGTAGGGCAGCTCACGAGGTCTAAACAATGAAGATCAAAGAGGGGAGGAGAACATCACATAGCTACTGATCACGGACCCATGGTCCAAGGAAAACTACTCACGAGACATCCGGGGAGCATCCATGGTGGAGAGGAGACTCCTGGAGGTCAATCCTCCCTCCGGCAGGGTTCCGGGAAGAGATCTTCTGGTGCTCCCGATCTTCGGAAGCGCGGCGGCGGCGGAACAGAGGCGAGTTTGCAGAATAGGGTTCCTCTTTCGGAGTTTCCCCGTGACGGAGAATAAATAGGCGAAGGGGGGAAGCCAGAGGTGGACCAGGGGCCCCAGGCACCCCCCTGGCGCGGCCAGGGGTGGGGCCGCGCCGGGTGGCCGCCTGGGCCCCCTTGGATCCCCTCTGGCCCCTCCCGGGCTTTTCTCGAAGCTTCCTGTACGCTGATTTTTCCTGTATTTTTCCCGGAATTTTTCTAGCACTTTTTCTATGGGAGAAACTGAAATAGAAAAACAGCAGAAAACAGGAACTGGCATTGGGGTGCACTGAGTTAATAGGTTAGTCCAAATATTATCAAAAGTGTATGAAAGTGTATCTAGATCATAGCAATATCACACAAAACATGCAAGGAGCAAGCAGAAATTATAGATACGTTTTGGACGTATCAACATCCCCAAGCTTAATTCCTGCACGTCCTCGAGTACGTAAATGATAACAACATAATTTCTGTGCTGACATGCTAGCAACCATATAAGAACTTTGAAAAGTAAGGCAATCAAGGTTAGAGATTCAATTCAAGTCATAACATGCAAGAGTCTATATTAGCATTGAAACAAGTAACAAAAGGACAAAAGGTGCAAGAGCTCTCGCTGTCCGTGACTCGAATGTCTCCAAATGGTGTTTGCGTGCAAGAAGGGGGATAGGGAATACGAGAAAAAATAATTTTTGTGTTGAGAACTCACTCTACTAAAGTTTCACACTTGGTCTTCTTTGGAATCTTATCTTGACTCATCCCCAGACCACTAGCCAGGTACAAGTCAATTTGATCCACTCCTTTTCGATATTTTGAGCACTCATGCAATGGATGAGCGTAAGCACGAGAGTTGACACTTAGGATGGCAAAGAGAGAAGTGCGGAGGAGGAAAACAAAAAGGATGAGAAAGGCTCGCATCAATGAGGACAATCATAGGCAAGAGATGCCAAATGATAGATATGATGTGAGGAGTAGGGATTGCCATGAAACGGATGCACATAAGAGCTAGGAAGCTCTCCAATGAAACTAGTGGGGGTGCATCTAGAATATGCAAGCCAAGTTCTATAGTGTGAAGGTCCCCACATAGCTATATGCATAATGAACATATCTATGGAGTAGAACGATATAAAGGGAGTACTAGTGTGGATCTCTCAAAAGGATAGTAGTGTTGCCCCTTTCTCTCTTTTTATTTCTTTTTCTCTTTTTTTCTATTTTTTTTATTTTTTGTGGCCTCAATGGCTCTTTCTATTTAACTCTCATTTGTCCTCTTTGGGATCTTTTAATGTGTCCACTTTGGGATCTTTTCCTCACTTAAGGGCAACACTCTATTTTACAAGAAGGTAAAGGAGATCTTTCACACTTTACAAGGTACTCAAAACATAAAGAAGATGTAACTATCATGATGTATGCAATGTATGTCGCTGCCAGTGTAGCAGGAACATGTATGACATGAAGATCAAGTCATGAAGAGGTGGAAGTTGCATGGCAATATAACTAGGAAAGGCTATGGAAATGCCTTGATAGGTAGGTATGGTGGCTATTTTGAGGAAAGATATAAGGAGGTTTATGATGACAGAGCGTATCATGCCAAGGGTTTGGAAGTACTGGCGAAGGTGGACACCAACTCTCGGAGTGAGAAGAAGGCAATGCACGGCACGGAAGAGGCTAGCAAAATATGGGAAGGTGGAAGTGTCCACTTTCAATACTTACATTAGTCCGAAGAACTCATGCACTCATTATCGGTAACTCTCAATCTAATAAGGAGTTTCACAAAGAGACAAGTACCCCGAGGAGGAGTGTATGGGGGTTTGGTTATCCTTGCGCATCCTCGACTCATGGTACGTGAGTGTTCTCTGATATTCGACTCCTCAAAAGAGTAGTGATCTATCTAGTAGCTAGAGTTCTCAACTAGTTTTGTAGGTTTTGAAAATAAACACGGATTGCCCAAAATACGACACCTATCACTAATAGGCAAGAGCTCTTGACACCAAAAGTTCAAACATCACTCACAACAATACCTCATAACTATGACAAGTTACTACTAGAATTAAATAGCAACCTCAACTACCTACTTTCAAGACAAGACACAACTCAGTGCAACAACCAACTCTCTTTAACAAGATAAACATGAAAACTAAAAAGAGTTCCAGCAACAAACTAAATAAAATACAAGGCTCTTGCTAAAGACAAACTAAGACTAAAACTAAACATGGCAGTAACTATGAAAAGATAAAGAACACACAACAGCAAAAAGATAAGCAGGAAAAATCCTATGATGTGTTCTAGATTTTGAAAGTCGAGCGTGTTTCTCTCCCACACAAAGAAAGAAGGGATCTAACTTGTTATGAACAGCAAGAAAAGCTAAAGAAAACTAAAAACAAAACCTAAGAGCGAGACGCTCCAAGCATAGCACATAACGCATGAAGTGATAAAAATATAATGAGACGAAGGACGAACTGATGATTGTTGATGGAGAAGGGGATGCACGGGGGCATACCCAAGCTTAGTCATTTGAGTCTCCTTGAATATTTATTGGGGATGCATGGGGGAATCCCCAAGCTTGAGCGCTTGACACTCCTGGATCTTCTTTCATCATCTTCTATCGCACACTTGAAAACTCCCTTCATACATAACTCATCATAAGTTGATTAGAGAGGTTAGTACCCTTAATAAATAATTTTTCCCACTGGATATAAAGATATTCTTGAAGAGCTACTGTTTCTCAAGAGTGCCAAAAAGTTTTTGCAAAGAAAAAGCAAGCTTAAGGTTTGCAAAAGTTAGGAGAGACAAAACGTGGCAGAATCTGTGAAAAACAGAACAGCAGATAGTAAAGAATTTTTTAGGGGCACTTCTGCAACTCAAATCAAAAAACTCAGAACATACGGAAGTTTCGTAATTGTATAGAGCATACTGTGTAAAAATTTCAGTTCAAAAAGATGAACTGGGATTGTTTTGGAATTTTTCTGGTCACGAGGACAGAATCTGTTGTCTGGACAGCATGTCACAACTTTTACTTCCCTTGCCGTAAGAGGCTATAACTTGGCACAAAGCTGAAAAATAAAGATACAATGATGTTGCTACAAAAGTAACAATCATCAAGACACAACAAAAGCAAAAATAAAACACCTAAATTCGTTGCGGGCTGCCTCCCGAAAGCGCTTCTTTAAAGCCATTAGCTAGGCATAATGCAAAAGATCAAGTTGTATCAAGAGAAAGAGAATAACTAGCCCGTGTAACGGACTCAAAAGGTAACTTGATTTTCTCTCTAGGGAAGTGTTCCATCCCCTTTTTGAATGGGAAATGGAATTTTATATTCCCCTCTTTCATGTCAATAACCGCACCAACGGTGCGAAGAAAAGGACGTCCCAAAATAATTGGACACAAAGGTTCACACTCTATATCCATAACAATAAAATCAACGGGAACATAGTTTTCATTGACAATGATAAGAACATCGTCGATCTTCCCCAAAGGTTTCTTTATGGAAGAATCAACAAGACGAACACCAAAAGAACAAGGCTCAAAGGGCTTCAATTCAAACATATCAAATATTCTTTTGGGCATAACGGAGGTACTAGCTCCTACATCACATAAAGCATAGCAAGAGAAGTTATTTAATTTAATTTTGATCATAGGGTCCCAACCATCCTCTAGCTTCCTAGGCATGGAGGCTTCTACTCTAAGCTTCTCCTCCCTAGCTTTGATGAGAGCATTTGTGATATGCTCCGTGAAGGCAAGATTAAGTGTGCTAGTGTGGGGGTCTGTAGACATTTTGTGTAGCAAACTGATAACATCTGAGAGGGTGCAACTATCAAAATCAATATCACTACTATCAAAGGTGGTAGTAGTGTCATCTAGGCTCACTTGTTTTAAACCCTCTATGTTCATAGGAGTTTCTTTATCTACGGTTGAGGTATTAGCATCACCATTAATAGGTCCAATGGGACTAGGAGTGCATTGGGTGCTAATAGTTTGGGTGTCCTCAACAATTTGGATAGTGGCAATTGTGTGGTGTGTAGGAAGGCTCTTAATTCTATCCTCTTCCTCTTTTTCTCTAGCCCATCTTTCTTTAAGTTTAGCCATCATCCTAATATTGTCATTGATTTGTAACTGGATAGCATTAATAGGAGTGGCTTTATTCTCCTCAAGGGGAGAGGTTCTAATTTTAAGCATCTCAATATCAAGGGCTAAGCTTTCTACCTTCAAAGAGAGATTATCTATTTTAGATAATTTCTCTTCTACATTTTTGTTGAAGGCTTTTTGGGTAGTGATAAAGTCTCTAAGCATGCTTTCTAATTCAGAAGAGGGGTTCTTGTTGCTAGGGTAAGTGTTGTTGTTCCCATAGTTGGATGGAAACGGTTTAGGATTGCTAGCAAAATTTCCCCTATAAGCATTGTTGTTGAAGTTGTTTCTAGCAATAAAGTTCACATCTACTTGTTCTTGAGCAACCAAATAATTTAAAGGAACATCATGAGGATCAATAGAGGGTTGCTTGGTAAATAGAGACATAATTAAGTCAATGTTTTCATTGAGGGAGGTAATTTCCTCGACAGAATTTACCTTCCTACCTGTTGGAGCGCGTTCGGTGTGCCATTGGGAATAATTGGTCATCATTTCATCGAGAAGTTTCGTGGCAGCACCAAGTGTAGTTGACATAAAGGTTCCTCCCGCGGCCGAATCTAACAGGTTCCGCGAGGTAAAGTTCAAGCCTGCATAAAAAGTCTGGATAACCATCCAAGTAGTCAAACCATGTGTAGGGAATTTCTTAACAAGAGATTTCATTCGTTCCCAAGCTTGGGCAACGTGTTCAGTATCCAATTGCTTAAAATTCATAATATTACTCCTCAATTGGATAATCTTAGCAGGAGGGTAGTACTTCCCTATAAAAGAATCTTTGCACTTATCCCAAGAATCTATGCTATTTCTAGGCAAAGATTGAAACCAGATTTTATAATCTCCCCTTAAAGAGAAAGGAAAGAGCTTGAGCTTAACAACATCACCTTCTACTTCTTTATACTTTTGCATATCACATAATTCAACAAAATTATTCAAGTGTAAAGCAGCATCATCTCCAGCCCCAGAGAATTGATCTCTCATAACAAGGTTTAGCAAAGCAGGTTTAATTTCATAAGAGGTAGCTGAAGTGGCAGGTGTGGCAATGGGAGTGCAGATAAAGTCTTGGTTGTTGTGACTAGTGAAGTCACACAACTTGGTGTTTTCAGTGGAACCCATAGTAGCAGCAAGTGTGGCAGATTTTTTTTTTGTAATTTTTTTATAAAAGACACAAAGATAAAAACTGAAAGATAAACTAACAAGACTAAAAAACAAAGGTAAAGGGCAGTGTGCAACTCCCCTATCTTAGCACTTGGAGTCCCCGGCAATGGCGCCAGACATACTTTGCTAGATGGCTTCTCGCCCTTCGTTGGTTACCCCAAGTGGAAGGTTTGAGATGTAGTGCAGCAGCAGTTTTCCCTCGGTGAAGATGCCAAGGTTTGTCTCCAGTAGGACTTCAGAGATGATAAGTAGGTGTCAGAGGCGCAACTGACGCGGACCTGCACACAAACACAGATAACTTTGTTCCCAACGAAGTTCAGAGAGGTTGTTAATCTCTCTGGTCTTGTTGTTTACAAAGGATAAAACGCAAGGGATAATGATAGCAAGTAAAAGCAGTAAAGTAAATAAAGCTTGGAAACAGTAATGAGAATATGGACCGGGATACGTGATGTTCACTAGTGATGTCTCTCTCCCAAAAGACGATAAAACTGCTATGCGAGGTAAACAAATTACAGAAGGGAAATTGACAGGATTAAGAACGCACCGCAATGCTAACTATGCTACAAAAGAAAGGAAGAGGCTCAAAAGCACGGGCAGTACGCCAAGATAAGTAGACCGAAATCCATCTACATCTACTACTAATCATCCACCTTGAGATATCTATCCAGAACATCTCGCTGGTATTAAGTTGCGAGCCCCACCCAAAGTGTAAACCCAAAGCAACAGACAACTGCATTAAAAAGAACTCTGCGTAAAGTAAACAATCCTTTTAACCGCGGTTACAAGCACCGTTGTTTTCCCCTTGTGGCAACAGCACATCCCCTAGACTCATGTTTCTGTCACTCAAGCGTGTCATCGGGGGGCATGAACCCACAATCTAGCACAACGTTCCCTCTTGGAGTCACTACCTACTACTTGGCCAAAGTAATAAACAGCAACGGAGAACATGCAAGAATTACTTAGGAACAAAAATATAAGAGAGAAAAACCAAATATATTACTCTATCACAATCTGAACATAATCGCATAATCCATCAGATCCCTCCAAACTCAGCATAGCAACAGCACAAATATTACAAAGGTGCCTCGATCATGTAGGGCAGCTCACGAGGTCTAAACAATGAAGATCAAAGAGGCGAGGAGAACATCACATTGCTACTGATCACGGACCCATGGTCCAAGGAAAACTACTCACGAGACATCCGGGGAGCATCCATGGTGGAGAGGAGACTCCCGGAGGTCAATCCTCCCTCCGGCAGGGTGCCAAGAAGAGGTCTTCTGGTGCTCCCGATCTTCGGAAGCGCGGCGGCAGTGGAACAAAGGCGAGTTTGCAGAATAGGGTTCCTCTTTCGGAGTTTCCCCATGACGGAGAATAAATAGGCGAAGGGGGGCAGCCAAAGGTGGACCAGGGGCCCCAGGCGCCCCCCTGGTGCGGCCAGGGGTGGGGCCGCGCCGGGTGGCCGCTTGGGCCCCACCTGGCTCCCCTTTGTCCCCTCCCGGGCTTTTCTTGAAGCTTCCTGTACGCTGATTTTTCTTGTATTTTTCCCGGAATTTTTCTGGCACTTTTTATATGGGGGAAAACTGAAATAGAAAAACAGCAGAAAACAGGAACTGGCACTGGGGTGCACTGACTTAATAGGTTAGTACAAATATGATCAAAAGTGTATGAAAGTGTATCTAGATCATAGCAATATCACACAAAACATGCATGGAGCAAGCAGAAATTGTAGATATGTTTTGGACGTATCAGATGACAAGAGTCGGGTTTCGGTCCTGTGGAACTGTGGGTTATGGACCCATATTGAATAAGAAGGGTGGCGACATTCCATGCGATCGCGAGGCAAAGTTTGTCAGAGAACAGATCATCAGTTATCTCAGCGACGACGTCGGTACCAAGGGCGAGGAACGAAGAGAATCGTTTGGCAAAGTTCTCATCCATCGGCGGTAGCCAAAAAGGGTTACCCGCGATAGTAACAGGTTGCACCAACAGAGTAGTACATCGAAGTGTTTACATAAGCAAGGGATTATCACTGCTCAGATAAGACACATTACAAGAAAGGTTAAACAGACCAATGGAAGGGAAAATGTGATGATACACAAGTATGAGGTATATATCTTTCCCAAGGGAAAGCAGAGCACGATATACACGACCAAGTTGTATTGGCAGGGAGCCAAGGGAGGTTGTCGATGATAACACAAATCATCGAGGGGCAAGGATGGTATTTCACACGATGAATCCGATTGACACATAGAAGAAGCCATGAAAGATTAGTCGGATAATAATCCACCAAAGGTCGGGTAGTTTGCAAGAATCTGATGTGAGTATCGGCACTCAACCAGAACGAGAAAGAATGCAAAGGCATCGGGTGATAGAAGCATCAGAATAATTCGATGCTGAAGTACAAGGGAATTGTGATTTCCAGATCGGGAAGTGGATGTAATAATCCATACAGACTTATCGGTGGCAGGGGATCGAAAAGGCGATAAACACATAGGTCCTCGGGGATTTATCGGAGTGTAGTCTTCGAAATCTTTAGGTGAAGAAAGTGATCATCTTGCGTGAATGGCTCTCCGGAAGGCAGAGGTCCGAGAACCTAGAGTTAGTGTTAGCAAAATCTTGAACCTAAAAGAGGAGAGAGATCAGAGTCCCAGAGTAAAGATACGGAGAAAAAGGATCCTAATACCACCCATTTTGCGACGTGGGCCGATAAGCCACACGACACTGTTAGTAAAGTAGTTTTTGCAAAGACTAGACTCGAATTCGACCAAGGAGTTGGAAGCGGGTGTCCTACAAGCAGTCGGCTCTGATACCAACTTGTGACGCCCCCAAAATCAAGTTCGTGTAGAGTAATCATACACGCAAGGTACACGATCGAGATCAGGTACTCACGGGAAGATATCACAACACAACTCTACAAATAAAATAATACAAGATGTTTAATACAAGCCAGGGGCCACGAGGGCTCGAATACAATAGCTCGAGAGCACAAAGTTAGAGGAAGCAATAGTATCTGAGTACAGACACAATATACACATGATCTGCCTTAAGAAGGCTAGCACAAAAACAACAACGATCGAAAAGGCGAGGCCTCCTGCCTAGGAACCTCCAAACTACTCATGGTCAATGGGGAACTCGACGTCGTAGAAGGCATCGGGGATCTTCACTTTGCGGTGGTCGACATCGGGGATCTCCTGCTCCTGGTCTCCAACGTCGACTGGAGCGGACGATTAGGCAAAACAAAAAGGGGGGAAATAAAGCAAGGGTGAGTATCTAGCATACCCGCGAGTCTTACGTCCGCTACTAAGCATTTATGCATTTGTATCAAATGGAAAGGGTAGGCTGTATATAGTGGAAAGCAAGGTAGAAATCAGAATAAAGATGAGAATCTAGGCATATCGAAGACTAGCATCTTTCGATGATTCTTGAAGCACAAGAAAATAATATCCAACAGTTCATATAAAGCATAAAGTAACAATGCAGCAGAAGTTGGTGCAGCATTTTATAATAGTAAGTTGTAATAATTAACAAAGCCTCTGAGATCCCCTCCTTGACTTCCCTGCGAGGAAGAGAAACTAGAACCAACATTTTAATAGTAATAGTTTGTAGTAGTAGGCTCTGGCTTCAGCATAAAGTGTTCTGTTACCGTGGACACGGCTGTTCGAATAGATCAAACTCCCTGCAGGGGTGCACTACTGTTCAGCCTGCACGCTCGGATCTCCAGGGTGACGTACACCTTGTTAGAGAACGCCCAACCGAGGCTATCCGACACGCCGAGGCCCATCCTACGGCTCATCAGAGAGGTCCCCGTTGGTCTAAAGTCCTAAGGGCAAGGGGGTCTTGGGCCGTCGCCCCTCGCTCTCCAGGTCGGTGTGAGGCGGGAGATCTGTACACCACAGGTGATGATCAGTCCCGGCCACATTGCTAAACTGGACGTCTTTCAGAGCTTTCCAATGAGACCACAACGCGGAGGGCCCACACCGTAATCCCACGTGAAGGTAGTGCGTACAGGCCTTTGCGGCCTCTCAAGTCATCCACCTCAACCGTTAGTATTTTTATTATTATCTGTCGAGACAACCGTTATCGTTGCCCTTTTCCGGGTGAGTCGGGGACAATGACAGCAGCCAGGACCACCAGTACATCGGTTCCTGCCCTGTCGTCCCACCAACTCTTGCGGTTACCAACAAGGTGAACCGTCTCCTTACCTTATCTCGTGTGTGTTCTTGGAAGAGCTCGACTTTCGTACTACAGGGTATCTCACGGCCAACGAGCAAGGACCAGGCCCACGATGGTATCCGCCTGTCCTGCCGTCCAAATACAATTCCTGCGCGGGCACCGTTGGGTGACCCGACTCCTTACCTTTAAGGACACCAGTTGATTCGAGTGCCTACGATCAAGTGAAACCAGGAGGAATCATCCTCGATGGTACACTTGAAGAGGTTCGACAGAGACATCGGCGGAATTAACTAAAGAGGTAAACCTCGTATCATCCTGGTGATGCTACGCTACTGAGCCGACGAGAGTGGAATACGAGTCCATCCACTCGTAAGTCAAACTCGAAGCGACTCGGCAGAGTCTCGCCGTTGTAGGTTCCCTAGGGCGTCTGCATTGATCCGTACTTGTTGCAGTTATAATATTTTGTAATCCGCGTTCACTCCCAGAGTGATCACGGCCCGCTATCTAATCCTAGTTGACTATCAATGTGCAGCACTAACTACTGAATATAATATATATAATAGGCAGCATACGGTAAAGGAATGTACATCAAGGGGCGACAATGACATGCTATGCAATTGAATAGGATTGTAACATAGCAGCAGCAGCAAATGCCTAGTGCAAGAAATGTACGGAAAGATAGGCGATATCTGGGGAAGAGAATGGCTCTGCTTGCCTGGAATCTCGACGGTAGAGGTACGGTCTTCGTCGACGTAGTCGATCACAGAGTCATCGGCAGTGGTCGTTGGGACTACCGAACAATAAGAGGGGGGTAAGAAACAATAAATACACGACAATAATAACACTACAAATGCAAGACATGGAAATACATTGTACACGAAGTTCTAACGCAGTATTAAGTATTTTAGGCGGAGCGGAAATTTATCCGGGGATGACTCATCAGTATCGGTTGATTACCGAACAGATGATCCAGAGGGGGAAGGTTCCATGTACGCAGTGTTAGAGACATCTGACAGACATGTGGTTAGTGTATCCATGCTCGTTGATCCATTCTGAACAACTTTCGTATACAGAACATTTTCATCCGGAAAGTTTTACCGGCTTCGGTCGTTTGACAGACAGATGAGCCGGAGGGGAAATGTTTCGTGTTCGGTATGTTAGAGGGGGGTGGTGGATATACGGGTGATGCATTCTTATTCGTGGCAATTTTTTGATCAAGTTTGATGTATAAAGTTTTTCTATCGGAGCTACGGTTTAAAAGATAATGAAATTCAAAGTTTAAATCAATTTAAAAACAATTCTGGAATTTCTTTTAATATTTAAATCAAACATTATCCAAAATAGTGCTATTGACCTAGTCAAACCTGACAAGTGGGACCTACTGACCAGTGGGTTCCACATGTCATACACAGCCCTATTAAAAATGCGTTAATTAAATCTAATATTTAGTGTGGCCTACATGTCATAAGCCCATGGGGGTATTCTATTTAGCTTAGATTATTTTAACAGGGGATCAAGCTAACCAGAGGGGGTTAGTCCCTAATCTAATTAGGGCATGGCCCACCTGCTAGTGAGCCATCCCACTGGTGTTAGACCAGTGCGTGCCGGCGGTGAGCAGGGCACGGCGGGTCAGGACGGGACGGCGAGGGTGGTCGCGGCGGGGCGCTAAGGCGTGGCCGCGCGAGCGAGTTCGGCACCGGAGCACGCAGGGGTCGTGGCCAGGGGCAGCCGGATCCACAGCGGCGGGTGGAGTCGGTGAACGATGGGGCTGGGGCGCGGCTGCGGCGGTAAGGCCACTGCGGGCAACTCCGGCGAGGTGGGGGGGGGGGGAAGGCGCGACGAGTGGGGGTACGGACGTGCGCACGGGCACGCGGGAGCAACCAAGGGGCCGCGGGGCGCATGCCAGTAGAGCGGTGAGCGCGCGCACACGCCCGGCCATGGCGGCGGCCGGAGCGCTACGGGGGCAAGAGCAGCAATCGAGGGGGAAATAGAGGGGGGCTGCGCGGGAGCTCACAAGGAATTTAATGGCGAGGTCGGCGTCGACGGGTCGTGGCTGCAGGCGGAGAATTGGTCGTCGGGGCTCGCGACGACCGTTGAGAGGGGGCGGCTTGATTCGCAGCTTGTAGCGCCCCATAGCTCGATTTATTCGGGCCATGTGACGAGCACGTCGTCGGCGCAGCTGCTGGACAACTCGGCTCGGCCTGGGGCGTCCAGTGGCTACGACGGTGCAAGGCGATGGCGATGGCGGGCTCGGGTGAGCACGGGGAAGAAGAAAGGAGGGGGGAGATCTATGGCTAGTCCAGCATGTCCACGGGGTTGACCTTATCTGCGAGACCCAACGTTTTGTCGAGGAGAGGAGCAGGGGGCCAGGCACGGCGTCGAGCACCTATGGCGCCATGGCGACACGGGGGAAATGAGAAACAGTGTGGGGAAGAAGGAAGAGGGGAAGGTGGGCCTATCGCCCAGGGCGGCAGATAGCCCTCTTTCAATTTTCTTTTTCTGCTCTCCTTTTTCTATCTGTTTTATGTTTGTTTGGCTACCAATTGTTTTTAGAAAAATGTGCTACTAGCCCTAATATTCATGTTACAACATTTAACATTACTACAAAAAGTTTTAGATCAAAATAAATTCATTTGATTTGTCATTAATTATTAAAGGAATTAAAAAGAGGTTGTTTTGCTACTATTTTATTAGTTTATAGTATCTAAATATTATAATAAATATCCCTTTCTATATTCTCATGGCCTATTGATTATTAGAAATTTTATAAATATTGTTCCATATATTTTGATGCAACTTTTATATACCAGTTTTATTTAATTTTCCTAGGGCAATTTAAAAATTCCCAAAATATTGATTTGAATTCTATTACTGCCTATGGCCTACTTGCAAGGTTATGGATTTTTTCTATTTTATCAACCTTACAACGTTTTATCTTTACTAGCATTTGCAAATTTTAATTTGGAGTGGAATTATCTCCTAATGCTCTTAATGACAGGGCTAAGATCTGAGGGTGTTACACAAGTGGACAAAAGCATAAAGACAGGAACCGAAGATCGACTTCTCCATGAAAAGATCAAAATCAAATTGCCACAAGGCAACATCCAAGACAAGGTAGCATCAAAATACTTGACCAACACACTGGTCACGAAACCCGGGACAAGTCTCCCAATATTACAAACCCGGCACTACGGCCGTCTTAAAGATATCATGAAGTTTTTCAAGGGCCAATCAACTTAAAAGCCTACACCTAATCACCGGCCTTGCTCTGCAATGATGACCCGGCAGCACCTGCAGATGACATGATGGCATTACACATTTCAACCAAGTTTGCATCAAAGATATCATCCATCTTCAGCTCATCTTCTTCCGCACCTGAATCTGGCTCGACAGAAACAGTCGGCTCTGAGACCTCCTTTAGAGATGGAAGTATAGCAAACTCGGTTAAAACTGGCAGATCGACTCGGCGCCGCTTATTGGTATCATCATAACCGGCTTCTAAGTAAGACAGCTCCATTTCATCAGCTATCTTGGACGCAGCAGAACGAGTCTCCCTACGAATCTTGGTTTGGTCGTCTTTGGAGAACTTCGAGTTGTCAGCCTTGAACTCAAGAAAGCCGACAACCAACAACTCCGGCTTCAAGCTAGGATGATAGGCTTTAGTAAGCTCTAGGCCTCGCATCACACCCATCCGTCAAGCTGAGCGCTTACCAAGTTTTACCCAGTCAGGCACAACCGAAAGAGGCCCCATCATATCAGTGATCCTCTTCATGCTTGGGGGCTTCGGCTGGGTTGCTCCTATAGCTTTGCAGGCACCTTCAAACAGTTGCTTCACAATGGCAAAGGTGCAAGTCAATTTCATTGCAGGTGACTCTTTCACAATGTCATGCTCCTTGCCTGCAAAAAGCTAAGCCGATCAGACAAATAACACAGAAAGTCGGAGAAACAAAAGATACCAAAATCTTGCCTGACTCGCCAAATATTGTTGATACAAGTCGGGTGACGCCCCCCTTTAGCATCTCAAGCATATTCTCAACTGACTCTATCTTCTTCTAAGCCGCATCACGCTGAGCCTGCATATCATCAGATGCCTTTGTCAAAGCATTATGAATATCAGCAGAATTGGCTTTCACCTGATTTATCTCATCCTCCTTCTTATTTAGCTCATCAAGAAGCTGGTCAACTTGCTTCTCAGCCTGCTCACGCTTGGCCATCTCAGCCCTACATCTCTCATCCACCTGACAAGCTTCACTTCCAAGCTTCAAAGAAAGAGCCTGTCAAAAATGAAGAAAAATCACTAAGTATCTGCTCAAACACCCTACCTAACCAGCTACTTGGGGCTACACCTTCAAAATTCTAACCCAGTGAAATCAAATTTCACCGACTCACGGGAGTTACAGCCCAAAAACTTTTATTGGCTCTAGATTTTCCGACTTATAATGCCTCCCCAAGAAAAACAACCAACCATGGTTTATTAAACTAAACCATGCCGGCTTATGGGGGCTACAGATATTATATCACACAGAAAGCATAAAAAGATACCCCATAGTGTTGCCGGAGCTGGACAACTATATTATGCTGCTCAGTGGTACAGGCCAGTGATCGCTTGTATAAATCCTCAAGAGAAGATTTCTCAGAAGTCAGCACACGTGATCGACTCTTCACCTGCTCTTTACTATCTATGACTTTAGCTAGCATTGTTTTAGCAGGTGGGCTGCCTTGGTAAGTCCATGTAATCATCACTTCTTCATCAATTACCTTCTCCAAGGGAGTCGGGGTAGCACTGGGAACCTCCTCAACAATTCGAGCTTCCGGCTTCTTGGCTCCAACAACAGGAGAAATATCCTTGTAAAGGTCCGAAGGACTCGACTCATCTAAGCCGGCCTTCTTCAAAATCTCAATCTCGGGCAAAACCGCGAGATCAATCCGAGCGCTATCCAAAGGAAAACACATGACTTATCAGAAAGACATACATAAGCGGACAAAAAATAGCACATCAATAAAGGTACTCGCCCACGATTGATAGGGATGGGTGCTTGAGCGGATGAACCCTCAGAAGAAGAATTGCCGGCTTGTGGCGGTTCATCCCTAAGATCTCCCGACTCACGAGCAGGAGTCGACGCTTCAGCAGCCTTGCTTCGAACACGTCGAGGTTCATTTTCCAGAATCAAGAGATGGTCCTCCGAGTCGGTACTACGGGTACGTCTCTTTGAGCCCAGCACGTATTGAGCAAAATACAACGTAAGGATATAAAAAGTCCTACAAATTAAGAAGAGCCGGAAAAAATACATACCGGTGGATCTACATTCTGACTCTCCTTGTCAGAGTCGGCTTCAACAGGAGGAACCTCATGTTGTTCCACCTCCTCTTCCTCCTCCTCATCTTCATTATCACCCGAGTCACCCTACAAGAAACTACTAGAGAAATAGCTATACATGGAAACCTTATTAGTGATGCTCGCATTTCGAAATGCGCCACGCGTAAGAGACTTTGGGGTGGCGCATTTGAAATGCGCCACTATTAAGGCCTTATTAGTGGCTTGTCCTTAGTGGCACATTTGAAATGCGCCACTAAAGGCAAAAAAAAGGACGCCACCATAAGGCATTTTCCTAGTAGTGAGAGACGAAAAGGGTCAGAAAAAGAAAGAGAAGTGCACTGGAGAAAAGAAGAACGATCGACTCTTACTGTATGACTCGGACTCTTAGCACCACTAGCAAAATCTTGTGCTGCAGCCCACCATGGGTCGTCATCCTGGAAGAAGGAAGAGTTGGAAATTTAAAAAACACTTCAGGCAAACAGCAGAACAAGATAGATGGTAAGAACATACCTTGGGAGCTAGATTGGCTACGCAGAACGGAGCTAGACCGAATCCCATCAGATCATCAAGCTTCTCCTGAAGAAACTTCTTGCAAGCTCTCGCTATCTCATAAGGGAGAAAGCTCATTATGATAAAAACACATGGGATCATCATTCCCAGTGTATTCTCACATAAGACGGTCCCTTATACTAAGAGGTTGGATCTGCCAACAACCCCAACACCGGGTTAAATCCCTGCCAGTAAGACAGTGGTCGAAGAAGGCCTTCATCCGAGAAATTATCTGCTCGTTCCTCTTTTGGTGCTTCTCTATAGGATAAATATTTAGATTATCATGGAACACCAGCCGGCTCTAACGAAAGCCGGGCAGAGGATGCTCACCCGGAATCTCTTTGGCAGCACAATAAAAATGGGACTTCTTCCAGCCCTTCACCTTGCTAGTGAGCCGAGGAGCAGAGAAGATTGACTTGGCCCGCTTTTGGATAGTAACTCCTCCACATTCCAAAGCCGGCCCTCCACTATAGTCGGTTTTCTTGTTGCAGTAGTAGAATTCAGCAAACAAACTGAGAGTCGGCCTGATTTGCAAGTAGGCCTCACAAAACACTTGAAAGTGACATATATTAAGCACCGAGTTGGCACTCAAGTTTTGAAGGTGCAGCATATAGAAGTGCAACACACTCCTGAAGAACTTCGACCCGGGAGGACGAAAACCCTGGGTCACATGATCAGCAAAGATAACGATTGCACCCTCTTTGGGCTCAGGCCGGGTTTCCTCCCCCGGGACTAGCCACTTGATCTCATCCTGGGGCTGAAGGATTCCGTCTGCCACCATTTTATTCAATTGATCTAAAGTCAAATTACTTTTGGCCCAGTTCGCCTCTACTGTCGTCCTCTGAGTCGATGGACTCGGTGGCTTTTTTCCCCGCCAGTTTCTTCTGGACACCGACCTTTTTTCCCATGGCGCAAGAGTCAGATCTAGGACATAAAAGATGATATATATTGAGCCGGCTAAAATAAGCAATAGATGATCCTATCTAAATCACAAAAGTCGGAATCAAGTCGACTCTATGGCGATTACATGGCTCCGGTCTAAGAATCCGAACGGAAGTCGGCTCTATGGCAACTACATGGTTCAGATCTAGAAAGTCGGGTAGAAATAAACTCTACGATGGTTACGCAAACAGATTTTGCAAAGCATGGTGAAACAGATAGATCTACAGAGCTCAGAAAAAATCAAAGGAAAATATGAACAGGTTGCCAATCTACAGGAAACCCTAAACAGTTAAGATATCTACGGATCTAACGTGTTTCTCCAAATAAGTAGTAAATATAAGGTGGCATCTAGATTTACCACTAAAAACCACGCGCCCACATACGTGTTAAGATCTATCATTGAAGAACTACTCCAATAAGTCGAAACAGTAAAAGCTCGACGAGCCGCGGCAATGGCGGCGAGCGAAGCGACTGGGAACAAGTGGTAAGAAATGAAGAACTTACTCGATTAAGGCGCGACAGTGGCACGGCTCCAGTCCTCTCTTCACAAATCGCCAAAGGAAGGAAATCTTGGAGCCACGGAGGAGATGAATCTTGAACTTGCGGTGCGCGAGGAAAAAGACGATAGAGAAAGGGTACGGATGGGATGGAAAGGAAGATGGGGACTGAGACCTGTTTATAAAGGCGTTCGTCCCAGGACCTGAGGCGTCGCATGATGACGTCCAACGGCAGGAAATCCCTCGATTTCCGCAAACAAATCTAGCGGGCATTGATTGCACCGCCAGAATCGGGATAATGACCGTTCAAAGGATTCCAAAAAATAAATGGAAGAATCGGATCTATTGTTGACAGATAGAACCAGATTCGAACAAACAAAGAAAAATGAGTCGGTACGACTGCAAGAGCCGGCTCAACAAAGATTGATACTTTGAAGATCAAGAAAATATGTGCCGACTTTCCAAAGGGACTTCTAAAAAAATGAGAGTCGGTTCGCTCAAGCTAAAGAGTCGGCCATCAATATGAAGACAAGAAGATTGACGTGAAGGCTAAAGCATCACACCAATCCTGGGGGCTAATGTCGGGGGGATGGACTAAAACCCAGACTCAGCATTAGGTCTACGGGCCGACTCGTCTACCGAAGGCCCACAAAGAAGACCCGGCCCAAGGTCGGTTGCACCAAGGAAAGAAGATCGAAGCCGTAGAAGGAATTCGACTTGCCTTTTATATCACCTCGTGTTGGAGTCGTACTCGCGGAATCCTAGGACCCGGCGCCTTTAAAAGCTGAGGTCCATAGAGTCTAGGGTCAGGAACAATCTTAGCTTAAGATAGGACTAGACACTTGTCGGCGAAACCTAGATCTCATCGAGACTAAGTTTTCGATCGACTCTCTTGTAATTAACCAAATCTACTCTTCTTTGGAGAGTCAAAACTCATAATAAGAGGAAGCAGGAGTAGGCTTTTTCCTCGAGACAAAGAGAGGCTGAAACCTGGGTAAATCACCGAGTCTCCTGTCAATGTCGACTCTCTCCAAGAAATCGCCTTGCAGCAAAGGTCCCATGCTAAGTTCGACTCTTCGGACATCTATCTTGACTTTCCCACGACAAGTACCTCCGCTAGGATTTTGTGAGGACCTCACTGAGGTAGTAGATTGGCCTCTAGATTCCTTGTATTTTGCCTTCTTCCATCCTCTCGACAACGAGTGTGGTGCTAACTATGCTGCTCTGCGTCGCTATGTAGAGGTATAGGGGTTCTCGTTCCTTGGGTACTGTCAGGATGGGTGGAGTCGAGAGGGTCTTCTTTAGGTCTGCGAATGCGTTCCGAGCTTCTTCGGTCCATTCGAACTTGCCTCCTTTCCTGAGCAGTTGATAAAATGGCAGGGTCCTTTCTCCTAGCCTGCTGATGAAACGGCTCAACGCTGCAAGTCTTGTCGTGGGATAAACACGTCAGATGTCCGTAGAGTCGGACTTGATTATGGGGCCTTTGCTACGAGTGTACGAGGAGGAAGAAAATCACACAGAGAGAGACGCGATTTATACAGCTTCGGACCCCGGGAAACATCGTCCGGTAAAAACCCTACATGTTGTTTGTGGCTAGGTTTTATTCCTTTGCTCACGGAGAGTCGCCGGCATGTCGCCGGCTCTCCTATAGTTGTGTCTAATTGTCCCGGGTTTAGATGACCCGGGACTAGTCTCTAATTTAGAGCTTATGGTGGTCTATTGAGTCTGCTTGAGTTGTCCCGTTTGGGGCGCCCTACCCCTCCTTATATATGTGGAAGGAGGAGGCTTACATGTAGAGTCCTAGTAGGATACAAACTAGTCTCTTATTCTATTACAAGTCGGATATCAATCTGGGTCCTACTCTAAGCCTTATAGATTTTCGTATCTTCCAAGTTAGGTGGGCTCCATCTTGATTCCCTCGTCCGACTTTCATCTCTGCGAGCCGGCTCTTTTCATCCGTCCGGCTTTGTCTCCAAGACGGATCTACCCGTGGGATATTCCCCCGACATTAGCCCCCAAGTTTAGCTTGGACGCAATCTTGGCGTGGGCTTTGTTTTTTTTTTGATTGCTTGTCTTTGGTAATGTCAGTTTGTCGTAGAAGAGAACGCCAGGTGCGCGTCTGTGGTAAACTTCCAATATGATGAATAGTAAGGATATGGAACGGGTTTGGAGGTCAAACCATAGGCCGTCTTGCTCCACTGATTCATGTCAATGAACCCGATATGTTAAATTTTGAGCTCTTCCACGTTTGAGTTCAATGTTGCTTTTTGCTCTTCCGTGTCTTGTCAAAAGGACTTGAAAAATTTTATGGGCAATTTATATTCATACCACCTATAGCCCCCAAGCTCCGAGTTTACCATCTCGTGATGACTTGGAGTATTGTATATAAGATAGCCTTGCTGGTGTAGTCCCCAAGTGTCAGGTTGTCTTGCCTGCAGCAACCTGGGACTTGTATTCGTGAAATTTGCTTCGAAGTAGTGTAGCCCCCAAGTGTCGGGTCGTCTTGCCTGCAGCGACCTGGGACTTATAATTTTTGTTGAAGCCGGCAAATGTTTGCTTGCTGATAAAAACCGATGAATGCAAATTTGTTGAATCCGGTAGATATGATATGATGGGTTGTGTTCCCAGTTTTCAAATAGAGTGGCCCTTCTAGTGCTGGAATATGTTTCCTTCAGCAACCCGGAATAATGTGTGCCAACTCCAAGTCGGTATGAGCATCTGAAATGTGGCGAGAGCCAATGCGATGAAAGTCAGCTTATATATTTTATATGGCAAGAGCCATTGCGACGAGTATCGACTTACATATGGCGAGAGCTGGTGCGACCGAGGTCGACTTTATATGTGGCGAGAGCCGGTGCGACCGAAGTCGACTTTATATATGGCGAGAGCCGGTGCGACCGAGGTCGACTTTATATATGGCGAGAGCCGGTGCGACCGAAGTCGACTTTATATATGGCGAGAGCCATTGCGACCGAAGTCGACTTAAGAATGCAGAAGATGCAATGCAGAAGGTATAGTCCCCATGAGTCGGTATGTGTGTATTGACACATTACCGAGTCACATAAAGACTTTCGAGTTGTAGTCCCCATGAGTCGGCATGTGTGTATTGACACAGTACCGAGTCGCATAGGAACTTGCATTGAGTTGTGGTCCCTATGAGTCGGCATGTGTGTATTGACACATTACCGAGTCACATAGGTTTTAACTCTGTATCCTGCAAAGATTTTGTGTATATGCAAAGAAAAAATATGCTTATGATTATGTATGCAATAAGTAAAGTGCAAAGGCTCATATAGAAGATGACTCTGGATTGAACATGCCTCATCTTCTCGCGTTGAGAGAGATTATTGGGTTATCCAGGAGTCGAAACCTCTCTGTAAGACGGCACATATGACTAGTGTTCCCTGTGCTTAAACCCAAACTCGATAGGCGTTTCTATAAGCCCCAAGGTTTTTAGACTTAAGTCGGGTACACGTAGGTCGTATGAGCTTGAGCTATACAGACCAAGATTAAGGCGTGGTTAGCCAGTTCATGTATATGCCGGGATTTCTTCGGATAAGAGTCGATGGATGCCATCGAGCTCCCCTACTTCCCCTGAATAAGCCATACACATGTGGAGTTTTACATATATATGCCGAGTTCTCAGATAAGAGTCGATGAATGTCATCGAGCCCCCCCCCCCCCGATTCCCCTGAATAAGCAATATACATGCTCAGTACCAATAGAGGGGTTGATCAAGCCCCCAGGTCTCTGAGATATGAGAATGCAGAAGATGCAATGCATCATGACATGCAGTGTATGATGCAAGATGAGAAGAGAGTAAATTCATAGTGCATAAGATGCAATGTATGGAGAAGTTGGCATGACCAAGGTCAGCGTACCTTAGTGTGGTGAAATCCGGTGCGACGAGAGTCGACTTGTATTTTATATGGCGAAATCCGATGCGACGAAAGTCGACTTTATATATTTATGGCGAAAGCCGGTGCGACGAATGTCGACTTTATATATTTATGGCGAAAGCCGGTGTTTTGTAATGATCCTGGATTCATAAAGGATCCAGAATTTTCAATGACCCGGAATCTCATTGTGGAGCCGAGATTTTCCAATAAACCGGAACTCTAGAAGGGAGCCGGGATTTTTCCGATGATCCAGAACTTAATGAAAGAGCCGGAATTTTTTCATCGAACCGAAATCTGGGTCGGGATTTTACCGATGATTCGGTACTCAATGAAAGATTCGGAATTTTTACAATGAACCGGAATCTAAGCCGTAATTTTTCGGATGATCCGGGACTCAATGACAGAGCCAGAATTTTTTCCAATGAACCGGAATCTGAGCCGGGATTTTACTGATGATCCGGAACTCAATGAAAGAGCCGGAATTTTTTCAATGAACCGGAATCTAAGCCGGGATTTTACCATCGAAATCAATGGACCAAAATTTGTGATGGTCAATTATCTTGGAGGTGGAGATGGTCGCGCGAAAGTGAAGAGCCAGCACATGCATAGGACTGACAATGGAGGCGGCGACCGTGCGACGCGGTGCTGGAGTCGGCGCGTGGGAGACTTGGCGGCGTGGTAGTGCTGACGGCTTAGAGGCCGTAATTGATGAAACAAGCGGCGTAAAGCCAGCGTGGATGTTGAGCGCGGCGATGCAGACGTGAAGTGCGGCGTTGTAAGCCGGCGTATGAATGTAAATCAATCCGCGGGATGGTCAGGAGTGTTGTGGTGCACTGATAATTTTGTTTGAAGCTGGATGCGCCGCTGTTAGCCGGTGCAGTCATGGACGTCGCGCGCGGCGTTGTCATCCGGTGCGGTCGCGAATTATCGGGCGAGACGCTGTAAGCCATCGTGGACGTGGATGTCGAGTGCGGTGAAACTCAACGCCGCGTGACAATCTCGAACCAATCTGAGGAATTTCTGTGTAACGGCGAACGTAGTAAGAGGAAAATATGCCATTGGGCTTCTTCCATACGAAGTACTAGTGAATTTTTGCTCCCCGTGATGGAGTAGTACTTGCTCCCCGTGACGGAGTTGTAATTTCCTTGTTTATGTTTTCCTTTTGGTAGGGGTGGCACTTATCCTGGTTCATCACGCCACGGGTTGCCGGCTTCCATAATTTGGCAACTGACCACGACAGCTAGTGCCATGTTTGACTGTAGAACGGATTGATTCAAGTTACAGATCAGCTATAGTATTAGATCAACTCCTCTAGCACTTTTACGTTGGCTTGTACGGATGGATGGATGGATGGATTGACTTGGCCTTGATCGTGGAGTAGCTTCATGTGGAGTAGTACTAGATGACCTCAGACCAGTGTCTTGGCGGGTAGCAGACCACGTCGTAGTGCAGCCGTGCAGCTCGGCGGAACGGACCTAAGTGTGTAGCGGCTTGACAGGCCAGCGTTGTGCACTCGACGGCTGATGGATCAATTTGATTTGTCTTCGGTAGGAGAGGATAACTTGGCGGATTGCTTGATTTGACGGCGCCGCACATGACGCAGCATGTTCATCTTGATCTCGACGAAAAATAATCTGGTTTTTCGTAAGCAGCCGTAAAAATTTCTTTTGCTTCTCGTTTCAAGAACGAAGTTGATGTACATTTGTTCATGCCAATTCTTTGTCCGGCCGATCACGAGCTTCTCGATCCTTGTGAGGATCTCCTCCAAGATGACAACACACTATGGAATAAACACGGCAGATGTTTGTAGAGTCGGACTTGATTATGGGGTCTTTGCTACGAGTGTACGAGGAGAAAGAAAATCACACACACAAAGATGCGATTTATACAGCTTCGGGCCCCGGGAAACATCGTCCGGTAAAAACCCTACATGTTGTTTGTGGCTAGGTTTTATTCCTTTGCTCACGGAGAGTCGCCGGCATGTCGCCGGCTCTCCTATAGTTGTGTCTAATTGTCCCAGGTTTAGATGACACGGTACTAGTCTCTAATTTAGAGCTTATTGTGGTCTATTGAGTCTGCTTGAGTTGTCCCGTTTGGGGCGCCCTACCCCTCCTTATATAGGTGGAAGGTGGAGGCTTACATGTAGAGTCCTAGTAGGATACAAACTAGTCTCTTATTCTATTACAAGTCGGATATCAATCCGGGTCCTACTCTAAGCCTTGTAGCTTTTCGTATCTTCCTAGTTAGGTGGACTCCATCTTTATTCCTTCGTCCGGCTTTCATCTCTGCGAGCCGGCTCTTGTCGTCCGTCCGGCTTTGTCTCCAAGCCGGATCTAGCCGTGGGATATTCCCCCGACAAGTCTTCCAGTGAGCTGTTGTACGCCCTTTATGTTGACTGGTTCTTGCATCCTGGGGAGTGCTTGAACTTTCTCTGGGTTGGCTTCGACTCCTCGGGCAGATACCATGTAGCCGAGCAGTTTTCCGGCTAGGACGTCGAACACGCATTTTTTCGGATTGAGGTTAATCATGTATCTGTTGAGTGCTGCGAAGGTCTCCCGGAGGTCATCGAATCGTGTGTCTGCATTGTATGTTTTGATGACGATGTCATCTACGTAGACTTGGACGTTTCTGCCGATTTGGTCCCTTAGGCATGCTTGCATCATCCGTTGGTATGTGGCTCCAGCACTTTTCATCTCAAAGGGCATTGTCCTGTAGCAGAATACGCCGTAAGGGGTGATGAACGAGGTATGCTCCTCGTCTTCCTCCTTCATCCTGATCTGTTTGTATCATGAGTAAGCGTCGAGGAAGGACAGGAGGTCACATCCTGCGGTGGAGTCAATGATTTGGTCGATCCTTGGAAGAGGCAAGTGGTCCTTAGGGCAGTGCTTGTTGACGGGTCTATAGTCGACGCACATACGCAGTACGTCGGTGTTTTTCGTGGGCACTAGGACTGGGTTTGCGACCCAAGTGGCCTTCTTTGTCTCCCGGATGAATTCTGCATCGAGTAGTCGATTGACTTCTTCTCCAATGGCTCTGTGCAGCGCTTGCTTTACTGGTTTGGTGTTTGGGTAGATTTGTAGTGTGTGCTGATACGTCTCAAACGTATCTACTTTTCCAAACACTTTTGCTATTCTTTTGCCCTCATTCTTGCATGCATGATTTGGACGAAACAAACCCGGACTAACGATGTTTTCAGCAGAGGTGTCTGTATGGTTTTATTGTGTGCAGGAAAATTGATTTTTAGGTGTCTTAGAAAATTCCAGGAAAAATCACAGAAAATCCATGCATCCGAAGGACCAATATACCAGAAGTGGGGCCAGAGGGCAGCCAGGGGGGCCTCAGGCGCCCTGCTAGCGCGGCCCCACCCTGGCCGCGCCAGGAGGCCGCCTAGGATGGTCCTCCCGCCTCTGGTCCCATACTTTGCCCCCTATTTATTCTCGTGGCGAGAAAACCCCAGAACAGAAGTCGTTTTCCCAATTCTCGTCGCGGAGCCGCCGCCACCCTCTGTTCTTCTCCGGGAGGGCTAATCTGGAGGTTGTTTTGGCCTCCGGTGAGGGGAGATCATCGACATCGTCATCATCATCACCACTCCATCCTCCCTCCATGACTTCTCCTTCCATGTGTGAGTAATTCCCTGTTGTAGGCAAAGGGGATGGTAGGGGTTGGATGAGCTAGATCATGTAATAGTTTATCAGATTGTTGGGGGCATGTTGCCTATCATCTAGATTGGTGTTTATCATCTTTGCTTCAACTTGTTGCTCTTAATGCTTGTCACTTTGGGCCCGAGTGCCATGTGTTTTCAGATCTGAACCCTATGTGTTTGCATGAATATATTTGTGTTCTTGATCCTATCTACGAGTTGTATGCACCTGTTATAGTCCGGAACCGGCGATCCCAAAGGTGACAGCTTGGGACACCAAAGGGGATGGAATATAGTTTGAGGATTCCTTGTATCCATTGATTGTTACTTTGTTCTGGTGCTCTTTGACAGGAGCACCTTCATCTCCATAAGTTCCTTTTGGCCCCGTTCGTAGCGGGATGATAGGACAAAAGATGTTGTGCAATTTCTTATTGCAAGCACGTACAACTACCTGTGGGGTACATTGTGACGCCCCCAAAATCAGGCCGTGTACAATAATCATACACGCAGGGTACACGACCGAAATCAGGGTGCCACGATGATAATATCACAGCACAACACTAAACACAAAAGGATAAACCAATATGTTACAAAACCAGGGATCACGAGGATCCGAATACATAAGTCATACAAACCATAATATCTGAGTACAGACATAGTTAGTCAAGTTTTTCCTGAAGAAGGATAGCACAAATAACATCAGAGGTGCAGATCGAAAAGGCGAGGCCTCCTGCCTGGGATCCACCGAACTACTCCTGGTCAACGGGGAACTCGACGTCGTAGAGGGCTCCGAGGATCTTCTGCTCCTTGACTCCAACATCGACTGCAGCGGCCGATCAGGCAAAACGAAAAAGGGAAATAAAGCAAAGGTGACTACCTAGCATACCCACGAGTCTTACGTCCGCTACTAAGCATGTATGCGTGTATGAAATGAAAAGGGGAGGCTATATATAGTGGACTGCAAGGTAGAAATCAGAATAAGGATAAGAAGCTAGGCCTATCGAAGACTAGCATCTTCCGACGAGTCTTGCAGCATGAGGTAAGAATAAGCCAACAGTTCAATCGCATGAATGTAATAACAACGCGGCAGAAGTTGCTGCAGCATTGTATAATAGTAAGTTGTAATTATTAATAAATATAAGCGCCTCCGAGATCCCCTCCTCGACTTCCCCGCGAGGAAGAAAACCTGGAACCAACAGTTTAATAGTATTAGTTTGTAGTAGTAGAGTCTAGCTTCAGCATAAAGCGTCCTGTTACCGTGGACACGGCTATTCGAATAGATTAAACTCCCTGCAGGGGTGGACTGGTGTCATACTACACGCTCGGATCTCCAGGGTGGCGTACACCTTGTTAGGGAACAGCCCACCGAGGCTATCCGACACACCGAGGCCCATCCTACGGCTCATCAGAGAGGTCCCCGCCGGTCTACAGCCCTAAGTGCAAGGGGGTCATGGGCCTATCACCCCTCGCTCTCCGTATCGTTGTGAGGTGGGAGATCCATACACCACAGGTGACGATCAGTCCCGGCCACAATGCTGAACTGGACGTCTTTCAGAGCTTTCGAACGAGACCACAACACGGAGGGCCCAGACCGTAATCCCACGTATAGGTAGTGCGTACAAGCCAAAAGGCTACTCAAGTCATCCGCCGAACCCATTAAGCATTTTATTAATTTTCTGTCGAGACAACCGTTATCGTTACCCCTTATTGAATGAGTCGCGGACAACGACAGCAGTCAGGACCACCAGTAACATCGGTGTCTGCCCTGACGCCCCACCAACTCGTGCGGTTACCAACAAGGTGAACCGTCTCCTTACCTTGTCTCGCGTTTGCTCCGAAGAGCTCGACTTTCTTACAACAGGATATCTGTCGGCCATGAACAGTACCAGGCCTGCCGCACACCGGTGGAATACACCTGACCTGTCGTTCCGCTAAGATACCCTTCGCGGGCACCGTGGGGTCACCTGACTCCTTACCTACAAGGACAACCGTGGTTCAGTACCCTAGGACGGCTATAGAGAGTCAGCAACGAGTGGAGTACAAGGATTACTCCTCGATAGCTCACACTTGAGGTGGCTCAGCAGAGCCGGGGTAGGGACCTGAAGCGGTGTCTGCTCTGAACCGTACCTATAGCAGTTTATAATGTATCGTTTCCATGATCACTCCTAGAGTAATCTGGCCCGATATCTAATCCTATTGACTACCAAGGCGCAGGGCTAACTGCTGATTACAAGACATATATATATAGGGCAGCATAGGATAGCAGGAAGGTAATCAAGGGGCGACAATGATAAGCCATGCAGTTGAATAGGATTGTAACGTAGCAGTAGCAGCAATGCCTAGTGCAAGAAATGTACGGAAAGATAGGCGATATCTGGGGAAGATAATGGCTCTGCTTGCCTGGAAGCTCGACGGTAGAGGTGCGGTCGTTGTCGACGTAGTCGATCACAGGGGCATCAACAGCGGACGTCGAGACTACCGGACAATAATAGAGGAGGAAGAAACAATAAATACACGGCAATAATATCAATAAAAATACAAGACATGGCAAACGCAGTGTTAGGGGTGAACTAACGCAGTGCTACATGTTGCAGACGAAACGGGAATTCAACCGGCAATTTTACCGGCTCCGGGCGATTACCGGACAGACGGCCCGGAGGGGAGGAATGTCGATGTTCGTTGTGTTAGAGGGGGGTGGTTGACATGTAGATAGCGTATTCGTATTCTGATCAATTTTCATGTATAAAGTTTTTGAATCTGACATACGGATTAAAAGATATTAATTTCTGAAGTTTAAATCATTTTAAAAGATTTTCTGAATTTCTTTTATTATTAAAACAGAAACATTATCCATAGAGAGTTGACTGGTCAAACCTGACATGGGGGTCCCACATGTCAGCCTCATATTTTTAATAAATCATTTTATTTAATTAAAACAGTTGGGTGGCCCACATGTCAGTGACTAATTTTTATAATTCTATTTATTTAAAAATGTCTTACAGGTGAGGCCCATATGTCATTGACTAGTAGTCTAATTAACAGTTTAATTTAACTAATAGGCCAGAGGGGCCCACTAGTCAATCTATCCCTAACATTTTTATTAGCAGTTAATCAGGGGATTAGTTCCCCACTAATCTAATCTGGGGGGTGTGTGTGGCCCACTGGCCAGAGAGCCAGCCCACGGCTGGAGCTCAAGCTCGCCGGCGGCGTGCACAGAGGAGCACGGCGAGGCCCTAGCGGCGCACACCGGCGACAAAAATGGGCGTGGCCGGGTGGAAACGAACGGGACGAGCCCCGCGCATCTGCCCATGTCAGTTGTACCAGCCGAGCTAGTCTGCGGCGACTACTACGACGAACATGGCGGCCGCCGGAGCATTGTGTTCGTGGGGTGGCGAACTGGCGCACGAAACGAAGGGGAAGATGGGGCGTTCGACTCGTGCGCTCACAGGGGGTCCGGAAGAGGAGCTTGAGGGGGCCATTGGCGCGGCGGCGGCGACGAAATCCAAGAAATCGCGGCGGCAGACGAGCTTGAAGATGACCTCGATTCACCGTGTGCAGAGCGTCCCGGTGGCGATTGCTGGCTCGAGGTGAAGTGGACGTCGGAGGGGAAGGCGTACGACACGCCGGTGGAGCTCGGCGTCGCCGTTGGCCGCGCGGACGCCGGCGGCACGGCCACAGCCGGAGCACGAGCAAGCACGGGCGGAGGAAGCGGAGGGGGAAGAATGGCGTGGTCGAGATCAACGATCCACGGGGGGGCGCAGATATTTGTCTCCATCTCCAATCACTGTCGCGACCGCAACGGCGAGCTGTCTCGGCCGCGCCATGGCCGGCGCGGTCGACACAGTGCAAGCAGCCAGGGAAAAAAAGGAGAGGGGTGCGGATGGGCCAGGAAGTGGGCCGAGTGGGTATTGCCCGCGGGCGGGACATAGGCCTACGGTTTATTTTGACCATTTTCTTTTCTATTAAATCCTGTGGCATTTATTTTGATGTCTTTTACATTTTTGTAAAACATGAGACATGTACCATAACTACTACAGCATCATACCAGAGGGCTACAAAAAGTATTGGACTTTTATAAAGTCATTTGGTATTGGTTTGGAATTTGCAAATGACAATTAGTGTTGTTTTAGCACTGTTATTATTAGTTGGCATTTTTCCATAGCCCAATAAATAGACACAACCATACAAGCATGGTCCATTGAATATTTGAGATTTTCCAAAAGTGGTTCAAGATTTTTGGAGAAGTTTTTGTTGTCACATCATTTTAATATTATCCAAAAGGGCATTTTGAGGGTGATCAAAGCAAAGTTGATCATGGCATGGTTAGCACAGTGATTAGCAACAGTGATTATCCAACAGTACAAGTGATTACTATTACAGACACTGAGTGTGTTACAAATCTCCCTCACTACAAGAATTCTCGTCCCGAGAATTTAAGTGGTAGCGAGGAAAAGATCGGGGTATTCATCGCGAAGGCGATCTTCACGTTCCCAAGTGGCTTCATCTTCAGAATGATTCGACGACTGAACCTTGAGGAACTTGACGGTCTTGTTGCGGGTTCGACGTTCAGACTGATCAAGAATGCGGCTCGGATGTTCTTGATAAGTCAAGTCCTGCTGCAGCTCGATCATATCATGCTCCACTTCTCAAATAGGGTCCTTGAAGCAGCGTCGGAGTTGCGACACGTGAAAGACATCGTGGACTTGGGAGAGGTTTGGCGGCAATTCCAATCGGTATGCCACGGGTCCACTCCTGGAAAGGATACGGAACGGGCCAACATAGCAAGGAGCCAACTTGCCCTTGATACCGAAGCGATGAGTGCCCCTCATGGGAGTGACACGGAGGTAGGCGTATTCACCATGTTGATACTCCATTTCCTGGTGTTTGCGGTCATAGTTGCTCTTCTGGCGGGACTGAGCGGCCTTCAAATGTTCACGAATGACGTGAACTTGATCTTCAGCTTGCTGAATAATATCCGGGCCAATGAGTGCATGTTCCCCAGTTTCTGACCAACTCAGAGGGGTCCGACACTTACGCCAATAGAGAACTTCATAGGGTGCCATCTTCAGACTAGCGTGGTAGCTATTGTTATACGAGAACTCAACCAACGGAAGAGATTCCTCCCATTTCTTACCGAAGGAAATAACGCAAGCTCGAAGCATGTCTTCCAGCACTTGATTGGCTTGTTCAACTTGGCCTTGTGACTGGGGGTGATAAGCGGTGCTGAGATGTAGAATAGTCCCCAAAGCTTCTTGGAAACTCCGCCAATATCTTGAGGTGAAAAGGCTGCCACGATCTGAACTGATCTCCAACGGAATACCGTGGAGCGACACGATTTGGGCGATATACAATTCCGCTAACTGAGCCGCCGTGATCTTCTCCTTGACTGGTATAAAGTGAGCAACCTTGGAGAACCGGTCGATCACGACAAAGATAGCATCGTTACCTTTCTGTGATCGGGCAAAACCGGTGACGAAGTCCATCTGAACTTTGTCCCACTTCCATACAGGAATTTCAGGTGGTTGTAGAGTTCCAGCGGGTTTTTGATGTTCACCCTTGACGCGACGACAAACATCACATTCAGAAACATATCGGGCAATGTCTTGCTTCATGTTAGGCCACCAAAACTACTGACGAATGTCTTTGTACATTTTGGTGCTTCCAGGATGAATGGACAACGGGGTATCGTGAGCCGCTTTCATGACCTTCGGGGTCATATCCATGTTCTCATGCCTTACCTTGATGTGAGTAACCACTAAACGGTTCTCGTAGAACACCGCACCTTTGCTATCAATGGTGAAGGGTGAGGGTCTTCCATTGGCGATATCGCGCTTAATCTTGTGTACAAAATCATCATAAAATTGTATACCCTTGATGGATTTGACGAGATCCGGTTCGATAACCAGGTTATTTACATAACCTTGAGGAAAAATCTCGAGGTTCAGCTTTTGAAACTCTTCATGCAGAGGTGGTTGTTCTAGTTGAACCTCAAGTTCACTACAGTAAGCTTTACGACTCAAAGCATCGGCCATCACGTTAGCTTTGCCAGGGGTGTAATGAATATCCATGTTGAAATCGGCTATTGTCTCGAGCCATCTTTGTTGGCGGAGATTCAGGTTTGGCTGAGTAAACAAGTACTTCAGGCTTTGGTGATCGGTGTAGATCTCGCAACGATTACCAACAAGGTAATGTCGCCACAGCTTCAATGCATAAATTACTGATGCCAATTCGAGATCATGCGTTGGATAATTATCTTCGTGAGATCGCAACTGACGAGAGCCATAAGCAATCATGCGGCGCTCTTGCATTAGGACACAGCCTAATCCTTGACGAGACGCGTCACAATATATCACGAATTCCTTCTGAGTATCAGGCGGAGCAAGCACTGGTGGAGAAGTGAGCTTGTCCTTGAGAGCTTGAAAACTTTCCTGACATTTATCTGTCCACTCAAACTTGATGCCTTTGTGAAGCAGATTAGTCAGAGGCTTGGAAATCTTGGAGAAGTTCTCGACGAAATGGCGGCAATAACTAGCGAGGCCGAGGAAACTTCTGACTTGCTTGACGGTCTTGGGAGGAGTCCAGTCAAGAATATCCTGGATACGTTCTGGGGTGACGGCAACGCCATCCTTGGAAATCACATGACCAAGGTAAGTTACTTCGGGAAGCCAGAACTCACACTTGGAATACTTAGCATAGATTTTGTGTTCTCGAAGCTTTTCCAGTATAAGACGAAGGTGTTCAGCATGTTCTTCTTTATTCTTGGAGTATATTAAGATATCATCCAGATAAACCACGACGAACTTGTCGAGGTATTCCATGAATATATAGTTCATCAATCTGGAGAATGTGGCTGGAGCATTGGTTAAACCAAAAGACATGACAGTGTACTCATATCAGCCATAGCGAGTCATGAAAGCGGTCTTCGGGATGTCTTCTTCGCGGACCCGGATCTGATGGTAACCCAACCTCAAGTCGAGTTTCGAAAACACCGTAGATCCAGCCAGTTGATCGTACAGATCGTTGATCCGAGGAAGCGGATACTTGTTCTGTATTGTTGCCTAGTTGATAGGTCGGTAATCTTGGACCAAATGGTTCGTTCCATCGCTCTTCTTGACAAAGAGTGAAGGTGGTCCCCAAGCAGAGGAACTTGGACGGATGAAGACTTTGTGGAGTGCCATGTCGATCTCCTTCTTCAGTTCAAGGAGGTGATGAGGCGGCATCTTATAAGGGCGCTTAGCAATAGGGACGGTGCCAGGCTTCAAGTCGATGACGAATTCGACATCTCTGATCGGGAGTATTCCCGACAGTTCTTCTGGGAAGACGTCGAGAAAATCGCGAACAAATGGAACGTTCTCGATCCCTTCAAGAGGTGAGGTATTCAAAGCATTCAGAGCATATATCTGGCCTTTGGCATGTTGAGTTGTTCGGGCCGAGTACAGAACCTTCTTGCCAGAAGGGTGCGTGAGCTGAACTGTCTTAGTGGCACAGTGGATATGGGCATCATGTGCCCCCAACCAATCCATACCAAGGATGACATCAATGTTGGACGACTTGAGGATAATAAAAGGAGCCGAGAACAACAGACCCCCAATTGCAATGGTGGTATCAGGACTCATCATGGTGGCACGACTCTGAGATCCAACGGCATTTACCGCTAAAGGAGTGGCCAAGGGTTCCATAGCTAACCCATGCAGTTGAGCAAACGGCTCGGACATAAATGAATGCGATGCGCCGGAATCAAAGAGAACAGAAGCTGGCACTGAATTGACGAAAAGGATACCCACTACCATTCTTGGTGACTCACGAGCTTCTTCCATCTTGACATGGGTGACGTGAGCACAACTAACAGCAGACGTCTTGCCATTGCCATTTCTAGGACGACGGTTCCGACAACTCTTCTTACGGCCAATAGGGGGATGTGGTGCATTCTCAGGCTGAACTGGGCGACAGTCGGGAGCAAGGTGCCCTGGCTGTCTAGTCTGAATCGGCAACTGTCTCGGTGGCGGAGGCAGACGAGGTGCAACATAAGACGGCCTTGGCGTTGGGGCAGGTCGGCGGTGGACATTGTATGGGATATAGACTCGAAGTTTCTGAGTGGGTCTTCCCGAGGATGGGCCAACATCTCGAGTACGCTTGAGGGATTCCTGGTGATCAGCCAGAGCAGTTTCAACTTGGAAAGCCTTGCTGACGAGCGTCGCAAAGTCTGTGAAATCATTAGCAGCAGTGTGAGCTTCATATTGGGATGCAATCCTTCACGGAATTTCTGCTGCTTGCGAGCGTCGGTGTCGACGTAATCCTCAGCATAGCGAGACAGTTCAAGGAATCTCCTATGATATTCAACAATAGTTGTCGTGCCTTGTCTAAGTTTGAGAAAATCCTCCTTCTTCTGGTCCATTAGACCTCGAGGAATGTGCCATGCATGGAAGGCTAACTGGAATTCTTGCCAAGTGGTCACAGTCCCAGCAGGCAGCACACGCCTGTGGCTTTCCCACCATTGAGCGGCTGAACCCTTCAGATGAAATGCCGCGAATGTAACATAACTATTCGGGGCAACATTAGCTGACTCCATCTCGAACAAGATGTCACGGAGCCAATCATCAGCATCCATCGGATTGGTGGAGTTGCGGAAAACAGACGGGTTGAGGCGTACGAACTCTTGCAGTGTGATTGGGGCATTCTGGTTTGGAAGCCGGGCCATTACTCCGGCCATGAACTGACGGTTCAGATCAAACTGCTCGCGGTTCAGTTCAAACTGTTGCTTCATTGCGTCCAAATAAGGCGGAGGTGGGGGGTCGTCTGCCATCCTGCTTAGATTTTAACAGGGGTATTTCAGCCATGACAATTTAGCGAGATACTGGAAACAAGCATGAGGTAATGCGACAATGATGAGGAGGCGCGGATATATAAGAGTAGTCATATAAGACATACACATCCACACATAGAGTCAACCGGTAAATCGGGCAGCGTAACATCGTAGAAATTAAGGAAAAAAGGACACACTAGGCGGCGCGTAGACCGCGGTAAGGATTACACGACGCGACATAGCTTCCGATATGTCAATCACGCCGCAAGAAAATTGTTGGCCATAGGATTTAATGCCAGAGAACGCGCGGCCTGCCCAGAATGAGAATGGGATCCGTGGTCCGGGACCTGGGGTAGAACTCCTGCGACACGACTCAATCAATGGGGTAGCACCAGAACGCCGGGTGGAATCAAGGGAACGTGATACTAATGTTAGAGTTAAGTAAAACTTACCAGCAAGGATAAGAGAGCAGAGTCCCAGAGCATAGGTAAGGAGAAAAGGATCCTAATACCATAGATATCACACGTAGTGACATCGATGTAGGCCCATAAGCCAAACATTAAGTTAGCAAAATAGTTTTTCAAAATCTGGACTCAACTTTGACCAGGTAGTGGTTGGGTGGCTTCCTACAGGCAGTCGGCTCTGAACAACTTGTGACGCCCCCAAAATCAGATCGTGTACAGTAATCATACACGCAGGGTACACGAACGAAATCAGGGTGCCACGATGATAATATCACAGCACAACACTAAACAAAAAAGGATAAACCAATATGTTACAAAACCAGGGATCACGAGGATCCGAATACATAAGTCATACAAACCATAATATCTGAGTACAGACATAGTTAGTCAAGTTTTGCCTTAAGAAGGCTAGCACAAATAACATCAGAGGTACAGATCGAAAAGGCGAGGCCTCCTGGGATCCACCGAACTACTCCTGGTCAATGGGGAACTCGACGTCGTAGAGGGCTCTGGGGATCTTCTGCTCCTGGACTCCAACATCGACTGCAGCGGCCGATCATGCAAAACGAAAAAGGGAAATAAAGCAAAGGTGAGTATCTAGCATACCCACGAGTCTTACGTCCGCTACTAAGCATTTATGCATGTATCAAATGGAAAGGGGAGGCTATATATAGTGGACTGCAAGGTAGAAATCAGAATAACGATAAGAAGCTAGGCCTATCGAAGACTAGCATCTTCCGACGAGTCTTGCAGCATGAGGTAAGAATTAGCCAACAGTTCAATAGCATGAATGTAATAACAATGCAGCAGAAGTTGCTGCAGCATTGTATAATAGTAACTTGTAATTATTAATAAATATAAGCGCCTCCGAGATCCCCTCCTCGACTTCCCCGCGAGGAAGAAAACCCGGAACCAACAGTTTAATAGTAGTAGTTTGTAGTAGTAGAGTCTGGCTTCAACATAAAGCGTCCTGTTACCGTGGACACGGCTATTCGAATAGGTTAACTCCCTGCAGGGGTGCACTGGTGTCATACTACACGCTCGGATCTCCAGGGTGGCGTACACCTTGTTAGGGAACACCCCACCGAGTCTATCCGACACGCTGAGGCCCATCCTACGGCTCATCAGAGAGGTCCCCGCTGGTCTACAGCCCGAATTGCAAGGGGGTCATGGGCCTATCACCCCTCGCTGTCCGGGTCGTTGTGAGGCGGGAGATCCTTACACCACAAGTGACGATCAGTCCCGGCCACAATGCTGAACTGGAAGTATTTCAAAGCTTTCGAACGAGACCACAACGCGGAGGGCCCACACCGTAATCCCACGTATAGGTAGTGCGTACAAGCTAAAAGGCTACTCAAGTCATCCGCTGAACCCATTAAGCATTTTATTAATTTTCTGTCGAGACAACTGTTATCGTTGCCCCTTATTGAATGAGTCGCGTACAACGACAGCAGTCAGGACCACCAGTAACATCGGTGCCTGCCCTGACGTCCCACCAACTCGTGCAGTTACCAACAAGGTGAACCGTCTCCTTACCTTGTCTCGCGTTTGCTCCGAAGAGCTCAACTTTCGTACAACAGGATATCTGTTGGCCACGAATAGTACCAGGCCCGCTGCACACCGGTGGAATACACCTGACCTGTCGTTCCGCTAAGATACCCTGCGCGGGCACCGTGGGGTCACCCGACTCCTTACCTGTAAGGACAACCGTGGTTCAGTACCCTAGGACGGCTATACAGAGTCAGCAACGAGTGGAGTACAAGGATTACTCCTCGATAGCTCACACTTGAGGTGGCTCGGCAGAGCCGGGGTAGGGGCCTGAAGCGGTGTCTTGTCAGAACCCCAATTTGGGTAAGTGCTAGGGTTTGAGTGCCCCTTTGCATCATGTGAAAATTTCAAAAGAAATTCAAAAATTGGGAAAGAAAAGCCCTAGAGAATTTAATTCAAATGGCCAGATAAAAATTTCTTCCAAAAATTCCTCTGATATTTTTGAAAAGTCTTACAAATAAGCATGATCACATATAAAGTGAAGTGGTTCCCACTGCATGCTCCAATATCTCTCAAAAATACCATAAGTTCCTTGGAAATTAAATAATACCCCTATTTGATTTGAAATTCAAATTATTTGAATTTCAAAAATTCCCAAAACTTGGGAGTGGCTAGTTATATGTCATGTAAGTCCAAATTAAAATTTTGGGGATTTTATAAAATACTCAGGAATTTATTTACCAGAGCAAAACAAAAATACAGAAAAATAAAAGAAAAAGAAATAAAGACAGAGAGGAGCAAAAAAGCCCAACTCTTCCCCCCCCAGCCCACCTGGCCTGGCCCAGCCCATCCCCGTTTTGTCTCTTCTTCCCCCGAGGCTCCAAGCAGCACGGTGGCGAAGAAAGAGCGTGGACGATGCCACCTCGACGTCGAGAAGCTCCTAGGCCCCTCCTGGCGGCCCCTCATCGCGCCACGAAGGACCCCAGAGCCTCCCTGTTCTCATCCATCTCTCCCTGGACGCCCTCCTCCTCTCTCTTGCGCAAGTTCGTCGCCATCAGTAGCTCGCAGGAGAGCGCCGTCACGCGTAGCCGTGGCCAACGGCCGTTCCGTGCCTCCCCAGCATGTCCAGACGCCGAGCCGTCTTCTTCTCCGTCAAACCCCTCTGCGAATCGAGCCAAGAGAGCCCTGCAAGCGACGCCAGCATCACCGAATTGCCGACGGACGCCGTGAAGCTCATCGTCGATTGCGTCTCCGGCAAGCCACCTACGCCCTCGCCACTAACTCCGTTTAATTCCTGGTGAGTCGCAGATTAAAACCCCTCTGACCGCGCCTCCAATCCCTACCCCATTCATGATCCGCCATGGGAGCCGAGGACGACCGCCGCCATGGCTGGTCTGGAGCTCGCGCCTTTACCCATTTTCCCGCACCGCCATATCTACCATGCTCCTGGCACCTCCAGGAGTTGACTGCACCAGCGCACGCCAAAGCCCGCGCCTTGTTTCGAAGAGTTCTTCGTCACCGTGCTTCGGACCGTCGTGGGAGCTTGTCGCCGGTGGAGCTCTGGTGCCCCCTAGGCTCCCCTGTGCCTGTAGGGTGAAGCGGGCGAGCGCGGGGAGCACCCCGGTGCCTTCCGCGTGACAATTGGTGGCCTGTGCCGCCGTCTTGCGCAGCGCCGCCGCGCACTGTTGCCACCGGCGGCTAACCACCGGCGTGGCTGGTTAGTTAGCCTAACCCACCCCCTAATCCACCCCTTTAGCCACTTACAGTGGGCCCCATAGCCCTTAATTAAATCAAGGTTTTTATTTAGACAAGAATTTAATTCCAGAGTCTCTGACAAGCCAGACCCACTAGTCAGACCCCTCCTGACGTCAGCCTGAACTCACAGTGATGCAATAAATGGGATTCCTATTTAAAAGAAAATCAGGAAATTCCAGAAAATGAATTAAACTTTGGAAATTCATAGAATATTCATTTTAACTCCAACTTTAGCATATAATATATGAAAAATTATCAGAAAAATGCAAGGATTATGAATATGCAACTTGGTTCTATGTTTTACCATTCTAAAATGGGTGAATATTAGCAAACATGCATATGGCATAATTTGAATTTGAAGTTTGAATTTGCATTCCAAATGCAATACACTTCAATTAAGATGAATTTGCCACAAACCAGTAGCATTCACATCATGTGACAACATAAGCATGTGCTTGTGCATTTACTTCCGAAATTGTCCCCCCTTTGTTGATGATTCTTCCGGTAACAGTGCCTCCGAGATGGTGATCACCCCCGAAGGAGAAGACCACCGTTAAGACCCTGTATCACCAGCAAGGCAAGCAAACCCCATTGATCATGTCTATAAAATCCTACTTCCCTCTTAGTCTCGCTTATGCATGTTTAGGAGATCACCGAGACACGTTCTTTCGCATAGTTAAACCCATTCCGATGCATGACCTATCATTTTGTCACCGTATTAAGCAAACCACAATCCTAGCAGATATAGGAGTTGAATGATGAGCATGTGGCCCCTGCAACTGTTACTGCTTATTGCTACTTAGTGATACAATGAGGTTACATTGTTTGTGAGTCGGGATGGATATTCATAATGGTGCTGATGATAACGTGTTGGTGAATCCACCCTAAACAAAGGTGAACGATGAGAGGTTGTGTAGGAGTACACAGTGGGTTGTCTCGTTGAACACTGCCCTAGGCCCCCTATTTCCTGTTTTGTGATCCAAGACAAAGAGTATGACCACATGTAGGGTTTATGGGAGCCCCGTTTGGCCTCTTTACGTACCCGATCCGGTCCAGGAGTCACAATAGATTCGGGATTTCCATTTGGCATGTGCATAGAAAAAGAATGAAGAGAAGGTTGCATCGTATAGATATGTGGGTCGACCTGTGAGGCAGTGAAACCATCTGGCAGAGGTGGCGTCTCGGTCCCTTGCATTATCTGAGTCCGTTTCATGGAACCGGCCGGACTCTCGAGTGGTTCCAAACTCAGGTAGTCGACTCCTGGATTAGATAAGGTGATGTGAGGGTAGTGCCTTGGTTTCATCCATGTCCGACACCCGATTGAAGGGTGACGAGAACGAGGCGATAAGTGATGACACGCGTGTGAAGATGTACACCCCTGCAGGGTTAATAAACTATTCGAATAGTCGTGTCCGTGGTTATGGACTACTTGGAGACCTCTACTTGATCATTAGACAACTTGAATGGATACTCTAAAACTCGCAAGATAAGCGTGAGTGTTATGGTGTGCTTCCTCGTGGGAAGTCGAGGAAGTATCCATAGTGGTGTATTGGTTGGAGACTTGGTAGTGGACTCGTGTACGCTTCTTACCTCAAGTCTGGTACTCGTAGTACAGGACTAGCCAAGTCAAAGCTGGAACTTATGCATGTTGAACCCCACCTCCTTGACCTTGAAACTTGAGCATGAGTAGTGTAGTTCTGATGTAAGTCTTGCTGAGTATGACTTTGTACTCACGTTTGCTTATTCTATGTTTTAGATGAGAACCCATCCCACGATCGAGTCACCTTCCTGAAGCTCGACGTTGACTAAGCTAGTATAGTCCCTGACAACAGTCTGGTCCCTCGTGTAAGGGCATGTTTGTTGTACAAGGCTTCTTTAAGCCATTTTTTAAACTTGTCTGTACTCAGACCTAATTTGCTTACGTTGTATGATGTAATGTTGATCACAGACATGTGATCTTTGTAAGCTCTATGTGTAAGTCAATAAAGAAGCACTTTGTAGAGTTATGTGATGATACCTGCTGTTCATACTAGGCATGTGTGCTGCGTGTATGTTTAAAACATGGATGTCTTTGTATGGGTTTTCGAGACCTTAGTTGTGATCTGGCTGGCGGTCTTTTATACACCAAGTGGCCCTTAGATGTGCGCAGCTTGGGGCATCGCGATGCGATTGCTCGTGACTCTGTCACGTGCACACTTTGTTGTATGGTCGAGCCCGCCCTAGACCCCGACTAAGTGATTGAGCTGGAGTCTGTTTATGTAAGGGTTATGATTCAATCGACAACATGGTTGAGGCGACTTGTCTATGAGTATGGGATTTCACCACCCATAATCATTTAGACTTGTGAGCGGGCGATGAGGACCCATCTCAGTTGATCATCCGGCCTGGATGGGATGCCCCTCACGTACGATGCTTTCCGAGAGTGTTCTGTGCTTGGCCTTGTCTGCTTAGACAAGTGGGTACATCTCTCGGCTCTCCATGTGATTGAGTTGTGACTGGAATTACATACGCATATTCCGGGTCCCGACAGACTTGGTATCAGAGCAGGACTGTCTGTAGGATTATCAAACCCTTGGTCGAAGTCGAGTCTAGCATTCTATTGTTATATAGTTACTTGGGTATAAGGGAACAACGTAAGGCTTATTTTTCTCCTTACCCTCATCGATCTGAGTTCTGAGTCACCCTTATCTTTTCCACGGGAAGATAGGACTAGGCTCATCTATGTCTTACTAGAACATCTCGTTGATTGCTTCCTTGTAGCCATAGGAAAGTTGTGTTAGGTTGTCTAGAGTCATTGTGCTTCATGTTTTGAACTTCTTATTTAAGAGCCGTTGAAATGTTGTGAGGATTTCCATTTCTCTTGCAATTACAACCGTTATGTTGTCTGAGTCATACCAGGTTTCTTCATAATCTGATGCATTTGCAAAATCCTTCCCTCCATTTCGATTGTCTTTCCCTAAGAATTATTAGGTGGCATGCCCAACAGTTCTCTAGAGCTTGTTGTAGGTTTTGTTCTAGAAACCTATAGTGATTCATTTGCAGCTCTTCCTCCCACTTTAGATGTCTTCTAGCAAGAAGAACCACACTAACCATCATGTTGGGGTACTTTTCTACTCTGACATATCTGTTGTAGCCCCTAGTAAACCTTGGTCATCCTCTAGGAAGCTATCCAGAGATCCAACCCCTTGAACCTAGCCACCCGACAGATGTGTAGAATTCATAGTGGATCTTATACCAGGCACAGCTCCGATTTCGAGACGTCCATGTAGAATGGACCCACATGAGTTAGCTGAGCTAAAAACCCAACTCGAAGCTTTGTTGGCAAAAGGCTTCATCCGCCCTATCTCATCGCCATGGGGTTGCCTCGTTCTGTTTGTAACGAAGAAAGATGGAACAGAAAGGATGTGCGTAGACTATCGCCCGCTAAATCTAGCGACGATAAAGAACAAGTACCCACTCCCCAGGATCAATGATCTTTATGATCAATTTGCTGGATCCTCTGTCTTCTCCAAGATGGATTTGAGATTAGACTATCATCAAATCAAAATCAGGAACGAGGACATTCCAAAAACGGCTTTCACTACTCGTTATGGTCTTTACGAATATACCGTCATGTCCTTCGGTTTAACCAATGGCTCGCCACTTTTTCACGCATGATGAACTCAATCTTCATGGAGTATTTGGACAAGTTCGTCGTGGTTTACCTCGATGACATCCTTATATACTCGAAGAACGAAGAAGAACATGCCGAGCATCTTAGGTTGGTATTGATGAAACTTAGAGAGCATCGCCTGTATGCTAAATTCTCCAAGTGTGAATTTTGGCTACCAGAAGTGACCTACTTAGGCCACGTGATTTCTGCCAAAGGCATTGCAGTCAATCCCGAGAGAGTTCAGGCCGTCCTTGACTGGACTCCACCTGAATCGGTTAAACAAGTTAGGAGTTTTCTTGGCTTAGCAAGCTATTGTCGCCGCTTCGTTGAGAACTTCTCCAAAGTTGCAAAGCCTCGTACTGAACTCCTCAAGAAAGATAAGAAATTCCAATGGACCCCCAAGTGCGAGGAAAGCTTTCAAGAGCTAAAAAGAAGATTGACTTCTGCACCCGTACTTGCACCTCCAGACACCAAAAGGGATTTCGAGATCTATTGTGATGCTTCACGTCAAGGGTTAGGATGCATACTTATGCAAGATAGACATGTGGTAGCTTATGCTTCACGTCAGTTGCGTCCACATGAAGAAAACTATCCTACCCATGATCTTGAACTCGCTGCTGTAGTTCATGCCCTGAAGACTTGGCGACATTACCTCCTTGGTAATCGTTGTGAGATCTATTCTGATCACCAAAGCCTCAAGTATATTTTCACCCAGCTAGATCTTAATCTCAGGAAAAGACGCTGGATAGAGTTGATAAAAGATTATGACTTCGGAATTTCTTACACCCCAGGCAAAGCCAATGTCATGGCTGATGCACTAAGTCGTAAGTCGTATTGTAAGAACCTCATGTTACAACAGTATCAACCACTTCTGCATGAGGAATTTTGCAAGCTCAATCTCGAGATTGTTCCTCATGGATTTCTTTCTACCTTGGTGGCGAAACCCACTCTTGAGGATCAAATCAGAGTTGCCCAAAGGCGTGCACGAGGTGTTCGCCGGATCAAGGAGAACATTGCTAGCGGAGTTGCTAAATGTTTCTCCACAGATAGTAAAGGAACGGTATTCTTTGGAAATTGTTTGGTAGTACCTAAGAATAGGGAACTAAGGCAACTCATCCTCAAAGAAGCTCATGACACTCCCCTCTCCATTCATCCAGGTAGCACAAAAATGTACCGAGATCTATGCCAGAGATTTTGGTGGACCCGGATAAAGAGAGACATTGCTCAATTTGTTGCCGAATGTTATGTTTGTCGTCGTATTAAGGCAGAACATCAAAGACCTGCTGGTACTCTTCAACCATTGTCTATTCCCGAGTGGAAATGGGACAAGGTCGGTATGGACTTCATCACCGGCTTTCCAAAAACCCAAAAAGGAAATGATGCCATCTTCATGGTCATTGACCGACTCTCAAAAGTTGCTCACTTCCTTCCCGTTCGCGAGTCTATTACTGCTAGCCAGTTAGCGGACTTGTATGTCTCTAGAATTGTGTCTCTCCACGGTGTTCCTTTGGAAATCAATTCTGATCGTGGTAGCCTTTTCATCTCTAGATTCTGGGAAAGTTTTCAAAATGCTATGGGAACTCATCTCTCCTTTAGTACAGCTTTCCACCCTCAATCTAGCGCTCAAGTTGAAAGGGTTAATCAAATATTGGAAGACATGCTCAGATCTCTTGTTATCTCTTTCGTAAAGAATTGGGAGAAATCTCTTCCATTCGCCGACTTTGCTTATAACAACAGTTTTCAATCCAGCCTGAAGATGGCTCCTTTTGAACTCCTCTATGGACGAAGATGCCGAACACCTTTAAACTGGTTAGAAACCGGTGAAAGACAACTCTTTGGACCGGATATGATCAAGGAAGCAGAAGAGCAAGTTCGCATTGTTCGTGATCGATTGAAAGCCGCTCAATCTCGTCAGAAAAGCTACTATGATCGCCATCATAGAGAAGAGAGCTACAATCTTGATGAGAAGGCTTACCTTCGGGTTACTCCTCTAAAGGGAACCCAACGCTTCGGTATCAAAGGAAAGTTGGCCCCACGTTACATTGGACCTTTCCGCATTCTCGCTAAATGTGGAGAAGTTGCCTACCAACTTGAACTACCCCGCACCTTTCCCAAGTACATGATGTATTCCATGTGTCCCAACTCAGGCGTTGCTTCAAGGACCCCATCCGCGAAGTCGACCATGAAACGCTTGATCTCCAAGATGACCTTTCTTATCGAGAATACCCCGTTCGTATTCTTGATTCAGCAGAGCGTGTCACTCGTCGGCAGAAGATCAAGTTTCTGAAAGTGCTATGGTCACATCACTCCGAGAAAGAAGCAACCTGGGAAAGAGAAGACCGCCTTCGTGCCGAGTACCCCTCCTTCCTCCCGACGACTTCTGAATCTCGGGACGAGATTGTTTTGAGTGGGGGCGAGTTGTCAGAACCCCAATTTGGGTAAGTGCAGGGTTTGAGTGCCCCTTTGCATCATGTGAAAATTTCAAAAGAAATTAAAAATGGGGAAAAGAAAAGCCCTAGAGAATTTAATTCAAATGACCAGATAAAAACTTCTTCCAAAAATTCCTATGATATTTTTGAAAAGTCTTACAAATAAGCATGATCACATATAAAGTGAAGTGGGTCCCACTGCATGCTCCGAGATCTCTCAAAATACCATAAGTGCCTTGGAAATTAAATAATACCCCTATTTGATTTGAAATTCAAATTATTTGAATTTCAAAAATTCCCAAAACTTGGGAGTGGCTAGTTATATGCCATGTAAGTCCAAATTAATTTTTTGGGGATTTTATAAAATACTCAGTATTTATTTACCAGAGCAAAACAAAAAGACAGAAAAATAAAAGAAAAAGAAATAAAGACAAAGAGGAGCAAAAAGGCCCAACTCTTCCCCCCCAGCCCACCTGGCCTGGCCCAGCCCATCCCTGTTTTGTCTCTTCTTCCCCCGCGGCTCCAAGCAGCACGATGGCGAAGACAGAGCGTCGACGACGCCAACTCGACGTCGAGAAGCTCCTAGGCCCCTCCTGGAGGCCCCTCATCGCGCCACGAAGGACTCCAGAGCCTCCACGTTCTCATCCGTCCCTACCTGGAAGCCCTCCCCCTCTCTCTTGCGCAAGTTCGTCGCCACCAGTAGCTCGCCGGAGAGCGCCGTCACGCGTAGTCGTGGCCAACGACCGTCGCGTGCCTCCCCAGCATGTCCAAACGTCGAGCCGTCTTATTCTCCGTCAAACCCCTCTGTGAATCGAGCCAAGAGAGCCCTGCAAGCGACGCCAGCATCACCGAATTGCCGCCGGACGCCGCGAAGCTCATAGTCGATTGCGTCTCCGGCAAGCCACCTACGCCCTCGCCACCAACTCTGTTTAATTCCTGGTGAGCTGCAGATTAAAACCCCTCTGACCGCGCCTCCAATCCCTACCCCATTCGTGATCCGCCATGGGAGCCGAGGACGACCGCCGCCATGGCTGGTCTGGAGCTCGCGCCTTTACCCCTTTTTCCGCACCGCCATGTCTACCATGCTCCTGGCACCTCCAGGAGTTGACTGCACCAGCGCACGCCAAAGCCTGCGCCTTGTTTCGAAGAGTTCGTCGTCACCTTGCTTCGGACCACCGCGGGAGCTTGTCGCCGGTGGAGCTCTGGTGCCCCCTAGGCTCCCCTATGCCTGCAGGGTGAAGCGGGCGAGCGCGGGGACCACCCCGGTGCCTTCCGCGTGACAATTGGTGGCCTGTGCCGCCGTCTTGCGCAGCGCCGCCGTGCACTATTGCCACCGCCGGCTAACCGCCGGCGTGGCTGGTTAGTTAGCCTAACCCACCCCCTAATCCACCCCTTTAGCCACTTAAAGTGGGCCCTGTAGCCCTTAATTAAATCAAGATTTTTCATTAAACAGAAATTTAATTACTGAGTCTCTGACAAGCCGGACCCACTAGTCAGACCCCTCCTGACGTCAGCCTGAACTCACAGTGACGCAATAAATGGGATTTCTATTTAAAAGAAAATCAGGAAATTCCAGAAAATGAATTAAACTTTGGAAATTCATAGAATATTCATTTTAACTCCAACTTTAGCATATAATATATGAAAAATTATCAGAAAAATGCAAGGATTATGAATATGAACTTGTTTCTATGTGTGACCATTTTAAAATGGGTGAACAGTAGCAAACATGCATATGGCATAATTTGAATTTGATGTTTGAAGTTGTATTCGAAATGAAATACACTTCAATTAAGATGAATTATCCACAAACCAGTAGCATTCACATCATGTGACAACATAAGCATGTGCTTGTGCATTTACTTCCGAAGTTGTCCCCCCCTTTGTTGATGATTGTTCCGGTAACAGTGCCTCTGAGATGGTGATCACCCCCGAAGGAGAACACCACCGTTAAGACCCTGTATCGTCAGCAAGGCAAGCAAACCCCATTGATCATGTCTATAAAATCCTACTTCCCTCTCAGTCTCTCTTATGCATGTTTAGGAGATCACCGAGACACGTTCTTTCGCATAGTTAAACCCATTCCGATGCATGACCTATCATTTTGTCACCGTATTAAGCAAACCACAATCCTAGCAGATATAGGAGTGGAGGATGACCATGTGGCCCCTGCAACTGTTACTGCTTATTGCTTCTTAGTGATATAATGGGGTTACATTGTTTGTGAGTCGGGATGGATATTCATAATGGTGCTAATGATAACGTGTTGGTGAATCCACCCTAAACAAAGGTGAACGATGAGAGGTTGTGTAGGAGTACACAGTGGGTTGTCTCGTTGAACACTGCCCTAGGCCCCCGAGTTCTTGTTTTGTGATCCAAGACAAAGAGAATGACCACAGGTAGGGTTTATGGGAGCCCCGTTTGGCCTCTTTACGTACCCGATCTGGTCCAGGAGTCACAATAGATTCGGGCTTTCCCTTTGGCATGTGCATAGAAAAAGAATGAAGAGAAGGTTGCATCATATAGATATGTGGGTCGACCTGTGAGGCAGTGAAACCATCTGGCAGAGGTGGCGTCTCGGTCCCTTGCATTATCTGAGTCTGTTTCGTGGAACCGGCCGGACTCTCGAGCGGTGCCAAACTCAGGTAGTCGACTCCTGGATTATAGAAGGTGATGTGAGGGTAGTGCCTTGGTTTCATCCACGTTCGACACCCGCTTGAAGGGTGAAGAGAACGAGGCGATAAGTGATGACACGCGTGTGAAGATGTACACCCCTGCAGGGTTAATAAACTATTCGAATAGTCGTGTCCGTGGTTATGGACTACTTGGAGACCTCTACTTGATCATTAGACAACTTGAATGGATACTCTAAAACTCGCAAGATAAGCGTGAGTGCTATGGTGTGCTTCCTCGTGGGAAGTCGAGGAAGTATCCATAGTGGTGTATTGGTTGGAGACTTGGTAGTGGACTCGTGTATGCTTCTTACCTCAAGTCTGGTACTCGTAGTACAGGACTAGCCAAGTCAAAGCTGGCACTTCTGCATGTTGAACCCCACCTCCTTTACCTTGAAACTTGAGCATGAGTAGTGTAGTTCTGAAGTATGTCTTGCTGAGTATGACTTTGTACTCACGTTTTCTTATTCTATGTTTTAGATGAGAACCCAGCCCACGATGGAGTCACCTTCCTGAAGCTCGACGTTGACTAAGCTAGTATAGTCCCAGATAGCAGTCTGGTCCCTCGTGGAAGGGCATGTTTGTTGTACAAGGATTCTTTAAGCCATTTATTAAACTTGTCTGTACTCAGACCTAATTTTCTTCCGTTGTATGATGTAATGTTGATCACAGACATGTGATCTTTGTATGCTCTATGTGTAAGTCAATAAAGAAGAACTTTGTAGAGTTATGTGATGATACCTGCTGTTCATACTAGGAATGTGTGTTGCGTGTATGTTTATAACATGCATGTCTTAGTATGGGTTTTCGAGACCTTAGTTGTGATCTGGTCGGCGGTCTTTTATACACCAAGTGGCCCTTAGATGTGTGCAGCTTGGATCATCGCGATGCGATTGCTCGTGACTCTGTCACGTGCACACTTTGTTGTATGATCGAGCACGCCCTAGACCCCGACTAAGTGATCGGGCTGGAGTCTGTTTATGTAAGGGTTATGATTCAATCGACAACATGGTTGAGGCGACTTGTCTATGAGTATGGGATTTCACCACCCATAATCATTTAGACTTGTGAGCGGGCGATGAGGACCCATCTCAGTTGATCATCCGGCCTGGATGGGATGCCTCTCACGTACGATGCTTTCCGAGAGTGTTCTGTGCTTGGCCTTGTCTGCTTAGACAAGTGGGTACAGCTCTCGGCTCTCCATGTGATTGAGTTGTGACTGGAATTACATACGCATATTCCGGGTCCCGACATGTCTGCTCTGAACCGTACCTGTAGCAGTTTATAATGTATCGTTTCCATGATCACTCCCAGAGTAATCATGGCCCGCTATCTAATCCTATTGACTAACAAGGCGCAGGGCTAACTGCTGATTACAAGACATATATATATAGGGCAGCATAGGATAGCGGGAAGGTAATCAAGGGGCGACAATGATAAGCTATGCAGTTGAATAGGATTGTAGCGTAGCAGTAGCAGCAATGCCTAGTGCAAGAAATGTACGGAAAGATAGGCGATATCTAGGGAAGAGAATGGCTCTGCTTGCCTGGAAGCTCGACGGTAGAGGTGCGGTCGTCGTCGACGTAGTCGATCACAAGGGCATCAGCAGCGGACGTCGGGACTACCGGAAAATAAGAGAGGGGGAAGAAACAATAAATACACGGCAATAATATCAATACAAATACAATACATGGCAAACGCAGTGTTAGGGGTGAACAAACGCAGTGCTACACGTTGCAGACGAAACGGGAATTCAACCGCAATTTTACCGGCTCCGGGCGATTACCAGACAGACCGCCCGGAGGGGGGGAATGTCGATGTTCGTTGTGTTAGAAGGGGTGGTTGACATGTAGATAGCGTATTTGTATTCGTTATATTTTTCTGATCAATTTTCATGTATAAAGTTTTTGAATCTGACATACGGATTAAAAGATATTAATTTCTGAAGTTTAAATCATTTTAAAAGATTTTCTGAATTTCTTTTATTATTAAAACAGAAACATTATCCACAGAGAGTTGACTGGTCAAACCTGACATGGGGGTCCCACATGTCTGCCTCACATTTTAAATAAATCATTTTATTTAATTAAAACAGTTGGGTGGCCCACATGTTAGTGACTAATTTTTATAATTCTATTTATTTAAAAATGTCTTACAGGTCGGGGCCATATGTCATTGACTAGTAGTCTAATTAACAGTTTAATTTAACTAATAGGCCAGAGGGGCCCACTAGTCAGTCTATCCCTAACATTTTTATTAGAAGTTAACCAGGGGATTAGTTCCCCACTAATCAAATCTGGGGGGTGTGTGTGGCCCACTGGCCAGAGAGCCAGCCCACGGCTGGAGCTCAAGCTCGCTAGCGGCGTGCACAGAGGAGCACGGCGAGGCCCTAGCGGCGCACACCGACGACCAAAATGGCGTGGCCGGGTGGAAACAAACGGGACGAGCCCCACGCATCTGCCCATGTCAGTTGTACCAGTCGAGCTGGTCTATGGCGACTACTACGACAAACATGGCGGCCGCCGGAGCACTGTGTTCGTGGGGGTGGAGAACTGATGCCCGAAACGAAGGGAGAGATGGGGCGTTCGACTCGTGCGCTCACAGGGTTCTGGAAGAGGAGCTCGAGGAGGCCATTGGCGCGGCGGCGGCCGAACTTGAAGATGAGCCCGATTCACCGTGTGCAGAGCGTCCCGGTGGAGATTGCTGGCTCGAGGTGAAGAGGACGTCGGAGGGGAAGGCGTTGGACATCCCGGTGGAGCTCGGCGTCGTCGTTGGCCGCGCGGATGCCGGCGGCACGGCCACAGCCGGAGCACAGGCAAGCACGGGCGGAGGAAGCGGAGGGGGAAGAATGGCGTGGTCGAGATCCACGATCCAGGGGGGCAGATATTTGTCTCCATCTCCAATCACTGTCGCGACCGCAACTGCGAGTTGTCTCGGCCGCGCCATGGCCGGCGCGGTCGACACAGTGCAAGCAGCCAGGGAAAAAAAGGAGAGGGGTGGGGATGGGCCAGGAAGTGGGCCCAGTGGGTATTGCTTGATTTGACGGCTGATGGATCAACTTGATTTGTCTTCGGTAGGAGACGATAACTTGGCGGATTGCTTGATTTGAAGGCGACGCACATGATGCAGCCTGTTCGTCTTGATCTCGACGAAAAATAATCTGGTTTTTCGTAAGCAGCCGTAAAAATTTCTTTTGCTTCTGGTTGCAAGAACGAAGTTGATGTATATTTGTTCATGCCGATTCTTTGTTCGGCCAATCACGAGGTTCTCGATCCTTGTGAGGATCTCCTCCAAGATGAAAACACCCTTGTGTGTAGGCCCCACAGTGGGCGCCCACTGTCGTGGGATAAACACGTCAGATGTCCGTAGAGTTGGACTTGATTATGGGGCCTTTGCTACGAGTGTACGAGGAGGAAGAAAATCACACACAGAGAGATGCGATTTATACAGCTTCGGGCCACGGGAAACATCGTCCGGTAAAAACCCTACAAGTTGTTTGTGGCTAGGTTTTATTCCTTTGCTCACGGAGAGTCGCCGGCATGTCGCCGGCTCTCCTATAGTTGTGTCGAATTGTCCCGGGTTTAGATGACCCGGGACTAGTCTCTAATTTAGAGCTTATTGTGGTCTATTGAGTGTTCTTGAGTTGTCCCGTTTGGGGCGCCCTACCCCTCCTTATATAGGTGGAAGGGGGAGGCTTATATGTAGAGTCCTAGTAGGATACAAACTAGTCTCTTATTCTATTACAAGTCGGATATCAATCTAGGTCCTACTCTAAGCCTTGTAGCTTTTCATATCTTCCAAGTTAGGTGGACTCCATCTTGATTCCTTCGTCCGGCTTTCATCTCTGCGAGCCGGCTCTTGTCATCCGTCTGGCTTTGTCTCCAAGCCGGATCTAGCCGTGGGATATTCCCCCGACAAGTCTCCCAGTGAGCTGTTGTACGCCCTTTATGTTGACTGGTTCTTGCATCCCGGGGAGTGCTAGAACTTTCTCTAGGTTGGCTTCGACTCCTCGGGCAGATACCATGTACCCGAGCAGTTTTCCGGCTAGGATGTCGAACACGCATTTTTTTGGATTGAGGTTGATCATGTATCTGTTGAGTGCTGCGAAGGTCTCCCGGAGGTCATCGAATCGTGTGTCTGCATTGTATGTTTTGATGATGATCTCATCTACGTAGACTTGGACGTTTCTGCCGATTTGGTCCCTTAGGCATGCTTGCATCATCCGTTGGTATGTGGCTCCAACACTTTTCATCCCAAAGGGCATTGTCCTGTAGCAGAATACGCCGTAAGGGGTGATGAACGAGGTATGCTCTTCGTCTTCCTCCTTCATCCTGATCTGTTTGTATCCTGAGTAAGCGTCGAGGAAGGACAGGAGGTCACATCCTGCGGTGGACTCAATGATTTGGTCGATCCTTGGAAGAGGCAAGTGGTCCTTAGGGCAATGCTTGTTGACGGGTCTATAGTCGACGCACATACGCAGTACGTCGGTGTCTTTCGTGGGCACTAGGACTGGGTTTGCGACCCAAGTGGCCTTCTTTGTCTCCCGGATGAATTCTGCATCGAGTAGTCGATTGACTTCTTCTCCGATGGCTCTGTGCAGCGCTTGCTTTACTGGTTTGGTGTTTGGGTAGATTTATAGTGCGTGCTGATACGTCTCAAACGTATCTAGTTTTCCAAACACTTTTGCTATTGTTTTGCCTTCATTCTTGCATGATTTGGACGAAACTAAACCGGACTAACGATGTTTTCAGCAGAGCTGTCTGTATGCTTTTATTGTGTGCAAGAAAATGGATTTTTAGGTGTCTCAAAAAATTCCAGGAAAAATCACAGAAAATCCATGCACCCGAAGGACCAATATACCAGAAGTGGGGCCAAAGGGCAGCCAAGGGGGCCTCAGGCGCTCTGCTGGCGCGGCCCCACCCCTGGCCGCGCCAGGAGGCCGCCTAGGAGGGTCCTCCCCCCTCTGGTGCCATACTTTGCCCCCTATTTATTCCCATGGCGAGAAAACCCCAGAACAGAAGTCGTTTTCCCAATTCTCGTCGCGGAGCCGCCACCACCCTCTGTTGTTCTCCGGGAGGGCTAATCTGGAGGCTGTTTTGGCCTCCGGTGAGGGGAGATCATCGCCATCGTCATCATCATCACCACTCCATCCTCCCTCCATGACTTCTGCTTCCATGTGTGAGTAATTCCCTGCTGTAGTCAAAGGGGATGGTAGGGGTTGGATGAGCTAGATCATGTAATAGTTTATCAGATTGTTGGGGGCATGTTGCCTATCATCTAGATTGGTGTTTATCATCTTTGCTTCAACTTGTTGCTCTTAATGCTTGTCACTTTGGGCCCGAGTGCCATGTTTTCAGATTTTAACCCTATGTGTTTGCATGAATATATTTGTGTTCTTGATCCTATCTAGGAGCTGTATGCACCTATTATAGTCCGAAACCGGCGATCCCAAAGGTGACAGCTTGGGACACCAAAGGGGATGGAATATAGTTTGAGGATTCCTTGTATCCATTGATTGTTAATGCTTTGTTCCGGTGCTCTTTGACAGGAGCACCTTAATCTCCATAAGTTCCTTTTGGCCCCGTTCGTAGGGGGATGGTAGGACAAAAGATGTTGTGCAAGTTCTTATTGCAAGCATGTACAACTACCTATGGGCTACATACCTAATGTTTGATATATGCCTAGATGATCATTGCTTTTCTGTCTGCCTTGCCCCAAGTTAAATACATGATGTATCTCATCCATGCAGCACCCAACCATCCATCTCCCTAGCCTACAGTGTTTTTAATTCTGCTGGTTACTAGTTGTTTTCTTTTGTTGTTTTACTTTCGCTGTTTTACCGCCACTATTTCCGTTGCCACCATCACTTCCATATCGCAGTTACTATTAATATCTTGTTGTAAGTAAGTGTATCTCAGGTGCGGTTGAATTGACAACTCCACTGTCAAAGCTTGTGGGTATTCTTTGGCTCCCCTTGAGTCGAATCTATAAATTGGGTTATTCTTACCCGCGAAGACTATCTTGATCCCCTGCAGTTGTGGGTTATCAAAGCTGTTTTCTGGCGCCGTTGCCGGGGAGCATAGCTTTATTCACAAGTCTACCTGAAGTATTTTACCTGCTGCAATTTCTCCACTATGGGTAAGAAAGAAGACCCCAAGTTCCCGATCTTACCATCCCGTACAAGAAAAGGTATTGTTTTGAACACTAGTGCTACACTTGATTCACCTTTAGTTATGAGTAAGTTTGCTTCACCTCCACCACATGATGCTTTTACTGAATCCGTTACTATGTCCGATACTTTTGATGATGCTTCTACTACTCTTGATGATATTGGTTCACTTGGTTACGCTCTTGAGAAACAGATCGTTGCTGCAAAAATGTAACATCCCAAAATTCTCCGAATTTTGGAATGTTAATAAAATAAAATAGTTCATGATTGTTTGCTTGATGTGTTTGATTTTCTCTGGGATTTAAAACTTTTTGGAGTTTATTGAATATTAAAAAGACACGGAATAAAAGGACTTTCCCTAATATTCATAATTGGTGTTTTGGAATTTATTACTTAAAACAAAACCAACAAAACAAAATGAGAGAAGGTAATATGACTCCTTCAACATATTCAAAGGTTAGAAAATGTTTTAAATCATTATTGGAATTCTTCTGAATATTCAAAACATTTTTCAACTCAAGGAAATTCATTTGAGAGGATATAAAATGACTTATCCCCTTTTTAATAAAGTTGGAAAATATTTAGAATATTACTTTAAAGTTTTTAAATTTTATTATGAGTATTATAAATACCTCTAAAATTATTTTAGGGACTTTGTAATGCTAAGAGAGTTTTTATGTCATTGAAATTATTTATTAAATATTTTAAAAGAGTTGAAAAATATATTCCAATGGGATATTTTTATTTTACCAAATTATTTATTGGTGTGACAATTTTTTAATTTATATTTTCTTATTTAGAAATGGTTTGTCAATGCTTTTGACCAAATAAAAATGTTTTTAATAATTTATTGGATTTTATTTAATTTATGAAGAGTATTTTATATTTAAATAAAGTATTTAGAAAATGTTTTTATTTTTATTTTCCTTTTTGGAAAATGTATTCATTAAATAAATTTCTTTGTATTATTTGATGAATTTAGAAATTTATTTCACATTTTTTCGATGAGTATTTATTTTTCTACAATTGTTTGAAGTTGGTGATTTTAAAAGAAAAGAAATCCCGGACCCAGCCGGCCCAGTAGTTGTTTTCCGCTCGCGGCCGCAATTAGAGCCCAACTCGGATAAAAAAACTATTCTTCTCTTCCTATAAATAATTTTCAAATTTTATTTCTTTTTGTTCTTTTTTTAACCCTAAATTTCGCCACCGCGGGCCTCGCCGCCGCCGCCCGCGCGTGCCGGAGCGCCGCCGCCGTCCCCACGGCCGCCGCGCCCGCGTCTCCCCCCTGCGCCACCACGCCGCCGCCACCCGTGGCCGCCAGCCACTGCAGGCCGCGCCTCGCCACGGTCGGCCACGCCGCCGTGCGCCGCCTCCCGAGCGCGCTGCCTCCCACCTCGCCGGCCACCACCTCCTATCGCCGGAGCACGCGCCTCGCCGGAAAACGGAGTTCATCGGAGTCAACTCCGGCCAGATCCGCCGCCGGGGACCCGATCGCTTTTTCGGGAATTTTTTTAATTGCGGATAGGTCCTTTTGGCAGAAAAGACCCCGACGTCGTACTCGCAATATCTCCTTCACCGTGCGTCGGATTGAGGTGAAACTTTTTCCTACGCACTCGTGTTGCTATGTACTTTAGCATAGAATCAACTTTTAAAACTTTTGCACACTTTTGAATTTGAATTTATTTCAAATTCAAATTCAAATTCCGGAGGTCGTATCTTTTAAACCGTTGATCCAAATCGAGTGATTCTTTTTGCGTTGGATCACTCGTTCCATGTACTTTCGGTCTATAGCATGTGTACACAAAATTTCACAAGTTTCTTGATCTGTTTAAAATCAAATTCAATTCAATTTTGCACTTGCTATGACTTGTGTTGTAGTATTCCGTTTCACGTGATTCTTTGTGCATATCGGATCATTTGAGACATGTTATCGGTAAGATTCACACACTTTTCATGTGGGCATGATATTCACCTTGAATTCACAAATGTCCATGGTCACAACTCGTTACCGATAATCTTTTATCTATGGACTCTCTCGAGTTCACGTTCCATTGATCACCTTCGAGCACATCGACACCTTTACCCTTCAAAACCTTTTTATTTGTTTCTAAAACCTTTGTGTTTGTTTGTTGATCTTTTGTTTGCCTTGTGATGTGATTGCTTATTCGAGTTCCTTCGGTTGCGATAGATTCTCGAAGGGTGACGAATAGAGTTGACTGGAACGTGAGAGCGAAGATCTTCATCGAATGTATAAGGCAAGTCATACCTTTGATCATACTCCCTATTACCTATATTTTCAATGCATTAGTCCTTCTTCTTTAGATGGCATGATAGGTTATGCTATGCTATTTTCACCTAGTAGTTCATTGAGGTAGGTCTGATCCTTACATCATTGTCACCATCGTATACTATGATATTTCTATGCTAAGTAGACGTGGATTGGGAAGTGAATCATTATGAGGTATGAGTGATAATGTAGTAATTAGGACCAAGATAAGTTAATGAACTACCTGGGTGGGATGGTTGCGAGTATCTTGGAGATGGCCAATGATGACTGCGGAAAGCCACCCAGGCTCAAAGGGACTAATTGTATTGTCATACCTAGAAGCTTACATGTGCAGCCACAAGCTATTATGGGCTATGGCTTAGTTGAGTAGGTTGTGCGACTCCTTTCCAGGATATACTAGCAGATGTAGATTTTTATAGGTGTACCAGTTATCCAGCGGTTAAGGGGAAACACTTCTGAAAGACCATGTCTCGATCTTCCAGTTGTCATACACCATGCAGTGTGACGAACTACAAAGGAGGCGATCGAGTCTTGTGGGGAAAAGTGCACAAACCTCTGCAGAGTATAAAACTAATCGATTAGCCGTGTCCCCGGTTATGGACAACTTGAGTGACTAGTTGTGGTAATATTGATTTGTCTCATCATCATTAATTAACTGATTGGTTTAATCACTTTGGGATAGATTGAGTGGGGGTTCCCATCTCAATCGTATGCTATTGTAGAACTTGGTTACTATTATTCTATAGGGAAAATTTAGCTTTTTGCAAAAATAAATGTAGAAACTCCACCAGCCAAATTGCATGTATTGTAGGAAATTTTACTTCTTTCTGGGATATGATTTGCCATACATTCAAATGTACTGACCCGTTGTCGGGTTGTAACCTTCGGTGTTGCAGGATTATTATACGATGAGTAAGTGATGCGATGTAGGGTTACTATGTCTATACTCAACTATGCCAGTGGAGTTGATGGACGCCACGAAGCTTTTATTGTTTTTCCGTTGTATTTTTTTGTAAGCTAGCCTTGAGCTATGAAGGTATGCTATATTGTAATACTGGATCTTCGATGTAATATATATATGACATGTGGTTTATTCTTGATATTACATCATGTACTGTGTGTGCTAGCTATTGATCCAGGGACTAGCACAGAATGCACAGAGACTTGGATTCTTAGTGAATCGGGTCGTTACAAAAAAATGTGGAATTGAAATTCATGTTACTCGCTACCCTATTGGTGGAACTTACGATTATCCCGATTTGAGTAAACTCAAGGAGAGACTCCTTGAGGATGATTATATTATGCTTGATGATGATTTATGCAGGGAGCTAACAGAGTTTGTCGACTCTGACCCCGGTGTTATTAAGAAGCTTCTCGAAAAACACTCCCTGAAGAACAAGACCGTTCCTGATCGTGAATTTGCTACATCTCCTATATGCATCAATGATCCTTATTATAATTTCTCTGTTTATCTTTCACTTATATCTATGGTTGAAGCTGACCCCTTTTATGGCAGAGAAAATGAGGATGCTATTGCACACCTGACCAAACTCACTGAGTTGGGTGGCCTGTTTACTACGGATGAAAAGATACGAAACTTTTATGTGACTAAGCTTCTTCCTTTCTCTTTGAGGGAAGGTGCTAAAGCATGTATAATGCACTACCATGTGGTTCCATTAAGAGTCCTCAAGACTTAGCTCACTCTTTTGTTGATAAGTACTTTCCTGCTCATATGCAACATGCTGCTTTACAAAGAATTTATAACTTTAAACAGTTGCAGGATGAGCACCTCCCTAAAGCTTGGGGGAGGTATTGCAGTCTGATCCAGGCTAGTCTGGGACATGGAGTCCCTAAGAATGAATTAATTGATATATTCTCTGCTGGTCTAACTGATGAATCCAGATCCTATTTGGACAGTTGTGCTGGTTGTGTTTTCAGGAAAAGAACACCGGACGATGCAGAAGAATTAATGGGCAAGATTTCCAAGAACCACGAAGATTGGTCCGTCCATGAACCACCTCCACCACCAAAAAAGAGGGGCGTGCTCGTCCTAAGCCCCGAAGATATGCAAGAAGCAAAGAAGTCTATTAAAGAGAAGGGTATTAAAACTGAAGACGTGAAGAATCTACCCCCTATTGAGAAGTTGTGTGAGCCTACCACTCACCCCTCCTATGGTAAAGGTACACTCTCTTTTAGATTTCAATGCAAGTGACATCCCTCATGGTAAGCCTCCTGATCAATGTTTAGATGAGCTTGATAATTTTATTATGAAGCAAAGTCACTTTAATGAGAGGATACAAAGCCAGTTGCATGATAATTCCCTTGCTATCAAAAGTTTGCTTGATGTTCTAGGTAGAATAGTTAATGAAGTTAAATGTCTTGTGAAGCATTTTCATATGGTTCAAACTCAACTTGAAAAAAACTCTAATGTGCAAAAAGATTTGCTTGCTAACAATGCCAAACAGGATATACAGGCCTTCGGGATTAAAACCCGAGGTGGAACTAGCACTCAAGATCCTCTCTATCCAGAGGGGCATCCGAAGAGGATCGAGCAAGATTCTCAAATGCAGGAAGAAGAAATTGTTAGTTCTCCGAAGAAGAAGAAGAAGAAGAAGCACAAAGAAGCTGACAATTCCAATGATCCAATTGCAAGTGAAGAGCTTGTTATTGATCCAAATAGTATATCTACCTCTGATGCTGAGACTGAAGACGGTGTTGAGCCTGAAAAGGATGGTGAAAAGAATGATCCACCCGAAGTTCGAGAAGAAGAAGCACCCGACAAACGCAAGAAATACACTAGAGAAGACTTCATCTCAAGAAGACATGGGAAGGAAAGAGAACCATGGGTACAGAAACCCATGCCCTTTCCAGGTAAGTCTCTCAAAACTAAAGAAGAAGAGCATTACAATAAGTTTTGTGAGTGGATGAAAGGGATATATAGGCGAGAGGGATATATAGGCGAAGGGGGAAGCCAGAGGTGGACCAGGGGCCCTAGGTGGCCGCCTGGGCCACCCCTGGCTCCCATCTGGCCCCACTTTTGCTCTTCTCGAAGCTTCCTGCACGCTGATTTTTCCTATATTTTTCCCTAAATTTTTCTGGAACTTTAAGTAATGGGAAAACCTGAAATACAAAAACAGCAGAAAACAGGAACTGGCACTGGGGTGCACCGAGTTAATAGGTTAGTCCAAATATGATCAAAAGTGTATGGAAGTGCATCAATATCATAGCAATATCACACAAAAGATGCATGGAGCAAGCAGAAATTATAGATACGTTTTGGACGTATCAATCCTTCATACCAAACTTCACGAGCATGTCTTGAATATACTTTGTTTGGGAGATGAAGGTTCCTTCGGCAAATTGCTCGATTTGAAATCCAAGGAAATACTTCAAGCTCCCCATCATGAACATCTCAAAGTTCTTGGTCATAGTTTCCGAGAACCACTTGCACAAAGATGGATTAGGGGAACCAAATATTATGTCATCTACATAGATTTGGCATATGAGCAATTCACCATTGGTTCTCTTGGTAAAAAGAGTGGCATCAATGACACCCCTCACAAATCCTTCCTCGAGTAAAAACTTCCTAAGATGGTCATACCAAGCCCGAGGGGCTTGCTTAAGACCATATAATGCCTTATGAAGTTTTTACACATGGTCCTTGTGATGAGGATCACAAAAGCCGGGTGGTTGTGCTACATACACGTCCTCTTGTAGTGGACCATTAAGAAAAGTACTTTTTACATCCATTTGAAATAATGGGAATCCATTGAATGTGGCATAAGCAAGAAACATGCGTATAGATTCGAGACGGGCAATGGGAAAAAAGTTCGCATCAAAATCCAAGCCTTCAACTTGGGAGTACCAATGAGCCACTAGCCTTGCCTTGTTTCGAATGATATTATCATATTCATCTTGCTTGTTCTTGAAAATCCACTTGGTTCCAATGATGTTATGATCTCGACCGGAAGGCCTCTCCACGAGAGACCATACTTAATTCCGAGTGAAACTAGTAAGATCATCTTGCATTGCAATGAGCCAATCCGCATCCTCAAGTGCTTGTTCAACCCTAAGTGGTTCAATGCTAGACACTAACGACAAGTGAGCGCAAAAGTTCATGAGTTGACGGCGAGTAACTATACCTTGCCCCAATCCCGTGAGGATTTTATCAAGATCAACGCGTCTAGACACCAATGGCATGGTATAAGTTGGAGTTTCAATAGGCTCCACCCATTCGGGTTCATGAAATACACTTGGTTCATCATCAAGGGTGGAGCCATCTTCAATAGCGTCATTTTCACCAAATCAAATGCGTTCAAGCCGATCTCGTGGATCAACCGCATCATCAACTTGTGGTTGAGCAATCACATCGGACTGTGGAGGGTCTTGTTCTTGTTCTTGGATAATGGTCTCATCATGAGAAATTGGATCTTGAGTGGTAGGGGGGTTCCTGTGGTGGTGGAACACTTGGCCCATCACCCACCTCATCATCTCTAGGAACTTGAGAAATGGTCACAAGGTCTCCAATGCCCATAGCCAATATGTCTTGAGAGGAATCTTCATTATTACCTACAACACTTAGATCAACTTGCTCCCCATGGGAGCCATTAAATTCATCAAACTCCACGTCACAAGTTTCCGCAACACATCCGGTGGATTTATTGTAGACCCTATAGGCGTGAGAGTTTGAGGCATACCCAACAAATATACCCTCAATTGTTTCGGATTGAAACTTAGCTAACTGGTCTTTCTTATTGAAAAAGAAACACTTACAACCGAATACTCGGAAGTATTTGACGTTTTGCTTGTGACCGGTTAGAAGCTCATAGGGGGTCTTCATCAAGATCTTGCGAAGAAAGACCCGGTTTGATGCATGACATGTGGTGTTGATGGCTTCGGCCCAAAAGCTATATGGTGACTTGTACTCATCCAACATGGACCGGGCCATATCCACAAGAGTGCGGTTCTTCCTCTCAGCTACACCATTTTGTTGAGGGGTGTATGGTGCGGAATATTGATGCTCAATCCCCTCATCACTCAATAATTCTTCCAAGGTTTAGTTCTTGAATTCGGTGCCATTGTCACTTCGAATTGCCAAGATAGCCATGTTGTATTTCCGGGCTTGCTTGGCAAAATCGATGAAGGTGGCCTTCGTCTCGTCCTTGGACTTGAGAAAGAACACCCATGTGTATCTTGAATAATCATCAACAATGACAAGGCCATATTTCTTCCCACCAAGACTATCCCATGATGGAGGCCCAAAGAGATCCACAGAAGGAGCTCCAAAGGCCTTGAAGTTGACACGATATTCTTGGGGGTATGCTTTGCTTGATGTTGCTTCCTGGATATGCATGCACTACACACACGATCTTTCTCAAAAGACACGTTTGTTAGTCCGAGGATGTGTTCACCCTTTAGGAGATCTTTTAGATTTCTCATACCGACATGGGCTAGCCGGCGATGCCATAGCCACCCCTTGTTGGCCTTGGACATTAGACAAGTTGCATGGTACGTACTCTCTTTCGAGAAATCAACCGTGTAAAGGTTGCCATCCAACTCTCCAACAAAGGCCACTTCGAGAGTATCTCTCCTAAAGACTTTCACACTTGTTAGGCCAAATAGTGTATCATAACCAACGGAAGCTAATTGATGAACGGAAAGCAAATTGTATTGAAGGGATTGGACAAGCATGAAATTTGCAAGAGACATGTCATTAGTAATGTAAGAGCAAGTTTTGCCCCCGAAGGTTTTGGACATTGTTGGACAAAGCAGAAGTGGAACTAATATTGTTTTCGAGTATAAACAGATACTTAGGTTCCGAAAGAATGGAGTTTGCATGGAGAAGGTCGTAGGACAACTCACTGCAGTGAATCTGCAGTCATCTACCGAAGCCTTTGAAGGAAGACGACCCCTAAAAATGTTGTCGAAGAAGATGTTTCTCTCGAGCAAAAGCGCAACGAGGAGAAAGCTGAAGCTGATCGAAGACTTAGTCTTTTTGCTAGTTTCTCTTTATTTCTTGAGTCGTAGGAAAAACCGTACTATTAAGAGGGGTTTGCTAGTTGAGATCTTTGTCGAAGTGAATCTGCTCTGCTCAACCAAAACCAACAAAAGCCTACCGAGAGAAATCTCACCGAGTCGAGCGAATAGCTCGAAGGCAAAGTCATTGCACTTCGTGCCTTCGAGAGAGAACTCGTTCGGTGAGTCAGCTTACTTGTTCCTCAAGTAAAGTTGCGCAGTGATTGGAATCCGACCGTTGTGGACACGCGTCAAGCGGTTGCATCGGGTCACTTCAGTCATTTTACCCATCGGGATCGCCAACTATAAATACCCCGCACCCACCCGCCAGTTCGGGTTGGCTGCTCCACTGAAGATTCTAAGACAGAAGTCTGAGAGCATCCCAAGAGAGATTCATCGAGAGAAAACCTACACCCAAGTCTGAACTGAGTTGAGCAATTCATGGAGACTTAGGTTGATATTAGCCGATCTTTTTATCATGGAGAACTGCAAGTCTCCTAGAAGGTTAGGCGTTGCCTGTCAAGCAGTCGAAGAGTAATTGTCGCTGCTGAAGGAAGTTTGTAAAGGTCTCGGAGATGTCCTGAATCATCTACCACGAGTGAAAACTGGACAAGCTCGAGGAGTTTGTTGCAGTGGAGAATAGGACGGAGAGAGTTTTGCTCCAGGTGTTCAATCACCAGTCCCTCCAACCAGACGTAGCACTTTGCAGAGTGTGAACTGGTTTACCAAACATCGCTGTGTCAGGCTCGTTTTCTTTCTAGCATTTACTTCAAGTATTTACTCGTAGCCTGTTTGCCTTCGATGTTTTCTTTCGCTCTCAATCCTTTAGAGCTATGCATTACCTTCGATACTGTATTTCCTTCGATATGCCTTTAGTCCTTCGTAGTTTGCATGATTTCCTTCTAAGTTCCTTAGAATTTTTAGAAGTGATCATTCACCCCCTCCCCCTCTGATCATTCTTGAGCTTTCAATTGGTATCAGAGCTAGGCACTCCCTACGCTCTGCGTATTTTGGTCTAACAACCTGGAGTGTTGTCAAGAATGTCGTTTGCAGCTGTTCGCTCGGGGGAACCGATCCCTATATTCAATGGGAAGGACTATCCCTATTGGAAGGACAAAATGAAGAGGAATATCATGGCTATCAACTCTGCCGCTTGGGAAGTTGTCAAGAATGGTGTAACTGTCGAGGACACTGATGCCATCACTCCTGAAGAGGCTAAGAAGTTGTCCCTTGATGCTGAAGTCTGGGTATTCATCACAAATCATCTGATTCCCGAAAAATATCATGAGGTCAAGAATATTCCTTCGGCCAAAGGTGTTTGGGATTATCTCGAGAAGATTGGTGAAGGTGTCTCTACTCAGAAAGATGCTCGTATTGACACCCTTCGAAGCAAGTTCTATCGTTTCAAGAGGCACGAGGGAGAAAAAGTTTGTTCCATATACAGCAGACTCACTGCGCTGTCAAATGAACTGATTTCCCTCGGTGCAGATGACATTACCAATCGGATTATTGTCAGAACTTTGCTCCGCTCTCTTGATGATTCCTTCGACCACATTGTGCTGATGATTAAGGAAAGAACTGATTTCAAGGATATGGTTGCCGCTGATATTCTTGAAAGGCTTAATACTTTCGAGATGGAAGAAGATGAGAAGCGTGATGTCAATGGGAGTCGAAAGAAATCTCATGCACTCAAGGCCAGAGCTTCACATCACTCCTCTCCTGAAGCCAGTTGTGAATCTGATGGTGCCTCTGATGACCCCGAGAACATTGGGAAAGATCTTGCACTGATAATGAGAAGATTCAATCGCTTTCAGAGAAGGACCTCCTCTTCACCGAAGAAAAACTATTCTTCAAGACATTCTAGCAATTCATCTCAGCATAGGTCATCATCAAAAAACTCATCTGCGAAAGATAACTGTTGTTACAAGTGCAAGAAGCCAGGTCACTTCATCGCTGATTGTCCTCTCTGGGAAATTGAACATAAATCAAAGCTCTCTCGCAGCAGCTCTTCGAGCAAGTCTTACAGATCGAGCAAAAATCACGATTCGAAGAGATATGATTCAAGGTCCAGAAAAGACAAGAAAGATGGTTCTGATGATAACAAGAAACAGAAGTATCACAAGCATCGAGAGGGTTCTTCATCAAAATCTCATTCCTCTCGTCGACAGAATTCACACCGAGCCAAAGCCTATCTGGGTAAAGAGATGAACTCTGAAGATGAAGCTTCCGGCTCTGAAGCAGGATCAAAGTCAAGATCTGGTTCTGGTTCTGATTCTGATGGTGTTGCTGGGATAGCATTCGCCTCGAACAAGAATTCAAGTTCATTCTTCTCCAACCAGAGCAGTGAAGATGAATCTCCCGCTTACTGCTTCATGGCCAAGGCTAAGGTATCTTCATCTAAGAAATCCTACGATACTTCTGATGGATCTGCTTATGAAAGTGACTCTAGGATAAGCTATGCTAAACTGGCTAAAATTGCTTCTATCCAACAAGATGAGCTAGATTCTCTAAGTGAAACCATTCAAAAATCTGAGACTCTGTTGATCAATGAGATTGAGAAGGGTCAAACTTTGACTAACGAGCATGCAGCTCTGAAGGAAAAGTATGATGAACTTTCCTCTCGTCATGAACTTCTCTCAGTGGACTACGAGAAGCTAACCTACGAATTCCTTCAAAGGAAAATGGCTCTCGAGAAACTGAGAGAGGCTAATGAAGAGTTGGAAAGTGTAAATCTCACTCTCATGGCTCAACAGGGCTCAGAAGATAAAAATGAATCTGTTTCACCTTGCTTGACTTGTTTGGAACAAAGTAAAATTGAGTCTATTTCTGAGAGATCGAAAGGAAAGCAACCTATTGTTATTGATGATGCTAACCCCTCGGACGAGGAAACCACTACCGAGGAACTCCTCAGGTTGAGAAATTTATTTGAAACAGGCATGTTCAAAAGTGTGCAGGGACACCAGTACTTATGTGATATCCTTCGAAAGGCTCTTCTTCACAGGAATCCTCGTAACGAAGGAGTTGGTTTCGAAAGGAAAATCAATCCTGATGGAACCTACTGGAAACCCGAACAGTATCCTAAAACTGTCTGGGTTCTTGCGAAAGAAAAGCCCATTGATATTGCTAACCTTTCAGGTTTCAGTTGCAAAATTGACAAAGCTATTGTTGATGAATCACTTGATTCTGACTACAAGCTTGTCAAAGATCAGGAAGGAAAGGTGTCGGCTAAGTTCGTTGGTACTTCTCCAAAGAATGGCTTTCATAAGCGACAGATTTGGGTTCGCAAATCTCTCGTAGAAAAACTGCCTCCTAACCATTCTATGCAGGGAAAATCCTCGGTACCACCGAATCACTACTATTCTCTCGAGGATAGAAATGAACCCTCGGTGCCCGCTTCAAATGTTCCCCAGAAGGATTACTATCGAATAGATAGAAATGTTTATCGTCATCGTGAAAATCGCACCAAAATTGCAATTACCCATCGTTACTCTAACCCCTCACCGAGGAATTATATTTATGGTGTGCTTGATGGTCCTGATCGACAATGCAATCCTGTTTGATATAATATTGCTGCCCCATCTAGCTCTACCATGCCTTCTAAATCACCTGCTCATTTGTGGGTGGTTAAGAAGAACTAATTCTTCTGCAGGGCTATCTCTCCGGTGGATCCGAATGGGTCATGGACAGTGGATGTACAAATCATATGACCGGAGACAAAGATTTGTTCACCGAAGAAAAACTGTCTGAATCTTCACAGAAATACATTACCTTCGGTGACAACAACAAAGGAAAAGTACTTGGTTTGGGTAAGGTTGCCATATCGAAAGACAAGCATATTGATAAGGTTTTGCTTGTACAATCTCTAGGATATAATCTTATGTCTATATCGAAACTTTGTGATATGGGTATGCTTGTACTGTTTTCTGCGTCTCGCTGTGTTGTCTTTTCACAGGATGATTATTCCTTCGTGTTCGAAGGATATCGCAAGGGTGATCTTTACGTCGTTGATTTTTCTTCGGGACCTGCTGTGTCCACATGTTTAATGGCCAAAGCCACTTCTGGTTGGTTATGGCACCGAAGACTTGGTCATGCAGGAATGAAAAATCTTCAAACTCTTATCTCGAAGAAGAACATCGTTGGAATTGATAATGTAAAATTCGATAAAGATCGCCTATGCAGTGCCTGTGAAGCAGGAAAGATTGCCAAGAAACATCACTCTGCAAAAACCGTCATGATTACTACTTGTCCTCTTGAATTACTTCATATGGATTTATTCGGTCCTCAAAATTATGCTAGTCTTGGAGGAAACAAGTATGGTCTGGTTATTGTTGATGATTTCTCTCGATATACTTGGGTTTTCTTTCTAGATGACAAGAGCAAGGTTGTTGAAATTTTCAAAACTTTCGCAAAGAGAGCTCAAACTGAATATGAATTATCTCTCAAGCATATCAGAAGTGATAATGGTACTGAATTCAAAAATACTCATATCGAAGATTTTCTTGATGAATATGGCTTTACTCATGAATTCTCAGCTGCTTATACACCGCAACAAAATGGTGTGGTCGAGAGAAAGAATCGAACACTTATTGAAATGGCCAGAACAATGCTTGCTGAATACAAGACTCCTATCAGGTTCTGGGCCGAAGCGATCAACACTGCATGTCATATCATCAACAAGGTTTATCTGCATAAGTTTCTGAAGAAAACTTCACATGAACTCATCACTGGTAAAAAGCCAAATGTGTCTTATCTCAGGGTTTTTGGTGCTCCATGTTATATCAGAGACATGAATCACAGCTCCAAGTTTGCCCCAAAGGCTCACGAAGGTTTTCTTCTAGGTTATGGTTCAAATTCTCACACTTACAGAGTTTACAACTCACATCTTGGCAAAGTTGTAGAAACTGTAAATGTTCGATTTGATGAAACTAACGGCTCTCAAAAGGAGCAATTACCTCTTAACCTGGATAAACCTCCTTTGGATGAAGTTATCAGGTACATGGCTATTGGAGATATTCGGCCTGTCGAAGGAAATGCTCAACAAGCCAACGGGGATGATGATGGTCCAATGTTCCCACACATAGCCCGGGGCGCTGGAGATCAACATCCTGAAGGATTTGATGCACAGGTCGAAGGAGAACGCATAAACGAAGAATATGTTGATCCCGAAGGACAAGCTGATCCCGAAGATCAACCTGATCCACAAGATGAAGAAACTTTTCCTCGTGTTCGAAGAAGAGTGGATGTCGACTCAATTCTCGAAGAGATTCGTTTACCAGGTCGTCCCACCACTCGTTCTCGTACTCGATTAGCTAACTTCTGTGGAAATTTCTCGTTTGTATCCATGTTAGAACCATCAAAATTCGATGAAGCCATGAAGGACTCAGATTGGATGACTGCTATGCTCGAAGAACTTAACCAGTTCGAGAGAAATAAAGTCTGGTCCCTTGTCGATAGACCTGATTCCACGAAGCATAATATCATTGGTACGAAGTGGATTTTTCGCAACAAGCAAGATGAAGATGGCGTAGTGGTAAGGAATAAAGCTCGACTGGTTGCACAAGGCTACACTCAAATCGAAGGTATTGATTTTGGTGAGACTTATGCCCCAGTTGCTCGTCTTGAATCCATTCGTGTCATGCTTGCTTTTGCCAATTACAATGGTATATTGCTATATCAAATGGATGTCAAAAGTGCATTTCTTAACGGTGAGATCGAAGAAGAAGTGTATGTTATGCAGCCACCAGGTTTTGAAGACCCGAAGAATCCTGATAAGGTGTACAGATTACACAAGGCCCTATATGGGTTAAAGCAAGCACCGCGTGCTTGGTATGAAACGCTGAAGGATTTTCTTCTTAAGAAGGGCTTCAAACCAGGAGCAACTGATCCGACTCTTTTTACTCGTGCATACAAAAATGATCTTTTTGTGTGTCAAATTTATGTCGATGACATTATCTTTGGCTGTACTAACCCTGATATTAGCGAAGAATTTGCTCGTATGATGTCGAAGAAATATGAAATGTCAATGATGGGAGAATTGAAGTTCTTTCTCGGGCTTCAAATCCGTCAACAGAAGAATGGTACTTTCATTTCACAAGAGAAGTATCTCAGAGATTGCCTGAAGAAGTTTGATCTTGTCAGTTGCAAAACTATCAAGACTCCAATGCCTACTAATGTTCATCTAGATGCAGATGAGAAGGGCAAACCTTTCGATCAGAAGAAATATCGCTCGATGATCGGTTCGCTTCTTTACCTTTGTGCATCTAGACCTGACATTATGCTATCAGTTTGTATGTGTGCTCGTTTTCAGGCAAACCCGAAGGAATCTCATCATATTGCTGTCAAGCGAATCCTTCGATATCTGGCACACACACCAACCTTGGGTCTTTGGTATCCCAAGGGTGCCCAGTTTGATCTCGTTGGTTATTCAGATTCTGACTGGGCTGGTGATCGAGTCGACAGGAAATCTACCTCTGGCACATGTCATTTTCTCGGTAGATCTCTTGTCTGTTGGGCCTCGAAGAAACAGAATTGTGTATCTATTTCTACGGCTGAAGCCGAGTATATTGCTGCCGGTTCATGCTGTACTCAGATTCTGTGGCTCAAGCAAACGCTGAAAGATTATGGTATTCTTGTGAAGAAAATTCCATTGCTTTGTGATAACGAGAGTGCAATCAAAATTGCTCATAATCCAATGCAACACTCTCGAACGAAGCATATTGATATTCGTCATCATTTTCTTCGAGATCATGTTCAGCGAGAAGATATTGTTATCAGTCATGTTCGCACCGAAGAACAATTGGCTGATATATTCACAAAGCCCTTGGATGAAAAGAGGTTCTGTACACTGAGGTGTGAGTTGAACATCTTGGACTCACGCAATGTGCAGTAAGATCATAACTATCGGTACTATGTATAATACCTTATTATTGTAGTTTACTTTCGTTAATTTTCTGTCGTATTTCTTTTTCGTTTATTTTGTTCGTTTGGTGTTGTCCTATACACTTATCACTCCGAGTTTTTATAGCTGTTTTATCTCGGATTGACTAAGTATCGGACCCTGTTTTCCCTCTATTCTATCCCTACCCTATTCTGTGCTTCTCTCCCGTGAACATGTACATATTGTACTCGATCAAGATTCCCCTCGAATGTCATTGATTCCGAAGGAAAATCTATCGAAGTTTTATCTCCTTTTATACTCGATGTTCGATGAGTTTGGTCTCGGACGTGGAGCAACTATCTTTCGGTTCATTGGGATTTTTCCCGCGATTACCGCCACAAAATCCGTCCGTTGAATGCGGAGAGACGCGAAATCTGCGCCGTTGGATCAGACCTGACAGCTCTGTCAGACCTCCCCTTATAAATACTGATCCACTCCACCGGCTTAGACATCGCTATTCCTTCGACTTCGTCTCTTCGTCTCCAGATGCTCTCTCTCTCGCGCGCCGCCGTGCTGTCTCGTCGCCGTCGACTCCCTCGCCGCTTAACTGCCGGAAGGAAGCTGCCGGAGGCATTCCCGTCGACGAAGATCATCATCCGCGTCGCCGTAGTCGCCTCACATCACCAAGATAGGGTATGTGTGGCTCTGGAGTCGATTCATCCCGTTCTATTCATCGTTTCCAGTTTTTGTGTTGATTTTTTTTTTGATTTCTTTTAGGTCTGTTTGATCCGGTTGGATCTTTGAAACTTGGGAAATCTGTTTCTAGTTTTTCTGTCGATTCCCCATCTGTCCTTGGTAAGAAATCCCTCGGATTCTCTCACTTAGGCAATTCCTACAGTATCGTTTCGATAGATTTATTCTTGTGCAATTTGTTCATACAAGTTCTTCGTTAGATTTCCACCCGATGAAAATCTAGCCTAGCACTCTCATGAAAAGTTGCGATAAGACAAATCTCTCGATAAGATTGCTGCATTCAAAATGTTTTTCCTCGAAATTGTTGGTACTTGTTCACAACTTTCCTATATTCCCTCGTATCCTTCTTCTTCGCAGGAAAATGTCTGGTAACGAAGGAAATATTAGAGTTCCCAAGCGTGTGGGAGGCCGAACAAGAATCATCAATAACTCTGAAGGATTATCGGAGGAAGTAATCATTGAGAAGAATTTGAGAACGCCGCCAGGATCTGAGGATGATCGTACAAGAGAGAATCGTCTGCAAGAGATTCGGAGACTTCAAGCTCTTCGTTGGTATGAATACAAGTCTCTTATTCCTCGTTGGGAGAGGCTGTTTGCTATGAAGAATCCTTGGGTTGATGTCAAAGCTCTAAGGCCAAAGTGGACGAAATTTAATCGACCACCTCCTCCTGCTGATGCTCACCCTACAGCTCTCAAAACACCTGCTGATTTTAAAGAGCTCGTTGAAGCTCGAGAAGCTCGAGCACAAAAGAGAAGAGAAGCTAAAGCTCGAAAGGAAGCAGCTGCTAAAGCTGCCGAAGAAGTTGGCCCTAGCGCCAAACCGAAGGGTGGCAAGAAGTCAGCCAAGAGACAGAAAAAGGTTGTAATAGTTTCACCTCCTGATGCAAGCTCCGAAAGAGAAGCTAATTCAGATGATCAAGACCCTGGTACAGAGGCTGATGTCGAGGACTTACCTCTGAAGAAAAAGCCGAGCAGTAGAGGCATAAGGATCCAGGAGCCAGCTCCACAGGCTCCTCGAGGAAATATTGACTTGACCAACTTGGTCACAGATCCACCTATTTCATCTGCTCCACCTGGTCCTGCTCGCCAACCAAAACCTTCGGCTCCATCGAAGGGAAAGCAAGCTCAAGTTGGTGAAGATGATGAAACGCTTATTCAGCGAAAGGAAAGACTGGCCAAGCAAAAGGAACAAGAAGAAAAAGACTTGATTAATTCTAAGCTCCTAAACTTTCACAGTCAGCCCGAGCATAAAAAGGCTCTGGTTGCTCAACAACTGGGAATTCTTCACTTGGTCAGTGAAAAATATCGACAACAGATTTCTGCAGGCTCTATCCCTAGTGACCCGAAAGAAAAGGTCACCGAGAAAGTTGTGACTCCCACAGTCACGAAAGAAAAGGTTATAGCCCCTAATGCTTCGAACAAGAATGCTGAGGCCCCTAGTGCCTCGAAGGATAAAGCAGTGGTCTCAAAACCCATTGTTGCTGCCAAGGCCACCAAGGAAGCCGAAAAGAAAGCCAAAGAGGCAAGACAGAAGGCTCAAGCTGCTCCAGTTCCTCGAGCTGCACCAGCTCCTGCCCCTGTTGCACCTGCTGTTTCCGGCCCTCATGCCGATGAAGAAAGTTCCAATGAAGGAGAATCTAATGCAAATGCTCCTTGGGATGCTGCACACATTTCTCACATTCTCTGGAAGATGGCTACTACACCGAGCAAAGTCACTGCCGAGGATGATGTTCCTGCTGAAATCCAAGAGCATGTTGCTCGATACATGATCCGCTGGGAAAGCTACATCACCCAGGATCGAAAGGATAAGGAGCAAGTCAGGTTTTACACCAGGCAACTCCAAGAGGAAACCGAGGACATTCAGTCCCGAAATTTTTTCAAGTCCAAGATTGCATCTGCTGAAGCTTCCAGGAGGACTCAGAAAGAAAATTTAACTGCTGTGTTTGACAAGGTAAAACAAGTTGTGTCTGCCGTTTGCAAAGAGCATAATGATGCTCTGTTCCAAAGACAATCTCGAAAGAGAAAGTCTGCTGCCCCAACCTCTGAGCGTGGGATGCCAGAGATCGAGAAGAATGCAAAGAAGGCCAAGTCCACCGAGGTCGTTGCTACCACAGAACGACAAGAAACTGAACCAAACCCCACCAAGCAACCCACTCCTCCCCGTAAGAAAACTCCACCACCTCGCCAAACAAATTCACCGCCTCGACAAACAACTCCACCCCCTCGTCAAGCTACACCTCCACCCCGACAACAAACACCTACACCTCCACCCCGACAACAAACACCTCCACCTCATGTCATTCCATCGACCATCCCCGCCACTGAAATCCAAGCTCATGCAGAGACCGAGCAAGCTGCTCGTGTCGAGCAAGAAACTCCAGTCCAGAAAGATTACTCTTCTGCCCGGACTATGCCTGAAGGAGAAGATGTTGATGTTGACATCACGACAGTTTCCTCTCGACGAGATCCTGTCGTAAGCAATAGTTCTGGAGATGACAGTTCAAGTAATAATTCTTCATCCTCCTCATCCAGTTCTTCGAACGAAGAAATGGTTGATGCGTTTGCTCAATTTAATGAAGACTTGGAGGCCATGGAAATTGAAGAGGCCGCACAAAATGCTCAAACCGACGAAGGAGATGCCGTCGTAGCTCAGGCCGAGGAGAATGCTCCTGCAGTCATTCCAGCTCAGGATATCGTAAACATTCCATCATCTATCTCTCGACCTGCTGAACCAGAGTTCCAGATGCCAGATAATGCTGCTGAGGTTTTTCCCATTGATGAGCTGCTTCACTCTGCTCATCCGAGAGAAATGTTGCCTTTGTTCCGCTCAGATGTTCCTCGAGGAGGTCCCATCTTCAAAAGGCGCGAACACAAGCCATTTTTCTTCGGTACCAATCCCTACGAGAAGCCCAGAAGTGCTTATTCTCTTCGGTTTTGGACCCAAGAGCAAGCCATCTACTATACTCGTGTGTTGTACAACAAGGCAAGAGTTTTCCAGCATCAATACCTTGATATGCCTTCGGTGTACTCCACTACTTGTTTCGAGAACATTGCCGAGACAATTGACAGCCTGCATGCTCACAAGATGTTTGCTCTCGATTGTGGTTACAATCCCGAGCTTATCAAGCAGTTTTATGCAACACTTTATGTCTCTGGAGATCCTGAGAACTCGAAGACATGGAAATTTGACTATATGATTCAAGGCCAAGTTTTTCACATGACTGTCGACCAATTTCTGGCTATCATAAATTTACCTCGGTTCGAAGGATTACCTCACAAACTTCATAATTTACCTGCTGCAACTCCTGCTGAATTCTCTACGCTGATGGATCCAGAAGTCGTAGGAGATCACTACCCCTCTGATCCGAAGCCAAGACACTTGGTATTTGAAGCAAAGGCATGGTTTTATATTCTCTCGAAAACTTTGATGCCAATGCTTGATGTGCACGATAATTTTCCAATTCCAAATGATATGCAACTTGCTCTGTTGAAGTTAGTCCACGGTCATCCCTTCGATTTTGAAGACTACTTCCTCAGAACTTTAGTGTCTTGTGCTGATGACCACAACTCCCACAAGCCATATGCACCATGGCTGATGGCAATCTGCAATTACTCTCGGGACGTGCCATTCCCCGTATCCATTTACCCGAAGATTTTCACTCCACCTGTTCGAGAAGTATTGCAGGTTGTTGCTCGACCCAACGACCCTTTTGCTGAGCACACTGGCATCCGCGCCCACTTAACTGAGCGCAATATTCGCTCGAAGTTTATCAAGCCAGTGCATCATATGGAAGTTTCTCTTCGGTCTCAGCAAATGCTTCAACATCACATTGATCAAGATTTTATTCAGAAGCAAGCTCTGATGGATGAGATCAATCACTTGCGTAACATTACCATGAACAACAATCAGATGCTGCGTGAATGTCTTCGCCGTGATTGGAAAGGTCTTCGGAAGTTCAATTCCCTCGGTCAACTTCAACGTTGCGGGTTCGAAGAATATCCTCCCCATCTGAATAGGAATTGGACCAATGATGATCGAGTAGATCGACCGGATCCCAATATCCCTCGTCTACCGAAGAACAGAGATGTGCTAAGTGTCGATGATTATTATCATATCACTTTGGACAATTTATCCTCTGACTCCGAGCAAGAAGAAGAAGCCCCTCAACGTCAACCCAGAGCTCACTCGCCACTTCCTCGAAGCCCCAGGACCCCGCCGGAATCGCAGCTGGAATCTTCAGGAGATCAACATTCATTCCGCATGAAGATTACACCTCCAGGCGCTCGTCCAATTCGTCGTGCTCCAACGCTCGCCGAATCTTCTCGTCGTCGCCGGAGCCAGCCTCGCGAGTAGGGATTTCTTTCGACCCTATTCTCTCGATCTTTTTGTACGTTGTGACAAAAAGGGGGAGATGTAGTGGCATCGAAGAAATTAGTTTGCCTACGGGGTTAAGGGTTTTGCACTCCATTCGATAAACTCTTGTTTTTGAGCTTTCTGAGTAGTTTCAACAAACTTTCGATTCACATTCGATCTGGTTGTAACTAACTCTATGTAGGACTGTGAACTGCTACTCTTTTCGTAAGATATCTATCTGCTGCTTGCCACACTTAACCTTTTGCAGGAAGTTATCTTTCATATAAGTTCACAGGTCATTCGAGGAGATTGCACATTACTAATTGGATGCTATCTGGAATGCAATTTCTCTCACTAAGACTTGATGTTTTTCCCTCGACACTTCTTGTCAAATATGCACTTCACAGGAAATCCTTATCTTACGTGCATACATCAAGGGGGAGTTCTTCATCAATCCTTAGCACTGGTTTATCATCGAAAACTCAAACTTTTTCAAATTAGTTACCGATGCCTGTTTTGTCAACAATCGTCCAAAAAGGGGGAGATTGTAAGAGCAAGTTTTGCCCCCGAAGGTTTTGGACATTGTTGGACAAAGCAGAAGTGGAACTAATATTGTTTTCGAGTATAAACAGATACTTAGGTTCCGAAAGAATGGAGTTTGCATGGAGAAGGTCGTAGGACAACTCACTGCAGTGAATCTGCAGTCATCTACCGAAGCCTTTGAAGGAAGACGACCCCTAAAAATGTTGTCGAAGAAGATGTTTCTCTCGAGCAAAAGCGCAACGAGGAGAAAGCTGAAGCTGATCGAAGACTTAGTCTTTTTGCTAGTTTCTCTTTATTTCTTGAGTCGTAGGAAAAACCGTACTATTAAGAGGGGTTTGCTAGTTGAGATCTTTGTCGAAGTGAATCTGCTCTGCTCAACCAAAACCCACAAAAGCCTACACAGAGAAATCTCACCGAGTCGAGCGAATAGCTCGAAGGCAAAGTCATTGCACTTCGTGCCTTCGAGAGAGAACTCGTTCGGTGAGTCAGCTTACTTGTTCCTCAAGTAAAGTTGCGCAGTGATTGGAATCCGACCGTTGTGGACACGCGTCAAGCGGTTGCATCGGGTCACTTCAGTCATTTTACCCATCGGGATCGCCAACTATAAATACCCCGCACCCACCCGCCAGTTCGGGTTGGCTGCTCCACTGAAGATTCTAAGACAGAAGTCTGAGAGCATCCCAAGAGAGATTCATCGAGAGAAAACCTACACCCAAGTCTGAACTGAGTTGAGCAATTCATGGAGACTTAGGTTGATATTAGCCGATCTTTTTATCTTGGAGAACTGCAAGTCTCCTAGACGGTTAGGCGTTGCCTGTCAAGCAGTCGAAGAGTAATTGTCGCTGCTGAAGGAAGTTTGTAAAGGTCTCGGAGATGTCCTGAATCATCTACCACGAGTGAAAACTGGACAAGCTCGAGGAGTTTGTTGCAGTGGAGAATAGGACGGAGAGAGTTTTGCTCCAGGTGTTCAATCACCAGTCCCTCCAACCAGACGTAGCACTTTGCAGAGTGTGAACTGGTTTACCAAACATCGCTGTGTCAGGCTCGTTTTCTTTCTAGCATTTACTTCAAGTATTTACTCGTAGCCTGTTTACCTTCGATGTTTTCTTTCGCTCTCAATCCTTTAGAGCTATGCATTACCTTCGATACTGTATTTCCTTCGATATGCCTTTAGTCCTTCGTAGTTTGCATGATTTCCTTCTAAGTTCCTTAGAATTTTTAGAAGTGATCATTCACCCCCTCCCCCTCTGATCATTCTTGAGCTTTCAAGTAATAGCCACCTTTCCCAACCCAAGTACCTTTCCATTGGAACCACCACCATAGACAATGCTCATATATGGTTGAATTGAATCCATGAAGTCCTTGAGCAAACGGATTTCTCCGGTCATATGATTGCTGCATCCACTATCAATCACCCATTTCAATGAAATAGAGGCTTTGGGATCTTCTTGGCAACTTCCTTTCGATGAAATAGAGGCTTGCCCTCTCTCTTCTCATACGGACAATCCTCCGTAAAGTGTCCCGGTTTCTCACAGTTGTAGCAGTTTCTTGTCTTCTTCTTTTGGAATCTTCCCTTGAAGTCCCCTTTGGTGAACCTCTTCACAAAGAGAGCTATATCATCATATGAGGGAGAATCATCGGATTTATCATCATCTTCATACTCATCTTCTTCCTCCTCATCATCAAACTCCTCGAGCCTAGCCTTGAGTGCTAGGTTTTAGGATGGACCACCATATGTGGCAAGAAGTCTCTTGGACTCCTTTAGGTTCTCTTCATATTGCAAGAAGGTGGCAATCACATCATCCGGTGTCATCTTGAAGAAGTCGGGAATACGCCTCAATTCCCACACCATTTGATGAGAATATACCATGAGAGCATTCAACATATTGTCCACCAGGTAATGGTTGGTGATTTGATATCCATCTAAAGATTTCTCACATGTGAAGGATTGGACATGAGCGGAGAGAACTTTGAGACGCATATGAAGTTGTTGGGGCATCTCATATTTCTTCATGTGAAGGTTGTGCAATGCATTCTTTGCGGTCTCATATCTTGTCATTTGAAGAGAGCCGGTGCCGGACTTGGCAATGAGAAGAGTGTCCCATATCTCCTTGGAATTGGTGATATGGAGAAAAGGTGCACGTGTCAATTCGTCCATTCCTCTTTTCAAGAACCCAATGGCCGCAAGGTTAAGATGTCTATCAAATACTTCACTTGGGGTAAGGTTGTTTGGATCAACTGGATAATAGCTTTTCCCGGAGTCGATGAGGTTCCACATGGGCTCGCACACAAACCTAAGATAATCTGCCATAAGACTTTTCCAATCCAAAAAGTTAGTGTTCTCGGTTAGTACCGGCGGATTGCCATTGAAGTTATACTTAGGTTCCACAAGCTTAGGAGCAGGATAGTCCCATTGGTAGGGACCACCTCTTTGCAAGGGAACTTCGGAACTGGGGTGCACAAAAGTCGCTTGTGGAGACCTAGGGGCCGCGCCACTTGACGTTTGTGACTCCGACGCCGGAGCCTTCATCCTTGCAAAGGAGGCTTCCATTTCCTTCCTTTGATTGTCTAAAGCCTTTTGCAAGGCTTTTTCCATAACGCGGGAGGTGAACAACTTAGGATCCTCAATCCCATAGATAACATGCCCCGTGGAAGGAGGCAACGCAGCTTCTGCGGCGGCCCTTTGTTCGGCAGCCAATCTCTCGGCTTCCGAACTAGCGGCATCCGCAGCAATTGCGACCTCCTCCACATCGGCACCCGAACTTTCAGGGATGTCATTCTTGGTCATCTCGCTCTAGGGCGGTTAAGCCACAAGAATAGAGCATGAGGCTTTGATACCAATTGAAATGATCGAGATAGACCTAGAGGGGGGGGTGAATAGGTCTTATTACAAATTTTATCACTACTTAGCAATTTTAGGCAATAATGCGGAAGATAAAAGTGTGCCTAACAATTGAAAGGTTGACCTAGCTAAGACAAGATAAACAATAAGAACAATTTACTAAAGCAAGTGAGGGGAATAATATGGTAGCACAAGTAATAAGGGGAAAGAGTAGGGATAACCGAATGACGCGAAGACAACGATGTATCCCGATGTTCACTTCCTTGGAGGGAAGCTACTCACCGTTCGGAGAGAGTGGGTGAAACCACGAAGGCACACCAACGCCACGAAGGCTCACTATATTCCCCTTGATATATCACCACGAAGACGATTCCCAACCACTACCGGTTGACCTTAAAGGTGGTCACCAAACCCTCACAAACTCAACGGGAGTAATCACAATGGTCGTTCCTCTCCGAAGAACTCCTACTCGCCTAGGAGTCTCCAACCTCCAAGAGTAACAAGATCAATGGGGAATACTCAAGACTTGCTCATAACGTGATTTTCTTTGGTTGAAAGATGGGGAAGGGGCGGATCTATCACTCGGTGAAAGATCCGTCAAGAACTCTCACGGGGCTCTCCCGGATCTGAGATTTGGGGAGGGAGAGAGTGAGAGGGAGCACCTGTGTTCTTGTGTGTGATTGCAAATGAAGTGGTCAACCCAAACAGTATGAGGGGGTTGAGTATATATAGTCCACAAGCCAAGATGGTCGTTGGGGCTGTCTGACTGCATAAGTATCGGGCATCGACGCGTCTGATGTCCGGAGGCCGTCGAACAACTGTCCATTTTTAGAGAAAATCTCACTGACCAGAGGAGTGTTTGAAACATCGGACGTCCGACGGGTGTCGGACATCCGATGGATCGGACGTCCGGCGCTTGACGAACATCCGACCAGAAATGCCATTAAGCCACTGACCAGAACAGGGGTTGGCCCATCGGACATCCGACGGGTGTCGAACGTCCGATGCTTGACGAACATCCGACCAAACATGCCATTTGACCACTAACCCTTGGGACCCTAATTCTGGTGGCCACCGGACATCCGGTACAGCAACGATCCGGACGTCCGATACCAACCGGACATCCGATGAGGGCAGCAGATTTCTTTGTGCAAAGTGAATGATGCTCAATATCAGTGGGATATTTTAAGCATAAGAATCATTATGGCACAGGACTTATGATTATTGATTAGTTGAGCAAACCTATGAGCACATTCCCACTGATCCCCTCTGAATAGTGCAGGGATCCCTATACTCAAAAGTAACCGAAAAAGCTTACGCTTTCATGTCGTTGGTTCCACATTCTTGAGCCTATAATATGTTCCATTTGTCCAAGATCCTTCCACACGGTTGATTCCGAGACCTAATACCTGAGATATATTTAATAGACATTATTAGTCCCAATATGTATATTGTCATCAACATCAAAATACGATTGAAGGCATGATTGCACATTCAACCGCCTGACTGAAATATGTTGGCCCTAAAGGTGTACTTCAGGTATTCCAAAGTAGATATGTTAATGAGTATGCAAATAGATCAAAGCAGGATTTGTCCATCTGAGTGATGGATAGGTACTTTGGGCCCACTCGGTGATATTACATCATAAAGATTGCAATCATGTGACTAGGTCACAGGGTTGTAATATCACGGGAACGAGTAAACATGTTTGTTGGTAACAAGGATGAACTAGGTATATTGGATACCGACGATCAAACGTTGGACAAACAAAAGTACTATAGGACAAAGGGAACATGCTCAACGTTAGCGGATCCAACGGCGATGAATTTTCATTCGATGGATCAAGAGATTGTCTTGATCATGTCTGATATTTACCAGACCGTAGGGTGTCACACTTAAGGGTATTCGACGCATTAAGGATAGATTCGGGATCATTGGTGAAATAAAAGAGAACACCAGAATTGTTCTGGTGGAGGCCAGAAATAGTTCTGGAAATTTTGAATTGTTCAAAATATTATTTTAACCATTTTATGACTCTTGTATTAGTCTTTCGACACTTGTACTCCGAGCTTAGATCGGATAAGCTAGAACGTCAAGACAACCAAGCGCTATTGCAATGGAATCTCAATCCACCTACCTTTTTGTTACCTTTCCCATTCGTACTCGTGTGACACAACGCACCTCGAGTGGCGTTTATTTCATACGGTTGCACGGTTAGGAGCGCACTAACTTCTTGATATTTTGAGAGAGATCTACCTATTAAAACACGACTACTTGTGCATTCAAATAGGCAAAGTAAAGGATTAACATCACAGGCAATTTAATGTATGTGATATGGTATAGCCTTTTCTTCAAGAAGCTTCAAGCACCATGCTTTTCTTTCTTCATCTTCCTTTGACGGAGAGATCACCTCCACACACGGCATGTCGTTAAGCACCATGACGTATGATCATCATCTTCATGTAGATATTCAACTATTGCTAGCATTTATTCTACTAAAAGAAATTTACATGAAGTTTGGCACACAGTCTGAATAAATGACAATCATATGGCTCCAGCCATCATGTCGTACCATGACATGCAAGTCATGAAACATAATATTACAAAGTATAATCATCTCATACAACTTTTATCATGAGGAAGACTATACCACATCACATGTTCCTGCAAAAATAAGTTAGACGTTCTTCTCCTCACTCTTTGCATCTTTTACGTAGCTACTAGGGTTTGCATGGCAAAACGTTTTGCTAGCTACGTAACCAAAAAAAGCACAATATTCAAGTTGTTACATTAACACTCGGGGCGTATCAACCATGAGACTACAATTTAATCCCATGACCCATACTAAAAAATCGTCAATACGCGCTATCCCCATGCTAGACCAATAATCTGACACGCCCCTTTTGTTACACAATTTCTCCACACCAAAAGCAAGACCCAAAGCATCTTCGCGCGACTAGCATACTCAGGAGCAACATAGAAGGACCCCAAGGGGCAAAATGTTTGTAGCAAAATCAAGCAATACATGAGGGATCAACTTGTGCAATTAGAGGGGAAGAAACTAGAAGATTCCGTTTAGATCTATTATAATAAAAAACGCGCACAATAAAGTGCAATGCTCGTTCATCACTATGAACTCTAGATCGAACCTGTATCTATTACAAGAACTAGCTCTGATACCACTGTTGGGATTCGGAGTAGGAAAAAAGAAAATTTGGCAATATGAAAACAAGCCCCAGGATTGGATCTAGATATATGCAAACAATGATAGAGATCTTGTTACCTTAATAACCGTTCAACGGTAGTTCTCTCACAGCAGAAGAAGTTGATGGAGAGTTGGGGAAGCTTAATGTAGCGCAACCCCACGAACAGATCTACTCCACGGAAGAAGATGCAGAAGTCCCTCAAACAAAGATCGAACGTACGATCTCTCTATGGTTGATCCACACATACGGTGCAGCAAATCCGGCAGGGCTCCGCCGTCCAGAGCTCGGCACCACCGGAGTAGATAGGATGTAGGAGCAGCCCTTCAGCGTAAGGTGGAGATTAGATCTAATGGAGAAAGAGAGATGGAGGGCAACCCTGAGGCAAAGGAGCAAACTTGTGTGTCCTTGGGGATGCCCCTCCTCATCTATTTATAGTGGGAGAGGACGGGAGGCCACCTTGGAGGAGGTGGCAGCCCTAGGAGGGCACCCTAGGGTTTCCCTCCCTCTCTAGGGCCGGCCACAAGGGGGAGGAAGCTTCCTCCTAGGCGCCTTGCCCACATGGGCCTCCTTTGTCCAAGTGCTCTCTCCCCACTTGGGCCTTCCAAGTGAGAGGGGACCATTGATATTAAATCTATTTTATTAATTTCAAAACAATTTGGGACTTCACAATAAATAAATATTAAACATATTTAGACCATCCCGGAACTTTTTCGGCCCTTCGGTTTTACCCGGTTTTCTCAAAACTCTTCCCGGTACTTTACCGATGCCCCGAAATGATTTCGGATTTCTCTCCGATTAAATCTCAATCACTCTGAAACTTTTCCGGTGTGTTATACTCATGCTCCTATCACTCTAGTATTCAAAAAATCTACCACCCTTAAGTGTGTGACCCCATAGGTTCGGTAGAATACGGACATGAACCAGAAACTGACTTTCTTCGGATCAATAACCAATAGCGGAGCCATGAACATCCATAATGGTTTCTGCACCTACACGGATATTAATTCGAGTGAACCTCTGGTTGACATGCCAATCCCTTTGCTTCGCGATACTTTACAAAATATGAGGTGAGATTATATAGGTATTCGCATGATCAACTCATTAATCATTATACAAATTATCCTCATATTGGTTTTGTTCTTTTTTCTCGTTCACGTATTTCGTATCCCATGTGATCTATTCACAAAGTATCCGGTCGGATGTTTGGTGGATACGTAATACCGAGAGGGCCCAAAGAATATATCTCCTGAATAGGAGGAGCAAGTCCCAACTTGAATCATCAAGTCCCTAGACATACTTTCAAGTGTGAATGAGCAATGCCTTTATAGCCACGCCTGTTAAGGGTGGTGTTTCGATAGAGTCAAAACCCACCCTCCGGTATGTAGGTACTTAACATTCTCATGGTCTATAAGGATACATGCAAATGTCAACTCATTTGATGATTTAACTCATAATACAATGTTGATGAAATCTCAAAGCAAATCATGCAATTGGGTCGGTTCATCACCCTTGTTTTGACAACAATGTACTCCCATGTATTACCGGCATATTCAATGCCCTATGTCAGGAAAACATGGCATCCATAATACATATGTTAGTCCTAGAGGTAGACTAAGAACACTTTGTGTTTATACTCCACAACTGCATATGAGTTTTCCTCCGAAGGCAGTTAACATGCATTGGGCAAACCTCCGCATAAGTCACTGCAATTATATCACATAAATATAATCATTTATAATGAATCTGTAATTATAATAATACATTTTATTATTGCCTCTAGGGCATAATTCCAACATCGTGTCCCGTCGACAAGGCGACGGTGGTCTACTACGATAACGTCTCCGCCATCTACCTCTCCGCCAACCCGGTCCATCATCGTCGTACCAAGCACACATCGAGATTGATATTCATTTTATTCGGGAACATGTGGCTCTTGTCCGTGTTCGTGTTCTACACGTCCCCACCTCCCAACAATTTGTCGATATCATGACCAAGGGCTTGCCTGCGACGTCATTCGAAGAGTTTAGATTCAGTCTTTGCATCAGTCCTGGTGCCGCTTCGACCGCGGAGGGTGTTGTGTATATATTTGCATGTGTATTTCTTGTATCCCAAGTCTCCTTCTTGTGTATAGTTGAAGACTAGGTTTACCCCTTTATACTATGGGTTTGTCTAGGGCACATCTAGATGTGCTCTATCTTAGGGCACATCTAAGTGTCCCAATCAAACTAGGAAGGAAAAGAGAAAATATAAAAATATATCTAAATGAATTTTTATGTAAAATCAATAGTATAGGATTTAGATGTGCTCTATCTTAAAGCACATTTAGATATGCCCTAGCAAATCTATCTATATCTCTTATAAGACAAAACCCCACTAAGATGCATTTAAGGTGTCTATCTTAGCATGCAAGTTATCCACCTCACCCACTATTGTATCCAATCATTTGTCCATGTCATCCACTAACAAAACTCAAATAACATGCATTTGTGGTATCTATCTCAACATGCAAGCTATCCACATCACTCACTATTGTATCCAATCATTTAACCATGGCATCCACTAACAAATTCAACTAACATGCATTTGTGGTATCTATCTCAACATGCAAGCTATCCACAACACTCATTATTCTATTTAATAATTTATTTATATCATCCATTTTCATTTACATGAATTTTATACCCTTCCAATTTACATTGTAGAGTTCTTATAAAAATTTCCGCTGTAACGCGCGGGGTATTCATCTACTTCCTCCGTCCAGGTGCATTGGGCACCTAAGAGAATTCAGATTTTCCAAGAGTTTTAGTCGTTCTTCCTTAATTGGTGCTACTTGCTCAACTGCCTTTCACATCGTAAAAAACAATTCCAGTTTTCGTCTCTTCCCCTTCCATGTACAAGCCAACCAACAATCTCCAAACTTTAATTTTGTTTGCAAACATGAGTGGTGGAAGAGGGAAACGAGGAGAAAGTGGGCCTGAACATGGCATGCAAACAACGTATACTGGACTTGGAGAGTTAATTGCAAAAGAGTACCACAATTCGGGCCGCATTCACAAGTTGGTACCATCTTTCAAATTTTTTGCAAATACGTACCAAGATACAGGCAGGTCGTTGCAAAAAATGTTATTTCTACGTATAGATGTTGTATCTGACAGTTTGGGCCCACTGTCAGCGTCACATTGTGTCTTATTTTTCAGAAAAACGCTCGACATAATATTTATTCACAAATAAGTCCCTTCGAAACTCTAAAAAGAAAACGCACGGCAGTAATAGAACACGCGACCTCACGCGCGGGACTACACATGTTCAACCACTGCGATACCATCCATGCTCGGTTAAAGAATGACAAACAGATCTAATGTAGGTGTTAAGCGGGCTGCAAGGCCCACCTCATGTTCGTTTTTGTTTTGCTATTCATCTGCTGCTGTTTTTTAAATACAAAGCGTAAAACATATGTACATTTTAATAAATAAATTATTAAATATATAAATTCCATATTAAAATAATTCATACATTGTAAAGTATTAAAATATATTAAATCACATATTATAAATTACTAAATATGTTAAATCACATATTAAATATTATTAAAACATATAATATCTAAATATATTAAACACGTAAAAATATTCGTATAATTAAGAATTAAATATAATTACATATATTCGTGTTTTAAATAATGCATATTTTTTACATCCCATGGCCGAATATTTTTATGTCTTACATATTAAATTATACTTTTACATTAATTAATTAATTAATTAATTATACTTAGTATATTTAAATTTAGATTTATAGTCATTACTCGTAACAACAAGGTAGTAATTTTATTATATGAATTATTATATTAATATGTGACCTAATTTATTTTAATAACGGATAATTTAATATTTCATATATTTAATTTTTAATTATATGAACATTTTTAACAAGCCTAAATACTTTTAAAAATATGCACGATTTAATTTTAGAACGCGTAATTTTGCGTAAGCATAAATATTTTTAGTTAACTTTAAATTTCTAGTTACATCCACATAATTAAATAATAAATATTTCATATTATGAATTTTTATTAATCTGTGATTATATATATATTAATATTTTATAAACTATTTAATAATTTTTATATATGTTTATGTCTTGTATCAAAAAACCAGGAGCATCCTGAATCGCAAAAGAAATTAATGGTGGGCCTTGCGGCTCGTAGGTTATCTACATCAATGATGTCTGTCCAATTTAAACCTTGAGAATGGAGTAGCGCAGTGGTTGGCCGGTAGCTCTCCTTGCAAAGACGGCGCGAGTTCGAATCCCATGCATGCGTTATTTTTGCGAGTTTCGTAGGGACTTATTCATGAATAAATTAAAAGTTGAGGGTTCGTCTAAAAAAAAGATACAATGTGACGCTGACAGTGGACCCAAGCTGTCAGATACAGTGTCTATACGTAGAAATACCATTTTTTGCAACGACCTGCCTGTATCTTGGTACGTATTTGTCAAAAAATTAAAAGATGGTATCAACTTGTGAATACGACCCGAATTGTGGTACTCTTTTGCAATTAGCTCGGACTTGGATGGTTAACTACTCATTTAATGGGATGTGTTGATTAGTTCTTTGGATGGTATCAACTTGTGAATACGATCCGAATTGTGGTACTCTTTTGCAATTAGCTCGGACTTGGATGGTTAACTACTCATTTAATGGGATGTGTTGATTAGTTCTTTGGCACGGTAATTTCTATTTGCTTCAACCACTCCCTGTGCACCTTGGTTACTGATAGAGGCGAAGGTGTCCCGATGTTTCGATGAGATGATGGAGATCGATTATGGTGGAGTAGACTTTCACGACCCGACTACGAACGTGCGAAGACGTTGTGCCTTAGCAATCGCTAAACCAACTCCGAGAGGTTATTGATCCCGCGGATGCACGATCAACCTGACCACGAAGGTCTAATTCCTGCAAGCAATCGAAAGAACAAGCAAGAACTAAGAATTGCAATCTGGATATTGCGAATATAAGATGAATGATTAACGAAAGTTGGGGTTCCAATGCGGTCTTGGCCTGGTCGGATGACACAAACAGAGAGCTCGAAGTTGCGGCTATGGCTAACTTAAATCTAATTAAAACCCAAGTCTAAACAACGCCCTAAGGGCTGTATATATGGGAGAACAGAGGGGAATTTCGTGACCCCTTGGAGGAGGGGTCCGAAAACAACCCTAACTCAGTTTCCTCACACATACGGACTCTAAAAAATAGCCTATTAAGTGTATTTCAAAATTACATGGGCCTGGCCCAATAATAAGGTGACGCAGCACCTATAATAACCCTTGGACGAAAATATTAATGTGGCATCTTGTGTCTTTCGTCCAAGTCTTCATGCACGCCTTATGGTGGCTTCAAAGTGCAAAAATCACCACTGGAAGCTCCATTGTCCTTTCCCGCGCGCGCACCTCCTTCTCCATGCTTGATCCCGCTCCAATGACCATCCTTCTTATCCATGCTAGGTCCTTCATTCATAAGACAAACAAAAGTATCTAATTTAGGCAACATCATATGTTCATGAACATTAGAAGGATTCGCAAGAAACGAAAATACCTGATAATTTAGTTGACGTGCGCGTGCTCTAGTAACTGGTCCAGTATGTGTAGTTGGTGAAGATGTGGGTGTAATATTAGTAGAGATATCCTCAGCAGTTACGCTGCTCCTCCTTAGGCGCCCAATGCACCTGAACGGAGGGAGTAGTTATACTATATATACATGTACATATGCATCCAATAATACATGGATGGGGCCATAATACATTTAGGATTGCATCCAGTATCTCTACACAATGCACCGATGTTATCCTATCCGAATTCCACTGAGGAACCATCCAACCTGGGAGCATCTGGGAACCGCATATCCCTGGGCAACCTCGCGGCCGTGGCCTCTACGAAACCCACAACACACCATCACCATATATTTGATTCCGACGAGGCAAAACTACAAATACCAAACAACCCCCAGCGGACACCGCACGTATCCCAAAGCAGCCCGTAACCCTAGCCGACATGGCCGGCGGGAAGCGCCGCCACAAGCGCAACCCCACCGCCGGCGGGCCCCTTCACGGCGCCGGAGCCGGACGCCGACGCTCTGTCCCGGAACTTCCTTCCTTCGTCTCCCCCACCTCAGTCGCCGCCGCGTTTGGCCCTTCCTCTTTTGGCGGCCAGGGCCGCGGTCGAGGCGGTCGTCGAGGCGCAGCCGTCGACGCAGAATCCGCCCACGCCGTCCCCTTCAGTTACACTACCGCCCTTTTCCCGTGCCCCGCCTCCACCGACGGGGCAACACAGGCGCTTGAGGTGGCCATAGACACCATCTCCTGCGCCGATCCGCCTGCCTCCGTCTCGATGTACTCGTACGAAGTCGTCGGAGGGATCGGCCTTGGATTCCACGGTGACAAGGAGGCGGATGACCAGGACGACGGTGAGCATCTCGGGTTGGGATTCCACGATCGGGTTAAACAAGAGGTTGAGGAATTGGAGCAGGCCTCCTTTGTGACGCCGAGGCAGCCTAAATGCAAAGGGAGGCAAAATGGTGGATTTATCTCCATTGGGGGAGTCAGGATCTATAGCGAGGATACCTCATCACCGGAATCAGAGGGGATGGGCGACTCCATTGACGAATCAGACTCCGATTATGAGGCGAGAGATCGCAACGTTGAATTTGATAGCAATGAGGAAGATAGTGATGATGATGATAAGGGGGACATGGAGTCTGATGAGGACTGTTCAGGGTCTGACACGGAGGAGGGTCTCAGCATTGGGGATTCATCGGTTGATGATGAGATTGTTGCCGATTACATGGAGGGGATTGGTGGCAGTGAGGAGCTATTGAGCAGTAAGTGGGTGGTTGGCATGAAATTGGTTAATTCAGATGATGATGAGATGGATACAGACGATGATGAGGATGGCTTCTTAAAGAAGGGCAAGGAAAAGCTCGAGGGCTATGCGCTAATGCGTGCATCTGAGCAGTATGGGATGAAGAGGCCCAACTCATCTGAAAGGCGCAAGGGAAAGAGCACTAATGCCAGGGACCTGGCTAGTATACCGGTGATGGGGCTGGAGGACGCGATGATGGTTAAGGATGTACGGATGGCAAATCGTTCAAGGAAGGGGGTGAAGGCTTCATCATCGTCTCAGCTCTCCAGGTCTTGGCCCAATGAGGCAAGGAAGAGCAAGAAATTCCCAGGTATAAAGTCTTCCATGTTTTGTGCTATTTTTCTTTGTAGTGCAAAGTAAGATTGTTAGGTTAAATTTGGTAGTTTGTGTGGAAAAACAAAGTAACTCAGTTCCTGTCTGTCTGTGAATAAAAAGTTAAAAACCAGGTCTAGAATCAATACTCAGCGAATTGGAAAATTTGGCTTTACGGATCTTATTTTATGTTAATTATGTAGTTTTGGCTATCAATATCAGTATAGAAGAGTGAGGACTAGGTTTCAATGTGGAAGAACTAACGTTGAATCTAGACCTGGTTTTTAACTTTTTATGGAAGCTAGCTTTTGAATTTTATTACATACTCCAATAGCTCCTAGTTGTAAAAAGATGGGATGCTAATATAAACTGTAAAACATAGGTTATGCCTTGGGAAATCTCCCTAGATTGAATGAATGGTTACTCTATAACTCTTGTTTATTCATCTTTGTGTTACTCCACTATGTCTGTCTCCTTGTATGTTTTGATTTTGTCTGGATTATTTTCTACAAAGACATAACATTTGGCTTATGTGATTTAGGTGAAAAAAAGAAGCACACGAAGGAACTCATTGCAAAGAAGCGCCGTCAACGGATGCTAAGTAGAGGAGTTGATTTAGAGCAAATTAATACTGTGAGTCATATATTTTGTTTTGTGTGAACTTAGTTTATTCTGAAGATCTTTGCAAGTTTTGTCTGTTTGCTTGTTTCTAAGGCATCATAACTGGAATGTACGTGTTAATAGTTCGCTATTGCCCACCTAGATCAGGATCAGTTATATGAGCAAAATTATGAATTTATATGATATAATAGACAATGCTGTTCTATGTCAAGTTGCAGAATAGGAGAAATAATGGCTCTTGTTGAAACTTCAAACGTCTGCGATAAAATACAGGAAAGGAGTGTGATAGTTGCTAGCTCTATCAAATCATTTTCATTATGAGTGCATAATGTACATTGGTACATCCGTATAATTTCTTTCATTTGCACAGAATATATGCAATAAAAGTGAAGATGCTAATGAAGAATGTATGTTTCACTTTTACTCTGTTCTGTCATTTTATGTAGCTTTTCTAATGTTGTCAACCTGCCCATATTAACTTTGAGCAATATTGTTCCCTGAAACTGGATTACTAGTGTGCTAAGCTTTATTGGATGATACTATACATCATTTCTGTAGTACCTTACTTTTAAAAGCTAAAAGCTTTTAATTGATGAATGGTCCTCTTTCCAATATGCAGAAACTGAGGAAGATGGTTGTTGATCAACTTGATATGTTTTGCTTTCAGCCAATGCACTCTCGTGACTGTTCTCAGGTATGGATGCCATTCAGTTGCTTGGTCGCTTGTTGAAGCAGTTCGTGACATTATTAGAATATATCTCAAATCAATTTATGTGTATGGCCTCTATAGAAGTGCTATTTTTTTTTTGTTTCACATTGACAACAAACTGCATGTCATTGCTTGGTAGACTGTAATCAACTTACTTCCACTATGAAGCAACTAACGGAAATTTAGATAGGGCATGATAAAACACTAATGCACCGGTCCTACATAAATTAATGAATTTATCATCCTTGCGTGCCCATACGAATTAGTTACCATTTTCTTCATTCATGTTGTAGGTACAACGCCTTGCATCTATTTATCAATTGAAAACTGGATGTCAAGGTTCAGGCAATAAAAGGTAATGCTAAAGTTGAATATATGAGCTTTCTGCTTTCCATCAAGCAAATTATCACAAGTAATAGCACTTCATGTCATCTTGAATCATGATGCATCTGCTTAATACTTGCAAATTATTCCCTGAAAGTTGCATGCCCACTTTCATGATAGTACATGTTCCCATCTCTTGGATGCTGAATGCTGAGTAAGGGTCAGTTCTTTTGGCGGCTTCTCCCAGAAGCTGCCCTCCCCCAGCTTCTCTGAGAAGCCGCCCCAAAAAGTTAAGGAGGTTTTCGGAATGGCCTAACACGGGGCATTTCGGAAGCCTCCCTAATTTTTCGGGGCGGCTTCTCAGAGAAGCTAGGGGGAGGGCAGCTTCTGGGAGAAGCCGCCAAAAGAACTGGCCCTAAGCTAAATATCCTTGGGATATGGTTCTGTTGCAGCACAATAAGAACACCAAATTGCAAATACCATTTATATGTTTATTCTATTGTCTTTTACTTTCCAATGCCTGTCAGCTTTGACAGAAATTACTGGTTTGGTTTCAAATTTATTAGTCCTCCTACTGTGTGTGGACAATGGTAAAGGGATTAGTGTGGCTCACCAATCACTGCTCTGTATTGCATGGCCACTGATACGAGACGTATGCCACTGACTTGCACGCTGATCGTGCTCAGTGTGAATACTGTCTAATAAGACAAATGCGTAAGCGATGTGTCCATGAATATATCAACTACCATAACCCAGTTATTTTACTGTGATGGTTATGGGACAGTTAACTGCAGGATATTACACCTCCCATTCACACGTGTGTTGAACACCTTTTTTTTATTTACCTTTTCATGTTTAGTCACTTTGTTGATTTCCTTGCTTTTGTTGTTTTATATCAATTGTGGAAATGCAATTAGATAAGCGTGGAAACATCAAATTAATTGGTTAAGATCAGTTAATGCCCTTTTGTCACTACCACAACCAGGTAAAATTAATACTACATTATGTTTAAAATTTACTCCAGGGTTAAGTTTTGAGTAAATAGAAAACATTACTCCACCCCCACCATTTTTAACTTCGAGTTCATTGAAAATGCATCTTATGTACCTAACCTGCGTTGCTGCGGGAATTGGTTGCAATACATTTCAATGAAATTTGGTCGTATGGAACGTGAGTATTTTGGTTAATAACATCGGAGCTGGAACTAAAAATATGCATATTGTATTTTGACTATTGTATAGTTGTAAAACATGTATTGAATATAACTAGCATAATAGAATGGAAATGCTACAGAGCCTTTTACCATGCATGGTTGCATGTTGAGATGGGCCTTTTGCCATGCATGGTTGCATTGTTGAGGTGGCATGCTAGGAGAAATAGATTAGTGGGGATCACCTATTTAGTTATATAGGATTTGTGTCAATTTTTGTTAAAATATTATGGTTATTCAGTACCAAGTAATCTTGCCTTACAGGTTTGTTACGGTGACATTAACTGGACAGTCTTCATTGCCATCTGCAGATGGTCAAGTTCGACTTGATAAGGTAGGTAGTCTCTATGTTCGCATTGCTGGGATTAATATTCTGTGTGGTATTTCTGATCTCTTTGCTAATTATTGCTTCTGCACTGATTCCAGCTTTTGGGCACTGAGCCTGAGGATTATAGTGTCAATTGGAACAGCACCAAAGGTCCAGCAAGAGTGACGGGCCTTTCAGCTCCAGGAAAATTGGCGAGGCACAACGATTCTTGTGGAAAGAGAGTTCCAAAGAAACAGGTCTCGTTTGCGGACCGTCCTGTATCTTTTGTGTCTTGTGGCACTATGGGGGAGACTGTTGCCGAGGCAGAAGCAGTTGGCTCAATTGCTGGTGATGTGTCATTTGAGAAGCTTGTTGGAAGCGACTCCAAGCTGGGCACGTTTGAGACACACACCAAGGGCTTTGGTTCCAAGATGATGGCAAAGATGGGATTCGTTGAGGGCACTGGCCTTGGCAAAAATGGCCAAGGCATATTGCAGCCTGTCCAAGCAATTCATCGTCCCAAATCTCTTGGGTTAGGTGTAGAATTTGACAGAGAATTGGAGGCGGTCAAAGCAAGGTCAGAGCCACAGGCTAATGGAAGGCCAGAAGCGAGTAAAACCAGGTCAGAACAGAAGCGCAACACACGTCCACTGGAGATGAACGGCGTTGGCAATTTTGAGAGGCATACAAAGGCTTTTGGATCCAAAATGATGGTGAAGATGGGGTTTGTTCCCGGTTCTGGCCTGGGGAAGGATAGCCAGGGCATTATCAACCCCTTGACCGCGGTAAGACGACCAAAATCACGGGGGCTGGGAGCTACTGACAAGTACTAGCATGTACCATGTACCTATTACAGTCACTTTTCTTGGATCACCTAGGGATCACTTGTCTTGAATCACCTATGTGTGAGCAGGGAGAGCATAACCTGTTTTCTGCGGTAATAGCAGGTGCCAGGGTTTTGATACCCCTTGCAGTTCATGTAGCCGTGGATTTACCTCACCTTGTTTACATTGCAACAAGACGTTCCTGTTCCTTCTGTTGTTTATATAATACTCCCTCCGTCTCAAAAAGAATGTCGGGAGCACAGTACACTGGCGTATTTGCAAAAAAAGCCTCATATTTTTAAAACCGTTACAATCGGGTCCCTGAATCTTCTTCCTTTGTTCGCCTCTCGCGCGTCGCCATGGGCAGGCGCTGGACGGCTGCGCGATTCGCCGCCGTCAGCAGCTTCTCCGCCCTGATCAGCCGCCCTAGGAGACCTCCGCCTGCCCCCCATGAGGAGCACCTCCGCCGGCCGCCCACAACGAGGAGCTCGGCCGCCCACCGACAGCCGCCGTGCTCCACCTCGCCCACAACCGCCACGCTCCACCTCGCCCACAGCCGCTGGCTGATTGTGGTGGTGGTGTTGGGCGGCGCCTCTGCTCCGTGGCTGCTCCCCGCCCCGACCCTCGACGCCTCTGCTGTTGGTACTCCACCTCTGTTCTTGCTGAAAAATTCAGTTAGCAAAAAATTCTGTTAGATGTTGTTGCTGCTGACCATCACATATGAATGCAAATAGCAGCCAAAATGGATGCTGATGCTGGTGAATGCAATCTAATTTGAATGCAATCTAATGAATCTTCTGTATTGCAATACATGCTAAATTGTATCGCACAGACATTGTAGGTCACTTTGTAATTGTAATACATGATTCTGGAGACTCTGCCCTTGTGAGCCACTCCATCTGGAGTGCAGAGATGAAATGGCAGATTTGGCTGATTGGGACAAATTGACACATTCATTGATGGCACTAATAATCCCAAGGGCAGATAAGCTCATGGTTGTTGTTGGAGTAGAGTCTGGGCATCTATTTTGGTCCTGGGAACACACAATTTATACAATTAGCATCATGAAAGTAATTTTTGCAGCCAGAATATACAGCAAGCCGCCTAATATTTTCTCCAGATGTGTTTTCTCATAAGTTCCCATGAAATTAGTCTCAATGGATACATCATCAAGACAGCAAGTTAGCAAAACATCATGAATGATCTTGCAGTGAAAATAAAAACCCACTGATACATCCTCAAGACTGTAAATGACAGAAAACTAGATGAATTTGCAAGTCCTCAAAACAGGAATGCTAGGAAATACTCAAAATTCTGAAAGTCTGAAACTGTACATTGTGAAACTGTACATTTCTCTTGTATATAGACTTGCAAACATATATGCACTCAAACTGTAACTCAAGTTTTCTTAACATCTATGCATAGACTGAACACAGAAGCAGCTACAATGCCATATTTGTCATTTTAAAATTACCTAAGCAACAACAATGCCATATAAACACTACTTGCAGAAACATCTTCAGGTTTTGTCAGTTACGCAACAAATTCAGTAGTGTGTCAGCTGTCTGGCTTGTGAATCACCTGGGTTGAGGAGAGAAAGGCGCCTCGCTCTATCACGGCGTGGTCGGGTGCTTCACCATTGGTCGGGCGACAAGCAACCAGAGTCTAATTCTTGGAGCGGCAAGGAGTAAAATGGAGTGAGCCTGTCAAATTCAGTTAACCCGTCACCTACAAACTTCAGTTAGCTATCCAAACTTCAGCTAGCACTGGACCATGGCAAGCAATGGAGCGAAATTAGGATCGTAGTGTGTCACCTGCACGGTCTCTCTGATCATGGCGATGAAATTTTGCAGTCCTCATATTCTAACCAGTTTAACACTGAATTTGAGGACTGATTTTCTGAAACTAAACAACAACAATTAGAATCACTGGTTTCAGTTTTCTGTAATTGAACAATTAGAAATTGAGGACTGTTTTTTAGTTTCTCAAGCCAACACAACTAGAGCAGATCAACAGAAGCACCAAATCCGATAGACAAAATTCAGAAAAATCTAATCTGCAGATGCACCTGTTACATTATTCAGGTAGCCAACATCGACTAGCTTTGAAGCAAATCAAACCTGCGGCTTATCGGTGCTGGCGACGGGCGAACCAGGTCCGGTTGCGGCTTGTCGGAACTGACCTACGCTTGAAGAAGCGGGCGCCCAAAGACGGCTCCTTGCCGCTCAGGCATCCGACATCCATCCACGGCGCCGCCACGGCCACATGCCCGGCTTCGAGGTCTACGGCGGCCAGCCGGCGAGGAGGTGGTCTACGACGGGAAGGTCCCGCTCCGGCTCGCCACCCTTGGGGATGGACGCCGCCGTTGGAGGGAAGATAAAAAAACAAGCTTTTCCAAGCCGTGGGGAACGAGGAGAGGAAAGCAACACGGCGACGGCGTGCGGCGGCGTGGGACGGTGTGAGCCGGTGAGGGGGTGGGAGGGGTGGAGCAGCGAGGGGGTGGGGGAAAGGGGAGCAAGGAGACGTGTAACACCACAGATTTCATAAAAATTTAAATTTTTTGTTTTCCGCGTGAATTGGTTGATTGTCTAATTTGTTTGCGGTGTTTGCATCCCCGATTTATTGATCGGCGATTATTTTCCCCTCTTATCTCGTACCGGACGGAGACCGACCCTTGCCACCCTGACACTCGACCTTTGCGACACCGGGTTTCACCCGATCATCGTCGCGAAAACCCGCACAAGACCAGCCGTAGCCAACGGAACGAAAAACCCCGTTTAATAACTAAACGGGAAATTTTTATAGCGCGCCAGAAAGTGTTCTCGGAACGGTTCCAGCGCGAGGTGAATGCCGCCGGCTCGACGCGCTGACCGTGCAGTTCGAAGTTTTACCCAAATCGGAGGTCCTACAGACCCTCGGCGGTCAGAAACGTAAACACCGCACGCGCGAGAGAGAAACCGGGGATGTTTTTGCAAACTGCCAGCCACCTGGGCTATATAAAGACCACCACTCTCCCACCCCTTTCTAGGGTTTCTCCTAACACAAAATTGCAGCCACCCCCCTCACAATGTCCAGATCTTCCTCCCAAGCCTCCAAATCCCGATACCCTAATCCCAAGCTTTTTCAGCCGTTGGATCTGCATCTGGACGCTCCAGATGCAGCGACGTCAACCATCCCCTCCTCCAGCCTGCAGCCAGGGCGCTCGGGCCCCGCAGGGCCCCCAGGAACCGCCTCCAGGCCCGCTCGGGCCCGGATCGCCGCTGCTCGAGCTCTCCCGTGGAGGAGCCGCTGCCTCCAACACCGGCGAGCTCCACCGGCCGACGAGCCTCTCCCTCTGCCGCAGGCTCTCCGCGTCGTCGCGCCATGGCCGCAGCATCGCGCCATGGCCGCAGCTACGCGCCGGCCCGAGCTCGAGTTCGCCACCGCTAAGGACCTCGTGCCGCTGCCGTCCAGTCCTGGATCCGGCGAGATCCAGCAGATCCGTGTCACCCTCCCCTCGCGGGACCACCCACACCTGCGCTGCCTCGCCGCCGAAAAGCGGTCGGAGCCGCCGCGGTCACCCAGCCGGTGCCGTCAACCGCGTCCTGGAGAAGACGCACTCGGCTCGGCCGACGCCCCAGCGTCCCGCTCGCCCACGTGGGCCAGTGACGTTCGTGGGCTGCACGCCCCCACGGCCCAGTCCGCTTTGTCAGCCCGCGCCGCTACTCCTCGCCCGCGGTGGGAGATGACTATCCCACGCCCAAGCCTTCAACTGGGCTCGGCCCGCGAGGTGAGGCGCCCCCATCTTTTTTTCCTGCAGCGTGTTGGGCTTGGCCCATTTCCTGTTTAGCGCCCGAGCGACTTTTAATTATGTTGCGCCCCCTGTGTTAGGCCGTTTAGGTACATTCGGCCCGTTAGATGTTTTTTCCTTTTCTAGTTTATTTATTGGCAGATTGTATTAGATTTTGCGATGCCCGTATCTTTTTAACGATAGCTCGGATCGTGACGCTTTAAACATGAAAGTTGCTTAGTTTTTCGTGTAGAATAATAAAATGTTGTTGTTTGCCATGTTTGAACTGGTTAACTTGTTGTTTACCTGCTAATTACATCGCATGGCACTGTAAATTGTTTATTTAATAACTTTTTAACCGTAACTCTGTTTAAAATGTTTCTTATATGTAACTTGACTAGAATTTCATGTAGATTGTGTTTATGTTATTGTTTGTTGTTGTTAACCAACCTTAAATATGGTTTAGGGGAGAACAGTACCAAATGCTTTAATTGTCGTGGGGCACTTAGTGGAATGCCATGTTTAGGATTGTGCCTCGCTTAAATTGACTAGCATAGATAGTTTATCTTATGCCTCACCTCTTGTCATGTTTGTGTGCTATGCCATGCTTGGCTGATATGCCATGTTAACAACCTTTGCTCACGTTGTGTAGCTAAACAACTTGAATCGATTCTAAATGTGTGGTATCGTCGTGTGTGACGAATACTCCACTTAACCTGTTAGTAACCGCTCCCGACGATAGAACCGATCGTATTGCGTTGTCTCGTGTTGCCTTCTTGTTGATGCTTGCTCGTGATTGCTTCGTAGTAATAGATGCTTGCTCATCGATTGTCTTTTCCAGTGTTTCCTTCTTGTGTGCTTCCACGGGTACCTCTCGAAGACGTTGCGAGCTTGTGATCGACTACACCTTCGGTTTCGTTTTCTCATTAGGTAAGGGGGAGCATATATCATTCTTATAACTTTCAGCTCACTCGCACCTAGGTGTAGGATAGAACGATTGCTTGATCCTTCCACTTTATATTCATGCCTCTCAAATAAACCCAAACAACCATGTCCCTCCACATCCCAACAAACCTTGTTCGGCTATGTTACTATTGCTCGCTGCTCAGCCACTGCTTAGTATGCATGCTAGGATGTTATCAACTGTTATCCTGTTACTCCTTGGATATCACATTATTATATTGTTGTGGATGATATGATTATTATAATGTTGACTATACTCGACGAAGGATGGAAGGTCTAGGCTATCCCGCCCCGACGCTTTGTTCCATTCGAGTCACCTAGGTCCCGAGTTCCGGGTATTCTGTCTCTTGACGAGCGTGCCTAACTGCGTGTGGGATTTTATGGGGTCCCCTTCTCTTACCTACCTACCTTCAAACATTTCTAGTGGTGGCCCAAGCTGATTTACCATTTGAAACCGTGTGTGTGTCTGTTGGGTCGCTCCTGGCAGATATTCTTTAAAACAACCTGGGCCAGTGGGGACATGATTTCCCTATTGGCCCATCATGGCCGGCTGAGGACCCAGTCTCATGTGATATCAACCGGCAATCCAAACCTGGAGTCATACGGTAGAGACCAGATCGAGAGCGCGGTCGGCTCCTGAGATGGATGTCGACTCACCGGGGGCCACCCGGATTTGTTCATTGTTAGCTAGAGGGACCTGTCGTTTCGGATCTCTCGGGACTAAATCATAAAATGGCTGCCTATGATGGGTAGAAACTGAGAGAGATGGGCGTGCGTGCGGAACCTTGTAATGGGCAATTGGTACAGCCCTGCAGGGTTAAATATTTTCGAGAAGCTGTGTCCACGGTTATGGACGACTTGAGACCTAATCCTTGTTCATAGACAACAACAACTGAGATAATCTTAATAATTTGATCAACGTGTGTGTGGCTTGACTTCTTCTTCTTTGTCGGGGTACGAAGGGGAGGACAAGGATAGGATAGGTGTTATGTTTTGCGTAAGTAGTTGATAGCAAGACTTGTTGGAGGCGATTTCTCATTGAATGCTTGGCTCCCATCTAACTCTAAAATAAACCGTTAGCCACTCATATATTGCTAGTGTGTCTGCAACCTCACCACTACCCCCATCTTACCCGTGAGAAGTTAGTTACAAGACTTTTGATATAGCTCACCTCTTTCTTTTCTCTTTTACGCACGTTATGCAACGATCTTGGACTTCTGAGGAGCTCGACGACCCTTCTTCTGGACGCCTTCACAAAGACTCGACGACGAGTAGTTAGGTGGATCCCGACGGAGAGCCTGGACCCGTGTGGTTACGGGAATGGTGTGTTTTACATTTGACACTAGGCATTTGAATGTAGTTATCTTCCGCTGATGTAATGTATTAAAGCAGGTGTATGCCGATTGTATGAGATGTTGTATCCATGTAGCTGTAATGTTGTGATATCATGTTGGAAATCCGAGGCATATGGAAATGTCATATGTCGTAGTGGGACCGATATGTACTTCGTCCCCGGATCTGGATGAAAACATCTAGATCTGGAACAGTACCGCATATCGGGCCTTACAACTTGGTATCAGAGCCTTACCGACCGTAGGATCCCTTTTCTGGCTGAAGTCGAGTCTAGACAAAAAATATTTTGTAGTTACTAAGTTAATTATCGGAGAGTAGGATTCTTTTTCCTCCTTATCCATGCTCTGGTCAGGACAAGTGCCGTAAGTGTTTTATTCTCGCCTTGTCCCCTTTCAAACTCTAGGATCTCGAGCAAGTGTAGTTTCAGAAACGTTAAAATGCCTTGCTTGCAGCGTATTGTCTCGATTCCGATCTCAGGTTTGGGAATTCATGTAGTACCTTTAGTTTCTCTGACTCTGGTAAACATCTTGGTCGTCTGTTGACTTCGGTCCTCTTGCCCAGTATCCTCACGATTTACATGAGAATGCTTCCTTGATCGTCGCTTTGAACTATCGTTATTCCTCTTGATATCTCGATGGTTTCTTTCTTCGATGTCGCCATCTCTCTACGGAAAGTTTTCTCGAAGAAAGGTTCGCCGTTCGACATAGAGCAGAGTCCCTTGTTAGTGGTGTTGAAGATTGTTGTCTTTCTTTTCTATTCCTTCCTCTCCCCCGGATCGTTCAAGATCTTGGGACGAGATCCCTTGTTGATGGTGTTGCATTGTAACAGCCCAGATTTCATAAGAATTTAGAAAATTCGTTTTCTGCATGAATTGGTTGATTGTCTGATTTGTTTGCGGTGTTTGCATCCCTGATTTATTGATCGGCGATTATTTTCCCCTCTTATCTCGTACCGTACGGAGACCGACCCTTTCCACCCTGACACTCGACCTTTGCGACACCGGGTTTCACCCGATCACCGTCGCGAAAACCCGCACAAGACCAGTCGTAGCCAACGGAACGAAAAACCCCGTTTAATAACTAAACGGGATATTTTTATAGCGCGCCGGAAAGTGTTCTCGGAACGGTTCCAGCACGAGGTGAACGCCGCCGGCTCGACGCGTTGATCGCGCAGTTCGAAGTTTTACCCGAATCGGAGGTCCTGCGGACCCTCGGCGGTCAGAAACGTAAACACCGCGCGCGTGAGAGAGAAACCGGGGATGTTTTTGCAAACTGCCATCCACCTGGGCTATATAAAGACCACCACTCTCCCACCCCTTTCTAGGGTTTCTCCTAACACAAAATTGCAGCCACCCCCCTCACAATGTCCAGATCTTCCTCCCAAGCCTCCAAATCCCGAAACCCTAATCCCAAGATTTTTCAGCCGTTGGATCTGCATATGGACGCTCCAGATGCAGCCACGTCACCCATCCCCCTCCTCCAGCCTGCAGCCAGGGCGCTCGGGCCCCGCAGGGCCCCCAGGAACCGCCTCCAGGCCCGCTTGGGCCCGGATCGCCGCCGCTCGAGCTCTCCCGTGGAGGAGCCGCTGCCTCCAACACCGACGAGCGCCACCGGCCGCCTCGCCGCTCCGGTGAGCCCACCTCGCGCGCGGACCTCTCTCCCTCCTCCCTCCTCACCTCTCCTCTCCCTCTGTCGCAGGCTCTCCGCGCCGTCGCGCCATGGACGCAGCTACGCGCCGACCGGAGCTCGAGTTCGCCCCCACCAAGGACCTCGTGCCGCCGTCGTCCAGTCCTGGATCCGGAGAGATCCGGCAGATCCGCCTCGCCCTCCCCTCGCGGGACCTCCCATACCTGCGCTGCCTCGCTGCCGGAAAGCGGCCGGAGCCGCCGCGGCCACCCAGCCGGTGCCGTCAACCGCGTCCCAGAGAAGACGCGCTCGGCTCGCCCGACGCCCCAGCCTCCCGCTCGCCCACGTGGGCCAGCGACGTTCGTGGGCTGCACGCCCCCACGGCCCAGTCCGCTTTGTCAGCCCGCGGCGGGAGATGACTATCCCACGCCCAAGCCTTCAACTGGGCTCGGCCCGCGAGGTGAGGCGCCCCCATCTTTTTTTTCCTGCAGCGTGTTGGGCTTGGCCCATTTCCTGTTTAGCGCCCGAGCGACTTTTAATTATGTTGCGCCCCCTGTGTTAGGCCCGTTTAGGTAGATTCGGCCCGTTAGATGTTTTTTCTTTTCTTTTTCTAGTTTATTTATTACCAGATTGTATTAGATTTTGCGATGCCCGTATCTTTTTAAAGGTAGTTCGGATCGCGACGCTTTAAACATGAAAGTTGCTTAGTTTTTCGTGTAGAATAATAAAATGTTGTTGTTTTCCATGTTTGAACTGGTTAACTTGTTGTTTACCTGCTAATTACATCGCATGCCACTGTAAATTGTTTATTTAATAAAAAATTTACCGTAACTCTGTTTAAAATGTTTCTTATATGTTACTTGACTAGAATTTCATGTAGATTGTGTTTATGCTATTGTTTTCTGTTGTTAACCAACCTAAAATATGGTTTAAGGCATAACAGTACCGAATGCTTTAATTGTCGTGGGGCACTTGGTGGAATGCCATGTTTAGGATTGTGCATCACTTAAATTGACTAGCATAGATAGTTTATCTTATGCTTCACCTCTTGTCATGTTTGTGTGCTATGCCATGCTTGGGTGATATGCCATGTTAACAACCTTTGCTCACGTTGTGTAGCTAAACAACTTGAACTGATTCTAAATGTGCGGTATCGTCGTGTGTGACGGATACTCCACTTAACCTGTTAGTAACCGCTCCCGACGATAGACGCGATCGTATTGCGTTGTCTCGTGTTGCCTTCTTGTTGATGCTTGCTCGTCGATTTCCTTTTCCAGTGTTTCCTTCTTGTGTGCTTCCGCGGGTACCTCTCGGAGACGTTGCGAGCTTGAGATCGACTACATCTTCGGTTTCGTCTTCTCATCAGGTAAGGGGGAGCATATATCATGCTTATAACTTTCAGCTCACTCGCGCTTAGGTGTAGGATAGAACAATTGCTTGATCCTACCACTTTATATTCATGCCTCTCAAATAAACCCAAACAGCCATGTTCCTCCACATCCCAGCAAACCTTGTTCGGCTATGTTACTATTGCTCGCTGCTCAGCCACTGCTTAGTATGCATGCTAGGATGTTATCAACTGTTATCTTGTTACTCCTTGGATTAGTCTATCACATTATTATATTGTTGTGGATGATATGATTATTATAATGTTGACTATACTCGACGAAGGATGGAAGGTCTAGGCTATCCCGCCCCGACGCTTTGTTCCATTTGAGTCACCTAGGTCCCGAGTTCCGGGTATTGTGTCTCTTGATGAGCATGCCTAACCGCGTGTGGGATTTTATGGGGTCCCCTTTTCTTACCTACCTACCTTCAAAAATTTCTAGTGGTGGCCCAAGCTGATTTACCATTTGAAACCGTGTGTGTGTCTGTTGGATCTCTCATGGCAGATATTCTTTAAAACAACCTGGGCCAGTGGGGACATGGTTTCCCTATTGTCCCATCGTGACCGGCTGAGGACCCGGTCTCATGCGATATTAACCGGCAATCCAAACCTGGAGTCATACGGTAGAGACCAGATCGAGAGCGCGGTCGGCTCCTGAGATGGATGTCGACTCACCGGGGGCCACCCAAATTTGTTCGTTGTTACCTAGAGGGACCTGTCGTTTCGGATCTCTCGGGGCTAAATCATAAAATTGCTGCTTGTGATGGGTAGAAACTGAGAGAGATGGGCATGCGTGCGGAGCCTTGTAATGGGCAGTTGGTACACCCCTGCAGGGTTAAATCTTTTCGAGAAGCCGTGTCCACGGTTATGGACGACTTGAGACCTACTCCTTGTTCATAGACAACAACAACTGAGATAATCTTAATAATTTTATCAACGTGTGTGTGCCTTGACTGCTTCTTCTTCGTCGGGATACGAATGAGAGGACAAGGATAGGATAGGTGTTATGTTTTGTGTAAGTAGTTGTTAGCAAGACTTGTTGGAGGCGAATCTTCATCAAATGCTTGGTTCCCATCTTACTCTAAAATAGACCGTTAGCCACTCATATATTGCTAGTGCGTCTGCAACCTCACCACTACCCCCATCTTACCCGTGAGAAGTTAGTTACAAGACTTTTGATATAGCTCACCTCTTTCTTTTCTCTTTTACGCACGTTATGCAACGATCTTGGACTTCCGAGGAGCTCGACGACCCTTCTTCTGGACGCCTTCACGTAGACTCGACGACGACTAGTTAGGTGGATCCCGGCGGAGAACCTGGACCCGTGTGGTTACGGGAATGGTGTGTTTTACATTTGCCACTAGGCATTTGAATGTAGTCTGTACTCAGGCATGTATCTTTCGCTGATGTAATGTATTAAGGCAGTTGTATGCCGATTGTATGAGATGTTGTATCCATGTAGCTGTAATGTTGTGATATCATGTTGGAAATCCGGGGCATATGGCAATGTCATATGTCGCGGTGGGACCGATATGTGCTTCGTCCCCGGATCTGGATGGAAACATCTAGATCTGGAACAGTACCACATATTGGGCCTTACAGGACGACCGGCGTCGAGCGCAGCGACGAAGACATCACATCGACAAAGAGTAGGGACTGCGGGTTGTGTCGGGAATTCATCAAGGGTTAAAATGCAAAAAGACCGCCGCGTCATTCTTTTTGGGACGGAGGGAGTACCAGAAATTTATTTTAGAGATATGCACTGTTTTATTTCATTGATAGTGATTTCACAATCCTCTTATGGAGCATTCAGATTCGTGGGAATGTCTTTGTAATTTGAACTCAAAACATTCACGCCCCTTGCTTAAAAAGTGAGAAAGATTGGTTGATTTTTTTTTTGAGAAAACACACCCTACTTTATTCATTCACCAAAACATGTTGAAAAATACAAGACGGATCATGGGGTTGGAGTAACCACATGTGCCGCCCACACGAGAGACTTCAAGAAAACTTGACAATGTTATGAGCATCTAAATTAAACTTCCTACTTTCGAACATAAAATCACAAGAGCCAAAGCTTGACGACCTCATCCAAATTTCCGTGATTATCGACTTGTGGCGATTTCCAGTATTGTCGTGGAAGTCCTGGATCACCGTCTTGCAGTCACTCGAAATCACCACCTTCTGGAGTCCCAAATCCAGAGCTAGAGCAAGACCTTCTCTACATGCCAAGGCCTCCAAAGTCGTCGGATCAGTCATCCCTGGTATAACAAGCGCAGAGGATCCCAAATAATCACCGTTGTTGGTTCGGAAAATTGCGGACACGACACCCGATGAACCATCCAAGGTGTGGCCACCATCAACCTTGATTTTGAAGCTTCCGTCAGTTGGTGTACTCCACACACAACCCGCTTGTGGAGCAGTCCTCCTTGAGTTGCTCACGTGCGATAACAGGACTTTCCTGTCCAAGATATTCAGCTCTGCTATGAGCCTCGAAACAAAGTCATGTGTAGCCCATGGAGTTTAGAAAATATTCGCACGTATTGCTTTTCTGCAAGCCGTCCACACTGCCCACAAAGTAATCACCAACCGTGTAAATTGTGCTCTTTGCAGCTTCTCCTGAAGGCTGAAAAGCCAAAGTTTTGCTGACGGTTCTTGCGTTTCAGCCATAACTTCGATCAACTCTTCTCCAGCTAGTGACCAGTCGCACCTAGCCATGGAACATTCAATCAGCGAGTGCTTCCAAGAGTCCACCACCCCACATAAAATACAGCAGTCCGACGGAGACATATTTCTATGTTTTCTAACATCTTCAGAGGGTAATGAATGCCTAGCCAGTCTCCACAAGAACGTCTTGATCTTGGAAGGAATTTGCATACCCCATAGAGCAGTCCATCCCACCTCGTCCTCTAGCCCGTGCGAGTGATTCTCTCTTCCAGATAAAAGTGCTTCCCGTTGGGATTTAACATCATGCAACAATCTGTAGCAAGACCAAACTGAGAAGGAACCCTTCTTGTCGTAGTGCCAGCACCAAGAGTCATCCACTTGAGCTGTACATAAAGGGATCCCAGAGATTATCCGGGCGTCAACTGGCAAAAAATTATGCAGTAGCACGTCTTGCTTCCACGACGCCTTCGTATGATTAATCAGATCAGCAACTAGTGTCGGTCCATTGGCATTGATTCTCGCCATAGGTGTCATCTGGTAGTCTCTGGGAAGCCAATTGTCCACCCATATCCGCGTGTTCTGACCATCTCCAATCGATCTCCGTAGACCAAGTACTAACGCGTACCTGCCTTCGATGATGGATCTCCATATGTGACTCGGATGGTTCCCAACTGTCGCTTCCAGGATTGAAGTATCCGGGAAGTAAACTGCTTTCACTAAACGAGCACATAGAGATTCTGGTGAGGTCAATATTCTCCAAGATTGCCGTGCTAACAAAGCTAGATTGAACAACTCCATATCTCTAAAACCCAAGCCGCTAGACCGTTTTGGTTCTGTCATTGATTTCCAGGAAACCCAATGTGGCTTCCTTTTTCCTTCTTTGCTCCCCCAGAAAAACTGCCTAATGATTTTATCAAGGTGTTCACAAAGTCCCCTTGGTAACTTGAAGTAGGACATCGAGTAAACCGAGAAAGCTTGGGCGACTGATTTTATGAGAACCTCCTTCCCCGCCGCAGAAATTGTTTGATCTATGTATCCTTTGACTTTTCCCCAAACACTGTCCTTCACGCCCAAGGATCATGACCTATCTCCAATGACGAGCTGTCTTCCATCGTTAACGAGGGTAGGAAGAAGGATAAGCAGCCCGAGCGTAGTGTTAAAAAGAAGTGTACAATTGTGTTTGCAAGAGATGGGCCATGATATATACTTTCTCCATTTCAGAATATAAGATGTATTTATTTATTTTAATGTCAAACATATGCGTGTTTGACCAAGTTTTTAGAAAAAAGTAAAGATATCTACATTATCAAATTTGTATCATTAGATCCACCCTGAAAAGTATTTTCATATTATATTTATTTTGTATTATAGATGTTGTTATTTTACTCTATAATCATGGTCAAACATAAACGAGTTTGACTTGCACGGAAAACAATACACCTTATATTCTGAAATAGAGGGAGTATTTATTTCTCTTGTTGCAACATGGTTATGTTTCATAATTTATGACAAACACGAGCACATTATCCACCGAAACAACAGACAATGGGCCCCACAACCGGCCCTCTTATTTTATCATCAATCATGCATCCTGGGTAGCAAATAACCATGCGTTACATACTTCAGAATCGAGCCACTGCATAACTTAAACCTGGAATGCTAGTGCAGTTCATACAAAAACCTACATTCACATCAAAATACATTATATGTGTATGCTCCATAAGATCGTGTACCTCCGTCTTTGGGGAATTATGCATATTTCAGGAAATTTGGATGATAGTGGTACATATTGTAACTGCTGTGAAGAAGGAATAAAGTGGAACGGCTATGAGGGTTTTTGCCCTAAACTTCACAGTCAAATAAAATAAAATTGGATGATAGTGCCAACTTCATGCAAATGTCATCTCGTGAATTATCACAAGGTGTAGATGTGTTCCTGCCTAGAAACTGGCGTCCTCTGTTGTCGGCCTCCTCAAGAAATAGCGCAAGCTGTTAGCCAGAACCTGCAGGATACACTGGTGATCAGTGAAATTACATAGATGACATTTGGCTACAATCAGGATGGTCTACTATATATATTTTTTCCTTTTTCGCCAGATCAAAGCAGGGCTTTTCTACCTATCCTGGTTCCATAGTAATCAGATGAGACATCCAATAGATAATTGTGGGCACGATGAGTTACCTGTTGCAAAGCCTTGATCAATGGCCTGCCCCGGTAACTGACATGGAATTTTGCCTTAGCCAGTAGCCCCTACACAATACAAAATCTCAGCAGAAGAATAACGTTTTTAGATAAAAGAAAACTCAAAATGACTGGTGTCACCTCAGTGTCAAATTCTCCAGATTGGACAGTGATATTGATGTCAGCAATGATCTTAACAAGATCAACCAGCAAGCCTGGACGGTCAGCTGATTCCACAACAAGTAAACTGGGGGAACATTGGAGGAGGTCAAATAATTGCGATCTTATACTTATGGGGAAATAACAACAATATAGCAAACTGATGATCTTACATCGGTCAAGCCTAGTAAAGTGAAGATAATGCTAAGGGATATCTTATAGCCTAGCAATGCATTTTGTTATTCAAAATCATCCAAAAAAAAATCTGGTTCTCGCAGGAAAAAAATCTCGCCAGACATTTGATATGACAGATACATCAATGACGGCTAAATATCCAGTCAGATATCATCTTTAGGACACAAGCTTGATCCACAAAAGAAGAAGAACCATCTTTAGGACACAAGCTTGATCGACAAAAGAACAAGAACGAAACATTATATTGCGTCTAGCCCATAACATGTACTGTACTTTATTAGGATGAAAGCCAAGGTACATGAATTTTATTTGTATTATGAAGAATAAAGCAACAGGGGATTTTTGGCTAATACCTTCTTTCAGGACCATCATCATAGATTTCTATGTGAGTTGCTATGTCCACATCAACCTGCCGATTTACATGGAAAAACTATTTACATATACAAAAAATGTAAGAATCTCGAGCGCATCAATAAGGGAAGACATTATTCTGATGCAACATCAGACTGCAATTTCATGGCCATAGTATGAGAAGTTCATCCAAGTTACTATACTCAACATATGAATCTATTTTGCAGCAAGGTGTTGTCAAAATCATGTTTACCATAAGAAATTTTTATGTGGTCAGTCTTAGCAATCATTCGGGTCGATACAAATTTACAGACAAGACATTCCTGATTCCTAGCATGAAGTTCACTAGAACATACTGCCTTGTACCACTTCATATGTCCTCCTAACGCATAGATAAGTAATAAGATTTTAAGGGCGTCCATATAGTTCAGTTTTTTTCAGGTATTCAAGGTCAGTGAGGTAGAAGGTGTGGACTCTTTGATTTATGGGTGGACTTAAAGGAGTACCACTTCCGTAGGAGGCTCTAGCCCAAAAGTTGCACCCATGGCCAATTGACTGCTAGCTTCCTGGTGTCAAATAAATAAAAGATGCAGACGTTAGTTTACAAGATTTAAGTTGACATCTTAGAACAGGAAAAAAAGGGTTGAGGGAAATTACAGGATGATACTCGAGCATGTTGTTAATAATTGTCAGTCTTACTGCTTCTAATAACTCCGGGTCATCAATTTTGCGACCAGTTGACCTGTAGAGTATTGATATCACACATTCTAGCCAAGAACTGATAGGTGCAGAAAAGTACATTGAAGATGTTAGTACCAAGAGCACAGATTCTCTGATTTGGACTCTGTTTTTAGGCTGCTGAAAGGTACAGCTGCTTGTATTGCATACTGCTATATACATAGAGTACGGTACTGGGTGAGTCAGTTTGTACTTGACAGCCCAGGACAGCTTAGTGCTAACCAGGATGATGGCAAAACAGAGTTGGCTATTGCTAATAGTTGTAAGTCAGCAAGCTAATCTTACTAACTAAAAAAACTACAACAATCTATAAATCTATGCTACAGGACAAGGATTATCCTAACATTCCCCCCTAATCCTTGTGTATCTACTTGATCAACCATTCCATTTTGGCACGTAGCTCCTGAAAGTTCACTCAACCCCGATTTTATCTGATGCTGGGGCTTATACTTCCATCTCCTGAACTGGGGCTGATGTTTGATGTGCTCACGGAAGACTGGATTTTTGGCTAATGCTAGGGCAGATTTGGTGTCCATCATTAGCTCAAATGAGTCAGCTTTTCTTCCATGAAGTTCACCAAGCAATGGAGCTAGCCCAATTCCCTGTGTTGCAGCAGTTGTGGCTGCTACATATTGTGCCTCGCAAGAAGACGGGAAACAACTGTTTGCTTGAGAGATTGCCAACTCACCAAGCAGCTGTCAAGGAAGAACGGTATGCCATTGGTGCCCTTCCTGGTATCAATGTTGCTGGCTAAGTCATTCGCATAGTAGCCAATTAGTCGTGCCTCCTTTGCCTTCCCGACTGTAGCGTAGACCATAGTGCATCATGCCGGCAACATAATGAAGGATTCGCTTCACTGCCATCATGTGCTCCTCTGTGGGTCGCTCTATGAATCAATTGAGGAACCCAACAACAAAGGCCAGGTCAAGCCATGTGTGGCATCTCTGCGCATTTTAAAACCGTACCAAAAATAAACCAAACTCAACCAATTTTATGTTTTTTGGTTTCTGGTAAGGTATGAAATTCCCTTGCTGTTTTGAATTCTGGTTTTTCTAGTATTATACCGAGAAACCGAACGGTTAACCAAATTAAAAATTATATATTTATATTTTTTTAGCAAACAACCATATACAAGCATCACGTGGATTCTATTCCCATCTGCTCGCTCCATTCTTCCAGATTCCCCCCTGCTTCCTTCTTCCAGACTCCCCCGGCCCCTCCCCTTCTCCCTCCAGCCTCGCCGGTTCATGGCCTTTGTTGGTCTCTGGACAAGTGTAGCTCAGTGTTAAGGTTCCGTGGCGTGAGTCCAGGCAGTGGTTCTTCCCCTCCAAGTGTGTCACTGTGAGCAGCATCGAGTCAATTTTCATCATCTGCTGATGGTGTAACAAGTTCTGGAGTTGCTTGAGCTGGTGCAGTAGTTGCAGCAGATGGAGGCGACGGTGGTGCAGCGGCTGGGGCACTTTGAGCCCCATGTCTCGGACAATGCAGGCTCGTCATCTCCTGAACTGGACACCTGGCTGGGCCTCGTGGTATGACGACAGATTGTATTGCATGTCGAAGACGCTGCCGGATATGTGCCACTGTCTGCTGCCCAGTCACAGCCACATTCTTCATAGAAGATAACGTCGCGGGTGATGCGGACATGCCTTGTTGCAGGATAGGCCTTCACTCCTTTTAGCCGATGAAGACAGTGGGAGAACTGTGGTCGTTGAGCTTGTGCAGGTTCCCATGTTCCTTGACATACGCTAAACACCCAAAGGTGTGAACTGTGAAGAGTCATCGAGCTTGTGCAGTTCCCCCGTTCCTTACATATGCCAACCACCCAAAGTTGTGAAGGTAGTGAACTGTTGGCTTGAGGCCATGCCATGCCTCGTAAGGTGTCTTTCCAGTGAGGGGTTTGGTGGGACCACGATTGAGCAAGAAGACACCTTCCTCACTGCCTCCCCCTCAAAATTTTGCTGGCATGCTCCCCCATTTCAGCAATGCACGCCCTGTTGCCACCACTGTTTGGTTCCACCGCTCGACAACACCATTCTGCTGTGGCGCATATGGTGTGGAGAAGTGGCTATCCATGCCTTCGTGCACAACAGGCGGCGAACTCCATCGAGGTAAACTCACCACTGTTGTCCGTGCGGAACACGTGCGTCCACTCTGAGCTTCTGCTGCTGCCTGAATTCTTTTGAAGGCATTACGTTCGCTATTCTTGGCAGCCAGGAGCATCACCCACATGTAGCGAGTGGGATTGTCCACCAGCAGCAAGAAGTAGCGCCGTCCTCCAGGTGTCGCCGGCGAAACAGGACCACAGAGGTCGCCATGGATGAGCTCAAGTAGCTCCTGCACGTGGTACCTTGCTTGCCGAGGGAGTGCACCGTGACGATGCTTGGTGATGATACACGTGTCACAGAGCTACTCCACATGATGCAGCCATGGCAGCCCACGTGTCATGCAAAGCATCCCATCTTCTCAAATGTGTCGAAATTGAGATGCACATATCTCTCATGCCACCACCAAGCGGCATTGTCATGGCACGCAGAGAGACATAAAATTTGATTCCTTTTACGCCTAACCCGAACAAGGAGACGACCTTGCCGATCCAGATAGCCGCTGAGGCCTTGTGTTCGCCGTTCTTGCCAGTGAAGATGATGGTGCCAATGCCCCTAATATCGACGAAGGAACCATCACCGAGTTTGACGGTGCCGGTTGTGGCGCCAGTGTCGAGGTACCAGCCCTTAATTCGCTCAGCGTCGCTGCTAATGCCAAGGTAGGCCTTTGCTTTCGGCTCATCGATGTGAATAGGAGCATGCTCTAGAGCTGGAGTGGTGTTGTGCACCACTATGGCTGGGGCTGGAGCAATGCTATCCTGCACCAACATGGCTGGGCCTGGAGTGATGCTGCCATGCACCACCATGGCTAGGGCTGAAGTGATGTCCTGCACCTCTGCTGCTGGGGCTGGAGCAGCGCAGACCTGCGCCTTGAGGAGAGCCATGTTTCTCCTGGGCTGTCAGCACTCATTAGCCCAGTGGCCACAACACCCACATTTGTGGCATGTGTCATCGCATGGGCCGTCCCTGGGTGCTGAGCGATTGTTGCTGCCCTGTCAACCCTTCTTTTTTTTGCGGGGTGGTCATCGTCGTTGCTATGCACTGCCGCGTGCAGGCCTGGAGGAGCTGCTCCCTTGGTGCTCCTGCATCTTCTCCAACCACTGCTGCACACTGAGAAGAAGCCTGCCTTGCTCACGCGGAGGCTCCTACGACTCGAAACAGTGGGACCTCCTCCAACGAGGAGGGTCTAAATCAGAATGGCGAGCTGTGAGAATGTCTCAAGGACTTGAGATGAGTCAATCAGTTCCCCAAGTGCGGTGAGGCTGGTCACGAGGTTGGTGAGGCGCACCGCGAAGTCATCGAGTCGACAGGTTCCCCGTCATGGAACTAGATCGTCTCAAATTCCTTCCTCAGCTGCTGCGCCTTGCCCTTCTGCATGTGGTTGGTACCAACACACATGGCTCGAACTGCCTCTCACACCTCCTGCAGCACAGCATGCAAGATGACCTCCAGCGCTATTCGATCTTCCTGGAAGTCATTGATGCCAAGCTCGATTGCCTCCCGGAGACCCCGAGCCTGCAGCATCACCTTCATGAAGAGGCTCCATTCAGCGTAGTTCATCCGCGTCAGTGTTGGGTACTTGCCACCGCCTACGCCATTCCCAACACACTCAAGGACGACCTCACACCTTCCAGCGTCACGGCCGTCTTGGTGGTGGTGAAGGGGAATGGTGCCGCGGCTGGGGAGACGGACTGCGGGCAGCGCCCTGCCCTGAAGCTGACATCTCTTAGGATCCTCTCCTCAACCTGCTCCCAGACCAATTGTTAGTAGCAGGAGCACAGGTTCTCTCATTTGGACTCTGTTTTTAGGCTGCTGAAAGCTACAGCTGCTTGTATTGCATACCCTATATATATAGGTACGCTTAAGTGAGCATGAGTGTAGAATATCTTATTCTACACCCCTAGACCATCTTGGATCCCCATTCTATATATATATATATATATATATATATATATATATATATATATATATATCCTAACAGAAGAAAGATGTCACATTCTGCTGTAAGTGGAAGATTGAACTTATATGAGAAATTTCTCATGCCAAGCTTTGCATATCTGAAATAATAATAAAATGATCCACTTACGATTTTGTTATAGCGAATCTATTGTGCTTGCCCGAAGAATCAAGGCAAACGCTAGCTTTCACAACATTTAACCCTAAATTCCTCAGGGCACTCATCTGCACATAAAACAGAACACAAAATTAATCAGCATTTCATGAATCCAAGATGGTGAAAGTAAGAACCTAAGAGTGATGAATGGTTGAGGTATATTGAATAAACAACGTAAACAACACACAGTATCAAGAAGATCCCCAAGACGGTCACCCAAGGTAACTTCCACAATAGTTGCATCCGGATCCGAGTCTTGATCTATTATAACTTTCGGTGTAGGAACTGTATCGGCGTTGCTAGAGCTCCCGTCCTGCTAAACAAAGTATATGCGGTTGAACATGGATGATTATCCAATGTCTTGTGGTAAGCAATGCTATCTACCTCAACAGCTGCAGGCGAAGCAGCTCTAGGAACCTTGAATGCTGGAGACGACAATCTAAACAAGAGAAAGAACAGTTGTAAGTAATACACATGTGCAATATATATTGAAAATTGTATGAGGTTGGGTTGTAATAAGACAAAATATTAAAGGGCTGAATGAGACAAACAAAAAATAAAAAGGTTTCATCAAATTAACGTCAATGCACTGTGCAGCAACAAGACCACTCACTGGAACAATGGATGGAAATCATAATAGTTTCAACACCAGAAAGTATATTCATTGGATGGAAACAAATTGATTCAAAGAAAGCAAGTATTCACACGGCGCAGCAAGAGTTTATGACACAATAAAATAGAATAAAGGAAAATGCTTTTAACATATAGTTGGTTGCAACAGAAAAGAGTAAATTTTGCCAAGACCAGAAACCAGAATATAGTGTCAAGCTTGATCATATCAGTCTGCAAAAGAAACTAACACATAAGTTGACACCTACATGTTTTAGTATATTCATAGCAGTTTTAACATATACTCCGAAATTAGTTGCAACTGGAGGCCTGTAAATCTACAAAGCACCAACTCGAAGGCAATAGCATGCACAGCTCTAAAATATTTAGGGCCACCACCAATTGTTGTGGAACCAGAATTTCACAAAGGCCTCTCACACTTTTAACAAGAATTAACCAAACTATTAGTATCTGACTGACTGGTATATTCTGCAGCTGAAGCAAAACAAACAGTCTAAGCATCAAGTTACATCATGACGAAATCATTATGTAAATTAGTGTACCAAGGATAGCCGGTGAGTCAAACAAAAAATTATGCATCCCACTGAACAACAGTATTATGCAGAATTCACTTTTAGAGATCATCCGTTCTAAAAACTCCATAAGAGCTCGAATGTTTGGAGCTAAGGCCACGAATCTTCAAATCCGAGCACAGCATGTTACCATCCAAACACACTGAAACGGGAAAGAAAGACTCTGAATCTGATGTGCCCAAAAGCGGAAGAAAATCTGGGACAGTGTGCTCACCTCAGCTTAGCGGGAGCCGCCGGCGCAAGTGGCCGCCATCCGGCAAGCGGACGGTTCCCGGACGCCGGCGGGGACACGCCGGAGCAGGTACGGAGTGTCCCGGCGCCGATGGTGACGGCCATTTCTGCAACAACGGCGAAAACAATCCAAGAAACGTGCGAGGATCAAATCTTGTCAAAGGAACGGGGCGTGGGATGGTGCTACAAAGGAGAAGGCGGTGGTGATGGGATCATGACGAGGATATCTACGGCTGTCGCGGCGGCTCTATCCATAGAGGGGGTGGTGGAAACGGGACGACCTCGCGGCCTCACCTCAGCCTCCCTCCGCTCCACATATATATCTCGCTCACCCACTCTTCCGTCTTCCGTCCCAGTACCAGTAATGTCCCTTTCTGAGGGTGAGGGGAAGCCAGCAATCTGGACAACCGGAAAATGAAAAGCTGAGCACACTAGTAGGCTAGGTTTTTAGCTGGACTTTGGATTGGATGGGTCTTTGCACATTCGACTCAAGCCTCTTGTAATTGACATTGCTTTCTTATACAAAAAATATATGTTCAAATAAGAGTTTTTTGTGGCCGAAATCAAATGGTACTCCCTCCGTTTCAAATTATATGACTTCCATTTATTCATATGTATACTGAGGGAGTAAGATGTTTCTATATTAATCTAAAAAGCTTACAAACAGTATGATCTTTCGTTGTAATTTTACTTTCTTTTTAACCATGAATCATGGAACAATTACAAAACACCATCGTCCTCGTCTTTTTATAACTTCATAGCAACATATGGACATTGTGCTAGTAAAGCAAACTCTAGGAGGTTTTTTTCGGAAAAGGAGCATAACCCCGGCCAATGATGCATCTAACCATATATTATTAAAATTGCAGAATCCAGCAGACGAACAACCTTGACTCAAAAATAAAGCGAAAAATAAACCCAGAGGCCGTATACCTCGCGACAGTAACTTCTCCAGATATCCACTAACCCTATGATACAAAACACATCAAAAACAAAAAAAAATACACAATTCCTAAGCTACACCTTCAAGAAGGAATCGTCGCTCGTGCGCCGATGATGGCGAGTTCACCACAAGATTGAACTCCGAATTCTCATCCCCAAAGCTAAGCTTCAAACCACCACCTTCAACAAGGACACGACGCAAGCGCGCGTTGATATAGCCCGATCAGAGATCTTGTGTTTTCATCGAATTGCGTAAACTCGTCGTTGAAGACTCCTGTATCATCCGCTAGTGGCGGAGCTACACTGAAGAACTGGGCGGGCCAAACCTAGGATGATGCTGGTAAAGTGTTGTAACGATATGTGTATATGGGCTGGCTCTAAGTATACATTTGTTTTTTGCAAAAATATTGGGCAGGCCATAGCCTGGTTTGGCCCTAACGTAGCTCCACCAGTGCCATCCGCCCTTATCCGTCTATCGACACCACGATAGCCGGATACCTCTGAAGAAGACAACAGAAGACAAAAACGTCCCATACCGCCTGCCTTCCGCTACTATCGCACCACCTTCGTTCCAGCAAGAACAGGCTAAACATGCCACCTCCGCCAGAGCCATCGTGCATCACCCGCTGAAGGCAGGCATGACTTGACGTCTCCACATAAGACGTCGTGCGTACATCCGCCGGTAGCACATTCACCGGTAGCTCCACCTGTCGGCGACAAGTATTGTCCGACAACTCCGAGAGAGGCACGTGTGTCACCTGCCGAGCCACATCGAACCCGATCTGTTGATGGAGGGGACGTCCCATACCGCCATGCCGCCATCTCGAGATCCAGACTCCAAGTCGCCCTCACGACCCGGAGTCCGCCACCGTTGATGGAGAGGGGACGTCGCCCCGATTTCGGGGACTACAGGGAGCACCCACCGCCGCGCCAACCGCTATCGTTGCCCATACAACGGAACAGCCGTCGCGATCCAACATCCAGCGTCGTCGACGCCGGAGGAACCTCCGGCCGCCACGCGCGTCCTGCGATGACCCCGGGAACGGGATCCCAATATCCGTCGCCACCAGGACCCTCCACCTGGCCATCCTCCCCGGCGGAGGGGACGACGCCACCACCATAGTTGAATCTGGGCCAGACGGGGCCGTTGCCATCGCCAGGCCTAGATCCAGGCTGACCGCCGCCGCCACCACCGCCATCGGCAACGTCCAGCCCCACCACCATCCTGAGGCCATGCCCAATCGATGACCACGTCGCGCCCAACCGGACTCCACCCGCGCCGCAAACGCCGCCGCCGCCGCGGGTCGAGGCAGCCACACCCCACGGATCCGACGCCCTCGCCGTCGTTCGATCCTGGAGAGGAGGAACATCCCTCTGCCACCGCCGGCCAACGCACGGGCTTAGCCCGGTGCCAACCCTAGGCGGCGACGGAGGGGATTGGGAGGGCGGATTTGGAGGTGCTGACAGCCAAGGTCAGGGCCCCTCGGCCGCCCGCGCGGGGGGCGACGGAGGGGAGAGGAGGGGCGCGGTGGAGAGGAATTGACGGCGGGGGTGACGCTAGGTCAGAGGAGTCGCGTGAGGAGTCGCGTCCTTCCTTCGATAACTATCTTAAGTTATGAGATAGGAGATACGGTAACACTTTATACTGTAAAAGATTTAAGTTAAGAGAAAACTCAGCCTCATCTGACTGATTGCTGCGCGTGTCCGTTGTCTTCATAATCGTTCGATTATTTTTCATTGTGCGGCACGAAGCATCTATCAAATTACGACACATATTTTTGCAACACGGGCCGTGTTGCAAATAGTCAAGCGTAACTTGCAAACCCGTTAAATGTTCTTTTATAATGTCAATGTCGATCATGTTTCTAAAACACGAGGAATTATGTAAAGGGCATCATTCAAGGGCTATCCCATACTATATCAGCTATATGAAAAGAACACCATGTTTATAAAACATGTGAATATTACGGAGAACGGCATCCAACGAAAAAAAGAAAAAAACTCATGCATCAAACGACTCGAGATCAGGCTGGTCTTTTTATGCTGGTCTTTTAAAAAGACCAGCATGTAGACGCGTAGCACACCCCTTAAGTGTTTTTACAGTACGGAGCACCGACGAAATAGATATCGTAAAAGTCGTTCCATGTTAGATGTGAAGCCCACTCATCTTCATTTGAATTTACAGTAAGGTCCCTATAAAATAGCACAAAAGACATTTAAACCAAGAAAATATTTAAATTCGGTCCCAGGAGAGGAGAAGAGCTGAATGACCTAATCGACCACAAGGATGCGTGTGACGAGGGATGCGAAGTTGTCGTGCGGCGACAAGCACGAGGGGCGCAGTGGCATTGAGCTCGGTCGTTGGCATGGCCTCGACGCATGGAGGGAGCACACACAAGTCGCTTCATGCGATTCAACCTTAGGATGATGCTGGGTGGCGAGGGACATGGGAGGCAAGGATGGACGAGTACGCGGGAAGCAAGCTCATGCCGTTTGTAACACCCCGGGTGTCATGCTACAATAATCATTTTGCTAATGAAAATTACTGTGCTAAAGCATTCCTTGATCATCATGAATCAAATCAAATTTCAAAACCCCTTTGAATTGATTGTAAAAACAAAGTGCAAAATAAAACTTTGCCCAAAATTCATGCAACCAATTTTGGAAAATCCCTAAAAATCCGTAGACTATGTATGTTCAACCAACATTGGGTATTTATTTGAATACTTAAATATTGCAAACAAATCTTAACAGTAGCAAAACAACAATATTTAATCATTTTAAATATAGCAATGTTTCAAATGAATTTATTTGGGCACAAAACTTTTTGTGGCACTGTTATAAAGTGCATCCCTAATTTTGGTACATGATTAACATTTTACAAAAATGAAACAATTGCCAAATAAATTCTAACAGAAAGAAATAGGGAAAAGAATAACAAAATGTATTTTTTTTTGGAAAAAGGTTATCTAGCGCACGGGGCAGAGCCCTCCAACTGGGCCCAGCCCACCACCACCCCGGCTGTAAGGCCCGATATGCGGTACTGTTCCAGATCTAGGTATTTCCACCCAGATTCGGGGACGAAGCACATATCGGGCCCACCGCGACATATGACAAAGCCATATGCCCCGGATTTCCAACATGATATCACAACATTACAGATACAAGGATACAACATCTCATACAATCGGCATACAACTGCCTCAAATACAATATAACAACAGAAGATACATGTCTGAGTACAGACTACAAGCAAATGCCTAGTGGCAAAGAGAAAAACATCGATCCCATAACCATAGGGGTCCAGGCCCTCCGCCGGGATCCGCCTAACTAGTCGTCGTCGAGTCTCCACGTGAAACGTCGATCACCATACCTGTTGTCGATCAAGAACCCTGAAAAGAGTTTGGGGGTAGTATCATGAGTACAGAAGTACTCAACATCTAACTGTAGTGGTCATCTGACCCAGGAAGGACTTCATCACTCGTCATTCTAGGACAACTAGTAGTTTACGGTAAGGAAGGGGTAAGTGGTGAGGTTGCTGCCGCACTAGCATTTATGAAGTGGCTAACGATCTGGAGAGTAAGATAAGAAGCCAAGCATTCGATGAGGAATCGCCTCCAACAAGTCTGCTATCCACCTAGATACGTAAACATAACACCTATCCTATCCTTGTCCTCCTCTTCGCATCCCAACGAAGAAGAAGCAGTCAAGGCACACACACACGTTGATCAAGTTATATTAAGATTATCTCGGTTGTTGTTGTCTATGAACAAGGAGTAGGTCTCAAGTCGTCCATAACCGTGGACACGGCTTCTCAAAAAGATTTAACCTGCAGGGGTTTACCAACTGCCCATTACGAGGCTCCGCACGCACGCCCATCTCTCTCAGTTGCTACCCATCACAGGCAACCATTTTATGATTTAGTTCCAAGAGATCCGAAATGACAGGTCCCTCTAGCTAACAACAAACAAATTCGGGTGGCCCCCGGGGATTCGACACCCAATCCAAAAGCTGGCCACGCTCTCGAATCGGACTCTTCCGTCTCAACAGGGTTTGGGTTACCAAGACGCCTCACGTGAGGCCTCGGGCCCTCGCCGGTCAAAGGTGGACCAACAGGGAACCATGTCCTCACTGGTCCGGGTTGGTTTAAAAACTACTGGCAGCTGACTAGCACACACACGGTTTCAAATGGTAAATCAACTTGGGCCACCACTAGAAATGCTTGAAGCTAGATAGGTAAGAAAAAGGGACCCCATAAAATCCCACACGCGGTTAGGCACGCTCAGTCTTAAAACCAATAACCGGAACTCGGATCCTAGGTGACTCGAATGGAACAAAGCGTCGGGGCGGGATAGCCTAGACCTTCCATCCTTCGTCGAATATAGTCAACATTATAATAATCATATCATCCATAACAATATAATAATGTGATATCCCAAACTAAGGAGTAACAGGGTAACATCGTAGCATCCTAAGCATGCATACTAAGAAGGGGCTGAGCAACGAGCAATAGTAACATAGCAGTACAAGGTTTGCTGGGAAGGGACATGGCTGTATCGGTTTGAAAGAGGTTGTAAACATGTGGTAGGATCAAACATCGAACCTAACCTAGACTAGCATGCAAACCGCTGGTTGAAATAGAATGGATCATAAGTAATGTATAGTCCTTGCCTATTGATAAGTCGGGTTCCGAAGGTGTAGTTGATCGCAAGCTCGCATCGTCTCCGAAGGTACCCGCGGAAGCACACAAGACGATAAACACTGGAAAGCAATCATCGAGCAAGCACTCTATTACTACGGGGGCAACACAAGATCAAGAAGACATCACACGACACGACAACGCGATACGGATCTATCGTCGAGGACGGTTACTAACAGTTTAAGTGGGGTATCGGTCACACACGACGAATACCGCACGTTTACGGTGGTTCAAGTTGCTTAGCTACATGTGATCAACAATGGTTGTTAACATGGAAACTCAAGAAATCATGGCATAGCACACAAACATGTCAAGAGGTGAAGCACAAAGTAAACTATCTATGCTAGTCAATTTAAGTGAGGCACAACCTAAACATGGCATAACTCTAAGTGCCGCACGATGATTAAATGATTTAGTACTGTTCTGTCCTAAACCATATTTTAGGTTGGTTAACAACAGCAAACAATAGCATAAACACAAAGTACACGAAAAACTAATCAAGTTACATATAAGGCACACTTCAAATGGAGTTACGGTTAAAAAGATACAAGCAAAACAAGTTACGAGCACAATCTGCCAACATCCGGAAGCACACTTTAGAGCAATGCATAAACAGGATAATCAATGCAAACATGCTCACAAATGATATGAAACTAAAGTAGACATGACAAGGAAGGCATGGCAAAAAGAATCATGCAAATAGGCATCATAGATCAAAAGATATTAAGCATGCAACATGGCATCACAAAGTAACAGACTTAGTGAAAAACAGAGGTGGCTGTCAAAAACAACAGCATAACAACTTTGGAGCTCAATAACTATATGACCAGCAAGCATATCATGACAATGCAATACATATAATGGAAGTAGACATGATGCTTAACAATATGCAATTGGAATCACTCAATTCCGATAAACGGTCGCGACACACTCGTCGACCGAAGTTGCAACAAAATATAAACAGCAGCACACTAACAGCAGGGTAGCTACTTTGGAGCAAGATACAATCATGATGCAGCAAGAAATTATGGCATGTGAATGCATGGAACTGAAGTAGAAACAATGCTTAACGCAACGCAAAAGGAATCACTCAATTCCGACGTACGGTTGCGAAGCAACCGTCGCCCGAAGTTTCAATAAAATAACAGTTTCAGCAAGTTTAACAGCAGCAGTTGCAATTAATGACCTGATGCCCTGTTTAGCACACGATTACACAATCAAGATGACCTCAAATGCAAATTCTCACAAAAGATAAATTAAAGTGCACACAATTCCGAGCAACTTTTGTTTTGGAGGCACGTTCATCGGAGCTACGGATCAACGGGAAATTACGTCGCAAAATCGAATCAGCAGCATAAATTCCTCCAGACTTAGCAAAATTAGCAGAAAAACTGAGAGAAAAAAGGAGTGGGTTGCTCACGTTGGGCCAGGCCCAGCTGCGTTAGAGAGGCCATGGGCCTCGTTGGTGGCGTGGGCCGCGTGGCTGCAGGCCGGCGTGCTGGGCCAGGCCAGCCCACCTGGCAGGGCAAGCGGCTCGGCTCCGCTGGATCGACCGCCTGAGCGGGCACGGCGCGACGCCGGCGGCGCTGCAGGTCCGGTGAGCCTGACCAGGCAGAGACGGGCGCGGGGGCCGCGGGCGAGGCGGATCTGGCCGTGAGAGGGGTCGCCAGCGCCGGTTCCAGGCGCGGTTCGAAGCGGAGGGTGGCCGGCGAGCTCGGCCCGAGCTTGGCTCGGCCGTCCATGGCAAAAACGGCGCGGCGGCGCCCGCTTGGTTCCTGCAGGGGGAGAGGGAGGTCAGGGAGATGATAGGGAGAGAGAGAAGAGAGAGGAAGAGGGCGCGGGGAGACGAGAGGAGGCGCGGTGGCCGTCGGCTGCGGCCTGCTGGCCGGAGGCGAGAGGCGGCGGCTCGGCCTCCATGGGCAGCTGCTTGAGGAGAGAGGAGGAGGGTAGGTGGGGAGCTTCCAGGGCCGTTGGATCGGCTGATCCAACGGTCCAGATCCGCTGGGGCCTAGGGTTTGGATTTTTGGGGGTAAAGCTGCGAAAATGAGGCAATTTTCCAGGGGGGTGGCTGCAATTTTGTGGCTAGGAAACCCTAGAAAGGGGTGGGAGTGTGGTGGTCTTTATATAGCCCAGGTGGCTGGCAGTTTGCAAAAACATCCCCGGTTTTTCTCTCGCGCGCGCGGTGCTCACGTTTCTGACCGCCGGGGGTCCGCAGTACCTTCGATTCGGGTAAAACTTCGAACTGCGCGATCAGCGCGTCGAGCCGGCGGCGTTCACCTCGCGCTGGAACCGTTCCGAGAACACTTTCCGGTGCGCTATAAAAATATCCCGTTTAATTATTACACGGGGTTTTTCGTTCCGTTGGCTGCGGCTGGTCTCGTGCGGTTTTCACGACGGTGATCGGGTGTAACCCGGTGTCGCAAAGGTCGAGTGTCAGGGTGGAAAGGGTCGGTCTTCGTCCGGTACGAGATAAGAGGGGAAAAAATAATCGCCGATCGATAAATCGGGGATGCAAACACCGCAAACAAATCAGACAATCAAACAATTCACACCGAAAACAAATTTTTTTAAATTTTGTGAAAACTGGGCTGTTACACCGGCCCACTCCCCTTCCCCCCCCCCACTGGGCCGAGCCCACCCCGGTCATCCCCTCCATTGGTCACCCCCAGTGCGTGGCGCACATTCGAGCCAGCCATCGCCGTGGCGGCTATACGTCGCCGCCGGCGGGCATAAAAGAGCTTTGCGACCCCTCACGCGCCCTTGGAACCCTAGCCGCCTCCATCCTTCCTCCCGGCACCCCCCTATTCGTTTCCCCACCTCACCGTGCCCGCCGTGGACGCACCTCCGCGAGCCCACGCGACCACCGCCCGAATCGGCCCCCGTCGGCGTGTCCTGGAGCTTCGCCGGGCTCCTCTAGGCCTCTCCAGTCAACCAATTTGGGCCGAAGATCACCACGGCGCCAGGATCGAGCCTCCCCCGTTGCCACGGCCGTTGCCACGCAGTCGACAAATTCATAACCACCGGTGCGCCGCCGGCCTCCCTGACCTCGTCTCTACCCCCACAGTGAGCCGCCACTCCGACTCCTCTATTACCCTTCGCGTTTCGCCGCCGTAGCACCCCTCTTCGCCGCACTCCGGTCTCGCCGTGGCCACCATGGATGCACCGCGCGCCCCGCGCTCTGGCTCGCGCTCGACCGCGCCCCATGCGCGCGCTCATCGCATGCGGGCCACGCTAGAAGCCCCTCCTAGCCACGCCCCTCACCGCGCCTCGGACGTCGGCCACTGGACGCCTCGCTCCCGCTCCGGCCATGCTCTGCTCGCCACGACTTGGCCCCATGCCCAGCGTGTCGTGGACTCGCCTCGCGCATGCCCTCTCCGCGCACAACACCTCTCGCCATGCTCCCCCCTCGCCGGAGTTGGCTGCGACGGCCACAGCGCCGTGCCCGGCTCGATGCCGGCGTGCCCCTGCGTGGCGCAGTGGGTTGGCCCCTTGACAAGTGGGTTCGGCCACTAACTAACCAGATTAGTGGCTAATCTAAGTGCTAACCAAAAATAACCCCCCTGATTAATAAACATGTGGAAATGACATGTGGGCCCTGCCCTTCTAAATATCCACTGGATTAATTAAACTAGTTAATTATAACCTTTGCCTATGACATGTGGGTCCAGTGGGGTTTTAAATAAATAAAATGAATTCATAAAACATGTGAGACTGACATGTGAGACCCCCATGTCAGGTTTGACTGGTCAACTTTACTGTTCTGGATAATGTTTGAATAAACAATTAAATAATTGCAGAAATTATTATTTTAAATGGTTTAAAACTTTGAATTTCAATATCTTTTAAACCGTAAGTCAGATTAAAAAACTCTATACATGAAAATTGATCAAAAAAATATAATGAATATAAATACGCTACCGGTATACCCACCGCACCCCTTTAACACAACGAACATCGACACCCCCCTCCGGACCGTCTGTCCGATGATTGCCCGATACTGTATAACTATACGGATGAATTTATTCTGAACATGAAAGCTGTTCGGAATGGATCAACTAACACGGATACACCATCCATATGCTTGTCAGATGTCCACGACACCTCCGGCATGGTACCTTCCCCCTCCGGACACCCTGTCCGATAATTACCCCGGAGCTGGATTTCATCCCCGGATGAATTCCCGCTCCGAGCAACGTGCATTGCACTGCGTTAGAACCCCGTTAACATTGCGTTTGCCATGTCTTGTATTTGTATTGCTATTATTATGTGTATTTACTGTCCCCCTTATTCTTCGATAGAACCCGTTGTTGCCGCCGACGACATCGTTGTCGAGTACGACTACTTCGTCGACGACCCTACCCCTACCGTCGAGCTTCCAGGCAAGCAGAGCCATTTTCCTTCCCCAGATATCGCCTATCTTTTCTGTACATTTCTTGCACTAGGCATTGTTACAGCTGCTGCTACGTCACAATCATATTCAATTGCATAGCCTGTCATTGTCGCCCCTTGTTGTACCTTCCTTTATCCTATGCTGCCTGCTATAAATATATATTATATTCAGTAGTGAGCCCTGCACATTGTTAGCTAGGATTAGATAGTGGGCGTGACCACTCAGGGGAATGAACGCAGATACGTTGATTATAACCTGAAAGCTCAAGAATGATCAGAGGGGGAGGGGGTGAATGATCACTTCTAAAAATTCTAAGGAACTTAGAAGGAAATCATGCAAACAGCATAGGACTAATGACATCTCGAAGGAAATACAGTATCGAAAGTAATGTAAGGCTCGAAAGGATTGGGAGCGAAGGAAAACATCAAAGGCAAACAGGCTACGAGTAAATACTTGAAGTAAATGCTAGAAGGAAAACAAGCCTCACACAGCGATGTTTGGTAAACCAGTTCACACTCTGCAAAGTGCTACGTCTGGTTGGAGGGACTGGTGATTGAACACCTGGAGCAAAACTCTCTCCGTCCTATTCTCCACTGCAACAAACTCCTCGAGCTTGTCCAGTTTTCACTCGTGGTAGATGATTCAGGACATCTCCGAGACCTTTACAAACTTCCTTCAGCAGTGACAATTACTCTTCGACTGCTTGACAGGCGACGCCTAACCGTCTAGGAGACTTGCAGTTCTCCAAGATAAAAAGATCGGCTAATTTCGACCTAAGTCATAGTGAATTGCTCAAGTCAGCTCAGACTTGGGATTTGGTTTTCTCTCGATGAATCTCTCTTGGGATGCTCACAGACTTCTGTCTTAGAATCTTTAGTGGAGCAGCCAACCCGAAATGGCGGGTAGGTGCGGGGTATTTATAGTTGGCGATCCCGATGGGTAAAATGACTGAAGTGACCCGATGCAACCGCTTGACGCGTGTCCACAACGGTCGGATTCCAATCACTGCGCAACATTACTTGAGGAACAAGTAAGCTGACTCACCGAACGAGTTCTCCCTCGAAGGCACGAAGTGCGATGACTTTGCCTTCGAGCTATTCGCTCGACTCGGTAAGATTTCTCTCGGTAGGCTTTTGAGGGTTTTGGTTGAGCAGTGCAAATTCACTTCGACAAAGATCTCAACTAGCAAACCCCTCTTAATAGTACGGTTTTTCCTACGACTCAAGAAATAAAGAGAAACTAGCAAAAAAGACTAAGTCTTCGACCAGCTTCAGCTTTCTCCTCGTTGCGCTTTTGCTCGAGAGAAACATCTCCTTCCACGACATTTTTAGGGGTCGACTTCCTTCAAAGGTTTCGGTAGATGACTGCAGCAGAGCTGCAGTGAGTTGTCCTTCGACCTTCTAAATACAAACTCCATTCTCTCGGAACCTAAGTATCTGTTTATACTCGAAAACAATATTAGTTCCACTTCTGCTTTGTCCAACAATGTCCAAAACCTTCGGGGGCAAAACTTGCTCTTACAATCTCCCCCTTTTTGGACGATTGTTGACAAAACAGGCATCGATAAATAATTTGAAAAAGTTTGAGTTTTCGATGATAAACCAGTGCTAAGGATTGATGAAGAACTCCCCCTTTATGTATGCACGTAAGATAAAGATTTCCTGTGAAGTGCATATTTGACAAGTAGAGTCGAGGGAAAAACATCAATAATCTTAGCGAGTGAAATTGCATTCCAGATAGTGTCCAAAGAGAAATATGCAATCTCCTCGAATGACCTGTGAACTTATGGGATATATAACTTCCTGCAAAAAGGTTAAGTATTGCAAGCAGCAGATAGATATCTTACGAAAAGAGTAGCAGTTAACAGTCCTACTTAGAGTTAGTTACAACCAGATCGAATATGAATCGAGAGTTTGTTGAAACTACTCAGAAACCTCAAAATCAAAAGTTTATCGAATGAAAAGCAAAGCCCTAAACCCCGTAGGCAAACTAATTTCTTCGATGCCACTACATCTCCCCCTTTTTGTCACAACGTACAAAAAGTCGAGAGGATAGGGTCGAGAGAAATCCCTACTCGCGAGGCTGGCTCCGGCGACGACGAGAAGATTCGGCAAGCGTTGGAGCACGACGAATCGGACGAGCGCCGGGAGGAGTGATCTTCGTGCGGAAGGAGTGCTGATCTCCAGAAGATTCCAGCTGCGATTCTGGCGGAGTCCGGGGGCTTCGAGGATGTGGCGAGTAAACTCTTGGTTGACGTTGAGGAGGGGCTTCTTCTTCCTCGGAGTCGGAGGAGAGGGTGTCCATAGTGATGTGATAATAGTCGTCGACATTGAGCACATCTCTGTTCTGCGGCAGACGAGGGATATTGGGATCCGGGCGATCCACTCGATCATCATTTGTCCAATTTCTGTTCAGATGGGGAGGATATTCTTCGAACCCGCATCATTGAAGTTGACCGAGGGAATTGAACTTCCTTAGACCTTTCCAATCACGGCGAAGGCATTCACGCAGCATCTGATTATTGTTCATGGTAATGTTACGTAGGTGATTGATCTCGTCCATCATAGCTTGCTTCTGAATGAAATCTTGATCAATGTGATGTTGAAGCATTTGCTGGGACCGAAGAGAAACTTCCATATGATGCACTGGCTTTATAAACTTCGAGCGAATATTTCGCTCTGTTAAGTGGGCGCGGATGCCAGTGTGCTCAGCAAAAGGATCGTTGGGTCGAGCAACAACCTGCAATACTTCACGAACAGGAGGAGTGAAAATTTTCGGGTAAATGGACACGGGGAATGGCACGTCCCGAGAGTAATTGCAGATTGCCATCAGCCATGGTGCATATGGCTTGTGAGAATTGTGGTCATCAGCACAAGATACCAAAGTTCTGAGGAAGTAGTCTTCAAAGTCGAAGGGATGACCGTGGACTAACTTCAACAGAGCAAGTTTCACATCATTTGGAATGATAAAATCTTCGTGCACATCGAGCATTGGCATCAAAGTCTTCGATAGAATATAAAACCATGCCTTTGCTTCAAATACCAAGTGTCTTGGCTTTGGCTCAGTGGGGTAGTGATCTCCTACGACATCTGGAGCCATAAGCGTAGAGAATTCAGCTGGAGTTGCAGCAGGTAAGTCATGGAGCTTGTGAGGTAATCCTTCGAAATGAGGTAAATTGATGATGGCCAGAAATTGATCGACAGTCATATGAAAGACTTGGCCTTGAATCATATAATCAAATTTCCATGTCTTCGAGTTCTCCGGATCTCCAGAGACATAAAGCGTTGCATAAAACTGCTTGATAAGCTCGGGATTGTAACCACAATCGAGAGCAAACATCTTGTGAGCATGCAGACTATCAATTTTTTCGGCAACATTCTCGAAACAAGTAGTGGAGTACACCGAAGGCATATCAAGGTATTGATGCTGGAAAACTCTTGCCTTGTTGTACATCACACGAGTATAGTAGATAGCTTGTTCTTGGGTCCAAAAACGAAGAGAATATGCACTTCTGGGCTTCTCGTAGGGATTGGTACCGAAGAAAAAAGGTTTGTGTTCGCGTCTTTTGAAGATAGGACCTTCACGAGGAACATCTGAGCGAAACAGAGGTAGCATTTCTCTCGGATGAGCAGAGTGAAGCAGCTCATCAACTGGAAAAACTTCAGCAGCATTATCTGGCATCCGGAATACAGGTTCAGCAGGTCGAGTGATGGATGATGGAATGTTTACGATATCCTGAGTCGGAATGACTGCAGGAGCATTCTCCTCGACCTGAGCTACGACGGCATCTCCTTCGTCGGTTTGAGCAATTTGTGCGGCCTCTTCATTTTCCATGGCCTCCAAGTCTTCATCTAGTTGTGCAAAAGCATCAACCATTTCTTCGTTCTAGAAACTTGAAGCGGAGGAGGAAGAATTATCACTTGAACTATCATCTCCAGAACAATTGCCTTCGACAGGGTCCTGTCGAGAAGAAACTGTCGTGATGTCAACATCAGCATCTTCTCCTTCATGTAGAGTCTGGGCAGAAGAATAATCTTTCTGGGCAGATGAAATGGGGACTTGTATTTCTTGCTCGACCAGAGCAACTTGCTCGGTCTCTGCATGGACTTGGGTTTCGATGACTGCAGTGGTCGATGGAATGACGTGAGGTGGTGATGGGTGGTTTGGAGGTGGTGAGGGTTGACGGGGTGGAGGTGGTGGTGTTTGTTGTCGGGGTGGAGGAGTGGCTTGGTGAGGGGGTGGAGTTGTTTGTCGAGGAGGTGATGGTGTTTTCTTGCGGGTGGGGTTTGGTTCAGTTTCTTGTCGTGCTGTGGCAGCAACGACCTCGGTGGTCTTGGACTTCTTGGTGGTTTTCTCGATTTCTGGCGTCCCACACACAGAAGTTGGGGCAGCAGACTTTCTCTTTCGAGATTGTCTATGGAACAAGGCATCATTATGCTCTTTGCAAACAGCAGACACAACTTGTTTAACCTTGTCAAACACAGCAGTTAAATTTTCTTTCTGAGCCCTCCTGGAGGCTTCAGCCGAAGCAATCTTGGATCTGAAAAATGTTCGGGACTCAGCGTCCTCGGTTTCTTCTTGAAGTTGCCTGGTGTAAAACCTCACTTTATCCTTTTTATCCTGGGTGATATAATCTTCCCAGCGAATCATGTATCGAGCAACATGCTCTTGGATTTCAGCAGGAACATCGTCCTCGGCAGTGACTCTGCTCGGAGTGGTAGCCATCTTCCAGAGAATGTGTGAAATATGTGCAGCATCCCATGGAGCATTTGCATTTGATTCTCCTTCGTTAGAGCTTTCTTCATCGGCACGAGGGCCGGAATCAATTGGTGCAATAGGAGTAGGAGCTGGGGCAGTTCGAGGAACTGGAGCAGCTTGCGCCTTCTGTCTAGCCTCCTTGGCTTTCTTTTCGGCTTCCTTGGTGGCCTTGACAGTAGCAATGGGCTTTGAGGCCACTGCTTTATCCTTCGAGGCACTAGGGGCCTCAGCATTCTTCTTCGCAGCACTTGGGGCTACAACCTTTTTCTTCGGGTTTGTAGGTATAGTGCCTTCAGAAATCTGGCGTCGATATTTTTCACTGACCAAATGGAGAATACCAAGTTGTTGAGCAACCAGAGCCTTTTTATGCTCGGGCTGACTGTGAAAGTTCAGAAGTTTGGAATTAATCAAGTCTTTTGCCTCTTGTTCCTTTTGTTTTGCCAGCCTTTCTTTACGTTGAACAAGAGTTTCTTCATCCTCAGAAACTTGAGCTTGCTTTCCCTTCGTTGTGACCGAAGGTTTTGGTTGGCGAACAGGAACAGGTGGAGCAGAAGAAATGGGCGGATCAGTGACCAAATTTGTCAAGTCAATATTTCCTCGAGGAGCCTGTGAAGCTGGCTCCTGGATCCTTATGCCTTTACTGCTTGGCTTTTTCTTCAGAGGTATGTCCTCGACATCAGCCTCAGTACCAGGGTCTTGATCATCTGAGTTAGCTTCTCCTTCGGAGCTTGCATCAGGAGGTGATACAATTACAACCTTTTTCTGTCGCTTGGCTGACTTCTTGCCACCCTTTGATTTGGCACTAGGGACAACTTCTACGGTACCTTCAGCAGCAGCAGATTCCTTTCGTGCTTTGGCTTCTTTTCTCTTCTGTGCTCGAGCTTCTCGAGCTTCAACAAGCTCTTTAAAATCATCAGGTGTTTTGAGAGCTGTAGGGTGAGCATCAGTAGTAGGAGGTGGTCGATTATCCTTCGTCCACTTTGGCCTTAACGATTTGACATCAGACCAAGGATTTTTCATAGCAAACAGCCTCTCCCAGCGTGGCATAAGAGACTTGTACTTATACCACCGAAGAGCTTGAAGCTGTCGTATCTCTTGCAGACGATTTTCTCTTGTACGTTCATCCTCAGATCCTGAAGGTGTCCTCAAGTTCTTCTCTATGATCAAATCCTCAGATAAACCTTCAGAATTGTTGGTGATTCTAGTTCTGCCTCCCACACGCTTGGGTGCTCTAATATTTCCTTCGTTGCCAGACATTTTCCTGCGAAAAAGGAAGGTACGAGGGAATATAGGGAAGTTGTGAACAAGTACCAGCAATTACGAGGAAAAACATTTTGAATGCAGCAATCATATCGAGAGATTTGTCTTATCGCAAGTTTTCATGAAAGTGCTAGGCTAGATTTTCATCGGGTGGAAATCTAACGAAGAACTTGTATGAACTAATCGCACAAGTATAAGTCTATCGATATGATACTGAAGGAATTGCCTAAGTGAGAGAATCCGAGTGATTTCTTACCAAGGTCAGATGGGGAATCGACAGAAAAGGCTACAAACAGATTTCCCAAGTTTCAAAGATCCAATCGGATCAAACAGTCCTAAAAGAAATCACAGAAAATCAACACAGAAACTGGAAACGATGAACATATGAGATAGAATCGAATCCAGGGCCACACATACCCTAACTTGGTGATGTGAGGCGACTACGGCGACGCAGATGAAGATCTTTGTCGACGGGAACGTCTCCGGCGGCTTCCTTCCGGCAGCTAAGCGGCGAGGGAGTCGACGGCGACGAGGCAGCACGGCGGCGCGCGAGAGAGAGCTTCTGGAGGCGAAGAGACGAAGTCGAAGGAATAGCGATGTCTAAGCCGGTGGGGTGGATCAGTATTTATAAGGGGGGGTCTGAACGAGCTGTCAGATCTGATCCAACGGCGCAGATTTCGCGTCTCTCCGCATTCAACGGACGGATTTTGTGGCGGTAATCGCGGGAAATCCCAACGAACCGAAAGATAGTTGCTCCACGTCCGAGACCAAACTCATCGAACATCGAGTATAAAAGAAGATAAAACTTCGATAGATTTTTCTTCGGAATCAATGACATTCGAAGGGAATCTTGATCGAGTGCAATATGTACATGTTCACGAGAGAAAAGCACGGAATAGGTAGAGATAGAATAGAGGGAAAACAGGGTCCGATACTTAGTCAATCCGAGAAAAAAAGAAAAAAAACAGCGATAAGACTCGGACTGATAAGTGTATAGGACAACACCAAACGAACAAAAATAAACGAAAAATAAACACGATAGAAAATTAACGTAAGCAATCAACAATGAAAACTAATGATACATAGTACCGATGGTTATGATCTTACAGCACATTGCGTGAGTCTAAGATGTTCAACTCACACCTCAGTGTACATAACCTCTTTTCATCCAAGGGCTTTGTGAATATATCAGCCAATTGATCTTCGGTGCGAACATGACTGATAACAATATCTTCTCGCTGAACGTGATCTCGAAGAAAATGATGACGAATATCAATATGCTTCGTTCGAGAGTGTTGCACTGGATTATGGGCAATTTTGATAGCACTCTCGTTATCACAGAGCAATGGAATTTTCTTCACAAGAATACCATAGTCTTTCAGCATTTGCTTGAGCCACAGAATCTGAGTACAGCATGAACCGGCAGCAATATACTCGGCTTCAGCCGTAGAAATAGATACACAATTCTGTTTCTTCGAAGCCCAACAGACAAGAGATCTACCGAGAAAATGACATGTGCCTGAGGTAGATTTCCTGTCGACTCGATCACCAGCCCAGTCGGAATCAAAATATCCAACGAGATCAAACTGAGCACCCTTGGGATACCAAAGACCCAAGGTTGGTGTGTGAGCCAGATATCGAAGGATTCGCTTGACAACAATATGATGAGATTCCTTCGGATTTTCCTGAAAACGAGCACACATACAAACTGATAGCATAATGTCAGGTCTAGATGCACAAAGGTAAAGAAGCGAACCGATCATCGAGCGATATTTCTTCTGATCAAAGGGTTTGCCCTTCTCATCTGCATCTAGATGAACATTCGTAGGCATTGGAGTCTTGATAGTTTTGCAACTAACAAGATCAAACTTCTTCAGGCAATCTCTGAGATACTTCTCTTGATAAATGAAAGTACCATTTTTCTGTTGACGGATTTGAAGTCCGAGAAAGAACTTCAATTCTCCCATCATTGACATTTCATATTTCTTCGACATCATGCGAGCAAATTCTTCGCTAATATCAGGGTTAGTACAGCCAAAAATAATATCATCGACATAAATTTGACATACAAAAAGGTCATTTTTGTATGCACGAGTAAAAAGAGTCGGATCGGTTGTTCCTGGTTTGAAGCCCTTCTTTAGAAGAAAATCCTTCAGTGTTTCATACCAAGCACGAGGTGCTTGCTTTAACCCATATAGGGCCTTGTGCAATCTGTACACCTTATCAGGATTCTTCGGGTCTTCAAAACCTGGTGGCTGCATAACATACACTTCTTCTTCGATTTCACCGTTAAGAAATGCACTTTTGACATCCATTTGATATAGCAATATACCATTGTAATTGGCAATAGCAAGCATGACACGAATGGATTCAAGACGAGCAACTGGGGCATAAGTCTCACCAAAATCAATACCTTCGATTTGGGTGTATCCTTGAGCAACCAATCGAGCTTTATTCCTTACCACTATGCCATCTTCATCTTGCTTGTTGCGAAAGATCCACTTCGTACCAATGATATTATGCTTTGTGGGATCAGGTCTATCGACAAGGGACCAGACTTTATTTCTCTCGAACTGGTTAAGTTCTTCGAGCATAGCAGTCATCCAGTCTGAGTCCTTCATGGCTTCATCGAATTTTGATGGTTCTAGCATGGATACAAACGAAAAATTTCCACAAAAGTTAGCTAGTCGAGTACGAGAACGAGTGGTGGGTCGACCTGGTAAACGAATTTCTTCGAGAATTGAGTCGACATCCACTCTTCTTCGAACGCGAGGAAAAATTTCTTCATCTTGTGGATAAGGTTGATCTTCGGGATCAGCTTCTTCTTCGGGATGAGCTTGTCCTTCGTTTATGCGTTCTCCTTTGACCTGTGCATCAATTTCTTCAGGATGTTGATCTCCAGCGCCCCGGGCTATGTGTGGGAACATTGGACCATCATCATCCCTGTTTGCTTGACGTGCATTCCCATCGACAGGTCGAATATCTCCAATAGCCATGTACCTGATAACTTCATCCAATGGTGGTTCATCCAGGTTAAGAGGTAATTGGTCCTTTTGAGAGCCGTTAGATTCATCAAATCGAACATTTACAGTTTCTACAACTTTGCCAAGATGTGAGTTGTAAACTCTGTAAGTGTGAGAATTTGAACCATAACCTAGGAGAAAACCTTCGTGTGCCTTTGGGGCAAACTTGGAGCTGTGATTCATATCTCTGATGTAACATGCAGCACCAAAAACCCTGAGATAAGACACATTGGGGTTTTTACCAGTGATGAGTTCATGTGAAGTTTTCTTCAGAAATTTGTGCAGATAAACCTTGTTGATGATATGACATGCAGTGTTGATAGCTTCAGCCCAGAACCTGATAGGTGTCTTGTATTCAGCGAGCATTGTTCTGGCCATTTCAATAAGTGTTCGATTCTTTCTCTCGACCACACCATTTTGTTGCGGTGTATAAGCAGCCGATAATTCATGAGTAAATCCATATTCATCAAGAAATTCTTCGATATGAGTATTTTTGAATTCTGTACCATTATCACTTCTGATATGCTTGAGAGATAATTCATATTCAGTTTGAGCTCTCTTTGCGAAGGTTTTGAAAATTTCAACAACCTTGCTCTTGTCATCAAGAAAGAAAACCCAGGTATATCGAGAGAAATCATCAACAATAACCAGACCATACTTGTTACCTCCAAGACTAGCATAATTTTGAGGACCGAATAAATCCATATGAAGTAATTCAAGAGGACGAGTAGTAGTCATGACGGTTTTTGCTGAGTGATGTTTCTTGGCAATCTTTCCAGCTTCACAGGCACTGCGTAGACGATCTTTATCGAATTTCACATTATCAATTCCAACGATGTTCTTCTTCGAGATAAGAGTTTGAAGATTTTTCATCCCTGCATGACCAAGTCTTCGGTGCCATAACCAACCAGACGTGGCTTTTGCCATCAAACATGTGGACACTGCAGGTCCCGAAGAAAAATCAACGACGTAAAGATCACCCTTACGATATCCTTCGAACACGAAGGAATAATCATCCTGTGAAAAGACAACACAACGAGACGCAGAAAACAGTACAGGCATACCCATATCACAAAGTTTCGATATAGACATAAGATTATATCCTAGAGATTGTACAAGCAAAACCTTATCAATATGCTTGTCTTTCGATATCGCAACCTTACCCAAACCAAGTACTTTTCCTTTGTTTTTGTCACCGAAGGTAATGTATTTCTGTGAAGATTCAGACAGATTTGCTTCGGTGAACAACTCTTTGTCTCCGGTCATATGATTTGTACATCCACTATCCATGACCCATTCGGATCCACCGGAGACATAGCCCTGCAGAAGAATTAGTTCTTCTTAACCACCCAAAAGCGAGCAGGTAACTTAGAAGGCATGGTAGAGCAAGATGGGGCAGCAAAATTATAGCGAACAGGATTGCATTGTCGATCAGGACCATCAAGCACACCATAAATATAATTCCTCGATGAGGGGTTAGAGTACTGATGAGTAACAACAACTTTGGTGTTATCATTACGATGACGATAAACATTTCTATCGACACGATAGTATTCCTTCTGGGGAACATTTGAAGCAGGCACCAAGGGTTCATTTCTATCCTCGAGAGAATAGTAGTGATTCGGTGGTACAGAGGATTTTCCCTGCATAGAATGATTAGGGGGCAGTTTTTCTACGAGAGATTTGCGAACCCAAATCTGTCGCTTATAGAAACCATTCTTCGGAGGAGTACCAACGAATTCAGCTGACACTTTTCCTTCCTGATCTTTGACAAGCTTGTAGTCAGAATCAAGTGATTCATCAACAATAGCTTTGTCAATTTTGCAACTGAAACCTGAAAGGTTAGCAATATCAATGGGCTTTTCTTTCGCAAGAACCCAGACAGTTTTAGGATACTTCTCGGGTTCCCAGTAGGTTCCGTCAGGATTGATTTTCCTTTCGAAGCCAACTCCTTCGTTTCGGGGATTCCTGTGAAGGAGAGCCTTTCGTAGGATATCACATAGGTACTGGTGTCCCTGCACACTTTTGAACATGCCTGTTTCAAATAAATCTTTCAACCTGAGGAGTTCCTCGGTAATGGTTTCCTCGTTCGAGGGGTTAGCATCATCAATAACAATAGGTTGCTTTCCTTTCGATCTCTCGGAACTAGAGTCAATTTTACTTCGTTCCAAACAAGTCAAGCAAGGTGGAATAGATTCATTTTTATCTTCTGAGCCCTGTTGAGCCATGAGAGTGAGATTTACACTTTCCAACTCTTCATTAGCCTCTCTCAGTTTCTCGAGAGCCATTTTCCCTTGAAGGAATTCTTAGGTTAGCTTCTCGTAGTCCACTGAGAGAAGATCATGACGAGAGGAAAGTTCATCATACTTTTCTTTCAGAGCAGTATGCTCATTCGTCAAAGTTTGACCCTTCTCAATCTCATTGATCAACAGAGTCTCAGATTTTTGAATAGTTTCACTTAGAGAATCTAGTTCATCTTGTTAAATAGAAGCAATTTTAGCAAGTTTAGCATAGCTTATCCTAGAGTCACTTTCGTAAGCAGATCCATCAGAAGTATCGTAGGATTTCTTAGATGAAGATACCTTAGCCTTGGCCATGAAGCAGTAAGCTGGAGATTCATCTTCACTGCTCTGGTTGGAGAAGAATGAACTTGAATTCTTGTTTGAGGCGAATGCTATCCCAGCAACACCATCAGATTCAGAACCAGAACCAGAACCTGATCTTGACTTTGATCCTGCTTCAGAACCGGAAGCTTCATCTTCAGAGTTCATCTCTTTACCCAGATAGGATTTGGCTCGGTGTGAATTCTGTCGACGAGAGGAATGTGATTTCGAGGAAGAACTCTCTCGATGCTTGTGATACTTCTTCTTCTTGTCATCATCAGGACCATCTTTCTTGTCTTTTCTGGACCTTGAATCATATTTCTTCGAATCGTGGTTTTTGCTCGATCTGTAAGACTTGCTCGAAGAGCTGCCGTGAGAGTGCTTTGATTTATGTTCAATTTCCCAGAGAGGACAATCAGCAATGAAGTGACCTGGCTTCTTGCACTTATAGCAGCAGTTATCTTTCGCTGAAGAGTTTCTGGATGATGATCGATGCTGTGATGAATTGCTAGAATGTCTTGAAGAATAGTTTTTCTTCGGTGAAGAGGAGTTCCTTTTCTGAAAGCGGTTGAATCTTCTCATTATCAGTGCAAGATCTTTCCCAATGTTCTCGGGGTCATCAGATGCACCAGCAGATTCAGAACTGGCTTCAGGAGAGGAGTGACGTGAAGCTCTGGCCTTGAGTGCATGAGATTTCTTTCGACTCCCATTGACATCACGTTTCTCATCTTCTTCCATCTCGAAAGTATTAAGCCTTTCAAGAATATCAGCGGCAAGCATATCTTTGAAATCATTTCTTTCCTTAATCATCAGCACAATGTGATCGAAGGAATCGTCAAGAGAGCGAAGCAAAGTTCTGACAATAATCCGATTGGTAATGTCATCTGCACCGAGGGAAATTAGTTCATTTGACAGCGCAGTGAGTCTGCTGTATATGGAACAAACTTTTTCTCCCTCGTGCCTCTTGAACCGATAGAACTTGCTTCGAAGGGTGTCAATTCGAGCATCTTTCTGAGTAGAGACACCTTCACCAATCTTCTCGAGATAATCCCAAACACCTTTGGCCGAAGGAATATTCTTGACCTCATGATATTTTTCAGGAATCAGATGATTTGTGATGAATACCCAGACTTCAGCATCTAGCTCTATCTTCTTTGTCTCTTCAGGAGTAATGGCATCAGTGTCCTTGACAGTTACACCATTCTTGACAACTTCCCAAGCGGCAGAGTTGATAGCCATGATATTCCTCTTCATTTTGTCCTTCCAATAGGAATAGTCCTTCCCATTGAAAATAGGGATTGGTTCCCCCGAGCGAACAACTGCAAACGACATTCTTGACAACACTCCAGGTTGTTAGACCAAAATACGCAGAGCGTAGGGAGTGCCTAGCTCTGATACCAATTGAAAGCTCAAGAATGATTAGAGGGGGAGGGGGTGAATGATCACTTCTAAAAATTCTAAGGAACTTAGAAGGAAATCATGCAAACAGCATAGGACTAATGACATCTCGAAGGAAATACAGTATCGAAAGTAATGTAAGGCTCGAAAGGATTGGGAGAGAAGGAAAACATCAAAGGCAAACAGGCTACGAGTAAATACTTGAAGTAAATGCTAGAAGGAAAACAAGCCTCACACAGCGATGTTTGGTAAACCAGTTCACACTCTGCAAAGTGCTACGTCTGGTTGGAGGGACTGGTGATTGAACACCTGGAGCAAAACTCTCTCCGTCCTATTCTCCACTGCAACAAACTCCTCGAGCTTGTCCAGTTTTCACTCGTGGTAGATGATTCAGGACATCTCCGAGACCTTTAAAAACTTCCTTCAGCAGTGACAATTACTCTTCGACTGCTTGACAGGCGACGCCTAACCGTCTAGGAGACTTGCAGTTCTCCAAGATAAAAAGATCGGCTAATTTCGACCTAAGTCATAGTGAATTGCTCAAGTCAGCTCAGACTTGGGATTTGGTTTTCTCTCGATGAATCTCTCTTGGGATGCTCACAGACTTCTGTCTTAGAATCTTTAGTGGAGCAGCCAACCCGAAATGGCGGGTAGGTGCGGGGTATTTATAGTTGGCGATCCCGATGGGTAAAATGACTGAAGTGACCCGATGCAACCGCTTGACGCGTGTCCACAACGGTCGGATTCCAATCACTGCGCAACATTACTTGAGGAACAAGTAAGCTGACTCACCGAACGAGTTCTCCCTCGAAGGCACGAAGTGCGATGACTTTGCCTTCGAGCTATTCGCTCGACTCGGTAAGATTTCTCTCGGTAGGCTTTTGAGGGTTTTGGTTGAGCAGTGCAAATTCACTTCGACAAAGATCTCAACTAGCAAACCCCTCTTAATAGTACGATTTTTCCTACGACTCAAGAAATAAAGAGAAACTAGAAAAAAAGACTAAGTCTTCAACCAGCTTCAGCTTTCTCCTCGTTGCACTTTTGCTCGAGAGAAACATCTCCTTCCATGACATTTTTAGGGGTCGACTTCCTTCAAAGGTTTCGGTAGATGACTGCAGCTCTGCTGCAGTGAGTTGTCCTTCGACCTTCTAAATACAAACTCCATTCTCTCGGAACCTAAGTATCTGTTTATACTCGAAAACAAGATTAGTTCCACTTCTGCTTTGTCCAACAATGTCCAAAACCTTCGGGGGCAAAACTTGCTCTTACATAACCGCACAGGTACGGTACAATGCAAACACCGCCAAAGGCCCCTACCTCGGTTCTGCCGAGCCACCTCAAGTGGAGCTATCAAGGAGTAATCCTTGTACTCCACTCGTTGCTGACTCTGTATAGTCGCTCTAGGTACCTGAGCAACGGTTGTCCTTAAAGGTAAGAAGTCGGGCGACCCAACGGTGCCTGCGTGCGGTATTGCGTCGGGAATGACAGGGAGGATACGACCGACGTTACTGGCGTGCTTGGCCCTGATGGATTCTCGCCCCTCGTTGGTTACCCAAAGTGGAAGGTTGAGATGTAGGCAGCAGCAAATTTCCCTCGGTGAAGATACCAAAGTTTGTCTTCAGTAGGACTCCGACAACGACAGGAAGGTGACAACGGCGCCAGCATTAGGCGGTTGACGTGGACCTGCACACACAACAGATAACTTTGCTCCCAACGAGTACAGAGGGGTTGTCAATCCCTCCGGCCTTGTTGCTTACAAAGGGTCAAACGTACGAGATAATAATGATAGCGATAGCAACGAAAAAGGAAATAAAGCAGAAAATAAATAGTGGATGTAAACAGTGGTGGAAATATGGACCGGGGTCCCATGATGTTCACTAGTGATGTCTCTCTCCCAAAAGACGATAAAATTGCCATGCGAGGTAAACAAATTACAGCTGGGCAATTGACAGGATTATGTGTGCAAACCAATGCTAACTATGCTATAAAGAAAGGAAGAGGCTCAAAAGCTTGGGAGGTACGCCAAGACAAGTAGACCGAAATCCATCTGCATCTACCTACTAATCATCCACCTTGAGATATCTATCCAGAACATCTCGCTGGTACTAAGTTGCGAATCCCACCCAAAGTGTAAACTCAAAGCAACAGACAACTGCATTAAAGAACTTTGCGTAAAGTAAACAATCCTTGCACCCGCAAGTACAAGCACCGTTGTTTTCTCCCTTGTGGCAACAGCACATCCCCTAGGCTCATGTTTCTGTCACTCAAGATAGTCATCAGGGGGCATGAACCCACAATCATGCATAACGCTCCCTCTTGGAGTCACTACCTACTACTTGGACAAAGCAATAAACAGCAACGCAGAACATGCAAGAATTACTCAAGAACATAAATATAAAAGAGGAGAATCAAATATATTACTCAAACACAATCTGAACATAGTCTCATAATCCATCAGATCCCAACAAACTTAGCATAAAAACAACAGAAAGATTACATATGTGCCTCGATCATGTAGGGCATCTCACGAGGTCTAATCCATGAAGAACAAAGAGGGCAGGAGAACATCACATAGCTACTGATCATAGACCCGTGGTCCAAGGTGGACTACTCACGGTTCATCCGGGAAGCATCCATGGTGGTGGAGAAGCTCCCGGAGGTGGTTCCTCCCTCCGGCAGGGTGCCGGGAAGAGGGCTCGGGGCGCTCTTGGAAGTGCGGCGGCGTCGGAACAGAGGGGAGATCGCGAAAAAGGGTTCTGTCCTCGAGGGTTTCGGGACGAGAGGGATATATAGGCGAAGGGGGGCAGTCAGAGGTGGACCAGGGGCCCCAGGCGCCCCCTGGCGTGGCCTAGGGGGTGGCCGCCTGGGCCACCCTTGGCTCCCCTCTGGCCCCACTTTGGCTCTTCCCGAAGCTTCCTGTACGCTGATTTTTCTTATATTTTTCCCGGAATTTTTCTGGCACTTTAAGTAATGGGAAAACCTGAAATACAAAAACAGCAGAAAATAGGAACTGACACTGGGGTGCACTGAGTTAATAGGTTAGTCCAAATATGATCAAAAGTGTATGTAATTGCATCAATATCATAGCAATATCACACAAAAGATGCATGGAGCAAGAAGAAATTATAGATACATTTTGGACGTATCAACATCCCCAAGCTTAATTCCTGCTCGTCCTCGAGTAGGTAAATGATAACAAGCATAATTTCTGTGGTGACATGCTACCAACCATATAAGAACGTTTAAGTAAAGCAATCAAGGCATGTAATTCAATTCAAGTAATAACAGGCAAGAGTCTATATTAGCATTAAAACAAGCAACATAAGAACATAAAGATGCAAGAGCTCTCGCTGTCCGTGACTCGAATGTCTCCAAATGGTGTTTGCGTGCAAGAAAGGGGATATGGATATACGAGAGAGTAAAACATAGTTTTTTTTATTGTTGAGAACTTAATCTACTAAAGTTTCACACTTGGTCTTCTTTGGAATCTTATCTTGACTCATCCCTAGACCACTAGCCAGGTACAAGTCAAAATGATCCACTCCATTTCGATATTTTGAGCACTCATGCAATGGATGAGCGTAAGCAAGAAACTTGACACTTAGGATGGCAAAGAGAGAAAAATGATGGAGGAGGAAGACAAAAAAAGGTGTGAAAGGCTCACATCAATGAGGACAATCATAGGCGAGAGAAAGCCAAATGATAGATATGATGTAGGAGTAGGGATTGCCATGCAACGGATGCACATATGAGCTAAGGTAAGCTCTCCAAATGAACTAGTGGGGGTGCATCCAACTTGTTTGCTCAAGAAGACCTAGAGCTCATTTAAGGAGGCTCATCATTGGAATATACAAGCTAAGTTCTATAGTGTGAAGGTCCCCACATAGCTATATGCATGAATGATAATCTCTATGGAGTACAAGATATAAGATGGATTACGAGTGTGGATCTCTCAAAAGGAATAGTAGTGTGCCCCCTTCTCTCTTTTTATTTCTTTTTTCTCTTTTTTCTCTTTTTTTGTATTTTTTGGTGGCCTCAATGGATCTTTCTATTTAACTCTCATTTGTCCTCTTTGGGATCTTTTGATTTTGTCCTCTTTGGGATCTTTTCCTCACTTTAGGGGCAACACTCTATATATTACACGAAGTATATAAGATCTTTCACACTTTACAAAAGTACTCAACATAAAGAAAATGAAACTATCATGATGTATGCAAATGTATGCCTCTGCCAGTGTAGCAGGATATGCAAGGATACTAGCGCGTCATGTAGCAATGATTAGGGGAAGGCACAACTAGCATGCGACTCATCTATCAGGCAAAAGCATGTATGACATGAAGATCAATTCATGAGAAGGTGGATGTTGCATGGCAATGTATCTCGGAAAGGCTATGGAAATGCCTTGATTTGTAGGTATGGTGGAAGTTTTGAGGAAGGATATAATGAGGCTTATGATGACAGAGCATATCGTGCCAAGGATTTGGATGCACCGGCGAAGTATGCACCAACTCTCGAGGTGAGAAAGGGCAATGCACGGTACCGAAGAGGCTAGAAAAATATGGGTAGGTGGAAGTGTCAACTTTCGAATACTCACATTAGTCCGAAGAACTCATGCACTTATTATCGGCAACTCTCAATCTAATTAGGAGGTTCACAAAGAGACAAGTACCTCGAGGAGGAGTGTATGGGGGTTTGATTATCCTTGCGCATCCTCGACTCATGGTACGTGACTGTACTCTAATATTCGATCCCTCCAAAGATTAGTGATCCATCTAGTAGCTAAAGTTCTCAAATAATTTTGTAGGTTTTTCGAAAATAAACACAAATTGCCCAAAATACGACATCTATCACTAATAGGATAAAGCTCTTGACACCAAAAGTTCAAACATTACTCATGGCAATACCTCAAAACTATTGCAAGTTACTACTGCAATTGAATAGCAACCTCAATTACCTACTTCAAGTCAAGACACAAATCTCAGTGCAACATGCAAACTCTCTAAACAAGATAAACATGAAAACTCAAGAGAGTTCCAGCAACAAACTAAACAAAAGCTCTTAAAAAGATAAGCATGAAAACTAAGAGCTAAACATGACAACAACTACGAAAAAGATAAAGAACACACACAACAAAGATAAGCATGAAAATCCTATGTTGTGCTCTAGGGTGAAGTGGAGCGTGTTTCTCTCCCACACAAAGAAAGATGGGTTCTAAATTGTTATGAACATCAAGCAAATCTAAAGAAAACTAAAAAGGAAATAAAAAGGAAGACGCTCCAAGCATAGCACATAACGCATGAAGTGATAAAAATATAGTGGAACGAAAGACGAACTGATAATTGTTGATGGAGAAGGGGATGCATGGGGGCATCCCCAAGCTTAGATGCTTGAGTCTTCTTGAATATTTCTTGGGGTTGCACGGGGGCATCCCCAAGCTTGAGCGTTTGACCCTCCTGAATCTTCTTTTATCATCTTCCCTCGCACACTTGAAAACTCCCTTCATACATAACTCATCATAATCTGATTAGCGAGGTTAGTACCCACAATAAAATAATTTTTCTCTGCTGGAAATAAGGATATTCTTGAAGAGCTACTGTTTCTCAAGATCGCCAAAAAGTTTTTGCAAAGAAAAAGCAAGCTGAAGGTTTGCAAAACAAAGAAAAGGAAAAACATGACAAAATCTGTGAAAAACAGACCAGCATGTAGTAAATAATTTTTTTGGGGAACTTCTGCAACTCAAATAAAAAAACTTAGAACATACGAAAGTTCCGTGATTGTATAGAGCACTCTTTGTAAAAATTTCAGCTCAAAAAGATGAACTAGGAATTTTCCATGATTTTTCCTGTCACGAGGACATAATCTGTTTTCTGGACAGCATGTCAAAACTTTCACTTCCCTTGACATATGAGGCTATAAACTTGGCACAAAGCTGAAAAGTAAAGATACAATGATGTTGCTACAGTAGTAACAAACATCAAGACACAACAAAAGCAAAATAAACGTAATTCGTTGTGGGCTGCCTCCCTAAAGCGCTTTCTTTTATGCCTTTGAGCTAGGCATGAAGATTATAAAAGATGCTCACGTAAGAATAAAGATTTGAAGAAAAAGAGAGCATCAAGAAGTAAACATGAAACACATTTAATCCTAACCCACTTCCTATGCATGAGAACCTTGTAAAGAAATAAATCATGAAAGCACAAAGTAACAAGCATAGGAAGGTGCAAGAAGAACAACTTAAAAACTTTCAACATAAAGAGAGGTGTTTTTGTAACATGAAAGTTTCTACAACCAAACTTTCCTCTCTCAAAATAATTTTCATTAGTATCATGAACAACATAAAGAATATAACTATCACATAAAGCATGTTGTTCATGATGTACAAGCACACATGTATTGTTTTCAACACGGTTTTGAGGATCATAAGATAGATGCAACCCATCACATTGTGCCTTAATAAGAGCACAATTCTCCGGAATTTGAGTTGGAGATTTCAAAAGGATAATAGTACAATCAAGTGTGGGTGAAATAGCAAAAATTTAATGCTTAACATAAGGAACTATAGCAAGTTCATCTTCGTAAGCATCATCCATATTGGCATCATGGCCATCAACAAAGCAAGTATCAAGATCTTCACAAAGGGATGTATCAAGTGAGTCCTCGGAATCATAGGATTCCTCATCATAGCAATCATTAGCCTCTTCTTGGGAAGCAACCATTTTGTTTTTCAAACCCTCAATATAATCATTGCAAATATAATTCTCAAAGCAATAAGCAAGAACTGCAAAGTTTTCAGACTTGTGAATAGTATCGTAATACTTTTCAATCAAAGAAGAAATCTCATAAGCACCCTTAAAAGCAACGAACTCTTCAATTTTTTCAACATCAAAGTAATCATAAACACCTTTAGCATAAGAAGATAGAATCTCATTGTCATTGAACTGACATGGGAAAGGAAGGTGTTTACGATCTATATTAGAACAACAAGTAAAATCATAAATGTGGCACAAGGACTCAGCATAGCAATAAGAAGTTTGTATTTGGTCCCATAAGTGTTTCCCTTTCTGAGATAAGCGGTGTCGCGTATAATGAGCATGCTCATCCAATGATTTTCCCTCAACCAAGTCGGTTGGGTTTTTAGCGTGAGCACAAATTGATCGAAGATGATCCAAGTGAAACATGTCCATCCTACCATGTTTGGGTGGTTCCACACCCATGGTAAAGATAGCATCAGAAGGCAGACAAAGGCAAAGACAAAAGGTAGCAACTATTTTTTTGGTTTTTCATAAAGACACAAAAGCAAAAGCAAAAACTGAAAGGTAAACTAACAAGACTAAAAAGCAAAGATAAAAGATAGTGTGCAACTCCCCTATCTTGAAGAGTGGAGTCCCCGACAACGGCGCCAGAAATTAGCTTTGATGGCTTCTCGCCCCTCGTTGGTTACCCAAAGTGGAAGGTTGAGATGTAGACATCAGCAAATTTCCCTCGGTGAAGATACCAAGGTTTGTCTCCAGTAGGACTCCGACAACGACAGGAAGGTGACAACGGCGCCAGCATTAGGCGGTTGACGTGGACCCGCACACACAACAGATAACTTTGCTCCCAACGAGTACAAAGAGGTTGTCAATCCCTCCGGCCTTGTTGTTTACAAAGGATCAAAAGTACGAGATAATAATGATAGCGATAGCAATAGAAAAGGAAATAAAGCAAAAAATAAATAGCGGGTGTAAACAGTGGTGGAAATATGGACCGGGGTCCCATGATGTTCACTAGTGATGTCTCTCTCTAAAAAGCAGATAAAATAGCCATGCGAGGTAAACAAATTACAGCTGGGAAATTGACAGGATTATGTGCGCAAACCAATGCTAACTATGCTATAAAGAAAGGAAGAGGCTCAAAAGCTTGGGCGGTACGCCAAGACAAGTAGACCGAAATCCATCTGCGTGTACCTACTAATCATCCACCTTGAGATATCTATCCAGAACATCTCACTGGTATTAAGTTGCAAATCCCACCCAAAGTGTAAACTGAAAGCAACAGATAACTGCATTAAAGAACTTTGCGTAAAGTAAACAATCCTTGCACCCGCAAGTACAAGCACCGTTGTTTTCTCCCTTGTGGCAACATCACATCCCCTAGACTCATGTTTCTGTCACTCAAGCTAGTCATCAGGGGGCATGAACCCACAATCATGCATAACGCTCCGTCTTGGATTTACTACCTACTACTTGGCCAAAGCAATAAAAAGCAACGGAGAACATGCAAGAAATACTCAAGAACATAAATATAAAAGAGGAGAATCAAATATATTCCTCAAACACAATCTGAACATAGTCTCATAATCCATCAGATCCCAGCAAACTCATCATAGCAACACCAGAAATATTACATATGTGCCTCGATCATGTAGGGTAGCTCACGAGGTCTAAAACATGAAGAACAAAGAGGGAGGAGAACATCACATAGCTACTGATCATGGACCCATGGTCCAAGGTGGACTACTCACGGTTCATCCGGGAAGCATCCATGGTGGTGGGGAAGCTCCCGGAGGTGGTTTCTCCCTCCGGCAGGGTGCCGGGAAGAGGGCTCTTGGTGCTCCCGATCTTGGAAGCACGGCGGCGGCGGAATAGAGGGGAGATCGCGAAAAAGGGTTCTGTCCTCGAGGGTTTCGGGACGAGAGGGATATATAGGCGAAGGGGACCAGGGGCCCCAGGCGCCCCCCTGGCGCGGCCTATGGGGTGGCCGCACCAGGTGGCCGCCTGGGCCACCCCTGGCTCCCCTCTGGCCCCACTTTGGCTCTTCCCGAAGCTTCCTATACGCTGATTTTTCTTATATTTTTTCCGGAGTTTTTCTGGCACTTTAAGTAATGGGAAAATCTGAAATACAAAAACAGCAGAAAACAGGAACTAGCACATGGGTGCACTGAGTTAATAGGTTAGTGCAAATATGATCAAAAGTGTATGGAAGTGCATCAATATCATAGCAATATCACACAAAAGATGCATGGAACAAGCAGAAATTATAGATACGTTTTGGACGTATCAGGCCCCTACTCGTATCTCGCGAGAGTTACCAAACCACGAAAGTCGAGCTCTACCAAGAGCACACGCGAGATAAGGTAAGGAGTCGGTTCACCTTGTTGGTAACCGCAGAGACTTGGTGGGACGACAGGGCATGCACCGATGTACTGGTGGTCCTGACTGTTGTCGTTGTCCGCGGGTCAGTTAAGTCGAGGCAACGATAACGGTTGTCACGCAGGTTAATTAAAATACTAAATGGTTCGGCGGATGTCTTGAGTAGCCTTTTGGTTTGTATGCACTACCTACACGTGGGATGAGGAGTGTGGGCTCCCCTGCATCGTAGTCTCGTTCGAGGGTCTTCAGACGTCAGCAGTACCGCGGGATGATTGCCAGGAAGTGTTGTTGTCTTCTTTTGCTCGAGTAGTGTATTTGTATTTGTTTTGATTTTGCTTCACTGGCCAGTCACGCACCGTTCAGGAGTACATTCGGGTTAGGGTCCAAAGCTCGGCGTACATAGGAAATAGTCCGGCGAATGACCTCTCTGTTGATTGCCGAAGGATGGGCTACTTTGTGTCAGATAGCTTCGGTGGGGTGTTACCTAACAAGGTGTACGCCACCCTGGAGAACCGAGCGTCGTAGAGTCACGCCAGTGCACCCCTGCAGGGAAGATTAAGCTATTCGAATAGTCGTGTCCACGGTAACAGGACGCTTTATGCTGAAGATGGATCTTACCACTACAAACTACTACTATTAAACTGTATGGTTCCGGGTTCTCTTCCTCGCCGGGAAGTCGAGGAGGGGAACTCGGAGGCACTATTATTATTAATTATTACAACTTACTATTATACAATGCTGCAGCAACTTGTGCTGCATTGTTATTACATTCATGTTATTGAACTGCTGGCTGTTTCTCTTCTCATGCTGCATGACACGTTAGAAGATGCTAGTCTTTGATAGGCCTAGCTTCTTATCCTTGTTCTGGTTTCTACCTTGCAGTCCCCTTTATACAGCCTCCCCTTTCCATTTGATACAAATGGATAAATGCTTAGTAGCGGACGTAAGACTCGCGGGTATACTAGATACTCACCCTTGCTTTATTTCCCCCTTTATGTTTTGCCTGATCGGCCGCTGCAGTCAACGTTGGAGCCTTGGAGTCCAGGAGCAGGAGATCCCTGATGGCGGCCACCGCAACATGAAGATCCTCGATGCCTTCTACAACGTCGAGTCCCCCGTTGACCAGGAGTAGTTTGGAGGTTCCCAGGCAGGAGGCCTTGCCTTTTCGATCTGTTGTTATTTGTGCTAGCCTTCTTAAGGCAACCTTGTATTCTTGTGTCTGTACTCAGATACTTTTTCTTCCGCTAACTTTGTGTTCTCGAGCTGTTGTATTCGAGCCCTCGTGGCCCCTGGCTTGTATTAAACAGCTTGTATTATTTTATTTGTAGAGTTGTGTTGTGATATCTTACCGTGAGTCCCTAATCTCGATCGTGTACCTTGCGTGTATGATTACTGTACACGACTTGATTTTGGGGGCGTTACACCGTTTCGAGCTACGCAACCTCAAGAAGATGGCGGGGGTTCAACGGCTCCATAGCAATGCACCAATCGCGGAGGGATGTGAAGTGGTGCGATGACGGTGAGGCTGGCGCCGATGGAGGCGCAAGGGCAGTAAGTAAAGGTGTTAAAACTTCCCTCCCACCAAGCACGTATGTATTGAGTATGTACAAAACCAGACCATCAATACTCTATGTATGCGGCGCGGGAGGCTCGTTTTTTAGTTTACTACAAAGAGTGAGTACACCCAAGTTTACAGTATCTAGTCTGGTGATTTTTTTTGCCTCTAAACAACTATAACGGTAGTTATTATTGACTAGGGACCCTTTTATAATATCTATTAGAGTTGTTTTAAGTGCATCTTCAACTCCATTCAAATCGAACTCACTATCTATTTGTGGACGTGATTATGGCACATATATGAGATCCGGTCATTCAACTTTATCCATCAAACGCTTTCCCTTGTTCTTTTTTTAGTTCGCAACACTCGAAATAACTATAAGAAAACAGTAATTCATCGAGTAGTGAAAATAATCAAATGCAACACTAGTTCAAATTGTTCAAAAAACACTAGTTCAAATTTAATATTACAATCCAAACATTAAGCTTTATAATAAAATAGTTTTGCTGGTTCCCTTTGAGTGCCCACAAATGCTCAATCATACCATTCTTAAGCTTCTCATGAGTTTTTTCATGTGAAAATTATTGATGCATTTGGATAAACTCCTAACGTGGTTGGATTCTAAGTTGTAAATTGGATAGGATCACTCGTGTTCTCAAATCTCAGACCCGCGGTAGCTCCTTCACCCGCATCCTCGAAAATCATGTCGTGCATGATCACATGAAGCCTATATTTACCCTCCTGACGAGAAGGGGTCACCAGGTTCCTGTACAGGCACCCTGCCAGGGAGGGCCTTGGCCCCCCTAGGCCATCTTCAGCAACCATCCTTACTCCATGATAGATCGTGAGTAGTTCCTCCTTTGACTACGGGTTCATGGCAGTAGCTTGTTGATATTCTCTCCCCCTTGATCTTCGGTACAATGGTCTCATGAGTTGTCTTACATGATTGAGATCCACTTGATGTAAAAAGTGTTGTGATTGTTGGGATCCTATGAATTTTCCACATTATGATCAGTCCTAAGAGGTTTATGAATTATTGTTGCTGCAATTTGTTGTTCTTAATGCCTGTTACTAGTGCACAAGTAGCATGCTCTTAGATCTGAACTCTTCAAGTTTGCATGAATATAATTGTTCTTCTAGATCTTATCTACGGTTGTATGCACCTATTATAGCATGGAACCGACAATCTCAATGGTGACTGCTTGGAACACCAAAGGGGATGGGCTATAATTTGAGGATTACATGGTTCATAAAGTGTAAATGCTTTGTTTCGATGCTCTTTGATAGGAGCACCTTAATCTTCATAAGTTCCTTTATTGGCCCCGCGACAACTGTGTAACACCCCCAGTGTCATGCTATAGTAATAACTTTTACTAATGACAGATCCCTGTGATTAACCATGCCTTGATCATCATTAATTCAAATCCTATTCAAAATCCCCTTGGATGGAATTGAAAACAAAAGTGGAAATTAAACTTGAACCCAAAAATGTGCAACTATTTTTCTTAAAAGCCTAATAATCAGTAGGACATAAAAAATTAGCAATGGGATTTTGTTACAATGTTTAACTATTACAAACAAATCAAGACAGTGCCTAAAATAGCCACATATTTCATTTAAATTAAATCATAAAATCAACTGGATTTTATACGGCCACCAATTTTTTTTAGCATTGCTATATAGTGTAACACTACTAGTGGAGCAAGTCTATCATTTTACAAAAACCATTTGTTGACTCGACAAAACAAAAAAAGGAATGCAGAACAAAAAGGAAAGAGAAGAAGAAAAGGAAAGAAGCCCACCTTTGTTTCCCCTAGTCTACAGTGCGGCCCAGCCCACCTTCCCCCAGCCCACCCTGGCGCCCCTCTTCTTCTCCCTCCTCCTGTTCACCCTTGCGTAAGCTCAAAAAAAACCTTGCATGGCGGGCATCACCCGAACGGCCACGTCCCCGTCCCCGTGGCGGCCATCCGGCGGGGATAAGACCCCAACCCCCAGCGGAACCCTAACTACCCCTTCCCTTCCCCCTTCGCGCCTCCCTCCCTCTCTGGTTGAGCTTGCCGAGCACCGCCGTCGCCACTAGCTCGCCGTGCCTGCGGCCACCGTCAACCCCGAGCCACGGGGGCTTGTCCAGGAGGACCGTCGTGGTCATCCCGATCACCTGCCGTATTCAATCGAGCCCAGGCACCCTCGAGCCGCCGCTCGTGTCACCTTCCCCGACGGTCTTGGCACGGCCACGTCGTCGATCTCCATCACCGAAGCCTCCCCGAGCCCACCTTTCTCCTCTTTAGCCTCATTGTGAGCTCTTCCTCCGCCTCCCCCTCGCCCCCTAATGACCCATCGTTCGGCCGCACACGCGCGCCCACGTGGCCACCCTCTGTAAGGCCCGATATGCGGTACTGTTCCAAATCTAGATGTTTCCATCCAGATCCGGGGACGAAGCACATATCTGTCCCACCGTGACATATGACAATGCCATATGCCCCGGATTTCCAACATGATATCACAACATTACAGCTACAAGGATACAACATCTCATACAATCGGCATACAGCTGCCTTAATACATTACAACAACGGAAGATACATGTCTGAGTACAGACTACAATAAAATGCCTAGTGGCAAATAGAAAAACATCGATCCCCATAAGCACACGGGTCCAGGCCCTCCGCCGGGATCCACCTAACTATTCGTCGTCGAGTCTCCACGTGAAACGTCGATCACCATACCTGTTGTCGATCAAGAACCCTGAAAAGAGTTTGGGGGGTAGTATCATGAGTACAGAAGTACTCAGCATCCAACTGTAGTGGTCAACTAACCCAGCAAGGACTTCATCACTCGTCATTCTATGACAACTAGTAGTTTACGGTAAGTATGGGGTAAGTGGTGAGGTTTCTGCCGCACTAGCATTTATGAAGTGGCTAAAGATCTAGAGAGTAAGATAAGAAGCCAAGCATTCGATGAGGAATCGCCTCCAACAAGTCTGCTATCCACCTACTTATGCAAGCATAACACCTATCCTATCCTTGTCCTCCTCTTCGCATCCTGACGAAGAAGAAGCATTCAAGGCACACACACGTTGATCAAGTTATATTAAAATTATTTCAGCTGTTGTTGTCTATGAACAAGGAGTAGGTCTCAAGTCGTCTATAACCGTGGACACGGCTTCTCGAAAAGATTTAACCCTGCAGGGGGTGTACCAACTGCCCATTACAAGGCTCCGCACGCACGCCCATCTCTCTCAGTTGCTACCCATCACTGGCAACCATTTTATGATTTAGTTCCGAGAGATCCGAAACGACAGGTCCCTCTAACTAACAACGAACAAATCCGAGTGTCCCCCGGGGAGTCGACACCCAACCCAAAAGTCGGCCACGCTCTCGGATCGGACTCTTCCGTATGGCTAAGGTCGGGGTTAGCCTCACCTGAACTCAGGGGCTTCCCTAGCTCACCAGTGTGAACCAATAAAGGAAATCTATCTTTGCTAGTCCGAGTTGTTTTAAATCCACTGGCTGCAGACCAGTTACTCACACGGTTTCAAATGGTAAAATCAGCTTGGTCCACCATTAGAAATGTTTGAAGCTAGGTAGGTAAGAAAAGGGGACCCCATAGAATCCCACACGCGGTTAGGCACGCTCAGTCTTAAAACCAATACCCGGAACTCGGATCCTAGGTGACTCGAATGGAACAAAGCGTCGGGGCAGGATAGCCTAGACCTTCCATCCTTCGTCGAGTATAGTCAACATTTGTAATAATCATATCAACCACAACAATATAATAATGTGATATCCCAAACCAAGGAGTAACAGGGTAACATCGTAGCATCCTAAGCATGCATACTAAGCAGGGGCTGAGCAACGAGCAATAGTAACATAGCAGTACAAGGTTTGCTGGGAGGGGACATGGCTGTATCGGTTTAAGAGAGGATGTAAACATGTGGTAGGATCAAACATCGAACCTAACCTAGACTAGCATGCAAACCTCTGGTTGAAATAGAATGGATCATAAGTAATGTATAGTCCTTGCCTGTTGATAAGTCGGGTTCCAAAGGTGTAGTCGATCGCAAGCTCACATCGTCTTGGAGAGGTACCCGCGGAAGTACACAAGACGGTAAACACTGGAAAGAAATCAACGAGCAAGCATCTATTACTACGAAGCAAATACGAGCAAGCATCACCAAGAAGGCAACACGAGACATCGCACCTACCGTCGAGAGCGATTACTAAGAGGTTAAGTGGAGTACTCGTCACACACGACGATACCACACGTTTATATTGGTTCAAGTTGTTTAGTTACAGATGATCAACAAAGGTTGTTAACATGGCAACTCAAGCAAGCATGGCATAGCACACAAACATGTCAAGAGGTGAATCATAAAGTAAACTATGTATGCTAGACAATTTTACGTGAGGCACAACCTAAACATGGCATTCCACTAAGTGCCCCACGATGATTAAAGCATTTGGTACCGTTCTGCCCTAAACCATATTTTAGGTTGGTTAACAACAACAAAAAATAGCATAAACACTAAGTACATGAAAAACTAATCAAGTTACATATAAAGAACACTCCAAACGGAATTACGGTTAAAAAGATACAAGCAAAACAAGTTTGGAACACAATCTGCCAACATCAGGAAGCACACTTTAGAGCAATGCATAAACAAGATAATGAATGCAAACATGCTCACAAATGATATGCAACTAAAGTAGACATGGCAGGGAAGGCATGGCAAAAGGAATCATGCAAAAAGGCATCATGAACCACTAATTATAGCCCAAGCAAAATGCAATAAAACATTACAGGTCTAGGACTTAGTGAAAATAAGGAAAACAGGGCAAAAACTGTTATTTTCATGCTGTATAAACAGGAGCATAACTATATGCAAAAGTGCAGCAACATGACATAGAAATATATGGGATGAACTAGACATTATGGTGATCAGGTACAAACAAGAATCAAGGTCATATGTATCACAGATCAAAAGATATTAAGCATGCAACATGGCATCGGAAAGTTACAAACTTAGAGAAAAACAGAGGTGGCTGTCAACAACATCAGGATCGCAACTTTGGAGCTAAACATATCTATGACCAAAAATGCAAACATGGGAATGCAATACATATAATGGAAGTAGACATGGTGCTTAACAGTATGCAACAATAATCTATGCAATAGGCCTCATGGATGTGTCACAATCATCAATCAAACTTGCAATAAAATAACAGCAGTAGCTATTTCCAGAGATTAACATCAGTTAAAAATCTGATGCCCACATCAACAATGATTAACAACATCAAGATGGACTCAAATCAAAATGCTCACAGAAGATGAACGGAAGTACACACAATTCTAAACAATTTTCCTTTTGGGCGCAACGTGATCCGGGCTACGGTTTGCTCGCAAACTACGTCGCAAAACAACATCAGCAGTAGTTTATTCTCAGATTTAGCAAAAACTGAAAAAAAATGAAAAACAAACAGAGAAAAAGAAGGCATCGGGCCTCACCCACTGGGCTCGGCCCAATTGCGGCCTGGGAGGCAGAGGAGGGGCGACCGGGCTGTTGGCCGGCTGGGCCTCTAGGGCAGGCTGGGCCGGCCCACTGGCGATGGTTGGCCCCCCGACCGATCCCGCACGGGAGGTCGTCGGTGCCGCCGGCTGCCGTGCTCCGGTGGTGAGCTCGCTGGCGAGGGGGCCGCACGGCGGAGCAGACCGGGCGCGGGGACGAGCGCGGGAGCGCGGGTGACGGGGATGTACCTCGGCAAATCCCATGGTCAGGGACCCTGGGTTAGTCATGGGAGGCACAGGTTGGACGATAGCTCGTTGGCTAATAGAGGATACGTTCCTGCTCGATATTATTGATTGGAGGTGGCGATTACAGGGAAGCCAAGGCTAGTGCACACAAGGCTAGGGTTACAGATTGCGTATTGGATGATCTCGACGTCTCCCCTCCTAGCCTTTACATACTAGGCTAGGTCTCGGGGAGTCCGTATGGGATTCTCTGTGGGCCTTCTGTCTTCGGATACACCGGGTAGGCTCATCCATAGGAGTCGTGGGGTCACCCCCTCGCCAGTAGCCCCCGAGTGCCTGGGGGGATCGGAGAGGTGCCCAGGGACTCGAGTCCATTCTTGCGTCGTTTTGATGTGTGCACGGTTCAACCGCGGGTCGCTGGCACTCTGGGGCCATGACAAAACCTGTTTCGAGGGGTGCTAAGTTGAAAGGGCCCAAGGAGTCGACTGGTCGAGCCTTGGTGAATTGCACTAGTGGCAAAAAGCGCAGTAGCCCAATCAAACCCATGTCCCTCGACATGAGCTTGGAACACTGGTGTCGAGCAAAAGTCAAGCCTCTGCAGGTCTTATAGTGATCAGTTGCCACCAGTAAAGTTCGTAGCCTAGGCGCGTCCTCCCGGATTTTTCTATCATGCAAGCGCATGGGAAAGATTGGGAGTGATATCGCTCTTCGGCAAGTTCCATCCCGGCCGATCTGCGCAGCGGGGTTTACCTACACGCTAAGCTTGCATGGCATCTGGGCACAGTGTATCGTGTTCCAGGAATATGTATTTTTTATTGAGGCGCGGAGCCTAGTAGATAATGCACCCACTTGGAATAAAGAATCAAGTGAGCTATTTTAGCAGTCCTTCGCGGAGCCTGGTCGAGCGCTCAGGCGAGGAATAATGTAGAGGAGTACTTGCTCGGGAGGTCTTCGAGTGTTGGGGTACTTAAGGTTTTGTGAGTAATCAGTCAAGTATCGCCTTCAATCTCGGGGTGAGGGAGCACCCGATACTCTGGGATTGCTCGATCTGGAGAGTGCAGGTCTGCTTATCTTCTGTCGTGGTGAGGGAGCACCCGAAACTCTTCATGTGTGCGAGTAATCACTCGAGCACGTCTTCTCTTTTAGGTGAGGGAGCGCCCGAGACTCTCATGTGTGCGAGTAATCACTCGAGCACGTCTTCTCTTTTAGGTGAGGGAGCACCCGAGACTCTCATGGGTGCGAGTAAGCACTCGAGCACATAATTACTCTTTAGGTGAGGGAGCACCCGAAACTCTAGTGGAGATGCTCCCGATGGGAGTGAAATATATTTGAAAAATGTATTTGAGTAAGTAAAAACGGTGCTTGCAGGCTGCATTTTTTTGCGCTGCCATTTTAATTTACCTCTTCTAGGTAAGGATAATGATCTCTTTGCTGGAGGACCGTCAAAGATGCTCTGTCTGCGAACCGTCATGTCTTGATGACCTGTCATAATGATGGATGTTGGTGGCGTGCTGCAGCCGCCTGTTGAGTTATCGATGCGCGTATTGGAAATGCGCGAGATTTGTCGCGTCCAGCGCACAGTGCTGCCCGTGTGAAGGCATCTTTGTCTCGGAATTCAAATCGCCCGGCATGCTTGATGTTTGAATTAATTGCTGCCGTCGTCTAGGCTTCTGTGTGCCCTTGGGGTTCTGCTATAAATAGACCCCTTTTCTTCATCTGGCGGTAGTGTTCATCCTCTGCTCCTCTTGCTTTTCTTCTTCATCTTCTCATGGGACCAAAACGAGGTGCAGGTATGACTAGCCGCGGCCGGGTTCGCCGTGGTCGCGGTGGTCGTATTCCACGCTCTTCTCGCGGCGGCCGTCGTTGTGCACCATCAACGCCTTCCTCCTCTTCCTCAGAGGAGGGTTTTTGGCGCTATGATTTCCTCCTGCGCGTCCGTGGCCGGAACGCTGCTCGCATTCTGCTTCCTTCTGCTTTTTCTGCCCTTGTTTCTGAGCGCAGTATTGATGGCTTGCTGCTTCGTCTTCAGGGGTGTGCTCGATCCCCTTCTTATGTTAAGTTGGAGATCGATAGTTCTCGCTTGATTTTTCTTGGCTTTGGGTGGAAGTCGTTTGCTCGACGCTTGAACTTGCGTGATGGTGACACTCTTTGTTGCCGTTTTGATGGTGGAGACACTCTTATCATCCGCGCCTTTGACCTGAGTGGCAATCGCATGGATCCGTACTTGCCGGAGACAAGCAGCGATGGTTCTGACAGGTCGAGGAGTCCTTCACCTGCGTCTTCAACTGCTTCCTCCTCTGGCGAATCTTCGGGTGCCGATGCTGAGCCGTCTTCAACTGCTTCCTCCTCCGGCTCTAAAGAGGACCCCGACGTCAAGCCACCGATCAAGCGGGCACGCCAAATGACCTTGTAGAACTTGAGGCAATGGCGTCATCTTCGCCGGCATCTCGGGTGGAGCTGGAGAAGAAGATGGTGGAGCAGGAGAAGAAGCTGGTGGAGCATCATCCTCGGTGCTCCGCAAATAAGTCGAGCTTGACCTTTTGTTATGTCATTGACATCATGAACTGGCTGCTTCGACTCCTCCTTTGTCTGTGATGATGCTCGTTGTCTTAGTGCCAATTATCTCAGCATGGGCATACATGTAGAAGTCATAATTCCTTGGGTGATTGATGATGTAGACTTATTGGCTGCTTGTGTCTTTTGTAACTAGGTTGGTTCTCCATGTAATGATGATTGTCTTCGAGTAATCAGAGCTGCCTTCTATCCAATGTACTTCGAATTTTTGTACTAAGAATGATCTTTGGGTCCTTGTAATGCGAACTGTGCTTGAGTCCTTGTAATGGAATGTGTTTTTGGGTCCTTTGCCATCAAGAGCTATCTTCGTGTCCTTGTAATGGAATGTGTCTTTGCACTGTAGGTTCTATCGGGTGCGCGACAGCGCTCCCGATGGGAGTAGCCCCAGAGGCTACGTTCGAGTCATAGGGTCGAATGTGGCTGAAATTTGTTTCCTTTGTCGTTCTACCATTAGTTTTTGTCTTTTATCGGGTGCGCGGCAGCGCTCCCGATGGGAGTAGCCCCCGAGTCTTTAAGTGATCGTTGGAGATCAGGTGAAGACTAATGGGTTGTTTGCGTCCTGCGCACCATTCATATTTCTCCAGAGTGCTTTGTGTTTCGTCTGGTTGTAGCCGTGTCTTCCGAACAATTTCTCAGCAGGTGGAGCCTGGCGGGGGTTGTTGCTTGGGCCCTTTAAGTTTCGGTGAGTGTTTCTCGGGGGGATGTTTGGACTCAAGCCCCCGAGTGCTTTTGGGTAGAGATCGAGTGAGCGACGATAACGTCTCTCGGGGGGATTTTTGGACTCGAGCCTTCGAGTGCTTTTGGGTAGAGATCGCGTGAGCGATGATAGCGTCTCTCGGGGGGAGTTTGGGACTCGAGCCCCCGAGTGCTTTTGGTAAAGATCGCGCGAGCGACGATAGCGTCTATCGGGGGGAGTTTTGGACTCGATCCCCCGAGTGCTTTTGGTAAAGATCGCGTGAGCGACGATAGCGTCTCTCGGGGGGGGGGGAGTTTTGGACTCGAGCCCCCGAGTGCTTTGGGTGAAGATCGCGTGGCGACGATAGCGTCTCTCGGGGGGAGTTTTGGACTCGAGACCCCGAGTGCTTTGGGTGAAGATCGCGTGGCGACGATGGCGTCCCTCGGGGGGGAGTTTTGGACTCGAGGCCCCGAGTGCTTTTGGTAAAGATCGCGTGAGCGACGATAGCGTCTCTTGGGGGGAGTTTTGGACTTGATCCCCCCGAGTGCTTTGTGGTAGTATTTGGGCAACATCGTTTTATTGCGTCGAAGGTTTACATGGGTTGCCAAATGAGCATGACTGGTGAAGACTATGGGTAGAACAGGCGTAGGTTCGCTACGTTCCATGGATGTCCCACGTCCTCGTCAGTCTTCGGGTTCTTCAGTCTATAGGCGCCTCCTCCTATGACTTCTGAGATTATGAATGGTCCTTCCCATTGGGGGGCAAGCTTGTGGACTTTCTCTTGTATGAGCCGTAGTACAAGGTCGCCTTTGTTGAAGGTTTGGGTGCGCAGGCGGCTGCTTTGGTAAGTGCGCAGTTTTTCCTGATATCCCTCTAACCTTGCTAGGGCTGTGTCCCTTGCTTCATCTGCTGTGTCCTTGTCATCTTGCAGTGCTTCTTCTGCTTCTTCTTCTTCGTATCCCGAGATCCGGGGTGCCCGAATTTGAGGTCGTGTGGTAGTACTGCCTCCGACCCGTACACCATGAAGAAGGGTGTGTACTGGGTTGCGGTATTTTGGGTGGTGCGCAGGCTCCATAGTACTGCAGGGAGTTCTTCTATCCATTTGCCTGCGGCTTGCTCGAGTGGTGCAAGGAGCCGCTTTTTGAGTCCTCCGCATACTAGGCCATTTGCTTTTTCCACCTGGCCGTTAGACTGCGGGTGCGCGACTGATGCGTAGTTGGTTTTGATGCCCAGTTCTTCACAGAAGTTCTGAAATTCTGCCGCTGTGAAGTTCGTGCCGTTGTCTGTGATGATGTTGTTTGGCACCCCGAACCTGAAGATGATTGATTTGATAAAATTCACTGCCGTGAGGGCTGTGGAGCTGGTGATGGGCGCTTCTTTGATCCACTTGGTAAACTTGTCGACTGCTACCAGCAGGTGTGTTCTTCCTCCTTTTTATGATTTTTTGAGCGGTCCCACCATGTCGAGTCCCCAGGTGGCGAACGGCCATGATAGTGGTATGGTCTGGATTTCTGAGGCTCTATCGTGCGGTCTGCTGGCGAATTTTTGACAGATGGTGCAACGCCGCATGATATCCTCTGCGTTTCTCAGGGCTGTTGGCCAATAGAGTCTTGCTCGATAGGCTTTTGCCACGAGTGCTCGGCTGCTGGCGTGGTGCCCGCAGGTGCCTTCGTGGATCTCCAGTAATAGGGTTTTGCCATCTTCCTCGTCTATGCATCTTTGTAAGACCTGGGAAGTACTGTGCTTGTAGAGTTTTCCATTGATTACTGTAAATGTTTTGGAACGCCGGCTGATGCGTTTGGCTTCTGTGACGTCCTGCGGTAGGGTGCCGTCGATTAGGAGCCTGAGGAATGGCTCTCTCCAATTTGGGTCCTCGGGTGCGGCTGGTTCTGGCTCCTCAACTTCGTTGTTTCCTTCTTCATTAACTATTGGGTTTGCGGCTGCCTCTTGTGCTGCTTCACCTGTGTTGTCATCCGCTGTGTCTGCTTCTGGTCCGAGTTCTTTGATTGTGGTAATGATCTTGTCTATGTAGGTCTAGATGTTCCCACCGATCTGGTTTCTCATGTATGCTTGCGTCATTCGCTGGTGTACTGTTCCCGCGTTGTTTAGTCCGAAGTGTATTTGGGGGCGTCAGGATGGGCCACAAGGGGTGACGGCCAAGGTGTGCCCTTCGTCTCTTTCCTCCATCCTGGCCTGATTGTGTCCCGAGTAGACGTCGAGGGACAATAGTAGATCGCATCCTGCTGTCGAGTCGAATATTTGATCGATTCTTGGCAGGGAAAAATGAACCTTTGGGCATTGTTTGTTGACTGGCCCATAGTCAACGCATATCCGTGGCACGTTTGTGTCTTTCTTGGTGACCAGCATGGGGTTGGCGGTCCAAGTGGCTTTCTTCGTCTTCCGGATGAATTGGGTGTCGAGTACTCGGTTGACCTCCTCTCCGATTGCTCTATGCTTGAGTTCTGAGAATCTTCGTAGTGCCTGCTTCGCTGGCTTGGTGTTTGGCTTGATGCGCAACGCGTGTTCCGCGAGATCGCGCGGTACTCCTGGCATGTCGGCTGGGCACCAGGCAAAGATTTCCTATTCTTCGCAGAGGAAGGCGATGAGGGCAGTCGCTTGCTCTTCCGGGAGGTGGGCGTACACGCGGAATGTTTTTTCTGGGTCCATCGGGTGCACCTGGTGGGTGATTGTCGCTGTCGATCCTGAGGTCCCGCCCGTACTCTTTTGACTCGCTTTGGCTTGCTAGCGGAACGATACTTTTGTCTGTCGCCATGGCTATTTCTGTGAGTTCTTGCTCGGCTCCGAAGGTGTCGGAGACTTTGTGGCAATCGCAATCGCACTTGTCGGATTTGGTGGAGCTCCCGTTGACCGTGATGACGCCCGCGGATCCTGGCATCTTGAGTTTGAGGTAGGCGTAGTGCGGAATCGCCATGAATTGTGCGAACGCTGGAAGTCCCAATATGGCGTGATACTGCGATTTCCAATCGAGTACTTCAAACTCGAGGGTGTGTCTTGCGAAATTGCGTCTCCTGCCAAAGACGACTTCGAGCTCGATTAGTCCAAGGGAAGTAGCTGCTTCTCCTGGGACTACTCCGTATAACACGGTGCTTGATTTCTTCCATACTGATCGCGGGATCAGCATCTTGCGTAGGGTGCCGACGAAGATTATGTTCATGCTGCTGCCTCCGTCCATGAAGATTCTGTCCATGTCGTACCCTCCGATTTGGGCGTCGAGGACCAGGGGCGCGTGCCCCGGCCTTGGAACTGCAGGTGGGTGGTCGCTCTGGTCGAACGTGATGCTGGTTTCTACGTCGTGTAGCTGGTAGACTTCGACTGCGTTTAGGTTCTCGGCTGCTCTGGCTTGCAGGGTGTAGGCGTCCTGTTGGGCTTGCGATACCCTGCCCTCTTGGATCGTGTACACCTGTCCTTGAGTTGGCGACTGCTCGGTTCGCCGGGTGCACTTGGCTTCTCGCTGTTTTTTTTCCTTGAGGCTGTCGGCGAGTTCGTTGAACAGCGGCAGTCTTCCAGGGTGTGGCTCGATCTGATGTTTCCCCAGTTGTCTTCGAAGCAGTGGATCGTGCAGGGTCCTTCTAGCTGCTCCCTGACCATGAGTTTGCTGGACCCGGCGTGTCGCTTCTTCCTTGAGATTCGGAAGAACAGCGCGTGATCCGCTGGGTGCTCGTGAACTCGCGGGTCAATTTCGATCCCCTCGCTTAGATTCTGGTTCCTTATGAGATTGGCGAATTCGTCTGGTCTTTGATCTGGGTCGTAGTATTCGCCGGTCTGAGTCTCGGAGTCGCTATCCTGGTGGGCAGCGGTTGTCCGCACGGCGGCGGGTCTTCGAGTGGTCGGTGATCGTGTGGCTGTATAGTTCGACTCGTCGAGTGGAGTCGCTTCGTAGAGTCCTCGCGCCTGTCTTCTGGGTCGTCGACTTCTTCCTCGTTGGCGATGGTCTTGGAGATCGATGATCTCGAGCTCGGAGTCGATGTATTGTTGTGCGGCGGGTGCCTGGGCAGCGGTGGGTCGTCGAGTGATCGGCGGGTTCTCTGCTTCGTGCTGCAGCTCGCCGATCGGGATCTCCGTGTAGAACCCTCGCGCCTTTCTTTTGGGTCGTCGAGTTTTCATTCTCTGGCGGTGGGCTCGGTTGCCACCGTAGTATTGGTCTTGGCACGGCTGCAGGCTGAGCGATCTCGCTGGGGCGGCATAGATGTTTGCCGTGATCTTGAATTCTTCGGGTGGATTGCATCTGGTTCTTGCCCATGAGTTGTGGCTTGCTGAGGACGGAACCACCGAGATCATAATTCCAACCTGTGTAGTTCCCACAGACGGCGCCAATTGACGGGGATTTACCCCGGCAAATCCCATGGTCAGGGACCCTGGGTTAGTCATGAGAGGCACAGGTTGAACGATAGCTCGTCGGATAACAGGAGGATACGTTCCTGCTCGATATTATTGATTGGAGGTGGCGATTACAGGGAAGCCAAGGCTAGTGCACAGAAGGCTAGGGTTACAGATTGCGTATTGGATGATCTCGACGTCTCCCCTCCTAGCCTTTATATACTAGGCTAGGTCTCGGGGAGTCCGTCTGGGATTACAAATGAGGTTTCCTAACCCTGATCCTATACCGTATGGCAAGGTTACACCTTCCTTATGAGTCGTGGACCCCTACGTCGGTGCCAATAGTGGGCCAGGGCTGGGCCCAGGCGGCATCTCTGTGGGCATTCTGTCTTCGGATACACCGGGTAGGCTCATTCATAGGAGTCGTGGGGTCACCCCCTCGTCAGCGGGGTGGGGCGGATCCGCCACTAGAGGAGGCCGGCGGCGAGCTCCATGAGGTGGCGGTCGAGGTCAAGGCCGGAACGGCCATGGAGGCGTGCTGCGGTCTTGCGAGGAGAGAGTGAGGAGAGGTGAGGGAGGAAGACAGAGAGGAGAGAGGGGCGCGGGGGAAGGGGCGCACCGGGGTGGCGGCGCTGCTCTGGCTGCCAGCGACGGGTGCGCGCGGCGGCGGCGGCTTGCCCGCGGGTGGAGGCGGCGGGAGAGAGAGAGAGAGAGGAGAGAGAGGCTGGGTTGGTGGGGAGCTCCCTGGGCCGTCGGATCGCGAGATCTGACGGTCCAGGATGGATCTGGCTAGGGTTTGGGAAAAATTGACTAATTGCGAAAATTGGGGCTATTGTGAGGGGGGTGGCTGCATTTTTGGCTTAGGCGAAACCCTAGAAAGGGGTGGGAGAGTGGTAGTCTTTATATAGCCCAGGTGGCTGGCAGTTTACAAAAACATCCCCGGTTTTCTCTCGCGCGCGCGGTGTTTACGTTTCTGACCGCCGGGGGTCCACAGGACCTTCGATTCGGGTAAAACTTTGAACTGCGCGATCAGCGCGTCGAGCCAGTGGCGTTCACCTCGCGCTGGAACCGTTTCGAGAAAACTTTCCGGTGCGCTATAAAAATATCTCGTTTACTTATTAAACGGGGTTTTCGTTCTGTTGGCTGCGGCTGGTCTAGTGTGGGTTTTCGCGACGGGGATCAGGTGAAACCCGGTGTCACAAAGGTCGAGTGTCAGGGTGGCAAGGGTCGGTCTCCGTCCGGTACGAGATAAGGGGGGAAATAATCGCCGATCGATAGATCGGGGATGCAAACACCGCAAACAGATAAGACAATCAAACAATTCACACCGAAAACAAAAATTTTAATTTTTGTGAAAATCTGGGATGTTACAATACAACACCACCAACAAGGGATCTCGTCCCGAGATCCAGGACGATCCGGGGGAGAGGGGGGGGGAAGAAAAGAGAGTCGACAATCTTCAACACCACCAAAAAGGGACTCTGCTCCATGTCGAACGACGAACTCCATCGAGATACTTTCCGCAGGGAGACGACAACGTCGTAGAACGGAGCCATCAAGAGATCAAAAGGAAGAACATTAGTTGAAAGTGACGATCAAGTGAAGCATTCTCACTAAAATCGTGAGGATACTAGGCAAGAGGACTGAAGTCAACAGATGACCAAGATGTAAACCAGAGTCGGACAGACTAAAGGTACTACAGGATTTCCCAACTTGAGATCGGAATCGCGACAATACGCTGCAAGCAAGGCATTGTAACGGCTCCGAAAGTCCACTCACTCGAGATCCTAGAGTTTGAAAGGGGGATAAGGCGAGAATAAAACACTTACGTCACTTGTCCTGACAAGAGCATGGGTAAGGAGGAAAAAGAATCCTATTCTCCGATAACTAACTTAGTAACTACAAAATAGTTTTGTCTAGACTCGACTTCGGCCAGAGAAGGGATCCTACGGTCGGTAAGGCTCTGATACCAAGTTGTAAGGCCCGATATGCGGTACTGTTCCAAATCTAGATGTTTCCATCCAGATCCGGGGACAAAGCACATATCGGTCCCACCGCGACATATGACAATGCCATATGCCCCGGATTTCCAACATGATATCACAACATTACAGCTACAAGGATACACCATCTCATACAATCGGCATATAGCTGCCTTAATACAATATAACAGCGGAAGATACATATCTGACTATAGACTACAATAAAATGCCTAGTGGCAAAGAGAAAAACATCGATCCCCATAACCACACGGGTCCAGGCCCTCCGCCGGGATCCACCTAACTAGTCGTCGTCGAGTCTCCACGTGAAACGTCGATCACCATAACTGTTGTCGATCAATGTAACACCCCCGGTGTCAAGCTACAGTGACCACCTATTGTTAATGGCTAATCACAATGATTAATATTGCCTTGATCATACTCAAAATCAAATAATAGTAAAACCCCTTTGGATGGAATAAAAAAACCAAGTGGAAATAAAAGTGAAACCAAAAATGTTGCAAACAATTTTATTAATTGTATAATAATCATTAGGTCATATTAAAAATGGTTTAGGGGTTTATTAAAGTGTTTTACTTATTTAAACAATTCTAACAACAACCAAAACAACCCTTTTAAATCGTTGCATATTCAAATGGAATACAATATGATTTTACTTTGAGCCCTAACTTTTGTGGTGCTGCTTTGGGGTGCAACACGAACAAAAGAACCAGTTCCACCTCTAGCAAAAATCCAAATAATGGAGAATAAAATAAAACTGTAGCTATGGGAGCCCTAATAAATCCTTGGCATTTTATATAATAGTCAAATCAATTTATTTTTAGCCCCAACTTTTTGTAGCAGTACATTAACATGTAATTTGAATATTGGGGATATTAGCATATTTTGCAAAAATCCATTGCTAGCCAAATAAATTTGGAACACCAGAAACTAGATACCGAAAAAGGGAAAAAATGCCAGAACACTAATTTTCGCCCTGGCCAACTAGCCATCCAGCCCATCCACTCAGCCCACCCCTCCTCCCTTCTCATTCCTGGTCCTCCTCCCCTCCCCTGTTGTTGAGCGCACGCACACAGCACGCACGCCATGGCCTCCCTGCCACTCACGCGTCGACAGCAACGCCGCTACAGTGCCGTGGGAGGATAAGAACGCCCAACCCCCCCTTTTCTTCCTCGCTGGAAGCCTAGCCCCATTTTCCTCCTTTCCTTTCCCCACAACCCGCTGTTGTCCTCGCGCCATGGCTGTCACCTCGCCATGGCTAGTCGTGGCCGAGGCCGAGGACCTCGCCACGCCTCGTCCGCGAGCCAAATAGCCCCGCCGCCGACCGCTACTACCACTGCGCCAGTAAACGCGAGCAAGGAGGCCGCAACACACCGCCCTCAATCTCGCCCCTGCACCAGCGACGCCACCCCTGATTCACCGCCGGCGGAGCCTCCCTGGGCCTCCCCGAGTCTTGGACCGCCTTGCTGCGCCCCCCTGTGAGCTCCACCTTCGAATCCCCTCCCCCGGTCGATTTGGCCCCGGTATTCGTCGTGTTTGAACTCGGCCGCCATGGACGGGGCTCCTCGTCCAGATGCTCTGCTCGGGCATCCTGCGGGCCATGGTCGCGCCCCTGGTGCGGCTGGACCGCCGTCGCGTTCCCCCGCCCCCGCCCTCGCCGGGGCTGGCCGATTTGGCCACGCCGCCGTGCCCTCAACCCTCGCCGTTGGCGAGCACAACATGCTCGGTCGTGACCCCCCTTAATCTCCCTGCCTAAACCGCCCCCTCTGTTAATTTACTAGAGCCAATGACAGGTGGGGCCCAAGCCCATATTAAGCTAAATAAAATGCTGTTAAAAAATTGGCCCAATGACATGTGGGCCCAACCACTTAAAAATAACCTTTGGGTTAATTAAACATGTTAATTAGATTTGTCTCAATGACATGTGGGACCCCACTGTCCTTTAATTAATAAAATTGATTTATTAAACATGTAAAATTCACTATTCTGGATAATGTTGATTTTAATAATAAAAGAAATTCCAGAAATTCCAAAAATCATTTAAATATTAGAAATTCAATATCTTTTAAACAGTAACTCGGATCAAAAAACTTTATACATAAAAATTGATCAGAAAAATATAATGAATACGAATAAGCTATCCGTTGGTCTACCACCCCCCTCTAACATACCGAACGTCAAACCATCCCCCTTCGGACCGATTGTCCGATGATTGCCCGATACCGATAGACTACCCGGATGAATTTATTCTGAACACGAAAGTTGTTCGGAATGTTTCAACTAGCACGGTTACACCATCCACACGTTTGTCGGATGTCCACGACACCTCTGGCATGATCCCTTCCCCCTCCGGGCCGTTTGTCGGTAATCACCCGGAGCCGGTATTTCATCCCCGGATGAATTCCCGCTCCGAGCGTAACACGTTGCATTGCGTTATAACACCGTTAACATTGCGTTTGCCATGTCTTGTATTTTTATTGCTATTATTGTTGTGTATTTATTGTTTCTCCCCCCTCTCTTATTGTCCGGCAGTCTCGACGTCCGCTGCCGATGCCCCTGTGATCGACTACGTCGACGACAACCGTATCCCTACCATCGAGCTTCCGGGCAAGCAGAGCCATTCTCTTCCCCAAATATCGCCTATCTTTTCCGTACATTTCTTGCACTAGGCATGGTTACTGCCGCTCCTACAATTACAAGCCTATTCAATTGCATATCCTGTTTTTGTTGCCCCTTGATGTACCTCCTTTATCCTATGCTGCCTATTATATTTATGCATTATTCAGGAGTGAGCCCTGCGCTTTGTTAGTCTACTAGGATTAGATAGCGGGCCGTGAACACTCTGGGGAGTGAACGCGGATACGATAATTATAAAATGCACAGGTACGGTACAATGAAGACACCGCCTAAGGCCCCCTAGCTCGGCTCTGCCGAGCCACCTTCAAGTGGAGCTACCGAGGAGTAATACTCGTACCTTCACTCGTTGTTGACTCTGTATAGCCGCTCTAGGTACCTGAGCAACGGTTGTCCTTAAAGGTAAGAAAGTCGGGTGACCCAACGGTGCCCGCGAGAGGTATTGCGTCGGGAACGACAGGGAGGGTACGAACGACGTTACTGGCGTGCTTGGCCCCTGCTCATAACTCGCGGGAGTTACCAAACCACGAAAGTCGAGCTCTACCAAGAGCACACGCGAGACAAGGTAAGGAGACGTTTCACCTTGTTGGTAACCGCAGAGACTTGGTGGGACGACATGGCAGGCACCGATGTACTGGTGGTCCTGACTGCTGTCGTTGTCCGCGGGTCAGTTAAGTCGAGGTAACGATAACGGTTGTCATGCAGGTTAATTAAAATGCTAAATGGTTCGGCGGATGTCTTGAGTAGCCTTTTGGCTTGTACGCACTACCTACACGTGGGATAAGGAGTGTGGGCTTCCCTGCATCGTAGTCTCATTCGAGGGTCTTCAGACGTCAGCAGTATCGCGGGCTGATTGCCGGGAAGTGGTGTTGTCTTCTCTTGCTCGAGCGGTGTATTTGTATTTGCTTTGATTTTGCTTCACCGTCCAGTCACGCACCGTGCAGGAGTACGTTCGGGTTAGGGTCCAAAGCCCGGCGTACATAGGATATAGTCCGACGGATGACCTCTTTGTTGATTGCCGAAGGATGGGCTACTTTGTGTCGGATTGCTTCGGTGGGGTGTTCCCTAACAAGGTGTACGCCACCCTGGAGATCCGAGCGTCGTAGAGTCACGCCAGTGCACCCCTGCAGGGAAGATTAATCTATTCGAATAGCCGCGTCCATGGTAACAGGACGCTTTATGCTGAAGCTGGATCTTACCACTACGAACTACTACTATTAAACTGTATGGTTCCGGGTCTTCTTCCTGGCAGGGAGTCGAGGAAGGGAACTCGGGGGCATTATTATTATTAATTATTACAACTTACAATTATACAATGCTGCAACAACTTCTGCTCCATTGTTATTACATTCATGTTATTGAACTGTTGGCTGATTCTCTTCTCATGCTGCAAGACACGTCATAAGATGCTAGTCTTCGATAGGCCTAGCTTCTTATCTTTATTCTGATTTCTATCTTGCAGTCCACTATATACAGCCTCCCCTTTCCTTTTGATACAAATGGATAAATGCTTAGTAGAGGACGTAGACTCGCGGGTATGCTAGATACTCACCTTTGCTTTATTTCCCCCTTTTTGTTTTGCCTGATCGGCCACTGCAGTCGATGTTGCAGCCTTGGAGTCCAGGAGCAGGAGATCCCCGATGCTGACCAACACTACATGAAGATCCCCGATGCCTTCTACGACGTCGAGTTCCCCGTTGACCAGGAGTAGTTTGGAGGTTCCCAAGCAGGAGGCCTCGCCTTTTCGATTGTTGTTGCTTTTGTGCTAGCCTTCTTAAGGCAGATCATGTGTACCTTGTGTATGTACTTAGATACTATTGCTTCCGCTAACTTTGTGCTTTCGAGCTGTTGTATTCGAGCCCTCGTGGCCCCTAGCTTGTTTTAAATAGCTTGTATTATTTTATTTGTAGAGTTGTGTTGTGATATCTTACCGTGAGTCCCTGATCTCGATCGTGTACCTTGCGTGTATGATTACTTTACACGGTCTGATTTTGGGGGCGTCACAATCAAGAACCCTTAAAAGAGTTTGGGGGGTAGTATCATGATTACAGAAGTACTCAGCATCCAATTGTAGTGGTCAACTAACGCAGCAAGGACTTGATCACTCGTCATTATAGGAAAACTAGTAGTTTACGGTAAGGATGGGGTAATTGGTGAGGTTGCTTACGCACTAGCATTTATGAAGTGGCTAACGATCTAGAGAGTAAGATAAGAAGCCAAGCATTCGATTAGGAATCGCCTCCAACAAGTCTGCTATCCACCTACTTACGCAAGCATAACACCTATCCTATCCTTGTCCTCCTCTTCGCATCCCGACGAAGAAGAAGAAGTCAAGGCACACACACGTTGATCAAGTTAAATTAAAATTATTTCAGCTGTTGTTCTGTATGAACAAGGAGTAGGTCTCAAGTCGTCCATAACCGTGGACACGACTTCTCAAAAAGATTTAACCCTGCAGGGGTGTACCAACTTCCCATTACAAGGCTCCGCATGCACGCCCATCTCTCTCAGTTGCTACCCATCACAGGCAACCATTTTATGATTTAGTTCTGAGAGATCCGAAATGACAGGTCCCTCTAACTAACAATGAACAAATCCGGGTGGGCCCCGGGGAGTAGACACCCAACCCAAAAGCCGACCATGCTCTCGGATCGGACTCTTCCGTATGGCTAAGGTCGGGGTTAGCCTCACCTGAACTCAGGGGATTCCCTAGCTCACCAGTGTGGACCAACAAAGGAACTCTATCTCTCCTGGTCCGAGTTGTTTTAAATCCACTGGCTGCAGACCAGTTACGCCCACGGTTTCAAATGGTAAAATCAGCTTGGGACACCACTAGAAATGTTTGAAGCTAGGTAGGTAAGAAAAGGGGACCCCATAGAATCCCACACGCTTTTAGGCACGCTCAGTCTTAAAACCAATATCCGGAACTCGGATCCTAGGAGACTTGAATGGAACAAAGCGTCGGGGCGGGATAGCCTAGACCTTCCATCATGTGTCGAGTATAGTCAACATTTATAATAATCACATCAACCACAACAATATAATAATGTGATATCCCAAACCAAGGAGTAACAGGGTAACATCGGAGAATCCTAAGCATGCATACTAAGCAGGGGCTGAGCAACGAGCAATAGTAACATAGCAGTACAAGGTTTGCTGGGAGGGGACATGGCTGTATCGGGTTAAGAGAGGCTGTAAACATGTGGTAGGATCAAACATCGAACCTAACCTAGACTAGCATGCAAAAAGGAATCATGAACCACTAATTATAGCCCAAACAAAATGCAATAAAACATTACTGGTCTAGGACTTAGTGAAAATCAGGAAAACAGGGCAGAAACTGTTATTTTCATGCTGTATAAACAGGAGCATAACTATATGCAAAAGTGCAGCAACATGACATAGCAATATATGGGCATGAACTAGACATGATGGTGATCAGGTACAAACAAGAATCAAGGTCATATGTATCACTGATCAAAAGATATTAAGCATGCAACAAGGCATCAGAAAGTTACAAACTTAGAGAAAAACAGAGGTGGCTGTCAACAACATCAGGATAGCAACTTTGGAGCTAAGCATATCTATGACCAGAAATGCAAACATGGCAATGCAATACATATAATAGAAGTAGACATGGTGCTTAACAGTATGCAACAAGAATCAATGCAATAGGCCTCATGGATGTGTCACAATCATCAATCAAACTTGCAAAAAAATAACAGCAGCAACAATTTCCAGAGATTAACAGCAGTTAACAGTCTGATGCCCACCTCAACAGTGATTAACAACATCATGATGGCCTCAAATCAAAATGCTCACAGAAGATGAACAGAAGTACACACAATTCTAAACAATTTTCCTTTTGGGCGCAACGTGATCCGGGCTACGGTTTGCTCGGAAACTACGTCGCAAAACAGCATCAACATCAGTTTATTCTCAGACTTAGCAAAAACTGAAAAAATGAAAAACAAACAGAGAAAAAAAGGCATCGGGCCTCACCCACTAGGCTCGGCACAATTTCGGCCTGGGAGGTAGAGGAGGGGCGGCCGGGCTGTTGGCCGGCTGGGCCTCTAGGGCAGGCTGGGCAGGCCCACGGACGATGGTTGGATCCCCGACCGATCCCGCACGAGAGGTCGTCGGTGCCGCCGGCTGCCGTGCTCCGGCAGTGAGCTTGCTGGCGAGGGGGCCGCACGGCGGAGCGGAACGGGCGCGAGGACGAGCGCGGGAGCGCGGGGCGCGGCGGATCCGCCACTAGAGGAGGATGGCGGCGAGCTCCAGGAGGTGGCGGTCGAGGTCGAGGTCGGGCCGGCCATGGCGGCGTGCAGCAGTCCTGCGAGGAGAGAGTGAGGAGAGGTGAGGGAGGAAGACAGAGAGGAGAGAGGGGCGCGGGGGAAGGGGCGCACCGGGGCGGCGGCGCTGCTCCGGCAGCCGGTGACGGGTGCGCGCGACGGCGGCGGGAGAGAGAGAGAGAGAGAGGAGAGAGGCTGGGTTGGTGGCGAGCTCCCTGGGCCGTCGGATCCCGAGATCTGACGGTCCAGGATGGATCTGGCTAGGGTTTGGGAAAAAAATTGACTAATTGCAAAAATTGGGGCTATTGTGAGGGGGGTGGCTGCAATTGTCGCTTAGGGGAAACCCTAGAAAGGGGTGGGAGAGTGGTGGTCTTTATATAGCCCAGGTGGCTGGCAGTTTGCAAAAACATCCCCGGTTTTCTCTCTCGCGCGCGGTGTTTACGTTTCTGACTGCCGGGGGTCCGCAGGACCTCCGATTCGGGTAAAACTTTGAACTGCGCGATCAGCGCGTCGAGCCGGCGGCGTTCACCTCGCGCTAGAACTGTTTCGAGAACACTTTCCGGCGCGCTATTAAAATATCCCGTTTACTTAGTAAACGGGGTTTTCGTTCCATTGGCTGCGGCTGGTCTGGTGCGAGTTTTCGCGACGGGGATCAGGTGAAACCCGATGTCGCAAAGGTCGAGTGTCAGGGTGGCAAGGGCCGGTCTCCATCCGGTACGAGATAAGGGGGGGGGGGAATAATCGCCGATCGATAGGTCGGGGATGCAAACACCGCAAACAGATCAGACAATCAAACAATTCACACCAAAAACAAAATTTTTAATTTTTGTGAAATCTGGGATGTTACACCCTCCTACTGTTGGATATATGCTCTAGAGGCAAATAATATGTGATTATTCCAATATATCTAAGAAACTTCATAACCAGTTTCGTACTGTGCTAGAACTGTATCAGTGAAACAATGATACATGTGCGGTATAAAAACAACCAACGTTCCTAGTTAGCCTCTATATAACTATTTCATGGTCAACTGATGATCGTGGTTTCGCGATCATGGACAATTAAGTCAATTGGCTGTGAGGTCACCTCATTGGATGAATGACGTGATGAACATTACCCAATGCAAGGATTGCAACATGATCAAATCATAAAGGTTCAGTGTTGTAATTAAAGAAGGTAGTAGACCGTTCCTTAGACCGTGAGATCATGCATAATTGCTATCTTCTCGGATGCTTTGACCTACATCCACCGTCTGATTGAAATATGCTGGCCCTAAAGGTGTATCTTGGGTAATCCATTGAGATATGTTGAGGATTTTTGATTCAAGAGCGGGATTTTTCAATCCATGTAAATGGAAAGATACTAAGGGCCCACTCGGTGAAATTACATCCATAAAGCTGCGCAGCGTGTGAGTAGGTCACGAGGATGAATATCACGGAACGAGTGAAATAAGATTTATCGATAACGAGATAGAACCAGACATAGGATGTCATTGATCTACTCTCGGACTAATCTAGTATCGATGACAAAGGGAATGCTATACGACTTAAGGTCCAATCGGTGTTAATATCCGAAATGCACAGGGGTCATTATGGGCATCTAGGCCCCGCTGATGATCATTGACCGTAGCCTCATCTCGGTCATGACTGGAGTGTTCTCGGTAGGGTAACACACTTAATGATGAGAACATGGGTACCACAATTATACCCATAGCCCATGCTACTAGACACATTGGATCGACTACTAGAGTTCGCGCAAGCCAACAGAATTATCAGGTACTTTCGTTTCTTGGTAATGTTTCTCATGTTCATGTGAATATGATGCTGCCTAACGTAGATATATTTCTGTTGCTAATAAATGAAGGACCTAGCATGGACAAGAAGGATGATCATTGGAGCATGATCAAGCATGGAGATGAAGGCGCGCGCGACAGGAACAAGAACGGAGTTCTTGCTGGAGATTTCCGTACTTTGAAGCCACCATGATGACATCAAAGAAGATGGACGGAATATACAAGATAACATTTAATAAATTTCGTCCATCGCTTATTATTGGTGTTGCGCCACCTTATTTTTGGGCTAGGCCCATGTAAATTTCGAAATATTGCTTAATAGGCAGTTTTAGAGCCCGTATTGTAGGGAAGTTGACTAAGGAGGGATTTTAGTCCCACCTTGCCAAGGGAGGACGAAATTCCCTCTTTTCCCCCTATATATACACCCCTATAGGGCACCCATTAGACTTGGATTTCTTTTAGTTAAAAGACTACTTAGCTAATCGCTGCATCTTCGTGTACTCGGTTTGTGTCCAACGACCAGATCAAGACCGCTTTTGGAATCCCAACTTTATAAACACTTCATCTATATTCGCAATATTCAAATTGCTTTTATCCTATACTTTATCGTTCTTCGATTGCTTGCAGGAATAGACCTTCGTGGTCAGGCTGATCGTGCTTCCGGCATCGTCAGTAACCTCCAGGAGATTGGTTTAGCGATTGCTAAGGCACGACGTTGTATCACGTTCGTAGTCGGATCGTCAAAGAAGTCTCCACCAAATCGATAGTTATCTCTCATCGAAAGATCGGGACACCCCGCCTCTATCAAGTGGTATCAGTTTTCAGGTTGCTCGATGCAGACCAGTTACGCACACGGTTTCAAATGGTAAAATCAGCTTGGGCCACCACTAGAAATGTTTGAAGCTAGGTAGGTAAGAAAAGGGGACCCCATAGAATCCGACACGCTGTTAGGCACGCTCAGTCTTAAAACCAATACCCGGAACTCGGATCCTAGGTGACTTGAATGGAACAAAGTGTCGGGGCGGGATAGCCTAGACCTTCCATCCTTCGTCGAGTATAGTCAACATTTATAATAATCATATGAACCACAACAATATAATAATGTGATATCCCAAACAAAGGAGTAACAGGGTAGCATCGTAGCATCCTAAGCATGTATACTAAGCAGGGGCTGAGCAACGAGCAATAGTAACATATCAGTACAAGGTTTGCTAGGAGGGGACATGGCGGTATCGGCTTAAGAGAGGCTGTAAACATGTGGTAGGATCAAACATCGAACCTAACCTAGACTAGCATGAAAACCGCTGGTTGAAATAGAATGGATCATTAGTAATGTATAGTCCTTGCCTGTTGATAAGTCTGGTTCCAAAGGTGTAGTCGATCGCAAGCTCACATCGTCTCCGAGAGGTACCCATGGAAGCACACAAGACGGTAAACACTGGAAATAAATCAACGAGCAAGCATCTATTACTACGAAGCAAACACGAGCAAGCATCAACAAGAAGGCAACACGAGACATCGTACCTACCGTCGAGAGAGGTTACTCACAGGTTAAGTGGAGTACTCGTCACACACGACGATACCGCACGTTTATATTGGTTCAAGTTGTTTAGTTACAGATGATCAACAAAGGTTCTTAACATGGCAACTCAAGCAAGCATGGCATAGCACACAAACATTTCAAGAGGTGAATCATAAAGTAAACTATCTATGCTAGACAATTTTACGTGAGGCACAACCTAAACATGGCATTCCACTAAGTGCCCCACGATGATTAAAGCATTTGGTACCGTTCTGCCCTAAACCATATTTTAGGTTGGTTAACAACCGCAAACAATAGCATAAACACTAAGTACACGAAAAACTAATCAAGTTACTTATAAAGAACACTCCAAACAGAATTACGGTTAAAAAGATACAACCAAAACAAGTTTGGAACACAATCTTCCAACATCAGGAAGCAAACTTTAGAGCAATGCATAAACAGGATAATGAATGCAAACATGCTCACAAATGATATGCAACTAAAGTAGACATGGCAGGAAAGGCATGGCAAAAGGAATCATGCAAAAAGGAATCATGAACCACTAATTATAGCCCAAGCAAAATGCAATAAAACATTACTCGTCTAGGACTTAGTGAAAATCAGGAAAACAGGGCAGAAACTGTTATTTTCATGCTGTATAAACAGGAGCATAACTCAAAGTGCAATATATCGACCAGAGGGGGGGGGGTGAATGGGAGATTTTCAATTTTACTACCAGATTTTGTTTTTCTTCAGGACTGAAGCAATCATGAAGCTGAAGAAGTAACCAAAATCATGAAGAAATAAAACTTTGCAGAATGTAATCATTAGGGCAGCACATCATAATGCAACAGAAATAAATCAATTCAGATAAGCAGAAGTACTTCAGATGCATAGTATGAAGACAAATAGCAGAGGGAGAGCTGAAGCACAAGAAGTCAACATTGATACTGAAGACATAAAACTGAAGCTTAAGAGATTGAAGAGATGTCACCAGTAATTGAAGACATTGGTTTGGTAGACGAATTCAAGTTGCTGTGACAACTCTACGTCTGGTTGGAGAGGCTGAGATTCAACTCAGAAGACATAGTCTTCACCTTGTTCTCCTTGAACTAAAGTCCTCAGACTTCGTCCAATAACTCAGGTGAGTCTTCAAGGTAGACTCCCGAAACCTTTACAGACTCAGTCACTTCGGAAGTCACAATTGCATCTTGACTTCCTCAGACTGAAGACTTCTACATCGGCTGGAAGATCACAGTCTTCAAGAGTAAAAAGCTTCGGATCACATGAACCGACTTCCTCAGAAATGCTCACCTACTCAGGCTGGTGGTTTTCCTCACAAAGGTTCTTCAGTTTCCTCAGAGGTGGGTTGCTCTCAGATGACAAGTGTCAGTTTTTCTTTCGGAGCCGCCAACCCACAAATGGGGCTGGGGGTGGCTATTTATAGCCGCGGAGCAACCCGAGGTGAAAGGACATAAATGCCCATGGATGCAATTACTCTCATGCCCTCGGAAATGACCGTTGCTAGACAGGTTCTAGCCTCTCACCACGGAACACGTGGCACGGCAAAGTATTCTCTCTGCAGACTCCTCAACCGAAGTTAGTTACCTCAGTGTCCTGAAGAACAACGTCTCAGACACATGAGGACTGAACTTCTACTGCAGGAGATCTCACTCTCTTCAGGAGAACTGCACTCGCAGTCTCCAGACTCCTCAACCGAAGACAAATTCCTCAGTGTCCTGAAGAACAACGTCTCAGACACCCGAGGAACTGAACTTCTACTGCAGGAGATTTCCTCAGGGTTTTTCTTCAGGATTCCTAACTGAGCACTTCCTCAGACCTTCGGAACTCGTTTTCTTCAACCCCTCCAACAGTGCGGTGTTTTCCTATGACTCAAGAAGTATAAAAAGTCTTAGCGAAGACTACGCTTCAACTTCGTCTTCAGCGCGAACTTCCTCAGGATCGTCTTCAGCTTCAGCTTCAACCGAACGCTTCAGGATCCTACTTCCTCAGGATTTCGCGCAACTTCATTCTTCAGGAAACACACCGATTTCTCCAATGTTTCTCAACATTTTGGGGGGGTCGACATTGGTGGTTAAACACCTCATCAGGGACTGTTCTCCTGTGTATACTCGCAAACACATCAGTCCCTTAACCGTTTTGTCATCAAACTCCAAAACCTCAAGGGGAGGGCACTTGATGCACTTACAATCTCCCCCTTTTTGGTGATTTGATGACAATCAGGTTAAGCTTCAACGGGGATAAAATTATGAGTTTGAAGAAAAAGAAAAAAAACTTTGAAGAACATTTTTAACATTAAGCTGAATATAGTGAAGCTCCCCCTGAGGATATGCATATAAGTTGAAGAATGTTTAATATCTAAAGCATTTTGAGGTATATGAGGAGCTCCCCCTATATCCAGGCATTTTTTTAGCAGTGCATGTTATGAAGTGTTTGAGGAATTAAACAACGCACTGATAGAGATGTTTGCAGAGATAATCACATGCATATATGATAAACGTGAGGAAATAGCATGATGTAACTAAGGAACAGTATCAGGCAAACACCAAAATAACAGTTTACAACTCGTTACAAAAAAAATCTGAAGAACGAGAGTTGTAACTGAAGAACCCCATAACTAAGACCCGCTTGAAGACTAACAGATTTCTCCCCCTTTGTCATAATGAACAAAAAGGGAAAAACTGAAGCTAACGCCCCTTTGAAGTTGCTTCAAGGCTGAGGTGAGTCACGCCTGAGGCAGTCCGTTGCGGTGTGAGGGCAGGCAGCAGTGTCTTCAGCTTCTTCAGCAGTCATCTCCTGGTTTGAGGAATAAGAATCCATGGCCGGAGGAGGAGTCGTGCAGCGTCTGAATTGCCTTGGTGGTTTGATTGCTGGAATCGGAGGCTTTTGAAGATCCAACTGTGCAATGTCTTCAGGTGTGAGTACTTCTTTCATCAAAGCATCAAGATGTTGATATGTATGATGAGTATACTGATGCACTTTCTTCACTGAAGAATGCGTCTGAGCCATATAGCTGAGAATCTCAGAAAACTGACGCTTTACCCAGTCATGATTTCTGTCAACCTTCTGATGAAGACTAATCAGAAGCTCTCGATCAGTCATCACTCGAGCCTGAGTTGTATCCTCAGTGGAGGCATGAGTGCGTGTTTCATCAGTTGTGCGAGACTGAGGATGACGAATATTTCCACCGAGGGAATTGGTCGGGAGAACTTCTTCATAAAAGAGGCCTTTGCCTTTGTCATTTGAGGCAATTGTATGTTGAAGCACTTCGATAGGCGGCAGATAGGTCCTGTGATTCGGGTGATCAGGTTGATACTCAATTCTTGTTACGGCTCGGATGAGCTTCATGATCCATGGCGCGTATGGCTTCAGGATGTGTGGATTCTGTGCAGCATCAACAAGAGTTCTGAAGAAGAAGTTAGGAACATTGATTGGCCCAGACATGCAGAGGTTGTGAAGTATGTTCTTCATGATGCCAACGACTTCTTCAGCAGAGGATTCATAGCCTTTAATGGGGCAGAAGGTTTTCGCCAGAATCCGATACAATGTACTCGGCAAATACTGAAGCTCAGAGACTGGAAACTTTGTGCGAGCTGGGGCTTCAGGGACCAGAGGCTTCATGAGCATGTTCATCAAGTCATCTCGAAGAATTTGAGACCCATAGGAGCAGGCCGCAGGGGAAGTGCACTGAGGCAACTCAAGTATATCAATTGCTTCAGGAACAGTGATGGTGTAGTGATGATGCTCAGTCATCCATTCGAGGACCCAGGTGATGATATCCAGAGGATTTCCTGAAACATACAATGTGGCATAGAACTGAAGCACAAGCTCTTCATTCCAGTGTATGCATTCAGAGCAGAATTGAAGCAGCTGGGCATGATGTAGATCCTGAAGCACATTGTTGAAGCAAGGAAGTGCTTCCATATCCATCAGAGGAATATGCTTGTGTGGAAATAGTTTGTTTTGCTTATATAGCACCGAAGCATAGTAATTCTTCTGAGTGGCAGTCCAGAACCTCAGCAGCTTACGAGGTGGAGCAGAGTGATACGGATTTTGAATTCCTTCTTGAAAGAAACTCATGGCATTGAAGAAATCAGTAGCATCAAAGCTTGGAGTGTCATCAGCTTCAAGGTCACGGAAGAATGGTTGCTTCTGTTTTGGACACAAGGACCGAGCTTGAATTGGGCCTTGAGGTGGTGAAGGCACGTGAGGCACTTCAATCTGAAGAGAGGCTTGAGGCTGAGGTGGAGGTGCAGCAGATGCTTCAGGCTCCTTGGGGTCCTTGGGAAGCCGAGGTGATGTGGCCTGTTTGTCTTCAGAGCCATCCTTTGAGGTGTCAGCATTTGCGTTGGTACTGTTTTCTGCTTCAGGAGGAGCATTGGTGCTGTGCTCAGCTTCAGCTTCAGCGGCGGGTTGGACAGACTTGGGAGCAACAGCATGAGTATCAGTGGTAGTATTTGCTGCAGCATCAGTATCAGCAGTAGTGTGGGCTGCAGCATCAGTATCAACCGCAGAGTGTGTTGGAGCACTGGAGGCTTCGGGGTCATCAGCATCAGATGCTGAGGATGATGTACCAACAGAGGCTTCAGACTGCAGAGAGGTGTCAGGAAGCACCTCGGTTACTGTATCAGAGTGAGGCTCAGGGGAGAAGACGGTGTGAGTGGGTGAGTTGGTCAGCCCAAAGTCTTCATCATGAACACGAGGAGTTCCATGATCCATGATGTCGATGTCCATGTCTTCAACTTCAGTGATAACTGGTGGTGGTGGGGACGGTGGAGTGGGAACAATGGGTGTTGCAGCAGGTGGTGGTGTGAAGACGATTAAGCTGCGCTGAGGATTCTGTGGTGGAGTTGATGCAACAGTAACCAGTATGGTGGTTTCAGCGACTTGTTTTGATGGAGGAGCTGAGGACAGAGGTGTAGCGTCAATTGGTTCATCCACAGTAGGCTTTTTCGCAGTGGGTGGAGTTGAGGGTTGAGTTTCAGCCGTGCGCTTGAGGCGTTTGGCAGAAGCATCCGTGGGTGCTGAAGAAGCAGGCTGGCGAAGTTTCATCAACTTGGGCATCTGATGTGAGATCCGTTCCTTGGATTTGCCAATATATGTCCGGTTGGCAGCGAACTCAATGTTGAGACGTTGAACTTCACATTGATGCTCAACAAACTCCTGAGGAGTAACTTCAGTGATGGGTTTCTTTTTGAAGTCACTGAGGACTTTCTTCAGTTTGGCCTTCAGTTGTTTCTGAAGATCTCGTTGATGAATCTCATTTATGAGGAATTGTTGAACATAGAATTTGATGTCTTTCGGGATGTCCAAATCATCAAGCGGAGTGTCAGGCTTAACAGACCAGATATCAATGTATTCCAAGATCTTCTTGGGATCAAGGAGAAGCGGGATTTCTGACCCCGTTGCTTCAGCTTTGCGTCGGGCCGCAACACACACGTATTCAATCTTATCAGCTTCAGTGGCGACGAAGCCGGCCAGATCCTCAAATTCATCTTCATCATCAGAAGATTGAGGAGTATGATGGATGGCGCCACGCATAGCAGTTTTCTTTGGTGAAGGGCGAGGGCCCCGTTGAAGAAATGTTTTGGTCTTCAGCTGATGCTGAGGCATTGTGGTTGAGGCCTCAGGAGCACCAGATTCATCAGTGCATATTCTTGAAGAGGGGGCAGCACCATCTGTTCTTTGACATGAGGAACCAACAACTTGAGGCTGAGTTGAGGTCTTCGAGAAAGGTTTCATGCCCAGAGCCTTTTTGCGGTGCTGAGGCGGAGGTTGTTGTCTGGGTTGAGACTGATCTTGAGGCGGAATTTGTATTGAAGCAGTCATATCACGGACCAGATTCTTGACCCGGCTGCGAGTGCGTTTGAGGTATAGCTCATATGCCGCTGGAAAGTCTTCAGGAGTGCGCAGTGTGGTTGGATCAGGAACGACTCCAGGAGCTGGTGGAGGTCGAGTCTTGATACCCAAGGTTTTCAGTGGCGGATTGACGACAAACATTTCCTCATGTTGAGGATTCAGCCATTGGTAGGCCACCCAACGCTTGGCCCATTCCCTCGTGATCTTCTGAACCCGTTTCTTACGTGCATCACTGGTTTCTCGTTCGGGAGTCTTCAGCTTTTCATATAGCTGAGGGGGAAAGTCTTTTGCGGTATCAGTATGCTTGCGCCGAGGAGGCATTTTCTTCAGCTGAGGAGACTGAGGAATTGTACGTTCGAGCTGAGCTGCAAATGAAGTGAGACTATGAGAACCATACGATTCCTCAGCAGACATGTACCTGTGACAGAATTAAGTTGCGAGGGAAGTGGGGTACGGTTATATGCGTTCATGAGGAATAGGCTGAGGAAAACAAAGGAATGAGGCATAGGTACATGTCTCAGAAGGCTAGCAGTACAGTTGAGGATGAACTGGCTTGAGGACACAACAGTACTGAGGAATAATATGCTGAGAAATAAGCCACTGAGGAATAAGCATACCAGACTGAGGCGAATGCTGAGGAACAATGAGTCTTCGTCCCCGGCGACGGCGAACTCCGGCGACGTTAGCGCTCGAGCTTGAGGAGCTCAAGAGCGGTGGCGCGAGAGTGAGAGAAGTGTTGGGGGGTAAATGACCGAAGGAGGGGGTAGAGGGCTATTTATAGAGGGGTAAAAACTGAGGGGTTGCGAAATTAGTGGACGAGATAGCCCCTGATTGTTGGGATCCTCAGTGGATATTGTGATGGTGGATAATTACGGCGTGCGGTAAAATCTCAACAAATTGAAGACAGTTGTAACAGAAAATCCGTGATTTGAGGATCTTGAGGACAAAGGCTGAAGACGAAGACAAATGGTCTCAGGCGAATGATGATGACTTAAGGTCTCAGCCTGAGGAATATATAATTTCCGGATGAACGCATATGAGATAGACAAATTAGATAAGTAAGCACAAAGGGATGTGTCCGATCACGTTCACCTAGTTGAAGAAGCAAAAACTGAAGATCAATAACTATAGGTGAACGCTGTTGAGGACAAACACAATAATCATCAGTAATGAAGACTTAGAATCCTGAGGAAGATCAATAACATCAAATCCTGAGGAAGTTGAGGAACACCAAATCCTGAGGTGTTTGGGAGGTGGCGCTACCCACCTTATAGGGAATGAGACACCTGATACCATACAATTGTCGTATGGATCTTGAGTCAATTCCACGTTAATTTCTTCACACTTAGCAAGGTAGTTCCTCATGAGTTGAGGAGTACGACGCATCGTGTGTTGTGCATCAGGATTCTTCAATATTGTTTAAGCGTTAGGATGTGTGTCCCTTCACTGGACGTTTGAGGAATCTAAGATATTTAGCTCACACCTCAGAGTGCTAAATCGCTTCTCATCCAAAGGCTTAGTGAATATATCAGCAAGTTGATCTTCAGTCTTCACGTGGCTGATGACGATATCTTCCTTCAAGACATGATCCCGAAGAAAGTGATACCGTATCTCAATATGCTTTGTCCTTGAGTGCTGTACCGGATTCTGAGAGATCTTGATGGCGCTCTCATTGTCACATAGTAGTGGTAATTTCTTCAGGTTGATGCCGTAGTCCTTCAGGGTTTGCTTCATCCAAAGAAGCTGTGAGAAGCTTGCACCAGCAACAATGTATTCAGCTTCAGCGGTGGAGAGGGAGACGCAGTTCTGCTTCTTCGATGACCAGCACACAAGAGAACGTCCGAGGAAATGACATGTTCCAGAGGTAGACTTCCGATCCACTCGATCCCCAGTATAATCTGAGTCTGAGTACCCGACGAGATCCAGCTGTGTGCCTTTTGGATACCATAAGCCTAGCGACAGGGTGTGAGCCAAATATCGAAGAATTCGTTTCACCGCTTGGTGATGCGATTCCTTTGGTGCCGCTTGGAATCGGGAACACATGCAAATGCTCAACATTATATCAGGCCTGGATGCACATAGATATAGCAGAGAACCTATCATGGAGCGGTATACCTTTTGATCGTAGTCCTTGCCATTTTCATCGGGGCCAAGTTGTCCGTTTGTAGGCATCGGTGTCTTGATGCCCTTGCAGTCTTGCATTCCGAATTTCCTCAGGCACTCCTTGAGATACTTCTCCTGAGAGATGAAGATGTCATTGCGTTGTTGACGAATTTGGAGTCCTAAGAAGAACTTCAGCTCGCCCATCATCGACATCTGATACTGTTCACTCATCAAGAATGCAAATTCTTCACTGTATTTCTTGTTAGTGCATCCAAATATTATGTCATCAACATAAATTTGACATATGAATAATGCATCATCATATCGTTTTGTGAAAAGAGTTGGGTCGAGGGAACCAGATTTGAAGCCCTTGCTGATGAGGAAGTCCCTTAGTGTGTCATACCAAGCCCGAGGGGCTTGCTTCAGTCCATAGAGGGCTTTCTTAAATTTGTACACCATATCAGGCTTCTTGGCGTCTTCAAAACCTAGAGGTTGAGCAACATATACTTCTTCCTCGATATTGCCATTGAGGAAGGCACTTTTCACATCCATTTGATATAACTTGATATTATGATGATTAGCGAATGCAAGCATAATGCGAATGGACTCAAGTCTAGCTATAGGAGCGAAGGTTTCACCGAAGTCGATCCCCTCAACTTGAGTATATCCTTGAGCTACGAGACGTGCTTTGTTTCTGATGACTTGTCCATCTTCATCAAGTTTGTTGCGGTAGATCCACTTCGTGTCGATGACATTGTGAACTCGAGGATCAGGACGTTTGACTAGTTCCCAAACATCATTCAGTTTAAACTGAAGAAGTTCGTCTTGCATTGCCTGAATCCATTCCGCCTCTCGGAATGCCTCGGTGACTTTGGTGGGCTTTGAAATTGATACAAACGAGAAATGCCCACAAAAGTTAGCTATGCGATTAGCTCTTGCACGAGTGAGAGGACCTGGTAGGTTGATGTCAGCGAGGATCTTGTCCACTTGAACTTCATTTGCCACACGAGGAAGTCGAGGAGAATGATCTTGAGGCGCATCTTCGTCACTGCTGTCAGATTTGTTAGCATCAGCTTCAGGTGCTTCAGGAGCTTCAGGCGTATCAGGTGCCTCAGGATCAGGATCGTCATCAGGATTATTCTCTTCAGGATTTGGGTGTTCTTCAGGAGCAGGAGGTATGTGGATTTCTTCAGAATGATCCACAGGAATGATGTCACCAGCACCCATCTTCTTGATCTGTTCTTCAGGTGGTGCTTCACCTAAATCATGTGGCAGGTGCTCTCTTTGGGAGCCATCAGACTCATCAAAACGCACGTCTACAGTTTCAACAATTTTATAATGACTGATGTTGAAGACTCTGTAGGTGTGCGAGTTGATACCATAACCAAGCATGAAACCTTCACATGCTTTGGGTGCAAATTTGGACTCGTGATGAGGATCACGTATCCAGCAAGGTGCACCGAATACTTTGAAGTAACTTACATTGGGTTTCTTACCGACCATTAACTCGTATGAAGTTTTATTGAAGAACTTATGAAGATACACTCGATTGACGATGTGGCATGCAGTGTTGATTGCTTCAGCCCACCACTTGAGTGGAGTATTGTACTCATCCAGCATCGTGCGAGCCATCTCGATGAGGGTTCGATTCTTTCTCTCAGCAACACCATTTTGCTGAGGAGTGTATGGCGCTGAGAATTCATGAGTAATTCCCAAGTCATCGAGGAATTCTTCCACACCGAAGTTCTTGAACTCAGTGCCGTTGTCGCTTCGAATGTGCTTGATCTTCAGGTTGTAGTTGTTCATGACACGCTGAGCGAAGCACTTGAGGATTGCTGGAGTTGCTGACTTATAGAGAAGAAAATGCACCCAAGTGTATCGTGAGAAGTCATCAACAATAACGAGACCATACATATTACCTCCAAAGCTCGAATACTTTGGAGGACCAAATAGATCCATGTGAAGCAATTCCAGTGGTCTCGTAGTGGTCATGATGGTCTTCGCTGGGTGGTTGGCCTTGGTCATCTTTCCAACTTCGCAGGCACCACAGAGCCGGTCCTTTGAGAATCTGATTTCCTCAATCCCGAGGACATGTTTCTTCAGTACCAGCTTCTGAATATTTCTCATTCCAGCGTGGCCGAGTCTTCGATGCCATAGCCAGCACTCTGAGGCTCGTGCCATGAGACATGTAGCAACCTGAGGTCCTTCAGAGAAATCTACAATATACAGGTCACCTTTCCTAATCCCACTGAAGACAGTGGATTTATCGCTAACCATGAAGACAATACAACCATGTTTTCCGAAGAGAACAGCGAGATCAAGATCACACAGCATAGATACAGACATCAAGTTGTATCCAAGAGATTCAACAAGCATGACCTTATCAATGTGTTGGTCTCGTGAGATGGCCACTCTGCCGAGACCCAATATCTTACTTTTACCTTTATCAGCGAAGGTGATGGTTTTCTTTGAAGAAGGACTCAGTGATGATTCCATAAGAAGACTTCTGTCACCAGTCATGTGATTTGTGCATCCACTATCCATCACCCATTCAGTCTTTCCCTGCAAATGAATTAGTATCTCATACAGCAAGTTATGAGCCAGTCTCAGTTTGAGGAGTTTAAGATTCATCAGAATTTATTCCTCAGGATGTTCCTCAGGATTGATTCTATGAAATCAAGCAATATAATTATCCTCCAACTGACTCATTTGTTACTGTCCTGGGCATATGATCTGCAGAAATTGTAATTGCCTCAGGACATGTCCCTGCAAGGATGATTAGTTCTTAACCACCCACATCTTTATGGGTGGTCTTGAGGCACATGAGTATTGATGAGGATAATGAGACTTAATGGGGTGTGAGGTGGCAACATCAGGATAAACAAATGAATAAGCATTCTTATGAGGAGCTTCCTTGTGAACAAAATGGTTAGCAAATACATGATTATAATCATTTCCTTTTGAGGTATCGTCCTCAGATGATATCCTCAGCTCATTTGCATCTGCATTCACAGGAAGGTTAGTGATGAGATCTTTTGGCACCCAGATCTGCTTGACTGGAGGACCGTTCCTGCAGTTAGTTCCAATGTATCTGGCAAATACCTCACCATTACCATTCTTAAACAGTTTATAGTTTGAGTCAAATGACTCAATCATCACATCTGAAGAAACAACATCATAACCAGATAAGGTATAGGGGTCAGGAGGAGGCATCATTGCCCGAACCCAGATGGTCTCAGGATATTGTTCAGGTTTCCAGTAACACCCATCAGGGTTGAGTCTCCGAGTGAATGCGATGCCTTCTTTCCTTGGGTTTCTGTTGAGGATCTGTTTCTTGAGGATGTCACAGAGAGTCTGATGTCCTTTCAGACTCTTGAACATGCCTGTTTTCAGTAGACTCTTCAACCTAGCATTTTCTTCAGCAATGTCTATGGTATCCTTAGATGAGGGGTTAGATACCACAGAAGTAATAGAGATAACAGAGTCTGAAGACATTGAGGAACTAGACACAGAGATGATTTTATCATTTTCAATGCATTTTAAACAGGGAGGATTGAATCCTTCTTGTGGCATGATGAGCTGTCGGGAGAGGAGTGACTCATTTTATTTCCTCAGATCGTCATGAGACCTCCTTACACGTTCAAGTTCTTGTTTCTTCATGAGAAACTCATGAGACAGCTTTTCATGATCGGTAATGAGTGCCTCATGCCGATTGAACAAGTCATCAAACTTTGACTGAAGAATTTTTGACTCATCAGTCAACTTTTGAGTCTTCGTCATTTCCTCAACCAACATATCATCACTTTTGTTTAATGAGATCTGAGTCTTTTCAAGTGCACGTTGTTGCTTAGATGCAAGTTTAGCAAGTTTAGCATAGTTTTCATCAGGTTTTTCATCAGAGGGTTCATCTGATGATGAGTAAGAAGATACCTTGGAGGACTTGGCCATGAAGCAGAAGGAAGGAATTGTGTCTTCAGCTTCATCATCAGCATGTGATGGACTAGATTCCTCAGTGCTGAAGATTGACTTTGATACAAGTGTCGTGGCAAGAGCCAAACCAGCCAGACCCTCAGATTCTTCAGATTCTTCTTCCTCAGCATCAGGGTTGGAACCAGATTCTTCCGAGTCCAATTCTTTCCCGAGATAAGCGCGAGCCTTACGGGAACTACTATTCCTGTATCCAGAAGACTTTGAGGATCTTGAGGATTTCTTCTTTGTCTTTTCATCAGAACTTTCATCTTTCCCTTTCTTCTTCTTCTTCAGTTTAGCATCTTTTTCCCATAGAGGACAATCAGCGATGTAATGCCCATGTTTCTTGCACTTGTGGCAAACTCTCTTTCTAGCTTCGACAAAATCATCATCTTTGCTTTTTCTTGAGGACGACCTTGACGAATTTCCGAAGCGATTCTTCTTCGTGAACCTTTGAAACTTTCTGGTAAGGAGAGCAAGTTCACGGCTGAGAGTCTCAGGATTATCAGTATCAGCCTCAGACTCTTCATCAGAGGACACTCTACGTGCTCTAGCTTTTAGCGCGCGGACCTTTGGTGTGGAGCTGTATAAGTCTCGTTTTTCAGAGAGCTTCAGTTCATGAGCATTGAGGCGCTCGAGAATGTCAGCTGGATCCAGAGTCTTGAAGTTAGGCCTTTCTTGAATCATCAGTGAAAGGAACTCAAATGAGTCATCCAGTGACCTCAGCAGTTTCTTCACAACTTCGTGATCTGTGATATCAACAGCACCAAGAGCTTGAAGTTCATTGGATATGTCGGTGAGTCTGTCAAAGGTTTGTTGTACGTGCTCATTATCTAGTCTCTTGAACCGATTGAATAGACTGCGGAGTGTATCAACTCGTGAGTCTCGTTGTGCTGAGACTCCTTCATTAACTTTAGACAGTCTCGTCCATATCTTCTTTGCAGTATCCAGACCACTGATACGGTTGAACTGAGCCTTATTGAGATGACCACCAATGATGCTTCGAGCTTTTGCATCAAGCTGCCCGTTTTTCTTGACAACTTCAGGAGCAGTCATCAGATTTGCTTCAGGGATGCCTTGATCAACAATGTCCCACAGATCCTTGTCAATGGCTTCAAGATGCATCCTCATCTTGTTCTTCCAGTATGGGTAATCTGTTCCGTCGAAGATGGGGCAGTTTGAGGCAACGCTCATTGTACCTGAGGTCGACATAACTAAAACTCTAGGTGGTTAAACCGAATCACACAGAACAAGGGAGTACCTTGCTCTGATACCAATTCAAAGTGCAATATATCGACCAGAGGGGGGGTGAATGGGAGATTTTCAATTTTACTACCAGATTTTGTTTTTCTTCAGGACTGAAGCAATCATGAAGCTGAAGAAGTAACCAAAATCATGAAGAAATAAAACTTTGCAGAATGTAATCATTAGGGCAGCACATCATAATGCAACAGAAATAAATCAATTCAGATAAGCAGAAGTACTTCAGATGCATAGTATGAAGACAAATAGCAGAGGGAGAGCTGAAGCACAAGAAGTCAACATTGATACTGAAGACATAAAACTGAAGCTTAAGAGATTGAAGAGATGTCCCCAGTAATTGAAGACATTGGTTTGGTAGACCAGTTCAAGTTGCTGTGACAACTCTACGTCTGGTTGGAGAGGCTGAGATTCAACTCAGAAGACATAGTCTTCACCTTGTTCTCCTTGAACTAAAGTCCTCAGACTTCGTCCAATAACTCAGGTGAGTCTTCAAGGTAGACTCCCGAAACCTTTACAGACTCAGTCACTTCGGAAGTCACAATTGCATCTTGACTTCCTCAGACTGAAGACTTCTACACCGGCTGGAAGATCACAGTCTTCAAGAGTAAAAAGCTTCGGATCACACGAACCGACTTCCTCAGAAATGCTCAACTACTCAGGCTGGTGGTTTTCCTCACAAAGGTTCTTCAGTTTCCTCAGAGGTGGGTTGCTCTCAGATGACAAGTGTCAGTTTTTCTTTCGGAGCCGTCAACCCACAAATGGGGCTGGGGGTGGCTATTTATAGCCGCGGAGCAACCCGAGGTGAAAGGACATAAATGCCCATGCATGCAATTACTCTCATGCCCTCGGAAATGACCGTTGCTAGACAGGTTCTAGCCTCTCACCACAGAACACGTGGCACGGTCAAAGTATTCTCTCTCCAGACTCCTCAACCGAACTTAGTTACCTCAGTGTCCTGAAGAACAACGTCTCAGACACATGAGGAATGAACTTCTACTGCAGGAGATCTCACTCTCTTCAGGAGAACTGCACTCGCAGTCTCCAGACTCCTCAACCGAAGACAAATTCCTCAGTGTCCTGAAGAACAACGTCTCAGACACCCGAGGAACTGAACTTCTACTGCAGGAGATTTCCTCAGGGTTTTTCTTCAGGATTCCTAACTGAGCACTTCCTCAGACCTTCGGAACTCGTTTTCTTCAACCCCTCCAACAGTGCGGTGTTTTCCTATGACTCAAGAAGTATAAAAAGTCTTAGCGAAGACTACGCTTCAACTTCGTCTTCAGCGCGAACTTCCTCAGGATCGTCTTCAGCTTCAGCTTCAACCGAACGCTTCAGGATCCTACTTCCTCAGGATTTCGCGCAACTTCATTCTTCAGGAAACACACCGATTTCTCCAATGTTTCTCAACATTTTGGGGGGGTCGACATTGGTGGTTAAACACCTCATCAGGGACTGTTCTCCTGTGTATACTCACAAACACATCAGTCCCTTAACCGTTTTGTCATCAAACTCCAAAACCTCAAGGGGAGGGCACTTGATGCACTTACAATAACTATATGCAAAAGTGCAGCAACATGACATAGCAATATATGTGCATGAACTAGACATGATGGCGATCAGGTACAAACAAGAATCAAGGTCATATGTATCACTCATCAAAAGATATTAAGCATGCAACATGGCACCGGAAAGTTACAGACTTAGAGAAAAACAGAGGTGGCTGTCAACAACATCAGGATAGCAACCCCGCCTCTATCACTTAAGGGCTCGGCGTTATCGGAGACCACCGCTAAGAACCGCTAAGAACTAGTGTTTCATCCATCCCGTCAAAGAAGAATTGCATCCCCAGTCGGTGACGTGCGCAGCTTGGTGCGCTCCTTTCCATGGTCACGACAACTGTATGCGCTGGCCGCCATGGCCGAGCTGCAATCGACCATGTCAATGATTGTTTTTTTGCTGAAACCATGTTTTGATTTTGCTGGTATCGGTTTAATTTTTTCTACCATCACCAAACCAAAATCTGCTACCACGCTGATTGCAATCAGTTTGCTACCATCATAATCATTTTTTGCTGGAAGCCAATCAAAATTTCTACCATGTTTTTTGTTATTTGCTGGAACTAGCCCCCCTATTTTGCATCAATCATTTTGATTTTTGTTACAACCAGCAATTGGTTTTGCTGGAGCCGGTTTGGAATTTGCTTCAAACTGGCGGCGACGGCAGTAGCTGCAAGAGTTTTTTTCGGCATTGATTCTTTTGTTGCAACCAACAAACAATTTTGCTGGAACCGGCTTTGGATTTGCGTCAAACCGATGGAGAGACCAAACTTTGCTACCATGTTTTTTTGTTATTTGCTGGAACTAGCACCCTATTTTGCATCAACCGTTTTGATTTTTGTTACAACCAACAATCAATTTTGCTGGAACCGGTATGGAATTTGCTTCAAACTGGCGGCAATTTTTTTTGTTGCATTGATTCTTTTGCTGCAACCATCATTCAATTTTGCTGGAACCAACTTTGGATTTGCTTCAAACCGCCGGAGAGATGGTGCTGGGTGGCGATGGTGGTGGCCACAAATTTTTTTTTCTATTGCAATGATTTTTTTTTTCTGCAACTAGTAGTCGGTTTTGCGGGAACCTACTTTTGGATTTGCTTCCAACTGGTGGTGAGATGATGTTGGGCGGCGAATGCCGGTGACCGTAAGATTTATTTTGCAAGAACCGATCTGGATTTTTGCTTCAAGCCGGGTGCTACCAGCGGCGATGTAACAATCCAGGTCCGATCTGGTTTTTTGTTTTCGGTGTGAATTGTTTGATTGTCTCATTTGTTTGCGGTGTTTGCATCCCCGATTTATCGATCGGCGTTTCACGTGGAGACTTGACGACGACTAGTTAGGCGGATCCCGACGGAGGGCCTGGACCCGTGTGGTTATGGGATCGATGTTTTTCTCTTTGCCACTAGGCATTTGATTGTAGTCTTTACCCAGACATGTATCTTCCATTGTTGTATTGTATTAAGGCAGTTGTATGCTGATTGTATGAGATGTTGTATCCTTGTATCTGTAATGTTGTGATATAATGTTGGAAATCCGGGGCATATGACTTTGTCATATGTCGCGGTGGGACCGATATGTGCTTCCTCCCCTGATCTGGATGGAAACATCGAGATCTGGAACAGTACCGCATATCAGGCCTTACAACTTGGTATCAGAGCCTTACCGACCGTAGGATCCCTTTTCTGGCCGAAGTCGAGTCTAGAAAAAAACTATTTTGTAGTTACTAAGTTAGTTGTCGGAGAGTAGGATGTTTTTACTCCTTACATTTGCTCTGGTCAGGATAAGTGTCGTAAGTGTTTTTAATTCTCGCCTTATCCCTTCAAACTCTAGGATCTCGAGCGTGTGGAGTTTCGGAACTGTTACAATGTTTTGCTTGCAGCGTATTGTCTCGATTCCGATCTCAGGTTTGGGAATTCCTGTAGTACCTTTAGCTTCTCCGATTTTGGGTATCATCTCGGTCATCCATTGCCATCCCTCCTTTTACCGGTGTTTTTACGACTTGCGTCGAAAATCACTATCCCTTGATCTAGTTTTCGCGATCGTTCTTCCTCTTGTCACTGTCAGTTTCTTTTTTTCGACGATGTCGTCTCTCTGCGGAAAGTTTCTCGACGGAAGTTCGACGTCGACATGGAGGAGAGTCCCTTGTTGGTGGTGTTGAAGATTGTCGACTCTCTTTTCTCTCCCCCTCCCCTCTCCCCCGGATCGTCCTGGATCTCGGGACGAGATTCCTTGTTGGTGGTGTTGTATTGTAACAACCCAGATTTCACAAAAAGTAAAATTTTTGTTTTCGGTGTGAATTGTTTGATTGTCTGATTTGTTTGCGGTGTTTGCATCCCCGATTTATCGATCGACGTTTCACGTGGAGACTCGACGACGACTAGTTAGGCGGATCCCGGCGGAGGGCCTGGACCCGTGTGGTTATGGGATCGATGTTTTTCTCTTTGCACTAGGCGTTTGATTGTAGTCTGTATCCAGACATGTATCTTCCGCTGTTGTATTGTATTAAGGCAGTTGTATGCCGATTGTATGAGATGTTGTATCCTTGTATCTGTAATGTTGTGATATCATGTTGGAAATCCGGGGCACATGACTTTGTCATATGTCGCGGTGGGACCGATATGTGCTTCGTCCCCGGATCTGGATGGAAACATCGAGATCTGGAACAATACCATATATCGGGCCTTACAGGTGACCAGCGGTTGGCGCCTCGCTTGTCCACATCACGCGAGCGGAAGCAATTTTTTCGGCGGAGGCAAGGTTCCACGAGAGCGGCAACCGGCGGCAAACTGGTGGTGCAGCGATGATGCGAGCTCGATCCTCGCGCAGGGTACGACGAGGAGCCGGCGGCACCGTTGGGAATCAATTTTTAATGTGGAAAACTCGATTGGAGAAGGAAGAAAGAATCGAACGGTTCCAAAAAGCTGAATCGGGCGGTTGCGCGGTGACCGGCCGAAGTCGACCGGCGTCTATCACTCACCAAAGAAATAGGAGAGAGAATAGTAGGTTTGTTGGTTGGGAATTAACCTTGAAAACCACGTTCACTAAAAGAGATCCAACCACGTGGGAGGTTGGAGGTTTTCAGCGTGAGCCACACATAGCTTGGTTCAATTTGCTCTCCTTGGAAATCGTGAGGGCTGTTAAGAGCAAGTACAATAATGTCTAGTCAGCTGGCTATAATAAATTAAATAGTATATTTGTGCTTAGTTGGAAGAGAGAAAAGGAGAGAGAAGAGAAGCGGACTACTAATTAGTAGCCAGCTGCAACACGTGCTCCTAGATACTTTGTGAGATAGACATGTGTGTGGCATATATTGCTAAAGTTGTACTCCTTATAGTCTTACTATTATACTTTTTGACTATAAGGTTAGCTATATATGACATGACATCCCCTTATAGCCAGCAGCTGACTATACTATTAACCATGCTCTAGAAAAAGTTTTGGTGCTGAAGAAAAAGTTGGAAGAGTTTTTTGGGCTGATTTGTTTTCTCTTACAAGTACAAACTATATTTATTTTTCACTGGACCGAACGTTTGAAGAAGAGAAGAGATACAATGCGTGCTATTTTTTCTTCTTGCACTTTAAGTATTTGCTGGCATTGTACGTGAATTTTTATTTGTGTCTTAGGCTCGCGTCTCTAGCACGGTTTAGCTTAGGACAAGCACTCGATCACTTTGAACGAATTTTTAGCTTGCATTTATTAACGTGGTTGTAGCATTTTTTTCACATATATATAGCTAACCCAACTCCACATATATTTCTACAACGTGTATACATACGTTCATCTAGCAATCGTTTTACACAATCTTTGGAGTTACTTGACACCGCCGGTTGCCGATCACCACCTGCTGCATGGTAAGAACTTGTAAGACTTTGATATTTGCTTTACTGTGAGCGCTTTACTACCACATTTTAGTAGTTCATAGGAACATTTTTTTGTTGCTTGTCCATGCTAGGTCCTTGATTTTAGTGCCATCTTGTCAAGGAAGGACGAAATTTCCTCTCTTTTCCCCAATATATACACCCCATAGGGCACCCATTAGACTTGGATTTCTTTTAGTTAAAAGACTGCTTAGCTAATCGCTGCATCTTCGTTTACTCGGTTTGTGTCGAACGACCAGATCAAGACCGCTTTTGGAATCCCACCTTTATAAACACTTCATCTATATTCACAATATTCAGTTTGCTTTTATCATATTCTTGCTCGTTCTTCGATTGCTTGCTGGAATAGACCTTCGTGGTCAGGCTGATCGTGCTTTCGGCATCGTCAGTAACCTCCAGGAGATTGGTTTAGCGATTGCTAATGCGCAGCGTTGTATCACGTTCGTAGTCGGATCTTCAAAGTCGTCTCCACCAAATCGATATTTATCTTTCATCGAAAGATCGGGACACCACGCCTCTATCACTTAAGGGCTCGGCGTTATCGGAGACCTTTTCGGAACTATCGGAGTTACCGAAGAATAAGGGAAGACATACCGGAAAAGTTCCGTGTTGGTCCGAAGGATGTTCGGAGTGACACGGAAGGTGTTCCAGATCACAGGGAGAAGAAATAATATGTTTTATTTATTAATTAAATGAATTAATAATAATTACCCCCTCCATTCCTTGATGTAAGGTGTATAGCTTTTTAAAATAACTTTCAAAATATAGGGTGTGAGGGAGTTTGTTTCCAATAGTACCCCTCCACCATATGTCTTTTTTTCTTTTAATTAGTTGCCAACGTGAGCTGAAGAAAAGGAAAGAAATGATCATGCGCTAACAACTTTAATCATACAGATTTATTGCCTTGTATTCACATGACTTGGAGCGTTGCATGCCTGGCTATGGATGGAAACCGTGAGAAATTGGCAAGTTTTTTTTTTGAGGAAAATTAATTAGGCTCAAATACATGATCTAGAAAGAGGGATTTTCTCACTTTCCTTTTTTCCTCTCTACTACCACGAATCCTTCTAGGTTTTTTTTAGTGCAACCACAGCCAAATATGCTATTCAAACCCCTGCGTTAATATTCGTGCGAGAAAACTATACACCTTACTTCAAGGAACGGAGGAAGTATTTTTTATTAAAAAGTGCAATGGGCCTACTTTATGAAATAAGCCCATTAGGGGAATAAAAGGGAATAGGAAAAAGAAAAAAAGGAAGGAGATGCGCCATGGGCCCTAGGGCCCATGAGAGGTGCGCCCCCTCCCCTCCTTGGCCGGCCACCTCCCCCTAGCAAGGGACTTTAGTCCCACCTTGCTAGGAGAGAGGGGTTGACTCCCTCCCCTCCGCCTATATATACATGGGCAGGGTGCACATATTTAATACACATAAATTCGTGAGAAAATAAATATAACTCTGATTTGAGATCGATTTTCTCCGGTCTTCTCTCCTTCCTCGTCTCTTCCACTGTGGGCTCCCCTTGTTTGGAGCTTGTAGTGTGATTGACACTTCTCCACCAAACAGACGCCGTTGTGATGCTGAAACTGCGGTTCTGGAGGTTTACTTCCGCCACCTTTGCCGGATCGGAGATCGGAGGTCGTCATTGAGTTCCATACGTGTGCGAGTACTAAGAGGTGCTACACGTGTGGCACTCCACCCGACAGGGTGCTAACACAGCCAGGGGGCTGTGAACTTTGATCAACTAAATCGACCACATTTGCGGGAACGTTTCCCGCGCAACGGACTACACCCCGAGGTATGTTATTCGCAAGTCTCTCCATTACGGTAATACGGCTAGATAAATCTTGGGCAATCAGGAACGCTAGTTAGCAAAATTATTGTTTTATGCTGCGAACCCCAACAGTGGTATCATGAGCTAGGTATATGCTTAGTATTACTGTACGGATAGAACACATCGGGGATGTGGGCGTTGATTCCTTGATTGTTACCCTCTCACGTGCACTTGTTCATATATGTGGCATTGTTTGATGAAGCGGCCCCGACCGACCTTACGCGTACGCTTACGTGAGACTGGTTCCACGCTTGACATTCGACTTGTACCATATAAATTGGCTCTGGGGGGTGTCTGTCTCTCTTACTTTAGCGGATGTGGCATTTGCAACGGAGGGCCCCGTATGGGGTGTAATAGAGACAATCCTCTAATCAGCGTTGTCGTTGACTCGTAGGTTAAAATCAGTTTATCCATGAAATCCCTGGCAGCCACGTAAAACATGCAATATACAAAATAGAGGCGTCTAACTTTATATTGCTATTGGGGGCTATCGTTTTGTTTGATCTTGATGTAGTGATAGATTTTGCTATGTGTTACTAGAAAGTAGTAAACATTCACCTTGATAAAACAAACTTAAATGGAGACACTGTAGACTTAGTGCCACCATGGTTAGACATCTTAAAACTTGCTAGTATAGGATACACGACGGTAGAATTATATAAGATGATCCCTTAACTAATACCAAACACAAGTATTCTACCAAAGTGTGCACCACCTGGAAGGTTCTCCCTTATGGCCGACATTCCGTACATATCGGGTGTCACACATAATAAACGGCGTTCGCATGAGGTTGGGTTTGGCAAGCCTAGCATATGTAGATATGGCCTTGTTGAACAACATATAACATGGATGTATATTTGGCGAGCCTAGCATATGTAGATATGGCCTCGGAATACTAGAGATCGAAAGATCGAGCATGAGTCACATGCATGATGTGATCGCACAAGTAGCTGTCTACCTTTGAAACTAATTCGTTGGCCATGTGATATTCGAGAGCGGATAGTGAATCTGGATCATGTAATCACTAAAACTTCTTAGGGATGATTGTTTTAGTGTGAGCTCATTTATAATATGATTATTATGAACTCATTGCTGTGAACTAGTCTTAATTGTTTTCCTTGCAATTATATTTGTAGAAAAGGAATGACTCGAGCAACGTGAATTATCTTTTTTCTTGGAGGGTGAGAGACTTAGAATAGATGGGTCAAACTTTGTTGATTGGTACTTACGCCTCAGGAATTCACTCAAGAGAGCAGGAATCTTGTTCATGATAGATGTGCATATGGAAGACCATCCGGATCACAATGTTGATGATGTGTTTAATTTCTACACTCATAGGTAATCCATAGTCAAGAATGCCATGGAATATAGCATGTCAGAAGATTTGAGCATTTAGTTTCAGGAAACTAATTCTTATGACATGATAGACACGCTAAAGGCAATGTTCAGAAGTCAATATAGAGTGGCCAGATTTGAGTTAGAAAAACAGTTTCTATCTACAAAGATGGAAGAACGCACTTTCTTGAGTGATCACTTAGAGAGGATGCATGGGATACACCTGACCTTAGTGGACGACCTTGAATATTGGACAAAGAACAAATCTACCATGGAGAAGTTTGCATAGTAGAACTTGTGCTAATCATTATACATAAGTGATGTATTAATTAAGCGCACAAATTATCATTAAATACTTCACATGATTAATTGAACATTTTATTCAATTGAGATCATAAAACTGAGATTCAGGAATCACAACATGAAGTAGAATATAAGGATACAAATCACTATGCTATGATCTAAGTGATAATCATTATACATTACTGATCATCAAACACGTTAGTGCACTATGCATAATATTGGACAAAGAACGAATCTACCACGGAGAAGCTATGAACATAATCTTGCAAGTAGAACTTGTGCTAATCATTATACATGAATGATGTATTAATTAAATGCACAAATTATCATTAAATACTTCACATGATTAATTGAACATTTTATTTCAATTGAGATCATAAAACTGAGATTCAGGGATCACAACATGAAGTAGAATATAAGGATACAAATCACTATGCTATGATCTAAGTGATAAATATGGAAGTTGACATGATGGGAGACTTGTGGAAAAGAAAGCCATAGATTACGATAATTTTTTTAAAGTGCTTAGCCACTTAAAACCATTCGTAATCATACTAAAGTGTAGTATGGTCTAAATGTTTTCCCCATGCACTAATATCGTCGAACAAGATTGTCTAATTCATTAAGTTAAAACACCCACTTCATGAATAAGGAAACCATGTCGAACCTAGTGAGACAGATGACTCCATACGATGATGGTGTTAGGAAGTTTCTAAAGAAATAATTTCTTTGTATTAAGAATTGCAAGCAATTAAATTAACACATTCTCCCGAATAGCAAAAATGGTATTGCTGGATTGGTAATACGAGAAGAAGGTTCTCGACACATGAGCCAATGGGAGATAGTGGAAACTTTGACCAGGGTACTGGACCGTGCCTTCGTATTATCAGAGTGATGCAACCGAAACATGCTCCGATGTGACAACACTGTAAAAGAAGGAAGTATGCCACGGATGATGATCATGGCATATGAGTTAAAGCCTTTGTTGAATTTCGAAGGTTATCATGAATACGTTCTGTATTGAACAATAATCATGAGTCTTCTTAATAAAACCAAAGGAATAAAACTGCTTACAAAATGCAAAGGAATGATGGTAAGCTAAAACACGAGGAGAAATGAAATAATATTGAGTTAGATAAAGGATGGCTCACGTCCCGTGAAATAAATCAGTTATTTCATATTCCCGATAAACATGAAAGTTATCGAGGATGATGTAACGGACAAAAGGCATTATTTGGCTCATAAAACTATTATGACCAAAAGGTTCAATAATGATTGACTACGAAAGCGTAGGAATGCTTTAATCAATAAAATATTTCATTTACACTAAGGCCATAGCCTGAAATTGCACCTCCTTCAAACTTAGGATTTGAAGAGTGAATTGCAATAGGTATAACGAAAGGTTATTTCTGGATTATAGTACCTCAAGACGGGAACTCTCAACGTTGATTTGATCAAGTGATTTTGTGATGATCAAAATATTGAGTAGGCCTATAGTTTCATGAAACTGAGTGGGAGCTTCGAAGACTTCCTAGAGATTTGGAATGCAGAGGGCATTTTCTGAGTGGGAGCTTTGGTAGCAATATTGTTATGTAAGACATAAGAATAAAGGAGGAGCATAATGAAAGCTAAACCACAAATATATATATGATGGATATATTTGAGTGGGAGCATAATCATTATCTCAAACATATGTGCATTGATATGTGTTGAGAATGATCTCGTATATAACATGCATTGATATGCGTATATGAAGAACCGTCTCATATACTTGTGTGCATTATTATATATAGAGAATAGAGGCAGATAAAACATAAGATTGCAAGAATCTTCTTTTATATGAAGTACTAACACATTACACGTTGAAATCTATGATGACAGATCAAGATACGTGTGATGAACCAAAGTAGAGTTGGAATAATGTTCTTGACAAGAAACAGGTTCTTGTGGCTAGAAAATATATAATGGATAAAGATCCAAATACCACAAGCAATGTTTTAATGGAATAATAGGGATGCACCATGTCCTTAGACATGTAATCTCATACGATATATGATATTTGATTCCACTATAAAACATGCGTTGTGAATCCAACAACAGAATGATTCAAGAGTTCTTAGAAGAAGAACAGATTCCGATGTGTTTTAGGAGTAAAACACATAATCTGAATAAAGTCCATGCATTCAGTAAATGAGAAATACTGAGGATTACACTCTAAAATATAGAAATGATAATAGACTTGAATGTAATACCGGATTACAATTGCAAGTCTTATTATGGGTCTATATAAATTAGAGAAACATCACCACATAATTGAAAGATATGTGAGCTAGAGATTCAAGAATCATAACACTACAAAACATAAAACTACTTAAAGAAGTAGATGTATGGATAAAGTTTAGCGTAAGAAGTTTTGACTTTTGGCTGAGTGTATTTCCCAGTATGCATGACTATGAATAGTCTTCTGAAGACTTAATCAAAATGTCATTAGAGAATGCTGTGAAATAATAGTTTCACTCTCCCGCGAAACTTATATCCGAACATTATATGATAATGAATGGTATATCAAGCTGGTTGATAAATACCAGTTGCAAAGGAAACATACGATTTCGAGTCAGTACAGATCATTGACGAAACCTCTTCCATGAGGAAGCATGATCAATAAACACTTATGTGATACGATGATTATGATCAGCAAAATGCACCTAGATTATTAGCACTGTAGTGCAAGTGGGAGACTGTTGGATATATGCTCTAGAGGCAAATATTATGTGATTATTCCAATATATCTAAGAAAGTTCATAACCAGTTTCATATTGTGCTAGAACTTTACCAGTGAAACAATGATACATGTGTGGTATAGAAGCAACAAATGTTCCTAGTTAGCCTCTATATAACTAGTTCATGGTCAACTGATGATCGTGGTTTCGCGAACATGGACAATTAAGTTAATTGGCTGTGAGCTCACCTCATTGGATGAATGACGTGATGAACATTACCCAATGCAAGGATTGAAACATGATCAAATCATAAAGGTTCAGTGTTGTAATTAAAGAACGTACTAGACCGTTCCTTAGATCGTGAGATCATGCATAATTGCTATTTGCTCGGATGCTTTGACCTACATCCACCGCCTGACTGAAATATGCTGTCCATAAAGGTGTATCTTGGGTATTCCGTTGAGATATGTTGAGGAGTTTTAATTCAAGAGCGGGATTTGTCTATCCATGTAAATGGAAAGATACTAAGGGCCGACTCGGTGAGATTACACCCATAAAGCTGCGCAGCGTGTGACTAGGTCACGGGGATGAATATCACGGAACGGGTGAAATAAGATTTGTCGGTAACGAGATAAAACTACACATAGGATGTCATTGATCGAATCTCGGAGTAATCTAGTATCGATGACAAAGGGAATGATATACGATGTAAGGTCCAATAAGTGTTAATATCCGGAATGCACAGGGGTCATTATGGGCATCCAGGTTCCGCTGATGATCATTGACCGTAGCATCATCTCGGTCATGACTGGAGTGTTCTCGGACCGTAGGGTAACACACTTAATGGCTCGACGTTATCGGAGACCTTTTCCTAACTACCAGAGTTACCGAAGAATAAGGGAAGACATACCAAAAAAGTTCCGTGTTGGTCCGAAGGATGTTCGGTGTGAGCCGGAATGTGTTCCGAATCACTGGGAGAAGAAATAATATGTTTTATTAATTAATTAAATAAATTAATAATTAAAAACATTTTATTTATTATTAAAAAGTTCAATGGGCCTACTTTATGAAAGAAGCCCATTAGGGGAATTAAAGGGAAAAGGAAAAAAAAGGATGGGGGAGGAGGGGTGCGCCCCCCTCCCCTCCTTGGCCGGCCACCTCCCCCTAGCAAGGGACTTTAGTCCCACCTTGCTAGGGGAGAGGAGTTGACTCCCTCCCCTCCGCCTATATATAGATGGGCAGGGTGCACACACTTAATACACATAAATTCGTGAGAAAAAAATATAACTCCGAATTGAGATCGGTTTTCTCCGATGTTCTCCGTGTAACAGCCCGGGATTTTCACCCAAATAATTTTTTTTATTTGTTGCTTGTTGTAACACCCCCAGTGTCAGGCTACAATAATCCTTGGGGTTAATCAGAAATCACCTTGCTGAAACTTGTCTTAATCATCATTGAGTCAAATCATCATTCAAATCCCCCTTGGTTGGAACTGAAAACAAAAGTAGAAATTATAGTTGAACCAAAAATGATGAAACTAATTTTATTAAATGCCTAAAAGTCATTAGGTCAAGTTACTATATCAATGGGGATTTATTATAATATTTTAATATTTTAAACAAATCAAACAGTAGCTAAAACACGCCCTTTTTAATAAAATACTATTTAAATACAATTCAAATGAATTTTATTTTGCCCCAAAACTTTTTGTAGCATTCCTTTGTGGTGTAACATAATTATTAGGGCATGTAACACATTTTTCAAAAATCATTTGCTATCTAGAATAAACAAAAACAGAACAGAAAAGTTGGAAAAAAAGAAATTGAAATAGGGGCTAAGTGTCGCCCAGGGCAACGTCAGTTGGACCAACCCGCCCAGAGCCCACGCCCCTTCTTCTCCCTCCTGTACTGCTCACCCCCTATCATTGTCGACGCCATGGACGACGATTGCCACGCGCCGGACATCCCCCGGTTCCCGACGAGTATATGGTCCTCTTCGTGCCTGGACAAACCCTAGACCCCCTCACTCCTCTCCTCTGCCCCAGTGGACGTGCAAAAGATCTTTTCCCCTCCCCTGTTCGTTCCCCCACACCACACCCGAGCCGCCATAGGCGCAGCTTCCTGAGCTTTTGCGGCCACTAGACGAACCAGCCCAGGCCAGTGTGTCCTTGGAGTTCGCCGCCGTCAACTACATCACCCTACGCGAAGGAACCGAGCCGGGATGCCTTGTGTGCGCGGGATCGAGGTCATCTTCCACCTCGGGCCGTCGGATGCCCCTGTCAAATTCGCCGCCGTTGAGCCCTCTCCGGCCAAACCAAGCCCTCCACCGCGCTCACTGTGAGCCACTTCGTCGAACACCCCCTTTCCCCCTCCGCTTGGTCTCTCGCTCGCCGTAGGCGCGGAACCCGTGCTTCGGCCGCCGCCACAGCTATTCGAGCGCACGCTCCCATGCGCTCCAGCGTGCTCAATTGGCACCCGCACACTCCCACCGAGCCGTAGACCCCTTTTGGCTAACTCCCGCTCCCCAACTCGCCTCAGAATCGAGTTCCCGTTCTGGCCAGAAAATTGGCCGCCGCCATTGTTGGCGTGGAGCTCTGCTCCGGCATCCCTACGACTACTGGCCGGCGCACGCCTTCAGGTGTAACAACCCAGTTTTCACAAAAATTAATTTTTTTTGTTTTCGGTCTGAATTGATTGATTGTCTGAGTTGTTTCAAGTGTTTGCTTCACCGAAATAATAATCGGTGAATATCCCCCCCCTTCTTCTCGTACCGGACGGAGACCGACCCTTGCCACCCTGACACTCGACCTTTGCGACACCGGGTTTAACACGATCACCGTCGCGAAAACCGCACGAGACCAGCCGGAGCCAACGGAACGAAAACCCCGTTTAATAATTAAACGGGTTATTTTTATAGCGCGCCGGAAAGTGTTTTCGGAACGGTTCCAGCGCGAGGTGAACGCCTCCGGCTCGACGCACTGATCGCGCAGTTCGAAGTTTTACCCGAATCGGAGGTACTACGGACCCCCGGCAATCAGAAATGTGAGCACCGTGCGCGCGAGGTAAAAACCGGGGATGTCTTTGCAAACTGCCAGCCACCGGGGCTATATAAAGACCACCACACTCCCACCCATTTTTTTAGGGTTTCCCTAGCCACAAAGTTGCAGCCACCCCCCTCACAATAGCCCCATTTTCGCATTTTGCCCATTTTTGTAGCAAAACCTAGCCAGATCAATCCTGGACCGTCAGATCTCGCGATCCGACGGCCCAGGGAGTTCCTAGCCACCCACCTTTCTCTCTCTCCTCTCTCTCTCTCCAAGCCGCCTCCCCTCCACCCGTGGAGACCCGCTCGCCTCCGCCGCATCCTCCGGCCAGGGAGCCGCCCGACGCCGGCGCCACACCTGCTCCTCCCTCTCCCTCCCCCTCTCCTTCTTCTCTCATCTCTCTCCCTCTTCTCTCCCGCAGGTCCCTCCAGCGCCATGGCCGTGGCCGGCATAGCGAGCCCGAGCCCCTGACCCGAGGCCGCCGGCGCCCCGCGCCAGCCCCTCCAGCGCCACCGCCAGCGCCTCCTCTGCGCCCCGCCCGCCTCCTTGCGCCGCCGAAGCCCCTCGTCTCCGGTGGCCGGCGCACCACCGGGACCGCCGCCGCAGCCGCAGCCTCCCTTCGTGGGGACGAGGAGGAGTCGGCCTCCACCAACCGCGCGCCCAGGGTGGGCCGGCCTAGCCACCTTGGCCTGTTCGCCCCCCCCTCCAGGCCCACCTGCACACCCCGGCCAGATCCAGGCCCAAGCCGCCAGGCCTCCCAGGCCACTGTTGGGCCGCAGCCCATGGGTGAGGGCCCAAAACCCCCTCTCCGTTTTTTTTCTAGACCCTGCTTTTTTTTCACTAAGTCCTGTGTATAACTGCTGCTGATCTGTTTTTGCGATGCTTTTTCCCATTAATCCGTAGCCCGATGAACGTGCCCCCAAAACGAAAGTTTCTCAGTTTTGCGTGCTCTAGCATTCGTATGTAGAATTTTTTTGCATTTGAGCTCATCTTGATTGTGTAATTGTGTGCTAAAGTGGGCATCAGGCCGTTAAACTTCTTTTTTTCCTGTTAAGTGTTGCTGTTATTATTTTATTACAACTTCGGGCGACGGTTGCTTCGCAACCGTTCATCGGAATTGATTGATTCCTTTTGCGTTGCGTTAAGCATTGCTTCTACTTAAGTTTCATGCATTCACATGCCATATTTGCTTGCTGCATGATGATTGTATCTTGCTCCAAATAGCTACCCTGCTGTTAGTGTGCTGCTGTTTATATTTTGTTCCAACTTTGCATGATGATTGTGACTCATCCATGAGGCCTATTGCATTGACTCTTTCTCCTATGTGTTAAGAATCATGTGTACTTCATTGCCATGCTTTAACTTGTCATGTTTGGGTGCTTTATCTATATTAAATCTTGTTCCAAAGTGGTGCTCCTGATGTTAATGTGTTGCTGTGCTGAAAACTGTTATTTTGTTGCAACTTCGGTCGACGAGTGTGTCGCGACCGTTTATCGGAATTGGGTGATTCCAATTGCATATTGTTAAGCATCATGTCTACTTTCATCCCAGGTATTGCTATGTCATGTTTCTGAACTTTTGCATATAGATTTACCCCTGTTTATACAGCATGTGTGCATAGCTTGTCTTGCTTATATCTTTTTAACCGTAACTCCGTTTGGAGTGTGCCTTATATGTAACTTGATTAGTTTTTCGTGTACTTTGTGTTTATGCTATTGTTTGCTGTTGTTAACCAACATAAAATGTAGTTTAGGACAGAACAGTACCAAATCCTTTAATTGTTGTGCGGCACTTAGTGTTATGCCATATTTAGGTTGTGCCCCACTTAAATTGACTAGCATAGATAGTTTACTTTGTGTTTCACCTCTTGCCATGTTTGTGTGCTATGCCATGCTTGCTTGAGTTTCCATGTTAACAACCGTTGGTTGATCACTTGTAGCTAAGCAACTTGAACCACCGTAAAACGTGCGGTATTCATCGTGTGTGACCGATACCCCACTTAAACTGTTAGTAACCGTTCTCGACGATAGATCCGTATCGCGTTGTCGTGCTATGTGTTGCCTTCTTGATCGTGTTTGCCTCGTAGTAATAGATGCTTGCTCGCTGACTGCTTTCCAGTGTTTTCGTCTTGTGTGCTTCCGCGGGTACCTCTCGGAGACGATGCGAGCTTGCGATCAACTGCACCTTCAGAACCCGATTTATCAACAGGCAAGGACTATACATTACTTATGATCCATTCTATTTCAACCAGAGGTTTGACTGCTAGTCTAAGTTAGGTTCGATGTTTGATCCTACCACATGTTTACAGCCTCTTTCCAACCGATACAGCCATGTCCCTTCCCAGCAAACCTTGTATTTCTATGTTACTATTGCTCGTTGCTCAACCCCTGCTTAGTATGCATGCTTAGGATGCTACGATGTTACCCTGTTACTCCTTGGTTTGGGATATCACATTATCATTATTATTATTGTTGTGGATGATATGATTATTATAATGTTGACTATATTTGACGAAGGATGGAAGGTCTAGGCTATCCCGCCCCGACGCTTTGTTCCATTCGAGTCACCTAGGATCCGAGATCCGGGTATTGGTTTTAAGACTGAGCGTGCCTAATCGCGTGTGGGATTTTATGGGGTCCCCTTCTCTTACCTACCAAGCTTCAAACATTTCTAGAGGTGGCCCAAGCTGATTTACCATTTGAAACCGTGTGTGTGCTGGTTAGCTGCCAGTAGTTTTCAAACAACTCGGGCCAGCGGAGACTTAGTTCCTCTGTAGGTCCACACTTGGTGAGCTAGGGAAGTCCCCTGTTATATAGGCGAGACTAACCCCGACCTTAGCCTTACGGAAGAGTCCGATCCGAGAGCGTGGCCAGCTTTTGGATTGGGTGTCGACTCCCCGGGGGCCACCCGGATTTGTTCGTTGTTAGTTAGAGGGGCCTGTCATTTCGGATCTCTTGGAACTAAATCATAAAATGGTTGCCTATGATGGGTAGGAACTGAGAGAGATGGGCGAGCATGCGACGCCTCCTAATGGGTAGTTGGTACACCCCTGTAGGGTTAAATCTTTTCGAGAAGCCGTGTCCACAGTTATGGACGACTTGAGACCTAATCCTTGTTCATAGACAACAACAACTGAGATAATCTTAATATAACTTGATCAACGTGTGTGTGTGTGCCTTGACTGCTTCTTCTTCGTCGGGATGCGACGAGGAGGACAAGGATAGGATAGGTGTTATGGTTGCGTAAGTAGTTGATAGTAAGACTTGTTGGAGGCGATTCCTCCTCGAATGCTTGGCTTCTTATCTTACTCTCTAGATCGTTAGCCACTTCATGAATGCTAGTGCGGCAACAACCTCACCACTTACCCCATCCTTACCGTAAACTACTAGTTGTCCTAGAATGACGAGTGATGAAGTCCTTGCTGGGTCAGATGACCACTACAGTTGGATGCTGAGTACCTCTGTACACATGATACTACCCCCAAACTCTTTTCAGGGTTCTTGATCGACAACAGGTATGGTGATCGACGTTTCACGTGGAGACTCGACGACGACTAGTTAGGCGGATCCCGGCGGAGGGCCTGGACCCGTGTGGTTATGGGATCGATGTTTTTCTCTTTGCCACTAGACATTTGAATGTAGTCTGTACTCAGACATATATCTTCCGCTGTTGTATTGTATTAAGGCAGTTGTATGCCGATTGTATGAGATGTTGTATCCTTGTATCTGTAATGTTGTGATATCATGTTGGAAATCCGGGGCATATGGCTATGTCATATGTCGCGGTGGGACCGATATGTGCTTCGTCCCCGGATCTAGAAGGAAACATCTAGATCTAGAACAGTACCGCATATCGGGCCTTACAACTTGGTCTCAGAGCCTTACCGACCGTAGGATCCCTTCTCTGGCCGAAGTCGAGTCTAGACAAAAACTATTTTGTAGTTACTAAGTTAGTTATCGGAGAGTAGGATCTTTTTACTCCTTACCTTTGCTCTGGTCAGGACAAGTGTCGTAAGTGTTTTACTCTCGACTTATCCCCCTTCAAACTCTAGGATCTCGAGTGTGTGGACTTTCGGAACCGATACAATGCCTTGCTTGTAGCGTATTGTCTCGATTCCGATCTCCGGTTGGGAAATCCTGTAGTACCTTCAGCTTTTCTGCATTCCGGTAATTATCTTGGTCGTCCTTTGCCCTCCATCCTTTTGCCCGGGGTTTTCACGACTTGCGTCGAAAAGCACTATCCCTTTGACCAGGTTTGACTGTCGTTCCTCCTCTTGACACCGACGGTTTCGTTTTTCCGACGATGTCGTCTCTCTGCGGAAATTTATCTCAACCGAAGTTCGACGTCGACATGGAGCAGAGTTGTAAGGCCCGATATGCGGTACTGTTCCAGATCTAAGTGTTTCCACCCAGATCCGGGGACGAAGCACATATCGGACCCACCGCGACATTTGCCAAAGCCATATGCCCCGGATTTCCAACATGATATCACAACATTACAGATACAAGGATACAACATCTCATACAATCGGCATACAACTGCCTCAAATATAATACAACAGCGGAAGTCACATGTCTGAGTACAGACTACAAGCAAATGCCTACTGGCAAAGAGAAAAGCACCGATCCCATAACCACACGGGTCCAGGCCCTCCGCCGGGATCCGCCTAACTAGTCGTCGTCGAGTCTCCACGTGAAACGTCGATCACCAAACCTGTTGTCGATCAAGAACCCTGAAAAGAGTTTGGGGGTAGTATCATGAGTACAGAGGTACTTAGCATCCAACTGTAGTGGTCATCTAACCCAGCAAGGAATTCATCACTCGTCATTCTAGGACAACTAGTAGTTTACGGTAAGGAAGGGGTAAGTGGTGAGGTTGCTGCCGCACTAGCATTTATGAAGTGGCTAACGATCTAGAGAGTAAGGTAAGAAGCCAAGCATTCGATGAGGAATCGCCTCCAACAAGTCTTGCTATCCACTACTTACGCAAACATAACACCTATCCTATCCTTGACCTCCTCTTCGCATCCCGACGAAGAAGAAGCAGTCAAGGAACACACACGCGTTGATCAAGTTATATTAAGATTATCTCAGTTGTTGTTGTCTATGAACAAGGAGTAGGTCTCAAGTCGTCCATAACCGTGGACACGGCTTCTCGAAAAGATTTAACCCTGCAGGGGTGTACCAACTGCCCATTACGAGGCTCCGCACGCACGTCCGTCACTCTCAGTTGCTACCCATCACAGGCAACCATTTTATGATTTAGTTCCAAGAGATCCGAAACGACAGGTCCCTCTAACTAACAACGCACAAATCCGGGTGGCCCCCGGTGAGTCGACATCCAACTCAAAAGCCGGCCGCGCTCTCGAATCGGCCTCTACCGTCTGGACGAGGTCGGGTTAGCTACCCAAACAGATGTGGGCAGCCCCCTAGCTTCCAGGTGTGGACCAACAAAGAAACCATGTCTCCGCTGGCCCAAGTTGTTTTAAAAGATATCTGCTAGGAGCAACCCGACAAGATATATATGCATGTTTTCAAATGGTAAATCAGCTTGGGCCACCACTAGAAATGTTTGAAGCTAGATAGGTAAGAAAAGGGGACCCCATAAAATCCCACACGCGGTTAGGCACGCTCAGTCTTAAAACCAATACCCGGAACTCGGATCCTAGGTGACTCGAATGGAACAAAGCGTCGGGGCGGGATAGCCTAGACCTTCCATCCTTCGTCGAATATAGTCAACATTATAATAATCATATCATCAACAATAATATAATAAGGTGATATCCCAACCCAAAGAGTAACAGGGTAACATCGTAGCATCCTAAGCATGCATACTAAGCAGGGGTTGAGCAACGAGCAAAAGTAACATAGCAGTACATGGTTTGCTGGGAGGGGACATGGCTGTATCGGTTTGAAAAAGGTTGTAAACATGTGGTAGGATCAAACATCGAACCTAACCTATACTAGCATGCAAACCGCTGGTTGAAATAGAATGGATCATAAGTAATGCAAGTCCTTGCCTGTTGATAAGTCGGGTTCCGAAGGTGTAGTCGATCGCAAACTCGCAACGTCTCCGAGAGTATCCGCGGGAGCACACAAGAAGTAAACACTGGAAAGCGATCAACGGTGCACCACTATTACTATGGAGCAAACACGAGCAAGCATCAACAAAAGCAACACGAGACATCGCACCTACCGTCGAGAGCGGTTACTAACGATTTAAGTGGAGTACTCGTCACACACGACAAATACCGCACGTTTATGGTGGTTCAAGTTGTTTAGCTACAGGTGATCAAACAACGGTTATTAACATTGCAACTCACTCAAGCATGGCATAGCACACAAACATGGCAAGAGGTGAAGCAAGAATAAACTATCTGATCTAGTCAATTTAAGTGGGGTGAAATCCTAGACATGCAAATTAGTGCGGACCCCACGATAAAAATGGAATTTGGTACTGTTTTTCCTAAACAATATTTTATTATTTTTATTAGCAAGCAACAGCAGCAAAAACACAATCTACATGCAATTCTAGTCAAGTTACATATAAAGAACATTTCAAACAGAGCAACAGATAAAAAGTTATAGCAGTTACAGTTTACAGTGGCAGGCAGTGTAATTAGCAGTCAAACAGCAGGTAAACAAGCTCAAACATGGAAACAAACAATAAATTACTAAACTAGACACAATTCTAAGCAAGTTTCATACTTAAATCGTCGCAATCGGAGCTACGGTTAAAAAGTTACGGGCACTGCAAAAATCCTAATACAAACTGCATAAATAAATAAAAACAACTAGCAGAAAAAAAAACTATCTGGGCCGAATCTAGACCTATTTGGGCCCAACAGAAAAAAAACAGATCTAATTAAATAAAAAAAAGAAAAGGGGCAGCCTCACCAGTGGGCTGGATCTGGCCCATCTGGCCTGGGAGGCCGGCGGCTGGAGTGGGCCGGGGCGTGGCCCACTTGGGCGGCTGGCTGCCCGATCCTGAGCTCGCTCCCGAGCGGGAGGTTCCCGGCGGCGGACTTCCGGCGCGGCGGCGCGGCGCTTGGGGCCAGGGGCGAGGAGCAGGGCGCGGGGGCGCGCGGATCCGGCCGGTCCGGGCTTCGGGCGTGACAGAGAGGTGCGGAGGAGCTCCGGGCGGCGCGGCGAGCTCCCTCGAGGCCATCCATGGCGGCCCTGCGGCGGCGCCTTCCTGCGGGGAAGGGGGATCTTAGGAGAGAGGAGGGACTAGGAGGAGAGGAGTTGAGGCGGCGACCTGGCAGGGCGACGGCGCGGCTGCTCGACGGTGCTCGCCGGAGAGCGAACGGCGACGGGCGGCGCGGCGGTATCCGCACAGGAGGAGCGGCGGCTGCTTGGCCCGTTTCGGGCCCAAGGCGGGCCGCAACGGCGGGGAGCTCGGCCCTGCGGGGCCTGGATCGGCTGGGACCTGCGGTTGGGACTACGTGGCCTGTCCAGAGCCATTGATCTGCAGATCAGACGGCTCAGATTTGGCCAGGGGCTAGGGTTTCGAGATCTGGGGGTTTAGCTGCAAAATTTCTAGAGGGGGAACCCTAGAAATGGGTGGGAGTGTGGTGGTCTTTATATAGCCCCGGTGGCTGGCAGTTTGCAAAAACATCCCCGGTTTTTACCTCGTGCGCACGGTGCTCACGTTTCTGACTGCCAGGGGTCCGCAGTACCTCCGATTCGGGTAAAACTTCGAACTGCGCGATCAGTGCGTCGAGCCGGAGGCATTCACCTCGCGCTGGAACCGTTCCGAAAACATTTTCCGGCGCGCTATAAAAATATCCCGTTTAATTATTAAACGGGGTTTCCGTTCCGTTGGCTGCGGCTGGTCTCGTGCGGTTTTCGCGACGGTGATCGGGTGAAACCCGGTGTCGCAAAGGTTGAGTGTCAGGGTGGCAAGGGTCGGTCTCCGTCCGATACGAGATAAGAGGGGGAAAAATAATCGCTGATCGATAGATCAGGGATGCAAACACCGCAAACAAATCAGACAATCAAACAATTCAGACCGAAAACAAAAATTTTAATTTTTGTGAAAACTGGGTTGTTACAAGAGTCCCTTGTTGGTGGTGTTGAAGATCGTCGACTCTTTTCTCTCCCCCCTCTCCCCCGGATCGTCCTGGATCTCGGGACGAGATCCCTTGTTGGTGGTGTTGTATTGTAACAGCCCAATTTTCACAAAAATTAATTTTTTTTGTTTTCGGTGTGAATTGATTGATTGTCTGAGTTGTTTGCAGTGTTTGCTTCACCGAAATAATAATCGGTGAATATTTCCCCCCTTATTCTCGTACCGGACGGAGACCGACCCTTGCCACCCTGACACTCGACCTTTGCGACACCGGGTTTCACCCGATCACCGTCGCGAAAACCGCACGAGACCAGCCGTAACCAACGGAACGAAAACCCCGTTTAATAATTAAACGGGTTATTTTCATAGCGCGCCGGAAAGTGTTTTCGGAACGGTTCCAGCGCGAGGTGAACGCCTCCGGCTCGACGCACTGATCGCGCAGTTCGAAGTTTTACCCGAATCGGAGGTACTACGGACCCACGGCGGTCAGAAACGTGAGCACCGCGCGCGCGAGAGAAAAACCGGGGATATTTTTGCAAACTGCCAGCCACCGGGGCTATATAAAGACCACCACACTCCCACCCATTTTTTTAGGGTTTCCCTAGCCACAAAGTTGCAGCCACCCCCCTCACAATAGCCCCATTTTCGCATTTTGCCCATTTTTGTAGCAAAACCTAGCCAGATCAATCCTGGACCATCAGATCTCGCGATCCGACGGCCCAGGGAGTTCTCAGCCACCCACCTTTCTCTCTCTCCTCTCTCTCTCCAAGCCGCCTCCCCTCCACCCGTGGAGACCCGCTCGCCGCCGCCGCATCCTCCGGCCAGGGAGCCGCCCGCCGCCGGCGCCACACCTACTCCTCCCTCTCCCTTCCTCTTCCTCTCCCTCCCCCTCTCCTTCTTCTCTCATCTCTCTCCCTCTTCTCTCCCGCAGGTCCCTCCAGCGCCATGGCCGTGGCCGGCATAGCGAGCCCGAGCCCCTGACCCGAGGCCGCCGGCACCCCGCGGCACCCCCTCCGGCGCCGCCGCCAGCGCCTCTTCTGCGCCCTACCCGCCTCCTTGCGCCGCCGAAGCCCCTCGTCGCCGGTGGCCGGCGCGCCACCGGGACAGCCGCCGCCAGCCGCAGCCTCCCGTCGTGGGGACGAGGAGGAGCCGGCCTCCACCAACCGCGCGCCCAGGGTGGGCCGGCCCAGCCACCTTGGCCCGTTCGCCCCCCCTCCAGGCCCACCTGCACACCCCGGCCAGATCCAGGCCCAAGCCGCCAGGCCTCCCAGGCCACTGTTGGGCCGCAGCCCATGGGTGAGGGCCCAAAACCCCCTCTCCGTTTTTTTTCTAGACCCTGATTTTTTTTCTTCACTAAGTCCTGTGTATAACTGTTGCTGATCTGTTTTTGCGATGCTTTTTCCCGTTAATCTGTAGCTCCGATGAATGTACCCCCAAAACGAAAGTTGCTCAGTTTTGCGTGCTCTAGCATTCGTATGTAGAAAGTTTTTGCATTTGAGCTCATCTTGATTGTGTAATTGTGTGCTAAAGTGGGCATCAGGCCGTTAAACTGCTTTTTTCTGTTAAGTGCTGTTGTTATTATTTTATTGCAACTTCGGGCGACGGTTGCTTCGCAACCGTTCATCGGAATTGATTGATTCCTTTTGCGTTGCGTTAAGCATTGCTTCTACTTCAGTTTCATGCATTCACATGCCATATTTTCTTGCTGAATCATGATTGTATCTTACTCCAAAGTAGCTACCCTGCTGTTAGTGTGCTGCTGTTTATATTTTGTTGCAACTTTGCATGATGATTGTGACTCATCCATGAGGCCTATTGCATTGATTCTTTCTCCTATGTGTTAAGCATCATGTGTACTTAATTTCCATGCTTTAACTTGTCATGTTTGGGTGCTTTAGCTATATTAAATCTTGCTCCAAAGTGGTGATCCTGATGTTAATGTGCTGCTGTGCTGAAAACTGTTATTTTGTTGCAACTTCGGTCGACGAGTGTGTCGCGACCGTTTATCGGAATTGGGTGATTCCAATTGAATATTGTTAAGCATCATGTCTACTTTCATCCCATGTATTTCTATGTCATGTTGCTGCAATTTTGCATATAGATTTAGCCCTGTTTATACAGCATGTGTGCATAGCTTGTCTTGCTTATATCTTTTTAACCGTAAATCGGTTTGGAGTGTGCCTTATATGTAACTTGATTAGTTTTTCGTGTACTTTGTGTTTATGCTATTGTTCGCTGTTGTTAACCAACCTAAAATGTGGTTTAGGACAGAACAGTACCAAATCCTTTAATTGTTGTGCGGCACTTAGTGTTATGCCATGTTTAGGTTGTTCCCCACTTAAATTGACTAGCATAGATATTTTACTTTGTGTTTCACCTCTTGCCATGTTTGTGTGCTATGCCATGCTTGCTGGAGTTGCCATGTTAACAACCGTTGGTTGATCACTTGTAGTTAAGCAACTTGAACCACCGTAAAACGTGCGGTATTCGTCGTGTGTGACCGATACCCCACTTAAACTGTTAGTAACCGTTCTCGACGATAGATCCGTATCGCGTTGTCGTGCTATGTGTTGCCTTCTTGATCGTGTTTGCCTCGTAGTAATAGATCCGTATCGCGTTGTCGGAGACGATGTGAGCTTGCGATCAACTGCACCTTCGGAACCCGACTTATCAACGGGCAAGGACCATACATTACTTATGATCCATTCTATTTCAACCAGCGGTTCGCATGCTAGTCTAAGTTAGGTTCGATGTTTGATCCTACCACATGTTTACAACCTCTTTCAAACCGATACAGCCATGTCCCTTCCCAGCAAACCTTGTACTGCTATGTTACTATTGCTCGTTGCTCAGCCCCTGCTTAGTATGCATGCTTAGGATGCTACGATGTTACCCTGTTACTCCTTGGTTTGAGATATCACATTATCATTATTATTATTGTTTTGGATGATATGATTATTATAATGTTGACTATATTTGACGAAGGATGGAAGGTCTAGGCTATCCCGCCCCGACGCTTTGTACCATTCGAGTCACCTAGGATCCGAGTTCCGGGTATTGGTTTTAAGACTGAGCGTGCCTAATCGCGTGTGGGATTTTATGGGGTCCCCTTCTCTTACCTACCTAGCTTCAAACATTTCTAGAGGTGGCCCAAGCTGATTTACCATTTCAAACCGTGTGTGTGCTGGTGAGCTGCCAGTAGTTTTCAAACAACTCGGGCCAGCGGAGACTTAGTTCCTCTGTTGGTCCACACTTGGTGAGCTAGGGAAGTCCCCTGTTATATAGGAGAGACTAACCCCGACCTTAGCCTTACGGAAGAGTCCGATCTGAGAGCATGGCCAGCTTTTCGATTGGGTGTCGACTCCCCGAGGGCCACCCGGATTTGTTCGTTGTTAGTTAGAGGGGCCTGTCGTTTCGGATCTCTTGGAACTAAATCATAAAATGGTTGCCTATGATGGGTAGAAACTGAGAGAGATGGGCGAGCATGCGACGCCTCGTAATGGGCAGTTGGTACACCCTTGGAGGGTTAAATATTTTCGAGAAGCCTTGTCCACGGTTATGGACGACTTGAGACCTACTCCTTGTTCATAGACAACAACAACTGAGATAATCTTAATATAACTTGATCAACGTGTGTGTGTGCCTTGACTGCTTCTTCTTCGTCGGGATGCGAAGAGGAGGACAAGGATAGGACAGGTGTTATGTTTGCATAAGTAGTTGATAGTAAGACTTGTTGGAGGCGATTCCTCATCGAATGCTTGGCTTCTTATCTTACTCTCTAGATCGTTAGCCACTTCATGAATGCTAGTGCGGCAGCAACCTCACCACTTACCCCATCCTTACCGTAAACTACTAGTTGTCCTAGAATGACGAGTGATGAAGTCCTTGCTGGGTCAGATGACCACTACAGTTGGATGCTGAGTACCTCTGTACTCATGATACTACCCCCAAACTCTTTTCAGGGTTCTTGATCGACAACAGGTACGGTGATCGACGTTTCACGTGGAGACTCGAGGACGACTAGTTAGGCGGATCCCGGCGGAGGGCCTGGACCCATGTGGTTATGGGATCGATGTTTTTCTCTTTGCTACTAGACATTTGAATGTAGTCTGTACTCAGACATATATCTTCCGCTGTTGTATTGTATTAAGGCAGTTGTATGCCGATTGTATGAGATGTTGTATCCTTGTATCTGTAATGTTGTGATATCATGTTGGAAATCCGGGGCATATGGCTATGTCATATGTCGCGGTGGGACCGATATGTGCTTCGTCCCCGGATCTGGATGGAAACATCTAGATCTGGAACTGTACCGCATATCGGGACTTACATCAGGCCTGACCGATTGAGCCTGGTCCCGTGCCCTCCCGTGGCCCGTGGCGAGCGCACGGTCGTCGTCGACGCCCCCTGTCTCGTCGGCGTGGCCATGGCCGGGTTATCCTTCGCTAAACCCCCCTGGAGTCTTTGACAAGTGCCCCCCAGTGGCTTAATTAACTTGTGCTTAAACAAATAACCCTCTCAATTCAGTGACCAGTGGGCCCAAGGCCATTAGGTTAATTTAAAAAAAAACTGTGGCACCCCGGCTCAGAGGACCGGATTGCCCCATGCTCCAGCCCAGAGATCAAGTCTTCTGGAACACGGCACTGCTTGATATAGAACTGAACAGGTTTCTATTAACCAATAAACGGGTACAAGGGGTCTACTACAGTGCTAGCGGGGACACAACTTGCTCCTCAGGTTAGCCTCGGCTCTACACCAAGCAGCAGCATAACTCTCTAGCAGCGGAATATAACTTGGCAGCGGAACAACAACGGCAGTGATGAACTCCAATCCACAGGGACACTTGCTGGGACACCTCCTAGCTCGCAAACACCGGGAACGTCGTCCTACGCATCCAAAGCACGGCCTGCAAATCTGGCATGAAACGCTAGGTCAGTACATTGAATGTACTTGCAAGCTCACAACATCCAAAGCAATAAGGCAAAACAATAACATGGCATTAGCAGGTTCAAGTATCTTAGTAAGTTAAACATGTGAACAACAATACCCTACAAACAGATATTCATCAAGCATATTATCAACATTAAGACTACTGCACACACAATTATCATTTAAGGTCACATGGACCCCACATGATCATCGCATGATCACGTGGCTTACCTCGGAGTCCTTACAGACCGAAGCACCGGGTCACCTCGTGACCAAACCATGGGTTAGGAGTTCTTCGTTACCACCGAACCAATCCGGTCATCGCATGACCATCTACTTACAACAAACATACCACCGAACTCATGTTGATCATATGGTGCGACCTAGTACGAACTGTGTCCATTACCGTGTACGCGGCTATTCGAATAGCTTGGTGTGACTCTGCAGAGTTTGGGCACGTTACCCACACTATGGAGTTCTTCCTCCATCCAACACCCCGGAACTTGTCCCACAGGATCCTTGGAACTCGTACCGCAGGAGTGGACTAGGAATTCTCCAACGAGACTGATATACCGCGTGTCCCTCTTACCGTATCACTGACATCCCGTCTTCGGTAGCGCCTTTGTCCTTCCGACACTGACCATCACATGGCCCTGACCATGACTTGGTCCATAAACTTTGTCCTCCTCAGGGACCTGTGCGCACATAAACAATCTGGCTGTCAAGACTATCGCCGTTTACCCGGCCAAGGCAACTACCGCGCATAGCCTTCCCTCTTTGGTGATACACATAAGAGAACCCACCGGTAGTCCGAATCAAGGCCTGCCCATACAAGAAGATGTGGCTGCACGGATAAGTTCGGTTCGGTGGCACCTGATCAACTTGTCATGAAGCATGTCTCCAACAGCAAACACAAGTATCAGGTGCAACATGGGTAGCATTAGATCATGACAATGCATAGCATACTAGCATAATAAATTCGGATATGATCAAACACATTTTAGATAGTGAACTTATCCGTGTTACAAAGATTAAGTTATTAGCATGGCAACATTATGAATGCAGTTGAGCATAACTTAGGCATAGCATGAACTAGCATGAGCAACTTAACATGGTGTTGGTAGGTTGTGATTACGATGATTCATGACATAACATGGCAATGGCATAATCAAAGCATAGCATGAATGTGACATTGTCAAAACATAGCATAGCAGTAGCATATTCACGGACATCATGTCAATGATAACATCAATCATAAAATGGCAACATGATCACGGTCACCGATATAAGCATATCATCGAACAACAATTTTAGAAGCACGTCAAAGCTTTGCAAAGGTGCAAAGGGTATTGTTGCTTGCCTTTCACTAGAGGAGTGTGGAACACTCCTGGTCTTCGACACCAACAAAGCCCTGCAAAACATTTTATAAAAAGGTTCGGCGAAAAAGTTAAACACCACCTTTTATTTGACCAGCAGATAACAACAGAAAATCATGGAACAAGACCTATGCCAAATTAAAGAGGAGGTAAAGAGCTAATTAATGCAAAAATATTCATCTCATTTGGACTTATAGATTAAAAGATATCACTGGTCAAAGATCTGGTCAAAAATAAATCAATTTAAATGGATTTAAATTGATTTTTCTCTGGAAATGAAGAGGATGACGTCGAAGGCGCAAACAGCCAAGGCGTCTCCACTTGGATACCTCTTCGGGCTCGACAGAGAGGCTGACAGTGGGCCCTAGCTGTCATAAACAGAGAGGAGGGGAAGGGAAACAGAGGACACGACGCTCACCGGCGATGAACTCCGGCGAGGAGGCCTCAACGAAGGGTCTCGAGCGGCGCAAGGTGCAGAGGAGGTCGAGGCGCACCTGCTCGTTCCCATAGCACGCCAAACGGTGGACGTTTGCTATGGGGGAGCGGCTTCTCTGCGGCGACCAGGTTCTGTCCTTCGGCGACGTGGAATCCGTCATCGTTCCTGGCCGGGATTCGGTCAGGGGCTGGTCGAGGGGGCACCAGGAGGATGCCCGGAGCCGAAGGGAGCGCTCAGGGAGGGCCGGGGGTCGCGGGTGCAAGCTGGCTCCGGTGAGGGTACCATGATGGAAGTGGTGGCCGGAGGGGAGGAAGGCGACCACCACGGGTGGATTCCCTCTACAAGGGGATGAATGATGGGTCGGGGAGCGGGCTGGTGCCGGGCTGCGAGGTGGGGGCGCCCTTTAAATAGGGGGGGGGGCGAGCATCTGGGGTTTGGGCTCCGTCGTGGGGATGTCGACACGGCGAGGCAGTGAGGTGGCATCCTTGGGTGAGCGCGCGTGGCTCCTGGAGGAGCCTAGGGGGCGCACGCGTGTGCAGAGGGGTGCTTGGAGCAGGGGCAAAGGCGGGTTGGTGGCGACAGGGCAGGGGCACGCGCGGCGTCTGCTTGTGCTCGGCTGCGAGCCGTCGGCGCGATTCCGGTGAGCGCAGGCGAGGCAAGTGAAGCATGCAAGCGAGCAAAGCCGTGCAGCGCGGCCAGACACGAAGAAAACGACGGGGACGCACTGGAGCACGATGGGTACTCATCGAGCACGCGCGGGGCACGGCCAGAGCACGCCATGCGCGGCTCAGAACATGGCCACCAAGGGCACTGGCGATTAGGATAGGATTTCTCGTGGCCAAATGTGTCCACCGTGTAGTCCTTTCCACGCTGATCACTGTGATAGGCTTGGTTGGCAAGATGGGCTACTGTGGTGATCTCTATCTCAAGCAATAGTTTGATGCATCAAACTTGGAGCAGAAGCATAGCTCACATGGTCGGGTTTGGGGTGGTGCCAGGTTGTCTTTTGGGCTTAGGGTAGGAAGTACTATGCTTCTGTGGAGTTTGGACTCAAAATAAACAATGTACATGGTACATCCTTTGCAAATGCCCCATGGAGGCTGAAGGTGTTTGTGCTGGGCTGTGGCTAGCACATGGCTCCCCTATGCATGATATTTTGCAAAGCTTAATCATACACTAGGGTGATTATGTGTGCCAAATTTCATCTCAAGTGGAGCAAGATAGCTAGCACTTCCTTTGCAAATTTCCAATTAGGCCAGAATGCAAAGTTGAAGCTAGCATCTCATAGGTTTGGTGGAATTGGCTAAAAATTGGTGTACTGACGTTATTTTGCGTGGTGCACATGTGTATAAAATTTCATAGCCATTGGACACACATAGCTAGCACTTGCTTCACAATGTGGCCCACTTAATATTGACAATGCACTCACATGGGTAATGGCATTTGACTGACATTTGGGTTGGTGGAGTTATTTGGTGGTAGGATCATGCTCAAAAGGTTTCAAGGAAAATGGGATCCCCTATCATGCACTTGCTTCACAATGCCCCCTTGCTGCACCAGAACTTTGGGAATTTATTGTGGGAGTTTGGCTAAGCAAATGGTGGTGGATTTTTGTGGAGATCAAAGACATAATCATATAGGCTTCCACAAAAAGTTTCACTAGCAATGGATCAATAGAAATAGCACTCCCTTCACAAAGCTCCAATCTGCCCTCACAGACAAATGAATTTTTCTGGAGGAATGATTTTGGAGAATTTGGCAAGATATGAAATCAATGACATGAGGGAATTATTTGGGGATTTATGGAGAAATATAAATATGGGTTGCTTCAAAAACCTCAAATAATTGGAATATCCCTTTTAATGGAAAAAGGAATATATGGCTTGAATATATGGTGGCTTGGATGAGGTGGATCAATGGAATGGCATTAGAAAGGCTTGGATTCAAGGGCCACTTGAGCATGGAAGGAAATTATGCTCAAGTTCAAGTCCAACGAGGTGCTCAAAATCAAATTTAATGGAAAATCCATAAATGAATCAGAAATTTTTTTGGAAAAAGAAAGTTCCAAAATCCAAGGTGTCACAAACCTACCCCCCTTAGAAAAATCTCGTCCTCGAGATTTGGTTGCTCAGGGAACCATTCAAAACTTCCCGTCCTTAGGAAACTTCCTGCTTCTCGGATTTTCTTTTTACCGCATACTGTTCCCATGGTATCATCCAATATATCTCTGTTGAGGGGGTTTACTTCACCCGATCTGTAGCTCTGACAGAATGTTCTTCCTTGATACATCACTTCCTGTCCTGCTGATTTCCATCCTCATATCTTCTGACTTGTATGATACCGGGATGTCTTTCCATAGGCTGAATGCTGACGATACCCATACTGTGTTTGGGGTACCTCGGGCTTTATTCGTGGTACGGTCTTGAATCCTTTGCATTGGCCTCTTCGACAAGATCTTGGACTTCATCGGTAGTTGTTATCTCAGAATGTTTACTATCGTGACCTTGACTGACGGCACGTGGGGTTGCCTCGCATTTCTTTTGGCCTGTCCACCGTGCTCAAGGATTTGGAACGGGGCTCAAATTCTGGACATTCACTTATGCTGAGATTTGTCTGACAGGTGGCCCTATCCGGGTGGCGATAGGTCATGATATGCTTCAATCTGGTTCTTCTATTTAAAATGCTGAGCTGAGCGGGTGAACTTTAATGAAGCAGACTGGTGTATCTCGGCAAGACGGACGATGCCGAACTTGAGGAATTGCGGGCTGATGGGCTGGGTACGCGGTACTTTGCCCATACTAAATGAGATTTCTTTGCTGCAGGCATCCATGGTGGTTCACCTGGCGTCAACTGATCGAGGCATTTTTTGACTTGAGGTCCATACATATCCTTCTTTTTCCTTACCCGTCGGGCTGGTGAGAGTTGCATACTTCTGACCGCTTACGAGGTGCAATGCTCATTCCAGGGCTATACATTGCAGCAAGGTTTGACATCTGCCATGTTTGTCTGCCCTAGGTCTTGCTCCTGTGGAAATCACCTTTCTTGTACTGGCTTTTCTTTAGTTAGGGTTCTTTTCTTCCTGCATCACGGCTTATTGTTCTGCCGAAATCTTCCTCTGAGATAGACAGGTTACCATCACCTTTTGCCTCTTGGATTACCATGATCATGCTGATTGCCATGAAGGGTATCTCAAGATTGTCCTGTTTCCGGGCCTTGTCTGATGGGAAAAGCTGACCCTCGCGATTGGGGCGAGATTCAATGCTCTACTGCTTCCGGTCTTCAGGGGGTGCTTTCATGACTTTATCAGTCTTTCTGCCAGGCTGGGGTGTGTATCTGATTCTTCTGCTGACTTGTCTCCCAAGAGTTGCGGTTTCTCACCGATGTTCAAGTGCATAACTCTTTCCTGATTTCAAGCATGGTGGTATCCACACTGGGGTAGCTTGCATACTTGAGAAGGATGCCCATAAGATGTGCGGGTCCTGACGATGCTGACGCCTTTGCGGTCTTCGAATAACTGAATTTCTGACAATACCAATGCAGACCTGATGACATGTCGAGGAAGACTGTGTAGCGTGTCTGCGAAGCTTGGCCGGGGTTGCTTGCTGGAGACGGTTGGGTACCGTACCCCGGAATCTTGCTTTGGTGGTGTATCCAGGAAGGCGGGGTGTCGTACACGGGAAGCTGCCTCGATAGCTTGCTGAAAAAGGCGAGGTGTCTTGCCTTGGACGCTTTCTTAATATTTACTGACGAAGATAGGTTGCCTTGTCCCGGAAGTTTGCCTCTTTGTACTGTGGATACATCAGTTCCTTATGCTGGAAGTTTCGGCGGCCGATCACTGTAGACGGTCAGGTAGCTTGTGTTGAAATCCATCGGTGGGGCGTACTGAGTACGACTCAGCGTCTTGTACCGTAAGCTTCTGCCGGTTGCTTGTGGTGGAAGGCTGACTGTCTTGACCGAGAAGATATCCCAGTAGCGTATTGAGGAAGGCTGGTACACTGTATGTGTCGGCTATGCCAGGTACCTTGTCACGGAGGACTGAGCTTCCTGAAGATTTCCCTCACTAAGGTGGGGACAAAACTGACCACAGTGCCTGAAAATTTTCTAACTGCTGGCTTATCAGGGGAAACACTCTTCCAATAATCCCTTTGCTGGATGCGAGCTTCATGATACGTTCTGACCATCTTCCGGAATATATCGAATAAATTTGCATCTGACAAGATTGTAGATGGTGCTTGCCATGTCTCGAACGCATATGCTTCTGGGTCACAATTTCTATTTTCCTTGTCAGAATCCTTGTGGCGGTCATAGCTGATGCAGTCTTGATTCAAGTGATGGCTTGGGTAACGTCCCTTCGTGAGCCACATGCTTCCAATGCGATTGGGCATGAGTCTTGTTTGACTTGCTGATTTTCCACATCATCGCGGCCTTTAACTGATCAATCCTTACGATTGTACTGGTTACAGGAGAAATGTATGCCTGATGCAGACGATGGTTTCCGGATGATTCATACTTGGGCCAGAATGCTTACGATGCAACTAGGTACGAGCTCTTCTTGTCTTGCTTAGTTTTCTTATTTATTTGAGGTCTTCCACTGATGGAATCTTCACGGCTGTAACGGTTACCGGACTGATGCAGACTTGATTCATTCGTGCAGAACTCATACGGGAGATGAATATTCCTGCGGCAAGCTGGTGTGGGTCCTTGACTTGGTGGCTTCATAATGCTCTGCGGTATTGCACTGATTCTTCGAGGTATGCAGAGGTTATGAGCAACTTTCCATCGGGGCGGATAAAGTGACACCAAAGAACCAAACGAAGAACCAACGAAGAAAACCATGGAGCAAAAAAAACGAGGAACGGCTCGCTACCTCATCAGCTTTAGCGGTAGTCAATGACCATCCGGACTCCTTGCAAACAAAAACAACGAATAACCCAGTAGCCACCAGAACGGTCTTTTCAACTCAGATCTAGGACTTGTACTGGAATAGATCAAGCATTGCTCACGACGGCCGACCGAAATCAGCTCGGAGCATGAGACAATGTTGATAAAAAAGAATGCAGAGGTCCCCTAAGACGGCCGAGAAAACAGCTCAGAGCATAGGATCTCCACTACAAAAAGAAACTCAACAACTACCCGAGACGGCCGAAAAGAAGCTCTGAACACGGGTCGGTTGTTGAAAAGAGAAATGTAAAACATGCATCCACTCCGGACGGCCGACGATGCATCAGCTCAGAACCAAACGTGGTGCCAATGTCGAAGAACAACAAGCAAGGGTCCGTCCAAGTCATCTAACACCTTCCAAAGTAGAGTTAGCGGCTGCCGAAGAAACTGAACAAAGAACCAACAATGAGAACCAACTAAGTAGGAAAAGAAATATTGAACAAGCACCGAGATCAGACGGAGGATCTCAACTTATTGCTACACACATCAACATGCAACACTACTACTCGTGCATCACAAACTACGCGAAGCTCAGGCGTTCTGATCTGACGGCGGGTTGCCGGGGGTCGCGGGAGTGGGCGGAGGAGTCGACAACGACAAGGCTGCAGCAAGAGCTCTCCTTGCATCCCTTGCATCACGGACTATCTCGACGAGGAGGGCGTACTGGGCGATCATGTAGCGGGACATGGTGATAACCGCCGCATCGGCTTCCGCCAAAGGGCGAGGAAACCTTACTTGCTGCGGAGTTGCCCCCAAGGTGGGGTAAAAATGGAAGGCGCGATTCTGCTGCATCGCACTTTCCTGGTGGAGTAGACCTAACAGTCCTGCCAACGCGGCGAGCTGAATGGCACGATCCGGGGTAGAAGAGGTTCCACCCTGGAAGTTGAAGGAGCGCACGCCGATGGGGATGGTGACGGTCACGTAGACGCTGGCACGGTACTCAAGCAGCAGCCCTCCGATCGGCGTCTGGGAAACTTGGTACCTTGGAATCTATCCACTGGGGTAGAGAGTCCACCATACGTCTGCAAGGAGGTAGTCAAAGTTGGTCGCGGATGAGGATCCTGTGTAACCCACCGGGTATTCCACCATCTACACTCGTCCGATCAGATCATTAGCAAAAACATACCGTCTATATGCAGCAAACAAATGCAGCAGGCAATAGCATCAGACAAGCAAGCTATACTCTAGATCTAACATCAATCTAACGTTCGCACGGACTAGGGTGTCCTAAAGCCAGTCCTGCTCTGATACCAAGCCTGTGGCACCCCGTCTCAGAGGACCGAAACGCCCGGTGCTCCAGCCCAGAGATGATGTCTTTTGGAACACGGCACTGCTTGATATAGAACTGAACAACTTCCTGTTAACCAATAAACGGGTAAAAGGGGTCTACTACAGTGCTAGCGGGGACACAACTTGCTCCTCAGGCTAGCCTCGGCTCTACACCAAGCAGCAGCATAACTCTCTAGAAGCGGAATATAACTCGGCAGCGGAACAACAACGGCGGTGATGAACTCCAATCCACAGGGAAACTGACTGGGACACCTCCTAGCTCGCAAACACTGGGAACGTCGTCCTACGCATCCAAAGCACGGCCTGCAAATCTGGCATGACACGCCAGGTCAGTACATTGGATGTACTTGCAAGCTCACAACATCCAAAGCAACAAGGCAAAACAATAACATGGCATTAGAAGGTTCAAGTATCTTAGTGAGTTAAACAGGTGAACAACAATATCCTGCAAACAAATATTCATCAAGCATATTATCAACATTAAGACTAATGCACACACAATTATCTTTTAAGGTCACATGGACCCCACATGATCATCACATGATCACGTGGCTTACCTCGGAGTCCTTACAGACCCAAGCACCAGGTCACCTCTTGACCAAACCATGGGTTAGGTGTCATTCGTTACCACCCAACCAATCCGGTCATCGCATGACCATCCACTTACCACAAACATACCACCGAACTCATGTTGATCATATGGTGTGACCTAGTACGAACTGTGTCCATTACCGTGGACGCGGCTATTCGAATAGATTTGTGTGACTCTGCAGAGTTTGTGCACGTTACCCACACTATGGAGTTCTTCCTCCATCCAGCACCCCGGAACTTGTCCCACAGGATCCTTGGAACTCATACCGCAGGAGTGGACTAGGACTTCTCCAACGAGACCGATATACCGCGTGTCCCTCTTACCGTATCACCGACATCCCGTCTTGGGTAGCCCCTGTGTCCTTCCGACACTAACCATCACATGGCCCTGACCATCACTTGGTCCATAAACTTTGTCCTCCTCAGGGACCTATGCGCACATCAACAATCTGGTTGTCAAGACTATCGCCGTTTACCCGGCCAAGGCAACTGCCGCGCATAGCCTTCCCTCTTTGGTGATACGCATAAGAGAACCCACAAGTAGACCGAATCAAGGCCTGCCCATACAAGAAATTGTGGTTGCACGGATAAGTTCAGTTTGGTGGCACCTGATCAACTTGTCATGAAGCATGTCTCCAACAGCAAACACAAGTATCATGTGCAACATGGGTAGCATCAGATCAGGACAATGCATAGCATACTAGCATAATAATTTCGGATATGATCAAACACATTTTAGATAGTGAACTTATTCGTGTTACAAAGATTAAGTTATTAGCATGGCAACATTATGAATGCAGTTGAGCATAACTTTGGCATAGCATGAACTAGCATGAGCAACTTAACATGGTGTTGGTAGGTTGTGGTTACGATGATTCAGGACAAAACATGGCAATGGCATAATAAAAGCATAGCATGAATGTGACATGGTCAAAACATAGCATAGCAGTAGCATATTCACGGGCAGCATGTCAATGATAACATTAATCATAAAATGGCAACATGATCACGGTCACCGATATAAGAATATCATCGAACAACAATTTTAGAAGCACGTCAAAGCTTTGCAAAGGTGCAAAGGGTATTGTGGCTTGCCTTTCACTAGAGGAGTGTGGAACACTCCTGGTCTTTGACACCAACAAAGCCCTGCAAAACATTTTATCAAAACGTACGGCGAAAAAGTCAAACACCACCTTTTATTTGACTAGCAAATAACAATAAAAAATCATGGGACAAGACCTATGCCAAATGAAAGAGGAGGTCAAGAGCAAATTAATGCAAAAAGACTCATATCATTTGGACTTATAGATTAAAAGATATCACTGGTCAAAGATCTGGTCAAAAATAAATCAATTTAAATGGATTTAAATTGATTTTTCTCTGGAAATGAAGAGGATGACGTCGAAGGCGCAAACAGCCAAGGCATCTCCACTTGGATACCTCTTCGGGCTGGACAGAGAGGCTGACAGTTGGCCCTAGCTGTCATAAACAGAGAGGAGGGAGAGGGAAACAGAGGACACGACGCTCACCGGCGACGAACTCTGGCGAGGAGGCCTCAACGAAGGGTCTCGAGCGGCGCAAGGTGCAGAGGAGGTCGAGGTGCGCCTGCTCATTCCCATAGCACGCCAAACGGTGGACGTTTGCTATGGGGGAGCGGCTTCTCGGCGGCGACCAAGTTCTGTCCTCCGGCGACGTGGAATCCGTCATCGTTCCTGGCCAGGATTCGGGCAGGGCCTGGTCGAGGGGGCACCAGGAGGATGCCCGGAGCCGAAGGGAGCGCTCAGGGAGGGCCGGGGGTCGCGGGTGCAAGCTGGCTCCGGTGAGGGTACCACGACGGAAGTGGTGGCCGGAGGGGAGGAAGGCGATCACCACGGGTCGATTCCCTCTACAAGGGGATGAATGAGGGGTCGGGTAGCAGGCTGGTGCCGGGCTGCGAGGTGGGGGCGCCCTTTAAATAGGGGGGGGGCGAGCATCTGGGGTTCGGGCTCCGCCGTGGGGATGTCGACACGGCGAGGCAGTGAGGTGGCGGCCTTGGGTGAGCACGCATGGCTCCTGGAGGAGGCTAGGCGGCACACGCGTGTGCAGAGGGGTGCTTGGAGCAGGGGCAAAGGCGGGGTGGTGGAGACAGGGCAGGGGCACGCGCGGCGTCTGCTTGTGCTCGGCTGCGAGCCGTTGGCGCGATTCCAGTGAGCACAGGCGAGGAAAGTGAAGCATGCAAGCGAGAAAAGCCGTGCAGCGCGGCCGGACACGAAGAAAACGACGGGGACGCACTGGAGCACGATGGGTACTCATTGAGCACGCGCGGGGCGCGGCCAGAGCACGCCATGTGCGGCTCAGAGCATGGCCACCAAGGGCACTGGTGATTAGGATAGGATTTCTTGTGGCCAAATGTGTCCACCGTGTAGTCCTTTCCACGCTGATCACTGTGATAGGCTTGGTTGGCAAGATGGGCTACTGTGGTGATCTCTATCTCAAGTAATAGTTTGATGCAGCAAACTTGGAGCAGAAGCATAGCTCACATGGTGGGGTTTGGGGTGGTGCCAGGTTGTGTTCTGGGCTTAGGGTAGGAAGCAATATGTTTCTGTGGAGTTTGGGCTCAAAATAAACAATGTACATGGTACATCCTTTGCAAATGCCCCATGGAGGCTGAAGGTGTTTGTGTTAGGCTGTGGCTATCACATGGCTCCCCTATGCATGATATTTTGCAAAGCTTAATCATACACTAGGGTGAGTATGTGTGCCGAATTTCATCTCAATTGGAGCAAGATAGCTAGCACTTCCTTTGCAAATTTCCAATTAGGCCAGAATTGAAAGTTGAAGCTAGCATCTCATAGGTTTGGTGGAATTGGCTGAAAATTGGTGTACTGGAGTTATTTGGCATGGTGCACATGTGTATAAAATTTCATAGCCCATGGACACACATAGCTAGCACTTGCTTCACAATGTGGCCCACTAGTCAGAAACTTAATATTGACAATGCACTCACATGGGTAATGGGATTTGGCTCACATTTGGTTTGGTGGAGTTATTCGGTGGTAGGATCATGCTCAAAAAGTTTCAAGGAAAATAGGATCCCCTATCATGCACTTGCTTCACAATGCCCCCTTGCTGCACCAGAACTTTGGGAATTTATTGTGGGAGTTTGGCTAAGAAAATGGTGGTGGAATTTTGTGGAGATCAATGACATGATCATGTAGGCTTGCATAAAAAGTATCACCAGCAATGGACCAAGAGAAATAGCACTCCCTTCACAAAGCTCCAATATGCCCTCACAGAGAAATGAATTTTTCGGGAGGAAAAATCCATTTGGGCCATGGAATGTTTTTGGAGAATTTGGCAAGATATGACATAAATGACATGAGGGAATTATTTGGGGATTTATGGAGCAATATAAATAGGGGTTGCTTCACAAACCTCAAATAATTGGAATATCCCTTTTAATGGAAAAAGGAATATATGGATTGATTATATGGTGGCTTGGATGAGGTGGATCAATGGAATGGCATTGGAAAGGCTTGGATTCAAGGGCCACTTGAGCATGGAAGGAAATTATGCTCAAGTTCAAGTCCAACGAGGTGCTCAAAATCAAATCTAATAGAAAATCCACAAATGAATTAGAAAAGTTTTTGGAAAAAGAAAGTTCCAAAATCCAGGGTGTCACAAAAATGTTAGTGTTAATTGTCCCTGTTAGAATGACATGTGGGCCTAGTTGATTAAACTAATCCCTGGTTTAATTAAACTGATTAATTAGGTATGTCTCTATGACAGCTCGGTCCCAATGTAGATATTAAATAAAGTGATAATTAAAATTACATAGTGAATGACATGTGGGTCCAGTGCCCTAATTAAAATATAAAAGACTGTTTAAATATCCAGAGGCTGACATGTGGGACCCACATGCCAGTTGACTGGTCAAATACATTGTTTTGGATAATGTTGCATTTTATTAATAAAGAAAATCCAGAAAATGATTTAAAATTGATTTAAACTTTGAAATTGAATATTTTTTTAAACCGTCAGTCAGATTAAAAAACTTTATACATGAAAATTGATTAGAAAAATATAATGAATACGCCCACCACCCTCCTCTAACACAACGAACACGAGACATTCCCCCTCTGGGCCGTCTGGTGGAAATCACCCGGAGCGGGTATTTCATCCCCGGATGAATTCCCGCTCCGAGCATAACACTTTGTACCGCGTTAGAACACCGTTAACATTGCATCTGTCATGTCATGCATCTGTTTGTATATGCTTGCTTTGTATTCACTGTTTCTCCCCCCCTTTATTCTCCGGTAGACCCCGCTGCTTTTGTCGACTACACCGCTTACTAAGTACGACTACTTCGTCGACGACCGTAACCCTACCGTCGAGCTTCCAGGCAAGCAGAGCCATTTCTCTTCCCTAGATATCACCTATCTTTTCCGTATATTTCTTGCACTAGGCATTGATACTGCTGCTGCTACGTTAAAATCCTATTCTATTGCATTGCCTATCATTGTCGCCCCTTGATGTACTTTCCTTTATCCTATGCTGCCTATAAATATATATTATATTCAGCGGTGAGCCCTGCGCATTGTTAGTCAACTAGGATTAGATAGCGGGCCGTGATCACTCTGGGAGTGAACATGGATACAGTATATTAACTATAACAGGTACAGTACAATGCATACACCGCCTAAGGCCCCTACCTCGGCTCTGCCGAGCCACAATCAAGTGTGAGCTATCAAGGAGTAATCCTTGTACTCCACTTGTTGCTGACTCTGTATAGCCGCTCTAGGTACCTGAGCAACGGTTTTCCTTAAAGGTAAGAGTCGAGTGACCCAACGGTTTCCGTGAGCGGTATTGCGTCGGGAACGACAGGGAGGGTACGACCGTCGTTACTGGCGTGCTTGGCCCCTGCTCGTATCTCATGATAGTTACCAAACCACGAAAAAGTCGATCTCTACCAAGAGCACACGCGAGATAAGGTAAGGAGACGGTTCACCTTGTTGGTAACCGCGTGCTTTGGCAGGACAACAGGGCAGGCCCCGACGTGACTAGTGGACCTTGTTGCTGTTCGTTGTCCGTTGTGTTGTTAGTCAGACAGTGATAAAGGTTGTCTGCGAGATAATAAGAAAATACTAAATGATTCGATGGATGACTTGAGAGGACCGTTGGTCTGTACGCACTACCTTCACGTGGGATAAGGAGTTATGGGCTCCCCTGCGTCGTAGTTCATTCGAAATCTCTTCAGACGTCAGCAGTACTGCGGCCTGATTGTTGGGAAGTGGTCTGTCTTCTTCGTCCGGATGGTGTATTTGGATTTGCTTTTGCTTCACCGGCCAGACTCGCACCGTGCAGGAGCGTAGAAGGGTGAGGGACCTAGACCCCTGAGTGCATAGGATATAGTCTGGCGGATGACCTCTATGTTGAGCCTAGGATGGGCTGCGTCGTGTTGGATAGCTTTGGTGGAGCGTTCCCTAACAAGGTGCCTGCCACCCTGGAGATCCGAGCGTGCAGGCTGAACAGCAGTGCACCCTCAGGGAGTTTAATCTATTCGAATAGACGTGTCCACGGTAACAAGACGCTTTATGCTGAAGCTGGATCTTACCCCTACAAACTACTACTATTAAACTGTATGGTTCCGGGTCTTCTTCCTCGCAGGGAAGTCGAGGGATGGAACTTGGAGGCATTGTTAATTGTTAATTATTACAACTTACTATTATACAATGCTGCAGCAACTTCTGTTGCATTGTTACTTTATGCTTAATATGAACCGTTGGTTGTTCTCTTCTTGTGCTGCAAGACTCGTCGGAAGATGCTAGTATTCGTTAGGCTTAGCTTCTCTTCCATATTTTGATTTCTACCTTGCAGTCCACTATATACAGCCTCACCTTTCCATTGATACAAATGCATAAATGCTTAGTAGCGGACGTAAGAGTCGCGGGTATGCTAGATACTCACCCTTGCTTTATTTCCCCCTTTTATTTTGCCTGATCGGCCGCTGCAGTCGACGTTGGAGCCCAGGAGCAGGAGATCCCCGATGCCGACCACCACAACGTGAAGATCCCCAATGCCTTCTACGACGTCGAGTTCCCCGTTGACCAGGAGTAGTTTGGAGGTTCCCAGGCAGGAGGCCTCACCTTTTCGATCTGTTTTTATTTGTGCTAGCCTTCTTAAGGAAGATCATGTGTACCTTGTGTCTGTACTCAGATACTTTTGCTTCCGCTAACTTTGTGCTCTCGAGCTGTTGTATTCGAGCCCTCATGGCCCCTGGCTTGTATTAAACAGCTTGTATTATTTTATTTGTAGAGTTGTGTTGTGATATCTTACCGTGAGTCCCTGATCTCGATCGTGTACCTTGCGTGTATGATTACTGTACACGGCTTGATTTTGGGGGCGTCACAAGTTGGTATCAGAGTTGACTGCCTGTAGGACACCGCCTTCCAAATCCTTGGTCGAAGTCGAGTCTAGTCTTTGCAAAACAACTTTACTAACAGTGTCGTGTGACTTATCGGCCCACGTCGCAAACTGGGTGGTATTACGATCTTTTACTCCGTACCTTTACTCTGGGAATCTGATCTCTCTTCTCTTTCGGGTTAAAGGTTTTGCTAACTCTAACTCTAGGTTCTCGTGATCACATCCTCCCGGAGAACCCCTCATTACAGATGATCACCTGGTTCAACCGTAGATTCCGATTATATTCCCCGATAAATTCTGAGACCCTTATGCCCGCTGCTTTGTAGTTCCATACCACCGATAAATCCTCATGGGTAACTTTACATCCTTGTTGTTTGTACCTTCATTCCCAGATGCTCTTGTGTTTACAAGATGCCTCGAAATATTCTCCGATGTTTCGAGAATCCTCTGTAGCCTACTTCTTTGGAGATTCTTCTTACCTGCTTACCCTATGGTTAATTCCATATGTCTACTATTCTTCATTAACATTCCTCGTCTTTGCCATACTGACCTTATGGAAATCATCGTGTGCGCAAATGCGCGCAGTCATCGGTTAACCCTATGAATTCATTATTCTGACTCAGACGTCATCCCGGACATGAGCTGGATCTCGGTGAGTCAAAACTTCCTTGATTGTCCGTCTTTTGGACATCGTAATTCCTTTGTACTCCAGCGTCGAAGTATTCAGATGCTTCTATCTCCGATGTCTTAGCATTATTTCTTCTTATGGTTGAGTACCGATACTCACACCAGACTCCCTATACCCCCACCTGACCTTTTGGTGGTTTACTACCTACCGCCCCCTTGTGCCCTAAGTCATTCATGAATTTTCCCTGATATCAGATGCCTCTGTCGAATGATATCATCTACTCGGTGTCGTTAACCTTCTGCTTTCGAACTAGTATCCCTCGCTTATGATGTTTGTTGTTGATGTCTACGCACGCTTCTATTTTTGTAGACTATGTTGGGCCTCCAAGCACAGAGGTTTGTAGGACAGCAGCAATTTCCCTCAAGTGGATGACCTAAGGTTTATCGAACTGAGGGAAGTAGAGGTTGAAGATGGTCTCTCTCAAGCAACCCTGCAATTAAGATACAAGAAGTCTCTTGTGTCACCAACACACCTAATACAACTAAAAGTTGTATAGGTGCACTAGTTCGGCGAAGAGATGGTAAAATACGAGTGATAGGTATGGCAAAGCGAGGTAATATAAATCTGTAATAAAAAGTACAGCAAGCAAACATGTGACAAAAGTGAGCACAAACGGTGTAACAATGGTGGAAACAAGGCCTAGGCTTCATACTTTCACTAGTGGCAACTCTCAATAACATTAACATAGTCTAATCACATGATATTTCCCATAAAACATGCAATGGAGACGCACTCGGAGGTCATTCCTTTGTGGTCAAGAGAGGATGAGAATTATGTAGGGCTACAAAAGCACACCTCAAAGTTCGTAGTTCTCAATCTATGGATTTCCCAATGTCACCGCGGCCATCCAAAGAGAGTACCACAATTACCACAACATATCTAAAGGATAGTCAAAGACAAGCACCAAGAGACTCTCAATCTTCAATCAACACACAAAAGAGGAAATCACTCATGATAATATTCTTCTAACCCATGTCCAATAGACCACTGTCACCTTGGTCTCGGGTATTATACTAGATAGGATCAAGTGAGTACATCAAATCCGATACATAGAAGAAGGGTAAACATCATGGGATCACCCTAGATTAACATAGCCAATGATCACAATAAAGATCACATCATGGGAGAGAGATAAGAACACATAGCTACTGGTAGAAACCTCAGCCTGGAGGGAGAACTACTCCCGCTTCATGGAGGGAGGAAGAAACGTCGATGGAGATGAATCCGGGGGCACTTCGCCGTCCCAACAGGGTGCCAACATAGGAATTCTGGTCCCCCGAAGCTTGTTGGCGATGGCGGCGAAGATCGGTATCGCTTCTGGAAAAAGTACTTCGATATTAGGTATTTCCTCCGTGGGGGCTAAATATAGGACAAAGGAGGGGGCCAGGGGGGCCACAGGGAAGCCGGGATGGCAGGTGGCGCGGCCTAGGGTGGACCCGCGCCGGGCACCCTCCTGGGCCCCTGGACGATGGCGGTGGGGATCCCCTCTTCCTCCCGGAGCGCGAAGGAAACGCAAGGTGCGGGGGCGTGGGGGCGGGGCTTGGCGATGATGTCGCAGACGGGCTTCCTGGCCGCGACGTATCTAGGCGCGGCCGCCAGCTCTGGCGGTGGTGCCTTTCCGGTCTGGATAAGGGAGCGGCCAGGACTGAGGGCATCTTAGGATGGTGGCGGCCTTCTCTCTCTTACATATGTCTCGACGATGTGCGGGGTTAGGCAAACGTCATCGCGCGCGCCGGCTATGGGTCAGATCTCGGGTTCGTGCTCGGGCAGGTTAGTTCGAAGACCGGGGCGAATCGAAGCTTTCTTCGGGTAGACGTGGTTGGGCCTGGCCCGGAAGGTTCCCGCGGGCGGTGCTCGTACCCGTTTTCGCGGTTACGGTGCTCATTGGTGGAGGTCGTGATAGAGGGATTGGGTTGGCTCACTGGCGACCGTCGGTAGTCCCGGAGTCGCATCCCCCAGTTCAAGGGTCTGGCTGGGGGATGCTTGTGTGGGTGCCTCGGACGATGGAGGTGCCTACCCAGACTCAGGGACTGATGTCGAGCGAAGAGGTGATGGCGTGTCGTCGCTCTTCCTATCTCGGCCGAGGGTGATGTGACGTTACCAGTGTGTGTTATCTAGCGACATGGGTGCCGTGGCGGTGACCCTGGATGGCGGTCCACATGGTTGCTTTTCGGGCAAAAACCATTGTGACCGTGGCTCTACCCGAGTTGCGTGGGCAACGGGTGGTGGAGTAGTGGGTAGCCCGAAAGCCCCTCCTCACGGGCGGTGTCATGGCCTGGATGTAGTAATTAGACCTCCGTGTAACACTCCTAGCGACATCGGTGGCACGGGCGAGTTGTCGAGCAAAAGCTTCGTGTCGTGGCACTGGTGGCGGCGCTAGCGACGAATTGGACTGAACTCCTCCAAAATCCAACGATTTGTTATGTACTAGTACTAGACACCTACTACATACTCGGTTCATTTTTTCCCTAGAAAAACATACTTGGATCAACTATTAATTTTACCGCAACAAGTTTTACCAGTCATTTGAGTTAAAAGTAAATATTAAAAGTTTTTTCAATAGAGTCGCGTATTAAAACGTCTCATAAATCGTCTTTCAGTTCATTTAAATTATATACTTCTTTTCTAAATAGTTGATTATAAGAATATAATTGTGACGCTCTTTGAACGTCCCAAAAAGCGTCTTTAACCCGCTAGTATTCATGAGCTTAGAGACGAATACGAATAGTGTCTCATAAAAAGCGACCATATGAGCCATTTTTGTTGTAGTGACTTCCCCGTCCCGGCAGGGTGCCAACACAGGAATTCTGGTCCCCCGAAGCTTGTTGGCTATGGCGGCGGAGATCGGAATCGCTTCTAGAAAAAGTACTTCGATATTAGGGATTTCCTCCGCGGGGGCTAAATATAGGCCAAAGGAGGGGGCCAGGGGGGCCACAGGGCAGCCAGGAGGGCAGGTGGGGCGGCCTAGGGTGGACCCGTGCCGGGCACCCTCCTGGTCCCCTAGTGGTGGCCCTCCTGCCATGTATTGGTTATTACGGAAGTTTCCGGGACGCTGATTTTTTATAAATAAAATTCCGGAATTTTTGGAGCACTTTTAATGGTTGGAAAACCTGAAATACAAAAACAGCAAAAAACAGGAACTGGCAACTGGGTGCACTGAGTTAATAGGTTAGTCCAAATATGATCAAAAGTGTTTGAAAGTTCAAGCAAAACATGGCAAAGTCACACAAATCATGCATGGAGCAAGCAGAAAATATAGATACGTTTGGGACGTATCAACATCCCCAAGCTTAATTCCTGCTCGTCCTCGAGTAGGGAAATGATAACAAGCATAATTTCTGTGGCGACATGCCACACAACCATATAAGGACTTTTTAAGTAAAGCAATCAAAGAACGCAATTCAATTCTAGTCTTAACAAGCAAGAGTCTATATTAGCATTGACACAAGCAACAAAAGAACAAAAGGTCCAAGAGCTCTCGCTGTCCGTGACTCGAATGTCTCCAGATGGTGTTTGCGTGCAAGCAGAGGACTGGGAAAAAGTGAGAAAAAAGGTTATTGAGAATAACTATCTACTAAAGTTTCACACTTGGTCTCCTTTGGATTCTTATCTTGACTCGTCCCCAGACCACTAGCCAGGTACAAGTCAAACTGATCGACTCCCTTTCGATATTTTGAGCACTCATGCAATGGATGAGCGTGAGCAAGAAAGTTGACACCTAAAAGGCGAAATAGAAAGAAGGTGGAGGAGGAAGACAAAAATGTGTGAAAGGCTCACATCAATGAGGACAATCATAGGCGAGATAAGGCCATATGATAGATATGGTGTGAGGAGTAGGGATTGCCATGCAACGGATGCACATGTGAGCTAAAAGCTCTCCAAGGGAACTAGTGGGGGTGCATCTAACTTGCTTGCTCAAGAAGACCTAGAGCTCGTTTGAGGAGGCTCATCATTGGAATATACAAGCCAAGTTCTATAATGTGAAGGTTCCCCACATAGCTATATGCATGATGATGATCTCTATGGAGTACATAGGATAAAGGATGAAGTACTAGTGTGGATCTCTCAAAAGGAATAGTCATATGTCGCGGTGGGACCGATATGTGCTTCGTCCCCGGATCTGGATGGAAACATCTAGATCTGGAACAGTACCACATATCGGGCCTTACAACTTGGTATCAGAGCCTTACCGACCGTAGGATCCCCTTTCTGGCCGAAGTCGAGTCTAGACAAAAACCTATTTTGTAGTTACTAAGTTAGTTGTCGGAGAGTAGGAATATTTTTACTCCTTACCCTTGCTCTGGTCAGGACAAGTTTCATAAGTGTTTTATTCTCGTCTTATCCCTTTCAAACTTTAGGATCTCGAGAGTGTGGAGTTTCGGAACCGTTACAATGCCTTGCTTGCAGCGTATTGTCTCGATTCCGATCTCAGGTTGGGAATTCCTGTAGTACCTTTAGCTTCTCCGATTTCGGTTATCATCTGGGTCATCCATTGCCATCCATCCTTTTGCCGGTGTTTTCACGACTTGCGTCGAGAACACTATCCTTTGATCCGGTTATCGTTGTTGTTCCTCCTCTTGACACTGACGGTTTCTTATTTTCAACGATGTCGTATCTCTACGGGAATTTATCTCGACAGAAGTTCGACGTTGACATGGAGCAGAGTCCCTTGTTGGTGGTGTTGAAGATCGTCGACTCTCTTTTCTCTCCCCATTCCCCTCTCCCCCGGATCGTCTTGGATCTCGGGACGAGATCCCTTGTTGGTGGTGTTGTATTGTAACAGCCTAGATTTCACAAAAATTAAAAAAAATTGTTTTCGGTGTGAATTGTTTGATTGTCTGATTTGTTTGCCGTGTTTGCATCCCTGATTTATCAATCGGCGATTATTTTTCCCCCTCTTATCTCGTACCGGATGAAGACCGACCCTTGCCAACCTAACACTCGACCTTTGCGACACCGGGTTCCACCCAATCATCGTCGCGAAAACCGCACGAGACCAGCCGCAGCCAACGGAACGAAAAACCCGTTTAGTAAGTAAACGGGATATTTTTATAGCGCGCCCGAAATTGTTTTCGAAACGGTTCCAGCGTGAGGTGAACGCCGCCAGCTCGATGCACTGATCGCGCAGTTCAAAGTTTTACCCCAATCGGAAGTCCTGCGGACCCCTGGCGGTCAGAAACGTGAGCACCGCGCGCGCGAGAGAGAAACCGGGGATGTTTTTGCAAACTGCCAGCCACCTGGGCTATATAAATACCACCACTCCCCACCCCTTTCTAGGGTTTCCCGAGCCAAAAATTGCAGCCACACCCCTCCACTTTGCCCCAAAAATCTGCCCAATAGCCCCTAAATTTTCGCAGCCCTAGCCATCCTCTGATCTGGGCCGTCAGATCCGGAGATCCGACGGCCCAGATCGTCCCTGTGCTCCAGCCTTCTCTCTCTCTCTCCTATCTCTCTCCCGTGGACGCGCCCGAGGAAGCCAGGGCCGCCGCCTCCTCCATCCGGCGAGCTCCACGCCGGTCGCCTACTCGCCGCCCTGCAGGTCTCCTCCCCTCCTCCCTCTCGTCTACTCCCTCACCTCACGACAGCCTCCTCTGCGCAGGTCGCCGCCGGCGTTGAGCCGAGCTGCCGCCACCATGGCCGGACGGCCTCGACCTCGAAGCAGCCTGCCCGCGCCGCTCCAGCCACCGGGAACCACCGCGTCGGCGGGATCTGGAAGCCGCGCCGCCGCTGCGCCCGTTCCCATCTGCCCGAGCCTCTGCAGCATCCACCGGAGCGCCACCCATCACCAGCGCTGCACCGGCGCTGTCGGCTCCCTATCGTATCGGGACGGTGCGAGTCGGCCAGCCAGGCGTCGCCGCCACGTGGGCCCGAAGGCGGCCCAGCTAGCCGAGCGGCCCAGCCGCCCCCTCCAGCCCAGCGCCACGCCATGGGCCACGGCCCACTCGGTGAGCGCCCCCATTTTTTTTCTTTTTCCTGCTGCACCAAGTTGGGCTCGGCCCAGTTGAGTTACATTCGGCTCGTTAGACCTTTTTTTTTCATTCTGGACAAATAAAGTTGCAGATTATTGTTATATTTTGCGTTGCCTCTATCTTTTAGCTCGTAGCTCGGATCGCGACGCGTAAAACATGAAAGTTGCTTAGTTTTTCGTGTAGTTTAATAAAATGTGCTTATTTGCCATGTTTGACTTTGTTTACATGCTGTTTACCTGCTAATTACATTGCTTTCCACTGTAAACCATAATTGCCATAACTTTTTAACCGTTGCTCGGATTAAAATGTTTCCTATATGTAACTTAACTAGAATTGCATGTAGGTTGTGTTTATGCTGCTCTTGCTTGCTAATAAAAATAATAAAATATTGTTTAGGGAAAAACAGTACCAAACATTATAATTATCGTGGGGTCCGTAATAGTTGTCATGTATAGGTTTTACCCCCCACTTAAAATGACTAGATTAGATAGTTTACTTTGTGCGTCACCTCTTGTCATGTTTGTGTGCTATGCCATGCTTGCTTGAGTTGCCAGGTTAACAAACTTAGTTGATCACCTGTAGCTAAACAACTTGAACCTTTCCAAATGTGCGGTATCGTCGTGTGTGACGAGTACTCCACTTAACCTATTAGTAAACGCTCTCGACGGTAGGTGCGATGTCTCGTGTTGCCTTCTTGTAGATGCTTGCTCGTGTTTGCTTCGTAGTAATAGATGCTTGCTCGTTGATTGCTTTCCAGTGTTTCTCGTCTTGTGTGCTTCCGCGGGTACCTCTCGGAGACGATGCGAGCTTGCGATCAACTACACCTTCGGAACCCGACTTATCAACAGGCAAGGACTATACATTACTTATGATCCATTCTATTTCAACCAGCGGTTTGCATGCTAGTCTAAGGTTAGGTTCGATGTTTGATCCTACCACATGTTTACATCCTCTTTCAATCCGATATAGCCATGTCCCTTCCCAGCAAACCTTGTACTGCTATGTTACTGTTGCTCGTTGCTCAGCCCCTGCTTAGTATGCATGCTTAGGATGCTACGATGTTACCCTGTTACTCCTTGGTTTGGGATATCACATTATTATATTGTTGTTGATGATATGATTATTATAAATGTTGACTATATTCGACGAAGGATGGAAGGTCTAGGCTATCCCGCCCCGACGCTTTGTTCCATTCGAGTCACCTAGGACCCGAGTTCCGGGTATTGGTTTTAAGACTGAGCGTGCCTAACCGCGTGTGGGATTTTATGGGGTCCTTTCTTCTTACCTATCTAGCTTCAAACATTTCTAGTGGTGGCCCAAGCTGGTTTTACCTTTTGCAAAACGTGTGTGTGCGAGTGTCGACCTCGCAGATTTTCAAACAACTCGGGCCAGCAGAGACATAGTTTTTCTGTTGGTCCACACCTGGAGGCTAGGGGGCTGCCCACATCTGTTTGGGTAGCTAACACGACCTCGTCCAGACGGTAGGAGACGATTCGAGAGCGCCACCGGCTTTTGAGTTGGATGTCGACTCACCGGGGGCCACCCGGATTTGTGCGTTGTTAGTTAGAGGGACCTGTCGTTCCGAATCTCTTGGGACTAAATCATAAAATGGTTGCCTATCATGGGTAGCAACTGAGAGAGATGGGCGTGCGTGCGGAGCCTTGTAATGGGCAGTTGGTACACCCCTGCAGGGTTAAATCTTTTCGAGGTGCCGTGTCCACGGTTATGGACGACTTGAGACCTACTCCTTGTTCATAGACAACAACAACTGAGATAATCTTAATATAACTTGATCAACGTGTGTGTGTGCCTTGACTGCTTCTTCTTCTTCGAGATGCGAAGAGAAGGACAAGGATAGGATAGGTGTTATGTTTGCGTAGTAGTTGATAGCAAGACTTGTTGGAGGCGATTCCTCATCGAATGCTTGGCTTATTATCTTACTCTCTAGATCGTTAGCCACTTAATAAATGCTAGTGCGGCAGCAACCTCACCACTTACCCCATCCTTACCGTAAACTACTAGTTGTCCTAGAATGACGAGTGATGAAGTCCTTGCTGGGTCAGTTGACCACTACAGTTGGATGCTGAGTACTTCTGTACTCATGATACTACCCCCAAACTCTTTTCAGGGTTCTTGATCGACAACAGGTACGGTGATCGACATTTCACGTGGAGACTCGACGACGACTAGTTAGGCGGATCCCGGCGGAGGGCCTGGACCCGTGTGGTTATGGGGATTGATGTTTTTCTCTTTGCCACTAGGCATTTGATTGTAGTCTGTACTCAGACATATATCTTCCGCTGTTGTATTGTATTTAAGGCAGTTGTATGCCGATTGTATGAGATGTTGTATCCTGTATCTGTAATGTTGTGATATCATGTTGGAAATCCGGGGCATATGACTTCGTCATATGTCGCGGTGGGACCGATATGTGCTTCCTCCCCGGATCTGGATGGAAACATCTAGATCTGGAACAGTACCGCATATCGGGCCTTACATACCCCGAGGAGGAGTGTAAGGGGGTTTGGTTATCCTTGCGCATCCTCGACTCATGGTAGCTAGAGTTCTCAAATAGTTTTGTAGATTTTTGAAAATAATACATGGATTTCCCAAAATACGACACCTATCACTAATAGGCTAGAGCGCTTGACACCAAAATTTCAAACATACTCACATCAATACCTCAAAACCGTTGCAAGTTACTACTAAATTAAATAGCAACCTCAATTACCTACTCTCAAGACAAGACATAACTCAGTGCAACAACCAACTCTCTTAACAAGATAAACATGAAACTAAAGAGAGTTCTAGCAACAAACTAAACAAAAGCCAAGACTCTTGCTAAAGACAAACTAGGACTAAAACTAGACATGAGAGTAGCTACGAAAAAAATAAAGAACACACAACAGCAAAAAGATAGGCATGAAGAATCCTATGATGTGTTCTAGATTTTGAAAGTGGAGCGTGCTTCTCTCCCACACAAAGTAAGACGGGATCTAACTTGTTATGAACAGCAAGCAAATCTAAAGAAAACTAAAAATAAAACCTAAGAGCGAGACGCTCCAAGCGTAGCACATAACGCATGAAGTGGTAAAATATAGTGAGACGAAGGACGAACTGATGATTGTTGATGGAGAAGGGGATGCACGCGGGCATCCCCAAGCTTAGACTCTTGAGTCTCCTTGAATATTTGTTGGGGATGCATGGGGGAAACCCCAAGCTTGAGCGCTTGACACTCCCGAATCTTCTTTCATCATCTTCCATCTCACACTTGAAAACTCCCTTCAGACATAACTCATCATAAGCTGATTAGAGAGGTTAGTACCCTTAATAAATAATTTTTCCCTACTGGATATCAAGATATTCTTGAAGAGATATTGTTCCTCAAGATTGCCAAAAGGTTTTTGCAAAGAAAAAGCAAGCTTAAGGTTTGCAAAAGTTAGGAGAGACAAAACATGGAAAAATCTGTGAAAAACAGAACAACAGGTAGTAAATAATTTTTAGGTGTACTTATGCAACTCAAATAAAAAAACTCAGAACATACGAAAGTTCCGTGATTTTATAGAGCACGTTGTGTAGAAAATTCAGCTAAAAAGATGAACTGGTGATTTAATCTGATTTTTCCCGTCACGAGGACAGAATCTGTTTTCTGGACAGCATGTCACAACTTTCACTTCCCTTGCCATACGAGGCTATAACTTGGCACAAAGCTTGAAAATAAAGATACAATGATTTTGCTACAGTAGTAACAATACTCAAGACCACTAAAAACAGAAAGTAAAAACTCAAAGTAAAGATAACAAGGGTTGTCTCCCTAGAGCTCTTTCTTTATAGCCATAAAGATATGCTTAAGATTTTAGTGATGCTGTCATAGGAATAAGAGTTTAAGCACAAAAGAGAGAATAAAGAAGAAAATACCAAACACATTTAAGTCTAACATGCTTCCTATGAAAAGGGATCTTGTAGAGAAATAACTCATTGAAGCATAAAGATATTAGCATAGGAAGGCAAAAAATGTGCAACTTCAAAACCTTCAACATAAAGAGAGGGAACTTGATATTATTGAAATATCTATAAGCATATGTTCCCCTCTCATAATAATTTCCAGTGGGATCATGAATAAACTCAACAATATAAGTATCACATAGAAAATTCTTATCATGATCCACAAGCATAGAAAATTTATTACTCCCCACATAAGAAAAATCATTCTCATTAGTAATAGTGGGAGCAAACTCAAGAAAATAGTTATCACATGAATCATTCTTATCATGATACACTTGCAAACATTTATTCTTTATAGCATACGTGTCATCACAATAATCATAATAGATAGGAGGCAAAGTATCATCAAAATAAATTTCCTCATCAAAACTTGGGGGGCTAAAAAGATCATCTTCATAAAACGTAGCATCCCCAAGCATATAACTTTGCATATCATTAGCATCAAAGGTATTCAAAGAAGACATACTAATAACATTGCTAATATCATGAGTGTTGTGCAAATAATAAAGCTCCGTAGGCTTTTTGATTTTCTCTTCAAACACTTCATGTCCCAACTCAAGATAGAGCTCAGAAAGCTCTCTCATAAATTTTTTGTTGTTTTCCATAAAGCCTAACTAGTGAACATAAAAACAAGAAACGAAAAGATTTAATTGTCAGATCTAAAGATATACCTTCAATGCTTACATCCCCGGCAACGGCGCCAGAAATAGCTTGATGTCTACGCACGCTTCTATTCTTGTAGACTATGTTGGGCCTCCAAGCGCAGAGGTTTGTCGGACCGCAGCAATTTCCCTCAAGTGGATGACCTAAGGTTTATCGAACTCAGGGAAATAGAGGTTGAAGATGGTCTCTCTCAAGCAACCCTGCAATTAAGATACAAGAAGTCTCTTGTGTCCCCAACACACCTAATACAACTAGGAGTTGAATAGGTGCACTAGTTCGGTGAAGAGATGGTAAAATACGAGTGATAGGCATGGCACAACGAGGTAATATAAATCTGTAATAAAAAGTGCAGCAAGCAAACATGTGACAAAAGTGAGAACAAACAGTATAACAATGGTGGAAACAAGGCCTAGGCTACAAACTTTCACTAGTGGCAACTCTCAACAACATTAACATAGTCTAATCACATGATATTTCCCATAAAACTTGCAATAGAGACGCACTCGGAGGTCATTCCTTTGTGGTCAAGAAAGGATGAGAATTATGTAGGGCTACAAAAGCACACCTCAAAGTTCGTAGTTCTCAATCTATGGATTTCCCAATGTCACCGCGGCCATCCAAAGAGAGTACCACAATCACCACAACATATCTCAAGGATAGTCAAAGACAAGCACCAAGAGACTCTCAATCTTCAATCAACACACAAAAGAGGAAATCACTCATGATAATATTCCTCTAACCCATGTCCAATAGACCATTGTCACCTTGGTCTCGGGGATTATACTAGATAGGATCAAGTGAGTACATCAAATCCGATACATAGAAGAAGGGGAAACATCATGGGATCACCCTAGATTAACATAGCCAATGATCATAACAAAGATCACATCATGGGAGAGAGAGAAGAACACATAGCTACTGGTAGAAACCTCAGCCCCGAGGGAGAACCACTCCCGCTTCATGGAGGGAGGAAGAAACGTCGATGGAAATGAATCCGGGGGCACTTCCCCGTCCCGGCAGGGTGCCAGCACATGAATTCTGGTCCCCCGAAGCTTGTTGCCGATGGCGGCGGAGATCGGAATCTCTTCTGGAAAAAGTACTTCGATATTAGGGGTTTCCTCCGCGAGGGCTAAATATAGGCCAAACGAGGGGGCCAGGGGGGCCACAGGGCAGCCAGGATGGCAGGTGGCGCGGCCTAGGGTGGACCCGCGCCGGGCACCCTCCTGGGCCCCTGGTGGTGGCCCTCCTGCCATGTATTGGTTATTACGGAAGCTTCCGGGACGCTGATTTTTTAAATATTTTTTCCGGAATTTTTGGAGCACTTTTAATGGCCGGAAAACCTGAAATACAAAAACAGGAAAAAATAGGAACTGGCAACTGGGTGCACTGAGTTAATAGTTTAGTCCAAATATGATCAAAAGTGTATGAAAGTTCAAGCAAAACATGGCAAAGTCACACAAATCATGCATGGAGCAAGCAGAAAATATAGATACGTTTGGGACGTATCAGTTGTATGGGTTTAAAAATGCCCCGATGCGCTAACCCTATGCTTCCCCTAATCTGTATGAACCCAAACTTTATGCGGGTCATACTCTACTTGTATTACTCCAGATAAGATTCCAACACGGAAATTCCTCAAAATCAAGAAGTAAATGAAAGGCTATGCATTGAAGAAGTTGGAGGCGACCCTGAACCTTTGTGTTCATGCCCATGGATACTATGTAGAACTTATCATGAAAACTTCTTGTAAAACTAATTGTCCCCTTGGTGGTAATTCTTGTTGCGTCTGTGATCTTTCATTCTACCTTCGAGTATTACCCCCTGGTATGTCAAGGATATCGTGCCATTGCACCAACTCTTAAGAAATTTTAGAGAAGGAATGCTTCTCATCGATTTTTGCCACTCCAAGGGTTCTGGTTGTCGGCAACCGAGAACACCGTATACCTTTTGCTTCACCATTCCTTTTTGCTTGATGTCGTTGCTATTCGATTACAAGCTATTGAAACCCCTCGACATAATGTGTCATGGTCATCACCAACATTTTGTGTACTACCATGTGTCTATCGAATTCATGACGAGAAATACCATCCTTGCCCCTCGATGATTTGTGTTATCATCGACAACATCAGATGACTCCCTGCCAATACAAAATTGGTCATATAAATCTTACTCTGCTTCCCCTTGGGAAGGATATACGCCTGATACTTGTGTCTCATCACAATTTTCTTTCCATTGGTATGTTTAACCTTTCTTTTAATATAAATTATCTGAGTAGTGATAATTTCCTGCTTTTGTAAACACCTCGGTGTACCACTCCGTCAGAAAACCATGTTACCATTGTTGATGAATTTTCGGTGACCACTAATGGAAAAGAACTTTGCCAATTGGTCCGCCTCTTCTTAACGAGAAGGAAAATGTTTCTCTTTTTCCCTCGCCCTTGGTACCGACGTTGTTGTCGACATAGCTAACAAGTTGTTCTTTGAATTACCTTGTAACTTGATCATATTGTTTGTCACCACCCTTCTTATTCAATGTGGGCCCATAAGGACAACAACTCGTCGAGATGCACAGATACAAAGAAATGAAGAGATCAACGTGAAGGATTAACTCCTTCGAGAATGGCAATAAGAACCAGGAGATTCGTTAGATTACGAAACTAAAACTCTACCCCTTAGACTACCTTTTAATTCTCGGGACGAGAATTCTTTGTAGTGGTGGAGATTTGTAACACCACCAGTGTCAGGCTACAGTAATCCTTGGGGTTAATCACAAATCACCTTGCTGAAACTTGTCTTAATCATCATTGAGTCAAATCATCATTGAGTCAAATCATCATTCAAATCCCCCTTGGTTGGAATTGAAAACAAAAGTTGAAATTATAGTTGAACCAATAATGATGAAACTAATTTTATTAAATGCCTAAAAGTCATTAGGTCAAGTTACTATATCAATGGGGATTTATCATAATATTCTAATATTTTAAACCAATCAAACAATAGCTAAAACAATCCCTTTTTAATAAAATACTATTTACATACAATTCAAATGAATTTTATTCTGACCCCAAACTTATTGTAGCATTCCTTTGTGGTGTAACATAATTATTAGGGCATGTAACACATTTTGCAAAAATCATTTGCTAGCTAGAATAAACAAAAACATAATAGAAAATTTGGAAAACAAGAAATTGAAATAGGGGCTAAGTGTCGCCCAGGGCAACCCCAGTTGGCACAACCCACCCAGAGCCCACCCCCTTCTTGTCCCTCCTCTACTGCTCACCCCTTCTCTTTGTCCACGCCATGGACGACGATTGCCACGCGCCGACGATCCCCCCGGTTCCCGGCGAGTTTATGGTCCTCCCCGTGCCTGGACAAACCCTAGACGCCCTCACTCCTCTCCTCTGCCCTAGTGGACGCGCAAAAGATCTTTTCCCCTTCCTTGTTCCTTCCCCCACCCACACCCGAGCCGCCATGGGCGCAACTTCTTGAGCTCGCGCGGTGATACGTCTAAAACGTATCTATAACTTCTGCTTGCTCCATGCATGTTTTGTGTGATATTGCTATGATCTACATACACTTTCATACATTTTTTATCATATTTGGACTAACCTATTAACTCAGTGCGCCCCAGTGCCAGTTCCAGTTTTCTGCTGTTTTTCTATTTCATTTTTCCCCCATATAAAAAGTGCCAGAAAAATTCGGGTAAATTCAGATAAAAAATCAGCGTGACGGAAGCTCCGAGAAGAGCCCGGGAGGGGCCAGAGGAGAGCCAGGGGGGCCCAGGCGGCCACCCGGCACGGCCCCACCCCTGGCCGCGCCAGGGGGGCGTCTGGGGCCCCTGACCCACCTCTGGCTGCCCCTTTCGCCTATTTATCCCCCGTCACGGGAAAACTCCAGAAGCAGAACCCTATTCCACGAACTCGCCTCTGTTTCGCCGCTACCGCGCTTCTGAAGATCGGGAGCACCAGAAGACCTCTTCCCGGCACCCTACCGGAGGGAGGATTGACCTCGGGAGTCTCCTCTCCACCATGGATTCTCCCGGATGTCTCGTGAGTAGTTTTCCTTGGACCATGGGTCCGTGATCAGTAGCTATGTGATGTTCTCCTCCCCTCTTTGATCTTTATTGTTAAAACCTCGTGAGCTGCCCAACATGATCGAGGCACCTTTGTAATATTTCTGCTATTGCTATGTTGAGTTTGATAGGATCTGATGGATTATGAGATTATGTTTAGATTGTGATAGAGTAATATATTTGGTTTTTATCTCTTATATTTTTGTTCCTAAGTAATTCTTACATGTTCCCCGTTGCTGTTTATTGCTTTGGCCAAGTAGTAGGTAGTTACTCCAAGAGGGAGCGTTGTGCTAGATTGTGGGTTCATGCCCCCCGATGACACGCTTGAGTGACAAAAACATGAGTCTAGGGGATGTGCTGTTGCCACAAGTGGGAAAACAATGGTGCTTGTAACCGCGGTTACAAGGATTGTTTACTTTACGCAGAGTTCTTTTTAATGCAGTTGTCTGTTGCTTTGGGTTTACACTTTGGGTCGGGCTCACAACTTAATACCAGCGAGATGTTCTGGATAGATATCTCAAGGAGGATGATTAGTAGTAGATGCAGATGGATTTCGGTCTACTTACCTTGGCGTACTTCCTGTGCTTTTGAACCTCTTCCTTTCTTTTGTAGCATAGTTAGCATTGCGGTGCGTTCATAATCCTGTCAATTTCCTTTCTGTAATTTGTTTGCCTCGCATAGCAATTTTTATCGTCTTTTGGGAGAGAGACATCACTAGCGAACATCACGTATCCCGGTCCATATCCTTATCACTGATTCCACGCTATATTTACTTTTCTGCATTTACTTTCAAGTTGCTATTATTATCCCTTGCGTTTTATCCTTTGTAAACAACAAGACCAAGTGTGGAACTTTAGTAGATTGAGTTCTCAACACAAAAATACTTTTTTTCGCGTATTCCCTATCCCCCTTCTTGCACCCAAACACCATTTGGAGACATTCGAGTCACGGACAGCGAGAGCTCTTGCACCTAATGTTCTTTCGTTGCTTGTTTCAATGCTAATATAGACTCTTGCATGTTATGACTTGAATTGAATTACATACCTTGATTTCTTTACTTTTCAAAGTCCTTATATGGTTGCTAGAATTTCATCACAGAAATTATGCATGTTATCATTTACCTACTCGAGGACGAGCAGGAATTAAGCTTGGGGATGTTTATACCTCTCAAATGTATTGATAATTTCTGCTCGCTCCATGCATGTTTTGTGTGATATTGCTATGATCTAGATACACTTTCATACACTTTTGATCATATTTGGACTAACCTACTAACTCAGTGCACCCCAGTGCCAGTTCCTGTTTTCTGCTATTTTTCTATTTCAGTTTTCCCCATATATAAAATGCTCCAAAAATCCGGGAAAATCAGATAAAAAATCAGCGTGTCAGAAGACTCCAAAAGCCCGAAGGAGGGCCAGCGCGCCACGCGCTAGGTGGGGCCCTGGGCCCCTGGTGGCCCCCCTGGCTGCCCCCCTTCGCTTATTTATTCTCCATCACAGGGAAACTCCGAAGACAGAACCCTATTTCGCAAATTCTCCTCTGTTCCACCGCCGCCGCGCTTCCAAGATCGGGAGCACCGTCAGGACCATTCCCGGCACCCTGCCGGAGGGAGGATCGACCTCCCGGAGCTTCTCCTCCCAAATGGACGCTTCTCGGATGTGCCGTGAGTAGTCTACCTTGGACCATGGGTCTGTGATCAGTAGCTATGTGATGTTCTCCTCCCCTCTTTGTTCTTCATGGTTTAGACCTCGTGAGCTTCCCTACATGATCGAGACACATATGTAATTCTTTCTGCTTTTTCTGTGCTGAGTTTGAAGGGATCTGATGGATTATGATATTATGTTCAGATTGTGATATAGTAATATAATTGGTTCTTATCTTTTGTATTTTTTCCCGAAATAATTCTTGCCTGTTCTCCGTTGCTAATTATTGCTTTGCCCAAGTGGTAGGTAGTGACTCCAAGAGGGAACGTTATGCTCGATTGTGGGTACATGCCCCCTGATGACATTCTTGAGTGACAGAAACATGAATCTAGGGGATGTGATGTGGCCACAAGGGGGAAAACAACGGTGCTTGTAACCGTGGTTACAAGGATCGTTTACTTTACGCAAAGTTGTTTTTAATGCAGTTTTCTGTTGCTTTGGGTTTACACTTTGGGTGGGGCTCGCAACTTAATACCAGCGAGATGTTCTGGATAGATATCTCAAGGTGGATGATTAGTAGTAGATGCAGATGGATTTTGGTCTGCTTATTTTGGCGTACTGCCCATGCTTTTGAGCCTCTTCCTTTCTTTTGTAGCATAGTTAGCATTGCGGTGCGTTCATAATCTTTTCAATTGCCCTTCTGTAATTTGTTTACCTCGCATAGCAGTCTTATCGTCTTTTGGGAGAGAGACATCACTAGTGAACATCACGGGACCCCGGTCCATATTCTCATCACTGTTTTAGACGCTTATTTACTTTCTTGCTTTTTACTTTCAGTTGCTATCATTATCATTATCCTGTGTTTTTTATCCTTTGTAAACAACAAGACCGGAGAGATTGACAACCTCTCTGAACTTCGTTGGGAACAAAGTTATCTGTGTTTGTGTGCAGGTCCACGTCAGTTGCGCCGCTGACACCTACTTATCATCTCTGGAGTCCTGCTGGAGACAAACCTTGGTATCTTCACCGAGGGAAAACTGCTGCTGCACTACATCTCAACCCTCCACTTGGGGTAACCAACGAAGGGGGCGAGAAGCCATCAAGAAAAGTTTTCTGGCGCCGTTGCCGGGGACTCCGAGTGCTAAGATAGGGGAGTTGCACACTACCCCTTACCTTTGTTTTTAGTCTTGTTAGTTTCCCTTTCAGTTTTTATCTTTGTGTCTTGTATCAAAAAAAGTAGTATGTCTAGTTCCTTACTTGCCAATCAATGTCTAACTTCTTTGAAACTAGATCTTATTGGCATGGAGGATTCACCGAGGATCAAAAAGTGATACACTTATGGAGACTCATATATCAATCGTATGAGTATGCTAAAAACTTGTGCTCAGTATATAATATATCTTTCTGCAGGGATGAATCTTGTTGCTTTATGAGGCACAAACACCTTGCTTTCCAATGTGAGTACAATGAGGATGAAACCTTAGCTTCTTATGCTAAGGGAAATTATGATTTTTATGATGCATAACAAATAGAAGAATTTGTTGCTCTTAAGGGTGCCTATGAAATTACTTCTTTTCTTGAAAATATTGATGAAGCCCCTTACAAATCTGAGAGTCTTGCTATACTTAACTATTGTTTGGAAAATTATGATGCAAATTATTATATTACTGATCATCTTGAGAGAATCTCTCCCCAAAAGGAAGAGACTAATGTTTTGCAGGACTCTATAGAAGAAGAAATTACTGAACCTGAAAGCTCTTTGGATGAAGAAGAGGAGGAGAGTGACGAACAAAAGGAGGAAGAATGGAGCCATCCATGTCTACCTTCTAATGAGAGTAACTCTTTGACTCTCACCTTATATGAGTATTATGATCCCATGGATTCTTTTGAAATATCCCTTTTTGATGAAGTTGATGCCTTCTAGGCTTATGGCCGTGATGCCACTATGGATGATGCTTACGGAGATGAACTTGCTATAGTTCCTCATGTTAAGCATGAAATTTTTGCTATCGTACCCACACTTGAGTGTCCTATTATCCTTTTAAAATATCCAACTTCGGATAATTTTCCTCTTATCAAAGCTCAATGTGATGGGTTGCATTTATCTTATGATCCTAAAAACCGTGTTGAAAAAAAATACACGTGTGCTTGTAGGTCAAGAACGATATGATTTATATGATAGTTATATTCTTGATGTTGTTCATGATATTACTGAAAATTACTTTGAGAGAGGAAAGTTTGGTTATAGAAACTTCCATGCAACAAAAACGCCTCTCTCTAAACTGAAACTTTCGAAGTTGTTCTTGTTCCACCTTCCTATGCATGTCACTTTGTGCTTCTTTGATTTATTTTCTTACAAGATTCCTATGCATAGGAAGTGGGTTAGGCTTAAATGTGTTTCAAATTTTCTTCTTGATGCTCTAGTTTTATAAAATTCCCATTCTCTTGTGAGAGCATCTTTTATAATCTTTAAGCCTAGCTAATGGCTTTAAAGAAGCACTTTCGGGAGGCAGCCTGCAACTAATTTAGGTGTTTTCTTTTTGATTTTGTTGTGTCTTGATGATTGTTACTTCTGTAACAACATCATTGTATCTTTATTTTTCAGCTTTGTGCCAAGTTATAGCCTCTTACGGCAAGGGAAGTAAAAGTTGTGACATGCTGTCCAGAAAACAGATTCTGTCCTCGTGACCAGAAAAATACCAGATCTTCTTTTTAAGCTGAAATTTTTACACAGTACTCTCTATACAATTATGAAACTTCCGTATGTTCTGAGTTTTTTGATTTGAGTTGCATAAGTACCCCTAAAAAATTCTTTACTATCTGCTGTTCTGTTTTTCACAGATTCTGCCACGTTTTGTCTCTCCTAACTTTTGCAAACCTTAAGCTTGCTTTTTCTTTGCAAAAACTTTTTGGCACTCTTGAGAAACAGTAGCTCTTCAAGAATATCTTTATATCCAGTGGAGAAAAATTATTTATTAAGGGTACTAACCTCTCTAATCAGCTTATGATGAGTTATGTATGAAGGGAGTTTTCAAGTGTGTGATGGAAGATGATGGAAGAAGATCCAGGAGTGTCAAGCGCTCAAGCTTGGGGATGCCCCATACATCCCCAATAAATATTCAAGCAGACTCAAGCGTCTAAGCTTGGGGATGCCCCCGTCCATCCCCTTCTCCATCAACAATCATCAGTTCGTCCTTCGTCTCACTATATTTTTATCACTTCATGCGTTATGTGCTATGCTTGGAGCGTCTCGCTCTTAGGTTTTATTTTTAGTTTCTTTAGCTTTGCCTGCTGTTCATAACAAGTTAGGTCCTGTCTTACTTTGTGTGGGATAGAAACACGCTCCACTTTCAAAATCTAGAACACATCATAGGATTTTTCATGCCTATCTTCTTGCTGTTGTGTTTTCTTTATCTTTTCATAGCTACTACCATGTTTAGTCTTAGTTTTAGTTTGTCTTTAGCAAGAGCCTTGGCTTTTGTTTTACTTTGTTGCTGGAACTCTCTTTTGTTTTCATGTTTATCTTGTTAAGAGAGTTGGTTGTTGCACTGAGTTGTGTCTTGTCTTGAAAGTAGGTAATTGAGGTTGCTATTTAATTTTAGTCGTAGCTTGCAATAGTTTTGAGGTATTGATGTGAGTAATGTTTGAACTTTTGGTGTCAAGAGCTCTTGCCTATTAGTGATAGGTGTCATATTTTGGGCAATCCCTGTTTATTTTCAAAACCTACAATACTAGTTGAGAACTCTAGCTACTAGATAGATCACTACTCTTCTTAGGAGTCGAATATTAGAGAACACTCACGTACCATGAGTCGAGGATGCGCAAGGATAACCAAACCCCCATACACTCCTCCTCGGGGTACTTGTCTCTTTGTGAACCTCCTTATTAGATTGAGAGTTACCGATAATAATTGCATGAGTTCTTCGGACTAATGTAAGTATTGAGAGTTGACACTTCCACCTTCCCATATTTTGCTAGCCTTTCCCGTGCCGTGCATTGCCTTCTTCTCACTCCGAGAGTTGGTGTCCACCTTCGCCGGTACTTCCAAACCCTTGGCATGATACGCTATGTCATCATAAGCCTCCTTGTATCTTCCCTCAAAACAGCCACCATACCTACCTATAAAGGCATTTCCATAGCCTTTCCGAGTTACATTGCCATGCAACTTCCACCTCTTCATGACTTGATCTTCATGTCATACATGTTCCTGCTACACTGCCAGCGACATACATTGCATACATCATGATAGTTACATCTTCTTTATGATTTTGAGTACCTTGTAAAGTGTGAAAGATCTCCTTTACCTTCTTGTAAAATAGAGTGTTGCCCTTAAGTGAGGAAAAGATCCCAAATTGGACACATTAAAAGATCCCAAAGAGGACAAATGAGAGTTAAATATAAAGAGCCATTGAGGCCACTAAAAAAACACAAAAAAATAGAAAAAGAGAAAAAGAAATAAAAAGAGAGAAAGAGGCAACACTACTATCCTTTTTAAGAGATCCACACTAGTACTCCCTTTATATCCTTGTATTCCATAGAGATGATCATTATGCATATAGCTATGTGGGGACCTTCACACTATAGAACTTGGCTTGCATATTCCAAGGATGAGCCTCCTCAAAAGAGCTCTAGGTCTTCATGAGCGAGCAAGTTAGATGCACCCCCACTAGTTCCATTGGAGAGCTTCTTAGCTCGTATGTGCATCCGTTGCATGGCAAACCCTACTCCTCACATCATATCTATCATTTGGCATCTCTTGCCTATGATTGTCCTCATTGATGTGAGCCTTTCTCATCCTTTTTTGTCTTCCTCCTCCACCATATTTCTCTCTTTGCCATCCTAAGTGTCAACTCTCGTGCTTACGCTCATCCATTGCATGAGTGCTCGAAATATCGAAAAGGAGTGGATCAAATTGACTTGTACCTGGCTAGTGGTCTGGGGACGAGTCAAGATAAGATTCAAAAGAAAACCAAGTGTGAAACTTTAGTAGATTGAGTTCTCAACACAAAAATATTTTTTTCTTGTATTCCCTATCCCCCTTCTTGCACGCAAACACCATTTGGAGACATTCGAGTCACGGACAGCGAGAGCTCTTGCACCTAATGTTCTTTTGTTACTTGTTTCAATGCTAATATAGACTCTTGCCTGTTATGACTTGAATTGAATCTCTAACCTTGATTGCTTTACTTTTCAAAGTTCTTATATGGTTGCTAGCATGTCACCACAGAAATTATGTTGTTATCATTTACCTACTCGAGGACGAGCAGGAATTAAGCTCGGGGATGTTGATATGTCCAAAACGTATCTATAATTTATGCTTGCTCCATGCATGTTTTGTGTGATATTGCTATGATCTAGATACACTTTCATACATTTTTGATCATATTTGGACTAACCTATTAACTCATTGCACCCCAGTGCCAGTTCCTGTTTTCTGCTGTTTTTCTATTTCAGTTTTCCCCCATATAAAAAGTGCCAGAAAAATTCGGGAAAATTCAGATAAAAAATCAGCGTGACGGAAGCTTCGAGAAGAGCCCGGGAGGGGCCAGAGGGGAGCCAGGGGGCCCAGGCAGCCACCCGGCGCGGCCCCACCCCTAGCCGCGCCAGGGGGGCGCCTGGGGCCCCTGGCCCACCTCTGGCTGCCCCCTTTCGCCTATTTATCCCCATTCACGGGAAAACTCCAGAAGCAGAACCCTATTCCGCGAACTCGCCTCTGTTCCGCCGCCGCGGCGCTTCCGAAGATCGGGAGCACCAGAAGAGCTCTTCCCGGCACCATGCCGGAGGGAGGATTGACCTCCGGGAGTCTCCTCTCCACCATGGATGCTCCCTGGATGTCTCGTGAGTAGTTTTCCTTGGACCATGGGTCCGTGATCAGTAGCTATGTGATGTTCTCCTCCCCTCTTTGATCTTCATTGTTTAGACCTCGTGAGCTGCCCAACATGATCGAGGCACCTTTGTAATATTTCTTCTATTGCTATGTTGAGTTTGATAGGATCTGATGGATTATGAGATTATGTTGAGATTGTGATAGAGTAATATATTTGGTTTTTATCTCTTATATTTTTGTTCCTAAGTAATTCTTGCATGTTCCCCGTTGCTTTTTATTGCTTTGGCCAAGTAGTAGGTAGTGACTCCAAGAGGGAGCGTTGTGTTAGATTGTGGGTTCATGCCCCCCGATGACACGCTTGAGTGACAGAAACATGAGTCTTGGGGATGTGTTGTTGCCACAAGGGGGAAAACAACGGTTCTTGTAACCGCGGTTACAAGGATTGTTTACTTTACGCAGAGTTCTTTTTAATGCAGTTGTCTGTTGCTTTGGGTTTACACTTTGTGTGGGGCTGGCAACTTAATACCAGCGAGATGTTCTGGATAGATATCTCAAGGTGGATGATTAGCAGTAGATGCAGATGGGTTTCGGTCTACTTACCTTGGCGTACTGCCTGTGCTTTTGAACCTCTTCCTTTCTTTTGTAGCATAGTTAGCATTGCGGTGCGTTCATAATCCTGTCAGTTTCCTTTCTTTAATTTGTTTGCCTCGCATAGCAATTTTTATCGTCTTTTGGGAGAGAGACATCACTAGCGAACATCACGTATCCCGGTCCATATCCTTATCACTGATTCCACGCTATATTTACTTTTCTGCATTTACTTTCAAGTTGCTATTATTATCCCTTGCGTTTTATCCTTTGTAAACAACAAGACCGGAGAGATTGACAACCTCTCAGAACTTCGTTGGGAACAAAGTTATCTTTGTCTATGTGCAGGTCCGCGTCAGTTGCGCCGCTGACACCTACTTATCATCTCTGGAGTCCTGCTGGAGACAAACCTTGGTATCTTCACCGAGGGAAAACTGCTGCAGCACTACATCTCAACCCTCCACTTGGGGTAACCAACGAAGGGGGCGAGAAGCCATCACGCGGCCACTGGACGAACTAGCCCAGGCCAGTGTGTCCTTGGAGTTCGCCGCCGTCGACTACATCACCCTAAGAGAAGGAACCGAGCCGGGATGCCATGTGTGCGCGGGATCTAGGTCGTTTTACACCTCGGGCCGCCGGAGGCCCTGGTCAAATTCGCCGCCGTTGAGCCCTCTCCGGCCACACCAAGCCCTCCACCGCGCTCACTATGAGCCACTGCGTCGAACGCCCCCTTTTCCCACTCCGCTTGTTCTCTCGCTCTCCGTTGGCACGGAGCCCGTGCTCTGGCCGCCGCCACAGCCATTTGGCACCCGCACACTCCCATCGAGTCGTAGACCCCTTTTCGCTAACTCCAGCTCTCCAACTTGCCTCGGAATTGAGTTCCCGTTCTGGCCAGAAAATTGTCCGACACCTTGTTCGCATGGAGCTCTGCTCTGGCCACCTCCGGCCTCCCTACGACTTCTGGTCGACGCGCGCCTTCATGCCCGACCGATTGAGCCCGGTCCCGTGCCCTCCCGTGGCCCGTGGCGAGCGCACGGTCACCGCCAGCGCCCGCTGTCTCGTCGGCGTGGCCATGGCCGGGTTAGCCATCCCTAAACTCCCCTTGGAGTGTCTGACAAGTGGCCCCCAGTGGCTTAATTAACTTGTGCTTAAACAAATAACCCTCTCAAGTCACTGACCACTGGGCCCAAGGCCATTAGGTTAATTTAAAAGAAACCTGTTAGTGTTAATTGTCCCTGTTAGAATGACATGTGGGCCTAGTTGATTAAACTAATCTATGGTTTAATTAAACTGATTAATTAGGTATGTCTCTATGACAGCTGGCCCCCTGTAGATATTAAATAAAATGATTTATTAAAATTACATAGTAAATGACATGTGGGTCCAGTGCCCTAATTAAAATATAAAAGATTGTTTAAATATCCAAAGGCTGACATGTGGGACCCACATGTCAGTTGACTGGTCAAATACACTGTTTTGGATAATGTTGCATTTTATTAATGAAGAAAATCCAGAAAATGATTAAAATTGATTTAAACTTTGAAATTGAATATCTTTTAAACTGTAAGACAGAGTAAAAAAACTTTATACATGAAAATTGATCAGAAAAATATATTGAATACGGATACGCTACCCATACCCCCACCACCCCCCTCTAACACAACGAACACGAGACATTCCCCCTCCTGGCCGTCTGTCGGAAATCACCCGGAGCGGGTATTTCATCCCCGAATGAATTCCCGCTCCGAGCATAACACTTTGTAACACGTTAGAACACCGTTAACATTGCATCTGTCATGTCATGCATCTATTTGTATATGCTTGCTTTGTATTCACTATTTTCCCCCTTTATTCTCCGGTAGACCCCGCTCCTGTTGTCGACTACACCGCTTACTGAGTACGAGTACTTCATTGACGACCGTACCCCTACCGTCGAGCTTCCAGGCAAGAAGAGCCATTTTCCTTCCCTAGATATCACCTATATTTTCCGTACATTTATTTCAATAGGCATTGATACTGCTGCTGCTATGTTACAATCCTATTCTATTGCATTGCCTGTCATTGTCGCCCCTTGATGTACTTTCCTTTATCCTATGTTGCCTATAAATATATATTATATTTAGCAGTGAGCCTTGCGCATTGTTAGTCAATTAGGATTAGATAGCGGGCCATGATCACTCTGGGAGTGAACATGGATACAGTATATTAACTATAACAGGTACGGTACAATGCAGACACCGCCTAAGGCCCCTACCTCGGCTCTGCCGAGCCACCATCAAGTGTGAGCTATGAAGGAGTAATCCTTGTACTCCACTTTTTGCTGACTTTGTATAGCTGCTCTAGGTACCTGAGCAATGATTGTCCTTAAAGGTAAGAGTCGAGCGACCCAACGGTGCCCGCGAGCGGTATTGCATCGGGAACGACATGGAGGGTACGACCGACGTTACTAGCTTCCTTGGCCATTGCTCGTATCTCGCGGGAGTTACCAAACCACAAAAAAGTTGGTGATACGCAAGAGAGGATTGCTTCTCGCCCTTCGTTGGTTACCCCAAGTGGAAGGTAAGATTCAGTGTAGCAGCAAGTCTCCCTCGGTAAAGATACCGACGTTGAGTATCGACCAGTAGGACTCCGGCGATGATAAGTAGGTGTCAGCGGCGCACCTGACGCGGACCTGCACACAACACAATTAACTTTTCTCCCAACTAAGTTCAGAGAGGTTGTCAATCTCTCCGGTCTTGTTGTTTACAAAGGATAAAAAACACAGGATAATGATAATGATAGCAACTGAAAGTAAAAAGCAAGAAAGTAAATAAGCGTCTAAAACAGTGATGAGAATATGGACCGGGGTCCCGTGATGTTCACTAGTGATGTCTCTCTCCCAAAAGACGATAAGACTGCTATGCGAGGTAAACAAATTACAGAAGGGCAATTGAAAAGATTATGAACGCACCGCAATGCTAACTATGCTACAAAAGAAAGGAAGAGGCTCAAAAGCATGGGCAGTACGCCAAAATAAGCAGACCAAAATCCATCTGCATCTACTACTAATCATCCACCTTGAGATATCTATCCAGAACATCTCGCTGGTATTAAGTTGCGAGCCCCACCCAAAGTGTAAACCCAAAGCAACAGAAAACTGCATTAAAAACAACTTTGCGTAAAGTAAACGATCCTTGTAACCACGGTTACAAGCACCGTTGTTTTCCCCCTTGTGGCCACATCACATCCCCTAGATTCATGTTTCTGTCACTCAAGAATGTCATCAGGGGGCATGTACCCACAATCGAGCATAACGTTCCCTCTTGGAGTCACTACCTACCACTTGGGCAAAGCAATAAATAGCAACGGAGAACAGGCAAGAATTATTTCGGGAAAAAATACAAAAGATAAGAACCAATTATATTACTATATCACAATCTGAACATAATATCATAATCCATCAGATCCCTTCAAACTCAGCACAGAAAAAGCAGAAAGAATTACATATGTGTCTCGATCATGTAGGGAAGCTCACGAGGTCTAAACCATGAAGAACAAAGAGGGGAGGAGAACATCACATAGCTACTGATCACAGACCCATGGTCCAAGGTAGACTACTCACGGCACATCCGAGAAGCTTCCATTTGGGAGGAGAAGCTCCGGGAGGTCGATCCTCCCTCCGGCAGGGTGCCGGGAATGGTCCTGACGGTGCTCCCGATCTTGGAAGCGCGGCGGCGGTGGAACAGAGGAGAATTTGCGAAATAGGGTTCTGTCTTCGGAGTTTCCCTGTGATGGAGAATAAATAAGCGAAGGGGGGCAGCCAGGGGGGCCACCAGGGGCCCAGGGCCCCCCTGGCGCGTGGCGCGCTGGCCCTCCTTCGGGCTTTTGGAGTCTTCTGACACGCTGATTTTTTATCTGATTTTCCCGGATTTTTGGAGCATTTTATATATGGGGAAAACTGAAATAGAAAAATAGCAGAAAACAGGAACTGGCACTGGGGTGCACTGAGTTAGTAGGTTAGTCCAAATATGATCAAAAGTGTATGAAAGTGTATCTAGATCATAGCAATATCACACAAAACATGCATGGAGCGAGCAGAAATTATCAATACATTTGAGAGGTATAAACATCCCCAAGCTTAATTCCTGCTCGTCCTCGAGTAGGTAAATGATAACATGCATAATTTCTGTGATGAAATTCTAGCAACCATATAAGGACTTTGAAAAGTAAAGAAATCAAGGTATGTAATTCAATTCAAGTCATAACATGCAAGAGTCTATATTAGCATTGAAACAAGCAACGAAAGAACATTAGGTGCAAGAGCTCTCGCTGTCCGTGACTCGAATGTCTCCAAATGGTGTTTGGGTGCAAGAAGGGGGATAGGGAATACGCGAAAAAAAGTATTTTTGTGTTGAGAACTCAATCTACTAAAGTTCCACACTTGGTCTTCATTGGAATCTTATCTTGACTCGTCCCCAGACCACTATCCAGGTACAAGTCAATTTGATCCACTCCTTTTCGATATTTTGAGCACTCATGCAATGGATGAGCGTAAGAACGAGAGTTGACACTTAGGATGGAAAATAGAGAATATGGTGGAGGAGGAAGTCAAAAAGGTGAGAAAGGCTCACATCAATGAGGACAATCATAGGCGAGAAGGCCAAATGATAGATATGATGTGAGGAGTAGGGATTGCCATGCAACGGATGCATATATGAAATGAAAAGCTCTCCAATAGAACTAGTGGGGGTGCATCTAACTTGCTCGCTCATGAATACCTAGAGCTCTTTTGAGGAGGCTCATCCTTGGAATATGCAAGCCAAGTTCTATAGTGTGAAGGATAGTAGTGTTGCCCCTTTCTCTTTTTTTTCTTTTTCTCTTTTTTCTATTTTTTTGTTTTTTTGGTGGCCTCAATGGCTCTTTCTATTTAACTCTCATTTGTCCTCTTTGGGATCTTTTGTTTTGTCGACTTTGGGATCTTTTCCTCACTTGAGGGCAACACTCTAATTTACAAGAGGGTATAGAAGATCTTTTACACTTTACAAGGTACTCAAATCATAAAGAAGATGTAGCTATCATGATGTATGCAATGTATGCCGCTGCCAGTGTAGCAAGAACATGTATGACATGAATATCAAGTCATGAAGAGGTGGAAGTTGCATGCCAATATATCTCGGAAAGGCTATGGAAATGCCTTGATAGGTAGGTATGGTGGCTATTTTGAGGAAATATATAAGGAGGTTTATGATGACAGAGCGTATCATGCCAACTCTCAGAGTGAGAAGGAGGCAATGCACGACACATGAGAGGCTAGCAAATATGAGGAGGTGGAAGTGTCAACTTTCAATACTTACATTAGTCCGAAGAACTCATGCACTTATTATCGGTAACTCTCAATCTAATGAGGAGGTTCAAAAAGAGACAAGTACCCCGAGGAGGAGTGTATGGGGGTTTGGTTATCCTTGCGCATCCTCGACTCATGGTACGTGAGTGTACTCTAATATCCGACCCCTCAGAAGAGTAGTGATCCATCTGGTAGATAGAGTTCTCAACTAGTTTTGTAGGTTTTTGAATATATGGGAAGGTGGAAGTGTCAACTTTCAATACTTACATTAGTCCGAAGAACTCATGCACTTATTATCGGTAACTCTCAATCTAATAAGGAGGTTCACAAAGAGACAAGTACCCCGAGGAGGAGTTTATGGGGGTTTGGTTATCCTTGCGCATCCTCGACTCATGGTACGTGAGTGTTCTCTGATATTCGACTCCTCAGAAGAGTAGTAATCCATCTAGTAGCTAGAGTTCTCAACTAGTTTTGTAGGTTTTGAAAATACACACGGATTTCCCAAAATACGACACCTATCACTAATAGGCAAGAGCTCTTGACACCAAAATTTCAAACATTACTCACATCAATATCTCAAAACTATTGCAAGTTGCTACTAAAATTAAATAGCAACCTCAATTACCTACTTTCAAAACAAGACATAACTCAGTGCAACAACCAACTCTCTTTAACAAGATAAACATGAAAACTAAAAAGAGTTCCATCAATAAACTAAACAAAAGCCAAGGCTCTTGCTAAAGACAAACTAAGACTAAAACTAAACATGGCAGTAGCTATGAAAAGATAAAGAACACACAACATCAAAAAGATAAGCAGGAAAAATCCTATGATGTGTTCTAGATTTTGAAAGAGGAGCGTGTTTCTCTCCCACACAAAGTAAGAGGGGATCTAAGTTGTTATGAACAGCAAGCAAAGCTAAAGAAAACTAAAAACAAAACCTAAGAGCGGGACGCTCCAAGCATAGCACATAATGCATGAAGTGATAAAAATATAGTGAGACGAAGGACGAACTGATGATTGTTGATGGAGAAGGGGATGCTCGGGCGCAGCCCCAAGCTTAGACGCGTGATTCTCCTTGAATATTTATTGGTGATGCATGGGGGCATCCCCAAGCTTGAGCGCTTGACACTCCCGAATCTTCTTTCATCATCTTCCATCGCACACTTGAAAACTCCCTTCATACACAACTCATCATAAGCTGATTAGAGAGGTTAGTACCCTTAATAAATAATTTTTCCCCACTGGATATAAAGATATTCTTGAAGAGATACTATTTCTAAAGATTGTCAAAAGGTTTTTGCAAAGAAAAAGCAAGCTTAAGGTTTGCAAAAGTTAGGAGAGACAAAACGTGGCAGAATCTGTGAAAAACAGAACAACATGTAGTAAAGAATTTTTAGGGGCACTTCTGAAACTCAAATAAAAAAACTCAGAACATACGAAAGTTCCATGATTGTATAGAGCACGCTGTGTAAAAATTTCAGCTCAAAAAGATGAACTGGTGATTTATTCTTATTTTTCCCGTCACGAGGACAAAATCTGTCACAACTTTCACTTCCCTTGTCATATGAGGCTATAACTTGGCACAAAGCTTGAAAATGAAGATACAATGATGTTTCTACAGTAGTAACAATCATCAAGACCACTAAAAACAGAAGTAAAAACATCTTGGGTTGCCTCCCAACAAGCGCTTTCTTTTACGCCTTTAAGCTAGGCATAAGGCAAAAGAAGAATCAAGTTTTATCAAGAGAAAGAGAATATCTTGCCCGTGTAACGGACTCAAAAGGTAACTTGATTTTATTTCTAGGGAAGTGTTCCATCCCTTTTTTGAGAGGGAATTGAAATTTTATATTCCCCTCTTTCATGTCAATGATTGCACCAGCGGTGCGAAGAAAAGGACGTCCCAAAATAATTGGACATAAAGGTTCACACTCTATATCCATAATGATAAAATCAACGGGGACATAGTTGTCATTGACAATGATAAGAACATCGTCGATCTTCCCCAAAGGTTTCTTTACGGAAGAGACGACAAGGCGAACACCAAAAGAACATGAATCAAAAGGTTTCAATTCAAACATATCATACATTCTTTTGGGCATGACGGAGGTACTAGCTCCAACGTCACATAAAGCATAGCAAGAGAAGTTATTTAATTTAATTTTTATCATGGGGTTCCAACCATCATCTAGCTTCCTAGGTATGGAGGCTTCTATCCTAAGCTTCTCCTCCCTAGCTTTGATAAGAGCATTTGTGATATGCTCTGTGAAGGCAAGATTAAGTGTGCTAGTGTGGGGGTCTCTAGACATTTGTGTAATAAGCTAATAACTTCTGAGAGGGTACAACTATCAAAATCAATATCACTACTATTAAAGGTGGTAGTAGTGTCATCTAAGTTCACTTGTTTGAAACCCTCTATATTCATAGGAGTTTCTTCTTCTACGGTTGAGGTATTAGCATCACCATTAATAGGTCCGATGGGACGAGGAGTGCATTGGGTGCTAATAGTTTCAGTGTCCTCAACAATTTGGATAGTGGCAACAGTGTGGTGTGTAGGAAGGCTCTTAATTATATCCTCTTCCTCTTTTTCTCTAGCCCATCTTTCTTTAAGTTTAGCCATCATCCTAATATTTTCATTGATTTGTAAATGGATAACATTAATAGGAGTGGCCTTACTCTCCTCAAGGGGAGATGCTATAATTTTTAACATCTCAACATCAAGGGCTAAGATGTCTACCTTCAAACAAAGATTATCTAGTTTAGCTAGCTTTTCTTCCAAATTCTTGTTGAAGGCTTTTTGGGTAGTGATAAAGTCTCTAAGCATATTTTCTAGTTCAGAAGTGGGGTTCTTGTTGCTAGGGTAGGTGTTGTTATTCCCATAAGTGGATGGAAACGGTCTAGGATTACTAGCAAAATTGTCCCTATAAGCATTATTATTAAAGTTGTTTCTAGCAATGAAAATCACATCTACTTGTTCCTAAGCAACCAAATAATTTAAGGGAACATCATGAGGATCAATAGAGGGTTGCTTGGTAAATAGAGACATAATTAAATCAAATTTATCATTGAGAGAGGTAATTTCCTCGACATAATTTACCTTCCAACCTATTGGAGCGTGTTCGGTGTGCAATTGGGAATAACTGGTCATCATCTCATCGAGAAGTTTTGTGGCAGCACCAAGTGTAGTTGACATAAAGGTTCCTCCCGCGGCCGAATCTAACAGGTTCCGCGAGGTAAAGTTCAAGCCTGCATAAAAATTCTGGATAACCATCGAGGTAGTCAAACCATGTGTAGGGCATTTCTTAACAAGAGATTTCATACGTTCCCAAGCTTGGGCAACGTGTTCATTATCCAATTTCCTAAAATTCATAATGTTACTCCTCAATTGGATAATTTTAGTAGGTGGGTAGTACTTCCCAATAAAAGAATCTTTGCACTTATCCCAAGAATCTATGCTATTCCTAGGCAAAGATTGAAACCAGATTTTAGCTCCGTCCCTCAAAGAGAAAGGAAAAATCTTGAGCTTAACAACATCACCTTCTACTTCTTTATACTTTTGCATATCACATAATTCAACAAAATTATTCAAGTGTAAAACAGCATCATCTCCAGCACCCAAGAATTGATCTCTCATAACAAGGTTTAGTAAATCAGGTTTAATTTCATAAGAGGTAGCTGAAGTGGCAGGTGTGGCAATAGGAGCGCAGATAATGTCTTCGTTGTTGTGACTGGTGAAGTCACACAACTTTGTGTTTTCAGAGGAACCCATAGTACCAGCAGGTGTGGCAGTTTTTTTGTAATTTTTGATATAAGACACAAAGATAAAAACATAAAGGTAAACTAACAAGACTAAAAAGTAAAGGTAAAAGGTAGTGGGAAACTCCCCTATCTTATCACTTGGAGTCCCCGGCAACGGCGCCAGAAATTCGCTTGATACGCGAGAGAGGATTGCTTCTCGCCCTTCGTTGGTTACCCCAAGTGGAAGGTAAGATGCAACGTAGCAGCAAGTTTCCCTCGATGAAGATACCGAGGTTGAATATTGACCAGTAGGACTCCGGCGATGATAAGTAGATGTCAGCGGCGCACCTGACACGGACCTGCACACACCACAATTAACTTTGCTCCCAACGAACTTCAGAGAGGTTGTCAATCTCTCCGTTCTTGTTGTTTACAAAGGATTAAAAACACAGGATAATGACAATGATAGCAACTGAAAGTAAAAAGCAAGAAAGTAAATAAGCGGGTAAACAGTGACCAGAATATGGACTGGGGACCCATGATGTTCACTAGTGATGTCTATCTCCCAAAAGATGATAAGACTGCTATGCGAGGTAAACAAATTACAGAAGGGCAATTGACATGATTATGAACGCAGCGCAATGCTAACTATGCTAAAAAAGAAAGGAAGAGGCTCAAAAGCATGGGCAGTACGCCAAAATAAGTAGACCGAAATCCATCTGCATCTACTACTAATCATCCACCTTGAGATATCTATCCAGAACATCTCGCTGGTATTAAGTTGCGAGCCCCACCCAAACTGTAAACCCAAAGCAACATACAACTGCATAAAAAGAACTTTGCGTAAAGTAAACAATCCTTGTAACCGCGGTTACAAGCACTGTTGTTTTCCCCCTGTGGCCACATCACATCCCCTAGATTCATGTTTCTGTCACTCAAGCGTGTCATCAGGGAGCATGTACCCACAATCGAGCATAACGTTCCCTCTTGGAGTCACTACCTACCACTTGGCCAAAGCAATAAATAGCAACGGAGATACTGCAATAATTACTTTGGAACAAAAATACAAAAGATAAGAACCAATTATATTACTCTATCACAATCTGAACATAATTTCATAATCCATCAGATCCCTTCAAACTTAGCATAGCAAAAGAAGAAAGAATTACATATGTGCCTCGATCATGTAGGGCAGCTCACGAGGTCTAAACCATGAAGAACAAAGAGGGGAGGAGAACATCACATAGCTACTGATCACGGACCCATGGTCCAAGATAGACTACTCACGGCACATCCAGGAAGCGTCCATGGTGGAGGAGAAGCTCCAGGAGGTCGATCCTCCCTCCGGCAGGGTCCCGGGAATGGTCCTGACGGTGCTCCCGATCTTGGAAGTGCGGCGGCGGCCGAACAGAGGAGAATTTGCGAAATAGGGTTCTGTCTTCGCAGTTTCCCTTTGACGGAGAATAAATAGGCGAAGGGGGGCAGCCAGGGGGGCCACCAGGGGACCAGGCGCCCCCCCTGGGTGCCTGGTGGTGGCCCCCTGGCCCATCTTCGGGCTTCTGGAGTCTTCCAACAAGCTGATTTTTATCTGATTTTTCCAGGATTTTTGGAGCCTTTTTTATATGGGAAAAAACTGAAATAGAAAAATATCAGAAAACAGGAACTGGCACTGGGGTGCATTGAGTTAGTAGGTTAGTCCAAATATGATCAAAAGTGTATGAAAGTGTATCTAGATCATAGAAATATCACACAAAACATGCATGGAGCGAGCATAAATTATTGATACGTTTGAGACGTATTAGTTGGTAACCGCGTGCTTTGACGGGACGACAAGGCAGGCCCCGATGTTACTGGTGGACCATGTTGTTGTTCGTTGTCCGTTGTGTTGTTAGTCAGACAACGATAACGGTTGTCTGCGAGACAACAATAAAATACTAAATGGTTTGATGGATAACTTGAGAGGCCTGTTGGTTTGTACACACTACCTTCACGTGGATAAGGAATTATGGGCTCCCCTGCGTCGTAGTTCATTCGAAAGCTCTTCAGACGTGAGCAGTACTGCGACCTGATGGCCGGGAAGTGGTGTGTCTTCTTCGTCCGGACGGTGTATTTGGATTTTCTTTTGCTTCACCGGCCAGACTCGCACCGTGACGGAGCGTGGAAGGGTGAGGGACCTAGACCCCTGAGCGCATAGGATATAGTCCAGCGGATGACCTCTCTGTTGAGCCTAGGATGGGTTGCGCCGTGTTGGATAGCTTTGGTGGAGCGTTCCCTAACAAGGTGCCTGCCACCCTGGAGACCCGAGCGTGCAGGCTGAACAGTAGTGCACCCCTGCAGGGAGTTTAATATATTTGAATAGCCGTGTCCACGGTAACAGGATACTTTATGCTGAAGCTGGATCGTACCACTAAAAACTACTACTATTGAACTGTATGGTTCCTGATGACCCTTAACTATAGGGGATCGATTGTAGTGTTCTCGCGGGTAAGTTAACCCAATTTATTGATTCGACACAAGGGAAGCCAAAGAGTATTTATAAGCTTTGACAGTTAAGTTGTCAATTCAACCGCACCTGAAACACTACTAGGAAAGGGCCTTATAGTGGCGTCCTTTTTTTGCCTTTAGTGGCGCATTTCAAATGCGCCACTAAGGACAAGCCAGATTATAGGGAAATTCTGCAGCGTGTACCAAGTTCCGAATGTAGAAGTCCTCGAAGTCAAATACGAGTCCATGCGTAAGCTTCATTATTGCATGCCTTGTCTCTGGATATAGATTAGATTCCTCCGAAGAAGTACTCGATGGAATCAAAGATTTCGACAGGATGTAGAACCATGTATTGGAGATGAAGTTTAAGTGCTTCGGGCGAATATTTTCAGGAATGTAATCTGTTGTGACTTCAGTGTCCAGTAAAGTGGCAAATTGTTCTTCAGCAAGATCTGGCTCCAAATGAATCTTTTCAAGTTCGCCAGTGTGCCGTGGGATGTTGAAAATCTCCATGAATTCTGCTGAAGACATGCGGAAGATTTTTCCTTGAATCATCCATTCCAGAACCCATGTTCTTGGTTCATTTGCATCGCCCGAAACATATAGAGTGGCATAGAATTGCTTAACGAGTTCAGAATTTAAGGGAGTGCTCAAAGCAAACAACCGAGTCAAATTCTGATTCCCAATTGTTTTGGCTTTGTTCTGAAAACAAGTGGCAGTTGAAAGGCTTCGCATATCCAGATACCTGTGGAGAAACAGAACACCTTGCTGGCAGAAAACGTTGGTGTATAAGATTTGTTGTTCCGCAGTCCAGAAGCGAAGATCATCGGTAGTCCTGTCTGAAGCATATGGACTTACACCAAAGAATCAGTGACACTTCCGATGTTGTTCCAGGCTAAATTCTGGTCCGTGCCGAGAAGAAGCCAGTGCCCTTGAATATTGAAAAAGTTTCATGAGGGTAATTTGAGCCCAGCTGGGTGTTCTTGGCAAGGATGGGAACGGGCACGAATCCTTTGCAGAGGAGCGATTGGGGCGGCTCTTGAAGGGCCAGCAGTCTGAGAGACTATCAAAGCTTGCTCTTGCAAGGGATTCAGAATCTGCACTTGTTCATCTTCATCTTCATGTGGTTCAGTTCGAGGCACATTTGCTTCAGATTCTTGAGCAGTCCGAGCTGAAGAATAATCACGCGAGTTGCACGTTCTGGAGTTTGAGGGTGAGGGTTCATTGGCTTCCGGGTGAGTGGATGGAGGTGGTGCGGGAGCAGCAGGTGGTGTAGGAGTCCTTTGCGGTGCGGGGATGGAACATGCGGTGGTGATGGAGCGCGAGGTGGAGCGGGTGCATGCATTCGTGCAGGAGTTGGAGTTGGGGTTGGGGTTCGCTTGGGAGTTGGAGCTTTTGGAGGTCGAGCAGGAGTGTGTGGAACGGGGGTTTGTTTGCGAGTGGAATAGGTTGGTGGAGGAGTAGGGGTTTTGGTGGGTGGAGTTGAAGCTTTTGGCTTGGTCTAGGAAGGCTTTGATTGGGGAGCAGGAGTGGGAATTCCTTCGGTGTTTTCCTTCGGCTGGCTGGTAGGTTCATCACTTGTATCCATATCAGCAGTCGAGGCCAAAGTAACCTTCCGTTTCTTGGTGGTCCTTTTCTTCGGAGAAGGGTCAGAAGGCTTGGCTACAGCGGGCTTTGCTGCAGCTGGTTCAGCTTCCAGCGGGGCCTTACGCTTCCGGGAATCCATTTCCATGATTGAAGCATTATGAGTTTCGACCATTTCATCCACTGCAGCTTTGATCTTTCCCTTGTAGGTGTTAATGTTGTCCTTGGTGGTGGTGTTGACGTCTGTCACCTTCCGAAGCAACTTCAAGGCATGTTGTTTGAATTCTTCATCTGTCTCAGCTTCAGCACGCTTTTGATAGTTGTGAATCTTTTCAATTTCAGCTCTATATCGCGAGTGTAAATCCTTCAGCTGACTGATCATAGTAGTGATCATTGCTTCGATGGAGCCTGAGATGTAGAATTCACTGAGATCAACAGCTTCAGGATCTTCTGCCGCACACTTCTTCCAGAGGTCTTCAGTTACGCCCAATAAATCCCATAGTTCGCCTTCACGTGGATCAGGGAATTGATGTTTACTATGGCGATCTGCTTCAGCTTGAGCTTCAGGCATAGAGATACCTTTTTGCTTTAGTGGAATTGCTTCAGCAGAGGGAGTCATTTCCACCACGGCCTTTTTTGGGCAGCCCTGGCAGCTTTCTCAGCCTTCTTCGTTATGAGGCCATCTAGTGTGGCCTTGCGTTTAGCTTCATGTTCTGCTAACTGTTTGGCTTCAGCAGCATCTTTTTCTTCATTTTTCTCGTCTTCGGCGAGCTTTCGCTTTGTCTCAGCCTTCTCAGCAACAAACTTTGCGGAGTCTAGCTCCCTTTGTTTTCTTGCAGCTGCTTCATCTGCCTTCTGCTTCTCTGCAGATTCTCTGGCAAGAACGCTGCGGTTCAGTGCCTCCTCAAGGTCTTTATGTTTTAGTTCAACTTCAGTGGGCTTTCGCTTCACTAAAGGGTTTGGAGCTGCAAACTTCTTGGGCTTTGCTGGTGCAGCGGCCTTTGCAGTTTGTTGATGCTTAGCAGGGTCATGCATATGCTTCGAGCGCCTCTCAGTGTTGAGGGCTTCAGCCGGTGGCTTGGAGGCCAAGGGCTTCGCAACCACCAAATTTGCCAAGTCTATGGTGGGGCGAGCTGCAGGCTTGTATGTAGGGTCTTGGATCCTCAGTCCTTTAGCAGCAATAGGGGGTTTTTCTACCGGCTTTTTGTTCAAAGGAATCTGAATCTTTTTATTTTTGGGTGGAGAAGGTTCTAACTCATCATCTTCTTCAGTTTCTGATTCGTCATCAGCTTCAACATTTGACTGATCAATAATAGAGTCTTCTAGAGCTGCTCGTTCCAGTCTAGCTTGCTCTTCATCATCGGTGGACGCATGAGGGGGTGAAGCAGATTTCTTCTTGAGCTTCCTTTTCTTCTTTGAGCTCTAGCCCGCTCCATGAGCTTCAGCGGCAACTGACTTGGCTGCCTTCTTTGCGTCCTTGAGTCTTTTCTTTTCTACAGCGGTTCTCAACCGCTCTTTCTCTTCAGGATAATCATCCGGAGTCTTGAGGGTGTTGGGGTGAGGATATTTAGGTGGAACTGGGTAGTAAAGATGGCGATTTTATTCAGTATATTTTGCACACATGTGTGAAGTGTACAGGAATGGTGGACTGAAGGCAAACTGGATTATCCATTTCCAGTCAGGGATACTTTTGTATTTGTACCACCTGATGGCCCAGTAGCGGCGAATGTTTTGCAAACGAATCTTTCTCTGATCCTTAGTTTCCTCAGGAGGTGTATCATAACCAAGTTCTATCCGAATAGATTCGGGAATGCCTCTAGCATTATTTGTTTCCTTCGTTCTTCCTCCTTTCCGCTAGGGAGCAACTTGTTCAGCTTCGTTGAGGTGATCTAGTACTGGGGACTCATCACCGAATCCCAAATCCTCAAACATAGTGTGAGGAAGAATAAGGGAATGAGGGAAAAAGACAAGTATGGACTGAGCACCAGCAAAAGTTTCCACCAAAACAAAAAATTTGACAAGAGATTCAGTAGAATATGGGCGATAACTCTGACCTGTTCTGAGCTAGATTCACACAACTTTGAGACTAAAAACCCTAGCACAGAACAAAGGATATCAAGCCCTAACTGCTAACCTGAATCGGAGAGGGAAGATTTTGCGCTAAACAAGTTTCCCACAAGTTCAATGATCCAACGGATCAAGAAACCCTAACAAAATCAAACGAGAAACACTAAGAAACATGTATCCAATCTGGAGGGGGACGAATAGAGATGAGGATTGGATCCGAGGCTTCGACGTACCCTAACTTGGCAACGTTGAAGCAGCTACGTCGGCGAGGAGCGGCGGAGATGCTCGTCGTTGGCTGGAAATCCACGGCGGAGTCCTTCCGGCAGCTAAGCGGCGAGGACGACGGCGAGGATGAAGAGCACGGCGACACACGAGAGACTTAGGGTTCCGAAGAGGTTGGAAGATAATGAAAGCATTGTGTCGCTGGGGCGGAGGATATATATAGGGCTGGTCTGACAAGAGTTGTTAGATCAGATCGGATGGTGCCCAGCAACTGACTCTCCGCATTCAATGGCCCAGATTTGGTAGCGAATCGCTAGAAAATCTCAACGACTCGGATTTGACGGGATCTCAACGACCGAAGAAAATGTCTTGGTCTTGAGTAAAACTTCGATAAAAGTTGGAAGCATTTGATTCGACTCAATGACGTTTGAAGCAAAATACTTTCCGTTTCAAATGTGCTCAACCTTTTAGTCAGATAGAATAAGATAGAAAAAGAACAGAGGGGGTAGGGTCTGAAACTTATCACCTCGAAGAAAACCCGATAGTGAAGCTAAAGGTGATAAGCATGGAGGACTAACTCCAAGCAAAATAAAAACTAGAAATCGAAGCAAAAACAAATATCGAAACCAAAAGCAAACAACGAAGTAAATGAATATATACATGGAGGTAAAGGTTCGGTCTTACAATACATTTCGTGAGTCCAAAATATTGAGCTCACACCTTAACGCACAGAACCTTTTTTCATCCAATGGTTTCGTGAATATATCAGCCAGTTGATCTTCAGTTTTGACATGACTAATCACAATATCTTCACGCTGAACATGATCACGAGAAAAATGATGGCGAATGTCAATATGCTTCGTGCGAGAGTGCTGCACAGAATTGTGAGCAATTTTGATTGCACTCTCATTATCACATAGAAGGGGAATTTTCTTCACATGAGTAACATAATCCTTCAGCGTCTGCTTCAGCCAGAGGATCTGAGTACAGCAAGATCCAGCAGCAATGTAATTTCTTTGAGGATTGAATCAACATCAACTCTTCTTCGCACTTGAGTCAGTGCATTTTCAATGACTTGTGGCTCTGGTTTTCTTCAGGATCATTTCCTTCAGGACCAGCATCTCCTTCCGGATCTGCATTTCCTTCAGGATCTGCATTTTCTTCGTTCACAAGTTCTTCTTCGTCCTGTTCATCATTTGCTTCAGGATGTTGACCTCCAGCGCCCAGGGCTATGTGTGGGAACATTGGATCATCATCATCTTGATTAGCTTGACGAGCAATTGCTTCAACAGGGCGAATATCTCCAATAGTCATACACCTGATCACTTCATCAAGAGGAGGTTCATCTAGATCATGAGGCAAATGCTACTTTTGAGAGCCGTTAGTTTCATCAAACCTTACATTTACAGTTTCCATAACCTTCCCAAAGTGGGAGTTATACACTCTTTAAGTGTGAGAGTTTGAGCCATAACCTAGTAGAAAACCTTCATGTGTCTTGGGGGAAAATTTGGAGCTATGATTCATGTCTCTAATAAAGCAAGGAGCAACAAATACCCTAAGATAAGAAACATTTGGCTTGTTACCAGTGATAAGCTCATGTGAAGTCTTCTTCAGAAATTTGTGAAGGTAAACCTTGTTTATGATATGACATGCAGTGTTAATTGCTTCGGCCCAGAACCTGATAGGAGTCTTGTATTCAGCAAGCATAGTTTTGGCCATTTCAATAAGAGTTATATTCTTCCTTTCGACTACACCATTCTGTTGAGGTGTATAAGCAGCAGAGAATTCATGAGTAAAGACATGATCATCAAGAAATTCTTCAATATAAGTATTCTTGAATTCAGTTCCCTTATCACTTCGGATATGCTTCAGAGATAATTCATATTCTGTTTGAGCTCTCTTAGCGAATGACTTGAATATTTCAATAACTTTGCTCTTGTCAACCAGAAAGAAAACCCAAGTATAACGAGAAAAATCATCAACAATACCGAGACCATATTTGTTTCCTCCCAGACTTGCATAATTTTGAGGACCAAAAAGATCCATGTGAAGCAATTCAAGGGGATGAGTAGTGGTCATGATAGATTTCGCTGAGTGATGTTTCTTCGTAATTTTACCAGCTTCACAAGCACTGCAGAGACGAGCCTTATCGAATTTTACTTTGTTAAGACCAATAACATGCTTCTTCTTCACTAGATTTTTAAGATTTCACATCCCTGCATGACCAAGACTTCGATGCCATAACCAACCGGATGAAGCTTTTTCCATTAGGCATGTGGATACACCAGGGCCTGAAGAAAAATCAACAATATATAAGTCTCCTTTTCGGTAACCCTCGAAGACAAATGTATAGTCATCCTGTGAAAAGACAACACATCGCGAAGCGGAAAATAGAACAAGCATACCCATATCGCATAACTTAGAAATATACATAAGATTATAACCAAGAGATTGAACTAGCATAAACTTGTCAATGTGCTTATGTTTCGATATGGAAACCTTACCCAAACCTAAAACTTTACCCTTGTTGTTATCACCGAAGGTAATGTACTTCTGAGAAGATTGAGATAGTTTTTCGTCGGTGAATAACTCCTTGTCTCCGGTCATATGATTAGTGCAACCACTGTCCATGACCCATTCTGATCCACCGGAGACATAACCCTTAGCTTTGTCCATGAAACAGTATGCAGGAGTTTCATCTTCACTGCTGTGGTTGGTGAAGAATGAGCTCGAAGCACCGACCGAAGCAAATGCCAATCCAACAACACCATCAGACTCGGATCCAGATGGAGATCTTGAGCCTGATTCAGCTTCGGATCCAGAGGCTTTTTCTTCAGAGTTCATCTCTTTTCCCAGATAGTCCTTGGCACGATGAGAATTTCTTCGACGAGAAGTATGTGTCTTCGAAGAAGAACTTCACGCTTCTTGTGATACTTCTTTTTCTTGTCATCATCTGAATCTTTCTTCTTTTCTCTTCCTGAACTGGAATCATGTCTCTTGGACTCATAGTTTCTGGAGGATCTGTGGGACTTTCTTGAAGAATCTCTGAGAAAATGCTTTGATTTATTTTCAGCTTCCCACAGTGGACAGTCAGCAATGTAGTGGCCTGGTTTCTTGCACTTGTAGCAGCAGTTATCTTTAGATGGAGAACTTCTTGAGGAAGAACGGTGAGATGAGTAACTTGAGTTCCTTGATGAGTAGTTCTTCTTCGGTGAAGAAAACCCTTTTCTCTGAAAGCGATTGAATCTTCTCATGATCAAAGACAAAACCTTCCCAATGCGTGCAGGATCATCTGATTCAACACCGGAAGTAGAACTAACTTCATGTGAGGAGTGATGCGAGGATTTTTCTTTTAGAGCATGAGATCTTCTTCGAGAGCCGTTTATGTCACGTTTCTCATCTTCTTCCATTTCAAAAGTAGTGAGTCTCTCAAGAATATCAGCGGCAACAAGATTTCTGAAATCAGTTCTTTCCTTGATCATCAACAAAATGTGATCAAAAGAATCATCCAATGAGCGAAGCAAAGTTCTTACAAGCGAGTGAGGAGTGATGTCATCAGCCCCGAGGGAAATCAGCTCATTTGAAAGAGCAGTGAGTCTGCTTTAAATGGAGTTGACTTTCTCGCCCTCATTTCTCTTGAATCGATATAATTTGCTTTGGAGAGTGTCAATTCTGGAATCTTTCTGAGTGGATACTCCTTCTCCAATATTTTCCAGATAGTCCCAGACACCTTTGGCAGATGGGATATTCTTCACTTCATGATACTTCTGTGGAGTCAAATGGTTGGTGATGAATACCCAGACTTCATAATCGAGATCAATAAGTTTTGCTTCAGCAGGAGTAATGGCCTTCTCATCCTTGATTGTGAATCCTTTCAAGACAACTTGACAGGGAGATGAATTGATAGCCATTATATTTCTCTTCATTTTATCCTTCCAGTAAGGGTAGTCCTTCCCATTGAAAACATGAATAGGTTCGCCGGAGCGAATAGCTGCGAAAGACATACTTGAAAGCGCTCCAGGAGGTTAATCCAAAACACACAGAGTGTAGGGAGTGACTAGCTCTGATACCAATTGAAAGTCCAAGTATGTGATCAGAGGGAGAGGGGGTGAATGACCACTTCAAATTTTCGACTGAAGCCTTGAAGTGAAGCATCAGTAAAGCAACAAAGGGTAGCAGAAACAACTGATAGGGAAGTAAAACTGGAAGCGAAACTAAATGCAGCGAATCAAAATACGTTGAAGCATAACTGGGAAGCAAATACAATAAAGAATATAAAAGCTTGAAGTAAAACGAACTGTGACTCGACAATGTTTGTTTGACCAGTTCACGCACTGCAAAGCGCTACGTCTGGTTGGAGGGACTGGTGATTGAACACCTGGAGCAAATCTCTCTCCGTCCGTTGCTCCACTTCACCAATCTCCTTGAGCATGGCCATTTTTGACTCGGGGTATATTATCAAGGGAATATCCAAAACCTTTGACAAACTTGATCTTCGAGGCGACAATTACTCTTCGCTCTCTGAAGTCGACACTCTAACCATCTAGGAGAATCGCAGTTCTCCAAGATAAAAAGGCTAGTAAGCTTTCACCTAAGTCATCTCGAATCTACTCAGATCAATGGGACTTAGGCTTCAGTGTTCTGGGTTTTTGGGTTTTTCTTCGGTGGCGTTCTTGGGGTGCTCTCTTCACTCTCTATCAGGAATATTATCAGAGCAACCACCCGCAAATGGAGGAGGGGGCGACGTATTTAAAGTTGGTGATCCCAAGGTTTGAAATGACCGATTTGACCCGAAGCGACAGCTTGACGCGTGTCCACAACGGTCGGATTTCTCATTACCGCGCAACTTTACTTGCGGAACAAGTAAAGCTGACTCACGAACTTAGTTCTGCTTCGGAAGCGAAAGAACGAAGTCTTTGCTACCGAAACATAACTCAGTGCACATGAGATTTATTCACTCTGGCTTCTCACTTGGTTTAGATTTGATCTGAGCATTTTCTCAATAAATTCGGTGTCCGCAAACTAAAGACCCCTCTTGATAGTACGGTTTGTCCTATGACTCAAAGAATAGAAAAAGGACTACACAAAAACATCTAAGTCTTGTTGTCTTCTTCATTTACTTCGATGAGTTGAGATTTAGGACACCATCATTTTGGGGGGTCATCCTCCGTGATTAAGTTTCGATCAAGGGGTAATGCTTCGATAACTTGAAAACCTTCCTTTAAGCTTTATCACCTAGCTTGTCCTTCAGGAACCTATTCAACTGTTTACACTAGAAAACATTGTTAGTTCCTCTATTGTCTTGTCCAACAACGTCCAAAACACACGGGGGCAAATAACTTGGCTAGATGTAGGCATGTATGTAGGGGGAGAAACTCAATCAATGAGTTCTCAACTCTCTACGTGATGCATAAATGGATCCATACATCAACAATCCGCATGCTCACTACGGTGAGATCATGTTAACGATTGATACGTCCCAAACGTATCTAGAATTTCTTCTTGCTCCATGCATGTTTTGGGTGATATTGATATGTGTTTGCTACACTTTTATACCTTTTTCAACATATTTGGACTAATCTACTAAATCAGTGGACCCAGTGCTAGTTTCTGTCTGCTTTGTCTGTGCATTGCAGAAAAAGGTGAAAAATCAAAGTGCCCGAAAAATTCCACGAAAAATATATAAAAATCAGCATTCCAGAAGAGTCCTCCAGCCAGAGGATGAGGTCATGGGGTGGCCTACAGACCCTAGGAGGCCTCCTGGAGCGGCCAGGGGGGACCCGCGCCACCTGGCCGATTGGGTGATGTGGGCCCCCCTGGTGCCCCCCCTTTGGCTCTTATTTATTCTCCTGTCGAGGAAACCCTGATTCTAGAACTCCATTTTCTAGAAGCGATTCCGGTCTCCGCTGCCATCTCCAACAAGCTTCGGGGGACCAGAATTCTTGTGCAGGCACCTTGCCGGGATGGGGACGTTCCCCTGGATTCATCTCCATCGACGTTGCTCCCTCCCGCCATGATGTGGGAGTAGTTCCTCCTCGGGGCTGAGGCTTCTACCAGTAGCTATGTGGTTCTCTCTCTCTCTCCCATGATGTGATCATTGGCTATGTTAATCTCGTTATATCCCATGGCTTCCCATATCTCAATGATATTAAGTTCCCTCTCTCCATGATGAAATTTTTGAAGTTGGACTTGTTTTGCCTTCCTATTTTTATTGCTTTGTGCTTCAATGTATTATTTAAATGCTATATTCCTATGCATAGGAAGCATTTTTGACATAAATGGGTTGGTATTTGCTTCTTGATGCTCTCTTTTGTTCTTCAACTCTTATTCCTACGTGAGCATCATTAAAGTCTTAAGCCTATCTTTATGGCTATAAAGAAATAGCTCTAGAGAGACAACCCTTGTTATCTTTACTTTTAGTTTGTTCTTTCACTTTTTACTGGTCTTGATGTTTGTTACTACTGTAGCAACATCATTGTATCTTTACTTTTCAAGCCTTGTGCCAAGTTTTAGCCTCCGATTGCAAGAAAGATCAAAAGTTGTGACATGTTGTCCAGAAACAGATTTTGTCTGCTTGACGGAAAATTCACGATAAATCACCAGATCAACTTTTTGATCTGATTTTTTGACAGTATGCTCTATACAATTAGATTTCTGGCGTCTGTTCTGAGTTTTTGATTTGAGTTGCAGAAGTACCCCGAAAAATTATTTACTACTTGCTGGTCAGTTTTTACATATTCTGCCATGTTTTGCCTTTTCACCGTTTTGCAAATCTTAAGCTTGCTTTTTCTTTGAGAAAACTTTTTGGCAATCATGAGAAACAGCATCTCTTCCAGAAAATATTTATATCAAGTGGAGAAAATGTATTTATTTATGGGTACTAACCACTCTAATCAGCTTATGATGAGTTTTGTATGAAGGGAGTTTTCAACTATGCGATGGAAGATGATGAAAGAAGATCCGGGAGTGTCAAAAGCTCAAGCTTGGGGATGCTCCCGTGCACCCCCATGAAATATCCAATGAGACTCAAGCATCTAAGCTTGGACATTCCCCCATGCATCCCCATCTCCATCAACAATCATCAGGTCGTCCTTCTCCATGCAATATTTTTATCTCTTCATGTGTTATGTGCTAAACTTGGAGCGTCTCGCGTTTTACTTTTTAGTTTCTTTTATTTTTCTTGCTGTTCTAACAAGTTGGACTCTAGCCTTCATTGTTTGGGAGATAAACACGCTCCACTCCACCCTAGAACACAACATAGGTTTGCATGCTTATCTTTTCGTGTGTGTTCTTTATCTTTTTGTAGCTGCTGTCATGCTTAGCTCTTGTTTTCATGTTTATATTTTTAAGAGATTTTATTTAGGTTGTTGCTTTTGGAACTCTCTTGAGTTATCATGCTTATCTTGGTTAGAGAGTTGGCATGTTGCACTGATTTGAGTGTCTTGCATGAGTAGGTAATTGATGTTGCTATTATAAGTGTAGTAGTAACTTGAAATAGTTTTGAGGTATTGATTTGAGTAATGTTTGGAATTTTGGTGCCAAGAGCTTGAGCCTATTAGTGTTAGGTGTCATATTTTAGGAAATTCGTGCTTATTTTCGAAAACTACAAAAATTAGTTGAGAACTCTAGCTACTAGATGGATCGCTAACCTCTGGAGGGGTTGGAATATATAGAGTACCCTCACGTACCATGGGTCGAGGATGCGCAAGGTTAACCAAACCCCCATACACTCCTCCTCAGGGTACTTGTATCTTTGTGAGCCTCCTGATTAGATAGAGAGTTACCGATAATAAGTGCATGAGTTCTTCGGACTAATGTGAGTATTCGATTGTTGACATTTACACCATCCATATTTTTCTAGCCTCTTTGGTACCGTGCATTGCTCTTTCTCATCTTGAGAGCTAGTTCAAATTTTGCCGGTGCATCCAAACCCTTGGTATGATATGTTCTGTCATCATAAGCCTCATTATATCTTTCCTCAAAACAGCCACCATACCCATCTATCAAGGAATTTCCATAGCCTTTCCGAGATACATTGCCATGCAACATCCACCTTCTCATGACTTGATCTTCATGGCATACATGCTTTTTATTGATCGATGAGCCGCATGCTAGTTGGGCCTTGCCCTAATCATTGCTACATGACGCGCTAGTATATTGCATATCCTACTACACTGGCAGAGGCATACATTTGCATACATCATGATAGTTTTTCAGTTTTCTTTATGTTGAGTACTTCTTGTAAAGTGTGAAGATCTTCTTTATATTATTGTAAAATATAGAGGGTTGCCCATAAAGTGAGGAAAAGATCCCAAAGAGGACAAATGAGAGATAAATAGAAAGAGCCAATGAGGCCACAAAAAAATACAAAAAATACAAAAAAGAGAAAAAAAGAAATAAATAGAGGGAAGGGCAACACTACTATTCCTTTTGAAAGAACCACACTCGTGCTCATTTAGTATTTGTACTCCATAGAGATTATCATTCATGCATATAAAGATGTCGGGATCCTTACAATATAGAACTTGAATTGTATATTCCAATGATGAGCGTCCTCAAATGAGCTCTAGGTCTTCTTGAGCAAGCAAGTTGGATGCACCCCACTAGTTGCATTGGAGAGCTTACCTTAGCTTATATGTGCATCCGTTGCATGGCAATCCCTACTCCTCACATCATATCTATCATTTGGCTCTCTCTCGCCTATGATTGTCCTCATTGATGTGAGCCTTTCACAACTTTTTGTCTTCCTTCCTCATCATCATTCTCCTTTTCCATCGTAACTGCCAACATATCTTGCTCGCGCTCATCCAATGCATGAGTGCTCAAAATCGAAAGAGAGGGGATCGGCTTGCCTTGTGCCTGACTAGTGGTCTAGGGACGAGTCAAAATAAGATTCCGAAGGAGACCAAGTGTGAAGTTTTAGTAGATTCATTTCTCAATTAAACTTTATAGTATTTTTATGCTCTATACCCATCTCCCACTTCTTGCACGCAAACACCATTTGGAGACATTCGACTCACAGACAGCGAAATCTATTGCACCTTTATGTTCTTATGTTGCTTGTTTCAATACTAGATCTAAACTCTTGCTTGTTATGACTTGAATTGAATTGCATATCTTGCTTGCCTTACTATAAAGTTCTTTTATGTTGGTAGCATGTCACCACAGAAATTAAGATTGTTATCATTTACCTACTCGAGGACTAGTAGGAATTAAGCTCGGGGATGTTGATACGTCCCAAACGTATCTATAATTTCTGCTTTCTCCATGCATGTTTTGGGTGATATTTCTATGTGTTTGCTACACTTTTATACCTTTTAAACATATTTGGAATAACCTACTAACTCAGTGCACCCAGTGCTAGTTTCTGTATGTTCTGTCCGCGCATTGCAGAAAAAGGTGAAAAATCAAATTGCCCGGAAAATTCCACGAAAAATATATAAAAATCAATGTTCCAGAAGAGTCCTCCAGCCGGAGGATGAGGTCAAGGGGTGGCCTACAGCCCCCAGACGGCCTCCTGGCACGCCCAGGGGGGACCCGCGCCACCTGGCCGCCTGGGTGATGTGGGGCCCCCATGGTGGCCCACTTTGGCTCTTATTTATTCTCCCGTCGAGGAAACCCTGATTCCAGAACTCCCTTTTCCAAAAGCGATTCCGATTTCCGTCGCCATCGCCAACAAGCTTCGGAGGACCAGAATTCCTGTGCCGGCACCCTGCCGGGACGGGGAAGTGCCCCGGATTCATCTCCATCGACGTTGCTCCCTCCCTCCATGACGCGGGAGTAGTTCCTCCTAGGGGCTGAGGCTTCTACAAGTAGCTACGTGGTTCTCTCTCTCTCCCATGATGTGATCTTGATTGTGATCATTGGCTATGTTAATCTCGTTGTCTCCCATGATGTTTCCCCTTCTTCTATGTATTGGATTGATGTACTCCTTTGGTGATATCTCCGGAGTCCACGATGACGCGTAGGACTCCATTATTATGGTGATATGGATCATGAGATTTGTTCTTTTTGTTGGATTGAATCATGGCTTGAGAGTCTCTTGATGCTTGTCTTGAGTATAGTTTGCGTAGTGCTTCGGTGACAGGATGGGTGCTTTGTCGATTTAGAAAGAAACTACTCTTGAGATATGTTGTGGTGTTTGTTAGTACTATCTTTGGATGCTCAAAGTGACAATGTGGGGAATCCATAAACGTGGAATACAAACTCTAAGGTGTGCTTTCGTAGCCCTACACAATTTTCATCCTCTTTTGATCCACACACAGAATGATATCCAAGTTATGTCTTCCTTGCATGAAATATCATGTGTTTCAATTATGTTGATGTTGTCGGGAGTTTCCACTAGTGAAAGTATGAAGCCTAGGCCTTGTTTCTCACCATTGTTACACTGTTTGTGCTCACGTTTACTACTTGCTACCTTGCTGTAATTTTTATTACAGATTTATATTACCTTGCTTTGCCACACCTATCATCCATATTTTACCATCTCTTCCCCGAACTAGTGCACCTATACAATTTACCATTGGATTAGGTGTGTTGGGGACACAAGAGACTTCTTATTTATTAATTGCAGGGTTGATTGAGAGAGACCATCTTCAACCTCTACTTCCCTGAGTTCAATAAACCTTAGGTCATCCACTTGACGGAAATTGCTGCTGTCCTACAAAACTCTGCGCTTGGAGGCCCAATATAGTCTACAAGAATAGAAGCATGTGTAGACATCAAACTATTTCTAGCGCGGTTGCCGGGGAAGTAAGCATTTGAAGGTATATCTTTAGATCTCGCAATTAAATATGTTTGTTTCATGTTTTTATTTTCACTAGTTAGGCTTATGGAAACATAAAATAAAGTGAGAGAGCTATATGAGCTCTACCTTGAATTGGGATATGAAGTGTTTGAAGAGAAAATAAAAAAACCTATGGAACTTTATTTTCATAATCTTCATGATTGCAATGTTACTAGTATGTCTTATTTTTAATATCTTTGATGCTAATGACATGCAAAGCCATAAGCTTGGGGATGATATGTCTTATGAAGATGATCTTTTTAGCCCCCCCCCCCCCAAGTTCTGAGGAGGAAATTTATTTTGATGATACTTTGCCTCCTATCTATGATGATTATTGTGATGACACTTATGCTATAAAGAATAAGTTTTTGCAAGTGGATCATGATAAGAATGAGTCATGTGATAGATATTTTGTTGAGTTTGCTCCCACTATTACTAATGAGAAGGATTTTGCTTATGTGGGGAGTAATAAATTTTCTATGCTTGTGGATCATGATAAGAATTTTTTATGTGATACATATATTGTTGAGTTTATTCATGATGCCACCGAAAATTACTATGAGAGAGGGATGTAACACCCCGGGTGTCACGCTACAGTAATCACCTTGTTAATTTCCATGTCATGATGATTAAGCAAGGGATAATCCCCCTTGATCAAGTCTAGTTCTAATCCAAATTCATTTGGAAATTCAAAACCATGTGGGAAAATAAAGTTGTTCCAAAAATTGTACCAACAATTTTATTAAATGCCAAATAATCAGCAGGTCATATTAAAAATGAAATGGGGTTTTATTAAAATGTTTTAATATCAAAATAAATAAAAAACAGTAGCTAGAAAAAACCATTTAACACTTTAAAATAAATAATAATTATCAAATGAATTTATTTGTGAGCAAAACTTTTTGTGGCACTAAAGTATGGTGTAATAATAATACTAGAGCTTGTCACATATTCTACAGAAGTCTATTGGTTGGCAAACAAAGTTAACACAGAAAAGAATAAAGAAAACAAAGCATAAAATGGGAAAACACCTATCTACCGCTCTGGGAAACACCAGCCCACCCGGGGCCCATCCCACCCTAACCCCATCTTCTTCCCCACTGTTCCTCCGACCGCGTCGTCATGGCGACCGTGGCTGCCGTGGCCACCACAGCCGGCTCGCACGCGCGTCGCTACAGGAGCACCGCGAGGATAAGAACGCCCCCTGCCCCCCTCACAAACCCTAGATCGAACTCCTTCCCCCTAACCCTCGTCTCCCTCGCGCAACAGAGCCCGCCATGGCTCGCCGTGGCCACGCCACTGACATGCGCACGCCCGCCGGCCACCCAGGGGCACGCCGCCGTGTCTTGGCGCCTTGACGGGGACGTCCACGTCGCCCAGAACGGCCAGCCATGGCCGGGACGCCGCGGGCGATGCCAATCGGGCCGCCTCTATCCGCCGGCTGCCATGCCCTCTCCCCCGCGATTCGTCTCTGTCGCTCGCCTCTGGCCTCCCCGAACTCGTCCACGCGCCTGCTGTGAGCCCTCCTCTCGCTTTCCCTTCTTCCCGTCACCGATTCCAGGCCGTATTGCCCCTCCTCGCCGCGCTCCGGCTACAGCCATCTGCCATGGCAATGGCGCACTCGCCGCGCCGTTTCCCCTTGCACCGCGACCCGCACGGGACCCCACCGCCGTCCTGGCCGAAAGGGCTCCCGCCGCGCAACCCCGTTGTGCCGCCCCCTGCAGCGCCTCCCCCTCGCCGGCGAGGCCTAGCTGCCGTGCCCAGCTTGCCGCCGGGGGGGGCACTGGTTAATTAACCAGGGGCAAATTCCCCACCCCCTAACCCCCCCCCCCTAATTAAGCTATTTAATTTAACTATCCCCCCCCCCACTTCATATGACATGTGGGGCCCCCTGATTAAGTAACTAACTAAAAATGCTTATTAGTAATATGTGAGTATGACAAGTAGGCCCCACTGCCTTTTGAGATTAATTAAAATATTGTTTATTAAATGTGTAGATGACATGTGGGTCCAGGGCATTATTTATAATAAAAATAAATTGATTAATAACCAGAGGCTGACATGTGGGACCCCACTGTTAATTAAATTATTAAAATGGTTTTATTACCTGTCAGGCTGACCAGTGGGTCCCACTGGTCAGGTTTGACCAGTCAGGCTATACGTATAACAACCACCCCCCTCTAGCATACCGAACATCGAACCGTCCCCCTCCGGACCGTCTATCCGATGATTTGTCCGGTACTGTCAAAGTACCCGGATGAATTTATTCCGAACACGAAAGTTGTCCAGAATGGTTAACCTAACACGGATACACCCCCCTTATCTTTGTCAGATGTCCATGACACCTCTGCCATGAACCCTTCCCCCTCCAGACACCCTGTCCGGTAATCACCCGGAGTCGGTATTTCATCCCCGGATGAATTCCCGCTCTGAGCAAAACACGTTGCGCTGCGTTAGAACCCTGTTAACATTGCGTTTGCCATGTCTTGTATTTGTATTGCTATTATTGCCGTGTATTTATTGTTTCTCCCCCCCCTCTTATTGTCCGATAGACCCGAGGACCGTTGTCGACGCCCGTGTGATCGACTACGTCGTCGACGACTGTACCCCTACCGTCGAGATTCCAGGCAAGCAGAGCCATTCTCTTCCCAGATATCACCTATCTATTCTGTACATTTCTTGCACTAGGCATTGTTACTACTGCTGCTACAATTACAATCCTATTCAATTGCATAGCCTGTTTTTGTCGCCCCTTGATGTACCTTCCTTTATCCTATGTTGCCTATGATATTTATGCATTATATTCAACAGTGAGCCCTGCGCATTGTTAGCTAGGATTAGATAGCGGGTCGTGACCACTCAAGGGAGTGACACGGATACGATATATTAACTGCACAGGTACAGTACATGCAGACACCATCTAAGGCCTCTAGCTCGGCTCTGCCGATCCACCATCAAGTGCGAGCTATCAAGGAATAATCCTTGTACTCCACTCGTTGCTGGCTCTGTATAGCCACTCTAGGTACCTGAGCAACGGCTGTCCTTAAAGGTAAGGAAGTCGGGCGACCCAACGGTGCCCGCGAGCGGTATTGCGTCGGGAACGACAGGGAGGGTACGACCGACGTTACTGGCGTTCTTGGCCCCTGCTCGTATCTCGCTAGAGTTACCAAACCACGAAAAGTCGAGCTCTACCAAGAGCACACGCGAGACAAGGTAAGGAGACGGTTCACCTTGTCTGTAACCGCAGAGACTTGGTGGGACGACAGGGCAGGCACCGATGTACTGGTGGTCCTGACTGCTGTCATTGACCGCGGGTCAGTTAAGTCGAGGCAACGATAACGGTTGCCACGCAGGTTAATTAAAATTCTAAATGGTTGGGCGGATGTCTTGAGTAGCCTTTTGGCTTGTACGCACTACCTACACGTGGGACGAGGAGTGTGGGCTCCCCTGCATCGTAGTCTCGTTCGAGGGTCTTCAGACGTCAGCAGTATCGCGGGCTGATTGCCGGGAAGTGGTGTTGTCTTCTCTTGCTCCAGCGGTGTATTTGTATTTGCTTTGATTTTGCTTCACAGGCCAGTCACGCACCGTGCAGGAGTACGTTCGGGTTAGGGTCCAAATCCCGGCGTACATAGGACATAGTCCGGCGGATGACCTCTCTATTGATTGCCGACGGATGGGCTACTTTGTGTCGGATAGCTTCGGTGAGGTGTTCACTGACAAGGTGTACGCCACCCTGGAGATCCGAGCGTCGTAGAGTCACGCCAGTGCACCCCTGCAGGGAAGATTAATCTATTCGAATAGTCGTGTCCACGGTAACAGGACGCTGTATGTTGAAGCTGGATCTTACCACTACGAACTATACTATTAAACTGTATGGTTCCGGGTCTTTTTCCTCGCAGGGAGTCGAGGAAGGGAACTCGGAGGCATTATTATTATTAATCATTACAACTTATATTATACAATGTTGCAGGAACTTCTGCTTCGTTGTTACTTTATGCTTTATATGAACTGTTGGATGTTTCTCTTCTCATGCTGCAAGACTCGTCAGAAGAGGCTAGTCTTCGATAGGCCTAGTTTCTTACCCTTATTCTGATTTCTACCTTGCAGTCCACTATATACAGCCTCCCCTTTCCATTTGATACAATGCATAATGCTTAGTAGCGGACGTAAGACTCACGGGTATGCTAGATACTCACCTTTGCTTTATTTCCCCCCTTTTTGTTTTGCCTGATCGGCCGCTGCAGTCAACGTTGGAGCCTTGGAGTCTAGGAGCAGGAGATCCCCGATGCCGACTACCTACACATGAAGATCCCCGATGCCTTCTACGACGTCGAGTCCCCCCGTTGACCAAGAGTAGTTTGGAGGTTCCCAGGCAGGAGGACTCGCCTTTTCGATCTGTTGTTATTTGTGCTAGCCTTCTTAAGGCAATCTTGTATCCTTGTGTCTGTACTCAGATACTATTGCTTCCGCTAACTTTGTGCTCTCGAGCTGTTGTATTCGAGCCCTCGTGGCCCCTGGCTTTTATTAAACAACTTGTATTATTTTATTTGTAGAGTTGTGTTGTAATATCTTACCGTGAGTCCCCGATCTCGATCGTGTACCTTGCGTGTATGATTACTGTACACGATCTGATTTTCGGGGCGTCACAAGGGAGACATGGCTTCACATATCTCAATCATATGAAGCTCCCTCTCTCCATGATGAAAATTTTGAAGTTGCACTTGTTTTGCCTTCCTATGCTTATTGCTTTGTGCTTCCATGAATTATTTCATTGCAGTATTCCTATGCATAGGAAGCATGTTAGACTTAAATGTGTTTGGTATTTGCTTCTTGATGCTCTCTTTTGTTCTTCAAATCTTATTCCTACGAGAGCATCATTAAAGTCTTAAGCCTATCTTTATGGCTATAAAGAAAGAGCTCTAGGGAGATACCCCTTGTTATCTTTACTTTCAGTTTGTTCTTTCAGTTTTTAGTGGTCTTGATGTCTGTTACTACTGTAGCAACATAATTGTATCTTTACTTTTCAAGCCTTGTGCCAAGTTTTAGCCTCCGATTGCAAGAAAGTTCAAAAGTTGTGACATGCTGTCCGGAAACAGATTTGGTCTGCTTGACGGAAAAAATCACGATAAATCACCAGATCAAATTTTTGATCTGAATTTTTTGACAATATGCTCTATACTATTATCTTTCTGGCGGCTGTTCTGATTTTTTTTATTTGAGTTGCAGAAGTACCCCAAAAAAATTATTTACTACCTGCTGGTCTGTTTTTACATATTCTGCCATGTTTTGCTTTTTCACCGTTTTGCAAATATTAAGCTTGCTTTTCTTTGCGAAAACTTTTTGGAAATCAAGAGAAGCAGTAGCTCTTCAAGAAAATCTTTATTCGCAGTGGATAAAATATATTTATTTATGGGTACTAACCACTCTAATGAGCTTATGATGAGTTTCGTATGAAGGGAGTTTTCAAGTATGAGATGGAAGATGATCAAAGAAGACCCGGGAGTGTCAAAATATCAAGATTGTGGATGCTCCCATGCACCCCTAAGAAATATCCAAGGGGACTAAAGCGTCCAAGCTTGGGGATTCCCCCGTTCATCCCCTTCTCCATCAATAATCATCAGTTCGTCCTTCTCCATGCTATATTTTTATTTCTTCATGTGTTATGTGCTAAACTTGGAGCGTCTCGCTCTTCCCTTATCAATTTGTTTTATTTTTCTTGCTGTTCATAACAAGTTGGACTCTATCCTTCATTTCTTGGGAGAGAAACACACTCCACTCCACCCTAGAACACAACATAGGTTTGCATGCTTACCTTTTTGTGTGTGTTCTTTATCTTTTCGTAGCTGCTGTCATGCTTAGCTCTTGTTTTCATGCTTATATTTTTATGAGATTTTATTTAGGTTGTTACTTTTGGAACTCTCTAGAGTTATCATGCTTATCTTGTTTAGAGAATTGTCTTGTTGCACTGAGTTGTGTGTCTTGCATGAGTAGGTAATGGAGGTTGCTATTATAGGTGTAGTAGTCACTCGAAATAGTTTTGAGTTATTGATTTGAGTAATGTTTGGACTTTTTGTGCCAAGATCTTGTGCCTATTAGTGATAGGTGTCGTATTTTGGGCAATCCATGCTTATTTTCGAAAACTACAAAAATTAGTTGAGAACTCTAGCTACTAGATGGATCGCTAACCTCTGGAGGGGTTGGAATATATAGAGTACCCTCACGTACCATGGGTTGAGGATGCGCAAGGATAACCAAACCCCCATACACTCCTCCTCGGGGTACTTGTCTCTTTGTGAGCCTCCTGATTAGTTAGAGAGTTACCCATAATAAGTGCATGAGTTCTTCGGACTAATGCGAGTATTCGATTGTTGACACTTCCACCATCCATATTTTTCTAGCCTCTTTGGTACCGTGCATTGCTCTTTCTCATCTTGAGAGTTGGTGCAAACTTCGCCGGTGCATCCAAACCCTTGGCATGATACCCTCTGTAATCATAAGCCTCATTATTTATTTCCTCAAAACAACCACCATACCTACCTATCATGGCATTTCCATAGCCTTTCCGAGATACATTGCCATGCAACATTGATACGACCAAAATGCATAATTATTTTATATCGTAATTCACCCCTATTCATTGCTATATTTCACATTATGATACTATTCTTATGTTGTTTTGGCTTGTTTTACACAGTTTGCAACTTTCTGGTGCCGAAACAGCAGACGTAGGGTTCAACGGAGAAAAGTGGATATTGAGGTGCTGAAACAGAACATCTCAAAATGCGCTGAAAATCGACGGAGGATAGTTTCCAGAAGAATAACGAAGCTTTGACGAAAAGGAGCCAGAGGGGGGCCACCAGGTGCCCAGGCAGCCCCCACCAGGGGCGCGCCGGGAGGCCGCCTGCACCCCTGGGGAAACTTCCGGCTCCCCCCTTTGGCATATATATCCACCGTCACCTGAAAACCCTAAAGAGAGAGGAGTTTCGCGAGTTCCGCCACCTCTCCGTGGAGGAAACCTACAGAGAAGAAAAGACATCTCCGGCGGGCAGATTGCACCGGGGAGAATACCTCCCGGAAGGGGAGATCATCGCCATCGTCATCACCATCATAACGGGCATCATCGAGATAATCATTAACATCATCCCCAACATCAGCACCATCTCCATATTCATCCCATCTCATCTCTCAATTGCAGCTTGTGTTGTATTCCGTACCATCTATCCTCTCTACTCTACCAGTGTTGATTAATCTTTTGTGGTGAATGCTATTGAGTTTTCTTGGAGAAATATTGTTATGTCCAGATTGTTTGTCATCTATTTATCACCACTGATCATGATCTTTTTTATGTCTTGTGAGTAGTTACTTTAGTTCTTGAGGACATGTGAGAAGTCTAGTTGTTAGTAGTCATATGATGTTGAAGTAATATGTGTTGTTTGATATTTAAGTTGTGTTGTTATTTTCCTAGAGGTGTTGTGTGAGTCGAACACAGAACACTTCACCTTGTTAAGGACCTAGGGGAACACATTGTGTATAAAGGATGATTATGGTGGGTTGCCGGAGTGACAGAAACCTGGACCCCAGTTTGCACACTTTTGCACAAGGGAATAATGGATCCTTGATCTTATTACTGTGGTTAGGCTTTTGCCTTATTTTCTACCTTGTATTTGCGAATTCTTGCAAGGTCTTTAACCGTAAGAGTGCATTTATCTTATTCTAGAAGGTGTACTAGCATAGACCCACCCACTCAACACTTATCAACACAAAACATAGTACCGATACGGAATATGGCGAAAGCAGATGACTACCTCTCCCGTGTGCCCTCAAGAACGCTTTAGCCTTTATAAGTCCAGTTGCCAGGCTTATCCTTTGCTCAAAAGGATTGGGCCACTTTTTTCTCCTCGTCACCTTTCACTTTGCTTGTTTTTACCTTCTCGTTTCTTATACCGAAAACCCCTAAAAAGTTAGATTTCAGTGTTTGTAGTTATTCCTTGACCAAAGTCACTTATTTATACCTTCTGCTCCTCGTTGGGTTCGACAATCTTACTTATAGAAAATGCTACAATAGATCCCCTACAGTTGAGGGTCATCAAGTACTGTTTTTGGCGCCGTTTCCCGGGAGCGTAGCGCTATTAGTAAGTGACGTTGGTAAGGAAAGATTTATATTTTGCGTGTTGTTTTTATTTTGTTGTTGCTACTTTTTGTCCTTATGGACACCTCTACCCTTGGTTCATTGATTTTGGGTAAACGCCCCACTACTGTGGTGGTTGCTCCCACCCCTACTGAAATTGTGCCTTATAAAATACCAACTGGTATTATCGATTATGTATTGGCTAATCGTTATGCAGGAGACAGACACCCAGGTGAACACTTGCTATATTTATCACAACTATGTTCATTATTTAAGCTTCCAGGTGTGTCAATGGATTGTGATGAGGAAATTATTCTCCGTAGAACTTATATATAAAGCTTCAGATTGGTATAAGCTCCTCGATAACTCACATTTGCTTAATTGGCAAGATCTTATGTCTTTCTTTTATACAAAGTTTTATCCTCCTCATGAAATTCATCGAGACAGGAACTATATCTATAACTTTTGGTCTCGTGACGGAGAAAGCATCGCTCAATCTTGGGGGAGATTGAAGTCCCTAATGCTCAAATGTCCTATTCATGAGCTCCCCAAAGATATTATACTTACAAAATTTTATGCCAGGCTTTCTCGTCAGGATACGGAGATGTTGGCTGCCTCCTCTAGTGGGGTATTTCAAACAAGAAGCGTTGAAAAGAGATGTGATCTCATTGAAAGGATTCAAAAGTTCACTGAAGACTGGGAAATTGATAAGGTATTGAACCCGTTATAAATTATGAGCATGATTATATTGAGAGCTATGTGAAAACTGATTAGTTTAATACCTTTTTTGTCTAAAATTGGTCTTGACTCCCAGCTAATGATTGATTTTTGTAAGAACTTTGCCACTCATATTGACTCTTCTAAGGAGGAGAAGGATCACTACCATAAACCCTTCAAAGAATTACCTGTTGATATTAATGTTGCTGACCCTATTTTTCCTGTAGCTATATATGAAAACCCCCTTTTCCTGCAAGGAGAAAGGAGCACACTTTTGTGACAGGCATAATAAATAAAAGTGAGAGAAGAACTGACGAGCCTGAGGACCAGATCAACATCGATCCTCAAGCTGCGATGGTTAAAGACCTAGTTACTAATGATGTTTTAGATTACAATATAGATTTTCGTGCTGTTTCCACTAACATTGTTAAAACCAAGAATAAAGGCCCAATTTCAGGTACACCAGTTGTATCTGTTAAGATAAGAGATCATAATTATTATGGGCTATGTGATTTGGGATCGAGTTCTAGCGCCATTCCTTATTCACTCTATCAGGAGATCATGGGTGAGATTTCACCCTGTGAACTTGAAGAGGTTGATGTTACCATTTACCTAGCAAATAAAGAAACTATCTCTCCCATTGGAATTGTGAGAGATGCTGAAGTACTATGTGGAAAGGTAAAGTATCCTACTGACCTTCTAGTACTTGGTTCAGTGCAAGATAGTTTTTGCCCTGTTATTTTTGGCAGGCCTTTCCTCAACACTTGTGGAGATATAATAGATTGCAGGAAAAGTAAAGTTTCCGTTGAATTGAATGGTGAGCCTTATGAATTTAATTTTTCTAAGTTCTCTAAGCAGCCTCGTGGTACGGATTTGTCTAGTAATGATAAAATTGTTGAAGATATTGCCTCTATTGCTATTCCGCCTAACGATCCTTTGCAGCAATATATGGAGGACCACGAGAATGATATGCACATGCATGAAACAAATGAGCTAGATGAAATATTCTTAAGGCAATCTGCTATCCTGAAGCACAACCTTCCGGTTGAACCTTTAGGAATCCTTGCACAACCAAAAGAAGACCCAGTGTTTGATCTCAAACCACTCCCCGATGCGCTCAAGTACGCTTATTTAGATGAAAAGAAAATTTATCTTGTTATTATCAATGCTAACCTTTCAGGATTTGAAGAAGAGCAATTATTGGAGACACTTCGTAGACACCGTGGTGCCCTTGGCTATACCCTTGATGACCTTAAGGGAATTAGTCCATCAATTTGCCAACCCACTATCAATTTCGAGCCCGATGCTAAACCAGTTGTTGATTATCAACGACGGTTGAACCCAAGGATGAAGGACGTGGTTAGGACTGAAATTCTCAAGCTTCTAGCCGCAGGTATCATCTATTCTATAGTTGATAGTAAGTGTGTAAAGTCCAGTTTGTTGTGTTCCTAAGAAAGGAGGTATGACTGTTGTTCCTAATGATAAAAATGAACTAATACCTCAAAGAGTTGTTATTGGATATAGAATGTGTATTGATTACAGGAAGTTGAACAAGGCAACCAGGAAAGACCATTTCATATCGAAGAAGTCTACCGCGCCGGTGCAACCAAGATTAACAATTTGAAGGCACCAAACCTCAAGTTTTGAATGGGCAAGGACTCAAGCATTACATGGCAGGAGACCCTGTCAATGTTGATGTGAATTTGATACACACAACAACTCATGAAGAATATGTTGCAGCCCTATTTCAGACAACAGCAGAAGCAGAATAAGAAAAGGTATGTATTACGGTAAGCAAACATCGCGAACATCAATAAAAGTTCAATATTATGAGTATCTGCAAAATTAGGAAAATTCGAGGCCTAAGTGGAGCCGGAGAGGAGCTCCAGGGGGTCCAGGCGCCCCCTGGCGCGACCTACCTCCTGGACGCGGCGGGAGGCCGCCTGGGCACCCCGGAGTCCGTCTCCGGCCCCACTTTGGCGTGTTACTTTCCTTCTGTTGCAAAAAATTTTGCTATATATTTGCCCGGATCGTCCCGGCACCGTATCTCGCGATTTCGTGTGTTTTCTTTTTGAGCGGTTTATTCCATGAAATCTTTCATCTAGACCTAGGTTCCATGGCTTCCCCAAGTTTCCCCAAGGACAAGTTCATCATCAACGTCATCAACCCTTACCTCGCTGAGGTGAAGAAGCACCCTCAAACCTTTCGGGTGGAGGATGGCGTCCTCCAACAAGAAGATCTGAAGGGACCTGTCAAGGAGGGGAGCATCGAGGCTAGGCTGTAAGAAGTGGAGCAAGAAGTATTCAAGTACAATAAGATGGTCAAGCGTGGTGTTGAATCCAACTTCGACATCAACAACGATCTGAAGACACACTACATGAAGGGGATGAAGGAGATGTGGTCAAGTGTGACCGAACTGGAAGAAAATTTGATTGAGCTCCAAGGGAATATTTATGATCTTCACAACCAGAACTGTGAGTATGAACTAAAGTTTTTGCGCATGGGTTTAGGTGATGAGTGCAGGATCCCGGAGACTGACATCTCATATGAGACTAGAGAACCCATTCCATGGAAGCGCTTCGCAAAGGACTACGTGATCAACAAGAATAGGAATGAGGAGTGAAATCTCCTTGGGTAATGGCATCCCCTTAGCTTGTTCCAAGCTTGGGGGAGTGCCCGGTATCTTTATCTTTATCTTAATCTTGTAGGGTCAAGTAGAGTCGTATCATGTCTAGGGAAGTTATCTTATGAAATAGGTGTTTGCATTGAGGTCTATCACTCCTTTGTGGAGAGTCTTGTATCCGAGAGTGAGGAGTCGTCTGTGATGGAGTATTAATGACAACTCTATTGGTTCCCTCGCTGCACTCGGTATTCTCTTCACGCAATCGACCTTATATGATGATTCTTATGGGGAGTATTGACTTTATATCAGGTATGGCTTTGAAAACTTTATTTAAATCTTGGAACACATAGCTTCGGTCATAACAACAAGCATGATTTTCTCAAAGTAGGGACATAGCCAAAACCTGTATGTTATTATGCTTGAAGTGTTATGTTGACAAGGAAGATAACTTGATGTGTAATGCTTACCTTAATGTTTATGCTTTATATGCTTTGCATCTAAGTCATCATCAATTGTCTGTTCTCTCAAATCCTTTGCTAACAAAACTCTGTACTAAGCAGTTTTCTGCCTGTGCATCCATACCATGAAACCAATATCTTCCATATGATTCCACCATACCTTCCTATTCGTGGTATTTCCCTACCACTCCTACAAGTATAGAATGCATGTGTTATTCTTAAAGGTTAAAAATCTTCTGTTTTGTGCCTCTGGTTTAGCTCATGAGGAAGTAGTAGGTAATTCATGATCTTCTTAAGTTGGACAAGTTTTACCCTGCGATTGCGTGTCTAATCTGCAAACCCATAATACGAGGAGGAATTGGCATGAGTGCGCCCAACTCGCAAGATAATATAACAAACAAACCCTCCTTCACGCTTGGTCTATGAGAAATCAGAAACTTTGGCAGTGATAAACAAAAGAGATTAAGGGGATGTGATCGTCCCCACATAGGAGTCGTTCCTCGAAGCTTGTCCAGCTTGAGAAGTAATTGAGCTATCTATTAGAATTCGTTGACAAACTATGCACCTCCCAAAACTTGTTTTCATTCTGTTTGATTTAAGGATACACTACAGGAAGCTGACGGCAAACATATGAAAAGCTGACGACAACGCCTTTGCCGTCAGCTCCACGACGGCAAACCTGTTGTCAGCTCATCAGTCGGCAGTGAGATGCTTTGCCGTCAGCTTAAAATCGACCGACGGCAAAGTGTTTGTCGTCAGTCATTTCGCACTGGCTGACGGCAAAGCCTCTCGTACGGCCAGCCTCTGACTTAACCCCGTGGGATGAGTTAACGGCGTGCATTGCCGTCAGTTTGCCGTCCGGCTGACGGAAAAGCACTTGCCTAGGCCCACATGACAGCAGTTTGCCAGGGGTTGTGCACTTTGCCGTCAGCTCATGCTCGGTTGACGGCAAAGCAGTGACCAAATGGTCACTACCACAGTCCAGATTGCACAGGCTGCCGCCACGTGTCCTCTTTGCCGTCAGCTTGCCGACGGCAAAGACGTTGCCGTCAGCAAGCTGACGGCAAAGCTCTCTGTTTGTTTCTTTTTAATTTGTTTTTCTTTAATTCCCTGCATATAAACAATAATATATATATGTATGGAATGCGATCCACAAGTCATATATACAATCAGAATGCCATCCACAAGTTATATATACAAAAATAAGCCATCCACAAGTCAAATATACAAAAATAAGCCATCCACAAGTCATATAAAAAAAAGAAGCCATCTCCATGTTTAAAAAAGCAAGTCATCTCCATGTTTAAAACAGCAAGCCATCTCCAAGTTTAAAACAACAAGTCATCATATATACAAAAGGAAAGTGCCCAACATGATATACATCTACAAGTCATCTCCATCCTAACATACTATATCTACAACAAAGAAGCATCCATCCGTGCATAAAGGCAAATCTGCAAAATGAAAACATAATCATATGTTAGTTACGGAAAAGAAGAAATCCAAAATGATGAAAAGATGAAAAGGAAAAAGAAAAAGAAGAAAAGAAGAAGAGTAAGGTGAAGAATAGTAAGGAGAAGAATAGGAAGAATAAGAATAAGATGAAAAGAAGAAGAGAAGATGGAGAAAAAGAAAGAAGAGAAAAAGGAAGAATAAGAAGAACTTTTCTTCTTTTGCTTTCTTTTTCACCTCTTTCTTCTTCACTTCTTTCTTTTCCTCCTCTCCTTCTTCTTATTCGACTATACTTCTTCTTCTTAGACCTAAAGAGCTAAATATATCTCATTTTAGATCTAACTAAGTCATTAATTCATTTTTGAGCTTTATATGCGAAGTATAAGTCATTTTTAGGTTTATAAGCCACTTAAGCTAGTAAATTAATTATTGAGTTTTATAAGACAAGTATAAGTCATTGTTGAACTTAATAAGCTTATAAAATCTAATTTGAGCTTTACAAGCTTATAAAGGCAAGTTTGAGCTTTATAAGCTTATAAAGTCACTATTGAGCTTTTATAAGCCAAGTATAACTCAATTTTCATCGAACTAAGCTATTAATATCATTTTTCAGCTTTCTGAGCTTATGAAGTCATTGAGGAGCTATTATAAGCCAAGTATAAGTCATTTTTGAGGTTTACAAGCTTATAAAGCCAAGTATAAGCTTTATAAGCTTATATAGTCATTTTTTAGATTTTATAAGCCAAGTATAATTCAATATTTATGTAACTAAGCTATTACTACCATTATTGAGCTTTATGAGCATATAAAGTCATTGATGAGATTTATGTAACTTACCGGAGGCCACCTCAAGGTTGAGAAGCGCCGCCATGTGGGTTGCTCGGGGATTCACTAGGAGATTCTTGTGGGTTGTGAGATGCAGCTCCGGAATTATGCTGCAACAAAGGATGAGTTGCAATGTGGTAAGCATGACGACACTTGATGTTATAAGACCGGGCTATATTGATCATTGAAAGAAACTTACCGTTCCTGGAGGAGAAGCGATAGCCGTCGGCATCGGTGGAGGGGTAAGACCTTGCTTCTCCCACATACTCTGCGAGTTAGTTTTTGAGGACTCGAGCATATTAGAAAGTGAACCAAACATATGCATATGCATTCTTGGTGGATATATATGAAAAATTAGTAACATACCGAGAAGAGGTCGTACATGGTCTTCGTCTGGGCATTATTGTGTGCCCTCTCCTCCTCGAGTATTCTCTGGGTCCTCTCCTCCGCCAGCCGGTCCCTCTCCGCAAGCTGCTCCGACAACATCTCTTGTGTTGCCTGTCGCTCCCTCTGAATGGCGTCCTGCAAACACTCAATAATATAGCAATTAATGTCATCATCCCTACGTAATCTAAAGAACGGAAAGAAAAATTGAGACAAAGTTATACCTGGATAGCAATGTCAACTGGCCGCGGGCGAGGTCGTATAGCAGGAGCGGAGCTCGTTTGCCTCGCCTTGATCTGAGGTAGAGTCTCCGGGAAATGTACGAAGCCATTGCATATGGAGGTGTTGCCATGATGCTTACCGCCACCAGAAATCATTAAGGCCTCTGGATCCATCTCCTCCATGCTCGGGTCAAACTGAGGACCGCGTAGCTCTTTCGCCACCTCAAAATAGGCCATCATCTTGTGGCAGGCTGCAGCGCGGGTGTACGCCTCAACACCGTCGCCCTCGGAATATGCCTTCACTGTTTTGTACTTTCCTTATGGGCCATGGCAAATGAGCGATATCCCTTAGGCACAGGCTGATTATGGTGTTTCGCCTACAATGAAAAGTAAAGAAAAGGCATGAAACGAATCAATTGATTAATGATGAAAGGACATGAAACTGAAAACAAAAAGGCACATACCCATTTTTTTGCGTACTCGTTGACGTTGAGATTGCCTTGGTGGTGTGCCCCACCTACCATTTGTGCACGCCTAGCCTTGGTGCTTTTGTGGGTGGACAACCAGGCATCACTGAGCCATTTGTCCACTATCGCCTCAAAGCAATCCATCTTATTTTCACACCATCTCGGGGCCGCCTATGAATTAATAATCTTATAAAGTCATTGAATAGCTTTTATAAGCCAAGTACAAGTCAAGTTTTATGTAACTAAGCTATTATTATAATTTTTGAGTTTTATAAGCTTATAGAGCCAAGTTTGACACTTATAAACTTATAAAGCCAAGTTTGAGCTTCATAAGGTTATAAAGAGAAGTTGGATCTAACTAGGCCTTACTTATAAGTGTAGGAATTTGAATTAGTTAGTAATTTACCTCCAAGTATTCATCCTTCTTAAGGAAAACTTTTCTACACTTCTTCTTGGCCTTCTTCACGCCCTTCTTGGCGTACCAATATCGAACACACTGAACACGCATCTCGTGCCTAGTGTTCGTGAGTAGCCTCACTCTCTCCTTCTCAAGATTCTTCTGGGCCGCCGGCTCCATCCCCTCCTCAACCCTATAGTAGCACTGAAAAATGCATCGAACATATGCTTAGATGAGTGAAATGATTCCAACGCTAATAAATGATTGCAATGCTTAGAATACTTACCCAAAAAGTAGCCACCACCATGTCGGCTTTGGTACGGCATTCAACGTTGTTGATGCGTTCATCTGGCGGGGCCGGGGCGGCTTTGTAGTGTGGCCAAGGGCTCAGGAACCCTACCCTCAACAGGCAATTGGACTAGCCCGGGGAACTGCTCCTTAAGCACGGCACCAAGGAGGCAGTTCGGATTCCGATCACCTTCCGGGTAACTCCACGCCCTTCAAAATAAGAACACAAATACATTAGTTGTTGTTGGACAATATGTACATGTATGATATATATATATACAAGGAACACAAAAAATTAATCAACTTACTTCTCCCCATCTGGCGCAATCAATTTCCTCTGCGCAGGGTCCGGACATGGTGGGAGCCGTGTCATACCACGCTGGTACACCGGCTTCTTGGAAGAGGAGCTTCCCTCACCCCCCCCCCTCAGCCCCGTCATCGCTATCATCATCCTCATCAGCATCATCATCATCCGTGCGAGCACGCTCCTCCCAAGGATCATCCCAACGAGGTTCCGTCGGCTGCCTCGGTGCCTCTGGTGTCTCCGACTGCACCGGCGGTGTCCGCTGCTCCGGTGCCTCCGACTGCACCGGCGGTGCCCGCTGCTCCGGTGTCTCCGACTGCACCGGCACTGCCGACTGCCTCGGTGCCTCCGGCGCCGGCGGCTTGCACCAGTGGATCCTGCACCGGTGAGACTGTCCTGTGAGTGGGTGACTCGGCTAGGGGTGGTGGTGAGTCGCTTCTATCAGCCGCCCTGATCGCTTTTGCGCGACCACCTCCTCGGCCACCAGATTTAGCTCTCTTTTGGCCTTTTCCCCGACCTCTCGCACGAGGCTGCTCAGCACGCGCCGGCGGCGAGCTGGCTGCTACAATATCCTCCAGCAACTCTCTCCGTAGAGGGAGAGGTGGGTCCCTACAGCTCGCCATGTGTCAACACCTGTTACAGAGTAAAGATGAATTAGTAAAGTAAGGAAATAAATAATACAAATTCATATATACAAAAAACAAACATATGCATATAAATATGAATTAGTACATTAAGGAAATAAATAATACAAATTCATATATACAAAAAACAAAAGAAAGTTGGGATGCATACAACTAATGATAGTCGGGATCATCTGTATCTTCTCCAGGATCAATAAAAACATCATCGTGACTATCACGCGTGTCGTCATGAATGATCTCTTCTCCGGGATCGGGTTCAGCGTCAACCACATTTCGAAAGCCTTTTTGTAACCGGTCAAGAAATGATAGGTCATCCGCATCGGTAACCTCTTCGTGTTCCACTTCTTCATCTTCCTCATCATCATCATCGGTAACCTTTTCGTCTTCCACTTCTTCCTCTTCCTCGGCATTGTCATTCTCTACTTCCATGTTCTGACGAAACGTAGAGGTTTTTCCGAAATGTTTTAGGGCCACACGTGTTTCTTGGAAGAATTCTCCGTCATATGTGTCTGGGTCTATGTGAGGTTGATAATCCTCTTCTTCATTGGGGGCAGGTAGTTTACCATGTGGCGGCACGTCATAGACGACATACCAATCTTCGAGATTCTTTACACTTTGGCAGGCCCATGGAAGATAGAAAACTTGTGTGGCCAGTTGAGCCACAATATAAACATCGACAACATTTAAACGGTTCTTCTGTTTAATTTCAACTAGCCCAACATGCTCATGAGTTCGTCTAGTGTCCTTCGGATCAAACCAATGACATTTGAAGACAACGGCGATCGGAGGATTTTCACCATAATATAGCAGTTTGTATATTTCTTCAACTATTCCATAATACTCGACTCCTCCATCTATAGTGGACACACCGGAATTCGTTGTTTTCCGATCGGGCATAGTTTGCTCTTTCATACCAGTACGAAAGCGATACCCATTGATGTCGTATTTTTCATATGTATGGACCTTAAAGTCAAAACCATTTGCGATTTGTCTCAATTCAGCGTCCATCGACTCTGAATTAGCCTAGAAGTTGAAACAGAAAGGCTTGTTGTATTAGTCGGTATTGAGACGACGAAGAAATAAAAATGGCTTGTATATTATATAAGAAGTACCGTTTGTGTAAACCAAGAGATGAAACCACGATTGCCGCCTCCCCGCTTCTCAAGAAGATTAATCTCTTCGATGGAGTCTTTTTCGACCGCCACTCCATTCGATAGTTGCGCGACGAATCGAATGTATCAAATAATTTAGAGAAGTTAGACACACAACTCGTCAAGAAGTTGCAGAACACTTAATATGTACCGCGCACTTTCTCGATGTATGGCCGCACTTCTGTCATGTTGGTCAAGATATACAATGTAATGATGCCCCATTACTCGAAGGTCAACGTCTTTGTCTTCATAACCCCACAAGGTGCGAGGCTCCCTTTAAAGAGTTTGAACTTGGATTCATGTCGCTCGGGCAAATTGTACCGAGGCTTTGGATTATGCAAATTGTAATTAGTGGTAGCATAGTGTGCTGTCACGAAGTTTTCCGCTTCCTCGACAACGAATGCCTCAGCCATTGATGCTTCAATTCTCCGTTTATTTTTACATTTTGCTCAAAGCGTCTTCTGCATTCTCTCAGTTGCATAGCACCAACGGTTTTGCACAGGGCCACCCAATCTTGCCTCCATCGGTAGATGCAAATTCATATGCTGCATCGTATTAAAGAAACCCGGTGGAAAGATCTTCTCTAACTTGCATATCAACTCCGGCGCCAGTTTTTCCATCTCTTCTATCACAATAGGCGATAATTCTTTAGCACAAAGAACACGGAAGAAATATCTTAGCTCTGCCATTACTAGCCATTCATCCTCGGGGATGTAGCCGCGCAAAATCACCGGCATTATCCGCTCAAGCCATATGTGCCAATCGTGACTCTTCAGCCCAAAGATTTTCAACTTTTCAAGACTTGCTCCCCTTGCTAGATTCGCTGCATACCCATCGGGGAACATCAACTTTTTTTTCACCCAGATGATGATTTCCCTCATGTTTTCCCTTTTAAGATTGAACCATGCCTTTGGCTTCTCCCAATTCTTCTTCCCTTTCGGTTGTCGCATGTTAAGTGACTTCCTATTACACAGACTCTCCTGATCGACTCTAGCCTTAACATTATCTTTCCCCTTATCAGTGCCGAACAATGTACCAAAAAGGGCCTCACCCATATTTTTTTCAGTGTGCATCATGTCAATGTTGTGTGGAAGAGCAAGGTCTTTGAAATAGGGGAGATCCCAAAAGCATGGGTTGTGGGTCCAAGCGTGTTCCGTATTATATCCCAAGAAATACCCTGGCCGGTTCAGATCAGGCTCTAGTGAGTTCAACTGATCAAGAATTTGTGCGCCTGTCATCATAGGTGGTGCCTCGTGATCGACAACTTTACCTTTGGTGAAATTCTTCTTGTCTTTTCTGAATCCATGGTCCAGAGGCAGGAATTGTCTATGCAAGTCGAAGAAAGAATACTTGCGACCCTCCGGCAGCCAATGAAACTTAAGAGCAGACTTGCATTGCGGGCATGGGAACCTTCCGTGCACGCACCATGCAACAAAAAGTGCAAACGCCGGCAGGTCATGCATGGAGTACATCAACCAAGCATGCATTTGGAAGTTTGTTTTGCTAGCTACGTCATATGTCCAGATCCCATTATCCCAAGCTTCTTTCAACTCATCCATCAGTGGTTGCAAGTACACATTCATATTTTTTCGGGATAATTGGGCCCCGGAACTATCAACGTCAAGAAGATGTGCTCTCTTTGCATAACTACTCCAGGGGGCAGATGATGGCTTCTCGCCCTTCGTTGGTTACCCCAAGTGGAAGGTTTGAGATGTAGTGCAGCAGCAGTTTTCCCTCGGTGAAGATACCAAGGTTTGTCTCCAGTAGGACTCCAGAGATGATAAGTAGGTCTCAGCGGCGCAACTGACGTGGACCTGCACACAGACACAGATAACTTTGTTCCCAACGAAGTTCAGAGAGGTTGTCAATCTCTCCGGTCTTGTTGTTCACAAAGGATAAAACACAAGGGATAATGATATCAAGTAAAAGCAGTAAAGTAAATATAGCTTGGAAATAATAATGAGGATATGGACCGGGATACGTGATGTTCACTAGTGATGTCTCTCTCCCAAAAGACAATAAAACTGCTATGTGAGGTAAACAAATTACAGAAGGGCAATTGACAGGATTATGAACGCACCGCAATGCTAACTATGCTACAAAAGAAAGGAAGAGGCTCAAAAGCACGGGAAGAACGCCAAAATAAGTAGACCGAAATCCATCTGCATCTACTACTAATCATCCACCTTGAGATATCTATCCAGAACATCTCGCTGGTATTAAGTTGCGAGCCCCACCCAAAGTGTAAACCCAAACCAACAGACAACTGCAATAAAAATAACTTTGCGTAAAGTAAACAATCCTTGTAACCGCAGTTACAAGCACCGTTGTTTTCCCCCTTGTGGCAACAATAAATCCCGTAGACTCATGTTTCTGTCACTCAAGCGTGTCATCGGGGGGCATGAACCCACAATCTAGCACAACGTTCCCTCTTGGAGTCACTGCCTACTACTTGGCCAAAGCAATAAACAACAACGGAGAACATGCAAGAATTACTTAGGATAAAAAATATAAGAGATAAAAACAAAATATATTACTCTATCACAATCTGAACATAATCTCATAATCCATCAGATCCCTCCAAACTAATCACGAGACATCCGGGGAGCATCCATGGTGGAGAGGAGACTCCCGGAGGTCAATCCTCCCTCCGGCAGGGTGCCGGGAAGAGGTCTTCTTGTGCTCCCGATCTTCGGAAGAGCGGCGGCGGCGGAATAGAGGCGAGTTTTGCGGAATAGGGTTCCTCTTCGCGAAGGGGGGCAGCCATAGGTGGACCAGGGGCCCCAAGCGCCCCCCTAGCGCGGCCAGGGGTGGGGCCGTGCTGGGTGGCTGCCTGGTCCCCCCTGGCTCCCCTCTGGCCCCTCCCGGGCTCTTCTCGAAGCTTCCGTCACGCTGATTTTTTATCTGAATTTTCCCAAATTTTTCTGGCACTTTTTATATGGGGGAAAACTGAAATAGAAAAACAGCAGAAAACAGGAACTAGCACTGGGGTGCACTGAGTTAATAGGTTAGTCCAAATATGATCAAAATTGTATGAAAGTGTATCTAGATCATCGCAATATCACACAAAACATGCATGGAGCAAGCAGAAATTATAGATACGTTTTGGACGTATCAACATCCCCAAGCTTAATTCCTGCTCGTCCTCGAGTAGGTAAATGATAACAACATAATTTCTGTGGTGACATGCTAGCAATCATAAAAGAACTTTGAAAAGTAAAGCAATCAAGGTTAGAGATTCAATTCAAGTCATAACATGCAAGAGTCTATATTAACATTGAAACAAGTAACAAAAGAACAATAGGTGCAAGAGCTCTCGCTGTCCGTGACTCGAATGTCTCCAAATGGTGTTTGCGTGCAAGAAGGGGGATAGGGAATACGAGAAAAATTAATTTTTGTGTTCAGAACTCAATCTACTAAAGTTTCACACTTGGTCTTCTTTGGAATCTTATCTTGACTCGTCCCCAGACCACTAGCCAGGTACAAGTCAATTTGATCCACTCCTTTTCGATATTTTGAGCACTCATGCAATGGATGAGCGTAAGCACAAGAGTTGACACTTAAGATGGCAAAGAGAGAAGTATGGTGGAGGAGGAAGACAAAAAGGATGAGAAAGGCTCACATCAATGAGGACAATCATAGGCAAGGGATGCCGAATGATAGATATGATGTGAGGAGTAGGGACTGCCATGCAACGGATGCACATACGAGCTAAGAAGCTCTCCAAACGAACTAGTGGGAGTGCATCTAACTTGCTCGCTCATGAAGACCTAGAGCTCGTTTGAGGAGGCTCATCCTTGGAATATGCAAGCCAAGTTCTATAGTGTGAAGGTCCCCACATAGCTATATGCATAATGATCATCTCTTTGGAGTACAAGGATATAAAGAGAGTACTAGTGTGGATCTCTCAAAAAATATAGTAGTGTTGCCCCTTTCTCTCTTTTTATTTCTTTTTCTCTTTTTTTCTAGTTTTTGTATCTTTTTGTGGCCTCAATGGCTCTTTCTATTTAACTCTCATTTGTCCTCTTTGGGATCTTTTAATGTGTCCACTTTGGGATCCTTTCCTCACTTAAGGGAAACACTCTATTTTACAAGAAGGTAAAGGAGATCTTTCACACTTTACAAGGTACTCAAAACATAAAGAAGATGTAACTATCATGAAGTATGCAATTTATGTCGCTGCCAGTGTAGCAAGAACATGTATGACATGAAGATCAAGTCATGAAGAGGTGGAAGTTGCATGGCAATATAACTCGGAAAGGCTATGGAAATGCCTTGATAGGTAGGTATGGTGGCTGTTTTGAGGGAAGATATAAGGAGGCTTATGATGACAGAGCGTATCATGCCAAGGGTTTGGAAGTACTGGCGAAGGTGGACACCAACTCTCGGAGTGAGAAGAAGGAAATGCACGGTACGGGAGAGGCTAGCAAAATATGGGAAGGTGGAAGTGTCAACTTTCAATACTTACATTAGTCCGAAGAACTCATGCACTTATTATCGGTAACTCTCAATCTAATAAGGAGGTTCACAAAGAGACAAGTACCCCGAGGAGGAGTTTATTGGGGTTTGGTTATCCTTGCACATCCTCGACTCATGGTACGTGAGTGTTCTCTGATATTCGACTCCTCAGAAGAGTAGTGATCCATCTAGTAGCTAGAGTTCTCAACTAGTTTTGTAGGTTTTGAAAATACACACGGATTTCCCAAAATATGACACCTATCACTAATAGGCAAGAGCTCTTGACACCAAAAGTTCAAACATTACTCACATCAATATCTCAAAACTATTGCAAGTTACTACTAAAATTAAATAGCAACCTCAATTACCTACTTTCAAAACAAGACATAACTCAGTGCAACAACCAACTCTCTTTAACAAGATAAACATGAAAACTAAAAAGATTTCCAGCAACAAACTAAACAAAAGCCAAGGCTCTTGCTAAAGACAAACTAAGACTAAAACTAAACATGGCAGTATCTATGAAAAGATAAAGAACACACAACATCAAAAAGATAAGCAGGAAAAATCCTATGATGTGTTCTAGATTTTGAAAGAGGAGCGTGTTTCTCTCCCACACAAAGTAAGACGGGATCTAACTTGTTATGAAAAGCAAGCAAAGCTAAAGAAAACTAAAAACAAAACCTAAGAGCGAGACGCTCCAAGCATAGCACATAACGCATGAAGTGATAAAAATATAGTGAGACGAAGGACGAACTGATGATTGTTGATGGAGAAGGGGATGCACGGGGGCATACCCAAGCTTAGATGCTTGAGTCTCCTTGAATATTTATTGGGGATGCATGGGGGCATCCCCAAGCTTGAGCGCTTGACACTCCTGGATCTTCTTTCATCATCTTCCATCACACACTTGAAAACTCCCTTCATACATAACTCATCATAAGCTGATTAGAGAGGTTAGTACCCTTAATAAATAAAAAATTTCCACTGGATATAAAGATATTCTTGAATAGCTATTGTTTCTCAAGAGTGCCAAAAAGTTTTTGCAAAGAAAAAGCAAGCTTAAGGTTTGCAAAAGTTAGGAGAGACAAAACGTGGCAGAATCTGTGAAAAACAGAACAGCAGATAGTAAAGAATTTTTTAGGGGCACTTCTACAACTCAAATCAAAAAACACAGAACATACGGAAGTTTCGTAATTGTATAGAGAATACTGTGTAAACATTTCAGCTCAAAAATATGAACTGGGATTTTTATGGAATTTTTCTTGTCACGAGGACAGAATCTGTTTTCTGGACAGCATGTCACAACTTTTACTTCCCTTGCCGTAAGAGGCTATAACTTGGCACAAAGCTGAAAAATAAAGATACAATGATGTTTCTACAGAAGTAACAATCATCAAGACACAACAAAAGCAAAAAGAAAACACCTAAATTCGTTGCGGGCTGCCTCCCGAAAGCGCTTTCTTTTATGCCTTTAAGCTAGGCTTAAAGATTGTAAAAGGTGCTCTCATAAGAATAAGAATTTGAAGCAAAAGAGAGCATCAAGAAACAAATATGAAACACATTTAGGCCTAACCCACTTCCTATGCATAGGCATCTTGTAAGAAAATAAGTCAAAGAAGCACAAAGTGACATGCATAGAAAGGTGGAACAGGAGCATCTTCAAAACTTTCAACATAAAGAGAGGAGTTTTAGTAATATGGAATTTTCTACAACCAGACTTCCCTCTCTCAAAATAATTTTCAGTAGTATCATGAACAACATCAAGAATATAACTATCAAATAAATCATGTTGTTCATGAACTGCAAGCACACGTGTATAGTTTTCAACACGGTCTTTAGGATTATAAGATAAATGCAACCCATCACATTGAGCCTTGATAAGAGCAAAGTTCTCCGGAGTTGGAGATTTCAAAAGGATAATAGGACAATCAAGTGTGGGTGCAATAGCAACAATTTCATGCTTAACATAAGGAACTATAGAGAGTTCATTTTTTGTCAGCATCATCCATAGTGGCATCTTGGCCATCAACAAAGCAAGTATCAAAATTTTCAGAAAGGGATATTTCAAGTGAGTCCTCAGAATCATGGGATTCCTCCTCAATGCAATAATTGGCCTCTTCTTGGGCAGCAAACATTTTATTTTTAAAATCCTCAATATAAGAATTGGAAGTATAATTCTTGAAGCAATAAGCAAGAACTTCAAAGTTTTCAGACTCGAACATAGTATCGTGATATTTTTCAATCAAAGAAGCAATCTCATAGGCACCTTTAAAAGCAACAAACTCTTCAATCTTTTCAACGTCAAAGTAATCATAAACACCTTTAGCATAAGAAGATAAGATCTCATTTTCATTAAACTCACATTGGAAAGGGAGGTGTTTATGATCTATATTAGAACAGCAAGTAAAATCATAAATGTGGCACAAAAGTTTAGCATGGCAATAAGAAACATGTATTTGATCCCATAAGTGTTTCCCTTTCTGAGATAGGCGGTGCCGCGTATAATGATAATGCTCATCCAATGATTTTCCCTCAACCAAGTCGGTTGGGTTTTTAGCGCGAGCACAAATTGATCGAAGACGATCCAAGTGAAACATGTCCATCCTACCATATTTGCGTAGTTCATCACCCATGGTGAGGATAGCATAAATCGGCAAAGCAAGACAAAGGCAAAAGGTAGAAACTATTTTTGTGGTTTTTCATAAAGGACACTGAGATAAAAACTGAAAGGTAAACTAACAAGACTAAAAAACAAAGATAAATGGTAGTGTGCAACTCCCCTATCTGAGCACTCGGAGTCCCCGGCAACGGCGCCAGAAAACTTGCTTGATGGCTTCTCGCCCTTCGTAGGTTACCCCAAGTGGAAGGTTTGAGATGTAGTGCAACATCAGTTTTCCCTCGGTGAAGATACCAAGGTTTGTCTTCAGTAGGACTCTAGAGATGATAAGTAGGTGTCAGCGGCGCAACTGACGTGGACCTTCACACAGACACAGATAACTTTGTTCCCAACGAACTTCAGAGAGGTTGTCAATCTCTCCGGTCTTGTTGTTCACAAAGGATAAAACGCAAGGGATAATCATAGCAAATAAAGCAGTAAAGTAAATATAGCTTGGATATAATAATGAGGATATGGACCGGGATACGTGATGTTCACTAGTGATGTCTCTCTCCCAAAAGAAGATAAAACTGCTATGCGAGGTAAACAAATTACAGAAGGGAAATTGACAGGATTATGAACGCACCGCAATGCTAACTATGCTACAAAATAAAGGAAGAGGCTCAAAAGCACGGGCAGAACGCCAAAATAAGTAGACCGAAATCCATCTGCATCTACTACTAATCATCCACCTTGAGATATCTATCCAGAACATCTCGCTGGTATTAAGTTGCGAGCCCCACCCAAAGTGTAAACCCAAAGCAACAGACAACTGAAATAAAAAGAACTTTGCGTAAAGTAAACAATCCTTGTAACCGCGGTTACAAGCACCGTTGTTTTCACCCTTGTGGAAACAGCACATCCCCTAGACTCATGTTTCTGTTACTCAAGCGTGTCATCGGGGGGCATGAACCCACAATCTAGCACAACGTTCCCTCTTGGAGTCACTACCTACTACTTGGCCAAAGCAATAAACAACAATGGAGAACATGCAAGAATTACTTAGGAACAAAAATATAAGAGATAAAAACCAAATATATTACCTTATCACAATCTGAACATAATCTCATAATCCATCAGATCCCTCCAAACTCAGCATAGCAACAGCAGAAATATTACCAAGGTGCCTCGATCATGTAGGGCAGCTCACGAGGTCTAAACAATGAAGATCAAAGAGGGGAGGAGAACATCACATAGCTACTGATCACGGACCCATGGTCCAAGGAAAACTACTGAAGAGACATCCGGGGAGCATCCATAATGGAGAGGAGACTCCTGGAGGTCAATCCTCCCTCCGGCAGGGTGCCGGGAAGAGGTCTTCTGGTGCTCCCGATCTTCGGAAGCGCGGCGGCGGAGAAACAGAGGGGAGTTTTGCGGAATAGGGTTCCTCTTCTGGAGTTTCCCCGTGACGGAGAATAAATAGGCGAAGGGGGGCAGCCACAGGTGGACCAGGGGCCCCAGGCGCCCCCCTGGCGCGGCCAGGGGTGGGGCCGCGCCGGGTGGCCGCTTGGGCCCCCCTGGCTCCCCTCTGGCCCCTCCCGGGCTCTTCTCGAAGCTTCCTGTACGCTGATTTTTCCTGTATTTTTCCCGGAATTTTTCTGGTACTTTTTATATGGGGGAAAACTGAAATAGAAAAACAGTAGAAAACAGGAACTGGCACTGGGGTGCACTGAGTTAATAGGTTAGTCCAAATATGATCAAAAGTGTATGAAAGTGTATCTAGATCATAGCAATATCACACAAAACATGCATGGAGCAAGCAGAAATTATAGATACGTTTTGGACGTATCAGCAGATTGAGGGGCATGATGAATACGGGCCAACAACTATACTGGGTTGTCGTCATACCGAAAGGATTGAACCCATCGAGGCTAATGGCGAGTGCCACGTTTCCTGGGTCTTTGGCTCTACCTTCTTTATGTATTTCATTGAACATCTTCCACGCTTCACCATCAGAGGGGTGGGTCAACATCAAATTCCCGTATTCATCTGTAGCACGTCTAATTCCATCTCTGTGCCATGTCATCTATTTTGCTGTTTCTTTAAGCATGTAAAGCCGTTGAAGTCTTGGTAAGATCGGTAGGTACCAAAGAATGTTTACAGGTATTTTGCTCTACGTCTTCTCACCAAGACCATTGTCTACGACAATATACCTGGAGGACTTGCAGCGTGGACAATAATTAGCATCCGCATACTCATGCCTAAATAAGACGCATCCTTTCTCACAAGCATGTATACGCTCGATGGGCATCTTCAGTGCACCGAGTATTTTGTCTGAGTGGTATAGGTTTGCAGGCATAATATGATCGTCCGGTAGAAAGCGCCCGAATAAGGTCATCATCGCATCATAGAACTCTCTGGACAAGTTGAATTGTGCCTTAAGAGCCATTGTTTGTGCGATGGCATCTAGTTGACAAAGCTTGGTGTGCGCATGCAGTGGGAGTTTTGAAGAATCCAGCATGGCATAAAAGGCCTTGGCAGTTTCCTCTGGTTCTTCGTCCTCATGACGAGCATCGTTGTAGTCATTGACCATGTCTTCGATCCCTGTACCACAATCCTCGATGCGCTGACGCACTACCTCATGTCTGTCACGTTGGGCCGACTCGCCATGAAATGACCACAACGTATAATCAGGCATGAAACCACGCATTTGCAGGTGTTTACCCATTACATCATTTGTCTGTTGTGAATAGTTCTTACATCTAGTGCAGGGGCACCATGTTCTTGGTTGGCTAGCACTAAATGCATCCTCTAGGAACTCCTCGGTCTTGGTCAACCATTCCTCAGTCATATTTTTCTGACTAGGGTGACCGGTGTACATCCACGCACGATCATTCATTCTGTCTAGCTAGCTAGTACAAATTAACACAAGAAGTCATATAATTAATTACGGTGATACGGCATATGCACCTACTAGCTAATAGGTAAAGATAGGTCCTAATCCCACCCGAGTATGTGCAGATTGGATTCATTTCCCCATGCTCTCCTCCCTATCCGACGCAAAATTTCGACAGCACCTCCCCGTTGTTCTCCTGATACACGTCTCATCATAAACCGAGAGGATGTGTACCCGGAGAACAACAAGGTGGCGCTGACGAAATCCTGCGTCAGATCCGGAGGAGAGCATATCTGGGGAAATGAACCCAATCTACACATACTCAGGCTGTCCATGGATAACGTTGGACAATTCGAAAGAATCCAATTATAAATATGCAAATGAATGCATATTTATAAATGGAATCTTTCGAACGGGAGACGCATATGGGTTGCGTGACTTGCATGAGTTGAGAAGGAATAAACTAGCTACACCTATATTTTGGGTAGGGTGATACTAGGGTAGGGTGAAACTAAGAGGAGAGAGACGTTTGGTGTCCCCAGTAGGAAAAACTGCTAGTCACGGGAACCTATGCAATTAAATAAGGCAACCTTAGCAACAACAAGCTAAGCACCAATACATTGGAGACTATAGTTACTTAACACATTTAATACTCTTAGCACCTCACTTAGCACCTTTGTTTTTTTAGATAAATAAGAGCTCTTGCCCCCGGTTTCATATCACCGAAATCAAATAGTACTAATTAGATATCCTAATTAGTAGTAACTAATTGCTAAATCTAACAAGCCCTAGCCCTAATCTACTAACAAATCTAGCTAGCTAATTTCTTTAACTAAATACTTATAAGCTAACTAAAATTTATCATAAATAGAAACAAAATTGAATCCTAATTAGTATACTAACTAATTTCTAAACCTAACAAACCCTAGCCCTAATCTACTAAATGATCTAGCTAGCTAAATTTTTAACTAACTAATGATAAGCTAACTAAAATTTAACATAAATATCTACTTACATTAAATACAAACAAAAAGGAATACAAAAAAAATGCAAAAAATGGGAGGGCCGGTGCTCACCTGCAGGGGGGTCGACGGCTGGGGGAGAGGAAAACGACGGCGCCGCCGAGACCTAGAGGGGGAGGGCGAGTAGGGGAGGTGAGGGTGGCGGCGACCAGGGGAGGTGACGGCGGCCCGGCGGCGGTGGCGTTGACCTGCAGGGGATAGAATGGAGGGGGCGGTGAGAGGTGGCAGTGGAGCGGGTAAGGAGGGAATGACGTGGAGGCGTCGGCGGCTCACCGGCGGGTGGAGGTGGCGGCGGGTCACCGGCGCGTGCAGGGGTGGCGGCGGGGCGCAGCAAAGGAGACGCAGCGGCGAGATGTGGAAGGAGTGGGGGATTGTGGAGGCGTGGGGGCGACGGCGGGTCACCGGCACGGGGAGGTGGCGGCGGGTCACCGGCGCATGCAGGGGTGGCGGCGGGGCGCAGCAAGGGAGACGCGGCGGCGAGATGTGGAAGAATTGGGGGGTTGTGGGGGTTAGGGCTGGCCCAGCGTGGGTTAACGGCGCTAGCTGCTTTGCCGTCAGCTGGCTGACGGCAGAGGCTTGGCCGTCTGCTGGCTGACGGCCAAGAAGCGGGCAGTTAAGCCAGCTCCGCCTGGTGGGGCTAGGTTGGTTGTTCGCCGTCAGCTAGCCTGTTGCCTTCAGCTTGAATGGCATCTGCCGTCAGCCAGCTGACGGCGTTGAACTGGCGGACGGCATAGCTCCGTTTTTCCCACAGCCAGGTCTTTGCCGTCAGCTTTCCGTCTGGCTGCGGCATAGTTGGCTTTGCCGTTAGCCCCGACAGAAAGCTGATGGCAAAGCACAAAGCTGACGGCAAAACTCCTTTTTCCTGTAGTACATGAGTTTTCCCTACTTCCCTTTAACAGGGGCCTGTCTTTTACTTTTATGTTGAGTCAGTTCTTCCTACTTCCTTCTTTTCTCAAAGACAACAGACACTTGATGTTGACAAGGATTCATTCATGTAATGTTGCATTAAGTTTTTTCATGCCACGTCCTTGTTGACATAATCATTTGATAAGTAAGTTGTTTGCAAAGCTTAGGCCAAGCAAACATCTTACTTTGTGCTAACATTTTCACTTCATGACTAATAACATGTTCTTTCAAAATCTTCAAATTGTTCCATTATAAAGTGAAAGAGATGAAGTAAAAGTTATTAGTTGTCCTTTGACCAAGGATATGTTCGCCATGATTTGATGAGTTTCCTTAGCCCTATTTTTGACTATAATTGTAACTACTTTTTCATAAGGGCCTTGTGAGTTGAGGTTGCTGTTGAGGATGCTTGAGTTTGGTGAAGAAATCATGATGCTTCTTGTCCGTATTCTATTTATCGACACTTCACTCTCTAAACTCGTGGACAGGTTTACTGTAACAGCCCAGATTTCACAAAAATTAAAAAATTTGTTTTCGGTGTGAATTGTTTGATTGTCTGATTTGTTTGCGGTGTTTGCATCCCAGATTTATCGATCGGTGATTATTTTTCCCCACTTATCTCATACCGGACGCAGACCGACCTTTTCCACCCTGACACTCGACCTTTGCGACACCAAGTTTCACCCGATCACCGTCGCGAAAACCGCACAAGACCAGCCGAAGCCAACGGAACGAAAAACCCCGTTTAATAAGTAAACGGGATATTTTTATAGTGCACCGAAAAGTGTTCTCGAAACGGTTCTAGCGCGAGGTGAACGCCGCCGGCTCGACGCGCTGATCGCGCAGTTCGAAGTTTTACCCGAATTGGAGGTCCTACGGACCGCCGGCGGTAAGAAACGTAAATACCGCGCGCGCGAGAGAAAAACCGGGGATGTTTTTGCAAAATGCCAGCCACCTGGGCTATATAAAGACCACCACACTCCCACCCCTTTCTAGGGTTTCCCTAGCCTAAAAATTGCAGCCACCCCCTCCACTTTGCCCCAAAAATACCCAATTTTCGTCCTTTTGCTAGCCTATGATATCTGGACCGTCAGATCGCCCGATCTGACGGCCAGGAAACCTCCACTGACCTCCCTCCTATCTCCTCTCCTCCGAGTCGTCGCTCGAGACCTCCACGGCCGCGCCGCCCGCGCTCCAGTAGGCTGGCCGGCGAGCCGCCGCCACCCCTCTCCTCCTCCTCCCCTGCGCCTCCATCTCCCTCTCACCCCTCTGTCTCCTCCGCAGGATCCCGCCACCGCTGTGGTCGGAGCCTCCGCGCCGCCCGCCATGGACGACGTCGACTCGAGGTCTGCGCCGCGCCGCCAGGACTTCGTCGACCGCCTCCACCGCCATGCGCCCTCCTCCGGCGGCCCTTGCTTCTCCTCGTGCTGCCCCTGGACCACACCGACCTCCCACCTAGCGCCGCCGGCCGGCGAGCTCCAACCGGCGCCGCCGCCGACGGGATCGGAGACCGAGCGGCTCGCTCGTCGTGTGCCCCTCTTCAGCACCCTGTGCCGGCGAGCCCAACGAGGCCCACGACGCCAGCCAAGCCCAGCCGCCCCTCCTTTGCCTCCCAGGATGTTCACCTTGTAATTTTGATTTCCTCTGCAGTTATTTATTTTTCTAAGTCTGGTAAAATTTTGTCTGTTGTCCTGTTTTGCAAAGATAATTGCGATCAAACCGTAGCGCGGATGACGTTGCGCCCAAAAGGAAAATTGCTTAGAATTGTGTGTACTTCAGTTCATCTTTTGTGAGCATTTTGATTTGAGGCCATCTTGATGTTGATAATCTGTGTTGAAGTGGGCATCAGGCTGTTAACTGCTACTAATTTCTGTTAGTGTGCTGCTGCTATTATTTTATTCCAAGTTTGCATGATGATTGTGACACATCCATGAGGCATATTGCATTGATTCTTTTTGCATACTGATAAGCATCATGTCTACTTCCATTATATGTATTGCATTGTCATGATATGCTTGCTGGTCATCTAGTTATTGAGCTCCAAAGTTGCTATGCTGTTGTTGTTGACAGCCACCTCAGTTTTTCTCTAAGTCTGTAACGTCCCGATGCCATGTGGCATGCTTAATATCTTTTGATCTGTTACGCCTATTAGATGACCCGTTGCGCCAAATGGCGCAGAGTCCCAATTGAAACCATGTAATCGTAGAAATAACTTGCATTTTCAAAATCCAATCATTTTTGTAGTTATACCGATTACAAACCAACAAACAATCAAGTTAAATCATGAACTCAAGTGGAAAGACGGTGGAGGGAATACATAAATTCCCGATGCTATATAGTCGAGCATTATATCAAATGCAATCAATGAACATATAACACAAATACATAATATATATTGATCAAAAGCAAACATAATGATTTACCAAGACAACAATCTTACATGCATGATTCATTATTTTCCGAAAGAATTACACATTAATTTTTCATCACGGTAGTATTATAAGGTTCAATACAGCAAAAACATAAGAAAACAAACACACGACATAAAATAGAACAACCAGAATAGAACTTAAGGTTGGACTTTGTCCTCCCATGACAGCCCATCTCCTCATCATCATCTTCTTTTGTTGCACTGAAAAATCTGCTCACAAACATAGAAAGCTAGCTTAGCAAGCAAATTACTGGTTACAGTACATCAATCTGAGATATGATTAAAATAGAACCAAATAATCTTCAAAAACACTATAATAGCAACAATGTTGAATTTATGATGATTATGGATCAACTATATTTTCCCAAGAAAGTAAATGATGGACGACTCAAAACACAACAACAAAGGAATGCATATGGATTAAAAGATGAAACATTTTACCTCGCTTTCATGCCCTGGTTGAGCTATTCGATAGACGAACGGCAACCCATCACCACGACCACTGAAGATGAGTGTCGATAGTGAGATTTCTGATCCCCCTTTTTTGTTTTTGTTTTTGCACAATTATAGATTTAAATTTTGAACATGCTATCAAAGTCTCGGAAAAATATTAAATAATGCAGATTGCAATGATACAAATTGTGGTTCATACACAATCCATGATGTATGGTTGGCTCACGAAATTAGACTGCATGTTTTCTCTGAACGTTGTACCTTTATGTTAAAATCTGAAAATTTCACCTTAAATAAGCAAAGTACATGATAGCAGACCATGCAGGTTAGCAAGCCTATATGAAAACATGATTGGTTATAATGCTACATTAGCCTCCTGGCTGGTTCATTATAAGGCAGAAAATTGCAGATGCAGGGCCATATGTAAGGCACGCTTACTTGCAGTAAACGAGATCAAAATTACCGAAGGAATAGGTCCACAAGATGTTGCGTAGACCTACAACATTCCGATTTTCATCTTCTTCATGTAAGGTACATATCTTTGTGTTTTAACCTTCATAAGAAAAAAATAAAGATCAAAACATAAGAAAAAATGATACAATAGTATAGAACTATAATATGAAGGGACCACTGGAAATGACAAGAGGAAACCTATCCATAGCAAGCATAAGAATATGTACGACGTGTAAACCATAACTTCAGTACTACTTTGCAAAAAAATAAAATAAATATATACTCTAGCTAAAAGAATTTTGGATCTCATTCACATCATTCAAAATGCAGACTAATTGTAAATCAAGTTCTTTACGTAAATAGCATGATAGTTAGAGCTCTGATTGAGACAATGTACATTGCTTTTCTACATGAGTTAGAAGCAGAAAACTGAACCGCAAAAAAACTGAATGGATGTAGTTAATTCTTTTTTTCCTTTTCCAGCATTATATTTGTTTGACTGAATGCTTCTTTATGTGATTAATGCTTCTATTTGTTTATGCTGCAAAAATGTAAGAAATATAGTCAAACTCTATTATGATAGATTTATCATTTTGCAGGACATAACAGTAGAACTTCCTTCTTCTATTTGTCACTGCTAGGAACAAACGGTTCTAGTTTTCTACATAGAGAAGTGTATGTACAGAAAACTTATAGTAGACAACTGACAAAGAAGCAATTTATCAAGTCATTTATTTACAAAGCAATATCACACCAGCAAATCTTCCTAGAGCAAGATCCTAACAGATTTTCAGAGATGCAGTTCACATCATGTAGTTCATAAACAAAGGATATGCTAGAATGGATTTGTTAAAAATTCTAGAGAAGTACTTTTATGTCAAAGACTAAAACAAAAATATAAATATATATTAGTAGGTACCCATAATCTGAAAATGAGGCCACAGAAGTCATGATTAGAGAGCAGAGGAGTAGACGGCCACTGAAAGTAGCATACAACAACAACGCATAAGTCCATTTTGAGCGAGCGTGCCTGCCACTCAGCCTACTTTAGCAGAAAGGAAAACATGAGACGCACACCAAATCAACACATAAAATTTCGCCGAACATGAGAGGAGCAACACAATGTACAAGAAGCTCACCTTCGTATGAGGGCAAGCAAATCAGAAGCAGCCAACTTCACAAGATGAAACATTTAATGCTGACTATATTATATCTAAAAATTATTCTCAACTAAAAAAAGTATGCGCCCAACTGAGCGAAACTAATATATTTCTAAGAATTTTCTACTTCCACAGAAACATATCAATTTTTGCATATCTTAGTTACGGGTCAATTTACGCTAAAAAAGTCAGGGATCAGCTGCTTCAGAAATCAGGGCATGCGTGCATTTTTTTCAGAATGTTGTCAGCGGTAGGCATTAGCTACATGTATGTCATTCCCAGTATGACTCGATTTGTTTTAACTATATACCGTATCACTGAAATATTTCTTTATAAATCCCTCTCAATTTTAGCATCCGGTAATACTTTAAGATGAGCAAGTGGATCTCTAGTAATGACCTATCCAGGCTCCTAGCTATTTCTATTGTATTTTGTGGGTTAAACTTGTCCCTACAGCCAAAGTTATCTATGAGAAACAAATAGAATTGTTTTCATCTATTTCTACAGAACACTGATCTAAATTAACTTATTTCTCTTCGCCAATCATTTTCAAGGTACCTCTAGAATCCTTTGATATTAACACAAGAAATGTTCATTGTGGGCTTGTATTTCTCCTAAGCATATCAAGCACAGTAAACACCAGGTTGAATTCTGAGTAACAATACAAAATTTAACTGAATTTATACTTCAGATATTGAACAGTTAGCCTTTTATGCTGAAACACAGTAATTATAAGGTTTAGGATATCTCTATCTTATGAACCCATATATTAGAACTCATGGAGACACATATCACCCCACCACAATATACAAACATGGTTTGACACACATAGTACTTCTAACAACCACCAACGATTTTAGTACCTAGGAACATATAAAGAAAAATGGGAGCATAGGTGTAGCTTATTCTGAACTGAAGGACAACAAAGTGGAAAAAATAAAATAAAAGAAACAATCCTCAAGAAATGGTGCTGATAGGTAGAACATGTTCTTTTTCATGTACTGTGTTAGAGGAGTTGGAGAAGAAATCACTCTCACCTTTCTTGGAAGGATCAGACAACTCTAGGGACAACAAGCCACAAGATCTTCGACCAATCAGAACAAAAACAATATTTCATATCTTCAGTTTCAGACTTCCAGTCACCAAAACCTGTATGGTCCAAATCGAATCTTCAGAGAATATCCACAATAATAATAAGAAAATAGATTTATACCTGTAAATGCAATACATGTTGCAAAATAGTCATGATCGTGGGAAAAATAGATATATTACCCTGCTTCTTGTACTACTCGACGATCTGGTTCTTCTCCTTGTCAGGTCAGAAACAAAGATAAGTAGAATAATATTAAGATTAATCATTCCAGCATGTATGGCTGCTAAATCAAAAGCACGCGTTCTCTAGGTTGTGACATCTTCTTACTGATAACATGAATAAGTATATCATAAATAGGATAATTAAATTTGAATAAGAAGAAGAGGAGAAAACCGACTATTCCTCTACTATCTGTATGCATCCGCAAACACTCATTAGAAAACAGAGAAAACTAATTAATGCTCTAACTTCTGTAGAACATAAGAAACAAGAGCTAAAATTTGATCCAGTGGAACCTAACATTAGCTCCTAATACATAACAAAAAAATAGCAAAAGAAAGAAAATGTAACTCTATCAATGATCCAACACTGGTATATCAATGTTCCTAGGGCATATATTTAACAGATAAATTGTGTTCATATTTATGTGAATATTAATCATAAGGCCGAAGAATGCATGAAACTACGACCAAATATATCTACCATAGGACACCGGAAAAGATATCCTTTGAAACTATTTTGTCCACAAATTTGGAAATCAAAATAACCATGAAGGCTGGTATACACAAGAACACTTTCACTAAGGTGGAGACAGGTGACTGACTAACATCACTAAAGTATTAAATGGAGCTAAGGTGCAGAAAGCTGACTGACTAATATCACTAAAAGAAAGCTGCTCCAATAAATTAAAGCCTTCATTTTCATCTTGATGTTCTAGGGGTAGCAGAGACTCCATAAAAATGAACAGAACGAAGGAAAGCAAAAATAAGCAAAATGGTTGCATAGGATTAGGATCAATCCTTAGAAACTGAAAAACTAAATTTAGCTCAAAAGACATTTCATTAATTGCCAGCTCAGATAACACCAAAGAAACCATGGCCCAAGATTAGGATCGATCCCTAGAATTTGAAAAAATAAAATAGAGCTGAAAAGCTTATCTGAGGCTCAGGTTAACTGAAAAACTGAATATTCATAAACACATAGAAGAGGAACGGAACTCCTTTAGAGGCACTATAATAGGTAGAGTACCAAATCTGTAGAAAGGATATTAAATACATAGAAGCGAGTATAGTTTCTAACACCAAAGCTCACGTACGTGCTTCAAAACGTGGAGAGGCCTGAATTTGACAAATTCTTAATAAATGCACTGTTTGTATCTTTTAGCGTCTCAACAAGCCATGATTCCAGATTCTGCCGTATGTTTGGGAATAGAAACAAAAGCACTTCAGTATATCACTAACCAAGACAACAACCTAAATAATCTATGAACACTATTTCCAACAGACATACGAAACCAGACCATGCATGTAGCAAAAGCAAGTAACGAACAGAAAACACATGAATCCACCTTTATAGTGCTAATTTAGAAAGACGTACAAAACATAAATATGTGCCATTCAGAAAATACATTATATCGGCAAATCGGAATGGCCCAATGGCATCATCTTGGAAATTGCACGCTTTAGACCTGCATACCAGTAGAGAGTTTGTTAAGGAAATAAATGCATAATGCGATTTCCTAGCCTAATAAACCATATCCCGAGAATTTCCCGTATCACTTTCCATGTACTTAGCATTTTATCATGATTCAAAAAATAGATGATAGATCAGTGATCGAAATTAAAAATTACAAAACACAAAAGACACTGAAAAATCACTGGTACAAAACATCAAACGGAAATGAGTAGTTTTCAGGAGCATATTGTCAAAACTTCTGTGTTTCTAATTCAAGTGAATAGCATGAAATCTCTGATTCAGTAATGCATGCACTTGCAGCCAATTGAGCTATTCCCTTTTGGCTCCATAAAACTACTAAACTTGATGCCCTATTCACATGTTGATTAGTGACCTTGTCATTTGTAAGAAAACTGTCGGTGCCATGTTTGTGTCTCCTCTCTCTCGATCTGCAGCAGCGCCCAAAAATACTAACCCTAGCGCTAGGGAAAAACAAAGAGAGAAAGAGGAATACCAAAGGAAGAGGAGCCTGAGGATATAGTCTTCCACGACCAACACCGCATGCCCAGCGAGCCCCGAATTAACCGAAAATGCCAATCTTTCGAGCGCGAAGGGCACCGCAGCCGAAGTTGTGGTGGATCCGTGGACGGCGGCAAGCACGAGGAGACGAGGGGAATCGTGGGGAGAGGTAGGGGAGGCCCGGGGATGGGCGCGGCGGCCGGGGTCTGGCCTGGGGAGGTCGCCGGCGGCCATCCAGGGCGGTGCAGCGCGGGCTACAGGGGGGGCGAGCTCCTTGGCCGGGATCTGCCCGGGGGACGTCGCCGACGGCCATCCTGGGCGGTGCAGCGCGGGGTACAGGGGGGGCGTGAGCTCCTTGCTGCCATGGCCATGGTGGTCGTTCCTGCACGGGGGGAGAGAGGGAGAGGTGAGGGAGAGGGAGAGAAGGAGGAGGAGAGGGATGAGAGGAGGAGGGCAACCTGCAGGGGGCGGCCGGTGCGTCGGCTGGCCGTAGCAGCGCAGGGTGGCCGGCACCGGGCGGAGCTCCACGGGTGCGGCCCAGATCGAACCTGCACGGGGGCGAGAGAGAGAAAGCAGGGTGCGGTTTCACCGGCTGGGGGAATATATATATGACCAGCACAGCAGCATCGAACGACACAAACGCTCAGCCAATCGGATCGACGGGCCAGCGAAGAGTGCCCCCGGAGGAGCTCCGTGAGCCCTCCTTGATCATTATCATGTTTACTTCATGTCCATGTATTGCTATGTCATGTTTTTGCACCTGTTTATACAGCATAAAAATAACAGTTTCTGTCATATTTCTTTGATTTTCACTAAGTCTTTGATCAGTAATGTTTTATTGCATTTTGCATGAGCTATAACTAGTTGTTCATGATGCCTATTTTCATTATTCTTTTTTCCATGTCTTCCTTGTCATGTCTACTTTAATTGCATATCATTTGTGAGCATGTTTGCATTCATTACCCTGTTTATGCATTGCTTTAAAGTGTGCTTCCTGATGTTGGCAGATTGTGCCCGTAACTTGTTTTGCTTGTATCTTTTTAAGCCTAACTTCGTTTGGGGAGTTCTTTATATTTAATTTGATTAGTTTTTGTGTACTTTGTGTTTATGCTTTTGTTTGTTGTTGTTAACCAACCTAAAATATGGTTAGGGACAGAACAGTACCAATTCTTAAATTATCGTGGAGCACTTAGTGGTATGCCATGTTTAGGTTGTGTCCCACTTAAATTGACTAGCATAGATAGTTTACTTTGTGCTTCACCTCTTGACATTTTTGTGTGCTATGTCATGCTTAATTGAGATGTCGTGTTAACAACCTTTGTTGATCACCTGTAGCTAAACAACTTGAACCTTTCCAAATGTGCGATATCGTCGTGTGTGACGAGTACTCCACTTAACCTGTTAGTAACTGCTCTCGACGGTAGGTGCGATGTCTCGTGTTTCCTTCTTGTTGATGCTTGCTCGTGTTTGCTTCGTAGTAATAGATGCTTTCTCGTTGATTGCTTTCCAGTATTTCCTTCCTGTGTGCTTCCGCGGATACCTCTCGGAGACGATGCGAGCTTGCGATCAACTACACCTTCGGAACCCGATTTATCAACAGGCAAGGACTATACATTACTTATGATCCATTCTATTTCAACCAGCGGTTTGCATGCTAGGATAGGTTCGATGTTTGATCCTACCACATGTTTACAGCCTCTTTCAAATCGATACAACCATGTCCCCTCCCAGCAAACCTTGTACTGCAATGTTACTTTTTCTTGTTGCTCAGCCCCTGCTTAGTATGCATGCTTAGGATGCTACGATGTTACCTTGTTACTCCTTGGTTTGGGCTATCACATTATTATATTGTTTTTGATGATATGATTATTATAATGTCGATTATATTCGACGAAGGATGGAAGGTCTAGGCTATCCCGCCCCGACGCTTTGTTCCATTCGAGTCACCTAGGATCCGAGTTCTGGGTATTGGTTTTAAGACTGAGCGTGCCTAACCGCGTGTGGGATTTTATGGGGTCCCCTTTTCTTACCTACCTAGCTTCAAACATTTCTAGTGGTGGCCCAAGCTGATTTACCATTTGAAACCGTGTGTGTGCTGGTCGGCCGCCAGTAGTTTTCCAACCAACCCGGACCAGTGAGGACATAGTTCCCTTTTTGGCCCACCTTGTTCAGCTGAGGACCCGGTTTCCCATGTGTGATTAACCGGCTATCCAAACCTGCGACAGACGGTAGAGACCGATTCGAGAGCGCGGTCGGCTTTCTAGTTGGGTGTCGACTCACCGGGGGCCACCCGGATTTGTTCGTTGTTAGTTAGAGGGACCTGTCGTTTCGGATCTCTCGGAACTAAATCATAAAATGGTTGCCTATAATGGGTAGCAACTGAGAGAGATGGACGTGCGTGCGGAGCCTTGTAATGGGCAGTTGGTACACCTCTGCAGGGTTAAATCTTTTTGAGAAGTCGTGTCCACGGTTATGGACGACTTGAGACCTACTCCTTGTTCATAGACAACAACAACTGAGATAATCTTAATATAACTTGATCAAGGTGTGTGTGTGCCTTGACTGCTTCTTCTTCGTCGGGATGCGAAGAGGAGGACAAGGATAGGATAGGTGTTATGATTGCGTAAGTAGTTGCTAGCAAGACTTGTTGGAGGCGATTCCTCATCGAATGCTTGGCTTCTTACCTTACTCTCTAGATCATTAGCCACTTAATAAATGCTAGTGCGGCAGCAACCTCACCGCTTACCCCTTCCTTACCGTAAACTACTAGTTGTCCTAGAATGACGAGTGATGAAGTCCTTGTTGGGTCAGTTGACCACTACAGTTGGATGCTGAGTACCTCTGTACTCATGATACTACCCCCAAACTCTTTTCAGGGTTCCCGATCGACAACAGGTATGGTGATCGACATTTCACGTGGAGACTCGACGACGACTAGTTAGGCGGATCCCGGCGGAGGGCCTGGACCCGTGTGGTTATGGGGATCGATGTTTTCTCTTTGCCAGTAGGCATTTGATTCTAGTCTGTACTCAGACATATATCTTCCGCTGATGTATTGTAATAAGGCAGTTGTATGCCGATTGTATGAGATGTTGTATCCTTGTATCTGTAATGTTGTGATATCTTGTTGGAAATCCGGGGCATATGACATTGTCATATGTCGCGGTGGGACCGATATGTGCTTCGTCCCCGAATCTGGATGGAAACATCTAGATCTGGAACAGTACCGCATATCGGGCCTTACATTTACCGAGCTCAGTATTCGCTTGGGGACAAGCGAGGTCTAAGCTTGGGGGAGTTGATACGTCCAAAATGCATCACTATTTTATATCTCAATTGACTCCTATTCATTGATATATTTCACATTATGATACTATTCTTATGTTATTTTGGCTTGTTTTACACAATTTGCAACTTTTCGGTGCCGAAACAGAAGACACAGGATTCATCGGAGAAAAGTGGACATTGAGTTGCTGAAACAGAACATCTCCAAATGCACTGAAAATCGACCGAGGATATTTTCCAGAAGAATATCGAAGCTTCGCCGAAAAGGTGCCAGAGGGGGGCCACCAGGTGCCCAGGCGCCCCCTGAGGCGGCCCCCACTAGGGGCGTGCCGGGAGGCCGCCTGGACCCCTGGGGCCACTCCCGGCTCCCCCCTTTGGCATATATATATTCACCGTCACCTGAAAACCCTAAAGAGAGAGGAGTTTCGCGAGTTCCGCCACCGCTCCGTGGCGGAAACCTACAAAGAAGAAATGACATCTCCGACTGGAATATTCCGCCGGGGAGAGCACCTCCCGGAAGGGGAGATCATGGCCATCTTCATCACCATCGTCACGGGCATCATCGATATCATCATCAAAATCATCCCCAACATCAGCACCATCTCCATCTTCATCCCATCTCATCTCACAATTGCAACTTGTGTTATAATATGTACCATCTATCCTCTCTACTCTACCACTGTTGATTACTCTTTTGTGATGAATGCTATTGAGTTTTGTTGGAGAAATATTGTTATGTCCGAATTTTTTATCATCTATTTATCACCACTGATCATGAGTTCTTCTATGTCTTGTGAGTAGTTACTTTAGTTCTTGAGGACATGTGAGAAGTCTAGTTGTTAGTAGTCATATGATGTTGAAGTAATATTTGTTGTTTGATATTTAATTTGTGTTGTTCTTTTCCTAGTGGTGTTGTGTGAGTCGAACACACAACACTTTGCCTTGTTAAGGACCTAGGGGAACACATTGTGTATAAAGGATGCTTATAGTGGGTTGCCTGAGTGACAGAAACCTGAACCCTAGTTTTCACACTTTTGGACAAGGGAATAATGGATCCTTGATCTTATTACTATGGTTAGGCTTTTGCCTTAATTTCTACCTTGTATTTGCGGATGCTTGCAAGGTGTTTAATCATAAGAGTGCATTTATCTTAGTCAAGAAGGTGTACTAGCATAGATCCACCCACTCAACACTTATCAACACATAACACAGTACCGATACGGAATATGGCGAAAGCACATGACTACCTCTCCCGTGTGCCCTCAAGAACGCTTTAGCCTTTATAAGTCCAGTTGGCAGGCTTATACTTTGCTCAAAACGATTGGGCCACTTGTTGCTCCTTAGTACCTTTTACTTTGCTTGTTTTTACCTCCTCGTTGCTTAGACCAAAAACCCCTAAAAAGTTATCTTTCAGTGTTTGCAGTTATTCCTTGACCAAAGTCACTTATCAATACCTTCTTCAACTCGTTGGGTTCAACACTCTTACTAATCGAAAATGCTATAATAGATCCCTACAGTTGAGGGTCATCAAACATCCACCTTCTCATGACTTGATCTTCATGTCATACATGCTTTTTCTTAATCGATGAGCCGCATGCTAGTTGGGCATTTCCCTAATCATTGCTACATGATGCACTAGTATCATTGCATATCCTTCTACACTGATAGAGGCATACATTTGCATACGTCATGATAGTTTTTCAGTTTTCTTTATGTTGAGTACTTCTTGTAAAGTGTGATGATATTCTATACCTCTTGTAAAATATAGAGTGTTTCCCTTAAAGTGAGGAAAAGATCCCAAAGAGGACAAACAAAAGATCCCAAAAGAGGAAAAATTAAAACATCCCAAAAAAGAAAAATGAGAGATAAATAGTAAGAGCCAATAAGGCCACAAAAAAATACAAAATAAAAATAGAAAAATATATAAAAAGAAATAAAAAGGGAGAAGGGGGCAGCACTACTATTCCTTTTGAAAGATACACACTCGTGCTCATTTAGTATTTGTACTCCGTAGAGATTATCATTCATGCATATAACGAGGTGCGGATCCTTACACTATAGAACTTGGCTTGTATATTCCAATGATGCGCCTCCTCAAATGATCTCTAGGTCTTCTTGAGAAAGCAACTTGGATGCACCCCCACTAGTTCCATTGGAGAGCTTACCTTAGCTCATATGTGCATCCGTTGCATGGCAATCCCTACTCCTCACATCATATCTATCATTTGTCTTTCTCCCTCCTATGATTGTCCTCATTGATGTGAGCCTTTCATACCATTTTGTCTTCCTTCCCCATCATCATTCTCTTTTTCCATCCTAAGTGCCAACATATCTTGCTCGCGCTCATCCATTGATTGAGTGCTCAAAATCTAAAGGGAGAGGATCGGCTTGACTTGTCCCTGACTAGTGGTCTGGGGACGAGTCAAAATAAGATTCCGAAGGAGAAGTAGATTGAGTTCTCAATTAAACTTTATACTCCCTCCGATCCAAATTAATTGACGCACACTTAGTTCAACTTTATTACAAAGTTGTGCTAAGTGTGCGTCAATTAATATGGATCAGAGGGAGTAGTATTTTTATGCTCTAAACCCATCTCCCACTTCTTGCACGCAAACACTATTTGGAGACATCCGAGACATAGATAGCGAGAGCTCTTGCACCTTTATGTTCTTATGTTGCTTGTTTCAATACTACATATAAACTCTTGCTTGTTATGACTTGACTTGAATTGCATATCTTTCTTGGCTTACTATAAAGTTCTTTTATGTTGGTAGCATGTCACCACAGAAATTATGCTTGTTATCATTTACCTACTCGAGGACTAGCATGAATTAAGCTCGGAGATATTGATACGTCCCAAACGTATCTATAATTTCTGCTTGCTCCATGCATGTTTTGTGTGATATTTCTATGTGTTTGCTACACTTTTATACCTTCTCAACATATTTTCACTAACCTACTAACTCAGTGCACCCAGTGCTAGTTTCTGTCTGTTTTGTCCGTGCGTTGCAGAAAAAGGTGAAAAATGAAAGTGCTCGGAAAATTCCACGAAAACTTCATAAGAATCAGCGTTCCAGAAGAGTCCCCCAGCCGGAGGATGAGGTCAAGGGGTGGCCTACAGCCCCCAGGCGGCCTCCTGGCACGACCAGGGGGGACCCGCGCCACCTGGCCGCCTGGGTGATGTGGGGCCCCCCTGGTGGCCCCCTTTGGCTCTTATTTATTCTCCTGTCGAGGAAACCCTGATTCCAGAACTACTTTTTCTAAAAGCGATTCCGATCTCTGCCGCCATCGCCAACAAGCTTCGGGGGACCAGAATTCCTGTGCTGGCACCCTGCCGGGACGGGGAACTGCCCCCGGATTCATGTCCATTGACGTTGCTCCCTCCCTCCATGATGCGGGAGTAGTTCCTCCTCGGGCTGAGGCTTCTACCATTAGCTACGTGGTTCTCTCTCTCTCTCCCTTGATGTTATCTCGATTGTGATCATTGGCCATGTTAATCTTGTTGTCTCCCATGATGTTTCCCTTCTTCTATGTATTGGATTGATGCACTCCTTGGGTGATATCTAAGGAGTCCACGATGACGCGTATGACTCAATTATTAGGTGATATTGATCATGATATTTGTTCTTATTGTTGGATTGAATCATGGATTGAGAGTCTCTTGATGCTTGTCTTGAGTATAGTTTGCATAGTGCTTCGGTGAACGGATGGGTGCTTTGTCGATTTAGAAAGAGACTACTCTTGAGATATGTTGTGGTGTTTGTTAGTACTATATTTGGATGCTCAAAGTGACAGTGTGCTGAATCCATAGATGTGGAATACGAACTCTAAGGTGTGCTTTCGTAGCACTACACAATTCTCATCCTGTTTTGATCCACAGAAAGAATGAACTCCGAGTTATATCTTCCTTGCATGTTTTTGGTGGAAATATCATGTGTTTCAATTATGTTGATGTTTTCGGGAGTTTCCACTAGTGAAAGTATGAAGCCTAGGCCTTGTTTCTCACCACTGTTACATCGTTTGTGCTGACATTTACTACTTGCTACCTTGTTGTAATTTTTATTACAGATTTATATTACCTTTCTTTGCCACACCTATCACCCATATTTTACCATCTCTTCGCCGAACTAGTGTACCTATACAATTTACCATTGTATTAGGTTTCTTAATTGCAGGGTTGCTTGAGAGAGACAATTTTCAACCTCTACTTCCATGAGTTCGATAAACCTTAGGTCATCCACTTGAGGGAAATAACTGCTATCCTACAAACCTTTGCGCTTGGAGGCCCAACATAGTCTACAAGAATACAAGCGTGTTTAGTCATTCACGATGTAGTAGTGACTTTGGACCCAAGGTACATCTTCGCGGTGTCAAAGCACAATATACTCAAACATGGTGGCTCCGGCCATCGTCTTTCCTTTTTGGAAGGGTTGTCTGCTCATCCTTGTGTACCTATGCTTTCATGTTTGCCTCTATAATGTACGCTATGGCCCCAATCATATATATGCTCATATATAGCATCGTTTTTAAAAACGTCAAAGGCAAAATTTTCACAAAAAATTTGGATGTCCGAACATTTTCGGAAACCCGAACATTCTTCCAGTGGCCTGTCCAAAAAAGGCGGACTTCTGTCAGTTTTCGGACGTCCAACGTATCGGACGTCCGACATCCGTCGGCTTTCCGAAATTTCCTGGTCCCTATTCTCCTGTAGCTCTCAACCCGTAGCGATTCCCTTCCCAGCCAAGTTTGGAAATCCGGTACTTTTCGGATGTCCGACATGTCGAACGTCCGAACTTGGCTTCCCTATAAAAACTGGCCATCAGGCCGAGGGGAGCAGTTATCCCACTCGGCCACCTGCGACCCGTCCCCTGTGCGCCGCCGGTTTCGTTCTTCGTCGCTGCCGGCCGCCCCGGCCTCCTCGGTGCTCCCCTTATCCGGATCCGCGCACCCCGGGTACTCCTTCTCTCAATCTACACTTCTATCCGATTAGTTGTGAGATTGGTGCCGAATTTGTGTCTCATTTTGCATCTCCTCTTTCTAGGGTTTCATGATGGTGAGGATGAAACGGTCCGCTCACAAACATGCCGGTGGCTCGTACTCTCGAGTTATGTACTTCATACTCCGTGCTATCCTTGGTTTCCCCGGTTCCTTTGTTTATGATGGGTCCATTTACTCATTCACGCATTTGTTTGTCTAGGTGGATTCGAGGACTCCGATGAGCATGGCCATCCACTTCGGAAGGGTCGTACGGGAAAAAAGGCGCAGTATGTCGATCCCTCATCGGAGAGTGACCCCACACCTAGTGAGGATGACCTTGACTTTGAGGATGAGGTTGAGGCTGATGATGATTATTTTGCTGAGGATCTTCCTGAGATGGCTGCTCGCCCTGTTTCCACATCCAAGCCCAAGCTTGGTGTTCATCGCAAGGCTCGGGCCTCCTCCTCGGTGTCCGGGGCTCAAGATGATGTGGACTCCAATGATACATCTCCTGTGAGCCCGTTGCCGCTACTTGCCGCCTAGTGGTTGACTATTCCAAGATGGCGCTTGATGAGTATCGCAAGCTCCGCCATGAAAACCAGTTTGTTGCCCCTCAAGATTGTCTGGATACCAGGTTCAGGACCAATGTGTAGGCATATATTTTCACCTCTGTGGCTGTCCGTCAAGGTCTTGCCAACTCACATGCCCGCATTCCTCTCGCCTTCATCTGAAACCATTCGTCCAAGTTTCCGGGTGTGATGGACATTGTTGATCCCTTAGGTCTTGCACCAGTCTTCAGCCTTCAGAATGACCGGAACACTGCTTCTATTCTCTAGTTCTACGCGACATGCTATTTTCAGAACAGAGAGGTCACTTGGATGACTGGTGAGGACCAATACACTGCCTCATTCTCTTAGTTTGCACGGGCTCTTGGCTTGAGTCCCTCTAGCCACCGGATTCACGCGAATAACAAGGAAAAGGGTAAGGGCATCAATGACTGTTTGTGCTTTCTTCAGCCCGGCCTTGGGGATGATGACTGCTTGAGGAATCCAATTGACATATCTATCTGGAGGCAGCCATATCATTTCCTTTATCCGTGTGTGCTCCGTACTCTTTATCCCAAGTCTGGGGATAAGACACAATGCAGTAGCTCCGCTATTTCTCTGATGTGGCTGATGCAGGCGACCCCAACCAAATGCCTTGATGTGGCTCATTATCTTTGGCATGATATTCGAATGGCCAGCTTGAAGCTTCACCGTCACTATCCTCATGCCCCATATATTATGGTGTTCATTGGGTTGGTGGTTCCTACACCGTTGGAGATTACACAGACACGCCCCATGTGGGTCATTCCTAAGCACATGTATTTCACTTCTCCTGCGGTTCAGATGACCAGGCCTGTGCCCATTCACACCACTGTTGGAGGTTCTCTTCACCATCATACTTCTGATCAGGCTCCTATGCGCCGCATTGCGCAGTTTTTGGGCAAGGCCCAAGCTGCTATGATGAGGGCCATCTCGTTCAACTGTCTCTCCAACCAAACTGAAGTCTCCAGCCATATTTGATCCAAGAACTCTCTGAAGGCCCGTGTTCGCGCAACTAGCGAGGTTGATGTCAGTGACGATGAGCGTCTTCCCGATGCTCCTCCTGTTGATCTTAGCTTCGACTTTCCCACGACCCTAGAGTGGGATGATTCTTCCCCGGAGACCCTGGAGTGAGTGTAACGACCCGATTCACTAAGAATCCAAGTCTCTGTGCATTTTGTGCTAGTCCCTGGATCAATAGCTAGCACACACAGTACATGATGTAATATCAAGAATAAACCACATGTCATATATATTACATCGAAGATCCAGTATTAAAATAAAGCATACCTGCATAGCTCAAGGTTAGCTTACAAATAAAATACAGCGGAAAGCAATAAAGAGCTTCGTGGCGTCCATCAACTCCACCGGCAAAGTTGAGTATAGACATCGTAACCCTACATCGCATCACTTACTCGTCGAATACAATCCTGCAACACCGAAGGTTACAGCCCTACAACGGGTCAGTACATCTGATTTGTACGGCAAGTCACATGAAAAAGTATATAGCAGACCTACATCTACATGCAAGGATAAGTCAAAGGAAAGGCTTATGGTTTTATTTTGCAAAAAGCTGATTTTTCCCTCCCATACTACAACTAATCAAATTTTAATTTAACTTGCTAGTCCTAAGTATGGTTGAATCGGGCTACACCAATTCCAACCATCCCTTTATTAAAAGTTCCCACTCAAATCATTATTAAGGTGAAATATCTGTCAAGACCATCCAACAACAATAATGCCCAGTTGCTCAAAGTTGTCCGTAACCGTGGACACGACTAATCAAGATCAGTTTTTACACTCTGCAGAGGTTTGTACACTTTCCCCACTGGACTCAACCCGAAGATTGAGACATAGTATTTCAGAAGAGATTGCCTCCACCCTTTGGTAGCCGGTACACCTATCATATCTACATAAGCTAGCTACCAGGGCCAGGTTCCCCACAACTTACTCATCTAAGCCAGAGCACATATAGCCAGTGGTTGTACATGGAAGCTACTAGTCACACTGTCTGTCCAATCTTTTTGAGCCTGGACGGCGCCCACTGCGTTCAGAGGGTACGCGCCATGACGCACCCGGCTCACCACCAAAACAACCATTCGGGAAGCATTTAGCCCTGGTCCCTCCTTATCCAAGGCATGAGCACCAGGATGCATTCCCTGCCCGTCCAGAGGTGATTTCTATTTAAGTTTGCTAGTCAAGTCATTAATCCTCACATAGCTCCATGATAACTCAACCAATCCCCGTCTACAAAGAAATAGCAATAAATAACAACCACGATCCTAGGGCGACAAGGAAATACAAGGTCAGGACATATGGCTATCCTACTAGGTTTAAATCATAACTAATACATAATCCTACACATGCATAGAGTGATAATTTGCTACATGCATAATAAAAAAATATAGGTTGAGGTATGGTCAAAGTGTAACTTGCCTTATATATTCGATGAAGTTCTTCGCTCTCGCGGTCCAGTCAACTCTACTCGTCACACTTCGAGCAAATCTATCGCAACGAAGGAACTCGAATAAACAATCACATCACAAGGCAAACAAAAGATCAACGAAACAAACACAAAAGGTTTTTGAAACAAACAAAAGGGCTTTGAAGTGCAAAGGTGTCGATGTGCTCGAAGGTGATCAGTGGAAGTGAACTCGAGTGAGTCAACGGGTAAAGAAATGTCGATACAAGATTATGATCAAGGCATTATGAATTCAAGGTAAAGATCATAGCAATATGAATGGTGTGTGGATATTGCCGATAGGACGTCTCATATGATCCAATATGCAAAAAGAATCACGTGAAACGGAATACTACAACACATGTCATAGCAAGTGCAAAATTGAATTGAATTTGAATTTAAACAGATCAATAAACTTGTGAATTTTTGTGTACACATGATATAGACAGAAAGTACATGACACGAGTGATCCAACGCAAAAAGAATCACTCGATTAGGATCAACGGTTTAAAAGATATGGCCTCCGGAATTTGAATTTGAAATAAATTCAAATTCAAAAGTGTGCAAAGTGTGCAAAAATTTATACCATGCAATAGTATAGAGCAACACGAGCGCGTAGGAAAAAGTTTCACCTCGATCCGACTTACGGTGTAGAATATATTGCGGACGCGAGAACGGGTGGTTTTCTGCCAACAGGTCGTGCTCCGGCGAGGTCCGGCGGCTCCGGCGTGTGAAGGGCGTGGAGGAGGGCGCGGCCGGGATGTGGAGGCACGGGGCGGCGACGTGCGAGGTGGCCGGCACAAGGGCGCGGCGAGCGACGAGCTCGGCTATGGCGGCCCGGGGCGGCGCGGCTGTGAGCAGCCGGCGGCGGCGGCTCTTGCGCGGCGCGGCGCGTAGGTGGCAGGAGGCGCGACAGCGGCCGGGGGGGAGGGGGGGCGACGGCGCGGGCTCCGCGCTGGCCGGAGCTCCGGCGAGGCAAGTGGGGAGCGGGCGGCCGGTGGCGGCGGGATTCCGGCGACGGCGCTGGAGGCGGGGCTCGCTAGGGTTAGGGCGGCGGGGCCCGGCGGAATTTTTTTTAAAAAGAAAAAAGAAAAGGAGAAAACAGAATTCTATATATAAACTGGAAAAAAAACAAAAAGCTATTGGGCCGGCGGTTGAGCCACGTGCGAGAAAAGAGGAGTGGGCCGGCAGCCCGAATTTTTTTTAATCACGAAACTTCAAACAATTACATAAAATCAACCACAACTCGAAAAAATACGAAACAAAAACATAAATTCATTAAATAATCTAAAGAAAATTATAAAATGAACATATTTTCCAAAAAGGTAAATAAAAAAAAACATTTTCGAAATACTTTATTTAAATATAAAATACTTTTCATAAATAAAATAAAATCCAATAAACCATTTTAAATAATTTTATTTGGTCAAAAGCATTGACAAAACATTTCTAAATGATAAAATATAAAATTTAAAATTGTCACACCAATAAATAATTTGGTAAAATAAAGATATCCCATTGGAATATTTTTTCAAATCTTTTAAAATATTTAATAAATCATTTCAATGAAATAAAAACTCTCTTAACATTATAAAATCCTTAAAATAATTTTAGAGTTATTTATAATACTGAAAATAAATTTCAAAAACTTTAAAGTAATATTCTAAATATTTCCCAACTTTATTAAAAAGGGGATAAGTCATTTTATATCCTCTCAAATGAATTTCCTCGAGTTGAAAAATGTTTTGAATATTCCGAAGAATTGCAATATTGATTTAAAATATTTCCCAACCTTTTAATATGTTGAAGGAGTCATATTACCTTCTCTCATTTCGTTTTGTTGGTTTTGTTTTAAATAATAAATTACAAAACACCAATTATGAATGTTAGGGAAAGTCATTTTATTCCCTCTCTTTTTCATATTCAATAAACTCCAAAAAGTTTTAAATCCCAGAGAAAATCAAACACATCAAGCAAACAATTATTATCTATTTAAATTTTATTAACATTCCAAAATTCGGAGAATTTTGGGATGTTACACACTACCACCCTTAAAAGGAAACTCGTCCTCGAGATTCGAGAAGGCTAGAAGGGAAAAGGTTAGGGTTTGGGTTTTCTTGGCAGTCCATCGATCCTCCGATGAGCTAGGCTGCTACCACCCTTAAAAGAAATGCGACGTGGTCTTCAAAAGCTTGCTCCCTCAGCGAGATCCTCACACATAATCCTCATACTCCGTTTGGGCATTGAATTCTTCATCACAAGTGTGGGCTTCCAGTATCTTAATCCATCGATGACGTCCTTCATACAGATTTCACCAACTCCTTTGAGGTCTTGAATCCTTAGTAAAAGAGGAGTCTTCCATACACCTAACCTTCATGGCTGACGGTCAGACGCCAGTACTAAGCAACTATCGATTACTCTCTTGGTGGTCATCACGTATACTTCGGGATACCTGCAGCAAATGCTCTTGGTCCATACTCACCGTATAACACAAACGGTAAACTTCTACTGGGGTCACACATTTTAAGCTTTTTAACATCGTCGTCTCTCAAACATAGGTAAGTTACTCAAGATTTACTATCCCGCATAGCAAGAGCGAATAATAAGGGTAGTCGGCATGGTGATCAATCCATCCCGCACCCAAATCATTTCCTTGTATATGGTTTAGCGAATCTCGCAATCTATCACTCGGTCATCCTCACAAGAATTGTAGAAGTCCTCCTTATCTTGAACTGGGTCCAGATAAATCCATGGTTCTGAAAGCCAACCAAAACATCTATCGTTTCCTCACCACTCTCAGGTTTTTGCAAACTGCTATAAACGTGTACTGGTGGACTACAACTTTTCAAGGGTTCTTCCCTCAGCAAGATTGTGCTTGCTTGTCATAAGATCTTGGCACAAGGGGTTAACTTTGAACTCATCAGCGGTTGCATCCATCTTTATTCCAGCCTTGACATTAGCAGCCATTGTAGTACCTTCTTCAGTTTAGGGATGAGGGGGAATAGAATGTAGATAGCAAGGTAGAGAGATAGAGAGATATACCCATACAAACATCACACTAGTTTTGTAAATAATTTTGATGTGTAGGTGTCGGTAAAACAAGAAATGACAGCTTACAGAAACGATCTAACGGTAGAAACTTTGAATCTTCCAGGTCTTCAAGTCTTCAATGACGGCAGCTTTAGTTTTGCATTGTCGAAGAAATCTTCATATAGTCGAGTCACTTATCAACTTATTCTTCTTGTGGTTGTGTCTTCTTCAGTCTTGAAGCATACTAAATAGATAAGGGGTCTAATGAAACGTAAACTTATTCTACTCGCATAGAAAACACACAAAGCACAACACATCGCATCAATCAAATACATATCAAGGCCACATGGTACAAGACAAAACTTAACAAAACAATCACGACATAAAACATCTAGTCAATCCATAGCAAACATGCATCGATACACATCTCCAACTAACATCAAAAGGTACCCCCATACACTTAGTGCACACCACGAATATTCTATTCTCCAATTGCCAAACATAAGCTTCTTCGAGTCAGCATCCTTGCTTCCACGTTCACAACTTCTCCTTCCCCTTCAATTCTGGACACATATTGCTGTAGTGTCCCATGTTCCTGCACCGATAGCACTCAATTTGGCTAAGGTCCTTTATCTTCTTCCTCATGAGTGCTTCCTTTAATTCTGGACACATGTTGGTGTAATGTCCCATATTCCTGCACCGGAAACACTGAATGTGGCTAATGTCCTTCTTTTTCTTCTTCACGGGTGCTTCCTTCAATTCTTGGCTAACTTTCTTCATTCCTTCCTTTTGATGTTGAACCACTTGTTGTGTCACGATGAAAAATTGACACTAAGCGGGGTAATGATCAGTTCCTTCACACGTAAAACATGTGACTTATGCAGTGGGGCATTCTTCACCCGAGTGAATTGCCTCACAATGGGGACATCCCTCTTGGTGTCCTTCGTAGGAGTGTCCTTCTCCCCCGCAAATTTTGCAGGCACGAGGCCTCTTATGGGTTACCGTCCTTTGCATCGGGGTGACAAGGCGGGATCCCAACAAAATCCTTGTGAACTCCTTCCAAGTAATCTTCCTTCATAATTCGTCAATTGCTTGGTGCATTCTCCACCAAGTAGCAACCTTTTCTACCAAGTACTTAACAACATAGGGGACCATGTCCTCACTTCCAACCTTGTTTATCTTCATGTGCTCCTCCATACTACGAATCCATTTCTCCACCTTCAATATCGACAGCGCCCCAAAAAAAGGGCGAGTCCTACTCCATACTCCATCTATTAAGCCCAAACGACAAGGGTTAGGGCAAAATTATAACACCGACAAGACAACAACTAAAGGTAACACCAAGCATAAACACTCAAACAAGAAAGCGGCAAAAACACCTACGTACGATAGTAACACATAACAACAAACAATACAGTCACAAAAGTCAAAACACACAAACAACACCTAGAGTAAGGTCATATGTGCAAGACATACGATCTCATCATACTACGAGAAATTCGTTCATCTAACTTCACCTAAAATTGGTGGTCTGATTCTAATGCTTCATCCTTCTCAGCTAAGCTGATCTTAAAGATCCTCTCGTAGTGTAAACACTAATCCTTATTAAAATCCATAGGATACTCCTCCTAATTCTGGCAGCTGTAACTTCAATTGATCCACGAGGTTGATGATGTACTTCTCAAAAGTCATGTTTTCAGGGGTATAAACAACTCAAGGGGTATTCATATTAAAACAAGATGAGGAGTTTTAGAAGATGAATAATAGATGAGAAATACTATTCAAGAGAGTAAGTGATCAAGGAGTGATAATTTTTTTTTGTTCCTATGGTTTTTCTATCCATTTTCTAGGGTCACGACCTACAGTCAACATGGTCTCTGATACCATCTGTAACGACCCGATTCACTAAGAATCCAAGTCTTTGTGCATTCTGTGCTAGTCCCTGGATCAATAGCTAGAACACACAGTACATGATGTAATATCAAGAATAAACCACATGTCATATATATTACATCGAAGATCCAGTATTAAAATAAAGCATACCTGCATAGCTCAAGGCTAGCTTACAAATAAAATACAGCGGAAAACAATAAAGAGCTTTGGTGCGTCCAACAACTCCACCGACAAAGTTGAGTATAGACATCGTAACCCTACATCGCATCACTTACTCGTCGAATACAATCCTGCAACACCGAAGGTTACAACCCGACAACGGGTCAGTACATCTGATTTGTACGGCAAGTCACACGAAAAAGTATATAGCAGGCCTACATCTACATGCAAGGATAAGTCAAAGGAAAGGCTTATGGTTTTATTTTGCAGAAAGCTGATTTTCCCCTCACATACTACAACTAATCAAATTTTAATTTAACTTGCTAGTCCTAAGTATGGTTGAATCGGGCTACACCAATTCCAACCATCCCTTTATTAAAAGTTCCCACTCATATCATTATTAAGGTGAAATATCTGTCAAGACCATCCAACAACAATAATGCCCAGTTGCTCAAAGTTGTCCGTAACCGTGGACACGGCTAATCATGATCAGTTTTTACACTCTGCAGAGGTTTGTACACTTTCCCCACTAGACTCAACCCGAAGATTGAGACATAGTCTTTCAGAAGAGGTTGCCTCCACCCTTTGGTAGCCGATACACCTATCATATCTACATCAGCTAGCTACCAGGGCCAGGTTCCCCACAACTTACTCATCTAAGCCAGATCCCATATAGCCAGTGGTTGTACATGGAAGGTACTAGTCACACTGTCTGTCCGATCTTTTTGAGCCTGGACGGCGCCCACTGCGTTCAGAGGGTACGCGCCATGACGCACCCAGTTCACCACCAAAACAACCATTCGGGAAGCATTTAGCCCTGGTCCCTCCTTATCCAAGGCATGAGCAGCAGGATGCATTCCCTGCCCGTCCAGAGGTGATTTCTATTTAAGTTTGCTAGTCAAGTCATTAATCCTCACATAGCTCCATGATAACTCAACCAATCCCCGTCTACAAAGCAATAGGAATAAATAACAACCACGATCCTAGGGCGACAAGGAAATACAAGGTTAGGACATATGGCTATCCTACTAGGTTTAAATCATAACTAATATATAATCCTACACATGCATAGAGTGATAATTTGCTACATGCATAATAAAAAAATATAGGTTGAGGTATGGTCAAAGTGTAACTTTCCTTATACATTCGATGAAGTCCTTCGCTCTCGCGGTCCAGTCAACTCTACTCGTCACACTCCGAGCAAATCTATCGCAACGAAGGAACTCGAATAAACAATCAAATCACAAGGAAAACAAAAGATCAACGAAACAAACACAAAAGGTTTTTGAAACAAACAAAAGGGCTTTGAAGTGCAAAGGTGTCGATGTGCTCGAAGGTGATCAGTGGAAGTGAACTCGAGTGAGTCAACGGGTAAAGAAATGTCGATACAAGATTATGATCAAGGCATTATGAATTCAAGGTAAAGATCATAGCAATATGAATGGAGTGTGGATATTGCCGATAGGACGTCTCATATGATCCAATATGCAAAAAGAATCACGTGAAACGGAATACTACAACACAGGTCATAACAAGTGCAAAATTGAATTGAATTTGAATTTAAACAGATCAATAAACTTGTGAATTTTTGTGTACACATGATATAGACAGAAAGTACATGCCACGAGTGATCCAACGCAAAAAGAATCACTCGATTTGGATCATTGGTTTAAAAGATATGGCCTCCGGAATTTGAATTTGAATTTGAAATAAATTCAAATTCAAAAGGGTGCAAAATGTGCAAAAATTTATACCATGAAAAAGTGCAGAGCAACACGAGCGCGTAGGAAATTTTTTCACCTTGATCCGACTTATGGTGTAGAAGATATTGCGGACGCGAGAACGGGGAGTTTTCTGCCAACAGGGACCTATCTGCAATTAAAATATCTTCGTAAAAAGCGATCGGGTCCCTGGCGGCGGTTGACCAGATCTGGATCGGGGTTGCTCCGGCGAACTCGCGAACTCCGGCGAGCACGGTCGTGCTCCGGCGAGGTCCGGCGGCTCCGGCGTGTGAAGGGAGTGGAGGAGGGCGCGACCGGGATGGGGAGGCACGGGGCGGCGACGTGCGAGCTGGCCGGCGCAAGGGCGCGGCTCGCGGCGAGCTCGGCCGGCGAGCTCAGCCATGGCGGCCCAGTACGGCGCGGTTGTGAGCAGCTGGCGGCGGCGACTCTTGTGCGGCGCGGCGCGTAGGTGGCGGGGAGGCGCGACAGCGACCGAGGGGGGGAGGAGAAAACAGAATTCTATATATAAACCGGAAAAAAAACAAAAAGCTAGTGGGCCGGCGGTGGAGAGGCGTTTGAGCCACGTGGGAGAAAAGAGGAGTGGGCCGGAAGCCCGAAATTTTCTTTTTTTAATCACAAAACTTCAAACAATTACATAAAATCAACCGCAACTCGGAAAAATACGAAACAAAAACCTAAATTCATTAAGTAATCTAAAGAAAATTATAAAATAAAAATATTTTCCAACAAGGTAAATAAAAATAAAAACCTTTTCTAAATACTTTATTTAAATATAAAATACTTTTCATAAATCAAATAAAATCCAATAAACCATTTAAAATAATTTTATTTGGTCAAAAGCATTGACAAAACATTTCTAAATGATAAAATATAAATTTAAAATTGTCACACCAATAAATAATTTGGTAAAATAAAGATATCCCATTGGAATATTTTTTCAACTCTTTTAAAATATTTAATAAATCATTTCAATGAAATAAAAACTCTCTTAGCATTATAAAATCCCTAAAATAATTTTAGAGTTATTTATAATACTAAAAATAAATTTCAAAAACTTTAAAGTAATATTCTAAATATTTCCTAACTTTATTAAAAAGGGGATAAGTCATTTTATATCCTCTCAAATGAATTTCCTCGAGTTGAAAAATGTTTTGAATATTCCAAAGAATTACAATATTGATTTAAAACATTTTCCAACCTTTTAATATGTTGAAGGAGTCATATTACCTTCTCTCAGTTCGTTTTGTTGGTTTTGTTTTAAATAATAAATTCCAAAACACCAATGATGAATGTTAGGGAAAGTCATTTTATTCCCTCTCCTTTTCATATTCAATAAACTCAAAAAAGTTTTAAATCCCAGAGAAACTCAAACACATCAAGCAAACAATCATTATCTATTTAAATTTTATTAACATTCCAAAATTCGGAGAATTTTGGGATGTTACAGTGAGCGGCAGTGGGACTCACTAGTCGGTCTTTGATGGTGTTGCCCATTTTTGGTACTTTTTGCCAAAGGGCAGAGACATATGTATCCAGTTTTATTTATGGTGTCTAGTCGTCGATTAGGAGTCTGGAGTTTGTATGGTTTGTTAAGACCTTTTATGTGAACTTGGTGTGTGCTCGTACTACTATGTTAGGTCGTTTATGTGAACCTTGTGACCTTTGGTGCTATGCATGGTTTCGTTTTATGTGTCTTGGCATAAATCTTATTGGCATATGATTTGGTGGTCATATATGGTTATCTTGTGCTTGCAATTCACATTGTCATCTTCATATATTGCTAGCTTCAAATGATATGACTTATGGTTAGTAAGCTTGCCTCATAATCATGGTGATGGGACTTCTCTCAATTTGTGAATCTTGCTTAAAGTCAAGAAATCTTATATGCACACATTGAGGGGGAGTTCATAATAAAACTTGCTCCCACTAAAGCTAAAATGTGTATATATTTGGGAGCTATATGTATGTTTTCATCAACTACCAAAAAGTAGGAGATTGAAAGTGCAATCATGCCCTTAATCATATTTTGATGTTGATGATAGTATACATATAGGGGACTAATAATGTTGTCAAGTATATCACAGGTATTAGTCCTCAGATCATTGTGGTGGTGGATCATGGACCATTTATAATATCAATATACCAAGATATGGAACCAACGAAGTTGAAGCATAAGCTTTTCCGGTTATTCTTGAGTATAGGGATCCCCGCACTATTAAGAGGGGATCATTGGGGTTGGGTTTAAGATTTTCTCAAATCTCTGTAAAAAAACACATCACAGATTAAATCTACAAAGTTAACTTTGTCCTCACTTTCGGACGTCTGACACTTCGCGGTTTCGTACGTCGGTCATGACTCGGAAATCCGACATCCCACTCGCAGGGTTTATTTGGCAAGGTCAGTAGACCCGCAAATATGGCCAGAATTTTGACGTGTTTCGGACGTCCGAAACTTCGCGTTACACATTATGCCTCCAAGGTCAGTAGGCCTCCCAAATTGGCCGGAAGTCCGATAGCCTTCGGATGTCCGACATGTCGGATGTCTGAACCCCGCCGGACGTCCGGTACCTGGATCACTTGCTACTAGCTGGAATTCTTCACTATGTTCTTCAAGAACATTTTGGACGTCCAACATATTTCGGACGCCCGACAATTGGACTTGGATGCCCGACTTTTATCGGACGTCCGACATTTGCACAACTTAACGCTCCAACGCCCACTTCGGCCCTTGGACTATAAATACCCCCTCACACCCACTTGTGAGGGTTGACCACGTCACTCCAATCACTCATAAGAACACAAGTGCTCCATCTCACTCTCTCCTTCACCAAATCTAAGATCCCGGAGAGATTCTTGAGAGTTCTTGTCGGATCTTTCATCTCGTGATAGATCCAGCCCTTCCCCATCTTTCAACCAAAGAAAATCGCGTTTTGAGCAAGTCTTCAGCATTTCCCATTGATCTTGTTACTCTTGGAGGTTGGAGACTACTAGGCGGGTAGGAGTTCTTTGAAGAGGAATCAACCATTGTGATTACCCCCGTGAGTTTGTGAGGGTTTGGTGACCACCTTTAAGGTCAACCAGTAGTGGTTGGGAATCTCCTTCGTGGTTGACGAGGGGGTGACCCCACGACTCCTGCATGTGAGACTACCTGGTGCGTATGAAGACAGAAGGCCCGCTAGGAAGCTACGCGAAGCCCACGATTGGCCCAACCAGGCACCGACATAGGAGTCCGCGACTAACATGGAAGGTGCAACTTGGCGTACAAGGAAAAGACTAGAACTAGGAAACCATCTCTGTAACCTAGTATGGACTCCCTGGGACCTAGCCTAATATATAAAGGCTGGGAGGGGAGACATCCAGAACAACTCAATACACATCTACTCATCTAGCCTTGCGAAAACTCGCCTTGGCCTCCATTGTAATCGCCCCCTCAAGCAATAATATCGAGCAGGAAGTGCTTCTCCAGTTAGCCGACGAGTATCGTCCAACCTGTGCCTATCTCTATGACTAACCCATACATAGGAGTCCGCGACTAACATGGAAGGTGCAACTTGGCGTACAAGGAAAAGACTAGAACTAGGAAACCATCTCTGTAACCTAGTATGGACTCCCTGCGACCTAGCCTAATATATAAAGGCTGGGATTGGAGACATCCAGAACAACTCAATACACATCTACTCATCTAGCCTTGCGAAAACTCGCCTTGGCCTCCATTGTAATCGCCCCCTCAAGCAATAATATCGAGCAGGAAGTGCTTCTCCAGTTAGCCGACGAGTATCGTCCAACCTGTGCCTATCTCTATGACTAACCCAGGGTCCCTGAGCATGGGATTTGCCGGGGTTGATCCCCGTCAATTGGCGCCGTCTGTGGGAACTTCGCAGGTTGGAACCGCGATCCCGGCGGCCTCATCATCGGCACTCGTCAAGGCAGCGACTCCATCAGCACTCATCGACTCTACGATCCAGGCAGACTCCGATCTATTCGGATCTCTCGGTTTCATGGCTCACCTCCCGGCCTTTCGACCGGCCTTCGCCGACCTGCGCACCGGCATCAACCTGATCTTTGGAGCATACCAAATCTACATCAACCACTGGGGAGTCCTCTATCTCACGGATCGCGCTCGAGCACCCGCAACGGCAGATCCTACATCAGCAATCGAAGTCTCACCCGCCCGCGTGACAACTCCACGAGTCAGCCACGACTCCCAGCCCGAGTGGTCCATGGAAGAAGCGCAACATGCGCGCAAGCAAGACGGCAACCAAGGCACCGTCCCAAGTGTTCATGGAAGACATCCACGAGCCAACCGCAGATGACAAAAACCAAGACGACGACCCGAGGAATCGCCAAGATACTCGCTCGAACAGCAAAAACAGCGATCCAGACAACACCGGCCAGGTCACCGTCACAATTGGAGAACTAGGAACCATACCAAATAAAATATACAAAGGAGCAGAGCATAGCAATCGCAGGAGCGAAGAGCCAGAAAGCAGCAAGCATCAGACCCCAGTCATGGCGAAAGAGGACAATCACGTAGAAAAGAACTACCTGTCCAAGGAAGCAATCGCCAGAATAAGGGACGCAGTCAAACGAGGAAAACTACTCCCGGAGAACGGAACACGATACGAGCTCAGAGCATACAACAAGCTGGCGAGTGACGCCACCAAGAGAGCAAGACAACAACGCTTAGAACTAGAGAAGCAAGGAAAGGCTGCCATCCACCCAAGGAACAACCGCAGGCCATCTCCCAGAAGCGACTCCTCCGACTACGACTCCCCCATCCGAGCCAGATCCAGATTCAACAATCTGAAACGGACGAACAAGAAGAAGGTGGCCCGCAAGCTAGATGACGACTTCAAGCTAGAAGAGGACGACGAGGAAGAACAACTCACGCCAGCCGAAGCCCTTTTCACTGCCCAAGAGTACCTATCTCGTGCTCAGAAAGGCAAGAAAGGAAGATTAGATCACAACACGACGATGTCACTCAAAATAATGAAAGACGCCATCTCAGCCCCCAAAAGAGCAGGCGCAAGACGGGATCCCCGCGAGCAGACCCCGGACAGGGACCCCAGTTCACCCGACGACGACGACAACGACGACTCGCGCAAGCGCCCAAACAAAAAAAAACCACGACAGCGACGACAACAGCAGCAGACGCAACAGCAATCGGCAAGATGCACGCGACGACATAACACAAAGCAAAGTCAACCGTGGAAGACGAAGGCGAGCAGCCCGTGAAGAGTACTCGGACGAGCAAGCTTCCGACGAGAACGTAGAACCATGCGGAGCACTATGCTTCACACGATCCATACGGAAAACAAGGATGCCGAAAGGTTTCAAGCTAAACTCCACAACGCACAAGTACGACGGGCTAGAAGAACCAGAAGCATGGCTCGACGACTACCTAATGGCCGTAAAATTATAGCGCGGAACCAATATCACAGCAATGCAGTACATACAACTCATGCTCGAATGCTCAGCATGACACTGGCTGAAGAACCTACCACGAGGGTCAATCGACTCATGGAGGCAGTTCCGCAGTGCCTTCATCGAGAACTTCAAGTCCACTTACAAACGACCGGCATCACTCGAGGAGCTGAGGGCCTGCAAACAAGGATCCAGAGAATCCCTGGGAGCATACATCCTGCGATGGATCATACTCAAAAACTCAGCGGAGGACATATCAGAAGAAAGCGCAATCGACACATTCAGGAGGGGCTTGCAACGCATCGACTTCAAGGAGCAGCTCGGGCAGATGAAAGTCCGAACACTCGCGCGACTGCTCGAGCAAGCCAACAACTGGACAGATGGAGAAGACTCCGTACAGAACGATTCGGAGATCCAGACAACGCGCTTATAACGCGACAACGACTACCACACCAGCGACAGAGGATTCGACAGAAGAAGAAAACGACCGAGGCGCAACTTCTACGACGACAAAGGAACCGATATGGTCGCGGACGGTTTCCCAGATGACAGAGAAGGCAGACATCGCGACGACAGGAGAATACAACACAGGGACAACCAAGAAGAAGCACCCAAAATTCAAAAACGGGACTAGAGAACAAGGAAGCCATGAGACGACACCCGAGCATATCGTTCAGCTAAAGAGCAGCTCGACGGACCCTGCACAATACACGGGTTCAGAAACGAGCGTGGAGAGCTCAGATCAGGGCACACCCTCAGGAACTGCAGGCGATTCATCGAGCTCTTAGAAGAGAAAAGACGATCTACAACAACAACAACACAGCCTCTCGCAAGCGTAGCAGTCAGAACCATCGCCCACAACGCACCGCCAGCGCCTGCAATACCAACAAGGCAAGTAGCAGTAATCCAAGAACGGAGCATGACACCCGAGGAAGAAAAATACCGAGAAGCAGGTCACCAGACAAGTTTTCCTCGCAGTCTCCTTGCACCCTGCTGTCCCAGAATACCTGCGTGGGTCCGAGACTGAAATCACCTTCTCCCGAGAAGACCACCCGCCAGCCATCCCGCGCCCAGGACACGCCGCACTAGTACTCAAAGCAAGAATCGGAAACTACGACATGTCACGTGTCTTCATGGACAGCTGAAGCGGAATCAACATCATATTCACCAGAACCCTGGAAGAAATGCTCATCCAAAACTCAGCACTAAAAACTTGAGGCACAACGTTTCATGGAATTGTTCCAGGGAAAGCAGTATACCCCCTCGGAAAAATAAGTCTCGAGGTGGTTTTTGGCAGCACGAGCAACTTCCGCAAAGAGACATTGGACTTCGAAGTGGTCAACTGGAAATCACAATACCACGCCATCCTAGGACGACCAGCCTTCGCACGTTTCATGGCAGTGCCACACTGCGCCTACCTCAAGATGAAAATGCCAGGCCCACAAGGAGTGATCACAGTCAGCGGCAGCTTCGTCAGATCCGACTGCTGCAACAAAGAATTCCACAAAATATCAGAAACCTTCGGAGCACACCAAGCCAGTGGAGCCACAACATCAGAGGAAGAGGCCCTACCATAGAAGCAAAAGGGAGCCACAACAATCTACCGTCCTTAGGGCTACTAAGCCATCGATCCAAATAAAGGGGCTGCCTTCAAGCAACAGCCCCCCCTCGTGTAAGAAACAAAGGAGAAATATTGAAAATATTTTTCCAAAAGTTCTTTTCATCGACACTCGGGGCTCGCCGAAGCAGCCACCCCCTGAGGCGTTCCTCGCAAACGCGACCCTAAAAAATTGGCACTTGAGGGCTCGCCAAAGCAGCCACCCCCCGAGGCGTTCCTCGCAAACGCGACTCTAAAAAATTGGCCCTCGGGGGCTCGCCGAAGCAGCCACCTCCCGAGGCGTTCTTCGCAAACGCGACTATAAAAAATTGGCACCCGGGGGCTCGCCGAAGCAGCCACCCCCCGAGGCGTTCTTCGCAAACGCGACTATAAAAAATTGGCACTCGGGGCCTCGCCGAAGCAGCCACCCCCCGAGGCGTTCTTTGCAAACGGGACTCTAAAAAATTGGCACTCGGGGGCTCGCCGAAGTAGCTACCCCCCGAGGTGTTCTTCGCAAACGTGACTCTAAAAAATTGGCACTCGGGGGCTCGCCGAAGCAGCCACCCCCCGAGGCGTTCTTCACGTACGCGACTCTAAAAATCGGCGAGAAGGGACCCCTCGCCCAAAAACTCAGCAGCCGACAAGACAAACTTATACCACACAAGTTTGATTTATAGCAGACAAACAAAGTAAAGAAAAATAGAACAGCAACAAAACATTGCTCAGCAAAGGAACGAACGCCAAGGAAAGGCTAATCCCCAGGCTTTGACTTTAATTTACACAGAGCACCCAACCGACGGTCATTATCCTCGACCACCCACTTCACAACTTCATTTGCAGGCTCATCCGCCACGGCGTAATGGTCGTCCATCGGCTGAGCTCGACCACCAGGAGGACCTCGAGCTGCCAACATAATATCAACCCCCGGCCAATGACTATGGACAAAGGCAAAAGCACAGCGAGCACAGTATAAATCTGGTGGTTAACTACGCGCCGAAGATCCACAGGCTGGGAGAACATCCGACAAAGCTTCTCAAGAGATGAAGGGTAAAACTCAGCAAAAATCCTGCCAAAAACTCCGCGGCAGTACTCAAGAGCCCACGGTACCCTCTCAACCCGCATTCGAAAAACGGCGAACACCCAAGCACGCGCTCTATCCATCCAGAAAGGATTGTTCTCCTGCACAACCGGGTCCTCCAGCCGCAGCAACTCAGACTGTACTGCCTCTTCTTCCTCGCGAGAACGCCCTGCAAGCACTTCGCAAAGAAGAACAAAGGTCAACCACAGAGCACAAAGGAAAGAACCCCCGCAGCCGAGCGGTCGAAGAAAAAAGCAAACTCACCCTTCAGAAGGTCAGACAGCTTCACCATCCAAGCCTCCAAGCCATCCAAGACAGCCTCAGCACGCTCGCGTTTCGTGCGATGGACCGCAAGAGCACCTTTCAGCCGAACGATCTCACGCTCGGCCTCTTTCAGCCTCAAGCAAATAGACTCGTAAGCACCCTCGCGAGCATCCTCCTTCAGAAAATTCCAAGCCCGAGAAACGGCCGGGATGGCCTACCGCAAAGAGAAACAAGTCAAAGGAAACAAGGCAACAACCAGCACAAGAAAGCAAAGCAGGTCCATGAATTACATCCGCCGTCCCGCAGGAGGCACATTGCAACTGGAAGTTTCAAAACAAAAACAGGGTCACCCTACTCCTCGGCTGCAGCATTGTTCGCCTCCATGACCAGCTGCAGCTGGCGGGCCAACCGAGTAGCTCGAGCACTCTGCTCGTCCGTGTAATCAGGCAAGCTATCTACCATGGAATCCTCAATAGGGCCACAATGACCCAGAAGAACAACAATAGACGTGGAAAGCCCACTCACCACGTTCTCACGAACCAAGCCCTCCAGCTGATCACCATCCGGACCGAAGGCAACAACCAGTGAATCGAGACCCTCAGGACGCTTCACTGCATCTGGGAACATATGCTCATGAAGAAGCTTTAGAAGAGTTGAAGCCCGAGCACAGACATCCCCAACAACAACAGCAGCACCTGAGACAGCATCTACAGAGCCACGGAGAACACCCGTACCTGCAGCAGCAACCTCCATCGCCCCAATAACCGGAGAACCTGGAAAAAGGAAAAAGATTAACATCCCAGCAACTTCAGAGACAAACAAACCCCAGTAAACGGACGACAGAAAGAGTACACTAACCAGTCAGAGAGCCCGCCAAGTCCTGCACGCGCTCACACTCAGCCTTCTCGACCTGGAGAAACTGCTCCTCCACCCGCCGCAACCGCTCAAGTTCGCCATGCTGTGCCTGCAACTCCTTCTCCTTGGACTCCAGAGCAACCTGAAGCTCGGCAAGCTCCTTATTTGCAGCCTCCGAACGCTTGTCAGCACCCTTCTTACGGCCTACGGAACAAAACATCAGTCAGGCAAAATCAATCAGCAAAAGAAACAAAGACCACGAATCAGGATCTCACGTCTCATAGCAGTCATGCTCCCCTGGACCGAGTCGTGAGTGCGTTGCCACCGATCAGTTTCAGTCAGCACACGTTCTCACATCCGGAACAAAGGCTCCACCCAAGCAAATACATCAAGGCAAGAGCACATGAAAGAAGAAAATCAAAGACTACAAACAATCACAAATGATTGCTTGCAGCCTCGGGGGCTACTCCCATTGGGAGCACTGCCGTGCTCCCAATATGTATAAGACCAAAATCATAGACTACAACCACTCACAAGTGACTGTTTATAGCCTCGGGGGCTACTATGGCAAAGAACAGAAGGGCAAAGAAATCACATACCTGATCCGCCATACGATCAAAGCACTTTGATTTATCCTTGGCAGAAAGGTCCCGCCTCGCCAAGAAGTGCTCCTCAGGGATCACAGATTTAACGTCCGGAGGAAAGTCCCGTTCAGAAGCCGCAACAGCCGCGGCAGGCTCCCCAGATGGGGCAGTAGCAGAAGTTCCCTCCGCGCCTGCAGTCACAGGAGCCGTTCGAGCACTCGAAGCCGCAGGAGTAGCGCAACCAGCAAGCCGATCAGACGCCGCACCAGAATCAGTCGAAGGAGCAGCGACAACACCAGCACTCACAGAGGAAGCAGCCGGAGCAGGAGAAGTACTACAAGACGGTTTATCTTCAGAACACCAGCCAAAGGAACGAAAATTAGAGATGACAAAGCGGAAATGTATACTAACCCAACAGGCGCAGCGCCTGGACGCAACAATATCCCAAACCTGCGTTTCTTCGAGGCAGCGGGAGGAGGACACGACACATCAGGACTGCACAACCGCTGGCAAGTCATCACCGTCACCCGCCGCATCACGATCACTCACAGGGCGAGTGCGCTTGACACGAAGAGGACTTGAATCCCCAGAGTCATCAGCAACTGACGGTGGGGCACCCGCGGACTCGACAGCAACAACACCCGAAGCGCCACCACCACCCGCAGGCACAGAATCAACATCAACCTCACCAGGTTCATCGAGTATATCCGCATCTTCAGGCTGCGGCGGATTTTTCAACAAAGGGATGTGAACCTATAGATCAAACCAACATCAGCAGTCAACAGAAACGAGTCACCAGTACAAAAAATAAATCAAAGACAAGTTCCCGAGGAAGAGGCAAGTCAGCAGAGTGAGGACGAACAAGACTCTGCTCCCCAATGCTCGTGCACTTTGTGACTTGCTGAACCCAGGCCAAAAGGACGCCATCAGAAAACTCCTCGGGTGAACACCTGGTCGAGTCATCAGGCCCAGTGTATTGCCACATGGGATGCACCCGATGCTGAAGCGGCTGCACACGTGTCTTGACAAACACGGAGATAAGCTGGCCACCAGTCAATTCATCCTTCAAAGCAGTAATCCTCTGCACAAACGGTTCCACGAGAGACGACTCGCGAGCAGACAAAGGATACGCCCATGAAGATCGCTTAACCGCCCGCGCAGCAGGATCGAAAGGGGGCAGACCAAGACGCTGGCCCTCAACGCATTGGTCCTTCAGATAAAACCAGCTCCTCCGCCACGAAAAGACGGAGTCCAGCTTCTCCAGATCAAAATAGGCAGATTTCTCCTTAATGGAAATACACATGCCCCCAATGGCATATTCAGAATTTGTCCTCTTCACATTGAAGAGACGTTTCAAGAGGCCCCAATGGGGATAGATCCCCAAAAAACCCTCACAGAGCGTAATGAAACAGGCAATGTGCAGAATCCCATTGGGGGTCAAATCATGCAGTTGCAACTGATAGGCGCAAAGCAACCCTTGGAGGAAAGGATGAATGGGAAGTGCAAAACCACGGGGGAAGAAACTCTGAAAGCATACCCGCTCATCTGGACGGGGCGCAGGAACCTCCTCATCCCTAGGAATCCGGGCGGCATCACGCGCCACCACGCCGTCGGCCACCAGTTCATCCAGCTCTACAGCTCCAAAAGCAGAGCGCTCCCATCTGCCGGTCATCCTCGCCGACTCCATCGCTGCATTACGGGGACGCTTGGACATGGATCTTAACTAGCAAGCCGCACGAAAAGACAGGCGGAAGGCAAAGAACAATGAAGGAAGAAGAAAGAGAGGCAAGAGAAGGCAATGGCTGGGTGAAAACCTAAACACACCAGACCCCCCGGTATTTAACCAATATCGAGAGGAAGCAAATCGTCACCACTCGTTGTGGAATCCAGCAGACGTGGCACGATCCCACGATAGCCGAGAAACATGGAAAACTCAACCGGCGCACTAACCATACCGCCCACCGCGCGCGAAAAACAAGGGCCATCATCACGAAGTGCGAAATTTTTGGGCAACAGATGTCAAGTCACTTCATTTTCACTCGACATTGCGAGCCAACCTGTCAGGCGAACCAGCAAACGTCACACCTCAACAACGCGTCTGAAGCACACATCTTCGGTCATCATCCATCTCTTTACAACTTTTTTCATGTTATTTCAAAAATCTTTTACTCCCATTGGGAGTACCTTTATTCGAGTTCCGGTGCTCCCTCACCCAGAAGGCAAAATGTGCTCGAGTGACCACTCGCACCAGCAGAAAATACATACTCTCAGAGTTTGGGTGCTCCCTCACCCCGAAAACAGTAAAGCATTCGAGTGACTACTCGCAAAAGAGACTCAGCAATTCAACAAACATGACTTACTCGCGCACTCGACGATATTCCGATTGGGTGCTTTTCTTATATTCCTCGCGTGAGTCCACTACAAACTCCGCGAGTGACGACTAAAATAGCTCGCTTGATTGTTTATTCCAAGTGGGTGCATCGCTAACCAGGCTCCGCGCCTCTACAAAAATAATTATTCTTGGCTACGACACACTGTACCCAGATGCCACGCAAGCTTAGCGTGTAGGTAAGACCCCGCTGCACAGAACGACAGGGCCGGGACTTGCCGCAGAGCGATTTCACTCCCGAACTTTTCCATGCGCTCGCATGATAGAAAGAGCCGAGCGGACGCGCTCAGGCTATGTGCTTAGACTGGCAGCAATTGATCCTATAAAACCTGCAGCGGCATGACTATACTTGACACCAGTATTCCAAGTTCATGTCGAGGGACGTGGGCTTGATTGGGCTACTTTGGTATTTGTCACTAGAACAATTCACCAAGGCTCGACCAGTCGACTCCTTGGGCCCTTTCAGCTAGCAATCCCTCGAAACAGGTATTGTCTTGGCTCAACACTGCCAGCGACCCGTGGCGATGCCACGCTTACAAAACAATAAAACGCAGATGAATTCGAGTCCCTGCGCGACTCTTTGAGTCCCCCAGGCACTCGGGGGCTACTGACGAGGGGGTGACCCCACGACTCCTGCATGTGAGACTACCTGGTGCGTATGAAGACAGAAGGCCCGCTGGGAAGCTACGACAAGCCCACGATTGGCCCAACCAGGCACCGACGTAGGAGTCCGCGACTAACATGGAATGTGCAACTTGGCGTACAAGGCAAAGACTAGAACTAGTAAACCATCTCTGTAACCTAGTACAGACTCCCTATGACCTAGCCTAATATATAAAGGCTGGGAGGGGAGACATCCAGAACAACTCAATACACATCTACTCATATAGCCTTGCGAAAACTCGCCTTGGCCTCCATTGTAATCGCCCCCTCAAGCAATAATATCGAGCAGGAAGTGCTTCTCCTGTTAGCCGACTAGTATCGTCCAACCTGTGCCTATCTCTATGACTAACCCAGGGTCCCTGGCCATGGGATTTTCCGGGGTTGATCCCCGTCAGTGGTGATATGTCAAGGGGAATAGAGTGAGCCTTCGTGGCATTTGTGTGCCTTCGTGGTTTCACCACTCTCTCCAAACGGTGAGTAGCTTCCCTCCAAGGAAGTGAACATCGAGATACATCATTGTCTTCGCATCATTCGGTTATCCCTACTCTTTCCCCTTTTACTTGTACTACCTTGTTGTTACCTTGCTGTTTATCCATCACCTTCTTACTTATATTGTGCTTGTTGTTTACATTATCTTAATTAGCCCTTCCTTGCAATTGTTAGGCTCATCTTTATCTTCCGTACTTTTTCCTAAAATTGCTAAGTAGTGTTAAAATTCGTAAGATAACCTATTCACCCCCCTCTAGGTCTATCTCGATCGTTTCAACTACGAGTGTTGTAGGTGCCCCCCTTGATCGACTACGTCACCGCCGGCTCTTATTTTTGTCAGACGAGCTACCTAGCAACCAGAGCCATTCCCCTCTTCCAGATATCACCTACGTTTTCTGTATTATTCTTGAACTAAGCATTGTTGTTGTTGCTGTTGTTGTTACGTTACTTCCTATTCTATTGCATAGCCTGTTTTCTCGGCTTTATTATTGTACCCTACCTTGTCCTATGCCTTAGAATGTTTACTCATCGGTTGGCCCTACGCCCTTGTCCGTCTGCTATGCTTAGTTATTGGGTCGCGAACATTCTAGGGAGTGAACGGGGAACCTTATATTGTTACAACTTCATCGGAACGTGAGACAAGATAAGGAGTTGGGTGACCGAACGGTGCCCGTGAGAGGTATTGCAACGGGATGACATGGTAGGAGGGTACTACCGGTGTGCAGTTTGCCTGGACCCTGGTCGTTGTCCATGAGAGTTACCCTTTAACCCCGAAAGTCAAGCGACTCCAAGACCGCTTGCGAGATAAGGTAAAGAGACGGTCCACCCCTAAAGGTACCCGCGCGATGTGACGGGTCGAAAGGGTAGGAGGATTTCGCCTGGAGAGAGAGGTGGGCCTGGCTGTTCGTTGTCCACATGTTACCTAGTCGGAGCGACAAGAACGGTCGTCTCCGCGAGATATTAAAATGCACTTAATGGATCGGTGTCAGTGATCTGAGATGGCCACTAGACTATACTCGCTACTCCACGTGGGATAATGAGTATGGTCTCCTCGGCGTTGTACGTTCTTTATCGAAAGCTCTTCAGACGTCACAATTCATGCGGGCTGACTTCAGGGATTGAACCGCCTGAGCTCTTGCTGAGGCAGCTGAGCCCGCTTCACCGGCCAGTCTCGCAACATGCAGGAGTACAAAGGGCGATAGCCCAAGACCCTGCATATTTAGGATTTAGACCGGCGTGTTGGTCTCTATGTTGAGCCTAGGTAGGTCTACAGCATGTTGGATAGCCTCGGTCGGGCATTCCGCAAAAAGGTTTGCGCGACCCAAGAGATCCGAGCGTGTAGGGTAACAGTAGTGCAGCCCCTGCAGGGAAGTAATCTATTCGAATAGCCGTGTCCACTGTAACATGACGCTCGGTGTTGTATCTGTTGATATGGTTGCCGAGATTGCTTTCTCGCAGGGTTGTTACGAACAGTAACATGTCCCTCTCTGGTAAGAATGAGTATAATGTGGGTTCCTTAATTTCTCGGCGCCTTATTACGAACAGTAACAAGGGCGATTTATATGGTGGCGTTTACGCCACACTTATCCTTGAGTCTCTTGAGCGCAACCCTCATCCTGATGATGTTCCCTTTTCATACGCGAGTCTCGATCTTGCGGCTATGAAGAGGCATAAGTTTGTTACCATGACTTCTTCGTTTGGTAACCTTGATTATATTTTGAGGTTTGAGAGGACTATTACTCGTGAGATCCGTCTACCTGCACCACTTTTGTTTGATAACACTCGCAGGAACGGATGGTCCTTCAACAAAATTCAGTTCGATGAGTTCATGGCTAATTACCAGCCGCATAACCCCATGGAGGGGGTTGTGCCCGACGAGGAGGAGCATGGTGAGTTCCCACCTTTCCAGGGAGAGACCTTCACCAAGCATGGCGAGGGATCTTCTTCCGCTTGGAGCGCAGGACCTTCCTCATGGGAGGATCCGAGGACTTCGGTGTACGCACCGGAGGGCTCATACGACACCTGGACTTACCCTTACCCCGGAGCAGGAGGCTCCTGGGGGCAGTAGCTGCTACCAACTTAGGCCAAAAGCCTAAGCTTGGGGGAGTACATTCCCTTCTCACCTTTCCATTGTATTATCCGTTTTTATTTTTTGTTCGCTTTGATATTTCCGAAGTTTTTGCCGTTCTTCTTTGTTCTTTTATTTTGAAAAAACAACAAAAAGATTTCTCTTTTCTTTTTCTTTCGTTAAACCTTTGAAAAATCCAAAAATATTTTCCTTTCTCTCTTTAGTTTGCTTTGTTGCAAGTTCAGCTCAAGTCCGTGATGGCATTTTCACTTGATTATATTTCCTACGTTCGATCGTGCAAGTGACAAGGCAGTGATGACGAAGATCGATGAAAAGGATGCAACAAGGAAAACCGGTATGAACTCTTTTTGTTTCTACTTTTGTACATATGCTTGTACTTATGATCTAGAGACCGGCTTGTAGCGACATGGTGCTATGTTTACAATGCTTTCCCAGTGTTCATGCTTTCCTTGTGGGTAATCCCAAATAGCTAGAGTACATAATGTGTTGTTGAAATGATTTACATGCATTGCATTGTTCATAGTTTGGCATACTGAAGTGGTATTTCCCTTTGGAGAATTCTTGGATTGACTTGGCACATGCTTACACATGTTTATGACTAAAAAGTCTACTATGCCTTGATGATCTTTGAATTTCAGAATAGTTGTATCATTTTCATGCCCAATTCAATGTTACTTTGTCGCTCTGCATGACTATGACTGTTATTGCTCTGTAGTTGGTCGCTTCCCAGTCTTTTTCTAGCCTTCGATCGCACTAAGCGGATTTCTGCTTGTGCATCCAAAATCCTTGAAACCAGTTTTTCCATATGAGTCCACCATATCTTCCCATGTGGTATTTACCGGCCATCCTAACGAAGAATTTCTTGTACCATCTCGAAATTATTCAAAAGCACTCCTGTTTTGTGCCTCTGTTTTAGCTCATGAGGAAGTAGTAGGTAATTCATGACCGTCTTATGTTAGACATGTTTTATTCCGGGATTGCATGTCTAATCTGCAAACCCCTAATACGAGGAGGTACTGGCATGAGTGCGCCCATCTCACAAAAGATAATCACAACCAACAAACCCTCCTTCACGCTTTGTCTATGAGAAATCAGAAAACTTTGGTAGTGATAAACAAAGGAGATTAAGGGGATGTGATGGTCTCCATCTTGGGAGCCATTCCTTGAAACATGTCTAGCGTAAGAGGCGATTGAGTTGTCTACTAGCATTCGTTGACGAAGCATGCATATCCCAAAACAATTTTTTTATCTCTGTTTTCAAAACCAAGAACTCTGGTACAAGTTTAGTCTTTGCTTCCATCCACGGGTTTTCAACCTTTCCATCAAACTCCACGGTTCGAGAGTCTCCACCTTCTTTCTTCAAAGCACCAACTAGGAAATAATAATTGTCATTTTGAGAGTCATGTGCATTGTCCCAAAGTACTACATTGTCTTTTGCATGACTGTGATATTATTGATTCTAAAATTTCTTCGTTCTAGTTTCCTTTAAAACTCTGGAGGAGTTTCTGCATTTATGTTTTGCTTCACTCATGGAGGCTAGCGAAATACCACTCTAGTATGTTCAAACTTTGTGCATTGTAATCCTGTCTTGATTTAAAGTAGCATATTATTTTATTTTAGTTGTTTGTGATTGATCACTTGAAAGAAGGATTGCTTCGTGCATTGTCCTCATAGCATTGTTTTGATACTTGCTAAATTCTTTTCGTAGTACATGCCTATATACATCTATTGAAGCAAAAGAGTTTGTCAAAGTTTTCTTTGTCGCGTTCAGTTCGTTGTACTGAATTGCTTGAGGACAAGCAATATGCTAAGCTTGGGGGGGGTTGATACGTCTCAAACGTATCTACTTTTCCAAACACTTTTGCTATTGTTTTTCCCTCATGCTTGCATGATTTGGACGAAACTAACCCGTACTAATGTTGTTTTCAGCAGAGCAGTCTGTATGGTTTTATTGTGCGCAGGAAAATGGATTTTTGGACGTCCTAGAAAATTCCCAGAAAAATACCAGAAAGTCCACGCACCCGAAGGAGCCAGATTCCAGAAGTGGGACCAGAGGGGAGCCCAGGGGGCCCCAGGCACACCCCTGGTGCGGCCAGGGGTGGGGCCGCGCCCTCTGGCCGCCTTGGGGCCTCCCCCCTCCTCTGGTGCCTTACCGATGCTCCTATTTATTCCCGTGACGCGAAAACCCCATAACAGAAGTCGTTTTCCCAATTCTCGTCGCGGAGCCGCCGCCACCCTCTGTTCTTCTCCGGCAGGGCTAATTTGGAGGCTTCTTTGGCCTCCGGAGAGGGGAGATCATCGCCATCGTCATCATCATCGCCACTCCATCCTCCCTCCATGTCTTCTCCATCCATGTGTGAGTAATTCCCTGCTGTAGGCAAAGGGGATGGTAGGGATTGGATGAGTTAGATCATGTAATAGTTTATCAGATTGTTGGAGGCATGTTTCCTATCATCTAGATTGGTGTTTATCATCTTTGCTTCAACTTGTTGCTCTTAATGCTTGTCACTTTGGGCCCGAGTGCCATGATTTTAGATCTGAACCCTTTGTGTTTTCATGAATATATTTGTGTTCTTGATCCTATCTATGAGTTGTTTGCACCTGTTATAATCCGGAACCGGCGATCCCAGAGGTGACACCTTGGGACACCAAAGGGGATGGACTATAATTTGAGGATCTCGTGTATCCATTGATTGTTAATGCTTTGTTCCGGTGCTCTTTGACAGGAGCACCTTAATCTCCATAAGTTCCTTTTGGCCCCGTTAGTAGCGGGATGGTAGGACAAAAGATGCTGTGCAAGTTCTTATTGCAAGCACGTACAACTACATGTGGGATACATGCCTGATGTTTGATTTATGCATAGATGATCTTTGCTTTTCTATGTGCCTTTCCCCAAGTTGATTACAAGATGTGTCTTATCTATGCAGCGCCCAACCATCCATCTCCCTAGCCTATAGTGTTTTAATTCTGCTGGTTACTAGTTGTTTACTTTTGCTGTTTTACTATTTCCGTTGCTATCATCACTTCCATATCGTAGTTCCTATTAATATATTGTTGCAAGTAAGTGTATCTCAGGTGCGGTGGAATTTACAACTACACTGTTAAAGCTTGTGGATATTCTTTGGCTCCCCTTGAGTCGAATCAATAAATTGGGTTATCTTACCGGCGAAGACTATCTCGATCCCGTGCAGTTGTGGGTTATGAGGCGCCTGGACCCCTGGTGGCCCCCCTGGCTGCCCCCTTTGCAAATATATTCTCCGTGATGCGAAACCTCCGAGGACAGAACCCTTTTTCGCGATCTCGCCTCTGTTCCACCGCCGCCACATTTCCAAGATCAGGAACGCCAGAAGACCTCTTCTCGGCACCCCGTCGGAGGGAGGATTGACCTCCTGGAGGTTCCCCTCCACCATGGACGCTTCCCGGATGTGCCGTGAGTGGTTTCCGTTTGAACATGGGTCCGTGATTAGTAGCTATGTGATGTTCTCCTCCCCTCTTTGTTCTTCATGGTTTAGTCCTCGTGAGCTTCCCTACATGATCGAGGAACATATGTAGTTTTCTGTTGTTGTTATGCTGAGTTTGCTGGGATCTGATGGATTATGAGATTATGTTCATATTGTGATTGAGTAATATACTAGCAAAAATGACCGTGCGTTCTAACGGGAAAAATATATATCAAATACACTTAATTATAATCAACGTCTTTTATTTCAGAAGGACGATCCTTGCTTATCTATGCATCACTTTCACAGTATCATTGTCTGATCACGACAAATTTATGTCAATAGATTGTATGTATTATATTTGTATATTATTGAATTTTTATAATATGGACGTAGACATAAATATTTAAAATATTCTTTAAAATCCCCTCCATTCTAATTGATTAAAAAATTGTTGTGAAATCAGGAAAAAATATCACTCAAATAACTTTGCCTTTTGTAGTTGTCTCAAATAATTTTTCTAGTCTAACACAAATGTCTGTGTGTTGCAACCGAAAATAGTAGTATCAAATACACTAATAATTATAATCAACGTCTTCTATTTCGAAAGGACGATCCTCGCTTCTCTATCTATCCACTCCCACTGTCTGATCAAGATAAATTTATGTCAAGAAATTTGTATATAATATATTTGAATGATATGGACATAAAAATAAATATTAAAAATATTCTTTAAAATCCCCACACACGTTCCTCTTGAACACTCTCATTAGTATACACACAATCCATAATTCTCAATCAATTTTTTATTTTTTTAGAGCTAAATCCACCACCAATGTGCACCTCTTAATTAAAAAGGTGGATTGCTCTAGCGATTATTTTAAGTTTGGACGTCCCAGCCATAAGTTCTAACTTTAATTATGCACCTCTTAATTTTCTCCCGGCACAGACCAAAGACCGAGATGGATATCCACATAGTTTTTTTAGCAACGAACGACACATAGGTTGCTGTGTTATGTGGTGCAGGGCCCCCATCCACAAAGCACAATTGCGGTCCAACATAGTGTCGTACGATCTGGAAGCCAGCAACAGGTACGTACGAAGCGTAGCGAGTCTAATGAAATCGTATAGAGCATTGCGAATCGTTTTTCTCAACGATGGCAATTACAATGACAGACCAAAATTTCGGAGAAATTGATCGTCCTTTATTAGTAGGTATAGATTTGGTTCTTATCTCTTATATTTTTGTTCTTAAGTAATTCTTGCATGTTCTCCGTTGTTGTTTATTGCTTTGACCAAGTAGTAGGTAGTAACTCCAAGTGGGAACGTTATGCTCGATTGTGGGTTCATGCCCCCCGATAACACGCTTGAGTGACAGAAACATGAGTCTAGGGGATGTGTTGTTGCCACAAGGGGGAAAACAACGGTGCTTGTAATCGAGGTTGCAAGGATTGTTTACTTTACGCAAAGTGCTTTTTAGTGCAATTGTCTGTTGCTTTGGGTTTACACTTTGAGTGGGGCTCGCAACTTAATACCAGTGAGATGTTCTGGATAGATATCTCAAGGTGGATGATTAGTAGTAAATGCAGTTGGATTTCGGTCTACTTATTTTGGCGTATCGCCCATGCTTTTGGGCCTCGTCCTTTCTTTGTAGTATAGTTAGCATTGCGGTGTGTTTTTAATCCTATCAATTGCCCAGCTGCAATTTGTTTACCTCGCATAGCAGTTTTATCGTCTTTTGGGAGAGAGACATCACTAGTGAACATCACGGGACACCGGTCCATATTCTCATCACTGTTTACATGCTCTTTTATTTTCTTGCTTTTACTTTCCAGTTGCTATCACCATTATCATTATCCCTTGCATTTGACCCTTTGTGAACAACAAGGCCGGAGAGATTGACAACCTATCTGTACTCGTTGGGAAGCAAACTTAGTTGTTTTGTGTGCAGGTCCACGTCAGTTGCGCCGCTGACACTTACTTATCATCTTCGGAGTCCTACTAGAGACAAACCTTGGTGTCATCTCCGAGGGAAATTTGCCACTACACTACATCTCACCTTCCACTTTGGGTAACCAACGAGGAGAGATATCAAGCAAATTTCTGGCGCCGTTGCCCGGGACTCCGAGTGCCAATATAGGGGAGTTGCACACTACCTTTTATCTTTGCTTTTTAGTCTTGTTAGTTTACTTTCCAGTTTTTACCTTTGCTTATGTTTCTTTATGGAAAAAAATGAGAGAGCTTTATGAGCTCTACCTTGAATTAGGACATGAAGTGTCTGAAGAGAAAATCAAAAAGCCTATGGAGCTTTATTTTTTGCATAACACTCATGTTAGTAGCAATGTCATTAGTATGTATTCTTTGAATAATTTTGATGCTAATGATATGCAAAGTTATAAGCTTGGGGATGCTACGTTTGATGAGGATGATCTTTTTAGCCCCCCAAGTTTTGACGAGGAAATTTATTTTGATGATACTTTGCCTCCTATCTATGATGATTATTGTGATGACACTTATGCTATAAAGAATAAATTTTTAGAAGTGTATCATGATAAGAATGATTCATGAGATAGCTATTTTGTTCAGTTTGCTCCCACTACTATTGATGATTTTGCTTATGAGGGGAGTAATAAATTTTCTATGCTTGAGGATCATGATAAAAGAATTTTTTTATGTGATAATTATATTGTTGAGTTTATACATGATGCCACTGAAAATTACTATGAGAAAGGGAGACATGGCTTCACATATCTCAATGATATTAAACTCCCTCTCTCCATGATGAAATTTTTGAAGTTGTTCTTGTTTTACCTTCTTATGTTTGTTAGTATGTGCTTCATTGATTTAGTTGGTTACAAGATCCTTATGCATAGGAAGTGGGTTAGGCTTAAATGTGTTTCATATTTGCTTCTTGATGTTCTCCTTTGCTTCAAATCCTTATCATTATGAGAGTATCTTTTAAAATCTTCATGCCTAGCTTAAAGGCGTAAAAGAAATCGCCTGTTGGGAGGCAACCCAAGATATTTTTACTTCTGTTTTTCGTGGACTTGATGATTGTTACTACTTTAGAAACATCATTGTATCTTTATTTTCAAGCTTTGTGACAAGTTATAACCTGTTATGATAAGGGAAGCAAAAGTTGTGACATGCTGTCCAGAAAACAGATTATGTCTGCTTGATGGAAAAAATTAAAAAAATCACCGGTTCATCTCTTCGAGCTGAATTGTTTACACAACATGCTCTATACAATTGTGAAACTTTCGTATGTTCTGAGTTTTTTGATTTGAGTTGTAGAAGTGCCCCGAAAAAATTCTCTACTACATGTTGTTTTTTTTCCACAGATTCTTCCATGTTTTTCCTTTTCCTACTTTTGCAAACCTTAAGCTTGCTTTTTCTTTGCAAAAACCTTTTGGCAATCTTGAGAAATAGTAACTCTTCAATAATATCTTTATATCCAGTGGGGACAAATTTCTTTATTAAGGGTACTAACCTCTCTAATCAGCTTATGATGAGTTAGGTATGAAGGGACTTTTCAAGTGTGCGAGAGAAGATGATGAAAGAAGATCCGGGAGTGTTAAGCGATCAAGCTTGGGGATGCCCCCATGCATCCCCAATAAATATTCAAGGAGACTCAAGCGTCTAAGTTTGGGGATGCCCCCGTGCATCCCCTTCTCAATCAACAATCATCAGTTCGTCCTTCGTCTCACTATATTTCTATCACTTCGGTCATAGGTTTACTTTTTAGTTTTCTTTATCTTTGCTTGCTTTTCATAACAAGTTAGACCCCATCTTACTTTGTGTGGGAGAGAAACACGCTCCACTTCAATCTAGAACACATCATAGGATTTTTCATGCCTATCTTTTTACTGTTGTGTGTTGTTTATCTTTTCGTAGCTACTGCCATGTTTAGTTTTAGTTTTAGTTTGTCTTTAGCAAGATCCTTGGATTTTGTTTAGTTTGTTGCTGGAACTCTCTTTGGTTTTATTTTTATCTTGTTTTGAGAGTTGGTTGTTGCACTGAGTTGTGTTTTTTCTTGAAAGTAGGTAATTGAGGTTGCTATTCAATTGTAGTAGTAACTTGCAATAGTTTTGAGGTATTGTTGTGAGTAATGTTTGAACTTTTGGTGTCAAGAGCTCTAGCCTATTAGTGATAGGTGTCGTATTTTGGGCAATCAATGTTTATTTTCAAAAACCTACAAAAACTAGTTAAGAACTCTAGCTACTAGATGGATTACTAATCTTTTGAGGGATCGGATATTAGAGTACACTCACGTACCATGAGTCGAGGATGCGCAAGGATAACCAAACCCCCATACAATCCTCATCGGGGTACTTGTCTCTTAGTGAACCTCCTCATTAGACTGAGAGTTACCAATAATAAGAGCATGAGTTCTTCGGGCTAATGTAAGTATTGAAAGTTGACACTTCCACCTCCTCATATTTTCTAGCCTCTTCCGTACGGTGCATTGCCCTCTTCTCACTCTGAGAGTTGGCGTCCACCTTCGCCGGTGCATCCAAACCCTTGGCATGATACGCTCTGTCATCATAAACCTCCTTATATCTTTCCTCAAAACAGCCACCATACCTACCTATCAAGGTATTTCCATAGCCTTTCCGAGATATATTTCCATGCAACATCCACCTCTTCATGACTTGATCTTCATGTCATACATGTTCCTGCTACACTGGCAGAGGCATACATTGCATACATCATGATAGTTACATCTTCTTTATGTTTTGAGGACCTTGTAAAGTGTGAAAGATCTTCTATACCTTCTTGTAAAATAGAGTGTTTCCCTTAAGTTAGGTAAAGATCCCAAAGTGGACAAAATAAATGATCCCAAAGAGGACAAATGAGATTTAAATAGAAAGAGCCATTGAGGCCACCAAAAAATACAAAAAATAGAAAAAGAGAAAAATATAATGAAAAGAAAGAAAGGGGAAACACTACTATCCTTTTGAAAGATCCACACTAGTACTCCCTCTTATCCTTGTAATCCATAGAGATGATCATTTATGCATATAGCAATGTGGGGACCTTCACACTATAGAACTTGGCTTGCATATTTCAAGGATGAGCCTCCTCAAACGAGCTCTAGGTCTTCATGAGAGAGCAAGTTGGATTCACCCCCACTAGTTCCATTGGAGAGCTTTTCTTAGCTCATATGCGCATCCGTTGCATGGCAATTCCTACTCCTCACATGATATCTATCATTTGGCCTTCTCGCCTATGATTGTCCTCATTGATGTGAGCCTTTCTCACCTTCTTGTCTTCCTCCTCCACCATATTTCTCTCTTTGCCATCCTAAGTGTCAACTCTCGTTCTTACGCTCATCCATTGCATGAGTGCTCAAAATATCGAAAAGGGACTAGATAAAATTGACTTGTACCTGGCTAGTGGTCTGGGGACGATCCAAGATAAGATTCCAAAGAAGACCCAGTGTGAAACTTTAGTAGATTGAGTTCTCAACAAAAATACTTTCTTTCTCGTATTCCCATATCCCCCTTCTTGCACGCAAACACCATTTTGAGACATTTGAGTCACGGACAGCGAGAACTCTTGCACCTAATGTTATTTCTTTGCTTGTTTCAATGCTAATATATACTCTTGCATGTTATGACTTTAATTGAATCACATACCTTGATTACTTTACTTTTCAAAGTTCTTATATGGTTGCTAGCATGTCACCACATAAATTATGCCTGTTATCATTTACCTACTCGAGGATGAGCTGGAATTAAGCTTGGGGATGTCGATACGTCCCAAACATATCTATAATTTCTTCTTGCTCCATGCATGTTTTGTGTGATATTACTATGATCTAGATATACTTTCATACACTTTTGAACATATTTGGACTAACTTACTAACTCAGTGCACCACAATGCTAGTTCCTGTTTTCTGCTATTTTTCTATTTTAGGTTTCGCCCATATTAAAAGTGCTCCAAAAATTCGGGAAAAATAAGATAAAAATCAGCATTCGGGAACCTTCCGGAATCACCTGGGTGGGGCCAGAGGGCCACCACCAGGGACCCAGGCGGCCACCTGGCGTGGCCTAGGGTCTGGCCGTGCCAGGGGGGCGCCTGGACCCCTGGTGCCCCCCTGGCTACCCCCCTTTGCCTACATATTCTCCGTGACCATAATCCTCCGAGGACATAACCCTTTTTCGCGATCTCCCCTCTGTGCCGCCGCCGCCGTGCTTCCAAGATCGGGAGCGCCAGCAGACCCTTCTTTCCGACACCCTGCCGGAGGGAGGATTGACCTCTGGGAGCTTTCCCTCCATCATGGACGCTTCCCAGATGTGCCGTGAGTAGTTTCCCTTGGACCATGGGTCTGTGATCAGTAGCTATGTGATGTTCTCCTCCCCTCTTTGTTCTTCATGGTTTATTCCTCGTGAGCTTCCCTACATGATCGTGGAACATATGTAATTTTCTGTTGTTGCTACGCTGAGTTTGCTGGGATCTGATAGATTATGAGATTATGTTCAGATTGTGATTGAGTAATATATTTGGTTCTTATCTATTATATTTTTGTTCTTATGTAATTCTTGCATGTTCTCCGTTTTTCTTTATTGCTTTGGCCAAGTAGTAGGTAGTAACTCCAAGAGGGAACGTTATGCTCGACTGTGGGTTCATGCCCCCGATGACACGCTTGAGTGACAGAAACATGAGTCTAGGGGATGTGTTGTTGCCACAAGGGAGAAAACAACGGTGCTAGTAACCGCAGTTGCTATGATTGTTTACTTTAAGCAAAGTGCTTTTTAATGTAGTTGTCTGTTGCTTTGGGTTTACACTTTGGGTGGGGCTCGCAACTTAATACAAGCCAGATGCTCTGGATAGATATCTCAAGGTGGATGATTAGTAGTAGATGCAGTTGGATTTCGGTTTACTTATTTTGGCATACCGCCCATGCTTTTGAGCCTCGTCCTTTCTTTGTATCATAGTTAGCATTGCGGTGCGTTTTTAATCCTGTGAATTGCCCAGCTGTAATTTGTTTACCTCGCATATCAGTTTTATCGTCTTTTGGGAGAGAGACATCACTAGTGAACATCACGGGACCCCGGTCCATATTCTCATCACTATTTAGACGCTCTTTTATTTTCCTGCTTTTACTTTCCAGTTGCTATCACCATTATCATTATCCCTTTCGTTTGATCCTTTGTTAACAACAAGGCCGTAGAGATTGACAATCTCTCTGTACTCATTGGGAAGCAAAGTTACTTGTGTTGTGTGCAGGTCCACGTCAGTTGCGCTGGTGACACCTACTTATCATCTCCGGAGTCCTACTAGAGAAAAACCTTGGTATCTTCACCGAGGGAAATATGCCGCTACACCACATCTCAGCTTCCACTTTGGGTAACCAACGAGGAGAGATATCAGTCCATGACCAATAGCTATGTTATTTTTTGTCTCCAATCTTGTGCTTCAATTCTTATCCCTTGTGAGCTCCCATACATGATCAAGGCATCTATGTAATTTTCCTTCTGTTGCTATGAGGTGTTTGCTGGGATCCGATGGATTATGAGATTATGTTCAGTTTGTGATAAGTTATATATTTGGTTCTCCTTTTATATTTTGTTCTTGAGTAATTCTTGCATGTTCTTAGTTGATTTTTATTGCTTTGGCCAAGTAGTAGATAGTAACTCCAAGAGGGAGCGTTTATGCTTGATTGTTGCTGCATGCCCCCCGATGTCTAGCTTGAGTGACAGAAACATGAGACTAGGGGATGTTCTGTTGCCACCAGGGAGAAAACAACGGTTCTTGTAAATGCGGTTGCAAGGATTGTTTACCTTACGCAAAGTTTTTTAATGCAGTTGTCTGTTGCTTTGGGTGTACACTCTTTGTGGGCCCGCAACTTAATACCAACGAGATGTTCTGGATAGATATCTCGAGGTGGATGATTAGTGAGTAGATGCAGATGGATTACGGTCTATTTGTCTTGGCATACTGCCCATACTTTTGAGCCTCTAAATTTCTTGCAGCATAATTAGCATCGCGGTGCATTTATAAATCTTTCAATTGCCCAGCTGTAATTTGTTCACCCAACTTAGCTATTTTATCGTCTTTTGGGAGAGAGACATCACTAGTGAACATCATGGAACCCCAGTCCATATTTCCACCATTGTTTACACCTCAATCATTTACTGCTTTTATTTCCTTTCAGTTGCAATCACCATTATTATTCCCCTTGTGTTTTGATCCTTTGTAAACAACAAGACTGGAGAGATTGACAACCTCTTTGAACTCGTTGGGAGCAAAGTTACTTGTGTCGTGTGCAGGTCCAGGTTAAGCAAGTGATTTCTATTCAGACGACGCGTCACTTACGTCACCACCTACTTGTCGTCCTTGGAGTCCTATGAGAGACATAAACCCTATCCTCTACGTTAGGGGAAATTTCCTGCTAGGCTACATCATAACCTTCCACTTGGGGTAACCAACGAGGAGGTGTTATCTACGCCCATCAATCAATTTCTGGCGAAATTGTCGGGGACTCCAATCTTCAAGATAGGGGAGTTTCAGACTATCTTTTACCTTTGCATTTAGTCTTGTTAGTTTCCTTTTTAGTTTTTTCTTTTGATTCTTACACCAAAAACAACAACAAAATTAGTTACTTTTCTTTTAGTTGTCCTTTCTGTTTAGTCAAGCATGTTAGGATTTGGTGCTTTAAGGGAATCGGAGCTTCTAGATTTCCATCAAAAGAATGGAGGAAATATGAAGAAGGCTTGGGATATAATTTGTGAAGCACACAAAAGAATTATGCCTTCGATACCTATAAAAATTTTTCTCAGAAAATTTTACCATGGTCTTTTTAGATGGTGCAAACACTCTCTTAATATTATAGCTGAAGGAGATTTACTAGAGTGTGATGAAGCTAGAGCTCTTGATATTATAAATGGTCTATCTATTTACTTTGTTTATGATCATGGATTTCACACTATTATAGATAGACTTGCTATCATTGAAAAAATAATAGACGCTTTAGACTTGAATAAAAGAGAGAAACCTAAGTCCGATAAGAAAGATATTTTGGAAATAGATGATGACTGGGAACCCTTTGTTAGAATTGGCATCTCTAACCAAGACTTTTTCTTTTCTTATTGTGATAGTGGATCCATGGTTTCTACAATGCCACAAGTTGTTTATGATTCTCTAAACCTTTCAAACATGATCAATCTTTCATCTTATCATGAACATGCGAATGGAGATGTTTCTAAGATCCGAGGAAAGGTTAAAGATGTCCAGGTTAGGTTCTTCAAAAGTAGTGCAACATTTGACTTCTTCATCATGGATCCAAACCAAGGAAACATAATGCTTGGAAGGGACTTCCTCCGAGCCATTAAAGGCTTCATTGATATAGGTAAACGACAAATACGCCTACGTAGGAAGGCGAAAGGTACGTACCCCTTCCCTAGGAGAAATAAAGATGAACTTCTTGAGGAACCATTTGAAGATTTTATGATTCTGATGACTTTGATGATTTTTGATTCCTCTTTTTGCATCATGCCTAGTGATGACCCTCAACTGTAGGGGATCGATTGTTGCGTTTTCGATGAATAAGAGTGTCAAACCCAACGAGGAGCACAAGGTATTGGTAAGTGACTTTGGCAAAGAAATAACTGCAGGCACTAAAAGATAAAACTTTAGGGGTTTTTGATATAAGCAACAGGAAGGTAAAATCAAGCAAAGTAAAAGGCACTGAGGAGTAACAAGTGGCTCAATCCTTTTGAGCAAAGGATAGGCCTAACACTGAACTTATAAAGCTAAAGCGTTCTTGAGGACACACGGGAGAGATAGTCACGTGCTTTCGCCATATTCCGTATCGACACTATGTTTTGTGTTGATAAGTGTTGAGTGGGTGGATCTATGCTTGTGCACCTTCTAGACTAAGATAAGTGCACTCTTATGATTAAACACCTTGCAAGCGTATGCAAATACAAGGTAGTAATTAAGCAAAAGCCTAACCATAGCAATATGATCGATGATCCATTGTTCCCTTGTGCAAAAGCGTGCAAAATGGGGTTCAGGTTTCTGTCACTCCGGCAACTCACCGTAAGCATTCTTTATACAGAATGCATTCCCCTAGGTCCTCAATAAGGCGAAGTGGTGAGTGTTCGACCCACACAACACCACTAGGAAAATAACAACACATCTTAACTATCAAACAACACATATTAATTCAACATCATATGACTACTAACAACTAGACTTCTCCCATGTCCTCAAGAACTAAAGTAACTACTCACAAGACTTAAAAGAGATCATGATCAGTGGTGATAAATAGATGATAGAAAATCTGGACACAATGATATTTATCCAACAAAACTCAATAGCATTCACCACAAAGTAGTAATCAACACCGATAGAGTAGAGAGGATAGATAGTACGGATTACAACACAAGTTGCAATTGTGAGATGAGGTAGGATGGTGGTGGAGATGGTTCTGATGTTGGGGATGATGTTGATGATGATATTGATGATGCCCGTGAAGATGGTGACGACGATGGTGATGATCTCCCCTTCCGGGAGGTGTTCTCCCCGGCGGAATCTGCCCGCCGGAGATGCCTATTCTTCTCTATAGATTTCCACCATGGAGCGGCGGCGGAACTCGCAAAACTCCTCTGTTTTTAGGGTTTTCGGAAGACGATGGATAAATAGGCCAGAGGGGGGAGCCTGGGTGGCCCTAGGGGTCAATGCGGCCACCCGGCACGGCCAGGGGTGGGCCCGCGCCAGGGGGGCGCCTGGGCTCCTGGTGGCCCCCCTCTGATCTCCGTTTTGCGTGTCTCCGTCATTCTTTTGGAAAATTTCCTCCGTCGATTTTCAGGTAATTTGGAGGTCTTCTGATTCAGCAACATATACGTCCCAAACGTATCCATAATTTCTGCTTGCTCCATGCATATTTTGTGTGATATTGCTATGATTTTGATTATATTTGGACTAACTTATTAACTAAGTGCACCACAGTGCCAGTTCATGTTTTCTTCTGTTTTTCTATTTCAAGTTTCCCTCATATTAAAAGTGCTCCAAACATTCGGGAAAATCAGATAAAAAATCAGCGCAACGGAAGCTTCTAGAGTCCCGAAGGAGGAACAGAGAGGCCCCACCTGGTGCCCAGGCGGCCAGGTGGCGCGACCTTGGGCTTGGCCGGGCTACCAGGGAGCCTGGACACTTGGTGGCCCCTCTGGCTGCCCCCCTTGGCCTATATATTCTCCGTGTTGTGAAACTTCCGAAGACTGAACCCTTTTTTCCAAGATCGGCAGCGCCAGGAGACAATACTGGAAAAAAGGCCTTTAATGGCACACCTATTTTTGCTAGTAATGGCGCACATCCGGTGCGCCATTACTAGCACGCCATTACTAACACTTAGTAATGGCGCACCACATATGCGCCAGTACTACCTCTACTGGTGCGCCACTAGACACCTTTTTTTATTTTTTTTCTAATTTTTTTGAATTTGGAAGGCGGGAACATAGTAGTGGCGCACATTGTTATCTAAGGTGCGCCATTACTAACTTTTAAAAAAAAATTAATATATTTTTTTAAATTTTTTATTTCTTAATCTCGGGTCACTACGGCTTAATCTCAAGTCAAATTGCACTCCGTGGTCAAACTTCTCGGAGGGTCACCCATCCTCACACTACTTTAGCCCCAGCACGCTTAACTTCTTAGTTCCATTCACCTCTTGCCCCACCTCACCTCACAAGCACTTGTTGATATATGTATCATATCAATCCTATTAAACCTTGTTCATGTCTAGGACCTTGTTCATGTCCATGGGTGTGATGAAATGGTGAACTTTTTTTGAAACTTACCGACCAGTCTCCTATCATATTTTGAACTTTTTTCAAAAAAAATTCAAAAAATAAAAAAAATTCATGTTACTAGTGGCGCACTTTTCAAATAGTGCGCCATTAGTAAGTTTGATTTTTTTTCCATTTTTTTGCCCTCTAGATCTTAAAAGCCCCGTAATTTTTTTGCTTTTAGGTTTTGGAGGATTCTAAAAATGTTCAACAGGTTACACCCAGTTGAATTTGGATATCACTTTTCGAGTAGACGATTTTTCATATAAAAAACTTTTTCATCGGAGGTCGTATGGAAAAGTTATGCCCATTTTTTGACATTTTTTTTAAACTGAAAAGGCGGTCCACGGGGGGCGGGGGGGGGGTGCATTTGGTAAAAAAATTGGCCACCTCAGGAAGTTAGTAACGGCGCAGCTTTACAAAGTGCGCCATTACTATGTCTTTGACTGGGTCAACCTTGGTCAAAGACATAGTAATGGCGCACTTTGTAAAGGTGCGCCATTACTAAGTTTGACATAGTAATGGCGCACAAAGTGCGCCATTACTATGTCTTTGACTGGGTCAAACCTTGGTCAAACATAGTTATGGCGCACCTTTCACCAGGTGCGCCATTACTATGTCACCTTACTAATGGCGCACTTATAAAAAGTGTGCCATTAGTATGTCAAGGAATGGGTCAAGACTTGGTCAAACATAGTAATGGCGCACTTTTCACCAGGTGCGCCATTACTGTTTAGGATACTAATGGCGCACCTGCACATGGTGCGGCATTAGTCTCAATATTATCTATAGCTGTTTTTCCAGTAGTGAGACCTCTTCCCGACACCCTTCCGGAGGGAGGATTGACCTCCGGGAGCTTCCCCTCCACCATGGACGCGTTTCCCAGATGATCCGTGAGTAGTCTACCTTGGACCATGGGTCCGTGATCAATAGCTACATGATGTTCTCCTCCCCTCTTTGTTCTTCATGGTTTAGACCTCGTGAGCTTCCCTACATGATCGAGGCACATATGTAATTTTCTATTGTTCTGATGCTGAGTTTGCTTGGATCTGATGGATTATGAGACTATGTTCAGTTTTTTATTGAGTAATATATTTGGTTCTTATCTTTTATATTTTTGTTCCTAAGTAATTCTTGCATGTTCTCCGTTGCTGTTTATTGCTTTGGCCAAGTAGTAGGTAGTGACACCAAGAGGGAACGTTATGCTCGATTGTGGGTGCATGCCCCCTGATGACATGCTTGAGTGACAGAAACATGAGTCTAGGGGATGTGTTGTTGCCACAAGGGGGAAAACAACGGTGCTTGTAACCACGGTTGCAAGGATTGTTTACTTTACGCAAAGTGCTTTTTAATGCAGTTGTCTGTTGCTTTGGGTTTACACTTTGGGTCGGGCTCGCAACTTAATACCAGCGAGATGTTCTAGATAGATATCTCAAGGTGGATGATTAGTAGTAGATGCAGTTGGATCTCGGTCTACTTATTTTGGCGTACCGCCCATGCTTTTGAGCCTCGTCCTTTGTTTGTAGCATAGTTAGCATTGCGGTGCATTTTTAATCCTGTCAATTGCCAAGCTGTGATTTGTTTACCCTCGCATAGCAGTTTTATCTTCTTTTGGGAGAGAGACATCTCTAGTGAACATCACGGGACCCCGGTCCATATTCTCATCACTGTTTACACGTTCTTTTATTTTCCTACTTTTACTTTCTAGCTGCAATCACCATTACCTTTTATCTCTTGCATTTGACCCTTTGTGAACAGCAAGACCGGAGAGATTGACAACCTCTCTGTACTCGTTGGGAGCAAAGTTAGTTGTGTCGTGTGCAGGTCCAGGAGAAGCAAGTGATTCTTTTCAGACGGTGCATCACTTGGCGAACCACCCACATATCACTACCGGAGTCTTACTGGTTGACATTCTCAACCTTGGTATCTTCACCAACGGAAACTTGCCGCTACTCTACATCACACCTTCCACTTGGGGTAACCAGCCAGGAGAGAGTATCAAGCGAATTTCTAGCGCCATTTTCGGGGATTCCGAGTGCCAAGATAGGGGAGTTGCACACTATCTTTTCTCTTTCCTTTTTAGTCTTTTTAGTTTACCTTTCGTTTTTTATCTTTGTGTCCTATATCAAAAATCACAAAACATCTTCCACACTTGTTGCTGCTATGGGTTCCACTGAAAACACCAAGTTGTGTGACTTCACTAGTCAAAACAACCAAGACTTTATCGGCACTCCTATTGCCACACCTGCCACTTCAGCTACCTCTTATGAAATTAAACCTGCTTTGCTAAACCTTGTTATGAGAGATCAATTATCTAGTGCTGGAGATGATGCTTCTTTACACTTGAATAATTTTGTTGAGTTATGTGATATGCAAAAGTATAAACAAGTAGAAGGTGATGTTGTTAAGCTCAAGCTGTTTCCTTTCTCTTTGAGGGGAGAAGCTAAAATCTGGTTTCAATCTTTGCCTAGGAATAGCATAGATTCTTGGGATAAGTGCAAAGATGTTTTTATTTGGAAGTACTACCCACCTGCTAAAATTATCCAGTTGAGGAGTAACATTATGAAATTTTAAGAAATTGGATAATGAACACGTTTCCCAAGCTTGGGAACGAATCAAATCTCTTGTTATGAAATGCCCTACACATGGATTGACTACTTGGATGGTTATCCAGACTTTTTATGCAGGATTGAACTTTACCTCGCAGAACCTGTTAGATTCGGCCGCGGGAGGAACCTTTATGTCAACTACACTTGGTGCTTCCACAAAACTCCTAGATGAGATGATGACCAACTATTCCCAATGACACACCGAACGCTCTCCAACAGGTATGAAGGTAAACTCTGTCGAGGAGATTACCTCCCTAAATGAAAAAGTTAACTTGATTATGTCTCTACTTACCAAGCAACCCTCTATTGATCCTCATGATGTACCTTTAAATTCTTTGGTTGCTTAGGAACAAGTAGATTTGAACTTTATTGATATAAAAAACTTCAACAACAATGCTTATAGGGGTAATTTTGCTAGCAATCCTAGATCGTTTCCATCCAATTATGGGAAAACACACTTATCCTAGTAACAAGAACCCCACTTCTGAACTAGAAAGCATGCTTAGAGACTTTATCACTACCCAAAAAAGCCTTCAACATGAGTGTAGAAGAGAAACTAGCCAAATTAGATAATCTCTCTTTGAAGGTAGATAGCTTAGCCCTTGATGTTTATATGCTTAAAATTATAACCTCTCCCCTTGAGGAGAGGAAGGTCACTCCTATTAATGCTATCCAATTGCAAATCAATGAAACTATTAGGATAATGGTTAAACTTAAAGAAAGATGGGCTAGAGAAAAAGAGGAAGAGGATAGAATTAAGAGCCTTCCTACGCACCACACAGTTGCTACTATCCAAATTGTTGAGGACACCCAAACTATTAGCACCCAACACACTCCTAGTTCCATTGAACCTATTAATGGTGATGCTAATACCTCAACCATAGAAGAAGAAACTCCTATGAATATAGGGGGTTTCAAACAAGTGAGCCTAGATGAAACCACTACCACCTTCGATAGTAGTGATATTGATTTTGATATTTGCACCCTCTCAGAAGTTATTAGCTTATTACACAAAATGTCTAGAGACCCCCACACTGCACACTAAATCTTGCCTTCACGGAGCATATCACTAATGCTCTCATCAAAGCTAGGGAGGATAAGCTTAGAATAGAAGCCTCCTTATCTAGGAAGCTAGATGATGGTTGTGATCCTATGATAAAAATTAAGTTAAATAACTTCTCTTGCTATGCTTTATGTGATGTTGGAGCTAGTACCTCCGTTATGCCCAAAAGAATGTATGATATGTTTGAATTGCAGCCCTTTGAGCCTTGTTCTCTTGGTGTTCGTCTTGTTGATTCTTCCGTAAAGAAACCTTTGGGTAAGATCGACGATATTCTTATCATTGTCAATGACAATTATGTTCCCGTTGATTATTATGAATATAGAGTGTGAACCTTTATGTCCAATTAGTTTGGGACGCCCTTTTCTTCGCACCGTGGGTGCTGTTATTGACATGAAAGAGGGGAATATGAAATTTCAATTCCCTCTCAAATAGGGGATGGAACACTTCCCTAGAAAGAAAATCAAGTTACCTTTTTAGTCCGTTACGCGGGCTAGCTATTCTCTCTCTCTTGATAAAACTTGATTCTTCTTTTGCTTTATGCCTAGCTTAAAGGCGTAAAAGAAAGCACTTGTTGGGAGACAACCCAAGATATTTTTACTTCTGTTTTTAGTGGTCTTGATGATTTTTACTACTGTAACAACATCATTGTATCTTTATTTTCAAGCTTTGTGCCAAGTTCTAGCCTCTTCCGATAAGGGAAGCAAAAGTTGTGACGTGCTGTCCAGAAAACAGATTCTGTCTGCTTGACGGAAAAAATCAAAACAAATCACCAGTTAATCTTTTAGAGCTTAATTGTTTACACAACATGCTCTATACAATTGTGAAACTTTCGTTTGTTCCAAGTTTTTTGATTTGAGTTGCAGAAGTACCCCCAAAAAATTCTTTACTACCTGTTGTTCTGTTTTTCACATATGCTGCCACGTTTTGCCTTTCTTCACTTTTGCAAACCTTAATCTTTCTTTTTCTTTGCAAAAACATTTTGGCAATCTTTAGAAACATTATATATTCAATAATTTCTTTATTTGCAGTCGAGAAAAATTATTTTATTAAGGGTACTAACCTATCAAATCAACTTATGACGAGTTATGTATGAAGAGGGTTTTCAACTGTGCGAGGGAAGATGATGAAAGAAGATCCGGGACTGTCAAACTCTTAAGCTTGGGGATGCCCCCATGCATCCCCAATAAATATTCAAGGAGACTCAAGAGTCTAAGCTTGGGGATGCCCCCGTGCATCCCCTTATCCATCAACAATCATTAGTTCGTCCTTCGTCTCACTATATTTTTATCACTTCATGTGTTATGTGCTATGCTTGGAGCGTCTCGCTCTTATGTTTCCTTTTTAGTTTTCTTTAGCTTTGCTTGCTGTGCATAAAAAGTTAGACCCCATCTTACTTTGCGTGGGAGAGAAACACGCTCCACTCCAATCTAGAACACATCATAGGATTTTTCATGCTTATCTTTTCTCTATTGTTTGTTCTTTTATATTTTCGTATCTACTGCCTTGTTTAGTTTTAGTTTTAGTGTTTGTCTTTAGAAATAGCTTTAGATTTTGTTTAGTTTGTTGCTGGAACTCTCTTTAGTTTTCATGTTTATCTTGTTAAGAGAGTTGGTTGTTGCACTGAGTCGTTTGTTTTGTCTTGAAGTAGGTAATTGAGGTTGCTATTCAATTGTAGTAGTAACTTCCAATAGGTTTCAGGTATTGTTGTGAGTAATGTTTGAACTTTTGGTGTCAAGATCTCTAACATATTAGTGATAGGTGTTGTATTTTGGGTAAACCGTGCTTATTTTCGAAACCTACAAAAACTAGTTGAGAACTCTAGCTACTATAGATGGATCACTAATCTTTGGAGGGATCGGATATTAGAGTACACTCACGTACCATGAGTCGAGGATGCGCAAGGATAACCAAACCCCCATACACTCCTCCTCGGGGTACTTGTCTCTTTCTGAACCTCCTTATTAGATTGAGAGTTACCGATAATAAGTGTATAAGTTCTTCGGACTAATGTAAGTATTGAAAGTTGACACTTCCACCTCCTCATAATTGCTAGCCTCTTCAGTACCGTGCATTGCCCTCTTCTCACTCCGAGAGTTGGCGTCCACCTTCGCCGGTGCATCCAAACCTTTGGCATGACACGCTCTGTTATGATAAGCCTCCTTATATATTTCCTCAAAACAGCCACCATACCTACCTATCAAGGCATTTCCATAGCCTTTCCGAGATATATTGCCATGCAACATCCACCTTATCATGACTTGATCTTCATGTCATACATGTTCCTGCTACACTGGCAGAGGCATACATTTGCATCCATCATGATATCTACATCTTCTTTATGCTGATTACCTTGTAAAGTGTGAAGATCTTCTATACCTTCTTGTAAAATAGAGTGTTGCCCTTGAGTGAGGAAAAGATCCAAAAGGGAACAAAATTAAAAGATCCCAAAGAGGAAAAATGAGAGTTAAATAGAAAGAGCCATTGAGGCCACCAAAAAAAATACAAAAAATAGAAAAAAAATAGAAAAAGGGGCAACACTTCTATTCCTTTTGAAAGATCCAGACTCGTACTCCCTCTATATCTTTGTGCTCCATAGAGATGATCATACATGCATATAGCTATGTGGGGACCCTTCACACTATAGAACTTGGCTTGCATATTCCAAGATGAGCCTCCTCAAACAAGGTCTAGGTCTTCATGAGCGATTAAGTTAGATGCATCCCCACTAGTTCCATTGGAGAGCTTTTCTTAGCTCATATGTGCATCCGTTGCATGGCAATCCCTACTCCTCACATCATATCTATCATTTGGCCTTCTCTAGCCTATGATTGTCCTCATTGATGTGAGCCTTTCTCACCCTTTTTTGCCTTCCTCCTCCACCATACCTCTCTCTTAGCCATCCTAACTTTTAACTCTCGTGCTTACTCTCATCCATTGCATGAGTGCTCAAAATGTCGAAAAGGAGTGGATCAAATTGACTTGTACCTGGCTAGTGGTCTGGGGACGAGTCAAGATAAGATTCCAAAGAAGACCAAGTGTGAAAATTTAGTAGATTGATTTCTCAACAAATACATTTTTTCTCATGTTCCCATCTCCCCCTTCTTGCACGCAAACACCATTTGGAGACATTCGAGTCACGGACAGCGAGAGCTCTTGCACCTTAATGTTCTTTTGTTGCTTGTTTCAATGCAAATATAGACTCTTGTCTGTTATGACTTGAATTGAATTACGTACCTTGATTGCTTTACTTTCAAAGTTCTTATATGGTTGCTAGCATGTCACCACAGAAATTATTCTTGTTATCATTTACCTACTCGAGGACGAGCAGGAATTAAGCTTGGGGATGTTGATACGTCCCAAACGTATCTATAATTTCTGCTTGCTCCATGCATGTTTTGTGTGATATTGCTATGATCTAGATACACTTTCATACAATTTTGATCATATTTGGACTAACTTATTAACTTAGTGCACCACAGTTCCAGTTCCTGTTTTCTACTGTTTTTCTATTTCAGGTTTCCCCCATATTAAAAGTGCTCCAAAAATTTGGGAAAAAGCACATAAAAAATAAGCGCAACGGAAGCTTCTGGAGTCCCGAAGGAAGGCCAAAGGGGCCCACCTGGTGCCCAGGCGGCCAGGTGGCTAGGCCTAGGGTTTGGCCGCGCCAATAGGGTGCCTGGACACCTGGTGGCCCCCTGGCTTCCCCCCTTCACCTATATATTCTCCGTGACGTGAAACTTCCAAAGACAGAACCCTTTTTCGCGACCTCACCTCTGTTCCGTCGCCGCCGCGCTTCCAAGATCGGGTGCGCCAGCAGACCTCTTCCCGGCACCCTGCCGGAGGGAGGATTGACCTCCGAGAGCTTCCCCTCCACCATGGACGCTTCCCGGATGATCCACGAGTAATCTACCTTTGACCATGGGTCCGTGATCAGTAGCTATGTGATGTTTTCCTCCCCTCATTGTTCTTCATGGTTTAGACCTCGTGAGCTGCCCTACATGATCGAGGCACATATGTAATTTTCTTCTGTTTCTATGCTGAGTTTGCTGGGATCTGATGGATTATGAGACTATGTTCAGTTTGTGATTGAGTAATATATTTGGTTCTTATCTTTTCTATTTTTGTTCCTAAGTAATTCTTGCATGTTCTCCGTTGTTGTTTATTGCTTTGGCCAAGGAGTAGGTAGTGACTCCAAGAGGGAACGTTATGCTCGATTGTGGGTTCATGCCCCCTGATGACATGCTTGAGTGACAGAAACACGAGTCTAGGGGATGTGCTGTTGCCACAAGGGGGAAAACAACAGTGCTTGTAACCGTAGTTGCAAGGATTGTTTACTTTACGCAAAGAGCTTTTTAATACAGTTGTCTGTTTCTTTGGATTTACACTTTGGGTCGGGCACACAACTTAATACCAGCGAGATGTTCTAGATAAATATCTCAAGGTGTATAATTAGTAGTAGATGCAGTTGGTTTTCGGTCTACTTATTTTGGCGTACAACCCATGCTTTTGAGCCTCGTCCTTTCTTTGTAGCATAGTTAGCATTGCGGTGCATTTTAATCATATCAATTGCCCAGTTGTGATTTGTCTACCTCGCATAGCAGTTTTATCATCTTTTGGGAGAGAGACATCACTAGTGAACATCATGGGACCCCGGTCCATATTCTCATCACTGTTTACACGTTCTTTTATTATCCTGCTTTTACTTTCTAGCGCCTATCACCATTACCTTTTATCTCTTGCGTTTGACCCTTTGTGAACAACAAGAACGGAGAGATTGACAACCTCTCTGTACTCGTTGGGAGCAAAGTTATTTGTATCGTGTACATGTCCAGGAGAAGCAAGTTATTCTTTTCAGACGGCACATCACTTGCCGAAACACCTACTTATCACTACCGGAGTTCTACTGGTCGACACTCTCAACCTTGATATCTTCACCAAGGGAAACTTGCCGCTACTCTACATCTCACCTTCGACTTGGGGTAACCAACGAGGAGAGACTATCAGCAACTCTGCATCCACTTTTTACCGCTGAATCATGCGTCTGCTGCTTCGGCATCGTAAAGTTGGAAACTGCGTAAAACAGACCAAAACAACATAAGAATAGCATCATAACATGAAATATATCAATGAATAGGGATGAATTACGATATAAAATAGTGATGAATTTTGGATGTATCAACTCCCTCAAGCTTAGACCTCGCTTTTCCCCAAGCGAATACTGAGCTCGGTAAACCTGTCCACAAGTTTAGAGAGTGAAGTGTCGATAAAATGGAATACGGACAAGAAGAATCATGATTTCTTCACCAAAATCATGCATCCTCAACGACAACCTCAACTCATAAGGCCCTTTTGAGAAAGTAATAACAATTATAATCAAAAGTAGGGCTGAGAGAACTCATCAAATTATGGCAAACATATCCTTGGTCAAAGGACAACTAATAACTTTTGCTCTTTCACTTTATGATGAAACAATTTGAAGATTCTGAAAGAACATGTTATTAGTTGCGAAGTGCAAATGCTAACACAAAGGAAGATGTTTGCTTGGAATAAGCTTTCGCAAACAACTTACTTATCAAAAGATAATGTCAACAAGGATGTGGCATGGAAAAAATTAATGCAGCATTATATGGATGAATCCTCATCAACATCAAGTGTCTGTTCTCTTTGGGAAAAGAAGGAAGTAGGAAAACTGACTCAACATAAAAGTAAAAGATAGGCCTTGTTATAGGAAAGCAGGGAAAACTCATGTGCTATCCTTAAATTAAACAGAATGAAAACAAATTTTTGGAGGTGCATAGTTTGTCAGCGAATGCTAATAGATAGCTCAATTACTTCTCAAGATGGACAAGTTTCGAGGAACGACTCCCAAGTGGGGACGATCACATCCCCTTAGTATCCTTTGTTTATCACTGCCAAAGTTTCTGATTTCTCATAGACCAAGTGTGAAGGAGGGTTTGTTTGTTGTATTATCTTACGAGTTGGGCGACTCATGCCAGTTCCTCGTCGTATTAAGGGTTCACAGATTAGACATGCAATCCCGGGGTAAGACTTGTCCAACTTAAGAAGATCACGAATTACCTACTGCTAAGAATTCCTTATCAGTAGTAGCATAATTATTTTGAGCACTATCAAGGGTTTTGCTAGCATAATGTATAACATTAAATTTCTTATAAACCCTTTGTCCTAAAACAGCTCCAACAGAAAAATCACTAGCATCACACATAATTTCAAAGGGAAATTTCCAATCAAGTTGTTGTACTATAGGAGCGGTTATTAAAGCTTTCTTAAGAACTTTGAAGGCTTCCTTAAAATCTTCGTCGAATACAAAAGGAACATCCTTTTGGAAAAGATTATGAAGGGGTCTCGAAGTCTTAGAAAAGTCTTTAATAAATCTTCTATATAAACCAGCATGACCGAGAAAACTACGAATACCTTTGATGTCCCTTGGATAGGGCATCCTTTCAATAGCTTCAATTTCGCCTTGTCCACTTCAGTTCCCCTATCGTAAATATTATGACCAAGAACGATACATTCGTTAACCATGAAGTGGCACTTTTACCAGTTTAGAACTAAATTTGTGTCCTCGCATCTCTGCAATACTTTATTAAGATTGTGGAGACAGTGGCCAAAGGAAGTTCCATAGACGGAGAAACCGTCCATGAAGACTTCCACAATCTCCTGACAGAAACCATGAAAAATAGAAGACATACATCTCTGAAAAGTAGCAGGGGCATTGCATAAACGAAAAGGCATACGCCTATAAGCATAAGTACCGTAAGGACATGTGAAAGTGGTCTTCTCTTGATCGGCAGTGTTAACATGAATTTGAGAGAAGCCATAGTACCCGTCAAGATAGAAAAAGTTGGCGTTTGTTGACAACCTCTCAAGCATATGATCGATGAAGGACAGTGGGTAGTGGTCCTTCCTGGAAGCTTTGTTCAACTTACTATAATCAATACACATTCTATATCCAATAACAACTCTTTGAGGTATTAGTTAATTTTTATCATTAGGAACAACAGTCATACCTCTTTTCTTAGGAACACAATGAACTGGACTTACCCACCTACTATCAGCTATAGGATAGATGATACATGCGGCTAGAAGCTTGAGAATTTCAGTCCTAACCACGTCTTTCATCCTTGGGTTCAACCTCCGTTTTTGATCAACAACTGGTTTAGCATCGGGCTCGAGATTGATAGTATGTTAGAAAATTGATGGACTAATCCCCTTAAGCTCATCAAGGGTATAGCTGATACGTCCCAAACGTATCTATAAATTCCGCCTCACCTGCTCCATGCATGATTTGTGTGACTTTGCCATGTTTTGCTTTAACTTTCATACACTTTTGATCATATTTGGACTAACCTATTAACTCAGTGCACCCAGTAGCCAGTTCCTGTTTTCTGTTGTTTTTATATTTCAGGTTTTCCGGCCATTAAAAGTGCCAAATAAATTCCGTTTTTTTATAAAAAATCAGCGTCCCGGAAACCTCCCGAAGAACCGAGGAAGGAAGGGAGTGGATCCACCAGGGCCCCAGGAGGGTCCCTGGCGTGGCACAACCCTAGGGCGCGCCAGGCACCCTCCTGGCTGCCCTATCGCCCCCCTCGGTGCCCCCTTTGGCCTATATTTAGTGCCCGGAGAGAAAACCCCTAATATCGATATGCTATTCCCGTTCTCCTCTCTGTACCGCCGCCGCCGCCATTTCAAGATCGGGGCTGCTAGGAGAAGCTGCCCCGGCACCCTGCCGGAAGGAGGAACCCCCTCCGGGAGACCATCCATCACCATGGACGCCTCCCGGATGTGCTATGAGTAGTCCCTCTTGGACCATGGGTCCATGACCAAAAGCTATGTGATGTTCTCCTCCCCTCTTTGTGCTTCCACTTTCGAGACCTCGTCAGCTGCCTCACATGATCGAGGCACCTTTGTAATTTTCTGTGTTGCTATGCTGAGTTTGCTGGGATCTGATGGATTATGAGACTATGTTCAGATTGTGTTGAGTAATATATTTGGTTCTCTTTTATATTTGTGTTCTTTAGTTAATTCTTGCATGTTCTCTGTTGCCGTATTTTTCTTTGTCCAAGTGATTTGTTGCAACTCCAAGAGGGAGCGTTATGCTTGATTTTGGGTTCAACCCCCTGATGTCTAGCTTGAGTGACAGAAACATGAGACTAGGGGATGTGTTGTTTCCACCAGGGATAAAACAACAGTGCTTGTACCTGCGGGTGCAAGGATTGTTTACTTTACGCATAGTTCTTTTATTGCATTTGTCTATTGTTTTGAGTTTACACTTTGGGTGGGATTCGCAACTTAATACCAGCGAGATGTTCTGGATAGATATCTCAAGGTGAATGATTCGTAGTAGATGCAGATGGATTTCGGTCTACTTACCTTGGCGTACTGCCAATTGCTTTTGAGCCTCTTCCTTTCTTTTGTAGCATAGTTAGCATTGCGGTGTGTTTATAATCCTGTCAATTTCCCAGTTGTGATTTGTTTACCTCGCTAGAACTTTTATCGTCTTTTTGGAGAGAGACATCACTAGTGAACGTCATGGGACCCCGGTCCATATTTCCACCATTATTTACACCCTCAATTTACTTTCAGTCTTTACTTTCCGTTGCCACTATTATTATCTCTTGCGTTGATCCTTTGTAAACAGCAAGGCTGGAGGAATTGACAACTCCTCTGTACTCGTTGGGAGCAAAGTTATTTGCTGTGTGTGCAGGTCCAGGTGAAGTAAGCAACCTCGGGTTGTGAACGGCGCCATTGTTCACTTTACCACCTTCTTGTATTTCTGCAAGTCCTACGGGAGACAAAACCCTATCCTCTACATAGAGGAAATCTGCTGCTACGCTACATCTCACCTTCCACTTGGGGTAACCAACGATAAGCGAGAGAATTACCTTCCTTGCTAGCATCAAGAAATTTCTGGCGCCGTTGCCGGGGACTCCAGTGTACAAGATAGGGGAGTTGCACACTATCTTTTATCTTTGCCTTTTAGTCTTGTTAGTTTACCTTTTAGTTTTTACTTTTGTGTCCCTTATAAAAAATACCAAAAATACCTGCTGCTACTATGGGTTCCAATGAAAACACCAAGTTGTGTGACTTCACTAGTCAGAACAATAGTAACTTTATCTGCACTCCTATTTCTCCACCTGCCACTTCAGCACCTTCTTATGAAATTAAACCTGCTTTGTTGAATTTTGTTATGAAAGATCAATTCTCAGGTGCTGGAGAGGATGCTTCCTTGCACTTAAATAATTTTGTTGAGCTTTGTGATATGCAAAAGTACAAGGAAGTAGATGGAGACATCGTCAAGTTGAAGATTTTTCATTTCTCCTTGAGAGGAAGAGCCAAGGAGTGGCTGCAATCCTTTCCTAAGAATAACATTGATTCTTGGGACAAGTGTAAGAACGCTTTTATTGGGAAGTACTACCCCCCTGCTAAAATTATCCAGTTGAGAAGTAACATTATGAATTTTAGGAAATTGGATAATGAACACATTTCCAAAGCTTGGGAACGCATGAAATCTCTTGTTAAGAACTGCCCTACACATGGTTTGACTACATGGATGGTAATCCAGACTTTTTATGTAGGCTTAGACTTTACCTCGCGGAATCTGCTAGACTCGGCCGCGGGAGGAACCCTTATGTGAACCAGACTTGGTGCTGCCACGAAGCTACTTGATGAGATGATGCTGAACTACTCTCAGTGGCACACCGAACGATCTCCAACTGGTAAGAAGGTAAATTCTGTCGAGGGGATCTCCTCTCTTAATGAAAAGGTTGACTTGATCATGTCTCTACTTACCAAGCAAGCTCCTATTGATCCTCAGGATGTTCCCTTAAATTCCTTGGTTTATCAAGAACAAGTAGATGTGAACTTTATCTCTAGAAACAACTTCAACAATAATGCTTATAGGAGTAATTTTGCTAGCAACAATCCTAGACCTTTCCATCCAACAACTATGGGAACAAAAACACTTACCCTAGCACCAAAAACTCCACTTCTGAACTAGAGAGGATGCTTAAAGACTTTATCACTACCCAAAAAGCCTTCAACAAGAATGTAGAAGAGAAATTAGACAAATTAGATATCCTCTCTTCGAAGGTAGACAACATAGCCCATGATGTTGAGATGCTTAAGATTAGAACTTCTCCCCCAGAGGAGAGGAAAACCACTCCTATGAATGCTCTCCAAGTGCAAATTAATGAAAACATTAGGATGTTGGGAAAACTTAAAGAGAGATGGGCTAGAGAAAAGGAGGAAGAAGAGAGAGTTAAGAGCCTTCCTACCTACCACACCATAGCTACTATCCAAGTTTTTGAGGATGTCCAAACTATTAGCACCCATCGCACCCCTAGTCCACCTGGACCTATCAATGGTGATGCTACCACCTCAACCGTAGATGAAGAAACCTCTATGAACATAGAGGCTTTCAAGCAAGTGAGCCTTAATGATATCACTACCCCCTTCATAGATAGTAGTGATCTAGACATTTACAACTGCAACTTACCTGAAGTTATTGGTTTCCTACACAAGATGTCTAGAGACCCCCACACTAGCACACTTAATCTTGCCTTCATAGAGCATATCACCAATTCTCTAATCAAAGTTAGGGAGGAGAATCTTAGACTAGAAGCCTCCATACCTAGGAAGCTAGAAGATGGTTGGGATCCTATGATAAGAATCAAATTGAATAACTTCTCTTGCTTTGCTCTTTGTGATGTTGGAGATAGTACCTCTGTTATGCACAAAAGAATGTATGATATGCTTGAATTGAAACCTTTTGATCCTTGTTCTTTTGGTGTTCGTCTTGTCGATTCTTCCGGAAAGAAACCTTTGGGGAAGATCGATGATGTTCTTATCATTGTCAATGACAATTATGTTCCCGTTGATTTTACTATTATGGACATTGAGTGTGAGCCCTCTTGTCCAATTAAATTGGGACGTCCTTTTCTTCGCACCGTTGGTGCTGTTATTGACTTGAAAGAGGGGAATATCAAATTCCAATTCCCTGTCAAGAAAGGGATGGAACACTTCCCTAGGAAAAAGATTAAGTTGCCTTTTGAGTCCGTCACACGGGCTAGTTATTTTCTTGATAAAACTTGATCTTTTGCTTTGTGCCTAGCTTAAAGGCGTAAAAGAAAGCGCTTGTTGGGAGGCAACCCAAGATGTTTTTAGTGGTCTTGATGATTGTTACTACTGTAGCAACATCATTGTATCTTTATTTTTCAAGCTTTGTGCCAATTATAACCTCATATGACAAGGGAAGTGAAAGTTGTGACATGCTGTCCAGAAAATAGATTCTGTCCTCGTGATGGGAAAAATCATAGAAAATCACTAGTTCATCTTTTTGAGCTGAATTCTTTACACAGCGTGATCTATACAATCACAGAACTTTTGTATGTTCTAAGTTTTTTTATTTGAGTTGCAGAAGTGCCCCCAAAAAATTCTTTACTACCAGTTGTTCAGTTTTTCACATATTCTGCCACGTTTGGTCTCTCCTAACTTTTGCAAACCTTAAGCTTGCTTTTTCTTTAAAAAACATTTTGGCAATCTTGAGAAACAGTAGCTCTTCAAGAATATCTTTATATCCAGTGGGGAAAAATTATTTATTAAGAGTACTAACCTCTCTAATCAGTTTACAATGAGTTATGCATGAAGGGTGTTTTCAAGTGTGCGATGGAAGATGATGAAAGAAGATCATGGAGTGTCAAACGCTCAAGCTTGGGGATGCCCCCATGCATCCCCAATAAATATTCAAAGAGACTCAAGCGTCTAAGCTTGGGGATTACCTCGTGCATCCCCTTCTTCATCAACAATTATCAGTTCGTCCCTTGTTGCATTATATTTTTATCACTTCATGCGTTATGTGCTATGCTTGGAGCGTCTCGCTCTTTACATTTCTTAGGTTTGTTTTTTATTTTTTTGCTGTAATAAAAAGTTAGACCCCACCTTTCTTTTGTGTGGGAGAGAAACACGATCCGTTTGAACTAGAACTCCTCATAGGATTTGCATGCTTATTTCCTAAGCTATGAGTTGTTCTTTTTGTTTTCTTAGTTGCTGCCCTGTTTAGTTGTAGTGCTTTAGTTTTCTTCTACAACTTTTTCTTTTTCTCAGGTTGAACTTTCTATAGGTTGCATGTTTATCTTGTTTAGAGAGTTTGCTTGTTGCACTGAGTTTTGTGTCTTGACTATAAAGTAGGTAGTTGAAGTTGCTATTCTCTTTGTAGTAGTAACTTGCAATAGTTTTGAGGTATTGACTAGAGTAATGTTTGAACTTATGGTGTCAAGAGCTTTAGACGATTAGTGATATATGTCGTATATTTGGAAATCCGTGTGATTTTCAAAAACCAAAACCCCTGTTGAGAACTCTAGCTACTAGATGGATCACTAACCTCTGGAGGGTTCGAATATTAGAGTACACTCACGTACCATGAGTCGAGGATGCGCAAGGATAACCAAACCCCCGTACACTCCTCCTCGGGGTACTTGTCTCTTTCTGAACCTCCTGATGAGAATGAGAGTTACCGATAATAAGTGCATGAGTTCTTCGGACTAATGTCAGTATTCGAAAGTTGACACTTCCACCTCCCATATTTTGCTAGCCTCTCCTGTGCCGTGCATTGCCTCCTTCTCACTCCGAGATTTAGTGTCCACCTTCGCCGGTACATCCAAACCCTTGGCATGGTACGCTCTGTCATCATAAACCTCCTTATATCTTTCCTCAAAACAGCCACCATACCTACCTACGAGGCATTTCCATGGCCTTTTCGGGATACATTGCCATGAAACCTCCACCTTCTCATGACTTGATCTTCATGTCATACATGATACTTGCTTGATCGATGAGCCGCATGCTAGTTGGGCCTTTGTAACAGCCCAGTTTTCACAAAAAATAAAATTTTTGTTTTCGGTGTGAATTGTTTGATTGTCTGATTTGTTTGCGATGTTTGCATCCCCGATTTATCGATCGGCGATTATTTTTCCCCTCTTATCTCGTATCGTACGGAGACCAACCCTTGCCACCCTGACACTCGACCTTTGCGACACCGGGTTTGGCCCGATCACCGTCGCGAAAACCGCACGAGACCAGCCGCAACCAACGGAACGAAAAACCCCGTTTAATAATTAAACGGGTTATTTTTATAGTGCGCCGGAAAGTGTTCTCGGAACGGTTCCAGCGCGAGGTGAATGCCTCCGGCTCGACGCGCTGATCGCGCAGTTCGAAGTTTTACCCGAATCAGAGGTACTGCGGACCCCCGGCGGTCAGAAACGTGAGCACCGCGCGCGCGAGAGAAAAACCGGGGATGTTTTAGCAAACTGCCAGCCACCGGGGCTATATAAAGACCACCACACTCCCACCCATTTCTAGGGTTTCCCTAACACAAATTTGCTGCCACCCCCTCCACTTTTCCCAGTTTTACCCCAAAATCCCCATTTTTCGCAGCAGTTCCAGCCCAGCAGATCTGGACCGTCAGATCGCCTGATCTGACGGCCGAGATCGCCTCCCACCAACCTCTCCTCCCACCTCCAGCCTTCTCTCTCCTCCCTCCATCTCCACGTCGCCGCCGCCTCCCGAACTCCGGTCAGCCGCCGGCCGGCAAGCCACCGGCGCCGCCACCCCTCACCTCCTCTCCCTCCTCTCCTCCCTCCCCTTTCCCTCTTCTCCTCTTTCCTCTCACCCTCCTCTCTCTCTGCAGGAGACCGCCGAGCCGCCATGGGAGGCAGCAGCCGGCCCGAGCTCCTCCCGCCGCCCGGGGCCACCGGATCCGGCCCCCACCGCCGCCTGCCGGCCAACTCGCGCCCCTCCTCGCCCCAGCACCGGGCCGCCGCCCTCCTCGCCGCCGGCTGGCCGACGAGCCATGCCGCGCAGCCGCCCTCGCACGGGAGGAGCCCTGAGCGGCTCCCTCCAAGCCCAACCGGCGAGCCCACCCAGCCCAGCAGGCCAGATCTGACCCAAGCCGGCCTCCCCTCTGCTGCAGATGGGCCAAGACCCATGTGAGAGCCCGAGATCCCCCTCTGCCCTTTTTTTTCACTAAGTCCCCTGTATTTTTAACTCAGCTGCACTGTTTGCCCGCTAATTTCCCGCTAATCCGTAGCTCGTATGACGTTGGCCCCAAAAGGGTTTTTGTTGTGCTTGATGTGGTGAAACTTTTATCTTTTGTGAGCATTTGCGTTTGAGGTCGTCTTGATTGTGTAATTGTGTGTTGAAGTGGGCATCAGGCCGTGAAACTGCTAATTTTTCCTGTTAAGTGCTGCTGCTATTATTTTATTGCAACTTTGCATGATGATTGTGACTCATCCATGAGGCCTATTGCATTGATTCTTTCTCCCATGTGTTAAGCATCATGTGTACTTCAGTTCTATGCTTTAACTTGCCATGTTTGACTGCTTTAGCTATATTAAATCTTGCTCCAAAGTGGTGATCCTGATGTTAATGTGCTGCTGTTGCTGAAACTGTTATTTTGTTGCAACTTCGGTCGACGAGTGTGTCGCGACCGTTTATCGGAATTGAGTGATTCCAATTGCATATCGTTAACCATCATGTCTACTTTCATTACATGTATTGCATCTTCATGTTAGAATTCCTGGTCATATAGATATTCTGCTCTAAAGTTTCTATGCTGCTGTTTTTGACAACCACCTCTGTTTTTCTCTAAGTCTGTTACTTTGCGATGCCATGTTGTTTGCCTAATATCTTATGATCTATGATGCCTTTTTGCATGATTCTTTTTGCCATGCCTTCCATGTCATGTCTACTTTAATTCCATATCATTTGTAAGCATGTTTGCATTGATCATCCTGTTTATGCATTGCTCTAAAGTGTGCTTCGTGATGTTGGCAGTTTGTGCCCGTAGCTTGTCTTGCTTATATCTTTTTAACCGTAACTCCGTTTGGGGTGTTCTTTATATGTAAATTGATTAGTTTTTCGTGTACTTTGTGTTTATGCTATTGTTTGCTGTTGTTAACCAACCTGAAATATGGTTTAGGACAGAACAGTACTAAATCTTTTAATCATCGTGCGACACTTAGTGTTATGCCATGTTTAGGTTGTGCCCCACTTAAATTGACTAGCATAGATAGTTTAATTTGTGCTTCACTTATTGCCATGTTTGTGTGCTATGCCATGCTTGCTTGAGTTTCCATGTTAATAACCGTTGGTTGATCACCTGTAGCTAAGCAACTTGAACCACCGTAAACGTGCGGTATCGTCGTGTGTGACGAGTACTCCACTTAAACTGTTAGTAACCGTTCTTGACGATAGATCCATATCGCGTTGCCGTGTCGTGTGATGTCTTCTTGATCTTGTGTTGCCTCGTAGTAATAGAGTGCCTGCTCGTTGATTGCTTTCCAGTGTTTATCGTCTTGTGTGCTTCCGCGGGTACCTTCGGAGACGATGCGAGCTTGCGATCCACTACACCTTCGGAACCCGACTTATCAACAGGCAAGGACTATACATTACTTATGATCCATTCTATTTCAACCAGCGGTTTGCATGCTAGTATAGGTTAGGTTCGATGTTTGATCCTACCACTTGTTTACAGCCTCTTTTAAACCGATACAGCCATGTCCCCTCCCACCAAACCTTGTACTGCTATGTTACTATTGCTCGTTGCTCATCCCCTGCTTAGTATGCATGCTTAGGATGCTACGAGGTTACCCTGTTACTCCTTGGTTTGGGCTATCACATTATTATTATTGTTATTGATGATATTATTATTATAATGTTGACTATATTCGACGAAGGATGGAAGGTCTAGGCTATCCCGCCCCGACGCTTTGTTCCATTCGAGTCACCTAGGACCCGAGTTCCGGGTACTGGTTTTAAGACTGAGCATGCCTAAACGCGTGTGGGATTTTATGGGGTCCCCTTTTCTTACCTACCTAGCTTCAAACATTTCTAGAGGTGGCCCAAGCTGATTTACCATTTGAAACCGCATGCATAACTGGTCTGCAGCCAGTGGTTTTAAAACAACTCGGGCCAGCAGAGACAGAGTTCCTTTGTTGGTCCACACTGGTGAGCTAGGGAAGTCCCCTGTTATATAGGTGAGACTAAACCCGACCTTGGCCATACGGAAGAGTCCGATCCGAGAGCGTGGCCAGCTTTTGGATTGGGTGTCGACTCCCCGGGGGCCACCCGGATTTGTTCGTTGTTAGTTAGAGGGACCTGTCGTTTCGGATCTCTTGGAACTAAATCATAAAATGGTTGCCTATAATGGGTAGCAACTGAGAGAGATGGGCGATCATGCGACGCCTCGTAATGGGCAGTTGGTACACCCCTGCAGGGTTAAATCTTTTCGAGAAGCCGTGTCCACGGTTATGGACGACTTGAGACCTACTCCTTGTTCATAGACAACAACAACTGAGATAATCTTAATATAACTTGATCAACGTGTGTGTGCCTTGGCTGCTTCTTCTTCGTCGGATGCGAAGAAGAGGACAAGGATAGGATAGGTGTTATGTTTGCGTAGTAGTTGATAGCAAGACTTGTTGGAGGCGATTCCTCATCAAATGCTTGGTCTCTTACCTTACTCTCTAGTTCGTTAGCCACTTCATAATGCTAGTGCGGCAGCAACCTCACCACTTACCCCATCCTTACCGTAAACTACTAGTTGTCCTAGAATGACGAGTGATGAAGTCCTTGCTGGGTCAGATGACCACTACAGTTGGATGCTGAGTACCTCTGTACTCATGATACTACCCCCAAACTCTTTTCAGGGTTCTTGATCGACAACAGGTACGGTGATCGACGTTTCACGTGGAGGCTTGACGACGACTAGTTAGGAGGATCCCGGCGGAGGGCCTGTAACCGTGTGGTTATGGGATCGATGATTTTCTCTTTGCCAGTAGGCATTTGCTTGTAGTCTGTACTCAGACATGTATCTTCCGCTGTTGTATTGTATTAAGGCAGTTGTATGCCGATTATATGAGATGTTGTATCCTTGTATCTGTAATGTTGTGATATAATGTTGGAAATCCGGGGCATATGGCGTTTTCATATGTCGCGGTGGGACCGATATGTGCTTCGTCCCCGGATCTGGGTGGAAACACCTAGATCTGCAACAGTACCGCATATCGGGCCTTACAGCCTTGCCCTAATCATTGCTACATGACGCACTAGTATCATTGCATATCCTGCTATCCTGGCAGAGGCATACATTTGCATCATGATAGTTACATCTTCTTTATGTGAGTACCCTTGTAAAGTGTGAAAGATCTCCTATATTCTTGTAAAATAGAGAGTGTTACCCCTAAGGGAGGAAAAGATCCCAAAGAGGACAAAATCAAAAGATCCCAAAGAGGACAAATGAGAGAAATAGAAAGAGCCATTGTGGCCACCAAAAAAATACAAAAAAATAGAAAAAGAGAAAAAAAGAGACAAGGGGCACACTACTATTCCTTTTGAGAGATCCACACTAGTACTTCATCCTCTATCCCTTGTACTCCATAGAGATCATCATACATGCATATAGCTATGTGGGGACCCTTCACACTATAGAACTTGGCTTGTATATTCCAATGATGAGCCTCCTCAAACGAGCTCTAGGTCTTCTTGAGAAAGCAAGTTGGATGCACCCCCACTAGTTGCCTTGGAGAGCTCTTAGCTCACATGTGCATCCTTTGCATGGCAATCCCTACTCCTGACATCATATCTATCATATGGACTTCTCTCGCCTATGATTGTCCTCATTGATGTGAGCCTTTCACACCTTTTTTGTCTTCCTCCTCCACCTTCTTTCTGTTTCGCCTTTTAGGTGTCAACTTTCTTGCTCACTCTCATCCATTGCAATAGTGCTCAAAATATTGAAAGGGAGTGGATCAGTTTGACTTGTACCTGACTTGTGGTCTGGGGACGAGTCAAGATAAGAATTCAAAGGAGACTAAGTGTGAAACTTTAGTAGATAGTAGTTCTCAACAACCTTTTTATCTCTTTTTCCCAGTCCCCTGCTTGCATGCAAACACCATCCGGAGACATTCGAGCACGGACAACGAGAGCTCTTGCACCCTTTGTTCTTTTGTTGCTTGTGTCAATGCTAATATAGACTCTTGCTTGTTAACACTTGAATTGAATTGCATGCTTTGATTGCTTTAATTAAAAGTCCTTATATGGTTGTGTGGCATGCCGCCACAGAAATTATGCTTGTTATCATTTACCTACTCGAGGACGAGCAGGAATTAAGCTTGGGGATGTTGATATGTCCGAAATATATCTATAATTTCTGCTTGCTCCATGCATGATTTGTGTGACTTTGCCATGTTTTTGCTTGAACTTTCATACACTTTTGATCATATTTGGACTAACCTATTAACTCAGTGCACCCAGTTGCCAGTTCCTGTTTTCTGCTATTTTTATATTTCAGGTTTTCCGGCCATTAAAAGTGCCAAATACATTCTGGAAAAATTATATAAAAATCAGCGTCCCGGAAGCTTCCTGAAGAACCGAGGAAGGAAGGGAGTGGACCCACCAGGGCCCCAGAAGGGTCCCTGGCGCGGCCCAGCCCTAGGGCGTGCCAGGCACCCTCCTGGCTGCCCCGTGGCCCCCTCGGTGCCCCCTTTGGCCTATATTTAGTGCCCGCGGAGAAAATCCCTAATATCGATCTGCTATTCCCGTTCTCCTCTCTGTACCGCCTCCGCCGCCGTTTCATGATCGGGGCTGCCAGGAGAAGCTGCCCCGGCACCCTGCCGGAAGGTGGAACCCCCTCCGGAAGACTATCCATCACCATGGACGCCTTCCGGATGTGCTGTGAGTAGTCCCTCTTGGACCATGGGTCCATGACCAGTAGCTATGTGATGTTCTCCTCCCCTCTTTGTGCTTCCACTTTCGAGACCTCGTGAGCTGCCTCACATGATCGAGGCACCTTTGTAATTTTCTGTGTTGCTATGCTGTGTTTGCTGGGATTTGATGGATTATGAGACTATGTTCAGATTGTGATGAGTAATATGTTTGGCTCTCTTTTCTATTTGTGTTCTTTAGTTAATTCTTGCAAGTTATCCGTTGCCGTATTTTGCTTTGGCCAAGTGATTTTTTGCAACTCCGAGAGGGAGCGTTATGCTTGATTTTGGGTTCAGCCCCCTGATGTCTAGCTTGAGTGACAGAAACATGAGACTAGGGGATGTGTTGTTGCCACCAGGGATAAAACAACGGTGCTTGTACCTGTGGGTGCAAGGATTGTTTACTTTACACATAGTTCTTTTAATGCAGTTGTCTGTTGCTTTGAGTTTACACTTTGGGTGGGATTCACAACTTAATACCATCGAGATGTTTTGGATAGATATCTCAAGTTGGATGATTCGTAATAGATGCAGATGGATTTTGGTCTACTTACCTTGGCATACTGCCCATTGCTTTTGAGCCTCTTCCTTTATTTTGTAGCATAGTGAGCACTGCGGTGCGTTTATAATCCTGTCAATTTCCCAGCTGTGATTTGTTTACCTCGCTAGCACTTTTATCGTCTTTTGGGAGAGAGACATCACTAGTGACCGTCATGGGACCCCGATCCATATTTCCACCATTGTTTACACCCTCAATTTACTTTCATTCTTTACTTTCTGTTGCCACTATTATTATCTCTTGCGTTGATCCTTTGTAAACAGCAAGGCCGAAGGAATTGACAACTCCTCTGTACTCGTTGGGAGCAAAGTTATTTGCTGTGTGCAGTTCTTGGTGAAGTAAGCAACCTCGGGTTGTGAACAACGCCATTGTTCACTTTACCACCTTCTTGTATTTCTGCGAGTCCTACGTGAGATAAAACCCTATCCTCTACATAGGGGAAATCTGCTTCTACGCTACATCTCACCTTCCACTTGGAGTAACCAATGAGAACCGAGAGAATTATCTTCCTTGCTTCTACGCTACATAGGGGAAGTCTGCGAAGTGTCTCCAATAATCACTCTTCTTCAAATCCTGAAAGGTTAGCATTGATAATAACAGGATATATTTTCTTTTCAACAAAATAAGCGTACTTGAGCGCATCGGGAAGTGGTTTGAGGTCAAACACCGGGTCTTATTTTGGTTCTGCTAGGATTCCTAAAGGTTCAACCGGAAGGTTGTGCTTCAGGATAGTAGTTTGTCTTATGAATATTTCATCCAACTCATTTCTTTCTTGCATATGCATATTATTCTCGTGGTCTTCCATATATTGCTGCAAAGGATCATTAGGAGGAATAGCAATGGAAGAAATATCTTCAATAATTTTATCATGACTAGGTTAATCAGTACCACGAGGTTTCTTAGAGAACATAAAAAATTTAAATTCATATGGCTCATCATTGAATTCAACAGAAACTTTACCTTTTTTGCAATCTATTATAGCTCCACAAGTGCTGAGGAAAGGCCTACCAAAGATAATAGGGCAAAAACTATCTTGCACTAAACCAAGTACTAGAAAGTCGGTAGGATACTTTACCTTTCCACATAGGACTTCAACATCTCTCACAATTCCGATGGGAGAGATAGTTTCTTTGTTTGCTAGATAAATAGTAACATCAATCTCCTCAATTTCACACGGTGAAATCTCACCCATGATCTCCTGATAGAGTGAATAAGGAATAGCGCTAGCACTTGATCCCAAATCTCATAGCCCGTAATAATTATGATCTCCTATTTTGACAGATACGACTGGTGTACCTGAAATTGGGCTTTTATTCTTGGCTGTAACAATGTTAGTTGAAACAACAGAAAATTTTATATTGGAATATAAGACATCATTAGTACCCAAATCTTTAACCACCGCAACTTGAGGATTGACCTTGATCTGGTCCTCAGGATCGTCAGTTCTTCTCTCACTTTTATTTATTATGCCTGTCACAAAAGAGTGTCCCCTTATCCTTGCGGGAAAAGGGGGATTTTCATATAAAACTTCAGGCAGAATAGAGTCAACAACATTAATAGAAATAGGTAATTATTTAAGGGGTTTATGATACTGATCCTTCTCCTCCTTAGAAGAGTCAATGTGAGAGGCAAATTTCTTACAAAAATCAATCATTAGCTGGTGATACGTCCCAAACGTATCTATAATTTCTGCTTGCTCCATGCATGTTTTGTGTGATATTGCTATGATCTAGATACACTTCCATACACTTTTGATCATATTTGGACTAACCTATTAACTCAATGCACCCCAGTGCATGTTTCAGTTTTCTGCTGTTTTTCTACTTCAGTTTTCCCCCATATTAAAAGTGCTCCAAAAATTCAGGAAAAATCAGATAAAAAATCAGCTCAACAGAAGCGTGAGAGTCCCAAAGTGGGGCCAGGGGGCCACCACCAGGTGCCCAGGAGGACACCTGGAGTGGCATAGGTCTTGGCCGCGCCAGGGGGGGTGCCTGGACTCCTGGTGGACCCCCTGGCTGCCCCCCTTCGCCTATTTATTCCCCGTGACGCGAAACCCCCAAGGACAGAACCCTTTTTCGTGATCTCGTCTTTGTTCCATCGCCGCCGCGCTTCCAAGATCGGGAGCGCCAACACACTTCTTCCCGGCACCCTGCCGGAGGGAGGATCGACCTTCGGGAGCTTCCCCTCCACCATGGACGCTTCCCGGATGTGCCGTGAGTAGTTTCATTTGGACCATGGGTCTGTGATCAGTAGCTATGAGATGTTCTCCTCCCCCCTTGGTTCTTCATTGTTTAGACCTCGTGAGCTGCCCTACATGATCGAGGCACATATGCAATCTTTCTGCTGTTGCTATGCTGAGTTTGATGAGATCTGATGGATTATGAGATTATGTTCAGATTGTGATAGAGTAATACATTTGGTTCTTTTCTTTTATATTTTTTTCCTAAGTAATTCTTGCATGTTCTCCATTGGTGTTTATTGCTTTGGCAAGTAGTAGGTAGTAACTCCAAGAGGGAACGTTGTGCTCGACTGTGGGTTCATGCCCCCTGATGACACGCTTGAGTGACAGAAACATGAGTCTAGGGGATGTGCTGTTGCCAGAAGGGGGAAAACAACGATGCTTGTAACCGCGGTTGCAAGGATTGTTTACTTTACGCAAAGTGCTTTTTAGTGCAGTTGTCTGTTGCTTTGGGTTTACACTTTGGGTGGGACTCGCACGTTAATACCAGCGAGATGTTCTGGATAGATATCTCAAGGTGGATTAGTAGTAGTAGATTTAGTTGGATTTTGGTCTACTTATTTTGGCATACTTCCCATGCTTTTGAGCCTCTTCCTTTCATTTGTAGCATAGTTAGCATTGCGGTGCGTTTATAATCCTATCAATTTCCCATCTGTAATTTGTTTACCTCGCATAGGAGTTTTATCGTCCTTTGGGAGAGAGACATCACTAGTGAACATCATGGGACCCCGGTCCATATTCTCATCACTTTTTACACGTTTATTTACTTTTCTGCTTTTACTTTCAGTTGCTATCATTATCATTATCCCTTGCGCTTGATCCTTTGTAAACAACAACACCAGAGAGATTGACAACCTCTCTGAACTTCGTTGGGAGAAAAGTTATTTCTGTCCGTGTGCAGGTCCAGGTCAAGGAAGCAACTTTTGTCTTAAACGGTGCCATTGTTTCCTTGCCACCTACTTATCATCTCCGGAGTCCTACTGGTCGATACTCAACCTTGGTTTCTTCACCGAGGGAAACTTGCCTCTACGCTACATCTCACCTTCCACTTGGGGTAACCAACGAAGGGCTAGAAGCAATTATCACTCTCGCGTATCAAGAAAATTTCATGCGCCGTTGCCTGGGACTCTGAGTGCTAAGATAGGGGAGGTTCCCACTACATTTTACCTTTGCTTTTTAGTCTTGTTAGTTTATCTGTCAGTTTTTATCTTTGTTTCTTTTATCAAAAATTACAAAAAAATCTTCCACACTTGCTGCTACTATGGGTTCCACTTAAAACACCAAGTTATGTGACTTCACTAGTCACAACAACAAAGACTTTATCTGCACTCCTATTTCCACACATGCCACTTCAGCTACCTCTTATGAAATTAAACCTGCTTTTCTAAACCTTGTTATGAGAGATCAATTCTCTGGTGCTGGAGATGATGCTGCTTTACACTTAAATAATTTTGTTGAGTTATGTGATATGCAAAAGTATAAAGAAGTAGAAGGTGATGTTGTTAAGCTCAAGATTTTTCCTTTCTCTTTGAGGGAAGGAGCTAAAATATGGTTTCAATCTTTGCCTAGGAATAACATAGATTCTTGGGATAAGTGCAAATATGCTTTTATTGGGAAGTATTACCCAGCTGATAAAATTATCCAATTGAGAAGTAACATTATGAATTTTAAGCAATTGGATAATGAACACGTTGCCAAAGCTTGGGAACGTATGAAATCTGTTGTTATGAAATGCCCTACACATGGTTTGACTACCTGGATGGTTATCCAGACTTTTTATGCAGGCTTGAACTTTACCTCGCGGAACCTGTTAGATTCGGCCGCGGGAGGAACCTTTATGTCAACTACAATTGGTGCTGCCACAAAACTTCTCGATGAGATGATGACCAACTGATACACGAGATAACTTCTCGCCCTCGTTGGTTACCCCAAGTGGAAGGTGAGATGTAGCGTAACGGCAAGTTTCCCTTAGCAAAGATGCTAAGGTTTAAATTATTGAACCCGTAGGACTCCTGGGTCAACAAGTAGGTGGTGAAGTGAACAACTGGCGCCGTTGACAATCTCAGGATTGCTAACTTCACCTGGACCTGCACACACACAGATAGCTTCGCTTCCCAACGAGTACAGAGGAGTTGTCAATTCCTCCGGCCTTATTGTTTACAAAGGATAAAACGCACGGGATAATAATGATAGATAGTGATAGCAACTGAAAAGTAAATACTGAAAGTAAATTGATAGCGTAAACAGTGGTGGAAGTATGGACCGGGATCTCATGATGTTCACTAGTGATGTCTCTCTCCCAAAAGACGATAAAATAGCCATGCGAGGTAAACAAATTACAGCTGGGCAATTGACAGGATTATATGCGCAAACCAATGCTAATTATGCAAAACAGAAAGGAAGAGGCTCAAAAGCACGGGCGGTACGCCAAGACAAGTAGACCGAAATCCATTTGCATCTAACCACTAATCATCCACCTTGAGATATCTATCCAAAGCATCTCGCTGGTATTAAGTTGCGCATCCCACCCAAAGTGTAAACTCAAAGCAACGGACAACTGCATTAAAGAACTTTGCGTAAAGTAAACAATCCTTGCACCCGCAAGTACAAGCACCGTTGTTTTCCCCCTTGTGGCAACAACACATCCCCTAGACTCATGCTTCTGTCAATCAAGCTAGTCATCGGGGGCATGAACCCACAATCATGCATAACGCTCCCTCTTGTAGTCACTACCTACTACTTGGCCAAAGCAATAAACAGCAACGGAGAACATGCAAGAGTTCCTCAAGAACATAAATATAAAAGAAGAGAATCAAATATATAACTCAATCACAATCTGAACATAATCTCATAATCAATCGGATCCTAGCAAACTCAGCATAGCAACAACAGAAATATTACATATGTGCCTCGCTCATGTAGGGCAGCTCACGAGGTCTAATCCATGAATAACAAAGAGGGGAGGAGAACATCACATAGCTAGTGATCATGGACCCATGGTCCAAGGTGGACTACTCACGGTTCATCCGGGAAGCATCCATGGTGGTGGAGAAGCTCCCGGAGGTGATTCCTCCCTCCGGCAGGGTGCCGGGAAGAGGTCTTTTGGTGCTCCCGATCTTGGAAGCGCGACGGCGGCGGAACAGAGGAGAGATCGCGAAAAATGGTTCCGTCCCAGAAGGTTTCTCGTCACAGGGAATAAATAGGCGAAAGGGGGTAGCCAGACGTGGGCCAGGGGCCCTCTGGCCGCCTGGCCCCCCTGGCTCCCCTCTGGCCCCTCCTGGGCTCTTCGCGAAGCTTCCGGTACGCTGTTTTTTCCTATATTTTTCCCAGATTTTTTCTGTTACTTTTAATAAGGGGGAAACCTAAAATAGAAAAACAGCAGAAAAAAGGAACTGGCACTGGGGTGCACTGAGTTAATAGGTTAGTCCAAACATGCTCAAAAGTGTATGGAAGTTCATCAATATCATAACTATATCGCACAAAAGAGGCATGGATCAAGCAGAAATTATAGATACGTTTTGGACGTATCAACATCCCCAAGCTTAATTACTGCTCGTCCTCGAGTAGGTAAATGATAATAAGCATAATTTCTGTGGTGACATGCTAACAACCATATAAGAACTTTGTAAGTAAATAAATCAAGGCATGTAATTCAATTCAAGTCATAACAAGAAAGAGTCTATATCTAGCATTGAAATAAGCAACATAAGAACATAAAGGTGCAAGAGCTCTCGCTGTCCGTGACTCGAATGTCTCCAAATGGTGTTTGCGTGCCATAAAAGGGGATAGGGATATACGAGAAAAAGTATTTTTATTGTTGAGAACTCAATCTACTAAGGTGTCACACTTGGTCTTCTTTGGAATCTTATCTTGACTCATCCCCAGACCAATAGCCAGGTACAAGTCAAAATGATCCACTCCTTTTCGACATTTTTATCACTCATGCAATGGATGAGCGTAAGCAAGAATTCTGACACTTAGGATGGCAAAGAGAGAATAAGGTGGAGGAGGAAGACAAAAAGGTGTGAAAGGCTCACATCAATGAGGACAATCATAGGCGAGAGAAAGCCAAATGATAGATATGATGTGAGGAGTAGGGATTTCCATGCAACGGATGCACATGTGAGCTAAAAGCTCTCCAATGGAACTAGTGGGGGTGCATCCAACTTGCTTGCTCAAGAAGACCTATAGCTCATTTGAGGAGGCTCATCATTGGAATATACAAGCCAAGTTCTATACTGTGAAGGTCCCCACATAGTTATATGCATGAATGATAATCTCTATGGAGTACAAGATACAAGATGGAGTACAAGTGTGGATCTTATAAAAAAGAATAGTAGTGTGCCCCCTTCTCTCTTCTTATTTCTCTTTTATTTATTTATTTTTTATTTTTTGTATTTTTTGGTGGCCTCAATGGCTCTTTCTATTTACCTCTCATTTTTCCTCTTTGGGATCGTTTAATTTGTCCTCTTTGGTTCCTCACTTTAGGGGCAACACTCTATATATTACAAAAAGTATAGAAGATCTTTCACACTTTACAAAGTACTCGAATCATAAAGAAAATGTAAATATCATGATGTATGCAAATGTATGCCTCTGCCAGTGTAGCAGGATATGCAATGATACTAGAGCATCATGTAGCAATGATTAGGGCAAGGACCAACTAGCATGCGGCTCCTCGATCAAGAAAGTAGCATGTATGACATGAAGATCAAGTCATGAGAAGATGGATGTTGCATGGCAATATATCTCGGAAAGGCTATGGAAATGCCTTGATAGGTAGGTATGGTGGATGTTTTGAGGAAGGATATAAGGAGTCTTATGATGACAGAGTGTATCACAAGGGTTTGGATGTACCGGCGAAACTGGATGCTAACTCTCGGAGTGAGAAGAAAGCAATGCACGACACAGGAGAGGCTAGCAAAATATGGGAAGGTGGAAGTGTCAACTTTCGAATACTCACATTAGTCCGAAGAACTCATGCACTTATTATGGGTAACTCTCAATCTAATAAGGAGGTTCACAAAGATACAACTACCCCGAGGAGGAGTGTATGGGGGTTTGGTTATCCTTGCGCATCCTCGACTCATGGTACGTGAGTGTACTCTAATATTCGACCGCTCAGAAGAGTAGTGATCCAACTAGTAGCTAAAGTTCTCAACTAATTTGTAGGTTTTTGAAAATAAACCCGGATTGCCCAAAATACAACATTTATCTCTAATAGGCTAAAGCTCTTGACACCAAAAGTCCAAACATTACTCAAAACAACACCTCAAAACTTTTGCAAGTTACTACTACAAAAAGAATAGCAACCTCAATTACCTACTTCAAGTCAAGACACAAAACTCAGTGCAACAGGCAAACTCTCTAAACAAGATAAACATGAAAACTCAAGAGAGTTCCAGCAACAAACTAAACAAAAGCTCTTAAAAAGATAAACATGAAGAAAGCTAAGATCAAAGCATGACAGCAGCTACGGAAAGATAAAGAACAAACACAACAAAGATAAGCAGGAAAAAGTCTTTTGTTGTGTTCTAAATTTGGAAGTGGAGCGTGTTTCTCTCCCACACAAAGAAAGCTGGGCTCTAACTTGTTATGAACAGCAAGCAAAGCTAAAAAAAGTAAAAACTAAACCTAAGAGCGAGACGCTCCAAGAATAGCACATAACGCATGAAGCGATAAAAATATAGTGAAACGAGAGACGAACTTATAATTGTCGATGGAGAATGGGATGCACGGGGGCATCCCAAAGCTTAGACGCTTGAGTCTCCTTGAATATTTCTTGGGGATGCATGGGGTCATCCCCAAGCATGAACGCTTGACACTTCTTAATCTTCTTTCATCATCTTCCCTCGCACACTTGAAAACTCCCTTCATACATAACTCATCATAATCTGATTAGCGAGTTTAGTACCCATAATAAAATAAAATTTTTCTCTACTGGAAATAAGGATAACCTTGAAGAGCTACTGTTTCTCAAGATTTCCAACAAGTTTTTGCAAAGAAAAAGCAAGCTTAAGGTTTGCAAAACGAAGAAAAGGAAAAACAGGACAGAATCGGTGAAAAACAGACCAGCAGGTAAAAACGAATTTTTAGGGGTGCTTCTTCAACTCAAATCAAAAAACTCAGACCATACTAAAGTGTCGTAATTGTATAGATCATGCTGTGTAAAAAATTCAGCTCGAAAAGATGAACTGGGATTTTTCGCTGATTTTTCTAGTCACGAGGACAGAATCTGTTTTCTTGACAGCATGTCACAACTTTCACTTCCCTTGTCGTATGAGGCTATAAAAGGCACAAAGCTTGAAAAGTAAAGATACAATGATGTTGCCACAGTAGTAACAATCATAAATACCACTAAAAACAGAAGAAAAACGAAAAGGAAAACCTAAATTCGTTGCGGGCTACCTCCCGAAAGCGCTTCTTTAAAGCCTTTAGCTAGGCTTAATGCAAATAGATCAAGTCTTTTCAAGAAAATAACTAGTCCGTGTGACGGACTCAAAAGGCAACTTAATCTTTTTCCTAGGGAAGTTTTCCATCCCTTTCTTGAGAGGGAATTGGAATTTTATAATCCCTTCTTTCATATCAATAACAGCATCTACGGTGCGAAGAAAAGGACGTCCCAAAATAATTGGACAAGAAGGTTCACATTCAATGTCCATAATAGTAAAATCAACGGGAACATAGTTGTCATTGACAATGATAAGAACATCATCTATCTTCCCCAAAGGTTTCTTTACGGAAGAATCAACGAGACGAACACCAAAAGAACAAGCATCAAAAGGTTTCAACTCAAATATATCATACATTCTTTTGGGCATAACAGAGGTACTAGCTCCAAGATCACATAAAGCAAAGCAAGAAAAGTTATTCAACTTAATTTTAATCATAGGATCCCAACCATCTTCTAGCTTTGTATGTATGGAGGCTTCTAACCTAAGCTTCTTCTCCCTAGCTTTGATGAGAGCATTAGTGATATGCTCCGTGAAGGCAAGATTAAGTGTGCTAGTGTGGGGGTCTCTAGACATCTTGTGAAGGAAACGAATAACTTCAGAAAGAGTGCAATTATCAAAATCAAGGTCACGACTATCAAGTAGAGTGGTAGTGGTGTCCTTTAGGCTCACTTGTTTGGTAGCTTCTATAGTCATAGGAATTTCTTCTTCTAAGGTGGAGGTCATAGCATCACCATTAATAGTTCCTATGGGACTAGGGGTGCATTGGGTGCTAAGAGTTTGGATATCCTCAACCACTTGGATAGTAGCAACAGTATGGTGTGTAGGAAGGCTCTTAATTCTATTTTCTTCCTCCGTTTCTCTAGCCCATCTCTCTTTGAGTTTAGCCATCATCCTAATGTTTTCATTAATTTGCAATTGGATAGCATTCATAGGAGTGACCTTCCTCTCCTCAAGGGGAGAAGTTCTAATTTTAAGAAATTCTACTTCATGAGCTAAATTTTCTACCTTCGTCGAGAGGGTATCTATTTTTTCTAGTTTTTCCTCTACACTCTTGTTGAAGGCATTTTGGGTAACGATAATGTCTTTAAGCATACTCTCTAATTCAGAAGTGGAGTTTTTGGTGCTAGGATAAGTGTTGTTGTTCCCATAGTTGTTGGAAGGGAACGGTCTAGGATTGCTACCAAAGTTACTCCTATAAGCATTGTTGTTGAAGTTGTTTCTAGAGATAAAGTTCACATCTGCTTGATCCTGAGAAATCAAAGAATTTAAAGGAAAATTTTGAGGATCAATAGGAGCTTGCTTGGTAAGTAAAGACATGATCAAGTCAACTTTTTCATTTAGGGAGGAGATCTCCTCGACAGAGTTTACCTTCCTACCTGTTGGAGCTCTTTCAATGTGCCATTGGGAATAGTTGGTCATCATCTCATCGAGAAGTTTTGTGGCAGCACCAAGTATAGTTGACATAAAGGTTCCTCCCGCGGCCTAATCTAACAAGTTCCGCGAGGTAAAGTTCAAGCCTGCATAAAAAGTCTGGATAACCATCCTAGTAGTCAAACCATGCGTAGGCCAATTCTTAACAAGAGATTTCATGCGTTCCCAAGCTTAGGAAACGTGTTCATTATCCAATTGTTTAAAATTCATAATAAAGCTCCTCAACTGGATAATCTTAGCAGGGGGTAGTACTTCCCGATAAAAGCATCCTTGCATTTATCCCAAGAATCTATGCTATTCTTAGGCAAGGATTGAAACCAAATTTTAGCTTCATCCCTCAAAGAGAAAGGGAAAAAGCTTAATCTTAACAATATCACCATCTACTTCTTTGTACTTTTGCATATCACAAATCTCAATAAAGTTATTTAAATGCAAAGCAGCATCATCTCTAGCACCAGAGAATTGATCTTTCATAACAAGGTTCAACAAAGCAGGTTTAATCTCATAAGAAGGTGCTGAAGTAGCAGGTGTAGCAATAGGAGTGCAGATAAAGTCAATGTTGTTGTGACTAGTGAAGTCACACAACTTGGTGTTTTCAGAGGAACCCATAGTAGCAGCAAGCAAGATAACTATTTTTTTGATTTTCGATAAAAGACAGTAAAGCAAAAACTGAAAGGTAAACTAACAAGACTAAAAAGCAAAGATAAAAGATAGTGTGCAACTCCCCTATCTTGAAGCGTGGAGTCGCCGGCAACGGCGCCAGAAATTTGCTTGATACACGAGATAACTTCTCGCCCTCGTTGGTTACCCCAAGTGGAAGGTGATATGTAGCGTAACGACAAGTTTCCCTTAGCAAAGATGCTAAGATTTAAAGTATCGAACCCGTATGTAACAATCTCACTGTCAGTGAACAGTAATCAGGATCACTGTTGATCATTACTGTTCCAAAATGTTCTCCGTTGATCAATTTGGGTCAATTCAATTTCCAAATGCCCTTGAGATGTTATTGAAATCAATGTGGCCATGGACCTTGATCATCAAGAATCCAAACAAGTCCAAGCCCTTGGTTAATTGAAATCACTACTAAGCTCAATTGATTTTTCTCGAATATTAAACAAATGGTGGCTTGTCCAAAGGCAACCCAAGTAAAAATTCCAAAACAAAGTGATAACTCGACTTCTATCAAAATGTAAATGCTAGGCATGTTAAAACCTTTGCAAATAACAAGTGAGATTATTTTTAGAATTTTGAGAGATCCCAATTCAATATTAAATAGAGAAACCAATAATGGTTGGGTATTAAATTGAATTTGGTAATTAAATAAAAGGTGGAAATATTTGTTGATCCAAAGTTTATGGAACCAATTTTATTACATGCACAAAAATCAGTATACCATTGTGCAATGGTCAAGGATATTTATTGTGGCATATAAATATTCAAACAATTCGAAACAGTGACAAATCAGTGGCATTTAATCCCATTTAAATGAAACAAAAATGCAAATGAATTTATTTCTTACCCAAACTTTTTTTGGCATCACCTTATAGTGTAAAATGAATATTAGGACCAGTGGCACATTTTTGTAAAATGAATTGTTGGCCAAACAAAATATAAATAGAAAATAAAAGTAGAAAAGAGAAAGCAGAAAAACTCTAAACTTCACACAGGGCATCTCCCAGCCGACCCAAGTTCACCCCAGCCTTCTTCCTCTTCTTCCACACTGCTCACTGCCTCAGTGTCAAGCATCCAGCGGCCATGGCCATGGTCGTGCCCATCGCGGTGTCGGCATCCCCGCGGTCCTCGACGTGGATAAGACACCCCAGTCTTCCTCTCTCCCTCGCAGGAACCCTAGCGCCCCTCCCATTTATCCCTTGCACCGCCGCTCCCTTCTTCCGTGCTCTCCTGCGCTGCCGTGGGCATTCCTCCTCCGTTGACGCGACCATCGTCCTCCCCGGTGACCACGAGGTTGCCCGGTCGTCTCCCTGACGTCGTCCACGCCACCTCCAACATCCGTTTCGGGCCGAAGACCACAGCCGAGCCCAAATCGCGCCGCCTCCTCGCCACGGCCGTCGTGCTCCTCCGGCAAAATTCATCGCTGGTGAAGCTTCCCCGGCCTCCCTGACCTCTTCCCGGCCTTCTCTGTGAGCTCTTCTCCAAGGATTAACTATAGGGGAACGCAACAGAAAACAAAAAATTCCGCACTACGAACATGCCCAGGACCACTATGGAGACTGCATACAAGGTTTTGATCTGATCGTTACCGACTCGTAGCGCAGCGGAAGTAGAGTCGATGTAGATCGTCGGTGCAGATCCCCGCAGCTAGGATTTACAACCTCCCAACCGCGAGGATGTTCTCCCTCGTCTGCTCCTCGAACAACGCTCCAGGAGGCGGTCGGACAGTCCCTCGGACGGTGTCACGGACAGCCCTTCGGGAGGCCCCTCGAAACTCGATCGGTAACTCGGACAGCCCTTCGGGAGGACCCTTGAAACTCGAACGATAATTTGGACATCCCTTCGGGCAAAAGATCGAAACTACGACCTCTCTACGGGGTTGCACACATACGGTGTCAGCTATCCGACAGGGCTTCGCCGTCCAGAACTAGTTCCTGCCGGAACCTAGACAGCCTTTCGGCTCTACGAAAATATTTCGCTGGGAGGGAGAGAGAAAGCCAGATCATGCATGGCATTTGTATAGAACTCAAGGGAGAGCTTGGATCAAGGATATGGGGCTGCCCTCACACCTCTATTTATAGGAAACCCAAGGGGGCTTTCTTGGCTCCCAAGTCCTTCTAGAAGGCTTTCCAAAAATATCCCAAGTAGTACTTTTTACTATTCATAACACCACTTTTTCGCGTCCGAAAAATCCGAAAATATTTCTGTGGGTCTTAGAATAATTCCAATACCCACTAAAACGATTTTGGGCGCGTTCCGAAACAATTTCGGATTAGTGATTTTCATCTGCGAAAAGCAACCTAAGCATTTCCGGCAGCTCCGGAACATTTCCGGCAGCTCCGAAATATTTCCGAAAAAAATATTTTATTCTTTTCTCCAGAAAAATTCCAGAAGTTACCAGAACAATTCTGGCACCCTCCAAAAGTACCAGGTGCTTACCGAAACCTTTTCGGCTTAGTGGTTCACTCCGAAACAACTTTTCGGTTTTACCGAAACTATTCCGGTGTTCTCTCTCCGGAACTTTTCCGTTTTCTCCGAAACCTTTTCGGTGACTTTCTCTCAGACTCCCTGTCTAGTATTCAGCAGATAGATGACCCTTAAGCGTGTGACCCTATAGGTTCGGTGAAGTATAGACATGACCCAGAACGCTTTCCGATCAATGGTCAACATCGGAGCCGTGGACACCCATATTGACCCCTATACCCACACGAATAAATATTCGAGTGAACCTCCAGTTGCCGTGTGCTATTCCTGTTGCTTCGCGATATGTTACAAACACCCGAGGTGAGACTTATCGGCATCCCCGTGAATAAACAACTTGTCCACTATGCCAGTTACCTCGTTTCCGGTATTGTTCTCTTTTCTCGTTCCCGTGTTCCGGCATCCCTGTGATCAAATCACACTGTGTCTGGCCAGACGATGGTGGATACTGTAACACCGAGAGGGCCCGAAGAATATCTCTCCATCGACGGAGGAGCAAATCCCAATCTTGAGCTACCTAGTTCCTGGTCATACTTTTCCGTGAACCCGTAAGCCGCCGTAATAGCCACCCTTTTACAGATGACGTTTAACAAACCCCAAAGTTCACGAAGCAAGTACGAAGGAACTCGATACTCTCATGGTCTAAGGAATTATGCAAACGCTCAACTTTCTCTGTGTTATAATCCATTAACTGGTGACGAATGTATCTCATAGCATAACATCAATCTGGGTCGATTCAACACAAATGTTATTCTAACATTGTGCCCTCAAAGTTGCCGGCATAGTAATGCCCATGATCAAGAAAACAGAACCATCATGCAACACTTGAGCTAGTCTTAGAGGAGAGACTAGGAATATATATTTTATCCGTTTATTATTCCACACGTGCATATGAGTCTTCCTCCGAGCCTCGTGGTTATTGCAGACTCGAGAACCATTGCAGTTATAGCATGGAATATAAACATAATTACAAACATGGAGATAAATAATAACATTTATTATTGCCTCTAGGGCATATCTCCTACAGACTCCCACTTGCACTAGAGTCAATAATCTAGTCAATGCTAATGCACTTTACACCTATGGCATACTGGTGTAAAATATGCTCCGCTTGTGGTATAGCCTGATTTTCAAAGGATCTGACAACTTCAGCTCCGTGTGTATCTTTGCATATCCTCGCGTTTTCACGCTTTCACAAAAATCATATTTTGTGTGGACTCGGCTTTGTATATATGTGAATCACTGGTCGAACCTTGATTCCTCAGACTGAGCTATGGAGCAACTATCTTCAATAGTGTTCCATTGACCAAAGCCATCTTGGAACCATACTAAGTTCATGAATGAACTATATGATTCAACATCTTCTTTGTCGCTTCTAAAGCGTCATCATACTCAGCCTTTGTTATAGAATTTGCCACAGTAACCTGTTTGGAACAATTCCAACTTACTGTGCCACCATATCGTGTATCACACAAAAACCCTTAACTTAGATCGAAAATCGCATGGAGAATTGATGAAGACTATATTGATGTAATTACTTACAACAAGCACTTCATAATCTCTTCTTGCGAGAAAACATGTCATCAGTGCTACTTTAGTACTCAATGACATTTTTCACTTTTGTCCCATGATCAGTACTTTGATCACTTTGGTATCTATACTCGCAACAACTTGGGAGTACTGGACATATCTGGTTGTTTTATATACCATGGAATACATGATTAATCCAAACACAAAGGTGTATGGAATATCCATCATGTATTTTTCTCATCAGTGTTTTAGGACACCGAGTCTTGCAAAAACTCTTTCCATGTGACTTCGGCAAGAATCACTCCTTGGCGTTTTTAACGCTAAACTGTTTTAGCATCTTGTCAATATGTATTTTGGCTTAGCCCTATTAGGCAATTATATCTCGTAGATAATTATGCCTAATATCAAGACTACTTAGCCCAAGCACTTCGTCGAAAAACTATTTTCAATGAAGTCTTAATTTGTGTCAAGAAATTTATATTATTTCCAATTAACAATGTGTTAGGCACACAAGGTTTTTAGAAATATTATTATGCTCCCACTTACTTTCTTGTAGCCACAAGCATCTTCGTTATCCATTGATGAAATTAAACTCTTTTGATTATTTCATCAAAAACGAAGATTCCAACTCCATTATGCTCTCTTTTGTCCATCGCAGGAACTCTGAAGTTTGCATACTTACTAGCATCCTCTGGACTGACAAAATACCTTGGACTGTATCTCCAAGGCAGTATTTCCATCTCATGGAAATCCTTTTGTCATCCATGTTTCATATCTCATGAATGAAATACGTATTAATTGCTAGTTTAACCCGAACCGACTTTAAGCATCGCTACGGAGAGACAATCTCGCCGTAGTTAATTCCTTGAAATTGTTATAAGCAACAAGTCGAGCTTTATGGATAAAACATTTTTATCCGTATCAGTTTATAGTTCCATTAATATTCGTTAGACTCTAAGTCTTCCGAATGGTCCATCAAGATACAATCTTGAATTACGTATATGGAAACTATCTCGGATTTGTATTGGCATTTAGCCAATTCCGGAGTCAAGGCCCATCATCGCTTCCTTGATTATCGTAGGTATGTGGTTGTCTAACAACAATATCTCGTTTGCGCACCTGAGAGGTTTGCACGAGTTTTGCCTACGTGGCTCAGTTGCAAGTTTGAAAGAAGTCCATACATCTCATGTAGAGGCTTCCGTATCAGTCGTAGTAGGAAACTCTGGAATCACTTCCAAGGTTCCTTTCCTTTGATCTGATGACGAAGATACTGTTATCTCGTCGAGTTGCACTGTCCTCCGACTCACCTTTTTGCAAGAACCATTCTCTTTATAAGCATACCGTTCTTTGTGGCAAAACCTTTTGCCTCGGTATAGTGGTGGAGGAATTCCCAATAATTTGGGATAACCTACAAAGTAGCACTTGTCTGATTTCGAATAGGTTTGTAACCTTTTACACAAGCCCCATATTCCAAATGTTAAGAAAAGATAAAACATGGTTGGGCGTACCATACCATGGCGTCATTTCAACAGACCTGATGGCGCTCCTTTCAGTGTAAAAGCCGCAGTCTCTAAAGCATTACATTAAAAGGGATAATGGCAAATTGATTTATGTCATCTTTGATCTTACCATGTCATAAATGGTTTGATTACATCTTCAAGGACATTCCACTTGCAGTGGTGTTCCGGGAGGTGCAAGTTATGAAAACTCTTTTCACAACTCATCAGACATTGGCTAAACTTGTAACTCAAAAATTCCTTTCTGCAATCGAATTGTAGAAACATAATTTTCTTGTCACAATAACTTTCACTTCATTTTTGAAAACCTTTCGAATGATTTCAAAAGATCCAGACTTACGTCTTATCAAGTAAATATCCATATATCTACTTGAGTCTTTTCTGAAGATAGATAAATCCACTACTAACAACATTTATCAGACTACACACATCAAATGTATGATCACCAATAAGTTTGTTGTTCGTTCCTCATGGCCTGTGAACGGTATTTCAGTCACTTAACTTTTCGGACGAAAGTTGCAAGTGTGAGATGATTCATAATCAAATGACTTCAAAATCCATCATTATGGAATTTCTCCATGCGGGTTTCTCCAATGTGACCAAATGCAGTGCCACACATATGTGGTATTCTTTTAGTCTTTCGACATTTAGCGTCATTGTTATGGATGTATCATATTACCATCAATATTCGTAACATACATCCCATCCCCGATGGAAGCATGGCCCTTTATGTTATTCATAATACTGAACAACAATTGTTCTTTTATGAACAACCTTCTTGCAACATACTTTATGCAATGGGCTAGAGTGTATAAAACTCTAAAACGAATTATGAAAATAAATACAGATGGTGATACACCGATGGAAGGTATAGTAACTTTTACTATGTTCCCAGCGCGTATCTAAACCTCATTACTGGCAAGTCTTTTAGGCCGTAGTGGTTCTTGCATCGAGTTGCAACAGAATGCAATCGAGCGGGTATTCTTGTGATCAACTTTTAATCATAATACCCAAGAATTATGGACTAACTGTTTAATCACAATTCCCAAGAACTATTTATTTTTGACCAGCCTTCCATACATCAATAACTTTCATGACTTTTATACATGAGCTGGACATTCCAGTCTTCTTTCTTTTTGCCCTTATACTTTTAACAGTTTAACTTTCAATATATTTCTCCTACTCTCAGAAGAAGCACCCAACTTTAAGAGTGGCGTTAGCCCCGGACTTCCTAGGCGTGTGAGTCATACTAACACCCTTGGGACATTTCCTTTCTCTTTAAGTTGTTTGTTTTATTCACCTTCATCATATGACATGCGTTCTTCTGGATCCCTCTCTTATCAGTCAAATGCCCAGTAAACACTTTACTAATACTTTGCAAACAAATGTTGCTTTGGATATCTCATATCTTTTAGCCTTTGTCTGTATCTGAAAACAATTTTCAGTTCCATGAATATTACATAACTATCCCAAAACTTGTGAAGTTCGGGTTTTATGGAAGAAAACGTATTGCACTTGACCACAATGGAATTCTAGCTTTTGGATCGAAGGATGAGAGTCACATCATCCATAGCATTAGCGGGAGGACACCGAAAGCATGCGATAGGACAAAATCCTTCTCGGCACTCTTGAGGACAATCCTCACATTACGTTACCAACCGTAAAGTTTTGACCAGATATTTAACAGCTTATTCAAATTTAATAGGGAAGGTGGAAACACGAGCCATTATTCTACAACTATTATGCAAATTATACTTAGACAATGTTCATAATTAATTGCACTCAGAATTAAACAAGTTAATTCTAAAATGCGCTCCCACTCAAATCAATATCTCTCAAAATTGATTATGCGTGATTCAAGATCCAAATATCAATACAACGCCATAGAATCATCATCTCATGACGAGGATTTTGATTTGGTAGGCCAACTTGCCGATCACATCTCTATGTGACTCTTGTTCATCTTTCGATGCGTGTGTTCCGAGCTCAGGACGATCCTGCCATGAACGTCAAGACAACCAAGTGATCTTGCTGCGAGGTCTGACCTCACCCGCCTTACATTTCTCCAGTCGTTCGTACCCATGCATCCATGGCGCACCCCGAAAGGATAGATGCTGTGACGGTGCTACATTTGGGAGAACACTAACTACTTGATATTTTAAGTGAGAGATCACCCTAATAAAAAGCGACTACCGCGCAATCAAGAAGGGTGCAACTTAAGGGATAAACATCTCAGGTAATTCATAATTGCATGATATGGTATAGCCCCTTCTGACGGAGAAGTCAAGTATTTTCTTCGTCTTTGGCATTTGCGTCGGAGTTCACCTTCGCTAGGATTGCCACCACCTTGTCGATGCACCAAATAATATTGCTATCTATATAGCTAATAAAATAAGTGCATTACATAAGGTTGACACGCAGGTCATTAAAGTGACAATCATATGGCTCCAGCCATCATGCCGAATCATGACACGCAGGTCATGTTAATAAATTTACATTATATAGTCATCTCATACATAATCAAATTAATATGAGCTTTGCTATACCACATCACATGCACATCCTGCAAAACCAAGTTAGACGCCTCTAATCGGTTTAGGCAAAAATTTATTTTACGTGGCTTCTAAGGTTTCAACCAAACCGCAGCTACCAACGTTTTATCATCAAGTATGATTATTCAAGTCGCTAGATTAACATCGCGGGGTGTATGAAGCACGAGATAATAAAGTCTCGAACCCCATACTGAACTTCGTCATACGCGTGATCCCCATGCAGATCATATCTGCATTGCCCTTTAGTCTGCGAAATTTCTTCTTTCTCTAACTACGGTGGAATTCAACGAACTGTTAGCACTTCTTTGATCAATCAGGATCGCAGATTGCCAGAACTTTGAAACTCCACCATACTGTTATCGACATCAGAAATATGCAAATTCTAGGGAAGCAACAAGAACATCGAGTAACAGATTTCATCTGTCACCCGCATAAATAATTTTGAGCAATAGATCTAATCTACTCCAAAATTATATTATGCAATACCCATACATCTCTATGTATTCTAGATCGCAACATGCATCTACGCATAGCACGGCTCTGATGCCACTATAGGGGAACGCAACAGAAAACAAAAAATTCCGCACTACGAACACGCCCAGGACCACTATGGAGACTGCATACAAGGTTTTGATCTGATCGTTACCGGCTCGTAGCGCAGCGGAAGTAGAGTCGATGTAGATCGTCGGTGCAGATCCCCGCAGCTAGGATTTACAACCTCCCAACTGCGAGGATGTTCTCCCTCGTCTGCTCCTCGAACAGCGCTCCAGGAGGCGGTCGGACAGTCCCTCGGACGGTGTCACGGACAGCCCTTCGGGAGGCCCCTCGAAACTCGATCGGTAACTCGGACAGCCCTTCGGGAGGACCCTTGAAACTCGAACGATAATTCGGACATCCCTTCGGGCAAAAGATCGAAACTACGACCTCTCTACGGGGTTGCACACATACGGTGTCAGCTATCCGACAGGGCTTCGCCGTCCAGAACTAGTTCCTGCCGGAACCTAGACAGCCTTTCGGCTCTACGAAAATATTTCGCTGGGAGGGAGAGAGAAAGCCAGATCATGCATGGCATTTGTATAGAACTCAAGGGAGAGCTTGGATCAAGGATATGGGGCTGCCCTCACACCTCTATTTATAGGAAACCCAAGGGGGCTTTCTTGGCTCCCAAGTCCTTCTAGAAGGCTTTCCAAAAATATCCCAAGTAGTACTTTTTACTATTCATAACACCACTTTTTCGCGTCCGAAAAATCCGAAAATATTTCTGTGGGTCTTAGAATAATTCCAATACCCACTAAAACGATTTTGGGCGCGTTCCGAAACAATTTCGGATTAGTGATTTTCATCTGCGAAAAGCAACCTAAGCATTTCCGGCAGCTCCGGAACATTTCCGGCAGCTCCGAAATATTTCCGAAAAAAATATTTTATTCTTTTCTCCAGAAAAATTCCAGAAGTTACCAGAACAATTCTGGCACCCTCCAAAAGTACCAGGTGCTTACCGAAACCTTTTCGGCTTAGTGGTTCACTCCGAAACAACTTTTCGGTTTTACCGAAACTATTCCGGTGTTCTCTCTCCGGAACTTTTCCGTTTTCTCCGAAACCTTTTCGGTGACTTTCTCTCAGACTCCCTGTCTAGTATTCAGCAGATAGATGACCCTTAAGCGTGTGACCCTATAGGTTCGGTGAAGTATAGACATGACCCAGAACGCTTTCCGATCAATGGTCAACATCGGAGCCGTGGACACCCATATTGACCCCTATACCCACACGAATAAATATTCGAGTGAACCTCCAGTTGCCGTGTGCTATTCCTGTTGCTTCGCGATATGTTACAAACACCCGAGGTGAGACTTATCGGCATCCCCGTGAATAAACAACTTGTCCACTATGCCAGTTACCTCGTTTCCGGTATTGTTCTCTTTTCTCGTTCCCGTGTTCCGGCATCCCTGTGATCAAATCACACTGTGTCTGGCCAGACGATGGTGGATACTGTAACACCGAGAGGGCCCGAAGAATATCTCTCCATCGACGGAGGAGCAAATCCCAATCTTGAGCTACCTAGTTCCTGGTCATACTTTTCCGTGAACCCGTAAGCCGCCGTAATAGCCACCCTTTTACAGATGACGTTTAACAAACCCCAAAGTTCACGAAGCAAGTACGAAGGAACTCGATACTCTCATGGTCTAAGGAATTATGCAAACGCTCAACTTTCTCTGTGTTATAATCCATTAACTGGTGACGAATGTATCTCATAGCATAACATCAATCTGGGTCGATTCAACACAAATGTTCTTCTAACATTGTGCCCTCAAAGTTGCCGGCATAGTAATGCCCATGATCAGGAAAACAGAACCATCATGCAACACTTGAGCTAGTCTTAGAGGCGAGACTAGGAATATAAATTTTATCCGTTTATTATTCCACACGTGCATATGAGTCTTCCTCCGAGCCTCGTGGTTATTGCAGACTCGAGAACCATTGCAGTTATAGCATGGAATATAAACATAATTACAAACATGGAGATAAATAATAACATTTATTATTGCCTCTAGGGCATATCTCCTACATTAACTTCTTCGAGAAGGATAACAAGCACCAGAAGAATCGCTAGAATATGAAACCAAAACTCTACCCCATACACTACTTTTTAATTCTCGGGACGAGAATTCTTTGTAGTGGTGGAGATTTGTAACACTCTCACTGTCAGTGAACAGTAATCAGGATCACTGTTGATCATTACTGTTCCAAAATTTTCTGCGTTGATCAATTTGGGTGAATTCAATTTCCAAATGCCCTTGAGATGTTATTGAAATCAATGTGGACATGGACCTTGATCATCAAGAATCCAAACAAGTCCAAGCCACTGGTGAATTGAAATCACTACTAAGCTCAATTGACTTTTATTGAATATTAAACAAATGGTGGCTTGTCCAAAGTCAACCCAAGTAAAAATTCCAAAACAAAGTGATAACTCGACTTCTATCAAAATGTAATGCTAGGCATGTTAAAACCTTTGCAAATAACAAGTGAGATTATTCTTAGAATTTTGAGAGATCCCAATTCAATATTAAATAGAGAAACCAATAATGGTTGGGTATTAAATTGACCTTGGTAATTAAATAAAAGGTAGAAATATTTGTTGATCCAAAGTTTATGGAACCAATTTTATTAAATGCACAAAAATCAGTATACCATTGTGCAATGGTCATGGATATTTATTGTGGCATTTAAATAAAACAAAAATGCAAATGAATTTATTTCTTGCCCAAACCTTTTGTGGCATCACCTTATAGTGTAACATGAATATTAGGACTAGTGGCACATTTTTGTAAAATGAATTGTTTTCCAAACAAAATATAAATAGAAAATAAAAGCAGAAAAGAGAAAGCAGAAAAACTCTAAACTTCGCACAGGGCATCTCCCAGCCGACCCAAGTCCACCCCAGCCTTCTTCCTCTTCTTCCACACTGCTCACTGCCTCGGTGTCAAGCATTCAGCGGCCATGGCCATGGTCGTGCCCATTGCGGTGTCGGCATCCCCGCGGTTCTCGACGTGGATAAGACACCCCAGTCTTCCTCTCTCCCTCGCAGGAACCCTAGCGCCCCTCCCATTTATCCCTTGCACCGCCGCTCCCTTCTCCCGTGCTTTCCTGCGCTGCCATGGGCATGCCTCCTCCGTTGACGTGACCGCCCTCCTCCCCGGCGACCACGAGGTTGCCCGGTCGTCTACCTGCCGTCGTCCACTCCACCTCCAACATCCATTTCGGGCCGAAGTCCACCGCCGAGCCCAAATTGCGCCGCCTCCTCGCCACGGCCGCCGTGCTCCTCCGACAAAATTTGTCGCTGGTGAAGCTTCCACGGCCTCCCTGACCTCTTCCCGGCCTTCTCTGTGAGCTCTGCACCATTTCCCCCTTCTCCCCCCGTCGATTCCTCCAACGTAGCCTCCTCACCCGCCGTGCTCCGCCGCATGCTCGCCATGGCCGACTGCACATCTGGTCGTGCCCTACACGTTCGGCCCGCCTGATGCGGCACCCCGGGGCACGCCTCGCGCCCCCCGTCCGCGCTCCGCGCGTGACCTCGGCGCAACCCTGGCCAGAATGGCGCCCTGCTCGTGTCCCCGCCCGGCACCCCCCACACAGTCGTGCCTCGCCATGCCATGCCCGTGGCCGGCCGCCCCTGGGCTATCCCCTCCCGTTCCTGGCTGCGCTGCTTGCCTTGCCGCGTTGGCCTCCGCCCAACGCCCCCCCCCGCCCCCAGCCGCTTGCCACGCCACTCCGGCCGCCCTCTCCTTGCTCACCGTCGCAGCATCCTATAGCTCGCCGCCGGCGTGCGGGCACTTTGATGAGAAGGGGTTTAACCAACCCCCCCAACCCCCTATGTGTGTATGACCAGTGGGCCCAAGGCCATTTGTATTTGAGCTAATAAAAATTGTTAGATAAATAACCCCCTGGGTCACTTACAGGTGGGTCCAATTATTAAGTTAATCCACTGTTTAATTATTATTCTAATTTCTGACATGTGGGACCCCACTATTAGTTAGTTAAATTAAATACATTTATTAGCTGTGTGTATGACATGTAGGTCCCACCTGTCAGGCACTGTTCTGGATAAGGTTGTGGATAACGTTAGGTTAATTAATAAAAGAAAATTCAGAAAATGTTTTTAAGTGATTTAAACTTCTAAATTCAATAACTTTTAAACCGTGTCCCCGATGGAAAAACTTTATACATCAAAGTTGATCAGAAAAATATAACGGTTACGAATACGATACCCATACACCCACCACACCCCTCTAACATACCGCCCACGAGACATTTCCCCTCCGATTGCACTGCCGATAATTACCCGGTACCGGTAAAACTTTCCGGATGAATTTATTCCGAACACGAAAATTGTTCAGAATGAAGCAACTAACACGGATACACTGTCCATATATCTGTCAGATGTCTCTAACACTGCAGACATGGAAACTTCCCCCTCCGTATCATCTGTCCGGTAATCAGCCAGTACCGATGAGTCATCCCCGGATAAATCCCTGCTCCAAGAAAATCACCGAACACTGCGTTAGAGCCCCGTTGCTTTGTATCTTCTATGTCATACATTGGTATTGTTGTTATTCCTGTGTATTTACTGTTTCTCCCCCTTATTCTCCGGTAGACCCCGTTGCTGCCGCTGATGACATCGTTGCCGAGTACGACTACTTTGTCGACGACCGTACCTCTACCGTCGAGCTTCCAGGCAAGCAGAGCCATTCTCTTCCCCAGATATCGCCTAACTTTCCGTACATTTCTTGCAGTAGGCATTGTTACTGCTGCTGCTACGTTACAATCCTATTCAATTTGATAGCCTGTCATTGTATCCCCTTGATGTACCTTTCTTTAATCCTATGCTGCCTAATATTATTTATGCATTATTCAGCAGTAAACCCTGCGCATTGTTGGTTAGGTTTAGAATAGTGGGCCGTGATCACTCTGGGAGTGATCGCGGGAACGATATATATTACAACTACAACAGGTACGGTCCAATGCAGACGCCCTAGGGAACCTACAACGGCGAGACTCTGCCGAGTCGCTTCGAGTTTGACTTACGAGTGGACGGACTCGTATTTCACTCTCGTCGCCTCAGTAGCGTAGCATCACCGGGATGATACGAGGTTTACCTCTTTAGTTCATTCCGCTGGTGTCTCGGCACCACCGGGGTGATACGAGAATATTCATCTTTAGTTCATTCTGCTGATGTCTCTGTCGAACCTCTTCAAGTGTACCATCGAGGGTGATTCATCCTGGTTTCACTTGATGGTAGGCACTCGAATCAACTGGTGTCCTTATAGGTAAGGAGTCGGGTGACCCAACGGTGCCCACGCTAGGTATCTTAGCGGAGCGACAGGTCAGGTGTATTCCACTGGTGTGCGGCGGGCCTGGTACTGTTCGTGTCCGACAGATATCCTGTTGTACGAAAGCCGAGCTCTTCGGAGAAAATGCGAGACAAGGTAAGGAGACGGTTCTCCTTGTTGGTAACCGCACGAGTTGGTGGGACGTCAGGGCAGGCACCGATGTTACAGGTGGACCTGGCTGCTGTCGTTGTTCGCGACTCACCCGGATAGGGGCAACAATAACGGTTTTCCTGATAGATAATAATAAAAATGCTAAATGGTTCGGTGGATGACTTGAGAGGCCCGTTGGTCTGTACGCACTACCTTCACGTGGGATAAGGAGTTATGGGCTCCCCTGCGTCGTAGTTTGTCCGAAAGCTCTTCAGACGTCAGCAGTATCGCGGTCTGATTGCCGGGAAGCGGTGTGTCTTCTTCGCTCGAGCGGTGTATTTGGATTTTCTTTTGCTTCACCGGCCAGCCTCGCACCGTGCAGGAGCGTGCAAGGGTGAGGGTCCTAGACCCCTTGGCACATAGGATATAGTCCGGCGGATGGCCTCTCTGTTGAGCCTAGGATGGGCTGCGACGTGTCGGATAGCTTTGGTGGAGTGTTCCCTAACAAGGTGCCCGCCACCCTGGAGATCCGAGCGTGCAGGCTGAACAGCAGTGCACCCCTGCAGGGAGTTTAATCTATTCGAATAGCCGTGTCCACGGTAACAGGACGCTTTATGCTGAAGCTGGATCTTACAACTACAAACTATTATCATTAAACTGTATGGTTCCGGGTTTTCTTCCTCGCTGGGATGTTGAGGAAGGGATCTCGGAGGCATTGCTAATTATTACACCTTACTATTATACAATGCTGCAGCAACTTCTGCTGCATTGTTACTTTATGCTTTATATAAACTGTTGGTTGTTCCTCTTCTCATGCTGCAAGACACGTCAGAAGATGCTAGTCTTTGATAGGCCTAGCTTCTTATCCTTGTTCTGATTTCTTAGTAGCGGACATAAGACTCGCGGGTATGCTAGATACTCACCTGCTTTATTTTACCCTTTTATTGTTTTGCCTGATCAGCCGCTGCAGTCCACGTTGGAGCCTTGGAGTCCAGGAGCAGGAGATCCTTGATGCCGACCACCGCAACATGAAGATCCCCGATGCCTTCTACGACGTCAAGTTCCCCTTTGACCAGGAGTAGTTTGGAGGTTCCCAGGAAGGAGGCCTTGCCTTTTCGATCGAGTGTTGATTTTGTGCTAGCCTTCTTAAGGCAACCTTGTACCCTTGTGTCTGTACTCAGATACTATTGCTTCCGCTAACTTTGTGCTCTCGAGTTGTTATATACGAGCCCTCGTGGCCCCTGGCTTGTATTAAACAACTTGTATTATTTTATTTGTAGAGTTGTGTTGTGATATCTTACCGTGAGTCCCTGATCTCGATCGTGTACCTTGCGTGTATGATTACTGTATACGACTTGATTTCGGGGGCATCACACCGTAGGACTCTTGGGTCAACAAGTAGGTGGTGAAGTGAACAACTGGCGCCTTTGACAATCTAAGGATTGCTAACTTCACCTGGACCTGCACACACACAGATAGCTTCGCTTCCCAACGAGTACAGAGGAGTTTTCAATTCCTCCGGCCTTGTTGTTTACAAAGGATAAAACGCACGGGATAATAATGATAGATAGTGGTAGCAACTGAAAAGTAAATACTGAAAGTAAATTGATAGCGTAAACAGAGGTGGAAGTATGGACCGGGATCTCATGATGTTCACTAGTGATGTCTCTGTCCCAAAAGACGATAAAATAGCCATGTGAGGCAAACAAATTACAGCTGGGCAATTGATATGATTATGTGCGCAAACCAATGCTAATTATGCAAAACAGAAAGGAAGAGGCTCAAAAGCACGGGCGGTACGCCAAGACAAGTAGACCGAAATCCATCTGAATCCCACCCAAAGTGTAAACTCAAAGCAAAGGACAACTGCATTAAAGAACTTTGCTTAAAGTAAACAATCCTTGCACCCGCAAGTACAAGCACCGTTATTTTCCCCCTTGTGGCAACATCACATCCCCTAGACTCATGTTTCTGTCACTCAAGCTAGTCATCGGGGGGCATGAACCCACAATCATGCATAACGCTCCCTCTTGGAGTCACTACCTACTACTTGGCCAAAGAAATAAACAGCAACGGAGAACACGCAAGAGTTACTCAAGAACATAAATTAAAAGAAGAGAATCAAATATATAACTCAATCACAATCTGAACATAATCTCATAATCCATCGGATCCCAGCAAACTCAGCATAGCAACAACAGAAAGATTACATATGTGCCTTGATCATGTAGGGAGGCTCACGAGGTCTAATCCATGAAGAACAAAGAGGGGAGGAGAATATCACATAGCTACTGATCATGGACCCATGGTCCAAGGTGGACTACTCAAGGTTCATCCGGGAAGCATCGATGATGGTGGAGAAGCTCTCGGAGGTGATTCCTCCCTCCGGCAGGATGCCAGGAAGAGGTCTTCTGGTGCTCCCGATCTTGGAAGCGCGACGGTGGCGGAACAAAGGAGAGATCGCGAAAAAGGGTTCCGTCCCCGAGGGTTTCTCTTCATGGGGAATAAATAGGCGAAAGGGGGCAGCGAGAGGTGGGCCAGGGGCTCCAAGCGCCCCCCTGGCGCGGCCAGGGGCCTGGCCGCGCCCTCTGGCCGCCTGGGCCCTCTGGATCCTCTCTGGCCCCTCCCGGGCTCTTCACGAAGCTTCTGGTACGCTGATTTTTCCTATATTTTTGCCGAAATTTTTCTGGTACTTTTAATAAAGGGAAAACCTGAAATAGAAAAACAACAGAAAACAGGAACTGGCACTGGGGTGCACTGAGTTTATAGGTTAGTCCAAATATGATCAAAAGTGTATGGAAGTTCATCAGTATCAGAGCAATATCACACAAAAGAGGCATGGATCAAGCAGAAATTATAGATACGTTTTGGACGTATCACCAACTATTCCCAATGGCACACCAAACGCGGTCCAACAGGTAGGAAGGTAAACTCTGTCGAGGAGATTACCTCCCTAATTGAAAAAGTTGACTTGATTATGTCTCTACTTACCAAGCAACCCTTTATTGATCCTCATGATGTTCCTTTAAATTCTTTGGTTGCTCAGGAACAAGTAGATGTGAAATTTATTGCTAGAAACAACTTTAACAATAATGCTTATAGGGGCAATTTTTCTAGTAAACCTAGACCGTTTCCATCCAACTATGGGAACACCAACACTTATCCTAGCAACAAGAACCCCACTTCTGAACTGGAAAACATGCTTAGAGACTTTATCACTACCCAAAAAGCCTTCAACAAGAATGTATAAGAAAATTTAGCTAAAATAGATAATCTTTCTTTGAAGGTAGATAGCTTAGCCCTTGATGTTGAGATGCTAAAAATTAGAACCTCTCCCCTTGAGGAGAGGAAGGCCACTCCTATTAATGCTATCCAATTAAAAATTAATGAAAATATTAGGATGATGGCTAAACTTAAAGAAAGATGGGCTAGAGAAAGAGAGGAAGAGGATACAATTAAGAGCCTTCCTACACACCACACAGTTGCCACTGTCCAAATTATTGAGGATACCGAAACTATTAGCACCCAAGGCACTCCTGGTCCCATTGGACCTATTAATGGTGATGCTAGTACCTCAACCGTAGAAGAAGAAACTCCTATGAACATAGAGGGTTTCAAACAAGTGAGCCTAGATGACACTACTACAACCTTTGATAGTAGTGATATTGATTTTGATAGTTGCACCCTCTCGGAAGTTATTAGCTTGCTACACAAAATGTCTAGAGACCCCCACACTAGCACACTTAATCTTTCCTTCACAGAGCATATCACAAATGCTCTCATCAAAGATAGGGAGGAGAAGCTTAGTATAGAAGCCTCCATACCTAGGAAGCTAGATGATGGTTAGGACCCTATGATTAAAATTAAATTGAATAACTTCTCTTGCTATACTTTATGTGACGTTGGAGTTAGTACCTCTGTCATGCCAAAAAGAATGTATTATATGTTAGAACTGAAACCTTTTGATTCTTGTTCTTTTGATGTTCGTCTTGTTGATTCTTCCGTAAAGAAACCTTTGGGGAAGATCGACGACGTTCTTATCATTGTCAGTGCCAACTATGTTCCCGTTGATTTTATTATTATGGATATAGAGTGTGAAACTTTATGTCCAATTATTTTGGGACGTCCTTTTCTTCGCACCGTTGGTGCTGTTATTGACATGAAAGAGGGGAATATAAAAATTTAATTCCCTCTTAAAAAGGGGATGGAACATTTCCCTAGAAAGAAAATCAAGTTACCATTTGAGTCCGTTACACGGGCTAGCTATTCTGTTTCTCTTGATAAAACTTGATTCTTCTTTTGCCTTATGCCTAGCTTAAAGTCGTAAAATAAAGCGCTTGTTGGTAGGAAACCCAAGATGTTTTTACTTCTGTTTTTAGTGGTCTTGATGATTGTTACTACTGTAGAAACATCATTGTATCTTTATTTTCAAGCTTTGTGCCAAGTTATAGCCTCTTATGATAAGGGAAGCAAAAGTTGTGACATGCTGTCCAGGAAAGAGATTTTGTCTTCCTGACGGAAAAAAATCGCATCAAATCACCAATTCATCTTTTTGAGAAAAATTTCTTACACAACATGCTCTATACAATTGTGAGAAGACATAGGATGGTGGTGGAGATGGTGCTGATGTTGGGGTGGGAGTGACCACCACATTAGTGGGGCGTTTCCCCATAAGAAATGAACCAAGAGTAGAAGTGTCCATATGGACAAAGAGCAGCAACAGCAAAGAAAAAATATAAAAGCTTCCTTACCAGCTTCACTTACTAATAGTGTTACGCTCCCCGGCAACGACGCCAGAAAACAGTACTTGATGACCCTTAATTGTAGGGGATCGATTGTAGCGTTTTCGATAAATAAGAGTGTCGAACCCAACGAGGAGCATAATGTATTGGTAAGTGACTTTGGCAAAGAAATAATTGCTGGCAGTGAAAGATAACTTTTTAAGGGTTTTTGGTATAAGCAACAAGAAGGTAAAAGCAAGCAAAGTAAAAGGCACTGAGGAGTAACAAGTGGCCCAATTCTTTTGAGCAAAGGATAGGCCTAGCACTGAACTTATAAAGGCTAAAGCGTTCTTGAGGACACACAGGAGAGATAGTCACGTGATTTTGCCATATTCTGTATCGATACTATGTTTTGTGTTGATAAGGGTTGAGTGGGTGGATCTATGCTAGTGAAACTTCTAGACTAAGATAAGTGCTCTCTTATTATTAAACACCTTGCAAGCGTCCGCAAATACAAGGTAGTAATTAAGGAAAAATCCTAACCATAGCAATACGATCGATGGTCCATTGTTCCCTTGTGCAAAAGCGTGCAAACTTGGGTTCAGGTTTCTTTCACTCCGACAACCTACCATAAGCATTATTTAAACACAACAGATGGCTAACGGATCGGGGGAGAGAAGTTTTGGCGAGGCGGCACACGAATCCTCCAGCGGCGACAGCTGGTGGTCGGGGAGGCTCCGACCCTTCAACTGTCGGGGTTATTTGTAGCGTTTTCGATAAATAAGAGTGTCGAAATTAATAAAGAGCAGAAGGTATTGATAAATGACTTTGGTAAAAAATTACTATATGAACTGAAAGATAATTTTTTAGGGGTTTTCGATATAATCAACAAGAAGATAAAAACGAGCAAAGTAAAAGGCACTAAGGAGTAACAAGTGGTCCAATCCTTTTGAGCAAAGGATAGACGTAGCAACTGAACTTATAAAGGATAAAGCGTTCTTGAGGATCCGCGTTGGTACTATGTGTTGTGTTGATAAGTGTTTAGTGGGTCGATCTATGCTATTAAAACCCTCTAGACTAAGATAAGTGCACTCTTATGACTAAACATCTTGCAAACATCCGCAAACACAAGATAGTAATTAAGGCAAAAGCCTAACCATAACAATACGATCGATGATCCATTATTCCCTTATGCAAAAGCGTGCAAACTAGGATTCAGGTTTTTGTCACTCCGGCAACCCACCGTAAGCATTCTTTATACACAATGCATTACCCTAGGTCCTTAATAAGGCAAAATGTTGAGTGTCCGACTCACACAACACCACTAGGAAAATAACAACACAACTTAAATATCAAACAACACATATTACTTCAACATCATATGACTACTAACAACTATACTTCTCCCATGTCCTCAAGAACTAAAGTAACTAGTCACAAGACATAAAAGAGATCATGATCAGTGCTGATAAATAGATGATAAACAATCTGGACACAATGATATTTCTGCAACAAAACTCAATAGTATTATCCACAAAGTAGTAATCAACACCGATAGAGTAGAGAGGATAGATAGTATGGATTACAACACAAGTTGCAATTGTGAGAAGACATAGGATGGTGGTGGAGATGGTGCTGATGTTGGGGATGATGTTGATGATGATGGTGATGATCTCGATGATGCCCGTGACGATGGTGATGATCTTCCCTTCCGGTAGGTGTTCTCCCCGGCAGAATCTTCCTGCCGGAGATTCCTTTTCTTCTCCGTAGGTTTCCGCCACGGAGCGCCGGCGGAACTCGTGAAACTCCTCTTTTTTTAGGGTTTTTGGAAGACAATGGATAAATAGGCCAGAGGGGGGAGCCTTGGCTCCAGGTAGCCCCCATCTGGTCTCCGTTTTGCGTGTCCCCGTCATTCTTCTGGAAAATGGCGTCCGTCGATTTTTAGGTAATTTGGAGGTCTTCTGATTCATCAACTCTGCATCCACTTTTTACCGCTGAATCCTGCGTTTGCTGTTTCGACATCGGAAAGTTTCAAACTGTGTAAAACAAGCCAAAACAACATAAGAATACCATCATAACATGAAATATATCAATGAATAGGGATGAATTACGATATAAATAGTGATGCATTTTGGACGTATCACCTGCTAAAAGGAATAAAAGAAAGCTCTTATTGGGAGGAAACCCAAAATGTTTTTAACTTTCAGTTTTAGTGGTCTTGATGCTTGTTAGTTCTATAGCAACATCATTGTATCTTTATTTTCAAGCTTTGTGCCAAGTTTTAGCCTTCGATTGCAAGAAAGTTCAAAAGTTGTGACATGCTGTGCAACAACAGATTTTGTCTGCTTGACGGAAAAAATAGCCAAAAATCACCAGATCATATTTTTAGTCTGAATTTTTTTGACAGTATGCTCTATGAATTTAGCTTTCAGTCGTATATTCTGTGTTTTTTTTGTTGCGTAAGTACTCCAAAAATATTATTTACTACCTGTTGGTCTGTTTTTCACAGATTCTGCCACGTTTTGCCTTTTCACTGTTTTGCAAATCTTAAGCTTGCTTTTTCTTTGCAAAAACTTTTTGGCAATCATGATAAACAGTAGATCTTCATGAAAATATTTATTTCCAGTTGAGAAAAAATATTTATTTATGGGTACTAACCACTCTAATCAGCTTATGATGAGTTTCTTATGAAGGGAGTTTTCAAGTATGCGATGGAAGATGATGAAAGAAGATCCGGGAGTGTCAAACGCTCAAGATTGGGGATGCCCTTATGCACCCCCAAGAAATATCCAAGGAGACTCAAGCTTCTAAGCTTGGGGATGCCCCCGTGCATCCCCTTCTCCATCAACAATCATCGATTCGTCCTTCTCCATACTATATTTTTATCTCTTCATGTGTTATGTGCTATGCTTGGAGCGTCTCGCTCTTTAATTTTTTTTAGTTTTGCTTTGTGTTCATAACAAGTTGGACTCTACCCTTCATTATTTTGGAGAGAAACATGCTCCACTCGACCCTAGAACACACCATAGGTTTGCTTGCTTATTATTTTTGTGTGTTGTTTATCTTTTCATAGTTGCTTTCATGCTTAGCTCTTAGTTTTCATGCTTTATCTTTTTAAGAGCTTTTATCTAGGTTGTTGCTTTTGGAACTATCTTGATTTATCATGCTTATCTTGTTTAGAGATTTGGTCTGTTGCACTAAGTTGTGTGTCTTGCATGAGTAGGTAATTGAGGTTGCTATTATAAGTGAAGTAGTAACTTGCAATAGTTTTGAGGTATTGATTTGAGTAATGTCTGGACTTTTGGTGCCAAGAGCTTGAGCCTATTAGTAATAGGTGTCTTATTTTTGGAAATTCGTGTTTATGTTGAAAAACTAAAAAAATTAGTTGAGAACTCTAGCTAACAGATGGATCGCTAACCTCTAGAGGGGTTGGAATATATAGAGTACCCTCATGTACCATGGGTCGAGGATACGCAAGGATAACCAAAGCCCCATACACTCCTCCTCGGGGTACTTGTCTCTTTTTGAAACTCCTGATTAGATAGAGAGTTACCAGTAATAAGTGCATGAGTTCTTTGGACTAATGCGATATTCGATTGTGGGCACTTCCACCTTCCATATTTTGCTAGCCTCTTCAACACCGTGCATTTCTCTTTTTCATCTTGAGAGTTTGTGCAAACTTCTCCGGTGCATCCAAACCCTTGGCATGATACACTCTATCATCCTAGACCTCCTTATATCTTCCTCAAAACAACCACCATACCTACCTACCAAGGCATTTCCATAGCCTTTTCGAGATACATTGCCATGCAACATCCATCTTCTCACGACTTGATCTTCATGTCATACATGCTTTTGCTTGACCGATGAGCCGCATGCTAGTTGGGCCTTTCCCTTATCATTGCTACATGGCGCACTAGTATCATTGCATATCCTTCTACACTGGCAGAGGCATACATTTGCATATATCATGATAGTTTTTCAGTTTCTTTATATTGAGTACTTCTTGTAAAGTGTGAAGATTTTCTTTATATTCTTGTAAAATATAGAGTGTTGCCAGTAAGTGAGGAAAATATCCCAAAGAGGACAAAATATAATATCCCAAATGAGGAAAAATTAAAAGATCCCAAAGAGGACAAATGAGTGATAAATAGAAAGAGCTAACGAGGCCACAAAAATACTAAACAATAGAAAAAAAGAAAGAAAAAAGAAATAAAAAGAGACAAGGGGCAACACTACTATTGATTTTGAATGACCCACACTCGTACTCCATTGTCATATTTGTACTCCATAGAGATATTCATATCATTCATGCATAACTATGTGGGGATCCTTACATTATAGAACTTGGCTTACATATTCCAAGGATGAGCTTCCTCAAATTAGCTCTAGGTCTTCATGAGCAAGTAAGTTGGATGCACTCCCACTAGTTCCATTGGAGAGCTTACCTTATCTCATATGTGCATCCGTTGCATGGCAATCCCTAGCCCTCACCTCATATCTATCATTTGGCTTCCTCTCGCGTATGATTGTCCTCATTGATGTGATCCTTTCACACCTTTTTGTCTTACTTCCCCATCATTTTTTCTCTTTTCCATCCTAAGTGCCAACTTATCTTGCTCGCGCTCATCCATTGCATGAGTGCTCAAAGTGGAAAGGGAGAGGATCAGTTTGACTTGTGCCTGACTAGTGGTTTGGCGACGAGAGAAAATAAGATTCCCAATGAGACAAAGTGTGAAGTTTTAGTAGATTGAGTTCTCAATTAAACTATATAGTATTTTTATGCTCTAAACCCATCTCCCACTTCTTGCACGCAAACACCATTTGGAGACATTCGATTCACGGACAGCGAGAACTCTTGCACCTTTATGTTCTTACTTTGTTAGTTTTCATACTAGATATAGACTCTTGCTTGTTATTATCTTGACTTGAATTGCATATCTTACTTGCTTTACTTTAAAGTTCTTATATGTGTCTTAGCATGTCACCACATAAATTATATGTGTTATCATTTACCTACTCGAGAATGAGAAGGAATTAAGCTTGGGGATATTGATACGTCCCAAACGAATCTATAATTTCTTCTTATTCCATGCTCTTTTGGGTGACAATTCTAAGTGTTTTGCTACACTTTCATAACTTTTTACACATATTTGCACTAACATACTAACTCAGTGCAACCAGTGCCTAATTCTGTCTGCTGATGTTTGTGAATTACAGGTTTTTACCCATATTACAGAGCCCAAAAAATTCAAACAAAATATATACAAAACAGCGTGACGGAAGCTTCCAGAGTACCGAAGGAGGGCCAGAGAGGGGCTAGGTGGCGCGGCTCCACCCCTGGTCGCGTCAGGAGGGCGCTTGGGCGGGGCCCACCTCCCTTGATGCCCCCTTCGGTCTATATTTACACCCCGTTCCAGAAACCCTCGAGAGGAACCCCGCATCGCGATTTTCACCTCTATTCCGCTGCCGCCTGGCTTCCAAGATCGGGAGCACAAGAAGACCTCTTCCCGGCTCCCTGCCGGAGGGAGGATTGACCTCCGGGAGCTTCTCCACCACCATGAGCGCTTCCCGGATGTGCCGTGAGTAGTCCCCCTTGGACCATGGGTCCATGACCAGTAGCTATGTGATGTTTTATCTCCAATCTTGTGCTTCAATTCTTAGCCCTTGTGAGCTTCCCTACATGATCAAGGCATCTATGTAATTTAACTACTGTTGTTATGTTGTGTTTGCTGGGATCCGATGGATTATGAGATTATGTTCAGTTTGTGATGAGCTATATATTTGGTTCTCCTTTTATATTTTGTTCTTAAGTAATTCTTGCATGTTCTCTATTGCTTTTTATTTATTTGGCCAAGTAGTAGATAGGAACTCCAAGAGGGAGCGTTTATGCTTGATTGTGGGTTCATGCCCCCCGATGTCTAGCTTGAGTGACAGAAACATGAGACTAGGGGATGTGTTGTTGCCACCAGGGATAAAACAACTATGCTTGTAACTGCGGTTGCCAGGATTGTTTACCTTACGCAAAATTTGTTAATGCAGTTATCTGTTGCTTTTGGTTTACACTTATGGTGGGGCTCGCAACTTAATACCAGCGAGATGTTCTGGATAGATATCTCAAGGTGGATGATTAGCGAGTAGATGCAGTTGGATTACAGTCTACTTGTCTTGGTGTACTGCCCATACTTTTGAGACCCTAACTTTCTTGAAGCATACTTAGCATCGTGGTGCGTTTATAATTCTGTCAATTTCCCAGTTGTAATTTGTTCGTCCCTTCTTAGCTATTTTATCGTCTTTTGGGAGAGAGACATCACTAGTGACCATCATGGAACCCCGGTCCATATTTCCACCATTGTTTACACCTCAATAATTTACTGCTTTTATTTCCTTTCAGTTGCAATCACCATTAATATCCCCCTTGTGTTTTGATCCTTTGTAAACAACAAGACCATAGAGATTGAAAACCTCTTTGAACTCGTTGGGAGCAAAGTTACTTGTGTCGTGTGCAGGTCCAGTGTAACATCCCAAAATTTGGAAATTTCCAAATTTTGGAATGTTAATTATTAATTTATATTAATGATTCTTTATTTGATATGGTTGATTTTCACTAGGATCTGAAACTTTTTGAGTTTATTGAATATTCAAATGAGAGGGAATAAAATGACTTTCCCTAATATTCATTGTTGGTGTTTTGGAATTTAATATTTAAAACAAATCCAATAAATTAAAAATGAGAGAAGGTAATATGACTCCTTCAACATATTAAAAGAGTTGAAGAATATTTTAAATAATTATTTGGATTTTTCTGAATATTCAAACAATTTTTCAACTCAAGGAAATTCATTGGAGAGGATATAAAATGACTTATCCCCTTTAAATCAGGCTGAAGAATATTTAGAATATTGCTTAAAAGTTTTGAAATTTATTATGAGTATTATAAATAACTCTAAAATTATTTTAGGGATTTTTATAATGCCCATAAAGTTTTTATTGCATAAAAGCATTTATCAGATTTGCAAAATAGCTGGAAACATATTCAACAATTTTTATTTATTTTATTATTTTCTTTTATCGCTGTAGCACTTTTAAAATTATTATTTTATTATTTAAAAATGTTCTGCCAGTTCTTTTTTTTCTGCTCGATGCGAAATCTGAGTTCGGGCCGCATTCGGATTTTTTTTCTTAGCCTATATATATATATATATTTCGTGTTTTCCTTTTTCACCTTTTTTGGAAACACTAAATCACGCCCGTGGGACCCGCATAACCCTAGTGCCGCCGCTAATGTCGTCGGAGCATCGCCGGATTCCGCCCGGCCGCCTCTCGCGCAACCTGCATCGCGCAGGCGAGCGCCACGGCGCGCTGCCGTGCACCGGAGCCCGACCGGCCCCGACCCGAGCCGCGCCCGCTCCGCCCCGTGGCCGAGCCGCCATCTTCGCCGGAGGCCGAGCACCGCCGTCACGGCTCCGCCCAGCCCGGCCGCTCTGCCCCGTCAGGCCGGCCACCGCCGCCCTCCCGCCCCGAACCACCGCCTCGCCGGAGCACGCGAGCCACCGCCGGTGCTCCGCCGGAGGGAACTATCGCCACCGCCATTTTTTTTCTAGTGAGCCTTTCCGTTCGTCGGATTTCTATGCTACAACCCTGATTAGATCTAGTTAGGGTTTCCGGTTATCCCTAGGTTCACCGCCGGTTTTCTCTGGTTAACCGCCGGTGCCGGTTTTCGTATGCAGCGAATGTTCACCAGTTAAGCCCTAAACGAACACCATTCGTTCAATAGCCGCAAGGGCCTGTTCATGATGTGAGCTCATTTATATTCACGAATGAGCCCTTTTCACAAATTTCACCCTGAAACTAGAATAGCCGTATCTTTTAAATCGTGTATCAGAAATAGATAATTCTTTTTCCTACACACTCATAGTGATCAATTGTTTGTCATAGAGTTGAACTTCCACACATTTGCACAATTTTGAATTTGAATTTATTTAAATTCAAATTCAAACATCCATAGGCCGTATCTTTTGTACCGTTGATCCAATTGGATTAATTCCTTTTGCAATGGAATACTCATATCATATACATCCTGTCCACATCATTAATCCACCATATTCAAATAATTTTTGATCTATTTGAATTTAAATTTGATTCAAACTTCAACCCGCTATAACCCTTTTGTAGTATTCTTTTTCACGTGATTCTTTTTGCATATTGGATCATTTGAAACATCCTGTCGGTCATATCCACACACCTTTCATATTGGTATGATGTTCACCATGAATTCATAATGCCTTTGGTCATAATATTCTATATCGGCAATTCCTTATCCGTTGACTCACTCGAGTTTACCTTCCACCTATCACCTTCGAGCACATCGACACCTATACTTTCAAGCCTAGTTGTTTTGTGGCTAAACCTTGTTGTGTTTGGTTTGTTGATATTTTTAATCTTTCTTTGTGCATCTTGCTTATTTGAGTTGTTTCGTTGATGATAGATTGCTCGGAGTGTGACGAGTAGAGTTATCAGGATTGTGAGGACGAAGAACTTCATCGAATGTATAAGGCAAGTTACACATTGACCATATAATACCTATATTTTTCATTATGGATGTAGCAACTATCACCCTATGCATGTGTAGGAATGCTACTATATACTATTGCTGCAAACTTGGTAGGATAGCCATATGATCTGATCCGGTATTCTTTGTCTCCCTAGCCCATGTTTGTTATATATTTCTATTCTTGTAGACGGGGATTAGCTTGAGAATACATTGAGGTGTGTGAGGATTTAATGATTTGACTAGAAACTTTAAATAGAATTCACCTCCGGACGGGCGGGATGCATCCTCGAGGCTGCGCCTTCTTTAAGGGCAGGTTCAGGGCTAAATGCTCCCAATGGTTTTGCATGGTATGGAGGGAAGGCATCATGGGGTCGTGCAACTTATCGAAGGACTGTGCCCATGAGAGTGCACCCTAAGTTGGCGCCGTCCAGGCTCAAAAAGATTGGACAGACTTAGTGACTAGTAGCTTCCATGTACGACCACTGTCTATTTGGGCTCTGGCTTAGTCGATTAAGTTGTAGTGAGCCTAGATGATATAGATGTGATAGGTGTACCGGCTACCAAAGGATGGAGGTGACCTCTTCTGAAGACTTCGTCTCAATCTTCGGGTTGAGTGGGTAAAGTGTACAAACCTCTGCAGAGTGCACAAACTAATCATGATTAGCCGTGTCCCCAGTTATGGACAACTTTGAGCAACTAGGCATTACTGTTGTTGGATGGTCTTGAAGGATGAATCACCTGAATAAAACTTGAGTGGGAAAATTTAATACAGGGTATGGGTTGAAATTGGTGTAGCCCAATTCGACCTTATGTAGTAAGTCAAACTAAATTTTTGACTTAGGTAGTTTGAGGGAAAATTTAGCTTTATGCAAAATAAAACCATAAGCCTTCTTTTGACTTACCGTGCATGTAGCGATCGGTCTGTTATATCCTTTTTCGTGTGGCTTGTCGTACAAATCAGATGTACTAACCCATTGTCGGGCTGTAACCTTCGGTGTTGCAGGATTATATACGACGAGTAAGTGATGCGATGTAGGGTTACGATGTCTATACTCAACTGTGCCGGTGGAGTTGATGTACTCCACGGAACTGTTTATTGTTTTTCCGCTGTATTATATTTGTAAGCTAGCCTTGAGCTATGCAGGTATGCTTTATTGTAATACTGAATCTTCGATGTAATATTTATGACATGTGGTTTATTCTTGATATTACATCATGTATTGTGTGTGCTAGCTATTGATCCAGGGACTAGCACAGAATGAACAGATACTTGGATTCTTAGGGAATCGGGTCGTTATAGATGGTATCAGATCCCATGTTGACTGTAGGTCGTGACCCTAGAAAATGGATATGAAAAGCCATAGGAATAAAATTATTTTATCACTCTTTGATTACTTACTCTCTCCACTAGTATCTCTCATCTATTATTCATCTTCTAAACTCTTTGTCTTGTTTTAATGTAAATACCCCTCTGAGTTGCTTATGCCCTCAAGATATGATATTTGAGAAGTAACTCATCAACCTTGTGGATAAATTGAGTTTACCACTACCAGAACTGGAGTATCCTATGGGGTTCAATAAGTTTTGACACTACGAGAGGATCTTTAAGATCAGCTTAGCTGAGAAGGATGAAGCTTAGATTCAGACCACCACTTTTTTGTGAAGTTAGATAAATGCCATAATACTATGATGCACACTCTGCATATCCGAAGTTGCAAGGTCCAGCATGTCCTTAGGTAGAATCGCCCTACCAGCCACATGGATTTCAAACGAGAGATCCTTGGGTCTTGGTGGCCCGTCCTGAGCCCGGATCGGCATCGAAGGTTGGCTACTAGAAGTGATGCTCTTCTTTGTTTTCTGTCCCTTCTTCTTTTCTGATTTTGAGCAGTCACCGGCCTTTATCTGCTCAGTGGCCGCCTTATGGAGTGTGGACGGGCTGAGAATAGATCTTGTGGCATCTGCTTGAGGCTCGGTGAAGGCGCAAGCTGCTGGAGACATGTCCTGAGAAGCAGCGAAGAGACGCGTGGAGCAAGCAGGCTTCGCCGCAGGATCAGCTGGACGCGAGCTTCCTCGTCATGCTGATAGGCTCCTTCAGCAGGAGGCATGAATAAGTCATCAGCATCATACAAAGTATTGATGAACTGGTCGGCGCTGATATCATCATCAAGATCATCGTCTTCTTGTTGTGCGCCGATGGGATCATGTGGCGCCGACACGATGACTAGCGGTGTTGTCCTAGGTGTGGTGCCCCTTTGCCCCCTCATTAAACGCATTTGGCTCTTCGGCCATAGGCATATTTGGTTGAAACAGTCACTGAGGACTGCCGGCTCGTCCTCATCGTATCCGGGGGGTTGAATGGGAGGTTCAACTCTCTCGTAGCCCGAAATCACGAGAGAGATTTGAACCCTATGCATCTCCGGTGCCATCGGCATATTGTGCATGATTCGATTTTGTGGTTGAATGATTTTACCTTTGGCAACATCCTTCAACTCGCCGTCCACGACTTGTAATAGAATGCATGGAGTGTCCTCCTGCGAAGGAGATATATATATATGCATGTACGGCATCAGAGAGATTCCACTAAAAAAGGCAAGGAGATGAAGTCCTCTTTTGAGTTCCAGACGCTTATAGTTACCTTGAGGGCGTCGAGGTCGGCTAGTGAAGAGATCCCGGCGATGACGGCGGGCATGCAAGAGACGGAGGGCGCGCTGCCTCCCATGGCGTCGGTCTCCCTATTTGCGCTGCCGCCCGATGCATTATTGTTATGCCCCGGTTGCTCAATCGTGGCCGGAGGAGTTACCATCACGTCTGGCGTCGCCGCCGCGGTGTTGGCGGCCGGAGTCACCAATACGCCGGGAGTCGGTGCGGGAGCCACCACTACGGCCGGAGTCGGGACTGCAGGCGCCGCGGGGCCCGAGTTGCTGCCGACCATGCTGGGGACTGGTATGGGCCCTTGTCCACCACGCGCTTGCCAATTCGCGAGCAACTGCATCATATCTGGAAGGAGAGCGTTCATCGTCTTCGCCACTTCGTCCTGGACAAGCTGCGGAAGCATGTTCACCTTCTCCTCCAGTCCACGAACATAAGCGGCATCTTCTTCGGTCCTTCTCGCCTTGCGCCCCCTCGAACCGGACTGCTCCGCCGATTTACCATAATATTCGGACCAATTTAGGTCCGCACCAAAGCCGACCACACGGCCGGCTGACGATGGCTTCGCTGTCACGTCGTCAACCTTCTTGACCTTGTTCAACGCCCTGTTAAAGGCGTTGTCCCACGGGCCGGCCGGCTTAACCGACGACTCCTGCGATGAGGCGATTTGCATTTCCGCTTGCTGCAAAAATAATGTGAAACGTTAAGAAATTGTGAACTTCACTCGAGAATTCAATCGACAAGTTCGCGTGGTAAACTACTTACCACGGCAGTCGTAAACTCCTGAATCTTAGGATCGATAATTATTTTCGAGGTTGCTTTGTCCTTATAGCTCCAGGCCCTCACAAAGAACTCGGTCTGCGGATCATCTTTGTATTGCTGGAAGGGGTTAGGTATGCCCGCAGCGGCGTACTCGGCATCCTCCTTGTCCCATTTAGGCTTGGAACTTTTGTAACTACCGGCTCCGAGACGGTGGTTACCTATGACCTGCGACCGCATGGCCTTGCCCTTTGCACTCGCGTCCTTGGCTTGCTCGGACTCACACCTAGCCTTGTAAAGGTTGTAGGTAGCTTCGTCGATCAACGACTCTTTCTCCTTGAGCTCCTCCCAGGTTTTGTTCTTTTCAAAAATTGCCCTCTTCACCCGGGTTTTCCAACTGGACAAGGCCTTGCTCATCTTCCTGAGGGCCCATGTGTTTACTTTGTTCCCTCTGAGTTTGGTGTTATCGTACGGCTCCGGAAAATTGTATCGTCCGTGCAGCTTGTTGATAAGAAGCTGACAATAATGAATATTCTCACGACTCCTGAGGTTAATCGTGATGATCGGCACGGTGTTGCGGAGGATCGCCGCAACTTGACGGCCGTACCCTTCCGAAAAACGTTCGGGCTCTTTAGGAATCCCGACGGCGGTCACAACAGTAATCTCTTGCCTGATGACGCCGACCTTGGTCGGTTTCCGATTCCTCTTCTTCGACTGGGTACCATCTGTGTTGGAGCCACCGGTCCCATCATCCTCGCCGATGTTCCTCTCGCCGTCTGTCGTACCGGCCTCCTCCTCCAAGTCATCATCCGATGAGTCGGACTCCGACTCTATCTCCTCCTCATACTCCTCCTCGCCCGGAGGTACTTCCTCTTCTCTCTGCTCCTCGACCTCCTCCTGGGAGTATTCCCAAAATTGCTTCCTTTTTTCTCCCGGCTGAGAAGAAGGACCGGCGTCGGCTCCGGTCGACATGTTTGCACTAGTACAATATTAAGAAATGCAACTACTTAATTAATTAGCACAATAAATAAATGCAAATACTCTCATGTTAAGAAAAATAGCAAAGGTCATGCACGAATTCACGGAAAAATTCGGCATGACCTTTGCTCTTTTTCTTAACATGAGAGTGCCCCATTCTGAACCGAAACGGAAGTTAATCAACATTTCGGGAGAAAGGGGATAATGATTTGTACCTGCACAAGAAAATGCCTTGTATGTAGGCACAACCAGCATATTTATAGATATTGAAACAGTATTCAAAAACATAATAGTCAATAAGAAATCTATTAACATCACATAACATAGGCAACCATCTTATCATGTCAAGTTCTGCTGGCAGATTAATGCATTGCAAATTCTGTATACTTGCAAGTTGTACTTTGCAACACCTAAAAACAGAAAATTTGGACCTAGGGCATTGTCAAGAACTCAAAAAATTCAGACAAAGCACCATGGCACCTTTGCTAGTTGAAAATTCAGACAACTTGTTTTTTTCCAGCAGGGGAGGGGGAGCAGGGCACCATTGCTATTTTTCAACTACTACCTCTATTGCTACCACTACAAACCTAATACAGAGTACTACTAGAACTAATTTTTACTTTTGAAATTAGAAGAACAGGGAGCCTACACTTCATTTAAAGCAGATGCAGTCCATGACAAGGTGAAGTGTATATACTTATTATCATTCTAAAAGTAGCTTGTCCTAATATCTTTGTCTATCCAGTGTGGCTACATTACATGGTGATCAAATTACCTAGCTACAAGACTCACACACACACACACACACACATATCTAAGCCAAGTATCCAGTATAGCATCTGTTCATCAGTTTATTTTTTTTTCATATCAAATTGGGCTATCAGATTTTATGTGCGGATCAATGGTCTGTAACAGAACAAAGCACAACATTTTCATATCAATGATCATGTACCATAAGCAAGAATTCCCAGTGACATTGATTTAAAGCTTGCAGCCACATGGAAACAGAGTGGAGACAAAAAACACAAAAAATTGCTAGAAAACATTCTATGCCTACTAATCTAGCTAGTACTAAAAATTCCCCTCTGCTCTCTAGAGTTTGAAGGGGTCGATGTAGAACTGAGTGCTGCGGGAGCAGGGGAGGGGGAGTACCTGGCTGGACGGCGGCAATGGCTCGAACGGTGGCGACTGGGCGCGGGGCGGCTCCGGTGGCGCGGGTCTGCTCCAGTGGCGTGGGGCGGCTCCGGCGTCGAGGTGGATGGGGGCGTGGGGGCGGCTACGGTGGCAGCTCCGGCGGCGGCGAGGGCGATGGACGGAGAGGGGGGCTCGAACGACGGGGGGCGGCTCCGATGGCTGTCGACGGCGAGGACAGTGTGCTGGCTGGGAGAGATGGTGGGGAATGGGTGTGGGCACGGGCAAGGGGAGGGGGTGATGGAGCAGTTAAGGCTTAGGGGTGGCGCATTTTGCCGAAATGCGCCACGCATAAGGTTTCTTATGCGTGGCGCATTTAGGAAAAATGCGCCACGCATAAGAAACCTGTTGGTGGCGCATTCTGGCAAAATGCGCCACCCCTAAGAGCACTTAGTGGCGCATTTCAACAATATGCGCCACCCCTAAGCTTTTTTTATTTTTTAATTAAAGTTTAAACAATTATTTATTTTTTAATTAAAGTGAAACCATTTAAAAATAATAATTATGGAGTACATTTTTCTATAAAAGTGGTCAAACTTTATTAAGATTGACTTTGACCAAATCTTATATGCGGAGTAAAAAGAAACGGAGGCAGTACTTGCTCTAACCGACCTTTTGAGAATGGTGCTTCGATTGTGTCGTCGCCGAACCAAGATCCACAAACACAAGGTGTAGCGGCATTTGGAAACATAAGATTGTGATCATCAATTACAAAGTGCATATTAAATCCATGCATACACAAAGTGATCATGAATTACAAAATATTTTTCTTAAATTTGGAGCTAGCTAGCTAGCTATCGTTTCCTCACGATCTTCTTCTTGCCCTTCTTTGTCGTTAGATCTTCACTTTTTCTCTTGAACGGGAGGAGACCTTTCTTCGGTAGGGTTGTGGTGTATGTATCCTGAGCGGCGTAGTCATCCTCCATCTTCGGGTCGCAGTACTTGTCAAAGTCTTGCTCGTTGGCGACTCCATCCATTCCGATGATGTTTCTTTTGCCTCTCCTCACTACAACGCGGCTCGGCTTTGATGGGTCGGTAATGAAGAAGCATTGGTCCACTTGGCTAGCCAGTACCCATGGCTCCTTTTTCGCGGTGACGTTTGCGCCCGCAGACTTGGATTTGGCTTCGGGTATAACCATGGTGGTGAAGTACCGGTCTTCTTTTACGACGCTCTTGGCCCATCTCACACGGAACATCGGCACCTTCTCTCCACAGTAGTCGACCTCCCATATGTCCTCGATCCTTCCATAGAATCTTTCCTTGACGTCATCGGTGTAGAATATCCCCGTTACCCCTAAGTTCTGGTAATCGCAGTTATTGTCCTTTTCCTCCGTGTAAAATGTGTAGCCGTTGATATCATACGCTTGATAGGTCATCAAGTTGCGTGCGGCACCCTGTGACAAGGTGAATATCACCTTTTCTTCCTCGGAAGCGTTCCTTCGCGGGGGATTAGCACGAAGCTCGTCCCTGAACCAAGTCATGAAACCGGAGTTGTGCTCTTTGATTAGCCGTGGATCTCGGTCCGTTATCTGCAGGCCCTGGTCACTGTACTTCTTCCTGATTAAATCCTTGTGCTTTACTATCCAAGGATCGACCAGCTGGATGTGTTGTAGCGCAACTAGGCTTGATCTTTCAAAGTCGATGTCTCGACCGTCAAAGTTGACATGCATTGCGCGGCTTCCCTCGTGGTGACCACACCCATCGGTCCTGCCAAAGTGCTTGTTGACGGCCAGACCAATAGGGTTCTCGGTGTTGAGATAATTCGTGCAAAAAGAGATGCACTCTTCGGTTAGAAAGCCCTTCGCTATGCTTGCATCTGGACGGGACCTATTACGAACGTATTTTTTGATGTGCCCATTCATTCTTTCGAACGGCATCATGCTGCGCAGAAACGCAGGCCCGAGTTGGACGATATCCTCCACGACGTGGATCAGCAGATGCACCATAATGTCGAAGAACGCGGACGGGAAATAGATCTCAAGCTCGCACAGTATGAGCACGATCTCCTCCTGTAGCCTTTTGAGTTGCGTAGCGCAAATCGACTTCCGGGAGATGACGTCAAAAAAGTTGCAAAAGGCCAAACAACGTTTTACGGACGTGCTCGTCCATTATCCCTCGCATCGCAACCGGGAGAATCTGCGTCATCAGCACGAAACAGTCGAGAGATTTCATCCCGCTGAAACGCTGCTTCGCCTCGTCTAGGTATCTGCTTATCTTCCCCGCGTAGCCGTTCGGAAATTTTACTCCTATGAGGCAATGGATAAACCGCTTGATCTCCTCCTTGCACAGAGTGAAGCGTGCCGGGGGGCAGTGATCAATACCGGTCTTCTTCTTGGTCGTCCTTTTTCGTTTGCGAGAGTTTTGCGTTTCCGTATCCTCTTCCTCCTCCGTCTTATCATCGTCGTCACTAGGGGGGTGAAGTTCCCTCCTGATGCCCATAAATTTCAAGTCATTCCTTGGGTTTGGCCCGTCCTTGGTCTTCTCCGGCATGTTGAGCAGCGTGCCAAACAAGCTCTCGCACACGTTCTTTGTCATATGCATTAGATCAAGGCTATGACGACTGCGGAGTAGACTCCAGTATTGCAAATCCCAGAAAACAGACCTCGCTCTCCATACCCTCATCAACGGCTGAGTCTTCTTTTTTTTCTTTCCCGGCGCGGGGCACTCTTTCCAAGTTTTCAGCAAGTTGTCGATTTCTTTGCCGCTCCTTCGAGCTGGGGGTGCTCGGAGCTCCTCGCTTCCATCGAACAGATGTACCTGTTTTCTCCACGCGTGTTTCTTGGGAAGCCACCTCCGAGACCCCTGGAACACGGTTTTTGAAGATTCGGGATCTTTTGGTAGCTGGCGGTACGTTGTATTATCCATGCACCTAACGCATGCACAGAATCCGTGGACCACCTGCCCTGAGAAATATCCGTATCCGAGATAGTCGTGCACCGTCGTGATCACCGCGGCTTTCATTGGGAAATATTCTTTTGCCGCGGCGTCCCACATATTGACTCCGTCTTTCCATAACGTTTCTAGCTCCTCTTTCAACAGCTGCAGATATAGATTGAGGTCCGTACCTGGTTGTTTCGGCCCTTGAACTAGCATACACGTTGTTATGTACTTTTTCTTCATGCACTTCCAAGGGGGAAGGTTGTATATGCATACAAAAACGGGCCAGGTACTGTGTGTGCTGCTCTGGCCGCCAAACGGATTGACTCCATCGGCGCTCACACCAATCCTGAGGTTCCTTGGTTCTTTCCCAAAATCTGGGTATTCGAGGTCCAACACAGTCCATTGGCTACCATCTGAAGGGTGCCTCAGCATGTCCTCCTTTTCCGGATCCGGGTTCGGGTCATCCTCTTTTATCTTCTTTCTATCCGCGTGCCAGGTCATGAGCTTTGCTTCCTCGGGATCTACGAAATACCTCTGCAGACGAGGAGTGATCGGAAAGTACCATACCACTTTTCTAGGAACTTTCTTCCCTCTCTTGTATCGACTAACACCGCACACCGAACATGTGGTTTTATCTTCGTCCTCACCCCAATAGATCATGCAATCATTTATGCAGACGTGGTATTTAACGTGCGGAAGATCGAGAGGGCAAAGGACTTTCTTGGCCTCAGCGATACTAGTTGGGCACGTGTTGCCCTTCGGAAGACGATCGTGCCAGAATGCCATGTTATCATCGAAGCTTTCGTCGGTCCATTTGTGTTTTTCCTTCATCTCCATAGCCCCAAGTGTTACATTCAAGCGGGTATCCCCGTCGTTGCATCCTTCGTACAACTTCGTAATCGCGTCTTTCTCGAGTTGCACCATCTTGGCTTTCTCTCTAGCTGCACCTCTTGCGTTCAACGCCTCTTTGACAAGCAGCTCTTGAACATGAGGGTCCCGCACCTAGCTTGAATCATCATGTCCGACATCTTGATCTTCATGTCCGGCATCTTGATCTACATGATCCGCTTCGGCATCTTCTTCATGATCATGTACGGGATGCTCTTCGTCATCTCGCCCGCCGCTGTTTTCTAGTTGCCCTTCCTCATTTACTGGCGCCCCACCATTGACGTCCTCCTCCTCACCAGCTTCATCACTTATCCATCGTGTGTAGCCATCCATCAAACCATTACGCTTCAGGTGTCTTTGCAATATTCCGGAATCAGGCTCGGTCACGCACTGCAGTTTGCATCTCCGACACGGACATCTTATATCCGACCTATTATTCCTTAGCATGTCGTTTGTCGCACATTGCATCCACCTAGCCACGGTGATATCGCTCAGCATCTCGCGGACCATGGTCGATCACCTGCGTGCACGGAGAGAGAAACACAATTATATATCACAGTCGTTGCCGGAAAAATTCGGCATGACCTTCCCTAATAATGCATGGGAGCATGCGGAGAGTTCGCTAGAAATTTGCCGAAACGGAAAGGAATCGACATTTCGGCAAAACATTTGCCACTCAAGATACACATATACATCAAACCACCATAAGCTTCACATATACATCAAACCACCACAAGCTTCACATATACATCAAACCCAAGCTTCACATATACAACAAACCCCAAGCTAATAAAGGCAAGTATATGGATCATAAATGGAACAAAAGAGTTTGGGAGGAGGTCCACTTACTTCAATATGAAACAAAATAGATGTAATGCCAAGTATCGATGGATAAATGGAAGAAATGAGGTGGGGAGGAGGAGAAAACCGAATAGATCTAGGGTGAGAAGAGTGGATGTAGTTTGAGAATTGTGTGGAGTGAATGAGAGGTGGTAGGTGGGGTGGAGTAGATAAGGGCAGCTCTAGGCATTTAGTGGCGCATATATAAAGTCAGTGGTGGCGCATTGGTGAAATGTGCCACCCCTAAGCTCTTATGTGTGGCGCATTAGGTAAATGCGCCACCCCTAAGGACCTTATGGGTGGCGCATTTACATTATGCGCCACCCCTAAGCTCTTAGGGGTGGCGCATTCTGTATATGCGCCACCTATAAGGTTCTTAGGGGTGGCGCATATTGCTAGATGCGCCACGTATAAGATCATCTAGGATGGCCCACTCTTAGGGGTGGCGCACTGGAAAATAATGCGCCACCCATAAGGTCTTATGGGTGGCGCATTATTTTCCAGTGCGCCACCCCTAACAGATGGTGGCGCATGGCTTTCTATATGCGCCACTAATAAGCTTTCCATGTATAGCTATTTCCCTAGTAGTGTGACAATATGCTAGGGCTGGTTCATGGATGCAAAGGACCAGAGATGACATGGCCCTTTTGAATTTGCAAACCAAGTTAGCAAAATGAAAGATCTAGGGGGACCTTTATGCAAAATTGACAACACCTCAATAATTTATGGCTCAATTTATAAAATAGACCTCACCATGGGCTTAATTGGCAAATTCTACCGCAAAATCATATATGGCAAGATACGTTTGAGGTAAAAATGCCCAAGTCATTTGTAACAGATTTGAATTTGAATTCAAATCTAATTTGGAAAAGGAAAAAATGACAGGAAGAAAAATAAGAAGAGGGCTCGGCCTCCAGCAGCACTGGGCCGCATCCAGCCCCTTTGGCCCAAGCCAAGTCCTCACTAGCCTAAAAGCAGCCCACCATAGCCTCATGCCACTTGCACGTGGGGTCTGTCTGTCAGCCTCCCATAAAAAAAGGGGGGCTTAAAACACCACTGCCATGGACGCGAACGGGACGATGAAGGCGAGACCTGGAGGGAGGAACGAGACCTAGGGTTCACGGGGGGGGGGGGGGGGCTCTGGTGATCTCCTTATAAAGGGGGGAGGCTCCAGCCGGCCGACTGTGAGAGAGGAGGCCGGAGGGGACCTCTCCACGCTGGAAAGGCGACGACCCCCAGCCGCCCGATCGAGATCCAATGGCGCAGAAGTACTACGTGTACCGCTTCGCTGGCGCGGGCCAGGTGGGCTGCGGGGAAGTGGGGCGAGTCCTGCTGGGTTGGGCCTGGCAGATCCTCCGCCTATGAAAAAAAGGATTTTTCTATTTATCAAAACAGAGAAGTCCCAAGAATTGTTGAGGGCAAACCATGACAGATAAAACATATAAAAATGTTTTAGAGTCCTTGCAATATTCTCCAATTTATAAAATTGGTTTGCACAATTTTGGAGCAACTAAAATGTGGGGCCATTTTTTAAATTCAAACTCACTTTGAACTGTGGCCTACATTTTTGGAGGTGGAAAAAATGGTGCAAGGTTTTTGAAAATCTTGGGAAGGGGAAAGAATTGGCTATGCCAAGTTTGGGGTCAAGGGGAGCATGCATGCAACATGGAAAAAAAACTCCTCAAACACCCTTCTTGAACCACTTTGTTTGAATTCAAAAGCAAATCAAATGAACTCAAAACTCCTTGGCATTTAAAATCACCACATGTAATTAAAACATGTAGCACCATGTCAAGTTTGGAACTCATTTGGCAATGCAAAATTACATCATGATACATAATTTGCTCTTGGGCTGTTACAGCTCTCCCCCACAAATGCAGGATCTAGTCCCGAGGTCTAAGCCTGAAATAACTCTGGATACTCGGAACAGAGATGATCTTCACGCTGCCACGTTGCTTCCTTCTCTAAGTGATGTGCCCACTGCACCTTCATGAACTTGACGGTCTTGTTGTGAATCTTGCGCTCGGACGTCTCAAGAACACGGACTGGACGCTCTGAGTAGGAAATGTCCGCACTCAGCTGGATCTCGCGCAAGTCAACGGCCTGCTCTGGCTGCTTCAAGCACTGATTTAGCTGCGACACATGGAACACGTCATGCACCATGGACAGACTCTCTGGAAGCTCAAGGAAAAAGGCGAGAGGTCCTCTAGTCTCAAGGATGAGGAAAGGTCCGACAAATCTTGGAGCGAGCTTTCCTTTGATGCCAAAGCGATGAGTTCCCCTCAATGGAGACACTCTCAGGTACGCCCAATCACCAATCTGAAAAGCTACACCACGGTGCCTCTTGTCATAGTAGGCCTTCTGCCTTGACTGTGCTGCCTTGAGGTGTTCTCGGACAATCTTCACTTTATCCTCTGCCTCTTGGATCACATCTAGACCGAACAACTGCCTTTATCCTGTCTCGGACCAGTTTCAGAGGTGTCCTGCACTTCGGGCCATACAAGACCTCAAAATGTGCTTCCTGCAGACTTGCCTGATAGCTGTTGTTGTAAGAAAACTTGGCATACGGCAAGCATTCCTCCCATTTCATGCCAAAGGAGATGGCACAGGCTCGAAGCATGTCCTCCAGAATTTGGTTCACGTGCTCGACCTGCCCACTTGTCTGAGGGTGATAAGCAGTACTGAAAAATACTGTCGTACCAATCTCCTTTTGAAAACCTTGCCAGAACTTGGAGGTGAAAAGACTTCCTCTATCAGAACTGATCTTCTTGGGAATTCCATGCAAAGATACAACTCTTGCGGTTTACTAGTCCGCCAACTGAGCTGCTGAAATGGAGTCCTTCACTGGAAAGAAGTGGGCAACTTTGGAGAGATTGTCAATGACGACAAAGACGGAATTGTTCTTCTTCTGCGACAAATGGAAGCCTGTGATGAAATCCATCTCTATGTGATCCCATTTCCACTACGGAATCTCAAGTGGCTGAAGCAACCCTGCAGGCTTCTGGTGTTGTGCCTTCACTCTCCTACACACATCACACTGAAACACGAAACGGGAACATCCCGCTTCATACGAGTCCACCAAAAGCTTTGCTTGAGGTCTTGATACATCTTAGTGCTGCCAGGGTGAATCGATATTTTGGAATCATGGGCCTCGTTCATGATGACCTCTCTGAGATCTGCCTCCTTGGGAACAACAACTCTCTCCTCAAAGAACACGGTGCCATCATTATGCACTGAAAAGCAACCGTACTTAGGAACTGAGGCGGAAATACCATGTTTGATCTTCTGAATAATCGAGCTACCAGACTGATCTTCATGGATCTTCTCATGGATAGTGGGATCTACCACAAGGTTGGCAAGGTAGCCTGCTGGAACTAGCTCGAGATTGAGCTTGCGAAAGGACTCACACAAATCAGGGTGGATCTTCTGCACCTGGATATTATTGCAATCGCCCTTGCGGCTCAGCGCATCAGCTATGACATTCGCCTTCCCAGGCTTGTACTGAATATCAACTGTGTACTCACTAATGGTTTCAAGCCATCTTCTTTTCCTCAAGTTCAGATTTTGCTGAGTGAACAAGTACTTCAGACTCTTGTGGTCAGTGAACACATACACCTTCCTCCCTAAGAGGAGGTGTCGCCAAGTGATCAAGGCGTGCACAACTGCTGCAAGCTCCAAGTCGTGTGTGGGATAATTCCTCTCACTCTTCTTCAACCGCCGTGAGGTATAGGACATAATGTTCATTCCTTGCATCAAAACTCTGCCTGGACCTTGCAATGAGGCATCGCAAAACACCTGAAAAGGCTGTGACTCATCTGGCGGTGTTAGAATTGGAGATGTGGTCAACTTCTTCTTCAACTCCTCGAAGGCTGACTGAGAAGCCAGTGACCAAGTGTATCGTTTGCCTTTGCACAGCAATTCAGTCATTGGCTTTGCTATTTTGGAGAAATTCTGCACAAACCTCCGAAAATAGCTGGCGAGGCTGAGAAAACTCCTTAGCTGCTTCACATTCTTATGTGGAGCCCACTCTTGAATTGCGTAGACTCGATCTGGATCGACCGCAATACCCTCATCGGAAATGACATGTCCAAGAAAATTGACCTCGTCGAGCCAAAACTCACACTTGGATAACTTGGCATAGTACCGGTGCTCTCTCAGCTTCTGCAGCACCAGGAGAAGATGTTCCTCATGTTCAGCCTCTGACTTGGAATACACAAGAATGACGTCGAGGTAGAGGATGACAAAAACATCGAGCCACTCTTGGAACAAATAGTTCATAGCTCTCATGAATGTTGGAGGGGCGTTTGAGAAGCCAAAAGTCATGACTGTGAACTCATACAGCCCATAACGTGTGCTGAACGCGGTCCTGGAAATGTCCTCTTCACGAACACGGATTTGGTGATACCCTATCCTCAAGTAAAGTTTGGAAAACACCTTTGCCCCATTCAACTGTTCGAACAGATAATTGATGCGGGCTAAAGGGTACTTGTTCTTGATGGTCTTCTAGTTGATGCAACGATCATCCTGGACCAAGCGGCTAGTCACATCTTTCTTCTGGACAAACAAAGCCGGTGCACCCCAAGGGGAAGTGCCCGAGCGGATAAAACCGCCTGCCTCCAACTCTGTCAACTGCTTCTTGAGCTCAATCAACTCCTTCGAACACATCTTGTACGGATGCCGAGAAATCTGCTGAGTACCAGGCTCTAACTCAATAACGAACTCAATAGCTCGAATTGGGGGAATTCCTGCAAAATCCACTGGAAAGAAGTCTGGAAACTCACAGAAGACTTTGACTTCTTCGAGGAAAGGTGTGACTCTTGCGTTCAGGGCGTACAACCGTGCTACTCCTGCCATTGAGCCACAAGTGTACAAGATTTCTGCTCTTGAATCATGTGTCAACTTCACGGATCTTGAAGGACAATCAATGTTGGCTTTGTGCTGCACAAGCCAATCAATGGCTAAGATGACATCGATGTCGTAACGGGTCAACACGATCAATGAAGCTGAGAAGGGAAGTCCTTGGATATGGATCTCCACATCTGGGACAAAGGCAGACGTATTTATCTTGGAACCCGGAGAAACAATAGATAGTTGCTGAGATAAACCTTGCGGATGTAACTCATCACGCTCAACAAAAGATCTGGAGACGAAAGAGTGGGAAGCTCCGGAATCGATCAAAACTGTCGAAGAAACTGAACTAACAAGCAACCTACCAATCACAATCTCAGAAGACTGCTGAGCATCTGTCATCATCACGTTGTTCACCCGAACTGCACATGGCTATGCCCTCACCATCGCAGTTCTCGGAGTAGTGCGAGGTGGGGGCGGTGGGAGCCGATCAAAGCGCGAATTCGCGCACTTGGGAGAAGTGTGCCCCGGCTCTCCACACTTGTAGCAGATCACGCCCGACCTGGGCTGGGGCTGCGGCCTGGGTGGCCTCGCGTGTGGTGGTGTAGAGCGAGGGGCCTGCTGAACTGGGATGGGAGGGCGGGCAAAAGTGCGGACAAGTGCCGTCGTCGGCTGGAACTGCTGCCTCTGTGGTGGCGCCTCTGTGACCCAAGTGTTTGCCTTCTTGTGGACCATCGCTGTGGAGCTGTACTCTCTCTGGCGCTTTATGTCTGCGTCCCACTCTGCTCTAGCTGACTGCTGGCGGATAGCTGAATCCACTAACTCGGAGAACAGCGTAGGGTTGCACTGGGTGAGTGCATACTTGATCTCTGTGCTGAGACCCCCGCGGAACCTGGCAATCCGCTTGGCCTCTGTGGAGACCTCCTCACGAGCATACCTGGCGAGCCTGAAGAAGGCCAGCTTGTACTCCTGGACTGACCTCTCGCCCTGTCGGAGAGCCAAGAACTACTCTCTCTTCCTGTCCATCAAGACACTCAGAATATGTGCTGCTCTGAAGTCTCTGACGAAATCCTCCCAGGTGATCTCAGCATCGCCTTTGTTGCCCTTGTAGGTAGAGTACCAGCTGCCTGCTGCACCATGAAGGTGGAAGGAGGCGAAGATAACGTAGTCGACTGGCCTGACGGTGTTTGCGTTGAAGTTCTTCTTGATCTCTGCTATCCAGTCATCCGTTTCCAGCGGGTCTCGAGCCTCTGAGAACCTGGGGGGGTTGATAGCAAGGAACTGCTGCAAGGTCGTGTGCTCTGGCCGATCATTCCTCTGGGCGGTCTAGTTCTGGAGCATCTGCATGATCGAAGCTGTGCCCTGAGCCACTGCGGCCACAACATCCCCAAGGATAGGGTTCTCCGGCGGCGGCATGCTCCCTCTCGGCATCCTGTATGCAGGAACACTTATGAGAACATGGCAGAAATTTTGATGAAACCAGAAGATAAAGCAATATTGACAACAAAACTTCCTCACGAGGTATTGGGAAGCCGAAAGCTGAATATCCACCAAGGTTAACCCGGAAAGTCCAAAAGCTAGGTGCTACTTGAACCCCCAAACTGAGATCATCCCAATCCAAGATAATAATCTGCTAGCGAGCACACAACAATATATACGAATGGTTGAAGACCTAAACGTTGAGACATCTGCCCTGAGCTGCCCACCGAAGCGGTCTCCTATAGGGGGAGGAACCACATCCGGATGATGCCAACCATCCCTGTATAGGAGCTTCACCTGAGGTACGCCGTAAGCGAGGTGGAGCTGTCAACCCAAGTGGCGGCTCAGTGTTCTCATTGTACGCCAACCCTTCTCGTTGCTAGCAAAAAATTATAGAGGAATCGGTGCCCCATGTAAACGAGAACCTAGATTGGTTTTGAAAGGATAAGTTGCAGCGAGAAAACATCGTTTCACTTCCTCACGGAAAAAGGGGTGGGAGGGTGGGGTAAGAAGAAAAAGAAAGAGTTCCTACTCTCCGTTTTTTCCCTAGTAACTACAAAATAGTTTCTAGACTCAACTTCGGCCAGTAAGGAGTCCTACAATCAGTCCTGCTCTGATACCATGTTGTAAGGCCCCCGATGCGGTACTATCTCGAGTTAGTCGCTTTCGCGTCCCACCTGAGATAGAAGCGCATAAGTGGCCACCGACGCACGATACTCGCACTCGTATCGCTATCTGATTCTCGAGAACAGGTAAATGAAGCATGAACAACTAAGACATAAATATATTAGTCCAGGACATACACTCGCCGCTGGTATTTTATTACATTATCTCAGAGATCATAAGATCCAACAGTACATCATAACATCATGCAGAAAACACACACGACCGGGTACGGTCACGATCCAAATGGCTCTAGAGAGGGCTACACATAAACATGAACACCCATGGAACGTCGGAACCCAACTATAGGCCTACTGGGCGAAGTCATCCTCATCGTCATCCTCCGGGGGCACATCCACGAAGTAGCGTCCGGTGCTCGGGTCGAGGTAGTAATCAACTGCAGCGGACGATCATGCAAAACATAAAGAGGAAAAAGAAAAGCAAGAGGTGAGAATATATCAATGCAGTATAACTAACTTCTCACGGTAAGGAGAGGTAGTGGTTGAGGTTGCAGCCGCACTAGCATATATGAGTGGCTAACGAACTATTAGAGTAAGGGAAGATCCAACAACTTGTTGATGATCCCATCAATAGGTCTCTATCCACCTACTTATGCCAAACATAACACCACCTTGTCCCCTCTTTGTCGCCCCGGACGAACAAGAGCAATCAAGGCAACTCACACGTTGGCAACTTTTAAAGCATTATTAAATTGATGTTATTCTATGAACAAGGAGTAGGTATCAAGTCGTCTATAACCGCGGACACAACTTTTCGAAAATATTTAACCCTGCAGGGGTGTACCAACTGCCCATCATAGGCTTCGCATGTACGCCCAGTTCCCACTTGGCTGGGTAAACTCCTAAAACTCCGGAACGTCAGAGTCCCTCTAACTAACCATGCACAATTCCGGGTGGCCCCCGGGGAGTCGACATCCAATCCAAAATCCGTCCAAGATCTCGGATCGGACTCTTCCATCTCAACAAGGTTTGGGTTACTCGGACACCTCACGTGAGGTCCCGGCCCCTCGCCGGTCAATCTTGGACCAACAAAGGAACCACGTCCTCGCTGGTCCGGGTTGGTTGTAAAACTGCTGGGGTACCAACCAAGCACACACACGTATGCAAATAGTAAATCATATTTGGCCACCTATAGAACCGTATGAAGCTAGGTAGGTAAGACAAGGGGACCCCATAGAATCCCACACACGATTAGGCACGCTCATCAAGAAACACAATACCCGGAACTCGGGACGTAGGTGACTCAGATGGAACAAAACACCTGGAGGGAACATCCTGGTCTCCCATCTTTCGTCAAATATAAGTTAACATCATAATAATAAATATCAACCAATTTCTGATAATAGAATGATAAACCACCGAGCAGCAATGGGAATAAGCAGCAGGTAAAGGGCCGACACATACTAAGCAATGTTTAAGCAAGCAAGGTACATAGCCAAGAAAGATTTTGCTAGGAAGTGGGGGCATGGATGTTTGGGTTTACTTGAGAGACAACAATATATGGTGGTAGGATCAAGCAACCGTTCTATATACAGCTAGGAAAGCGAGTTGAAAGCTATAATGAATGATATATAAACCCCATGCCTGGGTAAGCAGTTGACGGAGCAGACGTGGCAGGGTCCTCGGGCTCGGTGTCAGAAATCTCCACGTAGGTCTCCTCGGCAGTCTCAGGTGCTAACGTAAGGTACCGGCAAGGAAAAGCACCCAAGTAAACATCGAGATCAAATGCACAAGCATAGCTGAGATGATCAAGTTTAACAGGCATGATGTGACCCTATCTAGTCAAATTTAAATGAAGGTGTTGACGACACGTCAACAACTTCATATGCAATTATTTATATTTTATGGCTTTGGTCATAGCCTTAATTTTGGTGTAAGTAACATGGCAACATGGAATGGCATGAACAACAATAACAAGTTAACAATAATAATAAGTACAAGGTGAAAATAAATCATCGATTACGGAGACGGAGAAGTGTCGGTGAAATTGACACCGGGAAGGTTCAACAGAAGAAAAGGATCCCAGACACTTGCATATGACAATATGCTAGGGCTGGTTCATGGATGCAAAGGATCAGAGATGACATGGCCCTTTTGAATTTGCAAACCAAGTTGGCAAATTGAAAGATCTAGGGGGGCCTTTATGCAAAATTAACAACACCTCAATAATTTAAGGCTCAATTTACAAAATAGACCTCACCATGGAGTTCATTGGGAAATTCTACCCCAAAATCATATATGGCAAGATATGTTTGAGGTAAAAATGCACAAGTCATTTGAAACAGATTTGAATTTGAATTAAAATCAAATTTGGAAAAGGAAAAAATGACAGGAAGAAAAAAAAGAAGAGGGCTCAGCCTCCAGCAGCACTGGGCCGCATACAGCCCCTCTGGCCCAAGCCAAGGCCTCACTAGCCTGAAAGCAGCCCACCATAGCCTCATGCCACTTGCAGGTGGGGTCTGTCTATCAGCCTCCCATAAAAAAAAGGGGGCTTAAAACACCACTGCCATGGATGCGAACGGGACGGCGGCGGCGAGACCTGGAGGGAGGGACGAGACCTAGGGTTCACTGGGGTCCTCTGGTGCTCCCCTTATAAAGGGGGGAGGCTCCAGCCACGCTGGTCGTTGTCGACGTCGACGCGCCGGCCGGCTGTGAGAGAGGAGGCCGACGGGGACCTCTCCACGCTGGAAAGGCGACGACTCCCATCCGCCCGATCGAGAACCAATGGCGCAGAAGCACTACGCGTACCGCTTCGCTGGCGCGGGCAAGGTGGGCTGCGGGGAAGTGCGGCGAGGGCTGTTGGGTTGGGCCTGGCAGGTTCTCTGCCCCCAGGAAAAAAGGGATTTTTCTATTTATCAAAACAGAGAAATCCCAAGAATTGTTGAGGGAAAACCATGACAGATAAAAACATACAAATTTTTTTTAGAATCCTTGCAATATTCTCCAATTCATAAAATTGGTTTGGCCATTTTTGGAGCAACTAAAATGTGGGACTATTTTTAAAATTCAAACTCACTTTGAACTGTGGCCCACATTTTTGGTGGTGGCAAAAATGGTGCAAGGTTTTTGAAAAGCTTGGGAAGGGGAAAGAATTGTCTATGCCAAGTTTGGGGTCAAGGGGAGCATGCATGCAACATGGAAAAAATCCTCAAACACCCTTCTTGAACCACTTTGTTTGAATTCAAAAGCAAATCAAATGAACTCAAAACTCCTTGGCATTTAAAATCACCACATGGAATTACAACATGTAGCACCATGTCAAGTTTGGAAGTCATTTGGCAATGCAAAATTACATCATGATACATAATTTGCTCTTGGGCTGTTATAGACCCCGTCTTACTTTGTGTGGGAGAGAAACACACTCCACTCCAATCTAGAACACATCATATGATTTTTCATGTTTATCTTTTTGCTGTTGTGTGTTCTTTATCTTTTCGTAGCTACTGCCATGTTTAGTTTTAGTTTTAGTTTGTCTTTAGCAAGAGCATTGGATTTTTTTTAGTTTGTTGCTGGAACTCTCTTTAATTTTCATGTTTATCTTGTTAAGAGAGTTGGTTGTTGCACAGAGTTGTGTCTTGTCTTGTGAGTAGGTAATTAATATTGCTATTTAATTTTAGTAGTAACTTGCAATAGTTTTTAATTATTGATGTGAGTAATGTTTGAACTTTTTGTGCCAAGAGCTCTAGCCTATTAGTGATAGGTGTCGTATGGGCAATCCGTATTTATTTTCAAAAACCTAAGAAACTAGTTGAGAACTATAGCTACTAGATGGATCACTAATCTTTGGAGGTTTCGAATATTAGAGTACACTCACGTACCATGAGTCGAGGATGCGCAAGGATAACCAAACCCCCATACAGTCCTCCTCGGGGTACTTGTCTCTTTGTGAACCTCCTTATTAGCTTGAGAGTTACCGATAATAAGTGCATGAGTTCTTCAATGTTGACACTTCCACCTCCTCATATTTGCTAGCCTCTCCTGTGCCGTGCATTGCTTTCTTCTCACTCGGAGAGTTGGCGTCCACCTTCGCCGGTACATCCAAACCCTTTGCATGATACGCTCTGTCATCATAAACCTCCTTATATCCTTCCTCAAAACAGCCACCATACCTACAACCACCTCTTCATGAATTGATCTTCATGTCATAGATGTTCCTGCTACACTGGCAGAGGCATACATTGCATACCTCATGATAGCTACATCTTATTTATTATTTGAGTACCTTGTAAAGTGTGAAAGATCTTCTATGCCCTCATGTAAATTAGAGTGTTGCCCTTAAGTGAGGAAAAGATCCCAAAGTGGACAAAATAAAAGATCCCAAAGAGGACAAATGAGAGTTAAGTCGAAAGAGCCGTTGAGGCCACCAAAAAAGTACAAAAAATAGAAAAAGAGGAAAAGAATATAAAAAGAGAGAAAGGGGCAACACTATTATCCTTTTGAAAGATCCACACTAGTACTCCCTCTTATCCTTCTACTCCATAGAGATGATCATTCATGCATATAGCTATGTGGGGACCTTCAAACTATAGAACTTGGCTTGCATATTCCAAGGATGAGCCTCCTCAAAAGAGATCTAGGTCTTCATGAGCGAGCAAGTTAGATGCACCCCCACTAGTTCCATTGTAGAGCTTTTCAGCTCATTTGTTCATCCGTTGCATGGCAATCCCTACTCCTCACATCATATCTATCTGGCCTTCTCGCCTATGATTGTCCTCATTCATGTGAGCCTTTCTCACCCTTTTTGTCTTCCTCCTCCACCATATTTCTCTCTTTGCCATCCTAAGTGTCAACTCTCGTGCTTACGCTCATCCATTGAATGAGTGCTCAAAATATCGAAAGGGAGTGAATCAAATTGACTTGTACCTGGCTAGTGGTCTGGGGACGAGTCAAGATAAGATTCCAAAAAAGACCAAGTGTGAAACTTTAGTAGATTGAGTTCTCAAGAAAAATACTTTTTTCTCATATTCCCTATTCTCCTTTTGCAGGCAAACACCATTTGGAGACATTCGATTCACGGACAGCGAGAGCTCTTGCACCTAATGTTCTTTCGTTTCTTGTTTCAATGCTAATATAGACTCTTGCATGTTATGACTTGAATTGAATCACATACCTTGATTTCTTTACTTTTCAAAGTTCTTATATGGTTGCTAGCATGTCACTACAGAAATTATTCTTGTTATCATTTACCTACTGGAGGACGAGCATGAATTAAGCTTGGGGATGTTGAAACGTCCCAAATGTATCGATAATTTCTGCTCGTTGCATGCATGTTTTGTGTGATATTGCTATGATATAGATACACTTTCATACACTTTTGATCATATTTGGACTAACCTATTAACTCAGTGCACCCCAGTGCCAGTTTCTGTTTTCTCCTGTTTTTCTATTTCAGTTTTCCCCCATATAAAAAGTGCTCCAAAAATCCGGGAAAAATCAGATAAAAATCAGCTTACCGGAAGCTTCCAGAGCCCCGAAGGAGGGCCGGGGGCCACCACCAGGTGCCCAGGCGGCCACCTGGCGCGGCCAAGGGCCTGGCCGTGCCAGGGGGGCGCCTGGACTCCTGGTGGCCCACCTGGCTGCCCCCTTCGCCTATTTAATCTTCGTCATGGGAAACCTCTGAAGACAGAAACCTTTTTTGCAATCTGTCATTTGTTCCGCCGCCGCCGCGCTTCCAAGATCGGGAGCACCGTCAGGACGCTTCCGGGGACCCTGCCGGAGGGAGGATCGACCTCCGGGAGCTTCTCCTCCACAATGGACACTTCCCGTATGTGCCGTGAGTAGTTTCCTTTGGACCATGGGTCCGTGATCAGTAGCTATGTGATGTTCTCCTCCCCTCTTTGTTCTTCATGGTTTAGACCTCGTGAGTTGCCATACATGATCTAGGCACATATGTAATCTTTCTGCTTTTGCTATGTTGAGTTTGATGGGATCTGATGGATTATGAGATTATGTTCAGATTGTGATAGAGTAATATAATTGGTTCTTATCTTTTGTATTTTTGCTCCGAAGTAATTCTTGCATGTTCTCCATTGCTTTTTATTGCTTTTGCCAAGTGGTAGGTAGTAAATCCAAGAGGGAACGTTATGCTCGATTGTGGGTACATGCCCCTGATGACACGCTTGAGTGACAGAAACATGAGTCTAGGGGATGTGCTGTGGCCACAAGGGGGAAAAAACGGTGCTTGTAACCGCGGTTGCAAGGATTGTTTACTTTACGCAAAGTTCTTTTTAATAGAGTGATCTGTTGCTTTGGGTTTACACTTTGGGTGGGGCTCGCAACTTAATACCAGCGAGATGTTCTGGATAGATATCTCAAGGTGGATGATTAGTAGTAGATGCAGATGGATTTCGGTCTACTTATTTTGGCGTACTGCCCATGCTTTTGAGCCTCTTCCTTCTTTTGTAGCATTGTTAGCATTGCGGTGCGTTTATAATCCTGTCCATTGCCCGCCTGTAATTTTTTTACCTCGCAGAGCAGTTTTATCGTCTTTTGGGAGAGAGATATCACTAGTAAACATCACAGTACCCCGGTCCATATTCTCATCATTGTTTACACGCTCATTTATTTTCTAGCTTTTACTTTCATATGCTATTATCATTATCCCTTGTGTGTTTGATCCTTTTTAAACAAAAAGACCGTAGAGGTTGACAACCTCTCTGAACTTCGTTGGGAGCAAAGTTATTTGTGTCGTGTGCAGGTCCAGGTGAAGCATGTGATTCTTTTCAGACGGCGCATCACTTGCCGAACCACCTACTTATCATTGCCGGAGTCCTACGACAGACAAACCCTATCCACTACATAGGGGAAATTTACTGCTATCCTACATCTCACCTTCCACTTGGGATAACCAACGAAGGGCGAGAAGCCATTATCACTTCCACGCCAGCAAGTACAGACATAGGTTACACATGATCTGCCTTAAGAAGGCCAGCACTAAAACAACAACGATCTAAAAGGCGAGGCCTCCTTCTTGGGAACCTCCAAACTACTCCTGGTTGACGAGGAACTCGACGTCATAGAGGGCATCGGGGATCTCCTGCTCCTGGACTCCAAGGCTCCAACATCGACTGCAGCGGCCGATCAGGCAAAAAAAAAGGGGGAAATAAAGCAAGGGTGAGTATCTAGCATACCCGCGAGTCTTACGTCCGCTACTAAGCATTAATGCATTTGTATCAAATGGAAAGGGGAGGCTGTATATAGTGGACTGCAAGGCAGAAATCAGAAAAACGATAAGAAGCTAGGCATATCGAAGACTAGCATCTTCTGATGAGTCTTGCAACACAAGAAGAGAAAAACCAACGGTTCATATAAAGCATAAAGTAACAATGCAGTAGAAGTTGCTGCAACATTGTATAATAGTAAGTTGTAATTATATAACAATTAACAATGCCTCTGAGTTCCCTTCCTCGACTTCCCTGTGAGGAAGAAGACCAAGAACCAATCAGTTTAATAGTAGTAGTTTGTAGTGGTAAGATCTAGCTTCAGCATAAAGCGTCCTATTACCGTGGACACGGCTATTCGAATAGATTAAACTCCCTGCAGGGGTGCACTCCTGTTCAACCTGCACGCTCGGATCTCCAGGGTGGCAGGCACCTTGTTAGGGAACGCTCCACCAAAGCTAGCCGACAGGCCGCAGCCCATCCTAGGCTGGACAAAGAGGCCATCCGCCGGACTATATCCTATGCGATCCGGGGTCTAGGACCCTCACCCTTCACGCTCCTGCACGGTGCGTGGCTGGCCGGTGAAGCAAAAGCAAATCCAAATACACCGCTCGAGCGAAGAAGACACCACTTCCCAGCGCAGGCCTCGGTACTTTTGTCGTCTAAAGAGATTTTGGACAAACTACGACGTAGGGGAGCCATAACTCCTTATCCCACGTGAAGGTAGTGCGTACAGACCAACGGGCCTATCAAGTCATTCAACGAACCATTTAGCATTTTAAAATTATCTCATAGACAACCATTATCGCTGTCTGACTAACAACACAACGGACAACGAACAACAAGGTCCACCGGTAACATCGGGGCCTACCCTGTCATCCCGTCAAAGCACGCAGTTACCAACAAGGTGAACCGTCTCCTTACCTTATCTCGGGTGTGTTCTTGGTAGAGCTCAACTTCTCGTGGTTTTGTAACTCTCGCGAGATACGAGCATGGCCCAAGAAGGCCAGTAACATCGGTCGTACCCTTCCTGTTGTTCCCGACGCAATACCGCTGGCGGGCACCGTTGGATCGCCCGACTCTTACCTTTAGGGAAACCGTGGTTTAGGACCCTAGGGAGACTATACAGAGTCAGCATCTAGTGGAGTACGAGGATTATTTGTCGATAGCACACACTTGATGTGGCTCGGCGGAGCCGAGCTAGGGGGCCTTAGGCGGTGTCTGCATTGTACCATATACCTGTTGAAGTTATACTAAATTGTATCCACATCACTCCCCTGAGTGATCACGGCCCGCTATCTAATTCCAGTTGACTAACAAAGCGCAGGGATCACTTTTGAGACAGTATAGGATATACGAAGGTACATCAAGGGGCGACAATGAGAGGCTATGCAATTGAATAGGATTGTAACGTAGCAGAGCAGTATCAATGCCTATTGCAGGAAAAGTACGGAAAAGATAGGTGATATCTGGGGAAGAGAATGGCTCTGCTTGCCTAGAAGCTCGACAGTAGGGGTAGGGTCGTCGACGAAGTAGTCGTACCTAGCAGCATTGTAGTCGAAAACAGCAGCGGGGTCCATCGGAGAACAAGGGGGGATGAAACAGTAAATACAAAGCAAGCATATACAAAAAGATGCACGACATGACAGATGCAATGGTAACGGTGTTCTAACGCGGTGCAAAGGGTTATGCTCGGAGCGGGAATTCATCCGGGGATGAAATACCGGCTCCGGGTGATTATCGACAGACGGCCCGGAGTGGAAGGTTCCATGTCTGTAGTGTCATGAATATCTGACAGACATGCGGATTGTGTATCTGTGATCGTTGATGCATTCCGAACAACTTTTATGTTCAGAACATTTCCATTCGGAAAGTTTTACCGATACCGAGTAATTATCGGACAGACAATCCAGAGGGGGAAAGTCTCGGCTTCGTTATGTTAGAGTGGTGCGCTGGTTATGCGGGTAGCGTATTCTTATTCGTTGTATTTTTATGGTCAACTTTCATGTATAAAGTTTTTGAATCTGACTTACGGTTTAAAAGTTCAAATTCAAATATTTAATCATTTGAAATATATTTTTAGAATTTCATTTATTAATTAAATAAACATTATCCACAACAGTGGAGTTGACTGGTCAAAACTGACCAGTGGGTCCCACTGTCAGCCTCACAATGTTAATAAAACATTTAATCAAATCTAAATAATCATTGGGACCACATGTCAATGAGACAAAGGCAATAATTAAGCAATCTAATTAATCGAGGGGTTATCTTAAGGACTGGGTTGTAAGGCCCGATATGCGGTAGTGTTCTAGATCTAGATGTGTCCATCCAGATCCGAGGGCAAAGCACATATCGGTCCCACCGCGACTTATGACAAATACATATGCCCCGGATTTCCAACATGATATCACAATATTACAGCTACAAGGATACAACATCTCATACAGTCGGCATACAACTGCCTTAAATACAATACATCAGCGGAAGATACATGTCTTAGTACAGAGTACAATCAAAGGCCTAGTGGCAAAGGTAAAACACACCATTCCCGTAACCACACGGGTCAAGGCTCTCCGCCGGGATCCGCCTAACTAGTCGTCGCCGAGTCTCCGCGAAGGCGTCCAGAAGAAGGGTCGTCAAGCTCCACTGAAGTCCAACATCGTTTGCATAACATGCGTAAAAGAGAAAAGAAGGGGTGAGCTATATCAACAAGTCTTGTAACTAACTTCTCACGGGTAAGATGGGGGTGGTGGTGAGGTTGCAGTCGCACAAGCAATATATGAGTGGCTAACGTTCTATATTAGAGTAAGATGAGAACCAAGCATTTGATGAGGAATCACCTCCAACAAGTCTTCCTATCATCTACTTACGCAAACATAACACCTATCCTAGCCTTCTCCTCCCCTTCGCATCCCGGCGAAGAAGAAGCAGTCAAGGCACACACACGTTGATCAAGTTTATTAAGATTATCTCAGTTGTTGTTGTCTATGACCAAGGAGTATGTAACGACCCGGTCCCGAAGGGAACCAAGTTTACTGTGCTTCTGTGCTATCCCTGTATCAGTATGCTAGCACATGCAGTACTCGATGAAATACCATAAATCACATGTCAAAAAGTAACGTAAATACATAGTATTTATTACCTTATATCTTTTGGGCTAGAATACACAGCAGAAACAATTAATACATATGTGGAGTCCCAACAACACCAACGGCAAAGTTGAGTGTAGACATCGTAATCCTACATCGCATCACTTACTCGTCGTATACAATCCTGCAACACCGAAAGTTACAACCCAAAATGAGTCAGTACTTTGAATGTACGACAAGTTACTCCTAAAAGAATATATAACAGACCTATTCTACATGCAATTTGGATGGTGCAAAAGCTCTAAGTTTCAATTTTTGCATAAAGCTGATTTTGTCCTACTCAAAGAGTATCATATCAGTACTACAAAGCTCATAATATGATTGAGTTGGTTTCTCCAAGTCAATCTATTCCCAAAGTTGATTAAACCCGATTGATTAATTAAAGATGATGAGATTCGTCAACATTCCCAATTCTAGATGCTCAAAGTTGTCCGTAACCAGGGACACAGCTAATAATGATCATTTTGTACACTCTACAGAGGTTTGTGCACTTTTCACCACAAGACTCAACCACCTCCTTTGGTATTTGCCACACTACATGCTGTATGGAAACAGGAAGGTCAAGACATGGTCTTTTAGAAGAGTTTCCCCTACTCTGGCGGTGCCCATCCCACCTACACAAAACTATGTTCGTAGAACCACCTAGTAAGAGTCGCTACAACTAATCAACCAAGCCAGAGCCCATAATAGCTTGTGGAAGCACACGTAAGCTTCTAGTTATGAAAAATATGATTGACCCCTTTATGCCTGGGTGGCATTCTGCAGTGATTACTGGCCATCTCCAGGTCACTCAGGAAAATCCACTGGTTCCTCCAGGGTACTCCAAACTATTCCACCCAGGTGGTTCATTAAGATTATCTTGGTCCTGTTTACTACTTAGTCACTCATACCTCATAATGGATCACTTCCCAATCCACGTCTACTTAGCAAAGCAGTATATTTCTACACGATGGCGACAATGATATAAGGTTCGGACCTACCTCAATGAACTACTGGGTGTAATAGTATAATATAATATATAATCCTATCAATGCATAATATTTAAGTTGGACTACAATGCATAGGAAAATTATAGGTATAACGGGAGTATGACCAAAAGAGTAACTTGCCTGGATCCTGAAGATGAAATATTCTATTCGTAGTCATCTCTCCTTCTTGTTACCATATATCTAACAGTAAAATAAAAATACTGCAACACAATTCAACACAACACAAATCCAAAGTAAAGATCCAAATAAAGATACAATTACAACATAAATATTTAGTTGTTACTATTAATAAACTAATTACGATAGCGGGGCTAGGTTGAGATAGGATCATGTTGGCTTGGATGGAAATATGATGCAACTCATATTCCGGGGATTGGATCAAATTGATACCAGTTAGGATTGAAGTATTGAGTATAAGTTCAAACGAATTGTGAGTACGTCAAACCCAATTGGTTTGTCTATAAGAATATTTGAATAGGAAATCCATTCTTGGATTGGATTCAAAAAGATTCGATAGGAACCGTGATGATCTTGTTGAGAAGATTGATTTTTTATAGCCAAATTTATAAAAGAAAGAGATATAACTAAATGAAAGCTAAGACAAAGGTTTGAGGTCAAAATAGAGTATTAATATGATGAGAAGAATGTGACAAATGTCCAAACAGAAAGATTTGGTTTTAAGGATCAAATTTGATGAAGAAAATAATTCCAAATAAATTATAGAATAAGATGTATATCAAATATACTCAAATTAAAAAAATAAATTTGAGTTAAATTTCGAATTATCAAAAGTGGAATATTACTAGACCAAAATAAACTACATTTTCAAGGAATCCGGGGATATAAAAATTGTCGAAAACCGACTTACGGGCTAGAAGATATGATTTTCTGAAGTTTGACCATTTTTGCTAAAATGAATTACGGGATTAATAAAAGGATGCCACGTGACGACATATTCGACGAACGGCGTCAGCTGCTCCAAACTCCGATGAGAAATTTCTCAGTACACGAGAAGAATTAGAGGGGGATTTTCGGGGAGGTGGTTGAGGACCTGTGAGGCCCAGAGGAAAAGAAATGAGAAGAGAGAAGAAAATAAATAAAAAGAGATGGGCTCAGTCCAATAGATTGCATTTCCTATTTTCTATTTGCAATAACACTATAATTTGGGAATAATTATTCCCAAATAAATAATAAAACTATATAGGTAAAATAAAATATAAAGAGTTTAAGAACATATATTTCCTTCTCTTAATACATTTTATAAATATATTTTTATGAAAATAATAATTCTTAAAGATATTACTAAACTCCCTAAATTAGTTTTTTGGGGTTTTTTTATAAATGGCCAAAATGTTTAATAAACTAATCAAGTACTCAAATGGAAATTTTTTAATATTTCCAATACTATTTTGGGAGAAGTCATATTATCTCCTCTCATTTATTAATTGAATTATTGGAAATATTTAAATATCTCTTAAACGTCAATATCAATTAAACTCCGATTTCAAATAAAATTCGAGAATGAGTATGGGACCACAATTTTTTTAAGAAAGTCATTTTATTCTCACTCCAAAATATTTAATTGTGGTTCCTACCAAGTTTCAAAAGGACAAAAGAAAGAAAATCATTCTTTGAATTTTGAATAAACTTCACAACCAAAATTTTCATTATTGGCTAAATGATTATCCAAATTTATTAACTGGTTTTGTAAAGGTTTAAACAAAACTCAAAAAAAGTTTTCATTTACCCTAAAATTCAAACAAGTAAATCTATATTATATTATTTATTAACGTTCCAAAATTTGGAGAATTTTGGGATGTTACAAAGTAGGTCTCAAGTCATCCATAACCGTGGACACGGCTTCTCGAAAAGATTTAACCCTGCAGGGGTGTACCAACTGCCCATTACAATGCTCCGCATGCACTCCCATCTCTCTTAGTTGCTACCCATGGCAGGCAACCATTTTATGATTTAGTTCAGAGAGATCTGAAAAGACAGGTCTCTCTAACTAACAACGCACAAATCCGGGTGGCCCCCGGCGAGTCGACATCCAACTCAAAAGTCGGTCGCGCTCTCGAATTGGCATCTACCATCTAGATGAGGTCGGGTTAGATACCAAAACCATATGGGAAGCCCCCTAGCCCCCTGGGGTTGACCAATAGGAGAAACCATGTCTTCGCTGGCCTAAGTTGTTTAAAATCTGCTGGGAGCTACCTGACACACACACGGTTTCACAAATGGTAAAACATCTTGGGCCACCACTAGAAATGTTTGAAGCTGGGTAGGTAAGAAAAGGGGACCCCGTAAAATCCCACACGCGGTTAGGCACGCTCGATCTTAGAACCAATACCCGGAACTCGGATCCTAGGTGACTGAAATGGAACGAAGCGTCGGGGCAGGATAGCCTAGACCTTCCATCCTTCGTCGTATATAGTCAACAATATAATAATCATATCATTCACAATAATATAATAATTTGATATCCAAATCCAAGGAGTAACAGGAGGTAACAATTGATAGCATCCTAGCATGCATACTAAGCAGTGGCTGAGCAGCGAGCAATAGTAACATAGCCGAACAAGGTTTGCTGGGATGTGGAGGACATGGCTGTTTGGGTTTATTTGAGAGGCATGGATATGAAGTGGTAGGATCAAGCAATCGTTCTATCCTACAGCTAGGCGCGAGTGAGCTGAAAGTTAGAAGCATGATATATGCTCCCCCTTACCTGATGAGAAGACGAAACCGAAGGTGTAGTCGATCGCAAGCTCGCATCATCTCCGAGAGGTACCCGCGGAAGCATACAAGAAGGAAGCACTGGAAAAGGAAATCGACGAGAAAGCATCTATTACTACGAAGAAATCACGAGCAAGCATCAAGAAGAAGATAACACGAGACAACGCACTACGGTATCGCATCTATCGTCGAGAGCGGTTACTAACATGTTAAGTGAGGTACTCGTCACACACGACGATACCGCACATTTAGAATGGTTCAAGTTGTTTAGCTACACAACATGAGCAAAGGTTATTCACATGGCATCTCACTCAAGCATGGCATATCGCACAATCATGGCAAGAGGTGAAGCATAAAGTAAACTATCTATGCTAGTCAATTTAAATGAGGTAAAATCCTAGACATGGTATATCGCTAAGTACCCCATAACAATTAAAGCATTTGGTACTGTTCTGCCCTAAACCATATTTTATGTTGGTTAACAACATCAAACAACATCATAAACACAAAGTACATGAAATTCTAGTCAAGTTACATGTAAAGAACACTCCAAACGGAGTTACGGTTAAAAAGATACAAGCATCACAAGTTATCGGTACATGCTGTTAACATCAGGTACCATACTTTAGAGCAATGAAACAATTAGCTACTGAATGAAAACATGCACCAGAATTATGTGAATCAACAGTAGGCATGACAAGGAAGTCATGGCAACAAAGTTTCATGTATATGAACATCAGGAAGAAGTAATTGTAACTCATGAAAAAAGCAATAAAATACTACTGGTCTAGGGACTTAGTGAAAAACAGGGCATGTGACAGTAAACAACAGGGTTGCACTTTGGCAGCTCAATAACTATATGAACATAAACCATATAATGACAAATAAAAGCATGGCATCAAATTACACATAACAAGGAGAAATTAATTACATTGAAGATAAATCATATGAGGCATGGATCACTAACTATAAGGCATCAAACTTGCAAATAAACATAAACAACAGCACATGTTATCAGGGTCACCACTTTGCAGCAAGAATTAATATAGCTACAGCCGGAAAACATGACAAAGGAAAGCATAGAATTGAAGTACATATGATGGTTACACATACAAGAAAGAATCAATAGCATAGGCCTCATGGATGTGACAGAATCATCAACCAAAGTTGCAAGAAAATAACTGCAGCAACAATTAACAGAAATAGCAGCAGTAAACATTCTGGTGCACACTTCAACAGAGATTAACAACAGCTAGATGGCTTCAAATGGATTAACTCACTAAAGATGAAAGTTAGAGCACATCACGAGCAACAATTTTCATTTTGGCCGCCAAGTCATCCGGGCTATAGATATACCGCAGATCGCATCACAAAACAGATCATAGCAACCAATTTTTCAGACTTAGCTGAAATTTAACAGGGAAAAGAAAAAGAAAAAAAGGTCAGCTCCGTCCTGGCTCACCTAGAGGGCCGAGGCCCAACTTGGCCTTTGAGCGCTGGATAGCGCGGTAGCGCCTAGGGCGAGGGAGGAGAGCGGGCCGACTCGGGCGTGCTGGGCCGAGGTGGGCACGCCGGGCCACCATGGCGGCTGGTGCTGCCGTCCCCGCCCTCGATTGGATCGGGCGGCGGCGGCGATGGTTGGCGGCGGAGACGACGGCCGGCTGCCGGCGAGGTGAGCAGCGTGGCACACGACAGTGCATGGAGGTGCGGAGGAGGGCGGCGGCGCCGTCTCGCGGGCGGAAGAAGCCGGCGAACTCCTCGAGCGGCGTACTAGCTTAGGGTCGGGCCTTCCATGGCCACGACGGCTCCGGCTGCTGAGCTCGCCGTCGGTCCCTGCGAGGAGAGAGGGAGGAGGTGAGGGGCGCTAGGGTGAGAGGAGAGGGGGGACGAGGGCGCGGGGCTGAGCGCGGTGGCTCCACGGCTGGAAACGGCGGTGCTCGGAAGCCAGATGGGCTCGGGCGGGCCTGACGGCGCCGTTCCATGGCCCTGCGGGGCCCAGGGCGCCCTATGCTGCGGTGGGAAGGCTGGGAGCGCGTCCTGGCCATTGGATCGACCGATTTGACGGTCAGATTTCCTTGGGCTTGTGTTTTCGGGGAGAGAGGGACCTAGGGGTAATTTTTGTGGCAGATCTGAGGGGTGGCTGCAAATTGGCTTAGGGGAAACCCTAGAAGGGCTAGGGGAGAGAGGAGGTCTTTATATAGGCTGTCCTGTATGGCAGGGTTATGTTGGGGTTCGGGGCAGAAAATACAAAATTTTCCATAACCTACGATACCCAATCCCAAGACCTATGCTATGGCGATGCAAGTAATTGATGGAATTAGATCACATACCAGTATGTAGTCCGTTAAGCGGGAAACGTTCCCGCGTGAACGTGGTTGGTGTAGTCGTACCGGCAATCCCCGATGACGCGCAGCTCCACGATGACTCCGATAGCCACCCGGTCCTTGAGACCGATGACGGGATTACGTCCCCGTCGGACCGTTGTTGGTGAAGACGCCGCGATACGGCCACGACGATGAAGTAGTACCACGAGTGTAGTGCCTCGCATGATTATACACATACAGTATACCCGATGTCCCTCCGGGCTCCGAACCATTAGAGCCCGATTCCAGCAGCACGACGGCGTGAGTATGGTGGAGAAATCCCCAACCAAGTATAGACTCCAAACAAGGGGAGTCCACACAAGGAAGGAGAAAGGAGGGAGAGAGAACTGCAATGTTGTGAAGAAAAGGGCACCCCTACCCCTCCTTATATAGCACAAGGAGGGGGGACAACCTCCATCCCTCCACGAGGTGGGACTAATCCCACCAAGGGGGGTTGGTGCGCCGGCCAAGGGGGAGTGGGCCTCTCCCTTGGCGCATGGCCCAAGGGGGGAGGCTCCCTCCTCCCCTAATGGGCCTCTTTAGGCTCATATGCCTTTTCTTCCTTTATTAATTATATTTTAATATTTAATTCAGATAATTAAATAATAAAACATTAATTAAACATTATCAAATATATTTTGAACCTTTCCAAATACCGAGAACAACTTTCGGCCTTCACCGAAACAATTCCGGTGTTCTCTCCTATTTCTCTGGTGATCCCGAATCTATCCTTAATGCGTCGAACACCCTTAAGTGTAACACCCTACGGTCCGGGAAACAGCAGACATGATCGAGACAATCTCATTGATCAATGACTAATCAATTGGACCTGGTTACAATCCTTGATAGCCCCTGCGCTTCCATCGAATGAACTCCAATCGCTGTTGGATCCGTTAACCGAGTGCCTATTCCCTTTGTCCTACGGTACTTTGCTTTTCCGAGGATTGATTATCGGTATCCAATATAACTAGTTTATCCTCGTTCTCAACAAACAAGTTTACTCGTTCCCATGATATTACAACTCCGTGACCTATTCAAATGTTTGCGCAAACCTTATGATGCAATATCACCGAGTGGGCCCAGAGTACCTACCCGTCACTCCCATGGACAAATCCCGCTTTGATCTATTTGCATACTCATCAACCATCTATTTCAGAATACCCAAAGTGCACCGTTATGGCCAGCACATTTCAGTCAGGCGGTGGGATACAAATCAAAGTCTCCTCATAGATGACAATTATGTATGATCATTACGGTCAAAGAATCTGGTAACTACGTTATAGTTATCGCCATGTCGAACTATGTGACTTGATCACATCGCAACAATTCTGGTGGGTGTATGTCCAGCATATCATTATCCCAATGATACGACTCCATTGCTAACAGACTTATTTGTCTCATGATCAGGAAACCTTGATCATCAATCGCCCAATGGACTAGTATACTAGAGTTAACTAGGGACCTGGTTGTTCGTATACCACACATGTATTAAGGTTTCCTCTTAATACAGTTATAGCATAGTATAAAACATATTATGAACTAATGGAATATGCTCAATAAAAAATGTTTTATTTTCCTCTAGGGCACATTCCAAACAGTCTCCCACTTGCACTAGAGTACAAATAATCTAGCTGCATTTTTCTGTGGATCATAACTCCATATCATGTCTATGGTAATAGATCATGCTTGCTTGTGGAAAAGGTTGTATCAACGTTTTGAACCATTCAGATCCGTATGTCTTTTGCAAATCATTAATGTCACCTAGTTTGACATTCCTTCATTATCCATTATAATGATGAGGTATATATCCTTGGCGGTGGAGTGAGACTGTGTTCGTTGTGTTTCAGCAATGACGTCCGTTGGATCACACGGACCTTCACTTAGTCATGCACACTAATAACTCACTTAGTCAGAAGTCAAACTTCTCCAACCAAATTATAACTCCTGCCACTTCTAAAGTAGCCACATCAATGTAGACTTATTCCTTAGTGCATTGTATGCAACCTGTATGTCTAACCATGTTTCTTTCAACTTAGGCATTTATTAGTATGATATCTCAATTTTCTAGGTTAGTGTCAGAACTTGAACCAGCATAACATTTATGGTCAAGTCCACTATCCTTTACAAATTTGAGATGTATCCTCAATTCTCTCTAGACACCAAAGGATAAACTTAACTCTTTGTTCAATGATTTACTCATAAACCATATCACAGCATGTTCTTACTACTAAGAACTTGGATCACATTACGTCGAGTACATAACTCTTGTTTTATATGAAATAACCTATGACAAAGGCATAGAGGATCCAGCACATCCATTTCTTTCATTTAATTAACCATTGTTCTTGTATTAAGATTAACTCGATACTTCTCTTGGATATACAAGTAAGAACTACTTCTTGTCTTGTCCCATTCTGAACTCCTTCAGAATCTTATCCAGGAAAGTATTTCGACTCAATGATTATCAAGCACATTGATCTATCTTGATAGATTTCAATGTTTAATAGTTGTTCATCTTCATTTATGAAAGATTCAAATAATCATTAATACCAACTACACCATTCACAATATGTTATCCATATATGAGAATGTTGTCATGCTCCCACTCAAATATGTCATGCACATATTAAGTTCAGGATAACACTCATATAGCTCCCACTCAAATATGTCAGTGACATATAAGATATGGATAACATCCACATGGCTCCCGCTTAGATATGTCAAACACATATTAAGTTCTGGATACTAACCACATGGCTCCTACTCAGATTTATCAGTTACATATAAGGATAGGATAATACTCCCATAGCTCCCACTCAACATATGTCGTCTACATATTAAGTTTCAGGAAACTATTCTGCTCCCACTCATTTTCATGCAAATGCATGTTTCCTCGATATTCTGGCTATGTCCAAAATCATTTCATCATTCATCAAATCGAGAATTCCTGTCATGAGACACTAGAATCCATATGTTTTCAAAACCTTCTTGTTGTACCAATTATAACACTAGTTCAAATGCAGGATTTGAGGAAGTCACGCTATTGATAAAAATTTGGATTATGTTTCTATGAACAAGGAGTAGGTCTCAAGTCGTCCATAACCGTGGACAACCGTGGTGGGCACATCGGCCCACCACGGCGGCTGGTGCTGCCATCCCCGTCCCCGATTGGATTGGGCGGCGACGGAGACGGTTGGCGGCGGAGACGAGGTGAGCGCGGCGCATGTCGGTGCATTGAGGCGTGGAGGAGGGCGGCGGTGCCGTACCGCGGTTGGAGGAAGTCGGCGAGCTCGTCGGGCGGTGTCCGAGCTCGGGGTCGGGCCGGCCATGGCCATGGCGGCTCCGGGGGCTGGGCTCGCCGTCGGTCCCTACGAGGAGATAGGGAGGAGGTGAGGGGGAAAGGGCGAGAGGAGAGGCGGGACGAGGGTGCGGGGCTGAGCGCGGTGGCGGTCGGCGGCTCCACGGCCGGAAACGGCGCTGCTCGGAAGCCAGATGGGCTTGGGAGGGCCTAGCGGCACGGTTTCACGGCACTGCGGGGCCCAGGGCGCCCTGTGCTGCGGTGGGAAGGCTGGGAGCGCGTCCTGGCCGTTGGATCGCCCGATTCGACGGTAATATTTTCTTGGGGCTATGGTTTTCGGGGAGAGGGGGGCCTGGAGGTAATTTTTGTGGCAGATCTGAGGGGGTGGCTGCAAATTGGCTTAGGGGAAACCCTAGATGGGCTAGGGGAGAGAGGTGGTCTTTATATAGGCTAGCCTGGATGGCAGGTTTACGCAAATTCCCCCGGTCTCTCTCGCGCCCGTCGGGTACTCCAAATTTCTAACCGCCGGGAGTGCATACGACCTCCGATTCGGACAAAATCTCGAACCACGTGCTCAGCGCGGCGAGCCCGTCCTTCGTACCTCACTTCAATATTGTTCCGCGAACATTTTCCGGTGCCCAATAAAATAATACATTTAATTATTAAATGGGATTTTTTGTTCCGATGGCGATGGCTGGTCCAGCGCCGAAAGTTGCAATGGTGCCCCGGTGAACCCGGTGCCGCAAGGGTCGTGTGTCGTTTGGTAAAAAGGTTTAGTCACGACTGCCGATACGAGAAAGAGGCGGACATATTCACCGATAAATAAATCAACGAAACAAATATTGAAAACAATTCTAGCAATCAACAAAATAAAGCAACAAACAATTTTTTTAATTTTGGTGAAAATCCCGGGCTGTTACATGGTCCCACTTGTAAGTGACACCAGGAGTTATCTCCAGTTAAAATGAAAAAAAGTTTATTAGAGGGGGATGGGGCCCACTGTCAGTGGTTGTGGCGGGTTGATTAGCTTAACACCTAATGATGTTTCTTACAGGAGGGGTCCACTGGGAGGCGACAAATCCACGCCGGCGACAAGCAAGTTGACGTTGTAGTCCACGGGAGCACGCGGGAAGGGGCTTGTTCAAACGGGCAGTTCATTGCGCATCGATTGGTGGTGGTCTCGTAGCCGCACGATCGATTGTTCAGCAGTACCGCAGGCTGATTGCCGAGAAGTGGTGTTGTATTATTTCCTCGCGCGATGTTGTCTTATTTGGTTTGCTTATGCTTCACCGGCCAGCCACGAACCGTGCCGGAGTACGTCGGGGTTGGGGTCCAAGGCTCTGCGTACTTAGGATTTAGACCGACGGATGGCCTCTCTATTGAGTTTGAAAGATGGGCTATGGAGTGTCGGATAGCCTCGGTAGGGCATTCCCTAACAAGGTGTACGCCTCCCTAGAGATCTGTGCGTTGTAGTGTAACATCAGTGCACCCCTGCAGGGAAGATTAATCTCTTCGGATAGTCGTGTCCATGGTCAGAGGACGATTTATGCTGAAGCCAGATCCTACCACTAGAAACTATTACTATTAAACTGTTGGTTCCGAGTTTGCTTCCTCGTAGGGAAGTCGAGGAGGTGATCTCTAAGGCATTATTAACTATTACAACTTTCTATTATACAATGCTGCAACAACTTCTGTTGCATTTTTACTTTATGCTTTATTTAAACTGTTGGCTATTCTCTCCACATGCTGCAAGACTCGTCGGAAGATGATAGTCTTCGATAGGCCTAGCTTCTTATCCTTATTCTGATTTTTATCATGCAGTCCACTATATATAGCCTCCCTTTCCATTTGATACAAATGCATAAATGCTTAGTAGCGGACGTAAGACTCATGAGTATGCTAGATACTCACCTTTGCTTTATTTCCCCCTTTTTGTTTTGCCTGATCGGCCGCTGCAGTCGACGTTGGAGCCTTGGAGTCCAGGAGCAGGAGATCCCGGATGTCGACCACCGCAATGTGAAGATCCCCGATGCCTTCTACGACGTCGAGTTCCCCTTGACCAGGAGTAGTTTGGAGGTTCCCATGAAGGAGGCCTCTCCTTCTCGATCTGTTGTTATTTGTGCTAGCCTTCCTAAGGAAACCTTGTATTCTTGTGTCTTTACTCAGATACTATTGCTTCCGCTAACTTTGTGCTTTCGAGCTGTTGTATTCGAGCCCTCGTGGCCCCTGGCTTGTATTAAACAACTTGTATTATTTTATTTGTAGAGTTGTGTTTAGATATCTTACCGTAAGCCCCTGATCTCGATCGTGTACCTTGCGTGTATGATTATTGTACACGGTCTGATTTTGGGGGCGTCACAATGCCCCCATGCACCCCAAGAAATTTCCAAGGAGACTCAAGCGTCTAATCTTGGTAATGCCCCCGTGCATTCCCTTCTCCATCAACAATCATCAGTTCATCCTTCTCCATGCTATATTTTTATCAATTCATGTGTTATGTGTTATATGCTTGGAGCGTCTCGCTCTTTACTTTTTAGTTTGTTTTAGTTTTTCTTGATGTTCATAACAAGTTGGACCCTAGGCTTCATTGTTTGAGAGAGAAACACGCCCCACTTCACCCTAGAACACAACATAGGTTGAATGCTTATCTTTGTTTGTGTGTTCTTTATCTTTTCGTAGATACTGTCATGCTTAGCTCTTGTTTTCATGCTTATCTTTTTAAGAGCTTTTATTTAGGTTGTTGCTTTTGGAAATCTCTTGAGTTCTCATGCTTATCTTGTTTAGAGAGTTGGTTTGTTGCACTGAGTTGTGTGTCTTTCATGAGTAGGTAATTGAGGTTGCTATTATAAGTGTAGTAGTAACTTTCAATAGTTTTGAGGTATTGATTTGAGTAATGTTTGGAATTTTGGTGGCAAGAGCTTGACCCTATTAGTCATAGGTGTCATATTTTTGGCAATCTGTGCTTATCTTCGAAAACTACAAAAAACTTATTTGATAACTCTAGCTACTAGATGGATTGCTAACCTCTAGAGGGGTTGGAATATATATACTACCCTCACCTACCATGGGTTGAGGATGCACAAGGATAACCAAACCCCCATACACTCCTCCTCTTGGTACTTGTATCTTTGTGATTCTACTGATTAGATAGTGCATGAGTTATTTGAACTAATGCGAGTATTTGATTGTTGGCACTTCCACCTTCCATATTTTTCTAGCCTCTTCGGTACCATGCATTGCCCTTTCTCATGAGAGTTGGTGCAAACTTCTCTAGTGCATCCAAACCCTTGGCATTATACGCTCTGTCATCATAAACCTCCTTATATCTTCCTCAAAACATCCACCATACCTACCTATCAAGGCATATCCATAGCCTTTTCGAGATACATTGCCATGCAACATCCATCATCTGATGACTTAATCTTCATGGCATACATGCTTTTGCTTGATAGTAGAGCCGCATGCTAGTTGGGCCTTGCCCTTATCATTGCTACATGACACGCTAGTATCATTGCATATCCTGATACACTGGAAGAGGCATATATGTGCATACATCATGATAGTTTTTCATTTTTCTTTATGTTGAGTACTTCTTGTAAAGTGTGAAAGATCATCTATGTTCTTGTAAAATATAGAGTGTTGCCCTTAAGTGAGGAAAAAATCCCAAAGAGGACAAAATAAAAGATCCCAAAAGTGGTCAAATTAAAAGATCCCAAAGAGGACAAATGAGAGATAAATAGAAAGAGCCACTGAAGACACACAAATACAAAAGAAAGAAAAAAGAAACAAAAAAAAAGAGAGAAGGGGCAACACTTCTATTCCTTTTGAAAGTTCCACACTCGTACTCGAAAGTCATATTTGTACTCCATAGAGATTTTCATATCATTCATGCATAACTATGTGGGGATCCTTACACTATAGAACTTGGCTTGCATATTTCAAGGATGAGCCTCCTCAATGAGCTCTAGGTCTTCATGAGCAAGAAAGTTGGTGCACCCCCACTAGTTCCATTGGAGAGCTTACCTTCTCTCATATGTGCATCAGTTTCATGGCAATCCCTACTCCTCACATCATATCTATCATTTGGCTTTCTCTCACATGTTATTGTCCTCATTGATGTGAGCCTTTCACACCTTTTTTGTCTTCCTTCCCCATCATTTTTCTCTTTGCCATCCTAAGTGCCAACATATCTTGCTTGCGCTCATCCATTGGATGAGTGCTCAAATTCGAAAGGGAGAGGATCAGTTTGACTTGTGCCTGACTAGAGGTCTGGGGATGAGTCAAAATAAGATTCTGATGGAGACCAAGTGTGAAGTTTTAGTACATTGAGTTCTCAATTAAACTATATAGTATTTTTATGCTCTAAACCCATCTCCCAATTCTTGCACGCAAACACCATTTGGAGAATTCGAGTCACGGACAGCGAGAGCTCTTACACCTTTATGTGCTTAATTTGCTAGTTTCATTACTAGATATAGAATCTTGCTTGTTATTGTCTTGACTTGAATTGCATATCTTACTTGCTTTACATTGAACTTTTTATATGTGTGTTAGCATGTCACCACAAAATTTATCTGTGTTATCATTTACCTACTCGAGGACGAGCAGGAATTAAGCTTGGGGATGTTGATACGTCCCAAGCGTATCTATAGTTTCTGCTTGTGTTATCATTTGGGTGACATTGCTATGTGTTTTGCTACAGTTTCATACCTTTTTACACATATTTGGACTAACCTACTAACTTAGTGCACCCAGTGCAAGTTTCTGTCTGCTAATGTCTGTGAATTGCAGGTTTCTACCCATATTTACAGTGCTTAAAAAATTCCAAGAATAATATATAAAAACTCAGCGTAACGGAAGTTTCCAGAAGCCCGAAGGACAGCTGGAGGGGGCCACCCCCTCCCAGGGGGGCCACCTGGCGCGGCCAGGCATGGGGCCGCGCCCACAGGCCACCTAGGAGGTGGGCACCTCCCCTGGTGCCGCCCTTCGGCCTATATTTACATCCCGATGCAGAAACCCTAAAATAGAATACACATCGCGATTTTCACCTCTGTTACGCCGTCGCCACGATCCCGATATTGGTACCGCTAGAAGACCTCGTCTCGGCACCCTGCCAGAGGGAGGATTTATCTCTGGGTTGTTCTCCACCACCATGAGCGATTCCCGGATGTGCCATGGGTAGTCCCCCTTGGACCATGGGTCCATGACGAGTAGCTATGTGATGTCTTCTCTCCAATATTGTGCTTCAATTTTTAGTCCTTGTTAGCTGCCCTACATGATCAAGGCATCTATGTAATTTTCCTGCTGTTGCTTTGCTGTGTTTGCTGGGATCCGATGGATTATGAGATTATGTTCAGATTAAAATGAGTTATATATTTGGTTCTCCTTTTATATTTTTTCTTGAGTAATTCTTTCTTGTTCTCCCTTGCTTTTTATTGCTTTGGCCAAGTAGTATACAATAACTCCAAGAGGGAGCGTTATGCTTGATTGTGGGTTCATGCCCACCGATGTCTAGCTTGAGTGACAGAAACATGAGACTAGGGGATGTGATATTTCCATCAGGGAGAAAACAACGGTGCTAGTAACCGTGGTTGCAAGGATTGTTTACCTTACGTAAAGTTTGTAAATGCAGTTGTCTGTTGCTTTGGGTTTACACTTTGGGTGGGGCTCGCAACTTAATACCACCGAGATGTTTTGGATAGATATCTCAAGGTGGATGATTAGTAAGTAGATGTTGATGAATAAACGGTCTACTTGTCTTGACGTACTGCCCATACTTTTGAGGCTCTAACTTTCTTATGGCATAGTTAGCATTCCGGTGCGTTTATAATCCTGTCAATTGCCAAGTTGTAATTTGTTCACCCATCTTAGCTGTTTTATCGTCTTTTGGGAGAGAGACATCACTAGTGAACATCATGGGACTCTGGTCCATATTTCCACCATTGTTTACACCTCAACTATTTACTTCTTTATTTCCTTTCAGTTGCAATCACCATCACTATTTCCACCATGCATTTGATCCTTTGTAAACGACAAGGCCGAAGAGATTGAAAACCTTTCCGTACTCGTTGGGAGAAAAGTTATTTGTTTCTGTGTGCAGGTCCACGTCAACCATATCTCCTTTAGGCAACATAATCTCTGGCGCCGTTGACACCTACTTGAACAATTCAGAGTCCTGCTGGTACGATAACCTTGCTATTATTACTGAGGGAAATTTGCCTCTAGCTACATCTCATCCTTCCACATGGGGTAATCAATGAGGGGCGAGAAGAAGACAACTTCCTCGATAGCATCAAGTATGCGTCGAGGTCACACCCTACCGTAGAGTCGATGATCTGGTCGATTCGGGGCAGTGGGAAGTTGTGTTTTGGGCAGTGCTTGTTGACTGGCCCGTAGTCGACGCACATGCGGAGTATGGGAGTGTCCTTTTTGGGTACTAGCACTGGGTGCAACCCATGTGGCCTTCGTTGTTTCGTGGATGAATGGTTCGTTGATTTATCTGTTGATTTTTTCTCCAATAGCTCTGCGTTTTGGCTCGGAAAATTGCCGCAGGGATTGCTTAACTGGTTTGGTGTTGGGGTAGATTTTGAGTGAATGTCGGCTAGGAACCATGCAAAGATCTTCCATTGCTCATGAAGGAACTCGACGAGCGCGCTTTCCGGTTCTATGGGCAGGTTGGCAACAACTCGTACTGTCTTGGATGAATAAGTGTGGTGCACCTGATGGGTTGTTTGTCGCTGTCATTGCTGAAGTCATGAGTGATCTCCTTGAGTTCGTTGTGACTGGCTACTAGGAAGAGGTTCTTGTCGGTCAACATTCCAATTTCTGTGAGTTCTTCTTGTGCTCCGAAGGTGTCGGATATCTGGTGGAAATCCTTGTCGCATTTGTCAGACCTGATGAAACTTCCATTGATGGTGATGAATCCTCTGGGTCATGGCATCTTGAGCTTGAGGTACGCGTAGTGGGGATGGCCATGAATCGGGCGAACGCTGGTCGACCAAGTACAGCGTGGTATTTTGATTGCCATCCTGCCACTTCAAAGTCAAGGTTCTCCTTCCTAAAGTTGACTTTGTGCCCAAAAACACCGTCGAGGCTGATCTTTCCGAGCGGTGAGATTGCCTTGCCGGGCACAAATATTGTGGAAGGTGGTGTCAGAGGTCTTCAGGGCGGAGGTTGCGATGAACATCTCTCGCAGCGTCTTGGTTAAGATGATGTTGATGCTACTGCGTCCGTCCATGAACACACGCGACCTGTCGTAGGGTCCTATTCGAGCTTCGAGAACTAGGGTGTGTGTCTTGTCCTGGGGAGGGCTGGCGGATGATCTTCTTGGGAGAACTTGATGTCAGTGTTGGAACCCCAGAGGTAGTAGGGTACTGCTGGGTGTGAGGTGGTGGCCAGGTGGACTTGGAGGGTGATCTCCTCTTGTTGCTTGCTAGATGGGTGCCCTTCTTGAGTCATGCATACCCGTCCATAGGTTGGTGGGTAGTCTTCTTCATTGTGAGGTGCTTGGTGGTGTTGTTGTGCTACAGCCTCCAGGCGAGGTGGAGCCAAGCGTGCACCATGGGTGTACTGTCCGCGGGTAATGTTTGCGGGTGGATGGATTGGCTGCTGCGCGTCCCTTCCATGTGCTTCAAAGAGTTGGTTGAAATGTCTGCAACTTCTCAGTGTGTGTCCTGTTTTGAGTTTCCCTTGTTTGTCTTCAAAAGAGTGGAACGAAAGGGGCCGTCGGGCTGGTCTTGGAGCAGGCATTTTGCACCTCTGTCGTCGTGTAGTTGATGCGGCTGCCGTCTCCGTTTAAGTGGCGAGTCCTCATAGATGTTTCGTCGAGGCTGGTGGTTGTCGTTACAACACATGTCTTCTCTGCTGTTGGGGAAATCACTCGTGATCATCTCGATTCCCTAGTTGTCGTGGGAGTTGCGCTTGGATTTTTTCCGTGGTTGTGCCATCTGTTGTTGTTGAAGTGATCGCCATAGTTGCGATTGCTGATTATGGTTATCTTGGGGCATGTGGCGTGGTCGATGTTGGTAGTCTCCACATGGGAGAGTTCCTTGATCAGGGAAAATTCAACATTGATCCTGGTTGATGATGGTGTCCTGATTGGTGTCGATCTTAGCCTTGCGGATGTTGATCGGGCTTGATTAATGGGGCGGAGAGTGCTCTGTCGATTGACGTAGGTCCAAAATCCTTCGAAGGCCGGATCCGTGCCTGCGCCGATCTGATGAGATCAACCCAAATATCGGAAGGTGCGCGGTGAAGAAGAGGGACCCGAACAAATCGGTCTCTGCCCGAGCCGCCGACATGTCGAGTGCTGGTGACAGAGCCGCCGATTTGACAATTTCCGATGATGGAACCACCAAGACCGTAAATCCAACTTGCGTCTTTCCCACAGAAAGCGCCAATTGACGAGGGTGGACCTCGGAAAATCCCATGGTTAGGTATCCTGGGCTGATTGAAGGGAAAGGATTGTGTAGTTGGTGATCTCGTCGGCTAACAAGAAAAAGGGATTACCGAGGTTAAGAGCCGTCAATCGGTAAAACCCCTACTTCCTCCTCGATCTACTATATGAAAAAGGTGTTTACAGCGGTGGATTCAACGAGATTGCTTAAGCCGAGAGGTGTTGCTAGATGTATATGCGATGTCCCTAGAAGTCCCCCCTACCAGCCTTTATATACTAGGGTAGGTCCCGAGGAGTCCGGCTAGGGTTACATGAGATTTACTAATCTACGTTACCTTGTATGCCAAGTCTTGGACTCCAAGTCGTTTCGGTAGGAGTTCCCTCGGTTGGGACCAGCTGGCTGATGTTCGGCCTTCCGAGGCTTCTAGTGGGACACATGTCTTGACATGCACTGGGTACCCTCAAGGTGGTGTCGGTAACCAGGAACCAGGGTGTCCTGATGACCAACCCCTAGAGAAACCTTTTCCGGATCATCTCTATAGAGAGATGAGGGGGACCCCCCTTCCTCTCTCGGACGAGGACCACAAGAGGTAGAACTCAATAAAATTACATCCGAGATCATAAGGCATGAGTACCACCAAGAAGAGGAGTTATCGGAAGGTGATGCGTCGGACCATGATGCATCACGTCCGGAGGAACAGCGGCAAGAGTAAACCATAAGCATCGTTTCCCGGGAACATCAATCGCCTAGGAACGCTCCACCTCAGCATCAAGATAGTGGAGTCCAAGCTGGCGTCCACCGCCCGACCAGGCGAACAGAGCATTTAAGGACACACAATAATCTATACCTTAGCACTCGGGGGCTCGAGAGCAACCCTCCCCCTCGAGGCGTTATTTGCATTCGCGACAATATAAATTTTGGCACTCGGGGACTTGTGCAACCTCTCCGCCCCCGAGGCGTTATTCACATTCATGACAACATACACTTTGGCACTAGGGGGCTTGCACAATCCAGCCGCCCCGGATGCATTATTCGCACTCGCGGAAAATTTCAACTTAGGCACTCGGGCACTCGAGCACGCCGACACACAACTCACCCACATGTGTTCTTTGCTCATGCACAAACTTATCCTTCAGGCACCCAGGGGATCTGTCGCCCCTGTGAAGCGTCAATAAAAATCACAACCGTCCCCGTACCTAAGCACTCGAGGGCTTGGGACAAGTCATCATTCTATTGTGGCGCAAGAAATCGCGCGATAGTAATTATTACAGCAATCGAAAACTTAGCAACCTGAATGCTACTCTTCAACTACACTTCCAAAAACCAGGAGTGTGCACTATAAACTACAAGAAGCACTAGTTACTCTTTTCACGAGTCTATATACGACTACAGGTGGTTACGAAATAACTCCTGATCTATCACTTATATGGACAACTCAGCGAAATTTGCACACACTCGATAGACCAAAGCCTCCGGCCAATCGCCAATGATTGACCGAAGCCACGGGGGCTACTCCCATCGGGAGCGCTGTCGCACACCCAATAGATTAAAGTCTCGTCAAAAGAAGAAAAGAAAATAAGGGCCAAAATAGTGCAATGAAGTTAAAAAGGCTTTCCAATATATTGAATACATAAAGGATTACAAAAGAAGACTCTTTACATCAAAAGGACCACTCCACACTGCATCGAGCATCATCACAGACGAAGGAAAATTTACAACCCTAAATTTATATGACAAAGCCCGCCGGAAGACACGCTTGATAAACTTGTCCTACCGACGCAAGCTCTTGATTGGGGGATTGACATCGTCGTCCTGCTCAAAACTAGAGTAGCTATCACCACCACCACCAGACAACGACTCAGAGGAGCGAGAGCTCGTGATGTTCCGGCCAGACGAACTCCCGCTGGGTGCAGAGATTCAAGTATCACTCGAACCTCCCGAGTCGCCAGCAGAAGAAGAAATGGAAGCACCAACCGCGCCTCCAGAGCCGTCGTCGCTTGAACTCTCCCAACATGGCTCCAGTCGGTTACCACAGCCATCAAAGGCTCTAATGGAGAGAGTTTCCTCTGCATCGAACCGGCAGCAGAGACTGTCACCCTTGTGTAAATTAAACTGGCGGGGAAACACCGTCTACCTGGACTCCAAGAAAACCAAGGATGAAGACTCAACCTGGATCATCACCCACAATGGCCAATACATATACCCTTGGAGGCGCAACCAGAGACCATCCTAGCCCAGTTCAGAGACAAGAGAGGAAAAAATAAAAAGGAAGAGGAATCCGTCCAACAATGCAGCTACGGACAGAAAGAACAAAGTCATGGGCGCAGACGCCCTCATCCACAGCCGCAGTAGAAGAACTCTTCAAAGAACCTCAGCGCCCATTGAGGAAAAGTTGTTAGAATGGCCACTCGAGTCTTAGAATCTTACAACCTTATGATCCAAATTAGCCCCTCTGATTCTACGATTTTTCTCATAGAATCTAAGATTCTACGATCCTGGTAGATAAGATTCTACGATTCACGATCCTATCAATGGAGTTCTGATCTGATTCAGAATCTCGATTCTGACAATTTTGGTCGGCGGCCACGGCCGGCGTTGCCACGTTTAGCATGAGCGCCAACAGATCCACGGGCACGACGCTTTGGAGCCATGAAAAGGAAACAAGAGAGAAGATGAATGGGAAGAGGATGGATTGCCAATCGAAAAGCAATAACCCATATATATACTCCCCATCAAGGGTAAAGGGGTAGTTTTCACTAAATGAGGAAGAGGTAGCGGCACAAGGTAAAAATTAAAGATAGGAGAAGGAAACGCTGCAGACTCCAAGACAGATGTGTCACTTCGTATACACAATCCATTAAAACATGGAAGTAAATTTCACGTTTCCACACATCCTTGGAAACCCAATAGCCGGAATGAGTGCAACAATCAAATCCGCACGCACATCGAAGCGTCATCATAACCACAGGCGGAAGTGACAATTCACAGCAGACTACTATCATTGAGAATATGTCATCAGTATCACAACAAGCATCATTGCGTCTCCACACAACGGATGGTCGCACCAAACAAGAAAAGATGCCCTTGTTCATTTATATTTTATCCACTAACCTTGTTACTCTTAGCAGAGAAAAAGCTACATGAAGCACCTTACAAGGTTTCGAGTGATCCCTACCCTCAGCATAATCAGCAAAAAACACCTCATTAAGGTTTGAGTGCTTACTTGCCTCTAAAATAAACGATTGAGGGCTTACTCGCAAGATTACGCAAGAATAAAAGCGTTCGAGTGACCACTCGCAACAAGGTACAAGGAAAAACTATGAAGCCAACAATTAGCTCATCGAGCGGGCACCCGAAACAGCATCGGGTACTCACACTATAAGCTCTCTCGATCATTTTCCGAGTCGGTGCATTCTATATTGTCAACTCGCCCCTACCAAGACCCGGGATGCGATAAACTGCACCCCAGAAGCCACACAAGCTTGTGTGTAGGTAAGACCACGCTGATCCGTCGGCCGGGTCAGGACTTTCCACAACGCGACTTCACTCTCGACGTTCCATGCCCAAGTGCATGATAGAGATAAACACTAACGAACGCGTTAGGGCCGTATACAATACTTTAACTGGCGGCATTAATCCTATAAGCCCTCAGCAGCATGGACCTTGCTTGACACCAGTCGTTTCCAAGTTCGTGTTGAGGGAGTCGAGCTTGATTGGGCTACTGTGGTATTTGCGGCAAGCGCAATTCACTGAGGCTCGACCCGCCGAGTGCCTCGGGCCCTTATTTTAGCATCCCTCTCAAAAATATATCTTGCGAATAAATTTATATCTCACGAACAAGCTTACAACTCGCAAAAGTGACACACACTACAACACCTAATGCAGATTGGAGTCCCTGCGCGACTCTTCGAGTCCCCCAGGCACTCGGGGGCTACTGACAAGGAGATACCCCCACGACTCCTGTACATGAGGGTACCTGGTGCGTGTCAAGACTGATGGCCCACTGGAAGCTTCGGCAGGCCCAAGATCAGCTCACCCGAAGCATAGACGGTTGCACAGACATGGATTCCAAACCGACATCAAGTCCAAGGCATGGCCGCCAAGACTAGCTAGATTAGGCAACTCTCTATGTAAACCTAGACGGACTCCTCGAGACCTAGCCTAGTATATAAATACTGGGAGAGGGGACGTCTAGGGCACTCAATATCTCCTCACAATACTTTTGGCTAGAGCTATCTCGCCGGAACCACCACTGTAATCGCCTCCAGCGTATAATACATCGAGCAGGAAGTAGGGGTTTTACCGATCGAGGGCCCTGAACCTGGGTAAATCACTGTCTCCTGTTAGCCGACGAGATTGGCAAGCTTGCACTCCTTTTCTTATGATCAAACCCAGGGTTCCTAACAATGGGATTTGCCGAGGCTAATTGTCGTCATTGGCCTTCCCCCACCCAGGGATAATAGGCCTTCCATAAAAATCCTCCTCAGAAGGAAATGGATTTCTTATCCTCGGGGGCTTGTCTGTGCTCCCGGATGCGTGCCCCTGGTAGTTCTTCAACAAATCACGGATGGTGATCCCCGAATGGTTATTCCCGGAAGTTATCGAATGCTTACTCCTGGATATCCGTCTGTATCCAGAGGGTGGGCTATCTTGTCATTCCCGGATCCTCATTTCCGGAAAGTATTTAATCCATAGCCAGTGGAGATCAATGTATCGTTCTCTCCATGTCTTGGCAGGCGACTGCGGCAAACTTGTGTGGTAAATCAACGATTGTTTCTCGCAAGAAACCCAGAATCAAGTAACCGGCCCTGCTTCGCGCAGCCGGCAAGGGTTATTCCGTTGGCCCGTCCGATAAACCTGACTTTAGTATCCTAAGAAGGGTGACCAACCCACGCATGTCCGCTGACACGCATGGAAATTTGGCATCTACCCAGGAAGATTCCCTCATGATTGGTTGTATCACCCAGGATCCATCCATCCTGTGGTGACCAGGCTGGGGTTCCCATCAAGCAACCGTGCGGGTGGATGTACCAGTTTCCCGCAAAACCTATCTGGGAGAATAATAAAACTCAGATCCAACTCTGAGGCATCCTTTCTTAGGATATCAGCACCACTAGGGCGAGTAAGTAAAGGTAGTGGGAAGCTGACCCTCCAAGCTCCCGAGCTTCCAGGAGACACCTTACGAACGAGGAAACTGAGAAGTGAGGCAATCACAACCTTGTCTTCTGTTGACTCTCCGCCTGATACGCGCCTGCCTCACGCACAGAACAAGGCAGCCAAGCCTCTCTAATTGAGCCGTGAAACTAGTCAAACGTAATTCCTGAAGATAACAAGAAGGATTCCCCCACTTGTCCAGGATGGCGGGCGAGTCACGTGACACACAAATGAACGAAGGGACACGTAAGTACCATGACACTACATTCATTACACTCTTCAGGATATTCTCCAGAACCAAAATGTGGCTGAGGTTCCCGGATCGATTATATACATTTTACTCTACTAACGGATTGGCTACCTCACAATCATACGTCGACTACCCTATAATTAAAAGAGAAGGATCAAAATAAAAACATCCTCCAGGTGGGGAATGGCGGTCCACCTGGATCATCGCCAACGGTGGCGCCTCGATGCCGTCTTCAGCAACCGCCGTCCCTGCTACCGCCAGCGACAGCTTCCGTGCCCAGGAAGCCTTGGTGGTGTCCCAGGTGCCGGACTCGCCGGAGACACTGGCGACGAACTCCGCACAGTAGTCCACGTGGCTACCCCACGGATGGAAGATATCCATCCACATCATGTCATGGGCGTCGTACCTGAACAGAAGGCACTGTACTGCTGGATGTTGTGCCAGCGAGTGAACATCTTCCACCCCAGGTCTAGGTACATGGCGTCGTCTCCTCCAAAAGACGTGGCCACCAAAGAAGGACCATGGGCATAGCTATCTACTTGGAGCCACATACCCTGAGGCTTGCGCTCCACCATTACCTGCGAAAACGGATCGGGCAACCGGAGCCAGCTGCACAGAGGCTCCAACAGCCCCACGAAGAACTCGTGGGATGAAACCGCCGAGTGTGCCCGCGCTAGGGCAGAGGAGGAAGACCCTCCAGCTCGGACACCTTGACCACGATCGCCGGAAACCGTCAAGGCTCTCCGGACAACCACGCCACGACCGCGACCCATGGCACTTCCGCGCACCGCCGGCATTGCCTGGGAGGCTGCCTCCAAGGTGTGGGAGTGCGTCGGAGGCGCCATTGAGCCGAGAATAAGGAATCAATGTGAAACACAGGAGGTGGAGCTTGCCTCTTACGTTTCCGACCACCTCCATTATATAATGCGAGGCAGTAATAGGGGAGTAATTTTTTCTACCCGCGTACAAAAATTTAATTACCGAGGTCATGTCACTGCACTTCCTCGAGTCTTACCCCTTTGCAGGTCATCATCATTCTCATTCGTTAGGTCATCACCAGTCAAATACAACTGGCAGCCTGGCACATGGCAGGACCAACGTTGTCCCTGCAACGAGACAACCGTTGCGTAGATTACCTCTCCTTCTCGGAGTAATCGACTCCGACTATTGGGTAGACAACCGTCCAAGTCGAGCCCGGGGGCTACTGTTAGTAACCGGGAACCAGGGTGTCCCGCTGACCAACCCCTGGAGAAACCTTTTCCGGATCATCTCTCTAGAGAGATGAGGGGGACCCCCTCGGACGAAGACCATAAGAGGTGTAACTCATGAAGATTACATCTAAGATCATCAGGCATGAGTACCACCAAGAAGAGTAGTTATCTGAAGATGATGCGTCGGCTCATGATTTATACGTCCCAAACGTATCTATAATTTCTGCTTGCTCCATGCATGATTTGTGTGACTTTTCCATGTTTTCCTTGAACTTCCATACACTTTTGATCATATTTGGACTAACCTATTAAATCAGTGCACCCAGTTGCCAGTTCCTGTTTCTGCTGTTTTTATATTTCAGGTTTTCCGGCCATTAAAAGTGCCAAATAAATTCCGGAAAAATTATATAAAAAATCAGCGTCCGGGAAGTTTCCCGAAGAACCAATGATGGAAGGGAGTGGACCCAGCAGGGCCCCAGGAGGGTCCCTAGCACGACACCCCCCTAGGGCGCGTCGGGCACCCTCCTGGCTGCCCTGTGGCCCCCCTCGGTGCCCCTTTGGCTCCTATTTATTCTCCCGTCGCAAAAACCTTGATTCTAGACCCCTTTTCTCCAGAAGCAATTCTGATCTCCGCCGCCATCGCCAACAAGCTTCGGGGGACCAAAATTCCGTGTGCCAGCACCTTGCCTGGGTGGGGAAGTTCCCCCGGATTCATCTCCGTCGACGTTGCTTCCTCCCTCCATGAAGCGGGAGTAGTTCCTCCTCGGGGCTAAGTTTTCTACCAGTAGCTATGTGGTCAATTCTCTCTGCCATGATGTGATCTTCGTTGTGATCATAGGCTATATTAATCTAGGGTGATCCCATGATATTTCCCCTTCCTCTATGTATTGGATTGATGTACTCACTTGATCTTATCTAGTATAATCCACGAGGCCATGGTGACAACGGTCTATTGGACATGGCTAACAAGAATATTTTCATGAGTGATTTCCTCTTGTGTGTGTTGATTTAAGATTGAGAGTCTCTTGGTGCTTGTCTTTGACTATCCTTGAGATATGTTGTGGTGATTGTGGTACTCTCTTTGGATGACCGCGGTGACATTGGGAAATCCATAGATTGAGAACTACGAACTCTAAGGTGTGCTTTTGTAGCCCTACAAAATTCTGGTCCTCTCTTGACCACAAAGGAATGACCTCCGAGTGCGTCTCAATTGCATGTTTTATGGGAAATATCATGTGATTAGACTATGTTAATGTTGTTGAGAGTTGCCACTAGTGAAAGTATGAATCCTAGGCCTTATTTCCACCATTGTTACACCGTTTGTGCTCACTTTTGTCACATGTTTTCTTGCTTCACTTTTTATTACAGATTTATATTACTTTGTTTTTCCACACCTATGACCATATTTTACCATCTCTTCGCCAAACTAGTGCACCTATACAACTCCTAGTTGTATTAGGTGTGCTAGGGACACGAGAGACTTCTTGTATCTTAATTGCAGGGTTGCTTGAGAGAGACCATCTTCAACCTCTACTTCCCTGAGTTTGATAAACCTTAGGTCATCCACTTGAGGGAAATTGTTGTTGTCCTACAAACCTCTGCTCTTGGAGGCCCAACATAGTCTACAAGAAAAGAAGCGTGTGTAGAAATCAAGCTATTTTCTGGCCCCGTTGCCGGGGAGGTAAGAGTTGAAGGTATATCTTTGGATCTTGCAATTAAATGGTTTCATTTCTTGTTTTTATTTTCACTAGTTAGGCCATATGGAAAACAACAAAAATATTATGAGAGAGCTTTATGAGCTCTACCTTGAGTTGGGACATGAAGTGTTTGCAGAGAAAATCAAAAAGCCTATGGAGATTTATTATTTGCACAACACTCATGATAGTGGCAATGTTATTAGTATGTCTTCTTTGAATACCTTTTATCCTAATGATATGCAAAGTTATAAGCTTGGGGATGCTACGTTTTATGAAGATGATCTTGTTAGCCCCCCAAGTTTTGTTGAGGAGATTTATTTTGATGATACTTTGTCTCCTATCTATGATGATTATTGTGATGAAACTTATGCTATCAAGAATAAATGTTTGGAAGTGTATCATGATAAGAATGATTCATGTGCTAGCTATTTTCTTGAGTTTTCTCCCACTACTACTAATGAGAAGGATTTTGCTTAGGTGGGGAGTAACAAATTTTATATGCTTGTGGACCATGATAAGAAAGTTTCATGTGATACTTATATTGTTGAGTTGATTCATGATCCCACTGAAAATTATTATGAGAGGGGAACATATGCTTATAGATATTTTAATAATATCAAGTTCCCTCTGTTTATGTTGAAGGTCTTGAAGTTGCACTGATTTTTCCTTCCTATGCTAATATCTTTATGCTTCAATGAATTATTTCTCTACAAGATCCCTTTGCATAGGAAGCATGTTAGACTTAAATTTGTTTGTTATTTTATTCTTCATGCTCTCTTTTGTTCTTCAACTCTTATTCCTTATTCCTATGAGAGCATCATTAAAATCTTAAGCCTATCTTTATGGCTATAAAGAAAGAGCTCTAGGGAAACAACCCTTGTTATCTTTACTTTAAGTTTTTCCCTCATGTGTTTTAGTGTTCTTGATGATTTTTACTACTGTAGCGACATCATTGTGTCTTTATTTTCAAGCTTTGTGCCAAGTTATAGCCTCATATGACAAGGGAAGTTAAAGTTGTGACATGCTGTCCAGAAAACAGATTCTGTCCTTGTGACGGGAAAAATCAGATTAAATCACCAATTCATCTTTTTGAGCTGAATGTTTTACACAACGTGCTCTATACAATCACGGAACTTTCGTATGTTCTGAGTTTTTTGGTTTGAGTTGCAGAAGTACCCCTAAAAAATTCTTTACTACCAGATGTTATGTTTTTCACAGATTCTGCCACGTTTTGTCTCTCCAAACTTTTGCAAACCTTAAACTTGCTTTTTCTTTGCAAAAACATTTTGGCAGTCTTGATGAACAGTAGCTCTTAAGGAATATCTTTATATCCAGTGGGGAAAAATATTTATTAAGGGTACTAACCTCTCTAATCAGTTTATGACGAGTTATGTATGAAGGGAGTTTTCAAGTGTGCGATGGAAGATGATGAAAGAAGATTCAGTAGTGTGAAGCGCTCAAGCTTGGGGATGCCCCGATGCATCCCCAACAAATATTCAAGGAGACTCAAGCGTCTAAGATTGGGGATGCCCCCGTGCATCCCCTTCTCCATCAACAATCATCAGTTCGTCCTTCGGCTCACTATATTTTTATCACTTCATGCGTTATGTGCTATGCTTGGAGCGTCTCGCTCTTAGGTTTTATTTTTAGTTTTCTATAGCTTTGGTTGCTGTTCATAACAAGTTAGATCCCGTCTTACTTTGTGTGGGAGAGAAACACGCTCAACTTTCAAAATCTAGAACACATCATAGGATTCTTCATGCCTATCTTGTTGTGGTGTGTTCTTTATCTTTTCGTAGCTACTACCATGTCTAGTTTTTGTCTTAGTTTGTCTTTAGCAAGAGCCTTGGCTTTTGTTTAGTTTGTTGGTGGAACTCTCTTTAGTTTTCATGTTTATCTTGTTAAGAGAGTTGGTTGTTGCACTGAGTTATGTCTCGTCTTGAGAGTAGGTAATTGAGGTTGCTATTTAATTTTAGTAGTAACTTGCAATAGTTTTGAGTAATTGATGTGAGTAATGTTTGAACTTTTTGTGTCAAGAGATCTAGCCTATTAGTGATAGGTGTCTTATTTTGGGAAATCCGTGTTTATTTTCAACAACCTACAAAACAAGTTGAGAACTCTAGCTACTAGATGGATCGCTAATCTTTGGAGGGGTCGAATATTAGAGTACACTCATGTACCATGAGTCGAGGATGCGCAAGGATAATGAAAACCCGATACACTCCTCCTCAGGGTACTTGTATCTTTGTGAACCTCCTTACTAGATTGAGGGTTACAGGTAATAAGTGCATGAGTTCTTCGGACTAATGTAAGTATTGAAAGTTGACACTTCCACCTCCTCATATTTGCTAGCCTCTTCCGTGTCGTGCATTGCCTTCTTCTCATTACGAGAGTTGGCGTCCACCTTTACCGGTATATCCAAACCCTTGGCATGATACGCTCTGTCATCATAAACCTCCTTATATCCTTCCTCAAAATAACCACCATACCTACCTTTCAAGGAATTTTCCATAGCCTTTCCGAGATATATTGCCATGCAACATCCACCTCTTCATGACTTGATCTTCATGTCATAAATGTTCCTGCTACACTGGCGGCGGCATACATTGCATACATCATGATAGCTACATTTTCTTTATGATTTGAGTACCTTGTAAAGTGTGAAAGATCTTCTATACCCTCTTGTAAATTACAGTGTTGCCCTTAAGTGAGGAAAAGATCCGAAAGTGGAAAAAATAAAAGATCCCAAAGAGGACAAATGAGAGTTAAATAGAAAGAGCAATTGAGGCCACCAAAAAATACAAAAAAATATAAAAAAGAGAAAAAATATAAAAAGAGAGAAAGGGGCAACACTATTGTCCTTTTGAAAGATCCACACTAGTACTCCCTCTTATCCTTGTAATCCATAGAGATGATCATTCATGCATATAGCTATGTGGGGACCTTCACACTATAGAACTAGGCTTGCATAATCCAAGGATTAGCCTCCTCAAAAGAGCTCTAATGCATGCTCTAATCCAAGGATTAGCCTCCTCGATCCCAGCACGCTGTCGAAGACCACGAACCACGCAATGCTCCTTATAGCGGTCAAGTGTACCATCTGGGCGGAGCTCGTGCTTGAATACCCACTTTCCGGCAATCACGTTAGCTTGTCGAGGTTGTGGAACAACCTGCCAAGCCCGATTCTGCTGTAATGCATCAAACTCCTCCTACACCGCAGCAAGCCAGAGGGGATCCTGAAGAGCCGCCCGGGCAGAGGTCAGCAAGGGTGACGGTGTAGAGGTGGATGCCTTGCAGATATACTCATCCATAGTGTAGCACGAGCTCAGATGAAAGACCCCGTGTGGGCGCGTGTAAGGGGCCCGCGGAAAATTCCGCCGGTGGTGGTGAGGCCGGTTGGGATGTCGAGCCTGGGACGTTGAACCGAGAGGCATCGATGCGGTAGATCCTGCGGAACCAACCAAAGGTGGTGGTAACCCCGGCCAGGACGCTGAGGCTAAAGGCGCCGAGTCCGAGGAAGCCATGGCGGGATCCTCGGTAGGGGTGATCGACCCAGGGGAGTGACCGAAGGAGAGACATCTGAGGGGGCCACAACATCCGAGGCAGGAGACGCAGAAACCGACAGTGTCGGGGCACCCAAAGTCGGAGGAGCGCGACGCCGTGGTACACAATCCGCGAAAGGAGGAGAGGATGCCACCTATTCCTGTGCAAATGGAAAACAATGCTCATCAAAGTACACATGCCGAGACGTGATGACACGATGAGACCAGGTCGTAGCAGCCGTAGCCTTTGATGTTGGCTGGGTAACTAAGGAAGACACAAGGCAACGATTGGGGAGCGAGTCTGTGAGTAGCAGTGACGGCAGTATTCGGATAACAACCAAAAAACCGAAAATCGTCGTAAGATGGAGGAGTGCCATAAAGGAGATGGTGAGGATCATAGTTCCATCGAGGACGACATGGACGAAGGTTAACAAGAAGAGTGTGGTGGCAAGGGCATCAGGCCATAACTGAGGGGCATATGGGCATGAACAACTAGTGTCTAAACACACTCGTTCAGAGTGCGAAGGATGCTTTCAGCGTGGATATTTTGCTAGGAGGTATAGGGACAAGTGAGACGGAAAGTGGTGCCGTGGGTGGAAAGGAGGGTGCAAATGGTGATGTTGTCGAATTCTTTGCCATTGTCTGTTTGAAGAGCAAGTATGGGACAACCAAATTGTGTAGAGACGTAGGAGTAGAAGGCCATGAAAGTGGCAGGAACATCATATTTCCTATGAAGGGGAAACGTCCAAAAAAATGAGAGTAATCATCGAATATGACTAGATAATAAAGAAAACCTGAATTACTCGAGACAGGAGAGGTCCATCCATCACTATGAATTAACTCAAAGGGAAAAGACACAAATGTTAATGACAAACTAAAGGGGAGGCTGACATGTTTTCCAAGACGGCATGCTTCACAGGTATGAGCCTCCGATTTATTACATGATAAATAAAAACCCCTCATTATGTGATGAAGCAAGGTGGTTCTAGGATGCCCAAGGCGAGCATGCGAGAGATCAACGCTGACGGAGAGAGCCCGTGGTCCAGCAGAAGTGGAGGGTGGAGACTGAACAACATAGAGATCGTCGGGGATATGACACCGGTTAAGTACCATCCTGGTGCGGGCGTCATTAACATAAAAACCAAGATCGTCAAATTCCACAGTTACAGAATTATCACGAGTAAGATTACGAACAGAGACAAGATTTTGAATGAAGTATGGTGAAACAATGAAATTCTTAAGCGAAAGTGGTTTAGAAGATGAAGGGAAAGAATTAGAGCCAACATGAGAGATGGAAAGACCAGTATCATTACCGACAATGATGCGAGAGGAAGTAGAGGTGGCATAGGCAAACGTAAGGTTACCCGGGTGAGCTGACATGTGAGCCGAGGCACTAGTGTCCATGAACCAGTCACTGCCGCCAAGGTAGGGAGCCGAGGGGGCCTGCTGAAGTGCGGCGAGCAGCGACGGTGTTTATACCATTTTTTGGCACGGCTATACATTGATATGAGATTGCCAAATTCAGTAGGTTGTCAAGTTGTTATGAGTTCCCCTGGCTCAGGAAAGAAGGACGCAAGTTACCTATAGCTCCGAGGAGCAAACATGTACCGATTTATCTCTTACTCGGAAACTACAGTACACACTAAGTTGTCTAGAGCTCGGAAGCAACGGACAGTACACACCGAGTTATACAGCTCGGAAGCAGCGATATGCACCGAGTTACCTCTAACTAGGAAGCAACAGTACCTACCGAGTTACCTCCACCTCGGAAGCTACAATACACACCGAGTTACTTCTAGCTCGGAAGAAACAGTACACACCAAGTTACTCATTACTCGGAAGCTAGAACGAACCAAGTTACTTTACTAGGAAGCAACAGTAAACGTGCCGAGTTACTCGTTACTCGGAAGCTCAAATGTGCCGAGTTGCTTGAAGCAGAGTACCGAGTTACTCTTACTCGGAAATACTCAACAGAAGTACTCGGAAGCACTCGGGATAAGTACTCGGCAGAAGCGCTCGGAAGCACTCGGGAGAAGCACTCGGAAGAAGCACTCGGAGTACTCGGAATAAGCACTCGAAAGACGGAGGCTACAACCCAGAACATGTGGAGCAGAATTCAGAAAGGTACGTGAAGACAAGGAGCGTAACTTATAGGACGCTGATGCGGGACAAGACACGGACAAGGACACGAACCGACTTAGGTTTAGCTTCATAGTTATGTTTGTATGAAATGGAAAGTTACCGAGTTGTAACCCTGTAAGGAAAGCTACCGAATTGTAACCATACATGCCAAGTCCAGCGTGCCCTATATATAAGGGGTCGTGGCCGATTAGAAAAAGGCACAATAGTCATACATCAAAAATATCTTCTTTTTACTAGTACCTTTTACCTTTCGTCTAGTCTAGTCAAGTCCGAGCCCCCTTGGGTTTGGTAACCTTTGCTTCTTTGAATCGAAAAGCAGTCGGTTCTCTTTGCTGTTATCTAAGAATATCTTTGCTTCTTTGCATTGGAAAGTAGTCGTACCTCCTCTCCGCTATCGAGGAAAATATTTGTTGATTTGTTGGTAAATCATTCGTTCTTCGTAACAAAAAACGAAGTGGAGACTGCGTAATCTAATACATTGCGCGGTGCAATCATTGTGTTGCGCATTGAAAATTTCTACGCCAACACAAATTGGCGACTCCGCTGGTAACGAAGAACGTCGAGTGCTCCTGATCTACTCGGTGACAAGAAGATCAAGATCAAGCCCGAAGTTACTTCTAACTCGGACAGAGAAAAACCTACAACCCGAAGCGCATGAAGAATCTACAATCTATAACGGTATCATGAATCCCCAGTATTCTTACATAGATTCAATCATTCTTGTGCAAATGTTGCTAGATCTAGTGATATGTGTGCTGTATCAGCTATCCCTAATTCTTACTATATGCAAGATTCGATACAAAATGATTTGCATGCTTTGGCTAACCCTAGTTCTTACTATGGGAAAAGGCCGATGCATGATAATCCATATAATTCAACTTTTTCTAGTAACATGCAACATGTATATTTGAATTCTCATGCATCGGCTAACCCTAGTTCCTACTATGTGCAAAAGCCGATGGACAACATGGTGAATTCGCTCAATCAATATGAGACACCCGATCTTAGCAATTTCAATGGCATGCAATCAAGTGTTTCATCTCCATATCCATCGGCACATTATTTTCCATATGTCGCTTCACCTCCAAACATGCTGATGGATAGAGAAGTTGGACACGTTCCTACTAGCTATTTGGACAATTACCCTTCACCGTCATATGCTTCACCTTATGATACTAGTTTTCCAACACAGTATGGTTCCATACCGTGTGCAACTAATGTGCTTTCATCTAGTACTGCAGCTTATGATGCATCCCCTTGAGTGCGAACTATTGGCAACAGGTCAATACCAGAAGAGACCAAAAGCATTGGGGGAATCCTATTGTAGGGACAAAGGATTGGTGGGATAATCTAGAGAAAGATTTTATCACTAACATCAAGAAAATTATCTACCAAGAGCTAGTAGAGAAGCCCCGTGAAGCTGCCACAATAAGGCAAAAAGAAATAGATGAGAAACAGAAGAAAAAGAACAGCGTCATCAAAAGGGAAGTTACACCACAGAGTTGCTCCAACTCGGAAACAACAATAACGAGTTGTCACAACTCGGAAACAAAATTAAAGGGTTGCTTCATCAAAAAAACGTCTGCACAGAGTTGCTCCAACTAGGAAGCAACAACACGGAGTTTCTCCAACACAGAGATAACCACACCGAGTTGTTCCAACTCAGAAATAGCAGAGAACCGAGTTACTCTAACTCGGAAACAAGAGCGTGCCGAGTTACTCTTGACTCGGAAACAAGCACATCAGCGCTCGGATGAATTTTCTACTACCCACTGCAGCAACCATGTGGAGTCTTCCGAGTTAGAGTTGCAAAACAAATAAGCCCTACAAACAAACCAAGACAAAGTTGACTCGGCTATTACAACGAGCTGACTAATGAAGCAGAGTTAGCCGTATATGAATTTTCTGATTGCAAGGGAGTTTTTGTGCTACCCTCTGAATTCCGTGCCAAAGATGATGGGCATCAAAAACAGAAGGATATGACCGAGCAAGATTCACTCAACGATGAGCTTCAAGAGCTAGAAAGCAAGGCCAAGTATTGTTTGGTTAACAAAGAGCATCCGAGTAACACGACACAAAATTCAGAGGAGGAAGACACGGCATTGGAGAATTATCCAGAGGAGAAGCATAGTATTGTTCCCGTACAAGCATTACATTTTCCCGACGTCTTCAAAGAGGTATACCTAGCCAGAAGCTTGCTTACCTTTCGATCTGGTCATTATTATATTTGTGATGCATCCACCTTCATGACTTTACTTACTATTGAAAACCGATTGAGATAAGTAACGTGTTTGCTAGGAGTAAATTCTTCACTAGTCACGCCATTCAACATATCATATCATTCATTGAGGCTAGTAGTGAAGTTATAACTCGGAACACTTATAATTCGGGGGTGAAGAACCTGATTGACGGGGATGTACCCCGGCAAATCCCATGGTCAGGGACCCTGGGTTAGTCATGAGAGGCACAGGTTGGACGATAGCTCGTCGGCTAACCAGAGGATAAGTTCCTGCTCGATATTATTGATTGGAGGTGGCGATTACAGGGAAGCCAAGGGTAGTGCGCACAAGGCTAGGGTTACAGATTGCTTATTGGATGATCTTGATGTCTCCCCTCCTAGACTTTATATACTAGGCTAGGTCTCGGGGAGTCCGTCTGGGATTACAAATGAGGTTTCCTAATCCTGATCATGTACCGTTTGGCAAGGTTACACCTTCCTTATGAGTCGTGGACTCCTACGTCGGTGCCAATAGTGGGCCAAGGCTGGGCCCAAGCGGCATCTCTGTGGGCCTTCTGTCTTCGGATACACCGGGTAGGCTCATCCATAGGGGTCGTGGGGTCACCCCCTCGTCAGTAGCCCCCGAGTGCCTGGTGGACTCAAAGAGGCGCGCAGGGACTCGAGTCCATTCTTGTGTTGTTTTTGATGTATGCACGGTTCAACCGCTGGTCGCTGGCAGTCTGGGGCCATAAAAAAACCTGTTTCGAGGGATGCTAAGATGAAAGGGCCCAAGGAGTCGACTGGTCGAGCCTTGGTAAATTGCTCTAGTGTAAAAAACCGCAATAGCCCAATCAAACCCATGTCCCTCGACATGAGCTTGGAACACTGGTGTCGAGCAAAAGTCATGCCGCTGCAGGTCTTAAAGTGATCAATTGCCGCGAGTAAAGTTCGTAGCCTAGGCGCGTCCGCCCGACTTTTTCTATCATGCAAGCGCATGGAAAAGGTTGGGAGTAAAATCGCTCTGCGGCAAGTCCCAGCCCGGCCGATCTGCACAACGGGGTCTTACCTACACGCTAAGCTTGCGTGGCATCTCGGCACAGCGTATCGTGTTCCAGGAATATGTATTTTTATTGAGGCGCGGAGCCTAGTAGATAATGCACCCACTTGGAATAAACAATCAAGTGAGCTTTTTTTAGTAGTCACTCGCGGAGCTTTGCCGGGTGCTCGGGCGAGGAGTAATGTAGAGGGGTACTTGCTCGGAAGGTCATCGAGTGCTTGGATTCTCAGAGTTTTGCGAGTAATCACTCGAGTATTTATTTTGCTCTCGGGCTGAGGGAGCACCCGATACTCTGGGATCGCTCGATCTGGCGAGTGCAGGTCTGCTTATCTTCTGTCGTGGTGAGGGAGCACCCGAAACTCTTCATGTATGCGAGTAATCACTCGAGCACGTCTTTTCTTTTAGGTGAGGGAGCACCCGAAACTCTTCATGTGTGCGAGTAATCACTCGAGCACGTCTTTTCTTTTAGGTGAGGGAGCACCCGAAACTCTAACGGGTGCGAGTAATCACTCGAGCACAAATTTACTCTTTAGGTGAAGGAGCACCCGAAACTCTAGTGGAGATGCTCCCGATGGGAGTTAAATATGTTTGAAAAATATATTTGAATTAGTAAAGACGGTGCTTGTAGGCTATATTTTTTGGCTGCCATTTTAATTTATGTCTTCTTGGTAAGGATAATGATCTCTTTGCTGGAGGACCGTCAAAGATGCTCTGTCTGCGAACCGTCATGTCTTCATGACGGGTCATAATGATGGTTGTTGGTGGCGTGCTGCAGCCGCATGTTGAGTTATCGATGCGCGTATTGAAAACGCGCGAGATTTGACGCGTCCAGCGCACAGTGCCGCCCGTGTGAAGGCATCTTTGTGTCGGAATTCGAATTGCCCGGCATGCTTCGTCTTTGAATTTATTGCTGCCGTCGCCTGGGCTTCTGTGTGCCCTTGGGGTTCTACTATAAATAAGCCCATTTTCTTCATCTGGCAGTAGTGTTCGTCTTCTAACTCTCTAGCTCCTCTTCTTCATCTTCTCATGGGACCAAAACGTGGTGCAGGTATGACTAGCCGCGGCCTGGTTCGCCGTGGTCGCGGTGGTCGTACTCTGCGGTCTTCTCGCGGTGTCCATCGTGGTGCACCGTCGACGCCTTCCTCCTCTTCCTCGGAGGAAGGCTTTTGGCGCTATGATTTCTTCCTGCGCGTCCGTGGCCGGAACGCCGCTCGTATTCTGCTTCCTTCTGCATTTTCTGCCCTTGTTTCTGAGTGAAGTCTTGATGGCTTGTTGCTTCATCTTCAGGGGTGCGCTCGATCTCCTTCTTATGTTAAGTTGGAGATCGATAGTTCCCGCTTGATTTTTCTTGGCTTTGGCTGGAGATCGTTTGCTCCATGCTTGAACTTCCATGATGGTGAGACTCTATGTTGTCGTTTTGATGGCGAAGACACTCTTACCATCCGCGCCTTTGACCCGAGCGGCAACCGCATGGATCCGTATTTGCCGGAGACAAGCAGCGATGGTTTTGGCAGGTCGAAGAGTCCTTTTCCTGCGTCTTCAACTACTTCCTCCTCCGGCGACTCTTAGGGTGCTGATGCTGAGCCGTCTTCAACTGCTTCCTCCTCCGTCTCTAAAGAGGACCCCGACGTCAAGCCGCCGATCAAGCGGGTGCGCCATGCGACCTTGTAGAACTGGAGGCAGCAGCGTCATCTTCGCCGGTAGCTCGGGTGGAGCTGGAGAAGAAGCTGGTGGAGCATCATCCTCGGTGCTCCGCAAATAAGTCGAGCTTCACCTTTTGTTATGCTATTGACATCATGAACTGGCTGCTTCGACTCCTCCTTTGTCTGTGATGATGCTCGTTGTCTTAGTGCCAATTATCTCAGCATGGGCACACATGTAGAAGTCATAATTCCTTGGGTCACTACAAGGGAATGCCCTTTTAGTGGCGCCCTCATTTTGTGTTTAGTGGCGCATTAGGGATGCGCCACTAACTACAAGCCACTAATAAGGTCTTAGAGGTGGCGCATTCTGGATGCGCCACCCCTAAGGCCCTTAGGCGTGGCGCATCTCAAAATGCGCCACCTCTAAGCTCTTAGGGGTGGCGCATTCTGGTATGCGCCACGCATAAGGGCCTTAGGGGTGGTGCATTCACAGTGCGCCACTAAACCCTGACAAAATGCGCCACTAAATAATTACAGAAAACAAAAAAAAAGAATTACAGAAAAGAATAAAAGCATTACAGATATTTTGATTATATTACAGAAATGAAAAATACAATATAACAATGAGGCCAACAATTATTGATACAAAAGAATTGCATTATAATTTTCATTACAAAGATTTACAAAGGTTTAGAGGCCAACAAGATTCACAAGATTACATCCATCACAAAATTACAATGAGTCCATCAATTATTGAAAACCGAAAGCTACTTTCGTCATCATATCTTGTTTGCTCTTCAACCTGCACAAAACAAAGCTTTAGAGGTCACATCCATATGAATCATACCAAAGGAGAACAAATCAATCTAGTATCTATTCTTATACACAAAGAGCACCAAGAGTATTTGACACTACCATCTACTACACAAATTACATCCAAATTACACAAAGAGTACATTCAATTGTTCTGACTCGTCTCGGGGAATGGGCGGCATCCTTCTTTCGTCATGAAAGGCCTTGTGTCACGCAGGGCCTTTAGGCGGACTTCTATCTCCCCATTGGATGGTGCAATGTTAGAGTGGAAGATCGACCCCCTCATTTGTACTTCATGACGGATGATAGTCGCCATCTGCGCTTGGATGTGCAAGAACTCCTCCTTCAGATTTGCATCAGCGATTTCCGCCTTCCTTTCGGCCCACGCTCTGAGATGACTTGGCAGCGTAAGGTTGCATTGTTACTGTACAATCGCCCTCATGTGATGAAGGGCGTAGTACGCATCCCTCACACTGCCAGCCGGCTGCTTGACGCACGGGAACTGTGTTACGTGCTTGAACACGTTCACGCCAGGCTGATTTTTCCTGAACTTGTGCTTCATGATCTTGCCTCCGGCTTTTATGTCGCCGACGAGAGCATCATCCAAAACTCTCATGATATACTTGTAATCTTTATTCTTCACACTCCCCGAGTCTAAATACACGGCATGCGAGTGTTGCGGTGAACAGTAGATGAGCACGCAGTCTTGATCCTCACTGCATAATTAAAACAATCCAAAAGGAATGTTGGAAGAGGACAATGGAAAGCTAAGAAAGCATATATGCTACGGAGGCGAGCGAATGACTTACTTGGGAGAGTAGGTCATAAGAAATGAATCCTTGTCGGCGTTCCGTAGCATGAAGTCTGTGATGTACCCCGTCGCGAGAGCCGCGTCCCCGTCGTCCATCAAGATGCTTTCACGCATGTAGAAGGGGTCCAATATCGCGACGCTCGGGGTCTTATCTCTCCTGATACTCATAGAAAGGATGAGCGAGAACAGACGGATAAGGCTATGTTCCAGCCGCTTGAGATGGTACAAATTGAAGATTTCCGAAAATCGCAGGATTATCATATCCGCGGGGATAGTGTTGGTGAAGCCCATGTTGAGTGGCACCTTGGCCATGAAAACCGGGTACGAGGGATTCTCTTCTCGAAGAAGAATCTTCTCTAATTCCATAATACTATGATGCACACTCTGCATATCCGAAGTTGCAAGGTCCAGCATGTCCTTAGGTAGCATCGCCCTACCAGCCACATGGATTTCAAATGAGTGATCCTTGGGTCTTGGTGGCCCGTCCTGAGCCCGGATCGGCATCGAAGGTTGGCTACTAGCAGTGATGCTATTCTTTCTTTTCCGTCCCTTCTTCTTTTCTGATTTTGAGCAGTCACCGGCCTTTATCTGCTCAGTGGCCGCCTTATGGAGTGTGGACGGGCTGAGAATAGATCTCCTTGTGGCATCTGCTTGAGGCTCGGTGAAGGCGCAAGCTGCTGGGGACATGTCCTCAGAGCAGCGAAGAGACGCATGGAGCAAGCAGGCTTCGCCACAGGGTCAGTTGGACCGCGAGCTTCCTCGTCATGCTGATAGGCTCCTTCAGCAGGAGGCATGAATAAGTCATCAGCATCATAAAAAGTATTGATGAACTGGTCGGCGCTAATATCATCATCAAGATCATCGTCTTCTTGTTGTGCGCCGATGGGATCATGTGGCACCGACACGATGACTAGCGGTGTTGTCCTAGGTGTGGTGCCCCTTTCCCCCGTCATTAAACGCATTTGGCTCTTCACCATAGGCATATTTGGTTGAAACAGTCACTGAGGACTGCTGGCTCGTCCTCATCGTATCCGGGGGGTTGAATGGGAGGTTCAACTCTCTCGTAGCCCGAAATCACGAGAGGGATTTGAACCCTATGCATCTCCGGTGCCATCGGCATATTGTGCATGATTCGATTTTGTGGTTGAATGATTTTACCTTTGGCAACATCCTTCAACTCGTCGTCCACGACTTGTAATAGAATGCATGGAGTGTCCTCCTGTGAAAGAGATATATATATGCATGTACGACATCAGGGAGATTCGACTAAAAAGGCAAGGAGATGAAGTCCTCGTTTGAGTTGTAAACGCTTATAGTTACCTTGAGGGCGTCGAGGTCGGCTAGTGAAGAGACCCCGCCGATGACGGCGGGCATGCAAGAGACGGAGGGCGCGCTGCCTCCCGTGGCGTCGGTCGCCCTATTTGCGCTACTGCCGGGTGCATTATTGTTATGCCCCGTTTGCTCGATCGTGGCCGGAGGAGTTACCATCACGTCCGGCGTCGCCGCCGCGGTGTTGGCGGCCGGAGTCACCAATACCCTGGGAGTCGGTGCGGGAGCCACCACTACGGCCGGAGTCGGGACTGCAGGCGCCGCGGTGCCCGAGTTGCTGCCGACCATGCTGGGGACTGGTATGGGCCCTTGTCCATTATCCCTCGCATCGCAACCGGGAGAATCTGCATCATCAGCACGGCACAGTCGTGAGATTTCATCCCGCTGAAACGCTGCTTCGCCTCGTCTAGGTATCTGCTTATCTTCCCCGCGTAGCCGTTCGGAAAATTTACTCCTATGAGGCAGTGGATAAACCGCTTGATCTCCTCCTCTCACAGAGTGAAGCATGCCGGGGACAGTGATCAATACCGGTCTTCTTCTTGGTCGTCCTTTTTCGTTTGCGAGAGTTTTGCGTTTCCGTATCCTCTTCCTCCTCCGGCTCATCATCGTCGTCACTAGGGGGGTGAAGTTCCCTCCTGATGCCCATAAATTTCAAGTCATTCCTTGCTTTTGGCCCGTCCTTGGTCTTCTCCGGCATGTTGAGCAGCGTGACAAACAAGCTCTCGCACACGTTCTTTGTGATATGCATTAGATCAAGGCTATGAGGAATGCGGAGTAGAATCCAGTATTCCAAATCCCAGAAAACGGACCTCGCTTTCCATACCCTCATCAACAGCTGAGTCTTCTTTTTTTTCTTTCCCGGCGCGGGGCACTCTTTCCAAGTTTTCAGCAAGTTGTCGATTTCTTTGCCGCTCCTTCGAGCTGGGGGTGCTCGGAGCTCCTCGCTTCCATCGAACAGATGTCCCTGTTTTCTCCACGCGTGTTTCTTGGGAAGCCACCTCCGAGACCCCTGGAACACGGTTTTTGAAGATCCGACATCTTTTGGTAGCTGGCGGTACGTTGTATTATCCATGCACCTAACGCATGCACAGAATCCTTGGACCACATGCCCTGAGAAATATCCGTATTCGAGATAGTCGTGCACCGTCGTGATCACCGCGACTGTCATTGGGAAATATTCTTTTGCCGCGCGTCCCACGTATTGACTCCGTCTTTCCATAACGTTTCTAGCTCCTCTTTCAACAGCTGCAGATATAGATTGAGGTCCGTACCTGGTTGTTTCGGCCCTTGAACTAGCATACGCATTGTTATGTACTTTTTCTTCATGCACTTCCAGGGGGGAAGGTTGTATATGCATACAAACACGGGCCAGGTACTGTGTGTGCTGCTCTTGCCGCCAAACGGATTGACTCCATCGGCGCTCACACCAATCCTGAGGTTCCTTGGTTCTTTCCCAAAATCTGGGTATTCGAGGTCCAACGCAGTCCATTGGCTACCATCTGAAGGGTGCCTCAGCATGTTCTCCTTTTCCGGATCCGGGTCATCCTCTTTTAGCTTCTTTCTATCCGCGTGCCAGGTCATGAGCTTTGCTTCCTCGGTATCTACGAAATACCTCTGCAGACGAGGAGTGATCGGAAAGTACCATACCACTTTTCTAGGAACTTTCTTCCCTCTCTTGTATCGACTAACACCACACACTGAACATGTGGTTTTATCATCGTCCTCACCCCGATAGATCATGCAATCATTTATGCAGACGTGGTATTTAACGTGCGGAAGATCGAGAGGGCAAAGGACTTTCTTGGCCTCAGCGATACTAGTTGGGCACGTGTTTCCCTTCGGAAGACGATCGTGCCAGAATGCCATGTTATCATCGAAGCTTTCGTCGGTCCATTTGTGTTTTGCCTTCATCTCCATAGCCCCAAGTGTTACATTCAAGCGGGTATCCCCGTCGTTGCATCCTTCGTACAACTTCGTAATCGCGTCTTTCTCGATTTGCGCCATCTTGGCTTTCTCTCTAGTTGCACCTCTTGCGTTCAACGCCTCTTTGACAAGCAGCTCTTGAACATGAGGGTCCCGCACCCAACTTGAATCCTCATCATGTCCGACATCTAGATCTTCATGTCCGGCATCTTGATCTACATGATCCGCTTCGGCATCTTCTTCATGATCATGTACGGGATGCTCTTCGTCATCTCGCTCGCCGCTGTTTTCTGGTTGCCCTTCCTCATTTACTGGAGCCCCACCATTGACGTCCTCCTCCTCACCAGCTTCATCACTTATCCATCGTGTGTAGCCATCCATCAAACCATTACGCTTCAGGTGTCTTTGCAATATTCCGGAATCAGGCTCGGTCTCGCACTGCAGTTTGCATCTTCGACACGGACTTCTTATATCCGACCTATTATTCCTTAGCATGTCGTTTGTCGCACATTGAATCCACCTAGCCACGGTGATATTGCTCAGCATCTCGCGGACCATGGTCGATCACCTGCGTGCACGGAGAGAGCAACACAATTATATATCACAGTCGTCGCCGGAAAAATTCGGCATGACCTTCCCTAATAATGTATGGGAGCATGCGGAGAGTGCGCCAGAAATTTGCCGAAACGGAAATGAATCGACATTTCGGCAAAACATTTGCCACTCAAGATACACATATACATCAAACCACCATAAGCTTCACATATACATCAAACCCCCACAAGCTTCACATATACATCAAACCCAAGCTTCACATATACAACAAACCCCAAGCTAATAAAGGGAAGTATATGGGTCATAAATGGAACACAAAAGTTTGGGAGGAGGTCCACTTACTTCAATATGAAACAAAATAGATGTAATGCCAAGTATCGATGGATAAATGGAAGAAATGAGGTGGGGAGGAGGAGAAAACCAAATATATCTAGGGTGAGAAAGTGGATCTAGTTTGAGAATTGTGTGGAGTGAACGAGATGTGGTAGGTGGGGTGGAGTAGATAAGGGCAACTCTAGGCATTTAGTGGCGCATATAGCAAGTGACTGGTGGCTCATTGGTGAAATGCGCCACCCCTAAGCTCTTATGGGTGGCGCATTAGAGAAATGCGCCACCCCTAAGGACCTTATGGGTGGCGCATTTACAGAATGCGCCACCCCTATGAATGCGCCACCCATAAGGTTCTTAGGGGTGGCCCATATTGCTATATGCGCCACGTACAAGATCATCTAGGCTGGCCCACTCTTAGGGGTGGCGCACTGGAAAATAATGCGCCACCCATAAGACCTTATGGGTGGCGCATTATTTTCCAGTGCGCCACCCATAAGACCTTATGGGTGGCGCATTATTTTCCAGTGCGCCACCCCTAACAGATGGCGGCGCATGGCTTTCTATATGCGCCACTAATAAGCTTTCCATGTATAGCTATTTTCCTAGTAGTGGGTGGTTGATTTTGTACGCGTATTGGCTACTTGTGTCTTTTGTAACTAGGTTAATTCTCCATGTAATGAGGATTGCCTTCGAGTAATCAGAGCTGCCTTCTATCCAATGTACTTTGAATCTTTTTTGTACTCAGAATGATCTTTGGGTCCTTGTGATGCGAACTCCGCTTGAGCCTTTGTAATGGAATTTGCCTTCGAATCCTTTCCAACCGAAAACTGTGTTCGAGTCCTTTGCGCTCGAGAGCTGTCTTCGAGTCCATCAAAACTTTGCACTATAGGTTCTATCGGGTGCGCGACAGCGCTCCCGACGGGAGTAGCCCCCGAGGCTACGTTTGGGTCAGAGAGTCGAACGTGGGCTGAGATCTGTTTCCTTTGTAGTTCTTCCATTATTTTCTGTCTTTTATCGGGTGCACAGTAGCGCTCCCGATGGGTGTAGCCCCCAAGTCTTTGGGTGATCGTTGGCGATCAGGTGAAGACTAAATTATTGTCTGCGTCATGCGTTCCGTCTATATTTCTTCAGAGTGTTTTGTGTTCCATCTAATTATGGCCATGTCTTCTGAACCGTTTTTCAGCAGGTGGGGCCTGTCGGGGGTTTTTGCTTGGGCCCCTTAAGTTTTGGACTTCGTGAGCATTTCTCGGGGGGAGGTGGTGCTCGAGCCCCCGAGCGCTTTGATGTAAAGATCGCGTGAGCGACGATAGCGTCTCTCGGGGGGAGTTTTGTACTCGAGCCCCCGAGTTCTTTGAGTGAAGATCGCATGAGCGATGATAGCGTCTCTCGGGGGGAGTTTTGTACTCGAGCCCCCAAGTGCTTTGATGTAAAGATCGCGTGAGTGACGATAGCGTCTCTCGGGGGGAGTTTTGTACTCGAGCCCCCGAGTGCTTTGATGTAAAGATCACGTGAGCGACGATAGCGTCTCTCGGGGGGAGTTTTGTACTCGAGCCCCCGAGTGCTTTTGGTAAAGATCGCGTGAGCCACGATAGCTTCTCTCGGGGGGAGTTTTTTACTCGATCCCCCGAGTGCTTTGATGTAAAGATCGCGTGAGCGACGATAGCGTCTCTCGGGGGGAGTTTTGTACTCGAGCCCTCGAGTGCTTTGAGGTTGTAGTATTTGGGAAACATCATTTTATTGCGTCGAAGGGTTACATTAGCTGCTAGTTGATCCTGATTGGTGGATGCTATGGGTAGAACAGGCGTAGGTTCGCCACGTTCCATGGATTTCACACGTCCTCGTCAGTGTTCGGGTTCTTCAGTCTATAGGCGCTTCCTCCTATGACTTCCGATATTATGAACGGTCCTTCCCATTGGGGGGCAAGCTTGTGGACTTTCTCTTGTATGAGCCTTAGGACAAGGTCGTCTTTGTTGAAGGTTCTGGTGCGCAGGCGGCTGCTTTGGTAAGTGCGCAACTTGTCCTGGAACCCCTCTGACCTTGCTAGGGCTGTGTCTCTTGCTTCGTCTGCTGTGTCCTTGTCATTTTGCAGTGCTTCTTCTGCTTCCTCTTCCTCGTACCCCGAGATCCGGGGTGCCCCAAATTTGAGGTCATGTGGTAGCACTGCCTCCGACCCGTACACCATGAAGAAAGGTGTGTACTGGGTTGCGGTATTTGGGGTTGTACGCATGCTCCAAAGTACTGCCGGGAGTTCTTCTATGTAGTTACCTGCGGCTTGCTCGAGTGGTGAAAGGAGCCGCTTTTTGAGTCCTCCGCATACTAGGCCATTTTCTTTTTCCAAGTGGTCGTTAGACTGCGGGTGCACTACTGATGCGTAGTTGATTTTGATACCCAGTTCTTCGCAGAAGTTCTGAAATTCAGCCGCTGTGAAGTTCGTGCCGTTGTCCATGATGATGTTGTGTGGCACCCCGAACCTGAAGATGTTTGATTTGATAAAGTTCACTGCCGTGAGGTCTGTGGAACTCGAGATGGGCACTGCTTAGATCCACTTAGTGAACTTGTCGACTGCTACTAGTAGGTGTGTTCTTCCTCCTTTTCATGACTTCTTGAGTGGGCTTACCATGTCGAGTCCCCAGGTGGCGAACGACCATGATAGTGGTATGGTCTTGAGTTCTGAGGCTGGAGCCTGTGGCCTGCTAGCGAATTTTTGACAGGCAATGCAACGCCGCACGATGTCCTCTGCGTTTTTCATCGCGGTGGGCCAATAAAACCCTTCTCGGAACGCTATGGACACGAGCACTCGACTGCTCACGTGGTGCCCGCAGGTGCCCTCTTAGATTTCGAGCAGTAGGGCTTTGCCGTCGTCTTCGTCGATGCACTTCTAGAGTATATGGGTGATGCTGCGCTTGTATAGCTGTCTGTTGATCACTGTGAATGCCTTGGATCGACGACTGATGCGCCGAGCTTCTTAGACATCTTCCGGTAGCGTGCCTTCGATTAGGAATCGGAGGAAAGATTTTGTCCACGCTGTTCCTTCGAGTGTTGTTGGATCTGTAGGTTCGGCCGCTTGACTGCTGTTGCCTTTAGATGGACTTGCTTATGCCACCTGTGCTGGCTCTGTGCTGTCGTCATCTACAGCTACCTCTGGTGCTGCTGTTTTTTCCTTGATGGATCTCTGGCTGATGCTTTCGAGGAAGACGCCTGGTGGTACTGGTCCTCGAGTCGAGCCAATGTTTGCGAGTTCGTCGGCTTCTGTGTTGTTTTTTCTCGGGATATAGTTGAGTTCGCAGCCATCGAAACTTCCTTCGAGCGTGTTGTAGAGCTTCTGGTAGGCCGCCATGTTGTCGGCGACTGCATTGCAGTCTTTCATCGCCTGCTGGACGACGAGGTTGGAGTCTCCGTAGATTACGAGGCGAGTGGCACCGCATGTTTTGGCCATGTGCATGCCGTAGAGCAGTGCCTCGTATTCGGCTTCGTTGTTGGAGGCGTGGCTGAAGTTGATCTGGAGGACGTATTTGAGCTTGGTTCCTTTGGGGGAGACCAGAACGACTCCTGCTCCGGCTCCTTGCTGTCTTTTTAACCCATCGAAGAACATTGTCCATGAGTTCGATAGGTCCGGGGGGCCTGGTGTCTGGACCTCCGTCCACTCGACCAGAAAGTCTGGGAGTACTTGGGCTTTGATTTTTATTGGGTGCTTGGATTGCAGGTCCCGCGGGTTGAGCTCGATGTTCCCATCGGCGACTCGCCCGGTCGCTCTGGGGTTGTTGAGGATGTCCAATAGTGGTGCGCTACTCACGATTGTGATAGGTTGTTCGTCGAAGTAGTGCGACACTTTTCTTGAGGTCGTGATGATGGCCAGTAGTAGCTTCTGGTAGTGTGGGTACCGCTGTTGGGCCTTTGTCAAGAGCATGCTGAGGTAGTAGATCGGCCTTTGCATGCTCTGGACCTTGCCTTCTTCTGTGCACTCGACGATGAGTGCTGTGCTTACCACGCTGTTGAGTGCTGCCACGTAGAGGTACACTTTTTATTTTTCTTTGGGGACCGCCAATATCGGTGGGGTCGAGAGTGTCTTCTTCAGGTCCGCGAATGCTTTGCGGGCTTCTTCGGTCCACTCGAATTTCTCTCCTTTTCTCAGCAACTGGTAGAATGGCAATGTGCATTCTCCCAATCTGCTGATGAAACGACTCAGGGCTGCGAGTCTTCCGTTGAGCTGTTGTACGCCTGCGATGTCAGTTGGTTCCTTCATCCTGGCGATTACTTGAACTTTCTCGAGCGGATACCATGTAACCGAGCAGTTTACCGGCTGGGACGCCGAATGCGCACTTCTTCGGGTTGAGCTTGATTCTGTATTTGTTGAGTGCTGCGAAGGTCTCGCGCAGGTCCTCGAGTAACATGTTTGCACTGTAGGTTTTGATGACGATGTCGTCCATGTAGACCTTCACGTTTCTTCCTATTTGATCTTTTAAGCAGGCTTGCATAATCCGCTGGTATGTGGCACCGATGTTCTGGAGTCCGAAAGGCATTGTTCTGTAGCAAAATACACCGTAAGGGGTGATGAATGATGTATGCTCTTCGTCTTCTTCTTTCATCCTGATCTGGTTGTATCCTGAGTAGGCGTCGAGGAACGATAGGAGGTCGCATCCTGCTGTCGAGTCGATTATCTGATCGATCCTTGGCAGGGGAAACTGGACCTTTGGGCAGTGTTTGTTGACTGGCCCGTAGTGGAGGCACATTCGCAGTACGTCTGTGTTTTCTTGGGGACCAACACGGGGTTGGCGACCCAAGTGGCTTTCTTCGTCTCTCTGATAAATTGGGCGTCGATTAATCGGTTGACTTCCTCCCCGATTGCTCTGCGCTTGGGTTATGTCGGGACCCGGGGTTAGCGTATGCAAGAATCGCTACAACACAATCATATGGAGAGCCGAGAACCATACCCACTTGTCTAAGCATACAAGGCCAAGCACAGAACATTCTCGGAAAGCATCGAACGTGAGGGGCATCCCATCCAGACCGGATGATCAACTGAAATGGGTCCTCATCGTCCGCACACAAGTCTAAATGATATGGGTGGTGAACTCATATATTCATAGACAAGTCGCCTCAACCATACTATCGATTGTATTATAACCCTTACATAGACTTACTCCAGCCCGATCACTTAGTCGGGGTCTAGGGCGGGCTCGATCATACATCAAAGTGTGCTCGTGACGGAGTCACGAACAATCGCATCGCGATGCCCCAAGCTGCGCACATCTAAGGGCCACTTGGTGTATAAAAGACCGCCATCCAGATCACAACTAAGGTCTCGAAAACCCATACAAAGACATGCATGTTATAAACATACACGCAGCACACATGCCTTGTATGAACAGCATGTATCATTGCAATTCTCTACAAAGTATACCACTTTATTGATAACTCTTACAGAGTGCACACAGAGATCACAAGTCTGTGATCCAACATTACATCAAACACGCGGAAGAAAATTAGGTCTGAGTACAGACAAGTTTAACAAATGGCTTAGAGAAGCCTTATCTATAAACAAGCCCTTCCACGAGGGACCAGTCGTCTGACTGGGACTACACTAGCTTGGTTTTCAGTCATCGAGCTCGATGAAGAATCCACCTTCGGGGTCAGTGGGTTCATCTAAAACATAGAATAAGCAAACGTGAGTACAAAGTCGTACTCAGCAAGACTTACGTAGGAACTATACTACTCATGCACATGTATCAAGGTAAAGGGAGGTGGGGTTCAATTGCAGAAGTGCCAGCTTTAACTTGGCTAGTCTTGAACTACGAGTACTCCTCCACTCCATCTCCAACCAATTACACCACTATGGTGCCTTCCTCGACTTCCCTACGAGAAAACATGCCATAGCACTCACGCTTATCTTGACAAGTTTTATAAGTATCCAGTTCAAGTTTTCTAATAATCAAGCTAAGCTTTCCAAGCAGTCCTTAACCGCGGACGTGGCTATTCTAATAGTTTTGTTAACCTTGCAGGGGTGTACCGCTACACATACATGTCATCAGTTACCGCCTTTTGCGTGTCACCGTTCAAGAGGTGACAGTGAGGATGCCACCACAACACTTCGCCCACAGCCCCGTTCTAGTCCAAAGAGTCGCCTATCTGAGGGGGATCCGTATGGAAGTCCGTCCGAGGTTCCAATACAGACTCAAACGATGTGTGCAGGGTCCCAAGCCGGTCTTGAAAAGCCGTTCATCCACTTCGCAGACCGTGCCACAGCCCTACCAGAACTCCGAACTACTGCGACTTCTGGGGTTCGAACGGGGTGAGGTACTAGGATGAGAGGGGTCAGTGAGCCCAATGTGTGGTCGTACTCTTCTTCTTGGATCACCACACAAGAACTCGGACTTAAGGCGGTGTTCAACGAGACAACCCACTGTGTACTCCTACACAGCCTCTGATCGTTCACCTTGTATTAGGGTAGATTCACCAACACAGTTTCACCTTCTTCAACATGATTGGTACCATCCCAACTCACAGATCAAAGTAACCTTATTGTAACTCTAAGCATGCAAAGAGCAGTAATAGTTGCAAGGGCCACATGATATCAAACAACTCCTATGTCAGCTAGGATTGTGGTTTGCTTACTACTATGACAAGATGATAGGTCATGCATCGGATATGGGTTCAACTATGCGGTAGAATCGATACAAGGTTATCTCCTAAACATGCATAACCGATACTGAGCGGGAATTTGGATTTTATAGACATGATCAATGGGGGTTTGCTTGCCTTGCTGACGAGGTTCAATAACGGTGTCTTCAACGAAGGGGGTGACCTCCGATTCCAGTTGCACGTCTATCGAGCAAACAATCCAACAAGGAATAAATATACTTGCAATGCTCAAGCACATGTTTAAGTTGTCACATGATGTGAATGGTATTGATGTGATCTAGGTTCAATTTGTCACATGTTAATTGAAGTTGATTTGAAAAGTAAATTCAAATTCAAACTCCAAATGTATTCAAATTGGTCCAAGTTGCATTTGCTAATGTTTGTACATTGTAAACCATGTTGACATGTGTATGATATGCCTCTGATCTTTAAGTGAAATGTGGCATGTTGCCAAGGTTCAAATTGCAAAATCATTTGAATTTAATTTGATTAAATTCCAATTAAACCAAATAGCAAATGCTACTGGTCCCATTTTAAATTCAACTCAAACATAGTTGAAAGTTGTATATTTGGATAGATTATTTTCTCCTGATCATTTTTCATAAATTATTTGTCCAATTTGGAGTTAATATGAATTTTCTACGATTTATTGAAGTTTAAGCTATTTTCTGGAATTTCTCTGATTTCTTTTTAAAAAGAAAACCATTTACTGCGTCAGCATGAGGTCATGCTGGCGTCAGGGGGCCTCTTACAAGTGGGTCCCACCTGTAAGTGTCTGGTGTTTAATTAAACTGTTTAAACTGATTTAAACTTAACCCAGGGATTAGCCAGGGGGTTGGGCCCACATGTCATGGTCACTGGGGGTGGGTCCAAGGGTTAATTAAGCTGGGGTTATGGCTAATGGTGGGGGGGGGGGGGTCGTCGGCGGCAGCACTGTTGCTCGCCGGAGTTCATCGGGATGGCGATTTAGAGCACAGGGGGGCAAGGGAAGGGCACGGATGGGTTCCTGGTCATCTCCCGCATCGGATGGTACTTGGGGTTCGAGGGGAGGTGCAGAGGGACGGCGACGTCTTCCCTGGCGGAAGCAGAACAACAGCGAGGTCGGAAGTGGAGCTAGAGGACACGGTTTGAAGTCGGGAGGGTTGCGTTCGATTGCTACGAACTCCAGGAGCCAAACGCACGCGCTGGGCAGGACTTGGGAGCACGGGAGCGAGCGCAGGTTCAACCTTGGAGGCCACCTTGCTCGGCTCTCATGGAAGATCGATCTAGAGGACGAATTGGAAGGGGGAAACAGGGGGAAACGATGCGCCTGCTCACCGCGGATGCGAAGGATGCGACGGCGAGGTCGGGGGTGCCTTGACGGTGACGAATTCGTCGATGGCGCGCGGCGGCTCTCACGTGATGGCGACGACGATTGCGGCGGTTACAGTGGCTCCAAGCCCGATTACTCCTGCGCGGCGACGAAGACGAGCACGACGCGCGTCCTAGACATCTTGTGGCAGCTCAATGAGGCCGGTTTCCACGCGGGTGCGGCGGCGCACTCTGGCGCATGCTTCGGGTGGTCGTCGTCGGCGTCGAAAACGGGCGAGAGAGAGGGAGGAAGAGTTGCGCTCGTGGGGGAAAAGATGCGGGGGACGTCCGGAAGCCTCCAGGTGCGAAGAGCTGGCGGCGGGGAGCTGCTGCGTGGCTGCTGCTCGTCGGCGGCGTCGGTGGAGTGCTGCATGCATTCCACCGAGCAGCTTGTGGGCGCGGAGAGGAAGAGACAAACGGGGTGGCTGGGCCTGGGCTGCTGCTGGGCCGCGGGGGTTAAGTTGGGCTGAAACACATGTAATATATTAGGCTAGCCACTTATAAAGTTTGGCACTTTTTAAAATTCAAAACATTTAATTTTAAATCAAATAAGGGTTTTTGATTAATTCCAATGTCCTGTTTGAATATTTGAAAAAACTATGAGCATGGGTTTGAATCCAAATCACTTTACATGTGATCACACTCATTTATGGGACTTTTCAAAAGTCAAACATGAATTTTTGGAGAAGATTTATTTCTGGCCTTTTGAATTAATTCATCTAGGGGGTGTTCCTTCTCCCAGTTGAGTTGGAATTTGATTTCAATTGATTTATTTTGAAATTTTTAACATGATGCAAAGTGACTCTTGATCCTAGCACATACCTAACTTGGGGTTGTGAAATCTCGCCCCCACTCAAAAGAATCTCGTCCCGAGATTGAGAAGTCTACGGGAGGAAGGAGGGATACGTATGGAGACGGTCATCTCTTTCCCACGTGGCTTCTCTCTCAGAGTGGTGTGACCATTGCACTTTCAGAAACTTAATCTTCTGACGACGAGTGACACGCTCTGCGGAATCAAGAATACGAACGGGGTATTCTCGATAAGAAAGGTCATCTTGGAGATCAAGCGTTTCATGATTGACTTCGCGGATGGGGTCCTTGAAGCAACGCCTGAGTTGTGACACATGGAATACATCATGTACTCGGGAAAGGTGCGGGGGTAGTTCAAGTTGGTAGGCAACTTCTCCACATTTAGCAAGAATGCGGAAAGGTCCGTTGTAATGTGGGGCCAACTTGCCTTTGATACCGAAGCGTTGGGTTCCCTTCAGTGGAGTAACTGGAAGGTAAGCCTTCTCATCTAGATTGTAGCTCTCTTGCCTATGATGACGATCATAGTAGCTTTTCTGACGACACTTGGCTGCTTTCAATTGATCACGAACAATGCGAACTTGCTCTTCTGCTTCCTTGATCATATCCGGTCCAAAGAATTGTCTTTCATCGGTTTCTGACCAGTTTAGGGGTGTTCGACATCGTCGTCCATATAGGAGTTCAAAAGGAGCCATGTTCAGACTAGATTGGAAGCTATTGTTATACGCAAATTCGGCAAATGGAAGAGACTTCTCCCAATTCTTTCCGAATGGGATAACACAAGATCTGAGCATGTCTTCAAGAATTTGGTTAACCGTTTCGACTTGACCACTAGACTGAGGATGGAAAGATGTACTAAAGGAGAGATGAGTTCCCATAGCTTTTTGGAAGCTTCCCAAAAATCTAGAGGTGAAAAGGCTACCACGATCAGAATTGATTTCCAAAGGAACACCGTGAAGAGACACAATTCTAGAGACGTACAAGTCCGCTAACTGGCTAGCAGTTATAGACTCGCGAACAGGGAGGAAGTGAGGAACTTTGGAAAGTCGGTCAATGACAACGAAGATGGCATCATTTCCTTTTTGGGTTTTTGGAAAGCCGGTGATGAAGTCCATACCGACTTTGTCCCATTTCCACTCGGGAATAGGCAAAGGTGGAAGTGTACCAGCAGGTCTTTGATTCTCTGCCTTAATGCGATGACAAACATCACATTCGGCAACAAATCGAGCAATGTCTCTCTTCATCCTAGTCCACAAAAATCTCTGGCGTAGATCTCGGTACATTTTTGTGCTACCGGGATGAATCGAGAGGGGTGTGTCATGGGCTTCCTTGAGGATGAGTTGCCTTAGTTCCCTATTCTTAGGTACTACCAAACGATTTCCAAAGAATACCGTTCCTTTACTATCTGTCGAGAAACATATAGCAACTCCGCTAGCAATGTTCTCCTTGATCGGGCGAACACCTCGTGCACGCTTTTGGGCAACTATGATTTGATCCTCAAGGGTTGGTTTCTCCACCTAGGTAGAAAGATAACCATGAGGAACAATCTCAAGATTGATCTTGTGAAATTCCTCATGAAGAAGTGGTTGATACTGTTGTAACATGAGGTTGTTACAATACGACTTACGACTTAGTGCATCAGCCATGACATTGGCTTTGCCTGGGGTGTAAGAAATTCCTATGTCGTAATATTTTATCAACTCAATCCAGCGTCTTTGCCTGAGATTAAGATCTGGCTGGGTGAATATGTATTTGAGGCTTTGGTGGTCGGAATAGATCTCACAACGATTACCAAGGAAGTAATGTCGCCAAGTCTTCAGAGCATGAACTACGGCAGCGTGTTCAAGATCATGGGTAGGATAGTTCTCTTCATGTCGACGCAACTGGCGTGAAGCATAAGCTACCACATGTCTATCTTGCATAAGTATGCATCCTAACCCTTACGTGAGCCGTCACAAAAGATCTCGAAATCCTTTTTGGTGTCTGGAGGCGCAAGTACGGGTGCAGAAGTCAATCTTCGTTTTAGCTCTTGAAATCTTTCCTCGCACTTGGGAGTCCATTGGAATTTCTTATCTTTCTTTAGGAGCTCAGTTAGAGGCTTTGCAACTTTAGAAAAGTTCTCGACGAAGCGGCGGCAATAGCTGGCTAGGCCAAGAAAACTCCTAACTTGCTTAACCGATTCAGGTGGAGTCCAGTCAAGAACGACCTGAACTCTCTCGGGATTTACAGCAATTCCTTTTGCAGAAATCACATGGCCTAAGTAGGTCACTTCTGGTAGCCAAAATTCACACTTGGAGAATTTAGAATACAGGCGCTGCTCTCTAAGTTTCATCAATACCAGCCTTAGATGTTCGGTATGTTCTTATTCGTTCTTCGAGTAGATGAGAATGTCATCGCGATAAACTACAAAAAATTTATCTAGGTACTCCATGAAGATCGAATTCATCATGCGGGAGAAAGTGACGGGGGAATTGGTTAAGCCAAAGGACACGACGGTGTACTCGTAAAGACCATAACGAGTAGTGAAAGCCGTTTTAGGAATGGTCTCGTTTCGGATTTTGATTTGATGATAACCTAATCTCAAATCCATCTTGGAGAAGACAGAGGATCCAGCAAGTTGATCATAAAGATCATTGATCCTCGGCAGTGGGTACTTGTTCTTTATCGACGCTAGATTTAGCGGGCGATAGTCTACGCACATCCTTTCTGTTCCATCTTTCTTCGTTACGAACAGAACGGGGAAACCCCATGGCGATGAGCTAGGGCGGATGAAGCCTTTTTCCAACAAAGCTTCAAGTTGGATTTTAATCTCAGATAGCTCACGTGGGGCCATTTTGTATGGGCTTCTGGAAATTGGTGCGGTTCCGGGTATAAGATCCACTATGAATTCTGCACATCTTCGGGTGGCATGCCCGGCAGCTCTTCAGGAAAGACATCCGGAAAGTCACGAACCACCGAAACATATTCAAGGTCGGGAAGGGGAAGCACATTCAAAGAATGCATCTGGGTTCCTGTTCTTGGTGAGGAGTAATCTATTGTCTGGCCTGAAGGGTGTGTAAGTCTAACTGACTTGGCTTTACAATCAAGAAAAGCATTTTGTCTTGATAACCAATCCATACCAAGGATGACATCAATGTCTGAAGACTTGAGGGCTATGAGTGAAGCAAGGAATACTAAACCCTCAATTGCAATTTGATTGCTATGGCTTACTCTATTAGTTTGCCACTTGGAACCAGGAGTTTGAATAATCATTGGGGTGAACATTTCATCAAAGGATATCTCATGCCGAAGTGCATAACTCTCCGACATGAATGAGTGAGATGCTCCTGGATCGAAAAGGGCAGAAGTGGGAACACAATTGACTGGGAGCGTACCAAGAATGACGTAAGTTGTACCATCAGTTTCCTCAGCTGAGATTTGGTTCACACGTCCAAGATTTTCTGAGGTGGATGGCTTGGTAGTGGAAACCTTCGGGGGTGGCTTGGCACGAACATTGGGGTTCCCTTTGGCATGGGGTGGAGCATTCTGATTTACAGGGCACTCACGAGAATAGTGAACAGGCTTGCCACATCTGAATCAGGCTCCAAAGACAGTGCGGGGAGCTGGGTTGTTCGGTGGAGCGGGGTGGAACGGAGCTGGTGGACGAGGCGCCACAAAGGATGGCCTCAGTGGGTTGTTCTAGCGGAACATGCTATTGGGGATCCAGATCTTGCACTTCTGAGGGCCTGAACTGGATAAACCATCGTCTCTAGGGTGCTTGCGGGAATCCTCGGGAGTGATCATATCCTCCCCCTTGATGGACTTTTTGACAAGGATCTGGAATGTGGCAAAGTCATGGAGATTCAACTCGTGACGAAGTCCAGAATTGAGTCCCTTGCGGAACCTCTCTTGCTTCTTGGAGTTAGTGGAGACCCCCTCGGGAGCATAGCGGGCAAGACGATTTAACTCCCGACTAAACTCGTCAACGAACCTTCTTCCTTGGATGAGATTGCAAAACTCCTCTCTCTTGCGGTCCATGAGTCCCTTAGGAATGTGATGCTCGCGAAAAGCGACACAGAACTCATTCCACGAAGTCAACTGTCCAGCTGGACGCATGTTCAGAAAGTTCTCCCACCAAGAGCTAGCTGCACCCTCGAGGTGGTAGGTGGCATAGTTCACTCCGTCACCATCTGCAACATGTCCAGAATGGAGCTTTCTCTCGATGCTGCGAACCCAGTCATCAGCGTCAAGGGGCTCAGTGGAATAGCTGAAAACTGGGGGATGAAGCTGGATGAAGTCATTCAACGACACAATCTCATTCCGCTGCTGGGCAGTGTTCCGAGCAATGACCCCCAACAACTCATGAGAGTCCCTTCGGTTTATTTTAACCTCCACAAGAACTTGAGCTATCGTGGGTGAGGGTGGAAGATTGCCTTCCTCCGGATCATCCCCACGAGCTTGGGCACGACCAAGGTGGCCACGGGTTCCTTGAGACATCCTGAAGGATAAGATCAATGTCAAATGATGTGGAATGATTTGCAAATGCATCAGATTATGAAGACAACTGGAATGACTCGGACAGCATAACGGCTATAATTGCAAGAGAAAACAATTTTCTTACAACATAGAAACAACACTTACATACGATGTGAGAAATCAGGAAGCATAACAACTATAGCAAACTGAACACAACTTTCCTACGGCTACAAGGAGCAAACAACGAGATGTTCTAGTAAGACATAGATGAGCCTATTCCTATCTTCCCGTAGATCAAGATGAGGGTGACTCAGAACTCAGAACGATGAGGGTAAGGAGAAAAAGAAGCCTTACGTTGTTCCCTTATATACCCAGAGTAACTATATAACTATAGAAGTCTAGAATCGACTTCGGCAAAGGCTGATAATCCTACAGTCAGTCCTGCTCTGATACCAAGTCTATCGGGACCCGGGGTTAGCGTATGCAAGAATCGCTACATCACAATCATATGGAGAGCCGAGAGCCGTACCCACTTGTCTAAGCAGACAAGGCCAAGCACAGAACATTCTCGGAAAGCGTCGAACGTGAGGGGCATCCCATCCAGACCGGATGATCAACTGAAATGGGTCCTCATCGTCCGCACACAAGGCTCAATGATATGGGTGGTGAACTCCCATACTCATAGACAAGTCTCCTGAACCATACTATCGATTGTATTACAACCCTTACATAGACTTACTCTAGCCCGATCACTTAATCGGGGTCTAGGGCGGGCTCGATCATACATCAAAGTGTGCTCGTGACGGAGTCACGAACAATCATATCGTGATGCCCCAAGCTGCACACATCTAAGGGACACTTGGTGTATAAAAGACCGCTAGCCAGATCACAACAAAGGTCTCAAAAACCCATACAAAGACATGCATGTTATAAACATACACGCAGCACACATGCCTTGTATAAACAACAGGTATCATTGCAATTCTCTAAAAAGTATACCACTTTATTGATAACTCTTACAGAGTGCACACAGAGATCAAAAGTCTGTGATCCAACATTACATCAAACATGCGGAAGCAAAGTAGGTCTGAGTATAGACAAGTTTAATAAATGGCTTAGAGAAGCCTTATATAAGCAAGCCCTTCCACGAGGGACCAGTCGTCTGACTGGGACTACACTAGCTTGGTCTTTAGTCGTCGAGCTCGAAAAGAATCCACCTTCGGGGTCAGTGGGTTCATCTAAAACATAGAATAAGAAAATGTGAGTTTAAAGTCGTACTCAGCAAGACTTACGTAGGAACTATACTACTCATGCACATGTATCAAGGTAAAGTGAGGTGGGGTTCAATTGCAGAAGTGCCATCTTTGACTTGGCTAGTCCTGAACTACGAGTACCAGACTTGAGGTAAGAAGCGTACACGAGTCCACTACATCTCCCGCCAATTACACCACTATGGTGCCTTCCTCGACTTCCCCACGAGAAAACACGCCATAGCACTCACGCTTATCTTAACAAGTTTTATAAGTATCCAGTTCAAGTTGTCTAATAATCAAGCTAAGCTTTCCAAGCAGTCCTTAACCACGGACGCGGCTATTCGAATAGTTTTTTTAACCCTGCAGGGGTGTACCGCTACACACACGTGTCATCAGTTACCGCCTTTTGCGTGTCACCTTTCAAGAGGTGACGGCGAGGATGCCACCACAACACTTCGCCCACATCTCTGTTCTAGTCCAGAGAGTCGCCTATCTGAGGGGGATCCGTATGGAAGTCCGGCCGAGGTTCCAGTACAGCCTCAAATTATGTGTGCAGGGTCCAAAGCCGGTCTTGAAAAGCCGTTCATCCACTTCGCAGACTGTGCCACCGCCCTACCAAAACTCCGAACTACTGCGACTTCTGGGGTTCGAACGGGGTGAGGTACTAGGATGAGAGGGGTCAGTGAGCCCAATGTGTCGTTGTACTCTTCTTCTTGGATCACCACACAAGAACTCGGACTTAAGGGGGTGTTCAACGAGACAACCCACTGTGTACTCCTACACAGCCTCTCATCGTTCACCTTGTATTAGGGTAGATTCACCAACACAGTTTCACCTTCTTCAACATGATTGCTACCATCCCGACTCATAGATCAAAGTAACCTCATTGTAACTCTAAGCATGCAAAGAGTAGTAACAGTTGCAGGGGCCACATGATATCAAACAACTCCTATGTCAGCTAGGATTGTGGTTTGCTTACTACTGTGACAAGATGATAGGTCATGCATCGGATATGGGTTCAACTATGCGGTAGAATCGATACAAGGTGATCTCCTAAACATGCACAAGCGAGACTGAGAGGGAATTGGGATTTTATAGACATGATCAATGGGGGTTTGCTTGCCTTGCTGACGAGGTTCGATAACGGTGTCTTCAACGAACGGGGTGGCCTCCGATTCCAGTTGCACGTCTATCGAGCAAACAATCAAACAAGGAATAAATATACTTGCAATGCTCAAGCACATGTTTAAGTTGTCACATGATGTGAATGGTATTGATGTGATCTAGGTTCAATTTGTCACATGTTAATTGAAGTTGATTTGAAAAGTAAATTCAAATTCAAACTCCAAATGTATTCAAATTGGTCCAAGTTGCATTTGCTAATGTTTGTACATTGTAAAACATGTTGACATGTGTATGATATGCCTCTGATCTTTAAGTGAAATGTTGCATGTTGCCAAGGTTCAAATTGCAAAAGCATTTGAATTTAATTTGATTAAATTCCAATTAAACCAAATAGAAAATGCTACTGGTCCCATTTTAAATTCAACTCAAACATAGTTGAAAGTTGTATATTTGGATAGATTATTCCTCCTGATCATTTTTCATATATTATTTGTCCAATTTGGAGTTAATATGAATTTTCTATGATTTATTGAAGTTTAAGCTATTTTCTGGAATTTCTCTGATTTCTTTTTTAAAAGAAAACCAGTTACTGCGTCAGCATGAGGTCATGCTGGCGTTAGGGGGCCTCTGACCAGTGGGTCCCACCTGTAAGTGACTGTTGTTTAATTAAACTGTTTAAACTGATTTAAACTTAACCCAGGGATTAGCCAGGGGGCTGGGCCACATGTCATGGTCACTAGGGGTGGGTCCAAGGGTTAATTAAGCTGGGGTTATGGCTAATGGTGGGGGGGTCGGCGGCGGAAGCACTGTTGCTCGCCGGAGTTCATCGGGATGGCGATTTAGAGCATAGGGAGCCAAGGGAAGGGCACGGATGGGTTCCTGGTCGTCTCCCGCGTTTGATGGTGGCAGCTGGGGCACGAGGGGAGGTGCAGAGGGACGGCGGCGTCTTCCCCGTCGGAAGCAGAACAACGATGAGGTTGGAAGTGGAGCTAGAGGGCACGGTTTGAAGCCGGGAGGGTTCCGTTCGATTGCTACGAACTCCAGGAGCCAAACGCGCGCGCTGGGTAGGACTTGGGAGCATGGGAGCGAGCGCAGGTTCAACCTTGGCGGCCACCTTGCTCGGCTCTCATGGCAGATCGATCTAGAGGACGAATTGTAAGGGGGAAACAGGGGGAAACGATGTGCCTGCTCACCACGGATGCGAAGGATGCGACGGCGAGGTCGGGGGTCCCTTGACGGTGACGAATTCGTCGATGGCGCGCGGCGGCTCTGACGAGATGGCGACGACGATTGCGGCGGTTACAGTGGCTTCGAGCCCGATTACTCCTGCACGGCGGCGCGCTCCGGCACAAGCTTTGGGTGGTCGTCGTCGGCGTCGAAAACGGGCGAGAGAGAGGGAGGAAGAGCTGCGCTCGTGGGGGAAAAGGTGCGGGGGACGTCTAGAAGCCTCCAAGTGCGAAGAGGTGGCGGTGGGGAGCTGCTGCGTGGCTGCTGCTCGTCGGCGGCGTCGGTGGAGTGCTGCATGCATTCCACCGAGCAGCTTGTGGGTGCGGGGAGGAAGAGACAAACGGGGTGGCTAGGCCTGGGCTGCTGCTGGGCCGCGGGGGTTAAGTTGGGCTGAAACACAGGTAAGCCCCTTTTTCATTTTTCCTTTGTGTTTTCTTTTCTGCAATTTGTTTTACCTTGCTAAATAAAATAGCAAAGTATTTTATAAAATGATGAAACTTTTTACATGGCCTCATAATATATTAGGCTAGCCACTGATAAAGTTTGGCACTTTTTAAAATTCAAAACATTTTAATTTTAAATTAAATAAGTGTTTTTGATTAATTCCAAGGTCCTGTTTGTATATTTGAAAAATCTATGAGCATGGGTTTGAATCCAAATCACTTTACATGTGATCACACTCATTTATGGGACTTTTAAAAAGTCAAACATGAATTTTTGGAGAAGATTTATTTCTGGCCTTTTGAATTAATTCATCTGGGGGGTGTTCCTTCTCCCAGTTGAGTTGGAATTTGATTTCAATTGATTTCTTTTGAAATTTTTAACATGATGCAAAGTGACTCTTGATCCTAGCACATACCTAACTTGGGGTTGTGACAGGTTATGAGAATCTTCGTAGCACCTCCTTCACTGGCTTGGTGTTTGGCTTGATGCGCGGCGCGTGTTCCGCGAGCTTGAGCGGTACTCCTGGCATGTCGGTTGGTCACCAGGCAAAGATTTCCCATTCTTCGCGGAGGAAAGCGACGAGGGCAGTCGCTTTCTCTTCCGGGAGTGGGCGTACACGCGGAATATTTTTTCTAGGTCCGTCGGGTGCACCTGGTGGGTGACCTTTTCGCTGTCGATCCTGAAGTCCCGCCCATACTCTTTTGTCTCGCTTCTGCTTGCTAGTGGAAAGATGCTTTTGTCTGTCGCCATGGCTATTTCTGTGAGTTCTTGCTCGGCTCCGAAGGTGTCGGAGACTTTGTGGAAATTGCGATCTCACTTGTCTGATTTGGTGAAGCTCGCGTTGAATGTAATGACGCCCGCGGATCCTAGCATCTTGAGTTTGAGGTAGGCGTCATGCAGAATAGCCATGAACTGCGCGAATGCTGGATGTCCCAATATGGCGTGGTATTGCGACTGCCAATCGATTACTTCAAACTCGAGGGTGTGTCTTGCGAAATTGCGTCTGCTGCCAAAGACAACTTCGAGCTCGATTACTCCAAGGGAAGTGGCCGCCTCTCCTGGTACTACTCCGTATAGAACGGTCTTGATTTCTTCCATACTGATCGTGGGATCAGCATCTTGTGTAGGGTGCTGACGAAGATTATGTTCATGTTGCTGCCTCCGTCCATGAAGATTTTGTTCATGTCGTATCCTCCAATTTGAGCGTCGAGTACCAGGGGCGCGTGTCCCGGTCTTGGGACTACGGGCGGGTGATCGCTCTGGGAGCACGTGATGCTGGTTTCTGCGTTGTGTAGCTCACTACTAGGGAAATAGCTATACATGGAAGGCTTATTAGTGGCACATATAGCAGGCCATGCACCACCATCTGTTAGGGGTGGCACACTGGAAAATAATGCGCCACCCATAATACCTTAGGGGTGGCGCATTATTTCCCAGTGCGCCACCCCTAAGAGTGGGCCAGCCTGGATGATCTTATACGTGGCGCATTAAGTAATATGCGCCACCCCTAAGAACCTTATACGTGGCGCATTCCCAAAATGCGCCACCCCTAATAGCTTAGGGGTGGCACATTCTATAAATGCGCCACCCATAAGGTCCTTAGGGGTGGCGCATTAAGGTAATGCGCCACCCATAATAGCTTAGGGGTGGCGCATTTCACCAATGCGCCACCACTGACTTGCTATATGCGCCACTAAATGCCTAGAGCTGCCCTTATCTACTCCACCCCACCTACCACCTCTCATTCACCCACACAATTCTCAAACTAGATCCACTCTTCTCACCCTAGATCTATTCGGTTTTCTCCTCCTCCCCACCTCATTTCTTCCATTTATCCATCAATACTTGGCATTACATCTATTTTGTTTCATATTGAAGTAAGTGGACCTCCTCCCAAACTCTTTTGTTCCATTTATGACCCATATACTTGCCTTTATTAGCTTGGGGTTTGTTGTATATGTGAAGCTTGGGTTTGATGTATATGTGAAGCTTGTGGTGGTTTGATGTATATGTGAAGCTCGTGGTGGTTTGATGTATATGTGAATCTTGAGTGGCCAATGTTTTGCCGAAATGTCGATTCATTTACGTGTCGGCAAATTTCTGGCGCACTCTCCGCATGCTCCCATGCATTATTAGGGAAGGTCATGCCGATTTTTTCCGGCGACGACTGTGATATATAATTGTGTTGCTCTCTCTGTGCACGCAGGGGATCGACCATGGTCCGCGAGATGCTGAGCGATATCACCGTGGCTAGGTGGATGCAATGTGCGACAAATGACATGCTAAGGAATAATAGGTCGGATATAAGATGTCCGTGTTGGAGATGCATACTGCAGTGCATGACCGAGCCTGATTAAGGAATATTGCAAAGACACCTGAAGCGTAATGGTTTGATGGATGGCTACACATGGTGGATAAGTGATGAAGCTGGTGAGGAGGAGGACGGCAATGGTGGGGCGCCAGTAAATGAGGAAGGGCAACCAGGCAACAGCGGCGGGCGAGAAGACGAAGAGCATCCCGTACATGATCATGAAGAAGATGCCGAAGCGGATCAAGTAGATCAAGATGCCGGACATGAAGATCAACATGTCGTACATGATGAGGATTCAAGCTGGGTGCGGGACCCTCATGTGCAAGAGCTGCTTGTCAAAGAGGCGTTGATAACAAGAGGTGCAGCTAGAGAGAAAGCCAAGATGGCGCAACTCGAGAAATACGCGATTACGAAGTTGTACGAAGGATGCAACGACGGGGATACCCGCTTGAATGTAACACTTGGGGCTATGGAGATGAAGGCAAAACACAAATGGACCGACGAAAGCTTCGTGATAACATGGCATTCTGGCACGATCGTCTTCCGAAGGGCAACACGTGCCCAACTATTATCGCTGAGGCCAAGAAAGTCCTTTGCCCTCTCGATATTCCGCACGTTAAATACCACGTCTGCATAAATGATTGCATGATCTATCGGGGTGAGGACGAAGATAAAACCACATGTTCGTTGTGCGGTGTTAGTCGATACAAGAGAGGGAAGAAAGTTCCTAGAAAAGTGGTATGGTACTTTCCGATCACTACGCGTCTGTAGAGGTATTTCGTAGATCCCGAGGAAGCAAAGCTCATGACCTGGCACGCGGATAGAAAGAAGATAAAAGAGGATGACCCGAACCCGGATCCGGAAAAGGAGGACATGCTGAGGCACCCTTCAGATGGTAGCCAATGGACTGCGTTGGACCTCGAATACCCAGATTTTGGGAAAGAACCAAGGAACCTCAGGATTGGTGTGAGCGCCGATGGAGTCAATCCGTTTGGCGGCCAGAGCAGCACACACAGTACCTGGCCCGTGTTTGTATGCATATACAACCTTCCCCCTTGGAAGTGCATGAAGTAAAAGTACATAACAATGTGTATGCTAGTTCAAGGGCCGAAACAACCAGGTACGGACCTCAATCTATATCTGCAGTTGTTGAAAGAGGAGCTAGAAACGTTATGGAAAGACGGAGTCAATACGTGGGACGCCGCGGCAAAAGAATATATCCCAATGAAAGCCGCGGTGATCATAACGTTGCACGACTATCTCGGATACGGATATTTCTCAGGGCAGGTGGTCCAAGGATTCTGTGCATGCGTTAGGTGCATGGATAATAAAACGTATCGCCAGCTACCAAAAGATCCCGGATCTTCAAAAACCGTGTTCTAGGGGTCTCGGAGGTGGCTTCCCAAGAAACAAGCGTGGAGAAAACAGGGACATCTGTTCGATTGAAGCGAGGAGCTCCGAGCACCCCCAGCTCGAAGGAGCGGCAAAGAAATTGACAACTTGCTGAAAACTTGGAAAGAGTGCCCCGCGCTGGGAAAGAAAAAAAAGAAGACTCAGCCGTTGATGAGGGTATGGAAAGTGAGGTCTGTTTTCTGGGATTTGGAATACTGGAGTCTCCTCTGTAGTCCTCATAGCCTTGATGTCATGCATATCAAAAAGAACGTGTGCGAGAGCTTGTTTGGCACGCTGCTCAACATGCCGGAGAAGACAAAGGACGGGCCAAAAGCAAGGAATGACCCCAATTTTATGGGCATCATGAGGGAACTTCACCCCCCTAGTGACGACGATGATGAGCCGGAGGTGGAAGAGGATACGGAAACGCAAAACTCTCGCAAACGAAAAAGGACGACCAAGAAGAAGACCGGTATTGATCACTGCCCCCCGTCATGCTTCACTTTGTGCGAGGAGGAGATCAAGAGGTTTATCCACTGCCTCATAGGAGTAAAATTTCCGAACGGCTATGCGGGGAAGATAAGCAGATACCTAGACGAGGCGAAGCAGCGTTTCAGCGGGATGAAATCTCACGACTGTGCCGTGCTGATGACGCAGATTCTCCTGGTTGCGATGTGAGGGATAATGGACGAGCACGTCCGTAAAACGTTGTTTGGCCTTTGCAACTTTTTTGACGTCATCTCCTGGAAGTCGATTTGCGCTACACAACTCAAAAGGCTACAGGAGGATATCGTGCTCATACTATGCGAGCATGAGATCTATTTCCCGCCCGCGTTCTTCGACATTATGGTGCATCTGCTTATCCACGTCATGGAGGATATCGTCCAACTCGGGCCTGCGTTTCTGCGCAGCATGATGCCGCTCGAAAGGTTGAATGGACACATGTCGGGACCCGAGGTTAGCCTATGCAAGACCCGCTACAACACAATCATATGGAGAGCCGAGAACCGTCCCCACTTGTCTAAGCAGACAAGGCCAAGCACAAAATGCTCTCAGAAAGCATCGAACGTGAGGGGCATCCCATCCAGGTCGTATGATCAACTGAGATGGGTCCTCATCGTCCGCACACAAGTCTAAATGAGATGGGTGGTGAACTCCCATACTCATAGACAAGTCGCCTCAACCATACTATCGATTGTATTATAACATTTACGTAGACTTACTCTAGCCCGATCACTTAGTCGGGGTCTAGGGCAGGCTCGATCATACATCAAAGTGTGCACGTGGCGGAGTCACGAGCAATCGCATCGTGATGCCCCAAGCTCCGCACATCTAAGGGCCACTTGGTGTATAAAAGCCCGCCAACCAGATCACAACTAAGGTCTCGAGAACCCATACTAAGACATGCATGTTATAATCATACACGCAGCACACATGTCTAGTATGAACCGCAGGTACCATTGCAATTCTCTACAAAGTATACGACTTTATTGATAACACTTACAGAGTGCACACAGAGATCACAAGTCTGTGACCCAACATTACATCAATCATGCGGAAGCAAAGTAGGTCTGAGTACAGACAAGTTTAACAAATGGCTTAGAGAAGCCTTATCTATAAACAAGCCCTTCCACGAGGGACCATTCGTCTGACTAGGACTACACTAGCTTGGTCTTCAGTCGTCGAGCTCGAGGTAGAATCCACCTTCGGGGTCAGTGGGTTCATCTAAAACATAGAATAAGCAAACGTGAGTACAAAGTCGTACTCAGCAAGACTTACGTAAGAGCTATGCTACTCATGCACATGTATCAAGGTAAAGGGAGGTGGGGTTCATAAGCAGATGTGCCAGCTATGACTTGGCTAGTCCTGAACTACGAGTACTAGACTTGAGGTGAGAAGCGTACACGAGTCCACTACATGTCTCCAACCAATTACACCACTATGTTGCCTTCCACGACTTCCCCACGAGAAAGCACGCCATAGCACTCACGCTTATCTTGTCAAATTTTATAAGTATCCAGTTCAAGTTGTCTAATAATCAAGCTAAGCTTTCCAAGCAGTCCTTAACCGCGGACGCGGCTATTCGAATAGTTTTGTTAACCCTGTAGGGGTGTACTACTACACACACGTGTCATCACTTACTTCCTTTTGCGTGTCACCTGTTGAAGAGGTGACAACGAGGATACCACCACAACACTTAACCCACAACTCTGTTCTAGTCCAGAGAGTCGCCTATCTGAGGGGAATCCGTATGGAAGTCCGGCCGAGGTTCCAGTACAGCCTCAAACGATGTGTGCAGGGTCCCAAGCCGGTCTTGAAAAGCCGTTCATCCACTTCACAGACCGTGCGACAGCCCTACCAGATCTCCGAACTACTGCGACTTCTGGGTTCGAACGGGGTGAGGTACTAGGATGAGAGGGGTCAGTGAGCCCAATGTGTGGTAGCACTCTTCTTCTTGGATTATCACACAAGAACTCGGACTTAAGGCGGTGTTCAACGAGACAACCCACTGTGTACTCCTACACAACCTCTCATCGTTCACCTTGTATTAGGGTAGATTCACCAACACATTTCCACCATCATCAACATGATCACTACCATCCCGACTGACAAAAGATTAACCTCATTTTAACTCTAAGCATGCAATAAGCAGTAACAGTTCCAGGAGTCACATGATATCAACCAACTCCTACATTTGCTAGGATTGTGGTTTGCTTACTACTGTGACAAATGATAGGTCATGCAAAGGATTGGGTTCAACTATGCGGTAGAAACGTTATCATGGTGATCATCCTATTTCATGCATAAGCGAGACTGAGAGGGAAATGGGTTTTTATCGACATTATCAATGGGTGTTTGCTTGCCTTGCTGACAAGGTTCAAACACAGTGTCTTCAACGAAGGGGGTGGCCTCCGGTTCCGGCTCCACTTCTATTCGACAAACAACAATCAATGGAGCAAGATAAGTACAATGCACAAACACATGAGTTGAAGGTTGAAACCTGATGTATGTGCCACTAATGTGTGAGTTATTCCATTTAAAAGGAGAATATTGCAGTTGAATTGAAAATTCAAACTCCATTTGTTTTATCAATGAATTTCAAATGCATTTGAAACTATGAATTAACATTTGAAATGTTTGAGCATGAAGTGATGTTGTAAAGGTGAGGTAATGAAAGCTCAAGAATGATCAGAGGGGGAGGGGGTGAATGATCACTTCTAAAAATTCTATGGAACTTAGAAGAAATTCATGCAAACGACGAAGGACTAATGGCATGACGAAGGAAATACAGTACCGAAAGTAATGCATGGCTCGAAAGGATTGGGAGCGAAGGAAAACATCGAAGATAAACAGGCAACGAGTAAATACTTAATGTAAAAGCATGAAGGAAAACGAGCCTGACACGACAATGTTTGGTAAACCAGTTCACACTCTTCAAAGTGCTACGTCTGGTTGGAGGGACTGGTGATTGAACACCTGGAGAAAAACTCTCTCCGTCCTATTCTCCACTGCAACAAACTCCTCGAGCTTGTCCAGTTTTCACTCGTGGTAGATGATTCAGGACATCTCTGAGACCTTTACAAACTTCCTTCAGCAGTGACAATTTCTCTTCGACTGCTTGACAGGCGACGCCTAACCGTCTAGGAGACTTGCGGTTCTCCAAGATAAAAAGATCGGCTAATCTCAACCTAAGTCATAGTGAATAGCTCAACTCAGCTCAGACTTGGGATTTTGGTTTTCTCTCGATGAATCTCTCTTGGGATGCTCACAGACTTCTGTCTTAGAATCTTCAGTGGAGCAGCCAACCCGAAATGGCGGGTAGGTGCAGGGTATTTATAGTTGGCGATCCCGATGGGTAAAATGACTGAAGTGACCCGATGCAACCGCTTGACGCGTGTCCACAACGGTCGGATTCCAATCAATGCGCAACTTTACTTGAGGAACAAGTAAGCTGACTTACCGAACGAGTTCTCTCTCGAAGGCACGAAGTGCGATGACTTTACCTTCGAGCTATTCACTCGACTCAGTAAGATTTCTCTCGGTAGGCTTTTGTGGGTTTTGGTTGAGCAGAGCAAATTCACTTCGACTAAGATCTCAACTAGCAAACCCCTCTTGATAGTACTGTTTTTCCTACGACTCAAGGAAATAAAGAGAAACTAGTAAAAAGACTAAGTCTTCGACCAGCTTTAGCTTTCTCCTCGTTGCGCTTTTACTCGAGAGAGACTTTTTCTTCGACTACATTTTTAGGGGTCGTCTTCCTTCAAAGGTTTCGGTAGATGACTGCAGCTCTGCTGCAGTGAGTTGTCCTTCGACCTTCTACTTGCAAACTCCATTCTTTCGGAACCTAAGTATCTGTTTATACTCGAAAACAATATTAGTTCCACTTCTGCTTTGTCCAACAATGTCCAAAACCTTCGGGGGCAAAACTTGCTCTTACAATCTCCCCATTTTTGGACGATTGTTGACAAAACAGGCATCGATAAATAATTGAATTTTTTTTGAGTTTTCGATGATAAACCAGTGCTAGGATCGATGAAATACTCCCCCTTGATGTATGCACGGAAGATAAGAGTTTCCTGTGAAGTGCATATTTGAAAAGTAGAATCGAGGGAAAAACATCAATAATCTTAATGAGTGAAATTGCATTCCAGATAATATCCAATAAGAAATATGCAATCTCCTCGAATGACCTGTGAACTTATATGAAAGATAACTTCCTGCAAAAAGGTTAAGTATCGCAAGCAGGAGATAGATATCTTACGAAAAAGAGTAGCAGTTCACAGTCCTACTTAGAGTTAGTTACAACCAGATCGAATATGAATCGAAAGTTTGTTGAAACTACTCAGAAAACATCAAAGGTCAAAAGTTTATCGAATGAAAAGCAAATCCCTTAACCCCGTAAGCAAACTAATTTCTTTGATGCCACTACATCTCCCCCTTTTTGTCACAACGTACAAAAAGTCGAGAGAATAGGGTCGAAAGAAATCCCTACTCACTGTGGCGGCTCCGGCGACGACGAGAGGATTCGGCGAGCGTTGGAGCACGACGAATTGGGCGAGCGCCTGGAGGAGTGATCTTCGTGCGGAAGGAGTGTTGATCTCCAGAAGATTCCAGCTGCGATTCCGGCGGGGTCCTCGGGCTTCGAGGGTGTGGAGTATAAACTCTTTCTGGACGTCGAGGGGCTTCATCTTGCTCGGAGTCGGAGGAGAAGGTGTCCAAAGTGATGTGGTAATAGTCATCAACACTGAGGACATCTCTGTTCTTCGGCAGCCGAGGGATATTGGGATCCGGGCGACTCGATCATCATTGGTCCAATTCCTGGTCAGATGGGGAGGATATTCTTCGAAGCCACATCGTTGAAGTTGACCGAGGGAATTGAATTTCCGCAGTCCTTTCCAATCTCTGCGAAGACATTCACGCACCATCTGATTGTTGTTCATGGTAATATTGCGCAAATGATTAATCTCGTCCATCAAAGCTTGCTTCTAAATGAAATCTTGGTCGATGTGATGTTGAAGCATTTGCTGGGACCGAAGAGAAACTTCCATGTGATGCACTGGCTTGATGAACTTCGAGCGAATATTGCGCTCAGTTAAATGGGCGCGGACGCCAGTGTGCTCAGCATATGGATCGTTGGGTCGAGCAACAATCTGCAACACTTCCCTAACAGGTGGAGTGAAAATCTTCGGGAAAATTGACACGTGGAATGGCACGTCCCGAGAGTAATTGCAGATAGCCATCAGTCATGGTGCATATGGCTTGTGGGAATTGTGATCATCAGCACAAGACACCAAAGTTCTGATGAAGTAGTCTTCAAAATCGAAAGGGTGACCATGGACTAACTTCAACAGAACAAGTTGTACGTCATTGGGAATAGGATAGTCATCGTGCACATCGAGCATTGGCATCAAAGTCTTCGAAAGAATATAAAACCATGCCTTTGCTTCAAAAACTAAGTGTCTTGGCTTCAGCTCAGTCGGATAGTTATCTCCTACGACATCTGGATTCATTATCGTTGAAAATTCAGCAGGAGTTGGAGCAGGTAAGTCATGAATCTTGTGTGGTAATCCTTCGAACCGAGGAAAATTAATGATGGCCAGAAATTGATCGACATTCATATGAAATACTTGGCCTTGAATCATATAATCAAATTTCCACGTCTTCGAGTCCTCGGGATCACCAGTGACATAGAGCGTTGTATAAAATTGCTTGATAAGCTCAGGATTGTAGCCACAATCGAGAGCAAACATTTTGTGAGCATGCAGACCATCAATTGTTTCGGCAACATTCTCGAAACATGAAGTGGAGTACACTGAAGGCATATCGAGGTATTGATGTTGGAACACTCTAGCCTTGTTGTACAACACACGAGTATAATAAATGGCCTGCTCTTGGGTCCAAAACCGAAGAGAATATGCACTTCTGGGCTTCTCGTAGGGATTGGTCCCGAAGAAAAATGGCTTGTGTTCGCGCCTTTTGAAGATGGGGCCTCCTCGAGGAACATCTGAGCGGAACAGGGGCAACATTTCTCTCGGATGAGCAGAATGGAGCAGCTCATCAACAGGAAAAACTTCGGCAGCATTGTCTGGCATTTGGTAAACAGGCTCAGCAGGGCGAGGAATTGAAGATGGAATGTGGACAATGTCCTGAGCTGGGATGGCTGCAGGAGCATTTTCCTCGGCCTGCGCTTCGACGGCAACTCCTTCGTCGACATTAGCATTCTGAGCGGCCTCAACATTTTCCATGGCCTCCAAATCTTCGTCTAGTTGTGCGAAAGCATCAACCATTTCTTCGTTGGAGGAACTTGATGAGGAGGAGGAAAAACTGTCACTTGAACCGTCATCTCCAGAACTGTTTCCTTCGACAATATCTTGACGAGAAGAAACTGTCGTGATATCAACATCCGCGTCTTCTCCGTCATGCAGAGTCTGGGCAGAGTTGTAATCTTTCTCAGCAGAGGAGATGGGGGCTTGAGTTTCTTGCTCGACTTGAGCAAGTTGCTCGGTCTTTGCTTGGGCTTGGGTCTCGATGGCTGGGGTGGTTGATGGAATAATGTGCGGTGGTGATGATGGTTTTGGTGGTGGCGACGAGGCTTTTGGTGGTGATGGTTGACGAGGTGGAGGTGTTTGTTGGCGAGGTGGAGGTGTTTGTTGGCGAGGTGGAGGTGTGGCTTGGCGAGGTGGTGTGGCTTGGCGAGGTGTTGGAGTTTTCTCACGAGGAGGAGTTGGTTCCTTGGTGGGGGTTGGTGCAGTTTCTTGTCGTGCTGATGCAGCAACGACCTCGGTAGACTTGGCCTTCTTTCCATTCTTCTCGATCTCTGGCATCCCACGCGCAGAGGTTGGGGCAGCAGACTTTCTCTTACGAGATTGTCTCTTGTACAGGGCATCATTGTGCTCTTTGCATACGGCCGACACAATTTGTCGAACCTTTGCATACACAGCGGTCAGGTTTTCCTTCTGAGCCCTTCTGGATGCTTCAGCGGTGGCAATCTTGGATTTGAAAAACTTTCGAGACTCAATGTCCTCGGTTTCTTCTTGAAGTTGTCTGGAGTAAAAATTCACTTGCTCCTTGTCCTTGCGATCCTGGGTGATATACCCTTCCCAGCGAATCATGTATCGATCAACATGCTCTTGGATTTCAGCAGGGACATCATCCTCGGCAGTGACTTTGCTCGGAGTGGTAGCCATCTTCCAGAGGATATGAGAAATATTTGCAGCATCCCAAGGAGCATGGGCAGCAGAATCTCCTTCGTTTGAACTCTCTTCATCGGCACGAGGGCCGGAAACAACAGGTGCAGCAGGTGCAGGTGCAGGAGCTGGAGCTGGTGCGGCTCGAGGAACTGGAACATCTTGAGCTTTTTGCCTAGCCTCCTTGGCTTTCTTCTCGGCCTCCTTGGTGGCCTTGGCAGCAGCAATGGGTTTGGTGACGGCATTAGGGGCCACAACTTTATCCTTCGAGGCACTTGGGGCCTCAGCATTTTTCTTCGCAGCACTTGTGGCTGCAACCTTTTCCTTCGTGACTGTGGGAGTCACAACTTTTTCGGTGGCGCTGGGGGCCATGACCTTTTCTTTCGGTGCAACAGGAATTTTTCCTTCAGCAATTTGTCGACGATACTTTTCACTGACCAAATATAAAATGCCTAGTGGTTGAGCAACTTGGGCCTTTTTATGCTCGGGCTGGCTGTGAAAGTTCAGGAGCTTGGAATTTGTCAAGTCCTTTGCTTCTTGTTCTTTTTGCTTTGCCAGCCTTTCTTTACGTTGAACAAGTGTTTCTTCATCCTCAGAAACTTGAGGTTGCTTTCCCTTCGATTTAGTCGAAGGTTTTTGTTGGCGAGCTTGAACTGGAGGAGCAGATGAAATGGGCGGATCAGTGACCAAGTTGGTCAAGTCAATATTTGCTCGAGGAGCCTGTGAGGCTGGCTCCTGGATCCTAATGCCTTTACTGCTCGGCTTCTCCTTCAGAGGAATGTCCTCGACATCAGCCTCTGTACCAGGGTCTTGATCATCAGAATTTGCTTCATCATTGGAGCTTGCATCTGGTGGCGAGAAAATTACCACCCTTTTCTTTCGCTTGGCTGATTTCTTGCCAGCCTTCGATTTGGCACTAGGGCCAACATCCACGGTACCCTCAGCAGCAGCAGCCTCCTTTTTAGCTTTGGCTTCTTTTCTTTTCTGTGCTCGCTCTTCCCGAGCATCAACCAGCTCTTGAAAATCGGCAGGATTTTTTAGAGAGGAGGGATGAGCATCAGCTGGAGGAGGTGGTCGATTATCTTTCGTCCACTTTGTCCTTAAAGCTTTGACATCAGACCAAGGATTTTTCATTGCAAACAGCCTCTCCCAACGTGGCATAAGATACTTGTACTCATACCAACGAAGCGCTTGAAGTCTTCGAATCTCTTGCAGACGGTTTTCTCTCGTACGTTCATCCTCAGAACCTTCAGGCGTTCTTAACTTCTTTTCGATGATCAACTCCTCTGATAATCCTTCAGAGTTGTTGGTGATTCTTGTTCGGCCTCCTACTCGTTTGGGTGCTCTGACATTTCCTTCGATCCCAGACATGTTCCTGCGAAAAAGATAGGTACGAGGGAATATAGGAAAGTTGTGAACAAGTACCAGCGGTTTTCGAGGAAAGTCATTTTGAGTGCAGTAAACTTATCGATAAGCATGTCTTGCAGCAAATTTTTCAAGCAAGTGCTAGGCAAGATTTCCATCGGGTGCAAATCTAACGAAGAACGTGTATGAACGACTTGCACAACACAAGTTTATCGATACGTTTCTAAGGAAATTGCTAAAGTGAGAGAATCCGTGGGATTTCTTACCTAGCTCAGATGGGAATCGACAAGAAACGCTAGAAACTGATTTCCCAAGTTTCAATGATCCAAACAGATCAAACAGACCTAAGAAAAAGATAGAAAATCAAGAACAAATCTAGGACTCGATGAACAGCAAAGATTGGAATCGAGTCTTAGAGTCGTGCATACCCTAACTTGGTGATGTACGGTGACTACGGCGACGCGGATGAAGTTCCTCGTCGATGGGAAGGTCTCCGGCGGCTTCCTTCCGGCAGCAAAGCGGCGAGGGAGTCGACGGCGACGAGCAGCACGGCGGCGCGCGAGAGAGAACTTCGTGAGCAGAGAGAAGAAGTCGAGGAAATTGCGATGGCTGATCCGGTGGCGAGGATCACTATTTATAAGGAGGGGGGGGGGGGTCTGACATAACTGTCAGATCTGATCCAACGGCGCAGATTTCGCGTGTCTCCGCATTCAACGGACGGATTTTGTGGCGGTAATCGCGCGAAAATCCCAACGAACCGAAAGAAAGTTGCTCCACGTCCGAGACCAATCTCATCGAACATCGAGTATAAAAGTAGATAAACGTTCGATAGATTTACCTTCGGAATCAATGACATTCGAAGGGAATCTTGATCGAGTACATATATACATGTTCACGAGATAAAAGCACAGATGGGGTTTAGGGTTAGAATAGAGGGAAAACAGGGTCCGATGCTTAATCAATCCGAGGGGAAAACAGTGGTAAAACTCGGAGTGGTAAGTGTATAGGACAACACCAAACGAACAAAAACAAACGAAAAAGAAACACGATAGAAAAAATAACGTAAGTAAACCATAGAAAGAAAACATATAATACATAGTACCGATAGTTATGATCTTACTGCACATTGCATGAGTCCAATATGTTTAACTCACACCTTAGTGCACAGAACCTCTTTTCATCCAAGGGATTCCTAAAGATATCAGCCAATTGATCTTCGGAGCGCACATGGCTGATAACAATATCTTCTCGCTGAACGTGATCTCGAAGAAAATGATGACGAATGTCAATATGCTTCGTTCGAGAGTGTTGCACAGGGTTATGGGCAATCCTTATAGAACTCTCGTTATCACATAGCAATGGAATTTTCTTCACAAGAATACCGTAATCTTTCAGCGTTTTCTTGAGCCACAGAATCTGAGTGCAGCATGAACCGACAACAATATACTCGGCTTCAGCCGTAGAACTAGATACGCAATTCTGTTTCTTCGAAGCCCAACAGACAAGAGATCTACCGAGAAAATGACATGTGCCTGAGTTAGATTTCCTGTCGACTCGATCACCAGCCCAGTCAGAGTCAGAATATCCAACGAGATCAAATTGGGCACCCTTGGGATACCAAAGTCCCAAAGATGGTGTGTGAGCCAGATATTGAAGAATTAGCTTGACAGCAATATGATGTGATTCTTTCGGGTTTTCCTGAAAACAAGCACACATACAAACCGAAAGCATAATGTCAGGTCTAGATGCACAAAGATAAAGAAGCAAACCGATCATCAAGCGATATTTCTTCTGATCGAAAGGTTTTCCCTTCTCATCTGCATCTAGATGAACATTCGTATGCATCGGAGTCTTGATAGTTTTGCAACTGACAAGATCAAACTTCTTCAGGCAATCTCTGAGACACTTCTCTTGAGAGATGAAAGTCCCATTCTTCTGTTGACGGATTTGAAGCCCAAGAAAGAACTTCAATTCACCCATCATAGACATTTCATATTTCTTCGACATCATACGAGAAAATTCTTCGCTAATATCAGCGTTAGTACAGCCAAAAATAATATCATCGACATAAATTTGACACACAAAAAGATCCTTTTTGTATGCACGAGTAAAAAGAGTCGGATCAGTTGTTCCTGGTTTGAAGCCCTTCTTCAGAAGAAAATCCTTCAGTGTTTCATACCAAGCACGAGGAGCTTTCTTTAACCCATATAGGGCCTTGTGCAATCTGTACACCTTATCAGGATTCTTTGGGTCTTCAAAACCTGGTGGCTGCATAACATATACTTCTTCTTCGATTTCACCGTTAAGAAATGCACTTTTGACATCCATTTGATATAGCAGTATACCATTATAATTTGCAAAAGCAAGCATGACACGAATGGATTCAAGTCGAGCAACTGGAGCATAAGTCTCACCGAAATCAATACCTTCGATTTGGGTGTAGCCTTGAGCAACCAGTTGAGCTTTATTCCTTACCACAATGCCATCTTCATCTTGCTTGTTGCGAAAAATCCACTTCGTACCAATGATATTATGCTTCTTGGGATCAGGTCTATCAACAAGGGACCAAACTTTATTTCTCTCGAACTGATTAAGTTCTTCGAGCATTGCATTCATCCAGTCTGAGTCCTTCATGGCTTCATCAAATTTCGATGGTTCTAGCATGGATACAAACGAGAAATTTCCACAGAAGTTAGCTAATCGAGTACGAGAACGAGTGGTGGGACGTCCTGGTAAATGTATCTCTTCGAGTATTGAGTCGACGTCCACTCTTCTTCGAACACGAGGTAAAACTCCTTCATCATCTTGCGGATTCGGTTGTCCTTCGGGATCAGCTTCTCCTTCGGATTGGACATTTTCTTCGTTTACGCGTTCTCCTTCGACCTGTACGTCATTTGCTTTAGGATGTTGATCTCCAGCGCCCCGGGCTATGTGTGGGAACATTGGACCATCATCATCCTTGTTTTCTTGACGTGCATTTCCTTCGACAGGTCGAATATCTCCAATAGCCATGTACCTGATAACTTCATCCAAAGGTGGTTCATCCAGGTTAAGAGGTAATTGCTCTATTTGAGAGCCGTTAGTTTCATCAAATCGAACATTTACAGTTTCTACAACTTTGCCAAGATGAGAGTTGTAAACTCTGTAAGTGTGAGAATTTGAACCATAACCTAGGAGAAAACCTTCGTGAGCCTTTGGGGCAAACTTGGAGCTGTGATTCATATCTCTGATATAACATGGAGCACCAAAAACCCTGAGATATGAAACATTTGGCTTTTTACCAGTAATAAGTTCATGTGAAGTTTTCTTCAGAAACTTGTGCAGATAAACCTTGTTGATGATATGACATGCAGTGTTGATTGCTTCGGCCCAGAACCTGATAGGAGTCTTGTATTCAGCAAGCATTGTTCTGGCCATTTCAATAAGTGTACGATTCTTTCTCTCGACCACACCATTTTGTTGCGGTGTATAAGTAGCCGAGCATTCATGAGTAAAGCCATATTCATCAAGAAAATCTTCGATATGAGTGTTTTTGAATTCTGTAGCATTGTCACTTCTGATATGCTTGAGAGATAATTCATACTCAGTCTGAGCTCTCTTTGCGAAGGTTTTGAAGATTTCAACAACCTTCCTCTTGTCATCTAGAAAGAAAACCCAAGTATATCGAGAGAAATCATCAACAATAACCAGACCATACTTCTTACCTCCAAAACTAGCATAATTTTGAGGATCGAATAAATCCATATGAAGTAATTCAAGAGGACGAGTAGTAGTCATTATTGTTTTTGCTGAGTGATGTTTCTTGGCGATCTTTCCTGCTTCACAGTCACTGCATAGACGATCTTTATCGGATTTAACATTATCAATTCCAACGATGTTCTTCTTCGAGATAAGATTTTGAAGGTTTTTCATTCCTGCATGCCCAAGTCTTCGGTTCCATAACCAACCAGAAGTGGCTTTGGCCATTAAACATGTGGACACTGCAGGTCCCGAAGAAAAATCGACGACATAAAGATCACCTTTGCGATATCCTTCGAACACGAAGGAATAATCATCCTGTGAAAAGACAACACAACGAGAAGCAGAAAACAGTACAAGCATACCCATATCATAAAGTTTGGAGATAGAAATTAGATTATATCCAAGTGATTGAACAAGCATAACCTTATCAATATGCTTATACTTTGATATAGCTACCTTACCCAAACCAATTACTTTTCCTTTGTTGTTATCACCGAAGATAATGTATCTCTGTGAAGATTCAGTAAGTTTGTCTTCGGTGAACAAATCTTTGTCTCCGGTCATATGATTTGTACATCCACTATCCATGACCCATTCGGATCCACCGGAGACATAGCCCTGCAGAAGAATTAGTTCTTCTTAACCACCCACAAACGAGCAGGTGACTTAGAAGGCATGGAAGAGCTAGATGGGGCAGCAATATTATAGCGAACATGATTGCATTGTCTATCTGGACCATCAAGCACACCATAAATATAATTCCTCGACGAGGGGTTAGAGTACTGATGGGTAACAGCAACTTTGGTGTTATTGTTACGATGACGATAAACATTTCTATCGATACGATAGTATTCCTTCTGGGGAACATTTGAAGCTGGCACCAAGGGTTCATTTCTATCCTCGAGAGAATAGTAGTGATTCGGTGGTACCGAGGATTTTCCCTGCATATAATGGTTTGGGGGCAGTTTTTCTACGAGAGATTTGCGAACCCAAATCTATCGCTTATAGAAACCATTCTTCGGAGGAGTACCAACGAATTCAGCTGACACCTTTCCTTCCTGATCTTTGACAAGCTTGTAGTCAGAATCAAGTGATTCATCAACAATAGCTTTGTCAATTTTGCAACTAAAACCTGAAAGGTTAGCAATATCAATGGGATTTTCTTTTGCAAGAACCCATACAGTCTTAGGATACTGCTCGGGTTCCCAGTAGGTTCCATCAGGATTGATTTTCCTTTCGAAGCCAACTCCTTCGTTTTGGGGATTCCTATGAAGAAGAGCCTTTCGTAGGATATCACATAGGTACTGGTGTCCCTGCACACTTTTGAACATGTCTGTTTCAAATAAAATTTTCAACCTGAGGAGTTCCTCGGTAATGGTTTCCTCGTTCGAGGGGTTAGCATCATCAATAACAATGGGTTGCTTTCCTTTCGATCTCTCAGAAATAGACTCAATTTTACTTCGTTCCAAACAGGTTAAGCAAGGTGAAGTAGATTCATTTTTAGCTTCTGAGCCTTGTTGAGCCATGAGCGTGAGATTGACACTCTCCAACTATTCATTAGCCTCTCTCAGTTTCTCGAGAGCCATTTTCCCTTGAAGGAATTCATAGGTTAGCTTCTCGTAGTCCACTGAGAGAAGATCATGACGAGAGGAAAGTTCATCACACTTTTCCTTCAGAGCAGCATGCTCATTCGTCAAAGTTTGACCCTTCTCAATCTCATCGATCAACAAAGTCTCAGATTTTTGAATAGTTTCACTTAGAGAATCTAGCTCATCTTGTTGGATAGAAGCAATTTTGGCAAGTTTGGCATAGCTTATCCTAGAGTTACTTTCATAAGCAGATCCATCAGAAGAATCGTAGGAATTCTTAGATGAGGATACCTTAGCCTTGGCCATGAAGCAGTAAGCTGGAGATTCATCTTCGCTGCTTTGGTTGGTGAAGAATGAACTTGAAATCTTCCTCGAAGCAAATGCTAAACCAGCAACACCATCAGATTCACAACCAAAGTCGGGACCCGGGGTTAGCGTATGCAAGCCTCTCTACAACACAATCATATGGAGAGCCGAGAACCGTACCCACTTGTCTAAGCAGACAAGGCCAAGCACAGAACGTTCTCGGAAAGCATCGAACGTGAGGGGCATCCCATCCAGGCCGGATGATCAACTGAAATGGGTCCTCATCGTCCGCACACAAGTCTAAATGATATGGGTGGTGAACTCCCATACTCATAGACAAGTCGCCTCAACCATACTATCGATTGTATTATAACCCTTACATAGACTTACTCCAGCCCGATCACTTAGTCGGGGTCTAGGGCGGGCTCGATCATACATCAAAGTGTGCACGAGAAAGAGTCTCGAACAATCGCATCGCGATGCCCCAAGCTGCGCACATCTAAGGGCCACTTAGTGTATAAAAGACCGCCAGCCAGATCTCAACTAAGGTCTCGAAAACCCATACTAAGACATGCATGTTATAAACATACACGCAGCACACATGCCTTGTATGAACAGCAGGTATCATTGCAATTCTCTAAAAAGTATACATCTTTATTAATAACTCTTACAGAGTGCACACAGAGATCACAAGCATGTGATCCAACATTACAACAAACAAGAGGAAGCAAAGTAGGTCTGAGTACAGACAAGTTTAACAAATGGCTTAGAGAAGCCTTATCTAAAAACAAGCCCTCCACGAGGGAACCAGTCGTCTGACTGGGACTACACTAGCTTGGTCTTGGTCTGAGTCTTCATTCTTCGAGCTTCGGATAGAAGCCACCATCGGGGTCGGTGGGTTCATCTAAAACATAGATTAAGCAAACGTGAGTACAAAATCGTACTCAGCAAGACTTACATAGGAGCTATACTACTCATGCATATGTATCAAGGTAAAGGGAGGTGGGGTTTCACTTGCAGAAGTGCCAGCGTTGACTTGGCTAGTCCTGAACTACGAGTACCAGACTTGAGGTAAGAAGCGTACACGAGTCCAATACATCTCCAACCAATACACCACTATGGTTACTTCCTCGACCTCCCCACGAGAAGCACGCCATAGCACTCACGCTTATCTTGCGAGTTTTAGAAGTATCCAGTTCAAGTTCTCTAATAATCAAGCTAAGCTTTCCAAGCAGTCCTTAACCGCGGACGCGGCTATTCGAATAGTTTTTTAACCCTGCAGGGGTGTACCGCAACACACACGTGTCATCAGTTACCGCCTTTTGCATGTCACCGTTCAAGAGGTGACAGCGAGGATGCCACCACAACACCTCGCCCACAGCTCCGTTCTAGTCCAGAGAGTCGCCTATCTGAGGGGGATCCGTATGGAAGTCCGGCCGAGGTTCCAGTACAGCCTCAAACAATGTGTGCAGGGTCCCAAGCCGGTCTTGAAAAGCCGTTCATCCACTTCGCAAACCGTGCCACATCCCTACCAGAACTCCAAACTACTGCGACTCTTGGGGTTCGAACGGGGTGAGGTACTAGGATGAGAGGGGTTAGTGAGCCCAATGTGTGGTTGTACTCTTCTTCTTGGATCACCACACAAGAACTCGGACTTAAGGCGATGTTCAACGAGACAACCCACTGTGTACTCCTACATAGCCTCTCATCGTTCACCTTGTATTAGGGTAGATTCACCAACACATTTCACTTTCATCAACACCATGTTTATCATCATCCCGACTCACATCATAAGCAACCTCATTGTATCACTAAGCATGCAATAAGCAGTAACAGTTGCAGGGGCCACATGATATCAACCAACTCCTACATCTGCTAGGATTGTGGTTTGCTTACTACTGTGACAAGATGATAGGTCATGCAAAGGATATGGGTTCAACTATGCGATAGAAACGTTATCATGGTGATCATCCTAAACAATGCATAAGCGAGACATGAGAGGGAAGTGGGATTTTATCGACATGATCAATGGGGGTTTGCTTGCCTTGCTGACGAGGTTCAGTCACGGGGTCTTCAACGAAGGGGGTGATCTCGGATTTCGGCTCCACTTCTATCAGCAACATGACAATCATAGGATCAACATAATGTACAATGCACAATCAAATGAATAAGATTGTAATGGTGATGTTCATGGTGCTGATGTGTTGAGCATTCCATTTAAAAGGAGTATATTGCATTTGAAATGCAAATTCAAACTCCATTTGCTTTATCGATGAAATTCAAATGCATTTGAATGCATGAAAGTTCATTTGAAAATGTTGATCATGAAGTGATGTGGTATAGTCGAAGTAATGTCTCTGATGTGTGGATGAATTCATTGGAATTAAGGGTGTTGCAAAATCATTTGCAAAAATCACTCCAAATTTGAATTTGAAAAGGATCCATATGCATGTTTGCTACTGTTCACCCATTTTAAAATGGTCAAACATGAAAACAAATTGCATATTCAGAATCCTTGTATTTTTCTGATAATTTTAGACATATTATTTGTCCAATTTGGAGTTAAAATGAATTTTCTATGATTTATTGAAGTTTTGGCCTTTTTCTGTAAATTCTGGAATTATTAAAAAGATTTAAAAAGCTTTACTGTGTCAGCATGATGTCATTATGACATCAGGGGGGGCTGACTGCTGGGACCCATCTGTAAGTCTCAGATGGGTTAAACCCGTGGTTAATTTAAACAAGCAGAGGGATTAGGGGGCCTAGCCCCACTGGTCAGTGGCCCATGGGTTAGGATTAGTGGTGGGGTTACGATAAGGGTTAGGGTTCTCATGGCGAGTTCGCCGGAGACTGGCCGGGGAGTTCGCCGAACTTGGGAAAAAGGGCACGGGGAGGGTTCTGGAGGGCACTGCCGGGCTCAGCGCGAAGCCGCGCATTGCGTGGTGCCAACGGGGGTTCAAACAGGGGCTCTGGGGCGCGACTACGTCGACGAGCGACGGCAGCTGGGCTCGGACCTCGCCGGAACTGCGCGAGAGGGCTCAGCAGGAGGTGGGAATAGGGTCAAACGGACGAGCAGCTCACCGTGAGTTGGATGGAGGAGACGGCAGAGCTGCGGAGTGCTTGACCGCGGTGAATTTGAGCTCGAGCTCGTCGGCGGCCGGCGGTGAAGACGACGAAGGGCGCGGCGTCTGTAGAGCACGCCGGCTCGATTACTCGCACGTGAAGACGAAGGCGTCGTCGATGAGTCTCCTGGACATCATGGTGCAGCTCGAGGAGGACGACGGCCACGCAGGCTCGACGGCGGTGCTCCGGCGTGCGCTCGGGCGGCGAACAAAACGGCGAAGGGAGAGGGGGGAGATGATCCAGAAGAGGGGGAATGCGTGCGGGGAAGAAAGAGCAGCTGTGTGGCGCGTTTTGGGGCAGAGGGGAGGGCTAGAAGAGTCAGGGCGTCGCGGTGGCGTCGTCGCCGCACTCTGCCGTCCACCGAGCAGCTTGGCTCGGCGGGGAGGAAGAAGACAAGACGAGAAGGCTGCTGGGCTGGGGCGGCCTGGGTCGGTTGGGCTGCTTTACCCCCCTTTCCTTTTTTTCTAATTTGTTTCTGTTTTATTCTTCTGACTTTTGTTTTGCTGTGGTAAAATAATTACCTAGGCATTTTATAAAATCCTCAAATATTTATCTTGGACATATGTGAGATAGTACTATCCACTCCCAAGATTTGAAGACTTTTGGAATTCAAATTATTTGAATCCTATTCAAATAGCATTTAAATTTAATTTCCAAGCCTCTGTTTGAATTTTTAAAAAATCTATGAGCATGGGTTTGCTCCCAAACCATTTTTCAAATGATCAGCATCATTAATAGGAATTTTCCAAATACTCAATTGATTTTTGGAAAAATATTTTTATCTGGCCATTTGATTTAATTTCTCAGGGCTTTTCTTTTCCCCATTTTTGAATTTTCTTTTGAAATTTTGGCATGATGCAAAGGCACAATAAAACCCTAGCACTTACCTAACTTGGGGTTGTGACAACTCGCCCCCACTCAAAAGAATCTCGTCCCGAGATTCAGAACTCTGCGGGAGGAAGGAGGGGTACTCGGCATTGAGACGGTCTTCTCTTTCCCACGTGGCTTCTTTCTCTGAGTGATGCGACCACTGAACTTTCAGAAACTTGATCTTCTTTCGGCGAGTTACATGCTCTGCAGAATCAAGAATACGAATAGGGTATTCTCGATAAGAAAGGTCATCTTCGAGATCAAGCGTTTCATGGTCAACTTCGCGGATGGGGTCCTTGAAGCAACGCCTGAGTTGTGACACATGGAATACATCATGTACTCGGGAAAGGTGCGGGGGTAGTTCAAGTTGGTAGGCAACTTCTCCACGTTTAGCAAGAATGCGGAAAGGTCCGATGTAACGTGGGGCCAATTTGCCTTTGATACCGAATCTTTGGGTTCCCTTCAGAGGAGTAACCCGAAGGTAAGCCTTCTCATCCAGATTGTAGCTTTCTTGCCTATGATGACGATCATAGTAGCTTTTCTGACGAGACTGGGCTGCTTTCAATTGATCACGAACAATTCGAACTTGCTCTTCTGCTTCCTTGATCATATCCGGTCCAAAGAATTGTCTTTCACCGGTTTCTGACCAGTTTAAAGGTGTCCGACATCGTCGTCCATAAAGGAGTTCAAAAGGAGCCATGTTCAGACTAGATTGAAAACTATTGTTATAAGCAAATTCGGCGAATGGAAGAGATTTCTCCCAATTCTTTCCGAATGAGATAACACAAGCTCTGAGCATGTCTTCCAAGATTTGATTAACCCTTTCGACTTGATCGCTAGATTGAGGATGGAAAGCTGTACTAAAGGAGAGATGAGTTCCCATAGCATGTTGGAAGCTTCCCCAAAATCTAGAGGTGAAAAGGTTACCACGATCAGAATTGATTTCCAAAGGAACACCGTGAAGGGACACAATTCTAGAGATGTACAAGTCCGCTAACTGGCTAGCAGTTATAGACTCGCGAACTGGAAGGAAGTGAGCAACTTTGGAAAGCCTATCTATGACAATGAAGATGGCATCGTTTCCTTTCTGGGTTTTTGGAAAGCCGGTGATGAAGTCCATACCGACTTTTTCCCATTTCCACTCTGGAATAGACAAAGGTTGAAGTGTACCAGCAGGTCTTTGATGTTCTGCCTTAATGCGACGACAAACATCACATTCGGCAACAAATTGAGCAATGTCTCTCTTCATCCTAGTCCACCAAAATCTCTGGCGTAGATCTCGATACATTTTTGTGCTACCGGGATGAATCGAGAGGGGTGTGTCATGGGCTTCTTTGAGGATGAGTTGCCTTAGTTCCCTATTCTTAGGTACTACCAAACGATTTCCAAAGAATACCGTTCCCTTGCTATCTGTGGAGAAACATTTAGCAACTCCGCTAGCAATGTTCTCCTTGATCCGGCGTACACCTCATGCACGTCTTTGGGAAACTATGATTTGATCCTCAAGGGTTGGTTTCGCCACCAAGTTGAAAAGAGATCCACGAGGAACAATCTCAAGATTAAGCTTTCGAAATTCCTCATGAAGAAGTGGTTGATACTGCTGTAACATGAGGTTGTTATAGTACGACTTACGACTTAGTGCATCAGCCATGCCATTGGCTTTGCCTGGGGTGTAAGAAATTACTACGTCGTAATCTTTTATCAACTCAATCCAGCGTATTTTCCTGAGATTAAGATCTGGCTGGGAGAAAATGTATTTGAGGCTTTGGTGGTCGGAAAAGATCTCACAACGATTACCAAGGAGGAAATGTCGCCAAGTTGTTAGGGCATGAACTACGGCAGCGAGTTCAAGATCGTGGGTAGGATAGTTCTCTTCATGTGGCTGCAACTGGCGTGAAACATAAGCTACCACATGTCTATCTTGCATAAGTATGCATCCTAACCCTTGCCGTGATGCGTCACAATAGATCTCGAAATCCTTTTTAGTGTCTGGAGGTGCAAGTACGGGTGCAGAAGTCAATCTTCTTTTTAGCTCTTGAAATCTTTCCTCGCACTTGGGAGTCCATAGGAATTTCTTATCTTTCTTGAGGAGTTCAGTTAGAGGCTTTGCAACTTTAGAAAAGTTCTCGACGAAGCGACGGCAATAGCTGGCTAGGCCAAGAAAACTCCTAACTTGCTTAACCGATTCAGGTGGAGTCCAGTCAAGGACGGCCTGAACTCTCTCGGGATTCACAGCAATGCCTTTTGCAGAAATCATGTGGCCTAAGTAGGTCACTTCTGGTAGCCAAAATTCACACTTGGAGAATTTAGCATACAGGCGATGCTCTCTAAGTTTCATCAATACCAGCCTTAGGTGTTCGGCATGATCTTCTTCGTTCTTCGAGTGTCGGGACCCGGGGTTAGCGTATGCAAGTACAGTTAAGACATAGTCATATGGAGAGCCGAGAACCGCACCCACTTGTCTAAGCAGACAAGGCCAAGCACTGAACATTCTCGGAAAGCATCGTACGTGAGGGGCATCCCATCCAGGCCGGATGATCAACTGTGATGGGTCCTCATCGTCCGCACACAAGTCTAATGATATGGGTGGTGAACTCCCATATTCAAAGACAAGTCGCCTCAACCATACTATCGACTATCTCAAAACTCTTACATAGTCTTACTCCAGCCCAATCACTTAGTCGGGGTCTAGGGCGGGCTCGATCATACCACAAAGTGTGCACGAGACGGAGTCTCGGACAATCGCATCGTGATGCCCCAAGCTGCGCACATCTAAGGGCCACTTGGTGTATGAAAGACCGCCAGCCAGAACACAACTAAGGTCTCGAAAACCCATACAAAGACATGCATGTTATAAACATACACGCAGCACACATGCCTTGTATGAACAGCAGGTACCATTGCAATTCTCTACAAAGTGTACATTTTATATATAACTCTTATAGAGTACACACAGAGATCACATACATGTGATCCAACATTACAACATAAAGCGGAAGCAAATTATGTCTGAGTACAGACAAGTTTAACAAATTGGCTTAAGAAGCCTTATTCAAACATAAAGCCCTCCACGAGGGAACCAGTCTGCTGACTGGGACTAGACTAGCTTAACTTCAGTCGTCCAGCTCGATGAAGAAGCCACCTTCGGGGTCAGTGGCGTCATCTAAAACATAGATTAAGCAAACGTGAGTACAAAGGCGTACTCAGCAAGACTTACATAGGAGCTATACTACTCATGCACATGTGTCAAGGTAAAAGGAGGTGGGGTTCACTTGCAGAAATGCCAGCTTCGACTTGGCTAATCCTGAACTACGAGTACTAGACTTGAGGTAAGAAGCGTACACGAGTCCACTACTTTCTCCAACCAATACACCACTATGGTGTCTTCCTCGACTTCCCCACGAGAAAGCACGCCATAGCACTCACACTTATCTTGGTGTGTTTTAGAAGTATCCGGTTCAAGTTATTTAATAATCAAGCTAAGCTTTCCAAGAAGTCCATAACCGCGGACGCGGCTATTCGAATAGTTTTGTTAACCTTGCAAGGGTGTACCGCTACACACACATGACCATCATTTACCGCCTTTGATCTCGACACCATTGAAGGGGTGCCAGCGAGGATGCTCACCACAACTGTTACCTCATAGCCTATCTAGTCCAAGAAAGCCGCCTACTTGGGTTGGTTACCACAATCGTGAACCCGGCCGGTTTACCGAAGTGGACCCAAGTGATGTGTGCGTGGTGCATAAGCCGGTCTCGGATGAGCCGTTCTCTCACTTAGCATCCAGGCCACAAGCCTACCAGAACTCCGAACTGTTGCGACATCTGGACATCGAAAGGGATGAGTTAGTAAGTTGAGAGGGGTCAGTGAGCCCAATGTGTGGTTGTACTCTTCATCTTGGATCACCACACAAGAACTCGGACTTAGGGCGGTGTTCAACGAGACAACCCACCGTGTACTCCTACACAGCCTCTCATCGTTCACCTTGTATTAGGGTCGATTCACCAACACTTTTCAACCATCATCCACATGATCATTACCATCCCGACTCACATCACAGTAACAACATGGTATCATACTAAGCATGCAATAAGCGGTAACATTTGCAGGGGCCACATGATATCAAACAACTCCTACAGTTGCTAGGATTGTGGTTTGCTTACTACTGTGACAAAATGATAGGTCATGCAAAGGAATGGGTTCATCTATGCGGTAGAAACGAAGCATGGTGATCATCCTAAACAATGCATAAGCGAGACATGAGAGGGAAGTGGGATTTTATCGACATGATCAATGGGGTTTTGCTTTCCTTGCTGACGAGGTTCGGGCTCTGGATCTTCAGCGAAGGGGGTGACCTCTTGCTCCGGTTCCACCTCTACTCGACAAACAAAGCACGAAGTAGCAATCAATATGAATGCAATGCTCAAGCACATGATTGAATGTTAAAGCTTGAAGTATAAGTTTTGATGTGTGAGGCAATTCCATTTAAGTGGAATATATTGCATTTAAAATGCAAATTCAAACTCCACATTTGAATTCAACATTAACCAAGTTATATGTGATATAGTTTGATCATTTTGAATCAACTTCAAATGTTTATGATATGCCTCTGAAGTGTGGTTGAAGTATAGCTTAAATCCATGGTCCAAGTTGCAAACTCAATTGATTTGAATTTGAAATAAATTCAAATAAACCAAATGACATATGCTACTGGTCCCATTTTAAATTCAACTCAAACAGAGTTGAAAGTTGCATATTTGGAAAGATAATTTTCTCCTGATCATTTTTCATATATTATTTGTCCAATTTGGAGTTAATATGAATTTTCTACGAATTTCCAAAGTTTGGGGTATTTTCTGGATTTTCTGGAATTATTTAAACCATTTTTCTTTTCTGGAAATTCAACTAAATGATTTACTGCGTCAGGTTGACGTCAGGCTGGCGTCAGGGGGGGGACTGACATGTGGGGCCACCCTGTCAGTGGCTGGGTTAACTTAACCCGTGGGTTAAATTAATCCAGTGGCTTAATTAAGCCACTGGGCCCACTGGTCAGTGACCCAGGGGGTCACTAACTGGGTGATTAGTGGCTAACCCACCGGCGGCTTGACACCGGCGACTGGAGCCACGGCGGCGACTCGCCGGAATGAGCTAGGGGCCATGGGAAGGGAAACGGAGGGCACCAACTTGCTCCTGGGGGTCTCCCGCGTCTTCTGGAGGCATCGGGGGTTCGCGGGGTGCTCGGAATCGACGACGGCGACGACTCTGGCGGCAACAGAACCACGGCGAAGTCGTAGACGACGCTACCATGCACGGATCGGGCTGAAATCACTCGCGTTCGAAAGCTATCATGCTCAGGAGCCAAACGCACGCGCTGGCTGAGTTGAAGGGGCACAGGGGCGACCTCGAGCTCGTCCATGGCGGCGAAGTGCCTCGGCATCCATGGCGGATCCGGCTAGAGCGAGTAAAGGAGGGGGAAAGGTGAGGGTTTTCGTTCACAAGCTCACCCTGAAACTGTCTGGAGTGGTGGCTTGCTCGGGGAGGCGCTGGAGTTGCCGGAATTCGAACTCGATCCACGGCGGCCGGCGATGAAGACGATGAAGCTAGCGAGCTCGGGGAGGGGTCCGGCTCCGATTCCTTCTGCAGTTCGATGAAGACGACGACGGCGAAGCGATTGGACACCTTGGCTTGACTCCTTGACGTCGATGGCCACGAGTTCTTGCGACGGCGAGCGGCGGCGCTCTCCGGTGGAGGAAGAAATCGGCGAAGGAGGAGGAAGGAGTCGCGCTGGAGGGGAGGAATGGATCAGGACGGGACAGAGGCGTCTCCAGGCGCGAGAAGGGGCCACGGGGAGGCCTAGAAGCTCTAGGCGGCGACGTGGCGTCCACGGCTGGCTCGGTGGCATTCCACCGAGCAGCTTGGAGGCGCGGGGTGGGGAAGAAGCCTCCCCTGCCCCTGGTGGGCCGGCTGGGCTGGGTGGGCCGTCTTCGCCTGGGCGCCAGGTAAGGTTTTTCCCTTTTCTGTTTAATCTTTCCTTTCTGTTTTTCTGTAATTTGTTCTGTTTAGCTAAAATAAATAGCTAACCATTTTATTAAATGCTGAAAACTTTTACATGGCCTCATAATAATATGGACAAGCCACTCATAAACTTTCAACATTTTTAAAATTCAAATGATTTGAATTTTAAATCAAAAAGGGGTATTTCATTAATTCCAAGGTACTGTTTGAATATTTGAAAAATCTATGAGCATGGGGTGGGTCCCACATCACTTGATATGTGATCATACTCATTTATAAGACTTTTCAAAACTCGAACATGAATTTTTGGAAAAGATTTTTATCTGGCCTTTTGAATTAATTCATCTGGGGGTTGTTCCTTCTCCCATTTTGATTTTGAATTTGATTTCCAAGATTTCTTTTTGAAATTTTGACATGATGCAAAGGCACTAGCTAACCCTAGCACATACCTAACAGAGGGTTCTGACATCGAGTATATAAGGATGTCATCGAGGTAAACCACGACGAACTGGTCCAAATACTCCATGAAGATCGAATTCATCATGCGTGAGAAAGTGGCGGGGGCATTGGTTAAACAAAAGGACATGACGGTGTACTCGTAAAGACCATAACGAGTAGTAAAAGCCGTTTTGGGAATGTCCTCGTTTCAGATCTTGATTTGATGATAACCTAATCTCAAATCCATCTTGGAGAAGACAGAGGATCCTGCAAGTTGATCATAAAGATCATTGATCCTGGGCAATGGGTACTTGTTCTTTATCGTCGCTAGATTTAGCGGGAAATATTCTACGCACATCCTTTCTGTTCCATCTTTCTTCGTTACGAACAGAACGGGGAAACCCCATGGCGATGAGCTAGGGCGGATGAAGCCTTTTTCCAACAAAGCTTCCAGTTGGGTTTTAAGCTCAGCTAACTCACGTGGAGCCATTTTGTATGTGCGTCTAGAAATTGGTGCGGTTCCTGGGGCAAGATCTACAATGAACTCTACACATCTGTCGGGTGGCATTCCCGGCAGCTCTTCAGGAAAGACATCCGGGAAGTCACGAACCACCGGAACATCTTCAAGGTCGGGAAGGGGAAGCACATTCAAAGAATGCACCTGGGTTCTTGTTCTGGGTCAGGAGTAAGCTATTGTCTGGCCTGAACGATGTGTAAGTCTAACTGACTTGGCTTTACAATCAAGAAAAGCATGTTGTCTTGATAACCAATCCATACCAAGGATGACATCAATGTCGGAAGACTTGAGGGCTATGAGTGAAGCAAGGAATACTAAACCCTCAATTGCAATTTGATTGCCATGGCTTACTCTATTAGTTTGCCACTTGGAACCAGGAGTTTGAATGATCATAGGGGTGAACATTTCTTCAAAGGATACATCATGCCGAAGTACATAACTCTCCGACATGAATGAGTGAGATGCTCTTGGGTCAAAAAGAACAGAAGTGGGAACAAAATTGATTGGGAGCGTACCAAGAATGACGTCAGAAATACTATCAGTTTCCTCAGCTGAGATTTGGTTCACACGTCCAAGATTTTCTGAGGTGGATGGCTTAGCGGTGGGAACCTTCGGAGGTGGTTTGGCACGAACAGTGGGTTTTCCTTTGGCATGGGGTGGAGCATTTTGGTTGACGGGGCACTCACGAGAATAGTGACCAGGCTGGCCACATCTGAAGCAGGCTCCAAAGATAGTGCGGGGAGCTGGGTTGTTTGGTGGAGCTGGTGGACGAGGCGGCACAAGGGATGACTTCGGTGGGTTGTTTTGGTGGATCAAACTATTAGGAATCCAGATCATGCGTTTCTGAGGACGTGAACTGGAAGAAGGGGCAAACTCAAGAGCATGCTTGCGAGATTTCTCGAAAACTTCATTGCCATGCTCAGCTCTGAAGGATCTGTTGACTAAATCCTCAAAGGTGGAAAATTCGATGAGGTTGAGATCATGACGGAGGATGGGGCTAATTCCCTTACGGAACCTTACCTGCTTTCTGGCATCGGTGGTGATCTCATCTTGGGCATACCGAGAAAGACGGTTGAATTCCCTCACATACTCATGAATGGACATCTCTCCTTGATTCATATTGCAAAACACTTCCTTCTTGTGCTCCATCAACTCATCCAGAATGTGGTACCCTCGAAAGGCAACACAGAACTCCTGCCAAGTCAGTACGTGACCATCTGGCTGCATTGCAACATAGTTCTCCCACCACTGAAGAGCAGCACCTTCCAAGAAGTATACCGCGAAAACAACTCGGTCATCGGGAGCAACATGTGCAGTATCAAGCTTACGCTCGATGGAACGGAGCCAATCATCAGCTTCAAGGGGCTCAGAGGAACATCGGAATACCGGTGGCTTGAGGAGGATGAAGTCCTGAATGCTCACAACCACATTGCAATGACGTGAGGTATTCTGCTCGATAAGCTCCAGAAGGCGTTTTTGATCACGTCTATTTCGCTCAGCTTCCATCATGATTTCCGCCGCAGAAGGCAGGGGTGGAAGTTCATCATCATTTCGATTCCGATCACGGTCTCGATTCCGAAGAATAGCACTATGAGTTCCACCTCACATCCTGTGTGATAAAAATCAACAATCAGAACAGGTTGTACGATGGAGGCAAGGATAAAAGGATATGATTTGGCGGAACAGATAATAATGCGAAGGCAATGACTCAAAGAAACACGGAACAAATCCGGCAGCATAACGGTTACACTGGGATGGAAAATGAAACAACCCCGAAGAAATTGGACAGAACTTCTTCAAGGAAATCAAAACACGGAGACTCTGGACAACCACAACAATCCTACGGCTATAAGGAGGCAATCAACGAGATGTTCTAATCAGACAGAGGTGAGCCTAGTCCTATCTTCCCGTAGAATAAGATGAGGGTGACTCAGAACTCAGAACAAAGAGGGTAAGGGAAAAAAAAGAAGCCTTACGTTGTTCCCTTATATACCCAGAATAACTATATAACTATAGAAGGTTAGACTCGACTTCGGCCAAGGCTGATAATCCTACAGTCAGTCCTGCTCTGATACCAAGCCTGTCAGGACCCGAGGTTAGCGTATGCAAGCCTCGCTATAACACAATCATATGGAGAGCCGAGAACCGTACCCACTTGTCTAAGCAGACAAGGCCAAGCACAGAACGTTCTCGGAAAGCATCGAACGTGAGGGGCATCCCATCCAGGCCGGATGATCAACTGAAATGGGTCCTCATCGTCCGGACACAAGTCTAAATGATATGGGTGGTGAACTCCCATACTCATAGACAAGTCGCCTCAACCATACTATCGATTGTATTATAACCCTTACATAGACTTACTCCAGCCCGATCACTTAGTCGGGGTCTAGGGCGGGCTCGATCATACATCAAAGTGTGCACGAGACAGAGTCTCGAACAATCGCATCGCGATGCCCCAAGCTGCGCACATCTAAGGGCCACTTGGTGTATAAAAGACCGCCAGCCAGATCACAACTAAGGTCTCAAAAACCCATACTAAGACATGCATGTTATAAACATACACGCAGCACACATGCCTTGTATGAACAGCAGGTATCATTGCAATTCTCTACAAAGTATACATCTTTATTAATAACTCTTACAGAGTGCACACAGAGATCACAAGCATGTGATCCAACATTACAACAAACAAGCGGAAGCAAAGTAGGTCTGAGTACAGACAAGTTTAACAAATGGCTTAGAGAAGCCTTATCTAAAAACAAGCCCTCCACGAGGGAACCAGTCGTCTGACTGGGACTACACTAGCTTGGTCTTGGTCTGATTCTTCATTCTTCGAGCTTCGGGTAGAAGCCACCATCGGGGTCGGTGGGTTCATCTAAAACATAGATTAAGCAAACGTGAGTACAAAATCGTACTCAGCAAGACTTACATAGGAGCTATACTACTCATGCATATGTATCAAGGTAAAGGGAGGTGGGGTTTCACTTGCAGAAGTGCCAGCGTTGACTTGGCTAGTCCTGAACTACGAGTACCAGACTTGAGGTAAGAAGCGTACACGAGTCCAATACATCTCCAACCAATACACCACTATGGTTACTTCCTCGAGTTCCCCACGAGAAGCACACCATAGCACTCACGCTTATCTTGCGAGTTTTAGAAGTATCCAGTTCAAGTTGTCTAATAATCAAGCTAAGCTTTCCAAGCAGTCCTTAACCGCGGACGCGGCTATTCGAATAGTTTTTTAACCCTGCAGGGGTGTACCGCAACACACACGTGTCATCAGTTACCGCCTTTTGCATGTCACCGTTCAAGAGGTGACAGCGAGGATGCCACCACAACACTTCGCCCACAGCTCCGTTCTAGTCCAGAGAGTCACCTATCTGAGGGGGATCCGTATGGAAGTCCGGCCGAGGTTCCAGTACAGCCTCAAACGATGTGTGCAGGGTCCCAAGCCGGTCTTGAAAAGCCGTTCATCCACTTCGCAGACCGTGCCACAACCCTACCAGCACTCCGAACTACTGCGACTCTTGGGGTTCGAACGGGGTGAGGTACTAGGATGAGAGGGGTCAGTGAGCCCAATGTGTGGTTGTACTCTTCTTCTTGGATCACCACACAAGAACTCGGACTTAAGGCGATGTTCAATGAGACAACCCACTATGTACTCCTACACAACCTCTCATCGTTCACCTTGTATTAGGGTAGATTCACCAACACATTTCACTTTCATCAACACCATGTTTATCATCATCCCGACTCACATCATAAGCAACCTCATTGTATCACTAAGCATGCAATAAGCAGTAACAGTTGCAGGGGCCACATGATATCAACCAACTCCTACATCTGCTAGGATTGTGGTTTGCTTACTACTGTGACAAGATGATAGGTCATGCAAAGGATATGGGTTCAACTATGCGATAGAAACGTTATCATGGTGATCATCCTAAACAATGCATAAGCGAGACATGAGAGGGAAGTGGGATTTTATCGACATGATCAATGGGGGTTTGCTTGCCTTGCTGACGAGGTTCAGTCACGGGGTCTTCAACGAAGGGGGTGATCTCGGATTCCGGCTCCACTTCTATCAGCAACATGACAATCATAGGATCAACATAATGTACAATGCACAATCACATGAATAAGATTGTAATGGTGATGTTCATGGTACTGATGTGTTGAGCATTCCATTTAAAAGGAGTATATTGCATTTGAAATGCAAATTCAAACTCCATTTGATTTATCGATGAAATTCAAATGCATTTGAATGCATGAAAGTTCATTTGAAAATGTTGATCATGAAGTGATGTGGTATAGTTGAAGTAATGTCTCTAATGTGTGGATGAATTCATTGGAATTAAGGGTGTTGCAAAATCATTTGCAAAAATCACTCCAAATTTGAATTTGAAAAGGATCCATATGCATGTATGCTACTGTTCACCCATTTTAAAATAGTCAAACATGAAAACAAATTGCATATTCAGAATCCTTGTATTTTTCTGATAATTTTAGACATATTATTTGTCCAATTTGGAGTTAAAATGAATTTTCTATGATTTATTGAAGTTTTGGCCATTTTCTGTAAATTCTGGAATTATTAAAAAGATTTAAAAAGCTTTACTGCGTCAGCATGATGTCATTATGACATCAGGGGGGGGGGCTGACTGCTGGGACCCATCTATAAGTCTCAGAGGGGTTAAACGCGTGGTTAATTTAAACAAGCAGAGGGATTAGGGGGCCTGGCCCCACTGGTCAGTGGCCCATGGGTTAGGATTAGTGGTGGGGTTAGGATTAGGGTTTGGGCTCTCATGGCGAGTTCGCCGGAGACTGGCCGGGGAGTTCGCCGGACTTGGGAAAAAGGGCACGGGGAGGGTTCTGGAGGGCACTGCCGGGCTCAGCGCGAAGCCGCGCATTGCGTGGTGCCAACGGGGGTTCAAATAGGGGCTCTGGGCGTGACTACGTCGACGAGCGACGGCAGCTGGGCTCGGACCTCGCCGGAACTGCGCGAGAGGGCTCGGGAGGAGGTGGGAATAGGGTCAAACGGACGAGCAGCTCACTGTGAGTTGCATGGAGGAGACGACGGAGCTGCGGAGTGCTTGACCGCGGTGAATTTGAGCTCGAGCTCGTCGGCGGCCGGCGGTGAAGACGACGAAGGGCGCAGCGTCTGTAGAGCATGCCGGCTCGATCACTCGCACGTGAAGACGAAAGCGTCGTCGAGGAGTCTCCTGGACATCATGGTGCAGCTCGAGGAGGACAACGGCCACGCAGGCTCGACGGCAGTGCTCCCGCGTGCGCTCGGGCGGCGAACAAAACGGCGAAGGGAGAGGGGGGAGATGATCCAGAAGAGGGGGAATGCGTGCGGGAAAGAAAGAGCAGCTGCGTGGCGCTTTTTGGGGCAGAGGGGAGGGCTAGAAGAGCCAGCGCGTCGCGGTGGCATCGTCGCCGCACTCTGCCCTCCACCGAGCAGCTTGGCTCGGCGGGGAGGAAGAAGACAAGACGAGAAGGCTGCTGGGCTGGGCCGGCCTGGGTGGGTTGGGCTTCTTTGCCCCCCTTTCCTTTTTTTTTCTAATTTGTTTCTGTTTTATTCTTCTGACTTTTGTTTTGCTGTGGTAAAATAATTACCTAGGCATTTTATAAAATCCTCAAATATTTATCTTGGACATATGTGACATAGTACTAGCCACTCCCAAGATTTGAAGATTTTTGGAATTCAAATTATTTGAATCCAATTCAAATAGCATTTAAATTTAATTTCCAAGCCTCTGTTTGAATTTTTGAAAAATCTATGAGCATGGGTTTGCTCCCAAACCATTTTTCAAATGATCAGCATCATTTATAGGAATTTTCCAAATACTCAAATGATTTTTGGAAAAATATTTTTATCTGGCCACTTGATTTAATTTCTCAGGGCTTTTCTTTTCCCCATTTTTGAATTTTCTTTTGAAATTTTGGCATGATGCAAAGGCACAATAAAACCCTAGCACTTACCTAACTTCGGGTTGTGACAACCAGAACCAGATCTTGGGTTTGATTCAGCTTCGGAACCGGATGCTTCATTTTCAGAGTTCATCTCTTTACCCAGATAGGCTTTGGCACGATGGGAATTCTTTCTTCGAGAGGAATGTGATTTCGAGAAGAACCCTCCCGATGCTTGTGATACTTCTTCTTCTTGTCATCATCAGAACCGTCTTTCGTGTCTTTTCTGGACTTTGAATCATATCTCTTTGACTCATAGTTTTTGCTCGATCTGTGAGACTTGCTTGAAGAATTGCTGTGAGAATGCTTTGATCTATGTTCAATTTCCCAGAGAGGACAATCAGCAATGAAGTGACCTGGCTTCTTGCACTTGTAGCAACAGTTATCTTTCGCTGATGAGTTTTTGGATGATGATCGGTGCTGTGATGAATTGCTTGAATGTCTTGAAGAGTAGTTTTTCTTCGGTGAAGAGGAGTTCCTTCTCTGAAAGCGATTGAATCTTCTCATTATCAGTGCCAGATCTTTTCCAATGTTCTCGGGGTCATCTGAGGCACAACCCAATTCAGAACTAGCTTCGGGAGAGGAGTGATGTGAAGCTCTGGCCTTCAGTGCATGAGATTTTCTTCGTGTCCCATTAATATCTCGTTTTTCATCTTCTTCCATCTTGAAGGTATTAAGTCTCTCAAGAATATCAGCGGCAACTAGATCCTTGAAATAAGTCCTTTCCTTAATCATCAGCACAATGTGATCGAAAGAATCATCAAGGGAACGGAGCAAAGTTCTGACAATAATCCGATTGGTAATGTCTTCGGCACCGAGGGAAATCAGTTCATTTGACAGCTCAGTGAGTCTGCTGTATATGGAGCTAACTTTTTCGCCCTCGTGCCTCTTGAAACGATAGAACTTGCTTCGAAGGGTGTCAATACGAGCATCTTTCTGAGTAGAGACACCTTCACCAATCTTCTCGAGATAATCCCAAACACCTTTGGCTGAAGGAATATTCTTGACCTCATGGTATTTCTCTGGAATCAGATGATTTGTTATGAAGACCCAGACTTCAGTATCTAGCTCTATCTTCTTTGCCTCTTCAGGAGTGATGGCATTTGTGTCTTTGATAGTTACACCATTTTTGACCACTTCCCAAGCGGCAGAGTTGATAGCCATGATATTCCTCTTCATTTTGTCCTTCCAATAGGGATAGTCCTTCCCATTGAAGATAGCGATTTGTTCCCCCGAGCGAACAGCTGCAAATGACATTCTTGACAACACTCCAGGTTGTTAGACCACAATACGCAGAGCGTAGGGAGTGCCTAGCTCTGATACCAATTGAAAGCTCAAGAATGATCAGAGGGGGAGGGGGTGAATGATCACTTCTAAAAATTCTATGGAACTTAGAAGAAATTCATGCAAACGACGAAGGTCTAATGGCATGACGAAGGAAATACAGTACTGAAAGTAATGCATGGCTCGAAAGGATTGGGAGCGAAGGAAAACATCGAAGATAAACAGGCAACGAGTAAATACTTAATGTAAAAGCATGAAGGAAAACGAGCTTGACATGACGATGTTTGGTAAACCAGTTCACACACTGCAAAGTGCTACGTCTGGTTGGAGGGACTGGTGATTGAACACCTGGAGCAAAACTCTCTCCGTCCTATTCTCCACTGCAACAAACTCCTCGAGCTTGTCCAGTTTTCACTCGTGGTAGATGATTCAGGACATCTCCGAGACCTTTACAAACTTCCTTCAACAGTGACAATTTCTCTTCGAATGCTTGACAGGCGACGCCTAACCGTCTAGGAGACTTGCAGTTCTCCAAGATAAAAAGATCGGCTAATCTCAACCTAAGTCATAGTGAATAGCTCAACTCAGCTCAGACTTGGGATTTTGGTTTTCTCTCGATGAATCTCTCTTGGGATGCTCACAGACTTCTGTCTTAGAATCTTCAGTGGAGCAGCCAACCCGAAATGGCGGTTAGGTGAGGGGTATTTATAGTTGGGGATCCCGATGGGTAAAATGACTGAAGTGACTCGATGCAACCGCTTGACGCGTGTCCACAACGGTCGGACTCCAATCAATGCGCAACTTTACTTGAGGAACAAGTAAGCTGACTTACCGAACGAGTTCTCTCTCGAAGGCACAAGTGCGATGACTTTACCTTCGAGCTATTCACTCGACTCAGTAAGATTTCTCTCGGTAGGCTTTTGTGGGTCTTGGTTGAGCAAAGAAAATTCACTTCGACTAAGATCTCAACTAGCAAACCCCTCTTGATAGTACGGTTTTTCCTACGACTCAAGGAAATAAAGAGAAACTAGTAAAAAGACTAAGTCTTCGACCAGCTTCAGCTTTCTCCTCGTTGCGCTTTTACTCGAGAGAGACTTTTTCTTCGACTACATTTTTAGGGGTTGTCTTCCTTCAAATGTTTCGGTAGATGACTGCAGCTCTGCTGCAGTGAGTTGTCCTTCGACCTTCTACTTGCAAACTCCATTCTTTCGGAACCTAAGTATCTGTTTATACTCGAAAACAATATTAGTTCCACTTCTGCTTTGTCCAACAATGTCCAAAATTTCGGGGGCAAAACTTGCTCTTACAGGTAAAGTCTCTGATGTGTGGATGAAACCATTTAAAAGAAGTGTGTTGCAAAGTCATTTGCAAAGTCACTCCAAGTTTGAATTCAAAATAATTCCATATGCATGTTTACTACTGTTCAGCCATTTTAATATGGTCAAACATAGAAACAAGTCTCATATTCACAATCCTTGCATTTTTCTGATAATTTTAGACATATTATATGCTTAATTTGGAGTTGAAATGAATTAGTTATGATTTTCCAAAGTTTAATTCATTTTCTGGATTTTTCTGAATTTCTTTTAAATTGGAAAACCAATTATTGCGCAAGCATGACATCATGCTGGCATCAGGGGGCCTCTGACCAGTGGGTCCCACCTGTAAGTGACTGTTTTTTGGTTAAACTATTTTCTGCTGATCGTTTTTCATATATTATTTGTCCAATTTGGAGTTAATATGAATTTTCTATGATTTATTGAAGTTTAAGCTATTTTTTGGAATTTCTCTGATTTCTTTTTAAAAAGAAAACCATTTACTGCGTCAGCATGAGGTCATGCTGGCGTCAGGGGTCCTCTGACCAGTGGGTCCCACCTGTAAGTGACTGTTGTTTAATTAAACTGTTTAAACTGTTTTAAACTTAACCCAGGGATTAGCCAGGGGGCTGGGCCCACATGTCATGGTCACTGGGGGTGGGTCCAATGGTTAATTAAGTTGGGGGTTAGGGCTAATGGCGGGGGTCGTCGGCGGCAGCACTGTTGCTCGCTGGAGTTCGTCGGGATTTCGTTCTAGGGAACGGGGGAGGGATTGGATGGCACGGGCATGTTCCTCTTGGTCTCCCGCATCGATTGGAGGTAGCAGGGGGTCACGGGGAGGTCCAGAAGGACGGCGATGAGCTCTCCGGTGGAAGCAGAGGTACGGCGAGGTTGCAGTCAATGCTGTGGTGCACGGCTTGAAGCGAGACACATCGCATTAGAAAGTGTAACAGCCCAGTTTTCACAAAAATTAAAATTTTGTTTTCGGTGTGAATTGTTTGATTGCCTGATTTGTTTGCGGTGTTTGCATCCCCGATTTATCGATCGGCGATTATTTTTCCCTCTCTTATCTCGTATCGTACGGAGACCGACCCTTGCCACCCTGACACGCGACCTTTGCGACACCGGGTTTCACCCGATCACCGTCGCGAAAACCGCACGAGACCAGCCGCAACCAACAGAACGAAAACCTCGTTTAATAATTAAACGGGTTATTTTTATAGCGCGCTGGAAAGTGTTCTCGGAACGGTTACAGCGCGAGCTGAATGCCTCCGGCTCGACGCACTGATCGCGCAGTTCGAAATTTTACCCGAATCGGAGGTACTGCGGACCCCCGGCGGTCAGAAACGTGAGCGCCGCGCGCGCGAGATGAAAACCGGGGATCTTTTTGCAAACTTCCAGCCACCGGGGCTATATAAAGACCACCACACTCCCACCCATTTTTAGGGTTTCCCTAGCCAAAATTTTGCAGCCACCCCCCTCCACTTTGCCTAGTTTTGCCTCCCAGCTCCCCAAATCCCGAAATTGTGCCTCCCAGGCGATCTAGACCGTCGGATCGGCCGATCCAACGGCCCAGATGCGCCCCTAGCCACCTCTCTCTCCGCACATCTCTCCACCGCAGCCCCAACCGTGGAGCACGCCACGGCCGCGCCGCCCGCGCTCCGGCGAGCAGGCCGGTGAGCCGCCGCGCGCCCCGGCGAGTTCCTTCCTCTCCTCTCCCTCTCCTTCGCCTTCCTTCCTCCCTCACCCCAACTCCTCTCTACTGCAGGTGCTCCCCGCCGCCTCACGCCATGGGCATGGCGCCCCGAAGGCCGAGCTCGCCCCCGCGCTCTCCCATGGACGACCCCGCCAGGAGCCGAGCAAGGTCGCGCTCCTCTGGCCTCCCCCGTCGTGCGCCCCGCCGCCTTGCCTCCGCGCCGGCGTTGCGCCGCCAGCCGCTGGTGGCCGAAGCCGCTGTGCTGCCGCCCGTCGGGATCGGGACGAGGCTGGCTGGCCAGCCCAACCGCTAGGCCCCAGCCGGATGGGCCCAGCTGGCCAGATCCAGTCCCAAGTGGCCCGAACCGCCACCCCAGACCTGCCAGCAGTCCAGCCCGCCTCCTCTGGCCTGTTGGGCCGCAGCCCATGAGGTGGTATTTTTTTTCCTAGCCCCTGCGATTTTTCACTAAGTCCTGGAAATATTGCTGCTGATCCCGTTTTGTACTGTATTTTCCCATTGATCCGTAGCTCCGATGAACGTGCCCCAAAACGAAAGTTGCTCAGAATTGCGTGTACTTTAATTCATCTTTTGTGAGCATTTGCATTTGAGCTCATCTTGATTGTGTAATTGTGTGCTAAATTGGGCATCAGGCCGTTAAACTGCTACGTTTTCCTGTTATGTGCTGCTGTTATTATTTTGTTTCAACTTTGCATGATGATTGTAACAAATCCATGAGGCCTATTGCATTGATTCTTTCTTCTATGTGTTAAGCATCATGTGTAATTCAATTCCATGCTTTAACTTGCCATGTTTGGGTGCTTTAGCTGTATTAAATCATGCTCCAAAGTGGTGATCCTAATGTTATTGTGCTGCTGTTGCTGAAACTGTTATTTTGTTGCAACTTCGGTCGACGAGTGTGTCGCGACCGTTTATCGGATTTGAGTGATTCCAAGTGGTGATCCCATGTATTGCTATGTCATGTTGCTGCACTTTTGCATATAGATTTACCCATGTTTATACAGCATGTGTGCATAGCTTGTCTTGCTTATATCTTTTTAACCGTAACTCCGTTTGGAGTGTGCCTTATATATAACTTGATTAGTTTTTCGTGTTCTTTGTGTTTATGCTATTGTTTTCTGTTGTTAACCAACCTAAAATATGGTTTAGGACAGAACAGTACCAAATGTTTTAATCATCGTGCGACACTTAGTGTTATGCCATATTTAGGATTGTGCCTCACTTAAATTGACTAGCATAGATAGTTTATTTTGTGCTTCACCTCTTGACCTGTTTATGTGCTATGCCATGCTTGCTTGAGTTTCGATGTTAATAACCGTTGCTTGGTCACCTGTAGCTAAACAACTTGAACCACCGTAAACGTGTGTTATTCGTCGTGTGTGACCGATACCCCACTTAAACTGTTAGTAACCGTTCTCGACGATAGATCTGTATCGCGTTGCGGTGTCGTGTGATGTCTTCTTGCTCTTGTATTGCTCTGTAGTAATAGTGGTGCACCGTTGATTGCTTTCCAGTGTTTACTTCTTGTGTGCTTCCGCGGGTTCCTCTCGGAGACGATGCGAGCTTGCGATCGACTACACCTTCGGAACCCGACTTCTCAACAGGCAAGGACTATACATTACTTATGATCCATTCTATTTCAACCAGCGGTTTGCATGCTAGTCTAGGATAGGTTCGATGTTTGATCCTACCACATGTTTACATCCTCTTTCAAACCGATACAGCCATGTCCCTTCCCAGCAAACCTTCTACTGCTATGTTACTATTGCTCGTTGCTCAGCCCCTTCTTAGTATGCATGCTTAGGATGCTACGATGTTACCCTGTTACTCCTTGGTTTGGGATATCACATGATTACTATTGTTGTTGATGAGATGATTATTATAATGTTGACTATATTCGACGAAGGATGGAAGGTCTAGGCTATCCCGCCCCGACGCTTTGTTCCATTCGAGTCACCTAGGACCCGAGTTCCGGGTATTGGTTTTAAGACTGAGCGTGCCTAACCGCGTGTGGGATTTTATGGGGTCCCCTTTTCTTACCTACCTAGCTTCAAACATTTCTAGTGGTGGCCCAAGATGATTTACCATTTGAAAATCGTGTGTGTGTCTGTTGGGTCGCTCCTGGCAGATATTATTTAAAACAACTTGGGCCAGCGGAGACATGGTTTCTTTGTTGGTCCACCCCAGGGAGCTAGGGGGCTGTCCACATCTGTTTGGGCAGCCTATCCGACCTCATCCATACGGTAGAGGCCGATTCGAGAGCGCGGCCGGCTTTTGAGTTGGATGTCGACTCACCGGGGGCCACCCGGATTTGTGCGTTGTTAGTTAGAGGGACCTGTCATTCCGGATCTCTTGGGACTAAATCACAAAATGATTGCCTATCATGGGTAGCAACTGAGAGAGATGGGCGTGCGTGAGGAGCCTTGTAATGGGCAGTTGGTACACCCCTGCAGGGTTAAATCTTATCGAGAAGCCGTGTCCACGGTTATGGATGACTTGAGACCTACTCCTTGTTCATAGACAACAACAACTGAGATAATCTTAACAACTTGATCAACGTGTGTGTGTGCCTTGATTTCTTCTTCTTCGTCGGGATGCGAAGAGGAGGACAAGGATAGGATAGGTGTTATGTTTGCGTAGTAGTTGATAGCAAGACTTTTTGGAGGCGATTCCTCATCGAATGCTTGGCTTCTTATCTTACTCTCTAGATCGTTAGCCACTTCATAAATGCTAGTGCGGCAGCAACGTCACCACTTACCCCTTCCTTACCGTAAACTACTAGTTGTCCTAGAATGACGAGTGATGAAGTCCTTGCTGGGTCAGATGACCACTACAGTTGGATGCTGAGTACCTCTGTACTCATGATACTACCCCCAAACTCTTTTCAGGGTTCTTGATCGACAACAGGTATGGTGATCGACGTTTCACGTGGAGACTCGACGACGACTAGTTAGGCGGATCCCGGCGGAGGGCCTAGACCCGTGTGGTTATGGGATCGATGCTTTTCTCTTTGCCACTAGGCATTTTCTTGTAGTCTGTACCCAGACATGTATCTTCCGCTGTTGTATTGTATTTAAGGCAGTTGTATGCCGATTGTATGAGATGTTGTATCCTGTATCTGTAATGTTGTGATATCATGTTGGAAATCCGGGGCATATGACTTCGTCATATGTCGCGGTGGGACCGATATGTGCTTCGTCCCCGGATCTGGATGGAAACATCTAGATCTGGAACAGTACCGCATATCGGGCCTTACAACTTGGTATCAGAGCCTTACCGACCGTAGGATCCCTTCTCGGGCCGAAGTCGAGTCTAGACAAAAACTATTTTGTAGTTACTAAGTTAGTTATCGGAGAGTAGGAATCTTTTACTCCTTACCCTTGCTCTGGTCAGGACAAATGTCGTAAGTGTTTTTATTCCCGTCTTATCCCTTTCAAACTTTAGGATCTCGAGTGTGTGGAGTTTCGGAACCGTTACAATGCCCTGCTTGCAGCGTATTGTCTCGATTCTGAGCTCAGGTGGGAATTCTTGTAGTACCTTTAGTTTTCTTCGATTTTGGATATCATCTTGGTCGTCCATTGCCCTCCATCCTTTTGCTCGGTGTTTTTACGACTTGCGTCGAAAATCACTATCCCTTGATCTGGTTTTCGCGATCGTTCTTCCTCTTGTCACTGACGTTTTCGTTATTCCGACGATATCGTCTCTCTGCGGAAATTTATCTCAACCGAAGTTCGACGTCGACATGGAGCAAAGTCCATTGTTGGTGGTGTTGAAGATCGTCGCCTCTCTTTTCTCTCCCCCCTCTCCCCCGGATCGTCCTGGATCTCGGGACGAGATCCCTTGTTGGTGGTGTTGTATTCTAACAGCCCAGTTTTCGCAAAAATTAAAATTTTGTTTTCGGTGTGAATTGTTTGATTGCCTGATTTGTTTGCGGTGTTTTCATCCCCGATTTATCGATCGACGATTATTTTTCCCTCTCTTATCTCGTATCGTACGGAGACCGACCCTTGCCACCATGACACTCGACCTTTGTGACACCGGGTTTCACCCGATCACCGTCGCGAAAACCGCACGAGACTAGCCGCAACCAACGGAACGAAAACCCCGTTTAATAATTAAACGGGTTATTTTTATAGCGCGCCGGAAAGTGTTCTCGGAACGGTTCCAGCGCGAGGTGAATGCCTCCGGCTCGACGCACTGATCGCGCAGTTCAAAGTTTTACCCGAATCGGAGGTACTGCGGACCCCCGGCGGTCAGAAACGTGAGCACCGCGTGCGCGAGACGAAAACCGGGGATCTTTTTGCAAACTGCCAGCCACCGGGGCTATATAAAGACCACCACACTCCCACCCATTTTGAGGGTTTCCCTAGCCAAAATTTTGCAGCCACCCCCCTCCACTTTGCCTAGTTTTGCCTCCCAGATTTCCAAATCCCGAAATTCTGCCTCCCAGGCGATCTGGACCGTCGGATCGGCCGATCCAACGGCCCAGATGCGCCCCTAGCCCCCTCTCTCTCTCCGCACATCTCTCCACCGCAGCCCCAACCGTGGAGCACGCCACGGCCGCGCCGCCCGCGCTCCGGCGAGCAGGCCGGCGAGCCGCCGCGCGCCCCGGCGAGTTCCTCCCTCTCCTCTCCCTCTCCTTCTCCTTCCTTCCTCCCTCACCCGAACTCCTCTCTACTGCAGGTGCTCCCCGCCGCCTCACTCCATGGGCATGGCGCCCCGAAGGCCGAGCTCGCCCCCGCGGTCTCCCATGGACGACCCCGCCAGGAGCCAAGCATGGTCGCGCTCCTCTGGCCTCCCCTCGTCGTGCGCCCCGCCGCCTTGCCTCCGCGTCGGCGTTGCGCTGCCAGCCGCTGCGCTGCCGGCCGTCGGGATCGGGACGAGGCTGGCCGGCCAGCCCAACCGCCAGGCCCCAGCCGGATGGGCCCAGCCTGCCAGATCCAGGCCTAAGTGTCCCGAACCGCCAGCCCAGATCTGCCAGCAGTCCAGCCCGCCTCCTCTGGCCTGTTGGGCCGCAGCCCATGAGGTGGTATTTTTTTTCCTAGCCCCTGCGATTTTTCACTAAGTCCTGGAAATATTGCTACTGATCCCGTTTTGTACTGTATTTTCCCGTTGATCCGTAGCTCCGATGAACGTGCCCCTAAAACGAAAGTTGCTCAGAATTGTGTGTGCTTTAATTCATCATTTGTGAGCATTTGCATTTGAGCTCATCTTGATTGTGTAATTGTGTGCTAAAGTGGGCATCAGGCCGTTAAGCTGCTACTTTTTCCTGTTATGTGCTGCTGTTATTATTTTGTTGCAACTTTGCATGATGATTGTAACAAATCCATGAGGCCTATTTCATTGATTCTTACTCCTATGTGTTAAGAATCATGTGTACTTCAATTCGATGCTTTAACTTGCCATGTTTGGGTGCTTTAGCTGTATTAAATCATGCTCCAAAGTGGTGATCCTGATGTTATAGTGCTGCTGTTGCTGAAACTGTTATTTTGTTGCAACTTCGGTCGACGAGTGTGTCGCGACCGTTTATCGGATTTGAGTGATTCCAATTGCATATTGTTAAGCATCATGTCTAATTTCATCCCATGTATTGCTATGTCATGTTTCTGCACTTTTTCATATAGATTTACCCTTGTTTACACAGCATGTGTGCATAGCTTGTCTTGCTTATATCTTTTTAACCGTAACTCCGTTTGGAGTGTGCCTCATATGTAACTTGATTAGTTTTTCGTGTTCTTTGTGTTTATGATACTTTTTGCTGTTGTTAACCAACCTAAAATATGGTTTAGGACAGAACAGTACCAAATGTTTTAATCATCGTGCGGCACTTAGTGTTATGCCATGTTTAGGATTGTGCCTCACTTAAATTGACTAGCATAGATAGTTTAATTTGTGCTTCACCTCCTGACCTGTTTGTGTGCTATGCCATGCTTTCTTGAGTTTCCATGTTAATAACCGTTGCTTGGTCACCTGTAGCTAAACAACTTGAACCACCGTAAACGTGCGGTATTCGTCGTGTGTGACCGATACCCCAGTTAAACTGTTAGTAACCGTTCTCGACGATAGATCCGTATAGCATTGCCGTGTCGTGTGATGTCTTATTGATCTTGTATTGCTCCGTAGTAATAGTGGTGCACCGTTGATTGCTTTCCAGTGTTTACTTCTTGTGTGCTTCCGCGGGTACCTCTCGGAGATGATGCGAGCTTGGGATCGACTACACCTTCGGAACCCGACTTATCAACAGGCAAGGACTATACATTACTTATGATCCATTCTATTTCAACCAGCGGTTTGCATGCTAGTCTAGGTTAGGTTCGATGTTTGATCCTACCACATGTTTAGAGCCTCTTTCAAACCGATACAGCCATGTCCCTTCCCAGCAAACCTTGTACTGCTATGTTACTATTGCTCGTTGCTCAGCCCCTGCTTAGTATCCATGCTTAGGATGCTACGATGTTACCCTGTTACTCCTTGGTTTGGGATATCACATGATTACTATTGTTGTTGATGAGATGATTATTATAATGTTGACTATATTCGACGAAGGATGGAAGGTCTAGGCTATCCCGCCCCGACGCTTTTTTCCATTCGAGTCACCTAGGACCCGAGTTCCGGGTATTGGTTTTAAGACTGAGCGTGCCTAACCGTGTGTGGGATTTTATGGGGTCCCCTTTTCTTACCTACCTAGCTTCAAATATTTCTAGTGGTGGCCAAAGATGATTTACCATTTGAAAATTATGTGTGTGTCTGTTGGGTCTCTCCTGGCTGATATTATTTAAAACAACTTGGGCCAGCGGAGACATGGTTTCTTTGTTGGTCCACCCCAGGGAGCTAGGGGGCTGTCCACCTCTGTTTGGGCAACCTATCCGACCTCATCCATACGGTAGAGGCCGATTCGAGAACGCGACCGGCTTTTGAGTTGGATGTCGACTCACCGAGGGCCACCCGGATTTGTGCGTTGTTAGTTAGAGGGACCTGTCGTTCCGGATCTCTTGGGACTAAATCATAAAATGGTTGCCTATCATGGGTAGCAACTGAGAGAGATGGCCGTGCGTGCGGAGCCTTGTAATGGGCAGTTCGTACACCCCTGCAGGGTTAAATCTTTTCGAGAAGCCGTGTCCACGGTTATGGACGACTTGAGACCTACTCCTTGTTCATAGACAACAACAACTGAGATAATCTTAACAACTTGATCAACGTGTGTGTGTGCCTTGATTGGTTCTTCTTCGTCGGGATGCGAAGAGGAGGACAAGGATAGGATAGGTGTTATGTTTGCATAGTAGTTGATAGCAAGACTTGTTGGAGGCGATTCCTCATCGAATGCTTGGCTTCTTATCTTACTCTCTAGATCGTTAGCCACTTCATAAATGCTAGTGCGGCAGCAACCTCACCACTTACCCCTTCCTTACCGTAAACTACTAGTTGTCCTAGAATGACGACTGATGAAGTCCTTGCTGGGTCAGATGACCACTACAGTTGGATGCTGAGTACCTCTGTACTCATAATACTACCCACAAACTCTTTTCAGGGTTCTTGATCGACAACAGGTATGGTGATCGACGTTTCACGTGGAGACTCGACGACGACTAGTTAGGCGGATCCCGGCGGAGGGCCTGGACCCGTGTGGTTATGGGATCGATGCTTTTCTCTTTGCCACTAGGCATTTTCTTGTAGTCTGTACCCAGACATGTATCTTCCGCTGTTGTATTGTATTTAAGGCAGTTGTATGCCGATTGTATGAGATGTTGTATCCTGTATCTGTAATGTTGTGATATCATGTTGGAAATCCGGGGCATATGACTTCGTCATATGTCGCGCTGGGACCGATATGTGCTTCGTCCCCGGATCTGGATGGAAACATCTAGATCTGGAATAGTACCGCATATCGGGCCTTACAGAAAGCTACGAACTCCAAGAGCCAAACGCGCGCGCTGGGCAGGACTTGGGAGCACGGGTGCGAGCTTGGCATCGACCATGGCGGCGGCATGCTTCGGCTCCCATGGAAAAAAATGCTATAGAGCAAACGGGGAGCCATGGATGAGCGGGGAAGGACAAGGGGCTCACCCTGAAGCGAAAGGCAGTGACAGCAAGGCCTGGGAGTTAGCAACGACGGAGTAATTGAATGGCGACGGTCGACGGCCGGAGTTGGGGAAGATGAAGCTAGCGTCGCATACAGGGGCATTTCTTCATGATTGGTTGCACGTCTCGACGGAGAGGACGACGACGGAGCAGATGGACAAGGTGGCGAGGGAGGAGGAGCTCTCTGGCCACGGTGGTGCGTCGTGGTGCTCCGGCGGGGCGCTCGGTTCTTCGCGATTCTCACCGGAGACGAAGGGGAAAAACTCCAGAGGGGGGGGAAAGTGGAAGGGGGCTTCGAGGCCGTCTCCGTGGCGTGCTTTGGAGCCCTGGGAGGGTCCAGGAAGGCAAGCAGGAGGGCGCCGGCGACAGCATGCCCTGCAATGAGCTGCTTGCCTCGCTGGGGGAAGACGACAAGGCTGGGGAGCGGGCCTGGGCTGTGGTGCGGTAAGTTGGGCCGGGGAGGCCCAGGTAAGTGGGCTACTTTCTTCTTTTCCTTTTTCTTTCTGTTTTTCTTTTGCAATTTGTTTTACCTTGCTAAAAAAAATAGCAAAGTAATTTTATAAATGCTCCAAATTTTTATATGGCCTCAAAATGAAAATAGCTAGACACTTATAAAGTTTGGGAATTTTTAAAATTCAAATTATTTGAACTTTGATTCAAATAGGGGTTTAAATTTAAATCCAAGCTCCTGTTTGAATATTTGAAAAATCTATGAGCATGGGTTTGAATCCAAATCACTTTATATGTGATCACACTCATTTATGTGACTTTTCAAAAATACAAAAGGAATTTTTGGAGCAACTTTTATTCTGGCCATTTGAATTAAATTCATCTGGGGGTGTTCTCTCTCCCATTTCATTTTCTTTTGAAATTTTTATCATGAATGCAATGTAGCTCTTGATCCTAGCACATACCTAACTTGGGGTTGTGACAAGTCGCCCCCACTCAAAAGAATCTCGTCTCGAGATTCAGAAGTCATCGGGAGGAAGGTGGGGTACTCGGCACTGAGACGGTCTTCTCTTTCCCATGTGGCTTCTTTCTCAGAGTGGTTTGACCATTTCACTTTCAGAAACCTGATCTTCTGACGACGAGTGACACGCTCTTCCGAATCAAGAATACGAACAGGGTACTCTCGATAAGAAAGGTCATCTTGGAGATCAAGCGTTTCATGGTCGACTTCACGGATGGGGTCCTTGAAGCAACGCCTGAGTTGCGACACATGGAATACATCATGTACTCGGGAAAGGTGTGGGGGTAGTTCAAGTTGGTAGGAAACTTCTCCACGTTAAGAAAGAATGCGGAAAGGTCCGATGTAACGTGGGGCCAACTTGCCTTTGATACCGAATCGTTGGGTTCCCTTCAAAGGAGTAACCCGAAGGTAAGCCTTCTCATCAAGATTGTAGCTTTCTTGCCTATGATGACGATCATAGTAGCTTTTCTGACAAGACTAGGCTGCTTTCAGTTGATCACGAACAATACGAACTTGCTCTTCTGCTTCCATGATCATATCCGGTCCAAAGAATTGTCTTTCACCGGTTTCTGTCCAGTTTAAAGGTGTTCGACATCGTCGTCCATAGAGGAGTTCAAAAGGAGCCATGTTCAGACTAGATTGGAAACTATTGTTGTAAGAAAATTCGGCGAATGGAAGAGACTTCTCCCAATTCTTTCCGAATGAGATAACACAAGCTCTGAGCATGTCTTCAATAATTTGGTTAACCCTTTTGACTTGACCACTAGATTGAGGATGGAAAGCTGTACTAATGGAGAGATGAGTTCCCATAGCATTCTGAAAGCTTCCCCAAAATCTAGAGGTGAAAAGGCTACCACGATCAGAATTGATTTCCAAAGGAACACCATGAAGAGACACAATTCTAGAGACATACAAGTCCACTAACTGGCTAGCAGTTATAGACTCACGAATGGGAAGGAAGTGTGCAACTTTGGAAAGTCTATCCACAACAACGAAGATGGCATCATTTCCTTTCTGGGTTTTGGAAAGCCAGTGATAAAATCCATATTGACTTTGTCCCATTTCCACTATGGAATAGGAAAAGGTTGAAGAGTGCCAACAGGTCCTTGGTGTTCTAGCTTAATGCGACGACAAACATCACATTCGGCAACAAATCGAGCAATGTCTCTCTTCATCCTAGTCCACCAAAATCTCTGGCGTAGATCTGGTACATTTTTGTGCTACCGGGATGAATCGAGAGGGATGTGTCATGGGCTTCTTTGAGGATGAGTTGCCTTAGCTCTCTATTCTTAGGTCCTACCAAACGATTTCCAAAGAATACCGTTCCTTTACTATCCATGGAGAAACATTTAGCAACTCCGCTAGCAATGTTCTCCTTGATCCGGCGAACACCTCGTGCACGCCTTTGGGAAACTATGATTTGATCCTCAAGTGTTGGTTTCGCCACCAAGTTGAAAAGAGATCCACGAGGAACAATCTCGAGATTGAGCTTTCGAAATACCTTATGAAGAAGTGGTTGACACTGTTGTAACATGAGGTTGTTACAATACGACTTACGACTTAGTGCATCAGTGTAAACAGCCCAGTTTTCACAAAAAATAAAAATTTATTTTCGGTGTGAATTGTTTGATTGTCTGATTTGTTTGCGGTGTTTGCATCCCCGATTTATCGATTGGCGATTATTTTCCCCCCTCTTATCTCGTACCGGACGAAGACCGACCCTTTCCACCCTGACACTCGACCTTTGCGACACCGGGTTTCACCCGATTACCTTCACAGCTTCCGGCACAAGACCAGCCTTCACCCTCTGTGACGCCGCCGAACTCAATCCGTGTACAGTAATCATACACGCAGGGTACACGGCTGAGATTAGGGTGCCACGGTGAGAATATCACAGCACAACACTAAACACAAAAGGATAAACAAATATTTTACAATACCAGGGATCACTAGGATCCGAATACATAAGTCATACAAGCCATAATATCTGAGTACAGACATAGTTAGTCAAGTTTTTCCTTAAGAAGCCTAGCACAAATCACATCAGAGATACAGATTGAAAAGGAGAGGCCTCCTGCCTGGGATCCACCGAACTACTCCTGGTAAACGGGGAACTCGACGTCGTAGTAGGAGCCTCCGGGGTACTCCTGCTCCTGGGCTCCAACGTCGGCTGCAGCGGCCGATCAGGCAAAGCGAAAAAGGGGAAATAAAGCAAAGGTGAGTATCTTGCATACCCGCAAGTCTTACGTCCGCTACTAAGCATTATGCATTGTATCAACGGAAAGAAGAGGTTGTATATAGTGGACTGCAAGATAGAAATCAGAATAAGTGTAAGAAGCTAGGCCTAACGAAGACTAGCATCTTCCGACGATGTCTTGCAGCATGAGGTAAGAATCAGCCAACAGTTTATATAAAGCATAAAGTAACAATGAAGCAGAAGTTGCTGCAGCATTGTATAATGATAATTTGTAATAATTAGCAATGCCTCCGAGTTCACCTCCTCGACATGCCCGCGAGGAAGAAATCCCGAAACCATACATTTTAATAATAATAGTTTGTAGTGGTAAGATCCAGCTTCAGCATAAAGCGTCCTGTTACCGTGGACACGGCTATTCGAATAAATTAATCTTCCCTGCAGGGGTGCACTTGTGTTACGTTACACGCACGGATCTCCAGGGTGGCGGGAACCTTGTTAGGGAACGCTCCACCGAGGCTATCCGACACTTCATAGCCCATCTTTCAAACTCAACAGAGAGGCCATCCGCCGGTCTAAATCCAAAGTGCGCCGGGCCTTGGACCCCAACCCGAACGTACTCCTGCACGGTGCGTGGCTGGCCGGTGAAGTTAAATCAAATCCAAATAAGACACCACCGCGAGAGAAAATAAGACAACACCACTTCCCGGCGCAGGCCGCGGTACTGATGACGTCTGAAGAGTCCTCGGACGACACTACGAAGCAGAGGAGCACATAACTCATAATTCCCACGGGTAGGTAGTGCGTACATGGCATATAGCCAACTCAAGACATTCACTGAACCATTTAGCATTTTAATTAACCTGCGAGACAACCGTTATCGTTTCCTCGACTTAACTGACTCGCGGACAACGACAGCAGCCAGGACCACCAGTACATCGGTGCCTGCCCTGTCGTCCCACCAAGTCACTGTGGTTACCAACAAGGTGAACCGTCTCCTTACCTTGTCTCGCGTGTGATCCTGGAGGAGCTCGACTTTTGTAGTTTGGTAACTCTCGCGGCCAACGATCAGGACCAAGCACACCGGTACACTGGTCGTGCCCTCCCTGTCGTCCCGTCGCAATACCTCTCGCGGGCACCGTTGGGTCGCCCGACTTCTTACCTGAAGGACAACCGTTGCTCAGGTACCTAGAGCGGCTATACAGAGTCAGCAACGAGTGGAGTACAAGGATTACTCCTTGATAGCTCACACTTGATGGTGGCTCGGCAGAGCCGAGCTAGGGGGCCTGAGGCGGTGTCTGCATTGTACCGTACCTGTGATGTTATAATATTTGTTCCTGCGTTCACTCCCCTGAGTGATCACGGCCCTCTATCTAATCCTAGATAACAATGCGCAGGGCTCACTACTGAATAATGCATAATAATAATAGGCAGCATAGGATAAAGGAGGTACATCAAGGGGCGACAAAAACAGGCTATGCAATTGAATAGGATTGTAACGTAGCAGCAGCAGTAACAATGCCTAGTGCAAGAAATGTACGGAAAAATAGGCGATATTTGGGGAAGAGAATGGCTCTGCTTGCCTGGAACCTCGACGGTAGGGGTACGTTCGTCGACGAAGTAGTCATACTCAGCAGCGGTGTAGTCGACGGCAGCAGCGGGGTCTATCGGAGATTAAGGGGGGAAGAAACAGTAAATACAAAGGACAACAATGCAAACAGATGCATGACATGACAGATGCAATGTTAACGGTGTTCTAACGCAGTGCAATGCACGTTGCTCGGAACGGAAATTCATCTGGGGATGAACTACCGGCTCCGGGTGATTACCGCATAGATGATCCGGAGGGGGCAAAGGATCAAGCTGGAGGTGTCGTGAGTACCGGACAAACATAAGGGGGGTGTATTCGTGCTAGCTGATCTATTCTGAGAAACATTCGTGTTCGGAATAAATTCATCCGGGCACTCTAACAGTACCGGACAGTTTATCGGACAAACGGTCCGAAGGGGGACGGTTCGATGTTCGTTGTGTTAGAGGGGTGTGATAGACATACGGATATCGTATTCGTATTCATTATATTTTTCTGATCAATTTTCATGTATAAAGTTTTTGAATCTGACTTACGGTTTAAAAGTTATTGAATTTCAAAGTTTTAAATCATTTAAATGATTTTCTCAATTTCTTTTATTATTATAACAACATTATCCAGAACATTATCCAAAACAGTGCCTGACATGTGGGACCCACATGTCAGCCTCTGTTTATTTATAAAACATTTTAATAAACCAGAAAAGGCACTGGGCCCACATGTAAGTGATACATTTACCTAACTAATGAAGTTATTTAATTAACAGGGGGTTAAGTGGGCTGGGCCCACATTTCACACACTAAGGGTTATTTTATCCTAACAGATTTTATTAACTTAAATAAATGGCCTATGGCCCACATGTCACCCACACAGACTAACCTTAATCTAATCTAAACAATTTTTATAACCTAACAGGGGTGGACCTACATGTCAGTGAGGGGAGGGGTTATCTCTGTTTATTAAACAGAGGGGGTTGGCACTAATGGGGATTAGCCCCCGATTTAACTGGTACGCGTGAGCGCACAGCCAGACGCCGGCGGCGAGGGCCACCTCGGCGGAGCAGGCCGAGCGGGGCGAGGGCGGCCGGAGCGGCGCGCCGACGCGGTGGGTGCGCGGCGAGCGGGTGGAGAGGCCGACGGCCAGGGCACGACCGTGGTGGGGGTGAGTGCGGACAGGGGAAGAACAGGCCGCGGCCAGTGTCAGAACCCTTTGTTAGGTAATGTGCTAGGGTTATTAAGTCACTTGCATCATGTTAAAATTTCAAAAGAAATCTTTGAAATCAAATTCAAAAGAAAAATCTTCTCCAAAAATTCATGTTAGATTTTTGAAAAGTCTTATAAATGAGTGTGATGACATATCAAGTGATGTGGGACCCACCCCATGCACATTGATTTTTCAAATATTCAAACAGTGCCTTGGAATTAATCAAAAACCCCTATTTGATTTAAAGTTCAAATCATTTGAATTTTAAAAATGTTCAAAGTTTATAAGTGGCTAGTCTATTTTATTATGAGGCCATATAAATTTTTTGAGCATTTAATAAAATGGCTTGCTATTTTTTTAGCTAGCCTAAACAAATAGCAGAAAGAAAAACAGAGAGGAAATTAGAAAACAGAAAGTAGCCCACTTACCTGGGCCACCTCAGCCCAACTTACCGTTCCCGCAGCCCAAGCCCACCTGGACCCTTGTCTTCTTCCAGCGCGGCGGCAAGAAGCTCGGTGGCCGGCATGCCGCGGCTGCCACACCACCTGCCTGCCTGGAGGCCCCCCCAGGCGTCGTTATCCCGTCTGGAGACGTCCTGGAGACGCCCAGCTCCATTCCCCTTCCTCCAGTGCACTTGCCCCCTCCGTTGTCGCCAGATTTGGAGAAGACCGAGAGGATCGCCGGAGCGCGACGCCGAGAACACGCAGCCAACGACGACGAGGACCTTCACCGAGCTGTCCCCCGTGTTCCCCTTCAAACTCTTCATCGATCTGCCGAAGAAGGCGAGCCCGGAGCCCTCCTAGTCATCGGAATCGAGCTCGAGCCACCGCCGGACCCGCAAGAACTCATCGTCGAATTCGTCATCATCACGCCGCCGTTTACCTCACCGCCTGATTTGCTGAGTTCCTGGTGAGAGCGGGATCAAAATCCCTATCTTATCCCCCTCGATTGCTTCCTCTAGCCATGGCCGCCATGAGAGCCGAAACTCCTCGCCGCCGGGATCCATGGCGACGACCACCTGTTACGCAATCGAGCTCGCCTTGTTGTCCATCGCGTTCCTCGTGCTCCACTGCTTCAAACCAGCCTAGCCCCGCTTCCATTCGCGCCTTGTAGCGAATTCCAGCTCGTAGCCGTAGCTCCGTCGCCGCAAAACTCGACGCCGGCGAGCGTACAGGGCACCCCAGCACTTGGAGTTGGTCTCTTTCGACGCGCAACGGCAACGGCTTCAAGTTGGAGGTCGCAGCGTTTCAAATGGACGTTGGATTCGTCCTTCCGTGCAGCGCCGCCATGGCCAGGCCGCCGGCGTTTAGCCGCTGGTGGGTTAACCTAAACCCCCTCGCTAATCCACCCCCTAATGACCCTCCAGAGCCGATGACAAGTGGGCCTAGTGGCTTAATTAAGCCACTGGTTAAGTTAACCCAGCCGGGTTCATTAACCCAGAGGCTGACAACCCTGGCCCACATGTCAGCCCCGCCCCCCACGTCAGCCTGACACAACAGTGACGCAATAATGAATTTTCCAGAAATTAAATTGAATTAAAGAAATTCCAGAAAATCCAGAAAATAGCCCAAACTTTGGAAATTCATAGAAATTTCATATTAACTCCAAATTGGACAAATAATATATGAAAAATGATCAGGAGAAAATAAGCTATCCAAAAACCAACTTTCAACTATGTTTGAGTTGATTTTAAAATGGGACCAGTAGCATATGTCATTTGATTTATTTGGAATTTATTCAAATTCAATTCAAATGATTTTGCAACTTGGACCATGGAATTATGCTACTTTTCAATCACACTTCAGAGGCATATCATACACATTTCAAAATGATTCAAATTGATCAATCAATGTCACATGTAACTTGACTAAGTTTGAATTCAAATTGGAGTTTATCTCTTCGTCCAGACGCATCCTGGAGCCGCCCTGCTTCATTCCCCCCCCCTCCAGGAACACCTCTCCTTCCTCTCTCGCCCGATTCATCGGCGCCCGAGGAACACGCCGGAGCGCCCTCGAGCACACGCGTGGCCATTGACGCCTAGAATCCCCAAGACCAAGCACTTCGTCGTCGTCGTCTTCACCGACTTGCAGAAGGAATCGAGCCCGGAGCCCACGTAGACGCCGGATTCTTCCTCGAGTTCCCGCCGGCCTCCGTGAAGGACTTCGTCAATTCCGCCGCCGTTGAGCCACCCCAGCCCTCGCCACCACCTCTACTGAGTTCCTGGTGAGCTCGGGTTCGAAACCCCTCTCTTCTCCCCCTGGATTACTCACTCTAGCCGGATCCGCCATGAGAGCCGAAGCTCCTCGCCGCCGGGATCCATGGCGAGGTCCACCCGTTAAGTAATCGAGCCCGCCTTGTTGTCCATCTTGTTCCCCGTGTTCTTCCTCGTCGAACCAGCCTAGCCTTGCCTCAATTCGTGCCCTGGAACGATATCTCGATCATGGCCGTAGCTAGGTCGCCGCAAAAGTTGACGCCGGCGAGCGTACCGTGCACCCCAGCTCTTGGAATCGGTTCAGTTCGACGCGCATGGGAGAGGGCTTCAATCTGGTGGTCTTCGCGCTCCAAATGACGGCCGGAATAGTGATCCCGTGCAGCGCCGCCGCGACTCCAGTCGCCGGTGTTTAGCCGCCGGCGTGTCAGCTCTAACCCCCCTGTTAATCACCTAGTTAGTGACCCGTGGGTCACTGACCAGTCGGCCCAGTGGCTTAATTAAGCCATTGGATTAATTTAAACCCACGGGTTAATTAACCTAGTCACTGACACCCTAGACCCACATGTCAGCTGACGCAATAAATCATTTTATGAATTTCCAGAAAATCAAAATGAATTAAAGAAATTTCAGAAATTCCAGAAAATACCCCAAACTTTGGAAATTCATAGAAAATTCATATTAACTCCAAATTGGACAAATAATATATGAAAAATGATCAGGAGAAAATTATCTTTCCAAATATGCAACTTTCAACTCTGTTTGAGTTGAATTTAAAATGTGATCAGTAGCATTTGATATTTTATTTAAATGGAATTAAATCAAATTCAAATCAAATATTTTTGCAACTTGAACCATGGCAACATGCTACATTTCAATCACACATCAGAGGCATATCATACACATTTGAAGATGATTCAAAATGATCAAACCATATCACATACAACTTGGTTAATTTTGGATTCAAATGTGGAGTTTGAATTTGCATTTCAAATGCAATATACTCCACTTGAATGGAATTGCCTCACACATCAAAACTTATACTTCAAGTTTCAACATTCATTCATGTGCTTGAGCATTGCATTCATATTGATTGCTACTTCGTGCTTTGTTTGTCGAATAGAGGTGGAACCGGAGCAAGAGGTTGCAACCTTCGTTGAAGACCCCGAACCCGAACCTCGTCAGCAAGGCAAGCAAACCCCCATTGATCATGTCGATAAAATCCCACTTCCCTCTCATGTATCGCTTATGCATTGTTTAGGATGATCACCATGCTTCGTTTCTACCGCATAGATGAACCCATTCCTTTGCATGACCTATATTTTTGTCACAGTAGTAAGCAAACCACAATCCTAGCAAATGTAGGAGTTGTTTGATATCATGTGGCCCCTGCAATGTTACTGCTTATTGCATGCTTAGTATGATACCATGTTGTTACTGTGATGTGAGTCGGGATGGGAATTATCATGTTGATGATGGTAGAAAAGTGTTGGTGAATCGACCCTAATACAAGGTGAACGATGAAAGGCTGTGTAGGAGTACACGGTGGGTTGTCTCGTTGAACACCGCCCTAGTACGAGTTCTTGTGTGGTGATCCAAGATGAAGAGTACAACCACACATTGGGCTCACTGACCCCTCTCAACTTACTAACTCATCCCTTTCGATGTCCAGATGTCGCAATAGTTCGGAGTTCTGGTAGGTCTGTGGCCTGGATGCTAAGTGAGAGAACGGCTCATCCGAGACCGGCTTATGCACCACGCACACATCACTTGGGTCCACTTCGGTAAACCGGCCGGGTTCACGATAGTGGTAACCAACCCAAGTAGGCGGCTTTCTCGGACTAGATCGGCTATGAGGTAACAGTTGTGGTGAGCATCCTCCCTGGCACCCCTTGAATGGTGTTGAGATCAAAGGCGGTAAATGATGGTCATGTGTGTGTAGCGGTACACCCTTGCAAGGTTAACAAAACTATTCGAATAGCCGCGTCCGCGGTTATGGACTTCTTGGAAAGCTTAGCTTGATTATTAGATAAATTGAACCGGATACTTCTAAAACACACCAAGATAAGTGTGAGTGCTATGGCGTGCTTCCTCGTGGGGAAGTCGAGGAAGGTACCATAGTGGTGTATTGGTTGGAGAAAGTAGTGTACTCGTGTACACTTCTTACCTCAACGTCTGGTATTCGTAGTTCAGGATTAGCCAAGTCAAAGCTGGCACTTCTGCAAATGAACCCCACCTCCCTTTACCTTGATACATATGCATGAGTAGTATAGATCCTATGTAAGTCTTGCTGAGTACGACTTTGTACTCACGTTTGCTTAATCTATGTTTTAGATGATGCCACTGACCCCGAAGGTGGCTGCTTCATCGAGCTGGAAGACTGAAGACCAACTAGTCTAGTCCCAGTCAGACGACTGGTTCCCTCGTGGAGGGCTTTGTGTTTAAATAAGGCTTCTTAAGCCATTTGTTAAACTTGTCTGTACTCAGACATAATTTGCTTCCGTTTGTAATGTAATGTTGGATCACATGTATGTGATCTCTGTGTGCACTCTATAAGAGTTATCAATAAATATGTATACTTTGTAGAGAATTGCAATGGTACCTACTGTTCATACAAGGCATGTATGCTGCGTGTATGTTTATAACATGCATGTCTTTGTATGGGTTTTCGAGACCTTAGTTGTGTTCTGGCTGGCGGTCTTTCATACACCAAGTGGCCCTTAGATGTGCGCAGCTTGGGGCATCGCGATGCGATTGCTTGAGACTACGTCTCGTGCACACTTTGTGGTATGATCGAGCCCGCCCTAGACCCCGACTAAGTGATCGGGCTGGAGTAAGTCTATGTAAGAGTTTTGAGATAGTCGGTAGTATGGTTGAGGTGACTTGTCTTTGAATATGGGAGTTCACCACCCATATCATTTGACTTGTGTGCGGACGATGAGGACCCATCTCAGTTGATCATCCGGCCTGGATTGGATGCCCCTCACGTACGATGCTTTCCGAGAATGTTCAGTGCTTGGCCTTGTCTGCTTAGACAAGTGGGTGCGGTTCTCGACTCTCCATATGACTATGTCTTAACTGTACTTGCATACGCTAACCCCGGGTCCCGACAGACTTGGTATCAGAGCAGGACTGACTGTAGGACTAGTAGCCTTGGCCGAAGTCGAGTCTAGCCTTCTATAGTTATATAGTTACTCTGGGTATATAAGGGAACAACGTAAGGCTTCTTTTTTCTCCTTACCCCCTTCGTTCTGAGTTCTGAGTCACCCTCATCTTATTCTACGGGAAGATAGGACTAGCCTCTCCTCTGTCTGATGAGAACATCTCGTTGTTTGCTTCCTCATAGCCGTAGGAAAGTTGTGATCGGTTTGTTAGAGTGGTTATGCTCCATGTTTTATTACATCGTATGTAAGTGTTATTTCCATGTTGTAAGAAATTGTCTTTTTCTTGCAATTACAGCCGTTATGCAGTTCGAGTCATTCCAGGTTTATCTCATAATCTGATGCATTTGCAAACTCCTTTCTGTTTCAGATGGCAGATCTTCCCCCTCGGCAGATTGTTTGTTTGACTAGGTGCCTCGGTGTGCGTGGCCATCCCGCCACGTTGATCGAGATGATGTCCTATGTGGGATATCGGTGGTACCCTGAGTACACCGTTGAGGAGCAGTTTCACGACTTCAACCAGACGCAGTTCCACTGCATTGTCAGGATCTACCCGCACCACGTTGGAGTCACTCAGTCTATCCACTTTGGACATGGAATTGGCCTTACCGAGAACATGGCTGTGCAGGATGCTGCATACTCATGTATGACACTGCTGAGAGAGGAGCACACTTTGCTGAGAGAGACTTCTTTCCGCTATATCCCTGCTGCACTTCCAGGAGAAGAGGGATATTACACCGGACTCTACTCAGATCACTCTGCAGAGGATCCAACACTTCAGGTGACTGCTAGGTTTGCTAGTGACAGAGATCGTGATGCACACGCTCTCCGTTTCGAGCTCCACGCCACCCGTGTTCGTCTCTATCGAGCACTGACACTTTTGGCACCCTTTGTGAGCGTTGGATCAGTTGAGTTTGATGCGATCTACCCAGTGAGGACTCAGATGCCTTCTCGAGTTGCTTGGCACGAGATTGGAGGCATTTTTCCACCCCGTGGTCCTTTGCTTCCACCCTACGCTGGACCTAGGCCCCATCCTTGCCCAAATGGATATCAGGGTCCACAAGCCTCCGTGTTTTCCGATGGTCACCTCCAGCTACCGGGATACGCGGGTAACTTTTATGAGGACTACTATGGAGATGGAGATGAGTGAGACCGCCTCTGGTCTTACTTAGTGATGGTGTAGTAGTATCTTAGTATATTTTAAGCAAGGTGTCTAAGATTCCAGAGGCTTAGATAAATAATGTATAGGAAGTCAGAGTGCCTCTGAAGGATGTATCATCTTCATCACGTTTGTATTAGCTTGGTGCTTGTACTAAAACGATGTATGGGTTGTATGACAGCTTGTGAATATATGGCTTGTGTGCTTTATCACCATGTTGTCAAGATGATTACTTCCTTTGCTCTGTAATCCTTCCAGTACTTCAATACCTTGTTTAGACTCTTCCAATCAACTCTGTTTGACTTTGATTTTTCACCTTCAGGATGCCTCAAGGAACCCGTGGCCAGGTTGGTCGTAACCAAGGTCGTGGGAATGACCAGGAGGAAGGCAACCTTCCACCCCCACCCACGATTGCACGGGTTCTGATGGAAGTCGAGAGGAACCGCCGAGACTCTCACCATCTGTTGGAAGTCATTGCTCGCAACACCACTCAGCAGTGCAATGAGTTGGTGTCCCTGAACAACTTCATCCGACTTCATCCCCCGGTTTTTAGTTACTCCACCGAGCCCCTTGACGCCGATGACTGGCTTCGCAGCATCGAGAGGAAGCTCCAAGCAGGCCGTGTTGCAACTGGTGACAAGGTCAGCTATGCCACCTATCACCTCGAAGGTGCAGCTAGCTCTTGGTGGGAGAACTTTCTGAATATGCGCCCCGTTGGACCACCTGCATCTTGGGAGGAATTCTGCACGTCCTTCCGCGAGCACCACATTCCCAAAGGTCTCATGGACCGCAAACGTAAGGAGTTCTGCAACCTCACTCAAGGCAGAAAAACCGTTGATGAGTTTAGTCGTGAGATCAACCGACTGGCTCGTTATGCTACCGAAGAAGTCTCCACCGACTCCAAGAAACAAGAGAGGTTCCGTCGTGGCCTCAACAAGGGACTTCGTCGTGAGCTCAATCTTCATGACTTTGCCACATTCCAGCTCCTTGTCAACAAGGCCATCAAAGCAGAGGACATGAACACCCCCAACGATTTCCGCAAACACCCCAGAGATGATGGTTCATCCAGTTCTAGCTCCTAGAAGCGCAAGATCTGGATCCCAAACAGCATGTTCCGCCAGAACAACCCACCGAGGCCATCCTATGTGGCGCCACGTCCACCCACCCAGTTCCACCCAGCTCCACCATACAACCCAGCTCCACGAACTGTTTTCGGAGCCTGTTACAAGTGTGGTCAGGCAGGCCACTATTCTCGTGAGTGTCCCCAGCACCAGCTTCAGCACCAGAATGCTCCACCCCGTGCCGGAGGCAACAACAACAGCAGCAATGGTCGTGGCAAGCCACCCCAGAAGGTCTACACCGCCAAAACCGCTCCTCCCGCCAATCGTGGGCGTGTGAACCAGATCGCCGCCGAAGAGACTGACGACACCACTGACGTCATTCTTGGTACGCTCCCAGTCAATTATGTTCCTACTTCCGTTCTTTTCGACCCAGGAGCATCTCATTCATTCATGTCGGAAAGTTATGCACTTCTTCATGAGCTAACCTTTGTTGAATTGTCCACCCCAATGATTATTCAAACTCCAGGGTCAAGTTGGCAAACTAATAGAGTAAGCCATGGTAATCAGATTGCAATTGAGGGTTTAGTATTCCTTGCTTCACTCATAGCCCTCAAGTCTTCAGACATTGATGTCATCCTTGGCATTGATTGGCTATCAAGACAGAATGCCTACCTGGATTGCAAAGGTAAATCCGTGAAACTCACCCACCCTTCAGGCAAAACAGTCAACTACACCTCACCCAGAACAAGAACCCAAGTGCATTCCTTGAATGTACTTCCCCTTCCCGAACTTGAAGATATTCCGGTGGTTCGTGACTTCCCGGATGTCTTTCCTGAAGAGCTGCCGGGCATGCCACCCGACAGATGTGTAGAGTTTATAGTGGATCTTGCCCCAGGAACCGCACCAATTTCTAGACGCCCATACAAAATGGCCCCACGTGAGTTAGCTGAGCTTAAAACCCAACTGGAAGCTTTGTTGGAGAAAGGCTTCATCCGCCCTAGCTCATCGCCATGGGGTTGCCCCGTTCTGTTCGTAACGAAGAAAGATGGAACAGAAAGGATGTGCGTAGACTATCGCCCGCTAAATTTAGCGACGATAAAGAATAAGTACCCACTGCCCAGGATCAATGATCTTTATGATCAACTTGCAGGATCCTCTGTCTTCTCTAAGATGGATTTGAGATTAGGTTATCATCAAATGAAAATCCGAAACGAGGACATTCCCAAAACGGCTTTTACTACTCATTATGGTCTTTACGAGTATACCGTCATGTCCTTTGGTTCAACCAATGCCCCCGCCACTTTCTCACGCATGATGAACTCGATCTTCATGGAGTATTTGGACCAGTTCGTCGTGGTTTACCTCGATGACATTCTCATCTACTCACAGAACGAAGAAGAACATGCCGAACACCTAAGGCTGGTATTGATGAAACTTAGGGAGCATCGCCTGTATGCTAAATTCTCCAAGTGTGAATTTTGGCTACCAGAAGTGACCTACTTAGGCCACGTGATTTCTGCAAAAGGCATTGCTGTGAATCCCGAGAGAGTTCAGGCCGTCCTTGACTGGACTCCACCTGAATCGGTTAAGCAAGTTAGGAAATTTCTAGGCCTAGCCAGCTATTGTCGTCGCTTCGTCGAGAACTTTTCTAAAGTTGCAAGGCCTCTTACTAAACTCCTCAAGAAAGATAAGAAATTCCTATGGACTCCCAAGTGCGAGGAAAGCTTTCAAGAGCTAAAAAGAAGATTGACTTCTGCACCCGTACTTGCACCTCCAGACACCAAAAAGGATTTCGAGATCTATTGTGATGCATCACGGCAAGGGTTAGGATGCATACTTCTACAAGATCGACATGTGGTAGCTTATGCTTCACGCCAGCTGCGGCCACATGAAGAGAACTATCCTACCCATGACCTTGAACTCGCTGCCGTAGTTCATGCCCTAACAACTTGGCGACATTACCTCCTTGGTAACCGTTGAGAAATCTATTCCGACCACCAAAGCCTCAAATATATTTTCACCCAGCCAGATCTTAATCTCAGGCAAAGACGCTGGATTGAGTTGATAAAATATTAAGACGTAGTAATTTCTTACACCCCAGGCAAAGCCAATGTCATAGCTGATGCACTAAGTCGTAAGTCGTATTGTAACAACCTCATGTTACAACAGTATCAAACACTTCTTCATGAGGACTTTCGTAAGCTCAATCTTGAGATTGTTCCTCATGGCTATCTTTCTACCTTGGTGGCGAAACCGACTCTTGAGGATCAAATCATAGTTTCCCAAAGGCGTGCACGAGGTGTTCGCCGGATCAAGGAGAACATTGCTAGCGGAGTTGCTAAATGTTTCTCCATAGATAGCAAAGGAACGGTATTCTTTGAAAATCGTTTGGTAGTACCTAAGAATAAGGAACTAAGGCAACTCATCCTCAAGGAAGCCCATGACACACCCCTCTCAATTCATCCCGGTAGCACAAAAATGTACCGAGATCTACGCAAGAGATTTTGGTGGACTAGGATGAAGAGAGACATTGCTCAATTTGTGGCCGAATGTGATGTTTGTCGTCGCATTAAGGCAGAACATCAAAGACCTGCTGGCACACTTCAACCTTTGTCTATTCCCGAGTGGAAATGGGACAAAGTCGGTATGGACTTCATCACCGGCTTTCCAAAAACCCAGAAAGGAAAAAATGCCATCTTCGTTGTCATAGATAGGCTTTCCAAAGTTGCTCACTTCCTTCCGGTTCGCGAGTCTATAACTGCTAGCCAGTTAGCAGACTTGTACATCTCTAGAATTGTATCCCTTCATGGTGTTCCTTTGGAAATCATTTCTGATCGTGGTAGCCTTTTTACCTCTAGATTTTGGGGAAGCTTTCAGAATGCTATGGGAACTCATCTCTCCTTTAGTACGGCTTTCCATCCTCAGTCTAGCGGTCAAGTCGAAAGGGTTAACCAAATTCTTGAAGACATGCTCAGAGCTTGTGTTATCTCATTCGGAAAGAATTGGGAGAAGTCTCTTCCATTTGCCGAATTTGCTTATAACAATAGTTTTCAAACTAGTCTGAACATGGCTCCTTTTGAACTCCTTTATGAACGACGATGTCGAACACCTTTAAACTGGTCAGAAACCGGTGAAAGACAATTCTTTGGACCGGATATGATCAAGGAAGCAGAAGAGCAAGTTCGCATTGTTCGTGATCAACTGAAAGCAGCCCAGTCTCGTCAGAAAAGCTACTATGATCGTCATCATAGGCAAGAGAGCTACAATCTGGATTAGAAGGCTTACCTTCGGGTTACTCCTCTGAAGGGAACCCAACGTTTCGGTATCAAAGGCAAGTTGGCCCCACGTTACATCGGACCTTTCCGCATTATTGCTAAACGTGGAGAAGTTGCCTACCAACTTGAACTACCTCCGCACCTCTCCCGAGTATATGATGTATTCCATGTGTCCCAACTCAGGCGTCGCTTCAAGGACCCCATCCGCGAAGTCGACCATGAAACGCTTGATCTCCAAGATGACTTTTCTTATTGAGAATACCCCGTTCGTATTCTTGATTCCGCAGAGCGTGTCACTCGTCGTCAGAAGATTAGGTTTCTGAAAGTGCAATGGTCACACCACTCTGAAAGAGAAGCTACGTGGGAAAGAGAAGACCATCTCAGTGCCGAGTACCCCTCCTTCCTCCCGCAGACTTCTGAATCTCGGGACGAGATTCTGTTGAGTGGGGGCGAGTTGTCAGAACCCTCTGTTAGGTAATGTGCTAGGATCAAGTAACCTTGCATCATGTCAAATTTTCAAAGGAAATCAACTTCAAAATCCAATGGGGAGAAGGAACCCCCCCCAGATGAATTAATTCAAAAGGCCAAATAAAATCTTCTCCAAAAATTCATGTTAGATTTTTGAAAAGTCTTATAAATGAGTGTGCTCACCTATCAAGTGATGTGGGACCCACCCCATGCTCATAGATTTTTCAAATATTGAAACAGTGCCTTGGAATTAAAGAAATACCCCTATTTGATTTAAAATTCAAATCATTTGAATTTTAAAAATGTTGAAAGTTTATGAGTGGCTAGTCTATATTATTATGAGGCCACATAAAAGTTTTCAGCATTTAATAAAATGTTTAGCTATTTCTTTTAGCTAAACAGAACAAATGTCAGAAGAGAAAAACAGAAAGAAAAAGAAAACAGGAAAGTGGCCCGCTTACCTGGGCCACCCCGGCCCAACTCACCTCTCACGCAGCCCAGCCCGCGAAACCCCCTTGTCTTCTTCCACCCCGCGCTGCCAAGCAGCTCGGTGGGGAGGCGCCGACGCCGTGGACGCCACCGCGACGCCTTCGAGCGTCCAGGCCCCCCCCCCCGAGCTTATCTCTTCGTCCAGACGCATCCTGGAGCCGCCCTGCTTCATTCCCCCCCCCCCTCTAGGAACACCTCCCCTTCCTCTCTCGCCTGATTCATCGCCGCCCGAGGAACACGCCGGAGCGCCGTCGAGCACACGCGTGGCCATTGACGCCTAGAAGCCCCAAGACGGTGTCCGAGCGCTTCGTCGTCGTCGTCTTCACCGACTTGCAGAAGGAATCGAGCCCGGAGCCCACGTAGACGCCGGGTTCTTCCTCGAGTTCCCGCCGGCCGCCGTGAAGGACTTCGTCAATTCCGCCGCCGTTGAGCCACCCCAGCCCTCGCCACCACCTCTACTGAGTTCCTGGTGAGCTCGGGTTCGAAACCCCTCTCTTCTCCCCCTGGATCCTCCATGAGAGCCGAAGCTCCTCGCCGCCGGGATCCATGGCGAGGTCCACCCGTTAAGTAATCGAGCCCGCCTTGTTGTCCATCTTGTTCCCCGTGTTCTTACTCGTCGAACCAGCCTAGCCTCGCCTCAAGTCGTGCCCTGGAACGATATCTCGATCATCGCCGTAGCTAGGTCGCCGCAAAAGTTGACGCTGGTGAGCTTACCGTGCACCCCAGCTCTTGGAATCGGTTCAGTTCGACGCGCACGGGAGAGGGCTTCAATCTGGTGGTCTTCGCGCTCCAAATGACGGCCGGAATAGTTATCCCGTCCAGCGCCGCCGCGACTCCAGTCGCCGGCGTTTAGCCGCCGGCGTGTCAGCTCTAACCCCCCTGTTAGTCACCCAGTAAGTGACCCCTATGTCACTGACCAGTGGGCCTAGTGGCTTAATTAAGCCAATGGATTAATTTAAACCCACGGGTTAATTAACCCAGTCACTAACACCCTGGACCCACATGTCAGCTGACGCAATAAATCATTTTATGAATTTCCAGAAAATCAAAATGAATTAAAGAAATTCCAGAAATTCCAGAAAATACCCCAAACTTTGGAAATTCATAGAAAATTCATATTAACTCCAAATTGGACAAATAATATATGAAAAATGATCAGGAGAAAATTATCTTTCCAAATATGCAACTTTCAACTCTGTTTGAGTTGAATTTAAAATGTGATCAGTAGCATTTTCTATTTGATTTAAATGGAATTAAATCAAATTCAAATCAAATATTTTTGCAACTTGAACCATGGCAACATGCTACATTTCAATCACACATCAGAGGCATATCATACACATTTGAAGATGATTCAAAATGATCAAACCATATCACATACAACTTGGTTAATGTTGAATTCAAATGTGGAGTTTGAATTTGCATTTCAAATGCAATATACTCCACTTAAATGGAATTGCCTCACACATCAAAACTTATACTTCAAGTTTCAACATTCATTCATGTGCTTGAGCATTGCATTCATATTGATTGCTACTTCATGCTTTGTTTGTCGAATAGAGGTGGAACCGGAGCAAGAGGTTGCAACCTTCGTTGAAGACCCCGAACCCGAACCTCGTCAGCAAGGCAGGCAAACCCCCATTGATCATATCGCTAAAATCCCACTTCCCTCTCATGTCTCGCTTATGCATTGTTTAGGATGATCACCATGCTTCGTTTCTACCGCATAGATGAACCCATTCCTTTTCATGACCTATCTTTTTGTCACAGTAGTAAGCAAACCACAATCCTAGCAAATGTAGGAGTTGTTTGATATCATGTGGCCCCTGCAATGTTACTGCTTATTGCATGCTTAGTATGATACCATGTTGTTACTGTGATGTGAGTCGGGATGGGAATGATCATGTTGATGATGGTAGAAAAGTGTTGGTGAATCGACCCTAATACAAGGTGAACGATGAGAGGCTGTGTAGGAGTACACGGTGGGTTGTCTCGTTGAACACCGCCCTAGTACGAGTTCTTGTGTGGTGATCCAAGATGAAGATTACAACCACACATTGGGCTCACTGGCCCCTCTCAACTTACTAACTCATCCCTTTCGATGTCCAGATGTCGCAATAGTTCGGAATTCTGGTAGGTCTGTGGCCTGGATGCTAAGTGAGAGAACGGCTCATCCGAGACCGGCTTATGCACCACGCACACATCACTTGGGTCCACTTCGGTAAACCGGCCGGGTTCACGATAGTGGTAACCAACCCAAGTAGGCGGCTTTCTCGGACTAGATCGGCTATGAGGTAACAGTTGTGGTGAGCATCCTCGCTGGCACCCCTTGAATGGTGTCGAGATCAAAGGCGGTAAATGATGGTCATGTGTGTGTAGCGGTACACCCTTGCAAGGTTAACAAAACTATTCGAATAGCCGCGTCCGTGGTTATGGACTGCTTGGAAAGCTTAGCTTGATTATTAGATAACTTGAACCGGATACTTCTAAAACACACCAAGATAAGTGTGAGTGCTATGGCGTGCTTCCTCATGGGGAAGTCGAGGAAGGCACCATAGTGGTGTATTGGTTGGAGAAAGTAGTGGACTCGTGTACGCTTCTTACCTCAAAGTCTGGTATTCGTAGTTCAGGATTAGCCAAGTCAAAGCTGGCACTTCTGCAAATGAACCCCACCTCCCTTTACCTTGATACATATGCATGAGTAGTATAGCTCCTATGTAAGTCTTGCTGAGTACGACTTTGTACTCACGTTTGCTTAATCTATGTTTTAGATGATGCCACTGACCCCGAAGGTGGCTTCTTCATCCAGCTGGACGACTGAAGACCAACTAGTCTAGTCCCAGTCAGACGACTGGTTCCCTCGTGGAGGGCTTTGTGTTTAAATAAGGCTTCTTAAGCCATTTGTTAAACTTGTCTGTACTCAGACATAATTTGCTTCCGTTTGTAATGTAATGTTGGATCACATGTATGTGATCTCTGTGTGCACTCTATAAGAGTTATCAATAAATATGTACACTTTGTAGAGAATTGCAATGGTACCTACTATTCATACAAGGCATGTATGCTGCGTGTATGTTTATAACATGCATGTCTTCGTATGGGTTTTCGAGACCTTAGTTGTGTTCTGGCTGGCGGTCTTTCATACACCAAGTGGCCTTTAGATGTGCGCAGCTTGGGGCATCGCGATGAGATTGCTCGAGACTCCGTCTCGTGCACACTTTGTGGTATGATCGAGCCCGCCCTAGACCCCGACTAAGTGATCGGGCTGGAGTAAGTCTATGTAAGAGTTTTGAGATAGTCGGTAGTATGATTGAGGCGACTTGTCTTTGAATATGGGAGTTCACCACCCATATCATTTGACTTGTGTGCGGACGATGAGGACCCATCTCAGTTGATCATCCGGCCTGGATGGGATGCCCCTCATGTACGATGCTTTCCGAGAATGTTCAGTGCTTGGCCTTGTCTGCTTAGACAAGTGGGTGCGGTTCTCGGCTCTCCATATGACTATGTCTTAACTGTACTTGCATACGCTAACCCCGGGTCCCGACATGCTATGGCGTGTTTTCTCGTGGGGAAGTCGAGGAAGGCACCATAGTGGTGTAATTGGTTGGAGAAAGTAGTGGACTTGCGTACGCTTCTTACCTCAAAGTCTGGTATTCGTAGTTCAGGATTAGCCAAGTCAAAGCTGGCACTTCTACAAGTGAAACCCCACCTCCCTTTACCTTGGTACATATGCATGAGTAGTATAGCTCCTATGTAAGTCTTGCTGAGTACGATTTTGTACTCACGTTTGCTTAATCTATGTTTTAGATGAACCCACTGACCCCGAAGGTGGCTTCTTCATCGAGCTGGACGACTGAAGATCAAGCTAGTCTAGTCCCAGTCAGACGACTAGTTCCCTCGTGGAGGGCTTGTTTTTAGATAAGGCTTCTCTAAGCCATTTGTTAAACTTGTCTGTACTCAGACATAATTTTCTTCCGCTTGTCTGTTGTAGTGTTGGATCACATGCTTGTGATCTCTTTGTGTACTCTGTAAGAGTTATTAAAAAAGATGTATACATTGTAGAGAATTGCAATGATACCTGCTGTTCATACTAGACATGTGTGCTGCGTGTATGTTTATAACATGCATGTCTTAGTATGGGTTTTCGAGACCTTAGTTGTGATCTGGCTGGCGGTCTTTCATACAGCAAGTGGCCCTTAGATGTGCGCAGCTTGGGGCATCGCGATGCGATTGCTCGAGACTCCGTCTCGTGCACACTTTGATGTATGATCGAGCCTGCCCTAGACCCCGACTAAGTGATCGGGCTGGAGTAAGTCGATGTAAGGGTTATAATACAATCGATAGTATGGTTGAGGCAACTTGTCTATGAGTATGGGAGTTCACCACCCATATAATTTAGACTTGTGTGCGGACGATGAGGAACCATTTCAGTTGATCATCCAGCCTGGATGGGATGCCCCTCACGTTCGATGCTTTCCGAGAACGTTCTGTGCTTGGCCTTGTCTGCTTAGACAAGTGGGTACGGTTCTCGGCTCTCCATATGATTGTGTTGTAGCGAGGCTTGCATACGCTAACCCCGGGTCCCGACAGACTTGGTATCAGAGTAAGACTGACTGTAGGACTAGCAGCCTTGGCCGAAGTCGAGTCTAGCCTTCTATAGTTATATAGTTACTCTGGGTATATAAGGGAACAACGTAAGGCCTCTTTTTTCTCCTTACCCCCTTCATTCTGAGTTCTGAGTCACCCTCATCTTATTCTACGGGAAGATGGGACTAGGCTCTCCTCTGTCTGATTAGAACATCTCGTTGTTTGCTTCCGTGTAGCCGTAGGAAAGTTGTGATCGGTTTGTTAGAGTGGTTATGCTTCCTGATTTCTTACATCGTATGTAAGAGTTGTTTCCATGTTGTAAGAAATTGTCTTTTTCTTGCAATTACAGCCGTTATGCTGTCCGAGTCATTCCAAGTTTCTTCATAATCTGATGCATTTGCAAACTCCTTCTTTCTGTTTCAGATGGCAGATCTTCCCCCTCGGCAGATTGTTCGTTTGACCAGGTGCCTCGGTGTGCGTGGCCATCCCGCCACGTTGATCGAGATGTTGTCCTATGTGGGATATCGATGGTATCCTGAGTACACCGTTGAGGAGCAGTTCCTTGACTTCAACTAGACCCAGTTCCACTGCATTGTCAGGATCTACCCGCACCACGTTGGAGTCACTCAGCCTATCCACTTTGGACATGGCATTGGCATGACAGAGAACATGGCTATGCAGGATGCTGCATACTCATGTATTACCCTGCTGAGAGAGGAGCACACTATGCTGAGAGAGACCTCATTCCGCTATATCCCTGCTGCACTTCCAGGAGAAGAGGGATATTACACCGGACTCTACTCAGATCACTCTGCAGAAGATCCATCACTTCAGATGACTGCTAGGTTTGCTAGTGATCGAGATCGTGATGCACGCGCTCTCTGTTTCGAGCTTCACGCCACTCGTGTTCGTCTGTATCGAGCACTGACACTCTTGGCACCCTTTGTGAGTGTGGGATCATTTGAGTATGATGCCATCTACCCAGTGAGGACTCAGATGCCTTCTCGAGTTGCTTGGCCCGAGATTGGAGGCATATTTCCACCCCGTGGTCCTTTGCTTCCACCCTACGCTGGACCTAGGCCCCATGCTTGCCCAAATGGATATCAGGGTCCACAGGCCTTCGTGTTTTCCGATGGTCACCTTCATCTACCGGGATACGCGGGTAACTTTTACGAGGACATTCCCAAAACGGCTTTTACCACTCATTATGGTCTTTACGAGTATACCGTCATGTCCTTTGGTTTAACCAATGCCCCCGCCACTTTCTCACGCATGATGAATTTGATCTTCATGGAGTACATAGATAAATTTGTTGTGGTTTATCTCGATGATATTCTCATCTACTCGAAGAACGAAGAAGAACATGCCGAACACCGAAGGCTGGTATTGATGAAACTTAGAGAGCATCGCGTGTATGCTAAATTCTCCAAGTGTGAAATTTGGCTACCAGAAGTGACCTACTTGGGCCACGTGATTTCTGCAAAAGGCATTGCTGTGAATCCCGAGAGAGTTCAGGCCGTCCTTGACTGGACTCCACCTGAATCGGTTAAGCAAGTTAGGAGTTTTCTTGGCCTAGCCAGCTATTGCCGTCGCTTCGTCGAGAACTTTTGTAAAGTTGCAAAGCCTCTAACTGAACTCCTCAAGAAAGATAAGAAATTCTTATGGACTCCCAACTGCGAGGAAAGCTTTCAAGAGCTAAAAAGAATATTGACTTCTGCACCCGTACTTGCACCTCCAGACACCAAGAAGGATTTCGAGATCTATTGTGACGCATCACGGCAAGGGTTAGGATGCATCCTTCTGCAAGATCAACATGTGGTATCTTATGCTTCACGCCAGTTGCGGCCACATGAAGAGAACTATCCTACCCATGACCTTGAACTCGCTGTCGTAGTTCATGCCCTAACAACTTGGCGATATTACCTCCTTGGTAATCGTTGTGAAATCTATTCCGACCACCAAAGCCTCAAATACATTTTCACCCAGCCAGATCTTAATCTCAGGCAAAGATGCAGGATTGAGTTGATAAAAGATTACGACGTAGGAATTTCTTACACCCCAGGAAAAGCCAACGTCATGGCTGATGCACTAAGTCGTAAGTCATATTGTAACAACGTCATGTTGCAACAGTATCAACCACTTCTCCATGAGGAATTTTGCAAGCTTAATCTTGAGATTGTTCCTCATGGCTATCTTTCAACCTTGGTGGCGAAACCAACTCCTGAGGATCAAATCATAGTTGACCAAAGGCGTGCACGAGGTGTTCGCCGGATCAAGGAGAACATTGCTAGCGGAGTTGCTAAGTGTTTCTCGACAGATAGCCAAGGAACGGTATTCTTTGAAAATGGTTTGGTAGTACCTAAGAATAGGGAACTAAGGCAACTCATCCTCAAGGAGGACCATGACACACCCCTCTCGATTCATCCCGGAGCACAAAAATGTACCGAGATCTACGCCAGAGATTTTGGTGGACTAGGATGAAGAGAGACATTGCTCAATTTGTTGCCGAATGTGATGTTTGTCGTCGCATTAAGGCCGAACATCAAAGACCTGCTGGTACGCTGCAACCTTTGTCTATTACTGAGTGGAAATGGGAGAAAGTCGGTATGGACTTCATCACCGGCTTTCCGAAAACCCAGAAAGGAAACAATGCCATCTTCGTTGTCATAGATAGGCTTTCCAAAGTTTCTCACTTCCTTCCAGTTCGCGAGTCTATAACTGCTAGCCAGTTAGCGGACTTGTACGTCTCTAGAATTGTATCCCTTCACGGTGTTCCTTTGGAGATCAATTCTGATCGCGGTAGCCTTTTCACCTCTAGATTCTGGGGAAGCTTTCAGAATGCTATGGGAACTCATCTCTCCTTTAGTACAGCTTTCCATCCTCAGTCTAGCAGTCAAGTCGAAAGGGTTAACCAAATTCTTGAAGACATGCTCAGAGCTTGTGTTATCCCATTCGGAAAGAATTGGGAGAAATCTCTTCCATTTGACGAATTTTCTTATAAAAATAGTTTTCAATCTAGTCTAAACATGGCTCCTTTTGAACTCCTATATGGACGACGATGTCGAACACCACTAAACTGGTCAGAAACCGGTGAAAGACAATTCTTTGGACCGGACATGATCAAGGAAGCAGAAGAGCAAGTTCGCATTGTTCGTGATCAATTGAAAGCAGCCCAGTCTCGTCAGAAAAGCTACTATGATCGTCATCATAGACAAGAGAGCTACAATCTGGATGAGAAGGCTTACCTTCGGGTTACTCCTCTGAAGGGAACCCAACGTTTCGGTATCAAAGGCAAGTTGGCCCCACGTTACATCGGACCTTTCCGCATTCTTGCCAAACGTGGAGAAGTTGCCTACCAACTTGAACTACCCCCGCACCTTTCCTGAGTACATGATGTATTCCATGTGTCCCAACTCAGGCGTTGCTTCAAGGACCCCATCCGCGAAGTCGACCATGAAACGCTTGATCTCCAAGATGACCTTTCTTATCGAGAATACCCCATTCGTATTCTTGATTCCGCAGAGCGTGTCACTCGTCGTCAGAAGATTAGGTTTCTGAAAGTGCAATGGTCACACCACTCTGAGAGAGAAGCTATGTGGGAAAGAGAAGACCGTCTCAGTGCCGAGTATCCCTCCTTCCTCCCGCAGACTTCTGAATCTCGGGACGAGATTCTGTTGAGTGGGGGCGAGTTGTCAGAACCCTCTGTTAGGTAATGTGCTTGGGTTATTAAGTCACTTGCATCATGTTAAAATTTCAAAAGAAATCTTTGAAATCAAATTCAAAAGAAAAATGGGAGAAGGAACACCCCCCAAATGAATTAATTCAAAAGGCCAAAAAAAATCTTCTCCAAAAATTCATGTTAGATTTTTGAAAAGTCTTATAAATGAGTGTGATCACATATCAAGTGATGTGGGACCCACCCCATGCTCATGGATTTTTTAAATATTAAAACAGTGCCTTGGAATTAATCAAAAACCCTTGTTTGATTTAAAGTTCAAATCATTTGAATTTTAAAAATGTTCAAAGTTTATAAGTGGCTAGTCTATTTTATTATGAGGCCATATAAAATTTTTGAGCATTTAATAAAATGGCTTGCTATTTTTTTAGCTAGCCTAAACAAATAGCTGAAAGAAAAACAGAGAGGAAATTAGAAAACAGAAAGTAGCCCACTTACCTGGGCCACCTCGGCCCAACTTACCGTTCCCGCAGCCCAAGCCCACCTGGACCCTTGTCTTCTTCCAGCGCGGCGGCAAGAAGCTCGGTGGCCAACATGTCGCGGCTGCCACGCCACCTGCCTGCCTGGAGGCCCCCCCAGGCGTCGTTATCCCGTCTGGAGACGTCCTGGAGACGCCCAGCTCCATTCCCCTTCCTCCAGTGCACTTGCCCCCTCCGTTTTCGCCGGATTTGGAGAAGACCGAGAGGATCGCCGGAGCGCGACGCCGAGCACACGCAGCCAACGACGACGAGGACCTTCACCGAGCTGTCCCCCGTTTTCCCCTTCAAACTCTTCATCGATCTGCAGAAGAAGGCGACCCCGGAGCCCTCCTAGTCACCGGAATCGAGCTCGAGACACCGCCGGACCCGCAAGAACTCATCGTCAAATTCGTCATCATCACGCCGCCGTTTACCTCACCGCCTGCTCTGCTGAGTTCCTGGTGAGCGCGGGATCAAAACCCCTATCTTATCCCCCTCGATTGCTTCCTCTAGCCATGGCCGCCATGAGAGCCGAAACTCCTCGCCGCCGGGATCCATGGCGACGACCACCTGTTACGCAATCGAGCTCGCCTTGTTGTCCATCGCGTTCCCCGTGCTCCACTCCTTCAAACCAGCCTAGCCCCGCTTCCATTCGCGCCTTGTAGCGAATTCCAGCTCGTAGCCGTAGCTCCGTCGCCGCAAAACTCGACGCCGGCGAGCGTACAGGGCACCCCAGCACTTGGAGTTGGTCTCTTTCGACGCGCAACGGCAAGGGCTTCAAGTTGGAGGTCGCAGCGTTTCAAATGGACGTTGGATTCGTCCTTCCGTGCAGCGCCGCCGTGGCCAGGCCGCCGGCATTTAGCCTCCGGTGGGTTAACCTAAACCCCCTCGCTAATCCACCCCCTAATGACCCTCCAGAGCCGATGACAAGTGGGCCTAGTGGCTTAATTAAGCCACTGGTTAAGTTAACCCAGCCGGGTTCATTAACCCAGAGGCTGACAACCCTGGCCCACATGTCAGCCCCGCCCCCCACGTCAGCCTGACGCAACAGTGACGCAATAATGAATTTTCCAGAAATTAAATTGAATTAAAGAAATTCCAGAAAATCCAGAAAATAGCCCAAACTTTGGAAATTCATAGAAATTTCATATTAACTCCAAATTGGACAAATAATATATGAAAAATGATCAGGATAAAATAAGCTATCCAAAAATCCAACATTCAACTATGTTTGAGTTGATTTTAAAATGGGACCAGTAGCATATGTCATTTGATTTATTTGGAATTTATTCAAATTCAATTCAAATGATTTTGCAACTTGGACCATGGAATTATGCAACTTTTCAACCACACTTCAGAGGCATATCATACACATTTCAAAATGATTCAAATTGATCAATCAATGTCACATGTAACTTGACTAAGTTTGAATTCAAATTGGAGTTTGAATTTGCAATTCATTTTGCAATATACTCCGTTTAAATGGAATTGTCTCACACAATAAAGCACATACATCAAGTTTCAACCTTCCATCATGTGATTGTGCATTGTATTTACTTTGCTACCTTTTTTGTTGTTTGTCGAGTAGAGGTGGAACCGGAACAGGAGGCTGTCCCCTTCGTTGAAGACCCCGAACCTAAACCTCGTCAGCAAGGCAAGCAAACCCCCCATTGATCATGTCGATAAAATCCCACTTCCCTCTTATGTCTCGCTTATGCATTGTATAGGATGATCACCATGATAACGTTTCTACCGCATAGATGAACCCATTCCGTTGCATGACCTATCATTTTTTCACAGTAGTAAGCAAACCACAATCCTAGCAAATGTACGAGTTGATTGATATCATGTGGCCCCTGCAAAAGTTATCGCTTATTGCATGCTTAGTATGATACCATGATGATACTGTTATGTGAGTCGGGATGGTAGTGATCATGATGATGATGGTAGAAAAGTGTTGGTGAATCGACCCTAATACAAGGTGAACGATGAGAGGCTGTGTAGGAGTACACGGTGGGTTGTCTCGTTGAACACCGCCCTAAGTCCGAGTTCTTCTGTGGTGATCCAAGATGAAGAGTACAACCACACATTGGGCTCACTGACCATTCTCAGCTTACTAACTCATCTCTTTCGATGTCCAGATGTCGCAATAGTTCGGAGTTCTGGTAGGCTTGTGGCCTGGTTTCTAAGTGAGAGAACGGCTCATCCGAGACCGGCTTATGCACCACGCACACATCACTTGGGTCCACTTTGGTAAACCGGCCGGGTTCACGATAGTGGTAGCCAACCCAAGTAGGCGGCTTTCTCGGACTAGATCGGATATGAGGTAACAGTTGTGGTGAGCATCCTCGCTGGCACCCCTTGAATGGTGTCGAGATCAAAGGCGGTAAATGATGATCATGTGTGTGTAGTGGTACACCCCTGCAGGGTTAACAAAACTATTCGAATAGCCGCGTCCGCGGTTATGGACTGCTTGGAAAGCTTAGCTTGATTGTTAGAAAATTTGAACTGGATACTTCTAAAACACACCAAGATAAGTGTGAGTGCTATGGCGTGTTTTCTCGTGGGGAAGTCGAGGAAGGCACCATAGTGGTGTAATTGGTTGGAGAAAGTAGTGGACTCGTGTACGCTTCTTACCTCAAAGTCTGGTACTCGTAGTTCAGGATTAGCCAAGTCAAAGCTGGCACTTCTGCAAGTGAAACCCCACCTCCCTTTACCTTGATACATATGCATGAGTAGTATAGCTCCTATGTAAGTCTTGCTGAGTACGACTTTGTAGTCACGTTTTCTTAATCTATGTTTTAGATGAACCCACTGACCCCGAAGGTGGCTTCTTCATCGAGCTGGACGATTGAAGATCAAGCTAGTCTAGTCCCAGTCAGAGACTGGTTCCCTCGTGGAGGGCTTGTTTTTAGATAAGGCTTCTCTAAGCCATTTGTTAAACTTGTCTGTACTCAGACATAATTTTCTTCCGCTTGTCTGTTGTAGTGTTGGATCACATGCTTGTGATCTCTGTGTGTACTCTGTAAGAGTTATTAATAAAGATGTATACATTGTAGATAATTGCAATGATACCTGCTGTTCATACTAGACATGTATGCTGCGTGTATGTTTATAACATGCATGTCTTAGTATGGGTTTTCGAGACCTTAGTTGTGATCTGGCTGGCGGTCTTTCATACACCAAGTGGCCCTTAGATGTGCGCAGCTTGGGGCATCGCGATGCGATTGCTCGAGACTCCGTCTCGTGCACACTTTGATGTATGATCGAGCCCGCCCTAGACCCCGACTAAGTGATCGGGCTGGAGTAAGTCTATGTAAGGGTTATAATACAATTGATAGTATGGTTGAGGCGACTTGTCTATGAGTATGGGAGTTCACCACCCATATCATTTAGACTTGTGTGCGGACGATGAGGACCCATTTCAGTTGATCATCCGGCCTGGATGGGATGCCCCTCACGTTCAATGCTTTCCGAGAACGTTCTGTGCTTGGCCTTGTCTGCTTAGACAAGTGGGTACGGTTCTCGGCTCTCCATATGATTGTGTTGTAGCGAGGCTTGCATACGCTAACCCCGGGTACCGACAGCCAGGGAGGAAGCTCACTGCGGGGAAAGGGGAGGCGCGGCAGCGTGCGGCTCGTGGAAGCCTTCTGGGCGGTTGTGGGCGTAGGTGTCGGCTCGTCGGGTGGGGAAACGCGGTGACGAGCGAGCTCCAGGCGGGCGCGCGTGCTCCAGTGGGCGGCGGGTGGAGCGGCGCGGCTCCGGGCGCCGCGGGCTAGGAGAGGGAGGCGTGGGGGAAGAAAAGGGGAGGGGCCAGGGTTCGAGGGCGAGGGTGACGCCCTTATCCACAGGCATGGGGGGAGCAGGTGGGGTGGGGGCGGCCGAGCAGTGCTACCCTTTGCCCATGGCGCATGGTGAGAGGCAGAGGAGGGAGGGAGCAGGTGGGAGGGGAGAGAGGTTGGGCTGGCCGGGTGGGCCAGGCTGGGGGGAGGAGTGGGCCTCGCCCAGTGGCGGGGTTTAGGGTTTTTTTTGTTTTCTCTGCCTTTTGCATTCTGTTCTTTCCTTTTTGTAATTGTTTTTATTGCTTTAATATTTTTTCTCAACATGAAATTGAATTTTACAATTATGTTACACCATGTAAGCATACCACAAAAAGTTTGGGGCATTTCAAAAATGTTTTGCTATTTGTTTTAGTGCTGCAACTATTAAATGGTGTTGTTTTGCTAGTTGTTTGAATTGTTTCATTTTTCCAGTGGCAAAATAAAATACCATAACCACATGGGCATGAACCAATGATTATTAGTGATTTTATAAAAATGGTCCCATGATTTTAGGGCAAAGTTTAATCGGAACATATTTTTCATAGCAACCAAAAGGCATTTCTGAATATGATCAAAAGCAAAGTGGATCATGGCAAGGTTTGCATAGTGATTAGCAACAGTGATTAGTCCACAGTAAAAGTGATTACTGTTACAGACACTGGGGGTGTTACAAATCTCCCCCACTACAAGAATTCTCGTCCCGAGAATTTAAGTGGTAGCGAGGAAAAGATCGGGGTATTCATCGCGAAGGCGATCTTCGCGTTCCCAAGTGGCTTCATCTTCAGAATGATTCGACCACTGAACCTTGAGGAACTTGACGGTCTTGTTGCGGGTTCGGTGTTCAGACTGATCGAGAATGCGGCTCAGATGTTCCCGATAAGTCAAGTCTTGTTGCAGCTCGATCATATCATGCTCCACTTCGCGGATAGGGTCCTTGAAGCAGCGACGAAGTTGCGACAAGTGGAAGACATCGTGGACCTGGGAGAGGTTTGGCGGAAATTCCAATCGGTATGCCACGGGTCCACTCCTGGAAAGGATACGGAACGGGCCAATGTAGCGAGGAGCCAACTTGCCCTTGATACCGAAGCGATGAGTGCCCCTCATGGGAGGGACACGGAGGTAAGCGTATTCACCAGGTTGATACTCCATTTCCCGGTGTTTGCTGTCATAGTTGCTCTTCGGACGAGACTGTGCGGCCTTGAGATTTTCTTGCACAATGCGAACCTGATCTTCAGCTAGCTGGACAAGATCTGGTCTGAAGTTGGGTCGTTCCCCAGTTCCTGAACAATTCAGGGGGGTTCGACATTTACGTATGTATAGAACTTCGAAGGGGGCCATCTTCAAGCTAGCCTGATAGCTATTGTTGTACGAGAATTCCGCGTACGGGAGAGATTCCTCCCATTTCATGCCGAAGGAAAGGACACAAGCGTGAAGCATGTCTTCCAGCACTTGATTGACTCGTTCAACTTGGCCTTGCGACTGGGGGTGATAAGCGGTGCTGAGAGAAAGACGAGTCCCGAAGGCTTCCATGAAACTATTACAGTATCGTGAGGTGAAAAGGCTGCCGCGGTCTGAACTGATCTCCAGCGGAATACCGTGGAGTGACACAATCCGGGAGATATACAAGTGTGCTAACTGACTAGAAGTGATCGTCTCCTTGACCGACAGGAAGTGAGCAATCTTGGAGAATCGATCGATGACGACAAAGATGGCATCGTTACCTCTCTGTGACTTAGGAAAACCGGTGACGAACTCCATCTCGACTTTGTCCCACTTCCAATCAGGAGGAGGGAGTGGTCTCAACCAACCAGCAGGTTTCTGATGTCCGGCTTTGACGCGACTGGAAACGTCACATTGAGAAACATAGCGGGCGATGTCTTGCTTCATGTAAGGCCACCAGTACCGCTGACGAAGGTCTTTATACATCTTGGTACTGCCAGGGTGGATTGATAAGGGAGAATTATGGGCTTCTTCCATGATATCCGGACCACAGTTAATGATGGCCGGGCTCACAGGAACTACTAAGCGGCCCTTGAAGTACACAGTATCACCATCATTGGCATCAATGGTAAAAGAGGAGGGCTTTCCTTCTGCGATGTCTTGCTTGATCTTCACAATGTCAGGGGCTAGAGATTGTCTACTCTTGATGAGGTTGTCGAGGTTTGACTCGAGAACCAGGTTATTGACGTAACCCTGAGGAACAATCTCGAGGTTCAACTTGCGAAACTCGTCATACAGAAGTGGTTGTTGCACCTGAACCCCAAGTTCAGAAGAGTAAGCTTTGCAGCTCAAGGCATCGGCCATCACGTTAGCCTTGCCCGGGGTATACGAAATATCCATGTTGAAGTCGGCTATTGTCTCGAGCCATCGTTGTTGACAAAGATTCAGATCTGGCTGACTAAACAGGTACTTCAGACTTTGGTGATCGGTGTAGACCTCGCAACGATTACCGACGAGGTAATGTCGCCACAGCTTCAATGCATAAATTACTGCTGCCAATTCGAGATCATGTGTTGGATATTTGTCTTCGTGAGCACGCAACTGACGAGAGCCATAAGAAATCACTGTGCGGTCTTGCATTAGGACACAGCCTAATCCTTGACGAGACGCGTCGCAATATATCACGAAGTCTTTCTGAGTATCAGGGGGAGCGAGCACCGGGGGAGAAGTTAGCTTGTCCTTGAGCGCTTGGAAACTTTCTTGACATTTATCTGTCCACTCAAACTTGACGCCTTTGTGAAGCAGATTAGTCAGAGGCCTGGAAATCTTGGAGAAATTCTCGACGAAATGGCGGCAATAGGTAGCGAGCCCGAGGAAACTGCGGACTTGCTTGACGGTCTTGGGAGGAGTCCAGTCAAGAATAGCCTGGATACGTTCTGGGGTGACGGCAATGCCATCCTTGGAAATCACATGTCCAAGGTAGGTTACTTCGGGAAGCCAGAACTCACACTTAGAATACTTAGCGTAGAGTTTGTGTTCTCAAAGCTTCTCCAGTATAAGACGAAGATGTTCAGCATGTTCTTCTTCATTCTTGGAATATATCAATATATCATCCAGATAAACCACGACGAATTGGTCGAGGTACTCCATGAAAATATAATTCATCAATCTGGGGAAGGTGGCTGGAGCATTGGTTAATCCAAAGGACATGACAGTGCACTCGTATGAACCATAGCAAGTAATGAAGGCAGTCTTCGGAATGTCCTCATCACGGACTCGGATTTGGTGATAACCCAACCTTAAGTCGAGTTTAGAAAACACCTTGGATCCGGCAAGTTGATCATACAGATCGTTGATCCGGGGAAGTGGGTATTTGTTCTGGATGGTGGCTTGGTTAATGGGCCGATAATCTTGGACCAATCGGTTTGTCCCATCGCTTTTCTTGACAAAAAGCGAAGGTGCTCCCCAAGCTGAGGAACTGGGACAAATGAATCCTTTCTCAAGTGCCTTGTCGATTTCCTCCTTAACTTCAAGGAGTTCATGTGGCGGCATCTTGTAAGGACGCTTGGAAATAGGGGTGGTGCCGGGCTTCAAGTCGATGACAAATTCGACTTCTCTGGTCGGGGGTATTCCCGGCAGTTCTTCTGGGAAGACGTCGAAAAAATCGCGAACGACTGGAACGTTCTCGATGACTTCGAGGGGGGCGGCATTCAAATCATTCATCATGAATATTTGTGTTTCAGCATTACGGGTAACTTGGGTGGTGTGGTTAACAATCTCGCCGGAGGGGTGAAAAAGTTGGACAGACTTGGTGCCACAATAAAGTGCGGCATCGTGAAATTTCAACCAATCCATTCCCAGAATGAGGTCTATGGTGGAAGACGTTAGGATGATGGGGGAAGCAAGGAATTCAATTCCTTCAATTTCAACGATGGTTCCGGGCACTATCTTTGTGGTTAGGCATTGGCCTATCGGGGTGCGAACAACCATCGGTGGGTTCATCTTTTCCAATGCGAAGCTATGCGACAATGCAAATGCTTCCGACATGAATGAATGCGATGCTCCTGTATGAAATAAAACAGTAGTAGGTACGGAATTTACTAGAAGGGTACCCATCACGGTAGCGGGTTGTTGCTGAGCTTCTTCAACATTGAGGTTGTTAGCATGTCCACGAGCATAAGCGGCAGACCCAGTATTATAGTTGGGGGTCCTGTTGTTGCCACGACCATTTACGCGGCCAGCAGGGTGAACTACCAGTTGCTTCTGTTTCTGGGGGCACTCCCTGGAAAAATGCCCAGGTTGGAGGCACGTGAAGCACCCATCCTGAGGACGAAGGGGTGTAGCATTGGGTGGTGCAGGCAGAGCTCTTGGCATCTGCGGTGGCGGAGGCAGACGGGGTGCAGCATAAGACGGCCTTGGAGCAGGGACAACTGAATGGGTCACACTGGTAGGGAGCCAGATACGACGCTTCTGTGTTGCGCCCGAAGATGAGCCAACGTCACGATAACGCTTCAGAGAGTTCTTGTGCTCCATCTGGGCAGTCTCGATGGTGATAGCCTTGTTCACCATGGTGGCGAAGTTGGCGAAATCATGAACGGCAAGAGCGAGCCTGAGGTCGGGGTTGAGGCCACGACGGAACTTCTGCTGCCTGCGAGCATCAGTGGTGATCTCCTCTTCCGCATAGCGAGAGAGGTTGAGGAACTCGCGCTGATAGGCTTCAACAGTCATGTCGCCCTGAGTGAGGTTGCGGAATTCTTCCGCCTTACGATCCATGATCCCCTGAGGAATGTAGCGGGCGCGGAAGGCAGACTGAAATTTATCCCAAGTGATGACTTCTCCGACTGGCAGTGAACGCTTGTGGGTGCTCCACCACTGAGCAGCGGCGCCTTTCAGATGATAAGACGCAAAGGTCAAATAGTCGGCTGGATCGACATTAGCAGACTCCAGCTCGTGAGTGATGTCGCGAAGCCAGTCATCAGCATCCAACGGCTGAACAATATTGCGGAATATAGTGGGGTTGAGGCGGGTGAAGTCATGCAGAGTCACGGTGGCGTGATGATGGTGGTGCCCATTCTGATTCGGCTGGGGGAACTGAGCCATGACATTCTCCATGAACTGACGGTTCATCTCGAACTGCTGCATCATCGCGGCCATGTAATCCGGCGGCGGAGGTGGGTCGTTGGCACCACGACCACGACCACGACCACCACGACCAGCCATCCTGCTAGAATTTAACAGGGTTATTTCAGCGATGAAAATTTAACGAGATACCGGAATCAAGCCTGAAGTAAAACGACAACGAAAAGGAGGCGAATATATATATAGGAGTAGTCATATAAGACATACACATTCACACACAGAGTCAATCGAAAATCGGGCAGCGTAACGTCGTAGAAATTAAGGAAAAAGGACTCACTAGGCGACGCGCAGACCGCGGTTAGGATTACACGAGGCGACATAGATTCCACTATGTCAATCACGCCGCAGGAAAACTGTTGGCCACAGGAGTTAATGCCAGAGGACGCGCGGCCTGCCCAGAATGAGAATTAGATCCGCGGTCCGGGACCTGGTGTAGAACTCCTGCGACACGACTCAATCAATGGGGAAGAACCAAAAACTCCGGGTGGAATCAAGAGAACGTCATCCTAATGTCAGAGTTTGTAAAACTTACCAACAAGGATAAGAGAGCAGAGTCCCAGAGCATAGGTAAGGAGAAAAGGATCCTAATACCATAGATATTACACGTAGTGACATTGATGTGGGCCCGTAAGCCAAATATTAAGTTAGCAAAATAGTTTTCAAAGTCTAGACTCAACTTCGACCAATTAGTGGTGGGGTGGCTTCCGACAGGCAGTCGGCTCTGATACCAACTTGTGACACCCCCAAAATCAATCCGTGTACAGTAATCATACACGCAGGGTACACGGCTGAGATTAGGGTGCCACGGTGAGAATATCACAGCACAACAGTAAACAAAAAATGATAAACAAATATTGTACAATACCAGGGATCACGAGGATCCGAATACATAAGTCATACAAGCCATAATATCTAAGTACAGACATAGTTAGTCAAGTTTTGCCTTAAGAAGACTAGCACAAATCACATCAGAGATACAGATCGAAAAGGCGAGGCCTCCTGCCTGGGATCCACCGAACTACTCCTGGTCAACGGGGAACTCGACGTCGTAGTAGGCGCCTCCGGGGTACTCCTGCTCCTGGGCTCCAATGTCGTCTGCAGCGGCCGATCAGGCAAAGCGAAAATGGGGAAATAAAAAAAGGTGAGTATCTAGCATACCCGCGAGTCTTACGTCCGCTACTAAGCATTATGCATTGTATCAACGGAAAAAAGAGGTTGTATATAGTGAACTGCAAGATAGAAATGAGAATAAGGGTAAGAAGCTAGGCCTATCGAAGACTAGCATCTTCCGACGATGTCTTGCAGCATGAGGTAAGAATCAGCCAACAGTTTCTATAAAGCATAAAGTAACAATGCAGCAGAAGTTGCTGCAGCATTGTATAATGATAAGTTGTAATAATTAGCAATGCCTCCGAGTTCACCTCCTCGACATCCCCGCGAGGAAGAAAACCCGGAACCATACAGTTTAATAATAATAGTTTGTAGTGGTAAGATCCAGCTTCAGCATAAAGCGTCCTGTTACCGTGGACACGGCTATTCGAATAGATTAATCTTCCCTGTAGGGGTGCACTTGTGTTACGCTACACGCACGGATCTCCAGGGTGGCGGGAACCTTGTTAGGGAACGCTCCACCGAGGCTATCCGACACTTCATAGCCCATCTTTCAAACTCAACAGAGAGGCCATCCGCCGGTCTAAATCCTAAGTACGCCGGGCCTTGGACCCAAACCCGAACGTACTCCTGCAAGGTGCGTGGCTGGCCGGTGAAGTTAAATCAAATCCAAATAAGACACCATCGCGCGAGAAAATAAGAGAACACCACTTCCCGGCGCAGGCCGTGGTACTGCTGACGTCTGAAGAGTCCTCGGACGACACTACGAAGTAGAGGAGCCCATAACTCATAATTCCCACGGGTAGGTAGTGCGTACATGGCATATAGCCAACTCAAGACATTCACTGAACCATTTAGCATTTTAATTAACCTGCGAGACAACCGTTATCGTTGCCTCGACTTAACTGACTCGCGGACAATGACAGCAGCCAGGTCCACCAGTACATCGGTGCCTGCCCTGTCGTCCCACCAAGTCACTGCGGTTACCAACAAGGTGAACCGTCTCCTTACCTTGTCTCGCGTGTGCTCCTGGAGGAGCTCGACTTTCGTAGTTGTGTAACTCTCGCGGCCAACGATGAGGGGCCAAGCACACCGGTACACTGGTCGTGCCCTCCCTGTCGTCCCGTCGCAATACCTCTCGCGGGCACCGTTGGGTCGCCCGACTTCTTACCTGAAGGACAACCGTTGCTCAGGTACCTAGAGCGGCTATACAGAGTCAGCAACGAGTGGAGTACAAGGATTACTCCTTGATAGCTCACACTTGATGGTGGCTCGGCAGAGCCGAGCTACGGGGCCTGAGGCGGTGTCTGAATTGTACCGTACCTGTGCAGTTATAATATTTATTCCCGCGTTCACTCCCCTGAGTGATCACGTCCCTCTATCTAATCCTAGCTAACAATGCGCAGGGCTCACTGCTGAATAATGCATAATAATAATAATATGCAGCATAGGATAAAGGAGGTACATCAAGGGGCGATAAAAACAGGCTATGCAATTGAATAGGATTGTAACGTAGCAGCAGCAGTAACAGTGCCTAGTGCAAGAAATGTACGGAAAGATCGGCGATATTTGGGGAAGAGAATGGCTCTGCTTGCCTGGAAGCTCGACGGTAGGGGTACGTTCGTCGACGAAGTAGTCGTACTCAGCAACGGTGTAGTCGACGGCGGCAGCGAGGTCTATCGGAGATTAAGGGTGGAAGAAACAGTAAATACAAAGCACAACAATGCAAACAGATGCATGACATGACAGATGCAATGTTAACAGTGTTCTAACGCAGTGCAATGCACGTTGCTCGGAACGGAAATTCATCTGGGGATGAACTATCGGCTCCGGGTGATTACCGCACAGATGATCCGGAGGGGGGGAAGGATCAAGCCGGAGGTGTCGTGGGTACCTGACAAACATAAGGGGGTTGTATCCGTGCTAGTTGATCTATTCTGAGAAACATTCGTGTTCGGAATAAATTCATCCGGGCACTCTAACAGTACCGGACAGTTTATCGGACAGACGGTCCGAAGGGGGACGGTTCGATGTTCGTTGTGTTAGAGGGGTGTGATAGACATACGGAGAGCGTATTCGTATTCGTTATATTTTTCTGATCAATTTTCATGTATAAAGTTTTTGAATCAGAGTTAAGGTTTAAAAGTTATTGAATTTCAAAGTTTTAAATCATTTAAATGATTTTCTGAATTTCTTTTATTATTATAACAACATTATCCAGAACATTAGCCAAAACAGTGCCTGACATGTGGGACCCACATGTCAGCCTTTGTTTATTTATAAAACATTTTAATAAACCAGAAAAGGCACTTGGCCCACATGTAAGTGATACATTTACCTAACTAATCAAGTTATTTAATTAACAGGGGGGTTAAGTGGGCTGGGCCCACATGTCACACACTAGGGGTTATTTTATCCTAACAGTTTTTATTAACTTAAATAAATGGCCTATGGCCCACGTGTCACCCACACAGACTAACCTCAATCTAATCTTAACAATTTTTATAACCTAACAGGGGTGGACCTACATGTCAGTGAGGGGAGGGGGTTATCTCTGTTTATTAAATAGAGGGGGTTGGCACTAATGGGGATTAGCCCCGATTTAACTGGTACGCGTGAGCGCACAGCCAGAAGCCGGCGGCGAGGGCCACCTCGGCGGAGCAGGCCAAGTGGGGCGAGGGCGGCCGGAGCGGCGCGCCGACGCAGTGGGTGTGCGGCGAGCGGGTGGAGAGGCCGACGGCCAGGGCATGACCGGGGTGTGGGTGAGCGCGGGCAGGGGAAGAACAGGCCGCGGCCAGGGAGGAATCTCACTGCGGGGGAAGGGGAGGCGCGGCGGCGTGCGGCTCGGGGAAGCCTTCAGGGCGGTTGCGGGCGCAGGTGTCGGCTCGTCGGGCGGGGAAACGCGGTGACGAGCGAGCTCCAGTGGGCGCCGGGTGGAGCGGCGCGGCTGCGGGCGCCGCGTGCTAGGAGAGGGAGGCGTGGGGGAAGAAAAGTGGAGGGGGCCAGGGTTCGAGGGCGAGGGTGACACCCTTATCCACAGGCATGGGGGGAGCAGGTAGGGGGCAGGTGGGGTGGGGGCGGCCGAGCAGTGCTACCCCCTGCCCATGGCACGTGGTGAGAGGCAGAGGAGGGAGGGAGCAGGTGGGAGGGGAGAGAGGTTGGGCTGGCCGTGTGGGCCAGGCTAGGGGGAGGAGTGGGCCTCGCCCAGTGGCGGGGTTTAGGGGTTTTTTTTTGTTTTCTCTGCCTTTTGCATTCTGTTCTTTCCTTTTTGTAATTGTTTTTATTGCTTTAATATTTTTTCTCAACATGAAATTGGTTTGTACAATTATGTTGCAGCATGTAAGCATACCACAAAAAGTTCGCGGCATTTCAAAAATGTTTTGCTATTTGTGTTAGTGCTGCAACTATTAAATGGTGCTGTTTTGCTAGTTGTTTGAATCGTTTGATTTTTCCAGTGGCAAAATAAAATACCATAACCACATGGGCATGACCCAATGATTATTAGTGATTTTATAAAAGTGGTCCCATGATTTTAGGTCAAAGTTTAATTGCAACAAATTTTTCATAGCAACCAAAAGGCATTTCTGAATATGATCAAAAGGAAAGTGGATCATGGCAAGGTTTGCATAGTGATTAGCAACAGTGATTAGTCCACAGTAAAATTGATTACTGTTACAGACACTGGGGGTGTTACACCCTCGGTGCAAAAACCCCCATTTATAGTTAAATGGGTTATTATTTTATCAGGCGATGTTTCGATTTTCGTGCGAGTCTGACTTCGTCGGGTAGGTAAACGTTCGGATGTGCCGGTGTAAGTCCTGTGGCGTATTTTACAAAATGTCGCGCGCTTCTGTTAGTCGGCCTCCCGGTTTCGCTTCGTATCTTCGGATTCTAGCCCACCCAAAAACTAGACCCGAAACGGGCCATTTTGTGGCCCGAAACACTCCCAAACACCCACATGCTATTTATAGCAGTGCTACCCCTACCATATTTGGGAAAACCCTAGACAACATGCCTCCAATTTCGTGCCTCCCACTCCACCCGCCGCCACATGATACACCACCAGCAGCCGGCCAACCCCCATCTTCAGATCCAGATCAGGCGCTCCCGACCGTCTGATCGAGATCGGACCGCTCCGGTTCAACCACGTCACCTAAGCCGATCCCCTGCCGGAGCACCCGAAGCTCCCACGCCTAGCCCGAGCGCCACCTCACCAGCATGGAGGACGCGGCCTCACCGTCGCCGGCGTCAAGCCGCTGCCGCCGATGAGCCCCTCCCGCAGGTCACCCCGCGCCTCTCTTCTTCTCTCCTCTCTCCCTAATCCCTTCTCTTCTTCTCCCCGTAGTTGCATCCGCCATGAAGAGACAGAACGCGCCGCCATGGCAAGGTCGTCGAAGCTCGCCTGCACATCTCGTCGCCTGGAGCTCGAGCCGCGACCACCCCGGTCATCGGCGTCCTCCCCATCGCCAGATCCGGCGCCGCCGAGCCCATCCCTGCCGCCCCGGCCTCCTCGCACGGCACCTCCGGCGAGTTGGTTCCACCGCCGGCAGCGGTTCGGCTCGGGAGGCACGAGCGTGCCCGCTCGTCCCGATCCAGCCAGCTGTGCCGCGCGCCCCACAGCCCAACTCCGGCTCGCCTCCACAACCGGGCCGAAAGCCCATGGTGAGTCTCCTTTTTCCTTTTTTTTCTTTCCTTTCTTTTTTTCCTGATGCGATAATGGGCTCGGCCGACCTCTATGTTGCGCGCTGTGCATGCTTTAGTTATCTCTCGCCCGTCTCTGTCTAGGCCCAATTGCTGCAGATTCGGCCCAGTAATTTTTTTTGCTTTCCTGGGCTTATTAAATTGCAGATTGTGTTTTTCCTGGGCTTATTAACTCCGATCGAACGCGTTAAACATGAAACTTGCATAGAATTTTGTGTAGATTAATAAAATGTGCTCTTTTTCCATGTTTGACTTTGTTTACATGTTGTTTGACTGCTAATTACACCGCATGCCACTGCAAATTGTTTATTTAATAACTTTTTAACCGTTGCTCCGATTAAAATGTTTCTTATATGTATCTGGACTAGAATTTCGTGTAGATTTGTTTTATGCTGCTCTTGCTTGCTAATAAAAATAATTAAATAATGTTTAGGGCAAAACAGTACCAAACATTATAATTATCGTGGGGTCCATAATACTTGGCATGTATAGGTTTTACCCCCACTTAAAAGGACTAGATTAGATAGTTTACTTTGTGCTTCACCTCTTGCCATGATTGTGTGATATGCCATGCTTGAGTGAGCTGCCATGTTAATAACCTCTACTCACCTTGTGTAGCTAAACATCTTGAACCACCGTAAATGTGTGGTACCATCGTGTGTGACGAGTACCCCACTTAACCTGTGAGTAAACGCTCTCGACGATAGGTGCGATGTCTCGTGTTGCCTTCTTGATTTAGTTTGCTGGTGATTGCTTCGTAGTAATAGATGCTTGCCCGTTGATTGCTATCCATTGTTTACCTTCTTGTGTGCTCCTACGGATACCTCTCTGAGACGATGCGAGCTTGCGATCGACTACACCTTCGGAACCCGACTTATCAACAGGCAAGGACTATACATTACTTATGATCCATTCTATTTCAACCAGCGGTTTGCATGCTAGTCTAGGATAGGTTAAATGTTTGATCCTACCACATGTTTACAGCCTCTTTCAAACCGATACAGCCATGTCCCCTCCCAGCAAACCATGTACTGCTATGTTACTATTTCTCGTTGTTCATCCCCTGCTTAGTATGCATGCTTAGGATGCTACGATGTTACCCTGTTACTCCTTGGTTTGAGCTATCACATTATTATATTATTTTGGATGATATGATTATTATAATGTTGACTATATTCGACGAAGGATGGAAGGTCTAGGCTGTTTCGCCCCGACGCTTTGTTCCATTCGAGTCACCTAGGATCTGAGTTTCGGGTATTGGTTTTAAGACTGAGCGTGCCTAACCGCGTGTGGGATGCTATGGGGTCCCCTTTTCTTACCTACCTAGATTCAAACATTTCTAGAGGTGGCCCAAGCTGATTTATCATTTGAAACCGTGTGCGTAACTGGTCTGCAGCCAGTTGATTTAAAACAACTCGGGCCAGCAGAGATATAGTTCCTTTGTTGGTCCACATTGGTGAGCTAGGGAAGTCCCTTGTTATATAGGTGAGGCTAACCCCGACCTTAGCCATTCGGAAGAGTCCGATCCGAGAGCGTGGCCGGCTTTTGGGTTGGGTGTCGACTCCCCAGGGGCCACCCGGATTTGTTCGTTGTTAGTTAGAGGGACCTGTCGTTTCGGATCTCTTGGTACTAAATCATAAAATGGTTGCCTGTGATGGGTAGCAACTGAGAGAGATGGGCGTGCGTGCGGAGCCTTGTAATGGGCAGTTGGTACACCCCTGCAGGGTTATATCTTTTCGAGAAGTCGTGTCCACGGTTATGGACGACTTGAGACCTACTCCTTGTTCATAGAGAAAAACAACTAAGATAATCTTAATATAACTTGATCAACGCGTGTGTGCCTTGACTGCTTCTTCTTCGTCGGGATGAGAAGAGGAGGACAAGGATAGGATAGGTGTTATGTTTGCGTAGTAGTTGATAGCAAGACTTGTTGGAGGTGATTCCTCATCGAATACTTGGCATCTTATCATACTCTCTAGATCGTTAGCCACTTCATAAATGCTAGTGCGGAAGCAACCTCACCACTTACCCCATCCTTACCGTAAACTACTAGTTGTCCTAGAATGACGAGTGATGAAGTCCTTGCTGGGTCAGATGACCAGTACAGTTGGATGCTGAGTACTTCTGTACTCATGATATTACCCCCAAACTCTTTTCAGGGTTCTTGACCGACAACAGGTACGGTGATCGACGTTGCACGTGGAGACTCGACGACGACTAGTTAGGCGGATCCCGGCGGAGGTCCTGGACCCGTGTGGTTATGGGGATCAATGTTTTTCTCTTTGCCAGTAGGCATTTGATTGTAGTCCGGATTCAGACATGTATCTTCCGCTGACGTATTGTATTTACGGCAGTTGTATGCCGATTGTATGAGATATTGTATCCTTGTATCTGTAATTTTGTGATATAATGTTGGAAAATCCGGGGCATATGACTTCGTCATATGTCGCGGTGGGACCAATATGTGCTTCGTCCTCGGATCTGGATGGAAACATCTAGATCTGGAACAGTACCGCATATCGGGCCTTACAATCATCCATGACATTGGCTTAGCCTGGAGTGTAAGAAATTCCTAAGTCATAATCTTTTATCAACTCAATCCAGCGTCTTTGCCTGAGATTAAGATCTGGCTGGGTGAATATGTATTTGAGGCTTTGGTGGTCGGAATAGATCTCACAAAGATTACCAAGGAGGTAGTGTCGCCAAGTTGTCAGGGCATGAACTATGGCAGTGAGTTCAAAATCATGGGTAGGATAGTTCTCTTCATGTGGACGCAACTGGCGTGAAGCATAAGCTACCACATGTCTATCTTGCATAAGTATGCATCCTAACTCTTGCCGTGAGGCGTCACAAAAGATCTCGAAATCCTTTTTGGTGTTTGGAGGCGCAAGTATGGGTGCAGAAGTCAATCTTCTTTTTATCTCTTGAAAGCTTTCCTCGCACTTGGGAGTCCATTGGAATTTCTTATATTTATTGAGGAGTTCAGTTAGAGGCTTTGCAACTTTAGAAAAGTTCTCGACGAAGCGGCGGAAATAGCTTGCTAAGCGAAGAAAACTCCTAACTTGCTTAACCGATTCAGGTGGAGTCCAGTCAAGGACGGCCTGAACTCTCTCGGGATTCACAGCAATGCATTTTGCAAAAATCATGTCGCCTAAGTAGGTCACTTCTGGTAGCCAAAATTCTCACTTTGATAACTTGGCATAAAGGCGGTGCTCTCTAAGTTTCATCAATACCAGCCTGAGATGTTCGGCATGTTATTCGAGTAGATGAGAATGTCATCAAGATAAACTACAACAAATTTATCCAAGTACTCCATGAAGATCGAATTCCTCATGCGCGAGAAAGTGGCGGGGGCATTGGTTAAACCAAAGGACATGACGGTGTACTCGTAAAGACCATAACGAGTAGTGAAAGCCGTTTTTGGAATGTCCTCGTTTCGTATTTTGATTTGATGATAACCTAATCTATAATCCATTTTGGAGAAGACAGAGGATCCAGCAAGTTGATCATAAAGATCATTGATCCTGGGCAGTGGGTACTTGTTCTGTATCGTCGCTAGAATTAGCGGGGGATAGTCTACGCACATCATTTCTGTTCCATCTTTCTTCGTTACGAACAGAACGGGGCAACCCCATGGCGGATGAAGCCTTTTGCCAAAAAAAATTCAAGTTGGATTTTAAGCTCAGCTAACTCACGTGGGGCCATTTTGTTTGGGCGTCTGGAAATTGGTGCGGTTCCTGGCATAAGATCCACTATGAACTCTACACATCTGTCGGGTGCTTAGGTTTAAGGAGTTGGGTTACTGGGTAGTTTTCCTAGAGGATGACCATGGCTTACTAGGGCTACAACAGATATGTCAGAGTAGCAAAGTACCCCAACACAATGGTTAGTGTCGTTATTCTGGCTAGAAGACATCTAAAGTCGGAGGAAGAACTGCAAACGAATCACTATAGGTTTCTAGAACCAAACCTACAACAAACTCTAGACAACCGTCGGGCATGCAACCTAGCAATTCTTCTAGAAAGACAACCAAAATAGAGAGAAGGATTTTTGCAAATGCATCCGATTATGAAGAAACTTGGAATGACTCAGATAGCATAACGGCTGTAATTGCAAGAGAAAACAACTTTCTTACTACATAGAAACAACACTTACATACGATGTAAGAAATCAGGAAGCACAACAACTCTAGCAAACCAAACACAACTCTCCTACAGCTACAAGGAGGCAATCAACGAGATGTTCTAGTAAGACATAGATGAGCCCAGTCCTATCTTCCCAAAGAATAAGATGAGGGTGACTCGGAACTCAGAACGATGAAGGTAAGGAGAAAAAAGAAGCCTTATGGTGTTCCCATATATACCCATAGTAACTATATAACTATAGAAGGCTAGACTCGACTTCGACCAAGCTTGATAATCCTATAGTCAGTCCTGCTCTGATACCAAGTCTGTCGGGACCCGGGGTTAGCGTATGCAAGACCCGGTACAACACAATCATCTGGAGAGCCGAGAACCGTACCCACTTTTCTAAGCAGACAAGGCCAAGCACAGAACATTCTCGGAAAGCATCAAACGTGAGGGGCATCCCATCCAGGTCGGATGATCAATTGATATGGGTCCTCATCGTCCGCACACAAGTCTAAATGATATGGGTGGTGAACTTCCATATTCATAGACAAGTCGCCTCAACCATACTCTCGATTGTATTATAACACTTACATAGACTTACTCCAGCCCGATCGCTTAGTCGGGGTCTAGGGCGGGCTCGATCATACATAAAAGTGTCCACGTGACGGAGTCACGAGCAATCGCATCGCGATGCCCCAAGCTGTGCACATCTAAGGGCCACTTGGTGTATAAAAGACCGCCAGCCAGATCACAACTAAGGTCTCGAAAACCCATACGAAGACATGCATGTTATAATCATACACGCAGCACGCATGTCAAGTATGAACAGCATGTACCATTGAAATTCTCTACAAAGTGTACGACTTTATTGATAACTCTTACAGAGTGCTCACAGAGATCACAAGTCTGTGATCCAACATTACATCAAACATGCGGAAGTAAAGTAGGTCTGAGTACAGACAAGTTTAACAAATGGCTTAGAGAAGCCTTATCTATAAACAAGCCCTTCCTCGAGGGACCAGTCGTCTGACTGGGACTACACTAGCTTGGTCTTCAGTCATCGAGCTCGAGGAAGAATGCACCTTCGGGGTCAGTGGGTTCATCTAAAACATAGACTAAGAAAACGTGAGTACAAAGTCGTACTCAGCAAGACTTACGTAGGAGCTATGCTACTCATGCACATGTATCAAGGTAAAGGGAGGTGGGGTTCATAGGCAGATGTGCCAGCTTTGACTTGGCTAGTCCTGAACTAAGAGTACCAGACTTGAGGTAAGAAGCGTACACGAGTCCACTACATGTCTCCAACCAATTACACCACTATGGTGCCTTCCTCGACTTCCCCACGAGAAAGCACGCCATAGCTCCGTTCTAGTCCAGAGAGTCGCCTATCTGAGGGGAATCCGTATGGAAGTCCGGCCAAGGTTCCAGTACAGCCTCAAACGATGTGTGCAGGGTACCAAGCCGGTCTTGAAAAGCCATTCATCCACTTCGCAGACCGTGCCACAGCCCTACCAGAACTCCGAACTACTGCGACTTCTGGGGTTCGAACGGGGTGAGGTACTAGGATGAGAGGGGTCAGTGAGCCCAATGTGTGGTTGCACTCTTCTACTTGGATCACCACACAAGAACTCGGACTTAAGGCGGTGTTCAACGAGACAACCCACTGTGTACTCCTATACAACCTCTCATCGTTCACCTTGTATTAGGGTAGATTCACCAACACATTTCCACCATCATCAACATGATCACTACCATCCCGACTCACAAAAGAGTAACCTCATTATAACTCTAAGCATGCAATAAGCAATAACAGTTGCAGGGGTCACATTATATCAACCAACTCCTACATTTGCTAGGATTGTGGTTTGCTTACTACTGTGACAAATGATAGGTCATGCAAAGGATTGGGTTCAACTATGCGGTAGAAATGTTATCATCGTGATCATCCTATTTCATGCATAAGGGATGCTGAGAGGGAAATGGGTTTTTATCGACATGATCAATGGGGGTTTTCTTGCCTTGCTGACGAGGTTCAAACACAGTGTCTTCAACGAAGGGGGTGGCCTCCGGTTCCGGCTCCACTTCTATTCGACAAACAACAATCAATGGAGCAAGATAAGTACAATGCACAAACACATGAGTTCAAGGTTGAAACTTGATGTATGTTCCACTGATGTGTGATTTATTCCATTTAAAAGGAGTATATTGCAATTGAATTGCAAATTCAAACTCCATTTGATTTATCAATGAATTTCAAATGCATTTGAAACTATGAATAAACATTTGAAAAGTTTGAGCATGAACTGATGTTGTAAATGTGAGGTAAAGTCTCTGATGTGTGGATGAAACCATTTAAAAGAAGTGTGTTGCAAAGTCATTAGCAAAGTCACTCCAAATTTGAATTCCAAAGAATGCCATATGCATGTTTAGTACTGTTCACCCATTTTAAAATGGTCAAACATAGAAACAAGTTGCATATTCACAATCCTTGCATTTTTTTTGATAAGTTTAGACATATTATATGCTTAATTTGGAGTTAAAATGAATTAGTTATGATTTTCCAAAGTTTAATTCATTTTCAGGCTTTTTCTGAATTTCTTTTCAATTGGAAAACTAATTATTGCGCAAGCATGAGGTCATGCTGGCATCAGGGGGCCTCTGACCAGTGGGTCCCACCTGTAAGTGACTTTTGTTTAATTAAACCGTTTAATTTGATTTAAAATTAACCCAGGGATTAGCCACGGGGCTGGGCCCACATGTCATGGTCACTGGGGGGTGGGTCCAAGGGTTAATTAAGATGGGGGTTAGGGCTAATGGCGGGGGTTGTCGGCGGCAACACTGTTGCTCGCCGGAGTTCGTCGGGATTCCGTTCTAGGGCACGGGGGAGGGATTGGATGGCACGGGCATGTTCCTCTTAGTCTCCCGCATCGATTGGAGGTAGCAGAGGGTCACGGGGAGGTCCAAAAGGACGGCGACGAGTTCTCCGGCGGAAGCAGAGGTACGGCGAGGTTGTAGTCGAGGCTGTGGTGCACGGCTTGAAGCGAGACGCATCGCGTTAGAAAGCTACGGACTCCAGGAGCCAAACGCGCGCGCTGGGAAGGACTTGGGAGCACGGGAGCGAGCTTGGCATCGACCATGGCGGCGGCATGCTTCGGCTCCGATGGCAAAAAATGCTAGAGAGCAAACGGGGAGCCATGGATGGGCGGGGAAGGACAAGGGGCTTACCCTGAAGCGAGAGGCAGTGGCGGCGAGGCCTGGGAGTCAGCAACGGCGGAGTAATTGAACGGCAACGGTCGATGGCCGGAGTTGAGGAAGATGAAGCCAGCGTCGCGTCCAGGGGCCTTTCTTCTCGATTGGTTGCACGTCTCGACGGAGAGGACGACGACGGAGCAGATGGACAAGGTGGCGAGGGAGGAGAGCTCTCTGGCCACGATGGTGCGTCGCGGTGCTCCGGCGGGGCGCTCGGTTCTTCGCGATTCTCACCGGAGACGAAGGGGAAAAATTCCAGAGGGGGGGAAAAGTGGAAGGGGGCTTCGAGGCCATCTCTGTCGTGTGCTTTGGAGCCCTGGGAGGGTCGAGGCAGGCAAGCAGGAGGGCGCCGACAATAGCATGCCCTCCAGCGAGCTACTTGCCTCGCTGGGGGAAGACGACAAGGCTGGGGAGCGGGCCTGGGCTGTGGCGCGGTAAGTTGGGCCGGGGAGGCCCAGGTAAGTGGGCTACTTTCTTCTTTTCCTTTTTCTTTATGTTTTTCTTCTGCAATTTGTTTTACCTTGCTAAAAAAATAGGAAAGTATTTTTAGAAATTCTCCAAATTTTTATATGGCCTCAAAATAAAAATAGCGAGCCACTTATAAAGTTTGGGCATTTTTAAAATTCAAATTATTTGAACTTTAATTCAAATAGGGGTTTAAATTTAAATCCAAGCTCATGTTTGAATATTTGAAAAATTTATGAGCATGTGTTTGAATCCAAATCACTTTATATGTGATCACACTCATTTATGTGACTTTTCAAAAATATAAAAGGAATTTTTGGAGCAACTTTTATTCTGGCCATTTGAATTAAATTCATCTGGGGGGTGTTCTCTCTCCCATTTCATTTTCTTTTGAAATTTTTATCATGAATGCAATGTAGCTCTTGATCCTAGCACATACCTAACTTGGGGTTGTGACAACACATCCAAAAAATATGTTCGTAACAGGTCCCGTCCAGATGCAAGCATAGAGAAGGGCTTTCTAACCGAAGAGTGCATCTCTTTTTGCACGAATTATCACAACACCGAGACCCCTGTTGGTCTGGCCGTCAACAAGCACTTTGGCAGGACTGATGGGTGTGGTCACCATGAGGGAAGCCGCGCAATGCATGTAACCTTTGAAGGTCGAGACATCGACTTTGAAAGAGCAAGCCTAGTCGCGCTACAACACATCCAGTTGGTCGATCCTTGGATAGTAAAGCACAAGGATTTAATCAGGAAGAAGTACAGTGACCAGGGCCTGCAGATAACGGACCGAGATCCAAGGCTAATCAAAGAGCACAACTCCGGTTTCATGACTTGGTTCAGGGACGAGCTTCGTGCCAATCCCCCACGAAGGAACGCTTCCGAGGACGAAAAGATGATATTCACCTCATCACAGGGTGCCGCACGCAACCTGATGACCTATCAAGCATATGATATCAACGGCTACACATTCTACACCGATGAAAAGGAAAATAACTGCGATTACCAGAACTCAGGGGTAACGGGGATATTCTACACCGATGACGTCAAGGAAAGATTCTATGGAAGGATCGAGGACATATGGGAGCTCGAATACTGTGGAGAGAAGGTGTCGATGTTCCGTATGAGATGGGCCAAGAGCGTCGTAAAAGAAGACCGGTACTTCACCACCATGCTTATACCCGAAGCCAAATCCAAGTCTGCGTGCGCAAACGTCACCGCGAAAAATGAGCCATGGGTACTGGCTAGCCAAGTAGACCAATGCTTCTTCATTGCCGACCCATCAAAGCCGAGCCGCGTTGTAGTGAGGAGAGGCAAAAGAAACATCATCGGAATGGATGGAGTCGCCAACGATCAAGTCTTTGACAAGTACGGCGACCCGAAGATGGAGGATGACTACGCCGCTCAGGATACATACACCACAACCCTACCGGAGAAAGGTCTCCTCCCGTTCAAGAGGAAAAGTGAAGGCATCCCGGGCCTAAATTATTCAACCACGACAAAGAAGGGCAAGAAGAAGACGTGAGGAAACAATAGATAGATAGCTAGCTCCAAATTTAAGAAAAATATTTTGTTATTCATGATCACTTTGTGAATATGCATGGATTTAATTTGCAATTTGCTGTTGTTTGTTGGTGTTGCTTCTTGTGCTTGCTCCACTCTCACATTACACCTAGTATTTTGTTAAAGATTTTCCTTGTTTGCATCCACTTCATGACTCCACCTACATATTATAACCATCAGGGACCTGTGTTTTCATCATAATTTTTACGGCACTAAGTTCATTCATAATGTGACAAGGCATGTGACAAGGCATATTATAACCACATACATATACTCCAAAAAGAAGAAATGGAAATATTCATTCATAATGTGACAAGGCAAGTTTAATTAAAAAATAATTGAACAAAAAAGTTAAAAAATGCTTAGGGGTGGCGCATATTACCCAAATGCGCCACTAAGTTCTCTTATGCGCGGCGCATGTAGCTGATATGCGCCACCAAAAGGTTTCTTATGCGTGGCACATTTCGCCAAAATGCACCACGCATAAGAAACCTTATGCGTGGCTCATTTCAGCAAAATGCGCCACCCCTAAGCCTTAACCTCCATCACCCCCCTCCCCTTGCCCGTGCCCACACCCATTCGATCCCCACCGCACTCGACGCCCGTGCCCGACGCCGCCGGAGCGCCTCGACGCCGGAGCCCATCGCCGCCGGATCCCTCGACACCATCGCGGAGGAGCCCACCGGAGCCCTCACCCCTGCCCTTCGACGCCACCGCGGAGGAGCCTCCGACGGCCGCGGTCCCACCGGAGCAGGCCCGCGCCACCATCCATCGTCCGACGACCCCTCCCCGCCGTCCCGCTCGCCATTGCCAGGTACATCCCATACCCCCCTCTCCCCTCCATCTTTGCCTCGCGCTCGGCCGCGGCCCGCTCGACTTTGCTGTCTTCAATTTTGACGGCACCCGTGGTGGCCATGGCCGCCCCCATCCCCCACTCGCCCATGCACACAGTTCATATTTGATCTTAGAAATTCTATCAGCCAGTGTAAACATATATGCAAAAAATATAATGCATCTTAGTTGATCTGTACAAAGCCCATCAAAAAAACTTAATTTTATGAATTTTGATGCGTATAGAACAAGCCATTTCTGGATGCATATAGAATAATCCATTTAAAAAAATATAAAACCTCCTCTGATCACAATTTTTCATTTGCAGAAGTGATAGTAGTAGTTTTTTATTTCTTCAAAAAAATTGATGGGTGCCTCTGCCTTATTTTTATTTTTATTTGAGAAAACGAGTTTCGAGCCATATAGATGCTGATGATTCATTTATAGGATGAAGCATATATAATTCTTCTATGTAGTAGCAGTGATTCTAGTTTCTTGATTTTTTTCTAAAATGTTTGCTATGTGGTCTAAAAAAATAGTCAGACAAATGTGTGTGGTGCTTGTGTTCTGCATATCACTACTAGTGTAGAATCTATTCTTAACAATTTGCAATGCATTAAGATTCCCTCATCTCAGCATTTTTATTCACAGTTTTTATCTACTATTTGAATATCTACAATAGATCTACTATATATATATATATGTTGTGCAGGTACAAATCATTATCCCCTTTCTCCCGAAATGTTGATTAACTTCCGTTTCGGATGAGAATGGGGCACTCTCATGTTAAGAAAAAGAGCAAAGGTCATGCCAAATTTTTCCGTGAATTCGTGCATGACCTTTGCTATTTTTCCTAACATGAGAGTAGTTGCATTTATTTATTGTGCTAATTAATTAAGTAGTTGCATTTCTTAATATTGTACTAGTGCAAACATGTCGACCGGAAAAAAAGGAAGAAATTTTGGGAATACTCCCAGGAGGAGGTCGAGGAGTAGAGAGAAGAGGAAGTACCTCCGGGCGAGGAGGAGTATCAGGAGGAGATAGAGTCGGAGTCCGACTCATCGGATGATGACTTTGTCGTCGATATATGACGGCAGATGCCATGGGGATGGCTGAAGTGAGGGGAAAACACGAGGGAGAGAATGTCGATGGTGCCGGAATCGGGTTAGGCACAAGCACGGTGAAGACACCACGATGTACCCAGGTTCGGGGCTCTCCGGAGAGATAACACCCCTACTCCTGCTTGTCTCTTGTATATCAATGAAGGAACTACAATACTTGCTCTTCTACCTTCTCAGGGGAAGGAGTACACCACCGCCGTGGGCAAGGTCCTCTCCTGCTTCCCTGAGGAATGACTACGGGCAGTAAATGAACTGAAGGGGGAATGAGTTAATGAGATCTCAGGTGTCGCCTCCCTCGCGCAGGAGGGGGTACCCTGGCTCTTATAGTGTGAGTCCAGGGTACCATGGTAACTTCATCGCCGAAGGGGCCCATCCGTCATCCTCTAATCGGCCTGGAGGTACTTACGAGCGGCGGCCCATGCTGCTACCTCGTAGAACCTAGGAGTGAACAGTGGAGCTAGGGGGTGCGGTCTTGTCGGCCTGTCCGCGGAATCGGCGGGGAGGTCGACACCGTATCTCCAGCAAATCCTCGACATGACCTGGCCTTCCTGCCACCCAGATATCTCGGGATATGGCATTTATGACCTCGTAATCATACCCCCGACTGGGTGGTAGGTTGCTCCGATTGCGCCTGGGCCGACTGGTGGTTCCTGGTGGGGTCGATTGCTCTGGGCAATCGGCCTTCTAGGAATTGGCCTCGGCCCAGCTTCGGACTGATCGGATGATCATCTTTGGTGAAGGGTGGCCCGATTGCGCCTGGGCCGACTGCTGGCATTTGGCATGGTCGATTGCCTTGGAGCAATCGGCCGTACCTCTGCCCAGCTCGGCCCAGCTGCAGCCCAATTGGTCCATCCTTGTCTTGAAAGTTTGCTTCCGCTTGGGTTAGCCTACCCGGGTACCAATCCCCCGACAGTAGCCCCTAAAGTTGTAAAGGTCCCACGGTCGCTTGACCGCGGGGCCTTTGCAGTTTTTCAATCTCTGCCTTGACGTTCTCCGACTGCTGTGGCCTCTTCGAGTGCGTCATTCCGAGTTTGTCGGCCGAATCGGAGATCACACTCGGTTGACCAAATTTCCATCCGATTGGACGTGGTTCTCTCTTAATTCATGTCTTCACTTTTTTGAGAAAGATCTCCTTCGCCGATTTCCCTCCAACGGTTACTTCCGATTCGCCCGCGACGTGATCAATGAGCTGGGACCCACGACCCACGCGCGACGTGACATAACTGCAGGTCCTGACCCCCACGTCGCACGCCTCGCCTCTTGCACCGGGATCCTTTGCGCTGGTCTGCCGGTTGGCCTCCCTGTGCCCTAGGCCACACCGGGCCACACAGCCGCAGGGTCATCCCACTCCCCCCCCCGCCGCCCATATAAGCCACCGGGGGGGGGGGGCTTCGCCTCTTCCTTCTCCCAAACACCTCCTTCGACCCCTAGACTTCTCTCCTCTACGCCCTCGCCACTCCACGCGACTCTCCCCGCTGCCGGCGTCTGCATCTCGCGCTTGCTCCGGCCACGGGCTCGTGCTCTCCGCTGCTTCCGCCGCCACCGCAGCCACTCTTCTCCGCAGCTCTCGTGCTCCGCCTCCCTCTTTTCTCTCCTCCGCTCCTCGCCGGCGAAGACCATGGCGCCTCGACGAGATGTGTCGCAGGCGAGCCGCGGGTGCTGGAAGGGCGCTCAGGCCACCGCCGCCGCCGTCGAGTCTCTCGTCCGCGCCCGGAAGATTCCCGCGGAAGTCGAATGGAGGATTCCCAACAAGGCAGATGTCGTCCCCAGCGTGCGCACCGGCGAGAGGGTCGTGTTCCTCGCTCACTTCGAGCGTGGATTCGGCCTTCCCGCTAGCGCCTTTTTCCGCGAATTCCTCGATTTCCACCGACTGCAGCCTCATCACCTCGCAGCCAATTTTATCATGATCCTCTCCGGGTTCGTGACGCTTTGCGAAGGGTACCTCGGCTGCCGCCCGAGTGTCTCCCTTTGGAAGCGCTTCTTCAACCTCCGAGCTCACAATGCTCGGACGGGTGCTGTGGTGGCCTCCGCCATCGAAGGCGGCAAGCCAACGTACCCGACTGACATGACCGACTGCGGCAGTTGCCTTGTCGCAGCCGGCAAGTCGAAGTACACGAGCCCCGAGATCGTCCAATCCTGCAAGAATTGGCAGACCTCGTTTTTCTACGTCAACTCCCCTGAGAAAGGCCCCGACCTCCTCAATTTGCCAGAGTTCTCTCTCGCCCGGCCGATTGAGAAATATCAGTGGTCGCTGAAGCACGGCGTCGGAGACTGCGATGTCGATGACCAGGCTGCCAGGGTCACCCAGCTGGATCAAGAAGGACTCCTCTCAACCGACTTGGTAGCTGCGTGGCTTCACGCTCGGATTCTTCCCCTGCAGCGCTGAGTGCACCGCCTCTGCGACGTATCAGGACCTCGAGATCCCACTCGGCTCTGCACGTGGCGCGTGAAGATAGAAGACCTTTGCGCCCGAGTGAAAGCCATCACCTCTAGCGCCTTTCCCGACCCCTTCCGCTTCGGGCTCGATTATCTCATTCGCCAGCGAAAGCCGCCTATGGTATGCTCTGATTACATGCTCTTCCGATTGCTTTCTTTTCCGATTGCTCTGATTGCTTATACCTCCTTCTCAGCACTTCATTCAGTCCGACCTAATGGAAGACGGCCAGGAAGCTGGCGTGTGTGCCCCTGATCGCACGGAAGAGGACCCCACCGACCTCGAGTACAACGGCGAGATTCCTTCCGCCGAGTCCAGTGGGGATGATGAAGACGATGACGAGTCTTCCGGAGAATCCTCCGACCCCATGGATGCTCATGATGATGACGCCGAACGCACCAACCCTCCGAAGACCAACACTCGGCCGCCAGCTCAAGGGGGTACGCCTGACCCTTCCCTTGAGCAATTTTTGGCTGAGTGGAGTGATGATGATAGTGTCTCAAAGGGTAATGGTTCCGATGCAGCTCCTCGAGCCAGGCCTCCAAAGGTGCCGGCCAAGCGCACCTCGGCTGCCGGCTCCTCCTCTCGTGTGGCTTCTAGCCAAGTTGCCAAGGCCAAGCCGACTGCCAGCAAGGGCAAACAAGTCCAAGAGACGACAACTCGGAGGCCGACCGTCCAGGCGCCGCTGAACGTCGCTCCACTTCGCTGCCGAATGCCCACTGGCGCACCCAGGACAATCGGGTATGCTCTTGTCTTTACGCCTCCTGCTTCACTACCTTTGCTTCTACTAATTCTTCTCCCTTTCTTCTTTCAGGGAGCCGATTGGGCTTGATGACGTTGACACCGACATTCCCGTCCGTGCCCGACCCGTCATCTCGCCCGCTGCCTCTGCTGCTGCCGTCCACAAGCGGCCGGTACCCGCTCATCGCTCCTCCAAGGACGCCGAGCGTGCTGCCAAGAAGGCCCATCTTGCGGCGACTTCGAAGACCTCTTCTTCCACCCTTGCCTCCCCAACTCTCAAGGACGCAGCGGACCGGGTGGCTCCTGGTGGTGGAGGAACGCAACCGGCTGACCCGATTGCCCCGTCTCCACCGTGCCGCTCCAATCCAGCTTCGCGTGCCGCAACTTCCCCTGCTGCAATGACCGCATCTGATACGCCGGTGGTGACGACCCCATCACCGATTTTAGTGTCGGCACCACCGGTTGCCTCCACAGTTCCGCCTGCTGTACTACCTGACCCACCGACTGCGACGATCTCGCCGCCAGTCGTCGCTACCACTTCTGCTCCGACTCGCCCGGTTGCGCCGCCGCCGCAATCGGGTGAGTCCGGTCCTTCACCAACCTCCATGGCGCCAGTCCTCACCACTACAGCTTTCACCATCGTTCCCACTTCAGTGCCACCGCCGATTTCTTCTCCCTCAGAGATTCTTATGCGATCGGTGGATCAATTCCGAGCCGAGTATTCTCGCGCCCGTCATGTCGGCGCTGAGCCTGATGCTTCGCATCGTCCTCGGGATCCCGTGACGAGCGCACTGAGCCGGGTGAACGAATTCGCCGAAGCCCTTGCTCGGGACCTTCAACAGCTGACCTCTCACCATACGGTAAACTCCTTAACTTTTCCTTCTGTACCTCTGTCTTACCTCGGCAATTTTTCTTCCGGTGGGTGCGCGCAAGCGCACCCAGTGGGTGTAGTCCCCGAGATTCGGGCTGATTGGTTACAATCGGTTCGGATCTTGTAGCATTTTTTGCTTTATCGTTTGCCTTCCTCAATCGGTAGACTTTCTTCCGGTGGTTGCGCGCAAGCGCACCCACTGGGTGTAGTCCCCGAGATTCGGGCCGATTGGTTACAATCGGTTCGGATCTTTAGCATTTTTTGCTTTATCGTTTGCCTTCCTCAATCGGTAGACTTTCTTCCGGTGGGTGCGCGCAAGCGCACCCACTGGGTGTAGTCCCCGAGATTCGGGCCGATTGGTTACAATCGGTTCGGATCTTTAGCAATTTTTTGATTTATGTCTGACTCCGTCTTGCTGTTCTTCTCAGGCTATCATGGAAGAGAAAAGAGGCGTCTTCGAAAAACTCCTGGAAGCTTATACTGCCAGCCTTCGAACCCTCGCCCAGGCCCAGCTGCAGGTTAATAACCAATCAGCTGAAATTACTAAACTAAGAGGTATCCTCTATCTCACCGTTGTCTTTTCTTCATTTGACAACTGCTCTGGTACTGAAATCTTCGCGCTCTCTTGTAGCTTCTATTCCAATGGTAAATGATCTTCAAGGTCGAATTGCAGAATTGGTTACCGAACTTAGCCAACAAGGTCCAGCTCTTGACCAAGCCACCGGAGAAGTAACTCGGCTGCAGGGGATAGAGAAAGATTTGAATCGGACTATTCAAGGCCTCCAATCTGAAATGGCTGCTCTTGAGAAGAAACATCTGGCCGACATCGCCGCAGTGACAGCTACTGGTGATGGGCTTCTTGCTGAACGGGATGCTGCCGTCGCCGCCCGAGTTGCTCTGCAAACTGAAAGGGATGAGGCAATTTCTGCCCGAGACTCCATTCGCCAAGATCATGACGAGCTCGTCGCCAAGTTCGAAGAACTGGAGAAGCGCAGCTATGAGGAGACCACCCGAATGCGCCGTCGAGCCAAGGGCTTCTGCGATACATTGACCGAAATGGATCTCCTCCTTGGCCGTGAGTCTTCCTTGTTGCCGAGTGCACTTTCTGGTTGCTTTCTTCTTTTATCCTATTGCTTATGCTCTTCCTTCTTGATGCAGAAGCTTGGCCCGAATCTGAAGCGGCTGCTTATGCAGCTGTCGCCAAGTCCCGAGAGGATACCATCGCCGCTGGAGGGACCTGTGACCGTGCAGATAACGTCTGGACCCGGCATGAATATCTGATCGGCACCCAAGCCCGTATTCCTATTATCCAAGGAATTGCCCTATCCTTCAAGCTCGGAATTCTGAAGATTGCTGAAGCACTGTGGTCGCCGACTGAGCTCAAGTCCAGACTCCAGAAGATGAAGAATGCTGCCGACTCCTCCGCCGAGACCCGTAAGGCAGACACTCAGGATGACGAGGATTCTGACCAAGGGGACACTCCGAATGCCACCACTGAGCAAACTCGGACTCTCCTTAAGGCTATCCCACGTCGGATCGACGTTCTGCTGAATTCTGCCGGAAGGACTGGTGCGGAGACCGCTCTTCAGACTGTGCTGTCTTGGTACCCTCAAGCGAAGCTCTCCCGATTGTACAGCCTTCGAGACAATGCCTCTGACCTTCTTGAGAAAACCTACGTCGAAGTCAATCGGCTAGCCAGCACGATGGTGAATTGGTTTTCTCCTTACGAGTATACTCTGTATCTCGACCAGGGAGGGAAACCGCTCCCTGCCTTTACCATCTCTGGCCTGGCCGAGGAGCTCTCCGGTAGCGGCTCATCCCAGACGTCTCCGAAGTCTAAACAGACAGGTGCTGCGACTTCTGAAGCTCAACCGGACCCGTCTGCTCCACCTTCTAGCTCAGTGCCTCCGACTGCTTAAGCTATGTTATCTTCAATTTGTATTCCGACTGTCCGCTTGTAAGACATATTTTTAATTCTATCGACACCTATTGGGTGTGACTTTGGATGTAATGACGTTATTCGGCCTTGGGCCTGTTACTTTTGATGCAATCCGATTGCTTGTTTGTCACTTTTGCATGTGCGATCGACTTTGCGTCTTTGTCGGTTTCCTTTATCGGCTACACTTGGGGATGTCTGCTGTGTCGACCTTCCTGCCGTCATGCGGTCTGCAATCGGATCAACAGTAGACATCCGGCGAAGGTTCGATAAGTTTTCATTTTTTACACGACAAGATTTTTACCGCAAAGGATTCTGCAATATCAAGCGCCGATTGCTCGCTACAAGGTCCGATGTCCTGATTTGCGGCGCAATCGATGATTCCGTCCTGTCGACAGCCCTTGGTGGCCTCTTTCAAATTGTTTCCCGGGAATTTTTACTACCGACTGCCTCAATCGCCACCCTCCTCAATGCCACAAACCTTTTAGTGATTTGTGCTCGAGCTAAGTGTTCGATTGAAGGCCAGCCTGCAGTCCCCGTGCCTCGATGGCTTATTTACTTGACCTCGCGGTCGGTCAGTCCCCGAGTGTCCTACACACATCTCGGGTATGACTGAGCGTTGCCGATTGAGGCTAGCTCTTCGAATGAAATTATACACAAGTACTCGAATGCTCATTTTCAGAGACATGATAACTTTTACTGATTGTTTGCCGAATGGCTTACATAAATTTCGGCCGCTCAACTATAGAACGGACACAACAGCTCAGCGTTCCACGGCCGTTCCGTCTCTACTCCTAACATGTGCTTGTGCTGAGTGCCTTTGGTGAAGTCGATTAGATAATAGGAATTGTTCTTGAGCGCCCTGCTGACAATAAATGGCCCTTCCCATGGTGAGGATAGCTTGTGCTGCCCTTCTGACTTCTGGATTCGGCGTAGCACCATGTCTCCCTCTCGGAAAGCGAGAGGACGAATCTTCTTGCTGTGGTAGTGCCTCAACTTCTGCTGGTAGACTGCTGACCTGGACAAGGCCAACAGACAAGCTTCTTCTTTGAGGTCGATGCCGTCTTCTCTTGCCAGTCTTTCTTCTTCTTCTGTGTATAGGGCGTGCCGAGGTGAATCAAACTCAATGTCGGAAGGGATGACTGCTTCTGAGCCATACACTAGGAAGAAGGGAGTGAATCCAGTCGATCTGTTTGGAGTGGTTCTCAAGCTGAACAGTACTGCTGGAAGTTCGTCAATCCATGCTCCGGGTGCTCTCTCAAGTGGCTCTACCAATCTGGGCCTGATACCCGATAGGATTAGTCCATTTGCCCTTCGACTTGACCATTGGATTCTGGGTCTGCCACAGATGCCAGATCGAGCCGAATGCCTTGCTGAGATGCATATCGGGCGAGCACCCCCTTTGCAAAGTTTGTGCCGTTGTCAGTGATGATGATGTTAGGTACCCCGTATCTGCATACGATGTCGGCCACAAACCGCACCGCAGTCGGCCCATCCAACTTCTTGATTGGTCTTGCTTCAATCCACTTGGTAAACTTGTCGACTGCCACTAGGAGATGTGTCATGCCACTCCGAGCTCTCTTGAATGGTCCGACCATATCCAAACCCCAAACTGCGAACGGCCAAGCTATTGGGATGGTCTTCAGTGCCGATGCTGGCTGATGACTCTTTGCCTTGAATCGCTGACAACCCTTGCAGTGCTTCACCAGATTCTCAGCCGCTGCAAGTGCAGTTGGCCAGTAGAAACCATGTCGGAAAGCTTTGTTGGCGATTGCCTTTGCTGACGCGTGATGACCACATTCACCTTGATGGATGTCTCTGAGCAGCTCCAAGCCTCTGTCCTCTTCAAGACACCTCTGGAGGATACCAGTTGCACTCTTGCGCATCAGCTCATTGTTGATTATTGTATATGCCCAAGATCGGCGGCTGATCTGTCTGGACTCTGCTAAATCTGGTGTGAGGATCCCATCTGCTAAGAAATCTCTAATCGGTTGTGCCCATGATGGCGCACTGACGACCACCATTACAGCCGCATGCTGAGGTGGGACTTCCTCTTGGGTCTCGGCCTCTTGAACATTGGCCTCCTCGATCTCGGCCACTTGGACGTCTGTCATTCCATCTCTTCTTCTGAACTGCCGACTGCGGCGTCTGGCACGCATTCGGCAGCCCCTGGTGCCGACTTCCCATCTGGAGCTGGAGCTTCATCATTGTACTTGGCAATTTCTGATGTCATTGGCTCTTCGGAGGTTGTGCCTACGAGTGCAGCCTCTGCTTGCTTCCCTTTGCTCTTCCTCTTCTCCTGTGCAGCCCCTGGCTCACAATCGGCAGCCCCTGGTGCTGTTGCCGAGACACCCTGGGCGCTGGACTGCTTCACGGTTGCAAGTTTGGCCGGTTGAACTTCTTTTTCCTTTCTTAGTGCTTCAAGATCGGTCTCCGAGATAAAAATGGACTCGGACTCTGGGGATGGAATGATAGATGGCTTCCTGATATGCTCCAGAGATACCCCTGGTGGGATTGATTGCCTTGTGGAGCCTAGCTTGGACAATGCATCTGCTTCCTCGTTGTTTGCTCTCGGCACATGATGGAACTCGCAACCTTCAAAATATCCGCTGATCTGCTGCACTAGGAATTGATAGCTTGCCATGTTAGCATCTTTTGCATCCCAGGTGCCCGAGCACTGCTCCCTTCGCAATCCTTCTCACAAAGTCACACTGCCGAGTGGTGTGCGCAGACGGCCTCCCAGGCGTGCTGTGCAACTTGCATGGTGCGTCCAACATATCCTCGAACGTGTACTTGGGCTTCATCTGCCCTGGGGGTCTCACATTTGGTCTCATCTTCCGACTGCCTCCTGCAGCCACTGGATCTTCCTCATTTTGAACAGCGGCCACCTGCCGACTGCCATACTGAGTATCAGGTTGTTCGTCTTTGCGCTTGCCGTTGTTCTGCTGGTTGTTGTTGTTGTTGTTGCGAGTGTTCTCTCTTCTGTCCTTCCGACTGAGGCCTTGGTTCCCTGTGTCCCACTGCGGAGCCCCTGGTGATTGGATCACACCTCCAACTCCGAGTTGGATAGGGCGCATCGCAGAATCGGACATAGCGAACGCATTTGCCACCTTCATGAGCTAAGCAAGCGACGTGAAGTCTTTGCGGAGCAGCTTGTGCTTCAACATTGAATCCGCCAGGCATCCATCAGTAAAATACTGAATGGCCTGGATCTCATGGACTCCTTCGCATGAATTCTTCAGCTTGATCCACCGAGATAGGTAATCTCGGAGGGGCTCGTCCTTGCCTTGCACAGACAAAGCTAATTGTCGCGGGAGGTTGGGCCTCTCATACGTGCTTGTGAAGTTGTGAATGAATGCGGTCGTGAAATCCTCCCAGAAATTCACACTGTCCTTGGGCAAACTGTTCAACCACGTCCGCGCTGAGCCCTGCAGCATGAGAGGTGCATAGCGGACTACTACACGCCGATTGCCTCCTGCGATGCGGACTTCCGTCAGGTAATCCGACAGCCAATCTTCCGGTTTCACCGAGCCATTGTACTTGGGAGTGTCTCTCGGCAACGTGAAGCTTTTGGGGAATCTCTCCGTTCGAATGCGGTGACCAAAGCATGATGGGCCAGCTACTCCTTCTTCATCCTCCTGAGCTTCCTTCTCCAGGAGGTCAATGCGATGCCTTGCGTCGTTCTGGCCGATTTGGCGAGGGCCAAGTCGGGTGCTGATTGCTGGTCTTGGCGCCGATTGCTGCGGCATATCATGGCGCCTGCTGTTAACAGCTGGCTCTTCCATTCTTCTGCTTGCTGCTGGAGGTGGCCGATTGCTTCTGACCTTGCTGTCGTGCCGAGATGGTGCAGGTTGATGCCTGTTTTGGCGCGATGCATTCGGTCGCAGGCTAGCTCCCGCATTCGGCCTCACGGTTCCTCTTGATGCTTCTGGCTCAGCATTCTGATTGCCCATTGCTACACACCTCTTCTCTTTTGCGGCCGCTATCAGCTCACGCATTCGGCGCGACTGTTCGCGCCGCTCATCTCCCTCCAATTCTTCCAGCTCGAGCGCTATCTGCTCGGCTGCTCTCAAGTTCTTGTCCGGTGTGCTATATGCTGGCCTCTGGATGAATGCCGACTGCGCTGGTTGCTCCGGTTGCATTGGCCTTCTCGGACGCTCCGACTGCTCAGCTCCTGATAGCTGCTGGTTGACTGCTCTTCCTCAGCTTCTCAGGTCTTCCAGGACTGCGGGCTCAATCGGCCGGCACGGTCCTGCATGTGCTGCGTTGTACTCCCTTGTGATGGCTCCCAGCCGACGCTCTTCTGCCAGCAGTTGCTCAGCCCTGCGAGCCAGAGCGAGCCGTGCTGTTTCCAGCTCGGTGTGCACCTGCTCCGGATCACCATTCCTGTTCACGGGTGTGTACAACACATCCCGCAGCGCACTGGTTCCGATTCGCTCTGCTGCATCAGCTATTTCCTTGGCCTTCCTTGCTGCGCTTGCCGGATCATGGTTGGTCGAGGAGGAAGCCCCCACCATCATGACAGCGGCGTGCAGTCGGCCCACCTCTCGGTCAAGCGCTGCGACGTAGCCCCTGGTCGAGAGCGGATCTGTAGCACACGAGAAGATGCGGATGTCTCTGGGATATGCCTCAGGGAAGCTGCCAATGAAGAGGCGATGACTTCCCACGTGCAGCAACACTCCGGGCGGCAAGGGTGCTCCAGCCTTGTACCGCGCCGAGTAGTCCACTACATAATCGATTGCCCCATGCCTTAGAATCAGGCCGGAGGCGTGGCTACCACCTGACGCAGAGGAAAATCCCGTCCGGATCTTGACTCTAGTCGACGCCTCGGTCTGCCCCACGGTGGGCGCCAACTGTCGTCGATATATGACGGCAGATGCCATGGGGATGGCTGAAGTGAGGAGAAAACACGAGGGAGAGAATGCCGATGGTGCCGGAATCGGGTTAGGCACAAGCACGGTGAAGACACCACGATGTACCCAGGTTCGGGGCTCTCCGGAGAGATAACACCCCTACTCCTGCTTGTCTCTTGTATATCAATGAAGGTACTACAATACTTGCTCTTCTACCTTCTCAGGGGAAGGAGTACACTGCCACCGTGGGCAAGGTCCTCTCCTGCTTCCCTGAGGAATGACTACGGGCAGTAAATGAACTAAAGGGGGAATGAGTTAATGAGATCTCAGGTGTCGCCTCCCTCGCGCAGGAGGGGGTACCCTGGCTCTTATAGTGTGAGTCCAGGGTACTATGGTAACTTCATCGCCGAAGGGGCCCATCCGTCATCCTCTAATCGGCTGGGCCCACCGACTGCTCCTCTCCGAGTGACCCGGAGCCTACGAGCGGCGGCCCATGCTGCTACCTCGTAGAACCTAGGAGTGAACAGTGGAGCTAGGGGGTGTGGTCTTGTCGGCCTGTCCGCGGAATCGGCGGGGAGGTCGACACCGTATCTCCAGCAAATCCTCGACATGACCTGGCCTTCCTGCCACCCAGATATCTCGGGATATGGCATTTATGACCTCGTAATCATACCCCCGACTGGGTGGTAGGTTGCTCCGATTGCGCCTGGGCCGACTGGTGGTTCCTGGTGGGATCGATTGCTCTGGACAATCGGCCTTCTAGGAATTGGCGTCGGCCCAGCTGCGGACTGATCGGATGATCATCTTTGCTGAAGGGTGGCCCGATTGCGCCGGGGCCGACTGCTGGCATTTGGCATGGTCGATTGCCTTGGAGAAATCGGCCGTACCTCTTCCCAGCTCGGCCCAGCTGTAGCCCAATTGGTCCATCCTTGTCTTGAAAGTTTTCTTCCGCTTGGGTTAGCCTACCCTGGTACCAATCCCCCGACAGACTTGGAGGAGGAGGCCGGTACAACAGACGGCGAGAGGAACATCGGCGAGGACGATGGGACCGGTGGCTCCAACACAGATGGTACCCAGTCGAAGAAGAGGAATCGGAAACTGACCAAGGTCGGCACCATCAGGCAAGAGTTTACTGTTGTGACCGCCGTCGGGATTCCTAAAAAGCCCGAATGTTTTTCGGAAAGGTACGGCCGTCAAGTCGCGGCGATCCTCCGCAACACCGTGCCGATCACCACGATTAACCTCAGGAGTCGTGAGAATATTCATTATTGTCAGCTTCTTATCAACAAGCTGCACGGACGATACAAGTTTCCAGAGCCGTACGATAACACCAAACTCAAAGGGAACAAAGTAAACACATGGGCCCTCAGGAAGATGAGCAAGGCCTTGTCCAGTTGGAAAACCCGGGTTAAGAGGGCAATTATTGAAAAGAAAAAAACCTGGGAGGAGCTCAAGGAGAAAGAGCCGTTGATAGACGAAGCTACCTACAACCTTTTCATGGTTAGGTGTGAGTCCGAGCAAGCCAAGGCCGCGAGTGCAAAGGGCAAGGCCATGCGTTCGCAGGTCATAGGTAACCACCGTCTCGGAGCCGGTGGTTACAAAAGTTCCAAGCCTAATGGGACAAGGAGGATGCCGAGTACGCCGCTGTGGGCATACCTAACCCCTTCCAGCAATACAAAGATGATCAACAGACCGAATTCTTTGTGAGGGCCCGAAGCTATAAGGACAAAGCAACCTCGAAAATAATTATCGATCCTAAGATTCAGGAGTTTACGACTGCCGTGGTAAGTAGTTTACCACGCGACCTTCTCGATTGAATTCTCGAGTGAAGTTCACAATTTCTTAACGTTTCACATTCTTTTTGTAGCAAGCGGAAATGAAACTCGCCTCATCGCAGGAGTCGTCGGTTAAGCCGGCCGGCCCGTGGGACAACGCCTTTAACAGGGCGTTGAACAAGGTCAAGAACGTTGACGACGTGACGGCGAAGCCATCGTCAGCCGGTCGTGTGGTCGGCTTTGGTGAGGACCTAAATTGGTCCGAATATTATGGAAAACCGGCGGAGCAGTCCAGTTCGAGGGGGCGTAAGGCGAGAAGGACTGGAGGAGAAGGTGAACATGCTTCCGCAGCTTGTCCAGGACGAACTGGCGAAGACGATGAACGCTCTCCTTCCAGATATGATGCAGTCACTCGCGAATTGGCAAGCGCGTGGTGGACAAGGGCCCATACCAGTCCCCAGCATGGTCGACGGCAACTCGGGCACCGCGGCGCCTGCAGTCCCGACTCCTGCCGTAGTAGTGGCTCCCACACCGACTCCCGGCGTATTGGTGACTCCGGCCGCCAACACCGTGGCGGCGGCGCCGGACGTGATGGTAACTCCTCCAACCACGATCGAGAAACCAGGGTATAACAATAATGCACCTGGCGGCAGCACAAATAGGGCGACCGACGCCACGGGAGGCAGCGCGCCCTCCGTCTCTTGCATGCCCGCCGTCATCGGCGGGGTCTCTTCACTAGCTGACCTCGATGCCCTCAAGGTAACTATAAGCGTCCGCAACTCAAACGAGGACTTCATCTCCTTGCCCTTTTTAGTGGAATCTCTCTGATGCCCTACATGCATATATGTTTCGCAGGAGGACACTCCATGCATTCTATTACAAGTCGTGGACGGCGAGTTGAAGGATGTTGCCAAAGGTAAAATCATTCAACCACAAAATCGAATCATGCACAATATGCCGATGGCACCGGAGATTCATAGGGTTCAAATCTCTCTCATGATTTCGGGCTACAAGAGAGTTGAACCTGCCATTCAACAACCCCCGGATACGATGAGGACGAGCCGGCAGTCCTCAGTGACTGATTCAGACAAATATGCCTATGGCCGAAGAGCCAAATGCTTTTAATGACGGGGGAAATGGGCACCACACCTAGGACAACACCGCTAGTCATCGTGTCGGCGCCACATGATCCCATCGGCGCAAAACAAGAAGACGATGATCTTGATGATGATATCAACGCCGTCCAGTTCATCAATACTTTGTATGATGCTGATGACTTATTCATGCCTCCTGCTGAAGGAGCCTATCAGCATGACGAGGAAGCTCGCGGTCCAGCTGATCCTGCGGAGAAGCCTACTTGCTCCACGCGTCTCTTTGCTGCTTCTCAGGAGATGTCTCCAGTAGCTTGCGCCTTCACCGAGCCTCAAGCAGAGGTCACAAGGAGATATATTCTCATACCGTCCACACTCCATAAGGCGTCCACTGAGCAGATAAAGTCCGGTGACTGCTCGAAATTAGAAAAGAAGAAGGGACGGAAAAGAAAGAAGAGCATCACTTCGAGTAGCCAACCTTCGATGCCGATCCGGGCTCAGGACGGGCCACCAAGACCCAAGGATCTCTCGTTTGAAATCCATGTGGCTGGTAGGCCGATGCTACCTAAGGACATGCTCGACCTTGCAACTTCGGATATGCAGAGTGTGCATCATAGTATTATGGCATTAGAGAAGATGCTTCTTCGAGAAGAGAATCCCTCGTACCCGGTTTTCATGGCAAAGGTGCCACTCAACATGGGCCTCATCAACACTATACCCGCGGATATGATAATCATGCAGTTTTCGGAGATCTTCAATTTGTACCATCTCAAGCGGCTGGACCATAGACTTATCCGTCTGTTCTCGCTCAGCCTTTCTATGAGTATCAGGAGAGATAAGACCCCGAGCGTCGCGATATTGTACCCCTTCTACATGCGTGAAAGCATCTTGATGGACGACGGGGACGCGGCTCTCGCGGCGGTGTACATCACAGACTTCATGCTAAAGAACGCCGACAAGGATTCATTTGTTATGACCTACTCTCCCAAGTAAGTCATTCGCTCGCCGCCGTAGCATATATGCTTTCTTAGCTTTCCATTGTCCTCTTCCAACATTCCTTTTGGATTTTTTTAATTACGCAGTGAGGATCAAGACTGTGTGCTCATATTCTTTTCACCGCAACACTCTCATGTCGTGTATTTAGACTCGGGGAGTGTGAACAAGAAAGATTACAAGTATATCATTAGAGTTTTGGATGATGCTCTCGCCGGCTACATAAAAGCCGGAGGCAAGATGGTGAAGCACAAGTTCAGGAAGAATCAGCCTGACGTGAACGTGTTCAGCCACGTAACGCAGTTTCCGTGCGTTAAGCAGCCGGCTGGCAGTGTGAGGGATGCGTACTATGCCCTTCATCACATGAGGGCGATTGTACAGGAACAACGCAACCTTATGCTGCCAAGTCATCTCAGAGCGTGGGCCGAAAGGAAGGCGGAAATCGCCGATGCAAATCTGAAGGAGGAGTTCTTTCACATCCAAGCGAAGATGGCGACTATCTTCCGTCATGAAGTACAGATGAAGGGGTCGATCTTCCACTCCAACATTGCACCATCCAATGGGGAGATAGAAGTCCGCCTAAAGGCCTTGCGTGACACAAGGCCTTTCATGACGAAAGAAGGATGCCGCCCATTCCCCGAGCCGAGTCAGAACAATTGAACAATTTATGTTATATATGGCAGTCGTTTGATGAATGTGTGCCCTACATGTAATTTGGATGTACTCTTTGTGCAGTAGATGGTAGTGTCAAATACTCTTGGTGCTCTTTGTGTATAAAGGTCACTTCATATGCATTTTTATGCATATGTGCATGCTCCTGGCCATTGATTGACTTGCTTTATGTTGTTGATAAGAATAGATGCTATATTGCGTTGTTGTCCTTTGCTATGAATTCATATGGATGTGACCTCTAAATCTTTGTTTTGTGCAGGTTGAAGAGCAAACAAGAAATGATGACGAAAGTAGCTTTATGTTTTCAATAATTGTTGGACTCGTTGTAATATTGTGATGGATGTAATCTTGTGAATCTTGTTGGCCTCTAAACCTTTGTAAATCTTTGTAATAAGAATTATAATGCAATTCTTTTGTATCAATATTGGCTCATTGTAATATTGTATTTTGCATTTATGTAATATAATAAAAATATCTGTAATGTTTTTATTAAATATCTGTAATTCTTTTTCGTTTGTTTTCTGTAACCCATTTAGTGGCGCATTTTGTCTGGCTTTAGTGGCGCACTTGGAATGCGCCACCCCTATGGAACCTTAGGCGTGGCGCATATCAGAATGCGCCACCCCTAAGAGCTTAGAGGTGGCGCATTCCGAGATGCGCCGCGCCTAAGGGCCTTAGGGGTGGCGCATCCAGAATGCGCCTCCTCTAAGCCCTTATTAGTGGCTTGTAGTTAGTGGCGCATCCATAATGCGCCACTAAACACAAAAAAAGGGCGCCACCATAAGGGTATTCCCTAGCAGTGGCTGGTAGACTTCGACTGTGTTTAGGTTCTCGGCTGCTCTGGCTTGCAGGGTGTAGGCGTCCTGTTGGGCTTGCGATACCCTGCCCTCTTGGATCGTGTACACCTGTCCTTGAGTCGGCGACTGCTCGGTTCATCGGGTGCGCTTGTCTTCTCGCTGTTTTTCTTCCTTGAGACTGTCGTCGAGTTTGTTGAACAGGCGGCAGTCTCATAGGGTGTGGCTCGATCTGATGTTTCCCCAGTTGCCTTCGAAGCAGTGGATCGTGCAGGGTCCTTCTAGCTGTTCCCTGACCGTGAGCTTGCTGGATCCGGCATGCCGTTTCCTCCTTGAGATTCAGAAGAACAGCACGTGGTCCGCTGGGTGCTCGTGAACTCGCGGGTCAATTTCGATCCCCTCGCTTAGATTCTGGTTCCTTATAAGATTTGCGAATTCGTCCGGTCTTCGGTCTGGGTCTTAGTATTCACCGGTCTAAGTCTCGGAGTCGCTGTCCTTGCGGGTGGCGGCTGTCCGCACGGCGGCGGGTCGTCGAGTGGTCGGCAATCGTGTGGTTGTATAGTTCGACTCGTCGAGTGTAGTCGCTTCGTAGAGTCCGCGCGCCTGTCTTCTGGGTCGTTGGCTTCTCCTTCGTTGATCTCGAGCTCGGAGTCGATGTCTTGTTGAGCGGCGGGTGCCTGGGTGGCGGTGGGACGTCGAGTGATTGGCGGGTTCTCTGCTTCGTGCTGCAGCTCGTCGATCGGGATCTCCGTGTAGAACCCTCGCGCCTTTCTTTTGGGTCGTCGAGTTCTCCTTCGCTGGTGGTGGACTCGGTTGCCACCGTAGTATTGGTCTTGGCACAGCTGCAGACTAAGCGATCTCGCCGGGGCGGCAGAGATATTCGCCGTGATCTTGAATTCCTCGGGTGGATTGCATCTACTTCTTGCTCTTGAGTTGTGGCTTGCTGAAGACGGAATCGCCGAGATCGTAATTCCAACATGTGTAGTTCCCACAGACGACGCCAGTTGATGGGGATGTACCACGGCAAATCCCATGGTCATGTACCTTGGGTTAGTCATGAGAGGCACAGGTTGGACGATAGCTCGTCAGCTAACAGGAGGATACGTTCCTGCTCGATATTATTGATTGGAGGTGGCGATTACAGGGAAACCAAGGCTAGTGCGCACAAGGTTAGGGTTACAGATTGCATATTGGAAGATCTCGATGTCTCCCCTCCTAGCCTTTATATACTAGGCTAGGTCTCGGGGAGTCCATCTGGGATTACAAATGAGGTTTCCTAACCCTGATCCTGTACCGTATGGCAAGGTTCCTTCCTTATGAGTAATCGAGATCAAGGTTGTACCTGTCGGCGCCAATAGTGGGCCAAGGCTAGGCGCGGCGGCATCTCTGTGGGCCTTCTGTCTTCGGATACACCGAATAGGCTCATCCATAGGAGTCGTGGGGTCACCCCCTCGTCACTGGTCATCTATAGATCGGACATGACACATACCGCGTTACATCTAACTCGGAATAGGCACCCACTGGAATACACGCCGAGTAATAATTTTTCTCAATCAAGGTTGTACCGGTCATGTAGACTAAGTTTTATTTTCATAGGGGCAACTTTGATCATTGCATACTTGGCTAACATTTGGTCTTGAATGAGACACATATGTTGTAACATGTTTTGTTTCAGAAAATCAAAGCCAATATATGAATCTATTGAGGAAACCGATGGTATTATAATTCCTTATTCGAAGTCATCGGAGATGGAATGCAAAACACAATGCATAGCCGAATGGGGTGATCCCAAATATAAACATTCCATTGCCTACTTCCAAAGCCGTTTTCACACCAAGATCGGCTAGGAAACAAAAATTGTACCTTCAATCCAAACATGTATGATCGGATCTTGACTTGTTGCTGAAAAATCATTATAGTAGAATACTTTATCACCATGTTCAGTCATAAATCCAAGGGAAAGTATATTAGTTCGTTCAAGCCGATTCATTTGAGGATAAGAAGGTAGAAACTACAAGTGATGGGATCAAGCTTTCGAGTACCCGAGATATTCATGAGAATAATGATGACATTCTTGAGGGCGAAGGTTCTATCAAATATATAATGAAGACGGCAAGCACTGGGGGGCAACAAGCCAATCCTATGATCGATGTTACCGCCGTCAAAGAAAGCAAAGGCCCAAGTAAACTGAAAATTAGAAGGATGAAAGTAACGTTCGCGCAACAACTTGAAAAATATCAAAGGGTAAATGAGGAAAATATTTTTTACCGGCCAAGTGACTCAAAAGCATCAAGATCACCCCCTTGGCGCAAATCTAAAGATTGGTATTGGCAAAGAGATAATCTCAGTACATCATATTCACATCCTTATTGTGGGCTTCCAATGCCAATGTGATGGATACCTCCCTATGCTTATATATGTCCATATTCATCATGGGAAAGGTATGAAACAAGGGCACATCATCCATCCTATTTCGAGTCATCTCATCAAGACTATGAAGCTCCAAAAGGGACAACATTTAGTAAACATAACCAAGACCGTTTCACTCAAAAGGAATCAGTCAGGAACTCATGGAGGAAGAAGAAGGTAGTCCAGGAAGTCTACCAACTAAAAAGAGATGGACGAACGGATGATGTTTCAGAGTTAGAAGTGCCTAAACCGAGTCGGCTAAGAGCTGGAGAGTTAGAAAAGAGAAAGATGGTGTGGGCCCCTAAGAAGAATTCTCAAAACAGAGGAGATGCACCAGGTTCTGTTGAACAGACGACGGGGAGAGAACAGAACAAACAAGAAGCCAGAAACCGAGTTTCTCTGAAACAACTCAGAGCGAACCGAGTTGCTCAGAAACAACTCGGAGTAAATCAAGCTACTCGGAAACCACTCGGAATACACCGAGAAACTCAGAACCAACTCGGAAACAACCAAACTACTCGGGACTCATTGGACTAAAAAACAAGCCGTGTTGGTGGACGTCGATTGGTCCCACAGGGAATTACTGCTACTCACGAGTTTCTCGTGCTTCAGAAACAAAGGCACCAAGCTACAGCAAAATTGGATGCTGCAACCACCGAGGTAAATGTACAAACACGACCGAGTGTTGTGTCATCGAGTAGTACTCAGAAAATCAAATCGGCGTGCACTACTAGGAGGAAATGGAAAAAGCTTAGGGCCCAAGAACTTGAGAAGATCAATAGGGCGTGGGTTCCCAAGAAGAGAATTCAGAATAAATATGATGTGCAAGCTCATGTTGTCACAATTACAACTGAATTGAAGGAAAAGAGAACATCTCATAAAAGACCAAGCCAAAGGTTTTTATCTACAAGCAATAGTCTTCGGTTAGCTCATCGTTCAGATTCTTCGTCCATTCCATTGACACCTTAACCCTGGAATTCATCCCCAGGTATGATCGGCTACCCTCCATGGGCTTATTTTTATCTATGGATGCAATATGATTTCCTACATCATGATGGGCTATTACCGAATAATTATATAGTCGATTAGTTACATCTTCTGTTGCTTCAAAGACGAAATATTTTATTTATCTATTTGTTTTGGTTATATATGCTTTGGTGGATGAATTCTGCATTCCACTTCTAGTTGCGTAAACATGGCCGGTATGTCATTCCAAGTATCATCCTTAGGACAAATATAGTACAAAGTATTTTTCGGTACACAAGCTTTACCGAAAAAACATGGGGGCATGTGTTTATACCAGTTTTTGGAACGACTATTGTAACGTCCCGATTCACATAGAATCGGAGTCTCTGTGGTCAAGTGCTAGTCCCTGGATCAAACTCGCTAGCACACACAGTAATAGATGTATATCAAAGTACAAGTGCATCATTATTACATCGTATGATCCAAAATTCAAAAAAATAAACAACTCGCATAGCTCAAGGCTAGCTTATTCAATATAAATATAGCGGAAGTAGAAAAATAACGGTGAGTCTCATCAATACCCACTGGCGACATGTTGAGTGCAGACTCGCAACCCTATCCCACCTCACTAATCTTCTGAGAAACCTGCAACACGAAGGTTATAGCCCGACAACGGGTCAACACATTGAATGTACAGCAAGTAACACAAATGAGAAAGAAACCAACATCTACAAGCAAGGTATGACAAACAGAACACTCAAGTTTGGCTTGTAGAAGAATGTCTCCACCTACCTCCACTAGTTGGTCAAGGTTTACTCAAGTATAGATTGCGTCCATTTTATCACCCATGAGAACCCCACGAATCCTAGGTTGACATGATAAGGACTTCAGAAGTCTCAAGTGCGCTTTTTGAGTGATACATTCTCTAGGGACTCTAGAGCGCTTCTATCAAGAATGCATTCACCTGATTTAAGTCCCGAAACTACTTCTCCACCTCAAGTGTGCTCTATCAATGATGCATTCTCTAGGGACAATATAGCGCTCTATCAAGGACGCATTCACTGATAAAAGTCCCGAAGCCTACGACTCTAAGATACTCTCAACACCTTACTGAATTGAGACAGATAATTCTCCCATCGTCTACCACAACAATGCTCAATATGCAATTAACGAATAAGAAAAGTGCACACATATGGCAACAATGAATAGCCTCATAAGATTAAACATATGGCTATCCTACCAGGTTTCAACATAACACAATTATCGTACACATGCATAAAGACATGATGAGCATAATCAAAAGTGCAACTTGCCTTAAATAGTTGATGAAGTTATTCGCAATCACAATCTCATTAATGATAATCTTTGCACTCCGAGCAATCCATCTCGTTCAAAGAAAGCATCAATAAATAATCCGTACTCACATAACAATAAATTCAAGAGAAAACAATTAAATAGGTTTGAATAAGAAAATCATAACAGTATTTATATACCATCTATGTGCTAATAGGATTATTGAGCAAAAAAACCCCAACTAAAACGGGTCAACGATTTAAAAGATACAATATCTAGAAGTCTAAATTTGAAACATGAATAAATTCATATTTAAATACTGCAAAAGTGTGCAAATTTAATTTTAAAACATTCTACAGATCAAAACAAGTGCGAAGGAAAATAATCTTCTAAATCCAATTTATAATTTAAAAGATATTGCTAAACGAGTATTGTGTTAAAATCTATCCAAATACGAAACTGATAATTGTGATGCTACCCAATTGGCAAGATGTGATTCCCCAGTACTTCTTTGCTAGGAAAATAACAACAATCCTACGATTTAAGTGCGCTCGTTATTGTGCCACCTCGCCAAAAAAAAATTGGAAAGCACAAAAAAAACATTGCTTATCGTGTACAGGCAAATCACGTACCAGTACAGAACGCGGTAGGACGTCGATGGTTCGACAGCTATGGAACGTCGACGGCAAAAAAAAGGTGTCCGACGGGTATAACGTAAGGAGGGTAACGGGATGGTGTTGTCGCAATCGAGGGAGGAGTCTTTGACGGACGGCAGTGACGACGTCAACTGGGTGCTCCCGGTGAACTCCATGGGCTCTTCGATGACAGCGGCTCACCCGCAGAGCATGCAAAACTACAAACTTGGTCGCAAAACCATGTCAATAGGATGCTCACTTGGGTTGAGGTTTCAGTGGACATAACAGAATTTAGTGGGACATACAGATGATGACGCAAACGACGAGCAAAGGCGGAGGTCCGTGGGGCTCGACGGCAAGATCAAAAGCTCGACGGCGTCAACTTTGCTTGAGGGAAAAGAAGGAAAAGGCTTTGAGGGGCTGCGGTATAGAGCTATTATGGGAGAGGACAAGAAGATATAAGGGAATAGATCAAATTGATCGATCTTGAGTTGGTTTAGATTCTGATGGAATCGGTTCTAAGCCGTGTTCTTAGCGTAAATATCATATGGAAACCAATATTCTGTGGAAACCGGTGAAAACCACTCGAAAATGATATTTTGAATATTCCAAAAAATCTGAAAAAAATGTAGCTTAGTAATAAGATGATGTTCTAGTACCATGTAAAATTTCAAGTTAAAACACATTTTCATAGCTCGCAATCCATAATGTGTGTGTTTTAACTCCAAATTTTTCATGGTACTAGAACATCACCGTCTTACTAACCTATATTTTTTCAGATTTTTTCGAGACGTTTAAACGTGGTTTCCACAAAGTTTTCGTTGAATATTGGTTTCTGTAGGAGCCTTGGCTGGTATTTGGGTCGGCCTACTGGTGGCTGGTTGTTGCTGCTGTGTGAGCGTACTCATTGGTGAGAGAAAGAAAAAAAGGGCCGTTACGCTGGCCTGCTGCAGATTTCAATTTTTTTTCTATTCGACAGAAAATAAATTTAGCTAAACTAGATATAAGGGAGACTTCTAAAATTACCAATTCATAAAGAAAATTATTATCAATAACATATAGCACAAAAACACTTATTCTTAATACAATGTAAATTAATTCCAAACAAAATACTTTTATAATATTATATTGGGCCTAATAAATATTCCCTAAAATTAAATTAGGGTTAAAGTAATTCCAAAAATAATTTTAAACTCCAAAGTTTCAGATCCTAGTGAAAGTTACACTAACACAAGCAACACAAACAAGTTTTTAATTAACAAAATTTAGGATGTTACAGCTATACATTTATATGAGATTGCCAAATTCAGTAGGCTGTACAGTTGTTATGAGTTCCTCTGGCTCTGGCAAGAAAGACCCAAGTTACTTATAGATCGGAGGAGCAAAAATCTACCAAGTTATCTCTTACTCGGAAACTAGAGTACACACTGAGTTCTCTACAGCTCGGAAGCAAGGGGCATTATGCACCGAGTTATAAAGCTCGGAAGCAGCGATATGCACTGAGTTACCTCTAACTCGGAAGCAACACTACCTACCGAGTTACCTCTACCTCGGAAGCTACAATACAAACCGAGTTACTTCTAGCTCGGAAGCAACAGTACACACCGAGTTACTCATTACTCAAAATCCAGAACAAACCGAGTTACTTTACTCGGAAGCAATCGTAATTGTGCCGAGTTACTCGTTACTCGGAATCTCAAATGTGCCGACTTGCTTGAAGCAGTGTACCGAGTTACTCTTACTCGGAAATACTCAAAAGAAGTACTCGGAGGCACTCGGGACAAGTACTCGCCAGAAGTGCGCGGAAGCACTCGGGAGTAGCACTCGGAAACACTCGGAAGAAGCACTCGGAAGACGGAGGCTACAACCTCGAAGACGTGGAGAACAATTCAGAAAGGGTCGCGAAGACAAGGAGCGTAACTCGGAAGGGACGCTGATGCGGACCAAGACACGGACCAAGACACGAACCAACTTAGGTTTAGCTTCAGAGTTTCGTTTGTATGACATGGAAAGTTACCGAGTTGTAACCCTGTAAGGAAAGCTACCGAGTTGTAACCGTACACGCCAAGTCCAGCGTGCCCTATATATAAGGGGTCGTGACCGATTAGAAAAAGACACAATCGACATACATCAAAACATATCTACTTTTAACCAGTACCTTTTACCTTTCGTCTAGTATAGTCATGGCCGAGCCCCCTAGGGTTGGGTAACCCTTGCTTCTTTGTATCGAAAAGCAGTCGGTTCTCTTCGCCGTTATCGAAGAATATCTTTGTTGCTTTGCATTGAAAAGTAGTCGTACGGCCTCTCCGTTATCGATGAAAATCTTTGTTGATTTGTTGGTAAATCATTCATTCTTCGTAACAAAAAACGAAGTGGCGACTCCGTAATCTAATATATTGCACGGTGCAATCGTTGTGTTGCGCGTTGCAAATTTCTATGCCAACAGACGGGTCCCATGCGGGGTATCCAAAGAACTCGGGCGGAACACCAGGGGTGACGTAGGGCACGCCAGCCGGCACGGCACCGAAAGGAATCGGCGCGACATAGGGGGCAGCAGGCTGGCTACCGTAGCCCGACTGTGGCGCGGTGTGGAGCTCCTGATGCGCCTGAAGGGTGTGGCCCGAGAAGACATGGGGTGGGGGTCGCAACATGGGCATGCTTTACGCATGCACGGCCCCCGTCCAGGGGTTGTAGCCGGTGCTCCAAGGTGGTGGTGGCTACCGGTTCGTGAAGTGCGGCGGCAGCTACTACTGACCACCTTGGCCGCCGCCATTGCCGTCGTTGCACGGACCACCATTCCGACTACGGGAGCGATTGCCACCATTATCGCCATTTCATGACTGCTACAACTGGGAAGGAGTCGGCTGCTGGTCCGGCGGATGCGTTCGATAGGTAGGTGCTAGAGGGGGTCGCACAGAGGCGCCACGGAGAGTCTAACAATAATGGCGGTGTGGACATCGTGCTTGTGTATGTTCTTCATGCGCCGTTCCTCAAGGCGGGGATAGGCCATCGCCCGCTCTTAGGTTGGATTCGCCATGAGAGTGAGGTTGGACGCAAAGTTGTCGAAATCTTAATTGAAGCTCGCTGTGAAGGTGGAGAGTAGAAGCTCATCCCCAATCTTGAACCTGATTTCATTAAGCTCGTCGGCGAGAGTCTTGAGGCGAAGGAAATAGGTGTTGATGGTGGAGTCGTTTTGATGATACCGAAAGAACTACTGCAGGAAAATAATCTGCTGAAGCCTGCTGTCGGTGAAGAAGCCACTTATCTTTGTCCACACCGTGTAGGCATCATCCTCATGGCGAACGACAGTGTGGAAGATGTCTGACCAGAGGTGAGGAAGAACCATCGTATGAGGGTGGCGTCGATGGCCATCCAGGTTGTAGGGGGAGAGCGCGAGGTGGTTCCGGGAACACCCCTCTTGCTCCTCCCCTCCTTCTCGTCTTGGGGTCTTCCTTGCCGGAAAGCGTAGCCAGAGCCACGCCTGCTCTTTGTCCTTGGCGGTTTCTGTGGTGTTTGAAACAACACTGATACTGGTGAAGTAGTGCGGATAAACAATGGGGTTTACCAGGTTCGGGCCCTCTAGAGACGTAATGCCCCACTCCTGCTTGTCTGATCTTTCTCGCTGGGGGTGGATCTTAACACAGTACAAGATGATCCTCTGGGAAGGATTCCCTATACTACGCTCCTCTCCTATCCTTGAGGTGGGTATTTTTAGCCCAAGGATGATCCCTTGGGTTTTCCTAGATCTCTGATGAGTTTTGCGATGAGCTCCCCAGGTCCAGCCTTGTCTGGGCCAACCTCCCCTCTTGGTGGTGGATGTCTCCCTTTTAAAGCTCAAGGGGATCATCATAGAACCACCGACTTCTACAATGATTGTGATTATAGTATTTGTCTTCATGCTTGCGTGGAGAGTCTCGAAGTCTTTCGGGAAGCTTCAACGGTGGCGCGGTGACAGCTGGGTCATGCGTGCGCTGAGTTGCCATGGAGGCTAGAGCCATGTGCCGCGGCTCTCCTGCCATGCGGTGGCCGTTGCCTTCTAGCGCATTGAATGCACTACTCGCCTGGCCGGTCGGTGGGAGACAACTAGGCTCCCACTTTCTTGATGCCAAGATGGAATGTTTCTCTGAGAGGTGAACGCCGCTTCGGGAAACGGTTCCTCCGATTTCCTTTTCGTTGGTGTTCTTCTCGGTACGATGCGTCTGCCGAGGCACCGCTCCCTTGTTGTTGCCTTCTAAAATGCCACTCATATTGCGGGATCTTGGGTGTAATATGCATGAGTACCACCTTTCGCGGTCCTTGACGGAGAGCAAAGGGAAGGGCCGCCCATTCTACCATTGGAATGGTCCGAAAATGTACTGCCAGGGACAGGAAAATGAGACACCCCGGTTCCCTATTACTGACATAGTTGGAGTCGCGTCCCATGGCGAGGACGTTGGCGGTGCCGTCCACGTGTTCACGAAGATTGTACACCTGAAAGAGGAGATTGAAGTATATTTTTCAGGTGTAGTAGTTGGATTTTTCATGGGAGAGTTTGGCGGGGACGTGATCTTGCATAGGAACAACACAGATGAGGGAGGAAGTGGGAACCCCGGAGGCAGAGCCGATGGAGGAGGCAAACGGATTTGTAATGCCACTTCTATTTCTGGAGAACGACATGACGGCAGCTCGGATCAGGAACTAGTGATCTCTAGGGTTAATAGGAGCGAGTGAGACTAGAGGGCAGGTAGGCGATCGAGATAGGAGTCGGGAAATCGAGAGATTTCGAGTTGCTGGTGAGTCATAAGATGGTTTTTCTTTCGAGGTTTTCGGGCTGTAGAACAATTGTTCTACAGTATTTATTGAAAGTAATATTCACAAGAGTACAAATATGATATAGAAAACCTCAAAAAAATCGGCCAATGCTTTTTCGATCACTAATCATGGCTGTTGAAAGGTGATGAGAATCCAATCTTGAAGTAAGTGTTGGTGCATAAGCTTGATCTTGTGCAGCAATAGATTTAGATCTTGCCGTAAGTTATTTCTCCAGCGCACAATACTAGTTGGGATGCTTCTGAAAATGTAGTCGTTACATTGAGCCTAGATGTTCAACATCCCATGATAGCAATTTCCCAAGAAATTACTTTGGGAATGTTGTCTGTCAAGTTAATCAATTCTTCAAATGTGGAGAACCCTCTATTCCAATTGTTGACGGAGTGCCAGCAATTAAGTGCAAAATCACAATTCCAAAATAGGTGTTGTGAAGTTTCTTCAATTGATTGATGGCATAATTCACATGAAAATGAGGGCAGATGAAAAGTTTTCCTTCTCAGAAGATTCCTTGTGTTTACCCTATCATGGATGAGCAGCCAAATGAGTATCGTATGTCTCAGCATGGCAGAGTTTTTCTAAATCTTCTTAAAAATATAGTGTAAGTTGTTCTGACCACTGATTTCTTTGTACATCTTTGAATCTGAATATTTAATACTGCTCCAAGCATAAGTTCTAGAATCCCATTCGTTACTAAGTTGTACATTAGCCACCAGATTATTCAATTGCTGGTATTGGTTGTAGACAGTGGTAGACTTTGGAAGATTGAAAAATTCTTCAGGTTCCTGGTGTAGGGTATATTGTTCAAAGCTGATGTGCTGGTTTTCAGAAAAAGAATATAACTCAGGTAATATATCTTTTAGCACACCGGATCCCCAATCTTCTTTCCAAATAAGGGTGTTCATTCCATTACCAATCTTTGCCTCTGAATGTTCCTTGAAAGCAGGGATGAGTTACAAAATGCTTTTCCACCAATATGATCCATTTCGAGTGTTGTTTAGGTGACCAGTGGGATAATAAGTGGACCAAATCATCTTCACCCAGGGCAGATCTAGGTGGTTGAAGAACTTGTGCAGGAATTTCATTTGTAGACAGATGTTTTGGGTCTCAATATTCATGATGCAAAGTCCTCCATGAGCCTTGGGTGTGCATACCCTGTTCCAAGCAAGAAGGGCAGGCCCTCTATTGTCTTGACAATATTTTCTCCAAAGACAATGTCTGGGGTATTTTTTAATCTGTTCAATCACCCCTTTTGGAAAGGTCAGAGTACTCATGTAAAGAGTAGGAAGGCTAGTGAACACAGATTTGAGCGGAACCATTTTTTCACCCATGGATAGTAAAGTTCAACACCCTGCTAATATGTTTTCAATTCTCTTCATCAATGGAGAGTATTCTTCCATTTTTGGTCTTTTATAATTCAGAGGTAACCCCAGATAGGTAAATGGGAATGTTCCAATGGAGCAACCCAAATTATGAGCTAGAATCATTGCGGGATTGTGATCAATATTTATAGGCATCATCATGGATTTTCCATAGTTCACTTTCAGACCAGTGAAAAGTGAAATGAGCCAACATAATTTTGAGGTGTTGAAGTTGGTTGTTGGATGATTGCATGATCATGATGGTGTCTTCTACATATTGGATTATGGGGAAATCCTTGCAAGGGAAGTTAGCTATGGGGTGTTCAATTATTTGATTAACCATGGATTCATTCATGATAGTTTGTAGCATGTCTGCTGAAAGCACAAATAAAAGTGGAGAGAGGGTCTAACAGCCCAGATTTCACAAAAATTAAAAAAATAGTTTTTGGTATGAATTGTTTGATTGTCTGATTTTTTCCGGTGTTTGCATCCCCGATTTATCGATCGGCGATTATTTTTCCCCTCCTATCTCGTACCGGACGAAACTGACCCTTGCTACCCTGACACTCGACCTTTGCGACACCGGGTTTCACCCGATCACCGTCGCGAAACCCGCACGAGACCAGCCGCAGCCAACAGAACGAAAAACCTCGTTTAATAGTTAAACGAGTTATATATATAGCATGCCGGAAAGTGTTCTCGAAACGGTTCCAACGCGAGGGAAACGCCGCTGGCTCGACGCGCTGATCGCGCAGTTCGAAGTTTTACCCGAATCGGAGGTCCCGCGGACCCCCGACGGTCAGAAAGGTGAGCACCGCGCGCGCGAGAGGAAAACCGGGGATGTTTTTGCAAACTGCCAGCCACCTGGGATATATAAAGACCACCACTGTAACAGCCCAGATTTTCAAAAATTAAAAAAATTGTTTTCGGTGTGAATTGTTTGATTGTCTGATATGTTTGTGGTGTTTGCGTCCCCGATTTATCGATCGGCGATTATTTTCCCCCCTCTTATCTCGTATCGGACGGAGACCGACCCTTGCCACCCTGACACTCGACCTTTGCGACACCGGGTTTCACCCGATCACGTCGTGAAAAGCGCACGAGACCAGTCGCAGCCAACGGAACGAAAAACCCCGTTTAATAAGTAAACGGGATATTTTTATAGCACGCCGGGAAGTGTTCTCGGAACGGTTCCAACGCGAGTTGAACGCCGCCGTCTCGACGCGTTGATCGCGCGCAGTTCGAAGTTTTACCCGAATCGGAGGTACTGCGGACCCCCGGCGATCAGAAACGTAAACACCGCGCGCGCGAGAGAAAAACCGGGGATGCTTTTGCAAACTGGCAGCCACCTGGGCTATATAAAGACCACCACACTCCCACCCCTTTCTAGGGTTTCCCTAGCCACACAATTGCAGCCACACCCCCAGATTTGCTCCAAATTTCGCCTAAAATCCCCTGCACCTCGAAACCCTATATCCCAGCGCACCCGAGCCATCGGATCGCGAGATCGACGCTCATGGAGCTGCCACGTCGCCTCCAGCCCCTCCACCTTCCTCCTCCAGCGCCCGGGTCCGTTCTGGGCCGCGCCTCGCAGCCTCCCGAGCTTCCCGTGGCGTAGCCACGCCGGCAAGCCTCTCCGGCCGTGCTGCCGAGGCACCTCCTCTCTCCTCCCCGCGCTTCTGCTCTCTTCCTCCCTCTCTCCTCCCGCTTCTCACCCTCCTCTCCTCCTCGCAGGAACACCAGCGCCGCCGACCGCCTTCTTGCCATGGACGTCTTACGACCGAGATCGAGGCACCCCGCGCCGCACTGGAGCACCGCCCGCCATCGCCCGGACCGGATCCGCCGCCCCCTGTGCATCCGGCGTCGCCACGCCCCTACCGGTGGCCTGCCTTGCCCGCTGCCTCGCCGGAGAGCAGGCCGGCGATCCCTGGCGGCCGCCACGCAGCCGTGGCCCCTCGGCCTGGATCCCGCGTGCAGGCGTGGCCGCCAGCCAACCGCCGCTGCGGCCCGTGTGGGCCGGCGCGCCCCCAGGGCCCAGTCCGCCGCCCTTTTTCATTTATTTATTTATTGTCTCTGTTTTTTTTCCTTAGCACCCTGTGATTTTTTCTGTCCTGGAATTAATTGTTGCTGATTCAATTTTGCGAGTAGTTTTGCGGTAAATCTATAGCTCGGATCACGTTGCGCCCAAAAAGGAAATTGCTTAGAATTATGTGTACTTCAATCCATCTTTTGTGAGCATTTGCATTTGAGGTCATCTTGATTGTGTACTTTCTGGTCAAACAGGACCACTGGTCGTTAATTGCAACTGCTGTTGTTAAACTGTCTGAAAATTGTTGCTTGATTGAAACTTCGGGCGACAGTTGCTTCGCAACCGTACGTCGGAATTGAGTGATTCCTTTTGCATTGCGTTAAGAATTGTTGCTACTTCAGTTTCATGCATTCACATGCCATAATTTCTTGCTGCGTCATGATTGTATCTTGATCCAAAGTAGCTAACTTGCTGTTATTGTGCTGCTGTTTATATTTTGTTGCAACTTCGGTCGATGAGTGTGTCGCGACCGTTTATCGGAATTGAGTGATTCCAATTGCATATTTTTAAGCAGCATGTCTAATTTCATTACATGTATTGCATTGTCATGATATGCTTGCTGGTCATATAGTTATTGATCTCCAAAGTTGATATACCGCTGTTTTTGACAGCCACCTCTGTTTTTCTCTAAGTCTGTAACGTTCCGATGCCATGTTTTTTGCTTAATATCCTTTGATCTATGATGCCTATTTGCATGATTCTTTTTGCCATGCCTTCCCTGTCATATCTACTTTAGTTCCATATCATTTGTGAGCATGTTTGCATTGATTATCCTGTTTATGCATTGCTCTAAAGTGTGTTTCGTGATGTTGGCAGATTGTGCCCGTAACTTGTTTTTGCTTGTATCTTTTTAACCGTAACTCCGTTTGGGGTGTTCTTTATATTTAACTTGATTAGTTTTTCGTGTACTTTGTGTTTATGCTATTGTTTTCTGTTGTTAACAAACCTAAAGTATGGTTTAGGACAGAACAGTACCAAATCTTTTAATACTCGCGGGGTACTTAGTGTTATGCCATGTTTAGGTTGTGCCTCGCTTAAATTGACTAGCATAGATAGTTTACTTTGTGCTTCACCTCTTGACATGTTTGTGTGCTATGACATGCTTGCTTGAGTTACCATTTATACAACCTTTGTTGATCACCTGTAGCTAAGCAAATTGAACCTCCGTAAACGTGCGGTATTCGTCGTGTGTGATCGATACCCCACTTAAACTGTTAGTAACTGTTCTCGACGATAGATCCGTATCGCGTTGCCGTGTCGTGTGTTGTCTTCTTGATCTTGTGTTACCCCGTAGTAATAGAATGCTTGCTCGTTGATTGCTTTCCAGTGTTTATCGTCTTGTGTGCTTCCGCGGGTACCTTCGGAGACGATGCGAGCTTGCGATCAACTACACCTTCGGAACCCGACTTATCAACAGGCAAGGACTATACATTACTTATGATCCATTCTATTTCAACCAGCGGTTTTCATGCTAGTCTAGCATAGGTTCGATGTTTGATCCTACCACATGTTTACAGCCTCTTTCAAACCGATACAGCCATGTCCCTTCCCAGCCATAACTTCATCAGTAGCATGAATTTATTCTTTGATATTGGTTGTTCTTTTTGCCCATTTTTTCAATCCATGTCTCAATCTTTAGAATTTGGTAGTGATAGTTTTGGCTGAGTCCTGTTGTAATAGTGGTTCCTTCCAGTAATTTTCCACAAATTCTTTGAAACCTGTTAGTTTCATCCAATAATTTTCAAATATTAAAATCTTGGCTTTGGGAATATAAGTGCCAATCTGAATCACAAAGTGTTTTGGTAAGATAAAGTCCATGCTTCTAATGTGAAAACCCAATCTAACTTATGTAGCAATGGGGATATCTGCATATTGCTCGAAGTGAAAGCTCTACCTTTTATTGGTATTTCAATTATTCCCTGGTTACTGATGGCCTCATTGAATTGTAACATATCATTGAAATGCCCCCCTGCTCTGTTTCTATTTTTTGGGTATCTGATATAGTTAAAGTCGCCCATAATAATCTAGTTTGTCTCATCAGGCATATCAATCTGGCTAAACCATTAAAGAAAATCCATTCTGGTCACCCCTTGGCATGGTCCATAAATATTAGTGAGAATCCAATAATCAGTTTTTATCCTGGAAGTGAATCTAACAGAAATGGAATAATCATTCTTAAAAAAAGTTTCTCCAGAAAATAGTGAGTCATTCCATGTTATAATACACTAGTGCGCAGCGTAGCTATCAAAATGGTTTTTGACCCCTATCACCAATGGGAATCGAAACCGTCGCCTTGCACTCGGTTACGATAGGGGGGCCTATTCCATACGATAGCCAAAAACCATTTCCTATGGATAGTCCACGCAGACGCACAAGATAACTTGAACGTTTGAGATGACCTTTTTATCGCAAACACTTATCCACGAATGTCCGTCTGAGATTATTATCGTATAGCATACATTTAATATAGAAACTAGGTTTGTGTTGAGTTATAAAATCCCAAACGCTGGTGTTTCAGGAACTGCGTGGGATATCCAAATGCTCGTGTGGTTTCAGAATTGAATCCAAAACGTTCTTTTCGTCCAAATTGTGTGTGTTGTACGCTGAATAATACAAACGGTTGTGCACAAAATATGGTGTGGAATTATAAATAAATCCCCAACGCTGATTTCTTATCGAACGTGTGTGATGTACGCACCTATCTGTGGCGAAATTATATGCAGAAGCGTGCGCAATGATGTAACTACAAAAAGGACTATTTAGCAATATATTAATGTGAAACATTTTAGTCATTATTTAATTGTTGAAAGAAGGACATTTATAACAAAAATGTTCCCACCAGATATATATATATATAACACAGTGTTATTGAAATCACAGTACAATCAGCAGGTAGTACAACCAGCCACAATATAGAAGCATCAAATCTTTGTTATTACAACCTTCGCGAAGTACAGTTTCATAGTCTGTAGATAGACAGATGAATCTCGTCTGGGAAGCTGTGGAAGCGGAATGCAAAAATTGACCCTACGATAATGTTGAACGCATGTGCGACTTTAGCCCAGTGAGTGTTGATGATTGTCCGTCCATCGTTCATCCTCTTCAGGAATACTTCAATATTATAGCATGGGCGTTGAACAAAAATCTTTCTTGCCTCTTGACCAAACAGGTGGGTTGAGAGGTAATCATCGGTGAACTGCTTCAGAAAAGACTGCATGCAAAGATGGGCATAAGTATCGTTTCTCGGTATTGAAATTGTGTGCATATGAAAAAATACGGTACGGGGGTAAATTAGTACCGTCTTACAGCAAACTAAAGTCTTCTTAATTGTTCAGACAAAGATTTTGGTGTCTTACGTGGCCAGTTTCTTTATCCTAACAATCTTTCTAAGTTTCTTGACTTGGTTGATGGTCATGGTGACCTCGTTTCCCCAGATGCAGAATGGGTCGAACAGTGGATCTAAACATCTCGTAAAAGGAGCTACAAGCAAGATGTAAATGTTAGATCCCAAACACTATCATTTTTCTTTCGATTGTATATTAATGAGTATAAGACCTTTAGACCAAGTGCATACCTCGGTTGTAAGTCTCAGAGCCAACCATTGCTAACCTGCAATTTGATGAAGTATAAAATGGTTAAGTAATGTATGAAATGGGGGAAATCAATGATAAGAGGTTCATTCATACAAAATGAATCATACAAACGATCAGATTCAAGACATGGAAATTCCAGCTAAGTAGCTACGATCGGATGTACGGAGCACTGGAACAGTGTTACGATTATCATGCACAAAGCGTACATTCAATCTCGTGAAAAAGAACGCAAACAGACTAAGAATGGATGATATGAAAATGAAAATTACTTCAAGATTGCAATGCTCATAGTCTAAACATAGTACAGTGGTATCTCGCTTGCCCCTTGAGTGAAGCATGACATAAATGCAGAGACGATCAATGATGACAGGTTCTCTCATGGAAACTAGACACTACAATGAATCCGCAAAAACATACAATCGAGCAGATTCAAGACATGGAAAGTCGATCAAGTAACTATAACATAAGAATCAGGATCAATGGAGGAGTAAGAGCATGCGCATGAGGAGGGCGGTCGGGATCTTACCGGAACAGGGCGAGCGGCGCGGCTAGCAGGGAGGGGGGCGACCGGCGTACATAGTCTAGGCCGCCGCGCGAGGTATACGGAATGGGGGGTTGCGCCGTGTAGGCCACCGCGCCCGGTGTGCGGAACATGGGCGGGGCTGCGCCGTGTAGCACTTCGCTGGAGTTGCCTGCGTCGTCTAGGCCGCAGCGCTAGGAGGAGCAGAGGAGGGTTTGAACAAGAAGGGGGGAATGTGGCCTTTGGTGGTGGAAGGAAGGAGGGGGCGGCTTAGATATTCCCGCGGCTGGCAAATTTTTTGGGTAGGTGGGGAGGATATAGGCGGGAGAAGTGGTATCACAGACGAACGTAGAAATAAATTTTTATGGGGTACCATCTTATCTCAAACGGGCAACTTTTTTACCCGAGTGAGATGATACGGGAATAGTGAAAAATTGGTGGTGGATGGAGAGATGGGCGGGTTAGATATTGAAGCGGCCAACGATATTTTTCGATAAGTGCTATCGCAAAGGTTTCTGCATATATATCCAGGTGTAATATACATGAACAAATATCCAGCCAATCAGGTCGCATAACCTTCTTCTCGCGGATCGTAGTAAGATCTCGTCTATCTTTCAGTGCTAGTGAAATCCAACGGCCAGCGTCCTACGTTATGGTTTACGAGATATTCCAAGGTCATTATACTAAAAAAGAATTCATTATATGCATTAAAATTTCTAAATGAAGTAAGAAACGTTTGAAATTTAATATGTTAGTGTGAATGCTTCATGTTGATCATATAAAAAGATTGGGGTTTAAAGGATTTAATAATAACATGATGCCCTTGTGTTGTGATTGTTTCCAATCGAAACCCTGAAACTTCGAATTGAATGGTCTGATTTGTGAACGAAATGTATCTAATTTGTCTAGTAATCCACTGAAACTTTTAGCACGGACCATGTTCGTGAAATGACGACAACATCACAACTCTCATCCTTTTTAGATGTCACTTGAATTGATTTTCAATTCCAAGGCCATTAAGCTCAAAAATAATTCATTATATGCATTTAAATTGCCAAATGAAGTCAGAAACGTTTGAAATTTCAGCATGTTACTATTAATGCTTAATGTTGATCATATAAAAATATTGGGGTTTAAAGGATTTAAGAATAACATGGTGCCCTTGTGTTGTGATTATTTCTTATTGAAACCCTGAAACTTCGAACTGAATGGTCTGATTTGTGAACGAAGTTTATCTAATTTATCTAGTAATCCACTAAAACTTTTACTGTCGGGACCCGGGGTTAGCGTATGCAAGTCCCGCTACAACACAATCATATGGAGAGCCGAGAGCCGTACCCACTTGTCTAAGCAGAAAATTCCAAGCACAGAATGCTCTCAGAAAGCATCGAACGTGAGGGGCATCCCATCCAGGTCGGATGATCAACTGAGATGGGTCCTCATCATCCGCACACAAGTTTAAATGAGATGGGTGGTGAACTCCCATACTCATAGACAAGTCGCCTCAACCATACTATCGATTGTATTATAACACTTACATAGACTTACTCCAGCCCGATCACTTAGTCGGGGTCTAGGGCGGGCTCGATCATACAACAAAGTGTGCACGTGACAGAGTCACGAGCAATTGCATCGCGATGCCCCAAGCTGCGCACATCTAAGGGCCACTTGGTGTATAAAAGACCGCCAGCTAGATCACAACTAAGGTATCGAAAACCCATACTAAGACATTCATGTTATAATCATACACGCATCACACATGTCTAGTATGAACAGCGAGTATCGTTGCAATTATCTACAAAGTTTACAATTGTATTGATAACTCTTATAGAGTGCACACAGAGATCACAAGTCTGTGATCCAACATTACATCAAACATGCGGAAGAAAAGTAGGTCTGAGTACAGACAAGTTTAACAAATGGCTTAAGAAGCCTTATCTATAAAAAAGCCCTTCCACGTGGGACCAGTCGTCTGACTGGGACTGCACTACCTTGGCTTCAATCGTCGATCTTCAGGAAGAATCCACCTTCGGGGTCAGTGGGTTCATCTAAAACATAGAATAAGAAAACGTGAGTACAAAGTCGTACTCAGCAAGACTTACATCAGAACTAAACTACTCATGCTCAAGTTTCAAGGTAAAGGGGGGTGGGGTTTCAACATGCAGAAGTGGTAGCTTTGACTAGGCTAATCCTGTACTACGAGTACCAGACTTGAGGTAAGAAGCGTACACGAGTCCACTACCAAGTCTCCAACCAATACACCACTATGGATACTTCCTCGACTTCCCCACGAGGAAGCACGCCATAGCACTCACGCTTATCTTGCGAGTTTTAGAGTATCCATTCAAGTTGTCTTATAATCAGGTACAGGTTCCAAGCAGTACATGACCGCGGACGCGGCTATTCGAATAGTTTTGTTAACCTTGCAAGGGTGTAAACTACACACACATGACCATCAGTTACCGCCAGGTCTCGTCACCATTCAAGGGGTGCCGGCGAGAATGTTCACCACGACACTTCGCTCACAACCTTTCTATTCCAGGAGTCGACTATCTGAGGTAGATTCCGCTCGAGAGCCCGGCCGGATCAACGATACGACAATGTAGGCAACCGAGACGCCATCCGAGAAGATGGTTTCGCTGTCTGACAGATCCACCCACATATCTATATGATGCAACCTTTCATCCATTATGTTTCTATGCGTATGCCAAATGGACAGCCCAAACTAATGTGACTCCTGGACATCAACACGGATCAAGGTACTAGGCCGAGAGGGGTCCGTGAGCCCAATGTGTGGTTGTACTCTTTGTCTTGGATTACCATACAAGAACTCGGTGCTTAAGGTGGTGTTCAACGAGACAACCCACTGTGTACTCCTACACAGCTTCTCATCGTTCACCTTGTATTAGGGTGGATTCACCGACACAGTTTCACCTTCATCAGTAACCTGAACACAACCATCCCGACTCACAGATCAAAGTAACCTCATTGTAACCTCTAAGCATGCAATAAGATGTAACAGTTGTAGGGGTCACATGATATCAAAAAACTCCTATGTCAGCTAGGATTGTGGTTTGCTTACTATTGTGACAAGATGATAGGTCATTTATCGGATATGGGTTCAACTATGCGGTAGAATCGATAACAAGGTGATCATGCTAATCAATGCATAAGCGAGACTGAGAGGGAAATGGGTTTTTATAGACATGATCAATGGGGTTTGCTTGCCTTGCTGACGATACCCGGGTCTTAACGGTGGTCTTCTTCTTCGGGGGTGATCACCATCTCGGAGGCACTATTACCTGCACAAACATCAACAAAGGGGGGGGCAACATTGAATGTAAATGAACAAACACATGCTTATGTTGTCACATGATGTGAATGGTATTGATGTGACCTAGGTTCAATTTGTCACATGTTAATTGAAGTTGATTTGAAAAGTTAATTCAAATTCAAACTCCAAATGTTGTTCAAATTAGCCAAGTTGCATTTGCTTTTGTTTGTTCTTTGTAAACCATCTTGACATGTGTATGATATTCCTCTGATGTTCAATTGAAATGGTTTGCATTACAATGGTTCAAATTAGAATAACATCTGAATTTAATTTGAATTAATTCCAATTAAGCCAAATAGCAAAAGCTACTGGTCCCAATTTAAGATCAACTCAAACATGGTTGAAAGTTGATTATTTGGATAGAGAATTTTCTGCTGATCATTATTCACATGTTATTTGTCCAATTTGGAGTTAATATGAATTTTCTATGAATTTTAGAATTTTAATTGATTTTCTGGATTTTCTGTAATTTATTTTAAATAGGAAAAGACTTATTGCGTCATGCTGGCATCAGCATGACGTGGGGGGGGGGGTTGTCTGACCAGTGGGCCAGGCATGTCACTAGCTGGGGGGTTTAATCCTCTCTGTTTAATTAACAGAGAGGGGTTAGGGGCCAGGGGGGCCCACCTGTCATAGGCTAAAGGGTCATTAGGGGGGTGATTAGGTTAGCTCTAATGTTAGGTCGCCGCCGGTGACACTGTTGCCCGCCGGAGTTCCACTGGGAACGCAATTTCGTGCACGAGAGGGGAAATGGAGAGCACGAGCGCGTAGCATAGGGTCATGCACACCTCGTGGTGCCAAAGGGGAGTCTTGGAGAGGATCTGGAGCACGTCGGCATCGTCTAAGGCGACGGCTGGAGCGTTGTAAAGGCGACCTCGACGAAATCATGCGCGGATTAGAGCGGGGAAAGGGGGAAAAGGACCGTGAGCTCACCCAGGCCGTGTTGACGGTCACAGCGGCGCCGGAGACAGGCTGGTGGAGGGGAGATTGCTCGCCGAAGCTCCGCGGAGGCTGAAGCTTCTCGGTGAAGCTTGTGTTGCTTGCGGTCAGCTTGAGCTCAAACCAAAGGCGCGAATCGACGGAGGCTTCAGCTGCGGTTCTCCTGGACACGAAGGCGCTGCCTGGAACGGCTGGTGACCACGCAAATAGACGACGGCGGCAAGGTCGGGCACTTGGGTGTGCACAAGATTCGCGAGAGGGATAGGGGGAGAGCGAGCAGGGAGGGGGGGAATGGATGTGGTGGCCTTCCAGGCGTGTCCAGGCGCCAGGGGATGGAGAGAGGGAGGAAGGTAGCTACCTGGCACGCCCACGGCGGTCGCCGGCGTACTGCCTGCCTGCCTGTCCTGGGGAGGAAGACGTATGTGCCCTCCCCAGGTGGGCTGGGCTGGGGCAGGAGGTGGGAAAAGGTAAGTGGGCCTCTTCTCTCTCTCTGCTTTCTGTTTTTCTTTTTATTCTTTCTGTTCTTTTGTTTTTCTCTGGTAAAAATACCAAGGCATTTTATAAAAATTCCAAAATAATTTTTAAAGACTTGGGTGACCAGTAGCAAACCACATCCAAGTTATGGGCATTTTTTAAATTCAACACATTTGAATTTCAAATCAAATAGGGGTCAAATTTAATTTCCAAGGCACATTTTGAATTTTTGAAGATTCCATGGGAATGGGAATGAACCCAAACCACTTTTAAAATGATCACCATCATTTATAGGAATTTTCCAAATATTCAAATGGTTTTTGGAAAAAGATTTTTATCTGGCCATTTGAATTAATTTCTCAGGGCTTTCTTTTCCCCATTTTTGATTTTCTTTTGAAATTTTCACATTATACAAAGGGACAAGCAAGCCCTAGCACTTACCCTAGTTGGGGTTCTGACAACTCTCCCCCACTCAACAGAATCTCGTCCCGAGATTCAGAAGTCGTCGGGAGGAAGGTGGGGTAGTCGGCACGGAGGCGGTCTTCTGTTTCCCATGTAGCTTCTTTCTCAGAGTGATGTGACCATTGCACTTTCATAAACTTGATCTTCTGATGAAGAGTGACACTCTCTACTGAATCAAGAATACGAACAGGGTACTCTCGATAAGAAAGGTCATCTGTGAGATCAAGCGTTTCATGGTCGACTACGCGGATGGGGTCCTTGAAGCAACGCCTAAGTTGCGACACATGGAATACATCATGTACCCGGGAAAGGAGCGGGGGTGGTTCAAGTTGGTAGGCAACTTCTCCACATTTAGCAAGAATGCGGAAAGGTCCGATGTAACATGGGGGCAACTTGCCTTTGATACCGAATTGTTGGGTTCCCTTCAGAGGAGTAACCCGAAGGTAAGCCTTCTCATCCAGATTGTAGCTTTCTTGCCTATGATGACGATCATAGTAGCTTTTCTGACGAGATTGAGCGGCTTTCAATCGATCATGAACAATGCGAACTTTCTCTTATGCTTCCTTGATCACATCCGGTCCAAAGATATGTCTTTCACCGGTTTCTGACCAGTTTAGGGGTGCTCGACATCTTCTTCCATAGAGGAGTTCAAAAGAAGCCATGTTCAGACTAGATTGGAAACTATTGTTATAAGGAAACTCGACAAATGCAAGAGATTTCTCCCAATTCTTCCGAAAGATATAACACAAGCTCTGAGCATGTCTTCCAGAATTTGGTTAACCCTTTCAACTTGACTGCTAGACTGTGGATGGAAAGTTGTGCTAAAGGAGAGATGAGTTCCCATAGCATTCTGAAATCTTCCCCAGAATCTAGAGGTGAAAAGGCTACCACGATCAGAATTGATTTCCAAAGGAACACCGTGAAGAGACACAATTCTAGAGACATACAAGTCCGCTAACTGGCTAGCAGTTATAGACTCGAGAACGGGAAGGAAGTGAGCAACTTTGGAGAGTATATCAACGACAACGAAGATGGCATCATTTCCTTTCTGGGTTTTTGGAAAGCCAGTGATGGAATCCATACTGACTTTGTCCCATTTCCACTCTATAATAGGAAAAGGTTGAAGAGTGCCAGCAGGTCTTTGATGTTCTGCCTTAATGCGAGACAAACATCACATTCGGCAACAAATCGAGCAATGTCTCTCTTCATCCTAGGCCACCAAAATCTCTGGCGTAGATCTCGGTACATTTTTGTGCTACCGGGATGAATCGAGAGGGGTATGTCATGGGCTTCTTTAAGGATGAGTTGCCTTAGATCCCTATTCTTAGGTACTACCAAACGATTTTCAAAGAATACCATTCCTTTGCTATCTGTGGAGAAACATTTAGCAACTCCGCTAGCAATGTTCTCCTTGATCCGGTGAACACCACGTGCACGCCTTTGGGCAACTATGATTTGATCCTCAAGAGTTGGTTTCGCCACCAAGGTAGAAAGAAAACCATGAGGAACTATCTCAAGATTGAGCTTGCGAAATTCCTCAGGAAGAAGTGGTTGATACTGTTGTAACATGAGGTTGTTACAATACGACTTATGACTTAGTAAATCAGCCATGACATTGGCTTTTCCTGGGGTGTAAGAAATTCCTAAGTCATAATCTTTTATCAACTCTATCCAGCGTCTTTGCTTGAGATTAAGATCTGGCTGGGTGAATATGTATTTGAGGCTTTGGTGATCAGAATAGATCTCACAACGATTACCAAGGAGGTAATGTCGCCAAGTCTTCAGGGCATGAACCACGGCAGCGAGTTCAAGATCATGGGTAGGATAGTTCTCTTCATGTGGACGCAATTGGCGTGAAGCGTATGCTACCACATGTCGATCTTGCATAAGTATGAATCCTAACCCTTGCCATGAAGCATCACAATAGATCTCGAAATCCTTCTTGGTGTCTGGAGGCGCAAGTACGGGTGCAGAAGTCAATCTTCTTTTCAGCTCTTGAAAGCTTTCCTCGCACTTGGGGTCCATTGGAATTTCTTATCTTTCTTGAGGAGTTCAGTTAGAGGCTTTGAAACTTTGGAGAAGTTCTCAATGAAGCAGCGGCAATAGCTTGCTAAGCCAAGAAAAATCCTAACTTGCTTAACCGATTCAGGTGGAGTCCAGTCAAGGACGGCCTGAAATCTGTCGGGATTGACAGCAATGCCTTTGGCAGAAATCACGTGGCCTAAGTAGGTCACTTCTGGTAACCAAAATTCGCACTTAGAGAACTTGGCATAAAGGCGATGCTCTCGAAGTTTCATCAATACCAGCCTAAGATGCTCGGCATGTTCTTCTTCATTCTTCGAGTATATAAGGATGTCATCGAGGTAAACCACGACGAACTTGTCCAAATACTCCATGAAGATCGAGTTCATCATGAGTGAAAAAGTAGCAGGGGAAACCGAAGGACATGACGGTGAACTCGTAAAGACCATAACGAGTAGTGAAAGCCGTCTTGGGAACGTCCTCGTTTCGGATCTTGATTTGATGATAGCCTAATCTCAAATCCATCTTGGAGAAGACTGAGGATCCAGCAAGTTGATCATAAAGATCAGTGATCCTGGGCAGTGGGTACTTGTTCTTTATCGTCACTAGATTTATCGGGCGATAGTCTACGCATATCCTTTCCATTCCATCTTTCTTCATTACGAACAGAATGGGGCAACCCCATGGCGTTGAGCTAGGGCAGATGAAGCCTTTTGCCAACAAAGCTTCAAGTTGGATTTTTAGCTTAGCTAACTCACGTGGGGCCATTTTGTATGGGCGTCCGGAAATTGGGGTTGTGCCTGGCATAAGATCTATGATGAATTCTACACATCTGTCCGGGGGCATCCCTGGAAGTTCTTCGGGAAAGACATCCGGGAATTCATGAACCACCGGAATATCTTCAAGGTCAGGAAGGGGAAGCACATTCAAAGTATGCATCTGGGTTCTAGAACTGGGTGAGGTGTAGTCAATTGTCTGGCCTGAAGGATGGGTGAGTTTTGCTGACTTGTATTTACAATCAAGGAAAGAATTAGGTCTTGATAACCAATCCATTCCTAGGATGACATCAATGTCTAAAGACTTGAGGGCTATAAGAGAAGCAAAGGATACTAGACCCTCAATTGCAATTTGATTTCCATGGCTTACTCTATTAGTTTGCCACTTTGAACCAGGAGTTTGAATTATCATTGGAGAAAACATTTCTTCAAAGGGGAACTCATGCCGAAGTGCATAACTCTCCGACATGAATGAATGAGATGCTCCTGGATCGAAAAGAACATAGGCGGGAACCTGATTGACTGGGAGTGTGCCAAGGATGACGTCAGAAGTAGCAGTAGTTTCCTCAACTGAGATTTGGTTCACATATCCACTACTTGTGGCTGAAAGCTTTGCTGGGATGGTTTTGGTGGGGGATTTCTTTGAAGGCTTATGACTAGGTCGACGGGGAGCCACAAACACTGAAGGGCATTGTCGAAAGTAATGGCCTGGAAGACCACACGTGAAACACATCCTACCTGAATTTCTGGGAGTAGGATTACTTGATTGTACACCATCATTCCTGGGAAGAACAATGTGTTGAGGTGGATGGCATATATTGGATGGTGGCCTCTGAAGAAGGTTTGGAGGTATGGCACTAGTTGGAATCCATATTCGTCTTTTCTGAGGGGCTGAACTTGAAGAAGGAGCAAACTCTCGAGCATGCTTGCGAGACTCTTCGAACACTTCATTGCCATGCTCAGCTCTGAAGGATCTGTTGACTAAATCCTCAAAGGTGACAAATTCAAGGAGGTTGACATCATGGCGAAGTATAGGGCTAAGTCCCTTACGGAACCTTGCCTGCTTTCTGGCATCGGTGGTGATCTCATCTTGGGCATATCGAGCAAGACGGTTGAACTCTCTCACATACTCATGCATGGACATCTCTCCTTGAGTCAAATTGCAGAACTCTTCCTTCTTGTGCTCCATTAACTCATCTAGAAGATGGTACCCTCGAAAGGCATCATGGAACTCCTGCCAAGTCACTAGGTGACCATCAGGCTGCATTGCAACATAGTTCTCCCACCATTCAGCAGCAGCACCTTCCAGAAAGTATGCCGCAAATATAACTCGATCATTGGGAGCAACATGTGCTGTCCCAAGCTTACGCTCGATGCAACGGAGCCAATCATTGGCTTCAAGGGGCTCGGAATTATTTCAAAATACCGGTGGCTTGAGGAGGATGAAATCATGAATGCTCACAACCACATTGCGCTGACGAGCGGTATTCTGCTCGATGAGCTCCAAAAGGTGTGTTTGATCACGTCGATTCCGCTCAACTTCCATCATGATTTCTGCCGCAAAAGGCGGTGGTGGAGTTTCATCATCATTTCGATCCCGAACACGGTCTCGATCTCGAAGAACAGCACTACGAGTTCCACCTGACATCCTGTGTGATAAAAATCAACAATCAGAACAGGTTGTACGATGGAATCAAAGATAAGAGGACATGATTTCTGAAGAAAGGATCATAATGCAAAGGCAAAGATTCATAGAAACATGAGATAAATAGGGCAGCATAACGGCTACACCGGGATGGAAAATGAAACAACCTTGAAGAGATTGGACAGAACTTCTTCATTGAACTCAAAATACGGAGACTCTGGATGACCACAACAATCCTACGGCTACAAGGAAGCACTCAACAAGATGTTCTAGTAAGACATAGATGAGCCTAGTCCTATCATCCCATAGGAAAGATAAGGGTGACTCAGAACTCAGATCGATGAGGGTAAGGAGAAAAAGAAGCCTTATGTTGTTGCCTTTATACCCAAGTAACTATATAACTATAGAATGCTAGACTCGACTTCGACCAAGGGTGTGATAATCCTATAGACAGTCCTGCTCTGATACCAAGTCTGTCGGGACCCGGGGTTAGCGTATGCAAGTCCCACTACAACACAATCATATGGAGAGCCGAGAGCCGTACCCACTTGTCTAAGCAGACAATGCCAAGTCAAGAACGCTCTCGGAAAGCATCGAACGTGAGGGGAATCCCATCCAGGTCGGATGATCAACTGAGATGGGTCCTCATCGTCCGCACACAAGTCTAAATGAGATGGGTGGTGAAATCCCATACTCATAGACAAGTCGCCTCAACCATACTATTGATTGTATTATAACACTTACATAGACTTACTCCAGCCCGATCACTTAGTCGGGGTCTAGGGCAGGCTCGATCATACAAAAAAGTGTGCACGTGACAGAGTCACGAGCAATCGCATCGCGATGCCCCAAGATGCGCACATCTAAGGGCCACTTGGTGTATAAAAGACCGCCAGCCAGATCATAACTAAGGTCTCGAAAACCCATACTAAGACATGCATGTTATAATCATACACGCAACACACATGCCTAGTATGAACAACAGGTATCATTGCAATTCTCTACAGAGTTTACAATTTTATTGATAACTCTTACAGAGTGCACACAGAGGCCACAAGTCTGTGATCCAACATTACATCAAACATGCACAAGAAAAGTAGGTCTGAGTACAAACAAGTTTAACAAATGGCTTAAGAAGCCTTATCTATAAACAAGCCCTTCCACGAGGGACCAGTCGTCTGACTGGGACTACACTAGCTTGGCTTCAATCGTCGATCTACAGGAAGAATCCACCTTCGGGGTCACTGGGTTCATCTAAAACATAGAATAAGAAGACGTGAGTACAAAGTCGTACTCAGCAAGACTTACATCATAACTATACTACTCATGCTCAAGTTTCAAGGTAAAAGGGGGGTGGGGTTTTAACATGCAGAAGTGCCAGCTTTGGCTTGGCTAGTCCTGTACTACGAGTACCATACTTGAGGTAAGAAGCGTACACGAGTCCACTACCAAGTCTCCAATGAATACACCACTATGGATACTTCCTCGACTTCCCCACGAGGAAGCACGCCATAGCAATGCTTATCTTGCGAATTTTAGAGTATCCATTCAAGTTGTCTAATAATCAGGTACAGGTTCCAAGTCGTCCATGACCGCGGACGCGGCTATTCGAAAAGATTTGTTAACCTTGCAAGGGTGTAAACTACACACACATGACCATCAGTTACCGCCAGGTCTCGTCACCATTCAAGGGGTGCCGGCGAGGATGTTCACCACAACACTTCGCTCACAACCGGTCTATTCTAGGAGTTGACTATCTGAGGTAGATCCCGCTCGAGAGCCCGGCCGGATCAACGATACGGACTCAGACAATGCAGGCAACCGATACGCCATCCGAGAATATGGTTTCGCTGTCTCACAGATCCACCCACATATCTATATGATGGAACCTTTCATCCAGTCTGTTTCTATGCGTATGCCAAATGGAAAGCCCGAACTAATGTGACTCCTGGACGTCAACACGGATCAAGGTACTAGGCCGAGAGGGGTCAGTGAGCCCAATGTGTGGTTGTACTCTTTGTCCTGGATTACCATACAAGAACTTGGTGCTTAAGGCCGTGTTCAACGAGACAACCCACTGCGTACTCCTACACAACCTCTCATCGTTCACCTTGTATTATGGTGGATTCACCGACACAGTTTCACCTTCATCAGTAACCTGAACAGAACCATCCCGACTCACAGATCAAAGTAACCTCATTGTAACCTCTAAGCATGCAATAAGCTGTAACAGTTGCAGGGGTCACATGATATCAAACAACTCCTATGTCAGCTAGGATTGTGGTTTGCTTACTACTATGACAAGATGATAGGTCATGCATCGGATATGGATTCAACTATGCGGTAGAATCGATAACAAGGTGATCATCCTAATCAATGCATAAGCGAGACTGAGAGGGAAATGGGTTTTTATAGACATGAACAATGGGGTTTGCTTGCGTTGCTGACGATACCCGAGTCTTAACGATGGTCTTCTTCTTCGGGGGTGATCACCGTCTCTGAGGCACTGTTACCGGCACAAACATCAACAAAGGGGGGGCAACATTGAATGTAAATGCACAAGCACATGATTATGTTGTCACATGATGTGAATGGTATTGATGTGACCTAGGTTCGATTTGTCACATGTTAATTCAAGTTGATTTGAAAAGTTAATTCAAATTCAAACTCCAAATGTTGTTCAAATTAGCCAAGTTGCATTTGCTTTTGTTTTTCTTTGTTAACCATCTTGACATGTGTATGATATGCCTCTGATGTTCAAGTGAAATGGTTTGCATTGCAATGGTTTACATTAGAATAGAATTTGAATTTAATTTTAATTAATTCCAATTAAGCCAAATAGCAAAAGCTACTGGTCCCAATTTAAGATCAACTCAAACACGGTTGAAAGTTGATTATTTGGATAGAGAATTTTATGCTGATCATTTTTCATATATTATTTGTCAAATTTGGAGTTAATATGAATTTTCTATGAATTTTAGAAGTTTAATTGATTTTCTGGATTTTCTGTTATTTATTTTAAATAGGAAAAGACTTATTGCATCATGTTGGCATCAACATGACCTGGGGGGTGGTCTGACCAGTGGTCCAGGCATGTCAGTGGCTGGGGGGTTTAATCCTCTCTGTTTAATTGACAGAGAGGGGTTAGGGGCCACGGGGCCCACCTGTCATAGGCTAAAGGGTCATTAGGGGGGTGATTAGGTTAGCTCTAATGGTAGGTCGCCGCCGGTGACACTGTTGCATGTCGGAGTTCCACCGGAAACGCGATTTCATGCACGGGAGGGGAAATGGAGAGCACGGGCACGTAGCCTAGGGTCGTGCGCACCTCGTGGTGCCAGAGGGGAGTCTTGGAGAGGATCTGGAGCACGTCGGCGTCGTCTGAGGCGATGGCCGGAGCGCTGTGAAGGCGACCTCGAAGAAATCATGCGCGGATTAGAGCGGGGAAAGGGGGAAAAGGACCGCGAGCTCACCCAGGTCGTGTTAACGGTCACAGCGGCGCCGGAGACGGGCTGGTGGAGGGGAGATTTCTCGCCGGAGCTCCGCGGCGACCGAAGCTTCTCGGTGAAGCTTGCGTTGCTTGCGGCCAGCTTGAGCTCAAATCAAAGGCGCAACTCGACGGAGGCTTCAGCTGCGGTTCTCCTGGACACGAAGGCGCTGCCTGGTACGGCCGATGGCCACGCAAACAGACGACGGCGGTGAGGTCGGGCGCTTGGGTGTGCGCGAGATTCGCGACAGGGAGAGGGGGAGAGTGAGCAGGGAGAGGGGGAATGGACGTGGCGGCCTTCCAGGAGTCTCCAGGCGCCAGTGGATGGAGAGAGGGAGGCAGGTAGCTGCCTGGCATGCCCACGGCGGTCGCCGGCATGCTTCCTGCCTGCCTGTCCTGGGGAGGAAGACGCATGTGCCCTCCCCAGGTGGGCTGGGCTGGGCCAGGAGGTGGGAAAAGGTAAGTGGGCCTCTTCTCTCTCTGCTTTCTGTTTTTCTTTTTATTCTTTCTGTTCTTTTGTTTTCCTCTGGTAAAAATACCTAGGCATTTTATAAAAATGCCCAAATAATTTCTAAAGACTTTGGTGACTAGTAGCAAACCACATCCAAGTTATTGGCATTTTTGAAATTCAACACATTTGAATTTCAAATCCAATAGGGTCTAATTTAATTTCCAGGGAACATTATGAATTTTTGAAGATTCCATGGGCATGGGAATGAACCCAAACGACTTTTAAAATGATCACCATCATTTATAGGAATTTTCCAAATATTCAAATGGTTTTTGGAAAAAGATTTTTATCTCGCCATTTGAATTAATTTCTCAGGGCTTTCTTTTCCCCATTTTTGATTTTCTTTTGAAATTTTTACATTATGCAAAGGGACGAGCAAGCCCTAGCACTTACCCTAGTAGGGGTTCTGACATTTACCACGGACCATGTTCATGAAATGATGACAGCATGCCAAGTCTCATCCATTTTTTGAGGTCATTTGAATTGATTTTCAATTCCAAGGCCATTTAGCTCAAAAAAAAGTCATTATATGCATTAAAATTGCCGAATTAAGTGAGAAACGTTTGACATTTCGGTATGTTAGTGTTAATGCTTAATGTTTATCATATAAAAATATAGGGGTTTAAATGATTTAAGAATAACGTGATGTCTTTGTGTTGTGATTGTTTCCGATCGAAACCCTGATACTTTGAACTGAATGGTCCGGTTTGTGAAGGAAGTATTCATAATTTGTCTAGTAATCCACTGAACCTTTTACCACGGACCATGTTCGTGAAAGGATGACAGCAAGCCAAGTCTCATCCTTTTTTGGAGGCCATTTTAATTTATTTTCAATACCAAGGCCATTAAGCTCAAAAAAATTCATTATATGCATTAAAATTGCAAAATGAAGTTATAAACGTTTGAAATTACAGTATGTTATTGTGAATTCTTAATGTTGATCATATAAAAAAGATTGGGGTTTAAAGGATTTAAGAATAATGTGATGCCTTTGTATTGTGATTGTTTCCGATCGAAACCCTGATACTTTGAACTAAATGGTTCGGTTTGTGAATGAAGTATTTCTAATTTGTCTAGTAATCCAATAAAACGTTTACCACGGACCACATTCGTGAATGATGACAGCATGCTAAGTCTCATACTTTTTTGGAGGTCATTTGGATTGATTTTCAATTCCAAGGCCATTAAGCTCAAAATTTTTAACATATGCATTAAAATTGCCAAATGAAATCAGAAATGTTTGAAATTTCAGTATGTCAGTGTGAATGCTTAATGTTGATCATATAAAAAGCTTGGGGCCTAAAAGATATAAAAATGTTAATTTCAAAGTCGTTTTTAATAATAAAAATGCACAAGATGCATTAAAAAGCTTTACGCCGCAACAATTACATACACATGTTCTTAAGGCGCATTCCACTGAACATAGAGCCCACTGCATAATGAAGTTAAATCGCGGCACCATGAAAGGTTTTCCAAAATAAAATAGTCTGCTGAAAAATAAACCTTGACAGTAAGCAGACCTCATAAATACACTCATTCGCCCTCGCCCCCGATCTCCTTGTTCGCCATCTCACCCATCATGGCCTCTCTGTCTAAGTCTAACTCGTCAACTCCTAAATTCTAGTCATCATCACCCTCACCACCACCCTCACCGTCACCCTCACCTCCTAAGTACCATCCATCGCCGGAATGGCAGGCCAGGGCGGAAGTCCGGGCCGAGGCCGCGAAGAACGCAACAGCGGAAGAGGCTCGCTTGTACCAAATCACCCATAAAGCGACAAACTTGGCCAGCGAGAGCGCCGAGAGGTCGGCAAGGGCCTATATGGCTACGCGCGCTGCAAGAACGAGAAAATCCAAGGCCATCAAAGCTTATGAAGCAGCGGCGAATCTCTCCAGAGCTCTCCACCTTTAGGAGACTGTAGACCAAGAGAAGGCAGATGTGCCCCAACAGGCCGCTGAACACGCGGATCTGGCCACCGCCTCTGCCATCGAGAAGTTCAGATCCACCATGAAGAATACTGAAGATTCCTTTCTCTTGTTTAAGGGGAATGTGGTCAAAGATGAGGATCTAGACCGGAATGTGAGAGAAAGGTGAAGGGTTCGTAGCAAGGAAAACAAAAAAAAATTCCTACGCATAAACAACCAACAAGCCAAGATCTAATATAGGAGATGTAAGCAACGAGTAGGATGTCATAGAAGAACTCACCCTCGAAGACATAAAACGTTACGAGATCAAATCTCGTGGATGATGTAGTGGTTCACTTGACGATCTCAAGATCGCGATGATGTACGCTGAGCGTCTCCGTGCTCGGTCACACGTACAGCTTGATAACGACCTCCGTTCCCTCGATCCAGTGGGGCAGCGGAAGTAGAGGATCCCGGGAAATCCAGCAGCACAACAACGTGATGCGGTGAAGAATCCTACGGTCAGGGCTTCGCCAAGCGGAATACCATGGTATGGAGCAGCGAGTGGAGAGGAAGGGAGGTGAGGCAAGTTTTTGGGAGGGGAAGCCCTCACCCTCCGTTTATAGGGGAGGAGTGGGCAGCCCAAGAGGGGGCTACGGCCAACTCATGGTGCCTCTACCTCTTCCCCTCTTGATGTGAGTGGAAGCCACACTCACACCCACCCATGCTCCCTTAATTGTCCACTTGGAAAATCCAAAGGTTTTCTTTAATAAATAAATAAAACATTTCTATTTCTTTATTCAATATTTGTTAATCCTATTAACAAACATTTGCACATTGCACCTCGAAGCATTTGTTAATTCTATTAACAACCATCCGACAAAAACCCCTTGAACTATTTCAATTTTACCCGAAACAATTTCGGTGCTGTCCAAAACATTCTTCAATATTCCTTATCCTCTCAAAATGCATCATCAAACCTTAAGTGTGTCACCCTACGGTTCGCGAATAATACAGACATGATTGAGACACCTCTCCAATCAATAATCAACAGCGGGATCTGGAGATCCGTGATGACTCCTATATATTCAACGATGAATCTTGTGATCGTTTGAACCATCAACGTCGTAACTAATTCCCTTTGTCTCGCGATATTTTACTTGTCCGAGATCCGATCATCGGTATCAACCATACCTTGTTCGATCTCGTTTCCGACAAGTACTCTTTTACTCGTTCTGTGATATGACATTCTTGTGACCTAGTCACGTGCTCGCAAGCGGTGTCAATGTGATATCACCGAGAGGGCCCAGAGTATATCTCTCCGTCATTTTGGATGGACAAATCCCATTCTTGATCCATGAGCCTCAACTAATACTTTTCGAATACCTAACACCACCTTTATAGTCACCCTGTTACGGTGTGACGTTTGATGTCATTAAAGTATTCTTTCGGTATTAGTGATTGACATGATCTCATGGTCTAAGGAACAAGATTACTTCGAATGCAAGATATAACAATATAAACTAAATGACTTGATCGTATTGTTATACTTAGTTTGGGTATATATTCATCACATCATTCTCCTAATGATATGATCCCGTGATTAACAACATCCAATGTTCATGATCAGGAAACCTTGATCATCTGTTAATGGACGAGCTAGTTAAAAGAGAGGCTTTACTAGGAACCATTGTTTGTTTATTAAACACACATGTATCAACGTTTCCGATTAATACAATTCTAGCATGAGAAATAAACGTTTATCATAAACAAGGAATAATATAATAAACACTTTATTATTTCCTCTCGGGCATATTCCCTTCAGTCTCCCACTTGCACTAGGGGCAATAATCTATATTACATAGTAATGAATCTAACACCCATGGAGTTCTGGTGTTTATCATGTTTTGCCTTTGGGAGAGTTTTAGTCAACGGATCTTCCACATTCAGATATGTGTGTACTTTGCAAATCTTCACATCCCCATCCTTGACATACTCACGGATGGAGTGAAAATGGCGCTTGATATGCTTGGAATTCTTGTGAGACCTTGGTTCCTTAGCATTGGCAATGGCACCATTGTTGTCACAATAGATAACCATTGGATCCAAAGCACTCGGAACCACACCTAGTTCGGATATGAACTCCTTGATCCAAACTGCTTCATGTGTTGCCTCTGAGGCAGCAACATATTCCGCTTCTGTTGATGATCCCGCTACCACAGATTGTTTCGAACTCCTCCAGCTTACTGCTCCTCCATTCATAATAAATAAGTATCCGTATTGTGACTTAGAGTCATCCGGATCAGTGACGAAGCTAGGATCGACGTAACCTCTTGCGACGAGCTCTTCTTCACCGCCATAGACGAGAAACATATCCTTAGTTCTTCTCAAGTACTTAAGGATATTCTTGACCGCCGCCCAGTGTTCCAAACCTGGATCGGATTGGTACCTGCTAGTCAAACTAACAGCATGTGCCACATCTGGTCTTGTACATAGCATAGCATACATGACAGAACCTATGGCTGAAGCATAGGGAATCTTATTCATTTCCTCTCTATCTTCTGCTGTAACTGTACATTGAGTCTTACTCAACGTCTTGCCTTGCAACATTGGTAAGAACCCCTTCTTACTTTTATCCATTCTGAACTTCTTCAAAATCTTGTCAATGTATGAACTTTGCGAAAGTCCAATTAAGCGTCTTTATCTATCCCTGCAGATTTTGATGCCTAATATATAAGCTGCTTCACCGAGGTCTTTCATCAAAAAAAATACTGTTCAAATAACCTTTTACACCTTTTAACAATTCTATATCATTTCCAATCAACAATATGTCATCCACATACATTACTAGAAATGCTACAAAGCTCCCACTCACTTTCTTGTAGATACAAGCTTCTCCGTACGTTTGATCAAATCCAAACTCTTTGATCACCTTATCAAAACGGAGGTTCCAACTCCGGGATGCTTGCTTCAGTCCATAAATGGAACGTTGAAGCTTGCATACCTTGTCAGCATCCTTAGGATCAACAAAACCTTTGGGTTGCATCATATACAACTCTTCGTCAATGTCACCATTCAGGAATGCCGTTTTGACATCCATCTGCCAGATTTCATAATCGAAAAATGCAACAATTGCTAACATAATCCTAACTGACTTTAGCATCGCTACTGGTGAGAAGGTCTCATCGTAGTCAACTCCTTGAATTTGTCGAAAACCTTTTGCGACAAGTCGAGCTTTATAGACGGTCACATTACCATCAGCATCAGTTTTCTTTTTAAAAATCCATTTGTTCGCAACGGCCTTACGGTCATCGGGTAAGTCCACCAAAGTCCAAACTTGGTTTTCGTACATGGATCCCATTTCGGATTTCATGGCTTCAAGCCATTTGTTGGAATCTGGGCTCATCATTGCTTCATCATACGTCGCAGGGTCATCACTTCCATCTACCATGAAGTTTAAGACGGGATTCCCATACAGTTCAGGAGCTGTACGTTCCCTAGTTGACCTGCGAAGCACGGTAGTTTCCTCTTCTGTAGTTTCATGATCTTGATCATTAGTTCCCTCTTCAACTGACGGAGTCAGCACTGGAACAACTTCCGGTGCTGCGCTACTCGCCATTCCAAGAAGAGAAGGTTCAATAACCTCATCGAGTTCTACCTTCCTACTATTCACACCTTTCGAGAGAAACTCCTTCTCTAAAAAGGATCCATTCTTGGCAACGAAAATCTTGCCTTCGGATCTGTGATAGAAGGTGTACCCTATTGTTTCCTTAGGGTATCCTATGAAGATGCATTTTTCCTCTTTGGGTTCGAGTTTATCAGGTTGAAGCTTCTTCACATAAACATCGCAGCCCCAAACTTTTAGAAATGACAGCTTAGGTTTGTTTCCAAACCATAATTCATACGGTGTCGTTTCAACGGATTTAGATGGTGCCCTATTTAAAGTGAATGCAGCGGTCTCTAGTGCATAACCCCAAAATGACAGTGGCAAATCTGTAAGAGACATCATAGATCGAACCATATCCAATAAAGTACGATTACGACGTTCGGAAACACCATTACGCTGTGGTGTTCCGGCAGGTGTGAGTTGTATAACTATTCCACATTGTTTCATATGCATGCCAAACTCGTAACTTAAATATTCACCTCCACGATCAGATCGTAGAAATTTAATATTTCTGTTATGATGATTTTCAACTTCACACTGAAATTCTTTGAACTTTTCAAACGTCTCAGATTTTGTGTTTCATTAAGTAAATATATCCATATCTACTCAAATCATCTGTGAAAGTGACAAAATAACGATATCCACCGCGCGCTGATACACTCATTGGTCCACACACATCAGTATGTATGATTTCCAGTAAGTCTGTCGCCCGTTCCATAGAACCTGAAAACGGATTTCTAGTCATCTTGCCCATAAGGCATGGTTCACACGTTTCAAATGATTCATAATCAAGTGATTCTAAGAGTCCATCAGAATGAAGCTTCTTCATGCGTTTAACACCAATATGACCTAAGCGGCAATGCCACATGTAAGTAGCAATATCATCATTTAACTTGATTCTTTTGGCATTCACACTATGAATATGTGTATCAATACTATCAAGATTCAAAAGAAATAAACCATTCTTCTCAGGTGCGTGACCATAAAAGATATTATTCATATAAATCGAACAACCGTTGTTCTCGGACTTAAAGGAATAACCACTTTGCATTAAGCAAGATCCAGAAATGATGTTCATGCTCAACGCAGGCACCATATAACATTTATTCAGGTTTATAACAAATCCAGACGGTAAACGAAGAGGTAGCGTGCCGAAGACAATCACATCAACTCTTGATCCATTGCCGACGCGCATCGTCACCTCATCCTTTGCTAGTGGTCGCTTATTCTGCAGTTCCTGTTTCGAGTTACATATGTGAGCAACCGAACCAGTATCAAATACCCAGGCGCTACTGCGAGTACTAGTAAGGTACACGTCAATAACATGTATATCACATATACCTTTGTTCACTTTGCCGGCCTTCTTATCTGCCAGATATTTGGGGCAGTTTCGCTTCCAGTGGCCAGTGCCCTTGCAATAGAAGCACTCAGTCTCAGGCTTAGGACCATTCTTGGTTTTCTTCTCAGGTGTAGAAACAGACTTGCCAACCTTCTTGAAGTTGCCCTTTGGCTTGCCTTTCTTGCCTTTCTTGAAACTAGTGGTCTTATTGATCATCAACACTTGATGCTCTTTCTTGATCTCCACTTCAGCAGTTTTAAGCATCGAGAGAAGCTCAGGAAGAGACTTCTTCATGCCTTGCATATTATAGTTCATCACAAAGTTCTTGCAACTAGGTGGCAGAGATTGAAGAACACGATGTATCCCTAGCTCATTGGGAATCGTTATTCCCAAGGCTATGAACTTATCAGCGTACGCAGTCATTTTGAGTACGTGCTCACTGACGGAGCTGTTCTCTTCCATCATGAAGCTAAAGAACTTTTCTGAAGCATCGTAACTCTCAACTGCAGCATGGGTATCGAAAATCATTTTCAATTCTCCCATTGTAGCATAAGCAGTGCTGTTCCCGAAACGTTTTCGCAACTCTGGTTCTAATCCATAACGGATGACGCAATGAACTATATTGTGGTCTTCTTTTTGAGTCAGATAAACATTTTTATCTTCATCAGAAGCATCATCAGCGGGCTGGTCACCTAGCGGTGCATCAAGCACATAGAGCTTCTTGCAAGCGGTGAGGAGAATCCTCAGGTTAAGTGCCCAGTTGGTAAAGTTGCTACCATTGTTCGCTAGCTTTTCTTTCTCCATGAACATATTGAAATTGAAGGTAGGTGCAGCCATGATCTACAACATATTTGCAAAGACTATTTAGACTAAGTTTATGATAAATTAAGTTCAAGTTAATTCAAAAAATTATCCCATGAACTCCCACTCAAAAACAACATCCCTCTTAGTCGTTTTGGTGATTACACAAACCAAATTCACTACACCAAAACCGATCATCACGTGAGATGATGTAGCTGCAAAGGCGAACATCGACATGTTCATCATATCATCCATATGACTTATGCTTTACCTTTCGGTCCGTGTTCCGAGGCCATGTCTGTACATGCTAGGCTCGCCAAGTAGAACCATTGTATTGCGTGTGTTTCAAGGCCATGTCTGTACATGCTAGGCTTGAAAACACCCGTTGTATGCGAACGTAGAGTCTATCACACCCGATCATCACGTGGTGTCTCGAAACGACGGACTTTCTTAATAGTGCATACTAAGGAAGAACACATTATTATCTTGATATTAATTGAGAGGGATCATTTTATAATGCTACCGTCGCGGTCTAAGCAAAATAAGATGCATAAAAGGATTAACATCACATGCATGGATAATGTGATATGATATGGTCCTTCTTGCACTTGATCTCCATCTTGTGCATCATGGTATGATCTTCATCATCCAACCGGCATGGCACCAAGGTCCATGGCACCTCCATCTTGATTGTCCATCAAATTACAACATATCACATGGCTATGATATACAACACGCAGGCCATAAATAATAAGACAACCATATGGCTCCTGCCGGTATGTCAATAACTTACAAAATGGATCATCTCATACATCAAATTTGTAACATTGACCATATCACATCACATGCCCTGCAAAAACAAGTTAGACGTCTCTAATTTATTTTTGCATATTTTACGTGGCTTGGGCTTACGAAGATAGAACCGTTCATACCTACGAACATAAACCACAACGTTGATAAAACATATTTTTAACAACCCGTTGTAGATTAGGTCCTAACTATAGTGAGAGAGACAGACACCCGCGAGCCACTAATGCAATACAAGTTGCATGTCAGTCGTGGAACAAGTCTCATGTACGCTGACATGTAAGGTTAGTCCGGGCCGCTTCATCCCACTATGCCACTAGGATCCAAAACACAAAAGGAGGCAAAACCATGATCATCAACGCCCACATCCAGATGTGTTCTACTCGTACAAACCATCTACGCATAGACGAGGCACTGATACCACTGAAGGGTTCGTAGCAAGGAAAACAAAAAAAAATTCCTACACATAAACAACCAACAAGCCAAGATCTAATCTAGGAGATGTAAGCAACAAGTAGGATGTCATACAAGAACTCACCCTCGAAGACTTAAAACGTTACGAGATCAAATCTCGTGGATGATGTAGTGGTTCACTTGCCAATCTCAAGATCGCGATGATGTACGCTGCGTCTCCGTGCTTGGTCACACTTACAGCTTGATGACGACCTCCGTTCCCTCGATCCAGCGGGGCAGCGTAAGTAGAGGATCCCGGGAAATCCAGCAGCACAACAACGTGATGCGGTGCAGAATCCCACAGTCAGGGCTTCGCCAAGCGGAAGACCATGGTATGGAGCAGCGAGTGGAGAGGAAGGGAGGTGAGGCAAGTTCTTGGGAGGGGAAGCCCTCAACCTCCTTTTATAGGGGAGGAGTGGGCAGCCCAAGAGGGGGGTGCGGCCAACTCATGGTGCCTCCATCTCTTCCGCTCTTGATGTGAGTGGAAGCCACACTCACACCCACCCATGCTCCCTTAATTGTCCACTTGGAAAATCCAAAGGTTTTCTTTAATAAATAAATAAAACACTTCTATTTCTTAATTTAATATTTGTTAATCCTATTAACAAACATTTGCACATTGCACCTCGAATCATTTGTTAATTCTATTAACAACCATCCGACAAAAACCCCTTGAACTATTTCAATTTGACCCGAAACAATTTCGGTGCTGTCCAATACATTCTTCAATATTCCTTATCCTCTCAAAATGCATCATCAAACCTTAAATGTGTCACCCTACGGTTCGCGAATAATACAGACATGATTGAGACACCTCTCCGATCAATAATCAACAGCGGGATCTGGAGATCCGTGATGACTCCTATATATTCAACGATGAATCTTGTGATCGTGTGAACCATCAACGTCGTAACTAATTCCCTTTGTCTCGCGATATTTTACTTGTCCAAGATCCGATCATCGGTATAAACCATACCTTGTTCGATCTTGTTTCCGACAAGTACTCTTTTACTCGTTCTGTGATATGACATTCTTGTGACCTAGTCACGTGCTTGCAAGAGGTGTCAATGTGATATCACCGAGAGGGCCTAGAGTATATCTCTCTGTCATTTTGGATGGACAAATCCCATTCTTGATCCATGAGCCTCAACTAATACTTTCCGAATACCTAACACCACCTTTATAGTCACCCTGTTACGGTGTGACGTTTGATGTCATTAAAGTATTCTTTCGGTATTAGTGATTGACATGATCTCATGGTCTAAGGAACAAGATTACTTCGAATGCAAGATATAACAATATAAACTAAATGACTTGATCGTATTGTTATACTTAGTTTGGGTATATATTCATCACATCATTCTCCTAATGATATGATCTCGTTATTAACAACATCCAATGTTCATGATCAGGAAACCTTGATCATCTGTTAATCGACGAGCTAGTTAAAAGAGAGGCTTTACTAGGAACCATTGTTTGTTTATTAAACACACATGTATCAACGTTTCCGGTTAATACAATTCTAGCATGAGAAATAAACGTTTATCATAAATAAGGAATAATATAATAAAAACTTTATTATTGCCTCTCGGGCCTATTCCCTTCAAAAGGATGATGAAGAGGTCCAGGGAGCATTTCTTTGTATGCGGTTGCGGAGCTAGACATTCGGGATACTGGTAGTCCATATTTATTTATCTAAAATTCTGATGAACAATGTAATCCTCCATTTGTTTAGCTCGTCTCAGTTATTTTATTATTATATTACTTGCCTCCGTGTATGCAAGAAGTGTTTATATAAGTAATTTAGTTGTGACCCTCAAAAAAATAGTTGTGAAAACAAGATAGCCAGAATCTATATACGCGATTCTACTGTACCAGTCCTTCTACCAAAGCTTCTTCCATAAGGCAAATCGAGTATTGCAAACAGTCTGTTTTAACAACCCGTGTTGGGTATGCGTTTTGATACAATTGTAAGGGTTACAGCCTTATCGTAAACGGGTATCGTTTTTTTTTCGAGAGAGTTGATACGGAAAATCCATTGGTGTTAGAGGATCACAAACGTTTGTGCATTATAAACTGTATGTAATATACCTGAACAAATATGCAAACAATCAGGTTGTGTAACCTGTTGTCGCGGATCGCGGTAAGATCCAACGACTATCGTTCGGCGCTAAGGTTACATCCAACGGCCACAGTTGTACGCTATGGTTACGAGATACTCTGCTGGATTTTGAGACGTTCAACAGGGTTTTCCAGGGTTTGACTAACATTCAACTAATCCGTTTTGTGCAAGAAGTGTATCTAATTTATTTAGTAATCCAATGAAACTTTTACCACGGACCAGGTTGGTGAAATGATAACAGCATGCGAAATCTCGTCCTTTTTAGAGGTCATTTGAATTGATTTTCAATTTCAATGACATTTTTCTCGAAAACAATTCATTTAAGGCATTAAAATTGTCAAATGAAGTCATAAACGCCTGGAATTTCAGGATGTTAGTGTCAATGCTTAATGATGAACATATAAAAAGTTTGGGGTTTAAAAGATTTAATTAGAAGGTGATGGCTTTGTGACGTGGTTCTTTCCGATCGAAACCCGATACTTCAAAAGGAATGGCCTAGTTTGTACACAAAGTGTGTCTAATTTATTAGTAATCCACTAAAATTTTTACGACGGACCAGGTTGGTGAAATGATGACAACATGCCAAGTATTGTCCTTTTTAGATTTCATTTAAATTGATTTTCAATTTCAATGTCATTATGCTAGCAAATAATTCATTGAATACATTAAAATTGCCAAATGAAGTCAGAAACGTTTGAAATTTCAGCATGTTACTGTGAATGCTTAATGTTGAACATACAAAAAGTATTGGGTTTAAGAGATTTAAGAATAACATGGTGGATTTGTGATGTGGTTGTTTCCGATCGAAACCCTGATACGTCGAAAGGAATTGCCTAGCTTAAATACGAAGTGTATCTAATTTGATTAGCAATCCACTGAAACTCTCGTCTTTTTAAGAGGTATTTTAAAATTATTTTCAATTTGAAGGTAACGACACTAAAAAATAATTCTATCTAGCTTCTTCAATAAAAAAACTCTTCATAGCTGCTTCAGAAAGCCACATCGCGCATTGCAAACAGTTTGTGCATTATTAACTGTGTGTAATATGCCTGAAAAAATATGCAACAAATCAGGTCGCGTAACCAGCTTGTCGCGGATCGTGGTAAGATCCAACGACTATCGTTCGGCGCTAAGGTCATATTCAACGGCCACAGTTGTACGCTAGGGTTACGAGATATAATAAGTTTGGGGTTTAAAAGATTTAATTCTACCTTCATCATCAAGCCAAATCGTGCATTGCAAATAGTTTGTTTTAACAAGTCGTGTGGGTTATACGTTTTGATAACAAAAATGATCACATCTAAATTGTCCTAAATTCCAGTTGCATATATACATCCATTACATACAATGGTTCATATAAATTACCTCACACACCTACAATATAATAAATACAGGCATATAGTCTCGTCAGAACACACACACTCACACACATATATACATATATATACCAATAAGGATGGATCGAGCAGATGTAAACTTTCATGGTGGCACTTATGGATCATGCTCGGTCCAGTCCTCGTAGTTTAGCAGCGACGACACTATCCACTTAGGGGTTGACTCCTGGCTGTTGTAGCAACTTGGTAGGTTACAACCAAGCATAGAAGAGTCGTGCAAGGAAAAACGACAGAGATCAGGAGATGGTGCTTCGCCCCAGCCGGAGATGAGGTGGCAAGAAGCAATGCAGATATAACCAGGATTAAGGAACGGCAGACCATTATCCCCAGCTTGCATGGAACATTCCGTGCTCATCATTTGTGGTGTTATTATGATCATGCGAGGATAAATGTTTCCTAAAAACATGGAGTACTCACCCAAGTCAGGGACGGCCTCCCATTGTGCGCCCCGGACATCACGTTGTCCTGCATGAATCCTGAAGACATCGCAGCTTGCATTGTTGTAACTTCGAATAGTCCGGTTCAGGTAAGGAATTTCAGGTTCATCTAGGGTGATCTGTGCAGCAACCCGCATGATAAATAGCTTGCCATAGACATTAGGAATGAGGTACCATCCCTTTGTCCAATCATGCCAACCGTTCTCCGGGACCATGTCATTGAAAATCTGCGGCGCATGAATTGAAATCGGGGGCTGCATCGGACCTTTAATTGAAACGAAGCATAGTACATCTTATTACTATATATAAATGGACCGGACATTTACTAAAGCAGATAATAACATATACACCATGGGATATATATATGTAAAAATAAGATTTACCTCCATGATCTGGATCCCACATGTAACAATGACCGTTGTTCGTCACGGAAAAGTACTGACCGCTACTGTAAACGACATCCTCATATCTCCAAGGACTCAGATGGGGTGTTGCGAGCATGTACCATGTTAAGGAGTCAGGAGCATCGTACCAGGAGGTGGCAACATTGCCCCGGCCTGTTATGGCAATCATGTTGTCGAAGACGGCGATAAGATTGTAGTATTTGAAGCCACAGTGCTTTCAAGGTGGAAGTACAATGGCTATCTTCTTCAATTTAGGATTTATGAGATCGTAGCCGAAATTGCATAGGCCGTTTGTCTAACGAAGGCCAATAGAAAAAAATGGAGGCACGACAACTGTCATTCCGGTGTAGACATTGTGCAGCTGGACGTCTCCGCCTGTCATAGCCCGTACGTGCAGTTGGATTGATCATCAAATATCAGGCTGAGAGAAATGGTATTTTTAAATAAAGAGACGTAAGCCATCAATGACCTACCTGAGGGCGACAGAAAATCTTCACTGGAAAAGGTGTTGCATCAATAGGGGTGATGGTGCACTTGTCGCTTAGGACCTGTTCCTGCTCTGATGCCCTGTACTGATAATGTACTACTTCCTTTATTACGTAGGGAAGCCCAAGAACTGACTTCATCTCCTCAATTCGACCTAGGACGAGGCGCATAACCCCCGGGCCACATGATGCAAACCTTGTGACGCTCAACATGTCCGCTCTAGAGTTGTTGGAGCCCACGGTTGTAAGAGTATCGTCGCTGATTTCCTCCAGGTGGCGTCTTTGCGCCGGAGGGGAAACGACGATGCCATCCTACGCCTCCAGGCGACGTCTTTGCGCTACAGGGGAACCGTGGATGTCGTCCTGCGCAGCCATGTCGAACTGCTCGAGAGGGTTGAGAGGACGATGAAAGTTTTGGTGTGTGTGGGATGATTTGCTCTGGCCGGCGGCCTTACATAATATGCGCAGTTACGCAGACATGGAAAGCTGGTAACCGAACGAAGGGCGCGCCGACTTTTGGTTCCTCCGGGCGAGACGGCGGTTCCCCTTCTACACTAGTCCATATGATCGAAGGGCTCCAATCAGGGGTAGTGGCTCATGGCCCAATTGGCACGTCGGTCAAACTACGCGTGGCACTACTTCCTAAGCGGTGCCGTCAAGGCGGCGGGGCGTCAATGCTTGGGCACTCGGCGAACGTTCGAGTTTTCTATCGCCTGCTACTTATATCGGGTCGGGTGCGCTATAGGGGTTATATATATATATATATATATATATATATATATATATATATATATATATATATATATATATATATATATTTCACCACACCCCAGACCGCAATTTCTCTTCCGCTTCGCTCCACCAACTCCGGCGATCTATTCCATGGCGAGCAAGTCATCCAAAGGTCCTGGCCGTGGAGGAAACGGTGGATTCCGCGGAGGACGTGGATGTGGAGGAAATGGAGGCGGAGAACGCGGTTCCGCTAGCTCCATTGCCCCCGGTACCTACACCTTCCTTCCGACAGGCATCGAAGGCAGCTTTGATATTTGGTCGAGCACACTCGGGTTACCACGGGAGCTCGGGTCGGCTCTCGCTAAGCTCTACCACGAGGAGCAGGAGCTCCACGCCGCCAAGGCGGCACTCATGGCCATGGAAGATCGGGTGGCCGTACGCCGTGTCGTGGCAAAAGCGGCATACGACGTCGCCTACTATGAATACAAGGTGGTGATCGACCGCCCTACATCTGCCCAACCGTGAGCCGGCGCCAACTTCACCTGCATGGCGCCCATTCTAGCTAATACTTTATTTCCAGTTTGAATGAGTTAAAAGTGTAGCGATGAACTCCGGGTCTGTGTGTACTGCTTGCACTGGTGGCCGCGGCTTCAATTAATGTACCTTGAACTATCTATATTTAAATGTTTTCTGAATGCTAATAGTAGAAAGTTGTTTGGATGGACCGTAAGCTATGCTTCCACCCACGAAAGGATTTTCAGAAATGTGCCTAATAGACTACACATCCCACATATTTCAGTAAATACAAATGATTGTGAAGCCACCCTGACGGGGTTGTACCCCGGAAAATCCCATGGTCAGGGACCCTGGGTTTTTCATGAGAGGCACAGGTTGGACGATAGCTCGTCGGCTAACAGGAGGATACGTTCCTGCTCGATATTATTGCTTGGAAATGGCGATTAGAGGGAAGGCCAAGGCTAGTGCGCACAAGGCTAGGGTTACAGATTGTGTACCGGATGATCTTGACGTCTCCCCTCCTAACCCTTATATACTAGGCTAGGTCTCGGGGAGTCCGTCCTGGATTACAAAGGAGGTTTCCTAACCCTGATCTTGTACCGTAAAACAAGTTTGCACCTTCCTTATGGGTCGCGGACTCCTACGTCGGTGCCACTAGTGGGCCAAGGCTGGGTTCAGGCGGCATCCTTGTGGGCCTTCTGTCTTCGGGTACACCGGGTAGGCCCATCCATAGGAGTCATGGGGTCACCCCCTCATCAGTAGCCCCTGAGTGCCTGGGGGACTCGAAGAGTCGCGCAGGGACTCGAGTCCATTCTTGCGTCGTTTCAATGTATGCACGGTTCAACCGCGGGTCGCTGGCAGTCTAGAGCCATGACAAAACCTGTTTCCAGGGATTGCTAAGCTGAAAGGGCCCAAGGAGTCGACTGGTCGAGCCTTGGTGAATTGCTCTAGTGGAAAAAACCGCAGTATCCCAATCAAACTCACGTCCCTCGACATGAGCTTGGAACACTGGTGTTGAGAAAAAGTCATGCCGCTGCAGGTCTTACAGTGATCAATTGCCTCCAGTAAAGTTCGTAGCCTAGGCGCGTCCGCCCGGCTTTTTCTATCATGCAAGCGCATGGGAAAGATTGGGAGTGAAATCGCTCTGCGGCAGGTCCCAGCCCGGCCGATCTGCGCAGCGGGGTCTTACCTACACGCTAAGCTTGCGTGGCATCTGGGCACAGTGTATCGTGTTCCAGGAATATGCATTTTTTATCGAGGCACGGAGCCTAATTAGTGATGCACCCACTTGGAATAAACAATCAAGTGAGCTGTTTTAGCGGTCACTCGCGGAGCTTTGTTGAGCGCTCGAGCGAGGGAGAATGTAAAGGAGTACTTGCTCGGGAGGTCTTCAAGTGCTCGGGTACTCAAAGTTATGTGAGTAATCACTCGAATATCGCCTTCGCTCTCGGGGTGAGGGAGCACCCGATACTCTGGGACCATACGATCTGGCGAGTAAAAGTCGGCTTATCTTGTGTCGTGGTGAGGGAGCACCCGAAATTCTCATAGGTGCGAGTAATCACCCGAGCACATATTTTCTTCTGGGGGAGGGAGCACACGAGACTCTCATGGGTGCGAGCAATCACTCGAGCACGTTTTTTCATCTAGGTGAGGGAGCACCTGAAACTCTCATGGGTGCGAGCAATCACTCGAGCACGTCTTTTGCCTTTCGGGTGATAGAGTACCCTAATGCGTTTTTCTTTCCTTTCGAGTCAGGGAGCACTCGGGACTCTGTGAGTGCGAGTGACTACTCGAGAACGTATTTATTCTTTAGGTGAGGGAGCACCCGAAACTCTAGTGGAGATGCTCCCGATGGGAGTAAAATGTTTTGCCCATCGGAAAAAGATTTACAAGGTGGAAACTTTGAGGATAGGGAACGTACTCGATACGCCTTTGTTAGGATGTGATTCTAGCTTGGTCTTCTGGCATCTTGACCACTGTAGCCTATCAAAGTAAATGACTTGGCGCTGTCCCGCCGAAATTTTCGCGTCGTGTGATTATGGTCCTCTTTTTGCGCGCGTAGTGGGCGGTGTTGCTACTGCGCCGATTGGGTTTTCCATGATTTTTGCTGGCCGTGGGATCGTGCCACGTTTACTGGACGCTGGAATTGGACGGTGCCCCTTCTCGCCTGGTTGTTGGTTAAATACCAAGCGGCTGGGTAAGTTTTAGGTTTTACCCAGCCATTGCCTTCTTCCTCTCGCTTCTGTTTTTTCCCTGTTCTTGAGCCTCCACCTTCCTCCTTTTGCTGCTTGCTACGAAATTTATGACCAAGCCCTCCCGTGCTGCTCCGGAGTCGGCCAAGATGTCTGGCAAGTGGGAGCGCTCGACCTTTGGTGCTGCGGATCTCGTCTCACTGATTGCTGATGGCTTGGTGGTGGGAGATGCCGTGCGGATTCCGGGGGATGAGCCTGTTCCCACTCCAATGGCAGATGAGCGGGTGTGCTTTCAAGCGTTCTTCCCTCGCGGGTTTTCCCTTCCGGTTCACCCTTTTGTTCGTGGTTTGCTGTACTCCTATCGGCTTCAGCTGCATAATTTGACTCCCAATGGGATTTTGCATATTTCTTGCTTTATTACCCTCTATGAGGCCTTCCTGGGGATCTATCCCCATTGGGGGCTTTGGAAGCGCCTCTTTTGTATAAAGAGGACGAACTCTGAGTATGCTGTGGGGCAAGTGGGTATATCCATTATGGATAAGCATTCGTACTTTGACTTGGAGATGCTTGACTCCGTCAGTTCTTGGCGGAAGAGTTGGTTCTATCTGAAGGATCAACACGTTGCTGGGCAGCGATTTGGTCTCGCTCCCTTTAATCCCAAGGCGCGAGTGGTCAATCAGGCTTCGTGGTCCCATTCTTTGTCGCACGGGAGAGTCGTCTGAAGTGGCTCCATTCTTGGAGAGGGTCGCTCTAGTGAAGGAAAACTTGACCGGTGGGCAGCTCATCTCTGTTTTTATTGGGAGGCGCGTCCAGCCATTGTAGTCTCGAGCCCGTCCTATGTGGCAGTATGAGGGACCCAAGGACTCAACGAGATGCTCCTCCGAGGAGCTCAATGACGATGGTCTCTTGGCCTGGATCCAGCATGTGACCAAGTGCTCGAGTGTTTCTGAGATGGGTTTCATCCTTCCTTATTCTTGTGATCACGCACTGCCGTAGGTTCGCGTTTTTGGATTTCTCGTCTGATTAAATGTTTTCTTGACAACCTGCTGATGATGTTATTTTCTTCGTAGGGTCACGTTCCTGTGTTGTGCAACCCTCCGCAGCCGGAGGATGCTGATATTCGCGAAGATCCAGATTCTTCCGCTGGTGACGATGCTGCTCCGAGTGTTGGTGCAAGCGTGCTCGCGGGTGCCACTAGTGCTGACGAGTCCGCGGGGGTCGAGCTGTCGGGGACCGGAGATAGTGAGGAATCGGCTCCATTTCGTGCCAAGCGGTCGCGGCCTTCAGGCGCCGAAGATCTTGATGCGACGAGTGGTGCTGTTCTGCTGTCTGCTCCATCCACTGAGCCGTCTCCTCCTGTTGCTGCCTGCAAAAGGCCCAGGTTTGGGAGGTTGTTGCGTACTCGTGGCGGGTAAGAATATGCTTGACTTTGCCGGAGCTGTTTTCCTTTGTTCTCTTGTCTGATGGTGTTTATTTTGTAGCGCTGCGAATGCTCCGGCTGTTTCCTCCACCAGTGCGACTACTGTTGATCTGCAGTCGACTGACTCTGGAGTGGCCGCAAAGCATACTGGGATTCTTCGGCTGCTGTTGGTCAACCGTACCGTCGGTGACTCCTGCTGTTTCGGTTGCGGGCGTGGTTCCTGCTGCCGCTCCGCCAGTGGCGTCTGGTGTTGTTGGTCTTGATGTCAAGCCTGCTACTCCGGGTCATCCTTATTTGGGTCGTCTCGGTCTCGCCGCTGAAGATAAAGTCCGCTTTTTCGACCGCATAGCTGGGTTGGTGAGTTTGTTTCCTGTTTGCTTGTGTAGTTTTTGTCATCGGGGGCACGGAAGTGCTCTCGATGGGAGTAGCCCCCGAGGCTGCAAGAAAGTTCTTGCGGTTGATTGTAGTCTTGCCTTGGCTCTGTCTTTGCATTGTATCATCATTGGGAGCACGGCCAGTGCTCCCGATGGGAGTAGCCCCCGAGGCTGCAAGCAACCGCTTGCGGTTGGTTGTAGTCTTGCTTTTGTTATGTCTTAATATTTCATTTCTTCAAATAGCCGGTGTTCCAGCACTGTGAGCGTCTGGTGGTTGAAGCTGAGCATTGGCAACAGGCCCACAATTCTGCCCAGGTTGCTTTATCTGCCATGAGTAGTAAGTATTTCTTCCTGTACTGCTGTTCTTGAATTGTTGGGTCCTCTGTTCTGAGTGGTGTCTTATTTCTCAGACCGTCGCCAAACTGCCGAGAAGCAGGTCGAGAAGGCAGAAAGAACAATTTCCGACCTCAAGGCTGCTTTGGCTTCCAAGGAGAAGGAGTTGCATGATCAGCACGAGGAGCTGGTACGCCTGCGTCAGGCCGAGAAGGTGCTTGTGCAGGCGGAGGCGGTCGAGTGCGAGCGTATTCGGGTCTTGGCGGACTCGCTTGTGTGTAAGTCGTCGTTCCTTTGTTGGCGCTTTGTCTTTTTTTCTTCCCGTAGTAATTTTGGTTGCCTGGTGCAGCCTCTACGGGTGCGAGTGCGACAGAAGTGGTTGCAACGGGGTCTGGAGTTCTCCGTGGGGCCGTGGATACCATGTCGTCCGCTGTTGATGTTGCCAAGGGTGTCTGTGCCCGTGCTTCCACTCTTGTGGGTCTTGTTCATGAGCACCTCATGCCGGAGGGCACGAAGTTGCCAGCTGGTCTAGATGCCCGTGTTGCTGCATTTGGCGATGGCGGGGGTTTCTTGGAGGAGCTAGTTGGCGACAACGTGGTGAGTGGTCTTTCCACGTCCCTTGTTGTTCTTATGGGGCATGGAATTGCCATTGACGACTTTCTGGTTGAGACTGTCCCTGATTACACCGATGAGCAGAGTGAGCGGGCCACTGTTCTGGCTCGTCGCCTGCAAATTTTTTTTGATGCTCAATATCCCTCCTCTACGGGCAAGGGGGTGGCGTAGCCATGTCGTGTCGTCTGAAAATTTTGGTTGTAATATGCCTCCTTTGTGGTGGTGAATCTGTGCTACTCTTATCGGAATAACAGCTTGGCCATTCCTACTGTTGTGCTTGATTTTCCTTTCTTTTTGTTCGTTTTGCGTTAGGCCGCCCCGGGGGTTCTTCGGGCTAGGAGTTCGTTGAAGGAGGACGCTCGCGAGGGTGCGTACGAGTCCGTGTGCTTGAGGCTGAGAAAAGCTGAGCGGGAAGTTGTTCGCCTCAAGGGAGCTGCAGCAGTCCATCGTTCCAAGCGCGCGCTGAGGCCGTGCTGGATAGCCTTGCTTCGTGGGTGGTGAAGTTGTCTGACCTCCTGCGGGGTGAGTTTAGCTTCTGCTCGATTGCTCGACTGCATTTAGTAGCTTATCTGTCTTCGTCTTGATTTTGATCCTGTTTTTCATAGTGCTGTCGGGGCACTCCCAGGATGAAGAGAAGGTTGTTCGATCAGAACTGTCGCGACTGGATGACCTTAACGTGCAGGCGAACAATCCTTTCTGGGCAGATGGGGCTCGTGCTCGAGCATTTGCTGTGCTTCGTCTTCGAGTTGAGCGGGTGCCGGCTGCTCTGCGGTACTGTCAACCGGTGCTAGGCGGGATCCACTCTGAGTTTTATCCGCTGCAGGTGGTGCCATCGTCCTTTGAGAGGCTCTGTCGTGTATTTTCTCAGCCTGCAGAGCTGTGTCGTGTGATGAATCATCAGATTCATGCTGGAGCTTGGGCTACCTTGGGCTTGGTCCATTGTCATTGGCCGGGAGCTAATATTTCTCAAGTGTTGGAGGGTCCTCCAGGTGGTAGGGATCACCCGATGGTTGAGCACTACGCGGTGGTTGATGAGCCTGCAGGCCGAGTTGTGAAGCGGGTTTGCGAAGAGAACGGTCGTTATCTCGGTTCCCTTATTAAGGCGAAGATGGAGCCTGGGGGTACTGTATTCCTTTGTAACCTTGGTTTTGCTGTAAGGGGCTTTGCTGCTGCGGCGAGCCCTCGAGTGCCAGTTTTGTTTATGTCGCGATTGCGAAGAACGACTCGGAGGGTGGCTGTTGCGGCGAGGCCTTGAGTGCCAATTTTGTTTGGGTAGCGATTCCGAAGAACGTCTCGGGGGGTGGCTGCTGCGGCGAGCCCCCGAGTGCCAATTTTGTTTGGGTCGCGATTGCGAAGAAGGCCTCGGGGGGTGGCTGTTGCGGCGAGCCCCCGAGTGCTGATTTTGTTTGGGTCGCTATTGCAATGAACGCCTCGGGGGGTGGCTGCTGCGGCGAGCCCTCGAGTGCCAATTTTTATGTCGCGATAGCGAAGAACGCCTCGGGGGTGGCTACTGCGGCGAGCCCCCGAGTGCCAATGAAGCAATTTTTGGAGAAATATTTTTCAATATTCTTCCTGCTGTTTCTTACATTTAGTAAGGAGGAGGGGTTTCTGATGAAGACAGTCCCCTTTATTTAAAACGACCACGTGATACATTAAGAGCTAGGTAGCTTCTTCTCCGAGTGCTCGGGTCCTTCAGGTGGTGTCTTCTTATGGGAGCGCTTCTTCTGCGAGTCCCGTGGTTTTGCTGGCTTGGTGAGCTCCAAAGGTCTCTGATATCTTGTGGAATTATTTGTCGTAGCGGTCGGACCTGACGAAAATGTCGTTGACTGTGATGACCCCATGTGGGCCTGGCATTTTTACCTTAAGGTAGGCATAGTGTGGCACTACCATGAAGCGGGCGAAGGCTGGTCGCCCGAGGATTGCGTAGTACTGCGACTTCCAGTCGACCACTTCAAAGTCTAGGGTCTCCTTGGGAAAGTTGGTCGCATTGCCAAAAACCACCTCCAGGATTATTTTTCCTAGAGGGTAGACTGCTTTTCCTGGCACAATCCCATGGAAGGTTGTACCTGAGGATTTGAGCGCGGAGCTCTGGATGAGCATTTCTTCGAGTGTCCTGGTGAAGATGATGTTGATCCCGCTGCCGCCGTCCATGAACACTCGTGACATGTCATAGTTTCCAATTCTGGCCTCGAGCACTAGTGCAGCGTGTCCTGGTCGAGGGATGGCTGGCGGGTGGTCCTCTCGAGAGAAAGTGATTTCTGTCTTGGACCCGCGCAAGTACTCCGGGACAGCGGGGTGCGAGGAGGCTGCGAGAAAAACTTGTCTTGTGACCTGCTTCTGCTGCCTATTTGAAGGCCTGCCTTCTTGTATCATGTAGAACTTGCCGTGGGCTTTTAGATATTGCTCCTCTTCTTCCGGTGTCCTGCGCCGTTCCTGGATTGCGGCCACTTGCCTTTTTGGCAAAGGTCGTGCTGGTGGTGCATCGTGGGCGATAGGCCCGACTGCTATGCTCGCGAGTGGCCGGGCCGCTGTTGTCGCAGATCGAATTTTTTCCTCAGCCAACTCGTTGAAGCTTCTGCAGTTCCTGAGGGTGTGCCCTGATCTAAGCTCCCCTCTTTCGTTTCTGAATCCGTGTATCGAGCACGGTCCGTCGAGTTGTTCTTTGGCCGAGCGGTATGTTCTAGTGTTGTCGCGCGGCTGCCTCGTCCTCCAGTCTCATTTCTGAGCTTGGGGCGCGTCTTCAAGGTTGTCTCTTCGCTGTGTTCTGCTGTCGTCGCGGTGCCTGCCGTCTCTGACGTCTGGGAAGCCTGCGGCGACCATGTCGGGTCCTCTGTCGTCGTAGAAACTGCGCCTGGATCGCTTCCTTCGTCGGTCGAGTCCTCTTTCTCCGTTGTGGTAGTCGTAGTCGTGTTCTGAGCGTGCTATGTCGATTTCTGTTTCGTTGCGAACATAATCCTCGCCGTCCGCCCAACTGTTGGCTTGCTCTAAAAGCCGTGCGAGTGTTCGGACTTTCATCTGCCCGAGCTGTTCCTTGAATTCAATGCGCTGCAGGCCTCGCCTGAACGCGTCGATTGCACTCTCGTCGGATATGTCTTCTGCTGAATTCTTGAGTATGGTCCACCGCTAGATGTAGGCTCGCAGGGTTTCCCTGGTTCCTTGCTTGCATGCCTGCAGCTCCTCGAGCGATGCTGGTCGCTTGTATGTAGATTTGAAGTTTTCTATGAAGCCTTCACGGAACTGCATCCATGAGCTGATGGATCCTCGCGGGAGATTCTTCAACCAATGTCGTGCCGAGCTCTCGAGCATGAGCTGCACGTACTACATTGGCGTGACGTTGGTCCCTCGCTGAAACTTAACTGCTGTTAAGTAGTCGTCGAGCCATGCCTCTGGCTCCTCGATTCCATTTTATTTTAGTGTTGTGGAGTTCAATTTGAACCCACTCGACATTTGCGTCTCGCGTATAGAACGCGTGAAGCATAATGCTCCGCATGGCTCAATTTCTTCGTCAAAGGATTCTTCGTCCGAGTACTCTTCACGTGATGCGCGTCTTCGCCTGCTGTGGTTGACTTTGTTCTGTGTGATGTCGTCGCGCGCGTCTCGTCGACTGCTGCGGCGCCTGTTGTCGTTGTTGTGCTTCCTGTTTTTGCCGGACCAGTTGCGCCAGTCGTCGCTGCTGTCGTCGTCGTCGGGTGAGCTAGGGTCCCTGTCTAGTGTCATTTCGCGGGTCGGTCGCCTTGCACTTGATATGTTGGGTGCGGAGGCGGCGATGGCGTCTTTCATTATCTGCAAGTCTATTGGTGTGTTGCGGTCTGGTTTGTTCTGCCTATTTTTCTGGGCGCGAGATAGGTAGTCTGGGGCACTTATAAGGGCTTCTGCTGGTGTGAGGGGTTCCTCTTCATCGTCCTCTTCTTCTAGCTTGAAGTCGTCGTCGAGCTTCCGAGCAACTCTCTTTTTGTTTGTTCGTCGCAGGTTGCTGAATTTTGATTTAGTGCGGAGAGGGGAGCCGTGATTCGGAGAGTCGTCTCTTGGAGGTGGCTTGCGGTTGTTTTTTTGCTCGGCGGCCACCTTTTCTTGCTTCTCCATCTCTAGGCGCCGTTGTTTCGCTTGCTGGGTTAGCTCGCATGCCAATTTGTTGTATGCCCTGAGCTCGTCCCTTATTGCGTTTGATGGTAGTAGCTTTCCGTGTTCGACTGCGTCCTTTACTCTGGCCATTGATTCTTTGGACAGGTATATTCGCTCTTTGGGTGGGTCATCTACCGCTGCACCCGGGGCTTGTTGCTTGCTGCTTGATGGCTCGTTGCTCTTGTGGTTACTCTGCTCTTGTCCCTGTAGTACTTTCATCGGTATGCTGCCCACTGCTCCCAGCTTCACGACGGTCTTACTGGTGGTTTCGGACTCTTTTGTTTTGCCGTTGGTTTGGTTATCTTGGCGGGTGTTCGAGTCGTCGTCTTGGCCCTTGCCGTTTGCTGCTGGGTCGTCCGCTTTTGCCATGAACACTTGCGATGGTGCCCTAACTGCCTTCTTGCTCGCGCGTGTGATACTGCTCTTCCCGACCGAGGGCTCACCCGAGCGGTCGCGGGTGACGTGAAGTCTTGGGTTGGGTAGGCAGTCGCGGATGGCTCGAAGGGTGGCCGCGCGGGTGGCGACTACGTTGATTGTTGTTGTAGATGTCGTCGCAGGTGCTCGATCGTCGTCTGCGAGGCGGAGGGAGCCCCAGTGGTTGATGTAGATCTGATATGCTCCAAAGATCAGGTTGATGCCGGAACGTAGGTCGGCGAAGACTGGTCGGAGAGTCGAAAGATGAGCCGTGAAACCGATGGACCCAAACAGATCGGATTCCGCCTGGGTTGTCGGATCGAAGAGTGTTGGTGGAGTCATCGCGTTGGCGGGTGTTGAAGATGCTGGTGAGGCCGCCGAGATCGCGTTCCCAACATGTGCGTTTCCCACAGACGTCGCCAATTGTCGGGGTTGTACCCCGGCAAATCCCATGGTCAGGGGCCCTGGGTTAGTCATGAGAGGCACAAGTTTGACGATAGCTCGTCGGCTAACAGGAGGATACCTTCCTGCTCGATATTATTTCTTGGAGATTGCGATTACAGGGAAGGCCAAGGCTAGTGCACACAAGGCTAGGATTAAAGATTGTGTACCGGATGATCTTGACGTCTCCCCTCCTAGCCTTATATACTAGGCTAGGTCTCGGGGAGTCCGTCCTGGATTACAAAGGAGGTTTCCTAACCCTGATCTTGTACCGTACGACAAGTTTGTACCTTCCTTATGAGCCGCGGACTCCTACGTCGGTGCCACTAGTGGGCAAAGGCTGAGTCCAGGCGGCATCCTTGTGGGCCTTCTGTCTTTGGGTACACCGGGTAGGCCCATCCATAGGAGTCGTGGGGTCACCCCCTTGTCACACCCCTTGTTTCACACACGGAAGGATTTTTAGAAACGTTCCTGATAGACTAAACATCCCACACGTTTCAGTAAATACAAATGATGTTGAACCACCCCTTGTTTCACACACGAAAGGATTTTCAGAAGGGTGCCTGATAGATTAGTCATTCGAAACATTTCAGTTACTATGAACGATTGTGTAGACAGGCTGGCGGTCCTTTATATACAACTGTGGGTTTTCGCCCTAAACATCCCAGACCGATTTTGAAAGACCCGTCAGCCTTACATCACCCACGCAATAATTTTTGAAATTGTGGTCTTTCTGGTATGTGTCCCAGACGGTTCAGTTTCGGCCACACGGTTTTTTTGTACCGTTTGCGTTGATAGCATCGCAAATAGTTTCGTACAAGGGACTGGGAAAGGAGTATCGTGTTAGCCCCTATTTGCATTAGTGATAATACCCCCATATGATCCAACAAATACCACATAATCAGACTTGTTGATTCTTCTAGGACAGAAATTTTGAATGTATCTTGCATCGAAAATTTCTCTTTTAGTTTCTTGCAGGTAGATAATGTCACAGGATGCCTCATTGATTCTATTCCTAATATCAAGCCATTTATTTTTGTCATTGATACCTCTGGTGTTCCAGTTTCTATTCAAATAATATAAAACTGGTAATTCATACTAGAAAATATATAATATGCATGACCCAACCATGCCAGCAGATTTCTATGCCCCTTTCCCATCAAGTAGTGCCTGGTTTTGCTACTGTGTGAATCATCAGCAAATGTTTCATCCTTGATATGACAAGATCATAGATAAAGCAAAGTACCCAGTGATACATCCATGTTATTATTACAGGCTATAATCAAAATCCCAAAATATGGTCTCTTTTCAAGTATAGTGCAAATCATTGACTTCTTCAAGCTTTGCTCTTCTTTTTGGGAGTCACCTTGGCTGTTCCCTTGGCCTCCTTATTTTTCTTGGCTAGCTGCAGCTCCTCCTCATTGCATTCCTTTGCAGCCACCTTACAAAATGAGACCGACAAGTTCTTAACTATTTTTGGGTGAATTTCAGGAGGGTCAGTGTTCCACGTGAAGCAGTGTCTATTCTCACATATTTTATTTTTATAGCCCTTGTTAATAATCTGAATTCTGAAACTATTTCTTACCTCTAATTCCAAAATAGGTGCTTTCTCTTTCCTTATTTCTGGTAGTGAATTGCTGAAGGAGCTATAAAGCCTGGTGCAGTCTCTTTATTGTTTGGAGATGTTAGAGCAACAACATTTTCCATCTCCTCTCCTTCCTGCTCCATAGTAGAACAGATGGGTGCCTGTTAAGTGGGACAAGTAGGAGGGATGGAAAATAAGAAAATTTCTTGATTATTAGTTCCTTCTACTATGATTTTCCTAAGCTGAGAGTTCAATTGTTTTTTTACACCAGTCAAAGTTATCTGGAGATAGCAAGGCAAGTGTGATGAAATTAAACCAAGAAGCAGGCACCTGTATGGTAGTGTCATTCACCTCATCCTTAGGAGAAAAGTGTGCTTTCCATAGCTCCAGTCCTTCCTTGGACAAAGCCTCTTCTTCCTCTTCTTCCGTGATTACATTTGTAAGAGAAGTACAAACGTTATCCTTACTAGATGGGGTATCTTTATAAATGGGAAAAGGGAATCCAGGTGGAACTTCAAAATACCTTCATTTGTGTGATCAGTCTGCCCTTGGTTATTATGCAATGATTCCATCCTTGATGGAATTTGAGAATCCATAGATAGCATGTGATCAAGTACATCAGTAGATGTCAATTCAGTAATAGTTTCAGTACCGTTCATCACAGCATTCTCATTATCCTCGGTTTCAGTGTTGTTCTGCACCTCTACTATTTTATCTGTCACAATTTCTGCAGATAGCAGTGTGCTAGCAGTAGTGGAGTTTGCCAGCCCCTCATTAAATGTCTGATTTCCATGGTACTCCTCCTCAATGTTGTTTACAGCAAAGTTGATGGACAATAAATCCTGCTTTGTATAACACCCTCAGTGTCATGTAACAGTAATCACTTTTGCTAATGACAATTACTATTGCTAATCTTTCATTGTGTAACGACCGAATTCACTAAGAATCCAAGTCTCTGTGCATTCTGTGTTAGTCCCTGGATCAATAGCTAGCACAAAGAGTACATTATGTAATATCAAGAATAAACCACATGTCATAAGTATTACATCGAAGATCCAGTATTACAATAAAGCATACCTTCATAGCTCAAGGCTAGCTTACAAATATAATACAGCGGAAAAACAATAAAGAGCTTTGTGGCGTCCATCAACTCCACCGGCACAGTTGAGTATAGACATCGTAACCCTACAACGCATCACTTACTCATCATATACAATCCTGCAACACCGAAGGTTATAGCCCGACAACGGGTCAGTACATCTGATTTTCACGGCAAGTCACACGAAAAAGGATATAACAGACCTACATCTACTTGAAAGGATAAGTCAAAGGAAGGCTTATGGATTTATTTTGCAGAAAGATGATTTTTTCCTCAATCTACCTATATCAAATTTTAGTTTCTCTTACTACATAAGATTGAATTGGGCGACCCCGATTCCAACCCATACCCTTTATTAAAGTTTCCCACTCAATTTTTATTAATGTGATTCATCTGTCAAGATCCTCCAATAACAGTAATGCCTAGTTTCTCAGAGTTTCCATAACCGGGGACACGGCTAATCATGATTAGTTTGTACGCTCTACAGAGGTTTGTACACTTTACCCACTGGACTCAATCTGAAGATTGAGACGAAGTCTTTCAGGAAAGGTCACCTACACCCAACGGCAAGCCGGTACACCTACCAAAATCTACATCTGCTAGCTTTGCACGGGAGAGGCTTCCTACAACGTACTCAACTAAGCCAGAGCCCATATGGCCAGCGGCTGTACATGGAATCTTCTAGTCACCAAGTATATCTGATCTTTTTGAACCTGGACGGCGCCCACTTACGTTCAGAGGGTAGATACAATGACGTTCTTTATACCACCTATACCAACGATTAGGGGTACAACCTGGTCTTGCCTTATATAAGGTACGAGCCCACAGGAAGCACTCCCTGCCCGTCCAGAGGTGAATTCTATTTAAGGTTTGCTATTCAAGTTATTAAATCATCACATAGCTCAATGTAGTCTCAAACCAATCCCCGTCTACAAGCATTGCAATATATAATAATCACGAACTAAGGCGACAAAGAAATACAGGATCAGATCATATAGCAAATAGTAGCATTCCTACACATGCATAGGGTGATAGTTGCTATATGCATAATGAAACATATAGGTGGGATATGGTCAATGTGTAACTTGCCTTACACATTCGATGAAGTTCTTCGCTCTCAAATGATCCATATTATGGCAATATGAAAGGTGTGCGGGTATAGCCGATAGAATGTTTCAAATGATCCAATATGCAAAAAGAATCACGTGAAATATAATACTACAAAACGAGTTATAGCAAGTTGAAGTTTGAATTACATTTAAATTCAAACAGATCAAAAATTATTTTAATGTAATAGATAAATTATGTGGACATAAAGTACATGACATGAGTGATCCTATGAAAAAATACCCAATTGAATTGGATCAACGGTATAGAAGATATGGCCTCCGAAAGTTTGAATTTGAATTTAAATAAATTCAAATTCAAAAAATGTGCAAATGTGTGGGAAGTCAACTCTATGATAAACTACTGATCACTATGAGCGTGTAGGAAAAAGAATCACCGATTCCGAAACACGGTTTAAACGATACGGCTACGAAGATTCTAGGGTGCAAACTGTAAAAAGGGCTCATCCGCAATTAAAATAAAATTTACATCGCGAACAGGCCCCTAGACGCTATGGGATGAACAGTGCTCGTTTTTTGTGAAATCCGGCGAACATTCGCTAAATAGAAAACCGGCACCGGAGGTTAACCGGAGAAAAAGAGCGTCAACTCGGTTAACCGGAAACCCTAAAAACAAATAACCGGATCTAGATCTGGGTCGTTGGATCTAGATCCAGCGGCTGTGAAAGAAGCTCACCTCAACTCCGACGAACGACAGACGGTGGCGGCGAGGTGGGTCCAGCGAACGGTTGTCGGGGAGGGCGGCCGACCAGCGAGGTGGCGAGGCGAGGCAAGGCGGCCGGCGCGAGCGACGGCTTGGGAGGCGCGCTACATGGCCGGCGGCGCGAAGGCGGTGCGGCGGCGATGGTCCGGCATGGTGTGACGGGAGGAGGTGGCTGGCGCGGTGGCACGCTCTGACGAAGGCGACAGTGATGACGGATTCCGATGAGGTCGGTGGTGGCGGCGGGACCCGCGCTATGGTTTCCAATAAAAAGAAGTTTTTTTCTGAAAATCTTTAAAGATGCAGAGCAAAAGAGAAAAAAAAAACACGAACCGGATTGGGCTCTGGTCGCACGCGGCGGAAAATAACAAAACTGGGTCGTTTGGTGGCCCAAAAGCACAACTCGTATTTTTTGTTTTTATTTTGGTTAACTGAATTAGGAGAGTTTTTTAAATAATAAAATAATAATTTGAAAAGTCCACAGCAATAAAAGAAAATAATAAAATAAAAAGTTTTTGCTGAAAATACTTTTCCAGCTATTTTTCAAATCTGATAAATCGTTTTATGCTATAAAAACTTTATGGGTGTTATAAAAATCCCTAAAATAATTTTAGAGTTATTTATAATACTCTTAACAAAGTTCAAAACTTTTAAACAATATTCTAAATATTATTCAACCTTTTTTAAAGGGGATAAGTCATTTTATATCATCTCCAATGAATTTCCTTGAGTTGAAAAAATGTTTTGAATATTCAAAAAAATCCAAATAATTATTTTAAATATTTTCTAACTGTTTTAATATGTTAAAGGAGTCATATTACCTTCTCTTATTTTTAATTTGTTCGTTTGTTTTAAATATTAAATTCCAAAAACCCTTACATTCCCTCTCATTTTAATATTCATTTAAACTCTAAAAGTTTTCAAACCAAGTGAAAGTCAACATATCAAGAAAACAATCATTATTCTAATTAATTTATTAACATTCCAAAATTTGGTAAATTTTGGGTTGTTACAAACTACCACCCTTAAAAGGAATCTCGTCCCCGAGATTCGAAGAGGCTAGAAAGAAAAGGTTAGGGTTTGGGTCTTGATGACAATCCACCGATCCTCTGAGGGTCCAGGGTGCTACCACCCTTAAAAGGAATGCGACACAGTCTTGATGAGTCTTGCTCCATCGATGACATCATTCATATAGATTTCACCAACTCCTTTGAGGTCTTGAATCCTTAGATAAAGAGGAGTCTTCCATATACCGAACCTTCATGACTGACATGTCAGGCGCCAATACTAAGAAACTATCAATTCCCTCATGGTGGTCATCAAGAATACTTTTACGGGATACCTGCAGGAAATGTTCTTGGCATATACTCACCGTATAACTTACTATTATCAACTATAATCTGATATAGGGGGATTCAAGCATCGTACCATTCTATGGTTCACCCGTATAGCAAGAGCGCATAATAAGAGTAGTCCGCATGGTGATCAATCCATTCCGCACCCAAATCATTACCTTGTATATGGTTTAGCAAATCTCGCAATCTAACACTCGGTCATCCTCACAGGCATTGCAGAAAATTCCTCTTGTTCATGAACTGGGTTCAGATAAATCCATTGGTTCTGTAAGCCAAACAAACATCTACCTTTTCTTCACAACACTCAGGTTTGCGCAAACTACTATAAAACGTGCACTTGTGAACTACAACTTCCTCTAGGGTTCTTCCTTCATCAAGATTGTGCTTGCTTGTTGTAAGATCCTGGCACATGGGGTTATCCTTGAACTCAGCATTAAGTTGCATCCATCTTTATTCTAGTCTTGACATTAGCAACCATTGTAGTAACTCCTTCAGTGTAGGGATTAGGATGAGAGGGAATAGAATGTAGAGGGAGATATATAGCCATACAATCATCACACTAGTTTTGAAAATATAAGTTTTGACGTGTAGTTGTCAGTAAAACATAAGAAATAACAGCTCATGGAAACGATCTAACGGTAGAAACTTGAATCTTCTAGGTCTTCAAGTCTTCAATGTTGATAGCTTCAACTTTGCGTTGTCGTAGCAATCTTCATATCGTTGAGTCACTTGCCAATTTATTCTTGTTGTTGTTATGTCTCCTTCAGTCTTGAAGCATACTAAATAGATGAGGGGTCTAAGGTAGTGTAAACTTATTCTTATCACATAGAACAAACGCAAAGCACAACACACAACATCAATCCAAAACATATCAGGGTCAAGGACATAAGCAAAATCGAACAAAACAAACATGACATAAGACATCTAGTTCATCCACAGCAAAACATGCATCGATCCACATCTCCAACTAACATGAAAAGGTAACATTGTACACTTAGTGCACACCTACAAATGTCTATCCTCCAGTTGTGAAACATAAGCTTCTTTCTCTTCAATGCTGGACACATGTTGGCGTAGTGTCCCTTGTTCCTGCACCGGTAACACTGAAATTCTCTAAGATATTTCTTTTTCTTCTTCACGGGTGTTTCCCTGAGCTCTTTGATAATTTTCTTCATTCCTTCCATTTGTTTTTGAATTACTTGTTGCGTCATGATGTAAAGTTGACACTGAGCGGGGTAATGATCACTTCCTTCACACATAAAACATGTGACTTGAGCAGTGGGACATTCTTCACCCAAGTGAATTTCCTCACAATGGGGACATCCATCTTGGTATCCTTCGTAGGAGTGTCCTACTTCCCCGAAAATTTTGCAGGCATGGGGCCTCTTAAGGTTTACCGTCCTTCGCATCGGGGTGACGAGGCGGGATCCCAACAAAATCTTTGTAATCTCCTTCCAAGTAATATTCCTTCTTGATTCATTAATCGCATGATGCATTGTCCACCAAGTAGCAACCTCTTCTACAAAGTACTTGACAGCATAGTGGACCATGTCATCACTTCCAACCTTGTTGCGCTCCATGTGTTCCTCCATGTTATGAGTCCATTGCTCCACCTTCAGTCTAGTCATCGCCGCGGAAAAGGTGAGTCTTACTACATACTCCATCTATTGAGCCCAAACGACAAGCGTTAGGGGAAACTAGGATACCGACAAGAAAACAATCTAAAGATAGCACCAAGCACATGCACACAAACAAGAATAAGGCAAAACACCTACACGCAAACAACATCACATAACATCAATCAATAAACTCACAAAATTCATACCACACAAACAACACCTAGAGTAAGGTCATATGTGCAAGGCATACGATCTAATCATACTACGCGCAAATTGTTTATTTAACTTCACCTAAAAGTGGTGGTCTGAATCTAAACTTCATCCTTCTCAGCTAAGATGATCTTGATGATCCTCTCATAGTGTCAAAACTTAGCCCCCATAGGATACTCCTTCTAGTTCTGGTAGTGGTAACTTGAATTTATCCACAAGGTTGATGATGTATTTATCAAAAATCATATCTTCAGGGGCATAAGTAACTCGTATGGTCATTTACATTAAAACAAGAGAAGTAGTTTAGAAGATGAATAATAGATGAGAGATACTGGTGGAGGGAGTAAGTAAGCAAAGAGTGATAAAATAATTTAGTTCCTATGGATGTTCACTACTAGGAGAAAGGCTAGTAGTAGCGCCCCCTTTTGGCTTATCAGTAGCGCCCTAGGGCGCGCTACTGCTAGCACGCTACAGCTAACATGTAGCAGTAGCGCGCGTACGCACCCGCTACTACTACACCAGTAGCACCCCCACTTAGAGCCCGCTACTACTAATACCAGTAGCTCCTACAGGTAACAGGGCGCTACTGGTATTTATTTTTCATTTTCTATTTCTTTTTCCCATCGTATTTTTGCTGTATTTGTACAGGTATTATACAATATAGTCTCATACACATACACAGGTTTTCTACAGAGTACAAATCTCATCATATCATACACATACAATAATCTGATGACCATATATATATCATCATGATCTCTCATATCCAACACAAATGATGTCTCTCATCATGTCATCTCTAAAATAGCGATAGAAGTTGTCACAATATCTTAAATACATGCAAATACAAGCAAGTTTTATCATCCATCTAAACTATGATATATACTAGAAGAGCGGTCACTATGAGGAGACAAAGGTGAGAAAGAGAGATAGCTAGATGCATTTATGCATGATATGTGGTGGTGGAGGAGGAGAAAATTAGAAGGAAAGAGAGAGATATTGCATTAATGAAGATGGTGTGTAGTGCATTAATGGAGATGGTGTAATGCATTAATGGAGATGGACAAGAGGTAGGAGAAGGAATGAGGAAGAAGCAAGTGAGGGAGAGAGAGGAGGGGGGAGGGGGATGGTTGGTGGAAAAGGTGGCTGCTGCGCATTACCAGTAGCGCCTGTACCGCTACGGCGCTACTGGTAACGATAGTAGTAGCGGGCTTTCCAGGGGGGCGCTGCTACTAAAACTTGTCATCTGGGTTTGGTGGGGACCACCTTTACCAGTAGTGGGTCTGCATATGAGGCGCTACTGATACAGGCATATCAATAGCGCGCGTCCATATAGCGCGCTACTGCTAATTAGCTGTAGCGCCTGTCTTTAAAGGCGCTACTGTTAAGCCTCTACCTATAAGCTTTTCCCTAGTAGTGGTTCCTATCCATTTTCTAGGGTCACGAGCTACAATCAACATGGGCTCTGATACCATCTGTAACAACCCGATTCACTGAGAATCCAAGTCTCTGTGCATTTTGTGCTAGTCCCTAGAACAATAGCTAGCATACACAATACATGATGTAATATCAAGAATAAACCACATGTCATAAGTATTACATCGAAGATCCAGTATTACAATAAAGCATACCTCCATAGCTCAAGGCTAGCTTACAAATAAAATACAGTGGAAAACAATAAAGAGCTTCGTGGCGTCCATCAAATCCACCGCCATAGTTGAGTATAGACATCGTAACCCTACAACGCATCAGTTACTCATCGTATACAATCCTGCAACACCGAAGGTTACAGCCCGCCATCTGATTTGTACGGCAAGTCACACGAAAAAGGATATAATAGACCTACATCTACATGCAAGGATAAGTCAAAGGAAGGCTTATGGTTTTATTTTGAAGAAAGCTGATTTTTCCCTCAATATACCTATATCAAATTTTAGTTTGTCTTACTACATAAGGTTGAATTGGGCGACCCCAATGGCAACCCATACCCTTTATTAAAGTTTCCCAATCATTTTTTATTAAGGTGATTCATCTGTGAAGATCCTCCAATAACAGTAATGCCTAGTTGCTCAAAGTTGTACATAATTGGGAAGACGGCTAATCATGATTAGTTTGTACGCTCAGCAGAGGTTTGTACACTTTACCCACTGGACTCAACCCAAAGATTGAGACGAAGTCTTTCAGAAGAGGTCACCAACACCCAACGGCAAGATGGTACTCCTACCAAAATCTACATCTGCTAGATTTGCACACGGGAGAGGCTTCCTACAACGTACTCAACTAAGCCAGAGACCATATGTCCAGCAGCTGTACATAGAAGCTTCTAGTCACCAAGTATGTCTGATATTTTTAAGCCTGGACGGCGCCCACTTACGTCAGAGGGTAGATACCATGACGTTCTTTATACCACCAATACAAACCATTAGGGGTACAACCTGGTCTCGCCTTAGATAAGGTACGAGCCCCTAGGAAGCAATCCATGCCCGTCCAGAGGTGAATTCTATTTAAGGTTTGCTATTCAAGTTATTAAATCCTCACATAGCTCAATTAATCTCAAACCAATCCCCGTCTACAAGCATAGCAATATATAATAATCACGAACTAAGGAGACAAGGAAATACAGGATCAGATCATATGACTATCCTATCAGGTTTGCAGTAATAGTATATAGTAGCATTCCTACACATGCATAGGGTGATAGTTTCTACATGCATAATGAAAAATATAGGTGTGATATGGTCAATGTGTAACTTGCCTTATACATTCGATGAAGTTCTTCGCTCTCACGATCCAGAAACTCTACTCGTCACACTCTGAGCAATCTATCATAAAATAAAGATACCACATAAAAAATCACGCCAAAAGGAACCAAAAGATCAAAAAATTGAACACAATAAGGTTTAACAACAAAAACAAGTAGTCTTGACACGGTAAAAGTATCGATGTGCTAGGATGTGATAGGTGAAAGATAAACTCGAGAGAGTCAACGGATAAAGAATATTCACTACAAAAATAATATGACTATAGATACTAAGAACTAAGGATCCATATGATGGAAATATGAAAGGTGTGTGGATATAGTGTATAGAATGTTTAATGATCCAATATGCAAAAAGAATCACATGAAACATAATACTACAACACGAGTTATAGCAGGTTGAAGTTTGAATTACATTTTAATTCAAACAGATAAAAAATTAATTAAATATGGTAGATAAATGATGTGTAAATAAAGTACATGACATGAAAGATCCTATGCAAAAAGAACCAATTGAATTGGATCAACGGTATAAAAGATACAGCCTCCGGAAGTTTGAATTTGAATTGAAATAAATTCAAAGTAAAAAAATATGAAATGTGTGGGAATTCAACTCTATGATAAACCACTGATGACTACGAGCGTGTAGGAAAAAGAATCACCTAATTATGATACACGGTTTAAAAGATACGGCTACGAAGATTCTAGGGTGCAAACTGTGAAAAGGGCCCATCCGGAATTAAAATAAAATTTCTATCGCGAACAGGCCCCTGGACGCGACGGGACGAACCGTGCTCGTTTTCTGTGAAATCTGGCGAACGTTCGCTATATAGAAAACCGGCACCGATGGTTAACCGGAGAAAACCGGGTCAACTCGGTTAACTGGAAACTCTAAAAACAAATAACCGGATCTAGATCAGGGTTGTTGGATTTAGATCCAAAGGTTGTGAAAGAAGCTCACCTCGGCGGCCGGTGGCGGCGCGGTGGCTCCGGCGAACGGTTGCCGGCAAGGGAGGCCGACCGGCGAGGTGGTGGGGCGAGGCAAGGGGGCCGACGCAAGCGGCGACGTGGGAGGCGCGCTGCACGGCCGGTGGCACGAGGTGCGTTGTGGCGGCGGTGGTCCGGCGCGGTGCGCGGAAGGCGGTGGCGGACGCGGTGGCGCGCTCCGGCGAAGGCGGCGGCTGCGACGGATGCCGACGAGGTCGATGGCGGCGGCGGGACCCGCACTAGGATGTCCAAAAAAAGAAAAGAAAAGAAGTTTTTCTGAAAATCTTTAAATAGGCAGAGAAAAAGAAGAAAAAAACGCGAACCGACTTGGGCTCTGGTCACACGCGGCGGAAAATAACTTGGCCGACTCGTGGCCCAAAAGCACAACTCGTTTTTTTAGATTGTATTTTGGTCAACCGACTTAGCAGAACATTTTTAAATAATATAATAATAATTTTAAAAGTGCCACATTAATAAAAGAAAATAATAAAATAATTTTTTCTGCTGAAAATACTTTTCCAGCTATTTTTCAAATCTGATAAATTCTTTTATGCAATAAAAACTGTATGGGCATTATAAAAATTCCTAAAATAATTTTAGAGTTATTAATAATACTCATAACTAATTTAAAAACTTTTAAAAAATATTCGAAATATTTTTCAACCTTATTTAAAGGGGATAAGTCATTTTATAACCTCTACAATGAATTGCATTGAGTTGAAAAACTTTTTTGAATATTCAGAAAAATCCAAATAATTATTTATTATATTTTCCAACTCTTTTAATATGTTAAAGGAGTCATTTTACCATATCTCATTTTAAATTTGTTGGATTTGTTTTAAATATTAAATTCCAAAACACCAACAATAAATATTCAGAAAAGTCATTTTATTCCCTCTCATTTTAATATTCATTTAAACTCTAAAAGTTTTCAATCCCAATGAAACTCAACATATCAAGAAAACAATCTTTATTATAAATAATTTATTAACATTGTGAAATTTGGTAAATTTTGGGATGTTACACCTTGATCATCTTTGCACTTGAACATTTCCAAATCCCCTTTGGTGGATATTAATAATATTGTGACAAATAAAACTTTGTCGAAAAATTGTGCAACCAAATTTTTTAAATCCCTAAAAGTCAGTGGACCATGTTAGACCAACATTGGGAATTTATTAAATTGTTTAAATAAAACAAACAATTCAAATCAGTATTAAAAGTAGCCCAAATACTCATTTAATAGTTATATAAAAATCAGATGAATTAATAAATGTCCCAAATTTTTGTAACAACGTATTATATTGGGATAGGAATATTGGAGCTAGTCCTATATTTTACAAAAATGTAAAAGCTAATAAATTAAATCAAAACAGAAAGAACGAGAGAAAAGAAATACAGAAAAAGGCAAAGCTCTATCCCTCAGCCATAGCAACCTCCATCCGGCCTAGCCCAACTCCCCTCTCCTTCCTCTTTGCTCTGTTCCTCCGACCCGAGGCCATGGAGACCAAGGCAGGGCGTCGTCCCCGTCGAGCCAGCTCACGCCCCACGCCGCTACAGTGCACCGCAGCGTGGATAAGACAACCCCCAGCCCCCCGGCAACCCTAGATCCCAAATCCCCCCTTGCCTTCGTCTCCCCGCTCGATCCCGACGCCGCCATGGGAGCAAGCTCGTGAGCACAGGCGGCCACCAGATGCCTCTCGTCCCGTCGGCACGTCCTGGAGGACAACCGCGCTTCCCCATGCCGCCTTGACCCTTTATCCGACGCCGGGACGCCCTCTTGCCCTCGCCATCCTCGTTGTTACCCTTTGCATCGCCGTCGCTCACCGTCGTCGATTGGCCTCCGTCGAGCCTTCCCTGAGCTCACTGCCACCACCTTCACGCTCCTGGTGAGCTTCTTCGTCGACGCCAAGTGCTCGGCGCCGCCCATTTAGCACGTAGACATCGCCCCTTCATGCATGTGCCGCCGCCGTGCTGGCCCATCATCGACATGGTTTCGGTGACCGAATGTTCTCGAGCATACCACTGCCGTGCTCACCACATCCCGTAGAGAACGCCTAACCCCATTCATTTGTCGCGAGCACCATAAACCTTGCCCCCGCTCCGGCCACGTCCAGCACCCACAACCACCACCACTCGATGCGGCATGGACCCCTGTGCCTTAGGAACAAACGACATCGAGAAAGATGGCCGAAATCGAGCGCTGATGGAGTGGACGTGGATAATGGCTTCTCGCCCTTCGTTGGATACCCCAAGTGGAAGTTCAGATATAGGATAGCAGCAAATTTCCCCTATGTACAGGATAGAGTTTGTCTCCCGTAGGATTCCGAAAGTGAGAAGTAGGTGTCAACGACGCAATTGACATGGACCTGCACACAATACAAATAACTTTGCTCCCAACGAAGTTCCGAGAGGTTGTCAATCTATCCGGCCTTGTTGTTTACAAAGGATCAAACGCAAGGGATAATGATAATGGTGATAGAAGCTGAAAGTAAAAACAGAAAATAAATTGAGCGTGTAAACAGTGATGAGAGTATGGACCGGGGTCCCGTGATTTTCACTAGTGATGTCTCTCACCCAACAGATGATAAAACTTCTATGCGATGTAAACAAATCACAGATGGGCAATTGACAGGAATAAAAACGCACCGCAATGCTAACTATGCTACAAAGAAAGGAAAAGGCTCAAAAGCATGGGTGATGACCCTCAACGTAAAGGGATCTATTGTAGAGTTTTCAATAAGTAAGAGTGTCGAATCCAACGAGGAGCGAAAGGTACTGATAGGTGATGGTGGACAAGGAATAACTGCAAACATTGAAAGATAACTTTTAGGGGATTTCGATATAAGCAACGATAAGATAAAAGCAAGCAAAGTAATAGCACTGAGGAGCAGCAAGTGGCCCAATCCTTTTGAGCAAAGTATAAGTATGACAACTGAATTTATAAAGACTAAAGCTTTGTTGAGGACACATGGAGAGGTAGTCACGTGCTTTTGCCATACTCCGTATCGATAACAAGTATTGTGCTGATAACTGTTGAGTGGGTGGATCTATGCTAGCACATCTTCTAGACTAAGATAAGTGCACTCTTATGATTAAACATCTTGCAAGCATCCGCAAATACAAGATAGAAATTAAGGCAAAGCTTAACCACAGCAATAAGATCAAGGATCCAGTATTCCCTTGTGCAAAAGTGTGCAAACTGGGGTTCAGGTTTCTGTCACGCCGGCAACCCACCGTAAGCATTCTTAATACACAATGCATTCCCCTAGGTCCTTAAGAATGTGAAGTGTTGAGTGTTTGACTCACACAACACCACTAGGAAAATAACAACACAACTTCAATATCAAACAACACAAATTACTTCAACATCATATGACTACTAGCAACCAAACTTCTCCCATGTCCTCAAGAACTAAAGTAACTACTCACAAGACATAAAAGAGATCATGGTTAGAGGTGATAAATATATGATAAACAATCTGGAAATAATTGTATTTCTCCAACAAAACTCAATAGCATTCACCACAAATTAGTAATCAACACCGGTAGAGTAGAGAGGATAGATAGTACGGATTACATCACAAGATGAACTTGTGAGGTGAGATTGGATGGTGGTGGAGATGGTGCTGATGTTGGGGATGACGTTGATGATGATCTCGATGATGCCCGTGACGATGGTGATGACGATGGCGATGATCTCCCCTTCCGGGAGGTGATCTCCTCGGCGAAATCTGCCCGCCGGAGAGCCCTTTTCTTCTCTGTAGGTTTCAGCCACGGAGCGGCGGCGGAAATCCGTGAAAGCTTCTCTGTTTAGGGTTTTCGTGTAACGAGGAGTATATAGGCCAGAGGGGGGAGCCGGGAGTGGCCCCAGAGCTCCAGGAGCCCTCCCGGCGCGGCCAGTGGTGGGGCCGCGCTAGGTGGCCGCCTGGGGCCCCTGTGGCCCCCTCTGGCCCCTCTTCGACGAGTCTTCGTTATTCTTCTGGAAAATACCCCCCGTCGATTTTCAGGTAATTTGGAGGTATTCTTCTTCAGCAACTCAACGTCCACTTTTTACCGCTGAATCCTGCGTCTACTGCTTCGGCACCGGAAAGTTGCAAACTGTGTATAATAAGCCAAAACAACATAAGAACATCATCGTAATGTGAAATATATCAATGAAAAAGGATGAATTACGATATAAAATAGTGATGCAATTTGGACGTATCAAATCCCCCAAGCTTAGACCTCGATTGTCCCCAAGCGAAAACTGAGCTCGGTAAACCTGTCCACAAGTTTAGAGAGTGAAGTGTCAATAAATAAAATACGGACAAGAGGCATCATGATCTTTTCACCAAACTCAAACGTCCTAAACAACAATCTCCAACTCATAAAGCCCTTATGAAAGAGTAATAACAATTATAATCAAAAGTAGGGCTAAGTAAACTCATCAAATCATGGCAAACAAGTCCTTTGGTCAAGGGACAACTAAAAGCTTTTACCTTTGCTCTTTCTCTTTATATTTTGAAGAGATGATTTGGAACTTTTTGAAAGAACAGACTATTAGTCATGAAGTGCAAATGCTAACACAAAGGAAGATGTTTTCTTGGAAAATGCTTTTGCAAACAACTTACTTATCAAAAGATAATGTCAACAATGATATGGCATGGCAAAACTTTAATGCAGCATTATATGGATTAATCTTCATCAGCATCAAGTGTCTGTTCTCTTTGGGAAAGAAGGAATTAGGGAAAACTGACTCAACACAAAAGTAAAGGAAAAAGCCTTGTTAAAGGCAAGCAGGGAAAACTCAAGTGCTATCCTTAAATCAAACAGAAAGAAAACAAGTTTTGAGAGGTGCATGATTTGTCAACGAATGCTAATAGATTACTCAATTGCTTCTCAGATTGGACAAGTTTCGAGGAACGGCTCCCAAACGGGGATGATTACATCCCCGCAATCTCCTTTGTTTATCACTGCCAAAGTTTTCTGATTTCTCATGAACAAAGCATGAAGGAGGGTTTGTTTGTTGTATTATCTTTTGTGAGCTGGCCGCACTCATGCCAGTTCCTCCTCACATTAGGGGTTTGCAGATTAGACATGCAATCCCGGGGTAAAACTTGTCCAACTTAAGAATGTCATGAATTAACTACTACTTCCTCATGAGCTAAACACAGGGGCACAAAACAGAAGATTTTGAACATCTAAGGATAACACAAAAATTCTATGCTTTAGGAGTGGTAGTGGAACACCACGAATACGAACATATGGTGGACTCAAACGGAAGATACTGGTTTCAGGGTATGGATGTACAAGCAGGATTCTGCTTAGTACAAAGGTTTGGCTAGCAAAGGCTTTGAGAGAACAGACAATTGATGATGACTTGGATGCAAAGCAATATAAAGCATAAACATTAAAACAAGCATAGCACATCAAGTTGTCTTCTTCGTCAACATAACACTACAAGCATAATAACAAAGAGGGTTTGGCTATGTCGCTACTTTGAGAAAAATAACATGCTTGTTGCTATGACCAAAGCTATGTTTGCCAAGATTAAATAAAGTTTTCAAACCCATACCTGATATAAGGTCAATACTCCCCATAAGAATCATCATAAGGTCGATTGCGTGAAGAGAATACGGAGTGCAGCGAAGGGATCAATAGACTTCTCATTAATATTCCATCATAGTCGACTCCACACTCACGGATACATAACTCTCTAGAAAGGAGTGATAGACCTCAAAGCAAACACCTATTTGATAAGATAACTTCCCTAGACATGATACGACTCTACTTGACTCTAAAAGACATAGATAAAGATAAAAATACCGGGCACTCCCCCAAGCTTGGAACAAACTAAGGGGATGCCATTACCCAAGGAGATTTACTCCTCATCCTGTTGTGGTTGTTTCTTCAGATCCCTGATGACACGGCAAAGGGTTCGGTTCTCTGACTCCAAGACTTTCACATGTACTTGTAGCACACGGAAATCTTCACAGAGTTGGTTGGTGATGCGGTAGGCCTCGGAGATGGTGGAAAGCATACGTTGATCTTCAGGTGAAGTGGAGGGCCCTGAAAGGTTAGGAGAAAGATCATAATGAGGTTGGACAGATCCCACCATGATGGGTTGCTTGGGCCTCCTTGTTGTTGTGCGGTGATAGTCTTGACTTTCTCCCTCACGGTGTGCTCCATCTCCGCTTGTCTTGCGGCAGTTTCTTCTTCGGTAGCCCAATCAACGTGCTTCCCTTGATTAAGATCCTTCTGGACTTGGCGTAGACGCCATCCCAAGAAATCATCTCCGCTCGAGCCACAAGAAGACATCTCTACTACTTAACTTTTAGTCCTGGCAGAAACAGTGTGAAAAGAAAACACATGAAATCGCAAGATACATTGCCGGAACGATCCAGGTAAATATATAGAAAAAATTTCTGCACGGAAAGGAAGGTAACGGGTCAAAGAGGAGTCGGAGACGGGCTCCGGGGTGCCCAGGAGGCCTCCCGGCGCGGCCAGGGGTGGGGCCGCGCCAAGGGGGCGCCTGGGCCCCCTAGAGCTGGTCTGCAGCTCCACTTAGGCCTCAAATTTTCTATATTTCGCAATAACTCGTAATCTGGAACTTTTATGGCGGTTTTGTGATGTTTCCTTACCGTAATACATACCTTTCCTTATTCTGCTTTTGCTGGTGTCTGAAACAGGGCTGCAACATGTTCTTCATGAGACTTTGTGTATACCAATTCCACATCAACATTGACAGGGTCTCCTTCTATGTAATGCTTAAGTCTTTGCCCATTCACCACTTGATGTTTGGTGCCTTCGAAATTGTTAATCTTGATTACACCTGAGCGGTAGACTTCCTCAATATGAAATGGCCCTTCTCACCTGGAAAGTAGTTAACCTGGAGAAAACCTGAAACGGGATCTAAACAACAAAACTTTATCACCAACATTAAATTCACGTTTCAGAATCCTCCTATCGTACCACTTCTTTACCTTTTCGTTGAACATTTTAGCGCTCTCGTAAGCTTCACTTCTTCACTCATCTAGAGAAGTCAAGTTCATGAGACGCTTTTCACCAGCTAACTTCGGGTTAGCATTAAGCTCTCTAATAGCCCAGAAAGCTTTGTGCTCTAATTCTAATGGAAAATGGCAAGCTTGCCATAGACCATCTTATAGGGAGACATGCCCATGGGGTTGTTGTAAGCAGTTCTATACGCCCACAAGGCATCTCTTAGCTTATTTGACCAATCATTTCTATTTCTATTGACTGTCTTCTGTAAGATCGACCATATCTCTCTTTTGATGAGCTCAACTTTCCCACTAGTTTGGGGTAGTACGGTGAAGCAATTCTATGATTGAAATCGTACTTGGCTAAAGCTTTTCTAAAAGCTCCATGTGTAAAGTGTGAACCCCCATCAGTCACGAGATACCTGGGTACTCCAAACCTAGGAAAAATTACATCTTTCAGCATTTTCAAAGATGTCTTGTGATCAGCACTTTCAGTGGGGATTGCTTCTACCCACTTGGTTACATAATCAACGGAAACTAAAATGTGAGTGTACTTGTGTGAGGAAGGAAAATGACTCATAAAATCAAAACCCCACCAATCAAAAGGCTCAATCACTAGATGGTAATTCATAGGCATCTCATTCCTTCTACTAATATTACCAACTCTCTGACACTTATCAGAAGATAAAACATAATTTCTAGCATCCTTAAAGAGAGTAGGCCAATAAAAACTTGATTGAAGAACCTTATGTGCGGTCCTATCACCAACATGATGTCCTCCATATGGACTGTCATGACATTGTTTGAGAACGTCCTTCTGCTCGTGTTCCAGTATGCATCTTCTCACGATCCCATCTGAACCTTCTTTGAAAAGATGTGGGCCATCCCAAAAGTAATGCCTCAAATCATGAAAGAACTTCTTCCTTTGCTGAAATCTTAAACCTGGAGGCAAAAACTTTGCAATGATAATGTTATCATATTCTGCAAACCAAGGATCGGAGAGAGATTGTACTTTAACAACAGCTAGTTGTTCGTCTAGAATAATTTCGTTGACTGGAATGGGATCATGCGGTATATCTTCCATCCTTGAAAGATTATCCGCCACCGGATTGTCTGCTCCTTTCCTATCGACAATCTGCAAATCAAATTCTTGAAGAAGGAGTACCCATCGAATGAGCCTTGGTTTGGCATCCTTCTTCTCCATAAGATACTTAATGGCAGCATGGTCAGTATGAACAATAATATTAGAATCAACAATATACTGCCTAAACTTACCAATAATTCTACTGGAAAGAATTCCTTCTCAGTAGTAGCATAATTCTTTTGAGCACTATCAAGGGTTTTGCTAGCATAAGATATAACATTCAACTTCTTATCAACCCTTTGCCCTAAAACAGCTCCAACAACAAAATCACTAGCATCACACATAATTTTAAATGGTAAATTCCAATTAGGTGGTTGTACTATAGGAGCAGTTATTAAAGCTTTCTTAAGAACTTCGAAGGCTTCCTTACAATCTTCATAGAAAACAAAAGGGACGTCCTTCTGGAGAAGATTAGTGAGGGGTCTCTAAGTCTTAGAAAAGTCTATTATAAATCTTCTATGGAAACCAGCATGACCGAGAAAACTACGAATACCTTTGATGTCCCTTGGATAGGGCATCCTTTCAAATTCTTCGATCTTGGCTATGTCCACCTCAATTCACCTCTCGGAAATCTTGTAGCCAAGAACAATTCCCTCGTTGACCATAAAGTGACACTTCTCCCAGTTAAGCAGCAGATTTGTCTCCTCACATATCTGCAAAACTTTATTAAGGTTGTGGAGACAATGGTCAAAAGAAGTTCCATAGACGGAGAAATCTTCCATGAATACCTCCACAATTTCTTCACAAAAACCATGAAAGATAGCAGACATACACCTTTGAAAAGTAGTAGGGGCATTACATAAACCAAAAGGCATATGTCTGTAAGCATAAGTACCATAGGGACAAGTAAAAGTGGTCTTCTCTTGATCAACAGTGTTAACATGAATTTGAGAGAAGCCAGAATAACCATCAAGATAACAAAAGTGAGTATTTTTGGATAACCTTTCAAGCATTTGGTCGATGAATGGCAAAGGGTAGTGGCCCTTCCTGGTTGCCTTGTTCAGCTTCCTGTAATCAATAAACATTCGATATCCAATAATAATTCTCTGAGGTATTAGTTCATTCTTATCATTAGGAACCACAGTTGTTCCTCCTTTCTTTGGAACACAATGAACCGGGCTTACCCACTTACTATCAGCTATGGGGTAGATAATACCTGCGGCTAGAAGCTTGAGAATCTCAGTCCTTACAACATCCATCATTTTCGGATTCAACCGTCGTTGATGATAAACAACATCAGGTTCGAGGTTGACGGTATGTTGACAAATAGACGGACTAATCTCCTTAAGGTCATCAAGGGTATAGCCAATTGCACCTCGATGTTTGCGAAGTACTTCCAATAGACGCTCCTCTTCATACCCTGAAAGGTTAGAATTGATAATAATAGGATATACTTTCTTTTCATCTAAATAAGCATATTTGAGCGTATCGGGAAGAGGTTTAAGATCAAACACTGGATCTTCTTTCGGTTGCGACAAAATTCCCAAAGGATCAACCAGAAGGTTTTGCTTTAGGATAGCAGGTTGTCTTAAGAATATTTTGTCCAGCTCATTCCTCTCTTGCATATGCAAATAATTCTCGTGGTCCTCCATATATTGTTGCAAAGGATCGTTAGGAGGAATAGCAATGGAAGAAATATCTTCAATAATCTTCTCATTACTAGGCAAATCAGTACCACGAGGCAGCTTAGAGAATTTAGAAAAGTTAAATTCATATGGCTCACCATTGAATTCAACAGAAACTTTACCTTTCTTGCAATCTATTGTAGCTCCATAGGTTCTGAGAAAAGGTCGACCGAAAATAATAGGACAAAAATTGTCCCTTACTGAACCAAGTACTAGAAAGTCGGTAGGATACTTTACCTTTCCGCATAAGACTTCAACATCTCTCACAATTCCGATAGGAGAGATAGTTGCTCTGTTTGCATGATGAATAGTAACGTCAACTTCTTCAAGTTCACAAGGTGAAATTTCACCCATGATTTCTTGATAAAGTGAATACGGGATAGCACTAGCACTCGATCCCAAATCGCATAGCCCGTAATAATTATGATCTCCTATTTTAACAGATACTACTGGAGTACCTGAAATTGGTCCTTTATTCTTGGCTGTGACAAGGTTAGTGGAAACACCACAAAAACTTATATTGGAATCTAAAGCCTCATTAGTAATAAGATCCTTAACCAATGCAACTCGAGGATCGACCTTGATCTGGTCCTCAGGTTCATCAATTCTTCTCTCACTCTTATTCATTATGCCTGTCACAAAAGAGTGCTCCCATATTCTTACGGGAAAAGGGGGCTTTTCATATATAACTGCAGGCACAATAGGGTCAGCAACATGAATATCAATAGATGATTCTTTGAAGGGTTTATGATGCTGACTCTTATTCTTCTTAGAGGAGTTAATATGAGAGGCAAAATCCTTACAAAAATCAATCATCAGATTGGAATCAAGACCAATCTTAGAGCAAAAGGCATTAAAGGAATCAGTTTTCACATAGCTCTCTATATAATCATGCTCATAATTTATAGTGGGTTCAATACCTTTATCTATTTCCCAATCTTTGGTATTCTTCTGGATCCTTTCAAGGAGATCCCATCTTTCGTCAACTCTTTTCGTCTGGAATACCCCACTAGAGGAGGCATCCAACATATCCTTATCCTGATGAGAAAGTCTAGCATAAAAATTTGTAAGTATAGTTTCCTTGGGGAGCTCATGAATAGGACATTTGAGCATTAGGGATTTCAATCTCCCCCAAGCTTGAGCGATACTTTCTCCGTCACGAGACCTAAAGTTATAGATATAATTCCTGTCTCGATGAATTTCATGAAGAGGATAAAACCTGGTATAAAAGAGAGACATAAGCTCATGCCAATCAACCAAATGAGAGTTATCTAGAAGCTTATACCAATCTTAAGCTTTATCTATAAGCGATACGGAGAACAATTTCTTCATGACAAACTCCTTTGATACACCTACAAGCTTAAATAATGAACATAGTTGTGATAAATATAGCAAGTGTTCACTGGGATGTCTATCTCCTGCATAAAGATTAGCCAAAACACAATCGATAATACCAGCTGGTATTTTTTAAGGCACAATTTTAGTAGGGGGAGGTACAACCACCACAAGTGTGGGGCGTTTCCCCATAAGCAACAATCCAATAGCTAAGTTGTCCATACGGACAAAGAACAGCAACAGAAAAATAAAAACAACAATATAAAAATTCCTTACTAGCTTCACTTACCAATAGCGCTATGCTCCCCGGCAACGGTGCCAAAAAACGAAGCTTGATGACCCTCAACGTAAAGGCGTCTATTGTAGTGTTTTCGATAAGTAAAAGTGTCGAACCCAACGAGGAGCGAAAGGTACTGATAGGTGATGGTGGACAAGGAATAACTGCAAACACTGAAAGATAACTTTTTAGGGGTTTTCGATATAAGCAACGATTAGATAAAAGCAAGCAAAGTAATAGCACTGAGGAGCATCAAGTGGCCCAATCCTTTTGAGCAAAGGATAAGCCTGACAACTAAACTTATAAATATTAAACCGTTCTTGAGAACACATGGAGAGGTAGTCACATGCTTTCGCCATACTCCGTATCGATAACAAGTGTTGTGCTGATAAGTGTTGAGTGGGTGGATCTATGCTAGCACACCTTCTATACTAAGGTAAGTGCACTCTTATGATTAAACATCTTGCAAGCATCTGCAAATACAAGATAGAAATTAAGGCAAAGCCTAACCACAGCAATAAGATCAAGGATCCAGTATTCCCTTGTGCAGAAGTGTGCAAACTAGGGTTCAGGTTTCTGTCACTCCGGCCACCCACCGTAAGCATTCTTAATAAACAATGCATTGCCCTAGGTCCTTAAAAAGGCGAAGTGTTGAGTGTTCGACTCACACAACACCATTAGGAAAATAACAACACAACTTAAATATCAAACAACACAAATTACTTCAACATCATATGACTACTAGCAACCAGACTTCTCCCATCTCCTCAAGAACTAAAGTAACTACTCACAAGACATAAAAGAGATCATGATCAAAGGTGATAAATACATGATAAACAATCTGGACATAATGGTCTTTCTCCAACAAAACTCAATAGCATTCACCACAAAGTAGTAATCAACACCGGTAGAGTAGAGAGGATCGATAGTACGGATTACAACACAAGATGAACTTGTGAGGTGAGATTGGGTGGTGGTGGAGATGGTGCTGATGGTGGGATGACGTTGATGATGATCTCGATGATGCCCGTGACGATGGTGATGACGATGGCGATGATCTCCCCTTCCGGGAGGTGATCTCTTCGGCGGAATCTGCCCGCCGGAGAGCCCTTTTCTTCTCTGTAGATTTCCGCCACGGAGTGGCGGCGGAACTCCGTGAAAGCTTCTCTTTTTAGGGGTTTCGCGTAACGAGGAGTATATAGGCCAGAGGGGGAGCCGGGAGTAGCCCCAGGGCTCCAGGAACCCTCCCGGCGCGGCCAGGGGTGGGGCCGCGCCAGGTGGCCGCCTGGGGCCCCTGTGGCCCCCCTCTGGCCCCTCTTCGGCGAGTCTTCGTTATTCTTCTGGAAAATACCCCCCGTCGATTTTCAGGTAATTTGGAGGTATTCTTGTTCAGCAACTCAACGTCCACTTTTTACCGCTGAATCCTGTGTCTGCTGCTTCGGCACCGGAAAGTTGCAAACTGTGTATAATAAGCCAAAACAACATAAGAACATCATCGTAATGTGATATATATCAATGAATAAGGATGAATTACGATATAAAATAGTGATGCAATTTGGACATATCAATGGGCGGTACGCCAAAATAAGGAGACCGAAGTCCAAATGCATCTACTACTAATCATCCACCTTGAGATATCTATTCAGAACATCTCGCTGGTATCAAGTTGCGAGCCCCGCCCAAAGTGTAAAGCCAAAGCAACAGACAACTGCATTAAAATCACTTTGCGTAAAGTAAACAATCGTTGCAACCGCGGTTACAAGCACCGTTGTTTTCCCCCTTGTGGCAATAGCACATACCCTAGAATCATGTTTCTGTCACTCAAGTGTGTCATCAGGGGGCATGGACCCACAATCGAGCATAACGTTCCCTCTTGGGGTCACTACCTACTACTTGGCCAAAGCAATAAACAGCAACGGAGAACATGCAAGAATTACTTAGGAACAAAAATAGAAAACATAAGAACCAAATTATTACTCAATCACAAACTGAACATAGTCTCATAATCCATCAAATCCCAGCAAACACAGCATAGCAACAGAAGAAAGAATTTCATATGTGCCTCGATCATGTAGGGAAGCTCACAAGGTCTAATCCATGAAGAACAAAGAGGTGAGGAGAACATCACATAGCTACTGATCACGGACCCATGGTCCAAGGTAGAGTACTCACGGATCATCCGGGAAGCGTCCGTGGTGGAGGGGAAGCTCTCGGAGGTCAATCCTCCCTCCTGCAGGGTGCCTGGAATAGATCTGCTGGCGCTCCTAATCTTGGAAGCACGGCGGCGGCGGAATAGAGGCAAGATCGCGAAAAAGGGTTTTATCTTCGGAAGAATCCCGTCACGGAGAATATATAGGCGAAGGGGGGAAGCTAGGGGGCCACCATGGCCAGGGGTGCAGGCGCGGCCAGGCCTTAGGGTGCGCCACCAGGGCGCTTGGGCCCCTGGTGGTGGCCCTGTAGGTCCAACCAGGTGCTTCGGGGAGGTTCCGATACGCTGATTTTTTATCTGATTTTTCCAGAATTTTTGGGAGCACTTTTAATATGAGGGAAACCTGAAATAGAAAAACAACAGAAAATATAAGTTGGCACTGGGGTGCACTGAGTTAATAAGTTAGTCCAAATATGATCAAAAGTGTATGAAAGTGTATCTAGATCATAACAATATCACACAAAACATGCATGGAGCAAGCATAAATTATAGATACGTTTGGGACGTATCAACATCCCCAAGCTTAATTCCTACTCGTCCTCGAGTAGGTAAATCATAACAAACATAATTTCTGTGATGACATGCTAACAATCATATAAGAACTTTGAAAATAAAGAAATCAAGTTATGTAATTAAATTCAAGTCATAACAAGCAAGAGTCTAAATTAGCATTGAATCAAGCAACATAAGAACATAAAGGTGCAAGAGCTCTTGCTGTCGGTGACTCAAATGTCTACAGATGGTGTTTGCGTGCAAGAAGGGTGATGGGAATACGAGAGAAAAAATATTTATTTGTTGAGAACTCAATCTACTAAAGTTTCACACTTGGTCCTCTTTGGAATCTTATCTTGACTCGTCCCCAGATCACTAGCCAGGTACAAGTCAATTTGATCAACTCCTTTTTGATATTTTGAGCACTCATACAATGGATGAGCGTAAGCACGAGAGTTTACACTTAGGATGGCAAAGAGAGAGATATGGTGGAGGAGGAATACAAAAAGGGTGTGAAAGGCTCACATCAATGAGGAAAATCATAGGAGAAAGAAGGCCAAATGATATATATGATGTGAGGAGTAGGGATTGCCATGCAACGGATGCACATATGAGCTAAGAAAAGCCCCCTAATGGAACTAGTGGGGGTGCATCCAACTTTCTCGCTCATGAAGACCTAGAGCTCGTTTGAGGAGGCTCATCCTTGGAATATGCAAGCCAAGTTCTATAGTGTGAAGGTTCCTACATAGCTATATGCATGTATGATCATCTCTTTGGAGCACAAGGTATAAGAGGGAGTAAGAGTGTGGATCTTTCAAAAGGAATAGTAGTGTTGCCCCTTTCCCTCTTTTTATTTATTTTTCTCTTTTTCTATTTTTTTCTATTTTTTGGTGGCCTTAATGTCTCTTTCTATTTAACTCTCATTTTTCGTCTTTGGGATATTGTAAATTTGTCCTCTTTGGGATCTTTTCCCCACTTATGGGCAACACTCTATTTTACAAGGTGTAGAAGATCTTTACACTTTATAAGGTACTCAACATAAAGAAGATGTAGCTATCATGATGTATGCAAATGTATGCCTCTGCTAGTGTAGCAGGAACATGTATGACATGAAGATCAAGTCATGAGAACGTGCATGTTGCATGGAAATATATCTCGGAAAGGCTATGGAAATGCCTTGATAGGTAGGTGTGGGGGTTGTTTTGAGGAAAGATATAGGGAGGTTTATGATTACAGAGCGTATCATGCTAAGGGTTTGGATGCACGGACGAAGGTGGACGCCAACTCTCGGAGTGAGAAGTTGGCAATGCACGGTACCGAAGAGGCTAGCAAATATGAGGAGGTGAAAGTTTCAACTTTCAATTCTTACATTAGACCGAAGAACTCATGCACTTATTATCGGTAACTCTCAATCGAATAAGGAGGTGTACAAAGAGACAGGTACTCCGAGGAGGAGTGTATGTGGGTTTGGTTATCATTGCACATCTTCGACTCATGGTACGTGAGTGTACTATAATATCCGATCCCTCCAAAGATTAGTGATCCATCTAGTAGCTAGAGTTCTCAACTAGTTTTTTGTAGGTTTTGAAAATAAGCACGGATTTCCAAAAATACGACACCTGTCACTAATAGGCTAGAGCTCTTGGCACCAAAAGTTCAAACATTACTCACAACAATACCTCAAAAATAATTGCAAGTTACTACTACAATTGAATAGCAACCTCAATTACCTACTTCAAGACAAGACACAACTCGGTGAAACAACCAACTCTCTTAAAAAGATAAGAATGAAAACTACAGATAGTTCCAGCAAAAAACTAAACAAATCTAAAACTCTTGTTAAACACAAAAAAACTAAAACTAAACATGGCAGTAGCTACGAAAAGATAAAGAACACACAACAGAGAAAGATAAGCATGAAAAATCCTATCATGTGTTCTAGATTGAAGTGGAGCATGTTTCTCTCCCACACAAAGAAAGTTGGTTATAATTTGTTATGAACAGCAAGCAAAGCTAAAGAAAACTAAAAAGGAAACCTAAAAACGAGACGCTCCAAGCATAGCACATAACGCATGAAGTGATAAAAGTATAGTTAGACGGAGGACGAACTGATGATTGTTGATGGAGAAGGGGATGCACGGGGGCATCCCCAAGCTTAGACGCTTGAACCTCCTTGAATATTTATTGGGGATGCATGGGGCATCCCTAAGCTTGAGCGTTTGACACTCTCGGATCTTCTTTCAACACCTTCCCTCGCACACTTGAAAACTTCCTTCATACATAACTCATCATAAGCTGATTAGAGAGGTTAGTACCCTTAATAAAATACTTTTTATCCACTGGAAATAAAGATATTCTTGAAGGGCTACTATTTCTCAAGATTTATAAAAAGTTTTTGCAAAGAAAAAGCAAGCTTAAGGTTTGAAAAAGTAAGGAGAGGAAAAACGTGGCAGAATCTGTGAAAAACAGAACAACAGGTAGTAAAGAATTTGTTGGGGGTACTTCTGGAACTCAAATCAAAAACTCAGAATAGAAGCCCGAAAGACAATTTTATAGAGCACGTTGTCAAAAAAATTATGATCAAAAAGATGAGCTGGTGATTTATCGTGAATTTTTCCGTCCAAGGACAGAATCTGTTTTCTGGACAGCATGTCACAACTTTTGAACTTTCTTGCAATCGGAGGCTAAACTTGGAAAAAATCTTGAAAATAAAGATACAATTATGTTGCTATAGTAGTAACAATCATCAATACCACTAAGAATAGAAATAAAAACATCTTGGGTTACCTCCCAACAAGCGCTTTTTTACGCCTTTAAGGTGGCATAAAGCAAAAAGAAGAATCAAAGGTCCCCGAGATCATCGGAGTCATAAAAACCTTAAAATTGATTTTCAATAAGTTCATTCTTCTTTTTCCTAGGGAAATGGTACTTACCATTTGCTTTACCACGTAAGTGTATGTGCCCGTTACCAATATCAATGAATCCTGTCGTAGCTCGGAGTATGTCCCTTCCAAGCATGATGTTACTTTGGTTTGGCTCCATGATGAAGAAATACATCGTTGCAACCCTTTTAAAGAATGCAACTTGGACTTCTTTTACCTTTCCCTTAATCTCTGAAATATCTCCATTAGCATGCTCGTGATAAGATGACAAATTATCCATATTTAGTTTCAACGAATCATAAACTATTTTAGGCATAGTAGAAACCATGGATCCTATATCACAAAAAGCAAGAAGTCTTGGTTAGAGATGCTAATCCTAACAAAAGGCTCCCAATCATCATCTATCTCCAACATTTCTTTCTTGTTGGACTTAAGTTCCTCTACTTTTCTCAAGTCTGGAGCATCCATCCTCTTTTCAATAGTGGTAAGTCTATCGATAACAGTATCAAAACTACGATCATAAACAAAATAACTAGATAGACTATGAAAAATATCAAGAACTCTAGCTTCACCACACTCTAAAAAGTCTCCTTCGGCCATAGTATCAAGAGAGTGTTTACACCACTTAAAAAGACCATGGTAAAAATTTCTAAGCACAATTTTTATATGTATCCAAGGCATAATTATTTTATGTGCTTCAGAAATTATGTCCCATGCCTTCTTCATATTCTCTCCATCCCTTTTATGGAAATCTAGAACTTCCGATTCCCTCAAAGCACAAAGTCCTAACATGTTCATCTAAACAAGAAGGAATACTAAAAGCAAGGTAAATAATTTTGTTGTGATTTTTGATAAAGGACACTAAGATAAAAAAATGAAAGGTAAACTAACAACACTGAAAAGCAAAGATAAATGGTAGTGTGCAACTCCCCTATATTGTCACACTCGTAATCCCTGGAAATGGCGCCAAAAAATTTCTTGATGGCATGGAAGTGGATAATGGCTTCTCGCCCTTCGTTGGTTACCCCAAGTGGAAGGTGAGATGTAGGATAGTAGAAAATTACCCCTATGTAGAGGATAGGATTTGTCTCCCGTAGGATTCCGGAAGTGAGAAGTAGGTGTCAACAGCGCAATTGACTTGGACCTGTACACAATACAAATAACCTTGCTCCAAACGAAGTTCAGAGAGGTTGTCAATCTCTCCGGCCTTGTTTTTTACAAAGGATCAAACGCAAGGGATAATGATAATGGTGACACCAGCTGAAAGTAAAAACGGAAAATAAATTGAGCGTGTAAACAGTGATGACAATATGGACCAGGCTCCCGTGATGTTCACTAGTGATGTCTCTCTCCCAAAACACGATAAAACTGCTATGCGAGGTAAACAAATCACATCTAGGCAATTGACAGGATTAAAAATGCACTGCAATGCTAACTATGCTACAAAGAGAGGACGAGGCTCAAAAGCATAGGCGGTACGCCAAAATAAGTAGACCGAAATCCTACTGCATCTACCACTAATCAGCCAATTTGAGATATCTATCCAGAACATCTCGCTGGTATTAAGTTGCGAGCAACAACAAAATTGTAAACCCAAAGCAATAGACAACTGCATTAAAAAGCACTTTGCGTAAAGTAAACAATCCTTGCAACCGCGGTTACAAGCACCATTGTTTTCCCCTTGTGGAAACAGCACATCCCCTAGACTCATGTTTCTGGCACTCAAGTGTGTCGTCGGGGGGCATGAACCCACAATCGAGCATAATGTTCCCTCTAGGGGTCACTACCTACTACTTGGCCAAAGCAATAAACAGCAACAGAGAACATGTAGGAATTACTTAGGAACAAAAATATAAAAGATAATAACCAAATATATTACTTAATCACAAACTGAACATAGTCTCATAATCCATCAGATCCCAACAAACTCAGCATACAAACGGCAGAAAGAATTACATATGTGCCTCGATCATGTAGGGCAGCTCACGATGTATAATCCATGAAGAAAAAAAGGGGAGGAGAGCATCACATAGCTACTGATCACGGACCCATGGTCCAAGGTAGAGTACTCACGGATCATCTGGGAAGCGTCCATGGTGGAGAGGAAGCTCCCGGAGGTCAATCCTCCCTCCGGCAGGGTGCCGGGAATAGGTGTGATGGCGCTCCCGATCTTGGAAGCGCGGCGGCGGCGGGGCAGAGGCGAGATCGCGAAAAAGGGTTCTGTCTTCAGAAGAATCCCGTCACGGAGAATATATAGGCGAAGGGTGGCAGCCAGGGCGGCACCAAGGTCCATGTGCTTCGGGAAGGTTCTGGTACGCTGATTTTTTATCTGATTTTTCCCAAATTTTTGGAGCAATTTTAATATGGGGGAAACCTGAAATAGAAAAATAGCAGAAAACAGAAACTGGTACTGGGGTGCACTGAGTTAATAAGTTAGTTCAAATATGATCAAAAGTGATGAAAGTGTATCTAGATCATAGCAAGATCACACAAAACATGCATGGAGCAAGCAGAGATTATAGATACGTTTGGTACGTATCAAGCGCACGCTCGACGCCGGTGAACCTTGTCTCGTCGGCTTGCCCCGGTGCCACGGCCATGTGGGCCCTCCTTGTCAGCACGTTAGTTAGTGGCTAAATAGCCACTGACAGTGGTCCCCTGCACCCCCTATTTAATCTGATGTTTGGTTAAATGGAGCTAACACCCTAAGTCACTTACAAGTGGGCCCTAGGCCAGTTTAATGATTTATTTAACTTTTAAGTGTCTCAATGAATGACAGCTTGGCCCCACTGTCAGGTTTAATTAAACAAATGAATTTGGATAAATAATCGCCAATGACATGTGGGCCCTATATGTTATTTATTAAAATAAAACTGAATTTAAATTCCTCTGTGTATGACGTGTGGGTCCCCCATGTCAATGACACTCATTTGGATAATCTTCTGGATAATTCTATTTAAATAATAAAAGAAAATCTAGAAAATCCTTTATATTGATTAAAACTTTCAAATTCAATATCTTTTAAACCGTAACTCGGATGAAAAAACTTTATACATGAAAATTGATCAGAAAAATACAACAAATAAGAATATGTTATCCGTATGCCCACCACACCCTATACCAAACATGGAACTTTACCCCTCCGGATCATCTGTCGGTAATCACCCGGAGCTGGCAGTTCATCCCCAGATGAATTCACGCTTCGAGCCAAACACTTTCTACTGCGATAGAACACTGTTAACATTGGATTTGTCAAGCCATGCATCTGTTTGCATATGATTGCTTTGTATTTAATGTTTCTCCGGTAAACCCCACGACTACCGCCGGCTACACCGCTACTGAGTACGACTACGTCTTCGACGACCGTACCCCTACCGCCGAGCTTCCAGGAAAGCAGTGCCCCTTCACCTCTCCCATACATCGCCTATCTGTCTATATTTATTTATTTCACTAGGAATTGTTGCTGCTATGTTTCTTACCTATTCAATTGCATATCCTGTCATTGTTGCCCCTTGATGTACCTTCCTTTATTCTATGCTGCCTATTAAATATATATATTATTCAGTAGTGAGCCTTGTGCATTGTTAGTCATCAAGAATTAGATATAAGGTTGTCATCGCTCTGGGAGTGAACGCGGATACAATATATTATTACTGCAACAGGTACGGTACAGAGCGGACACCGCCAAAGGCCCCTACCATGGCCCTGCCGATCCACATCTAGTGTGAACTATCGAGGAGTAATCCTTGTTTTCACTCGTTGTTGACTCTATAATGCCACCCTAGGGTCCCGAACCACAATTTTCCTTAAAGGTAAGAAGTCGGGTGACCCAATGGTGCCCGCGAGTGGTATTGCGACGGGACGACCGAGAGGGAATACCGATGTACAGGTGGGCTTGGACCCTGATCATTGTCCGCTGGAAATACCAAACCACGAAAGTCGAGCTCTTCCAAGAGCACCCGTGAGACAAGGTAAGGAGATGGTTCACCTTGTTGGTAACCGCACGCTTTAACGGGATGACATGACAGGCACCGATGTACTGGTGGTCCTAGCTACTGTTCGTTGTTCGTTGTGTGAATTAGTCGGGAAACGATAACAATTGTCCGCGAGATAATAAAATAACTAATGGTTCGGTGGATGACTTGAGTAGCCTTGTGGCTTATATGTGTTGTCTACACGTGGGATAATGAGTTATGGGCTCCCCTGCATCGTAGTCTCGTTCGAGAGCTCTTCAGACATCAGCAGTACCATGGGCGATTGCCGAGAAGTGAGGTGGCTTCTTTGCTCTAGCTGTGTTATTTGCTACTGCTTCCCAGCCACGCACGCACCATGCAGGAGTACGTCCGGGTTAGGGTCCAAAGACCTGCGTACTTAGGATTTAGATTGGCGGATGGCCTCTCTGTTGAGTTTGAAGGATGGGCTACGGTGTGTCGGATAGCCTCGGTGGGGCATTCCCTAACAAGGTGTACGCCACCCTGGAGATTTGTGCGTTGTATTGTAACAGAAGTGCACCACTGCAGGGAAGATTAATCTATTCGAATAGTCATGTCCATGGTTAGAGGACGCTTTATGTTGAAGCCAGATCATACTACTACAAACTACTACATTAATAAATTGTTGGTTCCGGGTTTTCTTCCTTGCAGGGAAGTCGAGGAAGTGATCTCAGAGGCATTGATAATTGATACTCTCTCCTCGTTGGTTACCCCAAGTGGAAGGTGAGATGTAGAGTAGCGACAAGTTTCCCTTGGTGAAGATACCAAGGTTGACAGTGTCGACCAGTAGGACTCCGGTAGTGATAAGTAGGTGGTTCGACATGTGATGCGCCGTCTGAAAAGAATCACTTGCTTCTCCTTGACCTGCACACGACACAAATAACTTTTCTCCCAACGAGCACAGAGAGGTTGTCAATCTCTCCGGTCTTGCTGTTCACAAAGAATCAAACGCAAGAGATAAAAGGTAATGGTGATAGCAGCCAGAAAGTAAAAGCAGGAAAATAAAAGAACGTGTAAACAGTGATGAGAATATGGACCGGGGTCGCGTGATGTTCACTAGTGCTGTCTCTCTCCCAAAAGATGATATAACTGCTATGCGAGGTAAAGAAATCACAGCTCGGCAATTGACAGGATTAAAAACACACCACAATGCTAACTATGCTACAAAGAAAGGATGAGGCTCAAAAGCATGGGCGGTACGACAAAATAAGTAGACCAAAATTCAACTGCGTCTACTACTAATCATCCACCTTGAGATATCTATCCAGAACATCTCGCTGGTATTAAGTTGCAAGCCCCACCCAAAGTGTAACCTAAAGCAACAAACAACTGCATTAAAAAGCACTTTGCGTAAAGTAAACAATCCTTGCAACCGCGGTTACAAGCACCATTGTTTCCCCCCTTGTGGCAACAACACAACCCCTAGACTCATGTTTCTGTCACTCAAGCGTGTCATCAGGGGGCATGAACCCACAATCGAGCATAACGTTCCCTCTTGTATTCACTACATACTACTTGGCCAAAGCAATAAACACCAACGGATAACATGCAAGAGTTACTTAGGAACAAAAATATAAAATATAAGAACCAAATATATTACTCAATCACAAACTGAACATAGTCTCATAATCCATCAGATCCTAGCAAACTCAGAATAGCAACAGCAGAAAATGACATATGTGCCTCGATCATGTAGGGCAGCTCACGAGGTCTAAACCATGAAGAACAAAGAGGGGAGGAGAGCATCACATAGCTACTGATCACGGACCCATGGTCCAAGATAGACTACTCACGGATCATCCGGGAAGCGTCCATGGTGGAGGGGAAGCTCCCAAAGGTCAATCCTCCCTCCGGTAGGGTGCCTGGAAGAGGTCAGCTTGCCGTCCCGATCTTGGAAGTGCGGCGGCGGCAGAACAGAGGCGAGATCGCGAAAAAGGGTTATGTCTTTGGAAGTTTCATGTCACAAGGATAATATATAGGCGAAGGGGGGAGCCAGGGGGCACCAGGTGTCCAGGCGCCCTAGTGGCGCGGCCAAGCCCTAGGTCGTGCCACATGGACGCCTGGGCAACAGGTCGGGCCCCTCTGGCTCTCCTTCGGGACTCCTGAAGCTTCCGTTGCGCTGATTTTTTTATTTGATTTTTTCTGAATTTTTTGAGAATTTTAATATGGGGGAAACCTGAAATAGAAAAACAGCAGAAAACAGGAACTGGCACTGTGGTGCACTAAGTTAATAAGTTAGTCCAAATATGATCAAAATTGTATGAAAGTGTATCTAGATCATAGCAATATCACACAAAACATGCATGGAGCAATAAGAAATTATAGATACGTTTGGGACGTATCAACATCCCCAATCTTAATTCCCGCTCGTCCTCGAGTAGGTAAAGATAACAAGCATAATTTCTGTGGTGACATGCTACCAACCATATAAGAACTTTGAAAGTAAAGCAATCAGGGTATGTAATTCAATTCAAGTCATAACGGGCAAGAGTCTATATTGGCATTGATACAAGCAACAAAAGAACATTAAGGTGCAAGAGCTCTTGTTGTCTGTGACTCGTATGTCTCCAAATGGTGTTTTCGTGCAAGAAGTGGGAGATGGGAATACGAGAAAATATGTATTTGTTGAGAACTCAATCTACTAAAGAAGTCACACTTCGTATTCTTTGGAATCTTATCTTGACTCTTCCCCAGACCACTATCCAGGTACAAGTCAATTTGATCCACTCCTTTTCGAAATTTTGAGCACTCATGCAATGGATGAGCGTAAGAACGAGAGTTGACACTTAGGATGGCAAAGAGAGAGATATGGTGGAGGAGGAAGACAAAAAGGGTGAGAAAGGCTCACATCAATGAGTACAATCATAGGCGAGAGAAGGACAAGTGATAGATATGATGTGAGGAGTAGGGATTGCCATGCAACGGATGCACATATGAGCTAAGAAAAGCTCTCCAATGGAACTAGTGGGGGTGCATCTAACTTGCTCGCTCATGAAAACCTAGAGCTCGTTTGAGGAAGCTCATCCTTGGGATATTCAAGCCATGTTCTATAGTGTGAAAGTCCCCACATAGCTATATGCATAAATGATCATCTCTATCGAGTACAAGGATAAGAGGGAGTACGAGTGTGGATCTTACAAAGGAATAGTAGTGTTGTCCCTTTCTCTCTTTTTATTTTTTTTCTATTATTTCTATTCTTTGTATTTTTTTGGTGGCCTCAATGGCTCTTTCTATTTAACTCTCATTTTTCCTCTTTGGTATCTTTTTCTCACTTAAGGGCAACACTCTAGTTTACAAGAAGGTAAAGAAGATCTTCACACTTTACAAAATACTCAACATAAAGAAGATGTAGCTATCATTATGTATGCAAATGCATGCCTCTGGCAGTGTAGCAGGAACATGTATGACATGAAGATCAAGTCATGAGAAGGTGGATGTTGCATGGCAATATATCTCGAAAAGGCTATGGAAATGCCTTGATAGGTAGGTATGGTGGCTATTTTGAGGAAAGATATAAGGAGGCTTATGATGACATAGCGTGTCATGCCAAGGGTTTGGATGCACCGACGAAGGTGGACGCCAACTCTCGGAGTGAGAAGAAGGCAATGCACGGTACTGAAGAGGCTAGGAAATATGAGGAGGTGGAAGTGTCAACTTTCAATACTTACATTAGTCCGAAGAACTCATGCACTTATTATCGGTAATTATCAATCTAATAAGGAGGTTCACAAAGAGAAAAGTACCCCAAGGAGGAGTGTATGGGGGTTTGATTATCCTTTCACATCCTCGACTCATGGTACGTGAGTGTACTCTAATATCCGATCCCTCCAAAGATTAGTCATCCATCTAGTAGCTAGAGTTCTCAACTAGTTTTTGTAGATTTTGAAAATAAGCACGGATTTCCAAAAATACGACACCTATCACTAATAGTCTAGAGCTCTTGACACCAAAATTTCAAACATTACTCACAAGAATACCTCAAAACTATTGCAAGTTACTACTACAATTGAATAGCAACCTCAATTACCTACTTGAAGACAAAACACACGACTCAGTGCAACAACCAACTCTCTTAACAAGAGAAACATGAAAACTAAAGAGAGTTCCAGAAGAAAACTAAACAAAAGCTAAAGCTCTTGCTAAATACAAACACTAAAACTAAAACTAAACATGGCATTAGCTACGAAAAGATAAAGAACACACAACAGAGAAAAGATAGGCATGAAAATCCTATTATGTGTTCTAGATTGAAGTGGAGCGTGTTTATCTCCCACACAAAGTAAGATGGGGTCTAACTTGTTATGAAAAAAAAGCAGAGCTAAAGAAAACTAAAAAGGAAACCTAAGAGCGAGATGCTCCAAGCATAGCACATAATGCATGAAGTGATAAAAATATAGTGAGACGAAGGACGAACTGATGATTGTTGATGGACAAGGGGATGCACGGGGGCATCCCCAAGCTTAGACGCTTGAGTCTCCTTGAATATTTATTGGGGATTCATGGGGGCATCCCCAAGCTTGAGCGTTTGACACTCCCGGATCTTCTTTCATCATCTTCTCTCGCACACCTAAAAACTCCCTTCATACATAACTCATCATAAGCTGATTAGAGAGGTTAGTACCCTTAATAAAATAATTTTCTCCACTGGAAATAAAGATATTATCGAAGATATACTGTTTCTCAAGATTGCCAAAAGGTTTTTGCAAAGAAAAAGAAAGCTTAAGGTTTGCAAAAGTGAGGATATGCAAAATGTGGCAAAATCTATGAAAAACAGAACAACAGGTAGTAAAGAATTGTTTTGGGGGTACTTATGCAACTCAAATCAGAAAACTCAAAACATAAAAAAGTTTCACAATTGTATAGAGCATGCTTTGTAAAAAATTCAGCTCAAAAATATGAAATGGTGATTTGTTTTGATTTTTTCCGTCAAGCAGACAAAATCTGTTTTCTGGACAGCATGTCACAACTTTTGCTTCCCTTATCGTAAGAGGCTAGAACTTGGCACAAAGCTTGAAAATAAAGATACAATGATGTTGCTACAGTAGTAACAATCATCAAGACCACTAAAAACAGAAGTAAAAACATCTTGGGTTGCCTCCCAACAAGCTCTTTCTTTTACGCCTTTAAGCTAGACATAAAGCAAAAGAAGAATCAAGTTTTATCAAGAGAGATAGAATAGCTAGCCCGCGTAACGGACTCAAAAGGTCACTTGGATAAAAGAAAAATCACAAGTTCTTGTTTTTGTACTTTATGTGTAGGAATTACTTGGATAAAGGAAAAATCACAAAAAGAAGCCTTGTAAGAGTTGGAATCTAACTCTCCCGAAATCTCTTCCCACCAGACAGGTTTTAAATATCGTCTCGGAAACGCTAAAAGACGGCCACAAACGGAAAAACTTAAAACTACAAAGTTGTGGGGAATTTTTTTCGGTGGATGTAGACATAAAATTCGGCCCAATCAGAGTTCGAATGCTTCCAGAAACCCCGAAATACAGAAGACGTAATCTGGATAACGGTAATCCGAGAGTCTATATAAAGAGAGGAAACCTAGGTCAAAGGGCACCACGAAAATTCCTCCCCCTTGGCAGCCGTCTTGAGGGGGAGATCAATCTCCACAGCAGCACCATCTCCAAGGAAGAAGAAGGGCCAAGGGCCGCTGCCCCCAAGGGTCGTGGCCACCGCCGTGGCCGCCGCCGCCGCCATCTCCTTCATCTTCTCCGGGATGCATCACTCCATCAACAACTCTCTCTCTCACCATGTCCATGTGTGAGTAGTTCCCCTTCGGGGCTAAGGCTTGTATCTTGATCTATGTGGTTTCTCTCTCTTCCATGATTTGATCTTTGTTGTGATCATAGGTTATGTTAATCTAGGGTGATCCCATGATATTTCCCCTTCCTCTATGTATTGGATTGTTGTACTCAATTGATCTTATCTAGTATAATCTCCGAGACCAAGGTGACAGCGGTATATTGGACATGGGTTAGAAGAATATTATCGTGAGTGATTTCCTCTTTTGTGTGTTGATTAAAAATTGAGAGTCTCTTGGTGCTTGTCTTTGACTATCCTTGAGATATGTTGTGGTGATTGTGGTACTCTCTTTGGATGGCCGCGGTGACATTGGAAATCCATAGATTGAGAACTACGAACTTTGAGGTGTGCTTTTGTAGCCCTACATAATTCTCATCCTCTCTTGACCACAAAGGAATGACCTCTGAGTGCGTCTCCATTGCATGCTTTATGGAAATATCATGTGATTAGACTATATTAATGTTGTTGAGAGTTGCCACTAGTGAAAGTATGAAGCCTAGTCCTTGTTTCCATCATTGTTACACCGTTTGCACTCACTTTTGTCACATGTTTGCTTCCTGCACTTTTCATTACAGATTTATATTACCTTGCTTTGCCACACCTATCACCCATATTTTACCATCTCTTCGCCGAACTAGTGCACCGATACAACTCCTAGTTGTATTAGGTGTGTTGGGGACACAAGAGACTTCTTGTATCTTAATTGCAGGGTTGCTTGAGAGAGACCATCTTCAACCTCTACTTCCCTGAGTTCGATAAACCTTAGGTCATCCACTTGAGGGAAATTTCTGTTGTCCTACAAACCTCTGCGCTTGGAGGCCCAACATAGTCTACAAGAATAGAAGCATGCGTAGACATCAAGCTATTTCTGGCGCCGTTGCCGGGGAGGTGAGTGCTTGAAGGTATATCTTTAGATCTTGCAATTAAATCTTTTTGTTTCTTGTTTTTATTTTCACTAGTTAGGCTTATGGAAAACAACAAAAATATTATGATAGAGCTTTATGAGCTCTACCTTGAGTTGGGACATGAAGTGTTTGAAGAGAAAATCAAAAAGCCTATGGAGCTTTACTATTTGCACAACACTCATGATAGTAGTAATGTTATTTGCATGTCTTCTTTGAATACTTTTGATGCTAATGATATGCAAAGCTATAAGCTTGGGGATGCTACATTTTATGAAGATGATCTTTTTAGCCCCCCAAGTTTTGATGAGGAAATTTATTTTGATGATACTTTGCCTCCTATCTATGATGATTATTGTGATGACACTTATGCTATAAAGAATAAATGTTTGGAAGTGTATCATGGTAAGAAAGATTCATGTGATAGCTATTTTCTTGAGTTTGCTCCCACTATTACTTATGAGAAGGATTTTGCTTATGTGGAGAGTAATAAATTTTCTATGCTTGTGGATCATGATAAGAATTTTTCATGTGATACTTATATTGTTGAGTTTATTCATGATCCCACTGAAAATTATTATGAGAGGGGAACATATGCTTATAGATATTTCAATAATATCAAGTTCCCTCTCTTTATGTTGAAGGTTTTGAAGTTGCACTTATTTTGGCTTCCTATGCTAATATCTTTATGCTCCCATGAGTTATTTCTCTACAAGATCCCTTTGCATAGGAAGCATGTTAGGCTTAAATATTTTTGGTATTTGCTTCTTCATGCTCTCTTTTGTTCTTCAACTCTTATTCCTACGAGAGCATCATTAAAATCTTAAGCCTATCTTTATGGCTATAAAGAAAGAGCTCTAGGGAGACAACCCTTGTTATCTTTACTTTGAGTTTTTAATTTCTGTTTTTAGTGGTCTTGATGATTGTTACTACTGTAGCAACATCATTGTATCTTTATTTTCAAGCTTTGTGCCATGTTATAGCCTCATATGACAAGGGAAGTGAAAGTTGTGACATGCTATCCAGAAAACAGATTCTGTCCTCGTGACGGGAAAAATCATAGAAAAATCCCAGTTCATATTTTTGAGCTGAATTTTTTACTCAGCGTGCTCTATCCAATCTTCGAACTTTCATATGTTCTGAGTTTTTTTATTTGAGTTGCGGAAGTATCCCTAAGAAATTCTTTACTACCTGTTGTTATGTTTTTCACAGATTCTGCCACGTTTTGTCTCTCCTAAATTTTGCAAACCTTCAGCTTGCTTTTTCTTTGCAAAAACCTTTTGGAAATCTTGAGAAACAGTAGCTCTTAAAGAATATCCTTATATCCAGTAGGGAAAAATTATTTATTAAGGGTACTATCCTCTCAAATCAGTTTATGATGAGTTATGTATGAAGGGAGTTTTCAAGTGTGCGATGGAAGATGATGAAAGAAGATCCAGGAGTGTCAAGCGCTCAAGCTTGGGGATGCCCCCATGCATCCCCAATAAATATTCAAGGAGACTCAAGCGTCTAAGCTTTGGGATGCCCCCGTGCATCCCCTTCTCTATCAACAATCATCGGTTCGTCCTTCGTCTCACTATATTTTTATCACTTCATGCGTTATGTGCTATGCTTGGAGCGTATCGCTCTTAGGTTTTATTTTTAGGTTTCTTTAGATTTTCTTGCTGTTCATAACAAGTTAGATCCCGTCTTACTTTGCGTGGGAGAGAAACACGCTCCACTTGCAAAATCTAGAACACATCATAGGATTCTTCATGCCTATCTTTTTGTTGTTATGTGTTCTTTATCTTTTCGTAGCTACTACCATGTCTAGTTTTAGTCTTAGTTTGTCTTTATCAAGAGCCTTGGCTTTTGTTTAGTTTATTGCTGGAACTCTCTTTAGTTTTCATGTTTATCTTTTCAAGAGATTTGGTTGTTGGACTGAGTTGTGTCTTGTTTTTGAGAAGTAGGTGATTGAGGTTGCAATTAAATTTCAGTAGTAACTTGCAATAGTTTTGAGGCATTGATGTGAGTAATGTTTGAACTTTTGGTGTCAAGAGATCTACCCTATTAGTGATAGGTTTCATATTTTGGTCAATCCGTGTTTATTTTGAAAACCTACAAAATTAGTTGAGAACTTTAGCTACTAGATGTATCACTAATCTTTGGAGGGATCAAATATTAGAATACACTCACGTACCATGAGTCAAGGATGCGCAAGGATAATCAAACCCCCATACACTCCTCCTAGGGGTACTTGTCTCTTTGTGAACCTCCTTATTAGATTGAGAGTTACCGATAATAAGTGCATGAGTTCTTCGGACTAATGTAAGTATTGAAAGTTGACACTTCCACCCACCTATACTTTTTCTAGCCTCTTCGGTACCGTGCATTGCCCTTTCTCACCGTGAGAGTTGGCGCATACTTCGCCGGTGCATCCAAACCCTTGGCACGATACGCTCTGTAAGCATAAGCCTCCTTATATCTTTCCTCAAAACAGCCACCATACCTACCTACAAGGCATTTCCATAGCCTTTCCGAGATACATTGCCATGCAACATCCATCTTCTCATGACTTGATCCTCATGTCATATCTTTGCATCATGATAGTTATATCTTCTTTATGTGAGTACTTTTGTAAAATGTGAAATATCTTCTATATTCTTGTAAAATATAGAGTGTTTCCCCTATAGTGAGGAAAAGATCCTAAAGAGGACAAAATCAAAAGATCCCAAAGAGGACAAATGAGAGTTAAATAGAAAGAGCCATTGAGGCCACCAAAAAATACAAAAAATATAAAAAAGAGAAAAAGAAAAATAAAAAGAGAGAAGGGGCACACTACTATTCCTTTTGAGAGATCCACACTAGTACTTCATCCTCTACCCCTTGTACTCCATAGAGATCATCATTAATGCATATAGCTATGTGGGGACTTTCACACTATAGAATTTGGCTTGTATATTCCAATGGTGAGCCTCCTCTAACGAGCTCTAGGTCTTCTTGAGCAAGCAAGTTAGATGCACCCCCACTATTTCCCTTGGAGAGCTTTTAGATCACATGTGCATCCGTTGCATGGCATGGCAATCCCTACTACTCACATCATATCTATCATATGGCCTTCTCTCGCCTATGATTGTCCTCATTGATGTGTGCCTTTCACGCCTTTTTGTCTTCCTCCTCCACCTTCTTTCTGTTTCACCTTTTAGGTGTCAACTTTCTTGCTTACGATCATCCATTGCATGAGTGCTCAAAATTTCGAAAAGGAGTTGATCATGTTGACTTGTACCTGGCTAGTGGTCTCGGGATGAGTCAAGATTAGATTTCAAAGAAGACCAAGTGTGAAACTTTAGTAGCCTGAGTTCTCAACACAAAAACACTTTTTCTCGTATATATCTATCCCTTTCTTGCACGCAAACACCATTTGGAGACATTCGAGTGACGGACAGCGAGAGCTTTTGCACCTTTATGTTCTTATGTTGCTTGTTTCAATGCTAATATAGACTCTTTCTTGTTAAGACTTGAATTGAATTGCATGCTTTGATTTCTTTACTTTTAAATTTCTTATATGGTTCCTAGCATGTCACCACAGAAATTATGCTTGTTATCATTTACATACTCGAGGACGAGCAGGAATTAAACTTGGGGATGTTCATGCATGTTTTGTGTGATATTGCTATGCGTTTGATACACTTTCATATCTTTTTATAACATATTTTGGAACTAAGCTATTAATGATTGCAAGAGTGCACAAGTTCTTGTTTTTGTACTTTATGTGTAGGAATTACTTGGATACAAGAAAAATCAGAACAAGAAGCCTTGTAGGAGTTGGACTCTAACTCTCCCGAAATCTGTCCCCACCAGACAGGTTTTAAAGATCGCTTCGGAAATGCTAGAAGACGGCCTCAAACGGAAAAACTTAAAACTACAAAGTTGTAGGGAATTTTTTTCCGGTGGATTTAGACATAAAATTCGGCCCAATCGAAGTTCGGATGCTTCCAGAAACCCCAAAATATAGAAGACGTAATCTGGATATAGGTCAAAGGGCACCACGAAAATTCCTCCCCCTTGGCAGCCGTCTTGAGGGGGAGATCAATCTCCACAACAGCACCATCTCAAAGGAAGAAGAAGGGCCAAGGGCCGCTGCCCCAAGGGCCGTGCCCACCTCCGTGGCCGCCGCCGCCGCCATCTCCTTCATCTTCTCCGGGCTGCATCTCTCCATCAACAACTCTCTCTCTCTCTCACCATGTCCATGTGTGAGTAGTTCCCCCTCGGGGCTAAGACTTGTATCTTGATCTATGTGGTTTCTCTCTCTCCCATGATGTGTTCTTTGTTGTGATCATAGGCTATGTTAATCTAGGGTGATCCCATGATATTTCCCCTTCCTCTATGTATTGGATTGATGTACTCAATTGATCTTATCTAGTATAATCTCCGAGACCAAGGTGACAGCGGTCTATTGGACATGGGCTAGAAGAATATTATCATGAGTGATTTCCTCTTTTGTGTGTTGATTGAAGATTGAGAGTCTCTTGGTGCTTGTCTTTGACTATCCTTGAGATATGTTGTGGTGATTGTGGTACTCTCTTTGGATGGCCGCGGTGACATTGGGAAATCTATAGATTGAGAACTACGAACTTGGAGGTGTTCTTTTGTAGCCCTACATAATTCTCATCCTCTCTTGACCACAAAGAAATGACCTCCGAGTGCGTCTCCATTGCATTCTTTATGGGAAATATCATGTGATTAGACTATATTACTGTTGTTGAGAGTTGCAACTAGTGAAAGTATGAAGCCTAGGCCTTGTTTCCATCATTGTTACACCGTTTGAACTCACTTTTGTCACATGTTTGCTTGCTTCACTTTTCATTACAGATTTACATTACCTTGCTTTGCCACACCACTACTAGGGAAATAGCTATACATGGAAAGCTTATTAGTGGCGCATGTAGAAAGCGATGCGCCACCATCTGTTATGGGTGGCGCACTGGAAAATAATGCGCCACCCATAAGGTCTTATGGGTGGCGCATTATTTTCCAGTGCGCCACCCCTAAGAGTGGGCCAGCCTGGATGACCTTATACGTGGCGCATCTACCAATATGCGCCACCCCTAAGGACCTTATGGGTGGCGCATTTACAGAATCCGTGAAATGCGCCACCCATAAGGTCCTTAGGGGTGGCGCATCCGTGAAATGCGCCACCCATAAGAGCTTAGGGGTGGCGCATTTCACACATGCGCCACCACTGACTTCCTATATGCGCCACTAAAGGCCTAGAGCTGCCCTTATCTACTCCACCACACCTACCACCTCTCATTCACTCCACACAATTCTCAAACTAGATCCACTCTTCTCACCCTAGAGCTATTCGGTTTTCTCCTCCTCCCCACCTCATTTCTTCCATTTATCCATCGATACTTGGCATTACATCTATTTTGTTTCATATTGAAGTAAGTGGACCTCCTCCCAAACTCTTTTGTTCCATTTATGACCCATATACTTGCACCTATCACCCATATTTTACCATCTCTTCGCCGAACTAGTGCACCTATACAACTCCTAGTTGTATTAGGTGTTTTGGGGACACAAGAGACTTCTTGTATCTTAATTGCAGGGTTGCTTGAGAGAGACCATCTTCAACCTCTACTTCCCTGAGTTTGATAAACCTTAGGTCATCCACTTGAGGGAAATTGTTGTTGTCCTACAAACCTCTGTGCTTGGAGGCCCAACATAGTCTACAAGAATAGAAGCGTGCGTAGACATCAAAAACCTGATGCGATGTTCATGCAAGAACTCACCAAGTATGTCTCTGACATTCAGAAAGTTCACCTCACTAGCAGGTATGGGGACGATTGTAGCAATGGCCAAATCTTCATTAACGTTCTCCATAGCGCCATGGCTGACGCGGGCTCTAGCTGGGAGACCTTAAAACTCAATGGCATGGCATCCTGCCGGCAGGAATGGAGAAGGATCGAAGGGGAGAGTGGCCATCTGTAACACCCTCAGTTGTTGTAACAGTAATCATCATCACTGTTGATCATCACTGTTGGATTATCACTGATTGATCTCCCTTGTCCTTGATAAAACTTTGTGATGCTAATGATCAAACCTTGCTGTGGTTGATCAACACCCCATGCACCATGTACTTGAGCCCTTGGGATCAAAACCCAAGGCCCAATTGCATCTTGCTCATCAAGAAACCAAACCCTAATTGGAACTGCTTTAAATGAAAAATATAACAAAAGTGCTCAATTAAAGTTGTTCCAAAAATCATGTAACTATTTTTGTAAATTGCCTAAAATCATTATAATCATGTTGGGCCAACTTTGGTAATTTTTGAAGTTACAGAAAATTCCAAACAATTCAAACAGTAGGTTAAAACCCTTACTTTGGGCATTTAATATTTAAAATAAATATCTAATGAATTTCTTTTTCTGCAAAAACTTTTGTGGCACCTCAGTAAAATGTAAACCTAATTTACAAACACCAATAATATTTTACAAAAATGCTAGGGTTAATAAATCAATTACAGAAAAGAATTTGAGCAAACAGGAAACAAAACAAAATAAAACAGGGGCTTAAAGCTCGCCTAGGGCGAGGCCCACCTCAGCCCAGCCCACCTCACCCTTGTATTCTTCCTCCCCCACCTGCTCCCACCTGTCCCGTACGGCGGCGACCGTCGCCACGACGCTGCCAGCCCGGCCCCGCCCTCCACCTGCTCCCTTCCGCCGCGGACGCGATAAGCACACCCCGGCCGACCCCCTGGACAACCCCGCTTCTCCATTCCCCTCCTCCTCCTCTCGCCATCGCCAGGGAAAGATCCGCCCGAGCTCGCCGTCGCCATGACCGCGCCCACTCGCGGCCGGTAAGCTCCCTAGCCCTCGCCACCGTGTCCACCGGGTGCGCCGTCGTCGACTACGTCGACTACTGCGACGAATTCAAACCAGGAGCACTCCCTCGCCTCGCCCGCGTCATCGTTCCCCATTCCGGCCGCTGCGATCTCAACGACGATTCCGGCTGCCACGGGCCTCCTTCGCGCACGCTTCCCTCCCCTACGGCCTCTGGGTGAGCTCCCCGTCCCCCCCGACCCTTAGCTCCCCCTCTCGGGCCTCGTGGGCATCGCCGCCATTGGAGCAGGGGCTCCCCACCGCCGAGGAGTTCCCCGCTGTGTCCTGGAACACGCCTTTGGCGCACGGTACGCGTCACGCGGGTGCCCGCGCCCCCCTCGTTCGAATGCGCTATGCCACACCCCTCGCAGCTCCGTAGGTCGTCGTCGTCGTCTTCACGCGGAGGTTTCCGCCGTCGCTGTCGATCTCGCGCTCCGCTCCAGCCACCACCCGACGACCCCGCTACCTCAAATCGACCGCGCAGGTCGCCAGGAACCCGTAGCCACCAGCGGCGCTCCAAACCGTGCCCGGATTCGAGCTCGGGCTCGGCCTCGCCGGAGTCCAGCCGCCGGCGAGCCCCCCCCACCGTCGCCGACTGGTGGGCCCTCCACGTCAGGGGGTTAACCACCCCTAATCCCACCCCTCAAGCCACTGACATGCGGGCCCCTAGCCCTTAAGATAATCACTAGATTATTTAACTAGGTTAATTAAAATATCTCACTGACACGTGGGTCCCACTGTCAGTTTTGTTAATTAAAATGAATTAGTATCAAATCCAGTGTATGACATGTGGGTCCCCCACTGATTAGTTAAATAAATTAAACTGATTATTAATAGGTGTCACTGACCAGTGGGACCCACTGGTCAGGTTTGACTGGTCAACCCCCTTGTGGATAATGTTTATTTAATAAATAAAATAAATTCAGAAATCATTTAAATTGATTTAAAACTTTAATATTCAATATCTTTTAAACCGTAAGTCGGATTCAAAAACTTTATACATGAAAATTGATCAGAAAAATACAATGAATACGGATACGCTATCCGTATGACTACCACCCCCCTCTAACTTACCGAACATCGAAATTCCCCCCCCCCTTCGGGCCGTTTGTCGAAAACTCCCGGTACCGATAAAAGTTGTCCGGATGAAAAACTTTTGTATACGAAAGTTACTCAGAACGGATCCACGATTACGAATACGTTACTCATACTCACACCACACCCCTCTAACACAACGATCATCGAACCGTCCCCCTCCGGACCGTTTGTCTGATGATTTGTCAGGTACTGTTAAAGTATCCGGATGAATTTATTCTGAACACGAAAGTTGTTCAGAATAGTTCAGCTGACACGGATACACCCCCTTATGTTTGTCCGGTACCCACGACACGTCCGGCTTGATCCTTCCCCCTCCGGACACCTTGTTCGATAATCACCCGGAGCTGGCAGTTCATCCCCGGATGAATTTCCGTTCCGAACAACGTGCATTGCACTACGTTAGTATACCGTTAACATTTCATATATCATGTCATGCATCTGTTTGTATATGCTTGCTGTGTATTTACTGTTTCTTCCCCCCTTAATCTCCGGTAGACCCCGCTGCTGCCGTCGACTACACCGCTGCTGAGTACGACTACGTCGTCGACGACCCTACTACTACCTTCGAGCTTGCAGGCAAACAGAGCCATTCTCTTCCCCAGATATCGCCTATATTTCCGTACATTTCTTGCACTAGGAATTGTTACTGCTGCTGCTACGATTACAATCCTATTCAACTCCATAGCTTGATTTTTGTCGCCCCTTGATGTACCTTCCTTTATCCTATGCTGCCTATTATTATTATGCATTATTCAGCTGTGAGCCCTGCGCATTGTTAGCTAGGATTAGATAGAGGGCCGTGACCACTCAGGGGAGTGAACACGGATACAGTTATTATCACTGCACAGGTACGATACATAGCAGACACCGTCAAAGGCCCCTATCTGGGTTATGCCTAGTCACCTCAAGTGTAAGCTATCAAGGAGTAATCCTTGTACTCCACTCGAGGCTGACTTTGTCTTGCCGCCATAGGGTCCTGTAAACGGTTGTCCTTCAGGTAATGAGTCGGGCGACCCAACGGTGCCCGCGAGAGGTATTGCGACGGGACGACAGGGAGGGTACGACCAGTGTACCGGTGTGCTTGGCCCCTGATCGTTGGCCGCGAGAGTTACCAAACCACGAAAGTCGAGCTCCTACAGGAGCACACGCGAGACAAGGTAAGGAGACGGTTTACCTTGTTGGTAACCGCAGTGACTTGGTGGGACGACAGGGCAGGCACCGATGTACTGGTGGTCCTGGCTGCTGTCGTTGTCCGCGGGTCGGTTAAGTCGAGGCAACGATAACGGTTGTCATGCAGGTTAATTAAAATACTAAATGGTTCAGTGAATGTCTTAAGTTGGCTATATGCCATGTACGCACTACCTACCCGTGGGAATTACGAGTTTATGGGCTCCTCTGCTTCGTAGTGTCGTCCGATGACTCTTCAGACGTCAGCAGTACCGCGGGCTGATTGCCGGGAAGTGCGTTGTCTTCTTTGGATCGAGCTGTGTTGTTTTTGTTACGGCTTCCCGGCCACCCACCCACCGTGCAGGAGTACGTCAGGGTTGGGGTCCAAGGCCCTGAGTACTTAGGATTTAGACCGGCGGATGGCCTCTCTGTTGAGTTTGAAAGATGGGCTAGGAAGTGTCGGATAGCCTCGGTGGAGCGTTCCCTAACAAGGTTCCCGCCACCCTGGAGATCCGTGCGTGTAGCGTAACACAAGTGCACCCCTGCAGGGAAGATTAATCTATTCGAATAGCCGTGTCCACGGTAACAGGACGCTTTATGCTGAAGCTGGATCTTACCACTAGAAACTATTATTAAACTGTATGGTTCCGGGTTCTCTTCCTCGCGGGGATGTCGAGGAGGTGAACTCGGAGGCATTGTTAATTATTACAACTTATTATTATTCAATGTTGCAGAAACTTCTGCTTCATTGTTACTTTATGCTTTATATAAACTGTTGGCTGATTCTTACCTCATGCTGCAAGACATCGTCGGAAGATGCTAGTCTTCGTTAGGCCTAGCTTCTTACCCTTGCTCTGGATTTCTGTCTTTCAGTCCACTATATACAACCTCTTCTTTCCGTTGACACAATGCATAATGCTTAGTAGCGGACGTAAGACTCGCGGGTATACTAGATACTCACCTGATTTATTTCCTTTACTGTTTTGCCTGATCGGCCGCTGCAGCCGACGTTGGAGCCCAGGAGCAGGAGTACCCCGGAGGCGCCTACTACGACGTCGAGTTCCCCGTTGACCAGGAGTAGTTCGGTGGATCCCAGGCAGGAGGCCTCGCCTTTTCGATCTGTATCTCTGATGTGATTTGTGCTAGCCTTCTTAAGGCAAAAACTTGACTAACTATGTCCGTACTCAGATATTATGGTTTGTATGACTTATGTATTCGGGTCCACGTGACCCCCCTCTATTGTAACATATTTGTTTATCCTTTTGTGTTTAGTGCTGTGCTGTGATATTATCACCGTGGCACCCTAATCGCAGTCGTGTACCCTGTGTGTATGATTACTGTACACGGTCTGATTTTGGGGGCGTCACAAGTTGGTATCAGAGCCGACTGCCTGCAGGAAGCCACCTCACCACTACTTGGTCGAAGTTGCGTCTAGACTTTGAAAAATATTTTGCTAACTTAATATTTGGCTTACGGGCCCACATCGATGTCACTACGTGTGATATCTATGGTATTAGGATCCTTTGCTCCTTACCTATGCTCTGGGAATCTGCTCTCTTATCCTTGCTGGTAAGTTTTACAAACTCTGACATTAGGATCACGTTCTCTTGATTCCACCCGGCGTTTTTTGTGCTTCCCCCATTGATTGAGTCGTGTCGCAGGAGTCGTACCCCAGGTCCCAGACCGCGGATCCCATTCTCATTCTGGGCAGGCCGCGCGTTCTCTGGCATCAACTCCTGTCGCCAACAGTTTTCTTGCGGCGTGATTGACATAGTGGAATCTATGTCGCGTCGTGTAATCCTAACCGCGGTCTGCGCGCGGCCTAGTGAGTCCTTTTTCCTTAATTTCTACGACGTTACGCTGCCCGATTTTCGATTGACTCTGTGTGCGAATGTGTATGTCTTATATGACTACTCCTATACATATCTGCGCCTCCCTTTCGTTGTCGTTTTACTTCAGGCTTGATTCTGGTTTCTCGTTAAATTTTCATCACTGAAATACCCCTGTTAAATTCTAGCAGGATGGCTGGTCGTGGTGGTCGTGGTCGTGGTCGTGGTGCCAACGACCCACCTCCGCCGCCGGATTACATGGCCGCGATGATGCAGCAGTTCGAGATGAACCGTCAGTTCATGCAGAATATCATGGCTCAGTTCCCCCAGCCGAATCAGAATGGGAACCACCATCAGCATATCACCGTGACACTGCACGACTTCACCCGCCTCAACCCCACTATGTTCCGCAACACTGTTCAGCCGTTGGATGCTGATGACTGGCTTCGCGACATCACTCACGAGCTGGAGTCTGCTAATGTCGATCCAGCCGACTATGTGAACTTTGCGTCTTATCATCTGAAAGGCGCCGCTGCTCAGTGGTGGAGCACCCACAAGCGTTCCCTGCCAGTTGGAGAAGTCATCACCTAGGAAGAAATTCAGTCTGCCTTCCGCGCCCGCTACATTCCCTAGGGGATCATGGATCGTAAGGCGGAAGAATTCCGTAACCTCACTAAGGGCGACATGACTGTTGAAGCCTATCAGCGCGAGTTCCTCAACCTCTCACGCTATGCGGAAGGAGAGATCACCACTGATGCTCGCAGGCAGCAGAAGTTCCGTCGTGGCCTCAACCCGGACCTCAGGCTCGCTCTTGCCGTTCATGATTTCGCCAACTTCGCCACCATGGTGAACAAGGCTATCACCGTCGAGACTGCCCAGATGGAACACAAGACCTCTCTGAAGCATTATCGTGACGTTGGCTCATCTTCGGGCGCAACGCAGAAGCGTCGTATTTGGCTCCCTACCAGTGTGACCCATTCACCTGTCCCTGCTCCAAGGCCGTCTTATGCTGCACCCCGTCTGCCTCCGCCACCGCAGTTGCCAAGAGCTCTGCCTGCACCACCCAATTCTACACCCCTCCGTCCTCAGGATGGATTATGCTTCACGTGCCGCCAACCTGGGCATTTTTCCAGAGAGTGCCCCCAGAAACAGAAGCAACTGGTAGTTCACCCCGCTGGCCGTGGAAATGGCCATGGCAACAACAGGACCCCCAACTATAATACTGGGTCTGCTGCTCATGCTCGTGGACATGCTTACAACATTAATGTGGAAGCAGCTCAGGAACAACCCGCTACCGTGATGGGTACCCTTCTCGTTAATTCTGCACCTGCTACTGTTTTATTTGATTCAGGAGCATCGCATTCATTCATGTCGGAAGCATTTGCGTTATCGCGTAACATTACGTTTGAGAAGATGAACCCACCGATGGTTGTCCGCACCCCTGGAGGCCGTTGCCAAACCTCCATGATGGTACACGATGTCACCATTGACGTCGAAGGGATTTTATTCCTTGTGTCCCCCATCATCCTGAAAACCTCCACCATAGACCTAATTCTAGGCATGGATTGGTTGAAAGTTCACGATGCCGGACTATATTGTGGCACCAAGTCTGTCCAACTTTTTCACCCCTCCGGCGAGATTGTTAACCACACCACCCGAGTTACCCGTAATGCCGAAACACAGATATTTATGATGAATGCTTTAAATGCCGCCCCCCTTGAAGGCATCGAGAACGTTCCGGTCGTTCGCGATTATCCCGACGTCTTCCTAGAAGAACTGCCGGGAATACCCCCGATCAGAGAAGTTGAATTTGTCATCGACTTGAAGCCCGACACCACCCCTATTGCCAAGCGTCCTTACAAGATGCCGCCACATGAACTCCTTGAACTTAAGGAGGAAATCGACAAGGCGCTTCAGAAAGGATTCATTCGCCCCAGTTCCTCAGCTTGGGGAGCACCTTCGCTTTTTGTCAAGAAGAGCGATGGGACAAACCGATTGGTCCAAGATTATCGGCCCATTAACCAAGCCACCATCCAGAACAAATACCCACTTCCCCGGATCAACGATCTGTATGATCAACTTGCCGGATCCAAGGTGTTTTCTAAACTCGACTTGAGGTTGGGTTACCACCAAATCCGATTCCGTGATGAGGACATTCCGAAGACTGCCTTCATTACTCGCTATGGTTCATACGAGTACACTGTCATGTCCTTTGGCTTAACCAATGCTCCAGCCACCTTCTCCAGATTGATGAATTATATTTTCATGGAGTACCTCGACCAGTTCGTCGTGGTTTATCTGGATGATATACTGATATATTCCAAGAATGAAGAAGAACATGCTGAACACCTTCGTCTTATACTGGAGAAGCTTCGAGAACACAAACTCTACGCTAAGTATTCTAAGTGTGAGTTCTGGCTTCCCGAAGTGACCTACCTTGGGCATGTGATTTCCAAGGATGGCATTGCCGTCACCCTCGAACGTATCCAGGCTATTCTTGACTGGACTCCTCCCAAGACCGTCAAGCAAGTCCGCAGTTTCCTCGGGCTCGCTAGCTATTGCCACCGTTTCGTTGAGAATTTCTCCAAGATTGCCAGGCCTCTGACTAATCTGCTTCACAAAGGTGTCAAGTTTGAGTGGACAGATAAATGTCAAGAAAGTTTTCAAGCACTCAAAGACAAGCTAACTTCTCCCCCGGTGCTCGCTCCCCCTGATACTCAGAAGGACTTCATGATATATTGCGACGCGTCTCTTCAAGGATTAGGCTGTGTCCTATTGCAAGAGCGCAAGGTGATTGCTTATGGATCTCGTCAGTTGCGTACTCACGAAGACAAATACCCAACACATGATCTCGAATTGGCAGCAGTAATTTATGCATTGAAGCTGTGGCAACATTACCTCATTGGTAACCGTTGCGAGATCTACACCGACCACCAAAGCCTGAAATACTTGTTTACTCAGCCCGACCTGAATCTTTGCCAACAAAGATGGCTCGAGACAATAGGCGATTTCAACATGGATATTCATTACACCCCTAGCAAGGCTAATGTGATGGCCGATGCTTTGAGCCGTAAAGCTTACTGTAGTGAACTTGAAGTTCAAGTACAACAACCACTTCTGTATGAAGAGTTTCAAAAGTTGAACCTCGAGATTGTTCCTCAAGGTTATGCAAATAACCTGGTTATCGAACCGGATCTCGTCAGATCCGTCAAGGGTATACAGTTTTATGATGATTTCGTACACAAGATTAAGCGCGATATCGCCAATGGGAGACTATCACCTTTCACCGTTGATAGCAAAGGTGCGGCGTACTACCAGAACCGTTTAGTGGTTACTCACAGCAAGGGCACGCATGAGAACCTGGATATGACCCCGAAGGTCATGAGAGCGGCTCACGATACCCCGTTGTCCATTCATCCTGGAAGCACCAAGATGTACCAAGACATTCGTCAGCAATTCTGGTGGCCTAACATGAAGCAAGACATTGCCAGATATGTTTCTGAATGTGACGTTTGCCGTCGCGTCAAGGCAGAACATCAAAGACCTGCTGGAACTCTACAACCACTCTCTATTCCTGAATGGAAGTGGGACAAGATCGAGATGGACTTCATCACTGGTTTTCCCAGATCGCAGAAAGGCCATGATGCTATCTTTGTCGTCATCGACCGCTTCTCCAAGGTTGCCCACTTTCTGCCAGTCAAGGAGACGATCTCTGCTAGTCAGATAGCAGACTTGTATGTTTCCAGAATTGTGTCCCTCCATGGCTTTCCGTTGGAGATCAGTTCAGACCGTGGCAGCATTTTCACCTCAAGATTTTGGGATAGTTTCCAAGAAGCTATGGGCACTCACCTGAATTTCAGCACCGCTTATCACCCCCAGTCGCAGGGACAAGTCGAACGAGTCAATCAAGTGCTTGAAGATATGCTCCGAGCTTGTGTCATCTCATTCCGTAAGAAATGGGAGGAATCCCTTCCATTTGCTGAATTCTCTTACAACAATAGCTATCAGGCTAGTCTGAAGATGGCACCCTTTGAAGTTCTTTATGGACGTAAGTGTCGAACCCCTCTGAATTGGTCAGAAACTGGAGAACGAACTCTCGTTGGTCCGGACATTATACAGCACGCAGAAGATCAGGTTCGCGTCATTCGTGAACATCTGAAAGCCGCTCAGTCCCGCCAGAAAAGCAACTATGATCGCAAGCACAAAGAAATGGTCTACCAACCTGGTGAATACGCGTACCTCCGTGTCACTCCCATGAGAGGCACTCACTGCTTCGGGATCAAAGGCAAGTTAGCTCCTCGCTACATCGGCCAGTTCCGTATCCTTTCCAGGAGTGGACCAGTGGCATACCGATTGGAATTGCCGCCGAACCTCTCTCAAGTCCACGATGTTTTCCACGTGTCGCAACTCCGACACTGCTTCAAGGACCCTATTCGCGAACTCGAACATGATATGATTGAGCTGCAACAGGACTTGACTTATCAGGAACATCCGAGCCGCATTCTTGATCAGTCTGAACGTCGAATCCGCAACAAGACCGTCAAGTTCCTCAAAGTCCAGTGGTCGAATCATTCTGAAGATAAGCCACCTGGGAACGCGAAGATCACCTTCGCGATGAATACCCCGATTTCTTTCTCGCTACCAGTTAAATTCTCGGGACGAGAATTCTTGTAGTGGGGGAGATTTGTAACACCCTCAGTTGCTGTAACAGTAATCATCATCACTGTTGATCATCACTGTTGGATTATCACTGATTGATCTCCCTTGTCCTTGATAAAACTTTGTGATGCTAATGATCAAACCTTGCTGTGGTTGATCAACACCCCATGCACCATGTACTTGAGCCCTTGGGATCAAAACCCAAGGTCCAATTGCATCTTGCTCATCAAGAAACCAAACCCTAATTGGAACTGTTTTAAATGAAAAATATAACAAAAGTGCTCAATTAAAGTTGTTCCAAAAATCATGTAACTAGTTTTGTAAATTTCCTAAAATCATTATAATCATGTTGGGCCAACTTTGGTAATTTTTGAAGTTACAGAAAATTCCAAACAATTCAAACAGTAGGTTAAAACCCTTACTTTGGGCATTTAATATTTAAAATAAATATCTAATGAATTTCTTTTGCTGCAAAAACTTTTGTGGCACCTCAGTAATGTGTAAACCTAATTTACAAACACCAATAATATTTTACAAAAATGCTAGGGTTAATAAATCAATTACAGAAAAGAATTTGAGCAAACAGAAAACAAAACAAAATAAAACAGGGGCTTAAAGCTCGCCTAGGGCGAGGCCCACCTCAGCCCAGCCCACCTCACCCTTGTCTTCTTCCTCCCCCACCTGCTCCCACCTGCCCCGTACGGCGGCGACCGTCGCCACGACGCTGCCAGCCCGGCCCCGCCCTCCACCTGCTCCCTTCCGCCGCGGACGCGATAAGCACACACCGGCCGACCCCCTGGACAACCCCGCTTCTCCATTCCACTCCTCCTCCTCTCGCCATCGCCAGGGAAAGATTCGCCCGAGCTCGCCGTCGCCATGACCGCACCCACTCGCGGCCGGTAAGCTCCCTAGCCCTCGTCGCCGTGTCCACTGGGTGCGCCGTCATCGACTACGTCGACTACTGCGACGAATTCAAGCCGGGAGCACTCCCTCGCCTCGCCCGCGTCATCGTTCCCCATTCCGGCCGCCGCGATCTCAACGACGATTCCGGCCGCCACGGGCCTCCTTCACGCACGCTGCCCTCCCCTACGGCCTCTGGGTGAGCTCCCCGTCCCCCCTGACCCTTAGCTCCCCCTCTCGGGTCTCGTGGGCATCGCCGCCATTGGAGCAGGGGCTCCCCACCGCCGAGGAGTTCCCCGCTGTGTCCTGGAACACGCCTTTGGCGCACGGTATGCGTCACGCGGGTGCCCGCGCCCCCCTCGTTCGAATGCGCTATGCCACACCCCTCGCAGCATCGTAGGTCGTCGTCGTCGTCTTCACCCGGAGGTTTCCGCCGTCGCCGTCGATGTCGCGCTCCGCTCCGGCCACCACCCGACGACCCCGCTACCTCAAATCGAACGCGCAGGTCGCCAGGAACCCGTAGCCACCAGCGGCGCTCCAAACCGTGCCCGGATTCGAGCTCGGGCTCGGCCTCGCCGGAGTCCAGCCGCCGGCGAGCCCCCCCACCGTCGCATCTATCGTCGAGAGCGGTTACTAACAGGTTAAGTGGAGTATTCGTCACACACAATGATACCGCACATTTAGAATGGTTCATGTTGTTTAACTACACAACATGAGCAAAGGTTGTTAACATGTCATCTCACTCAAGCATGGCAAGAAGTGAAGCATAAAGTAAACTATCTATGCTAGTCAATTTAAGTGGAGTAAAATCCTAAGCAATGCACATCACTAGTTACCCCACGATAAATAAGATTATTATTAATGTTTTTTCCTAAACCATATTTTATTATTTTTATTAGCAAGAAAGAGAAGTATAATCACAATCTACATGTAATTCTAGTCAAGTTACATATAAATAACATTTTTATTGGAGCAACGGTTAAAAAGTTATGGCAGATTATATTTTACAGTGGCATGGCATGTAATTAATAGTAAAACAACAAGTATGCAGGTTCAAACATGGCAAAGGAGCCCATTTTATTAATCTACACGAAACTTAATCAAGTTTCATGTAGAACACTTCGCGATTTGACTAATGGTTAAAAAGCTATAGCACTCCCAAAAAAAACACTACAATCTTCCAAAATATAAACAGAAAAAAACTAACGTCTCCTAGGCCGAAATAGAGGGTGCGAGCTAGCTAAACGACGCCTACAGGCGCTAAACAGAGCAAATCTACCGGGCCAAGCCCACCTGGCACGCAGGAAAAAAGGAGGCGAGGCTCATCGCGTGGGCCAAGGCCCATGGAGAGGATGCAGTGCAGGATAGCGCACGCTCGCCCACAGGTGTAGGGGAGCTGCGGCGGCGGCGAGGCAGACTGGGCCGCAGTGCATGCTGGAGGCCCATGCGAGGGGCGCCGTTGTTGGGCCATGGGGCACTGCGCGGCCCCTATGCCGGCGTCCACGCGAGCGTGCGGGCGTGCACGCGCTCCTGGTCGTCCCGACGAAAACCGGCGTCGGCGGCGAGCATCTCCAGGAACGGGTGTGCGGCGGTGGGCGACGGGAACGGCCGGAACGGGGCTTGACGGTGCAGATCCGGCTGGATCCGGGTTGGATCTGGTCGACGGTGGTCTCAGGGCGGCTGGGTGAAGCTCCAAGGTAGGGCGTCCATGCCAGCGGCTCGAAACAGAGAAAGAAGAGATGAGATGAGGGAGAGACGTGGTGTGGTGGGAGAGAGGAGAGGGAGGCGCGACCTGGCAGTGAGGAGGTGCGGCTTGCCGGCTGGCGAGCTCGTCGGCGTGCGAGGGCTCGCGATGGCCGTGGTCGCCGGCGCGATGAAGAGGAGTGGCGGCTCGGAGGAGCTCCTCCATGGATGGCGGCGGATCCAGCCCCAATCGGGCCCGTGCCGGCGGGGGAGGCGGTTACATGGCCCTGCGGGGCCCGTGCTTGCTGGAGGTGGGAGGTGGAGAGTTCCGGGTGACGTGACGCATCGAGAGCCACTGATCTGCAGATCCAACGGCTTGGGAAGGTATGGAACTAGGGTTTCGGGGAAGAGAGGGGAAAATGGGTCAGATCTGAGTTTTGTGGGGGGGGGGGTGGCTGCAATTTTGGTCTAGGGAAACCCTAGAAGGGCTAGGGGAGAGAGGTGGTCTATATATAGGGGTGGTTGGCTGGCAGGTATACGCAAATGCCCCCGGTCTCTCTCGCGCGTCCGGCGGTCACGTTTTTGGCCTCCGAGACTCCGTATGGACTCTGATTCGGACGAAATCTCGAGCCACGCGCTCAGCGCGGCGAGCCCATCAGTCCTACCATACTTCGATACCATTCCGAGAACATTTTCTGGAATGGGGTTTTCGTTGTGGTGGCGATGGCTGGTCTTGTGCCGGAAGTTGCAACGATGCTCGGGTGAAACCCGGTGTCACAAGGTCGTGTGACATGTTGGACGGATTGGTCACGTAAGCCGGTACAAGAAGGAGGTGGGAAATATAATCACCGATTAATAAATTGGCAAGAAAACACTTTAAATAATACAGGCAATCATCACAGCAACACAACAAACAATTTTTTTTATTTGGGTGAAAATCCCGGGCTGTTACAATACAACACCACCAACAAGGGATCTCGTCTCGAGATCCTAGACGATCTAGGGGAGAGGGGGGAGATAAATAAAGAGACGACGTCCTTCAACACCACCAACAAGGGACTCTGCTCCGTTTCGAACGATGACCTTCCGTCGAGAAACTTTCCGCAGAGAGATGGCGACGTCGAAGAACAAAACCATCGAGAGATCAAGAGGAAGAACGATAGTTCAAAGCAATGATCAAAGGAAGCATTTTCACTCAAATCGCGAGGATACTAGGCAATAGGAATGGATGGCATTGAATGACCAAGAAGTTACCCAGAGTCGTAGAAGCTAAAGATGCTACATGAATTCCCAAACCTGAGATCGGAATCGAGACAATACGCTGCAAGCAAGGCATTGTAACGATTCTGGAACTCCACTTACTTGAGATCCTAGAGTTTGAAAGGGGATAAGTCGAGATTAAAACACTTATGACACTTGTCCTGACTAGAGCAAGGGCAAGGATTAAAAAGAATCATACTCTCCGATAACTAACTTAGTAGCTACAAAATAGTTTTTGTCTAGACTCGACTTCGGCCAGAAAAGGGATCCTACGGTCGGTAAGGCTCTGATACCAAGTTGTAAGGCCCGATATGCGGTACTGTTCCAGATCTAGATGTTTCCATCCAGATCCGGGGACGAACCACATATCGGCCCCACCGCGACATATGACAATGCCATATGCCCCATATTTCCAACATGACATCACAACATTACAGCTACAAACATACTACATCTCATACAATCGGCATACCATTGCCTCAATACATTACATCCGCGGAAGATACATGTCTGAGTACATACTACAATCAAATGCCTATTGGCAAAGGTAAAACACACCATTCCCGTAACCACACGGGTCCAGGCTCTCCGCCGGGATCCGCCTAACTAGTCATCGTCGAGTCCCCGCGAAAGCGTCCAGAAGAAGGGTTGTCGAGCTCCTCTAAAGTCCAAGATCGTTTGCATAACGTGCGTAAAAGAGAAAAGAAGAGGTGAGATTATCAACAAGTCTTGTAACTAACTTCTCACGGTAAGATGGGGGTGTGGTTGAGGTTGCAGCCGCACTAGCAATATATGAGTGGCTAATGTTCTATTTAGAGTAAGATGAGAACCAAGCATTCGATGAGTAATCGCCTCCAACAAGTCCGCTATCATCTACTTACGCAAACATAACACCTACCCTATCCTTGCACTCCCTTTCGCATCCCGACAAAGAAGAAGCAGTCAAGGCACACACACACATTGATCAGGTTATTATGATTATCTCAGTGATTGTTGTCTATGAACAAGGAGTAGGTCTCAACTCGTCCATAACCGTGGACACGGCTTCTCGAAAAGATTTAACCCTGCAGGGCTGTACAAACTGCCCATTACAAGGCTCCACACGCACGCCCATCTCTCTCAGTTGCTACCCATCACAGGAAAGCATTTTATGATTTAGTTCCGAGAGATCCGAAACGACAAGTCCCTCTAACTAACAACGAAAAAATCCGGGTGGCCCCGGGGATTCGACACCCAATCCAAAAGTCGTCCGTACTCTCGAATCGGCCTCTTCCGTCTCGACGGGGTTTGGGTTACCGGAACACCTCACATAGGGTCGGGCCCTCGCCGGTCAAGGGTGGACCAACAAAGAAACCATGTCCCTGCTGGCCTAGGTTGTTTTAAAGGATATCTGCTAGGAGCGACCCGACAGACATATATGCATGGCTTGCAAATGGTAAATCAGCTTGGGCCACCACTACAAATGTTTGAAGCTACGTAGGTAAGAAGAGGGGACCCCATAAAATCCCACACGCGTTTAGGCACGCTTAGTCTTAGAACCAATACCCAGAACTCGGATCCTAGGTGTCTCGAATGGAACAAAGCGTCGGGGCAGGATAGCCTAGACCTTCCGTCCTTCGTCGAATATAGTCAACATTATAATAATCATATCGTCCACAACAATATAATAATGTGATAGCAAATCCAAGTAGTAATAGTATAACAGTTGATAGCATCCTAGCATGCATACTAAGCAATGGCGGAGCAGTGAGCAATAGTAACATAGCCGAACAAGGTTTGCTGTGATGTGGAGTACATGGCTGTTTGGGTTTATTTGAAAGGCATGAATATGAAATGGTAGGATAAAGCAATCGTTCTATCCTACACCTAGGCGCGAGTGAGCTGAAAGTTATAAGCATGATATATGCTTCCCCTTACCTGATGAGATGTCGGCACCGAACGTGTAGTCGATCGCAAGATCGCATCGTCTTCGAGAGTAAACGCGGAAGCACACGAGAAGGAAACACTAAAAAAGGCAATCGGCGAGAAAGAATCTATAACTACGAAGAAATAACAAGAAAGGATCAACAAGAATAAAACATGAGACACGCGCTACGGTATCACATCTATCGTCGAGGGCGGTTACTAACAGGTTAAGTGGAGTATTCGTCACACACTATGATACCGCACATTTAGAATGGTTCAAGTTGTTTAACTACACAACATGAGCAAAGGTTGTTAACATGTCATTTCACTCAAGCATGGCAAGAAGTGAAGCATAAAGTAAACTATCTATGCTAGTGAATTTAAGTGGAGTAAAATCCTAAGCAATGCATATCACTAGTTACCCCACGATAAATAAGATTTTTATTACTATTTTGTCATAAACCATATTTTATTATTTTTATTAGCAAGAAAGAGCAGCATAATCATAATCTACATGCAATTCTAGTCAAGTGACATATAAATGACATTTTTATCGGAGCAACGATTAAAAATTTATGGCCGATTACATTTACAGTGACGTGGCATGTAAATAACAGTAAAATAAAATGTAGACAGGTTCAAACATGGTAAACGGTTAAAAAGCTATAGCACTCGCAAATAAAATACAATCTGCCAAAATATAAACAAAAAAAACTAACGTCTGCTGGGCCGAAATTAAGGGCGCTAGCTAGCTAAACGACGCCTGCAAGCGCTAAACAAAGCAAATCTACTAGGCCAAGCCCACCTGGCACGCAGGAAGAAAAAGGAGGCGGGGCTCACCCCGTGGCCCAAGGCCCATGGAGAGGATGCGGCATAGGATAACGCACGCTCGCCCACGGGCGTAGGGGATCAACGGAGGCGGCGAGGCGGACTGGGGCGCAGTGCGCGCTGGAGGCCCACGCGAAGGGGCGTCGTTGCTGGGCCATGGGGCGCTGCAAGGCCCACTGCGAGCGTGCAGGTGTGCACGTGCTCCTGGTCGTCTCGACGGGAACCGGCGGCGGCGGCGAGCATCTCCATGAGCGGGAGTGCGGCGTTGGGCGACGGGGATGGGCAGAATGGGGCTTGGCGGTGCAGATCCGGCTAGATCCGGGCCGGATTTGGCTGACGGTAGTCTCGGGGCGGCTGTCTGAAGCTCCATGGTAGGGCGTCCATGGCAGCGGCTCGAAACAGAGAAAGAAGAGATGCGATAAGGGAGAGACGGGGTGAGGAGGGAGAGAGGAGAGCGAGGCGCGACCTGGCAGTGAGGAGGCGCGTCTTGCTAGCTGGCGAGCTCGTCGGCGTGCAAGGGCTCGCGGTGGCCGTGGTCGCCGGCGCGGTGGAGAGGAGCGGCGGCTCAGAGGAGCTTCTTCACGGCTGGCGGCGGATCCGGGCCCAAATTGGCCCGCCACGGCGGGAACGGCGGTTCCCGGGCGCTGGGGGGGCGTGCTGGCTGGAGGTGGGAGGTGGAGAGTTCGGGGCGACGTGGCGCATCCATAGCCACCGATCAGAAGATCCAACGGCTTTGAAAGGTCTGAAACTAGGGTTTCGGGGAAGAGAGGGGAAAATGGGGCAGATTTGAGTTTTGTGAGGGGGGTGGCTTAAATTTTGGTCTAGAAAAACCCTAGAAGGGCTAGGGGAGAGAGGTGGTCTATATATAGGGGTGGTTGGAGGGAAGGTTTACGCAAATGCCCCCGGTCTCTCTCGCGCGTCTGGCGGTCACGTTTCGGACCGCCGATACTCCGTACGGACTCCGATTCGAACGAAATCTCGAGCCATGCGCTCAGCGCGGCGAGCCTGTCAGTCCTACCTCACTTCGATGCCTTTTCAAGAACATTTTCTGGTGCCCAATAAAACAATCCATTTAATTATTAAATGGGGTTTCCGTTCGGGTGGCGATGGCTGGTCTTGTGCCCGAAGTTGCGACGGTGCTCGGGTGAAACCCGGTGTCGCAAGGTCGTGTGCCATGGTGGACGGGTCTGTCACACAAGCCGGTACGAGAAAGAGGGGGAAATATAATTACCGATTAATAAATCGTCGAGCAAACACTGCAAACTATACATACAATCATCACAATAACGCAACAAATTTTTTTTAATTTGGATGAAAATCCCGGGCTGTTACAATATTGCTAGAGATTTACTTCTAGTTACTAGTTAAATATCCGTGCGTTGCTATAGATAATAATTTAGTTAAATTATTAATTCTATAGTGCACTATGAAGTTATACATAATTTCTTGGCTTCTCATCACAAGCTTATTCCATCCGTCAAACAATAATATTATTTCATCTGTGTATAGTCTCAACTCTTCGCAATTCTAGATAATAACCTTGTTTTATAGTAAGATGCAGAAATATGATCATGCATTTGATCTAATAAATACTATCTTAAGTGTAGATGCATGATAAATTAAAGCTTATTAGGGAAATTATAATGCATTATGAAATTTCTTCATGGTACAGAGATATACAAGATGGCAAATGGCAACTAATATCCATTCAATCCATCTTAATGAAGTGAAGTCAATACAAAAAAAAGCTAAGTCTGATGTTGTAGTTTTGCTGGGTATAACTTCTTGAGAATAAAGTATTTTTCTAGCATATACGAGTACGTGGTGTGAAAGCTGTTGCAAAAACGTGTTGTTGGGCACACTGACCCCTTCCTTCTTGACATCACTGGTTAGGGCTCAGTCCGCCTCAACCTGCCTGCAACGTTATTGATCTGGCATTAGGGTTTTCCTGTAGTATAGGGCCTATTTAATCGATCGGTGGGAGGATCATATTGTATAGGATGGACTGACGAGCGTTCAACATGATACCCTATGACATCATGGACGGAAAGAAACATCGTTGGAGGCCGATCCAATTGTTTGACAGAGAGGATCATGATGTACCGGCAACACGGCAGACTGGCGGCGCCAGGGGCAGCGCCAGGGGCGGAGCCAGGATTTAAACATGAGGGGGTGAGAAAATCAATGCTTATAGAATAGACAAAAATCACCATATATGACTTTTTTGAATAACGTTAAAAACAAAGCATAAAAATATGTATTTGAAACTATTAAATAAAATTACATGTCTATTACTCCCTCCGTTCCGGTGTGTAGGGCTTCTAATGAAAATCTATTTGTTCCAAAACTACTCAAAAATAAGGCCTGTAATCATTAATTAGCATAATTAATAGGCTTGTAATAACTCCTAGCAACTCTCTTCTAGGTGGTGTGAAAAGGCATTGACCAATGCATGACCTATTAGCATGCATATACTTAATACTATAATTAATTAAGAGATTGCTCATTGGAGGAAGCCTATGGGATGCCGTGATCAACCCCAACCAATAAAAACTTGCCTTGATCGTGTTGCAATCTCTAATAAGCCTTACACACCGGAACGGAGGGAGTAGCTTGAAGTCCATCCAATAGGGTTAAAAAATAAATATGATTAATAGATTACACATACACAAGACGAATCTAGCACTAAGTATGTAATTTATATGACTGATAGCTATGAGCACAATTACCTTCCTTTGATCTGATGTCTCCTCAGGCAATTTTTTTATTTACACAACATAATCACGGCAAATCAACAATTGTTAGGAGGCGGTCGGGACGGCGTGCAAGCTGCAGAAGGCATCGTGATAAGCGAAGACTCACCGGACAGCAGAAGCAATGGTTGGCGCCTGGTAGCCAGCGGCAACGATTGAGATGACAAGCAAAGCAAAGCAGAAACGTACCGCCGGCAGGAAGAAAAGACGCCCTAATGCAGCAGAATTGAACCAACCAGTTTGACCTAAGTGAGCCTGTACGTGATCAATCCATTGGATTAGTAGTATGACCGATGGAAAGGCCTAAAGCCAGAAGCGTACTACTCTATGGGCTATCGAAAGGCCTAAAGGCAGAAGCGTACTAGTCTACACATGGGCTAGGTTGGGCTTCTCTCGGTGTGATTAGTATCCTAATATGGGCTAATAATATGATTAATTCCGGCCAATTAGTACAGCTACAGTAAAGTACACCTAGTACTATGTACTAGAAATTACTTGCGGTTGTAGATAAAATTAGACTTTATTTGTAGTCTTTATGTATTACTAGATTTATTTACAGTTGTAGATGAATTTAAACTTATTGTTATTTGTAGTGTTTGTGTATTGTTAAAAATTTACTTGTTTTATAGATGAATTTAGACTTACAGTTATTTGTAGTCTTTGTGTATTGCTAGATTTACTTACAGTTGTAGATGATATAGAATTAGAGTTATTTGTAGTCTTTGTGTATTGTTAGAGATTTACTTGTAGTTGTAGATGAATTTAGACTTATAATTATTTGTAGTCTTTGTGTAGTGCTAGATTTATTTGCAGTAGTAGAAGAATTTAGATTTATAGTTGATAGGTTCCAGCGTAGAAAACAATAATTTTCTAGGTATGATAACCATATACCCAATGATCTATACTATCCAAATGGAGAATAAAAGAGTGAATTCAGTGGCATACCCTTATGTAGACCGTTAAGCGAGAAATATTCCCTCATAAACGTGGTTGATGTTATCGTACATACCCAACCTCGATGTCGTGTAGTCCTCGTGACTTCAGTTGCCACTCGATCCTTGGAGACCAAAGACGGGATCACGTCTCTGTTTAAACGTATCGATGAAGACTTACGTCCATGCAGAACAGAAGGTCGCGTAGACACACCGGGGATGTCGAATGCCACAAAGGTAGTACCTCATATCTCTAAACCCATCCGGTGTATACAACGTCCCCCAGGCTCCGGTCCAATGAATCAGCGGAAGAATATAGATCCAGACCGAAAGTTCAGCAACACGATGATATGTCCCAAACATATTTATAATATTTGCTTGTTCTATGATGATGACCCACAAGTGTAGGGGATCTCAACAGTCCTCGAGGGTAGGTATATCCCAATTTATAGATTCGAAACAAGGGGTGGCAAATAATATCTATAAACTTTGACAATTGAGTTGTTAATTCAACCGCACCCGAAATATACTTGCTTGGCGATAATTTATTAGTAGAAACGGTGTCATAGCAGTAGCGGTGGTAACTAAAACAGTGGTAGCAAAACAAACATTAGGAAAAACAAACAAAAAAACCCAATTTATAGAAGTAAGAAACAACAAATTAAAGCAACTAGTAACAAGAAGGATTGAAACATGGTAGGCTAATGGATGGATGATTGGGCACTGCACAGATAAGATTCATCATGTAGTAGATTTAACATGGGGCACGGCTCACTGGAAATAATGGTCAACTAGGCATATATCAAACATTAGACATGTATCCCAAGGGTAGTTCTGCGTGCTTGGCATAGAACTTGCACAACATATTTTGTCCTACAATCCCGCTATCAACGAGGCCAAAAGGAACTAATGGAGATTAAGATGCTCCTGTCAAATAGCATTGGAACAAAGAATTAACAATCTATTGATACATGTAGTCCTGAAATTGTAGTCCATCCTCTTTGGTTTCTTAAGCTGTCACCATTGAGATCGCCGGTGACTAGGATCGGCCTCGGAAAATCCTATGGTTAGGAACCCTGGGTTTAGATCGCAGAGAGAGGAGTGCAGGTTGGAGATGCTCGGAGGCTAATAGCAGACAGGGATTACCTAGGTTCAGGGTCCTCGATCGGTAAAACCCCTACTTTGCTCGATGTATTATATGGTGGAGGCGATTACAGTAGAGGTCTCGGCGAGAGTGCTCTCGTTGAGGGTGGAGCTATGTGATATTGGATGTCCTAGACGTCCCCTTTCCCAGCCTTTATATAGTAGGCTGGGTCGCAAGGAGTCCGTCTAGGTTTACAAAGGTGATTGCCTAATCTAGCTAGTCTTGGCATGCAGAACTTGGACTCTGAACCGCCTTGGACTCCATGTAGGTGCAACCGTCGGTGCTTCGGATGCGCTGATGTTTGGACAACTAAAGTTTCTAGTGGGTCTTCTCACTACTAGGAAAAACGCTACTAGTAGCGCCACTTAAATGGCTACTAGTAGCGCGCGGTGGCGCGCTACTACTAGCACGCTACTGCTAACTTTTAGTAGTATCGCGTGTTTGCGCGCGCTACTACTATTTGTTATAGCAGTAGCGCCCCTCTTGTCCACGTGCTACTGCTAAATAAGAGCAGTGCCCTCTTTATTCACGCGCTACTACTATTAATTTCAAAAAACAAAAACAAAATCTCGTCTGTGTCCGCGCCACGCTCCTGCAGTCGCGCCGGTGGCCGCGGGGAAGGGTGGGGACGACGGCGGCTCTACAGGGCAGTGAGGAGGAGGTCACCGTGAGGAGGAGGTCGTCGTCGGAGGAGCACCGTGAGCATGAGGAGGTCGCCGGAGTAGGAGCACTGTGAGGAGGAGGAGGTCGCCGGAGGAGGAGCACCGTGAGGAGGAGGAGGAGGTCGCCGGAGAGGAGGAGATGGAGTGGAGGAGAGGAGAAGATGGAGTGTGAGGAGAGGAGGAGAAAAATGTGTGGTGGGGGTTTAGTTGGCATGCCATGTCACTGATCCGCGAGAGGAGGACTAAACCAATAGGAAACTTCCACGTCAGACCTAGCAGTAGCGCCCCTCTTGTAAATGCGCTACTGTTAAGTAGTAGTAGCGTCCCTCTTTTACAAGCGCTACTGTTAAGTTTTTTCAATTATTTTGGCCTCCAGATCTTAAAAGCATCGTAACTTTTTTTCTGTTAGGTTTTTGAGGATTCTAAAAATGTTCAGCAACGTTGCCCGAGCTGAAGTTGGGTACAACTTTTCGAGTAGATGATTTTTCATGTAAAACACTTTTTCATCAAAGTTAATATGCAAAAGTTATGCCCATTTTACAAATTCTAGAGATATTTCACAACAAAAGTTAAAATTCATATTTTTCAATTTCCCTAACAACTAGACCACATATCACATGGGAATCTCATTTTTTTTATATTTCCATCATTTTCTTTTATTTATTTTTAAACTGAAAAGGCGTTCCACTTGGGGTGCATTTGGTGAATTTCTTGTAAAGGCGCTACCACTATGAACTTAGCAATAGCGCCACTCTTGTACATGCGCTACTAGTATGGCATGTCCCAGAGGGTGCAGTGAAGACCACTTAGTAGCAGCGTGGGTTTATATCACGCGCTACTACTATCAATGTAGCAGTAGTGCCCCTCTTGTACATGGCGCTACTATTAAGTAGCAGTAGCACCCCTTTTATACAGGCGCTACTGCTAAAGGCCTAGTAGTAGCGCCCCTCTTGTGTAGGGCGCTACTGCTAATTAGAAGTAGCGCCCCTTATTTGGGGGCGCTACTATTAAGCCTCTACCTATAAGCTTTTTCCTAGTAGTGTCTGTCTGGACATGCACCAAGTACCCTCATGCTAAGGAGTCGTGGGGGCATCCCATAGTCAGTATCCCTCAAGTTCCTGGGGGACTTCGTGTCGCGCAGGGACTCAAACCTGCAATAGCCGTAATAGTGTGTGTCACTTGGCAAGCTGCAAGCCACATGTTTTATTCATGAGAAATAGTTTTGAGAGGGATGCTATGCTTAAAGTGCCTGAGGTACTCGACTGGTCGACCCTCGATGAATTGCGCTAGCGGGAAATACCACAGTTGCCCAATAAATCTCAACTTCCTCGACACGGACTTGGAAAGGACTGGTGTCAAGCTAGGTCCATGCCGCGGAGGGCTTATACGATCAATGCCACCAGTTTACCGTACTGAATACGAACCTAACACATCCGTTGGTGGTTAAATTGCATCATGCATCGAGCATGGAACCGTCGAGAGTGAAGTGGCGCTGTGGCAAGTCCCAGTCCGGTCGATGGATCAGCGGGATCTTACCTACACGCTAGCTCGCGTGGCATTAGGGGTGCGGTTTATCGCAGCCCATGTCATTTAGTAGGGGCGCGTTACGAAATTAGAGTGCACCCACTCGGGAAACGATCGAGTGGATTTATAGTATGAGCACCCGCGGAGAAACTGAGTGCTCAGGTGGGGAATTAGTATAGAGTGTAGATTAGAGTGCACCCACTCAGAAAACGATCGAGTGGACTTGTAGTATGAGAACCCGCGGAGCATCCGAGTGCTCGGGGGTTCATTTCTTGTTCTTTTCGTCTTGCATATTCTTGCAATTAGTCACTCGAGCAGTTTGTAGTGGAGACGAGTAAGCACTCAAGCCTTGTAGATGTGTTGATCTGAATACGTTGAGGGGAGTAGTCACTCGCAACCCTCGTAGCGTGTGCCATGCTATCTTTTGCCCTGTCTTTAGCGGTGCAGAGTGCTCCCGATGGGAGTTTATTTGATGGAATCAAATCAAGGAATCTTGAATCTTCGAAGAGCTTGTTTGAGTTTATCTCCTTGATTGAAAGTGGTCCAATAAGTGCGGTCAAAATGTCTCGTGGCTTCGCGTGTGCATGCGCTCAGCTCTTTTGTGGTGATGGGACATCACGAAGACTTTGACAGCTGTGAATAGTTGTGTGCCTCAGTCCGAGATGATGTGACATGGCATGCCGCGGTAATTTCGCTTTACATGATGATGGCACCTTGTTTTTCGTGCATAATGGGTGGTGTTGTTGCGCCGGTTGAGATTTACATGCCGTGTGGGGGTCGTGGGATCGTGCCCCGTCGATTCGGTCCTGAGATGGACGGTGGATAGGTGATCAAGCTCCGCCAGTTATATAAGGGAGACCAGCGGTAATTTTAGATTCATCCCGTTCTTTCTTTCTGCTTCCTTCTTCTTCCTCTGCTTCTTGCTTCCAAGTTCATTTGATTTCCCCATTTTCTATGTGCGTCATGTCCAAGCATGCGGAGAGTGCGAAGCTAGCCAAGGGTACGCCGCAGGATTCAGCGGTGACGAAGAAAATAGGCCAGTGGGAGCGGTCGTCTTTTGAGGCGGCGGATTTGACGGCTCCGGTTGAGGACGGATTTTTCGCTGAAGGTGCTACTCGGATTCCAGGGGAGGAGGCAGGCCGGTGCCCCAAAGTGATGAGCGTGTATGCTTCCAGAGCTTCTTCCTGCGTTGTTTTTCTCTTCCGGTGCATCCTTTCATTCGTGGGCTGCTGTTTGCGTATCAGCTGCAGATGCACGACATTACCCCCAATGGGATTCTGCACATAGACTATGTCATCACGCTATGTGAGTGTTTTAATGGGGGATTAACCCCATTGGGGACTCTGGAGGCGTCTCTTTAGTGTGAAGAGGACTTGTTCGGAGTATGCTGTTGGCAGCGGAGCCATCTCCATTAAGGACCAAAATGCATACTTCAATTTGGAGAAACCAGATTCCGTCCATACGTGGCGGAAAAGTTGGTTTTATTTGAAGGATCATTCTATTGCTTGCCAGCTGTATGGACTGGCACCTTTTGATTTGGTCTCTTGGGTAGCAAAACATTCATCTTGGGGGCATGATCTGTCTCTGACTGAGTTGGAGGTACTGGAACATGTGGTGCGAGAAGTCACCGATCCCAAGGGGAGGGTGAGCGGTGTTCAACTCATCGCCGTCTTCATTAAGAGATATGTTCAACCGCTGCGAGAGTTCCTGGGGGTTCGTTGATGAATCCGATGAAGGCGCGATCGGAGCCGGCAAGTAGCCGGCTTGCTGCTTCTGTAGGGGCATAATGATCCGGCTCTTGTTCCGACCCGTTCAATTTGCCGATGAAGAGGTGGACGGAGCCGACTAGGATCTGGTAGCCTGACTCAATAAAATCAGCTTCGGGACCCCAGGTGGCGTCGTCGATGCAGAGCATCCCGCTCCGGCTTCTGGTGATTTTTCCGGTAACAAATCCTTCCATATCTTGCAGAGCTCCCCCTAGAATCTCAACACCTGCGAGCGCAGGCCCCACGGTGGGCGCCAACTGTCGTGGGAAAGTCACGGTAGATGTCCATAGAGTCAGACTTATCATGGGACCTTTGCTGCGAGGCGATTTCGAGGAGAGAGTCGGCATAGAAACGGGACTCGGCGATTTACCCAGGTTCGGCTCCGTCGATGCGGTAAAGACCTAATCCTGCTTCTTGACTATTGTGGGATTGACTCCTCAATAGGAAGAGCCGATCTTATCGATTACAGTGATGATGTTTCGCAACCTTAGTCTCGTGGAGATCTAGGTTATAGCGCGAGTTGTCTAGTCCGGGCTTGAGGTAAGTTCTGGCTCTAGCTCCCGTGGACCTCGGCTTATAAAGGTACCGGGTTCCGGGATTCCTAGAATCCGACTCCTACACGATGTGTAGTTCTATTCTACTTTACAAGTTTACTACGTGCTATACAAGGTAAGTCGAATTCCTTATAGGGCTTCAATCTTCACGCTTGGCACGTCAGACTCCTGGTCGGGTCTTCTTTGTGGGCCTTCATATGTAAGTCGGCCCAGAGGTTTCTAATGCCGGGTCTATGGGCCTGATCCATCCCCCCGACATTAGCCCCCATGATTGTTGTGATTCTTTAGTCTTCACAACAATCTTCTTTATTTTCTTCATTTCCGCCGGCTCTTCATGGATCAAGGGCTGACTTTATGCTTGGCGTTGATTGGGAGTCGGAGTGGTCTCTCTTCAATCTTGCTTTGGCTCCTTTATCTTTCATGAAGTCGACTCTTCCAGTCGAGTCGACTAATATTTCCAGAGCTGACGTAATAAATCTGACCTGCAAATGTTTCTTTGAAGGATTTCAAACGGTCCACCTCGATTCCAGTGGCACAATTAATGCTGCCTAGGTTTTCCACGAAAATCGAGGGATTTCCTGCCATTTAGCTGGCGGTTGGCGACGCCTCGGGTTTTGGGCAGAGGTCCTTTTATAAATAGACCCCCGTCCATACCCATTCACATTGCCCCATCCACATCTTCTCTTCTTCTTCCTCGCGCACCGGAGAACAGGAAGCTTTTACCTTCGCCTCCGTCCCGAGCTGTTCTTCCTTCATCGTTTGCACAAGATGGCCTGGGACCGTGCCATTCTCGCACGCCATTAAGGTAAGCTTCTCATCACCTCCATTGTGCTGCAGTTCTTTACTCATCTCCATTGTCGCGAGCTTCACGCTCTACTGTATTAATAGATCGATACTACCCACTAGAGATGCACCATGCACGTTGGTAGATTTGGTAGGATCGGTGATGGTTAACCTCAGAAGCGATTAATTCGTCGAACAATCATATTTACAGATCCGTTTTCATCTTGAAACTGTTCCTAGTTTATCGCAAGCCGTAGATCTGTTCATCATTTTTCGCCTATTTCTCAGGATGTTAGATCCAATCATTTCACTGTATTTTGTGAAAATTGTTTGTGTAGTTTCTTTGTAAGTCGGTTTATGACCGACTCTAGTTTTCTTCTTCTAGATCTGAATTCTGCACCATGGGTCAGAAAACTGTTGCCGATAAGGGCAAGAAAGAAGTCGTTGCGGACAAAAGTAAGAAGACAGCCGGTAGGACCAGACCTGCAGATCCAAGGCCGACTTTAGAGGCTAACTGGTCAGCGAGCTGGGTTACTGATGCCTTTTTGAAGGATATGGAGACAGAGGGGACTTTGCCTCCCCAAACTGAAATTAAGTGGCGAGCTCCTGGAAAGGAGACCCGGCCTCAGCAACAGGCAGGCGAAGTCGTCGTCTTTGCTGATCATATCACCAGGGGCTTCCGTCCTCCCGGCTCTAAGTTTTTCAGAAATTTGCTACACTGCTATGAATTGCATCCTCAGGATCTAAGTGCTAATTCTATGCTCAATATCTGTCATTTTCAAGTGTTATGCGAGGCTTTTCTGCAGATGAAGCCGACTCTGGCTCTGTTTGCCGAATTCTATTACTGCAATAGGAAGACTGAATATAGTGGAGGTCCGGCTTTGGAATGCGGTGGAGTTACTATACAGAAGCGCGCCAAGTCGATTTACCAATCACTCAAGCTGAGCTCCCATGTGAAAACATGGCAAAAATCTTTCTTGTACTGCACCGTTGAAGTTCTTGAGAAGGAAAATTCTCTGCCCGGCTTTCGTGAGAGTCGACTTGAATTTCATGATGGCTTGAACTTGTTTCCTTCGGATGCTCAAAACAAAACAGCATGAGCCGATTATGGCTCAGATAAAGGCCTTGTTAGCTCATGGTCTTGCCGGGACAGACCTGATCAAATGTTGGATAGGTTGGCAAATCCAGCCTCTTAGCTGTTGAGAGATTGACTCATGTGTGAGTATTCGGGGCCGGACGACCCCATGTGTTTCGCGAAGAAGGAGATTTCTGGAGGATCCCAAGTGACGACTTGCAAGAAACTTCTTGCTGAGCGCATAGAAGACATCAAGAAAGTCGGCCTTCTCCCGTTCTGTAGAGCCAATGCGGAGCTTTCAGTATGTTTATTTGGTTATTCCTCCTTGAAGCAATCTTTGTTCAAGGATTTTAACCTTCTTACTTCCAGGAAGATGATCCATGGTGGAATGTGGGCCAAGACTTCCCTATGGAAGAAGTCGATGCCAAAAGTCTGAGTCATTCGGTAAGATTCACTTGATTGTTTCTTTTGTGATATCTTCTTCTTACCCTTTTTGTTCCTGTAGGATGACTCGGAGGAAGATGATGAGAAGACGAGGAAGAACAAGAGGAAGTTATTCCTTCTAAGACCGGCTCTCGTAAAGAGAGTAAAGTTGCCAACCCACCGGTAATGTCTTTTCCGGATCTTCATGATGTGTTTAGACAAGCTTGTCTCTTATGTTTTTTGTTTATAGGCACAAAGTCGCAGGAGGCATACCCGTAGTTCCGACTCGGCGGACCCTCTTGTGGATTTGGGTGATGAACCTCAAAAGGTCCGATAGAAGTCGACTTTAGTCGTCACTCCTTCTTATCAGTCGGCAGGGGTTTTTGTGGGACAACTTCAGGGTGATGACTCTGGAGCCGGTACCCCTTCTTCTGAGGGTTCTTCTGTCCAGATGTCGGCCTTCCCAATCAACCGTGGGTGAGTATTCCTTTCTTAGGATGGCAACTTTTCTTTTGTATGCATAATTTGCTGACAAATTCTATTTTTGTCTTTGGGCAGAGCTCGAATTGATCCCAAGGATCTGGCCGACTCTTCTTTTTCTAAGGAGTCAGCTATTATATCTGAAAGATTGCCAGAGGCTTCGGTTTCTGAAGCTTTGAAGAAAGCTGGCTTAGATGAGTCAAGTTCATCAGAAATATACAAAGATAATTCTCCTAAAGCCGGCCTCGATAAGCCCACGATTCCTTCTAAAAAAGTGGTGGTTGCACCGAGTTCTTTGCCAGCTCCTTCCAAGGAAAAGGCAATTGTCGAAGATGAAGTTGTGATCACTAGGGATCAAAAGGGTGAACCACCTGCTTGTACGACCGTGATGAAGGTTTTGGACGACTAGATTTAGGTGGTAGGTTAGCCTGGTGAGTCGATCTCTGAGAAGACATTTCTTGAGAAATTATTCAAGCGGTCGTTAGCCTGTTCTTCGGAGCAGCATGACATATTCCTCCAACTTTGGGGACGTTCTGAGGTATGCATTTTTATTTTCCTGCTCAGTCCTTGATGACATATATCTCTAGCCCCCAGAAGCCCGCTTGGTGATTGATTGCCATGCTGGGTTATATAAAAAAAACTGTATTTTCCATGAGTCGGTATACCTATCTTGTGGTATGCCAAGTTATGATAAGTTTGAACTATAGCCCCCATGGATCGATATACCAACTTTGTGGTATGTCGATTCATCATGGTTTTTGAGCTATAGCCCCCATGAGCCGGCAGGATGTGATTACGTTATGCCGGTTCATGTATATTTCTTGTAGGGTTAGCCCCCAAGTGACTGTTTAGGCAATAGATCTAAGTGAATACTTAGTAATATTTCATTGGTTGTAGGTTGTTGCCATGGATGCTAGGCAATCCAAGCGTCAGATGGAGGAACGAATCGCTGCGGAGTCGGCAAAGCTGAAAGGAGTTGATGAAGAAATTGGCCGACTCCGTGACGAGTTGGTAAAAAAGGACAAAGAACTGGAAGCCGTCAAAGCTGAGATGGCTGAGGCTACCAATTTCTGACCAGAGCAGTAAACGATGCAGCTGCTCAGGGTGATACAGCCGAACGAAAATTAAAGTCGGCACAAAAGAAGCTGGAGACACTCAAGGATAGTATTCACCGACTTGTGTCAGCCATCTTTGGTGAGTCGGCAAAGTTGCTTGTTTGAATTTGGGTGTTCCATTTTTCTTTGTTTCTTGCTGACTTTATTTTTTTCTTTATAATAGGCAAAGATCATGATATTCTGGGTGAGACGCCTGCTATGAAGCTTACTTGCATGTTTGCCTTGGTCAAAAAATTGTTTGAGGGTTCGTGTAAAGCGATATGTGCGACTCAGCCCAAGCTCCCAAGCATGAAGTGGGTAACTGATATAATGGGTCATCTCTCAGTTGTACCTGAGTGGGTAAAGCTGGGGAAGCGATTGGCTTGCTCTATGGGGGTGATGCGTGGCTTAGAGCTCGCCAAGGCATATCATCCTGGATTGAAGTTGGATCGTCTGGCTGCGCTTCCCGGAGCTTAAGGAGGATGAGTCCAATTTTTCCAAGGAAGAATTCGTCAAGGTGCACAAAGAGACTCATCCTTTTGCCACCAAGATTGTTGATGACATCGAGCTAACCCGATTAGAGACTGGATATGATGAGAGCAACAAGAGGCGTCGGATCAATCTTTCGACTCCCGTTGAGTTCTCTCTTCTCCCTCCTCCAAAGAGTGCTTCAGAGCCGACGAATCCTATGAAGCCATTTCCAGGAGGGGAAGAGGATGACTTGATGATGGATGACATTGCTGATGTTGACTTAATGGAAAGTCGCAACGAGATCTTGCCATCAGCGAATGTTGCCGGGTCTTCATCTCAGAGCCAGGCCAACGTCCCATCGTAAGCATCTTGTTGAGAGAGAAAAACTTTTACAATATTTGTGCGGCCTTAGTGTCGGGTTTGTAATATTGGGAAAGGTGTCCCGTGACTTGTGACCAGCATGTGGTCAGATACTTTTATGGCGTTTACTTTTGAATTTTGCCTTTTCGGCTTTTGAATGCCAATCTTTATAATGCCATCCGGCTTTGTCTTTGACTTTATTTGTTGCTTGCTTGAAGAAGCTTTCCCTTCTGACATGAGTTGTAGAAGAGGGCCATATTCTGGATTTACCCTGTTCACCAACTAATGGAACACCTGAGAGTTGGCTGGCTTCATGGTGGAAGGTTTTCAGAGGCCGACTTTATGAGTAGTCTGGCCTTCTTTGTTATATGTGAACCGACAAGTTTTTGTCGAATCATAGATACTTTGAAAGTATAATCATCATGAGTAGGTTATGATCATCATTGCGTCATGCCGACTCACGGAGACAGTTTGAATTTGTAGTCCTCATGAGGTAGTGTGGTCACATTTGTGTGCCGTACCGGGTCATTAAAGAAGTGTTACTTCTCAAGAGTTGGTATAACTATCATGGCGTTTTGAGCCGATTTATCAAAGAAGAATTTTTTCTTGTAAAATTTTCTTCGAAGTAGTGCAGCCCCCAAGTGCTGGGTTATCTTGCTTGCAGCAACCTGGGACTTACAATTTTCTTGCATGTTTTATGAAGTTGGCAAGTATTTTGTGCCAAGCCTTTTGATAAGGAATTTTTGAAGTGTTACTCCCCAAGAGTCAGTGTACACAGTTGGGTGATGTACCGAGTCTTTATTTGAGAAGAAACCTTGAAGTGTAGTCCCCATGAGTCGGTGTGTGCATCTGTGTGTAGTGCCGAGGCACATAGGTCTATCTTTTAATTTGCCAGGTCACATAGATATGACACGATGGGTTGTGTTCCCAGCTTTCAAATATCATGGCCCTTCGGGTGCTGGAATCTGTTTCCTTCAGCAACACGGAATAATGTGTGCTAACTCCGAGCCGGTATGACAGCTATGTCGGCAAGAGCCGGTGTGACGAAAGTCGACTTATATATTTTATATGGCGAGAGCCAGTGCGACGAGTGTCGGTTTATATATGGAGAGAGCCGTTGCGACCGAAGTCGACTTTATAAATGGCGAGAGTCGTTACGACCGAAGTCGACTTTATAAATGGCGAGAGCCGTTGCGACCGAAGTCGACTTTATAAATGGCGAGAGCCATTGCGACCGAAGCTGACTTTATAAATGCCGAGAGCCGTTGCGACCGAAGTCGACTTTATAAATGGCGAGAGCCGTTGCGACCGAAGTCGACTTTATAAATGACAAGAGCCGTTGCGACCGAAGTCGACTTTATAAATGGCGAGAGCCGTTGCGACTTTATAAATGGTGAGAGCCGTTGCGACCGAAGTCGACTGTAGAAAGTATAATCCCTATGAGTCGGTATGTGTGTATTGACATGTTACCGCGTCACATAAAGATTTTCGAGCTGTAGTCCCGATGAGTCCGCATGTGTGTGTTTTGACATATTGCCGAATCCCCTAGATACTTTAACTTCTGTGCTTATAATGAAAAACATGCTTATAATGATGTATGCCAAAAGTTAAATTATGAATTGCTCATATAGAAGCCGACTCTGGATTCATTTTTTCCTGATCTTCTCTTTGTTGAGAAATTTTTGGGTTATCCATGAGTCGGAACTCCTCTGTATGCCGTCTCACATTGATCAGCGTTTTTCCGTTTGCTTTAGAACTTCTTCTTGAGAAGTTTTAGCCGGGTTTCGCGTATTTAGATCGTATGAGCATCAAATATACAGGCAATTATAGGGCATGGAGTGCCACATGTATATGTCGAGTTTTCTTAGTTAAGACTCGATGAGTGTAGTCGAGCCCCCAAGATTTCCCTGAAATAATCTATATACACGTAATTACACATATGTGTCGGGTCTTCTCAGTTAAAGGTTGATGAGTATCATCAAGCCCCCCGAACTTTCCCTGAAATAAACACATAAGTGCTCAGATAACAGTTGAGAGTTGATCAAGCCCCCAAGTTTCTGAGATAATAATAATGCAAAATATGATATGTATGATGTAAACATGATGAGGAAGTAATTGCATGCAAAGGATGTAATGCATGCAGGAGTCGTTGAGACTATAGTCAGTCGACGATGATTTCTGTTGCCAAAACCGTTACAACCTGTCATCGACTTTTTCATTGTATGTGGCGAGAGCCAGTGAGACGATGAGAATCGACTTATATGGTAAACGGCGATGGCCTATTGCGACGCGAGTCGGCTTTTTTTTTTGACGACTTTGGATGTAGTAGGGACGAAGCTGGATGATATCCCGTGTTTCTTTCACTTGGTGATAAGTACGTGGGCTGCCGGCATCGTCGTTCGCTTCACGAGTCGATAGGCTTTAATAAGCCGTATTTATATTTTGTTGTAATGAGGTGTTAAGGTGTTTTGTCCCTTAGCGTATCTCCTGGCTTTTGATGACCCGGATCGACTCTCTATTGTCGACGAGTCCATGTTCTTGACCTCTTGTGGCTATGTGAGCCGGTTGGGTCGTTATCGTACTTACTCGCCTCTACGATGTTTTTCTCGATTTAGCATCTGTACTCCTGTATGAAGTAGCACTGATCCCAGGTGTGGTTAGCGAGGTGACCCTGTCCGGAATGCTTTTGGCAAGCTTCTTTCATAGCTTTGTCACAATCCCGATGTCTTTTTTCTTTCCTTGCTGGCCGTCCGTGCCTCTAGGAGTGGTTTCTACCGTATTCCTGCGAGGTCAAGTTGTACCTGAGCTTTCTGTGGTGGGTCCGAGATTGAAGTTGGGACTCCTCATATTTTTCTTCACTGGACTCGGCATATCTGGCGACGGCATCCACGAGTCCCTTTAGGTCCTCGTCTACCTCCTTTATGCGTCTTAGCGCATTGGTTATAGGTGTAAGCCGGAGGCCCATTGGCTCTTGAGCCCTGTCACACCGTATCTCCTGTGGAAGTTGATCTTGTGCTTTTGTGAGATTTTTATGTTCCAAGGCTATCTCTTCTTGTAGCATCATGGCCTTTTTCTGGTTTTCTTCTAATTCTTCGTCAGAGTCGTATCTGTTCTGGACCAGTCGCTGCCACACATTGGTGGTTCGTAGTTCTGAGCCGTTTTCGTTTTTTGACGGATTTTGGGTGGTGTCGGTATTGCCACATGTCTCGTGAGCCGAATTGTCGAGGTAGGGAGCGTCTGGGTCGTATTCTTATGGATCAGGTCCGAGTCTTCCTTCCCCAGTGGATCGAATTGATCCGTTATCTGAGTATTTGTCTTCTTCTCTATGTGAGTCGGCGTCGGAGAAACCATCCTTATGGTGGTTTGGTGTTCCGTCAGGGTGCTCCCGTTCTGGGGACTCACCAATAAACCTGACGAAAGTGTGACGAAGGCAGTATTAGGCCGACTTGTCTCTTGGAGAGGAACTTGTAGGTCACTGATAAGTGAGTTAGTTAATTGGGATCCGAATACGTCGTCCGCGCGAGCATGCGCGTTTTGACTTATCTTCTTTTCGAAGTAGCCCTGCCCTATCTGCTGATAGGTGGCTGCTGCGTTTTTCAGGCCGTAAAGCCTAACTGGTGGCTGTCTCGGCGTTTCCATATGGACTTCGTCTTGTTCAGGGAGCTTCACCGGCTCATTATCCGTCGAGATTTCGACGAAGCGTACTAATTTCGGGGGTTCGTTGATGAATCCGATGAAGGCGCGATCGGAGCCGGCAAGTAGCCGGCTTGCTGCTTCTGTAGGGGCATAATGATCCGGCTCTTGTTCCCACCCGTTCAATTTGCCGATGAAGAGGTTGACGGAGCTGACTGGGATCTGATAGCATGACTCAATGAAATCAGCTTCGGGACCCCAGGTGGCGTCGTCGATGCAGAGCATCCTGCTCTGGCTTCTGGTGATTTGCCCGGTAACAAATCCTTCCATATCTTGCAGAGCTCCCCCTAGAATCTCAACACCTGCGAGCGTAGGCCCCACGGTGGGCGCCAACTGTCGTGGGAAAGTCACGGCAGATGTCCGTAAAGTCAGACTTATCATGGGACCTTTGCTGCGAGGCAATTTCCAGGAGAGACTCGACATAGACACGGGACTCGGCGATTTACCCAGGTTCGGCCCCGTCGATGCGGTAAAGACCTACTCCTACTTCTTGACTATTGTGGGATCGACTCCTCAATAGGTAGAGCCGATCTTATAGATTACAGTGATGATGTTTCGCAACCTTAGTCTCGTGGAGATCTAGGTTATAGCGCGAGTTGTGTAGTCCTGGCTTGAGGTAAGTTCTGGCTCTGGATCCTGTGGCCCTCGGCTTATCAAGGTACACTACTGGAAAAAAGGTCTTTAATGGCGCACTATGTTTTGACATCAATGGCGCACTTTGGGTGCGCCATTACTAGCACGCCATTAGTAAGTGATAGTAATGGCGCACATTCAGTGCGCCATTACTATCCTGTATGCTAATGGCGCACCAGAAGTGCGCCATTACTAAGGCCTGAAATGCGCCACTGATGTTACTGGTCCCACCACATGTGTGTGTTCTGCTCTGGGTTACTAATGGCGCACTTTCAGGAAGTGCGCCATTGTTGTGTTTCTCCACATGCGCCACTGAAGCACACTATGTGCGCCATTACTATGAATATCAGGTTTTTTTTCTTTTGCTTTTCTGTATTTGCACAGATATAAACAGCAGATTTATAAACAACACAGATATAAATAGCAGATTTATAAATAGCACAGTAGAAGATTAGTCTTCGATTACAAATCATCATATTAGTCTCCGAATTCAAAATACCGAACAAAGTTAGAACATTACAAGTCTCGAGTAGCGAGTTTGATCACATTACAAGTCGATATATCTAAAATACCATGACATTGAAGAAGAGGGTGGCGGTTACGATGAGCATCATTGTGACCAAAGTGATCTTCATCCGGTTCCTCCTCCGCTCCCTCCTCTCCCCCGCTAGATACTGTGTGTATCTAGCTTCCGCCTCCGCCCTTGTGGGGTACCCTTTGTAACTGTTACCGCTAAAACGGTGAACCTATCTCCGACAATCCTCCTAGTCGTCGTAGACTCCAGGAATCCTGCCAATGTACACGACATACGACGACATCTGCTTTATGCACTGGACAAACAAAACATTAAGATAAACTTACAGATAATATTTAAGCACTACATACGTATACAACAAAATTAAGGACCAAAGGAAGAGAAAAGCAACACAAATTAATAGCACACGGTTCATGGTCCTAGTAATAAATAGCATCGATTACATATAAGTTGAATGATGACTGTTTAAACTAAGGAGACATATGTACAGACAAGTTCATAAAAGTTTATACAACACACACGAGCTCTCGTCGATAGTCCAGAACTACATAGCTAGGCGCATGGGCATCAAGACTTTTGACTCCGCTCATGGGCCGGAGCGTGGGTGAAGCTGCCGTCTCTCGTGATGGTCATGAATGAGCGATCGCCGTCAGCCTGCAATCTTAGCATGTATCTATTTCACGGTTTGACAGTTGATTGTTGAGGTAGAACTCCCCCACGTTACGAAGGACATCTTCAGAGATGATTCCTGCCAACTCCGACTGGATGCGAAAGAATTATTGTCTGAGGTCGGCGTCTTGGATTACCGACAAGCATTCGTCCCAGTGCTTGAGATGAGCTGGGAGCGTAATCTTCTGCTGGTCCCGTACGAACGCCCGCATGTGATGGATGGAGTAGTAGGCATCCTTTTGACCGCCAGGCGGCTGCTTGACGCAGGCGAACTTTTTTACGTGAGTGAACACATGCGCGCCGTACCTAACAACTTCCTTCTTGAAGGTGACTCGAGATTTGGAGTAGCGCGAGAGAGCCTCATCGAGTAGTTTCTTGATATTTGTGTAGTCTTTGTTCGACTCACGGTCCGGGTCCAAATACGTGGCCATGGACCATTTCGGGTTTAGAGCGATGAGTGTGCACTTTGTTTCATCACTGCACACAACACGGATGTTAGGAGGAAATGAACGACCGAAATCTAAGCAACCTAATGTACGTTATGGGGACGTGAGGGGATGACTTACTCGGGAAACTAAGGCAGGAGGAAGTTGTCCTTATCCTTGTTCGCCAGAATGACGCCTTCGAGGTAATCACTAGCGAGTCGCCGGTCCCCGGAGCTGCACAAGAGCTTGGCACGCATGTAGAAGGGGTCGACTATAACGATGTCCGGGGTCTTGTCTCTAATGATCCGCATCTCCATACTGAGCGCTAATAGCCGAACGAATGTGTAGTGCAGCGGAAAAGGTGAAACATAGCGAAGATGTCATCAAACCGCAAGAAGATCACACGTCCGATGTCGCAAGCAACAAATCCCTTTCCCTCTGGCACCTTGGCGGTGAAAACCGGGTATGCCACATCATTCTCTCTGTGACGCCGCGTCTCTGTATTCAGAACAATGTCATGCAGACTCTTCATAGCACCGGTTGCAGCATCGAGCATTGCAGCAGATAGCATCGGCCTACCCGCCACATGCATCCTCGACATGATTCCGTCGGGTCATGGTGGCCCGTCTTGAGCAAGGATCGTCGGTGCCAGCTGGCTCGCAGTAGTGGGACCCTTCCTCCTTCTTCTCCGTCCCTTCTTCTTCGACTTCTCATGTAAAGGGACCTTTACCTGCTCGGAGACAGCCTTACTGAGTGTGTTGGGGCTGATAACATTTCGCGCCTCGGCCGTCTCATCCTCGGTGAAGGCGGCAGCTGGAGGCGTCTCCTGAGAACTGAACAGTCGACGCTTATTGTTGGAATTCATCTCCGCGCTACGAGATGGGTTTGAGGAGTCTTTTGCACCAAGGTTTGGTTCTTAAGAAGCAGGCGGGAAAAGGTCGTCCATGTCGCACCCACCGTGTTCCTCGTATAAGTCATCGACACGGGCAAGTAGTGTGTTGGTGTTGGTGTTTCTCCGATCTTGTGCCACATTGATGTCCATGGGGTGGTGGCCCGGATCAGCTGACGGCGTTCCAGCGGTCTTGGCATGGCTTGGCGCCGGCACGACTGGCGGTGGGGTGGAGTAGTTCCCCACCCCCAAACGAATCTGGCACTTCGGCCAAAGCATGCTCCAGTTCAAGCAGTCGTGAAGGTCCATCACATCTTCGTCCTCGGCTCCAGGGGGTCGATAGGGAGGTAAAATTTCGCCGTGGCCATCCAGCACCTAAATCATTTGAACCTTATATACGTTGGCTGGCATTGGATTACCATGGAATACACGGATGCCTAGTTGAACGATTTTTCCCACGGCAACATCAACCAACTCCTCGTCCACGAAGTGCAGAAGAGTGCGTGGAACGTTGACGGTGCCCTGCGAAAACATGTAGGTCGTCAAGGATGCCCAGTCAAAGGCAAAAGGAGATGAAGTCATCGGCCGAGGCTTAGTTACCGTGATGGCGTCAAGCTCGTCTAATGTCGATGGACCGCCAACAGCGGGCGGGCATGTGACGGAGGGGGCTCTTGCTCCTGAGGTGCCAGGCGTTGGTGTTTTACGCTCCAATACTTGCGCCGCCGCCGGGGTCACAAACGCATCAACCGCCGGGGACACCGTCGCGGCCGCAGCAGGGGGCACCGTCCTGGCCGCCGCCGGGGTCACAAACGCATCCGCCGCCGGGGACACAAACGGGGCCGCCACCATTGCCGTTGTGTTGTGAGAGTTGCTGCCCATGAAGTTGGGAATCGGGGCCAACCCCTCTTGACCGCTCGCAAGCCAGTCTCGCATGAACACAAACAAGGAAGGCATCATGTTGTTGAGCGCATGTCCAACTTGTTCTTCCACAATGCGTGGAATATGCTCCATTTTTTCCTGGAGTTGTGCCTCCGAGCCGCTAGTGCTTTTCTCCTTTCGCCTAATGTTACAGTAGTTCGACCATTTTGTGGAACAACCTTTGCCGGACACACGACCAGCTGACGAAGGCTTACTAAGCTTATCCTTTTTCTTGAGTGTGTTGATCGCCCTATTGAAAGAGTTCTCCCAAGGGGCGATAGGCGGGGACCCCGCGCTGCTGCCTTCAGTTTCCTACACAAGGAAAGCGGGGACCATTCAGAAATTTGGCTTCACTAATTTTAAAATGCAACCATATGGAGCTAATTTAACAGGGGGAGGTATTCTTTACCAGAAGACGATCAAGCTCGTCCACCTTCGGATCCGTCCTAAGCTCCCCTGTTATCGGGTTCCTCTTGTACCGGGCCCTGACATAGTTATCTGTAGGCTTATCTCCGTATTTTTTAAAGAGGGGCGGTAGGCCTTGCGCGGCACGCTCCGCGTCCTCCTTGTCCCATTTCGGTTCCGCCACTCTATAACCGCCGGGACCGAGTCTATGAACCCCTAAGTTCAATTCCCGCATAATTTTCCCCCACTGACTTGATTCACTGGTTGAGGTGTCCTCGCACTTGAGCTTGAACTCCTCGTAGTCAGTTTCGCTGATCGAAGGATTGGCCTCCTTGATCTTCTCATAACTAACACCTTTACTAATCATTTTCTTCACCGTGCTTCTCCAAGTAGCCAGGTATGTGCTCATCTTCGTGAGGGCGGCACTGTTCACTTTATTCTCGTGGAGTTGTGTGTTTGCGAATTGAGCGGGGAACTTGTATCGGTTGTGCATCTTCGTGAAGAGGAGGTTGCGCAAATTCGCTCGGTCAGGATGCCTTAGGTTCTCAGTGTTGATCGAGACGGTGCCCCGGAGAATGCACCCGAGTTGTCCGGCGTACCCACCAACTAATTCTTTGGGCGCCGTTGGAAGCCCATTTTTGTCCACTTCGGTAAATTCCTCCTTGATGGTGCCTAGCTTGCTCGGGCGCCTCTCCTTTTTTCCCTCTTCGGTTGGCTTCCATCTGTGGGTTGGCTGCCATCATCAGTGGCGGGATTGGCCTCCGCGGCACCACAATCATCCCCTCTAGCGGTTGTGTACTCGGAATCGGTAGAGTCATCCCCGATGCCCTTGTAGTGGGTTGAGGTTGTAGATCATCGTCCATGCTCATCCCCCAATATTGCTTCTGGTGGTGCGAACCGGAGGCCTCATCGTCGTCGGCCATCTACACCCACTACATAGGATAAGAAAAAATGCTACTAGAGTGATTGGATGATATCAGGGTAGCTAGTATAGCTAGGATAAGAAAAAAGTTCTTGATGTTTCTATTATGATGTGTGTAGCTTTCATCCTTCCAGTGATCAAATCTTCAACTGCCTAACACTATATGCTACTGTGGAGATTGTCGAGCTATGTAGTTGGAAAATTACATGCAAAGCACCTTCTAGGTCAACAAAATTAACAAAGGTCATGCACGAATTCACGGAAAAATTCGGCATGACCTTTGGTAATTTGCTTGAGCTAGGACCCCATTCTCAACCGAAACGGAAATTAATCGACATTTTGGGAGAATGGGTTCATTATTTGTACCTGCACAAAAATGGCACAACAAGCATATAGGCAGGACTGCATATATAAACAAGAATGCATATATATAAACATAACAGTTTCTTGCATATATATCAACATAAGTTAAATGCATGAGACTGCATATGAAAATCAGTACAGGAGCACATAATTAATAATCTCCTCCCTCGTAGCATTTTCTTTAGTTTGCATAATCAGTACTGGAGCACATGAAAATCAGACATACAAAATACCACTTATGTTATGTCAACAGTATACCATCAAAGTCAGAAACAAGAAATACTAGTGATTATATAAGTTAAGACATGCTTATTAGGCACGAAAGATTCTGCAGAAAGAATGAAATATCAATGTTTTTTTGGGTGATTTGCAGGAACAAACAAGAAACAAAAAATAAACTGGCATAGTAGTAGAACAAAAAATCCACAACTTGTCAACAAAATGAGTACTACTGCTACAATATTATGCCTGAACAATTTGGCTAGCAGGAGCACCCCATCTTCTTCTTCTTCTCCCCCACCCATATCCTAGGTACTACCAAGTATCAGTTCAATTTTTAGGTATCATAACTTGGACAGAATGTACATCACAATGGAATTACCCAAACCCTTTCTAAATTCATAGAGCTTCTAGCATCTCCTACTCCACATGAGGTCTCTGTGATGTGGTATCTACTAGAGTACTACCATACTCATTACTGATGCATGAATTACCTCTGCCCCCATGGTAATGGTAGTACCAATCTTCATGTGAGACTTGCAGCATGAGTTAATAATAAAGTAGCTGGGCAGCTACTCCACCATGAATCCATCTCACATGGCTTCCTTGGTACCACTCCTAGTACACATGTCCAGCCACCCTTATTTTTACTTACTCATAAATCACAAAGAGCTAGAGCTAAACACCCTAGCTAGGACAAGCACCACGGACACAACCAATCTTTTTTAGCAGCACACGCACTTGTTGTAGGTGAGACACAAGCATGAGCCTCACGCACTCCAATGTGTCACATAGTAGCACCAAACAATCCATGAAACGGCAGGGAACGCTAGTGCCTAAATAAAACGAAATGGTCCATGCATTTCCATGCCATTTCTAGCTACCCAACAAGAACGAGAGATGGATGCTGGACTCTGCTGGTGCAACTGCCCCCAGCCCTGTCAAGCTAGTGTGCAAGCTTGCGAGCTTGAACCTTGAAGATGGCTAGCTATATTCCTCAACAAAGTGCAAGCTGATTTTATTTGAACTGGACTAGCGCTAGAACAAGCATCCACGACGGCATCTCATGCCCGACAACATCAGAATTCAGAACACACAAGAAGAGCCGCACAGCGGTTGGACGGAAATCTGAACGCGCACATCAGAATTCAGAACACACAAGAAGGTACCTCGAAGCCCACCTAGCAGGACTTCCTCGGCGGCGTCTACGCAATCTCGGTCGCCACGGGATAGGGCTTCGGTGGCGCGACGGAGGGGTGGCGGCGAAGGGGGATCGCCGGAGTGGGGGTCGCCGGAGGGGGGGTCGCCGGATGGGGGCACTGGGGCGCGGGGGTGCGGGGTCGCCAGAGGGGGGCGGCGGCGAGATGGGGTTCGAGAGAGAGAGAGAGAGTACTGTGAGATGAGTCGATGGGATCGAGCCCAATCGAAAGATAACCCTAACTACTTGGCATAACAATGGCGCACTTTTTGGAAGTGCGCCATTAGCGTACGCATAGAAATGGCGCACTTTCTAGAAGTGCGCCATTAGCATAGGCAAAGAAATGGCGCACTTTCCATAGGTGCGCCATTAACGCTTTTAATATTTTGTTATTTATAATCATAATTATAATTATAATTATGTGTTAGTTTTATATTGTGTAGTAATTATAAACACATGGCAATTTTAATACTCCCTCATTCCTAAATATAACAAAAACTACCAACATCTACAATACTCCCTCCGTTCCTTTATATAAAGAGTATTTGTTTCTTAAGAAAAACATTGACCAAATTTTAAGAAAAATATATCAATATCCATAAAAGCAAATTTATATCATTTAGTTCATCATGGCAAGTAGTTTCATATTTTATGTACTAAAATAATATAATGCTCATAATATAAAATAATATAATGTTTAAAAGATCTCCAAAAATAATCATTCACATGCTCATAAATGAGGTTGAAATCAACTGACATGAAATAACAATCATGAAATTACAATCGTCGTGATTGGATCTTAGATATCATCTTTTCACAATCTTTTTGCCCTTCCTTTTCGCGTTTGCATAGTTTAGCCCCGGAACCCCTTGATTTCTTCTCTTGAATGGGCGAGCGCATTTAGGTAGGGTGGTCCTGCTTCTTCTTGTTTTGTACTCTACTGCATCATCATCGTCGTCATCTTCAATCTTTGGGTCGCCGTACTTGTCGAAGTCTTGCTCGTTGGCGGCTCCATCCATTCCGATGATGTTCCTTTTGCCTCTCCTCACGACAACACAGCTGGGCTTTTACGGGTCGGTAATGAAGAAGCATTGGTCCACTTGGCTAGCCAGTACCCATGGCTCATTTTGCGCGGTGACGTTTGCGCCCGCGGTCTTGGATTTGGCTTCAGGTATAACCATGGTGCTGAAATACCGGCTTTCTTTTACGATGCTCTTGGCCCACCTGACGCGGAACATCGACACCTTCTCTCTAGCGTAGCTGAGCTCCCAGATCTCCTCGATCCTTCCGTAGTATCTTTTCGTGACGTTACCGGTGTAGGCTTCCATCGTTACCCCGGAGTTCTGATAATCGCTCTTCATGTCCTTTTCCTCGGTGTGGAATGTGTAGCCGTTAAAATCGTATGCTTGATATGTCATCAGGTTGTGCTCGGCGCCCTGTGACAAGGCGAATACGAGTTTTTCTTCCTCGGAAGAGTCCTCATGTAAAGGGTACGATAGAAGCTTGTCCTTGAACCAACGCATGAAGCATGAGTTGTGCTCTTTGAGTACATCTCCGTCCGTCCACTATTTGCCTCGGTCATTGTACGTCTTCTCAATTGAGGTTTTTTTCTCTACCACCCAAGGATCGACCAAGTCAATGTGTTGCAGCGCGACTAAGTTTTCTCTTTCAAAGTCGGCGAGTCGATCCTAGAAGTCGACATGCATTTCGCGGCGACCCTCGTGGTGACCACATCCAGCGAGCCTGCCGAGGTGCCTGTTGACGGGCAGACCACTGGGGTTATCGATGCCTAGATAATTCGTGCAAAAGGAGATGCACTCTTCGGTCAGAAAGCCCTGGGCTATGCTTCCATCTGGACGTTCCCTGTTGCGAACGTATCCTTTGATCACACCATTCATCCTTTCGAACGGCATCATGCTGTGCAGGAACGTCGCCCCGAGTTGGATGATATCATCCATGATATGGACGAGGAGATGCACCATGACATCGAAGAATGCGGGCGGCAAGTATATCTCGAGCTCGCATAGTATCACCATGATCTCTTCTTGTAGCCTTCTGAGTTGCCTCACGCCAACCGACTTCCGAGAGATGACATCGAAAAATTTGCGTAGGACAAATAGCGTTTCACGGACGTGATTGTCCATGATCCCGCGCATTGCAAGAGGAAGTAGCTGCGTCATCAGCACGTGACAGTCGTGAGACTTCATCCCGCTGAACCTATGCTTCGCTGATTCTAGGTATCTGCTGATCTTCCCAGCGAAACCGTTAGGAAGTTTTATTCCTAGGAGGCAGTTGATAAACTGCTGGATCTCCTTCTGACTTAGAGTGAAGCACGCGGGGGGCAGTAATAATGTTCGCTCTGCTTCATGGCCTTTTTGCCTTTGCGACGACTTTCCGTGTCCTCCGGTGGCTCATCATCATCATCATTAGGGTGGTTTGCGTGAAGCTCCTTCCTGATGCCCATTGATATGAAGTCTGCCCTTGCTTTCGGCCCATCTTTGGTCTTTTCTCGCATGTGGAGCAGGGTAGCAAGCAGACTCTCGCACACATTCTTCGTGATATGCATGACATCAAGGCTGTTTGGCACACCGAGGATTTTCCAGTACGGCAAGTCGCAAAAAACAGACCTTGTTTTCCATACCTTCAACAACGGCTCTGGTGCCTTTCGCTTAGAATTGATCTTTCCTGGCGGTGGGCATTCTTTCCAATTTTTCAACATGTCTATTTCGGTGCCGCTCCTCCTACGTGGGGCCTTTCGGGGTTTGGCTGTTCCATCGAACAGATCCTTGCGTTTCCTCCATGGGTCATTGTGAGGAAGCCATCTTCGATGTCCCATGAACACGGTTTTTGAAGACCCGGGATCCTTAGGTAGCTGGTGATATGTTGTGTCGTCCATGCACCTAGCGCATCCACAGTGTCCGTGGACCACCCTCCCCGCGACATATCCTAAAACGAGATAGTCGTGCACCGTCGTGAGCAGTGCGGCTTTCATAGGGAAATATGTTTCTTCTAGAGCGTCCCACATATTGACTGGCGTTCTCCATAGCGTATCTAGCTCCTCTTTTAGTAGCCCCAGATACAGATTGAGGTCGTTTCCTGGTTGTTTTGGCCCTTCAATTAGCACACTCATGTGCATGTACATCCTCTTCATGCACTCCCAGGGGGGATGTTGTACATGCACACAAACACTGGCCAGGTGCTATGTGTGCTGCTCTGGTTGCCGAAAGGATTGACTCCATCGGTGCTCGCGACCAACACTACTTTCCTTGGATCCTTCCCAAAGTCCTCCTCGAAGTTCAATGCCTCCCACTAGATCCCATTAGAAGGGTGAATCAACATCCTATCTTTTTCTGGATCATTTTTTCAGCTTCTTCCTTTTGCTGCTTCCTTTCCGCATGCCAGTGCATGAGCTTAGCTTGCTTAGGGTCCGCGAAATAACGCTGTAGATGAGGAATGATCGGAAAGTACAACACCATTTTTTGAGGAGCTTTCTTCTTCTTCTTCTTGTATCGACTGGCGCCGCACTTCGGACATACGGTAGACTCCGCGTACTCATGCCGATAAATGATGCAATCGTTAACGCAGACATGGTATCTAACATGCGGTAAATCCAGAGGACACACGATTTTCTTCGCCTCATTGAAACGTGTCGGGCACGTGTTCCCCTTGGGAAGACGGTCTTTCCAGAATGACATGTTTTCGTCGAAGCATGTGTCGATCATTTTATGTTTTACTTTCATCTCCAGAGCCATGAGCGCTACTTTCAGGCGGGCATCCTCAGGATTGCATCCTTCATACAATGGAGTAACTGCGTCCATCTCAAGTTGATTCAGCTTGGCTTTCTCTCGGGCGGCAGCTCTTGCGTTATTACTCGCCTGGTTCAGAAGCAACTCTTGAAGAGGAGGGTCCTGCACCCAGTCCATCGACGATGGTCCATCATCGCCGTCTTCTCCGGCATCTTCATCTTCGTGATGATCATGCCCTTCGTCTTGATCTTCCTCATGATCATGTCCGACATCTTCTACATGATGATTGTGTGCAGCATCGTGATCATGTCCGAGAGATTCTTCGTCTTCTCGCACGACTTCGGTGCTATTTATTCTTACTGTTACCCGGCCATCCTGGACGAATTCATAATCTTCTTCATCACCTTGCCACCGATAGCCATCCATGAAACCACGCGTGATCAGGTGCCCCTTTATTGTTTTTGAATCCGGGTCCAAAAGGCACTGCAGCTTGCATCTTCGACACGGACATCTTATCTCCGTCTCGTTCTTTTGAATATCTCGGCCTTCGCGGAGCTCAAAAACCTATCCACAATGCCTCCCGTCATCTTGCGAACCATGGTCGCCTGCGGGGCATAGAGCAAAACGATATTTTAGAACCAAAAAAAATTGGCATGACCTTGCCTAATTATTAGGACAAAAAAGAATGCAAAGTGTGCCAAATTTTCGCCGAAACGGAAATGAATCAACATTCTGGCAAAATATTGGCAACTATCGCATTGTGAGGTACCTGCAAACACACATGTACATACATATCCCATGATCATCACACATCCATTATCGCAACACGCATACATATATACCCCATGATCATCACATCACACCACACATATACACCAACAAAAATTGTGTTCGAGAGAGAACAAACTAGATCTACACAACAATAAAGAGAGATACCTTACTTACTAATGAAAAAAGGAGATACAACTACTTATTTTGGATAGATCTATGGTGCAAATAAGGTGAGGAGACGGAAAGAACCGAGAGAAGCTTGTTGGAGGTGGGGAAAGTGAGTGTGGTGTGCTGCAAAAATATCTAGCTATAACCAGAGTTAGCAATGGCGCACCTCAGCAAATATGCGCCATTACTAACTCTGGGACAGGTGGTCCTAGCTGGCCAGAGGGGGGACCAGGATAGCAATGGTGCACATCCAAGAAGTGCGCCATTAGCGTTATACACTTAGTAATGGCGCACTTTTGGGAAGTGTGCTATTGCTACGTCATCAGGCCTGGGCCCACGCCTCCCCTGACTTAGCAATGTCACACTTTACAGAAGTGCGCCATTAGCATCCCTCATGCCTTATGGCGCACTTCCAAATAGTGCGCCATTGCTAAGTCTGGGGAGGGGGCTTGTCCAAGAGTGACTGGGCGGTGGCGCACCTTCTGGTCCATGCGCCATTAGTAACAGGAGAACTAATGGCGCACCAGGACATGGTGCGCCATTGCTATTTAGTAATGGCGCACAGCACACATGGTGCGCCATTAGTGTCCATATTATCTATAGCTATTTTTCCAGTAGTGGTACCGGGTCTCGGGATTCCTAGATTCCGACTCCTACACGATGTGGAGTTCTATTCTACTTTACAAGTTTACTACGTTCTATACAAGGTAAGTCGAATTCCTTCTAGGGCTTCAATCTTCACGCTTGGCACGTCAGACTCCTGGTCGGGTCTTCTTTGTGGGCCTTCATATGTAAGTCGGCCCAGAGGTTTCTAATGCCGGGTCTATGGGCCTGATCCATCTCCCCAACACACACCCCATGTGGACTTACTACGAACTCAAGGACTTGAAGAAATGTTCTCCGGAGGATGTTTCGAGTCGTGATCTCTTGGCTTGAGTACAACAGATCACAAAGTGCACAAATACTAGGCTTGTGAGCTTCGTTGCTCCATATGCCGTTGATGTGTTGCTTCCTGGGGTACTTTATCTTTGTCATGTGCGCGTGATTCGTCTGGTTTTTTTTGCTGATCTGTTGTGGTGTTGCAGGGTCATGTTCTTGTTCTCAACAACCCGCCACAGCCTGATGATGCTGGTATGCGGGAGGAGCCTGAGCATGTGTCGGTTGTTTCTGCGCCTGTTGAAGGTGAGGATGCCAGCCGAACATTTGATGGGGATACTGGTACTCAGCCTCCATTTGTGGAAGATGAGGATCGAGTTCCTTTGAATGTGCGGTATAAGCCTGCCCGCACTTTGACGCCGCCGAGTTCTTCGTCGCCTAGAGTTGAGTGTAAGACCTCTGGTGCCGCTGATGCTGTGCCTTGACCTCTTCCAGGTGGTCGTAAGAAGACGAAGTTTGGTTGTCTTCTTCGTCCGGGTAGTGCGCCTGCTGGGTTGGTGCTTGGATCTCACTCGATTTTGCGCTTGTCTTGTTTTGCATTGTTTCTGACATTGATATTTTGTAGGAATCGACCTGCTTCAGCTGCCTCTACCGCGAGTGCGTCTGCTTTGATTCCTTCTGCGACTGGTGCTCGCGGTGTTCCTGAGGAGCAATCGAGTCATGTGCCCAATCGAGTCATGTGCCCCTTTTGGTGACTCTGGAGCAGCCACGGATAGTGCGTGTTCCCCGACTTCTAAGTCTTTCGTTGCTGCGGGGTGCATTTTCGAGAGGGAGGATGTCCCCATGGAGGACAAAGTTCCCTTCTTTGATCGTATGGCTTGGCAGGTAAGTGATATGTCTCAAACGTATCGATAATTTCTGCTCGTTCCATGCATGTTTTGTGTGATATTGCTATGATCTAGATACACTTTCATACACTTTTGATCATATTTGGACTAAGCTACTAACTCAGTGCACCCCAGTGCCAGTTCCTGTTTTCTGCTGTTTTTCTATTCTAGGTTTCCCCCATATTAAAAGTGCTCCAAAATTTCGGGAAAAAATCGGATAAAAAATCAGCGTAAGAGAGTTTTCCAGAAGCACCTAGGTGGGGCCAGAGGGCCACCACCAGGGGCCTGGCCGCGCCAGGGGGCCTCCTGTACCCCTGGCGCCCCCCTGGCTGCCCCCTTCGCCTATTTATTCTCTGTGATGGGGAAACTCCGAGCATAAAACCTGATACGTCCAAAACGTATCGATAATTTCTGCTTGCTCCATGCATGTTTTGTGTGATATTACTATGATCTAGATACACTTTCATACATTTTTTTATCATATTTGGACTAACCTATTAACTCAGTGCACCCCAATGCTAGTTCCTGTTTTCTGCTGTTTTTCTATTTCAGTTTTCCCCCATATAAAAAGTGCCAGAAAAATTCGGGAAAATTCAGATAAAAAATCAGTGTGACGGAAACTTCGAGAAAAGCCCGGGAGGGGCCAGAGGGGGGCTAGGGGGGCCCAGGCGGCCACCCGGCGCGGCCCCACCCATCACCGCGCCAGGGGGGCGCCTGGGGCCCCTGGTCCACCTCTGGCTGCCCCCCTTCGCATATTTATCCCCCGTCACGGGAAAACTCCAGAAGCAGAACCCTATTCCGCGAACTCGCCTCTATTCCGCCGCCGCCGCGCTTCCAAGATCGGGAGCACTAGAAGACCTCTTCCCGGCACCCTGCCGGAGGGAGGATTGACCTCCGGGAGTCTCCTCTCCACCATGGATGCTCCCCGGATGTCTTGTGAGTAGTTTTCCTTGGACCATGGGTCCGTGACCAGTAGCTATGTGATGTTCTCCTCCCCTCTTTGATCTTCATTGTTTAGACCTCGTGAGCTGCCCTACATGATCGAGGCACCTTTTTAATATTTTTGCTATTGCTATGTTGAGTTTGATCGGATCTGATGGATTATGAGATTATGTTCAGATTGTGATAGAGTAATATATTTGGTGTTTATCTCTTATAGTTTTGTTCCTAACTAATTCTTGCATGCTCTCCGTTGTTGTTTATTGCTTTGTCCAAGTAATAGGTAGTGACTCCAAGAGGGAGCGTTGTGCTAGATTGTGAATTCATGCCTCCCCGATGATATGCTTGAGTGACAGAAACATGAGTCTAGGGGATGTGCTATTGCCACAAGGGGAAAACAACAGTGCTTGTAACCGCGGTTACAAGGATTGTTTACTTTACGCAAACTTCTTTTTAATGCAGTTGTCTGTTGCTTTGGGTTACACTTTGGGTGGGGCTCGCAACTTATTACCAGCGAGATGTTCTGGATAGATATCTCAAGGTGGATGATTAGTAGTAGATGAAGATGGATTTCGGTCTACTTACCTTGGCGTACTGCCTGTGCTTTTGAACCTCTTCCTTTCTTTTGTAGCATAGTTAGCATTGCGGTGCGTTCTTAATCCTGTCAATTGCCTTTCTGTTATTTTTTTACCTCGCATAGCATTTTTATCGTATTTTGGGAGAGAGACATCACTAGCGAACATCACGTATCCCGGTCCATATCCTCATTATTGTTTCCAAGCTATATTGACTTTTCTGCATTTACTTTTCATTTTCTATCATTATCCCCTTGCGTTTTATCATTTGTGAACAACAAGACCGGAGAGATTGAAAACCTCTCTGAACTTCGTTAGGAGAAATGTTATCTGTGTCTGTGTGCAGGTCCGTGTCAGTTGCGTCGCTGACACCTACTTATCATCTCTGGAGTCCTACTGGAGACAAACCTTGGTATCTTTACTGAGGGAAACTTGCTGCTGTGCCGCATCACGCCTTCCACTTAGGGCCTACCAACGAAGGGCGAGAAGCCGTCATCAAGAGCAATATCTGGCGCCGTTGCCGGGGACTCCAAGTGCTAAGATAGGAGAGTTACACACTACCCTTTACCTTTGTTTTTTTAGTCTTGTTAGTTTATCTTTTAGTTTTTATCTTTGTGTCTTTTATCAAAAATCACAAAAAAATCTGCCACACTTGCTGCTACTATGGGTTCCACTGAAAACACCAAGTTGTGTGACTTCACTAGTCACAACAACCAAGACTTTATCTGCACTCCCATTGCCACACCTGCCACTTCAGCTACCTCATATGAAATTAAACCTGCTTTTCTAAACCTTGTTATGAGAGATCAATTCTCTGGTGCTGGAGATGATGCTGCTTTACACTTGAATAATTTTGTTGAATTATGTGATATGAAAAAGTATAAAGAAGTGGAAGGTGATGTTGTTAAGCTTAAGCTCTTTCCTTTCTCTTTAAGGGGAGATGCTAAAATCTGGTTTCAATCTTTGCCTAGAAATAGCATAGATTCTTGGGATAAGTGCAAAGATGCTTTTATAGGGAAGTACTACCCTCCTGCTAAGATTATCCAATTGAGGAGAAATATTATGAATTTCAAGCAATTGGATAATGAACACGTTGCCCAAGCTTGGGAACGAATGAAATCTCTTGTTAAGAAATGCCCTACACATGGTTTGACTACTTGGATGGTTATCTAGACTTTTTATGCAGGCTTGAACTTTACCTCGCAGAACCTGTTAGATTCGGCCGCGGGAGGAACCTTTATGTCAACTACACTTGGTGCTGCCACAAAGCTTCTCGATGAGATGATGACCAATTATTCCCAATGGCACACCGAACGCGCTCCAACAGGTAGGAAGGTAAACTCTGTCGAGGAAATTACCTCCCTCAATGAAAAAGTTGATTTAATTATGTCTCTACTTACCAAGAAACCTTATATTGATCCTTATGATGTTCCTATAAATTCTTTGGTTGCTCAAGAACAAGTAGATGTGAACTTTATTGCTAGAAACAACTTCAACAACAGTGCTTATAGGGGAAATTTTGCTAGCAATCCTAGACCGTTCCCATCTAACTATGGGAACAACAACACTTACCCTAGCAACAAGAACCCCTCTTCTGAATTAGAAAGCATGCTTAGAGACTTTATCACTACCCAAAAAGCCTTCAACAAAAATGTAGAACAGAAATTCTCTAAAATAGATAATCTCTCTTTGAAGGTAGAAAGCTTAGCCCTTGATATTGAGATGCTCAAAATTAGAACCTCTCCCCTTGAGGAGAATAAAGCCACTCCTATTAATGCTATCCAGTTGCAAATCAATGAAAATATTAGGATGATGGCTAAACTTAAAGAAAGATGGGCTAGATAAAAAGAGGAAGAGGATAGAATTAAGAGCCTTCCTACACACCACACAGTTGTCACTATCCAAATTTTTTAGGACACTCAAACTATTAGCACCCAATGCACTCCTAGTCCCGTTGGACCTATTAATGGTGATGCTAATACCTCAACCGTGGAAAAAGAAACTCCTATGAACATAGAGGGTTTAAAACAAGTGAGCCTAGATGACACTACTACTACCTTTGATAGTAGTGATATTGATTTTGATAGTTGTACCCTCTCAGAAGTTATCAGTTTGCTACACAAAATGTCTAGAGACCCCCACACTAGCACACTTAATCTTGCCTTCACGGAGCATATCACAAGTGCTCTTATCAAAGCTAGGGAGGAGAAGCTTAGAGTAGAAGCCTCCATACCTAGGAAGCTAGAGGATGGTTGGGACCCTATGATCAAAATTAAATTGAATAACTTCTCTTGCTATGCTTTATGTGATGTTGGAGCTAGTACCTCTTTTATGCCCAAAAGAATATTTGATATGTTTGAATTGGAGCCTTTTGAGCCTTGTTCTTTTGGTGTTCGTTTTGTTGATTCTTCCATAAAGAAACCTTTGGGGAAGATCAACGATGTTTTTATCATTGTCAATGACAACTATGTTCCCGTTGATTTTATTGTTATGGATATAGAGTGTGAACCTTTGTGTCCAATCATTTTGGGACATCCTTTTCTTCGCACCGTTGGTGCGGTTATTGACATGAAAGAGGGGAATATAAAATTCCAATTCCCATTCAAAAAGGGGATGGAACACTTCCCTAGAAAGAAAATCAAGTTACCTTTTGAGTCCGTTACTCGGGCTAGTTATTCTCTTTCTCTTGATAAAACTTGATTCTTCTTTTTGCATCATGCCTAGCTAATGGCTTTAAAGAAGCGCTTTCGGGAGGCAGCCCGCAACGAATTTGGGTTTTTCTTTTTTCTTTTGTTGTGTCTTGATGATAGTTACTACTGTAGCAACATCATTGTATCTTTACTTTTCAGCTTTGTGCCAAGTTATAGCCTCTTACGGCAAGTGAAGTAAAAGTTGTGACATGCTGTCCAGAAAACAGATTCTGTCCTCGTGACCAGAAAAATTCCACAAAAATCCCAGTTCATCTTTTTGAGCTGAAGTGTTTACACAGTATACTCTATAAAATTACGAAACTTCCGTATGTTCTGAGTTTGTTGATTTGAGTTGCAGAAGTGCCCCTAAAAAATTCTTTACTATCTGCTGTTCTGTTTTTCACAGATTCTGCCACGTTTTGTCTCTCCTAACTTTTGCAAACCATAAGCTTGCTTTTTCTTTGCAAATTTTTTTTGGAACTCTTGAGAAACAGTAGCTCTTCAAGATTATCTTTATATGCAGTGGATAAAAAAATTATTTGTCTCTCCTAACTTTTGCAAACCATAAGCTTGCTTTTTCATTGCAAAATTTTTTTGGAACTCTTGAGAAACAGTAGCACTTCAAGATTATCTTTATATGCAGTGGAGAAAAAAATTATTTATTAAGGGTACTAACCTCTCTAATCATCTTATGATGAGTTATGTATGAAGGGAGTTTTCAAGTTTGCGTTGGAAGATGATGAAAGAAGATCCAGGAGTGTCAAGCGCTCAAGCTTGGGGATGCCCCCATGCATCCCCAATAAATATTCAAGGAGACTCAAGCGTCTAAGATTGGGGATGCCCCCCATGCATCCCCTTCTCCATCAACCATCATCAGTTCGTCCTTCGTCTCACTATATTTTTATCACTTCATGTGTTATGTGCTATGCTTGGAGCGTCTCGCTCTTAGGTTTTATTTTTCTTTAGCTTTTCTTGCTGTTCATAACAAGTTAGATCCCGTCTTACTTTGTGTGGGAGAGAAACACGCTCCGCTTTCAAAATCTAGAACACATCATAGGATTTTTCCTGCCTATCTTTTTGCTGTTGTGTGTTCTTTATCTTTTCATAGCTACTGCCAAGTTTAGTCTTAGTTTTAGTTTGTCTTTAGCAAGAGCTTTGGCTTTTGTTTAGTTTGTTGCTGCAACTCTTTTTAGTTTTCATGTTTATCTTGTTAAGAGAGTTGGTTGTTGCACTGAGTTGTGTTTTGTCTTGAAAGTAGGTAATTGAGGTTGCTATTTAATTTTAGTAGTAGCTTGCAATAGTTTTGAGGCATTGTTGTGAGTAATGTTTGGACTTTTGGTGTCAAGAGCTCCTGCCTATTAGTGATAGGTGTCGTATTTTGGGAAATCTGTGTTTATTTTCAAAACCTACAAAACTAGTTGAGAACTATAGCTACTAGATAGATCACTACCCTTCTGAGGAGTCGAATATTAGAGTACACTCACGTACCATGAGTCGAGGATGCGCAAGGATAACCAAACCCCCATACACTCCTCCTCGGGGTACTTCTCTCTTTGTGAACCTCCTTATTAGATTGAGAGTTACCGATAATAAGTGCATGAGTTCTTCGGACTAATGTAAGTATTGAGAGTTGACACTTCCACCTTCCCATATTCTTCTAGCCTTTCACGTGCCGTGCATTGCCTTATTCTCACTCCGAGAGTTGGTGTCCACCTTAGCCGGTACATCCAAACCCTTGGCATGATACGCTCTGTCATCATAAGCCTCCCTTTATCCTTCCTCAAAATAGCCACCATACCTACCTATCAAGGCATTTCCATAGCCTTTCCGAGTTACATTTCCATGCAACTTCCACCTCTTCATGACTTGATCTTCATGTCATACAAGTTCCTGCTATACTGGCAGCGACATACATTGCATACATCATGATAGTTACATCTTCTTTATGATTTTGAGTACCTTGTAAAGTGTGAAAGATCTCCTTTACCTTCTTGTAAAATAGAGTGTTTCCCTTAAGTGAGGAAAAGATCCCAAAGTAGACACATTAAAAGATCCCAAAGAGGACAAATGAGAGTTAAATAGAAAGAGCCATTGAGGCCACCAAAAAAAATACAAAAAAATAGAAAAAAGAGAAAAAGAAATAAAAAGAGAGAAAGGGGCAACACTACAATCCTTTTGAGAGATCCACACTAGTACTCCCTCTATATCTTTGTACTCCATAGAGATGATCTTCATGCATATAGTTTGGAGAGCTTCTTAGCTCGTATGTGCATCCATTGCATGGCAATCCCTACTCCTCACATCATATCTATCATTTGGCATCTCTTGCCTATGATTGTCCTCATTGATGTGAGACTTTGTCATCCTTTTTGTCTTCCTCCTCCACCATATTTCTCTCTTTGCCATCCTAAGTGTCAACTCTCGTGCCTACGCTCATCCATTGCATGAGTGCTCGAAATATCGAAAAGGAGTGGATCAAATTGACTTGTACCTGGCTAGTGGTCTCGGGATGAGTCAAGATAAGATTCCAAAGAAGACCAAGTGTGAAACTTTAGTAGATTGAGTTCTCAAAAAAAATACTTTTTTCTCGTATTCCCTATTCTCCTTTCTTGCACGCAAACACCATTTGGAGACATTCGAGTCACGGACAGCGAGAGCTCTTGCACCTTTTGTTCTTTTGTTGCTTATTTCAATGCTAATATAAACTCTTGCCTGTTATGACTTGAATTGAATCTCTGACCTTGATTGCTTTACTTTTCAAAGTTCTTTTATGGTTGCTAGCATGTCAGCACAGAAATTATGCTTGTTATCATTTACCTAATCGAGGACGAGCAGGAATTAAGCTTGGGGATGTTGATACGTCCAAAACGTATCGATAGTTTCTGCTTGATCCATGCATGTTTTGTGTGATATTACTATGATCTAGATACACTTTCATACATTTTTTATCATATTTGGACTAACCTATTAACTCAGTGCACCCCAGTGCCAGTTCCTGTTTTCTGCTGTTTTTCTATTTCAGTTTTCCCCCATATAAAAAGTGCCAGAAAAATTCGGGAAAATTCAGATAAAAAATCAGCGTGACGGAAAAGCCGGGGAGGGGCCATAGGGGGGCCAGGGGGGGCCCAGGCGGCCACCCGACGCAGCCCCACCCCTGGCCGCGCCAGCGGGGCGCCTGGGGCCCCTGGTCCGCCTCTGGCTGCCCCCCTTCGCCTATTTATTCCCCGTCACGGGAAAACTCCAGAAGCAGAACCCTATTCCGCAAACTCGCCTCTATTCCGCCGCCGCCGCACTTCCAAGATCGGGAGCACCAGAAGACCTCTTCCCGGTACCTTGCCGGAGGGAGGATTGACCTCCGGGATTCTCCTCTCCACCATGGATGCTCCCCGGATGTCTCGTGAGTACTTTTACTTGGACCATGGGTCCGTGACCAGTAGCTATCTGATGTTCTCCTCCCCTCTTTTATCTTCATTGTTTAGACCTCGTGAGCTGCCCTACATGATCGAGGCACCTTTGTAATATTTCTGCTATTGCTATGTTGAGTTTGATCGGATATGATGGATTATGAGATTATGTTCAGATTGTGATAGAGTAATATATTTGGTTTTTATCTCTTATATTTTTGTTCCTAAGTAATTCTTGCATGCTCTCCGTTGCTGTTTATTTCTTTGGCCAAGTAGTAGGTAGTGACTCCAAGAGGGAGCGTTGTGCTAGATTGTGGGTTCATGCCTCCCCGATGACATGCTTGAGTGACAGAAACATGAGTCTAGTGTCAGAACCCTCTGTTAGGTATGTGCTAGGGTTAGCTAGTGCCTTTGCATCATGTCAAAATTTCAAAAAGAAATCTTGGAAATCAAATTCAAAATCAAAATGGGAGAAGGAACACCCCCAGATGAATTAATTCAAAAGGCCAGATAAAAATATTTTCCAAAAATTCATGTTAGAGTTTTGAAAAGTCTTATAAATGAGTATGATCACATATCAAGTGATGTGGGACCCCCCCCCATGCTCATAGATTTTTCAAATATTCAAACAGTACCTTGGAATTAAAGAAATCCCCCTATTTGATTTAAAATTCAAATCATTTGAATTTTAAAAATGTTGAAAGTTTATGAGTGGCTTGTCCATATTATTATGAGGCCATGTAAAAGTTTTCAGCATTTAATAAAATGTTTAGCTATTTATTTTAGCTAAACAGAACAAATTACAGAAAAACATAAAGGAAAGATTAAACAGAATAGGAAAAAGACTTACCTGGCGCCTAGGCGAAGACGGCCCACCCAGCCCAGCCGGCCCACCAGGGGCAGGGGAGTCTTCTTCCCCACCCCGCGCCTCCAAGATGCTCGGTGGAATGCCACCGAGCCAGCCGTGGACGACACGTCGCCGCCGAGAGCTTCCAGGCCTCCCCGTGGCCCCTTCTCGCGCCTGGAGACGCCTCTCTCCCGTCCTGATCCATTCCTCCCCTCCAGCGCGACTCCTTCCTCCTCCTTCGCCGATTTCTTCCTCCACCCGAGAGTGCCGCCGCTCGCCGTCGCAAGAACTCGTGGCCATCGACGTCAAGGAGTGAAGCCAAGGTGTCCAATCTCTTCTCCGTCGTCGTCTTCATCGAACTGCAGAAGGAATCGGAGCCGGACGCCTCCCCGAGCTCGCTAGCTTCATCGTCTTCATCGCCGGCCGCCGTGGATCGAGTTCGAATTCCGGCAACTCCAGCGCCTCCCCGAGCAAGCCACCACTCCAGACAGCTTCAGGGTGAGCTTGCAAATGAAAACCCTCACCTTTCCCCCTCCTTTACTCGCTCTAGCCGGATCCGCCATGGATGCCGAGGCACTTCGCCGCCATGGATGAGCTCGAGGTCGCCCCTGTGCCCCTTCGACTCAGCCAGCGCGTGCGTTTGGCTCCTGAGCATGATAGCTTTCGAACGCGAGTGATTTCAGCCCGATCCGTGCACGGTAGCGTCGTCTACGACTTCGCCGTGGTTCTGTTGCCGCCGGAGTCGTCGCCGTCGTCGATTCCGAGCACCCCGCGAACCCCCGATGCCTCCAGAAGACGCGGGAGACCTCCAGGAGCAAGTTGGTGCCCTCCGTTTCCCTTCCCGTGGCCCCTAGCTCATTCCGGCGAGTCGCCGCCGTGGCTCCAGTCGCCGGCGTCAAGCCGCCGGTGGGTTAGCCACTAATCACCCAGTTAGTGACCCCCTGGGTCACTGACCAGTGGGCCTAGTGGCTTAATTAAGCCACTGGATTAATTTAACCCACAGGTTAAGTTAACCCAGCCACTGACAGGGTGGCCCCACATGTCAGTCCCCCCCCTGACGCCAGCCTAACGCAGTAAATCATTTAGTTGAATTTCCAGAAAAGCAAAATGGTTTAAATAATTCCAGAAAATCCAGAAAATACCCCAAACTTTGGAAATTCATAGAAAATTCATATTAACTCAAAATTGGACAAATAATATATGAAAAATGATCAGGAGAAGATTATCTTTCCAAATATGCAACTTTCAACTCTGTTTGAGTTGAATTTAAAATGGGACCAGTAGCATATGTCATTTGGTTTATTTGAATTTATTTCAAATTCAAATCAATTGAGTTTGCAACTTGGACCATGGATTTAAGCTATACTTCAACCACACTTCAGAGGCATATCATACACATTTGAAGTTGATTCAAAATGATCAAACTATATCACATATAACTTGGTTAATGTTGAATTCAAATGTGGAGTTCGAATTTGCATTTTAAATGCAATATATTCCACTTAAATGGAATTGCCTCACACATCAAAACTTATACTTCAAGCTTTAACATTCAATCATGTGCTTGAGCATTGCATTCATATTGATTGCTACTTCGTGCTTTGTTTGTCGAGTAGAGGTGGAACCGGAGCAAGAGGTCACCCCCTTCGCTGAAGATCCAGAGCCCGAACCTCGTCAGCAAGGCAAGCAAAACCCCATTGATCATGTCGATAAAATCCCACTTCCCTCTCATGTCTCTCTTATGCATTGTTTAGGATGATCACCATGCTTCGTTTCTACCGCATAGATGAACCCATTCCTTTGCATGACCTATCATTTTGTCACAGTAGTAAGCAAACCACAATCCTAGCAACTGTAGGAGTTGTTTGATATCATGTGGCCCCTGCAAATGTTACCGCTTATTGCATGCTTAGTATGATACCATGTTGTTACTGTGATGTGAGTCGGGATGGTAATGATCATGTGGATGATGGTAGAAAAGTGTTGGTGAATCGACCCTAATACAAGGTGAACGATGAGAGGCTGTGTAGGAGTACACGGTGGGTTGTCTCGTTGAACACCGCCCTAAGTCCGAGTTCTTGTGTGGTGATCCAAGATGAAGAGTACAACCACACATTGGGCTCACTGACCCCTCTCAACTTACTAACTCATCCCTTTCGATGTCCAGATGTCGCAATAGTTCGGAGTTCTGGTAGGCTTGTGGCCTGGATGCTAAGTGAGAGAACGGCTCATCCGAGACCGGCTTATGCACCACGCACACATCACTTGGGTCCACTTCGGTAATCCGGCCGGGTTCACGATTGTGGTAACCAACCCAAGTAGGCGGCTTTCTTGGACCAGATAGGCTATGAGGTAACAGTTGTGGTGAGCATCCTCGCTGGCACCCCTTGAATGGTGTCGAGATCAAAGGCGGTAAATGATGGTCATGTGTGTGTAGTGGTACACCCTTGCAAGGTTAACAAAACTATTCGAATAGCCGCGTCTGCGGTTATGGACTGCTTGGAAAGCTTAGCTTGATTATTAGATAACTTGAACCGGATACTTCTAAAACACACCAAGATAAGTGTGAGTGCTATGGCGTGCTTTCTCGTGGGGAAGTTGAGGAAGACACCATAGTGGTGTATTGGTTGGTGAAAGTAGTGGACTCGTGTACGTTTCTTACCTCAAGTCTGGTACTCGTAGTTCAGGATTAGCCAAGTCAAAGCTGGCATTTCTGCAAGTGAACCCCACCTCCTTTTACCTTGACACATGTGCATGAGTAGTATAGCTCCTATGTAAGTCTTGCTGAGTATGCCTTTGTACTCACGTTTGCTTAATCTATGTTTTAGATGACGCCACTGACCCCGAAGGTGGCTTCTTCATCGAGCTGGACGACTGAAGTTAAGCTAGTCTAGTCCCAGTCAGCAGACTGGTTCCCTCGTGGAGGGCTTTATGTTTGAATAAGGCTTCTTAAGCCAATTTGTTAAACTTGTCTGTACTCAGACATAATTTGCTTCCGCTTTATGTTGTAATGTTGGATCACATGTATGTGATCTCTGTGTGTACTCTATAAGAGTTATAAATAAAATGTACACTTTGTAGAGAATTGAAATGGTACCTACTGTTCATACAAGGCATGTGTGCTGCGTGTATGGTTATAACATGCATGTCTTTGTATGGGTTTTCGAGACCTTAGTTGTGTTCTGGCTGGCGGTCTTTCATACACCAAGTGGCCCTTAGATGTGCGCAGCTTGGGGCATCGCGATGCGATTGCTCGAGACTCCGTCTCGTGCACACTTTGTGGTATGATCGAGCCCGCCCTAGACCCCGACTAAGTGATCGGGCTGGAGTAAGTCTATGTGAGAGTTTTGAGATAGTCGATAGTATGGTTGAGGCGACTTGTCTTTGAATATGGGAGTTCACCACCCATATCATTAGACTTGTGTGCGGACGATGAGGACCCATCACAGTTGATCATCCGGCCTGGATGGGATGCCCCTCACGTACGATGCTTTCCGAGAATGTTCAGTGCTTGGCCTTGTCTGCTTAGACAAGTGGGTGCGGTTCTCGGCTCTCCATATGACTATGTCTTAACTGTACTTGCATACGCTAACCCCGGGTCCCGACATCTAGGGGATGTGCTGTTGCCACAAGGGGGAAAACAACGGTGCTTGTAACCGCGGTTACAAGGATTGTTTACTTTATGCAAAGTTCTTTTAATGAAGTTGTTTGTTGCTTTGGGTTTACACTTTGGGTGGGGCTCGCAACTTAATACCAGCGAGATGTTCTGGATAGATATCTCAAGGTGGATGATTGGTAGTAGATGCAGATGGATCTCGGTCTACTTACCTTGGCATACTGCTTGTGCTTTTGAACCTCTTCCTTTCTTTTGTAGCATAGTTAGCATTGCGGTGCGTTCTTAATCCTGGCAATTGCCTTTCTGTAATAAGTTTTTCAACCTGAGGAGTTCCTCGGTAACAGCAGGGTTTTCCTCATCGGAGGCATTAGTATCATCAATAACAATAGGAGCTTTGCCTTTGGAATCAATTTCTCTTCGTTCCAAACAATCCAAACAAGGTGATTCAGTTTTATGATTTGCTTCAGAACCTTGTTGAGCCATGAGAGAGAGATTGACATTTTCCAACTCTTCATGAGCCTCTTTCAATTTTTCAAGAGCCATTTTCCTCTGAAGAAATTCATAGGTGAGCTTCTCATAATGAACTGAAAGAAGATCATGCCGAGAGGATAATTCTTCAAACTTTTCTTTCAGAGCTTCATGCTCAATAGTTAAAGTTTGACCTTTCTCTATCTCATCGATCAACAGAGTTTCTGATTTCTTAATGGTTTTGCTTAGTGAATCAAGTTCATCTTGTTGGATTGAAGCAATTTTAGCAAGTTTAGCATAGCTTATCTTAGAATCACTGTCATATGAGGAACAATCAGAAGTATCATAGTTAGATTTTGATGAAGATACCTTCGCCGTTGCCATGAAGCAATATGCAGGAGATTCATCTTCACTACTGTTGTTGATGAAGAATGAGATCGAAGCTTTTGCCGAAGCATCTGCTGAAGCGAATGCCAAACCAGCAACACCATCTGATTCGGACCCAGACCCAGACCTTGAGCCTGAATGAGCTTCGGACCCAGAGGCTTCGTCTTCGGAGTTCATCTCCTTTCCCAGATAGGCCTTGGCTCGGTGAGAGCTGCTTCGACGAGACGAGTGAGTCTTCGATGAAGAACCCTCACGCTTCTTGTGATACTTCTTCTTCTTGTCATCATCAGAATCTTTCTTCTTATCTCTTCTCGAACTCGAATCATGTCTCTTGGATTCATAGCTTCTGGAAGATCTGTGGGACTTGGATGAGGAGTCTCTGAGCGAATCCTTTGCTTTGTTCTCAGCTTCCCACAGAGGGCAATCAGCAATGTAATGACCTGGTTTATTGCATTTTTAGCAACAGTTGTCTTTTGATGGAGAGCTTCTTGACGATGAACGGTGAGATGAGTGAGTGGAGCTTCTTGAAGAATAGCTCTTTCTTGGTGAAGAAAAACCTTTTCTTTGGAAGCGATTGAAGCGTCTCATGATCAGTGCCAAATCCTTTCCAATGCTTGCAGGATCATCTGATTCGACACCTGAAGCAGAACTGACTTCGGGTGAAGAATGACGTGAAGCTTTTGCTTTCAAAGCATGAGTTTTTCTTCGTGAACCATTTATGTCACGTTTCTCATCTTCTTCCATTTCAAAGGTAGTGAGTCTCTCAAGAACATCAGCAGCAACAAGACGTCTGAAATCAGTCCTTTCCTTGATCATCAGCACAATGTGATCAAACGAGTCATCCAATGAGCGAAGCAAAGTTCTCACAACAGAGTGAGGAGTAATGTCATCAGCACCGAGGGAAATCAATTCATTAGCAAGAGTTGTGAGTCTGCTGTAAATGGAGCTGACTTCACCCTCGTTTCTCTTGAAGCGATAGAATTTGCTTCGGAGTGTGTCAATTCTGGCATCTTTCTGGGTAGAAACACCTTCACCAATTTTTTCAAGATAGTCCCAGACACCTTTGGCAGTTGGAATATTCTTCACTTCATGATACTTTTCAGGTGTCAAGTGATTGGTGATGAAAACCCAAACTACAGAATCAAGATCAATCAGTGTTGCTTCTTCAGGGGTGATGGCCTTGTCATCGGCAACAGTGACTCCATAGAAGACAACTTTCCAGGCAGTTGAGTTGATAGCCATGATATTTCTTTTCATCTTGTCCTTCTAGTACGGGTAGTCCTTCCCATTGAAAATAGGAATAGGTTCGCCAGAGCGAATAGCTGCGAAAGACATACTAGAAGACATACTTGAATACACTCCAGGAGGTTAATCCAAAACACACAGAGGGTAGGGAGTGACTAGCTCTGATACCAATTGAAAGTCCAAGTATGTGATCAGAGGGGGAGGGGGTGAATGATCACTTCAAAATTTTCTACTGAAACTATTGAAGTGAAGCATAAGCAGTGCGGAATAGCGAAGAATAACTGGAAGCGAAACTAAATGCAGTGAATCAAAACACATTGAAGCATAATAGTGAAGCAAGTGCAATACTGAAGGTAAATGCTTGAAGTAAAACGAACTGGGACTCGACGATGTTTGTTCGACCAGTTCACGCTCTGCAAAGCGCTACGTCTGGTTGGAGGGACTGGTGATTGAACACCTGGAGCAAATCTCTCTCCGTCCGTTGCTCCACCACACCAAACTCCTTGAGCTTGGTCGGTTCTTCACTCGTGGTTGATTATTGAGGAAATCACCGAAACCTTTGACAAACTGGACTTCGAGGCGACAATTACTCTTCGCTCTCTGAAGAACAACTCTCTAACCGTCTAGGAGACTTGCAGTTCTCCAAGATAAAAAGGCTAGCAAGCTTTCAACTAAGTCATCTCAAATCTACTCAGATCAATGGGACTTAGGCTTCAGTATCTGGATTTTGGGTTTCGCTTCGGTGGCGTTTTTGGGTTGCTCTCTACAGTCTCTCTTGGAATGATCTTAGAGCAGCCACCCGAAAATGGAGGCGGGGGCGGCGTATTTATAGTTGGCGATCCCGAGGTGCGAAATGACCAAACTGACCCGAGGTGACAGCTTGAAAAGTGTCCACAACGGTCGGATTTGTCATCAATGCACAACTTTACTTGAGGAAAAAGTAAACCTGACTCACGGACTGGGTTCTGCTTCAAAAGCCAAAGAACGAAGTCTTTGCAACCGAAGCTTAACTTAGTACACATGAGATTTCTTTACTCAGGCTTCTCACCTGGTCTGGATTTGATCTGAGGATTTCTCAATGACTTCGATGTCCACAAACTAAATACCCCTCTTGATAGTACGGTTTGTCCTACGACTCAAGGAACAGAAAAAGAACTACACAAAAACATCTAAGTCTTGTTCCGTCTTCTTCATTTCCTTCAATGAGTAGAGCTTCAGGACACCTTCATTTTTGGGGTTCATCCTTCGTGATTAAGCTTCGCTCCGAGGGTAATGCTTCGATAACATGAAGACCTTCCCTGAAGCTTTATCACATGGCTTGTCCTTCAGGAACCAATGCAACTGTTTATACTAGAAAACATTGTTAGTTCCTCTATTGTTATGTCCAACAATATCCAAAACAAACGGGGTCAAAACTTTGCTCATACACAAACCTTGGTATCTTTACTGAGGGAAACTTGCTGCTATGCCGCATCACGCCTTCCACTTGGGGCCTACCAACGAAGGGCGAGAAGCCGTCATCAAAACCCTATTTCGCAATCTCGCCTCTTTTCCCGGCACCTTGCCGGAGGGAGGATCGACCTCCAGGAGCTTCGCCTCCACCATGGACGCTTCCCAGATGTGCCGTGAGTATTCTACCTTGGACCATGGGTCCGTGATTAGTAGCTATGTGATGTTCTCCTCCCCTCTTTGTTCTTCATGGTTTAGACCTCGTGAGCTGCCCTACATGATCGATGATACATATGTAATTCTTCTGCTGTTTCTATGTTGAGTTTGATGGGATCCGATGGATTATGAGACTATGTTCAGATCGCGATAGAGTAATATATTTGGTTTTGATCTCTTATAGTTTTGTTCCTAAGTAATTCTTGCATGTTCTCCGTTGCTGTTTATTGCTTTGGCCAAGTGGTAGATAGTAACTCCAAGAGGGAACGTTATGCTCGATTGTGGGTACATGCCCCCTGATGACACGCTTGAGTGACAGAAATATGAGTCTAGGGGATGTGTTGTAGACACAAGGGGGAAAACAACGGTGCTTGTAACCGCGGTTGCAAGGATTGTTTACTTTACGCAAAGTTCTTTTAATGCAGTTGTATGTTGCTTTGGGTTTACACTTTGGGTGGGACTCGCAACTTAATACCAGCGAGATGTTCTGGATAGATATCTCAAGGTGGATGATTAGTAGTAGATGTAGATGGATTTCGGTCTACTTATTTTGGCGTACTGCCCATGCTTATGAGCCTCTTCCTTTCTTTTGTAGCATAGTTAGCATTGCGGTGCATTTATAGTCCTGTCAATTGCCCATATGTAGTTTGTTTACCTCGCATAGTAGTTTTATCGTCTTTTGGGAGAGAGACATCACTAGTGAACATCACGGGACCCCGGTCCATATTTTCATCATTGTTTACAAGCTATTTCCTTTTCAGTATTTACTTTCAGTTTCTATCATTATCATCATCCCTTGTGTGTTTGACCCTTTGTAAACAACAAGACCGGAGAGATTGACAACCTCTCTGTACTTCGTTGGGAGCAAAGTTAATTGTATCGTGTGCAGGTCCGCGTCAGGTGTGCCGCTGACACCTACTTATCATCGTCGGATTCCTCCGGGAGACAAACCCTATCCTCTACATAGGGGAAATTTTCTGCTATCCTACATCTCACCTTCCACTTGGGGTAACCAACGAAGGGCGAGAAGCCATTACCTCTTCCACGCCATTAGTAAGTATTGGTTATTTTTTCCTTGAAATGTCCTTTAAGTTTCATCGGGTGTGCACCAGCGCTCCCGATGGGAGTATCCCCCAAGGCTGCGAGCAACCATTCGTGGTTGGTCACAGTCTTTCAGCGATTTTTCTTCTCGTTCTTGACGCTGCTATTGATGTAGACTCTTTTCAAAATGTGCGAATGAGTGCTTACTGATGTTGATCAGTACAAAGCTTCTCATGTTGTTGCTTAGGATAAGCTCACCCTCATGGCCGGTGAGTTATGTTCTTTTCTCCTTATGTCTTGCTTATGAAGTTTCGGCGGGTGCTTGGGTGACATGACTTTGGTGCAGGCCGAAAGAAGAAAGCCGTGAAACGGCTTATGAGCCTCTTCCTTTCTTCAACGCCTTTTATCGTCTTGCTTCAGGGTAGTTTGGAGTCGAAGGAAAAGGAACTTCATCTACTTCGGGGTGAGGCCGAGCGACTTCAGCAGACGGAGGAGCAACTTCGTCGTTTGGAGCGGGCCGAGGCGTTTGAGGCTGACGGTCTGCGTACTTTGGCGGTTAGTTTGACAGGTGGGCTGTTTTTTCTTTGTCTCCTTTGGTATTTTGATAGAATTTCTTTCTATTGTAGGGGTCGTAGATGCTGAAGCTGCGGTCACGACTGCTGAGGGATCGGGTGCCCTCCACGGGGCCGTCGATGCTATGGCGGGTGCGGTGGATTCTGCCAAGACTTGTGCTGAAGGGGAGACCACCGTTCTCAAGCTTCTTCATGAGAGTGTGTTCCCGGAGGGGACCGTGCCTAAAGGCCTTGGCCCGCTGCCGACTTCTTTCGGTGCAGATGGTGGATTGCTTGAGAGCTTAATCCTTGAAACCATGGTGAGTGGTCTTGCGACGTCACTTGTTGTTCTACTAGGTCATGGTGTGCCAGTCGATGATGATATGGTGGCGACCGTGCCCAATTATACTGAAGAGCAAAGCAGGCGAGCTACCAACTTGGCCCGCCATATGCAGATGGTTGTAGAAGAGAAGTTCTGCAATACTGAGGACGCTAAGTAGTTTAGCGTGATCCTTTGTTGGGTGTTGTACCTTTGAGTAACATTTGATTTGTAATGGACTTATTTTTGAGAGAGTGCCTAGGAATGCTTTGATGCCTTCCAGCCCTCGAGGCTTTTATTTTGCGATGTCTTTGACTTCCTTTTATTTTCGTCGTGTGGTAGGCCGCCCCGATCGTTCCTCGAACTTGGAGATCTTTGAAGGAGGGTGCTCGTGAGGATGCATATGAGTCCCTTTGAGTGCGCGTTAGGGATATTGAGCGCGAAAACAATCAACTCAAAGGCATTGTTGTTGTCCAGCACTCGAAGAGGGAGCAAGCTGAGGCCGTGCTCGATGGTTTGGTGGCTTGGCTGCCCAAGTTTTCCGGTCTTGTGAAGGGTGAGTCTTAGGCGTGATTTTGTGTGTGCCTTTTTTGACTCTTCGTGTCTGAATTTGTTCTCTGTTTTCTTTGAAGTTTTCTCTGGCAATGCCCGCGCAAAGGAAGAGGTGGTGTCTTCAGAGTTGTCGTGACTGGATGACCCGTCTGTGCAAGCTGAAAATCCCTTGTGGATGGATACGGAGCGATCTCGAGCTTTTGTTGTACTTCGTTGGTGGGTCAACAAGGTTTCGAAACCTATTGAGTATTGCTGCAAGTTGTACCGCAACATCTTCGTCGAGCTCTATCCTTTGGACCCGGTTCTTTCAACTTTGGAGAAGTTGTGTCGCAAGTTTTCTGATCCTGTAGAGGTCCGCCGTATTGTGAAGCACCAAATCCAAGAGGGTGCTCGCTGTTCTTTGGCCTTTGTTCGCACTATTTGGCCTGGGGTAGACCTCATGCAGGTGGCCCGAGGCCCTCCTCGTGGCCTGGATGAACCGATGTCAAAACATTATGAGGCTGCAAATGAACCTTCCCGACTGATAGTGGCGAAGGTGTGCGAGGACACTGATCGGGTGCTCGGTGCCCACTATTATGAGGTGAAAAAGGAGCCCGATCCATAGGCCTTGGTGTAGTTTTGTATATGTTGCATCATTGTGAATATAGAATTTTCTTCTATCTATTGCTTTCATGTTTGCTCGGTCGATGTCTCGAGGGGTGGCCTATGCGTGCGATCCCCCGAGTGATGTGTTGCGTTGACTCGTGTAGGCGATAAACGCCTCGGAGGGTGGCCCCCGAGTGTCAATATTTTGAGTCGCGTAGGCGAGAAATGCCTTGGAGGGTGGCATGTGTGCGCAATCCCCCAAGTGCCAATATTTTGAGTTGCGTAAGAGAGAGACACTTCGGAGGGTGGCCCGTGCGCACAAGCCCCCGAGTGCCAATATTTTGAGTCGCGTAAGCGAGAAACGCCTCAAAGGGTGGCCCATCCGCGCAAGCCCCTAGTGCTAATATTTTTAGCCGCATAAGCGAGAAACGCCTCGGAGGATGGCCCATGCGAGCAAGCCCCCAAGTGCCAATATTTTGAGTCGTGTAAGCGAGAAATGTCTCGGAAGGTGGCCCATGTGCGCAAGCCCTTGGGTCCCAAGTGCAAGTGTAAGATGCTTTGGAAAGAGCTGAATTTTTTTGCTCTTTCCCTGAGGTTCTTACACTGATGGCTGAGTAGACTTATTCGGATTCGTGGTTTAGTAGCCCTAGAAATTGTAAAGTTGCTGCTAAGATAATTAGTAGCAGGAGCGTGAAGCGCTAGCTTCTACCTTGCTGCCCTTGTCCCGGTGGTTCTCATGAGTACTTCATGGCTCGCAGTTGTGCTATTTTGATGTTGTCACTCTGTATGCTGCTGCATTGCTTTGGTGTGCTCCAAAAGCTTCTAAAATCTTGTGCAACTCCCTGTCGCAGCGTCTGATCTAATGAAACTGCAATTGATGATGATTACCCCTCTTGGTCCAGGCATCTTCAGCTTGAGGTATGCGTAGTGGGGGACGGCCATGAACCGTGCGAAGGCTGGTCGACCAAGGATGACGTGGTACTGTGATCTCCAGTCGACTACCTCAAAGTCCAGGAGAACCTTTCTTAAGTTGCTTTCGTTGCCAAAGACTACCTCAAGGCTTATTTTGCCGAGGGCATAAATTTCTTTGCCTGGTACGATTTCGTGGAAGGTCGTGCCTGAATTCTTGAGTATGGAGGTTGGGATGAACATCTCTTCTAGGGTCTTGGTGAATATGATGTTGATGTTGCTACCTCCGTCCATGAACACTCGGGACATATCATAGTTTCCGATTCTTGCTTTGAGCACTAGTGCCGCGTGTCCTGGTCGGGGATAGCTGGTGGGCGATCCTCTTGACAGAAAGTGATGTTTGTTTCTGGTGTTGGGAAACGTAGTACAAAAAAAAATTTCGTGCCTCCGAGTTAAGAACCCAAGATCATCCATGATATATTGCATACAAGGTTTAGGACACTGCTCACCAACAATTGCAGCGGAAGAAGAGTTGGTGATGCGAGTGGAATAAGTTCTCACGATCCGTCCCACGATCTCTCCCATGAAAGGATCTCCTCGTCAATTCCCTCGAACAGTTCTCCGAGGAAGAAGAAGTTGATCCTCGAAGCAAGATCAAAGCTATGATCTCTCCAACGGTATCCACATGTCCGGCACAGCAATCCGGCAGCGCTCCGCCGTCCCGAGAAGAACGCCTCCGAGAAAACTAGAGAGAGAAAACCCTAGCGAGTTCCGATCTAGATTAGAATCTAATCCGGGGTCTAAAAGTGGAGCAACTAGCAACTATGGGGCAAGGGGGCACAGGGACTTGTGTGTCTCCTCCCCCCTTTGGCTCACCTTATATAGGTGGCCAAGGGGCTTGGTGCGCCGGTGTCGGGATCCGGAATATGCTTATGTAATTCCAGTCTCGATGCAATCACATGTAGAGCCGAGAGCCGTACCCACTTGTCTAAGCAGACAAGGCCAAGCACAGAACACTCTCGGAAAGCATCGAACGTGAGGGGCATCCCATCCCGGCCAGATGATCATCTGAGATGGGTCCTCATCGTCCGCTCACAAGTCTGAATGCTTATGGGTGGTGAATCCCATACTCATAGACAAGTCGCCTCAACCATGTTATCGATTGAATCCTAACTCTTACATAGACTTACTCCAGCCCGATCACTTAGTCGGGGTCTAGGGCGGGCTCGATCATACAACAAAGTGTGCACGTGACAGAGTCACGAGCAATGGCATCGCGATTCCCCAAGCTGCGCACATCTAAGGGCCACTTGGTGTATAAAAGACCGCCAGCCAGATCACAACTAAGGTCTCGAAACCCATACTAAGACATCCATGTTATAAACATACACGCAGCACACATGCCTAATATGAACAGCAGGTACCATCACATAACTCTACAAAGTGTATCTTTTTTGACATACACATGTAGCATACAAAGATCACATGTCTGTGATCAACATTACATCATACAACGGAAGCAAATTAGGTCTGAGTACAGACAAGTTTAACAAATGCCTTAGAGAAGCTTTGTAAACATACATGCCCTTCCACGAGGGACCAGACTGTTGTCTGGAACTATACTAGCTTAGTCAACGTCGAGCTTCAGGTCGGTGGCTCCATCGGGGTCTGGGTTTCCATCTAAAACATATAATAAGAAAAAGTGAGTACAAAGTCGTACTTAGCAAGACTTACATCAGAACTATACTACTCATGCTCCAGTTTCAAGGTAAAGGGAGGTGGGGTTTCAACATGCAGAAGTGCCAGCTTTGACATGGCTAGTCCTGTACTACAAGTACCAGACTTGAGGTAAGAAGCGTACACGAGTCCACTATCCAAGTCTCCAACCAAATACACCACTATGGTTACTTCCTCGACTTCCCCACGAGGAGCACACCATAGCACTCACGCTTATTTTGCGAGTTTTAGAGTATCCATTCAAGTTGTCTAATAATCAGGTACAGGTTCCAAGTAGTCCATGACCGCGGACGCGGCTATTCGTATAGTTTTTTTAACCTTGCAAGGTTGTAAACTACACACACATGACCATCGGTTACCGCGTTTTTCTCGCCACCGTTCAAGAGGTGACAGTGAGGATGTTCACCACGACACTTCGCTCACAACCGGTCTATTGCAGGAGTCGACTATCTGAGTAGCCTCCGCTCGAGAGCCCGGCCGGATCAACGAAACGGACTCAAACAATGCAAGTGACCGAGACGCCACCTTTGGCAGATGGTTTTCCTGCCTCACAGGTGCACCCACATAACTATATGATGCAACCATTCCTTCATTCTTTTTCTATACACATGCCAAATGGAAAGCCCGAACTAATGTGACTCCTGGACGTCAACCGGATCAAGGTACTAGGCCGAGAGTGGTCAGTGAGCCCAATGTGTGGTTGTACTCTTTGTCTTGGATTACTATACAAGAACTCGGTGCTTAAGGCGATGTTCAACGAGACAACCCACTGTGTACTCCTACACAGTCTCTCATCGTTCACCTTGTATTAGGGTGGATTCACCAACACGTTATCATCAGCATCACTGTGATCATCCATCCCGACTCACAAACAAAGGAACCTCATTGTATCACTAAGCAGCAATAAGCAGTAACAGTTGCAGGGGCCACAGGCTCATCATTCAATTCCTATATCTGCTAGGATTGTGGTTTTCTTAATACAGTGACAAAATGATAGGTCATGCATCGGAATGGGTTCTACTATGCGAAAGAACGTGTCTCGGTGATCTCCTAAACATGCATAAGTGAGACTGAGAGGGAAGTGGGATTTTATAGATATGATCAATGCGGGTTTGCTTGCCTTGCTGACGATACAAGGGTCTTAACGGTGGTCTTCTTCTTCGGGGGTGATCACCGTCTCGGAGGCACTGTTACCGGCACAGACATCAACAAAGGGGGCACAAATAAAGTACAATGCTCAAGCACATGTTAATGTTGTGACAAGAGGTATAGGGTACTGGTTTGTGGCACATTCCATTTAATTGAAGTGCATTGCAAAGAATTTGCAAATTCAAACTTCAAATTCAAATTCAAATCATGCCATATGCATGTTTGCTACTGTTCACCCATTTTAAAATGGTCAAACATAGAAAAAAGTTGCATATTCATAATCCTTGCATTTTTCTGATAATTTTTCATATATTATATGTTAAATTTGGAGTTAATATGAATTTTCTATTATTTTTGGAAATTTATACTATTTTCTGCCTTTTCTGAATTTCTTTTAATTATTTTAATCTGGAAAACTGTTTATTGCATCATGCTGATGCAAGCATGACATCAGGGGGGGCTGACCTGTGGGCCACCCATGTCAGTGGGACAGGGATTTAATCCCTCTCTGTTTTAGTTAGCAGAGGGGTTAGGGGCTTTGGGACCCACCTGTCAGTGGGTGTTAGGAGGGGGGTTAGTGGGTCATATGCCAGGAGGTTAGGGTTTAACGGCAGGGGTCGCCGGAGTGCAGCTGGAACTTCGCCGGACTTGGGATTTGGGCACGGGGAGTGGCGTGGGTGGCATGGGCCTATAGCCCGCAACCTCGCGCACCCGTTCATGCCCTCTGGGCAACGAGGAGGGGCCTCGGGCCACGGCTGCGTCAGGGACCACGGGGAGGGGCAACGGCCAGAGCTGCTGGACATGGCAAAGGGCGGCAGGGAGCACGGGGAGGGGTGCTAGGAGGGGGAAAACGAGCGCGAGGTCGACCTGAGCTTGATGGCAAGCACGGCGAGGCCGGAGGGGGCCCTGCGGTGACGAATTGGTCGCCGGAATCTTGCTGCGGCTGGCGGCGAGTTGGTGAGGAGGGCGACGTCGTCGGGGCCGGTTGGGCTCGATTGGAGCTTCAGCTCGAGGAAGACGGCGTCGGGGAACTCGATGGACACGGTGGTGCGGCGATTGGAGGCCGGTGGCCACGCGGGCTCATGGTAGCCGGCGACGAGTAGATATGGGCGGCGTCGAAATCGCGAGGGGGGAGAGGGAGAGAGCGAGCGGCGAGTGAGTGGAAGGAGGCAGGAGACTCGGGGCGTCTCTGTGGCGTCTAGAAGAGACCAGGGGGGCCTCGGGGGCGACGTGGCCCTCGCCGGCGTCGGCATGCCCTCCACCGAGGTGCTTGCCGTCGCCGGGGGTAGACGACAAACGGCTGAGGTAGGCCTGGGCCGGAGTCCCGTTAGTTGGGCCGGGTGGCCAGGGGGTGGGCTAGATTTCCTTTTCCCTTTTCTTCTGTTATTTCTTTTCTATTTTTCTGTTCTGCCTAAAAATAAATAGCTAGGCAATTTTGTAAAATGCCCAAACATTTTTATAAATCCTAGGTGACCAGTAGCAAGTCACTTGTAGAATTTGAGCATTTTTTAAATTCAAAATATTTGAATTTCAATTCAAATAGGGGTCATATTTAATTTCCAAGGAACATTTTGATTTTTAGAAAATTCCATGAGCTTGGGAATGAAACCAAACCACTTTTGCAATGATCAGCAACAATTCTAGGATTTTTGCAAACATTCAAATGATTTTCGGAAAAAGATATTTATCTGGCCATTTATTTAAATTCTTCAGGGCTTTTCTTTTCCCCATATTTGAATTTCTTTTTGAATTTTTCACATGATGCAAAGGGGAACTCAAACCCTAGCACTTACCCTAGTTGGGGTTCTGACAACTCGCCCCCACTCAACAGTATCTCGTCCCGAGATTCAGAATTCGTCGGGAGGAAGGTGGGGCACTCGGCACGGAGGCGGTCTTCTCTTTCCCATGTTGCTTCTTTCTCGGAGTGATGTGACCATTGCACTTTGAGGAACTTGATCTTCTGACGACGCGTGACACGCTCTGCGGAATCAAGAATACGAACAGGGTACTCTGGATAAGAAAGGTCATCTTGGAGATCAAGCGTTTCATGGTCGACTTCGCGGATGGGGTCCTTGAAGCAACGCCTGAGTTGTGACACATGGAATACATCATGTACCTGGGAAAGGTGCGGGGGTAGTTCAAGTTGGTAGGCAACTTCTCCACGTTTACCTAGAATGCGGAAAGGTCCGATGTAACATGGGGCCAACTTTCCTTTGATACCGAATCGTTGGGTTCCCTTCAGAGGAGTAACCCGAAGGTAAGCCTTCTAATCCAGATTGTAGCTTTCTTGCCTATGAAGACGATCATAGTAGGTTTTCTGACGAGACTGGGCGGCTTTCAATCGATCACGAACAATGCGAACTTTCCTTTCTGCTTCCTTGATCATATCCATTCCAAAGAGTTGTCTTTCACCGGTTTCTGACCAGTTTAGGGGTGTTCGACATCTTCGTCAATAGAGGAGTTCAAAAGGAGTCATGTTCAGACTAGATTGGAAACTATTGTTATAAGCAAATTCGGCGAATGGAAGAGATTTCTCCCAATTCTTTCCAAATGAGATAACACAAGCTTTGAGCATGTCTTCCAGGATTTGGTTAACCCTTTCAACTTGACCGCTAGACTGAGGATGGAAAGATGTACTAAAGGAGAGATGAGTTCCCATAGCATTCTGAAAGCTTCCTGAAAATCTAGAGGGTTAAAGGCTACCACGATATAAAATTGATTTCCAAAAGAACACCGTGAAGAGACACAATTCTAGAGACATACAAGTCTGCTAACTGGCTAGCAGTTATAGACTCACGAACTAGAAGGAAGTGAGCAACTTTGGAAAGTCGGTCAATGACTACGAAGATGGCATCATTTCCTTTCTGGGTTTTTGGAAAGCGGGTGATGAAATCCATACCGACTTTGTCCCATTTCCACTCGGGAATAGGCAAAGGTTGAAGTGTGCCAGCAGGTTTTTGGTGTTCTGCCTTAATGCGACGACAAACATCACATTCAGCAAAAAATCGAGCAATTTGTCTCGTCATTCTAGTCCACCAAAATCTCTGGCGTAGATCTTAGTACATTTTTGTGATACCGGGATGAATCGATAGGGGTGTGTCATGGGCTTCTTTGAGGATGAGTTGCCTTAGTTCCCTATTCTCAGGTACGACCAAACGATTTTCAAAGAATACCGTTCCTTTTCTATCTGCGAAGAAATTTAGCAACTCTGCTAGCAATGTTCTCACTGATCCGGCGAACATCTCGTGCACGCCTTTGGGCATCTATGATTTGATCCTCAAGCGTTGGTTTCGCCACCAAGTTGAAAAGAGATCCGCGAGGAACAATCTCGAGGTTGAGCTTTCGAAATTCCTCATGAAGAAGTGGTTGACATTGTTGTAACATGAGGTTGTTACAATATGACTTACGACTTAGTGCATCAGCCATGAAATTGGCTTTGCCTGAGGTGTAAGAAATTCCTAAGTCATAATCTTTTATCAACTCTATCCAGCGTCTTTGCCTGAGATTAAGATCTGGCTGGGTGAAAATGTATTTGAGGCTGTGGTGGTCGGAATAGATCTCACAACGATTACCATGGAGGTAATGTCGCCAAGTTGTCACGACATGAACTACGACAGCGAGTTCAAGATCATGGGTAGGATAGTTCTCTTCATGTGGACGCAACTGGCGTGAAGCGTATGCTACCACATGTCGATCTTGCATAAGTATGCATCCTAAACCTTGCCGTGAAGCGTCACAATAGATCTCGAAATCCCTTTTGGTGTCTGGAGGCACAAGTACGGGTGCAGAAGTCAATCTTATTTTTATTGGGGGTCCATTGGAATTTCTTATCTTTCTTGAGGAGTTCAGTTAGAGGCTTTGCAACTTTGGAGAAGTTCTCGACGAAGTAGCGGCAATAGCTTGCTAAGCCAAGAAAACTTCTAACTTGCTTAACCGATTCAGGTGGAGTCCAGTGAAGGACGACCTGAACTCTCTCGGGATTCACAGCAATGCCTTTTGCAGAAATCACGTGGCCTAAGTAGGTAACTTCTGGAAGCCAGAATTCGCACTTAGAGAACTTGGCATAAAGGCGATGCTCTCGAAGCTTCATCAATACCAACCTAAGATGTTCTACGTGCTCTTCTTCATTCTTCGAGTAGATGAGAATGTCATCAAGATAAACTACAACAAATTTATCTAGGTACTCCATGAAGATCGAATTCATCAAGTGCGAGAATGTGGCGGGGGCATGGGTTAAACCGAAGGACATGACGGTCTACTCGTAAAGACCAAATCGAGTAGTGAAAGCCTTCTTAGGAATGTCCTCATTTCGGATTTTGATTTGATGATAGCCTAATCTCAAATCCATCTTGGAGAAGACAGAGGATCCAGCAAGTTGATCATAAAGATCATTGATCCTGGGCAGTGGGTACTTGTTCTTTATCGTCGCTAGATTTAGCGGGCGATAGTCTACGCACATCCTTTCTGTTCCATCTTTCTTCTTTACGAGCAGAACGGGGCAACCCCATGGCGATGAGCTAGGGTGCATGAAGCCTTTTGCCAACAAAGCTTCAAGTTGGATTTTTAGCTCAGCTAAGTCATGTGGGTCCATTCTATATGGACGTCTGGAAATTGGGGCTGTGCCTGGAATAAGGTCCACTATGAATTGTACACATCTGTCGGGTGACATGGTTTAAGGGGTTGGATCTCTGGTTAGCATCCTAGAGGATGACCAAGGTTTACTAGGGGCTACAACAGATATGTCACAGTAGCAAAGTACCCCAACACGATGATTAGTGTGGTTCTTCTTGCTAGAAGACATTTAAAGTGGGAGGAAGAGCTGCAATTGATTCAATATAGGTTTCTAGAACAAAACCTACAACAAACTCTAGAGAACTGTCGGGCAAGCCACCTATCAAATCTTTTGGAAAGACAACCGAAATGGAGGGAAGGATTTTGCCAATGCATCAGTTTATGAAGAAACCTGGATTGACTCGGACAGCATAACAGCTGTAATTGCAAGAGAAATGAAAATTCTCACAACATAACAACAGCACTTACATAAGAGGTTCAAAACATGAAGCACGAAGACTCTAGACAACCGAACACAACTTTCCTACGGGTACAAGGAAGCAAACAACGAGATGTTCTAGTAAGACATAGATGAGCCTAGTCCTATCTTCCCGCAGAAAAGATGAGGGTGACTCAGAACTCAGAACGATGAGGGTAAGGAGAAATAGAAGCCTTACGTTGTTCCCTTATACCCAGAGTAACTATATAACTATAGAATGCTAGACTCGACTTCGACCAAGGGTTGACTAATCCTACAGACAGTCCTGCTCTCATACCAAGTCTGTCGGGACCCGGAATATGCGTATGTAATTCTAGTCACGATGCAATCACATGGAGAGCCTAGAGCCGTACCCACTTATCTAAGCAGACAAGGCCAATCACAGAACACTCTCGGAAAGCATCAAACGTGAGGGGCATCCCATCCATGCCGGATGATCATCTGAGATGGGTCCTCATCGTCCGCTCAAAAGTCTAAATGCTTATGGGTGGTGAATCCCATACTCATAGACAAGTCGCCTCAACCATGTTATCGATTGAATCCTAACTCTTACATAGACTTACTCCAGCCCGATCACTTAGTCGGGGTCTAGGGAGGGCTCGATCATACAACAAAGTGTGCACGTGACAGAGTCACGAGCAATCGCATCGCGCTGCCCCAAGCTGCGCACATCTAAGGGCCACTTGGTGTATAAAAGACCGCCAGCCAGATCACAACTAAGGTCTCCAAACCCATACTAAGACATGCATGTTATAAACATACACGCATCACAGATGCCTAGTATGAACAGCAGGTATCATCACATAACTATACAAAGTGTATCTTTATTGACTTACACATGTAGCATACAAATATCACATGTCTGTGATCAACATTACATCATACAACGGAAGAAAATTAGGTCTGAGTACAGAAAAGTTTAACAAATGGCTTAGAGAAGCCTTGTAAACATACATGCCCTTCCACGAGGGACCAGACTGCTGTCTGGAACTATACTAGCTTAGTCAACGTCGAGCTTCAGGTCGGTGGCTCCATCGGGGTCTGGGTTTCCATCTAAAACATAGAATAAGAAAACATGAGTACAAAGTCGTACTCAACAAGACTTACATCAGAACTATACTACTCATGCTCAAGTTTCAAGGTAAAGGGAGGTGGGGTTTCAACATGCAGAAGTGCCAGCTTTGACTTGGCTAGTCCTGTACTACGAGTACCAGACTTGAGGTAAGAAGCGTACATGATTCCACTATCCAAGTCTCCAACCAAATACACCACTATGGTTACTTCCTCGACTTCCCCACGAGGAGCACACCATATCACTCACGCTTATTTTGCGAGTTTTAGAGTATCCATTCAAGTTGTCTAATAATCGGTACAGGTTCCAAGTAGTCCATGACCGCGGACGCGGCTATTCGAATAGTTTTGTTAACCTTGCAAGGTTGTAAACTACACACACATGACCATCGGTTACCGCCTTTTTCTCGCCACCGTTCAAGAGGATGTTCACCACGACACTTCGCTCACAACCGGTCTATTCCAGGAGTCGACTATCTGAGTTGCCTCCGCTCAAGAGCCTGGCCGGATCAACGAAATGGACTCAAACAATGCAAGTGACCGAGACGCCACCTTTGGAAGATGGTTTTCCTGCCTCACAGGTGCACCCACATAACTATATGATGCAACCATTCCTTCATTCTTTTTCTATACACATGCCAAATGGAAAGCCCGAACTAATGTGACTCCTGGACGTCAACCGGATCAAGGTACTAGGCCGAGAGTGGTCAGTGAGCCCAATGTGTGGTTGTACTCTTTGTCTTGGTTTACCATACAAGAACTCGGTGCTTAAGGCGATGTTCAACGAGACAACCCAGTGTGTACTCCTACACATCCTCTCATCGTTCACCTTGTATTAGGGTGGATTCACCAACACGTTATCATTAGCATCACTGTGATTATCCATCCCGACTCACAAACAAATTAACGTCATTGTATCACTAAGCAGCAATAAGCAGTAACAGTTGCAAGGGCCACATGCTCATCATTCAACTCCTATATCTGCTAGGATTGTGGTTTTCTTAATACAGTGACAAAATGATAGGTCATGCATCGAAATGGGTTCAACTATGCGAAAGAACGTGTCTCGGTGATCTCCTAAACATGCATAAGTGATACTGAGAGGGAAGTGGGATTTTATAGATATGATCAATGGGGGTTTGCTTGCCTTGCTGACGATACACGGGTCTTAACGGTGGTCTTCTTCTTCGGGGGTGATAACCGTCTCGGAGGCACTGTTACCGGCGCAAACATCAACAAAGGGAGCACAAATAAAATACAATGCTCAAGCACATGTTAATGTTGTGACAAGAGGTATAGGGTATTGGTTTGTGGCAGATTCCATTTAATTGAAGTGTATTGCAAAGAATTTGCAAATTCAAACTTCAAATTCAAATTCAAATTATGCCATATGCATGTTTGCTACTGTTTACCCATTTTAAAATGGTCAAACATAGAAAAAAGTTGCATATTCATAATCCTTGCATTTTTCTGATAATTTTTCATATAATATATTTTAAATTTGGTGTTAATATGAATTTTCTATGATTTTTGGAAGTTTATACTATTTTCTGCCTTTTTCTGAATTTCTTTTAATTCTTTTAATCTGGAAAACTGTTTATTGCATCATGCTGATGCAAGCATGACATCAGGGGGAGCTGACCTGTGGGCCACCCATGTCAGTGGGAGAGGGATTTAATCCCTCTCTGTTTTAGTTAGCAGAGGGGTTAGGGGCTTGTGGACCCACCTGTCAGTGGTTGTTAGGAGGGGGGTTAGTGGGTCATTAGCCAGGGGGTTAGGGTTTAACGGCGGGGTTCGGGAACGGGGAGTGGCGTGGGTGGCATGGGCGTGTAGCCCGCAACCTCGCGCACCCGTTCATGCCATCTGGGCAACGAGGAGGGGCCTCGGGCCACGACTGCGTTGATGGAGGCGACGGCCGGAGCTGCTGGACACGTCAAAGGGCGGCAGGGAGCACGGGGAGGGGTGCTAGGAGGTGGAAAACGAGCGCGAGGTCGACCTAAGCTTGATGGCGAGCATGGCGAGGCCGGAGGGGGCCCGGCGGTGACGAATTGGTCGCCGGAATCTTGTTGCGGCCGGCGGCGAGTTGGTGAGGAGGGCGACGTCGTCGGGGCCGGCTGGGCTCGATTGGAGCTTCAGCTCGAGGAAGACGGCGTCGGGGAACTCGATGGACACGGTGGTGCGGAAATTGGGGGCCGGTGGCCACGCGGGCTCACGGTAGCCCGCGACGAGTATCTACGGGCGGCGTCAAAATCGCGACGGGGGAGAAGGAGAGAGCGAGCGGCGAGTGAGGGGAAGGAGGCAGGAGACTCGGGGCGTCTCCGTGGCGTCTAGAAGAGACCAGGGGGGCCTCGGGGGCGACGTGGCCCTCGCTGGCGTCGGCATGCCCTCCACCGAGGTGCTTGCCGTCGCCGGGGGTAGACGACAAACGGCTGAGGTGGCCCTAGGCCGGAGTCCCGTTAGTTGGGCCGGGGTGGCCAAGGGGTGGGCTAGATTTCCTTTTCCCTTTTCTTCTGTTATTTCTTTTCTGTTTTTCTATTGTGCCTAGAAAGAAATAGCTAGGCAATTTTGTAAAATTCCCGAACATTTTTATAAATCCTAGGTGACCAGTAGCAAGTCACTTGTAGAATTTGAGCATTTTTTAAATTCAAAATATTTGAATTTCAATTCAAATAGGGGTCATATTTAATTTCCAAGGCACATTTTGATTTTTAGAAAATTCTATGAGCTTGGGAATGAACCCAAACCACTTTTTCAATGATCAGCAAAAATTCTAGGAGTTTTCCAAACATTAAAATGATTTTTGGAAAAAGATTTTTATCTGGCCATTTATTTAAATTCTTCAGGTCTTTTGTTTTCCCCATTTTTGAATTTCTTTTTAATTTTTTCACATGATGCAAAGGGGAACTCAAACCCTAGCACTTACCCTAGTTGGGGTTCTGACAGCCGGCCTAGGGGGTGGGGAGTCCAACTTTGACTCCAAACCTCCTAGGACTTTCCCACTAAGACTCCTTCCAAAATAGGATTGCGGAATCCTACTCCAAGTCTAGGTGCCCCCCACCCTTGTGGTGCCCCCCACCTCCTGGCCGGCCAGGGTATGCCTAGATGGCTTGCCCCCCAATCTAGGGAGTGGGGACAGTGGGTGGTACTGCCCGGAACCTTCCGTGACCTTCTAGAAGCTTCCAGGACCTTCCGGGACCTACCGGGATGGTTTCGGGACATTCTGGACACTTCTGGAGCACTTCCAAGACCTTCCGGATACTCTAACGAATGTTCCGGAGCTATCTAAATAGGTTTTGGAACAATCCGGGTTATGGTTTACATGTCCGGTGAACACAACATATTGTTAAGTTGTCCACCGATCAACGAAACTATTTCGGTTAACTGCAAACTATCCCAACACCATTTTCATATGAACTAAAGTTATCTGAAACAATTCCAAAGTACCTTAGCCATAATCTTTTCTCTTTATTTGCTTCCACTAAACCTTCAATCATCCTAGTATTCTAACAGATTACTTCACTTTAAGTGTGTGACCCAATAGGTTCGGTATTATGTGGACATGACTCAGAACGCTTTCCAGACTTACAGTCATTCGTCAATAATCAACATCGGAGCCATGGACACCCATGTTGACTCCCACACATACACGAAAAGACTTCGAGTGAACCTATATGTTTATCGTATACTATTCCCTTTGCTTTGCGATATATGACAAAGTTATAGGAGAGAAGTTTGGCACCCATGTGAAACAACTTCTTGATCAAAAGCCATCAGTTATGCTCATTGCTCGTTTGTCTTCATTCCTCGTTTCATATTCCAGTATCCCCGTGATTGAATCACAAAGTGTCTGGCCAGAAGAGAATGGATACCGTTATACCGAGTGGGCCCTGAGTCTATATCTCTTCATCGTGAAGGAGCTAGACACACTGTCCAATGTACCCAGTCTCGAACTATCACCGTTACTAGACACACTGTCCAATGTACCAAGAACTTATTTTACTACTTCCCATTTACGGGAAGATTCATCTAAGAACCAAAGCACATCTTCTTGTGTGAAGCAACTTGACATTCTCATGGTCTAAGGAACTATGTATATAATAACATTTTATGATATGACTTATAACGTTGTTTACGATGAGTTCTCTAAGTATATCATTTAACACTGGGGCCGGTTCAACATCATTGTTCTGCTAACAATATGCTCTCATTTCTATTGACATCCGTGTTACAAGAACAATGTCCATGATTAAGAAAACATAATGATCAATAAGCACATGGGCGTGTCTTAGAGGAAAAACCAGGAACTCTTGTTTTTTACATTTCCACACATGCATATGAGTTTTCTTCTGAATCTCATAGTCAGGATCATTGCAATTATAGCACAGAAATATAAACATTAATTATGAACATGAATATATAAATAATAACACACTTTATTATTGCCTCTAGGGCATATATCCAACAGTCTCCCACTTGCACTAGATACAATAATACTAGTTACATAAGTTCTCTCACACCAATTGCTGTTCAGTGTTGCTCATGCTTTGCTCTTGGAAGAGGCTTCGTCATCGGATCTGACACGTTCAGGTCCGTGTGAATCTTGCATACTTTCACATATCCTTTGTCAACGAACTCTCGGATTTTGTGATAATGGCGTTCAATGTGTTTGGATTTCTGGTGGGACCTTGGTTCTCTAGCTTGCGCCATGGCTCCACTATTGGCACAGTAGATCTCCATGGGGTCTTCAGCACTAGGAACCACACCGTGCTCAGTGATGAATTTCTTAATCCAATATCCCTCCTTCGTAGCTTCTGAAGATGCGATGTACTCCGCCTCCGTTGTAGAATCCGCGACCGTATTCTGCTTAGAACTTTTCCAGCTCACGGCACCCCCCTTGAGTGTGAAAACATATCCTGATTGAGATTTGAATTCATTCGGATCTGTCATGAAGCTTGAATCAGTGTAACCCTTTACAACAAGTTCTTCATCACCTCCGAATACCAAGAACATATTCTTAGTTCTATTTAGATACTTCAAAATATTTTTGACTGCTACCCAGTGTGCACTACCTGGGTTGCTCTGGTATTTGCTACATATACTCAGAGCATAGGAAACATCTGGTCTTGTACATATCATGGCATACATAGCAGATCCAATTGCCGAAGCATATGGAACTGTGCTCATCTCCTCAGTGTTCTTAGGACACCGACTCTTGCAGAGTACCACACCATGTGAAATTGGGAGGAATCCCTTCTTTGATTTCTCCATTCTGAACCTATTCAGAACCTTGTCGATATACTTGCTCTGGCTCAGCCCTATCAGGCGCCAGGATCTATCTCTATAGATCTTTATGCCCAATAGCTAAGCGGCTTCACCTAAGTATTTCATCGAAAAACTTCTTTTCAATGACTCCTTTATAGTGTTAAGAAATTCTTTATCATTTCCAATCAACAATATGTCGTCTACATACAGTATTAGAAAAGATATTGTGCTCCCACTTACTTTCTTGTAAACACAAGCTTCTTCGCCATTCTGGATGAAGCCAAAACCTTTGACCACTTCATCAAAACAAAGATTCCAACTCCATGATGCTTGCTTTAGTACATAGATGGATCTTTTAAGCTTGCACACCTTTCAAGCATCCTTTGGTGTGACAAAACCCTCAGGTTGTATCATGTATACATTCTCCTCGAGGTTTCCATTCAGGAAAGTTGTTTTGACGTCCATCTGCCATATCTCATAGTCGAAATATGCAGCAATTGCTATTAAAATCCGCACAGACTTAAGCATTGCTACTGGCGAGAAAGTCTCATCAGTAGTCAACTCCTTGCACTTGTCGGAACCCTTTCGCAACAAGTCTAGCTTTATGAATAGTGACATTACCATCCGCGTCTGTCTTTCTTTTGAAAATCCATTTACATTCAATTGGTTTCACACCCTCTGGAGGGATCACCAAGTCCCATACTTGGTTTTTGTACATGGATTCCATTTCGGATTTCATGGCTTGTAGCCATTTATTGGAGTTGGGGCTCATCATCGCTTCTTCGTAGTTCACAGGCTCATCATCATCCAATATGAATACTTCGTTAACATACCACTCGGGTAGCTGACGCACTCTGCCTGATCTCCTTGGTTCAGTCACTAGCTTCTCAGAAGTTCCTGCATCACTTGCAGGAGCTTCCGGTTCCTTCATTGGAGTGACTTCTGGAACAACTTCCATCGTTTCATTCCTTGGTTCCGAAGGTTCACTAACCTCATCAAACTACACTGTCCTCCCACTCACCTCTTTGCTAAGAAACTCTTTTTGAAGAAAAGTTCCTCCTTTAGCAATAAAGACTTTGCCATTGGAGGGGTGGTAAAAGGAATAGCCTACGGTGTCTTTGGCATAACCTACAAATTAGCACTTGTCTGCTTTAGGGCCGAGTTTGTTTGGTTGTAAACGTTTTACATAAACATCATAACCCCGAATTTTCAGGAACGATATGTTGGGTTTGTTCCCATTCCACAACTCATATGGTGTCGTTTCCACAGACTTTGAAGGCGCCCTATTTAAAGTAAAAGCAGCAGTCTCTAACGCATAACCCCAAAAAGAAAGTGGCAGATCAGTTAATGACATCATGGACCTCACCATGTTTAACAAAGTTCGGTTATGTCTCTCAGACACTCCATTTCTCTGTGGAGTTCCAGGTGGCGTCAGCTGTGAAACAATTCCACGCTCCATGAGGTGTTCTCTAAACGCATGACTAAGATATTCACCACCACGATCAGATCGTAGAAATTTGATTTTCTTGTGACGATAATTCTCAACTTCGTTATGAAATTCTTTGAACTTTTCGAAAGTTTCGTATTTTTGCTTCATTAAGTAAATATAACCATATCTACTCAAATCGTCAGTAAAAGTTACAAAGTAAAGATATCCACCGCGCGCCGGTACACTCATCGGTCCACACACATGATGAGGACATGACTACCATAGTTACAGCCACAACCCCTGCTAATATACCTACTCGAGCAATTACTAGAGATCGTGCACACCAATTAAATTATCAGGTACTTTCGCTTCTTGGTAATGTTTCTAATGTTCATGTGAATATGATGCTGCCTAACGTCGATATATTTCTGTTGCTGACAAATGAAGGACCTAGCATGGACAAGAAGGATGAGCATTGGAGCATGTTGAAGCATGAAGATGACGAGGACATAATTATCATGGATATGACCATTAATTCCTCTATATTTGATCAAGAAATGAAGTCAATACAAAGAGGCATGATTGTGTGCTGTACAAGAAGTTATTTCACGTCACTTTTGGTCCAAGAGAAGATAGAGACCAAGTCTTTCACGTCATGGACTCAGATTCGGACTGCAGAGATATACCCAACTTCAAACAGCCGCCGTTTCTACATACGAACTCCAAATTGGGTGATTCTTTTTTCTGGTAATAGATTATCTCGTCTAGTTTCCAACGCAATTGGTTTCACCTTCAAATTCCTTTAGAGAGTGGAGATATTGCGAAAACGGTGCGACACAGCAGCAGAATCCGAATCAAAGTCCAACTCAATAGGTGTTGCATCACCTCCACATGGGCCCAAGTGCCTTGTACGACCTAGGTTTAGTTTTAGGACTCCTTGGGACGTCCTTCCACCCCCTTGGCCTCCACCCTTTAGTCCTATATAAGTAGATCAACCCCTAGGGTTTTTCTTTGGATTTCTTTTAGGTTAAAAGACTGCTTAGCTAATTGCTGCATCTTCGTGTACTCGGTATGTGTCCAACGACCAGATCAAGACCGCTTTCGGAATCCCAACTTTATTCATACTTCATCTACATATTCGCAATATTCAGATTGCTTTATCACAGTTCTTGCTTGTTTTTCGATTGCTTGCAGGCACGAGACCTTCGTGGTCAGGTTGATCGTGCTCCGGCGTGGTCAATAACCTTCAGGAGATTGGTTTAGCGATTGCTAAGGCGCAACGTCGTTGCACGTTTGTAGTCGGATCGTCAAAGTCGACTCCATCAAATCGTAGTTATCATCTCATCGAAAGATCTGGACACCCCGCCTCTATCAACACATCACTATGTATTATTTCCAATAAGTCTGTCGCCCGTTCTACATGACCTGTGAACGGCGTCCGAGTCAGTTCGCCCATCAGACAAGCCTCACACTTATCAAATGATTCGAAATCAAAAGATTGCAAAATCCCATGTTTATGAAGTTTATGCATGCGTTTCTTTCCGATGTGACCCAGACGACAGTGCCACATGTAAGTGGTATTTTCATCCTTCTTAAGTCGTTTAGAGCTTATGTTTAAGATGTCGTTACTACATTCAAGATCTAAATAAAACAACCCATTCTTAATAGGTGCAAAACCATAGAACATATTCTTTAAGTAAATAGAGCAACCATTGTTCTCAGACTTAAAATTATAACCATTGCGGATTAAACATGATCCGGACATAATGTTCTTAAAAATAGCAGGAACGAAATAACAATTATCTAATTCTATGGTAAATCCTGAAGGTAGATGTAGAGTGTAGATGCCGACGGCTTTAGCAGAGATCGTAGCTCCATTTCCGACACGCATCGTCACTTCATTCCTTTCCAGCTTCATTATTCTCCTTAGTCCCTATAATGAATTACAGATATGAGCAACAGCTCCAGTATCAAATACCCACGACTTAGAGTGAAGGCCGAAAAGAAAAACATCTATGACATATATAACTTTTATACCTTCGCTGGTAAAACCAGGCTTCTTTCTATCTGCCAGATACTTCTTGAAGTTCCTCTTCCAGTGACCTTTAGCTTTGCAGTAGAAGCACTCAGTATCTTTGTTAGGGCCAGTACCAGAGGGTTTCTTGGTCTTGGCGCCAGGCTTGCGGGCGCCCTTGCCCTTGGACTTTCCCTTCTTCTTGAAACTGGTGGTCTTGCTAACCGCCAACGTATAGTTAGGGTCAGCCTGCATGGTAGTCTCCCCATTTTTCAGCATTGCAAGCAGTTCATTAACTGACTTATCAATCCCGTTCATGCGATAGTTCTGAAAAAATCCTTTCAAACTTGGCGGGACTGACATGAGGACAATATCTGCACCCAGTGATTCCGGGACCGGAAATCCCAGCTCAGTCAAGCTTTGGCCAAGGTGCATGATCTTTATCACGTGCTCACTGACAGGTGTTCCTTCCTTCATCTTGCAATTCCACATGGCATGAGTTACCTCATACCGTTCAGTTCTAGCGTGTTTGGCATACAGAGAATCTAACTCTTTAACAATTAAGTGGGGATCGGTGTTCTCAAACCTCCCCTGTAACTCTGATTCCATACACGCAGTCATAAGACACTGAACTGCGGTGCTATCATCAAGCTTAGTCTGATGCACATTCTGCTCAGCAACCGTGGCTTCAGGCCTCGGTGCTGCTGGGAGAGGTGTCGTCAGGACATAGTCCTTCTTAGCACTCCTGAGTATAATTCTCAGGGAACGAACCCAGTCCACATAGTTGCTTCCATCAGCTTTCAATTTTTCTTTCTCAATCAACGGACCTAAGTTAAACTGGGGATTGACACGGGCCATTTCAATCTACAACATAAACACAAGTTTCACTTTAGACAATGTTCATAATTAAGATGCACTAATTAATCATACTATTAATTTAATAAGTGCGCCCACTCAGACCAACATCTCTCGTAGTTGATTCTAAGTGATTCAAGATCCAAGTTTAGTCGTCCGCCATTGATGTGACATCACTGATGACATAGGCTGAATTGGTAGGCCAACTTGCCAATCACGCAAGGGTGACTCTTGTTCATCTTTCGATGGGCGTGTTCCGGTAGCAAACTTTTATCCAAACTGTCAAGACAACCAAGTGCAAATGCAGTGTGTTCTTAACACACCCGCCTTTTATGCGTCACACCGTGTGAACCCATGTGACATGACCTGCTCCGATGTGAAACATAGTATAGACGGTGCTACAGTTGGAAGAACACTATCTACTTGATATTATTTTGCGAGAGATCACTCTAATAAAACACGACTACCGCGCATCAAACAAGGGTGCATCAAAGGGATTAACATCACAGGAAATTCATAAAATATGTGACATGGTATAGCCCTTTGTGTCGTGAAGTTTTCGTTGCCTTCATGACTCCGTGGTTGAAGTCTCCACCCACCACCTTTTGTCCTTGGCGCCGGCACCTCCTCACGGCTTCGGCATGTGTGTTGGGGTCCACCTTCACATCATTGATCATCACCTCGTCTCCATCTATAGCCTTGCCTCAAGCTACTAAACAGTTCTGGCACGCAGGCCATAATTAAGTGACAATCATTGACTCTAGTCATCATGCCGTACCACGGCTCGCAGGCCGCGAAAATATTACATCATATAGCATCTCATACAAACACATTGCAAATCTTGAAGGCTATACCACATCACATGAATTCTCTGCAAAAACGAGTTAGATCGCTATCTACACGGGTTGTTGCAAATTTTATCGTGATTGTTAAGCAGGTTTACATGGCAAACGAGAAACCCTAGACAAAACAAAACACGATACTTCTTTTGTTGCTAGTTTAACATACGGGGTGCGTGTAGCAACTAATGCCAAAAGCCAAACTTCGTTAAACGCGTGACCCCCGTGTGGATTTGAGTTCATAAAATCCACAAGCCCGTTCATGTAAAAATTTCTATAGCAAGACTAAGATGAGATCCAAGGAATTTGATGTAGTCCATGTTCAAGTCAACCAGCATACTAAGAGCAGCATAGAGGGATCATGGCAAAATTCAAACCTTGTAGCAAAATCACATCATGTCGTCGAGCAAAGAAAAGATCACATGACAGCGAAGCAAACAAGAAAATCAATGCCTCATATCAACATATGATCTAGCTAAACATGCATCTAATCAAGGATCGCTCTGATACCACTGTTGGGAAACGTAGTAGAAAACAAAAATTTCGTGCCTACGAGTTAAGAACCCAAGATCATCAATGATAGATTGCATACAAGGTTTAGGACAATGCTCACCAACAATTGCAGCGGGAGTTGGTGATGCGAGTGGAACAAGTTCTCACGATCCGTCCCACGATCTCTCCCACGAACGGATCTCCTCGTCAATTCCCTAAAACAATTCTCCGAGGAAGAAGAAGATGATCCTCGAAGCAAGATCAAAGCTATGATCTCTCCACCGGTATCCACACGTCCGGCATAGCAATCCGGCAGCGCTCCGCCCTCCAGAGAAGAACCCCTCCGAGAAAACTAGAGAGAGAAAACCCTATCGAGTTCCGATCTAGATTAGAATCTAAACCGGGGTCTAAAAGTGGAGGAACTAGCAACTATGGGGCAAGGGGGCGCAGGGGACTTGTGTGTCTCCCCCCCCCTTTGGCTCACCTTATATAGGTGGCCAAGGGGGTTGGTGCGCTGGCCTAGGGGGTTGGTGCGCTGGCCTAGGGGGTGGGGAGTCCAACTTGGACTCCAAACCTCCTAGGACTTTCCCACTAGGACTCCTTCCAAAATAGGATTGGGGAATCCTACTCCAAGTAGGATTCCCCCCCCCTTGTGGCGCCCCCACCTCCTGGCCGGCCAGGGCAGCCTAGGTGGCTTTTCCCCCAAGCTAGGGGGTGGGGACAGTGGGTGGTACTTCCCGGAACCTTCCGGAACCTTCCGTGACCTTCTAGAAGCTTCCAGGACCTTCCGGGACCTATCTGGATGGTTTCGGGACATTTCGGACACTTCTGGAGCACTTCCAAGACCTTACGGAACCTCTAACGAATGTTCCGTAGCTATCTAAATAGGTTTTGGAACAATCCATGTTATGGTTAACATGTCCGGTGAACACAACATATTGTTAAGTTGTCCATGGATCACCGAAACTATTTCGGTTAACTGCAAACTATCCCAACACCATTTTCATATGAACTAAAGTTATCTGAAACAATTCCAAAGTATCTTAGCCATAATCTTTGCTCTTTATTTGCTTCCACTAAACCTTCAATCATCCTATTATTCTAACAGATTACTGCACTTTAAGTGTGTGACCCAATAGGTTCGGTATTATGTGGACATGACTCGGAACGCTTTCCAGACTTACAGTCATTCGTCAATAATCAACAGCAGAGCCATGGACACCCATGTTGACTCCCACACATACACGAAAACACTTCGAGTGAACCTTTATGTTTATCGTATACTATTCCCTTTGCTTTGCGATATATGAAAAAGTTAGAGGAGAGAAGTTTGGCACCCATGTGAAACAACTTCTTGATCACAAGCCATCAGTTATCCTCATTGCTCGTTTGTCTTCATTCCTCATTTCGTATTCCGGTATCCCCGTGATTGAATCACAAAGTGTCTGGCCAGACGAGAATGGATACTGTTATACCGAGTGGGCCCTGAGTCTATATCTCTTCATCGTGAAGGAGCTAGACACACTGTCCAATGTACCTAGTCTCGAACTATCACCGTTACTAGACACACTGTCCAATGTACCCAGAACTTATTTTACTACTTCCCATTTACGGGAAGATTCATCTAAGAACCAAAGCAAATCTTCTTGTGTGAAGCAACTTGACATTCTCATGGTCTAAGGAACTATGTATATAATAACATTTTATGATATGACTTATAACGTTGTTTACGATGAGTTCTCTAAGTATATCATTTAACACTGGGGTCGGTTCAACATCATTGTTCTGATAACAATATGCTCTCATTGCTATTGAAATCCTTATTACAAGAACAATGTCCATGATTAAGAAAACATAATCATCAATAAGCACATGGGCTGGTCTTAGAGGCAAAACCAGGAACTCTTGTTGTTTACATTTCCACACATGCATATGAGTTTTCTTCTGAATCTCATAGTCGTGATCATTGCAATTATAGCACAGAAATATAAACATTAATTATGAACATGAATATATAAATAATAACACACTTTATTATTGCCTCTAGGGCATATATCCAACATCTGGACCACGAAGAAATTCTGGTAGTGATGGGTATGATGTGGCTGTCAGAAAATCTTGCCGGGAGACTTTCTTCTGCTCCCTGTTTCATGGTCTTCCTTCCTGGATCATGCAGATCCGTCCGTGTGCGGTTGTGTATTCGTCCTCTTCCACGGGTGTTGCATGCCTTTGCTGGATGGTGGGCGACTAGTCGTGGCGGCATGGTAGGAGTCGGCGGGGCGTCGTGTGCGATATGCCTAGGAACTACATTTACGACTGGTTGGGGGCGGGCGGTGCGTTCCAGCTCTTATCTTATAAAAGTTCATTGAAGCGCCTGTAATTTCTTATTGTGTGCCCTAATCTGTACTCTCCGTGCTCATCCTTTAATCTGTGGAGCGTGCGAGGTCCATCGAGTTGTTCTTTTAGCAAGCGGAGCGCTCAGGTGTCATCGCGCGGTTGCCGTGGTCGCCACTCACGTTTTTGGTTGTGTATCAGGTAATCCTGGTTGTACCTTCTTGGTGGTCGGCTGTCCTCACGGCGTCTGCCATCTCTATCACCTGGGAAACTAGCCGCGACCATGTCGGCTCCTGTGTCGTCGTAGAAGTTGCGCATGGGTCTTTTCCTTCTATAGTCAAAACTTTTGTCCCTGTCGTAGTAGTCATAGTTGCGGTCATCGCGAGTGGCCGCGATGTCAGCCTTGTTGCGCATGGAGTCTTCACCGTCGCCCAGTTGTTGGCGTTTTCGAGTAGCTCTGCGAGCGTGCGGACCTTAATCTGTCCTAGCTGTTGTTTGAAATTGATGCGTTAGAGTCCTCGTCTGAATGCGTCGATGGAGCTTTCGTCTTAGCCTCGTACTGTAAGTCCTCACGGTCGGCGCCAATTGATGAGGATCGTCCTCGGTAAATCCCATGGTTAGGAACCCAGAGTTTAGATCGTAGAGAGAGGAGTGTAGGTTGGCGATGCTCGTCGTCTAACAAGAGACAGGGATTAGCCAGGTACAGGGCTCTCCATCGGTAAAACCCCTACTTCCTTCTCGATGTATGATACTCTCTCCTCGATGGTTACCCCAAGTGGAAGGTGAAGTGTAGGATAGCGGCAAATTTACCTCAGTGAAGATACCAAGGTTTGTCTCCAGTAGGACTCCGGAGATGATAAGTAGGTGTGAACGGTACAACTGACATGGACCTGCACACAACACAAATAACTTTGCTTCCCAAGGAGTACAGAGAGGTTGTCAATCTCTCCGGCCTTGTTGTTCACAAAGGATCAACGCAACAGATAATAATGATAATGGTGATCGCAACTAGAAAGTAAAAGCAGGAAAATAAAAGAGCATGTAAACAGTGATGAGAATATGGATCGGGGTCTCGTGATGTTCACTAGTGATGTCTCTCTCTCAAAAGACGATAAAACTGCTATGCGAGGTTGATACGTCCAAAACGTATCTATAATTTCTTCTTTCTCCATGCCTCTTTTGTGTGATATTGCTATGGTATTGATGAACTTCCATAAACTTTTGATCATATTTGGACTAACCTATTAACTCAGTGCACCCCAGTGCCAGTTCCTGTTTTCTGCTATTTTTCTATTTCAAGTTTCCCCCATATTAAAAGTTCTCATAAAATTCGGGAAAAATACAATAAAAAATCAGCGCAGAAGAAGCTTCGGGAATCACCGAGGGGGGGGCCAGAGGAGACCCACCAGGGCCCTAGGCGCCCTCCCGGCGCGCCCTAGGGTGGGGCCGCGCCAGGGGGCCGCCTGGACCCCTGGTGGCCCCCCTGGCTTCCACCCTTCGCCTATATATCCCTCGTGACATGAAACCCCTATAACGGGAACCCTCTTTTGCGATCTCTCCTCTGTTCCGCCGCCGCCGCGCTTCCAAGATCGGGAGCACCAAAAGACCTCTTCCCGGCACCCTGTAGGACGGAGGAATCACCTCCGGGAGCTTCTCCACCACCATGGATGCTTCCCGGATGAACCGTGAGTATTCCACCTTGGACCATGGGTCTATGATCAGTAGCTATGTGATGTTCTCCTCCCCTCTTTGTTCTTCATGGATTAGTCCTCGTGAGCTGCCCTACATGATCGAGGCACATATGTAATCTTTCTGCTGTTGTTATGCTGAGTTTGCTGGGATCTGATGGATTATGAGACTATGTTCAGATTTTGTGTGAGTAATATATTTGATTCTCCTCTTTTATATTTATGTTTAGAGTAATTCTTGCATGTTCTCCGTTGCTCTTTATTGCTTTGGCCAAGTAGTAGGCAGTGACTCCAAGAGGGAGCGTTATGCATGATTGTGGGTTGATGCCCCCTGATGACTAGCTTGAGTGACAGAAACATGAGTCTAGGGGATGTGTTGTTGCCACAAGGGGGAAACAACGGTGCTTGTACTTGCGGGTGCAAGGATTGTTTACTTTACGCAAAGTTCTTTAATGCAGTTGTCCGTTTCTTTGAGTTTACACTTTGGGTGGTGACGAGGGGGTGACCCCACGACTCCTATGAATGAGCCTACCCGGTGTACTAGAAGACAGAAGGCCCACAAAGATGCCGCCTGGGCCCAGCCTTGGCCCACTAGTGGCACCGACGTAGGAGTCCGCGAGTCATAAGGAAGGTGCAAACTTGCCGTATGGAACAAGATCATGGTTAGGAAACCTCATCTGTTATCAGGACGGACTCCCCGAGACCTAGCCTAATATATAAGGGCTAGGAGGGGAGACGTCGAGATGAAGAAATACACAATCTGTAACCTAGCCTTGTGCGCACTAGCCTCGGCTCCTTTGTAATCGCCATCTCCAATCAATAATATTGAGCAGAAACGTATCCTCCTGTTAGCCGACGAGCTTATCGTCCAACCAGTGCCTCTCATGACTAACCCAGGGTCCCTGACCATGGTATTTGCCGGGGTACATCCCCGTCAATTGGCGCCGTCTGTGGGAACTACACAGGTTGGAAGTACGATCTCGGCGGTTCCGTCTCCAGCAAGCCGTAACTCAAGGGCAAGAACCAGATGCAATCTACCTGAGGAACTCAAGATCAGGGCGAACATCTCAGTCGTGCCAAGACCAATACTACGGAGGCAACCGAGCCCACCGCCAGCGAAGGAGAACTCGACGGTCCAAAAGAATGGCACGAGGGTTCTACACGGAGACCCTGATCGACGAACTACAACATGAAGAAGAGGACCTGCCGTCCACTCAACGACCCACCGCCACCCGGGCACCCGCCGCACAACAAGACAATGACTCCGAGCTCGAGATCAGCGACCGCCAAGACCATTGCCAACAAGGAAGATATCGATGACCCAGAAGGCAGGCTCGAGGAACCTACGGAGTGATTCTACCCGACGAGTCGAACTATACAGCCGCACAATCGCCGACCACTCGACGACCCGCCGCCGCGCGGACAGCCACCACCCGTCAGGATAGCGACTCCGAGACTCGGACCGGCGAATGCTATGACCCAGACCAGAGGCCAGATGAATTCGCCAATCTCATAAGGAACTAGAATCTAAGTGCAGGGATCGAAGTCGACCCGCGAGCTCACGAGCACCCAGCGGACCACGCGCTATTCTTCCAAATCTCAAGGAGGAAACGGCACGCCGGGTCTGGCAAGCTCACGATCAGGGAACAGCTAGAAGGACCATGCACGATCCACTGCTTCGAAGAAAACTGGGGAAACATCAGATCGAGCCAAACTCTGGGAGACTGCCGCATGTTCAATGAAATCGTCGACAGCCTCAAGGAGGAAAAACAGCAAGAAGCCAAGCGCGTCGGACGAGCTGAGCAGTCGACCACTGAAGGAAAGGTGTGCACGATCCAAGAAGCAAGGTATCGCAAGCCCAACAGGATGCCTACAACCTGCAGGCTAGAGCATCCGAGAATCTTAACGCAGTCGAAGTCTACCAGCTACACGACGCAGAAACCAGCATCACGTTCTCCCAAAGCGACCACCCGCCTGCATTCCCAAGGCCGGGGCACGCGCCCCTGGTCCTCGATGCTCAAATCGGAGGGTACGACATGGACAGAATCTTCATGGACGGAGGCAGGAGCATGAACATAATCTTCGTCAGCACCCTGCGCAAGATGCTGATCCCTCGATCAGTATGAAAGAATTCAAGCACCATGTTATACGGAGTAGTCCCAGGAGAAGCAGCTATTTCCCTTGGATTAATCGAGCTCGAAGTCGTCTTCGGCAACAGACGCAATTTCGCAAGACGGACCCTCGAGTTCGGAGTACTCGATTGGCAATCACAGTACCACGCCATATTGGGGCGTCCAGCGTTCGCACAATTCATGGCGATTCCGCACTACGCCTACCTTAAACTCAAGATGCCAGGATCCACGGGCGTCATCACAGTCAACGGGAGCTTCATCAAGTCAGACAAATGTGACCGCGATTTCCACAAAGTCTCTGACACCTTCGGAGCCGAGCAAGAACTCACAGAAATAGCCATGGCGACAGACAAGAGTATCTTTCCGCTAGCAAGCCGAAGCGAGTCAAAAGAGTATGGACGGGACTTCAAGATCGACAGCGACACGGTCACCCACCAAGTTCACCCGACAGACCCAGAAAAAACAGTCCGCGTGTACGCCCACCTCCCGGAAGAGCAAGCGACGGCCCTCATCACTTTCCTCCGCGAAGAATGGGAAATCTTTGCCTGGTGCCCAGCCGACATGCCAGGAGTACCGCGCGAGTTCGCAGAGCATGGGCTGCGCGTCAAGCCAAACACCAAGCCAGTGAAGCAGGCGCTACGAAGATTCTCAGAACCCAAACGCAGAGCAATCGTGTCGGGACCCGGGGTTAGCGTATGCAAGTCCTGCTACAACATAGTCATATGGAGAGCCGAGAACCATACCCACTTGTCTAAGCAGACAAGGCCAAGCACAGAACGTTCTCGGAAAGCATCGTACGTGAGGGGCATCCCATCCAGGACGGATGATCAACTGAGATGGATCCTTATCGTCCGCACACAAGTCTAATGATATGGGTGATGAACTCCCATATTCAAAGACAAGTCGCCTCAACCATACTATCGACTATCTCATAACTCTTACATAGACTTACTCCAGCCCGATCACTTAGTCGGGGTCTAGGGCGGGCTTGATCATACCACAAAGTGTGCACGAGACGGAGTCTCGAGCAATCGCATCGCGATGCCCCAAGCTTCGCACATCTAAGGGCCACTTGGTGTATGAAAGACCGCCAGCCAGATCACAACTAAGGTCTCGAAAACCCATACAAAGGCATGCATGTTATAAACATACACGCAGCACACATGCCTTGTATGAACAACAGGTATCATTGCAATTCCCTACAAAGTATACATTTTATTGATAACTCTCACAGAGTGCACACAGAGATCACAAGTATGTGATCCAACATTACAACAGACAAGCAGAAGCAAAGTATGTTTGAGTACAGACAAGTTTAACAAATGGCTTAAGAAGCCTTATTTAAACACAAGCCCTCCACGAGGAAACCAGTCGTCTGACTGGGACTAGACTAGCTTGATCTTCAGTCGTCGAGCTCGATGAAAAAGCCACCTTCGGGGTCAGTGGGTTCATCTAAAACATAGAATAAGCAAACGTGAGTACAAAGTCGTACTCAGCAAGACTTACATAGGAGCTATACTACTCATGCACATGTATCAAGGTAAAGGGAGGTGGGGTTCAATTGCAGAAATGCCAGCTTTGACTTGGTTAGTCCTGAACTATGAGTACCAGACTTGAGGTAAGAAGCGTACACGAGTCCACTACTTTAGAAGTATCCAGTTCAAGTTTTCTAATAATCAAGCTAAGCTTTCCAAGCAGTCCTTAACCGCGGACGCGGCTATTCGAATAGTTTTGTTAACCCTGCAGGGGTGTACCGCTACACACACATGATCATCAGTTACTGCCTTTGATGTCGACACCATTCAAGGGGTGTCAGCGAGGATGCTCACCACAACTGTTACCTCATAGCCTATCTAGTCCAAGAAAGCCACCTACCTGGGTTGGCTACCACTATCGTGAACCCGGCCGGTTTACCGAATTGGACCCAGGTAATGTGTGGGTGGTGCATAAGCCGGTCATGGTTGAGCCGTTCTCTCACTAACAGCCAGGCCACAAGCCTACCAGAACTCCGAACTACCGCGACATCTGGGCATCGAAAGGGATGAGTTAATAGGTTGAGAGGGGTCAGTGACCCAATGTGTGGTTGTACTCTTCATCTTGGATCACCACACAAGAACTCAGACTTAAGGCGGTGTTCAACGAGACAACCCACCTTGTACTCCTACACAGCCTCTCATCGTTCACCTTGTATTAGGGTAGATTCACCAACACCTTTCCACCAACATCAACATGATCACTACCATGCTGACTCACATAGCAGTAACATCACTGTATCACTCTAAGCATGCAATAAGCAGTAACAATTGCAGGGGCCACATGATATCAATCAACTCCTACATTTGCTAGGATTGTGGTTTGCCTACTACTGTGGCAAATGATAGGTCATGCAAAGGGATGGGTTCATCTATGCGGTAGAAACGTAGCATGGTAATCATCCTATACAATGCATAAGCGAGACATGAGAGGGAAGTGGGATTTTGTCGACATGATCAATGGGGGTTTGCTTGCCTTGCTGACGAGGTTCGGGGTCGGGGTCTTCAACGAAGGGGGCAGCCTCCTGTTCCGGTTCCACCTCTACTCGACAAACAACAAACAAGGTAGAAAAGTAAATAGAATGCACAATCACATGGTTGAAGGTTGAAACTTGATGTATATGCTTTGATGTGTGAAGCAATTCCATTTAAATGGAGTATATTGCAAATTGAATTGCAAATTCAAACTCCAATTTGAATTCAATTTAGCCAAGTTGCACATGACATTGTTTGATCAAGTTAAAACATTTTCAAATGTGTATGATATGCCTCTGAAGTTCAAGTATAATGTGATATGTTGATATGGTTCAAAAGGCAAAAGCATTTGAAATGAATTTGATTTAATTCTATTTAAAACAAATAGCAAATGCTATTGGTCACATTTTAAATCCAACTCAAACATAGTTGAAAGCTGGATATTTGGATAGCTTATTTTCTCCTGATCATTTTTCATATATTATTTGTTAAATTTGGAGTTAATATGAATTTTCTATGAATTTTCAAAGTTTCAGCCTTTTTTTGGAATTTTCTGTATTTTTCTGATTTTCTTTTAATCTGGAAATTCTTTTATTGCGTCATGCTTGCGCAAGGGTAACGTGGGGGGGGACTCTGACGTGTGGGGCCGGGGTGTCAGTCACTGGGTTAATTAACCCGGTTAGTTTAAACTAACCGGGGGGGATTAGGCCTTGGGCCCACTTGTCATCGGCTCTTGGGTTCATTAGGGGGTGGTTAACGTTTAAACACGCCGGCCACGTGGACCTCACCGGCGGCAAGTCGCCGGCGACCATCCCGTGCGGCGGCGTCCTCTGCAACGGCGTTCCCGTGGGCCAAATCGGGCGCTGCTTCCACCAGGTTGAAGCCCTCGTCAACGCGCGTCGATTGGGACTGGTTGGAGAGGCTGGGGTGCTCTGTACGCTCGCTGGCGACGAGCTTTGCGGCAAAAGGGGCACGGCCGCGAGGTGGAAATCGTTACAAGGCACCATTTGAAGCGGGGCTGGGATCAAACGAAGCAGCAGTGCGTGGGGTTTGCGAAGGACATGACCGTGGGGTGCTGGGGTTCAAGGTTGTGCGGCGAGGAACTTCCCGGCGGCGAGGTGCCCCGGCTCCCATGGAAAAAGGCGGTACAGGCCAAGGGGGCAACCATGGAATAGATGGGGTGAAGCAGAAGCTCACCACGGTTGCAGTGGAGGCGGTGGTGTGGTCGGAGGAGCTCTGTGGCCGGAGTAATTGGCGACGGCAATCTGCGGCTCCGACGAGGTCTCGATGAAGCTGGCGTCGTCTGCTGAGGCGCTCGGGCTTGATTGACTGGGGGGAACGGTGAAGCCGTCTGCTGCGGTTCTTCTGGACACGGTGGCACGGCTCGGGGACGACGGTGGCTGCGTGGACTCGGCGGCGTGCTCCACGGCGGTCCTCGGGCGGCGAAGAAATCGAGCGTAGGAGGAGGGGAAGAAGCTCTAGAGGGGGGGAAAGGAACGGGGCGGCCGAGAGGTGTCTACAGGCGTGGCTAGAAGGCCCGGGAGGCGCCAGGCATGCAGGTGGCCTGGCGGCCGCGGCATGCCGGCCCTCGAGCTGCTTGCCGCCGCGCTGGAAGAAGACAAGGGGGGGTCCAGGTGGGCTTGGGCCAGGGGGCGTTAAGTTGGGCCAGAAGCAAGGTAAGCCCTTTTTTCCTTTTTCTATTTCTTTTTCTTTTCTGTACTTTGTTTTGGCTAGCTAAAAGAAATAGCAAACCAATTTATTAAATGCTGAAACTTTTTATGTGGCATAACAATATACTAGGCTAGCCACTTGTAAAGTTTGAACATTTTTAAAATTCAAATAATTTGAATCTTAAATCAAATAAGGGTTTTTGATTAATTCCAAGGCACTGTTTGAATATTTGAAAAATCCATGAGCATGGGGTGGGTCCCACATCACTTGAAATGTGCTCGAACTCATTTATAAGACTTTTCAAAAATCTAACGTGCATTTTTGGAGAAGATTTTTATCTGGCCTTTTGAATTAACTCATCTGGGGGGGTTTCTTCTCCCATTTTTCTTTTGAATTTGATTTCAAATGATTTTTTTGAAATTTTTAACATGATGCAAGAAGACTTTGATCCTAGCACATTACCTAACAGAGGGTTCTGACAAATCGGGGAGGAAGTCAACCGACTACTCGACGCCCAATTCCTTCGAGAGACAAAGAAATCCACTTGGGTCGCCAACCCTGTGCTGGTCCCCAAGAAAGACACGGACGTACTGCGAATGTTTGTCGACTACGGGCCAATCAACAAACACTGCCCAAAGGATCACTTTCCCCTGCCAAGAATCGACCAGATAATCGACTCGACAACAGGATGTGATCTACTATCGTTCCTCGACGCTTACTCAGGATACAATCAGATCAGGATGAAGGAAGAAGACGAAGAGCATACGTCATTCATCACCCCTTACGGCGTATTCTTCTACAGGACAATGCCTTTCGGACTCAAGAACGCAGGTGCTACATACCAGCGAATGATGCAAGCATGCTTAAAAGAGCAAATCGGAAGAAATGTACAGGTCTACGTGGATAACATCGTCATCAAAACCTACAGCGCAAACACACTACTCGACGACCTGTTTGAGACCTTCGCAGCACTCAACAAATACAGAATCAAACTCAACCCGAAGAAGTGCGCGTTCGGCGTCCCAGACGGGAAGCTGCTCGGGTACATGGTCTCTGCTCGAGGAATCTAAGCGAACCCCGAGAAAGTTCAAGAAATCGCGAGGATGCAGGAACCAACCAACATCACAGGCGTGCAGCAGCTCACCGGAAGACTCGCAGCCCTGAGTCGTTTCATCAGCAGATTGGGAGAACGCACGTTGCCATTCTACCAGTTGCTGAGAAAAGGAGAGAAATTCGAGTAGACTGAAGAAGCCCGCAAAGCATTCGTGGATCTGAAGAAGACATTGTCGACATCACCGACCCTGACGGTACCCAAAGAAAAAGAACAACTATACCTCTACGTAGCAGCACGCAACAGCGTTCTAAGCACAGTACTCGTCGTCGAGCACAAAGAGGAAGAAAAGATCCAGAGCATACAGAGGCTGATCTACTACCTCAGCATGCTCATGACAAAATCCCAGCAGCGGTACCCGCACTACCAGAAGCTACTACTGGCCATCATCACGACCTCAAGAAAGGTGTCGCACTATTTCGACGAGAACCCCGGAGCGACTGGGCGAGTCGCCGAGTGGAACATCGAGCTCAGTCCGCAGGACCTACAATTCAAGCACCCGACAGCAATCAAGGCCCAAGTACTCCCAGATTTTCTGGTCGAGTGGACGGAGGTTCATGGACAATGTTCTTCGACGGTTCCAAAAGACAGCAAGGAGCCGGAGCAGGAGTCGTTCTAGTCTCCCCCAAAGGAACCAAACTCAAATACATCCTCCAGATCAACTTCAGCCACGCCTCCAACAACGAAGCCGAATACGAGGCACTGCTCTATGGCATGCGTATGGCCAAAACATGCAGTATCACTCGCCTCGTAATCTACGGAGACTCCAACCTCGTCGTCCAACAGGCGATGAAAGACTGCAATGCAGTAGCCGACAACATGGAGGCCTATCATAAGCTCTACAACACACTCGAAGGAAGTTTCGACAGCTGCGAGCTCAATTATATCCCCAGAGCAAACAACACAGAAGCCGACGAACTCGCAAACATCGGCTCGACTCGAGGACCAGTACCACCCGGCGTCTTCCTTGAAAGCATCAGCCAGCGATCCATCAAGGAGAAACCAGCAGCACAAGAGGCAGCTGTAGATGACGACACCACAGATCCAGCACAAGTGGCATCAGCAAGTCCATCTGAAGGCAACATCAGCCAAGAGGTTGAACCTACGGATTCAACAGCACTTGAAGGACCAGCATGGACAAGACCATTCCTCCGATTCATAATCGACGGCACACTACCGCAAGACGTCTCAGCAGCCCGACGCATCAGCCGCCGATCCAATGCATTCACAGTCATCAATAGACAGTTACACAAGCGAAGCATCACCCAGATACTCCAGAAGTGCATCGATGAAGAAGACAGCAAAGCCCTACTACTCGAAATCCACGAGGGCACATGCGGGCACCACGCGAGAAGGCGAGCGCTCGTATCTAAAGCGTTCCGAGCAGGGTTCTACTGGCCCACTGAGATGAAAAATCCAGAAGACATCGTACGACGCTGCATCGCCTGTCAAAAATTCGCCAGCAGGCCGCACGCCCCAGCCTCAGAACTCAAGACCATACCACTATAATGGCCCATCCCCACCCGGGGACTCGATATGGTGGGCCCACTGAAGAAATCATAAAAGGGAGGAAGAACTCACATGCTAGTAGCAGCCGACAAGTTCACCAAATGGATCGAAGCAGTGCCCATCACCAGCTCCACAGTCCTCACGGCGGTGAACTTCATCAAATCAATCATCTTCAGGTTCGGGGTGCCACACAACATCATCATGGACAATGGCACAAACATCTCAGCAGCAGAATTCCAGATCTTCTGCGAAGAACTAGGCATCAAAATCAACTATGCATCAGTCGCACACCCACAATCCAACGGCCAGGTGGAAAAAGCAAACGGCCTAGTATGCGGAGGACTCAAAAAGCGCCTCCTCGCACCACTCGAGCAGGCCGCGGGCAACTTGGTAGAAGAGCTCCCTGCCGTACTATGGAGCCTACGCACCACCCCGAATACTGCAACCCAGTACACACCTTTCTTTATGGTGTACGGGTCGGAGGCGGGGCTACCACATGACCTCAAATTTGGGGCACCCCGGATCTCAGGGTACGAAGAAGAGGAAGCAGAAGAAGCGCTGCAAGATGACAAAGACACAGCAGACGAAGCAAGGGACACAGCCCTAGCAAAGTCAGGGGGATACCAGGACAAACTGCGAACTTACCAAAGCAGTCGCCTGCGCACCAGAACCTTCAATAAAGGCGACCTTGTCCTACGGCTCATACAAGGGAAAGTTCACAAGCTCGCCCCCCAATGGGAAGGACCGTTCAGAATCACAGAAGTCATAGGAGGAGGCGCCTATAGACTGAAGAAGCCGAAGACTGACGAGGACGTGGGAAATCCATGGAACGTAGTGAACCTACGCCTGTTCTACCCATAGTCTACACCAGTCATGCTCATCCTGGTAGCTCATCTAAACCTTCGATGCAATGAAATGATGTTGCCCAAATCCTACCACAACAAAGCACTCGGGGGCTATAGCAAAAAACCTCCCCCCGAGAGATGCTATCGTCGCAATCGCGATATCTTACCAAAGCACTCGGGGGCTGGAGCACAAAAAACTCCCCCCGAGAGACGCTATCGTCGCAATCGCGATCTCTTACCAAAGCACTTGGGGGCTTGAGCACAAAAACTCCCCCCGAGAGAAGCTATCGTCGCAATCGCAATCTCTTACCAAAGCACTTGGGGGCTTGAGCACAAAAACTCCCTCGGGGGCTTGCGCACAAAAACTCCCCCCGAGAGACGCTATCGTCGCAATCGCGATCTATTACCAAAGCACTCGGGGGCTCGAGCACAAAGACTCCCCCCGAGAGACGCTATCATCGCAATCGCGACCTCTCACAAAAGCACTCGGGGGCTCAAGCAAAAAAACTCCCCCCGAGAGACGCTATCGTCGCAATCGCGACCTCTCACAAAAGCACTCGGGGGCTCAAGCACAAAAACTCCCCCCCCCCAAGAGAGACGCTATCATCGCAATCGCGACCTCTGACAAAAGCACTCGGGGAATCAAGCACAACAACTCCCCCCGAGAGACGCTATCGTCGCAATCGCGACCTCTCACAAAAGAACTCGAGGGCTCGAGCACAAATACCCCCCGAGAGACGCTATCGTCGCAATCGCGATCTTTCTCAAAAGCACTCGGGGGCTCGGTTGCAATATCTCCTCCCGAGAGACATTGTCGTAGCTCATGTAGTCCAAAGCTCAAAAGTGACCAAGCAAAAACCCATCGACAAGCGCCACCCGTTGAACTCTTTTCGGAATCAAAGGGAAAGACACGGATACAACTAGATGGAACACCCTGTACTCCGAAGAAATACGGACGGAGCGCAGGACGCAGACAAATATTTAAGTCTTCACCCAATCGCCAACGATCAACTAAAGACTTGGGGGCTACTCCCATAGGGAGCATTGTCGCACACCCGATAAAAGACAGGAAATAATGGAAGAATGACAAAGGAAACAGATCTTAGCCTATGTTCGACTCTTCGACTCAAACGTAGCCTCGGGGGCTACTCCCATCGGGAGCGCTGTCGCGCAGCCGATAGACCCCACAAAGCGAAGTTCTAATGGACTTGAAGACAGCTTTCGATCGCCAAGGACTCGAAGACAACTCTCGTTTGCAAAGGACTCGAAGACAGATTCCATTACAAAGACTCAAGCATAGTTCGCATTACAAGGGCCCGAAGATCATTCTTAGTACAATAGATTCGAAAGTATATTGGATAGAAGGCAGCTCTGATTTCTCGAGGGAAATCCTCATTACATGGAGAACTAACCTAGTTACAAAAGGCACAAATAAGCCTACAACATCAGTCACCCAAGGAATTATGACTTCTACATGAGTGCCCATGCTGGGATGATTGGCACCAAGACATCAAGCATCATCACAGACAGGGGAGGAGTCGAAGCAAAACGCTCATGATGTCAATGACATAACAAAAGGTGAAGCTCGACTTATTTGCAGAACAGTTGAAGATGGTGCTCCACCAGCTTCTTCTCCAGCTCCACTCGAGCTGCCGGCGAAGATGACGCTGCCACCTCCAGTTCTACAAGGTCGCCTGGCGCGCCCGCTTGACTGGTGGTTTGACGTCGAGATCCTCTTCAGAACCGGAGGGGGAAGCAGTTGAAGACGGCTCCGCATCAGCACCCGAAGAGTCACCGGAGGAGGAAGCAGTTGAAGACGCAGACGAAGGACTCCTCGACCTGTCAGAACCATCACTGCATGTCTCCGGCCAGTACGGATCCATGCGGTTGCCGCTCAGGTCAAAAGCGCGGATGACAAGAGTGTCTTTACCATCAAAACGGCAACAAAGAGTTTCACCATCACGCAGGTTCAACCGACGAACAAAGGATTTCCAGCCAAAGCCAAGAAAAATCAAGCGGGAACTATCGATCTCCAACTTAACATAAGAAGGAGATCGAGCGCACCCCTGAAGACGAAGCAGCAAGCCATCAAGGCCACGCACAGAAACAATGGCAGCAAATGCAGAAGGAAGAAGAATACGAGCAGCGCCCCGGCCAAGGATGTGCAGGAGAAAGTCATAACACCAAACACCCTCCTCCGAGGAAGAGGAGGAAGGAACCAACGCTGCACCATGACGACCACCGCGAGAAGAACGCGGAGTACGACCACCACGGCCGCGGCGAGCACGACCACGGTCAGTCATACCAGCTCCACGCTTTGGTGCCATGAGAAGAGGAAGAGAAAGAGAAGCAAGATGAGCAGAGGACGAATACGGCTGCTAGAAGAAAAAGAGGGGCCTATTTATAGCACAAACCCAACACAGATGCTCAGACGACGGGAGCCATTCAATCAAAGACCAAACACACCGGGTGAATCGAATTCCGAGGCAAAGATGCCTTCACACGGGCGGCACAGTGCGTTGGACGCGTCAAATCTCGCGTGGTTTCAATGCGCGCATCGATAACTCAACAGGCGGCTGCAGCACGCCACCAAAATCCATCATTATGACTGGTCATGCAGACATGACGGTTAGCAGCCAGAGCATCTTTTGACGGTCCTCCAGCATGGAGATATTTATCTTCACCAAACAAGAGGTAAATTAAAGAGGCAGTCAGCAGAAGAGGCAGCTTGCAAGCACCGGTTTTTGCATAGTTTAAATACATTTTTCAAATATATCTAACTCCCATCGGGAGCGTATCCATCCATGAGAGTTTTCGGGTGCTCCCTCACCCAGAAGTAAAAACGTGCTCGAGTGATTACTCGCACCCATGAGAGTTTCGGGTGCTCCCACACCCAGAAGTAAAAACGTGCTCGAGTGATCACTCGCACCCATGAGAGTTTCGGGTGCTCCCTCACCATGACGCAAGATGAGTAGACCTGCACTCGCTAGATCTAGCGGTCCTGGAGTATCGGGTGCTCCCTCACCCCGAGAACAAAAGCGATATTCGAGTGATTACTCGCAAAACTCTATATACCAAGCACTAGACGACCTCCCGAGCAAATATCCCTCTACACCCGAGCACTCCAAGAAGCTCCACGAGTGACCGCTAAAACCACCCACTTGATTGTTTATTCCAAGTGGGTTCATTATCTACCAGGCTCCGCGCCTCAATAAGAATACATGTTCCTGGAACACGATACATTGTGCCCAGATGCCACGCAAGCTTAGCGTGTAGGTAAGACCCCGCTGCGAAGATCGGCCGGGCTGGGACTTGCCGAAGAGCGATTTCACTCCCAACCTTTACTGGCAGAAAAAGTCGGGAGGACGCGCCTAAGCTACGAACTTTACTGGCAGAAATTGATCACTGTCAGACCTGCAGCGGCATGAATTTTTCTAGACACCAGTGTTCCAAGCTCATGTCGAGGGACATGGGTTTGATTGTGCTACTGCGGTTTTTGCCACTAGTGCAGTTCACCAAGGCTTGATCAGTCGACACCTTGGGCCCTTTCAGCTTAGAATCCCTCGAAACAGGTTTTGTCATGGCCCCAGACTGCCAGCGACCCGCGGTTGAACCGTGCATACATCAAAACGACGCTAGAGTGGATTCGAGTCCCTGCGCGCCTCTTCGAGTCCCTCAGGCACTCGGGGGCTACTGACGAGGGGGTGACCCCACGACTCCTATGGATGAGCCTACCCGGTGTACCAGAAGACAGAAGGCCCACAAAGATGCCGCCTGGGCCCAGCCTTGGCCCACTAGTGGCACCGACGTAGGAGTCCGCGAGTCATAAGAAAGGTGCAAACTTGTCGTACGGAAAAAGATCATGGTTAGGAAACCTCGTCTGTAATCAGGACGGACTCCCCGAGACCTAGCCTAGTATATAAGGGCTAGGAGGGGAGACGTCGAGATGAATAAATACACAATCTATAACTTAGCCTTGTGCGCACTAGCCTCGGCTCCCTTGTAATCGCCATCTCCAATCAATAATATCGAGAAGGAACGTATCCTCCTGTTAGCCGACGAGCTTATCGTCCAACCTGTGCCTCTCATGACTAACCCAGGGTCCCTGAGCATGGGATTTGCCGGGGTACATCCCCGTCAGGTGGGATTCGCAAATTAATACCAGCGAGATGTTCTGAATAGATATCTCAAGGTGGATGATTAGTAGGTAGATGCAGATGGATTTCGGTCTACTTGTCTTGGCGTACCGCCCATGCTTTTGAGCCTCTTCCTTTCTTTATAGCATAGTTAGCATTGGTTTCAATTGCCCACCTATAATTTGTTATCTCGCATGGCTATTTTATCGTCTTTTGGGAGAGAGACATCACTAGTGAACATCATAGGACCCCGGTCCATATTTTCAATATTTTTTACACCCACAATCAATTTACTGCTTTATTTACTTTTCCGTTTCTATCACTATCATTATTATCCCGTGCGTTTTATCCTTTGTAAACAACAGGGCCGGAGGAATTGACAACTCCTCTCTACTCGTTGGGAAGCAAAGTTATTTGCTGTGTGTGCAGGTCCAGGTTAAGTAAGCAACCTTAAGTCGTGAACGGCGCCATTGTTCACTTCACCACCTTCTTGTATCTGTTGGAGTCCTACTGGTCGATCCTAAACCTTAGCATCTTCGCTAAGGGAAATTGCCGCTACGCTACATCTCACCGTCCACTATGGGTAACCAACGAGGGGGCGTTAAATCGTACCGGGGACTCCACTCTTCAAGATAGAGGAGTTGCACACTATCTTTTATCTTTTCTTTTTAGTCTTGTTAGTTTACCTTTCAGTTTTTGCTTTAGTTCTCTTTATCAAAAATAAAAAATATAGTTATCTTGCTTGTTTCTACTATGGGTTCCTCCGAGAACACCAAGTTGTGTGACTTCACTAGTCACAACAACAGTGACTTTATCTGCAGTCCTATTGCTACACCTGCTACTTCAGCACCTTCTTATGAGATTAAACCTGCTTTGCTGAACCTTGTTATGAAAGACCAATTCTCCGGTGCTGGAGATGATGCTGCTTTGCACTTAAATAATTTTATTGAGCTCTGTGATATGCAAAAGTACAAAGAAGTAGATGGTGTTATCATTAAGCTTAAGATTTTTCCTTTCTCTTTGAGGGACGGAGCTAAAATCTGGTTTCAATCCTTGCCTAAGAATAGCATAGATTCTTGGGACAAGTGCAAGGATGCTTTGATTGGGAAGTACAACCCACTTGCTAAGATTATCCAATTGAGAAGCTATATTATGAATTTTAGGCTATTGGATAATGAACACATTGCCCAATCTTGGGAACGCATGAAATCTCTTGTTAAGAATTGCCCTACGCATGGTTTGACTACTTGGATGGTTATCCAAACTTTTTATGCAGGCTTGAACTTTACCTCGCAGAACTTGCTAGATTCGGCCGCGGGAGGAACCTTTATGTCAACTACACTTGGTGCTTCCACAAAATTACTCGATGAGATGATGACCAACTATTCCCAATGGCACACCGAAAGAGCTCCAACAGGTAGGGAAACTCTGTCGAGGAGATCTCCTCCCTAAATGAAAAAGTTGACTTGATTATGTCTATACTGACCAAGCAATGTCCTATTGATCCTCATGATGTTCCTTTAAATTCTTTGATTGCTCGAGATCAAGTAGATGTGAACTTTATCTCTAGAAACAACTTCAATTACAATGCTTATAGGAGTAATTTTGGTAGCATTCCTAGAGCGTTCCCCTCCAACAACTATGGGAACAACAACACTTATCCTAGCACCAAGAACTCCACTTATGAATTAGAGAGTATGCTTAAAGACTTTATCACTACCCAAAAAGCCTTCAACAAGAGTGTAGAGGAAAACCTAGACAAATTAGATAACCTCTCGTCGAAGGTAGACAATTTAGCCCATGAAGTAGAATTGCTTAAGATTAGAACTCCTCCTCCTGGGGAGAGGAAGGTCACTCCTATGAATGCTATTCAAATGCAAATTAATGAAAACATTAGGATGATGGCTAAACATAAAGAGAGATTGGCTAGAGAAAAGGAGGAAGAAGATAGAATTAAGAGCCTTCCTATACACCATACCATTTGCTACTATCCAAGTTGTTGAGGATATCCAAACTCTTAGCACCCAATGCACCCCTGGTCCCATAGGACCTATTAATGGTGATGCTATGACCTCAACCGTAGAAGAAGAAATTCCTATGACTATAGAAGATACCAAACAAGTGAGCCTAAAGGACACCACTACCACTTTACTTGATAGTAGTGACATTGATTTTGATAATTGCACCCTTTCTGAAGTTATCCGTTTCCTTCACAAGATGTCTAGAGACCCCCACACTAGCACACTTAATCTTGCCTTCATGGAGCAGATCACTAATGCTCTCATTAAAGCTAGGGAGGAGAAGCTTAGGGTAGAAGCCTCCATACCTAGAAAGCTAGAAGATGGTTGGGATCCTATGATTAAATTAAGTTGAATAACTTTTCTTGCTATGCTTTATGTGATGTTGGAGCTAGCACCTCCGTTATGCCCAAAAGAATGTATGATATATTTGAATTGAAACCTTTTGATTCTTGTTCTTTTGGTGTTCGTCTTGTCGATTCTTCCGTAAAGAAACCTTTGGGGAAGATTGATGATGTTCTTATAATTGTCATGAAAATTATGTTCCCGTTGATTTTACTATTATGGACATTGAATGTGAACCTTCTTGTCCAATTATTTTGGGACGTCCTTTTCTCCGCACCGTGGGTGCTATTATTGATATGAAAGAAGGGATTATAAAATTCCAATTTCCTCTCAAGAAAGGGATGGAACACTTCCCTAGGAAAAATATTAAGTTGCCTTTTGAGTCCATCACACGGGCTAGTTATTTTCTTGAAAAGACTTGATCTATTTGCATTAAGCCTAGCTAATGGCTTTAAAGAAACACTTTCGGGAGGCAGCCCGCAACGAATTTAGGATTTCCTTTTTGTTTTTCTTCTGTTTTTAGTGGTCTTGATGATTGTTACTACTGTAGCAACATCATTGTATCTTTAATTTTCAAGATTTTTGCCATTTATAGCCTCATATGACAAGGGAAGTGAAAGTTCTGACATGCTGTCCAGAAAACAGATTCTGTCCTCGTGACTAGAAAAATCACAGAAAAATCCCAGTTCATCTTTTTGAGATGAATTTTTTACACAGCGTGCTCTATACAATTACAGAACTTTCGTATGTTATGAGTTTTTTTTATTTGAGTGGCAGAAGTATCTAGAAAAAATTCTTTACTAGCTGCTGGTCTGTTTTTCACAGATTCTGTCCTGTTTTGTCTCTTCTTCATTTTTCAAACCTTAAGCTTGCTTTTTCTTTGCAAAAACTTTTTGGAAATCTTGAGAAACAGTATCTCTTCAAGAATATACTTTTTCCAGTAGAGGAAAAATTATTTTATTTGGGTACTAACCTCGTTAATCAGATTATGATGAGTTAAGTATGAAGGGAGTTTTCAAGTGTGCGAGGGAAGATGATGAAAGTAGATTCAGAAGTGTCAAGCTCTCAAGCTTGGGGATGCCCCCATGCATCCCCAAGAAATATTCAAGGAGACTCAAGCGTGTAAGCTTGGGGATTCCCCCGTGCATCCCCTTCTTCATCAACAATTATCAGTTTGTCTCTCGTCTCACTATATTTTTATCACTTCATGTGTTATGTGCTATGCTTGGAGCATCTCGCTCTTAGGTTTTATTTTTAGTTTTATTTAGCTTTGCTTTCTGTTCATAACAAGTTAGAACCCAGCTTTCTTTGTGTGGGAGAGAAACACACTCCACTTTCAAAATCTAGAACGCAACATAGGATTTTTCATGCTTATCTTTGTTGTGTGTGTTCTTTATCCTTTTCATAGCTATTGTCATGTTTAGCTCTTAGTTTTCATGCTTATGTTTTTAAGAGATTTTGTTTAGTTTGTGGCTGGAACTCTCTTGAGTTTTCATGTTTATCTTGTTTAGAGAGTTTGCCTGTTGCACTGAGTTTTGTGTCTTGACTTGAAGTAGGTAATTAAGGTTGCTATTCTTTTGTAGTAGTAACTTGCAATAGTTTTGAGGTATTGTTTTGAGTAATGTTTGGGATTTTGGTGTCAAGAGCTTTAGCCTATTAGTGATAGATGTGGTATTTTGGGAAATCTGTGTTTATTTTCAAAACTTACAAAATTAGTTGAGAACTTTAGCTACTAGATGGATCACTACTCTTTTGATGGGTCGAATATTAGAGTACACTCACGTAACATGAGTCGAGGATGCGCAAGGATAACCAAACCCCCATACACTCCTCCTCGGGGTACTTGTCTCTTTGTGAAACCTCCTTATTAGATTGAGAGTTACCGATAATAAGTGCATGAGTTCTTCGGACTAATGTGAGTATTCGAAAGTTGACACTTCCACCTTCCCATATTTTTCTAGCCTCTCCTGTGCCGTGCATTGCTTTCTTCTCACTCCGAGAGTTGGCGTCCACCTTCGCCGGTAAATCCAAACCCTTGGCATGATACGCTCTGTCATCATAAACCTCCTTATATCCTTCCTCAAAACAACAACCATACCTACCTATCAAGGCATTTCCATAGCCTTTCCGAGATATATTACCATGCAACATCCATTTTCTCATGACTTGATCTTCATGGCATACATGCTACTTGCTTCATCGATGAGCCGCATGATAGTTGGGCCTTGTCCTAATCATTGCTACATGACGCGCTAGTATCATTGCATATCCTGCTACACTTGAAGAGGCATGCATTTGCATACATCATGATAGTTACATCTTCTTTATGATTTGAGTACTTTTGTAAAGTGTGAAAGATCTTCTATACTTTTTGTAATATATAGAGTGTTACCCCTAAAGTGAGGAAAATATCCCAAAGTGAACAAATTAAAAGATCCCAAAGAGGACAAATGAGAGAAATAAAAAGAGCCATTGAGGCCACCAAAAAATACAAAAAAATATAAAATAATAGAGAAAAAGAAATAAAAAGAGAGAAGGGGGCACACTACTATTCCTTTTGAGAGGTCCACACTCGTACTCCCTCTTATATGTTGTACTCCATAGAGATTATCATTTATGCATCTAGCTATGTGGGGACCTTCACACTATAGAAATTGGCTTGTATATTCCAATGATGAGCCTCCTCAAATGAGCTCTAGGTCTTCTTGAGCAAGCAAGTTGGATGCACCCCCACTAGTTACATTGGAGAGCTTACCTTAGCTCATATGTGCATCCGTTGCATGGCAATCCCTACTCCACACATCATATCTATCATTTGGCTTTCTCTCGCCTATAATTGTCCTCATTGATGTGAGCCTTTCACACCTTTTTCTCTTCCTCCTCCACCATATTCTCTCTTTGCCATCCTAAGTGTCAACTTTCTTGCTTACGCTCATCCATTGCATGAGTGCTCAAAATGTCGAAAAGGAGTGGATCATTTTGACTTGTACCTGGCTAGTGGTCTGGGGATGAGTCAAGAAAAGATTCCAAAGAGTACCAAGTGTGAAAATTTAGTAAATTGAGTTATGTCAGAACCCCAACTAGGGTAAGTGCTAGGGCTTGTTTCACCCTTTGCATCATGCAAAAATTTCAAAAGAAATTCAAAATTGGGGAAAAGAAAGCCCTGAGAAATTAATTCAAATGGCCAGATAAGAATATTTTTCCAAAAATCATTTGAATGTTTGGAAAATTCCTAGAATTGTTGCTGATCATTGCAAAAGTGGTTTGGGTTCAATCCCAAGCTCATGGAATTTTCTAAAATTCAAAATGTGCTATGGAAATTAAATTTGACCCTTATTTGAATTGAAATTCAAAATATATTGAATTTCAAAAATGTCCAAATTCTATATGTGGCTAGCTACTAGTCACCTAGTATTAATAAAATTAGTTGCGCATTTTTATAAAATGTTTTGGTATTTATTTATCAGAGCAAACAAATGTTTTGGTATTTATTTACCAAAGGCCACTTACCTTCTGGCCCACCTGGCCCATATGCAACCGAAGACCAGCCCAGCCCACGGGAAGGGCAGGGGCGTCTTCTTCCTCTGCCGGAAGGAGGGCACGCCCAAGCCAGCGTTGACACGCGCGCAGGCCACCTCCTGCTTCGACGTGGAGGCTCCCCGTGCCATTAACCGCGCCTGGAAGCCTCTGGGCCTTCTCCTCCTTATTTCCCCCTCCCTTGGCGCCGTCTTCCTTTCTCCTTCCTCCATCCCGAGTCGCACCGAGCGCCGACCAGAGCAACCGAAAAGCTCCACCGTGGCCACTGGCCCCCTTCCGCCGCATCTCCATGTCCAAAGTGCCCGCCGTGGAGCCCCTCGTCGCCCCGGCCGATCGATTGGAGCCAAGAAACTCCCGAGCCAACGCCCACTTCATCTTTCTTCGCCGCGGACCTCCACCTCCGGCGAGCAATCAAGCCTCCTCCGGTGCTCCTCCGACGCCCTCGACCTCGCCATCAGATCCACGGTGAGCGCGCTCCCCTCTCGCAGGTCTCCGTTCTCCTCCCCGTTCTCTCCGTGTCGTCTTCGCCATGTCCAGCAGCTCCGGTCACCGCCTCCGTCGACCCAGCCGTGGCCACAAGCCCCCCTCGTTGCCCCGATGGCATAGGCAGACGCGCGACGTCGCGAAGCACCCCTAGCACTCTTCTTCTTCCCCCCCCCCCCCCCCCGTGCCCTAAATCTCCTTCCCGGCGAAGCTCCGGCCGTCTACAGTGGACTCCGGCGACGACGCCATTAGTGCCCCTAAACCGGCTGCTAATCCCCCTCCCTCCTCTCACTGACAGTGGGGCCAGGCCCCGCTAATCCCTCTGCTTATTTAACTTAAAACAGGGATTAACCCCACTGTGGCTGACAGAGAGGCCCCACCAGTCAGACCCCCCCCCCCCCCACGTCATGCTGATGTCACATGACGCAGTAAATATTTTTTTTATTTAAAAGAATTTAAAGAAATTACAGAAAAGACAGAAAATCTTTTAAATTTCAATAAATCATAGAAAATTCATATTAACTCCAAATTAAACATATAATATATGAAAAATTATCAGAAAAATGCAAGGATTAAGAATATGCAATTTGTTTTCATATTTGACCATTTTAAAATGGGGCAACAGTAGCAAGTTTGCATATGGCTTAATTTGAATTCAAATTTGAAGTTTGAATTTGCAGTTCTTTTGCAATACACTTCAATTAAATGGAATTGTCAACACATCAGTACCATGTACATCATGTTTCCACAACTTATCATGTGCTTGAGCATCGCAATTATAATTATTCCTTGATTGCTTTGTTTGCTCGATAGAAGTGGAACCGGAACCGGAGGCCACCCCCTTCGTTGGAGACACCGTAACGAACCTCGTCAGCAAGGCAAGCAAACCCCATTGATCATATCTATAAAATCCCAATTCCCTCTCAGTCTCTCTTATGCATGTTTATAAGATCACCTTGTGTCGATTCTACCGCATAGTTGAACCCATATCCGATGCATGACCTATCATCTTGTCACAGTAGTAAGCAAACCACAATCCTAGCTGACATAGGAGTTGATTGATATCATGTGGCCCCTGCAACTGTTAATGCTTATTGCATGCTTAGTGGTATAATGAGGTTGCTTTTGATGTGAGTCGGGATGATAGTGAACATGGTGTTCATGAAAGTGAAACTGTGTTGGTGAATCCACCCTATAACCAGGTGAACGATGAGAGGCTGTGTAGGAGTACACAGTGGGTTGTCTCGTTGAACACCGCCTTAAGCACCGAGTTCTTGTATGGTAATCCAAGACAAAGAGTACAACCACACATTGGGCTCACTGACCCCTCTCGGCCTAGTACCTTGATCCGTGTCGACGTCCAGGAGTCACATTAGTTCGGGCTTTCCATTTGACATCTGCGTAGAAAAAGAATGAAGGAATGGTTGCATCATATAGATATGTGGGTGCACCTGTGAGGCAGGAAAACCATCTGCCAGAGGTGGCGTCTCGGTCACTTACATTGTTTGAGTCCGTTTCGTTGATCCGGCTAGGCTCTCGAGCGGAGGCAAACTCAGATAGTCGACTCCTGGAATAGACCGGTTGTGAGCGAAGTATCGTGGTGAACATCCTCGCTGTCACCTCTGGAACGGTGGCGAGACCTGGCGGTAACCGATGGTCATGTGTGTGTAGCTTACACCCTTGCAAGGTTAACAAAAACTATTCGAATACCCGCGTCCGCGGTTAAGGACTAGTTGGAACCTGTACCTGATTATTAGGCAACTTAAATGGATACTTATAAAACTCGCAAGTGAAGTGTGAGTGCTATGATGTGCTTCCTCGTGGGGAAGTCGAGGAAGTAACCATAGTGGTGTATTGGTTGGAGACTTGGTAGTGGACTCGTGTACGCTTCTTACCTCAAGTCTGGTACTCGTAGTACAGGACTAGCCAAGTCAAAGCTGGCACTTCTTCATATTGAACCCCACCTCCTTTACCTTGATACTTGAGCATGAGTAGTGTAGATCTGATGTAAGTCTTGCTGAGTACGACTTTGTACTCACGTTAGCTTATTCTATGTTTTAGATGGAAACCCAGCCCCCGATGGAGTCACCGACTTGAAGCTCAACGTTGACCTTGGTAGTATAGTCCCAGACAGCAGTCTGGTCCCTCGTGGAAGGGCATGTATGTTTACAAGGCTTCTCTAAGCCATTTGTTAAACTTGTCTGTACTCAGACCTAATTTGCTTCCGTTGTATGATGGAATGTTGATCACATACATGTGATCTTTGTATACTCTATGTGTAAGTAAATAAAGAAGTACTTTGTAGAGTTATGTGATGATACCTGCTGTTCATACTAGGCATGTGTGCTGCGTGTATATTTATAACATGCATGTCTTAGTATGGGTTTTCGAGACCTTAGTTGTGATCTGGCTGGCGGTCTTTTATACACCAAATGGCCCTTAGATGTGCGCAGCTTGGGGCATCACGATGCGATTGCTCGTGACTCTGTCACGTGCACACTTTGTTGTATGATCGAGCCCGCCCTAGACCCCGACTAAGTGATCGGGCTAGAGTAAGTCTATGTAAGAGTTAGGATTCAATCGATAACATGGTTGAGGCGACTTGTCTATGAGTATGGGATTCACCACCCATAAGCATCTAGACTTGTGAGCGGACGATGAGGACCCATCTCAGATGATCATCCGGCCTGAATGGGATGCCCCTCACGTTCGATGCTTACCGAGAACGTTCTGTGCTTGGCCTTGTCTGCTTAGACAAGTGGGTACGGTTCTCGGCTCTCCATGTGATTGTATCGTGACTGGAATTACATACGCTAACCCCGGGTCCCGACAGACTTGGTATCAGAGCAGGACTGTCTGTAGGATTATCAAGCCCTTGGTCGAAGTCGAGTCTAGCATTCTATAGTTATATAGTTACTCTGGGTATAAGGGAACAACGTAAGGCTTCTTTTTCTCCTTACCCTCATCGATCTGAGTTCTGAGTCACCCTTAGCTTTTCTACGGGATGATAGGACTAGGCTCATCTACGTCTTACTAGAACATCTCGTTGTTTGCTTCCTTGTAGCCGTAGGAAAGTTGTGTTCGGTTGTCTAGAGTCGTTGTGCTTCCTATTTTGAGACTTCCTATGTAAGTGCTGTTGTTATGTTGTGAGAATTTTCATTTCTCTTACAATTACAGCCGTTATGCTGTCCGAGTCATTCCAGGTTTCTTCATAATTTGATGCATTTGCAGTTCTTCCTCCCAGTTTAGATGTCTTCTAGCCAGAATAATCACACTAATCATCGTGTTGGGGTACTTTTCTACTCTGACATATCTGTTGTAGCCCCTAGTAAACCTTGGTCATCCTCTAGAAAACTATCCAGAGATCCAACCCCTTAAACCTAGCCACCCGACAGTTGTGTAGAATTCCTAGTGGATCTTATACCAGGCACAGCCCAATTTCGAGACGTCCATACAGAATGGCCCCACATGAGTTAGCTGAGCTTAAAATCCAACTTTGGAGCTTCGTTGGCAAAAGGCTTCATCCGCCCTAGCTCATCTCCATGGGGTTTCCCCGTTCTGTTCGTAACGAAGAAAGATGGAACAGAAAGGATGTGCGTAGACTATCGCCCGCTAAATCTAGCGACGATAAAGAACAAGTACCCACTGCCCAGGATCAATGATCTTTATGATCAACTTGCTGGATCCTCTGTCTTCTCCAAGATGGATTTGAGATTAGGTTATCATCAAATAAAAATCCGAAACGAGGACATTCCAAAAACGGCTTTCACTACTCGTTATGGTCTTTACGAGTATACCGTCATGTCCTTCGGTTTAACCAATGCCCCCGCCACATTCTCGCACTTAATGAATGCGATCTGCATGGAGTATCTAGATAAATTTGGTGTGGTTTATCTTGATGACATTCTCATCTACTCGAAGAACAAAGAAGAGAACGCAGAACATCTTAGGTTGGTATTGATGAAACTTAGAGAGCATCGCCTTTATGCCAAGTTCTCCAAGTGTGAATTTTGGCTACCAGAAGTGACCTACTTAGGCCACGTGATTTCCGCGAAAGGTGTTGCAGTCAATCCCGAGAGAGTTCAGGCCGTCCTTGACTGGACTCCACCTGAATCGGTTAAGCAAGTTAGGAGTTTTCTTGGCTTAGCAAGCTATTGTCACCGCTTCGTCGAGAACTTTTCTAAAGTTGCAAAGCCTCTAACTGAACTCCTCAAGAAAGATAAGAAATTCCAATGGACTCCCAAGTGCGAGGAAAGCTTTCAAGAGCTAAAAAGAAGGTTGACTTCTGCACCCGTACTTGCACCTCCAGACACCAAAAGGGATTTCGAGATCTATTGTGATGCTTCACGGCAAGGGTTAGGATGCATACTTATGCAAGATAGACATGTGGTAGCTTATGCTTCACGCCAGTTGCGTCCACATGAAGAGAACTATCCTTCCCATGATCTTGAACTCGCTGCCGTAATTCATGCCCTGAAGACTTGGCGACATTACCTCCTTGGTAATCGTTGTGAGATCTATTCTGATCACCAAAGCCTCAAATACATATTCACCCAACCAGATCTTAATCTCAGGCAAAGACGCTGGATAGAGTTGATAAAATATTATGACTTAGGAATTTCTTACACCCCAGGCAAAGCCAATGTCATGACTGATGCACTAAGTCGTAAGTCGTATTGTAACAACCTCATGTTACAACAGTATCAACCACTTCTTCATGAGGAATTTCGAAAGCTCAATCTCGAGATTGTTCCTCGTGGATTTCTTTTCAACTTGGTGGCGAAACCAACCCTTGAGGATCAAATCATAGTTGCCCAAAGGCGTGCACGAGGTGTTCGTCGTATCAAGGAGAACATTGCTAGCGGAGTTGCTAAATGTTTCTCCACAGATAGCAAAGGAATGGTATTCTTTCAAAATCGTTTGGTAGTACCTAAGAATAGAGATCTAAGGCAACTCATCCTCAAAAAATCCCATGATACACCCCTCTCAATTCATCCCGGTAGCACAAAAATGTACCGAGATCTATGCCAGAGATTTTGGTGGACCAGGATGAAGAGAGACATTGCTTGATTTTTTGCTGAATGTGATGTTTGTCATCGCATTAAGGCAGAACACGAAAGACCTCTTGGTACACTTCAACCTTTGCCTATTCCAGAGTGGAAATGGGACAAAGTCGGTATGGACTTCATCACCGGCTTTCCAAAAACCCAGAAAGGAAATGATGCCATCTTCGTGGTCATTGATAGACTTTCCAAAGTTGCTCACTTCCTTCCCGTTCGCTAGTCTATAACTGCTAGTCAGTTGGCGGACTTGTACGTCTCTAGAATTGTGTCTCTTCACGGTGTTCCTTTGGTAATCAATTCTAATCGTGGTAGCCTTTTCACCTCTAGATTTTGGGGAAGCTTTCAGAATGCTATAGGAACTCATCTATCCTTTAGTACAGCTTTCCATCCTCTGTCTAGCGGTCAAGTTGAAATGGTTAATCAAATCTTGGAATACATTCTCAGAGCTTATGTTATCTCATTCAGAAAGAATTGGGAGAAATCTCTTCCATTTGCCGAATTTTCTTATAACAATAGTTTCCAATCTAGTCTGAACATGGCTCCTTTTGAACTCCTCTATGGACGACGGTGTCGAACACCCCTAAACTGGTGAGAAACCGGTGAAAGACGATTCTTTGGACCGGATATGATCGAGGAAGCAGAAGAGCAAGTTCTCATTGTTCGTGATCGATTGAAAGCCGCTCAGTCTCGTCAGAAAAGCTACTATGATCGTCATCATAGAAAGGAGAGCTACAATCTTGATGAGAAGGCTTACCTGCGGGTTACTCCTCTGAAGGGAACCCAAAGATTCGGTATCAAAGGCAAGTTGGCCCCACGTTACATCGGACCTTTCCGCATTCTCGCTAAACGTAGAGAAGTTGCCTACCAACTTGAATTACCTCCACACCTTTCCCGAGTACATGATGTATTCCATGTGTCACAACTCAGGCGTTCCTTCAAGGACCCCATCCGCGAAGCCGACCATGAAACGCTTGATCTCCAAGATGACCTTTCTTATTGAGAGTACCCTGTTCATATTCTTGATTCAGCAGAGCGTGTCACTCGTCGTCAGAAGATCAAGTTTCTTAAGGTGCAATGGTCACATCACTCCGAGAAAGAAACAACATGGGAAAGAGAAGACCGCCTTCGTGCCGAGTACCCCACCTTCCTCCCGGCGACTTCTCAATCTCAGGAAGAGATTCTTTTGAGTGGGGGCGATTTTTCAGAACCCCAACTAGGGTAAGTGCTAGGGCTTGTTTGACCCTTTCCATCATGCAAAAATTTCAAAAGAAATTCAAAATTGGGGAAAAGAAAGCCCTGAGAAATTAATTCAAATGGCCAGATAAAAATCTTTTTCCAAAAATCATTTGAATGTTTGGAAAATTCCTAGAATTGTTGCTGATCATTGGAAAAGTGGTTTGGGTTCAATCCCAAGCTCATGGAATTTTCTAAAATTCAAAATGTGCTATGGAAATTAAATTTGACCCTTATTTGAATTGAAATTAAAAATATATTGAATTTATAAAATGTCCAAATTCTATATGTGGCTAGCTACTGGTCACCTAGTATTAATAAAATTAGTTGGGCATTTTTATAAAATGTTTTGGTATTTATTTATCAGAGCAAAAAATGAAAGAAAAACAAAACAGAAAGAAAATTAGAAATAGAAAGGGCCAAAGGCCACTTACCTTCTGGCCCACCTGGCCCATCTGCAACCGAAGACCAGCCCAGCCCACGGGAGGGGCAGGGGCGTCTTCTTCCTCTGCCAGAAGGAGGGTACGCCCAGGCCGGCGTTGACACGCGCGTAGGCCACCTCCTGCTTCGACGTGGAGGCTCCCCGTGCCATTAACCGCGCCTAGAAGCCTCTGGGCCTTCTCCTCCTTCTTTCCCCCTCCCTTGGCGCCGTCTTCCTTCCTCCTTCCTCCGTCCCGAGTCGCACCGAGCGCTGGCCAGAGCAACCGACAAGCTCCACCGTGGCCACTGGCCCCCTTCCGCCGCATCTCCATGTCCAAAGTGCCTGTCGTGGAGCCCCTCGTCGCCCCGGCCGATCGATTGGAGCCGAGAAGCTCCCGAGCCGACGCCCTCTTCATCTTTCTTCGTCGCGGACCTCCACCACCGGCGAGCAATCGAGCCTCCTCCGGTGCTCCTCCGACGCCCTCCACCTCGCCATCAGATCCACGGTGAGCGCGCTCCCCTCCCGCATGTCTCCGTTCTCCTCCCCTTGCTCTCCGTGTCGTCTTCGCCATGTCCAGCAGCTCCGGTCACCGCCTCCGTCGACGCAGCCGTGGCCACAAGCCCCCCCCCTCGTTGACCCGATGGCACAGGCAGACGCGCGACGTCGCGAAGCACCCCTAGCACTCTTCTTCTTTCCCCCCTGTGCCCTAAATCTCCTTCCCGGCGAAGCTCCGGCCGTCTACAGTGGACTCCGGCGACGACGCCATTAGTGCCCCTAAACCGGTTGCTAATCCCCCTCCCTCCTCTCACTTACAGTGGGGCCAGGCCCCCCTAATCCCTCTGCTTATTTAACTTAAAACAGGGATTAACCCCACTGTGGCTGACAGAGAGGCCCCACCAGTCAGACCCCCCCCCCCCACGTCATGCTGATGTCAGCATGACGCAGTAAATCTTTTTTTTATTCAAAAGAATTTAAAGAAATTACAGAAAAGACAGAAAATTCATATTAACTCCAAATTAAACATATAATATATGAAAAATTATTGGAAAAATGCAAGGATTAAGAATATGCAATTTGATTTCATGTTTGACCATTTTAAAATGGGGCAACAGTAGCAAGTTTGCATATGGCTTAATTTGAATTCAAATTTGATGTTTGAATTTGCAGTTCTTTTGCAATACACTTCAATTAAATGGAATTGTCAACACATCAGTACCATGTACATCATGTTTCCACAACTTATCATGTGCTTGAGCATCACAATTATAATTATTCCTTGATTGCTTTGTTTGCTCGATAGAAGTGGAACCGGAACCGGAGGCCACCCCCTTCGTTGAAGACACCGTAACGAACCTCGTCAGCAAGGCAAGCATACCCCATTGATCATATCTATAAAATCCCAATTCCCTCTTAGTCTCGCTTATGCATGTTTAGGAGATCACCTTGTGTCGATTCTACCGCATAGTTGAACCCATATCCGATGCATGACCTATCATCTTGTCACAGTAGTAAGCAAACCACAATCCTAGCTGACATAGGAGTTGATTGATATCATGTGGCCCCTGCAACTGTTAATGCTTATTGCATGTTGAGTGGTACAATGAGGTTGCTTTTGATGTGAGTAGGGATGATAGTGAACATGGTGCTGATGAAAGTGAAACTGTGTTGGTGAATCCACCCTAATACCAGGTGAACGATGAGAGGCTGTGTAGGAGTACATAGTGGGTTGTCTCGTTGAACACCGCCTTAAGCACCGAGTTCTTGTATGGTAATCCAAGACAAAGAGTACAACCACACATTGGGCTCACTGACCCCTCTCGGCCTAGTACCTTGATCCGTGTCGACGTCCAGGAGTCACATTAGTTCGGGCTTTCCATTTGACATCTGCATAGAAAAACAATGAAGGAATGGTTTCATCATATAGATATGTGGGTGCACCTGTGAGGCAGGAAAACCATCTACCAGAGGTGGCGTCTCGGTCACTTACATTGTTTGAGTCCGTTTCGTTGATCCGGCTGGGCTCTCGAGAGGAGGCAAACTCAGATAGTCGACTCCTGGAATAGACCGGTTGTGAGCGAAGTGTCGTGGTGAACATCCTTGCTGTCACCTCTTGAACGGTGGCGAGACCTGGCAGTAACTGATGGTCATGTGTGTGTAGCTTACACCCTTGCAAGGTTAACAAAACTATTCGAATAGCCGCGTCCGCGGTTAAGGACTACTTGGAACCTGTACCTGATTATTAGGCAACTTAAATGGATACTTATAAAACTCGCAAGATAACCGTGAGTGCTATGGTGTGCTTCCTCGTGGGGAAGTCAAGGAAGTAACCATAGTGGTGTACTGGTTGGAGACTTGGTAGTGGACTCGTGTACGCTTCTTACCTCAAGTCTGGTACTCGTAGTACAGGATTAGCCAAGTCAAAGCTGGCACTTCTGCATATTGAACCCCACCTCCTTTACCTTGATACTTGAGCATGAGTAGTGTAGATCTGATGTAAGTCTTGCTGAGTACGACTTTGTACTCACGTTTGCTTATTCTATGTTTTAGATGGAAACCCATCCCCCGATGGAGTCACCGACCTGAAGCTCAACGTTGACCTTGGTAGTATAGTCCCAGACAGTAGTCTGGTCCCTCGTGGAAGGGCATGTATGTTTACAAGGCTTCTCTAAGCCATTTGTTAAACTTGTCTGTACTCAGACCTAATTTGCTTCCGTTGTATAATGGAATGTTGATCACATACATGTGATCTTTGTATACTCTATGTGTAAGTAAATAAAGAAGTACTTTGTAGAGTTATGTGATGATACCTGCTTTTCATACTAGGCATGTGTGCTGCGTGTATATTTATAACATGCATGTCTTAGTATGGGTTTTCGAGACCTTAGTTGTGATCTGGCTGGCGGTCTTTTATACACCAAGTGGCCCTTAGATGTGCGCAGCTTGGGGCATCGCGATGCGATTGCTCGTGACTCTTTCACGTGCACACTTTGTTGTATGATCGAGCCCGCCCTAGACCCCAACTAAGTGATCGGGCTGGAGTAAGTCTATGTAAGAGTTAGGATTCAATCGATAACATGGTTGAGGCGACTTGTCTATGAGTATGGGGTTCACCACCCATAAGCATCTAGACTTGTGAGCGGACGATGAGGACCCATATCAGATGATCATCCGGCCTGAATGGGATGCCCCTCACGTTCGATGCTTACCGAGAACGTTCTGTGCTTGGCCTTGTCTGCTTAGACAAGTGGGTACGGTTCTCAAAAGAAAAATACTTTTTCTCGTATATCCCTATCCCCTTTCTTGCACGCAAACACCATTTGGAGACATTCGAGTCACGGACAGCGAGAGCTCTTGCACCTTTATGTTCTTATGTTGCTTGTTTCAATGCTAAATATAGACTCTTGCCTGTTATGACTTGAATTGAATTACATGCCTTGATTGCTTTACTGAAAAGTTCTTATATGGTTTTTAGCATGTCACCACAGAAATTATGCTTTTATCATTTACCTACTCTAGGACGAGAAGGAATTAAGCTTGGAGATGTTGATACATCCAAAACGTATCTATAATTTCTTCTTTCTCCATGCCTCTTTTGTGTGATATTGCTATGATATTGATGAACATTCATACACTTGTGATCATATTTGGACTAACCTATTAACTCAGTGCACCCCAGTGCTAGTCCTGTTTTCGTCTGTTTTCTATTTCAGGTTTCCCCCATATTAAAAGGGCTCCAAAAATTCGGGAAAAATACAATAAAAAATCAGCGCAGAAGAAGCTTCGACAATCACCGAGGGGGTCCAGAGGGGACCCACTAGGGCCCCAGGCGCCCTCCCGGTGCGCCCTATGGTGGGGCCGTGCCAGGGGACCGCCTGTACCCCTGGTGGGCCCCATGACTGCCCCCCTTTGCCTATATATCCCTCGTGACGTGAAACCCCCGTAACGGGAACCCTTTTTCGCGATCTCTCCTCTGTTCCGCCGCCGCCGCGCTTCCAAGATCGGGAGCACCAGAAGACCTCTTCCCAGCACCCTGCCGGAGGGAGGAATCACCTCCGGGAGCTTCTCCACCACCATGGATGCTTCCCGGAACCGTGAGTAGTCCACCTTGGACCATGGGTCTATGATCAGTAGCTATGTGATGTTCTCCTCCCCTCTTTGTTCTTCATGGATTAGTCCTCGTGAGCTGCCCTACATGATCGAGGCACATATGTAATCTTTCTGCTGTTGCTATGCTGAGTTTGCTGGGATCCGATGGATTATGAGACTATGTTCAGATTGTGTTTGAGTAATATATTTGATTCTCCTCTTTTATATTTATGTTCTAGAGTAATTCTTGCATGTTCTACGTTGTTGTTTATTTCTTTGGCCAAGTAGTAGGTACTGACTCCAAGTGGGAGCGTTATGCATGATTGTTGGTTCATGCCCCCTGATGACTAGCTTGAGTGACAAAAACATGAGTCTAGGGGATGTGCTATTGCCAAAAGGGGTAAAACAACCGTGCTTGTACTTGCGGGTGCAAGGATTGTTTACTTTACGCAAAGTTCTTTAATGCAGTTGGCCGTTGCTTTGAGTTTACACTTTGGGTGGGATTCACAACTTAATACCACCGAGATGTTCTGGATAGATATCTCAAGGTGGATGATTAGTAGGTGGATGCAGATGGATTTCGGTCTACTTGTCTTGGCGTACCGCCCATGCTTTTGAGCCTCTTCCTTTCTTTATAGCATAGTTAGCATTGGTTTGCGCACATAATCTTGTCAATTGCCCAACTGTAATTTGTTAACCTCGCATGCCTATTTTATCGTCTTTTGGGAGAGAGACATCACTAGTGAACATCATAGGACCCGGTCCATATTTTCAATACTGTTTACACCCACTGTCAATTTACTGCTTTATTTAATTTTCCGTTGCTATCACTATCATTATTATCCCGTGCGTTTTATCCTTTGTACACAACAGGGCCGAAGGAATTGAAAACTCCTCTGTACTCGTTGGGAAGAAAGGTTATTTGATTTGTGTGCAGGTCCAGGTGAAGTAAGCAACGTTGAGTTTTGAATGGCGCCATTGTTCACTTCACCACCTTCTTGTATATGTTGGAGTCCTACTGGTCAATCCTAAACCTTATCATCTTCGCTAAGGGAAATTGCCGCTACGCTACATCTCACCTTCCACTTTGGGTAACCAACGAGGGGGCGTTAAATCGTACCATCAGAGCTAAACAAATTACAACTGGGCAATTGACAGGATTAAAAACGCACCGCAATGCTAACTATGCTACAAAGAAAGGACGAGGCTCAAAAGCATGGGCGGTAGGCCAAAATAAGTAGACCGAAATCCAACTGCATCTACTACTAATCATCCACCTTGAGATATCTATCCGGAACATCTCGTTGGTATTAAGTTGCGAGCCCCACCCAAAGTGTAAACCCAAAGCAATAGACAACTCCATTAAAAAGCACTTTGCGTAAAGTAAACAATCCATGCAACCGCGGTTACAAGCACCTTTGTTTTCCCAATTGTGGCAACAACACATCCCGTAGACTCATGTTTCTGTCACTCAAGCGTGTCATCGGGGGGCATGAACCCACAATCGAGCATAACGTTTCCACTTGGAGTCACTACCTACTACTTGTCCAAAGCAATAAATAGCAACGAAGAACATGCAAAAATTACTTAGGAACAAAAAATAAAAGATAAGCACCAAATATATTACTCAATCACAATCTGAACATAATCTCATAATCCATCAGATCCCAGCAAACTTAGTATAGCACCAGCAGAAAATTACATATGTGCCTCGATCATGTAGGGCAGCTCGTGAGGTCTAATCCATGAAGAACAAAGAGGGGATGAGAACATCACATAGCTAATGATCACGGACCCGTGGTCCAAGAGAAAATACTCACGGCACATCCGAGAAGCGTCCATGGTGGAGGGGAGGCTCCCGGAGATCAATCCTCCCTCCGGCAGGATACCGGGAAGAGGTCTGCTGGCGCTCCCGATCTTGGAAGCGTGGCGGCGGTGGAACAGAGGCGAGATCGCGAAAAAGGGTTTTGTCTTTGGAGGTTTCACATCACGGAGATTAAATAGGCGAAGGGGGGCAGCCAGGGGTGCCACCAGGGGTCCAGGCGCCCTCGTGGCGAGGCCAGAACCTAGGCGCGTTAGGTGGCCGCCTGGGTCCCTGGTGGTGGCCCTCTGGCCCACTTTGGTGATTCCGGAAGCTTCCATTGCGCTGATTTTTTATCCGATTTTTTCCGAATTTTTGGAGCAGTTTTAATATGGGGGAAACCTGGAATAGAAAAACAGTGGAAAACAGGAACTGGAACTGTGGTGCACTGATTTAATAAGTTTTTCCAAATATGATTAAAAGTGTATGAAAGTGTATCTAGATCATAGCAATATCACACAAAACATGCATGGAGCAAGCAGAAATTATAGATACGTTTGGACGTACCAACATCCCCAAGCTTAATTCCTGCTCGTCCTCGAGTAGGTAAATGATAACAAGCATAAATTCTGTAGTGACATGCTAGCAACCATATAAGAACTTTAAAAGTAAAGCCATCAAGGTATGTGATTCAGTTCAAGTCATAATATGGAAGAGTCTATATTAGCATTGAAACAAGCAACGAAAGAACATTAGGTGCAAGAGCTCTCGTTGTCCGTGACTCGAATGTCTCCAGATGGTGTTTGCGTGCAAGAAGGGGGATATGAGAATACGAGAGAAAAATATATTTGTTGAGAACTCAATCTACTAAAGTTTCACACTTGGTCTTCTTTGGAATCTTATCTTGACTCGTCCCCAGACCACTAGCTAGGTACAAGTCAATTTGATCCACTCCCTTTCGACATTTTTACCACTCATGCAATGGATGAGCGTAATCACGAGAGTTGACACTTAGGATGGCAAAGAGAGAAATTTGGTGGAGGAGGAAGACAAAAATGGTGTGAAAGACTCACATCAATGAGGAAAATCATAGGCGAGAAGGCCAAAAGATAGATATGATGTGAGGAGTAGGGATTGCCATGCAACGAATGCAATATGAGCTAAGAAAAGCTCATCCATGGAATATGCAAGCCAAGTTCTTTAGTGTGAAGGGTCCCCACATAGCTATATGCATGTATGATCATCTCTATGGAGTACAAGGATAAGAGGGAGTACTAGTGTGGATCTTTCGAAAGGAATAGTAGTGTTGCCCCTTTCTCTCTTTTTATTTTCATTTTCTCTTGTTTTTTCTACTTTTTTTGTATTTTCGGTGGCCTCAATGGCTCTTTCTATTTAACTCTCATTTGTCCTCTTTGGGATCTTTTAATTTTGTCCACTTTGGGATCTTTTCCTCACTTAGGGAAACACTCTATTTTACAAAAGGTATAGAAGATCTTTCTCACTTTACAAGGTACTCAAACATCAAGACGATGTAGCTATCATGATGTATGAAAAGTATGCCTCTACCAAGGAACCAAACTCAAATATATCCTCCAGATCAACTTCAGCCACGCCTCCAACAAAGAAGCCGAATACGAGGCACTGCTCTATGGCATGCGTATGGCACAAACATGCGGTGCCACTCGCCTCGTAATCTACGGAGACACCAACCTCGTCGTCCAGCAGGCGATGAAATACTGCAATGCAGTAGTCGACAACATGGCGGCCTATCAGAAGCTCTACAACGCACTCGAAGGAAGTTTCGACGGCTGCGAGCTCAATTATATCCCCAGAGCAAACAACACAGAAGCCGACGAACTCGCAAACATCGGCTCGACTCGAGGACCAGTACCACCCGGCGTCTTCCTTGAAACCATCAGCCAGCGATCCATCAAGGAGAAACCAGCAGCACTAGAGGCAGCTGTAGATGAAGACACCACAGAGCCAGCACAAGTGGCATCAGCAAGTCCATCTGAAGGCAACAGACAGCGCACTACGGATTCAACAGCACTTGAAGGACCAGCATGGACAAGACAATTCCTCCAATTCCTAAACGATGGCACACTACTGCAAGACGTCTCAGAAGCCCGACGCATCAGCCGCCGATCCAAGGCATTCACAGTCATCAACAGACAGTTATATAAGCGAAGCATCACCCATATACTCCAGAAGTGCATCGATGAAGAAGACGGCAAAGCCCTACTACTCGAAATTCACGAGGGCACCATGCGAGCAGCCGAGCGCTCGTATCTAAAGCGTTCCGAGCAGGGTTCTACTGTCCCACTGCCATGAAAAACCTATAAGACATCGTACGGCGCTGCATCGCCTGTCAAAAATTCGCCAGCAGGCCGCACGCCCCAGCCTCAGAACTCAAGACCATACCACTATCATGGCGCTTCGTGTCGGGACCCGGGGTTAGCGTATGCAAGTCCAGCTAAGACATAGTCATTTGGAGAGCCGAGAACCGTACCCACTTGTCTAAGCAGACAAGGCCAAGCACAGAACGTTCTCGGAAAGCATCGTACGTGAGGGGTATCCCATCCAGGCCGGATGATCAACTGTGATGGGTCCTCATCGTCCGCACACAAGTCTAATGATATGGGTGATGAACTCCCATATTCAAAGACAAATCGCCTCAACCATACTATCGACTATCTCATAACTCTTACATAGACTTACTCCAGCCCGATCACTTAGTCGGGGTCTAGGGCGGGCTCGATCATACCACAAAGTGTGCCCGAGATAGAGTCTCGAACAATCGCATCGCGATGCTCCAAGCTGCGCACATCTAAGGGCCACTTGGTGTATGAAAGACCGCCAGCCAGATCACAACTAAGGTCTCGAAAACCCATACAAAGACATGCATGTTATAAACATACACGCAGCACACATGCCTTGTATCAACAGTAGGTATCATTGCAATTCTCTACAAAGTATACATTTTTATTGATAACTCTTATAGAGTGCACACAGAGATCACAAACATGTGATCCAACATTACAACACAAGCGGAAGCAAAGTATGTCTGAGTACAGACAAGTTTAACAAATGGCTTAAGAAGCCTTATTTAAACACATGCCCTCCACGAGGGAACCAGTCGTCTGACTGGGACTAGACTAGCTTGATCTTCAGTCGTCCAGCTCGATGAAGAAGCCACCTTCGGGGTCAGTGGTTTCATCTAAAACATAGTTTAAGCAAACGTGAGTACAAAGTCGTACTCAGCAAGACTTACATAGGAGCTATACTACTCATGCATATGTATTAAGGTAAAGGGAGGTGGGGTTTCACTTGCAGAAGTGCAAGCTTTGACTTGGCTAGTCCTGAACTACGAGTACCAGACTTGAGGTAAGAAGCGTACACGAGTCCACTACTTTCTCCAACCAATTACAACACTATGGTGCCTTCCTCGACTTCCCCACGAGAAAGCACGCCATAGCACTCACACTTATCTTGGTGTGGTTTAGAAGTATTCGGTTCAAGTTGTCTAATAATCAAGCTAAGCTTTCCAAGCAGTCCATAACCGCGGACGCGGCTATTCGAATAGTTTTGTTAACCCTGCAGGGGTGTACCGCTACACACACACGATCATCAGTTACCGCCTTTGATCTCGACACCATTCAAGGGGTGCCAGCGAGGATGCTCACCACAACTGTTACCTCATATCCGATCTAGTCCGAGAAAGCCGCCTACTTGGGTTGGCTACCACTATCGTGAACCCGGCCGGTTTACCGAAGTGGACCCAAGTGATGTGTGCGTGGGGCATAAGCAGGTCTCGGATGAGCCGTTCTCTCAATTTGCATCCAGGCCACAAGCCTACCAGAACTCCGAACTATTGCGTCATCTGGACATCGAAAGGGATGAGTTAGTAAGCTGAGAGGGGTCAGTGAGCCCAATGTGTGGTTGTACTCTTCATCTTGGATCACGACACAAGAACTCGGACTTAGGTCAGTGTTCAACGAGACAACCCACCGTGTACTCCTACTGTCGGGACCCGGGGTTAGCGTATGCAAGTACAGCTAAGACATAGTCATATGGAGAGCCGAGAACCGTACCCACTTGTCTAAGCAGACAAGGCCAAGCACAGAACATTCTCGGAGAGCATCATACGTGAGGGGCATCCCATCCAGCCGGATGATCAACTGAGATGGGTCCTCATCGTCCGCACACAAGTCTAATGGTATGGGTGATGAGCTCCCATATTCAAAGACAAGTCGCCTCAACCATACTATCGACTATCTCATAACTCTTACATAGACTTACTCCAGCCCGATCACTTAGTCGGGGTCTAGGGCGGGCTCGATCATACCACAAAGTGTGCACGAGACGGAGTCTCGAACAATCGCATCGCGATGCCCCAAGCTGCGCACATCTAAGGGCCACTTGTTGTATGAAAGACCGCCAGCCAGATCACAACTAAGGTCTCGAAAACCCATACAAAGACATGCATGTTATAAACATACACGCAACACACATGCCTTATATGAACATTAGGTATCATTGCAATTCTCTACAAAGTATACAATTTTATTGATAACTCTTATAGAGTGCACACAGAGATCACAAACATGTGATCCAACATTACAACACAAGCGGAAGCAAAGTATGTCTGAGTACAGACAAGTTTAACAAATGGCTTAATAAGCCTTATTTAAACACATGCCATCCACGAGGGAACCAGTCGTCTGACTGGGACTAGACTAGCTTGATCTTCAGTCGTCCAGCTCGATGAAGAAGCCACCTTCGGGGTCAGTGGTTTCATCTAAAACATAGTTTAAGCAAACGTGAGTACAAAGTCGTACTCAGCAAGACTTACATAGGAGCTATACTACTCATGCATATGTATTAAGGTAAAGGGAGGTGGGGTTTCACTTGCAGAAGTGCAAGCTTTGACTTGGCTAGTCCTGAACTACGAGTACCAGACTTGAGGTAAGAAGCGTACACGAGTCCACTACTTTCTCCAACCAATTACAACACTATGGTGCCTTCCTCGACTTCCCCACGAGAAAGCACGCCATAGCACTCACACTTATCTTGGTGTGGTTTAGAAGTATTCGGTTCAAGTTGTCTAATAATCAAGCTAAGCTTTCCAAGCAGTCCATAACCGCGGACGCGGCTATTCGAATAGTTTTGTTAACCCTGCAGGGGTGTACCGCTACACACACACGATCATCAGTTACCGCCTTTGATCTCGACACCATTCAAGGGGTGCCAGCGAGGATGCTCACCACAACTGTTACCTCATATCCGATCTAGTCCGAGAAAGCCGCCTACTTGGGTTGGCTACCACTATCGTGAACCCGGCCGGTTTACCGAAGTGGACCCAAGTGATGTGTGCGTGGGGCATAAGCAGGTCTCGGATGAGCCGTTCTCTCAATTTGCATCCAGGCCACAAGCCTACCAGAACTCCGAACTATTGCGTCATCTGGACATCGAAAGGGATGAGTTAGTAAGCTGAGAGGGGTCAGTGAGCCCAATGTGTGGTTGTACTCTTCATCTTGGATCACGACACAAGAACTCGGACTTAGGTCAGTGTTCAACGAGACAACCCACCGTGTACTCCTACTGTCGGGACCCGGGGTTAGCGTATGCAAGTACAGCTAAGACATAGTCATATGGAGAGCCGAGAACCGTACCCACTTGTCTAAGCAGACAAGGCCAAGCACAGAACATTCTCGGAGAGCATCATACGTGAGGGGCATCCCATCCAGCCGGATGATCAACTGAGATGGGTCCTCATCGTCCGCACACAAGTCTAATGGTATGGGTGATGAGCTCCCATATTCAAAGACAAGTCGCCTCAACCATACTATCGACTATCTCATAACTCTTACATAGACTTACTCCAGCCCGATCACTTAGTCGGGGTCTAGGGCGGGCTCGATCATACCACAAAGTGTGCACGAGACGGAGTCTCGAACAATCGCATCGCGATGCCCCAAGCTGCGCACATCTAAGGGCCACTTGTTGTATGAAAGACCGCCAGCCAGATCACAACTAAGGTCTCGAAAACCCATACAAAGACATGCATGTTATAAACATACACGCAACACACATGCCTTATATGAACATTAGGTATCATTGCAATTCTCTACAAAGTATACAATTTTATTGATAACTCTTATAGAGTGCACACAGAGATCACAAACATGTGATCCAACATTACAACACAAGCGGAAGCAAAGTATGTCTGAGTACAGACAAGTTTAACAAATGGCTTAATAAGCCTTATTTAAACACATGCCATCCACGAGGGAACCAGTCGTCTGACTGGGACTAGACTAGCTTGATCTTCAGTCGTCCAGCTCGATGAAGAAGCCACCTTCGGGGTCAGTGGTTTCATCTAAAACATAGTTTAAGCAAACGTGAGTACAAAGTCGTACTCAGCAAGACTTACATAGGAGCTATACTACTCATGCATATGTATTAAGGTAAAGGGAGGTGGGGTTTCACTTGCAGAAGTGCAAGCTTTGACTTGGCTAGTCCTGAACTACGAGTACCAGACTTGAGGTAAGAAGCGTACACGAGTCCACTACTTTCTCCAACCAATTACAACACTATGGTGCCTTCCTCGACTTCCCCACGAGAAAGCACGCCATAGCACTCACACTTATCTTGGTGTGGTTTAGAAGTATTCGGTTCAAGTTGTCTAATAATCAAGCTAAGCTTTCCAAGCAGTCCATAACCGCGGACGCGGCTATTCGAATAGTTTTGTTAACCCTGCAGGGGTGTACCGCTACACACACACGATCATCAGTTACCGCCTTTGATCTCGACACCATTCAAGGGGTGCCAGCGAGGATGCTCACCACAACTGTTACCTCATATCCGATCTAGTCCGAGAAAGCCGCCTACTTGGGTTGGCTACCACTATCGTGAACCCGGCCGGTTTACCGAAGTGGACCCAAGTGATGTGTGCGTGGGGCATAAGCAGGTCTCGGATGAGCCGTTCTCTCAATTTGCATCCAGGCCACAAGCCTACCAGAACTCCGAACTATTGCGTCATCTGGACATCGAAAGGGATGAGTTAGTAAGCTGAGAGGGGTCAGTGAGCCCAATGTGTGGTTGTACTCTTCATCTTGGATCACGACACAAGAACTCGGACTTAGGTCAGTGTTCAACGAGACAACCCACCGTGTACTCCTACTGTCGGGACCCGGGGTTAGCGTATGCAAGTACAGCTAAGACATAGTCATATGGAGAGCCGAGAACCGTACCCACTTGTCTAAGCAGACAAGGCCAAGCACAGAACATTCTCGGAGAGCATCATACGTGAGGGGCATCCCATCCAGCCGGATGATCAACTGAGATGGGTCCTCATCGTCCGCACACAAGTCTAATGGTATGGGTGATGAGCTCCCATATTCAAAGACAAGTCGCCTCAACCATACTATCGACTATCTCATAACTCTTACATAGACTTACTCCAGCCCGATCACTTAGTCGGGGTCTAGGGCGGGCTCGATCATACCACAAAGTGTGCACGAGACGGAGTCTCGAACAATCGCATCGCGATGCCCCAAGCTGCGCACATCTAAGGGCCACTTGTTGTATGAAAGACCGCCAGCCAGATCACAACTAAGGTCTCGAAAACCCATACAAAGACATGCATGTTATAAACATACACGCAGCACACATGCCTTATATGAACATTAGGTATCATTGCAATTCTCTACAAAGTATACAATTTTATTGATAACTCTTATAGAGTGCACACAGAGATCACAAACATGTGATCCAACATTACAACACAAGCGGAAGCAAAGTATGTCTGAGTACAGACAAGTTTAACAAATGGCTTAATAAGCCTTATTTAAACACATGCCATCCACGAGGGAACCAGTCGTCTGACTGGGACTAGACTAGCTTGATCTTCAGTCGTCCAGCTCGATGAAGAAGCCACCTTCGGGGTCAGTGGTTTCATCTAAAACATAGATTAAGAAAACGTGAGTACAAAGTCGTACTCAGCAAGACTTACATAGGAGCTATACTACTCATGCATATGTATTAAGGTAAAGGGAGGTGGGGTTTCACTTGCAGAAGTGCAAGCTTTGACTTGGCTAGTCCTGAACTACGAGTACCAGACTTGAGGTAAGAAGCGTACACGAGTCCACTGCTTTCTCCAACCAATTACAACACTATGGTGCCTTCCTCGAATTCCCCACGAGAAAGCACGCCATAGCACTCACACTTATCTAGGTGTGGTTTAGAAGTATCCGGTTCAAGTTGTCTAATAATCAAGCTAAGCTTTCCAAGCAGTCCATAACCGCGGACGCGGCTATTCGAATAGTTTTGTTAACCCTGCAGGGGTGTACCGCTACACACACACGATCATCAGTTACCGCCTTTGATCTCGACACCATTCAAGGGGTGCCAGCGAGGATACTCACCACAACTGTTACCTCATATCCGATCTAGTCCGAGAAAGCCGCCTACTTGGGTTGGCTACCACTATCGTGAACCCGGCCGGTTTACCGAAGTGGACCCAAGTGATGTGTGCGTGGTGCATAAGCAGGTCTCGGATGAGCCGTTCTCTCAATTTGCATCCAGGCCACAAGCCTACCAGAACTCCGAACTATTGCGACATCTGGACATCGAAAGGGATGAGTTAGTAAGCTGAGAGGGGTCAGTGAGCCCAATGTGTGGTTGTACTCTTCATCTTGGATCACGACACAAGAACTCGGACTTAGGTCAGTGTTCAACGAGACAACCCACCGTGTACTCCTACTGTCGGGACCCGGGGTTAGCGTATGCAAGTACAGCTAAGACATAGTCATATGGAGAGCCGAGAACCGTACCCACTTGTCTAAGCAGACAAGGCCAAGCACAGAACATTCTCGGAGAGCATCATACGTGAGGGGCATCCCATCCAGCCGGATGATCAACTGAGATGGGTCCTCATCGTCCGCACACAAGTCTAATGGTATGGGTGATGAGCTCCCATATTCAAAGACAAGTCGCCTCAACCATACTATCGACTATCTCATAACTCTTACATAGACTTACTCCAGCCCGATCACTTAGTCGGGGTCTAGGGCGGGCTCGATCATACCACAAAGTGTGCACGAGACGGAGTCTCGAACAATCGCATCGCGATGCCCCAAGCTGCGCACATCTAAGGGCCACTTGTTGTATGAAAGACCGCCAGCCAGATCACAACTAAGGTCTCGAAAACCCATACAAAGACATGCATGTTATAAACATACACGCAGCACACATGCCTTATATGAACATTAGGTATCATTGCAATTCTCTACAAAGTATACAATTTTATTGATAACTCTTATAGAGTGCACACAGAGATCACAAACATGTGATCCAACATTACAACACAAGCGGAAGCAAAGTATGTCTGAGTACAGACAAGTTTAACAAATGGCTTAATAAGCCTTATTTAAACACATGCCATCCACGAGGGAACCAGTCGTCTGACTGGGACTAGACTAGCTTGATCTTCAGTCGTCCAGCTCGATGAAGAAGCCACCTTCGGGGTCAGTGGTTTCATCTAAAACATAGATTAAGAAAACGTGAGTACAAAGTCGTACTCAGCAAGACTTACATAGGAGCTATACTACTCATGCATATGTATTAAGGTAAAGGGAGGTGGGGTTTCACTTGCAGAAGTGCAAGCTTTGACTTGGCTAGTCCTGAACTACGAGTACCAGACTTGAGGTAAGAAGCGTACACGAGTCCACTGCTTTCTCCAACCAATTACAACACTATGGTGCCTTCCTCGACTTCCCCACGAGAAAGCACGCCATAGCACTCACACTTATCTTGGTGTGGTTTAGAAGTATCCGGTTCAAGTTGTCTAATAATCAAGCTAAGCTTTCCAAGCAGTCCATAACCGCGGACGCGGCTATTCGAATAGTTTTGTTAACCCTGCAGGGGTGTACCGCTACACACACACGATCATCAGTTACCGCCTTTGATCTCGACACCATTCAAGGGGTGCCAGCGAGGATACTCACCACAACTGTTACCTCATATCCGATCTAGTCCGAGAAAGCCGCCTACTTGGGTTGGCTACCACTATCGTGAACCCGGCCGGTTTACCGAAGTGGACCAAAGTGATGTGTGCGTGGTGCATAAGCAGGTCTCGGATGAGCCGTTCTCTCAATTTGCATCCAGGCCACAAGCCTACCAGAACTCCGAACTATTGCGACATCTGGACATCGAAAGGGATGAGTTAGTAAGCTGAGAGGGGTCAGTGAGCCCAATGTGTGGTTGTACTCTTCATCTTGGATCACGACACAAGAACTCGGACTTAGGTCAGTGTTCAACGAGACAACCCACCGTGTACTCCTACTGTCGGGACCCGGGGTTAGCGTATGCAAGTACAGCTAAGACATAGTCATATGGAGAGCCGAGAACCGTACCCACTTGTCTAAGCAGACAAGGCCAAGCACAGAACATTCTCGGAGAGCATCATACGTGAGGGGCATCCCATCCAGCCGGATGATCAACAGAGATGGGTCCTCATCGTCCGCACACAAGTCTAATGGTATGGGTGATGAGCTCCCATATTCAAAGACAAGTCGCCTCAACCATACTATCGACTATCTCATAACTCTTACATAGACTTACTCCAGCCCGATCACTTAGTCGGGGTCTAGGGCGGGCTCGATCATACCACAAAGTGTGCACGAGACGGAGTCTCGAACAATCGCATCGCGATGCCCCAAGCTGCGCACATCTAAGGGCCACTTGTTGTATGAAAGACCGCCAGCCAGATCACAACTAAGGTCTCGAAAACCCATACAAAGACATGCATGTTATAAACATACACGCAGCACACATGCCTTATATGAACATTAGGTATCATTGCAATTCTCTACAAAGTATACAATTTTATTGATAACTCTTATAGAGTGCACACAGAGATCACAAACATGTGATCCAACATTACAACACAAGCGGAAGCAAATTATGTCTGAGTACAGACAAGTTTAACAAATGGCTTAAGAAGCCTTATTTAAACACAAGCCCTCCACGAGGGAACCAGTCGTCTGTCTGGGACTAGACTAGCTTGATCTTCATTCGTCCAGCTCGATGAAGAAGCCACCTTCAGGGTTAGTGGGTTCATCTAAAACATAGATTAAGAAAACGTGAGTACAAACTCGTACTCAGCAAGACTTACATAGGAGCTATACTACTCATGCACATGTATCAAGGTAAAGGGAGGTGGAGTTTCACTTGCAGAAATGCCAGCTTTGACTTGGCTAGTCCTGAACTACGAGTACCAGACTTGAGGTAAGAAGCGTACACGAGTCCACTGCTTTCTCCAACCAATTACAACACTATGGTGCCTTCCTCGACTTCCCCACGAGAAAGCACGCCATAGCACTCACACTTACCTTGGTGTGTTTTAGAAGTATCCAGTTCAAATTGTCTAATAATGAAGCTAAGCTTTCCAAGCAGTCCATAACCGCGGACGCGGCTATTCGAATAGTTTTGTTAACCCTGCAGGGGTGTACCGCTACACACACATGATCATCATTTACCGCCTTTGATCTCGACACCATTCAAGGGGTGCCAGCGAGGATGCTCAGCACAACTGTTACCTCATAGCCGATCTAGTCCAAGAAAGCCGCCTACTTGGGTTGGCTACCACTATTGTGAACCCGGCCGGTTTACCGAAGTGGACCCAAGTGATGTGTGCGTGGTGCATAAGCCGGTCTCGGGTGAGCCGTTCTCTCACTTAGCATCTAGGCCACAAGCCTACCATAACTCCGAACTATTGCGACATCTGGACATCGAAAGGGATGAGTTAATAAGTGGAGAGGGGTCAGTGAGCCCAATGTGTGGTTGTACTCTTCATCTTGGATCACCACACAAGAACTCGGACTTAGGGCGGTGTTCAACGAGACAACCCACCGTGTACTCCTACACAGCCTCTCATCGTTCACCTTGTATTAGGGTCGATTCACCAACACTTTTCTACCATCATCATCATGATCACTACCATCCCGACTCATATAACAGTATCATCATGGTATCACTCTAAGCATGCAATAAGCAGTATCATTTGCAGGGGCCACATGATATCAATCAACTCCTACATTTGCTAGGATTGTGGTTTTGCCTACTACTGTGACAAATGATAGGTCATGCAAAGGAATGGGTTCATCTATGCGGTAGAAACGTAGCATGGTAATCATCCTATAGAATGCATAAGAGAGACATGAGAGGGAATTGGGATTTTAATGACATGATCAATGGGGGTTTGCTTGCCTTGCTGACGAGGTTCGGGTTCTGGGTCTTCAACGAAGGGGGCAGCCTCCTGCTCCGGTTCCACCTCTACTCGACAAACAACAAGAAAAGTAGCAAAGTAAATACATTGCACAATCACATGATGGCAGGTTGGAACTTGATGTAAATGCTTTGATGTGTGAAGCAATTCATTTAAATGGAGTATATTGCAAATTGAATTGCAAATTTAAACTCCAATTTGAATTCAAACTTAACCAAGTTACATGTGACATTGTTTGATCATTTTGAATCTTTTGGAAATGTGTATGATATGCCTCTGAAGTGTGGTTGAAATGTAGCAAAATTCCATGGTCCAAGTTGCAAAATCATTTGAATTGAATTTGAATTAATTCCAAATAAATCAAATGACATATGCTACTGGTCCCATTTTAAAATCAACTCAAACATAGTTGAAAGTTGAATTTTTGGATAGCTTATTTCTCCTGATCATTTTGCATATATTATTTGTCCAATTTGGAGTTGATATGAATTTTCTATGAATTTCCAAAGTTTGGGTTATTTTCTGGAATTTCTTTAATTCATTTCTAATTTCTGGAATTGAATTACTGCGTCATGTCTGCGCAAGGCTGACGTGGGGGGGGGATCTGACGTGTGGGGTCCAGTGGTCAGCCACAGTGGGATTAATCCCTCTCTGTTTAAAATAACAGAGGGGTTAAGGGCTGGGGGCCCCACCTGTAAGTGACCCAGGGGTGGATTAGTGCGGGGGTTAAGGTTAACCCACCGGAGGCTTGACGTCGGTGGCCTAGCTACGGCGGGGCCCTTGCCGGAATCAGCTAGAGGCCATGGGAGAGGAAGAGGAGACCACAAACGGGTGCAGCATCGTCGTCCGCGTCGAGAGGAAGCATCTGGGGGTCACGGGAAGGTCGGAATGGACGGCGGCGACTACTCCGGCGGAAACAGAGAACCGGCGAGGTCGTAGTCGAGGCTAGGGGGCACGGATTAAGCTGGGACTTGGCGCATTCAAACGCTAGTCCACGCAGGAGCCAAACGCGCGCACTAGGGCATCAACAGAGGCACGAGAGCGAGCTCTAGCTCGACCATGGCGGCGAGCTTGCTCGGCTCCCATGGTGGATCCGGCTACAGCCGCGGGGAAGGTTCGGGTCAAGAGGTGTTTTGCGCGGTAGCTCACCTTGAGTCGAAGGGAAGCGACGGCTTGCTCGGGGAGGTTCCAACGGCGGCGAATCGACGACGGCAAGCTCGCGGGTCCGGCGAGAGGTTGAAGGCGATGGCGTCGGCTCGGGGAGGAATTAGGGATCCAGCTTCTGCGTGAAGACGAAGTCGATGACGAGGAGCACGGTGGACTTGCCGACTTGAGCTCTAGGGCACGGTGGCCACGTCGTCCACGGCGGTGCGCTCCGGTGAAGCTTCGGGTGACGACGAATTCGAGCGTAGGAGGAGGGGGAAGAAGCTCTGGAGGGTGGAAACGGACGTGGCGTGCTCCAGGGAGTCTCCAGGCGCGAGAAGAGGGCACGGGGAGGCCTGGAAGGTCCTCGGCGGCGACGTGGCGTCCACGGCTGGCTCGGTGGCATTCCACCGAGCAGCTTGGAGGCGCGGGGCGAGGAAGAAGACCCTGCTGCCCCTCTGGGCCGGATGGGCTGCTCTTGCCTGGGCGCCAGGTAAGCTTTTCTTCTTCTTTTTCAGTTTTTCTTTTCTGACATTTGTTTTGTGTTAGCTAAATAAATAGCTAGGCATTTTATTAAATGCTGAAAAGTTTTATATGGCTTCATAATAATATAGACTAGCCACTTATAAAGTTTCAACATTTTTAAAATTCAAATAATTTGAATCTTAACTCAAATAGGGTTATTTGATTAATTCCAAGGCACTATTTGAATATTTGAAAAATCTATGAGCATGGGATGGGTCCCACATCACTTGATATGTGATCACACTCATTTATAAGACTTTTCAAAATCTAACAAGAATTTTTGGAGAAGATTTTTATCTGGCCTTTTGAATTAATTCATCTGGGGGGTTTCTTCTCCCATTTTGCTTTTGAAATTGAAATTTCCTTTGATTTCTTTCGTGAATGCAAAGTGAAATTGATCCTAGCACATTACCTAACAGAGGGTTCTGACAACTCGCCCCCACTCAAAAGAATCTCGTCCCGAGATTCAGAAGTCTGCGGGAGGAAGGTGGGGTACTCGGCATTGAGACGGTCTTCTCTTTCCCACGTAGCTTCTCTTTCAGAGCGGTGTGACCATTGCACTTTCAGAAACCTAATTTTCTGACGACGAGTGACACGCTCTTCAGAATCAAGAATACGAACGGGGTATTCTCGATAAGAAAGGTCATCTTGGAGATCAAGCGTTTCATGGTCGACTTCGCGGATGGGGTCCTTGAAGCAACGCCTGAGTTGGGACACATGGAATACATCATGTACTCGGAAAAGGTGCGGGGGTAGTTCAAGTTGGTAGGCAACTTCTCCACGTTTAGCAATAATGCGGAAAGGTCCGATGTAACGTGGGGCCAACTTGCCTTTGATACCGAAACGTTGGGTTCCTTTCAGAGGAGTAACCCGAAGGTAAGCCTTCTCATCCAGATTGTAAATCTCTTGCCTATGATGACAATCATAGTAGCTTTTCTGACGAGACTGGGCTGCTTTCAATTGATCAAGAACAATGCGAACTTGCTCTTCTGCTTCCTTGATCATATCCGGTCCAAAGAATTGTCTTTCACCGGTTTCTGACCAGTTTAAAGGTGTTCGACATCGTCGTCCATATAGGAGTTCAAAAGGAGCCATGTTCAGACTAGATTGAAAACTATTGTTATAAGCAAATTCGGCAAATGGAAGAGACTTCTCCCAATTCTTTCCGAATGAGATAACACAAGCTCTGAGCATGTCTTCAAGAATTTGGTTAACCCTTTCGACTTGACCGCTAGACTGAGGATGGAAAGCTGTACTAAAGGAGAGATGAGTTCCCATAGCATTCTGAAAGCTTCCCCAAAATCTAGAGGTAAAAAGGCTACCACGATCAGAATTAATTTCCAAAGGAACACCGTGAAGGGATACAATTCTAGAGATGTACAAGTCCGCTAACTAGCTAGCAGTTATAGACTCGCGAACCGTAAGGAAGTGAGCAACTTTGGAAAGCCTATCTATGACAACGAAGATGGCATTGTTTTCCTTCTGGGTTCTTGGAAAGCCGTTGATGAAGTCCATACCGACTTTGTCCCATTTCCACTCGGTAATAGACAAAGGTTGAAGTGTACCAGCAGGTCTTTGATGTTCTGCCTTAATGCGACGACAAACATCACATTCGGCAACAAATTGAGCAATGTCTCTCTTCATCCTAGTCCACCAAAATCTCTGGCGTAGATCTCGGTACATTTTTGTGCTACCGGGATGAATCGAGAGGGGTGTGTCATGGGCTTCTTTGAGGATGAGTTGCCTTAATTCTCTATTCTTAGGTACTACCAAACGATTTCCAAAGAATACCGTCCCCTTGTTATCTGTGGACAAACATTTAGAAACTCCGCTAGCAATGTTCTCCTTGATCCGACGAACACCTCGAGCACGCCTTTGGGCAACTATGATTTGATCCTCAAGAGTTGGTTTCGCCACCAATGTAGAAAGATAGCCATGAGGAACAATCTCAAGATTGAGCTTGCGAAAGTCCTCATGAAGAAGTGGTTGATACTGTTGTAACATGAGGTTGTTACAATACGACTTACGACTTAGTGCATCAGCCATGACATTGGCTTTGCCTGGGGTGTAAGAAATTCCTACGTCGTAATCTTTTATCAACTCAATCCAACGTCTTTGCCTGAGATTAAGATCTGGCTGAGTGAAGATATATTTGAGGCTTTGGTGGTCGGAATAAATCTCACAACGATTACCAAGGAGGTAATGTCGCCAAGTTGTTAGGGCATGAACTACGGCAGCGAGTTCAAGGTCATGGGTAGGATAGTTCTCTTCATGTGGCCGCAACTGGCGTGCTACCACATGTCGATCTTGCAGAAGTATGCATCCTAACCCTTGCCGTGATGCGTCACAATAGATCTCGAAATCCTTTTTGGTGTCTGGAGGTGCAAGTACGGGTGCAGAAGTCAATCTTCTTTTTAGCTCTTGAAAGCTTTCCTCGCACTAGGGAGTCCATTGGAATTTCTTATCTTTCTTGAGGAGTTCAGTTAGAGGCTTTGCAACTTTAGAAAAGTTCTCGACGAAGCGGTGACAATAGCTTGCTAAGCCAAGAAAACTCCTAACTTGCTTAACCGATTCAGGTGGAGTCCAGTCAAGGACGGCCTGAACTCTCTCGGGATTCACAGCAATGCCTTTTGCAGAAATCACGTGGCCTAAGTAGGTCACTTCTGGTAGCCAGAATTCACACTTGGAGAATTTAGCATACAGGCGATGCTCTCTAAGTTTCATCAATACCAGCCTTAAGTGTTCGGCATGTTCTTCTTCGTTCTGCGAGTAGATGAGAATATCATCGAGATAAACCACAACAAATTTATCTAAGTACTCCATGAAGATCGAATTCATCATGCGTGAGAAATTGGCGGGGGCATTGGTTAAACCAAAGGACATGACGGTGTACTCGTAAAGACCATAACGAGTAGTAAAAGCTGTTTTGGGAATGTCCTCGTTTCGGATTTTTATTTGATGATAACCTAATCTCAAATCCATCTTGGAGAAGACAGAGGATCCTACAAGTTGATCATAAAGATCATTGATCCTGGGCAATGGGTATTTCTCCTTTATCGTCGCTAGATTTAGCGGGCGATAGTCTACGCACATCCTTTCTGTTCCATCTTTCTTCTTTACGAACAGAACGGGGCAACCCCATGGCGATGAGCTAGGGCGGATGAAGCCTTTTGCCAACGAAGCATCAAGTTGGATATTTAGCTCAGCTAACTCATGTGAGGCCATTTTATATGGGCGTTTAGAAATTGGTGCGGTTCCTGGTACAAGATCCACTATAAACTCTACACATCTGTCGGGTGGCATGCCCGGCAGCTCTTCAGGAAATACATCCGGGAAGTCACGAATGTCGGGACCCGGGGTTAGCGTATGTAATTCCAGTCACGATACAATCACATGGAGAGCCGAGAACCGTACCCACTTGTCTAAGCAGACAAGGCCAAGCACAGAACGTTCTCGGTAAACATCGAACGTGAGGGGCATCCCATTCAGGCCAGATGATCAACTGAGATGGGTCCTCAACGTCCGCTCACAAGTCTAAATGCTTATGGGTGGTGAATCCCATACTCATAGACAAGTCGCCTCAACCATGTTATCGATTGGATCCTAACTCTTACATAGACTTACTCCAGCCCGATCACTTAGTCGGGGTCTAGGGCAGGCTCGATCATACAACAAAGTGTGCACATGACAGAGTCACGAACAATCTCATCGCGATGCCCCAAGCTGCGCACATCTAAGGGCCACTTGGTGTATAAAAGACCGCCAGCCAGATCACAACTAAGGTCTCGAAAACCCATACTAAGACATGCATGTTATAAACATACACGCAGCACACATGCCTAGTATGAACAGCAGGTATCATCACATAACTCTACAAAGTACTCTTTATTGATATACACATAGAGCATACAAAGATCACATGTCTGTGATCAACATTACATCATACAACGGAAGCAAATTAGGTCTGAGTACAGACAAGTTTAACAAATGGCTTAGAGAAGCCTTGTAAACAAACATGCCCTTCCACGAGGGACCAGACTGCTGTCTGGGATTATACTACCAAGGTCAGCATCGAGCTTCACGAAGGTTGATCCATCGGGGTCCGGTTCTTATCTAAAACATAGAATAAGCAAACATGAGTACAAAGTCGTACTCAGCAAGACTTACATCAGAACTGCACTACTCATGCTCCAGTATCAAGGTAAAGGAGGTGGGGTTCAACATGCAGAAGTGCCAGCTTTGACTTGGCTAATCCTGTACTACGAGTACCAGACTTGAGATAAGAACCGTACACGAGTCCACTACATCTCCAACCAATACACCACTATGGTTACTTCCTCGACTTCCCCACGAAGAAGCACACCATAGCACTCACACTTATCTTGCGAGTTTTATAAGTATCCATTCGAGTTATCTATGATCAAGTAGAGGTTTCCAAGAAGTCCATAACCGCGGACACGGCTATTCGAATAGTTCATTAACCCTGCAGGGGTGTACATCTTCACACGCGTGTCATCCCTTATCGCCTCGTTCTTGGCATCCTTCAAGCGGATGTCGGACGTGGATGAAACCAAGGCACTAACCTCACATCACCTTCTCTAATCCAGGAGTCGACGACCTGAGTTTGGCACCGCTCGAGAGTCCGGCCGGTTCCACGAAACGGACTCAGATAATGTAAGGGACCGAGACGCCACCTCTGCCAGATGGTTTTACTGCCTCACAAGTCCACCACATATCTAGGATGATGCAACCTTTCTTCATTCTTTTTCTATGCACATGCCAAATGGAAAACCCGAATCTATTGTGACTCCTGGACCGGATCGGTATGTAAAGAGGCCAAATGGGGCTCCCATAAACCCTACTTGTGGTCATACTCTTTGTCTTGGATCACAAAACAGGAACTCGGGGCCTAGGGTAGTGTTCAACGAGACAACCCACTGTGTACTCCTACACAGCCTCTCATCGTTCACCTTTGTTTAGGGTGGATTCACCAACACGTTTCACTTTCATCAACACCACTGTGTTCATTCCATCCCGACTCACAATCAAAACATCCTCATTGTACCACTAAGCAGCAAAAGCAGTAACAGTTGTAGGGGCCACATGCTCATCATTCAACTCCTATATCTGCTAGGATTGTGGTTTGCTTAATACGGTGACAAAATGATAGGTCATGCATCGGAATGGGTTCAACTATGCGAAAGAACGTGTCTCAGTGATCTCCTAAACATGCATAAGAGAGACTGAGAGGGAAGTATGATTTTATAGACATGATCAATGGGGTTTTGCTTGCCTTGCTGACGAGGTTCGATAACAGTGTCTTCAACGAAGGGGGTGGCCTCCGGTTCCAGTTGCATGTCTATCGAGAAAACAATCAAACAATGGTATAATTTATTTGCAATGCATCGAACACATGATCAATATTGAAATGGTGATGTTCTTGGTCACAAAGTGTGTACAATTCCATTTAAAAGAAGTCACATGCAAAGTCATTTGCAAATGTGCATCAAATTTGAATTTGAATTAAAGCCATATGGATGTTTTGCACTGTTCACCCAATTTTAATTGGTCAAACATGGAAACAGAGCCCATATTCATAATCCTTGGATTTTTCTGATATTTTTAGACATATTATTTGCTATATTTGGAGTTCATATGAATTAGTTATGAATTTCCAAAGTTTAAATGATTTTCTGGAATTTTCTGGAATTACTTTAATTCTTTTCTATTTCTCTGGAATTTCTTTACTGCGTCATGCTGAGCTCAAGGTGACGTCACAGGGGGGCTGACTAGTGGGTCCAGGCTGTCAGTCTCAGGGGTTAATCCCCGGTTTGATTTAAATTAACCAGGAGCTTAAGGGGGGGCTGGCCCACCTGTCATGGACTCAAGGGGGGATTAACTGGGTCATTAAGGCCCTAATGGCCTGGGCTGCCGGCGGCTCGACGCCGGCGTCACTGGACGCGGCGGCGCCTCGCCGGAGTGGCGATTTCGGCCACTGGAGAGCTCGCCGAGACCACTAGAGTGACGCCCGAGGTCATCTGCGTCACCCAGTGCCCACGAGGAGGCTTGGGGGTGGCCGGAGCCTCGCCGGCGTCAACGTGGCGCGGCGGCCGTGGCACTGCTGCGACGGGGAATTGGCTCCTGGCGTCAATTTGCTGTGCGAAAAGCTCCAGGAGGGAGCTCTTGCTCTGCCGCATCGAAAGGCTCCAACGGGGGTTCACAGGTGGGCTCGAGGCCACGACTACTTCAAGCTTTGCGGCGGCCGGAGCTTCTGTGCTCGTCGGGAAGAGGCTGCGGGGCGCGGGGATAGATGCAGGAGGAGGTAAACGGAGAAGGGGCTCACCCTGAAGCGGATGAAGAGGGTGGCGATGCCGGAGGGGCTCGGGAGAGGTCGAATTGGTCGCCGGAGTTCCTCGGCAGCGGCGGCGATCCGATGAAGGGGACGACGCCTCCAGTGCCATCGCGGCTCGATTAGTCGAGGGCTTCGACAGAGAGGACAGAAGCGCCTCGCCTGGACATGGTCGCAGCGGCTGAGGAGCTCGTTGGCCACGGTTTCTCCACGGTGGTGCTCCGGCGTGTTCTCTGCGGCGGCCAAAATCACGAGCTGAGGAGCGGGGAGAGGAACCAAGGGAGGGAGGAAGGGGGTGCGGGGTTGAAGAGCGGCTCCGTGGCGTGCTTGGCTGCATGGAGGAGGCCAAGAAGGCTCCTGGCCGTCGAGGTGGCCGTCGGCGCCCCCCTGCCCTCCACCGAGCTGCTTGGGGGGTGGGGAGGTAGACGACAAGTCCCCCGGGCTGGGCTGGGCCGGCCAGTGGAGAAGTGGGCTTCGCCCCTGGCGTGAGATAGCCTTTGCTGTTTTCTGTTCTTTTTATTTTTATGTTTCATTTGTTTTTCCTAGATTTAAAATAGCTAGGCATTTTTAATAAATGTCCAAATGCTTTTATAAATACTAGGTGACCAGTAGCTAGTCACATAAATGATTTGGACATTTTTGAAATTCAAAACATTTGAATTTCAATTCAAATAGGGGTAAAATTTAATTTCCAGAGAACTATTTGAATATTAGAAAATTCCATGAGTATGGGAAAATACCCAAACCACTTTTAAAATGATCAGCATCATTTATAGGAATTTTCCAAACATTCAAATGATTTTCTGAAAAAGATTTTTATCTGGCCATTTCAAATAAAATCTTAGGGCTTTCTGCTTCCCCATTTTTGAATTTCTTTTTGAATTTTTCATGATGCAAAAAGGGACAAGCAAACCCTAGCACTTACCCAAGTTGGGGTTCTGACAACGAACCACCGGAATATCTTCAAGTTCGGGAAGGGGAAGTACATTCAAAGAATGCACTTGGGTTCTTCTTCTGGGTGAGGTATAGTTGACGGTTTTGCCTGAAGGGTGGGTGAGTTTCACGGATTTGCCTTTGCAATCTAGGTAGGCATTCTGTCTTGATAGCCAATCCATGCCAAGGATGACATCAATATCTGAAGACTTGAGGGCTATGAGTGAAGCAAGGAATACTAAACCCTCAATTGCAATTTGATTACGATGGCTTACTCTATTAGTTTACCATCTTGACCCTGGAGTTTGAATAATCATTGGAGTGGACAGTTCAACAAAAGATAACTCATGACGAAGTGCATAACTTTCCGACATGAATGAATGAGATGCTCCTGGGTCGAAAAGAACGGAAGTAGGAACATAATTGACTGGGAGCGTACCAAGAATGACGTCAGAAGTGTCGTCAGTATCTTCGGCGGCGATCTGGTTCACACGTCCACGAGTGGCGGGAGGAGCGGGTTTGGCGGTGTAGACCTTCTGGGGTGGCTTGCCACGACCATTGCTGTTGCCTCCGGCACGGGGTGGAGCATTCTGATTCTGGATCTGGTTCTGGGGACACTCACGAGAATAGTGGCCTGCCTGACCACACTTGTAGCAGGCTCCAAAAACAGTGCGTGAAGCTGGGTTGTTTGGTGGAGTTGGGTGGAACTGAGTGGGTGGACGAGGCGCCACATAGGATGGCCTTGTTGGGTTGTTCTGGCGGAACATATTGTTGGGGATCCAGATCTTGCGCTTCTGGGAGCCAGAACTGGATGAACTGTCGTCTCTAGGGTGTTTGCGGAAATCATTGGGGGTGTTCATGTCCTCGGCCTTGATGGCCTTCTTGACAAGGACCTGGTAGGTGGCAAAGTCATGCAGGTTGAGCTCACGACGGATTCCAGAATTTAGTCCGCGACGGAAACTCTCTTGCTTCTTTGCGTCGGTGGAGACTTCTTCGGTAGCATAACGAGCAGGTCGGTTGAACTCACGACTAAACTCGTCAACAGTCCTTCTGCCTTGGGTGAGGTTACAGAACTCCTCACTCTTGCGGTCCATAAGACCCTTGGGAATGTGGTGCTCACGGAAGGAAGTGCAGAATTCATCCCAAGATGCAGGCAGTCCAACAGGACGCATATTCAGGAAGTTCTCCCACAAAGAGCTAGCTGCACCTTCAAGGCGATAGGTGGCATAGCTGACCTTGTCGCCATTTGCAACATGGCCTGCCTGGAGCTTCCTCTCGATGCTGCGAAGCTAGTCATCGGCGTCAAGGGGCTCGGTGGAGTAACTGAAAACTGGGGGATGAAGCCGGATGAAGTCGTTCAGGGACACCAATTCATTGCGCTGCTGAGTGGTGTTGCGAGCAATGACTTCCAACAGGTGGTGAGAGTCTCGGCGGTTCCTCTCAACCTCCATTAGAACCTGAGCCATCATGGGTGGGGGCGGAAGGTTGCCTTCCTCCTGATCATTCCCACGACCCTGGTTACGACCAAGCTGGCCACGGGTTCCTTGAGACATCCTGAAGGTGAAAAACCAATGTCAAACAGAGTTGATTTGAAGACTGAACAAGGTATTGAAGTACTGGAAGGATTACAGAGCAAAGCAAGTAATCATCTTGACAACATGGTGATAAAAGCATACAAGCCATATATTCACAAGCTGTCATACAAACCATACATCGTTTTAGTACAAGCTCCAAGCTAATACAAACGTGATGAAGATGATACATCCTTCAGAGGCACTCTGACTTCCTATACATTATTTATCTAAGCCTCTGGAACTTAGACACCTTGCGTACAATATACTAAGATACTACTACATCCTCACTAAAGTAAGACCACAGGCGGTCTCACTCATCTCCATCTCCATAGTAGTCCTCGTAAAAGTTACCCGCGTATCCCGGTAGCTGAAGGTGACCATCGGAAAACACGGAGGCCTGTGGACCCTGATATCCATTTGGGCAAGGATGGGGCCTAGGTCCGGCGTAGGGTGGAAATAAAGGACCATGGGGTGGAAAAATGCCTCCAATCTCGGGCCAAGCAACTCGAGAAGGCATCTGAGTCCTCACTGGGTAGATAGCGTCATGCTCAACTGATCCAACGCTCACGACGGGTGCCAAAAGTGTCAGTGCTCGATACAGACGAATACGAGTGGCGTCAAGCTAAAAACGGAGAGCGCGTGCATCACGATCTCGATCACTAGCAAACCTAGCAGTCACCTGAAATGCTGGATCCTCTGCAGAGTGATCTGAGTAGAGTTCGGTGTAATATCCCTCTTCTCCTGGAAGTGCAGCAGGGATATAGCGGAATGAGGTCTCTCTCATCGTAGTGTGCTCCTCTCTCAGCAGGGTAATACATGAGTATGCAGCATCCTGCACAGCCATGTTCTCGGTCATGCCAATGCCATGTCCAAAATGGATAGGCTGAGTGACTCCAACGTGGTGCGGGTAGATTCTGACGATGCAGTGGAACTGGGTCTGGTTGAAGTCGTGGAACTGCTCCTCGACGGTGTACTCAGGGTACCATCGATATCCCACATAGGACATCATCTCGATCAACGTGGCGGGATGGCCACGCACACCGAGGCACCTGGTCAAACGAACAATCTGCCGAGGGGGAAGATCTGCCATCTGAAACAGAAGAAGGAGTTTGCAAATGCATCAGATTATGAGATAAACCTGGAATGACTCGGACAGCATAACGGCTGTAATTGTATGAAATGACAATTTCTTACAACATGGAAAACAGCGCTTACATAATACGATGTAAGAAATCAGCATTACAACAATGCTAGGGAACCCGGACACAACTTTCCTACGGCTATAATGAAGCAAACAACGAGATGTGCTAATCAGACAGAGGAGAGCCTAGTCCTATCTTCCCATAGAACAAGATGAGGGTGACTCAGAACTCAGAACAAAGGGGGTAAGGAGATAAAAAAAAAGCCTTACGTTGTTCCCTTATATACCTAGAGTAACTATATAACTATAGCAAGCTAGACTCGACTTCGGCCAAGGCTACTAGTCCTACAGTCAGTCTTGCTCTGATACCAAGTCTGTCGGGACCCGGGGTTAGTGTATGCAAGTACAGCTAAGACATATTCATATGGAGAGCCGAGAACCGTACCCACTTGTCTAAGCTGACAAGGCCAAGCACAGAACATTCTCGGAGAGCATCGTACGTGAGGGGCATCCCATCCAGGCCGGATGATCAACTGAGATGGGTCCTCATCGTCCGCACACAAGTCTAATGATATGGGTGATGAGCTCCCATATTCAAAGACAAGTCGCCTCAACCATACTATCGACTATCTCATAACTCTTACATAGACTTACTCCAGCCCGATCACTTAGTCGGGGTCTAGGGCGGGCTCGATCATACCACAAAGTGTGCACGAGACGGAGTCTCGAACAATCGCATCGCGATGACCCAAGCTGCGCACATCTAAGGGCCACTTGGTGTATGAAAGACCGCCAGCCAGATCACAACTAAGGTCTCGAAAACCCATACAAAGACATGCATGTTATAAACATACACGCAGCACACATGCCTTATATGAACAGTAGGTATCATTGCAATTCTCTACAAAGTATACAATTTTATTGATAACTCTTATCGAGTGCACACAGAGATCACAAACATGTGATCCAACATTACAACACAAGCGGAAGCAAATTATGTCTGAGTACAGACAAGTTTAACAAATGGCTTAAGAAGCCTTATTTAAACACAAGCCCTCCACGAGGGAACCAGTCGTCTGACTAGGACTAGACTAGCTTGATCTTCAGTCATCCAGCTCGATGAAGAAGCCACCTTCGGGGTCAGTGGGTTCATCTAAAACATAGATTAAGCAAACGTGAGTACAAAGTCGTACTCAGCAAGACTTACATAGGAGCTATAGTACTCATGCACATGTATCAAGGTAAAGGGAGGTGGAGTTTCACTTGCAGAAATGCCAGCTTTGACTTGGCTAGTGCTGAACTACGAGTACCAGACTTGAGGTAAGAAGCGTACACGAGTCCACTACTTTCTCCAACCAATTACACCACTATGGTGCCTTCCTCGACTTCCCCACGAGAAAGCACGCCATAGCACTCACACTTATGTTGGTGTGTTTTAGAAGTATCCAGTTCAAATTGTCTAATAATCAAGCCAATCTTTCCAAGCAGTCCGTAACCGCGGACGCGGCTATTCGAATAGGTTTGTTAACCCTTCAGGGGTGTACCGCTACACACACATGATCATAATTTACCGCCTTTGATCTCGACACCATTCAAGTGGTGCCAGCGAGGATGCTCACCACAACTATTACCTCATAGCCGATCTAGTCCGAGAAAGCCGCCTACTTGGGTTGGCTACCACTATCGTGAACCCGGCCGGTTTACCTAAGTGGACCCAAGTGATGTGTGCGTGGTGCATAAGCCGGTCTCGGGTGAGCCGTTCTCTCACTTAGCATCCAGGCCACAAGCCTACCAGAACTCCGAACTATTGCGACATCTGGACATCAAAAGGGATGAGTTAATAAGTTGAGAGGGGTCAGTCAGCCCAATGTGTGGTTGTACTCTTCATCTTGGATCACCACACAAGAACTCGGACTTAGGGCGGTGTTCAACGAGACAACCCACCGTGTACTCCTACACAGCCTCTCATCGTTCACCTTGTATTAGGGTCGATTCACCAACACTTTTCTACCATCATCATCATGATCACTACCATCCCGACTCACATAACAGTATCATCATGGTATCACTCTAAGCATGCAATAAGAAGTATCATTTGCAGGGGCCACATGATATCAATCAACTCCTACATTTGCTAGGATTGTGGTTTTCCTACTACTGTGAAAAATGATAGGTCATGCAAAAAAATGGGTTCATCTATGCGGTAGAAACGTAGCATGGTAATCATCCTATACAATGCATAAGCGAGACATGAGAGGGAATTGGGATTTCATCGACATGATCAATGGGGGTTTGCTTGCCTTGCTGACGAGGTTCGGGTTCTGGGTCTTCAACGAAGGGGGCAGCCTCCTGCTCCGGTTCCACCTCTACTCGACAAACAACAAGCAAAGTAGCAAAGTAAATACAATGCACAATCACATGATGGAAGGTTGGAACTTGATGTAAATGCTTTGATGTGTGAAGCAATTCCATTTAAATGGAGTATATTGCAAATTGAATTGCAAATTCAAACTCCAATTTGAATTCAAACTTAACCAAGTTACATGTGACATTGTTTGATCATTTTGAATCTTTTGGAAATGTGTATGATATGCCTCTGAAGTGTGGTTGAAATGTAGCATAATTCCATGGTCCAAGTTGCAAAATCATTTGAATTGAATTTGAATTAATTCCAAATAAATCAAATGACATATGCTACTGGTCCCATTTTAAAATCAACTCAAACATAGTTGAAAGTTGGATTTTGGGATAGCTTATTTTCTCCTGATCATTTTTCATATATTATTTTTCCAATTTGGAGTTGATATGAATTTTCTATGAATTTCCAAAGTTTGGGTTATTTTCTGGAATTTCTGGAATTTCTTTAATTCATTTCTAATTTCTGGAATTGACTTACTGCGTCATGCTTGCGCAAGGCTGACGTGGGGGGGGTCTGACGTGTGGGGTCTAGTGGTCAGCCACAGTGGGATTAATCCCTCTCTGTTTAAAATAACAGAGGGGTTAAGGGCTGGGGGCCCCACCTGTAAGTGACCCAGGGGTGGATTAGTGCGGGGGTTAAGGTTAACCCACCGGCGGCTTGACGCCGGTGGCCTGGCTACGGCGGCGCCCTTGCCGGAATCGGCTAGAGGCCACGGGAGAGGAAGAGGAGACCACCAACGGGTGCAGCGTCGTCGTCCGCGTCGAGAGGAAGCATCAGGGGGTCACGGGAAGGTCGGAATGGAAGGCGGCGACTACTCCGGCGGAAACAGAGAACCGGCGAGGTCGTAGTCGAGGCTAGGGGGCACGGATTAAGCTGGGACTTGGCGCATTCGAACACTAGTGCACGCAGGAGCCAAACGCGCGCACTAGGGCATCAACAGAGGCACGAGAGCGAGCTCTAGCTCGACCATGGCGGCGAGCTTGCTCGGCTCCCATGGAGGATCCGGCTACAGCTGCGGGGAAGGTTCGGGTCAAGAGGGGTTTTGCGCGGTAGCTCACCCTGAGTCGAAGGGAAGCGACGGCTTGCTCGGGGAGGCTCCAACGGCGGCGAATCAACGACGGCGAGCCCGCGGGTCCGGCGAGAGGTTGAAGGCGATGGCGTCGGCTCGGGGAGGAATTAGGGATCCACCTTCTGCGTGAAGACGAAGTCGATGACGAGGAGCACGGTGGACTTGCTGGCTTGAGCTCTAGGGCACGGTGGCCACGTCGTCCACGGCGGTGCGCTCCGGTGAAGCTTCGGGTGACGACGAATTCGAGCGTAGGAGGAGGGGGAAGAAGCTCTGGAGGGGGGAAACGGACGTGGCGTGCTCCAACGAGTCTCCAGGCGCGAGAACAGGGCACGGGGAGGCCTGGAAGGTCCTCGGCAGCGACGTGGCATCCACGGCTGGCTCGGTGGCATTCCACCGAGAAGCTTGGAGGCGCGGGGCAGGGAAGAAGACCCTGCTGCCCCTCTGGGCCGGGTGGGCCGGATGGGCTGCTCTCGCCTAGGCGCTAGGTAAGCTTTTCTTCTTCTTTTTCTGTTTTTCTTTTCTGACATTTGTTTTATCTTAGCTACATAAATAGCTAGGCATTTTATTAAATGCTTAAAAATTTTATATGGCTTCATAATAATATAGACGAGCCACTTATAAAGTTTCAACATTTTTAAAATTCAAATAATTTGAATCTTAACTCAAATAGGGTTATTTGATTAATTCCAAGGCACTGTTTGAATATTTGAAAAATCTATGAGCATGGGATGGGTCCCACAGCACTTGATATGTGATCACACTCATTTATAAGACTTTTCAAAAACTAACAAGAATTTTTGGAGAAGATTTTTATCTGGCCTTTTGAATTAATTCATCTGGGGGGTTTCTTCTCCCATTTTGCTTTTGAAATTGAAATTTCCTTTGATTTCTTTCATGAATGCAAAGTGAAATTGATCCTAGCACATTCCCTAACAGAGGGTTCTGACACCTACACAGCCTCTCATCGTTCACCTGGTATTAGCGTAGATTCACCAACACTTTTCTACCATCATCATTATTATCACTACCATCCCGACTCACATAACAGCATCAACATGTTATCACTCTAAGCATGCAATAAGCAGTAACAATTGCAGGGGCCACATGATAACAATCAACTCCTACAGTTGCTAGGATTGTGGTTTGCCTACTACTGTGACAAATGATAGGTCATGCAAAGGAATGGGTTCATCTATGCGGAAGAAACGTAGCAAGGTAATCATCCTATACAATGCATAAGCGAGACATGAGAGGGAAGTGGGATTTTATCGACATGATCAATGGGGGTTTGCTTGCCTTGCTGACGAGGTTCGGGTTCGGGGTCTTCAACGAAGGGGGCAGCCTCCTGCTCCGGTTCCACCTCTACTCGAAAAAAAACAAACAAGGTAGCAAAGTAAATACAATGCATAATCACATGATGGAAGGTTGAAACTTGATGTATATGCTTTGATGTGTGAAGAAATTCTATTTAAATGGAGTATATTGCAAAAAGAATTGCAAATTCAAACTCCAATTTGAATTCAAACTTAGCCAAGTTCCATGTGACATTGTTTGATCAATTTGAATCATTTTGAAATGTGTATGATATGCCTCTGATGTGTGGTTGAAATGTAGCATGTTTCCATGGTTCAAGTTGTAAAAACTTTTGAATTGAATTTGATTTAATTCCATTTAAATCAAATAGAAAATGGTACTGATCCCAATTTAAATTCAACTCAAACAAATTTTTCATATATTATTTGTCCAATTTGGAGTTAATATGAATTTTCTATGAATTTCCAAAGTTTGGGCTATTTTCTAGATTTTCTGGAATTTCTTTAATTCAAATTATTCTGGAAAATTCATTTACTGCGTCAGCACTGCGCCAGCATGGCGTCAGCAGGGGGCACGAGTGGGCCAACCCTGTCAGTGGGTCTGGGGTTACTCCCCGTTTGATTTAAACTGACAGGGGGGTTAAGGGGTCCAGGGCCCCACCTGTCATCGACTCCAGGGGGGTTTAGCGCGTGATTAGGGGATAACCCACCGACGGCTTGACGCCGGTTGCCTGGCCACGGCGGCGCCCTTGCCGGAATCGGCTAGAGGCCACGGGAGAGGAAGAGGAGACCACCAACGGGTGCAGCGTCGTCGTCCGCGTCGAGAGGAAGCATCAGGGGGTCACGGGGAGGTCGGGAGTGACGACGGCGACGTGCTGGGCGGAAGCAGAACGACGGCGAGGTTGGGGGAAGAGGCTAGCGTGCACGGCTTGGGCTGATCTTGCGTGCGTTCGAAAGCTGGAACACCCGCGAGTCAAACGCGCGCACTGGGGCGCCGCGAGGAGCACGAGGGCGAGCTCTAGCTCAACCATGGCGACGAGGAGCTCGGTTCTCATGGCGGATTTGGCTAGAGGGGTTTCGGGGTGTTAGGAGCTTGGGGGAAAAACTCAGAAGCTCACCGCGGATCGAACAGTAGCAACAACAAGGTCAGGGAGGCTTCTACGGCGGCGAATCGACGACGGCGAGCTCGCGGGTCCGGCGACTCCTCGATGAAGCTGGCGTCGTCTGCTGAGGCGCTCGGGCTCGACTGATTGAGGGGAACGACGAAGACGCCTGCTGCGGTTCTTCTGGACACGGTGGCACGGCTCGGGGACGACGGTGGCTGCATGGACTCGGCGGCGTGCTCCACGGCGGTCCTCGGGCGGCGACGAAATCGAGCACGGGAGGAGGAGGAGGAAGCTCTGGAGGGGGGGAATGGATCGGGACGGGAGAGAGACGTCTCCAGGCGCGAGAAGGATGCACGGGGAGGCCTGGAAGGTGCTCGGCAGGGACGTGTCATCCACGGCAGGCTCGGTGGCATTCCACCGAGCAGCTTGGAGACGCGGGGCGGGCAAGAAGACCCTGCTGCCCCTCTGGGCCGGGTGGGCTGGATGGGCTGCTCTCGCCTGGGCGCCAGGTAAGCTTTTCTGTTTATTTTTCTGTTTTTCTTTTCTGACATTTGTTTTGCTGTGCTAAAATAAATAGCTAGGCATTTTATTAAATGCTGAAAAAATTTATATGGCCTCATAATAATATAGACCAGCCACTTATAAAGTTCTAACATTTTTAAAATTCAAATAATTTGAATCTTAACTCAAATAGGGGTTTTTAATTAATTCCAAGGCACTGTTTGAATATTTGAAAAATCCATGAGCATGGGGTGGGTCCCACATGACTTGATATGTGATCACACTCATTTATAAGATTTTTCAAAAATCTAACAAGAATTTTTGGGAAAGATTTTAATCTGGCCTTTTGAAATAATTCATCTGGGGGGTTTCTTTCTCCCATTTTGCTTTTGATTTTTGATTTCAAATATTTCTTTTGAAAATTTAACATGATGCAAGTGCTTGCTAACCCTAGCACATTACCTAACAGAGGGTTCTGACACTTTGCCACTTGGGGACTCGATATGGTGGGCCCACTGAAGAAATCATCAAAGGAAGGAAGAACTCACATGCTAGTAGCAGTCGACAAGTTCACCAAATGGATCGTAGCAGTGCCCATCACCAGCTCCACAGCCCTCACGGCGGTGAACTTCATCAAATCAATCATCTTCAGGTTCGGGTTGCCACACAACATCATCACGGACAATGGCACAAACTTCACAGCAGCAGAATTCCAGAACTTCTGCGAAGAACTGGGCATCAAAATCAACTATGCATCAGTCACACACCCAAAATCCAACGCCCAGGTGGAAAAACCAAATGGCCTAGTATGCGGAGGACTCAAAAAGTGGCTCCTCGCACCACTCGAGCAGGCCGCGGGCAACTGGGTAGAAGAGATCCCTGCCGTACTATGGAGCCTACGCACCACCCCGAATACTGCAACCCAGTACACACCTTTCTTTATGGTGTACGGGTCGGAGGCGGTGCTACCACATGACCTCAAATTTGGGGCACCCCGGATCTCAGGGTACGAAGAAGAGGAAGCAGAAGAAGCGCTGCAAGATGACAAAGACACAGCAGACGAAGCAAGGGACATAGCCCTAGCAAAGTCAGAGGGATACCAGGACAAACTGCGAACTTACCAAAGCAGTCGCCTGCGCACCAGAACCTTCAATAAAGGAGACCTTGTCCTACAGCTCATACAAGAGAAAGTTCACAAGCTCACCCCCCAATGGGAAGGACCGTTCATAATCACAGAAGTCATAGGAGGAGGCGCCTATAGACTGAAGAACCCGAAGACTGACGAGGACGTGGGAAAAATCCATGGAACGTAGCGAACCTACGCCTGTTCTACCCCAGTCTCCACCAGTCATGCTCATCTGGCAGCTCATGTAAACCTTCGATGCAATAAAATGATGTTGCCCAAATCCTACCACAACAAAGCAATCGGGGGCTCGAGCACAAAAACTCCCCCCGAGAGACACTATCGTCGCAATCGCGATCTCTTACCAAAGCACTCGGGGGCTTGAGCACAAAAACCTCCCCCCAAGAGATGCTATTATCGCACTCGCGATCTCTTACCAAAGCACTCGGGGGCTTGTGCACAAAAACTCCCCCCGAGAGACGCTATCGTCGCAATCGCAATCTCTTACCAAAGCACTCGAGGGCTTGAGCACAAAAACTCCCCCCGAGAGACGCTATCGTCGCAATCGCGATCTATTACCAAAAACTCGGCGGCTCGAGCACAAAGACTCCCCCAGAGAGACGCTATCGTCGCAATCGTGACCTCTCACAAAAGCACGCGGGGGTTCAAGCACAAAAACTCCCCCCGAGAGACGCTATCGTCGCAATCGCGACCTCTCACAAAAGCACTCGGGGGCTCAAGCACAAAAACTCCTCCCGAGAGACGCTATCGTCGCAATCGCGACCTCTCACAAAAGCACTCGAGGACTCAAGCACAACAACTCCCCCCGAGAGACGCTATCGTCGCAATCGCGACCTCTCACAAAAGCACTCGAGGGCTCGAGCACAAATACCCCCTGAGAGACGCTATCGTCGCAATCGCGATCTGTCTCAAAAGCACTCGGGGGCTTGGTTGCAAAATCTCCTCCCGAGAGACATCGTCGTAGCTCATGCAGCCCAGAGCTCAAAAGGTACCAAGCAAAAACCCATCGACAAGCGCCACCCGCTGAACTTTGTCCGGAATCAAAGGGAAAGACACGGCTACAACTAGATGGAACACTCTGTACTCCGAAGAAATACGTACGGAGCGCAGGACGCAGACAAATATTTAAGTCTTCACCCAATCGCCAACGATCACCTAAAGACTCGGGGGCTACTCCCATCGGGAGCGCTGTCGCGCACCCGATAAAAGACAGGAAATAATGGAAGAATGACAAAGGAAACAGATCTTAGCCTACGTTCGACTCTTCGACTCAAACGTAGCCTCGGGGGCTACTCCCATCGGGAGCGCTGTCGCGCACCCGATAGAACCCATAAAGTGAAGTTCTAATGGACTTGAAGACAACTTTCGATTGCCAAGGACTCGAAGACAACTCTCGTTTGCAAAGGACGCGAAGACAGATTCCATTACAAAGACTCAAGCATAGTTTGCATTACAAGGGCCCGAAGATCATTCTTTGTATAAAAGATTCGAAAGTCCATTGGATAGAAGGCAGCTCTGATTGCTCGAGGGCAATCCTCATTACATGGAGAACTAACCTAGTTACAAAAGGCACAAATAAGCCTACAACATCAGTCACCCAAGGAATTATGACTTCTACATGACTGCCCATGCTGGGATGATTGGCACCAAGAAGCAAGCATCATCACAGACAAAGGAGGAGTGGAAGCAGCAGGCTCATGATGTCAATGACATAACAAAAGGTGAAGCTCGACTTATTTGCAGAACAGTTGAAGACGATGCTCCACCAGCTTCTTCTCCTGCTCCACCAGCTTGTTCTCCAGCTCCACTCGAGCTGCCGGCGAAGATGACGCTACCACCTCCAGTTCTACAAGGTCGCCTGGCGCGCCCGCTTGACTGGTGGTTTGACGTCGAGATCCTCTTCAGAACCGGAGGGGGAAGCAGTTGAAGACGGCTCCGCATCAGCACCCGAAGAGTCACCGGAGGAGGAAGCAATTGAAGACGCAGACGAAGGACTCCTCGACCTGTTAGAACCATCACTACCTGTCTCCGGCCAGTACGGATCCATGCGGTTGCCGCTCGGGTCAAAAGCGCGGATGACAAGAGTGTCTTTACCATCAAAACGGCAACAAAGAGTGTCACCATCACGCAGGTTCAACCGACGAGCAAAGGATTTCCAGCCAAAGCCAAGAAAAATCAAGCGGGAACTATCGATATCCAACTTAACATAAGAAGGAGATCGAGCGCACCCCTGAAGACGAAGCAGCAAGCCATCAAGGCCACGCGCAGAAACAATGGCAGAAAATGCAGAAGGAAGAAGAATACGAGCAGCGCCCCGGCCACGGACGTGCAGGAGAAAGTAATAACACCAAACACCCTCCTCCGAGGAAGAGGAGGAAGGAACCAACGCTGCACCATGACGACCACCGCGAGAAGAACGCGGAGTACGACCACCACGGCCGCGGCGAGCACGACCACGGTCAGTCATACCAGCTCCACGCTTTGGTGCCATGAGAAGAGGAAGAGAAAGAGAAGCAAGATGAGCAGAGGACGAATACGGCTGCTAGAAGAAAAAGAGGGGCCTATATATAGCACAAACCCAACACAGATGCTCAGACGACGGGAGCCATTCAATCAAAGACCAAACACACCGGGTGAATCGAATTCCGAGGCAAAGATGCCTTCACACGGGCGGCACAGTGCGTTGGACGCGTCAAATCTCGCGTGGTTTCAATGCGCGCATCGATAACTCAACAGGCGGCTGCAGCACGCCACCAAAAGCCATCATTATGACTGGTCATGCAGACATGACGGTTAGCAGCCAGAGCATCTTTTGACGGTCCTCCAGCAAGGAGATAGTTATCTTCACCAAACAAGAGGTAAATTAAAGAGGCAGTCAGCAGAAGAGGCAGCTTGCAAGCACCGTTTTTTGCATAGTTTAAATACATTTTTCAAATATATCTAACTCCCATCGGGAGCGTATCCATTCATGAGAGTTTTCGGGTGCTCCCTCACCTAGAAGTAAAAACGTGCTCGAGTGATTACTTGCACCCATGAGAGTTTCGGGTGCTCCCTCACCCAGAAGTAAAAACGTGCTCGAGTGATCACTCGCACCCATGAGAGTTTCGGGTGCTCCCTCACCATGACGCAAGATGAGCAGACCTGCACTCGCCAGATCGAGCGGTCCTGGAGTATCGGGTGCTCCCTCACCCCGAGAGCAAAAGCGATATTCGAGTGATTACTCGCAAAACTCTATATACTCAAGCACTCGACGACATCCCGAGCAAATATCCCTCTACACCCGAGCACTCGGAGAAGCTCCACGAGTGACCGCTAAAACCACCCACTTGATTGTTATTCCAAGTGGGTGCATTATCTACTAGGCTCCGCGCCTCAATAAGAATACATGTTCCTGGAACACGATACACTGTGCCTAGATGCCACGCAAGCTTACCGGGTAGGTAAGACCCCGCTGCGAAGATCGGCCGGGCTGGGACTTGCCGAAGAGCGATTTCACTCCCAACCTTTTCCATGCGCATGCATGATAGAAAAAGCCGGGCGGACGCGCCTAGGCTACGAACTTTACTGGCGGCAATTGATCACTGTAAGACCTGCAGCGACATGACTTTTTCTAGACACCAATGTTCCAAGCTCATGTCGAGGGACATGAGTTTGATTGGGCTACTGCGGTTTTTGCCACTAGTGCAATTCACCAAGGCTCGATCAGTCGACACCTTGGGCCCTTTCAGCTTAGAATCCCTCGAAACAGGTTGTGTCATGGCCCCAGACTGCCAGCGACCCACGGTTGAACCGTGCATACATCAAAATGACGCTAGAGTGGATTCGAGTCCCTGCGCACCTCTTCGAGTCCCTCAGGCACTTGGGGGCTACTGACGAGGGGGTGACCCCACGACTCCTATGGATGAGCCTACCCGGTGTACCAGAAGACAGAAGGCCCACAAAGATGCAGCCTTGGCCCAGCCTTGGCCCACTAGTGGCACCGACGTAGGAGTCCGCGAGTCATAAGGAAGGTGCAAACTTGCCGTACGGAACAAGATCATGGTTAGGAAACCTCATCTTTAATCAGGAAGGACTCCCCGAGACCTAGCCTAGGATATAAGGGCTAGGAGGGGAGACGTCAAGATGAAGAAATACACAATCTGTAACCTAGCCTTGTGCGCACTAGCCTCGGCTCCCTTGTAATCGCCATCTCCAATCAATATTATCGAGTAGGAACGTATCCTCCTGTTAGCCAACGAGCTTATCGTCCAACTTGTGACTCTCATGACTAACCCAGGGTCCTTGACCATGGGATTTTCCGGGGTACATCCCCGTCACCCGGTGAGTCGACATCAACTCAAAAGTCGGCCACGCTCTCGAATTGTCCTCTACCGTCTGGATGAGGTCGGGTTAGCTACCCAAACCATGTGGGCAGCCCCCTAGCACCCTGGGGTGAACCAACAAGAGAAACCATGCCTCCGCTGGCCCAAGTTGTTTGAAATCTGCCGGCCGCGGACCAGTCACACACACATTTCAAATGGTAAATCATCTTGGGCCACCGCTAGAAATGATTGAAGCTAGGTAGTTAAGAAAATGGGACCCCATAGCATCCCACAAGCGGCTAGGCATGCTCCTCAAGAGACACAATACCCGGAACTCGGGTCCTAAGTGACTCAAATGGAACAAAGCGTCGGGGCGGGATAGCCTAGACCTTCCATCCTTCGCCGAGTCTAGTCAACATTTATAATAATCATATCGTCCACAATAATATAATAGTGTGATAGCCCAATCCAAGGAGTAACATGATAGCTTCCTAGCATGCATACTAAGCAGTGGTTAAGCAAGCAAGGTACATGGCCAAACAATGGTTTGCTAGGATGTGGGGGACATGGCTGTTTGGGTTATAATATGGAGGCTTAAACGTAAGGTGGTAGGATCAAGAAATCGTTCTATCCTATACCTAGGCACAAGTGAGTTGAAAGTTATAAGCATGATATAGGCTCCCTCTTACCTGATGAGAAGACGAAATGAAGGTGTAGTCGTTCGCAAGCTCGCATCGTCTTTGAGATTAACCGCAGGAGAACACAAGAAGGAAACACTGGAAAGGGCAATCGACGAGCAAGCAGCTATTACTACGAAGGAATCATGAGCAAGCATCAACTAGAAGGAAACACGAGATGACGCACTACGGTATCTCATGTATCGTCTAGAGCGGTTACTAACAGGTTAAGTGCAGTATTCGTCACACACGATGATACCGCATGTTTATAATGGTTCAAGTTGATTAGCTACACAACATGAGCAAAGGTTGTTAACATGGCATCTCAATCAAGCATGGCATATCACAAAATCATGGCAAGAGGTGAAGCATAAAGTAAACTATCCATGCTATTCAATTTAAATGAGGTAACACCCTAAACATGGCACATCTCTAAGTACCCCATGACAATTAAAGCATTAGGTACTGTTCTGCCCTAAACCATATTTTAGGTTGGTTAAAAACAGCAAACAATGGCTGATACGTTCCAAACGTATCTATAATTTCTGCTTGCTCCATGCATGTTTTGTGTGACTTTGCCATGTTTTGCTTGAACTTTCATACACTTTTGAGCATATTTGGACTAACCTATTAACTCAGTGCACCCAGTTGCCAGTTCCTATTTTCTGTTGTTCTTGTATTTCAGGTTTTTCCAATAATTAAAATGCCCAATAAATCCCGGAAAATTATATAAAAAGCAGCGTTCCGGAAGCTTCCACCAGGCCAAAGGGGGGCCACAGGGCAGCCAGGGGGCAGCCAGGAGGGTGCCTGGCGCGGCCCAGCTCCTGTCCGCGCCACTTGCCCTCCTGGGTGGGTCCCACACCCCCTGCTGCCCTACTTGGGCCCCTATTTATTCTCCCGTCGCGGAAACCCTAATTCCAGACCCCTTTTCTCCAGAAGCAATTACGATCTCCGCCGCCATCGAAAACAAGTTTCGGAGGGACATAATTCCTGTGCCAGCACCCTGCCGGAACGGGGAAGTGCCCCCGGATTCATCTCCATCGACGTTGCTTCCCTCCTCCATGAAGCGGGAGTAGTTCTCCCTCGGGGCTGAGGTTTCTACTAGTAGCTATGTGTTCTTCTCTCTCCCATGATGTGATCTTCGTTGTGATCATAGGCTATGTTAATCTAGGGTGATGCCATGATATTTCCCCTTCCTCTATGTATTGTATTGATATACTCAATTGATCTTATCTAGTATAATCCCCGAGACCATGGTGACAGCGGTCTATTGGACATGGGTTAGAAGAATATTATCATGAGTGATTTCCTCTTTTGTGTGTGGATTGAAGATTGAGAGTCTCTTGGTGCTTGTCTTTGACTATCCTTGAGATATGTTGTGGTGATTGTCGTACTCTCTTTGAATGGCCGCGATGACATTGGGAAATCCATAGATTGAGAACTACGAACTCTGAGGTGTGCTTTTGTATCCCTACACAATTCTCGTCCTCTCTTGACCACAAAGGAATGACCTCCGAGTACGTCTCCATTGCATGTTTTATGGGAAATATCATGTGATTAGACTATGTTAATGTTGTTGGGAGTTGCCACTAGTGAAAGTATGAAGCCTAGGCCTTGTTTCCATCATTGTTACACCGTTTGCACTCACTTTTGTTACTTGTTTCTTTGCTGCACTTTTTATTACAGATTTATATTACTTCGTTTTATCACACCTATCACCCATATTTTACCATCTCTTCGCCGAACTAGTGCACCTATACAACTCCTAGTTGTATTAGGTGTGTTGGGGACACAAGAGACTTCTTGTATCTTAATTGCAGGGTTGCTTGAGAGAGACCATCTTCAACCTCTACTTCCCTGAGTTCGATAAACCTTAGGTCATCCAATTGAGGGAAATTGTTGCTGTCCTACAAACCTCTGCGCTTGGAGGCCCAACATAGTCTACAAGAATAGAAGCGTGCATAGACATCAAGCTATTTCTGGCTCCGTTGCCGGGGAAGTAAGATTTGAAGGTATATCTTTAGATTCTGCAATTTAATCTTTTCGTTTCTTGTTTTTATTTTCAATAGTTAGGCTTTATGGAAAAAAACAAAAAAATGAGAGAGCTCTATGAGCTCTACCTTGAATTGGGACATGAAGTGTTTGAAGAGAAAATTAAAAAACCTATCGAACTTTATTTGCATACTCTTCATGATTCCAATATTACTAGTATGTCTTCTTTGAATACTTTTGATGCTAATGATATGCAAAGCTATAAGCTTGGGGATGTTATGTTTTATGAAGATGATCTTTTTAGCCCCCCAAGTTTTGATGAGGAAATTTATTTTGATGATACTTTGTCTCCCATGTATGATGATTATTGTGATGAGACTTATGCTATAAAGAATAAGTTTTTACAAGTGCATCATGATAAGAATGATTCATGTGATAGCTATTTTGTTGAGTTTCCTCCCACTATTACTAATGAAAAGGATTTTGCTTATGTGGGGAGTAACAAATTTTCTATGCTTGTGGATCATGATAAGAAAGTTTTATGTGATACTTATATTGTTGAGTTTATTCATGATCCCACCGAAAATTATTATGAGAGGGGAACATATGCTCATATATATTTCAAGAATATCAAGTTCCATCTCTTTATGTTGAAAGTTTTGAAGTTGCACTTGTCTTGCCTTCCTATGCTAATATCTTTATGCTTCAGTGAGTTATTTATTTACAAGATCCCTTTGCATAGGAAGCATGTTAGACTTAAATGTGTTTTGTGTTTGCTTCTTGATGCTCTCTTTTGTTCTTGAACTCTTATTCTTGTGAGAGCATCTTCTATAATCTTTAAGCCTAGCTAATGGCTTTAAAGAAGCGCTTTCGGGAGGCAGCCCGCAACGAATTTAGGATTTCCTCTTTGTTTTTCTTCTGTTTTTAGTGGTCTTGATGATTTTTAATACTGTAGCAACATCATTGTATCTTTACTTTTCAAGCTTTGTGCCTTTTATAGCCTCATATGACAAGGGAAGTGAAAGTTGTGACATGCTGTCCAGAAAACAGATTATGTCCTCTTGACTAGAAAAATCACAAAAAATTCCCAGTTCATCTTTTTGAGCTGAAGTTTTTACACAGAGTGCTCTATACACTCACGGAACTTTCGAATGTTCTGAGTTTTTTTATTCGAGTTGCATAAGTACCTCTAAAAAAGTTTTTCCTACCTGCTATTCTGTTTTTCACAGATTCTGCCACGTTTTGTCTCTCCTAACCTTTGAAAACCTTAAGCTTGCTTTTTCTTTGAAAAAACCTTTTGGCAATCTTGAGAAACAGTAGCTCTTCAAGAATATCTTTACATCTAGTGTACATTTTTTATTTATGAAGGGTCCTAACCTCTCTAATCAGCTTGAGATGAGTTATGTATGAAGGGAGTTTTCAAGTGTGCGATGGAAGATGATGAAAGAAGATTCGGGAGTGTCAAGCGCTCAAGCTTGGGGATGCATGGCATCCCCAACAAATATTCAAGCAGATTCAAGAGTATAAGCTTGGGGATGCCCCCGTGCATCCCCTTCTCCATCAACAATCATCAGTTCGTCCTTCGTCTCACTATATTTTTATCACTTCATGCGTTATGTGCTATGCTTGGAGCGTCTCGCTCTTGGGTTTTATTTTTAATTTTATTTAGCTTTGCTTGCTGTTAATAACAAGTTAGATCCCGTCTTACTTTGTGTGGGAGATAAACACACTCCACTTTCAAAATCTAGAACACATAATAGGATTCTTCATGGCTATCTTTCTCTGTTATGTGTTCTTTACCTTTTCGTAGCTACTGCCATGTTTAGTTTTAGTTTTAGTTAGTCTTTAGAAAGAGCCTTAGCTTTTTTTTAGTTTTTTTCTGGAACTCTCTTTAGTTTTCATGTTTATCTTGTTAAGAGAGTTGGTTGTTGCACTGAGTTGTGTCTTGTCTCGAAAATAGGTAATTGAGGATGCTATTTAATTTTAGTAGTAACATGCAATGGTTTTGAGGTATTGATGTGAGTAATGTTTGAACTTTTGGTGTCAAGAGCTCTAGCCTATTAGTGATAGGTGTCGTATTTTGGGCAATCCGTGTGATTTTCGAAAACCAAAAACCCTGTTGAGAACTCTATCTACTAGATGGATCACTAACCTCTGGAGGGTTCGAATATTAGAGTACACTCACGTACCATGAGTCGAGGATGCGCAAGGATAACCAAACCCCCATACACTCCTGCTCAACCTCCTTATATATTTCCTCAAAACAGCCAGCATACCTACCTATCAAGGCATTTCCATAGCCTTTCCGAGATATATTGCCATGCAACATCCACCTCTTCATGACTTGATCTTCATGTCATACATGTTCCTGCTACACTGGCAGCGACATACATTGCATACATCATGATAGCTACATCTTCTTTATGTTTTGAGTACCTTGTAAAGTGTGAAAGATCTCCTATACCCTCTTGTAAATTAGAGTGTTGCCCTTAAGTGAGGAAAAGATACCAAAGTGGACAAATCAAAAGATCCCAAAGAGGACAAATGAGAGTTAAATAGAAAGAGCCATTGAGGCCACCAAAAAAATACAAAAAAAGAAAAAAGAGAAAATAAAATAAAAAGGGAGAAAGGGGCAACACTACTATCCTTTTTAAAGATCCACACTAGTACTCCCTCTTATCCTTGTACTCCATAGAGATGATCATACATGCATATAGCTACGCGGGGACCCTTCACACTATAGAACTTGGCTTGTGTATTCCAATGATGAGCCTCCTCAAACGAGCTCTAGGTCTTCTTGAGCGAGCAAGTTAGATGCACCCCCACTAGTTCCATTGGAGAGCTTACCTTAGCTCATATGTGCATCCGTTGCATGGCAATCCCTACTCCTCACATCATATCTATCATTTGGCTTTCTCTCGCCTATGATTTTCCTCATTGATGTGAGCCTTTCACACCATTTTTGTCTTCCTCCTCCACCTTTTCTCTATTTGCCATCCTAAGTGTCAACTTTCTTGCTCACGCTCATCCATTGCATGAGTGCTCAAAATATCGAAAAGGAGTGGATCAGTTTGACTTGTACCTGACTAGTGGTCTGGGGACGAGTCCAGATAAGAATCCAAAGGAGACTGAGTGTGAAACTTTAGTAGATAGTAGTTCTCAACAATTACTTTTTTCTCTCGTATTTCCCTATCCCCTGCTTGCACGCAAACACCATCTGGAGACATTTGAGTCACGGACAGCGAGAGCTCTTGCACCTTTTGTTCTTTTGTTGCTTGTGTCAATGCTAATATAGACTCTTTCTTGTTAAGACTTGAATTGAATTGCGTGCTTTAATTGCTTTACTTAAAATTCCTTATATGGTTGTGTGGCATGTCACCACAGAAATTATGCTTGTTATCATTTACCTACTCGAGGACGAGCAGGAATTAATCTTGGGGATGTTAATACGTTCCAAACGTATCTATAATTTCTGCTTGCTCCATGCATGTTTTGTGTGACTTTGCCATATTTTTCTTGAACTTTCATACACTTTTGAGCATATTTGGACTAACCTATTAACTCAGTGCACCCAGTTGCCAGTTCCTGTTTACTGCTGTTTTTGTATTTCAGGTTTTTCAAATAATTAAAATGCCCAATAAATCCCGGAAAAATTATATAAAAAATCAGCGTTCCGGAAGCTTCCACCAGGCCAAAGGGGGGCCACAGGGCAGCCAGGGGGCAGCTAGGAGGGTGCCTGGCGCGGCCTAGCTCCTGGCCGCGCGACCTGCCCTCCTGGGTGGGTCCCACACCCCCTGGTGCCCTACTTTGGCCCCTATTTATTCTCCCATCGCGGAAACCCTGATTCCAGACCCCTTTTCTCCAATAGCAATTCCGATCTCCGCCGCCATCTAAAACAAGTTTCGGGGGGATAGAATTCCTGTGCCGGCACCCTGTCGGGACGGGGAAGTGCCCCCGGATTCATCTCCATCGACGTTGCTTCCCTCCTCGATGAAGCGGGAGTAGTTCTGCCTCGGGGCTGAGGTTTCTACCAGTAGCTATGTGTTCTTCTCTCTCTCCCATGATGTGATCTTCGTTGTGATCATAGGCTATGTTAATCTAGGGTGATCCCATGATATTTCCCCTTCCTATATGTATTGGATTGATGTACTCAATTGATCTTATCTAGTATAATCCCCGGGACCATGGTGACAGCGTTCTATTGGAGATGGGTTAGAAGAATATTATCATGAGTGATTTCCTCTTTTGTGTGTGGATTGAAGATTGAGAGTCTCTTGGTGCTTGTCTTTGACTATCCTTGAGATATGTTGTGGTGATTGTGGTACTCTCATTGGATGGGCGCGGTGACATTGGGAAATCCATAGATTGAGAACTACGAACTCTGAGGTGTGCTTTTGTAGCCCTACACAATTCTCGTCCTCTCTTGACCACAAAGGAATGACCTCCGAGTACATCTCCATTGCATGTTTTATGGGAAATATCATGTGATTAGACTATGTTAATGTTGTTGGGAGTTGCCACTAGTGAAATTATGAAGCCTAGGCCTTGTTTCCATCATTGTTACACCGTTTTCACTCACTTTTGTTACTTGTTTCTTTTCTGCACTTTTTATTACAGATTTATATTACTTCGTTTTATCACACCTATCACCCATATTTTACCATCTCTTTGCCGAACTAGTGCACCTATACAACTCCTAGTTGTATTAGGTGTGTTGGGGACACAAGAGACTTCTTGTATCTTAATTGCAGGGTTGCTTGAGAGAGACCATCTTCAAACTCTACTTCCTTGAGTTCGATAAACCTTAGGTCATCCACTTGAGGGAAATTGTTGCTGTCCTACAAACCTCTGCGCTTGGAGGCCCAACATAGTCTACAAGAATAGAAGTGTGCGTAGGCATCAATGGCATAACCGAAAATTACATGAAATTGTAGTCGAGTTATATGTAAAGAACACCCAAACGGAGTTATGGTTAAAAAGATACAAGCAACACAAGTTATGGGCACAATCTGCCAACATCAGGTAGCACACTTGGGAGCAATGCAAAAACAATATACTGAATGTAAACATGCACCCAAATGATGTGGATCAACAGTATACATGACAAGGAAGGCATGACATCAAATTTTCATGTATATGAGCACCAGGAACAAAAAATTGTAACCCATGCAAAAGGCTAAATAATACTACTGGTCTAGGACTTAGTGAAAACAGAGGCATGGAAAACTGTTATAAACATGTTATATAAACTATAGCATAACCAATATCAAGCAAGCTCTAAAATGAACATGCAATACATATGCAGCAAGCCTACATGATGCTCATGACTTCATACATAGCACTTGTGGTCAAAGGATCCATGGATGAATAAGCATTAAGCATTCGAGACAGCTACAATATATTCCAGACTTAATGAAATATCAGGGTATGTGACAGAAAACAGCAGGGTTGCACTTTGGGAGCTCACTAACTATATGAACAACAAATATATCATGGGCATAGCAATATATGGCATCAAAGTATACATGGCAAGGAGCAATTAATTACATTGGGGCTAAAGCATATGAGGCATGGATCACTAGCTATAAGGCATCAAAGTAGCAACTTTATACAAACAACAACACATATTATCAGGGTCACCATTTTGGAGCAAGAAATAAAATAGCTACAGCAGGTAAACATGGAAAAGAAATGCATCTAATTTAAGTACACATGATTCTTAAGACATACAAGAAATAATTACTAGCATAGGCATCATGGATGTGACACAAGCATCAACCAAACTTGCAAGAAAATAACAGCCAGCAGCAATTAATAGCAGGTAGAAGTATTAAGCAAGCAATTGCATCTGCCATATGACCTCAAATGAATTAACTCACTAAAGCAAAAAAGTTAGAGCACTTCACCAGCAACAAATTTTATCTTCGTGTCGAATTCATCCGAGGCCTAGATCTATCGCAAACGTCACCGCAAAATAGAAAACAGCAGCACTGAATAAGGACTTAGCCAAAATTCACAGGGACAAGGAGAAAAAATAAGACCTCGTGGGCCGAGGCCCAGCAGGCCGGCGGCTAGAGACACCAGCTTCGGTGCTGGGCTCGAGGGGTGGCTGGGCCGCGTCGGCTGGCGAGGAGGTTGGCCGAGGCCGAGGTGGTGGTAAGAGGGCCACTCGGCGAGGCCGACCCAACAGCCGCGGCTGTGCCCGGTCCCGATCTGGATCGGGTCTTCGAGGGGGCGGCGGCGGCCGGCCGGTGGCCCTCGCCGGCGAGGGGGCGAGGAGGGCAGGGGGGCGGAGAGGCGCGGCGGAGGACGCCGGCGACGGCTCGAGATTGGCTCGGACCCGTCCATTGCGCGGCGGGCGGCGGCCGTCTCCGGCACGGTGGTCTGCGAGAGGAGGTGAAGAAGGCGGTGAGGACCATAGGAGGAAGAGGAGATGAGGCGGGCGCTCACCGGGTTTCGGGGCGGCACGGATGCCGGCGGCCTGCTCGCCGGAGTTTGGCGCTGCATGGGGCGACCCAAGGTGGCGGGGACGGCGGCGCCCGGATTGTCCTAGTGGTGGGCCAGCAGCGGATCTCGGGCCTTGCGGGCCCCGGATTTGGTCTGTAGGTTGGTGGGAGACTTAAGGGGTGACGTGGCAGCTGCTGGACGCTCTAATCTGCGACCTAACGGTCTAGATGTGGACGGGAGCTAGGGTTTCAGGGAGAGGAGGAGCTAGGGGCAGATCTGAGGATTTTGGAGGGGGTGGCTACAAATTTACATGGGGAAACCCTAGAAGGGCTAGGGGAGAGTGGTGGCCTATTTATAGGCTGGCCTGGATGACAGGTTTACACAAATGCACTCGGGTTTCTCTCTCGCGTCCGGTACTCCACGTTTCTGACCGCCGGGAGTCCATACGACCTCCGATTCGGACGAAATCTCGAACCGCGCGCTTAGCACGGCGAGCCCTTCAGTCCTACCTCACTTTGATATCGTTCCAAGAACATTTTCCGACGCCCAATAAAATGATCCGTTTATTAAATAAATGAGGGGGGGTCATTCCGATGGCGATGGCTGGTCTTGTGCCGGAAGTTGCGACGGTGCTCGGGTGAACCCGATGTCGCAAAGGTCGTGTGCCGTTGGGAAAAAGGTTCGGTCCCACATCCGATACGAGAAAGAGAGGGGGAGAATATTCACTAATTAATAAATCGGCGAAGCAAATGCTGCAAAAAATTCTAGCAATCAACAAAATAAAGCAACAAACAATTTTTTTAATTTGGGTGAAAATTTCGTGTTGTTACAAACTCCTCTGCTTTCTTGGTGTGGATACATCTAGGGATGGATGCATGGAGGTGGTGGTTTCTCCCTTTCGTGGATCTTCCTTCTTTTCATTTCTCCTTCTTGCCTCTTTTCTTCCCTTTCCTTCCGGTCCAAGCCCCCTTTCTGATGTGGTTGGCGTCTCCCTTTTATAGAGCAAGGGGCTCGCCACAGTCCCACCGACAGCTATAGTAAGGGTGGTTATCTTATACTTGTGGACGCAAGGCGTTCCAAGATCTTCCGGGAAGCTCCTGCGGCGCCGCGGGAACGATTGGAGCATGTGTGCGCTTATTACGCACCAGAGCGCCTACCAGGTGTAGGCTACCTCCTGTCAGTGTTGGATGCTTGTCTTCTAGTGCATTGAATGCACTATTCCCTTTGTCGGGTGGTGGGAGCCAGCTGGATGACTCCAACCTTCCGGAACAGGTCTGAGGTACTTTTCGTGGATGTAAATCTGAAAATGAGTATAGGGGTAAGAAAGGAGCTAAATGAATCAGTACGTAGAGTGGGTTGACGCAAGAGGATTATACAGGTTAGGCCTCTCCGTGGAGATAAAAACCTTAGTCCTGTCCCAGGCTTACTGGGGTGTTCTTTCTTCAGAATACTGAGAAGGGAAAAAGTGTGCGTGTGCCCATGCCAGAGGGGAGGGGGTGGCTTATATAGAGTGCGCCCCTGCCTCCTTAACTCCCTGGCATAAATGGGTCTTAATTACAAGATTAAATACATACTTAATTACAAAAGGGTCAGCCCGTTACTGCTAATAAAGGGGGGAGAATTCCTGCAGCATTAAATGCCTCCTGTCCGTTGCATTTTCCATCTTCCGAGTAGTGGGGGGCTCGCTGGCCCCTTCCGAGTATCGCTCTACTCGGAGCTTGCTGGGTTTCCGAGTAGTTTTCTACTCGGAAATGGCTTCTAGCTTCCGAGTAACGTGTTACTCGGAAGCCGCCAATGCTTCGTGTTTTTTGGTCGGTCTTATTTTGCTTGATGTGTGTTTTATGGGGGAACCCCAAGGCTTAGGGATACCCCTGGGTTTCCCTCGCCTAGGGGTATACCTTGAGTATTACCACGACAGTAGCCCCCAAGCGCTTTCGGGTGCTCGTAAGTGGGTTGAATGACATCTAGTCTTTCTGAGGTACGTGAAGATTGAACTCTGTAAGAGGGCCGGAAGAGCTTTATTGATGTTCGAACTTTTCCCTCGAGTGGGAGTTTGGCAGGTTTAACGGAAAAATTTGGCGACACTCAAAACGTCTCTCGGAAGAGGTGGACTGGGGCCCCGGATGGCGTGTCTCGGAGTAAAAGGCCTTAAACTCCATATGAACCAAATTTGTAAAGCTCAATGACCTAGGACATCGTACCGAGTCCTAGGCCATGCCACGTGGGACATTGATTCTTTACCCCCTGCGCCGGGCCTTACCGGCGGCCTGGCATTCTACGTCAGAGACGGGCCGCCATCGAGTTTGTTATTCGGATTTTCGTCCGAGTAACCGGGTGCGGGATTCTTCGTCTTGCGAGGGATCTTCGAGTGGTTCCTTTCGCGGCGCTTCCGAGTGACACCTTACTCGGATGCTGTAGGAGCCCTGCATTTTCTTCCGAGTGATGGCATACTTGGAGAGTTTGGTTGTTGCCATGCCCCGCTTCTTCCGAGTGGCCAGGGCGATTTCAAACATTGGGTTGGAAACATATTTGGTTTTTCCCCAAAGGATCTTATCTTGTCAGGGAATCTTCTTGCCCAGGTGAGTGGGCGCACTGTTTGGGTTTGTCTCCTCGATTCTCGCGGCGGTTTCGTAGGATAATAATAATTAACTGTCCGCGGGGGGCGTGGGAGGGATTATGGGGAAGTGGGGCAATTTTTATGGGGAAGCGCAACCGACAAACCCATTAGTGGGGTGCGGATCTGACGCGAGGCGGTTTCCATCCTGAGCTATAAAAATGGGCCCCTCGCCTCGCGGCTTGGAACGTCTCCACTCATTTCCCCCGCGCAGCCATTCCCACTTCTCTCTCCTGCTCCGCCTCTTCCTCTGCCTGCTGAATCTCGCCGTCGAGACATCTCCGCCGGCCGCTCGAGGTCCATCCTTGGAGGTCGTCATTCGTACTGCCCTTCTTCCGCCGCCGTGACCATGTCTGCGGGGGAGTGGCTGCCTTCGATTGTGACGGAGGACATGCTGTTGGGGTACCAGGATGCTGGCCTGGTTCCCCGGGAGGGTTGCCATCTTCCCGTGGCGGGGGAAGACGAGCCTGCGCCGCGGGATGGTGAGAGGGTAATTTTACTTTCTCATGTGGATCATGGATTTTCTCTTCCCCCACATCCCTTCTTCTTGGACTTCTTGTCTTTTACGGGCGCTCAGCTTCACCACATCGTTCCCAACGCGGTTACCCTTCTCTCCATCTTTTTCACCCTTTGCGAGGGCTTTTTAGGCATAGAGCCCCATTGGCATCTCTTCCGTAGCATATACGCCATCAAGCCTTAGAAGGCGAAAAAGTCTGGGGAGGGCGGCGGCGTTGAGTTTAATCATCTCTGAGGCGGTCTGTTTTTGGCCAAAAAGCAAGGAGTGCAGTATTTTTCTTCTTGTGTTCCTGATTCTGTCAAGAACTGGCAGAATAGCTGGTTTTACTGCAAAGTGGCCGAGGAAACGGGGGTGCATACCTTGCCCCCTTACTCGGACGTTAGGATGACTAACTCTCAGGGCTGGAACCCCCGGCTCACCAATGCTGATAAGGAGCAAGTGCTCCCCCTGATGTGTGAAGTCATCCGGTTGAAGAAGAATGGTTTGGACGCCATAGATCTGATAGCTGCTTTCGTGATTCGGAAGATCCAGCCGCTCCAGGCCCGAGCTCGGGGGATGTGGACGTACTCCGGGTTGCAGGACGACACCGTTACAGTAACACTGAGATGCCCTTGGATGAGTTTGAACTTCAGATGAAGATAATAACAAGCGTGACTCAGGGTCTTCAGGAAACTGGCCGAGTGAGGCCCCTCGGCGTCGACAATCCTCCCACCTTGGTATGCCGAGTTTTATGTTTCTTGAATGTGTTTCCTTTGTTGGTTTTAACTCGGACCTCTTTGTTTGTTGCTTAGGATTTTACCCAGTTCCGCTGCCCTATTCCTCTGGCTCCGCAGCATCCTGCCGAGGAAGACAAAGATAGTACTTCTCGCGCGGGGGTCGGAGTTGAGGTGGGGGAGGAGCTGGAGTCCGAGGTGGCTCGGGTTCAAGAAGCGTCCGAGCAGCGCTCGAAGAACAACCAGGATCGCGAGTCGGCGCGGGAGGGGCTTACTCGGACCCGAAAAAGGGCTCACACTCTGAGTGGTGAGGAAGACGGTGGGAAGCTTCCTCCATTGGGCCTCAGCTCTGGGAAGGTAGCACCCATGAAGAAGAAGAAACTTGTCACCCTTGGGGGACAAGAGGCTAATCCCGCAGGAGGTGCTGCTGCTGAAAGGGCCAAGGGGGTTGGATCTAGTTCGGCCAGGGTTGCTCCCCCGAGGCGTAGCTTGAAGACCGTTCACCCGTAATGCTGTTGGATCTAGTTCGGCCAGGGTTGCTCCCCCGAGGCGTAGCTTGAAGACGCATCCTTAGCTGTTCTTTTTGCAGTGTTCGTCCGAGTGGTTCCGAGACGTTGCCCGGGATCGAGGAGGATCCCGAGGCTGAAGCTATGGAGGACGCTAGCACTTGTGAGGTGACTGATTTTCCTGGGATGGGCGCTATTCGAGAAGATACTGCGACTGTTGGTGAGAATTCGTCGTTGTTTTCTTTGTTGAGGCGTTTGTTGCTGTCGTCTTTCGCTTTTAATTGTTTGTTGTTTCTGCTGCAGACATGGATGTTGACCCTGCTGTTGATCCTCCTGAGGTGACTGCTCCTGAGGGAACGGTAGCCTCTGGGTCTGGTTCCCGAGCTGCCGCACCCGATGCTTCAGCTGGGGCGGCTGTCAAGGGGACCCCTGTCGCCTCGACGGCTGTTCGGGGGAGTGAGCCTGCTAGTTCGGGGGCCATCCCCGTCGGGCCCCCAGTGGAGAGTGCTATCATTGGCGGATTGAAGGAGTCTTTGGTCAAGGCGACCCAGTTTGAGTTGCGGCTCCGGGAGCTGGCGTCTGAGGCTGAGCTGGTGAAGTCCAACATGCACGTAAGTACTTACGTAAGTTTTCCTACCCGCTGGGTGTAGCCCCCAAGGCTCCGAGTAACTTTGCGAAGTTATTCGGAGTCTTTAGATAGGAGGTTTGTATTTTCGTGAACTTCCAGTGGGAGCACTTCTTAGTGCACCCAGTGGGTGTAGCCCCCAAGGCTCCGATTAACTTTGTGAAGTTATTCGGAGTCTTTTTATAGGAGGTTTTTATTTTGATGAACTTCCAGTGGGAACACTTCTTAGTGCACCCAATGGGTGCAGCCCCCAAGGCTCCGAGTAACTTTGTGAAGTTATTCGGAGTCTTTTTATAGGAGGTTTTTATTTTGATTATGGTATTCATCTTGTCTTCGTAGGAGTCATGCAAGCTTGGGTCGGCCTTCGTGAAGTAGCAGGGGGAAAGTGTTGCCACCAAGAGTGCATACGAAGCGCTTCTTGAAGAGCATAACAAACTGAAGAAACAGCATGCTGACGATAATGGTAACAGTTCTTGAGTGTCCAAACTGCCATCATTCTTCCTCTTGTTCTTGTGTCTGACGTTTTGCTTGCAGAGGCGGCGAAGAAGGCCTTTGATGCAAAAGTGAAGGAGAACGATGATTTTGTGGCCAAGATGAAGAAGGAAATAGACCAGGTTGAGAAGAGAGCCAAGGCTCACAAAGCTTTGGAGACCAGTCTCCATTACTATAAGCAGGCGGTGAAGGAGAATGAATCTTGCATCTCTAGGCTGGAGTCTGACTTGGAAAAGCTTTCCGAGCTGCGTGCCGAGAATGCGAAGAAACATGAAGCCGAGTTGGAAACCACTTGGAAAGCAGTGAAGGCGGCTGAAGAGTATTGCGCTGGGCGGTTCGCCGTTTTCAGTGAGACCTTGTCTGGTGAGTATTTTACTGTCCGAGCTGTGGTAAGGAGTTGTAGTCCGTTCTTAGATTATTTACCCGTCTTCTCTATTGGTGTAGCGTATGGTACAGATCTAGATGCCGAGCGGGTGCGCATGGCTGACTTTGCTGAAATCATGAAGAGAGATAACTATTCTCCAATTACCACAGAATTTGCTTTGGCTCGGGGGTTGCTGACCATGAGGTGCGCCAAAGCGAAGAAATTTGCTGAGGAGGTTATGGGTGCTACCCTGGCTTTGAAGAGCAAGTTGTCGCCTGAAGAAGAGAGCAGAGTGAAGCTGGATACTGTTGTACCCGTTCTGCAGGAGGTTCCACACCAGGTGGCCCGCTGGAAACGCTCAGCGGCGCGGAGTGGTGCGAATTACGCACTGGCTTTGACCATGGCGCATTTTCCGGAGCGGGTCCATAATCTTGAGGGAGTTGGTGGTGGAGATCCGAAAGAAGGTGAAAGTTGCACCTTCTTCTTGCCGCGCTATGCTGAGAATGCTAGCCGAATCGCACTGATGCCAGATCTCGATTTATTCGTTGAGTCAACTGGTGTAACCAGTGAGTCGGACGAGGCGGGCGAGGAATGAATGAATTGTCTTAAAAAAAAGTTGCTTGATATTTGCCTCGGTATGCCGAGTGGGTTTGTAATAAGGTGCACTTTGTGGTTGTGTCATGACACTCCGTCGTTTGGGTGATGAACTCATGCTCTGTTTCTCTGCTTGGAATGAGTTTTTCTTCCGACTTGCCTTTTTGAAGGTTCGAAGTTTTTATAGCTTTAAGCAGCCCCCAAGCCTCTTTAGGCTTGAGAGTACTTAACGTTAGTTTTCTAAGTTCTCGTCTGAGCTGCGCACAGCTCAGATGGAAAACCTGATTGATAGTGTTCGTCCAAGCTACTCGCAGCTCGGAAGAAAACCTATTTTTATAGCTTTAAGCATCCCCCAAGCCTCCTTAGGTTTGAGAATACTTAGAAATTTTTTCTATTGAAGATCTTGTATACAAGGTCCTCAATGCAGATGATGTTGTGCTTCCTCAAGCCTTTGGGGCGTTGGTGAGCACTTAACATTAGTTTTCTAAGTTCTCGTCCGAGCTGCACACAGCTCGGATGGAAAACCTGATTGATAGTTTTCGTCCGAGCTGCGCGCAGCTCGAAAGAAAACCTGTTTTTATAGCTTTAAGCAGCCCCCAGGCCTCTTGAGGCTTGAGAATACTTAGAAAAATTTTCTATTGAAGATCTTGTATACAAGGTCCTCAATGCAGATGATGTTGTGCTTCCCCAAGCCTTTGGGGCGTTGGTGAGCACTTAACATGTCAGAACCTTCTGTTAGGTAATGTGCTAGGATCTTTTTCACTTTGCATTCATGAAAGAAATCTTTGAAATCAACTTCAAAATCAAAATGGGAGAAGGAAACCCCCCCAGATGAATTAATTCAAAACGCCAGATAAAAATCTTCTCCAAAAATTCATGTTAGATTTTTGAAGAGTCTTATAAATGAGTGTGATCACATATCAAGTGATGTGGGACCCACCCCATGCTCATAGATTTTTTAAATATTCAAACAATGCCTTGGATTTAAAGAAATAACCCTATTTGAGTTAAGATTCAAATTATTTGAATTTTAAAAATGTTGAAACTTTATAAGTGGCTATTCTATATTATTATGAGGCCATATAAAAAATTTCAGCATTTAATAAAATGCCTAGCTATTTATTTTAGCACAGCAAAACAAATGTCAGAAAAGAAAAACAGAAAAGGAAAACAGAAAACCTTACCTGTCGCTTAGGCGAAGCCGGCCCATCCAGCCCACCCGGAGACTCCCTGGAGCACGCCAATGCCACGTCGCCGCCGAGCACCTTCCAAGCCTCCCCGGCTCCCTGGAGTCACTCAGCCTATCCACTTTGGACATGGCATTGGCGTTACCGAAAACATGGCTGTGTAGGATGCTGCATACTCATGTATGACCCTGCTGAGAGAGTAGCACACTTTGCTGAGAGAGACCTCTTTCCGCTATATCCCTGCTACACTTCCAGGAGAAGAGGGATATTACACCGGACTCTACTCAGATCACTCTTCAGAAGATCCAGCACTTCAGATGACTGCTAGGTTTGCTAGTGACAGAGATCGTGATGCACGCGCTCTCCATTTCGAGCTCCACGCCACCCGTGTTCGTTTGAATCGAGCACTGACCCTCTTGGCACCCTTTGTGAGCGTGGGATCAGTTGAGTTTGATGCGATCTACCCAGTGACGACTTAGATGCCTTCTCGAGTTGCTTGGCCCGAAATTGGAGGCATTTTTCCACCCCGTGGTCCTTTGCTTCCACCCTACGCTGGATCTAGGCCCCATCCTTGCCCAAATGGATATCAGGGTCCACAGGCCTCCGTGTTTTCCGATGGTCACCTCCAGCTACCGGGATACGCGGGTAACTTTTATGAGGACTACTATGGAGATGGAGATGAGTGAGACCGCCTGTGGTCTTACTTAGTGAGGATGTAGTAGTATCTTAGTATATTGCACGCAAGGTGTCTAACTTCCAGAGGCTTAGATAAATAATGTATAGGAAGTCAGAGTGCCTCTGAAGGATGTATCATCTTCATCACGTTTGTATTAGCTTGGTGCTTGTACTAGAACGATGTATGTTTTGTATGACAGCTTGTGAATATATGGCTTGTATGCTTTTATCACCATGTTGTCAAGATGATTACTTCCTTTGCTCTGTAATCCTTCCAGTACTCCAATACCTTGTTTAGACTCTTCAAATCAACTCTGTTTGACTTTGGTTTTTCACCTTCAGGATGTCTCAAGGAACCCGTGGCCAGGTTGGTCGTAACCAAGGTCGTGGGAATGACCAGGAGGAAGGCAACCTTCCACCCCCACCGACGATGGCTCAGGTTCTGATGGAGGTCGAGAGGAACCGCCGAGACTCTCACCATCTGTTGGAAGTCATTGCTCGCAACACCACTCAGCAGCGAAATGAGTTGGTGTCCCTGAACGACTTCATTCGACTTCATCCCCTGGTTTTCAGTTACTCCACCGAGCCCCTTGACGCCAATGACTGGCTTCGCAGCATCGAGAGGAAGCTCCAAGCAGGCCGTGTTGCAAATGGTGACAAGGTCAGCTATGCCACTTATCACCTTGAAGGTGCAGCTAGCTCTTGGTGGGAGAACTTTCTGAATATGCGCCCCGTTGGACCGCCTGCATCTTGGGAGGAATTCTGCACGTCCTTCCGCGAGCACCACATTCCCAAGGGTCTTATGGACCGCAAGCGTGAGGAGTTCTGCAACCTCACCCAAGGCAGAAGAACTGTTGACGAGTTTAGTCGTGAGTTCAACCGACTTTCTCGTTATGCTACCGAAGAAGTCTCCACCGACTCCAAGAAGCAAGAGAGGTTCCGTCGTGGCCTCAACACTGGACTTCGTCGTGAGCTCAACCTTCATGACTTTGCCTCATTCCAGGTCCTTGTCAACAAGGCCATCAAGGCCGAGGACATGAACACCCCCAACGACTTTCGCAAACACCCTAGAGATGACAGTTCATCCAGTTCTGGCTCCCAGAAGCGCAAGATCTGGGTCCCAAACAGTATGTTCCACCAGAACAACCCACCGAGGCCATCCTATGTGGCGCCTCGTCCACCAACCCAGTTCCACCCAGCCCCAGCAAACAACCCAGCTCCACGCACTGTTTTCGGAGCCTGTTACAAGTGTGGTCAGGCAGGCCACTACTCTCGCGAGTGTCCCCAGAACCAGATCCAGAATCAGAATGCTCCACCCCGTGTCGGAGGCAACAACAACAATGGTCATGGCAAGCCGCCCCAGAAGGTCTACACCGCCAAAACCGCTCCTCCCGCCACTCGTGGACGTGTGAACCAGATCGCCGCCGAAGAGACTGACGACACTACTGACGTCATTCTTGGTACGCTCCCAGTCAATTATGTTCCTACTTCCGTTCTTTTCGACCCAGGAGCATCTCATTCATTCATGTCGGAAAGTTATGCACTTCGTCATGAGTTATCTTTTGTTGAATTGTCCACCCCAATGATTATTCAAACTCCAGGGTCAAGATGGCAAACTAATAGAGTAAGCCATGGTAATCAAATTTCAATTGAGGGTGTGCAACTGAGGCGAAGTTGACCCGGATGCCATTGGACCAACAGAATTTCTTGAATTCGGCTGAATTGAAGTTCGATCCATTATCAGTAATGATGTCATGCGGGACGCCGAACCGATGGATGATGCCCTGCATAGAGCTGACTGCTGTAGCGGAGTCTTGGTTCTTGATAGGATTTGCTTCTATCCATTTTGTAAACTTGTCTACGGCGACCAGAATGTGGGTGAAGCCATGCTTGCCCGTTCGGAGTGGTCCGATCATATCCAATCCCCATACTGCAAATGGCCAGGCTAGGGGGATGGTCTTCAGCTCGGAAGTTGGTTTGCGAGGCTGGTTGGCGTAAAACTGGCAGCCCTCGCAATGGTCCACGATGTACCGGGCATCGCTGAGGGCGTCGGGCCAGAAGAAACCAGCTCGGAAATCTTTTTCCACTAACGTCCGACTTGAAGCATGATGGCCACAATCTCCCGAGTGGATTTCTTGCAGTATGCAGCGGCCTTCTTCCTCGGTGATGCATCGCTGGGGGACATGAGTGATGTTGTTCCTGTACAGTTCTCCGCTGATCTCCGAGTAGCATTTGGATTTGCGGACTATCAGTTTGGCTTCTACCTTGTCGTCGGGCAACTCTTGTTTTTGAAGATAGTCAAGGATTGGGCGTGTCCACTCGGGGGGAATGACCTCCACATCAAACACCATGTCAACTACTGCAGGTATGTCTTCTTTGCTGGGGATGCTCTTGTCAGGCAGCATGTCTGGATCTGCCTCCAGGAAGGGATCTTCTTTGACTGTAGGGTAATGTAGGTGTTCCAGATAGATCCCTGGTGGGATCTGTCCGCGGGTGGAACCCAATTTGGCAAGGTCGTCTGCTGCCTGATTTTTAACACTTGGGATGTGATGGAGCTCCAGCCCATGAAATTTTTTCTCCAATTTTCTCACTGCTACACAATAGGGTGTCATTGCTGGGCTTCGGATGTCCCACTCTTTCATTACTTGGTTGATTACCAAGTCTGAATCTCCGAATACCATAAGTCTCCTGACTCCGAGCGAGATAGCTATTCACATGCCATACAGAAGAGCTTCATATTCTGCCTCATTGTTTGTTGCTGGGAAATGGATTTTGAGGACGTATCGCATCTCATACTTTCTGGGTGAGACTAGTACCACCCCTGCCCCTACGCCATGTAGCACCTTGGAGCCATCAAAGAACATTGTCCAATGTTCTGGTGTTGGCTGTGGGGGGTGTTGGACTTCAATCCACTCGGCTAGGAAATCCACCAGTGCTTGTGACTTGATTGCTTTCTTAGCTTGGTAATTGAGGTCAAAGGGGAGTAGGTCCAAACTCCATTTTGCTATTCTGCCTGTTGAATATCTGTTCTTCATAATTTCTGCCAGGGGGGCTTCAGAGACCACTGTGATGGGATGAACCTGGAAGTAATGTGCGAGCTTCTGAGACGCCAGGTAAATCCCCATTGCTATCTTCTAGTAGTGAGGGTATCTCTTCTTGGATGGTGTGAGGACTTCGGAGATGTAATACACCGGTCTTTGCACCTTCTGTGCTTTTCCTTCTTCTTCTCTCTCCACCACTATGGCTATGCTGACAACTCGGCTTGTGGCAGCGATGTACAGCAAGAGCGGCTCTTTTTCCTGAGGTGCTACCAGGACTGGCCGAGTTGACAATTGTTTCTTGAGGTCTTCGAAAGCCATTTGAGCCTCTTCCGTCCATACGAAATTCGGTGAATTTTTCATCAGTTGGTAGAGAGGTAGGGCTTTCTCTCCCAATCTGGAAATAAACCGACTGAGTGTTGCGAGGCAGCCTGTTAACTTTTGGACATCTCGGAGCTGCTTGGGAGGTTTCATGTTCTGAATTGCCGCGATTTTTTCCGGGTTGGCTTCTATCCCTCGCTCGGAGACCATGAATCCGAGTAGCTTCCCTGCTGGCACGCCGAAAACGCACTTTTCAGGAATAAGCCTGATGCTGTAAGCTCGGAGACTCTGGAAGGTTTCTGCTAGGTCTGCTAGCAAGCTACTCCCTTTAGCCGATTTGATTACGATGTCGTCCACGTAGACCTCCACGTTCCTGCCGATCTGCCAGATCAGACAATTATGCATCATGCGCTGGTACGTGGCGCCTGCGTTCCTTAGTCCGAATGGCATCGTGATGTATCAAAAACATCCGAATGGGGTTCTAAACGCCGTTTTAAGTTCGTCTCGTTCATATAGTCGGATTTGATGGTAACCCGAATATGCATCAAGGAAACATAATCTCTCGCAACCTGATGTGGAGTCCACAATCTGGTCAATACGAGGAAGAGGGAAATGGTCTTTGGGGCAAACTTTATTGATATGGCGAAAATCAACACAAGTTCTCCAAGATTTATCCTTCTTCGGAACCATTACAGGATTTGCTAACCACTCGGAGTGGAAGATTTCCCTACTGAATACGGCTGCTAATAGTCTAGCTATTTCCTGCCCGATGGCCTTCCTTTTCTCAGAGGAAAACCGTCGGAGGGACTCTTTTACCGGTCTTGGCTTCAGATCTACATGCAACTTGTGCTCGGCCAACTCCCTTGGGACTCCAGGCATATCGGAGGGCTTGCACGCGAAAATGTCCCAATTCTCACGGAGGAAGTTGACGATCTCGAGTTCCTATTGGGGATCCAGATCGGTAGCGATGTTGGTGTACTTGCCTTCATCTGTTGGGTGTATCTGCACCCTCTTGGTTTCTCCGGCCGACTCGAATGACGATGTCTTCTTTGGCTGCAGCAACTCGGACGAGTCGACGGCCTTCTTGTATTCGGCCAATTCAACTTCGGCCATCTGCCGATCAGCTATCAGGGAGCCTTTCTGCAGCAGGTCTTCAGCTTGCTTGTAGTCTCCTGAGACAGTGATCACGCCGTGAGGGCCGGGCATCTAGAGCTTCAGGTAGACATAACAGGGGATGGCCATAAATTTTGCGTAGGCCGGCCTTCCGAGTAAAGCATGATTAGCACTCGGGAAGTCCACTACTTCAAAGGTAATCCTCTCTTTCCGGAAGTTACTCGGAGTACCGAAGACCACATTGAGGGAGATCATTCCGAGTGAGTAAGCTTTTTTCCCCGGGATTATCCCATGAAATTCCAGGTAGCTTTTGCGGAGTTTGGACATCGGGATGTTCATGCTCTTCAGAGTGCTTGCATACAGGATGTTAATTCCGCTGCCACCGTCCATCAAGACATTCCTGATCCTGAAGTTACCATTTTCCGTTTCTAGCAAAGGGTCCACGATCAGGGCGTGTCTTCCCGGGTGAGGAATGTGAGGAGGGTGGTCCGACTGATCGAAAGTGATGGGGATGTCGGCCCACTTCATGTAACTCGGAACTGCCGGAGCCGTCGAGTTGACTTCTCTGAACCTTATTTTTTCTACCCTCTTCGATTCTCGTCCTGCGAAGATGACCAACACTCCGTCCTCCCGCGGGAAACCTTCGCTGTCCAGTTCCTGGTTGGGTGCTTTCTTCTTCCCGGTCTCCTTGTCTTGCTGGGGGCCTGTTCTTGCATTCTGGGCTGCTCTCTTGATCAGGCGGCACTGCCGAGCCGTATGCTTTGGGATAACCACCTTTCCCTCGGCATCGCGGGTGGTGTGGAGAGGAAAGGGCTGATCCAGAACTTCATCATCGTTGGACGGTTTTTTCTGCCTCGGTTGCCACTCCTTTCGTGCTTGACCCTTGCCATGAAGGCCCGAAGCATTTGCTTCCGCCACCAGCTCTGCGTCTGTTGGGGTGTCCTCCGCCTTTCTCTTGTTGTTTGCGGTCTTCTGCTTCGGGTTCGGTGCCGAGCTGCCACCTTCTCTATGCTGCTGATTCTTCTGCCGGATTACTTCCTCGCCATTGGAATACTTGTTTGCTATCTCCATCATCTTCCCGAGTGAGGTGATGTGCGGTGACCTTGCCAGCTTGAGACTTAATTCCTTGTACTTGACCCCCTGCTTGAAAGCGTGAATGGCCTGGAACTTGGAGACTCCTTCGACCGAGTTGTGGAGTGTGATCCACCTATGGATGTAGTCCTGAGTTGTCTCGGTGTTGCCCTGGACGCACAGTTGCAGCTCGGTCAGGCCTCCGGGCCTCTTGTAGGTCCCCTTAAAATTCTTGATGAATACTCTTTCAAGGTCTTCCCAAACCCAAATGCTACTTGGGAGTAGCTGATTCAGCCACGCCCGAGCCGAGCCCTCTAACATCAACGGCAGGTGCATCATGGCTATCTCGTCACCGCCCCCTCCGATCTGCACGGCTATTCTGTAATCATCCAGCCATGTTTGGGGTTTAGCATCACCTCGGTATTGTCCACCCCCTGGGCTATCCTCAAGTGTGGAGGAATGGGGGTAGACCGAATCCTTTCACTGAAGAAGACCGATCCTGTGGTCATTGAGGGCCGAGCTTGATCCTGACGATGAGTTCTGGCGCGGTCGACTCGGGTTTGAACAAGATGGCTTCGGGCGTCGTCTTCAATGTCGAAATAACGGTCGTCTCGGTGCTGCGGGAACTCCTCCCTCCGAGGTGCGGGCCGACCAATCCCACGGGCTTCTGTTCTTCTGAGGTCTTCATGCTGATATTGCTCTTGGCGATGATCTCCTCGAGGTTCATGTCCGCGCCGAGGCGAACTGTTTATGTTCCTCCGTGCTTCCCCATAGGGCGAGTGTACTGACAGTGACGTCCTTACAGGGGGAACTTGGGAATGGATTCACTGCTGTGATTGGCTGACAGCAGCATTTTGATCGACTGCGGCTTGCAAGAGGAACGCCAGGTGCTGAATTTCTTCCGCTGCCGATCCACTGGGCTGCAGAGAGTTTGCGATCCGAGTTGTCGCTATGAGATTTTTGACTGGGGTGCCCATAGCTCGGAAAGGTTCTCGACCTGGGCCCCGCAGTTGACGACTGGTTCTGCTTTGTCTGAGCCGAGGTACTTCCCGGGCTTGGCGCTCGAGAGTGTTTTCCAGCTCGGCTAGACGCTCCCGCTCAGCCAAATTGGTTAGCCTGGCTGCCTCCAGGCCTCGCCCTTCTGGAGTGCTCGTGTCAATTGGGGTATTAAGCAGTCGCTCGGCCGCTTCTGCCTCTTCCCGCTCCTCCCGAGTAGGTGGACGAGGTTGCCGACTTGAATCTCCGAGCTCCAACCTTCGGAAGGCTGAAACACGTCGGGTCGGCTCCCAAGTGCCGGCCTTGGATGGACTGTTTGGTTCATCTCGGACGTTAGTGTCCCGAGCTGGAGATGGTTGGGAGGGCGGAGTCTCGGCTATACATACTTCCACAACCGCGACAGGGGTGCCATTGCTGCCTTCTTGCTCGGCGCCTGACTCGGGGTCAGACGCTGCCATGCCTTCTTCCTCAACCAAGTCGAACAGAGGCAAGAGAGAAGCCATGGAGCCTTCTCTTGCGATCAGTTCGTCCAAGGCCTTGTGGGCTGACTCCACCGAGTCAATGACTGCCACCTGCTGGACCTTGACCGAATTTCCACGATGGTGAGCGCGCGGACGGCCCGAGCGCTTCTTCTTGTGGCGAGCAGATAGCAGTGTGGGCGCTTGACGATGAGCCGATAGCTGGAGGCGCAGTGCCCCCGATTCGTCAGCTCGGAAGTGAACGCTGCCCCTTGAGGGCAGCAATTGTGCCTGGAGCGGGGAATCCGCTAACCAAGCCGAATCGTCAGCTATGAAAGCTAGCGATCCAAAACAGAAAACCTCTCCGACGATGAGCTCAGAGCCGCGAGTCGACGAAAAGGATGAGGAAAATTCCATCTCTACGATTGCTGATCAACTCAGCCCCAAGGTGGGCGCCAACTGTCGTGGATGTAAATCTGACAATGAGTATAGGGGTAAGAAAGGAGCTAAATGAATCTGTACGTAGAGTGCATTGACGCAAGAGGATTATACAGGTTAGGCCTCTCCGTGGAGATAAAAACCTTAGTCCTATCCCAGGCTTACTGGGGTGTTCTTTCTTCAGAATACTGAGAAGGGAAAAAGTGTGCGCGTGCCCATGCCAGAGGGGAGGGGGTGGCTTATATAGAGTGCGCCCCTGCCTCCTTAACTCCCTGGCATAAATGGGTCTTAATTACAAGATTAAATACATACTTAATTAAAAAACGGTCAGCCCGTTACTGCTAATAAAGGGGGGAGAATGCTTGCAGCATTAAATGCCTCCTGTCCGTTGCATTTTCCATCTTCCGAGTAGTGAGGGGCTCGCTGGCCCCTTCCGAGTATCGCTCTACTCGGAGCTTGCTAGGTTTCCGAGTAGTTGTCTACTCGGAAATGGCTTCTGGCTTCCGAGTAACGTGTTACTCGGAAGCCGCCAATGCTTCGTGTTTTTTGGTCGGTCTTATTTTTGCTTGATGTGTGTTTTATGGGAGAACCCCAAGGCTTAGGGATACCCCTAGGTTTCCCTCGCCTAGGGGTATACCTTTAGTATTACCACGACAGTACTCCTCCCTGTTTGTAGCGCAGTGTTCCCCGCATCTCCCTGCCGGAATCCTCCATGGTCGCACTTGGACTATCCGAGAGGCATAGTCGGAACCCAGGTAAATGTGGTAACCTATTGTCCGGTTACTGACAGTAGCCCTCGTGCTCGGCCTCTGATGAAAGCTTCCTGGAATCGAAGTCGAGTCGTCCGAGAAGTTCTTGTAGACCGTGCACTGGCTGTCATGTCACGAGGACATGGCAGGCGGTTCCAAGTGGTGCGCTTCCAGTCGGATTTGACGGATGATGATGATGCCCCTACAAAAGATGGAAACACTCAAGGTAATGCAGCGGCTGACCCCACGGTAATTTAATGTTCTTACAGTACAGTATAAACTCACTCCCCTGTGAGTGTCCATTGGGTATTTAAGTGAGCTGGCGTGAAGCGAAGGACTCCATTCTCCTTCTCCGTCTCCTTCTTCTCTCTTCCGGATTCGTGCTCCCATGGCGCCCCCGACGTCTCCCAACACTCTCGGCGCGGTGGCCCAAGCGATCTTGGGATTTCGAGGCGGCATCGTGGGTCGAGGCGGCGCAGCTATCCGGCGCGGTCGTGGTCGTAGTCGCGGCGGAGCGGCGTCTTCTGCCCTGACGAGGGCACACACAGCGGTGCCGTCCCACGAGTTCTTCGTGGCGGCGACCGACCCGATGTGCGGTTGGCTTCCGCTGCCGGAGCCGTTCGCGCAGGCAATGGCGAGACGCAGGCCACAAGGCTTGTACCTCCGGATGGAGGGCTGTCCTCATGGCTCCGTGTTGGTGTCCAAAGTCTGAGGAGAAGGCGGCGCCATGTATCTGGACCAAGGCTGGGCGGCATTTATCCGCTGGAGGAATATCTAGCGGTTCCAGGCCATCCTCTTCGCTTTGATGGCCAGGACACCTTCTGGCTGAAGGTCTTCCATTCGTGAGGACCCCGCGCGGAATACTGCGAGGAGGTCTCCGGCGGAGATTCCGGCGAGCAAGGCGGCGTGGGAGTCGTCCACGATTTCATGGGTTTTAGAATGATGAGGTGGAACGCCGCTAGAAAGGTCCGAGCAAGGGATGTAGCTTAGATCCGGTGGTTCACCCCTGTAGGTCTCTTCTTATTTTGGCCCTGCACTTTTGTACCTAGCAGTAGGTGGACAGTGGTAGTGGTGTAACCACTCCGTCCGGTTAGCGCAAGATGTAAATATCAATCCGAGACCCCAAGCAATGCTCTGGTTCCGGAAAAATCCCCTACGGGGTAGTAGTAATGAAATGTATTAACTTTTTATTGAACTTGTCCCTTCTTGTACCTCATGGATACCTTTCCGTGTTGTCGGCTTCCGAGTGAGAAAATATCCGACAAGCGGATTCCGGTAGCTTTGCTTTGACCTCTTGCACGGCTTATTGGAGGAGTATTGCGGTAATTCTCCATTGCGTGGGGCATTCATAATAATGAGAACACAGATGGAAATATGAGCAACGGGTACTCATTTCCATCGGTTATCCTCATGGAGAAAGTGACTTCAAGAATAGAGAGGTTTGTGCAAGCGCAATCTCTCAGGGGTGCCGTGGTGGTGCCTCGGCTCGAGGTCCGGGTTGTGCGGTTCTTTCCGATGAGTCTTTGTGGGAGACTGGTACATCCGTCCGCACGAATGCTTGAGGGGAACTCCAGCCCGGTCTCTCCAGGATATCTGGATCCCGGGAGGTGAGAACCAACCGTTGGAACTTTATCCTGGGCAGGTACGGAGCCCTCGCAAGCTACTCAGAGCGGAGTTTTATCGGACAGACCGATAGTGACAGCTTTACACTATCTGCGCGGAGCAGATTCAGTTGTCCGAGTGGGGTTTGTCTCACGGAGAACCGACGTCGATGGACGGCGCGGTCTATCGCGAGTGTCTTGCCAAGGCAAAGCGAGGGTGAGGCCTCCTGCACTCTCCGCCTCGGGTGGAAAGGTGTGTTCCGGGAATTATCATCCGGGAAGGGCAAACAATCCGGCACAACCATCCGGGAATAACAAGATAGCCATCCTCCGTTGGTCAAGATACCATCCGGGGGAAGGCGTCCAGCAACATGTCGGGGACAGACATCCGGCACGAAAACCATCCGAGATGTCGTCCCTTATGATCCTGGAGGCGAAGTTCCTCGAAACACTCACGAGGGCGCGCCAAGAAGCCCCCGAGCGCAAAAACCATATCTTCACCATGAGGAGAATCTGCCTGTGACAACGCCCACAATAGCAGTGCTCGCTGCAGCTCGATGAAGATGCGAATAAATTCCAAAACCTGCACAAGAAACAAACAATACGGACGACGTGATCACCAGCCCTCCTTCTAGCGCCATCTGTCGGGGGTCGGTTTTCTCAGGCCCTCCTTCTAGAGCCAGCATCTGTCGGGACAGAAGCAGGGGAGAACAGCAGCAACGCTTCCCCGAGGACACCTTCCGGAAGGTCCGCTCCCGGAAGGGCACGGCCAGGAGACCGTACGGGATGGGGAACACGCTGGGTTCCCGGTTGGTTGATGTAGACGAAGGTTGTTGTGGCGTCGAAACGACAATGGGCTAATACGAGTAAACACAGGGGTTTACCCAGGTTTGGGATGTCTGTAGACTAAAATCCCTACTCCTGCATGTCTGATCTTCTTTGCTGGTGAAGGAGTATAATACAGTACAAGGTGATCTTCTAGGAGAAGATACCCTACACTACTACCACTACACTCTTCTACTCTTGGTGGAGCTGGTCACCCTCCCAAGGGGGATCCTTAGGAGGTCTCCTGAGAAGTTCTGGGGACGAACTCCTCTGCTTTCTTGGTGTGGATACATCACGGGATGGATGCATGGAGGTGGTGGCTTCTCCCTTTTGTGGATCTTCTTCTCTTCCTTCTTTTTGTTTCTCCTCCTTGCCTCTCCTCTTCCCTTTCCTTCCGGTCCAAGCCCCTTTCTGATGTGGTTGGATTCTCCCTGTTATAGAGCAAGGGGCTCGCCACAGTCCCACCGTCAGCTACAGTAAGGGTGGTTATCTTATACTTGTGGACGTGAGGCGTTCCGAGATCTTCCGGGAAGCTTGTTGACACCAGTTTGTGGCACGACAATATTACAATACAAGATGGCCTCAAATGAAAAAGTGGTCTACATAAAAAGGTTTGGTATCGTCGATTTGAACATCTTTGTAGTTCGAGCCATCGTCATCCGATTCCATCTTGGGGGTCGAAACTATGTTGGAAGCGATAAGATCCTCACATTCGAAGTACTATTCTTCCAATTAGGCCTTCAAGACATCATGAAATTGAAAAATGTTCTACATGGTGCCTCTTGGTCTCGTCGAACCGGTCGATTTTGGTTTTTGAATCATCTCAATCCGAGTTTGTATGCAAAAGTTACAGCCCTCGGAGTACAACCCTGTCAAAGAGCAAAAACTGACGCTCGGAGCCAGACACGTATACGATTGATGTCTGATGGAAAGCGGGAGGATTTCGGTCCTCAAGATGGCCCCGAATCTAAAAACTTTCAACATGAAAGTTCTTAAAAATTTCGAGGGCTACAACTTTGATGTTTTGAGTTTTTTCATCCGAGGTCGTTTACAGCCCCAAAACTACCGAAAACCGAACTGCTGTCCCAGGGCCACTTGTAATCCGAGTTCGGTTATGTTTGGAAAGATTTGGACAGGATTTGAAGTCCTTTTCTTTCACGGAAAGTCCAGCCTCCTCATATATAGATGAGGTGACGGCCGATTGAAACAACACACAATCGCAAACACATCTAAAACCTAATTTCGTCTACTTTTCCACGTATCTTCTCCCTCGTTCTTCGTTTGTTCTTGTTCTTGCAGGGCAACGATCCGCGAGAGCTCTAGGGGTGATAAGGTCGACCTAGGGCAGCCCATAGTCGCCGTGCACCCAGACGGGATCCCTCCCGGGCGTGTGGGGTTTCGGGTGCTCAAAAGCGTCTGCCGGTTGTCTTGCGTATCGCGCTACCGGACGGATCTCCTTCGACGTGAGTTGCGGTGCATCACCCCCAGCGTCGAGGGTTCACGTGACGTGTTCGTGTGTCAACACACTTTTTGGCGACTCCGCTGGGGAAAATAGATCAGGCTTCATCATCAACCATGACCAATGGAGATATCTTCCCAATCCATCGGAAGTTGACGCCGGTAACATCATCAAGCCTAGTCTTGAGGAATTATCGGAGGACCATCGCCAAGCTTATGAGGAGTACAAGAAGGCACGTGAAGAGAAGGAGCTTCAGGACTTCCTTGGGAATTTCAAGAAAGATCGCCAAGGAAATATTGCTCCGGTTGGAGAAATCAAGTTCCCTCCTATTCATGTTGAGCAAGTTAAACCCTCTGTGAGTACTACCTTTTCTCCTGAACAATGGGCTGAAATTGATAGTCGTATTACCGATGGAAATAATTTTGTTTACCGAGCTTGCGTTGAGAATACTAGTGCTAAAAATAATATGCCTCCATTAACTAGTGGTAGTATTGGTGCACGTACTAGTTTGGGAAACCCTAGTTCAGTTTTGCCATTATCATTGGCGCCTCCCATGCCGATGAATTATTTCCCCACCTATAAAAATCAAGTTGTGGCTGCACCTATTAATCCTATCATGACTATGCCAGGTTCGGTGGCAACGCCGAACCAAACTTTGTTTACATGTAGGGATAATATTGGATCATCGCCGAATTATGGTTCGGTTTACACACATGTAGCCCCAAATCATACTCCTCATGTGCCAGTGTCACAAGCAACATCGTCTAATACAGACGATGCGTTAGCTAACCTTAGAGAGGAGATGACCAAGATGCTTAGAGAAAACTTTGGTGTGGAACTACCTAGGAATCGGATGTATCAAAAGCCGTATCCTGAGTATTTCGATGAAATTCAATGTCCTCCAGGATATAAAATTCCAAATTTTGTTAAGTTTAGTGGGGATGGCACAAAGACTACATGGGAGCATATTAGTCAATATTTGGCTCAATTAGGTGAAGTAGCTTCATCAAAAGAATTGAAAATACGTTTTTTTTTCTTTATCATTGACTGGTACTGCTTTTTCATGGTTTTCATCTTTGCCGCATGGTTCTATTCTTGCATGGCCTCATCTTGAACAAAAATTTCATGATCATTTTTACAGTGGTGATAATGAACTTAAACTGTCACATCTTACATCGGTTAAACAAAAGAATGATGAATCGGTCTCCGATTACGTCAAGAGGTTTAGGGACACAAAAAATCGGTGTTATAGTTTAGTGATAAGTGCGAGGGATTTAGCTGATCTTGTATTTAATGGTTTAAAAACTTACATTAAAGATAGGTTAGAAGGCCATGAGTTCTTAACTATAAATCAAGTCTTGCGAAGGGCTTTAGCTCAAGAGAGTCGTGGCAAAGAGAATAAAGAGGTGCATAGATATAAGATTGATCGTCCTAAGGTGAATATGATTGAATATGATAGTGATTTGGACGATGACGCTAATGTCTATCCCACCGAGTTTGTTTGGCCATCCAAGGCCAAACCGTTTACTTGTCAAGATTTGAAGCCGATTCACAAGAATCGTGATGATGATATGAAGTTTACTTTTAACATTGCTAAATGTGATAGAATATTTGATGCTTTGCTGCAAGATAAGTTTATTAAAATGTCTCACGCTTTACCGCCGTTTGAGGAGCTAAAACGGCGTGCATATTGCAAGTATCATAATTCCTTTTCTCATGCTACTAATGATTGCAATGTTTTTCGACGACAGATACAATCGGCCATTAATGAAGGACGATTGAATTTTTCTGAGATGCAAGTTGATAAGAAGCCCTTCCCCATGAACACTATGGATTTGGAGGGGAGGAAGATGTTAATTCGGCCTGACATAGCCGAATCAGCTAACAAGGACAATGTTGTCATTGGTGAATCCAGAAAAAGCAAGGATGGCAGCAAGGTCTCAGAGAGGCAAGTGGTGCTTGACAAGCAACCCGGTGGTGGGGAGATTATCAAGATGACCATAAAGAATCCTACACCTGGGGGGCAACCACAAGTGCAAGAGAATACTCGTGGAAGATTTATCAAGCCCAAGAGTCCGGAAATTGGCAGGTGGAAGACAAATGAAGGTAAAGTGCAACACAAGAAAATCAAGCCAAATTTTGATATGTTGTTGTCCAAGTATGCCAACCAAGCGGCCGGTTCTAGATCTAATCGGTCATCACGTTTGTAACGTTCAAGGTCGCCTCCTAAGCAGGAATTTCAGCGTCGAGAAAGGCCATACGGGTCATGGGCGACAGCCCCATGGATGGCGCCACCCCCTTATGCGCCGCCCCCTTATGGGCCATACTATACAGGAGGATTTGATGGTAGATGGGAGCAGCCCCCAATGGCTCCTTATGCTTTTCATCCAAGGTGGGCAGCGCCTAGAAGATCCGTGCATGAGAGGATTTCTTACCCCATACAAGACCGTTTGAGTTATGGTGCCAATCGGTCAATGCAAAGTAATCCAAAGGAAGCTAGTGGTAAAATGTGGCGTGCAAAGTCACCGAGTGCTATAATTCCAGATTCCGCTAAGCCGAAGGAAGATGGGCTTGGTGTCAAAACCGTTATGGTGGGCGCTGAGGTGCTAAAACTGAAAGGGCCGATTGTTATTCCGGCTATTTCAAGTGATGGTGTGGTGGCTGTCCCGCAAGGTCTTATGGCTAATGATCATGAAGCCAGTACAAGTGAGGTCAAGCCTAGAGACCCCAAGTGTACTCAACCCAAATGGTGTCCTCCCGGTATATCCAAATCACAAAAGAGGAGATTGCAGCGCATGAGGAGCCATGAAAAGGTGGAGCAAGGGGCATAAAAACTGAGGGATGAGTGGTTCAACGAAGATCGTCCCATGGTGCCCGCGGCAGAGGTGTGGCTCTCCCAACGCCGGTAGTTCCAATATAGGATGATGCAAATGCTATTGTATCGTCCACACCATCTATCACTTCTCCTTCACTTGAGAATATAACGGTGTCAGTGGATATGCATGAAGAAGAGGAGTTGCTAGATTATGAGCCTACGCCTGTACGTGAAAGTATGGATATTAATATGGTGTTCTACTTACCCGCTGAATTTCGTGCCGTAGATGAAGAAGGGGAAGTGGCTCATTTGGATTTTGGCCCTAAAAATGCTATATTCAAGAAGCCAAAAGAACCGGTGACGCACTTGGGGCCATTGTACCTCAAAGGTCATATTAATGGATCACCGGTATCTAGGATGCTTGTTGATGGTGGTGTTGTTGTGAATCTTATGCCCTATTCGGTCTTCAAAAAGTTGGGTTTAAATGAGGCGGAATTGATAAAGACCAATATGGTTCTCAATGGATTTGAAGGCAAGGAAAAAACTGAAGCCAAAGGTGTCATGTATGTAGAGCTTACAGTGGGGATCAAGACTTTGGCTACCGCGTTCTTTGTTGCTGAGGTGCATGGTAACTACAATGTTATACTCGGGCGCGATTGGGTTCATGCAAATCAATGCGTACCATCAATTATGCACCAGTTCTTGATTCAGTGGGTTGATGAGGAAGTGGAGGTTGTTCATGCGGATAATTCGGCCTGTGTTGCTTTGGATGATGCACCGGTGGATTGGCAACATCCACATGCTACTTGCTTGACGGGGCGCGACTTGTCAGATTTTGATTTTCTTAGCGCCACAAAAATGGTTTCGTCCCCGTGTCTCTAAAGCCGATTGGTGGTAACCGGCTCCAAGGAACAATGCATTTAAATGGATTCTAACTCTGAGTGGTTGCAGAAGCGTGTGGAAGAATGTCGGTCCAATGGGAACGATATATTCGAGTCAATAGAAGGGTTGGAAGACATGGATAAGCTAGGACAAGGTTTTGCGTCGGCTGATCCATTAGAGGAGGTAGACATAGGAGATGGTTCAATTCCTAGGCCGACGTTTGTGAACAAAAATCTGGAAGCCGATTGTAAAGTTAAAATAATCGAGCTGTTGAAAGAATATATTTGTTGTTTTGCATGGGAGTATCATGAGATGCCGGGTTTAACCCAAGAGCTAGTTGAGCATCGGTTTCCTATAAAGAATGGTTTTAGGAATTATAAGCAAACAACTAGAAAGTTTAATCCTAAAATATTTGACCGTATCAAGGAAGAGATCGGTCGATTGCTTCAAGCTAATTTTATTAGACCTTGCAGGTATGCTGAATGGATTTCTAATATTGTGCCTGTAGAGAAGAAAGGGTCCAACAAGGTGAGGGCATGTATTGATTTCATAGATTTGAATAGAGCTACGCCCAAAGATGAGTATCCTATGCCAATAGACGATATGCTTATTAATGAAGCTTCTGGACATAAAGTTATTAGTTTTTTCGATGGTAATGCGGGATATAATCAGATTTTTATGGCCGAAGAGGATATTTACAAGACTGCTTTTCGGTGCCCCGGTTTTGTTGGTTTATTTGAGTGGGTGGTAATGACTTTTGGTTTGAAGAATGCTGGTGCCACATATCAAAGGGCTATGAACTTAATTTTTCATGATCTACTTGGTGTTATACTTGAGGTCTATATTGATGATATTGTTGTCAAATCGGATGCTTTTGAATCTCACTTAGCCGATTTGCGTTTAGCTTTTGAGAGGATGAAGAAATATGGACTGAAGATGAATCCTTTGAAGTGTGCTTTTGGCGTATCGGCTGGCAAGTTCTTGGGTTTTATTATTCATGAGGACGGTATAGAAATTGATCCCAAGAAGATAGAAGCTATATAGAAGGTGGAAGCTCCAATGTGCAAAAGAGATATGCAGAAGTTCCTTGGCAAGATTAATTATTTAAGGAGATTCATTGCTAATTTGTCAGGGGAGGTTGATGCATTTACCCCTATACTTCTGTTAAAGAATGATTTTGATTTTACTTGGGGTGCAAAACAGCAAGAAGCATTTGATATGATTAAGAAATATTTATGCACCCCTCCCGTGTTGAAAGCTCCTAAGCATGGGAAGCCCTTTAGACTTTATATTGTGGCGGGGAAAGGTGTTATTGGTGCTGTTTTGACTCAAGAGACCGAAGGGAAGGAACATGCTATTACTTATTTGAGTCGGCGCCTCTTGGATGCCGAAACGAGGTATACCTTCATTGAGAAAATATGCTTATGTTTATATTATGCTTGCACAAAACTGAGACATATTCTAGTGCATAGTAATTGCGTAGTGTCAAACCGATGTGATTAAATACATGTTGCATATGCCAATTCTTAGTGGTAGAATTGGCAAGTGGGCTTATGCTTTAATTGAGTATGATTTGGCTTATGAATCTTTGAAATCTATGAAAGGCCAAATTGTTGCTGATTTTATAGTTGAACATCGGATTGATAGTGAGCATGATATTCATATAAACCTTGTTTCGTTAGTACCATGGAGATTATATTTTGATGGTTCAGTTTGTAGCAGTGGCCAGGGTGTTGGTGTTTTTTATATATCTCCTTATGGTGCTGTTTTTGAGGCCTCATGCCGATTAGAATACTTTTGCACCAATAATCAGGCCGAATATGAAGCATTGTTATTCGGTTTAGAGATGTTGCTTGATATAGGTGCTACACATATTGGGCTTTTGGTGATTCATTATTAGTATTACAACAAGTTTCTGGAATATTAAGTGCGTTGATGGATCACTCAATGTTTATCTTGATAAATGTCTAGATGTAGTTTCCACTTTAGATCATTTTAGTATTTCTCATATACCTAGACATGACAATTGGAAAGCAAATGATTTGGCACAACAAGCATCTGGTTACCATGTTGATCGTGGCATGTTTCATATTTCTCAAGAACTGATGTCTTGTATTGCCAATATGGAAGAGGCCGAATTAGAACTTAATTACTACTTCGGCCACTAATGGAAAATCTAGTGCAGGTGAAAATCAAGACTGGAGGAAGCCCATTATTGATTACTTGCGTGATCCTAATAAAAGGGTGGACAGGATTGTTCGGTGTATGGCTTTTAAGTACGAGTTGAGGGATGATGATCTTTATCGCCGAACGGTCGATGATGTTTCTTTAAAGTATTTGGGTGAGGATCAAGCGAGAGTTTCTATGGGAGAGGTACATGAAGGAATTTGTGGTACTCATCAATCGGCTCCGAAGATGAAGTGGTTATTGCGACGTGCTGGATTTTATTGGCCGACAATGATTAATGATTGCTTCAGGTATTACAAAGGGTGTGAAGCTTGTCAAAAGTTTGGTGATATTCAATTGGCTCCTGCTGCTATGTTACATCCTATTGTTAAACCATGGCCTTTTAGAGGATGGGGATTAGACTTCATTGGAGAAATTCATCCTTCTTCTTCAAAGGGGCATCGATTTGCGTTGGTAGCTACTGATTATTTCACCAAATGGTCTGAAGCAATACCTCTCAGGAATATGACGCATGTGGAGGTAATTAAATTTATAACCGAGCATGTTATTCATAGATTCGGTATCCCTCAAACATTGACTACATATCAAGGTTCGTCTTTCATGGCACATCAAGTTAGAGAATTTGCCGAATCCTATAATATAAAGTTGCTCAATTCCTCCCCGTATTATGCCCAAGCTAATGGACAAGCTGAGTCTAGTAATAAGATATTAATCAAGCTCATCAAGAAGAAAATTGAAGATAATCCAAGGAGATGGCATGAGTTATTGTCTGAAGCTTTGTGGGCACATAGGATTTCAAGGCATGGTGCTACAAAGGTAACTCCATATGAGCTCGTATATGGTCAAGAAGTTGTTTTACTCGTGGAAGTTAATTTGAATGCCTTGAGAATAGCCAAACAAAAAGATTTATCGGCGGTGGACTTTTATAATATGATGATGGATAATATTGATGAGGTCACCGATAAGTGTTTGGCTGCGTTAAATGCCATAGAAAATGACAAGTTGAGAGTTGCAAGAGCTTACAATAAGAACGTGAAATTGAAGAATTTTCAGATTGGAGACCTTGTGTGGAAGGTGATTCTACCAATTGGTTCAAAAGATAGAAAATTCGGGAAGTGGTCACCAAGCTGGGAAGGTCCTTTCAAGATTATAAGAATAGTTCCCGGAAATTTGTATTTGGTGGAATCCATACAAGGAACATTGTTGCCTAAAGCTCTCAATGGCAAGTATTTGAAGAAATACCATCCAAGTGTGTGGCAAGAAGCCAGAATGGGCTAATGGCCGATATGTGATTATCGCCCTAAGAACAAGACATGGCCGATATAGGTTTATCGCTCTAAGAGTATGCATGGCCAATGGAGTGTTGACATCGTCCTTAGACCCTATGTGGTAAAAATTATTTTTCGGCACGCAAGTTTTGCCGAAAAACAGGGGGGCATGTGTTGACACCAGTTTTTGGCACGACAATATTCATATACAAGATGGTCTCAAATGAAAAAGTGGTCTACATAAAATGGTTTGGTATCGTCGATTTGAACATCATTGTAGTTCGAGCCATCTCCATCCGATTCCATCTTGGGGGTCGAAACTATCTTGGAAGCGATAAGATCCTGGCATTCGAAGTACTATTGTGCCAATTAGGCCTTCAAGACATCATGAAATTGAAAAATGTTCTACATGGTGCGGCTTGGTCTCGTCGAACCGGTCGATTTTTGTTTTTGAATCATCTAAATCCGAGTTCGTATGCAAAAGTTACAGCCCTCGGAGTACAACCCTGTCAAAGAGCAAAAACTGACGCTCTGAGCCAGACACGTATACGATTGATGTCTGATGGAAAGCGTAAGGATTTCGGTCCTCAAGATGGCCCCGAATCAAAAAAACATTCAACATGAAAGTACTTGGAAATTTCGAGGGCTACAACTTTGATGTTTTGAGTTTTTTCATCCGAGGTCGTTTACAGCCCCAAAACTACCGAAAACCGAACTGATGTCCCAGGCCCACTTGTAATCCGAGTTCAGTTATGTTTGGAAAGATTTGGACGGGATTTGAAGTCCTTTTCTTGCACGAAAAGTCCAGCCTCCTCATATATAGATGAGGTGACGGCCGATTGAAACAACACACAATCGCAAACACATCTAAACCCTAATTTTGTCTACTTCTCCACGTATCTTCTCCCTCGTTCTTCGTTTGTTCTTGTTCTTGCAGGACAACGATCCGCGAGAGCTCTAGGGGCGATAAGGTCGACCTAGGGCAGCCCATAGCCGCCGTGCACCCAGACGGGGTCCCTCCCGGGCGTGTGGGGTTTCGGGTGCTCAAAAGCGTCTGCCGGTTGTCTTGCGTATCGCGCTACCGGACGGATCTCCTTCGACGTGGGTTGCGGTGCATCACCCCCGGCGTCGAGGGTACACGTGACGTGTTCGTGTGTCAACAAAGGTCCAGTGGCGTCGTGGGGACGATTGGGGCATGCATGCGCTCAGTACGCATGAGAGCGCCCGCCAGGTGTTGGCTGCCTCCTGTCAGTGGTGCTTGCTTGTCTTCTAGTGCATCGAATGCACTGTGCTCTTTGTTGGGCGGTGGGAGCCAGCTGGATGAGTCCAACCTTCCGGAACTAGTCCGAGTTACTCCTCCATGTGTGTAGCGCAATGTTCCCGGCATCTGCTTGCTAGATTCCTCCATGGTCACACTTGGACTGTCCGAGAGGCGCAGTCGGAACCCAGGGAAACGTGGTACCCTAGTGTACGGTTACCGACATGAACAATGATATCATGGATGATACAAATGAAAACACATAGGGATATGTACTCCCCCAAGCTTATGATTTTGGCCTAAGCTAGACTCATCTATTGTGGCCCCCAGGAGCTTCCTCCGGCTTTTTGATCGTAATTGTGTCCCCATGGGTCATGTCGGGCATCGTGCACCGAGAACAACATCCTCCCATGCTGCTGAGAGGAGGATCCCTCCTGGTAAGGGATGAAGTGCTCCTCGCATGCAGGAGTAGGTGGCTCTTGGTAATCGTCCTCGTGTTCCTCTGCGTCACCTGAAGGGGCCTAGTGGTGGTGCTGCTAAACTATATAATCATCTAGCTCGACCTCGGAGAGTGACCATCTACTCCTGATACCATGTTCAAACCAAAAGGGACCACGCAAACAGATAATATGGGTTGTACACGTGTCAAATTGCAGCATATAATTAAGGTATCCCAAATGGGAACCCTTAGTGACAAAATCACGCCTTTTCATGGCAGCTAGTTCGAGGCGTGAGGAAGGTAAAGGAAAATGATCAGGCTACATGAGTAGACCAAGTCGCTCAATAACAAGTGAGGCGAAGATGCCTCCAAAGGCAGCACCCTTATCAGCATTAAAGCTGAGATGGCGAGCAATCAATGTGCCCAAGATATACGTTCGGTGTCCCTCAAGGGCAGCCGAAAGTATATCAATGTCAGGAGAACTTGTGTTTCTTGTGTTGGCGCGAGCTAACTCCCCTCGAGAAATATAATAAGCAAAGTACCTGATGTAGGGAAGCTGAATCCTTCATACTTTGCCTCGCTAAATGTTCCTCGTGTCTCCATTACAAAGAGATTTGTAGAGAACCTCAAGGTCATAGGGTTGATCCATTATCTTTGCGTTATACCTTCGTTACACACACCTAAAATGTCACAAAATTATGCCAACGACATAGTTGGTGTTTCATCATAATATCTAAACTCAATGGTGGGAAGAGGCCCATCATTGGATTTAAACCAGTTGACAAAATAGAAAGTAAGCCTCAGGTACTGTTGCACCTCGTGTGTCATGAGTTGCGTCAAACCTGCAGTCTGAACAAGGTTATCAAAATGTTTGTGCAAACCTACAACCGTCAAAACTCGTAACATGGGTGTGACATGGCCTGCACAGTATTTGACTTGTTGAGCAACCCCGAAAGTTTGGCATCATCATTTTAACATGCCCTAGCAGAAGGGGTTGATCCAAAGACTCTAGTAAGCCTATTTGTGGCAGGGGCTTTCGTTGCCATGAACCATCCCTTAACCTTTTTAACTATCCCCTAATCTGAAATTTTTAGCAAGTTATAATTAGTAAATAATGAACAAGGGATGAAGCATACTACTTTACTCACTTCATAGAGGCTAACACATGCATCAAAACTTCAAAAACAAATTGTAAAACAAGCATGCAAGCCTATATGAACAACCACCAAGAACTCCAAAATACTCAAGAATAACTTTACCATTCAAAATTTTGTTTGGAGGGTGGATGAGTCACATGCCAAGGAACAATTGCCCCAAATTTCAGCTAAAATGGAGGGCTATAGGAGGAGATCAAAAATTGCAGCCAAAGCTCCAAGAACTCGGGTTTTAGCTGAAGAAACATGATTTTTGATGTAGAGAGAGAGATATGGGTAAGAAGAATACCTGTTGGAGGGACCTGGGGGCCCCAGGCCGCCAGGTGGCGTGGCCAGGGGTTGGTCGCGCGCCCTGATCACCTGGCTGCCAGGTGGGTGCCCCTGGTCACGCGATGCATCCGCGACTCTTTTTTCGCACAAAAAATATTTGGATTTTTCTAGGAATTTTTTGACAACTTCATTTTCGAGTATTTTTTAAGGTAAAGTAAGCTGCAGGACTTCGAAAAACTCGAAACCGAGGTCAAAATCATGAAGTTTCAGAAATAAAAAGTTAGGGTACAACAATTGGAAGTGAAAACAAAAATAAGAACTAAAATAGATTACGTCATTTAGCTTAAATATAACCGATTTGTTAGTAAGGTTGATCAAGACTTGCTAGCAAAGAAATTCTATATAGAGCAAAAGGTTTCCACTTTCGAAATGTAACTATAATACCTTCCCCTTCACGGACATCGTCCCGACCATGATAGTTTTATATCTATGATGCATATGTAAAGGGCAATCCCAATCTCCAACATTGACGTTGTCAATATTTTCAATGGAATTAAGGCCATGCCTCTTGTCAATATTTTTTGGAAAATATACTGTATGCTCCTTATGCTTAACATTAAAAGTAACTTTTCCCTGGAATCTTATAATCCTTTCTATCATGTCAATGATAGCACCAACGGTTCGAAGAAAAGGTCTTCCCAAAATAATTGGACATGACGGATCACATTCAATGTCCATGACAAGAGAATGGACGGGAACATAGTTATCATTGACCAAAATAAGCACATCATTATCCTTCCTATAGGTTTTCTAGCGAAATAATCAACAAGCTGAACAACCAAAGAGCAAGGATCAATATATTTCAATTCAAGTAAATCATGAAGTCTCTTTGGCATAATGGAGGCACTAGCTCCAATATCACATAAAGCATGGCATATGTAATCATTAATTTTAATTTTAACCAAAAGATCCCAACCATCTTCTAATTTTCTAGGTATATAAACTTCAAATGTAAGTTTTTCTTCCATAGCTTTGATAAGAGCATTAGTGATATGCTCGGTAAAGGACATATTGAGTGAACTAGAGTGGGGATATTTGGCCATCTTTTGTAGGAATTGGATAACTTCAGAGAGATTGGAATTATCAAAGTTAAGTTCGCTACCATTAATGAAAGTGGGAGTGCTACTATCTAAATTCATCCTATTTTTCATCCCATCTTCTACTCTATTTTCTTTGTCGTTCTCTGAGTTGGTAGGACTCTCTTGTCCTACAGTTGAAATTTGAACATTCCTATGAAGGGATCCATTATAAGGACTAGGGGTGTGGTGGGTATTGAAAGTATTCAAATTCTAAATAACTATCTCTTCCTCTTCATTCTCTCTATCCCATCTATCTTTAACTTTGGCAAGCATTCTAATACTTTCATCTATTTGAACTTGAATAACATTTAAAGGTTTGACCTTCTCATCCTCTAAGGGTGAGGTTCTAATCTTAAGCATCTCAACATCATGAGCTATGTTGTCAACTTTTAAAGAGAGAAAATCTCAATTCTCTATTTTTTCTTCTACATTTTTATTGAAATCCTTCTGAAAAGTAATAAAATCTTTAAGCATATTTTCAAGTTCAAAAGTGGAGATTTTGGTATTAGGATAGGTATTGCTATGAGTGTTCCTGTAAGAGTTGTTGGAAGGGAACGGTTTAGGATTGTTGTTACCAAAATTACTCCTATAAGCATTGTTATTAAAGTTGTTCCTAGAAATAAAATTAACATCAATTTACTTTCTCTCTTGAGAAACCAAGAAAGGGCCATCACGAGGATCAATAGAAGCTTGCTTAGTAAGCATGGATATAATCATATCAACTTTCTCATTTACAGAGGAGATCTCCTCAAAAGAGTTTACCTTTTTACCTGTTGGAGATCGTTCGATGTTCCATTGAGAGTAGTTTGTCATCATATCATCTAATAGTTTTGTAGCAGCACCGAGTGTAATGGACATAAAGGTTCCTCCCGTGGCCGAATCTATCAAATTCCGCAAGGAAAAGTTTAATCCTGCATAAAAAGGTTCGGTAACCATCCATGTAGTAAATCAGTGAGTAGGGAAATTCTTACCGAGAGACTTCATTCATTCCCAAGCTTGAGAAACATGTTCATTATCAAGTTGTCTAAATTTCATAATGTTGCTCCTTAATTGGATAAATTTAGCAGGTGGACAATACTTTCCAATAAAAGTGTCCTTACATTTATCCCAAGAATCGATGCTATTCTTAGGAAAGGACTATAACCACTCCTTAGATCTTCCTCTCAAAGAAAAAGGAAAAATTGTTCTTTGTAGTTTTGCATATCACATAATTCAACAAAACTGTTTCAGTGTAAAGCAACATCTCTCCTACTCTAGAAAATTGCTCTTTCATGACGAGATTGAGAAAAGCAGGTTTAATTTTATAGGAAACTACCGAGGTGGCAGGTGGAGCAATAGGAATGCAAATAATGTCTTCGTTGTTGTGACTTACGTCTCCGGACGGCCCAAACCTGGGTAACTCCCAGCGTGTCCCACTGGTCATGATCTCCATAGTGTTTCGTGTGCGCGTCTCGAGAACATCACACCCGCGTGATCGCCCCCGCGACATCAAGCGCTAGAAGGAGGGCGCCGCACGCACGTCATCTAGAGTTCTTCGTCACCTCTACATTGACTTCATCACCAAGATGTTCTCGCGATGTCAACCCCACGACACACGCGAGCTCATCCCCAGCATGACCTCGACGGGGGCCTCTACGCCCTGGAGACACTATCCCGCCGACGAGCCAGAAGCGACCACTCGCCGCGCAGGCGACAAGGGGACAAAACTGCCTCCGTGGGGGGACGGCCTACTGGTGGTGCTCCGCCCCAGGAGCACATTGGTGGACATTGCGGGGCAGGCGAACCCGCAGCACCCCCGCCTCCCGAAGATGATTCGTTTGGCCATCACCGTGAGGAGGAGATGCGCGCCCAGATCGCTGCTGAGAAGCGCGCGACCCGTCCCAATGAGCCGGCCCAGGGAATGTCGCCCCCCGGCGATCACCCCTTCACCAATGGTGCCGGAGCCTCTCATCGTTCTCTCGCAAGCCTAGGTGGTACAATTCCGGAACTGAGAAGGGGTCGAGCCCACGATCGGAGTGGCGGAACCTCTCATATCCCCACTCCGGATGGCCTCCGTACCTCCGCGGAAGCATTGGCGCAAGTCAGGGCCCTCAGCCAGTTTCTCCCATCGGATGATCGGCTAGAGACTTGGAGGCTCACCATCGCCCATCTCTCCGTGTGGGCACTGGAAAAGCAGCGGGAGCTCGACCTTCAAGCCCCTGCGTCGTCCCGAAAGAGCACGAGGCCAACCGTCTACCCTAATGCCTCATTTCGTGAGCAGGAGCGCACCGTGCACTCCCCTCAACATGGACACAGACAAGACCACCCCCGAGAGGACCGCCATCGCGACCCCGCTATCCGTCTGGTTGCTCCTCGACGGGCCGGATCTCTTGGCGCAGCTTATGTGGCTTCATCCAGGCACCGCGGGTCCCCGGATCAGCGGGCTCGTCTAGACGAACGCCGCCACAAAGGTAGCAAGAAACTCGCTGATGTTCCGACGGCCAGGTTCCCCTTGTCGATGCCGCCCGAGAAGGGATCCTTGCTGGTGAGAGCGACTACAATACCGCGTTCTTAGATTTCACCCAAGATATCCGTTGCGTCAAGTGGACCAAGAAGTTCCAGATATATGGTCCGCCCCCGTATGACGGGAGGAACGACCACCGCGAGTTCATCCGGATGTACAACACTACTGCGGAGATCGCAGGGGGAGACGACAAAGCGAAGGCCAACTACTTTCACATGAAGTTGAAAGAAAACGTTCACCGGTGGATGATGCACATCCCCACCAACTCTATCAGCTCATGGGTCGAGCTCTGCGAGAAGTTTGTCGGGGTATTTACCGGAGGGTTATAACCTCCGAAAACCATCAGAGACCTGCGTCGGGTTGTTCAGAAGAACGACGAGCCCTTGCGGAAGTTCGTCCAGAGATTCATCTAGATGCACCATTGCATCCCCGATGCGCATGAGGCGGAGATCATCGCCACCTTTCAGGCAAACGTCAAGAACCCACGCATGTTGGAGAAGATGAGCGCGAGATCCATCAAGACCATCACCGCTCTGTTCGAGCTGGCCGACAAGGTCGCCCGTGTCGAGGAGGACATCATGCCTGTCAACCGAGATGCCGGAAGGCGCAATATGACTCGAGGTCCTCCGGGAAGAAACCAGACTTTCGGAGAGGGCAGGACCCGTAAGCGCGTACACCAAGCCGTCTTATCCACCGATGGGAGCGTGGCCAATCAACAGCAGCCCGCGGCCGAGGCAGTTGTCGCTGCCATTGACACCACCCCAACTCCCTATTGCAAGATGCACAAGACCAACAAGCATGACCTGTCCGAATGTCGTTTTGTGATAAAGCTCTAGGAAGACATGGCAGCCTTCTACTACAAGAAGGATGCCAAAAGAAAAGCACATAGGGGCAGAGGCCCTCATCGCAGAGGCCAAGGCGGGTACCAGAACATGGGCAACGCAAGATCACGACCCCAAGGAGACGACGCCGGATCCTGGGAGGAGGGATCCAGAGGTGATGCCGGAGATGAGTTCCAAGCCGATGTGGAATTTGTTGGTTGCATTCATGGGGGAGCGTCTGCACTCGCCTCCAACCACCAATACCAGAAAGCGATGAGGCAAGTACTCGCGGTCCAGTCCCCCCAGAGGGCCCTCGAGTCTCCCGGTGGGCCAATATCCCCCTGGTGGTGGACATCGGCGACCACCCTACGACCCTTTCGGATGATACGGACGGATTGCCTCCCACACTCCTATCTCTGACAATCAGTAACATCAAGGTCCGCAAGATGATGTACCACACTGGGTCCAGCATCAATCTACTATCCCTCCACGCTTTCGAGAAGATGTAGATCCCTAGAAGCCACCTCACCCCATCCGCCACTTTCCGCGGAGTCAGCGGGATGGAGTTGCAACCTCTCTGGAAGATATCGCTCCCCGTCACTCTCGAAGACCCCCAGCAACTTCTGAAAAGAGATACTCGTCTTTGATGTCACGGATTTTCCCCTCCTGTATAATGGACTGCTCGGGCGGCCATGTATCCGGAGGTTTGCTTCCATGCATCGCGGGTTGTACAACATTGATGACCCTCAACTGTAGGGGATCGTTCGTAGCGTTTTCGATAAATAAGAGTGTCGAACCCAACAAGGAGCAGAAGGTATTGGTAAGTGACTTTGGTAAAGAAATAGCTGCAGGAACTGAAAGATAAATTTTTAGGGGTTTTCGATATAAGTAACAAAAAAGGTAACGGCGAGCAAAGCAAGGAGCACTGAGGAGTAACGAGTGGCCCAATCCTTTTAAGCAAAGTAGAGGCCTAGCAACTGAACTTATAAAGGCTAAAGCGTTCTTGAGGACACACGGGAGAAATATTCATGTGCTTTCGCCATATTCTGTATCGGCACTATGTGCTGTGTTGATAAGTGTTGAGTGGGTGGATCTATGCTAGTGCACCCTCTAGACTAAGATAAGTGCACTCTTATGATTAAACACCTTGCAAACATCCACAAATACAAGATAGTAATTAAGGCAAAAGCCTAACCATAGCAATACGATCGGTGATCCATTGTTCCCTTGTGCAAAAGCATGCGAACTGGGGTTTAGGTTTCTATCAATCTATGTACACAATGTATTACCCTAGGTCCTTAATAAGGAGAAGTGTTGAGTGTTCGACTCACACAACACCACTACTAAAATAACAACATAACTTAAATATCAAACAACACATATTACTTCAAGATCATATGACTACTAACAACTAGACTTCTCCCATGTCCTCAAGAACTAAAGTAACTACTCACAAGACAAAAAAGAGATCATGATCAGAGGAGATGAATATATGATAAACAATCTGGACACAATGATATTTCTCTAACAAAACTCAATAGCATTCCTCACACGGTAGTAATAAACAACGATAGAGTAGAGAGGATAGATAGTACGGATTACAACACAAGTTGAACTTGTGAGGTGAGATTGGATGAAGGTGAAGATGGTGTTGATGTTGGGGATGATGTTGATCATGATCTCGATGATGCCCGTGATGATGGTGATGACGGGCGATGATCTCCCCTTCCGGGAAGTGTTCTCCCCGGTGGAATCTTCCCACCGGAGATGTCTTTTCTCCTCTCTAGGTTTCCTCCACGGATCGGCGGCGGAACTCGTGAAAACTCTCCTCTTTTAGGGTTTTTGGATGATGTGCGATATATAGGCCAAAGGGGGGAGTCGGGAGTGGCCCCAGGGGTCCTGGCACCCTCCCTGCGCGGCCATGGTGGGGGCAGCGCCAGGTGGCCGCCTGTGCACCCTGTGGCCCCCCTCTCGCCCCTCTTCAGCTTGTCTTCGTCATTCTTCTGAAAAACACCCTCCGTCGATTATCAGGTAATTTTGAGGTGTTCTTCTTCAGCAACTCAGCATCCACTTTTTACCCCTGAATCCTGCGTCTGCTGCTTCGGCATCGGAAAGTTGCAAACTGTGTAAATTAATCCAAAGCAACATAAGAACATCATCATATCATGAAATATATAAATGAATAAGAAAGAATTACTATTTAAAATAGTGATGCATTTTGGACGTATCAACTCCCCCAAGCTTAGACCTCGCTTGTCCCCAAGCGGATACTGAGCTCGGTAAACCTGTCCACAAGTTTAGAAAGTGATGTGTCGATAAATAGAATACGGACAAGAAGCATCATGGTTTCTTCATCAAACTCAAACATCCTTAACAGCAACCTCAACTCATAAGGTCCTTATGAGAAAGTAATAACAATTATAATCAAAAGTAGGGCTGAGAGAACTCATCAAACTATGGCAAACATATCCTTGGTCAAAGGACAACTAACAACTTTTACCTTTGCTCTTTCTAAATATAATGAAACAATTTGAAGATTTGAAAGAACATGTTATTAGTCATGAAGTGCAAATGCTAACACAAAGGAAGATGTTTGCTTGGCAAAAGTTTTCGCAAAACAACTTACTCATCAAAAAGATAATGTCAACAATGATGTGGCATGGCAAAACTTAATGCAACATTATATGGATGAATCCTCATCAACATCAAGTGTATGTTCTCTTTGGGAAAAGAAAGAAGTAGGATAACTGACTCAACATAAAAGTAAAGGAAAGGCCCTGTTATAGGCAAGCAGGGAAAACTCATTTGCTATCCTTAAATCAAACAAAATGAAAATAAATTTTGGGAGGTGCATATTTTGTCAACGAATGCTAATAGATAGCTCAATTACTTCTCAAGATGGACAAGTTTTGAGGAACGGGACCCAAGTGGGGACGATCACATCCCCTTAATCTCCTTTTTTATCACTTCCAAAGTTTCTGATTTCTCATAGACCAAGCGTGAAGGAGGGTTTGTTCGTTATATTATCTTTCGAGCTGGGCGCACTCATGCCAGTTCCTCCTCGTATTATGGGTTTGTAGATTAGACATGCAATCCCGGGGTAAAACTTGTCCAACTTAAGAAGATCATGAATTACCTACTACTTCCTCATGAGCTAAACAAGAGGCACAAAACAGAAGATTTTGAACATTTAAGGATAACACATAAATTCTATACTTCTAGGAGTGGTAGGGAAATACCCCCGAATAGGAAGGTATGGTGGACTCATATGGAAGATATTGGTTTCATGGTATGGATGCACAAGCAGAAATTTGCTAGGCAAAAGGTTTGGCTAGGAAAGGCTTTGAGAGAACAGAGAGTTCATGCTAATTTAGATGCAAAACATATAAAGCATAAACATTAAGGTAAGCATAACACATCAAGTTGTCTTCCTTGTCAACATAACACTTCAAGAATAATAACATAAAGGTTTTGGCTATGTCTCTACTTGAGAAAACATGCATGTTGTCATTACCAAAGCTATGTTTGCCAAAATTAAATAAAGCTTTCAAAGCCATACCTGATGTAAGGTCCATACTCCCCATAAGAATCATCATATAAGGTCGATTGCATGAAGAGGATACCGGGTGCAGCGAAGGAACCAATAGACTTCTCATTAATATTCCATCATAGACGACTCCACACTCACGGATACAAACTCTCCACAGAAGAAGTGATAGACCTCAATGCAAACACCTATTTCGTTTAATAACTTACCTAGATATTATATGACTCTACTTGACTCTAAAAGACTAAGATAAAGATAAAGATACCGGGCACTCCGCCAAGCTTGGGACAAGCTGAGGGGGTGCCATTACCCGAGGAGATTTACTCCTCATTCTTGTTGTTGTTGTTTTTGTTGTTGTTGTTGTTGTTTATGTAGTCATGGACGAAGCGCTTCCATGGTAGAGGTTCTCCGGTCCCATGAGAGGCTTCTGTCTCCAAGATCCTACTTCCAGCACCTAAACCCATGCGCATAAACTTTAGTTCATACTCACAGTTCTGGTTGTGCAGATCATAGATCTGCCCTTGGAGATCATCAATTATTTCTTCTGCCGCAGTGATGCTTGACCAAATCCCCCTCATTTCCTTCTTGTAGAACGTCTTCATCTCATTGATGATGTCGAAGTTGGCTTCAACACCCCGCTCAACCATCTTCTTGTAATTGAAGACTTCTTGCTCCATCTCTTCTAGCCTGGCCTCGATGCTCCCCTCCTTGGCAGGTTCCTTTAGATCCTCTTGGTGAAGGACATCATCCTCCAACTGGACGGTTCGAGGATGGTTTTTCACCTGAGCAAGGTAAGGGTTGATTAAATTGACGACGAACTTGTCCTTGGGGGAACTTGGGGAAGCCATGGCACCTAGGTCTAGCTAAAAGATCTCCTGGCAGAAACAGCTCGAAAAGAAAACACACGAATTCGCGAGATACGGTGTCGGGACTATCCGGGCAAATATATAGCAAAAGTTCTGCAACAATAGGAAGGTAATGAGCCAAAGTGGAGTCGGAGACGGGCTCTAGGGTGCCCAGGCGGCCTCCCGGCGCGGCCAAGAGGTAGGCCGCGCCTGGGCCCCCTGGAGCTCCTCTCCGGCTCCAATTAGGCTCTGAATTTTCTATATTTTGCAAAAATGTGTAATCTGGAACTTTTATGGCGGTTCGTGATGTTTCCTTACCGTAATACATACCTTTTCTTATTCTGCTTCTACTGGTGTCTGAAACGGTGCTGCAACATATTCTTCATGAGTTGTTGTGTGTATAATATTTACATCAACATTTACGGGGTCTCCCGCCATGTAATGCTTGAGTCTTTGCCCATTCACAACTCGAGGTTTGGTGCCATCAAATTTTTTAATCTTAATTGCACTTGACCGGTAGACCTCTTCGATATGAAATGGCCCTTACCATCTGGAAAGTAATTTACCTGGAGAAAACCTGAAACGAGATCTAAACAATAACACTTTACCACCAACATTAAATTCACATTTCAGAATCCTTCTATCATGCCACTTCTTTACCTTTTCCTTGAACATTGTAGCACTCTCGTAAGCTTCACTTCTCCACTCATCTAGAGAAGTCAAGTTCATGAGACGCTTTTCCCCAGCCAACTTTGGGTCAGCATTAAGCTCTCCAACATCCCAGAAAGCTTTGTGTTCTAATTCTAATGGCAAATGGCAAGCCTTGCCATAGACCATCTTATACGGGGACATGCCCATGGGGTTTTTGTAAGCAGTTCTATACGCCCACAAAGCATCTCCTAACTTCTTTGACCAGTCCTTCCTAGAACTGTTAACTGTCTTTTTCAAGTTCAACTTGATCTCTCTATTTGGTGAGCTCAACTTGCCCACTAGTTTGAGGATGGTACGGTGAAGCAATTCTATGATTGACATCGTACTTGGCAAGAGATTTTCTAAAATATCCATGCATGAAGTGTGATCCTCCATCAGTCATGAGATACCTAGGTACACCAAACCTAGGGAAAATTACATCTTTGAGCATTTTCAAAGATGTCTTGTGATTAGCACTCTCAGTGGGGATTGCTTCAACCCATTTGGTCACATAATCAACAGCTACTAAAATGTGAGTGTACTTGTTTGAAGGAGGAAAAGGACCCATAATCAAAACCCCAGCAATCAAAAGGCTCAATCACTAGTGAGTAATTAATAGGAATCTCATTCCTCCTACTAATATTGCCAACTCTCTGACACTTATCACAAGATAAAACATAATTTCTAGCATCTTTAAAGAGAGTAGGCCAATAAAAACCTGATTGAAGAACCTTATGTGCGGTCCTCTCACCGGTGTGATGTCCTCCATAGGGATTGTCGTGACATTGCTTGAGAATGTCCTTCTGCTCATGTTCCGGTATGCATCTTCTCGCGATCCCGTCTGGACCTTCTTTGAAAAGATGAGGGTCATCCCAAAAGTAGTGCCTCGAATCATGGAAGAACTTCTTCCTATGCTGAAATGTTAAACCTGGAGGAAAATACTTTGCAACGATAAAATTAGCATAATCTGCAAACCAATGATCAAAAAGAGATTGTACTTTTACAATGGCTAGTTGTTCATCTGGGAAACTGTCGTTGACTGGGATGGGTTCATGCGGTATATCTTCCATCCTTGAAAGGTTGTCCGCCACCGGATTGTCTGCTCCTTTTCTATCAACAATCTGTAAATCAAATTCTTGAAGAAGGAGTACCCACCTGATGAGTCTTGGTTTGGCATCCTTCTTCGCCATAAGGTACTTAGAGCAGCATGGTCAGTATGAATAATAACTTTAGAGTCAACAATATAAGGCCAAAATTTATCACAAGCAAATACTACTGCTCAGAATTCCTTCTCAGTAGTAGCATAATTCTTTTGAGCACTATCAAGGGTTTTTCTAGCATAATGTATAACATTCAATTTCTTATCAACCCTTTGTCTTAAAACAGATCCAACAGCAAAATCACTAGCATCACACATAATTTCAAAGGGCAAATTCCATTCAAGTGGTTGTACTATAGGAGCGGTTATCAAAGCTTTCTTAAGAACTTTGAAAGCCTCTACAATCTTCATCAAATAAAAAAGGAACATCCTTCTGCAGAAGATTAGTGAGGGGTTTTGAGGTTATAGAAAAGTCTTTGATAAATCTTCTATAGAAACCAGCATGACCGAGAAAACTACGAATACCTTTAATGTACTTTGGGTAGGGCATCCTTTCAATATCTTCAATCTTCGCCTTGTCCACTTCAATTCCCCTCTCGGAAATCTTGTGACCAAGCACGATCCCTTCGTTAACCTTGAAGTGGCATTTTTCCCAGTTTAGAACTAAGTTTGTATCCTCGCATCTCTGCAAAACTTTATTAAGATTGTGGAGACAATGGTCAAAGGAAGTTCCATAGACGGAGAAATCGTCCATGAATACTTCCACAATATCCTCGCAGAAACCATGAAAAATAGAAGACATACATCTCTGAAAAGTAGAGGGTGCATTACATAAACCAAAAGGCATATGCCTATAAGAATAAGTACCATAAGGACACGTGAAAGTGGTCTTCTCTTGATCGGAAGTGTTGACATGAATTTGAGAGAAGTTGGAGTACCCATCAAGATAGCAAAAGTGGGTGTTTTTAGACAACCTCTCTAGCATCTGATCAGTAAAGGGCAGCGGGTAATGGTCCTTCCTAGTCTCCTTGTTCAATTTCCTGTAATCAATACACATTCTATATCCAATAACAACTCTTTGAGGTATTAATTCATTTTTATCATTAGGAACAACAGTCATACCTCCTTTCTTAGGAACACAATGAACCAGACTTACTCACCTCCTATCCGTTATAGGATAGATGATACCTGCGGCTAGAAGCTTGAGAATCTCCATCCTAGCCACGTCCTTCATCTTTGGGTTCAGCCTTTGTTGATGATCAACAACTGGCTTAGCATCGGTCTCGAGATAGATTGTGTGTTGGCAAATCGACGGACTAATCCCCTTAAGGTCATCAAGGGTATAGCCCAAGGCACCACGGTGTCTGCGAAGTTTCTCCAATAATCGCTCTTCTTCAAATCCTGAAAGGTTAGCATTGCTAATGACAGGATATATTTTCTTTTCATCTAAATATGCATACTTGAGAGTATCGGGCAATGGTTTGAGGTCAAAAACCGGGTCTTGTTTTGGTTGTGCTAGGATTCCTAAAGTCTCAACTAGAAGGTTGTGCTTTAGGATAACAACTTGTCTTTCAAATATTTCGTCTAACTCATTTCTTTCCTACATATGCATATCATTCTCGTGGTCTTCCATATATTGCTGCAAAGGATCATTAGGAGGCATAGCAATAGAAGCAATATTTTCAATAATTTTATCATCACTAAGTAAATCAGTACCACAAGGTTGCTTGGAAAATTTAGAAAAGTTAAATTCATATGGCTCACCATTGAATTCAACAGAGACTTTACCTTTTTTAAATCTATAATATCACCACAAGTGCTGAGGAAAGGTCTACCAAAAATAATAGGGAAAAAACTATCTTGCACTAAACCAAGCACGAGGAAGTCGGTAGGATACCTTACCTTTCCACATAGGACTTCAACATCTCTCAAAATTCCAATGGGATAGATAGTTTATTTGTTTGCTAGATAAATAGTAAAATTGATCTCTTCAAGTTCACAGGGTGAAATCTCACCCATGATCTCCTGAGAGAGTGAATAAGGAATAGCGCTAGCACTGGACCCTAGATCGCAAAGCCCATAATAGTTGTGATCTCCTATTTTGACAGATACAACTGGTGTACCTGAAATTGGGCTCTTATTCTTGGCTATGACAATGTTAGTTGAAACAACACAAAAATTTATCTTGGAATCTGAAACATCATTAGTAACTAAATCATTAATCATTGCAACTTGAGGATCGACCTTGATCAGGTCCTCAGGCTCGTCAGTTCTTCTCCCACTTTTATTCACTATGCCTGTCACAAAAGAGTGCTCCCTCATCCTTGTAGGAAAAGGGGGATTTTCATAAAAAACTGCAGGAAGAATAGGGTTAGCAGCATGAATAGGTAACTCTTTAAAGGGTTTATGATACTGATCCTTCTCCTCCTTAGAAGAATCAATGTGACAGGCAAAGTTCTTACAAAAATCAATCATAAGCTGAGAATCAAGACCAATCTTAGAACAAAAGGTATTAAAATAATTAGTTTTCACATAGCTCTCAATGTAATCATTCTCATAATTTATAGCAGGTTCAATACCTTTATCGATTTCCCAGTCTTCAGTATTCTTCTGGAACCTCTCAATGAGATCCCACTTTTCTTAGACGCTTCTTGTTTGGAATACCCCGCTAGAGGAGGCATCCAACATCTCCTTATCCTGACGAGAAAGCCTGGCATAGAAATTTGTAATTATAATATCTTTGGGGAGTTCATGGATAGGACATTTGAACATTAGGGATTTAAGTCTCCCCCAAGTTTGAGCGATGCTCTCTCCGTCGCGAGACCAAAAGTTGTAGATGTAGTTCCAATCTGAAGCTTTACCTATAAGCGATATGGAGAATAATTTCTTCAAGATGAATTCCAGTGACACACCTGCAAGCTTAAATAATGAATATAGTTGTGTTAAATATATCAAGTGTTCACCTGGATGTTTGTCTCCTCCATAGCGATTAGATAAGACATGATTGATAATACCAGACGGTATTTTGTAAGGTACAATTTCAGTAGGGGGTAGGAGTGACCACCACAGTTGTGGGGCGTTTCCCCATAAACAACGATCCAAGAGTAGAGGTGTCCATAAGGACAAAAGCAGCAACGGCAAAATAAAAACAGAAATATAAAAACTTCCTTACCAGCTTCACTTACTAATAGCGCTACGCACCCCGGCAACGGCGCCAGAAAACAGTACTTGAGGACCCTCAACTGTAGTGGATCGTTTGTAGCTTTTTCGATAAATAAGAGTGTCGAACCCAACGAGGAGCAGAAGGTATTGGTAAGTGACTTTGGTAAAGAAATAGCTGCAGGAACTGAAAGATAACTTTCTAGGGGTTTTCGATATAAGCAACAAAAAGGTAACGGCGAGAAAATCAAAGAGCACTGAGGAGTAACGAGTGTCCCAATGCTTTTAAGCAAAGGAGAGGCCTAGCAACTGAACTTATAAAGGCTAAAGCGTTCTTGAGGACACACGGGAGAAATAGTCATGTGCTTTCGACATATTCTGTATCGGTACTATGTGTTGCGTTGATAAGTGTTGACTGGGCGGATCTATGCTAGTGCACCCTGTTAGTAGCCCCCGAGTGCTTGGGGGACTCCAAGAGTCGCACAGGGACTCAAACCTGTAACCAGCCATAGTTGTGCGTGTCTCTTTGTTGCGAGTCACCGGTCGCTGTTTATGAAAGATTGCTTTTCGAGGGATGATAAGCTGAAAGGGGCCCAAGGTACTCGACTGGTCGAGTCTTGGTGAATTGCGCTAGAGGCAAATACCTCAATAGCCCAATCAAGCTCAAGTCCCTCGACACGAACTTGGATATGACTGGTGTCAAGCAAGGTCCAGGCCGTTGCAGGGCTTACAGGGTCAATGCCGCCAGTTAAGTGATGAACACCACTCTAATGCGTCTGTTAGTGGTTAACTTTTCATCATGCACCGCGCATGGAAAACTATCGAGTGGACTAACATCGGTCACTCGCGGAGCGTTTGAGTGATCAGGCGAGGAAATAGTATAGGATGCATCCACTCGGAAGAGTCGTCGAGTGGGCTCATAGTATGAGCACCCGCGGAACATCCGAGTGCTCGAGCAGGGAGTCTGTCTTCTTCGTCTTTTGGGTCTTGTGTGTTAGTGCGAGTAGTCACTCGAGAACTTTGTCGCCTGGGCAAGTAAGCACTCGAGCCCTGTAAATGTACTGTTTCTTTCTGAGGGGAGTAGCCACTCGCACCCTTGGAATTTAGCTTGTGCTTGTTGTACCCTGTTTTAGTGGTGACAGGGCGCTCCTGATGGAGTAACATTTTGATGTAATCAAAAATTGAGAGAAGGGAAACTTTGTGAAAAGAAACTGGTCGCTTGGTCCGTCAGAGAAGGGTGGTTCGTGGTAAAAAATCCTTCGCGCTAGCGTGCGCTCAGCATGTCCTGCTAGGATGGGACACCACGGGAAGGCTGTGACAGCTGTAGACAGCTGCGTGCTGTGGTCAGATCTTATGTGATGTGATGTGTCGTGCCGCGGTAATTTCGTGGTTCATGATGATGGCTCCTTGTTTTTCGTGCAAAATGGGCAGCATGGTTACTGCGCTGGTTAAGATTTCCACGCCGCATGGACATCGTGGGATCATGCCACATCGGTTCGGTTCCGAAATAAATGGTGAATGGCTAGCCTGTCTCAGCTTGTTATATAAGGGAGGCCCAGGGTAATTTTAGGTTTACCTTGCTCTTGCTTCTTCTTCTTCCTCTGTTTCTTGCCTCCTCGTTCCTCTGTTCAACACGGTTGTTGCAGAGAGCATGTCCAAGCATGAGGAAGGAACAAGGGTAGCCAAGGGTACGTCGCAGGAGCCATCGGCGACGAGGATGACCATAAGGTGGGAGCGGTCATCTTTTGAAGATGCTGATCTGGATGCACTGGTGGCGGATGGGATTCTGACGCTGCTGCCGAGCAGTCGGGTCCTACATCTACTCCTATAGTCTCGGGTGCGGGTACGACTCTTGTACTGCTCCTTCAGGTGGTTCTGGAGCAACTATAGAGGGAAACACTTCTCCAGATGTGAAGTTTGTTGTTGTTGAAGGGTGTGTCTTTGAGAAGAAAGGCATCTCCCTTGAGGACAAGAATGCATTCTTTGATCGGATGGATGAACAGTTATTGATCCTTGCTTTCTAAATTTCATTGGGGGCGCGGCAACGCTCCCAATGGGAGTAGTCCATGAGACTGCATGCAACCACTAGTGGTTGGACGCAGTCTTTGACTGTTTTCCTATGTGTAACCTTGTCCTTGGCTTTTCTTTTGTTGTAGCCACTATTCCGGATGTGCGAGCGCATGTTGACTGATGCCGATTGGTCTAGGGGTGACCATGATGCTGTCCAGGGGAAGCTTACTGTCATGAGGCGTGAGTTCCTTTGTTGCCTTTCGTTCCCTTGTTGTTTATTCTTCAAAGTGGTTGATGACACTTTTTTGTAGGCCAGAAGAATGAGGCCATAAAGCGGGCTGCTGAAGTGGAGAAGGAGCTCGTCTTGCTTCGGGGAACTTTGGAGTCAAAAGAGAGAGAACTCCAAGTGCATCTTGGTGAGGCTGAGCGGCTGCGATGAGTGGAAGAGCATTTCCGGCAGGCCGAAGTGACTGAGGGTGGTCGCCTGCGTGCCCTGGTGGGTGCTTTGTCGGGCAGGTGATTTACTTTAGTTGCTTGGATTTTGGCTTGATTTCTGATCGTCATTTTTCTCGTGCGCAGACTTCGTAGGTGTTGAGGTTGCGACGGCTTCCTCTGAGTAGTCGAACACCCTTCGCGGTGCTATTGATGCCGTGTCGAGTGCTACAGACTCTGTCAAGGCCGTGACTGGTCGAGTTGCAATTCTCCTCAAACTTCGGCACGAGAACGTGTTTCCAGAAGAAGAGGATCGGCACAAAGGTCTTGATCTGTTGGTTGCTGCCTTTGGCTTGGGTGGTGGACTCCTAGAGAGCTTTGTCCGTGAGACTGTGGTGAGTGGGATTCCGACATCCTTTGTTGTTCTCTTAGGGCGCGGTGTGCCCAAATATACGGACGAGCAGAGCATGTGAGCCACCGAGCTAACCCGCCGATTGCAATTGGTTGTAGAAGGCGATATCCTTGTGTCTGAGGGTGCTAAGTGGATGGGGAAGTATTATTCCCTTGATGTTGTTTCTTGGAGTCACTCTTTCAATTTGTAATAAATCTCCTCCGGGGGGAAATGATGAATGATGCTGGTGATGTTGCTCTGCCCCTGGGGCTTTGCTTTGCTTCAATTTTGACTCTGTTTGCTTTTCTTCTTGCGGTAGGCCGTCCCGGGCGTCTCTTGGGCATGGAATTCGTTGAAGGAGGATGCTCGCGAGGGTGCGTACGAGTCCCTCTCCCTTCAACTTAGAGACGCGGAGCGCGAGATTAGCCGTCTCAAAGGTGTTGTTGCTAACCATCACTCGAAACGCGAACGTGATGAGGCGGCGCTGGAAAATTTGGTGGTTTGCATACTAAAATTGTCTAATCTTCTGAAGGGTGAGTGATGAAGTGTGACTGCCCATGTGCTTCTTTTCTTTCTATGGCTGAACTTTTTCCCTTGTTTGCTTTTGCTTTGAAGTGTTGTCTGTCCGTTCCCGCGAGGAGGAGTAGGCGGTGCAGTCGGAGTTATCGCGACTAGACGATCCCGTCGTGCAGGCTGAGAATCCACTGTGGATGGATAGGTCTCACGCACGGACGTTTGATGTTCTTCGTCTGCGGGTCAACAGGTTCCCAAGGCCATTGATTATTTTTGCTGGGTACTTGGTGATATATTTTCCGAGTTTTATCCCTTAGATCATGTTCGAACGGCTCTCGAGAAGCTTTGGCAAGTGTTTTCTCGTCACTTAGAGCTTCGCCGCGTTGTGAATCATCAGATTCATGCAGGGGGTCGTTGTGCCTTTGCCTTTGTGCACAACCACTGGACCGGGATAGATCTTATGCTGGCATCTCAAGGTCCTCCTGGTGGTCGAGATGAGCCGATGGGGGAGCACTATGAGGTGGAGGATTGATACGTCCCAAACGTATCTATAATTTCTGCCGTCTCCATGCATGTTTTGTGTGAATTTGCCATGTTGTGCTTGAACTTTCATACACTTTTGAAACTATTTGGACTAATTTATTAAATCAGTGCACCCAGTTGCCAGTTATTGTTTTCTGCTGTTTTCGTATTTCAGGTTTTCAGGCCATTAAAATTGCTCCCAAAATTCCGAGAAAAATATATAAAAAATCAGCGCAACAGAAGCTTCTGGAATCACCAAGAGAGGGAAGGGGGCCACCACCAGGCAGCCAGGAGGGTAGGTGGCGCGGCCCAGGGACCCTCCTAACTGCCTCGTGGGTCCCCTCGATGCCCCCCTTCGCCTATATTTACCCCTCGGGGTGGAAACCCCGAAGATCGATCTCTTTTTCGCGAACTCCCCTCTGTACCGCCGCCGCCGCCGTTTCAAGATCGGGGCTGCCTGGAGAAGCTGCCCCTGCACCCTGCTGGAAGGAGGAACCCCCTCCGGGAGACCATCCATAGCCATGGACGCCTCCCATATGTACCGTGAGTAGTACCCCTTGGACCATGGGTCCGTGACCAGTAGCTATGTGATGAATCTTTCCCCCTTTTTTGCTTCCACTTTGAGTCCTCGTGAGCTGCTTCACATGATCGAGGCATCTATGTAATTTCTGCTGTTGCTATGCTGAGTTTGTTGGGATCTGATGGATTATGAGATTATGTTCCGATTTTGATGAGTAATATATTTGGTTCTTCTCTTTTATATTTTGTTCTTGAGTAAATTCTTGCATGTTCTCCGTTGCGGTATTTGCTTTGGCCAAGTATTTTATTTGCAACTCCAAGAGAGAGCGTTATGCTCGATTGTGGGTTCAGCCCCTTGATATCTAGCTTGAGTGACAGAAACATGAGACTAGGGGATGTGCTGTTGCCACCAGGGATAAAACAACGGTGCTTGTACCTGCGGGTGCAAGGATTGTTTACTTTACGCAAAGTTCTTTTAATGCAGTTGTTTGTTGCTTTGAGTTTACACTTTGGGTGGGATTCACAACTTAATACCAGCGAGATGTTCTGGATAGATATCTCAAGGTTGATGATTCGTAGTAGATGCAGATGGATTTTGGTCCAATTACCTTGGCGTACTGCCCATTTCTTTTGAACCCTTCCTTTCTTTGCAGCATAGTTAGCATTGCGGTGCCTTCATAATCCTATCAATTGCCTAACTGTGATTTGTTTACCTCGCTAGCACTTTTATCGTCTTTTGGGAGAGAGACATCACTAGTGAAAATCACGGGACACCGTTCCATCTTCACATTATTGTTCACACCCTCAATTTACTTTCAGCTTTTACTTTCCTTTGCACCTTTTATCTCTTGCGTTGATCCTTTGTAAACGACAAGGCCGGAGGAATTGACAACTCCTCTGTACTCGTTGGGAGCAAAGTTATTTGTTGTTGTGTGCAGGTCCACGACAACACCCTAGTCAGGAAGCAATTTCTGGCGACGTTGCCACCTACTTGTATCCCCTGAGTCCTATTGGTTTGATAACCTTGGTATCTTCACCATGGGAAACTTGCTGCTGCACTGCATCTCAAACCTTCCACTTTGGGTAACCAACGAGGGGCGAGAAGCCATCAATCAAATTTTTGGCGCCGTTGCCGGGGACTCAAGTCTACAAGATAGGGGAGTTGCACGCTATCTTTTACCTTTGCTTTTTAGTCTTGTTAGTTTACCTTTCAGTTTTTACTTTTGTGTCCCTAATCAAAAATACCTGCTGCTACTATGGGTTCCAATGAAAACACTAAGTTGTGTGACTTCACTAGTCACAACAACAGTGACTTTATCTGCACTCATATTGCTCCATCTGCCACTTCAGCACCTTCTTATGAGATTAAACCTGCTCTGCTTAACCTTGTTATGAAAGATCAATTCTCAGGAGAAGGAGAAGATGCCGCCTTGCACCTAAACAACTTTATCGAGCTCTACGACATGCAGAAGTACAAGGAAGTGGATGGAGACATCGTCAAGCTGAAGCTTTTTCCTTTCTCTTTGAGAGGAAGATCCAAGGAGTGGCTACAATCGTTTCCCAAGAACAGTATCGATTCTTGGAGCAAATGCAAAGATGCTTTTATAGGGAAGTATTATCCCCCTGCTAAAATTATTCAATTGCGGAGTAACATTATGAATTTCAGGCAATTGGATAATGAACACATTGCCCTGGCTTGGGAACGTATGAAGACGCTTTTCAAGAACTGACCCACACATGGACTGACTACCTGGATGGTTATCCAGACTTTTTATGCAGGCTTGAACTTCACCTCGCGGAACCTGTTAGATTCGGCCGCGGGAGGAACTTTTATGTCAACCACGCTTGGTGCTGCCACAAATCTACTTGATGAGATGATGTTGAACTACTCGCAATGGCACACCGAGAGATCTCCAACCGGTAAGAAGGTAAACTCTGTCGAGGATATCTCCTCTTTAAATGAAAAGGTTGACCTTATCATGTCTCTACTTACCAAGAAACCTTCTATTGATCCTCAAGATGTTCCTTTAAATTCTTTGGTTGCTCAAGAGCAAGTAGATGTTAATTTTTTCTCTAGAAACAACTTCCACAATAATGCTTATAGGAGTAACTTTGGTAGCAACAATCCTAGGCCTTTCCCATCCAACAACTATGGGAACAACACTTATCCTACCACCAGCAACTCCTACAGCCATAACTATAGGGAAAAAGACCTGCCCAGCTATGAGAAACTTGTAGAAATAGAAAAGGCCACCAAAAGCTATATGCACACTCAGTTTGAAAAAAACAAGGCCTTTTCTAGACAATTAGATGAGCACTCATCTATCCTGCAAAACATTAGCAAACAGCTTGAGAGCCTGAACGGTGACATTTCCAGTCTCCAAACTATACTCACTGCCATCGAGACTTATGTTTCAAACATGTCTCATACCCAATCTACCTTGATAAACCAAATGGCAGCTAAACCCGAAGTTGTACCCAAGGAAGAAGAGAGAATTAAGAGCCTTCCTACCTACCACACAGTAGCCACTATCCAACTAGTTGAGGATGACCAAACTTTTAGCACCCATCACACCCCTAGTCCCACTGGACCTATCAATGGTGATGCTACCACCTCAACCTTAGAAGAGGAAACCTCTATGAACATAGAGGCTTTCAAACAAGTGAGCTTAAATGATATCACTACCTCCTTGATAGATAGATAGAAGTGACTTAGACTTTGACAACTGCACTTTACCAGAAGTTATTGGTTTCCTACACAAGATGTCTAGAGACCCCCACACTAGCACACTCAATCTTGCCTTCACAGAGCATATCACCAATGCTCTAATCAAAGTTAGGGAGGAGAATCTTAGACTAGAAGCCTCCATACCTAGGAAGCTAGAAGATGGTTGGGATCCTATGATAAAAATTAAATTGAATAACTTCTCTTGTTATGCTCTTTGTGATGTTGGAGCAAGTACCTCTGTTATGCCCAAAAGAATGTATGATATGCTTGAATTGAAACCTTTTGATCCTTGTTCTTTTGGTGTTCGTCTTGTTGATTCTTCCGTAAAGAAACCTTTGGGTAAGATCGACGATCTTCTTATCATTGTCAATGACAATTATGTTCCCTTCGATTTCACTATTATGGACATTGAATGTGAGCCCTCTTGTCCAATTATTTTGGGACGTCCTTTTCTTCGCACAGTTGGTGCTGTTATTGACATGAAAGAGGGGAATATCAAATTCCAATTCCCTCTTAAGAAAGGGATGGAACACTTCCCTAGGAAAAAGATTAAGCTACCTTTTGAGTCCGTCACACGGGCTAGTTATTCTCTTGAAAAGACTTGATCTTCTGTTTTAAGCCTAGCTAATGGCTCTAGAGAAGCGCTTTCGGGAGGCAGCCCGCAACGAATTTAGGTTTTTCTTTTTGCTTTTGTTCTTTTCTTAGTGGTCTTGATGATTGTTACTACTGTAGCAACATCATTGTATCTTTACTTTTCAAGCTTTGTGCCAAGTTTAGCCTCATACGGCAAGGGAAGTAAAAGTTGTGACACGCTGTCCAGAAAACAGATTCTATCCTTGTGACTAGAAAAATCATGGAAAAATCCCAGTTCATCTTTTTGAGCTGAAATGTTTACACAGCGTGCTCTATACAATTACGAAACTTCCATATGTTCTGAGTTTTTTTATTTGAGTTGCATAAGTACCCCTAAAAAATTCGTTTTTACCTCCTGGTCTGTTTTTCACAGATTCTGTCCTGTTTTGCCTTTTCTTCGTTTTGCAAACCTTAAGCTTGCTTTTTCTTTGAAAAAACTTGTTGGCAATCTTGAGAAACAGTAGATATTCAAGGTTATCTTTATTTGCAGTAGAGGAAAATTATTTTATTAGGGTACTAACCTCTCTAATCAGCCTACAATGAGTTATGTATGAAGGGAGTTTTCAAGTGCGCAATGGAAGGTGATGAAAGAAGATTCCGGAGTGTCAAACGCTCAAGCTTGGGGATGCCCATGTGCACCCCCAATAGATATTCAAGAAGACTCAAGCGTCTAAGCTTGGGATGCCCCCGGTGCATCCCCTTCTTCATCAACAATTATCAGTTCGTCCCTCGTTGCACTATATTTTTATCACTTCATGCGTTATGTGCTATGCTTGGAGCGTCTCGCTCTTTACTTTTCTAGATTTTTCTTTTGCTTTGTTTGCTGTAGTAAGAAGTTAGATCCCAGCTTACTTACTCTTTTGTGTGGGAGAGATACACGCTCCGCTTGAACTAGAACTCCTCATAGGATTTGCATGCTTATTCTTTTAGCTGTGAGCTGTTCTTTTTCTTTTCTTAGCTGTTTTTCTGTTTAGTTGTAGTGCTTTAGTTTTTCTAGAGCTTTTATTTTGTCTTAGGTTAAAATTTCTATAGGTTGCATGTTTTATCTTGTTAGAGAGTTTTCCTGTTGCACTGAGTTCTGTGTCTTGACTGAAAGTAGGTAGTTAAAGTTGTTGTTCTCTTTGTAGTAGTAACTTGCAATAGTTTTGAGGTATTGACTAGAGTAATGTCTAAACTTATGGTGTGAAGAGCTCTTGCCTATTAGTGATAGATGTCATATTTTGGGAAATCCGTGTGTTTTTTCGAAAAACAAAAAACCCCTGTTGAGAACTCTAGCTACTAGATGGATCACTAACCTCTGGAGGGTTCGAATATTAGAGTACACTCACGTACCATGAGTCGAGGATGCGCAAGGATAACCAAACCCCCATACACTCCTCCTCGGGGTACCTGTCTCTTTGTGAACCTCCTGATTAGATTGAGAGTTACCGATAATAAGTGCATGAGTTCTTCGGACTAATGTGAGTATTCGAAAGTTGACACTTCCACCCACCTATACTTTTTCTAGCTTCTTTGGTACCGTGCATTGCCCTTTCTCACCTCGAGAGTTGGCGCATACTTCGCCGGTGCATCCAATCCCTTGGCATGATACGCTCTGTCATCATAAGCCTCCTTATATCTTTCCTCAAAACAGCCACCATACCTACCTACAAGGAATTTCCATAGCCTTTCCGAGATACATTGCCATGCAACATCGACCTTCTCATGACTTGATCTTCATGTCTTACATGCCACTTGCTTGATCGATGAGCCGCATGCTAGTTGGGCCTTGCCGTAATCATTGCTACATGACGCGCTAGTATCATTGCATATCCTACTACCCTGGCAGAGGCATACATTTGCATCATGATAGTTACATTTTCTTTATGTGAGTACATTTGTAAAGTGTGAAAGATCTCCTATATTCTTGTAAATATAGAGTATTGCCCCTAAAGTGAGGAAAAGATCCCAAAGAGGACAAAATCAAAAGATCCCAAAGAAGACAAATGAGAGTTAAATAGAAAGAGCCATTGAGGCCACCAAAAAAAAAGAGAAAAATAAAAAAGAGAGAAGGGGCATACTACTATTCCTTTTGAGAGATCCACACTAGTACTTCATCTTCTATCCCTTGTACTCCATAGAGATCATCATCATGCATATAGCTATGTGGGGACCCTTCACACTATAGAACTTGGCTTGTATATTCCAATGATGAGCCTCCTCAAACGAGCTCTAGGTCTTCTTGAGCAAGCAAGTTAGATGCACCCCCACTAGTTCCCTTGGAGAGATTTTAGCTCACATGTGCATCCGTTGTATGGCAATCCCTACTCCTCACATCATATCTATCATATGGCATTCTCTCGCCTATGATTTTCCTCATTGATGTGATCCTTTCACACCTTTTTGTCTTCCTCCTCCACCTTCTTTCTGTTTCGCCTTTTAGGTGTCAACTTTCTTGCTCACACTCATCCATTGCATGAGTGCTCAAAATATCGAAAGGGAGTGGATCAGTTTGACTTGTACCTGGCTAGTGGTATGGGGACGAGTCCAGATAAGAATCCGAAGGAGACCAAGTGTGAAACTTTAGTAGATAGTTTTTCTCAACAACCTTTTTTCTCTTTCTTCCCAGTCCCTTGCTTGCACGCAAACACCATTTGGAGAGATTCGAGTCACGGACAGCAAGAGCTCTTGCACCCTTTGTTCTTTTTTTGCTTGTGTCAATTCTAATATAGACTCTTGCTTGTTAAGACTTGAATTGAATTGCATGCTTTGATTGCTTTACTTAAAAGTTCTTATTTGGTTGTGTGGCATGTCACCACGGAAATTATGCTTGTTATCATTTACCTACTCGAGGACGAGCAGGAATTAAGCTTGGGGATGTTGATACGTCCCAAACGTATCTATAATTTCTGCTTGCTCCATGCATGTTTTGTGTGACTTTGCCATGTTTTGCTTGAACTTTCATACACTTTTGAACCTATTTGGACTAACCTATTAACTCAGTGCACCCAGTTGCCAGTTTTTGTTTTCTGCTATTTTTGTATTTCAGGTTTTCCGGCCATTAAAAGTGCTCCAAAAATTCCGGGAAAAATATATAAAAAATCAGTGCAACAAAAGCTTCCGGATTCACCAAGAGAGGAAAGGGGGTCCACCACCAGGCAGCCAGGAGGGCAGGTGGCGCGGCCCCACCCTGGCCCGCGCCAGGGACCCTCCTAACTGCCTCGTGGGTCCCCTCGATGCCCCCCTTCGCCTATATTTACCCCTCGGGTGGAAACCCCTAAGATCGATCTCTTTTTCGCGAACTCCCCTCTGTACCGCCGCCGCCGCCGTTTCAAGATTGGGGCTTCCTGGAGAAGCTGCCATGGCACCATGCCAGAAGGAAGAACCCCCTCCGGGAGACCATCCATAGCCATGGATGCCTCCCGTATGTACCGTGAGTAGTCCCCCTTGGACCATGGGTCCGTGACCAGTAGCTATGTGATGAATCTCTCCCCCTTTTGTGCTTCCACTTTCGAGTCCTCGTGAGCTGCTTCACATGATCGAGGCATCTATGTAATTTCTGTTGTTGCTATGCTAAGTTCGTTTAATGTTGTTGTCTGTTGCTTTGAGTTTACACTTTGGGTGGGATTCGCAACTTAATACCAGCGAGATGTTCTGGATAGATATCTCAAGGTGGATGATTCGTAGTAGATGCAAATGGATTTCGGTCTACTTACCTTGGCGTACTGTCCATTGCTTTTGAGCCCTTCCTTTCTTTGCAGCATAGTTAGCATTGCGGTGCCTTCATATTCCTGTCAATTTCCCAACTGTGATTTGTTTACCTCGCTAGCACTTTTATCGTCTTTTGGGAGAGAGACATCACTAGTGAAAATCACGGGACCCCGGTAAATCTTCACATTATTGTTCACACCCTCAATTTACTTTCAGCTTTTACTTTCCTTTGCACCTTTTATCTCTTGCGTTGATCCTTTGTAAACGACAAGCCCGGAGGAATTGACAACTCCTATGTACTCATTGGGAGCAAAGTTATTTGTTGTTGTGTGCAGGTCCACGACAACACCCTAGTCAGGAAGCAATTTCTGGCGACGTTGCCACCTACTTGTATCTCCTGAGTCCTACTGGTTCGATAACCTTGGTATCTTCACCGAGGGAAACTTGATGCTGCACTGCATCTCAAACCTTCCACTTTGGGTAACCAACGAGGGGCGAGAAGCCATCAGGGATGCACCCTCACACTTGGTTGTGAAGAAAGTGTGCGAGGAGAATGACCGCATACTCGGGGCACTTTGTAAAGTTAAGGCATAGTCATGTGCATAGGACTTCTTGTAGCTTGTATATGCTGCTTCTTTTTACTGGAGACTTGTAAATAGGGGACTTCTCCTTTGGTCATGTAAGGAATGTGAGAATGCTTCGAGGGTGGTTTTGTCTTCTTGTATTGATGAGTGATGTAGTTGGGTTGCGCAAGCGAGTAACACCTCGGAGGGTGGCTGCTGCGGGCGAGCCCCCGAGTGCCGATATTGAGTCGCGTAAGCGAATAACACCTCGATGGGTGGCTGCTGCGAGTGAGCCCCTGAGTGCCAATTTTGAGTCGCGTAAGCGAATAATGCCTCGGAGGGTGGCTGTTGCGAGCGAGGCCCCAAGTGCCGATTTTGAGTCGCGTAAGCGAATAACGCCTCGGAGGGCGGCTACTGCGAGCAAGCTCCCTAGTGTCGATCTTGAGTCGCGTAAGCGAATAACGCCTCAAAGGGCGGATACTACGAGCAAGCCCCCGAGTGCCGATTGTGAGTCGCGTAAGCGAATAACGCCTCAGAGGGTGGCTACTATGTGGCCCCCCGGCTCAGAGGTCTGGAACGCCTCGTGCTCCAGCCCAGAGATCAAGTCTTCTGGAACACGGCTCTGCTTGATATAGAACTGAACAGCTTTCTATTACCAAAGATACGGGTACAAGGGGTTTATTACATCGCTGGCGGAGCGAGACGAAGGACAAGCTTGCTCCTCAAGCTAGCCAAGAATCTACATCAAGCAGCAGTATAACTCTCTAGCAGCAGAATATAACTCGGCAGCGGAATAATGGCGACGGTGATGAACTCCACTCCACTGGGACACTGGCTGGGACACCTCCTAGCTCGAAAACACCGGGAACGTTGTCCTATGCATCCCAAGCATTGCCTGGAAATCTGGCATGACACGCTAGGTTAGTACATCGAATGTACTTACAAGCTCACAACAACCAATGAACCAAGGCAAAACAATAACATGTCAAGCAGGTTAAAGTATATTAATGTTTAAACCATATGATCATCAACATCAGGCACACAGATAATCATCAAGCATAATATCAGCATTAAGACTAATGCACAAACAACCATCGTTTAAGGTCACATGGACCCCACATGATCATCGCTTGATCATGTGGCTTACCTCGGAGCCATTACAGACTCAAGCACCGGTCATCGCATGACCATCAACTTATACGGGTCGTTTCACGACCTTTCAACGGGTTAGGTGTCCTTCTGTTACCACCCAACCAATCCGATCTTCTCCTGATCAACGGGTCATCGCATGACCACCAACTTAGCACAATCATTCCACCGAACTCATGTTGATCTCATGTTGATCTCATGGTATGTCCAATACCGTGGACTCGGCTATTCGAATAGATTTGTGTGACTCTGCAGAGTTTGTGCACTTTACCAAGACTATGGAGCTTTTCCTCCATCCAGTACCTTGGAACTTGTCCCACGGAACGGACTAGGATTTCTCCAATGAGACCTCTCTATCGCATGTCTCCCTTACCGTATCACCTGGCATGCTTCGCAAGCCATGGCCTCGATAGCCCCATCTCCTCCAGACATACCTCCCATCGCATGGCAACTGACCATCACATGGTCCATAAACTTTGTCCCAGTCGGGGACTGCGCGCAATAACCAAACTGGCTCTCGAGACTATCGCCGCTTACCGGGCCAGGGTAACCGCGCACGCATAGCCTCCACTCGTTGGTGATACGAATAAGGGAGCACACCGATAGACCAAGCCAAGGCCTTCCCATACAGGCGAGTGTGGCCGCACTAGTAAGTTCGGTTCGGTGGCACCTAATCAACTTGGTAAGAAACATACCTCCAACAACAAACACAAGCATCAGGTGCAACATGAGCATTAAAATTAATGGCATATCAACATAAGTGGGACAAATCAAGATACGGTTATAGTCACATCATGATTGAAATCATCTTTTAGTTGATTAACTTGGTCATATTACGATGATCAAGAACATAACATTACCATGAATGTAGTTAAGCATGAGATGGTGTTAACATGATCAAAACTTATCATGAACATAACATGGCATATCATGTATAAAATCATATGGACATAGCATGGCATGGTGATAACCTAGTCAAGCATAATATAACAAAGCAACATCACCAAATTGGTCCAAGCATATCATGAACAACGAATATCAATAATGTCACATCACCGAAGGTTACGACAACTTTTAAATCATGTCAAAGCTTTACGAGGGTGCAAAAGAAATTGTGTCTTGCCTTCACCAATGGAGCGAGGGATACTCCTTGGTCTTCAACACCATCAAAAGCCCTGAAAAATATTTTATCAAAAGGCACGGTGAAAAGGGTCAAACACCATCTTTATTCGATCAGCAAATAACAATAGAAGATCATGAAAAAAAACCTATGCAAAAATATAGAGGGGAACAAGAGCAATCCAATGCAAAAAAGTTTCAACGCATTTGGACTTATATTTTGAAAGTTATAGGTGGTCAAAGTTGGGTCAAAATAAATGATTTTAAATGATTTTAAATCATTTTCTCTGCATAATGCAGGGGCTGACATCGAAGGCGTACTTGGGGAAGGCGCTTCCACTTGAATACCCCTTCGAGTGAGAGACAGAGGCTGCCAGGTGGGCCAGCCCTGTCATAAAACCAGAGGTGAGGGGAGAGAACAGAGGAGGGCAGCTCACCGGCGATGAACTCCGGCGAGGAGGCCACGGCGGAGGCTGGGACCAGGGGGAATGGATCGGGGGCACTTCGGCGGTCACTCCCATACCCGTAGCGTCCCAAATGATGGACGTTTTCTAGGGGGAGACGGGTCGCGGTGGCGCGGATCTCGGCTCCGACGACATCATCGATCCCGGCCACGGCCCGAGCGGGGCTTTGTTGCTGGAGCACCAGGGGGACGCCAGGAGTCTAATGGTGGGGAGCTCGAGGCTGGGGAGGCACTGGAGGGGCCAGGCGGCGGTGGGGGCACCACGGCGGCGCTGGTGGCCGGAGGGGATGAAGATTACCACCGCGGGTCGATTTCTTCTGCCAGGTTGTGCTTGGGAGGGAGGGAGTGAGTCTGGCGCTGGAAGGCGAGGCCTTGGGTGCCTTATATAGCGGGGAGGTGATGCTAGGGCTTGGATGCCGCCGAGAGGAAGAAGACGACACCGGCGAGATGCTCGGGGACAGGTGGCGTGCTCGAGCGGGCTCAGGAGGCTTTTGGGGAGGGCACGCGCGAGCAGGGGCATGCGTGGAGCAGGGGGCAAGGCACGGCGATGGTTACGGGACAGAGGCACGCGCGTGTCGGGTTCGGGCTGGAGGTGGATTGCCAGCGTGATTCCGGCGGTGCTAGGGGGTGCAGAGGGGCACGCCTGTAATGGAGAGCCGTGCGGCGCGGGTGGATAACGGGAAGGCGACGGGGGCGCCCTGCAGCGCGTGCTCGACATGGCCAAGGGCATGCGGGCGTGGCCAGAGCACGCCTGTTGCAGCCAGGGGCGTGGCCACCCAGGGCTGGTGCACCTGGGGTAGGTTCCAGCGTGGCCAAGCTTTTCTAACATGGGTTCCTTGCTACACTGAGCATGGTGGTCTCTTTGGATGGTCAAAAGGGGATCAAGGGGTTGATCTCTATCTCAAAGAGAAACTGGATACAAGAAACTTGGGGGACAATTTGGGGAAAAATGGTTATTAGGGGAAGGGTGGCAAGTTGTCTCCTGTCTTTATGGTACAAAGGACTAATGATCTGGGGAGTTGCAGCTCCATTGGATCAAGGAAAAATATACTTCCTTTGTAACTTCAAAAATGGGTCAGGAACATATTGTTGAAGCTAGCATCTTTTCTGCTTGATGGAATGGGCTGAATTTTGGTGTAGCTAGGTTATTTGGGGGTGTGCTCATGTGTGTAAAATTACATGGCCATTGGACACACCTAGCTAGCACTTGCTTCACAAGGTGTCGCACTGGTCAGAAACTTCCACATGATGATGCACTCACATGGGTGATGGGATTTGGCTCAAACTTGGTTTGGTGGAGTTATTTGGTGGTGGAATCATGCTCAAAAAGTTCCAAGGCAAATGGGATCCCCTAGCTTGCACTTCCTTCACAAATGCCCCTTTGCTACATCCACCCTTTGGGAATTTATTGTGGGAGTTTGGCTAAGCAAATGATGGAGGAATTTGGTGTAGGCCAATGATATGATCATATGAGCTTGCACAAAAGTTTCACCAGCAATGGATCAAGATAAATAGCACCTCCTTCACAAAGCTCCATTCTGCCCCCACGGACAAATGAATTTTTCTAGAGGAAAAATTCACTTTGTCCATGCAATGTTTTTGGAGAATTTGGCAAGATATGGTGTCAATCTCATTAGGAAATATTTGGGGATTTATGGAGAAATATAAATAGGGGTTGCTTCACAATCCTCAAATAATAGGGATATTCCTTTTATTGGAAAAAGGAATATATGGCTTGAATAAAATGGTGGCTTGGATGAGGTGGATCAATGGAATGATATGGGAGGGGCTTGGAATCAAGGGCTACTTGAGCATGGAAAGAAAATATGCTCAATTTCAAGTCCAAAGAGTTTATCAAACTCCAAATCAAATGGCAAATCCAGAAATAAATAAGAAAAGTTTTCGGAAAAAGAAGGTTCCAAAATCCAGGGTGTCACATGCTGTGAGAGAGGCCCTAAGTGCCGATTTTCAGTCGCGTAAGCAAATAATGCCTCGGAGGGTGAATGTTGTGAGAGAGCCCCCGAGTGCCCACTTTGAGTCGTGTAAGCGAATAACGCATCGGAGGGTGGCTGCTATGAGAGAGCCCCCGAGTGCCAGTTTTGAGTCGCGTAAGAGAATAACGCCTCGGAGGGTGGGTGCTATGAGAGAGCCCCCGAGTGCCAACTTTAAGTCGCGTAAGCGAGTAACGCCTCGGAGGGTGGCTGCTGCGAGCGAGCCCCCGAGTGCCAATTTGAGTCGCGGTAACGAATAACGCCTCGGAGGGTTGCCGCTGTGAGCGAGCCCCCGAGTGCCAACTTTGAGTCACGTAAGAGAATAACGGCTCGGAGGGTGGCTGCTGTGAGCGAGCCCCCGAGTGCCAATTTTGAGTCTCGTATGGGAATAACTCCTAGTAGGGTGGCTGTTGTGAGAGAGCCCCCGAGTGCCAACTTAGAGTTGTGTAAGCGAATAACGCCTCGAAGGGTGGCTGCTGCGAGCGAGCCCCCCGAGTGCCAATTTGAGTCGCGTAAGCATGTTTGGGAAAAAACTTCCTTGCATTGTTGTTTCCCGTATGTTCTTACATGAAATGGATGAAAATAGCCTTTATTTGGGTCGATGGCTTGGTAGCCCTAGGAATGGAAAGTTGCTGCTAAGATAATGAGTAGAGGGGGCGTGAAGCGCTGCCTTATACTATTTTTTCCTTGTTCTGGTGAAGCTTGAGGATTCTTCTGGTCCTCCCTTGGTGCTACTTGAGTGTTTCTTCTTGGTCGGCCGTTTTTCTGCGTTGGTGAGCTCCGAAGGCTTCCGATATCTTGTGGAATTCTCTATCACAGCGATCGGACCTGACGAAACTGTCATCGATGGTGATGACTCCCTTTGGCCCCGTCATTTTCAACTTGAGGAATGTGTAGTGGGGGCGGCCATGAAGCGTGTGAAGGCTGGTCGACCGAGGATGGCATGGTATTGTGATTTCTAGCTATTGTCTCCTTTATGAAGTTGCTTGCATTATCGAAGACAACTTCCAGGCTTATTTTGCCAACGGGATAGACTGCTTTGCCTAGTACGATTCCATGGAAGGTCGTGCCTGAAGCTTTGAGTGGAACATTTCTTCTAGGGTCTTGGTGAATATGATGTTGATGCCACTGCCTCCGTCCATGAACACATGTGACATGTCGTAATTTCTGATTTGTGATGGCTGGTGGGTGATCCTCCCTGGAAAAGGTGATGTCAGTCTCCGACACATGGAGGTATTCTTGTATTGTTGGGTAGTAGGAGGCTGCCAGCAAAACTTGTCTATAGACTTGCTTCTGCTGTTTTTTTGATGGCTTTCCTTCCTGTATCATGCAGATGCGTCCGTGTGTTGTTCGGTATTCTTCCTCTTCCTTTGATGCCACGTATCTTTGTTGGACAGCAGCTACCTGCCTTGATGGTATGGCGAGAGCGGGCGGAGCATTGTGCGTGATTGGTCCGACAGCTAAACTGGCGAGTGGTTGTGCGGCTAGTGCTGTGGTCCGACTTTTTTTTCTGAGAGTTCGGTGAAGCGTCTAAAATCTTTCAAGGTGTGGCCTGGCCTTATTTCTCCATGATCGTCTTTAAACCCATGAAGTGTCCATAGTTTGTCAAGTTGCTCTTTACTGAGTGGATTGATCAGGTGTCATCGCGCAGCTATCGCAGTCGCCACTCGCGCTTCTGAATGTGCGACGAGTCGTATTTATTGTCTCTCCTTTGTGGTGTGTTGTCTTCGCGGCGTCTGCCGTCTCTGTCTTCTGGGAAACCAGTCGCGACCATGTCGGGTCCCCTGTCGTCGTAGAAATTACACCTGGGTCACATTCTTCTTCGGTCGAAACTCATGTCCCCACCGTAAGAGTCGTAGTTGTCGAGGGAATGTCCCACGGCTAAACCCAGCTTGGAGATGGAGCCGGCTTAATGAGAAGAACCGGATTGAAAACGGAGTTGGCCTAATGATAAGACCCGACCCGGAGATAAAGCCGGTCAGATGACAAGAGCCGTCTCACAGAGATGGAACCCGGCAGTAGGAATCAAGATGGAATCCACCTAACTTGGAAGACACGGAAGGCTACAAGACTTAGTGTAGCACCTCGATTGCTATCCGACTTGTAACAAAAGAATAGAATAGTTTATATCCTACTAGGACTCTACATGTAAGCCTTCCCCCCCCCCCACCTATATAAGGAGGGGTAGGGCGCCCCAAAGAGACAACTGGAACAAGCTCTAGATTAGAGATTAGGCCCAGGTCATCTAGACAGAAGGAGATTAGACACAACTATAGAAGAGTCGGCGACACGCCGCCGGATTCACGTGATCAAATGAATAAGACCTAGCCAAAAACAGCATGTTGGGTTTTTACCGGATGATGTTTCCTGGGGCCCGAAGCTGTATAAATTGCATCTCTATCTCTCTCTTTGTGTGTGATTTTTTTCCTCCTCGTACACTCATAGGAAAGGTCCCTCAATCAAGTTCTCTCATGAAGACATCTGGCGTGTTTTTCCACGACAGTTAGCGCTCACCGTGGGACCTACACACAAAGGTGTTATCTTCATGGAGGAAGACCTCACAAGAATCGAGAAGCTCGTGATCAGCCGGACGAAGAAGAACCGACACGAACAAATCCACATCAACAAATCAACGATCCGTCGACTTTGGCCGAACTCGATCCAACTCGGGATCATTACAATCTGACTTCAAATGGCGTTGTTTCAATCTACCAAGGGGAGCGGCAATTTCTTACCAATCATCTTTCATTAGATACATCTGGGTTCGGACCTGATCTCGCGATATGGATTAAAAATATTCAACTGCCGCCGCCAATGATTTCGAGTTGAGATTGACAAAAAATTGGTTGTCGATCCAATAGACTGCATGGCCAGACGAATCCTGACAACACAATCGAATACCTAAGCATAAAAAGTTCCAAGGAGAACAGAAGAATATTCGGGAGAGTTTGCACTGCGTGACCAGCCGAAATTGGAACCGACATGAATTCCTCTCTCTGGACGTCTAGCAAATCCTCTATGGAATGCTAAGTTGCAACTATTACGATCTGACTGTCACACATCATCGCAAAGTCGCTACAATTACCGCTGCAAATTACCTCTGATCTGGCTGGTTGGTTGTCACGTTTTTTTTAACAGAGGGGTCCCAGAGGGACCTAGAAGCTTGTATTAATTGGGGTGGCAAAGTACAAGAGGAACCAGACAGTAAAGAAAATTGCAATCAAGTCCCTAAATTTAGCATTGAAGACCTTAGATAAAATCTGAAAAAAGCAATCGGGTCCAGCTCCAGAAAAGCCACCGCCGTCGACCATGCCACAGCCATGCGCCTCACCACCAGGGACATAACCACTTGGGGAGAGGCACCGGGAGCCCACTGCAACGAGGGAGAGAGACCTCCAACTTGGCACAACGGCCTGGAGGATGAAGAACACCTGCAACCACCGAAGTAATCTTGAATCCGGTGGGGAGGAGGGGAGTGGGCGCCAAACGCCCATTTGTGTCGGCGGCCAACAAAGGACCACCGTGGATGAACTCCCCGGAGCCGCTTCCGAGCTCCCTTGGTGCAGATCTAGCCATAAACGAAGCACAAACGGAGAAATCTTCAAGATTTCGTCCCCATGACGAAGAAGCAAGAAGAAGTCTCCACCTCCACTTGTGCCTCCAGATCTGCTTAAAGCAAGCTTATTTAAGCTTCCATTGCCGAACCCACCGCCGCCGCCTTCCACCATGGAATGCTGACGACGAAGAGGATCGGCGCCGCCCTGATCCTGCTTGATAGCGACAGGGGAAAAAAGCCGAGCATGAACCGACGAAAGACAAAGTACTAATATGTAGAGAAGGATCAGCACCTTTCCTTTGCCATCTCTAGGCGGTAGCGCCGCCAGAGAAGGCTCGGGATCGGACCGGCCAGGCACCGACGACTCTCAAGATGGGGAGGAGAACCAGAGGGAGGGGGCTCTAGATGTGCTGTGTGGTGCCGTGCGGTTGTCACGTTTTGAATACAACTTCAACTACTGCAGCAATCGATCCATCAAGAGTAGTACTCCGTACGGAAGAAGCCCAATAACATATTTTCCTCTTGCTGCGTTCACCACGACAAAGAAATTTCTCAGGTCCTATTTTTTTAGAATACATCTGCATATTTTAAATATTACTATTACTGCTATGACCTGCGTTATTGTTTGTACGCAGATAGATTGGTTCGTGATTATCACGCGGCGTTGAGTTTCACTGTACAAGCGTCGCGCTCACCGTCCACGGTGGCTTACAGCGCCTCGCCCGATAATTCGTGTCCGCACCGGCTTACAGCGCCGCGCGCAACGTTCACGAGTTCACTGGCTAATAGCGGCGTGTCCAGCTTCAAACAAAATTAGCAGGCATCGCAAGGCTGTTGATCATCCTGCGGATCGATTTACATTCATACGCCGGCTTACAATGCCGCACTCCACGTCAGCATCGCTGCGCTCGACGTCCGCGCCGGCTTTACTTCGCCGGCTTCACCGATCATGGCCTCGACGCTGCCAGCACGGCCACTCCGCCAAGTCTCCTGCACGACAACTCCAGCGTCCCTCTGGCACGGCCTCCGCAGAACCCGACTCTAGTACAACGCAACTACGCGTGATTGGACAATAAATCAGGTCCCATCCATCCTATTTATTTTTTGAATATTATTTTCTATGAAAAATATTATTCTGTCTAGCTGGCAGTATTTTTGCCCACGAAAAATAATCACTATGAAAGTGACATCACACCTTGGATACGAAGGTTGAACCATCATTTTTTTCCAATACCACGCTCAACGCTCCCTTCTGCGCCGGTTTCCACCGCCGGCTCGATATGTCGGTTAGGTGATCAATTGCGACTCCAACGAGATCGACTACAACCTCATCACGGTCGACATCCATGATAATTTGGGTATATTTCGCGTCGTCGGATCAGCTAAGTCACATTCATATCTCATATATTTCATTCCAATCAATTTTCTATGTTGCACTGATAAAACTCGGGGCTATCTTACATGCATTTAAGCTATATACGGATGCCCAAAAAGACTATTTTCCACGTTGCACAGTGTAAACATGGGCATCCGACTTCCTTAACAATATATTAGATGTTCGTTTCTTTATTAAGCCAGGTACAAGGAGTTTCTAGCCGACTCCTCGAGTCGACTCAAGACTCGGCGGCTATACCTCCTCTGGGGTCCATCGGAGATCGATATTGATATATTAATATATTATATTTTAGCGGCGGATTCCATCGGAGATTGATATTGGTATATTATATTTCAGCGATGGATCATATTTGATAAGCACGCATTAGGGCTGGTTTGCAGGAAATTCTGGACAAATCAATCCATCCTTCACACACCTTGGAAAAATTCTGGCTCCCTTCCTGAGTCTCGGTCTATTGGACACGTTTCGGTATTGCCTATTGAGTTCCATTGGAAAAATTCCGGCTCTCTTCATGAGTTTCGGTTCATTGGAAAGATTCCAGTTTATTGAAAGATCCCTGCTCCCTTCTTGAGTTCCGGTTTATTGGAAATTCATGACTAGTCATAGATCTTTCACGGGCTTCTACAATTCCGGCTCTTCAAAAATCCCGGCTCGCTTCTCAAGATCCAGTTTATTGGAAAATTCCGTCTCCTTTATGAATACTAGTTCGTTACAAAATACCGGCTTCACAAGAAATCTCGGTAAACTTGGTACTTCTCGAACCCAAAATTCACCATCTTATGCATTGCACCTGTATTTTACATCATTATGCATTGCATTATATTCTTGTATTCACCATCTGCAGTCCGGGAGGGCCTGATCACCCCTTGTATTGGAACCATGCATGTATATCGCTGTATTTAGAGACCTTGGGGGCTTAAAGTCTTTCGACTTTAGCTTGACAACCGGAGGACTCGTCATATACATGTATTTTAGCATATATATTGCCTTATTTAGGGACCATGGGAGCTTGAAGTCTTTCGACTACAGCTTGAAAACCAGGGACTCGGCATATATATGAAGATTGCTTATTATGGCAATTGGCCTGTATAGTTGGTGCAGACTCGACCTAAGTGAACCATTCTAGTTCAAACATCAACCAGCTCTACTAAGACGCCTTTTGATTTTGAATCTATTACAGGGAACACTAGGAACAGTCATGTCGGCTTACAGAGAAGTTTCGACTTACATGCAATAAAGTGACCAACATCTCTTTTCCTCAATTCACATCTAAGTCTCTTACTAAAGAGTCGGCTGATCCAGAACTTGTGTTGTTAAAGAATGTTGTGAAAGTCACGCGTACGGCCTGTCTTCTACTAGCCTTTTTCATTTTTGTGCATGCATACACACATTTTCATCTTTTGTCTATTTTTCCAGCATACATATACATTATCAACTTACTAAAGTCGACACTAAAAAGCCACAAATCTCCCCTAAAAATAACTCGGTATAGATATCAATTATTTATACCAACTCATGGAGGCCACATGTTGAATCTACTATGATTCGACATGGCATGCAATTAGTCACCTCGACTCATGGGGGCTACATGTTGATTTTTTCGACTTAGACATTTTTGCATTGTACCAGTGTATAAGATGCTCGTGCCTACACGCAAATATGTGACCCAGATGATACCATGACAAGTCAGTATACACCGACTCCCATTTTTGAGGACACGGTGACAATTAGGCTTGTCAAAGGAAACACTGGTATACGCCACACGTTCATCCGACTTCTAGTTAAAACCGACTTTATCAAAACATAATAGTTGGCACACATTATTCCGGGTTGTTGAAGGAAACACATTCCAGCACTTTAAGGGCCACTCTATTTGGAAGTTGCGAACATAACGCAGCATATGATATCTACCGGTTTTAGCAAACTCGCATTCACTGGATTTTATCAGCAAGCAAATATTTGCCGGTTTCGACAATAGTTCTTCGGCTTTCATTTGCCGGCTTCAACAAAATTTGGCGGCTTTGACATATAATACTTGCCGACTTCAGAAAATCAGTAAGAAATTGTAAGTCCCAGGTTGCGGCAGGCAAGACAACCGGGCACTTAGGGGCTACACTACTTCGAAGCAAATTTCAAAAGTACAAGTTCCAGGTTGCTATAGGCAAGATAACCCAGCACTTGGGGGCTACACCAACATGACTATTTTATATACAAAACTCCAAGTCATCACGAGGTGATAAACTCAAAGCTTGGGGACTATAGGTGATATGGATATAAATTACCCGTAAAAAAATTGAGTCCTTCAATAGACCCGGCATGGAAAGAAGCAACATTGGAATTAAAGGCGAAAGAACTCAACTGGATAGTATCGGTATTGTTGACATGAACCGATGGAGTAAGCCGGCCTTCAGACCTGGGGTTTTATCCTTATCATTATTTATTTTGGAAATTTACCATGGATGCGCACCTGGCGTTCTCTTCCACAACAATCTCGCATTAACACAAAAAAGTAGAGACAAATAAATTCCACACCAAGATTACGTCCAAGCTAAATTTGGGGGCAACTGTCGGGGGAATGTCCCACGGCTAAACCCGGCCTGGAGATGGAGCCGGCTTAATGAGAAGACCCAGTCTGGAGACGGAGCCGTCCTAATGATAAGACCCGACCCGGAGATAAAGTCGGCCGGATGACAAGAGCTGTCTCATAGAGATGGAACCCGACAGGAGGAATCAAGATCGAATCCACCTAACTTGGAAGACACAAAACGCTACAAGACTTAGAGTAGGACCCCGATTGCTATCCGACTTGTAATGAAAGAAGAGACTAGTTTGTATTCCACTAGGACTATACATGTAAGCCTCCCCCTCCACCTATATAAGGAGGGGTAGGGCGCCCCAAAGAGACAACTGGAAAAAGCTCTAGATTACAGATTAGGCCCAGGTCATCTAGACCAAAGGCGATTAGACACAACTATAGAAGAGTCGGTGACACGCCGCCGGCTTCACGTGAGCAAAGTAATAAGACCTAGCCATAAACATCTTGTATGGTTTTTACCGGGTGATGTTCCCGGGGCCCGAAGCAGTATAAATTGCGTCTCTCTCTACGTGATTTTCTTCCTCCTCGTACACTCGTAGCAAAGGCCCCGCAATCAAGTTCTCTCATGAGGACGTCTGGCGTGTTTTCCCACGACAGTAGACGCGGTGACCATGCCTCGGGGCGTCTGATTCATTGCGTATGGAGTCCTCTCCATCGGCACAATTATTGGCGTTCTCCAGTAGTTGCGTGAGTGTTCGGACTTTGAGCTGTACGAGCTTCTCTTTGAAGTCTATTCACTGTAGTCCTCGTTTGAATGCATCGATTGCGCTTTCATCTGATATGTCTTCGAATGATTTTTTGAGTATGGTCCACCATTGGATTTAGGCTCTCAGGGACTCACGTGTTCCATGCTTTCCAGTACTTAGTTCATCGAGTGATGCTGGTCGTTTGTATGTCGACTTGAAGATCTCGATGAATGCGCTGCGGAACTGTCTCCAGGAACTAATGGAGCCTCGCTGCAGATTTTTCAGCCAGTGCCTCACTGACCCTTCGAGCATGAGTTGTGCATACTTCATGGCTGTGGTATTGGTGCCTCGTTTGAACTTGACGGCTATTATGTAGTCGTCTAGCCATCCTTCTGGTTCTTCGAGCCCGTCGTATTTTTGTGTTTTTGAATTCAGCTTGAAGGCCTTGGTTATCCGTGTTTCACGTATTGCTCGCGAGAAATAGAGTGCTCCACAAGGTTCCAGATCTTCATCGGACTCATGCTCGTCTGCGTATTCTTGCGCATGGGTTTAGGTGTTGGAAGCAGGATCTTGGAAACTGAAGCCTCTCATGGGACCGGGGAATCTCTACCATGGAAGCGCTTCGTCCACGACTACATCAACAACAACCACAACAAGAATGAGGAGTAAATCTCCTTGGGTAATGGCATCCCCTCAGCTTGTTCCAAGCTTGGGGGAGTGCCCGGTATCTTTATCTTTATCTTAGTCTTTTAGAGTCAAGTAGAGTCATATCATGTCTAGGGAAGTTATTATGTGAAATTGGTGTTTGCATTGAGGTCTATCACTCCTTCTGTGGAGAGTTTGTATCCGCAAGTGTGGAGTCATATATATTGGAATATTAATGAGAAGTCTATTGGTTCCTTCCCTGCACTCGGTATTCTCTTCACGCAATCGACCTTATATGATGTTTCTTATGGGGAGTATTTGTAACACCCTCAGTTCAAGGAATAGTAACTCATTTGTTAATGATAATCCTATGTGTTTAGCAAGTCATTAATCAACCTTGATCATGCCCTTTGCAAATTCAAACCAAATTGAATTACCAAAACCAAAGTGAAAATAAAACTTAACCAAAAATTCTGCAACCATTTTTATTAAATACCTAAAAGTCATTACGTCATATTAAAATAGCCAAGATATTTATTATAACATCTAAATATTTTAAACAATTCATAACAGTAGCAAAACGGTGGCATATAATACCTTTTTAGATAAAACAAAATACAAATGAATTTATAAATGTCCAAAACACTTTGTAGAACTGATATGGAGTATAACTTTAATTATGGAACTTATTACCCATTTTACAAAAATGTAAAAGTAGATGAAACAAATACAAAAGGAAATAACAGAAAACAGAAAAGGGATAAATATAAAAAAAACCTATCTTACACTATGGGCAAGCGCCCAACCGGCCCATCCCCACCCCCCACTAGGTCGGCCCACCCAGCCCACCGGGGTCATCCCCCTCCCCATGTTCACCACGCACTGCGTGGCGCCCATCCTACGGCGCCATGGACGGCATCGTGGCCGTGGCGGCCATCAGGTGGTCGCCGACGCGGTTAAGGACGACCCCGAGTTGCGCCCTCTTCGCAAACCCTAGCCGCGCCCCCTACTCCTCCTTACTCGCGCCGTGGTACTCCCTCCCTCTCTGCTTCCCCTCACCGAGCACGCCAGGTGCGGCCGTCGCCGCCCGTCTCGCATGGCCGTGGCCACGGGCCACCTCGTCGACCGTGGGCATGTCTAAGGTCACCGTGGGCCTCTTCGTCGTCACCTAGAGCACGCAATTGAAGCCAAACGCCCCGAAGCCAGCGCCCTCTTCGTCGTTTCCATCCGACGCCGTGGGCATTCCGGCGAGCAATTCGTCGCCGGTGGAACTCCTCCGCCCCTTGCAACCTTGCCACCAACCCCCCCTGTGAGCGCCGAGTCCATCCCCCTCTTTCCCCTTCAATTCTTCAACCGTAGACCCCTTCCCCCGTCGGTGCCCTCTCCGTGGCCGCCCCGTGGGCGGCTGTTGTTGCTGCCGGTGCCGCCCGCCATTGGCCACCCGCCACGCGTGCCCTGGCCGCGCACGGTCACGCCCACGCGCGTCGCTGCCACTCGCCACACCCCGTGCCCCGTCTTGCTCACCGTGGCTGCGGCCACCACCCTCGCAGACGCGATGGGCAAAGCTCCCGCCCGGGACGTTTCTGCCTGCGACCGGCCGCTCCTGGCCTCGCCCACCCCCCCCCCCCCCCCCCCGTCGCGCACACCTGGGTTGCGCCCTTCCCCCTCGCCGCGCCCTAGCCGTGGCCGGCTGCACCCTCGCTGTTGTCGGCCCAGACGCCGGCGTGCTGCGGCGTGTATGCACGGTTAGCCAGTGGGCTTACCCCCACTGATTGGTGGGGCCCGCCCTGCTAATCCCATGTTACGGCTAATCCCTTGTTTAAGATAACCCCTGACACTCTATTACATGTGGGCCCATAGACATCATTTAGATTAAATTAAAATTCTGTTAAATAATTGTGTCAGTGACATGTGGACCCAACCAGTTAGTTAATAGAAAATAGAGTAATATAATGGTTCTTAATGACAAGTGGGTCCCAAACTTTTAGTTAATTAATAGTTTAATTTAAATCTGTTTAAATTTGGACTTTATTACATGTGGGCCACCCTACTGGTTTAGATTTAATTAAATTGATTTATTAAATGTGTCACTGACTAGTGGGACCCACTGGTCAGTATTAAATCTGGTTAATGTTGCTAATTAAATAATAAAAGAAAATAGAAAATGATTTAAAATTGGTTTAAACTTAATAAATTAATATCTTTTAAATCATAGGTCGGATTAAAATAATTTGTATATCAAAGTTGATCAGAAAAATACGTAGAATACGAATACGCTATATGTTTGTCTACCACACACCCCTAGTGCAACGAACATCGACACCCCTGTTGTACGAAAGTCAAGCTCTTTGGATACCCTAGCGCAACGAACATTGCTATATGTATTCCACGGTGTGCGGCGGGCCTGATACTTGTTCGTGGCCAAGAGATACCCTGTTGTACGAAAGTCGAGCTCTTTGGAGCAAACGCGAGACAAGGTAAGGAGACGGTTCACCTTGTTGGTAGCCGCATGAGTTGGTGGGACGACAGGGCAGGCGGCCACTGGCTCTGGTAATGGGGGTGGACCTGGCTGTTGTCGTTGTCCGCAACTCACCTAAATAAGGACAACGATAATGGTTGTTCCGACAGAAAATTAATAAAATGCTTAATGGGTTCGGCGGACGACTTCAGTGGCTATATGCATATACACACTACCTCCACGTGGGATTACGGTGTGGGCCCTCTGTGTTGTAGCCTTGTTCGAGGGATCTTCAGACGTCAGCTTTACCTCGGGCTGATTGCTGGGCTTGGACCGCTTACTCCGGTAGTGGGAAGTGGGTATGCTTCACCGTCAGCCACGTACCATGCAGGAGTACAAAGGACAGGGGTCCAAAGTGTCACAACCCTAGTTTGGTATGTGCTTTTTATTTCTAGAAATAAGGCATCATGTTTAAATTTCCTTTTTAATAATTGAGGATTTGGAAAAGCCTAAAACAATTTCAATGAAAAGCCAGAGAAAAATCTTTTTCCAAAATTCTTTTGATGATTTTGAAAATCTCTATAAATGGGCATGATCACATTTCAAGTGTTGTGGTTCCAACCACATGCCCAAGGAATTTTAAAAAATTCAAATAGAGGCATGGAAATTAAATTTAAATGCTATTTGAATTGAAATTCAAATGTTTTGAATTTCAAAAATCTTCAAATCTTGGGAGTGACTAGCTATATGTCACATAACTCCAAATAAATTATTTGGGGATTTTATAAAAATGCTTTGGTATTTTTTTCAGAGCAAAACAAATAAAAAAAGAAAGAAAAAAAGAATAAAAAGGCCAAAGGCCACTTACCTGGCCCACCTGGCCCAGAGGACAGGCCCAGCCCACCAGGGGCATAGCCGTCTTCTTCCATGGCCAGGCAGGCAGGCACCTCGCCGGCGGCCACGGCATGGCTGCCAAGCAGCTGCTTGGCTGCTGCCCTGCCCTTTAGCGGCGCGGTGGAGGCCCTGTGCACGTCCTCCTCCATTTCCCCCCTCTCCCCTGGTCTTTCCCCTCCTCCTTCTTCCGAATCCGAGCAGTCCGTGAGCTCGTCTTCGCCGCCACCCGTGCTCCGGCGTGGCCACCGTCGTCGAGGGATCGTACATCCGTGTCAAATCAAATGGTGGTCGTCGTCTTCGTCGCCCCGCGCGAGTAATTGGCCCGAGGAGCCCCGAGAGCCGTCGTCCCCTTCGTCATTTTCTTCTCCGGTTGCCGGACCTCTCCATCGAATACGGAGCCTCCATCGCCTCCCCGAGCTCTCCGACCTCTCCTTCATGGTCACGGTGAGCCGGCGCTGCTTTCCCCCCTTCTCGCGCTCCTTCCCGCGCTGCAGTCGTCGTTTCCGTCATACCCGAGCACGACCGTCGTGCTCCCTCGTCGTCGGCATGGCTCTAGGCCGTCCTGAGGTCTCTGGCCTGCACCAGTGGGTGCGCGAGGCCACGGGCAGCCGAGTGATACCCCTTGCGATCCCTCTGGTGGCCGGGAGGCCCTCTCCGGCGAGGCGCCGCCGTCCCTAGTGACTCCAGCATCAAGCCGCCGGACACTTAGGCCTAACCCCCCTCCTAACTACCCCCTTGGGTCACAGACAGGTGGGGCCAGCCCCCCTATCCTCTGTTAAAACTTAATTAAAACAGATTTTAACACAGAGTCACTGACAGTGGTGGCCCACATGTCAGCCCCCCCTTGCGTCATGCTGACGTCTTGATGACGCAGTAAAGCCTTTTTCAATTTACAGATAATCCAGAAAATTCCAGAAAATGATTAAATCTTGTAAATTCAATGACTTTTAAACCATAACTCCAAATCAAATAAATAATATATGAAAAATTATCAGAAAAATACAAGGAATCCAAATATGCAACTTTCATGCATGACAAAATAGTTTACAAAGATCAAACAGTAGAAAATGAAATTTGGACAAATTTTAATAATCATTTAGAATTTGAATTTGGAATTCTTTTCCAAATATACTTCAATTAACATGTTGGAACATGAACATAGAGCACATCAGTACCATGACATTCTAAATTATGCATCTTGATTGTGCATTGCAATGTGATGTTTACATTGTTGTTGTCTCGGTGTTTGCCTCTTCTCGATAGATTCATCGCCGGATGTAGTTTCCGACTGCCCTGAAGAGTGACACCACATGATCGTCAACAAGGCAAGCAAACCCCCATTGATCATATCTATATAAACCCATTTCCCTCTTGTTCTCTTATGAATGATTAGGTGCTTCACATGTTACCGTTCTACAGCTAGTTGAACCCATCCTTTGCATGACCTATCTTTGCTGCCACAGTATTAAGCAAACCTCAACCTAGCAGATCCAGGATTGTTTGTGTTCATCATGTGGCCTTTCATCCATGTTATGCTATGATATGATAGAGTGATTGCGATGAAGATGATCCATCTGGGTGATGTATCGGGATGGTAGAGAACAATGCAATGTAATGGTAATGTGTTGGTGAAGTCATACTAACAAAGGTGAACAATGAGCGGTTGTGTAGGAGTACACAGTGGGTTGTCTCATTTACACTGCCCTAGGCCCCGAGTTCTTGTGTTGTGATCCACGACACAGATTACTACCACATGTTGGGCTCATTGACCCCTCTCGACCTATTAACTCACCCCGACTAAGGTCCAGGATTCGCATGGGTTAATTGTTCTTCTATTTGATTTCATAACGTAGCACAGTTTTAGGCAAGCGCAGCACCATCCGTCGAGGTGGGCTTATCGGAAAGTCCATACATCGTTTGGGTCCTGAACGGAAACCCCGGTCGGATTCCCGAGTGCGGTACATACTCAGATAGGCGATCCCCTGGACTAGAGTTGGAGTCGTGAGGTAAGTGTCGTGGTACTATCCTCGCCGACACCTCTTGAAGGTGACGAGTTCTAGGCGGTAAGTGGTAGCTACGTATGTGAAGAAGTACACCCCTGCAAGGTTAATGAACTATTCGAATAGCCGTGTCCGTGGTTATGGACTACTTGGAGACCTTTATTTGATTATTAGACAACCTGAATGGATACTCTAAAAATCGTCAAGATAAGTGTGAGTGCTTTGGGTTGCTTCCTCGTGGGGAAGTCGAGGAAGGATCCATGGTGGTGTATTGATGTGGTGATCAAGATTAGATGGACTCGTGTGCGCCTCTCATCTCAAATCTATGTAGTCGTAGTACAGGATAACAAAGTCAAAGCTTTCTGCATTACAACCCCACTTTCCTTTACCTTGATACCTGAGCATGAGTAGTATAGTTCTGACGTAAGTCTTTCTGAGTACGAATTTGTACTCACGTTTGCTTATTCTATGTTTTAGAGGCGAGACCACTGACCCTGATGGCGGCCTCCCCCTCAAGCTCGACGTCGACTAAGTAATGAAGTCCCAGACAGCAGCCTGGTCCCTCTGGATGGTCGTTGTGTTTTCTTAAAGGCTCCTTAAGCCATTTGTTAACCTTGTCTTTACTAAGACATAATTTGCTTCTGTTGTATGAAGTAATGTTGGGTCACAGTCATGTGATCTCTGCTTGTAATACAACTACTATGTCTGCTCATTTTAGCAGATGCAATAAAGCTATGAGTTTGTAGAGTTCATGTTGTGTTACCTGCTTTTTACACTAGACATGTATACTGCCTGTATGATTATAACGTGCATGTCTTAGTGTGGGGTTCGATAGCTTAGTTGAGCTCTTGCCGATGGTCTTTTATACACCAAGTGGCCCTTAGATGTGCGCAGCTTGGGGCATCTTGATGCGATTGCTCGTGACTTTGTCATGTGGCACACTTTGTGGTATGATCGATCCCGCCCAAGATCTCGACTAGGTGATCGGGCTGGAGTCTGTTCATGTAAGTGTTATAATTCAATCGATAATGTGGTTGAGGCGACTTGTCTATGAGTATGGGATTTCACCACCCATAATCATTTAGACTTGTGAGCGGGCGATGAGGACCCATCTCAGTTGATCATCCGGGCCTGGATGGGATGCCCCTCACGTTCGTGATTTTTGAGAGTGTCTTGTACTTGGCCTTGTCTGCCTAGACAATTGGGTATGACTCTCGGCTCTCCATATGATTGAGTTGTGACTGGAATTACATACGCAAACCCCGAGTCCCGACAGACTTGGTATCAGAGCAGGACTGCCTGTAGGATTACTAGACCTTGGACGAAGTCGAGTCTAGCATTCTATAGTTATATAGTTACTTTGGGTATAAGGGAACAACGTAAGGCTTCATTTTTCTCCTTACCCTCATCGATCTGAGTACTGAGTCGCCCTCATCTTTTCTACGGGAAGATAGGACTAGGCTCATCTATGTCTATACTAGAACATCTCATTGTTTGGCTCTCCATAGCTGTAGGAATGTTTTGGTTGTCTAGAGTCACCATTCCATCAAGCCTTTTGAGAAGGTTCTGATCATTATTGTTGTTTGATTCATTTTTTTACCCCGGTATAGACGTTATGTTGTCCGATTTGTCCCGTGTTTCCAGTGATTCCAATGCTTTTGCATTACAATCTTGTCCGCTCTTAAATCATGTCATCTTTGCTTTGAGTCCACCATAAACCCTACTCTGATTGTTGATTTTTATCACACAGAATGTCAGGTGGAACTAGATGTGTTGAATCTGGTCACGGTAATCAAAGTGGTGATGATGATCCTCCTTCACCGCCTTCTGCAGCGGAAATCATGATGGAGGCTGAGCGAAATTGACGTGATCAAACACGCCTTCTGGAGCTCATTGAGAAGAATACTTCTCTTCAGCGAGATGCGGTAATATACATCCAGGATTTCATCCTCTTGAACCCGCCGGTATTCCGATGTTCATCTGAGCCCCTTGATGCCGATGATTGGCTCCGTTCCATCGAGCGTAAGCTTGAGACGGCGCATGTTTCTCCAGATGATCGTGTCATGTTCGCGGCATACTTCCTGGAAGGTGCTGCTGGTGAATGGTGGGAGAGTTTTGTTGCAATGCAGCCTGATGGTCACGTAGTGACTTGGCAGGAGTTTCGTGATGCCTTCCAAGGGTACCACATTCTGGATGAGTTGATGGAAAGAAAGAGGGAAGAGTTATGCAACCTATCTCACGGAAATATGACTGTTCATCAGTATAGGACCGAGTTCAATCATCTTTCTCGTTATGCCCCTGAGAAGATATCAACCGATGCCAAGAAGGAGGCAAGGTTCCGCAACGTACTTAGCCCTGTCCTTCGTCATGATCTCAATCTCCTTGAATTTGTCAACTTCGAGGATTTAGTCAATAGATCATTTAGAGCTAAGCATGGAAATGAGGTCTTTGAAGAGTCTCGCAAGCGTGATCGTGATCTTTCTTCCTCTTCTAGTTTGGGTTCTCAGAAACGTCGAATTTGGATCCCAACTAGTGCCCTTCCTTCACACTTGATTTCAAGACCATCTCCACCAAGTAAGAAAACCCAGAAATACAGTAAAGAGCATGCCATCCAAACTCCACAACCTAACACCCGAGTGTGCTACAAGTGTGGTAATCCTGGCCACATTGCACGACAGTGTTCATTGCAAGAGAATGTTCCTCCTCGTCCAAAACATAAAGCCAAAGCTAAACCAACAAAGTCTTCCAAAGCCAAGTCCGCTATTGTTGAATACGAATGTGTGAACCATGCCACCATCAAAGAAGCCCAAGAGGATACGAAGGATGTACTCGGTACACTTCCTGTTAGCTCCAAACCTGCTTCTGTTCTATTTGATTCTGGAGCTTCTCATTCCTTTTTGTCTGAAAAGTTCGCACTCCTGCATGACATTTCATTCAAGGAGTTTCCTACCTCTTTCATGATTAAAACTCCAGGATCCACATGGCGTACCAGTAGGTTAAGTCATGACAATGAAATTGTTGTTGAGGATCTTGTATTCCTTGCTTCTCTCATAGCCCTCAAATCTTCAGATATCGATATCATCTTAGGTATGGATTGGTTGTCAAAACACCGTGCTAAGATTGATTGTGCCACTAAATCATTTCAACTCACTCATCCTTCCGGCAAGATAGTCCATTTCGCATCTCAAGGTTCAGAAACCCAGCTATATTCGTTGAATGAACATCCCCTTCCTAACCTTAAAGATATTCCGATAGTTTGTGACTTTCCGGATGTCTTTCCAGAAGAGCTCCCAGGAATGCCCCCTGACAGATGTGTAGAATTCATTGTAGATCTTATCCCAGGAACCGCCCCAATTTCCAGACGCCCATATAGAATGGCCCCACATTAGTTAGCTGAGCTTAAAATCCAACTTGAAGCTTCGTTGGCAAAAGTCTTCATCCGCCCTAGCTCATCGCCATGGGGTTGCCCTGTTCTGTTCGTAACGAAGAAAGATGGAACAGAAAGGATGTGCGTAGACTATCGCCAGCTTAATCTAGCGATGATAAAGAACAAGTACCCACTTCCCAGGATCAATGATCTTTATGATCAACTTGCTGGATCCTCTGTCTTCTCCAAAATGGATTTGAGATTAGGTTATCATCAAATCAAAATCAGAAACGAGGCCATTCCCAAAACGGCTTTCACTACTCGTTATGGTCTTTATGAGTACACCGTCATGTCCTTCGCTTTAACCAATGCCCCAGCCACTTTTTCGCGCTTGATGAATTCGATCTTCATGGAGTACTTAGATAAATTTGTTGTAGTTTATCTTGATGACATTCTCATCTACTCGAAGAACGAAGAAGAGCATGCAGAACATCTTAGGCTGGTATTGATGAAACTTATAGAGCATCGCCTTTATGCTAAGTTTTCCAAATGCGAATTCTGGCTTCCAGAAGTGACCTACCTAGGCCACGTGATTTCTGCAAAAGGCATTGTTGTGAATCCCGAGAGAGTTCAGGCCGTCCTTGACTGGACTCCGCTTGAATCGGTTAAGCAAGTTAGGAGTTTTCTTGGCCTAGCAAGCTTTTGTCGCCGCTTCGTTGAGAACTTCTCCAAAGTTGCAAAGCCTCTAACTGAACTCCTCAAGATAGATAAGAAATTTGAATGGACCCCCAGTTGCGAGGAAAGCTTTCAAGAGCTGAAAAGAAGATTGACTTCTGCTCCCGTACTTGCGCCTCCAAACACCAAAAGGGATTTCGAAATCTATTGTGATGCTTCACGGCAAGGGTTAGCATGCATACTTATGCAAGATCGACATGTGGTAGCATACGCTTCACGCCAATTGCGTCCATATGAAGAGAACTATCCTACCCATGATCTTGAACTCGCTGCCATAGTTCATGCCCTGAAGACTTGGCGACATTACCTCCTTGGTAATCGTTGTGAAATCTATACCGATCACCAAAGCCTAAAATACATATTCACCCAGCCAGATCTTAATCTCAGGCAAAGACGCTGGATAGAGTTGATAAAAGATTATGACTTAAGTATCTCTTACACCCCAGGCAAAGCCAATGTCATGGCTGATGCACTAAGTCGTAAGTCGTATTGTAACAACCTCATGTTACAACAGTATCAACCACTTCTCTATGAGGAATTTCGAAAGCTCAATCTTGAGATTGTTCCTCATGGATTCCTTTCCACGTTGATTGTGAAACCAACCCTTGAGCTTCAAATCAAGTTGTTCAACAACGTGCTCGAGGTATCCGATATATCAAACAAAACATTGCTAGTGGTAAGGCTAAATGTTTTACCCTAGACCATGAGGGTAGTGTGTACTTCGAGAATAGGATAGTAGTTCCGAAGAATAGTAATCTAAGGCAGCAGATCCTTAAGGAAGCTCATGACACCCCTCTCTCGATTCATCCTGGTAGTACTAAGATGTATCAAGATCTACACCAGAGATTTTGGTGGACTAGGATGAAGCGAGAAATCACTCGATATGTTGCTGAGTGCGATGTTTGTCGTCGTGTGAAAGCAGAGCATCAAAGACCTGTTGGTACTCTTCAACCTTTAGCCATTCCTGAGTGGAAATGGGATAAAGTCAGTATGGATTTCATCACTGGCTTTCCAAGGTCTCAAAAGGGGAACAACGCCATCTTCGTGGTCATTGACCGTCTTTCCAATGTTGCCCATTTTCTTCCTGTTCGCGAGAGTATAACTGCTAGTCAGTTAGCGGATTTATATGTCTCCCGGATCGTCTCTCTCCATGGTGTTCCTTTGGAAATAAATTCAGACCGTGGAAGTCTTTTCACCTCTCGATTTTGGGAAAGTTTTCAAAATGCTATCGGAACCCATCTCTCCTTTAGCACCGCCTTTCATCCCCAGTCAAGTGGTCAAGTAGAAAGAGTCAATCAAATTCTCGAAGACATGCTCAGAGCCTGTGTTATCTCATTCAGAAAGAGTTGGGAGAAATCTCTTCCATTCGCCGAGTTTTCTTATAACAACAGCTTCCAATCTAGCTTAGGCATGGCACCCTTTGAATTTCTCTATGGCCGAAAATGTCGAACACCATTGAACTGGTCAGAAGCCGGTGAAAGACAATTCTTTGGACCGGATATGATCCAGGAAGCAGAAGAAAAGGTTCGCATTGTTCGTGAGCAATTGAAAACAGCCCAGTCTCGTCAGAAAAGCTACTATGATCGTCATCATAGGCCAGAAAGCTACGAGCTGGACGAGAAGGCTTACCTATGGGTTACTCCTCTGAAGGGAACCCATCGCTTCGGTATCAAAGGAAAATTGGCCCCACGTTACATTGGTCCCTTTCGCATTCTAGCTAAACGTGGAGAAGTTGCCTACCAACTTGAACTACCCCCGCATCTTTCTTAGGTTCACGATGTCTTCCACGTATCTCAACTCAGGCGTTGCTACAAGGACCCCATCCGCGAAGTAGACCACGAAACGCTTGATCTCTAAGAAAACCTGTCATATCGAGAGTATCCCGTATGTATCCTCGATGAAGCTGAGCGTACCACATGACGTCAGAAGATCAAGTTCCTCAAGGTGTAGTGGTCCAACCATTCTGAGAAGGAAGCCACCTGGGCATGAGAAGACCGTCTTCGAGTCGAGTACCCCACCCTCTTCCCGACTACTTGTGAATCTCGGGACGAGATTATTTTGAGTGGGGGCGAGTTGTCACAACCCTAGTTTGGTATGTTCTTTTTATTTCTAGAAATAAGGCATCATGTTTAAATTTCCTTTTTAATAATTGAGGATTTGGAAAAGCCTCAAAAATAATTTAAATAAAAGGCCAGAGAAAAATCTTTTTTCCAAAATTCTTCTAATGATTTTGAAAATCTCTATAAATGGGCATGATCACATTTCAAGTGTTGTGGTTCCAACCACATGCCCAAGGAATTTTCAAAAATTCAAATAGAGGCTTGGAAATTAAATTTAAATGCTATTTGAATTGAAATTCAAATGTTTTGAATTTCAAAAATCTTCAAATCTTGGGAGTGACTAGCTATATGTCACATAAGTACAAATAAAATATTTGGGGATTTTATAAAAATGCTTTGGTATTTTTTCCAGAGAAAAACAAATAAAAACAGAAAGCAAAAAAGAATAAAAAGGCCAAATGCCACTTACCTGGCCCACCTGGCCTAGAGGACAGGCCTAGCCCACCAGGGGCATAGCCGTCTTCCTCCATGGCCAAGCAGGCAGGCACCTCGTCGGCGGCCACGGCAAGGCTGCCAGGCAGCTGCCTGGCTGCTGCCCTGCCCTTTAGCGGCGCCATGGAGGCCCTGTGCACGTCCTCCTCCATTTCCCCCCTCTCCCCTGGTCTTTCCCCTCCTCCTTCTTCCGAATCCGAGCAGCCCGTGAGCTCGCCGTCGCCGCCACCCGTGCTTCAGCGTGGCCACCGCCGTCGAGGGATCGCACCGCCGTTTGAAATCATACGGTGGTCGTCGTCTTTGTCGCCCCGCGCGAGTAATTGGACCGAGGAGTCCCGAGAGCCGTCGTCCCCTTCGTCGTTTTCGTCGCCGGTTGCCAGACCTCGCCATCGAATACGGCGCCTCCAGCGCATCCCCGAGTTCTCCGACCTCTCCTTCATGCTCAAGGTGAGCCGGCGCTGCTTTCCCCCCCCCCTTCTCGCGCTCCTTCCCGCGCCGCAGTCGTAGTTTCCGTCAGACCCGAGCACGACCGTCGTTCTCCCTCATCGCCGGCATGGCTCTAGGCCGTCCCGAGGTCCCTGTCCTGCACCAGTGGGTGCGCGAGGCCACGGGGAGCCGAGTGGTACCCCTCGCGATCCCTCTGGTGGCCGGGAGGCCCTCTCCGGCAAGGCGCCGCCGTCCCTGGTGACGCCGGCGTCAAGCCGCCGGCCACTTAGGCCTAACACCCCCTCCTAACTACCCCCTTGGGTCACAGACAGGTGGGGCCAGCCCCCCTAATCCTCTGTTAAAACTTAATTAAAACAGATTTTAGCACATTCACTGACAGTGGTGGCCCACATGTCAGCGCCCCCACCTTGCGTCATGCTGACGTCTTGATGACGCAGTAAATCCTTTTTCAATTTACAGATAATCCAGAAAATTCCAGAAAATTATTAAATCTTGTAAATTCAATAACTTTTAAACCATAACTCCAATCAAATAAATAATATATGAAAAATTATCAGAAAAATAAAAGGAATCCAAATATGCAACTTTCATGCATGACAAAATAGTTTAAAAAGATCAAACGGTAGCAAATCCAATTTGGACAAATTTGAATAATCATTTGGAGTTTGAATTTGGAATTCTTTTCCAAATATACTTCAATTAACATGTTGGAACATGAACATAGAGCACATAAGTACCATGACTTGCTATATTATGCATCTTGATTGTGCATTGCAATGTGATGTTTACATTGTTGTTGTATCGGTGTTTGCCTCTTCTCGATAGATTCATCGCCGGACGTAGTTTCCGACTGCCATGAAGAGTGACACCACGTGATCATCAACAAGGAAAGCAAACCCCATTGATCATATCTATATAAACCCATTTCCCTCTTGTTATCTTATGCATGATTAGGTGCTTCACATGTTACCGTTCTACCGCTAGTTGAACCCATCCTTTGCATGACCTATCATTGCTGCCACAGTATTAAGCAAACCTCAACCTTGCAGATCCAGGATTGTTTGTGTTCATCATGTGGGCCTTCATCCATGTTATGCTATGCTATGCTAGAGTGATTTCAATGAAGATGATCCATCTGGGTGATGTATCGGAATGGTAGAGAACAATGCAATGTAATGGTAATGTGTTGGTGAAGTCATCCTAACAAAGGTGAACAATGAGAGGTTGTGTAGGAGTACACAGTGGGTTGTCTCATTTACACTGCCCTAGGCCCCGAGTTCTTGTGTTGTGATCCAAGACACAGATTACTACCACATGTTGGGCTCATTGACCCCTCTCGACCTATTAACTCACCCCGACTATGGTCTAGGATTCGCATGGGTTAATTGTTCTTCTATTTGATTTCATAACGTAGCACGGTTTTAGGCAAACGCAGCACCATCCGTCGAGGTGGGCTTGCCGGACCGTCCATACATCGTCTGGGTCCTGAACATAAACCCCGCCGGATTCCTGATTGGGGTACATACTCAGATAGGAGATCCCTTGGACTAGAGTTGGAGCCGTGAGGTAAGTGTCGTGGTACTATCCTCGCCGACACCGCTTGAAGGTGACGAGTTCTGGGCGGTAAGTGGTAGCTACCTATGTGAAGAAGTACACCCCTGCAGGGTTAATGAACTATTCGAATAGCTGTGTCCGCGGTTATGGAATACTTGGAGACCTTTACTTGATTATTAGACAACCTGATTAGATATTCTAAAAATCATCAAGATAAGTGTGAGTGCTTTGGGTTGCTTCCTCGTGGGGAATTCGAGGAAGGATCCATGGTGGTCTATTTATGTGGTGATCAAGATTAGATGGACTCGTGTGCGCCTCTCATCTCAACTCTATGTAGTCGTAGTACAGGATAGCCAAGTCAAAGCTTTCTGCATTACAACCCCACTTGCCTTTACCTTGATACCTGAGCATGAGTAGTATAGTTCTGACGTAAGTCTTGTTGAGTACGACTTTGTACTCACGTTTTCTTATTCTATGTTTTAGAGACGAGACCACTGACCCTGATGGTGGCCTCCCCCTCAATCTCGACGTCGACTAAGTAATGTAGTCCCAGACAGCAGCCTGGTCCCTCTGGAGGGTATTTGTGTTTTCTTAAAGGCTTCTTAAGCCATTTGTTAACCTTGTCTTTACTAAGACATAATTTTCTTCTGTTGTTGTATGAAGTAATGTTGGGTCACCGTCATGTGATCTCTGCTTGTAATACAACTACTATGTCTGCTCATTTTAGCAGATGCAATAAAGCTATGAGTTTGTAGAGTTCATGTTGTGTTACCTGTTGTTTACACTAGACATGTATACTGCGTGTATGATTATAACGTGCATGTCTTAGTGTGGGGTTCAATAGCTTAGTTGAGCTCTTGCCGGCGGTCTTTTATACACCAAGTGACCATTGGATGTGCGCAGCTTGGGGCATCGCGATGCGATTGCTCGTGACTCTGTCACGTGGCACACTTTGTGGTATGATCGAGCCCGCCCAAGATCCCGACTAGTTGATCGGGCTGGAGTCTGTTTATGTAAGTGTTATAATTCAATTGATAATGTGGTTGAGGCGACTTGTCTATGAGTATGGGATTTCACAACCCATAATCATTTAGACTTGTGAGCAGACGATGAGGACCCATCTCAGTTGATCATCCGGGCCTGGATGGGATGCCCCTCACGTTCGAGCTTTTCGAGAGTGTCTTGTACTTGGTCGTGTCTTCTTAGACAAGTGGGTATGGCTCTCGGCTCTCCATATGATTGAGTTGTGACTGGAATTACTTATGCAAACCCCGGGTCCCGACACAAAGTTCCTTTGTACTTAGGATTTAGACCGGTGGATGGCCTCTCTGTTGAGCTCGAAGGATGGACTTCGGAGTATCGGATAGCCTCGGTGGGGCATTCCTTGACAAGACGTACACCACCCTGGAGATCCGAGCGTGTAGGGTAACAGTAGTGCAACCCCTGCAGGGATGATAATCTATTCGGATAGCCGTGTCCACGGTAACAGGACGCTTTATGCTGAAGCCAGACTCTACTACTACAAACTACTACGACTAAACTGATTGGTTCCGGGTTTTCTTCCTCGCAGGGAAGTCGAGGTGGGGATCTCGGAGGAATATATAATTGTTATATAATACAACTTACTATTATACAATGTTGCAGCAACTTTTGCTGCATTGTTATTACATTCATGCTATTGAACTGTTGGCTATTCTCTTCCCATGCTGCAAGACTCGTCGAAAGATGCTAGTCTTCGATAGGCCTAGCTTCTCATCCTTATTCTGACTTTCTACCTTGCAGGCCACTATATACAGCCTCCCCTTTCCATTTGATACCAATGCATAAATTCTTAGTAGCGGACGTAAGACACGCGGGTATGCTAGATACTCACCCTTGCTTTATTTCCCCCTTTTTGTTTTGCCTGATCGGCCGCTGCAGTCGACGTTGGAGACTTTGAGTCCAGGAGCAGGAGATCCCCGATACCGACCACCGCAACGTGAAGATCCCCGATGCCCTCTACGACATGGAAATTCCCGACGACCAGGAGTAGTTTGGAGGTTCCCAGGAAGGAGGCCTCGCCTTTTCGATCGTTGTTGTTTTCGTGCTAGCCTTCTTAAGGCAAACTTGTACCTTGTGTCTGTACTTAGATACTATTGCTTCCGCTAACTTTGTGCTCTCGAGCTGTTGTATTCGAGCCCTCGTGGCCCTGGCTTGTATTAAACATCTTGTATTATTTTATTTGTAGAGTTGTGTTGTGATATCTCATCGTGAGTCCCTAATCTCGATCGTGTACCTTCGTGTATGATTACTGTACACGACTCGATTTTGGGGGCGTCACAAGTTGGTATCAGAGTTGACTGCCTGTAGGACACCCCATTCCAACTCCTTGGTTGAAGATGAGTCTAGTCTTTGCAACACTAATTTACTAACAGTGCCGTGTGGCTTATCGGCCCACCTCGCAAACTGGGTGGTATTAGGATCCTTTTCTCCGTACCTTTACTCTGGGATTCTACTCTCTTATCCTATCGGGTAAATTTTGCTAACTCTGACATTAGGATCTCGTGGTCGCATCTACCCGGAGAGTCCTTCACCCAAGATGATCGCTTTCTTCACCTGAAGATTCCGAAGATACTCTTCGATAAATTCCTGAGAACCTATGTGTTCATCGCCTTTGCAACCCCGTGCAACCAATAAGTCTATATGGATGATTACCTCTACCTCCCGATCTGGAAATCATAATTCCTTGTACTTAAGCATCGAATTATTCTGATGCTTCTATCACCCGATGCCTTTGCATTCTTTCTCCTTCTAGTTGAGTGCCGATACTCACATCAGATTCTTTGCGAACCACCCGACCTTTGGTGGATTATTATCCGACTAATCTTTCATGGCTTCTTCCATGTGTCCATCGGATTCATCGTTTGAAATACCATCCTTGTCCCTCGATGATTTGTGTTATCATCGACAACCTCCCTTGACTCCCTGCCAATACAACTTGGTCGAGTATATCATGCTCTGCTTTCCCTTGGGAAAGATATACACCTGATACTTGTGTATCGTCACAATTTCCTTTCCATTGGTTTGTTTAACCTTTTCTTGTAATGTATCTTATCTAAGCAGTGATAATTCCCTTCTTATGTAAACACTTCGGTGTACCACTTTGTCAGTATAACCTGTTACTAATGTTGATGAAATTTCGGTAACCATTGGGACGAGAACTTTGCCAATTGGTCCGCCTCGTATTAACGAGCAGGAAAATGGTTCTCATTGTCCCTCGCCCTTGGTATCGACGTTGTTGCCAAAATTGTTGACAAGCTATTCTCTGACAATCCTTGCATTGTGATCGCGTAATATGCCACCACTCTAAGCCACAGTTACACAGGACCGAAACCTGTCTCTTGTCATCTACCTTGTGATATTCGGTCCGATATCATGCTTATGCCTGTTGCTCTGGACCCCTTTTCCGTCATCGGCATCGAATGCATGCCTATCCGCTTAAAACTTCTCATGCGTTATTTTGTCCTCTTGATGTATTGCCCTGAGTTTGAACTCGGAAGATACTTTGTACCCCATTCCCTTGGAAACCTCGCTTGATTAACCGTGTACCGATCAACCCCCTTAAGTTTTATCTCCTAACCTATGCGTAAGTACGATGAAGACCCTGATGGAAGGATGAAAACTTGTCGAGATGCACTGATGCAGAGAAATGAAGACATCAACGAGAAGGATTGACTCCCTCGAGAAGAGCAAACAAGACTAAGAAGAATCGCTAGAATACGAAACCAAAATTGTACCCCATACACTACCTTTAATTCTCGGGACGAGAATTCTTTGTAGTGGGGGAGATTTGTAACACCCTCAGTGTCAAGGAACAGTAACTCTTTTGTTAATGATAATTCTATGTGTTTAGCAAGTAATTAATCAACCTTGATCATGCCCTTTGCAAATTCGAACCGAATTGAATTGCCAAAACCAAAGTGAAAATAAAACTTCACAAAAAAAAATTGCAACCATTTTTATTAAATACCTAAAAGTCATTAGGTCATATTAAAATAGCCATAGATATTTATTATAACATCTAAATATTTTAAACAATTCATAACAGTAGCAAAACGGTGGCATTTAGTACTTTTTAGATAAAACAAAATACAAATGAATTTACAAATGTCCCAAACACTTTGTAGAACTGATATGGAGTATAACTTTAATTATGGAACTTATTACCCATTTTAAAAAATGTAAAAGTAGATGAAACAAATACAAAAGGAAATAACAGAAAACAGAAAAGGGGTAAATAGAAGAAAAAAACCTATCTTACACTATGGAAAAACTCCGAACCGGCCCATCCCCACCCCCCACTAGGCCGGCCCACCCAGCCCATCGGGGTCATCCCCCTCCCCCTGTTCACCACGCACTGCGTGGCGCCCATCCTACGGCGCCATGTCCTGCATCATGGTCGTGGCGTCCATCGGGTGGTCGCCGGCGCGGTTAAGGCCGAACCCGAGCTGCCCCCTCTTCGCAAACCCTAGCCTCTTCCCCTACTCCTCCTTACTCGCGCAGCGGTCCTCCCTCCCTCTCTGCTTACCCTCACCGAGCACGTCAGGCGTGTCCGTCGCGGCCCGTCGCTCATGGCCGTGGCCATGGGCCACCTCGTCCAACGTGGGCATGTCCAAGGTCACCGTGGGCCTCGTCTTCGTCACCTGGAGCACGCAATTGAAGCCAAACGCCCCGAAGCCAGTGCCATATTCGTCGTTTCCATCCGACGCTGTGGCCATTCCGGCGAGCCATTCGTCGCCGGTGGAACTCCTCCGCCCCTTGCAACCTGGCCACCAGCCCCCCCTGTGAGCGCTGAGTCCATCCCCCTCTTTCCCCTTCAATTCTGCAACCGTAGACCCCTTCCCACATTGGTGCCTTTGCCGTGGCCGCCCCATGGGCGGCTAATGTTGCTTCCGGCGTCGCCCGCCCTTGGCCACCCGCCGCGCGTGCCCTGGCCGCGCACGGTCACGCCTGCGCGCGTCGCTGCCACTCGCCCCGCCCCGTGCCCCGTCTTGCTCGCCGTGGCTGCGTCCACCATCCTCTCCTACGGCATGGGCGAAGCTCTCGCCCGCGACGCTTCTGCCTGGGACCGTCCGCCCTGGCCTCCCCCCCCCCCCCCGCTGCGCAAACCTAGGCTGCACCCTTCCCCCTCGCCGCTGTCGGCCCGGACGCCAGCGTGCTCCGGCGTGTATGCACGGTTAGCCAGCGTGCTTACCCCCACTGACTGGTGGGGCCCGCCCTGCTAATCCCATGTTAAGGCTAATCCCCTGTTTAAGATAACCCCTAACACTCTATTACATGTGGGCCCATAGACATCATTTATATTAAATTAAAATTATGTTAAATAAGTGTGTAAGTGACATGTGAATCCAACCAGTTAGTAAATAGAAAATAGATTAATATAATGGTTCTCAATTACAAGTGGGACCCAAACTTTTAGTTAATTAATAGTTTAATTTAAATCTGTTTAAATTTGGACTCTATTACATGTGGGCCACCCTACTGGTTTAGATTTAACTAAATTGATTTATTAAATGTGTCACCGACTAGTCGGACCCACTTGTCAGTATTAAATCTGGTAAATGTTGCTAATTAAATAATAAAAGAAAATAAAAAAATGATTTAAAATTGGTTTAAACTTATTAAATTAATATCTTTTAAACCGTAGGTCGGATTAAAATAATTTGTATATCAAAGTTGATCAGGAAAGTACGTAGAATACGAATACACTATCTGTTTGTCTACCACACCCACCTAGCGCAATGAAAATCGACACCCCCCCTCCCGGTCGTTTGTCCGATAATTGCCCGATACCGTTAAACTATCCGGATGAATTTATTCTGAACACGAAATTGTTTCAGAATGGATCAACTAACACAGATACACCCTCTGTATGTTTGTCCGATGTCCACGACACCTCCGGCATGGTAGCTTCCACCTCCGGACACCCTGTCATGTAATTACTCGGAGCTGGCAGTTCATCCCCGGATGAATTTCTGCTCCGAGCTAAATGCATCGTACTACGATAGAGCACCGTTAACATTGCATCTGTCATGTCAGGCATCTGTTTATTTATGCTTTCTTTGTATTTACTGTTTCTTCTCCCCTTTATTCTCTGGTAGACCCCACTGCTGCCGCCGACTACACCGCCGCTGAGGACGACTACTTCATCGATGATCGTACCCGTACTATCGAGCTTCCAGGCAAGCAGAGCCATTTTCCTTCCCCAGATATCGCCTATCTTTCCGTACATTTCTTGCACTAGGCATTGCTGCTACTGCTTCATTACAATCCTATTCAATTGCATAGCCTGTTTTTGTCGCCCCTTGCTGTACCTTCCTTTATCCTATGCTTCCTATAAATATATATTCTATTCAGCAGTAAACCCTGCGCATTGTTAGCTAGGTTTAGAATAGCGGGACGTGATCACTCTGGTGAGTGAACGCGGATTACAAAATATTATAACTGCAACAGGTACGGATCAATGCAGACGTCCTAGGGAACCTACAACCGCGAGACTCTTCCGAGTCGCTCCGAGTTTGACTTACGCGTGGACGAACTCGTATTTCACTCTCGTCGGCTCAGTAGCGTAGCATCACCGGGATGATACGAGGTTTACCTCTTTAGTTCATTCCGCTGATGTCTCTGTCGAACCTCTTCAAGTGTACCATCGAGGGTGATTCCTCCTGGTTTCACTTGATGGTAGGCACTCGAATCAACTGGTGTCCTTAAAGGTAAAGAGTCAGGTGACCCAACGGTGCCCGCACAGGGTATTTTAGTGGAACGACGGGTCAGGTGTATTCCACCGGTGTGCGGCGGGCCTGATACTTGGTCGTGGCCGAGAGATACCCTGTTGTACGAAAGTCGAGCTCTTCGGAGCAAACGCGAGACAAGGTAAGGAGACGGTTCACCTTGTTGGTAGCCGCACGAGTTGGTGGGACGACAGGGCAGGCGGCCACTGTCTCTGGTAATGGGGGTGGACCTGGCTGATGTCGTTGTCCGAGACTCACCTAAATAAGGACAACGATAACGGTTGTTCCGACAGAAAATTAATAAAATGCTTAATGGGTTCGGCGGATGACTTGAGTGGCTATATGCCTACACGCACTACCTCCACGTGGGATTACGGTGTGGGACCTCTGCGTTGTAGCCTCGTTCGAGGGCTCTTCAGATGTCATCTTTACCTCGGGCTGATTGTCGGGCTTGGACTTCTTACTCCGGTAGTGGGAAGTGGGTCTGCTTCACCGGCCAACGACGTACCGTGCAGGAGTACAAAGGACAGGGGTCCAAAGTTCCTTTGTACTAAGGATTTAGACCGGCGGATGGCCTCTCTGTTGAGCTCGAAGGATGGACTTTGGCGTATCGGATAGCCTCGGTGGGGCATTCCCTGACAAGGTGTACGCCACCCTGGAGATCCGAGCGTGTAGGGTAATAGTAGTGCAGCCCGTGCAGGGATGATAATCTATTCAGATAGCCGTGTGCACGGTAACAGGACGCTTTATGCTGAAGCTAGAGTCTACTACTACAAACTAGTACTACTAAACTAATTGGTTCCGGGTTTTCTTCCTCGCAGGGAAGTCGAGGAGGGGATCTAGGAGGCATATATAATTGTTATATAATACAACTTACTATTATACAATGTTGCAGCAACTTCTGTTGCATTGTTATTACATTCATGCTATTGAACTGTTGGCTTCCCATGCTGCAACACTCGTCGGAAGATGCTAGTCTTCGATAGGCTTAGCTTCTCATCCTTATTCTGACTTTCTACCTCGCAGTCCACTATATACAGCCTCCCCTTTCCATTTGATACCAATGCATAAATGCTTACTAGCGGACGTAAGATACTCACCCTTGCTTTATTTTCCCCTTTTTGTTTTGCCTGATCGGCCGCTGCAGTCGACGTTGGAGCCTTGGAGTCCAGGAGCAGGAGATCCCCGATGCCGACCACCCAGCGTGAAGATCCCTGATGCCCTCTACGACATGGAGATCCCCGATGACCATGAGTAGTTTGGAGGTTCCCAGGAAGGAGGCCTCGCCTTTTCGATCGTTGTTTTTTTGTGCTAGCCTTCTTAAGGCAAACTTGCACCTTGTGTCTGTACTCAGATACTATTGCTTCCGCTAACTTTGTGCTCTCGAGCTGTTGTATTCGAGCCCTCGTGGCCCCTGGCTTGTATTATACAGCTTGTATTATTTTATTTGTAGATTTTTGTTGTGATATCTCATCGTGAGTCCCTGATTTCGATCGTGTACCTTGCGTGTATGATTACTGTACACGATTCAATTTTGGGGGTGTCACAAGTATTGACCTTATACCTGGTATGGCTTCGAAAACTTTATTTAATTTTGGCAAACATAACTTTGGTCTTAACAACATGCATGTTTTCTCAAGTAGCGACATAGCCAAAACCTTTGTGTTATTATACTTGAAGTGTTATGTTGACAAAGAAGACAACTTGATGTGTTATGCTTACATTAATGTTTATGCTTTATATGTTTTTCATCTAAGTTAGCATCAATGGTCTGTTCTCTCAAAGCCTTTTCTAGCCAAACTCTTTGCCAAGCGTATTTCTTCTTGTGCATCCATACCCTGAAACCAATACCTTCCATTTGAGTCCACCATACCTTCCTATTCGTGGTATTTCCCTACCACTCCTAGAAGTATAGAATTTATGTGTTATCCTTAAATGTTCAAAATCTTCTGTTTTGTGACTCTTGTTTAGCTCATGAGGAAGTAGTAGGTAATTCATGATCTTCTTAAGTTGGACAAGTTTTGCCCCTGGATTGCATGTCTAATATGCAAACCGACAATACGAGGAGGGACTGGCATGAGTGCGCCCAGATCGAAAGATAATATAACAAAAAACCCCTCCTTCACACTCGGTCTATGAGAAATCGGAAACTTTGGCAGTGATAAACAAAGGAGACTAAGGGTATGTGATCTTACCCACTTGGGAGTCGTTCCTCGAAACTTGTCCATCTTGAGAAGTAATTGAGCTATCTATTAGCGTTCGTTGAAAAATTATGCACCTCCCAAAATTTATTTTCATTCTGTTTGATTTAAGGATAGCATATGAGTTTTCCCTGCTTGCCTTTAACAAGGTCTTTCTTTTACTTTTATGTTGAGTCAGTTTCCATACTTCTTTATTTTTTCAAAGAGAACAGACACTTGATGCTGATGAGGATTCATCCATATAATGTTGCATTAAATTTTTCCATGCCACATCATTGTTGACATTATCTTTTTGATTATTTGCGAATGTTTTTGCCAAGCAAACATCTTCCTTCGTGTTAACGTTTGCACTTCTTGACTAATAACATGTTCTTTCAAAATCTTAAAATTGTTTCATTATAAATAGAAAGAGAAAAAGTGAAAGTTATTGGTTGTCCTTTGACCAAGGATATGTTTGCCAGAATTTGATGAGTTTTCTTAGCCCTACCTTTGATTATAATTGTTATTACTTTCTCATAAGGACCTGATGAGTTGAGGTTGCTGTTTAGGATGTTTGAGTTTGATGAAGAAACTTTGATGCTTCTTGTCCGCATTCTATTTATCGACTCTTCACTCTCTAAACTTGTGGACAGGTTTACCGAGATCAGTATTCGCTTGGGGACAAGCGAGGTCTAAGCTTGGGGGAGTTGATACGTCCAAAATGCATCACTGTTTTATATAGTAATTCTTTCTTATTCATCGATATATTTCATGTTATGATGTTGTTCTTATATTGTTTTGGCTTATTTTACACAGTTTGTAACTTTACGATGCCGAAGCAGCAGACGCAAGATTCTGCAGTAAAAAGTGGACGCTGAGTTGCTGAAGAAGAATACCTCCAAATTACCTAAAAATCGACGGAGGGTATTTTTCAGAAGAATGACGAAGACACGCCGAAGAGGGGCCACAGGGGGCCACAGGGTGCCCAGGCGGCCACCTGGCGCGGCCCCCACCCTGGCCGCGCCGGGAGGGCGCCTGGACCCCTGGGCCACTCTCGGCTCCCCCCTTTGGCCTATATATTGCTCATATACCAAAAACCCTAAAAGAGGGAGATTTTTCGGAGTTCCACTGCCGCTCCGTGGCGGAAACCTACAGAGGAGAAAAGACATCTCCGGCGGGCAGATTCCGCCGGGGAGACCACCTCCCGGAAGGGGAGATCGTCGCCATCGTCATCACCATCATCACGGGCATCATCGAGATCATCATCAACATCATCCCCAACATCAACACCATCTCCATCACCATCCAATCTCACCTCACAAGTTCAACTTGTGTTGTAATCCGTACTATCTATCCTCTCTACTCTACCGGTGTTGATTACTACCGTGTGATGAATGCTATTGAGTTTTGTTGGAGAATTATCATTGTGTCCAGATTGTTTATCATCTATTTATCCCCACTGATCATGATCTCTTTTATATCTTGTGATTAGTTACTTTAGTTCTTGAGGACGTGCGAGACGTCTAGTTGTTAATAGTCATATGATGTTGAAATAATATGTGTTGTTTGATACTTAAGTTGTGTTGTTATTTTCCTAATGGTGTTGTGTGAGTCGAACACTCAACACTTCGCCTTATTAAGGACCTATGGGAATACATTGTGTACAAAGTATGCTTATGGTGGGTTGCCGGAGTGACAGAAACCTGGACCCCAGTTCGCACGCTTTTGCACAAGGGAACAATGGATCAACGATCGTATTGCTATGGTTAGGCTTTTGCCTTAATTACTATCTTGTATGTGTGGATGCTTGCAAGGTGTTTAATCATAAGAGTGCACTTATCTTAGTCTAGAGGGTGCACTAGCATAGATCCACCCACTCAACACTTATTAACACAGCACATAGTGCCGATACGGAATATGGCGAAAGCACATGACTATTTCTCCCATGTGTCCTCAAGAACGCTTTAGCCTTTATAAGTTCAGTTGCTAGGTCTATCCTTTGATCAAAAGGATCGGGCCACTTGTTACTCCTCAGTGCTCTTTACTTTGATCGCTTTTACCTTTTTGATGTTTATATCAAAAATCCCTAAAAAGTTATCTTTCATTTCCTGCAGCTATTTATTTACCAAAGTCACTTACCAATAACTTCTGCTCCACGTTGTGTTCGACACTCTTATTTATCGAAAACTCTACAAAGGATCCCCTACAGTTGAGGGTCATCAGACATCTGCAAGCTCATGGACAAGTACCTTGCAGTGTCCAAGTGTACCATTACTGATGGTGCCACTGCTTTGTTCTGGACTGATAGTTGGCTTGATAACTCTCCAGATATTTTAGCACATAAATTTTCTAGGATTTTCTCTTTTGCTCATGACAAGCTGATCTCCACAAAAGAGGTATGTGATACCAGAGAGCTAGTCACACTGTTCCATCTGCCACTCTCTGAGCAAGCCTTTTCTGAAATGCAATCAGTGTAGTCTCTGTTACTTCAGTATCATGACAGGGAACTAACCCACGATACTTGGACCTGGAAGTTTGATAAACAAGGGGCCTACTCGGCCAAAAAGTTCTACACACATGCCCATGAGCCTATGATCTCAAATCCCTTGTTATCTTGGATATGGAAATCATGTTGCACACTCAAACTGAAAGTTTTTGCCTGGCTGGTCATCATGGATAGTATCAACACCAAGGATATGTTGTTGAGAAGACACTGACACATTGAAGATGGACCTGAATGTATGCTATGTCCGACTCAGTAGTTGGAGTCCATAGATCACCTGTTCTTCCAATGCAATTTCAGTACAAGGATCTGGAATTACCTGCAGATAGATTGGACTGCGGGATAGGATATGGTGCAGGTTGCCAAGGCAGCCATGGAGGCCTTTCATAAACCCTTCTTTGCTGAAGTGTTGTTTACTGCTTGGTGGAACATCTGGATGGTGAGAAATGCCAAATGATTCAAGCATGAAAGGCAATCCTTTGCCAAATGGAGAGTAGGTTTCATCCATGACCTCACTCTTCTTAGTTACAGAATTAAGCCTAGGTTTCAGGATGAGTTACTTAGATGGATAGACTTTTTGCCCCCTTGAAGGGCTATTTTTTTAGATTTTGTTGTGCATTTGTAAATATTTTTGCTAAAGGAATAAAATGTTGGGGGTGCTTTACCCTTCAGTCTTAAAGCTTCAAAAAACTATTTTTTTAAGTTGAGTCTAGTCTTTTCAAAACTACTTTACTAACAATGTCCAATGGCTTATCGGCCCACGACGCAAACTGGGTGGTATTAGGATCTTTTTCTCCGCACCTTTACTCCGGGACTTTGATCTCTCATCTTTTTGGGTTAAAGATTTTGCTAACACTAACTCTAAGTTCTAGTGACTACTTCTTCCCAGAGGGCCAATCACTGGAGATGGTCGCATGATTCACCAAAAGATTCTGAAGATACTCTCTGATAATTTCCTGAGAACCTGTGTGTTCATCGCCTTTGCAATCCCCTACATTCCATACGTCTGTATGGATAATTACATACACCTTCCGTTCATACTTTTAATCCCAGATACTCTTGTGTTTACAAGATGCCCCGAAATACTCTCCATTCTTTCGGGAATCCTTGTGCCTACTGCCTTGCAGTTGATCCTTATGAGTTTATTCTTCTGGCTCAGCCATCATTCCGGACATTAGCTGGATCTCGGTAAATGATACCTTGATTGATTGTCCGTCCAGTTCCATTCAACTTACTCATCTTTTGATCTGAGCGTCTACTTCCGATCCTTCTTTTAGGAAAATGGTTCACATTGTCCCTCGCCCTTGGTACCGACGTTGTTGCCAATATTGTTGACAAGCTATTCTCTAACAAACCTTGCGTCGGGATCGCATCAAATTTCACCACCCCTTTTGTTCGTAAATCGTGCTAAGCCATAGTTTCACAGGACCGAAACCTGATATTTTGTACATCCCCGTTCCCAAGGTTATTCCTCTTGATTGACCTTTTATGTGTTTCACGAATCGTCTACCTTGTGTTATTCGATCGGGTATCAGACGCAGTGCTTATGCCTGGTGCTCTGGAACCCCTTTTCATCATGTGTCATCGACATTGAATGCATGCCTATCTGCTTGAAACTTCTCATACCTTGTTTTGTTTCTCTCGATGTAATCCTATGAGTTTAAACTCGGAAGATACTTTGTACCCCATTCCCTTGGACAACCTCAGTTGATTAACCCGGTACGGATCTGACCCCTTAAGTTTTCCTCCTAGCCTATTCGTAAGTACGATGAAGACTCGAAGGAAGGATAACGACCCGTCGAGATGCACTGATGCATAAAAATGAAGACATCAAGGAGAAGGATTAACTTCTTCGAGAAGGGCAACAAGAACTAGAAGGATCGTTATAATACGAAAGCAAAACTTTATCCATTACATTACCTTTTCATTCTCGGGACGAGAATTCTTTGTAGTGGGGGAGATTTTTAACCCCATCAATGTCAAGCTACAGTGATCACATTTTGTTAATGACAAATCACAGTGATTAACCTTGCCTTGATCGTCTTTGAACCAAATCGTATTAAAAGTCCCTTGGTTGGAATTAAAAACAAATGTGAAAATAAAACTTAAGCAAAAAATTATGCAACCATTTTTATTAAATACCTAAAAGTCATTAGGTCATATTAAAATAGCCATGGTATTTTATTACAATGTTTTAATAATATTAAAAAATCATACCGTAGCAAAACAACACCTTTTACTTCATATTAAATAATTCAAAAATCAAAATGATTTTATTTTTGTGCCAAACTTTTTGTAGCATTGCGGTAATGTATAGAACTAATAATGGAACACCTTGCACATTTTATAAAACTCAAATTTGGTCTAAAATGAATAAAACAGGGCAGAAATTCTTAACAGAAAAACCAAATTGGAGAAATGGTTATTCCTCGCACAGTGCAACACTAGCCTGGCCCAAATCCCCTTTTTCCCTTCCTCACACTGTGCCCCAGCTCGGTCGCCATGGCCACCCCGACTGACGCTGTCGCAGCCACGCCAGCTCGCCCCCTCCCGCCGCTACAGTGCGAAGGGGAGGATAAGGATGCCACCACGCTCCCCTGGAGAAGGCCAGATCTTTTCCCCCTCCCCTCGCGCCACTGCTCACCTTCCCCAATCTCGTTTGTAAGCATTCGTAGCTGCCGTCGTGCACCGACGTGGCCATCGTCCAACACGCCCAGGAGCTTCACCATCGTCGACATCGTCTACACGCTAGAGGAATGGAGCAGAGGGCAACCACGTCGAGCGCATCGAGTACGTCTTCTACCTCCGACCGCCAGCGAGATCGAGTGATTCTAGCCCATCCAGTCGCACCCCGAGCCCATTGCCACCATCGCTGCACTCCTGGTGAGATGACATGATGGCGCCAACTAGTCACCGCCGTCCGACTAGGCCATAGGCATTTCCCCCTTTGCGCGTGCTCCGGCCGCCGTCGTGCATGGTCGTAACCGTGCTTCCGTCCCACTTTGGCCGCGCCAACTGCACCGTCCTGCTCCCCGTGAGCCATAGGCTCGATTTGACTGAAAGAGAAACTCGATTTTGCTGCGTGTCGCCATTTTCCATTAGGGTCGAACGCCGGCCGCCGCCGTTCTTGGCCACCCCCAGCCGCTCAGTGACCGAAAATCACTATGCAGTGATGTGGTCCATCGAATGAACCCGCCCACACCCCCTCCCATGGCATGTGCTGAGCATACCGTCGTTGGCGTCCTCATGTTGTCGGCGGCGGCGTCGATATGAACCCCTGACAGCTGGGCACTGAATTTTTAATTAGCCAGTAATTTAATCAAATGGAAATAACCCTTTGTGCCACTTACATATGGACCCCGGGCCATTAGATAATCCATGTTGATTTAAAATAAATTAAATAGCACATGTGAGACTGACACCTGGGCCCCACTTCACTGTTAAGTAAATTAATAATTTTGTTAAATAACCAGTGAGTATGATCTGTGGGTCCCCCTTCACTATTATCAAAAATAAAATAAATTCTATTTCATGTGTCAATGAAACATGGGCCCACTGGTCAGCTTGACTGGTCAAATATCTCTGTTGTGGATAATGTTGATTTAAATAATAAAAGAATTCCAGATATTGCTATAAAATGATTTAAGCTTAGTAAATCAATATCTTTAAACTGTAGGTCAGATCAAAATAATTTATACATGAAAGTTGATCAGAAAAATACATCGAATAATAATACGTTACTTGTACACTCACCACCCCCTCTAACATACTAAACACGAGACCTTCCCCCTTCGGGTCGTCTGCCAATAATCACCCCGAGCTGGGAGTTCATCCCCGGATGAATTCCCGCCCCGAACAAAGCACATTGTACTGCGTTAGAACACCGTCAACATTGCAATTGACATGCCTTTCATTTGTGTTGCTATTATGGTCGTGTATTTGTTGTCCCCCCCCTTATTCTCCGATAGACCTCGACTTTAACGTTGACGACCTTGCTGGGTATGACTACTATGTCGACGACCAACCTCTTGCTACCGAGCTTCCAGGGAAGCAGTGCCCCTTCCCCTCTCCCAGATATCGCCTATCTATCTATATTTATCTTCGCACTAGGCATGGATGCTGCAACGTTAAAATTCCTATTATGGTGCATAACCTGTTTTTGTCGCCCCTTCATGTACCTTACTTTATCCTATGCTGCATATTATAATTATGCAATATTCAGCAGTTGGCCCTGCGCCGTGTTAGTCTTCTAGGTTTAGCTATCGTGTCGCGATCACTCTAGGGAGTGAACGCGGATACAATTTATTTTACTGCAACTTCAACGGTATTGAGCGGACACCGCTAAAGGCCCCTACTACGACTAGACTCTACCGAGCCGCATCAAGTGTGAGATATCGAGAAGTAATCCTTGTACTTCACTCGTTGTTGACACTGTAGTGCAGCCACTAGGGTCCTGAACCATGGTGGTCCTTAAAGGTAAGTAGTCGGGTGACCCAATGGTACCCGCGATAGGTATTACGATGGGACAACAGGGAAGGTGCCGCCTGGAGAGACAGGCGGGCCTGCACTCTAGTCGTTTTCCACGATATACCCCTACACCAAGAAAGTCGAGTGACTCCCAGGTTGCTCTGGAGATAAGGTAAGTAGACGGAATTACCCCTAAGGGTACCCGCGATATTTGACGGGACGATAGGGCAGGTGCCGCCTGGAGAGAGAGGTGGGCCTCACTACTGTTCGTTGTCCGTTGTGTCACCTAGTCGGAGTGAAGATAACGGTCGTCTCCGCGAGATATAAATAATACGCTTAATGGATCGGTTTCAGTCATCAGAGATGGCCATTGGCCTATACGCTCTACCTCCACGCGGGATGAGGAGTATGGGCTCTCCAACGTCGTACTTCCGTTTGAAATCTCTTCAGACGTCAGCAGTATCGCAGGTTGATTGCCGGGATTGGATGATAACTACCTCGCTCTAGTTCAAGGGAGGTGGATCTGCTTCAAAGGCCAGCCACATACCGTGTACGAGTACAAAGGGCGGAGGCCCAAAGTCCCTATGTACTTAGGATTTAGACGGGGGGATGGCCTCTTTGTTGAGCCTAGGATGGTCTACGGCATGTCGAATTTCCTTGGTCGGAGATGCCTGAATAAGGTGTACGAGACCAAGGGGTTCGAGCGTGTAGGCTAACAGTGGTGCAGCCTTGTAGGGATGAACTCTATTCGAATAGCCGTGTCCCCGGTAACAGGACGCTCGGTGTTGTATCCGTATCCGCAACTACAACTTGAACCATCATTGCTATGATATAAACTGTTATATTGTTCTCGAGATTGCTTTCTCGCATGGTTGTCGATAAAGGACCCCGAGACTTGTTGTTGTTGTTATTATTATTATTATTATTATTATTATTATTATTATTATTATTATTATATATAGGGTGGCTATATTCTACAAATGATTGTAGAATAATATTGTACAATAAGTTTCTTTTATACTCCTATAAGGCAAATCTTATCCTAATATAAGCCCACCCCACATATTGGCCTACCTGTTTCTAAAAAAAAAACTTCCCTTCGTCTCTAATCCGAGGCAGACCGCACACACCCTCATCCCGGCGCCGGCCGCCTCCCTGCGTAGGCCGCCTCCGCGCGCCGCCGGCCGCCTCCGGGCTTGCCGCGCAGGCCGCCTCCGCACCCTCCACCTCACGCACGCCGCCTCCAGGCACCACAGACCGCCTCCCCGTGCAGACCGCACACGCTCTTCTCCCGGCGACGTCCGCCTCCGCGCGCCGCCGGCCACCTCCGGGCTCCGCGTCGTCCACCGGCCCGTGCCAAATGCCCGACTGAGATCCGTAATTCCATCAGTATGTTGGAAGCTAAATACGTTTGGCATCTGCTTGTTTTGCGTACTCGCCGGAATACCTAGCTAACTGCTGGTACGTGCTGCCAAGAAAAGGATCCATCAGATCAATTTGTGTTAGCTTTTGCACACACGTATTGAAGATCAAGCTTCCTTGTGCTTTTGCGCCCGCCAGCCTTCCTCCCCCCGTGGCCTTCCTACCCCGCCATGGTCGCTCCTCTCGACCTTCCACGCGGGACGTCGACTGTGCCGGCCGCCTCTGCTAGTCTGCCTCGCCCGGGCGCGTACCTTCGTGCATGCACTGAAGATTTTGGCATGTAAATTTGCACTGGAGATTGATTTTGCTCATTGTTTTTGTACTCTTGCTCGGCTCAATGTGGGTAAAATTCTATGTAATGTATGGCTGGACTTGCCTCCACATTGTATCCTGCACCTCATATACCTATTGTACAAACCGGCTAAGCTAGGGGCCTTCCCCTGCATTCCCAATGCTCGGCGCCGTTGCTCCTTTCGAGGGACGCGTGTCCCCACTTTACTTAATTTTTCAGCGTTTCTTTCTACAGCAAGTTTTTTTTTTATCATTTTGCCTGATCCTTCTTTTCTTCTCTTGCCTAGCGAACGAGAGAGGGCCAGAGAAAGAAAGGGAGCGTCGGCACAGGTCTGTTCCGTCGCCGCCCCCGCATCCATGTCGCAGCCGGTTGCCTGCCCACCCTCCCACAGCCTCCTCTCCTCCCTTCCCATTCTCCTCTCGGTGTGGCCACTGGGGCCGTAGCCGGAAACCCTAGGTTTTCTCTTCGCCTCCCCTTTCCTTTCCCCTTCGCCCGCACCTAGCAAATCCACGACGGTGAACGACAGACAGTGAGGATGAGATAATGCTTGGCGAGGAAGCGGCGAGGGTCTTTGTGGTGGTTCAAGACAGAACGGAAGGCGTCCATCATCACGTTTTCAGCTGCTGCATGATATGCTCGCCTTTGCTCAATTAATTTAGGCGTCGAACAATTTAAATTCTGCAGTTTACCATATCTCCATGAATTTAAATGTAAAAGCTCACAATGTTGATCACTGCTCAGCAGGTTTTAAATACTTCATCCGAGTGTATATACTGTTGCAATAGGCTAACCTTCCTTGCTATGTTATACATGGTGTTTATTGCTCTTGAGTGCCTCGAGCTGATCTTCACAGGAACATAACCTCTCTTTGTTGCTTTATGGAAGGTCTATAATGCCAACTATGTCCAGTTCTACAACTCATTTTCTAGCTGAAGCTTTAGGCCCCTGCTTTCAACTATGTTCTCCCAGTTTCTTACATCTTGAGGGTTCTTTCTTTCAATCAAATTGAAATTGGAAGAGCAGCTGCCTACAGAGGTATTCTTTTCAGGATAGTTCTGTTGGCATTCAAGAAAGACCTCTCAAGTTGCATTCAAGCCACCAGGGATGTTCAGACTTGGCTTCTCATATCAATAGTGTTCTCTTTGGTGGTTCCTCTCAGTTAAAGCACAGAAAGGTTCAAAATCTTATGGTTGAACCTTTCTTTACAAGTGTTTTACTTAGCTCATTTAGGTAAGCAACTAAGCATTGCCATGTGCTTGCTTATTTGTTTGCTGTCATGTGATGCACTAACAAAATTCAGTTAAGATTGACTGAATAAGCAAATTTGAGGAGGAAAATGAGATTGTTTTCCACTCATCTCTTATCTGTAGTCATAGTCTCACAGATAACTTGCATGTACAGTATGTTACCTCTCTTAGTTATCTAACATGCATGTACAATATATCGCTTATGATTGATAGATCTTCTGGATTGTTTGAGACATGTAGCTGATCGCATTTCGAATATAAAGTCTATATTGTTTTAATTTTGTACATATTCAAATTTCTTCTCAAGCCGTTAGTCAGATCAACTCAATAAATAGTTCAGCTTTCTAAAAATGGTTATACAATTTAATGTTGATGTTGTTAATTTTGCATACATTCTCCAAAGAGAGTAAGAGACATGAGTTATTGTTGATATTGTTTATTTTGCATATATTCCCTAAAGAGACCCAATCCGAGTAGAGATGCCTATCCTTTTCACTCAAAAATGCCATTTACTTGGTGTCATTTAACTAGGATTATTATTTCTTTTTTTGTGCTCACTAGAAAATGAATTCAAAATGTAGTCACTTTTTCATTCAGTTGATACACAAGATTTTTCTGGTTGTGCAACAGTAATGCGATGCTTCATAGAAACATATAGTGAGATTTACTGAAGTTTCTAATTGCTGGTACAAGGAGTCCTCAATGTTTGGACTTTACATGATATTTCATATTGTACTTACATGTTTGTGCAGTTCTAAGACGTACAATCCCAACTCTACTATCTTATGATAATTGTATGTTATTTACTGCCTCTCCTTCAATTAAATTGTTTCCTGCTCTTACTATGATACATATACATGATGATGTGTACAAGTTCAACAGATTCAAAGAAACTGTAAGCGGGACTCTTCAGCATTCTTTGAATTTTGAGAATCAATGCTCTTTCTAGGCTCTCCATAGTGATTACCAGTCATTGCTGGCATTTTTTTTTCAATGCAGATTCACATGTGAATCTATTTGCATAACTAAGAAACGTGCTTCATGCACGCCGTCTAGCTCCTCGGTGGCCAAGAGAGTAAGATTTGCTCCCTCACATGTTCGTAGGTATAGAGCTAGAAGACCATCTCTATTTCTTTTACCTGAGTTGGCCAAGGCATTAGGCCATGCCTGTTTAATTCTGAGACAACACGACATATCAAGGAAGGGTTGATGCTCTATCTCCATGATAGTCTCTATGTTATTCTGACTGCGTGCCTATTTTAAAACTTGATTCGTTGATTTGTGTTGCAATTAACTATCACTGCTAGGGCACATCTAGATGTGCCCTAAGATAGAATACATCTAAGTTCAATCAAACTAGAAAGAAAAAGAAAAAATATTAAAAATATATCAAAATAAATCTTTATGTAAAATCAATAATATAGAACTTAGATGTGCTCTATCTTAGGAAACATCTAGATGTTCCCTAGACAAATTCATTAACTATCCCATTCGTACATTCCCCCTTAAAGGAAAGGCTGTCCCACATAGCCTATAGTTTGATCAAATAAACCATGTTATTTCTGCTACAAATATTGACCAATTCACTACTTGGCAATGCATAGACTTGAGACTCATAGCTTATAGTTAGATCAAATAAGCCATGTTATTTCTTGCTACTCTTATATTAGTCATGTTATCGGTTGGCTTCATTCTTTTCCACACCATAATAATCAAATTCCTTATCTGTTGCAGGGAAAATTGGTGTGAAAAGGATGCAGATTTTAAAAGTTTAATCGCTACACTTCTCTTCTAGTTGTTGGTTCGGTTCATTTCAGCCTGGTTCAATGGTTCATCAACTTTTAGGATTTAAAAAAAGACCTCAGGCATAGATTCTGGTCGATGTTGTTTTACTTCTCTGTTGTAAAAACACTTCTTATTACATATATTATTATGTGTGATGAGAATTCAACTATCGATATATTCATGTATCTACATACTTACATTTATTTGTTGTGGCCATATCAACACATATATCCAGATATTATTATATTACGTGTAAACAGTGCAGTGAATAAACATGCTAGCTGCTACACGTACTTATAAATTCAGATACTAGCAAATTTTGGTAGCTAACCATTTGAAATACACCGGTTCAATGGTTTGTTTGTTCTGACTTTTTTAGTACTATCTGTGAGGTCAATCAACCCCCATCTCGATCCTATATTCCTTTTTCAACAAACTAAATAATGCACTCAGGACCTTTCTCACGGGCGCGGGGAGCCGCCGCGCCATTCTTTGCTAGTAGCTGATAAGCTGGCTCAAGTTATTATCTAACTAAAGGTGTGTGTTTGATGTTAAAAAAAGAAGCAGTACACAAATTTTTATTGATGGGCAGTACCAATTATTCGTTCTGGGCAATACGATTTTTAAATTTTGAGTAGTACAAATTTTTAATTATCGGGCAGTACGAAAGTCATATTACACATAATAATAAGATGCATATCGAGTAAAGTTGAGTTCTGTAGAAAAATTTAAGGGCAGTACAATGTATACATTTTGAGCAATACAAAGATTTGTTTATTATCGGGCAGCACGAAACACATATTTCACAGAAGTACAAGATATCCGTTGAGGCAAATTGAGTTTAATGGAAAAAATACGGACAATACAGTTTATTTATTTTGAGTATTACAAAAACATTTTTAATTATCGGGCAGTACAAAACTCATATTTAGCAGAAGTACAAAATTATTCACAACTTAATATCCATCTATTTTAAATGAATCTCGGTATTTTTAAGATTGCTAAAAAATTATGCAAAATTTGAAAAACATTAATGCACGAAAAGGCAAATTTCAGTAACTTTTCGACGCCATATCATTTGTATCTTCTTGAGGTCCAAAAATTACCCAAGGTCATCTTTTAATAGATCTAAATTTTAATGTTTTCAAAACTATTCAAAAAAATTATAGAATTTTAAAAACCTAAAAACAATAAAATTTTAGAAATTTTAGTAGCTTTCCAACGGTATATCATTTGCTCCATTCCGACAAGTGGTTAAATAATTTCGTTCAAAACACTTTCAATCGGCTTATGATGTAATTTTTTTAAAAAAATTTAAGAAATTTAAAAAATTGAAAAGGTTACAGTATGAAAAACTTGAGGATTTTCGGTAGTTTTCTAACAGCATATCATTTGTGCAATTCCGATTAGCGGTATAGAACCTGCGAGTAAATTGCTACACAAGTACAAAAAAGCAGTACCGTCTTCACGAACAAGCAGTAAGATAATGTCATACAGAAGCAGTACCAAATCTTTATACTGGGCAGTACGAAACTCATATTCCACAAAAAATACACGATACATGTCGAGGGAGGTTGAGTTCTATCAAAAAAGATATAGGCAATACAACTTATTCATTTAGAGCAGTACAAAAACTTTTTATTTCCGGGCAGTACGAAAATTATATTCCATAGAAGTACAATACTTTGTTTCCTTGAAGCAGGAAAAAACTCAGTATTTTGAATATTCTTCAAAAACCATGAAAAATTGGAAATATGTAAAAACACGGAAAAGTTGCTAAATTTCAGTACCTTTCCAACGCCATATCATTTGCATCATTCTGAGCTCAAATTAACATCAATGATCATCTTTTAATATATTCGAATTTTAGTATTTTCAAAACTGTTCCAAAACTATGCATAATTTGAAAACACTTAAAACATTAAATCGTTTGTAAATTTTAGTAGCTTTCCAACGGTATATCATCTGCACAATTCCGATAAGTGGTTAAAAAATTAATATCAAATTATTGTTTGTCTAATTTGAATGAATCTTGGTATTTTCAAAACTGCTAAAAAACTATGTAAAATTTGAAAAGCCTTAATACGCGAAAAAGATGGAAAATTTCAGTACCTTCCCAACGCCATATCATTTGCATCATTTTGATATCCAAAAATGAGCCATGATCATCTTTTAATAAAACTTAATTTTAGTATTTTCAAAACTATTCAAAAACTATGAAAAATTTGAAAAAGATTAAAACATAAAAAAGTTTGGAAATTTCAGTAGCTTCCTGACGGTACATCATTTGCTCTATTCCGAGAAGTGTGTAAAAATTTGCGTTCAAAACACTTTTCAATCAGCTTGTGATGATTTCTGTTTTTTGAAAATTCATAATAAAAACTTAAAACTTTGAAAAAAGTCACAATACAAACAAGTTGAGAATTTTCTGTAGTTTTCCAATGGTACATTATTTGCGCAATTCTGATTAACGGTTTTGAATCTACGACTGAATTACTACACACATACAGAAGAGCAGTACCGACTTCACAAAAAACCAGTACAGTAGTGTATGATAGAAGAAGTACGAGAACTTTATCCCGGGCAGTACGAGATTATTGTAGAATATTATTCTATCATCGATTGTAGAATAGACGGTATGTATATACATATATATATATATATACAGCCCATCTATTCTGCTAATATTAGCAGAATAACTATTCTGCTAACACTTTCGCACTGCATCAGACTCTAATGAGAACTGCATTGTTGACTTACAAGCGCCGCGGCTCGGGTATAACAGGACTACATACAGTATATTCGCTCTAACTTTTAACCGTTCATCAAAATTGAGCGTATGATACACCGTTGGATTCGTATGGAAAATGAGCATCTTTTGTACGTTGAACACTTCTTCCAATTCATTACGGATTAAGATCAGATTTGAAAATGGTGCGGCAACCCACTTTCACAGTGGAAGTTTTTTTTGCAATTTCTCTTAAACCATTTGTCGAAACGATGCGTATGATACACCGTTGGATTCGTATGGAGTAGGAGAACAATTCATATAATTACCATTTTCGAGATTCTTCACGGTTTTGAAGTAATTTCAAAAACCGTGTTCTTCCCTCGTGTGGGCAGCGGACGTTTTGACGTAAAAAAAACTTATTAGTTCAACCGATCGATGCAATTGATACACCATTGGATAGCTATCGTCTAGGCGCTCCATTTGTATGTAGAACACATCGTCTAATTCCTTACGGTTTAAGAGCAGTGTTTATTTTAGTAAATCGCGGAACTCTGTTTTTTCGCGGACCTGGAATCGACCAAGTGAACTGCATCTGTCGGGAGGTTGCACCGCGTCCGACAGGGAAGCGCACTGCATTATTGGTAAACATAAATGCATGTGTCTTTCGCGGATACGAAATCGGCGAAGAGAACTGCATTCGCCGGTCAAATGCACCGGATTTGTCAATGGATAGAACTGCATGTATTTTTTGATTCTTTTATCAAAACTTCACAGTTCGATTCGTGGAACGTGAACTGCGGTATAAATGGAGCTAGCTTGCATGATTTTTTTTCTTTTTTGCAAGATTTTATATAAAGCGAACCGCGAGTGAATCGCATATGTTGCACTTCACTCGGTGGACTACCGCACTGCATGAGGTAGAAAACTGCACTGCATCAAGCCAACAAATTACATGATTCTTTTTGTATTTCTTCTTCAACTTTTTTTAATAAAAATGGACCACACAAAAGAGAACAAATGAACCAAAATACCAATAAAAATGAATACATCTCTGGATTACAAGACACGATGAACGAACTGTAATGCTTTTTTTTCTTCACGGTACAAACACATTGAAATTACTGTCAAGGGGAACTGCATCATCTGTCTTTTTTGTACAAGGTAGAAAATGGACAGTAGAAACAGAGGTAAGTGAACCACATTCAATAAAAAAGGAACCGCGATACGAGACTAAGTTTTTGTTCCACAAAAGTGAACCATCGAGCAAAAACTAGTGAACCAAATCACTTTTTTTCAAAATATTTTTTCTGTCCACTAAATGAACCACAGAGGTTCTTTTTCTTGCAAAAAACTACATGAAAAATTAGAAATGAGCTTCGTATACTTAATGACCAAAGAAAGCTCTTTTACACAACGAACTGATCTTGCTTTCCAGGTGATGTGGTCTACATGATGGTAACATCCATCTCAACTAAAATTGAACTGTAACAACACCGAATTTGACAACAAAGAGAGGTTGTGATGGGGAACAGGCGGACGGAGAGGTGCAGCGCGTGGTCGTCGGGAGAGCAGACCGTCCAGAGCTGAATGGGGTACCCGTGGCCGTCCCGCGCGCCGACGTGCCCTCGTGGATGGCCAAACTTGCGCGGTACAGCAGGGTGCCCGCGACAAGAGGACGACAATTGCTGGATCCAATCGTCGGGCACACTCGGATCCATCTCTGGCCAGGCGAGGGAGAACGGCGTGGTGGCAGGTCCGACGACTTCAATCGCGGGAGATCACCTCGGCCGCGCGAGGGGAGGTGGCACAATGGCGGCGGCGCGACGGTTGGATCTGGTTGTGGTGGCGCGAAGGCGGGCAGAAGGATTTGCTTGTCCGGGGCCGCGTTGCAGGAGGAGTGAACGCCAGGGTCCTGTGGATGGCGGCCGGATTTGGAGGGGAAGGAGGCCGGAGCCGGCCGAGAAGGAGGCGACGCCAGGCGGGGGACGGAGGAGGCCTGAGCCGGGCGGGGTCAACGCTCCCCGAAGGTCCGATTTGGGCTCGAGGGGGTGGGGTGGCCCGATCCGGTGATGGTGGTGGTAGGTGGCGCCCCGGGAGCAGGAGGATGGAGGCCAGGGCGCTCCGGCGCGGGGAGGAGGAGGTCGAGGCCCTGCACCGCTACGAGCGGGGAGGGAGGGGGAGGGGCGGTCGCGGTGGGGGCTGGTTGGTGGGGATTTTCTTGAGGTGGTGGGGATGGGGAGGTTTTCTTTTTTATTATCGCGTTCGGGGTGGACTCGAGTCGGTTCTGATCGATGTTTCGGGTGTTAGGAGAATAACATTTTTTGTTAGTAGAATAAGGGTTTTAAGGGTGTTAGAATATATATATATATATATCTATATATATATATATATGTGTGTGTGTGTGTGTGTATAGCCTGTCTATTCTGAGAGTATTAGCAGAATAACTATTCTGCTAACACTTTCGCACTGCATCGGAGCGCTAATCAGAACTGCATTGTTTACTTATAGGCGTTGCAGCTCGGGTAAAACAGAACCGCATACAGTATTTTTGCTCTAACTTTTTAACCGTTCATCGGAATTGAGTGTATGATACACCGTTGGATTTGTATGAAAAAGGATCAACTTTTGTATGTTGAACACTTCTTCTAATTCATCACGGATTAAGAGAAGTTTTGAAAACGGTGCGGCGACCCACTTTCACATCAGAAGTTTTTTTTATGATTTCTCTTAAAACGTTTGTCAGAACAATGCGTATGATACACCGTTGGATTCATATGGAGTAGGAGAATGATTCATATAATTAACACTTTTCCAGATTCTTCACGGTTTTGAAGGAATTTCCAAAATGGTGTGCTGCCCTCTTGTGGACAGCGGGCGTTTTTGCGTAATTTTTTTTGATTCGTTTGTCCGATTGATGCAACTAATACACAGTTGGATAGCAATCATCAAGGAGCTCCATTTGTATGTACATCACATCCTCTAGTTCCTTACGGTTTAAGAGCAACGTCGATTTTTGTAAATCGCGGAACTCTGTTTTTTCGCGTACCCGGATTTGACGAAGTGAACTGCATTGGCCGGGCAACAGCACCGCATCCGACAGGCAAGCACACTGCATTATCGATAAATAGAAATGAATGTGTTTTTCGCGAATCCGAAATCGGCGAAGCGAACTGCATATGCCGGGCAATCGCATTGCAATGTCGAACAGAGAACACATGGGATTTTTTGGTTATTTATCAAAACATCGATAATTAGTGCACTTCATTCGCCGGGGCGACCGCACTGCCAGTAATATTTTTGAAAACTACTTTTTTAACAACTACGTGACAAACAAATAATGAACGTAAACAAAAGAAGTGAACCAGAAAAATAAACCGCAACACGATCTAAAATGAACTGCTTTGTAAGGACAAACAATTTGATTACATAGGAATTGCTTGATGAAGTACATAACAAATTTACAGCTACGCATGCAAAAAATTCAAAAAAAAAGTACAAACTGAACCACACAAAATTACAATAAAATCCATCAACTATCCGTGTTGATGGAGCAGCAGCACCAGGGGAACTTTGCTCCGCAAACGGAACTGTACGCACGGCTGGAATGCAGTGAAGCACGATGTCGACCGAATAACAACCTGCGCGGGCAGAGGGGGGCGAAGTAGATGTTGGTTGCCAACGCCCTCTGTCGCGTAGCCGCGAGATCCTCCTCATCTGACTGGACCCATGTGAAGCCCTCAACTACAAGCAGCGGAGGCGGTCTGCATCCTGTCACGGGCGGCGAGGAGCAAGGGGCCACGATGGGCGGCCAGGAGCAAGGGCCGATCCCGGAGATAGCCGGTCGCACCGGGGTTGTGGCCGGACGGATCCGTCGACAGCGCTTCGTGCGTGGCCGCCGTGGGTAGTTCACCAGGGCTTCGGGGGCTTCGATCCGTAAGGCTCCCGAATCCAGGGTCGTGGCGCGCGTGGAGGGGATCTTGGGGCGGACGGGGCGCCCGACGCACTTCTGGTGAGGGCGACGCATGTTTTTGGCGGATCCAGGTCGTGCTCGGCCATGGGTGGGGGATTCAAAAGCCGCGCTGGCCGATGGGGAGGAAGTCTGGCGCGCCGGGGGTAGACGATCTGGCGGCTGGATCTGGCGGTCGTCTCGTTGAAGAAGGCAAGGAGCGGATCACGGTGGCAGTGCTCTCCAGCGACGGCGCGGGATGGAGTAGGTGTGGTGCCGGCCCGATGGATGAAGGTAGGTGGGTCGGGGCTGAAGGAGGGAGGTGGTCGGCGTGGGGAGAAAGGGAGGTGGTCGGCGTGGGATAGGTGGAGATCGGGTTGGGTGGGGCAGCGTGGTTTCCATTTTATTTCGCGCCGCGGTTCGTTCGGGTTTTTCCGCAGCAACTCAGTGTTAGGAGAATAAGATTTTTGTTAGTAGAATATGGAATAAAGCATATATATATATAGAGTGGGTCTATTCTAACAACATCCTTTAAGACCTTATTCTAACAACACACCCCCCTAACCAACCTTCTGGCGCGGCAGCGCCCCGAGCCGGCGGCGACCCCCACCCCTTCCCGCCTCCTGGCGTGGCAGCGCCCCGAGCCGGCAGCGACCCCCACCCCTCCCCGCCTCCTGGCGCGCCAGCGCCCAAGGCTGGCGGCGAACGACGCAGAGAGCCACTATGCGGCGCAGATTCATGCGGATCCTTCCACGATTCAGCGCCGCCACCGCTCGGATTCGGCGGATCCTTCCACGATTCAGCGCCGCCACCGCCTACAGCTCCACCACTGACTCAGTTCCGATCTCCTAGCCTGCGAGATCCACCGCCGTTCAGCAAATCGGGGCATCTAGCCGCGGTGATCCATGGTCGAGGGAAGCGAATTTCAAGGAGGCCTTCTCTGGCGAACTCGCAGTTGTCGTGGGAGCGAACTACAACGGTCATATCACCCATACAACATTCTCCGGCGACGATGGCGCAGGTTGAGAAGGCCCATGTGTTCCTGCAACGCAGGTGGGCTGCACGTCAACAACAAGCCGAACTGCATCTACAGAACAGCAGAGCTGCTTTCAACAGGAAGGTGGCACATCCAACTAATGTAAGCAGTCCTACTACGTGAATTCATAATGCAGTGCTCTGTTTATTTGCAATGTAGTGCATTCTTGCATCAAAAAATGCGTTTGTGTCTCTCCCCATGGCTTACAATATGTAGTAGTTTGTGAAAATAATGCAATGCACATTGTTTATATATGTTGAGCATTGTGTCTTTGAACTGAACTGCATGGAAAAAAATACAATGCAGTTCACTATTCTACAGATAAAAAAAGTACCACTTTGGATTAGATACTAAAGTGCAGTTCACTGCCTATTCTCCTATGCAGGATACAGTTGTGCAGAGAAGCCAGAAGATGTGGCGAGTGATTCACAACAATCAGCCCCTGAACTGCGTTGAGAGAGAAGAGTGGGAGATGGCCGCATGGATAACACCAGAGATACCTGGAGTTTTTTTCAACACGACAAACATGACTGCATACTCAGCGGAGGAAGATGTAAAGAACAAAGATAAAAACGGAATAGAACATAGCGGCCAAGATGAGGAGGACGATGATCTGATATACATGGGGGAGCATGCGCAGCGAGACGACGATGAAGAGCAACTCATAACAGTTATGCAGCCAAGGTACACGGACGTTATTGCAACATTTGGTCAGCAGATAAGAGTGGATGATATTGAGCCTCCACAAAACAATGTTGTGCCTCCGGAAACCAATGTTGAACACGAGCCGGTTCGGGAGCAACCTGTTCGTCGACACAGAAACAGTGGGATTCCGCCAAGGCCTCCTGCCACGCATCAAATGGATCAGCACCCGGATCGGAAAAAGACACAGGCAACAAGAAAAGTATAGTTCTCATCACTTCTGCCTCCCCGAGATCCTCGATAACACAGGTCCGTTGTAACTCCTCCATGCCCAATAAACATTGGTGAGATGCAAACACCAATGGAGAATAAGCAATACACACAGGTAAGCTTCCTTGACTTACTGCTGCAGTTCGCTTATGAAATCTTTTTCAGCCTGCGCATTCTTCGTTAACAAAAAGAAAATCATTTTCATGTTGCGGTGAAGAACAAGAACTTGCTGCAAGAACTTGTGCCTGTGAAAGGTATGCAGGTCACCTCTATCGCGGCGGCACACGAGTTCTACAACACATATGCGAGGCATGCAGGATTCGGCACACGAAAAAGGGGGACGCACATGACGAACAACTACATAGTTTGATGAAGAGAGCGCAACCACCAAGAGACTGTGTCAGATTATGACAGAAAGCGAGATAAAACAACGAAAAGAACTGGTTGCAAGGCGAAAATAAGAGTGAAAAAGATCAAGGATGTCTTTGTGATATCACATGTCACTAGTTCAAAAAAGGTCATTAGAACCGGTTCTGGGAGGCCATTAGAACCGGTTTTGGCAACCGGTGCTAAAGGTTCGGTGCGAGAGGGTGAAACCCTTTAGAACCGGTTGCTCACGAACCGGTTCTAAAATCTCTGCAGCCAGCCACGTGGTGGCAGGTCGGGCGCGAGGGCTCGGGAACCTTTAGCACCGGTTTGTAACACAAACCGATTCTAAAGGTTTAGAGGTTTAATTTTTTTTTCTTTTTGGTTTTAATAGTTTAGGGTTTATTAATTCTTTTCTTTTGGGTTTAGGATTACTGTTTATTTTACGCTATTACATAATGTACAATGAATATATATATACATGTAGAATATCTCGTAGCTAGCTAGAACCATCATATATAGTAGAATTATCGTACCTCCAACATATATATACATCGATCATATATAGTACTAGTGCCTCACCACCGCTCCTCTTTGCTTGCCTCGAGCCCACAACACTGGAGGGCATTTGAATATACATATAGTTACATTATATGGACAACACACCAGTTTCCTATTACATATGGTAAGGGAATTCTCCGGTCGACTTATTTATGACTTCACGAAGAAGAAACCCCGCTATTTCCTCTTGAAGTGCTCGCATGCGATCATTTATGTCGAGTTTATCCCGCTTCTCCCAAATTTTATTATTTAAAGAAGATGATCAATATATGAATATATTACATATGGTAAGAACAAAGTCTAGATAGTATTTACGTACCATCATTGTTCTTTGATTAAACTTTTGGGTCATATAGCGAATGTTCTCCATTACGATGTAAGCACAAGGTTCAGTCCCCGATGTCTGCCTCATACACTTCACAACAAAATAGAATTCAAACAGATTTAATAATCAAGCATATATATGATAATGGTATATTAAAACTAGAAATATAATTAAATCGAATGTTCTCTCACATATTTATCGTACTGCCACGTCAGCTTCTCCTTCCATTCACCGCGCTCGAGTTTTTTGAACTTTCCCCAAACTCTGCCGTCAAAGAAAATGAATAAAGGAGTTAATTACTTGATATAACAGAAACTTAAAGTGAACACTAAAGAAGCCTACATGTGTGATAATGATTAAAATTACCTGGAGAATGAGTTCTTAATTTCTTTATACTCACTAATATCTTCATGTAGTGAGTCCACTACTGTAACCCTTCCTTTTTCCATTTCAATGTCTAGCAGGATGAAGTGATAGCTGCGCACACGTAAGCGGGTATCACTTATATAACAATATCGAGTAAGCAAAACTATAATTTGTAGTACAAAATAATGACACTCACTTGAAGTTGTAAGGAAATAGTATATGTTCTTCTGTATGTAGATCCCTCAAACTTTTAAGCAAAAGGGTCTCCGCGAATTCTGTATTATGTTTTACTGTTACTTGATGTATGGTATTTGGGTCAATGAACCCAATGCCAAAGACTCCAGCTTTTCTCATTTCGTACATCTTCATTCTGCGTAATACCACACACAAAAGAATATATATAGTGAGGATAATACAGTCAATGACGTACGAGCTGAGCTAGAAAGAAATCACTTACAGACAATACAAACTGACGATAGATTTGTCGAGTGCCAATTGATGGAATAACTGAAATAATTCATCATTTGCAATCCACAAGTCACCAGTTCCATTATCGAAATAATCTGGCCTGATCGGAATCCAGAAGCCGGTCATGTCGAACGGTATAACTTCTGTGATGTACCACTTATGCAAGTTGCGCAATTGCGTTGACAATAGCTTCTCTTCTTCTTCAGTGACCATAGGCTCCCCTTTTGCATATTTCCTTTTTGGAGATGGCTCACCGGACAAGTCATCAAGGTTTAAAAATTGTTCAATAGTAAGATCCGCCTCTCTAGCAAATGCTCTTTGTTCGTCGGTTATCTCTTCTTGCTGCTTGGTATTCACCTTGAGCGGGGCTATCGATTGCACTGTATGTTCTCCGAGTTGGGCAACGGTTTTCCCGCATTTTTTCTGCCTGAGTGGCTGCTTCTTGAACCCTTTTGCAGAAAAGACTTGTTAATAGAGCGTTCGTATTCCGAGAACACGGTCTTAACAGGGGGTTCAAACATCTTCAAGAAGTGTTGTACTGTTACCTCGGGTATTTTCTCCTTCGGTGGCGGGGGAGGTTTCGGTGCAAGGTGCTTCGCCACGGCTTCATCCACTATGGCCTTGGTTTCAGCTACACTCCTATCCCAGGGTAAGACCGGCGGACTCTTCTGGGGTTTAGCTTTCTTTGTTTTCTTCTTCGGTGGACTGCTATGACGCGGCGGAGGTCGATTAATTTTTGATTGTCGTGTTTGCCTTCTATCCATCACAGGGGGAACTGGTGGGATCGGTTGGCGCTGCAGACTCGCGATGTGGGGTGGTTGTGGTGGAATTGACTGACGCGGCGGAGTCGCGCTGCGCTCCACGGGGATGGATGGTGCAGGACTCGGCTGACGTCGCAGCGGATCAGTCCCACTGTGCTCCATCTCGGGGATGGATGGTGCAGGACTCGGTTGATGTTGCGGAGTCGCACTGCGCTCCATCTCGGGGAGGGGTGCAGGACTCGACTGGTGTTGCGGAGTCAGGATGTAATCCATCTCGGGGGGTGGTGGTGAACTTGATGTCGAACGCGTTGGACTCATAATGGATGGAAATATGATCCATTGTTTTCTCCATAGATAGATACCACTTTGTTTGGCTTCTCTGAGGGTCTTCTGCCCTTCACCTCCAGGAATATCAAGGTCTAGTTCTTGATATTCCGTCACAACTTCATCCACCCCGACACGAGCATAGCCAGGTGGAATCGGATTGCAGTGGTGCAGTGCTCCAGGTGGATTCGATAAAGCAAAGCCGTCCGCCACCTTAATGGATATATTGTAACATCCCAAAATTTTCCAAATTTTGGAATGTTAATAAATAATATAATATTGATTGAATTGTTTTGATTTTGGGTAAATGAAAAACTTTTCCCTTGAGTTTTTGTTTAAACCTTTACAAACCATTTAATAAAATTGGATAATCATTTATCCAATAATGAAAATTTTGGTTGTGAACTTTATTCAAAATTTCAAAGAATGATTTTCTTTCTTTTGTCCTTTTGAAATTTGGTACGAACCACAATTAAATATTTTCGAGTGAGAATAAAATGACTTTCTTAAATTTATTGTGGTCCCATACTCATTCTCGAATTCTTATTTTGGAGTTTATTGGATATTGACGTTTAAGAGATATTTAAATATTTCCAATAATTTAATAAATAAAATGAGAGGAGATAATATGACTTCTCCAAAAACAGTATTGGAAAAATTTAATAATGTCGTTAATGAGTTTTTTTTATAAAAATCTATTTCTAAAATGTATTCTGAGAGGGAAATATAGTTTTCCTAGACTCTCTATGTTTTATTTGGCCTATACAATTTTATTTGAGAGTGTTTAACCCAAATAATAAAAATAGGATTCCTAAGTCAATTGGACTGAGGTCATCTATCTAATTTTTTCCCTCTATCTCTCTTTCCTTTTTCTTTATCTTGGGACAAATTTTGCACTAAGGCCCATAGCCCGAGCGAGCTGTCTTCTTCCTCTCGTTCGTTCATGTGTACGTGAACACAGAAGCAAATGGCCATGGCAACTGAAGCTCTTCCTCTTTTCCTCCCATCTACTCTTTTGACCGATTCACTTCAGAACCTACACAAAAATTGTTGACAAGTTCATGAGGAATCCATTCATGGAAACAAACACGCGTTTTAATGCTTTTAATTGTCCATAATTTTCTCCATGAATGCCATTAAATTCATTTCCAAAACCTCGCTTTTAATGCCCATTATTTCTCCATAAATGCCATTAAATCCATTCCAAAACCTCACCCACTCTCCTTCTCTGGACCTCCGATGACCCTATAAATACCGCCCCTAGGACCCCTTTGAACCACACATCCCCACGCATAAAGTCCCTCTCCAAAGCCCTCTCCTTCGTGCACTATTTCTCGTCGGAGTAAAGATGCATCCACACTTCCGGTGAAGATTTTTGTCGCCATGAAAGGTACCTAGTCCATATTTCTTCCTCTAGTTTCTTCCCCTTGCCGATGCGCACCGTTGTCACATATTTTTCCTCTCGATTGCAAGGCCGGAGCACGCCGTCCGTGTCATTGTGCTCTTCATGCGTTCTTTTCTACTCCGACGTAACTTCTTCGCTATCCGAGGGCGAACCTGGAGCTATAACCTTGTCCATCGAGTCGCACAAATCATCCTCTATCCCGTTCGGCTGTTTATTGACGCCCGCGACCTTTTTCCAAAATTCCGGCGAGATCTCCGGTGAGCCTTTCTCCCCTCTTTGTTCATAATTTTATTTTGTAAAAATTAAATAGGTGCGGACCTATCAGAACTCGCCACGTGGCATCCTTTTATTAATCCCGTAATTCATTTTAGCAAAAATACCCAAACTTCAAAAATTCATATCTTCTAGCCCGTAAGTCGGATTTCGACAAATTTCATATCCACGGATTCCCTGGAACATGTAGTTTATTTTGCTCCAGTAATATTTCACTTTTGGTAATTCGAAATTTAAATCAAGTTTATTATGTGAATTTGAGTATATTTATTATTCCTCTCATTCTATAATTTATTTAGAAATCTTTCCTTGACCAAATTTGATCCTAAGTGTCATACCTTTATGTTAGGACACTTGTCACATTCTTTTCATCATGTTGATACCCTATTGTTGACATTTCTCGCATTATTTCCATTATATAAGAACCTTATTTGACCTCAAGCCTTTGTTTCAACTTTCATTTAGTTATATCTCTTTTTTATATAAATTTGGCTACAAAAATTCAATCTTCTCAACAAGATCATCACGATTTCTATCAGATATTTTTGAATCCAATCCAAGAATTGATTTCCTATTCAAATATGCATATGGACAAACCAACTGAGTTTGACATACTCTCCATCCAATTGATTTTATAATCAACCTCCAACATATCCAATTGATTTTACAATCCTCGGATATATGATTGCCATCATATTTCCATCCAATCCAACTTGATCCTATCTCAACCTATCCATGCCATAGTAATTAGTTTATTAATAGTAATAACTAAATATTTATGTTGTAATTGTATCTTAATTGGATCTTCACTTTGGATTGAGTTGTGTGTTGAAGTGTTTCTCTTTTACCGTTAGATATATTGTAACGAGATGGAGAGATGACTACGAGTAGAATATTTCATCGTCAGGATCCAGGCAAGTTACTCTTTTGATCATGCTCCAGTATTACCTATATTTTTTATATGCATTGTAGTCCAACTTAAATATTATGCATTGATAGGATTATATATTATGCTATGCTATTACACCCAGTAGTTCATTGAGGTAGGTCTGAACCTTATATCATTGTCGCCACAGTGTAGAAATATACTGCTTTGCTAAGTAGACGTGGATTGGGAAGTGATCCATTATGAGGTATGAGTGACTAAGTAGTAAACAGGACCAAGATAATCTTAATGAACCACCTGGGTGGAATGGTTGGGGGCACCCTGGAGGAACCAGTGGATTTGCCTGAGTGACCTGGAGATGGCCAGTAATCACTGCGGAATTCCACCCAGGCTTAAAGGGATCAATCATATTTTTCATAACTAGAAGCTTACGTGTGCAGCCACAAGCTATTATGGGCTCTGGCTTGGTTGATTAGTTGTAGTGACTCTTACTAGGTGGTGCTACGAACGTAGTTATGAGTAGGTGGGATGGGCACCGCCAGAGTGAGGGAAACTCTTCTAAAAGACCATGTCTCGACCTTCCGGTTCTCATACAACATGCAGTTTGACGAACTAAAAAGGAGGTGGTCGAGTCTTGTGGGGAAAAGTGCACAAACCTCTGCAGAGTGTACAAACTGATCATGATTAGCCGTGTCCCCGGTTACGGACAACTTTGAGCATCTAGAAGTGGGAATGTTGACGGATCTCATCATATCTAATTAATCAATCGGGTTTAATCAACTTTGGGAATAGATTGACTTGGAGAAACCAATTCAATCATATTATGAGCTTTGTAGTACTGTTATGATAATCTTTGAGTAGGACAAAATCAGCTTTATGCAAACTGAAACACTTAGAGCTTTTCCACCAGCCAAAATTGCATGTAGAAGATAGGTCTGTTATATATTATTTTGGGAGTAACTTGCCGTACATTCAAAGTACTGACCCATTTTGGGCTGTAACCTTCGGTGTTGCAGGATTGTATATGACGAGTAAGTGATGCGATGTAGGGTTACGATGTCTACACTCAACTTTGCCGTTGGTGTTGATGGGACTCCACTTATGTATTGTTTGTTTCCGCGGTGTATTCTAGCCCAAAGGCTATAAGGTAATAAATACCATGTATTTACGTTACTTTTTGACATGTGATTCATGGTATTTCATCAAGTACTGTGCGTGCTAGCATACTGATCCAGGGATAGCACAAAAGTACAGTAGAATTGGTTCCCTTCGGGACCGGGTTGTTACATATATTGTTCACTTTGAAGATTAGCTCGCAACGTTTCTGCTCTGTGATATCATCCACAGGGTAGTGACCATCATCGACCCCCGTGGAGCCCACACTACTTTTCGTCATACATGGGACGGTAGTTGCTTCAGGTGGATCTTGAGTTGGCTGCGGTTGCTGGCTAAGTGACGCCTGTAGTCGCTCCTGCATATCCTTCATAGCATTTTCCAACTTTGAAAGACGGTCTGCTTCCAGCTTCTTCTTTCTTGCACGGCTTTTGTAAGTATCTTTATACTCCGCAAACCCCTCATACCATGGAACAACGCCTACGCCTCGCGTTCGTCCCGGATGTTCAGGATTCTTGAGGGCGCGTGTAAGCTCGTCGTTCTCTCTCTCGGGGATGAAAATCCCATTCCTAGCATCATCAATTGAATTTAGTACCTCTTGATCGGCTCCTTTAAGACTTGCCTTTATAATCACCTTTCCTGTCTTTGGGTCCAACTTTACCCCATGCCCAAAAAACCAACTCCTGCACCTGGGTGGAAAATATATTGTGACTGGAGTGACCCCTGCAGCAATCAGCTTCTTTTCAAATGCATCCCACTTAGGCGACGCGGACTTGTAACCACCTGTCCCCATGGTATGGAAAAGCTTATGCTTCTCAGCATTAATATTGTTTATTTCCGACCGAAGTTTAGCTTCATCTGATTCGTTGTTCTCCACAAATTTGTCCCAATGTGCTTGTACCTTCGCTAGTGCTCCAGTGAAATTTGGAGTCTTCTTATTATTAGCAACGTATTTGGACCATAGCTTTACCTTCCAAGATCGGAATAGTTCTCCCATCTTCTGAAGAGCAGCATGCTTGACTTTCAACACATCGTCTGGTGTCGCCCAATATGGTAGGGTGAAATATGATAAGAGTTTAGCCCAAAGACACTCTTTTGATCTATCGCTGACAAAACTCTTGTTTCCACCTTCCTTTGGCTGATGCCATTCTTGAGTGCTAATCGGGATGTTATCTCTAACAATTACTCCGCATATAGCTATCCATTTCTTCACGTGAGCTTCCGGAGCATTCGGCTGGCCACTCAACCGATCCCATCGATGTTGTACTTTACATCATCCCGCGTCAATTTGGCTGGGCCACGTTTTGCTTTGCTTGAAGAAGATTTGCTCGATCTGGGTTTCTAGAAGAAGAAATATTTGTTAACTATTAGTGATAAATCAATTATTTGTAAATTTTATGATCACCAGAGGCCTTATATATATATTTATATATATATACCTCGGCAGACTTTGTTGTTAATTGAAGATCTTGTTCTTCTCCTTCGTCGAACATTCCCTCACCGGAATCGTTCAGATATCATGAGCCGTCATCATCGATATCGGCGTCATCATGAGGACCGATATCGGCTTCGGCGATAATTTCGTACATATCATCTTCTTGCTCTCTGCCGCTATTGAACACGTCGTCCATAGCTTAACTAATATCGACGAGATGCAGAAAAAGATAAAATAATTTAGTATAAGCAAATATAGAAAATGACATCTCAAATAATCAAGTTCACATGCAACAATAATATTAGAATAATAATCCAGCTTACATCTTGAATAATCTAGTTCACATATATGCAACACTAATATATATGTCGATCACTAGCGCTAGTACATATATATATATATAACATATCACTAGCTAAAACAGTAAACGACGTTGGCTCCGGCTGGCGGTGGACACCCAAAGAGAAGGAACCATCACCCACTCGTAGCTAGGGTGAGATCCCTGATGCACCTGCCATAAACTGTAGTATCGGGCGTCCAACGCCGCCATGTAGCGACGGACGTGGTCATCCTCCTCCCTGATACGTCGGCGTACAACCTCCTCGGGGGCCGGCTCCCTCCGCACCGACTGTGGCCCACGCGACCGCCACCAAAGAAGATCCGGGTCGACGACAAGACCCGGATTCCTCGCTAAGCGACGCACCCCGGAAACCACCTCCTAGTGCCATCCCGGCGGAGCCCAGTCCAAGACATTGCGCATCCCGTCAAGAACTCCTGGAGCGCGACGGTAACGAGGATGCGGGCCCGGCATTCTCACTAATTAAACTAATAAAATAACAACTAAAAATATCTTAATATTTTCATGTTAATAGCTATTGATCTATAGCTCAAATTGTAGAACATATCATATATATATATACTAATAATATTTAGAACAATATATATACTAATAATATTTATAACAATATATATACTAACAAAATTTCATATATATACTTGACTACAAGGCTTACAACAAAAAATGTTCATCTAGCAAAATGTTCATGTAGAAAAAATGTTCATCTAGCAAAATGTTCATCTAGCAAAATGTTCATCTAACAATATGTTCACATCTAGCAAAATGTTCATCTAGCAAAACTGTTCATCTAGCAACAATTTCATCTAGCAAAATATTCATCTAGCATCGTCGTCGATCCTCAGCGGGGTACTACGACGGCGGAGCTCGCCGTGGACACATGCATGTGGTCGGACAGGGGGGAAGAGGAGAGCTCACCAGCGGCGGCGCCGACGGAGACGAAGGCGAGGAACGGCGGAGACGGCGAGGGCGACGACGGCGGCAAAGTGAGGGCGACGACAGCGGCGGAGCGCAGCAGCCTGGCGGAGAGGGCGATGACGACGGCAGAGCGCAGCAGCCTGGGGGGGTCAAGTTTCGATCTGGCAGCGGTGGTTTTCCCCATGAGGAGGCGGTGTTATATAGCGGATACCTTTAGAACCGGTTTGTATCACAAACCGGTACTAAAGACCCTTTAGCACCGGTTGCTAACACAAACCGGTGCTAAAGGTCTCCAATTTACTCAATTTTTCGGGCCAATTTTCAGCGGGAAGAGTGGAGACCTTTAGCACCAGTTCGTATCACAAACCGATACTAAAGATATATACTTTATATTTATTGATTATTTGGTTTTAGTAATTCTTTTGAAGTCATTTGGCACAAAATAAATCATTAAATGCATGGAAAATAGCAAATGAAGTCAGAAAGGGTTCAAATTTTAGTATGTGGCTTTGAATGGTGCATATTGAATGCACAAAAAGTCTTGAGTTCAAAAAAGTTTAGAAAAATGAAATGCCTTTGTAACAGATGAGTTTTCGTCTAAAACCCTCACACTTCGAAAGAGATGCTCTAGTTTGTACACGAAGTGCATCCAGTTTTTGTCGTAACCCTCTCAACTTTTGCACACATGTTATATGGGTCAAGTGATGATACCATGCCAAGTTTCAACCTTTTCTGAGTTCATCTGTAGATGCTTTCCATTTTCAGGGTCATTTGGCACAAAATAAATCATTAAAAGCATGAAAAATAGCAAATGAAGTCAGAAAGGGTTCAAATTTTAGTATGTGGCTTTGAATGGTGCATATTGAATGCGTAAAAAGTCTTGAGTTCAAAAAAGTTTAGAAAAATGAAATGCCTTTGTAACAGATGAGTTTTCGTCTAAAACCCTCACACTTCAAAAGAGATGCTCCAGTTTGTACACGAAGTGCATCCAGGTACACATTCTTATTGCAGTTGGGCAAATATACTTTCAGTCTCATCTAAACAGTGTGTGCATGCCTTGTATCCCTTGTTTGTCTGTCCTGAAAGGTTAGTAAGAGCAGGCCAATCATTGATGGTTACAAACAGCAATTCTCGTAGATCAAATTCCTCCTGTTTGTTCTCATCCCACACACGTACACCTGGTTTAGCGCACAACAGTAAAAGTTCTTCAACTAATGGCCTTAGGTACACATCAATGTCGTTGCCGGGTTGCTTAGGGCCTTGGATTAGCACTGGCATCATAATGAACTTCCGCTTCATGCACTTCCAAGGAGGAAGGTTGTAGATACATAGAGTCACGGGCCATGTGCTATGATTGCTGCTCTGCTCCCCAAAAGGATTAATGCCATCTGCACTTAAACCAAACCATATGTTCCTGGGGTCCTTTGTAAACTTGCCATTTTCCTTTTCTTCCATTCTCTCGATTTTTCTCCATTGTGACCCATCAGCGGGGTGTCTCAAATTTCCGTCTTTCTTACGGTCTTCGTTGTGCCATCGCAATAACTTGGCATGCTCTTTGTTTCTGAACAGTCGTTTCAACCGTGGTATTATAGGAGCATACCACATCACCTTGGCAGCAACCCTCTTCCTAGGGCGCTCGCCCTCAACATCACCAGGGTCATCTCGTCTGATCTTATAGCGCAATGCACCGCATACCGGGCATTCATTCAAATTCTCGTACTCACCACGGTAAAGGATGCAGTCATTAGGGAATGCATGTATCTTCTGCACCTCTAGTCCTAGAGGGCAGGCAAGCTTCTTTGCTTCGTAAGTGTTGGCAGGCAATTCGTTATCCTTTGGAAGCCTCTTCTTAAATATTTTCAGTACCTTCCCAAATCCCTTGTCAGGTATACCATACTCTGCCTTCCATTGCAACAATTCCAGTGCGGCACCGAGCTTTGTGTTTCCCTCTTCGCAATTTGGGTACAATCCTTTTTTGTGATCCTCTAACATGCGATTGAACTTCAACTTCTCCCTTTTTCTTTCGCATCCTCTCTGTGCATCAACAATGACACGGCGAAGCTCATCATCAGGCTCATGTGATGCCTTTTCTTCACCTTCTTGTTCTTTCTCTTGTTCTTCATTCTGTTCCCCCATTGTACCACCGTATTCAGGCAGCTAGAACCCAGGATACCTGTCATCATCCTCATCTTCTTCATTCTCTTCCATCAAAACCCCTCTTTCTCCGTGCTTGGTCCAGCAGTTATAGCCGGACATGAAACCATGCTTAAACAAATGGAGGTGAATATCTTTTGAGTCAGAGTAGCTCTTATTATTCTTGCAGACACCACATGGACAACACATAAAACCATCCCGCTTGTTAGCCTCAGCCACTTGCAGAAAACTATGCAAGCCATTAATGAACTCGCCAGAGCGTCGGTCTTCGTCGTACATCCATTGCCGACTCATCTTCATAATGGCACAACATCGAAAAGATAAAATTAATACAAGTAATTCATATACATAAAATTGATCATACATGCATAAAGGTTGTTCATACATAAAGTTGATCATACATAAAGTTCATACACATACTTATTATCATAAAAACAACATAAAACTATCTACCTAAAGCATTTAAATGCAATAATAAATGCGATCAATATCGCAACAAAGGTACCAATTGCTCCAACAGCATAATGATACCAAGCCTCTTTAGTAAGGGCATATTTTCTAATTTTCCTAATCTTCATGCGCATTACATCCATCTTGTTCTTGTGATCGCCGACGACATCGGCAACATACAACTCCAATATCATCTTCTCTTCTTCAACTTTTTTCATTTTTTCTTTCAAATACTCGTTTTCTTTTTCAACTAAATTTAACCGCTCAACCAGAGGGTCAGTTTCAATCTCCGGTTCACATACCTCCTAGATAAAAATATCTATGTCAACTTAATTGGTCATCATTGTCAAACACGAAAAATGGAACAAATTAATAATTATAAAAGATTAATATATATACCACATCCGAATCATAGACAGGACGATGGCCGACATGCGCGGATACCATAACCATCGCACTATGTATAACAAAGAATCATACAAGTAAGAAAATTAGACAAGTATCTATCTAAATCATACAAATAAAATTTCTTATAAAAAAATAAGAAACACATATATAGAGGCTCACCAAAGTGGTGCCGGTGAAGAGGGACGATGGGGGCGATCGACGGTGGTAACTATACGTCCGTATGCGGGAAGGCACTAAGCAATCACTACAAATATGCATACTAATTAACTTGAGCTCAAAGTGCATATAAATCAAATAAACTCCACATATCACTATATAGCTAGCTCCCAAACTGTAACAGCCCAGTTTTCACAAAAAATAATTTTTTTTGTTTTCGGTGTGAATTGATTGATTGCCTGATTTGTTTGCGGTGTTTGCATCCCCGATTTATCGATCGGCGATTATTTTTCCCCTCTTATCTCGTATCGGACGGAGACCGACCCTTGCCACCCTGACACTCGACCTTTGCGACACCGGGTTTCGCCCGATCACCGTCGTCAAAACCGCACGAGACCAGCCGCAGCCAACGGAACGAAAAACCCCGTTTAATAATTAAACGGGATATTTTTATAGCGCGCCGGAAAGTTTTCTCGGAACGGTTCCAACACGAGGTGAACGCCTCCGCCTCGATGCGCTGATTGCGCAGTTCGAAGTTTTACCCGAATCGGAGGTCCTGCGGACCCCCGGCGGTCAGAAACGTGAGCACCGCGCGCGCGAGAGAAAAACCGTGGATGTTTTTGCAAACTGCCAGCCACCGGGGCTATATAAAGACCACCACACTCCCACCCCTTTCTAGGGTTTCCCTGAGCCAAATTTTGCAGCCACACCCCAGTTTTGCCCCAATTTTCGCAGCCCTAGATCCCAGATTTTTGAGCCGTTCGATCCCACGATCTGACGACTCCGGACGCGCCACGTCACCGGTTGGGGGCTCCCAGCCTGAGCTCCTCTCCTCCCTCCTCCCGCAGCCGCGCCGGTCACATCCACGGCCGCAGCCGCCGGCGGGCAGCCACGTGCCGCCGCACCCCCGCAGGTCTCCTCTTCCCCCGCGCCCGGCCCCTTCTTCCCTCTCCTCCCCGGCCTCTCACCTCGTCGACTCCCGCTGCAGGTCTGTGCCGCCGCCGCCATGGATGGCGAGCTCGAGCTCGCGCCGCCCTGTTCTCCTCGCCGAGCTCGGCTCGCGCCCGAGGCCGCCGCCGGCGCCCCTCCGGTCGGTTCCAAGCCGGCCCCCGCCCTCCTGCCACGCTGCTTGCCCACCCCCTCGCCGTCTCGTCGCACGGCCGGCCGGAGAGCCACCAGCGCCGCCGTCGGCATCCCCGTGCGAGATCGGGAATGGCCCGATCTGGCCGCCTCCCCAGCCGCCATGGCCACGTGGGCCCCGAAGCCTCCAAGGCCCAACGCCCCCCGGCCAGATCGAGCCCAGGCCGGCCGCCTCCAGGCCAGATGGGCCACGGCCCAGAGGTCCAGCGCCCCCTTTCCTTTTTATTTATTTATTTTCGCAGTGGAGCTGGGCTCGGCCCAGTTGAGCTAGTTTCGGCCCGTATAGTTTTTTTCGCTAGGTTTATTTATTTATTTAGGCAGATTGTGTTGTTTTATTGCGATGCTTATAACTTTTCACCGGTAGCTCCGATGGAGACGCTTTCTACATGAAAGTTGCTCCGTTTTGCGCGTAGATTAATAAAATGTTGTTTGTTGCCATGTTTGACTTTGTTTACTTTCTGTTTACCTGCTAATTACAACTGTCTGCCACTGTAAACTGTAATTGCTATAACTTTTTAACCGTTGCTCTGTTTAAAATGTTCTTTATATGTAACTTGACTAGAATTGCATGTAGATTGTGTTTATGCTGCTCTTGCTTGCTAATAAAAATAATAAAATATTGTTTAGGGCAAAACAGTACCAAATGCAATATTTATCGTGGGGTCCGCAATAGCTTGCCATGTGTAGGTTTTACCCTCACTTAAATTGACTAGCATAGATAGTTTACTTTGTGCTTTACCTTTTGACCTGTTTGTGTGCTATGCCATGCTTGCTTGAGTTTCCATGTTAATAACCGTTGGTTGATCACCTGTAGCTAAGCAACTTGAACCACCGTAAACGTGCGATATTCGTCGTGTGTGACCGATACCCCACTTAAATTGTTAGTAACCGTTCTCGACGATAGATCCGTATCGCGTTGCCGTGCCTTGTGTTGCCTCTTTGATCTTGTATTGCTCCGTAGTAATAGTGGTGCACCGTTGATTGCTTTCCAGTGTTTCCTTCTTGTGTGCTTCCGCGGGTACCCCTCGGAGACGTTGCGAGCTTGCGATCAACTACACCTTCGGAACCCGACTTATCAACAGGCAAGGACTATACATTACTTATGATCCATTCTATTTCAACCAGCGGTTTGCATGCTAGTATAGGTTAGCTTCGATGTTTGATCCTACCACATGTTTAGAGCCTCTTTCAAACCGATACAGCCATGTCCCTTCCCAGCAAACCTTGTACTGCTATGTTACTATTGGTCGTTGCTCAGCCCCTGCTTAGTATGCATGCTTAGGATGCTACGATGTTACCCAGTTACTCCTTGGTTTGGGATATCACATTATTATATTGTTGTTGATGATATGATTATTATAATGTTGACTATATTCGACGAAGGATGGAAGGTCTAGGCTATCCCGCCCCGACGCTTGGTTCCATTCGAGTCACCTAGGATCCGAGTTCCGGGTATTGGTTTTAAGACTAAGCGTGCCTAACCACGTGTGGGATTTTATGGGGTCCCCTTTTCTTACCTACCTAGCTTCAAGCATTTCTAGTGGTGGCCCAAGCTGGTTTTACCTTTTGCAACGTGTGTGTGTTGGTTGGCGCCCCAGCTGTTTTCGAAACAACTCGGGCCAGCGGAGACTTAGTTCCTCTGTTGGTCCACCCGATCAGCTAGGACCCGGTTTCCCATGTGTGATTAACCGGCAATCCGACCTGCGTCATACGGAAGAGTCCGATCCGAGAGCGTGGCCGGCTTTTGGATTGGGTGTCGACTCCCCGGGGGCCACCCGGATTTTTTTATTGTTAGCTAGAGGGACCTGTCGTTTCGGATCTCTTGGAACTAAATCATAAAATGGTTGCCTGTGATGGGTAGCAACTGAGAGAGATGGGAGTGCGTGCGGAGCCTTGTAATGGGCAGTTGGTACACCCCTGCAGGGTTAAATCTTTTCGAGAAGCTGTGTCCACGGTTATGGACGACTTGAGACCTACTCCTTGTTCATAGACAACAACAACTGAGATAATCTTAATATAACTTGATCAACGTGTGTGTGTGCCTTGACTGCTTCTTCTTCGTCGGGATGCGAAGAGGAGGACAAGGATAGGATAGGTGTTATGATTGCGTAAGTAGCTGATAGCAAGACTTGTTGGCGGCGATTCCTCACCGAATGCTTGGCGTCTTATCTTACTCTCTAGATCGTTAGCCACTTCATAAATGCTAGTGCGGCAGCAACCTCACCACTTACCCCTTCCTTACCGTAAACTACTAGTTGTCCTAGAATGACGAGTGATGAAGTCCTTGCTGGGTCAGATGACCACTACAGTTGGATGCTGAGTACTTCTGTACTCATGATACTACCCCCAAACTCTTTTCAGGGTTCTTGATCGACAACAGGTATGGTGATCGACGTTTCACATGGAGACTCGACGACGACTAGTTAGGCGGATCCTGGCGGAGGGCCTGGACCCGTGTGGTTATGGGATCGATGTTTTTCTCTTTGCCACTAGGCATTTGCTTGTAGTCTATACTCAGACATGTACCTTCCGCTGTTGAATTATATTTGAGGCAGTTGTATGCCGATTGTATGAGATGTTGTATCCTGTATCTGTAATGTTGTGATATCATGTTAGAAATCCGGGGCATATGACTTCGTCATATGTCGCGGTGGGACCGATATGTGCTTCGTCCCCGGATCTGGATGGAAACGTCTAGATCTGGAACAGTACCGCATATCGGGCCTTACAACTTGGTATCAGAGCCTTACCGACCGTAGGATCCCTTCTCTGGCCGAAGTCGAGTCTAGACAAAAACTATTTTGTAGTTATTAAGATAGTTATCGGAGAGTAGGAATCTTTTTACTCCTTACCCTTACTCTGGTCAGGACAAGTGACGTAAGTGTTTTACTCTCGACTTATCCCCTTTCAAACTCTAGGATCTCGAGTGTGTGGAGTATCGGAACCGTTACAATGCCTTGCTTGCAGCGTATTGTCTCAATTCCGAGCTCAGGTGGGAATTCCTGTAGTACCTTTAGTCTGTCCGACTCTGGTTTATATCGTGGTCGTCTATTGACTTCAGTCCTCTTGCCCAGTATCTTCACAATTCCAGTGAGAATGCTTCCCTTGATCGTCGCTTCAACCGTTGTCCCTCCTCTTGACACCGACGGTTTCGTTTTTCCGACGATGTCGTCTCTCTGCGGAAATATTACCTCGACGGAAGCTCGACATCGACATGGAGTAGAGTCCCTTGTTGGTGGTGTTGAAGATCGTCGTCTCTCTTTTCTTTTCCCCCCCTCTCCCCCGGATCGTTCTGGATCTCGGGACGAGATCCCTTGTTGGTGGTGTTGTATTGTAACAACCCAGTTTTCACAAAAATTAAAATTTTTTGTTTTCGGTGTGAATTGATTGATAGCCTGATTTGTTTGCGGTGTTTGCATCCCCGATTTATCGATCGGCAATTATTTTTCCCCTCTTATCTCGTATCGGACGGAGACCGACCCTTGCCACCCTGACACTCGACCTTTGCGACACCGGGTTTCGCCCGATCACCATCGTCAAAAGCGCACGAGACCAGCCGCAGCCAACGGAACGAAAAACCCCGTTTAATAATTAAACAGGATATTTTTATAGCGCGCCGGAAAGTTTTCTCGGAACAGTTCCAACGCGAGGTGAACGCCTCCGGCTCGATGCGCTGATCGCGCAGTTCGAAGTTTTACCCGAATCAGAGGTCCTGCGGACCCCCGGCGGTCAGAAACGTGAGCACCGCGCGCGCGAGAGAAAAACCGGGGATGTTTTTGCAAACTGCCAGCCACCGGGGCTATATAAAGACCACCACACTCCCACCCCTTTCTAGGGTTTCCCTGAGCCAAATTTTGCAGCCACACCCCAGTTTTGCCCCAATTTTCGCAGCCCTAGATCCCAGATTTTTGAGCAGTTCGATCCCGCGATCTGACGACTCCGGACGCGCCACGTCACCGGTTGGGGGCTCCCAGCCCGAGCTCCTCTCCTCTCTCCTCCCACAGCCGCGCCGGGCGCCTCCACGGCCGCAGCCGGCGGCGGCCAGCCATGGGCCGCCGCACCTTCGCAGGTCTCCTCTTCCCCCGCGCCCGGCCCCTTCTTCCCTCTCCTCCCCGGCCTCTCACCTCGTCGACTCCCGCTGCAGGTCTGCGCCGCCGCCGCCATGGATGGCGAGCTCGAGCTCGCGCCGCCATGTTCTCCTCGCCGAGCTCGGCTCGCGCCCGAGGCCGCCGCCGGTGCCCCTCCGGTCGGTTCCAAGCCGGTCGCCGCCCTCCTGCCACGCTGCTTCCCCACCCCCTCGCCGTCTCGTCGCGCGGCCGGCCGGCGAGCCACCTGCGCCGCCGTCGGCATCCCCGTGCGAGATCGGGGACGGCCCGATCTGGCCGCCTCCCCAGCCGCCATGGCCACGTGGGCCCCGAAGCCTCCAAGGCCCAACGCCCCCCGGCCAGATCCAGCCCAGGCCGGCCGCCTCCAGGCCAGATGGGCCACGGCCCAGAGGTCCAGCGCCCCCTTTCCTTTTTTTATTTATTTTCGCAGTGGAGCTGGGCTCGGCCCAGTTGAGCTAGTTTCGGCCCGCATAGTTTTTTTTGCTAGGTTTTATTTATTTATTTAGGCAGCTTGTGTTGTTTTATTGCGATGCTTATAACTTTTCACCGGTAGCTCCGATGGAGACGCTTTCTACATGAAAGTTTCTCCGTTTTGCGCGTAGTTTAATAATATGTTGTTTGTTGCCATGTTTGACTTTGTTTACTTGCTGCTTACCTGCTAATTACAACTGTCTGCCACTGTAAACTGTAATTGCTATAACTTTTTAACCGTTGCTCTGTTTAAAATGTTCTTTATATGTAACTTGATTAGAATTGCATGTAGATTGTGTTTATGCTGCTCTTGCTTGCTAATAAAAATAATAAAATATTGTTTAGGGAAAAACAGTACCAAATGCAATATTTATCGTGGGGTCTGCAGTAGCTTGCCATGTGTAGGTTTTACCCTCACTTAAATTGACTAGCATAGATAGTTTACTTTGTGCTTTACCTCTTGACCTGTTTGTGTGCTATGCCATGCTTGCTTGAGTTGCCATGTTAATAACCGTTGGTTGATCACCTGTAGCTAAGCAACTTGAACCACCATAAACGTGCGGTATTCATCGTGTGTGACCGATACCCCACTTAAATTGTTAGTAACCTTTCTCGACGATAGATCCGTATCGCGTTGCCGTGCCTTGTGTTGCCTCTTTGATCTTGTATTGCTCCGTAGTAATAGTGGTGCACCGTTGATTGCTTTCCAGTGTTTCCTTCTTGTGTGCTTCCGCGGGTACCCCTCGGAGACGTTGCGAGCTTGCGATCAACTACACCTTCGGAACCCGACTTATCAACAGGCAAGGACTATACATTACTTATGATCCATTCTATTTCAACCAGCGGTTTGCATGCTAGTATAGGTTAGATTCGATGTTTGATCCTACCACATGTTTAGAGCCTCTTTCAAACCGATACAGCCATGTCCCTTCCCAGCAAACCTTGTACTGCTATGTTACTATTGCTCGTTGCTCAGCCCCTGCTTAGTATGCATGCTTAGGATGCTACGATGTTACCCAGTTACTCCTTGGTTTGGGATATCACATTATTATATTGTTGTTGATGATATGACTATTATAATGTTGACTATATTCGACGAAGGATGGAAGGTCTAGGCTATCCCGCCCCGACGCTTGGTTCCATTCGAGTCACCTAGGATCCGAGTTCCGGGTATTGGTTTTAAGACTGAGCGTGCCTAACCGCGTGTGGGATTTTATGGGGTCCCCTTTTCTTACCTACCTAGCTTCAAGCATTTCTAGTGGTGGCCCAAGCTGGTTTTACCTTTTGCAACGTGTGTGTGTTGGTTGGCGCCCCAGCTGTTTTCGAAACAACTCGGGCCAGCGGAGACTTAGTTCCTCTGTTGGTCCACCCGATCAGCTAGGACCCGGTTTCCCATGTGTGATTAACCGGCAATCCAATCTGCGTCATACGGAAGAGTCCGATCCGAGAGCGTGGCCGGCTTTTGGATTGGGTGTCGACTCCCCGGGGGCCACCCGGATTTGTTTGTTGTTAGCTAGAGGGACCTATCGTTTCGGATCTCTTGGAACTAAATCATAAAATGGTTGCCTGTGATGGGTAGCAACTAAGAGAGATGGGCGTGCGTGCGGAGCCTTGTAATGGGTAGTTGGTACACCCCTGCAGGGTTAAATCTTTTCGAGAAGCCGTGTCCACGGTTATGGACGACTTGAGACCTACTCCTTGTTCATAGACAACAACAACTGAGATAATCTTAATATAACTTGATCAACGTGTGTGTGTGCCTTGATTGCTTCTTCTTCGTCGGGATGCGAAGAGGAGGACAAGGATAGGATAGGTGTTATGTTTGCGACAGTAGTTGATCGACAACAGGTATGGTGATCGACGTTTCACGTGGAGACTCGACGACGACTAGTTAGGCGGATCCCGGCGGAGGGCCTGGACCCGTGTGGTTATGGGATCGATGTTTTTCTCTTTGCCACTAGGCATTTGCTTGTAGTCTGTACTCAGACATGTACCTTCCGCTGTTGAATTGTATTTGAGGCAGTTGTATGCCGATTGTATGAGATGTTGTATCCTGTATCTGTAATGTTGTGATATCATGTTGGAAATCCGGGGCATATGACTTCGTCATATGTCGCGGTGGGACCGATATGTGCTTCGTCCCCGGATCTGGATGGAAACGTCTAGATCTGGAACAGTACCGCATATCAGGCCTGACACAAACTAAAGTCCACAAATCTACACATATAGATCTTAGCACAAGCTAATCTAGCAAAAATGAGAGAGGACAAAGCTACTAACCTTTGTGAACACTTGGATGTAGAAGGTTTTCTTCAAATCTTCACAATTCTTGGCCAAAATGGAGGATGAACTCGAGCAAAGAGAGAAGTGAGCTTCAAAAACAGAGAATGAGCTTGGCCGGCTCATGTTGGAGAAGAAGGAGTATATATAGCTGTATCTTTAGCACCGGTTGGTAGCACCAGCTGGTTCTAAAGGTGGGACACTAGAACCGGCTGGTATCACCAACCGGTGCTAAAGGTTCTAGCGGGCCCCCCAGCCCAACGGCAATCTTCCGCCACACCTTTAGCACCGGTTTGTACTACAAACCGGTTCTACAGGTGTGGTGGCAGGTTGCCGTTGGACTCGGGCCCACCACACGAACCGGTTCTAAAGCCCAACCTCACGAACTGGTGCAATTCGACCAGTAGAACCGGTTCGTGTTCGGGTCGTGGCCTTTCTCATATCCAAAGGCCTGTTTTGTACTAGTGTGTTGAGCTCAATCACAACCCCAAAATGATTGAAAGCCCAGCTATGCTTCAGCACTTTTACTCGCATAAGAGGGATGATCCTTTGCTTGATAATCTAGTAAAGGACATGCAGATCGACAACCTGACACACACACAGATGATGTCAACCCTGTCGAGAATGTCAGGAGGGCTACAATATATGGGGCGCACTAGCCATGACTGGGTGAACAAGTACATACATTAAACTAGTTGATATCTCCTCTACTTGATGCAGTTCGCTTGTGCGTTTCTGTGTGTTGTTTAATGCTGAGGTATGCTCTGCTTTCAAACTGTGGGAAGTACCCGTTCGCAAAGGAGGAAACTGAGGACGATGTGAAGAAACTGCTAGCTTTCTTTGAGAAGATGCAGGAAATAAATCCGGAGTTCTTCTATGATTACAAAAAAGATGCCGATAACCGTGTGAAAAACATCTTCTAGGCGAACGCAAGCTACCGTGGTTCCTATGAAGATTTTGGAGATTGTGTCACGTTCGACACAACATACAAGACCAACAAGTTTCACATGCCTCTGGGCGTGTTCGTTGGAGTAAACCACCACCTACAAAGTACAATATTTGCGGTGGCTCTCGTCACAGACCATCTTTCGAGTGGGTGTTCCAGACGTTCTTGCGTTGCATGAACAACAAGCGGCAAATCTGCATAATGACAGGTAAACTAAAATGCAGTTCAATGCTAGCTTTTTTGTAGTCCATTTGTTACATCCAAAAAACAAAAAATAAAACGGAGAAAAAGCAAAAAAAAAGAAATGCAGTTCTCTCAAAATAACTAACTGCTTGTTTTCGAAAAAACATGCAGATCAATGCCCCTCCATGGATGCAGCGATAAAGAGTACACTAATAGGCACGCTGCACAAGTTATGCCGTTGGTATATACTGAAGAAATACAAGGATCATATGTCCTTGTTGTACAAAGCATACGAGACATTCAAAGATGAGCTGACATCAGTTCTCAACCATCCATTGATGCCATCGGAGTTTGAACGCGCTTGGCATGACCTCATGGAGAAGTATAACCTATAGAATGATGAAATTATGAAGGCGCTCTGGACAGACCGAGAAGAATGGATATCAGCTTACTACAAGGAGGTGTTCTGTGCACGGATGACGTCGACACAGAGAAGTGAAAGCATGAACCGGATCTTGAAGAGAAACTTTGTTAGGGAAAGACACGACCTACACATATTTGCGTCGCAGGTGGACAGATGCATCCAGACGAGGAAGGGCAACGAGCATGCAGAGACCATGGCTAACGAGGTGTGGTACAAAAAAATCTTATTAAGCTCGTATACGCGGTTCAGACTCACTACTGAATTTTCTTTGATCTTAAAAAATGCAGTTCTCTTTCCGTATGAACAAAAAATGAGATGAAAAGTGTGATGTTAAAATGAAGTTCTCTTCTGTATATAAAATCAATCATGTTTTTTGTTAACCAAAAATAGCTAACTGACTGGCTTCTTTGTTTTGCAGGCCGAAATTAAAACTACTACTCAGTTTGGTTTCAAGGTTCAACTATCCAGGATTTACACAATGGCAGTCTTTGCTGACTTCAAGCAAACGCACTACCGCAACACTGCATTCAGATCAGAGCAGTCCCATGACAACCCAACAAAGTATTTGGTGCGCCACTACAACCAGTCTGATGATTTTGACTGGACGAGACATGAGTTCCAGGTTGTCGCTGATGTGACGAACGGTATCTACGAATGCGAATGCAAACTCTGGACACACATAGGTCAGAGAGACGAGAAATAGGCACACAAAAATCATAATGAAGTTCACTTAGTTCTGGTGGCAAGATATGAAAAAAAACTTAGTGTAGTTCACTAGAATCAAAAGCAAAAAAGTACATATTTTTTATGCAGTTCACAAACCCTGAATTCTCTGTTACATATTTATTTGAATATTTGCTGCAGGCATGTTCTGCGTACACATCGTTTGCATGTTAGATCAGCTGCGGGTGGACAAGATACCTGAGGAGTACATATTAAAGAGGTACACACGGAACGCGCGGCAAAATGCAACTTTTGACCGCAGAGACTACAAGGAAACTGCTCCGGATGGAAGTTCAATGTTCTGCCGTAGGAGGCTACTTGTAGAAACAACCATGGACCTGGCAAACAGGGGTGTGAAGTCGGATAGCGGGTTAAACGGAGCGTTATATGGGATGAGAGCACTCATAGAAGAAGTTGACGTGCTGAACGAAGAAGAGGCGGAGAACAACAAGAATGCACGGAGTGAAGAAAAGGGAGATGACCACAAACATGACACTGATGGTGCAGCTCTTACTATGGATGAAACAATTCTTCCCCCATCTGTATCAACACAAAAGGGAGAAAGAAGGAGAACAAGTCAGCAAATAAAAAAGATGCAGCAAAGGATATAGGTTCTGAAAAGAAGAACAAGCCTGAGCCTGAGCTGGACAGCGAAGGGAGACCACTGGGAGTGAGGATGTGCAAATCATGCGAAAAGATTGCGGGGCACAACTCGAGGACATGCAAGCAGAGGCTAGAAAAAATCAAGGCAAAAAATGCCACCACATATGACCAAGCTGACCAACAAGAAGATTTGACAAAGAGAAGACTGTGCAGCATCTGCAAAAAGAGAGAGAAGCATAATGCAAGAACTTTCCCAAAGAGAGAAGAAGCAAAAGATGAAGAAGATGAGGATGAAGATAATGATGAGGAAGAAGATGATGAAGAAGATGAGGAAGAAGATGATGATGAAGTTGAGGAAGAAAATGATGATGAGGAAGAGGGAAAGGACGAAGTAGAAGAAGAAGAAGATGAAGACATCGAAGGACCAGCATCAACATCGAAAGGGAAGGGCATTAAGAAAACAGAGCATAGGCAAGCATCACAGTCGCACGGGTGCGTTACAAGGAATAACACGTTCAACAAGAAGAAAACAAATGGAGCGACAAACATTGAACAAATTGCAGTGCACGCTTTGAGAAGAAGCAGCAGGAACAGGACATAGCTCAGCACACATACATTGTAGCCGTTTAACGTATATCAACTTCATCCATTTATGTAGCATATAATAGAGATAACTTGAATTTAGTGGACAGAAAAAAATAGACTTCGAAATATAATGTTGAAGTCCAATTTAATATATATAGCACGAAAATAGATATACTTTGTATTCAATGCCCTGCTGGTGCGATTGAGGAAAATGCAGTTCTCTCTTGAAAATGAAATGCAGATGAGATAGGAATGTCATTTTAAACATGCAGTTCTATTCTGTTTCAGAACAATAATAGATGCTATAAAAATGCAGTTCTCTTATGTGTGCAAAAGCTGGGATGGCAGTGTGATGTTAAAAAATGCAGTTCTCTACTGTTTGCAGAAGCTCATCTGGAGAAAAAACAGTAAATAATGTGGTTATGAAAATAAACGATACTCTACATGTAGCAGAGACTGGGCTTCTTCATGTGTACATTGAAATGCGCTTACCGCAAACAATCCAGTGTGCAGCATGTAACCTGTGCAGTTCACTTATTGCAAAAAAATTAAAAATGGAGCTCTTGATTAGCGCACACATGTAGTTCTCTGTTCCAAGAAAATACTATTTTCCAAAACTTTTTTATTATCAACACTATAACCCATTGAAGGCCCTCTTTTGCGCAATGCAGTGCACTTTGCAAAAAAATGTTATATATTATATCGATATCCATACATAATAAGTGTGTGTGAGATGGATATGGTCTCCACATTTGTATATTCCAATTCTGTTAACCAAGTATGGGGGTTAACCCAACCCCCCCCCCAACCCACCAGCAAAACACACTCTCCCATAAAAATATGTAGTGCGGATACGTATGTTTACACTCATGTAAGGATAGTTTCCGCTGACAAGATAAAAATTAGATGAAACTCCATTATATACATAGTCAAACAGAGTTGCTTTCTCCGTTATATTACATAGATGTACAAAAAAAGGAACACATCCTAGTGAATATGTTTAACAGATGCCATACATAAAAAGGAGCGACAAAACTATTTACAATGAAGTTTCTAAAACACATCAAACGGGTCTGCTGTTGTTTTATGCCTCATCCTGCTCCTGCGAGTCAGGTTTGGCAGGGAGACCAAGAGACTTGCACATATTTTTTAGCTCCTTAGGAAACTCGCTCGGTAGGACCATGTTATCAGGGTGGAACAGAATCTGGAACAGGAACTCAGCCTTCCAATCCGCGATATCAGCTTCCTGTGATCAAAGAGCAACAAGATAAAACAAAACAGGAACTTGATTATGAAAAAAACATCATCTGAAAAAGGTGATACTGCTGCAGACATGAAGAGGAAAATATGAAGGATTACATTATATGCGAGAATAAAAAGATGCTTACATTGCGCTTTCCAAACTTCACAACAAAGCTTCTGCCGTCATACAACTGAGCCATCTTCAGAACAAAAAAGCCGCACTCATTGGTGCCCTGTGCAGGGGTGCCCAAAAAGCTAGCTTTCTTTGAAACTCCGACCTAGTCTACCGACTCCTTCTTCTTGTATTCCTTTTCTCCGTAAACCTTCTTCATCAAAGCGGTCATCCTGATCATCTGTTGAAATACGACATAGACAATGCACGCAACAAGTACACGTCACGAAAACTGTCGTTCGGCTCGTATACATGTGAAACAAATATACGAAGATGAATAAAGCGAACATTTTACCATTTCAGTGCGGTCGCTGTGATAGTCAGACTTATGCCACCTCATCGTTTGATCAAACGGTCCACCGTATCTCCTAGTGTCATGGATATCGAGGGTCTCACGGTGCCTATTCATCGTGTATAAAGAGTAGTGCTGGTCTTTCATCCGTGGTAACAGGATCTGAATTGGTTTTCAACAAAGGTGTTTCTCAGTTTGAGTGGGGGACATGATTACTAGAAAAAAATGACGCAAAAACATAAGAACAGCGAGCTGAAAACCAGAAAATCTGAGAACTTAATAATTTACAATTAAGAAGGTTCTCATCATCGCGAACATATGCTTTGAACTGCCTTGCTGCATCTTCAACATTGAACTTGGTGTGCACAAAGGGAAACACGCCGTTTCCGTGTTCATCTCTCTTCGCGTGATCATTCATTTGAAGCACAAACTTAATTCATAAAAAAATGCATTAATGCAGTTCGTCTAGGAAAATAAAAAAGGATCTTCTAATGTAAGCAAAACAAATGCAGTTCACCAGGCAAAAAAAAAGCTAAAAAAGGAAACAATTAAGAACACAAAAAAAATATTAATGCAGTTCGGTCTGGGATAAGTGAAAAAAGAGTTATGTATGCAGTTCCCCCTACAGCATTACATTAAAAAGTTCCGAGAAATGACAAAAAATGTATGCACTTCACTATATTTCTACCTTTTATTATATACTAGAAAAATGCAGTTCAACCCTTTAGCACGAAAACATATTTGTATCATATTAATGCATTTCGGTCTGGGTCTAAATGAAAACAAAACACACTTCTCTGTAAAAAAAAGTTATGTATGCAGTTCCCCCTACATAATTACATTCATCGATTTTCGAAAACAACAAAAATGTATGCACTTCAAACACATTCCTGAGCTTTGAATAAAATTATTCAAACAAGCTATATTTTATTATAAAGTGGCAATGCAGTTCACACCTAAAGCGCAACATCTTTGTATTATACGCTGACAATGCAGTTCACCTACAGCAGAAAAATAAAAAAAATGAGGCAGGAGAAATACCGTGACAAAATAGAGGGGAAAGAAGAACGTGTTCACCAGATCGGTAAACCACATTCATTCGGTGGTCAATCTTCCAGTGACTAATGATATGGTCCATCAACTCCGAGTCCATGAAACTTCTTTGTAGAAAGTTAAGAACATGTAGTCAACAGACACAATGTATACTTCGATAGGATTCCTGTACATGAACAGCGCGGACCTGCTCAACGAAAACAACACAACGAGTGGGGATAGGGTTAGGAACGCAAATAAAGTCACACAACAAAAAAATAAACGAGATAGCTACAGCTATAAGCAAAGAAGAAAACTATAGAAAAAGGAACTAACTGGTTGTGTTTCTTCCTGAACGCAGGGCTTGACACAAGTTCCAATAGTTTCCTCGCTTCCACGAGATAGCTGAACCTCGCAGGCTGCAACTTCTGTACCGGCGTCGTGTATTTTGATGGCTTCTGCACAGCCCTCTTGTTGGATAGAATAACTGCCTCACTTTCATTTGGACGTTCCACAGCTGCACTCCTCGTCCTCTTGCGAACTGGTGGCGGAGTCATAAAGTCCTCATCAGTACTTTCGGCATTCGGAGGGCCGACTGCCCTCCTGGACCTCTTACTAGGTGCATTCTTCACAGGCTTCACAGGAGATTGTGCGCTCCTCGTCCTCTGACACACAGGTTCCTTTGCATGCTTGAAAGGGGGTTGTTCAATAACATAATTCTTAATGGTTGGAGTGTGGACCTGAGTTTCAAACAATGAAATTCCACCTTGGTACGCGCCTTCATCAAAGCCTGCGAGAAAAAATGAAAAAAAAATGCAAAAGAATCGTGAATTTCAATAACGAAAAAGGGCATAATGCAACATACTGACAGGCATTGTGTAATGCAGTGCACTTTTCCTATGAAGAAAAAACATGAAACTTAATGCAGTGCACTTTCATGTACAAAAAGATACAAGTTGTTACGTGCATGCAGTCCATATGTAAATGATTATGATAATGCGCATGTAGTCCTTATTATACTAAAATAATTAACAAAACAAGTGGGCCTCCCCCCGGTTTCTGTGCTAAATGAAGTTCTCTTAATATAAAAACGTTGTGCGGACAAAAAAAGTAATAACCTTCTTTAAAAATTAAAAAGGATGTCAAGTCCAGACAACAATACGAAGATGTCAGCCAACTGTAGAGCATTGCCTTCCGGATATAGCCAATGTGCTCTCTGCCAAACTTACCAACAACTTCACCATCCCAACTCTGCATGAATTGGAACATGAAAAATCCACAATCATGCCTGTAGAAAAAAAGAAACATATTAATAAATGCAGTTCACTCAAGAAAAAATTGATTCTAATACTAGTAAAACCAATGCAGTTCGCTATCCGAAAAGCCAAAAAACAGATAACATCTAACAACGCAATGCTGCTGATGCAGTTCTAAAGAAGGTAGAGGGAAACGTGGTACTAATTTAGTAAAGCAGTTCAGCTCGATATACGAAAGAAACAAATGAACATAGAAACAACTTATAACACACTGGTGGTAATGCAGTTCTCTCAAAAGGAAAAAGTGATACTAATATAGTAAAGCAATGCATCTCACTATACATAAAAGAAACCCCCAATAGCAAGGAGGAACAACTAATGACACTTTGTTAATGCAGTTCGCTCAAATGGGAGAAATGCTTCTAGGTTCAGTAAAGCAATGCAGAACGCTATACACACAAAAATATACAAAGAAGAAAAAAGATAGAAGAACAAGTGTGAACCCGTTTCCCTGGTGTGGAACGTTGACATGACTCAACACAAAGTCGTCGAGCATGGGAGGGTTCAACGGCTCATCACTGATTGCGCTGCCGTCTTTCCAGACTTTTTTGATGTTCTTAACCATTTTCCTAAATACAGTGCTTCCAGGTTCACTTTCAGGGCCGTTTATTGAGTCAAGAAACTCAAATCGCTTTGCAGACAGGTTCAAAGTAACCAAGCAGTAGTGGCCAATCGCATCCTTCATTGATGTAAGAGGAGGATCAAATGTTGCGAACATAATCTGATTAAAAAAGTGAATAGAACAAACCAGATGAGAACAAGGAAAAAAGGAACTACATCTAAAAATGACTGGAAATAGCAAAATGATGCAATACCAAAATTTTCTTGTCCACACGTTCCTCTACGCTTGAAGAAAACATCTTTTTCAAATCCCTGTTTGTGGCACCGCTGTTCCAAATTGAATTTTGTCAAAAATACAAAACCAAGAAAGTTAATGTGGCCGCTGAAAACAAGCACAATAAAACATAGGCGAGGGGAGGCGTGTGATATAATTAATGAAAACGCTTACACATAGGTTGTACGGGACAATCATAGTTTGTGATCCTTTGAACCTCTCAGCTAACATAGATACACCAATATTTGCAAGACGATTGCTCAGCGTTCCGTATGACCAAAACGACTCGCCAACATGACCAACAGTAATATCACCAAACTCGTCCTTGAATGCAACTAAATCCCTTCAGGAATATAAGAAAAATCGCAGCAAAAAGGTAATAAGCTGCGTGTACCTTAAAAAATAAGAAATAAAAATAAAGCAACCAGATATAAGGACAAAAAGAAAGAACATACTTCTTCTTCTTCTTATCCCTCCTAGCCCTCGTAACAGCGTCAAATAACTCGTTGTATCTCCTCAGAAGAGCTGGATCAATACTGGACGAAGTGACAACAGGTAATTCCTCATCTAAAAAACATAGAAAAAACCCAATGTCAGATGATAGAGCATAAAAACCGTTGGTTTAGCCAGACTAGAACAAAAAATAATGCAGTTCACTTACTTTCAATTTCGGAGTCCACATCATGCACCTCCGCGGAGACATCTTCGCTGAGAGTCAAGTTATCCAGGCCAGTGTTGTCATCGTCCAGAATGCTCATGTTCTGCACACTACTTGGTTGTTACTCTTCAGAGCCCATCAAGACCGTCTCAGCTGCGGCTTTGCTTGTCTCAACGGGAACATCCAGATTGGTCCCAGCCAGATTGCCTTGAGGTTGCTCGGTGGCGCGAGGGGCAACATGAAAAATCTCGGGAACATTATTGGCAGACAACAGAACAGATGGAGAAGCAACAGGATCAATGCCGGCAGCTGTGCCCGAAGCATCATCTACAGCTCTAGCTCCTTCGCTCTCTTCTGCAGTTTCGGCTATAGCGCAAGGATGTCCTTCTCTCTCTTCAGCCTTGTTAGCATCCGCTGCATCCTCCCTTCCTTCAGCCCTATCTGCATTATCAGCAACAACAGAATCCTCCCTTCCTTCTCTTTCTTCTGCCTTTTCAGTCTCGGCAGAGCCCTCGCCTGCTTCTCTGAAATCTGCCTTGTCAACCTCCACATTGGCATCCCCTCCTTCTCTCGCTTCTACATTGTCAGCCTCCGTAGTGCTCTCCCCTTGGATTTCATCATTTAACACATGGTCCTGATGAATTAAAACAAAACATTAAACAAATGATGCTGATGCAGTTCACTAAGCGAAAAAACAAAATGCAGCACACATCAAATAAAAAAAATAACATGAATGCAGTTCTCTGTGCTCACCAGACCAGCGTCTCCTTCCATCTCTCTGGACACGTAAGCCTCATCAACCTTGTCAACGCCACCGTCTGCTTCCTTCCCATGAGTTTCAACAATTGTTTCGCGATCCTAAAAAAACAAAATGCAGTTCTATAAAAATATTATTTGTAGTTCACTGCTGAAAAAAATGCTACTCCTTCTCTGTTACATGTTTTTAAGCAAAATGCAGTTCGCTGACGTTGCTGGTGCATGTATAATTCTTTGTTTTTTAAACTGCAAAACGATAAACTGCAGTTCACTACCACTGCTTGTGCAGTTTTACTTCTTTGTTTTTAGACACTACGTAAAAGAATAAACTGCAGTTCACTGCCGCTGCTAGTCCACATATGAATCTTTGATTTGGAAACTACAGAAACATTAAAACAAAATGAAAATGTACAGTACAAAAGGTACAAAAAATTCAAACGTTGTCTATGACGCCTTCGTCGACATGATTGTCTCTAGCAGCATCAACAACGGGGGGCTGCTGCCTATCAGACGCGATATCTGAATCGAAAGCATGTTGGTCGTGCGGGTCATTATCGGGCCACGCGTTTGCTTTAGAAGACTCTCCTCCGCACTGCAATAATAAAAAACCATGCAAAAACAAATGTCAATGGCGCATATGACATAAAAGAATATTAAAAACAAAGAAAATATTGATACAAAAGCAGTTCACATATGACATAAATAAGCATACATCAACAGCAGCGTGATCAGACAAGGAAGCCCTAGCAACATTTTCTCGCATGTCCATTTCCTTCACAAGTGCCTCAGCTTACTGCTCGTACCTAGCGCACTTGACATCCTGGGAATGCTTGAACTGAACAAATGCCGACCTGACATTCGAAACTGAAAAATTAAGGAATTGAAGCTGCCCACAATCAAAGTTGTGAGCGGCATCGATTTCTGCTTCGGAAGGTTCTTTGCCAGGATTAAACAGTCCAACAATATTCCTCATCATAGTGCCAGATGTTGGGAGATCAAAAGTTAAATTGATAACCCTGTCAAGAAGCTCGTCAACCTGGACGAAAATATTGCGGTCATCATGAGCCTCGCCGTGAGAACCTCCAGCAGACCCCCTAGCGGCGCCATGAACTCGCCTAAGTGGAGAACCCCTAGCAACACCATCAACCCGCCGGATGGGAGAACCCCTAGCAAGAGGCTCACAAAAGCTGGGATGCAATTCAGCGGCTGCAGTCCACTTGTACACAATGTCCCCTATCACCTTCCACTGAACAAAAATAACACAAAAAAGAAAGCAGTGCACATGTAAGAAAGTAAGAGGTTCACATTTAGCATGTCAAAAAAACAAAAAAGGAGATAATGACAAAACATAAAGAAACTGAAAATTGTGAACATACAGGCAACTTGCCAAACTTGTAGGTATCCAGATGAATATTTCCCCTTACAATCATGTCAGCGTTGTGAATCTTCTACAACTCCTGCTGGGACAGAATTGCAGCACATGGCGTGCGTGTATGCATAACACATACATTGCAAAGATTCAAGCTATCGAGGTACATGAACAGGGGCACGATGGTGCAGCCCTCAGCACAGTTCTGCTTGCTCCCTTCAGAATTCCACTTGTACACTGCAGCCTGCAGCTCATCAACAACTAGCTGGCAAAAGTCCATCTGAGCCATGGAATCAAAGTTCAGGTTTTCAACCATGGAAGCTACCCTGGACAACCGAGTTGCCGGGTTGGGGCAAAGGAAACTCTGAAAAACAATGAGAAAGAAAACCTTCACAGCCATATCAACCTTCGCAGGATCGTTAACCAAGTTGTCGAGTAGTCTAAGCAGGTCTTTCACATCTATGCTACGAGAGCGGTTAAAACCAAGCTCGTCCTTCAGAGTAGCCAGAGAATCATCATGGCCTCTTTCGATAGGCCTGGGAGCGATGCGAGTACCCATAGGGAACTCGAAAATGTGATGAACAGCCTCACGATTTATTTCCAGAACCTTGTTTGGCCCACAGTCCAGTTTCATCGTCTCGGGGTTGATCTTTCCCAGCAACTTGCACATAAGCACACGAGACACATTCTTCTTCACTTTTAGATTGAAAACAATGCCGAAACCTGCTAGCAGAACCAAAATTATGTGCGTCTCCTTCAACAAATCAACGGCTTTACATACATTTGGAATTGACAGCCGAACAGTCTTGTTGAATCGCCATTCCCCCGTAGCATCGTCTTCGGACTTCTTCCTTTTGGTACTCTTGGCAATCTACAAAAAAGAAATAAAGATGCAGTTCACATTAGCATCTGAATGTTATCTTGAGAATGCAGTTGTCTTATGTAACAAAAAAAATGAGTTAGCAGTGAGTTGTTAAAAAATGCAGTTCTCTTCTATATAAAACAAGATGATATGAGAATGTGCTATTAAAATGCAGTTCTCTTCTTCATACATAAGCTGATATGAAAAAAAAAGTATGTAATGCAGTTATAAAAAAATCAATGATCTAGATATAGTAAAAATTTGCCTCCATTTCTACAATGCGGTTCACAACATGTAAAAAAATAGTGCAGTGCACTTAGATCAACAAAATAAAATGAAAAAATGAGCGCAGCTAAGTGTGTGTTAGTGGGATCTCGTCTTCACGTTTAAAAAATTCTATTCTTTTGCTAAACCAAATAGTGGGGGGTCCCCCCAACCTCCCCTAAAAAAAACTCATGTACAAAAATGCGGTGCGTTGTATATATACTACATTAAAACCAAGTGTAAAACTGCTAGGTTTCATTTATACAATGCAGTGCTCTCCGCACATATAGTACCTCTCATAAGATTCGCGCTGAAACAACTCACAAGCTAATGCAGTTCACATCAGTGGCTCGTGTGAAAAGGAGACAACTTAAAAGCAGCAATAAAAACATCAGCAAAAAGAGTGACAAAAAGCAAGATACCTTCGTAGCATCAATATCCTCCCCGTCGGAATCCTCCTCACCAGAGTCGTTGTCAAGCATTTCTGCAGCTGCCTTTCCGCGTGCACGCTTGGATGGGCCATCAAAAATCAACACCAGAGTAATCGTCAGCACTTGGCCGCTTTCTTTGAACCTCGACGTAATTGGGCTTCTTTGAGTACTCAACCCGGGGACTGCGCCATGGAGAGATTTAGCCTTCCTCTGTAACAGTGTTGAGTTTTCTCTTCACTGTATTCTTTGAAGGGGCAAACTTAGCAGACTTATTTGAGTCTGCAATCTTCCTTCCTATCTCCTTGCCCTCATCAAACATTACTCACTTCGCCTTCTCATCCTGCTTCGCCTTGTGCTCCTTCTCGAAATGATTACCAAGCGCAATCGCTTTCTGCCCTTTCCTCTCGTTGTCGACTGCAATCTGATCGGGCACCATCCAATCCTAAGTAACTGGTTCTGTGCCATCAACAAATTGCGACTGAGTTTCGCTAATTTCAGGTAGACCGGATGTCCCGCCCCCGACAACATCGGCTGTGAAATAACGGGTAATCAAATAGTTAACACCCCCACCATCAGACCCACCAGGACATAAAAATGTAGGTAGAAGAAAGTATGTGTGTGAGAGGAAAAACTAAACTAAATACAACTCATATAAATTGGGCCACACATATATGGCAAAAAAGGCAATGTACATAAATGCACTGCACTTTTACCAAAAAAAATATAAGAGATTTATGGAGACACAATAACTTGATGCAGTTCATTAGCATATAAAAAAAGAAAAAACTTAATGCAGTTCATTCCAAGACAAGAAAATTAAAACAATTAACTAGCTGCAGTTCATATCAATTTCACAAACTTGTCTAAACATGTAGGTTTGTAAGTAAAAATATATAATGTAGTGCACTATTGCATACCGAAAAACGAGCTATTAACAAACAAAATATAAATATGCAGAACACTTTGATATACGAGAGAAATAAAAATACATGTAGTTCTCCCATAACAAAAGGAAGGTGCTATAAGATTTTATCACTTCTTCCTGGTGAGAAAAAAGTTGACACGAGGTGCGATTTTCCTAACAACCCTATGGCGACAGGGGCAAGGAGACATTGTAAATTACCAGATGGGGCGGCCGCGTTGATTGGTGAGACATCAATGGGTGATGAAGAACCTGTATTATCTACCAAAAAAACAAAAAGATAAAAGAATCAGCCTGAAGCATACTGACAAAAAAAAGAACAAAGGATATGAGAAAGCAGTTCACATACATTTTCCTCCAAACCTTGGACTTCTTCTAGTAGGAGAAGGCATGCTAAATCTGCAAACAACAACAGATAATAATCAAACCCTAGAAAAGCAAACCTGAGCACATACAGATAAAAAAACCCTAGGTGGACATTGCTAGGATTTCAAGGCCACTAATACCACAACCTTCTCTTAAAAACAAACACATGTTGCGATTCGAGCCTAGAAAACAATAGTTAAAAAAGCAAAAGAAGTTGGTCGCTCCAAAAAATAACCCTAGAAACAATTCGGGGACGCCGATGACAATTCCCGGCGACGAAATCGACGGAGAGGAGAGAATAGCTATGGAGCCACTAGACGGTAGGGACTAACCGTGGGACGCTGTGACGAGCGGTGGAACAGCAGGGAAACGGCGCAGTAGACGGCGGCGGCTGCGGGCGTCGTCCCTCTCCGCCGCGAGAACGAGTGGGGTTTTTTCCCTGCGGGGGGCGAGGGGGAGAATGAGGAGGGGACGGAGAGAAGAAGAGGTGGCAGGGGGGTTAATGACTCCCTCCGGGCCCACGAGTCAGCGACGCGTTATACATAAATAAAAAATTCTACCTTATCGTCCCACAAGTCGTATACAAAAACAAACAACGGCTCGATCTATTTTGATGATGCAGTTCGGTTACGAAAAGTGGTGTGGTTCGCCTGCAATCTCTTCAGTTGCTTCGTTAAGAGCCGCCCTTGAAAAATACGGGGCCACGATCTCCAGACGCAATCGAAATGCCGCGCGCCGTGCTCCTCTATCCGCACGGTTCAAGAAAGAACTAAGGCCACGATCACCACGATCCCAACGGGCGCAACCACGATCGCACCCACTCCCCGTGCCGGTTGGAGAAGAAGAACGTGGGCTGGGCAGATGTTGCTGCCGCTCCACTTTAAATCCGGGCTCCCACGCTTGATTGTTCACAAACTACTACGCTTCCCTCCCACTGTTTCTCCTCTTTCCAGCCATGCCGTTCACCAAGATCTTGAAAGATGTCCAGGCGCACGGCAAGACAGTGCTCACGGTGGTCTACACCAATGACGTGAGCACCGTGGACATGTACATCGACGACTACAAGGAAGCTCTGCAGGGCCGCCGCGAGAAGATCGTCGGCATCGACGTCGAGTACACACCTGACAGGAGGGACGTCGCCCTGATTCAGCTCTCAATAGGCAAGGATCACGCGGTGCTGCTTTTCCGGGTATGCGCTACTATGGGCGAGAGATGCGTCGCCTTCGACAAGTTCCTCGCCAACTCAAAGTAAGCACTTCTTTTATACTGGTGTAATACATAGTTGCAGGCCTGTGGATATCTCCTTGACATCTGTATGCAGTTCTGTTTGCTATCTGTATGCAGTTCTCTAATGAATAACTTGTGGTCCACGTAGGTACGAGTTCGCTAGTTTCTGCATAGACCAGGACAAAGCAAAGCTTTCGTGGAGCAACCTGTACGTATCCAACTTCACCGACATCCAGGAGAACTGGAGGGTGCCTGAAGGAACGAAGGACCTGGACTCACTTGGCGATGTGTCAGCCGCCATCATTAACGACTACTACGCGGACATTTGCTTCTGCATAGGTCAAGTGTGAGTGCTCGAGTTATTTCCTTCTGCATAGGTCAAGAAAAGTTTGCTTTCGTTGTAGTTTTATTTGGAACAATATTTGCTTGTGTTGTTTTGGTTTGCTTGATGATGTACTTTTCTTGTTATGATCACAGAAACCCCTTGGTTTGTATATATGAACAATTTGCAGTTCCGAATGTGTTATCGAAGTGGTTCACATACAAAGGTTGATGCAATCCTCTTTTATTAGAACTGTAGTTCCGTGTGTGGTCTGCTTGGAAAAATGAAGCTATGTGGTGCTTCCATTCTGTATATCTCTTCAACTGTTGTTCACTTCTACTCTTGTTCACTCCTACTCTAGTCTACTATCTTATACATAAAAAACTCTCTCTGAAAGCAGTTCACTTATAAATCTTGTCGAAAAAGAAGGTGACATATCAAGCAGAAAACGCATGCCATTCTCAGCAGAAGGTGGACAATATTAATATAATGTTTCACTGCCTTTTCCAAAACAACAAAAGGGCACAAAAAGATTGTTCGCCGTTCAAACTTACATGATAACTAGATGCCACACAGTATGGCACATTATTACAACGAAATGTTTTCATGCAGCTTCTAAAGTAAAATAGAATTGATCTAAAGCAAATTTAAGTTGATTTCCAAACAATTTGCATGCCTATAAAGCATAGCCATGACAGCATCCCCAGCCTGAAGACCAGATTCCTCCACCAATTCCTTCCAGCCATCTTTGAGAACCAAACAATCATCAGAGCCGACAGAGTACATGACATCAACATTATGATACCCATTCTTGCTAACTAAGACCATATTAACACAACTTTCTGAAACCCTGAACTAGACCAGAAGGAAATTTGTGCAAAACAACAACAAAAAATTATAAATAAAGTATAACACAGGAAATATTCAACAGATGTTGTTGTTTACAATCTTCATAATAAAACTCTATATAAAAATCAGTTCACTTAAATTACACAAAAATATTAAAAAATGCTTCTTCACAAACTAATTCTGCTGAAAGATATATATGAAAGCAGTTCACTAGTGCTGCTCAGAAAAATGTTTCTTCAAGAATATAAAACCCTGTATATTAAAGCAGTTCACTTAAACTAACAAAAAAATTAAAAATGCTTCTTCAGAAACTAAATTCTGCTGCAATCTTCATAATATAAAGATCTATATGAAAGCAGTTCACTACTGCTGCTGCGAAAAATATGTTTCTTCAGAAACTAATAGTACTACATTAATCAGATGGGGCTGAACTGCACACAAACAGAAAATACAAAAATATATGGGAAATACGATGAATCTATGCGAAAGCAGTTCACTAGTGCAGCTGAAAAACAAAAATGTTTCTACAGAAAACTGAATCCTGCTACAAATATTAAGCTACAGATAAATACACACAAACAAAGAGCGCTGAATCATACATACCCATGAATCATTGACATCAAAGTGGGTCATTTGGTGGACGAAGGGAGCTCTGAATCCAATAGATGGAGAGTACAGAAGGGAACAGAGAGCGTTGTGCCGCTGCTTGTGATTTAGAACCAAACCTTCAGAGAACACGTGGGTCTCCAGCATGGGCTCCATCCTTGCCAAGCAGCCGCACGAGACCCACGTCATCCTTCCCCCCAACCATATCATTTTCCCCTAGCATCATCGCGGATCATCATGGGTGCAAGATCAACTAACGAAACAATCAAAACTAGTCGGAAACGCTACACCATTGATGCAGTTCTCCATTACCTCGAATGCGGTTTGTAACCGTATACAGAAGCAGTGCGCATAGCTTTCTGTTGCAGACAACGATGTCAGAATAGACCGGCTATATATATATATATATATATATATATATATATAGGATGGGTCTATTCTATAACCGATTGTGGAATAATATTCTACAATAGGCAGGCCCATATAAGGCAACTTTCAATTAATAAAAACTCCCACGTCACACCTACCTCTCTCTCTTGCTTGCGCCCACCCCACCTTCTACCACACCGGTGCCCACCTCGCGGCCCGCCCGCCCCGCCGGTGCCCGTCAGCCACCTCTGCGCCGTATCCTGGCCTCCTGGTCTCCCCCGCGGCGGTGCCTTCCCGCACCGAATCCTGCCCTCCCCGCGGCGGCGCCTTCCCCACGTCGGATCCCTCCCTCCGGGCTTCCCCGCGGCGGTGCCCGCTCACCCCGCAGCCCACCGGCCTCCCACGCGCCGGATCTCGCCCTCATGGCCACCCCCGCGGCGGCTCTAGACCGCTCAGCCTCTCATGCGGCGGCCCTCGTGGGCCTTCCTTCCCTGCCATGGCCACTCCTCTCCACATCTTGTGTCGCAGCTAGCCAGGCCAGAGCAAGCCACCGCTATGGATCACGGAGGCGTCCCCTACGACCTCCTCCTCACGCCCCGACGGGTGGAAGAGCGACCGGCAGGCAGGGCGAGGCGCAGGCCGACGCAGGCGAATGGGAAGTACCCGTGCTCTGCTTGCAAGCTGTTGTGTTACCTTCATGGCATGTTTCTTCTCTATTCTTCTCCCTCCGTGCATACCTGAACCTTCATTCCTTTTTTTGTTGGCTTTTCAGACCTGATCCGGACAGCAGGATGCACGCCAGGCAGCGCCTCAAGCTATTCCTCATTTCTTCTTCGGTCAGCTCGGCTCAAGGGAGGCCAAGAAGAAACGCATCGGGTGGAGGATGCAGCGGCAGGACGAGGCAACGGCGGAGCGCTCAATGTCTGGAATGCTTCCGCTGATTAGCACTGGTAGTAGGAGGCATCAGCAGGGAAGTTTCCTCATTTGTTTTTTCTGAATTCTGATGTTGTCTACTTCTAATGCCGTTGGTGATGTAATGCACGTTGTTGTTCTAGTATGCTTGTATGAAGATATGTAGTACAAAGATAACCAGATAAGTGCGTCTGCTGATATGGCTCTAATGAGATTTTGTTTTATGGTGGAGGGATATGAGCTTCTGGTTTTTTGAATCAAAATGTATCGGCCAAGTGCAGCACGCTTTGAAGAGAAAATGTACAGATTTTATGCATTCATGTTTGCCTTCCTATGTAGGTGTTGTATCATTAGTTTTTTATATTTTTGATTCTTCATTATTATTTTAAATGAATTCCAGAAATTTTATAATATCAAAAGAAGTATAATAATATCACAAAAAAGTATGAAAATAATATCAAAAATAAGTACAATAATCTCGCAGAAAGAAATACAAGAGTAATCTGCGAGATTACAGAGAGAAGTACAATAATCTGCGTGTGTCGGTGACGGGGATAAGCCTGGCTTGCGTGCCGGCGGAGCTCGCCATCCGCAGCAGCGACGATGAGTATGACAGGGATGCCTAGAAGTTGTTCTTCCTCTTTTCTTCAATTTCGTTTGTGTTCTATTCTCCACTCCTTTTCTTCTCCTCTGTTCCACTTCTCTTGTTGTACATCATTGAATCTTGTAGCCTTGTACTAATATGGTTAGCAAATAAACACTGCCTTTTTTAGAGCAATACATACTTTATTAATCTTGAACCGATGATTAATCTTAGACAGTACTAATGATTCATTTAGGGCAATACATACTTTATTATTTTGAGTAGTACTAATAAATCACTCTAGGCAGTACCATTTTTGCTGTCGGGCAGTACCATTTATTAAATTCAAGCAGTACAAATACATCTCTTTTATTGTCGGGACGTATGAATTGCATATTCCACAGAAGTACAAGACAAGTTAAGTTGTGTGGAAAAATTTTATGGGTACTACAATTTATTCATTTTAAGAAGTACAAAAACCTTTCTATTAACGAGCAGTACGAAACTCATATTTCACAGAAAAATAAGGTACATGTCAAGGAGTGTTTAGTTTGTAGAAATAATTTACACACAGTACAAGTTATTCATTTCGAGCAGTACAATTATTATTATTAACGGGCAGTACGAAACTTATATTCCAGAGAAGTACAAGGTATATGTGGAGGAAACTTGAGTCCTCTGGAAAAAAATATGGTCAGTACAATTTAATCATTTTGAGCAGTACAAAAACTTCTTTATTGTCGGACAGTACAGAACTCATATTCACAGAAGTATAATACTATGCTTCCTTGGATCAGGAAAAATCTTGGTATTTTGAATAATATTCAAAAACAGCGAAGTATTGGAAAAATGTTAAAACATGAAAAAGTTGCTAAACTTCAGTACCTTTCAAACGCCATATCATTTGCATCATTCCGAGGTCCGATGAATATCAATGATCATCTTTTAATAAAACTGAATTTTAGTATTTTAAAAACTGTTCAAAAACTATGCATAATTTGAAAAAACTTAAAACACGAAAACGTTTGTAAATTTCAGTAACTTTACAATGATATATCATTTTCCCTATTCTGAGAAGTGGTTAAAAAATTAATATCAAATTACTGTTTGTCTATTTTGAATGAATCTTGGTATTTTCAAAACTGCTCAAAAATTATGTAAAATTTCAAGAACCTTAATACATGAAAAATATGGGAAATTTCAATAGTTTTCCAATGCCATATCATTTACATCATTTTGAGGTCTAAAAAGTATCAATAATGATCTTTTCATAAAACTGATTTTTAGTATTTTCAAAACTGTTCAAAAACTGTGCAAAATTTGAAAGACATTAAAACATAAAAACGTTTGGAAATTTCAGTAGCTTTCCAACGGTATATCATTTGCGCAATTCCGAGAAGTGGGTAAAAAATTGTGTTCAAAACACTTTTGAATGAACTTGTGATGATTTTTGTTTTTTGAAAATTCATAACAAAAAATATAAAAATTAGGAAAAAGTCACAATATGAAAAGACTGAGGATTTTCTTTAGCTTTCCAATGGTATATCATTTTCGCAATTCCGATTAATGGTTTAGAATCTACGATTGAATTAGTACACACAGACAGATGAGCAGTACGGACTTCACGAAAAAGCAGTACAGCAGTGTACTACAGAAGAAGTACGAGATCGTCATCTCGGGCAGTACGAGATTATTGCAGAATATTATTCTATCATCGATTGTAGAATAGACGGCATGCGTATATATATATATATATATATATATATATATATATATATATATATATATATATATATATATATATAGTGAAGCTATTCATCACCCAGGGTACAGAATAATTTATTCTTCACCCGAGGTAATTTTACGAACCTTTCATAAAAAAATTACATTTGTAATACAAATAGTTACATTAATATGGATTCACTTCATAAATTTTGATATAAAAAACAAAAATATTGATCATAAGATCAAAAAAATTACATTTTATGTATATTTTACACCATCATTTTTACCTTTGTAATTTTACGTAATATAAATAACACCTCGCACTACTCTTCGCTACCGACACATAAACAAACCCACCGACCCGGTAAAAAGAAAAATAAATAATCACCCCACCCCCACGCCTTCTTCCACCCCCGTGCGGGCCTTGCCCACCCCTCGAACACCATCCCCCACCTTCCGAACACCAACTCCCCCGCCCCCGTCCACCATCTCCGCCACCGGCTCCCATGGATCCGCTCGGCTCCGCCCTACGGATCCGCTCGCCTCCGCCCTCCACAGATTCGCTCGTCCCCGCCCCCACGGATCCGCTCGCTGCCCCGAGCACACCGGCGAGCACTTATGCGCTCCGCCACCGGATGCGCGGCGACCAAGCGTCCCTCCGCCGCGTGCCTCCCTCTCCCTCCGTAGCGCGCCGCCACCGGATCGGTGGCGACCCGGCCTCCCTACATTCGCGCCACACCCCTCCCTTAGTTGGCTTCACGGACAGGTTGACGCCGGAGTCCCCTTTCCGGTGAAGGGATAGAGCAGCTCCGGCCATCCCGCTCCTGTATGAGATCCGGTCCACCGCGACCGCGACCGCCCTCGCCCCCCTGACCCCGCTGTCCACGGCCGGCCCGACTGCTGACTCCGCACGCCCTCCGCCTTTTCCAAAAGGATCCACCACCGCTTCGTCTCCACCAAGAAGGTGGCCTTCCGCAGTGACCGGCCGGTCACGGTCACCTCCCCCAAGGGCAACCTCGCGCGGGTCTCCTACAAGGTGCACGGCCGCTGTCCATGACCATGGATGGATCTGGTGGCCGCCCCCTCACCTCTCCCCCTCGTTGTCCATGGATGTTGCCGGATCCGGCCAGATCGGTGGTCGCGTCGCCGAGCCCCGTGTCCTCCTCTCCCTCTCGCACGAAGGCTTCACGCATGATGCAGTTCGGATGGTGGATTAAACTAGATGTACATTTATTTTGTTTATTTTGCAGTTCATCATCTGTATATGTGTCTTGGTGGAGATTATTGTTTTTTTGGCAGATCAATTGCACTTTGTATGATTGTAATTAAAATAAGTTCATCTTGAGAATGTACTGCGGTTCATTTTTCTTAACCGTGTGGTTCATTTTCTTCGTTCGTGTAATACAACCTGCTCACTTTGTTTATACGCATGGGAAAATGCTAGGACAAATGAACATACAAGTGATTGCGGTTCACTTTCAGTGTCAGTGTTGCGTTTCATTTACCTTGTTTTTGTTGTTCACTGTCATTCCTATGAAAATTGGAGAGAAAAAAATATTTTGGAGAAAAAAAGACAAAAAAAACATGCAGTTCGCTATCCTGGTTCGATGTAGTGTGCTCGACTATCTAATGAAGTTCACTGTGTTTGGTTCATTCGTTGTTCATTTCGTATAAAAAATGTTAGTAAACAAAAGTAGTCATGTAGTTCACTTTGATATATGCCGCAGTTCACTTCTTGCGAAGCGAATTACGAAGTTCTAATAAGAGAATAACAAAAACTCGTGCAGTTCTCTCTGTCGACAAATGCGGTGCGGTTCCCCATCCGATGCAGTTCACTTGGCCAATTCTGGATACGAAAAAAACACGTGCGTTCTGTTTGGCGATAATGTCGTGCGCTTGCCCGACGGATGCGGTGCGGTTGCACGGCCAATGCAGTTCACTTCGTCGAATCCGGGTACGTGAAGAACGAAGTTCCGCGTTTTTAGTAGAATCAACACAATTTTTAAACCGTAAGGAATTAGAAAGTGCGTTCTGCATGAAAATGGAGCACCTTGACGATATCTATCCAACAGTGTATCAATTTCATCGATCGGACAAACGAATCAAAAGAATTTATGCAAAACGCCTGCTGCCCCAAATGTGGACAGCCACACCGTTTTTCAAATTACTTCAAAACCGTGAGGATTCTGGAAAAGTCTTCAACATATGGATTGTTATCCTACTCCATACAAATCCAACGGTGTATCATACACATCGTTCGGACAGGCGGTTAAAAATTTCTACTCTCTACAAGACCCGCCAGCGAAAAATAGAGTGTGCATGTTTTTTTACGGCTAGATTACTCTCAAATCTGTAGCGAATTAGACAAAGTGTTCTACATATGGCTGGAGCGCCTGATCGATATCTTTCCAACGGTATATCGTTTGCATCATTCCGATAAACAATTTACAAGAAATCACGGAAAAACAGCCGTCGTGAAAGTTTGCCACCGCACCGTTTTTGGAACTGCTCTTAATCTGTGAGGAATCGGTACAAGTTTTCAACATAAAAAAGATGCTCCATTTCCATACGAATCCAACGGTGTATAATACGCTCAATTTAGACCAATGGTTAAAAAGTTAGGGCGAAAATAATGCATGCGGTTCGTTTTTACCCGGGCTTCAGTGCTTTTAAGTCAGCAGTGTGGTTCCTTTAGCGATACGATGCAGTTCAGAAGTGTTAGAAGAATAGTTATTCTGCTAATATTAGCACAATAGACCGGCTGTATATATAGGGCCCGACTATTCTGTTAATTGTAACAGAATTTAGGGCCGATCCGTGCAAGACTCCAGAAACAGGTTCACACCCGAAACTGTACGCGTTTGATAGGTCCAAAATGCATCACTATTTTATATAGTAATTATTTCCTATTCATTGATATATATTTCATGTTATGATGCTATTCTTATGTTTTTGACTTGTTTTACATAGTTTGCAACTTTCCAATGCCTAAGCAACAGACGCAGGATTCAGCGGTAAAAAGTGGACGCTGAGTTGCCGAAACAGAAGACCTCCATATCACCTGAAAATCGACGGAGGCCATAGTCAAGAAGGATGACGAGGACACGCAAAAGAAGAGCCAGAGGGGGCCACAGGGTGCCCAGGCGGCCACCTGGCGCGGGCCCCACCTTGGCCGCGCCGGGAGGGCGCCTGGACTCCCGTCTTGCCCCTCTGTCCTATATATCACTCGTTATCCGAAAACCCTAAAACAGGAGGAGTTTCATGAGTTCCGCCGCCGCTCCGTGGCGGAAACCTACAGAGAAGAAAAGACATCTCTGACGGGCATATTCGACCGGGGAGAACACCTCCTGGAAGGGGAGATCATCGCCATCGTCACGGGCATCATCGAGATCATCATCAACATCATCCCCAACATCAGCACCATCTCCATCTTCATCTCATCTCACCTCAAAAGTCTAACTTGTGTTGTAATCCGTACTATCTATCCTCTCTACCCTACCGGTGTTGATTGCTACCGTGTGATGAATCCTATTGAGTTTTGTTGGAGAAATATCATTGTGTCCAGATTGTTTATCATTTATTTATTCCCTCTGATCATGATCTCTTTTATGTCTTGTGTTAGTTACTTTAGTTCTTGAGGACATGGGAGAAGTCTAGTTGTTTGTAGTCATATGATGTTGAAGTAATATGTGTTGTTTGATATTTAAATTGTGTTGTTATTTTCCTAGTGGTATTGTGTGAGTCGAACACTCAACACTTCACCTTATTAAGGACCTAGGGGGATGCATTGTGTATAAATAATGCTTACGGTGGGTTGCCGGAGTGACAGAAACCTGAACCCCATTTGCACGCTTTTGCACAAGGGAACAATGGATCATCGATCGTATTGCTATGATTAGGATTTTGCCTTAATTACTATCTTGTATTTGCGGATGCTTGCAAGATGTTTAATCATAAGAGTGCATTTATCTTAGTCTTGAGGGTGTACTAGCATAGATCCACCCACTCAACACTTATCAACATAGCACATAGTACCGACGCGGAATATGGCGAAAGCACGTGACTATTTATCCCGTGTGTCCTCAAGAACTCTTTAGCCTTTATAAGTTCAGTTGCTAGGCCTATCCTTTTCTCAAAAGGATTGGGCCACTTGTTACTCCTCGGTGCCTTTTACCTTGCTCGCTTTTACCTTCTTATTGTTTATACCGAAAACCTCTAAAAAGTTATCTTTCAGTTCCTGCAGCTATTTCTTTACCAAAGTCACTTACCAATACCATTTTCTCCTCGTTGGGTTCGACACTCTTATTTATCGAAAACGCTACAAACGATCCCCTACAGTTGAGGGTCATAAAGTACTGTTTTCTGGTGCCGTTGCCGGGGAGATTAGCACTATTAGTAAGTGAAGTTGGTAAGGAAGTTTTTATATTTCTGTTTTTGTTTTGCTGTTGCTGCTCTTTGCCATTATGGACACCTCTACTCTTGGTTCGTTGTTTATGGGGAAACGCCCCACAACTATAGTGGTCACTCCTGCCCCTACTGAAATTGTGCCTTACAAAATACCATCTAGTATTATCAATTATGTCTTGGCTAATCATTATGCAGGAGATAGACATCCAGGTGAACACTTGCTATATTTATCACAACTATGTTCATTATTTAAGCTTGCAGGTGTATCAATGGAGTTCGTCATGAAGAAATTATTCTCTGTATCACTTATAGATAAAGCTTCAGATTGGTATAAGCTCAACAATAACTCACATCTACTTAATTGGCAAGAGCTTATGTCTCTCTTTTATACAAAGTTTTATCCTCTTCATGAAATTCATCGAGACAGGAATTACATCTATAACTTTTGGTCTCGTGATGGAGAGAGCATTGCTCAAGCTTGGGGGAGACTGAAGTCCCTAATGTTCAAATGTCCTATTCATGAACTCCGCAAAGGTGTTATACATACAAATTTTTATGCCAGGCTTTCTCATCAGGATAAGGAGATGTTGGATGCCTCCTCTAGCGGGGTATTTCAAACAAGAAGTATTGAAGAAAAATGGGATCTTATTGAGAGGATCCAGAAGAATACTAAAGACTGGGAAATCGACAAAGATATTGTACCCGCTATAAATTGTGAGCATGATTATATTATGAGCTATGTGAAAACTGATTATTTTAATACCTTTTGCTCTAAGATTGGTCTTGATTCCTAGATTATGATTGATTTTTGTAAGAACTTTGCCTCTCACATTGACTCTTCTAAGGAGGAGAAGGATCAGTATCATAAACCCTTTAAATAATTATCTGTTAATATTCATGTTGCTGACCCTATTCTGCCTGCTGTTTTATATGAAAAGCCCCCTTTTCCTACAAGGATATGGGAGCACTCTTTTGTGACAGGCATAATAAATAAAAGTGAGAGAAGAACTGACGAACCTGAGGATCAGATCAAGGTCGATCCTCAAGTTGCGGTGGTTAAATATTTAGTTACTAATAATGTTTCGGATTCCAACATAAATTTTTGTGCTGTTTCAACTAACATTGTTACTGTCAAGAATAAAAGCCCAATTTCAGGTACACCAGTTGTATCTGTCAAAATAGGAGATCACAATTATTACAGGCTATGCGATCTGGGATCAAGTGCTAGCGCTATTCCTCATTCACTCTATCAGGAGATCATGGGTGAGATTTCACCCTGTGAACTTGAAGAGATTGATGTTACTATTTATCTAGCGAACAAAGAAACTATCTCTCCCATTGGAATTGTGAAAGATGTTGAAGTCCTATGTGGAAAGGTAAACTATCCTACCGACTTTCTCGTACTTGGTTCAGTGCAAGATAGTTTTTTCCCTATTATCTTTGGTAGCCCTTTCCTCAGCACTTGTGGTGCTATAACAGATTGCAAAAAAGGTAAAGTTTCTGTTGAATTCAATGGTGGGCCATATGAATTTAACTTTTCTAAGTTCTCCAAGCAGCCTCGTGGTACTAATTTACCTAGTGATGATAAAATTATTGAAGATATTGCTTCTATTGCTATTCCTCCTAATGATCCTTTGCAGCAATATATGGGAGACCACGAGAATGATATGCATATGTAGGAGAAAAATGAGTTAGACGAAATATTCATAAGACAAACTGCTATCCTGAAGCACAACCTTCCAGTTGAACCTTTAGGAATCCTAGCACCACCAAAAGAAGACCCGATGTTTGACCTCAAACCACTTCCCGATATGCTCAAGTACGCTTATTTAGATGAAAAGAAAATATATCTTGTTATTATCAATGCTAACCTTTCAGGATTTGAAGGAGAGCGGTTATTGGAGACACTTCGCAGACACCATGGTGCCCTAGGCTATACCCTTGATGACCTTAAGGGGATTAGTCCATTGATTTTCCAACACACTATCAATCTCGAGCCCGATTCTAAGCCAGTTGTTGATCATCAACGACGGTTGAGCCCAAGGATGAAGGACGTGGTTAGGACTGAAATTCTGAAGCTTCTAGCCGCAGGTATCATCTATCCTATAGCTGATAGTAGGTGGGTAAGTCCAGTTCATTGTGTTCCTAATAAAGGAGGTATGACTGTTGTTCCTAATGATAAAAATGAACTAATACCTAAAAGAGTTGTTATTGGATATAGAATGTGTATTGATTACAGGAAGTTGAACAAGGAAACCAGGAAGAATCACTACCCGCTGCCCTTTATTGATCAGATGCTTGAGAGGTTGTCTAAAAACAGCCACTTTTGCTATCTTGACGTGTACTCCGTCTTCTCTCAAATTCATCTTAACATTGCCGATCAAGATAAGACCACTTTCACGTGTCCTTATGGTACTTATGCTTATAGGAGTATGCCTTTTGGTTTATGCAATACACCTGCTACTTTTCAGAGATGTATGTCTGCTATTTTTCATGGTTTTTTTGAGGAGATTGTGGAAATCTTCATGGACGATTTCTCCGTCTATGGAACTTCCTTTGACTACTGTCTCCACAATATTAATAAAGTTTTGCAGAGATGCGAGGATACAAATTTAGTTCTAAACTGGGAGAAGTGCACTTCATGGTTAACGAAGGGATCGTTCTCGGTCACAAGATTTCCGAGAGGGGAATTGAAGTGGACAAGGCGAAGATTGAAGCTATTGAAAGGATGCCCTATCCAAGGGACATTAAAGGTATTCGTAGTTTTCTCGGTCATGCTGGTTTCTATAGAAGATTTATTAAAGACTTTTCTAAGACCTCGAGACCCCTCACTAATCTTCTCTAGAAGGATGTTCCTTTTGTATTTGATGCAGATTGTAAGGAGGCTTTCGAAGTTCTTAAGAAAGCTTTGATAACCGCTCCTATAGTACAACCACCTTACTGGAAATTTCCCTTTGAAATTATGTGTGATGCTAGTGATTTTGCTGTTGGAGCTGTTTTAGGACAAAGGGTTGATAAGAAATTTAATGTCATACATTATGCTAGCAAAACCCTTGATAGTGCTCAAAAGAATTATGCTACTACTGAGAAGGAATTCTTAGCATTAGTGTTTGCTTGTGATAAGTTTAGACTTTATATTGTTGATTCAAAATTCATTATGCATACTGACCATGCTGCCCTTATGTATCTTATGGCGAAGAAGGATGCCAAACCAAGGCTCATCAGGTGGGTACTCATTCTTCAAGAATTTTATTTACAGAGTGTTGATAGAAAAGAAGCAGACAATCCAGTGGCGGACAATCTTTCAAGGATGGAAGATATACCGCATGACCCCATCCCAGTCAACGACAGTTTTCCAGACGAACAACTTGTCATTCTAAAAGTACAATCTCTTTCCGATCCTTGGTTTGCATATTATGCTAATTTTATCGTTGCAAAGTATTTGCCTCCAGGTTTAACATTTCAGCAAAGGAAGAAGTTCTTCCATGATTTGAGGCATTACTTTTGGGATGACCCTCATCTTTTCAAAGAAGGTCCGGACGGGATTGTGAGAAGATGCATACCGGAGCACGAGCAGAAGGACATTTTAGACAATGTCACGACAGTCCCTATGGAGGACATCATGCCGGTGAGAGGACCGCACATAAGGTTCTCCAATCAGGTTTTATTGGCCTACTCTCTTTAAAGATGCTAGAAATTATGTTTTATCTTGTCATAAGTGTCAGAGAGTTGGGAATATTAGTAGGAGGAATGAGATGCCTATGAATTACTCTCTAGTGATTGAGCCTTTTGATTGCTGGGGTTTTGATTTTATGGGTCCTTTTCCTCTCTCACACAAGTACACTCACATTTTAGTAGCTGTTGATTATGTAACCAAGTGGGTAGAAGCAATCCCTACTGAGAGTGTTGATGACAAGACATCTTTGAAAATGCTCAAAGATGTAATTTTCCCTAAGTTTGGTGTACCTAGGTATCTTATGAGTGATGGAGGATCACACTTCATGCATGGAGCCTTTAGAAAAGCTCTAGCCAAGTACGATTTCAATCATAGAATTGCTTCACCGTACCATCCTCAAACTAGTGGGCAAGTGGAGCTCACCAATAGAGAGATCAAGTTGATCTTGCAAAAGATAGTTAACAGTTCTAGGAAGGACGGGTCAAAGAAGTTAGCAGATGCTTTGTGGGCATATAGAACTGCTTACAAAAACCCCATGGGCATGTCCCCCTATAAGATAGTCTATGTCAAGGCTTGCCATTTGCCATTAGAATTAGAACACAAAGCTTTTTGGGCTGTTAGAGAGCTTAATGCTGACCCAAAGTTAGCTGGTGAAAAGCGTCTCATGAACTTGACTTCTCTAGATGAGTGGAGAAGTGAAGCTTACGAGAGTGCTAAAATGTTTAAGGAAAAGGTAAAGAAATGGCATGATAGAAGGATTCTGACACGTGAATTTAATGTTGGTGATAAAGTTTTGTTGTTTAGATATTGTTTCAGGTTTTCTCGAGGTAAACTACTTTACAAATGGGAAGGACCATTTCATATCGAAGAAGTATACCGCTCCGGTGCAATCAAGAATAACAATTTTGATGGCACCAAACCTCAAGTTGTGAACGAGCAAAGACTCAAGCATTACATGGCGGGAGACCCCGTCAATGTTGATATGAATTTAATACACACAACAACTCATGAAGAATATGTTGCAGCCCGATTTCAGACACCAGCAGAAGCACAATTAGAAAATGTATGTATTACGGTAAGGAAACATCGTGAACCACCATGAAAGTTCCATATTACAAGTTTTTGCAAAATATAGAAAATTCAGAGCCTAATTGGAGCCGGAGTCCTGGCCGCGCCGGGTGTTCGCCTGGGCACCCCGGAGTCCGTCTCCGAATCCACTTTGGCTCGTTACCTTCCTATTGTTGTAGAAATTTTTGCCATATATTTGTCCGGATAGTTCTGGCACGGTATCTCGCGAATTCGTGTGTTTTCTTCTCGAGCTGTTTCTGCCAGGAAATCTTTTAGCTAGACCTAGGTGCCATGGCTTTCCCAAGTTCCCCCAAGGACAAGTTCGTCGTCAACGTCATCAACTCTTACCTCGCTCAGGTGAAGAAGCACCCTCAAACCGTCCGGTTGGAGGACGGTGTTCTTCACCAAGAAGATCTAAAGGAACCTATCAAGGAGGGGAGCATCGAGGCTAGGCTAGAAGAAGTGGAGCAAGAAGTCTTCAAGTACAAGAAGATGGAGACGTTCTACAAGAAGGAGATGAGGGGGATGTTGTCAAGCATCACCGTGGAAGAAGAAAGAATTGATGAGCTCCAAGGGCAGATTTATGATCTGCACAACCAGAACTGTGAGTATGAACTAAAGTTTATGCGCATGGGTTTAGTTGTTGGAAGCAGGATCTTGGAGATTGAAGCCTCTCATGAGACCGGAGAACCTCTACCGTGGAAGCGCTTTGTCCAGTACTACGTGAACAACAACGACAACAGGAATGAGGAGTAAACCTCCTCGGGTAATGGCATCCCCTTAGCTTGTTCCAAGCTTGGGGAGTGCCCGGTATCTTTATCTTTATCTTAGTATTTTCGAGTCAAGTAGAGTCATATCATGTCTAGGGAAGTTATTATATGACATAGGTGTTTGCATTGAGGTCTATCACTCCTTGGTGGAGAGTCTTGTATCCGCGAGTGTGGAGTCGTCTATGATGGAATATCGATGAGAAGTCTATTTGTTCCTTCGTTGCGCTCGACATTCTCTTCATGCAATCGACCTTATATCAGGTATGGCTTTGAAAACTTTATTTAAATTTTGGCAAACATAGCTTTGGTCATGACAACATGCATGTTTTCTCAAGTAGCGACATAGACAAAACCTTTATGTTATTATGCTTGAAGTATTATGTTGACAAGGAAGACAACTTGATGTGTTATGCTTACCTTAATGTTTATGCTTTATATGTTTTGGATCTAAATTAGCATCAATTGTCTGTTCTCTAAAATCCTTTGCTAGCCAAATTATTAGCCAAGTAGATTTGTGCTTGTGCATCCATACCCTGAAACCAATATCCTCCATATGAGTCCACCATACTTCCTATTCGTGGTATTTCCCTACCACTCCTAAAAGTATGGAATTTATGCGTTATCCTTAAATGTTCAAAATCTTCTGTTTTGTGCCTCTTGTTTAGCTCATGAGGAAGTAGTAGGTAATTCATAATCTTCTTAAATTGGACAAGTTTTACCCCCAGATTGCATGTCTAATCTGCAAACCCATAATACGAGGAGGAACTGACATGAGTGCGCCCAGCTCGAAAGATATTACAACAAACAAACCCTTCTTCACGCTTGGTCTATGAGAAATCAGAAACTTTGGTACTGATAAACAAAGGAGATTAAGGGGATGTAATCGTCCCCACTTGGGAGCCGTTCCTCAAAACTTGTCCAGCTTGAGAAGTAATTGAGCTATTTATTAGCATTCGTTGACAAATTATGCACCTCCCAAAATTTATTTTCATTTTGTTTGATTTAAGGATAGCACATGAGTTTTCCCTGCTTGCCTATAACAAGGCCTTTCTTTTACTTTTATGTTGAGTCGGTTTTCCTACTTCCTCCTTTCACAAAGAGAACAGACACTTGATGTCGATGAGGATTCATCCATATAATGCTGCATTAAGTTTTGCCATGCCACATCATTGTTGGCATTATCTTTTGATAAGAAATTTGTTTGCGAAAACTTTGCCGAGCAAGCATCTTCCTTTGTGTTAACATTTTCACTTCATGACTAATAACATGTTCTTTCAAATTCTTCAAATTATTTCATTATAAAAAGTGAAAGAGCAAGAGTAAAAGTTATTAGTTGTCCTTTGACCAAGGATATGTTTGCCATAATTTGATGAGTTTTCTCAGCCCTACTTTTGATTATAATTTTTATTACTTTCTCATAAGGGCTTTATGAGTTGAGGTTGTTGTTGTGGATGCTTGAGTTTGGTGAAGCAATCATGATGCTTCTTGTACGTATTCTATTTATCGACACTTCACTCTCTAAACTTGTGGACAGGTTTACCGAGCTCAGTATTCTCTTGGGGACAAGCGAGGTCTAAGCTTGGGTGAGTTTATACGTCTAAAATGCATCACTATTTTATATATTAATTCTTTCCTATTCATTGATATATTTCATGTTATGATGCTATTCTTATGTTGTTTTGGCTTGTTTTACACAGTTTGCAACTTTCCAATGCCGAAGCAGCAGGCGTAGGATTCAGGGATAAAAAGTGGACGCTGAGTTGCTGAAACAGAAGACCTCCAAATCACCTGAAAATCGACGGAGGCCATTTTCCAGAAGGATGACGTGGACACGCAAAAGAAGAGCTAGAGGGGGCCACAGGGTGCCCAGGCGTCCACCTGGCGCGGCCCTCACCTTGGCCGCGCCGGGAGGGCACCTGGATCCCCTGGGGCCACTACCGGCTCCCCCCTCTAGCCTATATATCACTCGTTATCCTAAAACCCTAAAACAAGAGGAGTTTCGCGAGTTCCTCCGCCGCTCCGTGGCAGAAACATACAGAGAAGAAAATACATCTCCGGCGGACAGATTCCTCCGGGGAGAACACCTCCCGGAAGGGGAGATCATCGTCATCGTCATCACCATCGTCACGGGCATCATCGAGATCATCATCAACATCATCCCCAACATCAGCACCATCTCCACCACCATCCAATCTCACCTCACAAGTTTATCTTGTGTTGTAATCTGTACTATCTATCCTCTCTACTCTATCGGTGTTGATTACTACATTGTGGTGAATGCTATTGAGTTTTGTTGGAGAAATATCATTATGACCAGATTGTTTATCATATATTTATCACCTCTGATCATGATCTCTTTTATGTCTTGTGAGTAGTTAATTTAGTTCTTGAGGACATGGGAGAAGTCTAGTTGTTAGTAGTCATATGATGTTGAAGTAATATGTGTTGTTTGATATTTACGTTGTGTTGTTATTTTCCTAGCGGTGTTGTGTGAGTTGAACACTCAACATTTTGCCTTATTAAGGACCTAGGGTAATGCATTGTGTATAAAGAATGCTTACGGTGGGTTGCCGGAGTGACAAAAACCTGAATCCTAGTTTGCACGCTTTTGCATAAGGGAATAATGGATCATCGATCGTATTGTTATGGTTAGGCTTTTGCCTTAATTACTATCTTGTGTTTGCGGATGTTTGCAAGATGTTTAGTCATAAGAGTGCACTTATCTTAGTCTAGAGGGTTTTAATAGCATAGATCGACCCACTAAACACTTATCAACACAACACATAGAACAACGCGGATCCTCAAGAACGCTTTATCCTTTATAAGTTCAGTTGCTACGTCTATCCTTTGCTCAAAAGGATTGGACCACTTGTTACTCCTTAGTGCCTTTTACTTTGCTCGTTTTTATCTTCTTGTTGATTATATCGAAAACCCCTAAAAAATTATCTTTCAGTTCATATAGTAATTTTTTACCAAAGTCATTTATCAATACCTTCTGCTCTTTATTAATTTCGACACTCTTATTTATCGAAAACGCTACAAATAACCCCGACAGTTGAAGGGTCGGAGCCTCCCCGACCACCAGCTGTCGCCGCTGGAGGATTCGTGTGCCGCCTCGCCAAAACTTCTCTCCTCCGATCCGTTAGCCATCTGTTGTGCCCCCGCCTCCTACGTCCCGGCGACCACTCCCTCACCATCTACCGGTGTCTCCCCCGCCCCCTACCTTGAAGCTCGCCGTTGCGGCTCGCCTCCTCCGGGCTCCGCCGCCTCGCGACTACGGCATCCTCCCTGCTCCACCGCCTCGCGCCTCCGACCTCCTCTCGCTTCGCCACCGCGCGCCATCGGCCTCCTCCCTGATCCGCCGCCTAGCGCCTCCGGCCTCGTCCCTGCTCCGGTGCCATGCACCAGCGCCGACCGCCGAGTTCTTTTCGCGCACCACCAGCGGTTGTTGAGCTGCTGCGGAGGGAGCCACATGGAATTTCTCTTGGCAGTACAACGGCACGCTCCGCCACCGGTCGCAAGAAGAGCTGTGTGCAGGACCTCAGGCCGGCGGCTGCTCCTTCTACTGCCGCTTCAATGGGTACCAGGTCTGCATCTTGCCTCTCTTCCTCCTCCAGCTCCATGGCCACTTCACCTGACCCCCGATTGATATTGACTTGGTTCAAAGCCTCATGTCTGTACTTGCAGAATTCGTTACCGGTAAATCAGATTTCAGAACTGATTAAGCTGAGATGCGAAGTGTAAACTCGAAACACTTGACAGGACGAGTTGTTGTCTGGCGTGGCGTGGTTGCGGAGGGCCTCCGGCGACAACGCCTTCCGGGAGTACATCCAGAACAACGGCAAGACGCTCACGGAAGAGAATAACACCAACGAGTTCGGGTGGGACAACAAGCATCGGCCTCAATGTCCTCAGTTTCCAAGGTTCTGAAACCGCCTCTGCATCCGCCTTGCACCGTTTCTGAACACAACCTCTAAACATGAGTGGCTGGTTTGGTCTGCAGAAGTTCATAGAAGGTGAGGCGCTGTCAATGTAGACCTACAAGGAGTCCGCGGACAGCTTCATCTGCACCCTCACCCCGAAGTCGTCGTCGCCGCACATCCATCCCCGCTCCCTCCACTGACGGACCGGCGCCACCCACTGGATCAATAGTTCAAGTAGTCGCCGCTGCTCGGTACCTTATCCCGCCGCTTGAGGATCCATCCATACTTGAAGCTGAATTTTTGCATCTAATGGTTCCAATAGCTTTGCTCTGTTAAGATGTTGAAGCTGATTTTTTGCATCTAACTGTTCCAGTAGCTTTGCTCTGTTAAGATGTTCCTATCATCCATTTTAAGTTTAAAACCGTGTGTATTAACAGGTCCAACTTGTGATGAATTTTCGTGATGCATTAGTACTACTAGCCCGTGGATATCACCTACTAATTTCTTTCTCTTGTTATTTGTCCATCTTGAGTTCATCTGCTTATCAAGTTTTAAACCACCATCATGTTTGAGAACAAATTCAGTTTTGCTAATAATGGCAGTTCTCTGGCTATAAAACTGGTGGTTCATTTTGCTAAATGATGAGCTCTATAGTTACCATTTGTTTACTGCACCGGTTCAATGTATTTTTTTGGCTTCTAACTCTCTTGAGAAAGGATGTGCTATATTGGAATAATATAACATATATAAAAATTCTCAAATAACTTTAAGAAGATTTCAATGAAATAAGATCACTGAAACTGCATCCGGAATATAGTATGTCCACGGTAGAAATTATGTGGTGTGTTGTTGAATTAATTGTTTTTTGTGATTGATGATGCTGATATGTAGTGAGAAATTGAACTCGTTGTTATGCTACTATAATTCATGCTGTGCTTTTCAAACTACCCTGCTAGAAAATTTTAGAAATCTATGGAATGTTCAACAAGTAAATTCATGCTTTGTGCTTCAGATTAAATACGGTAGGACGTTATTGTTTTGTTGTGGTAGCATGACTCTTTTTTTAAGCGTAACGGTACTCATTTTTTTAAACTGTAACAATAACTCATTCATGCTTTATGCTTCATAATTGTCTACTCCTTTACACCGTCGCCGAGGATCCCCAGCCGTCGCGGTTTTCCACTGTTGCTGTGTGGTGACTTTTGCTGCTCCTTATTCTTGATGTCTGTCTGGTTGCTTCCACCTCTGCCGTTCAGCTACCATGCCACAAGAAAAATAATAGACGAAATCAAACACATCATATTGCTTTTTTATCCTTGGATAGGCATAATGAACTGAACAGGAATACAAAGCTGAGCTGATTTTTGTTGGCAGCTCCAGCAAGCCATCTTCGACGAACTGGACCATGATCTTCGGTTCCCATTTGTTCTAGGTATGCACTTAGCTATGCAGAGGCTAGCTGTGAACCCTTCCCCCTTTTATTGCTTTGATACAGCATTTTGAGTCAATAAAATATCCCCTCATTAAAAATAAAAGATCTTATTTGTGACATTATCGCAGGCTGGAAGGCTTAGATTCTTCTCCTGCAACCATCTCCAAACAAAGCATCCAAAACTTTTATGGACATCAGTTCTCTCAACCAAGTCCTGGATGGTTACTGTTATCTCTTGCATGCTCATTGAAATATTAATTCAATTATATTAATAAGTTTTACTTTGCTATCTGATTGTGCATTCTTGTTGAGTACGAGTTTATCATGGGGTTATGAAGATATGCTAGTACTGTTTTGCATATGTAGTAGTTCATTAGTTCATCCAGTTAAATCATCTTAGTTCAACTATATTGGTTGTGCCAAGAACAATCGATATTACTTAATCCTTCCTCCACACGAAAATTGATTTAGACTCTTTTTTGCAATCAATCACTTGACTGTCTCAGTTCAACTAGTCAAATCGTCTCACTTCAACAGTAACGACTCTTCCAAGAATGGTCAATATTAGTTAATCCTATCGAAACAAGAAATTGATTTAAACACTTTTGTCCAATCAATTAGTTGACTGTCTCAGTTCAAGTAGTTAAATCATCTCAGTGCAAGTATAACGACTACCAAAAATAGTCAATATTAATTAATACTTCCTCCACAAGAAATTGATTTAGCCTATTTTTTTTTGACTAATTAAATCATCTCAGTTCAACTATAATGCTTCATTCTTTACGAGGTGTTAAGCTGGAGGTTGAAACTAAAATAGATTGCATTTCAACTATTCGATTGACACTAACTAAAGGTAGACATTAGTGCATGAAACTCCTTTGTTTGGAAATGCAGGGATCCAGTTGGACAAGGATCTGCATGAAGCACTGAGTAACAAGGTCAGTACCCTGTCTATGATCAGTAATCTTGATCCTAGCAGTTCTTCCTGGCTGAAACTGAAACGGAAACACTTGTTTCGGCAAAGCTTGCTCATTTCCTCTGTGCTTCCCTTGTGTATCCATCTAGCAGGAACAACTAGTCGGGCAGCTACTCAAACCGAATGGCGCTGCTGACTCGACCAGCAGCAAGGACTGCACGTCCAATGGGCATTGCTCAGGTACATCAAGGGAGCAATGACTCATACCACTGCTGCAACTCTTGTTCTGAAGGATAGAGAGCAGCAGATAATGAAGACGGTGCCGGTGACTCGGGAACCGGTGATTGTGTTGTCGTTGCCGCTGCCTAGCGACGTGCTCGTCCAAATTTCTCCTTCACTGATGATGCTTTTCCCCCAACCGGAATAATATCTTGGCACTATAGATTATTCCCTTGGTGTTCTATTACAGAGCTGTTATTATTTACAGATTTCAACTCTTATTTCTTTGATGTTTCAACAACAGAAGAATGTCTTCTTGATTGTTAGATTGAAATTTTGGTCAGTACTTGATGGCCTTGTACTGCTGTACACTATCCGAACCTTGTAAAATTATTGACCGTCAAGAAGAATGGAACTATGTCATCCATGAAAAATTTGCACTAAATCATCAAAAGATGCATGTCCTATTTCATATGGTTCAGTTCATCTATTTATTTATATTAAGTTCATATGGCCTCTATAGCTAAAAAGGATTCTCACCATCTACATTGAATTGCAATATGAAAATGAAATGTGTATGTTGTACTCTCTTCCTGCACAATGCATTTTTTGCTGGATCATTGGTTTGATGCATGATTATAATATTTATTTGTATAAGTTGAAATTTTTGAAAAAACCATGAGGTACAAGCATTGTTGTAAAATTTCATCGGTTTGGTTCGTAAAAAAGTTATGATGCTAGTGAGAACAAAATTTGAAAATTCAAATATGTGAGAACTGTAAGTTCAAAAAAAAAGCTAGCGACTATGACACGCGGTGCGGTGCTCATTATTTTGTTGGTACAAACACAACTATATCGTCAATACGACTATGGCACGTGGCGCGATACTCGTTATTCTGTTAGACCACCCCCCCCCCCCACACACACACACAAGCACAAGTCAACTCTCAGACTCTCCTTCGATGCGATTTTTGGCACGCCATGTCATTGCCTCCTTCGTCTCATTCCTGAATCGCCTCGCGCTAACGCCGATGGGGCAACCGGTTCAAACATGGTTTCATCGTCAATACAAAGCACGATTGCGTCGTTAGTACTACTATGACTTAAAGTAGTTGGGGGTAATCAGTTCAAACACTGTTGCATCACCAGTATGACTATGATAGCCACCTTACCCCCACAATTCAATTCTCGAAGTTGCCTCTTCATGAACACGAGTGAGAACAATCAGTTCAGAAACGGTTGCATCATCTATACAAACATGATTGTGCCATCAGTACGACTATGAACTAACACTGATGGGGGAAACTAGTTCAAACACGGTTGCATCATCAATACAACTATGGCCTAACGCGGATGGGCCAGACAATTAGTACAAACACGACTGAGCCGTTAGTACGACTATGAGCTAACACGGATGGGGGTAATCAGTTCAAACAAGGCTATGACGTTAGCAAAACTATGACATGTGGTGCCATTCTAGTTATTTTGTTTAGGTCTCCCCCTCCCCCCCCCCCGAAAAGTCAAGACTCGGACTCCTTCGCATGAACATGGTTGGGGAAATCAGCTTAGACACGACTGCACCGTCAATACAAACACAGTTGCGCCATCAGTACGGCTATGACCTAACACGGATGGAGGCAATCAGTTCAAACACGGCCGCACCGTCAATATGACTATTACACGAAGTGTGGTTCTACTTTTTTTAGGCCCCCCTCCCCCCATAAGTCAAGTCTCAGAGCCTCCTCCGCATGAACGCGGTTGGATGTAATCAGTTCAGACAGGGTTGTGTCGTCAATAAAATACGGTTGCACCGTCAATATAAACACGGTTGAGTCATCAATATGGCTACGACCTAACGCGGATGGGGGAAATCAGATCAAACTCCTCTTCATCGTCAGTACGACTATGACACATGGTGCGTTGCTGGTTCACTTTTGCTTCCCCCCATGAAAAAAATATATATAGAAAATGGGGCCTATGGATTCACCAACATACCATACAATCAGTACAAGCGCATCTGTGTCATCAGTACACCTAACACCTAACTTGGATGGGGGAAATTAGTACAAGTATGGATGATTTGCTAGTACGGGTAAGACCTAACACTCATGGGTGCAATAAGTTCAAACTAAAACTAAACCAAAAACTTAAGTCTCGTACTCTCCTCCACACACGACGCCACGACACGCTTGGACTCGAGCTAACGCAAATGGGACAATCAATTCAAACATGAACGCGCCATCAGTACGACTATGATACACACTTTTTTCAATACAAATTTCATCGCATCCAAAATAGTTCTTAAAACATATTGAATTAAAAAAAGTTCAACATGAAAAAGTGGCCTCTTTTCAATAGATTTTCAACGGTATATCATTTACTAAATTTCGACAAATGGTTAAAAAGTTACGACTAAAACAGTACCGAAAAAGAGAATAACTGTAAAACTCATCAGTTCAAACCCGTAGATCACACAGTTCGTGTACTCTATTTTTCTGACGGAAACACAACAAGATTTGTTTTCTTACGTTCCAAATTACTCTTAAACGTTTGATAATTTGTGAAAACTTTCAACATGAACGGTGTCACATTTTTTTCTATCTTTCCAACGGTATATTATTTTCCCTATTTCGACACACTTGTAAAACAATCGTATTCAAAACTACATTTGACCGTATTCTAATTTGTTTTAAAACCGTAAGAATTAGAAAAAACTTTATATACATTTTTTTTGCATTTTCAATAGCTTTCCAACGCCGTATCATTTGCGTCAATCCGATAAACGGTTTGCAAAAAAACGGAGAAAAAATGATCCGCCTAGATATTTACCTTTTTTTCAAATTACTTTTAAACCGTCTAAAATTAGAAAACTCTTTCTATAATACAACTAGCGGAATTTCATAAGCTTTCCGAAGACATCTCATTTTCTCAATTCCGACAAACCGTTTAAAATGGCGTAAAAAAAACGATTCACGTTTTTGAATTTGAAAAAACGTATTTTGAAAACTTCTCAAAAACCGTAAGGATTTTGCAAAAAAGTTCTGTATTAACTGGAATGGCACTTTCCATAGCTTTCCAACGGTATATTATATGCTCCATTCCGATAAATAAATATCCGTAAATTGTTTTTTGAACTAGAGCGGTGCACAGTACCGCCCTTTGCGTGCGTCAGTTCAAACCCGTGCTTTTGTCAGTTCTAAGTTTGTAACAGAATATATATAGCCGATCTATTTTTTCTAATATTAGCAGAATAACTATTCTGCTAACACTCCTAAACTGCATCGAAGAGCTATGCGCACTGCTTTCATGTACATTGCAAAGCTGCATATAGGAGAGCGGGGAACTGCATCGATGGTGCAGTGTTTGCAGTTAGATTGATCAATTTCGTTTGTTTAATTGTGTTCGCGCTGTTCTATTAAGTGCTTAAACACACATTTCTGCAGAAAAACGACGAGAATCATTTTGTTGGCCGATCGGTCTATGTTCTTTCGCCTGCGCAGTAGCTTCTCATCGTCTGTGCGGGATCATATTTGATCTTTTCACCATTATTTTGGTTGTTAATATGTTCGCGATCCTGTTATGTGTTACTCCGTGGTCAAATCAGTTGCAAATTTGATCAATTTTTGGATCATTGGTCGAATTTGGCCCCGTTCGGGCGAAAAGCCGGGAAGGACTCTGCACCCGTGTCCGGCGTCAAATTCTTATGTTTTATTTGTGTTTTTCGTGTTGATTTCGCCAATTACGCGTCGTCTGATACTAATCTGTATGTATATTATCAGATTAAGTTGTTGATTTTGAATAACTAATCTAATTTCTGCTCTTGTGTTCGAGCGGGCGCCACGGGTGTGCTTGTAACTGAAGATCTTTTTGATTTTTGCGCGATACGTATCATTTAGAACTGCATTATAAGCTTGTTTTTCTGTTTGCGAATCGTGGATGGGGGACAAGGCATAGTGTGTTGTTAGTTTAATTAGTTTTTGCTTTGTCAAGCGCCGTGCACTACATTAGTTTGCAAGGCGAGCTGCATTTGTCATTCGTACCACACTGCTTTATTTATCAATTTTTGGTTGGTCACTGTATATATTTATGGCTGGGTCCATTGCCTCCGCTCCTACCTTATCCAGGGCGTCTCTCCTCCTACCATATCCTCTGCGGTGAACACTGCCTCCCCTCCTCCTGGATCAGTTTCCGTCTTCTCCCCAACCAGATCCTACGCCCTGCAATGGATTGCGCGCGCGGCTTCCTGGCAAGGATGGAGCCCATGTTTGAGACTGCGTTTTTTCTGAAGGTTTGGTTATGAACCAGAGGCAGTGGCACATCGCGCTCTGCTCCCTGTTGTATTCTCCAGTTATTGGTTTTCGGGCTCCATTCGTCAATCAAATGACTGATGACGATGTCAATGATTCATGGGTATGTATTTTTTCTGCATATCTTTTCCTTTGTTCTGTGTAGTTAACCCTATCTGGATATTGTGGTAGTATTAGTTTCTGAAGAAACATTTTCACGAGTACAAGTGAACTGCATTCCCATAGAGTTTATTATGAAGATTGTAGCAGTATTAGTTTCTGAAGAAACATTGTCATTTAGTACAAGTGAACTACTTTTTCTGCATATCTTTTCCTTTGTTCTGTGTAGTTAACTCTATCTGAATATTGTAGTAGTATTAGTTTCTGGAGAAACATTTTCACGAGTACAAGTGAACTTCTTTCCTATAGATTTTTATTATGAAGATTGTAGCAGTATTAGTTTTTGAAGAAACATTTTCATTTAGTACAAGTGAACTGCTTTCCCATAGATTTTTATTATGAAGATTGTAGCAGCAGAAGCAGTTGAAGCTTTCCTTTGTTATACCTTATTCATATTTGTTCTTGTTTTGTAGAAATTCCCTTCTGGTCTAGTCAGGGTTACGAAAAGTTGTGTTAATTTGGTCTTGGTTAGCAATAATGGGTATCATAATGTTGATGTCATGTATTCTGTTGGCTCTGATGATTGTTTGGTTCTCAAAGATTGCTGGAAGGAATTGGTGGAGGAATCTGGTCTTCAGGCTGGGGATGTTGTCATGGCTATTTTTATAGGCATGCAAATTGTTTGGAAATCAAGCTAAATTTGCTTTAGATCAGTTCTGCTTGAGCAACAGCAGCATGAAACAATTTGTTGTAATAATTTGCCATCTTGTGTGGCATCTAGTTTATTTTCTAGAGAAATCTGACTTGCATGGTAAACAATGTTTTGTCTTTTTGCTGAAAAGGCAGTGAAACATTATCTTAATATTTGTGTTTGTCAAGAGTTTTTTGATTCATTACTGATAAAATGCAGTTTGTGAACTTGCATGCGTGTAGTTAACATTATCTTAATATTGTAGTAGTAGCAGTTTGTGAAGAAAACATTATCACTGAGTATAAGTAAACTGCTTTCACAGAGAGTTTTTTATGTGTATCTGTAACAGCCCAGTTTTCACAAAAATCAAAAATTTTGTTTTCGGTGTGAATTGTTTGATTGTCTGATTTGTTTGCGGTGTTTGCATCCCCGATTTATCGATCGGCGATTATCTTTTCCCCCTCTTATCTCGTATCGGACGAAGACCGACCCTTGCCACCCTGACACTCGACCTTTGCGACACCGGGTTTCACCCGATCACCGTCGCGAAAACTGCACGAGACCAGCCGCAGCCAACGGAACAAAAACCCCATTTAATAATTAAACGGGTTATTTTTATAGCGCGCCGGAAAGTATTTTCGGAACGGTTCCAGCGCGAGGTGAATGCCTCCGGCTCGACGCACTCATCGCGCAGTTCGAAGTTTTACCCGAATCGGAGGTACTACGGACCCCCGACGGTCAGAAACGTGAGCACCGAGCGCGCGAGAGAAAAACCGGGGATGTTTTTGCAAACTGCCAGCCACCGGGGCTATATAAATACCACCACACTCCCACCCATTTCTAGGGTTTCCATAGCACAAAATTTGCAGCCACCCCCTTATCAATGCCCCCAATTTCGCAGTTTGCCCAATTTCCCCCCAAAATCCTAGCCCCTCTCGATCTGGACCGTCGGATCTGCGGATCCAACGGCCCAAATGCGTTTTGCCTCTCTCCTCTCTCTCCCATGGAATCAGCCCGTAGCTGCCCGAGCCCGTGGAGCTCCTCACCACCGCCTCCGGCCTCCGCGCCCGCGCCGGCGAGCCGCCGGCAGCAGCAGGCCGCAGCCGCCGGAGCCTCCCCAGCCGCCTCATCTCCTCCTCCCGCTCCCTTCTCTTCCTCTCCCTGTCTCCTCTCACCGCCCCTCGTCTCCCCCTGCAGGAAACCAGCCGCGCCATGAAGGGCCGCCATGGAACCCCCCTGGAGCTCGCGCCGCCGCACTCCCCTGGCTCCCCGTTAGCAATTTTCATCTAGGGTTTTTTTTCCTGTCTGTTTTAGGTTGCTGCCTAGGGTTTGATTATTATCCTTTTTTGCTTGTAGATATAGCATGGCTTCTCCTACTAGAAGAAGTCCAAGGTTTGGAGGTTTGTAGTTCTATTGTAATTTTTCTTCAGGCAGATACTTTTTTTTTAATTTCCTTTAGATAATACATCTTCTTCATCACCAATTGAGCCTCACCAATCAGCATGGCCGCCCCATCTGGTAATTTTTAATGTCTTTTTTCCCCATTTCGCCACACTATTTTTCGGAGAATTTCACCACCTGTCAACTTCTTTCTCACCAAGAAGAAGGCAAAAATCTGATAGCACTTTTTTGTTATGGAGAACTGCATGTATTTATTTTTTTTGTACATGAAAGTTCACTGCATTTTATCTTGTTTGTTAACTGCTTTTCTTTGAATGAAATAGTGCACTTCATCACAGATTTCCTTACTAATATCCATTTTCAGACATGCTGGCAAAATTTATATGAACTGCCTCAAGTTAATTGTTTTCAAATTTTGTCATGAAATGAACTGCATTAAGTTTTTAATTGCTTATTTTTGTTGCTTGCAATAGTGCACTGCATTTTTAAATTCTATATGTTAATGAACTGCATTAAGTTATTTTGTGTCCATTTTTCTCTTATCTTGTTTAAAAGTGCACTGCATTTGTTGTGGCACCCCGGCTCAGAGGACCGGAACACCCCGTGCTCCAGCCCAGAGATCAAGTCTTCTAGAACACGACAATCCTTGATATAGAACCGAACAACTTTCTATTAACAAATATACGAGTACAAGGGGGTTTATTACAACGCTGGCGGAGCGAGACGGAGAACAAGCTTGCTCCTCAAGCTCGCCACGGATCTACATCAAGCAGTAGACTATCCTCACTAGCAGCGGAATATAACTCGGCAGCGGAACAACGGCGACAGTGATGAACTCCACTCCACAGGGACACTGGCTGTGACACCTCCTAGATCGCAAACACCGAGAATGTTGTCCTACGCATCCAAATCTCATCCTTCAAGTCTGGCATGACTCGCCAGGTCAGTACATCGAATGTACTTGCAAGCTCACAACATCCAAAACACCAAGGCAAAACAATAATATGGCAGCAGGTTAAAGTATATTAGTGAATTAACCATATGAGCATCATCGTAATACAAGCAGATAATCATCAAGCATTTTATCAGCATTAAGAATAATGCTCCCACAATCATCGTTTAAGGTCACATGGACCCCACATGATCCTCGCACGATCATGTGGCCTACCTCGGAGTCCTTATAGACTCAAGCACCGGGTCTACTCATGACCATCAACATACCTGGACCGTCGCACGATCGTTCAACGGGTTAGGTGTCCTTTGTTACCACCCAACCAATCCTGCCATCGCATGACTAACAACTTCACAACCATACACCGAACTCATGTTGATCTCATGGTGTGACCTACTGTGAACTGTGTACAATACCATGGACTAGGCTATTCGAATAGATTTGTGTGACTCTGTAGAATTTGTGCACTTTACCCACACTATGGAGTTCTTCCTCCATCCAGTACCTTGGACTTGTCCCACAGGAACCTCGGAACTCGTACCATAGGAGTGGACTAGGACTTCTCCAACGAGACCATCCTACCGCGTGTCTCCCTTAACGTATCACCCGACATACTTCGCAAGCTATGCCTTGGGTAGCATCGTGTCCTCCAGACACACCAGCCATCGCATGGCAACTGACCGTCGCACAGTCCATAAACTTTGTCCCAATCGGGGATGGGCCCAATAACATAACCGGCTCTCAAGACTACCGCCGCCTACCTGATCAGGGTAGCCGTGCGCGTGTAGCCTCCCCTACCTTGGTGATACGCATAAGAGAACCCACAGATAGACCGAGCCAAGGCCTTCACATACAAGCGAATGTGGTTGCACTGATAAGTCCATTTCGGTGGCACCTGATCAACTTGTCCCAAGCATGTCTCCAACAACATACATAACAAGTATCAGGTGCAACATGAGCATTCATAATATGGCAATACATGTGGAACAACCCAAGGCACAATTATATTTCTACCATTTCAAGCATGTTTATATGATTAGCTTAACCAGGTTAAATGATCAATATGATATCAACGTGACATTAACATATAGCATTATCATGAGAACGGTGGAGATTATGATGCATACAAGTATAACACAGTAATGACTTGATCAGATCATAAACATAACATAACAAAGGCATATCATGATAATCATGGTTTCAAGCATATCATGGATATAACATGATAATACTGTGATTAAAGCATATCACAATAGCAACATGATAAAAGCATATCATGAAAGTCGTATCACTGAAGGTTAAATCATTTTCAAAGCACATCAAAGCTTTACGAAGGTGCACAAATAAGTTGTGGCTTGCCTTCACCAATGGGGTGTGAAGAACCGCCGGATCTCCAACACAAGAAAACCCCGCAAACATTTTCAACATAAATCAACGGACAAAAAGGTCAAACATCACTTTGAATTTACCAGAAAATAGCAACAACAAAACATGGCATGAAACCTATGCTAAAATGAAGAGGTGCTCGAGACAAAATCAACTAAAAAAGAATCACCCCGTTTGGACTTACAGTTGCGGAGATACGAGGGGGACAAGATCAGGGGCCAATCTGCAATTATGGATTTTCTTATGGGTCCCTGTCTGGATTTTTCGGTGGCGCCTCGGACGAAATACGCTTTTGGCACAGAAGAAACGCATTTCGTGCTGAAGAAGAAAGGAATACGCCTTCCAGAAGGGAAAGTGTATTCTGGGCCAAAGCGGAGGAAAATGCGTTTTCCCGTGGGGGAAACTTATTTTTGGAAGGGCGCCTCCACATAAAAAAGGGCCCGGGGTCAGTCGCTGAAGAGCGGGGCCCGCACGTCAGTCTCACCTCCTCCTTTGCTTCCACACGACGGGGCTGCGGGGTAGGGGAGGTCCGGCCGGTGCGGTGGCCGCCGAGGGCCGATGCGGGAGGGGCCGGCGAGGTGCCCGCCGGGGCGCGGCCGCCAGTGACCACGGGGCCACGAGGGGGTGGCCGGCGGCGCCATTCACCCGCGACTGGGTGTTAAGGTTCCGATAGGTGGAGCGTGGCGGCCGGGGCTCCCTGGCCCGGGACGACAGCGACCCTTGGTCGGCAAGATGTTGGAGGAGGGGCGCGGGGCCCTGGACGCTGAGGCGACGGGATAGGAGGAGGAGGGGGGCGTGGCCGACGTGGAGGGGCCACGGCGACGACCACGGTGGCCGTGGGTGGCTCATACAGGTAAGGGTGACCAGGGGCTTGTGGAAAGGGGGCCGGGGCAAGGAGAGCTCGGGGAGGCTGTTGGGTGCTCTGGGAGGGCTTGGGCGCGGGCTATAAGTAGCCGGACAGAGATGTCCGAGGAGGAAGACGACACGCAGAGCGACCATGGAGTGGGGCTAGCTGGCGGCCTCGAGAGGCTTCGAGGCGACTCGGGAGGCTGGCCTGGCGCACGCGAGCGGCGCAAAGCCGTGCGGCACGGACGGACAAGATGCTAGGTGACGGGGTGGACTGTGGCAGGATGGCGACGTGACCAGGGCGCGAGCAGAGCACGCCCGGAGCACCGCATGTGCGGCCCAGGGGCGTGGCCACAACGGGGAGGTTCAGCTGGGTGGGTTCCATCGTGGCCAGCGGTGTCTAGGGGAGGGTCCTTCCTTCCCTGAGCACTGTGGTATGCTTGGTTGGGAAAATGCGCTACTGTGGTGAGCTGGACTCCTCTGTAAAGGTTGATGCAGCAATCTTGGGAAAGAAGCAGAGCTCACATGGTGGAGGTTGGGGTGGTGCTAGGTTGTCACATGGTTTAGGGTTGGAAAGTACTAGAGGTCTGTGGAGTTTGGGCTCAAATGGATCAATGCACATGGTACTTCCTTTGCGGAGGCTGAAGGTGTTTGTACTGTTGTGTGGCTAGCACATTGCTCCCCTAAGCATGATTTTTGGCTGAGCTTAATCCTACATTAGGGTGAGTAGGTTTACCAAGTTTCACCTCAAATGGAGCAATGTAGCTAGTACTTCCTTTGCAAGGGTCCAATTGGACCAGAAATGCAAAGTTGAAGCTAGCACCTCATAGGATTGATGGAATTGGCTGAAAATTGGTGTGGTGGGGTTATTTGGTGTGGTTCCCAAGTGTGTAAAATTTCATGGCCATTGGAAAAGCCTAGATATAAATTGCTTCACAAGGTGTCCTGCTGACGAGAATCTTACACTTTATGATTTACTCACATGGGTAGTTGGATTTGGCTCAAACTTGGTTTAGTCATTTGGGTGTGGGAATAGGCACCAAAAGTTTCAAGGCAACTGGGTAACCCTATCATGCACTTGCTTCACAATGCCCCCTTGCTGCATCCAAACTTTGGGAATTTATTGTGGGAGTTTGGCTTGGCAAATGATGGTGTAATTTGGTGTAGGCTCATGATATGATCACAAGAGGTTGCACAAAAAGTTTCACCAGCAATGGATAAGGAGAAATGGCACTCCTTTCACAAAGCTCCAATCTGCCCCCATAGACAAATGCATTTTTCTAGAGGAAAATCCACTTGGGCCATGCAATGTTTTTGGAGAATTTGGGAAGATGGCATGAAGGATAGGTGGGAATTATTTGGGGATTTATGGAGAAATATAAATATGGGTTGGTTCACAAACCTCAAATAATTGGAATATCCCTTTTATTGGAAAAGGAATATATGGCTTGAATAAAAATGTGGCTTGGATGGGATATATCAAAGGAATGACATGGGAGAGGCTAGGGAACAAGGGCTAGTTGAGCATGGAAACAATATATGCTCAAGTTTCAAGTCCAAAGAGGTGCTCAAAATCAAATCAAATGGCAAACCCAAAAATAAATCAGAAAAGTTTTTGGAAAAAGAAAGTTGCAAAATCCAGGGTGTCACAAACCTACCCCCCTTATAAAAATCTCGTCCTCGAGATTTGGTTGCTCAGGGAACCTTGGCAAACTTACCGTCCTTAGGAAACTTATTGCTTCTCGGGTTTCCTTTTTACTGCATACTATTCCCTCAGTAGCATCCAATATCTTTGGCTCAGGGGGCTTGATTCACCCAACCCATATCTCAGACTGAATGTTCTTCCTGTCCATATCAGATCCTTTCCCGCTGACTTCCATCCTCGCGTCTGCTGACTTGTATGATAACGAGATGTGTTGTCATAGGCCGAATCCTGACGATACTCATTCCGTTCTCGAGGTATCTCAGACCTTATCCGCGGCACGGTCTTGAACCCTTGGTATCGGCCTCTTAGAGAAAAAGGCTTGGACATCATGGGTAGTTGGTATCTTAGAATGCTCACCGTCGTGATGTCCCATTGTACGAGACTTGGAATGTCTGCACTGGGAGTTGCATCGCTTTGCTTACGGCCAGCCCATCTTGAGTATGAGTTTTGGCCGGGGCACAAATTCCGAATGTTTCCTCATGCCGAGATTCATTTGTTATGATGCCATATCCATGGGTGGAGATTGACCATGTGACGCTCCGACGCGGTCCTTATAGTAAAAATGCTGAGCTGGGTCGGTGACCTTCGGCGAAGCAGACTGGAGTATCCCGGCAGGACGGACAATTCCGAACTTGAGTAAATGCTCGGGCTGACGGGCTTGGTACGCGGTCCTTTGCCCATCGAGTGATATTTCTTCGTTGTAGATGTCCACGGTGATTCATATGGCTTCCACTGATCGAGGCAAAATTTGACTCTGAGGTCCATACAATTCATTCTTTTGTGGTACTCGTCGGGCTTTGAAAAAGTTGCATACTTTTGACAGCTTGTGAGGTGCAACGCTTGCTCTTGTAGCATATATTGTAGCAAGGTTCAACGTATGCCATGCCTGTCTGCCCGGGGTCTTTCTATTGCGACAATCATCTTCCTATACTGGCTTTACTCTCATCAACATTCTTTCCTTTGTACTTCTTGCATAACGACTCATTATTCTGTCGGAATCTTCCTCTGAGACGGACGGGTTACCTTCAACTTTTGTCCCTTGGATCATCATGATAATCTCAGTGGCAATGAATGGGGCCTCAAGATTATCCTTCTTCGGGGCCTTGTCGGACGTGAGGAGATGATCCTCGTGGTTGGGCAAGATCAATACTTAATTGATTCCTTTCCTCAGGGTGTTCCTTCATGGCTTTGTCAGTCTTTGTTCCAGGCTGAGGTGCGTATCTGATTCTTCCGTTGACTTGTCTTCCGAGGGTTGCGGTTTCTCACCGCTGTTCATATGTATAACTTTTTCTTGATTACGAGCATGGTGGTATCCATATCGAGGTAGCTCGCATCCCTGAGAAGAATGCCCATAGAGTGTGCGGGCTCTGACGATGCTGAAGCCTTTACTGTTTTTGAATGACTGGATTTCTGACAATACCGTTGCAGGCATGATAACGTGTCGAGGAAGGCTGGGTGGCTTGTCTGTGAAGCTTGGCCGGGGTAACTTGCCGGGGAAGGCCGGGTGTCGTACCTCAGAAGATTTCTCTGGTGGTGTATCGAGGAAGGCGGGGTTTTGTACACGGGAAGCTGCCTTGATAGCTTGCTGAAGAAGACTGGGTTGTCTTGTCTCGAAAGTTTGCCTCTTTGCACTGTGGTTGCATCGGTCACTTGTGCTGGAGCTTCTACGGCAGATCACTATAGACAGCTGGGTAGCTTGTGCTGGAATCCATCCACGGGGCGTACTGAGCATGGCTGGGTGTCTTGTACCATAAGCTTCACTTGGTGACGTGTGGTGGAAGACTGACTATCTTTGCCAGGAAGATGTCCCAATAGCCTACAGAGGAAGACTGATACCCTGTATGTGTCGGCTGTGCATGGTATCTTGTTCACGGAAGTCTAAGGTTCTTTATGTCCGAGATTTTCCCATGGAAGCATGTGTACAAGGATGACAAATTTGCTGACTGCTGGCTTAATAGAGGGGAACATTTCTTCCAACCATTTCTTTGCTGGATAGGGCGTCATGATCCGTTCTGACCGTCTTCCGGAATATGCCAAAATAACTTGCATCGGATAATATTGTCACTGGTGTATGTTGTGCCTCGGGTGCATATGTTCATGGGTCAAAAATTGTATCTTCCTTTGCTTGAATCTTTGCAGCTGTCGCAGTTTGTGCTGACTTGATGCGGGTGATGGCTTCGGTAGCATCCATACGTGCGCCATCCACTTCCAATGCAATTGGGTATGTTTCCCTTTGCTGATTTCCTAATTCATTGCGGCCTTTCACTGATGGAATCTTCATGGCCATCACGGTTACCGGAACGATGCTGATTTTATTCAAAAATTTATCCAGGCATAACTCATACTGGATCGAAATATTCCCAATACATTCTGTGTGAATCCTTCTTGACTTGGTGATTTCATGATGCTCTGCGATCTTGTATTGAGTCTTCGGGGTATGCGGGGTTATGAGCAATTTTCCGTCGGGGTGGATAAGATGACACCAAAGAACCAAACGAAGAACCAAATGAAACCCAACGAAGAAATCCAACGGAGCGAAGATCGACATCAATCGATAGAAGAATCAACTCAAAAGCTTTGGCGGTAGTCGATGACCATCTGAATCCCTTGCATAACACCGGCGAATAACCTTGTAGCCACCAGAACGGTCGTTACAACTCAGATCTGGGACGTTATTGGAATAGCTCATCACTTCTCAAGATGGCTGACCGAGAATCAACTCAGAGCATGAGACATGGTCGATAAAAGGAATGCAGAGGTCCCCTAAGACGGCCGAGAAAAAAACTTAGAACATAGGGTCTCCACTTCGAAAAGAAACTCAACAACTGCCCGAGACGGCCAAAAAGCAGCTCAGAACACGGGTCGGTTGTTGAAAAGAGAAATAAAAAGTAGGCATCCACCCCAGACGGCCGACAACGAATCAGCTCAGAACCAGGCGTGGTGGCATTATCCAAAAGAAAGCGAGCAAGGGTTCGTCAGAGTCACGTGCTACCTGCAAAATATATCCGCTAAACATCAAAGAACCAAATAAGCGATCGACGAAGAAATTCGACGAAGCGAAGATCAATAGCACCGAAAGTGCATCGAGATCACACACAAACAAGACCACATATTATCGCTACGCACAACAACAGGCAACATGGAAGACGACTACTACTCATGCTACAACCAAATGCAGCAATCAAGGGTATCACACAAGCAAGCTATAAACTCTAGCTCTAACGTCCTTCTAACGTTCGCGCGGGCTAGCGTGTCCTACATCCAGTCTTGCTCTGATACCAAGCGTTGTGGCACCTCGGCTCAGAGGACCGGAATGCCCGTGCTCCAGCCCAGAGATCAAGTCTTCTGGAACACGGCAATGCTTGATATAGAATTGAACAACTTTCTATTAACAAATATACGAGTACAAGGGGGTTTATTACAACGCTCGCGGAGCGAGACGGAGAACAAGCTTGCTCCTCAAGCTCGCCACGGATCTACATCAAACAACAGACTATCCTCTCTAGCAGTGGAATATAACTCGGCAGCGGAACAACGGCGACGGTGATGAACTCCACTCCACAGGGACACTGGCTGGGACACTTCCTAGCTCGCAAACACCGGGAACATTGTCCTAAGCATCCAAAGCTAGTCCTGCAAGTCTAGCATGACACGCCAGGTCAGTACATCAAATTGACTTGCAAGCTCACAACATCCAAAGCACCAAGGCAAAACAATAACATGGCAGCAGGTTAAAGTATATTAGTGAATTAACCATATGAGCATCATCGTAATAAAAGCAGATAATCATCAAGCATTTTATCAGCATTAAGACTAATGCACCCACAATCATCGTTTAAGGTCACATGGACCCCACATGATCCTCGCACGATCATGTGGCTTACCTCGGAGTCCTTACAGACTCAAGCAACAGGTCTTCTCATGACCATCAATATACCTGGACCGTCGCACGATCGTTCAACGGGTTAGGTATCCTCTGTTACCACCCAACCAATCCTGTCATTGCATGACCAACAACTTCACAACCATCCACCGAACTCATGTTGATCTCATGGTGTGACCTACTGTGAACTGTGTCCAATACCGTGGACTCGGATATTCGAATAGATTTGTGTGACTCTGCAGAGTTTGTGCACTTTACCCACACTATGGAGTTCTTCCTCCATCCAGTACCTTGGAACTTGTCCCACAGGAACCTCAGAACTCGTACCATAGGAGTGGACTAGGACTTCTCCAACGAGACCGTCCTGCCGCGTGTCTCCCTTACCGTATCACCCGGCATACTTCGCAAGCTATGACTTATGTAGGCCCGTGTCCTCCAGGCACACCAGCCATCGCATGGCAACTGACCGTCGCACGGTCCATAAACTTTTTCCCAATTGGGGGCGGGCCCAATAACATAACTGGCTCTCAAGACTAACACCGCCTACCTGATCAGGGTAGCCACGTGCGCGTAGCCTTCCCTAACTTGGTGATACGCATAAGAGAACCCACCGATAGGCCGAGCCAAGGCCTTCCGATATAGGCGAATGTGGTTGCACTGATAAGTCCAGTTCGGTGGCACCTGATCAACTTGTCCCAAGCATGTCTCCAATATCATACATAGAAAGTATCAGGTGCAACATGAGCATTCATAATATAGCTATACATGTGGAAAAATCCAAGGTACAATTATATTTGTATCATTTCAAGCATGTTTATATGATTAGCTTCACCAGGTTAAATGATCAATATGATATCAACATGATATTAACATATAGCATTATCATGAGCATGGTGGAGATTATGATGCATACAAGCATAGCATAGTAATGACATGATCAGAGCATAAACATAACATAATAAAGGCATATCATGATCATCGTGGTTTTAAGAAAATCATGGATATAACATGATAATACTGTGATTAAAGCATAGAACAATAGCAACATGATCAAAGCATATCACGAAAGTCGTATCACCGAAGGTTAAAGCATTTTTAAAGCACGTCAAAGCTTTACGAAGGTGCACAAAGAAGTTGTGGCTTGCCTTCACCAATGGGGTGTGAAGAACCGCCGGATCTTCAACACAAGCAAACCCTACAAACATTTTCAACATAAAGCAACGAACAAAAAGGTCAAACACCACTTTGACATGACCAGAAAATAACAACACAAAAACATGGCATGAAACCTATGCCAAAATTAAGAGGAGCTCGACACAAAATCAATGCAAAAAGAATCACCATGTTTGGACTTACGTTTGCGGAGATACGAGGGGGAGAAGATCAGGGGCCAATCTGCAATTATGGATTTTCTCCTGGGCCATGTCTGGATTTTTCGGTGGCGCTTTGGACGAAATACGCTTTCGCCACAGAAGAAACGCATTTCGTGCTGAAGAAGAAATGAATACACCTTCTAGAAGGGAAAGCGTATTCTGGGCCAAAGCGGAGGAAAATGCGTTTTCCCGCGGGGGAAACGTATTTTTGGAAGGGCGCCTCCACATAAAAAAAGGGCCCGGGGTCAGCCGCTGACGAGCGGGGCCCGCACGTCAGCCTCACCTCCTCCTCTGCTTCCTCAAGACGGGGCTGCGGGGCAGGGGAGGCCCGACCGGTCGGTGGCCGCCGAGGGCCGATGCGGGAGGGGCCGGCAAGGTGCCCGCCAGGGCGGCTGGCTGGGGCGCGGCCGCCAGTGACCACGGGGCCACGAGTGGGCGGCCGACGGCGCCGTTCACCCGCGGCTGGGTGATGCAGCTCCCACGGGAGGAGCATGGCGGCCGGGGCGCCCTGGCCTGGGGCAGCAGCGGCCCTTGGACGACGCGAGGGCGGAGGAGAGGCATGAGGCCCTGGACGCTGCGGCGGCAGTATAGGAGGAGGACGGGGGGCGTGGCCGAGGTGGAGGGGCCACGACGGCGACCACGGTGGCCGTGGGTGGCTCGGACAGACAGGGGTGACCAAGGGCTTGGGAAAAGGGGGCCGGGGCAAGGACAGCTCGGGGAGGCTGCTGGGTGCTCTGGGAGGGCTCGGGCGCGGGCTATAAGTAGCCGGGCAGAGATGCCCGAGGAGGAAGATGACACGTAGAGCGGCCATGGCGTGGGGCTAGCTGGCGGCCTCGAGAGGCTTCGAGGCGACTCGTGAGGCTGGCGTGGCGCACGCAAGCGGCGCAGAGCCATGCGACGCGGACGGACAAGCTGCTAGGCGATGGGGTGGACTGTGGCAGGATGGCGACGTGACCAGGGCGCGAGCAGAGGATGCCCGGAGCACGCCATGTGCGGCCCAGGGGTATGGCCACCACTAAGGATGGAAATGGGCCGGGTTCAGCTCGGGTTGAACAATATCAAATCCATATCCAAATCCATGAAGACCTTATGTGCCCGTCCATGAAAAAATCCATGGGAGAATTTTTTTGTCCATGTCCAAACCTGATGAATATCCATCGGGTTCTCTCAACACGTGTACATAAGATATATCACAACTATACAAGATTCACATAAACTCTCAATTTCTTACAAAACAACATAAAACAAGTGCACACCATCAAATAATCTATTGCATTCTAACAAAATGACATAGAAACGTGCACATCAAATAATCTCTCAGATTCTTACAAAATAACATAATATCAAATAAACATAAGTACACAATTCTCTGGACACATGAAAATACGTGCACTTAGCCTTCTATTACCATCCCATAAAATTGACGTGAGCTTTCTCTTATTGCTAGCCAGAACTTGCGATGCTCCCATAACACCAGTAGCTTGAGCGTTAGATATTGGGCTACCAGCTGAGTTAACATTTCCAGCGCTGACCACAACATGGCCTTGTTCTCCATCATGAGAAGCTATTGATCTATACTTATGTAAATAAGAAGTCTTTAGTTTCAGTTAAAGTGGGACAAGGTACATAATATCTAGACTATACAATTTCAGTCAAAAAAGGAAAATTGTACAGATTTGAAATACAAGATTACTTTGCAGAAATTGGTACTATAACCTGAAGGTAAGGCCTAACTGAAGTACAAGAGTACTCTGCTCCAATTGCTACTATAAAGTATAAACTGAAATACAATGGTAATTTGCTCCAATTGGTACTGTAACTGAAGTCAATAGTACTTTGCAAAAAAATCATGGACATCACATGCTGCACACCCACGTACAGGAACAATAGGCATAAAAGAGAGAGATTGAATAATTGATGGAACAAAAGATTACCCTGACATGGTTCAACGTCGTGTTCTGCCGCTGCCTCCTGGCACAGTCGCGCCATCATGCTCCTGGTCCTGGTCGCAACAGTGTCATTGTTCGTCGCACTGCTCCGCATTGCAGCTCAAAGCCTCGCGTCGGCCCGCCGACCTTCCCGTGCGTGCGTGGAGAAGCGGAGATAGAGTAGTCGATGGGTATGGAGTTGGGGCGTCAGGCTGCTGAAGTGCAGCATCATAAGTAGGGGTAAGGCAAGGGCGCTGCCAGCGGCTATACCTAGGGCTGCGGGAGGAGAAACTTGAGGAGACGGACTTGCTGCTTAACGAGGATTCCTTTGATGAGGAGATTCAAGAATGAGTCTGTTCAAAAAAAATGAAGAATGCGAAGCGACAGTGGAGTAATGTTACGATGGGGAGCCCCCAAAAAATGTAACGATGGGGAGGGATTGCGCAATGTATTTTCCATTTTTTATAAAATACTCCATTAGAAGATGGGATAGTTTGGATCAATTAATTATGACATACATGTTATATTATCGGGTCGGGTTCGGGTATATCCACGGATAAATAATTATATCCATGCCCTACCCATGAATAATCGTGTCGGGTTCGGGTGTAGCCCATGGACGTAAAAACATAACCGAACCTTGTCCATTGGGGTCAGATATCCGTGGGTATCCATGTCCATGGATAAAATTGCCATCCTTAGCCACCACGGGGAGGTTCACTTGGGGGGTTCCATCGTGGCCAGCTGTGTCTAGGGGAGGGTCCTTCCTTCCCTGAGCACTGTGGTATGCTTGGTTGGCAAAATGGGCTACTGTGGTGAGCTGAACTCCGCTAAAAGGTTGATGCAGCAATCTTGGGCAAGAAGCAGAGCTCACATGGTGGAGGTTGGGGTGGTGCCAGGTTTTCACATGGTTTAGGGGTGAAAAGTACTAGAGGTCTATGGAGTTTGGGCTCAAATGGATCAATGCACATGGTACTTCCTTTGCAAATGTACCATGGAGGATGAAGGTGTTTGTACTGTGGTGTGGCTAGCACATTGCTCCCCTAAGCATGATTTTTGGCTGAGCTTAATCCTACATCAGGGTGAGTAGGTTTACCAAGTTTCACCTCAAATGGAGCAATGTAGCTAGTACTTCCTTTGCAAGGGTCCAATTCGACCAGAAATGCAAAGTTGAAGCTAGAACCTCATAGGATTGATGGAACTGGCTGAAAATTGGTGTGGTGGGGTTATTTGGTGTGCTTCCCAAGTTTGTAAAATTTCATGGACATTGGACAAGCCTAGATAGCACTAGCTTCACATGGTCTCCTGCTGACCAGAATCTTACACTTGATTATGCACTCACATGGGTAGTTGGATTTGGCTCAAACTTGGGTTAATGGAGTCATTTGGGTGTGGGAATATGCACCAAAAGTTTCAAGGCAAGTGGGTACCCCTATCATGCACTTGCTTCACAATGCCCCCTTGCTGCATCCAAACTTTGGGAATTTATGGTGTGAGTTTGGCTTGGCAAATGATGGTGTAATTTGGTGTAGGCTCACGATATGATCACAAGAGGTTGCACAAAAAGTTTCACTAGCAATGGATAAGGAGAAATGGCCATCCCTTCACAAAGCTCCAATCTGCCCCCACAGACAAATGAATTTTTCTAGAGGAAAAATCCACTTGGGCCATGAAATGTTTTTGGAGAATTTGGCAAGATGGAATCAAGGATAGGTGGGAATTATTTGGGTATTTATGGAGCAATATAAATATGGGTTGGTTCACAAACCTCAAATATTTGGAATATCCCTTTTATTGGAAAAGGAATATATGACTTGAATAAAAATGTGGCTTGGATGGGATAGATAAAAGGAATGACATGGGAGAGGCTAGGGAACAAGGGCTACTTGAGAATGGAAAGAAAATATGCTCAAGTTTCAAGTCCAAAGAGGTGCTCAAAATCAAATCAAATGGCGAATCCAAAAAAAATCAGAATTTTTTTTGGAAAAAGAAAGTTCCAAAATCCAGGGTGTCACATTTGTACATTGCTTTAGTATTTTTTTGTCTATCCATATGTGTGGACCAATTGATATGGGCTGCATTTAGTTTAGTTTTCCCTCTCACACACATATTTTTCTTACCTACAGTTTTATGTGCTGATGGGTGCGGTGGTGGGGGTGTTAACTATTTGATTACACGTTATTTCACAGCCAATGTTGTCGGGGGCGGGACATATGGTCAGGATAGCATGCTACCTGAAATGAGAGAAAATCAGTCGCAATCTGTTGATGGCACATAACCAGTTACACAGGATTGGATGGTCCCCGATCATATAGCAGCTGCTAATGAGAGGAAAAGGCAGAAAGCCATTGCGCTTGGTAACCGTTTCGAGAAGGAGCATAATGTGAAGCATGTAAATTTTGCTCAGGGTAAGGAGATAGGAAGGAGGATTGCAGACTCAAAAAAGTCTGCTAAGTTTGCCCCTTCAAAGAATACCGTGAAGAGAAAACTTAACACTGTTGTAGAGGAAGGTTTAATCCTCCATGGCGTAGCCCTCGTGTTGATTGCTCAAAGAGGCCTAATTACACTGAGGTTGATGTGGATCAGATTCAAAGAAAGCGGCCAAGTGCTGACGATTACTCTGGTGTTGACTTCGATCCTCCATCCAAGCGGGCATGCGAAAATGTAGCTAGAGAAAGGCTGGACAATGATTCTGGTGGGGAGGATGTTGATGCTACGAAGGTATTCGCTGTTATCACTTTTGTTGTTTTTACTTTTGCGTAAGTTGTTTTTGCATGAGTTGCTGATGTGAACTGCATTTTTTTGTTTTTTGTGTGCATGAGTTGCTGATGTGAACTGCATTTTTATTCTTTTTTGTACATTGCTAAGAGTACCAAAAGGAAGAAGTCTGAAGACGATGGTGTGGAGGAATGGCGGTTTAATAAGACTGATCGACTGTCTATCCCAAACGTATGCAAGGCTATTGATAAGTTGCAGGAGGAGCACATAATTTTGGTGCGGCAAGAAGGTTTTTGTATTGTCTTTGACTTGAAAGTGAAGAAGAATGTTTCTCGTGTGCTTATGTGCAAGCTGATGGGAAAGATCAACCCTGAGACGATGAGATTGGACTGCAGGTCAAATAAGGTTTTTGGAAATCAATCTCGAGTCTGTACATCACATTTTTGATTTCCCTATTAGTTCTCGCACTGCTCCCAGGCCTGCTGAGAGCGGCCATGATGATTCGCTGGCTACTCTAAAGGATGAGCTTGGTTTTAACCATTCTCAGAGCATAGACGTGAAGGACCTGCTTATTCTACTTGGCACCCTGGTTGAGGACCCTGCGAACACTACTCGAAAAATGGCCTTTAATGGCGCACCTATTTTTGCTAGTAATGGCGCACATCCGGTGCGCCATTACTAGCACACCATTACTAACACTTAGTAATGGCGCACATTCGGTGCGCCATTACTATCACCACATATGCGCCATTACTACCTCTACCTGTGTGCCACTGGACACCCTTTTTTTTATTTTTTTCTTATTTTTTAATTTGGAACGCGGGAACATAGTAGTGGCGCACATTGCTATCTAAGGTGCGCCATTACTAACTTTTTTTCAAAAAATTTAATATTTTTTTCAATTTTTTTATTTTTTTATTTTTTTTATTTCTTAATCTCGGGTCACTACGTCTTAATCTCAAGAGTCACCCATCCTCACAGTACTCCAGCCCCAGCACGCTTAACTTCTTAGTTCCATTCACCTCTTGCCCCACCTCACCTCACAAGCAGTTGTTGATATATGTATCATATCAATCCTATTAAACCTTGTTCATGTCCATGGGTGTGATGAAATGGTGAACTTTCTTTTGAAACTTACCGACCAGTCTCCTATCATATTTTAATTTTTTTTCAAAAAAATTCAAATTTTTAAAAAAATCCTGTTACTAGTGGCACACTTTTCAAATAGTGCGCCATTAGTAAGTTTGAATTTTTTTTTATTTTTTGCCCTCTAGATCTTAAAAGCCCCGTAACTTTTTTTCTGTTAGGTTTTTGAGGATTCTAAAAATGTTCAACGGGTTACACCCGATTGAATTTGGATATAACTTTTCGAGAGAGGTCGTATGCAAAAGTTATGCCCATTTTACACAATTCTCGAGAGATTTTGCAAAAAAGTCAAAATTCATGTTTCTAAATTTTCCTAACAACTAGACCACATATCTCATGGGAATCTTATTTTTTTGACATTTCTATCATTTTTGTTTATTTTTTTAAAACAGAAAAGGCGGTCCACGGGGGGTGGGGGGGGTGCATTTGGTAAAAAAATTGGCCACCTCTGAAAGTTAGTAATGGCGCACCTTTACAAAGTACGCCATTACTATGTCTTTGACTGGGGTCAAAGACATAGTAATGGCGTACTTTGTAAAGGTGCGCCATTACTAAGTTTGACATAGTAATGGCGCACCTTTACAAAGTGCGCCATTACTATGTCTTTGACTGGGTCAAACCTTGGTCAAACATTGTAATGTTGCACCTTTCACCAGCTGCGCCATTACTATGTCACCTTACTAATGGCGCACTTATAAAAAGTGCACCATTACTATGTCCAGGAATGGGTCAAACCTTGGTCAAACATAGTAATGGCGCACTTTCCACCAGGTGCGCCATTACTGTTTAGGTTACTAATGGCACACCTGCACATGGTGCGCCATTACTAAATAGTAAAGGCGCACCACATGTATAGTGCGCCATTAGTGTCAATATTATCTATAGCTGTTTTTCCAGTAGTGGAAGGTTGATTTGTCTGTGAAGGTTTTCATTCTCATCGTTTTCCAGAGCTTGCTTTTCCCCAGCCCTGCAAGTCGGTTGTCCAGGGTAGCTGCTATGGTTTAAAACATGGACTTTTCCTCTATGGCTGAGATGGAATTTTGCGAGCTTGTTGTTGACGAGCCGCACACAACTATGTACAAGTGGAATTCTGAAGGGAGCAAGCAGAATTGTGCCGAGGGCTGCACCATCGTTCCCCTGTTCATGTACCTGGATTGCTTGAATCTTTGCAATGTATATGTTATGCATACACTCACGCCACGCGTTGCAATAATGTCCCATGAGCAGTTGAAGAAGCTTCACAACACCGACATTATTGTCAAGGGAAAGATACACCTGGATACTTACAAGTTTGGGAAGTTGCTGGTTAGTTCATAGCCATCTTTTTTGTATTTGTTATACTCCCCTTTTTTCGGTATGCTAAATATGAACCTCTTATGTACTTACATGTGAACTGCTTCTTTTTTTGTTAACTTGTTCAGTGGAAGGCGCCAGGGGACATTTTTGTCAGAACCCTCTGTTAGGTAATGTGCTAGGATCAAAGTCACTTGCATTCATCTCAAAATTTTCAAAAGAAATCATTGAAATCAAATTAAAAAGAAAAATGGGAGAAGGAACCCCCCAGATGAATTAATTCAAAAGGCCAGATAAAAATCTTCTCCAAAAATTCATGTTAGATTTTTTAAAAGTCTTATAAATGAGTGTGATCACATATCAAGTCATGTGGGACCCATCCCATGCTCATGGATTTTTCAAATATTCAAACAGTGCCTTGGAATTAATCAAAAACCCCTATTTGAGTTAAGATTCAAATTATTTGAATTTTAAAAATGTTCAAACTTTATAAGTGGCTAGTATATATTATTATGAGACCATATAAAAAGTTTCAGCATTTTATAAAATGGTTTGATATTTTTATAAGAGCCAAAACAAAAATACAGAAAAAGAAAGGAAAGATTAAACAGAATTAAAAACAGAAAGGACTTACCTCGCTTCTGGCCCAACTTGTCGTCCGCGGCCCAGCAAGCCAGCCCAGCCCGCTGCCCCCCGTTTGTCTTCTTCCCCGGCGCGGCAAGCAGCTCGCTGGAGCGCATGCCGACGCCGGCGAGCACCTGCCTGCCTGCCTGACGCCTCCCGAATCGTCTAGTCGCGCCTGGAGATTCCTCTCGGCCGTCCCAATCCATTCCCCCCCTCTAGAGCTTCCTCCTCCTCCTCCCGTGCTCGATTTCGTCGCCGCCCGAAGCTTCACCGGAGCGCACCGCCGTGGACGACGTGGCCACCGTGCCCTAGAGCTCCAACCAGCAAGTCCACCGTGTTCCTCGTCCTCGACTTCGTCTTCACGCAGAAGCTGGAGCCCTAATTCCTCCCCGAGCCGATGCCATCGTCTTCAACCTCTCGCTGGACCCGCGAGCTCGCCGCCGTCGATTCGCCGCCGTTGAAGCCTCCCCGAGCTTGCTGTTGCTTCCGTTCGATTCGCGGTGAGCTACTGAGCGTTTCCCCCAAGCTTCCAGCACCCCGCAACCCCTCCAGCCGTTTTCTCCATGGTTGCCAAAGCACGTCGCCGCCATGGACGACGATGAGGTCGCCCCTGTGCCCCATCATCTCGTCCAGCGTGCGCGTTTGACTCCCAGTGGCTCTAGCATTCGAACGCGACCGTCCCAGCCTCAAGATGTGGCCTCTAGCCCCACTTCCGACCTCGCCGGTTCTCTGCCGCCCCCTTTTCTCGTCGCCGACGTCATTCCGGTGAGCCCCCATGCTGCTCGTCTGTCCTAGATGAAGCGCGCGTGCCTGGGCTCCCGTTTGGTGGTCGCGGCATGCCAAATGGTGGCCGGGAGCACCCTCCCCGTGCAGCGCCGCCGCGTCTGTGACGTCGGTGTTTAGCCGCCGGCAAGCCCGCCGACGTGGCCATGATTAGGGCTTAACCCCACCCGGGTTAAGTGACCCTAGGTCACGGACACTGGGCCCCAGTGGCTTAATTAAGCCACTGGTTAATTTAAACAGCCGGGTTAGTTAACCCAGACCCACTGACAGGGTTGGCCCACTCGTCAGCCCCCTGCTGATGCCATGCTGGCGCAGTGCTGACGCAGTGCTGACGCAGTAAATCTTTTCCAGAAATTGAAATGAATTAAAGAAATTCCAGAAAATCCAGAAAATAGCTCAAACTTTGGAAATTCATAGAAAATTCATATTAACTCCAAATTGGACAAATAATATATGAAAAATGATCAGGAGAAAATAAGCTATCCAAATATCCAATTTTCAACTTTGTCTGAGTTGAATTTAAAATGTGATCAGTAGCATTTGCTATTTGATTTAAATGGAATTAAATCAAATTCAATTCAAAATATTTTGCAACTTGAACCATGGCAACATTCTACATTTCACTTACACATCAGAGGCATATCATACAAATTTCCAAATGATTCAAATTGATCAATCAATGTCACATGTAACTTGGCTAGGTTTGAATTCAAATTGGAGTTTGAATTTGCAATTCAATTTGCAATATACTCCATTTAAATGGAATTGCCTCACACATCAAAGCATATACATCAAGTTTCAACCTTCCATATTGTGATTGTGCATTGTATTTACTTTGATGCCGTGTTTGTTGTTTGTCGAGTAGAGGTGGAACCGGAGCAGGAGGCTGCCCCCTTCGTTGAAGACCCCGAACCCGAACCTCGTCAGCAAGGCAAGCAAACCCCCATTGATCATGTCGATAAAATCCCACTTCCCTCTCATGTCTCGCTTATGCATTGTTTAGGATGATTTCCATGATGCGTTTCTACCGCATAGATGAACCCATTCCTTTGCATGACCTATCATTTTGTCACAGTAGTAAGAAAACCACAATCCTAGCAAATGTAGGAATTGATTGATATCATGTGGCCCCTACAATTGTTACTGCTTATTGCATGCTTAGAGTTATACCATGATGATACTGTTATGTGAGTCGGGATGGTAGTGATCATGATGATGATGGTAGAAAGGTGTTGGTGAATCTACCCTAATACAAGGTGAACGATGAGAGGCTGTGTAGGAGTACACGGTGGGTTGTCTCGTTGAACACCGCCCTAAGTCCGAGTTCTTGTGTGGTGATCCAAGATGAAGAGTACAACCACACATTGGGCTCATTGACCCCTCTCAGCTTACTAACTCATCCCTTTCGATGTCCAGATGTCGCAATAGTTCGGAGTTCTGGTAGGTCTGTGGCCTGGATGCTAAGTGAGAGAACGGCTCACCCGAGACCGGCTTATGCACCACGCACACATCACTTGGGTCCACTTCGGTAAACCGGCCGGGTTCACGATAGTGGTAGCCAACCCAAGTAGGCGGCTTTCTCGGACTAGATCGGCTATGAGGTAACAGTTGTGGTGAGCATCCTCGCTGGAACCCCTTGAATGGTGTCGAGATCAAAGGCGGTAAATGATGATCATGTGTGTGTAGAGGTACACCCCTGCAGGGTTAACAAAACTATTCGAATAGCCGCGTCCGCGGTTATGGACTTCTTGGAAAGCTTAGCTTGATTATTAGACAACTTGAACTGGATACTTCTAAAACACACCAAGATAAGTGTGAGTGCTATGGCGTGCTTTCTCGTGGGGAAGTCGAGGAAGGCACCATAGTGGTGTAATTGGTTGGAGAAAGTAGTGGACTCGTGTACGCTTCTTACCTCAAGTCTGGTACTCGTAGTTCAGGACTAGCCAAGTCAAAGCTGGCACTTCTGCAAGTGAAACTCCACCTCCCTTTACCTTGATACATGTGCATGAGTAGTATAGCTCCTATGTAAGTCTTCCTGAGTACGACTTTGTACTCATGTTTGCTTAATCTATGTTTTAGATGAACCCACTGACCCCGAAGGTGGCTTCTTCATCGAGCTGGACGACTGAAGATCAAGCTAGTCTAGTCCCAGTCAGACGACTGGTTCCCTCGTGGAGGGCATGTGTTTAAATAAGGCTTTTTAAGCCATTTGTTAAACTTGTCTGTACTCAGACATACTTTGCTTCCGCTTGTTGTTGTAATGTTGGATCACATGTTTGTGATCTCTGTGTGCACTCTATAAGAGTTATCAATCAAAATGTATACTTTCTAGAGAATTGCAATGATACCTACTGTTCATACAAGGCATGTGTGCTGCGTGTATGTTTATAACATGCATGTCTTTGTATGGGTTTTCGAGACCTTAGTTGTGATCTGGCTGGCGGTCTTTCATACACCAAGTGGCCCTTAGATGTGCGCAACTTGGGGCATCGCGATGCGATTGTTCGAGACTCTGTCTCGTGCACACTTTGTGGTATGATCGAGCTCGCCCTAGACCCCGACTAAGTGATCGGGCTGGAGTAAGTCTATGTAAGAGTTACGAGATAGTCGATAGTATGGTTGAGGCGACTTGTCTTTGAATATGGGAGCTCATCACCCATATCATTAGACTTGTGTGCGGACGATGAGGACCCATCTCAGTTGATCATCCGGCCTGGATGGGATACCCCTCACGTACGATGCTTTCCGAGAACGTTCTGTGCTTGGCCTTGTCTGCTTAGACAAGTGGGTACGGTTCTCGGCTCTCCATATGACTATGTCTTAGCTGGACTTGCATACGCTAACCCCGGGTCCCGACAATTTTGTACATGCGGACTCCAACTGCCGAACTGCATGCATGGTTTTGTGAGCCTCTTGCTAAGGGTTCTCCAATTCGGCGGGTTCATGGTGATGCTAGGGGTTCTCCACTTCGGCAGGTTCATGGTGCTGCTAGGGCGGTTGCTAGAGGTTTTTTCTGGAGAGGGTTTCGGCGAGGCTCGTGATGACCGCAATATATTCGTCCAGGTCGATGAGCTTCTTAAAAGGTTCATTAATTTAACTTCTGATTTCCTAGCATTCGGTTCTAGGATGAGGACTATTGGTGGACTGTTTACTGCTGGCAAAGGCCCTTCTGAAGCAGAAATCGAGGCCACTCATAACTTTGACTGTGGGAAGCTTCAATTCCTTAAGTTTTCAGTTACGAATATTAGGTCGTCATTCGTTCTGTTTAAGCATTCTCAGGATGAAAAGTGCGGTAGGTATGAGCAGGAAGCTGAGGCAATTGTGAAGGAAATGAATAGGCGGGAACATGTTGTTAGGCCTTCTTTGTCTAACCGTGCAGCTGTTTATCGGTTTTGATTCTTTGATTTTTTATGCGTGTTTTTGTGGCATTGACCATTTGTTTTTTGCATCCTTTTAATTTTGCAGTGCGGAGGAGAGTCTTCTAATGCTAAACCGCGATGATGACCCCCACGTCCATCATGGTTTTGATTCTGATATCCTGTTTGATAGGCCACAGTCTCCTGTTGTTGAGGCTGCCAGAGACAACCCTGTTGATGAAGGTGTGATAGACAAGGTTTGATATCTTTCTATTTTTCTACCGGACTTCATTGTTTTAATGTTTTTGTAGTGTCCAAAACAAAGAATCATGTGTGCACCAGCAGTGGCAGTGAACTGTAGCTTAATCATTTTGTAGTGTCCAAAACAAAGAAGTACAGCTGCATAATTAGTGGTAGTGAACTGCAGTTTATTGTTTTGTAGTTTCTACTAACAAAGAATTATACTTGCACCACTAACGCCATTGAACTGCATTTTTTTTGGAAAACATTTATTTATTTATGATTTTGTTTTTTAGGATCGCGAAACAATTGATGAAATCCATGGGAAGGAGGCAGAGGTTGACGTTGACAAGGATGATGAGGCTGACGAGTCTAAAGAGATGGAAGGAGACGTTGGTCTGGTGAGATTAGAGAACTGCATTTATGTTTTATTTTTTTATTTTTCATGAGAGCTGCATGGTTTGCTTTCTTAGTGAACTGCATCACCACATATTTGTAATGTGTTTTTTTACTCATCAGGACTACATATTAAATGATGAAATTCAAGGGGAGCGCACCACGGAGGCTGCTGATACTGTAGAAGGGGACGCTGGTCTGGTGAGCATAGAGAATTGTATTTATGTTTTTTTTTTCATGCGAGCTGCATGGTTTGCTTTGTTAGTGAACTTCATCACCACCAATGTGTAATGTGTTTTTTTACTCATCAGGACTGCGGATTAAATGATGAAATTCAAGGGGAGCGCACCACGGAGGCTGGTGATACTATAGAAGGGGACGCTAGTCTGGTGAGCATAGAGAACTATATTTATGTTTTATTTTTCATGCGAGCTGCATGGTTTGCTTTCTTAGTGAACTGCATCACCACGTGTAATGTTTTTTTTACTCATCAGGACTGAGGATTAAATGATGAAATTCAAGGGGAGCGCACCACGGAGGCTGCTGATACTGTAGAAGGGAGAGAAGGAGGGGATCCTAATGTGGAGGTTGATAAGGTAGATGGTAGAGAAGGAGGTGAGGGTTCCGTTGAGGCTGAAAAGGCAGAAGAGAGAGAAGGGAGGGAGGATGCTGTGGATGGTGATAAGCCAGAAGAGAGAGAAGGTGCTCCTCGTGTTACAATTGAAATGGAAGAAGGGAAAGAAGGAGCTAGATTTGTGGATGATGCTGCGCGGACCACCGTCGGCAGTGATGGTGTTGTTGGGCCATCTGTTTTGTTGTCTGATCACAATGTGCCTGAGCACTTCCATGTCGCCCCTTGTGCAACCGAGCAATATCAAGGCAATCTGGCTGACACTAACCCGGATGTCCCAGCTGAGACAATCAAAGACCCAGATGAGACAGATTTGATTGGCTCTAAAGAGGAACAACCAAGTCTCGTGCAAGACATGAGCAATCAAGCATCGCTTGACGATGATATCACCGGGTTGGATCACTTGAATCTCAGCGAAGATGCATCCGTGGAGCTGCAGGATGTGGATTCTGAAACCGAATGTAAGTGAACTGCATTATTTTTGTTCTATTTTCTGGTCGAATCAACCGTGTTGTTCTATTCTCTGATATCGGTCTCACTATGTTTTGTAGACGAGGAATTAGCTGTTGTCACTCCTTCGAGCATTGATCTAGCTCTTTTGAGGAGATACAACGAGTTATATGACGCTGTTACAAGGGCTAGGAGGGATAAGAAGAAGAAGTATGTTATTTTTTTCTTTTACCCGGGTATTTATTGTGTTATTTTTTAGCCGTTAAACCCTCCCACCCTCGACGGTTTTGTGCTGGCTCATGTTAATGTTCCGTAGCAGGAAAACGGGTTTGTACTTGTTCTCCTTTATATTTTTTTGCGTAGTGATCCGCATTGTTTTACTGAATTTTAGAAGCATCTTTTCCTTGAGTTTAGTGCATTACTAATGTGTTATTAGTTGTTCTCCTTTTTTTTCCTGTTGTATAGTGAGCTGCATTGCTTTACTAAATTAATAGCATCTTTTCCTTTGAGTGAACTGCATTACTAATGTGTTATTAGTTGTTCTCCCTTGGATCTTCCATAGTGAGCTGCATTGCTTTACTAACACCAGAAGCACTTTCTTCTTTGAGTGAACTGAATTTATTAATGTGTTTTATTTTGTATTTTTTTCGCAGGCATGATTGTGGACTTTTCATGTTCCAATTCATGCAGAGCTGGGATGGTGAATCTGTTGCGAAGTTTGGGAATCAGCACATTGGCTACATTCGGAAGGCGATCCTCTATAGTTGGCTGACCTCGTCTTATTGCTCTCTGGACTTGACATCTCTTTTGATTTTTAAAGAAGGTTACTACATTTTTTCAGTCGCACTCCTTTTTTATTAAGTGAACATTAATACAGAAATGGGGAGGCCCACTTCTTTTGTTAAGTTTTAGTATAACAAGGATCTCTCCTGTATGCCCATTCTCATAGTTCTTGTAAAAATTATTCTATATGAACTGCATGTATGCAATAGGTGTTGTATTGTACCTCAAAGCGCACTTCATTTTTATATGTATCAGTTGCTTTTTTCTTTCTATGTTTTCACTTTTGCATTTTCGCTAAAATGATATTATATGACTGCACATTTGCATCTGTTTTTTTAAATGATATTATATGAACTGCATTAATTTATATGTTTTTCATATGAAAAGTGCATTGCATTTATACTTTTTGCTCTTGTATTTTTTACTTTGGCCAAATTGATATTTTTTGTTTGAAAAGCGCACTGCGTTATACTTTGTTTTTAGTATGATGCATTATACCCTTTTTTGTTATTGAACTTCACGATTCTTTTCAATTTGCTCATCATCACTCTTTTTGCGCAGGCTTTGATGAAGGTGCACACCAAGGTGGAATTTCATTGTTTGATACTCTGGTTCACACTCCAACCATCGGGAATTTTGTCCTTGATGATGAACCCCCTATCAAGCTTGTAAAGGAACCTGTCGGTAAGAGGACGAGGAGTGCCGCTGAACCTTCGAAAAAAGCCCTTGAGAAATCTCCCGTGAAGACGGGGAAGAATCCAGTGACTAAGAGGTCTAGTAGGGCAGTTAGCTCTCTTATTGCTGAAGATACCGATGATGATTTTATGACCAGTTAGCCCACCAGTTTGTAATAGTACCAGGAGCGCAGCTGTGGAACGCCCAAAGGACATCGAGGCATTAATTCTATCCAATAAGAGGGATGTGCAGAAGCCATCAAAGTTTAGAACCCCAGTGCATAAGTTGCATCCTGTGAGATTCAGCTATCTTGCAGAAGCGAGGAAAGTATTGTAACTTGTCACGAGCCCTGCATTCAGGAAGAAACACAGCGAGTGAGTTCTCTTTTCTTTTGTGTAATGTTTGTGTGATTTTTCTTTGTGTTCCTAATCCCCTTCCCCCTCGCTGTTTTTTGTTCAGGTCCTCGTTGTTCATGTACATGAATCTAGTCAAAGTGTACTCTGTGAATGTGGACTACATGTTCTTAAATTTCACCAGAGCTAGTTACATGGACTCCAATTTGATGGATCATATCATCACATATTGGAAGATTGAAGAGTGAATGAATATGGTTTATCGATTCGGCGAACGCATTCTTCTGTCCCCTTAATTTATCACGGTATTTCTCTTTTCTCCTTTTTTTTATTTTTCTGCTGTAGGGAACTGCATTCCTAGTGTCTAATAAAAGAGAGCTTCTCCGAATAAGATATTCAAGCGCAACAATGTAGTGAACTGCATGAATTATTGTTTTGGAATTGATGGCCATTCTATATTTTATTTTAACCCATAGCTCTAGAGAAGTGTGATCTGTTTTTCATTTAGCCCCATAGTGAACTGCATATATATTGTGTTGTTAATTGTTTCTTGTTCAGTTTTTTGCGTGGTGAGCTTCATTGCTTCGCTAATTAACGTTTTTTTGCGAATTACATACTTGCAGTATGTGCTTCAAATGAATGATTATTGCGGATAGGGATGAAAATGGAAACGTTGTGTTGCCTTTTGTCCACAACAAGTTTAATGTTGATAATGTAGCAAAGCAGTTCAAACTTCATGTTCGTGATGACAAGAACCTTCTTGATTGCAAATTAGTAAGTTCTCAGATTTTTTGGTTTAGCCTACTTTTCTTATTTCTTGTCCCATTTTTCTGGTAACCCTGTTTCCCTCTTAAAACTCGAAACACTTTTTATGAAAACCAATTCAGATCCTGTTACCACGGATGAAAGATGAGCAATACTCACTATACACGATGAACAGGCACCGTGGGACCCTTGATTTTCATGACACTAGGACGTACAACAGACCGTTTGATCAAACAACGAGGTGGCATAAGTCTAACTACCAGAGCGACCACACTGAAATGGTAAAATGTTCCCTTTTTCATCTTCTTATTTTTCATCTATGTACGTGTCGAACAAAAGTTTTGTGATGTGTATTGTGTGTGCGTTTTCGTATTCACCAGATGATCAGGATGATTGCATTGTTGAAGAAGGTTTATGGAGAAAAGGAGTACAAGAGAAAGGAGTCGGTAGACTGGGTAGATGTTTCAGAGAAAGCTAGCTTTTAGGGTGCCCCTGAATGGACCCCAATGAGTGCGGCTTCTTTGTTCTGAAGATGGCTCGGTTTTACGACGGCAAAAGCTTTGTTGTGAAATTCGAGAAGTGTAATGTAAGTCTCTTATTTTTGTATCTAATATATTTTTCATCTTCTCTTCTTTCGTAGAACTACTTGTAGATGATGTTTGTTCTAACAAATTCTTTGTTTGGGTTCTTTTTGCTTCATCGCAGAAATCTGATCTCGAGGACTGGAAGGCTGAGTTCTTGTTCCAGATTCTATTCCACCCTGAGAACTTGGTCTTAGTGAGCGAGTTCCCAGAGGAGCTAAAACATTTGTGCATTTCTCTTGGTCTTCCTCCAAAATCGGTTTCACAGGAGCAGGCTGAGGCATAGAATGATAGCAGAGCCTTATGCGCGTTGTGTTTTGAGGTGCTTGAAAACTGTAGTGTAAAGAGATTGTTGCTCTTTACGTCTGGATCTGTAAAACTTTCTCACTATGACGTGTTATTTTTATATTCTGGTTTACTTAGTTTGTGTTTTCCTTTTGTGGCAGAGAGCAATACTGTCATCTATGTACATAATGGAGCTTCTTATTTTCAGCGAAACTTATCTTACATTAGTGTGCAATATTTCTGTCTTCTATGTACATAATGGAGCATCTGGCCTGTAGTAATTATAACATGTTTTGAAGCGCACTGCAATGCTCATATGAGTTGCAGCCAAGTTTTAAAAACATACGGATCTATACCGCATCTAATTTTAATACATGAAGTGCAAAGAGGACTGGAACGTGTTTGTCGTCGATATTCATAATTTTGATTATACTATTGGAACACATGACTTAATATGTGTCTGCTAAGCGAGAGCTCAATTTTTTATTTTTTTTCATTAAGTGCATTGTACTGCTGCTTGGTGTGCGAGGTGATGATAGTGATTTCTCGCCCTTCGTTGGTAAACCCCAAGAGGAAGGTGTGATGTAGCACAACAAAAAATTTCCCTCAGTAAAGATACCAAGGTTTGTCTCCAGTAGGACTCCGGAGATGATAAGTAGGTGTCAGCGGCGCAACTGACGCGGACCTGCACACAGACGAAAATAACTTTGTTCCCAACGAAGTTCAGAGAGGTTGTCAATCCCTCCGGTCTTGTTGTTCACAAAGGATCAAACACAAGGGATAATGATAGCAACTGAAAGTAAAAGCAGAAAAGTAAATGAGTGTGGAAACAGTGATGAGGATATGGACCGGGATACGTGATGTTCACTAGTGATGTCTCTCTCCCAAAAGACGATAAAACTGCTATGCGAGGTGAACAAATTACAGAAGGGAAATTGACAGGATTATGAACGCACCGCAATGCTAACTATGCTACAAAAGAAAGGAAGAGGCTCAAAAGCATGGGTAGAACACATAAATAAGTAGACCGAAATCCAACTGCATCTACTACTAATCATCCACCTTGAGATATCTATCCAGAACATCTCGCTGGTATTAAGTTGCGAGCCCCACCCAAAGTGTAAACCCAAAGCAACAGACAACTGCATTAAAAAGCACTTTGCATGAAGTAAACAATCCTTGCAACCGCGGTTACAAGCACCGTTGTTTCCCCCCTTGTGGCAACAGCACATCCCCTAGACTCATGTTTCTGTCACTCAAGCGTGTCATCAGGGGGCATGAACCCACAATCGAGCATAACATTCCCTCTTGGGGTTACTACCTACTATTTGGCCAAAGCAATAAACAGCAACGGAGAACATGCAAGAATTACTTAGAACAAAAATATAAAAGGTAAGAACCAAATATATTAATCTATCACAATCTGAACATAATCTCATAATCCACCAGATCCCATCAAACTCAGCATAGCAACAACAGAAAGATTACAAAAGTGCCTCGATCATGTAGGGCAGCTCACGAGGTCTAAACCATGAAGAACAAAGAGGGGAGGAGAACATCACATAGCTACTAATCACGGACCCATGGTCCAAAAGAAACTACTCACGGCACATCCGGGAAGCATCCATGGTGGAGAGGAGACTCCCGGAGGTCGGCCCCCCCTCCGGCAGGGTGCCGGGAAGAGGTCTGCTGGTGCTCCCGATCTCGGAAGAGCGGCGGCGGAACAGAGGCGAGATCGCGAAAAAGGGTTCTTCTTCTGAGGGTTTCTCGTCACGGAGAATATATAGGCGAAGGGGGGCAGCCAGGGGTCCAGGCGGCCCCCTGGCGCGCGCCACCAGGGCGCCTGGGCCCCTGGTGGTGGCCCTCTGGCCCCACTCAGGTTCTTGCAGAAGGTTCTTCTGCGCTGATTTTTTATCTGATTTTTCCCGAATTTTTGGAGCACTTTTTATATGGGGGAAAACTGAAATAGAAAAACAGCAGAAAACAGGAACTGGCACTGTGGTGCACTGAGTTAATAGGTTAGTCCAAATATGATCAAAATTGTATGAAAGTGTATCTAGATCATAGCAATATCACACAAAACATGCATGGAGCAAGCAGAAATTATAGATACGTTTTGGACGTATCAACATCCCCAAGCTTAATTCCTGCTCGTCCTCGAGTAGGTAAATGATAACAGCATAATTTTTGTGGTGACATGCTAGCAAACATATAAGAACTTTGAAAAGTAAAGCAATCAAGGTTAGAGATTCAATTCAAGTCATAACATCCAAGAGTCTATATTAGCATTGAAACAAGTAACAAAAGAACATTAGGTGCAAGAGCTCTCGCTGTCCGTGACTCGAATGTCTCCAAATGGAGTTTGCGTGCAAGAAGGGGGATAGGGAATACGAGAAAAATATTTATTTGTTGAGAACTCAATCTACTAAAGTTTCACACTTGGTCTTTTTCTGGAATCTTATCTTGACTCGTCCCCAGACCACTAGCCAGGTACAAGTCAATTTGATCCACTCCTTTTTCAATATTTTGAGCACTCACGCAATGGATGAGCGTAAGAACGAGAGTTGACACTTAGGATGGCAAAGAGAGAAATATGGAGGAGGAAGACAAAAAGGGTGAGAAAGGCTCACATCAATGAGGACAATCGTAGGAAAGAGATGCCAAATGATAGATATGATGTGAGGAGTAGGGATTGCCATGCAACGGATGCACATATGAGCTAGGAAGCTCTCCAATGAAACTAGTGTGGGTGCATCTAACTTGCTCGCTCATGAAGACCTAGAGCTCGTTTGAGGAGGCTCATCCTTGGAATATGCAAGCTAAGTTCTATAGTGTGAAGGTCCCCACATAGCTATATGCATAATGATCATCTCTATGGAGTACAAGGATATAAAGGGAGTACTAGTGTGGATCTCTCAAAAGGATAGTAGTGTTGCCCCTTTCTCTCTCTTTTTTTTTTCTCTTTTTCCTATTTTTTTGTATTTTTTGTGGCCTCAACGGCTCTTTCTATTTAACTCTCATTTGTCCTCTTTGTGATCTTTTATTGTGTCCACTTTGGGATCTTTTCCTCACTTAAGGGCAACACTCTATTTTACAAGAAGGTATAGGAAATCTTTCACACTTTACAAGGTACTCAAAATCATAAAGAAGATGTAGCTATCATGATGTATGCAATGTATGTCGCTGCCAGTGTAGCAGGAACATGTATGACATGAGGATCAAGTCATGAAGAGGTGGAAGTTGCATGGCAATATATCTCAGAAAGGCTATGGAAATGCCTTGATAGGTAGGTATGGTGGCTGTTTTGAGGAAAGATATAAGCAGGCTTATGATGACAGAGCGTATCATGCCAAGGGTTTGGATGTACCGGCGAAGGTGGACACCAACTCTCGGAGTGAGAAGAAGGCAATGCACGGCACGGGAGAGGCTAGCAAAATATGGGAAGGTGGAAGTGTCAACTTTCAATACTTACATTAGTCCGAAGAACTCATGCACTTATTATCGGCAACTCTCAATCTAATAAGGAGGTTCACAAAGTGACAAGTACCCTGAGGAGGAGTGTATGGGGGTTTGGTTATCCTTGCGCATCCTCGACTCATGGTACGTGAGTGTACTCTAATATTCGATCCCTCCAAAGATTAGTGATCCATCTAGTAGTTAGAGTTCTCAACTAGTTTTTGTAGGTTTTGAAAATACACACGGATTTCCCAAAATACGACACCTATCACTAATAGGCTAAAGCTCTTGACACCAAAATTTCAGACATTACTCACGCCAATACCTCAAAACTATTGCTAGTTACTACTAGAATTAAATAGCAACCTCAATTACCCACTTCCAAGACAAAACACAACTCAGTGCAACAACCAACTCTCTTAACAAGATAAACATGAAAACTAAAGAGAGTTCCAGCAACAAACTAAACAAAGGCCAAGGCTCTTGCTAAAGACAAACTAAGACTAAAACTAAACATGGCAGTAGCTACGAAAAGATAAAGAATACATAACAGCAAAAAGATAAGCAGGAAAAATCCTATGATGTGTTCTAGATTGGAGTGGAGCGTGTTTCTCTCCCACACAAAGTAAGATGGGGTCTAACTTGTTATGAACAGGAAGAAGAACTAAAGAAAACTAAAAAATAAAACCTAAGAGCGAGACGCTCCAAGCATAGCACATAACGCATGAAGTGATAAAAATATAGTGAGACGAAGGACGAACTGATGATTGTTGATGGAGAAGGGGATGCACGGGGGCATCCCCAAGCTTAGACGCTTGAGTCTCCTTGAATATTTATTGGGGATGCATGGGGGCATCCCCAAGCTTGAGTTCTTGACACTCCTGGATCTTCTTTCATCATCTTCCATCGCACACTTGAAAACTCCCTTCATACATAACTCATCATAAGCTGATTAGAGAGGTTAGTACCCTTAATAAAATAATTTTTCCCCACTGGATATGAAGATATTCTTTAAGAGCTACTGTTTCTCAAGAGTGCCAAAAAGTTTTTGCAAATAAAAATAAAGCTTAAGGTTTGCAAAAGTGAAGAGAGGAAAAACGTGGCAGAATCTGTGAAAAACAGAACAGTAGGTAGTAGAGAATTTTTTCGGGGCACTTCTGCAACTCAAATAAAAAAACTCAGAACATACGAAAGTTTCAAAATTGTATAGAGCACTCTGTCAAAACAATTCAGATCAAAAAGATGATCTGGTGATTTTATTCGAATTTTTCTGTCCAGGGACAAAATCTGTTTTCTGGACAGCATGTCACAACTTTTGCTTCCCTTATCATAAGAGGCTATAACTTGGCACAAAGCTGAAAAATAAAGATACAATGATGTTGCTACAGTAGTAACAAACATCAAGACACAACAAAAGCAAAAATAAACCTAATTCGTTGTGGGCTGCCTCCCAAAAGCGCTTTCTTTTGTGCCTTTAAGCTAGGCATGATGCAAAAGAAGAATAAGGTTTTATCAAGAGAAAGAGAATAACTAGCCCGTGTAACGGACTCAAAAGGTAACTTGATTTTATTTCTAGGGAAGTGTTCCATCCCTTTATTGAGAGGGAATTGGAATTTTATATTCCCCTCTTTCATGTCAATAACCGCACCAACGGTGCGAAGAAAAGGACGTCCCAAAATAATTGGACACAAAGGTTCACACTCTATATCCATAACAATAAAATCAACGGGAACATAGTTGTCATTGACAATGATAAGAACATCGTCGATCTTCCCCAAAGGTTTCTTTATGGAAGAATCAACAAGACGAACTCCAAAAGAACAAGGCTCAAAGGTCTTCAATTCAAACATATCATAAATTCTTTTGGGCATAACAGAGGTACTAGCTCCAACATCACATAAAGCATAGCAAGAGAAGTTATTTAATTTAATTTTGATCATAGGGTCCCAACCATCATCTAGCTTCCTAGGTATGGAGGCTTCTACTCTAAGTTTCTCCTCCCTAGCTTTGATGAGAGCATTTGTGATATGCTCCGTGAAGGCAAGATTAAGTGTGCTAGTGTGGGGGTCTCTAGACATTTTGTGTAGCAAGCTAATAACTTCTGAGAGGGTGCAACTATCAAAATCAATATCACTACTATCAAAGGTGGTAGTAGTGTCATCTAGGCTCACTTGTTTGAAACCCTCTATCTTCATAGGAGTTTCTTCATCTTCGGTTGAGGTATTAGCATCACCATTAATAGGTCCAACGGGACTAGGAGTGCATTGGGTGCTAATAGTTTGGGCGTCCTCAACAATTTGGATAGTGGCAACTGTGTGGTGTGTAGGAAGGCTCTTAATTCTATCCTCTTCCTCTTTTTCTCTAGCCCACCTTTCTTTAAGTTTAGCCATCATCCTAATATTTTCATTAATTTGCAATTGGATGACATTAATAGGAGTGGCCTTATTCTCCTCAAGGGGAGAGGTTCTAATTTTAAGCATCTCAATATCAAGGGCTAAGCTTTCTACCTTCAAAGAGAGACTATCTAATTTAGCTAATTTCTCCTCTACATTCTTATTGAAGGCTTTTTGGGTAGTGATAAAATCTCGAAGCATGTTTTCCAATTCAGAAGAGGGGTTCTTGTTGCTAGGGTAGGTGTTGTTGTTCCCATAGTTGGATGGAAACGGTCTAGGATTGCTAGCAAAATTACCCCTATAAGCATTGTTGTTGAAGTTGTTTCTAGCAATAAAGTTCACATCTACTTGTTCTTGGGCAACCAAAGAATTTAAAGGGACATCACGAGGATCGATAGAGGGTTGCTTGGTAAGTAGAGACATAATTAAATCAACTTTTTCATTGAGAGAGGTAATTTCCTCGACAGAGTTTACCTTCCTACCTGTTGGAGTGTGTTTGGTGTGCCATTGGGAATAATTGGTCATCATCTCATCGAGAAGCTTCGTGGAAGCACCAAGTGTAGTTGACATAAAGGTTCCTCCCGCGGCCGAATCTAACAGGTTCGGCGAGGTAAAGTTCAAGCCTGCATAAAAAGTATGGATAACCATCCAGGTAGTCAAACCATGTGTAGGGCATTTCTTAACAAGAGATTTCATTCGTTCCCAAGCTTGGGCAACGTGTTCATTATCCAATTTCTTAAAATTCATAATGTTACTCCTTAATTGGATAATTTTAGCAGGTGGGTAGTACCTCCCTATAAAAGCATCTTTGCACTTATCCCAAGAATCTATGCTATTCCTAGGCAAAGATTGAAACTAGATTTTAGCTTCTCCCCTTAAAGATAAAGGGAAGAGCTTGAGCTTAACAATATCACCTTCTACTTCTTTATACTTTTGCATATCACATAATTCAACAAAATTGTTCAAGTGTAAAGTAGCATCATCTCCAACACCAGAGAATTGATCTCTCATAACAAGGTTTAGCAAGGCAGGTTTAATTTCATAAGAGGTAGCTTAAGTGGCAGGTGTGGCAATGGGGGTGCAGATAAAGTCTTGTTTGTTGTGACTAGTGAAGTCACACAACTTGGTGTTTTCAGTGGAACCCATAGCAGCAACAAGTGTGGCATATTTTTTTGTGAGTTTTGATATAAGACACAAAGATAAAAACTGAAGGGTAAACTAACAAGACTAAAAAACTAAGGCAAAGGGTAGTGTGCAACTCCCTTATCTTAGCACTCGGAGTCCCCGGCAATGGCGCCAGAAATTCTTTGCTTGGTGTGCGAGGTGATGATAGTGATTTCTCGCCCTTCGTTGGTAAACTCCAAGAGGAAGGTTTGATGTAGCACAACAAAAAATTTCCCTCAGTAAAGATACCAAGGTTTGTCTCCAGTAGGACTCCGGAGATGATAAGTAGGTGTCAGTGGCGCAACTGACGCGGACTTGCACACAGACGCAAATAACTTTGTTCCCAACGAAGTTCAGAGAGGTTGTCAATCTCTCCGGTCTTGTTGTTCACAAAGGATCAAACACAAGGGATAATTATAGCAATTGAAATTAAAAGCAGAAAAGTAAATGAGTGTGGAAACAGTGATGAGGATGTGGACCGGGATACGTGATGTTCACTAGTGATGTCTCTCTCCCAAAAGACAATAAAACTTCTATGCGAGGTGAACAAATTACAGAAGGGCAATTGACAGGATTATGAACGCACCGCAATGCTAACTATGCTACAAAAGAAAGGAAGAGGCTCAAAAGCATGGGAAGCACGCCAAAATAAGTAGACCTAAATCCAACTGCATCTACTACTAATCATCCACCTTGAGATATCTATCCAGAACATCTCGCTGGTATTAAGTTGCGAGCCCCACCCAAAGTGTAAACCCAAAGCAACAGACAACTGCATTAAAAAGCACTTTGCATAAAGTAAAAAATCCTTGCAACCGCGGTTACAAGCACCGTTGTTTTCCCCCTTGTGGCAACAACACATCCCCTAGACTCATGTTTCTGTCACTCAAGCGTGTCATCAGGGGGCATGAACCCACAATCGAGCATAACGTTCCCTCTTGGGGTTACTACCTACTACTTGGCCAAAGCAATAAACAACAACGGAGAACATGCAATAATTACTTAAGAACAAAAATATAAAAGATAAGAACCAAATATATTACTCTATCGCAATCTGAACATAATCTCAAAATCCATGAGATCCCATCAATCTCAGCATAGCAACAGCAGAAAGATTACAAAAGTGCATCGATCATGTAGGGCAGCTCACGAGGTCTAAACCATGAAGAACAAAGAGGGGAGGAGAACATCACATAGCTACTGATCACGGACCCATGGTCCAAAAGAAACTACTCACGGCACATCCGGGAAGCATCCATGGTGGAGAGGAGACTCCCGGAGGTCGGCCCTCGCTCTGGCAGGGTGCCGGGAAGAGGTCTGCTGGTGCTCCCGATCTCGGAAGCGCGGCGGCGGCGGAACAGAGGAGAGATCGCGAAAAAGGGTTCTTCTTCTGAGGGTTTCTCGTCACGGAGAATATATAGGCGAAGGGGGGCAGCCAGGGGGCCCACCAGGGGTCCAGGCGGCCCCCTGGCGCGGCCAGCCCCTGGGGCGCGTCTGGGCCCCTGGTGGTGGCCCTCTGGCCCCACTCAGGTTCTTCCGGAAGATTCTTCTGCGCTGATTCTTTATCTGATTTTTCCCGAATTTTTGGAGCACTTTTTACATGGGGGAAAACTGAAATAGAAAAACAGCAGAAAACAGGAACTGGCACTGTGGTGCACTGAGTTAATAGGTTAGTCCAAATATGATAAAAAATGTATGAAAGTGTATCTAGATCATAGCAATATCACACAAAACATGCATGGAGTGAGAAGAAATTATAGATACGTTTTGGACGTATCAACTGCATACATGATGCGCACTGCACTGTATGCATGAAGCGCACTGCACTATATGCATGAAGCATTATTTTTATTTTCCATCTCAGCTTCTATATACAGAAGAGAATTGCAATTTAACATCACACTCTCATTACATTTTGTTCACACAGTAGAGAACTGCATCTTAGCACATCACACTAACACATACTATCATGTATTGCAACCTGAGGTAAACATAACATGTTCCAAGCGCACCGCATTTGCGCATATGAGTTGCAGCCAAGTATTTTGCACTATTCGCATTTTGCACTAATCGCACTGCACTGTATACATGATACGCACTGCACTGTATGTGCGAAGCGCACTGCACTGTATACATGAAGCATTGTTTTTACTCTGTATACAGAAGAGAACTGCATCTTAGCATCACACTCTCATCTCATTTTGTTAATACAGAAGTGAACTGTATTTTTAGCATCACACTCTTCACTACTAGGGAATACCCTTATAGTGGCGTCTTTTTTTTGCGTTTAGTGGCGCATTATAGATGCGCCACAAACTACAAGCCACTAATAAGGGCTTAGATGTGACGCATTCTGGATGTGCCACCCCTAAGGCCCTTAGGCGTGGCGCATTTCAGAATGCGCCTTATAGGTGGCGCATTCTGAAATGCGCCACGCCTAAGGGTTCTTAGGGGTGGCGCATTCCTAGTGCGCCACTAAAGCCAGACATAATGCGCCACTAAATGGGTTACAGAAAACAAAACAAAAGAATTACAGAAAAGAATAAAACAGTACAGAATTACAAACATGACAAATATTTTTATCATATTACAGAAATTCAAAAGAGAATATTACAATGAGCCCAACAATTATTGATACAAAAGAATTGCATTATAATTCTTATTTCAAAGATTTACAAGATTACATCCGTCATCATCTAAGGTTTAGAGGCCAACAAGATTCACAAGATTACATCCATCACAATATTACAATGATCCCAACAATTATTGAAAACAAAAAGCTACTTTCTTCATCATCTCTTGTTTGCTCTTCAACCTGCACAAAACAAAGATTTAGAGGTCACATCCATATGAATTCATAGCTAAGGACAACAACGCAATATAGCATCTATTCTTATCAACAACATAAAGCAAGTCGATCAATTTCCAAGAGCATGCACATATGCATAAAAATGCATATGCAGTGACCTTTATAAACAAAGAGCACCAAGAGTATTTGACACTACCATCTACTACATAAAAAGAGTACATCCAAATTACATGTAGGGCACACATTCATCAAACGACTGTCATATATAACATAATTGGTCACTTGTTCTGACTCGGCTCGGGGAATGGGCGACATCCTTCTTTCGTCATGAAAGGCCTTGTGTCACGCAAGGCCTTTAGGCGGACTTCTATCTCCCCATTGGATGGTGCAATGTTGGAGTGGAAGATCGACCCCCTCATTTGTACTTCATGACGGATGATAGTCGCCATCTGCACTTGGATGTGAAAGAACTCCTCCTTAAGATTTGCATCGGCGATTTCCGCCTTCCTTTCAGCCCACGCTTTGAGATGACTTGGAAGCGTAAGGTTGCGTTGTTCCTGTACAATCGCCCTCATGTGATGAAGGGCGTAGTACGCATCCCTCACACGGCCAGCCGGCTTCTTGACGCACGGGAACTGCGTTACGTGGATGAACACGCTCACGCCAGGATGATTCTTCCTGAACTTGTGCTTCACGATCTGGCCTCCGGCTTTTATGTAGCCGACGAGAGCATCATCCAAAACTCTCATGATATACTTGTGATATACTTGTAATCTTTCTTCTTCAAACTCCCCGAGTCTAAATACACGGCATGAGTGTTGCGGTGAAAAGCAGATGAGCACGCAGTCTTGATCCTCACTGCATAATTAACACAATCCAAAAGGAATGTTGGAAGAGGAAAATTGAAAGCTAAGAAAGCATATATGCTACGGCGGCGAGCGAAGGACTTACTTGGGAGAGTAGGTCATAAGAAATGAATCCTTGTCGGCGTTCTCTAGCATGAAGTCTCTTATGTACCCCGCCGCGAGAGCCGCGTCCCCGTCGTCCATCAAGATGCTTTCACGCATGTAGAAGGGGTCTAATATCGCGACGCTCGGGGTATTATATCTCCTGATACTCATAGAAAGGATGAGCGAGAACAAACGGATAAGGCTATGGTCCAGCCGCTTGAGTTGGTACAAATTGAAGATCTCCAAAAACCGCAGGATTACCATATCCGCAGGGATAGTGTTGATGAAGCCCATGTTGAGTGGTACCTTGGCGATGAAAACCGGGTACGAGCGATTCTCTTCTCCAAGAAGAATCTTCTCTAATGCCATAATACTATGATGCACAGTCTGCATATCCGAAGTTGCAAGTTCGAGCATGTACTTAGGTAGCATCACCCTACCCGCCACATGGATTTCAATCGAGAGATCCTTGGGTCTTGGTGGCCCGTCCTGAGCCCGGATCGGCATCGAAGGTTGGCTGCTCGAAGTGATGCTCTTCTTTCTTTTCTGTCCCTCCTTCTTTTCTGATTTCGAGCAGTCACCGGCCTTTATCTGCTCAGTGGTCGCCTTATGGAGTGTGGACGTGCTGAGAATAGATCTCCTTGTGGCATCTGCTTGAGGCTCGGTGAAGGCGCAAGCTGCTGGAGACATCTCCTAAGAAGCAGCAAAGAGACGCGTGGAGCAAGCAAGTTTCGCCGCAGGATCAGCTAGACCGCGAGCTTCCTCTTCATGCTGGTAGGCTCCTTCAACAAGAGGCATGAATAAGTCATCACCTTCAAACGAAGTGTTGATGAACTGGTCGGCGTTGATATCATCATCATCAAGATCACCGTCTTCTTGTTGTGCGCCAATGGGATCATGTGGCGCCGGCACGATGACTACCGGTGTTTCCCTAGGTGTGGTGCCCCTTTCCCCCCGTCATTAAACGCATTTGGGTCTTCGTCCATAGGCATATTTGGCCGAAACAATCACTGAGGACTGCCGGCTCGTCCTCATCATATCCGGGGGGTTGAATGGGAGGTTCAACTCTCTCGTAGCTCAAAATCACGAGAGATATTTGAACCCTATGCATCTCCGGTGCCATCGGCATATTGTGCATGATTCGGTTTTGTGGTTGAACGATTTTACCTTTGGCAACATCCTTCAACTCGCCGTCCACGAATTTTAATAGAATGCATGGAGTGTCCTCCTGCGAAAGAGAGATATGCATGTAGGGCATCAGAGAGATTCCACTAAAAAAGGCAAGGAGATGAAGTCCTTGTTTGAGTTGCAGACGCTTATAGTTACCTTGAGGGCGTCGAGGTCGGCCAATGAAGAGACCCCGCTGATGACGGCGGGCATGCAAGAGACGGAGGGTGCGAAGCCTCCCGTGGCGTCAGTCGCCCTATTTTCGCTGCAGTCGGCTGGAGGAGTTACCATCACGTCCGTCACGGCCGCCGCGGTGTTGGCGGCCGGAGTCACCAATAAGCCGAGAGTCGGTGCAGGAGCCACCACTACGGCGGGAGTCAGGACTACGGGCACCGCGGAGCCCGAGTTGCTTCCGACCATGCTGGTTACCGGTATGGGCCCTTGTCCACCACACGCTTGCCAATTCGCGAGTGACTGCATCATATCTAGAAGGAGGGCATTCATCGTCTTTGTCACTTCTTCATGGACAAGCTGCGGAAGCATGTTCACCTTCTCCTCCAGTCCACGAACATAAGCGACGTCTTCTTCGGTCCTTCTCGCCTTGCGCCCCCTCGAACCGGACTGCTCCGCCGATTTTCCATAATATTCAGACCAATTTAGGTCCGCAGCAAAGCCGACCACACGGCCGGCTGACGATGGCTTCGCCATCACGTCGTCAAACTTCTTGACCATGTTCACTGCCCTGTTAAAGGCGTTGTTCCACGAGCCGGCCGGCTTAACCGATGACTCATGCGATGAGACAATTTTCATTTACGCTTGCTGCAGAAAGAATGTGAAACATTAAGAAATTGTGAACTTCACTAGAGAATTCAATCGACAAGGTCGCGTGGTAAACTACTTACCACGACAGTCGTAAACTCCTGAACCTTAGGATCGATAACTATTTTCGAGGTTGCTTTGTCCTTATAGCTCCGGGCCCTCACGAACAATTCGGTCTTTGGATCACCTTTGTATTGCTCGAAGGGGTTAGGTATGTCCGCAGCGGCGTACTGGGTATCCTCCTTGTCCCATTTAGGTTTGGAACTTCTGTAACCACCGGCTCCGATACGGTGGTTACCTATGACCTACGACCACATTGCCTTGCCCTTTGCACTCGCGGCCTTGGCTGGCTCGGACTCACACCTAGCCTTGAAAAGGTCGTAGGTAGCTTCGTCGATCAACGACTGTTTCTCCTTGAGCTCCTCGCAGGTTTTGTTCTTTTCAATAATTGCCTCCTTCACCAGGGTTTTCCAACTGGACAAGGCCTTTCTCATCTTTCCTGAGGGCCCATGTGTTTACTTTGTTCCCTTTGAGTTTGGTGTTATCGTACGGCTCCGGGAACTTGTATCATCCGTGAAGCTTGTCGATAAGAAGCTGACAATAACGAATATTCTCATGACTCCTGAGGTTAATCGTGGTGATCGGCACGGTGTTGCGGAGGATCTCCGCGACTTCACGGCCGTACCCTTCCGAAAAACGTTCGTGCTGTTTAAGAATCCCAACGGCGGTCACGACAGTAAACTCTTGCCTGATGGTGCCGACCTTGTTTGGTTTCCGATTCCGCTTCTTCTTTTCCTTGCCCTTCATCGCCAAGGAGCGCCACAAGGTCGTCGGCCTCGACTTCGAGTTCACGAAGGTTCGTGGAGGGAGGCAGAACATCGCCGTCGTGCATCTCTCCGTCCACAAAATGTCCTCGTCTACAATTTCTGCAGAGCCAACGTGCATTGCCCAAGGCTGCGCCATTTCCTCCTCGACAAAAGGTTCACATTCACCACCGTCGACAACACGCAGGACGAGAGGGTTCTGCGTAATTCTGGCTTGCGTGTGGCCAACCTCCTCGACATCCATCAACAGTGGAGGGTGGCGGGCTCGATGAAGAAGCCCTGGGAGAGGAACAACCTCGAGGAGCTTGCCGAATCCATCGTCTGCCCTTCCTACAAAGGGATGAAGACAACTATGACTAGGCTGCAGAAGGCGCGGCTGCACGCCGCCTGGGAGAAAGAGCTCACGCCGCGGCACATCAAGTATGCGGCGATGGATGTTACAGCCCAAGAGCAATTTATGTTTTCATGGTGTAATTTGCTTTCATCATATGACTTCCAAACTTGACATGGTGCTAGATGTTGTAATTGCATGTGGTGATTTTAAATGCCAAGAAGATTTTATTTCATTTGATTTGCTTTTGAATTCAAACAAAGTGGTTCAAGAAGGGCGTTTGAGGATTTTTCCATGTTGCATGCATGCTCCCCTTAACCCCAAACTAGGCATAGCCAATTCTTTCCCCTTCCCAAGCACTTCAAAAACCTTGCACCATTTTTTCCACCTCCAAAAATGTGGGCCATAGTTCAAAGTGGTTTGAATTTCAAAAATGGCCCCACATTTTAGTTGCTCTAAAAATGGCCAAACCAATTTTATAAATTCGAGAATATTGCAAGGATCCCAAAACATATTTTCATACGTTTTTCTCTCTCATGGTTTGCTCTGGAAAACTCTTGGACATTTTCTGTTTTTAATAAATGGAAAATTCCATTTTCTTTTATTTTGGAGGCAGAGGACCTGCCAGGCCGAGCCCAGCAGGCCTCGCCCCACTTCACCCGCAGCCCACCTGGCCCGCGCCAGCGAAGCGGTATGCGGAATGCTTCTGCGCCGTTAGATCTTGATCCGAGGGGCACCACTCGTCGTCTTTCCAGCGTGGAGAGATCCCCTCTCCCTGCTGTCTCACAGCCGGCCGGAGGCATCGACGTCGACACCGTCGACGTGGCCAGGAGCCCCCTCCTTTTTAACCAGCGCCCCTGAGCCGTCCTACAACCCTAGAGGACTCGTTCCCCCTCAGGTTTCAGCCGTCGTCGTCCTGTTTTGACCCCGCAGGTTCTCCCTGACCCGCCATGTGCACCGGCCAATTCCTTCCAATTCTTCGTCGTGCGCTCAAATCCTTGGACGTGCGTTTTCACGCACCTTCTCCTGTGAAGTTTCGGCCCGTTCCCGGTTGCAGGTAGCGAAGGGGTGCACGGATTCGTCGCGGAGCCGTGGACGTCGCCGTGGAGCCCCTGAACCACGTTGTCGTCTTCAAACTCGAGTCCTTCCTCTACGGAAAGGTTGGGACACGCTGCGTGACCCACAAGGTGAGCTCAAGCCTCCCCTTTGCCCGTAGACGCCCGTGGTTGTGCGCCGCGTAGCTCGTTGCCGGCGAGGAGTTCGTGATCATCGTGCCCGTGGTGCATCTTGGACAGCCTCCCGCGTGCTGTTGGAGCGTCCAGAGCGTGTGTTTGGCGCCCAATGGCCTCCCTTTTCGCGTATCCAGGTGGAGTGGCCCCGCGTCTGAACTTCGTGTGGCTGTCCGTCAGACCCGCAATGGATTCAGGAGAACCTGGCCTCCCCTCCGGTGAGGTTTAGGTCTGGGCTAGGGCACCCACGTGATCGTGGTGCTCCTACTTGCGTTTTCAATCAATCCCATGGTCTGCGTCGTCGTAAACCCGACGCGCGTGTCGCTTGAAGTTGTGTGCGATGCGCGGTGTCTGAAGATGCAGGCGTGCTCGTCGCCGTGTTGTTCCCGGCCGAATTCCGGCAAGGCAGAGGAGATCTGGTGATCGTGGCCTGTGTGCCCGCGTAGAGGGAGGTGCCAGCTCGAGCTTCCCCTTGGTTGTTTGTTCCGAGCGTGGCTGCAGACGAGGCTACGTGACGGGGATCAGCCCCGGCAAATCCCATGGTTAGGGACCCTGGGTTAGTCATAGAGAAGGAACAGGTTGGACGATACTCTTTGCCTAACAAGAGAAGCACTTCCTGCTCGATATTATTGCATGAGGGGACGATTACAGGGGAGGCCAAGGCGAGTTCTCGCAAGACGAGGAGAGTAGATTGTGTATTGGATTGCAGACAAGAGACACATGGGGCACGATTTACCCAGCTTCAGGCCCCCGGAGGGAAAACCCTACATGATGCTTGTCTGATCTTTTATTGATGATGGTGTACAGGGATGCCGCGAGGGCTTTGCTGGAGAGAGATCTATCTAGTTCTATGATTGGAGATTGAGACGAGTTGTGAGCTATTGTCTAGAGAGGTGCCCCTGCCTCGCTTTATATAGATAGCCAGGTAGGGGTTTACATGAGTCCTAGTCGACTACAAGTAGGAGTCCTTGTCTTGTGCCTCAAGTCTTGGTCTTCACGTCTTACTCCATCATGTCGGTGTCCACGAGTGGGCCCCTGGTGGGCTGCCAGCCATGACACGCGCCAGGTACCCTCACGTAGAGGAGTCGTGGAGTCACTCCCTCGTCAGTAGCCCCCGAGTGCCTGGGGGACTCGAAGAGTCGCGCAGGGACTCGAATCCGCAGTAGCCGCCGTAGTGCGTGTCGATCATTTGCTGACGAGTAGTCAAAGATGTCGTGAGTACGCTCCCGATGGGAGTATTTGGATGAAGCATCAAAATCACAGTCGAGTTCGTCTTATTCTAGGATGTGCGAGCAGCGTTCGTCGGGTGCGCGTCAGCGCTCCCGATGGGAGTAGCCCCCGAGGCTATGTGTGACTCGTAGAGTCGGGTATAGACTCAAGTTGTTGTTAAGCTAACCACGTCGTTCTTGTCAGCTGCACGAGTAGTGCTCTTCGGGTGCGCGTCAGCGCTCCCGATGGGAGTATCCCCCGAGGCTATGTTCGAATGCTTGAAGTCCATCATAGACTCAAGACTTCTTCGTCGTCGAGTAATTGTCATCCGAGGAAGTGGTCGACTCGGGTCTTGCGTTGTAGGCGTGAGTTGTTGTAGGGATCAGTCGTGGACGAGGAGGTTGGCCTCACCGCGTCATGAGGGCGCCCAGCCCCCGAGCATCTGCTAAGAAGGAGAAAAAGATGCAGCTGTATTAAGATGGACTTGCACGATATACAAAATAATTATAAGGTGAGTGATTTGTAGACATTGCAATTTTATCGAGTGGATAATGCAGCAGCATATAAGGTTTATGCATGTTTTTTAGTAGGACCTCCGACAGCATACCCTTGCCGGGTAATAGGGTCGCAATGCCAGGCTTGTTGAACCCGGAGACAAGGGCGATCTTTGGTACCCAGCCTCACTATTTTTACGAACGCAAATAAACATCATATAAAACTGTGCATGATCCAAAGGATTGTTTTGAAGCCCTCGAGGTTTGTGTGCGACTATATAGCCATCTTGATGATTTTGTAGCCCTCAGATATTTCTGCACGACTGCGTAGTCGGCAGGACGATTTTATAGCCCTTAGATGTTTCTGCACGACCGTGTAGCCGACAGGACGATTTTATAGCCCTCAGATGTTTGTGTGCGACTGCGTAGATGTCTTTGGCGACTGATCGAGAATGCATATAGGTTTTGGAATCATAGCATAGAAGAGTGTAAAGAAAACTTAGCTATTGGATTGATGCAGCGGAAGATGTCGAAGATGAGCAGTCGAGCAGTCGACGATGAGTAGTCGACGAGGCAAGAATGAAGTCGATGTGGCGACAACTGCGACGTTCAGCCCCCGAGTCCGCGAGCCCCCGAGTGTTGAGGTGGCGGAGTTGCGCGGCGAAGTTGTCATAATGAACTTATCCGGCAAGTGATGAGATGACTCGACGCGGTGATTCCTGCGCGATGGAGCTCGGTACGGGATAGCCCATACAAAGGAGCTCGGCGCAAGATGATTTGTGTGCTTGGAGTTGACAGTGCGGCGAGTGATCGAGAAGGTCTCGATGCGTCGGGCGGGATCTTTTGATTGCTTGTTGGGTGATGTCGTTGTAGCGGCGCGAGTCGATGTATAAATCTTGGCGAGTCATCCATGGTATGCCGAGTTGGAGTAGAAGCCTTGTGGGTCAAGATTGAACCCGAATTCGCGATTGGAAATTCGCGATCTTGCGTAGATCCAAAAACGCGTTGCAGTGAGAGAGCCACTGACGGAGATCTAACCGTTGGAATTTTCTGAAATTTTTTGTGCTGATGGGGGGTTGAATTCCTCCTTCTTTCACCAAAGGGATCTTTGAGTTGATGTCCGAGCCAATGTAAGGAATTTATTTTCTGGAGTCGAGCGGAGTTCCGTCAGATTCCAAGAGTGCTTCAGTGCGGGAGTCGTCGAGGGAGATCCAGCCGTTGGAATTTGCTGAAATTTTTACAGACTTTCGAAAATTGGATTTCACATCTTTCCACTAAAGGGATCTTCGAGATGATCTCCGAGACGCCGTCACAAGTGCCCGCAACACAGACATTTTTCTGTCCTGTAGGCTGCGCGTGAGCGCTTTTGTTGATGTCGATCTTCAAGTGGTGCGCTCGAAAGTTTTCTTGATTTCTTCGTGAGCTTGATGTAGATCTTGATGTAGTTGTTGAAGAAGCCCTTGAGTTTTGACTTCCTGGAGACGGGACCGTCGAGATCGTGATTCCAACATGTGTAGTCCCCACGGACGAAGCCAATTGACGGGGATCAGCCCCGGCAAATCCCATGGTCAGGGACCCTGTGTTAGTCATAGAGAAGGAACAGGTTGGATGATACTCGTCGGATAACAGGAAAAGCACTTCCTGCTCGATATTATTGCGTGAGGGGGCGATTACAGGGGAGGCCAAGGCGAGTTCTCGCAAGACCAGGAGAGTAGATTGTGTATTGGATTGCGGAAAAGCGACACATGGGGCATGATTTACCCAGCTTCAGGCCCCAGGAGGGAAAACCCTACATGCTGCTTGTCTGATCTTGTATTGATGATGGTGTACAGGGGTGCCGCGAGGGCTTTGGTGGAGAGAGATCTGTCTAGTTCTATGAGTGGGGGTTGAGACGAGTTGTGAGCTATTGTCTAGAGAGGTGCCCCTGCCTCGCTTTATATAGATAGCTAGGTAGGGGTTTACATGAGTCCTAGTCAACTACAAGTAGGAGTCCTTGTCTTGTGCCTCAAGTCTTGGTCTTCACGTCTTACTCCATCATGTTGGTGACCACGAGTGGGCCCCTGGTGGGCCGCCAGCCATGACACGCTTGAGGTACCCTCACGTAGTGGAGTCATGGGGTCACCCCCTCGTCACTACGCTCGCCGGAACTGTCGTCGGCGTCGGGGTTCAGACTTCTATCAGAGTGCAGTGGTCGCCAGGGATAAGCAAACCTGTTGCCTGCCCCCTTTCGTTCAGAAAACGTTACATAGCTCAGTGGCAAGGGGCCGTGGAGACGAGCAGCGCGGCGTGGGTTCGAGTCCCAGGCGGCGCCCCCCCTTTTTCGATTTGTTTCGCTGGCTGACACCCAGGCCCCGGAGGTCAATGGGCTAGGCCACTAGGTGGGCTGTGCTGAGCTGGTCAACTGGTTGCGCTGTGGGCTGAGCCCATTGGCTAATCTGGAGCTGGGCTAGATTGCCTGAAACCAACCCAACAAGGGGTTTTTACCTTTTCCCTTTTCTGTCTTTTCTGTTTGAATTTGAATTTGATTTCAAATTCAAATTCTCCCCTGGTTTGCATATTTAAGTGACCCCTGAACAATTTGGGGCATCCCATATATGTTTTTGGGGTAGTAGAAGCTACTGATCATCATGGAGATGTCAGATCAGGGGTTTGAGCAACTTATTTATGAAGATGTTGGTCATCCTCAATTTGTTGCTTATTTCCTTATTTCTTTTCTTTTCTTTTCTTCTTTTTTTTTTCTTGTGAACTAATTTGTGGTTCCACCACAAGTGTTTAGCCAATGTAAAGTCAAGGAGATTGCATGGGCCCCAGGTGTGTTTGACAACACATGTGGCAAGGTGTAGAAGTTTTTCCATCCAGAATCTTTTCTTTTCCTTCTCTTTTTCATCCTTGATACTTCTCCGGGTGTCAACTCTCGTCGACACCTTTCAGTCTCCGGAATCGATAGTTCATTTTCACGGTGCACTTATCTTTGTTAACTTGTTATTGTTGTTCATGCCATGCCATGTTGCCATGTTACTTGCACCAAAATTAAGTCTATGACCAAAGCCATAAAATATAAAAAAATTGCATATGAAGTTGTTGACATGTCGTCAACACCTTCATTTAAATTTGACTAGATAGGGTCACATCATGCATGTTAAACTTGATCATGTCAGCCATGCTTGTGCATTTGATCTCGATGTTTACTTGTGTGCTTTTCCTTGCCGGTACCTTACGTCAGCACCGGAGACTGCCGAGGAGACTTTCGTGGAGATTTCTGACACCGAGCCCGAGGACCCTGCTACGTCTGCTCCGTCGACTGATTACCCAGGCAAGGGGGTTTATATATCATTGCTTATAGATTTCAGCTCGCTTGCCTAGATTTATCTAGAACGGTTGCTAGATCCTACCACATTATACTGTTGCCTCTCAAGCAAACCCAAATAGCCATGCCCCCACATCCTAGAAAAACCTTGTTTGGCTATGTACCTTGCTTGCTTAACCATTGTTTAGTATGTGTAGGCCCTTTACCTGCTGCTTATACCCATTGCTGCTTGGTGGTTTATCATGCTATTATCATAAATTGGTTGATATTTATTATTATGATGTTAACTTATACTTGACGAAGGATGGGAGACCGGGCTGTTCCCGCCGGGTGTTTTGTTCTATTAGAGTCACCTAGGTCCTGAGTTCTGGGTATTGTGTTTCTTGATGAGCATGCCTAATCGTGTGTGGGATTCTATGGGGTCCCCTTTGTCTTACTGTAAGGCCCGATATGCGGTACTGTTCCAGATCTACATGTTTCCATGCAGATCCGGGGACGAAGCACATATCGGTCCCACCGCAACATATGACGAATTCATATGCCCCGGATTTCCAACATGATATCACAACATTACAACTACAAGCATACAACATCTCATACAATTGACATACAACAACCTTAAATACATTACATCAGCGGAAGATACATGTCTGAGTACAGACAACAATTAAATGCCTAGAAGCAAAGAGAAAAAGACATCGCTCCCATAACCACACGGGTCCAGGCCCTCCGCCGGGATCCGCCTAACTAGTCATCGTCGAGTCTCCACGTGAAACGTCGATCACCATACCTGTTGTCGATCAAGAACCCTGAAAAGAGTTTGGGGGTAGTATCATGAGTACAGAAGTACTCATCATCCAACTGTAGTGGTCAACTGACCCAGCAAGGACTTCATCACTCGTCATTCTAGGATAACTAGTAGTTCACGGTAAGGATGGGGTAAGTGGTGAGGTTGATGCCGCACTAGAATTTATGAAGTGGCTAACGATCTAGAGAGTAAGATAAGAAGCCAAGCATTCGATGCAGAATCGCCTCCAACAAGTCTTGCTATCAGCTACTTACGCAAGCATAACACCTATCCTATCCTTTTCCTCCTCTTCGCATCCCGACGAAGAAGAAGAAGTCAAGGCACACACACGTTGATAAAGTTATATTAAGATCATCTCAATCGTTGTTGTCTATGAACAAGGAGTAGGTCTCAAGTCGTCCATAACCGTGGACACGGCTTCTCGAAAAGATTTAACCGTGCAGGGGTGTACCAACTGCCCATTACAAGGCTCCGCACGCACGCCCATCTCTCTCAGGTGCTACCCATCATAGGCAACCATTTTATGATTTAGTTCTGAGAGATCAGAAATGACATGTCCCTCTAGCTAACAACGAACAAATCCGGGTGGCCCCCAGGGAGTCGACACCCAATCCAAAAGCCGACCACGCTCTCGGATCGGCCTCTTCCGTCTCAACAGGGTTTGGGTTACCGGGATACCTCACGTGAGGTCCCGGGCCCTCGCCGGCCAAGGGTGGACCAACAAAGAAACCATGTCCTCACTGGTCCGGGTTGGTTTAAAGGATATCTGCTAGGAGCGACCCGACAGATATATATGCATGGTTTGCAAATGGTAAATCAGCTTGGGCCACCTCCAGAAATGTTTGAAGCTAGGTAGGTAAGAAAAGGGGACCCCATAAAATCCCACACGCGGTTAGGAACGCTCAGTCTTGGAACCAATACCCGGAACTCGGATCCTAGGTGACTCGAATGGAACAAAGTGTCTGGGCGAGATAGCCTAGACCTTCCATCCTTCGTTGAATATAGTCAACATTATCATAATCATATCATCCAAAACAATATAATAATGTGATAGCCCAAACCAAGGAGTAACAGGTAACATTCATAGCATTCTAAGCATGCATACTAAGCAGGGGCAGAGCAACGAGCAATAGTAACATAGAAATACATGGTTTTTTGGGAGGGGACATGGCTGTATCGGTTTAAGAGAGGCTGTAAACATGTGGTAGGATCAAACATCAAACCTAACCTAGACTAGCATGCAAACCGCTGGTTATAATAGAATGGATCATAAGTAATGTATAGTCCTTGCCTGTTGATAAGTCGGGTTCCGAAGGTGTAGGCGATTGCGAGCTCGCACCGTCAACGAGAGTATCTGCGGGACCACACAAGAAGAAAACACTGGAAATGCAATCAGCGAAGATGCATTCTATTAATACGGAGCAACACAAACCAGGAAAAATCAAGCATGGTTAAGCATGATGCATGTCAATTTAATTTTGAGACATGAACGTAATAGCAAGGAAGTTTAAATGAGGCTCGGGAGGCAACGGTGCAATGCTACCGTCAACCTCTTATGCATTAGTTGTGTACTTAATGAATCCAAAGGATTCTTATGTTGTAGTCGTTAGAATGCATGATCATGGCATGAACATAATAAAAATAAAAATTTCCCACACATGAGAATAAACCTCGAGGTGGGATTTCTCAAGTTAAATAAATGCAACATGACATGGCACGATATGATGCGCCTGATGCAATCTACGACAAGAAATTAAAAGGAGGATGAGACAACACTACCGGCAAACTACAATCAACGCAGAACTACGGTGCATGAAGCACAACGACGAGGAAAGGGAATCAAAGGATTGCACCACGTGCATCATCGTGAGGGGTTCCGTGAAAAATGCACCATCGCTGAGATAATGCTAGCTCATATGAACAAATGAATAGCACCATATTGTTCCTCACGGAATTCTTCCCAAAAAACATATATGATATGTCTAGATTGGAGAAAGGATGCGCAAGCAGCAATTTGGAACATTTGAATTTGAATTCAAATGGAATTTACAGAAAAGAAAAGAGTGAACCCAGCAATGGGCTAGCTTCGGCCAAAACAGGCCCAAGTCTCGCGGATCTGCTCTATTTTACGCCCACAGGCGAGAGGAGAAAGTTGGGCCAAGCCCACACGCAGCAGCAAAAAAACAGAAAAGAAAAGGCTGGGATTTAATTGTCAAAAGGAGGACTAGATCCCAGGACCTCACGGTTTAAATCCACTGCATGCTACCAACTGGGCTACTGGTCGTATCACCACAGGTCCACAAACTCAAACAAGATAGCCCATGCAACACGAGATAACTGAAACTGGAGTCTAAACCTGAAGAACAGAGGCTCCATCCGGCAAAACATAAATAAAAAGAGGAGCCTTGTGCCTGACGGGGATCGAACACACGACCTCTCAGTTTAACCACAGGGGCGCTACCACTGGACTACATTGCTGAACTCGATAGGATGAATCAAGCAAAACTGAACTAGCCTGAAGAAAACAACATGGCGTTGTCTCTGAACCTGGCAAAACTGACGAACGCGGCAGGCAGAACCAGCAGGGCGTGGAGATGTTGGCGGCCACCGGCTCACACGGGAGGCTGCTCAGCAGAGGAAAAGCAAGGGCGTGGCCATGACACTCCATGGGCATGGCCAAAGCAGGTCTTTGGCACCGGCTGGGGATACACAGATCATGCACATGCACACACATGACTCCTTGCATGATGAAAGGATAAGATGTTGGCCTGCTGCGAGGCAAAGCGCATTGGGCGCCCACAGGAGAAACCACGGGCAGGCGCTAGAACGAGAATGCGCAAAAGCGCACGCGCCGAACGCACACAGCTCACGGCCTGGATGCCGGGGCGGATACGAAGACGATTCACGGCAGCACAACGACCATGCACCAGAAAGGCTACGACTTCCTAACGCGAAGAACATGGAAGGAGAGGACGAAGGGAAGGCGCTCACGAGGGGGAGGGTGTTGGAGTCGATCGGCTCGAGGAAGCAGCGACTTGACGACGAGGCGACGCGCGGGCAAGGACGGCGACAGGGAGGAAGCCGTCTTGATCGCGAGGAAGAAGACGACACCGGCCTGCGAGATGAAGCTGACGCGCGACTCGGGGGCGAAGACCTAGGCATCTCCAGCTCCACCGGGACGACGGAGGCGTCGCTCACGACGACGAGGTACGCGACAGCCTCCACGACGGAAACAATTGAACCCCGGCGCTGGAGAAAATCGGAGCTACTGATGCTTTTTCATGGCTGCAGAATAGGGGATGGACAAAGGCTTCAAGAAGAGGAGATGGCAGCGGGGAGAGGGAAAGGGGAGGCCTAGGGTTCCCGGGAGAGAGGGGGCTATAAGGGGGAGGAGAAGAGAGGCTGCAGGTGGTGGCCACGTCAGCCACCTCTGCTTTTCTCTGCCGAGAGAGGAACAAACAGGTGAGGGGGAAGGAGAGTGTTGACTTAATCTAGTCGTTGGTAGTTTAGATATTTCCTTCAGCTTTCAGTTTCAGTTAGTTAGCTTTCTGTTAGCGATAGATTTACACGAGCCGCGTCTGTGCGTGCCCTGTTTATAGGGCTCGGACACGGTCCCGGTGTTCGTGGGATGGCACGGACGTATAGCCAGATCGTGGCGCCAAGGTAGGATATCTACCGGCCTCTTTCTCCCTGTACTCGCATAAGAAGCAGAAAACAAGATCAGAAAAGCTGCAAGTTTTACGCGGCACCAAAACCACCTGAGTTCATCCCTGTGTGAGAGAGCGCGAGTGAGACTGATTTTCCAACAATTGGTATTCAGAGGCTCGTACGATACAGGCGACCATGTCGAACACCGGCGACACTACGCAAGAGGCCACCCTCAACGAAGCCGGGGATGGACCCGCGCGTTCCGCAACGCCGCCGCGGACACGCAACCAGAGCCGCGGACGGAGCCGAGTGCGTAGGTGCGCCAACCAGGTGATAGTGCACGAGACAGTGGTGCCGGACCGCCCGCCGGTCGTTCCAGGCGCCGACGTCTCCTTATCCACCCTCACCTCAACAAACTACATCGAATGGGCACTGCTTATGCAAGTGCACATGGAGTCCTGGGGACTCTGGTATGCGGTCGAGGGGAACCTGGAAAACGTGCGCGACGACAAGGGTGCACTCGGCGTCATCCTTCGAGCGGTGCCGCCGGAGGTACTCAGCGTCCTCGTCGCCAAGAAGACGGCGAAGGACGCCTGGGACATGCTCAAGATCAAGCAGATGGGTGTCCATCAAGTCCGCGAGGCCACCGCGCAACGTCTGCGCGCGGAATTAGAACAGATGACCTTCCGCGACGGCGAGACCCTTGACGCCTTCGGCATGCGCATGACGGCGCTCGTGAACCAGCTGCGTTCACTCGGGGACGCGATGGAGGAGGTACGTGTCATTCAAAAATTTCTCCGCGTCGTCCCCTCGCGCTACGCGCAGATCGCCGTCGCGATCGAAACCCTCCTGGACCTATCCACGGTGTCTTTGAAGGAGCTGATCGGGCGGTTGAGGACTGCCGAAGAGCGCACCGGCACCGGCTCATCCCAGTCCGGCGGCGCACACCTGCTTCTCACTGAGGCGCAGTGGGAAGCGCGCCGCCGTGATCGGGAGCCAGGGCAGGACTCTGGCGGCGGGAACGGTGGGCATCGTCGCGGTGGGAAGCCGCAGGGGCAAGGGAGTCCGCGCTCTTCCTCGCAAGCGTCTGCGCCCTCACCATCACCGAGGGCGCCACTGAGCATGTGCTGCTCAACGAGGAGCACTCCCGGTCGCGCCCTGCTGCGGAGGGACAGGCCTGCGGCACGTCCTGGGTTATGGACACGGGGGCCAGCAATCACATGTCCGGACGAAAGGACATCTTCTCCCACCACGACACCGTGGTGCACGGCACGGTCAAGCTGGGCGACGACTCGGCCATGCAGATTGAGGGTAGGGGACTCGGCCATGCAGATTGAGGGTAGGGGGACGATTCTCTTCGAGACCGCACCGGTGAGCACCTGGTGCTGTCAGAGGTGTACTTCATCCCTTGGCTGCGGCGCAAGATCATTAGCATCGACCAGTTGGACGAGTTCGAATACGACACGCGTGTCCACCATGGCATGATGCAGCTGCGGGATCCCGACGGGCGGCTGCTCGCCGAGGTGCCACGCACGGAGGGGCGCCTGTACGTACTACATCTGAACTTGGCGCGCCCGGTGTGCCTCGCCGTGCACGGCGGCGAGGACGCATGGCTGTGGAAAGCCCGGTACAACCACATCGGCTTCCAAGCGCTGCAACATCTCAACCGCGAGCAAATGGTGTGCGGTTTGCCTCACATCGATTAGGCGGATCGGGTGTGCGAGGCATGTCTCGACGGCAAGCACCAACGGGCATTGTTCCCACGACAAGCGTTGAACCGAGTGGACCAAGTCCTCGAGCTGGTGCACGCTGACATATGCGGCCCGATCTCTCCTCCAATGCTGGGGGGAAAGAGCTACTTCCTCCTGCTCGTCGACGACAAGAGCAGGCACATGTGGCTGCGACTGCTCACCACCAAGGATGAAGCGCATACGACGCTGAAGGAGTTCCATGCAGCAGCCGAACATGAGTCCGGGCATCGCCTCAAGACCTTGCGCACTGATCGCGGAGGGGACTTCAACTCCACGAGCCTCGGCAAATACTTCACAGATCAGGGGGTGCGGCGACAGCTCACGGCCCCATACTCACCCCAGCAAAACGGCGTGGTCGAACGAAGGAACCAAACCATCGTCGGCACCGCTCGCACTTTGCTCAAGGCGAAAGGCATCCCCGCGCATTTTTGGGGCGAGGCGGTGACCACGGCAGTGTACTTGCTCAACCGCTCCACGACCAAGAGCATGAGCAAGATGACGCCACACGAAACATGGTGCGGCAAATGCCCCAGTGTAAGTCACCTGCATACATTCGGGTGCATCGCGCACGTCAAGTCGACGCGCTCGAATGCGAAGAAGCTTGACGGGGATCAGCCCCGGCAAATCCCATGGTCAGGGACCATGGGTTAGTCATAGAGAAGGCACAGGTTGGACGATACTCGTCGGCTAACAGGAGAAGCTCTTCCTGCTCGATATTATTGCGTGAGGGGGAAAATTACAGTGGAGGCCAGGAAAGTCCTCGCAAGACCAGGAGATTACATGCGTATTGGATTGATCCGGACATCTCCCCTCCTAGCCTTTATATACTAGGCTAGGTCTCGGGGAATCCGTACTAGGTTACAAAGATAGTTTCCTAGTTCTAGTCTTGCCTTGTACGCCAAGTCGTGCCTTCCATACTAATCGCGGACTCCTACGTCGGTGCTTGGTTTGGGCCAGTCGTGGGCCTGTCGTGGCTTCCTAGCGGGCCTTCTGTCTTCATACGCACCGGGTAGCCTCATACGCAGGAGTCGTGGGGTCACCCCCTCGTCAGTAGCCCCAGAGTGCCTGGGGGACTCGAAGAGTCGCGCAGGGACTCGAATTCGTCAACGCTTTATTGTCTGTAGGCGCGGGATCGCCGCGGGTCGCTGGCAGTTTTGAGCCATGACAATATCTGTTTCGAGGGATTACTAAGCTGAAAGGGCCCAAGAAGTCGACTGGTTGAGCCTTGGTGAATTGCGCTAGTGGAAAATACCGCAGTAGCCCAATCAAGCTCACGTCCCTCGACCTGAACTTGGAACGACTGGTGTCAAGCAAAGTGATGCCGCTGCTGGTCTTATAGGATCAATTGCTGCCAGTCTAAGCAAATATCCTGAGCGCGTCCGCTCGGCTCTTTCTATCATGCGAGCGCATGGAAAAGGTCGGGAGTGAAATCGCTCTGCGGCAAGTCCCGGCCCGGCCGTTCTGCGCAGCGGGGTCTTACCTACACGCTAAGCTTGTGTGGCATCTGGGTACAGTGTGTCGTAGTGCAGGCATAATTTTTTTTGTAGAGGCACGGAGGCTGGTTAGCGATGCACCCACTTGGATTAAACAATCAAGTGAGCTGTTTAGCAGTCACTCGCGGAGTTTGTAATGAACTCAGGCAAGGAGAATAAGAAAGCACCCACTCGGAATTTCGTCGAGTGCGCGAGTAGATCATACTATCGAGTACTTGTTAAGTCTTTTGCGAGTGGTCACTCAAAAGCTTTACTGTCTTCAGGGTGAGGGAGAACCCGAACTCTGAGAGTACGTTGTTTCTTCTGGCGCGAGTGATCACTCGAGCACATCTTTGCCTTCTGGGTGAGGGAGCACCCGAACTCGAATAAAGGTACTCCCAATGGGAGTAAAAGATTTTTTGAAATACTGTGAAAAAGCTTGTAAAGAGCGGAATGCTGACCGAAGATGCGTGCTGAGATGTGACATTTGCTGGTCCGCCTGACAGGTTGGGTCGTCATGTCATGTGAAACTGAAGTGACTTGACGACTGCTGCCCAAAAATTTCAGGCTGCGTGATGATGGACCTCGTTTTTCGCGCGTAGTGGGCGGTATGGTTAGTGCGCCGGTGTGACACCCTGGATTTTGGAACTTTCTTTTTCCAGAAACTTTTCCGATTTATTTCTGGATTTGCGATTGGATTTGATTTTGATCACCTCGTTGGACTTGAAACTTGAGCATGATTCCTTCCATGCTCAAGTGACCCTTGAATCCAAGACTTTCCCATGTCATTCCATTGTTCCATGTCATCCAAGCCACAAAATATTCAAGCCTTATATTCCTTTTTCCAAAAAAAGGGATAATCCTATTATTTGAGGTTTGTGAAGCAACCCCTATTTATATTGCTCCATAAATCCCCAAATAATTCCCACATGTCATTGACATCGTATCGCCAAATTCTCCAAAAACATTTCATAGCCCAAGTGGATTTTTCCTCTAGAAAAATTCGTTTGTCTGTGGGGGCAGAATGGAGCTTTGTGAAGGGAGTGCCATTTCTCTTGATCCATTGCTGGTGAAACTTTTTGTGAAATCTCATATGATCCTACCACCAAATAACCCTACCAAACCAGATTTGAGCCAAATCCAATCACCCATGTGTGTGCATTGTCATGTTTAAGATTCTGGTCAGTGGGCCACATTGTCAAGAAAGTGCTAGCTATGTGTGTCCAGTGGCTATGAAATTTTATACACATGTGCACCATGCCAAATAACCAAGCTACACCAAGTTTCAGCCAAATCCACCAATCCTATGAGATGCTAGCTTCAACTTTGCATTTCTGGTCTATTTGGACATTTGTAAAGGAAGTCCTAGCTAACTTACTCCAAATGAGTTGAAACTTGGTGTACATACTCATCCTAGTGTATGAGTGAGCTATGCAAAAGATCATGCCTAGGGGAGCAATGTACAAGCCACACCACAGTACAAACACCTTCTGCAGCATTGCTACATTTGCAAAGGAGGTATGTGCAACTTGATTGCTTTGAGCCCAAACTCCACAGAAATGTTGTCCTTCCTATCCACAACCCAGGAGACAACTGGTTCCTGTCCAAAGCCACCCCATGTGAGCTAGGATTAAGCTCCAAGTTTGCTGTATCCAACTGTTGATTGAGATAGAGCTCACCACAGTATCCCATTTGGCCATCCACCTGCACCCATGTGATCAGCACTCGAAGGAATACAACATAGACATCTTTGGCCACGATAGAACTCCCCTAGTTGCACCCTCCCCTTTGGTGGCCATTCTCTTAGCAGCATCTGGCGTGCTCTGGACGCGCCCCGAGCGTGCTCGACCTGTCCACCTCGTGCTACAAAGCGCGTCCGTCATCTTCTTCGTGTCCTGCCGCGCCGCCCGGCTTTGAGCAGTTCGCGTGCGCCGCGTGCCCCCTCTGGAATCCTCTCGTGGCCGCCAGCTAGCCGCCACGCCATGGCCGCGTCCGCAAGTCGTCTTCCGGCCACGGCGTCGGCCCCCTCCTATATAACTGGCGCACCCCCGACCTCCAGAACATCACCTAGCAGCCTCCCCACTCCTCCTGGCCCCATCCCCTTCTCCAATTCGGCGCCGGAGCGCCGCATTGCCTGCCACGGCCACCCTGTTCGCCGCCGGCCTCCTCTGAAATCCGCGCGGCCAGAGCTCCGTCCTCTTCCTCCAACAGCCCGGCCCCTCACCTCATCACCGCTGCCACCTCCCGCCCCGCCGGAGCCTCGGCCTCGCCCCATGGCCGAGCTACTCCCGGCCGCTGCGCCCCGCCTGTGGGGGCCCGTGGCCACCGGCTGCCCCGCGTGGTCCGGCGACCCGCTGCGGCCGTGCCCCGTCGAGCCGCGCCCGGCAGGCCCCGGTGAGCTCGGCCTGCCCTTCCCTCACCGGCGCAGACGCCGGCCGTGCCTCCCGTGCCTCCCCTGTTCGGCGCCTTGGAGGAGGAATGAGACAGAGGAGAGAGGAAGGGAGACCTGCAGCTGGGCCCCGCCTGTAAGTAAGGCCCTAGGCCGTTTTCGGTGTAGTGGAGGTGCCTTTTCCAGAAGTGCGCTTTCCCCCCTGAGGAAGTGCATTTATCTCCCTTTCGGCCCGATATGCGCTTTCGCTAACAGAAAGCGTATTTTCTCCCGCAGCAGCCCAAAAATACGTTTTCTCTGTTAGAAAGCGTATTCCACCCCAAAACCGGCCCCTGACACCGTTTCGCGAATATCTCCGCAACCGTAAGTCCAAACGGGTTGATTCTTTTTGTGTTGGTTTTATTTTGACCTCCTCTTCACCTTGGAATCGGTTTCATGCCATGATTTGGTGCTGTTATTTGCTGGTCGAGTCAAAGTTGTGTTTGAATTTTTGCCCGTTGCTTTGTTTTGGAATATTTTTGCAGGGCTTTGTTGGTGTCAAAGACCGGGAGTGTTCCACACTCCTCTGGTGAAAGGCAAGGCACAATACCCGTTGCACCTTCGCAAAGCTTTGACGTGCTTTAAAAATTGTTTTTGCGATGATATGTTTATATCGGTGATCATTATCATGTTGCCGTGTTATGTTTGATGTTATCATTACCATGCTATCTTTGAATATGCTACTGCTATAATATGCTTTTCCATGTTACATCCATGCTATGCTTTTATTATATCATTACCATGTTATGTCTTGAATCATCATAACCACCATATACCAACACCATGTTAAGTTGCTGATGTTACACTTGCTCATGTTGTGCCTAAGTTATGCTCAACTGCATCCACATTGTTGCCATGTTAATAATCTTTATCATTGTAACACGGATAAGTTCACCATATAAAATGTGCTTGATCATGTCTAAAAGTATTATGCTAGTGTGCTATGCATTGTTATGATCTGATCTAGTCATGTTGCGCCTGATACTTGTGTTTGCTGTTGGAGACATGCTTCATGACAAGTTGATCAGGTGCCACCGAACCGGACTTATCCGTGCAGCCACATTTGCTTGTATGGGAAGGCCTTGATTCGGTCTACCGGTGGGCATCTCTTATTTGTATCACCAAGTAGGGGGGCTACGCGCTCGTGCTTCCCTGATCAGGCAGGCGGCGGTAGTCCTGATAGCCAGTGTTGTTATGAGCGCAGTCCCCGTTGGGACAGTATTTTCCACAAGGTGGCCGAGTGGTTCTCGTGGTAACGAAGGACACCTAACCAGAGGGCTACCCAAGACGGAATGTCGGTGATACGATAAGAGGGACACTCGGTAGCATCGGTCTCGTTGGATAAGTCCTAGTCCACTCCTGCGGTACGAGTTCCAAGGATCCTGTGGGACAAGTACCGAGGTGCTGGATGGAGGAATAAATCCATAGTGTGGGTAACATGCACAAACACTGCAGAGTCAAAATCTATTCCAATAGCCGCATCCTCGGTCATGGGACACAGTTCGTACTAGGTCACACCTTATGATCAACTTGAGTCGGTGGTAAGTTTGTGGTAAGTGGATTAGTCATACGATGACTGGACTGGTTGGGTGATAACGAAGGACACCTAACCCGTTGGATGGTCGTGCGATGACCCGTTTGGTCATGCGACGACCTGTGGAAGTGATTGGTCACGAAGAGACCCGGTGCTTGAGTCTGTAAGGACTCCGAGGTAAGCCACGTGATCATGCGACGATCATGTGGGGTCCATTGTGTGTGCATTAGTCTTAATGCTGATAATATGCTTGATGTACATTTGTTTGCATGACATTGTTGCTTACCTGTCTAATTCACTAATATACTTGAACCTGTTGCCATGTTATTGTTTTGCCTTGTTGCATGGTTGTTGTGAGCTTGCAAGTACATTCAATGTACTGACCTGGTGTGTTATGCCAGATTTGCAGGCCGTGCTTGGATGCGTAGGACGACGTTCCCGGTGTTTGCGAGCTAGGAGGTGTCCCAGCCAGTGTCCCTGTGGATTGGAGTTCATCATCGCCGTTATTGTTCCGCTTCCGTCGTTATTCCACTGCTAGAGAGTTATACTGCTGCTTGGTGTAGAGCTGAGGCTAGCCTGAGGAGCAAGCTGTGTCTCCGCTAGCGTTATAATAGACCTCATGTACCCCTATCTTCGGTAATAGAAAGCTGTTAAGCTCTATATCAATCAGTGCCGTGATCCAGAAGACTTGATCTCTGGGATGGTGCACAGGGCGTTCCGGTCCTCTGAGCCGGGGTGCCACAGCCGGTTGAGTTTTCCATGTTTCTCGGCTATCGTGGGATCGCGCCACCTCTGCTGGATTCCAAGATGAGCGGTGATGATTTGCTTGCTCCGACTGCTGGTTAAATACCGGGGGGTCTGGTTTTTTTAGGTTTTCACCCATCCATTTCCTTCTCCTTCCTATCTTCCTTCTTCCTTCTTCGTTCTTTGTCTCCTGCCTATCTTTTCGTGCGGTTTTCTTGTTAAGATCCATGTCCAAGCGTCCTCGCAGTGCAGCACAGGAGTCGGCGAGGATGACCGGAAGATGGGAGCGGTCTGCTTTTGTAACAACAAATCTGGATGAGGTTGTGGAGGACGGCGTGGTGGCGCATGGTGCCGCCCGGATTCCTTGGGATTAGGAGGCTCCTGCACCCCGTCCATATGAACGGGTATGCTTTCAGAGCTTCTTCCCTCGTGGTTTTGCGCTTCCCATTCATCCTTTTCTCCGGAGGTTGCTTTGCGCCTATCAATTGCAACTGCATGATTTGACTCCCAATGGGGTTATGCACATTGCCTGCTTCATTACACTCTGTGAGGTTTTCTTTGGATCTATCCCCATTGGGGCCTCTGGAAACGTCTCTTCAATGTGAAGAGGAAAAATTCTGAATATGCCATTGGGGGCGTGGGTATTTCCATTAAGGAGAAGTCTGCCTATTTTGATCTGGAGAAGATGGACTCCGTCTTTTCGTGGAGGAGGAGTTGGTTTTATCTGACGGACCAATGCGTTAAGGGTCAGCGGTTTGGTCTGGCCCCTTTCGATCCTGCTGCGCGGGCGGTTAAGCGGTCTTCATGGGCACATCCTTTGTCTGCTCGCGAGGTGTCTCTCGTGGAACCGTTTGTGAAAAATATTACTGCTTTGAAGGATGAATTGACTGGCGGTCAGCTTTTCTCCGTGTTTGTCAAGAGACGCATGCAGCCGCTTCAGCATCGGGCACGTCCCATGTGGAAATACACTGGGTCTGATGACTCGACCAGGTGTTCGCCCGAGGAGTTTTCTGATGACGACCTTTTGGCCCGGGTTCAGCAAGTCACAAAGTGCACAAGCATTGGGGAAGAGAGCCTTGTTCGTCCTTACTCTGCTGACTTGCCTCTTCCTCAGGTACTTGTCTTGAATTATTTATTTGTAATGTTAGCTCGTTTCTGTTTATTGCTGATGCTTCTTTGATCTGTAGGGCCACATCCCTTTGTTGAACAATCCGCCGTAGCCTGAAGATGCGGATATACTCGATGAACCTGGTGAGGATGATGCTATTCCTGTGCCCGCGAGTAATGGGGGTGCTTCTGGCGCTTCGGGTGCTGTTGCTGCCGAGTCCACGGGTGGTCCACCGTGAGTTGCAGATGTCTCTGGGGATTCGAGTCCTCTGCGTGTCAAACGCACTCGCCCTTTGACTGCGAGTGGTCGTGATGCGACAGGTGACGGTGATGACTTGCCAACGATCGTGCAGCCTGCTATGTTGTGTCCTCCTTTAGCTGCCCCGAAGAAACGCAAGTTCGGGATATTGCTGCGTCCAGGCGCTGCGCCTGCTGGGTTAGTATAAATTTCCATTTTTTCTTTTCTGGTTTTCATTGCTTTGACTGGTGTTCTGAAGATAAGTTGTTTGTAGGACTGCTCCTGCTCCGGCTGCTTCCTCTGCGAGTGCTGGTGCTATTGCTGCTCCTTCGACTGATTCTGGTGCGGCACCTGATCGGCTGGCTGGTTCTGCTACTCCTGTGGCTTCAGGCGCGGGGACGACCCCTGCGACTGTAGGTGCGGAGGGGACTTCTGCGACTACTCCGTGTGGGGGGTCTGCTTCGGCTGCTGCGGCTCCTGAAGGGGACTTACCTACGGATGTTAAACCAGTGATCACTGAGGAGCACTTCTTGGAGAGGAGGGATCTCTCTGTTGAAGATAAAGCGAAGTTCTTTGATCGGATGGTGGAGCATGTATGTGATTTCTTTGTCTTTCTGAGCTTTGCAATAGTAGCCCCCGAGGCTACATGCAATCACTTGTGATTGGTTGTAGTCTTTATCTTGGGTTTCCTTTTTGTGGATCTTATGAATATTGGGAGCACGGCAGTGCTCCCAATGGGAGTAGCCCCCGAGGCCGCAAGCAATCATTTGTGATTGGTTGTAGTCTTGAGCTTGATTTTCTTCTTTCCTAGGCTTTGACTGGTGTATTTTCTTGAATTCAGCCATAGTTCCGGATGTGTGAACGTGTGCTGACTGAGACTGATCGGTGGCGACGTGCTCATGACTCGGTCCATGGGAGCTTGACCGCTATTAGACGTGAGATCATGATTGTTGGTCTTTGTTTCTTTTGCTAGTTGATTTTGCCTGATTGTTGTCCGTTCTTTAGGTCGCAAGAAAGGTGCTGACAAGCGGACAGAGGCTGCGAAAAGGAGCTTGCTGAGCTTCGGGCTGCTCTGGAGTCCAAAGAAAAGGAGCTGCAGGCGCAACATGGTGAGCTCGAGCGGTTGCGGCAGGTGGAGGAGCAATTTCCCCAGGTCGAGAAGGTTGAGTGTGGGCGCCTGCAGGATTTGGCGGCTCTTTGACTGGTTTGTGGACTCTTCCTGTCTTTCCTTTACTGGGTTTGTTTGTCTCTGAAATTGATGGATATTTAGTCTTTCCCCTTCCTCCAGGTTCTGTGGGTATTGGGGCGGTGGAGGTAGCTGCTGCAGGGTCAGGCGCTCTCCGTGGCTCTTTAGATGCTGTCTCGGGCGCTGCTGTAGCTATTGGGCATGTCTGTGCTCGGGCTTCAACTCTCCTGAAGCTTCTTCATGAGCATATGTTCCCAGATGAGGATAAGAATCCTGAGGGTCTCGATTCTCTGGTTCCTGCCTTCGGTCCGGATGGTGATCAGCTGGAGGGCTTGGTTCCTGAGAACGTGGTGAGTGGGCTTGCCACGTCTATTGTTGTTCTTCTGGGGCATGGTGTTCCCATTGAGGATTCCATGGTGGATAGTTTGCCTGCTTATACGGACGAGCAGAGTGCTCGAGCCATTCGGCTGGCCCGCCAAATGCAGCTGGTCGTAGAGGCTGCGAACAATTCCTCGTCCGAGGAGTATGGTGAATTTGTTTTTTCTTTGAAAACTTCAGCTGTAATGTACCTCCTGCGGGACGGTGGATATTTTTTAATTCATGAACCTTCTTTGCTTTTTGTGTTGCTTGTTGTCTTGTTTCTTTTGACTAGTTTCCCTTTGCGATAGGCCATCCCGGGCGTTTCTCGGGCTTGGAATTTGCTGAAGGAGGATGCTCGCGAGGGTGCCTACGAGTCTGTTTTCTTGAGGCTGAAAGATGCCGAACGCGAGATCGTTCGCCTGAAGGTGTTGTTGCTGTGCATCGCTCGAAATGCGAACGTGCTGAAGCTGTCTTGGATAGCTTGGCGGCTTGGATGATAAAGTTGTCTGATCTTCTAAAGGGTGAGTTTGTCTCTCTTCGACCGCTCGACTGTGCAGGTTCTTTTCCTTATGCTTCCGGCTGATCTTTTGTTCTTCATTGCGAAGTACTTGCTGGTCATTCTCGTGAGGAAGAGGAAGCTGTGCAATTGGAGTTGTTGCAGCTGGAAGACCCAGTTTTGCACGCGAACAATCCTTTCTGGATGGATAGGGCGCGTGATCGGGTGTTTGCCATTCTGCAGATGAGGGTTGAGAGGGTACCGCGGGCTCTTGAGTACTGTTGTGGAGTGTTTGGAAGCATCTTTGCAGAGTTTTATCCTTTGGATCCTGTCCCGTCTTCCCTTGGAAAGATTTTTCGAGTATTCTCTTAACCTGCGGATCTTGGGCGTGTAGTTAATCACCAAATATATGCAGGAGCTCGCTGTGCTTTTGCCTTTGTCCATAGTCACTGGCCGGGGGTGGACATTATGCTGGTAGCTCAAGGTCCTCCTGGTGGTAGAGCTCAACCGATGGACGACCATTACAATGTGGCAGATAAACCTGCAAGTCAAGTTGTAAAGTGGGTGGTCGAGGATAACGACCATCGGTTGGGTGCTCTGTGCAAAGTGAAGTCAGAGCCTGGAGATTAGTTCCTCCTTGGTGCTGGTTCCTTTTTTGGACAACGTGTGGTATTGTTCCCGTCTTTGCTTTACTTTGTTCATTGTAAATCGATCCTTTATGGTACAGGTTAGTATTGTTTGGTGCTAAGTTTTTGGGCGAGGGGTCCCCGCGTGCTGTTTTTAGAGTCGCGTAAGCGAAGAACGCCTCAGGGGGTGGCTGCTGCGGAGAGCCCCCGAGTGCCAATCTTAGAGTCGCGTAAGCAAAGAACGCCTCAGGGGGTGGCTGCTGCGGCGAGCCCCCCGAGTGCCATTTTTCGAGTCGCGTAAGCGAGGAACTCCTCGGGGGGTGGCTGCTACGGCGAGCCCCCGAGTGCCAATATTAGAGTCGTGTAAGAGAAGAACGCCTCGGGGGGTGGCTGCTCCGACGAGCCCCTGAGTGCCATTTTTAGAGTCGCGTAAGCGAAGAACGCCTCGGGGGGTGGATGCTGCGGTGAGTCCCTGTCGGGACCCGGAATATGCGTATATAATTCCAGTCACGATGCAATCACATGGAGAGCCGAGAGCCGTACCCACTTGTCTAAGCAGACAAGGCCAAGCATAGAACACTCTCGGAAAGCATCGAACGTGAGGGGCATCCCATCCAGGCCGGATGATCAACTGAGATGGGTCCTCATCGTCCGCTCACAAGTCTAAATGCTTATGGGTGGTGAATCCCATACTCATAGACAAGTCGCCTCAACCATTGTTATCGATCGAATCATAACCCTTACATAAACAAACTCCAGCCCGATCACTTAGTCGGGGTCTCGGGCGGGCTCGATCATACAACAAAGTGTGCACGTGGCAGAGCCACGAGCAATCGCATCACGATGCCCCAAGCTGCGCACATCTAAGGGCCACTTGGTGTATAAAAGACCGACAGCCAGATCACAACTAAGGTCTCGTCAACCCATACTAAGACATGCATGTTATAATCATACACGCATCACACATGTCTAGTATGAACAGCAGGTATCATCACATCACTCTACAAGTACTCTTTATTGATATACACATAGAGCATACAGAGATCACATGTCTGTGATCAAACATTACATCATACAACGGAAGAAAATTAGGTCTGAGTACAGACAAGTTTAACAAATGGCTTAGAGAAGCCTTGTAAACATACATGCCCATCCACGAGGGACCAGACTGCTGTCTGGAACTATACTACCAAGGTCAACGTCGAGCATCAGGTCGGTGACTCCATCGGGGTCCGGGTTCTCATCTAAAACATAGAATAAGAAAACGTGAGTACAAAGTCGTACTCAGCAAGACTTACATCAGAACTACACTACTTATGCTCAAGTTTCAAGGTAAAAGGAGGTGGGGTTTCATCATGCAGAAGTGCCAGCTTTGACTTGGCTATTCCTGTACTACGAGTACCAGACTTGAGGTAAGAAGCGTACACGAGTCCACTACCAAGTCTCCAACCAATACACCACTATGGTTACTTCCTCGACTTCCCCACGAGGAAGCCCACCATACCACTCACGCTTATCTTGCGGATTTTATAAGTATCCATTCAAGTTATCTATTGATCAAGTAGAGGTCTCCAAGTAGTCCCTAACTGTGGACACGGCTATTCGAATAGTTCATTAACCCTGCAGGGGTGTACATCTTCACACGCGTGTCATCACTTACCGCCTCGTTCTCGTCACCCTTCAAGCGGGTGTCGGACGTGGATGAAACCAAGGCACTAACCTCACATCACCTTCTCTCATCCAGGAGTCGACTACCTGAGTTTGGCACCGCTCGAGAGTCCGGCCGGTTCCACGAAACGGAATCAGATAATGTAAGGGACCGAGACGCCACCTCTGCCAGATGGTTTCACTGCCTCACAAGTCCACCCACATATCTATATGATGCAACATTTTCTTCATTCTTTTTCTATGCACATGCCAAATGGAAACCCGAATCTATTGTGACTCTTGGACCAGATCGGGTACGTAAAGAGGCCAAACGGGGCTCCCAAAAACCCTACATGTGGTCATACTCTTTGTCTTGGATTACAAAACAGGAACACAGGGCCTAGGGCAGTGTTCAACGAGACAACCCACTGTGTACTCCTACACAACCTCTCATCATTCACCTTTGTTTAGGTTGGATTCACCAACACGTTATCACCAACATCACTGTGTTCACTATCATCCCGACTCACATCAAAAACATCCTCATTGTAAACTCTAAGCATGCAGTAAGCAGTAACAGTTGCAGGGGCCACATGATATCAGCCAACTCCTATGTCAGCTAGGATTGTGGTTTGCTTACTACTGTGACAAGATGATAGGTCATGCATCGGATCTGGGTTCAACTATGCGGTAGAATCGATACAAGGTGATCTCCTAAACATGCATAAGCGAGACTGAGAGGGAATTGGGATTTTATAGATATGATCAATGGGGGTTGCTTGCCTTACTGACGATACACGGGGTTTACCGAACTTCTTCTTCTTCGGGGGTGATCACCGTCTCGAAAAAGCTGGTACCGGAAACAATCATCAACAAAGGGGGGGCAACATTGTAATAGAATGCACAAGCACATGTCTATGTTGTCACATGATGTGATTGGTAAAGTTTATGGCACATTTGATTTAAATGAAGTGTATTGCATTTGAAATGCAAATTCAAACTCCACATATGAATTTCAATTTAGCCAAAATGCATTTGCTATTGTTGGATCATTGTAAAGCATGTGTTCAAGTGTTTGATATGCCTCTGATGTTCAAGTGAGATGTGGTGTATTGCAAAGGTTCAAATTAAATTAGCATTTGAATTAAATTTGAAATAATTCCAATTAAGACAAATAGAAAAAGATACTGGTCTCATTTTAAAATCAACCCAAACATGGTTTAAAGTTGCATATTTGGATAGAGAATTTTCTTCTGATCATTTTTCATATATTATTTGTCTAATTTGGAGTTCATATGAATTTTCTATGATTTTTGGAAGTTTATTCAATTTTCAGCCTTTTCTGTAATTATTTTAATTGATTTTCTATTTATTGCGTCAGCAGTGACGTGTGGATGACCTCACTGATGCTCTGGCCAGTGGGCCACCTCTGTCAGCCACAGTGGGGTTAATCCCCTCTGTTTAATTAAACAGAGAGGGGGGGGGGGTTAGTGGTTAGGGTCCCACCTGTCAGTGGGGTGGGTTAGATTAGGGGGGGGGGGGTTTAGGGCCTAACAGAGGCCACGTCGGCTCTCACCGGCGTTTAGCCGCCGGCGTCCACCCGTGCGGCAGCGCTCACTGGAGAAGGCGGCTCCGGCCACACGTTTGCACGGGGAAGGCACCACAGTGCTCCTCGTGGCCTCGCGCACCCGTTGGAGCATCCCTTGGAGCTCGGGGTGGCCTGGAGCCACGCCGGTGACGAAGGAGCTCGGCGGCCGGACTACTGTCGACGGTGAGAAGACGAAATCTGGCACGGGAAAGGCTGGGGATAGGGGGAAAAAGATGGGGAGCTCACCCCGGAGTCAATGGAGCTGACGGCTACGGCGGGGAGGGCTCGGTGGCGACGTATTTCTCGGCGAGTTCCTGCGGCTCCGGCGAGGCGACGTTGAAGAAATCGGCGGCTCCAGTGCCTCCGGGCTCGCGATCTTCAGCTCGGGGACGGAGACGAGTGCGCTGCGCGTGCTGGACAAGGTTTTGGGGGTTGAGGAGCTCGTCGGACACGTTCTTACCACGGCGGTGCTCCGGCGGGTTCCCTGTCGGCGAAGAAATTGCGAGAGGGAGAGGGGGAGAGCGTGCAGCGAGAGGGGAAGAGAGTGCGGGGCTTCTGAGCGTCTCCTGGCGACGTGTAGAGAACGGGGGAGGGCTCGACAAGGAGGAGGTGGAAAGGGGGGCGCCGACATGCGCTCCACGGCGACAGCCTCCTGGCGCTGGGGAAGAAGACAAGCCCGTGGTGGGCTTGGGCCGGGGGGTTAAATTGGGCCTGTGGCCTGTGGGGTGGGCTGGGGTTTTTCTTTTCTATTTTTGTTTCTTTTTTTTGTTTTTCTGCCTTTTGTTTTTCTCTGGTAAAGATACCAAAGTATTTTATAAAAATGCCCAAATACTTTTATAAACCCTAGGTGACCAGTAGCTAGTCACCCCTAGGTTTTGAGAATTTTTGAAATTCAAACAATTTGAATTTCAAATCAAAATAGGGTTTTTATTTTAATCCCAAGGCACTTATAATATATTTGAAAAATCAGTGAGCCTTGATTGGGACCCACTCCACTTTAAATGTGATCTCACTTATTTCTAGGACTTTTCAAAAATATCACAGTGATTTTTGGAGCAACTTTTTATCTGGCCATTTGATTTAATTTCTCAGGGATTTTTCTTTTCCCCATTTTTGAATTTTCTTTTGAATTTTTGCATGATGCAAAGGGGCACAAGAAAACCCTAGCACTTACCCTAGTTGGGGTTCTGAAAGTCCCCGAGTGCCATTTTTAGAGTCGCGTAAACGAAGAACGCCTCAGGGGGTGGCTGTTGCGGCGAGCCCCGAGTGTCATTTTTAGAGTTGCGTAAGCGAAGAACGCCTCGGGGGGTGGCTGCAGCGGCGAGCCCCCGAGTGCCATTTTTAGAGTCGCGTAAGCGAAGAACGCCTCGGGGGGTGGCTGCTGTGGCGAGCCCCCGAGTGCCAATGACCAAAAATAATTTTTTGGAAGAATATTTACAATATTTTTCCTTTTGTTTCTTACACGAGCCGAGGAATATTTGAAGGCAACCCCTTTATTTGGATCGATGGCTTAGTAGCCCTATGAACGGTAGATTGTTGTGGTGGACTTGTGTGGTTTCTTGGTGTGCGGAATCTTGTAGGTCCTCTGGTTACTCCTTTTTGCTTCTATGGTAGGGCCTCTTCTTCTGATGCTGCGGCTCCGTTGGCTTGGTGTGCTCCAAAGGTTTCTGATATCTTGTGGAATTCTTTGTCGCAGCGGTCGGATCTGACGAAGCTGCCGCTGACTGTGATCACTCCTCGCGGTCCTGGCATTTTCAGCTTGAGGTAGGCGTAGTGTGGAACTGCCATGAAACGCGCGAAGGCTGGGCGTCCCAGGATGGCGTGGTACTGTGATTTCCAGTTGACTACATCGAAATCCAATGTCTCTTTACGAAAGTTTCTTGTGCTGCGAAAAACCACCTCAAGGCTTATTTTTCCAAGGGGGTAGACTGCTTTCCCTGGCACAATTCCATGATACATTGTGCCTGAAGTTTTCAGCGCTGAGTTTTGGATGAGCATTTCTTCCAGAGTTCTGGTGAATATGATGTTGATTCCACTACCGCCGTCCATGAAGACTCGTGACATGTCGTAGTTCCCTATTCTTGCTTCGAATACTAATGCGGCGTGTCCTGGGCGCTGGATGGCTGGCGGGTGGTCTTCTCGGGAGAAGGTGATTTCGGTCTCAGACCCACGCAAATATTCTGGGAGAGCAGGGTGCGAGCAGACTGCGAGAAAAACTTGTCTGGTGACCTGCTTATGCTGCCTGTTTGACGGTCTTTCTTCTTGTATCATGTAGATCTGGTCGTGCGCTTCTGGGTATTTTTCTTCTTCCTCGGGTTTCGTACTCCGTTCTTGGATTACTGCTACTTGCCTTGCTGGTATTGCAGGTGCTGGTGGTGCGTTGTGGGCGATGGTCCTGACTGCTATGCTTGCGAGAGGCTGTGCTGCTGCAGCTGTAGATCGACTTTTCTTCTTCTGAGAGCTCGATGAAGCGCCTGCAGTTTCTGAGGGTGTGTCCTGACCTGAGCTCTCCTCGCTCGTTTCTGAACCCGTGTAGTGCGCATGGTCCGTCGAGCTGTTCTTTGGCCGAGCGATATGCTCGAGCATCATCTCGCGGCTGCCTTGTTCTCCAATCCCGTTTTTGAACTTGGGGTGATTCTTCTTGGTTGTCCCTGTGCTGCATTATTCGGTCGTCGGGGTGCCTGCCTTCTCTGTCGTCCGGAAAACCGGCCGGGACCATATCGGGTCCTCTGTCGTCGTAGAAGTTACGCCTCGGGCGTTTTCTTCTTCTGTCGAATCCTCTGTCGCTGGTGTGGTAGTCGTAGTCGCGTTCTGAGCGCGCTGTGTGGATCTCTGATTCGTTCCGTACGGAGTCTTCTCCGTCTGCCCAGTTGTTGGCTTGCCCTAGCAGTCGTGCGAGTGTTCGGACCTTCATCTGCCCGAGTTGCTCCTTGAAGTCGATGCGTTGCAAGCCCCTCCTGAATACGTCGATTCCGCTTTCGTTGGATATGTCCTCGACTGAGTTTTTGAGTATGGTCCATCGCTGGATTTATGCTCGCAGGGATTCTCTGGATCCTTGTTTGCAAGCCCTCAGCTGCTCGAGTGATGCCGGTCGTTTGTAAGTGGACTTGAAGTTCTCGATGAAGGCGCTGCGGAACTGCTTCCAGGAGCTGATTGATCCTCGTGGTAGGTTCTTCAGCCAGTGTCGCGCCGAGCTCTCGAGCATAAGTTGTACGCACTGCATTGCTGTGATATTGGTTCAACGCAGGAATTTGATGGCCGTTAGGTAGTCGTCGAGCCATGCTTCTGGCTCCTCCAGCCCGTCATACTTGTGCATTGTGGAGTTTAGCTTGAAACCTTTCGGCATCCTTGTTTCCCGTATGGATCGTGTGAAGCACAGTGCTCCACATGGTTCTATGTCCTCGTCGGAAGCTTTCTCGTCCGAGTACTCTTCGCGGGCTGCTCGCCTTCGCCTTCCATGGTTGACTTCGTTTTGTGTTATGTCGTCGCGTGCGTCTCGCCGATTGCTGTTGCGTCTAATGCTGTTGCCGTCGCTGTCGTGGTTTTTGTTTTTGTTTGGGTGCTTGCGCCAGTCGTCGCTGCTGTCGTCGTCGGGTGAACTGGGGTCCCTGTCCGAGGTCTTCTCGCGGGAGACTCGTCTTGCGCCTACTCTCTTGGGGGCTGAGATGGCATCTTCCATTATTTTGAGTGCCATCGTCGTGTTGCGATCTAAGCTACCTTTCTTGCCTTTCTGAGCACGAGATAGGTACTCTTGGGCAGTTATAAGGGCTTCGGCTGGCGTGAGTTGTTCTTCCTCGTCGTCTTCCTCTTCTAGCTTGAAGTCGTCATCTAGCTTGCGGGCCACCTTCTTCTTGTCCGTGCGTTTCAAATTGCTAAATCTGGATCTGGCTCGGATGGGGGAGTCGTAGTCGGAGGAGTCGCTTCTGGGAGATAGGCTGCGGTTGGTCCTTGGGTCGATGGCAGTTTTTCCTTGCTTCTCTAATTCTAAGCGTTGCTATCTTGTCCTCTTGGTGACGTCACTCGCCAGCTTGTTGTATGCTTTGAGCTCGTCTCGTGTTGCGTTCTCCGGGAGTAGTTTGCCGCGTTTGACTGCGTCCCTTACTCTAGCGATTGCTTCCTTCGACAGGTAGATTTTTTCTACATGATGGTCCTCTTTCGCTAGGCCTGGAGTCTGGTGCTTGCTGCTTTCTGGCTCGTCGCTCCTGTGATTGCTATGCTCCATTCCTTTGTATACTTTCTTTGGTATAGTTCCTGTTTCTCCAAGTGAGACGGTGACCTGGCCGGTGTTGTCGGGATCACTGTTTTTGCTGTTCGAGCGAGTGACTCGGCGACTTCTCGGGTCGTCATCTTGGCTTTTGTCGTCTGCGGTTGGCTCATGAATGTCTGCCATGAACACTTGGGACAGTGTCTTGACAGTCGTCTTTCTTGCGCACATGTTGCGCTTCTTCCATGGACCACTCGAGTAGTCGGGTTGGGAGTCGTGGATGACTCGAAGGGTCGCCACGTGGGCGGGTGCTGCTTCGGTCGCTAGTGTAGGATCTGTTGCTGCGGGTGTTCGAGTGTTGTCCGTGAGGCGGAGGACTCCCTAGTGATTGATGTAGATCTCTTACGCTCCGAAGGTCACGTTGACACCGGTGCGCAGATCGGCGAAGGCTGGCCGAAAAGCCGGAAGGTGAGCCATGAAGTCGAGGGACCTGAACAGGTCAGAGTCTGCTCGAGTCATGGGGTCAATGAGTGTTGTCGGAGTCGCTGCTTCGATCGCTGCTGGTGATGAGGCCGCCGAGATCGTGATTCCAACCTGTGTAGTTCCTATAGACGGCGCCAATTGACGGGGATCAGCCCCGGCAAATCCCATGGTCAGGGACCCTGGGTTAGTCATAGAGAAGGCACAGATTGGACGATACTCGTCGGCTAACAGGAGAAGCTCTTCCTGCTCGATATTATTGCGTGAGGGGGGCGATTACAGTGGAGGCCAGGCGAGTTCTCGCAAGACCAGGAGATTAGATGCGTATTGGATTGATCCGGACGTCTCCCCTCCTAGCCTTTGTATACTAGGCTAGGTCTCGGGGAGTCCGTACTAGGTTACAAATATAGTTTCCTAGTTCTAGTCTTGCCTTGTACGCCAAGTCCTGCCTTCCATACTAATCGCGGACTCCTACGTCGGTGCTTGGTTTGGGCCAGTCGTGGGCCTGTCGTGGCTTCCTAGCGGGCCTTCTGTCTTCATATGCACCGGGTAGCCTCATACGCAGGAGTCGTGGGGTCACCCCTCGTCAAAGCTGGACGATAGAAGCCAGCCCATGGTGATGCTGGGGTACGAACCCGGCTCCGTAGCGTATCGGGTGTATCATCCTCCGACAGGCAAAGTCCACGTGTCCAGGGCCGTCGTCTTCGACGAGCAAACTGCTTGGGACTGGAGCAAGGTCGAGGGAACACAGGGCTTTGTCATCGAGGACGAGTACTAGCCCTCAACCAGTGCCGCAGTGCACATCGACGCGGCGCCCACGACTCCAACCACGACGCAGATACCACCCGCCTCTCCACCTACAGCCAGCGTCACGCCCAAAGCACCAAGTGCGCCCTCTACCTCACCACAAGAGCCCACCGAGCAGGGCCTGGAGCACAGCGATGGGGAAGCCGAGGCCGGCAACGCTCACCACATGCGCACCCGTGCCAAGGATGGCATCGTGCAACCGAACAAGTTGCTGGAGGAATATGTTCTGCTCGGCTAGCTGCAGAAGAACCGGCTTCATATGGCGAGGCGAGACTGGAGAGAGGGTGGCACGAAGCCATGGAGGAGGAGATGCGGAGCATCATTGACAACCGCACATGGGAGCTGTGCACATGTGTAAGGCCCGATATGCGGTACTGTTCCAGATCCAGGTGTTTCCACCCAGGTCCGGGGACGAAGCACATATCGGTCCCACCGCGACATATGACAAAGCCATATGCCCCGGATTTCCAACATGATATCACAACATTACAGATACAAGGATACAACATCTCATACAAGCGGGATACAACTGCCTCAAATACAATACAACAGCGGAAGATACATGTCTGAGAACAGACTACAAGCAAATGCCTAGTGGCAAAGAGAAAACATCGATCCCATAACCACACGGGTCCAGGCCCTCCGCCGGGATCCGCCTAACTAGTCATCGTCGAGTCTCCACGTGATACGTCGATCACCATACCTGTTGTCGATCAGAACCCTGAAAAGAGTTTGGGGGTAGTATCATGAGTACAGAGGTACTTAGCATCCAACTGTAGTGGTCATCTGACCCAGCAAGGACTTCATCACTCGTCATTCTAGGACAACTAGTAGTTTACGGTAAGGAAGGGTTAAGTGGTAAGGTTGCTGCCGCACTAGCATTTATGAAGTGGCTAACGAACTAGAGAGTAAGATAAGAAGCCAAGCATTCGATGGGGAATCTCCTCCAACAAGTCTTGCTATCAGCTACTTACGCAAACATAACACCTATCCTATCCTTGTCCTCCTCTTCGCATCCCGACGAAGAAGAAGCAGTCAAGGCACACACACACGTTGATCAAGTTATATTAAGATTATCTCAGTTTTTGTTGTCTATGAACAAGGAGTAGGTCTCAAGTCGTCCATAACCGTGGACACGGCTTCTCGAAAAGATTTAACCCTGCAGGGGTGTACCAACTGCCCATTACAAGGCTCCGCACGCACGCCCATCTCTCTCAGTTGCTACCCATGATAGGCAACCATTTTATGATTTAGTCCCAAGAGATCCGGAACGACAGGTCCCTCTAACTAACAACGCACAAATCCGGGTGGCCCCCGGTGAGTCGACATCCAACTCAAAAGCCGGCCGCGCTCTCGAATCGGCCTCTACCGTCTGGACGAGGTCGGGTTAGCTCCCCAAACAGATGTGGGCAGTCCCATAGCTTCCAGGTGTGGACCAACAAAGGAACTAAGTCTCCGCTGGCCCGATTGTTTTGAAAACTACTGGCGTACGACCAGCACACACACGATTTCAAAAGGTAAAATCAGCTTGGGCCACCACTAGAAATGTTTGAAGCTAGATAGGTAAGAAGAGGGGACCCCATAAAATCCCACACGCGGTTAGGCACGCTCAGTCTTAAAACCAATACCCGGAACTCGGATCCTAGGTGACTCGAATGGAACAAAGCGTCGGGGCGGGATAGCCTAGACCTTCCATCCTTCGTCGAATATAGTCAACATTATAATAATCATATCATCAACAACAATATAATAATGTGATATCCCAAACCCAGGAGTAGCAGGGTAACATCGTAGCATCCTAAGCATGCATACTAAGCAGGGGCTGAGAACCGAGTAATAGTAACATAGCAGTACAAGGTTTGTTGGGAGGGGACATGGATGTATCGGTTTGAAAGAGGCTGTAAACATGTGGTAGGATCAAACATCAAACCTATCCTATACTAGCATGAAAACCGCTGGTTGAAATAGAATGGATCATAAGTAATGTATAGTCCTTGCCTGTTGATAAGTCGGGATCCGAAGGTGTAGTCGATCGCGAACTCGCATCGTCTCCGAGAGTATCCGCGGGAGCACACAAGAAGTAAACACGGGAAAGCAATCAACGGTGCACCACTATTACTACGGAGCAATACAAGATCAAAGAGGCAACACAAGGCACGGCAACGCAATACGGATCTATCGTCGAGAACGGTTACTAACATTTTAAGTGGGGTATCGGTCACACACGACGAATACCGCACGTTTACGGTGGTTCAAGTTGTTTAGCTACAGGTGATCAACCAACGGTTGTTAACATGGCAACTCAAGCAAGCATGGCATAGCACACAAACATGGAAAAAGGTGAAGCACAAAGTAAACTATCTATGCTAGTCAATTTAAGTGAGGCACCACCTAAACATGGCATAACACTAAGTGCCGCACGACGATTAAAGGATTTGGTACTGTTCTGCATTAAACCATATTTTAGGTTGGTTAACAACAGAAAAGAATAGCATAAACACAAAGTACACGAAAAACTAATCAAGTTACATATAAGGCACACTCCAAACGGAGTTACGGTTAAAAAGATATAAGCAAAACAAGTTTCGGGCACAAACTGCCAACATGACGAAGCAACGTTTAGAGCAATGCATAAACAGGATAAATAATGCAAACATGCTCACAAATGACTTGCAATTAAAGTAGACATGACATGGAAGACATGGCAAAAAGAATCATGCAAAAAGGCATCATAGATCAAAAGATATTAAGCAAACAACATGGCATCGTAAAGTAACAGACTTGGAGAAAAACAGAGGTGGCTGTCAAAAACAGCAGCATAGCAACTTTGGAGCTAAATAACTATATGACCAGCAAGCATATCATGCCAATAAAATACATGGGACGAAAGTAGACATGATGCTTAGCAATATGCAATTGGAATCACTCAAATCCGATAAACGGCCGCGACACACTCGTCGACCGAAGTTGCAATAAAATAACAGTTTCAGCAACAACAGCTCAATAACATCAGGATCACCACTTTGGAGCAAGATTTAATACAGCTAAAGCACCCAAACATGGCAAGTTAAAGCATGGAATTGAAGTACACATGATGCTTAACACAATGGAAAAAGAATCAATGCAATAGGCCTCATGGATTTGTTACAATCATCATGCAAAGTTGCAACAAAATAATAACAGCAGCACATAACAGGAAAAAGTAGCAGTTTAACGGCCTGACGCCCTGTTCAGCACACAATTACACAACCAAGACAGCCTCAAATGCAAATGCTCACAACAGATGAAAGCTAGAGCACGCAATTCTAAACAATTTGTCTTTTGGGCGCGAAGTCATCCGGGCTACGGATCGCTTGCTATCGTCAACGCGGAATCGAATCAGCAGCAGTTGTTCCAACACTTAGGAAAAATCACAGAGGATAACCAACAGGAAAAAAAAAGAGGCCTCACCCCCAAATGTGCTCGGCCCATCTGGCAGCGTGGAGGCGCACTGGCTGGGGCGAGTGGGCTGCGTCCCACGTGGCCGAGGAGGCCCAGCAGGGCGTGCGGTTGGAGGGAGCTGGCCGTCCTCCCCGTCTGGATAGGGCGGACCGGCGGCGGCCTCGCTGCCGGCGACGGCGAGCGGCCTAGGCGGCGTAGGGAGAGGGAGCGGGCGCGGCTGGCCAGGGCGGTCTGGATCCGGCGAGGTCCAAGGCGCGGGCAAGGCAGCCGGCGACGAGCTCTGGCCCGAGCTCGTCCATGGCGCGGCGCGGCTCGTGCTTCGGGCGCCGGAGCTCGTCCGGCCATGGCGCTCTTCGGCGCGGGTCCTGCAACGGGGAGCAGAGGGAGGTGAGAGGGGGCGAGCAAGGAGGAGAGGAAGGAGGAGATGGGGTGCCGCGACGAGGCAGCCATGGTCGCCGGCGGCGGCTTCTCGGAGGAGCGGCGGATTCTTCCACGGGAGGAGGCGGTGAGGCAGGCCCGGATCGGGCCCGGCGGCGGCTGGATCGGGCCCGCGGGGCCCAGTTCGCCTGTGCTGGAGGTTGGTGGAGCTGGGGGCGTGATCTGAGCCGTAGATCACCGGATCTGATGGCCAGAAACATCTGGGGGCTAGGGTTTCGCAGGTCTGGGGCTGTGAGGCAAATTTTGGGGATTTTTTGGGGGTGTGGCTGCAATTTTTCATTAGGGTAACCCTAATTGGGTGTGGGAGGCTGGTGGTATTTATATAGGCAGGTTGGCTGGCCAGTTGACGCAAACGCCCTCGGTACCCATCTCGCGTGTCCGGTGATCGCGTTCGTGACCGCCGAGACTCCGTACGAACTCCGATTCCGACGAAATCTCGAACCACGCGCTCAGCGCGTCGAGCCCGTTGATCGTACCTCACTGCGGTGACATTCCGACAACATTTTTCGGCGCCCCAATAAAATAATCTGTTTATTAAATAAACGGGGTTTTTCATTCCGTTGGCTGCGGCTGGTCTCGTGCGGTTTTCGCGACGGTGATCGGGTGAAACCCGGTGTCGGAAGGTCGAATGTCAGGGTGGAAAGGGTCGGTCTCCGTCCGGTACGAGATAAGAGGGGGAAAAATAATCGCCGATCGATAAATCGGGGATGCAAACACTGCAAACAAATCAGGCAATCAATCAATTCACACCGAAAACAAAATTTTTAATTTTTGCAAAAACTGGGCTGTTACAACATGGGAACATTTGCGCCTGGTGCTGCAGAAGTTGAGAGAGCACCGGTACTACGCCAAGTTCTCCAAGTGTGAGTTTTGGCTGGACAAGGTCAATTTTCTGGGCCATGTCATCTCCGCTGAGGGGATTGCGGTTGATCCACAGCGAGTCCGCACTATTCAAGAGTGGGATCCGCGAAAGAACGTGAAGCAGCTAAGGAGTTTTCCCGGCCTCGCAAGTTATTGCAGGAGGTTTGTGCAGAATTTTTCCAAAATAGCAAAGCCAATGACTGAATTGCTGTGCAAGGACAAGCGGTACACTTGGTCACCATCTTGCCAGTCAGCCTTCGAGGAGTTGAAAGAGAAGTTGACCACAACTCCAATTCTCACGCCGCCAGATGAGTCACAGCCTTTTCAGGTGTTTTGTGATGCTTCCTTGCAAGGTCTGGGCGGAGTTTTGATGCAAGGCATGAATATTGTGGCTTATACCTCACGGCAGTTGAAGACGAGTGAGAGGAATTATCCCATGCACGACATGGAGCTTGCAGCAGTTGTGCACGCTTTGGTCACTTGGCGACACCTCCTCATAGGGAGGAAGGTAGATGTGTTCACCAACCACAAGATTCTGAAGAAATTGTTCACTGAGCCAAATCTGAACTTGAGGCAAAGAAGATGGCTTGAAACCATTACTGAGTACACAGTTGATATTCAGTACACGCCTGGGAAGGCGAATGTCATAGCTGATGCGCTGAGCCGCAAGGGCGATTGCAATAATATCCAGGTGCAGAAGATACACCCTGATTTGTGTGAGTCCTTTCGAAGGCTCAATCTCGAGCTAGTTCGAGAAGGCTATCTTGCCAACCTTGTGGTAGAGCCCACTATCCATGAGAAGATTCGTGAAGCTCAGTCTGGCAGGTCAATGATACAGAAGATCAAACAGGGTATTGTCGCCTCAGTTCCAAAGTACGGTTGCTTTTCAGTGCATAATGACGCACCGTGTTGTTCGAAGAGCGAGTTGTTGTTCCCAAGGAGGGAGATCTCAGAGAGGTCATCATGAAGGAATCCCATGATTCCAAGATATCTATTCAACCTGGCAGCATAAAGATGTATCAAGATCTCAAGCAAAGATTTTGGTGGACTCGTATGAAGCGGGATGTTGCCCGTTACGTGTCTCAGTGTGATGTGTGCAGGAGAGTGAAGGCACAACACCAGAATCCTGCAGGGTTGCTTCAGCCACTTGAGATTCCGGAGTGGAAATGGGATCATATTGAGATGGATTTCATCACAGGCTTCCCCTTGTCACAGAAGAAGAACAATGCCATCTTTGTTGTCATTGACAATCTTTCCAAAGTTGCCCACTTCTTTCCAGTGAAGGACTCCATTTCAGCAGCTCAGTTGGCGGATTTGTACACCGCAAGAGTTGTATCTTTGCATGGAATTCCTAAGAAGATCAGTTCTGATAGAGGCAGCCTTTTCACCTCTAAGTTCTGGCAGGCCTTTCAAAAGGCGATTGGTACGACAGTGTTGTTCAGTACCGCTTATCACCATCAGACAAGTGGGCAAGTTGAGCGCGTGAACCAAATCCTCGAGGACATGCTTCGAGCATGTGCCATCTCTTTTGCCATGAAGTGGGAAGAATGCTTGCCGTATGCCGAGTTCTATTACAACAACAGCTATCAGGCAAGTCTTCAAGCAGCGCCGTTTGAAGTCTTGTATGGCCGAAAGTGCAGGACACCTTTGAACTGGTCCTAGACAGGTGAGAGGCAGCTGTTCGGTCCAGATGTGATCCAAGAGGCAGAGGACAGAGTGAAGATTGTCCGAGAGCACCTAAAGGCAGCACAATCTAGGCAGAAGGCCTATTATGACAAAAGGCACCGTTGTGTAGCGTTTCAGGTTGGTGATTGGGCGTACCGGATAGTGTCTCCATTGAGGGGAACTCACCGCTTTGGCATCAAGGTAAAGCTCGCTCCAAGGTTTGTCGGACCTTTATACATCCTTGAGACTAGAGGACCTCTTGCCTTTTGACTCGAGCTTCCAGAGAGTCTGTCGATGGTGCATGACGTGTTCCATGTGTCCCAGCTAAAGCAGTGCTTCAAGCAGCCAGAGCAGGCTGTTGACTTGGGCGAGATACAACTAAGTGCGTACCTTTCCTACTCAGAGCGTCCAGTCCGTGTCCTTGATACGTCCGAGCGCAAGACTCGCAACAAGACGGTCAAGTTCATGAAAGTCCAGTGGGCACATCATTCGGAGAAGGAAGCAAAGTGGGAGCGCGAAGATCATCTCCGTTCTAACTATCCTGAGTTGTTTTAGGCTTAGATCTCGGGACGAGATCCTGTGTTGGTGGGGGAGTGCTGTAACAGCCCATGTGCAATAAATAAAAAGCACCATGAGATTGTACTTTCTCTGTTACCTTTGTAACTTGGCATGATGCTAAAATTTATAATTTCATGTGATGATTTAAATTTTCATTGGGATTGCAGGCCATTTGGTTTGTCTGTGGTTGCATCCAAAAATGGTTCAAGAAGGGTGTCTGAAGAATTTTAATTGTTCCATGCATGCTCTCCTTGACCCCAAACTTGGCATAGCCAATTATTTGCCCTTCCCAAGTTTTTCAAAAGCCTTGCAACATTTTTGCCAACTCTAAAAATGTGGGCCATAGTTCAATGTGCTTTGAATATAAAAAATGCCCCCACATTTTAGTTGCTAAAAATTTTGCCTAACCATTTTTGTAAAATGGAGAATAATGCAAGCATCCAGAAACATATTTTTATATGTTTTTCTCTTTTGTGGATTGCCCACAAAAACTCCTGGGATTTTCTATTATATTTTTAATGGAAAACCCCTCTTTTCTTTTCTTTCCTCCCTGGAGGAATCCAGCAGGCCGGCCCAGCTAGACTTCCCCTTGTCCGCAGCCCACCTGGGCCTGTCCAGCGAAGCGGTACGCAGGAGCTATCGTGGCCGCCCGATCTCCATCGCACGCCCCTCCTTCGTCGCCTTTCCACATTGGAGAGGACCACGCCGGACTCCCTCTCATAGCCGGCCGGAGCATCGACGTCGATGAGGCCGACGTGGATAGGAGGCCTCCCTCCTATTTAACCCGAGCTACCGAGCCTCCTCGGACCCCTAGGGTTCCCTTCCTCCCAGCAATTCCTCCTCGCCGCTGCCGGGGTGGTTTCCCCTCTCTGTTTCTGTCCTTCCGTGCTCTGGTGAGCCCCGCTGCAATTCGCCGCCGTCCCGCCGTGCCCTTGACCAAGCGCTCGTCTACACGGACCTTGAGCTCAACTCACTCCCTTTATGTGTCCAGATCGGAGCCCGGAGGAGCGAGACGACCCTGCAGCAGAGCAGGCCGACGCGGACCTCTTCGTCCCCGACGACGGCCACATACCCCTTCCTCCTCTACGGCTAGGCTGGGACGCACGTTGCGACCGACAAGGTGAGCTGATGCCCACACCTTTGCCCGTAGCGCCGTGTAGCAGTCTGTCCATGATAACAGTAGCGGATCCATCGCGTTTGAACATCGCCGACGAGAAATTCGAGCACGCCGTGCCATGGCATGCCTTGGGTGCTCCCTCGCGTGCTCCTAGAACGTCCAGAGCGCTCCTTTGGCCCTCAAGGACCCGCCTTTTCGCGTGTAGTAGAGTTTGGCCGCCCGCCTCTGAATGTGCTTGCCACTGTAACGCAGCGCCGCCGCGGTTTCAGAGGAAGCTGGCCACCGTTCCGGTGAGATTTGGGCCATGACAGGGGTACCCACGAGTTCGTGGTGATGCCCTCTAGGAGATGGAAGTGACCCCATGGCCAGAGGTGCCGTGAGCTCGACGTGGGCATCGTCCAAAGTTGGGACTTTTGTTCTGTCAGTCTGAAGTTCAGAACCGTCGCCACCGTGCTGTTCCCGTGAGGTTTGCGAGTAGATGAAGTGAAGTTGGAGACCATGGCGAGTGCCCCTGCTTAGAGCAAGGTGCCCTCTCGGGTTCTTCTCATGGCGGGGTGGCCGGAGCACGCCTGTGCGCAATGCGAGGTTCGCTGCAGTGACGCGCCATGACGGGTTCAGACGACTGCAGGTGTTCGTAGTTCAGAACAGGGGGAGAGTGAAGCTTACCAGGCCTACATCGCTTCTCGTTTCAGAAAATGGTTCGTAGCGCAGTGGTAGCGAGCAGAAGCGGGAAGCAGCGGGCGTGGGTTCGAATCCCATGCGAGGCATTTGCCTCCCCCCCCCTTTTTTTTGGATTTTAAGGGGAGGCTGACGAGCGGGCCCCTCATGTCAGTGGGGATGCCCGAGGCCAGCCCAAGTGGCTGAGCCCACTGGTGGGTTTGGAACTGGCCCAGTGCGCCCGAGGCCAGCCCAAGTGGCTGCGCCCTCTGTTTTTTTTTCTTTTGGATTCTTTTCCTTTTTCTGTTTGAGTTCAAATTTGAGTTTGAATTCAAATTCAAACTGAATTTGAACCTTGGAGATCTTTCACCTCAAATGTGGCGTCCCATATATGTTTTTGGGGTAGCTTGAGCCACTGATCATCATGGTGAGGTCCATTTTTGCACTTTACCCCTCTAAATTATTTGAGCGTGTCAATTTTGCAATTAAGCCCTCCTTTTCTTTTGTTTTTATCAAGTTTTTCCCAAATTAAAAAATGGCCATGCCATATATGATTTTGGGGTAGTTTCTCCCAAGGATTTTCATGGTGATAGTGGTTTGTCCATTTGAGCCTTTTTCAAAATGCATCTAGTGCAACCTTCCACTCAGGACCCAAGTTCCTGTCCATGTCATCTTCATTCTTGCATCTTTGAAAACCAGCCCCTATGCATATTGTCATATGCAATGTGGTTGGGTTCCTTCTTTTGTTGCACCATTCCGATGTCAAGTTCATCGACATCTCTCCGTGTCCGGAATCGATGTTTACTTTCTCGTTGTTTTTATTGCTGTTAATTGCATCGTTGATCATGTCATGTTGCCATGTTACTTACACCAAAAAATAAGGCCAAGACCAAAGCCATTTTTATGTAAATAAATTGCATATGAAGTTGTTGACGTGTCATCACCACCTTCATTGAAATCTGACTAGATAGGGTCACATCATGTCAATGAAACTTGATCATACCATCTTTGCCTGTGCATTGTACCCGTTGCTTACTTGTGTGCCTTTCTTTTCCGGTACATTACGTTAGCACCTGAGACTGCCGAGGAGACTTACGTGGAGATTTCCGACACCGAGCCCGAGGACCCTGCTGCGTCTTCTTCGATGACCGATTACCCAGGCAAGGGGAAGATTTATACCATTACTTGATACCTTTCTTCCTACCTGCCTAACTGTAGCCTAGAACGATTGTTTGATCCTATCCACTTTTCTTATGCCACTTTCAGAACCTAAATAGTCATGATCCCCACATCCCAGCAAACCTTTGTATTGCTAAGTTACTGCTGCTCAGCCACTTCTTAGTATGAGTAGGAAAACTTGCTGCTGACCCTATGCTATGGTTTGGGATATCATGTTATTTAAAGAAGTTGGTTGATATTTATTACTGGTGATGTTAATTTTTCTTGACGAAAGATGGGAGACCAGGCTGTTCCCGCCAGGTGTTTTGTTCCATTTGAGTCACCTAGGTCCCGAGTTCCGGGTATTGTGTTTCTTGAAGAGCGTGCCTAATCGTGTGTGGGATTCTATGGGGTCCCCTTTTCTTACCTACCTAGCTTCGTATGGTTCTAGTGGTGGACCGAGCTGATTTACTATTTGCAATGTGTGTGTGCTGGTGGTACCCCAGTTGTTTACAAACCACCTTGGGCCAGGAGGACTTGTGCCTTGGCTGGCCCACCATGTCCGGCTGAGGACCCGGTGTCCCATGTGTGATTAACCGGGTATCCAAACCTCCGACAGACGGTAGAGGCCGATTCGATAGCGTGGCCAGTTTTTGAATTGGGTGTCGACTCACCGGGGGCCACCCGGAATGGTGCGATGTTAATTAGAGGGACTCTGACGTTCCGGAGTTTCAGGCGTTTACCTAGCCAAGTGGAAACCGAGCGTACATGTGAAGCCTATGATGGGCAGTTGGTACACCCCTGCTAGGTGAAATCTTTTCGAAAATCCATGTCCGCGGTTATGGACGACTTGAGACCTACTCCTTGTTCATAGAATAACATCTTTTTGAATCATATATTTAAAACTTGCCTACCGTGTGAGTGCCTTGGTTGCTTTTCTTCGTCCAGGGGGACCGAGAGAAGATCCAGGTTGTGTTATGTTTGACGTAAGTAGGTGGTTAGCAGACTTATGACGCGATGTCACGTGAGTTCTTGGATCTTACCTCTACTCTAGTAGTACTATAGCCACCATATATGCTAGTGCGGCTGCAACCTTTACCTTTACCTTGTCTTACCGTAGGAAGTTAGTTATCCTGTAATGTTATAATCTCACCCCTGTATTCCTTTTGTGCTTTTACTGTTTTTCCTGATCGGCCGCTGCAGTGGACTACTACCTTGACCCGAGCACTGGACGATACTTCGTGGAGGTGCCCCCGGAGGATGACGATGAGGACGACCTCGTTCAGTAGATCCTATAGTTGGGCTTCGACGATCCGTGGGTGGACTCTTAATGTGCAGCCCTCTCTAGGGCAATTTGCATTTTGACCGTACTCGGTCGTGTTTGTCTTCTGCTTGTTGCATGATATTATGTTGGGTCCATGGACCTCTGAGATGATGTAATAATTCCAGTGGCGATGTATGCCCTGGACTCTATATGTTTATGTCTTAGTATAAAGTTCATTGTTCATATACTTGTTGTCATGAATCCGGCAGCGACACGAGTGCGAGTGTCGTGAGTCGGTGGCCTTCTATCCGCTACTAACTTGAGCGCGACGCGAAAGCGACTAACTTGAGTTAGCACCGCATCGGGGGCCTTACAACTTGGTATCAGAGTAGGACTGACTGTAGGACACCTTACTGGCCGAAGTTGAGTCTAGAAACTATTTTGTAGTTACTAAGGAAAAATCGGAGAGTAGGAACTCTTTCTTTTTCTTCTTACCCCACCCTCCCACCCCTTTTCCGTGAGGAAGTGGAACATTGTTTTTCTCTCTGCAACTTATCCCCTTTCAAAAACAAATCTAGGTTCTCGTTTACATGAGGCTCCGATTCCTCTATAATTTTTTGCTAGCAACGAGATGTGTTGGCGTCTTTGAGACCACTGAGCCGCCACTTGGGGTTGACTGCTCTACCTCGCTTATAGCGTACCCAAGGTGAAACGTCCATACAGGATTGGCGGGCATCCTATGGTAATATGGATGTGGTGTCTTTCCCCTATGGACGACCGCGATGGCGAGCCGCTCAGGGCAGATGTCTCATTGTTCAGGTCTTCAACCAATCGTATATATTGTTGTGTGCTCGCTAGAAGATTATTATCTTGGATTCATATGATCTTGGTTTGGGGATTCCAGTAGCACCTAGCCTTCGACTTTCCGGGTTAACCTTGGTGGAATTTCAGCCTTCGGCTTTCTCATACCTCGTGAGGAAGTTTTGTTGTCAATATTGCTTTATCTTCTGGTTTCGTCAATGTTTCAACCATGTTATCATAAGTGTTCCTGTATACAGGATGCCAAGAGCGAACATGCCGCCGCCAGAGAACCCTCTCCTTTGGGAGGCTGTGACCGTAGTGGCTCAGGGCACAGCTGCGATCTTACAGATGTTGCAGAACTAGACTGCCCAGAGGAATGATCGACCACAGTACACCACTCTGCAGCAGTTCCTTGCTATCAACCCCCCCCAGGTTCTCCGATGCTCGAGACCCGCTGGAGGCGGATGACTGGATCGCAGAGATCAAGAAGCACTTCAATGCAAACACCGTCAGACCCGTTGGTACGATACCTACAAGGACAACAAGGGCCACCTTCGCCTCCTTCCAGCTTCAGGGTGCAGCAGCCAGTTGGTACGATACCTACAAGGACAACAAGGGCGATGCTATCATCACGTGGGAAGATTTCGTCGTAGACTTCAGAGCAGCGCATATATCCGAGTGGCCTGATGGACAGGAAGCGTGAGGAGTTCTTGGCTCTGAGACAGGGTGACAGGTCAGTTCAGGAGTACAACCTGGCCTTCGTCAGGCTCGCCAGGTACGCTCCAGAGGAGGTCAGCACGGAGGCTAAGAAGATAGCCAGGTTCCGTGGGGGTCTCAGCACAGAGATCAAGTACGCGCTCACTCAGTGCAGTCCCACGCTGTTCTCACAGTTCGTGGATCAGGCTATCCGCCAGGAGTCAGCCAGAGCAGAGTGGGATGCAGACAGAAAGCGCCAGAGGGAGCGCAGTTCCGCGCTGATGGTTCACAAGAAGGCAAAGACGTGGGTCACAGAGACACCACCACAGAGGCAGCAGTACCCGCAGAGGGGGGCAGTTGTTCGCACTTTTCCCGCCCTCCCGTCCCAGTTTAGCAGGGGCCTCGCTCTACACCACCACACGCGAGGCCACCTAGGCCGCAGCAGCAGCCCCGGCCGGGCGTGATCTGCTACAAGTGCAGAGAGCCAGGGCACACGTCTCCCAACTGCACCGATCCGTGCTTTGCTCGGCTCCCACCGCCTCCACCTCGCTCTACTCCGAGCACCGCGATGGTGAAGGCACAACCACGTGCACTTCGGGTGAACAACGTGATGCTCTCAAATGCTCAGCAGTCTTCAGAGATCGTTCTTGGTAGGTTGCTTGTGTGTTCAGTTCCCGCGACAGTTCTGTTCGATTCCGGAGCTTCCCATTCGTTCATATCCAATGCCTTTGCTATGTCACTTGACCTTCCGAGAGAGCACTTGCCTAGACCGCTCTCAGTTTGTTCTCCGGGCTCAAGAGTGGAGTCTTCCAGGCTTGTTCCAGATGCGGAGATCCGTATTCAGGGCGTTGTGTTCACAGCATCCCTGATTCTCTTGCCTCGTTCCGACATTGATGTCATTTTGGGCATGGATTGGCTTGTGCAGCACAAGGCCAATATTGATTGCCCAACCAGATGAGTGAAGTTGACTCATGGTTCAGGTGCAGAAGTCTTGTACACTTGTGGCTCTATGACAGGACCAGCACAAATGTACGCGTTGAACGTAGGAGTTGCGCCTTTGCTCGAAGAGGTCAGAGTTCTCTGTGAGTTCCCAGACATCTTTCCGAAGGAGTTGCCAGGTATTCCCCCAGTTCGAGCTATTGAGTTCATTATTGAGCTAGAGCCTGGTACCCAGCCGATTTCTCGGCATCCGTACAAGATGTGTTCGAAGGAGTTGATTGAGCTCAAAAAGAAGTTTGCAGAGTTGGAAGCAGGCGGTTTTATCCGCGCAAGCACTTCCCCTTGGGGTGCACCAGCCTTGTTTGTCCAGAAGAAGGATGGGACTAGCCGCTTGGTCCAGGACTATCGCGGTATCAACAAGAAAACCATCAAGAACAAGTACCCTTTACCCCGCATCAATGATCTGTTCGAACAGTTGAATGGGGCTAAGGTGTTTTCCAAGCTTGACTTGAGAATGGGGTATCATCAAATCCGTGTTCGTGAAGAGGATATTCCCAAGACCGCGTTCAGCACATGTTATGGGCTGTATGAGTTCACAGTCATGACTTTTCGGTTTTAAAATGCCCCTCCGACATTCATGAGAGCTATGAACTATTTGTTCCAAGAATGGCTTGATGTGTCCGTGATCCTCTACCTCGACGACATTCTTGTCTATTCCAAGTCAGAGGCTGAACATGAGGAACATTTGCGCCTGGTGCTGCAGAAGTTGAGAGAGCACTGGTACTACGCCAAGTTCTCCAAGTGTGAGTTTTGGCTGGACAAGGTCAATTTTCTTGGCCATGTCATCTCCGCTGAGGGGATTGCGGTTGATCCAGAGCGAGTCCGCACTATTCAAGAGTGGGATCCGCCGAAGAACGTGAAGCAGCTAAGGAGTTTTCTCGGCCTCGCAAGTTATTACAGGAGGTTTGTGCAGAATTTCTCCAAATAGCAAAGCCAATGACTGAATTGTTGTGCAAGGACAAGCGGTACACTTGGTCACCAGCTTGCCAGTCAGCCTTCGAGGAGTTGAAAGAGAAGTTGACCACAGCTCCAATTCTCACGCCGCCAGATGAGTCACAGCCTTTTCAGGTGTTTTTTGATGCTTCCTTGCAAGGTCTGGGCGGAGTTTTGATGCAAGGCAGGAATATGGTGGCTTATACCTCACGGCAGTTGAAGACGAGTGAGAGGAATTATCCCACGCACGACTTGGAGCTTGCAGCTGTTGTGCACGCTTTGGTCACTTGGCGACACCTCCTCCTAGGGAGGAAGGTAGATGTGTTCACCAACCACAAGAGTCTGAAGTACTTGTTCACTCAGCCAAATCTGAACTTGAGGCAAAGAAGATGGCTTGAAACCATTACTGAGTACACAGTTGATATTCAGTACACGCCTGGGAAGGCGAGTGTCATAGCTGATGCGCTGAGCCGCAAGGGCGATTGCAATAATATCCAGGTGCAGAAGATACACCCTGATTTGTGTGAGTCCTTTCGAAGGCTCAATCTCGAGCTAGTTCCAGCAGGCTATCTTGCCAACCTTGTGGTAGATCCCACTATCCATGAGAAGATTCGTGAATCTCAGTCTGGCAGCTCAATGATACAGAAGATCAAACAGGGTATTGCCGCCTCAGTTCCAAAGTACGATTGCTTTTCAGTGCATAATGACGGCACCGTGTTGTTCGAAGAGCGAGTTGTTGTTCCCAAGGAGAGAGATCTCAGAGAGGTCATCATGAAGGAAGCCCATGATTCCAAGCTGTCTATTCACCCTGGCAGCACAAAGATTTTTCAAGATCTCAAGAAAATCTTTTGGTGGACTCATATGAAGAGGGATGTTGCCCGTTACGTGTCTCAATGTGATGTGTGGAGGAGAGTGAAGGCACAGCACTAGAAGCCTGCAGGGTTGCTTCAGCCACTTGAGATTCCGAAGTGGAAATGGGATCATATAGAGATGGATTTCATCACAGGCTTCCCCTTGTCACAGAAGAAGAACAATGCCAACTTTGTTGCCATTGACAATCTTTCCAAAGTTGCCCACTTCTTTCCAGTGAAGGACTCCATTTCAGCAGCTCCGTTGGCGGATTTGTACACCGCAAGAGTTGTATCTTTGCATGGCATTCCCAAGAAGATCAGTTCTGATAGAGGCAGCCTTTTCACCTCTAAGTTCTGGCAGGCCTTTCAAAATGCGATTGGTACGGCAGTGTTGTTCAGTCCCGCTTATCACCCTCAGACAAGTGGGCAAGTCGAGCGCGTGAACCAAATCCTCGAGGACATGCTTCGAGCATGTGTCATCTATTTTTCCATGAAGTGGGAAGAATGCTTGCCGTATGCTGAGTTCTCTTACAACAACAGCTATCAGGCAAGTCTGCAAGCAGCGCCGTTTGAAGTCTTGTATGGCCGCAAGTGCAGGACACCTTTGAACTGGTCCGAGACAGGTGAGAGGCAGCTGTTCGGTCTAGATGTGATCCAAGAGGCAGAGGATAGAGTGAAGATTGTCCGAGAGCACCTAAAGGCAGCACAGTCTAGGCAGAAGGCCTATTATGAAAAAAGGCACCGTGCTGTAGCGTTTCAGGTTGGTGATTGGGCGTACATGAGAGTGTCTCCATTGAGGGGAACTCACCGCTTTGGCATCAAGGGAAAGCTCGCTCCAAGGTTTGTCGGACCTTTCCACATCCTTGAGACTAGAGGACCTCTTTCCTTTCGACTCGAGCTTCCAGAGAGTCTGTCCATGGTGCATGACGTGTTCCATGTGTCCCAGCTAAAGAAGTGCTTCAAGCAGCCAGAGCAGGCTGTTGACTTGGGCGAGATACAGCTGAGTGCGGACCTTTCCTACTCAGAGCGTCCAATCTGTGTCCTGGAGACGTCCGAGCGCAAGACTCGCAACAAGACCGTAAAGTTCATGAAAGTCCAGTGGGCACATCATTTGGAGAAGGAAGCAACGTGGGAGCGCGAAGATCATCTCCATTCTGACTATCCTGAGTTGTTTCAGGCTTAGATCTCGGGACGAGATCCTGTGTTGGTGGGGGAGTGCTGTAACAGCCCATGTGCAATAAATAAAAATCACCATGAGATTGTACTTTCTCTGTTGACTTTGTAACTTGGCATGATGCTAAACTTTATAATTTCATGTGATGATTTAAATTTGCATTGGGATTGCAGGCCTTGCAACATTTTTGCCAACTCTAAAAATGTGGGCCATAGTTCAATGTGCTTTGAATATAAAAAATGCCCCCACATTTTAGTTGCTCAAAAATTGGCCTAACCATTTTTGTAAAATGGAGAATAATGCAAGGATCCAGAAACATATTTTTATATGTTTTTCTCTTTTGTGGATTGCCCACAGAAACTCCTGGGATTTTCTGTTATATTTTTAATGGAAAACCCCTCTTTTCTTTTTCTTCTCTCCCTGGAGGAATCCAGCAGGCCGGCCCAGCTAGACTTCCCCTTGTCCGCAGCCCACCTGGGCCTGTCCAGCGAAGCGGTACGCGGGAGCTATCGTGGCCGGCCGATCACCATCGCACGCCCCTCCTTCGTCGCCTTTTCACGCTGGAGAGGTCCCCGCCGGACTCCCTCTCACATCCTGCCGGAGCATCGACGTCGATGCGGCCGATGTGGATAGGAGGCATCCCTCCTATTTAACCCGAGCTCCCGAGCCTCCCAGGACCCCTAGAGTTCCCTTCCTCCCAACAGTTCCTCCTCGCCGCCGCCGGGGTGGTTTCCCCTCTCTGTTTCTGTCCCGCCGTGCTCCGGTGAGCCCCGCTGCAATTCGCCGCCGTCCCGCCGTGTCCTTGACCAAGAGGTCGTCTGCACGGACCTTGAGCTCAACTCACTCAGTTTCTCTGTCCAGATTGGAGCCCGGAGGAGCGAGACGACCCCGCAGAAGAGCAGGCCGCCGCGGACCTCTTCGTCCCCGACGACGACCACAGACCCCTTCCTCCTCTACGGCTAGGCTAGGACGCACGTTGCAACCCTCAAGGTGAGCTGATGCCCGCACCTTTGCCCGTAGCGCCGTGTAGCAGTCTGTCCACGATAACAGTAGCGGATCCGCCGCGTTTGAACATCGCCGGCGAGCAATTCGAGTACGCCGTGCCATGGCATGCCTCGGGTGCTCCCTCGCGTGCTCCTAGAACGTCCAGAGCGCGCCTTTGGCCCTCAATGACCCGCCTTTTCGCGTGTAGTAGAGTTTGGCCGCCTGCCTCTGAATGTGCTTGCCACTGTAACGCAGCGCCGCCGCGGTTTCAGAGGAATCTGGCCACCGTTCCGGTGAGATTCGGGCCATGGCAGGGGTACCCACGAGTTCGTGGTGATGCCCTCTAGGAGATGGAAGTGACCCCATGGCCAGAGGTGCCGTGAGCTCGACGTGCGCATCGTCCAAAGTTGGGACTTTTGTTCTGTCAGTCTGAAGTTCAGAACCGTCGCCACCGTGCTGTTCCCGTGAGGTTTGCGAGTAGATGAAGTGGAGTTGGAGACCATGGCGAGTGCCCCTGCGTAGAGCAAGGTGCCCTCTCGGGTTCTTCTCATGGTGCGGTGGCCGGAGCACGCCTGTGCGCGATGCGAGGTTCGCCGCAGTTACGCGCCGCGACGGGTTCAGACGACTGCAGGTGTTCGTAGTTCAGAACAGGGGGAGACTGAAGCTTACCTAGCCTGCAGCGCTTCTCGTTTCAAAAAACGGTTCGTAGCGCAGTGGTAGCAAGAAGCAGCGGGAAGCAGTGGGCGTGGTTTCGAATCCCACGCGAGGCATTTGCCTCCCCCCCTTTTTTTTGGATTTTAAGCGGAGGCTGACGAGCGGGCCCCTCATGTAAGTGGCTGTGCCCTCTGTTTTTTTTCTTTTGGATTCTTTTCCTTTTTCTGTTTGAGTTCAAATTTGAGTTTGAATTCAAATTCAAACTGATTTTGAACCTTGGAGATCTTTCACCTCAAATGTGGCATCCCATATATGTTTTTGGGGTAGCGTGAGCCACTGATCTTCATGGTGAGGTCCATTTTTGCGCTTTGCCCCTCTAAATTATTTGTGTGTGGCAATTTTGCAATTAAGCCCTCCTTTTCTTTTGTTTTTGTCAAGTTTTTCCCAAATTAAAAAATGGCCATGCCATATATGATTTTGGGGTAGTTTCTCCCAAGGATTTGCATGGTGATAGTGGTTTGTCCATTTGAGCCTTTTTCAAAATGCATCTAGTGCAACCTTGCACTCAAGACCCAAGTTCCTGTCCATGTCATCTTCATTCTTGCATCTTGAAAACCAGCCCCTATGCATATTGTCATATGCAATGTGGCTGGGTTCCTTCTTTTGTTGCACCTTTCCGATGTCAAGTTCATCGACATCTCTCCGTCTCCGGAATCGATGTTTACTTTCTCGTTTTTTTATTGCTATTAATTGCATCGTTGATCATGTCATGTTTCCATGTTACTTACACCCAAAAATAAGTCTAAGACCAAAGCCATTTTTACGTAAATAAATAGCATATGAAGTTGTTGACGTGTCGTCACCACCTTCACTTAAATCTGACTAGATAGGGTCACATCATGTCAATTAAACTTGATCATACCATCTTTGCCTGTGCATTGTACCCATTGCTTACTTGTGTGCCTTTCCTTGCCGGTACTTTACGTTAGCACCTGAGACTGCCGAGGAGACTTACGTGGAGATTTCCGACACCGAGCCCGAGGACCCTGCTGCGTCTGCTTCGACGACCGATTACCCAGGCAAGGGGAAGATTTATACCATTAGTTGATACCTTTCTGCCTACCTGCCTACCTGTAGCCTAGAACGATTGTTTGATCCTATCCACTTTGCTTACGCCACATTCAAAACCCAAACAGCCATGATCCCCACATCCCAGCAAACCTTTGTATTGCTAAGTTACCGCTGCTCAGCCATTTCTTAGTATGAGTAGGAAAACTTGCTGCTTACCCTATGCTATGGTTTGGGATATCATGTTATTTAAAGAAGTTGGTTGATATTTATTACTGGTGATGTTAATTTATACTTGACGAAAGATGGGAGACCAGGCTGTTCCCGCCAGGTGTTTTGTTCCATTTGAGTCACCTAGGTCTCGAGTTCCGGGTATTGTGTTTCTTGACGAGCGTGCCTAATCGTGTGTGGGATTCTATGGGGTCCCCTTATCTTACCTACCTAGCTTCGTATGGTTCTAGTGGTGGCCCGAGCTGATTTACTATTTGCAATGTGTGTGTGCTGGTGGTACCCCAGTTGTTTACAAACCACCTTGGGCCAGGAGGACTTGTGCCTTGGATGGCCCACCTTGTCCGGCCGAGGATCCGGTGTCCCATGTGTGATTAACCGGGTATCCAAACCTGCGACAGATGGTAGAGGATGATTCGAGAGCGTGGCCAGCTTTTGAATTGGGTGTCGACCCACCGGGGGCCACCCGGAATGGTGCGATGTTAGTTAGAGGGACTCTAACGTTCCGGAGTTTCAGGCGTTTACCTAGCCAAGTGGAAACCGGGCGTACATGCGAAGCCTATGATGGGCAGTTGGTACACCCCTGCAGGGTTAAATCTTTTCGAAAAGCCGTGTCCGCGGTTATGGACGACTTGAGACCTACTCCTTGTTCATAGAATAACATCTTTTTGAATCATAAATTTAAAACTTGCCTACCGTGTGAGTGCCTTGGTTGCTTTTCTTCGTCCAGGGGGACCGAGAGAAGATCCAGGTTGTGTTATGTTTGACGTAAGTAGGTGGTTAGAAGACGTATGACGCGATGTCACGTGTGTTCTTGGATCGTACCTCTACTCTAGTAGTACGATAGCCACCATATATGCTAGTGCAGCTGCAACCTTTACCTTTACCTTGTCTTACCGTAGGAAGTTAGTTATCCTGTAATGTTATAATCTCACCCCCATTTTCCCTTTGTGCTTTTACTGTTTTGCCTAATCGGCCGCTCCAGTGGACTACTACCTTGACCTGAGCACTGGACGATACTTCGTGGAGGTGCCCCCGGAGGATGACGATGAGGACGACCTCGTTCAGTAGATCCTATAGTTGGGCTTCGACGATCCGTGGGTGGACTCTTAATGTGCAGCCCTCTCTAGGGAAATTTGGATTTTGACCGTACTCGGTCGTGTTTGTCTTCCGCTTCTTGCATGATATTCTGTTGGGTCCATGGACCTCTGAGATGATGTAATAATTCCAGTGGCGATGTATGCCCTGGACTCTATATGTTTATGTCTTAGTATAAAGTTCATTGTTCTTATACTTGTTGTCGAGAATCCGGCAGCGACATGAGTGCGAGTGTCGTGAGTCGGTGGCCTTCTATGCGCTACTAACTTGAGCGGGACGCGAAAGTGACTAACTTGAGTTAGCACCGCATCGGGGGCCTTACAGTTGCTTGGCGAGATGCTGAACAAGGAGACAGTACTGCCAAGGTTGCTCGTGGACAACAAGTCGGCGATCTCTCTGTCGAAAAACCCTGTCTTCCACGACCGAAGCAAACACATCGACATCAAGTATCACTTCATTCGTGAATGTGTGGAGGAAGGGAAGATCGACATCGATTACATCCGCACCAGTGATCAGCTCGCTGATATTCTGACCAAGGGACTTGGGCGTTTGGCGTTCCAGGAGCTGAGGTGGAGGATCGGCATGACTGAAGTTCTCAAGAAATAAATTCGCAATGATAAGATTAGGGGGTGATTTGTTGACTTAATCTAGTCATTGGTATCGTAGATATTTCCTTCAACTTTCAGTTTTAGTTAGTTAGCTTTCTGTTAGCGATAGATTTGAACGAGCCGCGTCTGTGTGTACCGTGGTTATAGGGCTCGGACCCGGTCCTGGTGTTCGTGGGATGGCACGAACGTATAGCCAGATCGTGGTGCCAAGGTAGGATCTCTACCGTCCTCTTTCTCCCTGTACTCGAATAAGAAGCAGAAAACAAGATCAGAAAAGATGCAAGTTTTACGCGGCACCAAAACCACCTGAGTTCATCCCTGTGTGAGAGAGCGCGAGTGAGACTGGTTTTCCAACAGAGAGGTGGAGGGGATGACAGGTGGACCCCGGGGAAAAAAGAGAGGAGGGGATAAGTGGGCTCGGTTTTAGGGTTGGGCTGAGAAGTGGCTGGAGAGAAGAGGCCCGATTGGCTAAGAGATATTTCCTGCATTTATTCATTTGTACAATGAGAGCAAGCAAAGGCAATAGAATAAATACAAATTAATATTCAAACATCATATAAAAATATGATTCCTCATCCATAAGATTTATAGGAACTTTAGAAAATGATTTGGGTCAAAAATATTAAAGTAATCAAAATGGAAATTAAATTAATATAAATCCATTTAAATTTCAACCCCATTTTCTATAAGGGAAAAATCATGAGTATTGGCACAGATTTTTTACATGAAAAAACATGACCATATCCATGAGGGCTTGCTTAGGGGTTCGAAGATGAGCACCGAAGAAAATGGCAAGGCTAGAAAAAAGAATAAAAGGAAGAATTGGAAATAATCCTTTTAAGTAATAGAAAGAATATGCTTGGGAATTTTTCCTTCACATGGATTATGGTAAAGAATGATGGTCCAAACATTCATCCCCAATGGGAAAAATAAAAATGCAAAATTTTCTGGATTTTGTCAGATTTGGGCTGTTACACTTACCTACCTAACTTCAAATGGTTCTAGTGGTGTCCCAAGCTGATTTACTATTTGCAAATGTGTGTGTGCTTGGTTGGTACCCAAAAGTTTTACAACCAACCAGGACCAGCGAGGACGTGGTTCCTTTGTTGGTTCAAGATTGACCGGCGAGGGCCCGGGACCTCACGTGAGGTGTCTCGGTAACCCAAACCCTGTTGAGACGGAAGAGGCTGATCTGAGAGCTCGGCCGGCTTTTGGATTGGATGTTGACTCCCCGGAGACCACCCGGAATTGTGCGTTGTTAGTTAGAGGGACTCTGACTTTCCGGAGTTTCAGGCGTTTACACAGCCAAGTGGAAACCAGGCGTACATGCGAAGCCTATGATGGGAAGTTAGTACACCCCCTGCAGGGTTAAATCTTTTCGAAAAGCCGAGTCCGCGGTTATGGACGACTTGAGACCGACTCCTTGTTCATAGAATAACATCAACTTCATCATGCTTTAAAAGTTGCCAACGTGTGAGTTGCCTTGATTGCTCTTTTTCATTCGCGATAAAGAGGGGACAAGGTTGTGTTATGTTTTGCGTAAGTAGGTGGATAGAGACCTATTGATGCGATCATCAACGAGTTCTTGGATCTTCCCTTAGTCTACTAGATCGTTAGCCACTCATATATGCTAGTGCGGCTGCAACCTCAACCACTACCTTTCCTTACCGTGAGAAGTTAGTTATAATGCATTGATATATTCTCACCTCTTGCTTTCTTTCCCCTTTTATGTTTTGCCTAATCGGCCGCTGTAGTTGATTACTACCTCGACCTGAGCACCAGACGCTACTTCATGGAGGTTCCACCGGAGGAGGACAATCAGGAGGACTTCTCCCAGTAGATCCTATAGTTGGGTTCCGACGTTCCGTAGGTGGACATGTTTATGTGCAACCCTCTATAGGGAAATTTGGATCTTGACCGTACCCGGTCGTGTATGTCTTCCGCATGATGTTATGATGTACTGTTGGATCTTATGATCTCTGAGATGATGTAATAAATACCAGTGGCGAGTGTATGAACTAGACTTATATATTTATGTCTTAGTTGTTCATGCTTCATTTACATGTTGTCGAGAATCCGATAGCGATACGAGTGTGAGTATCGTGTGTCGGTGGCCACTTATGCGCTTCTATCTCAGGTGGGACGCGAAAGCGACTACCTCGAGATAGTACCGCATCGGGGGCCTTACAATGGACGCCTTTTGCAGCTTCGAGATGGCTAGGCGCATCTTCAAGATCCATGAGTGCATCCACCCACTTCCGTCTGACACCAATGTCAATGGTGCGGGGCCTTCTAGTCCCGCTCGCAAGAGTCGCAGGACCTGATGCACTAGTATAGCGCAGTTAGCAACTGGCCAAGATAGAAGTTATTTGTTTATATTTTGCAGTTCTGGATCTTGTAGTCTATTATGCTTATGCTCTCTACATCATGTTGCTACTATTACTATTGATATCCGCCATAGTAAGTTTGAAGTATACTTGGTTGCTACACCCCCAATCTGTTATTTTGTTGCAGTTAGCAGCACATCAACTCTCAGTTATTTTGTTGTTTGCGACGCAGTTAACAGAATCTATCCACCCAGTTAGCATGTCTCTGCGATACTGCAGTCATGCATTTCTGAGAAAAATTAAAAGCTCATCTCCTCTCTAAGTTAGCAAAAATAAAAAGAGTTGTGTCATTCCTGACTGCATTTAGCGAAAGAAAAGAGTGTCGCACTTAGCAAAGTGAAAAAGATCACAATTGTCTATTTAGTTTTGCTATTACCGGTAAAAAAAGATCTTCTTGTGAATTTAGTATCCACTGAAGTATGAAGTATGCGTGGTTGCTACCCGCCCAATCTGTTATTTTGTTGCAGTTACCAGTACTTGTCCTCTCAGTTATTTTGTTGTTGGAGATGCAGTTAAGAGAAACTATCCGCAAAGTTAGCACATATTTGCCATTGTTTCAGTCATGCAGTTCCGAGAAAAAGAAAAAAGCTCTTCTCCTCTCTAAGTTAGCAAAAGAAAGGGATTTCTGTGATTTCTGACTGCATTTAGGAAAAAAGAGTGGCGCACTTATCCCCCAGCTGCATCCAACAATAACTTTCTTGCTTACCACACATTTAAAACTACACCGCTATCATAAAGTTAGGAGGCTTTTTGACAAGCAGTTAGCACAATAAAAAGTGTATCTCACCTGGTTTAGACCCCCCTTTTGCATAGAGCATCAGTTAGTATTCTTTTGTGACGCAGTTAGTTTAGAGAAGAACACACTGAAACCAAAACTTACGCGGTTCATAACTGTGCCAGATAAAAAATAATATGCCTTTGAAAACAAAGACATGGTCAACAAAACCAAAAGGTGATTTACTCTTCTCCCTCATGACTTATAATATACATAGTGAATAATGGCTCGATCGAACAGTTTCCTTACATAAGTCAAAGCTTTTCTACCAGAAAAAACTGCAAACCAGATTCCAACTCCTACATAAGTCATAGCTATGGTGGCAAAGACTGCGAAACAAGATCTAACTCCTTCGCACAATCTGATAGTTGCTTCGGCCACTGCTTGGGACGGACACCGTTGATTGGGTGAAAAAGAACAGAGAACATGCATTCAGCCTTCCAATCAGCGGATCTTTGCTATAAAAAATAGGATCCAAAAAAATAAAAAAGAATGAACGAGTGAAAGACATGACAAAAAGAAGTAACTAATAGCAGAGGGGTAGTGATGATTACATCACACTTGTATAGCTTCTGTACAAGCTTTAATCCATCTTAGAGCTCCACGTCTTTTAGAATATAAAAGCCAAATTCATTGTCGCCTTGCTCCAATACAATCTCCATGCACTCCAAGTGGAACCTAGACTTTGAAATAGAACGCCCACTATATCTCCACGAGTCATGGATGTCAAGTGATTCCTTGTATTTTTTCATCGTGTAGAGGGTGAAATGGTTCTTGTTCCTATACAGCAGCATGATCTATTTTGCACAGTTAGATTAAAAAAACAAAACTTATCAGATGCGAAAAGAATGAAGTTAGCAAGCTATGTGCACTCAGTTTCTATGGTGGAACAAAAAAACCGACAAGATTTGCGATGAGCAGATCCTCTTTTATGTACGCCTTGAACTTTCTAGCAGCAAGCTTGGCGTTGAATGCATGCCTTGACATGATTTTTCCGTCTAAGTCGGTTGGTCTTGGGTACGGGTCAATGTCTAAGAGATACTAACACATGATCAAAACAGGAGAAAAATCATATCAAAGAATTAGCGGGGATAGAAAACACGAAAAAAATTAAAACAAATGTTGTGAAAAATATATTATGCATACACTGATGATGTAAGGATTGAGAAGCACCCTCTCTCCAGATTTATACACGTGATTGGTGTCAAGACAACCCTTCCAGTAATTTATGAAGAGATCCATCAACTCAACGTCAATGCATCTTGCAGGTCCAAAGTAGGTAATCAGGTAGTTCGCATCGACTACGAATTCTTTGTCACCATCTGGAGGAGTACACCTGAAAAGAGGAACCCCTACAATAAAATACAGTAAGAAAATCAGCTAGGCGAAAAATATACAAAATCTAGATAAAACAGAAAAAAGCATCGTAAGAACTATATAATTCGAACTCACGATCCATGCTCTTTGATGAACTTCTGGCTAAGTATGACATTCAAAATTTTTCTTGCGACAGTTGGATGTGGGAATATTAAGGGCCTGTGCGCAGACACAGGAATCCTCAATTTTGTTGACAATGCAACTGGTCTCTTGTTTGACACCACCAGTGAATCTTCTACTGCATTGCTTCTTGTCAAAACTTTCCTCTTTGGCACATGAATAAAATCATCATCACTGATGGAGATTAGCGATCTCACAACTGGTTTGCCAGATCTAAAAACTTTTGATGGCAAACTCTTTTTCAGTGCCACTGGCATAAAAAGATCATCATCACTGCAGTCAATGTGCTCAACATCCTTCGGGTCAGCATTCGTCGCCGCCTTTTTTTTATTTTGCTCTTCCTTTCTTTACTTTGAGAACTTCAACAGACTTCAAAATGTCCTCGTCCAATATGACATGAATTTCTGGTGTCTAGCACTGACTCTCAAAAAGGCTGAACTTAGGCTCATCTAACCCAAGATTTCCATGATATCCCTAAACCTCTCGAACATTAACATCAAACACCCCGCAGTAATCCACCTCTACATATTTTGCACCCTGACCATGTACATGTCATCTAGCGAGAAAGCAGCATGACTCTCGCTGTCAAACGCCTCAAGAAGCTCGACCATGAAAAAACCACAGTCAATGCTGCACAGAAAATGAGCCAGATAAAACTATATAAGCCATCAAGAAGATAAAATAACCATGCATATAAGGACAAAAATCAAAAGGTGGCAGTTACCTTGAAATTACTTGTGCAGTTAACTATAAACATGCTATATCCTCCTGAAGTTGTGGGGAAGTTAAGTTAAGTAATGCATTTAGGTGATGAGAAGTTAGGTTTCCCACTGTCGCCGTTTAAGTGTAATAGCAGTTATGCTTGAGTGCGTAACGAAATTGGAAATAGTGGGGCATTTAGGTTAGTAAAAATGAAGTTATGTGATAAAAACATGTGGGGGGGGGGCAACCCCCCCTTTCAATTTACTCGCTAACAAAAAGGCAGTTAACTAGAGTTGTATAACAGTTAGGTATTCAACCACATGCAGTAAGTGTTCGGTAGCTAGGGTCGAGTGCACAAAGGGGAGTTAGAGGCTGTGGGGCATTTAGTAAATATAATGCAGTTATGCGAAGTTAGGTAAAAGGAGATTGCAATTATATTGGAAAGAAACTAAAAATAAGTTCACAAATGTGGGAAAATTAAGGGTTTTCCTGCTGCGGCACGACAACATGGTGCAGCCCAAAATGGTCAATGTTTTCCGGTGATAACTTATTCTTCTTTAGACTCGACTATCCTATCTTCCACAACTGTTTAATGTTCTTCACCATCATGTTTATGATCTGAATACCGTGTTCGATTTTAGGTCCATAATACGAGTCAAGCAGCTCGAATCGTTGATGCTTTAGGTTCAATGCGACAACACTATAATGACGGGCACCAAACTTTTCATATGGAGGGTCGAACACACCAAAAATAACAATATCTTTCTTGTAAAGCGATTCTTCGGCGTTTGCAGAAAAGAATTTTATTAAATGATTGTTGTCGAATGAACCTTTCCAGATAGCTCGTTGTACACACACAAAAAAAATTAATACATGGAGTGCCAAAAACATTGGTTTGTATGAAAAAAAGTCAAGAAAACACAGAAACTGAACAGGGGATAAAAAAACTTACTGAGATGTGGAATGGAGTTTCCATCTTGAATGAGCCCTTGTATTTACAATGAAGCAAGGGAATTCCTACATCTGCGACGGCAATGTTCATCATACCGCCCACCCTAAAAGACTCAGCAAGTAGTTAGATGGTTTCTTTGCAAAAATCATTTTGAAAAAGGTTGACATCTCTATTAAGGAAAAAAACAAAAACAAACAAAAGAAACTGTTGTCAGCGTGATTTATCAAATTATTGAGCGTGAAGAAATACCAAACTAACAAAAAAATAACACAGCATATTGCATACGTACTTCTTGGTCATATCATTCCTTAACCGCAAAACAACATAGACCAAATCTTTCATCCGTCGCACAGCTTCGGGAGATGATGGAATGTACGAAGTAGATAAGGTTTGAGAAGATTCTGCAGATACAAATAAAACATTTAGAAAAAGCAAACAATTTTCTTATGGACTTAAAGCAGTTAGCTGCACCCCCCCCCCAAAAAGACCTCACCTAAATCATTCTTGTGCAACTCAAAGTCATCACTCTTCGTCTCTTCTAATGGTCCATCTGTTCCCACATATTGAACTTTTTCTCAGATGGTTTCTGCATTTGGACAAAATGGGTCGGCCTAGAGCATTGATTTGAAACTATATCTTTCAACTTCGCAGCTAGCTCCTTTGTAACTCTAGTAGGGATTCCAGGCGCAACCAAGTGGGCACATGATCCAACTACTTTCTTAGCAGCATTGAAAGCATTTTCTAAGTGATCTCCTTGAAGTTCATCTCTGTCGTGTAAGACAACATCGTCTTTGTGGGATCCTCGAATTTGAGTAACAGAAGCAGGTTCAGGTGCGGCTGCTATGGCACCAACATTAGCTATCTCTTCCTCCATGAATGTTGTTGTTAACCTGATAGATTTTTCTACCTGCTCTGACAGAAGAAGTTCAGTTGTCTCGCGTAATACATCATCTTCTTCGTGGCCTACTGGAATTTCGGTAGCGTGAACGCGTCCAGTTGCAGCTGGTGGGGCAGCAACATTGGCATCTTCCTCCCTGCATACTGCACTAGCAATACCGTCTTCTTTCTGTTCTCTTTGAAGTACAGTTGCGCCTACGCCAAGAGATTCATTTGTATGATTCCCTGCACTTTTAGTAGTGCGCACAACTGCATCTTCCTGCTCGCACTCTCCAACAATAGGTTCCTCGATAGCAACAGGCTCCTTCCTCACATATATTGAAGATTCACCCGCAACACCTTCAGCCGCAGCTGCGTGTAACGCAGGTTGGTTGCCTTCGATAAATGTTTCGATAGTAACTGCATCATCTTTCGCTACGGCGGCACCACTGACACCAATGATGACGGGAACACCAACATATGAATCTGTGCGAGCGTCTCTATGAGCAGAAACTAAATGTTCATCAGCAACCCTCAAAGTGGGATTGTTCGATACATGGACATCAGGCGCCTCAGCCGCCTGCTGAGAAAAATCAACGTAAGCCCGCTTGCCTTTTGGAAGCTCAATTGCGTCTCCGGCAACTTGATCCACATCGTCGTCTGATTTTCCATGTTGACCTGCTCGAAAAACTGCCTCGGCCATGTCAACGCTCTCAACCATGAAACTGGCGCCATCAACATGATCATCATCGGATTTTTCAATTGCGACGTCAACTAAATCATCATCTGGGGGTGACATGATAGGAGAACCTTTTTCAACAACATAAAAAAAGGAAAAAAATAATGGTCAATTAGCTGTGTGTTGATGTGTAGTTAATGAAAACGAGCAAACATGAGAAAATAAACACACCTCCTCGCGCTCATGAGTAGCCTCCGTATCATCCTGTACGACCTCCATACCATCCTGACAGGCCTCCGTATCAAACTGACCGGCCTCCAAATCATCTGCCCATGATTTGAACTCTGATTTTTGATCTGAATCAAAATTATACGGTCATCAGGTTTAGAGTCCTTAAAAAATGCATCTTGTTTCTTCTTTAAATCAGTATAAGCGTTCTGGATGTGTGACGTTGATGTGCGAGGTGATGATAGTGATTTCTCGCCCTTCGTCTGTAAACCCCAAGAGGAAGGTATGATGTAGCACAACAGAAAATTTCCCTCAGTAAAGATACCAAGTTTTTTCTCCAGTAGGACTCCGGAGATGATAAGTAGGTGTAAGCGGCGCAACTGACGCGGGCCTGCACACAGACGCAAATAACTTTGTTCCCAACGAAGTTCAGAGAGGTTGTCAATCTCTCCGGTCTTGTTGTTCACAAAGGATCAAACACAAGGGATAATGATAGCAACTGAAAGTAAAAGCAGAAAAGTAAATGAGTGTGGAAACAGTGATGAGGATATGGACCGGGATACGTGATGTTGACTAGTGATGTCTCTCTCCCAAAAGACGATAAAACTGCTATGCGAGGTGAACAAATTACAGAAGGGCAATTGACAGGATTATGAACGCACCGCAATGCTAACTATGCTACAAAAGAAAGGAAGAGGCTCAAAAGCATGTGCAGAACGCCAAAATAAGTAGACCGAAATCCAACTGCATCTACTACTAATCATCCACCTTGAGATATCTATCCAGAACATCTCGCTGGTATTAAGTTGCGAGCCCCACCCAAAGTGTAAACCTAAAGCAACAGACAACTACATTAAAAAGCACTTTGTGTAAAGTAAACAATCCTTGCAACCGCGGTTACAAGCACCGTTGTTTTCCCCCTTGTGGCAACAGCACATCCCCTAGACTCATGTTTCTGTCACTCAAGCGTGTCATCAGGGGGCATCAACCCACAATCGAGCATAACGTTCCCTCTTGGGGTTACTACCTACTACTTGGCCAAAGCAATAAACAACAACGGAGAACATGCAAGAATTACTTAAGAAGAAAAATATAAAATATAAGAACCAAATATATTACTCAATCACAATCTGAACATAATCTCATAATCCATCAGATCCCATCAAACTCAGCATAGCAACAGCAGAAAGATTACAAAAGTGCCTCGATCATGTAGGGCAGCTCACGAGGTCTAAACCATGAAGAACAAAGAGGGGAGGAGAACATCACATAGCTACTGATCACGGACCCATGGTCCAAAGGAAAGTACTCACGGCACATCCGGGAAGCATCCATGGTGGAGAGGGGACTCCCGGAGGTCGGCTCTCCCTCCGGCAGGGTGCCGTGAAGAGGTCTGCTAGTGCTCCCGATCTCGGAAGCGCGGCGGCGGCAGAACAGAGGCGATATCGCGAAAAAGCGTTCTTCTTCTGAGGGTTTCTGGTCACGGAGAATATATAGGCGAAGGGGGGCAGCCAGGGGGACCACCAGGGGTCCAGGCGGCCCCCTGGCGCGGTCAGCCCCTGGGGCGCGCCACCAGGGCGCCTGGGCCCCTGGTGGTGGCCCTCTGGACCCACTCAGGTCCTTCCGGAAGGTTCTTCTGCGCTGATTTTTTATCTGATTTTTACCAAATTTTTGGAGCACTTTTTATATGGGGAAAACTGAAATAGAAAAACAGCAGAAAACAGGAACTGGCACTGTGGTGCACTGAGTTAATAGGTTAGTCCAAATATGATCAAAAGTGTATGAAAGTGTATCTAGATCATAGAAATATCACACAAAACATGCATGGAGCAAGAAGAAATTATAGATACGTTTTGGACGTATCAACAACCCCCAGCTTAATTCCTGCTCGTCCTCGAGTAGGTAAATGATAACAGCATAATTTCTGTGGTGACATGCTAGCAACCATATAAGAACTTTAAAAAGTAAAGCAATCAAGGTTAGAGATTCAATTCAAGTCATAATATGCAAGAGTCTATATTAGCATTGAAACAAGTAACAAAAGAACATTAGGTGCATGAGCTCTCGCTGTCCGTGACTCGAATGTCTCCAAATGGTGTTTGCGTGCAAGAAGGGGGATAGGGAATACGAGAAAAATATTTATTTGTTGAGAACTCAATCTACTAAAGTTTCACACTTGGTCTTTTTATGGAATCTTATCTTGAATCGTCCCCAGACCACTAGCCAGGTACAAGTCAATTTGATCCACTCCTTTTTCAATATTTTGAGCACTCATGCAATGGATGAGCGTAAAAACGAGAGTTGACACTTAGGATGGGAAAGAGAGAAGTACGGAGGAGGAGGAGGACAAAAAAGAATGATAAAGGCTCACATCAATGAGGACAATCATAGGCAAGAGATGCCAAATGATAGATATGATGTGAGGAGTAGGGATTTCCATGCAACGGATGCACATATGAGCTAAGAAGCTCTGCAATGAAACTAGTGGGGGTGCATCTAACTTGCTCGCTCATGAAGACCTAGAGCTCGTTTGAGGAGGCTCATCCTTGGAATATGCAAGCCAAGTTCTATAGTGTGAAGGTCCCCACATATCTATATGCATAATGATCATATCTATGGAGTACAAGGATATAAAGGGAGTACTAGTGTGGATCTCCCAAAAGGATAGTAGTGTTGCCCCTTTCTCTCTTTTTATTTTTTTTATTTTTCCTATTTTCTTTATTTTTTTGTGGCCTCAATGGCTCTTTCTATTTAACTCTCATTTGTCCTCTTTGGGATCTTTTAATGTGTCCACTTTGGGATATTTTCCTCACTTAAGGGCAACACTCTATTTTACAAGAAGGTAAAGGAGATCTTTCACACTTTACAAGGTACTCAAAACATAAAGAAGATGTAACTATCATGATGTATGCAATGTATGCTGCTGCCAGTGTAGCAGGAACATGTATGACATGAAGATCAAGTCATGAAGAGGTGGAAGTTGCATGGCAATGTAACTCGGAAAGGCTATGGAAATGCCTTGATAGGTAGGTATGGTGGCTGTTTTGAGGAAAGATATAAGGAGGCTTATGATGATAGAGCATATCATGCCAAGGGTTTGGAAGTACCGGCGAAGGTGGACACCAACTCTCGGAGTGAGAAGAAGGCAATGCACGGCACGGGAAAGGCTAGCAAAATATGGGAAGGTGGAAGTGTCAACTCTCAATACTTACATTAGTCCGAAGAACTCATGCACTTATTATCGGTAACTCTCAATCTAATAAGGAGGTTCACAAAGAGACAAGTACCCCGAGGAGGAGTGTATGGGGGTTTGGTTATCCTTGCGCATCCTCGACTCATGGTACGTGAGTGTACTCTAATATTCGATCCCTCCAAAGATTAGTGATCCATCTAGTTGTTAGAGTTCTCAACTAGTTTTTTTAGGTTTTGAAAATACACACGGATTGCCCAAAATACGACACCTATCACTAATAGGCTAAAGCTCTTGACACCAAAAGTTCAGACATTACTCACATCAATACCTCAAAACTATTGCAAGTTACTACTAGAATTAAATAGCAACCTCAATTACCTACTTCCAAGACAAAACACAACTCAGTGCAACAACCACTCTCTTAACAAGATAAACATAAAAACTAAAGAGAGTTCCAGCAACAAACTAAAAAAAAGCCAAGGCTCTTGCTAAAGACAAACTAAGACTAATACTAAACATGGAAGCAGCTACGAAAAGATAAAGAACACACAACAGCAAAAAGATAAGCAGGAAAAATCCTATGATGTGTTCTAGATTGGAGTGGAGCGTGTTTCTCTCCCACACAAAGTAAGATGGGGTCTAACTTGTTATGACCAGCAAGCAAAACTAAATAAAACTAAAAAATATAACCTAAGAGAGAGACGCTCCAAGCATAGCACATAACGCATGAAGTGATAAAAATATAGTGAGACGAAGGACGAACTGATGATTGTTGATGGAGAAGGGGATGCACGGGGGCATCCCGAAGCTTAGACGCTTGAGTCTCCTTGAATATTTATTGGGGATGCATGGGGGCATCCCCAAGCTTGAGCGCTTGACATTCCTGGATCTTCTTTCATCATCTTCCATCGCACACTTGAAAACTCCCTTCATACATAACTCATCATAAGCTGATTAGAGAGGTTAGTACCCTTAATAAAATATTTTTTCCCACTGGATATAAAGATATTCTTGAAGAGCTACTGTTTCTCAAGAGTTCCAAATAGTTTTTGCAAAGAAAAAGCAAGCTTAAGGTTTGCAAAAGTGAAGAGAGGAAAAACGTGGCAGAATCTGTGAAAAACAGAACAACAGGTAGTAGAGAATTGTTCGGGGCACTTCTGCAACTCAAATAAAAAAACTCAGAACATACAAAAGTTTCACAATTGTATAGAGCATGCTTTCAAAAAAATTCAGATAAAAAAGATGATCTGGTGATTTTATTCGAAATTTTCTGTCCAGGGACAGAATCTGTTTTCTGGACAGCATGTCACAACTTTTGCTTCCCTTATCATAAGAGGCTATAACTTGGCACAAAGCTGAAAAATAAAGATACAATGATGTTGCTACAGTAGTAACAAACATTAAGACACAAAAAAAGCAAAAAGAAACCTAATTCGTTGTGGGCTGCCTCCCAAGAGCGCTTTCTTTTATGCCTTTAAGCTAGGCATGATGCAAAAGAAGAATCAAGTTTTATCAAGAGAAAGAGAATAACTAGGCCGTGTAACGGACTCAAAAGGTAACTTGATTTTCTTTCTAGGGAAGTGTTCCATCCCTTTCTTGAGAGGGAATTGGAATTTTATATTCCCCTCTTTCATGTCAATAACCGCACCAACGGTGCGAAGAAAAGGACGTCCCAAAATAATTGGACACAAAGGTTCACACTCTATATCCATAACAATAAAATCAACGGGAACATAATTGTCATTGACATTGATAAGAACATCGTCAATATTCCCCAAAGGTTTCTTTACGGAAGAATCAACAAGACGAACTCCAAAAGAACAAGGCTCAAAGGGCTTCAATTTAAACATATCATAAATTCTTTTGGGCATAACGAAGGTACTAGCTCCAACATCACATAAAGCATAGCAAGAGAAGTTATTTAATTTAATTTTGATCATAGGGTCCCAACCATCATCTAACTTCCTAGGTATGGAGCCTTCTACTCTAAGCTTATCCTCCCTAGCTTTGATGAGAGCATTTGTGATATGCTCCGTGAAGTCAAGATTAAGTGTGCTAGTGTGGGGGTCTCTAGACATTTTGTGTCGCAAGCTAATAACTTCTGAGAGGGTGGAACTATATAAATCAATATCACTACTATAAAAGGTGGTAGTAGTGTCGTCTAGGCTCACTTGTTTGAAACCCTCTATCTTCATAGGAGTTTCTTCATCTTCGGTTGAGGTATTAGCATCACCATTAATAGGTCCAACAGGACTAGGAGTGCATTGGGTGCTAATAGTTTGGGTGTCCTCAAAAATTTTGATAGTGGAAACTGTGTGGTGTGTAGGAAGGCTCTTAATTCTATCCTCTTCCTCCTTTTCTCTAGCCCACCTTTCTTTAAGTTTAGCCATCATCCTAATATTTTCATTAATTTTCAATTGGATAGCATTAATAGGAGTGGCCTTATTCTCCTCAAGGGGAGAGGTTCTAATTTTAAGCATCTCAATTTCAAGGTCTAAGCTTTCTACCTTCAAAGAGAGATTATCTAATTTAGCTCATTTCTCCTCTACATTCTTATTGAAGGCTTTTTGGGTAGTGATAAAATCTCTAAGCATGTTTTCCAATTCAGAAGAGGGGTTCTTGTTGCTAGGGTAGGTGTTGTTGTTCCCATAGTTGGATGGAAACGATTTAGGATTGCTAGCAAAATTACCCCTATAAGCATTGTTTTTGAAGTTTTTTCTAGCAATAAAGTTCACATCTACTTGTTCTTGGGAAACCAAAGAATTTAAAGGGGCATCACGAGGATCAATAGAGGGTTGCTTGGTAAGTAGAGACATAATTAAATCAACTTTTTCATTGAGAGAGGTAATTTCCTCGACATAGTTTACCTTCCTACCTGTTGGAGCGCGTTCGGTGTGCAATTGGGAATAATTGGTCATCATCTCATCGAGAAGATTCGTGGCAGCACCAAGTGTAGTTGACATAAAGGTTTCTCCCGCGGCCGAATATAACAGGTTCCGCGAGGTAAAGTTCATGCCTGCATAAAAAGTGTGGATAACCATCCAGGTAGTCAAACCATGTGTAGGGCATTTCTTAACAAGAGATGTCATTCGTTCCCAAGCTTGGGAAACGTGTTCATTATCCAATTGCTTAAAATTCATAATGTTACTCCTTAATTGGATAATTTTAGCAGGTGGGTAGTACTTCCCTATAAAAGCATCTTTGCACTTATCCCAAGAATCTATGCTATTCCTAGGCAAAGATTGAAACCAGATTTTAGCTTCTCCCCTTAAAGAGAAAGGAAAGAGCTTGAGCTTAACAATATCACCTTCTACTTCTTTATACTTTTGCATATCACATAATTCAACAAAATTGTTCAAGTGTAAAGAAGCATCATGTCAAGCACCAGAGAATTGATCTCTCATAACAAGGTTTAGCAAGGCAGGTTTAATTTCATAAGAGGTAGCTGAAGTGGCATGTGTGGAAATGGGGGTGCAGATAAAGTCTTGGTTGTTGTGACTAGTGAAGTTACACAACTTGGTGTTTTCAGTGGAACCCATAGCAGCAACAAGTGTGGCAGATTTTTTTCTGATTTTTGATATAAGACACAAAGATAAAAACTGAAAGGTAAACTAACAAGACTAAAAAAACAAAGGTAAAGGGTAGTGTGAATCTCCCCTATCTTAGCACTCGGAGTCCCCGGCAATGGCGCCAGAAATTCTTTGCTTGATGTGCGAGGTGATGATAGTGATTTCTCGCCCTTCGTTGGTAAACCCCAAGAGGAAGGTATGATGTAGCACAGCAGAAAATTTCCCTCAGTAAAGATACCAAGGTTTGTCTCCAGTAGGACTCCGGAGATGATAAGTAGGTGTCAGCGGCGCAACTGACGCGGACCTGCACACAGACGCAAATAACTTTGTTCCCAACGAAGTTCAGAGAGGTTGTCAATCTCTCCGGTCTTGTTGTTCACAAAGGATCAAACACAAGGGATAATGATAGCAACTGAAAGTAAAAGCAGAAAAGTAAATGAGTGTGGAAACAGTGATGAGGATATGGACCGGGATACGTGATGTTCACTAGTGATGTCTCTCTCCCAAAAGACGATAAAACTGCTATGCGAGGTGAACAAATTACAGAAGGACAATTGACAGGATTATGAACGCACGGCAATGCTAACTATGCTACAAAAGAAAGGAAGAGGCTCAAAAGCATGGGCAGAACGCCAAAATAAGTAGACTGAAATCCAACTGCATCTACTACTAATCATCCACCTTGAGATATCTATCCAGAACATCTCGCTGCTACTAAGTTGCGAGCCCCACCCAAAGTGTAAACCCAAAGCAACAGACAACTACATTAAAAAGCACTTTGCGTAAAGTAAAAAATCCATGCAACCGCGGTTACAAGCACCGTTGTTTTCCCCCTTGTGGCAACAGCACATCCCCTAGACTCATGTTTCTGTCACTCAAGCGTGTCATCAGGGGGCATGAACCCACAATCGAGTATAACGTTCCCTCTTGGGGTTACTACCTACTACTTGGCCAAAGCAATAAACAGCAACGGAGAACATGCAAGAATTACTTAAGAACAAAAATATAAAAGATAAGAACCAAATATATTACTCAATCACAATCTAAACATAATCTCATAATCCACCAGATCCCATCAAAATCAGCATAGCAACAACAGAAAGATTACAAAAGTGCCTCGATCATGTAGGGCAGCTCACGAGGTCTAAACCATGAAGAACAAAGAGGGGAGGAGAACATCACATAGCTACTGATCACGGACCCATGGTCAAAAGGAAACTACTGACGGCACATCCGGGAAGCATCCATGGTGGAGAGGAGACTCCCGAGGGTCGGCCCTCCCTCCAGCAGGGTGCCGGGAAGAGGTATGCTGGTGCTCCCGATCTCGGAAGCGCGGCGGCGGCGGAACAGAGGCGAGATCGCGAAAAAGGGTTCTTCTTCTGAGGGTTTCTCGTCACGGAGAATATATAGGCGAAGGGCCAGGGGGTCCACCAGGGGTCCAGTCGGCCCCCTGGCGCGGCCAGCCTCTGGGTTGCGCCACCAGGGCGCCTGGGCCCTTGGTGGTGGCCCTCTGGCCCCACTCAAGTCCTTCCGGAAGGTTCTTCTGCGCTGATTTTTTATCTGATTTTTCCCGAATTTTAGGAGCACTTTTTATATGGGGGGAAACTGAAATAGAAAAACAGCAGAAAAAAGGAACTGGCACTGTGGTGCACTGAGTTAATAGGTTAGTCCAAATATGATCAAAAGTGTATGAAAGTGTATCTAGATCATAGCAATATCACACAAAACATGCATGGAGCAAGCAGAAATTATAGATACGTTTTGGACGTATCAGACGTTGCATGCATCAGGATACCAATGATAGCAGTATCACGTGTTGCAGCTTCCTTGATTATATCTTCACTTTTTGCATTCTCTTCAGGACAAATGCCAGCAACAAAACCCATACAGTCAAACGTCTTCAGTACCTTGGCATCTAACTCATTCACCCTGCGCAATAACTCGTCGATGTTCGCAAAAACTACAACATCTTTGTGGACACTATTTTCTTTTGGCATATTAGAAATTTCAGGTTCCATATGGCTGCCGCCAGGCTCGCTCAGAATAGTCGGGTTAGGAACAAGATTCTCAATGGACACCGTCTGGCAGTACGCTATCTGATTATGAGATTTCCACTAATTTTTAAGATAAAAAAGAAGTTATCTTTATTGAACATATTAGTTAACTACGAACTTAAAAATAAGAAATACTTTTAATTACCCACACCCTAGGTATGCAAGAAAAAGAGATATATAAAACAGTTACGTATTCCGCCATGAAGCGGTTTATTCTGAATATGCAGCTATGTTTACTACACATGGGGGTCAAACTGCACATATTAAAAAACATGTACTTGTGTGATAAAATACAAAGTTAATTCATAAAAGTGTGCAGTAGTTAGGTGTTCGACTAATGGTAGTTATATCCACCATAAACATAAAAATACAAATGTCTTACTAACAAAATGCAGTTATGTTAAAATTTTGAAAGAACAAACAAGAAGTTAAAACTTTCGCCGAGATTAAGAATAAGAAACTAACCCCAAGTTTGCCAAACATACGAGAGTCCAAATATTTCCCTCCCTTCTTTACAATGTGTTTCAGTTAAATTGAACACGACATCTTCTCTGACAGAAAATTTGCACGCGGCACATTCACATGCTTACTGACAATCCTTTTGAGAAATAACAATTAAGATACATAACAACAGGAAGTACTCCGCAACCTTCTGGACCACCTTGAATAATATTTGGGTCTTGCCATTTAAGAGCTGCACGTTTCAGCTCATCAACTACTAATTGACAGAAATCCATCGTTTCCATATCATTAAAAACAATATCGTCCAACATTCCCGCCTCTCTGCCAATACGAACAGCGGGGCCTATACATATCATTTTGGAAAAAGGATGGAAAAAATACTTTCACACCAAGATGATCTTTAGAAATATCCTCAACAAGCAACTTCAGCGCATTTCTCAAATCTTTAGTGTCGACTACAACAGCCTTACCAAAACCCAATTTAGAACTAAACCTAGCCATTGACTCATCGTGCCCGCTGTTAGCTGGCCTAGGAGCTGTATTATCACCCATAGGGAATCCGAAAACCTGATGAACAACTTCTCTGCAAATTGTGAGAACTTTGTTTGGACCACAGTCGATAAACATTGTGTTTGTATCGATCTTCTTCATCAAATAAAAGATTAGAAGACGGGACGCATTACCCTTCAAAACCCAATCGAAAACACAACCGAAACCGGCACTTCGGACAATGCTATTATGCCGTGGCGTAAGAAACGCCACAGCCTCAGATACTTCACCCAACGAACAGCGGACAATTACATTTAGCCTTCCAGAGGTGCCAGCCTTTGATGACACAGCTTTTCCTTTCCTTCTCTTTGCACCAATTGAACTAATCTTACGACAACCATTCTTGACGCTGACCTAAAACAGAGAAATAAACAAAAAAGAAGAAGAAGCAGTTAGCTAATGCACATAGTGCAATTTGTGACAGAAAAATAATATTTGTTTCCAAAAAGGAGAAACAAGAATGTACATTATTCCCATCTAGTACACTGACCAAATCGATGCAGTCCCCGCTGACACCTACAAACTCTGGCTCTAGTATATCAAAATGTGCACGTTTCACACCAACTTTGGCGTCTTGATCAGCCCGCTGACGCGCTGTCACGGTAGATTTGCGTGGACTTCGATGAATAGGATCAACATGACCATTTTAACCTTCCTAACGCACTTCTTAGCCTTGTTCCTCTGGCTAGAAAATTCTTCAACATCAGAGACGCTAGCATTGCAAGAATTTGCAGGTTCGCTTTCACTGACATGCTTCCTGTGGTTCCCAGCTGCTTCCTCAGGACAAGAAACTCATATCCCGTCATTTTCTGCGTGCACTAGGCCCTCCGAGAGCTTCAGCCGCTTCTTCCTCTCATGATTAATAACTTTCTCACTGAAAACCTTCCCCTGCAACAGTTGCCTTGCTTCCTCATCCCTTAACTGTTGTGAGACCATGCAACCCTGTGTTACAATCTCATTCGCAATAATTGACTGTGATTGAGTATCTTCCCAAACTGGAGTCCGGCTGCATGAATTTTTATCACCGACTAATGCTGCAGAACCTTCGACATTAATAGGCGCCGTCATATTCAGTGGAAATGGAGAGTAAGACACATCGAACTCATTGTTTATGTCTCGAGAAGACTAAATGATGAAGTCGTCAGCATCTGGAGAGCCAATGGCTGCAACACATCAAAAAAGTCAGCGCACAAGGTAAATAAATCACCAGCAAAAATAGAAAACAAAAAAAACTCAATAAAATCTGTATATTACCCTGACCTTCTTCAAGTTCAGAAACACACCCAGGAATATTGGTGCCAACATCAGCCTTTGTTCCAGCGTCCTCACCCATGCCAGCTCGTGTCAAAACAGCCCTTTCAGATCCTTTGTTGGGTCCTCTCGACACTTTAATCAATATTGAAGCATCTTCGTCAGCTTCATCTAGGCAACAAAAAAACCGCAGGAGGGAAAAAAATGAGCAGTTAACTCCTCAGATTTCTGGAGTTAATATACGAAACATGAATAATTCGGTGCCATATAACCACTACCTTTTCCAACTAAAGTCATTCAAAACAAAAAAGAAAGTGCAAAGACACAAAGCCTCTCCCTGAAAACATATCGCGCGGAGAAGAGATTTAGCAAAAAAAAAGAGGGGACGAAGGTGCCGATCAGAAAAAATATTACACGCGACCAACGCCACCCTGATTCTGGCGAAGCAAAACCGCGACGCCGCAAGCCTAAAAAATTACCTGCTGCTGTGGCTAGATCTGCCGATTTTCCACTGAAGGATACAAAAGACGGCAATGAAACAACAACTTCCGCCGCCACACACCTCGGGAACGGATCCATGCTCCGACAAGCTCCCCGCGCAATGGATTATGATCCTCCATCTCGGTTAAGGTTTTCGGGTTTCGTCGCTGCAAGTGAGAGGAGTGAGGGCAAAGTGAGGGGTGATAGGATAGTCCCCACACTAAACGGGCGAAAAAAAGAAGACAACATCTGTTTATACTTCATATCTATATTTGTAGTTGTTGAGACCACTCCAAAAAAACCCATCTTTCCACACTTAAATTCACTAAAAAAACTCATTAACAAAAAAAGCAGTTAAAATAGATGTGTATAACAATTACGTGTAAAAAAGGGAATTATATGCGCAAGAGGTTACGGCTAAGAGCATAAGCATCTTAAAGTTGTGGAAGTTATAGTTTTGAAGCAGTTACGAGTTGAAGCTCTTAGGTTTAAAAAATACAAATGAAAGTTGGAGTACTCAAATTCTTAAAAAAAAAGAATATATATGACAGTTAGGTTTTCCACCATCATGAAGTTATGTGATAAAAAGGCAGTTAGGTTAGTAATGCAACTATTTGATAAGCAGTTAGGTTGAAAATACACGTGGAAGTGAGATGACTCGTTTAAAAAATGTGTATAACAATTAGGTTTTTCGTCGTCATCCAGTTATGTGATAAAGTCTATGGGGCGGTTAGTTTAAAATAATGCAGTTATGTGCTGAAGCAGTTACTTTTAATTACACATGGAAACTATAGTGCACAATTTAAAAACATGTGGGGGGTGCCGCCCCCCAACCCCCCCTTTCCATCAGTTACAAAAACCTACAAAATAAATCAATCAAAAAAGACAGTTAACTATATGTTGTAAAAAAGTTAGGTGTTACACCACCATTCGGTTAAGTGTAAAAACATCAGTTGTCTACCGGAGTGCACAAGGAAGTTAGAAAATCTATGGGAAGTTAGGTTAGTAATGAAATTATTTAATAAAAACAGTTAGGTTTAATAAAATAAAAATGAAAGTTAGAGTACTCAAATTCTTTTAAAAAAGAATATATATGACACTTAGGTTTTCCACCATCATCCAGTTATGTGATAAAAAAAGCAGTTAGGTTAGTAATGCAACTATATGATAAGGAGTTAGGTTTAAAATACACGTGGAAGTGAGAGCACTCGTTTAAAAAATGTGTATAACAGTTAGGTTTTTCGTCGTCATCCAGTTATGTGATAAAAAGGCAGTTATGTTTTATAACAAAGGGAATTAGAGTACAAAAATGGAAGTTAGAGTCTATGGAGGCGGTTAGTTTAAAATAATGCAGTTATGTGAAGAAGCAGTTACGTTTAATTACACATGGAAGTTATATTGCACAATTTAAAAAAATGTGGGGGGAGGGGGGAGACCCCCCCCAACCCCCTCATTCCATCAATTAAAAAAACCTAAAAAATAACTCAATAAAAAGACAGTTAACTATATGTTGTAAAAAAAATTAGGTGTTACACCACCATTCGGTTAAGTGTAAAAACGGCAGTTGTCTGCCGGAGTGCAAAAGGACGTTAGAACAGCTATGTGTAGTTAGGTTAGTAATGAAAATATTTAATAAAAACAGTTAGGTTTAATAAAATACAAATGAAAGTTAGAGTACTAAAATTCTTTAAAAAAAGAATATATATGACAGTTAGGTTTTCCACGATCGTGCAGGAATGTGATAAAAAGGCAGTTAGGCTTAAAATACACGTGGAAGTTAAAGCACTCGTATAAAAAATGTGTATAAAAAGGCAGTTAGGTTTTATAAAAAGGGGATTTAGAGTACACAAATGGAAGTTAGAGTCTGTGGGGCGGTTAGATTAAGATAATGAAGTTATGTGTTGAAACACTTACGTTTAATTACACATGGAAGTTATAGTGCACAATTTAAAAAAGGTAGTTAACTATATGTTGTATAAAAGTTAGGTGTTACACCACCATTCTTTTAAGTGTAAAAACGACAGTTGTCTGCCGGCGTGCACAAGCAAGTTAAAAAAGCTATGGGCTGTTGGTTAGTAATGAAATTATTTAATAAAAAATAGTTAGGTTAAATAAAATACCAATGGAAGTTAGAGTACTCAAATTCTTTAAAAAAGAAGAAGATATATGACAGTTAGGTTTTCCACCATCATGCAGTTATTTGATAAAAAAACAGTTAGGCTTAAAATACACGTGGACGTTAGTTTAGAATAATGCAGTTATGTGCTGAAGAAGTTACGTTTAATTACACATGGAAGTTATAGTGCACGATTTAAAAAAATGTGTGGGGGGGGGGGTCGATCACTTAAAAAACATAAAAAATAAATAAATAAAAGGAAGTTAACTATATGTTGTATAAAAGTTAGGTGTTGTGCTAGAGTGCACAAGGGGGGTTAGAAAACTATGGGAAGTTAGGTTAGTAATGAAATTATGTAATAAAAACAGTTAGGTTTAAAGAACAAATGGGAGTTAGTTTAAAATACAAATGGAAGTTACAATACTCAATTTTTTTTTAAATATATATATATAAGAAAGTTATGGCTGCCTTTATAAACTGCAGTTAACAGCGCAGTTAGTGCTTTTTTCTGACGCAGTTAACTCTGTCTTTTTTCAAAGCACGAACACGAAAAAGGAAAGAGACTTAGATCCGCCCCTGCAAGAGATCCGCCCCTAGCAATATAACCCCCGATGCGAGGATATAACTACCCGCTCACCTCCAAGAATCAAAATATACCGCGAATAGAAACACCAAAACGTATATCTTGCGGCAGGATGCATCAAATAGAGAAAATAGATCGGTTGCCTATTCGAAAATAGAAACACCAAAACGTATATCTAGCGGCGGGATCCCGCACTCTTCGAAATTTGGAATGATTCACTAAACCAAAAAAGAGATAATTGTTAGTGCATAATGAAAAAATGTTTTTTTTGAATCATACAACGAGGCAACAGCTAATCGCGCACCAAAAATCGGCGAATTTAAAGACGCCCGACTTCCAGAAAATGCCTGTGCGCCTCGGATTCTAAAAATTCCATCGATCTTTCAAACAACAAGATGTCTCCCGCCGTTCGCAAACAAACTCGCTGATTCACTAAACCAAAAATCGTCGTGCTCTCTGATCATATTGATGATAAACATGAAAACAAACTCGCATTCGCAATCTACAAACTCGCTGGTGGGTAAAAACGATGAACATCCCGCCCCTGCGTTCAAAAATCTGCGAGCTCATGTAAAAAGTATGATCTGATGACCTATATGTGTTCGAAAAAGGAAATATGACTACAATGAACCAATTAGTGGTCGTTACGCAATGGATTACCAGCCTAACCTCTCTCTTTTCTCAATTAAAACAACGCGTCAAAACGACAGTTAGATGTGATTCTGAGAGCAGTTAGGACATGTGTTGTCGTGCAGTTAACAAAGGTTTCTGAATAGCTTATTCAGGAACCGGTTGCAGAATAGCTTGGATATATATATATCACTATGATTACAACCCCTTATATTGTTATCTATTCTCATCTACTGTTGCAAGTACGCTTGAAGGTGCTAGTCTTCGATAGGCCTACTTTCTTCCCCCTTACCCTAGTATTTCTATCTTGCAGTCCACTATACAGCCTCTTCTTCCATTGTAATACAAATGCATAACTGCTTGGAATGCCTAGGTTTAAGTCTCGCTGATAATTCTAGATACTCATCCTTTTTCCCTACCCCCTTTGTTTTTAATATACACAGTTGTTGCAATCAGACGTTGGAGCCTAGGAGCAGGAGTACCCCGGAGGTGCCCTCAACGACGTGGAGTTCCCCCTCGACCAGGCGTAGTTTGGAGGTTCCCAGGCAGGAGGCTTCGCCTTTTCGATCTGTATCGTTTGTTCTAGCCTTCATATGAAAAAACATGACTAACTATGTCTGTACTCAGATAATATGGCTTGTATATCTTATGTATTTGGATCCTCATTAGACGTGGCTTGTAACTTAAAGACTTATCATATTTGTGTCTATTGTTGTGTTGTTATATTCTTACCGTGACACCCTGATCTCGATCATGTGCCTTGCGTGTATGTTTAGTACATGATTGTAAATCGGGGGCCTCGCACGCTGCCATCTCCAACAATCTTAGGGGGACCAGAAGTTCCCGTTGCGGCACCCTGTCGGGACGGGGAAGTGCCCCCGAATTCCTCTCCATCGATGTTGTTCCTCCCTCCATGATGCGGGAGTAGTTCCTCCTTGGGGCTTAGGTCTTCAATAGTAGCTATGTGGTTATCCCTCTCTCCCATGATGTGATCTTGATTGTGATCATTGGCTATGTTAATCTAGATTTCTCCCATGATGTTTCCCCTTCTTCTATGTATTCGATTTATGTACTCACTTTACAACATATAGTATAATCTCTGAGACCACGGTAACATTGGGTCTATTGGACATAGATTAGAAGAATATTCTGATAATATCTTTCTTCTATTGTGAATAGATTGAAGATTTGAGAGTCTCTTGGTGCTTGCCTTACCTATCCTTGAGATAAGTTGTGGTGATTGTGGTACTCTCTTTGGATGGACGCAGTGACATTGGGAAATCCATAAATGTTTAACACAAACTCTAAGGCGTGCTCTTCTAGCACTACACAATTCTCGTCCTCTCTTGACCACAAAAGAATGATCTCCGAGTTACGTCTTCTTTGCATGTTTTGGTGGAAATATCATGGTATTCAATTATATTAATGTTGTTGGGAGTTACCACTAGAGAAAGTATGAAGCCTAGGACTTGTTTCCACCATTGCAATACTGTTTGTGCTCATGTTTGCTACTTGTTTGCTTGCTGTAATTTTATTAAAGATTTATATTACTTTGTTTTTCCTCACCTATGACCCATATTTCACAATCTCTTCGCCGAGCTAGTGCACCTATACAATTTACCATTGTATTAGGTGTGTTGGGGACACAAGAGACTTCTTGTATCCTAATCGCAGGGATGCTTGAGAGAGACCATGTTCAACCTCTACTTCCCTGAGTCGATAAACTTTAGGTCATCCACTTTTGGGAAATTGTTGTTGTCCTACAAACCTCTACGCTTGGAGGCCCAAGATAGTTTACAAGAATAGAAGCGTGTGTAGACATCAGGGACATCTAGGTACATCGCAATTAAATCTCGCAACACATCACGGGTTGAGGAATCTAGCCGAATCCATCGTTGTAAACACCTTTCCATATAGTAAATCGAGCAGGAGTAGGGGTTTGATCGATCGAGGGCCCCGAACCTGGGTAAATCGCTTGTTCCTGTTAGCCGACGAGATCACCAAACTACAGACTCCTTCCCCTTCAATCAACCCAAGGTACCTAACCATGTGATTTGCTGAGGTCTATCCTTGTTAATTGGCGCCGGCTGTGGGAAAGACGAGAGTAGGATTTATGGTCTTGGCGGTTCCATTACTAGCAATCGAAAACTCGGCGAATCTGTCATCAACACTCGACATGTCGGCGGCTCGGATAGAGACCGACTTATTTGGGTCCCTAGATTTCACTGCGCGATCGATACACAAGCACGAATCCGGATTTCAGAGGTTTCTCGACCTACCTCAATCGAAGGGGCACTCTCCAACACATGGATCGAGCCTGATCACCACCCGAAAGGCTAAGATCGACACCAACCAGGACACCGGCATCAACCAGGATCAACGTCTAATTCTCCCTGCTCAAGGCACTCGTCCATGTGGCGACCTCCAACGCCGACCACGTCACCCGCCGCAAGAAAACCCTCAACAGCAACCATGACTATGGCGACTACCACGAAAGCGGCAGAGGACACGACCAAGGGAAAAAATCAAGGCGCAACTGCCACGACAACCAAGGAATCAAGATGATCGGAGCTGGCTTCCCCGACGACAGAGCAGGAAGATGCTGTGACGACAACCGCCCACCTAGGCAAGATAGCCACGACGACTCACCGCATAAACATAAACGGCGACGGCGACCACGCCAGCGCCGCGACAACACCGGAGCACCACAACCGCTCAAAGACCATCTCGTCGGACCCTGCCCATTCCACTGTTTTGAAGACAACGAAGGAAAACTCATATCAGTCCACACTTTGATAAGATGCAGACGTTTGAACCAACTCTCTGAAGTGCACGGTAGGGATACGCTGTAGGCGGCCCAACCAACCGCCAACATAACCCCTGGGAAGCTTACCCATGGCGCTCCCTCAGCCTCACCTCCCCAGGTGGCCGCAACACAGCAATGCCACCAAGAACATGACGAAAACGAAGAATATCCACCCACCTATGGACGAGTATACATTATTCAAGAAGGGCGCACACCCAGAGAATAACTAGAGGAGGTCACCCTATGATGGGTGCAGATAACACCTCCTCGTTGGTTAAACCATGTGGAAGGTCATGATGAAGATATCGGTAAATTTCCTTGGGCGAATATACCAAGGTTTATGTCTCCAATAGGATTCCAAGAGCTACAAGTAGGTGACAATGGCACCAGAAGTTTAGCTTGTGCGTAAGTTGACGTGGAGATACACACAAGAACACATATAACTTTGCTACTAACGAGTTCAGAGAGGTTATCAATCTCTCCGGCCTTGCTATTTACAAAGGATCAAAACATAGGTGGATATAATAGTGGTGAAACTAAAAGGAAAGTAAAAGCAGTAAAAGTGAACGGTGTAAACTATGGTGGAAATATGGACCGGGGTCCCATGAATTTCACTAGTGATGTCTCTCTCCCAAAAGACGATAAAAACTATGTTGGGTGAACAAATTACAGCTAGGCAGTTAAAAAATTTATAAACGCACTGCAATTCTAATTATGCTACTAGAAAGTAAAGAGGCTCAATCGTATGGGCATTACACCAAAACAAGTAGTCCGTTCATCCATCAACATCTACTAACTACTCATCCACCTTGAGATATCTATCCAGAACAACTCACTGGTATTAAGTTGTCAATCCCAACCAAAATGTAGTTTCAAAGCAACAAACAATTGCCTTAACACTATATGCGTAATGTTTTTTTATGGAAGGTTGACTGGGGGAGAGTCTCCCACGGTCTTTTTTATTGAATGGATATGGGGGAATACAGTAGGGGATTTACAGTTAAGTCATGCTCATATGACTTAGGAGAGAGGGGGGGGGAAGCTACAGGCCTATAAAAGTGTTATTACAAACATCGATATATACTGAGACAACTCAGGTTTTGTTCTATATCTAAGAGAAGAAAATTCATCTTTAAACCTCCCTAGCCAGGATTCGACAGTGCTTGGTATCCCTCTGAACATGACAATGGTTCTCTATTTCCAGATCAACCATGCTGCTGTGATAAACATCTCCAAAAACGTTGGCTCCCTCCATTCTTCCTTTGCCTGTTCAATGGCTTTGGTCATATCAGCATTTGGAGCGAAGGTCACACCAAGTTTGGTCCAGCAGGATATAGAGAAGGGGCAGTGTAGAAACAAGTGAGTCACATCCTCATCTATGTCTTGGTGACAAAGAACGCATGCATCTTTGTCAGCAGTTCTGTCACCTTGTATGTAATGTCTCCTCCTCAACATATTTTTAGTGTTAAGTATTTCATTGATCATAAGCCAGGCGAAAACTTTTAGTTTCATGGTGTTCTTGGATTTCCACACCTTTTTGAGGGTTCTGTGATCTTGTTCCTCTGAGAAGGCATGTTTATAGAACTTGGAGGACGTGTATTCCCCCCCCCCCCCAATCAAACACCCATACGTCAGTGTTTTCAGGGTGCACTCGAAAGCTTTCTATATCTCTTTGGATGCATTAAGTTTCAGACAGTGCCAACATAGAAAGAGGCGAATGGAAAACTTTCGTGGCTTCTAACGCCATCATCGCATCTCAAACCGATATATCTTCATTGACAGAGTAAGAAAACGCTCTAGGGAATTGTTCCTCCAGGATTTGTCTGCACCAGTTATCTTTCCAAAACAAGGCTGAATCTCCCCTTGCAATTTGCACTGAAGAAATACCTCTGAAGATGGGCATAAGAGAGCATATATCCTTCCACCAGAAGGATCCCTGGGTAGGGGATGCATGCGACACTGTATCTAGATTGTAGGTGTTCCACACCAGATCAACCCAGGTCAAATCTTTCTTGTTGTAGAATTTATCTAAGAATTTCAGTAGTAGCGAAGTATTCAGGATTTTTATGTCCAGAATGCATAGACCTCCCTTCTCTTTGGGGTTGCATATCATGTTCCATGCCGCAAGGGCCCCATGAGCCGTTCTAGTCTTTCTGTTTTTCCTCCACAAGCACAGTCTCTGGATTTTGTCCACATGTTCCACAATCTTCCCTGACAATCTTATTGAGCACATGGCATATACAGCAATCGAGGTAAGAACTGAATTCAGAAGCGTGAGTTTGGCCCCGTACGACATCATGCACATAGTAGATGATAGTTTCCTCTCAATTTTGGAAACCAAGGGCATCAGATCAGTGACCGTGGGTTTTGTAGTTCCCATTGGCAGGCCAAGATAAGTAAAAGGCATGCCACCCAATTCACAGCTAAATATCGTAGCCATCTCCTTGGCCTCCGAATCAGCCATGTTCATCGGCACCCAGTTCAATTTTTTGAAGTTAATTTTCAGGCCTACTGTATCAGCGTAATCAAACAAAATCCTATTCATATGTTGCACTTGAGTTACTAAGGCCTGCATCAACAGGATCGTTTCATCGGCATACTGAATGATAGGGATGTCCCGGCTAACAACTGGGGTTATTGGGTGTGACAGATGGCCATTTCGAATAGCATCGTTTACGGCAGCCTGGAGGAGGTATGCCGCCATAACGACGATTAGAGGTGACAAGGGATCCCCACAAGCAAACATGCAGCGCATCCAATTAATCCATTTTCTCCCTGGTGAAGGAAGCAATCCTTCCAACTGTAGTTACAAGCACTGATGTTTTCTCCCTGGTGGAAACAACACATCCCCTAGTATCATGTTTCTGCCACTCAAGCTAGACATCGGGGGGCATGAACCCACAATCAAGAATAACGCTCCCTCTTGGAATTGCAATCTACTACTTGTCCAAAGCAACAAACGCAACGAAGAACATGCAAGAACACTCAAGAACAAAAATATAAAGGTAAAAGAAATATATTACTCATCACAAACTGAACACAATCTCATAATCCATCGGATCCCAGCAAACACAACATAGCAAAACAGGAACTAATACAAAGATGCCTTGATCAAGATTGGTGGGTAGCACACAAGGGCTAAACATTGAAGCACAAGATTAGAGAGAAGACATCACATACCTACTGTTGATGGACACATGGTCCATGGGGGACTACTCACGGCACATCCCAGAGGCAATCATGGTGATGGATAGACCTCCGAAGTTCAATCCTGCCACCGACAGTGTACCGGGACAACTTCTCCAGGCGATCCCGAGATCAGAATCACTTCAGTGGCGAAACATTGGATGAAATTGCGTAACGGGAACTCCTCGAGGGTTTTTGTATTGGGACGTAAATATAGGCCAAAGGGGGACCTGAGGGGTGGCCTCCCTGGCCTAGGCGGTCAGAGGGCGCGGCTAGCCCCCTGGTCATGCCATGTAGGCGCCTGGAGAGGGAGTGGCCCCCCTCGGGGCCTCCTTCGGTCTTCTGGAGTCTTCTATTGTGTGTATTTTTTTGGTAATTTTTCTGGAATTTGCCGAGCACTTTTATTTTTGACCTTTTTCTGCAATGCATTGACAATGACAGACAGAAACTTACAATAGGCACTGAATTAGTAGGTTAGTCCAAAATATGTTGTAAATGATATGAAAGTGCATCAAAACATAGAGCAATATCATCAAAATAAGAATGGAGCAAGCATCAATTATATATACGTTTGGGACATATCATCTATGACGCCACCAAAATCAGATCGTGTACAGTAATAATACACGCAAGGTACACGATCGAGATCAGGGACTCACGACAAGATATCACAACACAAATCTACAAATAAAATCATACAAGTTGTTTAATACAAGCCAGGGGCCACGAGGGCTCGAATACAACAGCTCGAAAACGCAAAGTTAGCGGAAGCAATAGTATCTGAGTACATACACCAGAATACAAGGTTGCCTTAAGAAGGCTAGCACAAATAACAACCGATCGAAAAGGCGAGGCCTCCTGCCTGGGAACCTCCAAAGTACTCCTGGTCGTCGGGGATCTCCAAGTCGTAGAGGGCATTGGGGATCTTCACGTCGCAGTGGTCGGCATCGGGGATCTCCTGCTCCTGGACTCAAAGGCTCCAACGTCGTTTGCAGCGGCCGATCAGGAAAAACAAAAAGGGGGAAATAAAGCAAGGGTGAGTATCTAGCATACCCGCGAGTCTTACTTCCGCTACTAAGCCTTTATGCATATGTACAAAATGGAAAGGGGAGGCTGTATATAGTGGACGGCAAGGTAGAAAGTCAGAATAAGGATGAGAAGCTAGGCCTATCGAAGACTAGCATCCTCTGACGAGTCTTGCAGCAAGGGGGAAGAATCAACCAACAGTTTAATATGACATAAATGAAAGTAACAATGCAGCAGAAGTTGCTGCAGCATTGTATAATAATAAGTTGTAATCATAATTAACAATGCCTCCGAGGTTACCCCCTCGACATCCCCGCGAGGAAGCAAACTCGAAACCAACAGTTTAATAGTAATAGTTTCTATTGGTAGGATCTGGCTTCTGCATAAAGCTTCCTGTTACCGTGGACACGGCTATTCCAATAGATTAATCTTCCTTGCAGGGGTGCACTTGTGTTACACTACACGCACGGATCTCCACAGTGGCGGGCACCTTGTTAGGGAACGCTCCACCAAGGCTATCCAAAACTCTGTAGCACATTATTCAAACTCAACACAGAGGTCATCCCCCGGACTATATCCTATGTACGCGGGGCTTTGGACCATAACCCCAAGGTACTCCTGCACGGTGTGAGGATGGACGGTGAAGATAAAGCAAATACAAATCACACTGCTCGAGCAAAGAAGACAACAGCACTTCTCGGCACAGGCCGCTGTACTTCTGATGTCTGAAGAGTCCTCGGACGAGACTATGAAGCAGGGGAGCCCATAACTCGTAATTCCCATGGGTAGGTAGTGCGTACATGGCATATAGCCAACTCAAGACATCCACCGAACCATTAGTCATTTTATTAACTTGAGGGACAACCGTTATCGTTGCCTCGAATTAACTGACCCGCGGACAACGACAGCAGTCAAGACCACTAGTACATTGGTGCCTGCCTGATAGAGGCGGGGTGTCCCAATCTTTTGATGAGATGATAACTACGATTTTATGAAGTCGATTTTGACGATCCGACTACAAACGTGCAACGAGGTTGCGCCTTAGCAATCGCTAAATCAATTTGTGTGCACGATCACTAGTAATTGGTCCAGTAGGTATTTTAGCTGGGGTTATGGGTGTAACTATGGTAGCCATGTCCTCGTCACTGCCCTGTCGTCCCACCAAGTCTCAGCGGTTACCAACAAGGTGAACCGACTCCTTACCTTATCTCGCGTGTGCTCCTGGAGGAGCTCGACTTTCGTGGTTTGGTAACTCTCGCGGACAACGATCAGGGGCCAAGCACACGTGTACACTGGTCGTACCCTCCCTATCGTCCTGTCGCAATACCACTCGCGGGCACCATTGGGTCACCCGACTTCATACCTTAAAGGACAACCATTGTTCAGGACCCTAGGGCGGCTATACAGAGTCAGCAACGAGTGGCGTAAGAGGATTACTCCTCGATAGCTCCACTTGAGGTGGCTCGGCAGAGCAAAGCTAGGGGGCCTTAGGCGGTGTCTGCATTGTACCGTACCTGTGCAGTTGTAATACGTTGTATCCGCTTAACTCCCCTGAGTGATCACGGCCTGCTATCTAATCCTAGCTAACAGTGCGCAGGGCTAACTGCAGAATATAATATATATTTATCTAGGCAGCATAGGATAAAGGAACGTACATCAAGGGCGACAATGACAGGCTATGCAATAGAATAGGATTGTAACGTAGCAGCAACAGTAACAATGCCTAGTGCAAGAAAAGTACGGAAAGATAAGCGATATCTGGGGAAGAGAATGGCTCTACTTGCCTGGAAGCTCGGCAGTAGAGGCAGGGTCGTCGATGAAGTAGTCGTACCGAGGAGCGCTGTACTCGACAACATCGGGATCTAGCGGATAAATAAGGGGGAGGAAACAGTGAATACAAAGTAAACATATGCAAACAGAAACATGATATGATAGATGAAACGTTAACAGTGCTCTAACGCAGTGCAAAGCACGTTGCTCGCTGCGAGAATTCATCCGGCGATGAAATTCCGGCTTCGGGTGATTATTGACAAACGACCCGGAGCGGGGGGATGTCGATGTTTGCTGTGTTAGAGGGGTGTGGTTGGTATACGGATATCGTATTTGTATTCTTTTTTATTTTTGATCAATTTTCAAGAATAAAGTTTTTTCATCTGAGTTACGGTTTAAACGATATTGAATTTTAACGTTTAAATTAATTTAAATCATTTTCTGGATTTCTTTTATTATTTAAGCAACATCCAAAATAGTAACCTGACCAGTGGGTCCCACTCGTCAGCCTCACATTAAATAAAATAGTTTAATTTAATCTAATAACCAGTGGGGCCTACATGTCAGCCTCTGTTAATTTAAATTAATTTAATTAAATCTAAATATTAGTGGGGCCCAGCTGTCATAGACTTATTCATTTTATTTCATTTTAAATAACTACACTGACAGTGGGGTCCCACATGTCAGCCCAACAGTTTTATTATTAATTTTAAACAAAGAGTTAAGTTGGTGGGGTCCATATGTCAGCCTCTGGGTTTTCTAATTTAACAGTTTTTCATTTAGATTAACCATGGGGATTAGAAGGGGGGTGGGGGCCACCTGTAATTGAGCCCTCAAGGGTGATTAACCCCCTGACAGGTGGGGGCCACCTGTCAGCCACCCATGGAGCTCGCCGGCAACGAGCTGAGACACGGCCGGCGACCTAGCGTTCACTACAGGCGATCATTTCGCGTGGGATTTTTCCCAATCGATCGAGCATCTCGAGCAGCATCGATGGGTATCAGGGGCGTGGCGAGATGTGGACGGGATCGAGCGCGGGGTCAACAATGGCGGGAGCTGAGCTCGGCCAACAATGTCAAACAGTGATACGAGGCGAATTCGAGCCGCGTCTTTGGTCAAATCGAACCATCGTGACATAGGTAACACGATGGTGCAGCTGGCGCGGGCTGGGGGGGGGTCGGGAGCTCTCCTACGCCAACAATTGTGACGGTCGGAGCAAAGCGAAAGATGGGAAACGCCTATGGGCCTATCGAGCACCTACGTATAGTTGGCGAAGACGGATGTGCTGACCACGAACGCGTCGGGGTTGGCAGCTGGCTCGGGGAGGTCCTGGTGTCGCTGATCTCGGCGGCCCGAGTTTGAAGAAGAAGTCGATGGCGTCTCCCGTGGTGTGTCTCGTTCCGATTACGCGCGCGGGGTGAAGTAGTCGACGTCTTTGAACATCTTGGACACGGCGGCGAGGCGAGGCGAGGTTAGTGGCCGCGCAAGGCCACAGCAATGGCGACGGCGACGCTCGGGTACTTTTCCCCCAAGGTGTGCGAGGCGAGGAGGAGGGGAAATGGAGGGGGAGGATGTCCAGAAGGTGGCTGGGCCGTTCTTATCCTCTCCGCGACACCGTAGGGGTGGGGGCGGCCGGAAGGAGCTCCAGCCACGGCGGTGGAGCCACACCGACGGAGAAGTTTGGGATGGGATGGGGGCAGGTAGGGGAAGAAGAGGTGGGCCGGGTGGTCCATCGCCCTGAGAGAGTTTTAAAGATTTTCTAATTTTCTTTTGATTTCTCTCTGTTTCACTTACTGGTAATTGGTTTAAATGCTTCTCCAGTTTTATATAACATGTTATCTATTTCTAAATTAGAGGTGCACCACATAACAGTGTCTCAAAAGGTTTGGTGGTGATATAAGTTCCTTTGATATTTATTTTATTTAATAAATGCTCAAGGTGGGATTTTTAGGCTACTTTTGGAATTGTTTGGATTAATTCATGGCTGACAAAAATACCAAAGTTGGTCCAACATGGTTCTATTGATTTGTGGCATTTTACAAAATTAGTTTCATAATTTTTGGCCAGGGTTTAATTTGCCACTTTCGTTTTTTATTTTCATTTAAAAAGGTTTAGGGTTTGGACTTGATTCCAAGTGATCAAGGCACATGGGGCCTTGGGTTTTGATCACCACACATCATGGATTTTAATATGATGAGAATAAAGTTTGATTAAGGACAGGGAACAATAGTGATTAGCAACAGTGATGATCCACACTGACAGTGATTACTATTACAGATACTGAGGGTGTTACATCACCCTACAAGTTTATGTAGGGACCACCTCATACCGAGAAACACCCGATTACCTCTGGGTTTCGTAAACTGACATTACGTTCTCACAAGATGTTCACCCGCCAACTGTCCCCAAACCAGGAGACACAACCCTATTTCTTGAAGCTCGAATCGACAACTATGGTATGTCGCGCATGTTCATGGACGTAGGAAGAAGCATGAACATCATTTTCACAAAGACACTGCGAGATATGTTCATCCCAACCTCCGCCCTGAAAACATCCGACACCACCTTCCATGGCATCGTACCTAACAAGGCAATCTCACCACTTCGCAAGATCAACCTCGATGTTGTTTTCGGACACGAAGGAAATTTTAGGAAGGAAAACCTTGACTTCAAAGTGGTGGATTGGTAGTCGCAATATCACGCGATCCTCGGCCGACTAGCCTTCGCTTGATTCATGGATGTCCCCTACTACGCATACCTCATGCTCAGGATGCCAGGACCCAAGGGATTCATCACCATCAGTGGAAGCTTCATCAGGTCCAATCAATGCGACATCGAATTCCACAAGATTTGGGAAACATTCGGAGCACAACAAGACCCCACGGAAATAGCAATGTTGACTAACAGAAGCCTCTTCAGCATCAACTCGCGACACGATAACCCATCAGGATCGACACATCCAAGACAATATGAGTGTCCGCCAACCTGCCTGCATGACTGGAAAGCGCGCTCGTCGAATTCCTCTGCGAGCAATTAGAGATCTTCGCATGGTGTCCAACCGACATGCTAGGGGTTCCCAAAGTGTTTGCCGAACAATCCCTCCAAATATTCCCCAACACAAAACCAGTTAAACAATCTCTGCGTCGTTTTTCTGAGACAAAACGCGGAGCTATCGGAGAAGAAGTCAACAGATTACTCGACGCAAAATTCATCTGCGAAACAAAGAAATCACCTGGGTCGCAAACCTAGTACTCGTACCCAAAAAAGACACTCCCGTACTCCACATGAGCATCTACTATGGGCCAGTCAAGAAGCATTTCTGAAAAATAACACATCCCCTGCTCCGAATCGACCAGATCATCGACTCTACGGCAGGGTGCGACCTCCTCTCTTTCTTCGACGCCTATTCATGGTAAAATCAGATACAGATGAAAGAAGAATATGAAAACACACATCGTTCATCACTCCCTTCGGCGTCTTCTGCTACATGACAATGTCTTTCGGGCTGAAAAACGCGAGCGCCACATATCAACGTATGATGCAAGCGTCTTGTAACACCCTCAGAATCAGTAACAGTAATCACTACAGTGATTCCACTGTTAGTGATCATTACTGTTGATGATCAAGCCATGATCACCTTTGATCATAGCTCTGTCAAATTTCAACCCTGATAAAATTTACAAATTTGTGTGGACTATTGAATTTCTCCAAAATTTATGGGTGATTGATAACCATCATGCAAAAACTTAAACCGAGTTAACTCCTAGCCATTTGAATAATCACAAGTCAATGATAATTATGAACCCAACGTTGTGGGGTTATCAAATTGTTTTATAAATTAAAATAAAATGAAAATGCTAGATAAACCACAATGATGAAACCTATTAATGGGATGCCTAGCAATCATTAAGCCATGTTACTATGGTACTGGTTATTTTAATTAAAATGATTTGTTAATATTAAGGAATAAAACCAGAAGCTTAGGGATTATTGAATGGCCATGGTAAATTTAATAAACAAGTACAAATTTTAAATGCACTAAAAATTGTGAAACCAATTTTATTAAATGCCTAAAAATCAGTAGGTCTTATAAATATTGGTATGTGAATTTATTAAGTTATTTAAATAATGCAATTAAATGATAACAGTAGCGAAACAACACCAAAAAGCCTTTTAAAATAAATAACAATATTCAAATGAATTTAATTAATTCCCATACTTATTGTGGCATCACTTTACGGTTTAACACAATTATTGGGACTGTTGTCGCATTTTTCTAAAAACATTTGATACCCAGAAATAATAAAACGGTAAAGAAACAAAAGAAAAGCAAAACAAAACAAAAAAAAAACTAAACTACGCCGGGGGCGAGGCCCACCCAGGCCCAGCCCCCCACCTCTCTCCTCTCTTCCCCTCCCCTGTTTCCCTCCCCCACCACGGCGACAGTGCCATGGCAGGGGAGCACGGCCTGCCGACCCCCTTCACCTGCTCCCCCTCACCTGCCCTCCTCCACCTACTTCCCCATGGGGATAAGGCCTCCCTGTCACCCCCATAGCCATTACCCCCTCACCACAGACCTCCCCCTCCCTCCTTCCTCCTTGCGCCATGGCCGCCCGTAGTGCTCGTCGCCGCCGCCGTGAACCGCTGCGGCCAACGTACCTCCTAGCTCCGACCAGTCTGTCCAGAAGTCCCGCCGGCGTCATCTTCGACTTCACGCAAAAGGAATCGACCCAGGACACCCCGTACCCGCGCCATCGGGGTCATCTTCAACCTCCGGCCCGCAAGTCTTCGTCGACGAATTCGTCGCGGTCGTTGCTTCCCCGACCTCGCCGAGCTCGCAAAACGCCTCCCCTCGGTGAGATGCGCCCGTTCCCTTCCTTTTTCTCCTCGATTCACCGTCGTAGCGCCGTGACCTGCCCGGGCCGGCATTGACAGGAGTTCGAGCTCCCCATGCTCGCCTCGTCGTTGCTCGGCCTTGCCCCTTGTGCGCCCGCTGCCTTCCGCACGTCCGGACCGCGCCCTGGCCGCGCGAGGCTACGCCCTCGTGCCCGCACGTGCCCACCCCCCTCCGCGTGCTGCAGCGGCGGCAGCACGGCGGCCTCGCCGCCCTCTGGTGAGTGGCCATGGCGAAGGTCTCCCCCTCCCGCTGCACCCGCCCGAAGCCGCTCCGCCTCGCCTCTCTGTCTTGGCGCCGCCGTGCCCTCCCCCTGGCCGGGATGGTCTCGCCGCCGGCGAGCTCTGGTTGGAGCTGTGGGCTAATCCCCATTCTAACAAGCCTCCCCCTAGTCACACTATGACATGTGGGGCCACAGTTTAATTAAATGGTTAGTTTAAATAAAATATGTTTAGTTATATGCATGTATGACATGTGGGTCCTGCCCCACTTAACTATCTTATTACTTAAAATACCTGTTAATTAAACCTATGTGTCAATGACAACTAGGCCCCACCAGTAAGTAGTTAGTTTAATTAAATTGGAAAATGTAATGTCCCACTGACCTGTGGGACCCCACTGTCATTTTTCTATTAATTTTGAATTATTAAAAATGTGAGGCTGACCAGTGGGTCCCACTGGTCAGGTTTGACCAGTCAACTCACTGTGGATAATGTTTATTTAATAAAATAATTCAGAAAATCTTTTAAAATGATTTAAAACTTTGAAATTAAATATCTTTTAAACCGTAAGTCAGATTCAAAAACTTTATACATCAAAATTGATCAGAAAAATATGCCGGTTAAGAATACGCTATCCGTTCGTCTACCACACCCCCCTAACGCACCGAACACCGACACCCCCCTCCCGAGCCGTTTGTCGGAAATTCCCGGTACAGATACACGTTGCCCGGATGTAAAACTTTTGTATACGAAAGTTGCTCAGAGTGGATCACCGAGTTCGGATACGATACCCATACACCCACCACACCCCTCTAACTTAACGAACATCGAACCGTCCCCCTTCGGACCGTCTGTCCGATAAACTGTCTGGTACTGTTAGAGTGCCCGGATAAATTTATTCCGAACACGAATGCTTCTCAGAATAGATGAACTAGCACGGATACACCCCCCTTATGTTTGTCCGGTGTCCACGACACCTCCGGCATGATCCCTTCCCCCTTCGGACACCTTGTCCGGTAATCACCCGGAGCTGGCAGTTCATCCACGGATGAATTCCCGCTTCGAGCATATTGCTTCGTACTACGTTAGAGAACCGATAACATTTCATCTGTCATGTCATGCATTGATTTCTATGTCTGCTTTATATTTACTGTTTCTCCCCCCCTTATTCTCCGGTAGACCCCGCTGCTGACGCCGACTAGACCGCCGCTGAGTACGACTACTTCGTCGACGACTGTACCTCTACCGTCGAGCTTACAGGCAAGCAGAGCCATTCTCTTCCCCAGATATCGCCTATCTTTCCGTACATTTCTTGCACTAGGCATGGTTACTACTGGTGCTACGTTACAATCCTATTCAATTGCATAGCCTGTTTTTGTCGCCCCTTGATGTACCTTCCTTTAATCCTATGCTTCCTATTATTACTTATGCATTATTCAGCAGTAAACCCTGCGCATTGTTAGCTAGGTTTAGAATAGAGGGTCGTGATCACTTTGGGAGTGATCGCGGGAACGATATATTACAACTGCGACAAGTACGGATCAATGCAGACGCCCTAGGGAACCTACAACGGCGAGACTCTGCCGAGTCGCTTCGAGTTTGGCTTACGAGTGGAATGGACTCGTATTTCACTCTCGTCGGCTCAGTAGCGTAACATCACCGGGATGATACGAGGTTTACCTCTTTAGTTCATTCCGCTGATGTCTCTGTAAAACCTCTTTAAGTGTGCCATCGAGGGTGATACCTCCTGGTTTCACTTAATGGTAGGAACTCGAACCAACTGGTGTCCTTAAAGGTAAGAAGTCGGGCGAGTGGTATTGCCACGGGACGACAGGGAGGGTACGACCAGTGTACCGGTGTGCTTGGCCCCTGATCGTTGGCCGCGAGAGTTACCAAACCACGAAAGTCGAGCTCCTCCAAGAGCACACGCGAGAAAAGGTAAGGAGACGGTTCACCTTGTTGGTAACCGCAGTGACTTGGTGGGACGACGGGGCAGGCACCGATGTACTGGTGGTCCTGGCTGCTGTCGTTGTCCGCGGGTCGATTAAGTCGAGGCAACGATAACGGTTGTCACGCAGGTTAATTAAAATGCTAAATGGTTCAGTGGATGTCTTGAGTTGGCTATATGCCATGTACGCACTACCTACCCGTGGGAATTACGAGTTTATGGGCTCCTCTGCTTTGTAGTGTCGTCCGAGGACTCTTCAGACGTCAGCAGTACCGCGGGCTGATTGCCGGGAAGTGCGCTGTCTTCTTGGCTCGAGCTGTGTTGTTTTTGTTACGGCTTCCCGGCCACCCACGCACCGTGCAGGAGTACGTCAGGGTTGGGGTCCAAGGCTCTGAGTACTTAGGATTTAGACCGGCGGATGGCCTCTCTGTTGAGTTTGAAAGATGGGCTATGAAGTGTCGGATAGCCTCGGTGGAGCGTTCCCTAACAAGGTTCCCGCCACCCTGGAGATCCGTGCGTGTAGCGTAACACAAGTGCACCCCTGCAGGGAAGATTAATCTATTCGGATAGCCGTGTCCACGGTAACAGGACGCTTTATGCTGAAGCTGGATCTTACCACTACAAACTATTATTATTAAACTGTATGGTACCGGGTTTTCTTCCTCGCGGGGATGTCGAGGAGGTGAACTCGGAGGCATTGTTAATTATTACAACTTATTATTATACAATGTTGCAGGAACTTCTGCTGCATTGTTACTTTATGCTTTATATAAACTGTTGGCTGATTCTTACCTCATGCTGCAAGACATCGTCGGAAGATGCTAGTCTTCGATAGGCCTAGCTTCTTACCCTTGCTCTGGATTTCTGTCTTTCAGTCCACTATATACAGCCTCTTATTTCCGTTGATACAATGCATAATGCTTAGTAGCGGACGTAAGACTCGCGGGTATGCGAGATACTCACCTTTGCTTTATTTCCCCTTTTTCTCTTTGCCTGATCGGCCGCTGCAGCCGACGTTGGAGCCCAGGAGCAGGAGTACCACGGAGGCGACTACTACGACGTCGAGTTCCCTGTTGACCAGGAGTAGTTCGGTGGATCCCAGGCAGGAGGCCTCGCCTTTTCGATATGTATCTCTGATGTGATTTGTGCTAGCCTTCTTAAGGCAAAACTTGACTAACTATGTCTGTACTCAGATATTATGGCTTGTATGACTTATGTATTCGTGTCCGCGTGATCCCCCTTTATTGTAATATATTTGTTTATCCTTTTGTGTTTAGTGTTGTGCTGTGATATTCTCACCGTGGCACCCTAATCTCAGCCATGTACCCTGCGTGTATGATTACTGTACATGATAATGTGTTTGAAGGAACATTGGTCGCCAAATCATTTTGTGCAGGATTATACTGGCCCACTACCATGTGGGATGTGGAGGATATCGTATGACACTGCATAGCATGCAAAAATTCACTAGCTGACCACACACACCAACATCAGATCTCAAAGAAATACCTCTCGCGTGGCCCTTCACCACATGGGGACTCGATATGGTAGGCCCTCTAAATAAATCCTCCAAGGGTGGTCGCACTCACTTTCTTGTGTCAGTCGAAAAGTTCACCAAGTGGATCGAAGCAGTCCCCATCACTAGTTCGACTGCCACGACGGCCGTGCACTTCATCAAATCCATCATTTTCTATTTCGAAGTCCCACACAACATCATCACCGACAACGGGACCAACTGCACGGCGGGAGAATTTCAGAGGTCTTGCAAAGATCTTAGCATCAAAATCAACTACGTGTCAATCGCACAACCGCAGTCCAACAGGCAGGTCAAAAAAGAAAATGGTCTTGTAAGTGGTGGCCTCGAAAAACGACTCTACGCACCACTTAAACAATTCGTTGGTGCTTGGTTCGAAGAGCTACTAGCCGTACGATGGATCCCGCGCACGATGCCCAACACCTCGACACATTACACATTCTTCTTCATGGTGTACGCCTTAGAGGCCGTGTTACCACACGATCTATGATTCGGCACCCACGAATCACCGGATACGAAGAGGAAGAAGAAGAAGAGGCACTCGATGATGCTAAAGAGACATCAGACGAAGCCAGAGAGATTGCTTTATATCGATCAGCCGGGTACCAAGAAAATTTGCAGACCTACCACAATATTCGACTACTGATACGTCCAAAATGCATCAATATTTTACATCATAATTTACCTCTATTCATTGATATATTTCATGTTATGATGATGTTCTTATAGTGTTTTGGCTTGTTTTAGACAGTTTACAACTTTCCGGTGCTGAAACAGCAGACGTGGGAATCAGCGGGCAAAGTGCACGTAGAGTGGCCATATCTGCACATCTCCAAATGGCTTGAAATTCACGGGGCGTAATTTTCTGAAGATTTAACGAAGACTGGACGAAGGGCACCCGGGGGGGGGGGCACCAGGGCTCCAGGAGCCCTTGTGGCGTGGCCCCCCTTAGGCCGTGCCACCTAGCCGCTAGGGGGGGGGCACTCCCGGTGCTCCCCTTTTGCCTATCCCTCGTGACCTAAAAACCCCGAAATGAGATGAGTTTCCGGAGTTCCGCCGCCACTCCGTGGCAGAAACCTACAGAGAAGAAAAGACCATTTCGTCGGGTAGATTCTGCAGGGGAGAACTCCTCCTGGAGATGGAGATCGTCATCATCGTCATCAACATCGTCATAGGCCTCATCGAGATCATCATTACCGTCATCCCCATCACATGCACCATCTCCATCTTCACCCCATCTCATCTCGCCATTGCAATCCAAGTTTTAACTTGCACTATTCATCCCCTCTACTTTATCGGTGTTGATTACTCTTTTGTGGTGAATGCTATTATGGTTTGGTGGAGAATTATTGTTATGACCAGATTGTTTATCATATATCTATCACCTCTGATCATGATCTCTTTTATGTCTTGTGATTAGTTCCTTTAGTTCTTGAGGACATGGGAGAAGTCTAGTTGTTAGTTGTCATATGATGTTGAAGTAATATGTGTTGTTTGATATTTAAGTTGTGGTGTTATTCTTCTAGTGGTGTTATGTGAACGTCGACTACATAACACTTTGCCTTTTTAAGGACCTAGGCGAATACATTGTGCATAAAGTATGCTTATGGTGGGTTGCCGGAGTGATAAAAACCTGAACCCCAGTTCACACACTTTGGCACGAGGGAGTGTTGGATCCTAAAGTTTATTGCTCTGGTTAGGCTTTGCCTTAATTTCTCTCTTGTATTTGCGGATGCTTGCAAGTTGTTTAATCAAAAGAGTGTACTTATCTTAGTCTAGAAAGTGCACTAGAATAGGTCTACCCACACAACACTTATCAACACAAAACATAGTACTAGCCGGAATATGGTGAAGGCACATGACTATTTCTCCCATGTGTCCTTAAGAATGTTTTAGCTCTTATAAGTTTGATCTTTCGGCTTTATACTTTGCACAAAAGGATTGGGCCCTTTTCTGCATGTTAGCACAATTTACTTTACTTGCTTTTATTTCCTTGTTGCTTATACCAGAAAACCCATATAAAGTTACCTTTCAGTGCTTGCAGTTATTCCTTTCTCAAAATCACTTGTCAGTACCTTCTGCTCCTCGTTGGGTTCGACACTCTTACTTATCGAAAAGGCTACAATAGATCCCCTATACTCATGGTTCATCAAGACCAGTTTCTGGCACCATTGCCGGGGAGTGTAGCGCTATTGGTAAGTGAAATTGGTAAAGAAACCTTTATACTGTACATGTCGTTTTTATTTTTTTGTAGTTACTATTTGTCCCTATGGACAACTCTGCTCTTGGTTCTTTGCTTGTGGTCAACCGCCACCTACTGAAATTGTGCCTTTAAAAATACCAACTGGTATTGTTGATTGTGTCTTGGCTAATCGATATGCAGGAGCTAGACATCCAGGAGAACACTTGCTATATATTTCAGAACTATGATCCCTATTTAAGCTTGCAAGTATATCAATGGACTTTGTTATGAGAAAATTATTCTCTCTATCATTGAAAGATAAGTTTTTGGATTGGTATGGGCTTCTTGAGAACTCTCATTTACTAAATTGGCAAGAACTTATGCCTCTCTTCTATGCGAAGTTTTATCCTCTTCATAAAATACATCGAGACATGAACTATATTTATATTTTTGGTCTCATGACGGAGAAAGCATCGCCTAAGCTTGGGGGAGATTGAAGTCCCTAATGCTGAAATGCCTCAATCATGAGCTCCCCAAGGAAATTATTCTCACAAATTTTTATGCAAGGATTTCTCGTCAAGATAGGGAGATGCTCGATGCCTCCTCTAGTGGAGTATTTTTAACCAGAAGCGTTGAAGAAAGGTGGGATCTTATTGAAAGGATCCAGAAGAACACTAAAGATTGGTATATTGATAAAGGTATCGAACCCGTTATAAATTATGAGCATGATTACATTGAGAGCTATGTGGAAACTGATTACTTCAATACCTTTTGTGCTAAGATTGGTCTTGATTCCCAACTTCTAATTGACTTTTGCAAAAACTTTGCCTCCCATATTGATTCCTCTAAAAAGAAGGAGGATCAACATCATAATCCCTTTAAGGAATTGCCTGTTGATATTCATGTTGCTGACCCTATTTTGCCTACAGTTATATATGAAAAGCCCCCTTTTTCCGCAAGGATGAGGGAGCATTCTTTGGTGACAGGCATATTAAATAAAAGTGAGAGAAGGACTGATGAGCATCAGGACCTGATTAAGGTTGACCCTCAAGTTGCATTGGTTAAAGATCCTGTTAATAGAGATATTAGAGATTCCAATATAAATATTTGTGCTGTTTGTACTAACCTTGTCACAACCAAGAATAAAGGCCCAATTTCAGGTACTCCAGTGGTATCTGTTAAAATAGGAGATCACAATTATTATAGGCTATGCTATTTGGGATCTAGTGCTAGTGCTATTCCTTATTCACTCTATCAAGATGTCATGAGTGAGATTTCACCCAGTGAACTTGAAGAGATTGATGTTAGGTTTGATGTCTACGCACGATTCTATTCTTGTAGACTATGTTGGGCCTCCAAGCGCAGAGGTTTGTAGGACAGCAGCAATTTACCTCAAGTGGATGACCTAAGGTTTATCGAACTCAGGGAAGTAGAGGTTGAAGATGTTCTCTCTCAAGCAACCCTGCAATTAAGATACAAGAAGTCTCTTGTGTCCCCAACACACCTAATACAACTAGGAGTTGTATAGGTGCACTAGTTCGGCGAAGATATGGTAAAATACGAGTGATAGGTGTGGCAAAGAAAGGTAATATAAATCTGTAATTAAAAGTGCAGCAAGCAAACATGTGACAAAAGTGAGCACAAACGGTGTAACAATGGTGAAAACAAGGCCTAGGCTTGATACTTTCACTAGTGGAAACTCCCAACAACATTAACATAGTCTAATCACATGATATTTCCCATAAAACATGCAATGGAGACGCACTCGGAGGTCATTCCTTTGTGGTCAAGAGAGGATGAGAATTATGTAGGGCTACAAAAGCACACCTCAAAGTTCGTAGTTCTCAATCTATGGATTTCCCAATGTCACCGCGGCCATCCAAAGAGAGTACCACAATCGCCACAACATATCTAATGGATAGTCAAAGACAAGCACCAAGAGACTCTCAATCTTCAATCAACACACAAAAGAGGAAATCACTCATGATAATATTATTCTAACCCATGTTCAATAGACCAGTGTCACCATGGTCTCGGGGATTATAGTAGATAAGATCAAGTGAGTACATCAATCCAATACCTAGAGGAAGGGGAAATATCATGGGATCACCCTAGATTAACATAGCCTATGATCACAAACAAAGATCACATCATGGGAGAGAGAGAAGAACACATAGCTACTGGTAGAAACCTCAGCCCCGAGGAGGGACTACTCCCGCATCATGGAGGGAGGAAGCAACGTCGATGGAGATGAATCCGTGGGCACTTCCTCGTCCCGGCAGGGTGCCGACACAGGAATTCTGGTCCCCCGAAGCTTGTTGGCGATGGCGGCGGAGATCGGAATCGCTTCTGGAGAAAAGGGGTCCGGAATCAGGGTTTCCAAATAGGGCCAAATGGGGGCACCAGGGGGGGCCACAGGGTAGCCAGGAGGGTGCCCGACGCGGCCTAGGGTGGGGTCGCGCCAGGGACCCTTCTGGAGTCCCTGTGGTGGCCCTCCCCTCCTTCGTTGGTGATTCCGGACGCTTCTGGGATGATAATTTTTTATATAATTTTTCCGGAATTTTTGGAGCACTTTTAATGGCCGGAAAACCTGAAATACAAAAATAGCAGAAAACAGGAACGGGAAACTGGGTGCACTGAGTTAATAGGTTAGTCAAAATATGCTCAAAAGTGTATGAAAGTTCAAGCAAAACATGGCAAAGTCACACAAAACATGCATGGAACAAGTAGAAATAATATATACGTTTGGGACGTATCAAAATCCCCAAGCTTAATTCCTGCTCGTCCTCGAGTAGGTAAATGATAACAAGCATAATTTCTGTGGTGACATGCCACACAACCATATGAGGACTTTTAAGTAAAGGAATTAAAGCATGCAATTCAATTCAAGTCTTAACAAGCAAGAGTCTATATTAGCGATGACACAAGCAACAAAAGAACAAAAGGTGCAAGAGCTCTCGCTGTCTGTGACTCGAATGTCTCCAGATGGTGTTTGCGTGCAAGAAGGGGACTAGGAAAAAGAGAAAAAAAGGGTTGTTGAGAACAACTATCTACTAAAGTTTCACACTTTGTCTCCTTTGGATTCTTATCTTGACTCGTCCCCAGACCACTAGCCAAGTACAAGTCAAACTGATCCACTCCCTTTCGATTTTTTGATCACTCATGCAATGGATGAGCGTGAGCAAGAAAGTTGACACCTAAAAGGCGAAACAGGAAGAAGGTGGAGGAGGATACAAAAAGGTGTGAAAGGCTCACATCAATGAGGACAATCATAGGCGAGATAAGGCCATATGATAGATATGATGTGAGGAGTAGGGATTGCCATGCAACGGATGCACATGTGAGCTAAAAGCTCTCCAAGGAAACTAGTGGGGGTGCATCTAACTTGCTTGCTCAAGAAGACCTAGAGCTCGTTTGAGGAGGTTCATCATTGGAATATACAAGCCAAGTTCTATAATATGAAGGTCCCCACATAGCTATATGTATGATGATGATCTCTATGGAGTAAAAGGGATAGAGTATGAAGTACTAGTGTGGATCTCGCAAAAGGAATAGTAGTGTGCCCCCTTCTCTCTTTTTATTTTTCTTTTTCTCTTTTTTGTATTTTTTTGTATTTTTTGGTGGCCTCAATGGCTCTTTCTATTTAACTCTCATTTGTCCTCTTTGGGATCTTTTGATTTTGTCCTCTTTGGGATCTTTTCCTCACTTTAGGGGCACACTCTATATTTTACAAGAATATAGGAGATCTTTCACACTTTACAAGGGTACTCACATAAAGAAGATGTAACTATCATGATGCAAATGTATGCCTCTGCCAGGGTAGAAGGATATGCAATGATACTAGCGCGTCATGTAGCAATGATTAGAGCAAGGCCCAACTAGCATGCGGCTCATCGATCAAGCAAGTAGCATATATGGCATGAAGATCAAGTCATGAGAAGGTGGATGTTGCATGGCAATGTATCTCCAAAGGCTATGGAAATGCCTTGTAGGTAGGTATGGTGGCTGTTTTGAGGAAAGATATAAGGAGGCCTATGATGACAGAGCGTAAACGGCGAAGTATGCACCAACTCTCAAGGTGAGAAAGGGCAATGCACGGTACCGAAGAGGCTAGAAAAAGTATAGGTGGGTGGAAGTGTCAACTTTCGAATACTCACATTAGTCTGAAGAACTCATGCACTTATTATCGGTAACTCTCAATCTAATCAGGAGGTTCACAAAGAGACAAGTACCACGAGGAGGAGTGTGTGGGGGTTTGGTTATACTTGCGCATCCTCGACTCATCGTACGTGAGTGTACTCTAATATTCGAACCCTCCAGAGGTTAGTGATCCATCTAGTAGCTAGAGTTCTCAACAGGGTTTTTTTTTAAATCACACGGATTTCCAAAAATACGACATCTATCACTAATTGGCTCGAGCACTTGACACCGAAAGTTCAAACATTACTCTAGTCAATACCTCAAAACTATTGCAAGTTACTACTATAAAGAGAATAGGAACTTCAACTAGCTACTTTCTAGTCAAGACACAAAACTCAGTGCAACAGGCAAACTCTCTAACAAGATAAAACATGCAACCTATAGAAAGTTCAACCTGAGACAAAAGAAAAGCTCTAGAAGAAAACTAAAGCACTACAACTAAACAGGGCATCAACTAAGAAAAGAAAAAGAACAACTCATAGCTAAGGAAATAATCATGCAAATCCTATGAGGAGTTCTAGTTCAAACGGAGCGTGTTTCTCTCCCACACAAAGTAAGATGGGATCTAACTTGTTATGAACAGCAATCAAAGCTAAAGAAAACTAAAAATAAAACCTAAGAGCGAGACGCTCCAAGCATAGCACATAACGCATGAAGTGATAAAAATATAGTGAGACGAAGGATGAACTAATGATTGTTGATGGAGAAGGGGGTGCACAGGGGCATCCCCAAGCTTAGATGCTTGAGTCTCCTTGAATATTTGTTGGGGATGCATGGGAGCATACCCAAGCTTGAGCGCTTGACGCTCCCGAATCTTCTTTCATCATCTTCCATCGCACACTTGAAAACTCCCTTCATACATAACTCATCATAAGCTGATTAGAGAAGTTAGTACCCTTAATAAATAATTTTTTTCCACTGGAAACAAAGATATTCTTGAAGAGCTACTGTTTCTCAAGATTGCCAAAAAAAATTTGCAAAGAAAAAGCAAGCTTAAGGTTTGCAAAAGTTAGGAGAGATAAAACGTGGCAGAATCTGTGAAAAACAGAACAGCAGGTAGTAAAGAATTTTTTAGGGGTACTTCTGCAACTCGAATCAAAAAATTCAGCTCAAAAAGATGATCGGGTGACTTTAGGCTAATTTTTCCGTCTAAGGATAGAATCTGTTTTCTGGACAGCATGTCACAACTTTTGAACTTTCTTGCCATCGGAGGCTAGAATTGGCACAAAGATTGAAAATAAAGATATAATGATGTTGCTACAGTAGTAACAATCATCAAGACCACTAAAAACTGAAAGTAAAAAAACTCAAACTAAAGATAACAAGGGTTGTCTCCCTAGAGCTCTTTCATTATAGCCATAAAGATAGGCTTAAGATTTTAATGATGCTCTCATAGGAATAAGGAATAAGAGTTGAAGAACAAAAGAGAGCATCAAGAAGCAAATAACAACACATTTAAGTCTAACATGATTCCTATGCAAAGGGATCTTGTAGAGAAATACCTCATGGAAGCATAAAGATATTAGCATAGGAAGCCAAAATAAGTGCAACTTCAAAACCTTCAACATAAAGAGAGCGAACTTGATATTATTGAAATATCAATAAGCATATGTTCCCTCTCATAATAATTTTCAGTGGGGTCATGAATAAACTCAACAATATAAGCATCACATAAATCATTGTTACCATGATCCACATGCAAAAGGGTACTCTTATTCTCCACATAAGCATAATCTTTCTCATTGGTAATAGTGGGAGTAGGACTATCGTAAACAACTTGAACACTATAGATTAATTGTGTATTAGGAAGATGGTGTTCAACAAGGGAGTAATTACCTCCATGATTATGACAAGTTTCATCAGGATAATTTCCCTTTATGTCATAGGCACCTTTATAATCACTAAAGATAGGAGTTATAACATCATCATAGTAGATAAGAGCATTATCATTGCTAGAAACTATATTTGTAAAAAATGTTTTCTTTATTCTTACTAGCAAAATAATTATCAATTACCACATCACTAATGGGTAAAGGACATGAAATCCTATCATGCCCAAGCTTAGAGCTTTCCATATCATCACTCTCAGAGTTGGTATCAAAAATATTTTCAAGATCATAAGTAGTATTATCATAATTTTCCCAATCACAAAAAGTAACATGCATATCATAATCAAAATCATCTTCAATAGTGCCTACATACTTAACATCAGGATATAATGAATGCAATCAAGCTCACCGTCCTCCAAAAATTTCTGTCCGTTAGGATAAAAATTGATGCGAGGGATATGCTCAGGCCAGGTTCATACCCATTCTTCTTCCTTCTTGCTCCTCTTCCTCCTCCTCTTATTTTTCTTCTTCTTCACCTTAGGAGGGAGTGGTTGGATATGATGTTTCTCCACATATCCTGGTTTATTAGAAACAATAGGGAAAACTTGGGAGAAACTCTCCTTTTTATTAGTAGACATATGAGAGACATTTTTATACTTTGGTAAAGTTCCTCCTTTTTAATCTTACTTATGTAATCATTTTCATGGCAATTAACAACACAATAGAGATGGCAATTTTGCAAAGTGTTGCTAATTCCTAAGGCATTAACATCTAGCCAAGAAGTCTTTTCTGATAACTCTTCACACATCAAAAATAACATAAGTTCATCATAAAGATCAGAAGTGATCATGTTATCACACAATTGATTAACAATTTTGTTTTGAAAGTTCATGCATTGAAAATTAAAGTGACCCTCTATGCAGCAAAGTTCACAAGTAAAAGGATAAAGGTCACACAATTCTCTAGCAATTTCATTTAAATCTTTGACCCAAGTGATTGTTCTTTCATGCTTATGTTGCTTACAATACTTCTCTTCTTCAATCATAGGCCTTTCACAAGGTCTATCCACTCCACAAAAATTAACATGCTTATATAAACATCATTTTCAGGAATTAGATCATGCATGTTGCAATCATCATGAACAATTTCATTTTCTTTGCAAATCTCTTTAAAAGGTTCATGATGCTTGATCCAATTCTCCTTAGGCATATTAAGATGTGAAGCAAAATATTTGAGGAAATCAAACAGGAGATGAGAATCAAGCCCAAACTTAGCACTAAACTTATTAAAACTTGCAGTTTCAACAAAGGACTTAATGCAATCATACTCATAATTTATACCTGACTCTTTACCTTTGTCGATCTCCCAATCTTCAGTATTGCGTTGAATTCTTTCAAGGAGTTCCCATTTAGCATAAATCTTTTCGTTTTTGAAAGAACCCATAGAGGAAGCATTGAGCAAGCCTTTATACTGTCGAGAAAGCCTCGCATAAAAATTAGTAATAATTATATCTTTGGGTAGTCCATGGTTAGGACATTTTAGCATTAAAGTTTTCAGTCTCCCCCAATCTTGAGCTATGCTCTCTCCGTCACGAGGATAGGAATTATAAACATAATTCTTATTCTCATGAACTTCATGAAGAGGATAAAACTTGGAGTAAAAGAGAGACTGGATCTCTTCCCAATCCCGTAGGTGAGAATCATCTAGTAGCCTATACCATTCCAATGCTTTTCGTTTCAGTGACAAGGCAAATAATTTCTTCATGACTTCACCTCTTGTCAAACCTGAAATCTTAAATAACTCACAAAGTTATGTAAGTTTCAACAAATGAATACTAGGATTGACTGTCCCATCATAACAATCATTAATAATTATTTCAACTATCCCAAGTGGTATTTTGAATGGGATACATGTAGTAGGTGGAGGAGACTTCTCTCCACGGGTGTGGTAAAGCGGCCTTCCCCAAACAACGAACTAAGAGTGCAATTTTCCATAAGCATAACTAGTGAAAATAAAAACAAAAACAAAAAGATTTAATTGAAAGATCTAAAGATATACCTTCAAACCTTACCTCCCCGGCAACGGCGCAAGAAACAGCTTGATGTCTACGCACGCTTCTATTCTTGTAGACTATGTTGGGCCTCCAAGCGCAGAGGTTTGTAGGACAGCAGCAATTTCCCTCAAGTGGGTGACCTAAGGTTTATCGAACTCAAGGAAGTAGAGGTTGAAGATGTTCTCTCTCAAGCTACCATGCAATTAAGATACAAGAAGTCTCTTGTGTCCCCAACACACCTAATACAACTAGGAGTTGTATAGGTGCACTAGTTCGACGAAGAGATGGTAAAATACGAGTGATAGGTGTGGCAAAGCAAGGTAATATAAATCTGTAATAAAAAGTGCAGCAAGAAAACATGTGACAAAAGTGAGCACAAACGGTGTAACAATGGTGGAAACAAGGCCTAGGCTTCATACTTTCACTAGTGGCAACTCTCAACGACATTAACATAGTCTAATCACATGATATTTCCCATAAAACATGCAATGAAGACGCACTCAAAGGTCATTTCTTTGTGGTCAAGAGCGGATGAGAATTATGTAGGGCTACAAAAGCAGACCTCAAAGTTCGTAGTTCTCAATCTATGGATTTCCCAATGTCACCGCGGCCATCCAAATAGAGTGCCACAATCACCACAAGATATCTAATGGATAGTCAAAGACAAGCACCAAGAGACTCTCAATCTTCAATCAACACACAAAAGAGGAAATCAGTCATGATAATATTATTCTAACCCATGTCCAATAGACCGCTGTCACCATGGCCTCGGGGATTATACTAGATAAGATCAAGTGAGTACATCAATCCAATACATAGAGGAAGGGGAAATATCATGGGATCACCCTAGATTAACATAGCCTATGATCACAAACGAAGATCACATCATGGGAGAGAGAGAAGAGAACATAGCTACTGGTAGAAACCACAGCCCCAAGGAGGGACTACTCCCGCATCATGGAGGGAGGAAGCAACGTCGACGGAGATGAATCGGGGGGCACTTCCCCGTCCCGGCAGGGTGCCGGCACAGGAATTCTGGTCCCCCGAAGCTTGTTGGCGATGGCGGCGCAGATCGGATTCGCTTCTGGAGAGAAGGGGTCCGGAATCAGGGTTTCCTCCGCGGGGGTAAAAATAGGGCCAAAGGGGGGCACCAGGGGGGCCACAAGGCAGCCAGGAGGGTGCCCGGCGCGACCTAGGGTGGGGCTGCGCTAGGGACCCTTTTGGAGTCCCTGTGGTGGCCCTCCCCTCCTTCCTTGGTGATTCCGAAAGCTTCTGGGATGCTGATTTTTTATATAATTTTCCAGAATTTTTGGAGCACTTTTAATGGCCGGAAAACCTGAAATACAAAAACAGCAGAAAACAGGAACTGGCAACTGGGTGCACTGAGTTAATAGGTTAGTCCAAATATGCTCAAAAGTGTATGAAAGTTCAAGCCCCCCTTTCTCTGATTTGCATGGAGGAACTCGAAATTATAGATACGTTTGGGACGTATCACCATTCATTTTGCAAACAGAGAAACTATGTCTTCTATTGGAATTGTGAGAGATGTTAAAGTCTTATGTGGAAAGGTAAAACATCCTACCAACTTTCTAGGGCTTGGTTCAGTGCAAGATAGGTTTTGTCCTATTATATTTGGTAGACCTTTTCTCCAGACTTGTGGAGCTATTATAGATTGTAGGAAAGGAAAATAATTTGTTGAATTCAATGGTGAGCCATATGAATTTAATTTTTCTAAATTTCCAAACAAACTCGTGGTACTGATTTTCCTAGTAATGATATAATTATCGAATATATTGCCTCTATTTCTATTCCTCCTAACGATCCTTTGTAGAAATACATAGAGGACCACGAGAATGTTATTCATATGCAGGAAAGAAATGAACTAGATGAAACCTTGTTGAGACAACCTGCTATCCTGAAGCACAACCTTCCGGTTGAACTTTTAGGAATTCTATCACAACCCAAATAAGACCCGGTGTTCGATCTAACGCCTCTTCCCGATACGCTCAAGTATGCTTATTTAGATGAAAAGAAAGTATATATTGTTATTATCAATGCTAATCTTTTAGGATATGAAGAAGAGCGATTATTGGAAACCCTTCGTAAACACGAAGGTGCTATTGGATATACTCTTGATGAACTCAAGGGAATTAGTCCATCTATCTATAAACATACGATCAACATTGAGCCTGATGCTAAAACAGTTTTTGATCATCAACGACGGTTGAACCCGAATATGAAAGATGTGGTGAGGACCAAAATCGTCAAACTTGTAGCGCGGTTATTATCTACCCTATAGCTGATAGTAAGTGGGTAAGTCCGGTACATTGTGTCCCTAAGAAAGGAGGTACGACTGTTCTTCCTAATGATAAGAATGAACTAATAACTCAAAAAATTATTGTTGGATATAGAATGTGTATTGATTACAGGAAGTTGAACAAGGCGATATTAGGCAATTGTCTCTGTAAACCTAGATGGACTCCTTGCGACCCAGTCTAGTATATAAAGGCTGGGAGAGGGGACGTCTAGGTCATCCAATCTCATAGCAACACATCCGGTCCCGAGGGAACTCCCCTCGACCGCCACTGTAATCACCTCCATAATAATAGAAAAGAGCAGGAAGTAGGGGTTTCACCGATCGAGGGCTCTGAACCTGGGTAAATCCCTGTCTCCTGTTAGCCGACGAGTATCGCCAACCTGTACCTCCTCTCAACGATCTAACCCAGGGTTCCTAACCATGGGATTTTGTGAGGTCAATCCTCGTCAATTGGCGCCGACCGTGGGGAAGACGCGGGTTAGAATCACGATCTCGGCGGTCCCGTCATCAGCAACCAACAAATGAATGACTCGAGCAAGATCCAAACCACTCAAAGAGCTCAAGTTCATCGCAAGCCTCTACGAACGCTTTCACGGCACGAAGTTCGCTCGGCCAGCAACTGGACAGAAGTAGCCCCGAACGCTTTCGCGGACTTAAAGAAGACCCTCTCAACTCTACTCGTCCTAGAAGTACCCAATGAATGAGATCCCCTATACCTTTACATAGCGGCACGGAGCATCTTGGTCAGCACCGCGCTAGTCGTCGAGCGCTCAGAAGAAGGGAAAGTGCAAAGCATCCAAAGGCCAATCTACTACCTTAGTGAGGTCCTCACAAAATCTCAGTAGCGGTACCCGCACTACCAGAAGCTCGTGTATGCCATCATCATGATGTCACGTAAAGTAACACACTACTTCGAGGAGCACCCAATCACGATGGTGAGCCGCGCACCACTCTCGGATATCCTCAACAACCCAGGAGGAACAAGCAGCGTTGCCAGGTGGAATATCGAGCTCAGCCCTCGCAACCTGCAATTCAGACATCCAACTACGATCAAAGCGCAGGTCCTCCCCGACTTCCTGGTCGAGTGGATGCAGGTACAAACACCAGGCCCCGTAGACCTCTCCAATTCATGGAAGATGTTCTTCGACGGATCAAAAAGGCACCAAGGAACTGGAGCAGGCATTGTCCTAATATCACCCAAATAAGATAAGATCAGATACGTGTTCCAGATCAACTTCGACAGGGCATCAAACATGGCACTCCTTCACGGGATGCGCATAACAAAAGCATGCGGCACCACCCGCCTTGTAATCTACGGAGACTCCAATCTCGTCGTCCAACAAGCAATGAGAGACTACGCAGAAGTCGCAGATAACCTGTCTGCATACCAGAAGCACAACAATACTCTAGAAGGGGAGTTCGACGGATGTGAGCTTAATTACGTCACCAGGGCGAACAACACAGAATAAGACGAGCTCGCAAACATCAGATCAACATGAGGACCAGTTACCCCAGGCGTTTTTCTGGAGAGTATCAACTAGATATCAATCAAAACCAAGGCACCCGCTCCAGGAGTAGCCGCAGAAGCCGCCAACGTAAGGAACCGACGCAAGTAGCAGGAGTGAACCCACCTGCTGACGAATAAGGCAACAATGGAATCAAGGAAGAAGAGCCAGCGGCACCCGAAGGCCCAACCTGGACAAGACCTTTCCTCAGATATCTGATACAAGGCACCATGCTGCAACACATTGTGGAAGCCCGACGCATCAGCTGACGATCCAAGGCTTTCACCATAATCAATGGACACCTCTACAAGTGCAGCATTTCTAAAATCCTCCAAAAGTGCATCGAGGAAGATGACGGCAAGGCCCTCCTACTCGAGATCCACGAGGGAACTTGCAGACACCACGCGAGTGATACAAGAGATACTTCTCGCTCCTCGTTGGTTACCCCAAGTGGAAGGTGAGATGTAGCATAGCGGCAAATTTCCCTTGGTAAAGATACCAAGGTTGAAAAGATCGTCTCCCGTAGGACTCCAATTGATACAAGTAGGTGGTGAAGTAAACAATGGCGCCGTTTACAACCTAAGATTTCTTACTTCACCTGGACCTGCACACACAACAGATAGCTTTGCTCCCAACGAGTACAGAGGAGTTGTCAATTCCTCCGGCCTTGTTGTTTACAAAGGATAAAACACACGAGATAACAATGATAGTGATAACTGCGGAAAAGTAAATACTGAGGATAAATTGAAGGTGTAAACAGTAGTAGGAATATGGACCGGAGTCCTATGATGTTCACTAGTGATGTCTCTCTCCCAAAAGACGATAAAATAACCATGCGAGGTAAACAAATCACAGCTGGGCAATTGATAGGATTATGTGCGCAAACCAATACTAATTATGCTATGCAGAAAGGAAGAGGCTCAAAAGCATGGGCGGTACGCCAAGACAAGTAGACCTAAATCCATCTGCATATACCCACTAATCATCCACCTTGAGATATCTATCTAGAACATGTCGCTAGTATTAAGTTGCGAATCCCAGCCAAAGTGTAATCTCAAAGCAACGGACAACTGCATTAAAGAACTTTGTGTAAAGTAAACAATCCTTGCACCCGCAATTACAAGCACCGTTGTTTTCCCCCTTGTGGCAACAACACATCACCTAGACTCATTTTTCTGTCACTCAAGCTAGTCATCGGGGCATGAACCCACAATCATGCATAACGCTCCCTCTTGGAGTCACTACCTACTACTTGGCCAAAGCAATAAACAGCAATGGAGAACATGCAAGAATTACTCAAGAACATAAATATAAAAGAAGAGAATCAAATATATAAGTCAATCACAATCTGAACATAATCTCATAATCCATTGGATCCCAGCAAACTCAACATAGAAACAACAGAAAGATTACATAAGTGCCTCGATCATGTAGGGCAGCTCACGAGGTCTAATCCATGAAGAACAAAGAGGGGAGGAGAACATCACATAGCTACTGATCATAGACCCATGGTACAAGGTGGACTACTCACGGTTCATCCGGGAAGCATCCATGGTGGTGGAGGAGCTCCCGGAGGTGATTCCTCCCTCCGGAAGGGTGACGGGAAGAGGTCTTCTGGTGCTCCCGATCTTGGAAACGCGACGGCGGCGGAACAGAGGATAGATCGCGAAAAAGGGTTTCGTCCCCGAGGGTTTCTCGTCACGGGGAATAAATAGGCGAAAGGGGGCAGCCAGAGGTGGGCCAGGGGCCTCAGGCGCCCCCCTGGCCGGGCCAGGGGTGGGGCCGCGTGCTCTGGCCGCCTGGGCCCCCCCTGGCTCCCCTCTTGGGGTTTTCTCGAAGCTTCTGGTACGATGATTTTTCCTATATTTTTCCCGGATTTTTTCTAGTACTTTTAATAAGGGGGAAACCTGAAATAGAAAAACAACAGAAAACAAGAACTGGCACTGGGGTGCACTAAGTTAATAGGTTAGTCCAAATATGATCAAAAGTGTATGGAAGTTCATCAATATCATATCAATATCACACAAAAGAGGCATAGAGCAAGCAGAAATTATAGATACATTTTGGACGTATCAACATCCCCAAGCTTAATTCCTGCTCGTCCTTGAGTAAGTAAATGATAACAACATAATTTCTGTGGTGACATGCTAACAACCATATAAGAACTTTTAAGTAAAGCAATCAAGGCATGTAATTCAATTCAAGTCATAATAGGCAAGAGTCTATATTTAGCATTGAAACAAGCAACATAAGAACATAAAGGTGCAAGAGCTCTCGCTGTCCGTGACTCGAATGTCTCCAAATGGTGTTTGCGTGCAAGAAAGGGGATAGGGATATACGAGAAAAAGTATTTTTATTGTTGAGAACTCAATCTACTAAAGTGTCACACTTGGTCTTTTTTGGAATCTTATCTTGACTCATCCCCAGACCACTAGACAGGTACAAGTAAAAATGATCCACTTCTTTTCGACATTTTGAGCACTCATGCAATGGATGAGCGTAAGCAAGAAAGTTGACACTTAGGATGGCAAAGAGAGAATATGGTGGAGGAGGAAGACAAAAAGGTGTGAAAGGCTCACATCACCGAGGAAAATCATAGGCGAGAGAAAGCCAAATGATAGATATGATGTGAGGAGTAGGGATTGCCATGCAACGGATGCACATATGAGCTAAAAGCTCTCCAATGGAACTAGTGGGGGTGCATCCAAATTGCTTGCTCAAGAAGACCTAGAGCTCATTTGAGGAGGCTCATCATTGGAATATACAATCCAAGTTCTATAGTGGGAAGGTCCCCACATAGCTATATGTATGAATGATAATCTCTATGGAGTACAATATATAAGATTGAGTATGAGTGTGGATTTCTCAAAAGGAATAGTAGTGTGCCCCCTTCTCTCTTTTTTTATTTTTTATTTTTTTATTTTTTTGTATTTTTTGGTGCCCTTAATGGCTCTTTCTATTTCTCTCTCATTTGTCCTCTTTGGGATCTTTTAATTTTGTCCTCTTTGAGATCTTTTCATTCTGTCCACTTTGGGATCTTTTCATTTTGTCCACTTTGGGATTTTTTCCTCACTTTAGGGGCAACACTCTATATATTACAAAATGTATAGAATATCTTTCACACTTTACAAAGGTACTCAAATCATAAAGAAAATGTAACTATCATGATGTATGCAAATGTATGCCTCTGCTAGTGTAGCAGGATATGCAATGATACTAGCGCATCATGTAGCAATGATTAGGGCAAGGCCCAACTAGCATGCGGCTCATCGATCAAGCAAGTAGCATGTATGACATGAAGATCAAGTCATGAGAAGATGGATGTTGCATGGCAATATATCTCGGAAAGGCTATGGAAATGACTTGATAGGTAGGTATGGTGGCTGTTTTGAGGAAGGATATAAGGAGGCTTATGATGACAGAGTGTATCATGCCAAGGGTTTTGATGTACCGGCGAAGGTGGACGCTAACTCTCGGAGTGAGAAGAAAGAAATGCACGGCACAGTAAAGGCTAGCAAAATATGGGAAGGTGGAAGTGTCAATTTTTGAATACTAACATTAGTCCGAAGAACTCATGCACTTATTATCGGTAACTCTCAATCTAATAAGGAGGTTCACAAAGAGAAAATTACCCCGAGGAGGATTGTATGGGGGTTTGGTTATCCTTGCGCATCCTCGAGATACTTCTCGCTCCATGTTGGTTACCCCAAGTGGAAGGTGAGATGTAGCGTCGCGGCAAATTTCCCTTGGTAAAGATACCAAGGTTGAAAAGATCGTATCCCGTAGGACTCCAACAGATACAAGTAGGTGGTGAAGTAAACAATGGCGCCGTTTACAACCTAAGGTTTCTTACTTCACCTGGACCTGCACACACAACAGATAGCTTTGCTCCCAACGAGTACAGAGGAGTTGTCAATTGCTCCGGCCTTGTTGTCTACAAAGGATAAAACGCACGGGATAATAATGATAGTGATAGCTGTGGAAAAGTAAACACTGAGGGTAAATTGAAGGTGTAAACAGTAGTAGGAATATGGACCGTAGTCCTATGATGTTCACTAGTGATGTCTCTCCCCCAAAAGACAATAAAATAGCCATGCGAGGTAAACAAATCACAGTTGGGCAATTGACAGGATTATGTGCGCAAACCAATGCTAATTATGCCATGCAGAAAGGAAGAGGCTCAAAAGCATGGTTCTACACCAAGAAAAGTAGACCGAAATCCATCTGCATCTACCCACTAATCATCCACCTTGACATATCTATCCAGAACACCTCGCGGGTATTAAGTTGCGAATCCCACCCAAAGTGTAAACTCAAAGAAACGGACAACTACATTAATGAACTTTGCGTAGAGTAAACAATCCTTGCACCCGCAAGTACAATTACCGTTTTTCCCCCTTGTGGAAACAACACATCCCCTAGACTCATGTTTCTGTCAGTCCAGCTAGTCATCGGGGGGGCATGAACCCACAATCATGCATAACGCTCCCTCTTGGAGTCACTACCTACTACTTGGCCAAAGCAATAAACAACAACGGAGAACATGCAAGAATTACTCAAGAACATAAATATAAAAGAAGAGAATCAAATATATAACTCAATCACCAGCTGAACATAATCTCATAATCCATCGGATCCAAGAAAACTCAACATAGTAACAGCAGAAAGATAACATAAGTGCCTTGATCATGTAGGGCAGCTCATGAGGTCTAATCCATGGAGAACAAAGAGGGGAGGAGAACATCACATAGCTACTGATCATAGACCCATGGTCCAAGGTGGACTATTCACGGTTCATCCGGGAAGCATGCATGGTGGTGGAGGAGCTCCCGGAGGTGATTCCTCCCTCCGGCAGGGTGCCGGGAAGAGGTCTTCTGGTGCTCCCGATCTTGGAAGTGCGACGGCGGCGGAAGAGAGGAGAGATCATGAAAAAGGGTTCCGTCCCCGAGGGTTTCTCATCACGGGGAATAAATAGGAGAAAGGGGGCAGCTAGAGGTGGGCCAGGGGCTCCGAGCGCACCCCTGGCGCGGCCAGGGGTGGGGCCGCGCCCTTTGGCCGCCTGGGGCCCCCTGGCTCCGCTCTGGCCCCTCTCGGGCTTTTCTCGAAGCTTCCGGTATGCTGATTTTTCCTATATTTTTCCCGGAATTTTTCTGGTACTTCTAATAAGGGGGAAACCTGCAATAGAAAATAGTAGAAAGCAGGAACTGGCACTTGGGTGCACTGATTTAATAGGTTAGTCCAAATATGATCAAAAGTGTATGGAAGTTCATCAATATCATCGCAATATCACACAAAAGAGGCATGGAGCAAGCAGAAATTGTAGATACGTTTTGGACGTATCAGCGAGCAGTCGCACTCTAGTGGCCAAAGCCTTCCGAGCAGGTTTCTACTGTCCAACCGCGATGCAAGACGCGGAAGACATCGTGCGAGGCTGCATTACCTGTCAAAAATTTGTCAGCAGGACACAAATGCTAGCATCAGAACTCAAAACCATACCCCTATCCTGGCCCTTTGCAACATGGGGACTCGACATGGTGGGTCCAATCAAGAAATCTTCAAAAGGCGGTCGAACACATCTCCTAGTATTAGTCGACAAATTCACCAAGTGGATTGAACCAGTACCAATCACCATCTCGATAGCCCTCACGACACTCAACATCATCAAGTCAATCATCCTTCGATTTGGGGTACCACACAACATCATCACTGATAATGGTACAAACTTCACAGCAGCAGAATTCCAATTTTTTTTCCAAGAACTAGGCATCAAGATCAACTACGATTCAGTCTAATGGAAAAGTGGAGAAAGCAAATGGCCTAGTATGCGACGGAATAAAAAAACAGCTCCTCAGACCACTCGATCAGGCTACAGACAACTGGATAGAAGAGCTACCCGCCGACCTCTCGAGTCTGTGCACCACTCCCAATGCCTCAACCCAGTACACGCCATGCTTCATGGTGTACGGAGCGAAGGATGTACTACCACATGACCTCAAATTTGGAGCTCCCCGAATCACGAGGTACGAAGAAGAAGCAGAAGACGCACTCATAGACGACGAAGACGTCGCAGACGACGCAAGGGACATAGCCCTAGCAAGATCAGAAGGGTACCAGGACAAGCTACGCACATACCAAAGCATCCGCCGGCGAACAACATTCCAGCTACAAGGCTACAACATCTCATACAATCGGCATACAACTGCCTTAAATACAATACATCAGCAGAAGGTATATGTCCGAGTACAGACTACAACCAAATGCCTACTGGCAAAGAGAAAATCATCGATCCCCATAACCACACGGGTCCAGACCCTCCGCCGGGTTCCTCCTAACTAGTTGTCGATCAAGAACCTTGAAAAGAGTTTGGGGGTAGTATCATGAGTACAGAAGTACTCAGCATCCAACTGTAGTGGTCAACTGAACCAGAAAGGACTTCATCACTCGTCATTCTAGGACAACTAGTAGTTTACGGTAAGGATGGGGTAAGTGGTGAGGTTGCTGCTGCACTAGCATTTATGAAGTGGCTAGTGATCTAGAGAGTAAGATAAGAAGCCAAGAATTCGATGAGGAATCGCCTCCAACAAGTCTTGCTATCAGCTACTTACGCAAAAATAACACCTATCCTATCCTTGTCCTCCTCTTCGCATCCTGACGAAGAAGAAGAAGTCAAGGCACACACACGTTGATCATGTTATATTAAGATCTCAGTTGATGTTGTCTATGAACAAGGAGTAGGTCTCAAGTCGTCCATAACCGTGGATACGGCTTCTTGAAAAGATTTAACCCTGCAGGGGTGTACGAACTTCCCATTACAAGGCTCTACATGCACGCCCATCTCTCTTAGTTGCTACCCATCACAGGCAACCATTTTATGATTTAGTTCCAAGAGATCCGAAACGACAGGTCCCTCTAGCTAACAACGAACAAATCCGGGTGGCCCCCGGTGAGTTGACATCCATCTCAGGAGCCGACCTCTCTCTCGATCTGGTCTCTACCGTATGACTCGGGTTTGGATAACCGGTGAATTCTCACATGAGTCCGGGTCCTCAGCCGGCCAGGTTGGACCAACAAGGAAACCATGTCCGGGTTGGTTCAAAGAATATCTGCCAGGAGCTACCCGACAGACACACACACGGTTTTCAAATGGTAAAATCAGCTTGGGCCACCACTAGAAATGTATGAAGCTAGGTAGGTAAGAAGAGGTGACCCCATAGCATCCCACACGCGGTTAGGCACGCTCAGTCTTAAAACCAATACCCGGAACTCGGGTCCTAGGTGACTCAAATGGAACACAGCGTCGGGCGGGATAGCCTAGACCTTCCATCCTTCATCGAATATAGTCAACATTATAATAATCATATCATCAACAACAATATAATAATGTGATAGCCCAAACCAAGGAGTAATAGGGTAGAGGGGGAAAACAGTAGGGTATGACCCCACTGCGGCTTTTAAATTATTAATAAAACAAAAAAGTACAAAGTGTCAAATACAAAAGGATTCATAGCTTGAGATAAGCCATGAAATAAAACTAAGTTACATTGTCAAGCCATTCTTTGAATGACTTAGCATACTTGGCTTTGATTCTATATCTCAAGAGTTTGAGCTCAGATAAATAGTCTTCCTTCGAGTGCAACATGGAAGGGTTCTTGTTCCTGAAGATTTTGTCATTTCTGGCCATCTAGATTGCCCAGGCAGCAGTGATAATGATCTCCATGAAGAAAGGAACATGTAGCTTCTGTCTGATGTCATCAAAAGCCTCTAGAATGGATGAATTTCTGGTTCTGGTTGGGCAAATAAAATCCCAGCATTGAGCAACAAAAGGGCAGCCCCAGAACAGGTGATGCAGAGTTTCTTCCACCTGACAGCGAAGAGTTGCACAGTTGTAGGTTTTTAAGGGGAAAGTCTTCCTTCTGAGAAGGTTTCTGGTGTTTAACCTGTCATTCAAGAGTATCCAGAAAGAGACCTTATGTTTAGGTTGACAACTGCTGTTCCAAACCCAATTAAAATGAGGAGGTACCCCTTTGTATCCAAGCATGACTTTGTAAGCTTTAGCAACACTGAAATTATGGTTGCCCCATATGTAAGTCCACTGATCTTTCCTCACAGCATTGTTCTGATGATAAGTCACACAGAAGGACTCAATGACAATCAATTCCTGTAAGGCTTGAGTCGAGAGAGGAAGAAAGAACATATCCTCAATGTATTCAGTCTCCATGAATTGTTTATCAGTGATTAGCTGATTCCTTGCAAAGGAGAAGATGTGAGGCAACAACTGGTAAAGGCATTGGGAACTCCAGAGGTCATACAAAAACAATGCAGTGGAACCATCCCCAATGTTGCATCTGGCCATGGCCTTGAAATTGTCCAGTAAATTCAGGTTGGCTTTCCACCAAAAGGATCCCACCACTTGGTTGCCAGGCAGTTGGCCATCAGCATATTAAGACTCCCAAACTAATTTAACCCAAGTAATATCTTCCTTGTTTAACAACTTGTGAAGATTCTTGAGAAGAAAAGCTTTGTTTTGGACATTTATGTTAAGAACACCTAGTCCACCCTGGTTTTTAGGCCTGCAAACTGTATCCCAAGACACCAGAGCAGGTCTTTTGTCCTCCATATTAGAACCTCTCCATAAGAAGTGTCTCAAGTATCTATTAATTTGCTGCTTGATGGTTTCAGGGAGGTCTAGGCATGTCATGAAATAAACAGCTAGGGATGAGAGCACACTCTTGACCATAACTAGCCTTCCAGCATAGGTGAGGAAATTGGCAATGCATGTGAGTCTTCTGGCCACTCTGTTAACAATGGTCATGCAATGCTCCACTTTGGGTTTTTGGATACCCAGAGGGATGCCCAAGTATGTGATTGGGAAATGTCCTCTTTGGCAGTTCAGTGTACTGATGAAATGCTCAACTCTGTCATCCTCAATGTTTATAGGGATCATGTTTGATTTATGGTAGTTAACTTTCAGACCAGAAGCACTAGAAAATGTGTTTAACAGGGCTTTGAGACAAACAAGATGTCTGGCGTCAACACTCATCACAAGTAAAGTATCATCAGCATACTGAGCAATTGGGAAGTCAGGGCAAGAGCTTAATTGAATTGGGGCAGTGATTAGTCTCAGGTGTTGTGCTTTGTTGAGGATGGATTGTAGTAAGTCACCAGCAAGCACAAACAATAGAGGAGAGAGAGGATCACCTTGTCTGACACCTCTTTTACAGTAAAACTTTTTACCTGGGACCCCATTCAGAAGAACATCAGAAGATGCAGAGCTGAATAGAAAATTCATCCAGTTAATCCATCTATCACCAAACCCTTTTGCCTTGAGGATTTGGTTAATAGCATGGTGCTCAATTGTATCAAAAGATTTTGAAAAATCTAGCTTTAGATGTAAGGTTGGAACATTTGATCTGTTGCAAAGGTGTAAATATTCAAAAGCCCAACCAATGCAGTCTTGAATTTCCCTGTTCTGGAGGAACCCATATTTATTAGAATGCACAAGCTTAAGAATGACCTTCTGCGGTCTATTAGCCAGGAGCTTAGTCAAGATTTTGAGAGTGGTATTGAGCAGTAAGATTGGTCTGAAATCATTTGGGCAACAAGGAATAAGGACTTTAGGGATCAGGGTGATATAAGAAGAATTAATGCTTTCCAAAGAGACATTGCCAGCATGAAAGTCATGCACTAGAGACATAATATCAAGCCCAGTGATATCCCAGCATTTCTTGATGAATTCATTATTAAATCCATCAGGCCCAGGAGATTTTCCATTTGGGAGCTCATCAATCACTTGCTTAACTTCATCATTAGTGAAAGGAGCCTCAAGCTGCTGTAGGAGTGCTTCATTGTTATTTGCTGTGTATAAGTCTTGGAGGTTGAAGTGCATAGAAATTCCATTAGATTGCCCCATACGACCTTTGAAGCTGTCCCAAAGAATTGTCTCCTTACCCTCATGATCAGAGACCTCATTCTGGCTGGAGTCCTGAAGCACATCAATGAAATTGTTTCTATGGTTCAGAGTAGCCTTGGCATGGAAGAAGTCAGAGCTATCATCCCCTAATTTCACCCAATTAATTTTTCCTCTCTGTCTCCAGTAGATTCTCTGACTGTCAAGAAAATCCAGTAAGTGCTTCTTAAGTAAAACCCTGCAGTTCCATTCAAAAGTGGAAAGGCACCTGAACTCCTCAAAGAGGTCAAACCAGAACATGAGCTCATTTATTCTTGTTATTTCAGACTTAAGACAAGGGGTATTTTTTGCCCAAAGTTTAAGGGCTCTCCTAACATTCTTGAACTTAGCATTAATTCTCTTTGCAGAATCTTAGAAGCCAACTGGGATGCACCAGGCATTGTTCACAATCTCCTTGAACTCCTCTCTTTTCATCCAGTGATTTTCAAATATGAAAATTTTGGATTTAGGATTTTCGGAGATTGGTTTAGCCATGGGGAGAGCCATAGAGGAAGGATAGGTGCTAGTCCAAGAGGCTGAGGTGAAGAACTAGTCCAATTTTTCAAGTAAAGGCCTCTCTTGCATATTACTCCAAGTGAATTGTCTTCCTTTAAGAGGCAGCTCCACCAGCCTCATGTTGCTGATTGAATCATTAAAGAGGAGCATGTCATTCACATCACCCCCAGGCCTGTTTCTATCTTCAGGAGCCCTGATGAAGTTGAAGTCACCCATGAAAATCCAATCCATGTCATCAGGCATATCTATGTTACCAAACCATTGAATGAACTCCTCCTTCTCATGCTGAAGACAAGGGCCATAGATGTTAGTTAAAATCCAAGTTTGATTGGACAATCTGTTGGTGAACTGGACTGACAGGGAGAACTTGTTTTAGAAGACCATTTCACCATCTAGGATTGAGTCATTCCAGGAAGTCAGGATCCCTCCAGATGCTCCACTTGAGGGGAGGAAAGAAAATTTAGAAATTCTCTTGGGGAAAAAATTTCTAAGGTACTGCAAGTTAAAGTCCTCTCTTTTAGTTTCCTGTAAGCAAATTACAGTACAAGCACTTTCCTCAATTTTTTGGTTTATGGCATTCCATTTAACTTTGGAATTAATGCCTCTCACATTCCAGTTTAGGGTGCTCCATGATCTATTGTTATTCATAGGGAAAGTGAGAGGCAAAGTTCACAGATATAGGTGCAACACCTATATCAACAGACATCTCAGAGGAATATAATCTTGTGAGTAAACCACAACTCCAAAAGCGACTTGTTAAACATCCAGGAACCCGAGTAAACATGAGCACAGGCACACTGTGTTTCAACTGCATATTACAGACTGAGGTCTCAAAATAGAACATGATTCCCATAACATGAGCATCCAAAAGAAAAGCTAAAATACTTTCCAAGTCTATTTAAGTGGTTTTGCAAATCATGGAGAAGAGTTGGAGTTTTCTTTTTACCCTTTGGCCTTGCGCACCTTAGCCAGTTCCTCCTTTGCCTTCTTCTTAGGTCTCTTGGAAAGCTTGGAGTCTAGCTCTTTGTCTCCCACCTTACAAAATGAAGCAGATAAGTTTTTGACCACTTTATTATGCAATTCAGGGGGGCTAGCATTACAAGGCAGACAATTGAAATCAGGACATGGTGGTGCCTCAAACCCAGCATTATTTGTTCTGATTCTGTCACTTCTTCTTACCTCGCTATCAACCAGGGTAGCTTTCCCCCTTCTCTTTTTGGAAATAAGACCATGCTACTCCTCCACCTCATTTTCTTTGTTGCCCAAGAGCAAGTCATGATCATCCTTCCCAGATGACTTAAAAGAAGGGGCCTGGGAAACAGGGCAACAATCAGGGATTTGAAAAATGAAGTGCTCCTCCACATAATTTTCAGTTATCATGCTGCACAGAGGGGACTTAAGAAGCTTTAATGCACTATCAAACTGCTCTGGAGAAATAAGCAAGTGAACCACAAAATTAAGCCAACTTATTGGAACTTTAGCAAGCCGAGCTCCAGCAGAATCCTGTGGTGCAAAGTGATGTTTCCAAAGGTCCATACCTTCAGAGGATAAACAAATGTTTTTCATCAAACCAGAATCAAACTTTGGGGCATCCATGGAATCACTAGCAGTTGAAACACCAAATTTGAGCAAGGTAGCATCGAACAGGGAAAATTCAGATTCCATAGTCAGGCCACTAATGTCATAATTACAGGGAATAGCAGAATTACCAACAACCAATTTAAGAGAAGATGCAGGTTCCATAGAGCATAAAGTAAAAGGGGGTGTACTCTCCACGGCATAAAAGTGGGGAACAGTTAAAGAATTCATACCAGAGGAGCTAGACTGAAAATAAGGAGAGGCCACAGGTGTGATCAAGTCCACCTGAGAAAGAGCTTGACCAGAGCACTGAACATCAGCATGGAGGTGAACATCAGTAGGAATTGGGGCCAAGTCTTCATTCAGGAAACCAGCAGAGTCATGGAAAAACAGGTTCTGGGAGGCAGCCAACTCATCTGCATTGCCAAGGTCAACCACATCCCTTTCATCATCAAGATCAATCTTAAAGAGCCCATGATCCTGCAGGTTCAGGACATGCTCAAGAACCTCCAGGTTCCAATCAAGCTCCTGAGGAGGAGGCAAGTCATTGTTGATCTGCTGCACATCATCTATGTTCACTTGAGGGATCAAACCATGGGGCACTAGATCCAAATGCTCCTCCTCATCATCAAGACCATAAGCCAACTGAATGTTGAGCAGACCAATCCCTCCAGGGACAACATGTGCAGGCAAGAGAGGCACAAAATCATCTTCATGAGGCATGGGAGCATCCACAACAAGCTCGAAAGAATTCCCAGATGCCATGGAAGTAATATCACTCTGTCCTTCTACTGGAGCATCTTGAACAATCTCAGGGTGGAGAGGAATGTGGTTAGCAGCCTGAATCTGAAAAGCCCAGTGAGCATCTTCATCTTCAGCAACATCTGCTACAATGGAAGGTGGGTTGTTCATGGCCTGAGCATGAAAACCAGGGAAATGCAGGTTGTCCATAGGCAAAGGGTGTGGGTCCACTCCTTGGGGAGGAAAAGGATCCTCCTCAGCAGGTCCTCCACCCAGGAGCTCTTGCTGCAAAACTTCCATAGAGGATGACTAGCCATCTTCCTCAAATCTTTCCCCTTCACTCCAACGGATGCTCTTGGGGATCTCATCCAAATCAGTGACCCTCACCTTAGTAATGACTCTGTCCTTGTTACCTTCATCATTCTCCCAGCTAATCAGTCTGCCAAACTTTCTCACACCCATTGCAATGTCGTCAGTGTTAATGAAATCAAAAGGAACTCCAATCATGAGAATCCAGCAGATACGATTAAAGTTGACCCTTCTCCAGTTTCTTCCCTCATTGTGCTTGATGAAAGAAAGATAAACATCACCGAAAGCATGGGGACTATTATGAACAAGCCAGTCTCTCTCTCTGACATGAGAGAGACACACATAGGCTTCCCCATAAGCGCATTGCTGGATATCACGATGCTCAAGATGCACCTCCTGCTCCAAAAACTCTTGAACCACTTCACGGACCATGGGGAAAAAAACCTCTGCAGGGCGTGGATTGATGGAGACTATCGCCCAATCTTCATGCTTCCGTGTGTGCCTGGGGAGCACCACTCTGCAGAAGCCACTGCGGCCCGGGACTTGCATGATCTCTTGGACTTGCGGGACGAAGTGTGCGGGGTCGATGGGGATGTTCGCCATTGGAGGTGAGCTAGCAGGCTCTGCTGTGGAAGAGGAAGGGGAAACGCTAGAGCTTATGAGGGAAGGTACCGAAAGGGCAGGTATATGTCTCGGTTGGAAATTAGGAAAAATATCCTCACAGAGCTCCTTGAAATTAGCACATATTCGGACCGACTGAGCTGGGCCAAAACCCATAAACCAATCCTCTACAACACCTGGGCCCCAGGCCTTCTCAGGTGGTCTTGGAAATGAGGAAAATTGAATGCAGGGGAGAATGCCGGTGAGCTTCGGCTTCGGACATGAGCGGGCTACGTGACCAAACGCGCCACATGCAAAACATTCAATTTGGCAAGGACCAGGAGCAAAATTATCTGAGCCACCAGAATTAACCGGGTCATTAACTGCAGAGGGTGTAGTAATACTCATTGAAGGGGTTGGAGTAATCCCAGGTGTCGCGTTTGAATTTGAAAGACGCTGAAAGACTGACGGCCGCTGATCACGATGCTGCGAGCTTTGGCCGGAGCTCCGGTGATCACCGTTGCGGCGGCGGACTGCAGTCCATTCTGCCTCCTCCTCTTTGTAAAAACGAGATTCCTCTCGGCGCTTGTTAAGGCTAAAAACCATCTCAAAATTTTGGGAAGAAATACAGCCAGCGTTGTAAACTTCAAACCCCACAGATTTTGACGCAAACGAGAAACAAAAAGATCTATCTCGAAGATGCATGACACGAAGACCTTGCGGGTAACCTCCAAAGCATGCATTGAGCGCCATTCTAACCGTATGAATGTCCAGACGAAAAGAGGCACGACAGAAAGAAACGACCAACTTGAACTCCCGACGGTGAGAACCAGGGGAGAAGACTACAGGGTCCCCAGAATTCAATCTCATATCGGCTTGAAACTTCTTACCTCGAGCAAAGTCAAGGTGCGGCACCATGGTGCAACTCACAAGGAGAGAGAGAGGGAGGGAGGGGGTGGCTGCCGGTGCCGGAGTGGAAGCCGACAGGGAGGTGGACGCTGGGGCCGGAGTGGCCACCGGTGAGGGACGCCTAGAGTCGCCTAGGAGAGCCTATCGGAGAGCCTATCGCCTGGTCCATGATCAGTATCGAATCGCACCTTGTTGGACATGGTTTGATCGTTGATTGGAGTAACAGGGTAACATCGTAGCATCCTAAGCAAGCATACTAAGCAGGGGCTGAGCAACGAGCAATAGTAACATAGAAGTACATGGTTTGCTGGGAGGGGACATGACTGTATCGGTTTAAAAGAGGTTGTAAACATGTGGAAGGATCAAACATCGAACCTAACCTAGACTAGCATGCAAACTGCTGGTTGAAATAGAATGGATCATAAGTAATGTATAGTCCTTGCCTGTTGATAATTTGGGTTCCGAAGGTGTAGCTGATCGCAAGCTCGCATTGTCTCCGAAGGTACCCGCGGAAGCACACAAGACGGTAAACACTAGAAAGCAATCAACGAGAAAGCATCTATTACTACGAAGCAAACACGAGCAAGCATCAACAAGAAGGCAACACGAGAAATCGCACCTACCGTCGAGAGCGGTTACTAACATGTTAAGTGGAGTACTCGTCACACACGACGATACCGCACGTTTAGAAAGGTTCAATTTGTTTAGCTACAGGTGATCAACAAAGGTTGTTAACATGACAACTCAAGCAAGCATGGCATAGCACACAAACATGACAAGAGGTGAAGCAAAAATTAAACTATCTATGCTAGTCAATTTAAGTGAGGCACAACCTAAACATGGCATTCCACTAAGTGTCTCACGATGATTAAAGGATTTGGTACTGTTGTGCCCTAAACCATATTTTAGGTTGGTTAACAGCATCAAAAAATAGCATAAACACAAAGTAGACGAAAAAATAATCAATTTACATATAAAGAACACTCCAAACGGAGTTACAGATAAAAAGATATAAGCAAAACAAGTTTGGAACACAATCTGCCAGCATCGGGAAGCACACTTTAGAGCAACAAATAAACAAGTAAAAGGTTGCAAACATGCACAAAATGATATGCAACTAAAGTAGACATGACAGGTAAGGCATGTCAAAAGGAATCATGCAAATAGGCATCATGGATCACTAGTTACAGCCCAAGCAAAAAGAAATAATACATTACTAGTCTAGGACTTAGTGAAAATCAGGGAAACAGGGCAGAAACTGTTATTTTCATGCTGTATAAACAGGAGCAAAACTATATGTAAAAGTGCAGCAACATGACATAGAAATATATGAGCATGGAGTAGGCATGATGGTGATACGGTAAAATTAAGAATCATGGTCATAGGCATAACAGATCAAAAGATATTAAGCTTGCAACATGGCATTAGAAAGTTACAAACTTAGTGAAAAATAGTGGTGGCTGTCAAAACAGTGGCATAGCAACTTTGGGGCTAAAAATAACTATGACCATAAATGTAAAGATGACAATGCAATACATATAATGGAAGTAGACATGATGCTTAACACACACAAAAAATAATCAACATCCTAGGCCTCATGGATGTGTCACAATCATCAAGCACACTTGCAATAAATAACAGCAGCAGCACTTGACAGAAAATTAGTAGTAGTTAACACTCTGATGCCCACTTCAACACAGATTAACAACATCAAGATGACCTCAAATCAAAATGCTCACAAAATATGGATTGAAGTACACACAAAATCGAACGATTTTCCTTTTGGGCGCAACGTGATCCGGGCTACGGTTTAATCTCAATACTACTCGCAAAAAAGCATCAGCAACACAATTTTTCCAGACTTAGAAAATTTTACAGGGGCTAGCCAAAGAAACAAAAAAGAGGGACGAGCCTCTCACCCTGGGCCTCGGCCCAAATTGGCCTGCGCTGGATCTGGACCGGTTGGCGGCTGGGCCATGGGGCGCCTGGGCCTTGCGGGGCATACCGATGTTGGGCCGCCGGGGTGCACCTGGCCCATGCGGGCGGTCTGCTTGGCTGGATCGGGACAGGTGCGACATCCCGAGCGGGAGCTCGCCGGCGGCGGCGACCAAGCTCACTGGAGGCTGGGCCGGCTGGGACGGGCGCAGAGGAGGCGGATCGTCGGCGGCCGTGACCTCGTGTGGGCGGCACGGCGCTTGGGCAGCGCGACGGCGCGAGCTCGGCCCGTGGCCGAACCATGGCGCGGCGGCTCGGACCTCCGGCCGCAGCGGGCGGTGATGGTTCCCTGCGCTGGAAAGGCAGAGGGGTGAGGAGGAGAGTACGGCAGAGATGAGGCTGGACGGAGGAGAGGTGGCCGCGGGCACGCGGTGGTTGAAAACCGGTGACGGCGGCTGCGTGCCCACGGGCAAGAGGTTGGAGGATAGGTAGGAGAGAGAGAGAGGTGGGGGCTAGGGCGCATCTGGGCCGTTGGATCAGCCGATCCGACGGTCCAGATCGCAAGGAGTTAGGTTTTTGGGGAAAATTGTGCAAAATGCAAAAATTGGGGCTAATGTGAGGGGGGTGGCTGCATATTTTTGGCTAGGGAACCCTAGAAAAGGGTGGGGGAGTGGTGGTGTTTAGATAGCCCAGGTGGCTGGCAGTTTGCAAAAACATCCCCGGTTTTTCTCTCGTGTGCGCGGTGTTTACATTTCTGACCGTCGGGGGTCCGCAAGACCTCCGATTCGGGTAAAACTTCGAACTGCGCGATCAACGCGTTTAGCCGGCGGCGTTCACCTCACGCTGGAACCGATCCGAGAACACTTTCCGGCGCACTATAAAATAATCCGTTTAATTATTAAACGGGGTTTTCGTTCCGTTGGCTGCGGCTGGTCTCGTGCGGGTTTTTTGCGACGGTGATCGGGTGAAACCCGTTGTCACAAAGGTCGAGTGTCAGGGTGGCAAGGGTCGGTCTCCGTCCGGTACGAGATAAGAGGGGGGGGGGGGAATAATCGCCGATCGATAAATCGGGAATGAAAAAACCGCAAACAAATCAGACAATGAAACAATTTACACCGAAAACAAAAATTTTAATTATTGTGAAATCTGGGATGTTACACCCCCCAGGAGCCTTTCTCTTACGTGAGGACACTACTCTAGCAATCGGGGGCTCGAGCGGAGACTCCCCCCCCCCCCGAGGTGCTTTTCATTTATGCGACGAAACTAGTCTATCACTCGGGGGCTTGAGCGCAGACTCCCCCTCCCCCGAGGCGTTTCTTGCTTACACAACGATACTACTCTAGCACTCGGGGGCTCGAGCGCAGACTCCCCCCGAGGTGATTTTCGCTTACGCAACGATACTAATCAAGCACTCGAGGTCTCGAGCACAACCCCCCCCCCCCCTAGGCGCTTTTCTCTTACGGGACGATACTACTCCTGCATTCGGGGGCTGGAGCGCAGAATCCCCCCTCGAGGCGCCTTTCTCTCACGCGCCAACACTACTATAACACTCGAGAGCTGAAACGCAGATCCCCCGAGGCATTTTTCACAACGACAACACTTTGACGCTCGGGTGCTCGAGCATAGACTACCCCTCGATCCCGAGGTGTTTCTCTCCTTATGAAACGACAATACTTAAAGAGCATAGGGGCTCATGCACAGGCTCACCCTTCCCTATGAAGAAGTCTTCCCCTACCAAAACAATGTTTTTCGACACCCGAGGGCTCAAGAATGAAACTTAACTTTTACCCAACGAGTTTTATCCCCACCCACCGACAGCCTTGCATCATCCAAAACCGTACCAAAAATCAAGGAGCAGCACATAGCATAAAAGGGAAAAGGGGCCTCTTTTCCGGAAACACTAGAACCCCTAGAAAATGATTGCACCAATAAAGTAGGAGTGGTCACTTCAGTTTCTAGTCTTCAACCAATCACAAGCGATCGACCAAAGACTCGGGGATACTCCCATTAGGAGCGCCGCTGCGCACCCAACGAGTTCCACAGAGTATTTCTAGCCTATGCTCAACTCTATGAGTCGAACATAGCCTCGGGGGCTACTCCCATTGGGAGCGCTGACGTGCACCCGATATCATTACAAGGATCAAGGGAATACAAGGCCAAGCACTCGAAGACAACTTGACATATCAAAGGGGAACCCTAAGTCTGCAAGGATCATCCTCCTTACTTCCTGACCCTGTTGACCTTGATCTACCGGCGCACCCGCTTGGTTGGCCACTTGACATCCGAGCCCTCCTTAGAACTAGAGGAGCAAGAACCACCAGCCGAGGAGTCGGCCGAAGATGAAGCCACATGTGAACCGCCAGGAGAAGAAGGAAGAGAAATTGAAGCACACCTCGATTCCCCATAACAGTCGCTGGTCCAGCTCTCCCAACACGGGTCCAGACGATTTCCACTAGCATCAAAAGCACGAACGCTGAGAGTATATTCACCTTAGAAACGATAACAAAGACTATCACCATCGCGTCGATTTAGACGACAAGAAAACAATCTCCAACCAGACCCCAAGAAAATCAAGAACGAGCTATAAACTTCAAGCTCTATCCATAAGAGGGATTGAGAGAACCCTTGAAGCCGAAGACAAAGGCCTCTCAAATTGAGATCGGAAACAATGGGAGAAAAATAAAATGCAAGAGGGATCCGATTAACAGTTCGGCTCAGAATCCGCAGAAGAAAGTCGTAGCGCCAGATGCCTTCCTCCAAAGCAGCAAGGGCATGCACCATTGCAGCGGCACCACGCCCACAAGAAGAACGAGGAGCACGGGCACCACGAGAAGAACGGACAGAAGAAACACGACTACCACGCTTTGGTGCCATATCAAGAAAAAAGAGGAGAAGGGGATGGAAGAATGACTACAACACAATGCAGTAGTAGCACTTATATATGCCGAGACGAGGGCAAAAGAGGAATGCTAAAGGAAATCACAACGGCGCCACAATCAATGGCCAAGGCCGGTGCACGCAACGCTATTAATTCTGAGATAGGACGCCCCTTCACATCAAGAAAATTTAAAGGGCATAAAATCTCCCGCGTTTCCCACGCATCCCTCAAAAACCCAACAGGAAGCAGCGGAGAAGGATTGCAATGCAGTATCCAAGACATCATTATGACTACAGAGAAGACGTGACGGTTCAGAAATCAGCCACCGTCATCAAGAACGTCACCAAGTGCATCATTACGACCCCTGACATTGGCTCCAAATAAAGGATGATTCAAGACAAGTCATAGTCAAAGCCCATCACTGGAAAGATGCCCTACTTTTCAGGTTTCTCATTTCAAATTTTTAATCTCACCAAATATTTAAACTCCCATCGGGAGCGCCCGGTTATCACGGTAACAGAGCACGGACCAAGCCTCGAGGACGCGAGTGGTCACCCCCTCCAACAAGAACAAGTTCATCTACAGAGTTCGGGTGCTCCCTCACCCAGATGATGAAGTGCTCGAGTGGCTACTCACACTAAATAGCAAGGCCCGAATAATACCCTGAAGAACAATCCGCCCGAGCAATCGAGTGCACCACGGGTGCCTACGCTGTTAGCTCACTCGACGACTATCCGAGTGGGTGCATCTCTTATCAACTCCTCGCATGAGCTCACAAACGCTCCGCGGGTGACTACTGTTAGTCCACTTGATTTGTTTCTCCTAGTGTGTGCATTTCTAATCAGGCTCCGCGCCTCTAAAAATACAATGCCTGGGTTGCGACACACTACGCCCCAGATGCCGCGCAAGCTCGCACATAGGTAAGACCCCGCTACGCAGTCAGCCGGGCCGGGACTTTCCACAGCGTGACTTCACTCCCGATGTTATCCATGCGCGATGAATGAAGAGAATTGAGCCAATGACGGATGATTTAAGGCTATATTTGGTGAGACCCGCATCATTGATCCTGTAAGCCCTGCAACGGCATGGATCTTGCTAGACACCGGTTTTATCCAAGTTTGTGTCGCGGGACACATGATTGATTGGGTTACTGAGGTATTTTCCACTATCGCAATTTACCAACGCTCGATCATTCGAGTACTTTGGGCCCTATCATCTTATCATCCCTCGAATAAACTATCTTTCTTGGCTAACAACCGACGACTCGCAACAACGCGACACGTATAGAGGCGAATGCTTTTTGATTTGGGTCCCTGCGGGACTCTTCGAGTCCCCTAGGCACTCGGGGGCTACTAACGAGGGGGTGTCCCCACGACTCTTACGGATGAGGGTACCTGGTGCCCATCAAGACAGAAGGCCCGTTGAAAGCCTCGACAGGTCCACAACTGGCCCACTCGAGGCACCCACGTAGGAGTCCTCGACGACTATGGAACCTTCGACTTGGCGTCCAAGACTAAAACTAGATTAGGCAACTAACTCTATAAACCTAGATGGACTCCCTGCGACCCAACCTAGTATATAAAGTCTGGGAGAGGGGACGTCTAGGGCATCCAATCTCATAGCAACAACTCCGGTCCCGAGCGAACTCGCCTCGGCCGCCACTGTAATCACTTCCATCATAATACAAAAGACCAAGAAGTATGGGTTTCACAAATCGACGACCCTAAACCTGGGTAAATCCCTATCTCCTGTTAGCCGACGAGTATCGCCAACCTACACGTCCTCTCTACGATCTAACCCAGGGTTCCTAACCATGGGATTTGGTGAGGTCAATCCTCGTCAGTTGTTGTTCTAAAATAAATCGTAAACACCTTCCTTTACAATGTGAGTTTAATGAAAATGAGATCATATCTTCTTACGCTAAAGGTGCTTATGATTACTTTGATGTTGAACAGATTGAAGATTTTTTTTTTTGCTTTTAAGGGTGCTTATGAGATTGCTTCTTTGATGGAAAAGTATTACAATACTATTCACAAGTCTGAAAACTTTGCAGACCTTGCTTATTGCTTTGAGAATTATATTTGCAATGATTATATTGAAGATTTTAAAAAAAAATTGTTGCCCAAGAAGAGGCTAATAATTGCTATGATGAGGAATCCTATGATTCCGAGAGCTCACTTGATACATCCCTTTCTCATAAACTTGATACTTGCTTTGTTGATGGCCATGATGCCTCTATGGATGATGCTTACGAAGACGAACTTTGTATAGTTCCTTATTTTAAGCATGAAATTATTGCTATTGCACCCACACTTGTTTGTCCTATTATCCTTTTGAAATCTCCAACTCATATTCCGGAGAATTGTGCTCTTATTATGGCTCAATGTGATGGGTTGAATTTATCTTATGATAGTGAAAACCATGTTGAAAACAATACACGTGTGATAGTTATATTCTTTAAGTTGTTCATGATACTACTGAAAATTATTTTGAGAGAGGAAAGTTTGGTTGTAGAAACTTCCATGTTACAAAAACACCTCTCTTTTTATTGAATGTTTTGAAGTCATTTTTGTTTCACCTTCCTATGCTTTTCGGTTTGTGCTTCTTTGATTTATTTTCTTACAAGATGCCTATGCATAGGAAGTGGGTTAGGCTTAAATGTGTTTCATATTTTCTTATTTATGCTCTCTTTTGCTTCAAATCCCTATTTTTATGAGAGCATCTTTTAAAATCTTCATGCCTAGCTAAAAGGCATAAAAGAAAGCGCTTATTGGGAGGCAACCCAAAATGCTTTTAGTTTCAGTTTTAGTGGTCTTGATGCTTGTTACTACTGTAGCAACATCATTGTATCTTTATTTTCAAGCTTTGTGCCAGGTTTAGCCTCCGGTTGGAAGAAAGATCAAAAGTTGTGACATGTTGTCCAAAAGCAGATTCTCTCTGCTTGACAAAAAAATTCACCAAAAATCACCAGATCATCTTTTTGATCTGATTTTGTTTGATAGTATGCTCTATACAATTGTCTTTCTGGCATCTATTCTCAGTTTTTTGATTTGAGTTGCAGAAGTGCTCCAAAAAAATTATTTACTACCTGCTGGTTTGTTTTTCACACATTCTGCCACGTTTTGCGTTTTCTTTATTTTGCAAATCTGAAGCTTGCTTTTTCTTTGCAAAAACTTTTTTTCAATCTTGAGAAACAGTATCTCTTCATGAAAATCTTTATTTCCTGTAGAGGAAAATTATTTATTTATGGGTACTAACCACTATAATCAGCTTATGATGAGTTTCGTATGAAGGGAGTTTTCAACTATGCGAAGGAAGTTGATGAAAGAAGATCCATGAGTGTCAAAAGCTCAAGCTTGGGGATGCCCCATGCACCCCCAAGAAATATCCAAGGAGACTCAAGCATCTAAGCTTGGGGATGCCCCCGTGCATCCCCTTCTTCATCAATAATCATCAGTTCGTCCTTCTCCATGCTATATTTCTATCACTTCATATGTTATGTGCTATGATTGGAGCGTCTCGCTCTTTACTTTTTAGTTTGATTTAGTTTTTCTTGCTGTTCATAACAAGTTGGATCCTAGCCTGCATTGTTTGGGAGAGAAACACGCTCCACTCCACCCTAGAACACAAGATAGGTTGCATGATTATCTTTGATTGTGTGTTCTTTATCTTTTCTTAGCTGCTGTAATGCATAGCTCTTAGTAATCATGCTTATTTTTTAAGAGATTTTATTTAGGTTATTGCCTTTGGAACTTTTCTTGAGTTATCATGCTTATTTTGTTTAGATAGTTGGTATTTTTCACTGAGTTGTGTGTCTTCACTTGAGTAGGCAATGTAGGTTGCTATTATAAGTATAGTAGTAGCTTGAAATAGTTTTGAGGTATTGGTCATGTTTGGAATTCCTAGAGCTTGAGCCTAGAAGTGATAGGCGTCGTATGTTCGGCAATCCGTGTTTATTTTCGAAAACTAAAAAAATATTAGTTAAGAACTCTAGCTACTAGCTAGATGGATTGCTAACCTTTGGAGGGGTTGGAATATATAGAGTACCCTCACGGACCATCAGTTGAGGATGCACAAGGATAACCAGAACCCTATACACTCCTCGTCGGGATATTTGTCTCTTTTTGAACCACCTGATTAGATAGAGAGTTACCGATAATAAGTGCATGAGTTCCTTGGACTAATGCGAGTATTCGATTGTTGGAACTTCCACCTTCCATATTTTGCTAGCCTCTTCGGTACCGTGCATTGCCCTTTCTCATCTTGAGAGTTGGTGAAACTTCGCCGGTGCATCCAAACCCTTGGCATGATACGCTCTGTAATCATAAACCTCCGTATATCCTTCTTTAAAACAGCCACCATACCTACCTATCAAGGAATTTCCATAGCCTTTCTAACATACATTGCTATGCAATATCCATCATCTCATGACTTGATCTTCATATCATTATTGCTTTTTCTTGACCGAGGAGCCACATGCTAGTTGGGCCTTGACCTTATAATTGCTACATGACACGCTAGTATGATTGCATATCCTGCTACACTGGTAGAGGCATACATTTTTCAGTTTTATTTATGTTGAGTACTTCTTGTAAAGTGTGTGATCTTCTATATTCTTGTAAAATATATAGTGTTGCCCTTAAAGTGAGGAAGAGATCCCAAAGAGGACAAATTAAAATATCCCAAAAGAGGAAAAATGAGAGATAAATAGAAGGAGCCAATGAGGCCACATAAATACAAAAAAGGAAAAAAACAAAGAAAAAAATAAAAAGAGAGAAGGGGCAACACTAATATTCCTTTTGAAAGATCCACAGTCGTACTCCAAAGTTATATTTGAACTCCATAGAGATTTTCATATCATTCATGCATAAGTATGTGGGGATCCTTACACTATAGAACTTGGCTTGCATATTCCAAGGATGAGCCTCCTCGAATGAGCTCCAGGTCTTCATGAGAAAGCAAGTCGGATGCACCCCCACTAGTTCCGTTGCATGGCAATTCCTACTCCTCACATCATATCTATCATTTGGATTTCTCTCGCCTATGATTGTGCTCATTAATGTGAGAATTTCAGACCTTTTTTGTCTTCCTTCCCCATCATTATTCTCTTTGCCATCCTAAGTGCCAACATATCTTGCTTGCGCTCATCCATTGCATGAGTGCTCAAAGTCGAAAGGGAAAGGATCAATTTGACTTGTGCCTTACTAGTGGTCTGGGGATGAGTCAAAATAAGATCCCGAAGGAGACCAAGAGTGAATTTTTAGTTGATTGAGTTCTGAATTAAACTATATAGTATTTTTATGCTCTAAACCCATCTCCCACTTCTTGCACGCATACACCATTTGAAGAGATTCGAGTCACGGACAGTGAGCGCTCTTGCACCTTTATGTTCTTACTTTGCAAGTCTCAATACTAGATATAGACTCTTGCTTGTTATTTTCTTGAGTTGAGTTTCATATCTTACTTGCTTTACTTTGAAGTTCTTATATGTGTTGGTAGCATGTCACCACAGAAATTATTCGTGCTATTATTTACCTGCTCGAGAACGAGCAGGAATTAAGCTTGCGGATGTTGATACGTCCCAAACGTATCAATAATTTCATACCTTTTTATACATATTTGGCCTAACCTACTAACTCAGTGTACCAATCCCAGTTTCTGTCTGCTGATGTCTGTGAATTGCATGTTTATACCCATATTTACAGTGCCCAAAAAATTCCAAGAAAAATATATAAAAATTTTGCGTTCCAGAAGACTCTCAAGGCCCAGAGGGGAGCCGGAGGGGTGCGGCCCCACCCTAGATCGCGCCAGGAGGCCGCCTGGAGGGGTGGGACCCCCCTGGTGCCCTCCTTTGGCCTATATTTACTCCTCGGTATAAAACCCCTGAAAAAAAGACCCCGTATCATGAAATTCTCCATTGTTCCATGCCAGGACCCGGGGTATGCGTATGTAATTCTAGTCACAACTCAATCATATGGAGAGCCGAGAGACATACCCACTTGTCTAAGCAGACAAGGCCAAGTACAAGACACTCTCAGAAACGTCAAACGTGAGGGGCATTCCATCCAGGCCCGGATTATCAACTGAGATGGGTCCTCATCGTCCGCTCACAAATCTAAATGCTTATGGGTGGTGAAATACCATACTCATAGAAAAGTCGCCTCAACCATATTGTCGATTGAACCATAACATTTACATAACAAGACTCCAACCCGATGCACCTAGTCGGGGTCTCGGGCGGGCTCAATCATACAACAAACTATGCCACGTGACAGAGTCACAAGAAATCACATCGCAATGCCCCAAGTTGCGCACATCTAAGGGACATTTGGTGTATGAAAGACCGCCGGAGAGAACACAACTAAGCTATTGAACCCCACACTAAGACTTGCACGTCATAACCATACACGCAGCATGCACTTCTTGTGTAAACAGCAGGTACTCATCACATGAACTCTACAAAGTATACAACTTTATTTACTTGGATATAGAGTACACAAAGAGATCACATGACTGTGATCCAACATTACATCAAACAACAGAAGCAAATTAGGTCTGAGTACAGACAAGATTAACAAATGGCTTAGAGAAGCCTGCTAAACATACAAGCCCTTCCACGAGGGACCAAAATGCTGTCTGGAACTATACTAGCTTAGTCCACGTTGATCTTTAGGAAGGTGACTCCATCGGGGTCTGGGTTCTCTTCTAAAAACATAAATAAGAAAACTTGAGTACAAAGTCGTACTCAGCAAGACTTACATCAAAATTATAATACTCATGCTCAAGTGTCAAGGTAAAGGGAGGGGGTGGGGTTTAATGCAGAAGTGCCAGCTTTGACTTGGCTAGTCATCTACTATGAATACCAGAATGAGGTAAGAAGCGTACTCGAGTCCATCTATCCAAGTCTCCAAACAATACACCAGTATGGATCCTTCCTCGACTTCCCACGAGGAAGCAAACCATAGCACCCACACTTATAATCTTGGCAATTTTAGAGTAACCATTCAAGTTGTCTATGATCAAGTATAGGTCTCCAAGTAGTCCATAACCACGGACACGACTATTCGAATAGTTCATTAACCCTGCAGGGGTGTACTGCTACACACACTCGCGCATCATTTACCGACTGGGAGTGGACCCTTCAACCGAGTACCGGCGAGGATGTTGCCACGACACTTCACTCACGACACCATCTCTAGTCCTAGGGAGTCGCCTGACGAGGGGGTGACCCCAAGACTCCTACAGATAAGCCTACTTGGTGTCCCTGAAGATAGAAGGCCCATGAAGACCCGCCTGGAGCCGCCTTGGCCCGCTAGTTGGCACCGACACAGGAGTCTGCGACTCACAAGGAAGGTGCAAAGACCTGTCGTACGGATCAAGCTAGGGTTAGGAAAGCTTACCTGTAAACGTAGATGAACGCCCCGTGACCTAGCCCATTATATAAGGGCTAGGAGGGGTGACGCCAAAAGGCATCCAATATCATCTGTAACCCTAGCCTTGAGCGCTCCAGCCTTGGCATCCACTGTAATCGCATCTCCCTCATCAATAATATCGAGCAGGAACGTGTCCTCCTGTTTGCCGAAGAGATATCGTCCAACCTGTGCCTCTCATGACTAAGCCAGGGTCCCTGAGCATGGGATTTTCCGGGGTTGATCCCCGTCAATTGGCGCTGTCTGTGGGAACCACACAGGTTGGGATCACGATCTCGGCGGTCCCGTCTTCAGCAAGCCACAACTCAACGGCAAGAACCAGATCTAGCCCACTCGAAGGATTCAAGATCACGTCGAACATCTTTGCCGCCCCAAGATCGCTCGGGCTACAGCTGTGCCAGGACCGATACTATGGTAATGGCCAAGCGCAGTGTCAGCAACGAAGGAGTCGACGACCTAGTAGAACGGCGAGAGGCCTCTACGAAGGAATTCCACTCGACGAACAGCGATGCGCAACGGAGGACTCGCAAATCTTTCGACAACCCACCGCCGCCCGGGCACCCGCCGCACATCAAGACGATGACTACGAGATCGAAACCAGCGATCAGCAGAACCATCACCAAGGAGAAAGGAATCGACGACCCAAAAGGCGCGCACGGAAGATCTACAGCGAGGCCCCACTGAACGAGCCACGTCACGCAGCCGTGCAACCGACGACCACTCGACGACACGCCGTCGCACGAGCACCTTCCGCCTGCCGGGACAGCGACTCCGAGACGCCGGTGGGCGAGTACTATGACCCAGATCGAAGGCCAGATGAATTCGCCAACCTCATCAAGAACTAAGACATGAGTCGAGGAATCGAAACCGACCCTCGGTTCCACGAACACCCGGAGGATCACGAGCAAATCTTCAGAATCTCAAGAAGGAAGAGGCACGCCGGATCTAGCAAAATCACGGCTAGAGAGCATCTAGCAGGACCCTGCATGATCCAAATCTTCGAGGATGACTGGGAACGCGTCATGTCAGGTCACACTTTGAGAGACTGTCACCTTTTCAACGAGCTAGCCGACGACCTCAAGAAAGAGAAGCAGAAAGAAGACAAGTGCAACCAGCAACCCGAACAATCGCCGCCCTCAAGCCCGGAAGGACGTCACAGCCCGCTGCAAGGACATGTGCTCATGATCCAAGAGGGAAGGGCGCCGCAGGCACAACGCGACGCCTAGACCCTGCAAGCTAGAGAAGCCGAGAGCATAAACATAGTCGAAGTCTACCAGCTACATGACGCGGAGACCAGCATCACGTTCTCACAGGACGACCATCCACCCGCAGTCCCAAGACCGGGGCACGCGCCCCTGGTCCTCGATGCACAAATCGGAGGATACGACATGGATAGGGTTTGCATGGACGGAGGCAGCAGCATGAATATAATCTTCACCAGCACCCTGCAAAAGATGTTGATCCCACGATCAGTATGGAAGAAATCGAGCACCGTGTTACACGGGATAGTCCCAGGAGAAGCAGCCACATCCCTCGGAGTCGTCGAACTTGAAGTTGTCTTCGGCAACCGACGCAAATTCGCAAAGCACGTCCTCGAGTTCGAAGTACTCGACTGGCAATCACAGTATCACGCCATATTGGGACGACCAGCATTCGCGCAGTTCATGGCAGTTCCACACTACGCCTACCTGAAGCTCAAGATGCCAGGATCAACGGGAGTCCTCACGATCAACGGAAGCTTCATCAAATCAGATCAATGTGACCGTGACTTTCACAAAATCTCCGATACATTCGGAGCCGAACAAGAACTCAGAGAAATAGCCATGGTGACGGACAAGAGTACCTTCCCATTGGTGCCAAAGCGAATCTAAGGAGTACGGACGCGACTTCAGCATCGACAGCGACACAGTCACTCATGAAGTGCACCCGACGGACCTGTACAAAACAGTCCGCGTGTACGCCCACCTACCAGAGGAGCAGGCTACGGCGCTCGTCGCTTTCCTTCGAGATGAGTGGGAAATATTCGCCTGGTGCCCAGCCGACATGCCTGGAATACCACGCGAATTTGCGGAGCACGCCCTACGCATCAAGAAAAACACGAAGCCGGTGAAGCAAGCTCTGAGACGATTCTCGGAGCCCAAGCGCAGACCAATCGGAGAGGAAGTCAACCGGTTACTCGACGCCCAGTTCATCCGAGAAACGAAGAAAGCCATCTGGATAGCCAACTCAGTGCTGGTGCCCAAGAAACACACGCACGTGCTGCGCATGTGTGTCGACTACGAACCAGTCAACAAGCATTGCCCGAAGGACCACTTTCCCCTGCCTAGAATCGATCAGATAATCGACTCGACAGCAGGGTGCGATCTACTTTCCTTTCTTGATGCCTACTCAGGGTACAACCAGATCAGGATGAAGGAAGAAGACGAAGAGCACACATCGTTCATCACCACCTATGGCGTATTCTGCTACAGGACCATGCCCTTCGGACTCAAGAACGCAGGCGCCACATACCAGCGAATGATGCAGGCCTGCCTAAAAGAGCAAATCGGAAGAAATGTGCAAGTCTATGTGGATGACATTGTCATCAAGACCTGCAAAGCAGCCACACTACTCGACGACCTGCGCGAAACCTTCGCAACGCTCAACAAATACAGAATCAAACTCAACCCAAAGAAGTGCATATTCGGCTTACCGGCGGGGAAGCTGCTCGGCTATATGGTCTCTGCCCGAGGAATCGAGGCAAACCCTTAGAAAGTCCAAGCCATCGTCCAAATGCAAGAACCAACCAACGTCAAAGGAGTACAGCAGCTCACTGGATAACTCGCAGCCCTAAGCCGCTTCATCAGCAGGCTGGGAGAACGCACACTGCCTTTCTATCAGCTGCTCAGGAAAGGAGAGAAATTCGAGTGGACGGAGGAAGCCCGCCAAGCATTCGCGGACCTGAAAAAGACACTCTCGACCCCACCAATCCTTGCGGTACCCAAGGAACGAGAGAAGCTATACCTCTACGTGGCAGCACGCAACAGTGTAGTAAGCACAACACTCGTTGTCGAACGCACAGAAGAAGGCAAGGTCCAGAGCATCCAGAGACCAATCTACTACCCCAGCATGCTCCTGACCAAATCCCAGCAGCGGTACCCGCATTATCAGAAGCTACTACTGGCCGTCATCATGACCTCAAGAAAGGTGTCCCACTACTTCGACGAGCACCCTATCACAATCGTGAGCAGCGCACCACTCGCTGACATACTCAACAATCCGCGGGACCTGCAGTTCAAGCACCCAACAGCCATCAAAGCCCAAGTACTCCCAGATTTCCTGGTCGAGTGGAAGGAGGTTCAGACACCAGGCCCCCCACACCTATCAAGTTCATGGTCAATGTTCTTCGATGGGTCCAATAGACAACAAGGAGCCGAGGCAGGAGTTGTGCTCATCTCCCCCAAAGGAACAAAGCAAAAAATAAGTCCTCCAGATCAACTTCAGCCACGCCTCCAACAACGAAGCAGAATACGAGGCACTCCTCCATGGCATGCGCATGGCCAAAACTGGCGGAGCCACTCGCCTCATAATCTACGGGGACTCCAATCTCGTCGTCCAGCAGACGATGAGAAACTGCAACGCAATAGCCGACAACATGGCGGCTTACCAGAAACTCTACAACGCACTCGAAGGAAGTTTCGACGGCAGCGAGATCAACTACATCACCAAGGCCAATAACACAGAAGCTGACGAACTCGCGAACATTGGTTCGACCCAAGGACCAATACCACCAGGCGTTTTTCTTGAAAGCATCAGCCAGAGATCCATCAAGGTACAGGCAGCAGCACCTGAAGCTGTCGTTGACGGCGAGGACGCAACAGACCTGGCGCAGGTGGCACCAGCAAGCCCATCAAAAGGCACAAGCACTAGCACACCCGACAGCACAGCTCCGACAGAGCTCGAAGGACCTGTCTGGGCAAAACCGTTCCTCCGAATCCTAATCGAAGGTACGCTACCGCAAGACGTGGCCGACGCACGACGCATCAGCCGACGATCCAAGGCATTCATGGTGATCAACAAACAACTATACAAGCGCAGCATCACCCAGATACTCCAAAGGTGCATCGACGAAGAGGACGGCAAAGCCCTACTGCTCGAAATCCACGAAGGCACCTGCGGGCACCATGCGAGCAGTCGAGTACTCGTGTCCAAAGCATTCCGAGCCGGGTTCTATTGGCCCACAGCCATGAAAAACGCAGAGGAAATCGTGTGACGTTGTGTCGCCTGCCAGAAATGCGCCAACAGGCCACACGCTCCCGCCTCAGAGCTCAAGACCATACCACTATCCTGGCCGTTTTCCACCTGGGGGCTCGACATGGTGGGCCCACTCAAGAAATCATCAAAGGGCGGAAGGACACACCTGCTCGTCGCAGTCGAGAAGTTCACCAAATGGACCGAAGCAGTGCCCATCACCAGCTCCACAGCCCTCACGGCTGTTAACTTCATCAAATCGATCATCTTTAGGTTCGGAGTGCCACACAACATCATCACGGAAAACAGCCGCAGAATTCCAGAACTTTTGCGAAGAACTGGGCATCAAAATCAATTATGCATCAGTCGCGCACCCGCAGTCCAACGGCCAAGTGGGAAAAGCAAACGGCCTTGTATGCGGGGGAATCAAGAAGCGGCTCCTCGCACCAATCGAGCAAGCCGCCGGCAATTGGGTAGAAGAACTCCCCGCGGTACTATGGAGCCTACGAACTACACCAAACAACGCGACCCAGTACACACCCTTCTTCATGGTGTACGGGCAGAGGCAGTACTACCACATGACCTCAAGTTCGGAGCACCTCGGGTCACCGGGTACGAAGTAGAAGAAGCAGAAGAAGCATTACAAGATAACAAAGATACAACTGACGAAGCAAGAGATACAACCCTGGAAAAATCAGAGGGATACCAGGACAAGCTACGCACCTACCAAAGCAGTCGCTTGCGCACTAGAACCTTCAACAAAGGTGACCTAGTCCTACGGCTGATACAAGAGAAGGTCCATAAACTTGCCCCCCAATGGGAAGGACCATTTATAGTCTCATAAGTCATCGGAGGTGGCGCATACAGGCTGAAGAACCCGAAGACAGACGAGGATGTGGGTAACCCATGGAGCGTAGCAAACTTGCGACTGTTCTATCCAAGTCCCCATCGGTCAGATATGACCGGCAACTCATGTAGCCGCTCGACCGCAATAAAATAAATGTTGCCAAAATACTGCCATCACAAAGCACTCGTGGGTTTAAGAATAAAATCCCCCCGAGAGACGCTATTGCCTACGTGACCCTAACCAAAGCACTCGGGGGCTTTAGAATAAAATCCCCCCGAGAGACGCTATCGCCTACGCGATCTTAACCAAAGCACTCGGGGGCTTAAGAATAAAATACCCCCGAGAGACGCTATCTCCTATGCGATCTTAACCAAAGCACTCGGGGGCTTAAGCATAAAATCCCCTCGAGAGACGCTATCGCCTACGCGACCCTATCCAAAGCACTCGGGGGCTTAAGAATAAAATCCCCCCGAGAGACACTAGCGCCTACGCGATCTTAACCAAAGCACTCGGGGGCTTAAGAATAAAATCCCCCTGAGAGACGCTATCGCCTACGCGACCTTAACCAAAGCACTCGGGGGCTGAAGAATAAAATCCCCCCGAGAGACACTATCTCCTACGCGATCTTAACCAAAGCACTCGGGGGCTTAAGCACAAAATTCCCCCGAGAGACGCTATCGCTACTCAAGCGATCTTAACCAAAGCACTCCGGGGATTAAGAGAAAAATCCCCCCGAGAGACGCTATCGCCACCTACGGGAGCTCACCTTAAAAACTCAGGGGCTGAGGCATAAGCATTCCCCGAGACACGCTACGGTCCTATTCAAAAACACCAAGCTAGCAATCTTCAAGTCTTCACCCGGACGACAAACAACCAAAACTCGGGGACTACTCCAGAGTTGAACCGCGAGAAAATACGCGAAGTTTTAAGCCTACGTTTGACTCTACAACTCAAACGTAGCCTCGGGGGCTACTCCCATCGGGAGCGCTGCCGCGCACCCGTTAGAACACACTAGAAAGTTAAAGTCATTACATCACGGGAGGAGTCGAAGATATTTCACGCTATCAGATGAAGTCGAAGACATCTAATGCTATCAGATGGAATCAAAGACATTTCGCGCCTTCAGAAGGAGTCGAAGATAGTGCGTCGCAGGAGTCGAAAACACAGTTTTTTGCAAAATCTCAACCACAACTTGAACTCAACCATAAAGGTATTCAAGGACTCAACTATATTTGGATAGAAGGCACCTCCTATTACAAGAGGGAATTACCCAAGGAATTAAGACTTCTACATGTGTGCCCATGAGGGGTAATCGACTCTGATACAAGGGCATCACCACAAACAAAGGAAGAAAGGAAGCTAGCAGAGGATATCAATGACATAACAAAAGGGTGAAGTTTGACTTATTTGTCGATGCTCCACCAGCTTCTTCTCCTGCTCCACTAGCTTCTTCTCCAGCTGCACCTGCACGCCTTCTTCTTCGGCTGCACAGCTTCTTCTCCGAGTTGCCAGCGAAGATGAGGCCGCCTCCAGTTCTACAAGGTCGCTTGGCGCGCCCGCTTGATCGATGGCTTGACGTTGATGTACTCTTCGGAGCTTATAGAGACGACATCACCACCTGAGGAATCGCCGAAAGACGGAGCTGTAGAAGATGCAGGCGTAGGAATCCTCGACCTTGTGGAGCTATCGCTGCTCGACTTCTGCCAGTGCGGATCCATGCTGTTGCCGCTCGGGTCGAACGCGCGGATAGTGACAGTGCTTTCGCCGTCAAAACGACAGCTGAGCATATCACCATCTCGCAAATTCAACCGCCGAGTAAACAAATTCCAACCAGAGCCAAGAAAAATCAAGCGGGAGCTATCAACCTCCAAGTCAACATAAGAAGGAGATCGACAGCTCCCTTGCAGATGCAGAAGACAGCCATCTAAGCCACGTTCAGAGAAAATGGCAGAAAAAGCAGAGGGAAGAAGAACGCGATTGGCGTTCTGGCCACGAACACGTAAAAGAAAATCATAGCGCCAGAACCCCTCCTCGGAGGGAGAGGAGGAAGGCACTAGCGCCGTACCATTGCGACCACCACGACATGAGCGTGGTGTACGGCCACCACGGCCACGAAGAACACGGCCACAGCCAACACCTCGCCTGGGAACCATGAGAAGAAGAAGAGAAGAAGGAAGAGGCAAAGAAGCAAGGTGGATAGAGGCGAAACATTGTGGAAGAGAAAGGCTCATTTATAGAACAAAAATCTCCCAGCACAGAGAAGCCAAGACGACAGCAGCAATTAATTCAAAGACCAAACGTCGCAGATGTCTCAGATTCCAAGACCAAGATGCTCTCCCATGGAACGCACTGTGCGTGAGACGCGTCAATTCATGCGTGTTTCCAACGCGCGTATCAAAAACTCAACCAGCGCCTGCCGCACGCCACAGCGGTCATCATTATGACCGGTCATGAAGACGTGGCAGCTCACTGGCGGAGCATCCCTGACAGCCATCAAACAGAGACATCGTTATCCTAACAAGCGGCGAAGAATACCAACACACATCAAGAATGATTTCTTAAACACATTTTTCAAATATATTTAAGCTCCCATCGGGAGCGTACCCACTCAAAACCAAGCCTCAGGTGAGAAGCCGCCTAAAAGTCAGCAATGTGCTCGAGTGACCACTCGCACTCACGAGAGTCTCGGGTGCTCCCTCAACCCGACACAAGACAAACATGCATTCGCCAAGATCATACGGCGTTAGAGTCTCAGGTGCTCCCTCACCTCAAGAGCCGAAACGGCATTCGAGTGACTACTCGCGAAAAACCCCCCGTCTGAGCACTCGAAACAAGCTCCGCGGGTGAATGAGTGAACAGCTCGCTTGATGTTTTGTTCCAAGCGGGTGCAGTACTATTAGGCTTCGCGCCTCAAAAACACACATTCCTGGAACACGACACACTGTGCCCAGATGCCATGCAATATTACCGTGTAGGTAAGACCCCGCTGCGAAGTTCGGCTGGGCTGGGACTTGCCGAAGAGCGATTTCACTCCCAACCTTTTCCATGCGCTGCGCATGATAGAAAAAGCCGGGCGGACGCGCCTTAGGCTATGCACATTACTAGCGGCAAATGAACACCGTAAGACCTGAAGCGGCAGGACTTTTGCTTGACACCAGTGTTCCAAGCTCACATCGAGGGACGTGGGTTTGATTGGGCTACTGCGGTATTTTCCACTAGTGCAATTCACCAAGGCTCGACCAATCGACTCCTTGGGCCCTTTCAGCTTAGCATCCATCGAAACAGGTTTTGTCATGGCCACCAGACTGCCATCGATCCGCGGTTGTACCGCGCATACAAACGAATGACAAACGTACGTACTCGAGTCCCTGCACGACTCTTCGAGTCCCCCAGGCACTCGGGGGCTACTGACGAGGGGGTGACCCCACGACTCCTACAGATAAGCCTACCCGCCTGGACCCTCCTTGGCCCGCTATTTGGCACCGACACAGGAGTCTGTGACTCACAAGGAAGGTGCGAAGACCTATCGTACGGAGCAAGCTAGGGTTAGGAAAGCTTACTTCTAAACGTAGATGAACGCCCCGAGACCTAGCCCAGTATATAAGGGCTAGGAGGGACGACGCCAAAAGGCATCCAATATCATCTGTAACCCTAGCCTTGAGCGCTCGAGCCTTGGCATCCACTGTAATCGCATCTCCCTCATCTATAATATCGAGAAGGAACGTTTCCTCCTGTTTGCCGACGAGCTATCGTCCAACCTGTGCCTCTCATGACTAACCCAGGGTCCTTGACAATGGGATTTGTTGGGGTTGATCCCCGTCATCGCCTATTTTAGTTGGGACCGCAATCGGAATCCGGCCGATTTTTCCGATGTGGACTCAAACGTTGTGTGACCGCCATCAAGCTCAACTCGGTCATGATCACTTGATTGAAATAGCCCCCAACCTATGTCCACCACTTACCTTGATGTACCTGCTTGAGATCGTTTAAAATTCAAACTACTTGCGACTCCTGGAATTTGTCTGGGGTGAGCTACTAGGCCGGGAGGGGTCAGTGAGCCCAATGTGTGGTCGTACTCTTAGTCTTGGATAACAACACAAGAACTCGGGCTTAAGGGGTGTTCAACGAGACAACCCATTGTGTACTCATACACAACCTCTCATCGTTCATGTTGTTTAGGTCAAATTCACCAACACGTTACCACCATCATTCACGTGATCACTACCATCCCGACTCACATCAGAGTAACCTCATTGTAAACTCTAAGCATGCAATAAGCTGTAATAGTTGCAGGGGCCACATAATCACCATTGAACTCCTAGATCTGCTAGGATTGTGGTTTGCTTACTAATGTGACAAGATGAAAGGTCATTCAAAGGAATGGGTTCAACTAGCGGTAGAACGTATCATGTTGACATCCTAAACATTCACTAGGATTTTATTGACATGATCAAAGAGTGGGCGCTTTCCTTGATGATGATCACGAGGTAACACTCTTATGACGTGAGGTTGAACTCGTCTCCGAGATCAACTCCTACCGAGAAGAAGCAATCACCGAAGCACTGGAAGTAATGCACAATCAAAATATTGCAATGCACATCCAAAATGGCATGACATAAAGAAGACCATTGTGTTATCATAGTTGTTTTGTGCATATGAGATAGCTTACATAATCATGGTTCAAGTTGGTATGATCAAAATGTCTTAATCAATTTATTTCCATTTAAGACATATAACAAAAGCTACTAGTTCCACATTGTAATCAACTCAAACATGGTAGAAAGTTGCATATTTGGATAGAGCATTTTCTTCTGATCAATTTTGATAAAAAATCATTTCAATCCGAGTTACATTTTAAAACTTATTTAATTTCAAAGTTTGGAATAATTTCTGTAATTTCCTGAATTATTTTTAATCAAAAATGGTTTACTGCATCATCACGACGTCAAGATGACGTGGGGGGGGCAGACCAGTGGGGCCCTCTGGTCAGTGACTCAGTTGATAAATCCTCTGTTTAAATTAACCTGGTGATTAAGTTAGCCCATAGGTCCCACGCGTCAGTGATTCGTGGCTGTGCTTAAGGGGTGGATTATCCCTAATTAACTCGGGCCCACTAGGGACAAGACGACGGCAACCCAGAGGACGGTGGCGCTCGCCAAAGACCACGCCGGCGAGCAAGCCCGCGGCGGTGTCGCTCGACTCAGGTGGAGACGTCGCTGGGGGGCACAAAAGTTAGCGCGAGCAGAGGCGAAAAATTTGTGGTTCTCACCGGAGCACGAGGAAGAACTCGGGGAAGCTGGGGAGCTGCTAGCGGAGACCTAATCCGGCGAGGTTTCCACGGTGGCCAGCAGCGACCCAATGAATATGGTGTCGTCGACGGGGCCTCCTTGCTCGATTCCGCGCTGGTGAAGACGAAAACGATGGCGGTGGTGCTCCTGGACAAGAAGGCGTGCCAAAAAGCGGCTTGTGGCCACGTGGGCGCATGGCGGCGCTTTCCGGCTGCTCCGGCTGCGCACAAAAACCAATTGCTCCGCGAGGGAAGAGGAACCCGTGGAGGGGGGAATGGATGGGGATGATCAGGGGTGCTCCGGGCATGCAGAAGACGACGAGGGAGGTAGGTTGGTCGCCACGGTGTCGTCGGACTTTTAGAAATATAAGTGAGCATGGAGTGGGACCCACTTCACATGAAATGTGATCATGCCCATTTATGAGACTTTTCAAAAAGTTCAAAGCATTTTTGGAAAAATATTTTTGTCTAGCCTTTTATTAAAACTATTTTGGGGCTTTTAACTTCCGCAATTCTTTACTTTTTTCAAAACTTTTCATGATGAAAAAAATGCTAGCTAAGTTTAGCACAAACCTAAGTTAGGGTTCTGACAAATTACCCCCACTCAAAAGAATCTTGTCCCGAGATTCAAAAGTCGTTGGAAAGAGGGTGGGGTACTCAGCTTGTAGACGACCCTTTCGTTCCCAGGTGGCTTCTTTTTGTGAATGATGCGACCACTGCACTTTGAGGAATCTGATCTTCTGACGTCTAGTGCTACGCTCGGCTTCATCAAGAATACGAACAAGGTACTCTTGAGATGAAAGGTTATCATGGAGATCAAGAGTTTCGTGGTCTACTTCGCGGATGGGGTCCTTGAAGCAACGCCTGAGTTGAGAGACGTGGTAGACATCATGATCCCGGGAGAGGTGAGGGGGTAGTTCCAATTGGTAGGAAACTTCCCCACGTTTAGCGAGAATGCGAAAGGGACCAATGTAACGTGTAGCCAACTTGCCTTTGATACCGAAGCGATGGGTACCCTTCAGAGGAGTAACCCGAAGGTAAGCCTTCTCATCCAGATTATATCTTTCTTCCCTATGATGACGATCATAATGGCTTTTCTAACGAGACTGGGTTGTTTTCAATTTCTCTCGAACAATGCAAACTTGCTCTTCTCCATGCTGAATCATATACGGTCCAAAGAATTGTCTTTCACAGGTTTCTGACCAGTTTCGTGGTGTTCGACATTTCCGTCCATAAAGAAATTCAAAGGGATCCATGCCCAAACTAGATTGGAAGCTACTGTTATACGAAAATTCGGCAAAAGGAAGAGAGTTCTCCAATTTCTTTTCGAAAGAGATAACACAAGCTCTGAGCATGTCCTCGAGAATTTTATTGACCCTTTCTACTTGACCACTGGATTGCGGGTGATAAGAGGTGATAAAGGAGAGGTTGGTTCCCATAGCATTCTGAAAACTTTCCAAAAATCGAGAGGTGAAAAGACTACCACGGTCTGAATTGATTTTCAAAGGAACATCGTGAAGAGACATGAGTCGGAAGACATACAAGTCCGCTAACTTGCTAGCAGTTATAGACTCATGAACAGGAAGGAAGTGAGCAACTTTTGAAAGTCGATCAATGACAACGAAGATGGCATCATTTCCTTTCTGGGTTTTTGGAAAGCCAGTGATGAAATCCATACTGATTTTATCCCACTTCCACTCGGGGATAGGAAAAGGTCGAAGGGTACCAGGAGGTCTTTGATGTTCTGCCTTAACGCGACGACAAACATCACATTCAGCAATGAACTGAGAAATTTCTTGCTTCATCCTAGTCCACCAAAATCTCTGGCATAGATCTTGATACATTTTAGTACTACCGCGATGAATCGAGAGGCGAGATTCATGGGATTCTTGAAGGATCAGCTGTCTAGGGTTCTTATTCTTTGGTACTACTATCCTGTTCTCGAAGTATACAATACCTTCATTGTCTAGGGTAAAACATTTATCCTTACCACTAGCAATGTTTTCTTTGATGTATTGGATACCTCGAGCACGTTTCTGTGCAACTTTGATTTGATCCTCAAGAGTTGGTTTCACTACCAAGGTGGAAAGTAATCCATCAGGAACAATCTCAAGATTAATATTTCGAAGTTCCTCATAGAGAAGTGGTTGGTACTGTTGTAACATGAGGTTGTTACAATACGACTTACGACTTGGTGCATCAGCCATGACATTGGCTTTGCTTTGGGTATAAGAAATTCCTACGTCGTAATCTTTTATCAAATCAATCCATCGTCTTTGCCTAAGGTTATGATCTGGCTGGGTGAATATGTATTTGAGGCTTTGGTGGTCAGAATAGATCTCACAACGATTACCAAGGAGGTCGTGTTGCCAAGTCTTCAGGGTAAGAACTACGGCAGCGAGTTCAAGATCATGGGTAGGGTAATTGTCTTCATGTGGACGCAATTGGCGAGAAGCGTATTCTACCACACGTCGATCTTGCATAAGTATGCATCCGAACCCTTGTCGTGAAGCGTCACAGTAGATCTCTAAATTCTTTTTGGTGTCTAGAGGCGCAAGTACGGGTGTAGAAGTTAATCTTCTTTTCAGCTCTTGAAAGCTTTCCTCGCACTTGGGGGTCCATTCGAATTTCTTATCTTTCTTGAGGAGTTCTGTTAGAGGCTTTGCAACTTTGGAGAAGTTCTCAACGAAGCGACGACAATAGCTTGCTAAGCCAAGAAAACTCCTAACTTGCTTAACCGATTCAGGTGGAGTCCACTCAAGGACGGCCTGAACTCTCTCGGGATTGACAGCAATGCCTTTGGAAGAAATCACGTGGCCTAGATAGGTCACTTCTGGTAGCCAGAATTCACACTTTGAGAATTTGGCATATAGGCGATTCTCTCGAACTTTCATCAATACCAATCTAAGATGCTCAACATGTTCTTCTTCGTTCTTCGATTATATAAGGATGTCATCGAGATAAACTATGACCAACTTGTCCAAATACTCCATGAAGATCGAATTCATCAAGCAAGAAAAAGTGTCTGGGGCATTGGTTAAACCGAAGGACATAACGGTGTACTCAGAAAGACCATAACGAGTAGTGAAATCCGTTTTGGGAATGTCCTCGTTTCTTATTTTGATTTGATGATAGCCCAATCTCAAATCCATCTTAGAGAAGACTGAGGATCTGGCAAGTTGATCATAAAGATCAGTGATCCTGGGAAGTGGGTACTTGTTCTTTATCGTCGCTAGATTTAGCGGGCGATAGTCTACGCACATCCTTTTTGTTCCATCTTTCTTCATTACGAATAGAATGGGGAAACCCCATGGAGATGAGCTAGGGCGGATGAAGTCTTTTGCCAACAAAGCTTCGAGTTGGATTTTTAGCTCAACTAACTCATGTGGGGCCATTCTATATGGGCGTCTGGAAATTTGACCGTTGCCTGGCATAAAATCAACTATGAATTCTACACATCTCTCGGGTAGCATGCCCGGAAGCTCTTCAGGAAAGACATCCGGGAAGTCACGAACCACCGGAATATCTTCAAGGTCTGGAAGGGGAAGCACATTCAAAGAATGCAGCTGGGTTCTCGATCTTGGTGAGGTGTAATCGATTGTCTGTCCTAATGGATGGGTGAGTTTAACTGACTTGGCTATGCAATCAAGGACAACATTCTGTCTTGAAAACCAATCCATTCCTATGATGAAATCAATGTCTGAAGACCTGAGGGCTATAAGTGAAGCAAGGAATACAAGACTCTCAATGGAAATTTCATTTTCATGACTCACCATGGTGGTGTGCCATCTAGATCCAGGGGCTTGCACAACTAAGGGTGTGGATAACATCGAAAATGAGATGTCATGTGACATTGAAAAATCCTGGGATATGAATGAATGAGATGCTCCTGGATCAAAAAGAACAGAAACTGGGATGGAATTGACATGTAGGGTTTCGAGTACAACATTGGTTGACTTATGGGAATCTAAAATGGATACATGATTCACATAACCATATTCATAAGCATGAGGCTTGCCATTGGAAGATTTGGGTAGTGGCTTACGACGACGAAAGGCTTGCTTTGGATTAGATGTGGTGGCTACATGATTTTGGGGACACTCTCGAACATTGTGGCCAGATTTTCCACATTGGAAAGAAACAACACGTGGAATGAAAGGAACATGAGCACTTGATTGTCCAAAAAAATTCCAAGGAGGAATATTGGGTTGTGGTGGACGATATATGATGGTTGATGGTCTAGAAGCACTTACATCATGACTGACGTCACTGAAGGGAATCCATGCACATCATTTCCGAAAACCTGAGGAAGAAGTTGGTGCAAACTCACGATCACTCTTACAAGACTCTTCGTACAACTCATTTCCACACTTGGCCTTGAAGGCTTTGTTGACTAAATCCTGGAAGTTGACGAATTCATGAAGATTCAGTTCATGACGAAGGACAGGGCTAAGTCCCTTGCGGAACCATGACTGCTTGTTGGCATCAGTGGATACTTCCTCTTGGGCATAACATGCTAGACGAGTGAACTCATTCCTATACTCATGAACAGACATCTTTCCTTGGGTCAGATTGCAAAACTCTTCTCTCTTGCGCTCCATCAGCTGATCCGGAATATGATACCCTCGGAAATCATCACAGAACTCCTGCCAAGTCACCACGTGACCTACAGGCTGCATTTCTACGAAATTCTCCCACCACTGAAAAGCAGCACCTTCCAGAAAGTATGCCGAGAATAGCACACGATCACTTGGAGCAACATGGGCCGTCTCAAGCTTAAGCTCGAGGGAACGAAGCTAATAGTCGGCATCGAGGGGCTCAGAAGAACATCGGAATACTGGCGGGTTGAGGAGGATGAGGTCCTGGATGGTGACAACATTATTACGCTGACAAGAAGTGTTCTGCTCAATACGCTCAAGGAGACTTGTTTGATCACGACAATTCTGCTCAGCCTCCATCATGATTTCCTCCGCAGAAGGCGGTGGTGGAGGATCACCATCATCTCTATTACCAAGATTGAAATCAACACAACGATTCCCAACTGTCATTTTGTGTGATAAGAATCAACAATCAGAATAGGATTTATGACAGAATTCTAAGCTAAGACAACAAGACTATAATGCAATGACATCAAATTCACAGATGGACATCACAACGGCTGCATCGGGATGAAAAATGAGACAACCAGCAAAATAACAGACATCACTTCCCTAAGAAACACTATGGAATGATGACTCTGGAAGACCACAACACTCCAACAGCTACAAAGAAGCAATCAATGAGTTGTCCTAGTAAAGACATATACGAGCCTAGTCCTATCTTCCCGTAGAAAAGATGAGGGTGACTCACAACTCATATCAATGAGGGTAAGGACAAAAAAGAAGTCTTACGTTGTTCCCATATACCCAAAGTAACTCTATAACTATATAATGCTAGACTCGACATCGGCCAAGGTTTGATAATCCTACAAACAGTCCTGCTCTGATATCAAGTATGTCAGGACCCCGGGTATGCGTTTGTAATTCTAGTCACAACTCAATCAGATGGAGAGTCGAGATCCATACCCACTTGCCTAAGCAGACAAGGCCAAGTACAAGACACTCTCGGAAATCTCAAACGTGAGGGGCATCCCATCCAGGCCCGGATGATCAACTGATATGGGTCCTCATCGTCCTCTCACAAGTCTAAATGCTTATGGGTTGTGAAATCCCATACTCAAAGACAAGTCGCCTCAACCATATTGTTGATTGAACCATAAAATTTACATAAACAGACTCCAGCCCGATTCACCTTATCAGGGTCTGAAGTGGGCTCAATCATACAACAAAGTATGCCACGTGACAGAGTCATGAGCGATCTCATAGCGATGACCCGATCTACGCACATCTAAGGGCCACTTGGTGTTTGAAAGATCGCCGGTGAGAGCACAACTAAGATATCGAACCCCACACTAAGACATGCACGTTATAACCATACACCCAGCATGCATGTCGAGTGTAAACAGCAAGTACTCATCACATGAACTCTACAAATTATACAACTTTATTGACTTGCATATAGAGTACACAAAGAGATCACTTGACTGTGATCCAACACTACATCAAACAATGGAAGCAAATTAGGTCTGAGTAGAGACAAGATTAACAAATAGCTTAGATAAGCCTGATAAACATACAAGCTCTTCCACGAGGGGCCAGGCTGCTGTTTGGAACTATACTAGCTTAGTCCACGTCGAGCTTCAGGAAGGTTCCTTCATCGGGGTCTCGGTTCTCATCTAAAAACATAAATAAGAAAATGTGAGTAAAAAGTCGTACTCAGCAAGACTTACACCAGAACTATACTACTCATGCTAAAGTGTCAAGGTAAAGGGAGATGGGGTTTCAATGCAGAAGTGCCATCTTCGACTTGGCTAGTACTATACTACGAATACCAGAATGAGGTAAGAAGCATACTCGAGTCCATCTATCGAAGTCTCCAAAAAATACACCACTATGGATCCTTCAACGAATTCCCACGAGGAAGCAAACTGTAGCACTCACACTTATCCTGGCAATTTTAGAGTAACCGTTCAAGTTTTCTATGATCAAGTATAGGTATCCAAGTAGTCCATAACCGCGGACACAACTATTCGAATAGTTCATTAACCCTGCAGGGGTGTACTGCTACACACACGCACGCATCAGTTACCGCCTGGGAGTGGACTCTTCAAGCGAGTACCGACAAGGTTGTTTCCACAACACTTCACTCACAGCACAATCTCTAGTCCTTGGGAGTCGCCTATTTGAGTTGGGACCACAATCGGAATCCGGCCGATTTTTCCGATGCAGGCTCAAACATTGTGTGACCGCCATCAAGCTCAACTCGATCATGATCACTTGATTAAACGATCCCACAACCTACATCCACCACTTACCATGATGCACCTTCTTGAGATCGTTTAAAGTTCAAACTACTTGCGACTCCTGGACTTGGTCCATGGTAAGGTACTAGACTGACAGGGGGTCAGTGAGCCCAATGTGTGGTCGTACTCTTAGTCTTGGATAACAACAGAATAACTCGGGCTTAAGAAGGCATTCAACGAGACAACCCACTGTGTACTCCTACACAACCTCTCATCGTTCACCTTGTTTAGGTCAAATTCACCAACACGTTACCACCATCATTCACATGATCACTACCATCCTGACTCACATCAAAGTAACCTCATTGTAAACTCTAAGCATGCAATAAGCTGTAATAGTTGCAGGGGCCACATTATCAACATTCAACTCCTAGATTTGCTAGGATTGTGGTTTTCTTACCACTATGACAAGATGATAGGTCGTGCAAAAGGAATGGGTTCAACTAGCGGTAGAACATATCATGGTGACATCCTAAACATGCATAAGCGATAATGAGAGGGAACTGCGATTTTATCAACATGATCAAAGAGGGGGTGCTTGCCTTGCTGACGATCACGAGGTAACACTCTTATAACGTGAGGTTGAACTCGTCTCTGAGATCAACTCCTACCGAGAAGAAGCAATCACTGAAGCATTGGAAGTAATGCACAATCAAAATATTGGAATGGACATCCAAAATGGCATGATATCAAAATGTCTTAATCAAATTATTGCAAAAGCTACTGGTTACACATTGTACTCAAGTCAAACATGGTTGAAAGTTTCATATTTGGATAGAGTATTTTCTTCTGATCAATTTTGATATAAAATTATTTCAATCCGAGTTACGATTTAAAAGTTATTTAATTTCAAAGTTTGGATTAATTTCGGTAATTTCCTGAATTATTTTTAATGGTGCTTAAGTTAGCCCATGGGTCCCACGCGTCAGTGACTGATGGCTCTGCTTAAGGGGTGGATTAGCCCTAATTATCTCGGGCCCGCCGACGACAAGACAACGGCGACCCAGAGGACGGCGGCGCTCCCCGGAGTTAGGCTGTGCATGGACATTGGGGAGGCCGAAGACCACGCCGACGAGTAAGCCCGCGTCGGCACTCTTCGGTTGCTCCGGCTGCGCGCAAAACCGATGGGGCCGCGAGGGGAGAGTAACCCGTGGAGGGGGCAATGGATGGGGATGAGCATGGGGGGCTCCGGGCGTGCAGAAGACGACGAGGGAGGCAGGTAGGTCTCCACGGTGTCGTCAGCGACCCCGGCATGGTTGCCACGCACCTGTGCGCGCGTCAGCTGGGGAAGATGACATGAGGGAGTGGGCTAGGCCAGGCTAGGTGGGATGGGTGCGGTAAGTTGGGCTTCATCCCTCGTAAGCCCTCTTTTCTTTTTTTGTTTCTGTCATTTGTTTGCTCTTCTTAAGTAAATACCAAATCATTTTTATAAATTCAGACAACTTTTATGTGAGCTAATGAGACATATATAAATCCACTCACAAAGTTTTAGAATTATTGGAATTAGATTTATTTAATTCCAATTGCAAATACATTATTCATTTAATTTTCAAGGGACTTTTGGACTTTTAGAAAAATCAATGAGCATGGAGGGGGACACACTTCGCATGAAATGTGATCATGCCCATTTATGAGACTTTTCAAAAAAGTTCAAAGCATTTTTGGAAAAAGATTTTTGTCTGGCCTTTTAATAAAATTATTTTGGGGCTTTTAACTTCCCCAATTCTTTTACTTCTTGCAAAACTTTTCATGATGAAAAAAATGATGTGCTATATTTGCTGGGATCCGATGGATTAGGAGATTATGTTTAGATCGTCATGAGTTATATATTTGGTTCTCCTTTTATATATTTGTTCTTATGTAATTCTTGCATGTTCTCCGTTGCTTTTTATTGCTTTGGCCAAGTAGTAGATAGTAACTCCAAGAGGGAGCGTGTGAGAAACTGGACCCCTGGGGTATCTTCCGAAAAGCGCCACTCATCAGTACATAATTATCAAAATACATTTCAGACTAACGATGCCTCTTCCGAGAAGATGAGTCACCTTCTGTTTGCAACATGCAGGTCCTTCCCTGGCTTGGCAGGACATTTATTGCGGAAGAAGACAGCCCACACCGAACAACAGGAATACCGCGACACCTGGTGACGGCACTTCCTTTACGCGACGGTCCTAGGCTGCGGTATCGTGAAAACCGCATCCTGAGCTTCCCGGAAGACGTCCTCACAATCCATGTAGCTCGCATGAGTAGGTGTCTCTCTTATAAATTTGTGTAAACACTCGTGGCACTTTGTGGCTATCCCCTTGCATCTATAAAAAGGAGAAGTTTGTCCGAGGAAAGGGGGGAACCCTCCCCGGAAAACATTGTACTTAGTTCAGCTACCCACAAAACAAGATCGCACAAGCAGGAGTAGGGCTTTTAGTCTCCGGACAGTCCGAACCTAGGTAAACTCGTGTTTACTCGTATCATCCCTAAGTTATAATGTCGTTTCTACACCACAGCAAGCTTCATCCTCATCGAGCTAGTGGGAACCTGACGTGTTCCCCGTTTCGCATGGCCTCCGGGTCGTGCCCTCCCGGAAGCAGTCCTTCTGGAAGGATTCTTCGGGTCAGCGTCGCCGATGTTCTACCTTCTTTCCGGTGATGGACAAGGGCTGGGATTGATCCCCCCCGACATCTGGCGCTAGAAGGAGGGCCTGAGAAGCAATCCCCGACATCTGGCGCTAGAAGAAGAGCCGACGGTTACGTCAGCTATTGTCTTCCCTCTTTGTCAACCGTGTTTTCAATGGAAGAACCATTGGGCGCAGGTCACGGGGCGTAACTTGGCGGAAGCAAAAACGACTAGGATCTTGCTACAGATCCCCTCTTGGTTTGCCCCTGCTAAGAACCCACCGGTTCCGCCCCAGGTGGAGCGCGAAGAACCTCGTGTGGCTCCCTATTCTGAATCCCTCCTACCTCCCCATCGTGCTCACTTATGGTGTTCCTCGGATTCGTCTCCTTTGGGAATCAAATTACTTCCGGACACAATCGACCAATAAGATTGTGGCGCCCGAGCAATACCACAATCTCATGTGGGAACTACAACGAGCGGAGTCTGCCAGGGGTGACCACGGTCCTAATTCATACTCAACACGAGGGAAGCTTGAGCCTGGATACCTGTCGGGGGGATGTACCAAGACCATAGCCCGAGATTTAGACTTCTAGGCTGACTCTATAAGGAAATCCTACAGGATAAGACCATGCCATGAGCTGGACGTGCCAAGCGTGGAAATCGAAGCCATAGAAGGAACTCGACTTACCTTGTACAACACATAGTATATTTGTACAGTAGAATAGGACTCCACTTCATGTAGGAGTCAGACTGGCGGAATCCAGGGCACCGACACCTTTATAAGTCGAGGTCCACCGGATCCAGAGGCAACTCAAGTCAGGAATAGACAAATCGCGACATAACCTAGATCTCCTCGAGACCAAGGTTGTGATTCGACACAATTGTAATCGTTAAATCGACTGCTCTAATCGAAGAGTCGATACTCGGAATAATAATGAGTAGGTATTTACCTTGAGACAAAGAAGGGCCGTGTAACAACCATTTGCAATAATTGTAGATCAACATGAAATTGTACCTTGTCTGATGACTTTATAACTTGGCATGATGCTATTGTTTATCATTTCATGTGGTTATTTAAATTTGCATTGGGATTGTAGCCCATTTTATTTGTTTTCAATTGCTCCAAAGATGGTTCAAGAAGCTTGTTGGGGGATTTGTTCCATTTGCATTTCAATTTCCCTAAACCCCAAACTTGGCCTAGCCTTTTCCATTGCAATGCCAAGGGTTTTAATAACCTCAAGTCATTTTTGTCATCACCAAAAATGTGGCCTCTAGTTCAAAGTGATTTGAATTTCAAAAAAGAGCTCCACATTTTAGTTGTTGCAAAATGCTCAAACCATTTTTGGAAATTGAGGAATATTACAGGAAGTATTTTGCATATTTTGTGCATTAAAATTCCTTGTAAATTGTGCCGGAAAAATCCCTAACCATTTCTTTTTTATTTCAATGGAAAATGGACAGAGGGTGTTCTTTTTCCCTTCGAGACCGTAGCCCAGCCCAGCTGGGCCTCTTTGTCCCCGCAGCCCAGCTGGCCCTGTCCAGCGAAGCGGTACGGAGGGGCTGTCCTGGCCGTTCGATCTCCATCGGACGCCCGCCCCTCGTCGCCTTTCCACCGTGGCTGAGGTCCCCTCCGACCTCCTCTCTCACAGCCGGCGCGACATCGACGTCGATGCGGCCGACGTGGACTGGAGGGCTCTCCTCCATATATTCCAAGCCCCCGAGTCCGTAGGACCCCCTAGGGTTCCTTTCCTCCCACAGTTTCCCCCTCGCCGCCGCCGGGATGAGCTCCCCTCCTCTGTTCTGCTCCACTTGACACCGGTGATCCCCACAGCAATTTGCCGCCGTCTTTCCATCTCTTTGATCATGCGCTTGCTAGCTGGGATCTCGTGCTCATCTTGTTCCGTTCCGGTGTCCAGATCAACGCCAGGTGAAGCAAATCGTCCCAGTAACGGAGCCAGCCGCCGCGGACCACCTTTCTTCCCCGACGACGACCCCGAGCTCCTCCTTCCCCTATGGCTAGGTTGGGATGCACGTTGCGACCCACAAGGTGAGCTGATGCCCACGCCTTTGCCCGTAGATGCCCGTAGCGTTCTTTCGCCGATAGCAGTAGAAGCTCCGCCGCGCATGCTTGTCGCCGGTGAGGAATTCGTGCACGCCGTGCCGTGGCGTGTCTCGGATGTCTTTTCGCGCGCTCCAGGGCTGTTCAGAGCCCAACTTTGGCAGACAAGGGCTAGCCTTTTCCACGTAGAGGAGCGATGACACCCGCGTCTGAACCGTGTTGCAGTCGAGGTGCAGTGCCGCCGTGAAGTTCAGGTGAAGGTAGCCTCAGCTCCGGTGAGGTTTCGGCCAAGGCAGGGGTACCCACGGCTTCGTGGATGTGCCCTCTAGATGCTGGACGTGATGCCATGGCCGGAGACGCCGTGTGCATGACGCACGAGTCGACCAAAGTTGGCGCCTTGTGCTCTGTCAGTCTGAAGTTTTTAACACCACGCCGCCGTGTTGTTCCCGTGAAGATTCCGGCGAGGTTGTGAGGAGATGGTGGCCGTGGTGTGCACATTCGTGTAGTGCTATGTTCCCTCTCGCGTTCCCCCTTGGTGACTCGCGAGGAGGTAGCCGGAGTTCTATGTGAGGCTCGCCGGAGTTCAGAAGGGAGGCTGCCGCCTGGGCCTGGTAGGAGAGAAGTGTCCTTGGGCCCAAGATCCAGTCAGCGCGGCCTTTTTATTTTTTGTTGATTTTTTCTGTCTCAGCCGACCTGGGCCGAGGAGGAGAGGAGGAGAGATGGGCCCTGGCGCCCGAGGCAGCCCATTTGGGCCAGTGCCTTTTCTTATCTTTTTCTTGCGTTTTATTTTCCAAATCTTTTCAAAATTCAAATTCAAATCTGAGTTTGAATTTGGAAAACCTTCTGCCTCAAACATATAATACAATATATGATTTTGGGGTAGTTTTGCCCACTGATCACCATGGTGACATACAATTTGCATTTTCCCCCTCTATTTTTGGAGTATTGGCAACTTTGCACTTAGGACCCCTAATCCTTTTGAATTTTGCAATCAGTTTGAAGAATTCAACATGGGGCATGCCATATATGATTTTGGGGTAGATTTTCCCAAGGATCATCATGGTGAAAAGTGTTTTTCCACTTGAGCTTTTTCCAAATGCAAAGTGGTGCATTTTGCACACAGACCCCTAAATTCCTTTGTATTTGCAAGTGTGTTTTGCAAATTCAACTGGTGCCATATCTTATATGGTTTTGGGGTAGAAAAATCCAAGGATTCAGATGGTGATGTCCATTTGGTGTTTTGTGCATCTCAAATGTACATGGTGTGATCACTTACCCATTTCAAAACCTTGCCTTCCTTTCTTTGCATTCTTTTCAACTTCAGTGCTTTTTGAATCTCGTTCATCTGATCATTCAAGTTTTGTTCCATGTTGTCTTCAAATATTTGCATTCTCAAACCAGCCCTTAGCATATTGCCATATGCACTGTGGCTGGATCCTTTTCTTTTGTTGTATCTTCCGGTGTCAATTTCACCGACACTTTTCTCCATCTCTGGAATCGATAGTTATTTCACGATGTTTATTGTTGTTAATTGTTGTTATTGTTTCATGCTATGCCATGTTGCCATGCTACTTACACCAAAGTTAAGGCTAGGACCAAAGCCATTCAACGTAAACAAATTGCATATGAAGTTGTTGACGTCTCGTCACCACCTTCTTTTAAATCTGACTAGATAGGGTCACATCATGTCTATTAAACTGGAATCATACCATCTTTGCATGTGCATTGCACCCATTGATTACTTGTGTGCTTTTCCTTGCGGTACCTTACGTTAGCACCTGAGACTGCCGAGGGGACTTACGTGGAGGTTTCCGACACCGAGCCCGAGGACCCTGCTACGTCTGCTCCGTCGACTGATTACCCAGGCAAGGGGAAGATTCATACCATTACTTTATAACTTTCTGCATACCTTCCTAGCTGTAGTCTACAATGATTGTTTGATCCTATCAACGTTGCTTATGCCACAATCAAAACCCAAAACAACCATGATCCCCACATCCCAGCAAAACCATTGTATTGCTAAGTTACCGCTGCTTAGCCATTGCTTAGTATGATTAGGAAAACTTGCTGCTTATCCTATGATATGGTTGGGATATCATGTTATTAAAGAAGTTGGTTGATATTTATTATTATGATGTTAACTATATTTGACGAAAGATGGGAGACCGGGCTGTTCCCGCCAAGTGTTTTGTTCCATTTGAGTCACCTAGGTCCCGAGTTCCGGGTATTGTGTTTCTTGACGAGCGTCCCTAATCGTGTGTAGGGTTCAATGGGGCCCCCTTGTCTTACCTACCTAGCTTCCTACAATTCTAGTGGTGGCCCGAGCTGATTTACTATTTGCAAATGTGTGTGTGCTTGGTTGGTACCCCAATAATTTTTGAAATAACCCGGACCAACGGAGACTTAGTTCCTCTGGTTGGTCCACACTGGTGAGCTAGGGAAGTCCCCTGTTATATAGGTGAGACTAAACCCGACCATGTCCATACGGTAGAGACCGATTCGAGAGCACGGCCGGCTTTTGAGTTGGATGTCGACTCACCGGGGGCCACCCGGATTTGTGAGTTGTTAGTTAGAGGGACTCTGACGTTCCGGAGTTTCAGGCGTTTACCCAGTCAAGTGGAAACCGGGCGTACATGCGAAGCCTATGATGGGCAGTTGGTACACCACTGCAGGGTTAAATCTTTTTGAAAAGCCGTGTCCGCGGTTATGGACGACTTGAGACCTACTTCTTGTTCATAGAATAACATAAAACTGGATCATAATTAAAACTTTCCTACTGTGTGAGTGCCTTGGCTGCTTTTCTTCGTCCAAGGGGGAGCGAGAGAAGATCAAGGTTGTGTTGTGTTTGCCGTAAGTAGGTGGATAGCAGACTTTTGGCACGATGTCACGTGCATTCTTGGATCTTACCTCTAATCTATTAGAACGATAGCCATCATATATGCTAGTGCGGCTGTAACCTGTTCAATTACTTGTCTTACCGTAGGAAGTTAGTTATCATGTAATGATATAATCTCACCCCTTGTTTGCTTTTGTGATTTTACTGTTTTGCCTGATCGGCCGCTGCAGTTGACTACTACCTCGACTCGAGCACCGGACGTTACTTCATGGAGGTGCCCCCGGAGGACGACGATGAGGATGACTTCGTTCAGTAGCTCCTATAGTTGGCTTCCGACGATCCATGGGTGGACTTGTTTATGTGCAGCCCTCTCTAGGGCCATTTGGATTTTGACCGTACTCGGTCGTGATTGTCTTCCGCTTGCTGCATGATGTACTGTTGGGTCTATGGACCTCTGAGATGAAGTAATAAAATACCAGCTGCGTTGTATGCCCTGGACTCTATATATTTATGTCTTAGTATAAAGTTCATTGTTCTTATATCTGTTGTCGAGAATCCGGCAGCGACACGAGTGCGAGTGTCGTGAGTTGGTGGCATTTTATGCGCTACTAACTCGAGCGGGACGCGAAAGAGACTAACTTGACTTAGCACCGTATCGGGAGCCTTACAGGCTGAAACCTGTGTAAACCGCCGAGTCTCTTGTTCATGTCGACTCTCTCCTCGTATCCACCTCGCAGCAAAGGTCCCATGTCAAATTTGACTCTTGATCCATCTGCCGTGACTTTCTGACGACATTTGGCGCCCACCGTGGGGATTCTAGGAGGAGCTCTGAAAGGCATGGAGGGATTTGTCGCTGGACGAATCATCAGAAGTCTGAGTGGAAAACTCTATGTCGACAACTCAGTATTGGGATCTGATGCCGGCTCTGCCGGGCCAGGCCATCAACTCACAATCGGTTCCATCAACCTCTTCATTAGTAGACCTGTCAGACCCGAGAAACTGTTAGCATAGGAAGTTCCCCTTGAAGAAACGAGTCAGACAGATACTATTTTTCATCATCCCCTCAGAGCCGGAACATTCTATTGAAACCCCAAATCATGACGTCAAGGAAAATTTCTCCGATGCCGACTCATATCAAGAAGAAGATAAATACGCAGACAACATATCGATTCAATCCGTTAAGGGAGACATACTCAGATCCGATCCAGAAGAATACAATCCAGATTCTCCCTACCTCGAATCACCCCGAGGGGCGGCCTTTTATGTGGCAGATGCCCAAGGACGACGAAACTGCCCAACAGACAAAAGTCTGGCTTACGAGACCCACAACAACGCTGACACCATAAAAAATCCATTGGAAACCAAAAACGGCTCAGTATAACGGGCCGCCAATGTATGGAAACGGCTGAGCCGGAAGAGCGTTAGCTATTATGGGGAATTAGAAGAACACCAGGAGAAAGCCACACTACTACGAAAAGCGATAGCCTGGGAGCAAAGAAACCTCACAGAGGCACAACACCACAGAATCCAGGAGTCGATAGGTCTCCGGCTTACACCTATAACCAACGCACTAAAACGCATAAAGGAGGTAGATGAGGACCTAAGGGGGCTTGTGGATTCTGTCGTCAGATATGCCGAGTCCAATGAGGCCAGATATGAGGGAGTCTAAAATCAAAGTCGTGCCCGCAGTAGGAAGCACAGGCACAATCAGACCATGCGGGAACATACTAGCAACCACTCCCGGAGTCCAAAGAAGCTACCAAGGCGGGATACGATATACCGACACTACGAGAAAGCCATGAAAGAATCTTTCCCAAAGCACTCTAGGCCGGGTCGCCCCGCTAATCATAGATGGGACCAGTGCTACTTCGTACAAGAGTACAGACGCCAAATTGAGGAAAACGTCCTAGGGGCAAGTCAGAACGAAGACGGCTCAACTGGCTCATACAATCATAGGAGGTCACGTACATGGACTCGTCCGCAATAAAGAGTCTATCCGGGTTATCAAATCCAGGAAACAGGCCAAAAACAAGACATGTCAAGATCCCATAACAGTAAGTATAACTATCATTCAATAGAGCCGGCCACCTAGATTAAGAAAACAAAGAAGCCGACAACCCATGTACTTCTCATTAAATAAAAGACATGGGATATCGTCCAGCTTCGTCCCTAACATATCTAGAGTCGTTTAGGATTCTCATCTGCGCTTAAAATATATATAAGTCGACTTTTGTTGCACCGGCTCTCGCCACACCAAAACTTCCATCATGCCTACTTCTCCATTCATGGCATCTCATATGAATTTACTTCTTCTCATTTTTCATCATACATTACAAATCCTGCATTTGATATCTCAGAGACCTGCGGGCTTGATCAACCCTCTATTGGTATTGAGCATGTATATGAATTATTCAGAGGAATCGGGGGGCTCGATGACATCCATCAACTCTAATATGAGAACTCGGCATATATATGTAAAATTGAGCATGTATATGACATATCCAGAGGAATCATGGGGCTCTTTGAAATCCATCGACTCTAATCTGAGAACTCGGCATATATATGAAGAATTGTCCCACTACGGCTTTATCTCGGACTGTATAGTTGATGCTCACAGAACCAACGTATACCCGACTTAGTCCAAACCATCAAAGCTTATACAATGCTACCGGCTTACTGAGAAGTTCTTACTTACAGATAACCCAATAATCTATCTCAAAGGCGAGAAGACAAGGCATGTTAAATCTGGAGTCAACTTCTATATGAGCCTTCATTCTTTGCATACATCAGCATCATAACATTTTTCCTTTATATAATAAAATTATGCATAAATTTTTCAAAAACTTTATGCGACCCAGCATAACATGTCGACTCCCAGGGGTTTCCTATCAAAATCCTAAGGCATACACGCCGATTTAACTAAGCATTATATTCTCTTTTTCTTAGAGAAAAAGGATATGACTCGGTTGTAACCGTGGAAAGCTAGAACAATACCGGCTTTCTTCAAGAGCGTCTCGGACAATAGGATTGTCAACGGAAACACCGGCATAACTCATATATCAAAGGATATATCAAAGGATAAAGCTTCCCAAAGAAACGATTACTAAGGTGAAAAACAAAAAGGACCAAAGTCCAGATTAAAGCCGACTTGCATCAGAAAAGATTGGCATTCAAAGGTCAAAAGGGAAAATCAAAACGAAGTGTCATAGAGGTATTTGACCACACGCTGGTCACAAGCCACTAGACATGTTTCCCAATATTACATAGTCGGCACTACGGCCGCATCAAATGAATCAAAAGTTTTTAAAAGTGCAGAGTCGACTGCAGAAACCTACGCTTGGTTGCCGACTTTGCTCTGAGTGTCAACGTTTGGTAACGACAGATGCCATGGGGATGGATAAAGAGGGGGACAAACCGAGGTGAATGTCGATGGTGCCGGAATCGAGAGTGGGGACAAACACAGTGAGACACCGCGATGTACCCAGGTTCGGGGCTCTCCGTAGAGATAACACCCCTAGTCCAGCCGAGCTAGATATAAGCAATAACTCTGGCTACAATGAATGCTACTTGAGGTCTATGAGAGGAAGTAGAAGAGGGCTCTAGGCACCACTCTCTCCTAGCTCTCTATGGTGGGTGAAGAGGTAGTAAATGCAACCGTCGTCCCCACGTAGGAGAGGTTCCTGGGGCTTTAATAGGCCGAGTACGGGGTGCTAAGCTAAATACACAGTAAGGGAGGACCCAGATGTAAGCCTCAGGCCACAAGCTGGGGCCCTGATGATGTATGCTCTTCGGCTGACCCGGAGTAGACTTGCGGCTCTCCATACCGCTAGCTTGTAGGTCTTGCATAGTGAATAGTACAACTAGAAGCATGGTCTTGTCGGCCTGTGCGCATGAACCGCGCTGGAGGGGACAACACTTCCCTGAACAGGGCAACGAATGAACAGGACTTCGTTGCCGCCCGGATCTTCTGGGATTGAGTATTGATGATCTTGTACCAGGTGTCCGACCTGGGATAAAGTCAACTCTTGATGTATAGTTCGGATGGAAGTGTGTCTTCTTCGGCCGAATGAACTTAGTTGGTGCCGGTTTCCCTCTCGTGGAGCAATCGGCCTCCGACCTAATTAGCTCGGCCTTCTGGACTTGTGCTTGCTTCGTCTTATTCTAGAGGCGATCCTCAGATCGGTGATCTTCAGGTCGACCTTGACTTGATCGGCCTTTCTCCGAATGACGATCTTCAGGTCGGCCCAACTTAGCTCGGCCTCACTTAGATCGGTGATCATCAGATCGGTGATCTTTGACTTGAAGTGTTGTTTCTCCTGGGTGACCCTACCCGGGGGTCATTCCCACGACAGTAGCCCCTGAAGGTGCGGAGGTCCCACCGAACTAAATGACAGCGGGGCCTGCACAGGTTCCTCCCATACTTCTCTTGAGTCTTGTTGTATCTGCTTTTCTCTTCTGATCGATTGCTCTCAATTGGACGATTGCTCGTAATTCGCCGATTATTCGCAATTTGCCAATTTCCCTTGTTTATTTTAGATGCTTGTCAACCGACCGATTGCACGCCGCGCTCCGCCGATTTCTATCGTCACTTTTGCCGATTGCTTCTTCCACTCAACCGATCTGGCCAACGGTTGCTTTGACCGGAATTTTGAACAAAACTTGTCGCTTCAAATTTACCGCGGAAAATGGGGCGACGTACCACGACTGATGTGACATAACGGCCACCTCGGGCCACGCGCGCACGTCCCTTTCCATCCGTGGGATCTTCTGGGCTTCCCTCTTGTGTTGCTCTGCCGATACACGAGGCCACATTCCAAGTATGCTCCCTATCTCATACATTAATCAAGTGAACTTAAAAACTTGGCGTACAGTCAGAGAATCTGGGTACAAAGAGAGAAAAGAAGGTATAAATTATAGACTCTGACTATTGTCAAGTGTGGTGCTAACTGAACACATACATATCAAGAATCAAGAGCACATGCATACTGTCATAATAATTTTTTTAATCCAACACAATATTATGGGTTGGACAATTACATGAACACAGAGCTTATCCAATCCTGTAGAAAATCCTAATTTTTTGTTAAACACATCAAGGCTACTCTTTCATTGCTGAATTGAAATTATTTTGAGGAATCTTGGTCTACCATTTGATATGATTAGTTTCCAGTATCCTATTCACACGAATCGTCACAAGCATTCGGAATTGTGTCTGAACTAAGGTATACTAGCACACTGATAAGTAATAGGCAACCGTCCTACATGGAAATGGGAAGAGTTACATGGATGAGTACCAGCTCTAAGTGAAGGCTCGATGGATTCAAGATCAACCGTTTGAAGTTGCCCAAACCTGTAAGGAAAAGAGAGAATAAGTATTTCTAACAGCTTTTGATTGGATTCATAAACATAAGTTCGGTCCCCCAAATCAAGCATGGTTTCTCACAGCCCACTCAAAGATGAACCAGCGCAAGGAGAAAATTTAGTGGGACTAATTCAACCAGGAACACTAGTGGCGACGGGATTACAGAAACCTTCACTTTGTGTAATCTACACTATATTGTTACAGTCTTATAGACTCCATCAATTCTATCTGCCAGGTAGAAAATCTGAATGTTTGAATTGTGCAGCATGATAAAAACAGATAAGGGGTTCTAACTTACCAGTCCACCACCTGCTGAATCTTGGGCGCGAACTCCTCAGCCTAGTGGTCGAACATGCAAGCAAAGCATCAGCCTCAAACGTAGCGCATGGAAAGTTTCCAGAGGGAAAGAGAATCGTGATTACCTCTTGCGGCAAAAGAGAATTGATCCCGGAGAGGCAGGGCGGTCATCGGTGCTGCGACTGGGCGATGGTGTGGGCGGAGGTGTGGACGACTTCGACAGGCGGCGGCGAGTCCTGCAGAGAGAGGCAGAGGGAGGCGGTGAGAGAGAGACAGAGATAGAAAGAGAGAGAGAGGGATAGAGAGATAGGACGTGGGAGTAGGGGCGCGGGGTCGCCGAAGTGTCGCGGGGGCGCGGGGTCGCCGGAGGATCGCCGAACGCAGAGGAGGGGCACAGGGAGAAGTGTGGGGGTTAGGGTTTCGGGAGAGGGGAGAGGTGGGGATTAGGGGGGTACGGGTTAGCAATGGCCCACATTTGGTACGTGCGCCATAAGGTTAGTCGATAACAATGGCGCACTTTTGGCAAGGTGCACCATTAACATTAATCCATATCTAGCTTAAAACAGGTGCGTCTGTGCTAATGGACATAACCACTTACATAGTCTAGTGGGTGGTCCCTTGATACATGAATCTAGCCACCCAGGTTCAATTCCTGGTAGTCCATCTTTTTTTCACTTTAAATTTTTTTATATCAACCTTATCATAAACATCCAAACACTTTAAAATAATGGTAGTCCCATCTTTTTTGCACTTTAAAAAAAATTATTTCAACCTTATCATAAACATCCAAACACTTTACAATAACCACATGGCATATCCATCTCTAAAATAATATAATATTTAAAAAATCTCCAAAAATATAGGCAGCCCCATTTTTTTGCACTTTTTAAAAATATATAGTAATAACGACATATCAATATCTTCATAGAAAAAATGATACAAAATTCCGACATACACACACACGCGGAAGACACGTTGTGATTGGATCTTATTAGCTATCATCTTTTCACAATCTTTTTGCCCTTCTTTTTCGCGTTTGCATAATTTATCCCCGTAATCCCTTGATTTCTTCTCTTGAACGGGCGAACGCATTTAGGTAGGGTGGTCCTGCTTCTTCTTGTTTTGTATGCTATTGCATCATCGTCGTCGTCATCTTCAATCTTCGGGTCGCCGTACTTGTCGAAGTCTTGCTCGTTGGCGGCTCCATCCATTCCGATGATGTTCCTTTTGCCTCTCCGCACGACAACACGGCTGGGCTTTGACGGGTCGGTAATGAAGAAGCATTGGTCCACTTGGCTAGCCAGTACCCATGGCTTATTTTGCGCGGTGACGTTTGCGCCGGCGGTCTTGGATTTGGCTCCGGGTATAACCATTGTGGTGAAATACTGGATTTCTTTTACGATGCTCTTGGCCCACCTTACGCGGAACATCGGCACCTTCTCTCCAGCGTAGCTGAGCTCCCTGATCTCCTCGATCCTTCCGTAGTGTCTTTTCTTGACGTTACCGGTGTAGGCTTCCATCGTTACGCCGGAGTTTTGATAATCGCTCTTCATGTCCTTTTCCTTGGTGTAGAATGTGTAGCCTTTGATATCGTACGCTTGATATGTCATCTGGTTGTGCTCGGCGTCCTGTGACAAGGCGAATTCGAGTTTATCTTCCTCGGAAGAGTCCTCATGTAAAGGGTACGATAGAAGTTTGTCCTTGAACCAACGCGTGAAGCATGAGTTGTGCTCTTTGAGTACATCTCCATCCGTCCACTGTTGACCTCGGTCATTGCACGTCTTCTCAATTGAGGTTATGGGCTCTACCACCCAAGGATCGACGAAGTCAATCTGTTGCAGCGCGACTAGGTTTGCTCTTTCAAAGTCGGCGAATCGATCCTGGAAGTCAACATGCATTTCGCGGCGACCCTCGCGGTGACCACATCTAGCGAGCCTGTCCAGATGCCTGTTGACGGGCAGACCAACAGGGTTATCGATGCCTAGATAATTCATGCAAAAGGAGATGCACTCTTCGGTCAGAAAGCCCTGGGCTATGCTTCCATCTGGACGTGCCCTGTTGCGAACGTATCCTTTGATCACACCATTCATCCTTTCGAACGACATCATGCTTTGCAGGAACATCGGCCCGAGTTGGATGATATCATCCACGATATGGACGAGGAGATGCACCATGACGTCGAAGAATGCGGGCGAGAAGTATATCTCGAGCTCGCATAGTATCACCACGATCTCTTCTTGTAGCCTTCTGAGTTTCCGCACGCCAACCGACTTCCGAGAGATGACATCAAAAAAGTTGCATAGGCCAAATAGCGTTTTACGGACGTGGTCGTCCATGATCCCTCGCATTGCAACCGGAAGTAGCTGCATCATCAGCACGTGACAGTCGTGAGACATCATCCCGCTGAACCTCTGCTTCGCTGAGTCTAGGTATCTACTGATCTTCCCAGCTAAACCGTAAGGAAGTTTTATTCCTAGGAGGCAGTTGATAAACTGGTGGATGTCCTTCTGACTTAGAGTGAAGCACGCGGGGGGCAGTAATATTGTTCTCTATGCTTCTTAGCCTTTTTGCCTTTGCGACGACTTTCCGTGTCCTCCGGTGGATCATCATCATCATCGTCATCATCGTCATCATCATCATTAGGGCGGTTTGCCTGAAGCTCCTCCCTGATGCCAATTGATAGCAAGTTTGTCCTTGCTTTCGGCCCATCTTTGGTCTTTTCTGGCATGTTGAGCATGGTAGAAAGCAGACTCTCGCACACATTCTTCGTGATATGCATGACATCAAGGCTGTTTGGCACACCGAGGATGTTCCAGTACGGCAAGTCCCAAAAAACAGACCTCGTTTTCCATACTTTCACCAGCGGATCTGGCGCCTTTCGCTTAGAATTGATATTTCCTGGCGGTGGGCACTCTTTCCAATTTTTCAACAACATTTATATTTCGGTGCCGCTCCTCCTACGTGGGGCCTTTTGGGGTTCGGCTGTTCCATCAAAAAAATCCATGCGTTTTCTCCATGGGTCATTGTGTGGAAGCCATCTTCGATGTCCCATGAACACGGTTTTTGAAGACAAGGGATCCTTAGGTAGCTGGTGATACGTTGTGTCGTACATGCACCTAGCGCATCCACAGTGTCCGTGGACCACCTGCCCTGTGACATATCCTAAACCGAGATATTCGTGCACCGTCGTGAGCAGTGCGGCGTTCATAGGGAAATATGTTTCTTCTAGAGCGTCCCACGTATTGACTGGCGTTCTCCATAGCGTATCTAGATCCTCTTTCAGGAGACCCAGATAGAGATTGAGGTCGTTTCCTGTTTTTTTCGGCCCTTCAATTAGCACACTCATATGCATGTACTTCCTGTTCATGCACTCCCAGGGGGGGATGTTGTACATGCACATAAACACTGGCCAGGTGCTAGGTGTGCTGCTCTGGTTGCCGAAAGGATTGACTCCATCGGTGGTCGCGACCAAAACTACGGTCCTTGGATCCTTCCCAAAGTCCTCCTCGAAGTTCAACGCCTCCCACTAGGTCCCATCAGAAGGGTGACTCAACATCCTGTCTTTTTCTGGATCATTTTTTTCAGCTTCTTCCTTTTGTTGCTTCCTTTCCGCATGCCAGCGCATGAGCATAGCTTGCTTAGGGTCCGCGAAATAACGCTGCAGACGAGGAATGATCGGAAAGTACCACACTGTTTTTTGAGGAGCTTTCTTCTTCTTCTTGTATCGACTAGCGCCGCACTTCGGACATACGGTAGACTCCGCGTACTCATGTCGATAAATGATGCAATCATTAACGCAGACATGGTATCTAACATGCGGTAAATCCAGAGGACACACGATTTTCTTCGCCTCATTGAAACTGGTCTGGCACGTGTTCCCCTTGGGAAGACGGTCTTGACAGAATGACATGTTTTTGTCGAAGCATGTGTCGATCATTTTGTGTTTTACTTTCATCTCCAGAGCCGTGAGCGCTACTTTCAGGCGGGTATCCTTGTGATTGCATCCTTCATACAATGGAGTAACCGCGTCCATCTCAAGTTGATTCAACTTGGCTTTCTCTCGGGTGGCAGCTCTTGCGTTATTACTCGCCTGGTTCAGAAGCAACTCTTCAAGATGAGGGTCCTGCACCCAGTCCATCGATGATGGTCCATCATCGCCGTCTTCTCCGGCATCTTCATCTTCATGATGATCATGCCTTTGTCTTGATATTCCTCATGATCATGTCCGGCATCTTCACTTTAGGTGCGCCATTACTAGCACGCCATTAGTAAGTGATAGTAATTGCGCACATCTGGTGCGCCATTACTATCCTGGATACTAATGGCGCACCAGGAGTGCGCCATTACTAAGGCCAGTCATGCGCCATTGATGTTACTGGTCCCACCACATGTCTGTCCTGTGCTCTGAGTTACTAATGGCGCACTTTCAGGAAGTGTGCCATTGATGTGTTTCTCCACATGCGCCACTGAGGTACAGTATGTGCGCCATTACTATGAATATTAGGTTTTTTTTCTTTTGCTTTTCTGTATTTGCACAGGTTATAAACAGATATAAACAACAGATTTATAAACAACACAGATATAAACAACAAATTTATCCAATACAATAGAAGATTAGACTCTGATTACAAATCATCATATTAGTCTCTGAATTCAAAATACCGAACAAAGTTAGAACATTACAAGTCTCGAGTAGCGAGTTTGTCTTCACATTACAAGTCGATATCTAAACTACCATGACATTGAAGAAGAGGGTGGCGGTCACGATGAGCATCATCGTGACCAAAGTGATCTTCATTCGGTTCCTCCTCCTCTCCCTCCTCTCCCTCGCTAGATAGCGCGCGTATCTAGCTTCCGCCTCCGCCCTTGTGGGGTACCCTTTGTAACTGTTACCGCTAAAACGGTGAACCTCTCTATGACAAACCTCCCAGTCGTCGTAGACTCCGGGATCCTACCAATGTACACGACATACGACGACATCTGCTTTATGCCCTGGACAAACAAAACATTAAGAGCAACTTACATATAATATTTAAGCAGTACATACGTATACAAAAAAATTAAGGACCAAAGGAAGAGAAAAGAAACACACATTAATAGCACACGGTTCATGGTCCTAGTAATAAATAGCATCGACTACATATAAGTTGAATGATGACTGTTTAAACTAAGGAGACATATGTACATACAAGTTCATAAAAGTATATACAACACACACGAGATCTCGTCGATAGTCCAGAACTACATAGCTAGGCGCATGGGTATCAAGACTTTTGACTCCGCTCACAGGCCAGAGCGTGGGTGAAGCCGCCGTCTTTCGTGATGGTCATGAATGAGCGATTAAAGGCAGCCTGTAATCTTAGCATTGTATCTATTTCACGGTTGGACAGTTGATTCTTGAGTTAGAACTCCCCCGTGTTACGAAGGACATCTTCAGAAATGATTCCTGCCAACTCCGACTGGATGCGAAAGAATTCTTGTCTCAGGTCGGCATCTTGGATTTCCGACAAGCGTTCGGCCCAGTGCTTGAGATGAGCGGGCAGCGTAAGCTGCTGCTGTTCCTGTACGAACGCCCGCATGTGATGGATGGCGTAGTAGGCATCCTTCTGACCGCCAGTTGACTGCTTGACGCACGCGACCTTTGTTAAGTGAGTGAACACATGCGCGCCGTACCTAACAACTTCCTTCTTGAAGGTGCCTCCAGATTTGGAGTAGCGCGAGAGAGCCTCATCGAGAACTTTCTTGATATTTGTGTAGTCTTCGTTCGACTCACGGTCCCGGTCCAAATACGTGGCCATGGACCATTTCGGGCTTTGAGCGATGAGTGTGAACTTTGTTTCATCACTACACACAACACGAATGTTAGGAGGAAAAGAACGACCAAAATCTAAGAAACCTAATGTACGTTACGGGGACGTGAGGGGATGACTTACTCGGGAAAGTAAGGCACGAGGAAGCTGTCCTTATCATTGTTCGCCAGAATGACGCCTTCGAGGTAATCACTAGCGAGTTGCCGGTCCCCAGAGCTGCACAAGAGCTTGGCACACATGTAGAAGGGGTCGACTATAACGATGTCCGGGGTCTTGTCTCTAATGATCCGCATCTCCATACTGAGCGCAAATAGCCGAACGAATGTGTAGTACAGCGGAAAAAGGTGAAACATAGCGAAGATTTTATCAAACCGCAGGAAGATCACACGTCCGATGTCACAATCAACAAAGCCATTTTCCTCTGGCACCATGGCAGTGAAAACCGGGTATGCCACATCACTCTCTCTGAGACGCCGTGTCTCTATATTTAGAACAATGTCATGCAGACTCTTCATAGCACCGGTTGCAGCAATGACAATTGCAGCAGATAGCATCGGCCTACCCACCACATGCACCCTCGACATGATTCCGTCGGGTCTTGGTGGCCCGTCTTGAGCACGGATCGTCGGTGCCGGCTGGCTCGCAGTAGTGGGACCCTTCTTCCTTCTTGTCTATCCCTTCCTCTTCGGCTTCTCGTGTAATGGGACCTTTACCTGATCGGAGACCGCCTTCCTGAGTATGTTGGGGCTTATAATATTTCTCGCCTCAGCCGTCTCAGCTTCGGTGAAGGCGGCAGCTGGAGGCGTCTCCTGAGAACTGAACAGTCGACGCTTATTGTTGGAATTCATCTCCGCGCTACAAGATTGGTGGGAGGAGTCTTTTTCACCAAGGATGGTTTCTTGAGAAGCAGGCGGGAAAAGGTCGTCCATGTCGCACCCACCGTGTTCCTCGAAGAAGTCATCGACACGAGCAAGTAGTGTGTTGGTGTTGGTGTTGCTCCGATCTTGTGCCACATCGATGTCCGTGGGGTGGTGGCCCGGATCAGCCGACAGCGTTGCAGCGGTCTTGCCATGGCTTGGCGCCGGCACGACTGGCGGTGGGGTGGAGTAGTTCCCCACCCTAAACGAATCTGGCACTTCGGTCAAATAAAGCTCTAGTTCAAGTAGTCGTGGAGGTCCATCACATCTTCGTCCTTGGCTCCAAGGGGTCGATAGGGAGGTAACAATTAGCCGTAGCCATCCAGCACCCGAATCAGTTGAACCTTATACACGTTGGTTGGCATCGGATTACCATGGAACATGCGGTTGCCTGGTTGAACGATTCTGCCCACGGCAACATCGACCAACTCCTTGTCCACGAAGTGCAGGAGAGTGCATGGAACGTTGGCGGTGCCCTACGAAAACATGTAGGGCGTCAAGGATGCCCAGTCAAAGGCAAAAGGAGATGAAGTCACCAGCCGAGGCTTAGTTACTGTGATGGCGTCGAGCTCGGCTAATGTCGATGGACCGCCAACGGCGGGCGGGCATGTGACGGAGGGGGCGCTTGCTCCTGAGATTCCGGGTGTTGGTGTTTTATGCTCCAATACTTGCGCCGCCGCCGGGGTCACAAACGCATCCGCCGTTGGGGACACCGTCACAACCGCAGCCGGGGGCACCATCCTGGCCGCCGCCGGGGTCACAAACGCATCCGCCGCCGGGGACACCAACGCGGCTGACGCCGCTGCCGTCGCGTTGTGAGAGTTGCTCCTCGTGAATCTGGGAATCGGGGGAAACCCCTCTTGACCACTGGCAACCCAGTCTCACATGAACACAAACAAGGAAGACATCATGTTGTTGAGCGCATGTCTAACTTGTTCTTCCACAATGCGTGGAATCTGCTCCTTTTTTCCTGGAGTTTTGCCTCCGAGCCGCTAGTGCTTTTCTCCTTTCGCTTAGTGCTATAGTAGTCCGACCATTTTGTGGAAAAACCTTTGCCGGACACACGACCAGCTGACGACGGCTTACTAAACTTATCCTTTTCTTGAGTGTGTTCACTACCCTATTTAAAGAGTTGTCCCAAGGGGCGATAGGCGGGGACCCCGCGCTGCTGCTTTCAGTTTCCTGCACAAGGAACGTGGGGACCATTCAGAAATTTGGCTTCACTAATTTTAAAATGAAACCATATGGAGCTAATTTAACAGGGGGAGGTATTCTTTACCAGAAGACGCTCAAGCTACTCCACCTTCGGATCCGTCGTAAGCTCCCCTGTTATCGGGTTCCTCTTGTACCGGGCCCTGACATAGTTATCAGTAGGCTTATCTCCGTATTTTTTGAAGAGGGGCGGTAGGCCTTGCGCCGCACGCTCCAGGTCCTCCTTGTCCCATTTTGGTTCCACCACTCTGTATCCGTCGGGACCGAGTCTGTGGATCCCTAAGTTCAATTCCCGCATAGTTTTCCCCCACTGACTCGATTCACTGGTTGAGGTGTCCTCGCAATTGAGCTTGAACTCCTCGTAGTCAGTTTCGCTGATCGAAGGATTTTCCTCCTTGATATTTTCGTAACTAACACCTTCACTAATCATTTAATTCACCGTGCTTCTCCAAGTAGCCAGGGATGTGCTCATATTCGTGAGGGCGGCACTGTTCAATTTATTCTCGTGGAGTTGTGTGTTTGCGAATTGAGCGGGGAACTTGAATCGGTTGTGCAGCTTCGTGAAGACGAGATTGTGCAAACTCGCTCGGTCAGGATGCCTTAGGTTCTCGGTGTTGATCGAGACGGTGCCCCGGAGAATGCACCCGAGTTGTCCGGCGTACCCACCGACTAATTCTTTGGGCGCCGCTGGAAGACCATTTTTGTCCACTTCGGTATATTCCTCCTTGATGGTGCCTAGCTTGCTCGGGCGCCTCTCCTTTTTTTGCTTCTTCGTTTGGTTGCCATCTGTGGGGTTGCCATCTGTGGGTTGGCTGCCATCATCAGTGGAGGGATCGGCCTCGGCGGCACCACAATCACCAGTGTACTCGGGATCGGTAGAGTCATCCCCGACGCCCTCGTAGCGGGGTTGAGGTTGTGGATCATCGTCCATGCTCATATCCCAATATTGCTTCTGGTGGTGCGAACCAGAGGCCTCATCGTTGTCGACCATCTACACCCACTAAATAAAATAAGGAAAATTCTACTACAGTGATTGGATGATATCAGGTTAGCTAGTATATCTATTCCTCTCACATTTAGAGGAAAACTAGAAAAGGAAAAATAAAAGGCAGGTTTTAAAAAATTTGGTCAAGTGAATGATGTGCAACCAGAAAATAACTAGTCAATATAAATAACTAGAAAAAGTGCATGCAAAGCACCTTCTAGGTCAAGAAAATTAACAAAGTCATGCAAGAATTCACGGAAAAATTTGGCATGACCTTTGCTAATTTTCTTGAGCTAGGACCCCATTCTCAACCGAAACAGAAATTAATCGACATTTCGGGAGAATGGGGTCATTATTTGTACCTGCAATAAAAGGCCTACATATAGGCACAACAGATACTAACAGATTCACTAACAAATTCACTAAAAACTATAGAAGTCCACATTATTTGTACCAATCTAAAAAGAGCGCCCACATGATACTAACAGATTCACTAACAAATTCACTAAAAACTATAGAAGTCCACATTATTTGTACCAATCTAAAAAGAGCGCCCACATGATACTAACAGATTCACTAAAAACTACCTAATGATGTGATAGGAAGAACAAGTCCAAACCTCAAACTCAGATTTTAGAGTTTACCTTTAATAGAGAGTGCTTGAAGTGAAACAAATGTGTATTAAGACTATTACAGTCCAAGGGTCTGAAGCTTTGGAAAATGGAGTAATATTCCTATATGAAAGGACACTCAAATCAGTGCACACTAAATCAACTAACATGGCACAGTGGAATTTGATAACAAATATTAGTGTACATAGCAAAACATGTTTTTCTTTGTAGATAGCAATTCATACTCTGATATTTGTTTGAAAATGTCACTGTCTTATTTCCCCTCTTTTTTTCCGATGTGTTTTTGCATGCCGAAACGTGGCAACTTTTTGCATCCAACAAAATTAGCATGTCCCCAAAAGCCACCTGATCCGTGGTGACAAAGAAAGGAAGATAGGGACATGTCTTACTGTAAGGCCCGATATGCGGTACTGTTCCAGATCTAGATGTTTCCATCCAGATCCGGGGACGAAGCACATATCGGTCCCACCACGACATATGACGAAGTCATATGCCCCGGATTTCCAACATGATATCACAACATTATAGATACAGGATACAACATCTCATAAAATCGGCATACAACTGCCTTAATACAATACAACAGCGGAAGATATATGTCTGAGTACAGACTACAATCAAATTCCTAGTGGCAAAGAGAAACACATCGATTCCCATAACCACACGGGTCTAGACCCTCGGCCGAGATCCGCCTAACTATTCTTCGTCGAGTCTCCACGTGAAATGTCGATCACCATACCTGTTGTCGATCAAGACCCTTAAAAGAGTTTGGGGGTAGTATCACGAGTACAGAGGTACTCAGCATCCAACTGTAGTGGTCATTTGACCCAGCAAGGACTTCATCACTCGTCATACTAGGAAAACTAGTAGTTTACGGTAAGGAAGGGGTAAGTGGCGAGGTTTCTGCTGCACTAGCATTTATGAAGTGGCTAACGATCTAGAGAGTAAGGTAAGAAGCCAAGCATTCGATGAAGAATCGCCTCCAACAAGTCTTTCTATCAACTACTTACGCAATCATAACACCTATCCTATCCTTGTCCTCCTCTTCGCATCCCAACGAAGAAGAAGCAGTCAAGGCACACACACGTTGATCAAGTTATATTAAGATTATCTCAGTTGTAGTTGTCTATGAACAAGGAGTAGGTCTCAAGTCTTCCATAACCGTGGACATGGCTTCTCGAAAATATTTAACCCTGCAGGGGTGTACCAACTGCCCATTACAAGGCTCCGCACGCTCTCCCATCTCTCTCAGTTGATACCCATGATAGGAAACCATTTTATGATTTAGTCCCAAGAGATCCGGAACGACAGGTCCCTCTAGCTAACAACGAAAAAATCCGGGTGGCCCCCTGTGAGTCGACATCCAACTCAAAATTCGGTCGTGCTCTCGAATCGGCCTCTACCGTCTGGACGAGGTCGGATAGGTTTCCCAAAGAGATGTGGACATTCCCCTAGCTCCCTGGGGTGGACCAACAAGAGAAACCAAGTCTCCGCTGGCCCAAGTTGTTTGAAATTTGCCGGCCGCGGATTAGTCACACACACGTTTCAAATGGTAAAACAGCTTAGGACACCACTAGAAATATTTGAAGCTAGGTAGGTAAGAAAAGGGGACCCCATAAAATCCCACACGCGGTTAGGCACGCTCAGTTTTAAAACCAATATCCGAAACTCGGATCCTAGGTGACTCGAATGGAACAAAGCGTCGGGGCGGGATATCCTAGACCTTCCATCCTTCGTCGAATATAGTCAACATTTATAATAATCATATCATCAACAACAATATCATAATGTGATATCCCAAACCCAGGAGTAACTGGGGTAACATCGTAGAATCCTAAGCATGCATACTAAGCAGGGGCTGAGCAACAAGCAATAGTAACATAGCAGTGCATGGTTTGCTAGGAGGGGACATGGATGTATCGGTTTGAACGAGGCTATAAACATGTGGTAGGATCAAACATCGAGCCTATCCTAGACTAGCATGCACACCGCTGGTTGAAATAGAATGGATCATAAGTAATGTATAGTCCTTGCCTGTGGATAAGTCGGGTTCCGAAGGTGTAGTTGATCGCAAGCTCGCATTGTCTCCGAAGGTATCCTCGGGAGCACACAAGAAGGTAAACACTGGAAAGCAATCAACAAGCAATCACTCTATTACTACGAGGCAAACACGAGCAAGCGTCAAGAAGAAGGCAACACGAGACATCGCACCTACCGTCGAGAGCGGTTACTAACAGGTTAAGTGAGGTACTCGTCACACACGACGATACCACACATTTAGAAGGGTTCAAGTTGTTTAGCTACAGGTGATCAACAAAGGTTGTTAACATGGCATCTCACTCAAGCATGGCATAGCACACAAACATGGCAAGGGTGAAGCATAAATAAACTACCTGGGCTAGTCAATTTAAGTGGGGGGTAAAACCTATACATCACAAACTATTGCGGACCCCACGATAAAACAGAATTTCGTACTGTTTTTCCCTAAACAATATTTTATTATTTTTATTAGCAAGCAAGAGCAGCATAAACAGAATCTACATGCCATTCTAGTCAAGTTACATATAAGAAACATTTTAAACCAAGGAACGGTTAAAAAGTTATGGAAATTACAGTTTACAGTGGCAAGATGTTGTAATTAGCAGGTAAACAACATGCAAACAAGTTCAAACATGGCAACAAAGTACATTCTATTAAACTACATGAAAAACTAAGCAACTTTCATGTTTTATGCGTCGCGATCCGAGCTACCGTTAAAAAGATACGGGCATCGCAAAACTATAACTAAATCTGCTAATTAAATAAACTAGAAAAGAAAAAGAAAAACATCTAACGGGCTGAAACAGAGGCGCTGCCTAATTAAACAGCGCTCAGGGGCGCTAAATAGCTACACGGGCCAGCCCAACAGAAAAAATAGGAAAAAAGAAAAAAAACGGGGCGCTCAGCTCGGGCCTGGACCAACCCGCAGGGGCTGGAGAGGCTGGCGGGCCTTGTGGCCTGGGTGGGCCGCCTGGGGGCGTGGCCGGCCCACAGCGGCAGCAGCGGTTCGAGCGAGGGGCACAGGCTTTTGCCCGCACGAGCGTGCGTTCCAGGGGCCGCCGGCGGCGGCGGTTGCTGGTCGGACCTCGCCGGATACGGCACGGCGGCGGACGAGAGCAGCGGGAACGGGGAGATCCTGGGTCGTTGCAGCTGGATCCGGTCTCGACGGTGACCTGCGGTTCTCCGGTGAGCAGATCAGGCCGCCGCTCGGGCTTCAACGCACGGCGGCTCCATGGCTGGCTCGGTCCTGGTCGCGAGTAGAGAGAGAGATGAGAGAAAGGGAAGAGAGGGAAGAGGGAGTGAGGAGAAGGAGGCCGGCGACCTGGGGGGCGGTGCGGCTCAAGGCCGGAGGCACGCGGCGGTTTTTCTCTCGCGCGCGCGTTGTTTACGTTTCTTACCGCCGGGGGTCGGCAGGACCTCCGATTTGGGTAAAACTTCGAACTGCGCGATCAGCGCGTCGAGCCAGCGGCGTTCACGTCGCGTTGGAACCATTCCGATAACACTTTCCGGCGCGCTATAAAAATAACTCGTTTAATTATTAAACGAGTGTTTTTGTTCCGTTGGCTGCAACTGGTCTCGTGCGGGTTTTCGCGACGGTGATTGGGTGAAACCCGGTAGCAAAGGTCGAGTGTCAGGGTGGCAAGGGACAGTCTCCGTTCGGTACGAGATAAAAGGGGGAAAAATAATCGGCGATCGATAAATCGGGGATGCAAACACCGCAAACAAATCACACCGAAAACAAAAATTTTAATTTTTGTGAAATCTGGGCTGTTACAATACAACACCACCAACAAGGGATCTCGTCCCGAGATCCAGGAAGATCCGAGGGAGAGAAAAGAGTCGACGATCTTGAACATCACCAACAAGGGACTCTTCTCCATGTCGACGTCGAACTTCCGTCGAGATAAGTTTCCGCAGAGAGACGGCAACGTCGGAAAACGAAACCGTCATTGTCAAGAGGAAGAACGACAGCTAAAACCTGGTCAAAGGGATAGTGCTTTTCGACGGAAGTCGTGAAAACACCGGGAAAAAGGAGGGAGGGAAAAGGACGACCCATATGTTATCCGAAACCGTAGAAGCTAAAGGTTCTACAGGCATTCCCACCTGAGCTCGGAATCGAGACAATACGCCGCAAGCAAGGCATTGTAACGGTTCCGAAACTCCACGCTCATCGGGATCCTAGAGTTTGAAGGGGATAAGATGAGAATAAAACACTTACGACACTTGTCCTGACAAGAGCAAGGGTAAGGAGTAAAAAGATTCCTACTCTCCGATAACTAACTTGGTAACTACAAAATAGTTTTTTTCTAGACTCGACTTCGGCCAGAAAAGAGATCCTACGGTCGGTAAAGCTCTGATACCAAGTTGTAAGGCCTGATAAGCGGTACTGTTCCAGATCTAGATGTTGCCATCCAGATCCGGGGACGAAGCACATATCGGTCCTACCGCGACATATGACGAAGTCATATGCCCCGGATTTCCAACATGATATCACAACATTATAGATACAGGATACAACATCTCATAAAATCGGCATACAACTGCCTTAATACAATACAACAGCGGAAGATATATGTCGGAGTACAGACTACAATCAAATTCCTAGTGGCAAAGAGAAAAACATCGATTCCCATAACCACACGGGTCCAGCCCTCGGCCGGGATCCGCCTAACTATTCTTCGTCGAGTCTCCACGTGAAACGTCGATCACCATACCTGTTGTCGATCAAGACCCTGAAAAGAGTTTGGGGGTAGTATCATGAGTACAGAGGTACTCAGCATCCAACTGTAGTGGTCATTTGACCCAGCAAGGACTTCATCACTCGTCATACTAGGAAAACTAGTAGTTTACGGTAAGGAAGGGGTAAGTGGCGAGGTTTCTGCTGCACTAGCATTTATGAAGTGGCTAACGATCTAGAGAGTAAGGTAAGAAGCCAAGCATTCAATGAGGAATCGCCTCCAACAAGTCTTTCTATCAACTACTTACGCAATCATAACACCTATCCTATCCTTGTCCTCCTCTTCGTATCCCAACAAAGAAGAAGCAGTCAAGGCACACACACGTTGATCAAGTTATATTAACATTATCTCAGTTGTAGTTGTCTATGAACAAGGAGTAGGTCTCAAGTCTTCCATAACCGTGGAAACGGCTTCTCGAAAATATTTAACCCTGCAGGGTTGTACCAACTGCCCATTACAAGGCTCCGCACGCTCGCCCATCTCTCTCAGTTGATACCCATGATAGGCAACCATTTTATGATTTAGTCCCAAGAGATCCGGAACGACAGGTCCCTCTAGCTAACAACGAAAAAATCCGGGTGGCCCCATGTGAGTCGACATCCAACTCAAAAGTCGGTCGTGCTATCGAATCGGCCTCTACCGTCTGGACGAGGTCAGATAGGTTTCCCAAACAGATGTGGACATTCCCCTAGCTCCCTGGGGTGGACCAACAAGAGAAACCAAGTCTCCGCTGGCCCAAGTTGTTTGAAATTTGCCGGCCGCGGACTAGTCACACACACGTTTCAAATGGTAAAACAGCTTAGGCCACCACTAGAAATATTTGAAGCTAGGTAGGTAAGAAAAGGGGACCCCATAAAATCGCACACGCGGTTAGGCACGCTCAGTCTTAAAACCAATACCCGAAACTCGGATCCTAGGTGACTCGAATGGAACAAAGCGTCGGGGCGGGATATCCTAGACCTTCCATCCTTCGTCGAATATAGTCAACATTTATAATAATCATATCATCAACAACAATATCATAATGTGATATCCCAAACCCAGGAGTAACAGGGGTAACATCGTAGAATCCTAAGCATGCATACTAAGCAGGGGCTGAGCAACGAGCAATAGTAACATAGCAGTACATGGTTTTCTAGGAGGGGACATGGATGTATCGGTTTGAACGAGGCTATAAACATGTGGTAGGATCAAACATCGAGCCTATGCTAGACTAGCATGCAAACCGCTGGTTGAAATAGAATGGATCATAAGTAATGTATAGTCCTTGCCTGTGGATAAGTCGGGTTCCGAAGGTGTAGTTGATCGCAAGCTCGCATTGTCTCCGAAGGTATCCGCGGGAGCACACAAGAAGGTAAACACTGGAAAGCAATCAACAAGCAATCACTCTATTACTACGAGGCAAACACGAGCAAGCGTCAACAAGAAGGCAACACGAGACATCGCACCTACCGTCGAGAGCGGTTACTAACAGGTTAAGTGAGGTACTCGTCACACACGACGATACCACACATTTAGAAAGGTTCAAGTTGTTTAGCTACAGGTGATCAACAAAGGTTGTTAACATGGCATCTCACTCAAGCATGTCATAGCACACAAACATTGCAAGGGTGAAGCATAAATAAACTACCTGGGCTAGTCAATTTAAGTGGGGGGTAAAACCTATACATCACAAACTATTGCGGACCCCACGATAAAACAGAATTTCGTACTATTTTTCCCTAAACAATATTTTATTATTTTTATTAGCAAGCAAGAGCAGCATAAACAGAATCTACATGCAATTCTAGTCAAGTTACATATAAGAAACATTTTAAACCAAGCAACGGTTAAAAAGTTATGGAAATTACAGTTTACAGTGGCAAGAAGTTGTAATTAGCAGGTAAACAACATGCAAACAAGTTCAAACATGGCAACAAAGTACATTCTATTAAACTACATGATAAACTAAGCAACTTTCATGTTTTATGCGTCGCGATCCGAGCTACCGTTAAAAAGATACGGGCATCGCAAAACTATAACTAAATCTGCTAATTAAATAAACTAGAAAAGAAAAAGAAAAACATCTAACGGGCTGAAACAGAGGCGCTGCCTAATTAAACAACGCTCAGGGGCGCTAAATAGCTACACGGGCCAGCCCAACAGAAAAAATAGGAAAAAAGAAAAAAAACGGGGCGCTCACCTCGGGCCTGGCCCAACCCGCAGGGGCTGGAGAGGCTGGCGGGCCTTGTGGCCTGGGTGGGCCGCCTGGGGGCGTGGCCGGCCCACAGCGGCAGCAGCGGTTCGAGCGAGGGGCACGGGCTTTGTCCCGCACGAGCGTGCGTTCCAGGGGCCGCCGGCGGCGACGGTTACTGGCCGGACCTCGCCGGATCCGGCGCGGCGGCGGACGAGAGCAGAGGGAACGGGGAGATCCTGGGTCGTTGCAGCTGGATCCGGTCTCGACGGTGACCTGCAGTTCTCCGGTGAGCAGATCGGGCGGCCGCTCGGGCTTCAACGCACGGCGGCTCCATGGTTGGCTCGGTCCTGGTCGCGAGCAGAGAGAGAGATGAGAGAAACGGAAGAGAGGGAAGAGGGAGAGAGGAGAAGGAGGCCGGCGACCTGGGGGGCGGTGCGGCTCAAGGCCGGAGGCACGCGACGGTTTTTCTCTCCCGAGTGCGGTGTTTACGTTTCTGACCGCCGGGGGTCGGCAGGACCTCCGATTCGGGTAAAACTTCGAACTGCGCGATCAGCGCGTCGAGCCAGCGGCGTTCACGTCGCGTTGGAACCGTTCCGATAACACTTTCCGGCGCGCTATAAAAATAACTCGTTTAATTATTAAACGGGTGTTTTTGTTCCGTTGGCTGCAACTGATCTCGTGCGGGTTTTCGCGACGGTGATTGGATGAAACCCGGTAGCAAAGGTCGAGTGTCAGGGTGGCAAGGGACAGTCTCCGTCCGGTACGAGATAAAAGGGGGAAAATAATCGCCGATCGATAAATCGGGGATGCAAACACCGCAAAAAAATCACACCGATAACAAAAATTTTAATTTTTGTGAAATCTGGGCTGTTACAATACAACACCACCAACAAGGGATCTCGTCCCGAGATCCAGGAAGATCCGAGGAGAGAAAAGAGTCGACGATCTTGAACATCACCAACAAGGGACTCTTCTCCATGTCGACGTCGAACTTCCGTCAAGATAAGTTTCCGCAGAGTGACGGCAACGTCGGAAAACGAAACCGTCATTGTCAAGAGGAAGAACGACAGCTAAAACCTGGTCAAAGGGATAGTGCTTTTCGACGCAAGTCGTGAAAACACCGGGCAAAAGAAGGGAGGGCAAAGGACGACCCAGATGTTATCCGAAACCGTAGAAGCTAAAGGTTCTACAGGCATTCCCACCTGAGCTCGGAATCGAGACAATACGCTGCAAGCAAGGCATTGTAACGGTTCCGAAACTCCACGCTCATCGAGATCCTAGAGTTTGAAGGGGATAAGATGAGAATAAAACACTTACGACACTTGTCCTAACCAGAGCAAGGGTATGGAGTAAAAATATTCCTACTCTCCGATAACTAACTTGGTAACTACAAAATAGTTTTTTTCTAGACTCGACTTCGGCCAGAAAAAGGATCCTACGGTCGGTAAAGCTCTGATACCAAGTTGTAAGGCCTGATAAGCGGTACTGTTCCAGATCTAGATGTTTCCATCCAGATCCGGGGACGAAGGACATATCGGTCCCACCGCGACATATGACGAAGTCATATGCCCCGGATTTCCAACATGATATCACAACATTATAGATACAGGATACAACATCTTATAAAATCGACATACAACTGCCTTCATACAATACAACAGCGGAAGATATATGTCTGAGTACAGACTACAATCAACCTGGGCCTGGCCCAACCCGCAGGGGCTGGTGAGGCTAGCGGGCCTTGTGGCCTTGGTGGGCCGCCTGGGGGCCTGGCCGGCCCACAGCGGCAGCAGCGGTTCGAGCGAGGGGCACGGGCTTTGTCCCGCACGAGCGTGCGCTCCAGGGGCCACCGCCGGCGGCGGTTGCTGGCCGGACCTTGCCGGATCCGGTGCGGTGGCGGACGAGAGCAGCGGGAACGGGGAGGTCCGGGGTCGCTGCAGCTGGATCCGGTCTCGACGGTGACCTGCGGTTCTCCGGTGAGAAGATCGGGCGTCCGCTCGGGCTTCAACGCACGGCGGCTCCATGGCTGGCTCGGTCCTTGTCGCGAGAAGAGAGAGAGATGAGAGAAAGGGAAGAGAGGGAAGAGGGAGAGAGGAGAAGGAGGCCGGTGACCTGGGGGGCGGTGCGGCTCAAGGCCGGAGGCGCGCGGCGGTTGCGGCTCGCCGGCCGGAGTTGGCCTTGGCTTGCTCCACGGGAAGGAGTCGGCTTCCAGGAGAGAGAGGAGAGGTGGGAGATGACGTGGACGATCCCAAGCCGTCGGATCTGGCGATCTGACGACCCAGAACTCATTGGGCTGATCTCAGATCTGAGAATTAGGGTTTGGTGCGAAAATGGGGCAATTGTGAGGGGGTGGCTGCAATTTTGTGGCTAGGTAAACCCTAGAATATGGGGTGGGAATGTGGTGGTCTTTATATAGCCCAGGTGGCTAGCAGCTTGCAAAAACATCCCCGGTTTTTCTCTCGCGCGCGCGGTGTTTACGTTTTTGACCGCCAGGGGTCCGCAGGACCTTCGATTCGGGTAAAACTTCAAACTGTGCGATCAGCGCGTCGAGCCAGCGGCGTTCACGTCGCGTTGGAACAGTTCCAAAAAAACTTTCCGGCGCGCTATAAAAATAACCCGTTTAATTATTAAACGAGGGTTTTTGTTCCGTTGGCTGCAGCTGGTCTCGTGCTCGTTTTCGCGACGGTGATTGGGTGAAACCCGGTGTCGCAAAGGTCGAGTGTTAGGGTGGCAAGGGCCAGTCTCCGTCCAGTACGAGATAAGAGGGGAAAAATAATCTCCGATCGATAAATCGGGGATGCAAACACCGCAAACAAATCAGACAATCAAACAAATCACACAGAAAACAAAATTTTTAATTTTTGTGAAATCTGGGCTGTTACACTTACAATATTCTTTTATTTTTATTCTCTTGTTTCTGAAGTATGTTGTTGCACCAAGAAACACTACTTTCAAAATAGAAAAAATCTGCTAAGTTGGAGGTGGTACGATATGTTCATGATTTTCTTTCAAAGCAATCGTGAGTTAACCTAAATAAGTACATCCATAAATCCTTCGAATTCGTAAGGAGTTTTTCATGTAACTCAACATTGGATAAGGTGGCGGAGCAGAACAAAATACATAGGTAACAAAATTGCTTAGTGGAACTCTTTCAGCTTAAAAAAGTTGTATGTTTGTGCAACAAATGCAACCAAAGGGAGCAAGATTATAGAATAGCCATTTAAGATCCAAAAATGTGTGTAGATGAAGGAACTTATTTTGTACAAAAACAGTAATTCTGTGTGCATGTGCGACAATTGATCCACCAATGCCCCTATGGGCGCCGTGCAGTCAAGATGCTGTGTGGCTCCTTCTATCCAGTACCATTTTGAAAAGGGGGCCACACAACAGCATCTCGACTGCCTGCTGCCGGGACTACATGCTCGTGCATCAATTATTGCAGGTGTTCACAAGGTTTCATTTGCACCACATGCGTACCATGGATAAATCATACGATGTTAGAAAAAATGAATTCTATTTGTCACAGAAGAAAGAAAATAGATCTTTACTCTCACAACTCAGATAGCTCACTGTCTTGTTCTGGTATATATTACATTTCAAAATTCATCGTTACAAACATACCAAAATCATGAAATTCTTATTGTTCTTCTCTAATCCTTCAATTCCAGGTATGCTCCCTATATCATACATTAATTAAGTGAACTTAAAAAGTTGTCGTACAGTCAGAGAATCTGGGTACAAAGAGAGAAAAGTAGGTATAAATTATAGACTCTGACTATTGTCATGTGTGGTGCTACTGAACACATACATATCAAGAATCAAGAGCACATGCATACTGTCATAATGATTTTTTAATCAAACACAATATTATGGGTTGGACAATTACATGAACACAGAGCTGATCCAATCCTGTAGAAAATCCTAATTGTTAGTTAAACAAAGCAAGGCTACTTTGTCATGGTGAATTTAGATTATTTTGAGGAATCTTGGTCTACTATATGATAGGATTAGTTTCCAGTATCATATTCACATGAATCAGCACAAGCATTCGGAATTGTGTCTGATCTAAGGTATACTAGCACACTGATAAGTAATAGGCAACCGTCCTACATGGAAATCGGAAGAGTTACATGGATGAGTACCAGCTCTAAGTGAAGGCTCGATGGATTCAAGATCAACCGCTTGAAGTTGCCCAAACTTGTAAGGAAAAGAGAGAATAAGTATTTCTAATAGCTTTTTATTGGATTCATAAACATAAGTTCAGTCCCCCAAATCAAGCATGGTTTCTCACAGCCCAACCAAAGATGAACCAGTGCAAGGAGAATAATTTAGTGGGACTAATTCAACCAGGTACACGAGTGGCGACGGGAATACAAAAACCTTCACTTTGTCTAACCTACACTATATTGTTACACTCTTACAGAATCCATCAATTCCATCTTCCAGGTAGAAAATCTCAATGTTTTAATTGTGCAGCGTGATAAAAACAGATGAGGGGTCCTAACTTACCAGTCCACAACCTGCTGAATCTTGGGCGCGAACTCCTCAGCCTAGCGGTCGAACAGGAAATAAAAGCATCAGCCTCAAACGCAGCGCATGGAAATTTTCCAGAGGGTTTGCATCGAGAGGGAAAGAGAAGTGTGATTACCTCTTGCGGCGAAAGAGAATTGATCCCGGAGAGGCAGGGCGGTCGGTAGTGGCGCGTCTAGGAGATGGTGTGGGCGGCGGTGTGGACGACGAAGACAGGCGGCAGCGAGTCCTGCAGAGAGAGGCGGAGGGGGCGGTGAGAGAGAGAGAGAGAGAGGACGTGGAACGAGGGGCGCGTGGTCGCCGGAGGGTCGCGGGGGCGCGGGGTCGCCGGAGGGTCGCTGGACGTAGAGGAGGGGCGCTGGGAGAAGTGTGGGGGTTAATGTTTCGGGAGATGGGAGAGGTGGGGATTAGGGGGGTACGGTTTAGCAATGGCGCACATTTGGTACGTGCGCCATAAGGTTAGTCGATAACAATGGCGCACTTTTGGCAAGGTGCGCTATTAACATTAATCCATATCTAGCTTAAAACAGGTGCGTCTGTGCCAATGGACAGAACCACTTACATAGTCTAGTGGTTGGTCCCTTGATACATGAATCTAGCCACCCAGGTTCGAATCTTGGTAGTCCATCTTTTTTGAACTTTAAAAAAAATTATATAAACCTTATCATAAACATCCAAACACTTTAAAATAATGGTAGTCCCATCTTCTTTGCACTTTAAAAAAAATTATATCAACCTTATCATTAACATCCAAACACTTTAAAATAACCACATGGCATATCCATCTCTAAAATAATATAATATTTAAAAAATCTCCAAAAATATACGGAGCCCCATTTTTTTTGCATTTAAAAAAAATATATAGTAATAATGACATATCAATATCTTCATAGAAGAATGATACAAAATTCCCAAATACACATAATCTTTTCACAATCTTTTTGCCCTTGTTTTTCGCGTTTGCATAATTTAGCGTCGGAACCCCTTGATTTCTTCTCTTCAATGGGCGAATGCATTTAGGTAGGGTGGTCCTGCTTCTTCTTGTTTTGTATGCTACTGCATCATCTTCGTCGTCATCTTCAATCTTCGGGTCGCCGTACTTCTCGAAGTCTTGCTCGTTGGCAGATCCATACATTCCGATGATGTTCCTTTTGCGTCTCCGCACAACAACACGGCTGGGCTTTGACGCGTCGGTAATGAAGAAGCATTGGTCCAGTTGGCTAGCCAGTACCCATGTCTCATTTTCCGCGGTGACGTTTGCGCCCACGGTCTTGGATTTGGCTTCGGGTATAACCATGGTGGTGAAATACCGGATTTATTTTACGATGCTCTTGGCCCCCCTGACGCGGAACATCGGCACCTTCTCTCCAGCGTAGCTGAGCTCCCAGATCTCCTTGATCCTTCTGTAGTATCTTTTCTTGACATTACCGGTGTAGGCTTCCATCGTTACCCCGGAGTTCTGATAATCGCTCTTCATGTCCTTTTCCTCCGTGTAGAATGTGTAGCTGTTGATATCGTACGCTTGATATGTCATCAGGCTGTGCTCGGCGCCCTGTGACAAGGCGAATACGAGTTTTTCTTCCTCGGAAGAGTCCTCATGTAAAGGGTACGATAGAAGCTTGTCCTTGAACCAACGCGTGAAGCATGAGTTGTGCTCTTTGAGTACATCTCGGTCCATCCACTGTTGGCCTCAGTCATTGTACGTCTTCTCAATTGAGGTTTTGTGCTCTACCACCCAAGGTTCGACCAAGTCAATGTGTTGCAGTGCCACTAGATTTTCTCTTTCAAAGTCGGCGAGTTGATCCTGGAAGTCAACATGCATTTCGCGGCGACCCTCGCGGTCACCACATCCAGCGAGCCTACCGAGGTTCCTGTTGACGGGCAAACCAACGGGGTTATCGATGCCTAGATAATTCGTGCAAAAGGAGATGCACTCTTCGGTCAGAAATCCCTGTGCTATGATTCCATCTGGACGTGCCTTATTGCAAACGTCCTTTGATCACACCATTCATCCTTTCGAACGACATCATGCTGTGCAAGAACGTTGGCCCGAGTTGGATGATATCATCCACGATATGGGCGAGGAGATGCACCATGACGTCGAAGAATGTGGGCGGGAAGTATATCTCGAACTCGCATAGTATCACGACGACCTCTTCTTGTAGCCTTCTGAGTTGCCTCACGCCATCCGACTTTCGAGAGATGACATCAAAATTTTTGCATAGGCCCAATAGCGTTTCACGGACGTGGTCCTCCATGATCCCACGCATTGAAACCGGAAGTAGCTGCGTCATCAGCACGTGACAGTCGTGAGACTTCATCCCGCTGAACCTCTGCTTCGCCGAGTCTAGGTATATGCTGATCTTCCCAGCGAAACTGAAATGATGTTTTATTCCGAGGAGGCAGTTGATAAACTGTTGGATCTCCTTTTGACTTAGAGTGAAGCACGCGGGGGGGGGGGGGGGGGGCAGTAATAATGTTCGCTCTGCTTCTTGGCCTTTTTTCCTTTACGACGACTTTCCGTGTCCTCCGGTGGCTCATCATCATCATCGTCATCATCATCATTAGGGCGGTTTGCGTGAAGCTCCTCCCTGATGCCCATTGATAACAAGTCTGTCCTTGCTTTCGGCCCATATTTGGTCTTTTCTGGCATGTTGAGCAGGGTAGCAAGCAGACTCTCGCACACATTCTTCGTGATATGCATGACATCAAGGCTGTTTGGCACACAGAGGATTTTCCAGTACGGCAAGTCCCAAAAAACAGACCTCGTTTTCCATACCTTCTGCAGCGGCTCTGACGCCTTTTGCTTAGAATTGATCTTTCCTGGTGGTGGGCACTCTTTCCAAATTTTCAACAGCATGTCTATTTCGGTGCCGCTCCTCCTATGTGGGGCCTTTCGGGGTTCGTCTGTTCCATCAACCAGATCCTTGCGTTTTCTCCATGGGTCATTGTGAGTAAACCTACTTCGATGTCCCATGAACACAGTTTTTGAAGACCCGGGATCCTTAGGTAGCTGGTGATACGTTGTGTCGTGCATGCACCTAGCGCATCCACAGTGTCCGTGGACCACCTGCCCCGCGACATATCCTAAACCGAGATAGTCGTGCACCGTCCTGAGCAGTGCGGCTTTCATAGGGAAATATGTTTCTTCTAGAGCGTCCCACGTATTGACTGGCGTTCTCCATAGCGTATCTAGCTCCTCTTTTAGGAGCCGCAGTTACCGATTGAGGTCATTTCCTGGTTGTTTCGGCCCTTCAATTAGCACACTCATATTAATGTACTTCCTCTTCATGCACTCCCGGGGGGGATGTTGTACATGCACACAAACACTGGCCAGGTTCTATGTGTGCTGCTCTGGTTGCCGAAAGGATTGACTCCATCGGTGCTCGCGACCAACACTACGTTCCTTGGATCCTTCCCAAAGTCCTCCTCGAATTTCAACGCCTCCCACTGGGTCCCATCAGAAGGGTGACTCAACATCATGTCATTTTCTGGATCATTTTTTCAGCTTCTTCCTTTCCGCATGCCAGCGCATGAGCTTAGCTTGCTTAGGGTCCGCGAAATAAAGCTGCAGACGAGGAATGATCGGAAAGTACCACACCGTTTTTTGAGGAGCTTTCTTCTTCTTCTTGTATCGACTGGCGCCACACTTCGGACATACGGTAGACTCCGCGTACTCATGCCGATAAATGATGCAATCGTTAACGCAGACATGGTATCTAACATGCGGTAAATCTAGAGGACACATGATTTTCTTCGCCTCGTTGAAACTGATCGGGCACGTGTTCCCCTTGGGAAGACGGTCTTGCCAGAATGACATCTTTTCGTCGAAGCATGTGTCGGTCATTTTGTGTTTTACTTTCATCTCTAAAGCCATGAGCGCTACTTTCAGGCGGGTATCCTCAGGATTGCATCCTTCATACAATGGAGTAACCGCGTCCATCTCAAGTTGATTCAGCTTGGATTTCTCTCGGGCGGCAGCTCATGCGTTATTATTCGCCTGGTTCAGAAGCAACTCTTGAATATGAGGGTCCTACACCCAGTCCATCGACGATGGTCTATCATCGCCGTCTTCTCCGGCATCTTGATCTTCATGATGATCATGCCCTTCGTCTGGATCTTCCTCATGATCATGTCCGGCATCTGCTACATGATGATTGTGTCCTGCATCGTGATCATGTCCGGGAGATTCTTTGTCTTCTCGCCCACCCGCGACGCTATTTATTCTTATTGTTGCTCAGCCACCCTGGACGGATTCATAATCTTCTTCATCACCTTGCCACCGATAGTCATCCATGAAACCACGCGTGAGAAGGTACCCCTTTATGGTTTTTGAATACAGGTCCAAAAGGCACTTCAGCTTGAATCTTTGACACGGACATATTATCTCCGTCTTGTTCTTTTGAATCATCTCGACCTTCGTGGAGCTCAACAACCTATCCACGATGACTCCGATCATCTTGCGAACCATGGTCGCCTGCGGGGCATAGAGCAAAACGATATTTTAGAACCAAAAAAATTTTGGCATGACCTTGCCTAATTATTAGGACAAAAACGAATGCAAAGTGTGCCAAAGTTTCGCCCAAACGGAAATGAATCAACATTCCGGCAAAATATTGGCAACTATCGCATATGTGAGGTACCTGCAAACACACACGTACATACATATCCCATGATCATCACACATCCATTATCACAACACACATACATATATACCCCATGATCATCACATCACACCACACATATACACCGAAAAAATGTGTGTTCGAGAGAGAACAAACTAGATCTACACAACAATAAAGAGAGATACCTTACTTACCAATTAAAAAAGGAGATACAACTACTTATTTTGGATAGATCTATGGTGAAAATAAGGTGGGGAGAAGGAAGGAACCGAGAGAAGCTTGTTGGAGGTGGGGAAAGTGAGTGTGGTGTGCTGCAAAAACATCTAGCTGTTCCCAGAGTTAGTAATGGCGCACCTCATCAAATATGCACCATTACTAACTCTGGGATAGGTGGTCCCAGCTGGCCAGAGGGGGGACCAAGATAGCAATGGCGCACATCCCCGAAGTGCGCCGTTAGATTTCAACACTTAGTAATGGCGCACTCCTCCAATATGCGCTATTGCTATGTCATCAGGCCTGGGCCCACCCCTCCCCTGACTTTGCAATGGCGCACATCCCAGAAGTGCGCCATTAGCATCCCTTGTGTCTTATGGCGCATTTCCAAGAAGTGCGCCATTGCTAAGTCAGGTGAGGGGGGCTTGTCCAGGAGCGAATGGGCGGTGGCGCACCTGTTGGTACGTGCGCCATTAGTAACAGGGGCACTAGGATTTTTCCATAATTTATAAAGTCGATTTTCATCGCACTAGGATTTTTCCATAATCCATAAAGTGAATCTTCATCGCACTAGGCCTTCGCCACATCTAAAGACGACTCTCGTCACACCAGCTCTCGCCACACATATGCATAAAATCGATTTTCATCATGACTAACTTTTTCTTTACTTTGATACCTTCATATCTTTTCATATTCCATCATACATTTCATATTTTTACACCTTTTTTCAGAGACCTGGGGGCTTGATCAACCCTCTACCGGCTTTGAGCATGTATATTGCTTAGTCAGGAGAATCGGGGAGCTCGATGATATTCATCGACTCTTATCTGAGAAGCCGGCATATATATGTAAAACTCCACATGTGTATGACTTATTCAGGGGAAGTAAGGGAGTTCCATGGCACCCATCGAATCTTAACCGACAAAATCCCGGCATATACATGAATTGTCCACCCACGCCGTTTGGCCTGTACAGCTCAAGCTCATATGACTAATGCGATCCCGGTCAGCCTAAACTTTGGGGGCTTACATAAAAAGCCTAACGAGTTTAGTACCAAAAGTGGGGCACGCTAGTCATATGTGTCGTCTTACAGAGAAGTTTTGACTCATGAACCAATAATCTCTCTCAACGCGAGAACATGAGGTCGAAGTCGGCTTCTATTAGCCTCTGCATTTCCCCTTATGCATTCAAAAATCATCTTGTATTCTCTGTTATTCATAACAATTTTTTCTTACAAGTTAGACCTATGTGACTTGGCACAACACTCAGATGCATATACCGACTCATGGGGACTACACTTCAAAGTTTCTTCTCAGAAAAGACTCGGTATAGCACCCAGATGCATACACCGACTCTTGGGGAGTAACACTTCAAAAAAAATCTTATACAAGATTTGGAACGACGCCATAGTGATCGTACCAATTCTTGGGGAGTAACAGTTCAAAAAATTTCACAGCCCCCAAAATCAGACCGTGTACAGTAATCATACACACAGGGTACACGACTGAGATTAGGGTGCCACGGTGATAATTTCACAGCACAACACTAAACACAAAAGGATAAACAAATATATTACAATAGAGGGGGTCACGCGGACCCGAATATATAAGTCATACAAGCCATAATATCTGAGTACAGACATAGTTAGTCAAGTTTTGCCTTAAGAAGGCTAGCACAAATCACATCAGAGATACAGAACGAAAAGGCGAGGCCTCCTGCCTGGGATCCATCGAACTACTCCTGGTCAACGGGGAACTCGACGTCGTAGTAGGCGCCTCCGGGGTACTCCTGCTCCTGGGATCCAACGTCGGCTGCAGCGGCCGATCAGGCAAAACAGTAAAGGAAATAAAGCAGGTGAGTATCTAGTATACCCGCGAGTCTTACGTCCGCTACTAAGCATTATGCAATGTATCAACGGAAAGAAGAGGCTGTATATAGTGGGCTGAAAGACAGAAATTCAGAGCAAGGGTAAAAAGCTAGGCCTATCGAAGACTAGCATCTTCCGACGATGTCTTGCAGCATGAGGTAAGAATCAGCCAACAGTTTATATAAAGCAATAAAGTAACAATGAAGCAGAAGTTGCTGCAACATTGAATAATAATAAGTTGTAATAAATAACAATGCCTCCGAGTTCACCTCCTCAACATCCCCGCGAGGAAGAGAACCCGGAACCATACAGTTTAATATTAGTTTCTAGTGGTAAGATCCAGCTTCAGCATAAAGCGTCCTGTTACCGTGGACACGGCTATCGATAGATTAATCTTCCCTGCAGGGGTGCACTTGTGTTACGCTACACGCACGGATCTCCAGGGTGGCGGGAACCTTGTTAGGGAACGCTCCACCGAGGCTATCCGACACTTCATAGCCCATCTTTCAAACTCAGCAGAGAGGTCATCCGCCGGACTATATCCTATGTACGCGGGGCTTTGGACCCTAACCCCGACGTACTCCTGCACGGTGCGAGGCTGGCCGGTGAATTTAAATCAAAGCAAATACAAACCACACTGCCGCGGAAAATAAGACAACACCACTTCCCGGCGCAGGCCGCGGTACTGCTGACGTCTGAAGAGTCCTCGGACGACACTACGAAGCAGAGGAGCCCATAAACTCGTAATTCCCACGGGTAGGTAGTGCGTACATGGCATATAGCCAACTCAATACATTCACTGAACCATTTAGCATTTTAATTAACCTGTGTGACAACCGTTATCGTTGCCTCGACTTAACTGACTCGCGGACAACGACAGCAGCCAGGACCACCAGTACATCGGTGCCTGCCCTGTCGTCCCACCAAGTCACTGCGGTTACCAACAAGGTGAACCGTCTCCTTACCTTGTCTCGCGTGTGCTCCTAGAGGAGCTCGACTTTCGTAGTTTGGTAACTCTCGCGGCCAACGACCAGGGGCCAAGCACACCGGTACACTGGTCGTACCCTCCCTGTCGTCCCATCGCAATACCTCTCGCAGGCACCGTTGGGTCGCCCGACCTCTTACCTGAAGGACAACCGTTTACAGGACCCTATGGCGGTAAGACAAAGTCAGCCTCGAGTGGAGTACAAGGATTACTCCTTGATAGCTCACACTTGAGGTGACTAGGCATAACCCAGATAGGGGCCTTTGACGGTGTCTGCATTGTACCGTACCTGTGCAGTTATAATATAAGTATCCGCGTCCACTCCCCTGAGTGATCACAGCCCTCTATCTAATCCTAGCTAACAATGCGCAGGGCTCACTGCTGAATAATGTATAATAATAATAATAGGAAGCATAGGATAAAGGAAGGCACATCAAGGGGCGACAAAAATAGGCTTTGCAATTGAATAGGTAAGCAACGTAGCAGCAACAGTAACAATGCCTAGTGCAAGAAATGTACGGAAAGATAGGCGATATCTGGGGAAGAGAATGGCTCTGCTTGCCTGGAAGCTCGACGGTCGGGGTAGGGTCGTCGACGAAGTAGTCGTACTCAGCAGCGGTGTAGTCGACGGCAGCAGCGGGGTCTACCGGAGATTAAGGGGGAAGAAACAGTAAATACACAGCAAGCATATACAAACAGATGCATGACATGATAGATGAAATGTTAACGGTATTCTAACGCAGTGCAATGCACGTTGCTCGGACGGAAATTCATCTGAGGATGAACTACCGGCTCCGGGTGATTACCGGACAGGGTGTCCGGAGGGGGAAGATCAAGCCGGAGGTGTCGTGGTTACCGGAACAACATAAGGGGGGTGTATCCGTGCTATTGGAATCATTCCGGACAACTTTCGTGTTCGGAATAAATTCATCCGGGCACTCTAACAGTACCGGACAATTTATCGGACAGACGGTCCGGAGGGGGAATGTTCGATGTTCGTTGTGTTAGAGGGGTGTGGTAGACATACGGATAGCGTGTTCGTATTCGTTATATTTTTCAAATCAATTTTCATGTATAAAGTTTTTGAATCCGAGTTACGGTTTAAAAGTTATTGAATTTCAAAGTTTAAATAAAATTAGATGATTTTCTGAATTTCTTTTATTATTTATTAAACATTATCCAAAACATTATCCACAACATTATCCAGAGCAGTGCTGACATGTGAGACCCACATGTCAGCCTCTGTTATTTATAAAACACTTAATTAAATTAGAAAATGCCTCTGGACCCACATGTCAGTGACTCAATTTTAATAAAATCTTTTAATAAATAAAAACCTGACAAGGGGGCCCAGGTGTAAGTGTCTCAGGTTTTAATTTAACCATTAGCTTAAACTAACAGTGGGTTAAGGGGGCTAGGCCCACCTGTCATACTAACATATCCATTTAATCCATTTTATTTACTTAACAAAGATTTCCCGGGGGTGGCCCGCATGTCAGTGGTTGATTGAGTCCTAACCAAGTCGCAAATGACCCATCTGACAGTTGGGACCACACGTTAGTGGCACAGACGACCAGCCGGCGGCTCGCCGGCGAGCAGACTCCGGCGAACTCTAGCTAGCGCTCGATTCCGAGCACCAAACGAGGCGCTGCTTGTTGCTATGGGTTCAGGGAGACGTGCCGCTTCGATCTACGGTGGGGGAGAGCGATGGGGCGGTCCAGGTCGAGCTCTGCTTCAAAAATGGCGGAGCAGCCGCTCGGGCTCCAATGGAGACTTGCGCAGCGAGGCGAATCCGGGCGGTTCAGTGGGTGGAACTGACCATATGGATCACGGGGAGTATAACGATGCCAAAAGCGTGGCCTCGGGCGGCTTGTGTGCACGTCTACGACGACAAACGGCGGCGGCCGGAGCAGCTAAAAGGGGGTTTCTGCACGGGGACCTAGCGGGCGTCAACGGGGAGTTGGGGACGGTGATATTGCTCACCATGATCACGCAGACGGTGGAAGTGAGCTCTGGGACGAATCTGGGTGGCCGGAATCGCTCCGGGATCTCGCCGGAGCCGAAGAAGAAGAAGAAGACGTCGCGCTCGTTGTAGTCGATCCCGCCGCAATTCCAAGCGCACGCAGACGAAGTCGACCACCGCACGCACGCCAGACACGTTGTGATCGCACGGGAAGGTCACTGGCCACGGTTGCTCACCACGGCGGCCATGGCGGATCGGCGGGATTTTTCCCCGACGCGTGAGAGAAGGGCAGGAGGGGAAGGGAGGTGCGGGGTTGTCCAGGAGGGAGGGGGCGTCGTCCTTATCGCGTCGGCGCCGGGAGGGAGCAGGTGGAGGCGGGTCCGGTCTGGCAGCGACGTGCCCACGGCGGGCGGCCGTACGGGAGCAGTTGGGAGTGGTTGGAGGAGGAAGAAGACAAGGTGGGGTTGGGCTGGGCTGAGGTGGGCTTCGCCCTGGGCGTCAGTTTGCGGTTTTCCAATTGTTTTGTTTCCTGTTTGCTCAAATGCTTTTCTGTAATTAATTTATCAACCCTAGCATTTTTGTAAAAGGTTAATAGTGTTTGTAAATTAGGGTTACATATTATTAAGGTGCCACAAAAGTTTTTGCAGCAAAATAAAATCAATAGATATTTCTTTTAAATATTAAATGCCCAAAGTAGGGGTTTTAACCTACTGTTTGAATTGTTTGGAATTTTCTGCAACTCCAAAAATTACCAAAGTTGGTCCAACATGATTATTATGATTTTAGGCAATTTACAAAAATAGTTTCATGATTTTTGGAACAACTTTATTCCAGCACTTTTGTTTTAATTTCCATTTAAAGTAGTTTCAACTAGGGTTTGGTTTCTTGATGAGCAAGATGCATTTTGCTTTGGGTTTTGATTAACAACCAGCATGGTTTGAAAAGAGTAGAAGCAAAGTTTGATTAGGGACAGGGGATAACAGTGATTAACAAACAGTGATGGTCAACAGTGATGATGATTACTGTTACAGGAACTGAGGGTGTCACAGTAGGTGACATTTATGGAAAGACTCCTCGATCCTCACCACGATATCAATGCATTCAACAGTGGCGCTTCGGGCAGTAAAATCATAAATGTAGTAACAGATCTTTGACTAAAAAAGTCAAGAGAAGTTTTCTGGTTGGAAGGCGAAAGAAAAATCCAAGATAATTGGCACCGACGCCTTATAAACCTCGAAGGTGCAAGAGTCGGTCTAACCAATTGTAGAGTCGGCAACCAAGATGGAATCAAGAAGATTACTGTGAAGACTGAAGCATCACACCAATCCTGGGGGCTAATGTTGGTGGTATGGACCAAGCCCAATACCCGGCATTAGGAACTATGGGCTGACTCACCAAAGGAAGGCCCACAAAAGAAGACCCGGCCACGGGCTGGCTGAACCAAGCTTGAAGATCGAAGCCGTAGAAGGAATTTTACTTAACTTGTATAAGAACGTAACATATTTGTAAAGTAGAATAGGACTCCACCTCGTGTCGGAGTCTGACTCGCGGAACCCCGGGACCGGGTGCCTTTATATGCCGAGGTCCACGGGATCCAGAGCAATAATAATCTCAATCCAAAATAGGACTAGACACTTTCAGCGTAACCTAGATCTCCTTGAGAACTAAGGTTGCGATCCGGCTCACTTCTAATTGATCTACCAACTCTACTAATTGGAGAGTCGGAACCCATAATTATAAGAACGAGGAGTAGGATTTTACCTTGAGACAAAGAGGGGCTGAAACCTGGGTAAATCGCTGAGTCTCTTATCCATGTTGACTCTCTCTCCTCGTATCCACCTCGCAGCAAAGGTCCCATGTTAAGTTTGAATCTTCGGACATCTGTCGTTACTTTCCCACGATAGTCCCATGATGTTCACTAGTGATGTCTCTCTCCCAAAAGACGATAAAACTGCTATGCAAAGTAAAAAAATCACAGCTAGGCAATTGACAAGATTACGGGCGCAACCAACGCTAACTATGCTACAAAAGATAGGAAGAGGCTCAAAATCATGGGCAGTAGGCCAAAATAAGTAGACCGAAAACCATCTGCATCTACTACTAATCATCCAACTTGAAATATCTATCCAGAACATCTCGCTGGTATTAAGTTGCGAGCTCCACCCAAACTGAAAACCCAAAGCAATAGACAACTGCATTAAAAGAAATTTGCGTAAAGTAAACAATCCTTGCAACCGCGGTTACAAGCACCGTTGTTTTCCCCCTTGTGGGAACAACACACACCCTAGACTCATGTTTCTGTCACTCAAACTAGTCATCAGGGGGCATGAACCCACAATCAAGCATAGCTCTCCCTCTTGGAGTCACTACCTACTACTTGGCCAAAGCAATAAACAGCAACGGAGAACATGCAAGAATTACTCAAGAACAAAAATATAAAAGAGAAGAACCAAATATATTAATCAACACAATCTGAGCATAGTCTCATAATCCATCAGATCCCAGCAAACCCAGCATAGCAACAGCAGAAAGAATTACATATGTGCCTTGATCATGTAGGGCAGCACACAAGGTCTAATCCATGAAGAACTAAGAGGGGAGAAGAACATCACATAGCTAATGATCATGGACCCATGGTCAAAGGTGGACTAATCACAGATCATCCAGGAAGCGTCCATGGTGGTGGAGAAGCTCCTGCAGGTCAATCCTCCCTCCGGAAGGGTGCCGGGAAGAGGTCTTGTGGCGCTCCCGATCTTGTAAGTGTGGCGGCGGCGGAAGAGAGGCGAGATCTCGAAAAAGGGTTCTGTCTTCGAAGGTTTCGGGGCGAAGGAAATATATAGGCGAAGGGGGGCAGCCGGGGGGGCACCAAGGAGTGCAGGTGGGGCCCTGCCGCGTCCTAGGGCGGGGCCGCACTCCCTGGTCGCCTAGGCACAGGGTGTCCACCCCTCGGCCCTCCTTCGGGGCTCCAGAAGCTTCCGTTGCATTATTTTTATTGTATTTTTCCTGAATTTTTCTGGCATTTTACGTAATGGAAAAACCTGAAATAAAAAGACAGCAAAAACAGGAACTGGCACTGAGTTAATAGGTTAGTCCAAATATGATGAAAAGTGTATGAAAGTGTATCTAAAACATAGCAATATCACACAAAACATGCATGGAGCAAGAAGAAATTATAGATACATTTGGGACGTATCAACATCCCCAAGCTTAATTCCTGCTCGTCCTCGAGTATGTAAATTATAACAAGCATAATTTTTGTGGTGACATACTACCAACCATATAAGAACTTTTAAGTAAAGCAATCAAGGTATGTAATTCAATTCAAATCATAACAATCAAGAGCTACCGCTATCCGTGACTCGAACCTCTCAAGATTGTGTTTTTGTGCAAGAAGTGGGGGATGGGAATACAAGAAAAATATTTTTTTGTTGAGAACTCAATCTACTAAAGTTTCACACTTAGTCTTCTTTGGAATCTTATCTTGACTTGTCCCCAGACCACTAGCCAGGTACAAGTCAATTTGATCCACTCCCTTTATTTTGAGCACTAATGCAATGGATGAGCGTAAGCTAGAGAGTTGACACTTAGGATGGCAAAGAGAGAGATATGGTGGAGGAGGAAGACAAAAAAGGGTGTGAAAGGCTCACATCAATGAGGACAATCATAGGCGAGAAGGACAAATGATAGATATGACGTGAGGATTAGGTATTTCCATGCAACGGATGCACATATGAGCTAAGAAAAGCTCTCCAATGGAACTAGTGGGGGTGCATCCAACTTGATCGATCCAGAAGACCTAGAGCTCATTTGAGGAGGCTCATCTTTGGAATATACAAGCAAAGTTCTATCGTGTGAAGTTCCCCACATAGATATATGCATATATGATCATCTCTATGGAGTACAAGATATAGATGGAGTACGAGTGTGGATCTTTCAAAAGGAATAGTAGTGTTGCCCCCTTCTCTCTTTTTATTTTCCTTTTCTCTTTTTTCTATTTTTTCTATTTTTTGGTGGCCTCCGTGGCTCTTTCTATTTAACTCTCATTTGTCCTCTTTGGGATCTTTTAAATTTGTCCTCTTTCGGATCTTTTCCTCACTTAGGGGCAACACTCGATTTTACAAGGAGTATACAAGATCTTGACACTTGACAAGGTACTCAACATAAATAAGAAGTAGCTATCATGATGTATGAATATGCATGCCTATGATAGTGTAGCAGGAACATGTATGAAATGAAGATCAAGTCATGAGAAGGTGGATGTTGCATGGCAATGTATCTCAGAAAGGCTATGGAAATGCCTTGATAGGTAGGTATGGTGGCTATTTTGAGGGAAGATATAAGGAGGTTTATGATGATAGAGCATATCATGCCAAGGGTTTGGATGCACCAACGGGTAGGTGCCAACTCTCGGAGTGAGAAGAGGCAACGCACGGTACCGAAGAGGCTAGAAAATATGAGGAGGTGGAAGTGTAAAGTTTCAATACTTACATTATTCTGAAGAACTCATGCACTTATTATTAGTAACTCTAAATCTAATCAGGAGGTTCACAAAGAGACAAGTACCCCGAGGAGGAGTGTATGGGGGTTTGGTTATCCTTGCACATCCTCGACTCATGGTACGTGTTTGTACTCTAATATCCGATCCCTCCAAAGATTAGTGATCCATCTAGTAGCTAGAGTTATCAACTAGTTTTTGTAGTTTTTGAAAATAAATAGAGATTTCCCAAAATAAGACACCTATCACTAATAGGCTAGAGCTCTTGACACCAAAAGTTAAAACATTACTTACAACAATACCTCAAAACTATTGCAAGTTACTACTCCCTCCGGTCCACAATAAGTGTCGCACATTTTATACTAAGTTAGTACAAACTTTGTACTAGATGAGCGACACTTATTATGGATCGGAGGGAGTACTACAAATGAATAGCAACCTCAGTTACCTACTTCAAGTCAAGACACAACTCAGTGCAACAACCAACTCTCTAAACAAGATAAACATGAAAACTAAAGAGAGTTCCAGCAACAAACTAAAAAAACTCTTTTAAAAAGATAAGCATGAAAACTAAGAGCTAAACATGACAACAACTACAAAAAGATAAAGAACACACAAAAAAGAGAAAGATAAGCATGAAAATCCTATGATGTGTTCTAGTTCGAAGAGGAGCGTGTTTCTCTCCCACAAAAAGAAAGCCGGGTTCTAGATTTTTATGAACAGCAAACAAAGCTAAATAAAACTAATAAAAGAAAACTAAAGAGCAAGACGCTCCACGCATAGCATATAACGCATGAAGGGATAAAAATATAGTGAGACGAAGGACGAACTGATAATTGTTGATGAAGAAGGGGATGCACGGGGGCATCCCCAAGCTTAGACGCTTGAATCTCCTTGAATATTTCTTGGGGTGCATGGGGGCATCCCCAAGTTTAGCGTTTGAAACTCCAGGATCTTCTTTCATCATCTTCCCTCGCAAACTTGAAAACTCCATTCATACATAACTCATCATAATCTGATTAGAGAGGTTAGTACCGACGATAAAACAATTTACCTCTACTGGAAATAAAGATTTTCTTGAAGGGCTACTGTTTCTCAAGACCGCCAAAAAGTTTTTGCAAAGAAAAAGCTAGCGCAAGACTTGCAAAATTGAAGAGAGCACGCTGTCAAAATAATTCAGATCAAAAAGATGATCTGGTGATTTTAGGCGAATTTTTCCGTCCAAGGACAGAATCTGTTTTCTGGACAACATGTGGCAACTTTTGAACTTTCTTGCAATCGGCGGCTAAACTTGGCACGAAGCTTCAAAATAAAGATAAAATGATGTTGCTACAGTAGTAAAAATCATCAAGACCACTAAAAATAGAAGTAAAAACATCTTGGGTTGCCTCCCAACAAGAGCTTTCTTTTACTCCTTTAAGCTAGGCTAGAAGCAAAAAGAAGAATTACGTTGTATCAATCGAACCATCATCAAGATCGTCAGAAAGCTCTTCAATTGTACAACTAGTTTTAAGAGGTCTTTCAAATAGATGCCTAATGAAGATACTTCTAGGGATAAAACCAAAAGGAGGAAAATGAATTGGAGTTTTATTTATAAAATCATCTAAGAGAGGTATTTCTTCCAAAGTTTTCACGGTTTTGACTCCCTTGGTAATGAGTGGATTATTTTTAGGTCGGGGAACCCTAGGGACATAGGTGAACTTAGGTTCCTTCCTTGCCGGAGTTTCTACCTTTTTTTCGTTTGATTGAGGAGAAAGTAGTTCCTAAGGTGTCAATGATTACCTCAATCTTATCTATCCTAGAAGGATCCAAATCATGGGATTTGATGGTCTCGAAAGTTCTGATAATCTTATGCATGGAGCTATCAAGTCTATTCAAGTTCCCTTGAATCTTACGATACAACTCATTTATCTTATTTATGCTTGGTATTTCTAACTCTATCTTTTCAAGTTTATTCATAATGTGAACTAGAGTGATATGCTCTTGAATGCTAGCAACAAGAGATTTCCAACAAGATTTTCAATAACATTAAGAGATTCCCAATTTGGGGCTTCTAGGAAATTCCCATTGATAGCATTATATAGAATGAACCTATTCCAAGGAGTAATTCCAACATAAAAGTTTCCAAGCAGGATAGTAATAGATTGCTTCTTGGTGGCTCTTTTCTGTGAATCATTAATTCTATACCACGCATCTTTTAAACTTTCACCACCTTTTTGTTTAAAGGTGAGCACTTCTGTATCAACAAAGGTAAAAGGACCAGACATAATGATAACTACTAGCAAGGTAAATAATTTTTTTTTGGTTTTTTTTAAAGGACACTAAAGCATGAACTCAAAGGTAAACTAACAAGACTAAAAAGAAAAGGTAAAATATAGTCTACATCTCCCCTATCTTGAAGATTGGAGTCCCCGGCAACGGCGCCAGAAATTTTCTTGATGCGCGAGAGGTGATAATGGCTTCTCGCCCTTCGTTGGATACACCAAGTGGAAGGTGAGATGTAGGATAGCAGCAAATTTCCCCTAACTTAGAGGTTAGGGTTTCTCTCCCGTAGGACTCCGAAAGCTACAAGTAGGTCGTAAAGTGAACAATGGCGCCGAGGTTGATTACTTCACCTGGACCTGCACACAAATACAAATAACTTTTCTCCCAACGAAGTTCAGAGAGGTTGTCAATCTCTTCGACCTTTTTGTTTACAAAGGATCAACGCAACAGATAATGATAATGATAACTACAACTGGAAAGTAAAAGAAAGAAGTAAATCGATGGTGTAAACAGTGGTGGAAATATGGAACGGGGTCCCATTATGTTCACTAGTGATGTTTCTCTCCCAAAAGATGATAAAACTTCTATGAGAGGTAAACAAATCACAGATTTGAAATTGACAGGATTACGGGCGCAAACCAATGCTAACTATGCTACAAAAGAAAGGAAGAGGCTCAAAATCATGGGCAGTACGCAAAAAGAAGTAGACCGAAATCCATCTGCATCTACTACTAATCATACACCTTGAGATGTTTATCCAGAACATCTCACTCGTATTAAGTTGTGAGCCCCACCCAAAGTGTAAACCCAAAGCAACAGACAACTGCATTAAAAGAACTTTGCGTAAAGTAAACAATCCTTGCAACCGCGGTTACAAGCACCGTTGTTTTCCCCCTTATGGCAACATCACATCCCCTAGACTCATGTTTCTGGTACTCAAGCTAGTCATCAGGGGGCATGAACCCACAATCAAGCATAACGCTCCCTCTTGGAGTCACTACCTACTACTTGTCCAAAGCAATAAACATCAACTTAGAACATGCAAGAATTACTCAAGAAAAAATATAGAAGAGAAGAACCAAATATATTACTCAACACAATCTGAACATAGTCTCATAATCCATCAGATCCCACCAAACTCAACATAGCAACAACAGAAAGAATTAAATATGTGCCTTGATCATGTAGGGCAGCTCACAAGGTCTAATCCATGAAGAAGAAAGAGGGGAGGAGAACATCACATAGCTACTGATCATGGAACCATGATCCAAGGTGGACTACTCACGGATCATCCGGGAAGCGTCCATTGTGGTGGAGAACTTCCTGGGGGTCAATCCTCCCTCCGGCAGGGTGGCAAGAGGAGGTCTTATGGTTCTTTCGATCTTTGAAGCACGGCGGCGGCGGAATAGAGACGAGATCGTGAAAAAGTGTTTTGTCTCTAGAGGTTTCGGGGCGAAGGAAATATATAGGCGAAGGGGAGCAGCCGGGGGCCCACCAGGGAGTGCAGGCGCCCCCCTGGCCTCTCCCTGGCCGCCTAGGCACCGGGTGCCCCCCCCCTCCGCCCTCCTTCGGGGCTCTAGAAGCTTCCGTTGCACAAGTTTTTGTTGTATTTTTCTGGAATTGTTCTAGCATTTTACGTAATGGAAAAACCTAAAATAAAAAGACAGAAGAAAACAGGAACTTGCATGGAGGTGCACTGAGTTAATAGGTTAGTTCAAATATGATCAAAAGTGTATGAAAGCGCAGCTAAAACATAGTAATATCACACAAAACATGCATGGAGCAACCAGAAATTATAGATACATTTGGGACGTATCAACATCCCAAGATGAATTCCTGCTCGTCCTCGAGTTGGTAAATGATAACAAGCATAATTTTTGTGGTGACATGCTAACAAACATATAATAACTTTTAAGTAAAGCAATCAAGGTATGTAATTCAATTCAATTCATAATAGGCAAGAGTCTATATTAGAATTGAAACAAGCAACATAAGAACATTAAGGTGCAAGAGCTCTCGCTGTCCGTGACTCGAATGCCTCCAGATGGTGTTTGCGTGCACGAAGTTGGGGATGGGAATACGAGAAAAATATTTATTTGTTCAGAACTCAATCTACTAAAGTTTCACACTTAGTCTTCTTTGGAATCTTATCTTGACTCGTCCCCAGAGCACTAGCCAGGTACAAGTCAATTTGATCCACTCCCTTTCGATATTTTGAGCACTCATGCAATGGATGAGCATAAGAAAGAGAGTTGACACTTAGGATGGCGAAGAGAGAGATATGGTAGAGGAGGAAGACAAAAAGGGTGTGAAAGGCTCACATCAATGAGGACAATCATAAGCGAGAAGGCCAAATGATAGATATGATGTGAGGAGTAGGCATTGCCATGCAACGGATGCACATATGAGCTAGGAAAAACTCTCCAATGGAACTAGTGGGGAGTGCATCCAACTTGCTCGCTCAAGAAGACCTAGAGCTCATTTGAGCAGGCCCATGGCTATTTCTATGTAACTCTCATTTGTCCTCTTTGGGGTCTTTTAAATTTGTTTTCTTTGGGATCTTTTTCTCACTTAGGGGCCACACTCTATTTTAAAAGGAGTATAGAAGATCTTGACACTTTACAAGGTACTAAACATAACGAAGACGTAGCTATCATGATGTATGAAAATGTATGCCTTTGCGAGTGTACCAGGAACATGTAGTACATGGAGATCAAGTCATGAGAAGGTGGATGTTGCATGGAAATGTATCTTGGAAAGGCTATGGAAATGCCTTGATAGGTTGGTATGGTGGTTGTTTGAGGTAAGATATAAGGAGGTTTATGATGACAAAGCGTATCATGCCAAGGGTTTGGATGCGCCGGCGGGTAGGCGCTAACTCTCGTAGTTAGAAGAGGCAACGCAAGGTACCAAAGAGGCTAGCAAATATGAGGAGGTGGAAGTGTCAACTTTCAATACTTACATTAGTCCGAAGAACTCATGCACTTATTATTGGTAACTCTCAGTCTAATAAGGAGGTTCACAAAGAGAAAAGTACCCCGACGAGGTGTGTATGGGGGTTTTGTTATCCTTGCGCATCCTCGACTCATGGTACATGAGTGTACTCTAATATCCGATCCCTCCTAAGATTAGTGATACATCTAGTAGCTAGAGTTCTCCACCAGTTTTTTTATTTTTTGAAAATAAACACGGATTGAAATAAATACGACACCTATCACTAATAGGCTAGAGCTATTGACACCAAAAGTTCAAAAATTACTTACAACAATACCTCAAAACTATTGCAAGTTACTACTACAAATGAGTAGCAACCTCAATTACCTACTTCAAGTCAAGACACAACTCAGTGCACCAACCAACTCTCTAAAGAAGATAAACATGAAAACTAAACAGAGTTCCAACAACAAACTAAAAAAAAGCTCTTTTAGCAAGATAAGCATGAAAACTAAGAGCTAAACATGCCAGCTGCTATGAAAAGATAAAAAAACACAACAAAGAGAAATATAAGCATGAAAATCCTATGATGTGTTCTAGTTTGAAGTGGAGCGTGTTTATCTCCCACACAAAGCAATCTGGGTTCTAACTTGTTATGAACAACAAACAAACCTAAAGAAAACTAAAATAGAAAACTAAAGGGCAAGACGCTCCAAGCATAGCACATAACGCATGAAGTGATAAAAATATAGTGAGACGAAGGACGAACTGATAATTGTTGATGAAGAAGGGGATGCACGGGGGCATCCGCAAGCTTAGACGCTTGAGTATCCTTGAATATTTCTTGAGGGTGCATGGGGGCATCCCCAAGCTTTAGTGTTTGACACTCCCGGATTTTCTTTCATCATCTTCCCTCGCACACTTGAAAACTCCCTTCATACATAACACATCATAATCTGATTAGAGAGGTTAGTACCCACAATATAACAATTTTCCTCTACTGGAAATAAAGATTTCTTGAAGGGCTACTGTTTATCAAGACCCCCAAAAAGGTTTTGCAATGAAAAGCTAGCACAAGACTTGCAAATTGAGGAAAGGAAAAAGGGGAAGAATCTGTGAAAAACAGACGAGCATGTAGTAAATAATTTTTTCGGGGTGCTTCTGCAACTCAAATCAAAAAACTCAGAACAGACGCTCGAAAGCTAATTTTATAGAGCACGCTGTAAAAACAATTCAGATCAAAAAGATGATCAGGTGACTTTGGGCGAATTTTTTCGTCCAAGGACAGAATTTGATTTCTGGAGAGCATGTCGCAAATTTTGATCTTTCTTGCAGTCGACAGCTAAAGTTGGCACAAAGCTTGAATATAAAGATAAAATGATGTTGATACAGTAGTAACAATCATCAAGACCACTAAAAACAGAAGTAAAAACATCTTGGGTTGAATCCCAACAAGCGCTTTCTTTTACGCCTTTAAGCCAGGCAAGAAGCAAAAAGAAGAATTACGTCGTATCAATCGAACCATCATCAAGATCATCAAAAAGCTCTTCAATTGTACAAATAGTTTTAAGAGGTCTTTCCAATAAAGGTCTAATGAAGATACTTTTAGGGATATAACCAAAAAGTGGAAAATCAATTGGAGTTTTATTTATAAAATCATCTAAGAAAGGTATTTCTTCCAAAGTTTTCACGGTTTCGACTCCCTTAGCAATGAGCGGATTATTTTTAGGTCGGGAAACCCTAGGGACATAAGTGAACTTAGGTTCCTTCCTTGCAGAAGTTTCTACCTTTTTCGGTTCGATTGAGGAGAAAGTAGTTCCTAAAGCATCAATGATTTCCTCAATCTTATCTATCCTAGAAGGATCAAAATCACGGGATTTGATGGTCTCCAAAGTTTTGATAATTTTATGCATGGAGCTATCAAGTCTATTCAAATTACCTTGAATCTAACGATCCAACTCATTTATCTTATTTATGCTTGTTATTTCTAACTCTATCTTTTCAAGTATCTTCATAATATGAATTAGAGTGATATCCTCTTGAATGTTAGCAACAGGGAGATTTACAACAAGATTTTCAATAACTTTAAGAGATTCCAAAATTGGGGCTTCTAGGAAATTCCCATTAATAGCAGTATCTAGAATGAAACTATTCCAAGGAGTCATTCCAAAATAAAATTTTCTAAGCAGGATAGTAGCGGATTGCTTCTTGGTGGCTCTTTTCTGTGAATCATTAATTCTATACCAAGCATCTTTTGAACTTTCACCACCTTTTTGTTTAAAGGTGAGCACTTCTTTCTCAACCAAGGCAAAAGGACCAGAAAATGATGACAACTACTTGCAAGGTGAATAATTTTTTTGTGGTTTTTTATAAAGGACACTAAAGAAAGAACTGAAAGGTAAAGTAATAATACTAAAATGCAAAGGTAAAATATAGTGTGCAACTCCCCTATCTTAAAGATTGGAGTCCCCGGCAACGGCGCCAGAAATTTTCTTGATGCGCGAGAGGTGATAATGGCTTCTCGCCCTTCATTGGTGACCCCAAGTGGAAGGAGAAATGTATGATAGCAGCAAATTTCCCCTAACATAGAGGTTAGGGTTTGCCTCCCTTAGGTCTCCGAATGCTACCAGTAGGTGGTAAAGTGAACAATGCCACCGAGGTTGATTACTTCACCGTGACCTACATACAAATACAAATAACTTTGCTCCCAATGAAGTTCAGAGAGGTTGTCAATCTCTCTGGCCTTTTTGTTTACAAAGGATCAACGCAACAGATAATGATAGTGATAACTGAAACTGGAAAGTAAAAGCAAGAAGTAAATTGATTGTGTAAACAATGGTGGAAAAATTAACCGGGGTCCCTTGATATTCACTAGTGATGTCTCTCTCCCAAAAGATGATAAAACTGCTATGCGAGGTAAACAAATCACAGCTGGGCAATTGACAGGATTACGGGCGCAAACCAATGCTAACTATGCTATAAAATAAAGGAAGAAGCTCAAAAGCATGGGCAGTACGCCAAAATAAGTAGACCAAAATCCATCTGCATCTGCAACTAATCATCCACCTTGAGATATCTATCCAGAACATCTCTCTTGTATTAAGTTGCGAGCCCCACCCAAAGTGTAAACCCAAAGCAATAGCCAACTGCATTAAAAGAACTTTGCGTAAAGTAAAAAAATCCTTGCAACCGAGGTTACAAGCACCGTTGTTTTCCCCCTTGTGGCAACAACACATCCCCTAGACTCATGTTTCTGGTACTCAACCTATCATCAGGGGGCATGAACCCACAATCAAGCATAACGCTCCCTCTTGGAGTCACTACCTACTACTTGGCCAAAGCAATAAAGAACAACGGAGAACTTGCAAGAATTACTGAAGCACAAAAATATAAAAGAGAAGAACCAAATATATTACTCAACACAATCTGAACATAGTCTCATAATCCCTAAGATCCCAGCAAACTGAGCATAGCAACAACGGAAAGAATTACATATGTGCCTTGATCATGTAGGGCAGCTCACAAGGTCTAATCCATGAAGAACAAAGAGGGGAGGAGAACATCACATAGCTACTTATCATGGACCCATGGTCCAAGGTGGACTACTCACGGATCATCCAGGAAGCGTCCATGGTGGTGGAGAAGCTCCCAGAGGTCAATCCTCCCTCCGGCAGGCTGCCGGGAAGAGGTCTTCCAGTGCTCCCGATCTTGGAAGCGCGGCGGCGGCGGAACAGAGGCGGGATCGAGAAAAAGGGTTCTGTCTTTGGAGGTTTCGGGGCGAAGGAAATATATAGGCGAAGGCGGCAGCCGGGGGGGCACCAGGGAATGCAGGCGCCCCACTGGCGCGGCCTTGGGTGGGTCCGCACCCCTGGCCACCTAGGCACAGGGTGGACCCCTCGGCCCTCCTTCGGGGATCTAGAAGCTTCCGTTGCTGATTTTTTATTGAATTTTTCCAGAATTTTTCTAGCATTTTACGTAATGGAAAAACATGAAATAGAAAGACAGCAGAAAATAGGAACTGGCACTGAGGTGCACTGAGTTAATAGGTTAGCCCAAATATGATCAAAAGTGTATGAAATTGTATCTAAAACATACCAATATCACAAAAAACTTGCATGGAGCAAGCATAAATTATAGATACATTTGGGACGTTTTACCCAAATGAATTGCCGAGTGGTTTGTGATGCGGGCTTGGTGACTCCAGTGTGCATCTTGCATGGTCAGTTCATCATGTGCTCGAAGGTGTATGGGGGCCGAACTGGGCCTTGTAGTCTTTTTGCAGGTTTCTGCCTCCGACTGCCTCCCTCGGCCCCTGGTGCATCCTGCTGCTGGACTACAGCTACCCGCCGAGTGCCATATTGCACATCCGGCTGCTCATATGTCCTCTTGTTGAAACCAGTGTTGTTGTTGTTTTTGGTGTTGTTGTTGTTGAAGTTGTTGTTGCGCTGCATGTCCCGCCTCTCACGTAGATTGGGAGCGGTGCCTCCTGCCTCTGCCGATTGATGTTGCTGCTGTACAGAAGACTGTCCCTGAATGACGCCATTGGCACTCAGTTGAAGCGGGCGCATTGCAGAATCGGAAGCGGAGAATGAATTGTCTATGTTCATCAGATCGACCAAAGATGTGATCTCCTTGCGCAGGAGCTTGTGCTTCAGCATTGACCCATCGAAGGAGCCGACAGTGAAGTACTGGATCGCTTGGATTTCATGAACTCCCTCGCAAGTGTTCCTGAGTTTGATCCACCCCTGAAGGTAATCGCGAAGGGGCTCGCCCTTTCCTTGTACACATAACGGGCGCTCATACGTGCCAGTGAAGTTGTGCACGAATGCGTCATGAAAATCCGCCCAACAGTTGATGTTTTTGCTGGGCAAGCTATTCAACGAGGACCGAGCTGAACCTTGAAGCATAAGGGTGCATAGAGAACCGCCACACGTCGACTACCTCCCGCGATGCTGAGTGCGGTCATATAATCGACCAGCCAATCCTCTGGCTTGACTGATCCATTGTACTTGGCGGTGTCCCTGGGAAATGTGAAACCTTTAGGGAACTGCTGTAGCCGAATGCGCGGTCCAAAACAGGTCGGACCCGCAGGTGCATCATTCTCTGGCTGCTGATCTTGCTGCAGCTGCTCAATGTGGTGCCTTGCATCATTGTATGCGATTGCTCGGGGACCCAGATGCTGACTCACTGCCGGCCGAGCTGTTGCCTCCGGTTTCTCTTGTTGTCGACTGTTTACTGCTGGTTCGTCCCTCCTACTGCCTCCCGCAGCCACTTGATTCCTCCGACTGCGGTGTTGACTCCCATGCGACAAAGATGCCTGCCTCTGCTGCCGAGGTGGCGCATTTGGCTGGTTTACACCCACAGTCAGCCGAACTGATTTTGACGCCACGGGCCCTTGAGGTTGCTCGGTAGCAGCCTTCTGATGTTGGCTTGCTGCCGCTAGTAGATCGCGCATTCGGCACGCACTCTCTCGCAGCTCCTCTCCCTCCAGATGCTCCAGCTCGTGGCCAATCTGCTCGGCAGCTCTCATGTTCTTCACATGAAAGCTGCATGCGATCTGTGCGATGATGGTGGATGCTGCCGGTTGCTGGGCTCTTGCCAGCTGTCTGCCGACCTCTCGCCAGCCACTCGCAGCTCCTCTAACACTGGTGCTGGGATGATGCATGGCACGACGCCGTGCGCCTCATTGTACTCCGGGACTGTGGCTTCCAGACGACGTTATTCAACGTCCATCCATTCTGACTTCTTGGCCAAGGCTTGGCGAGCTTTCTCCATCTCGGCGTGAGCCACTGCTGGGTCTCAGCTGAGCTCCACGGGAGTGCGGAACACATCCTGTAGGTCGCTCGGGCATACTATAGCGGTGGCCGCCTCCTTCGCTGCTCGGGCTGCAGTGTTGGTGGAGTTGTGGCGACTCGATGCTCCCGCCATCATGACCTCCGCATGGATGTCAGGGGTCGTGCCCTCCGATTCCACAGCACCCGCGCCAAACAGAAGCGGGTCCGTGAGATCGGAGAACACCCATACCTCCCTGGGATACACCTTTGGAAGGGCCACGACAAAAACGCGGTGGCTAGAAAATGGAACAACGACGCCACACAGCAGGGGCATTCCTTTCCAAAACCGTGAGGTGTTGTTGATGACATAGTCCCAAGTTCCGTACCTAAGAACCAGCCGGACGAGAAATATGCGTTCGATGCAGATGAGGGTCCCGTCCTGATCAGAACTCCAGTTGACGCCTCGGCCTTCTCTATGGTGGGCGCCAACTGTCATCATTTGTTAACGGCAGATGCCATGGGGATGGACTAAGAGGGGGACAAACCAAGGTGATTGTGGATGGTGCCGGAATTGAGAGTGGGGACAAACACAGTGAGACACCGCGATGTACCTAGGTTCAGGGCTCTCCGTAGAGATAACACCCCTAGTCCTGCCGAGCTAGTTGTAAGCAATAACTCTGGCTACAATGAATGCTCCTTGAGCTGTATGAGAGGAAGGAGAAGAGGGCTCTAGGCACCACTCTCTCCTGGATCTCTCTGGTGGGTGAAGGGGTAGTAAATGCAACCGTCGTCCCCCACGCAGGAGGGGTTCCCGGGGCTCTTATAGGCCGAGCCCGGGGTGCTAAGGTAAATACATAGTAAGGGAGGACCCAACTATAATCCTCAAGCCATAAGCTGGGGCCCTCATGACGTATGCTCTCCGGCTGACCCGGAGTAGACTTGCGGCTCTCCGTACCGCTAGCTTGCTGAACTTGCATAGTGAATAGTGCGGCTAGAAGCTTGGTCTTCTCGGCCTGTATTTGTGAACCGCGCTGGAGGGGACAGCACGTCCCTGACCAGGACGATGAATGAACAGGATTTCTCTGCTGCCCGGATATTCTGGGATTGAGTATTGATGATCTTGTACTAGGTGTCCGACCTGGGATAAAGTCAACTCTTGATGTTTAGCTCAGACGGAGTTGTGTCTTCTTCGGCCGAATGAACTTAGGTGGGTCCGACTGCACTCTCCTGGAGCAATCGGCCTCCGACCTAATTAGTTCGGCCTTCTGGACTTTTGATTTCTTGGTCTTGTTCTAGATCGGCGATCCTCAGATCGGTGATCTTCAGGTCGTCCTTGGCTAGATCGGCCTTTCTCCGAATGACGATCTTCGGGTCGGCCCAACTTAGATCGGCGATCATCAGATCGTTGATCTTTGTCTTCAAGTGTTGTTTCTCCTGGGTGACCCTACCCGGGAGTCATTCCCATGACACTGAGAGGATGACCCGGTACCACCTACAGACGATATAAGTTTATTACAAACCTCAACCAAGTCCACATCGGATATATCATCCATCTTAAGTTCGTCCTCTTCCCCACCTGGAGTCGGCTCGACAGAACTCGCGGACTGTGAAACTTTGTTCGGAGAGGGAAGGAGAGAGAACTTGATTGGAGAGGGTAGACCAACCCGGCGCCTCTTGTTGTTTTCATCGTATCCGGATTCCAAAAAAGACAGATCCATTGCATCAGCTATCATGGTGGCAAAAGAACGGGTCTCCTTACGAATCTTGTTATGATCGTCCTTGGAAAATTTGGACCTGTCAGCCTTGAACTCAGGGAAGCCGGCAGCCAAACCTTCTGGCTTTATCCCGGGATGTTATGCCTTGGCAAGTTCGAAGCCTCACATCACCCCCATGCAGCAAGCCGGTCGCTTCCCAAGCCCTACCCACTAAGAGACAACTGAGAATGGTCCCATTATATCAGTCACCCTCTTCATAGTTGGGGGCTTTGACTGCGTTGTACCTATAGCCTTACAAGCACCCTCAAACAATTGCTTGACGAGGGCAAATGTGCAAGTCAGCTTCACGGCAGGTGACTCACCCAGAATATCATGTTTTTTGCCTATCGACAAATAAAAACACAAAGTTAGCAAAGAACAATGAAAATCGGAAGACCAAAAACACAAATGGTTTTATCTGACTTACCAAAGATAGCTGATACGAGCCGGTGAACGCTCCTTTTAAGCATCTCCAGCTTCTTCCCAGCCGGCTCTAATTTTTTTCTCAACTACATCGCGCTGAGCCGTTGCGTCATCAACAACCGTTCTTAGGGCACTTTGGGCCTCAACCATGTTGGTCTTCATTTGACCCAACTCTTCATCCTTTTTCTTTAGCTCGTCTACGAGCCGGCTGATCTCCTCATCAGCTTGCTTAAGTTTCATTGACTCAGCTCTGAACTTCTCTTCTAGCTGACAAGCACTCTAGCCGGCATCCAAAGCAAGAGCCTTCAAAGCAAAATATCACTAAGTACCTACTTATACCAAACGCCTAACCGGTTACATGGGGGCTACACCTTCAAAAAAATTCAATCACCCGGCAAGACATAATCACATCACGCCGGCTCATGGGGGCTACAACTCAGAAGTATTATGACTCGGCATACCTCAAGATAGATATACCGACTCATGGAGGATACAACTTGCTTTTTCATAACCAAACTCGGCACATAGTAACCATGCTGACTTATGGGGGCTATAGATACATATGAACAAACATAGCATGCAATGAAATAAAAATACCTCATAATGTTGCCGGAGCTGGAGGACTATATCATGTTGCTCAGTAGAGCAAGCCATCGCCGTTTGTATAAATCCTCGATGGAGGTCTTCTTAGAAATCGACTCATAGGGCCGACTAATCACTTGTTTCTTACTATCTACGATTTTCATCAAAGTAGTACGAGAAGGTGGGTCACCCTTATGAGTCCTAGTTATCAAAACTTCATCATCAGCAACCACCTTCTCCGTAGAAGGAGTCGGGATAGAACTTGGAGCAACCTCAACCTTCTCAGATTAATTTCCGGCTTCTCAAAGCCGGCAACAGGAGAAGCATCTTTATAAATATTTGAAGGACTCGACTCATCCAAGCCAGCCTTCTTCAGGTTCTCAGAAACCAAGGTTTCTGGTAACTTCTCAGATAAAATAGCCGACTCTTTCACTATTTCAGAGTAGGCCAGATCCTTGGGATCAATTTGAGCATTGCTCAAAGGAAAACAGATCTTGTACAAAAACATGTATATAAAAGACGAGTCACCATCTTAATGAAAGAACTTACCAACGATTGATGGGGAAAGACATTTGAACAGAAAACCACTCAGAAGAGGGAGTCCTAGATCCAGAGCCGCCCGCCTGAGGCCATCCTTCAACAAAACCTTCCGACTGGAGAGAAGGAGTTGAGACGATGGCAGGTTTATTTCGGACACGACGAGGCGGGTCTTGCATGATCACAAGATGGTCCGCCGAGTCATAACTACGGGTATGCCTCTTGTGATCTTGCGCCTGTCAACAAAAACAAACATCAAGATAAAAGTCTTACCAATAATATTATGAAAAGCCGACAAGACATATACCGGCGGTTTGACGGCATGATTCTCTTTATGAGATTCGGTCTCAACAGGACGAACTTTATCTTGTTCCTCCTCTTCATCTTCCTCTTCGTTTTCGCCCGAATCATCCTACAAGGAAAAAAGGGGTAAGAAGGAAAGGTATTTCACAAAACAAAGATCAAGTGACTCTTACCGTATGACTCGGGCTTTTAGCACCGACTCCTCCTCCGGCAAGGGGGTCCTGACTCACATTCCACCATGGGTTATTTTCCTGGAAGCAAATAAGTCGGAAGATCAAAACCTTGAACAAATACTATATCAAGGGAATAATTGATAAAAACATACTGGTGGGGCCGGATTTGCTTGGCAGAAGGGGTGAAGGCCGACTTTCTTGATGTCCTCTATACGTTCAGCGAGGAATCTCTTACAATTCTTCACCAGAGCTCCCGGAAGAATCTCCTTCTGTGGAAAGTACATGGAGTCACCCTTCCCCGTATACTCGTGCATAAGTCGATCCCTTATGCTAAGAGCTTGGATTTGCCAACCTATCCAGCAGTTGATTAGATCTGTGATGGTAAGTATGTGACTAACAGGGCCTTTATCTGAATCATAATTGGCTCATGTTTTTTCTTGTGAGCTTCCGTGGGGAAAAGGTTCAAGTTATCATGAAACTCAAGCCGACTCTCACGAAATCCGGGCAGGGGGTGTTCTCCCTTAGGAGTCGCCACATTGCAGTAAAATAAGGATCTTTGGCACGTCCTCACGTGGTTGCTCAGCTTGAGCGATCGATAATTCGATATTGCCCGCTTTTGGATAGTAACTCTACCGCACTCCATAGCCGGACCGCCGCTATATTCAGTCTGCCTATTGCAGTAATAGAACTCTGCAAATAGAGCCAGAGTCGGTTTTATCTGCAGGTAAACCTCCCAGAACACTTGAAAGTGACAGATGTTAAGTACCGAGTAGGCACTTCAGTCTTGAGGATGCAGCCCATAGCAATGCATCACACTCCTAAAGAAATTAGAACTGGGAGGATGGAATCCCCTGGTTATATGGTCAGCAAAAAAGATGACCTCACCTTTTTGAGGTTGCGGCTGGGTTTCCTCTCCAGGAGCCCGCCACTAGATTTTAGAATGAGGAGGAAGAATCCCCTCCTCCGCCATCTCCTACAACAGATCTTTAGTAATATAGCTTTTGGACCAGTCGGCTGCTAAAGTCGGCTTCTGGACTGGTGGCTTTTTTCCCGCCACCTTCTTGACTCTCGAGGTCTCAGCAACGCCGGCTTTCTTACCCATAAAGTAAGAGTCGGATCTAGAAAAAGAGAAAAAAATACTAAGCCGTCTAAGAAATTGATTACGAGGAGGCAAGAGTCGACTCCAGCTAAAGACTTACGGACTCGAGTAAAATCCGACTTAAGGAGAACTGCACAAATAGGTTTTACAAATGATGGTGAAACAGACAGATCTACCAAACCTAAGGAAATAGGTGAAAAATACGAACAAATCTGAGACTAATAAACCTGAAACGTTTATGAGAAAGATATGGATCTGTGAAAAGATATTTCTTAGCAAACGATGGATGCGGTGCAATCTCTCGAAGATCCTAAACTATCTACGGACATGCATGGGATATTTTCCACGAACTGTATCGATCTACTAAAAGTAAAACTTGAAGCTCCGCAGCAATGGTGATGAGCGAAAAGGTTGCGATACTGAGGAGAAAAGGAAAACTCACCTGAACGATGTGCGGGAATGACACGGCCTTAGGCCATCTTGTGTACGCTGAGCAAAGGGTTGCTCAAAACAGCGATGGAGACGAAGCTCTTGTTCTTCGGTACGCGAGGAAGAAGACAGGGAGATGGTATGGATGGGTGAAGTGTATATATGGGCAATGGAGGCCTATTTATAAGGAACTTTGACCCGAAACCTGAGGCGTCACCCACCATCGGCCAACGACAGAAAATCCATGGGTCTCCGTGAGAATCTAATGAGTGATTAACTTTTCCGCTAGAATCGGCATAAACCGTTGGAATTTTCCTGTAAAACATCAGAGGGCCAGATTTATTATTGCCAACAAAAAGAATCTAGCATTGGCTCTCTGGATAATACCAAATGTTTGACAAATGAGTCGGCTCAGTTAAGAGAGTCGGCTCGACAAAGCTCAAAGATTCAAGAAGATTGTTGTGAAGACTGAAGCATCACACCAATCCTGGGGGCTATTTTCGGGGGGATGGACCAAGCCCATAACTCGGCATTTAGGCTTCTGGGCCGAATCTATAAGGAAAGACCAAGGACAAGACCTGGCGATGAGCTGGACGTGCCAAGCGTGGATATCGAAGCCATAGAAGGATTTCGACTTACCTTATATAGCACGTAGTATATTTGTAAAGTAGAATAGGACTCCAATTCGTGTAGGATTCAGACTCGCGGAATCCCGGCACCTTTATAAGTTGAGGTCCACGAGATCCAAAGGCAACTCAAGTCAGGAATAGACAACTCGCGACACAACCTAGATCTCCTCGAGACCATGGTTGTGATTCGACACCATTGTAATCGATCAGTCAACTCCTCTAATTGAAGAGTCGATACCCGCAATAATAAGAAGCAGGAGTAGGTCTTTACCTCGAGACAAAGAGGGGACGAAACCTGGGTAAACCGCCGAGTCTCTTGTTCATGTCGACTCTCTCCTTGTATCCACCTCGCAGCAAAGGTTCCATGTCAAGTTTGACTCTTCGGACATCTGCCGTGACTTTCTGACGACACTACCCCTGTCCTCTCCCGGCGATTTTTTTAGGCAGAACAGTAGGGCAAAGCCCCACTGCAATTTTTCCATTATTTAAATAAAAGGAATCAGTTACATGGTGGTTTGAGATAAGCCAAGAAAAAAACAAAAAAAGTGGAAAAGCCTAAAAAACATAAGCATGAGCCTAAAGAAAGATAAATAAATTAAGTAAAAGACTCAAGCCAGTATTTGAAAGGTTGAGCAAGTTGGTTCTATATCCTATACTTCAGAAGCTTGAGTTCAGCAAAGTAAAGATCCTTCTAGTGTTGCATAGAAGGTTCCATGTTCTTGAAAATTCTGTTGTTTCGAGTGATCCAGATTGTCCAGGAGGCTATAATGATGATGTCCATTGCAAAGGGGATGTGGAGCTTGGTTTTGATGTCCTCAATAATGTCTAGGGTGTGCATGTTCTGACTTCTATTAGGACATACAAAGTCCCAACATTGGCTAGTAGAGGGGCAACTCTAGACAAGATGTATCAAGGTTTCTTCGTGATCACAATCCAATGTGCACAATTGTAAGAATCCAGGGTGAAAGATTTACTTCTGAGGAGGTTTCTGGTGTTGAGCCTGTCATGCAGTAATAACCAGAAAAAGACCTTGTGCTTTGGTTGGCAAGAATTTGCACATACCCATTTGAAATGAGGGAGAGCAATGGTGTTTCCAATGATGCTTTTGTAAGCTTTTGAAGAACTGAAAGTTCTGGAACCCCATATGTAACTCCATTTATCTACAGATTCACTACTGTTACTGTGATTGTAGTTCTGACAAAGTTGAACCATTGCTTGAAATTCCATGTATGCTTCTGAAGAGAGAGGTAAGTGAAACAGATATTCCATACATTCTGTCCTCATGTAATCATGCACTGTAATTGTTTGAGAGTTTACAAAGGAGGCAAGGTGTGGATATTGAGTTTGTAAGCATTGTTGTGAACAAAGATCTGACCAGAAGAGTGCACTTTTTTCATCTCCAATGTTGCATTTTCCAATAGCTTTGTACATGGGCAGCAGGTTCAGATTAGTTTTCCACCAGAAGAATCCAAGGGAGCCAGCACCAATTAGCAGGCCAGTGGAGTAATAAGTTTCCCAAATGAGGCTCACTCAGGGGATATCTGCTTTGTTAAAGAATATGTGTTAATTTTTCAGGAGTAGAGCATTGTTTTGGACAGATATGCTTGGAACTCCAAGGCCACCTTCATGTTTTGGTCTACAAATAGTGTTCCAGGCCACCAGGGCAAGTTTTTTGTCCTCCATATTTGGACCTCTCCAAAAACAATGTCTGAGGTATTTGCATATTTGTTGTTTGAAAGTTTCAGGGAGGTCAAGGAATGTCATGTGATACACAACCATAGTTGATAAGATGGATTTCATAGCAATCAGTCTTCCAGCATAAGAGAGAAAAGTGGCCACTCATTTAGTTTTGTAGCAATTTTCTCAACAAAGGAAGACAATGTTCCACGTTGGGTCTGTGAATTCCAAGGGGGATTCCCAGGTAGGTGATTGGAAACTTGCTCTGCTGACATTGCATGCTCTCCCGGTGATTGGCCCGGGAGGAAGGTACACATGGCGCTATGAGATGATCCAACTCTGTGTGGATTACGCTCTTGGTCCATCCCACAGCCTGGTGCAAGATTCCTGCAAAGCTCTCACTCCGAGCGAACACGCGCAGACGTATTGCTACCGGTAAAGTCCCACCAGTCGGGTGCGTCATGGGGACCCGAATCCCTGTGTCACCGGTTTCCGGAAACTTCCATTCCCCGAGAAGTCATTTTCGGAATCGAGACTAGAGTCCCCGAAAAATCATCCTCCTCCATGGAGCCTGGATACCGGATGCTTCTATCGGCCTGTCAGAGACACGTGTTAGATTGTGCCACGCTTCCAAGAGGCGTCGAAGCTCGTCTCGCGTCCATGTCTCGAACGGCACACCCGACCCCCCTGTCGTAAGCAAACATGCACAAAATCCTTTCGTGGATTCGCAACATTCACACGGAGAAGACCCAACATTCACCCAAGAAATTGGTGCTTCAAGATATCTTGCGGCTCGCCCCGCGGAAGACGAGGCCCCAAGTACATTATTACAACTCGCAGAGTTCGTCATGGAAAAGGTAAAACAAGGTAACATACAAATGCATGAGATCACTTCCTCCTAGCCATCATGGTGCTAATCTTCTCAGTGTGCTTGCGGCATTTCTCCTCCACACGTTTCTGCTCCGATGGGTCCAGGATGCTCGTGTACATGGTGTTCAAGTCCAGGTCCGGGTTGTGGAACTTCAGCCTCGCCAACGCCCACCTGCAGATCTCTGAGCACACGTATTTCACGATCTGGGCCGCTCGCTCCGTACGCCCCGCCTGGTACTTGTCCATCACGTCCGCTGCACTAAAAAAGAAAGCCCTTAGACCTTCGATCCGCTGGTCTTGTAGATCCTCCCGTAAGCCAACATGGGGCAACTGCATCTTTTTCTGCATTGCGGAGAAACATGTCGCCACGCTCCGGATGGACTCCAGCCCCTCGCTGTTCGGTGCCATGTGTCACGCGTACTCGTCTTTTAGGTTGGCGTAGGCCTTGTTTGCGGTATCCATCTCCTTCTTCACACGTGCGGCCTCTGCACGGGCGAGAGTCGCTATTTTCTCTATCCCCGAGGGGCTAGCTTCCAACTTTCGGATGTAGGCCTCCCTCTCGGCCAGGTTCTACTTCATACCGTCGCACTCCCTTTGCAGCTAGCGCACCACATCCATGTGGACGCTCTATGCAACACCCAGTTCCTTCTTGTGCAGCTCCACCAGATTGCGGCGCACTTCAGCCATCGTGCATCCTCACCGCGCTTGAGAGACTGGCTTTCCTCCACGATGTCTTTGGCTTCCTTGTCTTGGGCCTGGCTCACCCTATGGAGGTCCGTCCATATGTGGTGCCTCTCCGCTTCCTGACCTTCCTGTGCCGCATGCGTGTCCTACAGATTAGCTGCCCACGTACTCAGGGCCTTTCTACTGTCCGAGTCCGCTCGGGCCACGACATCCTTCCGGGAAGCCACCTGTTGTGCCCAGTCGACCACTTGTTTCTCTATTGCCAGATGCTTGTTCCTGAGCTCCTTGAACTCCTTCTGGCTGTTGATCCAAAATTCAGCCCCGATTGGGCCGAGACATCGTACAAGTCAATAGATGCCGGGAGGCTCTCCCGAAGAGCTTCTTCTAGGGCCAGCACACTTGCCTGACACTCCCTCCTCTTGTCCGCCACCAATACGGAAGATTTGATGTGCGCCTGCACCTAGTGTTTATGCGTTTAAAGCAGAGGCCAAGTTTCCGAGAAGTGTGTTAGTTCTGACAGTTGCGTACCTAGATGATGCTAACGCTTGTTCCTAGAGCCTTCACTTGGGGGCGCCTCCTCCTTGCGCACTCCCCTCTCCTTGTTGGGAGTTTACCCCTGCGAGTCCTATTTCCACCACGCCGGGGGCCATCCTTCCGCCACTGTAAATGATCAAATCCAGCTGCCTGTTTTTTGTCGGTGAAGGATGACCCTCGTGTTCGACCCGGGGTGCGGGTGGCATCTCACTTGGCGCCACGAAGGGAGGCTCCTCTGCCACGACGATCAGCAATGTTAAAACTCTCGCATGATGCACAGGAACCATGAAAGCGCAAGGCGGCACCAACCTGGAACGGAATGGTTAACTTTCTCCGTCATCGGCGTGCCTGTCGGCTCCCGCCCGTGTGTTCCTTCTTATTGCTGCTCTTCCAACATGCGGGCCCTCTTCGTCGGGGTATCTCTAGTCTCCTCCCTGGTTTGTGGTTCGGAAATCATCAAAAACACCTAGATATGCATGCATCATGGATAGAAGTGTAACTTACTCGTCATCCTACGGCGGTGATAATGTCAAGTCCAGGAGTCCTAGCCCCAGTGCCTCGGCTGCCGGCGGCGTCTCCTCCGGAAGGTTCTCCTGCCTCCGGGAAGCATCTCCCGCTGGCCTTCGTGGGGCCGACCGTTTGTGTGTCCTTAGGTAGGAGGCCTTCGGAGACGTCACCACGTCGCTTCCAGGCGTCCTATTCTATGGCGCCTCCGTGGGGCCCACTGCTTTCTCGGCCTCGTCTATGCTGGACGGCGTAACATAGGGAGTGTAGACCCATCTCCCACTTTCTGCATTTTCTGCATGGAAACACCGATTGGGGACATTTGTGTCACGGACAGCGAGAGATTCTTGCACCTTTATGTTCTTACTTCGCTAGTTTGAATACTAGATATAGACTCTTGCCTGTTATTATCTTGACTTGTATTGCATCTCTTTCTTAATGTACTTTAAAGTTCAAATCTGTGTTGGTAGAATGTCACCACAAAAATTATCTTTGTTGTCATTTACCTACTCGAGGACGAGCAGGAATTAATCTTGGGGATGTTGATACGTCTGAAATGTATCTATAGTTTTTTCTGGCTCAATGCTTCTTTTGGTGATATTGCTATATGTTTTCATGCACTTTCATATCATTTTCAAAATATTTTGGACTAACCTACTAATTTCGTGCCCAGCGCCAGTTTCTGTTTGTTTTTGTCCGTGCATTACAAAAAAGTTGAAAAATAAAAATGCTCAAAAAATCTAGAAAAATATCCTCAAGTGAAGACTCCAGAAACGCAAACGGGCCCCCGATGGGGGCCACCCCTGGCCAGGAACCTCCCCGGCACGGCCAAGGGGGTGGCCGCGCCACCTGGTTGCCTGGGCCAAGGGGGGCACCCCTTAGCCTCCCCTTGGGAATATTTTTAGCCCTCGTCCCAAAAACCTATAGAGATCCCCCCATCACGCGATTTCATCTATTGTTCCACCGCCGCGGGGATTCCGATCTTGGGATCGCCAGAAGAAACTGCCCCGGTACGCTGGCGGAGGGACGATTGACCTCCGAAGGCTTCTCCATCACCATGATCATCTCTGGGATGCAGTGTGAGTAGTCCCCCTTGGACCATGGGTCCATGATCAGTAGCTAGATGACGTATTCTCTCCATCTTGTGCTTCAATGTTTAGCCGTTGTGACCTTCCTATCATCCTCAAGGCACCTATGTATTAACTCTTGCTTTGCTATGTTGTGTTTGCTCATATACGATGGTTTATCGGATTATATTCAGTTTCTGTTGAGTAATATATTTGGTTTACATTTATATTTTTGTTCTTAAGTATTCTTGCATGTTACCCGTTGCGTTTGTTGCTTTGGCCAAGTAGTATATTGCAACTCCAAGAGGGATTGTTCAGCTTGTTTGTGGGTTCATGCCCCTCGATGTCTAGCTTGTGTGACAGAAACATGAGACTAGGGGATGTGTTGTTGCCACCAGGGGTAAAGCATTGGTGCTTATGACTTCCTGTTACAAGGATTGCTTACATTGCGCATAGAGTGTTAAGGCAGTTGTCTGTTGCTTTGAGCCTACAATTTGGTCGGGGTTCGTAACTTAATACCAGCGAGATGTTCTTTATAGATATCTCAAGGTGGATGATTAGTGAGTAGATGCTTATGAATAAATGGTCTAATTTTCTTTGTTTCATGCCCATACGATTGAGCCTCTTTATTTTCTAGTAGGATAATTAGCATTGTGGTGCGTTTATAATTCTGTCAATTGTCCAGCTGCAATTTGTTCACCCAACATCGTTGTTTACTGTCTTTTGGGAGAGAGACATCACTAGTGAAAGTCATGACACCTCAGTCCATATTTCCACCATAGTTTACACTGCTCTCATTTACTTCTTTTGTTTCCTTTTAGTTGTACCAATTATTATTTCCCCCTTGTGTTTGATCCTTTGTAAATAGCAAGGCGGAAGAGATTGACAACATCTCTGAACTCCTTGGGAACAAATTTATTTGTGTTCTTGTGTGCAGGTCCACGTCAACTCCACGCCACCCAACAATTTCTAGAGCTATTGTCACCTACTTGTTTCTCTTCGAATCCTACTGGATTGATAACCTTGGTATCTTCACCGAGGGAAATTTGCTGCTATATACATCATAACCTTCCACTTGGGGTAACCGACGAGGAGGTGTTATCTACACACATCACGCCTCCATTCAACATAAACTCCTATCCCATTTGAGATTTCGAGTCATCAGGATCAGTACCAAGACTGGCATTGACGTAATCCATTATGGCGACCTCTTCTTCACATCCTCCATAGACGAGAAACATATCCTTAGTTCTTCGCAAGTACTTAAGGATATTTTTAAATGCAGTCCAATGTTCCATTCTAGGATTACTTTGGAAATGATTAGTCAGACTAATCGCCAGGTCCACATCTGGTTGAGTGCTCAGCTAGCATATATGATAGATCCTATCGCTAAATCATATGATTTAAGGACATTTCCTCCCTTTCTTTTACTATTGCTGGCATTGAGTCACACTCAATTTGTTACTTTCATAAATGGCAATAACCCTTACTTGGAGTTTTCCATATTGAACCTCTTCAATATCTTCTCAAGGTAAGTGTTCTGACTCAGTGCTAATAGGACTTTTGATCAATCTCTATAGATTTTCATGCCTAATATATATGCAACTTCACCTAGGTCTTTCATGGAGAATTGACTATTCAAGTATTCCTTTATGGTCTTTAAGAATTTCACATCATTCCCTATTAATAATATGCCATCAACATATAATAGTAGGAATGCTACAGAGCTCCCACTCATTTTCTTGTAAACACAGAACTCTTCGACATTTTGGACAAATCCAAATGCTTTGATCACCTCATCAAATCAAAGATTCCAGTTCTGAGATGCTTAATTCAACCAATAAATGGACCGTTGAAGTTTGCATATTTTACCAGCGCCCTTAGAATCAAAAAAACTGAAAGCTCAAGAATGATCAGAGGGGGAGGGGTGAATGATCACTTCTGAAAATTCGAAGGAACTTAGAAGGAATTCATGCAAAATGCGAAGGACTAAAGGCATTTCGAAAGAATTATGGTATCGAAAGACATGCTTGGGTCAAAAGGATTTGGAGCGAAGGAAAACATAAAAGGCAAACAGGAAATGATTAAATACTGAATGCAAATACAAGAAGGAAAACGAGCCTGACACGACGATGTTTGTTTAACCAGTTCACACTCTGCAAAGTGCTACGTCTGGTTGGAGGGACTGGTGATTGAATACCTGGAGAAAAACTCTCTCCGTCCTATTCTCCACTGCAACAAACTCCTTGAGCTTGTCCAGTTTTCACTCGTGGTAGATGATTCAGGACCTCTCCGAGACCTTTACAAACTTGCTTCCGCAGCGACAATTTCTCTTCGACTGCTTGACAGGCGACTCCTAACCGTCTAGGGGACTTGAAATTCTCCAAGATAAAAAGATCAGCTAATATCGACCTAAGTCTCTGTGAATTTCTCAACTCAGCTCAGACTTGGGTTTTGGTTTTCTCTCGAGTTTTCTTGGGATGCTCACAGTGCTTCTGTCTTAGTATCTTCAGTGGAGCAGCCAACCAGAAATGGCGGGTAGGTGCGGGGTATTTATAGGTGGAGATCCCTAAGCGTGAAATGACTGAGGTGACCCGATGCAACAGCTTGACACGTGTCCACAACGGTCGGATTTCAATCACTGCGCAACTTTACTTGCGGAGCAAGTAAGCTGACTTACCGAACGAGTTCTCTTTTGAAGGCATGAAGTGCGATGACTTTTCCTTCGAGCTATTCACTCGACTCAGTAAGATTTCTCTCGGTATGCTTTTTGTGGGTTTAGGTTGAGAAGATAAAATTCACTTCGACAAAGATATCAACTAGGAAACCCCTCTTGTTAGTACGGTTTTTCCTACGACTCAAGAAAATAAAGAGAAACTAGTAAAAAGACTAAGTCTTCGACCAGCTTCAGCTTTCTCCTCGTTGCGCTTTTACTCCCACTCGTCGAGGTCTATTTTCCTCCCACTCGATTCTTTCTAAAGAAACTCTTTCTCAAGTAACCGTCCAGTCTTGGCGACAAATGGTTTGCCCTCAGACTTGTTGTAGAAGGTGTATCCAACAGTTTCCTTTGGATATCCTACAAAGTTACACTTATCGCCATTGATTTGATTTTGTTAGGCTGGAGTTTCCTAACATAAACCTCACAACCCGAATCTTCAGGTGAAACAACTTTGGTTTGTTGCCATACCATTCCTCAAATGGCGTTGTCTTTACAGATTTGGACGGTACCCTATTAAGAACACAAGCGGCAGTTTCTAATGCATACCCCCCGAATGACATAGGTAAGTCAGTATGAGACTTCATCGATCGTATGATATCCAATAGTGTTCGATTACATCGCTTTGACACACCGTTTTGCTGAGGTGTTCCTCCCGACGTAAGTTGTGGTACAATGCCACAAGTCTCAAGATGATCGCCAAACTCATGACTCAAATAATCGCCATCTCGATCGGATCGAAGGTTCTTGATTTTCTTACCGAGTTGATTCTCGACCTCACTCTGAAATTCCTTGAACTTTTCAAAGGTTTCAGACCTATGTTTCATCAAGTAGATATACCCGTATCTACTCAAGTCATCAGTGAAGGTAACAGAGTAACGAAGACCATTCCGTGTGGAGACGTTCATCGGTCCACATACATCAGTATGTATGATCCCTAATAAGTCTGTCACATGCTCCACTATTCCATTGAATGGACTCCTTGTCATTTTTCCCATGAGGCATGTTTCACATGTGTCAAGGGATCCAAAATCCAGTGTCTCTAGAAGTCCATCTGAATGAAGCTTCTTGATGCGTTTTACACCAATATGACCAAGACGATAATGACGCATCGTCATGTGTTCTTCCCCACAAGGTTTGAATCTTTTGACCTCTATGATATTGATATGACTTTCATCTCAATAGAGATTAAGTATGAATAAGCCATTTCTTTCCAGTGCGTGAACATAAAACACATCATTCTTATAAATTGCACAACCAATTGTATCAGACCTAACACAATAGTGATCTTGCTTCAAGCAAGAACTACTAACGATGTTCACACTCAATGCAGATACATAGTAGCACTTATTCAAAACCAGAATTAATCCTGAAGGGAGACTAATATGCATCGTGTTGACTGCCACCACTTCAACTTGACAGATGTTGCCCACAGGCACCGTCACTTCATTTCTTGACAAGATTCACCTATTCAATCGCCCCTGAATGGAGTTAGAAATATGAGCGATAGATCCTGTATCAATTATCCAGCATGTGCTCGCAGCGCTTGTTAAGAAAATATCAATAACCTTTATACCAAATATACCTTTGTCTCTTCCAACAATCTTGCCAGCCTTCTTATCCTCTAGGTACCTAGGGTAGTTGTGTTTCAAGTGACCATGACCCATGCAGTAGAAGCACTCAATGCCAGCCTTGGGTCCGGGTTTGGGTGCCTTACAAGGAGTGACAACTGAATTGACACTCTTCTTGGGGCTACCCTTCTTGCCCTTCTCCCTCTTGCCAAGCTTCTTGAATTCAGTGGTCTTTTTGACCATGAACACGGCGTGCTCCTTCTTGATCTCAACCTTAGCAGTTTTCAGCATGGCGGACAACTCAGAAGGGTTCTTAGTCATCACCTGCATGTTGTAGTTCAACAAGAAGCCTTTGTAGCTAGGGGGCAACGACTGTAGAACCCTATCAATAGCATGTTCATCCGAAATCTAACATTCTAGAGCATTCAAGTGTTTAAAGAAGCCAAACATTTTGACCACGTGCTCACTAACACTGCAATGCTGATGGGTGCAGATAACACCTCCTTGTTGGTTACCCCAATTGGAAGGTTATGATGCAGATAGCGGTAATTTTCCCTCAATGAAGATACCAAGGTTTGTCTCCAGTAGGATTGCAAGCTCGACAATAAGGTGGACAGGAAACAATGGCGACGTTTACATACTTGAGGATTCTTACATGACCTGGACCTGCACACAAGACGCATATAACTTTTCTCCCAATGAGTGTAGAGAGGTTGTCAATCTCTCCGGTTTTCCTGTTTACAAAGGATCAAAACACAGGGGGAAACAAAATTTGGTGCAACTGAAAGAAAATAAAAGTAGTAAATAAGAACGGTATAAAGTATGATGGACACATGGACCGGGGTCCCATTACTTTCACTAGTGATCTCTCTCTCCCAAAAGACGATAAACAACTATGTTGGGTGAACAAATTATAATTGGGCAATTGACAGAATTATAAAAATAGCGCAATGCTAATTATGCTACTAGAAAGTAAAGAGGCTCAATCGTATGGGAATTACAGCAAAACAATTAGACCTTTTATCCATCGGCATCTACTCAATAATCATCCAACTTGAGATATCCATCCAGACCATCTTGCTGGTATTAACTTACGAACCCCAACCACATTTTAGGCTCAAAGCCACGGACAATTGCCTTAACGCTCTATGCGTAATGTAACCAATCCTTGCAACTGCATTTACAAGCACCGTTGTTTTCTCCCTGGTGGAAAATGCACATCCCCTAGTCTTATGTTTCTGTCACTCAAGCTAGACATCGGGGGGGATGAACCCACAATCAAGCATAACGCTCCCTCTTGGAGTTGTAATCTACTACTTGACCAAGGTAACAAACGCAACGAAGAACATGCAAGAACACTCAAGAACAAAAATATAAAGGTAAACCAAATATATTACTCATCACAGATTGAACATAATCTCATAATCCATCGGATCCCAGCAAACACAGCCTAGCATAACAGGATAGGTTCCTTGATCATGATAGGAAGCTTAGAAGGGCTAAAAATTGAACCAAAAGATTGGAGAGAAGACGTCATCTAGCTATAGATCATGAACCCATGGTCCAAGGGAGACTACTCACGGCGCATCCCAGAGGCGATCATGGTGATGGACAGTCCTCCGAAGGTCAATACTCCCTCCGGTAGGGTGCCGGGACAGGTTCTTCTGGCGATCCCGAGATCGGAATTGCGACAGCGGAAGAACAGTGGACACAATCGCGTAACAGGGCTCTCCGCGATGGTTTCTAGAGCGAGGGCTAAATATATGAAAAAGGGGGGCCCGAGGGGTGCTCCCTGACCCAGGCGGCGAAGTGGCACGGCCACTCTGTGGACGCATCAAGGAGGCTCCTGGCCAGGGGGTGGCCCCGCTTGGTGTCTCCTTCGGTCTTCTGGAGTTTTCCCCAAGAACTTTTATAATTGTCCATTTTCTGCAATACACAAACAATAACAGACAGAAACCGATATTGGGCACTAAATTAGTTGGTTAGTCCAAAATACGATGTAAATTGTATGAAAGTGCATCAAAACATATAGCAATATCACCAAAACAAGCATGGAGCAAACAAAAAATATAGATACGTTTGGGACCTATCAAGATGCCCAAGTTTCATTCCTGCTCATCCTCGACTAGATAAATGTCAACAAAGATAATTCTTGTGGTGACATGCTACGAACAAAGATTTGAACTTTTAAGTACAGCAAGCAAGATATGCAATTCAAGTCAAGATAATAACAAGAAAGAGTCTATATCTAGGATTGAAACTAGCAAAGTAAGAAAATAAAGGTGCAAGAAGCTCTCGCTGTCCGTGACTCGAATGTCTCCCATCGGTGTTGCCATGAAGAAAGTGGGAGATGGGTTTAGAGTATAAAAATACTAGTAGTTGTTGAGAAATCAATCTTCACACTTGGGCTCTTTTGGAATCTTATTATGACTCTTCCCCACACCGTCGGCTAGGTACAAGTCAATTCGATCCTCTCCCTTTCGACTTTGAGCACTCATGCAATGAATGAGAACGAGCAAGATTAGTTTGCACTTAGGATGACAGAGAGAATAAAATGATGGGGAAAGGAAGTCAAAATGTGTGAAAGGGTGACATCAGTGAAGACAATCATAGGCGAGAGAAAGGCAAATGATGGATATGATTTGAAGAGTAGGGATTGCCATGCAACGGATGCACAAATGAGTTATGAGTATGAAAGATCTCCAATGGAACTAGTGGGGGTGCATCCAACTCGCTTGCTCACGAAGACCTAGATCTCTTTTGAGGAGGCTCATCATTGGAATATACAAGCCAAGTTTTATAGTGTAAGGGTCCCCACATAGTTATGCATGAATGTGTAAGTGCATCTAGTGCCCCCATTGAGGTTTTGGAGTATTTGATGACAAAACGGTTAAGGGACGGATGTTTTTGCGAGTATACACAGGAGAACTATCCATGAATAAGTGTTTAACCACTGTTGTCAACCCCCAAAAATGTTGAGGAACATTGAAGAAATTGGTGCTTTTCCTGAAGAATGCCTAGGCGTGAAATCCTGAGAAATATGGATCCTGAGGCATCCGGTCGATCCTGAGGGAGTCGTGCCGCGTCCTGAGGCAACTCAAGTTGAAGCAACAGTTGAAGCGTATTCTTCGTTAAGACTTTTATATTTATTGAGTCATAGGAAAACATCGCACTGTTGGAGGGGTTGAGGAAAATTAGTTACGTATTTCTGAGGAAGTGCTCAAATAGAAATCTCAAAGAAAACCCAGAAAAATCTCCTACAGTAGAAGTTCAGTTCCTCGGGTGTCTGGTACGTAGTTCTTCAGGACACTGAGGAATCTTTCTTCGGTTGAGGAGTCAGGAAACTGCCAGTGCAGTTTTCCTGAGGAAAGAGAGATCATTCCGACCGTCCCACATGTCGCGTGGAGAGTTGCTGGAACCTGTCCAGCAACCGGTCCGAAGGATGGGCACGATGGTCATTTCGTGCCTGAGAATTTATGTCTTTTCAGCTGGGATTGCTCCGTGGCTAGAAATAGACGTCCCCAGCCCCATTGGCGGGTTGGATGATCCGCGACAGAATCTGACACTTGTCATCTGAGAGCAACCCTCCACTGAGGAACCTGAAGAACCTAAGTGAGGAAAACCACCAGCCTGAGTAGTTGAGCATTTCTGAGGAATTCGGTTCGAGTGATCCGTTTCTTTTTACTCTTGAAGACAATGATCTTCCAGCCGGTGTATGAGTCATCGTTCTGAGGAAGTCAAGATGCAATTGTGACTTCCCTGAGTGAACGAAGTCTGTGAAGGTTTCGGGAGTCTACCTTGAGGACTCAGCTGAGTAATTGGACGGAGTCTGAGGAGTTTAGTTCAAGGAGAACAAGGTGAATACTATATCTTCTGAGTAGAATCTCAGCCTCTCCAACAAGATGTAGAGTTGTCACAACAACTTGAACTGGTCTACCAAATAGGTGTCATCTGTGCCCTGGTGTTATTTATTCAAACCTTACTTTTATGTTTCTTCACTAATGACTTGTTCTGATGCCTTCCTCTCTGAGTTCCCTCTGATCTGTTTCCTCATGCTTTGCATCTGATACACTTCTGCACTTCTGTTAGATTTCATTTCAGTTGCAATATGATGCTATGTATTCATGTCTACATTCTGTAATGTTTCTGTGCTCCTACATTTTGTGAGTTTCCTCAATTTTGAATTGCCTCAGTCCTGAGGAAAACAAAATTCCTCAAGAAAATTTAAAAATCTCCCATTCACCCCCCTCTAGTCGATATACCGCGCCTTTAGAATGATATGAAAAACTCTCTATGAAGTACAAGTGCTACTTTGAAGCACAAGTGTTGATATTTTAAAACGAATAGTAGTGTTGCCCCTTCTCTCTTTTTATTTCTTTTTTCTTTCTCTTTGTTCTATTTTTTTGTATTTTTGGTGGCCTCATTAGCTCTTTCTATTTATCTCTCATTTGTCCTCCGTGGAATCTTTTCATGTGTCCTCTTTTGGGATCTTTTATTTGTGTCCTCTTTGGGATCTTTTCCTCACTTAAGGTAAACACTCTATATGTTCCAAGGATGATGAAGACCACACACTTTTACAAAAGTATTCAACATAAAGAAAATCTGAAAATAAATATGATGTATGCAAATATATGCTCTCCCAGTCTAGCAGGATATGCAATGATACTAGCGCGTCATGTATCAATTATAAGGACTATACCCAACTAGCATGTGGCTCTACGGTCAAGAAAAATCATGTATGACAATGAAAGATCAAGTCACGAGAAGATGGGTGTTGCATTGCAATGTATCTCTAACAGGCTACCGAAATGCTTTGATAGGTAGGTATGGTGGCTATTTTGAGGAAGGATATAATGAGGCTTATGATTACTGAGCATATTATGCCAATTATTTTGATGCATCGGTGAAGTAAGTACCGTCTCTCAAGATGAGAAAGGGAAATGCACGGTACCGAAGAGGCTGGCAAAATATGGATGGTGGAAGTGCCAACAATCGAATAATCGCATTAGTCAAAGGAACTCATCCACTTATTATCAGTAACTCTCTATCTAGTCAAGAGGTTCACAAAGAGACAAGCACCCCTAGGAGGAGTGTATGGGGGCTTGGTTATCCTTGAGCAATCTGGACCGATGATAACGTGAGGGTACTCTATATATTACAACCCTCTAGAGGTTAGTGATCCTTCTAGTAGCAAGAGTTCTCAACTATTTTTTGCAGTTTTCAAAAATAAGCACGTTGAACCAAATTACGACACCTATCACTAATAGGCTTGAGCTCTTGGCACACAGAAGTCCAAACATTACTTGAAACAATACCAAAAAACTATTGCAAGTTACTACTAAACTTATAATAGCAACCTCGATTACCTACTGAAAGCAAGACACAAATTCAGTGCAATAGGCCAAATCTCTAAAAAAGAGAAACATGAAACTCAAGAGTGTATTAAAAACAATATCCTAAACAATAGGTCTTAAAGATAAACATGAAGAACAAGAGCTAAACATGATAGCAGCTAGAAATAATAACGAACACTCAACAAAGACTGGAATGAAAACTATGAGTATTCTAGGCAAAAGTGGAGCGTGTTTCTCTCCCAAACAAGGCATGCGAGGGTCCAACTTTTTATGAACAACAAACAAAACTAAACTAAGAAAACTAGAAAGTAAATGTAAGATGCTCCAAGCATAGGACATAACATAAGAAGTGGTAAAAATATAGCGTGGAGAAGGACGAACTGATGATTGTTATGTTGAAGGGGACACACGGGGTCATCCCCAAGATTAGATGCTTGAGTCTCCTTGAATATTTCCTGAGGGTTCTGGGTGCATCCCCAAGCTTGAGCTTTTGAAACTCCTGAATCTTCTTTCATCGTCTCCCTTCGCACAATTGAAAACTCTCTTCATACGAAACTCATCATATACTGATTAGAGTGGTTAGTACCTCAAATAAATTAATTACACTTAGCCTTTTTTGGAAACAAAGATCTTCAACAAGGGCTACTGTTTCTAAATATTTCAAAAAGGTTTTTGGAAGGAAAAAGCATGCGCAAGATTTGCAAAATTGAAGAAGCGCAAAACAAGGTAGAATCTAGGAAAAACGGAACATCTGGTAGTAAATAATATTTTCGAGGCACATCTGGAAGTTTCATAATTGAATATAGCATACTGTAAAAACTATACAGATCAAAAAGATTATCGAGTGATTTTCCACGAATTAGTTTGTGGGGCAGACAAAATCTATTTTTTCGACAGCATGCCGCAACTTTTTGATCCACTTGTCAACGGAGGCTAAAACTTGGAACAAAGATTGAAAATAAAGATGAAATTATGTTGCTACAGTAGTAACCAAGCATCAAGACCACTAAAACTGAAAGTAGAAACATTTTGGGTTGCCTCACAAAACCGCTTTCTTTTATGCCTTTAAGCTAGGAATGAAGCAAGAAGATCAAGTTTTATCAATATCAGAAGAGTAACTTGCCTGTATAATGGACTCAAAAGGTAACTTAATATTTTTCCTAGGGAAATGTTCTGTCGGGGGGTTCTTTTCTCAGACCCTCCTTCTAGCGCCATCATCTATCGGGCCAGAATTAGGGGAGAACAGTGGCGACGCTGCCCCAAGGACACCTTTTGCGAGGTCTGCTCCCGGAAGGGCACGGCCCGGAGACCAAGCGGGACGGGGAACACGCTGGGTTCCCTCTTTCTTGATATGAACGAACGTCGTTGTGGCGTCGAAATGGCAATGAGATGATACGAGTAAACACAGGGGTTTACCCAGGTTCGGGCCTTCCTGAGACTAAAATCCCTACTCTTGCATGTATGATCTTCTTTGCTGGTGATGGAGCAGAATACAGTACAAGGTGATTGACGGGGATCAGCCCCGAAAAATCCCATGTTCAGGGAGCCTGGGTTATTCATAGAGAAGGAACAGGTTGGACGATACTCGTCGGCTAACAGGAGAAGCACTTCCCTCTCGATATTATTGCGTGAGGGGGCGATTAAAGGGGAGGCCAAGGCGAGTTCTCACAAGACCAGGAGAGTAGATTGTGTATTGGATTGCGGACAAGCGACACATGGGGCACGATTTACCTAGCTTCAAGCCCCCGGAGGGAAAACCCTACATGTTTCTTGTCTGATGTTGTATTGATGATGGTGTACAGTGGTACCGCGAGGGCTTTGGTGGAGAGAGATTTGTCTAGTTCTATGAGTGGGGGTTGAGACGAGTTGTGAGCTACTTTCTAGAGAGGTGCCCTGCCTCGCTTTATATAGATAGCCAGGTAGGGGTTTACATGAGTCCTAGTCGACTACAAGTAGGAGTCCTTGTCTTGTGCCTCAAGTCTTGGTCTTCACGTCTTACTCCATCATGTCGGTTTCCACGAGTGGGCCCCTGGTTGGCCGCCAGCCATGAAACGCACTAGGTACCCTCATGTAGAGGAGTCATGGGGTCACCCCCTCGTTAGTAGCCCCCGAGTGCCTGGGGGACTCGAAGAGTCGCGCAGGGACTCGAATCTTTAGTATCCGTCGTAGTGCGTGTCGATAATTTGTTGATGAACAGTCGAAGATATTGTGAGTATGCTCCCGATGGGAGTATTTGGATGAAGCATCAAAATTGGAGTCTGGTTCATCTTCGTATTTCGACGTCGAGTGGAGAGAAGTTTCCCAGTCGAGCGGTCGTCGGGTGCGCGTCAGCGCTCCCGATGGGAGTAGGCCCCGAGGCTATGGGCGACTGGTAGAGTCGTGCATAGGCTCAAGTTGTTGTTAAGCTAACCCCGTCGTTCTTGTGAGCTGCGTGAGTAGTGCTCGTCAGGTGCGCATCAGCGCTCCCGATGGGATTAGCCCCCGAGTCTATGTCCGACTGCTTGCAGTCGAGCATAGACTCAAGACTTCTTCGTCGTCGAGTAATTGTCATCCGAGGAAGTGCTCGACTTGGGTCTTGCGTTGTAGGCATGAGTTGTTGTAGGGATCAGTCGTGGACAAGGAGGTTGACGTCGCCGCATCATGAGGGCGCCCAGACCCCGAGCATCTGCTAAGAAGGAAAAAAGGTGCAACTGTATTAAGATGTACTTGCGCGATATATAAAATAATTATAAGGTGAGTGATTTGAAGATGTTGCACTTTTGTCGAGTGGAAAATGTAGCATCATATAAAGTTTATGCGTGTCTTTTCATGAGTAGGCCCTCCAGCAGGATACTCTTGTCAGAATTGTTGAATCCGGAGACAAGAGCAGTCTTTTGGTATCCAGCCTCAATACTTTGACAAACGCGAATAAACAACATATAAAACTGAGCATGATCTAAAGAATGATTTCGTAGCCCTCAGAAGTTTGTGTGCGACTGCATAGCCGGCATGATAGTTTTGTAGCCCTCAGATGTTTCTGCACGACTGTGTAGCCGGAATGATGATTTTATAGCCCTCAGATGTTTTTGCACGACTGTGTCGCCGGCAGGATGATTTTATAGCCCTCAAATGTTTGTGTGCGACTCCGTAGTCTTCTTTGGTGACTGATCGAGAATGCATATATGTTTTGGAATCATAGCATATAAGAGTGTAAAGAAACTTAGATTTTGCATCTTTCCACCGAAGGGATCGTCGAGATGAGCTCCGAGTCGCCGTCTCAAGTGCGCGCAACACAAACTTTTTTCTGTCCTGTAGCCTGCGCGTGAGCGCTTTTTGTGATGTAGTTGTTGAAGAAGCCGAGATTGAAATGAACCCAACTTGAATCGGGTCCTTCCGAAGTCGATGGATCGTCGATTGTAGATATAGGTTGGAGCCGCCGATCAGTTATTCCAATGCGCATGCCCTCCCCACGGAGGGCGCCAATTGACGGGGCTCAGCCCCGGCAAATCCTATGGTCAGGGACCCTGGGTTAGTCATAGAGAAGGAACATGTTGGACGATACTCGTCGGCTAACAGGAGAAGCACTTCCTACTCAATATTATTGCGTGAGGGGGCGATTATAGGGGAGGACAAGGCGAGTTCTCGCAAGACCAGGAGACTAGATTATGTATTGGATTGCGGACAAGCGACACATGGGGCACGATTTACCCAGCTTCAGGCCCCCGGAGGGAAAACCCTACATGCTGCTTGTCTGATCTTTTTTTTTAAGCTTTAAGACTGGAGGGAAAACACCCCCCAGCATTTTATTCCTTTAAACACAGTATTTACAAAAGTACAACAAAAGCTTCAAAAAAATAGCCCTTCAAGGGGGCAGGAAGTCTATCCATCTAAGTAACTCATCCTTAAACCTAGGCTTAATTCTGTAACTAAGCAAAGTGAGGTCATGAATGAAACCCACTCTCCATTTAGCAAAGGATTGCCTTTCATGCCTGAAGCATTTGGCATTTCTCACCACCCAGATGTTCCACCATGCAGTAAACACCACTTCAGCAAAGAAGGGTTTATGAAAGGCCTCACTGGCTGCCTTGGCAACTTGCACCATATCCTGTCCCCCAGTCCAATCTATTTGCAGGTAGTTCCAGATCCTTGCACTGAAGTTGCATTTGAAGAACAGATGATCTCTGGATTCCAACTGCTGAGTGGGACATAGCACACATTCAGGACCATCTTCAATGTGCCAGTGTCTTCTCAGTAACATGTCTTTGGTGTTGATTCTGTCCATGATGACCAGCCAGGCAAAAACTTTCAGTTTCAGTGTGCAACAACATTTCCAAATCCAAGATAATAAGGGCCTTGAAATCATAGGCTCATGGACATGTGTGTAGAACTTTTTGGCCGAGTAGGCCCCTTGCTTGCCAAACTTCCAGGTCCTGGTATCCTGGATTATATCTCTGTCATGATATTGAAATAACAAAGATTGTACTGATAGCAATTCAGAGAAGGCATGCTCAGAGAGTGGAAGGTGAAACAGAGTGACTAGATCTCTAGTTGCATAGACCTATTTGAAGGAGATCATCTTATCATGAGCAAAAGAGAAGAGCCTAGCAAATTTATGAGCTAGAATTTCTGAAGAATTGTCTAGCCAACTATCAGTCCAGAACAAGGCAGTGGCACCATCAGAATGGTACACTTAGACACTGTGAGATACTTTTCCATGAGCTTTCAGATGTCCTTCCACCAGAAGGACCCACGAAGATTAATAGCATGAGGTACTCTCTGATGGTAATAGGTTTCCCAAATTAGCTTTACCCATGGGACATCATGCTAGTTATAGAATTTGTGCAAGTGTTTGATCAATAGAGCCTCATTTTGCAAACTGAGATTCCTGATCCCCAACCCACCTTTGTTTTTTGGTTTGCAGACCAAGTCCCATGCTGCCAAGGATTTGCCAGAATCATGCCCATATTTCCTCCAAAGACATTGTCTTTGAATTCTTTCCATTTGTTTGATGATCCCAACTAGAATGTGAAGGGAACATAGAAAATATATAGGCATGGAAGAAATCACTGGGTTGAGCAGTTGTAATTCCCCCCCTGATTCAAGAAGCAGGAACTAGCAGTGAGTCTTCTCTCCATACAATCTACCAACGGAAAGAGATCCACCATTTTAGTCCTAGTAGTTCCCACAGGTAGGCCCAGATAGGTGAATGGCAAAGAGTCAGTTTGGCAACAAAAAGCAGTGGCTAAGGTGCTGAGGTTGGCATCATCCAAATTAATGGGGTACATTGAGGACTTGTGATAGTTGATAGCCAAACCAGTAGATTGGGAGAAAACTTGCAGAGCATCTTTGTTAGCAAAGTGTCATCAGCATATTGGACTATAATAAAAGTCCAAATCATGTGATGGCAGAGGTAACTGCAATATCCTTTGCCTGAGCAGATCATTGACCACTGATTGCAGAAGGTCAGCAGCGAAAAAAAACAACAATGGTGATAGGGGATCCCCCTGCCTGACCCCCTTTTGCACCTAAACTGTTTACCAGGGACACCATTGAGTAGTACAGCAGATGAGCCAGAGGCAAATAAATCAGAGACCCATTTAATCCATCTTTGATCAAAACATTTGTGTTTAAGAATCATAAGGATAGCCTCATGTTCAATGGAATCAAATGCTTTCTCAAAGTCAATTTTCATGATCACCATGGGTCTCTTGGACTGATGACACTGATGCAAATATTCCAGTGTCCATGGAATGCAATCTTGAATGGATCTGTCCTTGATGAATCCATACTAATTCTTATGGATGCACCTCATAATTTCCTTTTGAAACCTGTTTGCAGCCATCTTGGTCAGAAATTTGATTGCCACACTTGTCAAGGATATAGGTCTAAAATCATTGATGGATTCAGGGTTTAACTTCTTAGGAACCAAGGTGATATATGAACCATTGAGGCCTTCCAGTTTTGCAGTACCAACATGGAACTCCTGAGCTAAACATAGGAAATCAGAGGCAACAATGCTCCAACATTTCTTCAAGAATTGTCCATTAAAACCATCTGGGCCTGGTGCCTTGTCAATAGGCATATGTTTGACCACATCATCCAGTTCTTGTTTCTCAAAAGGAAAAGAAAGAGCATGGAGATGAGGCACAACCTGCAGAAGTCTGGGTAAATCAAATCCCATAAAATTCTATGGGAGATGCCCATTCTGTTTTTAAAAGAAGACCAAAATGCAGAAGCCAATATGTTATGATCAGAGCAAGGTGTGCCATCAAATAGCTGTAGAGCAGAAATGGAGTTTCTTCTAAGTCTTTCAGAAGCCATGGCCTGAAAGAACTTGGAATTTTCCTCCCCAACTTTGATATATCTCTTGGTGCATCTTTTCTTCCAGTATTAACTCTGCCAATGTAACAACTTCTCAATATGCAACTTAACTATTTTCCTGAAGTTAGACTCAGGGCAGGTTAAAGCTCTGAGCTCTTCCAAACAGTCTAGTACAAAACCACTCTGTTGCTCTTCTTTAACAGAACTTTAATCCTAGATTTATTACTTTGCCAAGCCTTTATGTCACCTCTCAACCTTTTCAGTTTATGAACAATTTGAGCAGTTATGTGTCCTTTATGTGATGGAGCATTCCAACTGTTAGACACACAATCAAAAAACCCCTCCTCCTCAACCCATAAATTCTCAAAACGAAATATGTGGGCTTTAGAGATATTTGTGGTGATGGAGATCACACATGGCAGGTGATCAGAAGCAGTCTTGGCCAGAGGGTGAACTTGTGTCAGAGGGTAACAGGAAATCCAGTTGGAAGATGTGAAGAACCAATCCAGTTGTTCTATCAAAGGGTTATCTTGCATATTAGACCAAGTGAATCTTCTGCCTTTGATAGGAAGCTCCAGCAACCCAAGATGCCCAATAATCTCATTAAAGATAAACATGTCATTGATATCCCCCCCAGGAAGATTCCTGTTTTCCATGGACCTTATGAAGTTAAAATCCCCTAGCAATAGCCAGTTTGCATCAAAGGGAATAGAAAGATTATATAACCAGTGCACAAAATTATCCCTTCCAGACCGATCACAACGACCATACACATTTACCAAAGTCCAAGATTCAGCATTTAACCTGGAGGTGAAATTAATGACCAGGCCAAACTGCTGACTATCCACCAGAGTACCAGAGAAAATGGCAGAGTCCAAGATAGTGAGAATACCCTAGAGGCCCCAATTGAAGAAACAAAAGAAAATTGATCAAACCTTCTAGGGAAGAAAGATTTAATAAAGTTGTAATCAATGTCAGTGCATTTAGTTTCCTGCAAACAAAGAAAAGAGCATTGGCTTTCATCAATTTTTCCCCTGACTGCCCTCTGCCTAGCAGTAGAATTCATTCCCCTCCCATTCCAGCATAACACATTCCAATCTCTTGGAGCATTAGTCCCCATTTAAAACCATAGAGATGCAGTACATCATAAACTGTAAGCATTACAGTTAAACCTAGAAAAATGAAGTAGTAGCAGAAGATAAAGCTCCCCGGGAGTGCATAATTACATCTAGCCAATTTAGGGGCTTGACAAACCCAGATAAAAGGAAGGTGATTAATCATTAGAAGTTGTTGGTGATGCAGAGTTTGCAGAGGGATCATCTGTAAGCTTTTCCTTTGTCAGCAGAGCAGGATCAATCTCCAAGTCACCACCAATGTGTTGCAGCACGTGCAGAGGAGTTGGTGGAACCTCTTTGGAAGCCTGTTGAGCCTCCTCCTCAAAGATGGGCTGCTGCACTTTGAGTTCTGGGCCTTTTCTTCCTTGGAGGGGTGGATAGTTCAGCAAAAACGTCATGTTTTAAACCATCCCGTCTAGCAGCACTTTGAGTGCACGTCCTAACCTCAGTATCCACAATGGGAGTGGCTGCTCGCCTACCTTTCCTTTTGGTACCAGTGAGGGGTGCAGAAGCAGTGAAAATCACAGGGTTGGGGAGACCAACATCATCCATATTAATCTGAGGTACAACCTCCACATGATCTTATGCATTGTTGGGAAACTGATCCTCCTGAACTTCATCCCCAACAAGAGAGGCTATCTGATCCTCATCATCAATATATACAAGAGTAGGGGCCAGGAGTTTCTCATTGAAGGCAAGACTACATGATCTCTTAGAGCAGATGATGGGAGCCAGAGGCTGAAGGAACAAAGACCTAGGAATGATCCTGGTGCAAATATCCTCATACAGGGCCTTGAAGGTGCGGCGCCAAATCATATTTGGTGACAGAGGAGGTCTAGCTAGAATGCGAAGCATGCCCACAATGACATTGTGCTGGGGTGCAAGAGGTGGGACAAAGGGAACAATGTCCCAAACAGGTGCTGCTACCTTAGGGACTTCAGGTTCTTCATCCTCAATTTGTATGACAGGGTCGGCCACCACTTTCTCCACTGAACCTGAGTCCTCAGGATGGTCCAACACCATGGCATGTTGCTCTTCAGGGATAGGTTCAGGTTCTGGATCATTGGCATTGTTTTCAGCATCCCATACTGCATGTCCCCAATTAGTATCTTGAACTTCGACACCTTGCTGGTTTTGTGGTTGCTGCTCTGCAGCAGGAGGGGGACATCATTCGAGCCCAACATTGGATATGGGGGCAACACAAAATCAACATCATTGTGAACCAACTGTCCTGGTAGGGGATGAGGATTTCCATCCAAAGGCATTTGATCTTCCTCTTGAGGCAGTTGATTAGCCCAGTTTGCTCCCAGAACATAACAGGCAGCAGTCCATTTAACTTGAGCACCTCCATAATCCGCATAATCATTGAACACCACATCTCTAGGCACAAGAGGTACATCTGGAAAGGATGCAAAGACCATAGAGCGTACCATATAGGGGTCTTGATCGTCCCAGTAATGGAATTTGCCAAAAGTGTTGACTGCTTCTCTGAGATTGTTGGCATTGCGAAGATCCAGGGGAACTCCAATCAGCATAAGCTAGCCAGAGCGGTGATCAGCAGCATCACGGAAGCCTTCCCCTCGTCATGGTTGAAGAACTGAACAAAGTAATTTTGGCCCAGGGGAGAAGGCGGCTGATGCGTCAGGGCGTACCGACCGGCCGGACTTCAGACCTCGAATAACCCGACGCCAGTGAACTATGGCTGAGTGGACCTAACCTGCACTCTTCGCTCATGGTAAAACTCCACCACCTCCTCTCTGAAAGCGCCCATGTCAGCAGGGTCAGGCACATGCGTCACCTCAGCCACCATGTAGTTTTCATGGGTGCGGGCTGGCCTCACCGCCGGAGTAACATAGGTGCGGGGCAGCCGCACCGGATCACCATCGATGATCTGATGACCCGCCGGAAGAAAGAGATGCGGGTCAAGCTCATAGACTGCCATCCCTTGCTTCTTCGAGGGCAACAGAGGAGTGGTTGCAGCGGCCGGGGCTTCATCTGGCGGCAGAGGTGTTGGCGTTGGGGTTTTTTTGCTGGGAGCACGAAGCGGCAGAGCTAGGCGAGAGGTTGGCACGATTCTCAATACCAGCCGTCGGAGTTGTATTAATATTGTAAGATTTCTTCCAAACCAAGCCTTCCTTGATTTCTATCTGACCGCAGTCACGTTGATGGTGGCCAGGTTTCTTGCATGTAATGCAAACCAGATTTTGTGGGCAACTGGATGACAGGTGGCCCTGGACATTACATGCAGAAAAGGTCATCATACGGGCCACCATGTCATCGACCATGGACTCCAAGGCATCAGGTGCAGTGGGTGCAGAAGAAACCTCGCTAGCATTGGGAACTGACGTACACTGCGTTCCTTGCATCAAATTTTCAGGAAGAGCATCATTAGCTGAGACGACTTGACCAGAATCATGACCTGCCGCATTAGATGAAGAGGCAGCCATATCGAATACACGTGTCCGGGCACAACTTTGATTGGAAACAGATTTTGAAACAGTTGCATTGTCCACCAAAGAAACCGGCGAATCTCATTGATTGAAAGATGCCAAAACAGAGTCATCCGACATTACCGGGATCGTTCTAAACTGAATACTGGGTGTCGCCACCGTCCAAGAGGTCGCGGGGGTTGGTCTATCCGGCGACATCGCTGGGTGGTTAGGTGAAGGAGGGAGACACTCCTCAGGCAGTAAATCATAGCCCGCTTCAATCCAATCTGCTCGCAGTGCAGGATCAACACGGGAGACATAGCCTTTGCAAATCTTATATTCAATGATCGTTGCAAATTGTAGAGACTTGTAATTTGCATTCCCTGATCTGAGAGCAGATTTGCTGGGTTTTGCATGCAATGCATGTAACCCAAGCTGCACCCTACGTCGATCTGGAAAAACCAGTGTCCATTCCTCCTGGCATTGCCTTTGCCACAATTTGAACTCATATTACCAGTTTGGCCCTCCATGACCCGAGAGGTAGAAATAGCAAATAAATTTTGGAGAGACAAACTTCTTTTTGTTTAGAAAAATGAATCCAACCTGCTTATTGGCAACAGTAAACAAAAAAACACGATCACGTATGACGCAAACCTTGAGTGCATGGAAATGCCCATCGGTGATAGATTCCAGTACAATAGCCGCCGCATCCTCATCTAGCCGAAAAGAAGTTCGGCCGAAAGCCACCACCATGGTGAAGTGACCGGATTCTTTAGTTGGATGAACCGTGGAGAAACATGAGCGTCGAACCTCCTCCGAAAACACCTTACCAGGTGCCAGATCCAAACCCATCTGGAGGGAGGCATGCACCGCCATGAGATGGGGTTGTATGCAAGGAGAAGGAGATGCCGGAGACGATGATCGGGGCCAAAAGTTGATGTGGAGGCCCGATCACCCAAGATCTTGGATCAAAAGTATAGGGTTTTTGGGAGGGGGCGCGCGTGGGGTGGAGGAGGAGCCATATGTTGGCCTCAGAGGTTTTTTTTGTTCCCGTGCTATATTGTATCTCTTCCTGCTTGTCTGATCTTGTATTGACGATGGTGTACAGGGGTGCCGGGAGGGCTTTGGTGGAGAGAGATCTGGCTAGTTCTATGAGTGGGGATTGAGACGAGTTGTGAGCTATTGTCTAGAGAGTTGCCCCTTCCTCGCTTTATATCGATAGCCAGGTAGGGGTTTACATGAGTCCTAGTCGACTACAAGTAGGAGTCCTTGTCTTGTGCCTCAAGTCTTGGTCTTCACGTCTTAATCCATCATGTCGGTGTCCACGAGTGGGCCCCTGGTGGGCCACCAGCCATGACACGCACCAGGTACCCTCACGTAGAGGAGTCGTGGGGTCACCCCCTCGTCAGTGATCTTCTAGGTGACGATGCCTTATGCTACACTCCACTACACTCTCTTCTCCTTGGTGGGACTGATCGCCCTCCCAAAGGGCATCTTTGAGAGGTCACCCGAGAAGTTCTAGGGATGAACTCCTCCTCTTCCTAGTTGTGGATTTACCCAGGGATGAATCCATTTGGGTGGTGGCTTCTCCTTCTGGTGGATCTTCCTTCTTCTCTTCCTTCTTTTCGTTTCTCCTCCTTTCCTCTCTTCTTTTTCCTTATTCTCCTTCGTCCTCCCTTTTTCCTCCCTCTTGGATTTTTTTGCCTCTCCTTTCCCTCTCGCCTCCCTTCTGATGTGGTTGCAGTCTCCCTTTTATAGAGCAAGGGGCTCACCACAGTCCCACTGATAGCTACAGTAAGGGTGGTTATCTTATACTTGTGGACCCGAGGCATTCAGATATGTTCCGTGAAGCTCCCGTGGATTCGGGGACGACTGGATCATGCATGGGCTGAGTACCCACGAGAGAGACCGCCAGGTGTAGGCTGCCTCCTGTCAGCGGTGCATGCTTGTCCTCTAGCGCGTTGAATGCAGTGTGCTCTTTGTCGGGCGTTGGGAGCCAGCTGGATGGCTCCAACCTTCCGGAACTGGTCCGAGGCACTCCTCCATGTGCCTAGCGCGGTGTTCCCGACATCTCCTTTCCGGAATCTTCCATGGTTGCTCTTGAACGATACGAGAGGCGTGGTCAGAACCTAGGAAAACGTGGTAGCCCAGAATCGGGTTACCGCCATTAGCCCCCGGGCTCGGGTTCTGACGAAGGCTTCCCAGAATCGAAGTCGAGACGTCCGAGAAGGTCTTGTAGTCTGTGCACTTGTTGTCATGTCACGGGGACAGTGCAGGCGGTGCCACGTGGTTCGCTTCCAGTCGGATTTGACGGATGATGATGATGCCCCTGCAAAAGATGGCAAGACTCGAGGTAATGCAGTGGTTGGCCCCATGGTAATTTAATGTTCTTATAGTAGAGTAGAAAATTACTCCCATGTGAGTGTCCGTTGGGTATTTAAGCGAGATGGTGTGAAATGGAGGAGTCCATTCCCCTTCTCCGTCTCCCACTTCACCTTTCCGGCTTCGTGCTCCCATGGCGCCCGGCGCCGCCCAACACTCTGGGCGCGACGACTCAAGCAATCTTGGGAGTTCGAGCCGGCTGCGTGGGTCGAGGCAGAGCGGCTGTCCGGCGCGGCTGTGGTCATGGTCGCGGTGGAGAGGCGTCTTCGGCCCTAACGAGGGCACACACGGCGGTGCCTGACCACGAGTTCTTCATGGCGGCGGCAGACCCGGCATGCTGTTGGCTTCGGCTTCCGGAGCCATTTGCGCAGGCAACGGCGGGGCGCAGGCCTCAGGGCTTCTACCTCCGGATGGAGGGCTGCCCCCATGGCTCCACGTCGGTGGCCAAGGTCTTTGAAGAAGGCGGCGCCATGTACCTGGACCAAGGATGGGCGGAGTTCGTCCGCTGGAGGAACATCCAGCAGTTCCAGGACATCCACTTCTTCTTCAATGGCCAGGACACCCTGTGGCTGAAGGTCTTGCACCCAGGGGGCTGCGCGCGGAATGTTGCGAGTAGGTCATCGGCAGTGGTCCCGGCGAGCAAGGGGACGTGTGTAACATCCAAAAACTAGCAAAATCCAGAAAAAGTTGCAATTTTATTTTTCCCATTGGGGATAATAATTTTCACATTTAATCCTTGCAGTAATCCATGTGACGGAGAAATGCCTAAGCATTTTTCATGTTATGTAAAAGGATTATTTCCATTACTTTTCTTTCTTTCTTTTCTGTCCTTCGCCATTTTCTCATTGCTTCGTCTTTGAACCCCTAAGCTACACCTTTGGGATTTTAACATGTTGCGCCATGATTAAAACCCCTGGAAAATCCCAAGATTTTAGCCCTTCTAGAAAATGGGGTTGTAGTTCAAATTGAATTTGAAATAATTTAAATGCCTTTTGAAATACTTAAACATTTTTGACCCAAATCATTTTCTAAAAATCCGTTGCAAAGGATCCATAATCATATTTTTGTATGACTTTTGGAATTCATTGACCATTTTCTTTTAGCCTTTTTCTCTTCTGTCTTTTGTAAAAAGAATAAACGCAGAAGTCTTCCCCCTAGCCAGTTGGCCCCCCTCTCCATATCAGCCCAACCCAACTCCAACTCCCTAGCCCCAGCCCAACCGAACACCCCCTCCTTTTTCCCTGCACATGGAGGACCCCCTCCTCATACCCCTCACGGTCATGGCGTGGAGGAGGTGGAGCCCTCCTTCCAGCCTCTCCTCGCCCCCTCCTTTATCTACCCCCTGCCAACCCTAGCCCATATCCCTCTCCTCCAAGCCTCCGCCTTTGGAGTCTCTTTGCGATTTATGTGCAAGAACGGGTTTGTGGTGGTCGTGTCTAGCGCCAGGACATTACCGGTGAGTCTCCCGTGGGACGATTGCAACGCCACGGTCGCCGGAAGTTCAAATTTTGCGCCTGTTGTCTGAAGATCTCCGTCAGTGTTCTTTTTTTCAGTTAGCGCAAAGATTTTACAACTGGTGGAGTAGCGCGTGTTTTTCCTGTGATCCGTTGCAGTGGTGTAGTGGCATGGTGCCTACGATCCATCTAAGAGCTCCTGGGTTCGATCCCCACCAGGAGCAAGGCTCCCCTTTGTCTTTTCTTTTTTGTATCAGACGCGGGTTTCTGTTCGTCAGTTTTCTGTGTTGTTTCAGGTTCAGTTATCCCCGAACGGTTCCTCTATTACCATTTATCTTTCTTTTCAATCGTAAGCAGTAGCAGTACTCCAGTGGTAGCCTGCATTGTGCTAGACCATGAGGTCTTGGGTTCGAATCCCCTTGGGGCAGATTAAATCTCCCCTTTTTCTTTTGCGCTGCTTAAGTTTGGGCTCGGCCCAGCAGGTTTTCATTGCCGTGGGCGCTAGTTAGGCAGAACCGCGATGGACTTGGGCCAATTCGGCCGAAGGCATCCCACGGGAGGTTTTTTCCTCCTTTTACTTTTTCTGGGTAATTCAAATCTGTTTGAATCCATCCAATCTGTTCTGTTTTTGCATTGCTTGTAACATGTGCATACTAGCTCCAATTTAATCCTGTCATACATGCTTTTGGGGTAGAAAGATATGAGGAGCGAGATGGTGCTGTTCATATTTCCATTTGAGCTAGCATTATTTTGGTGATGGTGCATTTTGCACATAACCCCTCGTAGGTTGCACATGGTGCGATTCTTCCTTTTGGTTTCCCATGTTATGATCATCGTAGTTCCTCCATTCACCGTAACTTTCGGTAGCGTAGTCTCGCTCTTTATTTAATTGCTTGAAATAGATTGCATTAGTTGCATCATAATATGCCATGCCATTTTCATATATGTTATGTTGAGGAACCCCACCTCGAGGTTTATTCCCATGTGTGGGAAATTCTTGCTAATATTATGTTCTAGTCTTTTGCATGTATCATGATCATGCATCATAATAATTATAACATAAGGAATCCTTCGGATTCACTAACCACCTACCTAATGCATATGAAGGTTTTCGGTAGCATTGCACCCTTGCTCCCCGAGCTTCATTTAAACTTGTCTATTTTTATGTTCATGTCGTGTTTAGTTTGTGCCTCACATAATTGACTAGAATAGATAGTTTATCTTATGCTTCACCTCTTGCCATGTTTGTGTGCTATGCCATGCTTGAGTGATATGCCATGTTAACAACCTTTGCTCATCTTGTGTAGCTAAATAACTTGAACCTTTCTAAATGTGCGGTATCGTCGTGTGTGACGAGTACTCCACTTAAATTGTTAGTAACCGCTCTCGACGGTAGGTGCGATGTCTCGTGTTCCTTCTTGTTGATTCTTGCTCGTGTTTGCCTCGTAGTAATATATGCTTGCTCGTTGATTGCTTTCCAGTGTTTACCGTCTTGTGTGCTTCCACGGGTACCTTTCGGAGATGATGCGAGCTTGCGATCAACTACACCTTCGGAACCCGACTTATCAACAGGCAAGGACTATACATTACTTATGATCGATTATATTTCAACTAGCAGTTTGCATGCTAGTATAGGATAGGTTCGATGTTTGATCCTACCACATGCTTATAGCCTCTTTCAAACCAATACAGCCATGTCCCCTCCCAGCAAACCATGTACTGCTATGTTACTATTGCTCGTTGCTCAGCCCCTGCTTAGTATGCACGCTTAGGATGCTATGACTATTACCTCCTGTTACTCCTTGGTTTTGGGCTATCACATTATTATATTGTTGTGGATGATATGATTATTATAATGTTGATTATACTCGACGAAGGATGGAAGGTCTAGGCTATCCCGCCCCGACGCTTTGTTCCATTCGAGTCACCTAGGATCCGAGTTCCGGGTATTGGTTTTAAGAGTGAGCGTGCCTAACCGCGTGTCGGATGCTATGGGGTCCCCTTTTCTTACCTACCTAGCTTCAGACATTTCTAGTGGTGGTCCAAGCTGATTTTACCATTTGAAACCGCGTGTGCAACTGGTCTGCAGCCAGTGGATTTAAAACAACTTGGGCCAGCAGGGACAGAGTTTCTTTGTTGGTCCACACTGGTGAGCTAAGGAAGTTCCCTGTTATATAGGTGAGGCTAACCCCGACCTTCGCCATACGGAAGAGTCAAATCCGAGAGCGTGGCCGGCTTTTGGGTTGGGTGTCGACTCCCCGGGGGCCACCCGGATTTATTCGTTGTTAGCTAGAGGGACCTGTCGTTTTGGATCTCTTGGAACTAAATCATAAAATGGTTGCCTGTGATAGGTAGCAACTGAAAGAGATGGGGGTGCGTGCGGAGCCTTGCAATGGGCAGTTGGTACACCCCTGCAGGGTTAAATCTTTTCGAGAAGCCTTGTCCACGGTTATGGACGACTTGAGACCTACTCCTTGTTCATAGACAACAACAACTGAGATAATCTTAATATAATTTGATCAACGCGTGTTTGCCTTGACTGCTTCTTCTTCGTCGAGATGCGAAGAGGAGGACAAGGATAGGATAGGTGTTATGTTTGCGTAGTAGTTGATAGTAAGAATTGTTGGAGGCGATTCCTCATCGAATGCTTGGCTTCTTATCTTACTCTCTAGATCGTTAGCCACTTCATAAATGCTAGTGCGGCAGCAACCTCACCACTTATCCCATCCTTACCATAAACTACTAGTTGTCCTAGAATGACGAGTGATGAAGTCCTTTCTGGGTCAGATGACAACTACAGTTGGATGTTGAGTACTTCTGTACTCATGATATTACCCCCAAACTCTTTTCAGGGTTCCTGATCGACAACAGGTATGGTGATCGACGTTTCACATGGAGACTCGACGACGACTAGTTAGGCGGATCCCGGCGGAGGGCCTGGACCCGTGTGGTTACGGGGATCGATGTTTTCTCTTTGCCAGGAGGCATTTGATTGTAGTCTGTACTCAGACATACACCTTCCGCTGATGTATTGTATTTAAGGCAATTGTATGCCGATTGTATGAGATGTTGTATCCTTGTATCTGTAATGTTGTGATATCATGCTAGAAATCCGAGGAATATGACTTCTTCATATGTCGCGGTGGAACCGATATGTGCTTCGTCCCCGGATCTGGATGGAAACATCTAGATCTGGAACAGTACCGCATATCGGGCCTTACAACGTGGGAGTCGTCCACGACATCATGGGTGCTAAGCCCGCCGCCGAACACTGAGGAGGCGGGATGCCGCTGGAAAGGTCCAGGCGAGGGCTACAACTTAGATCCGACGGTTCACCCCTGTAGGGATCTCTCATTTTGGCCCTGTACTTTTGTACTTAGCAGTAGGTCGACAGTGGTAGTGGTGTAACCACTCCGTGTGGTTAGCGCAAGATGTAAATATCGATCCAGGAAAACCCAAGAAATGCTTTGGTTCCGGAAAAATCCCCTACGAGGTAGTAGTAATGGATGTATTAACTTTAGAGAACTTGTCCCTTTTTGTACCTTATGGATATCTTTTCACGCTGTCGGCCTCCGAGAGAGAACATCCGACAAGCGGATTCCGGTAACTCTGTCTTGACCTCTTGCAGGGCTTATCGGAGGAGTATTGCAGGAATTCTCCACTGCGTGCGGTAGGCGCAATTAATGAGAACACAAGTGGCAATATGAGCAATGGCTGCTCATTTCCATAAGTTATCTCATAGGGAGAGCGAACCCAAGATCTGAGAGGTTCGTGGAAGCGCAATCTCTCAGGGCTATTGTGGTGGTGCTCGACACAAGGTCCGAGTTGTGCGGTTCGTCCCGACGAGTCTTTCTGGGAGACTGGTACATCCGCCCGCACGAATGCTTGATGGGAACTCCATCGCGGCCTCTCCGGGATGGCTAGATCAGGGGAGGTGAGGACCAACCGTTAAAATCTTATCCTTGGTAGGTACGGACCCCCCACAGGCTACTCGGAATGGAGCTTTATCGGACGGACCGATAGTGATAGCTTTGCACTGTCCGCATGGAGCGGATTCAGTCGTTCGAGTCGGGTTTATCTCACTGAGAACCGTTGTCGATTAACGGCATGGTCTCTCGTGAGTCTCTTTCCAAGGAAAAGCGAGGGTAAGGTCTCCTGCACTCTCCCTTGGGTGACAAGTGTGTTCTGTGAATTATCATTCGAGAAGTAAAAACCATCCGGCACGATCATTCGGAAGGCGTCCAGCAACATTTCGGGGACAAGCATCCGACACAAAAACCATCCGGGATATTGTCCATGAGAATTTCGGAGGCGAAGTTCCTTGAAACGCTCACTAGGAAACACTGAGAAGCCCCCGAGCGTGAAAACCATATAACCATTGTGATGAGTGTCGTGGTCATACCAAAGGTATACCCTGAAACACCATCTTTCAAGGGGTATCCTTAGTTATACGATCTCCCAAGAGAACCCAAGAAATTAAGAAGAAATCACTAAAACATAAAAGAACGAGTGAATCTCCGAGTAGTCAGTTACTCGGAAGAGGCAACTATCTCCGAGTAATCGTTTAATCGGAGAATAAATTACCTCCGAGTAATCCGCTACTCGAAAGAGGGAACCGACGAGCTGCACGCTACTCGGAAGAGGGAAGAGCAACGGACACAAAGCATTGAAGCCAGAGGCGTTTTTTCTCTCTTAATTAGTAGTAATAAGCAGACCTTTTCCTGTAATTAATATAGGCATTTACTCCTGTACTTATGGCCCATTTACTAGGGCGTTGAAGGGGTTGGGCCCACTCTATATAAGCCCCCCCCCCCGCCCTAGGGAAGGGCATGTGCAACACATATTTCTAAAAACTTGAGCAAGAACAACCCAATACGCCTGGGACAGGATTAAGGTTTTTATCTCCAAGGAGAGGACTAACCTGTATAATTCTCCTTTGCGTCAACATCTCTACGTAAAAATTCATATAGCTCATATTACACCCCTATATCTATTGTCAGGATGATATCCATGATAGTTGGCGCCCACCGTGGGGCTGATTTGATCAGCAATCGTAGAGATGGTGCCTTCTTCATCTTCCTCGTCGGTCCGCGGCCCCGCGCTCGTTTGAAGCGAGAGGTTTCACTTTGGATTGGCCTTTGTGGCCGATGATTCCGTGTGGCTGGCGGATTTGCCGCTGCAGGCACAATTGTTGCCTTCGATAGGCAGTGTCCATTTCCGAGCTGATGAATCGGGGGCTTTGCGCCTCCAGTTGTCGGCTCAGCGTCAAGCACAAGCTCCTCTGTCCGTTTGCCGCAAGAAGAAACATTCAGGTCGTCCACGCGCCCCTCATCACAACAAGCAAATCAAGGTGCAGCAAGTGGGGGTCATCGACTTGGTGGAGTCAGCCCAGAGAGCCCTTGATGAATTGATCGCAAGAGAAGGCCCATCGGCGTCCCACTTGTATCTTTTCAACTCGGCTGAAGACGAAGGTATGATGATATCTAACCCAGAGCCTGATGAAGAACAAGAGGGTAGCAGCAGCGTCCGAATCGCAGTTGCAGAAGTTTGCATGGCGGAAACACCTCCACCCCAACCCTCGCCAGTCCGAGTTGATCCTGCTCGGAACGAAGCCAATAGCCAATGTGGGGCTGATGGTTGTGAACCACCTCGGCACACGACTGCCTTCCGGAGGTTGGATCTCGGAGGGCCGAGTTGGCGGCCCCGACCTCTCACTCGGGAAGAACAGGAAGAGGCAGAACCGGCAGAGCGATTGCTACACACTCCCATTGACACAACCACTCCAGAAGGTCGATGCGTAGAAGCAGCTAGATTAACCAACCTTGCTGAGCGGGAGCGCCTAAACGATTTGGAAGATACCTTAGAGTGTCAAGCCCGAGAGGTCGCTCGGCTCAAGCAAAGCAGAACCAGTCGACAGTTGCGAGGACACGTACCAGAGCCTTTCCGAGCCATGGAGACTCCAGTGGATAACCGCATAGCGGCAACTCGGATTGCAAACTCTTTGCAGCCTAGTGGATCGGCGGCAGAGGGAATTCAACACTTGGCATTTCTGTTTCAAGCAATGGTGGAGAAAAACGTTGCGGTCAGTCAATCACAGCAGCGTGTTCACTCCCAAGTCCCTCTAGCTGGAACATCACAATCAGTGCATATGCCCTACGGTGACGCTCGGAGAAAGAGGAACATATCACCTAGACACAGAAATGATCCCCGAGAGAGCTATCGCCATGATCAATATCGACGTTGAGAGCATCGAAGACCGGGTAATTATGAGGCTCACAGATCTGAACAAGGTGCTCCACATAGAGAAGAGTTCCATCAGCGCCGAGCCGTCATCAGGGAAACCGATACATTGACGTCGATGATGATACCCGAAGTGTTGGGTCTCCCAGTAGAAAACAATAATTTTTCTAACTAGCGTCGCCCTTAACGCAAGATCTATCTAGCTGTAATGCCGTAATGGAAAGACTTGCGGAATCATACCTCGGGGTGTAGTCCGTTGCGCGGGAAACGTTCGCGCAAACGTGGTTGATGAAGCCGTAAACCTTTCACAGCCCCCCTGGCTGTGTTAGCACCCTGTTGGGTGGTAGTGCCGCACGTGCAGCAACTCATAGTACTCGCACATGTACGGAGTCGATGACGACCTCCGTTCTCCGATCCAGCGGAGGTGGCGGAAGTAGACCTCTCGGAACCGGAGTTTCGGCAGCACGACGGCGTCCGCGTAGCAGAGGAGCCTCAATCCCAGCACAGGTTCCAGACAAAGGGACCCCAGCATTAGAGAGACGAGAGAGGGGAGAAGACCGGTGAAAACCAATCTCAATTCGGAGTAATATTGAATTCTCTGCGAATTTTTCTATCTTCAAGAAGTGCACCGCTGCCCATCTTTATATAGGCAGACGGAAGGAGTCAACCCCCCTTCCTTTGACAATGTGGGACTAATCCCTTGCCAAGGGGGGAGGGTGCGGCTAGGAGGAGGGGGGAAGTGGGGCGCCACCCACATGGGCCCCAAGGCCCATGGCGCCCTCCCCCTTTTTTTTTCTTTTTCCTTTTCCCTTTTTTTCCTCCTTCCCCTAATGGGCTTCTTTACCAAATAAGGCCCATTGCACTTTTTTATCTGAAATAAATTATTTTTAATTATTAATTCACTTAATTAATAAATAATACATATTATTTCATCTCCCGATGATCCGGAACTCCTTCCAGCTCACTCCGAACGTCCTTCGGACAAACACGGAACTTTTCCGGTACGTCTTTCTCTCTTCTCCGGTAACTCCGATAGTTCCGAAAAGGTCTCCGATATTCATCGAGCCCTTAAGTGTGTTACCCTATGGTCCGAGAACACTCCAGTCATGACCGAGACAAAGGCTACGGCCAATGATCAATAGCGGGACCTGGATGCCCATAATGACCTCTGTGCATTCCGGAAGTAACCGATTGAACCGTACACATTGTATACCATTCCCTTTGTCATGCGATACTAGATTAGTCCAAGATTCGATGAACTGCATCCAATGCATTAGTTCTATCTTGTTACCGACAAATCTTATTCACTCGTTCCGTGATATTCATCCTTGTGACCTAGTCACACGCTGCGCAGATTTATGGATGCAATCTCATCGAGTGGCCATGAAGTATCTTTCCATTATATGGATTGACAAATACCACTCTTTAATCGAAACTCCTCAACGTATCCCATCGGATAGCCCAAGATACCTTTATGGTCACCATGTTTCAGTGTGACGGTTAATGCACTCAAAGCATCCTCAGAAGATAGCAATTATGCGTGATCTCACGGTCAAAGGAACAGGCTACTACGTTCTGTAATTACAACACTGAACTTTTACGATTTGATCATGTTGAAATGCTTGCAATGTATAATGTTCATCACGTCATTCATTCAATGAGGTGACCTTACCGTCAATTGATTTGATTGTCCATGATCGTGAAACCACAATCATCAGTTGACGATAAACCAGTCATCATGAGAGGCTGACTAGGAACTCTGGTTGTTTCTATACCACACATGTATCATTGTTTCACTGATACAGTTCCATCACAGTATGAAACTGGTCATGAACTTATTTAGATATATTGGAATAATCATATATTATTTGCCTCTAGAGCATATATCCAACAGTCTCCCACTTGCACTAGATAGCAAATAATCTAGCTGCATATTTTCTGGATCATAATCATCTTATCATATAAGTGTTTATTGATCATGCTTTCTCATGGAAGAGGTTTCATCAACGATCTCTACCCGTTAAAATTCGTATGTTCCTTTGCAACAGGTATTTGTCAACTTGCTTGATATACCCTTCATTATCTATTAATGCTTGAATTATAAGTTTGGCGGGAGAGTGAGACTTCTTATTTTAAAGTATTATCTAATGACAAAATGGTTTTAGTCCCTAGGACTCCCATAGTTATGTATACTGAAAAATACACTCAGCCAGAAGTCTAAACTTCTTACGCTAAACTTTATTCAACCTTCTACTTCCTTAAGTAGATATTTGTATTTTGTAGAGTTTTTGTTCATGAAATTATAGCTCACATTTCCTTTCTATTCCTTTTGGTGATATCTCTAATTCATATAGACCCATAATAAGGCTTGCAATCGTAATCCAGTATTACATTCAAGTATATTATCTTTTCTATCATTTAGAGTATTGTCCTCGGTTTCTCTTCAGATACCGAATGCTTGGACTTTGCTCAGGTTCTGTTCTTCTTCTAAGAACCTTTGAATCATTCTGTTATTGGATTCACAACTTCCGTTTTATGGTAGAATCATATGTCAAAGGTCATATAGGATCACATGTCTTGAGACAAAGTGCATCCCTATTCTTCCATTAAAACATTATTTTGTGATATTAAGGTTTTACATCATTTATATAATTCCTAGCCACAAGAACCTTTTCTTGTTTAGGATATCATTCCAATACTTTTTATGTTCATTACACGTGTCCTAATCTATCCTTATATATTTTAGTGTGTGACACATCTGTATTTCGTTCATATAAGATTCTCGTAATCCTTTCATCTTATTAGCCTTAATCTCCATGTATATCAACGTATATATATGAGATTGTTTTCACATATATCGTCGTATATATACAAAATTGACATTGTGCTCCTACTCAAATATATCCGACATATATCTGTAAGTAAGCTTTTATTAAGTTTCTATTCTAATTATGTCAGACATAATAATATTTCTCCCAAAGCTCCCACTCATAAAATGCTCTCTGCATTCCAAGTTTTCAGGAAGTGTCCAAAGCTCCCACTCAGTTTGATGAAATTGCAGTCCATCTCAATATTTTGATTACTTCAAAATAACTTGATCAAATCAAGGTTGAGAGTTTCTTCCTTGATCTACTATGGTCCATCTTATCGAAACATTCTTTCGTTATGCCATTTGCTACTTCTCTTCAAATTCCAAATTTGAATGTGATGCAATTTTCATCAGGCTATGGTCCCAGTATAGTGTTTGTGAATGAAATGCCCATATTGATTTAGCATTCCTACGCTTCCGTAGTTAATCATTATTGAATTTAGCCATAATATCTTTTATGTGCCAAATCAATCTTTATGTGTTGCATCATTCTTAATAACTACCTGGTTATTCGGAATGTGAAATAACTACTTTATTTCATAGGATGTGAGCCATCCCATATGCAACTAAATATGATTTCATTTCTCCTCCTTTCCTAGGTAACCATCAATCCTTCGTAATTTATGATCAGTGTCCCTTTTGTTTCACTTAAGAAGACTCATGATTATTGTTGTACAGAACGTATTCATGACAATCTTCTTATTTTAAACTAAGGCTTGAACTAATATACCATGATCATCATCAATAGCATATTTCCTCTTCTCATGGAGTCATTTCAGCGGAACGTTTTCTGTTGCGTTACTCTGTTATCTCGAGGCAGGGTCAATCACCTTGGTCAAAGAATTAACTTTTCTCCCATTGGTTTATTCCTTGAGAACCATCTTCTCATTCACCAATTCAAGCAATACAAGTTTTGCTATTTGGGAAGGTGTGTTTTACAATTGCTCACAACTCTAATGCAAAGAAAGTCATATCATATAAAACTTCAAGAAACTTTCTAACACCATCATCATATGGAGTCATCAGCTTCATTAAATTCAGAATGGTTTCCTTATTTCATGAAGTGGGTGTTTTAACTTAATAAATTATAACAACTTTGTTCATTAAATAGCATTAGCGTAAGGGGAATGTATTTAGACCACACTACATTTTAGCATGACTACGAATGGTTCAGGTGCTTGAGCACTTTAAACTTCCATCGTAATTTGTGGCATTATTTCCACAAGTCTCACATTTATGTCAACTATAATACTCATCACTTTGATCACATCATGGTGATTTGCATTCTTATATCCAACTTCACTGTGATTCCGTAAACTCAGATTTATGATCTTAATTGAATCCTTGTTCAATTAATCATGTGAAGCATCTTTAATGATTATGCATGCGCTTGGTTAATACATCATTTATGTACAATGTTTGGCGCAAGTTCTACTTTGCTAGAACTCCTTCATTAGTCATCTTGGTTGATAATAAATTCATGAGTTAATAGATCGAGTATCTAATGAGTTCATCATTTATGAATTCATCTCATGCATTTAATCTAACTATGACTTTAGACTTCGTTGTTATTCATAATAACTCAATCATTAAACATTGAATATCACTTGACAATTATGGTGTTATATAAATGCTTCTATCATAATATAAACTCAATTGCAATCATAGTATAAGCACACTTTATTCATCAAACTCGAACAACTAACTTGTCTCAAAACATGAATAACTTCGTCTTGAGAGATGAAAAACATATCACTAAGTTTTCATACTTAATCAATTACAAAAGATTTATCTAATACTCTAAGTACAATTCTATGATAGATGTCTTGGTGAAATCTTGGTGGCCATCAATTGTCTTGGTTGCCATCAATCCTGGATCGCACCTCTTCCCGTCCATGCAACGACAAGCCCTGTTTTCATAAAACAGAATAAGTATCAAATAATTATTAAACTGCAAATGTTGTATAAGGGAACAAACATTTATAACAAGTATATCAAATATATACCTTCTCCATCAACAATTTCTCCTTCAATGGGTTCAACTTCTAAATCTCGGAGGTTGACCATGAACCCAAAGAACTGAAGGCTTTCACCTCTTCCGACATAGTCATGGACAAAGTCTGTGTAACTCGGTGGAAGCGAGTGTAGCACCGTGTTTATAGCAGACTCCTCTGTGGTCCAATAGTCAAAGTCCTCTATGAGTTTCATATGTATCCCATGCATCTTGGCTACGTGAGTTTTCAGACAAGTGTTCTCTTCAATCTTTGAAGTAAGAAACTCATTTTCTAACTCAAATCTGGCAACTCTGAACTGATGTATAAACAATGACTTCATCATGTCGATTGTGTCAAACGTGTTCATCTCCGCATATTGTTCACGTAAATCTTGCGGAAAGCTAGTTTCTATGACACTTTTAACCATGGCGTAAGTCCTTCGAGGATTATGGTAATCAAGCATTAGTTTTTCATCCTTGTTGTCTACTGGAGGGTCTCCCATACGCTCTTGTATCATGAACAAGAGGTTAGCTCTCTTGAGCACAGTCCTAAGGTATAAGTACCAATCAAAGAAATTTGACCCATCATCTTTAAGTATTTCACCACGTAAGAAAGTAACCAATCCATGATACTGATTCATGTCCATTTTAATTTTCTAAAAAATATTTGCAAGGAAAACAATTAAGACTAGTTCATAACATTGAGTTCATAATAATCATATTATAGATGAGCTCACAGTAAAACAAGCATCCCTAAGAATTTTTAGTGATTACATGATCCAGATTCACTATCCGTCCTCGAATTTCACAACGGCCGACGGATTAGTTTCAAAGGTAGACAACTAGTTTGTTCGATCACATCCTATATGTGACTAATGCTCGATCTTTCGATCTCTAGTATTCCGAGGCCATATCTACATATGCTAGGCTCGCCAAATTGACCTTAGTGTTATATGCTGCTTAGCAAGGCCATATCGACATAAGCTAGGCTTGCCAGGCCCAACCTCATGCAAACTCTAATGTATGTATGACACCCGATCGTCACGGCCTGCCTATCATAAAGAGAACCTTCCAGGTGGTGCACACTTCGGTAGAATACTTATGATTGGTATTTTATAAGGGATCATCTTATTTAATGCTACCGTCGTGTATCCTATACTAGCAAGTTTTAAGATGTATGATCATGGTGGCACTAAGTCTAAAGTGTCTCCATTTAAGTTTGTTTCATCATGATGAACGTTTACTACTTTCTAGTAACACATAGCAAAGCTATCACTACATCAAGATTAAGCAAACAACAATAGCCCCCTCTACAATATAAAGTTAGACGCCTCTATATTTGTATATTGCATGTTTTACCTGGCTGCTAGGGCTTTTCATAGATCAACCTTTTCGAACATTGAACCACAACGCTGATTATAGATTGTCTCTATTACACCCTGTACGGGGCCCTCCGATGCAAATGCCATATTCGTTAAAGTAAGAGAGACAGACACCCCCAGAGCCACTTTATACGGTACAAGCCGTATGTCAAGCGTGGAACCAGTCTCGCGTAAGGTCGGTCGGGGGCCGCTTCATCAAACAATGCCACATATATAACAAGTACACGTGAGAGGGTAACAATCGTAGAATCAAACGCCCACATCCCCGATGTGTTCTAACCGTACAGCAATACGAAGCATAGATCTAGCTCATGATACCGCTGTTGGGTCTCGCAGCAGAAAACAATAATTTTTCTAACTAGCGTCGCCCTTAACCCAAGATCTATCTAGCTGTAATGCCGTAACGGAAAGACTTGCGGAAACATACCTCGGTGTGTAGTCCGTTGCGCGGGAAACGTTCCCGCAAACGTGGTTGATGAAGCCGTAAATCTTTCATAGCCCCCTGGCAGTGTTAGCACCCTGTTGGGTGGTAGTGCCGCAGGTGCAGCACCTCGTAGTATTCGCAGACGTACGGACTCGATGACGACCTCCGTTCTCCGATCCAGCGGAGGTGGCGGAAGTAGACCTCCCGGAACCGGAGTTTCGGCAGCACGACGGCGTCCGCGTAGCAGAGAAGCCTCAATCCCAGCACAGGTTCCAAACAAGGGGACCCCGGCTTGAGAGAGACGAGAGAGAGGAGAAGACCGGTGAAAACCGATCTCAATTCGGAGTAATATTGAATTCTCTGCGAATTTTGCTGTCTACAAGAAGTGCACCCCTGCCCATCTTTATATAGGCAGACGGAAGGAGTCAACCCCCTTCCCTTGGCAATGTGGGACTAATCCCTTGACAAGGGGGGAGGGTGCGGCTAGGAGGAGGGGGGAAGTGGGGCGCCACCCACAAGGGCCCCAAGGCCCATGGCGCCCCCCTTTTTTTCCTTTTCCTTTTATTTTCCTCCTTCCCCTAATGGGCTTCTTTCACAAATAAGGCCCATTGCACTTTTTAATCTGAAATAAATTATTATTAATTATTAATTCACTTAATTAATAAATAATACATATTATTTCATCTCCCGATGATCCGGAACTCCTTCCAGCTCACTCCAAACGTCCTTGGGACCAACACGGATCTTTTCCGGTACATCTTTCTCTCTTCTCCGGTAACTCCGATAGTTCCGAAAAGGTCTCCGATATTCATCGAGCCCTTAACTGTGTTATCCTACGGTCCAAGAACACTCTAGTCATGACTGAGACAAAGGCTACGGCCCATGATCAATAGCGGGACCTGGATGCCCATAATGACCCCAGTGCATTCCGGAAGTAACCGATTGAACCGTACACGTTGTATACCATTCCCTTTGTCATGCGATACTAGATTAGTCCAAGATTCGATCAACTGCATCCAATGCATTATTTCTATCTTTTTACCGACAAATCTTATTCACTCATTCCGTGATATTCATCCTTGTGACCTAGTCACACGCTGCGTAGCTTTATGGATGCAATCTCACCGAGTTGGCCATGAAGTATCTTTCCATTATATGGATTGACAAATCACGCTCTTAAATCCCATCGGATAGCCCAAGATACACCTTTATGGTCACCATGTTTCAGTGTGAAGGTTAATGTACTCAAAGCATCCTCAGAAGATAGCAATTATGTGTGATCTCACGGTCAAAGGAACAATCTACTACGTTCTGTAATTACAAGACTGAACTTTTACGATTTGATCATGTTGCAATGCTGGCATTGGGTAATGTTCATCACGTCATTCATTCAATGAGGTGACCTTACCGTCAATTGACTTGATTGTCCATGATCGTGAAACCACAATCATCAGTTGACGATAAACCAGTAATCATGAGAGGCTGACTAGGAACTCTGGTTGTTTCTATACCACACCTGTATCATTGTTTCACTGATACAGTTCCAGCACAGTATGAAACTGGTCATGAACTTATTTAGATATATTGGAATAATCATATATTATTTGCCTCTAGATCATATATCCAACACGAAGTCATTTTGTACAGAGTCGAGTTGATCGTGCTAGGTCTCATCGGCAAGATCAGGCTCGCCTCTCAATGGCTATAGGGCCAGTTTGTTTCAGCGAGAGGATTCGATCCACTCCCAGTTCTCCCCACTCCCGAATAGCACAAGGGGTGGACAAGTACCGAGGGGATGCCAAACCTCAGACATGGCTGGATGACTACATAATAGCAGTGCAAATTGGAGGGTGAAGAGAAGAGATAGCCATGATGCACCTTCCTTTGATGTTGGAGGGCTCAGCTCGGACTGGTTGGACCAGCTCCCCCCCAGCAGTATTTGGATCGGGGAAGATCTGGAGAGAGTTTTTTTCAAGAATTTTGAGGGAACTTACAAGAGGCCCGGAAGATTAACCGAATTAAAATTATGTGTACAAGGAAATAGAGAAACCACTCGGGATTATATCCAGAGGAGGATTACGCTCCACAACTCGGTAGAAGGAGTCTCCGAGTTCCAAGCCATCCATGCTTTCAAGCAAGGGATTAAGTATAGAGAGTTAAGCCTCAAGCTGGAAAGGTCCCCCCATGTCACTTCACTCGGGAGACTAATGGAGATCGCAAACAAGTATGCCCATGGTGAAGAGGAGATTCGCCAGAAGACCCAACAGCACCGAGGTGGAGGAAGCAACTCGTCACCCAACCCAAAGCAGAAGACTGGTGGCAGCAACAAGCGAAAAGCAGAGGACGCCCCAACAGATGTCGAGTTGGTAGCAGCGGCGAATGCCTCAGGGATTCATGGTAGAGGTCAACCAAGGAAAGAATGGAAACCCCGTCAAAAGAAGCCGGCAAATGATGATGAGTTTTTAGATCAACCCTGTCCTCTTCATACAACCCGAGATGCTGAAGGAAAGTTAATTCTCCCAAAGCATGCAGATCGACAGTGTCGTTTGAACAGGAGGGAAGCTCAGAATGCAAAGGCAGGACCTCCGCAAGATAAAGAAACCGGCAAAAATAAGGCAGCAATCTCGGACCTGGACAATGAAGGTTTTCCTAGAGAATATGGTGTGCTTGTCATTTTTGCAGACCGGGAGTCAAAGAGAGTTGACAAGATACGATTCAGAGAGGTTAACTCAGCAGCTCCATCAACTCCAAGTTATATGAAGTGGGATGATACTCCGATTATCTAACATCCCAATTTTCTAAATTCGGATGTTAATAGATCATCATGTACATCTCATGCTACTTCCGCATTTTTCTCGTGTTTTAAAATATATTTAAACATTTTTCAACACATGGCAGTTCGGTGGAGAGGATATAAAAGGACTTATCCCCATTTTTAATTTGTTGGAAAATAGTTTAAAATATTTTTGGGACACTTTTTAAAATTTACTTGGGAGTTATAAATATTTTCTAAAAATATTTTGGGAATTTATTTATGCTCCGAAAAAGTTTTTAAATCAATTTTTGGAGTTTTTGGTATTTTTAAAATGCCAGAAAAGTATTTTAAAATATTTAAAAATAAGTTGCGAAGATTTTATTTTTATTTTATATTTTGGTCAAGCCAAAAATTGAGTTTTATTATTTTAAAAATATTGGCGAAGACGGAATTTTAAAATAAATTTCCGTGTTTTTTCTAATATTGTTTTGGGCCTAATGGGCCAGATTTGTTTTTTGTCCCGCAGACCGATTTTGTTTTTATCTCGGATTTAAAAAAAGAGAGGATTAGGGGCTGGCTATAAATAGCCCCGATTAGGGCTAAGTTATTTTTCGCTTAGCGTTTTAGGGTTAGATAAACTAATCAGCGGGACCCGCCGCCGCCGACATCATCGACGACGTCATCGCCGGAGTTCGCCGGAGTTTCGCCGGACCACCGCGGAAGTTCGCCGGAGTTGCATTTTTTCGCCGTTTTTCGAGGTGAGCCGCGCCGCACCGCCGCCTGCGCCGTTCCCGTGCCCTAGCCGCGCCCTCGCCGCGCCTCTGCCTCGCGTCGCCGCTCGCCGGTAGCTCGCTCGCCGCTGCCCCGAGCTACTGCCCGGCCGCCGCCGCCACTTGCCCCGCCGCCGCCCCCCGCGGGCCGCGCCCGGCCGCCGCCGCCCGCTGGCGCAACCCCGCCGTCCCCGCCGCCGGCCCTCGGCCGAAGCCAGCCGAGCCGGAGCCGCTGCTCGAAGTGCTCCCGTGGCCATGGCCTCCATGGCCTGTGTCCCGTGCGCGTGGAGAAAAACCAGTTAGAAAAAAATTTCAAAACGCGTTTAATTTTTCTTTATCCAGATCTGGATCCAACTGCCCGAGGACCCGATCGCGTTTTTCGGAAAAATTTTAGTTACGTCCGGGTCCTTTTTACAGTAGAACACCCCGGAACCCCCCGTGTCACCCTGATATCGTTTTTGCAACTACTTTTTAACCGTAACTCGGAATTGGGAGATTCCAGTTGCGTTGCGACCGTGTAGAAATTTTCTAGCCAGTAGACCTAGTTTTACAGAAGTTTGAAGTTTTTAAATTTGGATCCCAAGCTGATCCAAATTTGAACTTCCGGCAGCCGTAACTTTTTACCGGTATGCCCGTTTGCGCCGTTTCTTTTTGCGTTGGTTTTATTTTGACAAGTACTTTAAGTTTAGCTACTGTTAGGAAAGTTTTTCTACTGTTCTTTGAATGTTTATTATTGTTTGACCATATTTGTATTGAACATATGATTAATTGGTGCTATGTTTGCTCGTATAGATTTTCCGGAGTGTGCCGCCTCGTTTTGTGAGGATTGGGACCGCCAGGACCAGCAAGAAGGCAAGTGATGATTTGAACATACTCATACCTATATTTTCTATATGCATTATGTTAAGAAATATCACCCTATTGCATGATAGGTAGTTAATTTTATTGTTGCTCCAAAACCAGTTAGGATAGCCATATGTCTTGACTTGTCTACCGTAGATCAACCTAGCCGTGTTGTTGTTTTATTGCTATGCTTTGAGGACGTGGGTTGGGTTGTGTAAATTCATGGACTGCTTGTGAGCTATTTAATAACTTGTGTAGCAACTGTTTAATAAATAGAAATCACTTCTGGACGGGCAGGGAGTGCTTCCTAGGGGCTCGTTCCTTATCTAAGGTCGAGACCAGGTTGTACCCCTAATGGTTGGTTTGGTGGTTGACTGTACGTCATGGCGAGTACCCTCTGACGCAGTGGACGCCGTCCAGTCTCAAAAATATCAGACATTCTTGGTGACTAGAATCTTACATGTACAGCCGCTGGCCATATGGGCTCTGGCTTAGTTGAGTATGATGTAGGAAGCCTCTCCCGTGCAAAGCTAGCAGATGTAGATGTGATAGATGGTACCGGCTTGCCGTTGGGTGTAGGTGACCTCTTCTGAAAGACTTCGTATCAATCTTCGGGTTAAGTCCAGCGGGGAAAGTGTACTAACCTCTGCAGATTAAAAAACTAATCATGATTAGCCGTGTCCCCGGTTATTGACATCTTTGAGCTACTAGACATACTTGGTGACTAGAAGCTTACATGTACAGCCGCTGGCCATATGGGCTCTGGCTTAGTTGAGTATGATGTAGGAAGCCTCTCCCGTGCAAAGCTAGCAGATGTAGATGTGATAGGTGGTACCGGCTTGTCGTCGGGCTGTAACCTTCGGTGTTGTAACCTTCGGTGTTGCAGGTTTTTCAGACGATCAGTAAGGTGCGTTAGGGGTTGCGAGTCTACACTCAGCATGTTCGCTTGTGGCTGTTGATGGACTCCACGTTATTTGCTTTTGCTTCCGCTATATTTATATTGAATAAGCTAGCCTTGAGCTATGCAACTTGTTATTTATTTACTCTGGATCATACGTTGTAATAATGATGCACTTGTACTTTGATATACATCTATAATACTGTGTGTGCCAGCGAATTTGATCCAGGGACTGGCACTTGAACACAGAGACTTCAATTCTGTGTGAATTCGGTCGTTACAGATGGTATCAGAGCAGTGTGTTGACTGTAGGACGTGACCCTAGAAAATGGAGTAGAAAAGCCATAGGAATCAAAATATTACTTTATATCACTCTGTCTTGTACTTACTTACCTTCTCTATCTCGTATTCATACCTATTCTAATCTTGCCTTACCTCTCTTTTCGATTATAGATGACCACTATTTCATACCGTGCTATGGCGTTTGGACTTGAGCTCAGGGGGATTTGCCACTTCCTGAACATCTACGCGCCAGTCTTTCAGCCAGACATCGTGGAGACAAGGGGAGCTGATGACTACTGGCAAGTGGAGACTTTCATCCTTGGAAGCATGGAGAATGAAGAAAGGGTGATTACGGAGTCCTTCGAGGTCCATGCCCAGGAGAAGGAGTGGTGTATGCGCATGGCCGCTCACATAGCTCTTGGACGCATTGTGGAGACGTATTCCGCCCGACTAAAGGGTACAGTGTACGCGGAGATGGCCAAGGTTCTCCCATCGGGGAACATAATACCAAAGAGGTTCAGGTATGTGCCTGGAGCCATTTGGCCAGGTACAACCAGCTACATCATCCAAAGCCTGGAGAAGCACATTCATTGCCTGGAGAAGTGCACTCAGTCAGACCTCTACACCATTACTGAGTTGCAGGAGAGGAACACCAGGCTCAAGAGGGACAACAACAAGCTAAAGAAGGAGAAGTTGGAGATGCAAGCAGAGATGACAAGGCTGAAGGAGAAGATGAAGGCCAATGGAATTGAAGAACCAGAAGAGGATCCAGAAGTAGACACCTCGGCAGAAGAAAGGGAGTCGAGTCCCAAAAGGCGCAACCGCATCAGCGGGCGCGAATACCACATGCTGTTTAGCAAAGACAACATTAAGAATTACTTCGTCGAGAATTAGTGCACTACCGTTATCGTGTTAGCGTATTTGACCATGTCGACTTATTCGGTGTGGCAATACTAGGTTGCTTGATATACTCTTATGTTATTCGTGATTGTGTTGAGGATCTTATATTACCGTGGTTGTTATGAGGATCTTATATCAGTTATAAAAGATATTTTAAACTATATGGTGTGATATGTGATGGTTTTCCGTATGAGTGCATGGGTTGATGATTGTTATATGTTTGGTGCTATGGTGATATTGATTGGTGAAGTTGATTGGTGATATATGTATTGTATATATAATGCTTTCCATGATCATCATAAGCACATGGGTAGGAGTATATTTCCCTAGCTACTTCCTGTCTAAATCTTAAATATGCTTGCCCATCAGATGCCGCCGAGACGTGATCCCACGGGGAATGAGAACAACAACAATGGAGTGCCAGCTTATATGCAGCAGCTACTTCAAGGACAAGCTCAGCTGATCCAGTTGCTCACTCAGAACATGGGCAACAACAACAATGCACCACCACCACCTGTGGACACGCTTGCAAGGTTCTTGAGGTTGAATCCTCAGAGGTTCTCTAGCACTCCTGAGCCCATAGTGGCGGATGACTGGCTTCGTTCAGTAGGCCGGAATATGGAGACTGTTGGCTGCACTGAGGCAGAGAGAGTGAGGTTTGCCTCACATTTGCTGGAGGGTCCTGTCGGTGCTTGGTGGGACAACTACTTGCTGACGTACCCCATCGACACCATCACTTGGGCGCAGTTCCAGTCTTCTTTTCGCGCCGCACATGTTTCAGCAGGCGCCATGAGCTTGAAGAAGAACGAGTTTCGCAGTTTGCGTCAGGGAGGCCGTTCAGTGGGCGAGTATGTTGAGGTGTTCAACAAGCTTGCCAGATATGCTCCAGATGATGTCAAGAATGATGCTGCAAGGTAGGAGAAGTTCTTGGAGGGGCTGAATGATGAGTTGGGAGTCCAGCTGACAGTGGCTACTTTTTCTAACTGCCAGGCGCTCATAGACAAAGCTATTGTGTTGGAAGGCAAGCAGCAGGCCATTGAGAACCGCAAGAGGAAGTACAACAACAACAATGGTGGCAAGTATAACTCTGGACCGCAGCAGAAGCCACACAATTCTTATGGTGGCAATGGAGGGCATAACCATGGACATAACCACAATGGTGGGAATGGCCATGTTCACAGTGGAGGACACAACCATCATGGTGGGAATGGTCACAACCATAATGGCCACAACCACCACAATGGTAACAAGAATGGCAATGGAAATGGAAATGGGTAAGGAAATGGAAATGAAGAGAACTACAACCAGAACCGTCAAGTGGTGAATGCTCAGAAGGACCTTAGTCGAGTTCAGTGTTTCAAGTGCAGGAAGATGGGACACTACTCCAACATGTGCCCGGAGAACAAGGACAACAATGGGAATTCTGGAGTCAGCAAGCCCAATCCTTTCAACAAGGGGCATGTGAACCATGTCAACGTGGAGGAGATCTATGATGAGCCTGATGCTGTGATTGGTAAGTTCTTTATCAATTCAGTACCCGTACTTGTTCTTTTTTATTCTGGTGCATCGCATTCTTTCATATCGAGGGTATATGTGGAAAAGCATGAGTTACCTACCGTAGTTCTTAAGTCATCTATGCTCATAAGTTCACCGGGAGCGGAGATGTCAGCTAGTTTGGGATGCTATCAGTTGAACCTAGCCATAGGGAAGCATGTTTTCCCTACAGATCTGATTGTGTTGAAGTCACAAGGTTTGGATATTATTTTGGGCATGGATTGGTTAGCCAAGTACCAAGGTGTTATTGATTGTGCCAGTCGGTCTATCACTCTCAGTACACCGAATGGACAGAAGATCAAATATGTGTCCAAGTATAAGCATCAGAACGCCCAGGTGAATTCTCTTAAGGGGGGTAGCCTGGATGATGTGCGTGTTGTGAGGGAGTATCCGAGTGTGTTTACGGAGGAGTTGCCAGGTATGCCACCGGATAGGGAGACTGATTTCCTTATTGATTTAATACCAGGCACTGGGCCTATTGCTAAGAGACCGTATAGGATGCCCGCTAATGAACTTGCAGAGTTGAAGGAACAGATCAGAGAGTTGCAAGAAAAGGGGTTCATTCGGCCAAGCTCGTCACCTTGTGGATCTCCAGTGTTGTTTGTTGAGAAGAAGGATGGAACTCAGAGGATGTGTGTTGATTACCGTTCTCTGAATGATGTTACTATCAAGAACAAGTATCCTTTACCAGTGATTAATGACCTATTTGACCAGTTGGAGGGAGCTTGTGTATTCTCTAAGATTGATCTTCGTTCTGGTTATCATCAAGTCAAGATTCGGGAGAAGGATATTCCGAAGACTGCTTTTACTACGAGGTATGGGTTGTATGAGTATACTGTTATGTCATTTGGATTGACTAATGCTCCTGCATACTTCATGAATATGATGAACAAGGTGTTTATGGAGTTCTTGGATAAATTCGTTGTGGAGTTCATTGATGATATATTGGTGTATTCCAAGAATGAGCAAGAGCATGAGGCACATTTGCGTTTGGTATTGGAGAAGCTCAGGGAGCACAAGTTGTATATCAAGTTCAGCAAGTGTGAGTTTTGGTTGAAGGAGGTCGGATTCCTTGGACATGTTGTGTCAGGAGAAGGATTAGCTGTGGACCCATCCAAGATTTCAACAGTTACAGAATGGGAGACACCCGCGTCAGTTGGAGACATTCGCAGTTTCTTGGGTCTTGCAGGATATTATAGGAGGTTCATTGTGAATTTCTCCAAGCTTGCAAAACCAATGACTGAGCTGTTGAAGAAAGAGAATAAGTTTGTTTGGAGTGAGGCATGTGAAGCCAGCTTTCAGGAATTGAAGAAACGGTTAGTAACTGCATCTGTTTTATGTTTGCCTAATATACATAAGGATTTCCAAGTATATTGTGATGCATCTCATCGAGGACTTGGTTGTGTTTTGATGCAAGGAGGTAGAGTTGTTTCTTATGCTTCTCTTCAGCTTAAGAACCATGAGCAGAACTATCCTACAGATGATTTGGAGTTAGCCGCAGTTGTTCATGCATTGAAAACCTGGAGGCAATATCTTGTTGGTAATCATTGTGATTTTTTACTGATCATAAGAGTTTGAAGTATATCTTCACTCAGAAGGATTTGAATCTCAGGCAGAGTAGATGGCTGGAGATTATTAAGGATTATGATTTGAATGTCCAGTATCATCCTGGTAAAGCGAATGTGGTTGCTGATGCATTGAGCCGTAAGAGTCATATCAATGTTGCTAATGTTGAGGATATGCCACGTGAGTTATGTGAGCAGTTCAAGAATCTCAGGTTGCAGATAGTTCCTAAGGGATATGTGGCCACATTGGAAGTGAAGCCAAATCTGTTGGAAAGGATCAAAGAAGCTCAGAAGAGTGATGCAGAAATTGATGAGATAAAACTGAATATGACCAAAGGGAAAGCAGAGGGTTTACGTGAGGATGAGCATGGAGCCATCTGGTTTGAGAAGCGCATTTGTGTACCGCAGGATGCGGAGATCAGGAAGTTGATTCTTCAGGAGGCACATGATTGACCTTATTCTATTCACCCCGGAAATACCAAGATGTATTTGGATTTGAGGGAGAGATTTTGGTGGCCTAGCCTGAAGCGAGAGATAGCGCAGTTTATTGCGGTGTGTGATGTTTTCCAGAGAGTCAAGGCTGAGCATCAGAAGCCAGCAGGATTGTTGCAGCCTTTGCCTATACCAGATTGGAAGTGGGATCAGATAGGTATGGACTTTATTACTGGTTTACCCAGGACTCGGTCAGGATATGATTCTATTTGGGTGATTGTTGATCGTTTGACCAAGGTTGCTCACTTCATTCCAGTAAAGACAACTTATAACAGTGCCAAGCTAGCCAAGATTTATATGTCCAGGATCGTGTGTTTGCATGGAGTTCCAAGAAAGGTTGTGTCTGATAGAGGTACTCATTTTACTTCGAAGTTTTGGCGTCAGTTGCATGAGACCTTGGGCACTAGGCTGGAGTTCAGTACAACATTCCATCCTCAGACAGATGGACAGACCGAGAGAGTCAATCAGATCTTGGAGGATATGTTGAGAGCTTGTGCGTTGGATTATGGTTCGAGTTGGGATGACAACTTACCGTATGCTGAGTTCTCATACAACAACAGTTACCAGGCTAGTCTTCAGATCGCACCATTCGAGTTACTGTATGGCAGGAAGTGCAGGACTCCGTTGATGTGGGATGAGGTAGGAGAACGTCAGTTGTTTGGACCAGACCTGATCAGAGATGCCGAGGAGAAAGTCAAGTTGATCCGTGATAGACTGAAGATAGCACAGTCCAGGCAGAAGAGTTATGCAGATGCTAAGCGCAAGGATGTAACCTATGAGGTTGGAGACCGTGCGTATCTCAGAGTTTCACCAATTCGCGGAATCAAGAGGTTTGGAATCAAGGGCAAGTTAGCACCACGTTTTGTGGGGCCTTACAAGATCTTGGAGCGCAGAGGAGAGGTAGCTTATCAGTTGGAGTTGCCAGAAGCTTTGTCAGGAGTTCATGATGTGTTTCACGTATCCTAGCTGAAGAAGTGTCATGCAGAGATGGCAGATATTCCTTTGAGAGATACAGTGCCACTTGAGGCAATCCAGTTGGAGAGTGACCTGACTTATGAGGAGAAACCTGTGAAAATTCTGGAGAGTGCAGAAAGAGTTACCCGCACCAAGACGATCAGGCTATGCAAGGTTCAGTGGGATCATCATACCGAAGAGGAAGCAACTTGGGAGCGTGAAGAAGATCTGAAGCAAGACCACCCGCATCTGTTTGCTAGCCAGCCCGAATCTCGAGGACGAGATTCATCTTAAGGGGGGTAGGTTTGTAACATCCCAATTTTCTAAATTCGGATGTTAATAGATCATCATATACATCTCATGCTGCTTCCGCATTTTTCTGGAATTTTAAAATATTTTTAAACATTTTTCAACACATGGCAGTTCGCTGGAGAGGATATAAAAGAACTTATCCCCATTTTTAATTTGTTGGAAAATAGTTTAAAATATTTATAGGAGAATTTTTAAAATTTACTTGGGAGTTATAAATATTTTCTAAAAAGATTTTGGAAATTTATTTATGCTCCGCAAAAGTTTTTAAATCAATTTTCGGAGTTTTTGGTATTTTTAAAATGCCAGAAAAGTATCTTAAAATATTTAAAAATAAGTTGCAAAGTTTTATTTTTATTTTATATTTTGGTCAAGCCAAAAATTCAGTTTTATTATTTCAAAAATATTGGCGAAGACGGAATTTTAAAATAAATTTCCATGTTTTTTCTAATATTGTTTTGGGCCTAATGGGCCTGGTCTGTTTTTTTGTCCCGCAGAACGATTTTGTTTTTATCTCGGATTTAAAAAAAAGGATTAGGGGCTGGCTATAAATAGCCCCGATTAGGGCTAAGTTATTTTTCTCTTAGTGTTTTAGGGTTAGCTAAACTAATCCGCGGGACCCGCTGCCGCCGACATCATCGACGACGTCATCGCCGGAGTTTCGCTGGACCACCGCGGAAGTTCGCCGGAGTTGCGTTTTTTCGCCGTTTTTCAAGGTGAGCCGCGCCGCACCGCCGCCTGCGCTGTTCCCGTGCCCTAGCCGCGCCCTCGCCGCGCCTCTGCCGCGCGTCGCCGCTCGCCGCCGCCCCGAGCTACTGCCCGGCCGCCGCCGCCGCGCGCCCACGGCAGCCGCCCCCCGCGCGCCGCGCCCTACCGCCGCCGCCCGCCGGCGCGTCCCCGCCGTCCCCGCCACCGGCCCTCGGCCGGAGCCAGCCGAGCCGGAGCCGCTGCTCCAAGTGCTCCCGTGGCCATGGCCTCCATGGCATGTGTCCCGTGCGCGTGGAGAAGAACCAGTTAGAAAAAAACATCAAAACGCGTTTTAATTTTTTTTTTCAATCCAGATCTGGATCGCGTTTTTCGGAAAATTTATATTTACGTCCGGGTCCTTTTTACAGTAGAACACCCCGGAACCCCCCGGTGTCACCCCGATACCGTTTTTGCAACTACGTTTTAACCGTAACTCGCAATTGGGCGATTCCAGTTGCGTTGGGACCGTGTAGAAATTTTCTAGCCAGTAGACCTAGTTTTATAGAAGTTTGAAGTTTTTAAATTTGGATCCCAAGCTGATCCAAATTTGAACTTCCGGCAGCCGTAACTTTTTACCGGTGCGCCCGTTTGCGCCGTTTCTTTTTGCGTTGGTTTTATTTTGACAAGTACTTTAAGCTTAGCTACTGTTAGGCAAGTTTTTCTACTGTTCTTTGAATGTTTATTATTGGTTGAGAATATTTGTATTGAACATATGATTGATTGGTGCTATGTTTGCTCGTATAGATTGTCCGGAGTGTGCTGCCTCGTTTTGTGAGGATTGTGACCGTCAGGACCAGCAAGAAGTCAACTGATGCTTTGACCATATTCATACCTATATTTTCTATATGCATTATTTTAAGAAATATCACCCTATTGCATGATAGGTAGTTTATTTTACTGTTGCTGCAAAACCAGTTAGGATAGCCATATGTCTTGACTTGTCTACCGTAGATCAACCTAGCCGTGTTGTTGTTTTATTGCTATGCTTTGTAGACGTGGGTTGGGTTGTGTAAATTCATGGAGTGCTTGTGAGCTATTGAATAACTTGTGTAGCAACTATTTAATAAATAGAAATCACTTCTGGACGGGCAAGGAGTGCTTCCTGGGGGCTCGTTCCTTATCTAAGGTCGAGACCAGGTTGTACCCCTAATGGTTGGTTTGGTGGTTGACAGTACGTCATGGCGAGTACCCTCTGACGCAGTGGGAGCCGTCCAGGCTCAAAAAGATCAGACATACTTGGTGACTAGAAGCTTACATGTACAACCGTTGGCCATATGGGCTCTGGCTTAGTTGAGAATGATGTAGGAAGCCTCTCCCGTGCAAAGCTAGCAGATGTAGATGTGATAGGTGGTACCGGCTTGCCGTTGGGTGTAGGTGTAGGTAGGTCCTTTATATAAAATTTTCCGTGTCACTTGCCTTGCATGTAGTTGTAGGTCCTTTATATAAACTTTTCCGTGTCACTTTCCGTACAAATCAGATGTACTGACCCGTTGTCGGGCTGCAACCTTCGGTGTTGCAGGTTTTTCAGACGATCAGTAAGGTGCGTTAGGGGTTGCGAGTCTACACTCAGCATGTTCGCTTGTGGCTGTTGATGGACTCCACGTTATTTTATTTTGCTTCCGCTATATTTATATTGAATAAGCTAGCCTTGAGCTATGCAACTTGTTATTTATTTACTCTGGATCATACGTTGTAATAATGATGCACTTGTACTTTGATATACATCTATAATAATGTGTGTGCCAGCGAGTTCGATCCAGGGACTGGCACTTGAACATAGAGACTTCAATTCTGTGTGAATTGGGTCGTTACAGATTACATTTGACCAGTCGGATCACCCTCCCCATATTCCCCACCCAGGAAGACATGCCTTGATTGTTGATCCCTTGGTGGAGACTGGGAATGGAAACTTTAGACTGAGAAATTTCCTAATGGATGGAGGCAGTGGTATAAATATTCTAGATGCCAGCACCCTGAAAAGTATGAATATTCCAATGTGTAAGCTTCATAAAAGATATCTGGAATTTCATGGAATCATCCCGGCGAACAAGGCACATTCACTAGGCATGATCTCTCTCAATGTGGTTTTTGGCACTCCGTGTAATTTCCAAAAAGAAAAGATTACCTTCGAGGAAGTTGATTTTTCGAGTGTGTATCATGCTCTACTCGGAATGCCAACCTATGCAAAATTCATGGCCATAACGTGTTATGTCTATCTGAAGTTAAAATTGCCTGGCCCACATGGCGTGATCACCATCTCGGGAGACTACAAGCAGGCCGAGGAACTGCTGGAGAAATGGTGGTTGATAGCTGACCAGCAAATGACCAAGGTCGAGCTGGCGGAGTGCAAGAAAGCGCTGACTCATCCGAGTTACTACAACCAAAGAAGACGTCTTCATTTGAGTCAGTAGGGGAAACCAAGAGCGTGCAAATTCATCCTACCGACAAGGATAAGTTCACCAATATTGCAACTGACTTGGACCCTAAATAGGAACTCGAGCTCATCAACTTCCTCAGTGAGAATTGGGATATCTTTGCATGGAAGCCCTCTGATATGCCTTGAATTCCAAGGGGGTTGGCTGAGCACAAGTTACATGTTGACCCGAAGGCAAGACCGGTTAAAGATTCCCTTAGGTGTTTTTCTTCTGAAAAGAGAAAGGCTATCAGACAAGAAGTAGCAAGACTGTTGGCAGCCAGATTCATTAGGGAAATATTCCACTCTGAGTGGTTAGCAAATCCTATAATGGTTCCGAAGAAAGATAAAACTTGGGGAACTTGTGTTGATTTCCCTCACGTCCATAAAGTTTGTCCAAAAGACCATTTTACCATTCCTCGCATTGACCAGATTGTGGATTCACATTGGGGTGCGAGATATTATGTTTCCTTGATGCATACTTGGGTTACCATCAAATCCAGTTATATGAACGAGATGAACTTAAAACAGCATTCATAACCCCATTTGGTTGTTTCTACTACACCATAATGCCATTCGGGCTTAAAAATGCAGGAGCCACATATCAACGCATGATGCAAAATTTCTTGATTTGGCAAATCGGTAGAAAAGTTTAAGTGTATTTGGATGATATTGTGATCAAATCGGCTGAGGGAAGTAGTTTGTTAGCCGACTTGGCTAAAACTTTTCAGAGTCTCCGAGCCTACAATATCAAGTTAAACCCAGAAAAATGTGTCTTCTGTGTACCTACAGGGAAGTTACTCGGATTCATGGTTTCCGAGCGAGGGATTGAGGCTAACCCAGAAAATATTGCAGCAATCCAAAGAATGAATCCGCCTCAGCAACTCAGAGATGTCCAGAAGTTAACTGGCTTCTTTGCAGCGCTCAGTCGATTTATTTCCAAACTTGTAGAGAAAGCCCTACCTCTCTACCAACTGATGAAAAAGTCGCCGAATTTCTCCTGGACTGAAGAAGCTCAAGTGGCTTTTAATGAACTCAAGAAGAAATTTTCAACTCGTCCAGTCCTTGCAGCACCCAATGAAAAAGAACCACTCTTGTTATATATTGCAGCTAGAAGCCAGGTTGTCAGCGTGGCCATAGTGGTCAAAAGAGAAGAAGAAGGGAAGGCACAGAAGGTTCAAAGACCTGTGTACTTCATCTCTGAGGTCCTCACACCATCCAAGCAACGCTATCCTCATTACCAGAAGCTGGCAATGGGAATCTACTTGGCATCTCAAAAGCTTGCGCACTAATTTCAAGATCGTTCCATCACAATTGTATCAGAAGGTCCTCTCGCAGAAATCATGAACAACACATATGCAACGGGAAGAATTGCAAAATGGAGTCTGGATTTACTTCCTTATGATATCCATTACCATCCCAAAAAAGCAATCAAGTCACAAGCCTTGGTGGACTTCTTGGCCGAGTGGACTGAAGTACAAAATCCCCCACAGCCAATCCCAAAACATTGGACAATGTTTTTTTGATGGATCCAAGATGTTAAATGGAGCAGGAGAAGGAGTAGTACTAGTTTCACCAAGGAAAGACGAAATGAGATACGTTCTCCAAATACATTTCCTAGGAACAAATAATAAATCCGAGTATGACGCACTTTTGTATGGTTTAAGAATGGCCATTTCACTCAGAATCAGGAGGTTGATGGTGTTTGGAGACTCTGACTTGGTGATAAATCAAGTGATGAAGGAATGAGACATTCGAAGTCCAGCAATGACAAATTATTGTGTAGCAGTGAGAAAATTGGAGAAAAAATTTTATGGGCTAGAGCTCTATCACATTCCAAGGGTCCGGAATCAGGCGGCGGATGATTTAGCCAAGATGGGATCTACTCGGAGTCAGTTTCCCTCTGGAATTTATCTGGAACACTTCAACTCTCCAACTGTCAAGGAAGATCCCTTTTTGGAAGCCGATCCAGACATGTTGCCAGATAAAAACATATCAAACAAGTAAGATATACCTGCAGTAGTTGATATGGTATTTGATGTGGAAGTCACTCATCCCAAGTGGACACTCCCAATTTTGGCTTATTTGCAAAGACAGGAGTTTCCAGAAGAGGATTTCGAAGACAAACATATTGTTCGCAAATCAAAGTCCTACTCGGTGATCAATGGCGAGTTATATATAAAGAACATCACTAACCTCCCTCAACGATGCATCTCAGAAGATGAAGGGTGTTTTATCTTGCAAGATATCCATGCAGGCGACTGCGAACATCATGACTCAAGTCGGACACTGGTGGAGAAAGCTTTCCGAGCTGGTTTCTTCTGGCCCTAGGCACTCAGCGATGCTCGGCACATTGTGGATCATTGCAAATGATGTCAATTTTATGCTCGGCACATTGTGGATCATTGTGGATCATACGAATAGCTGGCTTCCGAGTTGAAGACAATCCCTCTAGCATGTCCATTAGCAGTCTGGGGGCTTGACATGATTGGACCACTGAAAACACGCAAGTACAATTTTACCCATATCTTAGTCGCTGTTGATAAGTTTACGAAATGGATAGAGGCAAAACCCATAAAAGCCTTAGATTCAGCCACAACCATCAGTTTCATACAAGGCATCATACATCGTTTTGGAGTCCCACATAACATCATCACGGACAATGGGTCAAACTTCAACTCGGCTGAATTCAAGGAATTTTGCTCGAACAACGGTATTCAAGTTAACTACGCCTCAGTGGCACATCCTCAATCCAATGGCCATGTTGAACGAGCAAATGGATTGATTTTGAAAGGAATCAAGCCACGTCTACTTCGAGAGTTGAAAGAAGCAGCAGGCACTTGGGTAGATGAGCTTCACTCGGTTCTGTGGGGACCAAGGACAACACCAAATCGCTCTACTCTGTCAACTCCTTTCTTCCTGCTGTATGGGTCAGAGGAAATCCTTTCGAGCAACCTCAAGCACAACGGCCCCCCGAGTAAGCCAGTACACCGAAGCTAAGCCAAAGCTGCAAGATAAGATGGTGTTGATCTCCTAGAGGAGAGAAATTTAGCTCTCACCCGTTCAGCATTCTACCAGCAAGACTTACGACGATATCATGATCGACAAATCCTAGCCCGCTCATTCCAAGAAGGTGACATGGTGTTGCGTGTGAAGAAAATTTCTGATCACAAGCTAGCCCCTCCGTGGAAAGGGCCCTATGTTATGTCTCGGGTATTACATAATTGATCTTATCGGTTATATGATGTAACCAATAACATAGAGGAACCACACACATGGAATGCTCAGTTGTTACGTCGCTTTTATGCGTAAATGTAGTTGTATGACTAGAATAAAATATAATGTTTGTATGAAAGAGTGTTTTGACAAATCTCTGTACCTTCATCTATTATGAAGAAATCAGGTTTTTGTCCGAGCTATTCGTAGCTCGGACGAAATGGAAAAAAAATTCTAAGTATCCTTAAAGTTATTTATAACTTGGGGGCCACCTAACGGTCAAAAAAATCAAGTTTTTGTTTGAGTTGTTCTGTAACAGCCCAGTTTTCACAAAAATTAAAAATTTGGTTTTCGGTGTGAATTGTTTGTTTGTCTGATTTGTTTGCGGTGTTTGCATCCCCGATTTATCGATCAGCGATTATTTTTCCCCCTCTTATCTCGTATCGGACGAAGACCTACCCTTGCCACCCTGACACTCGACCTTTGCGACACCGGGTTTCACCCGATCACCATCGCGAAAACCGCACGAGACCAGCCGCAGCCAACGGAACGAAAAACCCCGTTTAATAATTAAACGGGTTATTTTTATAGCGCGCCGGAAATTTTTCTCGGAACGGTTCCAACGTGAGGTGAATGCCGCCGGCTCGACGCGATGATCGCGCTATTCGAAGTTTTACCCGAATCAGAGGTCCTGCGGACCCCCGACGGTCAGAAATGTGGATGTTTTTGCAAACTGCCAGCCACCTGGGCTATATAAAGACCACCACACTCCCACCCCACTTAGGGTTTCCCCTAAGCCAAAATATCAGCCACCCCCTGATCTATCTCAGATCTTCCCAATAGCCTCTCAATTTTCGCAGCCCTAGCCATACTCTGATCTGTACCGTCAGATCTGGAGATCCGACGGCCCAGATCGGCCCTGTGCTCCAGCTTTCTCTATCTCTCTCCTCTCTCTCCCGTGGGCGTGCCCGCGAGGATGACGCCGCCGCGCCTCCAACTCCGACGCCGCCGTCCGGCCGACGCACCCAGGAGGCAGCCGCCTCACTCCGGTGAGCCCCCTTGGTCGCGCCTTCCTTCTCCTCCTCATCTTCACTCCCTCCCCTCTCCCTGTGCAGTGCCGCCTTGGACACCATGGCCCGGCCGCCCCAAGACCTCGCCGGCCTCCTCGATCTGAAGCCCGCCCGCGCCGCCGGACAGGATCCTGCCGCCGGAGACCAGCCACTCTACGCCTCCTCCTCGACCTCCCGGACCGGCCTGCGCGCTCGTCGGAGCTCCGATCGGTGCCGCCATGGCCCTGCTCGATCCGCTCGGGAGGAGCACGACGACGCATCGGCTCCCGCTCGGTTGCCCCTTCGCGTGGGCAAGCCAGGCCATGCGGCCCGCCAGCCGGCCGGCCTCCCACCGCTGCAGATGGGCCGAGCCCACTAGGTGAGGCCAGGCCGCCCCCTTTTTTAACTATTGTCCCCACCTGCTAATTACAACTGCTAATTACAACTGCTTGCCACTGTAAACCGTAATTGCCATATCTTTTTAAATGTTGCTCCGATTAAAATGTTTCTTATATGTAACTTGACTAGAATTGCATGTAGATTGTGTTTATGTTGTTCTTGCTTGCTAAATAAAAATAGTAAAATATGTTTAGGGGCAAAACAGTACCAAATGCAATAAATATCCTGGGGTCTGTAATAGTTGCCATGTATAGGTTTTACCCCCCACTTAAAGTGACTAGATTAGATAGTTTATTTATGCTTCACATCTTGCCATGTTTGTATGCCCTGCCATGCTTGAGTGAGATGTCATGTTAACAACCTTTGCTGATCACCCGTATCTAAACAACTTGAACCATCATAAATGTGCGGTATCGTCGTGTGTGACGAGTATTCCACTTAACCTGTTAGTAACCGCTCTCGACGGTAGGTGCGATGTCTCGTGTTGACTTATTGTTGATGCTTGCTCGTGTTTGCTTCCTATTGATAGATGCTTGCTCATTGATTGCTTTCCAGTGTTTACCATCTTGTGTGCTTCCGCGGGTACCTCTCGGAGACGTTGAGAGCTTGCGATCAACTACACCTTCGGAACCCAACTTATCAACAGGAAAGGACTATGCATTACTTATGATCCATTCTATTTCAACCAGCGGTTTGAATGCTAGTCTAGGTTAGGTTCGATGTTTGATCCTACCACATGTTTACAACCTCTTTCAAACCGATACAACCATGTCCCCTCCCAGCAAACCTTGTACTGCTATGTTACTATTGCTCGTTGCTCATCCCCTGCTTAGTATGCATGCTTAGGATGCTATGATGTTACCCTGTTGCTGCTTCGTTTGGGTATCACATTATTTTATTGTTGTTGATGATATGATTATTACAAATGTTGACTATATTCGACGAAGGATGGAAGGTCTAGGCTATCCCGCCCCGATGCTTTGTTCCATTCAAGTCACCTAGGACCCGAGTTCCGGGTATTGGTTTTAAGACTAAGCGTGCCCAAGCTTTTCTTACCTACCTAGCTTCAAACATTTCTAGTGGTGGCCCAAGATGATTTACCATTTGAAACCGTGTGTGTGCTGGTCGGCCGCCAGTAGTTTTCAAACCAACCTGGACCAGTGAGGACATAGTTCCCTTGCTGGCCCACCTTGTTCGGCTGAGGACCCGGTTTCCCATGTGTGATCAACCGGCTATCCAAACCCGAGACAAACGGTAGAGACCGATTCGAGAGGGCGGCCGACTTTTGAGTAGGATGTCGACTCACCGGGGGCCACCCGGATTTGTTCGTTGTAAGCTAGAGGGACCTGTCATTTCAGATCTCTTGGAAATAAATCATAAAATGGTTGCATGTGATGGGTAGCAACTAAGAGAGATGGGCGTGCGTGCGGAGCCTTGTAATGGGCAGTTGGTACAACCCTGCAGGGTTAAATCTTTTCGAGAAGCCGTGTCCATGGTTATGTAAGACTTGAGACCTACTCCTTGTTCATAGACAACAACAACTGAGATAATCTTAAATATAATTTGATCAACGTGAGTGTGTGCCTTGACTGCTTCTTCTTCGTCGGGATGCGAAGAGGAGGACAAGGATAGGATAGGTGTTATGTTTGCGTAAGTAGTTGATAGCAAGACTTGTTGGAGGCGATTCCTCATCGAATGCTTGCCTTTTTTACCTTACTCTCTAGATCGTTAGCCACTTCATAAATGCTAGTGCGGCAGAAACCTCACCACTTACTCCTTCCTTACCGTAAACTACTAGTTGTCCTAGAATGACGAGTGATGAAGTCCTTGCTGTGTCAGATGACCACTACAGTTGGATGCTGAGTACCTATGTACTCATGATACTACCCCCAAACTCTTTTCAGGGTTCTGAATCGACAAAAGGTATGGTGATCGACGTTTCACGTGGAGACTCGACGACGACTAGTTAGGCGGATCCCGGCGGAGGGCCTGGACCCGTGTGGTTATGGGGATCGATGTTTTTCTCTTTGCCACTAGGCATTTGCTTGTAGTCTGTACCCAGACATGTATCTTCCGCTGTTGTATTGTATTTGAGGCAGTTGTATGCCGATTGTATGAGATGTTGTATCCTTGTATCTGTAATATTGTGATATCATGTTGGAAATCCGGGGCATATGGCTTTGTCATATGTCGCGGTGGGACCGATATGTGCTTAGTCCCCGGATCTGGATGGAAACATCTAGATCTGGAACAGTACCACATATCGGGCCTTACATGTTCGTAGCTCGGACGAGAGCTTAGAAAATATTTCTATGTGTCGCGTTCAAGTTATTTATAACTTGGGGGCTACTTAACGCTCAAAAAATCAAATTTTTGTCCGAGCTGTTTGTAGCTCGGACGAGAGCTTAGATAAAATTTATAAATGTTCTTTAAGTTATTTATAACTTGGTGCCTAACTCTCAAAATAATCAAGTTTTTGTCCGAGCTGTGCACAACTCGGACGAGAGCTTAGAAAATTTACGAAGTGTCCTTCAAGTTATTTATAACTTGGGGGCTCCTTAACGCTCAAAAAATCAAGTTTTTGTCCGAGCTGTTTATAGATCAGACGAGAGCTTAGAATTTTTTTCTAAGTGTCCTTCAAGTTATTTATAACTTGGGGGCTGCTTAACGCTCAAAAAAACAAGTTTTCGTCCGAGCTGCACGCAGCTCGGACAAGAGCTTAGCAAAATTTTCTAAGTATCCCTCCATACTTAGAAAAGCTATTGCCTCCAAGAGAGTTCAGGCCGTCCTTGACTAGACTCCACCTGAATCGGTTAAGCAAGTTAGGAGTTTTCTTGGCTTAGCAAGCTATTGCCGCCGCTTCGTCGAGAACTTTTCTAAAGTTGCAAAGCCTCTAACTGAACTCCTCAAGAAAGATAAGAAATTCCAATGGACTCCCAAGTGCGAGGAAAGCTTTCAAGAGCTAAAAAAGGAGATTGACTTCTGCACCCGTACTTGCGCCTCCAGAGACCAAAAAGGATTTTGAGATCTATTGTGACGCCTCACGGAAAGGGTTAGGATACATACTTATGCAAGATAGATATGTGGTAGCTTATGCTTCACGCCAGTTGCATCCACATGAAGAGAACTATCCTACCCATGATCTTGAACTCATTGCCGTAGTTCATGCCATGACAACTTGGCCACATTACCTCCTTGGTAATCGTTGTGAGATCTATTCCGACCACCAAAGCCTCAAATACATATTCACCCAGCCAGATCTTAATCTCAGGCAAAGACGCTGGATAGAGTTGATAAAAGATTATGACTTAGGAATTTCTTTCACCCCAGGCAAAGCCAATGTCATGGCTGATGCACTAAGTCGTAAGTCGTATTGTAACAACCTCATGTTACAATAGTGTCAACCACTTCTTCATGAGGAATTTCGCAAGCTCAATCTTGAGATTGTCCCTCATGGCTATCTTTCTACCTTGGTGGCGAAACCAACTCTTGAGGATCAAATCATAGTTGCCCAAAGGTGTGCACGAGGTGTTCGCCGGATCAAGGAGAACATTGCTAGCGAAGTTGCTAAATGTTTCTCCATAGCTAGCAAAGGAACGGTATTCTTTGGAAATCGTGTGGTAGTACTTAAGAATAGGGACCTAAGGCAACTCATTCTCAATGAAGCCCATGACACACCCCTCTCGATTCATCCCGGTAGCACAAAAATGTAAAGAGATCTACGCCAGAGATTTTGGTGGACCAGGATGAAGAGAGACATTGCTCAATTTGTTGCTGAATGTGATGTTTATCGTCGCAGTAAGGCAGAACACCAAAGACCTGCTGACACTCTTCAACCTTTTCCTATTCCCGAGTGGAAATGGGACAAAGTTAGTATGGATTTCATCACTGTCTTTCCAAAAACCCAGAAAGGAAATGATGCCATCTTCGTTGTTGTGGGTAGACTTTCTGAAGTTGCTCACTTCCTTCCCATTCGGGAGTCCATAACTTCGAGCCAGTTAGCATACTTGTATGTCTCTAGAATTGTGTCTCTTCATGTTGTTCCTTTGGAAATCAATTCTGATCGTGGTAGACTTTTCACCTCTAGATTTTGGGGCATCTTTCAGAATGCTATGGGAACTCATCTCTCCTTTAGTACAGCTTTCCATCCTCAATCTAGCGGTCAAGTCGAAAGGGTTAACAAAATTCTCGAAGACATGCTTAGAGCTTGTGTTATCTCATTCGGAAAGAATTGGGAGAAGTCTCTTCCATTCGCCGAATTTGCTTATAACAATAGTTTCCAATCTAGTCTGAACATGGCTCCTTTTGAACTCCTATATGGACGAAGATGTCGAACACCCCTAAACTGGTCCGAAACCGGTGAAAGACAATTCTTTGGACCGGATATGATCATGGAAGCAGAAGAGCAAGTTCGCATTGTTCGTGATCAATTGAAAGCTGCCCAGTCTCGTCAGAAAACCTACTATGATCGTCATCATAGGCAAGAAAGTTACAATATGGATGAGAAGGCTTACCTTCGGGTTACTCCTCTGAAGGGAACCCTATGATTCGGTATCAAAGGCAAGTTGGCCCCACGTTACATTGGACCTTTCCGCATTCTTGCTAAACGTGGAGAAGTTGCCTACCAACTTGAACTACCCCCGCACCTTTCCGGAGTACATGATGTATTCCATGTGTCACAACTCAGGCGTTGCTTCAACGACCCCATCCGCGAAGTAGACCATGAAACGCTTGATCTCCAAGATGACCTTTCATATCGAGAGTACCCCGTTCGTATTCTTGATTCTACAGAGCTTGTCACTCATCGTCAGAAGATCAGGTTTCTGAAAGTGCAATGGTGACACTACTCCGAGAAAGAAGCCACGTGGGAAAGAGAAGACCGTCCCAGTGCTGAGTACCCCTCCTTCCTCCCGCAGACTTCTGAATCTCGGGACGAGATTCTTTTGAGTGGGGGCGATTTGTCAGAACCCTCTGTTAGGTATGTGCTAGGGTTAGCAAGTAACTTTGCATCATGTTAAAATTTTCAAAAGAAATTGAAATGGGAGAAGAAACCCCCCAGATGAATTAATTTCAAATGTCCAGAATAAAATTTGCTCCAAAAATTCCTTTTGCATTTTTGAAAAGTCTCATAAATGAGTGTGATCACATATAAAGTGATGTGGTAGCATCCCCATGCTCATAGATTTTTCAAAAATTCAAAACAGGAGCTTGGAATTAAATTAAACCCCTATTTGAATTAAAGTTCAAATAATTTGAATTTTAAAAAATGTTCAAACTTCACAAGTGGCTAGCATATTATATTTTGAGGCCATATAAAAAGTTTCAGCATTTTATAAAATGTCTAGCTATTTATTTAGCTAAGACAAAACAAATATCAGAAAATAAAACAGAAAGAGAAATAAGAAAAAGGCCTACTTGGATCTAGCCCAACTTACCCAGGCCGGCCCAAGCCAACTCCACTTTCTTCTCGTCTTCTCCAGGACGGCGAGCACACAGGTGCGTGTCGAGCATGCCGCGGCCACCGTCGTCGCCATGGCCAGCTGGCTGCCTCCCCGTCGTCATCTGCGTGTCTAGGACACCCCCTGGCCGTCCTCATCCCTTTCTCCCTCTCCTACGTCATCGGCCCGCTCTCGCTCATCTGTTTACACGCGCCACCGTGAAGCTCCAGAGAGCGTCGCCGTGCGCCATCGCGGACAACGCCGACGAGAAGCGTTGCCACCTTGTCCAATCGCTCCGCCGTCAACTGCTTGGCCACCCTGAAGACGCCCGCAAGCTTTAGCGCCCCGGAGCCGCAAAGCCTCGCCGTCGAATTCGTCGCAGTTGCGCTTCCTCCAACCTCACCGTCGACTCCATTGCCTTCGTGGTGAGCTCCGCTGCCTTTCCCCCCTAACCCCGGCCTCTCCCGTGCCCAAAACCGACGCACCCGTCGAGCTCACCTCTGGCCGCCGCTCGCAAGTTGATGCCGATGGTGATTCCGGCGGCCCAGGAGACCCACGCCTACTCCATTCGACGCGGACGAGAATGGGGCACATGCCTGTGCCTTCCCCGTGCCCTCCCGTGGCTGGGAACCCTGTTCTGGTGAGCGCCGCCGTGGGTTGGCAACCGGCGTCAAGCCGCCGGCCGGTTAGGCCTAACCCCTGTGCTAATTAACCCCCCTCTCACTGACAGACCTGGCCCACCAGTCAGCCCCCCCTGACATCATAGTGACATCAGGCTGACGCAGTAAATTGATAAATCATTTATTTTAATCCAGAAAAGGCAGAAAAAGCTATAAACTTTGGAAAATCATAACTAATTCATTTTAACTCCAAATTAAACATATAATATATGTAAAATTATCAGAAAAATGCAAGGATTCTGAATATGCAATCTTTTTTTTATTTTTGACGAATTTAAATTGGGTGAACAGTGGCAACATTGCATATGAACCCTTTTTGAAATTCAATTGGAGTTTGATTTTGCATTTCAAATGCAATGCACTCCTTTTAATTGGAATAACTCACACATCAGTGACACATACATCAAGTTTCAACCTTTAACTCATGTGTTTGAGCATTGTCTTATTATTGTTTCGATGTTTGTGTTGTTTGTCGAATAGAGGTGGAGCCGGAACCCGAGATCACCCCCTTCGTTGAAGACCCCAATACTGAACCTCGTTAGCAAGGAAAGCAAACCCCCATTGATCATGTCGATAAAATCCCACTTCCCTCTCAGTCTCACTTATGAATTGTTTAGGACGGTTACCATGCTGCGTTTCTACCGCATAGTTGAACCCATTCCTATGCATGACCTATCATTTTGTCACAGTAGTAAGCAAACCACAATCCTAGCAAATGTAGGAGTTGATTGATATCATGTGATACAATGTTGATACTGTTATGTGAGTCGGGATGGTAGCAATCATGTTGATGATGGTGGAAATGTGTTGGTGTATCTACCCTAATACAACGTGAACGATGAGAGGCTGTGTAGGAGTACACAGTGGGTTGTCTCGTTGAACACCGCCCTAAGTCCGAGTTCTTGTGTGGTGATCCAAGAACAAGAGTGCAACCACATATTGGGCTCACTGACCCCTCTCGACCTAGTACCTCACCCCGTTCGAACCCCAGAAGTCGCATTAGTTCGCAAGTTCTGGTAGGGATGTGGCACGGTCTGCGAAGTGGAAGAACGGCTATTCAGACCGGCTTGGGACCCTGCACACATCATTTGATGCCGTACTAGAACCTCGGTCAGACTTCCTTACGGATCCCCCTCAGATAGGCGACTCTCTGGCCTAGAACGGAGTTGTGGGCGAAGTGTCGTGGCAACATCCTCGCCGGTACTCGCTTGAAGGGTCCCACTCCCAGCCGGTAACTGATGCGTATGTGTGTGTAGCAGTACACCCCTGCAGGGTTAACAAAACTATTTGAATAGCCGCGTCCACGGTTATGGACTGCTTGGAAAATTGTGCCTGATTATTAGACAACTTGAACTGGATACTTATAAAACTTGCCAAGATAAGCGTGAGTGCTATGGTGTGCTTTCTCGTGGGAAGTCGAGGAAGGCACCATAGTGGTGTAATTGGTTGAAGACATGTAGTGGACTCGTGTACGCTTCTTACCGCAAGTCTGGTACTCGTAGTTCAGGACTAGCCAAGTCAAAGATGGAACTTCTGCAGTGAAACCCCACCTCCCTTTACCTCGATACATGTGCATGAGTAGCTTAGTTCCTACGTAAGTCTTGCTGAGTACGACTTTGTACTCACGTTTGCTTATTCTATGGTTTACATGAACCCACTGACCCTGAAGGTGGATTCTTCCTGGAGCTCGACGACTGATCAAGCTACTGTAGTCCCATTCAGGCGACTGGTCCCTCGTGGAAGGGCTTGTTTATAAATAAGGCTTCTCTAAGCCATTTGTTAAACTTGTCTGTACTCAGCACCCCTATTTGAAGCCATGTTTGATGTAATGTTGGATCACGGTCTCGTGATCTCTGTGTGCACTCTGTAAGAGTTATCAATAAAGTTGTAAACTTTGTAGAGAATTGCAATGATACCTGTTGTTCATACTAGACATGTGTGCTGCGTGTATGATTATAACATGCATGTCTTAGTATGGGTATTCGAGACCTTAGTTGTGATCTGGCTGGCGTTCTTTTATATACCAAGTGGCCCTTACATGTGCGCAGCTTGGGGCATCGCGATGCGATTGCTCGTGACTCTGTCACGTGCACACTTTGTTGTATGATCGAGCCCGCCCTGGAACCCGACTAAGTGATCGGGCTGGAGTAAGTCTATGTAAGTGTTATAATGCAATCGATAGTATGGTCGAGGCGACTTGCCTATGAGTATGGGAGTTCACCACCCATCTCATTTAGACTTGTGTGTGGACGATGAGGACCCATCTCAGTTGATCGTCCGGCCTGGATGGGATGCCCCTCACGTTCGATGCTTTCCGAGAACATTCTGTGCTTGGCCTTGTCTACTTAGACAAGTGGGTACGGTTCTCGGCTCTCCATATGATTGTGTTGTAGCGGGTCTTGCATACGCTAACCCCGGGTCCCGACAGACTTGGTATCAGAGTTGGACTGACTGTAGGATTATCAGCCTTGGTCGAAGTTAAGTCTAGCCTTCTATAATTATATAGTTACTCTGGGTATATAAGGGAACAAAGTAAGGCTTCTTTTTTCTCCTTACCCTCATCGTTCTGAGTTCTGAGTTACCTCATCTTTTCTACGGGAAGATAGGACTAGGCTCATGTATGTCTTACTAGAACATCTCGTTGATTGCTTCCTTGTAGCCATAGGAAAGTTGTGTTTAGTCTTATAGAGTTGTTGTACTCTTGATTTCTTACATCTTATTATGTAAGTGTTGTTTCTACATTGCAAGAAAATACATTTCTTACAATTACAGCCGTTATGTTGTCCGAGTCATTCCAGGTTTCTTCATAATCTGATGCAATTGCAAAATCCTTCCCTCCATTTCGGTGTCCTTCTAGAAGAATTGTGAGGTGGCATTCCCGACAGTTCCATAGTGTTTGCTATAGGTTTATTCTAGAAACCTATATTGATTCATTTGCAGCTCTTCCTCCCAGCTTAGATGTCTTCTAACCAGAATAACCACACTAACCATCATGTTGGGGTAATTTTCTACTCTGACATATCGGTTCGAGCCCCTAGTAAGCCATGTCATCCTCAGGAAAACCATCCAGTAACCCAACCCCTTAAATCTTGACACCCGACAGGTGCGTAGAATTCATAGTGGACCTTATTCCAAGCACAGACCCAATTTCCAGACGTCCATATAGAATGGCCCCACATGAGTTAGCTGATCTAAAAACCCAACTTGATGCTTCGTTGGCAAAAGGCTTCATCCACCCTAGCTCATCGCCATGGGGTTGCCCTGTTCTGTTCGTAACGAAGAAAGATGGAACAGAAAGGATGTGCGTAGACTATCGCCCGCTAAATCTAGCGACGATAAAGAACAAGTACCCACTGCCCAGGATCAATGATCTTTATGATCAACTTGCTGGATCCTCTGTTTTCTCCAAGATGGATTTGAGATTAGGCTATCATCAGATCAAAATCAGAGACGACGACATTCCAAAAATGGCTTTCACTACTCATTATGGTCTTTACGAGTACACCGTCATGTCCTTTGGTTAAACCAATGCCCCCGCCACATTCTCGCGCATGATGAATTCGATCTTCATGGAGTACTTGGATAAATTTGTTGTAGTTTATCTTGATGAAATTCTCATCTACTCGAAGAACGAAGAAGAACATGCCGAACATCTTAGGTTGGTATTGATGAAACTTTGAGAGCATCGCCTGTATGCTAAATTCTCCAAGTGTGAATTTTGGCTTCTAGAAGTGACCTACTTAGGCCACGTGATTTCTGCCAAAGGCATTGCTGTCAATCCCGAGAGAGTTCAGGACGTCCTTGATTGGACTCCACCTGAATCGGTTAAAAAAGTTAGGAGTTTTCTTGGCTTAGCAAGATATTTCCGCCGCTTGGTCGAGATCTTTTCTAAAGTTTCAAAGGATCTAACTGAACTCCTGAAAAAGATAAGAAATTCCAATGCACTCCCAAGTGCGAGGAAAGATTTCAAGAGCTCAAAAGGAGATTGACTTCTGCACCCGTACTTGCGCCTCCAGACACCAAAAAGGATTTTGACATCTATTGTGACGCCTCATGGCAAGGGTTAGGATGCATACTTATGCAAGATAGACATGTGGTAGCTTATGCTTCACCCCAGTTGCGTCCACATGAAGAGAACTATCCTACCCATGATCTTGAACTCGCTGCCGTAGTTCATGCCCTGACAACTTGGCGACATTACCTCCTTTGTAATCGTGGTGAGATCTATTCTGACCACCAAAGCCTCAAATACATATTCACCCAGACAGATCTTAATCTCAGGCAAAGACGCTGGATAGAGTTGATAAAATATTATGACTTAGGAATTTCTTTCACCCTAGGAAAAGCCAATGTCATGGCCGATCCACTATGTCGTAAGTCGTATTGTATCAACCTCATGTTACAACAGTGTCAACCACTTCTTCATGATAAATTTCGCAAGCTCAATCTTGAGATTGTCTCTCATGGCTATCTTTCTACCTTGGTGGCGAAACCAACTCTTGAGGATCAAATCATAGTTGCCCAAAGGCGTGCACGAGGTGTTCGCCGAATCAAGGAGAACATTGCTAGTGGAGTTGCTAAATGTTTCTCCACAGATAGCAAAGGAACGGTATTCTTTGGAAATCGTTTGGTAGTACTTAAGAATAGGGACCTAAGGCAACTCATCCTCAAAGAAGACCATGACATACCGCTCTCGATTCATCCCGGTAGCACAAAAATGTACCGAGATCTACGCGAGAGATTTTGGTGGACCAGGATGAAGAGAGACATTGCTCAATTTGTTGCTGAATGTAATGTTTGTCGTCGCATTAAGGCAGAACACCAAAGACCTGCTGGCACTCTTCAACCTTTGCCTATTCCCGAGTGGAAATGGGACAAAGTCAGTGTGGATTTCATCACTGGCTTTCCAAAAACCCAGAAAGGAAATGATGCAATCTTCGTTGTTGTGGATAGACTTTCCAAAGTTGCTCACTTCCTTCCCGTTCGCGAGTCCATAACTACGAGCCAGTTAGAATACTTGTATGTCTCTAGAATTATGTCTCTTCATGGTGTTCCTTTGGAAATCAATTCTGATCATGGTAGCCTTTTCACCTCTAGATTTTGGTTAAGCTTTCAGAATGCTGTGGGAACTCATCTCTCCTTTAGTTTAGCTTTCCAACCTCAGTCTAGCGATCAAGTCGAAAGGGTTAACCAAAGTCTCGAAGACATGCTTTGAGCTTGTGTTATCTCATTCAGAAAGAATTGGTAGAAGTCTCTTCCATTCGCCGAATTTGCTTATAACAATAGTTTCCAATCTAGTCTGAACATGGCTCCTTTTGAACTCCTATATGGATGAAGGTGTCGAACATCCCTAAACTAGTCAGAAACCGGTGAAAGACAATTCTTTGGACCGGATATGATCATGGAAGCGGAAGAGCAAGTTCGCATTGTTCGTGATCAATTGAAAGCATCCCAGTCTCGTCAGAAAAGCTACCATGATCGTCATCATAGGCAAGAAAGCTACAATATGGATGAGAAGGCTTACCTTCGGGTTACTCCTCTGAAGGGAACCCAACGATTCGGTATCAAAGGCAAGTTGGCCCCACGTTACATTGGACCTTTCCCAAGTACATGTTGTATTCCATGTGTCACAACTCAGGCGTTGCTTCAAGCACCCAACCGCGAAGTAGACCATGAAACGCTTGATCTCCAAGATGACCTTTCATATCGAGAGTACCCCATTCGTATTCTTGATTCTGCAGAGCGTGTCACTCGTCGTGAGAAGATCTGGTTTCTGAAAGTGCAATGGTCACACCACTCCGAGAAAGAAGCCACGTGGGAAAGAGAAGACTGTCTTAGTGCCGAGCACCCCTCCTTCCTCTCGCAGACTTCTGAATCTCGGGACGAGATTCTTTTGAGTGGGGGCGAGTTGTCAGAACCCTCTGTTAGGTATGTGCTAGGGTTAGATAGTAACTTTGCATCATGTTAAAATTTTCAAAAGAAATTTAAATGGGAGAAGAAACCCCCTAGATTAATTTATTGCAAATGGCCAGAATAAATGTTTCTCCAAATTTTTTTTTGCAGTTTTGAAAAGTCTCATAAATGAGTGTGATCACATATAAAGTGATGTGGTAGCATCCCGATGCTCATAGATTTTTCAAAAATTCAAAACAGGAGCTTGGAATTAAATTAAACCCCTATTTGAATTAAAGTTTAAAAATTTGTATTTTAAAAAATGTTCAAACTTTACAAGTGGCTAGCCTATTATATTTTGAGGCCATATAAAAAGTTTCAGCATTTTATAAAATGTCTAGCTATTTATTTAACTAAGACGAAACAAACAGCAGAAAATAAAACAGAAAGAGGAATAAGAAAAAGGCCTACCTGGATCTAGCCCAACTTACCCAGGCCGGCCCAAGCCCACTCCACCTTCTTGTCGTCTTTTCCAGGACGGCGAGCACACAGGTGCGTGTCGAGCATGCCGCGGCCACCGCCATCGCCGTGGCCAGCTGCCTGCCACCCCGTCGTCATCTGTGTGTCTAGGAGACCCCCTGGTCGTCCTCATCCCTTTCCCCCTCTCCTACGTCACCGGTGTAAGGCCCGATATGCGGTACTATTCCAGATCTAGATGTTTCCATCCATATCCGGGGACGAAGCACATATCGGTCCCACCGCGACATATGACGGAGTCATATGCCTCAGATTTCCAACATGATATCACAACATTACAGATACAAAGATACAACATCTCATACAAGCGGCATACAACTGCCTTAAATACAATACAACAGCGGAAGATACAGTCTGAGTACAGACTACAATCAAATGCCTACTGGCAAAGAGAAAATCATTGATCCCCATAACCACACGGGTCCAGGCCCTCCTCCGGGATCCGCCTAACTAGTCGTCGCCGAGTCTCCACGTGAAACGTTGATCACCATACCTGTTGTCGATCAAGAACCTTGAAAAGAGTTTGGGGGTAGTATCATGAGTACAGAAGTACTCAGCATCCAACTTTAGTGGTCAACTGACCCATCAAGGACTTCATCACTCGTCATTCTAGGACAACTAGTAGTTTACGGTAAGGATGGGGTAAGTGGTGAGGTTGCTTCCGCACTAGCATTTATGAAGTGGCTAACGATCTAGAGAGTAAGATAAGAAGCCAAGCATGCGATGAGGAATCGCCTCCCACAAGTCTTTCTACGCAAACATAACACCTATCCTATCCTTGTACTCCTCTTTGCATCCCAACGAAGAAGAACCAGTCAAGGCACACACACGTTGATCAAGTTTATTAAGATTATCTTAGTAGTTGTTGTCTATGAACAAGGAGAAGGTCTCAAGTCGTCCATAACCGTGGACACGGCTTCTCAAAAAGATTTAACCCTGCAGGGGTGTACCAACTGCCCATTACAAGGCTCCGCATGCACACCCATCTCTCTCAGTTGCTACCCATCATAGGCAACCATTTTATGATTTAGTTCCAAGAGATCCGAAACGACAGGTCCCTCTAGCTAACAACGAACAAATCCGGGTGGCCCCCAGGGAGTCGACACCCAATCCAAAAGATGGCCACGCTCTTGGATCGGACTCTTCCGTATGGCCAAGGTCGGGTTTAGTATCACCTATATAACAGGGGACTTCCCTAGCTCACCAGTGTGGACCAACAGAGAAACGATGTCTCCGCTGGCCCAGGTAGTTTAAAAAAACTGCGAGGGGATCCACCAAGCACACACACGGGGTTTCAAATGGTAAATCATCTCGAGCCACCACTATAAATGTTTGAAGCTAGATAGGTAAGAAAAGGGGACCCCATAAAATCCCACACGCGGTTAGGCACGCTCAGTCTTAAAACCAATACCCGGAACTTGGGTCCTAGGTTACTCGAATGGAACAAAGCGTCGGGGCGAGATAGCCTAGACCTTCCATCCTTCATCGAATATAGTCAACATTACAATAATCATATCATCAACAACAATATAATAATTTGATATCCCGAACCAAGAAGTAACAGGGTAACATCGTAGCATCCTAAGCATGCATACTAAGGAGGGGCTGAGCAACGAGCAACAGTAACATAGTAGTACATGGTTTGCTGGGAGGGGACATGGCTGTATCGGTTTGAAAGAGGCTGTAAACATGTGGTAGGATCAAACATTGAACCTAACCTAGACTAGCATGCAAACCGCTGGTTGAAATAGAATGGATCATAAGTAATGTATAGTCCTTGCCTGTTGATAAGTCGGGTTCCGAAGGTGTAGTTGATCGCAAGCTCGCATCGTCTCTGAAAGGTACCCGCGGAAGCACATAATATGGTAAACACTAGAAACCAATCAACGAGCAAGCATCTATTACTACGAGGCAAACACGAGCAAGCATCAACAAGAAGCAACACGAGACATCGCACCTACCGTCGAGAGCGGTTACTAACAGGTTATGTGGAGTACTCGTCGCAGACGACGATACCGCACATTTGGAAAGGTTCAAGTTGTTTAGCTACAGGTGATCAACAAAGTTGTTAACATGGAATATCACTCAAGCATGACATAGCACACAAACATTTCAAGAGGTGAAGCATAAGATAAACTATCTATGCTAGTCAATTTAAGTCAGGCACATCCTAAACACGGCATAACACTAAGTGTCGCATGACAATTGAAACATTTGGTACTGTTCTTCCCTAAACCATATTTTATTATTTTTATTTGCAAGCAAGAACAGCATAAACACAATCGACACGCAATTCTAGTCAAGTTACATATAAGGAACATTTTAATCGGAGCAACGGTTAAAAAATTATTGCAATTACAGTTTACAGTGGCAGGCAGTTGTAATTAGCAGGTAAACAAGATGTAAACAAAGTCAAACATAACAAAGAAGCACATTTTATTAATCTACACAGACAACTAAACAAGTATCATATTTAAAGCGTCACGATCCGAGCTATGGTGAAAAGATACGGGCACCGCAAAAAAAAAATACAGTCTGCCTAAATGAAAAAAAGAGCTACAACAGGTACTGGGCCGACCCAACTAGCAGAGAGAAAAAAAAGGAAAAAAAACAGAGGGGATGCCTCACCCGTGGGCCGAGGCCCATGAGGCGGCCTGGCTCGGGCCGAGGGGACGCGCTGGGCCTGGGGCGCCTGCTGGACGGATCTGGGCCGGCCCTTGGTGGCCGATCGGTTGGTGCGGCTGGATCGGGAGGTCGATCCCGACCGCACGGGTGGCAGTGCCACCAGCCATCTCCATGGAGAAATCTGGCGAGGAGGGAGGGGAGCACGGTGCGGGGGCTCAGGCGGGTACGGATCCGGGCGCTGGGGGGCGCCGGCACAAGGTGGGCAGCAGTGAGGTCGAGATCCGGGGCGGCGCGTCCATGGCCGCGACAGTGAGCTGATCCTTCGGGTGGCCATGGCGGAAGAGCGACGCCGGTGCAGCTCCGCCGGTCTCCTGTGCCTGCAAGGAGGGAAAGGGGCGGTGAGGAGAGATGAGGAGGTGGCGCGCGGGAGGAGAGAGGAGGGAGGCGACCAGGGGCGCGGCGGCCGAAGGAGCTCCTCCACGGTGCAGTGCGACGGCGGTTGGCGGGCCCGCGGGGCCCAGATCCGGCCCGGTGGCAGGCCGCGGCGGCTGGAGGTGGGAGGAGCCTCGGTTGGGGGTGACGTGGAGGCTTCCTGGCCCTCCGATCTGCGATCTGACGGCCAGAAATGGCTGTGGAGCTAGGGTTTCGGGGAGGGGCTGTTTTTGGGGCAGATCTGAGAAAATTTCAAGGGGGTGGCTGCAATTTTGGCTTAGGGAAACCCTAGAAAGGGGTGGGAGTGTGGTGGTCTTTATATAGCCCAGGTGGCTGGAAGTTTGCAAAAACATCCCCGGTTTTTCTCTCGCGCGCGCGGTGTTTACGTTTTTGACCGCCGGGGGTCCGCAGGACCTCCGATTCGGGTAAAACTTCGAACTGCGCGATCAACGCGTCGAGCCGGCGGTGTTCAACTCGCATTGGAACCGTTCTGAAAACAGTTACTGGCGGACTATAAAAATAACCCATTTAAATATTAAACGGGGATTTTGGTTCCGTTGGTTGCGGCTGGTCTCGTGCGGGTTTTTGCGACGGTGATTGGGTGAAACCCGGTGTCGCAAAGGTCGAGTGTCAGGGTGGCAAGGGTCGGTCTCCGTCCGGTAAGAGATAAGAGGGGGGAAAATAATCGCCAATCTATAAATCGGGGATGCAAACACCGCAAACAAATCAGGCAATCAATCAATTCACACGGAAAACAAAAATTTTAATTTTTGTGAAAACTGGGCTGTTACAACCGGCCCGCTCTCGCTCATCCGTTTACGCGCGCCACCATGAAGCTCCAGAGAGCGCCGCCGTGCGCCATCGCAGACAACGCCGATGAGAAGCCTCGCCACCTTGTCCAATCGCTCCGCCGTCAACTGCTTGGCCACCCTGAAGACGCCCGCAAGCTTTAGCGCCCCGACGTCGTTGAATCGGGCCTCGACATCTCGCCGGAGCCGGAAAGCCTCGTCGTCGAATTCTTCGCCGTTGCACCTCCTCCAACCTCACTGTCGACTCGATTGCCTTCGTGGTGAGCTCCGCCGCCTTTCCCCCTAACCCCGGCCTCTCCCGTGCCCAAAACCGCCGGGCCCGTCGAGGTCACCTCTGGCCGCCGCGCGCAAGTCGACGCCAGTGGTGATTCCGGCAGCCCAAGAGACCCACGCCTAATCCATTCGACGCAGACGAGAACGGGGCACACACCCGTGCCTTCCCCGTGCCTTCCCGTGGTTGAGAACCCTGTTCCGGCGAGCGCCGCCGTGGGTTGGCCTTCGGCGTCAAGCTGCCGGCCGGTTAGGCCTAACCCTTGTGTTAATTAAACCCCCCTCTCACTGACAGCCCTGGCCCACCAGTCAGCCCCCCCCCTGACGTCATAGTGATATCAGGCTGACACAGTAAATTGATAAATAATTTATATTAATCCAAAAAAGGCAGAAAAAGCTATAAACTTTGGAAAATCATAACTAATTAATTTTAACTCTAAATTAAACATATAATATTTGTAAAATTATCAGAAAAATGCAAGGATTATGAATATGCAATCTGTTTTTATGTTTGACCAATTGAAATTGTGTGAACAGTGGAAACATTGCATATGAACCCTTTTTGAAATTCAGTTGGAGTTTGATTTTGCATTTCAAATGCAATGCACTCCTTTTAATTGGAATAACTCACACATCAGTGACACATACATCAAGTTTCAACCTTCAACTCATGTGTTTGATCATTTTCTTATTATTGTTTTGATGTTTGTGTTGTTTGTCGAATTGAGGTGGAGCCGGAACCCGAGATCACCCCCTTCGTTGAAGACCCCGATACTGAACCTCGTCAGCAAGGCAAGCAAACCCCCATTTTTCATGTCGATAAAATCCCACTTCCCTGTCAGTCTCGCTTATGCATTGTTTAGGATGATTACCATGCTGCGTTTCTACCTCATAGTTGAACCCATTCCTTTGCATGACTTATTATTTTGTCACAGTAGTAAGAAAACCACAATCCTAGCAAATGTAGGAGTTGATTGATATCATGTGTCCCCTGCAACTGTTACTGCTTATTGCATGCTTAGAGTGATACAATGTTGATACTGTTATGTGAGTCGGGATGGTAGCAATCATGTTGATGATGGTGGAAATGTGTTGGTGAATCTACCCTAATACAAGGTGAACGATGAGAGGCTGTGTAGGAGTACACAGTGGGTTGTTTCGTTGAACACCGCCCTAAGTCCGAGTTCTTGTGTGGTTATCCAAGAAGAAGAGTGCAACCACACATTGGGCTCACTGACCCCTCTCGACCTAGTACCTCACCCCGTTCGAACCCCAGAAGTCACATTATTTCCCAAGTTCTGGTAGGGCTGTGGCACGGGTTGCGAGTGGAAGAACAGCTATTAAGACCGGCTTGGGACCCTGCACACATCGTTTGAGGACGTACTGGAACCTTGGCCGGACTTCCTTACGGATCCCCCTCAGATAGACGACTCTCTGGACTAGAACGGAGTTGTGGGCGAAGTGTCGTGGCAACATCCTCGCCGGTACTCGCTTGAAGGGTCCCACTCCCAGGCGGTAACTGATGGAAACATAGTAGAAAACAAAAAAAATCGTCTAAACCGGTGTCTAATTGTGGAGCAACGGGGTTTAGAGGAGGAAGGGTGGCGCATAGGCCTTGGGGTCAAGTTGTGTTGCGCCCCCCACCCCTCCCCCACATTATATAGGTGGCCAAGAGGCCCTTGGAGCGCAATAAGGGGGTGGGGAGTCCAACTTGGACTCCCAAACCTCCCAAACCTTCCCACCGGAAACCTGCCATATTGGAGAGTTGGACTTCCCACCTGGAGGGGGATTCCTTCCCCTTGGTGCGCCCCCACCCCTTGGCCGGCCAGGGCAGCCTAGGTGGCTTGCCCCCAAGGCTAGGGGCGTGGGGTAGTGGGTGGTACTTCTCGGAAACTTCCGGAACCTTCCAGAAGCTTCCAGGACATTCTGGGACCTTCTGGGATCGTTTCGGGACATTCCGGAACCTTCTGGAGCACTTCCAAGACCTTCCGGGACCGTTCTCGGACGTTCCGGAGCCATCCGGATAGTTTCCAAGACCATCCAAGTTACAGGTTAAGCCACCCGATGACCGCGAAGGTTGTCGGGACGCCCATCAATTATCCGGAAACTATTCCGGTTGATCCAGGACTTCCCCAGTACCATTCTCATATGTTCCGGAACCACCTGGGACTACTCCAGAGTGATCCGGACATATCCTTAAATACCCAGAACTACTTCTGGTGCCCTCATGAACTATTCCATAAATCCCCGGAACTACTTCCGGTACCCGTATGAACTATTCTGCTTTGCTTACACTAAACCTTCTACCATTCCAGCATTCTAACAGACTACTGCTCGTTAAGTGTGTGACCCAATAGGTTCGGTATAATGCGGACATGACTTAGAACATCTTCTGGACATAGGTCAACAACCTTTTGTCAATAGCCAATAATCAACAGAGGTGCCATGGACACCCATGTTGACTCCCGCACATACACGAAGAAACTTTGAGTGAACCATTATGTTTAGTCATGTACCATTCCCTTTGCTTCGCCATATATGACAAAGTTAGAGGAGAGAAGTTTGGCACCCATGTGTAACAACTTTTGAACACAAGCCACTCGTTATTGTCAGAACCCTCTGTTAGGTAATGTGCTAGGGTTAGTAAGTCACTTGCATCATGTTAAATTTTCAAAAGAAATGTTTGAAATAAAAATCAAAAGCAAAATGGGAGAAGGAACCCCCCAGTTGAATTAATTCAAAAGGCCAGATAAAAATCTTCTCCAAAAATTCATGTTAGATTTTTGAAAAGTCTTATAAATGAGTGTGATCACATATCAAGTGATGTGGGATCCACCCCATGCTCATAGATTTTTCAAATATTCAAACAGTGCCTTGGAATTAATTAAAAACCCCTATTTGATTTAAAGTTCAAATTATTTGAATTTTAAAAATGTTGAAACTTTATAAGTGGCTAGTCTATATTATTATGAGGCCATATAAAAATTTTCATCATTTAATAAAATGCCTAGCTATTTAATTTAGCTCAGCAAAACAAATGTCAGAAACGAAAAACAGAAAAGGAAGAAGAAACGCTTACCTGGCGCCCAGGCGAGAACAGCCCATCCAACCCAGCTGGCCCAAAAGGGCACAGGGGTCTTCTTCCCCGATCCCGCGCCTCCAAGCTGCTCGGTGGAATGCCACCGAGCTAGCCGTGCACGTCGCCGCCTCTCCAGACACCACCTGCCCCTCCCGCGCGTTCTAGCCACGCCACAGAGACGCTGGAGACGCCGTGCGTCCTTTCCCCCCCCCTCCAGAGCCTCTCCCCCTCTCTCTCTCGCCGAGTTCGACGACGTCCCAAGCGCCGCCATCGCCATGGTTTGAAGCCCACGTAGCCACCGTCGTTCCCAAGCAACGCCGTTGTGTCCTTCGTCTTCGTCACCGTCGACTACTTATCCGTGCCGAGGGAATCAAGCTCAAACGTCCTGGAGCCGCCGATTTGAGTCGTCGTCTTCGTCTACGGTCGCCGTGCGCCATCGTCAATTGCGTCTCCGGCAAGCCACCTCTGTCCTCGCCACCAACTCCGTTGAGTTCCTGGTGAGCCACAGATCAAAACCCCTCTAGCTACACCCTCGTTTTCTTCCTCTAACCGGATCCGCCATGGGAGCCGAGCACGGCCTCCGCCATGGATGAGCTCGAGCTAGCTCCCATGCTCCTCTGCCTGCACCGAGTTGTTCCTCATCTTCACCTTGTTTCTACGCGTCGAACGCACTAAGCCACGCTCAAGTTGGTGCACCACAGTGATGATTGCGTCCTCACCGCGTTTCTGTTGCCGCCGGTGAGCTCGCCGTCGTCTATTTGGTCACCCCCAAGGTCAACCGCGTACACCAGACGACGCGCGAGAGCACGGGCTACGTTCCCGTGGTCTCACCGCATCGAATGATGCACGGGAGCAGTGGATCCGTGCAGCGCCGCCGTGGCCAGGCCGCCGGTGGGTTAGCCTAACACCCCCCCTCGCTAATCCACCCCCTAGTGACCCCCTGAGCCAATGACAAGTGGGCGCAGTGGCTTAATTAAGCCACTGGTTAAGTTAACCCAGCCGGATTAAATTAACCAGCCACTGATAACCATGGCCCACATGTCAGCCCCCCCCCCTGACGCCAGCATGAGGTCATGCTGACGCAGTAAACCTTTTCCAGAAATTGATTTGAATTAAAGAATTCCAGAAAATCCAGAAAATAGCTCAAACTCCGGAAATTCATAGAAAATTCATTTTAACTCCAAATTGGACAAATAATATATGAAAAATGATCAGGAGAAAATAACCTATCCAAATATCCAACTTTCAACTTTGTTTGAGTTGAATTTAAAATGTAATCAGTAACATTTGGTATTTGATTTAAATGAAATTAAATCAAATTCAATTCAAAAGTCTTTGCAACTTGAACCATGGCAACATGCTACATTTCACTTACACATCAGAGGCATATCATCCACCTTTTCCAAATGATTCAAATTGATCAAATAATTTCACATGTAACTTGGCTAAGTTTGAATTCAAATTGGAGATTGAATTTGCAATTCAATTTGCAATATACTCCATTTAAATGGAATTGCTTCACACATCAAAGCATATACATCAAGTTTCAACCTTCCATCATGTGTTTGTGCATTGTATTTACTTTGCTACCTTGTTTGTTGTTTGTCGAGTAGAGGTGGAACCGGAGCAGGAGGCTGCCCCCTTCGTTGAAGACCCAGAACCCGAACCTCGTCAGCAAGGCAAGCAAACCCCCAATTATCATGTCGATAAAATCCCACTTCCCTCTCATGTCTCGCTTATGCATTGTTTAGGATGATTACCATGATACGTTTCTACTCATAGATGAACCCATTCCTTTGCATGACCTATCATTTTGTCACAGTAGTAGGCAAAACCACAATCCTAGCAAATGTAGGAGTTGATTGATATCATGTGCCCCCTACAACTGTTACTGCTTATTGCCTGCTTAGAGTGATACCATGATGATACTATTATGTGAGTCGGGATGGTAGTGATCATGATGATGATGGTAGAAAAGTGTTGGTGAATCTACCCTAATACAAGGTGAACGATGAGAGGCTGTGTACGAGTACACGGTGGGTTGTCTCGTTGAACACCGCCCTAAGTTTGAGTTCTTGTGTGGTAATCCAAGATGAAGAGTACAACCACACATTGGGCTCACTGACCCCTCTCAGCCTACTAACTCATCCCTTTCGATGTCCAGATGTCGCAATAGTTCGGAGTTCTGGTAGGTCTGTGGCCTGACTGCTAAGTGAGAGAACGGCTCATCCGAGACCGGCTTATGCACCACGCACACATCACTTGGGTCCACTTCCGTAAATCGGCCGGGTTCACGATAGTGGTAGCCAACCCAAGTAGGCGGCTTTCTCGGACTAGATCGGCTATGAGGTAACAGTTGTGGTGAGCATCCTCGCTGGCACCCCTTCAATGGTGTCGAGATCAAAGGCGGTAAATGATGATCATGTGTGTGTAGCGGTACACCCCTGCAGGGTTAACAAAACTATTCGAATAGCCGCGTCCGCGGTTATGGACTACTTGGAAAGCTTAACTTGATTATTAGACAACTTGAATCGGATACTTCTAAAACACACCAAGATAAGTGTGAGTGCTATGGCGTGCTTTCTCGTGGGGAAGTCGAGGAAGGCACCATAGTGGTGTAATTGGTTGGAGAAAGTAGTGGACTCGTGTACGCTTCTTACCTCAAAGTCTGGTACTCGTAGTTCAGGATTAGCCAAGTCAAAGCTGGCACTTCTGCAAGTGAAAACCCACCTACCTTTACCTTGACACATATGCATGAGTAGTATAGCTCCTATTTAAGTCTTGCTGAGTACGACTTTGTACTCACGTTTGCTTAATCTATGTTTTAGATGAAACCACTGACCCCGAAGGTGGCTTCTTCATCGAGCTGGACGACTGAAGATCAAGCTAGTCTAGTCCCAGTCAGATGACTGGTTCCCTCGTGGAGGGCTTGTGTTTAAATAAGGCTTCTTAAGCCATTTGTTAAACTTGTCTGTACTCAGACATAATTTGCTTCCGCTTGTGTTGTAATGTTGGATCACATGTTTGTGATCTCTGTGTGCACTCTATAAGAGTTATCAATAAAATGTATACTTTGAAGAGAATTGCAATGATACCTACTGTTCATACAAGGTATGTGTGCTGCGTGTATGTTTATAACATGCATGTCTTTGTATGGGTTTTCGAGACCTTAGTTGTGATCTGGCTGGCGGTCTTTCATACACCAAGTGGCCCTTAGATGTGCGCAGCTTGGGGCATCGCGATGCGATTGTTCGAGACTCCGTCTCGTGCACACTTTGTGGTATGATCGAGCCCGCCCTAGACCCCGACTAAGTGATCGGGCTGGAGTAAGTGTATGTAAAAGTTATGAGGTAGTCGATAGTATGGTTGAGGCGACTTGTCTTGAATATGGGAGCTCATCACCCATATCATTAGACTTGTGTGCGGACGATGAGGACCCATCTCAGTTGATCATCCGTCCTGGATGGGATGCCCTCACGTACGATGCTCTCCGCGAACGTTCTGTGCTTGGCCTTGTCTGCTTAGACAAGTGGGTACGGTTCTCGGCTCTCCATATGACTATGTCTTAACTGGACTTGCATACGCTAACCCCGGGTCCCGACAGTTATCCTCTTTGCTCTTTTGTCCCTTTTCTCGTTATCGTATTCCGGTATCCCCGTGACTGAACCACAATGCGTCTGGCCAGACTATAATGGATACTGTCATACCGAGTGGGCCCGAAGTGAATATCTTCTTCATCGTGAAGGAGAAAATCCCGTTCTTGAACTATCACAGTCACTAGCCACACCATCTGACATACCCAGAACTTATTTTACTACTTCCCATTTACGGGAGGATTCATCTAAGAACCAAAGCATTTCTTCCTGTGTGAAGCAACTCGATACTCTCATGGTCTAAGGAATTACGTATATGATAACATTTCATGATATGACTTATAACATAGTTATGATGTGATCTCTAAGTATATCATTCAAAACTGGGGTCGGTTCAACATCATTGTTCTGCTAACAATATGTTCCCATTGCTACTGACATCCTTGTTACAAGAACAATGTCCATGATTAAGAAAACGTAATCATCAGTTAGCACATGAGCTAGTCTTAGAGGCTAAACCAGGAACTCTTGGTGTTTACATTTCCACACATGAAAATGAGTTTTCTTCTGAATCTCACAGTCAGGGTCATTGCAATTATAGCACAGAAATATAAACATTAATTACGAACGTGGAAATATATATAATAACATTTTATTATTGCCTCTAGGGCATATTTCCAACAGTCTCCTACTTGCACTAGAGTCAATAATATTGTCAGTTCTTGAGCACTTTACACCTATGGCTTACCGGTGTAAGAAATGCTTCATTTGTGGTATAGACCTCATCTTCGGATCTGGCGTTTCAGGCCCATTTGTATCTTGCATATCTTCGCGCTTTCACGCTATCATAAAATTCACTAATTTTATTATTTTAGCTTTGTATATGTTTGAATCATTTGGCAAGACCTTGGTTCCTTAGAATAAATCATGAAATCATTCAGCAATGTTCCATGAGCTTCAAGCATCTAGGAAACCATACCATGTTCATAAATGAATTTATGATTCAAAATACCCACCTTGTTACTTCTTTAAGCAACAATATACTTAGCCTCTGTTATAGAATTCGCCACAATATCGAACTTGACATAGTTCCTCCATACTGTGCCACCCTTACGTGTGAAACACATAATCCCAATTAAATCGAAAATCGATCGGAGTAAGTATGAAGACTGAATTGGTGTAACTGTTTACATCAAAATTCAGCTGGTGTAACTTGTTACAACGAGCTCTTCATTATCTGCATTTTCCGAGAAACATATCTTATCTTTCATAATTTGAACTTTTCACTGTTTGTCCAATGATCAACATGTTGATCACTTTGGTATCTTTCTCACAACCTTTTGGAGCACTGGACATATCTGGTCGTTTTACATATTATGGTGTACATGATTAATCCAAACACACATGTGATTGAAATTCAATTCATGTGTTTTGCTTCTCTGTGTTCATGAACACTGATTTCCGCAAACAACTTTTCACCGTGACCTCGGCAAGAACATCCTTCCTAGCGTTTTCATACTAAACTACATTAGTATCATGTCAATATGTAACGTTGGCTTTAGCATGATCAAGCACTTACTATCTGCATAGATCAATGTGCTCAATACAAATGCTATATTAGCCCAAGTTCTTCAACTGAAAACTATTTCCAATGAAGTCCTTATTCGTGTCAAGAAATTTATATAATTTCCAATCAACAATATGTCATCTACATAAGATTTTAGAAATATCATTCAACTCCCACTTAATTTCTTGAACATTCAAGCATCTTCGTTATTCCTGATGAAAACTAACTCTTTTGGCAATTTCATCACAACGAAAATTCCAACTCCATTATGCTAGCTTCAGTCCATCACTGGATATCCAAGGCTTGCATCTATTTTAGCATCCTTTGAATCGACAAAACATTCCGGTCGTATCACATATACGTCCTTTGTTATATTTCCATGTAGGAACTTTGTTTTGACGTTCATTCTACCATATCCTATAAATGAGATATGTAGTAATTGCTAGTATAACCCGAACTGACTAAAGCATTTCTACGGTCGACACTATTTCGCCGTAGTCAACTTTTGAACTTGCTAGAAAACAATTTTCCAACGAGTTGAGCTGTATGGATAAAACAATTTCATCCGAATCAATTATAGATCCATATATATATATATATATATATATTCTTCAGACTTTTAGTCTTTCGGAGGGTATACCAAGTTCAAAACATGACTTACTTCCATGGATACTATCTCGGATTATTTGGCATTTAGCCAAATCCCGGAGTCAGGGCCCATCAACGCTTCTTTGTATATCACAGTTTTATTGTTGTCGAACAACAATATCTCGTTTAAATACAAAATGTTTGTACGAGTTTTTTCTAACCTGTGTGGTTCAGCTGCGCACTTCTCTGAAGATTCAACAATCTTTGACAAGTTGCACTTTCGTCCCACTCACTCTTTTGTAAGAAATTATTTTTCTTCAAAACACACCGTTCTTAACAACAAACAGTTTTGCTTTTGTGTAGTGATAGAGGAATACCAAAACTTTTGGCATAACCTTAACAAAGTAGAACTTATCTGATTTCGAGTTTTGAGTATGTCAAACATATGCCTCATATACCCAAATTTTAAGAAAAGACAACATGGTTTTAACAGTTCATACCACATCTAATATGGTGTCATTTCAACAGATTTGATGGTGCTTTTTTCAGTGTAAAAGCCGTAGTCACTAACGCATAACTTTAATAAGTATAATGGCAAATTGATAAACGTCATATTTGATCTTACCGTGTCATACATGGCTTGATTACATCTCTCGAAAACTTTACTCATAGTAGTGTTCCGGGAGACGCAACTTATGACACTTCTTCACAACTCATCAGACGTTCGCTAAACTTGTAACTCAAATATTACTTTCTACAATCTAATTTGCAGAAGCTTTATTTTCTTGTTACAATGAATTTCTATTTCACTCTAAAATTCCTTAAACATTTCAAAGATTTCAGACGTATGTCTCTATTGAACAGATATCCACATATCTAATTGAACTCATGAGTGAAGATAGGGAATCCACTTCACACAACTACACTTATTGGACTACACACATCATCATGTATGATTACCAATGGTTTAGTTGCCCGTTCATGTATGGCCTATCAACGGTGTTTTAGTCACATTACTTCGAGACAAAGATCGCAAGCGTCAAGTGATTCATAATCATATGACTCGAAAGTCCATCACTTATGGAAATTCTTCATGCATGTTATGTCACTTGTGATAAACAGCAGTGCCACATCTATGTGGTATTTCTGTCAGTCTTGCGACGTTTAGCATCAGTGTTATGGATGTTTAGTATTATTATCAAGATTCATAACATACAACCTATTCATAATGGAAGTATGGCCTTTACGTTATTCATAGCTTTGAACAACTCTCTTGCAACAAACATGATTCAAAATGATGTTTTGCAACAAGGCTAAAGTGTAGTAACAATTTACTCATCTCTAAAATGAATTATGAAGATAATCATAGAGTCAACACACGGTATAGTAAACATTTTACCGTGTTCCCGAGCGTGTTAAAACTCATTATTAACTAGTCATAAAGGCCATAGTATTTCTTGCATCGAGTTGCAACAATATGCAATCGATGTGATATTCCGGTGATCAACAGTTTAATCACAATATACAGAATCCACAATTAACTGCTTAATCATGATTCCCAAGAATTACATCTCTTGACCAGCAATGAATTCATCTATAACTCCGTATGACTTTCATTTCTGAGCTGGTTATTCCAGTCTTCTTTCGTTTTGCCTTTATACGTATCATAGTTCTATTTCCAATGTCACTCCTACTCACAGAAGATGACACATGATCAAGGGTGGCGCAGGCCATGGACTTTTTGGCGTGTAAGTCTTACTAACACCCTATGGAACTTCCTTTCCCTAAATCCTCATCATCATATGATCAGTGTTCTTCTGGATCCCACACTTATCAGTTTTGTTTAGAGCACAGTGAATATTTTCACTAATGCTTACAATCATATATTGTACTAGATATCTTATATCCAACATTAATTGTCTTACCACTGAAAACAAATTTTCAGTTCCATGAATATAACATAACTATCCCAAACTTTTCGAAGTTCGGGTTTCATGGTGGTGAAGACAATGCACTTAGCTGTGGTGGAATTCTAGCATTTTGGATTATGGACGTAAGTCACATCATCCATAGCATCAGCGGGAGAGCATCAAAAATTTGCGATAGGACAAGCTCCTTCTCGACACTATTGAGGATAGTCCTCACAATACGGTACCAATCGTAAAGTTTTTACCAGATAATACAGTTAATCAAAATCAATTGGGAAGGTGGTAACGCGAGCCATTATTCTACAACGATAATGCAAATACTAAGACTTTGTTCATAATTAAGTTGCACTTGTGATTAATCAATTTAATTTCTAAGTGCGCTCCCACTCAGATCAATATCTCTCGTAATTGATGCTGGAGTGATTCAAGATCCAACCAAATCGTCTGCCATTGATGTGACATCACTGATGACTTAGACTGGACCGGTAGGCCAACTTTCCAATCACGCCAAAGGTGATTCTTGTTCATCTTTCGATCGGCGTGTTCCGGTAGCAAACTTTTATCCAAACCGTCAAGACAACCAAGTGTAATTGCAGTGTGTTCTTAACACACACACGCCTTTTATGCGTCACACCGTGTGCACCCATGTGACATGACCTGCTCCGATGTGAAACATAGTATAGACGGTGCTACAGTTGGAAGAACACTATCAACTTGATATTGTTTTGCGAGAGATCACCCTAATAAAATACGACTACCGCGCATCAAACAAGGGTGCATCAAAGGGATAAACATCACAGGCAGTTCATAAAATTATGTGATATAGTATAGCCCTTTGCTCGTGAAGTCTTCATTGTCTTCACGTCGTCATGGTTGAACTCACCGTGTCCACCAACTTTGTCCTTGGCGCCGGGAGCATCACCACGACTTCCGGCATGTGCGTCGGTGTCCACCTCCGCATCGTAGATCATCACCTTGCATCTATCTATTGCTTTGCCTCGAGCTAATAAACAGTTCTGGCACGCAGGCCATAATTAAGTGACAATCATATGACTCCAGTCATCATCCCATACCACGACACGCAGGTCGCGAATAAATATTACATCATATAGCATCTCATACAAACACATTGCAAATCTTGAAGGCTATACCACATCACATGCATACTCTGCAAAAACAAGTTAGATCGCTATCTACACGGGTTGTTGCAAATTTTATCGTGGTTGATTAGCAGGTTACATGCAAACATTGTTCCCTAAACAAACCAAACACGATACTTCAATGTTGCTAGTTTAACGTTCGGGGTGCGTGTAGCAACTAATGCCACAAGCCAAACTTCGTTCAACACGTGACCCCCGTGTGGATTTGAATTCATAAAATCCACAAGCACCTCCATGTTAAATATTCTATTGCGAGATTAAGATGAGATCCAAGGATTTTGATGTAGACCATGATCAAGGCAACCAACATACTGAAAGCAGCATAGAGGGATCGATGGAAAACTCAATCCTTGTAGCAAAACCTCAACTTGCCATTAAGCATAGAAAAAATCACATGACAGGGAAGAAAAAGAGAAAATCAATGCCTCATAACACACATATGATCTAGACCTAAACATGCATCTAATCAAGGATCGCTCATGATACCACTGTTGGGAAACGTAGTAGAAAACAAAAAAATTTGGCCTACGAATCAAGAACCCAAGATCATCCATGAAGATTGCATCCAAGGTTTTAGGTCATGGCTGACCAACCAATGTAGCGGAAGTAGAGTTTGTGAAGACCGTCAGTGCAGATCCCCGCAGCTAGGAATTTCAATGACCTCCCAACCGCGAGGATATCGATCCCTCGAACCGTCCCGCGATATAATCCCACGGAGAAGTCCCACGAACAAGCTCCTCGAAGAAGGGTCGAAGGTACGACCCCTCCATTAGTATCCACACATCCCGTAGCAGCAATCCAGAAGCGCTCCGCCGTCCAGAGATGAATGCCACCGAGAAAACTAGAGGGAGAAAACCCTAACGGATTTCGATCTAGAACAACGTCTAAACCGGGGTCTAATTGTGGAGCAACAGGGTTTAGAGGAGGGAGGGTGGCACATAGGCCTTGGGGTCAAGTTGTGTTGCGCCCCCACCCCTCCCCCACATTATATAGGTGGCCAAGAGGCCCTTGGGGCGCAATAAGGGGGGTGGGGAGTCAACTTGGACTCCCAAACCTCCCAAACCTTCCCACCGGAAACCTGCCATATTGGAGAGTTGGACTTCCCACCTGGAGGAGGATTCCTTCCCCTTGGTGCGCCCCCCACCCCTTGGCCGGCCAGGGCAGCCTAGGTGGCTTGCCTCCCAAGGCTAGGGGCGTGGGTTAGTGGGTGGTACTGCCCGGAAACTTCCGGAACCTTCCAGAAGCTTCCAGGACCTTCCGGGATCGTTTCGGGACATTCCGGAACCTTCTGGAGCACTTCCAGGACCTTCCGGGACCGTTCTCGGACGTTCCGGAACCATCCGGATAGTTTCCAAGACCATCCGAGTTACAGTTTAAGCCACCCGATGACCGTGAAGGTTGTCGGGACGCCCATCAATTATCCGGAAACTATTCCAGTTGATCCAGGACTTCCCCAGTACCATTCTCATATGTTCCGGAACCACCTGGGACTACTCCAGAGTGATCCGGACATATCCTTAAATACCCAGAACTACTTCTGGTGCCCTCATGAAATATTCCATAAATCCCCGAAACTACTTCCGGTACCCGTATGAACTATTCTGCTTTGCTTGCACTAAACCTTCTACCATTCCAGCATTGTAACAGACTACTGCTCGTTAAGTGTGTGACCCAATAGGTTCGGTATAATGCGGACATGACTTAGAACATCTTCTGGACATAGGTCAACAGCCTTTTGTCAATAGCCAATAATCAACAGCGGAGCCATGGACACCTATGTTGACTCCCGCACATACACAAAGAAACTTCGAGTGAACCATTATGTTTAGTCATGTACCATTCCCTTTGCTTCGCGATATATGAAAAAGTTAGAGGAGAGAACTTTGGCACCCATGTTTAACAACTTTTGAACACAAGCCACTCGTTATCCTCTTTGCTTGTTTGTCCCTTTTCTCGTTATCGTATTCCGGTATCCCCGTGACTGAATCACAATGTGTCTGGCCAGACTATAATGGATACCGTCATACCGAGTGGGCCCGAAGTGACTATCTTCTTCATCGTGAAGGAGCAAATCCCATTATTGAACTATCACAGTCACTAGCCACACCATCTGACATACCCAGAACTTATTTTACTACTTCCCATTTACGGGAGGATTCATCTAAGAACCAAAGCATTTCTTCCTCTGTGAAGCAACTCGATACTCTCATGGTCTAAGGAATTACGTATATGATAGCATTTCATGATATGACTTATAACGTAGTTACGATGTGATCTCTAAGTATATCATTCAATACTGGGGTCGGTTCAACATCATTGTTCTGCTAACAATATGTTCCCATTGCTACTTACATCCTTGTTACAAGAACAATTTCCATGATTAAGAAAACGTAATCATCAGTTAGCACATGAGCTAGTCTTAGAGGCTAAACCAGGAACTCTTGGTGTTTACATTTCCACATATGCAAATGAGTTTTCTTCTGAATCTCATAGTCAGGGTCATTGCAATTATAGCACAGAAATATAAACATTAATTACGAACGTGGAAATATATATAATAACATTTTATTATTGCCTCTAGGGCATATTTCCAACAGTCAGCAAGGCAAGCAAACCCCCATTGATCATGTCGATAAAATCCCACTTCCCTCTCAGTCTCGCTTATGCATTGTTTAGGATGATTACCATGCTGCGTTTCTACCGCATAGTTGAACCCATTCCTTTGCATGACTTATAATTTTGTCACAGTAGTAAGAAAACCACAATCCTAGCAAATGTAGGAGTTGACTGATATCATGTGTCCCCTGCAACTGTTACTGCTTATTGCATGCTTAGAGTGATACAATGTTGATACTGTTATGTGAGTCGGGATGGTAGCAATCATGTTGATGATGGTGGAAATGTGTTGGTGAATCTACCCTAATACAAGGTGAACGATGAGAGGTTGTGTAGGAGTACACAGTGGGTTGTCTCGTTGAACACCGCCCTAAGTCCGAGTTCTTGTGTGGTGATCCAAGAAGAAGAGTGCAACCACACATTGGGATCACTGACCCCTCTCGACCTAGTACCTCACCCCGTTCGAACCCCAGAAGTCACATTAGTTCCCAAGTTCTGGTAGGGCTGTGGCACGGTTTGCAAGTGGAAGAAAAGCTATTCAGACCGGCTTGGGACCCTGCACACATCGTTTGAGGCCGTACTGAACCTTGGCCGGACTTCCTTACGGACCCCCCTCAGATAGGCGACTCCCTGGACTAGAACGGAGTTGTCGGCGAAGTGTCGTGGCAACATCCTCGCCGGTACTCGCTTGAAGGGTCCCACTCCTAGGCGGTAAATGATGCGTGTGTGTGTGTGTGTAGTGGTACACCCCTGCAGGGTTAACAAAACTATTCGAATAGCCGCGTCCGCAGTTATGGAATTCTTAGAAAACTGTGCCTGATTATTAGACAACTTGAACTGGATTCTTATAAAACTTGCCAAGATAAGCGTGAGTGTTATGGCGTGCTTTCTCGTGGGAAGTCGAGGAAGGAACCATAGTGGTGTAATTGGTTGAAGACATGTAGTGGACTCGTGTACGCTTCTTACCTCAAGTCTGGTACTCGTAGTTCAGGACTAGCCAATTCAAAGATGGCACTTCTGCAGTGAAACCCCACCTCCCTTTACCTTGATACATGTGCATGAGTAGTTTAGTTCCTACGTAAGTCTTGCTGAGTACGACTTTGTACTCACGTTTTCTTATTCTATGTTTTAGATGAACCCACTAACCCCGAAGGTGGATTCTTCCTGGAGCTCGACGACTGATCAAGCTAGTGTAGTCCCATTCAGACGACTGGTCCCTCGCGGAAGGGCTTGTTTATAAATAAGGGTTCTCTAAGCCATTTGGTAAACTTGTCTGTACTCAGACCTACTTTGCTTCCGCATGTTTGTTGTAATGTTGGATCACGGTCTCGCGATCTCTGTGTGCACTCTGTAAGAGTTATCAATAAAGTTGTATACTTTGTAGAGAATTGCAATGATACCTGTTGTTCATACTAGACATGTGTGATGGTTGTATGATTATAACATGCATGTCTTAGTATGGGTTTTCGAGACCTTAGTTATGATCTGGCTGGCGGTCTTTTATACACCAAGTGGCCCTTAGATGTGTGCAGCTTGGGGCATCGCGATGCGATTTCTCGTGACTCTCTCATGTGCACACTTTGTTGTATGATCGAGCCCGCCCTGGAACCCGACTAAGTGATCGGGCTGGAGTAAATCTATGTAAGTGTTATAATACAATCGATAGTATGGTCGAGGTGACTTGTCTATGAGTATGGGAGTTAACCACCCATCTCATTTAGACTTGTGTGCGGATGATGAGGACCCATCTCCGTTGATCATCCGGCCTGGATGGGATGCCCCTCACGTTCGATGCTTTCCGAGAACGTTTTGTGCTTGGCCTTGTCTGCTTAGACAAGTGGGTACGGTTCTCGGCTCTCCATATGATTGTGTTGTAGCGGGTCTTGCATACGCTAACCCCGGATCCCGACAAGATAGCTAAATAAAAAGCATGTCTAGTGCCCAAGGCACAACACAAACCATGGAAATATTCATTACAAGACCACTCGGCATACCGAGGAAAATTTAACAGTTTTTCTCATCCCAGATAAATGCTCATTCATCTCAGGCTTCATCTGACTCTCATCCCAGATAAATGCTCATTCATCTCAGGGCCAGCACATAGTTTTCACCACTCCGTGCCGAAGACCGCTTCCAGCGTGCTATTTGCTGAGGAGCTGCCTGAAGGATAGGTACAACTGTGTCAAGTTTCACACGATTCTCCTCACCAGGCAACAATCTATTCTTTAGCGCCAGGGTGGCACACATGACTTCCTCGAAAAACCTCTTGGCCTTGGCACACCTCATGGCCAGCAAGCCACGAGCTAAAGAAAACTATGTCGTCACTGGTGTGTAGTTGTCCTTCTTCATTTCTTCGGCAAACCCGGCCATTCGAGCTTGCTCTGGTTCTGGATCGGTTCCATATGCTGCAATGAAACAAGTTAGCATACGCCAAACTCGGCCAATATTATCCTCAGAAGTTATTCAGAACTCACCAGATAGAGTCTCGCTGAAAACAGCAAACCTCCCAGCACAATACTCCTCCTCTGCCTTCACTGATTTCTGAGTCGTTTCAAGCTCGGCCTTGTGAGTTTCTTCCAGATCATATTGAAGCTTCGCGATGCTAGCCTCATTCTCCTTCACAGCTTCTTTGTAGTAATGCAGGGATTTCTCCAAAGATATCTTATCTTTCGCACGCTTCTCAGCCTGCTCTATCTCTTTCTTCATCTTGGCCACAAAATCATCATTCACCTTGACCTTGGCATCAAAAGCTTTCTTGGCCGCCTCTGCGTCAGGACACAAAAGGAAAAGGAAAAAAGGCATCAGAATCAAGCCATCATTTCTTCTTATACAATCTGAGACAGGATAGCTTACCACTATCTCCAGCATGTTGCTTCTTCAGTTTGTTGTGCTCTTCAAGAGCACCTCATACGCACGTCATTCTCCTCTTGTAAACTTACAAAGGAAGAACCCATCTTGCAAGCCTCCTAGTACAGGAGAAGAATCATAATAAAAACAAAGTCTCTTCACAAAAACTCCAAATAACTTCAACAAAGTTACTCGGAGCCTTGGGGGCTACACCCAGTGGGTGCACTAAGAAGTGCTACCACTGGAAGTTAATAAAAACAAAGTCTCTTCACAAAAACTCCGAATAACTTCAACAAAGTTACTGGGAGCCTTAGGGATACACCTAGTGGGTGCATTAAGAAGTGCTACCACTGGAAGTTCATAAAACAAAAGTCTCTTCACAAAAGACTCTGAATAACTTCAACAAAGTTACTCGGAGCCTTGGGGGCTACGCCCAATGGGTGCACTAAGAAGTGCTACCACTGGAATTTCATAAAACAAAAGTCTCTTCACAAAAGACTCTGAATAACTTCAACAAAGTTACTCGGAGCCTTGGGGGCTATGCCCAATGGGTGCACTAAGAAGTGCTCCCACTGGAAGTTCATAAAATGAAGTCTCTTCATAAAAGACTCCGAATAACTTCAAAAAAGTTACTCGGAGCCTTGGGGGCTACACCCACTGGGTGCACTAAGAAGTGCTCCCAGTGGAAGTCCATAAAATATAATCTCATAACAAGACTCCAAATAACTTCCAAAATTTACTCGGAACCTTGGGGGCTACACCCACTGGGTACACTAACAAGTGCCCCAAGTGGAAGTTTTAAATTAATAAAAATAACAGCAACTCGGACAAAAAGTTCTTCGGACACCCAGTGGGTAGCAAACTTACATAAGTACTTGTCTGCATGTTCGTCTTCACCAACACGGCTTTGGAAGCTAATAGGTGCAAAGGCAACTCAAATTGATAGGCCTTCACCAAGGATTCCTTCAGGTCGCTAACGATAGCATTCTCAATTGGAGCGGTAACAGAGATCGGAGTTGAGGAAGCCGGAGCACTCTCTTGCGTAGTTGCTGGAGCAGCAGAAGCCTTCTCAACGACCTTCTCCACAGGAGTCTCGCACGAAACAGAAGGAGCAGATGAACTACTGGAGGCAGGATGACCTGGTTCAGGGGGAGCATCTTTTTCTAGAACGTCCACCTCTTAAATAGTTACCTCAGGGGCAGTCGGCTCGATCACTATCTGAGTAGGACCTGTAGCAGAATCAATGTCCACTAAATAAAAACGAAGTCCATGAACATGGTCAGCAAATGTGAAGCTGTGGTGATAAAAGCATCAAAAGACATGATCGAGAATCCTCACTGCCAGTCGGAGCATCCTCGGGAATGGTGTCCATCACAGGAAATCGGTCACTCCGTAGGTGCTGACATCCTCATAAGCCTCTGTATTTTGGTCCTGAACCCAGGGAAGTGACTCTGAACCACTCGGACGGACACTGCAAAACAAGACGTTTGAGAAGATCGAGGCATTGGCGAAATACCGAGTTAAAAAGAAAATGGCAATATTACTTGCGAGAGGTCTTCAAAGCACGCCTCGGGGGAGCCACAACAACTTTGGCTGGACTAGATCCAGCTCCCTTCGCCTTTCCAGCCTCAGCAACATCCCCAGAAGGGTTGATTTTTCTACCCCCAAGAGTGACAAGGATTTTCTTGGTCTTCAAAGGCGCAACCCTCCCATGACTGGAACCCAGCACCGGAAGTTTGTTGCTACCCTCTTCACCACTCGGAAGAGGAGGCCTCTTGCGAGTCCGAGTAAGACCTTCTCGCGCCGAGTCGCTGTCCTGATTGCTCTTTGATCGCATCTCGGACGTCACTTGAGCACGAGACGCCTTGGACTCTAGCTCTTCTCCAGCCTCAACCCCAACTCCTGCACCAGTATTGCGATCTTCATCCTCCTCAGCATGATGTTGGGGAGCCAGAGGAATGGGGGAATGAAATCGAGAAACATCCTCATATAGAAAGAAAAAAGGCCTGAGTCAAGGAAAACAGACAAAAGAAGACCAGCGCAAGAATACATACAAAGTGAATGAACCTACCAAAGTAGGAGGGTGCTCGCTCTCAAGTGGTCTCACTTGGCCCACCGACTGCAGACCATGCGTCACGCTAGTGATGACCTTCATTTGATACTAAAATTCATCTGTTGGTATCTCGGCATTACTATATCGAGTGTCATCCACGAGCCCAGTGTATGTCCACATCCCTCGAGCCCTAGCTTGGAGAGGTTGGATCCTCCGAATAACAAAATTGGCAATTAGATCCATGACATCTAAGTCGTTCTTCTTTAGCTTCACGACTTCGCGCATCAAAGGGAGCACCAGCTCCTTCTAAGCTTTGGTGAGACGAGGGTTCCAACCCTGAGAATTGGTCAGCCTCACATCCGAGTAAGGGGGCAACGTATGAACTCCCGGCCCCTCCGCCACCTTGCAATAAAACCAACTGTTCTGCCAGTTCTTTATGGAATCCGGAAGACTAGAAGAAAAATATTAGGTCCCCTGCTTCCTAGCTAAGAACTAACCCCGACACAAATTGTTAAACTCCGCACCACCACCTTCCCCGGACTTCTTCGCCTTATGAGGCTTGATGGTATAGATGGTACGGAAGAGATTCCAATGGGGTTCTATGCCCAAGTAACCCTCGCATAGGGTAAAAATCTAGAGAGCAAAGTTATGGCATTTGGGACAAGATGATGAAGTTGAGAACCAGTGAAAGCCAAAAAATCCAAAAAGAATGGATGCGGAGGAAGAGAAAACCCGCGATCCACATGAGAAAGGAGAAAAACCCGCTCACCCTCTCGAGGAAGGGGTTCATCTTCCCTAGGAGAAGGAAGGTGGCAGCCATGGCGGGGTACCATACCAGAGTCTTGGTACCCTTGCAGCATCTCCGTCGTCACAATTGATGGAAGACACTCCCAGGCAGACATGGTCCCGGCAGGGCGTCGCAGCGGGAGAAGCGAAGTCGCAGGAGGGGCGCAAGCAACCGACGAGGAAGAAGAAGGACGCTTCGGCGGCGGCGATGAAGCGAGTAAGAGAGAGGAAGAAGAAGAGAAGGAACCGAAAGGAGCAAGTGAATCCAGATCTGTTTTGGCCACGGGGGGGGGGGGGGGAGGTTTTTATACCACAAGAAAACCAACCGCCATGTGTCAGATCCGCAGACCATTACGAGGATGCCGGTTTGGTTCCCCGTAATCCTCCCTACTTTATAGAGAGAAGTTAATGATTATCCTAAAAGACCACTGTGGGAATCGAGGCGACAAATCTAGCAACGCGTCCACTTACCTTGACGAAGAGATTCTCTGACAAGGCAAGTTCCACTTCATTTAAGACGCAAACAGATTTAATGCGAGGCCCGAGACCGTTTCGCCCACTCGGAAAGTAAGTAGGTCCACGCCACGGAGAGAACTAAATCGGAAGCCTCTCCACTAACATCTCAAACCAAGTAAGCCATCACTCGGAAAGGATTATCATAGCAAAATGACCGAGTAAGCTATCACTCGGAGCACTAAGGTATGCAAGTAGTGCTCAAATGACTCAAAACAGCGACAGGAGGGGAAACCACCTGAAGCTAAGTAAACTAGTTGTGAAGGAATTGCATTCCGAAGCGTGACGCAAACGGAAAATATTGTATTTATTAATTACTCGAGAAAAGTTCTGAGTAGTTAACTCGCTATTAGTCCGTCTCTAACAAAGATTGCCATATCACTAGTATGATAAGGTACAGGGGGTAAAGACTTGATATCCCACGTGGTATGATCGAAAGCTCAATTTTTGGTGCCTTAGAATATCAACTTTACAAATCTGGTTCATATGGAGTTTAAGGCCTTTTACTCCGAGACAGGCCCTCCGTTGCCTCAGTCCACCTCTTCCGAGAGACGCTTGAGTGTCACCAGATTTTTCCGTTAAACTGCCCAAACCATGTTCGAGGGAAAAGTTCAAATATCAGTAAAGTCCTTCCGGGCCTCTTATTGAGTTTAAACTTCATATACCTCATGAATCTTGATGGCATGGATCGATTCAATCACGAGCACCTGAGCACTTGGGGGCTACTGTCATGGTCATACCAAAGGTATACCCTTAAGCACCATCTTTCAAGGGGTATCCTTAGTTATACGATCTCCCAAAATAACCCAAGAAATAAGAAGAAATCACTAAAACATAAAAGAACGAGAGAATCTCCGAGTAGTAAGTTACTTGGAAGAGGCAACTATCTCTGATTAATCGTTTACTTGGAGAATAAATTACCTCCGAGTCATCCTCTACTCGGAAGAGGGAACCGACGAGCTGCACGCTACTCGGAAGAGGGAAGAGCAACAGACACAAAGCATTGAAGCCAGAGGCGTTTCTTCTCTCTTAATTAGTAGTAATAAGCAGACCATTTCCTGTAATTAATATAGGAATTTACTCCTGTACTTATGGCCCATTTACTAGGGCATGGAAGGGGTAGGGTCGCACTCTATGTAAGCCCACCCCCCCGGTCCTAGGGAAGGGCACGCGTAACACATATTTCTAATACCTTGAGCAAGAACAACCCAGTACGCATGGGATAGGATTAAGTTTTTTATCTCCAAGGAGAGGCCCAACCTGTATAATTCTCCTTTGCGTCAACATCTCTACGTACAGATTCATATAGATCCTGTTACACCCGTATATCTATTGTCAAGATTATATCCACTACAATGAGCATGACGAGCAGATGCCCGTGACAACGCTCACCCTGGTGGCATTCGACGCGGCTCTATGGATATGCAAACAAATTCCAAAATTTGCAGAAGGAACAAACGTTACGGCTGACGTGATCGCTTGTCCTCCTTCTAGCGCCATCTATCGGGGGGTTCTTTTCTCACGCCCTCCTTTAAGCGCCATTATCTATCAGGCCAGAAGTTGGGGAGAATAGCGGCAACGCTGCCCCGAGGTCACCTTCCAGGAGGGCTCCTATCGGAAGGGCACGGCCCGGAGACCGAGCGGGACGGGGAACACAAGGGTTTACCCAAGTTTGGGCCGGTCGCAGACTAAAATCCCTACTCCTGCATGTGTGATCTTGTTTGCTAGTGATGGTGAAGAATACAGTACAAGGTGATATTCTGGGTGAAGATAACCTATGCTACACTCCACTACACTCTCTTCTCCTTGGTGGGGCTGATCGCCCTCCGAAAGGGAATCTTTGAGAGGTCTCCCGACAAGTTCTTGGGTTGAACTCGTCCTCTTCCTAGTTGTGGATTCTCCCATGGATGAATCCATTTGGGTGGTGGCTTCTCCTTCTAGCGGATCTTCCTTCTTCTCTTCCTTCTTTTCGTTTCTCCTCCTTGCCTCTATTCTTTTTCCTTCTTCTTCTTTGTCCTCCCTTTTTCCTCCCTTTTTCCTCCCTTTTGCCTCACCTTTGCCTCTCCTTTGCCTCTTGCCCCCCTTCTGATGTGTTTGGCGTCTACCTTTTATAGAGCAAGGGGCTCACCATACTCCCACTAACAGCCACAGTAAGGGTGGTTATTTTATACTTGTGGACGCGAGGCGTTCCGAGATCTTCCGGGAAGCTCCCGTGTCGTTGGGGATGACTAGAGCATGCATGGGCTGAGTAGGAACGAGAGATCTTGCCAGGTGTAGGAGCCTCCTGTCAGCGGTGTATGCTTGCCCTCTAGCACATTGAATGTGATGTGCTCTTTGTCGGGCGGTGGGAGCCAGCTCGATGGCGCCAACCTTCCGGAACTGATCCGAGGCACTCCGCCATGTGCCTAGCGCGGTGTTCCCGGCATCTCCTTGCTGGAATATTCCATGGTTGCTCTTGAAATGTCCGAGAGGTGTGGTAGGAACCTAGGGAAACATGGTACCCCAGTATCCGGTTACCGACATGTTCCATGCCCTTCTTGAGGGGAAATTGGAATCTTATAGTCCCTTCTTTCATCTCGATGATAGCACTAATGGTGCAAAGAAAGGGTCTTCCCAAAATAATTAGACATGAGAAATCACACTCAATCTCAATGACAAGAAAATCAACGGGAGCATAATTATCATTGAAAAAAATAAGCACATCATCAATCCTTCCTAAAGGTTTCTTTACGGAAGAATCAACAAGACGAACACCAAAAGAACAAGGATCAAAATGTTTCAATTCAAACATATCATACATTATTTTGGGTAAAACGGAGGCACTAGCTCCAACATCACATAAAGCAAACCAAGAAAAGTTATTCAATTTGATCTTCACCATAGGATCCCAACCATCTTCTATATTTCTAGGAATAGAGAATTCTAATTTAATTATCTCCTCCCTCGCCTTGATAAGAGCATTATTGATATGCTCGCTGAAGGCGATGTAAAGTGAACTAGTGTGGGGGTCTTTGGCCATTCTTTGGAAAAACTTAATGACTTCGGAGAGGCTACAATTATCAAAGTAAAGTTCACTACCATTAATTAAAGTGGTGGTCATATCATCTAAGCTCATTCTCTCTTTGGTAGTCTCTAAGTTCAGGAACCTTCTTGTCCTAAGGTTGAGGTTTTAGCATCACCATTGTTGGGTCCATTAGGTGGAGTAGGGATATGGTGGGTGCTAAAACATTTTAGGTACTCAACAACATGTAAAGTAGTAAGTATGGTGTGTGTAGGAAGGTTCTTAATCTCTCTCCCTATTCTTTCTCTCTAGCCCATCTATCCTTAAATTTGGCTTGCATTCTAATGTTCTCATTAATTTGCACTTGGATATCATTCATAGGTGTGGTTTTCTTCTCCTCAAGAGGAGATGTCCTAATTTTGAGGGAAATTTTGTCAACCTTCAATGTGAGACTATCAAGTTTGTCTAATTTTTCCTCTACATTCCTCAAGGGGAGAACTCCTTAAGCATGATCTCTAATACAAAAGTGGAGTTTTTGGTACTAGGACAAGTGTTGTTGTTCCCATAAGAGTTCTTTGAGGGGAACGGTCTAGAATTGTTAATACCAAAATTACTCCTATAAGCATTATTGTTGAACTTCTTTCTAGAAATAAAATTAACATTTATTTGCTCTTTCTGTTGATCAATCAAAGAATTTAAAGGAACATCACGAGGATCAATCGGAGCTTCCTTAGTAAGTAAAGACATGATCAAGTCAGCCTTACCATTTAAAGAGGAGATCTCCTCAACAGAGTTTACCTTTCTACCTACAGGAGATCGTTTGGTGTGCCATTGAGAGTAGTTTGCCATCATATCGTCCAATAGCTTCGTGGCAACACCAAGTGTGGTTGACATAAAGGTTCCTCCCGCGACTGAGTCTAACAGATTTCGCAAGGTAAATTTCAATCCTGCATAAAAAGTCTGGATAACCACCCAAGTAGTTAATCCATGAGTAGGGAAATTCTTAACAAAAGATTTCATACGTTACCAAGCTTGAGAAACATGTTCATTATCAAGCTGTCTAAAGTTCATAATGTTGCTCCTTAACTGAATAATCTTAGCAGGTGGGTAGTACTTCCCAATAAAAGCATCCTTATATTTATCCCAAGAATTTATGTTATTCCTAGACAAGGATTGGAGCCAGCCCTTAGCTCTTCCTCTCAAAGAGAAGGGGAAAATCTTAAGTGTACCAATATCACCATCTATTTCCTTATACTTTTGCATATCACAAAGCTCAACAAAATTATTCAAATGCAAAGCAGCAACATCTCCAGCACCGGACAATTGCTCTTCCTCTCAAGCAGGTTTGATATCATAGGAAGGCGCCGAGGTGGCGAGTGAAGAAATAGGAGTGCAAATAAAGTCACTGTTGTTGTGACTAGTGAAGTCACACAACTTAGTGTTTTCACTGGAACCCATAGTAACAGCAGCAAGCAAGAAGAAAGTAACTAATTTTTTGGGCTTTTTGGTATAACTCTCAAAAGAAAAAGCAAAAGCTAGAAAGTAAACTAACAAGACTAAAAAGCAAAGATAAAAGGTAGTGTGAAACTCCCCTATCTTGAAGACTGGAATCCCCGGGAACGGCCAAAAAATTTTAGCTTGATGGGTGCAGATAACACCTCCTCGTTGGTTACGCCAAGTGGAAGGTTATGTCTCTAGTAGGATTCCAAGCTCGACAAGAAGGTGGAAAGAAAACAATGGCGTCGTTTACAACCTTGAGGTTGCTTACTTGACCTTGACCTCGACACAAGACGCAAATAACTTTGCTCCCAACAAGTTGAGAAAGGTGGAAATCTCTCCGGCCTTGCTGTTTACAAAGGATCAAAACACAGGGGGAAATAATATTTGGTGCATGATGGGGATCAGCCCCGGCAAATCCCATGGTCAGGGACCCTGGGTTAGTCATAGAGAAGGAACAGGTTGGACGATACTCGTCGGCTAACAGGAGAAGCACTTCCTGCTCGATATTATTGCGTGAGGGGGCGATTACAGGGGAGGCCAAGGCGAGTTCTCGCAAGACCAGGAGTAGATTGTGTATTGGCTCCCTCTCGACGTCTCCCCTCCCAGCCTTTATATATTAGGCTAGGTCTCGGGGGGTCCTTGCTAGGTTACAAAGATAGTTTCCTAGTTCTATTCTTGCCTTGTACGCCAAGTCGTGCCTTCCATACTAGTCGCGAAATCCTACGTCAGTGCTTGGTTGGGGCAGTCGTGGGCCTGTCGTGGCCTCCCGATGGGCCTTCTGTCTTTATATGCGCCGGGTAACGTCATACGCAAGAGTCGTGCGGTCACCCCCTTGTCAGTAGCCCCCGAGTGCCTGGGGTATTCGAAGAGTCGCATAGGGACTCGAATTCGTCAGCGCTTTATTGTTTGTAGGCGCGACATTGCCGTGGGTCATTGGCAGTTTTGAGCCATGACAGTACCTGTTTCGAGGGATTGCTAAGCTGAAAAGGGCCCAAGGAGTCGACTGGTCGAGCCTTGGTGAATTGCGCTAGTGGCAAACACCGCAGTAGCCCAATCAAGCTCACGTCCCTCGACATGAACTTGGAACGACCGGTGTCTAGCAAAGTCATGCCGCAGCAGGTCTTATAGGATGAATTGCTGCCAGTCTAAGAAAATAGCCTGAGCACGTCCTCTCGGCTCTTTTTATCATGCGAGCGCATGGAAAAGTTCGGGAGTGAAATCGCTCTGCGGCAAGTCCCGGCCCGACCGTTCTGTGCAGCGTGGTCTTACCTACACGCTAAGCTTGCATGGCATCTGGGTACAGTGTGTCGTAGCCCAGGCATAATTTTTTTTGTAGAAGCACGGAGCCTAGTTAGCGATGCACCCACTTGGAATAAACAATCAAGTGAGATATTTAGCAGTCACTCGCGGAGCTTGTAGTGAACTCAGGCGAGGGAAATAAGAAAGAACCCACTCGGAAAGTCGTCAAGTGCGTGAGTACATCATATTGTTGAATTGCTGAGTCTTTTTGCGAGTAGTCACTCGAATGCTTCACTGACTTCAGGGTGAGGGAGCACCCGAACTCTGAAAGTACGTTGTTTCTGTTGGTGCGAGTGATAACTCGAGCACATCTTTGCCTTCTGGGTGAGGGAGCACCCGAACTCGAATAAAGGTACTCCCAATGGGAGTAAGAGATTTTTAGAAATAGAAAATTTTGACATCAAGAAGTAGGTGGCTTTTGGAGTCTTTTGGTTTTTTTCCAATTGCTTTTATCTTGATCCGTCTCTCTTGAGATGTCACGCTTATATGCATTGTCATGTTGTTTGGTGACCTATGATGATGCTTGCTTTTTTGATCCGTCGCGTCTTCTGGCCCGTCATAATGACGATTTGGACGTCGTGCTGCCTGTTGCCTGTTGGGTTTCCAAGGCTTGTGTGGGAAACAGGAAATATTTGACGTATCCATTAAATAGTGCTGACTGTGTGAAGGCATCTTCTCTTGGAATTTGTAACGCCCGGCTCGTTTGTTCTTTGAAGTAATGATGGCGCCACCTGGGCTTCTGTGTGTTTTCCCTGGTTTGCCCTGTGATTGTGTTGTAAATACCTCCTATGGTTGCCTGTCCTTGGCATCCACTCTTCCCGCCTTTCTCTTCTGCTTCTTCTTCATATGGCACCCAAGCGTGGTGGTGGTGTGACTGGGCGAGGTCGTGGCCGCACGCCTCGTTCTGCGCGTGGTGGATGTCGTGTTGTTGAGTCGGCACCTTCTTCTTCTTCCACGGAAGAGGGTTTTTGGCGCTATGACTTTCTATAGCGTGTTCTTAACCGGAATGCTGCCCGGATTCCTCTCCCGTTCTCGTTTGCCTCCAATGCTTCTGAGCGTAATTTGAGGGGTTTCTAGCTCCGTCTTCATGGATGCGCTCGGTCTTCTTCTTGGGTAGAGTTGGAAGTTGATAATTCATCCTTGATTTTCCTTGGGTCTGGCTGGAGGGCGTTTTCTCGTCGGTTGAATCTCCGCGACGGAGATAGCCTTTGCTGTCGTTTTGATGGCGAAGATGCTCTTACTGTCCGTGCATTTGATGCCGGTGGCAATCGTCCGGATCCATACTGGGAGTAAACAAGCAGTGGTGATTCCGATGGATCGAGTGGTGGTTCGCCTGCTTCTCTCTTGTCTTGATCTTCGGCTGACTCCTCGGCTGATGGTGCTTGCTCCTCTAGTTCTAAGGATGAGCTGGACGTCAATCCGGTCGGTAAGCGGCTGCGTCAGTAGGAGAGGGACCTTGTAGAACTGGAGGACAACGACCTGCTTCTTCACGGACAGAGTTGCTACTTTGTTTGTGGTACGAAAGTGCCAATTATCTCAGCATGAGCATACATGTAGAATTCAGAATTCCTTTGGATAATTGTAACCCGTCTTGTAGTTGCTCGGGTCCTTCTGTAGTGATAACTGTCTTTTGACTCCTTTGTAATGAAAAAAACTGTGCTCAACTCCTTTGTAATGAAGACTGCTTTCGATTCCTTTGTAATGAAAAACTGTCTTCGACTCCGTTTTAATGAAAACTGTCTTCGACTCCTATGTCAAGGAGAACTGTCTTCGAATCCTATGTGAAGAGAACTGTCTTCGACTCCTTTGTGATGGGAATTGTCCTCGACTCCTTTGTAATGAAAATTGTCCTTGACTCCTTTGTAATGAAAAATTGTCCTCGACTCCTTTGTAAGGGAGAACTGTCTTCTACTCCTTTGTAATGAAAATGTCCTTCGGGTGCGCGGCAGCGCTCCCGATGGGAGTAGCCCCCGAGGCTACATTTGATTTGTAGAATCAGGCGTAGGTTGTGATTTTTGTCTACCTGAGCTGTCCTTTCCCGTTGCTATTTATTGCAATTTTTTGATCGGGTGTGCGTCAGCGCTCCCGATTGGAGTATCCCCTGAGTCTTTAGGTGATCGCTTGTGATCAGGTGAAGACTTAAAGAACTTTTGCGTTTATCGATATGATTCTTTTTGCGGAAAACTCTTGGTGAGTCGGAGGTGGTCTTGTGTTCTGGCTTCCCGGTGCTTGTGAATGAGGTCGCATTTCAGCGAGGATAGCGTCTCTCGGGGGGGGGGGGGTTTACGCTCGAGCCCCGAGTTCTTTTAAGTATAATCGCATGATCGAGGATAGCATCTCTTGGGGGGAGTTTTATGTTCAAGCCCCCGAGTGCTTTTAAGTATAGTCGCGTGAGCAAGGATAGCTTCTCTCAGGGGGGAGTTTTATGCTCGAGTCCCGGAGTGCTTTTACGTATAGTCGCGTGAGCGAGGATAACGTCTCTCGGGGGGAGTTTTATGCTTGAGCCCCCGAGTGCTTTTAAGTATAGTCGCATGAGCGAGGATAGCGTCTCTCGGGGGGAGTTTTATGCTCGATCCCCCGAGCGCTTTGAAGTAAGGTGTTTGGGCAGCATTATTTTATTTCTTCGAGTGTTTACATGGGTTTCCGATCGGTGCTGCTTCCGATGTCACTGACAATGCCTAGAGGACTAGTGATAGAACAGGCTTAGGTTCGCTACGTTCCATGGATTTCCCACGTCCTCATTGGTCTTCGGTTTCTTCAACCTGTATTCGTCTCCTCCTATGACTTCCGACATGATGAACGGCCCCTCCCATTGCGGGTCAAGCTTGTGCACTTTTTCCTGTATTAGTCGTAACACGAGGTCTCCTTTGGTGAACGTTCTGGTTCGCAGGAGACTTCTTTGATATGTGCGCAGTTTGTCCTGGTAACCTTCAGATGTTGTGATGGATGTGTCCCATGCTTCGTCTGCTGTGTCTTTGTCGTTCTGCAGTGCTTCTTCTGCCTCTTCCTCTTCGTACCCTGAGATTTTGGGAGCTCCGAATTTTAAGTCGTGCGGCAGTACTGCTTATGCCCCGTATACCAAGAAGAAAGGTTTTTACTGGGTTGAGCTGTTTGGGGTGGTGGGCAGGCTCCATAGTACTGCGTGGAGTTCCTCTACCTAGTTGCCTGCGGCTTGTTCTAGTGCTGCTAGGAGTCGTTTCTTTATTCCTCCGCATACTAGGACGTTTGCTTTCTCCACTTGGCCGTTGGACTGTGGGTGTGTGTCGGGACCCGGGGTTAGCGTATGTAATTCCGGTCACAATGCAATCACATGGAGAGACGAGAGCCGTACCCACTTGTCTAAGAAGACAAGGCCAAGCACAGATCACTCTCGGTAAGCATCGAACGTGAGGGGCATCCCATCCAGGCCGGATGATCAAGTGAGATGGGTCCTCATCGTCCGCTCACAAGTCTAAATGCTTATGAGTGGAGAATCCCATACTCATAGACAAGTCGCCTCAACCATGTTATCGATTGAATCATAACCATTACATAGACTTACTCCAGCCCGATCACTTAGTCGGGGTCCAGGGCGGGCTCGATCATACAACAAAGTGTGCACGTGACAGAGTCACGAGCAATCGCATCGCGATGCCCCAAGCGGCGCACATCTAAGGGTCACTTGGTGTATAAAAGACCGCCAGCCAGATCGCAACTAAGGTCACGAAAACCCATACTAAGACATGCATGTTATAATCATACACGCAGCACACATGTCTAGTATAAACAGATGGTAATCACAACATGAACTCTATAAACTCATAGTATTTATAACTTCTGCTAAACAAAGCAGACATAGTAGTTGTATTACAAGCAGAGATCACATGGATGTGATCCAACATTACATCAAGCATCAACGGAAGCAAATTATGTCTTAGTAAAAACAAGGTTAACAAATGTCTTAAGAAGCCTGAAAGAAAAATACAACGACCCTCCAAAGGGCACAGGCTGCTGTCTGGAACTATATGACCTGGTCCACGTCGAGCTCGAGGTAGAGGCCACCATCAGGGTCAGTGGTCTCGTCTCGAAAACATAGAATAAGCAAACGTGGGTACAAAGACGTACTCAGCAAGACTTACATAGGAACTATACTACTCATGCACATGTATGAAGGCAAAGGGAGGTGGGGTTTCACTTGCAGAAGTGCCAGCTTTGACTTGGCTAGTCCTGTACTACGAATACCAGAAAGAGGTAAGGAGCGTACACGAGTCCAAGTATCAAGTCTCCAATCAATACACCACTATGGATACTTCCTCGACTTCCCCACGAGGAAGCACGCCATAGCACTCACACTTATCTTGGCAAGTTTTAAGAGTAACCGTTCAAGTTGTCTATGATCAAGTAAAGGTCTCCAAGTAGTCCATAACCGCGGACCTCGCTATTCTAATAGTTCATTAACCCTGCAGGGGTGTACTGCTACACACACGCCTCATCAGTTACCGCCTAGGGATGGACCCTTCAAGTGAGTACCGGCGAGGATTCTGCCACGACACTTCACTCACAGCACCACGTCTAGTCTTAGGGAGTCGCCTATTTGAGTTGGGACCACAATCGGAATCCGGCCGATTTTTCTGATGCGGACTCAAACGTTGTGTGACCGCCATCAAGCTTAACTTGATCATGATCACTTGATTCAACGTGCCCACAACCTACGCCAACCACTTACCTTGGTTCCACCTGCTTGAGATCGTTAAAGGGCGAACTACTTGTGATTCCTGGACAGGTCCGGGGTGAGGTACTAGGCCGAGAGGGGTCAGTGAGCCCAATGTGTGGTTATACTCTTAGTCTTGGATAACAACACAAGAACTCGGGCTTAAGGAAGTGTTCAACGAGAAAACCCACTGTGTACTCCTACACAGCCTCTCATCGTTCACCATTGTTTAGGGTAGATTCACCAACACGTTACCACCATCATTCACATGATCACTACCATCCCGACTGACATCAAAGTAGCCTCAGGTAACAACTCTAAGCATGCAATAAGCTATAACAGTTGCAGGGGCCACATGATATCAACCAACTCCTACATCTGCTAGGATTGTGGTTTGCTTACTACTGTGAAAAAATGATAGGTCATGCAAAGGAATGGGTTTAACTAGCGGTAGAATGTATCACGGTGACATCCTAAACATGCATTTGCGAGAATGAGAGGGAACTGGGATTTTATCGACATGATCAAAGAGGGGGTGCTTGCCTTGCTGATGATCACGAGGTACTGTACTCCTGACGTGAGGTTGAACTCGTCTCCGAGATCAACTCTACCGAGAAGATTCAATCACCGAAGCACTGAAAGTAATGCACATTCAACATAGTACAATGCACAATCAATATGCAAAACATAGCATGGCAATGTACTGAGGTGACCTTTGTTTAAATTGCAACATGTTAATTGAAGTTGATTTGAAAAGTGAATTCAAAATCAAACTCCAAATGGTATAAAATTAGGTCAACTTGCATTTGCTAATGTTTGTTTATTGAAAATCAATTGGTCATGTGTGTGAAATGCCTCTGAAGTGTAAGTGATCACTTTTGCATTGTATTGGTTGAATTTCAAATGAGCATTGCATTTTATTCGATTTAACCCAAATGATCCAAATAGCAAAATGCTACTGGTTCATCAAGATAACTTGTTCAAACATGGTTGAAAGTTTGATATTTGGATAGAGCATTTTATTCTGATCAATTTTCATATAAAAAACATTTCAATTGGAGTTACGGTTTAAAAGATATTCAATTTCAAAGTTTTGAATATTTTTTGGAATTTCTGGATTAAATTAAATGATTTTGTAATTACTGCGTCAGCACTGCATCATGCTGACGTCAGCGGTTGACTGGTCAACTGACCAGTGGGGCCCGGCTGTAAGTGACTGAGGGTTAATTGTTTTCTGTTTAATTTTAACCCGTGTTAATTATTGGCTGGGGCCCATCCGTCATAGACTGGGGGGGTTGGTTAGGCAGGGGATTATAGGGCTAATGGCCAGGCTGGCCGGCGGCATGACGCCGGTGGCTTTGGCCACGGTGGCGCTCGCCGGAGTCGAGCTCCCGGGCACGGGGAGGCACGGGGAAGGCACCAGGACGTAGCCCGCGTCCTCCCGCATCTGGTGATGCACGAGAGGGACCTCGAAGAGGTCCCGGGCCACGGCGGCGACGAACCCGCGGCGGCCGGAGCTATTGTCCACGGTGGGATGTCGAGGCACGGTGCGGGGAGGAGAAAGGGGAGGGGGATCGACGCGCAGGGATCACCGGAGCGTGTTGAGGGGCACGACGGGGCCGGAGACGGGCTGTCCGTATAGGAATTCCTCGCCGGAGCTCTCGGTGGCTGGCGGCAGCTCAAAGAAGATGGCATCGCTCCTCTTGGTGCTGGGCTCGAATCAACGGCGCGGGTCGGCGAAGTCGAGGACGAGGAAGATGTTGGACAAGGCGGCTCGGGCTATCTCGGCCTGTGGCCGCGTCGGTGCCCGGAGGCCGCTCCGGCTGGGTATCGGGGTTGCGCGGGATCCCATCGGGGAAGAGAGAGGGAGGGTCAGATAGAGGGGGAAAGAGACCTGGGGGTCTCCAGGCGTCGTCCACGTGAGAGAGGAAGAGGGGGGAGGCAAGCAGGAGGTGGCTGCAGCGAGGGCATGCTCGCCATGAAGCGCGCGGCGCGGTCTGCGTTCCTTCTGGCAAGAGGAGGAAGACGACAGGGAGGTAAGTGGGCCGGCCCAGGTGGGCTTCGCTCTATGCGAAAGGTAAGAGTCTCTTCTCTGGTTTTATTTTTATTATTTCTGTTTATTTGTTTGCCCTAATAAAATTAATAGCTAGGGCATTTATAAAAATCCCCAATTATTTTTATAAAACCTAGGTGACCTTATAGTAGTCAACCCCAAGTTTTGGGAATTTTTGAAATTCAATTTATTTGAATTCCAATTCAAATAGACATTGGATTTAATTTCCAAGCCACTGTTTGGATTTTTGAAAAATCTATGAGCATGGGATTAATCCCAAATCACTTTTAAAATGATCACACTCATTTTTAGGACTTTTCAACATATCCAAAAGAATTTTGGAAAAAGTTTTATTTTTGGCCTTTTATTTAATTCAATTAGGGCTTTTCTTTTCCCCATTTCCTTTTCTTTTGCAAATTTTTTTTATGATGCAAAAAAAAATGCAAGCTAGGTTAAACACAAACCTAAATTAGGATTCTGACAGTGTGCGACTGATGCGTAGTTGATTTTGATGCCCGTCTCTTGACATAAGTTTTGGAATTCTGCTAATGTGAAGTTTCTACCATTGTCTGTGATGATGTTGTGTGGTACTCCGAATCTCAAGATGATTGACTTGATGAAGTTAACTGCCGTGAGGGCTGTTGAGCTAGTGATTGGTACTGCTTCGATCCATTTGGTGAACTTGTCAACTGCGACTAGTAGGTGTGGTCGTCCTACTTTTGAGGATTTCTTGAGTGGGCCTACCATGTCGAATCCCCATGTGGCAAATGGCCATGACAACGGTATGTTTTTGAGTTCTGATGCTGGGGCGTGTGGCCTGCTGGCGAACTTTTGGCAGGCGATGCAACGCCGTACGATATCCTCTGCATTTCTCATAGCGGTTGGCCAGTAGAAACCTGCTCGAAAGGCTTTGGCCACGAGTGCTCGACTTCTTGCGTGATGTCCGCAGATGCCTTCGTGAATCTCGAGCAGTAGGGCTTTGCCATCTTCTTCGTCTATACACTTTTGGAGGAACTAAGAGATGCTGCGCTTATAGAGCTGCCTGTTGATTACTGTGAATGCTTTAGATCATCGACTAATGCGTCGGGCTTCTGCGATGTCTTGTGGTAGGGTGCCCTCGCTTAGGAATCGAAGGAAAGGTTTTACCCAGGCTGGGTCTTCGAATGTTGCTGGTTCTTCGGCTTCGGTTGCTAGGCTGCTTGTGCCGTCGGCTGTGCTCGTTGCTGCCACCTGTGCCGGTTCATTTGTGTCATCTTCCTCTGCGACTGCCTTGGGTGCCGCTGGCTTTGCTTTGATTGGTCTCTGGTTGATGCTCTCGAGGAAAACACCTCGTGGTATAGGTCCTCGAGTCGATCCGATGTTCGCAAGTTCGTCGGCTTCTGTGTTATTTTCTCTGGGGATGTAGTTTAGTTTTCAGCCGTCGAATCCTCCTTCTAGTGTGTTATAGATCTTCTGGTAGGTTATCATGTTGTCTGCGATTGCGTTACAGTCTCTCATCGCCAGCTGGACGATGAGGTTGGAGTCGCCGTAAATCGAGAGACGAGTAGCGCCGCAAGTTTTTTCCATGCGCATGCCGTGGAGTAGTGCCTCGTATTCTGCTTCGTTGTTGGAGGCGTTGCTGAAGTTTATCTGGAGGATGTATTTGAGCTTCGTTCCTTTGGGGGAGACTAGTACAACGCTTGCTCCGGCTCCTTGCTGTCTTTTGGATCCGTCGAAATACATCGTCCATGAGTTGGATAGGTCTGGGGGACTTGGTGTTTGGACCTCTGCCCACTCGACCAGGAAGTCTGGGAGTACTTGGGCTTTGATAACTGTTGGGCGTTTGAACTACAGATCTCGCGGGCTGAGCTGCATGTTCCACTCAGCGACTCGGCCGGTCGCTCCGGGATTGTTGAGGATGTCCGCGAGTGGTGCACTGCTCACAATTGTGATGGAGTGTTCGTCGAAGTAGTGCGATACTTTCCTGGAGGTCATGATAATTGCGAGAAGGAGCTCCTGGTTGTGCGGGTATCGTTGTTGTGGCTTTGTGAGTAGCGTGCTGGGATAGTAGATTAGTCTTTTTATGCTATGGATTTTGTCTTCTTCTGCGCGCTCGACGACGAGCACCGTGCTCACCACACTGCTGCGCGCTGCTATGTAGAGGTACAACTTCTCTCGTTCTTTAGGCACCGCCAAGATTGGTGGGGTCGAGAGGGTTTTCTTTAGGTCTGCGAATGCGTTGCGGGCTTCCTCAGTCGACTCGAATTTTTCTCCTTTTCTCAGCAGTTTGTAGAACGGTAAGGTCCTTTCTCCTAGCCTGTTGATGAAACGGCTCAATGTTGCGAGTTTTCCTGTGAGTTGTTGCACGCCTCTGATGTTGGTTGGCCCTTGCATCTTGGCGATTGCTTGGTCCTTTTCTAGGTTTGCTTCGATTCCTCGGGAAGAGACCATGTACCCGAGTAGTTTTCCGGCTGGGACGTCGAACACACACTTTTTTGGGTTGAGCTTGATTCTGTACTTGTTGAGGGCCGCGAATGTTTCTCGGAGGTCGTCGAGTAGCGTGTTTTCGCTGTAGGTTTTGATGACAATGTCGTCTACATAGACCTGGATGTTTCTGCCAATCTGGTCTCTCAATCATGCTTGTATCATTCGCTGGTACGTGGCTCCTGCATTTTTAGGCCGAAGGGCATTGTTTGATAGCAGAATACGCCGCAGGGGGTGATGAACGAGGTGTGATCTTCGTCTTCTTCCTTCATCCTGATCTGATTGTATCCTGAATATGCGTCGAGAAGGATAGGAGGTCGCATCCTGCTGTGGAGTCGATTATTTGATCGATTCTCGGCAGGGGGAAGTGGTCTTTTGGGCAGTGCTTGTTGATAGGACCATAGTGGACGCACATCCTTAGTACCTCATTGTCCTTTTTAGGGAGTAGGACTGTGTTTGCTATCCAGGTTGCTTTTTCGTCTCTCGGATGAATTGTGCGTCGAGTAGTCAGTTGACTTCTTCTCCGATTGCTCTGAGTTTGGGCTCTGAGAATCGTCGCAGAGCCTGCTTAACTGGCTTGGTGTTTGGCTTGATGTGGAGCGCTTGTTCTGCAAATTCTCGCGGTATTCCTGGCATGTCGGTTGGGCGGTTGCTTGTTCTTCTTGGAGGTGGGCATACACGCGGACCGTCTTTTCTGGGTCTGTTGGGTGGTCTTGGTGTGTGATTGTGTCGCTGTCGACGCTGAAATCGCGGTTGAATTCTTTTGACTCGCTTCGGCTTGCCAGCGGAAATTTTCTTTTCTCTGTTACCATGGCTATTTCTGTAAGGCCCGATATGCGGTACTATTCCAGATCTAGGTGTTTCCACCCAGATCCGGGGACGAAGCACATATCGGTCCCACCGCGACATATGATAGTCATATGCCCCGGGTTTCAAACATGATATCACAACATTACAGATAAAAGGATACAACATCTCATACAATCGGCATACAACTGCCTCAAATACAATACAACACCGGAAGATATATGTCTGAGTACAGACTACAATCAAATGCCTAGTGGCAAAGAGAAAAACATCGATCCCATAACCACACGGGTCCAGGCCCTCCGCCGGGATCCGCCTAACTAGTCGTCGTCGAGTCTCCACGTGAAACGTCGATCACCATACCTGTTGTCGATTAAAACCCTGAAAAGAGTTTGGGGGTAGTATCATGAGTACAGAGGTACTCAGCATCCAACTGTAGTGGTCATCTGACCCAGCAAGGACTTCATCACTCGTCATTCTAGGACAACTAGTAGTTTACCGTAAGGAAGGGGTAAGTGGCGAGGTTGCTGCCGCACTAGCATTTATGAAGTGGCTAACGATCTAGAGAGTAAGATAAGAAACCAAGCATACGATGAGGAATCGCCTCCAACAAGTCTTGCTATCAACTACTTACGCAAACATAACACCTATCCTATCCTTGTCCTCCTCTTCGCATCCCGACGAAGAAGAAGCAGTCAAGGCACACACACACGTTGATCAAGTTATATTAAGATTATCTTAGTTGTTGTTGTCTATGAACAAGGAGTAGGTCTCAAGTCATCCATAACCGTGGACACGGCTTCTCGAAAAGATTTAACCCTGCAGGGGTGTACCAACTGCCCATTACAAGGCTCCGCACGCACGCCCATCTCTCTCAGTTGCTACCCATCACAGGCAACCATTTTATGATTTAGTTCCAAGAGATCCGAAATGACAGGTCCCTCTAACTAACAACGAACAAATCCGGGTGGCCCCCGGTGAGTCGACATCCAGCTCAGGAGCCGGCCGCTCTCTCGATCTGGTCTCTACCGTCTGTTGCAGGTTTGGATAGCCGGTTAATCACACATGGGACACCGGGTCCTCAGTCGGACAAGGTGGGCCAGCAAGGGAACTATGTCCTAACTGGTCCAGGTTGGTTTGTAAACAACTGGCGGTCGACCAGCACACACACGGTTTCAAATGGTAAATCAGCTTGGGCCACCACTAGAAATGTTTGAAGCTAGGTAGGTAAGAAAAGGGGACCCCATAAAATCCCACACGCGGTTAGGCACGCTCAGTCTTAAAACCAATACCCGGAACTCAGGTCCTAGGTGACACGAATGGAACAAAGCGTCGGGGCGGGATAGCCTAGACCTTCCATCCTTCGTCGAGTATAGCCAACATTATAATAATCATGTCATCAACAACTATATAATAATGTGATATCCCAAACCAAGGAGTAATAGGGTAACATCGTAGCATCCTTAGCATGCATACTAAGCAGGGGCTGAGCAACGAGCAATAGTAACATAGCATTACAAGGTTTGCTGGGAAGGGACATGGCTGTATCAGTTTGAAAGAGGCTGTAAACATGTGGTAGGATCAAACATCGAACCTAACCTATACTAGCATGCAAACCGCTGGTTGAAATAGAATGGATCATAAGTAATGTATAGTCCTTGCCTGTTGATAAGTCGGGTTCCGAAGGTGTAGTTGATCGCAAGCTCGCATCGTCTCCGAGAGGTACCCGCGGAAGCACACAAGACGGTAAACACTGGAAAGCAATCAACGAGCAAGAAGCTATAACTACAAAGCAAACACGAGCAAGGATCAACAAGAAGGCAACACGAGAGATCGCACCTACCGTCGAGAGCGGTTACTAACAGGTTAAGTGGAGTACTCGTCACACACGACGATACCGCACATTTAGAAATGTTCGAGTTGTTTAGCGACAGGTGATCAACAAAGGTTGTTAACATGGCATATCACTCAAGCACGACATAGCACACAAACATGACAAGAGGTGAAGCATAAATAAACTAGCTAAGCTAGTCAATTTAAGTGGGATGAAATCCTAGACATGGAAAACTATTGCAGACCCCACGATATTTATTGCATTTGGTACTGTTTTTCACTAAAAAATACTTTATTATTTTATTTAGCAAGCAAGAACAGCATAAACACAATCTACATGCAATTCTAGTCAAGTTACATATAAAGAACATTTTAAACAGAGCAACGGTTAAAAAGTTTTTGCGGTTGCAGTTTACAGTGGCAGACGGTTGTAATTAGCAAGTAAACAGCAAGTAAACAAGCTCAAACATGGCAACAATCAACATTTTAATAATCTACGCGCAAAACGGAGCAACTTTCATGTAGAAAGCGTCTCCATCGGAGCTACCGATGAAAAGATAGAAGCATCGCAAAAATACTAATACCATCTGCCTAAAATTAATAAAAACCAAGCAGAAAAAAAAGCTAAACGGGCCGAAAGCTACTGGGCCCAACAGAAAATAGAAAAAAAAAGAAAAGAAAAAAATAAAAAAGGGGGGGCTGGGGCGCTCACCCATGGGCTCGGCCCATGTGGCCTGTAGAGGCGGATCGGGCTGTGTGGCCAAGCTGGGCCGCAGGAGCTGCTCGGGCCCACGTGGCTGGCGGTGGAGGCTGGCCTGCTCGCCCCTCGTTCCCGTCAGAACAGAGGCCGGCGGCGGCGGCTCCCGTCGGCTCCGGCGAGCGCGAGCAGGCGAGACAGCGGGGTGGCTCGAGGCCGAACAGGCGCGGGAGGAGGGGGCCCGCAGGCGGCTGCGGTCCTGGCCGGCTCGACGAAGCAGCGAGGTCGAGGTGGCCCGTGGCCATGACGCGGAGGAAGGAGGAGCTCGGCTCCATGGCGCGGCACGGTGGGGTTCCTGCAGCAGAAGAGAGAGGGGTGAGGGGAGAAGGGAGGAGAAGGAGAGGAACGCGGCGGGGCTGGACCTGGGCGCGGCGGCCGGAGCGAGGAGGCTACGGGCGGCGGCGCGGGCTCCTCGGGCGTGGGGTGGCTGCATGGAGGAGAGAGGAGGATGGGAGTCCAGGGCGCTAACGTGGGGCAACGAGGGCCGTCGGATCTTCGGATCTGACGGTCCAGGATGAATTGGGTAGTTTTTTTCAGATCTGGTGAAGCTAGGGTTACGAAAATTGGGGATATTTTCCAGATCTGGGGGCTGGTGGCTGCCTATTTTGTGGCTAGGGAAACCCTAGAAAGGGGTGGGAGTGTGGTGGTCTTTATATAGCCCCGGTGGCTGGCAGTTTGCAAAAACATCTCCGGTTTTTCTCTCGCGCGCGCGGTGTTTACGTTTCTGACCGCCGGGGGTCCGCAGTACCTCCGATTCGGGTAAAACTTCGAACTGCGCGATCAGCGCGTCGAGCCAGAAGCGTTTACCTCGCGCTGGAACCGTTCCGAGAACACTTTCCGGCGCGCTATAAAAATATCTCATTTAGTTATTAAACGGGGTTTTTCTGTCGGGACCCGGGGTTAGCTTATGCAAGTCCCGCTACGACATAGTCATATGGAGAGCCGAGAACCGTACCCACTTGTCTGAGCAGACAAGGCCAAGACAACACGTTCTCGGAAAGCATCGTACGTGAGGGGCATCCCATCCAGGCCGGATGATCAACTGAGATGGGTCCTCATCGTCCGCACACAAGTCTAAATGATATGGGTGATGAACTCCCATATTCACAGACAAGTCGCCTCAACCATACTATCGACTATCTCATAACTCTTACATAGACTTACTCCAGCCCGATCACTTATTCGGGGTCTAGGGCAGTGTCAGAACCCCAACTAGGGTAAGTGGTAGGTTTGAGTGCCCCTTTGCATCATGCAAAATTTTCAAAAGAAATCAAAAATGGGGAAAAGAAAGCCCTGAGAAATTAATTCAAATGGCCAGATAAAAATCTTTTTCCAAAAATCATTTGAATATTTGGAAAATTCCTATAAATGATGGTGATCATTTTAAAATTGGTTTGGGATCATTCCCATGCCCATGGAATATTCAAAAATTCAAAAGGTGCCCTGGAAATTAAATTTGACCCTATTTGAATTGAAATTCAAAATATATTGAATTTCAAAAATGTCCAAATTCTATTTATAAAATTATTTGGACATTTATTAAAAATGACTAGCTAACTTAATTAGTGGGGCCAACCTATTAGTGCGAAGGCCCACCTCTCCACTGGCCGGCCCAGCCCACCTCCCCCGCTTGTCTCTTCCTCCCCGCGCCCCGAAGGTGCTCGGTGGAATGCATGCAGCAATCCACCGACACCGCCGACGAGCCGCGGCCACGCAGCAGCTTCCTACGGCCACCTCTTCGCACCTGGAGGCTTCTGGGAGCCTCCCGCTCCATTTTCCCCTCCAGCGCATCTCTCCCTCGCCCTCTCTCGCTGCGCCCGCCGACAACCGAGCGACGCCGCAGACCGCTGCCGTGCGCATGCGTGCCCCCCGCCATCCCGAGCTCAAGCAAACGTGTCCATCGCCCTCGCCATTGTCGACTTCGTCATCAAGCAAACGATTGCAAGCCGAAGACCCCTGGAGCTGCCGAATCGGGTCGTCCTCTTCGACTCCGGCCACCGGAGTTCATCGACGAATTGGTCGCCGTTGAGCTCTCCCCGCCACCTTCAACTTGACCATCGAGCTCCCCGTGCTCCGGTGAGCGAAACCCCCCTAACCCCTGCCTTTTCTGCGCTCCCATCCACCGTGCCCGGACGAGCACGGGCTACCCCCTGGTAGTATCCCCGTGCCCAGCCGTGCCCGGAATCGCCTGCTCCAGTGAGCGCCGCCGCACAGGTGGACGCCGGCGGCTAAACGCCGATGAGAGACCGACGTGGCCTCTGTTAGGCCCTAATCCCCCCCCCCCACTAATCACCCTAGCAGTGCCTGCTAGGTGGGGCCAACCCCCCCTTAATCCTCTGTTTCTTTTAATTAAACAGAGATCAAGCAGTGGGCCACTGACAGGGTGGACACACATGTCAGCCCCCCCACTGATGTCAGCATTGCATCATGCTGATGCAATAAGTCAAATTCCAGAAATTTAGAAATGATTTTAATAATTACAGAAACTCCAGAAAAATAGCCAAACTTCAATAAATCATAGAAAATTCATATGAACTCCAAATTGGACAAATAATATATGAAAAATGATCAGCATAAAATTCTCTATCCAAATATGCAACTTTCAACCATGTTTGAATTGATTTTAAAATGGGACCAGTAGCTTTTGCTATTTGGCTTAAATGGAATTAATTCAAATTTAATTCAAATGCAATTCAAATTTGAACCATTGCAATACACCACATCTCACTTGTAATTCAGAAGCATATCACACATATGATCACATGGTTTCAAATGATCAAACATTTTCAAATACATTTTGGTTAAATTGAAATTCATATGTGGAGTTTGAATTTGCATTTCAAATGCAATACACTTCATTTAAATCAAATGTGCCACAAATGAGTAGCATTCACATCATGGACAACTATATCATGTGCTTGTGCATTCTATTACAATGTTGCCACTCTCTTGTTGATGATTGTGCCGGTAACAGTGCCTCCGAGAGGGTGATCACCCCCGAAGAAGAAGACCACCGTTAAACCCAGTGTATCGTCAGCAAGGCAAGCAAACCCCATTGATCATGTCTATAAAATCCCAATTCCCTCTCAGTCTCGATTATGCATGTTTAGGAGATCACTTTGTATCGATTCTACCGCATAGTTGAACCCATATTCGATGCATGACCTATCATCTTGTCACAGTAGTAATCAAACCAAAATCCTAGCTCACATAGGAGTTGATTGATATCATGTGGCCACTGCAACTGTTAATGTTTATTGCATGCTTAGTGGTACAATGAGGTTGCTTTTGATGTGAGTCGGGATGATGTTGAACATGGTGTTGATGAAAGTGAAACTGTGTCGGTGAATCCACCCTAATACAATGTGAACGATGGGAGGTTGTGTAGAAGTACACAGTGGGTTGTCTCGTTGAACACCGCCCTAAGCACCGAGTTCTTGTATAGTAATCCAAGACAAAGAGTACAACCACACATTGGGCTCACTGACCCCTCTCGGCCTAGTACCTTGATACGTGTCGACGTCCAAGAGTCACATTAGTTCGGGCTTTCCATTTGACATGTGCATAAAAAACGAAGGAAATGGTTGCATCATATAGATATGTGGGTGGACCTGTGAGGCAGGAAAACCATCTGCCAGAGGTGGCGTCTCGGTCACTTACATTGTTTGAGTCCGTTTCGTTGATCCGGCCGGGCTCTCGAGCGGAGGAAAACTCAAATAGTCGACTCCTGGAATAGACCGGTTGTGAGCAAAGCGTCGTGGTGAACATCCTCGCTGTCACCTCTTGAACGGTGGCGAGCAAAAGGCGGTAACCGACGGTCATGTGTGTGTAGCTTACACCCTTGCAAGGTTAACAAAACTATTCGAATAGCCGCGTCCGCGGTTAAGGACTACTTGGAACCTGTACCTGATTATTAGACAACTTGAACTGGATACTTGTAAAATACACCAAGATAAGTGTGAGTGCTATGGCGTGCTTTCTCATGGGGAAGTCGAGGAAGGCACCATAGTGGTGTAATTGGTTGGAGATGTAGTGGACTCTTGTACGCTTCTTACCTCAAGTCTGGTATTCGTAATTCAGAATTAGCCAAGTCAAAGCTGGCACTTCTGCATGTTGAACCCCACCTCCCTTTACCTTGATACTTGAGCATGAGTAGTATAGATCTGATGTAAGTCTTGCTGAGTACGACTTTGTACTCACGTTTGCTTATTCTATGTTTTAGATAAGAACCCGGACCCCGATGGAGTCACCGACCTGAAGCTCGATATTGACTAAGTTAGCATAGTCCCAGACAGCAGTCTGGTCCCTCGTGGAAGGGCATGTATGTTTACAAGGCTTCTCTAAGCCATTTGTTAAACTTGTCTGTACTCAGACCTAATTTACTTCCGTTGTATGATGTAATGTTGATCACAGACATGTGATCTTTGTATGCTCTAAGTGTATATCAATAAAGAGTACTTGTAGAGTTATGTGATGATACCTGCTGTTCATACTAGACATGTGTGATGCGTGTATGATTATAACATGCATGTCTTAGTATGGGTTTTCGAGACCTTAGTTGTGATCTGGCTGGCGGTCTTTTATACACCAAGTGGCCCTTAGATGTGCACATCTTGGGTCATCGCGATGCGATTGCTCGTGGCTCTGCCACGTGCACACTTTGTTGTCTGATCGAGCCCGCCCTAGACCCCGACTAAGTGATTGGGCTGGAGTAAGTCTATGTAAGAGTTAGGATCCAATCGACAACATGGTTGAGGCGACTTGTCTATGAATATGGGATTAACCACCCATAAGCATTTAGACTTGTGAGCGGACGTTGAGGACCCATCTCAGTTGATCATCCGGCCTGGATGGGATGCCCCTCACGTTTGATGCTTTCCAAGAGCATTCTGTGCTTGGCCTTGTCTGCTTAGACAAGTGGGTACGGTTCTCGGCTCTCCATGTGATTGTATCGTGACTGGAATTACATACGCCTATTCCGGGTCCCGAAAGACTTGGTATCAGAGCAGGACTGTCTGTAGGATTATCAAACCCTTGGTCGAAGTCGAGTCTAGCATTCTATAGTTATATAGTTACTTGGGTATAAAGGGAACAACGCAAGGCTTCTTTTTCTCCTTACCCTCATCGGTCTGAGTTCTGAGTCACCCTTATCTTTTCTACGAGATGATAGGACTAGGCTCATCTATGTCTTACTAGAACATCTCGTTGTTTGCCTCCTTGTAGCCGTAGGACAGTTGTGGTTGTCCAGAGTCTTCGTGTTTTGAGTTCCTTGAGGAAGTTCTATCCAATCTCCTCGAGGTTATCTTGATTTCCATTCCGGTGTAGCCGTTATGCTGCCGGATATATTCTGAGTTTCTGTGGATCTTTGCCTTTGCATTACAATCCTTCCGCCTTCATCATGTCCTTCTTGTCATTGATTCCATCGTACAACCTGTTCTGATTGTTGATCTTTGTCACACAGGATGTCAGGTGGAACTCGTAGTGCTGTTCGTCAGAATCGAGACGGTGTTCGGAATCAAAATGATGATGCACCTCCACCATCGCCTTCTGCAGCGGAAATCATGATGGAAGCTGAGAAGAATCAACGTGATCAAACACGCCTTCTGGAGCTCATCGAGCAGAATACCGCTCGTCAGCGTAATGTGGTCGTGAGCATTCAGGATTTCATCCTCCTCAAGCCACCGGTATTTCGATGTTCTTCTGAGCCCCTTGAAGTTGATGATTGGCTCCGTTCCATCGAACGTAAGCTTTATACTGCACAGGTTGCTCCCGATGATCGAGTTATATTCGTGGCATACTTTCTGGAAGGTGCTACTGCTGAATGGTGGGAGAACTATGTTGCGATGCAGCCGGATGGTCACCTAGTGACTTGGCAAGAGTTATGTGATGCCTTTCGAGGGTACCACCTTCTGGATGAGTTGATGGAGCGCAAGAAGGAAGAGTTCTGCAACCTGACTCAAGGAGAGATGTCCATTCATGAGTATGTGAGAGAATTCAACCGTCTTGCTCGGTATGCCCAAGATGAGATCACCACCGATGCCAGAAAGCAGGCAAGGTTCCGTAAGGGACTTAGCCCCATCCTTCGTCATGATCTCAACCTCATCGAATTTGCCACCTTTCAGGATTTAGTAAACAGATCCTTCAGAGCTGAGCATGGCAATGAAATTTTCGAGGAGGCTCGCAAGCATGCTCTTGAGCTTTCCCCTTCTTCCAGTTCAGCCCCTCAGAAACGCAGAATTTGGATTCCAACCAGAGCCATACCTCAAAACTTTCTGCAGAGACCACCATCCAATATATGCCATCCACCCCAACACATTATTCCACCCCGGAATGATGGTGTGCAACCAAGTAATCCCACTCCTAGAAATTCAGACAGGATATTCTTTAAGTGTGGTCTTCTAGGCCATTACTATCGTCAATGCCCTCAGGTCTTGATGCCACCACGTCATTCTCGACCCAAGCCTCCAAAGAAATCAACCACCAAAGCCTTTCCAGCAAAGGCTTCATCCACTAGTAGTGGTTGTGTGAACCAAATCTCCGTTGAGGAAGCCACTGATGCTTCTGACGTCATTCTTGGTACACTCCCAGTCAATCATGTCCCCGCCTCCGTCCTTTTCGATCCAGGAGCTTCTCATTCATTCATGTCGGAGAGTTATGCACTTCGTCATGAGTTCCCGTTTGAAGAAATGTTTTCTCCAATGATCATTCAAACTCCTGGTTCCAAATGGCAAACTAATAGAGTAAGCCATGGAAATCAAATTGCAATTGAGGGTTTAGTATTCCTTGCCTCACTTATAGCCCTCAAGTCTTCGGACATTGATGTCATCCTAGGAATGGATTGGTTATCAAGGCAGAATGCTTTCCTTGATTGTAAAGCCAAGTCAGTTAAGCTCACCCATCCTTCAGGCCAGACCATTGATTACACCTCACCCAGAACAAGAACCCAGGTGCATACTTTGAATGTGCTTCCCCTTCCTAACCTTGAAGACGTTCCGGTGGTTCGTGACTTCCCGGATGTCTTTCTTGAAGAGCTACCGGGGATGCCACCCGACAGGTGTGTAGAATTCCTAGTGGATCTTATACCAGGAACAGCCCCAATTTCCAGACGTCCATATAGAATGGCCCCACATGAGTTAGCTGAGCTAAAAACCCAACTTGATGCTTCGTTGGCAAAAGGCTTCATCCGCGCTAGCTCATCGCCATGGGGTTGCCCCGTTCTGTTCGTAACGAAGAAAGATGGAACAGAAAGGATGTGCGTAGACTATCGCCCGCTAAATCTAGCGATGATAAAGAACAAGTACCCACTTCCCAGGATCAATAATCTTTATGATCAACTTGCAGGATCCTCTGTCTTCTCCAAGATGGATTTGAGATTAGGCTATCATCAAATCAAAATCCGAAACGAGGACATTCCCAAAACGGCTTTTACTACTCGTTATGGTCTTTACGAGTACACCGTCATGTCCTTTGGTTTGACCAATTCCCCCGCCACATTCTCGCGCTTAATGAATTCGATCTTCATGGAGTACCTAGATAAATTTGTTGTGGTTTATCTTGATGACATTCTCATCTACTCGAAGAACGAAGAAGAGCACGCAGAACATCTTAGGTTGGTATTGATGAAACTTAGAGAGCACCGCCTTTATGCCAAGTTCTCCAAGTGTGAATTTTGGCTACCAGAAGTGACCTACTTACACCACGTGATTTCTGCGAAAGGTGTTGCAGTCAATCCCGAGAGAGTTCAGGCCGTCCTTGACTGGACTCCACCTGAATCGGTTAAGCAAGTTAGGAGTTTTCTTGGCTTAGCAAGCTATTGCCGCCGCTTTGTCGAGAACTTTTCTAAAGTTGCAAAGCCTCTTCCTGAACTCCTCAAGAAAGATAAGAAATTCCAATGGACCCCCAAGTGCGAGGAAAGCTTTCAAGAGCTAAAAAGAAGATTGACTTCTGCACCTGTACTTGCACCTCCAGACACCAAAAGGGATTTCGAGATCTATTGTGATGCTTCACGGCAAGGGTTAGGATGCATACTTATGCAAGATCGACATGTGGTAGCTTATGCTTCACGCCAGTTGCGTCCACATGAAGAGAACTATCCTACCCATGATCTTGAACTCGCTGCCGTAGTTCATGCCCTGAAGACTTGGCGACATTACATCCTTGGTAATCGTTGTGAGATTTATTCTGATCACCAAAGCCTCAAATATATATTCACCCAGCCAGATCTTAATCTCAGGCAAAGACGCTGGATAGAATTGATAAAAGATTATGACTTAGGAATTTCTTACACCCCAGGCAAAGCCAATGTCATGGCTCATGCACTAAGTCGTAAGTCGTATTGTAACAACCTTATGTTACAACAGTATCAACCACTTCTTCATGAGGAATTTCGAAAGCTCAAGCTCGAGATTGTTCCTCGTGGATCTATTTTCAACTTGGTGGCGAAACCAACACTTGAGGATCAAATCAGAGTTGCCCAAAGGCGTGCACGAGGTGTTCGCCGGATCAAGGAGAACATTGCTAGCGGAGTTGCTAAATGTTTCTCCACAGATAGCAAAGGAACGGTATTCTTTGAAAATCGTTTGGTAGTACCTAAGATTAGGGATCTAAGGCAACTCATCCTGAAATAAGCCCATGACACACCCCTCTCGATTCATCCTGGTAGCACAAAAATGTACCGCGATCTACGCCAGAGATTTTGGTGGACCAGGATGAAGAGAGACATTGCTCGATTTTTTGCTGAATGTGATGTTTGTCGTCGCATTAAGGCAGAACACCAAAGACCTGCTGGTACACTTCAACCTTTGCTTATTCCCGAGTGGAAATGGGACAAAGTCGGTATGGACTTCATCACCGGCTTTCCAAAAACCCAGAAAGGAAATGATGCCATCTTCGTTGTCATAGATAGGCTTTCCAAAGTTGCTCACTTCCTTCCCGTTCGCGAGTCTATAACTGCTAGCCAGTTAGCGGACTTGTATATCTCTAGAATTGTGTCTCCTCACGGTGTTCCTTTGGTGATCAATTCTGATCGTGGCAGCCTTTTCACCTCTAGATTCTAGGGAAGCTTTTAGAATGCTATGGGAACTCATCTATCCTTTAGTACAGCTTTCCATCCTCAGTCTAGTGGTCAAGTCGAAAGGGTTAATCAAATCCTGGAAGACATGCTCAGAGCTTGGGTTATCTCATTCGGAAAGAATTGGAAGAAATCTCTTCCATTTGCCGAATTTTCTTATAACAATAGCTTCCAATCTAGTCTGAACATGGCTCCTTTTGAACTCCTCTATGGACGATGATGTCGAACACCCTTGAACTAGTCAGAAACCGGTGAAAGACAACTCTTTGGACCGGATATGATCAAGGAAGCAGAAGAGCAAGTTCGCATTGTTCGTGATCGTTTGAAAGCCGCCCAGTCTCGTCAGAAAAGCTACTATGATCGTCATCATAGAAAGGAGAGCTACAATCTGGATGAGAAGGCTTACCTTTGGGTTACTCCTCTGAAGGGAACCCAAAGACTCGGTATCAAAGGCAAGTTGTCCCCACGTTACATCGGACCTTTCTTCATTCTCTCTAAACGTGGAGAAGTTGCCTACCAACTTGAACTACCCCCTCACCTTTCCCGAGTATATGATGTATTCCATGTGTCACAACTCAGGCGTTGCTTCAAGGACCCCATCCGCGAAGTCGACCATGAAACGCTTGATCTCCAAGATGACCTTTCTTATCGAGAGTACCCTGTTCGTATTCTTGATTCAGCAGAGCGTGTCACTCGTCGTCAGAAGATCAAGTTCCTTAAAGTTCAATGGTCACATCACTCCGAGAAAGAAGCAACATGGGAAAGAGAAGACCGCCTCCGTGCCGAGTACCCCACCTTCCTCCCGACGACTTCTGAATCTCGGGACGAGATTATTTTGAGTGGGGGCGAGTTGTCAGTGCTAGGTTTGAGTGCCCCTTTGCATCATGCAAAATTTTCAAAAGAAATCAAAAATGGGGAAAAGAAAGCCCTGAGAAATTAATTCAAATGGCCAGATAAAAATCTTTTTCCAAAAATCATTTGAATATTTGGAAAATTCCTATAAATGATGGTGATCATTTTAAAATTGGTTTGGGATCATTCCCATGCCCATGGAATATTCAAAAATTCAAAAGGTGCCCTGGAAATTAAATTTGACCCTATTTGAATTGAAATTCAAAATATATTGAATTTAAAAAATGTCCAAATTCTATATGTGACTAGCTACTGGTCACCTAGTATTTATAAAATTATTTGGACATTTATTAAAAATTCCTAGCTAATTTAATTACTGGGGCCAACCTATTTGTAGAAAAATAAAAAGAAAAAGAAAGAAGAGGCTTACCTTGCGCCCACAGGCGAAGGCCCACCTCTCCACTGGCCGGCCCAGCCCACCTCCCCCGCTTCTCTCTTCCTCCCCGCGCCCCGAAGGTGCTCGGTGGAATGCATGCAACACTCCACCGATGCTGCCGACGAGTCGCGGCCACGCAGCAGCTTCCTGCGGCCACCTCTTCGCACCTAGAGGCTTCTAGGAGCCTCCCGCTCCATTTTCCCCTCCAGTGCATCTCTCCCTCGCCCTCTCTCGCCGCGCGCGTCGACAACCGAGCGACGCCGCAGAGCGCCGCCGTGCGCATGCGTGCCCCCCGCCATCCCGAGCTCAAGCAAACGTGTCCATCGCCCTCGCCATAGTCGACTTCGTCCCCGAGCAAACGATTGCGAGCCGAAGACCCCTGGAGCTGCCGAATCGGGTCGTCCTCTTCGACTCCGGCCACCGGAGTTCATCGACGAATTCTTCGCCGTTGAGCTCTCCCCGCCACCTTCGACTGGACCATCGAGCTCCCCGTGCTCCGGTGAGCGAAACCCCCCTAACCCCTGCCTTTTCCGCGCTCCCAGCCACCGTGCCCGTCGAGCCGAGCCACGGCCGCCGCCGCACCTCGACGCCGTCGAGGTTCCGCCCGCCCCCTGGCCTCCCTGGTGGCACAGCTCGAAGAGGACGAGCACGGGCTACCCCCTGGTAGTTTCCCCGTGCCCAGCCGTGCTCGGAACCGCCTGCTCCAGTGAGCGCCGCCGCACAGGTGGACGCCGGCGGCTAAACGCCGGTGAGAGCCGACGTGGCCTCTGTTAGGCCCTAATCCCCCCCCCCACTAATCACCCTAGCAGTGGCTGCCAGGTGGGGCCAACCCCCATTAATCCTCTGTTTCTTTTAATTAAACACAGATCAAGCAGTGGGCCACTGACAGGGTGGACCGACATGTCAGCCCCCCCACTGATGTCAGCATTGCATCATGTTGATGCAATAAGTCAAATTCCAGAAATTTAGAAATGATTTTAATAATTACAGAAACTCCAGAAAAATACCCAAACTTCAATAAATCATAGAAAATTCATATGAACTACAAATTGGACAAATAATATATGAAAAATGATGAGCATAAAATTCTCTATCCAAATATGCAACTTTCAACCATGTTTGATTTGATTTTAAAATGTGAAAACTTGCTTTTGCTTTTTGGCTTAAATGGAATTAATTCAAATTTATCTCAAATGCAATTCAAATTTGAATCATTGCAATACACCACATCTCACTTGTATTTCAGAAGCATATCACACATATGATCACATGGTTTCAAATGATCAAACATTTTCAAATACATTTTGGTTAAATTTAAATTCATATGTGGAGTTTGAATTTGCATTTCAAATGAAATACACTTCATTTAAATCAAATGTGCCACAAATCAGTAGCATTCACATCATGGACAACTATATCATGTGCTTGTGCATTCTATTACAATGTTGCCACCCTCTTGTTGATGATTGTGCCGGTAACAGTGCCTCCGAGACGGTGATCACCCCCGAAGAAGAAGACCACCGTTAAACCCAGTGTATCGTCAGCGAGGCAAGCAAACCCCATTGATCATGTCTATAAAATCCCAATTCCCTCTCAGTCTCGCTTATGCATGTTTAGGAGATCACTTTGTATCGATTCTACCGCATAGTTGAACCCATATCCGATGCATGACCTATCATCTTGTCACAGTAGTAAGCAAACCACAATCCTAGCTGACATAGGAGTTGATTGATATCATGTGGCCACTGCAACTGTTAATGCTTATTGCATGCTTAGTGGTACAATGAGGTTGCTTTTGATGTGAGTCGGGATGATGGTGAACATGGTGTTGATGAAAGTGAAACTGTGTCGGTGAATCCACCCTAATACAAGGTGAACGATGAGAGGCTGTGTAGGAGTACACAATGGGTTGTCTCGTTGAACACCGCCCTAAGCACCGAGTTCTTGTATGGTAATCCAAGACAAAGATTACAACCACACATTGGGCTCACTGACCCCTCTCGGCCTAGTACCTTGATCCGTGTCGACGTCCAGGAGTCACATTAGTTCGGGCTTTCCATTTGACATGTGCATAAAAAAAACGAAGGAAATGGTTGCATCATATAGATATGTGGGTGCACCTGTGAAGCAGAAAAACCATCTGCCAGAGGTGGCGTCTCGGTCACTTACATTGTTTGAGTCCGTTTCGTTGATCCGGCCGGGCTCTCGAGCGGAGGCAAACTCAGATAGTCGACTCCTGGAATAGACCGGTTGTGAGCGAAGTGTCGTGGTGAACATCCTCGCTGTCACCTCTTGAACGGTGGCGAGCAAAATGCGGTAACCGATGGTCATGTGTGTGTAGCTTACACCCTTGCAAGGTTAACAAAACTATTCGAATAGCCGCGTCCGCGGTTAAGGACTACTTGGAACCTATACCTGATTATTAGACAACTTGAACTGGATACTTCTAAAATACACCAAGATAAGTGTGAGTGCTATGGCGTGCTTTCTCGTGGGGAAGTCGAGGAAGGCACCATAGTGGTGTAATTGGATGGAGATGTATTGGACTCGTGTACGCTTCTTACCTCAAGTCTGGTATTCGTAATTCAGAATTAGCCAAGTCAAAGCTGGCACTTCTGCATGTTGAACCCCACCTCCCTTTACCTTGATACTTGAGCATGAGTAGTATAGATCTGATGTAAGTCTTGCTGAGTACGACTTTGTACTCACGTTTGCTTATTCTATGTTTTAGATAAGAACCCGGACCCCGATGGAGTCACCGACCTGAAGCTCGATATTGACTAAGTTAGCATAGTCCCAGACAGCAGTCTGGTCCCTCGTGGAAGGGCATGTATGTTTACAAGGCTTCTCTAAGCCATTTGTTAAACTTGTCTGTACTCAGACCTAATTTGCTTCTGTTGTATGATGTAATGTTGATCACAGACATGTGATCTTTGTATGCTCTAAGTGTATATCAATAAAGAGTACTTGTAGAGTTATGTGATGATACCTGCTATTCATACTAGACATGTGTGATGCGTGTATGATTATAGCATGCATGTCTTAGTATGGGTTTTCGAGACCTTAGTTGTGATCTGGCTGGCGGTCTTTTATACACCAAGTGGCCCTTAGATGTGCGCAGCGTGGGGCATCGCGATGCGATTGCTCGTGGCTCTGCCACGTGCACACTTTGTTGTATGATCGAGCCCGCCCTAGACCTCAACTAAGTGATCGGGCTGGAGTAAGTCTATGTAAGAGTTAGGATCCAATCGACAACATGGTTGAGGCGACTTGTCTATGAATATGGGATTCACCACCCATAAGCATTTAGACTTGTGAGCGGACGTTGAGGACCCATCTCAGTTGATCATCCGGCCTGGATGGGATGCCCCTCACGTTTGATGCTTTCCGAGAGCGTTCTGTGCTTGGCCTTGTCTTCTTAGACAAGTGGGTACAGTTCTCGGCTCTCCATGTGATTGTATCGTGACTGGAATTACATATGCCTATTCCGGGTCCCGACAGGCGGGCTCGATCATACATCAAAGTGTGCACGAGACAGAGTCTCGAGCAATCGCATCGCGATGCCCCAAGCTACGCACATCTAAGGGCCACTTGGTGTATAAAAGACCGCCAGCCAGATCACAACTAAGGTCTCGAAAACCCATACAAAGGCATGCATGTTATAAACATACACGCAACACACATGCCTTGTATGATAAGCAGGTATCATTGCAATTCTCTACAAAGTATACAACTTTATTGATAACTCTTAAAGAGTGCACACAGAGATCACAAGTCTGTGATCCAACATTACATCAATCATACGGAAGCAAAGTAGGTCTGAGTACATACAAGTTTAAAAAATGGCTTAGAGAAACCTTATCTAAAAAAGCCCTTCCACGAGGGTACAGTCGTCTGACTGGGACTACGCTAGCTTGGTCTTGGTCTGAGTCTTCAATCTTCGAGCTTCGGGTAAAAGCCACCATCAGGTAGTTGGGTTCATCTAAAACATAGAATAAGCAAACGTGAGTACAAAGTCGTACTCAGCAAGACTAATGTAGGAACTATACTACTCATGCATATGTATCAAGGTAAAAGGGGGTGGGGTTCAATTGCAGAAGTGCCAGCTTTGACTTGGCTAGTCCTGAACTACGAGTACCAGACTTGAGGTAAGAAGCGTACACGAGTCCACTACTTTCTCCAACAAATACACCACTATGGTCACTTCCTCGACATCCCCACGAGGAGCACACCATAGCACTCACACTTATCTTGGTGTATTTTAGAAGTATCCAGTTCAAGTTGTCTAATAATCAAGCTAAGCTTTCCAAGCAGTCCTTAACCGCGGACGCGGCTATTCAAATAGTTTTGTTAACCCTGCAGGGGTGTACCGCTACACACACACACTCATCAGTTATCGCCTGGGATGTTTCCACGACACTTCGCCCACAGCTCCGTTCTAGTCCAGAGAGTAGCCTATCTGAGGGGGATCGGTATGGAAGTCCGGCCGAGGTTCTAGTACATCCTCAAACGATGTGTGCAGGGTCCCAAGCCGGTCTTGAAAAGCCGCTCATCCACTTCGCAGACCGTGCCACAGTCCTACCAGAACTCCGAACTACTGCGACTTTTGGGGTTCGAACGGGGTGAGGTACTAGGTCGAGAGGGGTTAGTGAGCCCAATGTGTGGTTGTACTCTTCTTCTTGGATCACCACACAAGAACTCGGACTTAAGGCGGTGTTCAATGAGACAACCCACTATGTACTCCTACACAACCTCTCATCGTTCACCTTGTATTAGGGTAGATTCACCAACACAGTTTCACTTTCATCAACACCATGTTCACTATCATCCCGACTCACATCAAAAGCAACCTCATTGTACCACTAAGCATGCAATAAGCAGTACAGTTGCAGGGGGCACATGATATCAACCAACTCCTATGTCAGATAGGATTGTGGTTTGCCTACTACTGTGACAAGATGATAGGTCATGCATCGTACATGGGTTCAACTATGCGGTAGAATCGATACAAGGTGATCTCCTAAACATGCATAAGCGAGACTGAGAGGGAATTTGGGATTTTATAGACCTGATCAATGGGGTTTTGCTTTCCTTGCTGATGAGGTTTCGATAACGGTGTCTTCAACGAAGGGGGTGGCTTCGGGTTCCGGCTCCACTTCTATCCGCAACATGACAATCATAGGATCAACATAATGTACAATGCACAATCACATGAATAAGATTATAATGGTGATGTTCATGGTACTGATGTGTTGAGCAATTCATTTAAAAGGAGTATATTGCATTTGAGTTGCAAATTCAAACTCCATTTGATTTATCGATGAATTTCGAATGCATTTGAATGCATGAAAGTTCATTTGAAAAGGTTGAGCATGTAGTGATGTGGTATAGTTGAGGTAAACCCTCTGATGTGTGGATTAAACTATTTAAAAGAAGTGTGTTGCAAAGTCATTTGCAAATTCGCTCCAAATTTGAATTTGAAAAGGATCCATATGCATGTTTGCTACTGTTCACCCATTTTAAAATGGTCAAACATAGAAATAAGTTGTATATTCATAATCCTTGTATTTTTTGGATAATTTTAGACATATTATTTGCCCAATTTAGAGTTAAAATGAATTAGTTATTGAATTTCAAAGTTTAAAGCATTTTCTGAATTTTTCTGAATTTTTCTGAATTAATTAAATTGATTTAACCAATTATGGCGTCATGCTGACGCAGGGATGATGTGGGGGGGCTGCTGTAGGTGGGGCCTCTCTGTCAGTTTCTTTGTTAATTAAACCGTTTTGAATTTAATTAAACAGAGATTAACAGGGCAAGGGGCCCACTGGTCAGTGGCTTTGGGGGGGGGTGGATTAGTGCTTAACTAAGCACCGGTGGCGCCCTCGCCGGAATCGGCTACAGGCCACGGGGAGGGGAACGGAGGGCACGGACGTGCTCCTGGAGGTCGTCCGCGTCGAATGGAGGCATCAGGGGGTCACGGGGAGGTCGGGAGCGACGGCGGCCATGAGGTTGGCGGCGACAGAACCACGGCGACATCGGGATCGACGGCGGCCATGAGGTTGGCGGCTTGGCGCGTTGGATTGCTGCGAGCACCTGGAGCATAGTAGGCTAGAAGGGGGAGGCGCTGGAGCATGGGGGCGAGCTCTAGGTCATCCATGGAGGTGACCTGCTCGGCTCTCATGGCGGTCGACGGAGGGGGCCCAAATTGAACACAGTGGTTGGGGGGCTTTGAAGAGGGGCGCACCCCGAGGTGATTAGTGAAGACGGCGGGGCCGAATAGCCAACAATGGCGACGAATTTGGCGGTGGTCTTCTCGGCGTCCGGCGAGAACTCGAGGACGAATCCGGCGGCTCGGGGTCGAATTGACTCGCGATCTTCCTCACGGTGATGAAGACGAAGGCGGTGAGGAGGAAGGACAGCTTGGTGCGGCCTGGAGGTGACGATGGCCACGCGTTCTTCACGGCATGGCGACGGCGGCGCTCGGGTCGTCGTCGGGTTCGTGGCAGGAGTGAGAGGGAGAAGCTCTGGAGGGGAGGAATGGAGGCGTGGCACTCGGGTGCGTCTCCAGGGGCGCGTAGAAGGGCCGTGGAGGGGCAGGTGGCGCCTGGAGGAGGAGCTACGTGCTCTGCTGGCTCGGTGGCATTGCACCGAGAAGCTTGGAGGCGCGGGGAGGAAGACGACAGGGGAGGAGTCCAGGTGGGTTGGACTGGGCAAGAAGAAGTGGGCCTCGCCTAGGCGCCAGGTAAGTTTTCTGTTTCTTTTCTTTTCTGTTTTCTTTTCTGTAATATGTTGGCCATGCTAAAATAAATAGCTAGGCATTTTTAAAAATGCTGAAACTTTTTATATGGCCTCATATTATATTAGACTAGCCACTTATAAAGTTTGGCACTTTTTAAAATTCAAATTATTTGAACTTTAATTCAAATAGGGGCTTTTGAATTAATCCAAGGTCCTGTTTGAATATTTGAAAAATCCATGAGCATGGGGTGGGTCCCAAATCACTTGATATGTGATCACACTCATTTATAAGACTTTTCAAAAATCAAACATGAATTTTTGGAGCAACTTTTTATCTGGGCATTTGAATTAAAAACATCTGGGGGTGTTCTCTCTCCCAATTCAATTTCTTTTTGAAAATTTTTACATGATGCAAAGTGAATTGCTAATCCTACCACATACCTAACTCGGGGTTGTGACAACTCGCCCCCACTCAAAAGAATCTCGTCCAGAGATTCAGAAGTCTGCGGAAGGAAGAAGGGGTACTCGGCACTGAGATGGTCTTCTCTTTCCCACATGGCTTCTTTCTTGGAGTGGTGTGACCACTGAACTTTCAGAAACTTGATCTTCTTTTGGCGAGTGACACGCTCTGCTGAATCAAGAACACGAAAAGGGTATTCTCGATAAGAAAGGTCGTCTTGGAGATCAAGCGTTTCATGGTCGACTTCGCGGATGGGGTCCTTGAAGCAATGCCTGAGTTGTGACACATGGAATACATCATGTACTCGGGAAAGGTGCGGGGGTAGTTCAAGTTGGTAGGCAACTTCTCCACGTTTAGAAAGAATGCGGAAAGGTCCGATGTAACGTGGGGCCAACTTGCCCTTGGTATCGAAACGTTGGGTTCCCTTCAGAGGAGTAACCTGAAGGTAAGCCTTCTCATCCAGATTGTAGCTCTCTTGCCTATGATGACGATCATAGTAGCTTTTTTGACGAGACTGGGCTGCTTTCAATTGATCACGAACAATGCGAACTTGCTCTTCTGCTTCCTTGATCATATCCGATCCAAAGAATTGCCTCTCACCGGTTTCTGACCATTTTAGTGGTGTTCGACATCGTCGTCCATAAAGGAGTTCAAAAGGAGCCATGTTCAGACTAGACTGGAAACTATTGTTATAAGAAAATTCGGCGAATGGAAGAGACTCCTCCCAATTCTTTCCGAATGAGATAACACAAGCTATGAGCATGTCTTCAAGAATTTGGTTAACCCTTTCTACTTGACCGCTAGACTGAGGATGGAAAGCTGTACTAAAGGAGAGATGAGTTCCCATAGCATTCTGAAAGCTTCCCCAGAATCTAGATGTGAAAAGGCTACCATGATCAGAATTGATTTCCAAAGGAACACCGTGAAGGGATACAATTCTAGAGACGTACAAGTCCGCCAACTGGCTAGCAGTTATAGACTCGCGAACTGGAAGGAAGTGAGCAACTTTGGAAAGCCTATCTATGACAACGAAGATGGCATCGTTTCCTTTCTGGGTTTTTGGAAAGCCGGTGATGAAGTCCATACCGACTTTGTCCCATTTCCACTCTGGAATAGGCAAAGGTTGAAGTGTACCAGCAGGTCTTTGGTGTTCTTCCTTAATGCAACGACAAACATCACATTCGGTAAAAAATTGAGCAATGTCTCTCTTCATCCTAGTCCACCAAAATCTCTGTCGTAGATCTCGGTACATTTTTGTGCTACCGGGATGAATCGAGAGGGGTGTGTCATGGGCTTCCTTGAGGATGAGTTGCCTTAGTTCCCTATTCTTAGGTACTACCAAACGATTTCCAAAGAATACCATTCCTTTGCTATCTGTGGAGAAACATTTAGCAACTCCGCTAGCAATGTTCTCCTTGATCCGGCGAACACCTCGTGCACGCCTTTGGCAAACTATGATTTGATCCTCAAGAGTTGGTTTCGCCACCAAGGTAGAAAGATAGCCATGAGGAACAATCTCAAGATTGAGTTTGCAAAATTCCTCATGAAGAAGTGGTTGATACTGTTGTAACATGAGGTTGTTACAATACGACTTAGGACTTAGTGCATCAGCCATGACATTGGCTTTACCTGGGGTGTAAGAAATTCCTACGTCGTAATCTTTTATCAACTCAATCCAGCGTCTTTGCCTGAGATTAAGATCTGGCTGGGTGAAAATGTATTTGAGGCTTTGGTGGTCGGAATAGATCTCACAACGATTACCAAGGAGGTAATGTCGCCAAGTTGTTAGGGCATGAACTACGGCAGCAAGTTCAAGGTCATGGGTAGGATAGTTCTCTTCATGTGGCCACAACTGGCGTGAAACATAAGCTACCACATGTCAATCTTGCAGAAGTATGCATCCTAACCCTTGCCGTGATGCGTCACAAAAGATCTCGAAATCCTTTTTGGTTTCTGGAGGTACAAGTACGGGTGCAGAAGTCAATCTTCTTTTTAGCTCTTGAAAGCTTTCCTGACACTTGGGAGTCCATAGGAATTTCTTATCTTTCTCGAGGAGTTCAGCTAGAGTCTTTTCAACTTTAGAAAAGTTCTCGACGAAGCGACGGAAACAGCTGGCTAGGCCAAGAAAACTCCTAACTTGCTTAACCAATTCAGGTGGAGTCCAGTCAAGGACGGCCTGAACTCTCTCGGGATTCACAGCAATGCCTTTTGCAGAAATCACGTGGCCTAAGTAGGTCACTTCTGGTAGCCAAAATTCACACTTGGAGAATTTAGCATACATACGATGCTCTCTAAGTTTCATCAATACCAGCCTTAGCTGTTCGGCATGTTCTTCTTCGTTCTTCGAGTAGATGAGAATGTCATCAAGATAAACTACAACAAATTTATCTAGGTACTCCATGAAGATCGAATTCATCATGCGTGAGAAAGTGGCGGGGGCATTGGTTAAACAAAAGGACATGACGGTGTACTCGTAAAGACCAGAACGAGTAGTAAAAGCCGTTTTGGGAATGTCCTCGTTTCCGATTTTGATTTGATGATAACCTAATCTCAAATCCATCTTGGAGAAGACAGAGGATCCAGCAAGTTGATCATAAAGATCATTGATCCTGGGAAATGGGTACTTGTTCTTTATCGTCGCTAGATTTAGCGGCCGATAGTCTACGCACATCCTTTCTGTTCCATCTTTCTTCGTTACGAACAGAACGGGGAAACCCCATGGCAATGAGCTAGGGCGGATGAAGCCCTTTTCCAACAAAGCTTCCAGTTGGGTTTTACGCTCAGCTAACTCACATGGGGCCATTTTGTATGGGCGTCTGGAAATTGGTGCGGTTCCTGGCATAAGATCCACTATTAACTCTACGCATCTGTCGGGTGGCATTCCCGACAGCTCTTCAGGAAAGACATCCGGGAAGTCACGAACCACCGGAACATCTTCAAGGTCGGGAAGGGGAAGCACATTCAAAGAATGCACCTGGGTTCTTGTTCTTGGTGAGGAGTAATCTATTGTCTGGCCTTAAGGATGTGTAAGTCTAATTGACTTGGATTTACAATCAAGAAAAGCATTCTGCCTTGATAACCAATCCATACCAAGGATGACATCAATGTATGAAGACTTGAGGGCTATGAGTGAAGCAAGGAATACTAAACCCTCAATTGCAATTTGAGTTCCATGGATTACTCTATTAGTTTGCCACTTGGAACCAGGAGTTTGAATGATCATAGGGGTGAACATTTCATCAAAGGATATCTCATGTCGAAGTGCATAACTCTCCGACATGAATGAGTGAGATGCTCCTGGATCGAAAAGGACAAATGTGGGAACAAAATTGACTGAGAGCGTACCAACAATGACGTCAGAAGTACTATCAGTTTCCTCAACTGAGATTTGGTTCACACGTTCAAGATTTGCGGAAGTGAAAGGCTTGGCGGTGGGAACCTTCGGGGGTGGTTTGGCACGAACATTGGGGTTCCCTTTGGCATGGGGTGGAGCATTCTGATTGACGGGGAACTCACGAGAGTAGTGACCAGGCTGGCCACATCTGAAGCAGGCTCCAAAGATAGTGCGGGGAGCTGGGTTGTTTGGTGGAGCTGGTGGACGAGGCGGCACAAGGGATGGTCTTGGTGGGTTGTTTTGGTGGATCAAACTATTAGGAATCCAGATCATGCGCTTCTGAGGGCGTGAACTGGAAGAAGGGGAAAGCTCAAGAGCATGCTTGCGAGATTTCTCGAAAACTTCATTGCCATGCTCAGCTCTGAAGGATCTGTTGACTAAATCCTCAAAGGTGGCAAACTCAAGGAGGTTGAGATCATGACGAAGGATGGGGCTAAGTCCCTTGCGGAACCTTGCCTGCTTTCTGGCATCGGTGGTGATCTCGTCTTGGGCATAACGAGCAAGACGGCTGAACTCCCTCACATACTCATGAATGGACATCTCTCCTTGATTCAGATTGCAAAACTCTTCCTTCTTGCGCTCCATCAACTCATCCAGAATGTGGTACCCTCGAAAGGAAACACAGAGGTCTTGCCAAGTCACTACGTGACCATCTGGTTGCATTGCAACATAGTTCTCCCACCACTGAAGAGCAGCACCTTCCAAGAAGTATACCGCGAAAATAACTCCGTCATCAGGAGGAACATGTGTTGTATAAAGCTTACGCTCGATGGAACGGAGCCAATCATCAGCTTCGAGGGGTTCAGAGGAACATCGGAATACCGGTGGCTTGAGGAAGATGAAGTCCTGAATGCTGACCACCACATTACGATGGTGGGCGGTATTCTGCTCGATGAGCTCCAGAAGGCGTGTCTGATCACGTCTATTCCGCTCAGCTTCCATCATGATTTCTGGCGCAGAAGGCGGTGGTGGAGGTTCATCATCATTTCGATTCTGATCACGGTCTCGATTCCAAAGAACAACACTACGAGTTCAACCTGACATCCTGTGTGATAAAAATCAACAATCAGAACAGGTTGTATGATGGAGGCAAGGATAAAAGGATATGATTTAGGCGGAAAAGATAATAATGCGAAGGCAATGACTCAAAGAAACACGGAACAAATCCGGCAGCATAACGGCTACAATGGGATGGAAAATGAAACAACCTCGAAGAAATTGGACAGAACTTCTTCAAGGAACTCAAAACACGGAGACTTTGGACCACCACAACAATCCTACGGCTATAAGGAGGCCATCAATGAGATGTTCTAGTCAGACATAGATGAGCCCAGTCCTATCTTCCCATAGAAAAGGTAAGGGTGACTCTGAACTCAGATCGATGAGGGTAAGGAGAAAAAAGAAGCCTTACATTGTTCCCTTATATACCCAGAGTAACTATATAACTATAGAAGGCTAGACTCGACTTTGCCCAAGGCTGATAATCCTACAGTCAGTCCTGCTCTGATACCAAGTCTGTCGGGACCCGGGGTTAGTGTATGCAAGTCCCGCTACGACATAGTCATATGGAGAGCCGAGAACCGTACCCACTTGTCTGAGCAGACAAGGCCAAGCACAGCACGTTCTCAGAAAGCATCGTACGTGAGGGGCATCCCATCCAGGCCGCATGATCTACTGAGATGGGTACTCATCGTCCGCACACAAGTCTAAATGATATGGGTGATGAACTCCCATATTCACAAAGAAGTCTCCTCAACCATACTATCGACTATCTCATAACTCTTACATAGACTTACTCCAGCCCGATCAGTTAGTCGGGGTCTAGGGCGGGCTCGATCATACATCAAAGTGTGCACGAGACAGAGTCTCGAGCAATCGCATCGCGATGCCCCAAGCTGCGCACATCTAAGGGCCACTTGGTGTATAAAAGACCGCCAGCCAGATCACAACTAAGGTCTCGAAAACCCATACAAATACATGCATGTTATAAACATACACGCAGCACACATGCCTTTTATGAACAGAAGGTATCATTGCAATTCTCTACAAATTATACAACTTTATTGATTACTCTTACAGAGTGCACACAGAGATCACAAGTCTGTGATCCAACATTACATCAAACATGCGGAAGAAAAGTAGGTCTGAGTACAGACAAGTTTAACAAATGGCTTAGAGAAGCCTTATCTAAAAACAAGCCCTTCCACGAGGGTACAGTCGTCTGAATGGGACTACACTAGCTTGGTCTTGGTCTGAGTCTTCAATCTTCGAACTTCGGGTAGAAGCCACCATTAGGTAGGTGGGTTCATCTAAAACATAGAATAAGCAAACGTGAGTACAAAGTCGTACTCAGCAAGACTTCATAGGAACTATACTAGTCATGCATATGTATCAAGGTAAAAGGGGGTGGGGTTCAATTGCAGAAAGTGCCAGCTTTGACTTGGCTAGTCCTGAACTACGAGTACCAGACTTGAGGTAAAAATCGTACACGAGTCCACTACTTTCTCCAACCAATACACCACTATGGTCACTTCCTCGACTTCCCCAAGAGAAGCACACCATAGCACTCACACTTATCTTGGTGTATTTTAGAAGTATCCAGTTCAAGTTGTCTAATAATCAAGCTAAGCTTTCCAAGCAGTCCTTAACCGCGGACGAGGCTATTCGAATAGTTTTGTTAACCCTGCAGGGGTTTACCGCTACACACACACTCATCAATTACCGCCTGGGAGGGGACCCTTCAAGCGGGTACCGGCGAGGATGTTGCCACGACACTTCGCCCACAGCTCCGTTCTAGTCCAGAGAGTCGCCTATCTGAGGGGGATCCGTATGGAAGTCCGGCCGAGGTTCCAGTACAGCCTCAAACGATGTGTGCAGGGTCCCAAGCCGGTCTTGAAAAGCTATTCATCCACTTCGCAGACCGTGCCACAGTCCTACCAGAACTCCGAACTACTGCGACTTATGGGGTTCGAACGGGGTGAGGTACTAGGTCGAGAGGGGTCAGTGAGCCCAATGTGTGGTTATACTCTTCTTCTTGGATCACCACACAAGAACTCGGACTTAAGGCGGTGTTCAACGAGACAACCCACTTGGTACTCCTACACAGCCTCTCATCGTTCACCTTGTATTAGGGTAGATTCACCAACACAGTTTCACTTTCGTCAACACCATGTTCACTATCATCCCGACTCACATCAAAAGCAACCTCATTGTACCACTAAGCATGCAATAAGCAGTAACAGTTGCAGGGGCCACAAGATATCAACCAACTCCTATGTCAGCTAGGATTGTGGTTTGCTTACTACTGTGACAAGATGATAGGTCATGCATCGGATATGCGTTCAACTATGCGGTAGAATCGATACAAGGTGATCTCCTAAACATGCATAAGCGAGACTGAGAGGGAATTTGGGATTTTATAGACACGATCAATGGGGTTTTGCTTGCCTTGCTGACGAGGTTTCGATAACGGTGTCTTCAACTAAGGGGGTGGCTTCGGGTTCCGGCTCCACTTCTATCAGCAACATGACAATCATAGGATCAACATAATGTACAATGCACAATCACATGAATAAGATTGTAATGGTGATGTTCATGGTACTGATGTGTTGAGCATTTCATTTAAAAGGAGTATATTGCATTTGAATTGCAAATTCAAACTCCATTTGATTTATCGATGAATTTCGAATGCATTTGAATGCATGAAAGTTCATTTGAAAAGGTTGAGCATGAAGTGATGTGGTATAGTTGAGGTAAAGCCTCTAATGTGTGGATGAAACTATTTAAAAGAAGTGTGTTGCAAAGTCATTCGCAAATTCACTCCAAATTTGAATTTGAAAAGGATCCATATGCATGTTTGCTACTGTTCAACCATTTTAAAATGGTCAAACATAGAAACAAGTTGCATATTCATAATCCTTGTATTTTTCTGATAATTTTAGACATATTATTTGTCCAATTTGGAGTTAAAATGAATTAGTTATTCAATTTCAAAGTTTAAAGCATTTTCTAGATTTTTCTGAATTAATTAAATCTATTTAACCAATTATGGCGTCATGCTGATGCAGGGATGACGTGGGGGGGGGCTGCTGACAGGTGGGGCCTCTCTGTCAGTGTCTCTGTTAATTAAACCGTTTTGAATTTAATTAAACAGAGATTAACAGGGCAAGGGGCCCACTGGTCAGTAGCTTTGGGGGGGGGGGGTGGATTAGTGCTTAACTAAGCACGGGTTAAGGCTAACCCACCGGCGGTTGACGCCAGTGGCCTGGCCACGGCGGCGCCCTCGCCGGAATTGGCTACGGGCCACGTGGCAGGAAAACGGAGGGCACGGGCGTGCTCCTGGAGGTCGTCCGCGTCGAATGGAGGCATCAGGGGGTCAAGGGAGGTCGGGAGCGACGTCAACGATGAGCTTGGCGGCGACAGAACCACGGCGACATCGGGATGCGCTCTGGAGCGCCGTTTTGACCGGGGCTTGGCGTGTTGCATTGCTGCGAGCACCTGGAGCGTTGTAGGCTAGAAGGGGGAGGCGCTGGAGCACGGGAGCGAGCTCTAGGTCATCCATGGCGGTGACCTGCTCGGCTCTCATGGCGGTCGATGGAGGGGGCCCAAATTGAACACGGGGGTTCGGGGTTTTGAAGAGGGGCTCACCCCGAGGTGATTGGTGAAGACGGTGGGGCCGAAGAGGCAACAATGGCGACGAATTTGGCGGTGGTCGTCTCGGCGGCCGGCGAGAACTCGAGGACGAATCCGGCGGCTCGGGGTCGAATTGACTCGCGATCTTCCGCACGGTGATGAAGACGAAGGCGTGACGATGGCCACGTGTTCTTCACGGCATGGCGACGGCGGGACTCGGGTCGTCGTCGGGTTCATCGCAGGAGTGAGAGGGAGAGGCTCTTGAGGGGAGGAATGGAGGCGTGGCCCTCGGGTGCGTCTCCAGGGGCGCGTAGAAGGGCCGGGGAGGGGCAGGTGGCGCCTGGAGGAGGAGCTACGTGCTCTCCTGGCTCGGTGGCATTCCATCGAGCAGCTTGGAGGTGCGGGGAGGAAAACGACAGGGGAGGAGTCCAGGTGGGCTGGACTGGGCCAGAAGAAGTGGGCCTCGCCTAGGCGCCAGGTAAGTTTTCTGTTTCTTTTCTTTTCTGTTTTCTTTTCTGTAATATGTTGGCCATGCTAAAATAAATAGCTAGGCATTTTTAAAAATGCTGAAACTTTTTATATGGCCTCATATTATATTAGACTAGCCACTTATAAAGTTTTGCACTTTTTAAAATTCAAATTATTTGAACTTTAATTCAAATAGGGGTTTTTGAATTAATCCAAGGTCCTGCTTGAATATTTGAAAAATCCATGAGCATGGGGTGGGTCCCAAATCAATTGATATGTGATCACACTCATTTATAAGACTTTTCAAAAATAAAACATGAAATTTTGGAGCAACTTTTTATCTAGCCATTTGAATTAAAATCATCTGGGGGTGTTCTCTCTCCCAATTCAATTTCTTTTTGGAAAATTGTACATGATGCAAAGTGACTTGCTAATCCTAGCACATACCTAACTTGGGGTTGTGACATTTTCATTCCATTGCCTGCGGCTGGTCTCGTGCCGTTTTCGCGACGGTGATCGGGTGAAACCCGGTGTCGCAAAGGTCGAGTGTCAGGGTGGCAAGGGTCGGTCTCCGTCCGATACGAGATAAGAGGGGAAAAAATAATCACCGATCGATAAATCGGGGATGCAAACACCGCAAAAAAATCAGACAATCAAACAATTCACACCGAAAACAAATTTTTTTAATTTTTGTGAAAACTGGGCTGTTACAATACAACACCACCAACAAGGGATCTCGTCCCGAGATCCAGGACGATCCGGGGGATAGGGGGGAGATAAAAGAGAGTCGACGATCTTCAACACCACCAACAAGGGATTCTGCTCCATGTCGACGTCGAACTTCTGTCGAGATAAAATTCCATAGAGAGATGGCGACGTCGGAAAACGAAACCATCATGTGTCAAAAGGAAGAATGACAGTTGAAAGCGACGATCAAGGGAAGCATTCTCACTGAAATCGTGAGGATACTCGACAAGAGAACTGCAGTCAACAGAAGACCAAGATGTTTACCCAGAGTCGGAAGAGCTACAGGTACTACAGGATTTCCCAACCTGAGATCGGAATCGAGACAATACGCTGCAAGCAAGGCATTGTAACGGTTCCGATACTCCACACACTCGAGATCCTAAGAGTTTGAAGGGCATAAGGCGAGAATTAAAACTCTTACGTCACTAGTCCTGACCAGAGCAAGGGTAAGGAGTAAAAAGATTCCTACTCTCCGATAACTAACTTAGTAACTACAAAATAGTTTTTGTCTAGACTCGACTTCGGCCAGAAAAGGGATCCTATGGTCGGTAAGGCTCTGATACCAAGTTGTAAGGCCCGATATGCAGTACCGTTCCAGATCTAGGTGTTTCCACCCAGATCTGTGGACGAAGCACATATCGGTCCCACCGCGACATATGACAGTCATATGCCCCGGGTTTCCAAAATGATATCACAACATTACAGATACAACGATACAACATCTCATACAATCGGCATACAACTACCTCAAATACAATACAACAGCGGAAGATATATGTCTGAGTACAGACTACAATCAAATGCCTAGTGGCAAAGAGAAAAATATCGATCCCATGACCACACGGGTCCAGGCCCTCCGCCGGGATCCGCCTAACTAGTCGTCGTCGAGTCTCCACGTCAAACGTCGATCACCATACCTGTTGTCGATCAAAACCCTGAAAAGAGTTTGGGGGTAGTATCATGAGTACAGAGGTACTCAGCATCCAACTGTAGTGGTCATCTGACCCAGCAAGGACTTCATCACTCGTCATTCTAGGACAACTAGTAGTTTACCGTAAGGAAGGGGTAAGTGGCGAGGTTGCTTCCGCACTAGCATTTATGAAGTGGCTAACGATCTAGAGAGTAAGATAAGAAACCAAGCATACGATGAGGAATCGCCTCCAACAAGTCTTGCTATCAACTACTTACGCAAACATAACACCTATCCTATCCTTGTCTGTCAGAACCCTCTGTTAGGTATGTGCTAGGGTTAGCTAGTGCCTTTGCATCATGTCAAAATTTCAAAAAAGAAATCTTGGAAATCAATTTCAAAATCCAAATGGGAGAAGGAACACCTCCCAGATGAATTAATTCAAAAGGCCAGATAAAAATCTTTTCCAAAAATTCATGGTAGAGTTTTGAAAAGTCTTATAAATGAGTGTGATCACATATCAAGTGATGTGGGACCCACCCCATGCTCATAGATTTTTCAAATATTCAAACAGTACCTTGGAATTAAAGAAATACCCCTATTTGATTTAAAATTCAAATCATTTGAATTTTAAAAATGTTGAAAGTTTATGAGTGGCTAGTTTATATTATTAGGAGGCCACATAAAAGTTTTCAGCATTTAATAAAATGATTTGGTATTTTTACCAAAGTCAAAAAAAATATACAGAAAAACAGAACGGAAAGATTAAACAGAAAAAGGAAAAAGACTTACCTGGTGCCTAGGCGAAGTCGGCCCACCCAGCCCAGCCGGCCCAAAGGGGCACGGGGGTCTTCTTCCCCGCCCCGCGCCTCCAAGCTGCTCGGTGGAATGCCACCGAGCTAGCTGGGAACGTCGCCACCTCTTCCGACGACACCTGCCCCTCCCGCGCCTTCTAGCGACGCCACGGAGACGCTGGAGACGCCGTGAGCCCATTCCCCCCCTCCAGAGCTTCCTCCTCCTCCTCCTCCCGTGCTCGTTTCCATCGCCACCCGAGAGCGCCGCCGCTCGCCGTCGCAAGAACTCGTGGCCATCGACGTCGAAGAGTCAAGCCAACGTGTCCAAGCTCTTCATCGTCGTCGTCCTCGTCGAACTGCAGCAAGAATCGAGCCCGGAACCCTCGAAGTCGCCGGATTCTTCCTCGAGCTTCCGCCGGCCGCCGTGGAAGACTTCGTCAATTCCGTCGCCGTTGAGCCACCCCAGCCTTCACCACCACCTGGATTACTCCCTCTAGCCTGATCCGCCATGGAAGCCGAGCACGGTTGCCGGCGAGGTTGACCATGCGCTCGCTCCCATGCGCTTCTGTCCTCGCAAGTGCGTCCGTAGTACTCCTGGAGTCCACAGCAATCCAACGCGACCATGCCTGCTTCTCCCCGTGGCCGTTTTGCAAGTTCTACTCCAAGCCGTGGCTCCGGCCGCCGCCAAGGTCGAAGCAGTCGTCGTCTGTGACCTCCCCGGCGACGTGCAAATGGTGCTTTCGAAGCGGCTCATCACGGGCTTTCGAACGGTGGTCTCAGCGCAGAGAATGGGGGCAGGAAAGGAAGAACGCGCAGCACCGACGCAGTCCAGTCGCCGGCGTTTAGCCGACGGCGAGTCAGCTCTAAACCCCCCCGGTTAATCACCTAATTAGTGACCCTTGGGTCACTGACGAGTGGGCCCAGTGGCTTAATTAAGCCACTGGATTAATTTAACCCACGGGTTAAGTTAACCCAGCCACTGACAGGGTGGACCCACTTGTCAGCCCCCCCCCCGACGCCAGCTTGACGTCAGCCTGACGCAGTAAATCATTTAAATGAATTTCCAGAGATTATTTGAATTAAAAGAATTCCAGAAATTCCAGAAAATACCCCAAACTTTGGAAATTCATAGAAAATTCATATTAACTCCAAATTGGACAAATAATATATGAAAAATGATCAGGAGAAAATTATTATTCCAAATATGCAACTTTCAACTCTGTTTGAGTTGAATTTAAAGTGGGACCAGTAGCATATGTCATTTGGTTTATTTGAATTCAATTCAAATTCAAATCAATTGATTTTGCCACTTGAACCTTGGATTTAAGCTATACTTCAACCACACATCAGAGGCATATCATACACATTTGAAGTTGATTCAAAATGATCAAACTATGTCACATTCAACTTGGCTAAGTTAAATTCAAATGTGGAGTTTGAATTTGCATTTCAAATGCAATATACTCCACTTAAATGGAATTGCCTCACACATCAAAACTTATACTTCAAGTTTCAACATTCATTCATGTGCTTGAGCATTGCATTCATATTGATTGCTACTTCGTGCTTTGTTTGTCGAGTAGAGGTGGAACCGGGGCAAGAGGTCACCCCCTTCGCTGAAGATCCAAAACCCGAACCTCGTCAGCAAGGCAAGCAAACCCCCATTGATCATATCGATAAAATCCCACTTCCCTCTCATGTCTCGCTTATGCATTGTATAGGATGATCACCATGTTACGATTCTACCGCATAGATGAACCCATTCCTTTGCATGACCTATCATTTTGTCACAGTAGTAAGCAAACCACAATCCTAGCAAACGTAGGAGTTGTTTGATATCATGTGGCCCCTGCGATGTTACTGCTTATTGCATGCTTAGTATGATACCATGTTGTTACTGTGATGTGAGTCGGTATGGGAATGATCATGTTGATGATGGTAGAAAAGTGTTGGTGAATCGACTCTAATACAAGGTGAACGATGAGAGGCTGTGTAGGAGTACACAGTGGGTTGTCTCGTTGAACACCGCCCTAGTACGAGTTCTTGTGTGGTGATCCAAGATGAAGATTACAACCACACATTGGGCTCACTGACCCCTCTCAACCTATTAACTCATCCCTTTCGATGTCAAAATGTCGCAGTAGTTCGGAGTTCTGGTAGGCTTGTGGCCTGGATGCTAAGTTTGAGAACGGCTCACCCGAGACCGGCTTATGCACCACGCACACATCTCTTGGGTCCACTTCGGTAAACCGGCCGGGTTCACGATTGTGGTAACCAACCCAAGTAGGCGGCTTTCTTGGACTAGATAGGCTATGAGGTAACAGTTGGGGTGAGCATCCTCGCTGGCACCCCTTGAATGGTGTCAAGATCAAAGGCGGTAAATGATGGTCATGTGTGTGTAGCGGTACACCCTTGCAAGGTTAACAAAACTATTCGAATAGCCGCGTCCGCGGTTATGGACTGCTTGGAAAGCTTAGCTTGATTATTAGACAACTTGAACCGGATACTTCTAAAACACACCAAGATAAGTGTGAGTGCTATGGCGTGCTTCCTCGTGGGGAAGTCGAGGAAGGCATCATAGTGGTGTATTGGTTGGAGAAAGTAGTGGACTCGTGTACGCTTCTTACCTCAAAGTCTGGTACTCGTAGTTCAGGATTAGCCAAGTCAAAGCTGGCATTTCTGCAAGTGAAACCCCACCTCCCTTTACCTTGATACATGTGCATGAGTAGTATAGCTCCTATGTAAGTCTTGCTGAGTACGCCTTTGTACTCACGTTTGCTTAATCTATGTTTTAGATGACGCCACTGACCCCGAAGGTGGCTTCTTCATCGAGTTGGACGACTGAAGTTAAGCTAGTCTAGTCCCAGTCAGCAGACTGGTTCCCTCGTGGAGGGCTTTGTGTTTAAATAATGCTTCTTAAGCCATTTGTTAAACTTGTCTGTACTCAGACATAATTTGCTTCCGCTCTGTGTTGTAATGTTGGATCACATGTATGTGATCTCTATGTGTACTCAATAAGAGTTATAAATAAAATGTACACTTTGTAGAGAATTGCAATGGTACCTACTGTTCATACAAGGCATGTGTGCTGCGTGTATGTTTATAACATGCATGTCTTTGTATGGGTTTTCGAGACCTTAGTTGTGTTCTGGCTAGCGGTCTTTCATACACCAAGTGGCCCTTAGATGTGCGCAGCTTGGGGCATCGCGATGCGATTGCTCGAGACTCCGTCTCATGCACACTTTGTGGTATGATCGAGCCCGCCCTAGACCCCGACTAAGTGATCGGGCTGGAGTAAGTCTATGTAAGAGTTTTGAGATAGTCGGTAGTATGGTTGAGGCGACTTGTCTTTGAATATGGGAGTTCACCACCCATATCATTTGACTTGTGTGCGGACGATGAGGACCCATCTTAGTTGATCATCCGGCCTGGATGGGATGCCCCTCACGTACGATGCTTTCCGAGAATGTTCAGTGCTTGGCCTTGTCTGCTTAGACAAGTGGGTGCGGTTCTCGGCTCTCCATATGACTATGTATTAACTGTACTTGCATACGCTAACCCCGGGTCCCGACAGACTTGGTATCAGAGCAGGACTGACTGTAGGACTAGTAGCCTTGGCCGAAGTCGAGTCTAGCCTTCTATAGTTATATAGTTACTCTGGGTATATAAGGGAACAACGTAAGGCTTCTTTTTTCTCCTTACCCCCTTCGTTCTGAGTTCTGAGTCACCCTCATCTTATTCTACGGGAAGATAGGACTAGGCTCTCCTCTGTCTGATTAGAACATCTTGTTGTTTGCTTCCTTATAGCCGTAGGAAAGTTGTGATCGGTCTGTTAGAGTGGTTATGCTCCCTGTTTTATTACATCGTATGTAAGTTCTGTTTCCATGTTGTAAGAAATTGTCTTTTTCTTGCAATTACAGCCGTTATGCTATCCGAGTCATTCCAGGTTTATCTCATCATCTGATGCATTGCAAACTCCTTTCTGTTTCAGATGGCAGATCTTCCCCCTCGGCAGATTGTTCGTTTGACCAGGTGCCTCGGTGTGCGTGGCCATCCCGCCACGTTGATCGAGATGATGTCCTATGTGGGATATCGGTGGTACCCTGAGTACACCATCGAGGAGCAGTTTCACGACTTCAACCAGACGCAGTTCCACTGCATTGTCCGGATATACTCGCACCACGTTGGAGTCACCCAGCCTATCCACTTTGGACATGGCATTGGCGTTACCGAGAACATGGCTGTGCAGGATGCTGCATATTCATGTATTACACTGCTGAGAGAGGAGCACACCATGCTGAGAGAGACTTCATTCTGCTATATCCCTGCTGCACTTCCAGGAGAAGAGGGATATTACACCGGACTCTACTCAGATCACTCTGCAGAGGATCCAGCACTCCAGGTGACTGCTAGGTTTGCTAGTGATCGAGATCGTGATGCACGCGCTCTCCGTTTTGAGCTCCACGCCACCCGAGTTCGTCTGTACCGAGCACTGATGCTCTTGGCACCCTTTGTGAGCGTGGGATCAGTTGAGTTTGATGCGATCTACCCAGTGAGGACTCAGATGCCTTCTCGAGTTGCTTGGCCCGAGATTGGAGGAATTTTTCCACCCCGTGGTCCTTTGCTTCCACCCTACACTGGACCTAGGCCCCATCCTTGCCCAAATGGATATCAGGGTCCACAAGCCTCCGTGTTTTCCGATGGTCACCTCTAGCTACCGGGATACGCGGGTAACTTTTACGAGGACTACTATGGAGATGGAGATGAGTGAGACCGCCTGTGGTCTTACTTAGTGAGGATGTAGTAGTATCCTAGTATATTGTAAGCAAGGTGTCTAAGTTCCAGAGGCTTAGATAAATAATGTATAGGAAGTCAGAGTGCCTCTGAAGGATGTAGCATCTTCATCACGTTTGTATTAGCTTGGTGCTTGTACTTAAACGATGTATGGTTTGTATGACAGCTTGTGAATATATGGCTTGTATGCTTTTATCACCATGTTGTCAAGATGATTACTTCCTTTGCTCTGTAATCCTTCCAGTACTTCAATACCTTGTTTAGACTCTTCAATCAACTCTGTTTGACTTTGATTTGACCTTCAGGATGTCTCAAGGAACCCGTGGCCAGGTTGGTCGTAACCAAGGTCGTGGGAACGACCAGGAGGAAGGCAACCTTCCACCCCCACCCACGATGGCACAAGTTCTGATGGAAGTGGAGAGGAACCGCCGTGACTCTCACCACCTGCTGGAAGTCATTGCACGCAACACCACTCAGCAGCGCAATGAGTTGGTGTCCCTGAACGACTTCATCCGACTTCATCCCCCGGTTTTTAGTTACTCCACCGAGCCCCTTGACGCCGATGACTGGCTCCGCAGCATCGAAAGGAAGCTCCAAGCAGGCCGTGTTGCAACTGGTGACAAGGTCAGCTATGCCACCTATCACCTCGAAGGTGCAGCTAGTTCTTGGTGGGAGAACTTTCTGAATATGCGTCCCGTTGGACCACCTGCATCTTGGGAAGAATTCTGCATTTCCTTCCGCGAGCACCACATCCCCAAGGGTCTTATGGACCGCAAGCGTGAGGAGTTCTGTAACCTCACTCAAGGCAGAAGAACCGTGGACGAGTTTAGTCGTGAGTTCAACCGACTTGCTCGTTATGCAACTGAAGAAGTCTCCACCGACTCCAAGAAATAAGAGAGGTTCCGTCGTGGCCTCAACTCCGGACTCCGTCGCGAGCTCAACCTTCATGACTTTTCCACATTCCAGGTCCTTGTCAACAAGGCCATCAAGGCAGAGGACATGAACGCCCCCAACGATTTCCGCAAACACCCCAGAGATGATACTTCATCCAGTTCTAGCTCCCAGAAGCGCAAGATCTGGATTCCAAACAGCATGTTCTGCCAGAACAACCCACCGAGGCCATCCTATGTGGCGCCTCGTCCACCCACCAAGTTCCACCCAGCTCCACCAAACCACCCAGCTCCACGCACTGTTTTCGGAGCCTGTTACAAGTGTGGTCAGGCAGGCCACTATTCTCGCGAGTGTCCCCAGAACCAGCTCCAACACCAGAACGTTCCACCCCGTGCCGGAGGCAACAACAACAACAATGGCCGTGGCAAGCCAGCCCAGAAGGTCTACACCGCCAAACCCGCTCCTCCCGCCACTCGTGGATGTCTGAACCAGATTTCTGCCGAAGAGACTGACGACACCACTGACGTCATTCTTGGTACGCTCCCAGTCAATTTTGTTCCTACTGCTGTTCTTTTCGACCCAGGAGCATCTCATTCATTCATGTCGGAAAGTTATGCACTTCGTCATGAGTTACCCTTTGTTGAATTGTCCACCCCGATGATTATTCAGACTCCAGGGTCAAGATGGCAAACTAATAGAGTAAGCCATGGTAATCAAATTGCAATTGAGGGTTTAGTATTCCTTGCTTCACTCATAGCCCTCAAGTCTTCAGACATTGATGTCATCCTTGGCATGGATTGGCTATCAAGACAGAATGCCTACCTGGATTGCAGAAGCAAATCCGTGAAACTCACCCACCCTTCAGGCCAAACAGTCAACTATAACTCACCCAGAACAAGAACCCAAGTACATTCCTTGAATGTACTTCCCCTTCCCGAACTTGAAGATATTCCGGTGGTTCGTGACTTCCCGGATGTCTTTCCTGAAGAGCTGCCGGGCATGCCACCCGACAGGTGTGTAGAGTTTATAGTGGATCTTGTTCCAGGAACCGCACCAATTTCCAAACGCCCATATAAAATGGCCCCACATGAGTTAGCTGAGCTAAAAACCCAACTTGATGCTTCGTTGGCAAAAGGCTTCATCCGCCCTAGCTCATCGCCATGGGGTTGCCCCGTTCTGTTCGTAAAGAAGAAAGATGGAACAGAAAGGTTGTGCGTAGACTATCGCCCGCTAAATTTAGCGATGATAAAGAACAAATACCCACTGCCCAGGACCAATGATCTTTATGATCAACTTGCAGGATCCTCCGTCTTCTCCAAGATGGATTTGAGATTAGGTTACCATCAGATCAGAATCCGAAACGAGGACATTCCCAAAACGGCTTTTACTACTCGTTATGGTCTTTACGAGTACACCGTCATGTCCTTTGGTTTAACCAATGCCCCCGCCACATTCTCACGCTTGATGAATTTGATCTTCATGGAGTACCTAGATAAATTTGTTGTGGTTTATCTTGATGATATTCTCATCTACTCGAAGAACGAAGAAGATCATGCCGAACACTTAAGGCTGGTATTGATGAAGCTTAGAGAGCATCGCCTGTACGCTAAATTCTCCAAGTGTGAATTCTGGCTACCAGAAGTGACCTACTTAGGCCACGTGATTTCTGCAAAAGGCATTGCTGTGAATCCGGAGAGAGTTCAGGCCGTCCTTGACTGGACTCCACCTGAATCGGTTAAGCAAGTTAGGAGTTTTCTTGGCCTAGCCAGCTATTGCCGTCGCTTCGTCGAGAACTTTTCTAAAGTTGCAAAGCCTCTAACTGAACTCCTCAAGAAAGATAAGAAATTCTTATGGACTCCCAAGTGCGAGGAAAGCTTTCAAGAGATAAAAAGAAGATTGACTTCTGCACCCGTACTTGCACCTCCAAACACCAAAAGAGATTTGGAGATCTATTGTGATGCCTCACGGCAAGGGTTAGGATGCATACTTCTGCAAGATCGACATGTGGTAGCTTATGCTTCACGCCAGTTGCGACCACATGAAGAGAACTACCCTACCCATGACCTTGAACTCGCTGCCGTAGTTCATGCCCTAACAACTTGGCGACATTACCTCCTTGGTAACCGTTGCGAGATCTATTCCGACCACCAAAGCCTCAAATATATTTTCACCCAGCCAGATCTTAATCTCAGGCAAAGACGCTGGATTGAGTTGATAAAAGATTACGACGTAGTAATTTCTTACACCCCAGGCAAAGCCAATGTCATGGCTGATGCACTAAGTCGTAAGTCGTACTGTAACAACCTCATGTTGCAGCAGTATCAACCACTTCTTCATGAGGACTTTCGCAAGCTCAATCTTGAAATTGTTCCTCATGGCTATCTTTCTAACTTGGTGGCGAAACCAACTCTTGAGGATCAAATCATAGTTGCCTAAAGGCGTGCACGAGGTGTTCGCCGGATCAAGGAGAACATTGCTAGCGGAGTTGCTAAATGTTTCTCCACAGATAGTAAAGGAACGGTATCCTTTGAAAATCGTTTTGTAGTACCTAAGAATAGGGAAGTAAGGCAAGTCGTCCTCAAAGAAGCCCATGACACACCCCTCTCGATTCATCATGGTAGCACAAAAATGTACCGAGATCTACGCTAGAGATTTTGGTGGACTAGGATGAAGAGAGACATTGCTCAATTTGTTGCTGAATGTGATGTTTGTCGTCGCATTAAGGCAGAACATCAAAGACCTGCTGGTACACTTCAACCTTTGTCTATTCCCGAGTGGAAATGGGACAAAGTCGGTATGGATTTCATCACCGGCTTTCCAAGAACCCAGAAAGGAAACAATGCCATCTTCGTTGTCATAGATAGGCTTTCCAAAGTTGCTCACTTCCTTCCGGTTCGCGAGTCTATAACTGCTAGCCAGTTAGCGGACTTGTACATCTCTAGAATTGTATCCCTTCATGGTGTTCCTTTGGAAATCAATTCTGATCGCGGTAGCCTTTTCACCTCTAGATTTTGGGGAAGCTTTCAGAATGCTATGGGAACTCATCTCTCCTTTAGTACAGCTTTCCATCCTCAGTCTAGCGGTCAAGTCGAAAGGGTTAACCAAATTCTTGAAGACATGCTCAGAGCTTGTGTTATCTCCTTCGGAAAGAATTGGGAGAATTCTCTTCCATTTGCCGAATTTGCTTATAACAATAGTTTTCAATCTAGTCTGAACATGGCTCCTTTTGAACTCCTTTATGGACGACGATGTCGAACACCACTAAACTGGTCTCAAACCGGTGAAAGACAATTCTTTGGACCGGATATGATCAAGGAAGCAGAAGAGCAAGTTCGCATTGTTCGTGATCGATTGAAAGCAGCCCAGTCTCGTCAGAAAAGCTACTATGATCGTCATCATAGGCAAGAGAGCTACAATCTGGATGAGAAGGCTTACCTTCGGGTTACTCCTCTGAATGGAACCCAACGTTTCGGTATCAAAGGCAAATTGGCCCCACGTTACATCGGACCTTTCCGCATTATTGCTAAACGTGGAGAAGTTGCCTACCAACTTGAACTACCTCCGCACCTCTCCCGAGTACATGATGTATTCCATGTGTCCCAACTCAGGCGTTGCTTCAAGGACCCCATCCGCGAAGTCGACCATGAAACGCTTGATCTCCAAGATGACCTTTCTTATCGAGAATACCCCGTTCGTATTCTTGATTCCGCAGAGCGTGTTACTCGTCGTCAGAAGATTAGGTTTCTGAAAGTGCAATGGTCACACCACTCTGAAAGAGAAGCTACGTGGGAAAGAGAAGACCGTCTCAGTGCTGAGTACCCCACCTTCCTCCCGCAGACTTCTGAATCTCGGGACGAGATTCTTTTGAGTGGGGGCGAGTTGTCAGAACCCTCTGTTAGGTATGTGCTAGGGTTATCTAGTGCCTTTGCATCATGTCAAAATTTCAAAAAATAAATCTTGGAAATCAAATTCAAAATCCAAATGGGAGAAGGAACACCTCCCAGATGAATTAATTCAAAAGGCCAGATAAAAATCTTTTCCAAAAATTCATGTTAGAGTTTTGAAAAGTCTTATAAATGAGTGTGATCACATATCAAGTGATGTGGGACCCACCCCATGCTCATCGATTTTTCAAATACTCAAACAGTACCTTGGAATTAAAGAAATACCCCTATTTGATTTAAAATTCAAATCATTTGAGTTTTAAAAATGTTGAAAGTTTATGAGTGGCTAGTTTATATTATTAGGAGGCCACATAAAAGTTTTCAGCATTTAATAAAATGATTTGGTATTTTTACCAAAGTCAAAACAAATATACAGAAAAACAGAAAGGAAAGATTAAACAGAAAAAGGAAAAAGACTTACCTGGTGCCTAGGCGAAGTCGGCCCACCCAGCCCAGCCGGCCCAAAGGGGCACGGGGGTCTTCTTCCCCGCCCCGCGCCTCCAAGCTGCTCGGTGGAATGCCACCGAGCTAGCTGGGCACGTCGCCACCTCTTCCGACGACACCTGCCCCTCCCGCGCCTTCTAGCGACGCCACGGAGACGCTGGAGACGCCGTGAGCCCATTCCCCCCCTCCAGATCTTCCTCCTCCTCCTCCCGTGCTCGTTTCCATCGCCACCCGAGAGCGCCGCCGCTCGCCGTCGCAAGAACTCGTGGCCATCGACGTCGAGGAGTCAAGCCAACGTGTCCAAGCTCTTCATCGTCGTCGTCCTCGTCGAACTGCAGCAGGAATCGAGCCCGGAGCCCTCGAAGTCGCCGGATTCTTCCTCGAGCTTCCGCCGGCTGCCGTGGAAGACTTCGTCAATTCCGTCGCCGTTGAGCCACCCCAGCCTTCGCCACCACCTCTTCTGAGTTCCTGGTGAGCTCCCGGCCGGAACCCCTCTCTTCTTCCCCTGGATTACTCCCTCTAGCCTGATCCGCCATCGAAGCCGAGCACGGTTGCCGCCGAGGTTGACCATGCGCTCGCTCCCATGCGCTTCCGTCCTCGCCAGTGCGTCCGTAGTACTCCTGGAGTCCACAGCAACCCAACGCGACCATGCCTGCTTCTCCCCGTGGCCGTTTTTCAAGTTCTACTCCAAGCCGTGGCTCCGGCCGCCGCCAAGGTCGAAGCAGTCGTCGTTTGTGACCTCCCCGGCGACGTGCAAATGGTTCTTTCGAAGCGGCTCATCACGGGCTTTCGAACGGTGGTCTCAGCACAGAGAATGGAGGCAAGGAAAGGAAGAACGCGCAGCGCCGCCGCGGTCCAGTCGCCGGCGTTTAGCCGCCGGCGAGTCAGCTCTAAACCCCCCCGGTTAATCACCTAATTAGTGACCCCTGGGTCACTGACCAGTGGGCCCAGTGGCTTAATTAAGCCACTGGATTAATTTAACCCACGGGTTAAGTTAACCCAGCCACTGACAGGGTGGACCCACATGTCAGCCCCCCCCCTGACGCCAGCTTGACGTCAGCCTGACGCAGTAAATCATTTAAATGAATTTCCAGAGATTATATGAATTAAAAGAATTCCAGAAATTCCAGAAAATACCCCAAACTTTGGAAATTCATAGAAAATTCATATTAACTCCAAATTGGACAAATAATATATGAAAAATGATCAGGAGAAAATTATCTTTCCAAATATGCAACTTTAAACTCTGTTTGAGTTGAATTTAAAATGTGACCAGTAGCATATGTCATTTGGTTTATTTGAATTCAATTCAAATTCAAATCAATTGATTTTGCCACTTGAACCTTGGATTTAAGCTATACTTCAACCACACATCAGAGGCATATCATACACATTTGAAGTTGATTCAAAATGATCAAACTATGTCACATTCAACTTGGCTAAGTTAAATTCAAATGTGGAGTTTGAATTTGCATTTCAAATGCAATATACTCCACTTAAATGGAATTGCCTCACACATCAAAACTTATACTTCAAATTTCAACATTCATTCATGTGCTTGAGCATTGCATTCATATTGATTGCTACTTCGTGCTTTGTTTGTCGAGTAGAGGTGGAACCGGAGCAAGAGGTCACCCCCTTCGCTGAAGATCCAGAACCCGAACCTCGTCAGCAAGGCAAGCAAACCCCCATTGATCATATCGATAAAATCCCACTTCCCTCTCATGTCTCGCTTATGCATTGTATAGGATGATCACCATGTTACGATTCTACCGCATAGATGAACCCATTCCTTTGCATGACCTATCATTTTGTCACAGTAGTAAGCAAACCACAATCCTAGCAAACGTAGGAGTTGTTTGATATCATGTGGCCCCTGCGATGTTACTTCTTATTGCATGCTTAGTATGATACCATGTTGTTACTGTGATGTGAGTCGGGATGGGAATGATCATGTTGATGATGGTAGAAAAGTGTTGGTGAATCGACCCTAATACAAGGTGAACGATGAGAGGCTGTCTAGGAGTACACAGTGGGTTGTCTCGTTGAACACCGCCCTAGTACGAGTTCTTGTGTGGTGATCCAAGATGAAGAGTACAACCACACATTGGGCTCACTGACCCCTCTGAACCTATTAACTCATCCCTTTCGATGTCCAGATGTCGCAGTAGTTCGGAGTTCTGGTAGGCTTGTGGCCTGGATGCTAAGTGAGAGAACGGCTCACCCGAGACCGGCTTATGCACAACGCACACATCGCTTGGGTCCACTTCGGTAAACCGGCCGGGTTCACGATTGTGGTAACCAACCCAAGTAGGCGGCTTTCTTGGACTAGATAGGCTATGAGGTAACAGTTGGGGTGAGCATCCTCGCTGGCACCCCTTGAATGGTGTCGAGATCAAAGGCGGTAAATGATGGTCATGTGTGTGTAGCAGTACACCCTTGCAAGGTTAACAAAACTATTCGAATAGCCGCATCCGCGGTTATGGATTGCTTGGAAAGCTTAGCTTGATTATTAGACAACTTGAACCGGATACTTCTAAAACACACCAAGATAAGTGTGAGTGCTATGGCGTGCTTCCTCGTGGGGAAGTCGAGGAAGGCATCATAGTGGTGTATTGGTTGGAGAAAGTAGTGGACTCGTGTACGCTTTATACCTTAAAGTCTGGTACTCGTAGTTCAGGATTAGCCAAGTCAAAGCTGGCATTTCTGCAATTGAAACCCCACCTCCCTTTACCTTGATACATGTGCATGAGTAGTATAGCTCCTATGTAAGTCTTGCTGAGTACGCCTTTGTACTCACGTTTGCTTAATCTATGTTTTAGATGACGCCACTGACCCCGAAGGTGGCTTCTTCATCGAGTTGGACGACTGAAGTTAAGCTAGTCTAGTCCCAGTCAGCAGACTGGTTCCCTCGTGGAGGGCTTTGTGTTTAAATAATGCTTCTTAAGCCATTTGTTAAACTTGTCTGTACTCAGACATAATTTGCTTCCGCTCTGTGTTGTAATGTTGGATCACATGTATGTGATCTCTATGTGTACTCTATAAGGGTTATAAATAAAATGTACACTTTGTAGAGAATTGCAATGGTACCTACTGTTCATACAAGGCATGTGTGCTGCGTGTATGTTTATAACATGCATATCTTTGTATGGGTTTTCGAGACCTTAGTTGTGTTCTGGCTGGCGGTCTTTCATACACCAAGTGGCCCTTAGATGTGCGCAGCTTGGGGCATCGCGATGCGATTGCTCGAGACTCCGTCTCATGCACACTTTGTGGTATGATCGAGCCCGCCCTAGACCCCGACTAAGTGATCGGGCTGGAGTAAGTCTATGTAAGAGTTTTGAGATAGTCGGTAGTATGGTTGAGGCGACTTGTCTTTGAATATGGGAGTTCACCACCCATATCATTTGACTTGTGTGCGGACGATGAGGACCCATCTCAGTTGATCATCTGGCCTGGATGGGATGCCCCTCACGTACGATGCTTTCCGAGAATGTTCAGTGCTTGGCCTTGTCTGCTTAGACAAGTGGGTGCGGTTCTCGGCTCTCCATATGACTATGTATTAACTGTACTTGCATACGCTAACCCCGGGTCCCGACAGACTTGGTATCAGAGCAGGACTGACTGTAGGACTAGTAGCCTTGGCCGAAGTCGAGTCTAGCCTTCTATAGTTATATAGTTACTCTGGGTATATAAGGGAACAACGTAAGGCTTCTTTTTTCTCCTTACCCCCTTCGTTCTGAGTTCTGAGTCACCCTCATCTTATTCTACGGGAAGATAGGACTAGGCTCTCCTCTATCTGATTAGAACATCTCGTTGTTTGCTTCCTTATAGCCGTAGGAAAGTTGTGATCGGTCTGTTAGAGTGGTTATGCTCCCTGTTTTATTACATCGTATGTAAGTTCTGTTTCCATGTTGTAAGAAATTGTCTTTTTCTTGCAATTACAGCCGTTATGCTGTCCGAGTCATTCCAGGTTTATCTCATCATCTGATGCATTGCAAACTCCTTTCTGTTTCAGATGGCAGATCTTCCCCCTCGGCAGATTGTTCGTTTGACCAGGTGCCTCGGTGTGCGTGGCCATCCCGCCACGTTGATCGAGATGATGTCCTATGTGGGATATCGGTGGTACCCTGAGTACACCATCGAGGAGCAGTTTCACGACTTCAACCAGACGCAGTTCCACTGCATTGTCCGGATATACTCGCACCACGTTGGAGTCACCCAGCCTATCCACTTTGGACATGGCATTGGCGTTACCGAGAACATGGCTGTGCAGGATGCTGCATATTCATGTATTACACTGCTGAGAGAGGAGCACACCATGCTGAGAGAGACTTCATTCCGCTATATCCCTGCTGCACTTCCAGGAGAAGAGGGATATTACTCCGCTATGTCTTAACTGTACTTGCATACGCTAACCCCGGGTCCCGACATTGTTCTCCTCTTCGCATCCCGACGAAGAAGAAGCAGTCAAGGCACACACACACGTTGATCAAGTTATATTAAGATTATCTTAGTTCTTGTTGTCTATGAACAAGGAGTAGGTCTCAAGTCGTCCATAACCGTGGACACGGCTTCTCGAAAAGATTTAACCCTGCAGGGGTGTACCAACTGCCCATTACAAGGCTCCGCACGCACGCCCATCTCTCTCAGTTGCTACCCATCACAGGCAACCATTTTATGATTTAGTTCCAAGAGATCCGAAATGACAGGTCCCTCTAACTAACAACGAACAAATCCGGGTGGCCCCCGGTGAGTCGACATCCAGCTCAGGAGCCGGCAGCTCTCTCGATCTGGTCTCTACCGTCTGTCGCAGGTTTGGATAGCCGGTTAATCACACATGGGACACCGGGTCCTCAGTCGGACAAGGTGGGCCAGCAAGGGAACTATGTCCTCACTGGTCCAGGTTCATTTGTAAACAACTGGCGGCCGACCAGCACACACACGGTTTCAAATGGTAAATCAGCTTGGGCCACCACTAGAAATGTTTGAAGCTAGGTAGGTAAGAAAAGGAGACCCCATAAAATCCCACACGCGGTTAGGCACGCTCTGTCTTAAAACCAATACCCGGAACTCGGGTCCTAGGTGTCTCGAAAGGACCAAAGCGTCAGGGCGGGATAGCCTAGACCTTCCATCCTTCGTCGAGTATTGCCAACATTATAATAATCATATCATCAACAACAATATAATAATGTGACATCCGAAGCCAAGGAGTAACAGGGTAACATCGTAGCATCCTAAGCATGCATACTAAGCAGGGGATGAGCAACGAGCAATAGTAACATAGGAGTACAAGGTTTGCTGGGAAGGGACATGGATGTATCGGTTTGAAAGAGGCTGTAAACATATGGTAGGATCAAACATCGAACCTAACCTAGGCTAGCATGCAAACCGCTGGTTGAAATAGAATGGATCATAAGTAATGTATAGTCCTTGCCTGTTGATAAGTCGGGTTCCGAAGGTGTAGTTGATCGCAAGCTCGCATCGTCTCCGAGAGGTACCCGCGGAAGCACACAAGACGGTAAACACTGGAAAGTAATCAACGAGCAAGCAGCTATTACTACGAAGAAAACACAAGAAAGAATTAACAAGAAGGCAACACGAGACATCGCACCTACCGTCGAGAGCGGTTACGACAGGTTAAGTGGAGTACTCGTCACACACGACGATACAGCACATTTAGAAAGGTTCGAGTTCTTTAGCTACAGGTGATCAACAAAGGTTGTTAACATGGCATATCACTCCAGAACGGCATAGCACACAAACATGACAAGAGGTGAAGCATAAATAAAATAGCTAAGCTAGTCAATTTAAGTGGGATGAAATCCTAGACATGGCAAACTATTGCGGACCCCAAGATATTTATTGCATTTGGTACTGTATTGCCCTAAACAATATTTTATTATTTTATTTAGCAAGCAAGAACAGCATAAACACAATATAAATGCAATTCTAGTCAAGTTACATATAAAGAACATTTTAAACAGAGCAACGGTTAAAAGTTATTTCGGTTGTAGTTTACAGTGGCAGACAGTTGTAATTAGCAGGTAAACAGCAAGTAAACAAGCTCAAACATGGAAACAAGCAACATTTTAATAATCTATGTGCAAAACGGAGCAACTTTCATGTAGAAAGCGTCTCCATTGGAGCTACCGGTGAAAAGATATAAGCATCGCAAAAATACTAATACCATCTGCCTAAAATTAATAAAAACCTAGCAAAAAAAAAGCTAAACGGGCCGAAAGCTACTGGGCTCAATAGAAAATAGAAAAAAAAATAAAAAAAATAAAGGGGGGGGGGGCTGGGGCTCTCACCCATGGGCTCGGCCCATGTGGTCTGCAGAGGCGGATCGGGCTGTGTGGCCAAGCTGGGCCGCAGGAGCTGCTCGGGCCCACGTGGCTGGCGGTGGAGGCTGGCCTGCTCGCCCCTCGTTCCCGTCGGAACAGAGGCCGGCGGCGGCTGCTCCCATCGGCTCCGGCGAGCGCGAGCAGGCGAGACAGCGGGGCGGCTCGAGGCAGAACAGGTGCGGGAGGAGGGGGCCCGCAGGCGGCTGCGGTCCTGGCCGGCTCGACGAAGCGGCGAGGTCGAGGTGGCCCGTGGCCATGGCGCGGAGGAAGGAGGAGCTCGGCTCCATGGCGCGGCGCGGTGGGGTTCTTGCAGCAGAGGAGAGAGGGTTGAGGGGAGAAGGGAGGAGAAAGAGAGGAACACGGCGAGGATGGACCTGGGCGCGGCGGCCCGATGCCGGCGGCGGCCGGAGGGAGGAGGCTACGAGCGGCGGCGCGGGCTCCTCGGACGTGGGGTGGCTGCACGGAGGAGAGAGGAGGCGGGGAGTCCAAGGCGCTGACGTGGCGCAACGAGGGTCGTCGGATCTTCGGATCTTACGGTCCAGGATGAATTGGGCAGTTTTTTTCAGATCTGGTGGAGCTAGGGTTACGAAAATTGGGGATATTTTCCAGATCTGGGGGCTGGTGGCTGCCTATTTTGTGGCTAGGGAAACCCTAGAAAGGGGTGGGTGTGTGGTGGTCTTTATATAGCCCCGGTGGCTGGCAGTTTGCAAAAACATCCCCGGTTTTTCTCTCGCGCGCGCGGTGTTTACATTTCTGACCGCCGGGGGTCCGCAGTACCTCCGATTCGGGTAAAACTTCGAACTGCGCGATCAGCGTGTCGAGCCGGAAGCGTTCACCTCGCGCTGGAACCATACCGAGAAGACTTTCCGGTGCGCTATAAAAATATCTCGTTTACTTATTAAACGGGGTTTTTCGTTCCGTTGGCTGCGGCTGGTTTCGTGCGGTTTTCGCGACGGTGATCGGGTGAAACCCGGTGTCGCAAAGGTCGAGTGTCAGGGTGGAAAGGGTCGGTCTCCGTCCGATACGAGATAAGAGGAGAAAAAATAATGACCGATCGATAAATCGGGGATGCAAACACCGCATACAAATTAGACAATCAAACAATTCACACCGAAAACAAATTTTTTTATTTTTTTTGAAAACTGGGCTGTTACAATTTCTTTCAGCTGTTGTTGGGCTCCAAACATGTCGGAGACTTTGTGGAAGTCGCGGTCGCACTGGTACGATTTGGTGAAGCTTCCCTTGACTGTGATGATTCCTTTAGGTCCTAGCATCTTGAGCTTGAGATATGCATAGTGCGGGACTGCCATGAATTGTGCGAACGTTGGTCGCCCGAGTATGGCGTGATACTGCGACTGCCAGTCGAGCACTTCGAACTCGAGGACCTGTTTTGCGAAGTTGCGCTTGCTGCCAAAGATCACATCAAGCTCGATTGTTCCGATGGAGGCGGCTGCTTCGCCCGAAACTACGCCATATATTGTTGTGCCTGACTTCTTCCAAAATGATTGTGGGATTAGCATCTTGCGTAGGGTGCTGGCAAAGATTATGTTTAGGCTGCTGCCTCCGTCCATGAAGACTCTGTCCATGTCGTAACCTCCAATCTGGGCTTCGAGAACCAGGGGTGCGTGACCCGGCCTTGGGAATGCTAGCGGGTGGTCGCTCTGAGAGAAGGTGATGCTGGTCTCAGCGCCATGAAGTTGGTAGATTTCTTCTATCTTTAGGTCTTCGACTGCTTTGGCCTGCAGGGTGTAGGCATCTTGCTTTGCTTTTGAGGGTCTTCCTTCTTGGATCATGCAGATTCGTCCATGGGACGTGGGGTATTGCCTTTATCTACTTGGTGCTGGTGACTGCGCGCTTCTTCGAGTGCGCTTCGCTTCACGCTGCTTTTCCTCCTTGAGGCTGTTGGAGAGTTCGGTGAATAGGCGGCAATCTCCCCAACTGTCTTCGAAACAGTGGATCGCACAAGGTCCTTCCAGTTGCTCTTTGGCTGTGAGTTTACTGGAGCCAGTGTGCCTTCTTCTCCTTGAGATTTAGAAGATCTGCGAGTGGTTTTCTGTTCGGTTGTGCAATCTTGGATCAAGCTCTATCCCATCGCTGAGTGATTGGTTACGGATGAAGTTGGCGAATTCATCTGGTCTTCGGTCTGGGTCGTAGTATTCTCCGGTCTGGGTTTCGGAGTCGCTGTCTTGTCGCATGGCGGGAGTCCGGGCGGCGGCGGGTCGTCGACTGGCGGGCGAGTCTTCTGTCATGCGCCGCGACTCTTTGAGTGGGCTTCCCGTGTAGAGTCCTCGCGCTTGTATTCTGGGTCATCGAGTTCTTTTCCGTCGGCGGTAGATCTGGCGGTCGTTTAGGTGCTTGTGGTGAACTTGAATTCCACGAGCGGGCTAGATCTTGATCTGTTGAGGGCGGGATCGCCAAGATCGTGATTCCAACCTGTGTAGTTCCCACAGACAGCGCCAATTAACGGGGATCAACCCCGGAAAATCCCATGGTGAGGGACCCTGGGTTAGTCATAGAGAAGGAACAAGTTGGACGATACTCGTCGGCTAACAGGAGAAGCACTTCCTGCTCGATATTATTGTGTGAGGGGGCGATTACAGGGGAGGCCAAGGCGAGTTCTCGCAAGACCAGGAGTAGATTGTGTATTGTCTCCCTCTCGACGTCTCCCCTCCCAGCCTTTATATATTAGGCTAGGTCTCGGGGGGTCCGTGCTAGGTTACAAAGATAGTTTCCTAGTTCTAGTCTTGCCTTGTACACCAAGTCGTGCCTTCCATACTAGTCGCAGACTCCTACGTCGGGGCTTGGTTGGGCTAGTCGTGTGCCTGTCGAGGCCTCCCAGTGGGCCTTCTGTCTTCATATGCGCCGGGTATCCTCATACGCAGGAGTCGTGGGGTCACCCCCTCGTCAATGCAACTGAAAGGAAATGAAAGCAGTAAATAAGAAAAGTGTAAACTATGATGGAAATATGGAACGGGGTCCCATGACTTGCACTAGCGATGTCTCTAACTCAAAAGACGAATAAACAACTCTGTTGGGTGAACAATTTATAGCTGGGCAATTGACTGAATTATAAACGCAACGCAATGCTAATTATGCTACTAGAAAGTAAAGAGGCACAATCGTATGGGCATTACACCAAAACAAGTAGACCGTGCATCCATCAACTTCTACTCATAATCATCCACCTTGAGATACCTCTCCACAACATCTCACTGGTATTAAGTTGCAAATCCCAACCAAATTGTAGGCTCAAAGCAACAGACAATTGCCTTAAAACTCTATGTGTAATGTCAGTAATCCTTGCAACCGCAGTTACAAGCACCGCTATTTTATCCGTGGTGGCAACATCACATCCCCTACTCTCATGTTTTTGTCACTCAAGCTAGACATCGAGGGGAATGAACCCACAATCAAGCATAACGCTCCCTCTTGGAGTTGCAATATACTACTCGGTGAAAGTAACAAACGCAAAGGAGAACATGCAAGAACACTCAAGAACAAAAATATAAAGCTAAACCAAATATATTACACATCACAAACAGAACATAATCTCATAATCCATCAGATCCCAACAAACACGACTTAGCAAAACAGGAACTAATACAGAGCTGCCTTGATCATGATAGGCAACTCACAAGGGCTAAACATTGAAGCAGAAGATTGGATAGAAGACATCATCTAGCTACTGATCATGGACGCATGGTCCAAGGGGGAAAACTCACGATGCATCTCGGAGGCGATCATGGTGATTGAGAGGCCTCGGAAGGTCAATCCTCCCTCCGACAGGGTTCTAGGACAGGTTCTTCTGGCGATCCCCAGATCGGAATCACGACGGCTGCGGAACAGTGGATGAAATCGCGTAATGGGGTTCTCCTCGCGGGCTTTTGGAGAAAGGGCTAAATATATGCCAAAGGGGGTCCTGGAGGTGACCCCCTGGCCCAGACGTCCAGGTGGCGCGGCAACCCCCTGGCCGCGCCAGGGAGGCGCCTGGCCTGAGTGTGGAATTGCCTCGGTGCCTCCATCGGTCTTCTGGAGTCTTCCGACTTGGATATTTTTTGGTATTTTTTCTGGAATTTTTTGAGTACTTTTATAATAGTCCTTTTTCTGCAATGCAGAGATAACAACAGACAGAAACTGGCACTTGGCACTGAATTAGTAGGTTAGTCCAAAATGTGTTGTAAATGGTATGCAAGTGCATAAAACATATAGCAGTATCACCAAAAGAAGCATGGAGCAGGCAAAAAATTATAAATACTTTTGGGACATATCATATTCTCATACATATTTGCCTAGAAGAAGGCTTCGGAAGCCTCATATCGCTCAGCCCGTGCTTGCGGTGCAAAAACGTCCTAGAGGTCGGTGATTATCTCATAAGCACCCATCCTCTCAAAATACTTCTTTAGCTCAGCCTCCATGGAGTAAAACATGCCACTCTAAACAAGGTTGTAATCATCCGACTTGGAGAGAGAAATATTCCTCTCATGCTGAGTAGCGTCGGCTGGTGGTGCATCACCTATCGCGGTCTCTAGTACATATTTCATCTTGAGGGGAATGAGGAGAATCCTCGGAGTGAAGAACTGATACGTCCAAAATGCATCAATATTTTGTATCATAATTTAGAACTATTCATTGATATATTTCACATTATGATGGCTCTCTCATGGAGTTTTGTCTTGTTTTACACAGTTTATAACTTTTCGGTGCCGAAACAGCAGGCTCAGGAATCAGCAGGGAAAAGTGCACATAAAGTGAACATATCAGCACATCTCCAAATGACCTGAAAATTTCAGGGAATTGTTTTCAGAAGGAATAAGGAGGGCACACAAAAGATCACCCGGAGGGGGCCACCAAGACACGATGCGCCCTGGTGGCACCAGCCACCCCCCAGGCCTCGCCACCTGGCCTCTTGGGTGGGGGGCCCACCTCCTGTCCTCTCCTTCACCATACATACCCCTCGTAACATAATTATTCGGGGGGAAAGTTAGATCAGAAGTTCCACCGGCGCTGCAAGGCAGAAACCTACAGAAAATAAAAGATCTCTTTAGCGGGCAGATTCCGCCGAGGAAAACTCCTCTTGGAGGGGAGATAGTCCTAATCGTCATTACCATCATCACGAGAATCATCGAGATCATAATCATTACCCTCTCCATCACCAGCACCATCTCCATCTTCATCCCATATCACTTTACCATGCAATCCGAAATGTACCTTACACTATTCATCCCATGTACTTTATCGGTGTTGATTACTACCTTGTGGTTGATGTTATTGAGTTTTGTTGGAGAATTATTGTTATGATCAGATTGGTCACCATATATATTTATCACCTCTGGTCATGATATCTTTTATGTCTTGTGTTTAGTCACTTTAGTTCTTGAGGACATGCGAGAAGTCTTGCTGTTAGTGATCATATGATGTTTTTTTGCGAAAAAGTAGTCATATGATGTTGAAGTTATATGTGTTGGTTTGATATTTAAGTTGTGTTGTCATTCTTCTAGTGGTGCTATGTGAACGTCGACTACATAGAATTTTTCCTTTTTAAGGACCTAGGGGAAGGCATTGTGTATAAACAATGCTTACAATGGGTTTACGGAGTGACATAAACTTGAACCCCAGTTTGCACACGTATTTGATCCTAGAGTTTATTTCTATGGTTAGGTTTATCTTAATTTCTCTCTTGTATTTGTGGATGCTTGCAAGAGGTTTAATCGTAAGAGTGAACTTTTCTTAGTCTAGGCGTTGTGCTAGCGTAAGTTCACCCACACAACACTTATCCCAACAATACATAGTACTAGACGAAGTATGGCGAAAGTAACTTGACCACCTCTCCCGTATGTCCTCAGGAACGGTTTAGTCTTTGTAAGTAGATTCCCGAGGCTTATCCTTTGTGTTTAAAAGGATCGTGCCACTTGTTTCACATCTTTATCATTTACTTTACTTGCCTTTATTTACTTGTTGACTATTGCGAAAACCTAGGAAAAGTTGCATGGGGGAATCCCCAAGCTTGATCTTTTGACACTCACGGATCTTCTTTCATCATCTTCCTTCGCACAGTTGAAAAATCCCTTCATACGAAACTCATCATAAGCTGATTAGAGGGGTTAGTACCCATAATAAACTAATTTTCCTTTACTAAAAATAAAGATTTTGATGAAGAGATACTGTTTTTCAATATTTCCAAAAAAATTGCAAAGAAAAAGCAAGCTTAAGATTTTCAAAATGGTGGAAACACAAAAAAGGGTTGAATCTGGGAAAAACATACCAAAGGGTAGTACATAATTTTTTTGGGGCACTTCTGAAACTCAAATAAAAAAACTCTGAACAGATGGCAGAAAGTCAATTTTATAGAGCATACTTTCAATAAAATTTAGATCAAAAATATGATCTAGTGATTTTAAGTAGATTTTTCCGTCAAGCAGACATAATCTGTTTTCGGGACAACATGTCACAACTTTTGATTTTTCTTGTCATCAGAGGCTAAAAGTTGGCACAAAGCTTAAAAATAAATATACAATGATGTTGATATAGTAGTAACACACATCAAGTCCACTATAACTGAAAGAACAAACTAAAAGTAAAGATAACATGGGGTTCCTCCAAAGAGCTCTTTCTTTATAGCCATAAAGATAGGCTTAAATTTTTAATGAACCTCTCGTAAGAATAAGAGTTGAAGCACAAAAGAGAGCATCATGAAGCAATTACCAACCACATTTAAGTCTACCCCACTTCCTATGAAAAGGGATCTTGTAGAGGAGTAACTCATTAAAGCATAAGGCTATTATCATAGGAAGGAAAAACAAGTGCAACTTCGAGACTTCCAACATAGAGAGAGAAATCTATAAGCACGAGCTCCCCTCTCATAAAAATTTGCAGAGGCATCATGAATAAAATAAACAATATAACTGTCACATAAAGCATTCTCATCATGATCCGCATGCAAAAATGTATTCTTACTAGCAAAAGAAATATCAACTATCACATCACTAGTGGGTAAAGGATTTGCAATCCTATCATACCCAAGTTAGAGCTTTCCATATCATCATTTTTATAGTTGGTAGCAAAAATAGTTTCAAGATCATAAGTAGCATTATCATCATTTTCCCAATCACAAAAAGTAACGCGCATATCATAATAAAAATCATCTTCAATAGTGCCTACGGACTTAACATCGGGATAATAATGAAGGCAATAAAGTTCACCATCTTCTTTAAACTTACAACCGTTAGGATAAAAGTTGATGGGAGCAATATGCTCAGGCCAAGTTGATACCCATTCTTCTTCCTTCTTGCTCCTCTTCCTCCTCTTCTTTTTATTCTTCTTTACTATAGGAGGGAGTGGTTGGAGAGGAAAATTCTCCACACATTTTGGTTTTTCATTATAACAATAGGGGAAACTTGGGAGAAACTCTCCTTTTTATTAGTGAAAACATAAGAGACATTTTTATACTTTCGTAAAGGTCCCTCCTTTCTAATCTTACTTATGTAATCATTTTCATGGAAATTAACAACACAATATAGATGGCATTTTTGCAAAGTGTTGTTTATTCCTAAGTCATTATCATCTAGCCAAGAAGTTTTTTCTGATAACTCTTCACACATAAAAAATAAAATTAGTTCTTCATAAAGATCAAAATTGATCATGTTATCACACAACTCGTTAACAGTTATGTTTTGAAAGTACATGCATTGAAAATTAAAGTGACCCTCTATACCACAAAGTTCACAAGTAAAAGGATAAAGGTAACACAATTCTCTAGCAATTTCAATTAAATCTCTAACCCAAGTGATTGTTCTTTCATGCTTATGTTGCTTAATATACTTCTCTTCTTCAATCATAGGCCTTTCACAAGGTCTATCCACTCCACAAAAAATTAACATGCTTGTATAAAACTTCATTTTCAGGAATTGGATCACGCATGTTGCAATTATCATTAACAATTTCATTTTCTTTGCAAATCTCTCTAAAAGGATCATGATGCTTGATCCAATTCTCCACAGGTATATTAAGAAGTGAAGCAAAATATTTGAGGAAATCACTAAGGAGTTGAGAGTCAAGCCCAAACTTAGCACTAAACTAATTAAAACTTGCAGTTTCGACAAAGGACATAATGCAATCATACTCATAATTTATACCTGACTCTTTATCTTTGTTGATCTCCCCATCATCAGTATTGCGTTGAATTCTTTCAAGGATTTCCCATGTAGCATCAATATTTTTGTTTTTGAAATGACCCATAGAAGAAGCATCGAGCAAGTCTTTATCCTGTCGAGAGAGCCTCGCATAAAAATTAGTAATAATTATATCTTTGGGGAGCCCATGGTTAGGACATTTTAGAATTCAAGTTTTCAGTCTCCCCCAAGCTTGAGTTATGCTCTCTCCGTCATGAGGATAGAAATTATAAACATAATTCCAATTCTCATGGACTTCATAAAGAGGATAAAACTTGGAGTAAAAGAGAGACTTGATCTCTTCCGAATCCAGCAGGTGAGAATCATCTAGTAGCCTATACCATTCCTATGCTTTTCCTTTCAGTGACAAGGCAAATAATTTCCTCATGACTCCATCTCTTGTCAAACCTACAATCTTAAACAACTCACAAAGTTCTGTAAGTTTCAACAAATGAATATTAGGATGGACTGTTCCATCCCCTGCATAACTGATCAACTGAGATGGGTCCTCATCGTCCGCTCACAAGTCTAAATGATTATGGGTGGTGAAATCCCATACTCATATACAAGTCGCCTCAACCATATTATCGATTTAATTATAACACTTACATAAACAGACTCCAGCCCGATCACTTAGTCGGGGTCTCGGGCGGGTTCAATCATACAACAAAGTGTGCCACGTGACAGAGTCACGAGCAATCGCATCGCGATGCCCCAAGATGCGCACATCTAAAGGCCACTTGGTGTACGAAAGACCGCCAGCGAGAACACAACTAAGCTATCGAACCCCACACTAAGACATGCACGTTGTAATCATACACACAACATACATGTCCAGTGTAAACAGCAGGTACTCATCACATGAACTCTACAAACTATACTACTTTATTGACTTACATATAGAGTACACAAAGAGATCACATCACTGTGATCCAACATTACATCAAACAACGGAAGAAACTTAGTTCTGAGTAAAGACAAGTTTAACAAATGGCTTAGAGAAGCCTTGTAAACATACATAGCCCTTCCACATGGGACCAGACTATTGTCTGGAACTATACTAGCTTAGTCCACGTCGAGCTTTAGGAAGGTGACTCCATCGGGGTCTGGGTTCTCATATAAAACATAAAATAAGAAAATGTGATTAGAAAGTCGTACTCAGCAAGACTTACATCAGATCTATACTACTCATGCTCAGGTATGAAGGAAAAGGGAGGTGGGGTTTAATATACAGAAGTGCCACCTTAGACTTGGCTAGTCATGTACTACGAATACCAGAGTGAGTTAAGAAGCGTACTCGCGTCCATCTATTCTTGATCACCACATCAATACACTACCATGGATTCTTCCTTGACTTCCCACAAGGAAGCAAACCATAGCACTCACTTATCTTGGCAAGTTTTAGAGTAACCGTTGAAGTTGTCTAATAATCAAGCATAGGTCTCCAAGTAGTCCATAACCACGGACACGGCTATTCGAATAGTTCATTACCCTGCAGGGGTGTACTTCTTCACATGCGTGTCATCACTTATCGCCTAAAGTTCGTCACCCTTCAAGCGGGTGTCAGACGTGGATAAACACCAAGGCACTACCCTCACATCACCTTCTCTAATCCAGGAGTCGACTATCTGAGTTACTACCGCTCGAGAGTCTGGCCGGTTCAACGAAATGGACTCAGATGGTTTCACTGCCTCACAGGTCCCCCCACATATCTATATGATGCCACTTTCATTCATTCTTTTTCTGTGCATATGCCAAATGGAAAACCCGAACTAGTGTGACTCCTGGAATGTATCGGGGTGAGTTAAGAGGCCAAACGGGGTCCCATAAACCCTACATGTGGTCATACTCTTTGTCCTAGATCACAACACAAGAACTCGGGGCCTAGGGTAGTGTTCAACGAGACAACCAACTGTGTACTCCTACACAGCCTCTCATCATTCACCTTTGTTTAGGTCAAATTCACCAACACGTTAACATCAGCATCACATGATCATTCCATCCCGACTCACAACAAACTAACCTCACGATAACACTAAGCAACAATAAGCCGTAACATTTTCACGGCCCACATGCTCAACATTCAACTCCTAGATCTGCTAGGATTGTGGTTTTGTTACTACTATGAGAAAATGATAGGTCATGCAGAGGAAGGGGTTCAACTAAGCGGTAGAACGTATCATGGTGATCTCCTAAACATGTATAAGCGAGACTGAGAGGGAAATGGGTTTTATAGACATGATCAATGGGGTTTGCTTGCCTTGCTGACGATACTCGGGTTACTAGTATTCTGCTTTAGGGGTGACCTCCGTCTCGAAAACGTTGTTATCGAATCAATCATCAATGAAGGGGGACAACATCGAAAGTAAAATGCTCAAGCACATGTTAAGGTGGTGACATGATGTGTATGGTACTGACATGTTGACAATTCCATTTAATCGAAGTGTATTGCAAAGGAATTGCAAATTCGAACTTCAAACATGAATTCAAAGTATGCCATATACACATTTGCTTTTTTTCACCCATTTAAAAATGGTCAAACATGAAAACAAATTTCATATTCATAATCCTTGCATTTTTCTGATAATTTTTCATATATTAGTTGTTTAATTTGGAGTTAGGATGAATTTTCTATGAATTTTTTAAGTTTAAATGATTTTCTGCAATTCTCTTATTTAATTTAAATAGAAAAAGGACTTATTGCGTCATGCTGGCATCAACATGACATGGGGGGGCTCTGATCTGTGGGTCCCAGGTGTTAGTGTCTCAGGGGGTTAATCCCCTTTAGTTTATTTTAAACAGGGTCATTAGGGGGCTTGGCCCCACCTGTCTGTGGCACTGGGGTGGAATAAGGGTCGATTAGCCCATAAGCTAATCGGGCCATGTCCCGGCTGTCGACGTTGAGTCGCCGGTGTCTACCCGAGACGGCGGCGCACATGGGCATGGCGTTGGAGGGCTCCATTTTGGGTGTGGCTTGCACAAAAAGGAACCCCTTGCTCGCGCGCTTCCAACGGAGCTGGACGATGGCACTGGGGAGGCCGGACTCGTCCGCGGCGAGCAGTCGTGGCGGCGACCGGAGACGGTGCACCGAGGCGATGACGATTTTGGGCACCAAATCACGCGCTGGGAGAGGGGAAAGGAGCGGGACCTCACCTTGAGTGCAGTGGTGAGGACGGAGAAGCCATAGGGGCACTGGAGACGACGAATTCCTCGCCGGTGTGTGGCGGCCGTGGCGGAGGAAGATGGCTCGATTCGTCGTCGTCGGAGCGCTCCAGCTCGCTGGCGTTGGCGGGATGTCGAAGTCGGTTACGGCGGATATGAGGGACACGGCGGCATGGCTCCTCGTCGACGATGGCTACGCCGACACGACAGCGTGCTCTGCGGCAGCGCTCGGGCAGTGGCTAGATAGAGAAGGAGAGAGCGAGGAGGGTGAGCCAGAGGAGGGGAAAAGGCACGGGGGGTTCTAGGCGTCTCCATGGTGCTCTGAGGAGGGAGGGGAGGGCCTAGGTGGACTCGTCGTCGAGGTGGCGTCCACGGCGCCCCCCGGCTCGACAGCGAGCTGCTTAGGGGGGAGGGGAGGAAGACGACAACGTGAGGGGATGGGCTGGGCCGGCCAGATGGGCCAGGGGGAAGAGTTGGGTCTCTTTGCCCCTTTTTCTTATTTCTTCTTTTTTATTCTTTCTGTATTTTTTTTGAGCCTTGATAAATAAATATCTAGGAAATTTATAAAATCCCCAAAACTTTTGAATGACAAGGATAGGATAGGTGTTATGTTTGCGTATGTAGGATAGGATAGCAAGACTTGTTGGAGGCGATTCCTCATCGAATGCTTGGCTTCTTACCTTACTCTCTAGATCGTTAGCCACTTCATAAATGCTAGTGCGGCAGCAACCTCACCACTTACCCCTTCCTTACCGTAAACTACTAGTTGTCCTAGAATGACGAGTGATGAAGTCCTTGCTGGGTCAGATGACCACTACAGTTGGATGTTGAGTACCTCTGTACTCATGATACTACCCCCAAACTCTTTTCAGGGTTCTTGATCGACAACAGGTATGGTGATCGACGTTTCACGTTGAGACTCGATGACGACTAGTTAGGCGGATCTCGGCGGAGGGCCTGGACCCGTGTGGTTATGGGGATCGATGCTTTTCTCTTTGCCAGTAGGCATTTGCTTGTAGTCTGTACTCAGACATGTACCTTCGACTATTGTATTGTATTTAAGGCAGTTGTATGCCGATTGTATGAGATGTTGTATCCTTGTATCTGTAATGTTGTGATATCATGTTGGAAATCCGGGGCATATGGCTTTGTCATATGTCGCGGTGGGACTGATATGTGCTTCGTCCCCGGATCTGGGTGGAAACACCTAGATCTGGAACAGTACCGCATATCGGGCCTTACAGTTTCTAGAAGGAAACCTACAACAAACTCTATGGAACTGTCGGGTATGCCACCTAGCAATTCTTTTAGAAAGACAACCGAAATAGAGGGAACGATTTTGCAAATGCATTAGATTATGAAGAAACCTGGGATGAATCGGATAGCATAACGGCTGTAATTGTAAGAGAAGTGAAAATTCTTACAACATGACAACAACACTTACATAGGAAGTCTCAAAATAGGAAGCGCAACGACTCTAGACAACCGAACACAACTTCGCTAAGGCTACAAGGAAGGAATCAACGAGATGTTCTAGTAAGACATAGATGAGCCTAGTCCTATCTTCCCGTAGAAAAGATGACGGTGACTCAGAACTCAGATCGATGAGGGTAAGGAGAAAAGAAGCCTTAAGTTGTTCCCTTATACCCAAGTAACTATATAACTATAAAATGCTAAAATCGTCTTTGACCAAGGTCTGATAATCCTATAGACAGTCCTGCTCTGATGCTAAGTCTGCCGAGACCCGGAATATGCATATATAATTCCATTCACAACTTAATCATATGGAGAGCCGAGAGCCGTACCCACTTGTCGAAGCAGACAACGCCAAGCACAAGACACTCTCGGAAAGCTCGAACGTGAGGGGCATCCCATCCAGGCCCGGATGATCAACTGACATGGGTCCTCATCATTCTCTCACAAGTCTAAATGATTATGGGTGGTGAAATCCCATACTCATAGACAAGTCGGCTCAACCATATTATCGATTGAATTATAACACTTACATAAACAGACTCCTGCCCGATCACTTAGTCGGCGTCTTGGGCGGGCTCAATCATACAACAAACTGTGGCACGTGACAGAGTGACGAGCAATCGCATCGCGATGCCCCAAGCTGCGCACATCTAAGGGCCACTTGGTGTATGAAAGACCGCCGGCGAGAACACAACTAAGCTATCGAACCCCACACTAAGACATGCACGTTATAATCATACACGCAACATACATGTCCAGTGTAAACAGCATGTACTCATCACATGAACTCTACAAAGTATACTTCTTTATTGACTTACGTATAGAGTACAGAAAGAGATCATATCACTGTGCACCAACATTACATCAAACAACGGAAGCAACTTAGTTCTGAGTACAGAAAAGTTTAACAAATGGCTTAGAGAAGCCTTGTAAACATACATAGCCCTTCTACAAGGGACGAGACTGTTGTCTGGAACTATACTAGCTTAGTCCATGTCGAGCTTCAGGAAGGTGACTCCATCGGGGTCTGGTTTCTCATCTAAAACATAAAATAAGCAAACGTGAGTACAAAGTCGTACTCAGAAAGACTTACATCAGATCTATACTACTCAAGCTCAGGTATCAAGGCAAAGGGAGGTGGGGTTTAATATGCAGAAGTTCTAGCTTTGACTTGGCTAGTCCTGTACTATGAATACCAGAGTGAGTGAAGAAGCGTACTCGAGTCCATCTATTCTTGATCACCACATCAATACACTAACATGGACTCTTCCTTGACTTCCCACAAGTAACCGTTGAAGTTGTCTAATAATGAAGCATAGGTCTTCAAGTAGTCCATAACCGCGGACACGGCTATTCGAATAGTTCATTACCCTGCAGGGGTGTACTTCTTCACACGAGTGTCATCACTTATCGCCTAGAGTTCGTCACCGTTCAAGAGGGTGTCAGACGTGTATAAACACCAAGCCACTACCCTCACATCACCTATCTAATCCAGGAGTCGACTATCTGAGTTGCTACCGCTCGAGAGTCCGGCCGGTTCAACGAAACGGACTTAGACAATGCAGGCGACCAAGACGCCACCTTTATCAGATGGTTTCACTTCCTCATAGATCCACCCACATATCTATATGATGCCACTTTCATTCATTCTTTTTCTATGCATATGCCAAATGGAAAGCCCGAACTAGTGTGACTCCTGGACTGGATCGGGGTGAGTTATGAGGCCAAACGGGGTCCCATAAACCCTACATGTTGTCATACTCTTTGTCTTGGATCACAACACAAGAACTCGGGGCCTAGGGCAGTGTTCAACGAAACAACCCACTGTGTACTCTTACAAATTCTCTCATCATTAACCTTTCTTTAGGTCAAATTCACCAACACGTTAACACCCACATCACATGTTCATTCCATCCTGACTCACAACAAAGTAGCATCACGATAACACTAAGCAGCGATAAGTAGTAACAGTTGCAGGGGCCACATGCTCAACATTCAACTCCTAGATCTGCTAGGATTGTGGTTTGCTTACTACTGTGACAAAATGATAGGTCATGCATCGGAATGGGTTCAACTAAGCGGTAGAACGTATCATGTTAATATCCTAAACATGCATAAGCGATACTGGGAGGGAAATGGGTTTTAATAGACATGATCAATGGGGTTTGCTTGCCTTGCTGACGATACTCGGGTTACCGTTCTTCTACTTGAGGGGTGACCTCCGTCTCGAAATAGCTGTTATCGAATCAATCATCAATGAAGCGGGTCAACATCGAAAGTAAAATGCTCAAGCACATTTTAAGGTGGTGACATGATGTATATGGTACTGATATGGTGACAATTCCATTTAACTGAAGTGTATATCAAAGGAATTGAAAATTCAAACTTCAAACTTGAATTCAAATTATGCCATATACACATTTGCTTATGTTCACCCATTTTAAAATGGTCAAACATGAAAAAAATTGCATATTCATAATCCTTGTATTTTTCTGATAATTTTTCATATATTATTTATTTAATTTGGATTTAGGATGAATTTTCTATGAATTTTTGAAGTTGTAATGATTTTCTGTAATTCTCTGATTTAATTTAAATAGAAAAGGACTTATTGCGTCATGCTGGCATCATCATGACGTGTGGGGTGGTCTCTGACCTGTGGGTCCCGGGTGTCAGTGTCTCACGGGGTTAATCCTGTTTAGTTTAGTTTAAATAGGGTCATTAGGGGGCCTGGCCCCACCTGTCTGTGGCACTGGGGGAGGATTAAGGGTTGATTAGCCCTTAAGCTAATCGCGCCACGTCACGGCTATCGGCGTTGAGTCACCGGTGGCCACCCGAGACGGTGGCGCAGGGCTCCATTTTGGACGTGGCTTGCACCAAAAGTAAGCCCTTGCTCGCGCTCTTCCAACGGAACTGGATGATGTCACTGGGGAGGCTGGGGTCGTCGGCGGCGATGGCGATTTTGGGCACCAAATCGCGCGCTGGGAGAGGGGAAAGGAGTGGGAGATCACCCTGAGTGCAGTGATGAGGACGGCGAAGCCGTATGGGCAATTGAGGCGACAATTCCACGCCGGCGTGTGGCGGCTGTGGCGGAGGAAGATGGCTTGATTCCTCGTTGTCGGAGCGCTCCAGCTCGCGGTCGTTGGCGGTATGGCGATGTCGATGACGGCAGATATGAGGGACACAACGGCTTGGCTCCTTGTCGATCATGGCTACGCCGGCAAGACGCCGTGCTCTGCGGCGGCGCTCGGGTAGTGGCTAGATCGATCATGAGAGAGCGAGGAGGGTGAGCCAGAGGAGGGGAAAAGGCATGGGGGTTCTGGGCGTCTCCATGGCGCTCTGAGGAGGGAGGGGAGGGCCTAGGTGGCCTCGTCGTCGCGGTGGCATCCACGGCGCGCCCCGGCTCTACAACGAGTTGCTTAGGGGGGAGGAGAGGAAGACGACAACGGGAGGGGATGGGCTAGGCCGGCCAGATGGGCCAGGGGGAAGAGTTGGGCCTCTTTGCCCCTTTTTATTATTTCTTCTTTTCATTCTTTCTGTTGAGCCTTGATAAATAAATATCTAGGAAATTTATAAAATTCTTAAAACTTTTATATGGCCTTATGTATCATACTATTAGCCACTCCCAAGTTTTGGGTATTTTTGAAATTCAAACTATTTGAATTTCATTTCAAATAGGGGTATTCTTTAATTTGCAAGCCCTTTTCTGGATTTTTGAAAAATCTTGGAGCATGCAGTGGGACCCACTTCACTTTATATGTGATCATGCCCATTTATAGGACTTTTAAAAAAGTTTAGAGGAATTTTAGGAAGAAATTTTTGTTTGGCCATTTTATTTAATATCTTTAGGGCTTTTCTTTTTCCCCTATTCATTTTCTTTTGGGATTTTTCACATGATGCAAAGACTCAATCTAACCCTAGCACATACCTAACTTGGGGTTGCGACAAGTAGGTGGAGGAGACATCACTACCATGGGTGTGGTAAAGCGGCCTCCCTAAGCAGTGAACTACGAGTGCAACTTTCCATAAGCCCAACTAGTAAAAAAAAGAAACGAAAAGATTTAATTGAATGATCAAAAGATATACCTTCAAACGCTTACCTCCCCGGCAACGGCGCCAGAAATAGCTTGATGTCTATGCACGCGTCTATACTTGTAGACTACGTTTTGCCTCCAAGTGTAGAGGTTTGTAGGACATCATCAATTTCCCTCAAGTGGATGACCTAAGGTTTATCGAACTCAGGAGAGTAGAGGTTGAAGATGGTCATCTCAAGCAATCCTGCAATTAAGAAACGAGAAGTCTCTTGTGTCCCCAACACAGCTAATACAACTAGGAGTTGTATAGGTGCACTAGTTCGGCAAAGAGATGGTAAAATATGGGTGATAGGTGTGGCAAAGAAAGGTAATATAAATCTTTAATAAAAATTACAGAAAGATATCAAGTAGTAAATGTGAGCACAAACGCTATGGAAATGGTGGAAACAAGGCCTAGGCTTCATCCTTTCACTAGTGGCAACTCCCAACAACATTAACATATTCTAATCACATGATGTTTCCACTAAAACATGCAATGTAGACATACTCGGAGGTCATTCCTTTGTGATTAATAGAGGACGAGAATTATGTAGGGCTACAAAATTACACCTCAGAGTTCGTAGTTCTCATCTATGGATTTCCCGATGTCACCGCGGCCATCCAAAGAGAGTACCACAATCACCACCATATATCTGAAGGATAGTCAAAGACAAGCACCAAGACACTCTCAATCTGCAATAAATTTACAAAAGAGGAAATCACTCATGAAAATATTCTTCTAATCTATGTACAATAGACCAGTGTCACCATGTTCTCAGAGATTATACTAGATAAGATCAAGTGAGTAAATCAATCCAATACATAGGGGAAGGGGAAACATGATGGGATCACACTAGATTAACATATCCTTTGATCACAATCAAGATCACATCATGGGAGAGAAAATTAAGCACATAGCTACTGTAGAAGACCTCAGCCCCGAGGAGGAACTACTCCAGCTTCATGGAGGCGGGAAGCAACCTCGATGGAGGTGAATCCGGGGGCACTTACTCGTCCCGGCAGGGTGTCGACACAGGAATTCTGGTCCCCGGAAGCTTGTTGGCAATGTTGGCGGAGATCGGAATCGCTTCTGGAAAAAGGAGTTGCGGAATGAGGGTTTCCTCCACAGGGTTAAAAATAGGGCCAAAGAGGGGCACCAGTGGAGGTCCCACCCGTCCAGGCGGTCTCTTCGCGCAGCCTCCCCTTAGGCTGCGAGAGCAGGTCGCTTGGGAGGGGGGTTCCCCCCTCCGGCTCTCCATCGGGCGTCTGGAGTCTTCTGGAACGATGATTTTTTATATACTTTTTATGGAATTTTCCAGGCACTCAAATATGGGTATAAACCTGCAATTCATAGACATCAGCAGACAGAAACTGGCACTGGGTGCACTAAGTTAGTAGGTTAGTCCAGATATGTTGAAAAAGGTATGAAAGTGTAGCAAAACACATAGCAATATCACCCATATAAGCATGGAACAAGAAGAAATTATAGATACGTTTGGGACGTATCAGGAACCATACTCATACGTCCTTTCTTAGGGACAGAATGTATGGGACTCACCCGTTTACTATCAACTATGGGATAGATGATACCTGCGGCTAGAAGCTTGAGGAATTCTGTCCTGACCACATCTTTCATCTTCGGGTTCAACCGTCGTTGATGATCAACAACCGGTTAGCATACGGCTCGAGGTTAATAGTATGTTGACAAATCGATGGACTAATTCACTTAAGATCATCAAGGGTATATCCAATAGCGCCTCGGAGTTTACGAAGGGTTTCTAATAAATGCTCTTCGTCATATATGAAAGGTTAGTGCCGGCGGTACGCGTTTCAGGCCCTCCTTCTAGCGCCAGGTATCGGGGGTCACAACGCCCAGCCCTCGCCTAGCACCAGAAGTCGGGGAGAATAGCGGCGACGCTTCCACAAGGACAACTCCCGGAAGGGCAGCTTCCGGGAGGGCCCGGCCCAGAGACCGTGCGGGACGGGGAACACGTAAGGTTCCCGCTTGCTTGATGTGGACGAAGGTTGTTGTGGCATTGAATCGGCAATGAGCTGATGCGAGCAAACACAGGGGTTTACCTAGGTTCGGGCCGTCCGAAGACTAAAAGCCCTACTCCTACTTGTCTGGTATTATTCGCTGGTGATAGAGTAGAATACAGTACAAGGTGATCTTCATGGATAAGATACCCTATTCTACACTCCACTACACTCTTCTCCTCTTGGTGGAACTAGTCGCTCTCCCAAGGGGAATCCTTGGGACGTCTCCCGAGAAGTTCTACGGATGAACTCCTCCCCTCTGTGGGTTCATCCAGGGATGAAGCCACTCTTGTGGTGGATTCTCCTCTTGCTGGTACTTCGTTCTTCTCTTCCTTCTTTTCGTTTCTCCTTCTTGCCTCTCTTCTTCTTCTTCTATCCCTCTGCCCCCTTTACTGATGTGGTTGGCGTAAGTCCCACTGATAGCTACAGTAAGAGTGGTTATCTTATACTTGTGGATGCAATGCATTCCGAGAACTTCCGGGAATCTTCAGTGGCGTAGCGAGGATGCCTGGAGCATGCATGGGCTGAGTACGCGCGAGAGAACCCGCCAGGTGTAGGATGCCTCCTGTCAACGGTGCATGCTTGTCCTCTAGCATATTGACTGCACTGTGCTCTTTGTCGGGCGGTGGGAGCCAGCTGGAGGGATCCACCCTTTCGGAACTGATCTGAGTAACTCCTCCGTGTGCCTAGCGTGGTGTTCCCGGTATCTCCTCGCCGGAATCTTCAATGTTTGCTCTTGAACTGTCCGAGAGGCGTGGTCGGAACCTACGGGAACGGGGTACCCAAGTGTCCGGTTACCGACAGTTAACATTGGTAATAATAGGACATACTTTCTTTTCATCTAAATAAGTGTACTTGAGCGTATCGGGAAGAGGTTTTAGATCAAACACCGGGTCCTCCTTTGGTTGTGACGGGATTCCTAAAGGTTCAACCGGTATGTTGTGCTTCAGGATAGCAGGTTTCCTCAAGAAGATGTCATCTAGTTCGTTCCTTTCCTGCATATGAATGTCATTCTCGTGGTTCTCCATAAATTGCTGCAAAGGACCGTTAGGAGGAATAGCAATGGAAGAAATCTCTTCAATAATTTTATCATTACTAGGAAAATCAGTGCCACGAGGCTGCTTCGAAAATTTAGAAAAGTAAAATTCATATGGGTCAACATTGAATTCAACATATACTTTTCCTTTCCTTCAATCTATAATTGCTCCACAAATTTTTAAGAAAAGGTGTACAAAAAATAATTGGACAGAAATTATCTTGTACTGACCCAAGTACTAAAAAGTCGGCATGATATTTTACCTTTCACACAAGACATTAACATCTCTCAAAATTCCAATAGGAGAGATAGTTTCTTTGTTTGCAAGATGAATAGTAACATCAATATCCTCAATTTCACAATGTAAAATTTCATTCATAATCTCTTGATAATGTGTGAAAGGAATAGCACTAGCACTGGATTCCAAATCGCATAGCCCATAATAATTATGATCTACTATTTTAACAGATACAACTAGAGTACCTGAAATTGGGCCTTTATTCTTTGTTGTAACAAGGTTAGTGGAAACAACACAAAAATTTATAATGGAATCCACAACATTACTAGTAACAAGATCCTTGACTAATGAAACTTGAGGATCGACCTTAATCTGATCCTCATGCTCACTAGTTGTTCTTTCACTCTTATTCATTATCACGATGACAAAAGAATGTTCCCTTATCCTCGTGGGACAAGGGGATTTCTCATAAAAAGTTGCAGGTAAGATAGGATCAGTAACATTAATACCAACAAGTAATTCTTTAAAATTCTTATGATGTTGACCCTCCTGCTTTTTGGAAGAATCAATATGAGACGCAAAGTCTTTGAAAAATTCAATTAGAAGATGGGAATCGAGACCAATCTTACCACAAAAGGTATTCAAGTAATCAGTTTTCACATAGATCTCAATGTAATCATGCTCATAATCTATAACGACTTCATTACCTTTATCAATCTCCCAATCTTCAGTAATTTTTTGGATCCTTTCAATTAGATCCCATCTAGCTTCAATGTTTTTTTTGGAAATACCACAGTAGAGGAGGCATCAAGCATATCTCTATCACAACGAGAAAGTTTACATAAAAATTTGTAAGAATAATTTCCTTGGGGAGCTCATGATAGGGACATTTGAGCATTAGGGATTTCAATCTCCCATAAGCTTTGGAAATACTTTCTCCGTCACGAGACCAAAAGTTATAAATATAATTCATGTTTCAATGTATTTCATGAAGAGGATAAAACTTTGTATGAAAGAGATACATAAGCTCTTGCCAATTTAATAGATGAGAGTTATCGAGAAGTTTATACCAATCCCTAGCTTTACCCTTCAATGATAGAAAGAATAATTTCCTCATCACAAAATCTCTAGATACACCAGCAAGCTTAAATAAGGCGCATAATTCTGAATGATAGAGCAAGTGATCAGCAGGATATATATCTCCTACATAACGATTAGCCATGACATGATCGATAATACCAGTTGGTATTAAAAAACGGACAATTTCAACAGTGGTGAGAGCCTTCTCTACCACATGTGTGGTGGGACGACTTTCCACAAGAAGTTTTTTGTAGTTTTGTTTGTTGTTCATAACAAGTTGGACCCTATCCTACATTGTTTGGGAGAGAAACACGCTCCACTCCACCCTACAACACAACATAGGTGTCATGCTTATCTTTGATTGTGTGATCTTTATCTTTTATAGCTCCTGTCATGCTTAGCTCTTAGTTTTCATTCTTATTATTTTTAAGAGATTTTAATTAGGTTGTTTCTTCTGGAACTCTCTTGAGTTATAATGCTTATCTTTTTTAGAGGGGAGTTGGTCTGTTGCACTGAGTTGTGTGTCTTTACTTGAGTAGGTAATTGAGGTTCCTATTATAAGTAAAGTAGCAACTAGCAATAGTTTTGAGGTATTTATTTGAGTAATGTTCGGACTTCTAGTGCCAAGGGCTTTAGCTTTTTAGTGACAGGTGTCGTATTTTGGGCAATCCGTGTTTATTTTCAAAAATTACAAAATAAAAAGTTGAGAACTCAAGCTACTACATGGATTGCTAACCTCTAGAGGGGTTGGAATATATAGAGTACCCTCACGTACCATGGACCGAGGATGCGCAAGGATAACCAAACCCCCATAAACTCCTCCTCGGGGTACTTGACTCTTTGTGAACCTCCTGATTAGATAGAGAGTTACCGATAATAAGTGTGTGAGTTCCTTTGACTAATGCAAGTATTTGATTGTTGGCACTTCCACCATCCATATTTTTCTAGCCTCTTCGGTACCGTGCATTGCCCTTTCTCATCTTGAGAGTTGTGCAAACTTCGCCGGTGCATCCAAACCCTTGGCATGATACGATCTGCCATCATAAACCTCATTATATCCTTCCTCAAAACAGCCACCATACCTACCTATCAAGGCATTCGCATAGCCTTTCCGAGATACATTACCATGCAACATCCATCATCTCATGACTTGATCTTCATGGCATACATGATTTTGCTTGATCGTAGAGCCGCATGCTAGTTGGGCCTTGCCCTTATCATTGATACATGACACACTAGTATCATTGCATATGCTTCTACACTAGAAAAGACATATATTCAAATACATCATGATAGTTTTCAGTTTTCTTTATGTTGAGTACTTCTTGCAAAGTTTGAGATCTTCTATACTCTTGTAAAATATAGAGTGTTTCCCTTAAAGTGAAGAAAAGATCCCAAAGAGGACAAAATAAAACATACCAAAAGAGGACAAATTAAAAGATCCAGAAGAGGACAAATCTGAGTTAAATAGAAAGAGCCAACGAGGCCACAAAAATACAAAAAATAGAGAAAAGAAAGAAAAATAGAAATAAAAAGAGAAAAGGGGGAAACACTAGTATTACTCCAAAGGAATATTTTTACTCCATAGAGATTTTCATATCATTCATGCATAACTATGTGGGAATCCTTACACTATAGAACTTGGATTGTATATTCCAATGATGAGCCTCCTCAAATAAACTCTAGGTCTTCGTGAGAAAGCAAGGTTGTGCAGCCCCACTTGTTCCATTGGAGAGCTTTCCACAACTCACATGTGCATCCGTTGCATGGCAATACCTACTCCTCACGTCAGATCTACCATTTGGCTTTCTCTCGCCTATGATTTTCCTCATTGATGTGAGCCTTTAACACCTTCTTTGTCTTCCTTCCCCATCATTATTCTATTTCCATCCTAAGTGCCAACATATCTTGCTTGCGCTCATTCATTGCATGAGTGCTCAAAGTCGAAAGGGAGAGGATCAGTTTGACTTGTGCCTGACTAGTGGTCTGGGGACGAGTCAAAATAAAATTCCGAAGGAGACCAAGTGTGAAGTTTTAGTAGATTGAGTTCTCAGTCAAACTATATATTATTTTTATGCTCTAAACCCATCTCCCACTTCTTGCACGCAAAAACCAGTTGGAGACATTAGAGTCACGGACAGCGAGAGCTCTTGCACCTCAATGTTTTTACTTTGCTTGTTTTACTTTAAAGTTCATATGTGTTGGTAGCATGTCACCACAGAAATTATCTTTGTTGTTGTTTACCTACTCGAGGACGAGCAAGAATGAAGCTTGGGGATGTTGATACGTCCCAAACATATCTATAATTTCTTCTTGTTCCTTTCTTATATGGGTGATATTGCTATGTGTTTTGCTACACTTTCATACATTTTTCAACGTAGTTGCACTGACCTACTAACTCAGTGCACCTAGTGGCAGTTTCTGTGTGCTGATGTATGTGAATTGCAGGTTTATACCCATATATACAGTTCCCGAAAAAATTCCAGAAATTTTTTATAAATAATCAGCGTTCTAGAAGACTCCAGACGCCCGAAGGAGAGCCGGAGAGGGTCCACCCCCCTCCTAGGAAGCCCGCCCATGCGACCTAGGAGGAGGTCGCGCAAAGAGGCCACCTGGATGGGTGGGACCTCCCTTGGTGCCCCCCCTTTGGCCCTACTTTTACCCACGTGGAGGAAACCCTGATTCCACAACTCCTTTTTCCAGAAGCGATTCCGATCTCCGCCGCCATCGCCAAAAATCTTCGGGGGACCAGATTTCCTGTGCCGGCACCCTGCCGGGATGGGGAAGTGGGCCCGGATTCACCTCCATCGACCTTGCTTCCCCCTACATGAAGCGGGGGTAGTTTCTCCTCGTGGCTGAGGTCTTCTACAGTAGCTACGTGGTTAATTCAATCTCCCATGATGTGATCTTTATTGTGATCATAGGCTATGTTCACCTACAATGATCCCATTATGTTTCCCCTTCTTCTATGGATTGGATTGATGTACTCATTTGATCTTATATAGTATAATCTTCGAGACCATTGTGACAACGGCCTATTGGACATAGATTAGAAGGATAGTTTCATGAGTGATTTCCTCCTTTGTGAATTTATTGAAGATTGAGAGTCTCTTGGTGCTTGTCTTTGACTATCCTTGAGATATATTGTGGTGATTGTGGTACTCTCTTTGGATGGACGCGGTGACATTGGGAAATTCATAGATGAGAACTATGAACTCTGAGGTGTGCTTTTGTAGCCCTACATAATTCTCGTCCTCTCTTGACACAAAGGATTTACCTTGTTGTACGTCTCCATTGCATGTTTTAGTCGAAATATCATGTGATTATACTATTTTAATGTTGTTGGGAGTTGCTGATACGTCCAAAACGTATCGATAATTTCTGCTTGCTCCATGCATGTTTTGTGTGATATTTCTATGATCTAGATACACTTTCATACATTTTTGATCATATTTGGACTAACCTATTAACTCAGTGCACCCCAGTGCCAGTTCCTGTTTTATGCTGTTTTTCTATTTCAGTTTCCCCCCATATAAAAAGTGCCAAAAAAATTCGGGAAAATTCAGACAAAAATCAGCATGACAGAAGCTTCGAGGAAAGCCCGGGAGGGACCAGAGGGGGGCCAGGGGGGGCCCAGGCGGCCACCCGGCGCGGCCCCACCCCTGGCCACGCCAAGGGGGCGCATGGGGCCCCTGGTCCACCTCTGGCTGCCCCCTTCGCCTATTTACCCCCATTCACGGGAAAACTCCAGAAGCAGAACCCTATTCCGCGAACTCGACTCTGTTCCGCTGCCGCCGCGCTTCCAAGATCGGGAGCACCAGAAGACCTCTTCCCGGCACCCTGCCGGAGGGAGGATTGACCTCCGGGAGTCTCCTCTCCACCATGGATGCTCCCCGGATGTCTCGTGAGTAGTTTTCCTTGGACCATGGGTCCGTGATCAGTAGCTATGTGATGTTCTCCTCCCCTCTTTGATCTTCATTGTTTAGTCCTCGTGAGCTGCCCTACATGATCGAGGCACCTTTGTAATATTTCTTCTATTGCTATGTTGAGTTTGATCGGATCTCATGGATTATGAGATTATGTTCAGATTGTGATAGAGTAATATTTTGGTTTTTATCTCTTATATTTTTGTTCCTAAGTAATTCTTGCATGCTCTCCGTTGCTGTTTATTTCTTTGGCCAAGTAGTAGGTAGTGACTCCAAGAGGGAGCGTTGTGCTAGATTGTGGGTTCATGCCTCCCCGATGACATGCTTGAGTAACAGAAACATGAGTCTAGGGGATGTGTTGTTGCCACAAGGGGGAAAACAACGGTGCTTGTAACCGCAGTTACAAGGATTTTTTACTTTACGCAAAGTTATTTTTAATGCAGTTGTCTGTTGCTTTGTGTTTACACTTTGGGTGGGGCTCGCAACTTAATACCAGCGAGATGTTCTGGATAGATATCTCAAGGTGGATGATTAGTAGTAGATGCAGATGGATTTTGGTCTACTTACCTTGGCGTACTGCCAGTGCTTTTGAACCTCTTCCTTTCTTTTGTAGCATAGTTAGCATTGCAGTGCGTTCCTAATCCTTTCAATTGCCTTTCTGTAATTTGTTTACCTCGCATAGCATTTTTATCGTCTTTTGGGAGAGAGACATCACTAGCGAACATCACGTATCCCGGTCCATATCCTCATTATTGTTTCCAAGCTATATTTACTTTTCTGCATTTACTTTCAAGTTGCTATCATTATCCCCTTGTGTTTTATCATTTATGAACAACAAGACCGGAGAGATTGACAACCTCTCTGAACTTCGTTGGGAGAAAATTTATTTGTGTTTGTGTGCAGGTCCGCGTCAGTTGCGCCGCTGACACCTACTTATCATGTCTGGAGTCCTACTGGAGACAAACCTTTGTATCTTTACTGAGGGAAACTTGCTGCTATGCCGCATCACGCCTTCCACTTGGGGCCTACCAACGAAGGGCGAGAAGCCGTCATCAGTTGCCACTAGTGAAAGTATGAAGACTAGGCCTTGTTTCCACCATCGCAATAACGTTTGTGCTCACGTATACTACTTTCTACCTTGCTTTAATATTTATTACATATTTATATTACCTTGATTTTCCACACCTATCACCCATATTTTACCATCTCTCCGCCGAACTTGTGCACCTATACAACTCCTAGTTGTATTAGGTGTGTTGGGGACACAAGAGAGTTCTCGTTTCTTAATTGCAGGTTGCTTGAGAGACCATCTTCTACGTCTACTTCCCTAAGTTCGATAAACCTTAGGTCATCCACTTGAGGGAAATTCTTGTTGTCTTACAAACCTATGTGCTTGGAGGCCCAACATAGTCTACAAGAATAGAAGCGTGCGTAGACATCAGTTCCTAATGATAAGAATGAACTAATACCTCAAACAATTGTTATTGGATATAGAATGTGTATTGATTTCAGGAAGATGAACAAAGTAACCAGGAAGGACCACTACCCGCTACCTTTCATTGATCAAAGGGTTTAAAGGTTATCCAAAAACACTCACTTTTGTTATCTTGATGGGTATTCTAGCTTCTCTCAAATTTATGTTAACATTGTTGATCAAGAGAAGACTACTTTCACTTGTCCCTATGGTAGTTATGCTTATAGATGTATGCGTTTTGGTTTATGGAATGCCCCTTCTTCCTTTCAGATGTGTATGTCTGCTATCTTTCATGGTGTTTTTGAGGAGATTGTGGAGGTTTTCATGGACGATTTCTCCGTCTATGGAACCTCCTTTGACAACTGTCTCCACAATCTTAATAAAGTTTTGTAGAGATGTGAGGAGACAAACTTGGTGCTAAATTGGGAGAAGTGTCACTTCATGGTTAACGAAGGGATCATTCGTGGTCACAAGATTTCAGAAAGGGGAATCGAAGTGGACAAGGAGAAAATTGAAGCAATCGAGAGGATGCCATATCCAAGGGACATCAAAGGTATTCGTAGTTTCCTCGGTCATGCTGGTTTCTATAGAAAATTTATTAAGGACTTCTCTAGGACTTCGAGACCTCTCACTAATCTCCTTCAGAAGGATATTGCTTTTGTGTTTGATGAGGATTCAAAGGAAGCCTTTCAAGTTCTTAAGAAAGCCGAAATAACTTCTCCTATAGTCCAACCACCTGATTGGAGTTTGTCTTTTGAAATTATGTGTGATGCTAGTGATTTTGCTGTTGGGGATGTTTTAGGACAAAGCGTTGATAAGAAATTGAATGGTATACATTATGCTAGCAAAACCCTTAATAGTGCTCAAAAGAATTATGCTACTACTGAAAAAGAGTTTTTAGTAGTAGCATTTTCTTGTGATCAGCTTAGGCAGTATATTATTGATTCTAAAGTTATTATTCATACTAGTTGGTGTCTCTATGTGAAATGGAGCTTGCTCCTTTTCTCCTCCTCCTAGCTGTGGCAAATGGATGGATTGATGGAGCTAATGTGTGGAGTGTATGTGTGGGTGCTCATCCCTCTTGCCATGAGCACCGTTTCCCCTTTATATAGGATAGTGGCAAGGGGAGCCAAAGGCAAGAAGACAAAGGGATGAAGACAAGGGGGTGAGGACAAAGGGATAAAGACAAAAGGTACACATGTGATGTGATGTAATGTGACACTACACAACTACACTATTAGTGATGTTACCGATGATACCATCCGCTTGTCTTGTCGGATGGGACGCGCCGGTTAACCCCCGGGCAGACGGTCAGCGAGTTGTTGGCCGGATGCGCGGGCAGCCGGGTGCGGGTAGTCGGCGAGCTGTCGACTACCGACCGGCCGGACTAAGGGCGTTGGGCGCCCGATGTCTTGAAAGGTTGTTTCGCCTGCTTGACCCTAATGGGAGGTCATTCTCCCGAAAATAGCCTCCGGGTGACTCGATGATTCATCTGGAGGGTCTTCTTTGTTTTTGGAGTTGTTTGCCGGATGGAGAGCCTGCACAACTTTCTTCTTATGGGAGCGCGCAAGCGCACCCATTGGGAGTAGCCTCCGAGCCTCCGGGAAACTCGGTGAGTCATCCGGAGGGTTTTCGCTGTTTTTGTAGCAGATGGTGTTGAAGATCTCAGCAGGTTTTTGCCCGGAAATGATCATGCATAAGACAGAGTCAGTGAGTACAGACATATCAACAAAAAATTCCAATGCATACTTATGCAACGGGAGGCTGACTCGGCTTTGCCCGAGCCCCGTAGTCATTTTCCGGTTCGTTCCACCCTTCGGCTTTTGCTCTTGTCAGCCAGACAGTCGGGTTGCGGTATGTAGCTAAAATCGAAGAGTGGGCCACAAGATAGAGTGTATAGTACTTGACTTTGGAGAGCAAACTCGGCCGAGAAGACATCTAAAAGGAAACGACCGGGTCGCCCAAGTTGTTTTCTCTTTGAACGTCTTTCACGTGAGGCAACCTCCAACTTTTGCTCTTGCCAGCATTACAGCCGGCTTGCGGTCTGCAGCTGGATCGAAGAGTGGGCCTTTAGTACCGTACACACTACTAAGCCGTATGCCGGAAAGAACGATTTGGGTTATCCAGTCAACCCAGAAAAAGCTGGTCCCAGGCTAAGCAGGCAGCCAACTGGAAATAACACGGAGCTAACCCAGAAAGACTACTCAGGTTTATCCGTCATACTTGTTGTGAAAGCGGGATATTGAGTGAAGACTCACATTGCAATTTTTTGCACAGCTGAAACACCCACTAGGTGTAGCCTCCGAGTGACTCGAAGAGTCGGGCGGAGGGTCTTCACTATTATTGTAGTAGACGGAGCACTCGACAGGCGCAATCTTCGATCCTCCAGGGGATTCGAAGATTCGGCAAAATTATCTCTTGTGGGCACTTCGGGCAGATGGCTTGTCATCCGGGTTACACCCACACGAAATTATTATTATTTGCAGACGTCTGGCCGAACAGATGGCAGTCGGTCCAGCGACACAGTTTTTCGCAGTCGGTTGGCGAATAGAAAGGTAGCCGGTCCATCAACTCTGCTCGTTTTTTTCCCATCACGCAATCGTCTAGCCGAGTTTGCGCAGCCGGCAGCATCCCATCATCTTTTATTTTGGCATCGATCCTAGTGCCTCTTCTCTGAATCTTCCTTTGCCTTTGAACTGTCATAATTTTCTGTCATCATGGGAGGCGCACTGATGAAGACATCGGTAACATTGATACAACCAAAAGTACCATTAATTCCTCTATATTTAATCAAGAAATGAAGTCAATACAAAGGGGCATAATTGTGTGATGTACAAGAAGTTATTTGACGTCACTTTTGGCCCAAGAGAAGATAGAGACCAAGTTCTTCACGTCATGGACTCAGATTCGGACTACAGAGATATAACTAACTTCAAACAGGCTTTGTTTCTACATACGAACACAAAATTGGGTGATTCTTGTTGCTGGTGATAGATTATCTTGTGTACTTTCTAACCCAATTGGTTTCACCATAAAAGAACTCTTGGGCGCTGAGATATTTTGAAAATGGTACGACCTAGCAGCAAAATCCGATTCAAAGTCCAAGTCAATAGGTGGTGCATCACCTCCGTATGGACCAAAGTCCAAGTTCGATTTTAGCATGCCTTGGGTCGTGCTTCCACCCCCTTGTACTCTAGCCTTTAATCCTATATAAGTAGATCAACACCTAGGGTTTTCCTTGAGTTTTGTTTAGTTAAAAGTTAGTCATTGCAACATCGTATACTTCGTTTGTGTCCTACGACCAGGCCAAGACAGGTTTGGAGCCCCAACTTTCATCTATACTTCATCATATACTCGCAATATTGAAATTGCTTTATCATAGTTCTTGCTTGTTCTTCGATTGCTTGCAGGCACTACACCTTCCTCGTTAGGCTGATCGTTCATCGGCGTGGTCAATAACCTTAAGGAGATTGATTTAGCGATTGCTAAGGCGCAACATCATTGCATGTTTGTAGTCGGGTCGTCAAAGTCGAGTCCATCAAATTCATAGTTATCCTCCCATCGAAAGATCGGGAAACCCAGCCTCTATCACGCACCCGAGAGCTGGGAACAGGCGCAGCCGGCTTGGGTAGGGCGCGGCCAGGCAGTGCGGAGCCAGCCAGAGCTCGGCGCAGCCGGCGTGGCCAGGCGGGCTCGACGCTGGTGGCGGGGGTGCTGCCAGCAGCGCGCACAGCCGGCGCGGAGGCAGGGTGCAACCCTAAGGGACGCCAGCCGGTTGCGGCGGAAATCGGGCCGGAGCTCGAGGCGACGGGCCCTGGGCGCAGCCGAATGCTGGGCAGAGGCTGCTGGGCGCAGTCGGCAGCGCAGGAGCGAAGATCCAGCCGCCAGCCTCGCAGTTGGTGGGGGGTGCTGCCGAAGTCGGAGTCGGCGGAGGGGGCGCATCCGATAGCAGGCTCGGCCGACCTGGACGGAGCCGTGGGCGGAGGAGGCGAAAGGCTTGGAGGGATTCGCGGCCTTCCGAGCACACGGGTGTGGGAGGGGCATCCGGAGGTTGGCGGGGCGCGCACGCAGGAGGAAACCGGGCGACAGAGGATGGAGCTGGAGGCCGCAGCCGACGGGCCTACGACCGGAGACTAGAGCGGCTAGGAGCTGGGGGACGCGGCAGGACTCGGGCAAACCGAAGGGCTTCCTATCACGGGGATCGAGGATGCTGCAACCGGCCATAGGGAGGATGCGCAGCAGGGAGGCGGTGGCGAACACGACATGAAGGTGCAGCGAGTTGTCGGGCACCATCCCGGTGAAGGGGCGCACGGGGCATCCAGGGCCAGCGTCCCCAGGGAGAAAGGGCGAACGCGGGCAGTAGGCGGTCGGGGCGGTTGGAGACAGGAGAAGGCGCGACGCGTGTGCTCATCCATCTATGGGGCGGAGGCGCGATGCCAGGGAGCTGGAGACTGAGGCCGGGGTCTCCGCTGGGTGCAGCGAACACAGAGGCGAGAACGCGCGTGCGCGCAAGACGGAGCCCGCGGGCGAGCGGACAAGGCATAGGAAAACCTGGCGGCACCAGAAGCAGGTGGACGGAGCTGCTGCCGGCCAAGCCCGCGCGGCCGCAGACGGAGGGACGAGAGGATGACAGATGCGGGAGCTGCAACCTCAACTGATGAGGATATCTCTATCATTGATACAACCAAAAGCACCACTACCTCCATATCACTACTATTAAAAGGGAATCCGCGGTCTTCGTCGTGATGGTTCAACGAAAATCTACTTACCAATAAAAAAGTGTGCTCATCAAATTTACCCTTGAAGTTTGCAAATATTACCCATCATGCCACGAACAAGTGAAAATAACGGTTCAAAAAGATTTAATTTTTTCCATATGTTTTTTTGAGCGGTTTTTTCATATGTTTCTTCCCATCGCTCGGTTGGGACCTATCCCAAGGCACCTTTCTATTTTGTAAATACGATGCATTTGGCCTCCTACAGAATGGGATTACTCTCATGAACTCCAACGTGGATTTAGAAGGTAGCGACCAGTCTTATCAAAAGAAAAAGGTAGCGACCAGTTGAGTTGAGTATATCCTTGTGATATGAACAAGTTGTACATTATAACTATTTACAAAAGAAAGTGTAACAACGAAAGCTTACTACTACTACTAGCGTACATACGTTCAAAAATAAAAAATAATAAGGAGTACTACTAGCGTACATTGTTTTCTTTTACAAAGAAGATTACACTAGCGTACATTGTTTGGCCTTCAGATAATGCTGGAATCATACGTGCCAGGAAAGTCTAATAATAATTCAGATCAACTCTGATCGGAATTCCACAAAACCGGTTTGGAAAATCTAAAAAAATAAAATAAACGGACCACGTTTTGGTGCTGATCATTTTTAATTGAAACCCGATACTACATGAGAGAGTTTATTCAGTTGTTACATAGTCACATCTTGCTTCTATTAAAAAAACAGTTCCATCTCGCTTCCTTTTATCCAAACCCATTAATTAAAACACAGCTGCAAGTTGAAATCTATAAGCAACATGAAGGATCGATAGAAAAGGGTAAGGAGTTGGTGAATCATGCTAATGTAGCTCTTTACCGAAATACAATTTTGCAAATCTTAAAAAAAGTTGAATTTTTTGTGAGTATACATAGGCATGTACAAAAAAGACAAATATTGCTTTCAAATGGGCTGATTTTTTTTGTTATTGGTGCGGAATTTTGTTTTTTTTCTCCAGCCTGAATATTAATATATTTTCAAAAGAAATTTACTCGTTCATGTGGAATACATACAAGTTTCCACATAAATGTTTTCAATTTTTTTTAAACTTAAAAATATATATTTTTCAAAATATCAGGCTACATGTAGCCCGAGCTACATAAATTCACACTCAAGGACTTGCTTCCTTTTATCCCCATGGTAAAAAAGCACGACATTCTTATATACATATAAGCAAGGATCAAAATTAAATCCCATGCTAAAACGGATTGTGTAGACGCATAATTATATCAAACACATAAAACATGACCGCTGCTAAGTGAACTCTCGACCTCAACCCAATAGTCTCAAATTCCATCTCTTCATTATATCCCACTCAAATCAAATACGCCCCTCTTCTTTCACCCAACGATAATGCTAAGCAAAAGGAGGTGCCCTCGAAGGACATGATCACTACTTCCTCAACTTTATACTCCATGGTACGAACACCAACAATCAATTTTTTAAACTGCCGACACTAAGCGTCTCTTTTTTAAGACAAAGAACATTTCAAAATATTCTTGGTTACAAAAAATGTTTATGGTTTTAATATGTTCATATTATAGAAATTATGTTCAAAAACTCGTGTTCAAAACATAAACCTTCAAAAAAAATCCCATCATAATGAAAAAAATATCAAAATTTGATGATTATTCCATGCACCACTACTCTTCCATCAAATGAAAGATGTTATGGTGGCTTCTTCACGTTCACAATTCATGATCCAAAAGATGATAATTAATGTGACCTTGTTTTTTATGTTTTCTAGAATTGATATAATACATAAACACTAAATTAGGTTTTATTATTTTTACGCCCGTTGCAACGCACGGGCATTTCTACTAGTTTGATTAAGAAATGAATTGAATACAAAGGGATATAGCTGTGTGCTTTATAAGAAGTTATCGCACGTCATTTTTGGCCTAAGAGAAGATAGAGACCAAGATCTTCACGTCATGGACACAGATTCGGACTGGAGAGATGTACCCAACTTCAAACAGCCTCCGTTTCTACATACAAACTCTAAATTGGGCGATTCTTATTTCTGGTGATAGCTTAGCGCGTTTAATTTCCAATCCAATTGGTTTCACCTTCAAATTCCTCCGGAGCACTAAGATACTACGAAAACCATACGACCCAGCAGCAGAATCCGAGTCAAAGTCCCACTCAATAGGTGTTGCATCACCTTCACATGGGCCCAAGTGCCTTGTATGACCTAAGTTTGGTTGTAGGATGCCTTGGGACGTGCTTCCACCCCTTGTCCTCCACCCTTTAGTCCTATATAAATAGATCAACCCCTAGGGTTTTCTTTGGGTTTTGTTTAGTTAAAAGTTATCCATTGCACTTTGTGTACTTCGTTTGTGTCCTACGACCAGGCGAAGACCACTTCGGAGAACCAACTTTCATCTATACTTCATCTATATACTCGTAATATTCAGATTGCTTTATCACAGTTCTAGCTTATTCTTCGATTGCTTGCAGGCAATATATCTTCGTGGTCACTTTGATGGTGCTTCGGCGTGGTCAATAACCTTCAGGAGATTGGTTTAACGATTACTAAGGCGCAAGTCTTTGCATATTTGCAGTCGGATCGTCATAGTCGACTCCACCGAATCGATAGTTATCATCTCATCAAAAGATCAGGACACCCCGTTTCTATCAAGTGCTATCAGTTTTCAGGTTGCTCGGTGAGAATTTAACTTATCCATAGATTAGATATGTTTTTTTGGCACCTATCATCCACACAAAAAGCCACAAAAATAGGATTAGATCATCATATCCAAACCAATCTGAGCCTTCACAATTTTATTTTCGATGCTTTGCTTTATTGGATTATCTGTTGCATCGTCGTGTCGAGTGGCTAGTCTTAGTATTTAGTCCTTTAGAGTTTCGAGTTTTGTTCACATTATTCATGCCGCCGCTGCATCATCATCCCGTCGACTTCCTACTTCCACCATCCACCATAGAAATAGAGAGAAAAAGAGTTGGAAAAAAGAGAGAAAAAAAGAAAGAGAAAAAAAGAAAGAAAAACAGAGAAAAAGGCAGATTTTTCTGGATATATCTCTAGTAGAACTCGTTTCTGAATTCTCGTCGGAATCAGTTTTGGACAGGGTCTAGTAAAACGGGCATAACTTTGTCATCCAAAGACATTTTGGCTCCACGAGTACTCAAATTAATTTAATAAATTCCAATTACAAATACAATATTGATTTGATTTCCATGGGCATTTTGGACTTTTAGAAAAATCTGAGAGCATGAAGTGCGACCCACTTCACTTGAAATGTGATCATGCCCATTTATGAGACTTTTCAAAAAGTTCAAAGTATTTTTGGAAAAAGATTTTTGTCTGGACTTTTTATTAAAATTATTTTGAGGCTTTTTGCTTCCCCATTTCTTTTTCTTTTGCAAAAATTTTCATGATGAAAAAATGCAAGCTTAGCAAAGCACAAACCTAAATTAGGGTTCTGACAAGTCGGCGAGCTGCCAGTCGTCCAGGGCACAGTCGGCAGCCGACCGGACGGACTGAGGGTGTTGGCCGCTCGATGTATTGAAAGGTCGGTTTGCCTGCTTGACACTACCGGGGGGTCATTCCCTGGACATAGATTATGCTAATTTTATTGTTGCAAAGTTTTTTCCTCCAGGTTTAACATTTCAGCAAAGGAAGAAATTATTCCATGACTTGAGGCATTAGTTTTGGGATGAACCACATCTGTATAAGGAAGGCGCGGATGGGATCGTGAGAAGATGCATACCAGAGCATGAGCAGAAGGATGTCCTGAGAAAATGTCATGACAGTCCTTACGGAGGATATCATGCTGGTGAGAGGACCGCGCACAAGGTTCTTCACTCATGTTTTTATTGGCCAACTCTCTTTAAAGATGATATAAAATTTTACTTGTCTTGTGATAACTGTCAAAGAGTTGGTATATTAGTAGAAGAAATGAAATGCCTATACATTACTCTCTAGTCATTGAGCGTTTGGATTGCAGGGGATTTGATTTTATGGGCCCATTTCTCCCTCACAGAAGTACACTCACATTTTTTTAGCGGTTGATTATGTAACCAAGTGGGTTGAAGCAATCCCCACTGATAGTGCTAATCACAAGACATCTTTGAAAATACTTAAAGATATAATCTTTCGTAGGTTTGGTGTACCAAGGTACCTCATGACTGACGGAGGATCACATTTTACACATGGTGATTTTAGAAAAGATTTAGCCAAGTATGATGTCAATCATAGTATTGCTTCACCCTACCAACCTCAGAAAAGTGGGAAAGTTGAGCTCACTAATAGAGAGATCAAGTTGATCTGGCAAAAGACAGTAAATAGCTCCAGAAATAATTGGTCCAAAAATTTAGGAGATCCTTTGTGGGAGTATAAAATAGCTTACAAAACCCCATGGGCATATGATACGTCCTAATGTATCTATTATTTTTGCTTGCTCCATGCATGTTTTGTGTGATATAGCTATGATCTAGATACACTCTCATACACTTTTGATCATATGTGGACTAACTTGTTAACTCAGTGCACCAAAGTGCCAGTTCCTGTTTTCTGCTATTTTTCTAAGAGTATCTCTTTCATACGGAGAGAGTCATTGGTTCAAATCCAATAGTAGGTAAAACCGGCCGAAACCCCCGCTTTTGCCAGCATGACAGCAAGCACAGACTGGCATCAAGGAGTAGAATGACCAAAGCATCGGTTGCTTCCACTTGTTTGTTGCCTTCTTCGACCGAAATACAAGGTACCCCCCTCTTTTTCTCTTGCGAACCTACGTTGAGCTTGGGACAACCCGCGACTGGCCTAGGATATTTCAAAAGCGCCAGGATCAATCCTTCTTACGAACCACGAGCACTGGAGAAGCGAAGGGGCTTGTGCTGCGACGAATTCCAAGTCTCCCCCATATTAAAAATGCTCCAAAATTTTTGGAAAAATTGGATAAAAAAATCAGCGCAAAAGAAGCTTCCGGAATCACCAAAGTGGGACCAGCGGGCCACAACCAGGGACCCAGGCGGCCACCTGACGCGGCCTAGGGTCTGGCCGCGCCAGGGGGGCGCCTGGACCCCTAGTGGCCCCCTTGTTGCCCCCCTTCGCCTCTTTATTCCCCGTGACACGGAACCTCCTAAGACAAAACCCTTTATCGCGATCTCGCCTTTGTTCCGCCGCCACCGCGCGTCCAAGATCGGGACCGCCAACAGACCTCCTCCTGGCACCCTGCCGGAGGTAGGATTGACCTCCGGGAGCTTACCCTCCACCATGGACGCTTCCCGTATGTGCCGTGAGTAGTTTCCCTTGGACCATGGGTCCATGATCAGTAGCTATGTGATGTTCCCCTCCCCTCTTTGTTCTTCATGGTTTAGACCTCGTGAGCTGCACTACATGATCGAGGCACATATGTAATTTTAAGATGTTGCTATGCTGAGTTTGCTGGGATCTGATGGATTATGAGATTATGTGAAGATTGTGATTGAGTAATATATTTGGTTCTTATCTTTTATATTTTTTGTTCCTAAGTAATTCTTGCATGTTCTCCGTTGATGTTTATTGCTTTGGCCAAGTAGTAGGTAGTGACTCCAAGAGGGAACATTATGCTCGATTGTGGGTTCATGCCCCCCGATGACACGCTTGAGTGAAAGAAACATGAGTCTAGGGGATATGCTGTTGCCACAAGGGCGAAAACAATGGATCTTGTAACCACGGTTGCAAGGATTGTTTACTTTACGCAAAGTGCTTTTTAATGCAGTTGTATGTTTCTTTGGGTTTACACTTTGGGTGGGGCTCGCAACTTAATACCAGCGAGATGTTCTGGATAGATATCTCAAGGTGGATGATTAGTAGTAGATGCAGTTGGATTTCGTTCTACTTATTTTGGCGTACTTCCCATGCTTTTGAGTCTCGTCCTTTCTTTGTAACATAGTTAGCATTGCGGTGCATTTTTAATCCTGTCAATTGCCCAGCCGTAAATTTTTTTACCTTGCATAGCAGTTTTATCGTATTTTGGGAGAGAGACATCACTAGTGAACATCACGGGACCCCGGTACATATTCTCATCACTTTTTATATGCTCTTTTCTTTTCCTGCTTTTACTTTCTAGTTGCTATCACCATTATAATTATTATTTGTTGCGTTGATCCTTTGTGAACAGCAAGGCCGGAGAGATTGACAACCTCTCTGTACTTGTTGGGAAGCAAAGTCATTTGTGTTGTGTGCAGGTGCACGTCAGTTGCGCCATTGACACCTACATATCATCTCCGGAGTCCTACTGGAGACAAACCTTGGTATCTTCGCCAAGGAAAATTTGCCGCAATCCTACATCTCACCTTCCACTTGGGGTAACCAACGAGAAGATAGTATCAACATGTATCCTTATAAGATGGTCTATGGCAAAGCTTGCCATTTACCTATGGAGCTAGAACACAAAGATTTCTGGGCAGTTAGAGAGCTTAATGCTGACTCCAAGCTTGCTGGCGAAAAGCATATCATGCACTTGACTCTCTAGATGAGTGGAGAAGTGAAGCTTATGAGAGCGTGAAAATGTTTAAAGAAAAGGTAAAGAAGTGGCATGATAAGAGGATTTTGAAATGGGAATTTAATATTGGTGGTCATTTTTTGTTGTATATATCTCGTTTCAGGTTTACTCCAGGTAAATTACTTTCAAAATCGAAAAGACGTACCATATTGAAGAAATTTATCATTCTAGAGCCATCAAGAGTAAAAATTTTAAAGGAACCAAATCGCAAGTCGTGAATGGAAAAAGATGTAACAGCCCATTTGCAATAATAAGAAATCAACATGATATTGTACCTTGTCTGATGAGTTTGTAACTTGGCATGATGCTAGGGTTTGACATTTCAGGTGGTGATTTAAATGTGCATTGGGATTCGAGCCCATTTGGTTTGTTTTAATTTGCATACAAAATGGTTCAAGAAGAGTGATTGAAGATTATTCTTTCTTGCATGCATGCTCTCTTTGACCCCAAACTTGGCATAGCCAATTCCTTGCCCCTCCCAATCTTTTTAAAAGCCTTGAAACATTTTTGCCAACTCCATAATTGTGGGCCACAGTTCAAGGAGTTTTGAATTTTCAAAATGCCCCCACATTTTACTTGCTCAAAAATTTGTCAAACCAATTTTAGAAAATGGAGAATATTCCAAAGTTTCCAAAACATATTTTTATATGTTTTTCTCTTTTGAGGATTGGCCACAACAACTCTTGGTAATTTATGTTAATTTTTAATGGAAAAAACCTTTTTTTCATTTATTCCTTTCTCTCTTGAGGCAGTCCAGCAGACCCGGCCCATCTGGGCCTCGCCTTGTCCGCAGCCCACCTGGGCCTCCGCCAGCGAAGCGGTACGCGGGACGAGTCCTAGCCGCGCGATCAAGATCCGAGAGAGGGGACGCATCGCCTTTCCACCGTGGAGAGGTCCCCTCCCCCTCTTCTATCACACCGGTGGGAGGCCGTCGACGTCGACGCTTGCCGACTTGGCTGGAGGCCGTCCCCTCCATATAAGCCGCCCCCAGAGCCGCAGGAGCCCCCTAGGGTTCCATTCCTCCCATCACTTCCCCCTCGCCGCCGCCGGGAGAGGTTCCCTCCTCTGTCCTGTTCCGCTCCGCCCCGGTGAGGTCCTCTGCAATTCGCCGCCATCCCGACGCCATTGAGACCGTGCGCTCGTCTCCATGGTCTAAGAACTCACGTGTACCCTTATGCATCTCCATGTTGTCGCACGGTGGAGCCTTTCTTCCGTGTTGCAGAACCCTCCACCGCGGACCCCTTCTTCCTCGTCGACGGTCGCCGCGTCTTCTTCCCCTCCAGTGCACGCGAGCTGTCTCCAAGCCCCTCAAGGTGAGCGTGTGTTCCCCATCTTGCCCGTAGTGCAGCGTAGGGTTCTAGCGCCTGTGGCAGTAGTGATCCGCCGCGCGAGCTTATTGCCGGTGGCCAATTCGAACACCCCGTGCCCGGGCCGTGTTGGGGTCGTCTATGCGCGTGCTCCAGGGTTGCCGAGAGCACGCGTGTGGCAGCCAAAGCGTGACCTTTTCCCCGTATAGAAGTGTGCGACGCCGTGTCTGAACCCTGTTGTGGTCTGCGTCAGTGTCGCCGACAGGTTAAGAGGTCGATAGCCTCCGCTCCGGCGAGGTTCCGGCCGGGTCAGTGGTACCCACGGCTTCGTGGATGTACCCTCTTCGTGTGGGGCGTGATGCCATGGTCGGAGACGAAGAGCACGCGACGCCAGGGTCGCCCAAAGTTGGGACCTTGCGTCAGTCAGTCGGGATCCTGACTTCTGATCGCCTCCGTGATGTTCCCTTGGGGATTCCGACGAGGAGATGAGGAGATGGAGTGCTTGGTGTGTTCGCAGGTGTAGCGTTATGTCCCCTCTCAGGTTTCCATGTCGGGGCTCGTCAGAGCGTGGCCGGAGCACGACGTGGGGCTCGTCTGAACTTGTCGCCGTCATCAGGTTCAGGGAGAAGCCCCTGTTTTTCTTCAGTCCGTCAGATGTCGCGCGGAGTTAAGAGAAAGAGGCCGGGCTGAGGAGGAGAAGAAAGGCCGTGGGCCTGGTCTAGCAGTGGGCTCGACCCTTTTTTATTTTTTTGAATTTCTTTCTCCGGCCGAGTAGGCTTGCTCATTTGGGCCAGGGAGAGAGAAGTTGGGCCTGGTGAGAGGCAGCCCATGTGGCCTGTGCCTTTTTCTTTTTCCTTTTTTTTGGTTGTTTCTTTTATTTTCTGTTTAAATTCAAATTTGATTTTTTTTCAAATTCAAATCTGTTTTTAAACTTCAACACAAGTTTGGGCACCCCATATATGTTTTTGGGGTAGTTTGACCCACTGAACACAGTGGTGATGACCATTTTACAATTTGCCCCCTCAAAATTTTGTGATGTTGGAAATTATACAAATAGGCCCCTCTTTTCTTTTGTTTTTGCAACCACTTCCCAAAACGCAAATGTGACAACCCATATATGACTTTTGAGTAGTTTTCCCCAAGGATCAACATGGTGACAGTGGTTTTGCCATTTGAATTTTTCCTGAAATGCAAGTAGTGCAACTTTGCACTCAGGCCCCTGAGTTCATTTGAATTTGCAACTATGCTTTGCAAATTCAAATGGAGCCATACCTTATATGTTTTTGGGGTAGAAAATTGCAGGGAGTAAAATGGTGATGTCCATTGGATTCTTTGTGCAACTCAGTGGACATGGTGTGATCACCTAACCATATCCAACCTTGCCTTTCTTTTCTCGTTTCTTTCAACTTCAGTGCATGTTCAAAACCTGATCATCTTTTCATTCCATGTCTCTTTTCATGCCCTCTTCAAATTTTGCATCAAGACCAAGTCCCTAGCATAGTGTCCTATGCAATGTGGCGGGGTTCCTTGCTTTTATTGCATCTTTCCGATGTCAAGTTCATCGACATCTCTCCGTCTCCGGAATGCATGTTTTACTTTCACGTTGTATTTTTTCTGGTGATTGTTTTGTTGATCATGCCATGTTGCCATGTTACTTACACCAAAAATTAAGGCTAAGACCGAAGCCATTCAACGTAAATAAATTGTATATGAAGTTGTTGACGTGTCGTCACCACCTTCATTTAAATTGACTAGATAGGGTCACATCATGTCTATTAAACTTGATCATACTATCTTTTTCTGTGCATTGCACCCATTGCTTACTTGTATGCCTTTTTCCTTGCCGGTACTTTACGTTAGCACCTGAGACTGCCGAGGAGACTTACGTGGAGATTTCCGACACCGAGCCTGAGGACCCTGCTACGTCTGCTCCATCGACCGATTACCCAGGCAAGGGGAAGATTTATACCATTACTTGATACCTTTCTGCCTACCTGCCTAGCTGTATTCTAGAACGTTTGTTTGATCCTATCCACTTGCTTATGCCACATTAAAAAACCAAACAACCATGATCCCCACATCCCAGCAAAACATTGTATTGCTAAGTTACCGCTGCTCAGCCATTGCTTAGTATGAGTAGGAAAACTTGCTGCTTACCCTACGCTATGGTTTGGGATATCATGTTGTTTAAAGAAGTTGGTTGATATTTATTATTATTATGATGTTAATTTTATATCTAACGAATGATGGGAGACCATGTTGTTCCCGCCAGTTGTTTTGTTCCATTTGAGTCACCTAGGTCCCGAGTTCCGGGTATTGTGTTTCTTGACGAGCGTGCCTAATCGTGTGTGGGATTCTATGGGGTCCCCTTGTCTTACCTACCTAGCTTCATACAGTTCTAGTGGTGGCCCGAGATGATTTAATATTTGCAACGTGTGTGTGCTGCTGGTACCCCAGTTGTTTACAAACCACCTTGGGCCAGGAGGACTTGTTTCTTGGCTGGCCCACCTTGACCGGCTGAGGACCCGGTCTCATATGAGATTTAACCCGTAATCCAAACCTGGAGTCATATGATAGAGACCGATTCGAGAGCGCGGGCGGCTTTTGAGTTGGATGTCGACTCACCGGGGGCCACCCGGAATTGTGTGTTGCTAGTTAGAGAGACTCTGACGTTCCAGAGTTTCAGGCGTTTACCTAGACAAGTGGAAACCGGGCGTACATGCGAAGCCTATGATAGGCAGTTGGTACACCCCTACAGGGTTAAATCTTTTCGAAAAGCCGTGTCCGCGGTTATGGACGACTTGAGACCTACTCCTTGTTTATAGAATAACATCAATTTGAATCATAATTAAAAACTTGCCTACCGTGTGAGTGCCTTGGTTTCTTTTCTTCGTCCAAGGGGACTGAGAGAAGATCCAGGTTGAGTTATGCTTGACGTAAGTAGGTGAATAGTAGACTTATTACACGATGTCACGTGCATTCTTGGATCTTACCTCTACTCTATTAGAACGATAGCCACCATATATGCTAGTGCGGTGCAACCTTTCCAATTACTTTGTCTTACCGTAGGAAGCTAGTTAACCTGTAATGATATAATCTCACCCCTATTTTCCTTTTGTGCTTTTACTGTTTTGCCTGATCGGCCGCTGCAGTGGACTTCTACCTCGACCCGAGCACCGGGCGATACTTCATGGAGGTGCCCCCGGAGGACGACGATGAGGATGACTTCGTTCAGTAGATCCTATAGTTGGGCTCCGATGATCTGTGGGTGGACTATTTATGTGCAGCCCACTCTAGGGAAATTTGGATTTTGACCGTACTCGGTCGTGATTGTCTTCCGCTTGTTGCATGATGTACTGTTGGGTCTATGGACCTCTGAGATGATGTAATAATTCCAGTGGCGATGTATGCCCTGGCCTCTATATATTTATGTCTTAGTATAAAGTTCATTGTTCTTATATCTGTTGTCGAGAATCCGGCAGCGAAACGAGTGCAAGTATCGTGAGTCGGTGGCCTTTTATGCGCTACTAACTTGAGTGGGACGCGAAGCCGACTAACTCGAGTTAGCACCGCATCGGGGGCCTTACAACTTGGTATCAGAGCTGGACTGACTGTAGGACCCCTTACTGGCCGAAGTTGAGTCGAGAAACAATTTTTAGTTATTAAGGAAAAATCGGAGAGTAGGAACTCTTTCTTTTATTTCTTACCCCACCCTCCCACCCCTTTTTACGTGAGGAAGTGAAACGATGTTTTCTCTCTCCAACTTATCCCCTTTCAAAACAAATCTAGGTTCTCTTTTACATGAGGCTCTGATTCCTCTATAATTTTTTGCTAGCGACGAGAAGGGTTGGCGTACGTTGAGAACACTGAGCCGCCACTTGGGGTTGACAGCTCCACCTCGCTTACGGCGTACCTCAGGTGAAACTCCTATAAAGGGATGGTTGGCATCCACCGAATGTGGTTCCTCCCACTATAGGAGACCGCTTCGGCGGGCCGCTCAGGGCAGATCTCTCAACGTTCAGGTCTTCAACCACTCGTATATATTGTTGTGTGATCGCTAGCAGATTATTATCTTGGATTCGGATGATCTCGGTTTGGGGATTCCAGTAGCACCTAGCTTTCGACTTTCCGGGTTAACCTTGGTGGAATTTCAGCCTTCGGCTTCCTCATACCTCGTGAGGAAGTTTTGTTGTCAATATTGCTTTATCTTCTGGTTTCTTCAATGTTTCAACCATTTCCTCATAAGTGTTCCTGTATACAGGATGCCAAGAGAGAACATGCCGCCGCCAGAGAACCCTCTCCTTGGGGAGGCTGTGACCGCAGTGGCTCAGGGCACAGCTGCGATCTTACAGATGTTGCAGAACCAGATTTCCCAGAGGAATGATCGACCATAGTACACCACTCTGCAGCAGTTCCTTGCTATCAACCCCCCAGATTCTCCGAGGCTCGAGACCTACTGGAATCGGATGATTGGATCGCAGATATCAAGAAGCACTTCAATGCAAACACCGTTAGACCAGTCGACTGTCACTTTCGCCTCCTTCCAGCTTCAGGGTGCAGCAGCCAGCTGGTACGATACCTACAAGGCCAACAAGGGCGATGCTATCATCACGTGGGAAGACTTCGTCGCAGACTTCAGAGCAGCACATATTCCGAGTGGATTGATGGACAGGAAGCGAGAGGAGTTCTTGGCTCTGAGATAGGGTGACAGGTCAGTTCAGGAGTCCAACCTGTCCTTCGTCAGGCTCGCCAGGTACGCTCCGGAGGAGGTTGATACGTCCAAAACGTCTCTATAATTTCTGCTTGCTCCATGCATGTTTTGTGTGATATTGCTATGATCTAGATACACTTTCATACACTTTTGATCATATTTGGACTAACCTATTAACTCAGTGCACCCCAGTGCCAGTTCCTATTTTCTGTTGTTTTTCTATTTCAGTTTTCCCCCATATAAAAAGTGCCAGAAAAATTCGGGAAAATTCAGCTAAAAAATCAGCGCGACGAAAACTTCGAGAAGAGCCCGGGAGGGGCCAGAGGGGAGCCAAGGGGCCCCAGGCGGCCACCCGGCGCGGCCTCACCCCTGGCCGCGCCAGGGGGGAACCTGGGGCCCCTGGCCCACCTCTGGCTGCCCCCTTTCTCCTATTTCTCCCCCGTCACGGGAAAAATCCAGAAGCAAAACCCTATTCCGCAAACTCTCCTCTGTTCCGCCGCCGACGAGCTTCCGAAGATCGGGAGCACCAGAAGACCTCTTCCCGGCACCCTGCCGGAGGGAGGATTGACCTCCGGGAGTCTCCTCTCCACCATGGATGCTCCCCGGATGTCTCGTGAGTAGTTTTCCTTGGACCATGGGTCCGTGATCAGTAGCTATGTGATGTTCTCCTCCCCTCTTTGATCTTCATTGTTTAGACCTCGTGAGCTACCCAACATGATCGAGGCACCTTTGTAATATTTCTGCTATTGCTATGTTGAGTTTGATAGGATCTGATGGATTATGAGATTATGTTCAGATTGTGATAGAGTAATATATTTGGTTTTTATCTCTTATATTTTTGTTCCTAAGTAATTCTTGCATGTTCTCCGTTGCTATTTATTTCTTTGGCCAAGTAGTAGGTAGTGACTCCAAGAGGGGGCGTTGTGCTAGATTGTGGGTTCATGCCCCCCGATGACACGCTTGAGTGACAGAAACATGAGTCTAGGGATGTGCTGTTGCCACAAGGATTGTTTACTTTACGCATAGTTCTTTTTAGTGCAGTTGTCTGTTGCTTTGGGTTTACACTTTGGGTGGGGCTCGCAACTTAATACCAGCGATATGTTCTGGATAGATATCTCAAGGTGGATGAGTAGTAGTAGATGCAGATGGATTTCGGTCTACTTACCTTGGCGTACTGCCTGTGCTTTTGAACCTCTTCCTTTATTTTGTAGCATAGTTAGCATTGCGGTGCGTTCATAATCCTGTCAATTGCCTTTTTGTAATTTGTTTACCTCGCATAGCAATTTTATAGTCTTTTGGGAGAGAGACATCACTAGCGAACATCACGTATCCCGGTCCATATCCTTATCACTGTTTCCACGCTATATGTACTTTTCTGCATTTACTTTCAAGTTGCTATTATTATCCCTTGCGTTTTATCCTTTGTAAACAACAAGACCGGAGAGATTGACAACCTCTCTGAACTTCGTTGGGAACAAAGTTATCTGTGTCTGTGTGCAGGTCTGCGTCAGTTGCGCCGCTGAAACCTACTTATCATCTCTGGAGTCCTGCTGGAGACAAACCTTGGTATCTTCACCGAGGAAAAACTGCTGCTGCACTACATGTCAACCCTCCACTTGGGGTAACCAACGAAGGGGCGAGAAGCCATCAAGCAAAGTTTTCTGGCGCCATTGTCGAGGACTGCAAGTGCTAAGATAGGGGAGTTTCACACTACCCTTTACCTTTGTTTTTTAGTCTTGTTAGTTTATCTTTCAGTTTTTATCTTTGTGTCTTTTATCAAAATTTACAAAACAAATATTTATCTTGCTAGTTGTCATTATGTCTGGCCCTTCTTCCTTTGTTGAGACAGAGGTTCTCACCTTTAAACAAAAGGTGGAGAGAGTTTAAAAGATGCTTGGTATAGAATTAATGATTCTCATAGAAAAGCCACCAAGAAGCAATCCACTACTATCCTGCTTAGAAATTTTTATGTCGGGATTACTCCTTGGAATAGGTTCATATTAGATACTACTATCAATGGGAATTTTCTAGAAACCCCGACTTGGGAGTCTGTTAATGTTATTGAAAATCTTGTTGGAAATCTCCCTATTGCTAGCATGCAAGAAGATATAACTCTATCTCATATTATGAAGAAACTTGAAAAGATAGAGTTAGAAATACCAAGTATAACTAGGATAAATGAGTTGGATCGCAAGATTCAAGGGAATTTGAATAGGCTTGATAGCTCCATGCTTAAAATTATTAAAACCTTGGAGGTCATCAAATCCCGTGATACGGATCCTTCTAGGATAGATAAGATTGAGGAAATCATTAATACTCTAGGAACTACTTTCTCCTCAATCAAACCAAGAAAGGTTGAGACCTGGGCAACAAGGGAACCTAAGTTAATTTATGTCCCTAAGGCTCCCCGACCTAAAAATAAGCCACCTATTGCCAAAGAAGTTGAAACCGTGAAAACTTTGGAAGAAATACGCCTCTTTGATAATTTTATAAATGAATCTTCCATTGATTTTCCTCCTTTTGGTTTTCTCCCTAGAAGTATCTTCATTAGGCCTTGATTTGAAAGACCTCTTAAGACTATTTGTACAATTGAAGAGCTTTTTGATGATCTTGATAATGATTCGATTGATACAACTTGGTCTTTTGCATTAAGCCTAGCTAATGGCTTTAAAGAAGCACTTTCGGGAGGCAGCCCACAATGAATTTAGGTTTTTCTTTTTGCTTTTGTTGTGTCTTGATGATTGTTACTTCTGTATCAACATCATTGTATCTTTATTTTTCAGATTTGTGCCAAGTTATAGCCTCTTACGGCAAGGGAAGTAAAAGTTGTGACATGCTGTCCAGAAAACAGATTCTGTCCTCGTGACCAGAAAAATTCCATAAAAATCCCAGTTCATCTTTTTGAGCTGAAAGTTTTACACAGTATGCTCTATAAAATTTCGAAACTTCCGTATGTTCTGAGTTTTTTTATTTGAGTTGTAGAAGTACCCCTAAAAAATTCTTACTATCTGATGTTCTGTTTTTCAAAGATTCTGCCACGTTTTGTCTCTACTAACTTTTGCAAACCTTAAGCTTGCCTTTTCTTTGCAAAAACTTTTTGGCACTCTTGAGAAACAGTAGCTCTTCAAGAATACCTTTATATCCAGTGGAGCAAAATTATTTATTATGGGTACTAACCTCTCTAATCAGCTTATGATGAGTTATGTATGAAGGGAGTTTTCAAGTGTGCGATGGAAGATGATGAAAGAAGATCCAGGAGTGTCAAGCGCTCAAGCTTGGGGATGCCCCCATGCATCCCCAATAAATATTCAAGGAGACTCAAGAGTCTAAGCTTGGGGATGCCCCCGTGCATCCCCTTCTCCATCAACAATCATCAGTTCGTCCTTCGTCTCACTATATTTTTATCACTTCATGCGTTATGTGCTATGCTTGGAGCGTCTCGATCTTAGGTTTTATTTTTAGTTTCTTTAGCTTTGCTTGCTGTTCATAACAAGTTAGGTCCTGTCTTAGTTTGTGTGGGAGAGAAACACGCTCCAATTTCAAAATCTAGAACGCATCATAGGATTTTTCATGCCTATCTTCTTGCTATTGTGTGTTCTTTATCTTTTCATAGCTACTGCCATGTTTAGTCTTAGTTTTAGTTTGTCTTTAGCAAGAGCCTTGGATTTTGTTTTAGTTTTTTGCTGGAACTCTCTTTAACTTTCATGTTTATCTTGTTAAGAGAGTTGGTTGTTGCACTGAGTTGTGTCTTGTCTTGAAAGTAGGTAATTAAGGTTGCTATTTAATTTTAGTAGTAGCTTGCAATAGTTTTGAGGTATTGATGTGAGTAATGTTTGAACTTTTGGTGTAAAGAGCTCTTGCCTATTAGTGATAGGTGTCGTATTTTGGGAAATCCGTGTTTATTTTCAGAACCTACAAAACTAGTTGAGAACTCTAGCTACTAGATAGATCACTACTCTTCCCAGGAGTCGAATATTACAGTACACTCACGTACCATGAGTCGAGGATGCGCAAGGATAACCAAACCCCCATACACTCCTCCTCGGGGTACTTGTCTCTTTGTGAACCTCCTTATTAGATTGAGAGTTACCGATAATAAGTGCATGAGTTCTTCCGACTAATGTAAGTATTGAGAGTTGGCACTTCCACCTTCCCATATTTTGCTAGCCTTTCCCATGCCGTGCATTGCCTTCTTCTCACTCCGAGAGTTGGTGTCCACCTTCGCCGGTACTTCCAAACCCTTGGCATGATACGCTCTATCATCATAAGCCTCCTTATATCTTTCCTCAAAACAGCCACCATACCTACCTATCAAGGCATTTCCATAGCCTTTCCGAGTTGCATTGCCATGCAACTTCCACCTCTTCATGACTTGATCTTCATGTCATACATGTTCCTGCTACACTGGCAGCGACATACATTGCATACATCATGATAGTTACATCTTCTTTATGATTTTGAGTACCTTGTAAAGTGTGAAAGATCTCCTTTACCTTCTTGTAAAATAGAGTGTTGCCCTTAAGTGAGGAAAAGATCCCAAAGTGGACACATTAAAAGATCCCAAAGAGGACAAATGAGAGTTAAATAGACAGAGCCATTGAGGCCACAAAAAAGACAAAAAAATAGAAAAAGAAAAAAAGAAATAAAAAGAGAGAAAGGGGCAACACTACTATCCTTTTGAGAGATCACACTATAGAACTTGGCTTGCATATTCCAAGGATGAGCCTCCTCAAAAGAGCTCTAGGTCTTCATGAGCGAGCAAGTTAGATGCACCCCCACTAGTTCCATTGGAGAGCTTCCTAGCTCGTATGTGCATCCGTTGCATGGAAATCCCTACTCCTCACATAATATCTATCATTTGGCATCTCTTGCCTATGATTGTCGTCATTGATGTGAGCCTTTCTCATCCTTTTTGTCTTCCTCCTCCACCATATTTATCTCTTTGCCATCCTAAGTGTCAACTCTCGTGCTTACGCTCATCCATTGCATGAGTGCTCGAAATATCGAAAAGGAGTGGATCAAATTGACTTGTACCTGGCTAGTGGTCTGGGGACGAGTCAAGATAAGATTCCAAAGAAGACCAAGTGTGAAACTTTAGTAGATTGAGTTCTGAACACAAAAATACTTTTTTCTCGTATTCCCTATCCCCCTTCTTGCACGCAAACACCATTTGGAGACATTCGAGTCACGGATAGCGAGAGCTCTTGCACCTATTGTTCTTTTGTTACTTGTTTCAATGCTAATATAGACTCTTGCATGTTATGACTTGAATTGAATCTCTAACCTTGATTGCTTTACTTTTCAAAGTTCTTATATGGTTGCTAGCATGTCACCACAGAAATTATGTTGTTATCATTTACCTACTCGAGGACGAGCAGGAATTAAGCTTGGGGATGTTGATACGTCCAAAACATATCTATAATTTCTGCTTGCTCCATGCATGTTTTGTGTGATATTTCTATGATCTAGATACACTTTCATACACTTTTGATCATATTTGGACTAACCTATTAACTCAGTGCACCCTAGTGACAGTTCCTGTTTTCTGCTGTTTTTCTATTTCAGTTTTCCCCCATATAAAAAGTGCCAGAAAAATTCGGGAAATTCAGATAAAAAATCAGCGTGAAGGAAACTTCGGGAAGAGCCCGGGAGGGGCCAGAGGGGAGCCAGGGGGCCCAGACGGCCACCCGACGCGGCCTCACCCCTGACCGCGCCAGGGGGGCTCCTGGGGCCCCTGGCCCACCTCTAGCTGCCCCCTTTCGCCTATTTATCCCCTGTCACGAGAAAACTCCAGAAGCAGAACCCTATTCCGTGAACTCGCCTCTGTTCCGCCGACGCCGCGCTTCCGAAGATCGGGAGCACCAGAAGACCTCTTCCCGGCACCCTTCCGGAGGGAGGATTGACCTCCGGGAGTCTCCTCTCCACCATGGATGCTCCCCGGATGTCTCGTGAGTAGTTTTCCTTGGACCATGGGTCCGTGATTAGTAGCTATGTGATGTTCCCCTCCCCTCTTTGATCTTCATTGTTTAGACCTCGTGAGCTGCCCAACATGATCGAGGCACCTTTGTAATATTTCTGCTATTGCTATGTTGAGTTTGATAGGATCTGATGGATTATGAGATTATGTTCAGATTGTGATAGAGTAATATATTTGGTTTTTATCTCTTATATTTTTGTTCCTAAGTAATTCTTGCATGTTCTCCGTTGCTGTTTATTGCTTTGGCCAAGTAGTAGGTAGTGACTCCAAGAGGGAGCGTTGTGCTAGATTGTGGGTTCATGCCCCCCGATGACACGCTTGAGTGACAGAAACATGAGTCTACGGGATGTGCTGTTGCCACAAGGGGGAAAACAACGGTGCTTGTAACCGCGGTTACAAGGATTGTTTACTTTACGTATAGTTCTTTTTAATGCAGTTGTCTGTTGCTTTGGGTTTACACTTTGGGTGGGGCTCGCAACTTAAGACCAGCGAGATGTTCTGGATAGATATCTCAAGGTGGATGATTAGTAGTAGATGCAGATGGATTTTGGTCTACTTACCTTGGCGTACTGCCTGTGCTTTTGAACCTCTTCCTTTCATTTGTAGCATAGTTAGCATTGCGGTGCTTTCATAATCCTGTCAATTGCCTTTCTGTAATTTGTTTACCTCGCATAGCAATTTTATTTTCTTTTGGGAGAGAGACATCACTAGCGAACATCACGTATCCCGGTCCATATCCTTATCACTGTTTCCACGCTATATTTACTTTTCTGCATTTACTTTCAAGTTGCTATTATTATCCCTTGCGTTTTATCCTTTGTAAACAACAAGACCAGAGAGATTGACAACCTCTCTGAACTTCGTTGAGAACAAAGTTATCTGTGTCTGTGTGAAGGTCCGCGTCAGTTGCGCCGCTGACACCTACTTATCATCTCTGGAGTCCTGCTGGAGACAAACCTTTGTATCTTCACCGAGGGAAAACTGCTGCTGCACTACATCTCAACCCTCCACTTGGGGTAACCAACGAAGGGGGCAAGAAGCCATCAGAGGTCAGCACAGAGGCCAAGATTATTGCCAGGTTCCGTGGGGGTCTCAGCACAGAGATCAAGTACGCACTCACCCAGTGGAGCACCACGCTGTTTTCACAGTTCGTGGATCAGGCTATCCGCCAGGAGTCAGCCAGAGCAGAGTGGGATGCGGACAGGAAGCGCCAGAGAGAGCACAGTTCCGCAGTGATGATCCACAAGAAGGCAAAGACTTGGGTCACAGAGGCACCACCGCAGAGGCAGCAGTTCCAGTAGAGGGGCAGTTGTCCGCACTTTTTCCCGCCCTCCCGTCCCAGTTCAGCAAGGGCCTCGCTCTATGTAGGGACCCGAGGTTAGCTTATGCAAGTCCAGCTAAGACATAGTCATATGGAGAGCCGAGAACCGTACCCACTTGTCTAAGAAGACAAGGCCAAGCACAGAACATTCTCGGAAAGCATCGTACGTGAGTGGTATCCCATCCAGGCCGGATGATCAACTGAGATGGGTCCTCATCGTCCGCACACAAGTCTAATGATATGGGTTATGAACTCCCATATTCAAAGACAAGTCGCCTCAACCATACTATCGACTATCTCATAACTCTTACATAGACTTACTCCAGCCCGATCACTTAGTCGGGGTCTAGGGTAGGCTCGATCATACCACAAAGTGTGCCCGAGACAGAGTCTCGAACAATCGCATCACGATGCCCCAAGCTGCGCACATCTAAGGGCCACTTGGTGTATGAAAGACCGACAGCCAGATCACAACTAAGGTCTTGAAAACCCATAAAAAGACATGCATGTTATAAACATACACGCAGCACACATGCCTTGTATGAACAGTAGGTATCATTGCAATTCTCTACAAAGTATACATTTTTATTGATAACTCTTATAGAGTGCACACAGAGATCACAAACATGTGATCCAACATTACAACACAAGCGGAAGCAAAGTATGTCTGAGTACAGACAAGTTTAACAAATGGCTTAAGAAGCCTTATTTAAACACATGCCCTCCACGAGGGAACCAGTCGTCTGACTGGGACTAGACTAGCTTGATCTTAAGTCGTCCAGCTCGATGAAGAAGCCACCTTCGGGGTCAGTGGTTTCATCTAAAACATAGATTAAGCAAACGTGAGTACAAAGTCGTACTCAGCAAGACTTACATAGGAGCTATACTACTCATGCATATGTATCAAGGTAAAGGGAGGTGGGTTTTCACTTGCAGAAGTGCCAGCTTTGACTTGGCTAGTCCTGAACTACGAGTACCAGACTTGAGGTAAGAAGCGTACACGAGTCGACTACTTTCTCCAACCAATTACACCACTATGGTGCCTTCCTCGACTTCCCCATGAGAAAGCACGCCATAGCACTCACACTTATCTTGGTGTGTTTTAGAAGTATCTGGTTCAAGTTGTCTAATAATCAAGCTAATCTTTCCAAGCAGTCCTTAACCGCGGACGTGGCTATTCGAATAGTTTTGTTAACCCTGCAGGGGTGTACCGCTACACACACATGATCATCATTTACCTCCTTTGATCTCGACACCATTCAAGGGGTGCCAGCGAGGATGCTCACCACAACTGTTACCTCATAGCCGATCTAGTCCGAGAAAGCCGCCTACTTGGGTTGGCTACCACTATCGTGAACCCGTCCGGTTTACCGAAGTGGACCCAAGTGCTGTGTGCGTGGTGCATAAGCCGGTCTCGGATGAGCCGTTCTCTCACTTAGCATCCAGGCCACAAGCCTACCAGAACTCCGAACTATTGTGACATCTGGACATCGAAAGGGATGAGTTAGTAAGCTGAGAGGGGTCAGTGAGCCCAATGTGTGGTTGTAATCTTCATCTTGGATCACCACACAAGAACTCAGACTTAGGGCGGTGTTCAACGAGACAACCCACCATGTACTCCTACACAGCCTCTCATCGTTCACCTTGTATTAGGGGTAGATTCACCAACACTTTTCTACCATCATCATCATGATCACTACCATCCCGACTCACATAACAGTATCAACATGGTATCACTCTAAGCATGCAATAAGAAGTAACAATTGCAGGGGCCACATGATATCAATCAACTCCTACATTTGCTAGGATTGTGGTTTTCTAACTACTATGACAAAATGATAGGTCATGCAAAGGAATGGGTTCAACTATGCGGTAGAAACGCATCATGGTAATCATCCTAAAGAATGCATAAGCGAGACATGAGAGGGAAGTGGGATTTTATCGACATGATCAATGGGGGTTTGCTTGCCTTGCTGACGAGGTTCGGGTTCGGGGTCTTCAACGAAGGGGGCAGCCTCCTGCTCCGGTTCCACCTCTACTCGACAAACAACAAACAAGGTAGCAAAGTAAATACAATGCACAATCACATGATGGAAGGTTGAAACTTGATGTATATGCTTTGATGTGTGAAGAAATTCCATTTAAATGGAGTATATTGCAAAAAGAATTGCAAATTCAAACTCCAATTTGAATTCAAACTTAGCCAAGTTACATGTGACATTGTTTGATCAATTTGAATCATTTTTAAATGTGTATGATATGCCTCTGATGTGTGGTTGAAATGTAGCATGTTTCCATGGTTCAAGTTGTAAAAACTTTTGAATTGAATTTGATTTAATTCCATTTAAATCAAATAGCAAATGCTACTGATCCCAATTTAAATTCAACTCAAACAAAGTTGAAAGTTGGATATTTGGATAGCTTATTTTCTCCTGATCATTTTTCATATATTATTTGTCCAATTTGGAGTTAATATGAATTTTCTATGAATTTCCAAAGTTTGGGCTATTTTCTGGATTTTCTGGAATTTCTTTAATTCAAATTATTCTGGAAAATTCATTTACTGCGTCAGCACTGCGCCAGCATGGCGTCAGCAGGGGGTTGACGATTGGGCCAACCATGTCAGTGGGTCTGGGGTTAATCCCCGTTTGATTTAAACTGACAGGGGGGTTAAGGGGTCCAGGGCCCCACCTGTCATCGACTCCAGGGGGGGTTTAGCGCGTGATTAGGGGATAACCCACCGGCGGCTTGACGCCGTTGGCCTGGCCACGGCGGCGCCCTTGCCGGAATCGGCTAGAGGCCACGGGAGAGGAAGAGGAGACCACCAACGGGTGCAGCGTCGTCGTCCGCGTCGATTGGACTTGGCCAGATCTTCAGGGTGTCACCGGAGCAACGCCGACGTCGAGGTTGGCGGCGACCGTGGCTAGGGCTGCGTCGGGATCGCGCTCCAGAGCGTCATTTTGACCTTGGCGTGTTGCAAACGAGAGCTGAGAGTAACGGGAGGCTGCTGCGCACGCTAGTTGAGCTGAAAGGGCACGACGGCGACCTCGGCTTCAACTGTGGCGGCGGCAAGCTTCGGCGTTCATGGCGGCCGTGGATAGAGAACGAGAGGGAGGGCGCTAGGTTAGGGGAAACGGTGAGAATCTCACCACGAATGCGACGGAATGGCTAGCGGGCTCGGGGAAGCTCGGAGCTGGCCGGAATATGAGGACGACTCGCGGCGGCCGGAGTTGGGAAAGATGAAGCTAGCGTCACGTCCAGGGGCTCTTCTTCTCGATTGGCTGCACTCCTTGGCGTAGAGGACGACGGCAAAGCAGATGGACAAGGTGGCACGGCTTGTTGACGGCGTTTTCCACGCGTTCTTCTCGTCGGTGCTCCGGCGGGGTCTCGGGTGGTGACGAAATCGAGCACGGGAGGAGGAGGAGGATGCTCTGGAGGGGGGGAATGGATCGGGACGGGGGAGATACGTCTCCAGGCGCGAGAAGGAGGCACGGGGAGGCCTGGAAGGAGCTCGGCGACGACGTGTCGTCCACGGCTGGCTCGGTGGCATTCCACCGTGCAGCTTGGAGGCGCGGGGCGGGGAAGAAGACCCTGCTGCCCCTCTGGGCCGGGTGGGCTGGATGGGCTGCTCTCGCCTGGGCGCCAGGTAAGCTTTTCTGTTTCTTTTTCTGTTTTTCTTTTCTGACATTTGTTTTGCTTTGCTAAAATAAATAGCTAGGCATTTTATTAAATGCTGAAAAATTTTATATGGCCTCATAATAATATAGACCAGCCACTTATAAAGTTTCAACATTTTTAAAATTCAAATAATTTGAATCTTAACTCAAATAGGGGTTTTTTAATTAATTCCAAAGCACTGTTTTAATATTTGAAAAATCCATGAGCATGGGGTGGGTCCCACATCACTTGATATGTGATCACACTCATTTATATGATTTTTCAAAAAGCTAACATGAATTTTTGGGAAAGGTTTTTATGTGGCCTTTTGAAATAATTCATCTGGGGGGGTTTCTTTCTCCCATTTTACTTTTCATTTTTGACTTCAAAGATTCCTCTTGAAAATTTAACATGATGCAAGTGACTTGCTAACCCTAGAACATTACCTAACAGAGGGTTCTGACAACGCGCCCCCACTCAACAGAATCTCGTCCCGAGATTCAGAAGTCTGCGGGAGGAAGGTGGGGTACTCGGCACTAAGACGGTCTTCCCTTTCCCACGTAGCTTCTCTCTCAAAGTGGTGTGACCATTGCACTTTCAGAAACCTAATCTTCTGACGACGAGTGACACACTCTGCAGAATCAAGAATACGAACGGGGTACAATCGATAAGCAAGGTCATCTTGGAGATCAAGCGTTTCATGGTCGACTTCGCGGATGGGGTCCTTGAAGCAACGCCTGAGTTGGGACACATGGAATACATCATGTACTCGGGAAAGGTGCGGGGGTAGTTCAAGTTGGTAGGCAACTTCTCCACGTTTAGCAAGAATGCGGAAAGGTCCGATGTAATGTGGGGCCAACTTGCCTTTGATACCGAAACGTTGGGTTCCCTTCAGAGGAGTAACCCGAAGATAAGCCTTCTCATCCAGATTTTAGCTCTCTTGCCTATGATGACGATCATAGTAGCTTTTCTGACGAGACTGGGCTGCTTTCAATTGATCACGAACAATGCGAACTTGCTCTTCTGCTTCCTTGATCATGTCCGGTCCACAGAATTGTCTTTCACCGGTTTCTGACCAGTTTAGTGGTGTTCGACAGGATTGAAAACTATTGTTATAAGCAAATTCGGCAAATGGAAGAGATTTCCCCCAATTCTTTCCGAATGAGATAACACAAGCTCTGAGCATGTCTTCAAGAATTTGTTTAACCCTTTCGACTTGACCGCTAGACTGAGGATGGAAAGCTGTACTAAAGGAGAGATGAGTTCCCATTGCATTCTGAAAGCTTCCCCAAAATCTAGAGGTGAAAAGGCTACCACGATCAGAATTGATTTCCAAAGGAACACCGTGAAGGGATACAATTCTAGAGATGTACAAGTCCGCTAAATGGCTAGCAGTTATAGACTCGTGAACTGGAAGGAAGTGAGCAACTTTGGAAAGCCTATCTATGACAACGAAGATGGCATTGTTTCCTTTCTGGGTTCTTGGAAATCCGGTGATGAAGTCTATACCAACTTTGTCCCATTTCCACTCGGGAATAGACAAAGGTTGAAGTGTACCAGCATGTCTTTGATGTTCTGCCTTAATGCGACGACAAACTCACATTCGGCAACAAATTGAGCAATGTCTCTCTTCATCCTAGTCCACCAAAATCTCTGGCGTAGATCTCGGTACATTTTTGTGCTACCGGGATGAATCGAGAGGGGTGTGTCATGGGATTCTTTGAGGATTAGTTGCCTTAGTTCCCTATTCTTAGGTACTACCAAACGATTTTCAAAGAATACCGTTCCCTTGCTATCTGTGGAGAAACATTTAGCAACTCCGCTAACAATGTTCTCCTTGATCCGGCGAACACCTCGTGCACGCCTTTGGGCAACTATGATTTGATCCTCAAGAGTTGGTTTCGCCACCAAGGTACAAAGATAGCCATGAGGAAAAATCTCAAGATTGAGCTTGCGAAAGTCCTCATGAAGAAGTGGTTGATACTGTTGCAACATGAGGTTGTTACAATACGACTTACGACTTAGTGCATCAGCCATGACATTGGCTTTGCCTGGGGTGTAAGAAATTCCTACGTCGTAATCTTTTATCAACTCAATCCAGCGTCTTTGCCTGAGATTAAGATCTGGCTGGGTGAAAATGTATTTGAGGCTTTGGTGGTCGAAATAGATCTCGCAACGGTTACCAAGGAGGTAATGTCGCCAAGTTGTTAGGGCATGAACTACGGCAGCGAGTTCAAGGTCATGGGTAGGATAGTTCTCTTCATGTGGCCGCAACTGGCGTGAAGCATAAGCTACCACATGTCGATTTTGTAGAAGTATGCATCCTAACCCTTGCCGTGATGCGTCACAATAGATCTGAAAATCCTTTTTGGTTTCTGGAGGTGCAAGTACGGGTGCAGAAGTCAATCTCCTTTTTAGCTCTTGAAAGCTTTCCTCGCACTTGGGAGTCCATAAGAATTTCTTATCTTTCTTGAGGAGTTCAGTTAGAGGTTTTGCAACTTTAGAAAAGTTCTCGACGAAGTGACGGCAATAGCTGGCTAGGCCAAGAAAGCTCCTAACTTGCTTAACCGATTCAGGTGGAGTCCAGTCAAGGACGGCCTGAACTCTCTCGGGATTCACAACAATGCCTTTTGCAGAAATCACGTGGCCTAAGTAGGTCACTTCTGGTAGCCAAAATTCACACTTGGAGAATTTAGCATACAGGCGATGCTCTCTAAGTTTCATCAATACCAGCCTTAGGTGTTCGGCATGCTCTTCTTCGTTCTTCGAGTAGATGAGAATGTCATCAAGATAAACTACAACAAATTTATCTAAGTACTCCATGAAGATCGAATTCATCATGCGGGAGAAAGTGGCGGGGGCATTGGTTAAACCAAAGGACATGACGGTGTACTCGTAAAGAACATAACGAGTAGTAAAAGCCGTTTTTGGAATGTCCTCGTTTCGGATTTTGATTTGATGATAACCTAATCTCAAATCCATCTTGGAGAAGACAGAGGATCCTGCAAGTTGATCATAAAGATCATTGATCCTGGGCAATGGGTACTTGTTCTTTATCGTCCCTAAATTTAGCGGGCGATAGTCTACGCACATCCTTTCTGTTACATCTTTCTTCGTTACGAACAGAACGGGGCAACCCCATGGAGATGAGCTAGGGCGGATGAAGCCTTTTTCCAACAAAGCTTCCAGTTGGGTTTTGAGCTCAGCTAACTCACGTGGGGCCATTTTGTATGGGCGTCTAGAAATTGGTGCGGTTCCTGGCACAAGGTCCACTATAAAATCTACACATCTGTCGGGTGGCATGCCCGGCAACTCTTCAGGAAAGACATCCGGGAAGTCACGAACCACCGGAATATCTTCAAGTTCGGGAAGGGGAAGTACATTCAAGGAATGCACTTGGGTTCTTGTTCTGGGTGAGGTATAGTTGACGGTTTTGCCTGAAGGGTGGGTGAGTTTCACGGATTTGCCTCTGCAATCCAGGTAGGCATTCTGTCTTGATAGCCAATCCATGCCAAGGATGACATCAATTTCCGAAGACTTGAGGGCTATGAGTGAAGCAAGGAATACTAAACCCTCAATTGCAATTTGATTACCATGGCTTAGTCTATTAGTTTGCCATCTTGACCCTGGAGTTTGAATAATCATTGGGGTGGACAATTCAACAAAAGATAGCTCATGACAAAGTGCATAACTTTCCGACATGAATGAATAAGATTCTCCTGGGTCGAAAAGAACGGAAGTAGGAACATAATTGACTGGGAGCGTACCAAGAATGACGTCAGTGGTGTCGTCAGTCTCTTCGGCGGCAATCTGGTTCACACGTCCACGAGTGGCGGGAGGAGCGGGTTTGGTGGTGTAGACCTTCTGGGGGGGCTTTCCACGACCATTGATGTTGCCTCCGGCACGGGGTGGAGCATTCTGATTCTGTAGCTGGTTCTGGGGACAATCACGAGAGTAGTGGCCTGCGTGACCACATTTGTAACAGACTCCAAAGACAGTGCGTGGAGCTGGGTTGTTTGGTGGAGCTGGGTGGAACTGAGTTGCTGGACGAGGCGCCACATAGGATGGCCTCGGTGGGTTGTTCTGGCGGAATATACTATTGGGGATCCAGATCTTGCACTTCTGGGAGCCTGAACTGGATGATCCATCGTCTCTAGGGTGTTTGCGAAAGTCGTTGAGGGTGTTCATGTCCTCTGCCTTGATGGCCTTGTTGACAAGGACCTGGAAGGTGGCAGTTATGTAGGTTGAGCTCACGACGGAGTCCGGAATTGAGTCCACGACGGACCCTCTCTTGCTTCTTTGCGTCGGTGGAGACTTCTTCAGTAGTATAACGAGCAAGTCGGTTGAACTCACGACTAAACTCGTCAACAGTCCTTCTGCCTTGGGTGAGGTTGCAGAACTCCTCACGCTTGCGGTCCATAAGACCTTTGGGAATGTGGTGCTCACGGAAGGAAGTGCAGAATTCATCCCAAGATGAAGGCGGTCCAACGGGACGCATGTTCAGGAAGTTCTCCCACCAAGAGCTAGTTGCACCTTCAAGGTGATAGGTGGCATAGCTGACCTTGTCGCCATTTGCAACACGTCCTGCTTGGAGCTTCCTCTCGATGCTGCGAAGCCAGTCATCGGCGTCAAGGGGCTCGGTGGAGTAACTGAAAACCAAGGGATGAAGCCGGATGAAGTCGTTCAGGGACACCAACTCGTTGCGCTGCTGAGTGGTGTTGCGGGCAATGACTTCCAGCAGATGATGAGAGTCTCGGCGGTTCCTCTCAACCTCGATCAGAACTTGAGCCATCGTGGGTGGGGGTGGAAGGTTGCCTTCCTCCTGGTCATTCCCACGACCCTGGTTACGACCAAGCTGGCCACGGGTTCCTTGAGACATCCTGAAGGTGAAAGACCAAAGTCAAACAGAGTTGATTGGAAGAATCCAAACAAGGTATTGAATTACTGGAAGGATTACAGAGCAAAGGAAGTAATCATCTTGACAACATGGTGATAAAAGCATACAAGCCATATATTCACAAGCTGTCATACAAACCATACATCGTTTTAGTACAAGCACCAAGCTAATACAAACGTGATGAAGATGATACATCCTTCAGAGGCACTCTGACTTCCTATACATTATTTATCTAAGCCTCTGGAACTTAGACACCTTGCGTACAATATACTAAGATACTACTACATCCTCACTAAGTAAGACCAGAAGCGGTCTCACTCATCTCCATATCCATAGTAGTCCTCGTAAAAGTTACCCGCGTATCCCGGTAGCTGAAGGTGACCATCGGAAAACACGGAGGCCTGTGGACCCTGATATCCATTTGGGCAAGGATGGGGCCTAGGTCCAGCGTAGGGTGGAAGCAGAGGACCACGGGGTGGAAAAATGCCTCCAATCTCGGGCCAAGCAATAAGAAGGCATCTGAGTCCTCACTGGGTAGATAGCGTCATACTCGACTGATCCAACACTCACGAAGGGTGCCAAGAGTGTCAATGCTCGATACAGACGAACTTGGGTGGCGTGAAGCTCAAAACGGAGAGCGCGTGCATCACGATCTCGATCACTAGCAAAACTAGCAGTCATCTGAAGTGCTAGATCTTCTGCAGAGTGATGTGAGTAGAGTCCGATGTAATATCCCTCTTCTCCTGGAAGTGCAGCAGGGATATAGCGGAATGAGGTCTCTCTCAGCATAGTGTGCTCCTCTCTCAGCAGTGTAATACATGAATATGCAGCATCCTGCACAGCCATGTTCTCGGTCATGCCAATGCCATGTCCAAAATGGATAGGCTGAGTGACTCCAAGGTGGTGCGGGTAGATCCTGACAATGCAGTGTAACTGGGTCTGGTTGAAGTCATGGAACTGCTCCTCGACGGTGTACTCAGGATACCATCGATATCCCACATAGGACATCATCTCGATCAACGTGGCGGGATGGCCACGCACACCGAGGCACCGGGTCAGACGAACAATCTGCCGAGGGGGAAGATCTTCCATCTGAAACAGAGAGAAGGAGTTTGCAAATGCATCAGATTATGAGATAAACCTGGAATGACTCGGACAGCATAACGGCTGTAATTGCAAGAAAAAGATAATTTCTTACAACATGGAAACATCACTTACATACGATGTAAGAAATCAGGAAGCAAAACCACTCTAACCAACCGATCACAGCCTTCCTACGACTACAAGGAAGCAAACAACGAGATGTTCTAATCAGACAGAGGAAAGCCTAGTCCTATCTTCCCGTAGAATAAGATGAGGGTGACTCCGAACTCAGAACAAAGAGGGTAAGGAGAAAAAAGAAGCCTTACGTTGTTCCCTTATATACCCAGAGTAACTATATAGCTATAGAAGGCTAGACTCGACTTCGGCCAAGGCTGCTAGTCATACAGCCAGTCCTGCTCTGATACCAAGTCTGTCGGGACGCGGGGTTAGCGTATGCAAGTCCAGCTGAGACATAGTCATATGGAGAGTCGAGAACCGTACCCACTTGTCTAAGCAGACAAGGCCAAGCACAGAACGTTCTTGGAAAGCATCGTACATGAGGGGTATCCCATCCATGCCGGATGATCAACTGAGATGGGTCCTCATCGTCCGCACACAAGTCTAATGATATGGGTGATGAACTCCCATATTCAAAGACAAGTCACCTCAACCATACTATCGACTATCTCATAACTCTTACATAGACTTACTCCAGCCCGATCACTTAGTCGGGGTCTAGGGCAGGCTCGATCATACCACAAAGTGTGCCCGAGACAGAGTCTCGAACAATCGCATCGCGATGCCCCAAGATGCGCACATCTAAGGGCCACTTGGTGTATGAAAGACCGCCAGCCAGATCACAACTAAGGTCTCGAAAACCCATACAAAGACATGCATGTTATAAACATACACGCAGTACACATGCCTTGTATGAATAGTAGGTATCATTGCAATTCTCTACAAAGTATACATTTTTATTGATAACTCTTATAGAGTGCACACAGAGATCACAAACATGTGATCCAACATTACAACACAAGCGGAAGCAAAGTATGTCTGAGTACAGACAAGTTTAACAAATGGCTTAAGAAGCCTTATTTAAACACATGCCCTCCACGAGGGAACCAGTCGTCTGACTGGGACTAGACTAGCTTGATCTTCAGTCGTCCAGCTCGATGAAGAAGCCACCTTCGGGGTCAGTGGTTTCATCTAAAACATAGATTAAGCAAACGTGAGTACAAAGTCGTACTCAGCAAGACTTACATAGGAGCTATACTACTCATGCATATGTATCAAGGTAAAGGGAGGTGGGGTTTCACTTGCAGAAGTGCCAGCTTTATCTTGGCTAGTCCTGCACTACGAGTACAAGACTTGAGTTAAGAAGCGTACACGAGTCCACTACTTTATCCAACCAATTACACCACTATGGTGCCTTCCTCGACTTCCCCACGAGAAAGCACGCCATAGCACTCACACTTATCTTGGTGTGTTTTAGAAGTATCCGGTTCAAGTTGTCTAATAATCAAGCTAAGCTTTCCAAGCAGTCCTTAACTGTGGACGTGGCTATTCGAATAGTTTTGTTAACCCTGCAGGGGTGTACCGCTACACACACATGATCATCATCTACCGCCTTTGATCTCGACACCATTCAAGGGGGGCCAACGAGGATGCTCACCACAACTGTTACCTCATAGCCGACCTAGTCCGAGAAAGCCGCCTACTTGGGTTGGCTACCACTATCGTGAACCCGGCCGGTTTACCGAAGTGGACCCAAGTGATGTGTGCGTGGTGCATAAGCCGGTCTCGGATGAGCCGTTCTCTCACTTAGCATCCAGGCCACAAGTCTACGAGAACTCTGAACTATTGCGACATCTGGACATCGAAAGGGATGAGTTAGTAAGCTGAGAGGGGTCAGTGAGCCCAATGTGTGGTTGTACTCTTCATCTTGGATCACCACACAAGAACTCGGACTTAGGGCGGTGTTCAACGAGACAACCCACCGTGTACTCCTACACCGCCTCTCATCGTTCACCTTGTATTACGGGTAGATTCACCAACACTTTTCTACCATCATCATCATGATCACTACCATCCCGACTCACATAACAGTATCAACATGGTATCACTCTAAGAATGCAATAATCAGTAACAATTGCAGGGGCCACATGATATCAATCAACTCCTACATTTGCTAGGATTGTGGTTTGCTTACTACTGTGACAAAATGATAGGTCATGCAAAGGAATGGGTTCATCTATGCGGTAGAAACGCATCATGGTAATCATCCTAAACAATGCATAAGCGAGACATGAGAGGGAAGTGGGATTTTATCCACATGATCAATGGGGGTTTGCTTGCCTTGCTGACGAGGTTCGGGTTCGGGGTCTTCAACGAAGGGGGCAGCCTCCTGCTCCGGTTCCACCTCTACTCGACAAACAACAAACAAGGTAGCAAAGTAAATACAATGCACAATCACATGATGGAAGGTTGAAACTTGATGTATATGCTTTGATGTGTGAAGCAATTCCATTTAAATGGAATATATTGCAAAAATAATTGAAAATTCAAACTCCAATTTGAATTCAAACTTTGCCAAGTTACATGTGACATTGTCTGATCAATTTGAATCATTTTGAAATGTGTACGATATGCCTCTGATGTGTGGTTGAAATGTAGCATGTTTCCATGGTTCAAGTTGTAAATTTTTTTGAAGTGAATTTGATTTAATTCCATTTAAATCAAATAGCTTATTTTATCCTGATCATTTTTCATATATTATTTGTCCAATTTGGAGTTAATATGAATTTTCTATGAATTTCCAAAGTTTGGGCTCTTTTCTGGATTTTCTGGAATTTCTTTAATTCAAATTATTCTGGAAAATTCATTTACTGCGTCAGCATGGCGTCAGCAGGGGGCTGACGAGTGGGCCAACCCTGTTAGTGGGTCTGGGGTTAATCCCCGTTTGATTTAAACTGACAGGGGGGTTAAGGGGTCTAGGGCCCCACCTGTCATCGACTCCAGGGGGGTTTAACGCGTGATTAGGGGATAACCCACCGGCGGCTTGACGCCGGTGGCCTAGCCACGGCGGCGCCCTTGCCGGAATCGGCTAGAGGCCACGGGAGAGGAAGAGGAGACCATCAACGGGTGCAGCGTCGTCGTCCGCGTCGATTGGACCTGGCCAGATCTTCAGGGGGTCACCGGAGCAACGCCGACGTCGAGGTTGGCGGCGACCGTGGCTAGGGCTGCGTCGGGATCACGCTCCGGAGCGTCATTTTGACCGTGGCGTGTTGCAAACGAGAGCTGAGAGTAACGGGAGGCTGCTGCGCGCGCTAGTTGAGCCGAAAGGGCACGACAGCGACCTCGGCTTCAACTGTGGCGGCGGCAAGCTTCGGTGTTCATGGCGGCCGTGGATAGAGAACGACAGGGAGGGCGCTAGGTTAGGGGAAACGGTGAGAAGCTCACCACGAATGCGACCGAATGGCTAGCGGGCTCAGGGAAGCTCGGAGCTGGCCGGAATTTGAGGACGACTCGCGGCGGCCGGAGTTGGGGAAGATGAAGCTAGCGTCACGTCCAGGGGCTCTTCTTCTCGATTGGCTGCACTCCTTGGCGTAGAGGACGCCGGCGAAGTAGATGGACAAAGTGGCACGGCTTGTTGACGGCGTTGTCCACGCGTTCTTCTCGTCGGTGCTCCGGCGGGGTCTCGGGTGGTGACGAAATCGAGCACGGGAGGAGGAGGAGGAAGCTCTGGAGGGGGGGAATGGATCGGGACAGGGGAGAGACGTCTCCAGGCGCGAGAAGGAAGCACGGGGAGGCCTGGAAGGTGCTCGGCGGCGACGTGTCGTCCACGGCTGGCTCGGTGGCATTCCACCGAGCAGCTTGGAGGCGCGGGGCGGGGAAGAAGACCCTGCTGCCCCTCTGGGCCGGGTGGGCTGGATGGGCTGCTCTCGCCTGGGCGCCAGCTAAGCTTTTCTGTTTCTTTTTCTGTTTTTCTTTTCTGACATTTGTTTTGCTTTCTAAAATAAATAGCTAGGAATTTTATTAAATGCTGAAATTTTTTATATGGCCTCATAATAATATAGACCAGCCACTTATAAAGTTTCAACATTTTTAAAATTCAAATAATTTGAATCTTAACTCAAATAGGGGTTTTTTAATTAATTCCAAGGCACTGTTTGAATATTTGAAAAATCCATGAGCATGGGGTGGGTCCCACATCACTTGATATGTGATCACACTCATTTATAAGATTTTTCAAAAATCTAACATGAATTTTTGGGAAAGATTTTTATCTGGCCTTTTGAAATAATTCATCTCGGGGGTTTCTTTCTCCCATTTTGCTTTTGATTTTTGATTTCAAAGATTTCTTTTGAAAATTTAACATGATGCAAGTGACATCCTAACCCTAGCACATTACCTAACAGAGGGTTCTGACACTATACACCACCACACACGAGGCCACCCAGGCCGCAGTCCCAGCCCAGGCCAGGCATGATCTACTACAAGTGCAGAGAGCCGGGGCACACTTCTCCCAACTGCACCGATTCGCGCTTTGCTTGGCTCCCAATTCCTCCACCTCGCTCTACTCCGAGCACCGCGATGGTGAAGGCACAGCCACGTGCAGTTCGGGTGAACAACGTGATGCTCACAGATGCTCAACAGTCTTCAGAGATCGTTCTTGGTAGGTTGCTTGTGTGTTCAGTTCCCGCGACAGTTCTGTTTGATTTCGGAACTTCCCATTGGTTCGTATCACATTCCTTTGCTTCAACAAATGACCTTCGGACCGAGTTGCTCCAGAAACCCCTTGCGGTTCACACTCCTGGTTCAAGGTCCAGCTTGTCCGTTTTTGATCCAGATGCGGAGATCTGTATCCAGGGTGTTATCTTTTCAGCGTCCCTGGTTGTCTTGCCTCGTTCCGACATTGATGTCATTTTGGGCATGGATTGGCTTGTGCAGCACAAGGCCAATATTGATTGTCCGACCAGATCTGTGAAGTTGACACATGATTCAAGCGCAGAAGTCTTGTACACTTGTGGCTCAGCGGCAGGAGCAGCACAGTTGTACGCGTTGAACGCAGGAGTCGCGCCTTTGCTCGAAGAAGTCAAAGTTGTCTGTGAGTTTCCAGACGTCTTTCCAGAGGAGTTTCCAGGAATTCCCCCAATTCGAGCTATTGAGTTCGTTATTGAGCTAGAGCCTGGTACTCAGCCGATTTCTCGGCATCCGTACAAGATGTGTTCGAAGGAGTTGATTGAGTTCAAGAAGCAGTTGACAGAGTTGGAGGCAAGCGGTTTTATCCGCGCAAGCACTTCCCCTTGGGGTACACCAACTTTGTTTGTCCAGAAGAAGGATGGGACTAGCCGCTTTGTCCAGGATTATCGCGGTATCAACAAGAAGACTATCAAGAACAAATACCCTTTACCCCGCATCAATGATCTGTTCGAACAGTTGAATGGAGCTAAGGTGTTTTCCAAGTTTGACTTGAGGATGGGGTATCACCAAATCCGTGTTCGTGAAGAGGACATTCCCAAGATCGCGTTCAGCACAAATTATCGGTTGTATGAGTTCACAGTCATGAATTTTGGCTTCTCAAATTCCCCTCCTACATTCATGAGAGCTATGAACTATTTGTTCCAACAATGGCTTGATGTGTTTGTGATCCTCTGCCTCGACGACATTCTTGTCTATTCCAAGTCAGAGGCTGAACATGAGGAACATCTACGCCTGGTGCTACAGAAGTTGAGAGAGCACCGGTACTACGCCAAGTTCTCCAAGTTTGAGTTTTGGCTGGACAAGGTCAATTTTCTGGGCCATGTTATCTCCGCTGAGGGAATTGCGGTTGATCCAGAGCGAGTCCGCACTATTCTAGAGTGGGCTCCGCCAAAGAATGTGAAGCAGCTAAGGAGTTTTCTCGGCCTCGCCAGTTATTGCAGGACGTTTGTGCAGAATTTCTCCAAAATAGCAAAGCCAATGACTGAGTTGTTGTGCAAACGCAAACGGTACACTTGGTCACTAGCTTGCCAGTCAGCCTTCGAGGAGTTGAAAGAGAAGCTGACCACAGCTCCAATTCTCACACCACCAGATGAGTCACAGCCTTTTCAGGTGTTTTTGATGCCTCATTGCAAGGTCTAGGCGGAGTTTTGATGCAAGGCAGGAATATTGTGGCTTATACCTCACGGCAGTTGAAGACGAGTGAGAGGAATTATCCCACGCACGACTTGGAGCTTGCAGCAGTTGTGCACGCTTTGATCACTTGGCGACACCTCCTCTTAGGGAGGAAGGTGGATGTGTTCACCGACCACAAGAGTCTGAAGTACTTGCTCACTCAGCCAAATCTGAACTTGAGGCAAAGAAGATGGCTTGAAACCATTACTGAGTACACAGTTGATATTCAGTACACGCCTGGGAAGGCGAATGTCATAGATGATGCGCTGAGCCGCAAGGGCGATTGCAATAATATCCAGGTGCAGAAGATCCACCCTGATTTGTGTGAGTCCTTTCGAAGTCTCAATCTCCAGCCACTTCGAGCAGGCTACCTTGCCAACCTTGTGGTAGAGCCCACTATCCATGAGAAGATTCGTGAAGCTCAGTCTGGCAGCTCAATGATACAAAAGATCAAGCAGGGTGTTGCCGCCTCAGTTCCAAAGTACGATTGCTTTTCAGTGCATAATGACGGCATCGTGTTGTTCGAAGAGCGAGTTGTTGTTCCCAAGGAGGGAGATCTCAGTGAGGTCATCATGAAGGAAGCCCATGACTCCAAGCTGTCTATTCACCCTAGGAGTACAAAGATGTATCAAGATCTCAAGAAAAGCTTTTTGGTGGACTCGTATGAAGCGGGATGTTTCCCGTTACGTGTCTCAGTGTGATGTGTGCAGGAGAGTGAAGGCACAACACCAGAAGCCTGCAGGGTTGCTTCAGCCACTTGAGATTCCAGAGTGGAAGTGGGATCACATATAGATGGATTTCATCACAGGCTTCCCCTTGTCGTAGAAGAAGAACAATGCCATATTTGTTGTCATTTACAATCTTTCCAAAGTTTCCCACTTATTTCCAGTGAAGGACTCCATTTCTGCAGCTCAGTTGGCGGATTTGTACACTGCAAGAGTTGTATCTTTGCATGGCATTCCCAAGAAGATCAGTTCTGATAGAGGCAGCCTTTTCACCTCTAAGTTCTGGCAGGCCTTTCAAAAGGCGATTGGTACGACAGTGTTGTTCAGTACCTCTTATCACCCTCAGACAAGTGGGCAAGTCGAGCGCGTGAACCAATCCTCGAGGACATGCTTGGAGCATGTGTCATCTCCTTTGGCATGAAGTGGGAAGAGTGCTTGCCGTATGCTGAGTTCTCTTACAACAACAGCTATCAAGAAAGTCTGCAGGCAGCGCCGTTTGAAGTTTTGTATGGCCGCAAGTGCAGGACACCTTTGAACTGGTCCGAGACAGGTGACAGGCAGCTATTCGGTCCAGATGTGATCCAAGAGGCAGATGACAGAGTGAAGATTGTCCGAGAGAACCTAAAGGCAGCACAGTCTAGGCAGAAGGCCTATTATGACAAAAGGCACCGTGGTGTAGCATTTCAGGTTGGTGATTGGGCGTACCTGAGAGTGTCTCCATTGAGGGGAACTCACCGCTTTGGTATCAAGGGAAAGCTCGCTCCAAGATTTGTCGGACCTTTCCGCATCATTGATACTAGAGGACCTCTTGCCTTTCGGCTCGAACTTCCAGAGAGTTTTTCCATGCTGCATGACGTGTTCCATGTGTCCCAGCTAAAGCAATGCTTCAAGCAGCCAGAGCAGGCTGTTAACTTGGGCGACATACAGCTGAGTGCGGACCTTTCCTACTCAGAGCGTCCAATCCGTGTTCTTGAGACGTCCGAGCGCAAGACTCGCCACAAGACCGTCAAGTTCATGAAAGTTCAGTGGGCACATCATTCGGAGAAGGAAGCAACGTGAGAGCGCGAAGATCATCTCCGTTCTGAGTATCCTGAGTTGTTTCAGGCTTAGATCTCGGGACGAGATCCTGTGCTAGTGGGGGAGTGTTGTAACAACCCATTCGCAATAATAAGAAATCAACATGATATTGTACCTTGTCTGATGACTTTGTAACTTGGCATGATGCTAGGTCTTGACGTTTCATGTGGTGATTTGAATTTGCATTGGGATTGGAGCCCATTTGGTTTGTTTGAATTTGCATCCAAAATGGTTCAAGAAGGGTGATTGAAGATTATTCTTTCTTGCATGCATGCTCTCCTTGACCCCAAACTTGGCATAGCCAATTCCTTGCCCCTCCCAATCTTTTTAAAATCCTTGAAACATTTGTGCCAACTCCGTAATTGTGGGCCACAGTTCAAGGTGGTTTGAATTTTCAAAATGCCCCCACATTTTACTTGCTCAAAAATTGGTCAAACCAATTTTAGAAAATTGAGAATATTCCAAGGTTTCCAAAACATATTTTTATATGTTTTTCTCTTTTGTGGATTGGCCACAAAACCTCTTGGTAATTTATGTTAATTTTTAATGGCAAAAATCTTTTTTTAATTTATTCCTTTCTCTCTGGAGGCAGTCCAGCAGACCCGGCCCATCTGGTCCTCCCCTTGTCCGCAGCCCAGCTGGGCCTCTTCCAGCGAAGTGGTACGCGGGACGAATCCTAGCCGCGCGATCAAGATCCGAGGGAGGGGACGCATCGCCTTTCCACCGTGGAGCGGTCCCCTCCCCCTCTTCTCTCACACCGGCGGGAGGCCGTCGACGTCGACGCTTGCCGACGTGGCTGGAGGCCGTCCCCTCCCTATAAGCCGCCCCCAGAGCCGCAGGAGCCCCCTAGGGTTCCGTTCCTCCCATCACTTCCCCCTCGCCGCCGCCGGGAGAGGTTCCCTCCTTTGTCCTGTTCCGCTCCGCCCCGGTGAGCTCTTCTGCAATTCGCCGCTGTTGAGACCGTGCACTTGTCTCCATGGTCTAATAGCCGACGTGTCCGCTTCGGCATCTCCAGGTTGTCGCACGGTGGAGCCTTTCGACCTCGCTGCAGAACCCACCACCGCGGACCCCTTCTTCCTCGTCGACGGCCGCCGCGTCTTCTTCCCCTCCAGTGCATGCGAGCCGTCTCCAAGCACCTCAAGGTGAGCGTGTGTTCCCCATCTTGCCCGCAGTACAACATAGGGTTCTGGCGCCTGTGGCAGTAGTGATCCGCCGCGCGAGCTTATTGCCGGTGGCCAATTCGAGCACCCTGTGCCCGGGCCGTGTTGGGGTCATCTATGCGCGTGCTCCAGGGTTGCTGAGAGCACGCGTGTGGCAGCCAAAGCGTGACCGTTTCCACGTATAGAAGTGTGCGACGCCGTGTCTGAACCCTGTTGCGGTCTGCGTCAGTGTCGCCGACAGGTTCAGAGGTCGATAGCCTCCGCTCCGACGAGGTTCCGGCCGGGTCACTGGTACCCACGACTTCGTGGATGTACGCTCTTCGTGTGGGGCGTGATGCCATGGTCGGAGACGAAGAGCACGCGACGGCAGGGTCGCCCAAAGTTGGGACCTTGCGTCTGTCAGTCTGGAGCCTGACCTCCGATCGCCGCCGTGATGTTCCCTTGGGGATTCCGAAGAGGAGAGGAGGAGATGGAGTGCTTGGTGTGTGCGCAGGTGTAGCCTGATGTCCCCTCTCGGGTTTCCATGTCGGGGCTCGTCAGAGCATGGCCGCAGCACGACGTGGGGCTCGTCTGAACTTGCCGCCGTCGTCAGGTTCAGGGAGAAGCCCCTGTTTTTCTTCAGTCCGTCAGATGTCGCGCGGAGTTCAGAGAGAGAGGCCGGGCCGAGGAGGAGAAGAAAGGCCGTGGGCCTGGTCCAGCAGTGGGCTCGGCCCTTTTTTTTCTTTTTTTTGAATTTATTTCTCCATCCGAGTGGGCTTGCTCGTTTGGGTCAGGGAGAGAGAAGTTGGGCCTGGTGAGAGGCAGCCCATGTGGCTTGTGCCTTTTTCTTTTTCCTTTTTTTGTTTGTTTCTTTTCTTTTCTGTTTAAATTTGAATTTGAATTTGTTTTCAAATTAAATTCTGTTTTTAAACTTCAACTCAAGTTTGGGCACCCCATATATGTTTTTGGGGTAGTTTGACCCACTGAACACAGTGGTGATGACCATTTTACAATTTGCCCCCTCAAAATTTTGTGATGTTGGAAATTATACAAATATGCCCCTCTTTTCTTTTGTTTTTGCAACCACTTCCCAAAACTCAAATGTGGCAACCCATATATGACTTTTGAGTAGTTTTTCCCAAGGATCAATAGGTGACAGTGGTTTCGCCATTTGAATTTTTCCTGAAATGCATGTAGTCCAACTTTGCACTCAGGCCCCTAAGTTCATTTGAATTTGCAACTGTGCTTTGCAAATTCACATGGAGCCATACCTTATATGGTTTTGGGGTAGAAAATTGCAGGGAGTAAAATATTGATGTCCATTGGATGCTTTGTGCACCTCAGTGGACATGGTGTGATCACCTAACCATATCCAACCTTGCCTTTCTTTTCTCGTTTCTTTCAACTTCAGTGCATGTTTAAAACCTGATCATCTTTTCATTCCAAGTCTCTTTTCATGTCCTCTTCAATTTTTGCATCAAGAACCAGACCCTAGCATAGTGTCCTATGCAATGTGGCTGGGTTCCTTTCTTTTTCTGTATCTTTCCGATGTCAAGTTCATCGACATCTCTCCGTCTCCGGAATCGATGTTTTACTATCACGTTGTATTTTTTTCTGGTGATTATTTTGTTGATCATGCCATTTTGCCATGTTACTTACACCAAAAATTAAGGCTAAGACCGAAGCCATTCAACATAAATAAATTGTATATGAAGTTGTTGACGTGTCGTCACCACCTTCATTTCAATTGACTAGATAGGGTCACATCATGTCTATTAAACTTGATCATACCATCTTTGCCTGTGCATTGCACCCATTGGTTACTTGTATGCCTTTTTCCTTGCCGGTACTTTACGTTAGCACCTGAGACTGCCGAGGAGACTTACGTGGAGATTTCCGACACCGAGCCTGAGGACCCTGCTACGTCTGCTCCGTCGACCGATTACCTAGGCAAGGGGAAGATTTATACCATTACTTGATACCTTTCTTCCTACCTGCCTAGCTGTATGCTAGAACGTTTGTTTGATCTTATCCACTTGCTTATGCCACATTCAAAAAACAAACAGCCATGATCCCCACATCCCAGCAAAACATTGTATTGCTAAGTTACCGCTGCTCAGCCATTGCTTAGTATGAGTAGAAAAGCTTGCTGCTTACCCTATGCTATGGTTTGGGATATCATGTTGTTTAAAGAAGTTGGTTGATATTTATTATTATTATGATGTTAATTTTATATCTAACGAATGATGGGAGACCAGGCTATTCCTGCCAGGTGTTTTGTTCCATTTAAGTCACCTAGGTCCCAAGTTCCGGGTATTGTGTTTCTTGACGAGCGTGCCTAATCGTGTGTGGGATTCTATGGGGTCCCCTTGTCTTACCTACCTACCTTCATACAATTCTAGTGGTGGCCCGAGCTGATTTAATATTTGCAACGTGTGTGTGCTGGTGGTACCCCAGTTGAATACAAACCACCTTGGGCCAGGAGGACTTGTTTCTTGGCTGGCCCACCTTGACCGGCTGAGGACCCGGTCTCATATGAGATTTAACCCGTAATCCAAACCTGGAGTCATGCGGTAGAGACCGATTCGAGAGTGCGGCCGGCTTTTGAGTTGGTTGTTGACTCACCGGGGGCCACCCGGAATTGTGCGTTGCTAGTTAGAGGGACTCTGACGTTCCGGAGTTTCAGGCGTTTACCTAGCCAAGTGGAAACCGGGCGTACATGCGAAGCCTATGATGGGCAGTTGGTACACCCCTGCAGGGTTAAATCTTTTCGAAAAGCCGTGTCCGCTGTTATGGACGACTTGAGACCTACTCCTTGTTCATAGAATAACATCAATTCGAATCATAATTAAAAACTTGCCTACCGTCTGAGTGCCTTGGTTGCTTTTCTTCGTCCAGGGGGACTGAGAGAAGATCCAGGTTGAGTTATGCTTGACGTAAGTAGGTGAATAGTGGACTTATGACACGATGTCACGTGTATTCTTGGATCTTACCTCTACTCTAATAGAAAGATGGCTACCCTATATGCTAGTGCGGCTGCTACCTTTACCTTTATCTTGTCTTACTGTAGGAAGTTAGTTATCCTGTAATGATATAATCTCACCCCTGTTTTCCTTTGGTGCTTTTACTGTTTTATCTGATCGGCCGCTGCAGTGGACTACTACCTCGACCCGAGCACCGGGCGATACTTCGTGGAAGTTCCCCCGGAGGATGACGATGAGGATGACTTCGTTCAGTATATCCTATAGTTGGGCTCCGATGATCCGTGGGTGGACTATTTATGTGCAGCCCTCTCTAGGGAAATTTGAATTTTGACCGTAATCGGTCGTGATTGTCTTCCGCTTGTTGCATGATGTACTGTTGGGTCTATGGACCTCTGAGATGATGTAATAATTCCAGTGGCGATGTATGCCCTGGACTCTATATTTATGTCTTAGAATAAAGTTCATTGTTCTTATATCAGTTGTCGAGAATCCGGCAGCGACACGAGTGTGAGTGTCATGAGTCGGTGGCCTTTTATGCGCTACTAACTTGAGTGGGACGCGAAGGCGACTAACTCGAGTTAGCACCGCATCGGGGGCCTTACAAAAGACTCAAGCATTACATGGCGGGAGACCCTATCAATGTGGAGGTGGATGTGATACAGATAGCTACTCATGAAGAACATATTACAACATTGTGTCAGACACCTGGTGGGCTAGTATGTAATACGGTAAGAAAACTTCGCGAAAAACATAAAACTTGTGTATAATCAGTTTTTGAAAAATAAGACTAATTCCAAGCCAAAGTGGAGCCGGAGAGGAGTTCCCGGTGGGCTATTCGCCCTGGTGGCGCGGCCTGCACCCTGGCCGCACCACGAGTCCGCTTGGTCCACAAGGAGTCCGTCTCCGACTACCCTTTGGTGTTTTACTTTCCTTCCGATGTGGAAATTTTTGCTATATATTTTCTCGGATCATCCAGTTTCTGTATCTCGTGATTCCCTGCGTTTTCTTTTCGATTTGTGGTTGCTAGGAAATAATCCAGCAAAACCTAAGTGCCATGGCTTCCTCAATCTCTTCCAAGGACACGTTCCTCGTCAACATCATCAACCCTCACCTTGTGGAGGTGACGAGGCAGCCTCAAGCCGTTTTGGTGGAGGACGGTGTAACACCCCGGGTGTCACACTACAGTAATCACCTACAGTAATCACTTTTACTGTTGCCAAGTCACCATGATTAGGCATATGATGATCACCTTGACCAAGGATTGTTCAAATTCAACCCGATTAAAAATTCCCAAAACAAAGTGACAATTTATGTTCAACCAAAAATTGTGCAACCAATTTTGAAAAATTCCAAATAATAAGTGATTCATGACCATATGGATGTGGGGATTTATTAAGCTATTTAATAAATCAAACAAATCAAAGTATCAGCCAAAAGTCCCTTTTTATCAGTTCTAGCTCTAAAACAAATAGAAAAATATTTTATAAAGGCCCCAAACTTCTTGTGCACCGTTACAATGTGCAACACAAATATAGGAACAAGATTCACCTTGGTAAAAAATCATTTAATAAGCTAAATAACTAAAACGGTAGCTAAAGAGCTTAGTTAAACCTTGGCATTTTATTTAGTATTAAAATGACTTTAGTTGTGACCCAAACTATTTGTAGCCATGTTATATATTGTATCCACAATATTGGGACGGTTTCCACATTTTGCTAAAAGCACTTGATAGCTAAAATAAAATATAAACAAAAAACAAAAGCATAAAAGAAAACTAGAAAGGGAAAACGCTCAACTTCGTCCAGGGCAACTTCTCCAACACCCACACTGGGCCCGGCCCAACCCCACCTCCCCTTCTTCTCCCCCTTTTCACCCATGGCGTGGCAGCCATCCATGCCGCCTCTCCACGCCATGGCTGCCATCCGGTGGATGCCGGCGGTTACAAGTTCCCCCGAGCCCCCCCCTTTCCACAAATCGTAGCTGCCTCCATCCTTCCTCCCGCGCCCTCGCCCTTCCTGTGAGCTTCCCGGGTACGGCCGCGCCCGTGGACTCCCTGGCGCCGAGGTGGCCACCGAGCTCCCCAGCGTGGGAGAGCATGTCAAGGAGCTCCCCCGAGCACTCTCTCGTCTGCCTATGTGCTCGGTCGTTGCCGGAAAGCCCCACCACGCGCGAATCGCGCCGCCGCTTCGACCACAACCGTCGTCTTCTTCGTCTACACACGCCTCTCCCGACCTCCTCAGCCTTCCCTGGCCGCAGCATCGAGCTCCCCGGTGAGCTCCACCCCCATTCCCCTCCATTTCCCCGCCAAAGTCGCGCCGTAGCACCCTCCGGCCCACACCGGTCGCCGCCGGCCGCCATAGCAGCGATCTCGAGCTCGTTTAGCTCGGCCGGGCCTACGCGTGCTCCGGCTCACCTCGGCCTGCCTCGCTCGCACCCCCACCCGCCGCGCAGCCCTCCCCTTGCCGCTCCACCGCGACCCCCTGGCCGGAGTCACCTCGCCGTTGGGCCACAGTCCATCGCCGGCGGCCACGATAGGCCTTAACTATGGGCAGGCTAGGGCTAACCCCCGCTGACAGTGGGGCCCCACCCCCTAATCCCCCTGTTAAAAAGAAAAGAAAGAGAGATTTGTATATAACCCCCCCCTTAAGTAAAATTAGAAATAGAAATAACCCCCTGAGACTTACAAGTGGGCCCTAGATGTAAGTTAGATTAATGAACTGTTAATTAAATTGGGTATTAGTACATGTGTCACTGACTGTTTTTCCCACTGGTTTAATCAGATAATTAAATTGCAATTATAAAAATGTGACTATGACAGGTGGGCCACCCCTACTGTTTTATCAATTGAAAATATAATTATTAAATATGACTATGACATGTGGGACCCATTGGTCAGTAGGTCCCACTTGTCAGGTTTGACCTGGTCAAACTACTGTTTTGGATAATGTTCTGTTTTAATAATAAAAGAAATCCAAAAAATGATTTAAATGATTTCAAACTTTGAAATTCAATATCTTATAAACCGTAAATCAGATGGAAAACTTTTACACATAAAAATTGATCAGAAAAATATCAAAAACCCGGATACGCTACCTATACCACCACCACACCCCTCTAACAATCCCAACCCGAGACATTCCCCCTATGGTTGCAATGTCCGGTAATCGGTCGGAACCGGTAAAACTTGCCGGATGAAATTGTTCTGAACATGAAAGTTGTTCAGGATTAATCAACGATCACGGATACACTATCCACATGCTTGTTAGATGTCTCTAACATTGCAGATATGGAACCTTCCACCCTCCGGATCATCGGTCTGGTAATCAACCGGTACCGATGAATAATCCCTGGATAATTTGCCGCTCCGACGTAAGCACCTAGCACTGCGTTAGAACACCGCCAACACTGTGTTTGCCATGTCTTGAATTTGTATTGCTATTATTGTTGTGTATTTACTGTTTCTCCCCCTTTATTCTCCGGTAGACCCCGTTGCTTCCGTCGAAGACACCATCGAGTACGACTACTTCGTCGACGACTGTACCCCTACTGTCGAGCTTCCAGGAAAGCAGAGCCATTTTTCTACCCCAGATATCGCCTATCTTTTCCATACATTTCTTGCACTAGGCATATGCTGCTGCTGCTACATTACAATCCTATTCTATTGCATAGCCTATTTTTGTCGCGTCTTGATGTACTTTCCTTTATCCTATGCTGCCTATATAAATATAATATTCAGCAGTGAACCATGCGCATTGTTAGCGAGGTTTAGAATAGCAGGCCGTGATCACTCTGCTGAATGAACGCGGATTAAAAAATATTATAACTGCCACAGGTACGGGTCAATGCAGACGCCCTAGGGAACCTACAACGGCGAGACTCTGCCGAGTCGCTTCGAGTTTGACTTACGAGTGGACGGAATCGTATTTCACTCTCGTTGGCTCAGTAGCGTAGCATCACTGGGATGATACAAGGGTATTCCTCTTTAGTTCATTCCGCTGGTGTCTCGGCACCACCGGGGTGATACAAGAATATTCCTCTTTAGTTCATTCCGCTGATCTCTCGGTCGAACCTCTCCAAGTGTACCATCGAGGGTGATTCCTCCTGGTTTCACTTGATGGTAGGCACTCGAATCAACTGGTGTCCTTACAGGTAAGGAGTCGGGTGATCCAACGGTGCCCGCGCAGGGTATCTTAGCAGAACGACAGGTCAGGTGTATTCCACCAGTGTGCGGCGGGCCTGGTATTGTTTGTGGCCGAGAGGTATCCTGTTGTACGACAGTCGAGCTCTTCCGATCTGGGCTTCGAGAACCAGGGGTGCGTGCCCCGGCCTTGGGACTGCTGGCGGGTGGTCGCTCTGAGAGAAGGTGATGCTGGTCTCAGCGCCATGCAGTTGGTAGATTTCTGCTATCTTTAGGTCATCGGCTGCTTCGGCCTGCAGGGTGTAGGCATCTTGCTTTTCTTTTGAGGGTCTTCCTTCTTGGATCATGAAGATTCATCAATGGAACGTGGTGTATTGCCTTTCTATACTTGGAGCTGGTGACTGCGCGCTTCATCGAGTGCGCTTGGCTTCACGCTGCTTTTCCTCCTTGAGGCTGTTGGAGAGTCCGGTGAATAGGAGGCAATCTCCTAAGGTGTGGGTTGCCCTGAGGTGTCCCCAACTGTCTTCGAAACAGTGGATCGCGCAAGGTCCTTCTAGGTTCTCTTTGGATGTGAGTTTACTGGAGCCAGCGTGCCTTCTTCTCCTTGAGATTTGGAAGATCTGCGAGTGGTCTTCTGTTCGGTTGTGGAATCTTGGGTCAAGCTCTATCCTATCGCTGAGTGATTGGTTCCAGATGAAGTTGGCGAATTCATCTGGTCTTTGGTCTGGCTCGTAGTATTCTCCGGTCTGGGTTTCGGAGTCGCTGTCTTGTCGCATGGCGGGAGTCTGGGCGGCGGCGGGTCGTCGACTGGCGGGCGAGTCTTCTGCCACGCGCCGCGACTCTTCGAGTGGGATTCCCGTGTTGAGTCCTCGCGCTTGTATTCTGGGTCATCGAGTTCTTTTCCGTCGGCGATAGATCTGGCGGTCGTTTAGGTGCTTGTGGTGAACTTGAATTCCTTGAGCGGGCTAGATCTTGATCTGCTGAGGGCGGGACCGCGGAGATCGTGATTCCAACCTGTGTAGTTCCCATAGACGGTGCCAATTGACGGGGATCAGCCCCGACAAATCCCATGGCGAGGGACCCTGGGTTAGTCATAGAGAAGGAACAGGTTGGACGATACTCGTCGGCTAACAAGTAGAAGCACCTCCTACTCGATATTATTGCGTGAGGGGGCGATTACAGGGGAGGCCAAGGCGAGTTCTCCCAAGACCAGGAGTAGATTGTGTATTGTCTCCCTCTCGACGTCTCCCCGCCCAGCCTTTATAAATTAGGCTAGGTCTCGGGGGGTCCGTGCTAGGTTACAAAGATAGTTTCCTAGTTCTAGTCTTGCCTTGTACACCAAGTCGTGCCTTCCATACTAGTCGCGGACTCCTACGTCGGTGCTTGGTTGGGCCAGTCGTGGGCCTGTCGTGGCCTCCCAGCGGGCCTTCTGTCTTCATATGCGTCAGGTATCCTCATACCCAGGAGTCGTGGGGTCACCCCCTCGTCAGTGCAACTGAAAGGAAATAAAAGCAGTAAATAAGAACAGTGTAAACTATGATGGAAATATGGAACGGGGTCCCATGACTTGCACTAGCGATGTCTCGAAGTCAAAAGACGAATAAACAACTGTGTTGGGTGAACAACTTATAGCTGGGCAATTGACTGAATTATAAACGCAACACAATGCTAATTATGCTACTAGAAAGTAAAGAGGCTCAATCGTATGGGCATTACACCAAAACAAGTAGACCGTGCATCCATCAGCATCTACTCATAATCATCCACCTTGAGATACCTCTCCACAACATATCGCTGGTATTAAGTTGCGAATCCCAACTAAATTGTAGGCTCAAAGCAACAGACAATTGCCTTAAAACTATATGTGTAATGTCAGTAATCCTTGCAACCGCAGTTACAAGCACCGCTATTTTATCCGTGGTGGCAACATCACATCCCCTAGTCTCATGTTTTTTTCACTCAAGCTAGACATCGGGGGAAATGAACCCACAATCAAGCATAACGCTCCCTCTTGGAGTTGCAATATACTACTTGGCAAAAATAACAAACGCAAAGGAGAACATTCAAGAACACTCAAGAACAAAAATATAAAGCTAAACCAAATATATTACACATCACAAACTGAACATAATCTCATAATCCATCAGATCCCAACAAACACGGCTTAGCAAAACAGGAACTAATACATAGGTGCCTTGATCATGATAGGCAACTCACAAGGGCTAAACATTGAAGCAAAAGATTGGATAGAAGACATCATCTAGCTACTGATCATGGACCCATGGTCCAAGGGGGAAAACTCACGACGCATCTTGGAGGCGATCATGGTGATTGAGAGGCCTCCGAAGGTCAATCCTCCCTCCGATAGGGTGCCAGGACAGGTTCTTCTGGCGATCCCCAGATCGGAATCACGACGGCTGCGGAAAAGTGTATGAAATCGCATAATGGGGTTCTCCTCGCGGGCTTTTGGAGAAAGGGCTAAATATATGCCAAAGGGGGTCCTGGGGGTGACCTCCTGGCCCAGACGGCCAGGTGGCGCGGCAACCCCCTGGCCGCGCCAGGGAGGCGCCTGGCCTGAGTGTGGAATTGCCTCGGTGCCTCCATCGGTCTTCTGGAGTCTTCCGACTTTGATATTTTTTGGTACTTTTTCTAGAATTTTTTGAGTACTTTTATAATTGCAATGCAGAGATAATAACAGACAGAAACTGGCACTTGGCACCGAATTAGTAGGTTAGTCCAAAATGTGTTGTAAACGGTATGAAAGTGCATCAAAACATATAGCAGTATCACCAAAAGAAGCATGGAGCAAGCAAAAAATAATAAATACTTTTGGGATGTATCATATGCTCATACATCTTTGCCTAGAAGAAGGCTTCGGAAGCCTCATATCGCTCAGCCCGCGCTTGCGGTGCAAAAACGTCCTAGAGGTTGGTGATTATCTCATAAGCACCCATCCTCTCAAAACACTTATGTAGCTCAGCCTCCATGGAGTAAAACATGCCACTCTAAACAAGGTTGTAATCATCCGACTTGGAGAGATAGACATTCCTCTCATGCTGAGTAGCGTCGGCTGGTGGTGCATCACCTATCGCGGCCTCTAGTACGTATTTCATCTTGAGGGGAATGAGGAGAATCCTCGGAGTGAAGAACTAATACGTCCAAAATGCATCACTATTTTGTATCATAATTTACAACTATTCATTGATATATTTCACATTATGATGGCTCTCTCATGGAGTTTTGGCTCTTTTTACACAGTTTATAACTTTTCGGTGCCGAAACAGCAGGCTCAGGAATCAACAGGGAAAAGTGCACATAAAGTGAACATATCAGCACATCTCCAAATGACCTGAAAATTTTAGGGAATTGTTTTCAGAAGGAATAAGGAGGGCACAAAAAAGATCACCCGGAGGGGGCCACCAGGCCACGATGTGCCCTGGTGGCACCAGCCAACCCCCAGGCCGCGCCACCTGGCCGCTTGGGTGGGGGCCCCACCTCAGGTCCTCTCCTTCGCCATACATACCCCTCGTAACATAATTCTTCGGGGGGAAAGTTAGATCAGAAGTTCCACTGGCGCTGCAAGGCGGAAACCTACAGAAAATAAAAGATCTCTTTAGCGGGCAGATTCCGCCGAGGAAAACTCCTCTTGTAGGGGGAGATAGTCATCATCGTCATTACCATCGTCACGAGAATCATCGAGATCATCATCATTACCCTCTCTATCACCAACACCATCTCCATCTTCATCCCATATCACTTTACCATGCAATCCGAAATGTACCTTACACTATTTATCCCATGTACTTTATCGGTGTTGATTACTACCTTGTGGTTGATGCTATTGAGTTTTGTTGGAGAATTATTGTTATGATCAGATTGGTCACCATATATATTTATCACCTCTGGTCATGATATCTTTTATGTCTTGTGTGTAGTCACTTTAGTTCTTTAGGACATGCTAGAAGTCTTGTTGTTAGTGATCATATGATGTTTTTTTGCGAAAAAGTAGTCATATGATGTTGAAATAATATGTGTTGGTTTGATATTTAAGTTGTGGTGTCATTCTTCTAGTGGGGCTATGTGAACGTCAACTACATAGCAGTTTTCCTTTTTAAGGACCTAGGGGAAGGCATTGTGTATAAACAATGCTTACAATGGGTTTACGGAGTGACATAAACTTGAACCCCAGTTTGCACACGTATTTGATCCTAGAGTTTATTTCTATGGTTAGGTTTATCTTAATTTTTCTCTTGTATTTGCGTATGCTTGCAAGAGGTTTAATCGTAGGAGTGAACTTTTCTTAGTCTAGGCGTTGTGCTAGCGTAAGTTCACCCACACAACACATATCCCAACAATACATAGTACTAGACGAAGTATGGCGAAATTAACTTGACCACCTCTCCCGTGTGTCCTCAGGAACGGTTTAGTCTTTGTAAGTAGATTCCCGAGGCTTATCCTTTGTGTTTAAAAGGACCGGGCCACTTGTTTCACATCTTTATCATTTACTTTACTTGCCTTTATTTACTTGTTGACTATTGCGAAAACCTATGAAAAGTTGCATGGGGGCATCCCCAAGCTTGAGCTTTAGACACTCACGGATCTTCTTTCATCATCTTCCTTCACACACTTGAAAACTCCCTTCATACGAAACTCATCATAAGCTGATTAGAGTGGTTAGTACCCATAATAAACTAATTTTCCTTTACTAAAAATAAAGATTTTGATGAAGAGATACTGTTTTTAAATATTTACAAAAAAAAATTCAAAGAAAAAGCAAGCTTAAGATTTGCAAAATGGTGGAAACACAAAAAGGGCAGAATCTGGAAAAAACATACCAAAGGGTAGTACATAATTTTTTTGGGGCACTTCTGAAACTCAAATAAAAAAACTCTGAAGAGATGGCAAAAAGTCAATTTTATAATGCATACTTTCAATAAAATTTAGATCAAAAATATGATGTAGTGATTTTAAGTAGATTTTTCCGTCAAGCAGACATAATCTGTTTTCGGGACAGCATGTCACAACTTTTGATTTTTCTTGCAATCGGAGGCTAAAACTTGGCACAAAGCTTAAAAATAAAGATACAATGATGTTGATATAGTAGTAAAACACATCAAGTCCACTATAACTGATAGAACAAATTGAAAGTAAAGATAACATGGGGTTCCGCCCAAGAGCTCTTTCTTTATAGCCATAAAGATAGGTTTAAATTTTTAATCGAGCTCTCGTAACAATAAGAGTTGAAGCACAAAAGAGAGCATCAAGAAGCAATTACCAACCACATTTAAGTCTACCCCACTTCCTATGAAAAGGGATCTTGTAGAGGAGTAACTCATTAAATCATAAAGATATTAGCATAGGAAGGAAAAACAAGTGCAACTTCGAGACTTCCAACATAGAGAGAGAAATCTTGATAAAATTGAGATATCTATAAGCACGAGTTCCCCTCTCATAACAATTTGCAGAGGCATCATGAATAAAAGAAAAAATATAAATGTCACATAAAGCATTCTCATCATGATCCGCATGCAAAAATGTATTCTTACTAGCAAAATAAATATCAACTATCACATCACTTGTGGGTAAAGGATTTGCAATCCTATCATACCCAAGTTAGAGCTTTCCATATCATCATTTTTATAGTTGGTACCAAAAATAGTTTCAAGATCATAAATAGCATTATCATCATTTTCCCAATCACAAAAAGTAACATGCATATCATAATAAAAATCATCTTCAATAGTGCCTAGGGACTTAACATCGGGATAATAATGAAGGCAATAAAGTTCACCATCTTCTTTAAACTTACAACCGTTAGGATAAAAGTTGATGGGAGCAATATGCTCAGGCCAGGGTGATACCCATTCTTCTTCCTTCTTGCTCCTCTACCTCCTCTTATTTTTCTTCTTCTTCACTATAGGAGGGAGTGGTTGGAGAGGAAGCTTCTCCACATATTTTGGTTTTTCATTATCACAATATGGGGAACATGGGAGAAACTCTCCTTTTTATTAGTGAAAACATAAGAGACATTTTTATACTTTGGTAAAGGTCCCTCCTTTCTAATCTTACTTATGTAATCATTTTCATGGCAATTAACAACACAATATAGATGGCATTTTTGCAAAGTGTTGTTTATTCCTATGTCGTTATCATCTAGCCAAGAAGTTTTTTCTGATAACTCTTCACACATAAAAAATAAAATTAGTTCTTCATAAAGATCAGAATTGATCATGTTATCACACAACTCATTAACAATTATGTTTTGAAAGTAAATGCATTGAAAATTAAAGTGACCCTCTATACCACAAAGTTCACAAGTAAAAGGATAAAGGTAACACAATTCTCTAGCAATTTCATTTAAATATCTAACCCAAGTGATTGTTCTTTCATTCTTATGTTGCTTACAATACTTCTCTTCTTCAATCATAGGCCTTTCGCAAGGTCATTCCACTCCACAAAACATTAACATGCTTGTATAAAACTTCATTTTCAGGAATTGGATCACGCATGTTGCAATTATCATTAACAATTTTATTTTCTTTGCAAATCTCTCTAAAAGGATCATGATGCTTGATCCAATTCTCCATAGGTATATTAAGAAGTGAAGCAAAAGATTTGAGGAAATCAAAAAGGAGTTGAGAGTCAAGCCCAAACTTAGCACTAAACATATTAAAACTTGCAGTTTCAACAAAGGACATAATTCAATCATACTCATAATTTATACCTGACTCTTTACCTTTGTTGATCTCCCTATCATCAGTATTGCGTTGAATTCTTTCAAAGAGTTCCCATTTAGCATCAATCTTTTCGTTTGTGAAATGACCCATAGAAGAAGCATCGAGCAAGTCTTTATCCTGTCGAGAGAGCCTCTCATAAAAATTAGTAATAATTATCTCTTTGGTGAGCCCATGGCTAGGACATTTTAAAATTAAAGTTTTCAGTCTCCCCCAAGCTTGAGTTATGCTCTCTCCGTTATGAGGATAGAAATTATAAACATAATTCCTATTCTCATGGACTTCATAAAGAGGATAAAACTTGGAGTAAAAGAGAGACTTGATCTCTTCCCAATCCAGCAGGTGAGAATCATTTAGTATCCTATACCATTCCAATGCTTTTCCTTTCAGTGACAAGGCAAATAATTTCCTCATGACTCCATCTCTTGTCAAACCAGTAATCTTAAACAACTCACAAAGTTCTGTAAGTTTCAACAAATGAATACTAGGATGGACTGTTCCATCCCCTGCATAACAATCATTGCTAATTATTTCAATTATCCCAAGTGGTATTTCGAATCAGATACATTCAGTAGTGTCGGGACCCGGAATATGCATATGTAATTCCAATCACAACTCAACCATATGGAGAGCCAAGAGCCGTACCCACTTGTCTAAACAGACAAGACCAAGCACAAGACACTCTCGAAAAGCTCGAATGTGAGGGGCATCCCATCCAGGCCCGGATGATCAACCGAGATGGGTCCTCATCGTCCGCTCACAAGTCTAAATGATTATGGGTGGTGAAATCCCATACTCATATACAAGTCACCTCAACCATATTATCGATTTAATTATAACACTTACATAAACAGACTCCAGCCCGATCACTTAGTCGGGGTCTCGGGCGGTCTCAATCATACAACAAAGTGTGCCTCGTGACAGAGTCACGAGCAATCGCATCGCGATGCCCCAAGATTCGCACATCTAAGGGCCACTTGGTGTATGAAAGACCGCCGGCGAGAACACAACTAAGCTATCGAACCCCACACTAAGACATGCACGTTATAATCATACACACAGCATACATGTCCAGTGTAAATAGCAGGTACTCATCACATGAACTCTACAAAGTATACTTCTTTATTGACTTACATATAGAGTACACAAAGAGATCACATCACTGTGATCCAACATTACATCGAACAACAAAAGAAACTTAGTTCTGAGTACAGACAAGTTTAAGAAATGGCTTAGAGAAGCCTTGTAAACATACATAGCCCTTCCACAAGGGACGAGGCTACTGTCTGGAACTATACTAGATTAGTCCACGTCGAGCTTTAGGAAGGTGACTCCATCGGGGTCTGGGTTCTCATCTAAAACATAAAATAAGCAAACGTGAGTACAAAGTCGTACTCAGCAAGACTTACATCAGATCTATACTACTCATGCTCAGGTATGAAGGCAAGGGAGGTGGGGTTTAATATACAGAAGTGCCATCTTTGACTTGGCTAGTCATGTACTACGAATACCAGAGTGATTTAAGAAGCGTACTCGAGTCTATCTATTCTTGATCACCACATCAATACACTACCATGGATTCTTCCTTGACTTCCCACAAGGAAGAAAACCACGGACTTATCTTGACTTATCTTGGCAAGTTTTAGAGTAACCGTTGAAGTTGTCTAATAATCAAGCATAGGTCTCCATGTAGTCCATAACCACGGACACGGCTATTAGAATGGTTCATTACCCTGCAGGGGTGTACTTCTTCACACGCGTGTCATCACTTATCGCCTAGAGTTCTTCACCCTTCAAGCGGGTATCAGACGTGGATTAACACCAAGGCACTACCCTCACATCACCTTCTCTAATCCAGGAGTCGACTATCTGAGTTTCTACCGCTCGAGATTCCGGCCGGTTCAACGAAATGGACTCACATGGTTTCACTGCCTCACAGGTCCACCCACATATCTATATGATGCCATTTTCATTCATTCTTTTTCTATGCATATGCCAAATGGAAAGCCCGAACTAGTGGGACTCCTGGAATGTATCGGGGTGAGTTAAGAGGCCAAACGGGGTCCCATAAACCCTACATGTGGTCATACGCTTTGTCTTGGATCACAACACAAGAACTCAGGGCCTAGGGTAGTGTTCAACGAGACAACCCAGTGTGTACTCCTACATAGCCTCTCATCATTCACCTTTGTTTAGGTCAAATTCACCAACACTTTAACATCAGCATCACATGATCATTCCATCCTGACTCACAACAGACTAACCTCACGATAACACTAAGCAACAATAAGCCGTAATAGTTGAAGGGGCCACATGCTCAACATTCAAATCCTAGATCTTCTAGGATTGTGGTTTTGTTACTACTTTGAGAAAATGATAGGTCATGCATTGGAATGGGTTTAACTAAGCAGTAGAACGTATCATGGTGATCTCCTAAACATGCATAAGCGAGACTGAGAGGGAAATGGGTTTTTATAAACATGATCAATGGGGTTTTCTTGCCTTGCTGACGATACTCGGGTTACTGGTATTCTGCTTCAGGGGTGACCTCTGTCTTGAAAACGCTGTTATCGAATCAATCATCAATGAAGGGGGACAACATCAAAAGTCAAATGCTCAAGCACATGTTAAGGTGGTGACATGATGTGTATGGTACTGACATGTTGAAAATTCAATTTAATCGAAGTGTATTGCAAAGGAATTGCAAATTCAAACTTCAAACTTGAATTCAAAGTATTGCATATACACATTTTCTTTTGTTCACCCATTTAAAAATGGTCAAACATGAAATTTTTTGCATATTCATAATCCTTGCATTTTTCTGATAATTTTTCATATATTAGTTGTTTAATTGGGAGTTAGGTTGAATTTGCTATGAATTTTTGAAGTTTAAATGATTTTCTGTAATTCTCTGATTTAATTTAAATAGAAAAAGGACTTATTGCGTCATGCTGGCATCAGCATGACATGGGGGGGCTCTGATCTGTGGGTCCCAGGTGTTAGTGTCTCAGGGGGTTAATCCCCTTTAGTTTATTTTAAGCAGGGTCATTAGGGGGCCTGGCCCCACCTGTCTGTGGCACTGGGGGTGGAATAAGGGTCGATTAGCTCTTAAGCTAATCGGGCCATGTCACGGCTGTCGGCGTTGAGTCGCCGGTGGCCACCCGATACGGCGGCGCACACGGGAATTGCGTTGGAGGGCTCCATTTTGGGCGTTGCTTGCACCAAAAGGAACCCCTTTCTCGCGCGCTTCCAACGGAGCTAGACGATGCCACTGGGGAGGCCGGAGTCATCGGCGGCGACCGGAGACGATGCACGGAGGCGATGACGATTTTGGGCACCAAATCGCGCGCTGGGAGAGGGGAAAGGAGCAGGACCTCACCTTGAGTGCGGTGGTGAGGATGGAGAAGCCGTAGGGGCACTGGGGACGACGAATTCCTCGCCGGCGTGTGGCGTCCGTGGGGGAGGAAGATGGCTCGATTCGTCGTCGTCGGAGCGCTCCAGCTCGCGGGCGTTGGCGGGATGTCGAAGTCGATTACGGCGGATACGAGGGACACGGCGGCATGGCTCCTTGTCGATGGTGGCTACGCCGGCACGACAGCGTGCTCTGCGACGGCGCTCGGGCAGTGGCTAGATAGAGCAGGAGAGAGCGAGGAGGGTTACCAGAGGAGGGGAAAAGGCACGGGGGGTTCTAGGCGTCTCCATGGCGCTCTGAGGAGGGAGGGGAGGGCCTAGGTGGCCTCGTCGTCGCGGTGGCCTCCACGGCGCGCCCCGGCTCGACAGCGAGCTTCTTAGGGGGGAGGGGAGGAAGACGACAACGTCAGGGGATGGGCTGGGGTGGCCAGATGGGCCAAGGGGAAGAGTTGGGTCTCTTTGCCCCTTTTTTATTATTTCTTCTTTTTTATTCTTTCTTTATTTTTGTTGATCCTTGATAAATAAATATCTAGGCAACAACAAAAAAAACAACAACAACAAAGCCTGTCAGTCCCAAATAAGTTGGGGTAGGCTAGAGCTGAAACCAAAAAGATATTGTAACCAAATCACGGTTCCGGCACGTGGATAGCTAACTTCCGCGCACCCCTGTCCAGACCTAGATCTTTGTTGAGCCCAGTCCGTCAGGTCTCTCTTCACAGACTCCTCCCAAGTCAAGTTTGGACTCCCCCGACCACTCTTGACATTATTATCTTGCCTTAACCACCCGATATGCACAGGCGCTTCAGAAGGCCTACGCTGGATATGTCCAAACCATCTCAGACGATGTTGGACAAGCTTCTCTTCAATTGGTGCCACCCCAACTCTCTCCCGTATAACATCATTCCGGATCCGATCCTTCCTTGTGTGGCCACATGCCCATCTCAACATGCGCATCTCTGCCACACCTAGTTGTTGGTGTATCATACTACTAGCCACTCCCAAGTTTTAAATGGCAATTTATAAAATTCCCAAAACTTTTAAATGGCCTTATGTATCATACTACTAGCCACTCCCAAGTTTTGGATATTTTTGAACTTCAAACTATTTGAATTTCAATTCAAATAGGGGTATTATTTAATTTTGAAGCCCTTTTCTGGATTTTTGAAAAATGTTGGAGCATGCAGTGGGACCCACTTCACTTTATAGGTCTTTTCAAAAAGTTCAAAGGAATTTTAGGAAGAAAGTTTTGTCTGTCCATTTGAATTAAAATCTTTAGGGATTTTCTTTTTCCGCAATTCATTTTCTTTTGAGATTTTTCACATGATGAAAGACTCAAGCTAACCCAAGCACATACCTAACTTGGGGTTGCGACAACTCGCCCCCACTCAAAAGAATCTTGTCCCGAGATTCAGAAGTCATCGGGAGAAAGGTGGGGTACTCGGCATGGAGACGGTATTCTCTTTCCCGTGTGGCTTCTTTCTCGGAGTGGTGTGACCATTGCACTTTCATAAACTTGCCTCTCTTGACATTATCAGCATGCCTTAACCGCCCGATATGCACAGGCGCTGCAGAAGGCCTACGCTGGATATGTCCAAACCATCTCAGACGATGTTGGACAAGCTTCTCTTCAATTGGTGCCACCCCAACTGTCTCCCGTATAACATCATTCCGGATCCGATCCTTCCTTGTGTGGCCACATGCCCATCTCAACATGCGCATCTCTGCCACACCTAGTTGTTGGTGTATCATACTACTAGCCACTCCCAAGTTTTAAATGGAAATTTATAAAATTCCCAAAACTTTTAAATGGCCTTATGTATCATACTACTAGCCACTCCCAAGTTTTGGATATTTTTGAACTTCAAACTATTTGAATTTCAATTCAAATAGGGGTATTATTTAATTCCCAAGCCCTTTTGTGGATTTTTGAAAAATCTTGGAGCATGCAGTGGGACCCACTTCACTTTATAGGTCTTTTAAAAAACTTCAGAGGAATTTTAGGAAGAAAGTTTTGTCTGTCCATTTGATTTAAAATCTTTAGGGATTTTCTATTTCCGCAATTCATTTTCTTTTGAGATTTTTCACATGATGCAAAGACTCAAGCTAACCCAAGCACATACCTAACTTGGGGTTGCGACAACTCGCCCCCACTCAAAAGAATCTTGTCCCGAGATTCAGAAGTCATCGGGAGAAAGGTGGGGTACTCGGCACGGAGACGGTCTTCTCTTTCCCGTGTGGCTTCTTTCTCGGAGTGGTGTGACCATTGCACTTTCATAAAGTTGCCTCTCTTGACATTATCAGCATGCCTTAACCGCCCGATATGCACTGGCGCTGCAGAAGGCCTACGCTGGATATGTCCAAACCATCTCAGACGATGTTGGACAAGCTTCTCTTCAATTGGTGCCACCCCAACTTTCTCCCGTATAACATCATTCCGGATCCGATCCTTCCTTGTGTGGCCACATGCCCATCTCAACATGCGCATCTCTGCCACACCTAGTTGTTGGTGTATCATACTACTAGCCACTCCCAAGTTTTAAATGGAAATTTATAAAATTCCCAAACTTTTAAATGGCCTTATGTATCATACTACTAGCCACTCCCAAGTTTTGGATATTTTTGAACTTCAAACTATTTGAATTTCAATTCAAATAGGGGTATTATTTAATTCCCAAGCCCTTTTCTGGATTTTTGAAAAATCTTGGAGCATGCAGTGGGACCCACTTCACTTTATAGGTCTTTTCAAAAAGTTCAGAGGAATTTTAGGAAGAATGTTTTGTGTGTCCATTTGATTTAAAATCTTTAGGGATTTTCTTTTTCCGCATTTCATTTTCTTTTGAGATTTTTCACATGATGCAAAGACTCAAGCTAACCCAAGCACATACCTAACTTGGGGTTGCGACAACTCGCCCCCACTCAAAAGAATCTTATCTCGAGATTCAGAAGTCATCGGGAGAAAGGTGGGGTACTCGGCATGGAGACGGTCTTCTCTTTCCTGTGTGGCTTCTTTCTCGGAGTGGTGTGACCATTGCACTTTCATAAACTTGATCTTCTGACGGCGAGTGCTACGCTCTGCTGAATCAAGAATACGAACGAGGTACTCTCGGTAAAGGTCAATTTGGAGATCAAGCGTTTCATGGTCGACTTCACGGATGGTGTCCTTGAAGGAACGCCTGAGTTGTGACACATGGAATACATCATGTACTCGGGAAAGGTGCGGGGGTACTTCAATTTGGTAGGGAACTTCTCCATATTTAGAAAGAATGCGGAAAGGTACAATGTAACGTGGGGCCAACTTGCCTTTGATACCGAAGCGTTGGGTTCCCTTCAGAGGATTAACCCGAAGATAAGCCTTCTCATCCAGATTGTAGCTTTCTTGCCTATAATGACGATCATAGTAGCTTTTCTGACGAGACTGGGCGGTCTTCAAACGATCACGAATAATGCGAACTTGATTTTCTGCTTCGTTCATCATATCCTAGACTGAGGATGGAAAGTTGTGCTAAAGGAGAGATGAGTTCACATAGCATTTTGAAAACTTTCCCAGAATCTAGAGGTGAAAAGGCTACCATGATCAGAATTGATTTCCACAGGAACACCATGAAGAGACACAATTCTAGATACATACAAGTCCGCTAACTGGCTAGCAGTTATAGAATCGCGAACTGGAAGGAAGTGAGCAACTTTAGAAAGTCGATCAATGACCACGAAGATGGCATCATTTCCTTTCTAGGTTTTTGGAAATCCAGTGATGAAGTCCATACTTACTTTGTCCCATTTCCACTCGGGAATAGGCAATGCTTCAAGAGTACCAGCAGGTCTTTGGTGTTTTGCCTTTATGTGACGACAAACATCATATTCAACAACATATCGAGCAATGTCTCTCATCATCCTCATCCACCAAAATCTCTGGCGTAGATCTAGTTACATATTTGTTCTACCGGGATGAATCGAGAGGCGAGTGTCATGGGATTCTTTAAGGTTGAGTTTCCTTATATCCCTATTCTTTGGTACTACCAAACGATTTTCAAAGAATATCGTTCCTTTACTATCTTTGTAGAAACATTTAGCAACTCCGCTAGCAATGTTCTCCTGGATCCGGCGAACACCTCATGCACGCCTTTGGGAAACTATGATTTGATCCTCAAGAGTTGGTTTCGCCACCAAGTTGAAAAGAGATCCACGAGGAACAATCTTGAGGTTGAGATTTCGAAATTCCTCATGAAGAAGTGGTTGATATTGTTGTAACATGAGGTTGTTACAATACGACTTACGACTTAGTGCATCAGCCATGACATTGGACTTGCCTGGGGTGAATGAGATTCCTAAGTCATAATCTTTGATCAACTCTATCAAGCGTCTTTGCTTGAGATTAAGATCTGGCTAGGTGAATATATTTGAGGCTTTTGTGGTCGGAATAGTTCTCAGAACGATTACCAAGGAGGTAATGTCGCCAAGTCTTCAAGGCATGAATTATGGGAGCGAGTTCAAGATCATGGGTAGGATAGTTCTCTTCATGTGGACGCAACTGGTGTGAAGCGTATGCTACCACATGTTGATCTTGCATAAGTATGCATCCTAACCCTTGCCGTGAAGCGTCAAAATAGATCTCGAAATCCTTTTTGGTGTCTGGAGGTGCAAGTACGGGTGCAGAAGTCAATCTTCTTTTTAGCTCTCGAAAGCTTTCCTCGCACTTGGGAGTCCATTCAAATTTCTTATATTTCTTGAGGAGTTCAGTTAGAGCCTTTGCAACTTTGGAGAAGTTCTCAATGAAGCGGCGGCAAGAAAACTCCTAACTTTCTTAACCAATTTAGGTGGAGTCCAATCAAGGACGCCCTGAACTCTCTCGGGATTCACAGCAATGCCTTTTGCAGAAATCACGTGGCCTAAGTAGGTCACTTCTGGCAGCCAAAATTCGCACTTAGAGAACTTGGCATATAGGCGATGCTCTCGAAGTTTCATCAATACCAGCCTAAGATGTTCTGTGTGCTCTTCTTCGTTCTTAGAGTAGATGAGAATTTCATCAAGATAAACTACAAAAAAATTATCTAGGTACTCCATGAGGATCGATTTCATCAAGCACGAGAAAGTGGCGGGGCATTGGTTAGACTGAAGGACATGACGGTGAACTCGTAAAGACCGTATCGAGTAGTGAAAGCCGTCTTGGGAACGTCTTTGTTTCGGATCTTGATATTATGATAGCCTAATCTCAAATCCATCTTGGAGAAGACAGAGGATCCATCAAGTTGATCAGAAAGATCATTGATCCTGGGAAGGGGGTACTTGTTCTTTATCGTCGCTAGATTAAGCGGGTGATAGTCTACGGACATCCTCTCTGTTCCATCTTTCTTCGTTACGAACAGAATGGGGCAACCCCATTGTGATGAGCTAGGGCGGATGAAGCCTTTTGCCAACAAAGCTTCGAGTTGTATTTTAAGCTCAGCTAACTCATGTGGGGCCATTCTATATGGGCGTCTAGAAATTGCGGCGGTTGGAAGGCCCCCGATGCGGTGCTAACTCAAGTTAGTCGCTTTCGCGTCCCTCTCGAGTTAGTAGCGCATAAAAGGCCACCGACTCACGACACTCGCGCTTGTGTCGCTACCGGATTCTCGACAACAGATATAAGAACAATGAACTTTATACGAAGACATAAATATAGAGTCCAGGGCATACATCGCCGTTGGTATTTATTACATCATCTCAGAGGTCCATGGACGCAACAGTACATCATGCAACAAACGGAAGACAAACACGACCGAGTATGGTCAAAATCCAAATAGCCCTAGAGAGGGCTAAACATAAACAAGTCCACCACGGAACGTCGGAACCCAACTGTAGGATCTACTGAGCGAAGTCGTCCTCATCATCGTCCTCCGGCGGCACCTCCACGATGTAACGTCCAGTGCTCGGGTCAAGGTAGTAATCAACTGCAGCGGCCGATCAGGCAAAACAGTAAAAGCACAAAAGGAAACGAGGGGTGAGATTATATCATTACAAGATAACAAACTTCCTACGGTAAGACAAAGTAATTGGAAAGGTTGCACCGCACTAGCATATATGGTGGCTATCGTTCTAGTAGAGTAGAGGTAAGATCCAAGAATGCACGTGACATCGTGTAATAAGTCTACTATCCACCTACTTACGAAAAACATAACACAACCTTGTTCTTCTCTCGGTCCCCCTGGACAAAGAAAAGCACCCAAGGCACTCACACAGTAGGAAAGTTATAATTATGATCCAATTTGATGTTATTCTATGAACAAGGAGTAGGTCTCAAGTCGTTTGTAACCACGGACACGGCTTTTCGAAAAGATTTAACCCTGAAGGGGTGTACCAACTGCCCATCATAGGCTTTGCATGTACGCCCGGTTTCCACTTGGCTAGGTAAGTGCCTGAAACTCCGGAACGTCAGAGTCCCTCTAACTAACAACGCACAATTCCGGGTGGCCCCCGGTGAGTCGACATCCAATTCAAAAGCCGGTCGCGCTCTCGAATCGGTCTCTACCGTATGGCTAAGGTCGGGTTAAGTCTCACCTAACTAACAGGGGACTTCCCTAGCTCGCCAGTGTGGACCAACCAGAGGAACTATTTCTCCGTTGGTCCGGGTTGTTTCGAAAAATACTGGGGTACCAACCAAGCACACACACGTTTGCAAATAATAAAATCAGCTCGGGCCACCACTAGAACTGTACGAGGCTAGGTAGGTAAGACAAGAGGGACCCATAGAACCCCTCACACGATTAGGCATGCTCGTTAAGAAACACAATACCCGGAACTCGGGACCTAGGTGACTCAAATGGAACAAAACACCTGGCGGGAACAGGCCGGTCTTCCATCCTTCGTCAAGTATAAATTAACATCATAATAATAAATATCAACCAACTTCTTTAATAACATGATATCCCAACCATAGTATAGGGTAAAGCAGCAAGTTTTCCTACTCATACGAAGCAATGGCTGAGCAGCGGTAACTTAGCAATACAATGTTTTGCTGGGATGTGGGGATCATGGTTGTTTGGTTTTGATGGTGGCATAAGCAAGGTGGATAGGATCAAACAAACGTTCTAGACTACAGCTAGGCAGGTAGGCAGAAAGTTATCAAGTAATGGTATAGATCTTCCCCTTGCCTGGGTAATCGGTTGACGGAGCAGACGTAGGAGGGTCCTCGGGCTCGGTGTCGGAAATCTCCACGTAAGTCTCCTCGGCAGCCTCAGGTGCTAACGTAAAGTACCGGCAAGGAAAACACACAAGTAAACATCGAGACCAATAATGCTCAGGCATGGATGAGATGGTCAAGTTTAAAGACATGGTGTGACCCTATCTAGTCAAATTTAAATGGAGGTGTTGACGAAACGTCAACAGCTGCATATGCAATTACTTATCTTTTTATGGCTTTGTTCATAGCCTTAATTTTTGTGTAAGTATCATGGTAACATTGCATGGCATGAAACAATAACAACTATTAACAATATTAAACATCCTGAAATAACTATCGATTCCGGAGACGGAGAAATGTGTCGGTGAAGTTGACACCAAGGGAGGTTTGAACAGGTGAAAAGATTTCCAGCCACTTGCATATGAAAATATGCTAGGGGCTGGTCAAAAGATGCAAGGATCCCTGGTGACATGGAAGTAGACATGAGTGAACAAAGAACAGATCAACAAGCACTGAAGTTGAAAGGAATGCAAAGAAAAGGGGCAAGGAAACTTTGAAATGGTCAAGTGTTACCATGTCCACTTGAGTTGTACAAAACACAAAATGGACATCACCATTCAATTCCCTAGATTTTCTACCCCAAAACCATATATGGCATGTCACACCTTGAATTTGCAAAGCACTTTGAAAATTCAAAAAGAAATGAGGGGCTTCTTTGCAAAATTACCACCATTCCAAAAATTTAGAGGGGCCAAAGCTAAAAGGACATCACCACTGTGATCAGTGGGAAAAACTACCCCAAAATCATATATGGGATGTCATGATGGTCGAAGAAATGGAAAAAGTTCAAATTCAGATTTGAATTTGAATTGAAATGAGAATTTAAACTTAAACATAAAAGAAAAAGGAAAAGAAAAGAAGAAAAGAGAAAAAAAGGAGCGGAATAACCACGAACCCGTGGACACCCCTGGCCTGAACCTCACCGGAGCGGTGGCTAGCTTCAACTGAACTCGCGGCGGCGCTGCACTACTGTTAACAGACAGATTCAGACTCGGACGCCAAACTTCAATACGCGCGAAAAGGCGGGTCCTTGAGGGACAAAGGCATGCCCTGGACACTCCAGGAGCACGCGGGAGAACACACGAGGCATGCCATGGCATGGGGTGCTCGAATTCCTTGCCGATGACGTTCAAACGCGGAGGATCCACTACTGCTACCGTGGACAAATGGCTACGCGGAACTACGGGCATGGGCGCAGGCATCAGCTCACCTTGTGGGTCGCAACGTGCGTCCCAGCCTAGACGTAGAGGGGGAAGCGAATCGTGGCCGTCGTTAGGGACGAAGAGGTCCGCGGCGGCCTGCTCTGTTGCGGGGTCGTCTCGCTCCACCGGGCTCTGATCTGGACACAAAAACGGGGTGAGGTGAGCTTGAGGTCCGTGCAGACGAGCGCTTGGTGAAGAACATGGCGAGACGGCGGCGAATTTCACCGGAGCTCACCGGACTCAAGCGGAACAAAAGCGGAGGGGGGAAATCATCCCGACGGCGGCGAGGGGGAACTGTTGGGAAGAAGGGAACCCTAGGGGTCCAGGGCGCTCGGGGGCTTGGACTAAATAGGAGGGAGCCCTCCTAGCCACGTCGACCGCATCGACGTCGACGCTCCGGCCGGCTGTGAGAGGGAGTCCGGCGGGGACCTCTCCAGCGTGGAAAGGCGACGAAGGGCGAGTGCTCGATCGAGATCGGACGGCCAAGGGACACGCTGCGTACCGCTTCGCTGGCTGGGTCCAGACGGGCTGAGGGGAGAAGAGGCCCAGGCGGGCTGGGTTTCGGTCCGACAGGGAAAAAAGAAAAGGAACACCCCCTCTGTCCATTGTCCATTTTAATAAAATAGAAATAGTTAGGGAATTTTCTATCACAAATTACAAGGAATTTTAATGCACAAAAATATGAAAAATACTCCCTGTAATATTCCTCAATTTCCAAAATTGGTTTGGGCATTTTTGCAACCACTAAAATGTGGAGCTCTTTTTGAAATTCCAATCACTTTGAACTAGAGGCCACATGTTTGTTGATGGAAAAAATGAGTTGAGGTTTTTAAAACCCTTGACATTGCAAAGGAAATGGCTATGCCAAGTTTGAGGTTGAGGGGAGATCAAATGCAAATGAAATATATCCCCCAACATGCTTCTTGAACCATCTTTGGAGCAATTGAAAACAAATCAAATGGGATCCAATCCCAATGCAAATTTAAATCACCACATGAAATGATAAACACTAGCATCATGCCATGTTACAAGGTCATCAGACAAAGTACCATTTTCATGTTGATTTAAAATTATTGCAAATGGGCTGTTACAGCGGTGCCTGGCATAAGTTCAACTATGAATTCTACACATCTGGCCTACTAGGGTAACAACAGACATGTCAGGGTAACCAACTACCCCAACATGATGGTTATTGTGGTTATTCTGGGTAGAAGGCATCTAAAGTGGGAGGAAGAACTGCAAATGCATCAATATAGGTTTCTAGAAGAAAACCTACAACAAACTCTATGGAACTGTCGGGTATGCCACCTAGCAATTCTTTTAGAAAGACAACCGAAATAGAAGGAAGGATTTTGCAAATGCATCAGATTATGAAGAAACCTGGGATGACTAGGACAGCATAACGGCTGTAATTGTAAGAGAAGTGAAAATTCTTAGAACATGAGAACAACACTTACATAGGAAGTCTCAAAATAGGAAGCACAACGACTCTAGACAACCAAAAACAACTTCGCTACGGCTACAAGGATGCAATCAACAAGATGTTCTAGTAAGACATAGATGAGCCTAGTCCTATCTTCCCGTAGAAAAGATGACGGTGACTCAGAACTCAGATCGAAGAGGGTAAGGAGAAAAGAAGACTTAAGTTGTTCCCTTATACCCAAGTAACTATATAACTATAGAATGCTAGACTCGACTTTGACCAAGGTTTGATAATCCTATAGACAGTCCTGCTCTGATACCAAGTCTGTCGAGACCCGGAAAATGCATATATAATTCCAGTCACAACTTAATCATATGGAGAGCCGAGAGCCGTACCCACTTGTCGAAGTAGACAAGGCCAAGCACAAGACACTCTCGGAAAGCTCGAATGTGAGGGGCATCCCATCCAGGCCCGGATGATCAACTGAGATGGCTCCTCATCGTTCTCTCACAAGTCTAAATGATTATGGGTGGTGAAATCCCATACTCATAGACAAGTCGGCTCAACCATATTATCGATTGAATTATAACACTTACATAAACAGACTCCAGCCCGATCACTTAGTCGGGGTCTTGGGCGGGCTCAATCGTACAACAAAGTGTGCCACGTGACATAGTCACGAGCAATCGCATCGCGATGCCCCAAGCTGCGCACATCTAAGGGCCACTTGGTGTATGAAAGACCGCCAGCGAGAACACAACTAAGCTATCGAACCCCACACTAAGAGATGCACGTTATAATCATACACGCAACATACATGTAAAGTGTAAACAGCATGTACTCATCACATGAACTCTACAAAGTATACTTCTTTATTGACTTACATATAGAGTACACAATGAGATCATATCACTGTGCTCCAACATTACATCAAACAACGGAAGCAACTTAGTTCTGAGTACAGAAAAGTTTAACAAATGGCTTAGAGAACCCTTGTAAACATACATAGCCCTTCCACAAGGGACCAGACTGTTTTCTGGAACTATACTAGCTTAGTCCATGTCGAGCTTCAGGAAGGTGACTCCATCGGGGTCTGGTTTCTCATCTAAAACATAAAATAAGCAAACGTGAGTACAAAGTCGTACTCAGCAAGACTTACATCAGATCTATACTACTCAAGCTCAGGTATCAAGGCAAAGGGATGTGGGGTTTAATATGCAGAAGAGCCAGCTTTGACTTGGCTAGTCCTGTACTATGAATACCATAGTGAGGTAAGAAGCGTACTCGAGTCCATCTATTCTTGATCACCACATCAATACACTACCATGGATTCTCCCTTGACTTCCCACAAGAAACCGTTGAAGTTTTCTAATAATCAAGCATAGGTCTTCAAGTAGTCCATAACCGCGGACACGGCTATTCGAATAGTTCATTACCCTGCAGTGGTGTACTTCTTCACACGCGTGTCATCACTTATCGCCTACAGTTCATCACCCTTCAAGCGGGTGTCAGATGTGGATAAAAACCAAGGCACTACCCTCACATCACCTTCTCTAATCCAGGAGTCGACTATCTGATTTTCTACCGCTCGAGAGTCCGCCCGGTTCAACGAAACGGACTCAGACAATGCAGGCGACCAAGACGCCACCTTTATCAGATGGTTTCACTTCCTCGTAGATCCACCCACATATCTATATGATGCCACTTTCATTCATTCTTTTTCTATGCATATGACAAATGGAAAGCCCGAACTAGTGTGACTCTTGGACTGGATCGGGGTGAGTTAAGAGGCCAAACGGGGTCCCATAAATCCTACATGTAGTCATACTCTTTGTCTTGGATCACAACACAAGAACTCGGGGCCTAGGGCAGTGTTCAACGAAACAACCCACTTGTACTCCTACACAGCCTCTCATCATTCACCTTTGTTTAGGTCAAATTCACCAACACGTTAACACCCACATCAGATGTTCATTCCATCCTGACTCACAACAAAGTAACCTCACGATAACACTAAGAAGCAATAAGCAGTAAAAGTTGCCGGGGCCACATGCTCAACATAAAACTCCTAGATCTGCTAGGATTGTGGTTTTCTTACTACTGTGACAAAATGATAGGTCATGCATCGGAATGGGTTCAACTAAGCGGTAGAACGTATCTTGGTGATCTCCTAAACATGCATAAGAGATACTGGGAGGGAAATGGGTTTTTATAGACATGATCAATGGGGTTTGCTTGCCTTGCTGACGATACTCGGGTTACTGGTCTTCTACTTCAGGGGTGACCTCCGTCTCGGAAATCCTGTTATCGAATCAATCATCAATGAAGGGGTTTAACATCGAAAGTAAAATTCTCAAGCACGTTTTAAGGTGGTGACATGATGTATATGGTACTGATATGGTGAAAATTCCATTTAATTGAAGTGTATAGCAAAGGAATTGAAAATTCAAACTTCAAACATGAATTCAAATTATGCCATATACACATTTGCTTCTGTTCACCCATTTTTGAATGGTCAAACATGAAAAAAAATTGCATATTCATAATCCTTGCATTTTTCTGATAATTTTTCATATATTATTTGTTTAATTTGGATTTAGGATGAATTTTCTATGAATTTTTGAAGTTGTAATGATTTTCTGTAATTCTCTGATTTAATTTAAATAGAAAAGGACTTATTGCGCCATGCTGGCATCAGCATGACGTGGGTGGGGGTGCTTTGACCTGTGGGTCCCGGGTGTCAGTGTCTCATGGGGTTAATCCTGTTTAGTTTAGTTTAAAAAGGGTCATTAGGGGGCCTGGCCCCACTTGTCTGTGGCACCGGGGGAAGATTAAGGGTTGATTAGCCCTTAAGCTAATCGGGCCACGTCACGGCTGTCGTCGTTGAGTCGCCGGTGGCCACCCGAGACGGTGGCGCAGGGCTCCATTTTGGGCGTGGCTTGCACCAAAAGTAAGCCCTCGCGCTTCCAATGGAACTGGATGATGTCACTAGGGAGGCCGGAGTCGTCGGCGGCGATGGCGATTTTGGGCACCAAATCGCGCGCTGGGAGAGGGGAAAGGAGTGGGAGCTCACCCTGAGTGCAGTGGTGAGGACAGCGAAGCCGTAGGGGCAATTGAGGCGACGAATTCCTCGCCGGTGTGTGGCGGCCGTGGCGGAGGAAGATGGCTTGATTCCTCGTTGTCGGAGCGCTCCAGCTCGCGTGCGTTGGCGGTATGGCGAAGTCGATGACGGCGGATATGAGGGAAACGGCGGCGTGGCTCCTTGTCGATCATGGCTTAGCCGGCATGACGGCCTGCTCTGCGGCGGCGCTCGGGCAGTGGCTAGATCGAGCATGAGAGAGCGAGGAGGGTGAGCCAAAGGAGGGGAAAAGGCATGGGGGTTTCTGGGCGTCTCTGTGGCGCTCTGAGGAGGGAGGGGAGGGCCTAGGTGGCCTCGTCATCGCGGTGGCATCCACGGCGCGCCCCGGCTCGACAGCGAGCTGCTTAGGGGGGAGGGGAGGAAGACGACAATGGGAGGGGATGGGCTGGGCCGGCCAGATGGGCCAGGGGGAAGAGTTGGGCCTCTTTGCCCCTTTTTCTTATTTCTTTTTTTTATTCTTTCTGTTGAGTCTTGATAAATAATTATCTAGGAAATTTATAAAATTCCCAAAACTTGTATATGGCTATATGTATCATACTATTAGCCACTCCCAAGTTTTGGGTATTTTGGAAATTCAAACTATTTGAATTTCATTTCAAATAGGGGTATTCTTTAATTTGCATGCCCTTTTCTGGATTTTTGAAAAATCTTGGAGTATGCAGTGGGACCCACTTCACTTTATATGTGATCATGCCCATTTATAGGACTTTTAAAAAAGTTTAGAGGAATTTTAGGAAGAAATTTTTGTTTGGTCATTTGAATTAAAATCTTTAGGGCTTTTCTTTTTCCCCTATTCATTTTCTTTTGGGATTTTTCACATGATGCAAAGACTCAAGCTAACCCTAGCACATACCTAACTTGGGGTTGCAACAAGTAGGTGGAGGAGACATCACTACCATAGGAGTGGTAAAGCGGCCTCCCCCAAGCAACGAACTAAGAGTGCAACTTTCCATAAGCCCAACTAGTAAAAAAAAGAAACGAAAAGATTTAATTGCAAGATCTAAAGCTATACCTTCAAACGCTTACCTCCCCGGCAACGGCGCCAGAAATAGCTTGATGTCTATGAACGCTTCTATACTTGTAGACTATGTTTTTCCTCCAAGTGTAGAGGTTTGTAGGACAGCATCAATTTCCCTCAAGTGGATGACCTAAGGTTTATCAAACTCAGGAGAGTAGAGGTTGAAGATGGTCATCTCAAGCCATCCTACAATTAAGAAATGAGAAGTCTCTTGTGTCCCCAACACACCTAATACAACTAGGAGTTGTATAGGTGCACTAGTTCGGCGAAGAGATGGTAAAATATGGGTGATAGGTGTGGCAAAGCAAGGTAATATAAATCTGTAATAAAATTTACAGAAAGATAACAAGTAGTAAATGTGAGCACAAACGGTATTGAAATGGTGGAAACAAGGCCTAGGCTTCATACTTTCACTAGTGGAAACTCCCAACAACATTAACATATTCTAATCACATGATGTTTCCACTAAAACATGCAATGGAGACATACTCGGAGGTCATTCCTTTGTGACCAATAGAGGACGAGAATTATGTAGGGCTACAAAATTACACCTCAGAGTTCTTAGTTCTCATCTATGGATTTCCCGATGTCACCACGGCCATCCAAAGAGAGTACCACAATCACCACCATATATCTCAAGGATACTCAAAGACAAGCACCAAGACACTCTCAATCTGCAATCAATTTACAAAAGAGGAAATCACTCATGAAAATATTCTTCCAATCTATGTCCAATAGACCAATGTCACCATGGTCTCGGAGATTATACTAGATATGATCAAGTGAGTACATTAATTCAATACATAGGGGAAGGGGAAACATCATGGGATCACACTAGATTAACATATCCTATGATCACAATCAAGATCACATCATGGGAGAGAAAATTAAGGACATCGGTACTGTAGAAGACCTCAGCCCCGAGGAGGAACTACTCCAGCTTCATGGAGGGGGGAAGCAACCTCGTTGGAGGTGAATCCGGGGGCACTTACTCGTCCCGGAAGGGTGTCGACACAGGAATTCTGGTCCCGCGAAGCTTGTTGGCGATGTTGGCGGAGATCGGAATCGCTTCTGGAAAAAGTAGTTGCGGAATGAGGGTTTCCTCCACAGGGTTAAAAATAGGGCCAAAGAGGGGCACCAGTGGAGGTACCACCCGTCCAGGCGGTCTCTTCGAGCGGCCTCCCCTTAGGTCACGCGAGCAGGTCGCTTGGGAGGGGGGTGCCCCCCTCCGGCTCTCCATCAGGCGTTTGGAGTCTTCTGGAACGATGATTTTTTATATATTTTTCATGGAACTTTTCAGGCACTCGAAATATGGGTATAAACCTGCAATTCATAGACATCAGCAGACAGAAACTGGCACTGGGTGCACTAAGTTAGTAGGTTAGTCCAAATATGTTGAAAAAGGTATGAAAGTGTAGCAAAACACATAGCAATATCACCCATATAAGGATGGGACAAGAAGAAATTATAGATACGTTTGGGACGTATCAGGAACCATAGTCATACATCCTTTCTAAGGGACAGAATGTATGAGACTCACCCATTTACTATCAACTATGGGATAGATGATACCTGCGGCTAGAAGCTTGAGGAATTCCGTCCTGACCACATCTTTCATCTTCGGGTTCAGCTGTTGTTGATGATCAACAACCGGTTAGCATACGGATCGAGGTTAATAGTATGTTGACAAATCGATGGACTAGTTCACTTAAGATCATAAAGGGTATATCCAATAGCGGCTCGGAGTTTACGAAGGGTTTCTAATAATTGCTCTTCGTCATATATGAAAGGTTAGTGTCGGCGGTATGCTTTTCAGGCCCTCCTTCTAGCGCCAGGTGACAGGGGGTCACAACGCACAACCCTCGCCTAGCACCAGAAGTCGGGGAGAACAGCGGCGACGCTGCCCCAAGAACAACTCCCGGAAGGGCCGCTTCCGGGAGGGCCCGGCCCAGAGATCGTGCGGGACGGGGAACACGTACGGATCCCTCTTGCTTGATGTGGACGAAGGTTGTTGTGGCATTGAATCGGCAATGAGCTGATGCGAGCAAACACAGGGGTTTACCTAGGTTCGGGCCGTCCGAAGACTAAAAGCCCAACTCCTACTTGTCTGGTATTATTCGCTGGTGATAGAGTAGAATACAGTACAAGGTGATCTTCAGGGATAAGATACCCTATGTTGCACTCCACTACACTCTTCTCCTCTTGGTGGAACTAGCCGCTCTCCCAAGGGGAATCCTTGGGACGTCTCCCGAGAAGTTCTAGGGATGAACTCCTCCTCTCTGTGGGTTCATCCAGGGATGAAGCCACTCTTGTGGTGGATTCTCCTCTTGCTGGTACTTCCTTCTTCTCTTCCTTCTTTTCGCTTCTCCTTCTTGCCTCTCTTCTTCTTCTTCTCTCCCTCTTCCCCCTTTACTGATGTGGTTGGCATGTCCCTTTTATAGAGAAAGGGGTTTGCCACAGTCCCACTTATAGCTACAGTAAGGGTGGCTATCTTATACTGGTGGATGCGATGCATTCCGAGAACTTCCGGGAATCTTCAGTGGCGTAGCGGGGATGCCTGGAGCATGCATGGGATGAGTACGCGCGAGAGAACCCGCCAGGTGTAGGATGCCTCTAGTCAGCGATGCATGCTTGTCTTCTAGCATATTGACTGCACTGTGGTCTTTGTCGGGCGGTGGGAGCTAGCTGGAGGGATCCACCCTTTCGGAACTGATCTGAGTCACTCCTCCGTGTGCCTAGCGTGGTGTTCCCGGTATCTCCTCGCCGGAATCTTCCATGTTTTCTCTTGAACTATCCGAGAGGCGTGGTCGGAACCCAGGGGAACGGGGTACCCAAGTGTCCGGTTACTGACAGTTAGCATTGGTAATAATAGGACATTCTTTCTTTTCATCTAAATAAGTATACTTGAGCGTATCGGGAAGAGGTTTTAGATCAAATACCAGTTCCTCCTTTGGTTGTGACGGGATTCCTAAAGGTTCAACCGGTATGTTGTGCTTCAGGATAGCAGGTTGTCTCAAGAAGGTGTCATCTAGTTCGTTCCTTTCCTGCATATGAATGTCATTCTCGTGGTTCTCCATAAATTGTTGCAAAGGACCGTTAGGAGGAATAGCAATGGAAGAAATCTCTTCAATAATTTGATCGTTACTAGGAAAATCAGTACCACGAGGCTGCTTCGAAAATTTAGAAAAGTAAAATTCATATGGCTCAACATTGAATTCAACATATACTTTTCCTTTCCTTCAATCTTTAATTGCTCCAGAAATTTTTAAGAAAAGGTGTACCAAAAATAATAGGACAGAAATTATCTTGTACTGACCCAAGTACTAAAAAGTTGGCATCATATTTTACCTTTCACATAAGACATTAACATCTCGCAAAATTCCAATAGGAGAGATAGTTTCTTTGTTTGCAAGATGAATAGTAACATCAATATCCTCAATTTGACAATGTAAAATTTCATTCATTATCTCTTGATAAAGTGTGAAGGTAATAGCACTAGCACTGGATCCCAAATCGCATAGCCCATAATAATTATGATCTACTATTTTAACAGATACATCTAGAGTACCTGAAATTGGGCCTTTATTCTTTGTTGTAACAAGGTTAGTGGAAACAACACAAAAATTTATAATGGAATCCTCAACATTACTAGTAACAAGATCCTTGACTAATGAAACTTGAGGATCGACCTTAATCTGATCCTCATGCTCACTAGTTGTTCTTTCACTCTTATTCATTATCCCGATGACAAAAGAATGTTCCCTTATCCTCGTGGGAAAAGGGGGTTTCTCATAAAAAGCTATAGGTAAGATAGGATCAGCAACATTAATACCAACAACTAATTCTTTATAAATCTTATGATGTTGAACCTCCTGCTTTTTGGAAGAATCAATATGAGACGCAAAGTCTTTGCAAAAATCAATTAGAAGATGGGAATCGAAACCAATCTTACCACAAAAGGTATTGAAGTAATCAGTTTTCACATAGATCTCAATGTAATCATGCTCATAATCTATAACGACTTCATTACCTTTATCAATCTCCCAATCTTCAGTAATTTTCTGGATCATTTCAATTAGATCACATCTAGGTTCAATGTTTTTTTTGGAAATACCATAGTAGAGGAGGCATCAAGCATATCTCTATCACGACGAGAAAGTCTTACATAAAAATTTGTAAGAATAATTTCCTTGGGGAGCTCATGATAGGGACATTTGAGCATTAGGGATTTCAATCTCCCCTAAGCTTTGGCAATACTTTCTCCGTCACGAGACCAAAAGTTATAAATATAATTCATGTTTCAATGTATTTCATGAAGAGATAAAACTTTGTAGAAAAGAGATACATAAGCTCTTGCCAATTTAATAGATGAGAGTTATCGAGAAGTTTATACCAATCCCTAGCTTTACCCTTCAATGATAGAAATAGTAATTTCCTCATCAAAAAATCTTTAGATACACCAGCAAGCTTAAATAAGGCGCATAATTCTGAAAGATAGATTAAGTGATCAGTAGGATATATATCTCCTACATAACGATTAGCCATGACATGATCGATAATACCAGTTGGTATTAAAAACGGACAATTTCAGCAGTGGTGAGAGCGTTCTCTACCACATGTGTGGTGGGACGATTTCCCACAAGCAGTTTTTTGTAGTTTTTTTTGTTGTTCATAACAAGTTGGACCCTATCCTACATTGTTTTGGAGAGAAACACGCTCCACTCCACCCTAGAACACAACATAGGTGTCATGCTTATCTTTGATTGTGTGATCTTTATGTTTTATAGCTCCTGTCATGCTTAGCTCTTAGTTTTCATGCTTATTCTTTTTAAGAGATTTTAATTAGGTTGTTGCTTTTGGAACTCTCTTGAGTTATAATTCTTATCTTTTTTAGAGGGGAGTTGGTCTGTTGCACTGAGTTGTGTGTCTTTACTTGAGTAGGTAATTGAGGTTGCTATTATAAGTAAAGTAGCAACTAGCAATAGTTTTGAGGTATTTATTTGAGTAATGTTCGGACTTCTAGTGCCAAGGGCTTTAGCTTTTTAGTGATAGGTGTCGTATTTTGGGCAATCCGTGTGTATTTTAAAAAATTACAAAATAAAAAGTTGAGAACTCAAGCTACTACATGGATTGCTAACCTCTAGAGGGGTTGGAATATATAGAGTACCCTCACGTACCATGGACCGAGGATGCGCAAGGATAACCAAACCCCCATAAACTCCTCCTCAAGGTACTTGACTCTTTGTGAACCTCCTGATTAGATAGAGAGTTACCGATAATAAGTGTGTGAGTTCCTTTGACTAATTCAAGTATTCGATTGTTGGCACTTCCACCAGCCATATTTTTCTAGCCTCTTCGGTAACGTGCATTGCCCTTTCTCATCTTGAGAGTTGTGCAAACTTCGCCGGTGCATCCAAACCCTTGGCATGATACGATCTGCCATCATAAACCTCATTATATCCTTCCTCAAAACAGCCACCATACCTACCTCTCAAGGAATTTGCATAGCCTTTCCGAGATATATTACCATGCAACATTCATCATCTCATGACTTGATCTTCATGGCATACATGCTTTTGCTTGATCGTAGAGCCGCATGCTAGTTGGGCCTTGCCCTTATCATTGCTACATGACACACTAGTATCATTGCATATGCTTCTACACTAGAAAAGGCATATATTCACATACATCATGATAGTTTTCAGTTTTCTTTATGTTGAGTACTTCTTGCAAAGTTTGAGATTTTCTATACTCTTGTAAAATATAGCGTGTTTCCCTTAAAGTAAAGAAAAGATCCCAAAGAGGACAAAATAAAACATACCAAAAGAGGAAAAATTAAAAGATCCAGAAGGGGACAAATTTGAGTTAAATAGAAAGAGCCAATGAGGCCACAAAAATCAAAAAATAGAGAAAAGAAAGAAAAATAGAAATAAAAAGAGAAAAGGGGGAAACACTAGTATTACTCCAAAGGAATATTTTTACTCCATAGAGATTTTCATATCATTCATGCATAACTATGTGGGGATCCTTACACTATAGAACTTGGATTGTATATTCCAATGATGAGCGTCCTCAAATAAGCTCTAGGTCTTCGTGAGCAAGCAAGTTGGTGCAGCCCCACTTGTTCCATTGGAGAGCTTTCCACAGCTCACATGTGCATCCGTTGCATGGCAATACCTACTCCTCATGTCAGATCTACCATTTGGATTTTCTCTCGCCTATGATTTTCCTCATTGATGTGAGCCTTTCATACCTTCTTTGTCTTCCTTCCCCATCATTATTCTATTTTCCATCCTAAGTGCCAACATATCTTGCTTGCGCTCATTCATTGCATGAGTGCTCAAAGTGGAAAGGGAGAGGATCAGTTTGACTTGTGCCTGACTAGTGGTCTGGGGACGAGTCAAAATAAGATTCCGAAGGAGACAAAGTGTGAAGTTTTAGTAGATTGAGTTCTCAGTCAAACTATATACTCCCTCCGATCCATATTACTTGTCTTAAAATGGATGTATCTAGATGCATTTTAGTGATAGATACATCAATTTTAGGACAAGTAATATGGATCGGAGGAAGTATTATTTTTATGCTCTAAACCCATCTCCCACTTCTTGCATGCAAACACCATTTGGAGACATTCGAGTCACGGACAGCGAGAGCTCTTGCACCTTAATGTTCTTACTTTGCTTGTTTCAATACTAGATATAGACTCTTGCTTGTTATTTTATTGACTTGAATTGCATATCTTACTTGTTTTACTTTAAAGTTCATATGTGTTGGTAGCATGTCACCACAGAAATTATCTTTGTTGTTGTTTACCTACTCGAGGACGAGAAAGAATTAAGCTTGGGGATGTTGATACGTCCCAAACATATCTATAATTTCTGCTTCTTCCTTCCTTATATGGGTGATATTGCTATGTGTTTTGCTACACTTTCATACATTTTTCAACGTAGTTGCACTGACCTACTAACTCTGTGCACCCAGTGCCAGTTTCTGTGTGCTGATGTATGTGAATTGCAGGTTTATACCCATATTTACAGTTCCCGAAAAAATTCCATAAAAATATATAAATAATCAGCGTTCTAGAAGACTCCAGACGCCCGAAGGAGAGCCGGAGAGGGTCCACACCCCTCCTAGGAGGCCTGTCCGTGCGGCCTAGGAGGAGGTCGCGGAAAGAGGCCACCTGGATGGGTGGGACCTCCCCTGGTGCCCGCTTTGGCCCTATTTTTACCCACGTGGAGGAAATCCTGATTCCACAACTCCTTTTTCCAGAAGAGATTCCGATCTCCGCCGCCATCGCCAACAAGCTTCGGGGGACCAGATTTCCTGTGCCGGCACCCTACCGGGACGGGGTAGTGGCCCCGGATTCACCTCCATCGACGTTGCTTCCCCCTACATGAAGCGGGGGTAGTTTCTCCTCGTGGCTGAGGTCTTCTACAGTAGCTACGTGGTGAATTCAATCTCCCATGATGTGATCTTTATTGTGCTCATAGGCTATGTTCACCTACAGTGATCCCATTATGTTTCCCCTTCTTCTATGGATTGGATTGATGTACTCATTTGATCTTATTGAGTATAATCTCCGAGACCATTGTGACAACGGTCTATTGGACATAGATTAGAAGGATAGTTTCATGAGTGATTTCCTCCTTTTTGAATTGATTGAAGATTGAGAGTCTCTTGGTGCTTGTCTTTGACTATCCTTGAGATATATTGTGGTGATTGTGGTACTCTCTTTGGATGGTCGCGGTGACATTGGGAAATTCATAGATGAGAACTATGAACTCTGAGGTGTGCTTTTGTAGCCCTACATAATTCTCGTACTGTCTTGATCACAAAGGAGTTACCTTGTTGTACGTCTCCATTGCATGTTTTAGTGGAAATATCATGTGATTAGACTATTTTAATGTTGTTGGGAGTTGCCACTAGTGAAAGTATGAAGACTAGGCCTTGTTTCCACCATCGCAATACCGTTTGTGCTCACGTATACTACTTGCTACCTTGCTTTAATTTTTATTACATATTTATATTACCTTGATTTTCCACACCTATCACCCATATTTTACCATCTCTCCGCCGAACTTGTGCACCTATTCAACTCCTAGTTATATTAGGTGTGTTGGGGACACAAGAGAGTTCTCGTTTCTTAATTGCAGGATTGCTTGAGAGACCATCTTCTACGTCTACTTCCCTAAGTTCGATAAACCTTAGGTCATCCACTTGAGGGAAATTGTTGTTGTCTTACAAACCTCTGTGCTTGGAGGCCCAACATAGTCTACAAGAATAGAAGCGTGCGTAGACATCAGTTCCTAATGATAAGAATGAACTAATACCTCAAAGAATTGTTATTGGATATAGAATGTGTATTGATTTCAGGAAGATGAAAAAAGTAACCAGGAAGGACCACTACCCGCTACCTTTCATTGATCAAAGTGTTTAAAGGTTATCCAAAAACACTCACTTTTGTTATCTTGATGGGTATTCTAGCTTCTCTCAAATTTATGTTAACACTGTTGATCAAGAGAAGACTACTTTCACTTGTCCCTATGGTAGTTATGCTTATAGATGTATGCGTTTTGGTTTATGCAATGCCCCTTCTACCTTTCAGATATGTATGTATGCTATCTTTCATGGTTTTTCTGAGGAGATTGTGGAGGTTTTCATGGACGATATCTCCGTCTATGGAACCTCCTTTGACAACTGTCTCCACAATCTTAATATAGTTTTGCAGAGATGTGAGGAGAAAAACTTGGTGCTCAATTGGGAGAAGTGTCACTTCATGGTTAACGAAGGGATCGTTCGTGGTCACAAGATTTCAGAAAGGGGAATCGAAGTGGACAAGGCGAAAATTGAAGCAATCGAGAGGATGCCATATCCAAGGGAAATCAAAAGTATTCATAGTTTCCTCGGTCATGCTGGTTTCTATAAAAGATTTATTAAGGACTTCTCTAGGACTTCGAGACCTCTCACTAATCTCCTTCAGAAGGATATTGCTTTTGTGTTTGATGAGGATTCAAAGGAAGCCTTTCAATTTCTTAAGAAAGCCTTAATAACTGCTCCTATAGTCCAACCACCTGATTGGAGTTTGCCTTTTGAAATTATGTTGATGCTAGTGATGTTGCTGTTGGGGCTATCTTTGGACAAAGCGTTGATAAGAAATTGAATGGTATACATTATGCTAGCAAAATCCTTAATAGTGCTCAAAAGAATTATGCTACTACTGAAAAAGAGTTTAGTAGTAGCATTTTCTTGTGATCAGTTTATGCAATATATTATTGATTCTAAAGTTATTATTTATACTAGTTGGTGTCTCTATGTGAAATTGAGCTTGCTCCTTTTCTCCTCCTCCTAGCTGTGGCAAATGGATGGATGGATGGAGCTAATGTGTGGAGTGTATGTGTGGGTGCTCATCCCTCTTCCCATGAGCACCCTTTCCCCTTTATATAGGATAGTGGCAAGGGGAGCCAAAGGCAAGAAGACAAAGGGATGAAGACAAGGGGGTGAGGACAAAGGGATAAAGACAAAAGTTACACATGTGATGTGATGTAATGTGACACTACACAACTACACTATTCGTGATGTGACCGATGATACCATCCTCTTGTCTTGTCAGATGGGATGCGCCGGTTCACCCCCGGGCAGACGGTCAGCGAGCTGTTGGCTGGATGCGCGGGCAGCCGGTTGCGGGTAGTCGGCGAGCTGGTAGCCGGCCAGGGCGCTGTCGACTACCGACCAGACGGACTAAGGGCGTTGGGCGCCCGATGTCTTGAAAGGTTGTTTCGCCTACTTGACCCTAATGGTAGGTCATTCTCCCGAAAATAGCCTCCGGGTGACTCGATGAGTCATCTGGAGGGTCTTCTTTGTTGTTGGAGATGTTTGTCGGATGCAGAGCCTGCGCAACTTTCTTCTTATGGGGAGTAGCCTCCGAGCCTCCGGGTGACTCGTTGAGTCATCCGGAGGGTTTTCGCTGTTTTTGTAGAAAATGGTGTTGAAGATCTCAACAGGTTTTTTTCCCGGAAATGATCATGCATAAGACAGAATCAGTGAGTACAGACATATCAACAAAAAATTCCAATGCATACTTATGCAACGGGAGGCCGACTCGGCTTTGCCCGAGCCTCATAGTCATTTTTCGGTTCGTTCCACCCTTCGGCTTTTGCTCTTGTCAGCCGGACAGTCGGGTTGCCGTATGTAGCTAAAATTGAAGAGTGGGCCACAAGATAGAGTGTATAGTACTTGACTTTGGAGAGAAAACTCGACCGAGAAGACATCTAAAAGGAAACGACCGGGTCGCCCAACTTGTTTTCTCTTTGAACGTCTTTCACCTGAGGCAACCTCCAACTTTTGCTCTTGCCAGCATTACAGCCGGCTTGCGGTCTGCAGCTAGATCGAAGAGTGGGCCTTTAGTACCGTACACACTACTAAGCCGTATGCGGGAAATAACGATTTGGGTTATCCAGTCAACCCGGAAAAATCCGGTCCCAGGCTAAGGAGGCAGCCAATTGGAAATAACACGGAGCTAACCCACAAAGACTACTCAGGTTTATCCGTCATACTTGTTGTGAAAGCGGGATATTGAGTGAAGACTCACATTGCAATTTTTGGCACAGCCGAAACACCCACTAGGTGTAGCCTCCGAGTGACTCGAAGAGTCGGGCGGAGGGTCTTCAATATTATTGTAGTAGACGGAGCACTCGACAGGCGCAATCTCCAATCCTCCAGGGGATTCGAAGAGTCGGAAAAATTATCTCTTGTGGGCACTCCGGGCAGATGGCTTGTCACCCGGGTTACACCCACACGAAATTATTATTATTTGCAGACGTCTGGCCGAACAGATGGCAGTCGGTCCAGCGACACAGTTTTTCGCAGTCGGTTGGCGAATAGAAAGGCAGCCGGTCCCGCAACTCTGCTCATTTTTTCCCATCACGCAATCGGCTAGCCGAGTTCGCGCAGCCGGCAGCATCCCATCATCTTTTATTTGGGCATCCGGCCTAGTGCCTCTTCTCTGAATCTTCCTTTGCCTTTGAACTGTCATAATTTTCTGTCACCATGGGAGGCGCACTGATGAAGACATCGCTAACATTGATACAACCAAAAGTACCATTAATTCCTCTATATTTAATCAAGAAATGAAGTCAATACAAAGGGGCATAATTGTGTGATGTACAAGAAGTTATTTGACGTCACTTTTGGCCCAAGAGAAGATAGAGACCAAGTTATTCACGCATGGACTCAAATTCGGACTGTAGAGATATAACCAACTTCAAACAGGCTTTGTTTCTACATACGAACACCGAATTTGGGTATTCTTCTTGCTGGTGATAGCTTCTCTTGTGTACTTTCTAACCCAATTGGTTTCACCATAAAAGAAATCTTGAGCGATGAGATATTGTGAAAATGGTACGACTTAGCAGCAGAATCCGAGTCAAAGTCCAACTCAATAGGTGTTGCATCACCTCCGCATGGACCCTAGTGCCTTGTACGATGTAAGTTCGATTTTAGCATGCCTTGGGACGTGCTTCCACCCCCTTGTACTCCACCCTTTAATCCTATATAAGTAGATCAACACCTAGGGTTTTCCTTGAGTTTTGTTTAGTTAAAAGTTAGTCATTGCAACATCGTATACTTCGTTTGTGTCCTACGACCAGGCCAAGACAGGTTTGGAGCCCCAACTTTCATCTATACTTCATCATATACTCGCAATATTGCAATTGCTTTATCATAGTTCTTGCTTGTTCTTCGATTTCGTGCAGGCACTACACCTTCCTCGTTAGGCTGATCGTTCATCGGCGTGGTCAATAACCTTAAGGAGATTGATTTAGCGATTGCTAAGGCGCAACATCATTGCATGTTTGTAGTCGGGTCGTCAAAGTCGAGTCCATAAAATTCATAGTTATCCTCCCATCGAAAGATCGGGACACCCAGCCTCTCTCACGCACCCGAGAGCTGGGATCAGGCGCATCCGGCTTGGGTAGGGCGCGGCCAGGCAGGGGGCAGCCAGCCAGAGCTCTGCGCAGCCGGCGTGGCCAGGCGGGCTCGGCTTGGTGGCGGGGGTGCTGCTAGGAGCGCGCGCAGCCGGCGCGGAGGCAGGGCGCAACCCTAAGGGACGCCAGCCGGTTGCGGCCGCAATCGGGCCGAAGCTCGAGGCGACGGGCCCTGGGCGCAGCCAAATGCGGGGCAGAGGCTGCTGGGCGCAGTTGGCAGCGCAGGAGCTAAGAGCCAGCCGCAAGCCTCGTAGTTGGTGGGGGGTGCTTCCGAAGTCGGAGTCGGCGGAGGGGGCGCAGCCGATAGCAGGCTCGGTCGGCCTGGACGGAGCCGTGGGAGGAGGAGGCGAAAGGCTCGGAGGGAGTCGCGGCCTTCCGAGCACGCGGGTGTGGGAGGGGCATGCAGAGGTTGGCTAAGCGTGCACGCGGGAAGAAACTGGGCGACAAGGGATGGAGCTGGAGGCCGCAGCCGACGGGCCTGACACCGGAGACGAGAGCGGCTAGGAGCTGGGGGCCGCGGCAGGACTCGGGCAAACCGAAGGGCTTCGTATCACGGGGATCGAGGACGCTGCAACCGGCCACAGGGAGGACGCGCAGCAGGGAGGCGGTGGCGAACACGGCATTAAGGTGCAGCGAGCTGTCGGGCAACATCCCGGTGAAGGGGCGCACAGGGCATCCAGGGCCAGCGTCCCCAGGGCGAAAGGGCGAACGCGGGCAGTAGGCGGTCGGGACGGTTGAATACGGGAGAAGGCGCGACGCGTGTGCTCAGCCATCCATGGCGCGGAGGCATGATGCCAGGGAGCTAGAGACGGAGGCCGGGGTCTCGGCTGGGTGCAACGGACACAGAGGCGAGAACGCGCGTGTGCGCGCAAGACGGAGCCCGCGGGCGAGCGGACAAGGCATAGGAAAACCCGGCGGCACCAGAAGCAGGTGGACGGAGCTGCTTCCGGCCAAGCCCGCGCGGCCGCAGACGGAGGGACGGGAGGATGACAGATGCGGGAGCCGCAACCTCAACTGATGAGGATATCTCTAACATTGATACAACCAAAAGCACCACTACCTCGATATCACTACTATTAAAAGGGAATCTGCGGTCGTCGTCGTGATGGTTCAACGAAAATCTACTTACCAATAAAAAAGTGTGCTCATCAAATTTACCCTTGAAGTTTGCAAACATTACCCATCATGCCACGAACAAGTGAAAATAACGGTTCAAAAAGATTTTTTTTCCATATGCTTTTTGAGCGGTTTTTTCATATGTTTCTTCCCGTCGCTCGGTTGGGACCTATGCCAAGGCACCTTCCTGGGCCTTAGCCTGCCTTATTTTTCTATTTTTTAAATACGGTGCATTTGGCCTCCTACAGAATGGGATTGCTCTCGTGAACTCCAACGTGGATTTAGAAGGTAGCGACCAGTTGAGTTGAGTATATCCTTGTGATATGAACAAGTTGTACTTTATAACTGTTTACAAAAGAAAGTGTAACAACGAAAGCGTACATACTTTCAAAAATCAAAAATAATACGGAGTACTACTAGCGTACATTATTTTCTTCTACAAAGAAGATTACACTAGCGAACATTGTTTGGCCTTCAGATAATGCTGGAATCGTACGTGCCAGGAAAGTCTAAGAATAATTCAGATCAACTCTGATCCGAATTCCACAAAACCGGTTTGGAAAATATGAAAAAATAAAATAAACCGACAACGTTTTGGTGCTGATCATTTTTAATTGAAACCTGATACTACATGAGAGAGTTTATTCAGTTGTTACATAGTCACATCTTGCTTCTATTAAAAAAACAGTTCCATCTCGCTTCCTTTTATCCAAACCCATTAATTAAAACACAGCTGCAAGTTGAAAACTATAAGCAACATGAAGGATCGATAGAAAAGGGTAAGGAGTTGGCGAATCATGCTAATGTAGCCCTTTACCGAAATACAATTTTGCAAATCTTAAAAAAAGTTGAATTTTTTTTGAGTATACATAGGCATGTACAAAAAAGACAAATATTGCTTTCAAATGGGCTGTTTTTTTTGTTATTGGTCTGGAATTTTGTTTTTTTGGTCCAGCCTGAATATTAATATTTTTTCAAAAGAAATTTACTCGGTCATGTGGAATACATAAAAATTTCCACATAAATGTTTTCAAATTGTTTTCAAACTTAAAAATATATATTTTTCAAAATATCAGGCTACATGTAGCCCGAGCTACATAAATTCACACTCAAGGACTTGCTTCCTTTTATCCCCAGGGTAAAAAAGCACGACATTCTTATATACATATAAGCAAGGTTCAAAATTAAATCCCATGCTAAAACGGATTGTGTAGACGCATAATAATATCAAACACATAAAACATGACCGCTGCTAAGTGAACTCTCGACCTCAACCCAATAGTCTCAAATTCCATCTCTTCATTATATCCCACTCAAATCAAATATGCCCCTCTTCTTTCACCCAACGATAATGCTAAGCAAAAGGAGGTGCCATCGAAGGACATGATCACTACTTCCTCAACTTTATACTCCATGGTACGAACACCAACAATCAATTTTTTAAACTGCGACACTAAGCGTCTCTTTTTTAAGACAAAGAACATTTCAAAATTTTCTTGGTTATAAAAAATGTTTATGGTTTTAATATGTTCATATTATAGAAATTATGTTCAAAAACTCGTGTTCAAAACATAAACCTTCAAAAAAATCCCATCATAATGAAAAAAATATCAAAATTTGATGATTATTCCATGCACCACTACTCTTCCATCAAATGAAAGATGTTATGGTGGCTTCTTCACGTTCACAATTCATGATCCAAACGTTGATAATCAATGTGACCTTGTTTTTTATGTTTTCTAGAATTGATATAATACATAAACACTAAATTGGGTTTTATTATTTTTTCGCCCGTTGCAACGCACGGGTATTTCTACTAGTTTGATTAAGAAATGAATTGAATACAAAGGGATATAACTGTGTGCTTTATAAGAAGTTATCTCACGTCATTTTTGGCCCAAGAGAAGATAGAGACCAAGATCTTCACGTCATGGACACAGATTCGGACTACAAAGATATACCCAACTTCAAACAGCCTCCGTTTCTACATACAAACTCTAAATTGGGCGATTCTTATTTCTGGTGATAGCTTAGCGCGTTTAATTTCCAATCCAATTGGTTTCACCTTCAAATTCCTCCTGAGCACTGAGATACTACGAAAACCATACGACCCAGCAACAGAATCCGAGTCAAAGTCCAACTTAATAGGTGTTGCATCACCTTCACATGGGCCCAAGTGCCTTGTATGACCTAAGTTTGGTTGTAGGATGCCTTGGGACGTGCTTCCACCCCTTGTCCTCCACCCTTTAGTCCTATATAAATAGATCAACCCCTAGGGTTTTCTTTGGGTTTTGTTTAGTTAAAATCCATTGCAACTTTGTGTACTTCGTTTGTGTCCTACGACCAGGCGAAGACCACTTCGGAGAACCAACTTTCATCTATACTTCATCTATATACTCGTAATATTCAGATTGCTTTATCATAGTTCTTGCTTGTTCTTCGATTACTTGCAGGCAATATATCTTCGTGGTCACTTTGATGGTGCTTCAGCGTGGTCAATAACCTTCAGGAGATTGGTTTAACGATTGCTAAGGCACAACGTCTTTGCATATTTGTAGTCGGATCGTCAAAGTCGACTCCACCGAATCGATAGTTATCGTCTCATCGAAAGATCAGGACACCCCGCTTCTATCAAGTGCTATCAGTTTTCAGGTTGCTCGGTGAGAATTTAAATTATCCATAGATTAGATCTGATTTTTGGCACCTATCATCCACACAAAAAGCCACAAAATAGGATTAGATCATCATATCTAAACTAATCTGAGCCTTCACAATTTTCTTTTCGATTCTTTGCTTCATTGGATTATCCGTTGCATCGTCGTGTCGAGTGGCTGGTCTTAGTATTTACTCCTTTAGAGTTTCGAGTTCTGTCCACATTATTCATGCCGCCGCTGCATCATCATCCCGTCCGCTTCCTACTTCCACCATCCACCATAGAAATAGAGAGAAAAAGAGTTGGAAAAAAGAGAGAAAAAAAGAAAGATAAAAAGAGAAAAAAGGCAGATTTTTTTGGATATATCTCTAGTAGAACTCGTTTCTGAATTCTCGTCGGAATCAGTTTTGGACAGGGTCTAGTAAAACGGGCATAACTTTGTCATCCGAAGCCATTTTGGCTCCGCGAGTACTCAAATTAATTTAATAAATTCCAATTGCAAATACAATATTGATTTAATTTCCAAGGGCATTTTGGACTTTTAGAAAAATCTGAGAGCATGAAGTGGGACCCACTACACTTGAAATGTGATCATGCCCATTTATGAGACTTTTCAAAAAGTTCAAAGTATTTTTGGAAAAAAAATTGTCTGTACTTTTTATTAAAATTATCTTGAGGCTTTTTGCTTCACCATATCTTTTTCTTTTGCAAAAAATTTCATGATGCAAAATTGCAAGCTTAGCAAAGCACAAGCCTAAATTAGGGTTCTGACAAGTCGGCGAGCTGGCAGTCGTCCAGGGCACAGTCAGCAGCCGACCGGGCGGACTGAGGGTGTTGGCCGCTCGATGTATAGAAAGGTCGGTTTGCCTGCTTGACACTACTGGGGGGTCATTCTGGACATAGATTATGCTAATTTTATTGTTGCAAAGTTTTTTCCTCTAGTTTTAACATTTCAGCAAAGGAAGAAATTATTCCATGACTTGAGGCATTACTTTTGGGATGACCCACATCTGCATAAAGAAGGCGCGGATGGGATCGTGAGAAGATGCATACCAGAGCATGAGCAGAAGGATGTCCTGAGAAAATGTCATGACAGTCCTTACGGAGGACATCATGCTGGTGAGAGGACCGCGCACAAGGTTCTTCACTCAGGTTTTTATTGGCCAACTCTCTTTAAAGATGATATAAATTTTGGCTTGTCTTGTGATAAGTGTCAAAGAGTTGGTAATATTAGTAGAAGAAATGAAATGCCTATACATTACTCTCTAGTCATTGAGCCTTTGGATTGCAGGGGATTTGATTTTATGGGCCCCATTCCTCCCTCACAGAAGTACACTCACATTTTGGTAGCGGTGGATTATGTAACCAAGTGGGTTGAAGCAATCCCCACTGATAGTGCTAATCACAAGACATCTTTGAAAATTCTTAAAGATATAATCTTTCGTAGGTTTGGTGTACCAAGGTACCTCATGACTGACGGAGGATCACATTTTACACATGGTGATTTTAGAAAAGATTTAGCCAAGTATGATGTCAATTATAGGATTGCTTCACCCTACCACCCTCAGAAAAGTGGGCAAGTTGAGCTCACTAATAGAGAGATCAAGTTGATCTTGCAAAAGACAGTAAATAGCTCCAAAAATAATTGGTCCAAAAATTTAGGAGATCCTTTGTGGGAGTATAGAATAGCTTACAAAACCCCATGGGCATATGATACGTCCCAAACGTATCTATAATTTCTATTTGCTCCATGCATGTTTTGTGTGATATAGCTATGATCTAGATACACTCTCATACACTTTTGATCATATTTGGACTAACTTATTAACTCAGTGCACCACAGTGCCAGTTCCTGTTTTCTGCTGTTTTTCTAAGAGTATCGCTTTCATACGGCGAGAGTCATTGGTTCAAATCCAATAGTAGGTAAAACCGGCCGAAACCCTCGCTTTTGCCAGCATGACAGCAAGCACATACTGGCATCAAGGAGTAGAATGACCAAAGCATCGGCTGCTTCAACTTTTTTGTTGCCTTCTTCGACCGAAAGACAAGGTACCCCCCTCTTTTTCTCTTGCGAACCTACGTTGAGCTTGGGACAACCCGCGACTGGCATAGGATATTTCAAAAGCGCCAGGATCCATCCTTGTTACGAACCAAGAGCACTGGAGAAGCGAAGGGGCTCGTGCTGCGACGAATTCCAGGTCTCCCCCATATAAAAAATGCTCCAAAATTTCTGGAAAATCGGATAAAAAAATCAGCGCAACAGAAGCTTCCGGAATCACCAAAGTGGGGCCAGAGGGCCACCACTAGGGACCCAGGGGCCACCTGGCGCGTCTTACGGTCTGGCCGCGCCAGGGGGGCGCCTGGACCACTGGTGGCCCCCCTTGTTGCCCCCCTTCGCCTCTTTATTCCCCGTGACACGGAACCTCCTAAGACAAAACCCTTTATCGCGATCTTTCCTTTGTTCCGCCGCCACTGCCCTCCAAGATCGGGACCGCCAGCAGACCTCTTCCGGGCACCCAGCCGGAGGGAGGATTGACCTCCGGGAGCTTACCCTCCAGCATGGACGCTTCCCGTATGTGCCGTGATTAGTTTCCCTTGGACCATGGGTCCATGATCAGTAGCTATGTGATTTTCTCCTGCCCTCTTTGTTCTTCATGGTTTAGACCTCGTGAGCTGCCCTACATGATCGAGGCACATACGTAATTTTAAGTTGTTGCTATGGTGAGTTTGCTGGGATCTGATGGATTATGAGATTATGTGCAGATTGTGATTGAGTAATATATTTGGTTCTTATCTTTTATATTATTTGTTCCTAAGTAATTCTTGCATGTTCTCCGTTGCTGTTATTGCTTTGGCAAAGTAGTAGGTAGTGACTCCAAGAGGGAAAATTATGCTCGATTGTGGGTTCATGCCCCCCGATGACACGCTTGAGTGACAGAAACATGAGTCTAGGGGATGTGTTGTTGCCACAATGGTGAAAACAATGGATATTGTAACCGCGGTTGGAAGGATTGTTTACTTTACGCAAAGTGATTTTTAATGCAGTTGTCTATTGCTTTGGGTTTACACTTTTGGTGGTGCTCGCAACTTAATATCAGCGAGATGTTCTGGATAGATATCTCAAGGTGTATGATTAGTAGTAGATGCACTTGGATTTCGGTCTACTTATTTTGGCGTACTTCCCATGCTTTTGAGTCTCGTCCTTTCTTTGTAGCATAGTTAGCATTGCGGTGCATTTTTAATACTGTCAATTGCCCAGCCGTAATTTTTTTACCTTGCATAGCAGTTTTATCGTATTTTGGGAGAGAGACATCACTAGTGAACATCACGGGACCCCAGTACATATTCTCATCACTGTTTACAGGCTCTTTTATTTTCCTTCTTTTACTTTCTAGTTGCTATCACCATTATCATTATTATTTGTTGCGTTGATCCTTTGTGAACAGCAAGGCTGGAGAGATTGACAACCTCTCTGTACTCGTTGGGAAGCAAAGTAATTTGTGTTGTGTGCAGGTGCACGTCAGTTGCGCCGTTGACACCTACTTATCATCTCCGGAGTCCTACTGGAGACAAACCTTGGTATCTTCGCCGAGGAAAATTTGCCGCTATCCTACATCTCACCTTCCACTTGGGGTAACCAACGAGGAGATAGTATCAGCATGTATCCTTATAAGATGGTCTATGGCAAAGCTTGCCATTTACCTATGGAGTTAGAACACAAAGCTTTCTGGGCAGTTAGAGAGCTTAATGCTGAATCCAAGCTAGCTGTCGAAAAGCGTATCATGAACTTGACTTCTCTAGATGAGTGGAGAAGTGAAGCTTATGAGAGCGTGAAAATGTTTAAAGAAAAGGTAAAGAAGTGGCATGATAAGAGGATTTTGAACTGGGAATTTAATGTTGGTGGTAATTTTTTGTTGTATATATCTCGTTTCAGGTTTTCTCCAGGTAAATTACTTTCAAAATGGAAAGGACCGTACCATATTGAAGAAATTTATCGTTCTAGAGCCATCAAGATTAACAATTTTGAAGGAACCAAATCGCAAGTCGTGAATGGACAAAGACTCAAGCATTACATGGAGGTAGACCATATCAATGTGGAGGTGGATGTGATACAGATAGCTACTCATGAAGAACATATTGCAACATTGTGTCAGACACCTGGTGGGCTAGTATGTAATATGGTAAGAAAACTTCACAAAAACATAAAACTTCTGTATAATCAGTTTTTGAAAAATAAGAATAATTCCAAGCCAAAGTGGAGCCAGAGAGGAGTTCCCGATGGGCTATTCGCCCTGGTGGAACGGCCTGCACCCTGGCCGCACCGGGAGGCCGCCTGGTCCACAAGGAGTCCGTCTTCGACTACCCTTTGGTGTTTCACTTTCCTTGAGATGTGACATGGCTTCCTCAATCTCTTCCAAGGACACGTTCCTCGTCAACATCATCAACCCTCACCTTGTGGAGGTGACAAGGCATCCTCAAGCCCTTTTGGTGGAGGACGGTGTAACACCGCGGGTGTCACACTACAGTAATCACCTACAGTAATCACTTTTACTGTTGCCAAGTCACCATGATTAGGCATATGATGATCACCTTGACCAAGGATTGTTCAAATTCAACCCGATTAAAAATTCCCAAAACAAAGTGACAATTTATGTTCAACCAAAAATTGTGCAACCAATTTTGTAAAATTCCAAATAATCAGTGGTTCATGACCATATGGATGTGGGGATTTATTAAGCTATTTAATAAATCAAACAAATCAAAGTAGAAGCCAAAAGTTCCTTTTTATCAGTTGCAGCTCTAAAACAAATAAAAAAATATTTTATAAAAGCCCCAAACTTCTTGTGCACCGTTACAATGTGCAACACAAATATAGGAACAAGATTCACCTTGGTCAAAAATCATTTAATAAGTAAATAACTAAAACGGTAGCTAAAGAACCTAGTTAAACCTTGGCATTTTATTTAGTATTAAAATGAATTTAGTTGTGACCCAAACTTTTTGTAGCCATGTTATATATTGTATCCACAATATTGGGACAGTTTCCACATTTTGCTAAAAGCACTTGATAGCTAAAAGAAAATATAAACAGAAAACAAAAGCAAAAAAGAAAACTAAAAAGGAAAACGCTCAACTTCGTCCAGGGAAACTTCTCTAACACCCCCATTGGGCCCGGCCCACCCCCACCTCCCCTTCTTCTCCCCCTGTTCACCCATGGCGTGGCAGCCATCCTTGGCGCCTCTCCACGCCGTGGCGGCCATCTAGTGGATGCCGGCGGGTACAAGTTCCCCCGAGCCGCCGCCCCCACCCCCCTATCCACAAACCGTAGCTGCCTCGCCCTTCCCGTGAGCTTCCCGGGGTACGGCCACGCCCGTGGACTCCCTAGCGCCGCCGTGGCGCCACCGTGGCCACCGAGCTCCCCGGTGCGGGAGAGCATGTCAAGGAGCTCCCCCGAGCACTCCCGCGTCTCCTTATGTGCTCGGTCGTCGCCGGAAAGCCCCACCACGCGCGAATCGCGCCGCCGCTTCGACCACAACCGTCGTCTTCTTCATCTACACACGGTGCTCCCGAACTCCTCAGCCCTCCGTGGCCGCAGCATCGAGCTCCCCGGTGAGCTCCACCCCCATTCCCCTCCATTTCCCCGCCGAAGACGCGCCGTGGCACCCTCCGACCCACACCGGTCGCCGCCGGACGCCATAGCAGCGAGCTCGAGCTCGTCGAGCTCGGCAGGGCCTGCGCGCGCTCCGTCTCGCCTCGGCCTGCCTCGCCCGCACCCCCACTAGCCGCGCAGCCCTCCCCTCGCCGCTCCACCGCGACCCCCTGGCCGGAGTCACCTCGCCGTTGGGCCACAGTCCATCGCCGGCGGCCACAATAGGCCTTAACTGTGGGCAGGCTAGGGCTAACCCCCGCTGACAGTGGGGCCCCACCCCCTAATCCCCCTGTTAAAAAGAAAAGAAAGAGAGATTAGTATATAACCCCCCCTTAAGTAAAATTAGAAATAGAAATAACCCCCTAAGACTTACAAGTGGGCCCTAGATGTAAGTTAATTTAATTAACCGTTACTTAAATTGGGTATTAGTACATGTGTCATTGACTGTTGGGGCCCACTGGTTTAATCAGATAATTAAATTGCAATTATAAAAATGTGACTATGACAGGTGGGCCACCCCCACTGTTTTATCAATTGAAAATATAATTATTAAATATGCCTATGACATGTGGGACCCATTGGTCAGTAGGTCCCACTTGTCAAGTTTGACCTGGTCAAACTAGTGTTTTGGATAATGTTCTGTTTTAATTATGAAAGAAATCCAGAAAATTATTTAAATTATTTAAAACTTTGAAATTCAATATCTTTTAAACCGTAAATCAGATGGAAAAACTTTATAGATAAAAATTGATCAGAAAAATATCACAAACCCGGATACGCTACCCATACCACCACCACACCCCTCTAACAATCCGAACCCGAGACATTCCCCCTCCGGTTGCAATGTCCGGTAAGCGACCGGAACCGGTAAAACTTGCCGGATGAAATTGTTCTAAACATGAAAGTTGTTCAGAATCAATCAACGAGAACGGATACACTATCCACATGCCTGTTAGATGTCTCTAACACTGCAGACATGGAACCTTCCCTCTCCGGATCATCGGTCTGGTAATCAACCGATACCGATGAATCATCCCCAGATAATTTTCCGCTCCAACGTAAGCACCTAGCACTGCGTTAGAACACCGCCAACACTGTGTTTGCCATGTCTTGAATTTGTATTGCTATTATTGTTGTGTATTTACCGTTTCTCCCCCTTCATTCTCCGGTAGACCCCGTTGCTGTCGCCGAAGACAACATCGAGTACGACTACTTCGTCGACGACTGTACCCTTACTGTCGAGCTTCCAGGCAAGCAGAGCCATTTTCCTACCCCAGATATCGCCTATCTTTTCTGTACATTTCTTGCACTAGGCATATGCTGCTGCTGCTACGTTACAATCCTATTCTATTGCATAGCCAGTTTTTGTCGCGTCTTGATGTACTTTACTTTATCCTATGTTGCCTATATAAATATAATATTCAGCAGTGAACCCTGCACATTGTTAGCTAGGTTTAGAATAGAGGGTCGTGATCACTCTGGTGAGTGAACGCGGATTACAAAATATTATAACTGCAACAGGTACGGATCAACGCAGACGCCCTAGGGAACCTACAACGGCGAGACTCTGCCGAGTCGCTTCGAGTTTGACTTACGAGTGGACGGACTCGTATTTCACTCTCGTTGGCACAGTAGCGTAGCATCACTGGGATGATACAAGGGTATTCCTCTTTAGTTCATTCTGCTGGTGTCTCGGCACCACCGGGGTGATACGAGAATATTCCTCTTTAGTTCATTCCGCTGATGTCTCGTTCGAACCTCTCCAAGTGTACCATCGAGGGTGATTCCTCCTGGTTTCACTTGATGGTAGGCACTCGAATCAACTGGTGTCCTTACAGGTAAGGAGTCGGGTGACCCAACGGTGTCCGCGCAGGGTATCTTAGCGGAACGACAGGTCAGGTGTATTCCACCGGTGTGCGGCGGGCCTGGTACTGTTCGTGTCCGAGAGGTATCTTGTTGTATGAAAGTCGAGATCTTCAAAGAGCAAACGCGAGACCAAGTAAGGAGACGATTCACCTTGTTGGTAGCTGCACGAGTTGGTGGGACGTCAGGGCAGGCACAGATGTTACTGGTGGACCTGACTGCTGTCGTTGTCCGCGACTCACCCAGAAAGGGGCAACGATAACGGTTGTCCCGATAGAAAATAATAAAATGACTAACCGTTTAGGTGGATGACTTGAGTGGGTCGACGTGCCCTATACGCACTACCTCCACGTGGGATTACGGTGTGGGCCCTCCGCGTTGTGGTCTCGTTCGAAAGCTCTGAAAGACATCCATTTTCAGCATTGTGGTTGCTCGGATCATGCTGCGACACTGCATCCACTTGGCGCACAACGACCCGGAGTGCGAGAGGTGATGGCCCATTGTCGGGACCCGAGGTTTGCGTATGTAATTCCAGTCACAACTCAATCATATGGAGAGCCGAGAGTCGTACCCACTTGTCTAAGCAGACAAGGCCAAGAACAGAACACTCTCGGAAAGCATCGAACGTGAGGGGCATCCCATCCAGGCTGGATGATCAACTGATATAGGTCCTCATCGCCCGCTCACAAGTCTAAATGATTATGGGTGGTGAAATCCCATACTCATAGACAAGTCTCCTCAACCATATTATCGATTGAATTATAACACTTACATAAACAGACTCCAGCCCGATCACTTAGTCGGGGTCTCGGGCGGGCTCAATCATACAACAAAGTGTGCCACATGACAGAGTCACGAGCAATCGCATCGCGATGCCCCAAGCTGCGCACATCTAAGGGCCACAAGGTGTATAAAAGACCTCCGGCAAGAACTCAACTAAGCTATCAAACCCCACACTAAGACATGCACGTTATAATCATACACGCAGCATACATGTCCAGTGTAAACAGCAGGTAACACAACATGAACTCTACAAACTCATAGTCTTTATAACTTCTGCTAAACAGAGCAGACATAGTAGTTGTATTACAAGTAGAGATCACATGGCTGTGATCCAAGATTACATCAAACATTAACGGAAGAAAATTATGTCTTAGTAAAGACAAGGTTAACAAATGTCTTAAGAATCCTGAAAGAAAATACAACGACCCTCCAAAGGGCACAGGCTGTTGTCTGGAACTATACGACCTGGTCCACGTCGAGCTCGAGGTAGAGGCCACCATCAGGGTCAGTGGTCTCGTCTCTAAAACATAGAATAAGCAAACATGAGTACAAAGTCGTACTCAGTAAGACTCACATAGGAGCTATACTACTCATGCACATGTATCAAGGCAAAGGGAGGTGGGTTTCATTGCAGAAGTGCCAGCTTTGACTTGGCTACTGCTGTACTACGAATACCAGAAAGAGGTAAGGAGCGTACATGAGTCCACTACATGTCTCCAACCAATTACACCACTATGGTGCCTTCCTCGACTTCCCCACGAGAAAGCACACCATAGCACTCACGCTTATCTTGGCAAGTTTTATAAGTATCCATTGAAGTGGTCTAATAATCGAGCATAGTTTTCCAAGTAGTCCCTTACCGCGGACGCGGCTATTCGAATAGTTTATTAACCCTGCAGGGTTGTACTACTACGCACATGAAACTATCAGTTACCGCCGGGATCTCTTCACCCTTCAAGCGGGTGTCGGCGAGGATAAATTTCCACAAATTTTACCTCACAGCCAACTCAAATTCATTGGAGACGCCTATCTGGGCTAGAGTCCACATCGTGAACCCGGCCGATTTAAAGATGTGGTCCCAGAAGATGTGTGCAGGGTCCCAAGCCGGTCTGAATAGTCGTTCTTCCACTTCGCAGACCGTGCCACAGACCTACCAGAACTCCGAACTACCGTGACTCATTGAACCGAGAAGGGGTGACTTAGTAGGTTGAGCGGGGGTCCATGTGCCCAACATGTGGTAGTACTCTTCGTCTTGTATCACTACACAAGAACTCGGGCTTAAGGCAGTGTTCAACGAGACAACCCACTGTGTACTCCTACACAGCTTCTCATCGTTCACCTTGTATTAGGCTAGATTCACCAACACAATTTCACCTTCTTCAACATGATTGCTACCATCCCGACTCACAGATCAAAGTATCCTCATTGTAACACTCTAAGCATGCAAGAAGCAGTAACAGTTGCAGGGGCCACATGATATCAATCAACTCCAACATCTGCTAGGATTGTGGTTTGCTTTATTACTATGACAAGATGATAGGTCATGCAAAGGAATGGGTTCAACTATGCGGTAGAAACGCATCATGGTAATCATCCTAAACAATGCATAAGAGAGACTGAGAGGGAAGTGGGATTTTATCGACATGATCAATGGGGGTTTGCTTGCCTTGCTGACGATACACGGATCTTAATGGTGGTCTTCTTCTTCGGGGGTGATCACCGTCTCGGAGGCACAGTTACCGGCACAAACATCAACAAAGGGGGGGCAACATTGAATGTAAATGCACAAGAACATGCTTATGTTGTCACATGATGTGAAGGGTATTGATTTGTGGCATATTTGATTTAAATGAAGTGTATTGCATTTGAAATGCAAATTCAAACTCCATATGTTGTTCAAATTAGCCAAGTTGCATTTGCTAGTGTTTGATCATTGTAAACCATCTTGACATGTGTATGATATACTTCAGATGTACAAGTGATCATGTTTGCATTGCATTGGTTGAAGTTGGAATAGCATTTGAATTCAATTTGAATTAATTCCAATTATACCAAATAGCAAAACCTACTGGTCCCAATTAAAGATCAACTCAAACATGGTTGAAAGTTGGATATTTGGATAGAGCATTTTCTGGTGATCATTTTTCATATATTATATGTTAAATTTGGAGTTCATATGAATTAGTTATTAATTATGAAAGTTTATACTGTTTTTTGGAATTTCTGACTTATTTTTAAAATGAAAAGGATTTACTGCGTCAGCCTTGCCTCAGCATGACATCAGAAGAGGGCTGACTAGTGGGGCCAGGGTGTCAGCCTCGGTGGGTTAATCCCCTGTTTAAAATAAACAGGGGGATTAGCTTAGGGATGGGCCCACCTGTTTGTTTTTGCATGGTGCGCCATTTTGAGCGTTGATTGCACCGGGATGAAGCCCGTGCACTTCCGCACCACGCAGACGAAGCAGTCATCGACGGGGGAAATGGGAGCCACGCTGACGAGCAAGAAGGCGGCGGCCGGAGCCACTGACCACGGCGAGGTGGCAATTCCAGCCACGGGGAGATGCGCGGAAGGGGGAAAATCAAACAGGAGCTCACCCTGGTTCATTCCGTGACGACGGTGCGGTCGAGGACTAGCTGGTGTGGAGGAATCCCTTGCCGGTATAAATGGCGGTCGGCGGTGGGGAATCGAAGGCGACGGCCGCTCCAGGGGCTCCGCGACTCGATTGGGCGTGCAGAACGAATAAGACGTCGACGCCGGTCTTGATGGACACGTCGGGGCGGCGAGGAGAGGCCGTTGGCCACGTGCTGTGCTCGGCAGTGCTCCGGTGGCTTCACTGTCGGCGGCGATTCGGAGCGAGAGAGAGGGGAATGGCGACTGGAGAGAGAGGGGAAGAGTGCGGGGTGAGCTGGGGGTCCTCGTGGCGTGCATAGAGGACAGGGGAGGCTCTAGGGGGACGTGGCCCTCGCCGGCATCGGCATGGCAGCCACCAAGCTGCTTGCCATGCGCGGGGAAGACGACAAGCCCCGGGTGGGCTTGGGCCGGGGGGGTTTAGTTGGGCCCGAGGCCTGTAGGGATGGGCTAGCTTTTCTTTTTCTTTTTATTCTCTGTTTTTCTTTTTTTGTTATTTGTTTTGCCCTGAATAAAATAGCAAGGCAATTTATAAAATCCTCCAAATTTTTATGTGGCCTCACAATATAATAGGCTAGCCACTTATAAAGTTTGGGCATTTTTAAAATTCAAATAATTTGAACTTTAATTCAAATAGGGGTTTAAATTTAAATCCATGCTCCTGTTTGAATATTTGAAAAATCCATGAGCATGGGGTTGGTCCCATATCACTTGATATGTGATCACACTCATTTATGAGACTTTTCAAAAATGCAAAAGGAAATTTTTGGAGCAACTTTTATTCTGGCCATTTGAATTAAATTCATTTGGGGGGGGGGTTTCTTCTCGCATTTCAATTTCTTTTTGAAATTTTTAACATGAGTGCAATGTAGCTCTTGATCCTAGCACATACCTAACTTGGGGTTGTGACAACTCGCCCCCACTCAAAAGAATCTCGTCCCGAGATTCAGAAGTCTGCGGGAGGAAGGAGGGGTATTCGGCACTGAGACAGTCTTCTCTTTCCCACGTGGCTTCTTTCTCAAAGTGGTGAGACCATTGCACTTTCAGAAACTTAATGTTCTGATGACGAGTGACACGCTCTATTGAATCAAGAATACGAACGGGGTACTCTCGATAAGAAAGGTCATCTTGGAGATCAAGCGTTTCATGGTCGACTTCGCGGATGGGGTCCTTGAAGCAACGCCTGAGTTGTGACACATGGAATACATCATGTACTCGGGAAAGGTGTGGGGGTAGTTCAAGTTGGTAGGCAACTTCTCCACATTTAGCAAGAATGGGGAAAGGTCCGATGTAACGTGGGGCCAACTTGTCTTTGATACCGAATCGTTGGGTTCCCTTCAAAGGAGTAACCCGAAGGTAAGCCTTCTCATCCAGATTGTAGCTTTCTTGCCTATGATGACAATCATAGTAGCTTTTGTGACGAGACTGGGCTGCTTTCAATTGATCACGAACAATGCGAACTTGCTCTTCTGCTTCCATGATCATATCCGGTCCAAAGAATTGTCTTTCACCGGTTTCTGACCAGTTAAGGGGTGTTCAACATCTTCGTCCATACAGGAGTTGAAAAGGAGCCATGTTCAGACTAGATTTAAAAATATTGTTATAAGCAAATTTGGCGAATGGAAGAGACTTCTCCCAATTCTTTCCGAATGAGATAACACAAGCTTTGAGCATGTCTTCAAGAATTTGGTTAACCCTTTCAACTTGACCGCTAGACTGAGGATGGAAAGCTGTACTAAAGGAGAGATGAGTTCCCATAGCATTCTGAAAGCTTCCCCAAAATCTAGAGGTGAAAAGGCTACCACGATCAGAATTGATTTCCAAAGGAACAACATGAAGAGACACAATTCTAGAGACATACAAGTATGCTAACTGGCTCGAAGTTATGGACTCCCGAATGGGAAGGAAGTGAGAAACTTCAGAAAGTCTACCCACAACAACGAAGATGGCATCATTTCCTTTCTGGGTTTTTGGAAAGACAGTGATGAAATCCATACTAACTTTGTCCCATTTCCACTCGGGAATAGGAAAAGGTTGAAGAGTGTCAGCAGGTCTTTGGTGTTCTGCCTTACTGCGACGATAAACATCACATTCAGCAACAAATTGAGCAATGTCTCTCTTCATCCTGGTCCACCAAAATCTCTGGCGTAGATCTCTTTACATTTTTGTGCTACCGGGATTAATCGAAAGGGGTGTATCATGAGCTTCCTTAAGAATTAGCCTCCTAAGATTGTGTTTTCGTGGTACAACCAATCGAGTGCCAAATAAAACGACACCTTGATAATTCATGGAGAAACATTTAGCAACTCCGCTAGCAATGTTCTTCTTGATCTCTCGAATACCACTATCACGTTTCTGGGCGGCTATGATTTTATCCTCAAGGTTTGGTTTCGCCACCAAGGTAGAAAGATAACCATGAGGAACAATCTCGAGATTGAGCTTGCGAAATTCCTCATGAAGAAGTGGTTGATACTGTTGTAACATGAGGTTGTTACAATACGACTTACGATTTAGTGCATCAGCCATGACATTGGCTTTTCCTGGGGTGTAAGAAATTCCTAAGTCATAATCTTTTATCAACTCAATCCAGCGTCTATGCCTGAGATTAAGATCTGGCTGGGTGAAAATATATTTGAGGCTTTGGTGGTCGGAATAGATCTCACAACGATTACCAAGGAGGTAATGTCGCCATGTTGTCAGGGCATGAACTACGGCAGCGAGTTCAAGATCATGGGTAGGATAGTTCTCTTCATGTGGACGCAACTGGCGTGAAGCATAAGCTACCACATGTCTATCTTGCATAAGTATGCATTCTAACCCTTGCCGTGAGGCGTCACAATAGATCTCGAAATTCTTTTTGGTGTCTGGAGGCGCAAGTACGGGTGCAGAACTCAATCTTCTTTTTAGCTCTTGAAAGCTTTTCTCGCACTTGGGGGTCCATTCGAATTTCTTATCTTTCTTGAGGAGTTCAGTTAGAGGCTTTGCATCTTTGGAGAAGTTCTCGATGAAGCGGCGACAATAGCTTTCTAAGCCAAGAAAACTCTTAACTTGCTTAACCGATTCAGGCGGAGTCCACTCAAGGACGGCCCGAACTCTCTCGGGATTGACAACAATGCCTTTGGCAGAATTCACGTGGCCTAGGTAGGTCACTTCTGGTAGCCATATTTCACACTTTGAGAATTTGGCATATAGGCGATGCTCTCTAAGTTTCATCAATTCCAACCTAAGATGTTCTGCGCGTTCTTCTTCGTTCTTCGAGTAGATGAGAATGTCATCAAGATAAACTACAACAAATTTATCTAAATACTCCATGAAGATCGAATTCATCAAACGCGAGAATGTGGATGGGGCATTGGTTAAACCGAAGGACATGACGGTGTAATCATAAAGACCATAATAAGTAGTAAAAGCCGTTTTTGGAATGTCCTCGTTTCTGATTTTTATGTGATGATAGCCTAATCTCAAATCCATCTTGGAGAAGACAGAGGATCCAGCAAGTTGATCATAAAGATCATTTATCCTGGGTAGTGGGTCCTTGTTCTTTATCGTCGCTAGATTTAGCGGGCGATAGTCTACGCACATCCTTTCTGTTCCATCTTTCTTCGTTACGAACAGAACAGGGAAACCCCATGGCGATGAGCTAGGGCGGATGAAGCCTTTTGCCAACGAAGCTTCAAGTTGGATTTTGAGCTCAGCTAACTCACGTGGGGCCATTCTATATGGGCAACTGGATATTGGGGCGGTTCCTGGGATAAGATGTTCCAAAAACTCGAGAAATCTGTCAGGTGGTATGCCTGGCAGCTCTTTTGGAAAGACATCCGGGAAGTCACGAACCACCGGAATATCTTCAATGTTAGTTTCCAAGTTCTAGTCTTGCCTAGTACACCATGTCGTGCCTTCCATACTAGTCGCGGACTCCTACGTCGGTGCTTGGTTGGGCCAGTCGTGGGCCTGTCGTGGCCTCCCAGCGGGCCTTCTGTCTTCATATGCGCTGGGTATCCTCATACGCAGGAGTCGTGGGGTCACCCCCTCGTCAGTGCAACTGAAAGGAAATAAAAGAAGTAAATAAGAACAGTGTAAACTATGATGGAAATATGGAACGGGATCCCATGACTTGCACTAGCGATGTCTCGAACTCAAAAGACAAATAAACAACTATGTTGGGTGAACAATTTATAGCTGGGAAATTGACTGAATTATAAACGCAACGCAATGTTGATTATGCTACTAGAAAGTAAAGAGGCTCAATTGTATGGGCATTACACCAAAACAAGTAGACCGTGCATCCATCAGCATCTACTCATAATCATCCTCCTTGAGACACCTCTCCACAACATCTCGCTGGTATTTAGTTGTGAATCCCAACCAAATTTTAGACTCAAAGCAACAGACAATTGCCTTACCACTCTATGTGTAATGTCAGTACTCCTTGCAACCGCAGTTACAAGCACCGCTATTTTATCCGTGGTGGCAACATCACATCCCCTAGTCTCATGTTTTTGTCACTCAAGCTAGACATCGGGGGGAATGAACCCACAATCAAGCATAATGCTCCCTCCTGGAGTTGCAATATACTACTTGGCGAAAGTAACAAACGCAAAGGAGAACTTGCAAGAACACTCAAGAACAAAAATATAAAGCTAAACCAAATATATTACACATCACAAACTGAACATAATCTCATAATCCATCAGATCCAACAAAAAAGGCTTAGCAAAACAGGAACTAATACATAGGTGCCTTGATCATGATAGGCAACTCACAAGGGATAAACATTGAAGCACAAGATTGGATAGAAGACATCATCTAGCTACTGATCATGGACCCATGGTCCAAGGGGTAAAACTCACGACGCATCTCGGAGGCGATCATGGTGATTGAGAGGCCTCCGAAGGTCAATCCTCCCTCCGACAGGGTGCCAGGACGGGTTGTTCTGGCGATCCCCAAATCGGAATCACGACGGCTGCGGAACAGTCGATGAAATCTCGTAATGGGGTTCTCCTCGCGGGCTTTTGGAGAAAGGGCTAAATATATGCCAAAGGTGGTCCTGGGGGTGACCCCCTGGCCCAGACGGCCAGGTGGCGCGACAACCCCCTGGCCGCGCCAAGGAGGCGCCTGGCCTGAGTGTGGAATTGCCTCGGTGCCTCCATCGGTCTTCTGGAGTCTTCCGACTTGGATATTTTTTGGTATTTTTTCTGGAATTTTTTAGTACTTTTATAATTGTCCTTTTTCTGCAATGCAGAGATAATAACAGACAGAAACTGGCACTTGGCACTGAATTAGTAGGTTAGTCCAAAATGTGTTGTAAATGGTATGAAAGTGCATCAAAACATATAGCAGTATCACCAAAAGAAGCATGGAGCAAGCAAAAAATTATAAATACTTTTGGGACGTATCATATGCTCATACATCTTTGCCTAGAAGAAGGCTTCGGAAGCCTCATATCGCTCAGCCCGCGCTTGCGGTGCAAAAATGGCCTAGACGTCGGTGATTATCTCATAAGAACCCATCCTCTCAAAACACTTCTGTAGATCAGCCTCCATGGAGTAAAACATGCCACTCTAAACAAGGTTGTAATCATCCGACTTGGAGTAATAGACATTCCTCTCATGCTGAGTAGCGTCGGCTGGTGGTGCATCACCTATCGCGGCCTCTAGTACGTATTTCATCTTGAGGGGAATGAGGGGAATCCTCGGAGTGAAGAACTGATGCGTCCAAAATGCATCACTATTTTGTATCATAATTTACAACTATTCATTGATATATTTCACATTATGATGGTTCTCTCATGGAGTTTTGGCTTGTTTTACACAGTTATAACTTTGCTGTGCCGAAACAGCAGGCTCAGGAATCAGCAGGGAAAAGTGCACATAAAGTGAACATATCAGCACATCTCCAAATGACCTGAAAATTTCAGGGAATTGTTTTCAGAAGGAATAAGGAGGGCACACAAAAGATCACCCAGAGGGGGCCACCAGGCCACGATGCGCCCTGGTGGCTCCAGCCACCCCCAGGCCGCGCCACCTGGCCGCTTGGGTGGGGGGGCCACCTCATGTCCTCTCCTTCGCCATACAGACCCCTCGTAACATAATTCTTCGGGGGGAAAGTTGGATCAGAAGTTCCACCGGCGCTGCAAGGCGGAAACCTACAGAAAATAAAAGATCTCTTTAGCAGGCAGATTCCGCCGAGGAAAATTCCTCTTGGAGGGGGAGATAGTCCTCATCGTCATTACCATCGTCACGAGAATCATCGAGATCATCATCACTACCCTCTCCATCACCAGCACCATCTCCATCTTCATCCCATATCACTTTACCATGCAATCTGAAATGTACCTTACACTATTCATCCCATGTACTTTATCGGTGTTGATTACTACCTTGTGGTTGATGCTATTGAGTTTTTTTGGAGAATTATTGTTATGATCAGATTGTTCACCATATATATTTATCACCTCTGGTCATGATATCTTTTATGTCTTGTGTGTAGTCACTTTAGTTCTTGAGGACATGCGAGAAGTCTTGTTGTTAGTGATCATATGATGTTTTTTTGCGAAAAAGTAGTCATATGATGTTGAAGTAATATGTGTTGGTTTCATATTTAAGTTGTGGTATCATTCTTCTAGTGGTTCTATCTGAACGTCGACTACATAGCAGTTTTCCTTTTTAAGGACCTAGGGGAAGGCATTGTGTATAAACAATGCTTACAATGGGTTTACGGAGTGACATAAACTTGAAACTCAGTTTGCACACGTATTTGATCCTAGAGTTTATTTCTATGGTTAGGTTTATTTTAATTTCTCTCTTGTATTTGTGGATGCTTGCAAGAGGTTTAATCGTAAGAGTGAACTTTTCTTAGTCTAGGTGTTGTGCTAGCGTAAGTTCACCCACACAACACTTATCCCAACAATACATAGTACTAGACGAAGTATGGCGAATGTAACTTGACCACCTCTCCCGTGTGTCCTCAGGAACGGTTTAGTCTTTGTAGGTAGATTCCCGAGGCTTATCCTTTGTGTTTAAAAGGATCGGGCCACTTGTTTCACATCTTTATCATTTACTTTACTTGCCTTTATTTACTTGTTGACTATTGCGAAAACCTATGAAAAGTTGCATGGGGCATCCCCAAGCTTGAGCTTTTGTAACTGACGGATCTTCTTTCATCATCTTCCTTCGCACACTTGAAAACTCCTATTATACGAAACTCATCATAAGCTGATTAGAGTGGTTAGTACCCATAATAAACTAATTTTCCTTTACTAAAAATAAAGATTTTGATGAAGAGATACTGTTTTTCAATATTTCCAAAAAAAGTTGCAAAGAAAAAGCAAGCTTAAGATTTGCAAAAATGGAGGAAACACAAAAAAGGGCAGAATCTGGGAAAAACAGACCAAAGGGTAGAACATAATTTTTTTGGGGCACTTCTGAAACTCAAATAAAAAAACTCTGAAGAGATGGCAGAAATTCAATTTTATAGAGCATACTTTCAATAAAATTTAGATCAAAAATATGATCTAGTGATTTTAAGTAGATTTTTCCGTCAAGCAGACATAATCTGATTTCGAGACACCATGTCACAACTTTTGATTTTTCTTGCAATCGGAGGCTAAAACTTGGCGCAAAGCTTAAAAATAAAGATACAATGATGTTGATATAGTAGTAACACACATCAAGTCCACCATAACTGAAAGAACAAACTGAAAGTAAAGATAACATGGGGTTCCTCCCAAGATCTCTTTCTTTATAGCCATAAAGATAGGCTTAAATTTTTAATGAAGCTCTCGTAAGAATAAGAGTTGAAGCATAAAAGAGAGCATCAAGAAGCAATTACCAACCACATTTAAGTCTACCCCACTTCCTATGAAAAGGTATCTTGTAGAGGAGTAACTCATTAAAGCATAAAGATATTAGCATAGGAAGGCAAAACAAGTGCAACTTCGAGACTTCCAACATAGAGAGAGAAATCTTGATAAAATTGAGATATCTATAAGCACGAGTTCCCCTCTCATAACAATTTGCAGAGGCATCATGAATAAAATAAAAAATATAACTGTCACATAAATCATTCTCATCATGATCCGCATGCAAAAATGTATTCTTACTAATAAAAGAAATATCAACTGTCACATCACTAGTGGGTAAAGGATTTGCAATCCTATCATACCCAAGTTAGAGCTTTCCATATCATCATTTTTATAGTTGGTACCAAAAATAGTGTCAAGATCATAAGTAGCATTATCATCATTTTCCCAATCACAAAAAGTAACATGCATATGATAATAAAAATCATCTTCAATAGTGCCTACATACTTAACATCGGGATAATAATGAAGGCAATAAAGTTCACCATCTTCTTTAAACTTACAACCGTTAGGATAAAAGTTGATGGGAGCAATATGCTCAGGCCAGGTTGATACCCATTCTTCTTCCTTCTTGCTCCTCTTCCTCCTCTTCTTTTTCTTCTTCTTAACTATAGGAGGGAGTGGTTGGAGAGGAAGCTTCTCCACATATTTTGGTTTTTCATTATAACAATAGGGGGAACTTGGGAGAAACTCTCCTTTTTATTAGTGAAAAAATAAGAGATATTTTTATACTTTTTTAAAGGTCCCTCCTTTCTAATCTTACTTACGTAATCATTTTCATGGAAATTAACAACACAATATAGATGGCATTTTTGCAAAGTGTAGTTTATTCCTAAGTCATTATCATCTAGCCAAGAAGTTTTTTCTGATAACTCTTCACACATAAAAAATAAAATTAGTTCTTCATAAATATCAGAATTGATCATGTTATCACACAACTCCTTAACAGTTATGTTTTGAAAGTACATGCATTGAAAATTAAAGTGACCCTCTATACCACAAAATTCACAAGTAAAAGGATAAAGGTAACACAATTCTCTAGCAATTTCATTTAAATCTCTAACCCAAGTGATTGTTCTTTCATTCTTATGTTGCTTACAATACTTCTCTTCTTCAATCATAGGCCTTTCACAAGGTCTATCCACTCCACAAAACATTAACATGCTTGTATAAAACTTCATTTTCAGGAATTGCATCACGCATGTTGCAATTATCATTAACAATTTCATTTTCTTTGCAAATCTCTCTAAAATGATCATGATGCTTGATCCAATTCTCCATAGGTATATTAAGAAGTGAAGAAAAATATTTGAGGAAATCAACAAGGAGTTGAGAGTCAAGCCCAAACTTAGCACTAAACTTATTAAAACTTGCAGTTTCAACAAAGGACATAATGCAATCATACTCATAATTTATACCTGACTCTTTACCTTTGTTGATCTCCCTATCATCAGTATTGCGTTGAATTCTTTCAAGGAGTTCCCATTTAGCATCAATCTTTTCGTTTGTGAAATGACCCATAGAAGAAGCATCGAGCAAGTCTTTATCCTTTCGAGAGAGCCTCGCATAAAAATTAGTAATAATTATATCTTTGGGGAGCCCATGGTTAGGACATTTTAGAATTAAAGTTTCCAGTCTCCCCCAACCTTGAGTTATGCTCTCTCCTTCATGAGGATTGAAATTATAAACATAATTCCTATTCTCATGGACTTCATAAAGAGGATAAAACTTGGAGTAAAAGAGAGACTTGATCTCTTCCCAATCCAGCAGGTGAGAATCATCTAGTAGCCTATACCATTCCAATGCTTTTCCTTTCAGTGACAAGGCAAATAATTTCCTCATGACTCCATCTCTTGTCAAACCTGCAATCTTAAACAACTCACAAAGTTCTGTAAGTTTCAACAAATGAATACTAGGATGGACTGTTCCATCCCCTGCATAACAATCATTGCTAATTATTTCAATTATCCCAAGTGGTATGTCGAATCGGATACATTCAGTAGTGTCGGGACCCGGAATATGCATATGTAATTCCAATCACATATGGAGAGCCAAGATCCGTACCCACTTGTCTAAACAGACAAGGCCAAGCACAAGACACTCTCGAAAAGCTCGAACGTGAGGGGCATCCCATCCAAGCCCGGATGATCAACTGAGATGGGTCCTCATCGTCCGCTCACAAGTATAAATGATTATGGGTGGTGAAATCCCATACTCATAGACAAGTCGCCTCAACCATATTATCGATTTAATTATAACACTTACATAAACAGACTCCAGCCCGATCACTTAGTCGGGGTCTCGGGCGGGCTCAATCATACAACAAATTTTGCCACGTGACAGAGTCACGAGCAATCGCATCACGATGCCCCAAGATGCGCACATCTAAGGGCCACTTGGTGTATGAAAGACCGCCGGCGAGAACACAACTAAGCTATCGAACCCCACACTAAGACATGCACGTTATAATCATACACACAGCATACATGTCCAGTGTAAACAACAGGTACTCATGACATGAACTCTACAAACTATACTTCTTTATTGACTTACATATAGAGTACACAAAGCGATCACATCACTGTGATCCAACATTACATCAAACAACAGAAGAAACTTAGTTCTGAGTATAGAAAAGTTTAACAAATGGCTTAGAGAAGCCTTGTAAACATACATAACCCTTCCACAAGGGACCAGACTACTGTCTGGAACTATACTAGCTTAGTCCATGTCGAGCTTTAGGAAGGTGACTCCATCAGGGTCTGGGTTCTCATCTAAAACATAAAATAAGGAAACGTGAGTACAAAGTCGTACTCAGTAAGACTTACATCAGATCTATACTACTCATGCTTAGGTATGAAGGCAAAGGGAGGTGGGGTTTAATATACAGAAGTGCCATCTTTGACTTGGCTAGTCATGTACTACGAATACCAGAGTGAGTTAAGAAGCGTACTTGAGTCCATCTATTCTTGATCACCACATCAATACACTACCATGGATTCTTCCTTGACTTCCCACAAGGAAGCAAACCATAGCACTCACACTTATCTTTGCAAGTTTTAGAGTAACCGTTGAAGTTGTCTAATAATCAAGCATAGGTCTCCAAGTAGTCCATAACCACGGACACGGCTATTCGAATAGTTCATTACCCTGCAGGGGTGTACTTCTTCACACGCGTGTCATCACTTATCGCCTAGAGTTCGTCACCCTTCAAGCGGGTGTCAGACGTGGATAAACACGAAGGCACTACCCTAACATCACCTTCTCTAATCCAGGAGTCGACTATCTGAGTTTCTACCGCTCGAGAGTCCGGCCGGTTCAACGAAATGGACTTAGATGGTTTCACTGCCTCACAGGTCCAGCCACATATCTATATGATGCCACTTTCATTCCTTCTTTTTCTATGCATATGCCATATGGAAAGCCCGAACTAGTGTGACTCCTGGAATGTATCGGGGTGAGTTAAGAGGCAAAACGGGATCCCATAAACCCTACATGTGGTCATACTCTTTGTCTTGGATTACAACACAAGAACTCGGGGCTAGGGTAGTGTTCAACAAGACAACCCACTGTGTACTCCTACACAGCCTCTCATCATTCACCTTTGTTTAGGTCAAATTCACCAACACGTTAACATCAGCATCACATGATCATTCCATCCCGACTCACAAAAAACTAACCTCACGATAACACTAAGCAACAATAAGCCGTAACAGTTGCAGGGGCCACATGCTCAACATTCAACTCCTAGATCTGCTAGGATTGTGGTTTTGTTACTACTGTGAGAAAATAATAGGTCATGCATCAGAATGGGTTCAACTAAGCGGTAGAACATATCATGGTGATCCCCTAAACATGCATAAGCGAGACTGAGAGGGAAATGGGTTTTTATAGACATGACCAATGGGGTTTGCTTGCCTTGCTGACGATACTCGGGTTACTGGTATTCTGCTTCAGGGGTGACCTCCGTCTCGAAAACGCTCTTATCGAATCAATCATCAATGAAGGGGGACAACATCGAGAGAAAAATGCTCAAGCACATGTTAAGGTGGTGACATGATGTGTATGGTACTGACATGTTGGAAATTCCATTTAATCGAAGTGTATTGCAAAGGAATTGCAAATTCAAACTTCAAATTTGAATTCAAAGTATGCCATATACACATTTTGTTTTTTTCACCCATTTAAAAATGGTCAAACATGAAAAAAAATTTCATATTCATAATCCTTGCATTTTTCTGATAATTTTTCGTATATTAGTTGTTTAATTGGGAGTTAGGATGAAATTTATATGAATTTTTGAAGTTTAAATGATTTTTTGTAATTCTCTGATTTAATTTAAATAGAAAAAGGACTTATTGCGTCATGCTGGCATCAGCATGACATGGGGGGGGGGCTCTGATCTGTGGGTCCCAGGTGTCAGTGTCTCAGGGGCTTAATGCCCTTTAGTTTATTTTAAACAGGGTCATTAGGGGGCCTGGCCCGACCTGTCTGTGGCACAGGGGGGTGGAATAAGGGTCGATTAGCCCTTAAGCTAATCGGGCCATGTCACGGCTGTCGGCGTTGAGTCGCCGGTGGCCACCCGAGACGGCGGCGCACACGGGCATGGCGTTGGAGGGCTCCGTTTTGGGCGTGGCTTGCACCAAAAGGAATCCCTTCCTCGCACGCTTCCAACGGAGCTGGACGATGCCACTAGGGAGGCCGGAGTCGTCGGCGGCGAGCAGTCGTGGCGGCGACCGGAGACGATGCACGGAGGCGATGACGATTTTGGGCACCAAATCGCGCGCTGGGAGAGGGGAAAGGAGGGGGACCTCACCTTGAGTGCGGTGGTGAGGACGGAGATGCCGTAGGGGCACTAGAGACGACGAATTCCTCGCCGGCGTGTGGCGGCCGTGGCCGAGGAAGATGGCTTGATTCGTCGTCGTCGGAGCGCTCCAGCTCGCGGGCGTTGGCGGGATGTCGAAGTCGATTACGGCGGATACGAGGGACACGGCGGCATGGCTCCTCATCGACGTTGGCTACGCTGGCACGATAGCGTGCTCTGCGGCGGCGCTCGGGCAGTTGCTAAATAGTGCAGGAAATAGCGAGGAGGGTGAGCCAGAGGAGGGGAAAAGGCACGGGGGGTTCTAGGCGTCTCCATGGCGCTCTAAGGAGGGAGGGAAGGCCTAGGTGGCCTCGTCGTCGCGGTGGCGTCCACGGCACGCTCCGGCTCGACAGTGAGCTGCTTAGGGGGAGGGGAGGAAGAAGACAACGTGAGGGGATGGGCTAGGCCGGCCAGATGGGCCAGGGGGAAGAGTTGGGTCTCTTTTCCCCTTTTTTCTTATTTCTTCTTTTTTATTCTTTCTGTATTTTTGTTGATCCTTGATAAATAAATATCTAGGCAATTTATAAAATTCCCAAAACTTTTAAATGGCCTTATGTGTCATACTACTAGCCACTCCCAAATTTTGGATATTTTTGAACTTCAAACTATTTGAATTTCAATTCAAATAGGGGTATTATTTAATTTCCAAGCCTTTTTCTGGATTTTTGAAAAATCTTGGAGCATGCAGTGGGACCCACTTCACTTTATATCTGATCATGCCCATTCATAGGTCTTTTCAAAAAGTTCAGAGGAATTTTAGGAAGAAAGTTTTTTCTGTCCATTTGAATTAAAATCTTTAGGGATTTTATTTTTCCGCAATTCATTTTCTTTTGAGATTTTTCACATGATGCAAAGACTCAAGCTAACCCAAGCACATATCAAACTTGGGGTTGCGACAACTCGCCCCCACTCAAAAGAATCTTGTCCCGAGATTCAGAATTCATCGGGAGAAAGGTGGGGTACTCAGCACGGAGACGGTCTTCTCTTTCCCGTGTGGCTTCTTTCTCGGAGTGGTGTGACCATTACACTTTCATAAACTCTATCTTCTGATGACGAGTTCTACGCTCTGCTGAATCAAGAATACGAACGGGGTACTCTCGATAAAGGTCAATTTGGAGATCAAGCGTTTCATGGTCGACTTCGCGGATGGGGTCCTTGAAGGAACGCCTGAGTTGTGACACATGGAATACATCATGTACTCGGGAAAGGTGCGGCGGTACTTCATGTTGGTAGGGAACTTCTCCACGTTTAGAAAGAATGTGGAAAGGTCCAATGTAACGTGGGGCCAACTTGCCTTTGATACCGAAGCGTTGGGTTCCCTTTAGAGGAGTAACCCAACGATAAGCCTTCTCATCCAGATTGTAGCTTTCTTGCCTATGATGACGGTCATAGTAGCTTTTCTGACGAGACTGGGCGGTCTTCAAACGATCACGAATAATGCGAACTTCCTTTTCTGCTTCGTTCATCATATCCGGTCCAAAGAATTGTATTTCACCGGTTTCTAACCAGTTTAGGGGTGTTCAACATCTTCGTCCATAGAGGAATTCAAAATGAGCCATGGTCAGACTAGATTGGAAACTATTGTTATAAGCAAATTCGGCAAATGGAAGAGATTTCTCCCAATTCTTTCCGAATGAGATAACACAAGCACTGAGCATGTCTTCGAGAATTTGGTTAACCCTTTCAACTTGACCGCTAGACTGAGGATGGAAAGTTGTGCTAAAGGAGAGATGAGTTCACATAGCATTTTGAAAACTTTCCCAGAATCTAGAGGTGAAAAGGCTACCACGATCATAATTGATTTCCAAAGTAACACCATGGCTAGCAGTTATAGAATCGCGAACTGGAAGGAAGTGAGCAACTTTAGAAAGTCGATCAATGACCACGAAGATGGCAACATTTCTTTTCTGTGTTTTTGGAAAGCCAGTGATGAAGTCCATACTGACTTTGTCCCATTTCCACTCGGGAATAGGCAATGCTTGAAGAGTACCATCAGGTCTTTGGTGTTCTGCCTTTATGTGACGACAAACATCACATTCAGCAACATATCGAGCAATGTATCTCTTCATCCTCATCCACCAAAATATCTGGCGTAGTCTAGGTACATATTTGTTCTACTGGGATGAATCGAGAGGCGAGTGTCATGGGATTCTTTAAGGGTGAGTTACCTTATATCCCTATTCTTTGGTACTACCAAACGATTTTCAAAGAATATTGTTCCTTTACTATCTGTGTAGAAACATTTAGCAACTCCGCTAGCAATGTTCTCCTGGATCCGGCGAACACCTCATGCACGCCTTTGGGAAACTATGATTTGATCCTCAAGATTTGGTTTCGCCACCAACTTGAAAAGAGATCCACGAGGAACAATCTTGAGGTTGAGTTCGAAATTGCTCAGGAAGAAGTGGTTGATATTGTTGTAACATGAGGTGGTTACAATACGACTTAAGACTTAGTGCATCAGCCATGACATTGGCCTTGCCTGGGGTGAATGAGATTCCTAAGTCATAATCTTTGATCAACTCTATCCAGCGTCTTTTCTTGAGATTAAGATCTGGCTAGGTGAATATATTTGAGGCTTTTGTGGTCGGAATAGTTCTCACAACGATTACCAAGGAGGTAATGTCGCCAAGTCTTCAAGGCATGAATTATGGGAGCGAGTTCAAGATCATGCGTAGGATAGTTCTCTTCATGTGGACGCAACTGGTGTGAAGCGTATGCTACCACATGTCGATCTTGCATAAGTATACATCCTAACCCTTGCCGTGAAGCGTCACAATAGATCTTGAAATCCTTTTTGGTGTCTGGAGGTGCAAGTACGGGTGCAGAAGTCAATCTTCTTTTTAGCTCTCAAAAGCTTTCCTCGCACTTGGGATTCCATTCGAATTTCTTAAATTTCTTGAGGAGTTCAGTTAGAGCCTTTGCAACTTTGGAGAAGTCCATTGCTCGGGTCAAGGTAGTAATCAACTGCAGCGGCCGATCAGGCAAAACAGTAAAAGCACAAAAGGAAACGAGGGGTGAGATTATATCATTACAGGATAACAAACTTCCTACGGTAAGACAGTAATTGGAAAGGTTGCACCGCACTAGCATATATGGTGGCTATCGTTCTAATAGAGTAGAAGTAAGATCCAAGAATGCACGTGACATCGTGTCATAAGTCTACTATCCACCTACTTATGACAAACATAACACAACCTTGTTCTTCTCTCCGTTTCCCTGGACGAAGAAAAGCACCCAAGGCACTCACACGGTAGGAAAGTTTTAATTATGATCCAATTTGATGTTATTCTATGAACAAGGAGTAGGTCTCAAGTCGTCCGTAACCGCGGACACGGCTTTTCGAAAAGACTTAACCCTGCAGGGGTGTACCAACTGCCCATCATAGGCTTCGCATGTACGCCCGGTTTCCACTTGGCTAGGTAAGTGCTTGAAACTCCGGAACGTCAGAGTCCCTCTAACTAACAATGCACAATTCCGGGTGGCCCCCGGTGAGTCGACATCCAACTGAAAAGACGGTCGCGCTCTCGAATCGGTCTCTACCGTATGGCTAAGGTCGGGTTAAGTCTCACCTAAATAACAGGGGACTTCCCTAGCTCACCAGTGTGGACCAACCAGAGGAAATATTTCTCCGTTGGTCCGGGTTGTTTCGAAAACTGCTAGGGTACCAACCAAGCACACACACGTTTGCAAATAATAAAATCAGCTCGGTCCACCACTAGAACTGTATGAGGCTAGGTAGGTATGACAAGGGGGACCCATAGAACACCACACATGATTAGGCACGCTCTTCAAGAAACACAATACCCTAAACTCGGGACCTAGGTGACTCAAATGGAACAAAACACCTGGCGGGAACAGCCCGGTCTTCCATCCTTCGTCAAGTATAAATTAACATCATAATAATAAATATCAACCAACATCTTTAATAACATGATATCCCAACCATAGTATAGGGTAAAGCAACAAGTTTTCCTACTCATACTAAGCAATGGCTGAGCAGCGGTAACTTAGCAATTGCTGGGATGTGGGGATCATGGCTGTTTGGTTTTGATGGTGGTATAAGCAAGGTGGATAGGATCAAACAAACGTTCTATACTACAGCTAGGCAGGTAGGCAGAAAGTTATCAAGTAATTTGTAAGAATAACATTTGTAAGAATAATTTCCTTGGGGAGCTCATGATAGGGACATTGGAGCATTAGGGATTTCAATCTCCCCTAATCTTTGGCAATACTTTCTCCGTCACGAGACCAAAAGTTATAAATATAATTCATGTTTCAATGTATTTCATGAAGGGGATAAAACTTTGTATAAAAGAGATACATAAGCTCTTGCCAATTTAATAGATGAGAGTTATCGACAAGTTTATTCCAATTCCTAGCTTTACCCTTCAATGATAGAAAGAATAATTTCCTCATCACAAAATCTCTAGATACACCAGGAAGCTTAAATAAGGCGCATAATTATGAAAGATAGCGCAAGTGATCAGCAGGATATATATCTCGTACATAACGATTAGCCATGACATGATCGATAATACAAGTTGGTATTAAAAAATGGACAATTTCAGCAGTGGTGAGAGCCTTCTCTACCACATGTGTGGTGGGACGACTTCCCACAAGCAGTTTCTTGTAGTTTTGTTTGTTGTTCATAACAAGTTGGACCCTATCCTACATTTTTTGGGCGAGAAACACGCTCCACTCCACCCTACAACACAACATAGGTGTCATGCTTATCTTTGATTGTGTGATCTTTATAATTTATAGCTCCTGTCATGCTTAGCTCTTAGTTTTCATGCTTATTATTTTTAAGAGATTTAAATTAGGTTGTTGCTTTTGGAACTCTCTTGAGTTATAATGCTTATCTTTTTTAGAGGGGAGTTGGTCTGTTGCACTGAGTTGTGTGTCTTTACTTGACTAGCTAATTGAGGTTGCTATTATAAGTAAAGTAGCAACTAGCAATAGTTTTGAGGTATTTATTTGAGTAATGTTCGGACTTCTAGTGCCAAGGGATTTAGCTTTTTAGTGATAGGTGTCGTATTTTGGGCAATCCGTGTTTATTTTCCAACATTACAAAATAAAAAGTTGAGAACTCAAGCTACTACATGGATTGCTAACCTCTAGAGGGGTTGGAATATATAGAGTACCCTCAAGTACCATGGACCGAGGATGCGCAAGGATAACCAAACCCCCATAAAGTCCTCCTCGGGGTACTTGACTCTTTGTGAACCTCCTGATTAGATAGAGAGTTACCGATAGTAAGTGTGTGAGTTCCTTTGACTAATGCAAGTATTCGATTGTTGGCACTTCCACCATCCATATTTTTCTAGTCTCTTCATTAACGTGCATTACCCTTTCTCACCTTGAGAGTTGTGCAAACTTCGCCGATGCATCCAAACCCTTGGGATGATACGATCTGCCATCATAAACCTCATTATATCCTTCCTCAAAACAGCCACCATACCTACCTATCAAGGCATTTGCATAGCCTTTCCGAGATACATTACCATGCAACATCCATCATCTCATGACTTGATCTTCATGGCATACATGCTTTTGCTTGATCGTAGAGCCGCATGCTAGTTGGACATTGCCCTTATCATTGCTACATGACACACTAGTATCATTGCATATGCTTCTACACTAGAAAAGGCATATATTCACATACATCATGATAGTTTTCAGATTTCTTTATGTTGAGTACTTATTGCAAAGTTTGAGATCTTCTATACTCTTGTAAAATATAGAGTGTTTCCCTTAAAGTGAAGAAAATATCCCAAAGAGGACAAAATAAAACATATCAAAAGAGGACAAATTAAAATATCCAGAAGAGGACAAATCTGAGTTAAATAGAAAGAGCCAATGAGACCACAAAAATAAAAAAAATAGAGATAAGAAAGAAAAATAAAAATACAAAGAGACAAAGGAATATTTTACTCCATAGAGATTTTCATATCATTCATGCATAACTATGTGCGGATCCTTACACTATAGAACTTGGATTGTATATTCCAATGATGAGTGTCCTCAAATAAGCTCTAGGTCTTCGTGAGCAAGCAAGTTAGTGCAGCCCCACTTGTTCCATTGGAGAGCTTTCCACAGCTCACATGTGCATCCGTTGCATGGCAATACCTACTCCTCACGTCAGATCTATCATTTGGCTTTCTCTCGCCTATGATTTTCCTCATTGATGTGAGCCTTTCACACCTTCTTTGTCTTCCTTCCCCATCATTATTCTATTTTCCATCCTAAGTGCCAACATATCTTCCTTGCGCTCATTCATTGCAGGAGTGGTCAAAATCGAAAGGGAGAGGATCAGTTTGACTTGTGCCTGACTAGTGGTCTGGGGACGAGTCAAAATAAGATTCCGAAGGAGACCAAGTGTGAAGTTTTAGTAGATTGAGTTCTCAGTCAAACTATATATTATTTTTATGTTGTAAACCCATCTCCCACTTCTTGCACGCAAACACCATTGGGGACATTCGAGTCACGGACAGCGAGAGCTCTTGCACCTTAATGTTCTTACTTTGCTAGTTTCAATACTAGATATAGACTCTTGCTAGTTATTTTACTGACTTGAATTGCATATCTTATTTGTTTTACTTTAAAGTTCATATGTGTTGGTAGCATGTCACCACAGAAATTATCTTTGTTGTCGTTTACCTACTCGAGGACGAGCAAGAATTAATCTTGGGGATGTTGATACGTCCCAAACATATCTATAATTTCTGCTTGTTCCTTTGTTATATGGGTGTTATTGCTATGTGTTTTGCTACACTTTCATAGATTTTTCAACGTAGTTGCACTGACCTACTAACTCAGTGCACCCAGTGCCAGTTTCTGTGTGCTGATGTATGTGAATTGCAGGTTTATAACCATATTTACAATTCCCGAAAAAATTGCATAAAAATATATAAATAATCTGCGTTCTAGAAGACTCCAGACGCCCGAAGGAGAGCTGGAGAGGGTCCACCCCCCTCCTAGGGGGCCTGCCCGCGCGGCCTAGGAGGAGGTCGCGCAAACAGGCCACCTGGATGGGTGGGACCTCCCCTGGTGCCCCCCTTTGGCCCTATTTTTACCCACGTGGAGGAATCCCTGATTCCACAACTCCTTTTTCCAAAAGCGATTCCGATCTCCGCCGCCATCGCCAACAAGCTTCGGGGGAACAGATTTCCTGTGCCGGCACCCTTCCGGGACGGGGAAGTGGCCCCGGATTCACCTCCATTGTAGTTTCTCCTCGTGTTTGAGGTCTTCTACAATAGCTACGTGGTTAATTCAATCTCCCATGATGTGATCTTTATTGTGATCATAGGCTATGTTCACCTACAGTGATCCCATTATGTTTCCCCTTCTTCTATGGATTGGATTGATGTACTCATTTCATCTTATCTAGTATAATCTCTGAGACCATTGTGACAACAGTCTATTGGACATAGATTAGAAGGATAGTTTCATGAGTGATTTCCTCCTTTGTGAATTGATTGAAGATTGCGAGTCTCTTGGTGCTTGTCTTTGACTATCCTTGAGATATATTGTGGTGATTGTGGTACTCTCTTTGGATGGCCGCGGTGACATTGGGAAATTCATAGATGAGAACTATGAACTCTGAGGTGTGCTTTTGTAGCCCTACATAATTCTCTTCCTCTCTTGATCACAAAGGAGTTACCTTGTACGTCTCCATTGCATGTTTTCGTGGAAATATCATGTGATTAGAATATTTTAATGTTCTTGGGAGTTTCCACTAGTGAAAGTATGAATACTAAGCCTTGTTTCCACCATCGCAATACCGTTTTTGCTCACGTATACTACTTGCTACCTTGCTTTAATTTTTATTACATATTTATATTACCTTGATTTGCCACACCTATCACCCATATTTTACCATCTCTCCGCCGAACTTGTGCACCTATACAACTCCTAGTTGTATTAGGTGTGTTGGGGACACAAGAGAGTTCTCGTTTCTTAATTGCAGGATTGCTTGAGAGACCATCTTCTACGTCTACTTCCCTAAGTTCGATAAACCTTAGGTCATACACTTGAGGGAAATTGTTGTTGTCTTACAAACCTCTGTGCTTGGAGGCCCAACATAGTCTACAAGAATAGAAGCGTGCGTAGACATCATTTCCTAACGATAAGAATGAACTAATACCTCAAAAAAATGTTATTGGTTATAGAATGTGTATTGATTTCAGGAAGATGAACAAAGTAACCAGGAAGGACCACTACCCGCTACATTTCATTGATCAAAGTGTTTAAAGGTTATCCAAAAACACTCACTTTTGTTATCTTGATGGGTATTCTAGCTTCTCTCAAATTTATGTTAACACTGTTGATCAAGAGAAGATTACTTTCACTTGTCCCTATGGTAGTTAGGCTTATAGATGTATGCGTTTTGGTTTATGCAATGCCCCTTCTACCTTTCAGATGTGTATGTCTGCTATCTTTCATGGTTTTCTGAGGAGATTGTGGAGGTTTGCATGGACGATTTCTCCCTCTATGGAACCTCCTTTGACAACTGTCTCCACAATCTTAATAAAGTTTTGCAGAGATGTGAGGAGACAAACTTGGTGCTCAATTGTGAGAAGTGTCACTTCATGGTTAACGAAGGGATCGTTCGTGGTCACAAGATTTCAGAAAGTGGAATCGAAGTGGACAAGGCAAAAATTGAAGCAATCGAGAGGATGCCATATCCAAGGGACATCAAAGGTATTCGTAGTTTCCTCGGTCATGATGGTTTCTATAGAAGATTTATTAAGGACTTCTCTAAGACTTCGAGACCTCTCACTAATCTCCTTCAGAAGGATATTGCTTTTGTGTTTGATGAGGATTCAAAGGAAGCCTTTCAAGTTCTTAAGAAAGCCTTAATAACTGCTCCTATAGTCCAACCACCTGATTGCAGTTTGCCTTTTGAAATTATGTGTGATGCTAGTGATTTTGCTGTTGGGGCTGTTTTAGGACAAAGCGTTGATAAGAAATTGAATGATATACATTATGCTAGCAAAACCCTTAATAGTGCTCAAAAGAATTATGCTACTACTGAAAAATACTTTTTAGTAGTAGCATTTTCTTGTGATAAGTTTAGGCAGTATATTATTGATTCTAAAGTTATTATTCATACTAGTTGGTGTCTCTATGTGAAATGGAGCTTGCTGCTTTTCTCCTCCTCCTAGCTGTGGAAAATGGATGGATGGATGGAGCTAATGTGTGCAGTGTATGTGTGGGTGCTCATCCCTCTTGCCATGAGCACCCTTGCCCCTTTATATTTGATAGTGGCAAGGGGAGCCAAAGGCAAGAAGACAAAGGGATGAAGACAAGGGGGTGAGGACAAAGGGATAAAGACAAAAGGTACACATGTGATGTGATGTAATGTGACACTACACAACTACACTATTCGTGATGTGACTGATGATACCATCCTCTTGTCTTGTCGGATGGGACGCGTCGGTTCACCCCCGGGCAGACGGTCAGCGAGTTGTTGGCCGGATGCGCGGGCAGCCAGTTGCGGGTAGTCGGCGAGCTGGTAGTCGGCCAGGGCGTTGTCGACTACCGACCGGCCGGACTAAGGGCGTTAGGCGCCCTATGTCTTGAAAGGTTGTTTCGCCTTCTTGACCCTAATGGGAGGTTATTCTCGCGAAAATAGCCTCCGGGTGACTCGATGAGTCATCTGGAGGGTCTTCTTTGTTGTTGGAGATGTTTGTCGGATGCAGAGCCTGCGCAACTTTCTTCTTATGGGGGCGTGCAAGCGCACCCATTGGGAGTAGCCTCCGAGCCTCCGGGTGACTCGGTGAGACATCCGGAGGGTTTTCGCTGTTTTTTTAGTAGATGGTGTTGAAGATCTCAGCAGGTTTTTTCCCGGAAATGATCATGCATAAGACAGAGTCAGTGAGTATAGACATATCAACAAAAAATTCCAATGCATACTTATGCAGCGTGAGGACGAGTCGGCTTTGACCGAGCCCCATAGTCATTTTTCGGTTCATTCCACCCTTCGGCTTTTGCTCTTTTTAGCCGGACAGTCGGGTTGCGGTATGTAGCTAAAATCGAAGAGTGGGCCACAAGATAGACTGTATAGTACTTGACTTTGGAGAGCAAACTCGACCGAGAAGACATCTAAAAGGAAACGACCGGGTCGCCCAAGTTGTTTTCTCTTTGAACGTCTTTCACGTGAGGCAACCACCAACTTTTGCTCTTGCCAGCATTACAGTCGGCTTGCGGTCTGCAGCTGGATAGAAGAGTGGGCCTTTAGTACCGTACATACTACTAAGCCGTATGCGGGAAAGAACGATTTGGGTTATCCAGTCAACCCGGAAAAAGCCGGTCCCAGGCTAAGCAGGAAGCCAACTGGAAATAACACGGAGCTAACCCACAAAGACTACTCAGGTTTATCCGTCATACTTGTTGTGAAAGCGGGATATTGAGTGAAGACTCAAATTGCAATTTTTGGCACAGCCGAAACACCCACTAGGTGTAGCCTCTGAGTGACTCAAAGAGTCGGGCGGAGGGTCTTCACTATTATTGTAGTAGACGGAGCACTCGATAGGCGCAATCTCCGATCCTCCAGGGGATTCGAAGAGTCGGCAAAACTATCTCTTGTGGGCACTCCGGGAACATGGCTTGTCATCCGGGTTACACCCACATGAAATTATTATTATTTGAAGACGTCTGGCCGAACAGATGGCAGTCGGTCCAGCGACACAGTTTTTCGCAGTCGGTTGGAGAATAGAAAGGCAGCCGGTCCAGCGACTCTGCTCATTTTTTCCCATCACGCAATCGGCTAGCCGAGTTGGAGCAGCCGACAGCATCCCATCATCTTTTATTTGGGCATCCGGCCTAGAGCCTCTTCTCTGAATCTTCCTTTGCCTTTGAACTGTCATAATTTGCTGTCACCATGGGAGGTGCACTGATGAAGACATCACTAACATTGATACAACCAAAAGTACCATTAATTCCTCTACATTTAATCAAGAAATGAAGTCAATACAAAGGGGCATAATTGTGTGATGTACAAGAAGTTATTTGACGTCACTTTTGGCCCAAGAGAAGATAGAGACCAAGTTCTTCACGTCATGGACTCAGATTCGGACTGTAGAGATATAACCAACTTCAAACAGGCTTTGTTTCTACATACGAACACCAAATTTGGTGATTCTTATTGCTGGTGATAGCTTATCTTGTGTACTTTCTAACCCAATTGGTTTCACCATAAAAGAACTCTTGAGCGATGAGATATTGTGAAAATGGTACGACCTAGTAGCAGAATCCGAGTCAAAGTCCAAATCAATAGGTGTTGCATCACCTCTGCATGGACCCAAGTGCCTTGTACGACGTAAGTTCGATTTTAGCATGCCTTGGGACGTGCTTCCACCCCCTTGTACTCCACCCTTTAATCCTATATAAGTAGATCAACACCTAGGGTTTTCCTTGAGTTTTGTTTAGTTAAAAGTTAGTCATTGCAACATCGTATACTTCGTTTGTGTCCTACGACCATGCCAAGACATGTTTGGAGCCCCAACTTTCATCTATACTTCATCATATACTCGCAATATTGAAATTGCTTTATCATAGTTCTTGCTTGTTCTTCGATTGCTTGCAGGAACTACACCTTCCTCGCTAGGCTGATCCTTCATCGGCGTGGTCAATAACCTTAAGGAGATTGATTTAGCGATTGCTAAGGCGCAACATCATTGCATGTTAGTAGTCGAGTCGTCAAAGTCGAGTGCATCAAATTCATAGTTATCCTCCCATCGAAAGATCGGGACACCCAGCCTCTATCACACACCCGAGAGCTCGGAACAGGCGCAGCCGGCTTGGGTAGGGCGCGGCCAGGCAGGGCGCAGCCAGCCAGAGCTCGGCGCAGCCGGCGTGGCCAGGCGGGCTCGGCGCTAGTGGCGTGGGTGCTGCCAGGAGAGCGCGCAGCCGGCGTGGAGGCAGGGTGCAACCCTAAGGGACGCTAGCTAGTTGCGGCGGCAATCGGGCCGGAGCTCAAGGCGACGGGCCCTGGGTGCAGCCGAATGCGGGGCAGAGACTGCTGCGCGCAGTCGGCAGCGCAGGAGCGAAGAGCCAGCCGCCAGCCTCGCAGTTGTTGGGGGGTGCTGCCGAAGTCGGAGTCGGCAGAGGGGGCGCAGCCGATAGTAGGCTCGGCCGGCCTGGACGGAATCGTGGGCGGAGGAGGCGAAAGGCTCGGAGGGAGTCGCGGCCTTCCGAGCACTCGGGTGTGGGAGGGGCATCCGGAGGTTGGCGGGGCGCGCACACGGGAGGAAACCGGGCGACAGAGGATGGATCTGGAGGCCGCAGCCGACGGGCCTGCGACCGGAGACGAGAGAGGCTAGGAGCTGGGGTCCGCGGCAGGACTCGGGCAAACCGAAGGGCTTCCTATCACGGGGATCGAGGATGCTGCAACCGGCCACAGGAAGGAGGCGCAGCAGGGAGGCGGTGGCGAACACGACATGAAGGTGCAACGAGCTGTCGGGCACCATCCCGGTGAAGGGGCGCATGGGGCATCTAGGTCCAGCGTCCCCAGGGCAAAAGGGCGAACGCAGGCAGTTGGCGGTCGGGGCGGTTGGAGACAGGAGAAGGCGCGACGCGTGTGCTCATCCATCTATGGGGCGGAGGCGCGATGCCAGGGAGCTGGAGACGGAGGCCGGGGTCTCCGCTGGGTGCAGCGAACACAGAGGCGAGAACGCGCGTGCGCGCAAGACGGAGCCCGCGGGCGAGCGGACAAGGCATAGGAAAACCTGGCGGCACCAGAAGCAGGTGGACGGAGCTGCTGCCGGCCAAGCCCGCGCGGCCGCAGACGGAGGAACGGGAGGATGACAGATGCGGGAGCCGCAACCTCAACTGATGAGGATATCTCTATCATTGATACAAACAATAGCACCACTACCTCCATATCACTACTATTAAAAGGGAATCCGCGGTCGTCGTCGTGATGGTTCAACGAAAATCTACTTACCAATAGAAAAGGGTGCTCATCAAATTTACCCTTGAAGTTTGCAAATATTACCCATCATGCCACAAACAAGTGAAAATAACGGTTCAAAAAGATTTAATTTTTTCCATATGTTTTTTTTAGCGGGTTTTTCATATGTTTCTTCCCGTCGCTCGGTTGGAACCTATGCCAAGGCACCTTCCTGGGCCTTAGCCTCCCTTATTTTTCTATTTTGTAAATACGGTGCATTTGGCCTCCTACAGAATGGGATTGCTCTCATGAACTCCAACGTGGATTTAGAAGGTAGCGACCTGTCTTATCAAAAGAAAAAGGTAGCGACCTGTTGAGTTGAGTATATCCTTGTGATATGAACAAGTTGTACTTTATAACTGTTTACAAAAGAAAGTGTAACAACGAAAGCTTACTACTACTACTAGCGCACATACGTTCAAAAATCAAAAATAATACGGAGTATTACTAGCGTACATTCTTTTCTTCTACAAAGAAGATTACACTAGCGTACATTGTTTGGCCTTCAGATAATGCTGGAATCATACGTGCCAGGAAAGTCTAAGAATAATTCAGATCAACTCTAATCGGAATTCCACAAAACCGGTTTGGAAAATCTGAAAAAATAAAATAAACGGACCACGTTTTTGTGCTGATCATTTTTAATTGAAACCCGATACTACACGAGAGAGTTTATTCAGTTGTTACATAGTCACATCTTGCTTCTATTAAAAAAACAGTTCCATCTCGCTTCCTTTTATCCAAACCCATTAATTAAAACACAGCTGCAAGTTGAAATCTATAAGCAACAGGAAGGATCGATAGAAAAGGGTAAGGAGTTGCGAATCATGCTAATGTAGCTCTTTACCGAAATACAATTTTGCAAATCTTAAAAAAAGTTGAATTTTTTGTGAGTATACATAGGCATGTACAAAAAAAAGACAAATATTGCTTTCAAATGGGCTGATTTTTTTGTTATTGGTCCGGAATTTTGTTTTTTTGTCCCGCCTGGATATTAATATATTTTCAAAAGAAATTTACTCGTTCATGTGGAATACATACAAGTTTCCACATAAATGTTTTCAATTTTTTTAAAACTTAAAAATATATATTTTTCAAAATATCAAGCTACATGTAGCCCGAGCTACATAAATTCACACTCAAGGACTTGCTTCCTTTTATCCCCATGGTAAAAAAACACGACATTCTTATATACATATGAGCAAGGATGGAAAAATTAAATCCCATGCTATAACGGATTGTGTCGACGCATAAAACATGACCGCTGCTAAGTGAACTCTCGACCTCAACCCAATAGTCTCAAACTCCATCTCTTCATTATATCTCACTCAAAGAAAATACGCCCCTCTTCTTTCAACCCACGATAATGCGAAGCAAAAGGAGGGGCCAACGAAGGACATGATCACTGCTTCCTAAACTTTGTACTACATGGTACGAACACCAACAATCAATTTTTTAAACTGCTGACACTAAGCGTCTCTATTTTAAGACAAAGAACATTTCCAAATTTTCTTGGTTACAAAAAATGTTTATGGTTTTAATATGTTCATATTATAGAAATTATGTTCAAAAACTCGTGTTCAAAACATAAACCTTCAAAAAAATCCCATCATAATGAAAAAAACATCAAAATTTGATGATTATTCCATGCACCACTACTCTTCCATCAAATGAAAGATGTTATGGTGGCTTCTTCACGTTCACAATTCATGATCCAAAAGATGATAATCAATGTGACCTTGTTTCTTCTGTTTTCTAGAATTTATATAATACATAAACACTAAATTAGGTTTTATTATTTTTCGCCCGTTGCAACGCACGGGCATTTCTACTAATTTGATTAAGAAATGAATTGAATGCAAAGGGATATAACTGTGTGCTTTATAAGAAGTTATCTCACGTCATTTTTGGCCCAAGAGAAGATAGAGACCAATATCTTCATGTCATGGACACAGATTCAGACTGCAGAGATATACCCAACTTCAAACAGCCTCCGTTTCTACATACAAACTCTAAATTGGGCGATTCTTATTTCTGGTGATAGCTTAGCGTGTTTAATTTCCAATCCAATTGGTTTCACCTTCAAATTCCTCCTGAGCACTGAGATACTACGAAAACCATACGACCCAGCAGCAGAATCCGAGTCAAAGTCCAACTCAATAGGTGTTGCATCACCCTCACATGGGCCCAAGTGCCTTGTATGACCTAAGTTTGGTTGTAGGATGCCTTGGGACGTGCTTCCACCCCTTGTCCTCCACCCTTTAGTCCTATATAAATAGATCAACCCCTAGGGTTTTCTTTGGGTTTTATTTAGTTGAAAGTTATCCATTGCAAGTTTTTTTACTTCGTTTGTGTCCTACGACCAGGCGAAGACCACATCGGAGAACCAACTTTCATCTATACTTCATCTATATACTTGTAATATCCAGATTGCTTTATCATATTTCTTGCTTGTTTTTCGATTTCTTGCAAGCAATATATCTTCGTGGTCACTTTGATGGTGCTTCGGCGTGGTCAATAACCTTCAGGAGATTGGTTTAACGATTGCTAAGGCGCAACGTCTTTGCATATTTGCAGTCGGATCGTCAAATTCGACTCCACCGAATCGATAGTTATCATCTCATCGAAAGATCAGGACACCCCGCTTCTATCAAGTGCTATTAGTTTTCAGGTTGCTCGGTGAGAATTTAACTTATCCATAGATTAGATCTGTTTTTTGGCACCTATCATCCACACAAAAAGCCACAAAAATAGGGTGAGATCATCATATCCAAACCAATCTGAGCCTTCACAATTTTCTTTTCGATGCTTTGCTTTATTGGATTATTCGTTGCATCATCGTGTCGAGTGTCTGGTCTTAGTATTTAGTCCTTTAGAGTTTCGAGTTCTGTTCACATTATTCATGCCGCCGCTGCATCATCATCAAGTCCGCTTCCTACTTCCACCATCCACCATAGAAATAGAGAGAAAAAGAGTTGGAAAAAAGAGAGAAAAAAAGAAAGAGAAAAAATGAAGAAAAAAAGAGACAAAGGCAGTTTTTTTTATATATCTCTAGTAGAACTCGTTTCTGAATTCTCGTCGGAATCAGTTTTGGACAGGGTCTAGTAAAACGGGCATAACTTTGTCATCCGAAGCCATTTTGGCTCCACGAGTACTCAAATTAATTTAATAAATTCCAATTGCAAATACAATATTGATTTAATTTCCAAGGTTATTTTGGAATCTTAGAAAAATCTGAGAGCATGAAGTGGGACCCACTTCACTTGAAATGTGATCATGCCCATTTATGAGACTTTTCAAAAAGTTCAAAGTTTTTTTGGAAAAAGATTTTTGTGTGGACTTTTTATTAAAATTATTTTGAGGCTTTTTGCTTCCCCATTTCTTTTTCTTTTGCAAAATTTGTCATGATGCAAAAATGCAAGCTTAGCAAAGCACAAGCCTAAATTAGGGTTCTGACAAGTCGGCGAGCTGGCAGTCGTCCAGGGCACAGTCGGAAGCCGGGCGGACGGACTGAGCGTGTTGGCGGCTCGATGTATTGAAAGGTCGGTTTGCCTGCTTGACACTACCGGGGGGTCATTCCCTGGACATAGATTATGCTAATTTTATTGTTGCAAAGTTTTTTCCTCCAGTTTTAACATTTCAGAAATGAAGAAATTATTCCATGACTTGAGGCAATACTTTTGGGATGACCCACATCTGTATAAAGAAGGCGCGGATGGGATCGTGAGAAGATGCATACCAGAGCATGAGTAGAAGGATGTCCTGGGAAAATGTCATGACAGTCCTTACGGAGCACATCTTGCTGGTGAGAGGACCGCGCACAAGGTTCTTCACTCAGGTTTTTATTGGCCAACTCTCTTTAAAGATGATATAAATTTTGTCTTGTCTTGTGATAAGTTTCAAAGAGTTGGTAATATTAGTAGAAGAAATGAAATGCCTATACATTACTCTCTAGTCATTGAGCCTTTGGATTGCAGGGGATTTTATTTATGGGCCCCATTCCTCCCTCACAGAAGTACACTCACATTTTGGTAGCGGTTGATTACGTAACCAAGTGGATTGAAGCAATCCCCACTGATAGTGCTAATCACAAGACATCTTTGAAAATTCTTAAAGATATAATCTTTCGTAGGTTTGGTGTACCAAGGTACCTCATGACTGACGGAGGATCACATTTTACACATGGTCATTTTAGAAAAGATTTAGCCAAGTATGATGTCAATTATAGGATTGCTTCACCCTACTACCCTCAGAAAAGTGGGCAAGTTGAGCTCACTAATAGAGAGATCAAGTTGATCTTGCAAAAGACAGTAAATAGCTCCAAAAATAATTGGTCCAAAAATTTAGGAGATCCTTTGTGGGAGTATAGAATAGCTTACAAAACCCCATAGGCATATGATACGTCCCAAACGTATCTATAATTTCTATTTGCTTCATGCATGTTTTGTGTGATATAGCTATTATCTAGATACACTCTCATACACTTTTGATCATATTTGGACTAACTTATTAACTCAGTGCACCATAGTGCCAGTTCCTGTTTTCTGTTGTTTTTCTAAGAGTATCGCTTTCATACGGCGAGAGTCATTGGTTCAAATCCAATAGTAGGTAAAACCGGCCGAAACCCTCGCTTTTGCCAGCATGACAGCAAGCACATACTGGCATCAAGGAGTAGAATGACCAAAGCATCGGTTGCTTCAAATTTTTTGTTGCCTTCTTCGACCGAAAGACAAGGTACCCCCCTCTTTTTCTCTTGCGAACCTACGTTGAGCTTGGGACAACCCGCGACTGGCATACGATATTTCAAAAGCGCAAGGATCCATCCTTGTTACGAACCAAGAGCACTGGAGAAGCGAAGGGGCTCGTGCTGCGACGAATTCCAGGTCTCCCCCATATAAAAAATGCTCCAAAATTTCTGGAAAATCGGATAAAAAAATCAGCACAACAGAAGCTTCCGGAATCACCAAAGTGGGGCCAGAGGGCCACCACTAGGGACCCAGGGGGCCACCTGGCGCGTCTTACGGTCTGGCCGCGCCAGGGGGGCGCCTGGACCACTGGTGGCCCCCCTTGTTGCCCCCCTTCGCCTCTTTATTCCCCGTGACACGGAACCTCCTAAGACAAAACCCTTTATCTCGATCTTTCCTTTGTTCCGCCGCCACCGCGCTTCCAAGATCGGGACCGCCAGCAGACCTCTTCCGGGCACCCTGCCGGAGGGAGGATTGACCTCCGGGAGCTTACCCTCCAGCATGGAAGCTTCCCGTATGTGCCGTGATTAGTTTCCCTTGGACCATGGGTCCATGATCAGTAGCTATGTGATTTTCTCCTTCCCTCTTTGTTCTTCATGGGTAAGACCTCGTGAGCTGCCCTACATGATCGAGGCACATATGTAATTTTAAGCTGTTGCTATGTTGAGTTTGCTGGGATCTGATGGATTATGAGATTATGTGCAGATTGTGATTGAGTAATATATTTGGTTCTTATCTTTTATATTTTTTGTTCCTAAGTAATTCTTGCATGTTCTCCGTTGCTGTTTATTGCTTTGGGAAAGTAGTAGGTAGTGACTCCAAGAGGGAACATTATGCTCGATTGTGGGTTCATGCCCCCCGATGACACGGTTGAGTGACAGAAACATGAGTCTAGGGGATGTGCTGTTTCCACAAGGCTGAAAATAATGGATCTTGTAACCGCGGTTGCAAGGATTGTTTACTTTATGCAAAGTGCTTTTTAATGCAGTTATTTGTTTCTTTGGTTTTACACTTTTGGTGGGGCTCGAAACTTAATACCAGCGAGATGTTCTGGATAGATATCTCAAGGTGGATGATTAGTAGTAGATGCAGTTGGATTTCGGTCTACTTATTTTGGCGTACTTCCCATGCTTTTGAGTCTCGTCCTTTCTTTGTAGCGTAGTTAGCATTGCGGTGCATTTTTAATCCTGTCAATTGCCCAGCCGTAATTTGTTTACCTTGCATAGCAAATTTATCGTCTTTTGGGAGAGAGACATCACTAGTGAATATCACGTGACCCCGGTACATATTCTCATCACTGTTTACAGGATCTTTTATTTTCCTGCTTTTACTTTCTAGTTGCTATCACCATTATCATTATTATTTGTTGCGTTGACCCTTTGTGAACAGCAAGGCCGGAGAGATTGAAAACCTTTCTATACTCGTTGGGAAGCAAAGTAATTTGTGTTGTGCGCAGGTGCACGTTAGTTGCGCCGTTGACACCTACTTATCATCTCTGGAGTCCTACTGGAGACAAACCTTGGTATCTTCGCCGAGGAAAATTTACCGCTATCCTACATCTCACCTTCCACTTGGGGTAACAAACGAGGAGATAATATCAGCATGTATCCTTATACGATGGTCTATGGCAAAGCTTGCCATTTACCTATGGAGTTAGAATACAAAGCTTTCTGGGCAGTTAGAGAGCTTAATGCCGACTCCAAGCTTGTTGGCGAAAAGCGTATCATGAACTTGACTTCTCTAGATGAGTGGAGAAGTGAAGCTTATGAGAGCGTGAAAATGTTTAAAGAAAAGGTAAAGAAGTGGCATGATAAGAGGATTTTGAAAAGGGAATTTAATGTTGGTGGTAATTTTTTGTCGTATATATCTCGTTTTAGGTTTTATCCAGGTAAATTACTTTCAAAATGGAAAGGACCGTACCATATTGAAGAAATTTATCATTCTAGAGCCATCAAGATTAACAATTTTGAAGGAACCAAATCGCAAGTCGTGAATGGACAAAGACTCAAGCATTACATGGCGGGATACCCTATCAACGTGGAGGTGGATGTGATACAGATATCTACTCATGAAGAACATATTGCAACATTGTGTCAGACACCTGGTGGGCTAGTATGTAATACGGTAAGAAAACTTCGAAAAAAACATAAAACTTCTGTATAATCAGATTTTGAAAAATAAGAATAATTCCAAGACAAAGTGGAGCCGGAGAGGAGTTCCCGGTGGGCTATTCGCCCTGGTGGCGCGGCCTGCACCCTGGCCGCACCGGGAGGCCGCCTGGTCCACAAGGATTCCGTCTCCGACTACCCTTTGGTGTTCTACTTTCCTTCCGATGTGTAAATTTTTGCTATATATTTTCTCTGATCATCCAGGTTCTGTATCTCGTGATTCCCTGTGTTTTCTTTTCGATCTATGGTTGCTAGGAAAAAATCCAGCAAAACCTAAGTGCCATGGCTTACTCAATCACTTCCAAGGACACGTTCCTCGTCAACATCATCAACTCTCACCCTGTGGAGGTGACGAGGCATCCTCAAGCCCTTTTGGTGGAGGACGGTGTAACACCCAAGGTGTCACACTACAGTAATCACCTACAGTAATCACTTTTACTGTTGCCATGTCACCATGATTAGGCATATGATGATCACCTTGACCAAGGATTGTTCAATTTCAACCCGATTAAAAATTCCCAAAACAAAGTGACAATTTATGTTCAACCAAAAATTGTGCAACCAATTTTGTAAAATTCCAAATAATCAGTGGTTCATGACCATATGGATGTGGGGATTTATTAAGCTATTTAATATGTCAAACAAATCAAAGTAGCAGCCAAAAGTCCCTTTTTATCAGTTGCAGCTCTAAAAAAAATAGAAAACTATTTTATAAAAGCCCCAAACTTCTTGTGCACCGTTACAATGTGCAACACAAATATAGGAAGATTCACCTTGGGCAAAAATCATTTAATAAAATAAATAACTAAAACGGTAGCTAAAGAGCCTAGTTAAACCTTGGCATTTTATTTAGTATTAAAATGAATTTAGTTGTGACCCAAACTTTTTGTAGCCATGTTATATATTGTATCAACAATATTGAGACAGTTTCCACATTTTGCTAAAAGCACTTGATAGATAAAATAAAATATAAACAGAAAACAAAAGAAGAAAAGAAAACTAAAAAGGGAAAACGCTCAACTTCATCCAGGGCAACTTCTCCAACACCCCCACTAGGCCCGGCCCACCCCCACCTCGCCTTCTTCTCCCCCTGTTCACCCATGGCGTGGCAGCCATCCATGGCGCCTCTCCCGTGGCGGCCATCCGGTGGATGCCGGCGGGTACGAGTTCCCCCGAGCCGCCGCCCCCCTTTCTACAAACCTTAGCCGCCTCCATCCTTCCTCCCGCGCCCTCGCCCTTCCTGTGAGCTTCCTGGGGTACGGCCGCGCCCGTGGACTCCCTGGCGCCGCCGTGGCATCACCGTGGCCACCGATCTCCCCGCGCGCGGGAGAGCATGTCAAGGAGCTCCCCCGAGCACTCCCGCGTCTCCCTATGTGCTCGGTCGTCGCTGGAAAGCCCCACCACTCACGAATCGCGCCGCCTCTTCGACCACAACCGTCGTCTTCTTCGTCTACACACGCCGCTCCTGACATCCTCAGCCCTCCCTGGCCGCAGCATCAAGCTCCCCGGTGAGCTCCACCCCCATTCCCCTCCATTTCCCCGCCAAAGTCGCGTTGTAGCACCCTCCGGCCCACAACGGTCGCCGCCGGCCGCCATAGCAGCGAGCTCGAGCTCGTCGAGCTCGGCCAGGCCTGCGCGCGCTTCGGTTCGCCTCGGCCTGCCTCGCCCACACCCCCACTCGCTGCGCAGCCCTCCCCTCGCTGCTCCACCGTGACCCCCTGGCCGGAGTCACCTCGCCGTTGGGACAGAGTCCATCGCCGGCGGCCACGATAGGACTTAACTAAGGGCAGGCTGGGGTTGATACCGAATCATTGGGTTCCCTTCAGAGGAGTAACCCGAAGGTAAGCCTTCTCATCCAGATTGTAGCTTTCTTGCCTATGATGACGATCATAGTAGCTTTTCTGGCTAGACTGGGCTACTTTCAATTGATCACGAACAATGCGAACTTGCTCTTCTTCTTCCATGATCATGTCCGGTGCAAAGAATTGTCTTTCACCGGTTTCTGGCCAGTTAAGGGGTGTTCGACATCGTCTTCCATAGAGGAGTTCAAAAGGAGCCATGTTCAGACTAGATTGAAAACTATTGTTATAAGAAAATTCAGCGAATGGAAGAGACTTCTCCCAATTCTTTCCGAATGAGATAACACAAGCTCTGAGCATGTCTTCAAGAATTTGGTTAACCCTTTCAACTTGACCGCTAGACTGAGGATGGAAAGCTGTACCAAAGGAGAGATGAGTTTCCATAGCATTTTGAGAGCTTCCCCAAAATCTAGAGGTGAAAAGGCTACCACGATCAGAATTGATTTCCAAAGGAACACCATGAAGAGACACAATTCTAGAGACATACAAGTCCGCTAACTGGCTAGCAGTTATAGACTCGCGAACGGGAAGGAAGTGAGCAACATTGGAAAGTCTATCAATGACAACGAAGATGGCATCATTTCCTTTCTGGGTTTTTGGAAAGCCAGTGATGAAATCCATACTGACTTTGTCCCATTTCCACTCTGGAATAGGCAAAGGTTGAAGAGTGCCAGCAGGTCTTTGGTGTTTAGCCTTAATACGACGACAAACATCACATTCGGCAACATACTGAACAATTTTTCGTTTCATCCTAGTCCACCAAAATCTCTGGCGTAGGTCTCGGTACATCTTTGTGCTACCAAGATGAATCGAAAGGGGTGTATCATGAGCTTCCTTCAGAATTATCCTCCTAAGATTGTGTTTTGGTGGTACAACCAATCGAGTGCCAAATAAAACGACACCTTGATCATTCATGGAGAAACATTTAGCAACTCCGCTAGCAATGTTCTTCTTGATCTCTCGAATACCACTATCATGTTTCTGGGCGGCTATGATTTTATCCTCAAGGGTTGGTTTCACCACCAAGGTAGAAAGATAACCATGAGGAAAAATCTCGAGATTGAGCTTGCGAAATTCCTCATGAAGAAGTGGTTGATACTGTTGTAACATGAGGTTGTTACAATACGACTTATGACTTAGTGCATCAGCCATGACATTGGCTTTGCCTGGGGTGTAAGAAATTCTTAAGTCATAATCTTTTATCAACTCAATCCAGCGTCTTTGCCTGAGATTAAGATCTTGCTGGGTGAAAATATATTTGAGGCTTTGGTGGTCGGAATAGATCTCACAACTATTACCAAGGAGGTAATGTCGCCAAGTTGTCAGGGCATGAACTACGGCAGCGAGTTGAAGATCATGGATATGATAGATCTCTTCATGTGGACACAACTGGCGTGAAGCATAAGCTACCACATGTCTATCTTGCATAAGTATGCATCCTAACCCTTGCCATGAGGCGTCACAATAGATCTCGAAATTCTTTTTGGTGTCTGGAGGCGCAAGTACGTGTGCAGAAGTCAATCTTCTTTTTAGCTCTTGAAAGCTTTTCTCACACTTGGGGGTCCATTCGAATTTCTTATCTTTCTTGAGGAGTTCAGTTAGAGGATTTGCAACTTTGGAGAAGTTCTCGACGAAGCGGCGACAATAGCTTGCTAAGCCAAGAAAACTCCTAACTTGCTGAACCGATTCAGGTGGAGTCCAGTCAAGGACGAACTGAACTCTCTCGGGATTGACAGCAATGCCTTTGGCAGAATTCACGTGGCCTAGGTAGGTCACTTCTGGTAGCCAGAATTCACACTTTGAGAATTTGGCATATAGGCGATGCTCTCTAAGTTTCATCAATACCAACCTAAGATGCTCTGCGTGTTCTTCTTCGTTCTTCGAGTAGATCAAAATGTCATCAAGATAAACTACAACAAATTTATCTAAATACTCCATGAAGATCGAATTCATCAAACGCGAGAATGTGGCGGGGGCATTGGTTAAACCGAAGGACATGACAGTGTACTCATAAAGACCATAACGAGTAGTGAAAGCCGTTTTGGGAATGTCCTCGTTTATGATTTTGATTTGATGATAGCCTAATCTCAAATCCATCTTGGAGAAGATAGAGGATCCAACAAGTTGATCATAAAGATCATTGATCCTTGGCAGTGGGTACTTGTTCTTTATCGTCGCTAGATTTAGCGGGCGATAGTCTACGCACATCCTTTCTGTTCCATCTTTCTTCGTTATGAACAGAACAGGGAAACCCCATGGCGATGAGCTAGGGCGGATGAAGCCTTTTCCAAACGAAGCTTCAAGTTGGATTTTGAGCTCAGCTAACTCACGTGGGGCCATTCTATATGGCCGTCTGGATATTGGGGTGGTTCCTGGGATAAGATCTTCCACAAACTCGACAGATCTGTCAGGTGGTATGCCTGGCAGCTCTTCTGGAAAGACATCCGGGAAGTCACGAACCACCGGAATATCTTCAATGTCAGGAAGGGGAAGCACATTAAAAGAATGCACCTGGGTTCTAGAGCTTGATGAGGTGTACTTGATTGTCTGGCCTGAAGGATGGTTGAGTTTAACTGACTTGGCTTTACAATCAAGGACAGCATTCTGTCTTGATAACCAATCCATTCCTAGGATGACATCAATGTCTGAAGACTTGAGGGCTATAAGTGATGCAAGGAATAATAAACCCTCAATAGCAACTTCATTTTCATGACTCACCATGGTGGTGTGCCATCTGGATCCAGGGGCTTGCACAACTAAGGTTGTGGATAACATCGAAAAAGAGATGTCATGTGACAGTGCAAAGTCCTGGGATATGAATGAGTGAGATGCTCCTGGGTCAAAAAAACCGACGCTGGGGTGGAATTGACAGGAAGGGTTCCAAGTACAACATCGGTTGACTTGTGGGTATCTAGAATGGATACATGATTCACATAACCAAATTCATAAACAGGAGGCTTGACATTGGAAGATTTCGGTGGGGGCTTACCAAGTAGAAAGGCTTGCTTTGGATTAGGAGTGGCGGCTACATAATTTTGGGGACACTCTCGAACATTGTGGCCTGATTGTCCACATTGGAAGCAAACACCACGTGGAACGAAAGGAACATGAGCACTTGATTGTCCAACAAAATTCCAAGGAGGAAGATTGGGTTGAGGTGGACGATATATGGTGGTTGGTGGTCTAAAAGCACTTACAGCATGACTGACGTCACTGAAGGGAATCCATACACAGCGTTTCCGAGAACCTGAGTTAGAAGATGGTGCAAACTCATGATCACTCTTACGAGACTCTTCGTACAACTCATTTCCATACTCGGCCTTGAAGGATTTGTTGACTAAATCCTAGAAGTTGACGAACTCATGAAGATTCAGGTCATGACGAAGTACGGGGCTTAGTCCCTTGCGGAACCTTGCCTGCTCTTGGCATCAGTGGATACTTCTTCTTGGGCATAACGTGCTAGACAAGTGAACTCAGTCCGATACTCATGAACATACATATTTCCTTGGGTAAGATTGCAAAATTGTTCTCTTTTGCGCTCCATCAGCTGATCCGGAATACGATACCCTCGGAATTCATCACAAAATTCCTGCCAAGTCACCACGTGTCCTACGGGCTGCATTGCTACAAAATTCTCCCACCACTGAAGAGCAGCACCTTCCAGAAAGTATGCCGCGAATAGCACACGATCACTAGAACCAACATGGCCCGTCTCAAGCTTACGCTCGAGGGAACGAAGCCAATAATCGGCATCAAGGGGCTCAGAAGAACATCGGAATACTGGCGGGTTGAGGAGAATGAAGTCCTGGATGGTAACAACACTATGACGCTGACGAGAAGTGTTCTGCTCAATACGCTCTAGTAGACGTGTCTGATCAAGACGATTCTTCTCAGCCTCCATGATTTCCTCTGCAGAAGGCGGTGGTGGAGGATCTTCATCATCTCTATTACCAAGACTGAAATCAAAAAAACGATTTCCACCTGACATTCTGTGTGATAAGAATCAAGAAACAAAATAGCATTTATGATATACTTCTAAGATAAGCCAACAAGACTATAATGCAACGTCATCGAAGTCACAGTCGGACAGCATATCGGCTGTACCGGGAAGAGAAATTAGACAATCAGCAAGATAACAAACATCACTTCCAAAGCAGAACTATGAAATGATGACTCTGGAAGACCACAACACTCCTACAGATACAAAGAAGCAATCAACGAGATGTCCTAATAAAAGACATAGATGAGCGTTGTCCTATCTTCCCGTAGAACAAGATGAGGGTGACTCAGAACTCAGATCGATGAGGGTAAGGAGAAAAAATAAGTCTTACGTTGTTCCCTTATACCCAAAGTAACTATATAACTATAGAATGCTTGACTCGACATCGGCCAATGGTTTGATAATCCTACAGACAGTCCTGCTCTGATACCAAATCTGTCGGGACCCGGGGTTTGCGTATGTAATTCCAACCACAACTCAATCATATGGAGAGCCGAGAGTCGTACCCACTTGTCTAAGCAGACAAGGACAAGCACAAAACACTCTCGGAAAGCATCAAACGTGAGGGGCATCCCATCCAGGCCGGATGATCAACTGATATGGGTCCTCATCGCCCGCTCACAAGTCTAAATGATTATGGGTGGTGAAATCCCATACTCATAGACAAGTCGCCTCAACCATACTATCGATTGAATTATAACACTTACATAAACAGACTCCAGCCCGATCACTTAGTCGGGGTCTCGGGCGGGATCAATCATACAACAAAGTGTGCCACGTGACAGAGTCACGAGAAATCGCATCGCGATGCCCCAAGCTGCGCACATCTAAGGGCCACTTGGTGTATAAAATACCGCCGACAAGAACTCAAGTAAGCTATCAAACCCTACACTAAGATATGCACGTTATAATCATACACGCAACATACATGTCTAGTGTAAATAGTAGGTAACACAACATGAACTCTACAAACTCATAGTATTTATAACTTCTGCTAAACAGAGCAGACATAGTAGTTTTATTACAAGCAGAGATTACATGGCTGTGATCCAACATTACATCAAACATCAATGGAAGCAAATTATGTCTTAGTAAAGACAAGGTTAACAAATGGCTTAAGAAGCCTAAAAGAAAATACAACGACCCTCCAAAGGGCACAGGCTGCTGTATGGAACTATACGACCTGGTCCACGTCGAGCTCGAGGTAGAGGCCACCATCAGGGTCAGTGGTCTCGTCTCTAAAACATAGAATAAGCAAACGTGAGTAAAAAGTCGTACTCAGAAAGACTCACATCGGAGCTATACTACTCATGCACATGTATCAAGGAAAAGGGAGGTGGGGTTTCATTGCAGAAGTGCCAGCTTTGACTTGGCTAGTCCTGTACTACGAATACCAGAAAGAGGTAAGGAGCGTACACGAGTCCACTACATGTCTCCAACCAATTACACCACTATGGTGCCTTCCTCTACTACCCCACGAGAAAGCACGCCATAGCACTCACGCTTATCTTGGAAAGTTTTATAAGTATCCATTGAAGTTGTCTAATAATCGAGCACAGTTTTCCAAGTAGTCCCTTACCGCAGACGCGGCTATTCGAATAATTTATTAACCCTGCAGGGGTGTACTTCTACACACATGAAACTATCAGTTACCGCCGGGATCTCGTCACCCTTCAAGCGGGTGTCGGCGAGGATAAATTTCCACAACTTTTATCTCACAGCCAACTCAAATTCAATGGAGACGCCTATCTGGGCTGGAGTTCACATCGTGAACCCGGCCGGTTTACCGATGTGGTCCCAGAAGATGTGTGCAGGGTCCCAAGCCGGTCTGAATAGCCGTTCTTCCACTTCGCAGACCGTGCAACAGACCTACCAGAACTCCGAACTACTGCGACTCATTGAACCGAGAAGGGGTGAGTTAGTAGGTTGAGCGGGGGTCCATGTGCCCAACATTTGGTAGTACTCTTCGTCTTGGGTCACCACACAAGAACTCGGGCTTAAGGCGGTGTTCAACGAGACAACCTACTGTGTACTCCTACACAACCTCTCATCGTTCACCTTGTATTAGGGTAGATTCACCAACACGGTTTCACCTTCTTCAACATGATTGCTGCCATCCCGAATCACAGATCAAATAATCCTCATTGTAACACTCTAAGCATGCAATAAGCAGTAACAGTTGCAGGGGCCACATGATATCAATCAACTCCTACATCTGCTAGGATTGTGGTTTGCTTACTACTGTGACAAGATGATAGGTCATGCAAAGGATTGGGTTCAACTATGCGGTAGAAACGCATCATGGTAATCATCCTAAACAATGCATAAGCGAGACTGAGAGAGAAGTGGGATTTTATCGACATGATCAATGGGGGTTTGCTTGCCTTGCTGACGATACACGGATCTTAACGGTGGTCTTGTTCTTCGGGGGTGATCACCGTCTGGGAGGCACTGTTACCAGCACAAACATCAACAAAGGGGGGGGGGAAACATTGGATGTAAATGCACAAGCACATGCTTAGGCTGTCACATGATGTGAATGGTATTGATTTGTGGCACATTTGATTTAAATGAAGTGTATTGCATTTGAAATGCAAATTCAAACTCCATATGTTTTTCAAATTAGCCAAGTTGCATTTGCTAGTGTTTGATCATTGTAAACCATCTTGACATGTGTATGATATACTTCTGATGTACAAGTGATCATGTTTGCATTGCATTAGTTGAAGTTGGAATAACATTTGAATTCAATTTGAATGAATTCCAATTAAACCAAATAGCAAAAGCTACTGGTCCCAATTTAAGATCAACTCAAACATGGTTGAAAGTTGGATATTTGGATAGAGCATTTTCGGCTGATCATTTTTCATATATTATATGTTAAATTTGGAGTTCATATAAATTAGTTATTAATTCTCAAAGTTTATACTGTTTTCTGGAATTTCTGACTTATTTTTAAAATGAAAAGGATTTACTACGTCATCCTTGCCTCAGCATGACATCAGGAGAGGGCTGACCAGTGGGGCGAGGGTGTCAGCCTCGGTGGGTTAATCCCCTGTTTAAAATAAACAGGGGGGGTTAGCTTAGGGATGGTCCCACCTGCCTGTGGCACGGTGGGGGGATTAAGGGTTGATTATCCCTTAAGCTAATTTGCCCACCGGCGTTAGCCGGCGGCGACCATAGCGCACGGCGGCGCGGCACGCAGACTTCGACATGGTGCGCAATTTTGAGTGTCGACTGCACCGGGATGAAGCTCGTGCACTCGCGCACCACGCAGACGAAGTAGTCATCGACGGGGGCAACGGGAGCCACACCGACGAGCAAGAAGGCGGAGGCCGAACCCACTGACCACGGCGAGGTGGCGATTCCAGCCATGGGGAGAAGCGCGGAAGGGGGAAAATAAAACAGAAGCTCACCCTGGTTCATTCCGTGACGACGGCGCGGTCGAGGACGAGCTGGTGTGGAGGAATCCCTCGCCGGAATAAATGGCGGTCGGCGGTGGGGAATCGAAGGCGACGGCCGCTCCACGGGCTCCGCAGCTCGATTGGGCGTGCAGAATGAAGAAGACGCTGACGCCGGTCTTGATGGACATGTCGGGGCGGCGAGGAGAGGTCGTTGGCCACGTGCTGTGCTCGGCGGTGCTCCGGTGCCTTCACTGTCGGCGGCGATTCGGTGCGAGAGAGAGGGGAATGGCGACCGGAGAGAGAGGGAAGAGTGAGGGGTGAGCTGGGGGTCCTCGTGGCGTGCATAGAGGACAGGGGAGGCTCTAGGGGGGACGTGGCCCTCGCCGGCGTCGGCATGGCAGCCACCAAGCTGCTTGCCACGCCCGGGGAAGACGACAAGCCCCCAGGTGGGCTTTGGCCAGGGGGTTTAGTTGGGCCCAAGGCCTGTAGGGGTGGGCTAGCTTTCCTTTTTCTTTTTCTTCTCTGTTTTTTTTCTGTTATTTGTTTTGCCCTGAATAAAATCCTCCAAATTTTTATGTGACCTCACAATATAATAGGCTAGCCACTTATATAGTTTGGGCATTTTTAAAATTCAAATAATTTGAACTTTAATTTAAATAGGGGTTTAAATTTAAATCCATGCTCCTGTTTGAATATTTGAAAATCCATGAGCATGGGGTTCGTGCCATATCACTTGATATGTGATCACACTCATTTATGAGACTTTTCAAAAATGCAAAAGGAATTTTGGAGCAACTTTTATTCTGGCCAGTTGAATTAAATTCATTTGCGGGGGGGGGGGGGGGGGGTTCTTCTCCCATTTCAATTTCTTTTTGAAATTTTTAACATGAATGCAATGTAGCTCTTGCGCTTAGGACTGTAGACCGGCGGGGACCTCTCTGATGAGCCATAGGATGGGCCTCGGCGTGTGGATAACTTCGGTGGGGCATTCCCTAACAAGGTGTACGCCACCCTAGAGATCCGAGCATGCAGGGTACTAGTAGTGCAACCCCTGCAGGGATGATAATCTATTCGGATAGCCGTGTCCACGGTAACAGGACGCTTTATGCTGAAGCCAGATCCTCCATTTTCTTTTCCTCGCAGGGAGTCGAGGAAGGGAACTCGGAGGCATTTATAATTATTAATTATTTCAACTTACTATTATACAATGCTGCAACAACTTCTGCTGCATTGTTATTACATTCATGCTATTGAACTGTTGCTATTCTCTTCTTGTGCTTCAAGACTCGTCGGAAGATGATAGTCTTTGATAGGCCTAGCTTCTCATCCTTATTCTGATTTTCTACCTTGCAGTCCACTATATGCAGCCTCCCCTTTCCATTTGATACAAATGCATAAATGCTTAGTAGCGGACGTAAGACTCGCGGGTATGCTAGATACTCACCCTTGCTTTATTTCCCCCTTTTTGTTTTGCCTGATCGTCCGCTGCAGTCAACGTTGGAGCCTTGGTGTCCAGGAGCAGAAGATCCCCGGTGTTTGATTCATCGTGGAGTTCCCCCCTCGACCAGGAGTAATTGGAGGTTCCCAGGCAGGTGGCCTCGCCTTTTTGATCGTTGTTGATTTTGTGCTAGCCTTATTAAGGCAACCTTGTTTTCTCGTGTCTATACTCAGATACTTTTTCTTCTGCTAACTGTGTGCTCTCGAGCTGTTGTATTCGAGCCCTCGTGGCCCCTGGCTTGTATTAAACAACTTGTATTATTTTATTTGTAGAGTTGTGTTGTGATATCTCACCTTGAGTCCCTGATCTCGATCGTGTACCTTGCGTGTATGATTATTGTACACGGTCCGATTTTGGGGGCGTCACCAGTTGGTATCAGAGCCGATTGCCTGTAGGACACCCCCTTCCAACTCCTTGGTCGAAGTCGAGTCTAGTCTTTGCAAAACTACTTTACTAACAGTGGCGTGTGGCTTATCGGCCCATGTCGCAAACTTGGTGGTATTAGGATCCTTTTCTCCGTACCTATGCTCTGGGACTCTACTTTCTTATCCTTGCTGGTAAGTTTTACTAACTCTGACTTTAGGTTCTCGCACCTCCTTCCTTCCGGAGAGCCATGCATTCCAGATGATCGCTTAGTTCGCCAGAAGATTTCGACGATACTCTCTGATAAATTTCAGAGACCCTATGTGTTCATCGCCTTTGCAATCCCCTGCCACTGATAAGTCCGTATGGATAATTACATCCACCTCCCGATCTGGAAATCTTAATTCCCTTGTACTTAAGCGTCGAATTATTATGATGCTTCTATCACCCGATGCCTTTGCATTATTTCTCCTTCTGGTTGAGTGCCGATACTCACATCAGATTCTTTGCGAACCACCCGACCTTTGGTGGATTATTATCCGACTAATCTTTCATGGCTTCTTCCATGTGTCAATTGGATTCATCGTGCGAAATACCATCTTGGCCCTCGATGATTTGCGTTATCATCGACAACCTCCCTTGACTCTCTGCTAATACTACTTGGTCGTGTATATCGTGCTCTGCTTTCCCTTGGGAAAGATATACACGTGATACTTGTGTATCATCACCTTTTCCTTTCCGTTGGTCTGTTTAACCTTTCTTGTGATATAACTTATCTGCGCAGTGATAATTCTCTGCTTATGTAAACACTTCGGTGTACTACTCTGCCGGTACAACCTGTTACTATCATGGATAACCTTTCGGTTACCACCGATGGACGAGAATTTTGCCGATTGGTCTGCTTTGTTTTATTGAGAAGCAAAATGATTCTCTTCATTCCTCGCCCTGAGTACCGACGTCATTGTGGAGATAACTGACGATCTATGCTCTGACAAACCTCGCCTCGCGATTGCATGGAATGTCGCCACCCTTCTTATTCAGTGTGGGCCAATAACCCACAGTTCCACAGGATCGAAACCTGACTCTTTTCATCTACCTTGCGATATTCGGTCCGATATCAGACGTAGTACTTATGCCTGATGCTTTGGACTCCCTTTCCATCACCCGTCATCGACATCGAATGCATGTCTATCCACTTGGAACATCTCATACCTTCTTTTGTTTCTCTCGATGTATTCCCCTGAGTTTAAACTCTGGAGTTACTTTGTACCCCATAACCTCTAATAACTCGGTTGATTAACCTTGTACCGACCAAACCCCCTTATGTTTATCCTCCTAGCCTATCTTTAAGTACGATGAAGACCCTGAATGAAGGATCAAAACTCGTCGATATGCATCGATGCAGAGAAGTGAAGACATCAATGGGAAGGATAAACTTCTTTGAGAAGGAAAACAAGCACCGGAAGAATCATTAGAATACGAAACCGAAACCTTACCCCTTACACTACTTTTAATTCTCAGGACGAGAATTCTTTGTAGTGGTGGAAATTTGTAACACCCCGGGTGTCACACTACAGTAATCACCTACAGTAATCACTTTTACTGTTTCCAAGTCACCATGATTAGGCATATGATGATCACCTTGACCAAGGCTTATTCAAATTCAACCCGATTAAAAATTCCCAAAACAAAGTGACAATTTATGTTCAAGCAAAAATTGTGCAACCAATTTTGTAAAATGCCAAATAATCAGTGGTTCATGACCATATGGATGTGGGGATTTATTGAGATATTTAATAAATCAAACAAATCAAAGCAGCAGCCAAAAGTCCCTTTTTATCAATTGCAGCTCTAAAACAAATAGCAAGATATTTTATAAAATCCCCAAACTTCTTGTGCACCGTTACAATGTGCAACACAAATATAGGAACAAGATTCACCTTGGGCAAAAATCATTTATTAAGCTAAATAAATAAAACGGTAGCTAAAGAGCCTAGTTAACCCTTGGCATTTTATTTAGTATTAAAATGAATTTAGTTGTGACCCAAACTTTTTGTAGCCATGTTATATATTGTATCCACAATATTGGGACAGTTTCCACATTTTGCTAAAAGCACTTGATATCTAAAATAAAATATAAACAGAAAACAAAAGAAGAAAAGAAAACTAAAAATGGAAAACGCTCAACTTCGCCCAGGGCAACTTCTCCCACACCCCCACTGGGCCCGGCCCACCCCCACCTCCCCTTCTTCTCCCCCTGTTCACCCATGGTGTGGAAGCCATCCATGGCGCCTCTCCACGCCGTGGCGGCCATCCGGTGGATGCCGGCGGGTACAAGATCCCCCGAGCCGCCCCTCATTCCACAAACCCTAGCCGCGCCCGTGGACGCCCTGGCGCCGCCGTGGCCACCGAGCTCCCCGGCGTGGGAGAGCATGTCAAGGAGCTCTCCCGAGCCCTCCCGCGTCTCCCTATGTGCTCGGTCGTCGCTGGAAAGCCCCACCACGCGTGAATTGCGTCGCCGCTCCGACCACAACCGTCGTCTTCTTCGTCTACACACGCCGCTCCCGACCTCCTCACCCCTCCCTGGCCGCAGCATCGAGCTCGCCGGTGAGCTCCACCCCCATTCCCCTCCATTTCCCCGCCGAAGTCGCGCCGTAGCACCCTCCGGCCCACACAGGTCGCCGCCGGCCGCCATAGCAGCGAGCTCGAGCTCGTCGAGCTCGGCCGGGCCTGCGCGCACTCCGACTCGCCTCGGCCTGCCTCGCCCGCACTCCCACCCGCCGCGCAGCCCTTCCCTCGCCGCTCCACCGCGACCCCCTGGCCGGAGTCCCCTCGCCGTCGGGCCATAGTCCGTCGCCGGCGGCCACGATTAGGCTTAACCGTGGGCAGGCTGGGGCTAACCCCCGCTGACAGTGGGGCCCCACCCCCTAATACCCCTGTTAAAAAGAAAAGAAAGAGAGATTAGTATATAACCCCCCCCCCCCCTAAGTAAAATTAGAAATAGAAATAACCCCCTGAGACTTACAGGTGGGCCCTAGATGTAAGTTAATTTAATTAACTGTTAATAAAATTGGGTATTAGTACATGTGTCACTGACTGTTGGGGCCCACTGGTTTAATCAGATAATTAAATTGCAATTATAAAAATGTGACTATGACAGGTGGGCCACCCCTACTGTTTTAACAATTGAAAATATAATTATTAAATATGCCTATGACATGTGGGACCCATTGGTCAGTAGGTCCCACTTGTCAGGTTTGACCTTGTCAAACTACTGTTTTGGATAATGTTCTGTTTAATAATAAAAGAAATCCCGAAAATGATTTAAAACCTTGAAATTAAATATCTTTTAAACCTAAAATCAGATGGAAAAACTTTATACATAAAAATTGATCAGAAAAATATCACAATCCCGGATACGCTACCCATACCCACACCACACCCCGCTAACAATCCGAACCCGAGACATTCCCCCTCCAGTTGCAATGTCCGGTAATCGACCGGAGCCGGTAAAACTTGCCGGATGAAATTGTTCTGAACATGAAAGTTGTTCAGAATCAATCAACGAGCACGGATACACTATCCACATGCCTGTTAGATGTCTCTAACACTGGAGACATGGAACCTTCCACCCTCTAGATCATCAGTCTGGTAATCAACCGGTACCGATGAATCATCCCGGATAATTTGCCGCTCCGACGTAAGCACCTAGCACTGCGTTAGGACACCGCCAACACTGAGTTTGCCATGTATTGAATTTGTATTGCTATTATTGTTGTGTATTTACTGTTTCTCCCCCTTTATTCTCCGGTAGACCCCATTGCTGCCGCCGATGACACCATCGAGTACGACTACTTCGTCGACGACTGTACCCCTACTGTTGAGCTTCTAGGCAACCAAAGCCATTTTGCTTCCCCAGATATCGCCTATCTTTTCCGTACATTTCTTGCACTAGGCATATGATGCTGCTACGTTACAATCCTATTCTATTGCATAGCCTGTTTTTGTCGCCCCTTGATGTACTTCCCCTTATCCTATGCTGCCTATATAAATATAATATTCAGCAGTGAACCCTGCGCATTGTTAGCTACGTTTATAATAGCGGGCCGTGATCACTCTGGTGAGTGAACGCGGATTACAAAACATTATAACTACAACAGGTACGAATCAATGCAGACGCCCTAGGGAACCTACAACGGCGAGACTCTGCCGAGTCGCTTCGAGTTTGACTTGCGAGTGGACGAACTCGTATTTCACTCTCGTCGTCTCAGTAGCGTAGCATCACTAGGATGATACGAGGGTATTCCTCTTTAGTTCATTCCGCTGGTGTCTCGGCACCATCGGGGTGATACGAGAATGTTCCTCTTTAGTTCATTCCGCTGATGTATCGGTCGAACCTCTCCAAGTGTACCATCGAGGGTGATTCCTCCTGGTTTCACTTGATGGTAGGCACTTGAATCAACTAGTGTCCTTACAGGTAAGGAGTCGGGTGACCCAACGGTGCCCGCACAGGGTATTTTGGTGGAACGAGAGGTCAGGTGTATTCCACCGGTGTGCGGCAGGCCTGGTACTGTTCGTGGCCGAGAGGTTTCCTGTTGTACGAAAGTCGAGCTCTTCAAAGAGAAAATGCGAGACAAGGTAAGGAGATGATTCACCTTGTTGGTAACCGTACGAGTTGGTGGGACGTCAGGGCAGGCACTAATGTTACTGGTGGACCTGACTGCTGCCGTTGTCCGCGACTCACCCAGAAAGGGGCAACGATAACGGTTGTCTCGAAAGAAAATAATAAAATGACTAACGGTTCAGGTCGATGACTTGAGTGAGTCGACGTGCCCTATACGCACTACCTCCACGTGGGATTAGGGTGTGGGCCCTCCGCGTTGTGGTCTCGTTCACAAGCTCTGAAAGACGTCCAGTTTCAGCATTGTGGTTGGGTCGAGTCGTGCTGCGGCACTGGATCCTCTTGGCGCACAACAATCCGGAGTGCGAGAGGTGGTGGCCCATGAAGCTCTTGCGCTTAGGACTGTAGACCGGCGGGTACCTCTCTGATGAGCCATAGGATGGGCCTCGGCGTGTCGGATAGACTCGGTGGGGCATTCCCTAACAAAGTGTACGCCACCCTGGAGATCCGAGCGTGCAGGGTAATAGTAGTGCAGCCCCTGCAGTGATGATAATCTATTCGGATAGCCGTGTCCACGGTAACAGGACGCTTTATGCTGAAGCCAGAGCCTACTACTACAAACTATTACTATCAAACTGTTGGTTCTGTTTTCTTTTCCTCGCAGGGAGTCGAGGAAGGGAACTCGGAGGCATTTATAATTATTATTTATTACAACTTACTATTATACAATGCTGGAGCAACTTCTACTGCATTGTTATAACATTCATGCTATATAACTGTTGGCTATTCTCTTCTTGTGCTTCAAGACTCATCGGAAGATGCTAGTATTTGATAGGCCTAGCTTCTCATCCTTATTCTGACTTTCTACCTTGCAGTCCACTATATACAGCCTCCCCTTTCTATTTGATACAAATTCATAAATGCTTAGTAGCGGACGTAAGACTCGCAGGTATGCTAGATACTCACTCTTGCTTTATTTCCCCATTTTTTTTCCTGATCGGCCGCTGCAGTCGACGTTGGATCCTTGGAGTCTAGGAGCAGAAGTCCCCGGTGTTTGCTTCATCGTGGAGTCCCCCCCCCCTTGAGCAGGAGTAGTTTGGAGGTTCCCAGGCAGGAGGCCTCGCCTTTTCGATCGTTGTTGATTTTGTGCTAGCCTTCTTAGGGAAACCTTGTATTTTCGTGTCTATACTCAGATACTTTTTCTTTCGCTAACTTTGTGGTCTCGGGCTGTTGTATTCGAGCCCTCGTGGCCCCTGGCTTGTATTAAACAGCTTGTATTATATTATTTGTGGAGTTGTGTTGTGATATCTCATCGTGAGTCCTTGATCTCGATCGTGTACCTTGCGTGTATGATTACTATAGACGGTCCGATTTTGGGGGAGTCACAGACAGTGTCCTCCTCAAAGAAGATTTGAAGGGACCCTTCAAGGAGAAGAGCACCAAAGAAATATTGGAAGAAGTGGAGCAAGAGGTTATCAAGTATAAGAAGATGATTGAGAGTAGTGTTGAAGCCAATATCGACAGAATCGCCGAGCTGAAGGCACAACATGAGAAGGAGATGAAAGAAGTGTGTTCGAGTATGGTCGCACTAGAGACCAAGGTGTTCGAGCTTCATGGTTAGATTTTTTATCTGCATAGCCATAACTGTGAGTATGAACTAAGGTTTCTGCACATGAGCGCGGCTGCTAGCTGCAGGATCTTGGAGACGGAGGAATTATGTGTGGATGGAGGACCCATGCCGTGGAAGCTTATCTCTAATGAGCACATGAAGATCTCCAAGAAAAACCGAGACTGAAATCTTCATGAGTAATGGAATCCCCTTACCTTGTTCCAAGCTTGCGGGAGTGCCCGATATATTCATCTTTATCTTTTATCTTTTCGTGGCCAAAGTTTAGTGTCATATCATGTATAGGGAAGTTATCTTATGATATAGGTGTATCTATTGAGGTCTATCACTCTTTTATGGGATAGTCTTGTATTCGTGAGTGTGCAGTCATCTATGATGGAATATTAATGAGAAGTTTTTGGGTTTTCTTCATGCACTCAGTATTCTTGCTTCGCTATCGACCTCATATACTGACTCTTATGAGAGTATTGATCTTATATATCAGGTAAGGCTTTGAAAACTTTATTTAATCTTGGGAAACATAGCATTGGTCATAACAACAAGTATGAGTTTTATTTTACCAAGTTCTACCCAAAACCTTTATGTTCTTATGATTGAAGTGTTATGGTGACAAGGAAGACAACTTGATGTTTTATGCCAAATATTAATGATCATGCTTTATATTGTTATGCATCCAAGTCAACATCATTTGTCTTCTCTTTTGAAACCTTTGCTAGCCAAACTCTGTACTAAGCGGGAATGCTGCTTGTGCACCCATACCTTGAAACCATCATCTTCCATAAGAGTCCACCATACCTTCCTATATGTGGTATTTCACCGCCACTCCTAAAGTATATTATTCATCTGCTATCTTTAAACCTTCAAAATAGTATTACTCCTTGTTTTTTGCCTCCGCTTTAGCACATGAGGAAGTAGTAGATAATTCATGATCTTCTCAAATTAGACAAGCTTTATCTTTGGTTCCAATGTCTAATCTTTGAACCTTAGCAAGAGGAGGGACTAGCATGAGTGTGCCCAGTTCGTAAAAGATAATAGCAACAAACAACCTCCTTCACGCTTTTGTTCATGAGAAATCAGAAAACTGGGAGTGATAAACAAAGGAGATTAATGAGATGTGATCGTCCTTCCTTGGGAGCCATTCCTAAAAACTTGTCCAGTTTGAGAAGTATTGGGCTATCTTCTAGCATTCGTTGACAAATTATGAACCTCCAAAAGCTTATGTTTACAATCTTATTGCTTTCAAAAACACTAAAAGCTCTAGCACATGAGTTTACCCTACTTCCCTCTGCGCAAGGCCTAGCCTTTACTTTCATGTTGAGTTAGTTTTCCCATGTCCTTCTATTATTTAAAAGAGAAGAAACCTTATGTTGAAAAGGATTCATTCATATATATTGTTGCATTGAGATTTGCCTTAACACGTCTTCGTTGACATTATCAATCTTCGTAAAAGGTTGTTTGTTAAGCCTTGCTACATCAAACATCTTCCTTTGTGTTATCATTTTCACCTGTTGACTAATAACATGTTCTTTCAAAAGCTTCAATTGACCTCATGATAACTATTAATGGAAGAGCTAAGTTTAAAAGTTTTCATTAGCTTTCCTTTTGGTTATAATTGATATTACTCTTTCATAAGGACCTTATGAATTGAGATTGATGTTGAGAATGCTTGAGTTTAGTAGAGAGAATGTGATGCTTCTTTTCCATATTCTTATTTATCGACCCTTCACTCTCTATACTTGTGGACAGGTTTACCAAGCTCAGTTTTCTCTTGGGACGAGCAATGTTTAATCTTAGGGGAGTTGATACGTCCAAAATGAATCACTATTTTGTATCATAATTTAACACTATCATTGATATATTAGATATTAGATGCCTCTCTCGTGGTGTTCTGGCTTGTTTTACACAGTTTATAACTTTCTGGTGCCAAAACAACAAACTCAGGAATCAGAGAGGAAAAGTGCACATATAGTGGACATATCAGGACATCTCCAAATGACCTGAAAATTTTAGGGAATTATTTTCAGAACGAATAAGGAGGGCACTCAAAAGATCACCCGGAGGGAGGCCACCAGACACATTGGTGGCACGGGCACGCCCTAGACCATGCCACCTGGCCGCTTGGGTGGGTGGCCCCATCCCCTGGCCTCTCCTTCAGCATACATACCCCTCGTAACCTAATTCTTCAGGGGATAAGTTAGATCAAAAGTTACACCACCGCTGCGAGACGAAAACCTAGAGAGATAAAAGACCTCTCTGATGGGAAGATTCCATCGGGGAAAAGTCCTCCCGGAGGGGGAGATCGTCATCATCGTCATCCCCATCATCCCGAGCATCATCGAGATCATCATCATCACCCTCTCCGTCACCAGCACCATCTCCATCTTCATCCCATCTCACTTTACCACTGTAATTGTAAGAGAAAAGTTATGCCCCCATGAGTTTTGGATATTGTTGGACAAAACAGTAGAGGAACTAACAAGTTTTCTAGTGTAAAATAGATGGTTAGGTTCCTGAAGTTATAGGTTGGTGATAAAGCTTCAACGAAGATTTACATATTTACTGAAGCATATCCTCTGGAGTGAAGCTCATCACTGATGTCGACCCCTAAAAAGATAAGGAATCCTGAAGCACGTCTCATCGAAGGAGATGACCAAGATGGCGCAAGACTTAGTAGTTTTTGCGTAGTTCTTTTTCACTTCTTTGAGTCATAGGAAAAACCGTACTATCAAGAGGGGTTTAGTAAATGTACTCTGAAGGTTTTGGTGAAAAGACTCAGATCGAATCCAAACCTGTGAGAAGCCAGAGATGATGCTTCACCATCGAAGACTTTGTTCTTTCGGCTCCTGAAGCAGAACCAAGTCCGTGAGTCAGCTTTACTTGGACCGCAAGTAAAGTTGCGCTTTGATTGGAAATATGACCGTTGCGGACAGGTGTCAAGCTGTCACATCGGGTCATTTAAGACATTTCGCACCTAGGGATTGCCACCTATAAATACGCCACACCCGCCCTCATTGGTCGGTGGCTGCTCCAAGAATATTTCCTAACAGTGAAGAGAAAGAGCAACCGCACCGAAGCAAACAAAAAACCCATCCACCGAAGCATAAGTACTATTGATCTGAGTTGATTCATTATTACTTAGGAAGAAGTTTGCTAGCCTTTTTATCTTGGAGAACTGCAATTCTCCTAGACGGTTAGAGCGTTGTTCTTTAGAGAGCGAAGAGTTATTGTCGCCTCGAAGTCCAGTTTGTCAAAGGTTTCGGTGATTTCCTCAATAATCAACCACGAGTGAAGAACTGACCAAGCTCAAGGAGATTGGTGCAGTGGAGATACGGACGGAGAGAGGTTAGCTCCTGTGTTCAATCACAAGTCCCTCCAACCAAACGTAGCACTTTGCAGAGTGTGAACTGGCCGAACAAACATCGCCGAGTCAAGAGTTCGTTTTACATTCCGCACTTACATTCAGTTTAGCAATTGCTTCAGTGATTTGATTCAATGCAATTGATTCGATGCTTTTGATTCGCTATGTTATGCTTCAATCTAGTTCTGCTTCAATGTTTACCTTTCTGTTGAAATTCTTCCGCTGCTAAGTTAAGCTTCACTTCATAGTTTCATGCAAAATCTTGAAGTGATCATTCACCCCCTCCCCCTCTGATCACATACTTGGACTTTCAATTGGTATCAGAGCTAGTCACTCTTTGTTTGGATTAACCTCCAAGAGTGTTTTGCAACTATGTCTTTCGCAGCCATTCGCTCCGGCGAACCCATACCCATGTTCAATGGAAAGGACTATCCATACTGGAAGGACAAAATGAAGAGAAATATCATGGCTATCAACTCGACTGCCTGGCAAGTTGTCTTGTATGGAGTTACAGTTGCAGACAAGAATGCCATCACTCCTGAAGAAGCGAAGCTGATCGACCTTGATTCTGAAGTCTGGGTTTTCATCACCAATCATCTGACACCAGAGAAGTATCATGAAGTGAAGAATATTACTTCTGCCAAAGGTGTCTGGGACTACCTTGAAAAGATTGGTGAAGGTGTTTTACCCAGAAGGATGCCAGAATTTACACACTTCGAAGCAAATTCTATCGATTCAAGAGAAACGAGGGTGAAAAAGTCAGCTCCATTTACAGCAGACTCACTGCTCTTGCAAATGAATTGATTTCCCTTGGTGCTGATGACATTACTCCTCACTCAGTTGTTAGAACTCTGCTTCGCTCATTGGATGATTCATTTGATCACATTGTGCTGATGATCAAGGAAAGGACTGACTTCAGATGTCTTGTTGCCGCTGATATTCTTGAGAGACTCAATACTTTTTAAATGGAAGAAGATGAGAAATGTGACATAAATGGTTCTCGAAGAAGATCTCATGCCTTGAAAGCAAAAGCTTCGCGTCATTCTTCACCCGAAGTCAGTTCTGCTTCAGGTGTCGAATCAGATGATCCTGCAAGCATTGGAAAAGATCTAGCATTGATCATGAGACGCCTCAATCTCTTTCAGAGAAAAGGTTTTTCTTCACCCAAGAAGATCTATCCTTCAAGAAGCTCAAGTCACTCTTCTCACCGTTCATCCTCAAGAAGCTCTCCATCGAAGGACAACTGCTGCTATAAGTGCAAGAAACCAGGTCACTACATTGCTGATTGCCCTCTGTGGGAAGCTCAGAACAAATCGAAGCACTCGCTTAGAGACTCCTCATCAAAGTCCCACAGATCGTCCAGAAGCTATGAGTCAAACAGACATGATTCTAGTTCGAGAAGAGAAAAGAAGAAAGATTCTGATGATGATAAGAGGAAGAAGTATCATAAGAAGCGTGAGGGTTCTTCATCGAAGACTCACTCGTCTCGTCGAAGCAACTCTCATCGTGCCAAGGCCTATCTGGGAAAGGAGATGAACTCTGAAGACGAAGCCTCTGGCTCCGAAGGTGAATCAGGCTCAAGGTCTGGGTCTGGGTCCGAACCAGATGGTGTTGCTAGTTTGGCTTTCGCTTCGGCAGATGCTTCAACGAAAGCTTCGAGCCCATTCTTCACCAACAACAGTAGTGAAGATGAAACTCCTGCATATTGCTTCATGGCCAAGGCGAAGGTATCTTCATCCAAATCAAACTATGATACTTCTGATTTCTCCTCATATGATAGTGATTCAAAGATAAGTTATGCTAAACTTGCTGAAATTGCTTCAATCCAACAAGATGAACTTGATTCACTGAGCAAAACCATTAAGAAATCAGAAACTCTGTTGATCGATGAGATAGAGAAAGGTCAAACTTTGACTAATGAGCATGCTGCTCTGAAGGAGAAGTTTGAAGAATTATCCTCTCAGCATGATCTTCTTTCAGTTGATTATGAGAAGCTCACCTATGAATTTCTTCAGAGGAAAATGGCTCTCGAAAGACTGAAAGAGGCTCATGAAGAATTGGAAAATGTCAATCTCTCTCATGGCTCAACAAGGTTCTGAAGCAAATGATAAAACTTATTCACCTTGCTTAACTTGTTTGGAACAAAGCAAAACTGATTCCAAAGGGAAAGCTCCTATTGTTATTGATGATACTAATGCCTCTGATGAGGAAAATCCTCCTGTTACCGAGGAACTCCTGAGGTTGAAAAACTTATTTGAAACAGGCATGTTCAGAAGTGTGCAAGGTCACCAGTATCTGTGTGATATTCTGAGGAAGGCTCTCCTTCAAAGGAATCCCAGGAATGAGGGTGTTGGTTTCGAGAGAAAGATAAACCCTGATGGTACCTATTGGGAACCTGAGCAGTATCCTAAGACTATTTGGGTCCTAGCGAAGGAGAAACCCATTGATATTGCTAACCTTTCAGGTTTCGACTGCAAAATGAACAAAGCCATTGTGGATAAATCACTTGATTCAGACTACAAACTCAGCAAAGATGAACAGGGAAAACTTACAGCTGAGTATGTAGGTACTCCTCCGAAGAATGGCTTCTATAAGAGGCAGATATGGGTGCAGAAAGCACTTGTGGAAAAACTGCCTGCTAACCATACTATGCAGGGAAAGCCTTCGGTACCACTGAATCATTTCTATTCTCTAGAAACGAGAAATGATTCACTGGTGCCCGAATCAAATGTTCCGCAGAAGCAATATTATTGCACTGGTCGTTATACTTATCGTCCTCATGACAACAATTCGAAGATTGCATATGCTCATTCTTATCCTAACCATTCGCAGAGGACTTACATTTATGGTGTGCTAGATGGTACACCGAAGCAATACACTCATGTTCGCTTTAATATTGCTTCAACCAGTGTTTCAACATCTTCTCAGTCACCTGCTCGTTTGTGGGTGGTTAAGAAGAACTAATTCTTCTGCAAGGCTATGTATCCGGTGGATCCGAATGGGTCATGGACAGTGGTTGTACAAATCATATGAACGGAGACAAGGAGTTATTCACCGAAGAAAAACTATCTCAATCTTCTCAGAAGTACATTACTTTCGGTGATAACAACAAAGTTAAAGTGTTAGGTTTGGGTAAGGTTGCCATATCGAAAGATAAGCACATTGACAAGGTTATGCTAGTCCAATCTCTTGGATATAATATTATGTCTACTTCAAAGTTATGCGATATGGGTATGCTTGTTCTATTTTCTGCTTCGTGTTGTGTTGTCTTTTCACAAGATGACTATACATTTGTCTTCGAGGGTTACCGAAAAGGAGATTTATACATTGTTGATTTTTCTTCGGGCCCTGCTGTATCCACATGCTTAATGGAAAAAGCTTCATCTGGTTGGTTATGTCATAGAAGACTTGGTCATGTAGGGATGAGAAATCTTCATAACTTAGTGAAGAAGAAGCATGTTATTGGCCTTAGCGAAGTAAAATTCGACAAGGATCGTCTCTGCAGTGCTTGTGAAGCTGGTAAAATCACGAAGAAACATCATTCAGCGAAGACTATCATGACTACCACTCGTCCTCTTGAATTGCTTCATATGGACCTTTTTGGTCCTCAAATTATGCAAGCCTGGGAGGAAACAAATATGGTATTGTTATTGTTGATGATTTCTCTCGTTATACTTGGGTTTTATTTTTGGATGACAAGAGCAAAGTTGTTGAAATCTTCAAGTCATTCGCTAAGAGAGCTCAAACTGAATATGAATTATCCCTGAAGCATATCCGAAGTGATAATGGAACTGAATTCAAAAATACTCATATTGAAGATTTTCTTGATGATCATGGTTTTACTCATGAGTTCTCTGCTGCATATACACCTCAACAGAATGGTGTAGTTGAATGGAAGAATAGAACTCTTATTGAAATGGCCAGAACTATGCTTGCTGAATACAAGACTCCTATTAGGTTCTGGGCCGAAGCAATTAACACTGCATGTCACATCATCAATAAGGTTTACCCTCACAAATTCCTGAAGAAAACTTCACATGAACTTATCACTGGTAACAAACCAAATGTTTCTTATCTTAGGGTATTTGGTGCTCCATGCTTTATTAGAGATATGAATCATAGCTCCAAATTTTCCCCTAAGGCACATGAAGGCTATTGGAGAGATTTTCCCTGTTGAAGGCAATCCTCGTCAAGATGTTAGGGATGATGATGGTCCAATGTTCCCACACATAGCCCGGGGCGCTGGAGATCAACATCCTGAAGCTAATAATGAACAGGACGAAGAAGGACAAGGGAATGATGGAAATTCTAATCCTGAAGGAAATGCCGAAGCTGAAGGTGAAGCAGATCCCGAAGCTGATGCAGATCCTGAAGCAGAAGCTGAGACTGAAGAAAATGATACTACGTTATCACGAGTTCGAAGAAGAGTTGATGTTGATTCGATCCTCGAAGATATTCATCAACCAGGTCGTCCCACTACTCGATCTCGTACTCGCTTGGCTAACTTCTATGGAAGTTTTTCTTTTGTTTCCATGCTAGAGCCTTAAAAATATGATGAAGCCATGAAGGACCCTGATTGGTTATTGGCTATGAGGGAAGAACTTCACCAGTTTGAAAGAAACAAAGTTTGTTCACTTGTTAACAGGCCTGATCCCACAAAGCATAATGTTATTGGCACTAAGTGGATATTTCACAACAAACAAGATGAAGATGGTATTGTGGTAAGAAATAAGGCTATACTGGTAGCACAAGGTTACACCCAAATCGAAGGCATTGACTTTGTTGAAACCTATGCTCCAGTAGCCCGTCTCGAATCCATTCGTGTCATGCTTGCTTTTTCTTACCACAAAAATATATTGCTATATCAAATGGATGTCAAAAGTGCTTTTCTTAATGGTGAGATAGAAGAAGAAGTATATGTTATGCAGCCTCCAGGTTTTGAAGACTCGAAGAATCCTGATATGGTGTATAGGCTTCACAAAGCCTTGTATGGACTGAAGCAAGCACCTCGTGCTTGGTATGAAACATTGAAGGATTTCCTCATGAAGAAAGGCTTCAAACCTGGAACCACTGACCCCACTCTTTTCACTCAATCATATAACAATGATCTATTTGTGTGGCAGATATATGTAGATGATATTATTTTTGGTTATACTAACATTGAAATCAGCGAAGAATTTGCAAGAATGATGTCGAAGAAATATGAGATGTCCATGATGGGTGAATTGAAGTTTTTCCTTGGACTTCAGATTCGCCAACAGAAGAATGGCACCTTTATTTCACAAGAGAAATATTTGAAGGATTTCCTGAAGAAATTTGATCTTGCTGAATGCAAGACCATCAGAACTCCCATGCCTACCAATGGTTTTCTTGATGCTGATGAGAAAGGGAAACCCTTCGATCAGAAGAAGTATCGGTCTATGATAGGTTCACTCTTATACTTATGTGCATCTAGACCTGATATTATGCTATCATTTTGTATTTGTGCTCGTTTTCAGGCCAATCCGAAGGAATCGCATCATACTGCTGTGAAGCGAATTCTTCGATATCTAGCACATACTCCTTCTTTCGGACTTTGGTATCCCAACGGAACTAAATTTGATTTGATTGGATATTATGATTCAGACTGGGCTGGTGATAGAGTTGACAGGAAATCTACCTCAGGCACTTGTCATTTTCTTGGTAGATCTCTTGTGTGTTGGGCTTCAAAGAAACAAAACTGTGTCTCGATATCTACTGCTGAAGCCGAATACATTGCTGTTGGCTCATGCTGCACTCAGATACTTTGGCTTAAGCAGACGCTGAAAGATTATGGTATTTATGTGAAGAAAATCCCTCTGCTTTGTGATAATGAGAGTGCTATCAAAATTGCACACAATCCTGTGCAACACTCTCGAACGAAGCATATCGATATTCGTCACCATTTTCTTCGAGATCATGTTCAGCGCGAAGACATTGAGATCAGCCATGTTAGAACTGAAGATCAATTGGCAGATATATTCACGAAGCCATTGGACGAGAAAAGGTTCTGTGCATTGAGATGTGAGCTCAACATCCTAGACTCACACAATGTTCAGTAAGATCGAAACTTTTCCCTTGTACATATTCACCTTCGTTGTGTGTTTGTTTATTTTGTTTCGCTTGAGTTTTTCTTCGTCCATGTTTGTGTGTTTAGCTTCGCTTGCCATTTGGTTTCAGTTCTGTGTTGTTTTTATTTATTCGTTTTGTTTGTCCCCTGTACTTATCACTTTTACCTTCGTTGTTGTTTTTCTTCGAAGTGATAAGTTTCGGACCCTACCCTCTCCATTCTGATTCGCTCCCAATCTATTCTGTCTTGAATGGTTAAGCACATTTGAAACGGAAAGCATAGTGCTTCGAACGTCATTGAGTTCCGAATCAAATCCTTCCAAATTTATCAAAGTTTTTGCTCTCGGTCAAGACTTATTCTTCGGCCGTTGAGTCCCCGTCTTTCTCGGGTCGTTGAGATCCTCTCGCAAACCTCCAGTTCATCTGAGCTGTTGAATCGGAAGAGACACTCGCTGGCAGCCGTCCGATACGATCTGGCAACCGTTTCAGATCGGGCCTATATAAGGCAAATCCTCCAGCGAACCGTTCCCCACGTTCATTCTCTCCCGATTTCCCCGTCTCCCTCCTCGAGCACGCAACAGAGCTCTCGTTCCCGACGTCGACAGCGCCGCTTAACTGCCGGACCGCCGCCACCGTGGACGTTCCCCGTCGACGAAGAGCACGTCTCCACACTCCGTCGTTGTAGCCGCTTCGCGTCACCGAGTTAGGGTACACAAGTTCCCTTGGATCCAATCTTTTCTGTGAGTTCTTCATCCAGGGCTTGGATCTAAGATTTGTTAGGGTTTTGTTTTCTAATTATAGGACTATTCTTTTCCGTGTTGATCATTGCCCTTTGGGAAAACTGTTTGTAGCATCAAAGTAATCCCATCTACTCTGGTCAGCATTGAGACTTGATCTATTCTGTGTTTGGACTGAGTTAGGTCTTGTTATTGAACTAGTTCTAGCCCAATCCAATGACAGATTTTCATCTGATCTTAGTTTGCTCTGGGTTCTTGTCAAAATTTTGTTTTGGTCAAAACTTTTGCCTGTGCTTATGCATTCCCTTTCCTATTCCCTCTTATCTATCCTTCTGGTCACAGGATGTCTGACCAAGAGGCAGCCATGGGGAATGAGTCTCCTATTGTTGAAGGACTTGAGAACTATCCTGAGCCCTCGAAGCAGAAAGGCAAAGGTGGCAAGACGAAGGAAGTCAATAATGCCTGAGGCATTCCAGAAGCCATTCGAATCAAGATGGGCTATGACACACCGCCTGAAGAATCTGATCATGATCGAAAGATTCGACTACAAAAGATTCGACGCTACTGGGCTATAAGACGGTACAAATACAAGAGCATTCGAGACTAGAAGTGGGGAATGCAGTTTGCCTTCAGTCCTCCATATCGGTACACAACTGCCATGTGTGCCTAATACAATGCAGCAAACAGAAGAAAGTCCTACCCGAAGCTTCCAACTGTTCCTCACCCGAATACTCTCAAGACACCAGATGATTACCCTGAAGAACAAAAGAGACTTGCAATTTTGGCTAAGAAAAAGAGAATCAGAGAAGAGAAGAAGGCCAAAGCACTTGCTGTTGAAGGCCATGCTGAAGCTGGTGCATCGAAGCCTAAGAGGCGAAGGCTTAGAAAATTAAGTGCTTCACCACCTCCTGCTATTTCTGAAGAGGAGAGTGACAATGAAGCTGATGACGAAGATGAACCTGCCGCACATCCTGAAGTCTCTCTCCCTGAAGATCTTGCAGATCCTGCAGATGATGCTGATGATGAGTCTGAGCACTCCCCTGTTCCCCCGAGTCCAAAGAGACAAAAGCTTCAGAAGCCACTGAAGAAGAAGGCTGGAGAGAAACCGCCTGCTTCAAGAGGCGTAAGGATTCAAGATCCATCTGATCCTCCTGTTCCTAAACCAACCATTGATATGACCAACTTGGTGGTTGAGGCTCCTTTGGCTTCAAAGCCACCTCGCCGCCTGGTTCCTGCTGAACAGAGAACCAAGGAGAGACATGACCCGAAGGCCAAGCCTGCTGCTAATCCCGAAGCTAAAGCTCGTGAGCCAGCCAAATCTTCAAAGCTAAAAACCTCTGTTTCCAAGCCTGGCCTGTCTTATGCCCAGGTCGGCACCAAGAAGTTGTCTGAAGCAGATATGCGCAAGAGGGACCGTGCTGAAGCTGAACGCCTTCACGCTGAAGCACAAGCCCAAGCTAAGGCTGACAAAGAAGCTAAAGAAAAGGAAAAGGCTGATAGAGATGCTGCTTTGTTAGAGAAGCAAAGGAAAGATCTTGCTGAAGAATATCAGAAAGCTTAAGCAAAGCGCAAGCTCGCTGAAGCAAAAGCTCAAGAGGCTAAGGCTGGTGCCGAAGCCAAACAGCTTAGTGAAGCTGAAGCCAAGAGCCAGGCTTAACTTGACATCATTCGCACAAAGAAAGCAGAGAAAGCTGCTAGAGCCACTCAGAAGGAAGCTATTGTAGAGATGACACCAAAGGATATCCCTCTGAAGCCAGTCGCAGCCCCTGCCACCGAAGCTCATGAAGAATCTGAGCATAGTCACCACAACTTCCTAGATGCAAGAGAAGGTGAACTATGGGACTGTTTGAGCCTGAATCAGGCATTCTGCCAGCTTGCCGAAGCTGTTGATCCCAAAGTTGTTGATGTTGGAGATGTCTACATTTCACCTACTCTTTCTGCCATGATTGAAACCTTATACAATCAACTAAGGGATTTGCATGCTAGGGACAGATCTGAGTCTGCAAAAATTCTGAAGTTTAAGAAGAAAGCAGATCCTGAATCAGATGAAGACTTCAAGAAGGAAGCCGAAGCTGCTTCGAAGAAAATTCTTGTTGTGAATGAAAAGACAAAGCACAATATTCAAGTGTTTCAAGGCAAGATCAAATCTGCCATTGAAGAATGTTGCAAGACGCACAATGCTTCGGTCATGGCTCTTGATTCCAAGAAGCGCGAAGCAATGCTCAAGCAACTAGGTTCACCCCTTCCCCAGCTGCAACAAAGGAAGCGTCGTATTATCACAGATGCAGATGAAGCTGATGAGGTGAGCTCTCATCCGGCCAAGAAGGCCCCAAGACAAGCATCGCCCCCTCGATGCAAGATTATCACTCTTCCAACCCCAACTGCAAAGCCAACCTTTACCGAAGTCATTCCACCCCGTGCTCCAACTCCACCTCCTCCTCAACCCGCTCCTCCACCATCGCACCACGACAACTTTGAGCCAGAGCCTTCTCCTCAAGCTCAAGACATACCAATTCCTTCAAAGGATTATTCTTCGGCTCACTCTGCAGATGAGTTGTAACATCCCAATTTTCTAAATTCGGATCTTAATAGATCATCATATGCATCTCATGCTACTTCCGCATTTTTTCTGGAGTTTTAAAATATTTTTAAACATTTTTCAACACATGGCAATTCGCTGGAGAGGATATAAAAGGACTTATCCCCATTTTTAAGTTGTTGGAAAATAGTTTAAAATATTTTAGGGAGACTTTTTAAATTTACTTTGGGGCTATAAATATTTTCTAAAAATATTTTGGGAATTTATTTATGCTCCGGAAAAGTTTTAAAATCAATTTTCGGGTTTTTCGGTATTTTTAAAATGCCAGAAAAGTATTTAAAATATTTAAAAATAAGGTGCAAAGTTTTTATTTTTATTTAATATTTTGGTAAAGCCAAAAATTCAGTTTTATTATTTTAAAAATATTGGCGAAGACGGAAATTAAAAATAAATTTCCGTGATTTTTCTATAATTGTTTTGGGCCTAACAGCCGTTCTGTTTTTTTTTCGCACACCGAATTTGGTTTTAATTCGGATTAAAAAAAATTCGCGGAGCGGGTTATAAAAACCCGCGGAGCCGCGGGGATTAGGGTTTCCCCCGAAACCCGATCCGCCGCCGCCGCCGACCCGCACCGCCGCGCCGCCGGGAACGCCGCCGCCGTCCGCCGCCGGTGAGCCGCCCCACCCCCGCGCCTCCTCACCGCCGCCTCTCGCCGTGGCCGCCGCCGCCGGCCGACCTGCCGGCCGCGCCGCGCGCCACCGCGCTGGCCAGCCACCGGGCTGAGCCGGAGCCGCCGTGGCCGGCTAGATTTGGATCCAAACCCGCAGGAACCAGATCGCGTTTTTATACATTATTTTATTTACGTATAGGCCCCTGTTTGCAGTTTAGACCCCGAAATCGCGCGATACCGTTTTCGCGAGTACTTTTTAACCGTAACTCAGAATTGAGTGATTCCAGTTGCGTTGCGACCGTGGTGAAATTTCCTAGCCAGTAGTCCATTTTTTTACAGAAGTTTGAAGTTTTGAAATTTGAATCCCAAGAATATCCAAATTTGAACTTTCGATAGCCGTAACTTTTTAACGGTGTGCCCGTTTGCGCCGTTTCTTTTTGCGTTTCTTTTATTTTGAAAAGTACTTTAAGTTTAGCTACTGTTAGGCAAGTTTTTTTACTGTTCTTTTAATGTTTATTACTGTTTGATCATTTTTTTTTAATATATGTTGATTGGTGCTATGTTTGCTCGTATAGATTGTCCGGAGTGCGTCGCCTCGTATTGTGAGGATTGTGACCGTCAGGAACAGAAAGAAGGCAAGTTATGCTTTGAACATACTCATACCTACATTTTCTATATGCATTATCTTAAGGAATATCACCCTATTGCATGATAGATAGTTTACTTTACTATTGCTGCAAACCAGTTAGGATAGCCACATGATTTGACTTGTATTTGTAGATCAACCTAGCCCGTGTTGTTACTTTATTGCTATGCTTTGTAGACGTGGATTGGGTTGTGAGAATTCATGGAGTGCATGTGAGCTATTTAATAATTTGCGTAGAAACTTCTTAATAATTAGAAATCACCTCTGGACGGGCAGGGAATGCATCCTGGTGCTCATGCCTTGGATAAGGAGGGACCAGGGCTAAATGCTTCCCGAATGGTTGTTTTGGTGGTGAACCGGGTGCGTCATGGCGAGTACCCTCTGATGCAGTGGGCGCCGTCTAGGCTCAAAAAGATCAGAAATGCAATATTACTAGTAGCTTCCGTGTACAACCATTGGCTATATGGGCTCTGGCTTAGCACGAGTACGTTGTGGGGAACCTGGACCTAGTAGCTAGCTGATGTAGATGTGTGTTAGGTGTACCGGCTACCAAAGGGTGGAGGCAACCTCTTCAGAAAGTCTTTGTCTCAATCTTCGAGTTGAGTCCAGTGGGGAACGTGTACAACCTCTGCAGTGCTTATAAACTGATCATGATTAGCCGTGTCCACGGTTACGGACGAACTTTGAGCAACTAGTCAGTACTGTTGATGAATGATCTTGACAGATGAACACTTAATAATAATTTTGGTGGTAAAGATTAGCATGGGTTGCTGTGTGATTCAGGTAGAATTCAACTTAAAACTTTGACTAGGGTAGTTCAGGAGAAAATTGGCTTTCCGCAAAACAAAACCATAAGCCTTTCCTTTGACTCACCTTGCATGTAGATGTAGGTCCCTTTAAACTTTTCCGTGTCACCTGCCGTACAAATCAGATGTACTGACCCGTTGTCGGGCTGTAACCTTCGGTGTTGCAGGTTTTTCAGACGACCAGTGAGGTGCGTTTAGGGGTTGCGAGTCTACACTCATCATGTTCGCATATGGCTGTTGATGGGACTCCACGTTACTTGCTTTTGCTTCCGCTATATTTATATTGAATAAGCTAGCCTTGAGCTATGCAACTTGTTATTTATTTTACTCTGGATCATACGTTGTAATGATGATGCACTTGTACTTTGATATACATCTATAATACTGTGTGTGCCAGCGAGTTCGATCCAGGGACTGGAACTTCAGCACAGAGACTTCAATTCTGTGTGAATTGGGTCGCTACATGAGTCCGAAGAACAAGAAGGCGAAGCCAAAGAACAAGTTGTTCCAGAAGAGCCTGAAGCCGATGCAGAAGCTAAAGCCAATGAATTGGCAATTATGACTCAACCTCAAGAGCGAGCCATAGTTGCTCGAAGGCAAGCTCCACACTACATTCCTGCGCAAGATACCCAACTGGACTCCATCTACCCACGTGAAACTTTTCCTATTTTCTTGGGAGATGGTTCTTCTTCAAGACATGGTCCTGAGTTTGACCTCGAAGTTCATCGCCAGAAGCTTCGCTTCTTTGGCGCACGTCCTTATGATTCACCCCGGACTGCTGATGACCTTCGCTTTTGGACAGCCGATCAACAGATTCTGTACACGAAGCTATACTGCCAGAAGGGTGTTCTATTCAGGCACAAGTACTTGGATATGCGAAGTCTAACTTATGCAACATGCTTCCAAAACATTATGGAAACCATCGAAGCAAAGAATCTTACCAGCCTGTTTGCTATGGAAACACCATTCAATTCCGAGCTAGTGAAGCAATTCTATGCCACTCTCTATGTCTCTGGAAATCCTGATGACACAAGCTCTTGGATACATGAGTGGATGATTCAAGGAAAAGTATTTCGAATGCATTCTGATGAATTCATGGATATTGTGAACATGCCAAGGCACACTGGAAAACTTGCAAAGGTTCACTTGATGCTTGATCCTACTGAAGCTAAATTTGCTTCACTACTGGATCCCGAAGTCACTAGAGACCACATGCCAGAAACCATTCGCCCGAAGAATCTGGTATTCATATCGAAGACTTGGTTTTATATCTTGTCTAACTCACTGATTCCTCTCAGCACTGCAAATGATGAGTCCAACATTCATTATCATACACGTCATTCCTTGCTGAAGCTTACTCACGGCCATGTGTTTGACTTCGAGGATTTTTTTCTTCGCTATATGGTCCAAGCTGCTGAACTTGTACATCAACTGAAGCCATATGCTCCCTGGCTCCATGCCATTTGCAACCATGGACGCAGTGAAGACTTCGTTGCGAAGCATCACCCGAAGTTGTTATGTCCTCCTGTGCGTGATACAATGAATATCTTCAGAAGGACAAATGATCCATTTGCCACATATGTCGGAGTCAGACAGCATGTCAATGAACGCAACATGTCGAAGTCATTCCAGAAAGAAGTTTATCACTTTGAAGTTGGGATTCGCTCACAACAATTATTGGAAAACTTCATTGAAGGCAATCAACGCCAAATGCAACATCTCTCTGATGAAATCAATCGAGTTGGCAACATTGCTTTGAACAATAATCAGTACCTGAAGGTTTTGAAGCGCCACTCTTGGAAAGGTTTAAGGAAGTTCAACTCAGTAAAGAAGCTTGAAGCTGATCGGATTTTCAAGGAGTATCCGCATCTTCAACGCCATTTCTCCAAAAATGATTCGATAGACCGCACCAACCCAAAGATCCCTCCGCTGGACAAGATTGATGAAGTCTTGTTTGTTAATCCAGCTGAACAGATTCGCCCTAATACTCTCTCTGATGAAGACTCCCACACATCGAAGAAAGAAGATGACCCTCGCAACGACAGTGATCTTGATTTGCTTCAAGCGCCGCTGGACATTGAAGAAATGGAGTCGCCTGCTTCAACCGAAGGAGACACTTCAAGAGATGCATCTTCTTCGGGCGAAGACAATCAGCAGGGTCCCCGGGTTGCAGCAAACGCGTAAATACTCTTGATCTACCTCTCAACCTTTTGTCAAATTATTGACAAAAAGGGGGAGAAAGTAGCATCGATTGAGTTTAGATTCGCTGCGGGGTTTAGGGTTTCGATTCGATCTTTTGTGTGTTAAGTTACAACAAACTTTCCATTCGCTTCGATTGGGTTGTAACTTAAGTTTTACTTCGTCTGTGAACTGCTACATGTTATGTGTTAATAACCCCCGTGCTTCCAAGTTGCTCTCGTATCTTTTACCTTGCAGGTGGTTATTCCCTTTAAGTTCACAGGTCATTGGATGATTGCATATTCTTCAAGACTAATATCTTTTAAATGCAATTGATTCGCTAAGATATGTGTTAGGCTTCCCATCAAAGATATCCTTCATCAAGCATTCACTTCGATTATATAAATCTTTGATGCTTCCATTCAGGGGGAGTCAAAAGCTTCATATCTTAGAGTTTGCTCTCAACTCAACTCAAAATTCCGTATTTTTATCGATGCCTGTTTTTTCAACAATAGTCCAAAAAGGGGCAGATTGTAAGAGCAAAGTTATGCCCCCATGAGTTTTGGATATTGTTGGACAAAACAGTAGAGGAACTAACAAGTTTTCTAGTGTAAAACAGATGGTTAGGTTCCTGAAGTTATAGGTTGGTGATAAAGCTTCAACGAAGATTTACATATTTACTAAAGCATATCCTCTGGAGTGAAGCTCATCACGGATGTCGACCCCTAAAAAGATAAGGAATCCTGAAGCACATCTCATCGAAGGAGATGACCAAGATGGCGCAAGACTTAGTAGTTTTTGCGTAGTTCTTTTTTCACTTCTATGAGTCGTAGGAAAAACCGTACTATCAAGAGGGGTTTAGTAAATGTACTCCGAAGGTTTTGGTGAAAAGACTCGGATCGAATTCAAACCTGTGAGAAGCCAGAGATGAGAAATCTCATGTGCACTAGGTAATGCTTCACCAGTGAGGGGTTTAGTAAATGGACTCCGAAGGAACCAAGTCCGTGAGTCAGCTTTACTTGGACCGCAAGTAAAGTTGCGCTTTGATTGGAAATATGACCGTTGAGGACAGGTGTCAAGCTGTCACATCGGGTCATTTAAGACATTTCGCACCTAGGGATTGCCACCTATAAATACGCCACCCCCACCCTCATTGGCCGGTGGCTGCTCCAAGAATATTTCCTAACAGTGAAGAGAAAGAGCAACCCCACCGAAGAAAACAAAAAACCCATCCACCGAAACATAAGTCCTATCGATCTGAGTTGATTCATTATGACATAGGAAGAAGTTTGCTAGCCTTTTTATCTTGGAGAACTGCAATTCTCCTAGACGGTTAGAGCGTTGTTCTTCGGAGAGCGAAGAGTTATTGTCGCCTCGAAGTCCAGTTTGTCAAAGGTTTCGGTGATTTCCTCAATAATCAACCACGAGTGAAGAACTGACCAAGCTCAAGGAGATTGGTGCAGTGGAGATACGGACGGAGAGAGGTTAGCTCCTGTGTTCAATCACAAGTCCCTCCAACCAGACGTAGCACTTTGCAGAGTGTGAACTAGTCGAACAACATCGCCGAATCAAGAGTTCGTTTTACTTTCCGCACTTACATTCAGTTTAGCATTTGCTTCAGTGATTTGATTCAATGCTTTTGATTCGCTGTGTTATTCTTCAATCCAGTTATGCTTCAATGTTTACCTTTCTGTTGAAATTCTTTCGCTGCTAAGTTAAGCTTCACTTCATAGTTTCATGCAAAAATTTGAAGTGATCATTCACCCCCTCCCCCTCTGATCACATACTTGGAGTTTCAGTAATCTGTGTTGTACCTTGCACTATTCACCCCCTATACTTTGTCGTTGTTGATTACTTCTGATAATGATATCTTTTATGTCGTGTGAGTAGTCACTTTAGTTCTTGAGGACATGGGAGAAGTATTGTTGTTAGTAGTCATATGATGTTGATGTAATATGTGTTGGTTTGATATTTAAGTTATGGTGTCATTCTTCTAGTGGTGCTATGTTAACGTCGACTACATATCACTTCGCCTTTTTAAGGACCAAGGGGAAGGCATTGTGTATAAAGAATGCTTACGGTGGGTTGCCGGAGTGAAAGAAACCTGAACCCCAGTTTGCACACTTTTGCACCAGGGAGTATTGGATCCTAGAGTTTATTGCTACGGTTAGGTTTACCTTAATTTCTCTTGTATTTGTGGATACTTGCAAGAGGTTTAATTGTAAGAGTCCACTTTTCTTAGTCTAGGCGGTGTGCTAGCGTAGGATCACCAACACAACACTTATCCCGACAATACATAGTACTAGACGGAGTATGGAGAAAGTAACTTGACTACCTCTCCCCTGTGTCCTCAAGAATGCCTTAGTCTTTATAAGTAGAGTTCCAGGCTTATCCTTTGTGTTCAAAAGGATAGGGCCACTTGCTGCACCTCTTTATCATTTACTTTACTTTCCTTTATTTACTTGTTGCCTATTACGAAAACCCATAAACAGTTACCTTTCAGTACTTGTAGTTATTCCTTGCTCAAGATCACTTGTCACTAACTTTTGCTCCTCGTTGGGTTCGACATCTTATCGAAAAGGCTACGATAGATCCCCTACACTTGTGGGTCATCAGGAACCAGTTGGTGATGTTTGACCCATCAGTATTCAGTTTTTCTTTCTTTAGGAATTACCCTAAGTTGAATGAGGGGCACAACGTTGCCGACATCTACAATGGTTATTTGAAAAACACATATTTAGACTTTGTTCATAATTTGGAGTTCAATTTTAAGACAAATATAGAACGCCCACTTAGTTAAACACCCCTCAAAATTTACTAAGTGATTACATAATCAATCCCAGGTTGAATGTTCGTCCTCGAATATCACACGTTCGATGATTCATCTCCCAAGGAAGGACAGCATGCCAATCACATCCGCTATGTGACTCATGGTTAACATTTCGGCCATCCGTGTTCCCAGCCCATATCTGCATATGACAAGCTAGCCAAACCCAACCTCATTTGAACGCTTACATATGTATGACACCCGATCGTCACGGCGTGCCTATCATAAATAGATACTTCCAGGCGCTTCCCACTAAGGGAAAACACAATGTATTGTGAGACATTATCCTATCATGCTACTATCAAATATCTAGCATATTAGCAACAAAGGATGTAAAACTATAAATCATACATGCTATGATCCACCCTTTTGCATATTAAAGTTGACAAAATTCTACTTTATCTTTTGCAGGTTTTACATGGCTGCTAGGGGTTTCGAGAGAGAGAACCATTTCTATCCAAGGAAAACATGCCACAACACCAATACGGCAATTGTCTCTATTACACCCCTATCGGGGACCTCCATTGCAAACGTCTTCGCGTGGCTAATGTTAGAGTGACAGACAACCCCAAAGCCACTTATATGGTACAAGCCATATGTCAAACGTGGAACCAGTCTCGCGTAAGAGTACGTGTAAGGTCGGTCGGGGCCGCTTCATCAAGACATTGCCGCAACGCTAAATGTGTACACATGGGAGGGTAACAATTGGAGAATTGATGCCTACATCCTAGATGTACTCTATCCATACAATATATCTATGCATTGCCTTGCGCTGAGACCACTGTTGGGGCTTCGGCACAGAAAACAATAAATTTCCAACCTACGATCCCTGAGCACAGACCTATGCTATGTTGATGTATGTAATGGAGGGAATCGATGTTCATACTTTTGAAGACCGAAAGAGTGAAATGTTCAACGAAGGTGGTTGGCGTAGACTCTGATCCTACTACCTCCTTGTCGTGTAGAAGACCTGCGGCAATGAAGTAGTACCACAAGTGTAGTACCTCACCGGATTACACACGTACGGCATAACCAATGTTCCCTTCGTGCTTCGAATCAGGCGAGCAGCGAAAAGAAGATGGATTCAGATCCGGACTCCGGCAGTGCTGATGACCCTCAACTGTAGGGGATCGATTGTAGTGTTCTCACGGGTAAGTCAACCCAATTTATTGATTCGACGCAAGGAGAGCCAAAGAGTATTTATAAGTTTTGACAGTTGAGTTGTCAATTCAACCGCACCTGAAATATACTTTCTTGCAACAAAGTATTAATACCAACTGTGGTATGATAGTGCTAGCGATGGTGATAATAGCAAAAGTAAAACAACAGAAATAAACAAGTAGTAACCAGAAGGATTAAAACACTGTAGGCTAGGGAGAAGGATGGTTGGGTGCTGCATGAATAAGAGCGAACATGTAATAGATTCTAACACGGGGCAAGGCACACATAAAAGCAATAATCATCTAGGAAAATATCAAACACTAGGCATGTATCCCATAGGTAGTTGTGCGTGCTTGCAATAAGAACTTGCACAACATCTTTTGTCCTACCATCCCGCTACGAACGGGGCCAAAGGGAACTTATGGAGATTAAGGTGCCCCTGTCAAAGTGCACCGGAACAAAGCAATAAACTCAATGGATACATGGAATCCTCAAATTATGCACCATCCCCTTTGGTGTCCCAAGCTGTCACCTTTGGGATCGCCGGTTCCGGACCATAATAGGTGCATACAACTCATAGATACGATCTCAAACATAAATATACTCATGAAAAAATAAGTGGTTCAGATCTGAAAACATGGCACTCGGACCCAAAGTGACAAGCATTAAGAGCAACAACTTGTAGCAAAGATGATAAACACCATAGTAGATGATAGGAAACATGCCCCAACAATATGACAAACTATTACATGATCAAACTCATCCAATCCCTACCCTCCCCTTTTCCTACAGCAAGGACTTACTCACACATTTGAAGAGAAGTCATGGAGGAAGGATGGCTTGGTGATGGTGATGACGATGGCGACGATCTCCCCTCTCCGGAGGCCAAATCAGCCTCCATATTAGCCCTCCCGAGGATGAACAGAGGCTGGCGGCGGCTCCGCGACGGGTTCTAGAAAAGCGACTTTTTTTCGGAGTTTTCCCGTCACGGGAATAAATAGGAGTCAAGGTAAGTCACCAGAGGCGGTGGGAGTCGCCCAGGCGGCCAGCTGGCGCGGCCCCACCCCCGGCTGCCCTCTGGCCCCACTTCTGGCTTCGAGCTCCTTCGGATGCCTCGATTTTTTGTATTTTTTCTAGGAATTTTCTGAGATGTCTAAAAATCCATTTTCCTGCACACAATAAAACCATACAAGCAGCTCTTCTGAAAACAGCGTCAGTCCGGGTTAGTTTAGTTCAAATCATGCACGAATGAGGGAAAAACAATAGCAAAAGTGTTTGGAAAAGTAGATATGTTTGGGACGTATCAACTCCCCGAAGCTTAGCCTATTACTTGTCCTCAAGCAATTCAGTTCAACAATTTGGACGCGACAAAGAAAACTTTGACAAACTCTTTTGTTTCATAAGATGTATATAAGCCGGTACTACGAAAAGAGTTTAGCAAGTATCAAAACTATGCTATGAGGACAATGCACGAAGAAATTCTTCTTTCAAGTGATCAATCACAAACAACCAAAAGTAAATAATATGCTGCCAAAAATCAAGACAAGATCACAATGCACATAGCTTGAACATACTAGAGTGGTATCTCGCTAGCCTCCATGAGTGAAGCAAAACATAAATGCAGAAGCTCCTCCGGAGTTTTAAAGGAGACTAGAACTAAGAATTTCAGACGAGCAATATCACAATCATGCAGAAGACAATGTGGTACTTTGGGACAATGCATGTTACACTAAGAATGACAATTATGCTCTCAATAGTTGGTGCTTTGAAGAAAGAAGGGGAGACTCTCAAACCGTGGCTTTTCGATGGCAAGGTTGAAAACCCGTGGTTGGAAGCAAAGACTAAACATGTGCCAGAGCTCTTGGTTTTGACAACAGAGACAAAATTCTTTTGAGAACTGCAACTTTCCAGTCAACGGTGAACGGTAAAGGTCTCTCAATATCTCCCATGCCAACCATATTAATGTTTTTTCTTACACTTTTGTTCCCTTATCCATAAATCCTTTGATGGTCTATGGAACCTTTTATTTTGCCTCAAAAATGGAAGGAGGTTATCATTCCATCTATCATTAGCAGCATTTGGTCCATTTCATTCCATCATTAAGTATGGGGGAGGTGTAACTCTTTTTTTATAAATTTGACTAGTTAAAACTTCCGACAAAATATTTTTGGCATGGTAGATACTGATTTTCCCTCACCGCACCATGACCTTGTATGGTTACAAAAGGGAAGATTTTGAATAAATTTCAAGATGGCACAAGAAAGTCTAAGTTATGAGTGGTCGGTAAATACCACATATAGGTATGTATGGTGGACTCAAGTGGAATAACTGGTTTGAAAAGGAGTTTGGATACACAAGCAGAATTCCACTTAGTGCGAGCAAAGGCTAGAAAAAGACTGGGAAGTGACCAAATAGAGAGCAATAGTTGTCATAATCATGCAGAGCAACAAAGCAACATTGAATCGGGCATGAAAGTGATATGTAAGGCCCGATATGCGGTACTGTTCCAGATCTAGGTGTTTCCACCCAGATCCGGGGACGAAGCACATATCGGTCCCACCGCGACATATGACGGAGTTATATGCCCCGGATTTCCAACATGCTATCACAACATTACAGATACAAGGATACAACATCTCATACAATCGGCATACAACTGCCTTAATACAATACAACAGCGGAAGGTACATATCTGAGTACAGACTACAATCAAATGCCTACTGGGAAAGAGAAAACATCGATCCCATAACCACACGGGTCCAGGCCCTCCGCCGGGATCCGCCTAACTAGTCGTCGTCGAGTCTCCACGTGAAACGTCGATCACCATACCTGTTGTCGATCGAGAACCCTGAAAAGAGTTTGGGGGTAGTATCATGAGTTCAGAGGTACTCAGCATCCAACTGTAGTGGTCATCTGAACCAGCAAGGACTTCATCACTCGTCATTCTAGGACAACTAGTAGTTTACGGTAAAGAAGGGGTAAGTGGTGAAGTTGCTCCCGCACTAGCATTTATGAAGTGGCTAACGCTCTAGAGAGTAAGATAAGAAGCCAAGCATTCGATGAGGAATCGCCTCCAACATGTCTTGCTATCAACTACTTCGCAAACATAACACCTATCCTATCCTTGTCCTCCTCTTCGCATCCCGACGAAGAAGAAGCAATCAAGGCACACACACGTTGATCAAGTTATATTAAGATTACCTCAGTTGTTGTTGTCTATGAACAAGGAGTAGGTCTCAAGTCGTCCATAACCGTGGACACGGTTTCTCGAAAAGATTTAACCCTGCAGGGGTGTACCAACTGCCCATTACGAGGCGTCGCATGCTCGCCCATCTCTCTCAGTTGCTACCCATTATAGGCAACCATTTTATGATTTAGTTCCAAGAGATATGAAACGACAGGTCCCTCTAACTAACAACGAACAAATCCGGGTGGCCCCCGGGGAGTCGAGACCCAATCCAAAAGCTGGCCACGCTCTCGGATCGGACTCTTCCGTAAGGCTAAGGTCGGGTTTAGTCTCACCTATATAACAGGGGACTTCCCTAGCTCACCAGTGTGGACCAACAGAGGAACTCTGTCTCCACTGGACTGAGTTGTTTGAAAACTACTGGCAGCTGACCAGCACACACACGGTTTCAAATGGTAAATCAGCTTGGGCCACCTCTTGAAATGTTTGAAGCTAGGTAGGTAAGAGGAGGGTACCCCATAAAATCCCACACGCGATTAGGCACGCTCAGTCTTAAAACCAATACCCGGAACTCGGATCCTAGGTGACTCGAATGGAACAAAGCGTCGGGGCGAGATAGCCTAGACCTTCCATCCTTCGTCGAATATAGTCAACATTATAATAATCATATCATCAACAACAATATAATAATGTGATATCCCAGACCAAAAGTAACAGGGTAACATCGTAGCATCCTAAGCATGCATACTAAGCAGGGGCTGAGCAACGAGCAATAGTAACATAGCACTACAAGGTTTGCTGGGAGGGGACATGGCTGTATCGGTTTGAAAGAGGCTGTAAACATGTGGTAGGATCAAACATCGAACCTAACCTAGACTAGCATGCAAACCGCTGGTTGAAATAGAATGGATCATAAGTAATGTATAGTCCTTTCCTGTTGATAAGTCGGGTTCCGAAGGTGTCGATCGCAAGCTCGCATCGTCTCCGAGAGGTACCCGCGGAAGCACACAAGAAGAAAACACTGGAAATCAATCAACGGTGCACCACTATTACTACGGAGCAATACAAGATCATAGAGACAACACAAGGCACAACAACGCGATACGGATCTATCGTCGAGAACGGTTACTAACAGTTTAAGTGGGGTATCGGTCACACACGACGAATACCGCACGTTTACGGTGGTTCAAGTTGCTTAGCTACAGGTGATCAACCAACGGTTATTAACATGGGAACTCAAGCAAGCATGACAAACACGGCAAGAGGTGAAGCACAAAGTAAACTATCTATGCTAGTCAATTTAAGTGAGGCATAACCTAAACATGGCATAACACTAAGTGCCGCACGACAATTAAAGGATTTGGTACTGTTCTGCCCTAAACCATATTTTAGGTTTATTAACAACATTAAAAAATAGCATAAATACAAAGTACACGAAACACTAATCAGGTTACATATAAAGAACACCCCAAACGGAGTTACGGTTAAAAAGATATAAGCAAAACAAGTTACGGGCACAATCTGCCAACATCACGAAGCACACTTTAGAGCAATGCATAAACAGGTTAATCAATGCAAACATGCTCACAAATGATATGAAATTGAACTAGACATGACAAGGAAGGCATGTCAAAAAGAATCATGCAAAAAGGCATCATAGATCAAAAGATATTAAGCAAACAACATGGCATCGCAAAGTAACAGACTTTGGAGCTCAACAACTATATGACCAGCAAGCATATCATGGAGATGCAATACATTTAATGAAAGTAGACATGATGCTTAACAATATGCAATTGGAATCACTCAATTCCGATAAACGGTCGCGACACACTCGTCGACCGAAGTTGCAACAAAATAACAGTTTCAGCAACAGAAGCACAATAACATCAGGATCACCACTTTGGAGCAAGATACAATCTATATGCAGCAAGAAAATATGGCATGTGAATGCATGAAACTGAAGTAGAAACATTGCTTAACGCAACGCAAAATAATCAATGCAATAGGCCTCATGGATTTGTTACAATCACCATGCAAAGTCGCAACAAAATAATAACAGCACCATCTAACAGGAAAAGTAGCAGTTTAACGGCCTGATGCCCACTTCAACACACAATTACACAATCCAGACGAGCTCCAATTCAAATGCTCACAAAAGACGGATTGAAGTACACGCAAATCTAAGCAGTTTTCATTTTGGGGGCACGTTCATCGGAGCTACGGTTTGCTTGCTATCGTCAACGCGAAATCGAATCAGCAGCTGAATTACTCCAGACTTAGCAAAATAATAAAAAGAAATAACAGCAGAGAGGGAAAAAAAAAGGGGGCTACCATTGGGCTTGGCCCAACAGGCCAGAGGCGGCTCGGGCTGGTGGCTGGGCTGGCGCCAGGCCGCTGGAGTGGGTCGTGGGGCGCGCCTGGCCCACATGGCTGGACTCCACGCGCAGGAGCGCTTGGCTCGCATGGCCTCCCGCATCGAGCCGGCCAGGGGAGGCGGCGGTTGCAGGCGAGCTCCCTCGCCGGAGGGCCATGGGAGGAGGCCGGAACGGGCGGCGGGCACGGGCGCAGGGGCACGGGACGCCGCGGATCCGGTGGAGGCGGCCGGAGTGGGGTGCGCCGACGGGGTCTTGGAGGCGCGGAGCTCGGCTCCCTACCATGGCGCGGAACCTGCGGGAAGAAAGGAGCGGCGGGGTGAGCGGGAGGAGAAGGGGAAGGAGAGAGGGAAGAGAGGGAGGAGAAGGAGAGGAGCGTCGGGCTGGCTCGCCGGCTGCGGCGGCTCCGGCCGGAGTGGAGGCGGCGGCTGCCTCCATGGCTGCGGTTGGTGAGAGGTGGAAGAGAGGTTGGTGGAGGCTAGGGGGAGCTCCCTGGGCCGTCAGATCGGGCGATCTGACGGTCCAGATCTGATGGCTAGCAAAAGGACGAAAAAATGAGTGGTTTTTGTGCCAGATCTGGACATTGTGAGGAGGGTGGCTGCAACTTTGTGGCTAGGGAAACCCTAAAAATGGGTGGGAGTGTGGTGGTCTTTAAATAGCCCCGGTGGCTGGCAGTTTGCAAAAAAATCTCCGGCTTTTATCTCGCGCGCGCGGTGCTCAGGTTTCTGACCGCCGGGGGTCCGCAGCACCTCCGATTCGAGTAAAACTTCGAACTGCGCGATCAGCGCGTCGAGCCGGCGGCGTTCACCTCGCGCTGTAACCGTTCCGAAAACACTTTCCGGCGCGCTATAAAAATATCCCATTTAATTATTAAACGGGGTTTTCGTTCCGTTGGCTGCGGCTGGTCTCGTGCGGTTTTCACGACGGTGATCGGGTGAAACCCGGTGTCGCAAAGTCGAGTGTCAGGGTGGCAAGGGTCGGTCTTCGTCCGATACGAGATAAGAGGGGGAGAAATAATCGCCGATTGATAAATCGGGGATGGAAACACCGCAAACAAATCAGACATTAAAACAAATCACACCGAAAACAAATTTTTTAATTTTTGCAAAAATTGGGCTGTTACATGATATAACTATTCTGAAATTAAAAGGTCATCAAGGCATGATAGACTTTTTAGTCATAAACATGTGTGAACATGTGCCAAGTCAATACAAGAATTCTCCGAAGTGAAATACCACTTCAATATGCCAAACCATGAACAATGCAATGCATGTAAATTATTTCAACAACAAATTATGCTCTCTAGCTATTTGAGATCAGCCACAAAGAAAGCCTGAACAATGGGAAAGCATTGTAAACGTAGCACTACGTCTCTACAAGCTGGTCTCTAGGTCATAAGTACAGGCGTATGTACAAAAGTAGAAACAAGAAGAGTTCATACCGGTTTTCCTTGTTGCTTCCCTTCCGTCGATCTTCGTCATTACTGCCTTGTTACTTGCACGACTGAACGTGGGAAATATAATCAAATGCCATCACAGACTCGAGCTGAACTCTGAAAACAAAGCAAACTAAAGAGAGAAAGCAAATCTTTTTGGGTCTTTTCAAAGGTTTAACGAAAGAAAAACAAAAGGTGAAATCTTTTTGTTGTTTTTGCAAATTAAAAGAAGAAAGAAGAACGGTAAAATACTTCGAAAAGATCAAAGCGAACAAAATAAAAACGGATAATACAATGGAAAAGTGAGAAGGAAACGTACTCCCCCAAGCTTAGGATTTTGGCCTAAGTTGGTAGCAGCTACTGCCCCAGGAGCCTCCTGCTCCGGGGTGATGGTAAGTCCAAGAGTCGGATGAGCCCTCCGGTGCGTACACCGAAGTCCTCGGGTCCTCCCATGGAGAAGGTCCTGCGCTCCAAGCAGAGGTAGACCCCTCACCATACTGAGTGTTGGTCTCCCCCTGGAAAGGTGGGAACTCACCATGCTCCTCCTCGTCGGGCACAACCCCCTGAATGGGGTTATGCAGCTGATACTGGTCCATGAACTCATCGAACTGGACATGATTGAAGGACCATCCGTTCCTGCGGGTGTGATAAAAAAAAGTGGTGCAGGTAGACGGATCTCATGAGTAATGGTCTTTTGAAACCTCAAAATATAAACAAGGTTACCAAACTGGGAAGTCATGGTAACAAACTTATGCCTCTTCATAGCAGCAAGATCAAGACTTGCATAAGAAAAGGGAACATCATCAGGATGCGGGGTGTCGTTAAAAGACACAAGGATAAGCGTGGCGTAAACACCACCAAATAAATCTCCCTTGTTACTATTCATAACAAGGCGTCGAGCAATTAAGGCACCCACATTATAATCATTCCTATCAGAGAGGGCGTTCACATAGATAGCGAAATCTGGTGCAGAACCGTTGCTCGAGTTGTCACGAGCCAACACCCCTCTAGCAATAAAGTACGCAAAATACCTAATGTGGGGGAATAAAATGCTGGAAATCTTTGTACGCCGAATATCGCTTTCTTCCTGGCTACAAAGGGAGTCGAAGAGAGTCCTCAACTCGGAGGGCTGAGTGTTCATCCTCGCCGTCTGACCAGCGTTCGGCACACCTATTATTTCACAAAACGGTGCCAAAGACATGGTTATAAGATCATTGTGAATTTTGAACTCGACGGTTCCAGCAACATGCTTATAACAAAAACTATTAACAAATCTGGAGGTGAGCTTCTTATAATGTACCACACGACATAGTGCTAGCCCTGTCAAACCTGCATTGGCGCAAAGGCCGTAAAAATCCTCCTTAATTCCTGAACCTTCAAGAAAATCACCGCACGGATACATCATTGCGCATGCTGAACTTGTGTGTTCCAACAACTCCAGGGGCACACCCTAGCGGCTGAGGGTGAAGATGCTACTCTAGTAACTCGATCGGAGCGCTCGGGCTTCTTCTTCCCAAGCCACCCCTTTTCTTTTCCTAGCAAACTCATTTATGAAATTTTTGGCAATTCACAAAAACAAGGATTTAAACAAAGTGAGTTGAGGCAAACTACTATACTCACTTACCTAAGGCATAAACTTGCATCAAAACTTGGAAAATAAATTTCTACACATGCATGCAACCTCATTTAAACAGCACCAAGAACTACTAAATACTCACAAATGGATCCACTAATAAAAAATCTATTTGGAGGGGTGGAGGATTTACATACCAGGGAGTATTTTCTTAAAATCTCAGCTCAAATGGTGGGTTGTAGAGAGAGATCGAAAATTGTCTCCAAGAACAACAAGAACGCGCACACAGGAGCAGAACTCACATTTTTGGAGAGAAAGAGAGAGAGAGAGGAAGAAGACATACCTCCAGGTGGGGCCTGTGGGCCCCAGGCACCCTGTGGCCGCGGACAGGGAGCTGGTCGTGCCAGCTGGCCGCCTTGGCCACTGGTGTGCCCCTGGTAAGCCCCAGGTGCCTCTGGGTCACTCCCGGCATGGAAAAAAAATTGGATTTATTTGAAAACTTCACTGTTGAGGACCCTGTGGGCCCCAGGCGCCCTGTGGCCGCGACCAGGGAGATGGTCGTGCCAGCTGGCCGCCTGGGCCACTCGTGGGCCCCCTGGTAAGCCCCAGGTGCCTCTGGGTCACTCTCGGCATGGAAATTTTTATTTTTATTTTTTTGGCTTTTTTCTGAAAACTTCACTGTTGAAAATTTTCCGGAGTTCAAAAAGCTGCGGAACTTTCTGAAAACTTGAGCAGTGATTAGAATTTTGAAGCTTCAAAAACATAGGAACTTGGTACAGCAAGGAGAATAAAATCTAAGGCAAATGAAAACATAACAAGCTCTACTTTTTACCTATATATAACATGCTCACTAGCAAGGTTGATCAAGTCTTACCAACAAACCGACGATATATAGAGTAAAAAGTCTCACCTTTTATGAAGGGTTCATTGCACCTTTACTTTAATGGGCATTGTCCTCACCATAATGGTTTTGTATTTGTGGTGCACATGTAGTGGACAGTCCCATTCTCCAATCTTCACGGTCTCGATATTCTCTATTGAGTTAAGGTCATGCCTTTTGTCGATCTTCTTTGGAAAATACACCGTGTGTTCTTTATCATCTACGTTGAAGGTGACCTTTCCTTTATTTCAACCAAAAATGGCACCTGCGGTGTTTAGAAAAGGTCTACCAAGAATAATGGACATGCTCCCATCCTGGCTCATGTCAAGCACGACAAAATCTGTAAGGATTAGGCGATTAGCAACTTCAACGGGAACATCCTCACAAATACCTATCGGGACGGCTGTTGACTTGTCAGCCATCTGAAGAGAGATATCTGTAGGGATTAGCTTATCTAAAAATAGCCTCTTATGAAGAGAAAAATGCATAACACTCACTCCTGCTCCGAGATCAGATAAGGCAGTTTGGACATACTATTTTTTTATGGAGCAAGGAATGGTGGGTATACCTGTATCACCAAGCTTCTCAGAAATCTTACCACTGAAAGAGTAGTTAGCAAGCATAGTAGATATTTCCTCATTAGAAACTTTTCTTTTGTTAGTAACAATATCTTTCATATATTTGGAATAAGGAGGTAACTTAATAGCATCAGTCAAAGGAATTTGTAGGAAAAGAGGCTTCCACCATTGACAAAATTTATTATAATGCTCATCTTCTTTAGATTTGAGAGACTTACCTGCAAAGGGCATGGGTTTTTGTACCCACGGTTCTCTTTCCTTCCCATGTATTCTTGCGACGAAGTCTTTTCTTGTGTATTTATTGCGTTTATCGGGTGCTTATTCTTCTCGCGCCTCGGGAGGATAATTCTTCTCCTTATAATTTTCTTCCGGCTCAGCACCGTCTTTAGTTTCAGCATCGGAGGTAGATATGCTGTTAGGATCAACAGCAGGTTCTTGACTTGCAATAGGATCATTGGAGTTGTCAGCCTCCTTGTGTTTCTTCTTTTATTTCTCTTCTTTGGAGAGCTAACAATCTAGTCTTCTACCTATACTTGAGAATCTTGCTCGATCCTCTTCGGATGCCCCTCGGGATAGAGTGGGTCCTAGGTGTGTGTTCCACCCCTGGTTTTGATTCCATAAGCTTGTATGTCCTGTTTGGCATTGTTAGCAAGCAAATATTTTTGCACATTAGAAATTTGATCAACTTGAGTTTGAACCATATGAACATGCTTAACAAGACATTTAACATCATTAACTGTTCTTTCTAGAACACCAAGCAAAATTTTGATAGCAAGAGAATTATCATGCAACTGACTTTGTATCCTCCTATTAAAATGGTCTTGCTTAATAATAAAATTATCAAGCTCATCTAAGCATTGGTCGGGAGACTTACCTTTAGGGATGTCACTTTCAGTAAAGTCTAATAGAGAGTGTACCTCTACCAAGGGAGGGTGAGTAGTAGGCTCACACAACTTCTAGTTAGGCGGTAGATTCTTCACGTCTTCGGCTTTAATACCTTTATCCTTTATAGACTTATTTTCTTCTTGCATATTTTTGGGGATCAGAGCAAGCATGCCCCTTTTCTTTGGTGTTGGAGGTGGTTCAGGGACGGACCAATCTTCCTGGTTCTTGACAATCTTGCCCATTAATTCTTCGGCATCGTCCGGTGTTCTTTCCCTGAAAACACAACCAGCGTAGCTATTCAGATAGGATCTAGATTAATCTGTTAGGCCAGCATAAAATATATCAAGTAATTAATTCTTGGGGACTTCATGTCCCGGTCTGGCCTTGATTAAGTCACAATACCTCCCCCAAGCTTTAGGGAGGTGCTCATCCTGCAATTGTTTAAAGTTATAGATTCTTTGCAAAGAAGCATGTTGCATATGAGCAGGAAAATATTTATCAAGAAATAATTGAACTAAGTCCTGAGGACTCTCAATGGAACGATAGGGTAGTGCATCATACCATGCTTTGGCGTTTTCCTTCAAAGAAAAAGGAAAAAGCTTGTCCACATAAAAATTTCGTATCCTTTCATCAGTAGTAAATAAGTTACCCAACTCGGCGAGATTGGTCAGGTGTGCTATAGCATCATCATTTTCTCTGCCATAAAAGGGGTCAGCCTCGACTGTAGATATAACTGAAAGATCAACAGAGAAATCATAATCAGGATCAGTGATGCATATAGGAGATGTAGAAAATTTAGGATCGGGAGTAATCTTGTTCTTCATGGAGTGCTTTTCAAGGAGCTTCTTTACAGCTCCAGGGTCAGAGTCGACGCACTCTTTAAGTTCCCTGCAAAAATCATCATCAAGAGTAATATAATCATCATCAAGGATTCTCTCCTTGAGTTCATCTAAGTCTGGGTAACCAAAGGTTTTGCAAGTAGGAATATAGGTAGCAGGAGTCTCTGTCTCGGATTTTGCTGCAACCTTAGCAGTCTGAGTTTCAATATAGTGACCAAGAAAACTAGTATCATCAAGAGTAGTGGAAGCATCATCAAAAGTATCGGACATAGTAACAGACTCAGTTGAAGTAGCATGTGGTGGTAGTGGTGAAGCAAACTTACTTATAACGGAAGGCGAATCAAGCGTAGCACTGGTACTCAGAACGGTACCTTTTCTTCTAGTAGATGGTAGGATCGGAACCTTGGGATCTCCTTTCTTACCCATAGCGGATTAAGTGTGGTAGGCAGAATACTTCAAGTAGACTTGTAAATATTGCTATGCTCCTAGGCAATGGCACCAGAAAACAGTACTTGATTACCCTCAACTGTAGGGGATCGATTGTAGTGTTCTCGCGGGTAAGTTAACCAAATTTATTGATTTGACACAAGGGGAGCCAAAGAGTATTTATATGCTTTGACAGTTGAGTTGTAAATTCAACCTCACCTGAAATATACTTGCTTGCAACAAAGTATTAATAGAAAAAATGTGTATGATAGTGGTAGCGATGGTGGTAACAGCAAAAGTAAAACAGCATAAATAAACTAGTAGTAACCAGCAGGTTTAAAACACTGTAGGATAGGGAGATGGATGGTTGAGCGTTGCATGAATAAGAGTGAACATGTAATAGATTCTACCACGGGCAATGCATACAGAAAAGCAATGATCATCTGGGAAATTATCAAACACTAGGCATGTATCCCGTAGGTAGTTGTGCCTGCTTGCAATAAGAACTTGCACAACATCTTTTGTCCTACCATCCCGCTACGAACGGGGCCAAAGGGAACTTATGGAGATTAAGGTGCTCCTGTCAAAGAGCACAGAAACAAAGCAATAAACTCAATGGATACATGGAATCCTCAAATTATTGACCATCCCCTTAGGTGTCCCAAGTTGTCACCTTTGGGATCGTCGGTTCCGGACCATAATGGGTGGAAACAAATCATAGATAGGATCTCAAACATAAATATACTCATGAAAACATAAGTGGTTCAGATCTGAAAACATGGCACTCGGGCCCAAAGTGACAAGCATTAAGAGAAAAAAGTTGTAGCAAAGATGATAAACACCACAATAGATGATAGGCAACATTCCCCCAACAATCTAATGAACTATTACATGATCGAACTCATCCAATCCCTACCATCCCCTTGGACTACATCAGGGAATTACTCACACATGTGAAGAGAAGTAGTGGAGGGAGGATGGATTGGTGATGGTGATGACGATGGTGACGATCTCCCTCTCCGGAGGCCAAATCAGCCTCCAGATTAGCCCTCCCGAGGAAGAACAGAGGGTGGCGGCGGCTCCGCGACGGGTTCTGGAAAAGCGACTTCTGTTTTGGAGTTTTCCCTTCACAGGAATAATTAGAAGTCGAGTTAGGGCACCGGAGGCGGTGGGAGCCGCCCATGCGGCCAGCTGGCTCGACCAGGGGTGGGGCTGCGCCAGGAGGGCGCCTGGGGACCCCTGGCTTCCCTCTAGCCCCACTTCTAGCTCCTTTCTCCTTCGGGTGCGTGGATTTTTTGTAAATTTTCTCGGAATTGTCTGAGATGTCTAAAAGTCCATTTTCCTGCACACAATAAAACCATACAGGCAACTCTGCTGAAAGCAACATCAGTCCGGGTTAGTTTAGTTGAAATCATGCAAGAATGAGGGAAAAAACAATAGAAAAAGTGTTTGGAAAAATAGATACGTTTGGGACGTATCAAGTGCGTCAACATGCATATGGTGGAGAAACCTCCTACCTAGTGCAAACTCCAAACAAGGGGAGTTCGACGAAGGCGGGAGAAAGAGAGAGGAGAAGAAATTGGTGGGATGATGGAAAAGGGGCACCCAATCCCTCCTTTTATAGGCTAATGGGGTTGGCACCCTCCTCCACTCGCACATGTGGGACTAAACCCCTTAGGCGGGGAGTGCGCTGGCCAGGGGGATGGGCCCCACCCTTGGCGCATGACCTAGGGGGGAACCCCCTCCTTCGCCTAGAGGGCCTCTTTTAGGCCCATTTTCCTTTTTCATCCTTTCTATTTATTTTTTATTATATTTTCATATTTAATTCTTCCAATTAAGTAATAAAACAATATTGAACATTATTTTGAACCTTCAAAAATTTCCAAACCAACTTCCGGCGCCTCCCGGAACAATTCCGGTGTTCTCTCTTATTTCATCGATGACCCCAAATCTATCCTTAATGCGTCGATTACCCTTAAGTGTGACACCCTACGATTCAGGACAAGAATAGACATGATCGAGACACTCTCTGACCAATGAACATCATGTGGGATCTGGTTACAATCCTTGATGGCCCATATGCTTTCATCGAATTAACTTCATCGTTCTTGAACCGTTAACGATAAGAGTTGATCCCTTTGATATGTGGTACTTTGTTTGCCCGAGGTTTGATCGTAGGCATCCTATGCCTAGTTCATCTGCGTCTCCGACAAACATATTTACTCGTCTGTGTCTATTTCATCTCGATGACCTAGCCACTTGCTTGCAAGCTGTTGATGCAATATCACCGAGTGGGCCCAGAGTACCTATCCGTCACTTGGATGAACAAATCCCTTTCTGATCTATTTCATACTCCTCAACATTTCTATTTCGTAATACCCAAGATGTACCTTTATGGTTAGCATATTATGGTGTAACGATTGATACATTTAAAGTATCCTGACATATAGCAATTACATATGATAGCTAGTATGCCCGAGCTAACTAGGGACGTGGTTGTTTATATACTACACGTGTACTAATATTTCTGTTAATACAGTTCTGGCATAGTATAAAACGTATCATGAACAAATAGATATGTGACAAATATCTTTATTAATTTTCCACCAGGGCACATATCCAACATAAACAACAATAATTTGTGGTGCGTTCGTGATCCTGTATATTTCCCGACTTTAATTTGTTCACCCATCATGGTTATTTACTTTCTTTTGGCAGAGAGACATCACTAGCGAAATTCATGGCACCCGGTCCATATTCTCACCATAATTTACACCATTAATTTTACTGCTTTATTTCCTATTCCAGCACCATTATTATTTCCCCTTTGTTTTCATCTTTTGTAAATAGCAAATCCGAAGAGATTGACAACCTCTCTGAACTCGTTGGGAGCAAATTTATTTGTGTTCTGTGTGCAGGTCCAGGTTAATTAAGCAACCTCAGGGTTATAAATGGCGCCATTGTTTGATTTGCCACCTTCTTGCGATCTTCGGAATCCTTTTGGAGTCATAAACCTTGTTATCTTCATCGAGGGAAATTTACATCATAACCTTCCACTTGGGGTATCCAACGAGGAGGTGTTATCTACTCCCATCATGCCCTTGTTGGCACTAATGTATGACATGGACCTACACATAAGAACGCAAATAACTTTGCTCCGAACGAGTTCATAGAGGTTGTCAATCTCTCTGGCCTTGTTGTTTACGAAGTATTAAAGACAACAGGAAAATAGTAGTGGTTTAACTGAAAGGAAATAAAGCAGTAAAAGCGAGGTTGTAAACTATGGTGGAAATATGGACCGGGGTGCCATGACTTTCACTAGTGATGTATCTCTCCCAAAAGACAGTACACAACTATGTTGGGTGAACAAATTACAGCTAGGCAGCTGAAAGAATTATGAATGCACCACAATGCTAATTATGCTACTTTAAAGCAAAGACACTCAGTCGTATGGGAATTACGCCAAGACGAGTAGACCGTTTATTCATCAATATCTACTTACTAATCATCCATCTTGAGACATCTATCCAGAACATCTTGCTGGTATTAAGTTGTGAACCCCAACCAAATTGTAAGTACAAAGCAACATACAACTTCATTAACACTCTATGCATGATGTAAGCAATCCTTAGGACACGCAGTCATAAGCATCATTGTTTTACACCTAATGGCAACAGCACATGCCCTAGTCCCATGTTTCTGTCACTGAAGCTGAACATCGGGAGGCATGAACTCATAATCGAGCATAACGCTCCCTCTTGGAGTTGCAATCTAGTACTTGGATAAAGCAATAAAACACAACGGAGAACATGCAAGACTACTCAAGAACTAAAATAAAAAGGTAAACCAAATATATTAATCATCACAATATGAACCTGCTCTCATAATCCATTGGATCCCAGGAAACACAACATAGCAAAGCAGGAATTAGTACAAAGGTTCCTTTATCATGACAAGCATCTCACAAGGGCTAAGCATTGAAGCACAAGATTGGACAAAAGACATCATCTACCTACTGTTCATGGAACCTTGGTACAAGGGAAACTACTCACAACGCATCACGGAGGCAAGCATGGTGATGGAGAGTCCTACGGAGGTCAATCCTCCCTCCGACAGGGTGGTGGGACAGGTTCTTCTAGCGATCGCAAGCTCGGAATCGCTGCAGCGGTGGAACAATGGGGTTTTCCACATGGCGGAGTTCTCTCTTGGGTTTTCTAAAAGAGAGATAAATATAGGCCAAAGGGGGGCCTGGGAGGTGGCCGCCCTGATCCAACCGGACAGAGGCCGCATCCACCCCTCGGGCTGCGCCAGACAGCCCCCTCCGGACCTCCTTCTGGCCCCGGGGATCTTCTGACTTAGATATTTTTCAGCAATTTTTCTGGATTTTTCCAAGCACTTTTATATTTCACCTTTATCTGTGATGCACGGACAAAAACAGACAGAAACTGGCACTAGGCACTGAGTTAGTAGGTTAGTCCAAATAAGTTGTAAATGATATGAAAGTGCGTCAAAACATATAGCTTTATCTCCTAAACAAGCATGGAACACGCAAAAATTATAGATATGTTTGGGACGTATGAGTTGGTGAAGAAAACACATTTTGTTCTCTTTCCCCTTATTGTCCTGTAATCAGTGAAAACACTCTGTCACTTTCGTGGGTGTGACAAGATGCGGTGGGTCTATGTAATACAAATATTTTTCTTGGCGAATCTTGATCCTCTATTGATATCCTTTTATTGGGGATTCTCAGGATGTTAGAATGCTAGCCGAACGTAAGGATAGATGGGCTAGAGAGAAAGAAGATGAAGATAGAATTAAGAGCCTTCCTACACACACTACTATTGCTACTATACAAGTTTTTGAGGATCTCAAAACCTTTAGTTCCCAACACATCCCTAGTCCACCTAATGGACCTATAGATGGTGATGCTAATACCTCAACTTTAGGAATAGAAGGTCCCATGAATTTAGAGACTACCAAGAGAATGAGCTTAGATGACATCACCGCCACTTTAATTAATGGTAGTGAACTTGATTTTGATAAATGTAATTGTTCTGAAGTTATCACTTTTTTCAAAGAATGGCCAAAGATCCCCACACTAGTTCACTCAACATTGCTTTCACCGAGCATATTACCAATGCTCTTATCAAAGATAGGGAGGAGAAACTTAAGTTAGAGGTTTCTATTCCTAGAAAACTAGAAGATGGTTTGGATCCTATGGTCAAAATCAAAATGAATAATTTTTCTTGCTTTTCTTTATGTGATGTTAGAGCTAGTGGCTCCATTTTACTGAAAAGAATGTATGACATGCTTGAATTGAAACCTTTTGATCCTTGTTCTTTTCGTGTTCTTCTTGTTGATTCTTTTGTATAAAACCTTTAGGGAGGATTGATGATGTTCTTATTGTTGTCTATGATAATTATGTTCCCATTAATTTTCTTGTCATGGACATTGAGTGTGATCACTCATGTCCAATTATTTTGGGACGTAATTTTCTCAACACCTTTGGTGCTATCATTGATATGAAAGAAGGGACCATGCAATTCTAATTCCCCCTCAAAATGGGAATGGAACACTTCCCTCGAAAGAAGATGAAGTTACCTTATGAGTCCATTACACGGGAAAGCTATTCTTTTGAAGTTGATCAATTTTGCTTTTTTGTAGAATGCCTAGCTCAAAGGCATAAGTGATTGTGTAACAGCCCAGATTTCACAAAAAATTAAAATTTTATTTTCGGTGTGAATTGTTGGATTGTCTGATTTGTTTGCAGTGTTTGCATCCCCGATATATCGATCATCGATTATTTTCCCCCCTCTTATCTCGTACCAGACGGAGACCGACCCTTGCCACCCTGACACTCGACCTTTGGGACACCGGGTTTCACCCGATCACCATCGCAAAAACCAGCACAAGACCAGCCGAAGCCAACGGAACGAAAACCACGTTTAATAATTAAACGGGTTGTTTTTATAGCGCGCCAGAAAGTGTTATCGAAACGGTTCCAACGCGGGGTGAATGCCGCCGGCTCGACGCGCTGATCGCGCAGTTTGAAGTTTTACCCGAATCGGAGGTCCTGTGGACCCCCAGCGGTCAGAAACGTAAACACCGTGCGCACGAGAGAAAAACCGGGGATGTTTTTGCAAATTGCCAGCCACCTGGGCTATATAAAGACCACCACTCTCCCACCCCTTTCTAGGATTTCCCTAACCTAAAAATTGCAGCCACCCCCTCCACTTTGCCCAAATTTGCCCCCAAAGCCCCCAAAATTTGAAACCCTAGCCCCTGGGTCCTCTGGAACCATCGGATCTGAGATCCGACGCTCCAGATGGGGCCACTTCGCCCTCCACAGTCTCCAGCCCTAATTCTGGCCCCGCATGGCCCCTCCTCGTTGTCGCGGCCCGCTCGGCCCATCTGGGCGCCGCTGCCACCTGACATCGCCGGCAAGCCACCGGAGCCACCGTCCCGGTGAGGACCTCCTCCCCCTTACGCTTCACTTCCCTCTCCTCCCCTCACAGCTCGCCTCTCCCCTCCCTGCAGGACGCATCCGGCAGCCGCGCCGCGCCCAGGCCACGGGAGCGCGCCACCGTGCCATGGCTGGCCAAGGCCTCCCCGAAGAAGCACGCTCGCCGCCGCCTCCACATCGGGCTCCCGTCGCCGCGTGCGGAATCCGGCGAGGTCGCGCCGCCCAGGTCACCCTCCTCCAATTAGCGGCCACCCCAGCCCTCCTTTGCGTCGCTCACCGGTGGGAAGCGTTGCGCCGCCGCACCGGAATGGCCGCCGGCCGCCGCGAGGACGTGATCCCGATCAGGATCAGGTCAGCCGGCCCGGCTGGGCCTCCAGCAGCACGTGGGCCGCCAGGCCGAGCTGGCCTCTCTAGCCGCCTCCATGGGCCGAGCCCATCTGGGTGAGGCCCTCTTTTTTATCTTTTTTTCCTTTTTATCTTTTTTCTGCTAAGTACCTGGAATTATTGCTGCTGATGTTGTTTTGCGTTGAAGTTTACGAGTAAACCGTACCCTGGATCGCGTTGCGCCCAAAAGGAAAATTATTTAGAATTGTGTGTACTTCGGTTCATATTTTGTGAGCATTTTGATTTGAGTCCATCTTGAGGTTGTTAATCACTATTGAAGTGGGCACCAGACTGTTAACTGTTGCTAATTCCTGTTAAGTGTTGCTGTCATTATTTTATTGCATGTTTGATTGATGATTGTGACACATCCATGAGGCCTCTGCTATTAATTCTTTTTGCATATTGTTAAGCATCATGTCTACTTCAATGCTATGCAATCACTTGTCATGTTTGCCTGCTGTAGCTATATTATTTATTGCTCCAAAGTGGTGACCCTGATAACATGTGCTGCTGTTTATGTTTTGTTGCAACTTTGCTGCCTTGTATCTTTTTAACCGTGCATCCTATTGAGCATTGCAATATGTCATTTTGATCTATGCCATGTCTACTTCCATTATACGTATTGCATTTTCATGTTTACATTTCTGGTCATAGATATGTTTAGCTCCAAAGTTGCTATCCTGCTGATTGTTGACAGCCACCTCTGTTTTTACCGATGTCTGTAACTTTCCGATGCCATGTTGCATGCTTAATATCTTTTGATCTGTGATGCATATGACCTTGATTCTTGTTTGTACCTGATCACCATCATTTCTATTTCATGCCCATATATTTCTATGTCATGTTGCTGCACTTTTGCATATAGTTTTGCTCCTTTTTATACAACATGAATATAACAGTTTCTGCCTTGTTTTCCTGATTTTCACCAAGTCCTTAACCAGGAATGTTTATCGCTATTTGTGTTGCTTATAACTAGTGAACCATGATGCCTATTTGCATGATTCCTTTTTCCATGCCTTCCCTTCCATGTATAATTTAGATGCATATCATTTGTGATCATGTATGCATTCCTTATCCTGTTTATGCATTGCTCTCAAGTGTGCTTCCTGATGTTGGCAGATTGTGTATCTTTTTAACCATAACTCCGTTTGGAGTGTTCTTTATATGTAACTTGATTAGTTTTTCATGTACTTTATGTTTATGCTATTTTTTGCTGTTTTTAACCAACCTAAAATATGGTTTAGGGGAGGACAGTACCAAATCCTTTAATTGTTGTGCGACACTTAGTGATATGCCATGTTTAGGTTGTGCCTGACTTAAATTGACTAGCATAGATAGTTTACTTTATGCTTCACCTCTTGCCATGTTTGTGTGCCATACCATGCTTGAGTGAGATTCCATGTTAACAACCTTTGATCACCTTGTGTAGCTAAACAACTTGAAACAATATAAATGTGCGGTATCGTCGTGTGTGACGAGCACTCCACTTAACCTGCTAGTAACCGCTCTCGACGGTAGATCCGTATCGTAATGCGTTGTCTCGTGTTGACTTCTTGTTGTTTTTTTCTGTCGATTGCTTCGTAGTAATAGATGCTTGCTCGTCGATTGCTATTTCCAGTGTTTCCTTCTTGTGTGCTTCCGTGGGTACCTCTCAGAGACGTTGCGAGCTTGCGATCGACTTCACCTTCGGATCGTCTTCACATCATGTAAGGGGGAGCATATATCATGCTTATAACTTTCAGCTCACTCGCGCCTAGTTGTAGGATAGAACGATTGCTTGATCCTACCACTTTATATTCATGCCTCTCAAATAAACCCAAACAGCCATGTCCTCCACATCCCAGCAAACCTTGTTCGGCTATGGTACTATTGCTCGCTGCTCAGCCACTGCTTAGTATGCATGCTAGGATGTTATCACCTGTTACCTCCTGTTACTCCTTGGATTGGGCTATCACATTATTATATTTATTATGGATGATATGATTATTATAATGTTGACTATATTCGACGAAGGATGGAAGGTCTAGGCTATCCCGCCCCGACGCTTTGTTCCATTCTAGTCACCTAGGACCCGAGTTCCGGGTATTGGTTTTAAGACTGAGCATGCCTAACCGCGTGTGGGATAATATGGGGTCCCCTTTTCTTACCTACCTAGCTTCAAACATTTCTAGTGGTGGCCCAAGCTGATTAACCATTTGCAAATCATGCATATATGTCTGTCGGGTCGCTCCTAGCAGATATCCTTTTAAAACAACCTGGGCCAGCGGAGACATAGTTTCCTTGTTGGTCCACCCTTGACCGTCGAGGGCCCGGCCCCATGTGAGGTGTCCCGGTAACCCAAACCCTGTTGAGACGGAAGAGTCCGATCCGAGAGCGTGGCTGGCTTTTGGATTGGGTGTCGACTCCCCGGGGGCCACCCGGATTTGTTCGTTGTTAGCTAGAGGGACCTGTCGTTTCGGATCTCTCGGAACTAAATCATAAAATTGTTGCCTATGATGGGTCTCAACTAAGAGAGATGGGCGTGCGTGCGGAGCCTTGTAATGTGCAGTTGGTACACCCCTGTAGGGTTAAATCTTTTTGAGAAGTCGTGTCCACGGTTATGGACGACTTGAGACCTACTCCTTGTTCATAGACACCAACAACTGAGATAATCTTAATATAACTTGATCAACATGTGTGTGCCTTGACTACTTCTTCTTCTTCGGGATGCAAAGAGGAGGACAAGGTTAGGATAGGTGTTATGCGTGCGTAAGTAGTTGATAGCAAGACTTATTGGAGGCGATTCCTCATCGAATGCTTGGTTCTCTTCTTCATCTAAATTATACCGTTAGCCACTCATATATTGCTACTGCGACTACAACCTCACCACTACCCCCATCTTACCCGTGAGAAGTTAGTTACAAGACTTTTGATATATTCTCACCCCTTTCTTTTCTTTTCCCTTTTATGTTTTTCCTGATCGGCCGCTGCAGTTAATTACTACCTCGACTCTTCTTCTGGACGCCTTAGTGGAGACTCGGCGACGACTAGTTAGGCGGATCCCGGCGGAGAGCCTAGGCTCGTGTGGTTACGGGGATGGTGTGCTTTACCTTTTCCACTAGGAATTTGAATGTAGTCTGTACTCAGACATGTATCTTCCGCTGATGAAATGTATTAAGGCAGTTGTATGCCGATTGTATGAGATATTGTATCCATGTAGCTGTAATGTTGTGATATCATGTTGGAAATCCTGGGCATATGGCATTGTCATATGTCGCGGTGGGACCGATATGTGCTTCGTCCCCAGATCTGGATGGAAACATCTAGATAAGGAACAGTACCGCATATCGGGCCTTACAGATTGCTCCTGAGAACACCTACGGTTCTAAAAAATGAATCCCTACCTTAGTAAAGGAAACGTTCTGAATTAAAACATAGTGTACGATGTAAAACATATCAGAAACGTTTCTGAAAATCTAAGAGTTGCTGATGCATGGCTTCTTCTTTTTATTTTCTTTGTTTTCTGAACGCTGGCTAGCTTCTCTTGAAGACGTTCAGAAATACCAAATTGTGCGTAATGATGTGGTGCAACACAAACATGTTAGTTATCAAAAATGTCTTCTATGTAGGCACACATTTTTGCAAATTCCACCCGTTTTATATATATTGGACAAAACAAATGTTTCTGTATTGAGAATTTTCTTCTCTGCAAAAAAACTAAACTGAAAGACCTGTGAGCATAGTAATTCGTATCTCTGACAGATTGATTTTCGAAAGTGTGGACGATTTTAATCCTTGTTACCATCCCAGAAAACTGAAGAAATAACATACTCGACTGCATATGCAAGAAAGGATCTGACGAAGAATATATAACATACACCTATGTTACCATCCCAGAAAACTGAAGAGGTAACATACTCCACTGCATTTGCAATGCAAGAAAACTGAATGAGGATGCTTCAGTTCGTTATGTGCTGCTAGCGGATGAAGCAGAGCAAATTTTCAACACACCTCTGTCTGCTCAAGCGATGCATGTAACTTGTAATCTACAGGATGAAGGTTGCTGGTTTTCATATTGACCCAGAGGTTCATGATGTGTGACAATACGATTAGGGATCGAAATACATCTCAACAAAAATTTGTAGATGCTCCTTCGTTGATCTTCCCACGCACAACACTATGAAGAACATCTCGAAGTCCAAGTGTACCATGAAGCTCAAAGTATCCGCCTGGTTATTACTCAATTATAGGCTCAATACCAAAAATATGCTAAGAAGAAGGCACTACATAAATGTCCCTAGAACTAGTGAGAAAGATGCATGTGTCCTTTGTGAGCATGGAAATATTTATACTGACAAAGTTTGCATCAAAATATTGCGGACATGGTGCATGCATTGCAGAGCAAGCAACGAACAAAAGATTGCATCTAAATTAATTACCCACTGCATATGCATGAAAGTATCTGAACATCTAAATCTAACTACCTCACTAGGTAACCGCCTGATCGCCGTAGCGCCAATGATCGATGATCGATTATCAATACTACTTGATCTTGGAAGGGCCCGCACCATCATCGTTGCGATGGCTCTTGTTGGGCGGCGGTGTTGCCCCTCATTGCTTACCCCAAGTGGAAGGTTGAGATGTAGCGTAGCAGAAAATTTCCCTTACACGAGGGTTGTATGGTTTATCGAAACAGAAGGACTCTGAACCCTGCAAGTAGGTGTCAACGGTGCCAGATAATAAGTTGACGTGGACCTGCACACACAACAGATAGCTTTTCTCGAAACGAGTACAGAGAGGTTGTCAATCTCTCCGGCCTTGTTGTTTACAAAGAATTAAATACAAGGGTAGATAGTAGTGACAATTGCAACGGAAAGTAAAAGAAAAAATAAAGTGGAGGTGTAACAGTGGTGGAAATATGGACAGGGGTCCCATGATGTTCACTAGTGATGTCTCTCTCCCAAAAGATGAAAAAATTGCTAAGCTGGGTGAACAAATTACAGCTGGGCAATTGACAGAATTATAAACGCGCCGCAATGCTAATTATGCTACTGGAAAGCTAGAGGCTCAAAAGTATGGACCGTACACCAAGACAACTAGACCGAAATCCATCTGCATCTACTCACTAATCATCCACCTTGAGATATCTATCCAGAACATTTCGCTGGTATTAAGTTGCGAGCCCCACCCAAAGTGTAAACTCAAAGTAACAGACAATTGCATTAACAAACTTTGCGGAAGGTAAACAATCCTTGCAATCGCGATTACAAGCACCGTTGTTTTCTCCCTTGTGGAAACAGCACATCCCCTAGTCTCATGTTTCTGTCACTCAAGCTAGACATCGGGGGGGCATGAACCCACAATCATGCATAAATGCTCCCTTTTGGAGTAATATCTACTACTTGGCGAAAGCAATAAAAATTAACGGAGAACATGCAAGAATTACTAAAGAACAAAATATAAAAGGTAAACCAAATATATAACTCATCACGATCTGATCATAATCTCATAATCTATAGGATCCCAGCAAACACAGCATAGCAACAGCAGGAAAATTACACTTGATCATGTAGGGCAGCTCACAAGGACTAACAATTGAACAACAAGATTGGAGAGAAGACATCATATAGATACTGGGCATGGACCCATGGTCCAAGGTGGACTACTCACGGCACATCCGGGAAGCGTCCACGATGGTGGAGAAGCTCCCGGAAGTCAATCCTCCCTCCGGCAGGGTGCCGAGAAGAGGTATTCTGGTGCTCCCAATCTTGGAAGGGCGGCGGCGGCGGAACAGAGAGGAAATTCGTGATGCGGGGTTCTCCTCGAGGGTTTTCGGGACGAGGAGGTAATATAGGTCGAAGGGGGAAGCCAGAGGTGGGCTAGGGCGCCCAGGCGGCCACCTGGCAGGGCCAGGGGGTGGCCTCGCCACCAGGGCACCTGGCTGCCTGGTGGGGCCCCTCTGGCCCTCCTTCGCAGCTCCGGAAGCTTCCGTTCTGTTAATTTTTATCTGATTTTTATGGAATTTTTGGAGCTCTGTAAATTGGGGAAAAACCTGCAACTTACAGACATCAGCAGACAGAAACTGGAACTGGGTGAACTGAGTTAGTAGGTTAGTCCAAATATGTGTAAAATGATATAAAAGTGTAGCAAACCATGTAGCAATGTCACATAAAAGAGCATGGAACAAGCAGAAATTATAGATACGTTTGGGACGTATCAACATCCCCAAGCTTAATTACTGCTTGTCCTCGAGTAGGTAAAAGATAACACAGATAATTTGTATGGTGACATGCTAACACACATATAAGAACTTCAAGATAAAGCAAGTAAGATGTGCAATCCAACTCAAGATAATAACAAGAAAGAGTCTATATCTAGTATTTAAACTATCAAAGTATGAACATAAAGGTGCAAGAGATTTCGTTGTCCGTCACTCGAATGTCTCGAAATGGTGTTTGCGTGCAAGAAATGGGAGATGGGTTTAGAGAATCACTACTGGAAATAGGAGTTTTGCCGTTAGCTTATGGCTTTGCCTTCAGCTTTTTGTCGGGGATGATGGCCAAGAATACTATGACCTCAGCCAGGTTCAAAGATAACGGCAAAGCCTTGGCTGTAGGAAAAATGGAGCTATGCCGTCAGCCCATTTCGCGCCGTCAGCTGGCTGATGGCAGAGGCAACTAAAGCTGAAGGCAACGACAGGATGACGGCAAAGAACAAACCGGGGCCCCACCAGGCGGAGATAGCTTAACTGCCCGCTGCTTTGCCGTCAGCCAGGCACCTAGCGCCGTTATCCCCCGTCGGGCCAGCCCTAACCCCCATAACCCCCCCTCTCCCACATATAGCCGCCGCCTGCTCCCTTGCTGTGCCACGCCGCCACCCCAGCATTCCGCCGGTGAGCCGCCACCGCCGGTGCCCCTGCACTAGTTGGTGAGCCGCCGCTACCTCCACCAAACTCCATCCGTAGCCGCCACCGCCACCCCCACATCTCTCCTCTCACCCATTCTCTTCCTCTACAGGTCAACGCCTCCGCCGCCGGTCCTGCGAGAGAGAGCTCCTCCACCCCTGCTCTACGTCTGGGGCGCCGTCTCCGAGCTCCCAACGCCTTCGCCGGTACGCCCCGGCCCCACACGCCCCCTTATCTCTTCTCCTCTCTCTCTCTCTCTAACTTTCTCTCTATGCAGGTCCTCCCTGAACTCTAGTGAGCTCCTCTCTCTGTCCCCGGGCTATTTCCATCCACCGGCGAGCTCCTCCGTCCTCGGCCGTCACCGTCAACGATCTGCTCGATCCCGCTGAGGTGAGCTAGTCCTCCTTCTGTAAATTTTCTTAATTTTTTGTTAGTGTTTAGGATTTATTGTTTGTTATCATTTTGTTAATTAGAATCTGTGAGTTAGGGTTTAGCATTTATTGTTTGTTTTCATTTTGTTATTAGAATTTGTTATTTAGGGTTTAGGATTCATTGGTGTAGTTAGTGTAAAAACAGGATAGATGAGAGGAGGAAATAAAAGAGGAGAGAAAAGGCATATGATTTTTTTTGTTAGAAAACAGAGGAATAAATGCTTTTGTTGTTAGAAAACAGAGGAATAAATACCAGGGCAAAAAGGCTGACGGCAAAGTCTTTGCCATCGGTCGATTATAAGCTGGTGGCATAGCATCTCACTGCTGAATGAGGAGCTGACAAAACGTTTGCCGTCACAGAGCTGACGGGAAAGCCTTTGCCGTCGGCTTTTCATGAGTTTGCCGTCAGCTTTGGCTGACGGCAAAACTCTTGTTTCCTGTAGTGAATAAAAAATAATATATATTTTAATTGAGAACTCAATCTACTAAAGTCTCCTTCGGGATTTTATTTTGACTCATCCCCAGACCACTAGTCAGGTACAAGTCAAACTAATCCTCTCCCTTTCGACTTCGAGCACTTACGCAATGGATGAGCGCGAGAAAGATAGGTTGGCACTTAGGATGGCAAAGAGATAAATGATGGGGAAGGAAGACAAAAAGGGTGTGAAAGGCTCACATCAATGAGGACAATCATAGGCGAGATAAAGTCAAATGATTGATATGATGTGAGGGGTAGGGATTTCCATGCAACGTATGCACATATGAGCTAAGGTAAGCTCTCCAATGGAACTAGTGGGGGTACATCCAACTTGCTTGCTCATGAAGACCTAGAGCTCATTTAAGGAGGCTCGTCCTTTGAATATGCAAGCCAAGTTCTATAGTATAAGGATCCTCACATAGTTATGCATGAATGAAAATCTCTATGGAGTACAAATATAACAATGGAGTACGAGTGTGGATCTTTCAAAAGAAATAGTAGTGTGGACCCCTTCTCTCTTTTTATTTCTTTTTTCTCTTTTTCTATTTTTTGTATTTTTCCATTTATCTCTCATTTGTCCTTTTTGGGATCTTTTAATTTTTCCTCTTTGGGATCTTTTAATTTGTCCTATTTAGGATATTTTCCTCACTTAAGGGCAACACTCTATATTTTACAAGAGTATAGAAGATCTTCACACTTTACAAGAAATACTCAAAATAAATAAGAATAAAAAATATCATGATGTACGCAAATGTATGCCTCTGCCAGTGTATTAGGATATGCAATGATACTAGCGCGTCAAGTAGAAATAATAAGCGCAAAGCGCAACTAGCATGCGGCTCCTCAATCAAGCAAAAGCAGGTATGACATGAATATCAAGTCATGTTTTGATGGATGTTGCATGGCAATGTATCTTGGAAAGGCTATGGAAATGCCTAGATAGTTAGGTATGGTGGCTGTTTTGAAGAAGATATAAGGAGGTTTATGATGACAGAGTGTATCATGCCAAGGGTTTGGATGCACCGGCGAAGTTTGCACCAACTCTCAAGATGAGAAAGGGCAATGCACAGTACCAAAGAGCTAGAAAAATATGTAAGGTGGAAGTGCCAACAATCGAATACTCGTATTAGTCCAAAGAACTCATGCACTTATTACCGGTAACTCTCTATCTAATCAGGAGGTTCACAAAGAGATGAGTACCCCGAGGAGGCGCATCCTCGACCCATGGTACGTGAGGGTACTCTATATATTCCAATCCCTCCAATGGTTAGCGATCCATCTAGTAGCTAAAGTTCTCAACTAATTTTTTGTATTTTTCGAAAATAAGCACGGATTTCCCAAAATACGACACCTATCACTAATAGGCTGAACCTCTTGGCACCCAAAAGTCCAAACATTACTCAAATCAATACCTCAAAACTATTGCATGTTACTACTACACTTGTAATAGCAACCTTAATTACCTACTCATGCAAGATACACAAATCAGTGCAACAAGACAACTCTCTAAACAAGATAAGCATGAAAAATCAAGAGAGTTCCAAAATCATCCTAAATGAAAGCTCTTAAAAAGATAAGCATGAAAACTAAGAGCTAAGCATGACAGCAGGTATGAAAAGATAAAGAACACATAAAAAGATAAGTATGAAAACCTATGTTGTGTTCTAGGGTGGAGTGGAGCGTGTTTCTCTCCCAAAGAATGAAGGATAGGATCCAAATTGTTATGAACAGCAAGCAAAACTAAAACAAACTAAAAAGTGAAAAGAAAGACGCTCCAAGTTTAGCACACAACATATGAAGAGATAAAAATATAGCATGGAGAAGGATGAACTGATGATTGTTGATGGAGAAGGGGATGCACGGGGGCATCCCCAAGCTTAGATGCTTGAGTCTCCTTGGATATTTCTTGGGGGTGCAAGGGAGCATCCCCAAGCTTGAGCGCTTGAAACTCCCGAATCTTCTTTCATCATCTTCCTTTGCATACTTGAAATCTCCCTTCATACGAAACTCATCATAAGCTGATTAGAGTGGTTAGTACCCATGATAAAATAAATTTTTCTCCACTGGAAATAAATATATTATTGAAGAGCTACTGTTTCTCAAGATTTCTAAAAAAATTTTGCAAAGAAAAAGTAAGATTAAGATTTGCAAAACGATGAAACGCAAAACATGGCATAATCTATGAAAAAAAGACCAGCAGGTAGTAAATAATTTTTTCGGGGTACTTATACAACTCAAATAAAAAACTCAGAACATACGCATGAAAGCTAATTGTATAGAGCATACTGTAAAAAAATCAGATCAAAAAGATTATCTGGTGATTTTTGGCCAACTTTTCCGTCAAGGGGACAGGATCTGTTTCTGGACAGCATGTCAAAACTTTTGAACTTTCTTGAAATTAGAGGCTAAAACATGGCACAAAGCTAGAAAATAATGATACAATGATGTTGATACAGTATTAACAAGCATCAAGAACACTAAAACTGAAAGTAAAAAACATCTTGGGTTGCCTCCCAACAAGCGCTTTCTTTTATGCCTTGTAGCTAGGCATGATACAAGAATATCAAGTTCTTTCAATATTAAAAGAATAGTTTGCCCGTATAACGGACTCATAAGGTAACTTAATCTTCTTTCTAGGGAAGTGTTCCATTCCCTTTATAGGGGGCATTGGAATCTAATTGTCCTTTTTTCATGTCAATGATAGCACCAACGGTGCGAAGAAAAGAACGTCCTAAAATAATTGGACATGAGGGATCACACTCAATGTCCATAACAAGAAAATCAACGGGAACATAATTATCATTGACAATAATGAGAACATCATCACTCCTTCCTAAAGTTTTCTTTATGGAAGAATCAACAAGACGAGGATCAAAAGAACATGTATCAAAAGGTTTCACATTGAGCATATCATACATTCTTTTGGGCATAACGGAGGCACTAGCTCCAACATCACATAAAGCAAAACAAGAGAAATTATTAAATTAAATTTTGACTATGGGATTCCTAGCTTCAGCTCCTCCTCCCTAGATTTGATAAGAGCATTGGTAATATGCTCGGTGAAGGCAATGTTGAGTCTGCTAGTGTGGGGGTCATTACCCATTCTTTGCTAAAAAGTGATAACTTCAGAAAGACTACAATTATCAAAATAAAGATCAATACCATTAATTAAAGTGGTGGCGATGTCATCTAAGCTCACTAGCTAAATATCCGTGCGTTGCCACGGAACAACAAAAAATGGATATAGCTAAAAAATACGTTTCGATAACAATAAACATATATGTCGAGATATTGGTATCGAAAATAATTTTAACACACTATGCATGTAATTTGCAGCTTAGTTATGATTGTAATGAGATAAATATCATCTTTCATTACATTCTCACTAACTCTACTATGTCAACAATTGCATGTAATAATGGAACACTTCATGTCGAGTCGCAGAAATATCACAGAACCGAGGATAAATTTCGTATCAAATTCATAGTTTAACACCTAAAAATACTAACTATGATTGAAATCTATTAAAAATAAGCATTTCTTTGCATTGAGAAGATGGCCATAAGTGACTGATTCATGCTAACAAAAATTGTTGCCGGCATAGTTACTACCGCAAGTTCCACCATCAAATTCTGTAAATATTTTCATTAGCTAGCTTCAGGTAACCTGCAAATCAAAAAATTAACAATGTAGTTACCATAAAATATCACTCTTTTTACGCATCAGTATTGTTTCTGCCACTAAATATATTTTTATTTCACATGTATATTTTGACAAAATGCAAAAGCAAGGTTTATTTCACACACATTGCAACTTGTTTCAGTATCAGCTAAATGGTAAACTACTTTTCATCTTCCTAACCCCGTTATTTGAGGAGGCACATACAAAGCAAACAACCAGTTCTAAGTGACATAGGAAGAACAAAGTACAATTCTGATTCTTAATGGTTGACCGCTATTAGTTGATTTGAAAAATATAAACATCTAGCCCATGAGCATCAAAATTACAAACCTACGTACGCATAAACTATAGTACAATATTTTTTCTCCCAAGAAATCATGCTTTGTTCCATCTCCTTCAAATAATGTTGAGTTGGAGAAGAGAGACTATATGCAGTCGACCTTAAACAGAGACTATATATCTATGCATTAGGGTGATAAATATTCCCGATAACATGTGTATACTCAAAATAGAAAAAGAAAGAGAAGATAAACAACAAATATTCTGGAATAGTATATTGGGTATAAACTGGCCATTTCTTAAAAACACATGAGCACATGGTCTACGTACTTTGGCGCCTAAAACTGGTCCAAAACTACCAAATTGCTAGACCAATCTGCACACAAATAACTGAAATAAGAGAAATAAGTAACCTAACAATAATAAAGTGTTGGAATACTGGAATAGGAGAATGCTACCAAGTCTACTATTATGTTTAAAAGAATACTCCCATCCAAACATGCCAAGTGGACATTAATTTTAAGTATTCGCACATGCACATAAAAAATATCAATTGATCTGTCGATTGTCTCATCGAAAATAGAAACAATGGAAGAAACATGTTCTAAGAATCAAAACTATCATAGTTAAGCCCATCTTGGTTAATTTTACGTAGCCATATGGTATAACGGGCGGCCCGGCTCTTCACTGGAGTCTAGAACAATCAAAATAGCCAGAAGGGACAAAATATCTTGTTTCCTTCGGCGGTTCCGATTCCACCGATGAACGGGATGACGTGGCGGCTGATGTCTACGCACGCTTCTATTCTTGTAGACTATGTTGGGCCTCCAAGCGCAGAGGTTTGTAGGATAGCAACAGTTTCCCTCAAGTGGATGACCTAAGGTTTATCGAACTCAGGGAAGTAGAGGTTGAAGATGGTCTCTCTCAAGAAACCCTGCAATTAAGATACAAGAAGTCTCTTGTGTCCCCAACACACCTAATACAACTAGGAGTTGTATAGGTGCACTAGTTCGGCAAGAGATGGTAAAATATGGGTAATAGGTGCGGCAAAATAAAGTAATATAAATTTGTAATAAAAAGTGCAGAAAGAAAACATGTGACAAAGGTGAGCACAAACGGTATAACAATGGTGTAAACAAGGCCTAGGCTTCAGAGTTTCACTAGTGGCAACTCTCAATAACATTAACATAGTCTAATCATATGATATTTCCCATGAAACATGCAATGGAGACATACTTGGAGGTCATTCCTTTGTGGTCAAGAGAGGACGAGAATTATGTAGGGCTACAAAAGCACACCTCAGAGTTCGTAGTTCTATCTCTATGGATTTCGCAATGTCACCGCGGCCATCCAAAGAGAGTACCACAATCACCAGAACATATCTCAAGGATAGTCAAAGACAAGCACCAAGAGACTCTCAATCATCAATCAACACACAAAAGAGGAAATTACTCATGATAATATTCTTCTAACCCATGTCCAATAGACCGCTGTCATCATAGTCTCGGGGATTATACTAGATAAGATCAAGTGAGTACATCAATCCAATACATAGAGGAAGGGGAAATATCATGGGATCACCCTAGATTAACATAGCCTATGATCATAACAAAGATCACATCATGGGAGAGAGAAAAGAACACATAGCTACTGGTAGAAACCTCAGCCCCGAGGAGTGACTACTCCCGCATCATGGAGGGAGGAAGCAACATCGATGGAGATGAATCTGGGGGCACTTACCCGTCCCGGCAGGGTGCCGGCACAGGAATTCTGGTCCCCCGAAGCTTGTCGGCGATGGCGGCGGAGATCGGAATTGCTTCTGGAAAAAGTACTTCGATATTAGGGATTTCCTCCGCGGGGGATAAATATAGGCCAAAGGAGGGGGCCAGGGGGGCCACAGGGCAACCAGGAGGGTGTGTGGCGATGCTTAGGGGGGACCCGCGCCGGGAAGCCTCCTTGGCCCCTGGTGGTGGCCCTCCTGCCATGTTTTGGTTATTCCGGAAGATTCCCGGACGCTGATTTTTTATATAATTTTTCCGGAATTTTTGGAGCACCTTTAATGGACGGAAAACCTGAAATACAAAAACAGTAGAAAACAGGATCTGGCAACTCGGTGCACTGAGTTAATAGGTTAGTCCAAATATGATCAAAACTGTATGAAAGTTCAAGCAAAACATGGCAAAGTCACACAAATCATGCATGGAGCAAGCAGAAATTATTGATACGTTTGGGACGTATCAGCGGCGGCTGGTGCGTCTCCCGGGAGTGGCGTGTAGCGATGGACGGTAGTGGGACGGAGTGCGGCGCGGTGGCTGGTTGTGGCCGGGAGCGTCGATTCCGCCGATTTCCACACGGCGCGGCTGCGACTGGAGTGGGCACGATCCCATTCCCTCAGGTGCAGCGTGGTGCCAGGAGCGAGGCGGGGTTCGGAAGTGAGGCGGTGGTCGGTAGTGGGCCGGAGTGCAACGCGGTGGCTGGTCGTATCTGGGAGTGCGGATCCTGCCGATTTGAACGATGGCTCGGCGGCGGCCGGGAGTGGGCACAGTCCCATGGCATGGGTGCAGCATGGTGGCCGAGAGCGAGGCGGTGGTTATCGCTGGGAATGCGCAGCGAAGTTGCCGAACTGGTTTCTGCTGCGACCGAGCATGTAGTCATGGATGAAAGCTGGCCGTGACGCGCAGAGGTAACCATGAAACAAATTGGACACTTAGATGGGATCCTTTACTTACCTTGATGTAGCTTTTTGCTCTAGTTCATCCCTTTCCTTATGGCCGCTCATCTGATCAAAGGAAGGAATGATTGAACCTGTTGCACCTCTTCATAGGTTGTTCGGGAAAAGATCACAATGCGCTAGCTTGAAGAATGCAGGATGGCTTGAACGGATGGACTAAGCGAATGGATTATGGCAGATCGGATGGAATGATAGATGGAATGTAATCTATGGTGTTACTATGATGAATTCATTATGGTGATTTGATTTGATATTATGATGATTGGTGTTTTGTAAGGAAAGAGCCAACCAGGTGTGTTGGGCAGCAGAGGGAAGGTTGGTCATATGGGTCGCGGGGAAAGGGAAGAAAACCAGCGAGAACCGGTGGGGAGGCACATGTTTTTTGGGGGGAAAACCGGGGGGGGGAAGTGGTGGGAGGTGGAGGAAAAAAAAACCTTGGAGGGCAGCCTACCAACTCCCCCTTTAGGGGTAGAGATTCTCTTGGTAGTCTCTAGATTGATGGGACCTTCTTTTCCTAAAGTTGAGGTATTAGCATCAATATTAATAGGACCAATCGGCCTAGGAGTGTGTTGGGTGCTAAAAGTTTTGAGATCCTCAACAACTTGTATAATGGAGATAGTAGTGTGTGTAGGAAGGCTCTTAATCCTATCTTCCTCTTCCTTTTCTCTAGCCCATCTATCTTTAAGTTTGGCTAGCATTCTAATGTTCTCATTAATTTGGACTTGGATAGCATTCATGGGTGTAGTTTTTCTTTCCTCTGGGGAGAAGTTCTAATTTTAAGAATTTATACCTCATGAGCTATGTTCTCAACCTTCAAAGAGAGACTATCTATTTTTTCTAGTTTCTCTTCTAAACTCTTGTTGAAGGCTTTTTGAGAAGTGATAAAGTCCTTAAGCATGCTCTCTAATTCAGAAGTGGAGGTTTTTGGTGCTAGGATAAGAGTTGTGGTTCCCATAGTTGTTGGATGGGAATGGTCTAGGATTGCTACCAAAATTACTCCTATAAGCATTATTATTAAAATTGTTCCGAGAGATAAAATCATCATCAACTTGCTCTTGAGCAACCAAAGAATTCAAAGGAATATCATGAGGATTAATAGGAGCTTGCTTAGTAAGTAAATACATAATCATGTCAACCTTTTCATTTAAAGAGGATATCTCCTCAACAGAGTTTACCTTCCTACCTGTTCGAGCTCTTTCGGTGTGCCATTGAGAGTAGTTTGTCATCATCTCATCCAATAGCTTTGTGGCAGCACCGAGTGTAGTTGACATAAAGGTTCCTCCCACGGCCGAGTCCGACAGATTCCACGAGGTAAAGTTCAAGCCTGCATAAAAAGTATGGATAAACATCCAAGTAGTCAAACCATATGTAGGGAAATTCTTAACAAGAGATTTCGAATCGTTCCCAAGCTTGGGAAACGGGTTCATTATCCAATTGCTTAAAATTCATAATATTACTTCTTAACTGGATAATCTTAGCAGGTGGGTAGTACTTACCAATAAAATCATCCTTGCACTTATCTCAAGAATCTATGCTATTCCTAGGTAAGGATTGAAGTCATATTTTAGCTCCTCCTCTCAAGGACAATAACATCATCTACTTCTTTGTACTTTTGCATATCACAAAGCTCAACAAAATTATTCAAGTGCAAAGCAGCATCATCTCGAGCACCGGAGAATTGATCTTTCATAACAAGATTCAGCAAAGCAGGTTTAATTTCATAAGAAGGTGCTGAAGTGGCAGGTGGAGCAATATGAGTGTTGATAAATTGATTGTTGTTGTGACTAGTGAAGTCACACAACTTAGTGTTTTCAGTGGTACCCATAGTGGTAGAAGCAAGCAAGGACAAAGCAAATAATTTTTGTGTGGTTTTTGATAAAGGACATTAAGATAAAAACTATAAAGTAAACTAACAAGACTAAAAAGAAAAGATAAAACATAGTGTGCAACTCCCCTCTCTTGAAAATTGGAGTCCCCGGCAATGGCTCCAGAAATTATCTTGATGGCTTCTTGCCCCTCGTTGGTTATCCCAAGTGAAAGGTTGAGATGTAGCGTAGCAGAAATTTTCCCTTAAACGAGGACTGTAAGGTTTATCGAACCAGAAGGACTTCGAACTCTGCAAGTAGGTGTCAACGGCGCCAGATAATAAGTTGATGTGCACATGCACACACAAAAGATAGCTTTGCTCCCAACGAGTACAGAGAGATTGTCAATCTCTCCGGCCTTGTTGTTTACAAATGATTAAACGCAAGGGTAGATAGTATTGATAATTGCAACGGAAAGTAAAATCAAAAAATAAAGTGGAGGTGCAAACAATGGTGGAATCGGGGTCCCATCATGTTCACTAGTGATGTCTCTCTCCCAAAAGATGATAAAATAGCTAAGCTGGGTGAACAAATTATAGCTGGGCAATTCAAAGAATTATAAACGCACCGCAATGCTAATTATGCTACTGGAAAGCTAAAGGATCAAATGTATGGGCAGTACGCCAAGACAAGTAGACAGAAATCCATATGCATCTACTAAATAATCATCCACCTTGAGATACCTATCCAGAACATCTCGCTGGTATTAAGTTGTGAGCCCCACCCAAAGTTTAAACTCAAAGCAATAGACAACTTCATTAACAAACTTTGCGTAAGGTAAACAATCCTTGCAACCGTTGTTACAAGCACCGATGTTTTCTCCCTGGTGGCAACAACACATCCTCTAGTCTCATGTTTCTATCACTCAAGCTAGACATCGGGGGCATGAACCCACACTCATGCATAAACGCTCCCTCATGGAGTTACTATCTACTACCTGGGCAAAGCAATAAAAAGTAACAGAGAACATGCAAGAATTACTCAAGAACAAAATATAAAAGGTAAAACAAATATATATCTCATCACGATCTGAACATAATCTCATAATCCATCTGAGTCCAGCAAACACAGCATAGCAAGAGCAGGAAAACTACATAGGTGCCTTGATCATGTAGGGGAGCTCACAAGGACTGAGATATGAAGAACAAGATTGGACAGAAGACATCACATAGCTACTAGTCATGGAACCATTTTCCAAGGGGGACTACTCCCGTGACATCCATGAAGCATCCATGGTGGTGGAGAAGCTCCCCGAGGTCAATCCTCCCTCCGACAGGGTGCCGGGAAGAGGTCTTCTCGTGCTCCTGATCTTGGAAGCGCGGCGGCGGAGGAACAGAAAGGAAATTCGTGAGTGGGGTTCTCCTCGAGGGTTTTCGGGGCGAGGAGGTAATATAGGCCGAAGGGGGAAGCCAGAGGCGGGCCAGGGCGCCCAGGTGGGCACCTAGCGAGGCCAGGGGGTGGCCGCGCCACTAGGGCCCTGGGTGCCTGGTGGGGCCCTCTTGGCCCTCCTTCGGGGCTATGGAATCTTCTGTTATGCTAATTTTTATCTGATTTTTCGGGAATTTTTGGAGCTCTGTAAATTGGGGAAAAACCTGCAACTTACAGACATCAGTAGACAGAAACTGGCACTGGGTGCACTGAGTTAGTAGGTAGTTCAAATATGTGTAAAATGATATAAAAGTGTAGAAAAACATGTAGCCATGTCACATATTAGAGCATCGAACAAGTAGGAATTATAGATACGTTTGGGACATATCAGACGGCTTGTCGTCGGCGGCGGCAGCGGTAGCATAAGCGGCATCATCGTTCTCCTCCTTCAGCTACTGCAGCTGCGGATGCTCCTACTTCGGCTGTTGCGGCTGCGGATGCTCCTAATCCTCCTCCTCCTCCTCCCCTGCCGCTGCTGCTCTTCCCACTCGGGCCACTCAAGTTCCAAGTCGGTCTTGGGCTCCGGGGCAGGACCTTCCATGATCTCCAATAATGCGGGGTCATCAGGGTCAGATGGCGGCGATGGCGGCGGCAGCAGCAGGTCGTCCTCACTCATATGGCCACGACCATTGTCGTCGTCGCTGCTGGGGTCGCTGGTGTGACCATGCCAGTCCTCTGGATGAGCCCAGGAAGTCATGGTGGATACGTCCGGGAGGTCGAGCGGGAAAATTTGAAGATTAATGTTTTTTTCAATGAGGGGGAAACTGAAGTAGACTGGTGGAAAGATAAACGTGTTTGCGTAGTTAACTATACCGCACGGTTATATTTCTGAAGCGACGGGACGACTTCTTACTGCATTTACTCGTGATTGACGCGTGGCAGCATGAACATCGGAGTGAACGAGAAGACAACCCACACACGCTCTGTAAAACATTGCGTGTTCGATGGAAAAAATATTTGTTGCGGTTTTATGGACGACGAGTTACAACACTATAATTTTGCGTGCGGTATGGAGAAACATCTGTTGATTTTGAACGTCTGCTTAGTCTGTCAATTTTAGGCAAACAGATAAATTGAATGAACTGTGTGCGATAGATTTAAATTAAATTGATTGATTTAAAAAATGTGGGTTAAAAAAATTCTATGCCCCTCTTCCAACAGGCCCAAGCATGCGGCCACGACGCACTACCCAGTACGAACGGTGTCATGGGGACCTCGTAAAGGGTTTCGGGGAACCAGCGAGTGCCTATAGAAAGTCAGTAGGCCGGCCAGACCGACACCATAGCAGCATTATTACTAGCCCAAATCATGCCGCAGCGCGTCAATCCACGTCTCGAGCAAATCCTTGCCGAAGATGAGGCCTTGCACACCGCCTCATCGGTTGAGCCGCATCAGCCGGCAGCGAGCCCCGTAGGTGCGATGGATCTGGAAGAACTCCGAGGCTTTGCAGTTTTCCTCGCCATTCTAAAGGTGTCGGACGTCTACTCCAACGTCATTGTCGGCCACGTTGAGACCAGGGACACGCTTATCGCCGGCAACCGTCCGGTCTTTGCTTCGGTAGCGGCTATCATTAACCGCAACATGGATACCATGGCCGCGGTTGTCAACCGCCCCATTGAAGATCCTTCCGGCGCTCACAACATGAGGAACTGACGCCGAAGTGCACCGTTGTGTTCTCAGTAATGGATACACCTTCAGTGAATCAAGTCACAAGACTTTGAGGGCATGACATGTGGGCCCAACAGGTATTGGACCCACCTGACATGCACCCAAAGTCATGTGACTTAAGTCACTGAAGCTCACTCCCTCAGTAATATGTGCCTTCCATTCCAAAAGTTGGAGTTTAGTATCGTACTCGTCTTATTATTTGAAGTACAAATGCGTGTGTTTTATTAAGTAGGCAACTACGTACTGAAATAATTTTATAATAGGTCAGGATCTATAGTTTGTGGGTTTGCTTATTAATCTTACATCTTAAGAAGTTGCTCCCAATTCTCCCAACATTCAAAGTGTCCACCTAAACATCCCCACTAAGCCATGCATTTAAATCTTCTCTTCCACTATGCCATGCAAAATATGCCACATAAGCGAATTCAGAAATTACAAAAAAAAATTGCATTAGTCTATGCTGCATGTAATACAACCACATCATGCATGCATGTTAGGCATCCTTCACATTTTTGTTCAAGAATGATATTTTGAAAAATAATTCAAACGTTCTTATTCTATTTTTAGACACTCTCTTTTCTTGAATTTAAAGCTTATTTTTTCATTAGATTTAGTTATTTTCAATAACTATTTATGCATATTTTTTTCAATAAAGTTACCGCAACAACGCGGCGGTAATCATCGAGTTTATTGTGTTTTTCTAGGTGGTTCAATCAAACTAGGAAGAAAAAAATATGCATGAATCTTCATGTAAAATCGATGGTATATGTGCCATAGCAAATCTGTATTTTATATTGATACCTTAGGTAAGCAAAAAAATATAACAGACAATATATTATGCTTGGTACTATTGTATGTGGTTTGTTCAGATCAATCACAAGATGTGTTAGTATTACTTGGATGGCTCCCTGGAGTCCAGCATACGGTTTGACTGTAGTGTTCTAGTGACATAGTTAAATCAAACGGCTCTACTTTCTGAACTGTCTAGCATAGCTAGTGTTAAAGCAGGGCGGATACTCCGGTGACGCACATTATCTATTTCCCCTCAACTCTCTCGGATCTCGGCAATGAAGCGGCCAACTCGATGCATCCCTACCACAAAAACCCCCGCCTAGAAAAACCAACTGATCAACCTGAACGAGCCACCGAAGGTGATTCGCTGCAGCGATAGGTCCTCACACTGCGCCGCTTTACGAGCGCGCGCCATCGTCGATGATGTGCTCCCACCGGTCTCTTCGACTCCCGACCGTGACATTGGTGTTGATCCGGAGCTAGGAGACAGCGCGGTGCAGGCGAATGATACGTCCCAAACGTATCTATAATTTATGCTTGCTCCATGCATGTTTTGGGTGATATTGCTATGCTTTTGATGCACTTTCATACACTTTTGTGTCATATTTGGACTAACCATTAACTTAGTGCACCCCAGTGCCAGTTTCTGTTTTCTGTTGTTTTCTTATTTCAGGTTTTCCCATTTCTTAAAGTGCCAGAAAAAATCCGGGAAAAATATATAAAAATCAGCGACCCGGAAGCTTCCAGAGTCCCGAAGGTGGACCAGAGGGGACCCACCTGGAGTCCAGGCGGCCAGGGGGCGCGGCCTCGGGTGGGGTCGCGTCGGGAGGCCGCCTGCAATCCTTGGTGGCCCCCTGGATGGCCCCCTTCACCTATATTTACCTCTCGTCCCAAAACCCCCGAGGACAGAACCCTTTTTCGCGATCTCGCCTCTGTTCCACCGCCGCGCTTCCAAGATCGGGAGCACCAGAAAACCTCTTACAAGCACCCTTCCAGAGGGAGAATTGACCTCCGGGAGCTTCTCCACCACCATGGACACTTCCCGGATGAGCCGTGAGTAGTCCACCTTGGACCATGGTGTAAGGCACGATATGCGGTACTGTTCCAGATCTAGATGTTGCCATCCAGATCCGGGGACGAAGCACATATCGGTCCCACCGCGACATATGACAATGCCATATGCCCCGGATTTCCAACATGACATCACAACATTACAACTACATGGATACGACATCTCATACAATCGGCATACAACTGTCTTAATACAATACATCAGCGGAAGATACATGTCTCAGTACAGACTACAGTCAAATGCCTAGTGGAAAAGGTAAATCACACCATTCCCGTAACCACACGGGTCCAGGCTCTCCGCCGGGATCCACCTTACTAGTCGTCGTCGAGTCTCCACGAAGGCGTCCAGAATAAGAGTCGAGGTAGTAATCAACTACAGCGGCCGATCAGGCAAAACAGAAAAGGGAAAAGGAAAGGAAGGGGTGAGAATATATCAAAAGTCTTGTAACTAACTTCTCACGGTAAGATGGGGGTAGTGGTGAGGTTGCAGACGCTCTAGCAATATATGAGTGGCTAACGGTCTATTTTAGAGTAAGATGAGAACCAAGCATCCGATGAGGAATCACCTCCAATAAGTCTTGCTATCAATTAATTACGCAAGCATAACACCTATCCTATCCTTGTCCTCGTTTTCGCATCCCGACGAAGAAGATGCAGTCAAGGCACACACACGTTGATCAAGTTATATCAAGATTATCTCAGTTGTTGTTGTCTATGAACAAGGATTAGGCCTCAAGTCGTCCATAACCATGGACACGGCTTCTCGAAAAGATTTAACCCTGCACGGGTGTACCAACTGCCTCTTACAAGGCTCCGCACGCACGCCCATCTCTCTCAGTTGCTACCCATCATAGGCAACCATTTTATGATTTAGTTCCGAGACATCCGAAACGACAGGTCCCTCTAGATACCAACGAACAAATCCGGGTGGCCCTCGGGGAGTCGACATCCAATCCAAAAGCCGGCCGCGCCCTCGGATCGGCCTCTTCCGTCTCAACAGAGTTTGGGTATCCGGGACACCTCACATGGGGCCGGTCCCTCACCGGTCAAGGGTGGACCAATAGGGAAACCATGTGTCCGCTGGCCCAGGTTCTTTCAAAGGATATCTGCTAGGAGCAACCCGACAGACATATATGCATAGTTTCAAATGGTAAACCAGCTTGGGCTACCTCTAGAAATGTTTGAAGCTAGGTAGGTAAGGAAAGGGGACCCCATAGTATCCCACACGCGGTTAGGCACGCTCAGTCTTAAAACCAATACCCGGAACTCGGGTCCTAGGTGACTCGAATGGAACAAAGCGTCGGGGCGGGATAGCCTAGACCTTCCATCCTTCGTCGAATATAGTAGACATTATAATAATCATATCATCCAAAACAATATAATAATGTGATAGCCCAATCCAAGGAGTAACAGGAGGTAACAGTTGATATCATCCTAGCATGCATACTAAGCAGTGGCTGAGCAGCGAGCAATAGTAACATAGCCGAACAAGGTTTGCTAGGATGTGGAGGGACATGGTTGTTTGGGTTTATTTCAGAGGCATGAATATAAAGTGGTAGGATCAAGCAATCGTTCTACCCTACACCTAGGCGCGAGTGAGATGAAAGTTATAAGCATGATATATGCTCCCCCTTACCTGATGAGAAGACGATCCGAAGGTGAAGTCGATCGCAAGCTCACAACGTCCCCGAGAGGTACCCGCGGAAGCACACAAGAAGGAAACACTGGAAAAGACAATCGACGAGCATGCATCTATTACTACGAAGATATCACGAGCAAGCATCAATAAGAAGGCAATACAAGGCAACGCACTACGGTATCGCATCTATCGTCGAGAGCGGTTACTAGAAGGTTAAGTGGAGTACTCGCCACAAACGACGATACCGCACATTTAGAATGGTTCAAGTTGTTTAGCTACACAAGGTTAGCAAAGGTTATTAACAAGGCATATCACCCAATCATGGCATATCACACAATCATGGCAAGAGGTGAAGCATAAATAATCTATCTAATCTAGTCACTTTAAGTGGCGGTAAAACCTATACATGGCAAACTATTACGGACCCACGATAAAATGGAATTTGGTACTGTTTTGACCTAAAGCATATTTTATAATTTTTATTAGAAAGGAAGAGCAGCATAAACATGATCTACACGCAATTCTAGTCAAGTTACATATAAACAACATTTTTATCAGAGAAACGGTTAAAATGTTATTAAATAAGGAATTTAAAGTGGCAAGGTTGTAATTAGCAGTAAAACAGCATGTAAACAAGTTCAAAAATGGAAAAGGAGACCATTTTATTATTCTACACGAAAAACTAAGCAAGTTACATGTTTAAAGCGTCGCGATCCGAGCTACCGTTAAAAAGATATTCGCATCGCAAAAATCTAATATAATCTGTTAAAATAAATAAACTAGAAAAGTAAAAAAACATCTAACGGGCCGAATCTACAATGGCTGGGCCTAACAAGGTTGGGCGCTGGATAACTAAACAGTGCTCTGGCGCTAGACAGCAAACGGGCCGGCCCATAAGATAACAGAGAGAAAAAAAAGAAAAAAAAGAGGGGAGGCGACTCACCATGGGCCAAGCCCAGCTGGAAAAGGAGGCACGGGAGTTGGGCCGCTTGGGGACGCGCCGGCCCGTTTCGCGATGGAGAGCGGGCGAGCGGACGGGGCGCTTCGTCCCCGCACGAGCGTGTACAGGAGGCCGCTGCCGTGACGGTTGTCGGCACTGCCAGCTGATCCTCGTCGGGGCTGGTGCTGGGGACGAGCGCAAGAGGCGCGGCGAGGCCGCGGGACCTGGATCCGGCCGTTGGCCGCAGGATACGCCGGCAGCGAGCTTCGATAGCTCCAATTAGAGGCGGCCATGGCGGCTCGGTTCCTGTTGAAAGAGAGCGAGGCGAGGTGAGAGGGATGAAGGGAGTAGAGGGAAGGAGGAGGCCGGCGGGTGACCTGCTGGAGCGGCGGCGGCTGGCGGCTTGCCACAGACTGCGGCGGCGGTTTCGGCCTCCACGGGAGGAGACGAGGCAGGATGACCGCGGGGTGGAGAGAGAGGAGAGATAAGGGGTGACGTGGCGCCTCTGGAGCCCTTCGAACTACGATCCGACGACTCCGGAGGTGGAGCTATTTTGGGGAAGATCTGGATATTGTGAGGGGGTGGCTGAAATTTTTAGGCTAGGGAAACCTTAGAAAGGGGTTGGAGAGTGGTGGTCTTTATATATCCCAGGTGGCTGGCAGTATAAGAAAACATCCCCAGTTTTTCTCTCGCGCGCGCGGTGCTTACGTTTTGACCGCCGGGGGTCCGCAGGACCTCCGATTCAGGTAAAACTTCGAACTGCACGATCAGCGCATCGAGCCGGCGGCGTTCACCTCGTGCTGGAACCGTTCCGAGAACACTTCCCGGTGCGGTATAAAAATATCTTGTTTACTTATTAAACGGGGTTTTTTCGTTCCGTTGGCTGCGGCTGGTCTCGTGCGGGTTTTCGCGACGGTGATCGGGTGAAACCTCGTGTCGCAAAGGTCGAGTGTCATGGTGGCAAGGGTCGGTCTCCGTCCGGTACGAGATAAGAGGGGGGAAATAATCACCGATCGATAGTTCGGTGACGCAAACACCGAAAACAAATCAGACAATCAAACAATTCACACCGAAAACACAATTTAATTTTTTTGTGAAATCTGGGTTGTTACAAGACAACACCACCAACAAGGGATCTCGTCCCGAGATCCTGGACGATCCAGAGGAGAGGAGGGGAGAGAAAAGAGAGTCGATGATCTTCAACACCACCAACAAGGGACTCTGCTCCATGTCAATGTCGAACTTCTGTGGAGATAAATTTCCGCAGAGAGACGGCGACGTCGGAAAATGAAACCATCAGGAGATCAAGAGGAAGAACGATAGTTGAAAGCGACGATGAAGGGAAGTACTCTCACTGAAATCGTGAGGATACTGGGAAAGAGAACGGAAGTCAATTGATGACCAAGATATAAATCAAAGTTGGACATACTAAAGGTACTACAGGATTTCCCAACCTGAGATCGGAATCTAGACAATACGCTGCAAGCAAGGCATTTAACGATTTTGAAACTCCACACCTCGAGATCCTATTGTTTGAAGGGGATAGGTCGAGAGAAAAACACTTACGACACTTGTCCTGACCAGAGAAAGGGTAAGGAGTAAAAACATACCTACTCTCCGATAACTAACTTAGTAGCTACAAAATAGTTTTTGTCTAGACTCGACTTCGGACAGAATAGGGATCCTACAGTCGATAAGGCTCTGATACTAAGTTGTAAGGCCCGATATGTGGTACTGTTCTAGATCTAGATGTTGCCATCCAGATCCGGGGACGAAACACATATCGGTCCCACCGCGACATATGACAATGCCATATGCCCCGGATTTCCAACATGATATCACAACATTACAGCTACATGGATACAACATCTCATACAATCGGCATACAACTGCCTTAATACAATACATCAGTGGAAGATACATGTCTGAGTACAGACTACAATCAAATGCCTAGTGGCAAAGGTAAAGCACACCATTCCCGTAACCACACGGATCCAGGCTCTCCGCCGGGATCCACCTAACTAGTCGTTGTCGAGTCTCCACGAAGGCGTCCAAAAGAAGATTCGAGGTAGTAATCAACTGCAGCGCCGATCAGGCAAAACATAAAAGGGAAAAGGAAAGCAATGGGTGAGAATATATCAAAAGTCTTGTAACTAACTTCTCACGGTAAGATAGGGGTAGTGGTGATGATATGGGCACGACAACGACAGGACGGACGAGGCGATGATATGCGCTAGACGGAGGAGGCAAAGATGGACAGGATTCTGGACATCGGACGTCCGACCCGATTCGGACGTCCGACATCAGCGACGAGGACGGCGACCCCCGAGTACAGAACCGATGTCAAAATAGCCGGAAGTCCGACACGATTCGGACGTTCGACACATCGGACGTCCGACACCCATCGGACGTCCGAAACTGCCTGCGCGTAGATTTGACGGGCTACGGCCCATGTATCCCTAGTTTTACCCCCTAGCTTATAAATAGAACACTCCCTATGATTTTTAGGGTAAGCTTAAGTTTAGACAAGAATTTTAGGGTTAAGAGTTGTATCTCTTGCTGAAGCTTCCCTCCGGGGTTGGCAATGCCGTTTATCCAATAAAGATTATCGCGGAGGTTCTTGTGTTCATCAAGGATTGTCGTGTTTTGGTTTGAGGCGTGGTGATCTCCATCACGTTGCTTGCTGGATTCGTTCCTCTTCTTCAGGTTGCGTTTTTCGCGTGACTGGAAGGATTTATATCCGGATTGCTCGCTGTGAAAGATCGGGACAAACTAAAGAGGATCACCCCGGTGCTCGTATCATCAGGTGTCCCTCTTTATCATGTGGTATCAGATTTTTCGGGTTGATAACGGCGAGGTTGTGTTGATCGATCGCATCTAGATCGGTTTGTTGGGAGGAGTTTGCTTGGAGGATTTTCTCGTTCAGATTTATTTTTTTGGAGGAGATTGTGCATAGAGGCTGCATATTGCTGTTGTGTTTATGAAGATTTGTTTCCGCTAGATTGTTTTGTGAGGAGATTGATAGAGGTTGAAGAGAAGAAATCCTGTAATTGGTTTTGGCTGTCAAGAGTCCCGAAATTGATATAGGTGCAGAATCCGCGTTGGTACTCCAAATAAGGCGTGTAAGCACAATTTGGAAAGGATATCTTGTGTGCTTTCCAGATTATATACCCACCGTCCCCGATTCGCAGAGGTCAAGCCGCAAACGAGCAAACTATATTGCGGGTGTTGTGCAGTTTTTACAGGAAGGCAGGAGATCTCGCTGCAGATTCGCATCCCATATGGAGAGATGGATTCATCTAGGAAGGTTCGTGTGACTGAGAAGTCTGAAGATATATATCATGATTATACAGGCATTGTGGTTGGTTTCGGGTTGAAGTCAACAAACATAAACTGGCGACTGGCAAGTTTTGCCACATATACAGATTTTCAGTCTTGGGAATCCGATATGGATCATGGTTTCGCAAGATGTCGTACACTTTCTCCCACGTTTGGTGGTCATACTAAGTTTGTTCTTGCTTATCGACGTGTGGATGAAATTGTAGCTAGTTGGTGGCATGCAGAGATGTCCGTGAAGGGCATTACAGACGGAACATCTACTTGGGAGGATTTCAAATAATTTCTGCATACTAAATTTTTGCAGAAGTCCACAGAGCTGGACAAGGTGGTTTCCCCTAAGGATGTTGTACCATTGAGTGGGCTGAATGTGCAACTCAAGAGAGTACATGGTGATACTTATATGACAGTGAATAGATGTCAGCGTTGGAATTTATTTCAGGCGCAATGTATGATCAAAGGAAAAGCATGCAAGTTGATGATTGATGGTGTTAGCTGTACAAATGGAATTAGCAAGGCGATGGTGGCAGCATTGGGGTTGTCCACATGGCGTTTTCCTGAACCGAAGCATCTCGAGTGGTTGAATAGCTGCGGTATGCTGAAGGTTACTCATAAGGTGTGTGTGCTATTTACAGTTGGTGACTATGTTGATGAGGTTGAGTGCGATGTGTTGCCATTGGACGTGTGTGGACTGTTACTTGGGCGTTGTCAGAACCCCAACTAGGGTAAGTGCAAGGGCTTGTTGATACTTTGCATCATGAAGGAAATTCAAAAAGAAATTCAAAAATGGAGAAAAGAAAAGCCCTGAGAAATTAATTCAAATTGCCTAAAAATATTTTTCCAAAAATCATTTGAACATTTGGAAAATTCCTATAAATGATGGTGATCATTTCAAAAGTGGTTTGGGTTCATTCCCATGCCCATGGAATTTTCTAAAATTCAAAATGTGCCCTGGAAGTTAAATTTTACCCCTATTTGAATTGAAATTCAAATTACTTGAATTTCAAAAGTGCCCAAATTCTAAAAGTGACTTGCTTTTGGTCACCTAGGATTTATAAAAATATTTGGGCATTTTACTAAAATTCCTAGCTATTTTTTTAGCAAGGCACAAAAAATGGCAGAAAAGAAAAAGAAAAAGAAAAGGGAAAAGGCCTACCTCGCAAAGAGGCCCAACTTACCGAGGCAGCCCAGCCCAGGGGCAGGCTGGTCTTCCTCCTCGCGCTAGCCAGGCTGCTGCCGCCGTGGCGAGCATGCCGCCGACGCCTTGGCCACCTCCTGCTTCCCCGTGTCCTCTTCCCGCGCCTTGGCCGCCGTATTCCTTTTCCCCCTCCTCTGGTTCACCACCTCGCCCTCTCTTGCTCGTTCTAGCCTCTGCCCGAGCGCCGCCGCAGAGCACGCAGACGAGCCCGCGTGCCCAACGGCCTCCATCTGCCCCGCCGTGGTGCCCAGAAGAACTGCCATCGACGGCTACCTCTTCCCGCGTAGCCAATCGAGCCGAGGAGCTCCGGAATCGACGCCATCACGGCCGACTCGCCGCCGGCCGCCGAGGACCTCGACGGTAAATACACCGCCACCGCGTCCTCCCAGCTCTCGCCGTCGACACCATTCACTCCGGGGTGAGCGCCTCTGCTTTTCCCCCCTAACCCCGGCCTCTCCCGCGTCCAAAACCACCGCGCCCGTCGAGCCGATCTCTGGCTGCCGCCGCACCTCAACGCCGGCGAGGCTCCGGCCATCCCCAGCCTTCCCCGTGGGCACGAGGTGATGCGGACGTGCACGATGAGCACTCCAGTGCAATCCCCGTGCCAAGCCGTGGCCAAAATGGCACTCCGGCGAGGCGCCGCCGTCCTCTGGGTCGCCGTCGTCATGTCGCCGGCGGGCCCAAGTTAATTACGACTAACCCCACCCCTAATCAATCCCCCTAGCCACTGCCATGTAGGCCCCTTGGACTAATCTAATCAGAAGTTTAATTTAAACAGGGGATTAACCCCCTGTGACACTGACAAGGGGACCCCACTGGCCAGAGGCCCCCCACGTCATGGTGATGTCAGCATGACGCAATAAGTCCTTTTCTAATTAAAATAAAATCAGAGAAATCAGAAAATCAATTAAACTTTGAAAAATCATAGAAAATTCATACTGACTCCAAATTAAACATATAATATATAAATAATTATCAGAAAAATGCAAGGATTATGAATATGTAACTTTTTTATATGTTTGACCATTTGAAAATCGGTGAACAGTAGCAAACATGCATATGGAATAATTTGAATTTGAATATGGAATTTGAATTTGCATTCCAAATGCAATACACTTCATTTAAATTGAATTTGCGACAAAACAGAAGCAATCACATCATGGACAACTATATCATGTGTATGTGCATTCTATTTCAATGTCCCCCCCCCCTTGTTGATGATTGTGCCGGTAACAGTGCTTCCGAGAAGGTGATCACCCCCGAAGAAGAAGACCACCGTTAAGACCCGTGTATCGTCAGCAAGGCAAGCAAACCCCATTGATCATGTCTATAAAATCCTACTTCCCTCTCAGTCTCGCTTTTGCATGTTTAGGAGATCACCGAGACACTTTCTTTCGCATAGTTGAACCCATTCCGATGCATGACCTATCATTTTGTCACCGTATTAAGCAAACCACAATCCTAGCAAATATAGGAGTTGAATGATGAGCATGTGGCCCCTGCAACTGTTACTGCTTATTGCTGCTTAGTGATACAATGAGGTTACATTGTTTGTGAGTCGGGGTGGATGCTCATAATGGTGCTGATGATAACGTGTTGGTGAATCCACCCTAAACAAAGGTGAATGATGAGAGGTTGTGTAGGAGTACACAGTGGGTTGTCTCATTGAACAATGCCCTAGGCCCCGAGTTCCTGTTTTGTGATCCAAGACAAAGAGTATGACCACATGTAGGGTTTATGGGAGCCCCATTTGGCCTCTTTACGTACCCGATCTGGTCCAAGAGTCACACTAGATTCGGGCTTTACATTTGGCTTATGCATAGATATGTGGGTGGACCTATGAGGCAGCGAAACCATCTGTCAAAGGTGGTGTCTTGGTCCCTTGCATTATCTGAGTCCGTTTCGTAGAACCGGCCGGACTCTCGAGCGGTGACAAACTCAGGTAGTCGACTCCTGGATTAGAGAAGGTGATGTGAGGGTAGTGCCTTGGTTTCATCCATGTCCGACACCCGCTTGAAGGGTGACAAGAACGAGGCGATAAGTGATGACACGCGTGTGAAGATGTACACCCCTGCAGGGTTAATAAACTATTCGAATAGCCGTGTCCGCGGTTATGGACTACTTGGAGACCTTTACTTGATCATAGACAACTTGAATGGATACTTATAAAACTCGCAAGATAAGCGTGAGTGCTATGGCGTGCTTCCTCGTGGGGAAGTCGAGGAAGTATCCATAATGGTGTATTCGTTGGAGACTTGGTAGTGGACTCGTGTACGCTTCTTACCTCAAGTCTGGTACTCCTAATTCAGGACTAGCCAAGTCAAAGCTGGCACTTCTGCATGTGGAAACCCCACCTCCTTTACCTTGAAACTTGAGCATGAGTAGTGTAGTTCTGATGTGTCAGAACCCCAACTAGGGTAAGTGCTAGGGTTTGATTGTGCCCTTTGCATCATGCAAAAATTCAAATGAAATTCAATAATGGGGAAGCAGAAAGCCCTGAGAAATTAAATCAAATGGCCAGATAAAAAAATTCCAAAAATCATTTGAATGTTTGGAAAATTCCTAGAATTGTTGCTGATCATTCCAAAAGTGGTTTGGGGATTTTCCCATGCCCATGGAATATTCAAAAATTCAAAATGTGCCCTGGAAATTAAAGTTTACCCCTATTTGAATTGAAATTCAAATTTATTGAATTTCAAAAATGTCCAAATTATTTATGTGACTAGCTACTGGTCACCTAGGATTTATAAAATTGTTTGGACATTTTTTATAAAATGTTTTGATATTTGTTTTATCAAAACAGAACAAATGTCAGAAGAAATAAAAGAAAAATAGTGAAGAGGGGCTTACCTTGCGCCCACGGGCGAAGGCCCACCTCTTCTCGCCGGCCCAGCCCAGCCCGAGGCGTTGTCGTCTTCTACCCCCTCGCCCCAAAGCTGCTCCGTGGCGGCCAGAGCACGCCGACGGCCACCTCGACGTGGAGAAGACGTCTAGGCTTCCCCTGCCTTCCTTCTCGCGCCACGCAAGCCCCAGAGCACCCCCGTACCTTCGCTCTCTTCCACGGGTCGCCCCTGTTCTCCTACCTCGCGGATCTCGCGCAAGCCCGAGCACAGCCGGAGGACGCCGGCGAGCTTCTGCGTGGACAATGACGAAGAGGCGCCGCACCAACGTGTCCATCAGAACCGTGGTCGTCTTCTCCGTCGACTTGAGTCGTCAATTCGAGCTCACAGGCCCCAGAGCGGATGCCAGCTCCAACTTCCTCCCGCCGGCCACCGTGGGCTTCGAGCTCGAAATATGTCGCCGACCAACCTTCTCCGCCTCCCCTGGCTTCTCCTTTACCCTCCCGGTGAGCTCTTGGTTCGTTTCCCCCTAACCCCGGCTCCTCCCGTGCCCCCAATCGTCGACGCCTTCTTCCAATCGGCGACGATGGACTAGTCCATCGTATGTGCGAGGCCACGGGGAGCCGAACGGTACCCTCTGCAAGGCCCCTGGTGGCCGGGAAGCCACTCCGGCGACCCTCAGCCGTAGTCGTGGCCACCGGCGGCTAAACGCCGGCCGGCCAGGTTAATTAGGGGCTAATCACCCTCTAATTGACCCCATGGGTCACTGACTGGTGGGCCCTGGCCCCCCTTAATGACCCTGTTTAATTAAATTAAACCGGGTTTAAACCCACTGCCACTGACACCCCGACCCCACCTGTCAGTCCCCCTGTGACATCACCCTGACCTCATGCTGACGCAATAAAGGTTTTCCAGAGATTTAAATTATTCCAGAAATTACAGAAAATTGATTAAACTTTGGAAAATCCTAACTAATTCATTTTAATTCCAAATTTAATAAATAATATGTCTAAAAATATCAGAAAAATCCAAGGATTATGAATATGGGCTCTGTTTTCATGTTTGACCATTTTAAAATGGGTGAACAGTGCAAAACATCCATATGGCTTTATTTCAAATTCAAATTTGAAGCACATTTGCAAATGACTTTGCATTTGACTTCTTTTAAATGGAATTGTACCCACATTGTGACCAAGAACATCACCATTTCAATATTGATCATGTGTTTGAGCAATGCAAATAAATTTATACCTTGTTTGATTGTTTGCTCGATAGACGTGCAACCGGAACCGGAGGCCACCCCCTTCGTTGAAGACCCCGATATCGAACCACGTCAGCAAGGCAAGCAAACCCCATTGATCATGTCTATAAAATACCAATTCCCTCTCAGTCTCGCTTATGCATGTTTAGGAAGATCATCTTGTATCGATTTTACCGCATAGTTGAACCCATATCCGATGCATGACCTATCATCTTGTCACAGTAGTAAGAAAACCACAATCCTAGCTGACATAGGAGTTGTTTGATATCATGAAGCCCCTGCAACTGTTACAGCCTATTGCATGCTTAGTGTTACCGTGAGGTTGCTTTTGATGTGAGTCGGGATGATAGTGAACATGGTGTTGATGAAAGTGAAACTGTGTCGGTGAATCCACCCTAATACAAGGTGAACGATGAGAGGTTGTGTAGGAGTACATAGTGGGTTGTCTCGTTGAACACCGCCTTAAGCACCGAGTTCTTGTATGGTAATCCAAGACAAAGAGTACAACCACACATTGGGCTCACTGACCCCTCTCGGCCTAGTACCTTGATCCGTGTCGACGTGCAGGAGTCACATTAGTTCAGGCCTTACTTTTGACATATGCATAGAAAAAGAATGAGTGGAAATGTTGCATCATCCTAGATATGTGGGTGGATCTGTGAGACAGTGAAACCATCTGTCGGAGGTGGCGTCTCGGTTGCCTATATTGTCTGGGTCCGTTTCGTTGATCCGGCCGGACTCTCGAGCGGTGACAAACTCAGATAGTCGACTCCTGGAATAGACCGGTTGAGAGCGAAGTGTCGTGGTGAACATCATCGCTGTCACCTCTTGAACGGTGGCGAGACCTGGCGGTAACCGATGGTCATTTGTGTGTAGCTTACACCCTTGCAAGGCTAACAAAACTATTCGAATAGCCGCGTCCGCGGTTAAGGACTACTTGGAACCTGTACCTGATTATTAGACAACTTGAACTGGATACTATGGTGTGAGTGCTATGGTGTGCTTCCTCGTGGGGAAGTCGAGGAAGTAACCATAGTGGTGTATTGGTTGGAGATGTAGTGGACTCGTGTACGCTTCTTACCTCAAGTCTGGTATTCGTAGTTCAGGAATAGCCAAGTCAAATCTGGCACTTCTGCTTGATGAAACCCCACCCCCTTTTCCTTGAGAATTGAGCATGAGTAGTGTAGTTCTGATGTAAGTCTTGCTGAGTACGACTTTGTACTCACGTTTTCTTATTCTATGTTTTAGATAAGAACCGGACCCCGATGGAGTCACCTTCGTGAAGCTCGACGTTGACTAAGTTAGCATAGTCCCAGACAGCAGTCTGGTCCCTCGTGGAAGAGCATGTTTGTTTACAAGGCTTCTCTAAGCCATTTGTTAAACTTGTCTGTACTCAGACCTAATTTTCTTCCGTTGTATGATGTAATGTTGATCACAGACATGTGATCTTTGTATGCTCTATGTGTATATCAATGAAGAGTATTTTGTAGAGTTATGTGATGATACCTTCTGTTCATACTAGGCATGTGTGATGTGTGTATGTTTATAACATGCATGTCTTAGTATGGGTTTTCGAGACCTTAGTTGTGATCTGGCTGGCGGTCTTTTATATACCAAGTGGCCCTTAGATGTGCGCAGCTTGGGGAATCGCGATGCGATTGCTCGTGACTTTGTCACGTGCACACTTTGTTGTATGATCGAGCCCGCCCTAGACCCCGACTAAGTGATCGGGCTGGAGTAAGTCCATGTAAGAGTTAGGATCCAATCGATAACATGGTTGAGGCGACTTGTCTATGAGTATGGGAGTAACCACCCATAAGCATTTAGACTTGTGAGCGGACATTGAGGAGCCATCTCAGTTGATCATCCGGCCTGGATGGGATGCCCCTCACGTTTGATGCTTTCCGAGAGCGTTCTGTGCTTGGCCTTGTCTGCTTAGACAAGTGGGTACGGCTCTCGGCTCTCCATGTGATTGTATCGTGACTGGAATTACATACGCTAACCCCGGGTCCCGACAGACTTGGTATCAGAGCAGGACTGTCTGTAGGCTTATCAAACCTTGGTCGAAGTCGAGTCTAGCATTCTATAGTTATATAGTTACTCTGGGTATAAGGGAACAACGTAAGGCTTCTTTTTCTCCTTAACCTCATCAATCTGAGTTCTGAGTCACCCTTATCTTTTCTACGGGATGATAGGACTAGGCTCATCTATGTCTTACTAGAACATCTCGCTGAGTGCTTCCTTGTAGCCGTAGAACGGTTGTGGTCGTCCAGACTCATCGTTCTGTTGAGTTCCTTGAAGAAGTTCTGTCCAATTTCTTCGAGGTTGTTTCATTTTCATCCCGGTGTAGCCGTTATGCTGCCGGAATTATTCCTAGTTTCTATGAATCGTTGCCTTCGCATTATAATCTTTTCCGTCTTCTTCATGTCCTTCTTGTCTTTGATTCCATCATACAACCTGTTCTGATTGTTGATTTTTATCACACAAGATGTCAGGTGGAACTCGAAGTGCTGTTCGTCGGAACCGAGACCGTGTTCGGAATCGAAATGATGATGAACCTCTACCACCGCCTTCTGCGGCGGAAATCATGATGATGAACCTCTACCACCGCCTTCTCCTTAACCGGAAGCTGAGAAGAATCAACGTGAACAAACACGCCTTCTGGAGCTCATCGAGCAGAATACCTCACGTCATTGCAATGTGGTTGTGAGCATTCAGAACTTCATCCTCCTCAAGCCACCGGTATTTCGATGTTCTTCTGAGCCCCTTGAAGCTGATGATTGGCTCCGTTCCATCGAGCGTAATCTTGATACTGCACATGTTGTTCCCGATGACCGAGTTATTTTCGCGGTATACTTCTTGGAAGGTGCTTCTCTTCAATGGTGGGAGAACTATGTTGCTATGCAGCCAGATAGTCACGTAGTGACTTGGAAGGAGTTCTGTGTTGCCTTTCGAGGGTACCACATTCTGGATGAGTTGATGGAGTGCAAGAAGGAAGAGTTCTGCAATCTGACTCAAGGAGAGATGTCCATTCATGAGTATGTGAGAGAGTTCAACCGTCTTGCTCGTTATGCCCAAGATGAGATCACCACCGATGCCAGAAAGCAGGCAAGGTTCCGTAAGGGACTTAGCCCCATCCTTCGTCATGATCTCAACCTCATCGAATTTGCCACCTTTGAGGATTTAGTCAACAGATCCTTCAGAGCTGAGCATGGCAATGAAGTGTTCGAAGAGTCCCGCAAGCATGCTCTTGAGCTTCCTTCTTCTTCCAGTTCAGCCCCTCAGAAACGCCGAATTTGGATTCCAACTAGTGTCATACCTCAAAACCTTCTCCAGAGACCACCACCGAATATATGTCTCAGAACCCTCTGTTAGGTAATGTGCTAGGGTTAGCAAGTCACTTGCATCATGTTAAATTTTTCAAAATAAATCTTTGAAATCAAAATCAAAAGCAAAATGGGAGAAGGAACCCCCCCCCCCAGATGAATTAATTCAAAAGTCCAGATAAAAATCTTCTCCAAAAATTCATGTTAGATTTTTGAAAAGTCTTATAAATGAGTGTGATCACATATAAAGTGATGTGGGACCCACCCCATGCTCATAGATTTTTCAAATATTCAAACAGTGCCTTGGAATTAATCAAATACCCCTATTTGATTTAAAATTCAAATCTTTTGAATTTTAAAAATATTCAAAATTTATGAGTGGCTAGTATTTTGTTTTATGAGGCCACATAAAAATTATGAGCATTTATTAAAATGTTTAGCTATTTTATTTAGCTAAACAGAACAAATGTCAGAAAAGAAAAACAGAAAAGAACAGAGAAGAGAGAGAAGAGGCCCAACTTACCGTACCTGGCCCAGCAGCAGCCCAGCCCAGCCCACCGGGGGGCACATGCGTCTTCAACCCCGGCCAGGCAGGCACCCAGGTCGCTGGCGAGCACCTGGGTGCGCCAGGCAGCTGCCTGCCTGCCCAGGGCTTATCTCCTCGCCTGGAGACGTCTGGGAGACGTCCCGATCCATTCCCCCCCTCCTTATCGTCTTCCCCCTCCTCCTGCGCCCGATTTCATCGCCACCCGTGAGCATCCGTGGAGCACGCCGCCGTCTTCACACGGCCACCGTCGACGAGAGGCCGCTACGCCAAGTCCAACCGCTCCGCCGTCGTCTACAACCCCACCGTGCAGAAGGAATCGGAGCCAGACGCCTCCACGAGCTCGCTAGCTTCGTCGTCTTCGTCTCCGGCCGCCGCGGATCGACCTTGAATTCCGGCAGCACCAGAGCCTCCCCGAGCAAGCCGTCGCTTCAGTTAGAATCAGGGTGAGCTCGGGATCAAAACCCCTAAATTTTCCCCCTCGATTACTCCCTCTAGCCGGATCCGCCATGGGAGCCGAGCACGGCCTCCGCCATGGATGAGCTCGAGCTAGCTCCCGTACTCCTCTGCCTTCACCGAGTTGTTCATCATCTTCACCTTGTTTCTACGCGTCGAACGCACCAAGCCACGCTCAAGTTGGTGCACCACAGTGATGATTGCGTCCTCGCCGCGTTTCTGTTGCCGCCGGTGAGCTCGCCGTCGTCGATTTGGTCACCCCCAAGGACAACCGCGTGCACCAGGTGACGTGCGAGCGCATGGGCTACGTCCCGGTGGTCTCGGCGTAGCAAATGGTGGCCAGGAGAGGGAGAACGCAGAGCGCCGCCGCGGGTCTTGTCGCCGTCGTTTAGCCGCCGGCAGCCCCGCCGACGTGGCCGTGTTTAGGGACTTAACCCCACCTGGGTTAAGTGACCCTAGGTCACTGACTAGTGGGCCCAGTGGCTTAATTAAGTCACTGGTTAAGTTAACCCAGCCAGGTTAATTAACCCAGCCACTGACACCCTGGACCCACATGTCAGGCCCCCCCCCCTGACGTCAGCCTGGCGCAATAAATCGAATAAATGAATTTCCAGAAATTAGATGAATTAAAGAAATTCAGAAAAATCCAGAAAATACCCCAAACTTTGGAAATTCATAGAAAATTCATATTAACTCCAAATTGGACAAATAATATATGAAAAATGATCAGGAGAAAATAAGCTATCCAAAAATGCAACTTTCAACTATGTTGGAGTTGATTTTAAAATGGGACCAGTAGCATATGTCATTTGAATTATTTGGAATTAATTCAAATTCAAATCAAATGCTTTTGCAACTTGGACCATGGAATTATGCTATATTTCAACCACACTTCAGAGGCATATCATACACATTTCCAAAAGGTTCAAAATGATCAAACAATGTCACATGTAACTTGGTCAAGTTTGAATTCAAATTGGAGTTTGAATTTCAATTCAATTTGCAATATACTCCATTTAAATGGAATTCCTTCACACATCAAAGCATATACATCAAGTTTCAACCTTCCATCATGTGATTGTGCATTGTATTTACTTTGCTAATTTGCTTGTTGTTTGTCGAGTAGAGGTGGAACCGGAGCAGGAGGCTGCCCCCTTCGCTGAAGACCCAGAAACCGAGCCTCGTCAGCAAGGCAAGCAAACCCCCATTGATCATGTCGATAAAATCCCACTTCCCTCTCATGTCTCGCTTATACATTGTTTAGGATGATCACCATGTTTCGTTTCTACCGCATAGATGAACCCATTCCTTTGCATGACCTATCATTTTGTCACAGTAGTAAGCAAACCACAATCCTAGCAAATGTAGGAGTTGATTGATATCATGTGGCCCCTGCAAATGATTATCGCTTATTGCATGCTTAGTATGTTCTCATGATGATACTGTGATGTGAGTCGGGATGGTAGTGATCATGATGATGATGGTAGAAAAGTGTTGGTGAATCAACCCTAATACAAGGTGAACGATGAGAGGTTGTGCAGGAGTACACAGTGGGTTGTCTCGTTGAACACCGCCCTAAGTCCGAGTTCTTGTGTGGTGATCCAAGATGAAGAGTACAACCACACATTGGGCTCACTGACCCCTCTCAACCTATTAACTCATCCCTTTCGATGTCCAGATGTCGCAATAGTTCGGAGTTCTGGTAGGTCTGTGGCCTGGATGCTAAGTGAGAGAACGGCTCATCCGAGACCGGCTTATGCACCACGCACACATCACTTGGGTCCACTTCGGTAAACCGGCCGGGTTCACGATAGTGGTAGCCAACCCAAGTATCCGGCTTTCTTGGACTAGATAGGCTATGAGGTAACAGTTGTGGTGAGCATCCTCGCTGGCACCCCTTGAATGGTGTGGAGATCAAAGGCGGTAAATGATGATCATGTGTGTGTAGCGGTACACCCCTGCAGGGTTAACAAAACTATTCGAATAGCCGCGTCCGCGGTTATGGACCGCTTGGAAAGCTTAGTTTGATTATTAGATAACTTAAACTGGATACTTCTAAAACACACCAAGTAAGTGTGAGTGCTATGGCGTGCTTTCTCGTGGGGAAGTCGAGGAAGGCACCATAGTGGTGTAATTGGTTGGAGAAAGTAGTGGACTCGTGTACGCTTCTTACCCCAAAGTCTGGTACTCGTAGTTCAGGACTAGCCAAGTCAAAGCTGGCATTTCTGCAAGTGAAACCCCACCTCCCTTTACCTTGATACATGTGCATGAGTAGTATAGCTCCTATGTAAGTCTTGCTGAGTACGACTTTGTACTCACTTTTGCTTAATCTATGTTTTAGATGAGACCACTGACCCTGAAGGTGGCTTCTTCATCGAGCTGGACGACTGAAGACCAACTAGTCTAGTCCCAGTCAGACGACTGGTTCCCTCGTGGAGGGCTTGTGTTTAAATAAGGCTTCCTAAGCCATTTGTTAAACTTGTCTGTACTCAGACATAATTTGCTTCCGCTTGTGTTGTAATGTTGGATCACATGATTGTGATCTCTGTGTGCACTCCATAAGAGTAATCAATAAAAATGTATACTTTGTAGAGAATTGCAATGATACCTACTGTTCATACAAGGCATGTGTGCAGCGTGTATGTTTATAACATGCATGTCTTTGTATGGGTTTTCGAGACCTTAGTTGTGATCTGGCTGGCGGTCTTTCATACACCAAGTGGCCCTTAGATGTGCGCAGCTTGGGGCATCGCGATGCGATTGCTCGAGACTCCGTCTCGTGCACACTTTGTGGTATGATCGAGCCCGCCCTAGACCCCGACTAAGTGATCGGGCTGGAGTAAGTCTATGTAAGAGTTATGAGATAGTCGATAGTATGGTTGAGGCGACTTGTCTTTGAATATGGGAGTTCACCACCCATATCATTACACTTGTGTGCGGACGATGAGGACCCATCTCAGTTGATCATCCGGCCTGGATGGGATGCCCCTCACGTACGATGCTCTCCGAGAACGTTCTCTGCTTGGCCTTGTCTGCTTAGACAAGTGGGTACGTTTCTCGGCTCTCCATATGACTATGTCTTAATTGGACTTGCATACGCTAACCCCGGGTCCCGACAATATGCCATCCACCTCAACACATTGTTCCACCCCGGAATGATGGTGTGCATCCAAGCAATCCCACTCCCAACAATTTAGGCAGGGTGTGTTTCACTTGTGGTCTGACAGGCCATCACTTCCGACAATGCCCTACAGTGTTTGTGGCACCCCGTCGACCTAGTCATAAGCCTTCAAAGAAATCAACCACCAAAACCATCACATCAAAGCTTTCAGTCACAAGTAGTGGTTATGTGAACCAAATCTCAGTTGAGGAAACCACTGCTGCTTCTGACGTCATTCTTGGCACACTCCCAGTAAATCATGTTCCCGCCTCCGTTCTTTTCGATCTAGGAGCTTCTCATTCATTCATGTCGGAGAGTTATGCACTTCGTCATGGATTTTCTTTTGAAGAAATGTTTTCTCCAATGATCATTCAAACTCCTGGTTCAAAGTGGCAAACTAATAGAGTAAGCCATGGTAATCAAATTTCAATTGAGGGTTTAGTATTCCTTTCTTCACTTATAGCCCTCAAGTCTTCGGACATTGATGTCATCCTAGGAATGGATTGGTTATCAAGGCAGAATGCTTTCCTTGATTGTAAGGCCAAATCAGTTAACCTCACCCATCCTTCAGGCCAGACCATTGACTACACATCACCCAGCTCTAGAATCCAGGTGCAGACTTTGAATGTGCTTCCACTTCCAGACCTTGAAGATGTTCCGGTGGTTCGTGACTTCCCGGATGGCTTTCCTGAAGAGCTCCCGGGAATGCCACCCGACAGGTGTGTAGAATTCATAGTGGATCTTTTACCAGGCACAGCCCCGATTTCCAGACGCCCATATAGGATGGCCCCACATGAGTTAGCTGAGCTAAAAACCCAACTTGATGCTTCATTGGCAAAAGGCTTCATCCGCCCTAGCTCATCGCCAAGGGGTTGCCCCGTTCTGTTCGTAACGAAGAAAGATGGAACAGAAAGGATGTGCGTAGACTATCGTCCGCTAAATCTAGCGACGATAAATAACAAGTACCCACTGCCCAGGATCAATGATCTTTATGATCAACTTGCAGGATCCTCTGTCTTCTCCAAGATGGATTTGAGATTAGGTTATCATCAAATCAAAATCCGAAACGAGGACACTCCCAAGATGGATTTTACTACTCGTTATGGTCTTTACGAGTACACCGTCATGTCCTTCGGTTTAACCAATGCCCCCGCCACATTCTCGCGCTTAATGAATTCGATCTTCATGGAGTACCTAGATAAATTTGTTGTGGTTTATCTTGATGACATTCTCATCTACTCGAAGAACGAAGAAGAGCACGCAGAACACCTTAGGCTGGTATTGATGAAACTTAGAGAGCACTGCCTTTATGACAAGTTCTCCAAGTGCGAATTTTGGCTACCGGAAGTGACCTACTTAGGCCACGTAATTTCTGTGAAAGGTGTTGCAGTCAATCCCGAGAGAGTTCAGGCCGTCCTTGACTGGACTCCACCTGAATCGATTAAGCAAGTTAGGAGTTTTCTTGGCCTAGCAAGCTATTGCCGCCGCTTCGTCGAGAACTTTTCTAAAGTTGCAAAGCCTCTTACTGAACTCCTCAAGAAAGATAAGAAATTCCAATGGACCCCCAAGTGCGAGGAAAGCTTTCAAGAGCTAAAAAGAAGATTGACTTCTGCACCCGTACTTGCACCTCCAGACACCAAAAGGGATTTCGAGATCTATTGTGATGCTTCACGGCAAGGGTTAGGATGCATACTTATGCAAGATAGACATGTGGTAGCTTATGCTTCACGCCAGTTGCGGCCACATGAAGAGAACTATCCTACCCATGATCTTGAACTCGCTGCCGTAGTTCATGCTCTGAAGACTTGGCGACATTACCTCCTTGGTAATCGTTGTGAGATCTATTCCGACCACAAAAGCCTCAAATATATTTTTACCCAGCCAGATCTTAATCTCAGGCAAAGACGCTGGATAGAGTTGATAAAATATTATGACTTAGGAATTTCTTACACCCCAGGCAAGGCCAATGTCATGGCTGATGCACTAAGTCGTAAGTCGTATTGTAACAACCTCATGTTACAACAGTATCAACCACTTCTTCATGAGGAATTTCGAAAGCTCAATCTCGAGATTGTTCCTCGCGGATCTCTTTTCAACTTGGTGGCGAAACCAAACCTTGAGGATCAAATCATAGTTGCCAAAAGACGTGCACGAGGTGTACGCCGGATCAAGGAGAACATTGCTAGCGGAGTTGCTAAATGTTTCTCCACAGATAGTAAAGGAACGGTATTCTTTGAAAATCGTTTGGTAGTACCTAAGAATAGGGATCTAAGGCAAGTCATCCTCAAAGAAGCCCATGATACACCCCTCTCCATTCATCCCGGTAGCACAAAAATGTACCGAGATCTACGCCAGAGATTTTGGTGGACTAGGATGAAGAGAGACATTGCTCGATTTGTTGCCGAATGTGATGTTTGTCGTCGCATTAAGGCAGAACACCAAAGACCTGCTGGCACACTTCAACCTTTTCCTATTCCAGAGTGGAAATGGGACAAAGTCGGTATGGACTTCATCACCGGCTTTCCAAAAACCCAGAAAGGAAATGATTCCATCTTCGTTATCATTGATAGACTTTCCAAAGTTGCTCACTTCCTTCTCGTTCGCGGGTCTATAACTGCTAGTCAGTTGGCGGACTTGTATATCTCTAGAATTGTGTCTCTTCACGGTGTTCCTTTGGTGATCAATTCTGATCGTGGCAGCCTTTTCACCTCTAGATTCTGGGGAAGCTTTCAAAATGCAATGGGAACTCATCTATCCTTTAGTACAGCTTTCCATCCTCAGTCTAGCGGTCAAGTTGAAAGGGTTAATCAAATCTTGGAAGACATGCTCAGAGCTTGTGTTATATCTTTCGGAAAGAATTGGGAGAAGTCTCTTCCATTTGCCGAATTTGCTTATAACAATAGTTTTCAATCTAGTCTGAACATGGCTCCTTTTGAATTCCTCTATGGCCGACGATGTCGAACACCCCTCAACTGGTCAGAAACCGGTGAAAGACAACTCTTTGGACCGGATATGATAAAGGAAGCAGAAGAGCAAGTTCGCGTTGTTCGTGATCGTTTGAAAGCCGCTTAGTCTCGTCAAAAGAGCTACTATGATCGTCATCATAGAGAGGAGAGCTACAATATTGATGAGAAGGCTTACCTCCGGGTTACTCCTCTGAAGGGAACCCAACGATTCGGTATCAAAGGCAAGTTGGCCCCACGTTACATCGGACCTTTCCGCATTCTTGCTAAACGTGGAGAAGTTGCCTACCAACTTGAACTACCTCTGCACCTTTCCCAAGTACATGATGTATTCCATGTGTCACAACCCAGGCGTTGCTTCAAGGACCCCATCCGCGAAGTCGACCATGAAACGCTTGATCTCCAAGATGACCTTTCTTAGCGAGAGTACCCTGTTCGTATTCTTGATTCCGTAGAGCGTGTCACTCGCCGTCAGAAGATCAAGTTCCTTAAAGTTCAATGGTCACATCACTCCAAGAGAGAAGCAACATGGGAAAGAGAAGACCGTCTCCGTGCCGAGTACCCCACCTTCCTCCCGACGACTTCTGAATCTCGGGACGAGATTCTTTTGAGTGGGGGTGAGTTGTCAGAACCCCAACTAGGGTAAGTGCTAGGGTTTGATTGTGCCCTTTGCATCATGCAAAAATTCAAATGAAATTCAATAATGGGGAAGCAGGAAGCCCTGAGAAATTAAATCAAATGGCCAGATAAATAAAATTCCAAAAATCATTTGAATGTTTGGAAAATTCCTAGAATTGTTGCTGATCATTGCAAAAGTGGTTTGGGGATTTCCCATGCCCATGGAATATTCAAAAATTCAAAATGTGCCCTGGAAATTAAAGTTTACCCCTATTTGAATTGAAATTCAAATTTATTGAATTTCAAAAATGTCCAAATTCTTTATGTGACTAGCTACTGGTCACCTAGGATTTATAAAATTGTTTGGACATTTTTATAAAATGTTTTGATATTTGTTTTATCAAAACAGAACAAATGTCAGAAGAAATAAAAGAAAAACAGTGAAGAGGGGCTTACCTTGCGCCCACGGGCGAAGGCCCACCTCTTCTCGCCGGCCCAGCCCAGCGCGAGGCGTTGTCGTCTTCTACCCCCTCGCCCCAAAGCTGCTCCGTGGCGGCCAGAGCATGCCGACGGCCACCTCGACGTGGAGAAGACGTCTAGGCCTCCCCTGCCTTCCTTCTCGCGCCACGCAAGCCCCAGAGCACCCCCGTACCTTCCCTCTCTTCCACGGGTCGCCCCTGTTCTCCTACCTCGCGGATCTCGCGCAAGCCCGAGCACAGCCGGAGGACGCCGGCGAGCTTCTGCATGGACAACGATGACGAGGCACCGCACCAACGTGTCCATCAGAACCGCGGTCGTCTTCTTCGTCGACTTGAGTCATCAATTCGAGCTCACAGGCCCCAGAGCGGATGCCAGCTCCAACTTCCTCCCGCCGGCCACCATGGGCTTCGAGCTCGAAATACGTCGCCGACCAACCTTCTCTGCCTCCCCTGGCTTCTCCTTTACCCTCCCGGTGAGCTCTAGGTTCGTTTCCCCCTAACCCCGGCTCCTCCCGTGCCCCCAATCGTCGACGCCTTCTTCCAGTGGCTCCGGCCGCCGCGAAAGTTGAAGCCGCCGACGACGTGGTCCTCCCCGGCGACGATGGACTAGTCCATCGTATGTGCGAGGCCACGGGGAGCCGAACGGTACCCTCTGCAAGGCCCCTGGTGTCCGGGAAGCCACTCCGGCGACCCTACGCCGTAGCCATGGCCACCGGCGGCTAAACGCCGGCCGGCCAGGTTAATTAGGGGCTAATCACCCTCTAATTGACCCCATGGGTCACTGACTCGTGGGCACTGGCCCCCCTTAATGACCCTGTTTAATTAAATTAAACCGGGTTTAAACCCACTGCCACTGACACCCCGACCCCACCTGTCAGTCCCCCTATGACATCACCCTGACCTCATGCTGTCGCAATAAAGGTTTTCCAGAGATTTAAATTATTCCAGAAATTACAAAAAATTGATTAAACTTTGGAAAATCCTAACTAATTCATTTTAACTCCAAATTTAATAAATAATATGTCTAAAAATATCAGAAAAATCCAAGGATTATGAATATGGGCTCTGTTTTCATGTTTGACCATTTTAAAATGGGTGAACAGTGCAAAACATCCATATGGCTTTATTTCAAATTCAAATTTGAAGCACATTTGCAAATGACTTTGCATTTGACTTCTTTTAAATGGAATTGTACCCACATTGTGACCAAGAACATCACCATTTCAATATTGATCATGTGTTTGAGCAATGCAAATAAATTTATACCTTGTTTGATTGTTTGCTCGATAGACGTGCAACCGGAACCGGAGGCACCCCCTTCGTTGAAGACCCCGATATCGAACCTCGTCAGCAAGGCAAGCAAACCCCATTGATCATGTCTATAAAATCCCAATTCCCTCTTAGTCTCGCTTATGCATGTTTAGGAAGATCATCTTGTATCGATTCTACCGCATAGTTGAACCCATATCCGATGCATGACCTATCATCTTGTCACAGTAGTAAGAAAACCACAATCCTAGCTGACATAGGAGTTGCTTGATATCATGAAGCCCCTGCAACTGCTACAGCTTATTGCATGCTTAGTGTTACCGTGAGGTTGCTTTTGATGTGAGTCGGGATGATAGTGAACATGGTGTTGATGAAAGTGAAACTGTGTCGGTGAATCCACCCAAATACAAGGTGAACGATGAGAGGCTGTGTAGGAGTACACAGTGGGTTGTCTCGTTGAACACCGCCTTAAGCTCCGAGTTCTTGTATGGTAATCCAAGACAAAGAGTACAACCACACATTGGGCTCACTGACCCCTCTCGGCCTAGTACCTTGATCCGTGTCGACGTCCAGGAGTCACATTAGTTCGGGCCTTCCTTTTGACATATGCATAGAAAAAGAGTGAGTGGAAATGTTGCATCATCCTAGATATGTGGGTGGATCTGTGAGACAGTGAAACCATCTGTCGGAGGTGGCGTCTCGGTTGCCTACATTGTCTGGGTCCGTTTCGTTGATCTGGCCGGACTCTCGAGCGGTGACAAACTCAGATAGTCGACTCCTGGAATAGACCGGTTGTGAGCAAAGTGTCGTGGTGAACATCATCGCTGTCACCTCTTGAACGGTGGTGAGACCTGGCGGTAACCGATGGTCATGTGTGTGTAGCTTACACCCTTGCAAGGCTAACAAAACTATTCGAATAGCCGCGTCCGCGGTTAAGGACTACTTGGAACCTGTACCTGATTATTAGACAACTTGAACTAGATACTTCTAAAATACACCAAGATAAGTGTGAGTGCTATGGTGTGCTTCCTCGTGGGCAAGTCGAGGAAGTAACCATAGTGCTGTATTGGTTGGAGATGTAGTGGACTCGTGTACGCTTCTTACCTCAAGTCTGGTATTCATAGTTCAGGAATAGCCAAGTCAAAGCTGGCACTTCTGCTTGATGAAACCCCACCCCCTTTTCCTTGATACTTGAGCATGAGTAGTGTAGTTCTGATGTAAGTCTTGCTGAGTACGACTTTGTACTCACGTTTGCTTATTCTATGTTTTAGATAAGAACCGGACCCCGATGGAATCACCTTCGTGAAGCTCGACGTTGACTAAGTTAGCATAGTCCCAGACAGCAGTCTGGTCCCTCGTGGAAGAGCATGTTTGTTTACAAGGCTTCTCTAAGCCATTTTTTAAACTTGTCTGTACTCAGACCTAATTTTCTTCCGTTGTATGATGTAATGTTGATCACAGACATGTGATCTTTGTATGCTCTATGTGTATATCAATGAAGAGTATTTTGTAGAGTTATGTGATGCTACCTGCTGTTCATACTAGGCATGTGTGCTGCATGTATGTTTATAACATGCATGTCTTAGTATGGGTTTTCGAGACCTTAGTTGTGATCTGGCTGGCGGTCTTTTATATACCAAGTGGCCCTTAGATGTGCGCAGCTTGGGGAATCGCGATGCGATTGCTCGTGACTTTGTCAAGTGCACACTTTGTTGTATGATCGAGCCCTCCCTAGACCCCGACTAAGTGATCGGGCTGGAGTAAGTCTATGTAAGAGTTAGGATCCAATCGATAACATGGTTGAGGCGACTTGTCTATGAGTATGGGATTCACCACCCATAAGCATTTAGACTTGTGAGCGGACGTTGAGGACCCATCTCAGTTGATCATCCGGCCTGGATGGGATGCCCCTCACGTTTGATGCTTTCCGAGAGACTTCTGTGCTTGGCCTTGTCTGCTTAGACAAGTGGGTACGGCTCTCGGCTCTCCATGTGATTGTATCGTGACTGGAATTACATACGCTAACCCCGGGTCCCGAAATGATGTATGTCTTGCTGAGTACGACTTTGTACTCACGTTTGCTTATTCTATGTTTTAGATGAGAACCCGAAATCCGATGGAGTTAACTTCGTGAAGCTCGACGTTGACCTTGGTAGTATAGTTCCAGACAGCAGTCTGGTCCCTCGTGGAAGGGCATGTATGTTTACAAGGCTTCTCTAAGCCATTTGTTGAACTTGTCTGTACTCAGACCTAATTTGCTTCTGTTGTATGATGTAATGTTGATCACAGACATGTGATCTTTGTATACTCTATGTGTAAGTCAATAAAGAAGTACTTGTAGAGTTATGTGATGATACCTTTTGTTCACACTGGACATGTATGCTGCGTGTATGATTATAACGTACATGTCTTAGTGTGGGGTTCGATAGCTTAGTTGTGTTCTTGCCGGCGATCTTTTATACACCAAGTGGCCCTTAGATGTGCGCAGCTTGGGGCATCGCGATGCGATTGCTCGTGACTCTGTCACGTGGCACACTTTGATGTATGATTGAGCCCGCCCGAGATCCCGACTAAGTGATCGGGCTGGAGTCTGTTTATGTAAGTGTTATAATTCAATCTATAATATGGTTGAGGCGACTTGTCTATGAGTATGGGATTTCACTACCCATAATCATTTAGACTTGTGAGCGGGCGATGAGGACCCATCTTAGTTGATCATCCGGCCTGGATGGGATGCCCCTCATGTGCGATGCTTTCCGAGAGTGTTCTGTGCTTGGCCATGTCTGGTTAGACAAGTGGGTACGGCTCTCGGCTCTCCATAAGATTGAGTTGTGACTGGAGTTACATATGCATATTCCGGGTCCCGACAGACTTGGTATCAGAGCAGGACTGTCTGTAGGATTATTCAACCCTTGGTCGAAGTCGAGTCTAGCATTCTATAGTTATATAGTTACTTGGGTATAAAGGGAACAACGTAAGGCTTCTTTTTCTCCTTACTCTCATCGATCTGAATTCTGAGTCACCCTCATCTTTTCTACGGGAAGATAGGACTAGGCTCATCTATGTCTTACTAGAACATCTCGTTGATTGCTTCTTTTGAGCCGTAGGATTGTTGTGGTCGTCCAGAGTGTCCGTATTTTGAGTTCCTTGAAGATGTTCTGTCCAATCTCTTCAAGGTTGTTTCATTCTCCATCCCGGTGTAGCCGTTATGCTTCCCGATTTATCCCGTGTTTCTATGAATCATTGCCTTTGCATTATGATCTTTTCTTCTGAAATCATGTCCTCTTATCTTTGATTCCATCGTACAACCTGTTCTGATTATTGATTTTTATCACACAGGATGTCAGGTGGAATTCGTAGTGTTGTTTGTCGCAATCGAGACCGTGATCGGAATCGAAATGATGATGCACCTCCACCACCGCCTTCTGCGGCGGAAATCATGATGGAAGCTGAGAAGAATCGACGTGATCAAACACGCCTTCAGGAGCTCATCGAGCAGAATACCGCCCACCATCGTAATGTGGTTGTAAGCATTCAGGACTTCATCATCCTCAAACCACCGGTATTCCGATGTTCTTCTGAGCCCCTTGAAGCCGATGATTGGCTCCGTTCCATCGAGCGTAAGCTTGACACGGCACATGTTGCTCCCAATGATCGAGTTATATTTGCGGTATACTTTCTGGAAGATGCTGCTGCTGAATGTTGGGAGAACTATGTTGCGATGCAGTCTGATGGTCACATAGTGACTTGGCAGGAGTTCCGTGATGCCTTTCGAGGGTACCACCTTCTAGATGAGTTAATGGAGCGCAAGAAGGAAGAGTTCTCCAATCTGACTCAAGGAGATATGTGCATTCATGAGTATGTGACGGAGTTAAACCGTCTTGCTCGTTATACCCAAGATGAGATCACCACCCATGCCAGAAAGCAGGCAAGGTTCCGTAAGGGACTTTGCCCCATCCTTCGTCATGATCTTAACCTCCTTGAATTTGCCACCTTTGAGGATTTAGTCATAAGATCCTTCAGAGCTGAGCATGGCAATGAAGTGTTCGAAGAGTCTCGCAAGCATGCTCTTGAGCTTGCTCCTTCTTCAAGATCAGCCCCTTAGAAACGCAGAATATGGATCCCAACTAGTGGCATACCTCAAAACTTTCTTCAGAGGCCACCGTCCAATATATGCCATCCACCTCAACACGTTGTTCCTCCCAGGAATGATGGTGTGCAATCAAGTAATCCTTCTCCCAGCAATTCAGGCAGGATGTGTTTCACGTGTGGTCTAACAGGCTATTACTTCCGACAATGCCCTACAGTGTTGGTGGCACCCTGTAGACCTAGTCATAAGCCTCCAAAGAAATCAACCACCAAAACCTTTCCAGCAAAGCTTTCAGTCACAGGTAGTGGATATGTGAACCAAATCTCAGTTGAGGAAACCACTGCTACTTCTAACGTCATCCTTGGTACACTCCCAGTCAATCATGCCCCCGCCACATTCTCGCACTTGATGAATTCGATCTTCATGGAGTACCTAGATAAAAAATTTGTGGTTTATCTTGATGAAATTCTCATCTACTCGAAGAACGAAGAAGAGCACGCAGAACATCTTAGGTTGGTATTGATGAAACTTCGAGAGCATCGCCTTTATCCCAAGTTCTCCAAGTGTGAATTTTGGCTACCAGAAGTGACCTACTTAGGGCACGTGATTTCTGCCAAAGGCATTGCTGTCAATCCCGAGAGATTTCATGCCGTCCTTGACTGGACTCCACCTGAATCGGTTAAGCATGTTAGGAGTTTTCTTGGCTTCGTAGAGAACTTCTCCAAAGTTGCAAAGCCTCTAACTGAACTTCTCAAGAAAGATAAGAAATTCCAATGGACCCCCAAGAGCGAGGAAAGATTTCAAGAGCTAAAAAGAAGATTGACTTCTGCACCCGTACTTGCGCCTCCAGACACCAAAAGGGATTTCGAGATCTATTGTGATGCTTCACGGCAAGGGTTAGGATGCATACTTATGCAAGATAGACATGTGGTAGCTTATGCTTCACGCCAGTTGCGTCCACATGAAGAGAACTATCCTACCCATGATCTTGAGCTCGCTGCCGTAGTTCATGCCCTGAAGACTTGGCGACATTACCTCCTTGGTAATCGTTGTGAGATCTATTCCGACCACCAAAGCCTCAAATACATATTCACCCAGCCAGATCTTAATCTCAGGCAAAGACGATGGATAGAGTTGATAAAAGATTATGACTTAGGAATTTCTTACACCCCAGGCAAAGCCAATTTCATGGCTGATGCACTAAGTCGTAAGTCGTATTGTAACAACCTCATGTTACAACAGTATCAACCACTTCTTCATGAGGAATTTCGCAAGCTCAATCTGGAGATAGTTCCTCATGGAACTCTTTCTACCCTGGTGGCGAAACCAACCCTTGAGGATCAAATCATAGCCTCCCAAAAACAAGATAGTGGTATTCGAGAGATCAAGGAGAATATTGCTAGCGGAGATTCTAAATGTTTCTCTACAAATGATCAAGGAACGATATTCTTTGAAAATCGTTTAGTTGTCCCTGAGAATCAAGACCTAAGGCAGATGATCCTTAGGGAAGCTCATGACACTCCCCTCTCCATTCATCCCGGTAGCACGAAAATGTACCGAGATCTACGCCAGAGATTTTGGTGGACCCGGATGAAGAGAGACATTGCACAATTTGTTGCCGAATGTGATGTTTGTTGTCGCATTAAGGCAGAACACCAAAGACCTGCTGGTACTCTTCAACCATTGTCTATTCCCGAGTGGAAATGGGACAAGGTCGGTATGCACTTCATCACCGGCTTTCCAAAAACCCAGAAAGGAAATGATGCCATCTTCGTGGTCATTGACCGACTCTCAAAAGTTTCTCACTTCCTTCCTGTTCGCGAGTCTATAACTGCTAGTCAGTTGGCGGACTTGTATGTCTCTAGAATTGTGTCTCTTCACGGTGTTCCTTTGGAAATCAATTCTGATCGTGGTAGCCTTTTCACCACTAGATTCTGGGAAAGTTTTCAAAATGCTATGGTAACTCATCTCTCCTTTAGTTCAGCTTTCCACCCTCAATCTAGCGGTCAAGTTGAAAGGGTTAATCAAATCTTGGAAGACATGCTCAGAGCTTGTGTTATATATTTTGGAAAGAATTGGGAGAAGTCTCTTCCATTTTCCGAATTTTCTTATGACAATAGTTTCCAATCTAGTCTGAACATGGCTCCTTTTGAACTCCTCTATGGACGAAGATGTCGAACACCCCTAAACTGGTCAGAAACCGGTGAAAGACAATTCTTTGGACCGGATATGATCCATGAAGCAGAAGAGAAGGTTCGCATTGTTTGTGAGCAATTGAAAACAGCCCAGTCTCGTCAGAAGAGCTACTATGATCCTCATCATAGGCCAGAAAGCTACAATCTGGATGAGAAGGCTTACCTTCGGGTTACTCCTCTGAAGGGAACCCAACGATTCGGTATCAAAGGCAAGTTGGCCCCACGTTACATTGGACCTTTCCGCATTCTTGCTAAACGTGGAGAACTTGCCTACCAACTTGAACTACCCCCGCACCTTTCCCGAGTACATGATGTATTCCATGTGTCACAACTCAGGCGTTGTTTCAAGGACCCCATCCGCGAAGTCGACCATGAAACGCTTGATCTCCAAGATGACCTTTCTTATCGAGAGTACCCCGTTCGTACTCTTGATTCAGCAGATCGTGTCACTCATCGTCAGAAGATCAAGTTTCTCAAAGTGCAATGGTCACATAACCCAAAAAGGAAGCAACCTGGGAAAGAGAAGACTGCCTCCGTGCCGTGTACCCCACCTTCCTCCCGACGACTTCTGAACCTCAAGACGAGATTCTGTTGAGTGGGGGCGAGTTGTCAGAACCCCAACTTGGGTAAGTGATAGGGCTTGTTGATCCTTTGCATCATGAAGGAAATTCAAAAAGAAATTCAAAAATGGGGAAAAGAAAAACTCTAAGAAATTAATTCAAATGGCCAGATAAAAATCTTTTTCCAAAAATCATTTGAACATTTGGAAAATTCCTATAAATGATGGTGATCATTTCAAAAGTGGTTTGGGTTCATTCCCATGCCCATGGAATTTTCTAAAATTCAAAATGTGCCTTGGAAATTAAATTTGACCCCTATTTGAATTGAAATTCAAATTAATTGAATTTCAAAAGTGCCCAAATTCTAAAAGTGAATTGCTTCTGGTCACCTAGGATTTATAAATATATTTGGGCATTTTACTAAAATGCCTAGCTATTTTTTTAGCAAGACACAACAAACGGAAGAAAAGAAAAAGAAAAAGAAAACGGAAAAGGCCTACCTGGCAAAGAGGCCCAACTTACCGAGGCAGCCCAGCCCAGGGGCAGGCTGGTCAGCCTCCTCGTGCCAGCCAGGCTGCTGCCGCCGTGGCGAGCATGCCGGCGACGCCCTGGCCACCTCCTGTTTCCCCGTGTCCTCTTCCCGCGCCCTGGAGACGCCCTGGCCGTCGTGTTCCTTTTCCCCCTCCTCTGGTTCACTACCTCGCCCTCTCTTGCTCATACTAGCCTTTGCCCGAGCACCGCCGCAGAGCACGCCGACGAGCCCGCGTGGCCAACGGCCTCCATCTGCCCGCCGTGGTGCCCATAAGAACTGTCGTCGACGGCTACGTCTTCACGCGCAGCCAATCGAGCCGAGGAGCACCCGAATCGACGCCATCACCGCCGACTCGCCGCCGGCCACCGAGGACCTCGACGGGAAATACACTGCCACCGCGCCCTCCCAGCTCTCACCGTCGACGTCATTGACTCCGGGGTGAGCGCCTCTGCTTTTTGCCCCTAACCCCGGCCTCTCCCGCGTCAAAAACCACTGTGCCCGTCGAGCCGAGCTCCGGCTGCCGCCAAACCTCAACGCCGGCGAGGCTCCGGCCATCCCCAGCCTTCCCCAGCCTTCCCCGTAGGCACGAGGTGATGCGGACGTGCATGACGAGCACTCCAGTGCAATCCCCGCGCCAAGCCGTGGCCAAAATGGCACTCTGGCGAGTCGCCGTCGTCATGTCGCCGGTGGGCCCAAGTTAATTAGAACTAACCCCACCCCTAATCAACCCCCCTAGCCACTGCCATGTGGGCCCCTTGGACTAATCTAATCAGCGGTTTAATTTAAACAGGGGATTAACCCCCTGTGACACTGACAAGGGGACCCCACTGGCCAGAGGCCGCCCACGTCATGCTGATGTCAGCATGACACAATAAGTCCTTTTCTAATTAAAAGAAAATCAGAGAAATCCAGAAAATCAATTAAACTTTGAAAAATCATAGAAAATTCATACTGACTCCAAATTAAACATATAATATATAAAAAATTATCAGAAAAATGCACGGATTATGAATATGCAACTTGTTTCTATGTTTGACCATTTTAAAATGGGTGAACAGTAGCAAACATGCATATGGCATAATTTGAATTTGAATATGGTGTTTGAATTTGCATTGCAAATGCAATACACTTCATTTAAATTGAATTTGCCACAAAACAGAAGCAATCACATCATGGAAAACTATATCATGTTTATGTGCATTCTATTTCAATGTTGCCCCCCTTGTTGATGATTGTGCCGGTAACAGTGCTTCCGAGACGGTGATCACCCCCGAAGAAGAAGACCACCGTTAAGACCCGTGTATCGTCAGCAAGGCAAGCAAACCCCATTGATCATGTCTATAAAATCCTACTTCCCTCTCAGTCTCGCTTATGCATGTTTAGGAGATCACCGAGACACGTTCTTTCGCATAGTTGAACCCATTCCGATGCATGACCTATCATTTTGTCACTGTATTAAGTAAACCACAATCCTAGTAGATATGGAGTTGAATGATGAGCATGTGGCCCCTGCAACTGTTACTGCTTATTGCTGCTTAGTGATACAATGAGGTTACATTGTTTGGGAGTCGGGGTGGATACTCATAATGGTGCTGATGATAACGTGTTGGTGAATCCACCCTAAACAAAGGTGAACGATGAGAGGCTGTGTAGGAGTACATAGTGGGTTGTCTCGTTGAACACTTCCCTAGGCCCCAAGTTCCTGTTTTGTGATCCAAGACCGAGAGTATGACCATATGTAGGGTTTATGGGAGCCCCGTTTAGCCTCTTTACGTACCCGATCCGGTCCAGGAGTCACACTAGATTCGGGCTTTCCATTTGGCTTATGCATAGATATGTGGGTGGACCTGTGAGGCAGCGAAACCATCTGTCAAAGGTGGCGTCTCGGTCCCTTGCATTATCTGAGTCCGTTTCGTAGAACCGGCCGGACTCTCAAGCGGTGACAAACTCAGGTAGTCGACTCCATATTAGAGAAGGTGATGTGAGGGTAGTGCCTTGGTTTCATCCACGTCCGGCACCCGCTTGAAGGGTGACAAGAACGAGGCCATAAGTGATGACATGCTTGTGAAGATGTACACCCCTGCAGGGTTAATAAACTATTCGAATAGCCGTGTCCGCGGTTATGGACTACTTGGAGACCTTTACTTGATCATAGACAACTTGAATGGATACTTATAAAACTCGCAAGATAAGCATGAGTGCTATGGCGTGCTTCCTCGTGGGGAAGTCGAGGAAGTATCCATAGTGGTGTATTGGTTGGAGACTTGGTAGTGGACTCGTGTACGCTTCTTACCTCAAGTATGGTACTCGAAGTTCAGGACTAGCCAAGTCAAAGCTGGCACTTCTGCATGTGGAAATCCCACCTCCTTTACCTTAAAACTTGAGCATGAGTAGTTTAGTTCTGATGTAAGTCTTGCTGAGTACGACTTTATACTCACGTTTGCTTATTCTATGTTCTAGATGAGAACCCATACCCCGATGGATTCACCTTCGTGAAGCTCGACGTTGACCTTGGTAGTATAATTCCAGACAGCAGTCTGGTCCCTCGTGGAAGGGCATGTATGTTTACAAGGCTTCTCTAAGCCATTTGATTAACATGTATGTACTCAAACCTAATTTTCTTCCGTTGTATGATGTAATGTTGATCACAGAAATGTGATCTTTGTATGCTCTATGTGTAAGTCAATAAAGAAGTACTTGTCGAGTTATGTGATGATACCTGCTGTTCACACTGGATATGTATGCTACGTGTATGTTTATAACGTGCATGTCTTAGTGTGGGGTTCGATAGCTTAGTTGTGTTCTTGCCAGCCGTCTTTTATACACCAAGTGGCCCTTAGATGTGCGCAGCTTGGGGCATCGCGATGCGATTGCTCGTGACTCTGTCACGTGGTACACTTTGATGTATGATTGACCCGCATGAGATCCCGACTAAGTGATCGGGCTGGAGTATGTTTATGTAAGTGTTATAATTCAATCGATAATATGGTTGAGGCGACTTGTCTATGAGTATGGGATATCACCACCCATAATCATTTAGACTTGTGAGCGGGCGATGAGGACCCATCTCCGAGAGTGTTATGTGCTTGGACTTGTCTACTTAGACAAGTGGGTACGGCTCTCGGCTCTCCATATGATTGAGTTGTGACTGGAATTACATACGCATATTCCGGGTCCCAACAGGCGTCCATGGCAATATGATCGCAACGCTATACATGCGGGCCGAGCAAATACATATTCTTTTATACATGATGGCAAACAACGAACTTTGAAGCCTATGGGAGATGATCATATCAAGTCCAAAAGTGGTGCTGGTGGTTCGCAAGGAGAAGTTGCACAAGGCTAAACCACAACCAAGTTTAGCTAAGTTGCATCCCGAGGAGCATGATGCTAGGAGCATCAGTACTGAAACTAATTCGGCCCTGCCTGTAGAGGACAAGCCAGTTGTACATGTTGGTGACAAGCCGGTTGAAGTTACGCCTCTTCGTGATGAAAGGAAGGCACTTGCAGCATGTGATACACCTTCAGTTTGTATTGACAAAGGTGTTCAGACTGATGACAGTGGTGATGTTCATGAATCAGTGCATATGGTGACGAGGTTCGATGATCGCAGTTTTGTTCGAACACCTATGCGACGTTTTGTGGGAGTAGCCGTGCGTGTGCACAAAGGCAAGGATGGACGTGTTCGTCAGTTGTGTTTCCCGGGCATTACCACTTTGCAGGGTCGTACAAAGAAGATTCATTTTCAGCAACAAAGGTCTCCAGCAAGAGTTGAGAAGAAGAAGGTGGTGGCGCCAAAGTCCAAACTCATGTGGAGAAGAAAGGAGGCGCTCAGTGCTGCATCAAGTCAAGTGGCAAAGACGTGTGATGCTGTTGATATCACGCCACCCTTTCGAGCAGAACTCACGCGTTGGGGAAAACGCTTTTTGAAGGGGGGAGGATGATATGGGCACAACAACGAGAGGACGGAGGAGGCGATGATATGCGCTGGACGGAGGAGGCAAAGATGGACAGGATTCTGGAAATCGTACGTCCGACCCAATTCGGACATCCGACATCAGCGACGAGGACGGCGACCCCCGAGTATAGAACGGATGTCAAAATAGCCGTAAGTCCGACACGATCCGGACATCCGGCACATCGGACGTCCGACACCCATCGGACTTCCGAAACTGCCTGCGCGTAGATTTGACGGGCTACTGCCCATGTATCCCTAGTTTTACCCCCTAGCTTATAAATAGAACACTCCCTACGAGTTTTAGGGTAAGCTTAAGTTTAGACAAGCATTTTAGGGTTAAGAGTTGTATCTCTTAGATAAACATGATCTACACGCAATTCTAGTCAAGTTACATATAAAGAATATTTTTATCGGAGCAACGGTTAAAAAGTTATTGAATAAGGCATTTACGGTGGCAAGGTTGTAATTAGCAGTAAAACAGCATGTAAAAAAGTTCAAACATAGAAAAGGAGCACATTTTATTATTCTACACGAAAAACTAAGCAAGTTACATGTTAAAAGCATCGCGATCCGAGCTACCTTTAAAAAGATATTCGCCTAGCAAAAATATAATACAATCTGCCAAAATAAATAAACTATTGAAGTAAAAAAAACATCTAACGGGCCGAATCTGCACTGGTTGGGCCTAACAAGGCTAGGCGCTAGATAACTAAACAGCGCTCAGGCGCTAGACAGCAAACGGGCTGGCCCAACAGTCAACAGAGAGAAAAAAAAAGAAAAAAAAACAGCGGAGGCGACTCACCATGGGCCAAGCCCAGCCGGCAGAGGAGGCACGGGAGTTCGGTCGCTTGGGGACGCGCCGGCTGTTTGGCGATGGAGAGCGGGCGAGAGGACGGGGCGCATCGTCCCCGCACGAGCGGGTACAGGAGGCCGCTGTCGTGACGGTTGCCGGTGCTGTCGTCTGATCCTCGCCGGGGCTTGTGCCGGGGACGAGCGCTGGAGGCGCGGCGAGGCCGCGGGACCTGGATCCGGCCGGTGGCCGCAGGATGCACCGGCTGCCAGTTTTGAGAGCTCTGGTTAGAGGCGGACAAGGCGTCTCGGTTCCTGTTGAGAGATAGAGATGCGAGGTGAGAGGGAAGAAGGAAGGAGAGGGAAGGAGGAGGTTCGCGGGTGACCTGCTGGAGCGGCGGCGGCCGGCGGCTCTCCGCAGACTCCGGCGGTGGCTTCGGCCTCCACGGGCGGAGACGAGGTGGGCTAGCCGCGGGGTGGAGAGAGAAGAGAGAGAAGGGGTGATGTGGCGCCTCTGGAGCCCTCCGATCTGCGATCCGACGGCTCCCGAGGTGGCCAGGGTTAGGGTTTCGCAATTTGGAGCTATTTTTGGGCAGATCTGGATATTGCGAGGGGGGTGGCTAAAATTTTTGGGATAGGGAAACCCTAGAAAGGGGTGGGAGAGTGGTGGTCTTTATATAGCCCAGGTGGCTGGCAGTTTGCAAAAACATCCCCGGTTTCTCTCTCGTGTGCGCGGTGCTTACGTTTCTGACCGCCGGGGGTCCGCAGGACCTCCGATTCGGGTAAAACTTCGAACTGCGCGATCAGCGCGTCGAGACGGCGGTGTTCACCTCGCGCTGGAACCATTCCGAGAAAACTTTCCGGCGCGCTATAAAAATATCCCGTTTACTTATTAAACGGGGTTTTTTGTTCCGTTGGCTGCGGCTGGTCTCGTGCGGGTTTTTGCGACGGTGATCGGGTGAAACCTGGTGTCGCAAAGGTCGAGTGTCAGGGTGGCAAGGGTCGGTCTCCGTCCGGTACGAGATAAGAGGGGGGTAAATAATCGCCGAACGATAGTTCGTGGATGCAAACACCGCAAACAAATCAGACAATCAAACAATTCACACCGAAAACAAAATTTTATTTTTTTGTGAAATCTGGGCTGTTACACATGGGTCCATGATCGGTAGCTATGTGATGTCTTCTCTCCACCTTTTCTCTTCATTTATTAGACCTTGTTAGCTGCCCTACATGATCAAGGCGCATATGTAATTCTTTCTACTGTTACTATGTTGAGTTTGCCTGGATCTGATGGATTGTGAGATTATGTTCAGATTGTGATGAGTAATATATTTGGTTCTTCTCCTTTTATATTTATGTTCTTGAGTAATTCTTGCATGTTCTCCGTTGTTGTTTATTTGTTTTGGCCAAGTAGTAGATAGCAACTCCAAGAGGGACCGTTATGCATGATTGTGGGTTCATGCCCCCTGATGACTAGCTTGAGTGACAGAAACAAGAGTCTAGGGGATGGGCTATTCCCGCAAGTGGGAAAACAAAGGTGCTTGTAACCGTGGTTGCAAGGATTGTGTACTTTACGCAAAGTTCTTTTAATGCAGTTGTCTGTTGCTTTGGGTTTACACTTTGGGTGGGGCTCGCAACTTAATACCAGCGAGATATTCTGGGTAGATATCTCAAGGTGGATGATTAGTGAGTAGATGCAAATGGATTTCGGTCTACTTGTCTTGGCGTACTGCCCATGCTTTTGAGCCTCTTCCTTTCTTTTGTAGCATAATTAGCATTGCGGTGCATTTTTAATCCTTTCAATTGGTCAGTTGTAATTTGTGCTCCTCACATAGTTTTTTATCGTCTTTGGGGAGAGAGACGTCACTAGTGAACTTCATGGGATCCCGATCCATATTTCCATTACTGTTTACACCCTTAATTTACTTCATGTTTTACTTTCTAGTTGCATTTATCATTATCTTTTATATCTTGCGTTTGACACTTTGTAAACGACAAGGCCGGAGAGATTGACAACTTCTCTGTACTCGTTGGGAGCAAAGTTATTTGTTGTGTGTGCAGGTCCAGGTAAAGTAAGCAACCTTGAGTTGTGAACAGCGCCATTGTTCACTTTACCACCTACGTGTCGTCGTTGGAGTCCCATGAGTTTGAACTAAAGCTTGGTATCTTTGCCAAGGGAAATTACCACTCCGCTACATCTCAACCTTCCACTTGGGGTAGCCAACGATTTAATTGACACCGATCAAGTAATTTCTGGCGCCGTTGCTAGGGACTCTGCTCTTCAAGATAGGGGAGTTGCACACTATCTTTCATCTTTGATTTTTAGTCTTGTCAATTTACTTTCCAGTTTTTTCTCTTGCTTTTGTGTCTTTATGAAAAACCAAAAAAATAGTTTCTACCTTTTTTCTTTGTCTTTGTCTGCCTAATGATGCTATCTTTACCATGGGTGTGGAACCACCCAAATATGGTAGGATGGACATGTTTCACTTGGATCGTCTTCGATCAATTTGTGCTCATGCTGAAAACACAACCGACTTGGTTGAGTTAAACTCTTTGAATGATCATTCTCATTATTCGCAACACCGCTTATCTCAAAAATGGTAACACTTATGGGATCAAATAAATTTTTCTTATTGCTATACTGAATGTTTATGCCACATTTATGATTTTACTTGTTGTTCTAATATAGATCGTAAACACCTTCCTTTCCAATTTGAGTTTAATGAAAATGAGATCGTATCTTCTTATGCTATAGGTGTTTATGATTACTTTGATGTTGAAAAGATTGAAGAATTAGTTGCTTTTGAGGGTGCTTATGAGATTGCTTCTTTGATTGAAAAGTATTACGATACTATTCACAAGTCCGAAAACCTAGAAGTTCTTTCTTATTGCTTTGATAATTATGTTTGCAATGATTATATTGAGGATTTTAAAAACAAAATATTTGCTGCCCAAGAATAGGCTAATGATTGCTATGATGAGTAATCCTATGATTCCAATGACTCACTTGATACTTCCCTTTCTGAAGACCTTTATACTTCCTTCGTTGATGGCCAAGATGCCACTATGGATGATGCTTACGGAGATGAACTTGCTATAGTTCCTTATGTTAAACATGAAATTTTTGCTATTGCACCCACACTTGATGTACTATCATCCTTTTGAAATCTCCAACTCATATTCCGTAGAATTGTGCTCTTATTAAGGCTTAATGTGATGGGCTGCATTTATCTTATGATCACAATTATTGTGTTAAAAGTAATACACTTGTGCTTGTAGGTCATGAACAATATGCTTTATGTGATAGTTATATTCTAGATGTTTTTCAAGATGCTACTAAAAATTATTTTGAGAGAGGAAAGTTTGGTTGTAGAAACTTTCATGTTACAAAAACACCTCTCTTTATGATGAAAGTTTTGAAGTTGTTCTTGTTCCACCTTCCTATGCTTGTCAATTTTTTATTCTTTGGTGTATTATCTTATAAGATGCCTATGCATAGGAAGTGAGTTAGGCTTAAATGTGTTTCATATTTGCTTCTTGATGCTCTATTTTGCTTCAAATTCTTATTCTTACGAGAGAACCTTTTATAATCATCATGCCTAGCTAAAAGGCGTAAAAGAAAGCGCTTGTTGGGAGGCAACCCAAGATATTTTTACTTTGAGTTTTGGTGGTCTTGATGCTTGTCACTACTGTAGCAACATCATTATATCTTTATTTTTAATCTTTGTGCAAAGTTTAGCCTCTGATTGCAAGAAAGTTCAAAAGTTGTGACGTGCTGTACAGAAAACAGATTATGTCGCTTGACGGAAAAATTCGGCTAAAATCACCAGATCATCTTTTTTATATGAATTATTTTGAAAGCGTGCTATATACAATTAGCATTAGTGAGTCTGTTCTGAGTTTTTTTCTTTGGGTTGCAGAAGTACCCTAAAAAATTATTTACTACCTGCTGGTTTGTTTTTCACACATTCTGCCCTGTTTTTCCTTTTCTCAGTTTTGCAAATTTTGCGCTAGTTTTGTCTTTGCAAAAACTTATTGGAAATCTTGGGAAACAGTAGATCTTCAAGAATATCTTAATTTATAGTAGAGTGAAATTATTTTATTATGGGTACTAACCTCTCTAATCAACTTATGATGAGTTATGTATGAAGGGAGTTTTCAAGTGTGCGAGGGAAGATTATGAAAGAATATCTGGGAGTGTCAAACGCTCAAGCTTGGGGATTCCCCCATGCACCCCCAAGAATTATCCAAGGAGACTCAAGCATCTCAGCTGGGGGATGCCCCCGTGCATCCCCATCTCCATCGACAATTATCAGTTCGTCCTTCGTTCCACTATATTTTTATGACATCATGCATTGTGTGCTATACTTGGAGCATCTTGCTATTACTTTTTAGTTTTCTTTAGCTTTGTTTGTTATTCATAACAAGTTAGAACCCTGCTTTCTTTGTGTGAGAGAGAAACACGGTCCACTTTAACTAGAACACATCATAGGATTTTCATGCTTATCTTTCTTTTTGTGTGCGTTCTTTTTCTTTTCGTAGCTATTGTCATGTTTAGCTCTTAGTTTTCATGTTTATTTCTTTTTAAGAGCTTTTTGTTTAGTTTGTTGCTGGAACTCTCTTGAGTTTTCATGTTTATCTTGTTTAGAGAGTTGGCCTGTTGCACTGAGTTGAGTGTCTTGACTTGAAGTAGGTAATTGAGGTTGCTATTCAATTGTAGTAGTAACTTGCAATAGTTTTGAGGTATTGTTTTGAGTAATGTTTGAACTTTTGGTGTAAAGAGCTTTATCCTATTAGTGATAAATGTCATATTTTTGGAAATCCGTGTTTATTTTCAAAAAACTACAAAAAACTAGTTGAGAACTCTAGCTACTAGATGGATCGCTAATCTTTGGAGGGATCGGATATTAGAGTACACTCACGTACCATGAGTCGAGGATGCGCAAGGATAACCAAACCCCCATACACTCCTCCTCGGGGTACTTGTCTCTTTGTGAACCTCCTAATTGGATTGAGAGTTACCGATAATAATTGCATGAGTTCTTAGGACTAATGTAAGTATTCTAAAGTTGACACTTCCACCTTCCCATATGTTGCTAGCCTCTTCAGTACCGTGCATTGCCCTTTCTCACCTCGAGATTTGGCGCATACTTCGCCGGTGCATCCAAACCGTTGGCATGATACGCTCTGTCATCATAAACCTCCGTATATCCTTCCTCAAAACAGCCACCATACCTACCTACCAAGGCATTTCCCTAGCCTTTCCGAGATATATTGCCATGCAACATCCATCTTCTCATGACTTGATCTTCATGTCATACATGTTCATGCTACATTGGCAGATGCATACATTTTCATACATCATGATAACTTCATCTTCTTTATGCTGAGTACTTTTGTAAAGTGTGAAAGATCTTCTATACTCCTTGTAAAATAGAGTGTTGCCCCTAAAGTGAGGAAAAGATCCCAAAGAGGACAAATGAGAGATAATTAGAAAGAGCAATTGAGGCAACCAAAAAATACAAAAAATAGAAAAAAGAGAGAAAGGAAATAAAAAGAGAGAAGGGGGCACACTACTATTCCTTTTGAGAGATCCACACTCGTACTCCCTCTTGTATCTTGTACTCCATAGAGATGATCATATATGCATATAGCTATGTGGGGACCTTTACACTTAGAACGTGGCTTGTATATTCCAATGATGAGCCTCCTCAAATGAGCTCTAAGTCTTCTTGAGAAAGCAAGTTGGATGCACCCCCACTAGTTCCATTGGAGAGCTTTCCATAGCTCATATGTGCATCCGTTGCATGGCAATCCCTACTCCTCACATCATATCTATCATTTGTCTTTCCCTCGCCTATGATGTTCCTCATTGATGTGAGCCTTTCACACCTTTTTTGTCTTCCTCCTCCACCATCTCTCTCTCTCTCTTTGCCATCCTAAGTGTCAACTTTCTTGCTTACGCTCATCCATTGCATGAGTGCTCAAAATGTCAAAAGGGAGTGGATAATTTTGACTTGTACCTGGCTAGTGGTCTGGGGACGAGTCAAGATAAGATTACAAAGAAGAGTAAGTGTGAAACTTTAGTAGATTGAGTTCTCAACTAAAACAAATATTATGTTTTTTCTCTCTCGTATTCCCATCTCCCATTTCTTCCACGCAAACACCATTTGGAGACAATCGAGTCACGGACAGCGAGAGCTCTTGCGTCTTTATGTTCTTATGTTTCTTGTTTCAATGCTAATATACACTCTTGCTTGTTATGACTTGAATTGAAGTAGATGCCTTGCTTGCCTTATTTAAAAGTTCTTTTATGGTTGGTAGCATGTCACCACAGATATTATGCTTGTTATCATTTACCTACTCGAGGACGGGCAGGAATTAAGCATGGGGATGTTGATACGTCCCAAACGTATCTATAATTTCTTCTTGCTCCATGCATGTTTTGGGTGATATTGCCATGCTTTTGATGCACTTTCATACACTTTTGATCATATTTGGACTAACCTATTAACTCAGTGCACCCTAGTGCCAGTTTCTGTTTTCTATTGTCTTTTTATTTTAGGTTTTCCCATTACTTAAAGTGCCAGAAAAATTTCGGGAAAATATATAAAAAATCAGCGACCCGGAAACTTCTAGAGTCCCTAAGGGAGACCAGACGGGACCCACCTGGAGTCCAGGAGGCCTTCTGCACTCCCTGGTGGCCCCTTGGCTGCCCCCCTTTGCCTATATTTACCGCTCGTGCCAAAACCCCCTAGGACAGAACACTTTTTCGCGATCTCGCCTCTGTTATGCCGCCACCGCGCTTCCGAGACCGGGAGCACCAAAAGACCTCTTCCCTGCACCCTGCCGGAGGGAGGGTTGACCTCCGGGAGCTTCTACACCACCATGGACGCTTCTCGGATGAGCCGTGAGCATTCCACCTTGGACCATGGGTCAATGATCAGTACCTATGTGATGTCTTTTCTCCACCTTTGCTCTTCATTGATTAGACCTTCTAAGCTGCCCTACATGATCAAGGCACACATGTAATTCTTTGTGCTGTTGCTATGTTGAGTTTGCTGGGATCTGATGGATTATGACATTATGTTCAGATTGTGATGAGTAATATATTTGGTTCATCTCCTCTTATATTTATGTTCTTGAGTAATTCTTGCATGTTCTCCGTTGCTGTTTATTTGTTTTGTCCAAGTAGTAGATAGCAACTCCAAGAGGGAGCGTTATGCATGATTGTGGGTTCATGCCCCCTGATGACTAGCTTGAGTGACAGAAACATGAGTCTAGGCGATGGGCTATTTCCGCAAGTGGGAAAACAACGGTGCTTGTATCCGCGGTTGCAAGGATTTTTTACTTTAGGCAAAGTTCTATTAATGCAGTTGTCTTTTGCTTTGGGTTTACACTTTCGGTGGGGCACACAACTTAATACCAGCGAGATGTTTTGGGTAGATATCTCAAGGTGGATGATTAGTGAGTAAATGCAAATGGATTTCGGTCTACTTGTCTTGGCGTACTGCCCATGCTTTTGAGCCTCTTCCTTTCTTTTGTAGCATAATTAGCATTGTGGTGCGTTTTTAATCCTGTCAATTGCTAAGTTGTAATTTGTTCCCCTCGCATAGTTGTTTAACATATTTTGGGAGAGAGACATCACTAGTGAACTTCATGGGATCCCGGTCCATATTTCCGTTACTATTTACACCCTCAATTTTCTTCACGTTTTACTTTCTAGTTGCATTTATCATTATCTTTTATATCTTGCGTTTGACCCTTTGTAAACGACAAGGCCGGAGAGATTGACAACCTCTCTGTACTCGTTGGGAGCAAAGTTTTTAGTTGTGTGTGCAGGTCCAGGTAAAGTAAGCAACCTTGAGTTGTGAACGACGCCATTGTTCACTTTACCACCTACTTTTCGTCGTTGGAGTCCCATGGTTCGAACAAAAGCTTGGTGTCTTTGCCAAGGGAAATTACCACTCCGCTACATCTCAACCTTCCACTTGGGTTAGCCAACGATTTAATTGTCACCAATTGGCGAAGCGGCAAACGGGCATACGTTAATCCGGATGCGCAGTGTCTCGCCGCGGTGCACGGTCGATGCAGGGCCACATATTGTGTGCATGCTGGACATGGAGATGGAATCTGGCTCCGACTACGACTACACCCACGACAAGCTCCTCATCATCGACAATGACTCTGACACCGACATCAAGCCCTCCATCGCAGAGCAGCACGTGCGCGCTCTCCCGCTCCACCAGTCAAGAAAGATGTACGTTCCGAAGTGCACGCCCCAGCATCCTGGCGAGGTGACCGGCGGTGCAGCAGGGTGGCTTCGCTGCAGTGCCGCCCTCGTAGCAAGGCCACACATTTTGCGCATGCTGGACATGGACATGGAGACCGACTCCGACTACACCGACGACAAGCTCCATGTGACGCCCCCAAAATCAGACCGTGTACAGTAATCATACACACAGGGTACACGACTGAGATTAGTGTGCCACGGTGATAATATCACAGCACAACACTAAACACAAAAGGATAAACAAATATGTTACAATAGAGGGGTTCACTCGGACCCGAATACATAAGTCATACAAACCATAATATCTGAGTACAGACATAGTTAGTCAAGTTTTGCCTTAAGAAGGCTAGCACAAATCACATCAGAGCTACAGATCGAAAAGGCGAGGCCTCCTTCCTGGGATCCACCGAAACTACTCCTGGTCAACGGGGAACTCGACGTCGTAGTTGGCGCCTCCGGGGTACTCCTGCTCCTGGGCTCCAACGTCGGCTGCAGCGGCCGATCAGGCAAAACAGTAAGGGAAATAAAGCAGGTGAGTATCTAGTATACCCGCGAGTCTTACGTCCGCTACTAAGCATTATGCATTGTATCAACGGAAGGAAGAAGTTGTATATAGTGGACTGAAAAACAGAAATCCAGAGCAAGGGTAAGAAGCTAGGCCTATCGAAGACTAGCATCTTCCGACGATGTCTTGCAGCATGAGGTAAGAATCAGCCAACAGTTTATATAAAACATAAAGTAACAATGCAGCAGAAGTTGCTGCAGCATTGTATAATAATAAGTTGTAATAATTAGCAATGCCTCCGAGTTCACCTCCTTGACATCCCCGCGAGGAAGAGAACCCAGAACCATACAGTTTAATAATAGTTTCTAGTGGTAAGATCCAGCTTCAGCATAAAGCGTCCTGTTACCGTGGACACGGCTATTCGAATAGATTAATCTTCCCTGCAGAGGTGCACTTGTGTTACGCTACACGCACGGATCTCCAGGGTGGCGGGAACCTTGTTAGGGAACGCTCCATCGAGGCTATCCAACACTTCATAGCCCATCTTTCAAACTCAACAGAGAGGCCATCCGCCGGTCTAAATCCTAAGTACGCTGAGCCTTGGACCCCAACCCGAACGTACTCCTGCACGGTGCGTGGCTGGCCGGTGAAGTTAAAGCAAATCCAAATAAGACATCACCGCGCGAGCAAATAAGACAACACAACTTCCCGGCAATCAGCCCGCAGTACTGCTGACGTCTGAAGAGTCCTCGGACGACACTACGAAGCAGAGGAGCCCATAACTCGTAATTCCCATGGGTAGGTAGTGCGTACATGGCATATAGCCAACTCAAGACATTCGCTGAACCATTTAGCATTTTAATTAACCTGCGTGACAACCATTATCGTTGCCTCGACTTAACGGACCCGCGGACAACGACAGCAGCCAGGACCACCAGTACATCGGTGCCTGCCCCCTCGTCCCACCAAGTCACTGCGGTTACCAACAAGGTGAACCGTCTCCTTACCTTGTCTCGCGTGTGCTCTTGGAGGAGCTCGACTTTCGTGGTTTGGTAACTCTCGCGGCCAACGAGCAGGGGCCAAGCACACCGGTACACTGGTCGTACCCTCCCTGTCGTCCCGTCGCAATACCTCTCGCGGGCACCGCTGGGTCGCCCGACTTCTTACCTGAAGGACAATCGCCGTTCAGGACCCTATGGCGGTAAGACAAAGTCAGCCTCGAGTGGAGTACAAGGATTACTCCTTGATAGCTCACACTTGAGGTGACTAGGCATAACCCAGATAGGGGCCTTAGACGGTGTCTGCATTGTACCGTACATGTGCAGTTATAATATTTGTATCCGCGTTCACCCCCCTGAGTGATCACGGCCCTCTATCTAATCCTAGCTAACAATGCGCAGGGCTCACTGCTGAATAATGCATAATAATAATAGGCAGCATAGGATAGAGGAAGGCACATCAAGGGGTGACAATGACACGTTATGCAATTGATTAGGATGGTAACGTAGCAGCAGCAGTAACAATGCCTAGTGCAAGAAATGTACGGAAAGATAGGCGATATCTGGGGAAGAGAATGGCTCTGCTTGCCTGGAAGCTCGACGGTAGTAATAGGGTCGTCGACGAAGTAGTCGTACTCAGCAGCGGTGTAGTCGACGGCAGCAGCGGGGTCTACCGGAGATTAAGGGGGGGAAGAAACAGTAAATACACAGCAAGCATATACAAACAGATGCATGACAAGATAGATGAAATGTTATCGGTATTCTAACGCAGTGCAATGCACGTTGCTCGGAACGGAAATTCATCTGAGGATGAACTACCGGTTCCGGATGATTACCGGATAGGGTGTCCGGAGGGGGAAGGATCAAGCCGGAGGTGTTGTGGGTACCGGACAAACATAAGGGGGGTGTATCCGTGCTAGTTGATCTATTCCGAACAACTTTCGTGTTCAGAATAAATTCATCCGGGCACTCTAACAGTACCGGACAATTTATCGGACTGCCGGCCCGGAGGGGGAACGGTTCGATGTTCGCTGTGTTAGAGGGGTGTGATAGGCATACGGATAGCGTACTCGTATTCGTTATATTTTTCTGATCAATTTTTATGCATAAAGTTTTTGAATCCGAGTTACGGTTTAAAAGTTATTGAATTTCAAAGTTTTAAATCATTTAAATGATTTTCTGAATTTCTTTTAATATTTATTCAACATTATCCAAAACATTATCCACAACATTATCCAAAACAGTGCCTGACATGTGGGACCCACATGTCAGCCTCTATTTATTTATAAAACAGTTTAATAAATCAGAAATGCCTCTGGACCCACATGTCACTGACTCAATTTTAATTATTAGATTAACTTAAAGCATTAAGTTAATTATTTACAGGGGACCCACCTGTCAGTGACTGGGGTTGCCCAGTCAGCACAGTTGACTGGTCAACCCAGTCAACTGGGACCAAGGGGTCCACTGGCAGTGACTAAGGGGGGGGTTAACTTTTTTGTTAAGTTAAGAAGAGATTAGCCGGGGGGTTAGCGAGTGGGGCCCGTTGTCAGTGGCCCAGGGGTTTGATTAACCCCTAGTTAAGCTGGCTGACACGGGGGGGGGGCCCACCGGTCAGCCTCACCGGTGAGCTCACCGGAGCTTGACGGCGGCGACGTGGAGCTAGCGCTCAGTACAGGCCACGGCTGGGGCTGCGGCTAGCTCCAACCGACGCGGACGACAACGGGGAGGAGATTGGGGGTGGTGCGGTGGCCGGGGGTCGCCGGATTCGTCGCCGGCGACAAGGTAGGCGGTGGCTACGCTAGGGACCTCGTCGGAGTCGTCGATTTCGAGGGAGGCCTAGAGCATGTGGTACACGGTTGAGCACCTGGGAACGCTGCGAGGAATACGACGCGGAAGAGATGCCATTTGCGTGCTCCAAGCTACGGTGCAGGGCTCGCCGGCGGCGAGGCGCCTCGGCTTTAATGGCGTCGGCCGATTCGGTGCACGAGGGACTACGCGGGGAGTAGGGGGAGGTAGCTGAGCTCACCGCGAGTGTCGTAGTGGTGGCAGTGGGCTCGACGGCGTCTCGACGGCGGTGAATTTCCTCCGCGATGCACGGCGGCCGAAGTTGGGGGAAGAAGACGCGGCGACGGCTGTGGGGCTCCCCGGGCACGATTGGCGGGTGTAGTCGACGAAGTCGACGACGGCGCTTCACCTGGACACGGCGAGGAGGCGGGAGGGGCTCACTGGCCGCGTGGACTCACGGACATGGCGACGGCGGCGCTCGGGAATTTTTCCCCGACGATGGCGAGAGGAGGAGGAGGGGAGAATGAGGAGGAGGATGTCCAGGGGGTCGGGGGCGTGGCCCTTATCGCGTCGGCGCCGGGAGGGAGCAGGTGGAGGCGGGCCCGGCCTGGCAGCGGCGTGCCCACGACCGGCTGCCGTACGGGAGCAGGTGGGGGGTGGTTGGGGAAGAAGACAACCGTGGGGGGTGGGCCTGGGCTAGATGGGTCGTTGCCCTGAGCGACATTTAGTGTTTTTCCAATTTTCTGTGTCCTTTCTTTTCTGTATTTCTCTTTTAGTAATTGTTTTCCTAGCTTAGGCATTTTTGTAAAATGTGTTAGGTGTCTCAATATTAGTATATCATTATATAGCAGTGCCACAAAAGTTTTTGCAGCAAAAGAAAATCATTAGATATTTCTTTTAAATATTAAATGCCCAAAGTAAGGGTTTTAACCTACTGTTTGAATTGTTTGTAATTTTCTAAAACTCAATAAATACCCAAACCCATTTTGATTTGGTCCACAGAATATTTGTGATTTTATAAAAGTAGTTTCACAATTTTTGGAGAAAGTTTATTTTTGCACTTTGGTTTTTAATAATCCCCCAAAGGCATTTGAAGATTTAAATGGATTTCAATTCAAAGGTCAAATGAATTGAGCTAGGTGTTGGTTTGATTCATCATGACCAAGGTCCATGATCAAAATGCATTCAAGAATAACAAAGTGGAAATAGAATTTGAACTGGTCCAAGTTGATCAAATAAAAGTTCTGAACAGTAGAGATGAACAGTAACCCTGATTACTGTTCACTGACAGTGAGGGTGTTACACTCCATGTCATCGATAATGACACCGACACCGACAATGAGCGACCCATTGCAGAGCAGCAGGAACGTGACCTCCCGCTCCACAACTCCGAATGGCAACGCGTGTTGGTGTGCACGCCCCCGCAGCCCGGCAAGGTTATCAGCGGTCCAGCCGGGAAGCTTCACAGCCACCGTGCCGCCATCGAAGCACGGTCACTCATTGTGTGCATGGTAGCCATGGACATGCATGACGACTCCGAGAGAGACGAGGAGCGCTACATCACAAAGCAGTAGGAGCGCGCTCTCGCGCTCCCCCACTCCAAACACCTGCGCGAGGAGGAGTGCACACCGCAGTAGCCCCTCGAGGTTACAATGAGTGCAGATGGGCGCCTTCGCCGCAGTGCCGCCGTCGAAGCACGACTACTCATTGTGCGCATACTGGACATGGAGATCGACTGAGACCAACACCGACACCGTCAAGGAGCGTTGCATCACAGAGCAGGCGGAACGTGCTCTCCCGCTCCCCCACTCCAAACACTTGCGCGTGGAGGAGTGCACACCGCAGAAGCCCCTCGAGGTTACCATGAGTGCAGCTGGGCGCCTTCGCCACAGTGCATCCGTCGAAGATGATCCACTCATTGCGCACATGCTGGACATTGACATGGACTCCGGCTTCGACGACGTGCGACCCATCACTGAGAGTCAGCGCGTAACCCCGATCCGCCGCTCCGCCACTATGGATAGCTTTGCGATCTGGAGTGCATGCCCCAGCAACCCATCAAGGTTACCATCAGTGTAGCTGGGCGCCTTCGCCACAATTCCCGACTTCGACTCCGACTAGGGAATTAATTTGGTCTCTTTTTAGTTTCGTATGGCCTTAACAAGGAAATTATAGTATTCTATTTTGGGTGTAATAGTTGAAACCCTCGCATTATATGTCAGGAGAAGGAAATTAATTAAGATGAAATTAATTAAACTTACACGGATCTAATTGAATAGCCATCGGTGATGAGTTCCATTGTAACACCTACGAGTGGATGGGAACAACCGTTTTCCACGCGTCGCCACCTCCACTTCTCTCGCCGGCATACTGGCTTCCTCATCACCACAGCATGCTCGTCACGGCAGCCAAAGCATGGGCTCCACAAGGATTTTTGAACTTTTGTTATTTCCTCCCGCGCGCTTTATCCGATCCTTCCCACGCAAGCTCCCACCAGGGCAAATATCGATCCCCAATCCGAGCGCTAGCTTTACAAATAAAGCTCGCCATGGCAAGCGGCGGTGGAAAATCACAAACACACGCTCATCCCCTAGTTCTCCACCACTACCACCACACACTTTGACTCATCGACTATAGCTCGCCACCACCACCGCCACACCCATTTTATATGGACCGCGCCTGGATGGAGGTGGAGGACGGAGGAGTCGACGTGTCAAGCGTGCTGCTAGCCGGCATTGTGTTGGGCGCACAACCCGCCAGTCCCGACGACGATGACCCCAAGTTCAGTCACATGATGGATATGGCCATAGACGAGTCCCTCGAGGATTCGCGCTTCGACGCAGACCTCCGCGACTTGAATGAGCGTGAGATCCAACTTGGATTGGAGCAATCTGTCGCTTTTGTCAAGGCCCTCGCCGTGAATAGGGATCGGTAGTGATTGGTACTGCGTGAACAGGATAGGCTACATTGGAAGAGGCTTTCAGGAGGAGGAGGCACACACAACGGGCATAAGAAGGCACCGTCGCACGCTCGTGTTCGAGTTCGAGACGGGCGAGCAGATAGATACGGAGGCGGCAGACCAGGAAAATTCTTCGTCCGAGTCAGCAGCACCGCCGCGCGCAAGGGCGGAGCTGGAGAAAATATCACCCGATGCACCATTTTAACAAAGCATAAATTATTTAAGCAACAGTGTATTGAATAGAAGTGTGTTTCATAGCTTCCAGCACACATTATTGGATATAACAGAAGGAAATTTCTAAAAACAAAATGTAGCCATCAAAATGCTTACTATAATGATGAAACAAGGGACAAAATTGGTTGAAATAGATGTCTTGTATTTCCGAAATCCACAATATATCATCAAACGACAAGGTTCAGTGCCCTACAAGATACAAATAGAATTAGACTTACTACTAGAACATAATAATATTCTCAAATAAAAGTACTTAAATACATAAAAGATGAAAATTACCTTTAGTACGTTCTATTCCTTCGAGCCATCAAGTACTCAACCACTTGAGCATTGTTGACCTTTCTCATTTCTTCTTTCTCCACATAACAAATAACATCATCACTCAAACTTCCATCATTGAGCTACTGCGCAAGTATGTTTTAACCAGTTTCATAGCTGAAAAGCACCTCTCAACCGTAGCAGTAGCAATAGGCAACACAATTACTAGCTTCAATAGCCGATAAAACAAAGGATACATAATGTGCCTTCTTTTCTGCACCATTTTTTTTAAAGCTCCATGATTGTTGCTATGTTGGAAAAACTATCATCTGTGCACACATCAGCAATATGGAGGCGTAGATCCTTCTCAAGATCTCTCAATTCCCCAGTATCATAATCTTGAGGATATAGTTTTGCCAAACTCATAAGGTTCTCCAAATTAAAATCACTAAATGTGTCTCTTGGACTCAAAGCCGCTGACCAAATAAGCAAATTAGAGGATGTCTCGTTGAACCGATTATCAAGCTCTTGAACTAGCCAATCAAAAACGTCATTGAAGCAATCAATTTTATAGTGATGTTTATTGGTACTTCTAGTTACTTGTCTTCTATTTTTTGGATTAACGAATGCTTATTCCATGTCCAACTTTACAATATCATGTTTCTCACAAAAAACATGAACTTATCCTAGCATAGATTCCCATACATCTTATTTAAGTTGATTCAGAACAATTCTAGTTGACTTCACACATTTCATTGCATTTACTTTGTCTTGATCCTTACGTTGCAATGCTAATGACAATTTGTTCGTAGTTGTGAGGATTATCAACATGAGATGCAAATAGAGGACAAAGTCAAAAGATTGGAAATATATTATAATACCATTTTCTTGGTCTCTATTTGTTCTATCGATATCTTCTTCTTCCAAAAATTCTAGAACTTTAACAACTGGCGTGAACATGTTAACCAAACTCTTCAGAGTTTTAGCACGGGAACCCCAACGAGTGTCTCCCGGTCTTTGAAGGAATCGCTCCTGATTTAATCATGTTCCTGTTTTAAGCTGCCCACACCCTAATGCATTTTTCATTTTGTCAAGATTAATATCTCTAAGCATGTCCTTTCTCTTGGAAGATCCACTCACAACATTTAACAAGGTAGCAATTATGCTAAAAATTACTAATACCTTTATGCTTTCTTACCACGGCCACGACAACTAACTGAAGTTTGTGAGCAAAGCAATGAACATAATAAGTTGTGCTACTTTCTCTCATGATCAATGATTTGAAGCCATTAAACTCACCTTGCATATTGCTAGCACCGTAATATCCCTGTCCTCTAACTTGATTGTAACTCAGCTTATATTTTTCAAAAAGAGTACCAATTGAAATCTTGAGGTATGAAGAAGTTGTTTCTTTCACATGGACAAGACCAAAAAAACTTTCTTTAGAAACTCTATAACTATCGACATAACTCAATGCCACAGCCATTTGTTCTTTGCCAGATACATCTCTAGACTCGTGAACAAGCAAACAAAAGAAAATTATTGTGAACTTCTTTGAGAATAGATTGCACTATCACATGCGCAAAACCTTCACCAATATCTTTCGGAACTTTAGGAGCATACACAAGAGAATGATACGTCCAAAACATATCTATAATTTCTTCTTGCTCCATGCCTCTTTTGTGTGATATTTCTATGATGTTGATGAACTTCCATACACTTTTGATCATACTTGGACTAACCTATTAACTCAGTGCACCCTAGTGTTAGTTCATTTTTTCTGCTGTTTTTCTATTTCATGTTTCCCCCATATTAAAAGTGCTCCAAAAATTTGGTAAAAATACAATAAAAAATCAGCGTAGAAGAAGCTTCGGGAATCACCGAGGGGAGGCCAGACGGGACCCACTAGGGCCCCAGGCGCCCTCCCGCCGCGCCCTAGGGTGGGGCCGGGCCAGGGGGCCGCCTGGACCCCTGGTGTCCCCCCTAGCTGCCCCCCTTCGCCTATTTATTCCTCGTGAAGTGAAACCCCCGTGACGGGAACCCTTTTTCACGATCTCTCCTCTGTTCCGCCGCCGCCACACTTCCAAGATCGGGAGCACCAGAAGACCTCTTCCCGGCACCCTGCCGGAGGGAGGAATCACCTCCGGGAGATTCTCCACCACCATGGATGCTTCTCGGATGAAACGTGAGTAGTCCACCTTAGACCATGGGTCTATGATCAGTAGCTATGTGATGTTCTCCTCCCCTCTTTGTTCTTCATGGATTAGACATCGTGAGCTGCCTTACATGATCGAGGCACTTATGTAATATTTCTGTTGTTGCTATGCTGAGTTTGCTGGGATCCGATGGATTATGAGATTATGTTCAGATTGTGTTTGAGTAATATATTTGATTCTCCTCTTTTATATTTATGTTTTAGAGTAATTCCTGCATGTTCTCCGTTGTTGTTTATTGCTTTGGCAAAGTAGTAGGTAGTGAGTCCAAGAGGGAGCGTTATGCATGATTGTGGGTTCATGCCCCCTGATGACTAGCTTGAGTGACAGAAACATGAGTCTAGGGGATGTGTTGTTTCCACAAGGGGGAAAACAACGGTGCTTTTACTTGCGGGTGCACGGATTGTTTACTTTACGCAAAGTTCTTTAATGCAGTTGTTTGTTGCTTTGAGTTTACACTTTGGGTGGGATTCGCAACTTAATACCAGCGAGATGTTCTGGATAGATATCTCAAGGTGGATAATTAGTAGGTAGATGCAGATGGATTTCGGTCTACTTATCTTGGTGTACCGCCCATGCTTTTGAGCCTCTTCCTTTCTTTATAGCATAATTAGCATTCGTTTGCGCACATAATCCTATCAATTGCTCAGCTGTAATTTGTTTACCTCGCATGGCTATTTGATACGTCCAAATTGCATCACTATTTTATATCGTAATTCATCCTTATTCATTAATATATTTCACATTACGATGAAGTTCTTATGTTGTTTTGGCTTATTTTACATAGTTTGCAACTTTCCGGTGCCGACGCAGCAGACGCAGGATTCAGCGGTAAAAAGTGGACGCTGAGTTGCTGAAGAAGAATACCTCCAAATTACCTGAAAATCGATGGGGGGTATTTTCCAGGAGATTCACGAAGACTCGCCGAAGAGGGGGCCCCCACTTTGGCCTATATACTCCTCGTTACGCGAAACCCTAAAAAAGAGAAGCTTTCACGGAGTTCCGCCGCCGGTCCGTGACGGAAACCTACAAAGAAGTAAAGGGCTCTCCGGCGGGCAGATTCCGCCGAGGAGATCACCTCCCGGAAGGGAATATCATCGCCATCGTCATCACCATCCTCACGGGCATCATCGAGATAATCATCAACATCATCCCCAACGTTAGCACCATCTCCACCACCATCCAATCTCACCTCACAAGTTCATCTTTTGTTGTAATCCGTACTATCTATCCTCTCTACTCTACTGGTGTTGATTACTACTTTGTGGTGAATGCTATTGATTTTTGTTGGAGAAATACCATTATGTCCAGATTGTTTATCATATATTTATCACCTCTGATCATGATCTCTTTTATGTCTTGTGAGTAGTTACTTTAGTTCTTGAGGACATGGGAGAAGTCTAGTTGTTAGTAGTCATATGATGTTGAAGTAATTTGTGTTGTTTGACATTTAAGTTGTGTTTTTATTTTCCTAGTGGTGTTGTGTGAGTCGAACAGACAACACTTCGCCTTCTTAAGGACCTAGGGAATACGTTGTGTATTGAGAATGCTTACGGTGGGTTGCCGGAGTGACAGAAACCTGAACCCCAGTTTGCACGCTTTTGCACAAGGGAATAATGGATCCTTGATCTTATTTATGTGGTTAGGCTTTTCCTTAATTTCTATCTTGTATTTGTGGATGCTTGCAAGATGTTTAATCATAAGAGTGCACTTATCTTAGTCTAGAAGGTGTGATAGCATAGATCCACCCACTCAACACTTATCAGCACAACACTTGTTATCGATACAGAGTATGACGAAAGCACGTGACTACCTCTCCATGTGTCCTCAAGAACGCTTTAGTCTTTATAAGTTCAGTTGCCAGGATTATCCTTTGCTCAAAAGGATTGGGCCACTTGCTACTCCTCAGTACTATTTACTTTGCTTGTTTTTATCTTATTGTTGCTTATATCGAAGACCCCTAATAAAATTATCTTTCAGTGCTTGCAGTTATTCCTTGTCCAAAATCACCTATCAATACCTTTCGCTCCTCGTTGGGTTCGACACTCTTACTTATCGAAAACGCTACAATAGATCCCTTTACGTTGAGGGTCATCAAGCTACTTTTTCTGGCGCCGTTGTCGGGGAGCATAGCGCTATTGGTAAGTGAAGCTGGTAAGGAAATTTTTATATTGTTGTTTGTATTTTGCTGTTGCTGTTCTTTGTCCGTATGGACAACCTAATTATTGGATCGTTGCTTATGGGGAAACGCCCCACATCTGTGGTGGTTGTTCCTCCCCCTACTGAAATTGTGCCTTATAAAATACCAGCTGGTATTATCGATTGTGTTTTGGCTAATCGTTATGCAAGAGACAGACATCCCAGTGAACACTTGCTATATTTGTCACAACTATGTTCACTATTTAAGCTTGCAGGTGTGTCAATGGAGTTTGTCATGAGGAAATTGTTCTCCATATCTCTTATAGATAAAGCTGTAGATTGGTATAAACTTCTCGATAACACTCATTTGCTTAATTGGAAAGAGCTTATGTCTCTTTTTTATACCAAGTTTTATCCTCTTCATGAAATTCATCGAGACAGAAACTATATCTATAACTTTAGGTCCCGTGAAGGAGAAAGCATCTCTCAAGCTTGGGGGAGATTGAAATCTTTAATGCTCAAATGTCCTATTCATGATCTCCCCAAGAAAACTATACTTACAATTTTTTATGCTAGACTTTCTCGTCAGGATAAGGAGTTGTTGGATGCCTCCTCTAGTGGGGTATTTCGGACAAAAAACATTGAAGAAAGATGGGATCTTCTTGAAAGGATCCAGAAGAATACCGAAGATTGGGAAATAGATAAAGGTATTGAACCCGCTATAAATTATGAGCGTGATTATATATAGAGCTATGTGAAAACTGATTACTTTAATGCCTTTTGCTCTAAGATTGCTCTTGATTCCCATCTAATGATTGATTTTTGTAAGGACTTTGCCTCTCATATCGACTCTTCTAAGAAGAAGAATAGTCAGCATCATAAACCCTTCAAAGAGTTACCTATTGATATTCATGTTGCTGACCCTATTGTGCCTGCAGTTATATATGAAAAGCCCCCTTTTCCCGTAAGAATAAGGGAGCACCCTTTTGTGACAGGCATAATGAACAAGAGTGAGAGAAGAATAGATGAACCTGAGGACCAGATAAAGGTCGATCCTCGAGTTGCATTGGTTAAATATCTTATTACTAATGATGCTTTAGATTCCATTATAAATTTTTGTGCTGTTTCCAGTAACCTTGTCACATCCAAGAATAAGGGCCCAATTTCAGGTACACCAGTAGTATTTGTTAAAATAGAAGATCACAATTATTATGGGCTATGCGATTTGGGATCGAGTGCTAGTGATATCCCGTATTCCCTTTATCAAGAGATCATAGGAGAGATTTCACCTTGTGAACTTGAAGAAGTTGATGTTACTATTCATCTTGCAAACAGATCAACTATCTCTCCGATCGGAATTGTGAGAGACATTGAAGTCTTATGCGGAAAGGTAAATTATCCTACCGAATTTATAGTACTTGGTTCAGTAAGGGATAATATTTGTCCTATTATTTTCGGTAGACCTTTTCTCAGAACCTGTGGAGCTATAATAGATTGCAAGAAAGGTAAAGTTTCTGTTGAATTCAATGGTGAGCCATATGAATTTAACTTTTCTAAGTTCTCTAAGCAGCCTCGTGGTACTGATTTGCCTAGTAATGATAAGATTATTGAAGATATTGCTTCCATTGCTATCCCTCCTAATGACCCTTTGCAGCAATATATGGAAGACCACGAGAATGATTTGCATATGCAGGAGAGGAATGAGCTGGACGAAATATTCTTAAGACAAGCTGCTATCCTAAAGCACAACCTTCCAGTTGAGCCTTTGGGAATTTTGTCACAACCAAAAGAAGATCCAGTGTTTGATCTTAAACCTCTTCCCGATTCGCTCAAATATGCTTATTTGGATGAAAAGAAAGTATATCCTATTATTATCAATTCTAACCTTTCAGGGTATGAAGAAGAGCGTCTATTGGAAGTACTTCGCAAACATCAAGGTGCAATTGGCTATACCCTTGATGACCTTAAGGGGATTAGTCTGTCTATTTGTCAACATACCATCAACCTTGAACCTGATGCTAAACCAGTTGTTGATCATCAACGATGGTTGAATCCGAAAATGATGGATGTTGTAAGAACTGAGATTCTCAAGCTTCTAGCCGCAGGTATTATCTACCCTATAGCTGATAGTAAGTGGGTAAGCCCGGTCCATTGTGTTCCAAAGAAAGGAGGAACAACTATGGTTCCTAATGATAAGAATGAACTAATACCTCAGAGAATTATTATTGGATATAGAATGTGTATTGATTACAGGAAGCTTGACGGGGATGTACCCCGGCAAATCCCATGGTCAGGGACCCTGGGTTAGTCATGAGAGTCACGGGTTGGACGATAGCTCGTCGGCTAACAGGAGGATACGTTCCTGCTCGATGTTATTGATTGGAGATGGCGATTACAGGGAAGCCAAGGCTAGTGCGCACAAGGCTAGGGTTACAAATTGTGTATTGGATCGTCTCGGACGGCGGACAAGTGACACATGGGGCACGATTTACCCAGCTTCAGGCCCCCGGAGGGAAAACCCTACATGCTGCTTGTCTGATCTTGTATTTATGATGATGTACATAGGTGCCGTGAGGGATTTGGTAGAGAGAGATATGTCTAGTTCTATGCGTGGGGGTTGTGTTGTTGGGTTGTGACCTGATCTCTAGAGAGGTGCCCCTGCCTCGCTTTATATAGATAGCCAGGTAGGGGTTTACTTGAGTCCTAGTCAACTACAAGTAAGAGTCCTTGTCTTGCGCCTCAAGTCTTCGGCTTCACGTCTTATTCCATCATGTCGGTGTCCACGAATGGGCCCCTGGTGGGCCGCCAGCCATGACACGCACCAGGTACCCTCTCGTAGAGGATTCGTGGGGGTATCCCCTCATCAGTAGCCCCCGAGTGCCTGGACTCGAATCTGCAGTAGTCGTCGTAGTGCATGTCGATCATTTGCTGATGAGCAGTCGAAGATGTCGTGAGTACGCTCCCGATGGGAGTATTTGGATGAAGCATCGAAATTGCAGTCTGGTTCGTCGTCTTGTAGGTTGTGCGAGAAGCATTCGTCGGGTGCGCGTCAGCGCTCCCGATGGGAGTAGCCCCCGAGGCTATGTGCGACTCGTCGAGTCGGGCATAGGCTCAAGTTGTTTTTAAGCTAACCCCGTCTTTCTTATCAACTACGCGAGTAGTGCTCGTCGGGTGTGTGTCAGCGCTCCCGATGGGAGTAGCCCCCGAGGCTATGTTCGACTGCTTGCAGTCGAGCATAGACTCAAGACTTCTTCGTCGTCGAGTAATTTTCATCCGAGGAAGTGCTCGACTCGAGTCTTGCGTCGTAGGCGTGAGTTGTCGTAGGGATCAGTCGTGGATGAAGAGGTTGACTTCACCGCGTCATGAGGGCGTCCAGCCCCCAATCACCTGCTGAGAAGGAGAAAAAGGTGTAACTGTATTAAGGTGTACTTGTGCGAAAAACAATTGTAAGGTACGTGACTTGTAGACATTGCACTTTTGTCGAGTGGAAAATGTAGCTGCATATTTGGTTTAAGCGTGTCTTTTTGTGAGTAGGCCCTCCAGCAGCAAACTCCTGTCGGGTAACAGGGACGCGATGCCAGACTTGTTGAACCCGGAGACAAGAGCGGCCTTTTGGTACCCAGCCTCACTATTTTGACAAATGCGAATAAACAGCATATAAAACTGAGCATGATCCAAATAATGATTTTGTAGCCCTCAGATGTTTCTGCACGACTGCGTAGTCGTCTTTGGTGACTGATCGAGAATGTATAAAGGTTTTGGAATCATAGCATAAGAGTGTAAAGAAAATTTAGCTGTAAGATCGACGCGGCGGAGGATGTCAAAGATGAGCAGTCGAGCAGTCGACGATGAGAAGTCGACGAGGCGAGAACGGAGTCGATGTGATGGAGACTGCAATGTTCGGCCCCCGAGTCCGCGAGCCCCCGAGTGTTGAGGCGGCCGAGTTGCGAAGCGAAGTCGTCGTGATGAATTTATCCGGCGAGTGACGAGAGGACTCGATGCGGCGATTCCTGCGCGAAGGAGCTCGGTACAAGAGAGCCCATACAAAGGAGCTCGGTGCAGGATTATTCGTGTACTTGGAGTCGACGGTGCGGCAAGTGACCGAGAAGGACTCGGCGCGCCTGGCGGAGTCGACGTGTCGAAATTTTGCGGCGTGTATCCGCACTGGAGCCGATGAAGTTGATGTCGTTGTTGATGTCGAAAAAGTGCCAGCCCCCGAGCATCGAGTGCGCGTCGTGATTCGTCCGTCGTTGATGTAGAGGACGGAGTCGATGCCGCGGTCGTGGCCGGTGTCATGCCCGAAGTCGATGTAGAGGACGGAGTCGATGCCTTGCCCGTAGACATGCACAGCCTGATTCCGCAATCTGGTGCGGCGACGGTTTCGACTGCGTTTTTTTTCTTCTTCTTCGATCTGGATCTTCATAGTGAATCATTGTTGATGTAGTCGCCGATTCGTCGAGTTGACGATTGCTCGTCGTGCGTTGTTTTTGTAGGAGCTTGAGTCGATGTAGAAACATTGGTGAGTCATCCATGGCATGTCGAGTTGGAGTAGAAGCCTTGTGGGTCAAGATTGAACCCGAATTCGCGATTGGAAATTCGCGATCTCGCGTAGATCCAAAAACGCGTTGCGTTGCGAGAGCTGCTGATGTAGATCTCCCGCATGCTTTCACCAGAGGGATCTTCAAGTTGATGTCTGAGCTAATGTCAGGAATTTATTTGCTGGAGTCACACGGATTTCCGTCAGACTCCGATAGTGCTTTAGTGCGCGGGTCGCCGAGGGAGATCCAGCCGTTGGAATTTGCTGAAGTTTCCATAGATTTTCGAAAATTGGATTTCGCATCTTTCCACCGAAGGGATCGTCGAGACTATCTCTGAGTCGCCGTCGCGAGTGCCCGCAACACAGACGTTTTTTGTCTTCTAGGCTGCGCGTGAGCGCTTTTGTTGATGTCGATCTTCGAGTGGCGCTCTCGAAAATTTTCTTCCTTTCTCCGTGAGCTTGATGTAGATCTTGATGTAGTTGTTGAAGAAGCCCTTGAGTTGTGACTTGCTGGAGACGGGACCGCCAAGATCCTAATTCCAACATGTGTAGTTCCCACAGACGGCGCCAATTGACGGGGATGTACCCCGACAAATCCCATGGTCAGGGACCCTGGGTTAGTCATGAGAGGCACAGGTTGGACGATATCTCGTCGGCTAACAGGAGGATACGTTCCTTCTCGATGTTATTGATTGGAGATGGCGATTACAGGGAAGCCAAGGCTAGTGCGCACAAGGCTAGGGTTACAGATTGTGTATTGGATCGTCTCGAACGGTGGACAAGCGACACATGGGGCACGATTTACCCAGCTTCAGGCCCCCGGAGGGAAAACCCTACATGCTGCTTGTTTGATCTTGTATTGATGATGATGTACAGAGGTGCCATGAGGGCTTTGGTAGAGAGAGATCTGTCTAGTTCTATGCATGGGGGTTGTGTTGTTGGGTTGTGACCTGATCTCTAGAGAGGTGCCCCTGCCTCGCTTTATATAGATAGCCAGGTGGGGGTTTTCATGAGTCCTAGTCGACTACAAGTAAGAGTCCTTGTCTTGCGCCTCAAGTCTTCGTCTTCACGTCTTATTCCATCATGTCGGTGTCCACGAATGGGCCCCTGGTGGGCCGCCAGCCATGACACGCATCAGGTACCCTCTCGTAGAGGAGTCATGGGGGTATCCCCTCGTCAAAGATGAACAAGGCAACCAGGAAGGACCACTACCCGTTGCTTGAAAGGTTATCCAAAAATACTCATTTTTGTTATCTTGATGGTTATTCTGGCTTCTCTCAAATTCATGTTAACACTACTGATCAAGAGAAGACCACTTTTACTTGTCCCTATGGTACTTATCCTTACAAACGTATGCCTTTTGGTTTATGTAATGCCCCTGCTATGTTTCAAAGATATATGTCTGCTATCTTTCATGATTTTTGCGAAGAAATTGCGGAGGTATTCATGGACGATTTCTCCGTCTATGGAATCTCTTTTGACCATTGTCTCCACAACCTTAATAAAGTTTTGCAGAGATGTGAGGAGACAAATCTGGTGCTTAACTGGGAGAAATGCCACTTTATGGTCAACGAGGGAATTGTTCTTGGCCACAAGATTTCCGAGAGGGGAATTGAGGTGGACAGGGCCAAGATCGAAGCAATTGAAAGGATGCCCTATCCAAGGGACATCAAAGGTATTCGTAGTTTTCTCGGTCATGCAGGTTTCTATAGAAGATTTATTAAAGAATTTTCTAAGACTTCGAGACCCCTCACTAATCTTCTCCAGAAGGACGTTCCTTTTGTCTTTGATGAAGATTGTAAGGACGCCTTCAAAGTTCTTAAGAAAGCTTTAATAACTGCTCCAATAGTACAACCACCTGATTGGAATTTACCTTTTGAAATTATGTGTGATGCTAGTGATTTTGCTGTTGAAGCTGTTTTAGGACAAAGGGTTGATACGAAGTTGAATGTTATGTCTTATGCTAGAAAAACCCTTGATAGTGCTCAAAAGAATTATGCTACTACTGAGAAGGAATTCTTAGCAGTGGTGTTTTCTTGTGATAAGTTTAGGCAGTATATTGTTGATTCTAAGATTATTGTTCATACTGACCATGCTGCCATTAAGTATCTTATGGAGAAAAAGTATACCAAACCAAGGCTCATCCGATGGGTACTCCTTCTTCAATAATTTGATTTGAAGATTGTCGATAGGAAAGGAGCAGACAATCCGGTGGCGGATAATCTTTCAAGGATGGAAGATATACCGCATGATCCCATTCCAGTCAACGACAGTTTTCCAGACGAATAGCTAGCTGTTGTTAAAGTACAATCTCTCTCCGATCCTCGGTTTGCAGATTATGCTAACTTTATCGTTGCAAAGTTTTTGACTCCAGGTTTAACATTTCAGCAAAGGAATAAGTTCTTCCATGATTTGAGGCATTACTTTTGGGATGACCCACATCTTTCCAAAGAAGGTCCAGATGAGATCGTGAGAAGATGCGTACCGGAACACGAGCAGAAGGACATTCTCAAACAATGTCATGACAGTCCGTACGTAGGACATCATGCTGGTGAGAGGACCACACATAAGGTTCTTCAATCAGGTTTTCATTGTCCTACTCTCTTTAAAGATGCTAGAAATTATGTTTTATCCTGTGATAAGTGTCAGAGAGTTGGTAATATTAGTAGAAGGAATGAGATGCCTATGATTTACTCTCTAGTGATTGAGCCTTTTGATTGTTTGGGTTTTGATTTTATGGGTCCTTTTCCTTCCTCACACAAGTACACTCACATTTTAGTTGTTGTTGATTATGTGACCAAGTGGGTAGAAGCAATCCCCACTGAAAGCGCTGATCACAAGACATCTTTGAAAATGCTCAAGGATGTAATTTTTCGTAGGTTTGGAGTACCCAGGTACCTCATGACTGATGGGGGTTCGCACTTTACAAATGGAGCTTTTAGAAAGGCTTTAGCCAAGTATGATGTCAATCATAGAATTTCTTCACTGTACCACCCTCAAACTAGTGGGAAAGTTGAGCTCACCAATAGAGAGATCAAGTTGATCTTACAGAAGACAGTCAATAGAAATAGAAAGGATTGGTCAAATAAGTTAGGAGATGCTTTGTGGGCGTATAGAACTGCTTACAAAAACCCCATGGGCATGTCTCCCTATAAGATGGTCTATGGCAAGGCATGCCATTTGCCATTACAATTAGAACACAAAGCTTTCTGGGCTATTAGGGAGCTTAATGCTGACCCGAAATTAGCTGGTGAAAAGCGTCTCATGAACTTGACTTCTCTAGATGAGTGGATAAGTGAAGCTTACGAGAGCGCTAAAATGTTCAAGGAAAAGGCAAAGAAGTGGCATGATAGGAGGATTATGAAAACTGAATTTAATGTTGGTGATAAAGTGTTGTTGTTTAGATCCCGTTTCAGGTTTTCTCTAGGTAAACTACTTTCCAGGTGGGAAGGGCCATTTCATATTGGGGAAGTCTACCGCTCAGGTGCAATCAAGATTAACAATTTCGAAGGCACCAAACCTCAAGTGGTGAATGGGCAAAGACTTAAGCATTACATAGCAGGAGATCCTGTCAATGTTGATGTGGATTTGGTATACACAAAATCTCATGAAGAACATGTTGCAGCCCTGATCCAGACACCAGCAAAAGCAGAATAAGGAAATGTATGTATTACAGTAAGGAAACATCGCGAAACCGCCATATAAGTTCCAGATTACTAGTTTTTGCAAAATATAGAAAATTTGAGGCCGAAGTGGAGCCGGAGACTAGCTCCAGGGGGGCCAGGCTCCCCCCTGGTGCGGCCCCACCCCTGGCCGTGCCGAGAGGCCGCCTGGGCACCCAGGAGTCCGTCTCCCACCCCACTTTGGTTCGTTACCTTCCTTTCTGTGCAGAAATTTTTGCTATATATTTTCCCGGATTGTTCCGGCAACGTATCTCGCGATTTTGTGAGTTTTCTTTTCGATCAGTTTCTGCCAGAAAATCTTTCAGTAGACCTAGGTGCCATGGCTTCCCCAAGTTCCCCCAAGGACAAGTTCTTCGTCAATGTCATCAACCCTTACCTTGCTGAGGTGAAGAAGCACCCCCAGATCCTTTGTGTGGAGGATGGTGACCTCCACAAGGAGCTCCAAGCACAGATCTATGATCTGCAGAACCAGAACGGTGAGTATGAACTAAAGTTTCTACGCATGGGTTTGGGTGCTGAGTGCAGGATCCTGGAGACGGGAATGTCCTTTGAGACTGGAGAACAGCTCCCATGAAAGCGCTTCGCCAAGGAGTACGTGATCAACAAGAACAAGGCTGAGGAGTAAATCTCCTTGGGTAATGGCATCCCCTTAGATTGTCCCAAGCTTGGGGGAGTGCCCAGTATCTTTATCTTTATCTTTTTCCTTTAGAGTCAAGTAGAGTCGTATCATGTCTAGGGAAGTTATCTTATAAAATAGGTGTTTTCTTTGAGGTCTATCACTCCTTTTTGAAGAGTTATGTATCCGTGAGTGTGGAGTCGTCTATGATGGAATATTAATGAGAAGTCTATTGATCCCTTTGCTGCACTCGGTATTCTCTTCACGTAATCGACCTTATGATGATTCTTATGGGGAGTATTGACCTTATATCAGGTATGGATTTGAAAACTTTATTTAATATTGGCAAAAATAGCTTTGGTCATGACAACAAGCATGTTATTTTTCTCAAAGTAGAGACATAGCCAAAACCCTCTTTGTTATTATGCTTGTAGTGTTATGTTGACAAGGAAGACAACTTGATGTGCTATGATTGTTTTAATGTTTATGCTTTATATTGCTTTGCATCCAAGTCATCATCAATTGTCTGTTCTCTCAAAGCCTTTGCTAGCCAAACCTCTGTACTAAGCGGAATTCTGCTTGTGCATCCATACCCTGAAACCAGTATCATCCATATGAGTCCACCATACCCTTCTATTCGTGGTATTCCACTACCACTTCTAAAGCATAGAATTTTTGTGTTATCCTTAGATGTTCAAAATCTTCTATTTTGTGCCCCTGTTTTAGCTCATGAGGAAGTAGTAGTTAATTCATGACCTTCTTAAGTTGGACAAGTTTTACCCCGTGATTGCATGTCTAATCTACAAACCCCTAATACGAGGAGGAACTGGCATGATTGCGCCTAGCTCACAAAAGATAATACAACAAACAAACCCTCCTTCACGCTTTGTTCATGAGAAATCAGAAAACTTTGGCAGTGATAAACAAAGGAGATTGCGGGGATGTGATCGTCCCCGTTTGGGAGCCGGTCCTCGGAACTTGTCCAATCTGAGAAGCAATTGAGTTACCTATTAGAATTCGTTGACAAATCATGCACCTCTCAAAACTTGTTTTCATTCTGTTTGATTTAAGGATAGCACTTGAGTTTTCCCTTTAACAAGGTTTTTTCCTTTACTTTTATGTTGAGTCAGTTTTCCCTACTACCTCCTTTCCCAGAGGGAACAGACACTTGATGCTGATGAGGATTCATCCATATAATGTTGCATTAAAGTTTTTCCATGTCATATCATTTTTGACATTATCTCTTGATAAGTAAGTTGTTTGCAAAAGCATTTGCCAAGCAAACATCTTCCTTTGTGTTAGCATTTGCACTTCATGACTAATAGCTTGTTCTTTCAAAAAAGTTCCAAATTATCTCTTCAAAATATAAAGAGAAAGAGCAAAGGTAAAAGTTATTAGTTGTTCTTGACTAAAGGACATGTTTGCCATGATTTGATGAGTTTCCTTAGCCCTACTTTTGATTATACTTGTTATTACTCTTTCATAAGGGCTTTATGAGTTGGAGATTGCTGTTTAGGATGTTTGAGTTTGGTGAAAAGATCATGATGCTTCTTGTCCGTATTTTATTTATCGACACTTCACTCTCTAAACTTGTGGACAGGTTTACCGAGCTCAGTTTTCTCTTGGGGACAAGCGATGTCTAAGCTTGGGGGAGTTAATACGTCAAAATTAACTCACTATTTTATATCGTAATTCATCCCTATTCATTGATATATTTCACATTACGATGATGTTCTGATGTTGTTTTGACTTATTTTACACAGTTTTCAACTTTCCGGTGCCGAAGCAGCAGACGCAGGATTCAGCGGTAAAAAGTGGACGCTGAGTTGCTGAAGAAGAATACCTCCAAATTACCTGAATATCGACGGGGGGTATTTTCCAGGATATTCATGAAGACTCGCCGAAGAGGGGCCAGAGGGAGGCCATAGGGGCCTCAGGCGGCCACCTGGCGCGGCCCCACCCCTGGCCGCGCCGGGAGGGCGCTTGGAGCCCTGGTGTAAGGCCCGATATGCGGTACTGTTCCAGATCTAGATGTTTCCATCCAGATCCGGGGACGAAGCACATATCGGTCCCACCGCGACATATGACGAAGTCATATGCCCCGGATTTCCAACATGATATTACAACATTACAGATACAGGATACAACATCTCATACAATCGGCATACAACTGCCTTAAATGCAATACAACAGCGGAAGTTACATGTCTGGGTACAGACTACAAGAAAATGCCTAATGGCAAAGAGAAAAACACCGATCCCATAACCACACGGGTCCAGGCCCTCCGCCGGGATCCGCCTAACTAGTCGTCGTCGAGTCTCCACGTGAAACGTCGATCACCATACCTGTTGTCGATCGAGAACCCTGAAAAGAGTTTGGGGGTAGTATCATGAGTACAAAGGTACTCAGCATCCAACTGTAGTGGTCATCTGACCCAGCAAGGACTTCATCACTCGTCATTCTAGGACAACTAGTAGTTCACGATAAGGAAGGGGTAAGTGGTGAGGTTGCTGTCGCACTAGCATTTATGAAGTGGCTAACGATCTAGAGAGTAAGATAAGAAGCCAAGCATTCGATGAGGAATCGCCTCCAAGAAGTCTTGCTATCAACTACTTACGCAAGCATAACACCTATCCTATCCTTGTCCTCCTCTTCGCATCCCGACGAAGAAGAAGCAGTCAAGGCACACACATGTTGATCAAGTTATATTTAGATTAACTCAGTTGTTGTTGTCTATGAACAAGGAGTAGGTCTCAAGTCCTCCATAACCGTGGACACGGCTTCTCGAAAAGATTTAACCCTGCAGGGGTGTACCAACTGCCCATTATGAGGCTCCGCACGCACGCCCATCTCTCTCAGTTGCTACCCATGATAGGCAACCATTTTATGATTTAGTCCCAAGAGATCCAGAACGACAGATCCCTCTAACTAACAACGCACAATTCCGGGTGGCCCCCGGTTAGTCGACATCCAACTCAAAAGCCGGCCGCGCTATCGAGTCGGCCTCTACCCTCTGGACGAGGTCGGGTTAGCTACCCAAACAGATGTGGGTAGCCCCCTAGCATCCAGGTGTGGACCAACAAAGAAACCATGTCTCCGCTGGCCCGAGTTGTTTGAAAAACTGCAAGGTCGACACTCGCACACACACGTTTGCAAAAGGTAAAACCAGCTTGGGCCACCTCTAGAAATGTTTGAAGCTAGATAGGTAAGAAGAGGGGACCCCATACAATCCCACACACGGTTAGGCACGCTCAGTCTTAAAACCAATACCCAGAACTCAGATCCTAGGTGACTCGAATGGAACAAAGCGTCGGGGCGGGATAGCCTAGACCTTCCATCCTTCATCGAATATAGTCAACATTTATAATAATCATATCATCCATAACAACATAATAATGTGATAACCCCCCAGAAGTAACAGGGTAACATCGTAGCATCCTGAGCATGCATACTAAGCAGGGGCTAAGCAACGAGCAATAGTAACATAGCAGTACAAGGTTTGTTGGGAGGGGACATGGCTGTATCGGTTTGAAAGAGGCTGTAAACATGTGGTAGGATCAAATATCGAACCTAACCTAGACTAGCATGCAAACCGTTGGTTGAAATAGAATGGATCATAAGTAATGTATAGTCCTTGCCTGTTGATAAGTCGGGTTCCGAACGTGTAGTTGATCGCAAGCTCGCATCGTCACCGAGTGGTACCCGCGGAAGCACACAAGACGGTAAACACTGGAAAGCAATCAACGAGCAAGCACTCTATTACTACGGGGCAACACAAGATCAAGAAGACATCACACGGCACGGCAACGCGATACGGATCTATCGTCGAGAACGGTTACTAACAGTTCAAGTGGGGTATCGGTCACACACGACGAATACCGCACGTTTACGGTGGTTCAAGTTGCTTAGCTACAGGTGATCAACCAACGGTTATTAACATGGAAACTCAAGCAAGCATGGCATAGCACACAAACATTTCAAGAGGTGAAGCATAAAATAAACTACCTATGCTAGACAATTTAAGTGAGGCACAATCCTAAACATGGCATACACTAAGTGTCGCACAACAATTAAAGCATTTGGTACTGTTCTGTCCTAAACCATATTTTAGGTTGGTTAACAACAGAAAAAAATAGCATAAACACAAGGTACACGAAAAACTAATCAAGTTACATATAAAGAACACTCCAAACGGAGTTACGGTTAAAAAGATATAAGCAAAACAAGTTACGGGCACAAACTGCCAACATCACGAAGCACAATTTAGAGCAATGCATAAACAGGATGATCAATGCAAACATGCTCACAAATGATATGAAATTAAACTAGACATGACAGGGAAGGCATGGCAAAAAGAATCATGCAAAAAGACATCATAGATCAAAAGATATTAAGCAAACAACATGGCAGAAACTATTATTCTTATGCTGTATAAACAGGGGTATAACTATATGCAAAAGTGCAGAAACATGACATAGCAATACATGGGCATGAACTAGACATGATGCTTAACAATATGACTTTGGAATCACTCAATTCCGATAAACGGTCGCGACACACTCGTCGACCGAAGTTGCAACAAGATAAGAGTTTTCAGCACAGCAGCACAATAACATCAGGATCACCACTTTGGAGCAAGATTTAATACAGCTAAAGCACCCAAACATGGCAAGTTAAAGCATGGAATTGAAGTACACATGATGCTTAACACATAGGAGAAAGAATCAATGCAATAGGCCTCATGGATGAGTCACAATCATCATGCAAAGTTGCAACAAAATAATAACACCAGCCCTAAACAGGAATTAAAAGCAGTTTAACGGCCTGATGCCCACTTTAGCACACAATTACACAATCAAGTTGAGCTCAAAACAGAAAGCTCACAAAATATGAATTAAAGTACACATGAAACTAAGAAACTTTCATTTTGGGGGCACGTTCATCTGAGCTACCGTTTAACGGGAAATCGCATCGCAAAAACAGATCAGCAGCAATATTATCAGCACTTAGAAAAAAAATCAGGCCCTAGGGAAAAAATGGATCTCGGGCCTCACATGGGTCTTGGCCCACCTGCAGCAGAGGGGAGGCCGGCTTGGGCCAGATCTGGCCTGCTGGGCTGGGTGGGCTCGCCGGCCCACCTGGCCTGGTTGGCCCATGGCGGTTGGAGGCGACGGCTCCGATCCCGCCTGGATCGAGCGGGCAGCGGCCGCCGGCGTGGGAGACCTCCGGCGAGGGGCAAGCGGCGCAGAGGGGGTCCCGTGCAGGCGGGAAGGGCGGCGCGGCGCCGGACCCGCCAGATCCCGTCGCCGGTGGGGTGCAGGGGCGTGGGCTGAGCAGATCGGGCGCGGCTCGAAGCTCCGGGACCTCCTGTCCATGGCGCGGGTTCCTGGAGAAAAGGAGAGACGGGGAGGTGAGAGGAGAAGGGGAGGAGAGGGAAGAGGGGTCGGAGGAGAGAGGAGGAGCGGCGCGCCGGCGGCTGGTTGGCCGGAGGGAGTGGCGGCGGCGGCTCGGTTGCCCACGGGCGGCGGCTGCCTGGAGGTAGGAGAGAGAGGAGAGTGGGAGGCGATCTCGGCCGTCAGATCGGGCGATCTGACGGTCCAGATCTGCTGGGCTGGAGCTGCTGCGAAAAATTGGGGTATTGGGCAAATTTTGAGGCAAAAACAGGGGTGTGGCTGCATATTTGTGTTAGGGAAACCCTAAGTGGGGGTGGGAGAGTGGTGGTCTTCATATATCCCCGGTGGCTGGCAGTTTTCAAAAGCATCCCCGGTTTTTATCTCGCGTGCGCGGTGCTCACGTTTCTGACCGCCGGGGGTCCGCAGTACCTCCGATTCGGGTAAAACTTCGAACTGCGCGATCAACGCGTCGATCCGGAGGCGTTCACCTCGCGCTGGAACCGTTCCGAAAACACTTTCCGGCGCGCTCTAAAAATAACCCGTTTAATTATTAAACGGGGTTTTTCATTCCGTTGGCTGCGGCTGGTCTCGTGCGGTTTTCGCGACGGTGATCGGGTGAAACCCGTTGTCGCAAAGGTCAACTAGCAGGGTGCAAGGGTCGGTCTTCGTCCGATACGAGATAAGAGGGGGAAAAATAATCGTCGATCGATAAATCGGGGATGCAAACAAAGCAAACAAATCAGACAATCGAACAATTCACACCGAAAACAAAATTTTTAATTTTTCTGAAAACTGGGCTGTTACACCTGGGGCCACTCCCGGCTCCCCCCTCTGGCCTATAGACTCCTCGTTATGCGAAAACCTTAAAAAAGAGAAGCTTTCACGGAGTTCTGCCGCCGCTCCGTGGCGGAAACCTATAGAGAAGAAAAGGGCTCTCCGGCGGGTAGATTCCGCCGAGGAGATCACCTCCCGAAAGGGGAGATCATCGCCATCGTCATCACCATCGTCACGGGCATCATTGAGATCATCATCAACATCATCCCCAACATCAGCACCATCTCTACCACCATCCAATCTCACCTCACAAGTTCATCTTGTGTTGTAATCCGTACTATCTATCCTCTCTACTCTACCGGTGTTGATTACTACTTTGTGGTGAATGCTATTGAGTTTTGTTTGAGTAATACCATTATGTCCAGATTGTTTATCATATATTTATCACCTCTGATAATGATCTCTTTTATGTCTTGTGAGTAGTTACTTTAGTTCTTGAGGACATGGGAGAAGCCTAGTTGTTAGTAGTCATATGATGTTGAAGTAATTTGTGTTGTTTGATATTTAAGTTGTGTTGTTATTTTCCTAGTGGTGTTGTGTGAGTCGAACACTCAACACTTCGCCTTCTTAAGGACCTAGGGGAATACATTGTTTATTGAGAATGCTTACGGTGGGTTGCCGGAGTGACAGAAACCTGAACCCCAGTTTGCACTCTTTTGCACAAGGGAATAATGGATCCTTGATCTTATTGTTGTGGTTAGGCTTTGCCTTAATTTCTATCTTGTATTTGTGGATGCTTGCCAGATGTTTAATCATAAGAGTGCACTTATCTTAGTCTAGACGGTGTGCTAGCATAGATCCACCCACTCAACACTTATCAGCACAACACTTGTTATCGATACGGAGTATGACGAAAGCACGTGAATACCTCTCCATGTGTCCTCAAGAACGCTTTAGTCATTATAAGTTTAGTTTCCAGGCTTATCCTTTTCTCAAAAGGATTGGGCCACTTGTTACTCCTCAGTACTATTTACTTTTCTTGCTTTTATCTTATTGTTGCTTATATCGAAAACCCCTAAAAAAGTTATCTTTCAGTGCTTAGAGTTATTCCTTGTCCAAAATCACCTATCAATACCTTTCGCTCCTCGTTGGGTTCGACACTCTTACTTATCGAAAACGCTACAAAAGATCCCTTTATGTTGAGGGTCATCACTATTTTATCGTCTTTTGGGAGAGAGACATCACTAGTGAACATCATAGGACCCCGGTCCATATTTCCAACATTGTTTACACCCGCTATCTATTTACTGTTTTATTTCCTTTTCCGTTGCTATCACTATCATTATTATCCGTGCGTTTTATCCTTTGTAAACAACAAGGCCGGAGGAATTGACAACTCCTCTGTACTCGTTGGGAAGCAAAGTTATTTGCTGTGTGTGCAGGTCCAGATGAAGTAAGCATTCTTAGGTTGTGAACGGCGACATTGTTCACTTCACCACCTTCTTGTATCTGTTGGAGTCCTACTGGTTTGATTCTCAACCTTAGCATCTTCGCTAAGGGAAATTGCTGCTGTCTACATCTCAACCTTCCACTTTGGGTAACCAAAAAGGGGGCGTTAATTCCTACCATCAAAAGCAATTTCTGGCGCCATTGCCGGGGACTCCACTCTTCAAGATAGGGGAGTTGCACACTATCTTTTATCTTTGCTTTTTAGTCTTGTTGGTTTACCTTTTAGTTTTTGCTTTAGTTCTCTTTATCAAAAATCAAAAAAATAGTTATCTTCCTTGCTGCTACTATGGGTTCCTCCTCGAACACCAAGTTATGTGACTTCACTAGTCACAACAACAGTGACTTTATCTGCACTCCCATTGCTACACCTGCTACTTCAGCACCTTCTTATAAGATTAAACCTGCTTTGCTGAACCTTGTTATGAAATATCAATTCTCCGGTGCTGGAGATGATGCTGCTTTGCACTTAAATAATTTTATTGAGCTTTGTGATATGCAAAAGTACAAAGAAGTAAATGGTGATATTGTTAAGCTTAATATTTTTCGTTTCTCTTTGAGGGACGGAGCTAAAATCTGGTTTCAATCCTTGCCTAAGAATAGCATAGACTTTTGGGACAAGTGCAAGGATGCTTTATTGGGAAGTACTACCCACCTTCTAACATTATCCAATTGAAGAGCTATATTATGAATTTTAGGCAATTGGATAATGAACATGTTGCGCAAGCTTGGGAACGCATGAAATCTCTTGTTAAGAGTTGCCCTACGCATGGATTGACTACTTGGATGGTTATCCAAACTTTTTATGCAGGCTTGAACTTTACCTCGCGGAACTTGCTAGATTCGGCCGCGGGAGGAACATTTATGTCAACTACACTTGGTGCTGCCACAAAACTACTCGATGAGATGATGGCCAACTATTCCCAATGGAACACCAAAAGAGCTCCAACAGGTAGGAAGGTAAACTCTGTCGAGGAGATCTCCTCCCTAAATGAAAAAGTTGACTTGATTATTTCTCTACTTACCAAGCAATCTCCTATTGATCCTCATGATGTTCCTTTAAATTCTTTGATTTCTCAAGACCAAGTAGATGTGAACTTTATCTCTAGAAACAACTTCAATAACAATTCCTATAGGAGTAATTTTGGTAGCAATGCTAGATCGTTCCCCTCCAACAACCATGGGAACAACAACACTTATCCTAGCACCAAAAACTCCACTTCTGAATTAGAGAGTATGCTTAAAGACTTTATCACTACCCAAAAAAGCCTTCAACAAGAGTGTAGAGGAAAAACTAGACAAATTAGATAACCTCTCGTCGAAGGTAGACAATTTAGCCCATGAAGTAGAATTGCTTAAAATTAGAACTTCTCCTCTTCAGGAGAGGAAGGTCACTCCTATGAATGCTATCCAAGTGCAAATTAATGAAAACATTAGGATGATGGATAAACTCAAAGAGAGATGGGATAGAGAAAAGGAGGAAGAAGATAGAATTAAGATCCTTCCTACACACCATACCGTTTCTACTATCCAAGTTGTTGAGGATATCCAAACTCTTAGCACCCAATGCACCCCTAGTCCCATAAGACCTATTAATGGTGATGCCATGACCTCAACCGTAGAAGAAGAAATCCCTATGACTATAGAAGCTACCCAACAAGTGAGCCTAAAGGACACCACTACCACTTTACTCGATAGTAGTGATCTTGATTTTTATAATTGCACCCTTTCTGAAGTTATTCGTTTCCTTAACAAGATGTCTAGAGACCCCCACACTAGCACACTTAATCTTGCCTTCACGGAGCATATCCCTAATACTCTCATTAAAGCTAGGGAGGAGAAGCTTAGGGTAGAAGCCTCCATACACTACTAGGGAATATTCTTTTAGTGGCGTCATTTTTTTGTGTTTAGTGGCGCATTATGGATGCGCCACTAACTACAAGCCACTAATAAGGGCTTAGGAGTGGCGCATTCTCGATGCGCCACCCCTAAGGCCCTTAGGCGTGGCGCATCTCAGAATGCGCCACCTATAAGCTCTTAGGGGTGGCGCATTCTGGTATGCGCCACGCCTAAGGTTCCTTAGGGGTGGCGCATTCCCAGTGCGCCACTAAAGCCAGACAAAATGCGTCATTAAATGGGTTACAAAAAACAAAACAAAAAGAATTACATAAAAGAATAAAAACATTACAGATATTTTTATTATATTACAGAAATGCAAAATACAATATTAAAATGAGCCCAACAATTATTGATACAAAAGAATTGCATTATAATTCTTATTACAAAAATTTACAAAGGTTTAGAGGCCCACAAGATTCACAAGATTACATCCATCACAATATTACAATGAGTCCAACAATTATTGAAAACAGAAAGCTACTTTCGTCATCATATCTTGTTTGCTCTTCAACCTGCACAAAACAAACATTTAGAGGTCACATCCATATGAATTCATAGCAACGGACAACAACGCAATATAGAATCTATTCTTATCAACAACATAAAGCAAGTCGATCAATGGCCAGGAGCATGCACATATGCATAAAAATGCATATGCAGTGACCTTTATACACAAAGAGCACCAAGAGTATTTGACACTATCATCTACTACACAAAGAGTACATCCAGATTACATGTAGGGCACACATTCATCAAACGACTGCCATATATAACATAAATTTTTCAATTGTTCTGACTCGGCTCAGGGAATGGGCGGCATCCTTTTTTCGTCATGGCAGGCCTTGTGTCACGCAAGGCCTTTAGACGGACTTCTATCTCCCCATTGGATGGTGCAATGTTGGAGTGGAAGATCGACCCCCTCATTTGTACTTCATGGCGGATGATAGTCGCCATATGCGCTTGGATGTGAAAGAACTCCTCCTTAAGATTTGCATCGGCGATTTACGCCTTCCTTTCAGCCCACGCTCTGAGATGACTTTGCAGCGTAAGGTTGCGTTGTTCCTGTACAAACGCCCTCATGTGATGAAGGGCGTAGTACGCATCCCTCACACTGTTGGGGATCGGCGAAGAAAACAAAAAATTTCCTACCTACGAGTCCCGAACCCAAGATCTATGCTATGCTGATGTATGTAACGGAAGGAATCGGTGTTCATACCTTTGAAGACTGAAAGAGGGAAACGTTCCTCCAACGTGGTTGGAGTAGACTCTGATCCTACGACCTCCCTGTCGTGTTGAAGAACCTCCGACGATGAAGTAGCACCACACGTGTAGTGCCTCGCAGAATTACACACATACGGTGCAACCGACGTCCCTCCGGGCTCCGAACCAGAAGAGCAGCGGAAAGAAGATTGATCCGGATCCCGATTCCGGCAGCACGACGGCGTCCGGATGATGGTGAAACCCCCAACCAGGTGCAAACTCCAAACCAGGGGAGTCCGCTCTAGGTTAGAGAAAGAAACTCAATGTTGTGTTGAAAAAGGCACCCCCACCCCTCCTTATATAGGCCAAGGAGGGGCTCCACCCCCTCCCCTTCCCCCATGTGGGACTAAACCCCCAAGGGGGGGGGGAGTGGTGCGGCTAGGAGGGGGGATGGGCCCCTCCCTTGGCGCCAAGCCCAAGGGGGAGGCTCCCCCTTCACCTCATGGGCCTTTTAAGGCCCAAATACCTTTTCACCTTTTTAATTAATTATTTAAATCATTTTTAATATTTAATTATGTCAATTAAATAATAAAACATATTTAAACATTAATATATATATTATTTTGAACCTTTCAAAATATCCGGAACAGCTTCCGACACCTCTCGGTACATTTCCGGTGTTTTCTCTCTTTTCACCGATGATCCCGAATCAATCCTTAATGCATCGATTTCCCTTAAGTGTGACACCCTACGGTCCGGGAAACAGTAGACATGATCGAAACACTCTCTGACCAATGACCATCATGTGGGATCTGGTTACAAACCTTGATGTGCCCCTGTGCGATTTCCGCCTTCCTTTCGGTACTATGTTTGTCCGAGGTATGATCGTCGGTATCCAATACCTAGTTCTTCCTCGTCTCCGACATAACATGTTTACTCGTCTTTGAACATTACATCTCTTGTGACCTAGTCACTTGCTTGCAAGCTATTGATGCAACACCACCGAGTGGGCCCAGAGTACCTATCCGTCTCTCGGATTGACAAATCCCGCTCTGATCTATTTCATACTCCTCAACATATCTACTTCGGAATACCCAAGATACACCTTTTCAGATACCATGTTTCAGTGTAACAGTTAATGCAGTCAAAGCATCCTAATAGATAGAAATTATGTATGATCATCACGGTCTAAGGATTCAGTCACTATGTTATTAAGTCATCGCAATGCTGAACTTATGTGACTTGATCACACTGCAATGCTTAAGGTCGGTGTGTGTCCATCACATCATTCTCCTAATGATATGACCTCATTGTCAAAAGACTATTATGTTCTCATGATCAGGAAACCTTGATCATAAATTGCCCAATGAGCTAGTATGCCTGAGTTTAACTAGGGACCAGGTTGTTATATATCACACGTGTATTAATGTTTCCGCTTAATACAGTTCTAGCACAATATATAACGTATTATGAACAAACAGATAGGTGACAAATATCTTTATTAATTTTCCTCTAGGGAACATATCCAACAGTCTCCCACTTGCACTAGAGTACAAATTACACTAGTTTACATCAGGTATGTATCTAACACCAATAGTCTCTCGGTGTTGTTCAAACTTGGCTTGTGGAAGAGGTTTAGTCATTGGGTCTGACGGATTCAGATCCATATGTATTTTGCAAATCCTAGTATGACCATCCTTGACGTAGTCCCGCATCACATGGAAACGCCGGAGAATATGCTTGGCTGTATAGTGAGTCCTCGGCTCCCTTGCGTTATCAATGGCACCCGTATTGTCGCAATAATGCTAACAAGGTCAGTGCAACTAGGGAATACGCCAAGCTCGATGACGAAGTTCTTCATCCAATGCGCTTCATTTGACGCTTCGCAAGCGGAAATATACTCCGACTCCATCGTAGATTGGGCGACGACTGACCACTTGTCGCTCCTCCAGCTAATCGTACCACCACTCAACATAAACACGTATCCCGTCTGGGATTTTGAGTCATCGGGATCAGTACCAAGACTGGCATCGACGTAACCTGTTACGGCGAGCTCTTCTTCACATCCTCCATAGACAAGAACCAGATCCTTAGTTCTTCGTAAGTACTTAAGGACGTTCTTCACTGCAATCCAATGATCCATTCCAGGATTACTTTGCAAACGATTAGTCAGACTAAACGCCAGGGCCACATCTGGTCGAGTACACAGCATAGCATACATGATAGAAACTATGGCTGAGGCATAGGGCTTTGAGGACATTTCCTCCCTTTCTTTTGCTGTTGCTGGGCATTGAGTCACACTCAATTTACCTCCTTTCATAACGGGCAAGAGGCCTCTCTTGGCGTTATCCATATTGAACCTCTTCAATATCTTAACAAGGTAAGTTCTCTGACTCAGTGCTAATAGGCGTCTTGATCTATCTCTATAGATTTTAATGCCTAATATGTATGCAGCTTGTCGGGACCCGGGGTTAGCGTATGTAATTCCGGTCATAATACAATCACATGGAGAGCCGAGAGCCGTACCCACTTGTCTAAGCAGACAAGGCCAAGCACAGATCGCTCTCGGTAAGCATCGAACGTGAGGGGCATCCCATCCAGGCCGGATGATCAACTGAGATGGGTCCTCATCGTCCGCACACAAGTCTAATGATATGGGTGGTGAATCCCATACTCACAGACAAGTCGCCTCAACCATGTTATCGATTGGATCATAACCCTTACATAGACTTACTCCAGCCCGATCACTTAGTCGGGATCTCGGGCGGGCTCAATCATACAACAAAGTGTGCCACGTGACAGAGTCACGAGCAATCGCATCGCGATGCCCCAAGCTGCGCACATCTAAGGGCCACTTGGTGTATAAAAGACCGCCGGCAAGAACACAACTAAGCTATCGAACCCCACACTAAGACATGCATGTTATAATCATACACGCAGCATACATGTCCAGTGTAAACAGCAGGTAATCACAACATGAACTCTACAAGCTCATAGTCTGTATAACTTCTGCTAAACAGAGCAGACATAGTAGTTGTATTACAAGCAGAGATCACATGGATGTGATCCAACATTACATCAAACATCAACGGAAGCAAATTGTGTCTTAGTAAAGACAAGTTTAACAAATGGCTTAAGAAGCCTGAAAGAAAAGTACAACGACCCTTCAAAGGGCACAGGCTGCTGCCTGGAACTATACGACATTGGTCCACGTCGAGCTTGAGGTACAGGCCACCATCAGGGTCAGTGGTCTCGTCTCTAAAACATAGAATAAGCAAACGTGAGTACAAAGTCGTACTCAGCAAGACTTACATAGGAACTATACTACTCATGCACATGTATCAAGGCAAAGGGAGGTGGGGTTTCACTTGCAGAAATGCCAGCTTTGACTTGGCTAATCCTGAACTACGAGTACCAGAGAGAGGTAAGAACGTACACGAGTCCAAGTAACAGTCTCCAAACAATACTCCACTATGGTGCCTTCCTCGACTTCCCCACGAGGAAGCACGCCATAGCACTCACACTTATCTTGGTGTGTTTTAGAAGTATCCGGTTCAAGTTATCTATGATCAAGTAAAGGTCTCCAAGTAGTCCATAACCGCGGACACGGCTATTCGAATAGTTCATTAACCCTGCAGGGGTGTACTGCTACACACACGCCTCATCAGTTATCGCCTGGGGATGGACCCTTCAAGTGAGTACCGGCGAGGATGCTTCCACAACACTTCACTCACGGCACCATCTCTAGTCCTAGGGAGTCGCCTATTTGAGTTGGGACCACAGTCGGAATACGGCCGATTGTTTCGATGCGGACTCAAACGTTGTGTGACCGCCATCAAGCTCAACTCGATCATGATCACTTGATTCAACGTGCCCACAACCTACGCCAACCACTTACCTTGGTTCCACCTGCTTGAGATTGTTAAAGGGCGAACTACTTGCGACTCCTGGACTTGTCCGGGGTGAGGTACTAGGCCGAGAGGGGTCAGTGAGCCCAATGTGTGGTCGTACTCTTTGTCTTGGATAACAACACAAGAACTCGGGCCTAAGGCAGTGTTCAACGAGACAACCCACTGTGTACTCCTACACAGCCTCTCATCGTTCACCTTTGTTTAGGGTAGATTCACCAACACGTTACCACCATCATTCACATGATCACTACCATCCCGACTCACATCAAAGTAGCCTCAGGTAACAACTCTAAGCATGCAATAAGCTGTAATAGTTGCAGGGGCCACATGATATCAACCAACTCCTACATCTTCTAGGATTGTGGTTTGCTTACTACTGTGACAAAATGATAGGTCATGCAAAGGAATGGGTTCAACTAGCGGTAGAACGTATCATGGTGACGTCCTAAACATGCATTTGCGAGAATGAGAGGGAACTGGGATTTTATAGACATGATCAAAGGGGGGGCTGCTTTCCTTGCTGACGATCACGAGGTATCACTCTTCTGACGCGAGGTTGAACTCGTCTCCGAGATCAACTCTACCGAGAAGATGCAATCACCGAAGCACTGGAAGTAAAGCACAGTCAAGATAATACAATGCACATTCAATATGCAAAACAAAGCATGGCAGTGTGCTGATGTGACCTATGTTTGAATTGCCACATTTTAATTGAAGTTGATTTGAAAAGGAAATTTAAATTCAGACTCCAAATGTTATTCAAATTTGGTCAACTTGCATTTGCTAAAGTTTGTTCATTGTAAACCAAAGTATCATATGGGTGAAATGCTTCTGAAGTACAAGTGATGTGTGGTGCATTTCAATGTTTGTAATTGGAATAGTAATTGATTTGAAATTGAAATAATTCCAATTAAATCAAATAGCAAAAGCTACTGATCCCTTTTTAAGATCAACTCCAACATAGCTGAAAGTTGGAAAATTGGATAGAGGATTTTCTCCTGATCATTTTTCATATATTATATGTTGAATTTGGAGTTAAAATGAATTTTCTATGATTTTTCAAAGTTTCAGCCATTTTCTGGAATTAACTGAATTTCTTTAATTCTTTTAAATGATTTCTCTGTTTACTGCGTCAGCCTGACGCCAGGGTGACGTCAGGGGCTGCTGACGCGTGGGTCCGGCTGTCAGTGGGGGGGGTTAATTAACCTGGTTAGTTAAACTAACCAGGGGTTAGTTAGTGGCCTTGGGCCCACTCGTCAGTGGGGTTAGGGGGTGATTAGGGGTGGGTTTAGGTTTAACCAACCGGCGGCTAAACGCCGATGGCTCTCCGGCACGGCGGCGCTCCACGGGAGGGGGTTTTCGGCCAGGGGGGAGGGGGCTGGGGGCACGGGAAAGGCGCTCGCGAACTTGCGCATCTCCTGGAGCAAGCCAGGGACCTCAAGGAGGCCCTGGGCCACGGCTACAACGACGGGAAGCGGCGGCCGGCCACTGGCTCCGGCGAACTCGCGCTGCAGGACACGGGGGAGGAAGCTAGGAGGGGGAAAACGAGCGGAAGCTCACGTGGAAGACGACGACGAGCTCGGGGGGCCGGAGAGAAGCTGGACGCGGCGAATCGACGACGACGAACTTGCGGCTCCGGCGGCGACCCGTTGATGCTGCCTTCGCTTGTGGTGCTTGCGCAGCTCGATTCGATGAGGGCTTCGAGGAAGACGACGTCGCTGCACGTGATGGACAAGGTGGCTAGGGCTGAGGAGCTCGTCGGTCACGGGTTCTCCACGGTGGTGCTCCAGCGTGTTCACGGGCGGCGCTGGATTCGTGAAGAGGAGAGGGGGAGGAGGTCCAGAGAGAGGGGGAATTGAAAGGGGGCTTCGAGGCGACCTCCCAGGCGAGGAGATGAGGTCCAGGGGGGCTGGAAGCCTCTCGGCGTCGAGGTGGCGCCGCGGCCATGCTCTGCCTCCACCGAGCAGCTTGGCTCGGCGGGGAAGAAGATGACAAGCGTCTGGGTGGGCTGGGCCGAGGCCAGGTAAGGTGGGCCTCGCCTGTGCGAAAGGTAAGGCTTCTGTCTTTCTTTTCTTATTTTCTTTTCTGTTGTCTGTTTGCCCAATAAAAATAAATAGTTAGGGCATTTTATAAAAATCCCCAAACATTTTTATAAAACCTAGGTGACTATATAGAAGTCAACCCCAAGTTTTGGGAATTTTTGAAATTCAATTTAATTGAATTTCAATTCAAATAGACAAAAGATTTAATTTCCAAGCCACTATTTGAATTATTGAAAAATCTATGAGCATGGGATTAATCCCAAATCACTTTTAAAATGATCACACTCATTTTTAGGATTTTTCAATACATCCAAAAGAATTTTGGAAAAAGATTTATTTCTGGCCTTTTTATTTAATTCATTTAGGGCTTTTCTTTTCCCCAATTCCTTTTCTTTTGCAAAAAAATTTCAAGATGCAAAAATGCAAGCTTGGAAAAGCACAAACCTAAATTTGGGCTTCTGACACAGCTTCACCTAGGTCCTTCATGGAAAATTGTCCATTCAAATATTCCTTTACCCCCTCTAGAAATTTCACATCATTCCCTATCAATAATATGTCATCCACATATAGTACTAGGAATGCCACAGAGCTCCCACTCGCTTTCTTATAAACACAGAATTCTTCTTCATTTTGGACAAATCCAAAAGCTTTGATCACCTCATCAAAATGAAGATTCCAGCTCTGAGATGCTTGCTTCAACCTATAAATGGACCGTTGAAGTTTGCATACCTTACCAGCATCCTTAGGATCAATAAAACCTTCTGGTTGTACCATATACAACTCTTCCTCAATGTTGCCATTTAGGAACGCGGTTTTCACATCCATCTGCCATATTTCATAAACGTAATAGGCAGCAATTGCTAGCAATATCCAGATAGACTTTCGCATTGCTACGGGAGAGAAAGTATCTTCGTAGTCAACTCCTTGAATTTGTCGGAAACCTTTTGCGACAAGTCGAGCTTTATAGACAGATACGTTTCCGTCTGCGTCAGTCTTTTTCTTGAATATCCACTTATTCTCGACAGCCTTTCGGTCCTCGGGAATATCCACCAAAGTCCATACTTTGTTGGCATACATGGAGTCTATCTCGGATTTCATGGCTTCCAGCCATTTCTCGGACTCGGGTCCCTCCATTGCTTCTTTGTAGTTCGCAGGTTTGTCAGGTTCATTTAACATGACTGCATTGGCAAGTTTCCCATAAAACTGAGTTTTTACTCGGGCTCTTGATGACCTGCGGGGTACAATAGGATCCTCTTCATCTTGATCATGATCATCATGTATGTCACGATCGTTATGAATATCGTGATGACCATTCTCTTCAGCTCCCACTACGGAAGATGGTTCCAGAACAACTTCCATTTCCATTTCTTCCACTTGGAGTGATTGGTCAATCATCTCGTTGAGGTCTATTTTCCTCCAACTCAATTCTTTCGAAAGAAACTCTTTCTCAAGAAAGCATCCAGTCTTGGCGACAAACGTTTTTCCCTCAGACTGGTTGTAGAAGGTGTATGCAACGGTTTCCCTTGGATATCCCACAAAGATGCACTTATCCGCTTTTGATTCGATTTTGTTAGGCTGAAGTTTCCTAACATAAGCCTCACAACCCTAAATCTTCAAGTGAGACAACTTTGGTTTCTTGCCATGCCATTCCTCAAATGGTGTTGTCTTTACGGATTTGGACGGTGCCCTATTAAGAATGTAAGCGGCAGTTACTAATGCATACCCCCAGAATGACACAGGTAAGTCGGTATGAGACATCATCGATCGTACGCTATCCAATAGAGTTCGATTACGTCGCTCAGAAACACCGTTACGCTGAGGTGTTCCTGCCGGCGTAAGTTGTGGTACGATGCCACAAGTCTTAAGATGATCGCCAAACTCGTGACTTAAATACTCGCCTCCTCGATCGGATCGAAGGTGCTTGATTTTCTTCCCGAGTTGATTCTCGACCTCACTCTGAAATTCCTTGAACCTTTCAAAGGTTTCAGAATTATGTTTCATTAAGTAGATATACCCATAGCTGCTTAAGTCATCTGTGAAGGTCACGAAGTAACGAAGACCATTGCGTGTGGGGACGTTCATAGGTCCACATACATCTGAATATATGATCCCTAACAAGTCTTCCGCACTCTCCATTGTTCCATTGAATGGAGTCCTTGTCATCTTGCCCATAAGGCATGGTTCACATGTGTCAAGGGATCCAAAATCCAATGACTCCGGATGTCCATCATCATGAAGCTTCTTCATGCGCTTTTCACCAATATGACCAAGTCGACAATGCCACATCGTCATGTATTCTTCGCCACTAGGTTTTAATCTTTTGGCCTCTACGTTATCAATATGAAGTATATCACAATCGAGATTAAGAATGAATAAGCCATTTTTATCTGGTGCGTGAACATAAAACACATCATCCTTATAAATCGCACAACCAATTGTATCTGACTTAAAAGAATAGTGGTCTCGCTTCAAGCAAGAACCACAAACGATGTTCACACTCAATGCGGGTACATAGTAGCACTTATTCAAAATCAAATCAAATCCCGGAGGGTGACTAAGATGCTTCGTGCCGACCGCCACCACTTCAATCCGGTATCCGTTTCCCACGCGCATCGTCACTTCATCTTTCATCAAGTGTCGCCTATTTCGTAGCCCCTGAGAGGAGTTAGAAATATGAGCAACAGATCCTGTATCAAATATCCAGGATTTGTTCCCATTGCTTGTTAAGCAAAGATCAATAACGTGTATATCAAATATACCTTTGTCTCTTCTGACAATCTTGCCATCCTTCTTATCCTCTAGGTACTTGGGGCAGTTGCGTTTCCAGTGACCATCACCCTTGCAGTATAAGCACTCAACGCCGGGCTTGGGTCCAGGTTTGGGTGCCTTGTGAGGAGTGACAACTGGCTTCTCACCCTTCTTCGGGATTCCCTTCTTTCCCTTCTCCTTCTTGCCAGACTTCTTGAATTCAATGGTCTTTTTGACCATGAATACAGCATGCTCCTTCTTGATCTCAACCTCAGCAGTTTTCAGCATGGCGAACAACTCAGAAGGGGTCTTAGTCATCCCCTGCATGTTGTAGTTCAACACAAAGCCTTTGTAGCTAGGGGAAGCGACTGCAGCACCCTATCAACAGCAAGTTCATCTGGAATCCGACATTCCAGAGCATTCAACCGTTGAACGTAGCCAGACATCTTGACCACGTGCTCACTAACACTACTATGCTCATCCATATTTGCTGAGAAGAAAGCTTTAGAAGCCTCATAACGTTCAGCCCTGGCTTGGGGTGCAAAGACGGCCTTAAGGTCGGTGATTATCTCATATGCACCCATCCTCTCAAAGCGTTTCTGCAGCTCAGCCTCCATGGAGTAAAGCATTCCACTCTGGACAAGGTTGTAATCATCCATCTTGGAGAGGTAGACATTCTTCTCATCCCGACTAGCGTCTGCTGGTGGTTCGTCACCTAACGCGGCCTCTAGTACGTATGCCATCTTGAGGGGAACGACGAGAATCCTCAGAGTGCGGAACCAGTTGGTGAAGTTTGACCCAGCGGTTTTCAGTTTGTCTTTGTCTAGGAATGACCCTAAGTTGAATGAGGGGCGAGGTGCATCCATCTACAATGGTTATTTGCAAACACATATTTAGACTTTGTTCATAATTGGAGTTCAATTTTAATTAATTCTAAAACTCTCACTTAGTTAAACATCTCTCCAAATTTACTAAGTGATTAACATAATCCTAGTTTGAATGATCGTCCTCGAATATCACACGGCCGACGACACATCTCCCTAGGTAGGCCATCATGCCAATCATATCCGTTATATGACTCATGCTTAACCTTTCGGTCATCCGTATCCCAAGCTCATATCTACATATGTCAAGCCTGCCAGTTAACCTTAGTGTATGGTTGTTCAGCAAGGCCATATCTGCATATGCTAGGCTTTCCAAACCCAACCTCATGCGATCGCTAATGTATGTATGACACCCGATCGTCACGGCATGCCTATCATAAAGAGATCCTTCCAGGCGGTGCCCACTAAGGGAGAATACAATCATGGTATTGAGAGAGATTATCCTATCATGCTACCGTCGCATATCTAGCATATTAGCAAGACAGGGAGTAAAAATGTAAATCATACAAGATATGATCCCCCCCTTACATGCAAATTAAAGTTAAAACGCCTTCTACTTTATCTTTTGCAAGTTTTACGTGGCTGCTAAGGGGTTTCGAGAGAGAACCGCTTTCTATCCTGCGAAAAAAAGCCACAACACCAATCCTGCAATCGTCTCTATTACACCCCTGTCGGGGCCCTCCGTTGCAAACGTCTTCGCGTCGCTAATGTTAGAGAGACAGACAACCCCCAGCCACTTATATGGTACAAGCCATATGTCAAGCGTGGAACCAGTCTCGCGTAAACGCGTAAGGTCGGTCGGGGCCGCTTCATCAGGGCATTGCCGCAACGCTAAACGAGTACACGTGGGAGGGTAACAATTGGAGAACTGATGCCCACATCCTAGATGTGTTCTACCCGTACAATACATCTACGCATAGCCTTGCTCATGATACCACTGTTGGGGATCGGCGCAGAAAACAAAAAATTTCCTACCTACGAGTCCCGAACCCAAGATCTATGCTATGCTGATGTATGTAACGGAAGGAATCGGTGTTCATACCTTTGAAGACCGAAAGAGGGAAACGTTCCTCGAACGTGGTTCGCATAGACTCTGATCCTACGACCTCCCTGTCGTGTTGAAGAACCTCCGACGATGAAGTAGCACCACACGTGTAGTGCCTCGGCGGATTACACACGTACGGTGCAACTGACGTCCCTCCGGGCTCCGAACCAGAAGAGCAGCGGAAAGAAGCTTGATCCGGATCCCGATTCCGGCAGAGCGACGGCGTCCGGATGATGGTGAAACCCCCAACCAGGTGCAAACTCCAAACCAGGGGAGTCCGCTCTAGGTCGGAGAAAGAGAGAGAGAGAAACTCAATGTTGTGTTGAAAAAGGCACCCCACCCCTCCTTATATAGGCCAAGGAGGGGCTCCACCCCCTCCCCTTCCCCCATGTGGGACTAAACCCCCAAGGGGGCGGAGTGGTGCGGCTAGGAGGGGGGATGGGCCCCTCCCTTGGCGCCAAGCCCAAGGGGGGAGGCTTCCCCTTCCCCTCATGGGCCTTTTAAGGCCCAAATACCTTTTCACCTTTTTAATTAGTTATTTAAATCATTTTTAATATATAATTCTGTAAATTAAATAATAAAACATATTTAAACATTAATATATATTATATTGAACCTTTCAAAATATCCAGAACAGCTTCCGGCACCTCCCGGTACATTTCCGGTGTTTTCTCTCTTTTCACCGATGATCCCGAATCAATCCTTAATGCATCGATTGCCCTTAAGTGTGACACCCTACGGTCCGGGAAACAGTAGACATGATCGAGACACTCTCTGACCAATGACCATCATGTGGGATCTGGTTACAATCCTTGATGTGCCCCTACGCTTCCATCAAATAAACTTCATCGCTGTTGAACCGTTAACAATATGACTTGATCCCTTTGTGCTTCGGTACCATGTTTGTCTGAGGTATGATCGTCGGTATCCAATACCTAGTTCTTCCTCGTCTCTGAAATAACATGTTTACTCGTCTGTGAATATTACATCTCTTGTGACCTAGTCACTTTCTTGCAAGCTATTGATGCAACACCACCGAGTGGGCCCAGAGTACCTATCCGTCACTCGGATTGACAAATCCTGCTCTGATCTATTTCATACTCCTCAACATATCTACTTCAGAATACCCAAGATACTCCTTTTCAGTTACCATGTTTCAGTATAACGGTTAATGCACTCAAAGCATCCTATTAGATAGCAATTATGTATGATCTTCACGGTCTAAGGATTCAGTCACTATGTTATTAAGTCATCGCAATGTTGAACTTATGTGACTTGATCACACTACAATGCTTAAGGTGGGTGTGTGTCCATCACATCATTCTCCTAATGATATGACCTCATTGTCAATAGACTATTATGTTCTCATGATCAGGAAACCTTGATCATCAATTGCCCAGTGAGCTAGTATGTCTGAGTTTAACTAGGGACCGGGTTGTTATATATCACACGTGTATTAATGTTTCCGCTTAATACAGTCCTAGCACAATATATAACGTATTATGAACAAACAGATACGTGACAAATATCTTTATTAATTTTCCTCTAGGGAACATATCCACCAAACACTGCCAGCAGGCTGCTTGACGCACGGGAACTGCGTTACGTGGCTGAACACGTTCACGTCAGGTTGATTCTTCCTGAACTTGTGCTTCACCATCTTGCCTCCGGCTTTTATGTAGCCGGCGAGAGCATCATCCAAAACTCTCATGATATACTTGTAATCTTTCTTCTTCACACTCCCCGAGTCTAAATACACGGCATGCGAGTGTTGCGGTGAAAATCAGATGAGCACGCAGTCTTGATCCTCACTGTATAATTTAAACAATCCAAAAGGAATGTTGGAAGAGGACAATGGAAAGCTAAGAAAGCATATATGCTACGGCGGCGAGCGAATGAATTACCTGGGAGAGTATGTCATAAGAAATGAATCCTTGCCGGCGTTCTGTAGCATGAAGTCTGTGATGTACCCCGCTGCGAGAGTCGCGTCCCAGTTGTCCATCAAGATGCTTTCACGCATGTAGAAGGGGTCCAATATCGCGATGCTCGGAGTCTTATCTCTCCTAATACTCATAGAAAGGCTGAGAGAGAACAGACGGATAAGGAAATGGTCCAGCCGCTTGAGATGGTACAAATTGAAGATCTCCGAAAACCGCAGGATTATCATATCCGCGGGGATAGTGTTGATGAAGCCCATGTTGAGTGGCACCTTGGCGATGAAAACCGGGTACGAGGGATTCTCTTCTCGAAGAAGAATCTTCTCTGATTCCATAATACTGTGATGCACACTCTGTATATCCGAAGTTGCAAGGTCGAGCATGTCCTTAGGTAGCATCGCCCTACCAGCCACATGGATTTCAAACGAGAGATCCTTGGGTCTTGGTGGCCCGTCCTGAGCCCGGGTCGGCATCGAAGGTTGGCTACTCGAAGTGATGCTCTTCTTTCTTTTCTGTCCCTTCTTCTTATCTGATTTCGAGTAGTCACAGGCCTTTATCTGCTAAGTGGCCGCCTTATGGAGTGTGGACGGGCTGAGAATAGATCTCGTTGTGGCATCTTCTTGAGGCTCGGTGAAGGCGCAAGCTGCTGGAGACATCTCCTGAGAAGCAGCGAAGAGACGCGTGGAGCAAGCAGGCTTCACCGCAGGATCAGCTGGACCGCGAGCTTCCTCGTCATGCTGATAGGATCCTTCAGCAGGAGGCATGAATAATTCATCAGCAACATACAAAGTGTTGCTGAACTGGTCAGCGTTGATATCATCATCAAGATCATCGTCTTCTTGTTGTGCGCCGATGGGATCATGTGGCGCCGACACGATGACTAGCGGTGTTGTCCTAGGTGTGGTGCCCCTTTCCCCCGTCATTAAACGCATTTGGGTCTTCGGCCATAGGCATATTTGGCCGAAGCAGTCACTGAGGACTGCCGGCTCGTCCTCATCGTATCCAGGGGTTGAATGGGAGGTTGAAATATCTCGTAGCCCGAAATCACGAGAGAGATTTGAACCCTATGCATCTCCGGTGCCATCCGCGTATTGTGCATGATTCTATTTTGTGGTTGAATGATTTTACCTTTGGCAACATCCTTCAACTCGCCGTCCACGACTTGTAATAGAATGCATGGAGTGTCCTCCTGCGAAAGAGATATATGCATGTAGGGCATCAGAGAGATTCCACTAAAAAAGGCAAGGAGATGAAGTCCTCGTTTGAGTTGCAGACTCTTATAGTTACCTTGAGGGCGTCGAGGTCGGCCATTGAAGAGACCCCGCCGATGACGGCGGGCATGCAAGAGACGGAGGGCGCGCTACCTCCTGTGGCGTTGGTCGCCCTATTTGCGCTGCCGCCGGGTGCATTATTGTTATGCCCCGGTTGCTCAATAGTGGCTGGAGGAGTTACCACCACGTCCGGCATCGCTGCCGCGGTGTTGGCAGCCGGAGTCACCAATATGTCGGGAGCCGGTGCGGGAGCCACCACTACGGCGGGAGTAGGGACTGCAGGCGCCGCGGTGCCCGAGTTGCTGCCGACCATGCTGGGGACCGGTATGGGCCCTTGTCCACCACGCGCTTGCCAATTCGCGAGAAGCTGTATCATATCTGGAAGGAGAGCGTTCATCGTCTTCGCCACTTCGTCCTGGACAAGAATGTTCACCTTCTCCTCTAGTCCACGAACATAAGCAGCGTCTTCTTCGGTCCTTCTCGCCTTGCGCCCCCTCGAACCGGACTGCTCCGCCGGTTTTCCATAATATTCGGACCAATTTAGGTCCACACCAAAGCCGACCATACAGCCGGCTGACGATGGCTTCGCCATCACGTCGTCAACCTTCTTGACCTTGTTCAACGCCCTGTTAAAGGTGTTGTCCCACTGGCCGGCCGGCTTAACCGACGACTCCTGCGATGAGGCGATTTTCATTTCCGCTTTTTGCAGAAAGAATGTGAAACATTAAGAAATTGTGAACTTCACTCGAGAATTCAATCGACAAGGTCGCATGGTAAACTACTTACCACGGCAGTCGTAAACTCCTGAATCTTAGGATCGATAATTATTTTCGTTGTTGCTTTGTCCTTATAGCTCCGGGCCCTCACAAAGAATTCGGTCTGCGGATCATCTTTGTATGGCTGGAAGGGGTTAAGTATGCCCGCAGCGGCGTACTCGGCATCCTCCTTGTCCCATTTAGGCTTGGAACTTCTGTAACCACCGGCTCCGAGACGGTGGTTACCTATGACCTGCGACCGCATGGCCTTGCCCTTTGCACTCGCGGCCTTGGCTTGCTCGGACTCACACCTAGCCTTGAAAAGGTTGTAGGTAGCTTCGTCGATCAATGGCTCTTTCTCCTTGAGCTCCTCCCAGGTTTTGTTCTTTTCCATAATTGCCCTCTTCACCCGGGTTTTCCAACTGGACAAGGCCTTGCTCATCTTCCTGAGGTCCCATGTGTTTACTTTGTTCCCTTTGAGTTTGGTGTTATCGTACGGCTCCGGAAACTTGTATCGTCCGTGCAGCTTGTTGATAAGAAGCTGACAGTAATGAATATTCTCACGACTCCTGAGGTTAATCGTGGTGATCGGCACGGTGTTGCGGAGGATTGCCACGACTTGACGGCCATACCCTTCCGAAAAACGTTCGGGCTGTTTAGGAATCCCGACGGTGGTCACAACAGTAAACTCTTGCCTGATGGAGCCGACCTTGGTCGGTTTCCGATTCCTCTTCTTCGACTGGGTACCATCTGTGTTGGAGCCACCGGTCCCATCATCCTCGCCAATGTTCCTCTCGCCGTCTGTCGTACCGGCCTCCTCCTCCAATTCATCATCCGATGAGTCGGACTCCGACTCTATCTCCTCCTCATACTCCTCCTCGCCCGGAGGTACTTCCTCTTCTCTCTGCTCCTCGACCTCCTCCTGGGAGTATTCCCAAAATTGCTTCCTTTTTTTCCCGGCTGAGAAGAAGGACCGGCGTCTGCTTCGGTCGACATGTTTGCACTAGTACAATATTAAGAAATGCAACTACTTAATTAATTAGCACAATAAATAAATGCAACTACTCTCATGTTAAGAAAAATAGCAAAGGTACATCATGCACGAATTCACGGAAAAATTCGGCATGACCTTTGCTATTTTTCTTAACATGAGAGTGCCCCATTCTCAACCGAAACGGAAGTTAATCAACATTTCGGGAGAAAGGGGATAATGAGAGTCCCTGCACAACATATATATATATATAGTAGATCTATAGTAAATATTCAAACAGTAGATAAAAACTGTGAATAAAAGTTCTGAGATGAGGGAATCTTAATAGATTACAAATTGTTAAGAACAGATTCTATACTAGTAGTGATATGCAGAACACAAGCACCACACACATTTGTCTGACTATTTTTTTAGAGCACATAGCAAACATTTTAGAAAAAAAAGCAAGAAACTAGTATCACTGCTACTACATAGAAGAATTATATATGCTTCATCCTATAAATGAATCATCAGCATCTATATGGCTCGAAACTCGGTTTCTCAAACTAAAATAGAAATAAGGCAGAGGCACCCATCAATTTTTTTGAAGAAATTAAAAAACTACTACTATCACTTCTGCAAATGCAAAATTGTGATCAGAGGAGGTATTATATTTTAAAACAGGCTTGTTCTATATGCATCCAGAAATGGCTTGTTCTATATGCATCAAAATTCATAAAATTCAGTTTTTTTATGAGCTTTGTACAGATCAACTAAGATGCAGTTTTTTTTTTGCATATATGTTTGCACTGACTGATAGAATTTCTAAGATCAAATATGAACTGTGTGCAGGGGCGAGTGGGGGATGGGGGCGGCCATGGCCACCATGGGCGCCGTCGGAAGCCAGCAAAGTCGAGCGGGCTGCGGCCGAGCGCGAGGCAAAGATGGAGGGGAGAGGGGGTGTGGCATGTACCTGGCAATGGCGAGCGGGACGGTGGGGAGGGGTCGTCGGACGATGGATGGTGGCGCGGTCCGGCTCCGGTGGTACTGCGGCCATCGGGGGCTCCTCCGCGGTGGCGTCGAGGGGCAGGGGTGAGGGCTCCGGTGGGCTCCTACGCGATGGCGTCGAGGGGCTCCGGCGGCGAGGGGATCCGGCGTCGAGGGGCTCCGGTGGCGAAGGGCATGGGCGTCGAGTGCGGTGGGGATCGAATGGGTGAGGGCACGGGCAAGGGGAGGGGGTGATGGAGGTTAAGGCTTAGGGGTGGCGCATTTTGCTGAAACGCGCCACACATAAGGTTTTTTTATGTGTGGCGCATTTTGGCGAAATGCGCCACGCATAAGAAACCTTTTGGTGGCGCATATCAGCTAGATGCGCCTCGCATAAGAGAACTTAGTGGTGCATTTGGGCAATATGCGCCACCCCTAAGCGTTTTCTAATTTTTTTTGTTCAATTATTTTTTAATTAAACATGCCTTGTCACATTATGAATGAATATTTCTATTTCTTCTTTTTGGAGTGTATGTAGGTGGTTATAATATGCCTTGTCACATGCCTTGTCACATTATGACATGTTTATTTTTAATTAAACATGTCTTGTCACATGCCTTGTCACATTATGAATGAACTTAGTGTCATAACAATTATGATGAAAACACAGACCCTTGATGGTTATAATATGTAGGTGGAGTCATGAACTGGATGCAAAATATTTTTCTTAAATTTGGAGCTAGCTATCTAGCTATCATTTCCTCACTGTCAGAACCCTCTGTTAGGTAATGTGCTAGGATCTTTTTCACTTTGCATTCATGAAAGAAATCAAAGGAATTTCATTTTCAAAATCAAAATGGGAGAAGGAACCCCCCCCCCAGATGAATTAATTCAAAAGGCCAGATAAAAATCTTCTCCAAAAATTCATGTTAGATTTTTGAAAAGTCTTATAAATGAGTGTGATCACATATCAAGTGATGTGGGACCCACCCCATGCTCATAGATTTTTCAAATATTCAAACAGTGCCTTGGATTTAAAGAAATACCCCTATTTGATTTAAAATTCAAATCAGTTGAATTTTAAAAATGTTGAAACTTTATAAGTGGCTAGTCTATATTGTTATGAGGCCATATAAAAAATTTCAGCATTTAATAAAATGCCTAGCTAATTATTTTAGCACAGCAAAACAAATGGCAGAAAGAAAAACAAAAAGAAAAGTGAAGGGGGCTTACCTGCAAAGAGGCCCGACTAGTTCCCCACCGGCCCAGCCCACCTCCCCTCCCTGTCGTCTTCCTCGGGCGGCAAGCAGCTCGGTGGCCGGCATGCCACGGCCGCCACGCCACCTGCTTGCCTGGCGCCTCCCGAGCCCTCTAGACACGTCCTGGAGACGCCTCGCAGCCGCCCCAGTTCATTCCCCCCCCTCCTCATCGTCTTTCCCTTCCTCTCTCGCCCGATTCGTCGACGCCCGAGAAGAACGTCGGAGCGCCGTCGAGCCCCCGCGTAGCCATTGACACCGAGAAGCCCCCGGAGCTTGTCCATCGTCTTCACCGCAGTCGTCTTCGTCTTCGAGCGGAGTAGGAGGAGCTGAAGCCCCCTGGAGCTGCCGAATCGCGTCGTCGTCTTCGTCTACGGCCGCCGCGCGACTTCGTCGATTCCGTCGCCGTTGATCCACCCCAGCCATCGCCACCACCTCTGCTGAGTTCCTGGTGAGCTCACGGTCAAAAACCCTAACCTTACCCCCTCGATTGCTTCCTCTAGCCATGGCCGCCATGAGAGCCGAAGCTCGTCGCCGCCGGGATCCATGGCGACGACCAACCGCTACGCCATCGAGCTCTCCATGTTGTCCATCATGTTCCCCGTGCTCCACTTCTTCGAACCAGCCTAGCCCCGCCTCAATTCGTGCCTTGTAGAGAAATCCCGATCACGGCCGTAGCTCCGTCGCCGCAGAACTCGACGCCGGCGAGCGTACAGGGCACCCCAGCACTTGGGATCGGTCTCTTTCGACGCGCAACAGCAAGGGATTCAAGATGGGGGTCTCAGCGCTTCAATTCGTCGACGGGAGCACCGTTTCCTTGGACGCCGCCGCGTCTGCGAGTCGCTGCCGACTCGTCGCCGGCGAGATGACGTGGCCGGGTTAAGTTAACCCCCTAATCCCTCCCTGGTGTCACTGACCAGTGGGCCCAGTGGCTTAATTAAGCCACTGGATTAAATTAACCCAGCGGATTCAATCAACCAGTCACTGACACCCTGGACCCACATGTCAGCCCCCCCCCCCTGACGCCATCATGTTGTCAGCATGACGCAATAAGTCATTTAAATGAATTTCCAGAAAATCAAATTGAATTAAAGAATTCCAGAAATTCCAGAAAATACCCCAAACTTTGGAAATTCATAGAAAATTCATATTAACTCCAAATTGGACAAATAATATATGAAAAATGATCAGGACAATATAAGCTATCCAAAAATCCAACTTTCAACTATGTTTGAGTTGATTTTAAAATGGGACCAGTAGCATATGTCATTTGATTTATTTGGAATTAATTCAAATTCAAATCAAATGATCTTGCAACTTGGACCATGGAATTATGCTACAATTCAACCACACTTCAGAGGCATATCATACACATTTTCCAAAAGGTTCAATATGATCAAACAATGTCACATGCAACTTGACTAAGTTGAATTCAAATGTGGAGTTTGAATTTGCAATTCAATTTGCAATATACTCCATTTAAATGGAATTGCTTCACACATCAAAGCATATACATCAATTTTCAATCTTATTCATGTGATTGTGCATTGTACATTATGTTGATCCTATGATTGTCATGTTGCTGATAGAAGTGGAGCCGGAACCCGAGGTCACCCCCTTCGTTGAAGACCCCGAACCCGAACCTCGTCAGCAAGGCAAGCAAACCCCCATTGATCATGTCGATAAAATCCCACTTCCCTCTCATGTCTCGCTTATGCATTGTTTAGGATGATCACCATGATTCGTTTCTACCGCATAGATGAACCCATTCCTTTGCATGACCTATCATTTTGTCATAGTAGTAAGCAAACCACAATCCTAGCAAATGTAGGAGTTGATTGGTATCATGTGGCCCCTGCAAATGATTATCGCTTATTGCATGCTTAGTATGTTATCATGATGATACTGTGATGTGAGTCGGGATGGTGGTGATCATGATGATGATGGTAGAAAAGTGTTGGTGAATCGACCCTAATACAAGGTGAACGATGAGAGGCTGTGTAGGAGTACACGGTGGGTTGTCTCGTTGAACACCGCCCTAAGTCCGAGTTCTTGTGTGGTGATCCAAGATGAAGAGTACAACCACACATTGGGCTCACTGGCCCCTCTCAACCTATTAACGCATCCCTTTCGATGTCCATATGTCGCAATAGTTCAGAGTTCTGGTAGGTCTGTGGCCTGGATGCTAAGTGAGAGAACGGCTCATCCCAGACCGGCTTATGCACCACGCACACATCACTTGGGTCCACTTCGGTAAACCGGCCGGGTTCACGATAGTGGTAGCCAACCCAAGTAGGCGGCTTTCTTGGACTACATAGGCTATGAGGTAACAGTTGTGGTGAGCATCCTCGCCGACACTTCTTGAACGGTGTCGAGTACAAAGGCGGTAAATGATGATCATGTGTGTGTAGCGGTACACCCCTGCAGGGTTAACAAAACTATTCGAATAGCCGCGTCCGTGGTTATGGACTGCTTGGAAAGCTTAGCTTGATTATTAGACAACTTGAACCGGATACTTCTAAAACACACCAAGATAAGTGTGAGTGCTATGGCGTGCTTTCTCGTGGGGAAGTCGAGGAAGGCACCATAGTGGTGTAATTGGTTGGAGAAAGTAGTGGACTCGTGTACGCTTCTTACCTCAAGTCTGGTACTCGTAGTTCAGGACTAGCCAAGTCAAAGCTGGCACTTCTGCAAGTGAAACCCCACCTCCCTTTACCTTGATACATATGCATGAGTAGTATAGCTCCTATGTAAGTCTTGCTGAGTACGATTTTGTACTCACGTTTGCTTAATCTATGTTTTAGATGAACCCACCGACCCCGATGGTGGCTTCTACCCGAAGCTCGAAGAATGAAGACTCAGACCAAGACCAAGCTAGTGTAGTCCCAGTCAGACGACTGGTTCCCCCGTGGAGGGTTTGTTTTTAGATAAGGCTTCTCTAAGCCATTTGTTAAACTTGTCTGTACTCAGACCTACTTTGCTTCCGCTTGTCTGTTGTAATGTTGGATCACATGCTTGTGATCTCTGTGTGCACTCTGTAAGAGTTATTAATAAAGATGTATACTTTGTAGAGAATTGCAATGATACCTGCTGTTCATACAATGCATGTGTCTTGCGTGTATGTTTATAACATGCATGTCTTAGTATGGGTTTTCGAGACCTTAGTTGTGATCTGGCTGGCGGTCTTGCATACACCCAGTGGCCCTTAGATGTGCGCAGCTTGGGGCATCACGATGCGATTGTTTGAGACTCCGTCTCGTGCACACTTTGATGTATGATCGAGCCCGCCCTAGACCCCGACTAAGTGATCGGGCTGGAGTAAGTCTATGTAAGGGTTATGAGATAGTCGATAGTATGGTTGAGGCGACTTGTCTTTGAATATGGGAGTTCATCACCCATATCATTAGACTTGTGTGCGGACGATGAGGACCCATCTCAGTTGATCATCCGGCCTGGATGGGATGCCCCTCACGTACGATGCTTTCCGAGAACGTTCTGTGCTTGGCCTTGTCTGCTTAGACAAGTGGGTACGGTTCTCGGCTCTCCATATGACTATGTCGTAGCGGGACTTGCATACGCTAACCCCGGGTCCCGACAGACTTGGTATCAGAGCAGGACTGACTGTAGGATTATCAGCCTTGGCCGAAGTCGAGTCTAGCCTTCTATAGTTATATAGTTACTCTGGGTATATAAGGGAACAACGTAAGGCTTCTTTTTCTCCTTACCCTCATCAATCTGAGTTCTGAGTCACCCTTACCTTTTCTACGGGATGATAGGACTAGGCTCATCTATGTCTGAATAGAACATCTCGTTGATTTCCTCCTTATAGCCGTAGGATTGTTGTGGTTGTCCAGAGTCTCCGTGTTTTGAGTTCCTTGAGGAAGTTCTGTCCAATCTCCTCGAGGTTGTCTTGTTTTCCATCCCGGTGTAGCCGTTATGCTGCCGGAATTATCCCGTGTTTCTTTGATTCATTGCCTTGGCATTATAGTCTTCTCCTTCTGAAATCATATCCTTTTATCCTTGACTCCATCATACAACCTGTTCTGATTGTTGATTTTTATCACACAGGATGTCAGGTGGAACTCGTAGTGCTGTTCTTCGGAATCGAGACCGTGATCGGAATCGAAATGATGATGAACTTCCAACCCCGCCTTCTGCGGCGGAAATCATGATAGAAGCTGAGAGGAATAGACGTGATCAAACACGCCTTCTGGAGCTTATCGAGCAGAATACCGCCCACCATCGTAACGTGGTGGTCAGCATTCAGGACTTCATCCTCCTCAAGCCACCGGTATTCCGATGTTCTTCTGAGCCCCTTGAAGCTGATGATTGGCTCCGTTCCATCGAGCGTAAGCTTGACACAGCACATGTTGCTCCCGATGACCGAGTTGTTTTCGCGGTATACTTCTTGGAAGGTGCTGCTCTTCAGTGGTGGGAGAACTATGTTACAATGCAGCCAGATGGTCACGTAGTGACTTGGCAGGAGTTCTGTGTTGCCTTTCGAGGGTACCACATTCTGGATGAGTTGATGGAGCGCAAGAAGGAAGAGTTCTGCAATCTGAATCAAGGAGAGATGTCCATTTATGAGTATGTGAGGGAATTCAACCGTCTTGCTCGGTATGCCCAAGATGAGATCACCACCGATACCAGAAAGCAGGCAAGGTTCCGTAAGGGACTTAGCCCCATCCTCCGTCATGATCTCAACCTCATCGAATTTGCCACCTTTGAAGATTTAGTCAACAGATCCTTCAGAGCTGAGCATGGCAATGAAGTTTTCTAGAAGTCTCGCAAGCATGCTCTTGAGCTTGCCCCTTCTTCTAGTTCACGCCCTCAGAAACGCATGATCTAGATTCCTAACAGTTTGATCCACCAAAACAACCCACCGAGGCCATCCCTTGTGCCGCCTCGCCCACCAGCTCCACCAAACAACCCAGCTCCCCACACTATCTTTGGAGCTTGCTTTAGATGTGGCCAGCCTGGTCACTACTCTCGTGAGTGCCCCGTCAACCAAAATGCTCCACCCCATGCCAAAGGAAACCCCACTGTTCGTGCCAAACCACCCCCGAAGGTTTCCACTTCCAAGCCATCTACCTCAGAAAATCTTGGACGTGTGAACCAAATCTCAGCTGAGGAAACTGATGGTACTTCTGACGTCATTCTTGGTACGCTCCCAGTCAATTTTGTTCCCACTTCTGTCCTTTTCGATCCAGGAGCATCTCACTCATTCATGTCGGAAAGTTATGCACTTCGGCATGATGTATCCTTTGAAGAAATGTTCACCCCTATGATCATTCAAACTCCTGGTTCCAAATGGCAAACTAATAGAGTAAGCCATGGCAATCAAATTGCAATTGAGGGTTTAGTATTCCTTGCTTCACTCATAGCCCTCAAGTCTTCGGACATTGATGTCATCCTTGGTATGGATTGGTTATCAAGACAACATGCTTTTCTTGATTGTAAAGCCAAGTCAGTTAGACTTACCCACCCTTCAGGCCAGACAATAGATTACACCTCACCCAGAACAAGAAACCAAGTACAATCTTTGAATGTGCTTCCCCTTCCTGACCTTGAAGATATTCCGGTGGTTCGTGACTTCCCGGATGTCTTTCCTGAAGAGCTGCCGGGCATGCCACCCGACAGATGTGTAGAGTTCATAGTGGACCTTATACCAGGCACAGCCCCAATTTCCAGACGCCCATATAGAATGGCCCCACGTGAGTTAGCTGAGCTTAAAATCCAGCTTGAAGCTTCATTGGCAAAAGGCTTCATCCGCCCTAGCTCATCGCCATGGGGTTGCCCCGTTCTGTTCGTAACGAAGAAAGATGGAACAGAAAGGATGTGCGTAGACTATCGCCCGCTAAATTTAGCGACGATAAAGAACAAGTACCCATTGCCCAGGATCAATGATCTTTATGATCAACTTGCAGGATCCTCTGTCTTCTCCAAGATGGATTTGAGATTAGGTTATCATCAAATCAAAATCCGAAACGAGGACATTCCCAAAACGGCTTTTACTACTCGTTATGGTCTTTACGAGTACACCGTCATGTCCTTTGGTTAAACCAATGCCCCCGCCACTTTCTCACGCATGATGAATTCGATCTTCATGGAGTACTTAGATAAATTTGTTGTGGTTTATCTTGATGACATTCTCATCTACTCGAAGAACGAAAAAGAACATGCCGAACACCTAAGGCTGGTATTGATGAAACTTAGAGAGCATCGCTTGTATGCTAAATTCTCCAAGTGTGAATTTTGGCTACCAGAAGTGACCTACTTAGGCCACGTGATTTCTGCAAAAGGCATTGCTGTGAATCCCGAGAGAGTTCAGGCCGTCCTTGACTGGACTCCACCTGAATCGGTTAAGCAAGTTAGGAGTTTTCTTGGCCTAGCCAGCTATTGCCGTCGCTTCGTCGAGAACTTTTCTAAAGTTGCAAAGCCTCTAACTGAACTCCTCAAGAAAGATAAGAAATTCTTATGGACTCCCAAGTGCGAGGAAAGATTTCAAGAGCTAAAAAGAAGATTGACTTCTGCACCTGTACTTGCACCTCCAAACACCAAAAAGGATTTCGAGATCTATTGTGACGCATCACGACAAGGGTTAGGATGCATACTTCTGCAAGATCGACATGTGGTAGCTTATGCTTCATGCCAGTTGCGGCCACATGAAGAGAACTATCCTACCCATGACCTTGAACTCGCTGCCGTAGTTCATGCCCTAACAACTTGGCGACATTACCTCCTTGGTAATCGTTGTGAGATTTATTCCGACCACCAAAGCCTCAAATACATTTTCACCCAGCCAGATCTTAATCTCAGGCAAAGACGCTGGATTGAGTTGATAAAAGATTACGACGTAGGAATTTCTTACACCCCAGGCAAAGCCAATGTCATGGCTGATGCACTAAGTCGTAAGTCGTATTGTAACAACCTCATGTTACAACAGTATCAACCACTTCTTCATGAGGAATTTCGCAAGTTCAATCTTGAGATTGTTCCTCATGGCTATCTTTCTACCTTGGTGGCGAAACCAACTCTTGAGGATCAAATCATAGTTGCCCAAAGGCGTGCACGAGGTGTTCGCCGGATCAAGGAGAACATTGCTAGCGGAGTTGCTAAATGTTTCTCCACAGATAGCAAGGGAACGGTATTCTTTGGAAATCGTTTGGTAGTACCTAAGAATAGGGAACTAAGGCAACTCATCCTCAAGGAAGCCCATGACACACCCCTCTCGATTCATCCCGGTAGCACAAAAATGTACCGAGATCTACGCCAGAGATTTTGGTGGACTAGGATGAAGAGAGACATTGCTCGATTTGTTGCCGAATGTGATGTTTGTCGTCGCATTAAGGCAGAACATCAAAGACCTGCTGGTACACTTCAACCTTTGTCTATTCCCGAGTGGAAATGGGACAAAGTCGGAATGGATTTCATCACCGGCTTTCCCAAAACCCAGAAAGGAGACAATGCCATATTCGTTGTCATAGATAGGCTTTCCAAAGTTGCTCACTTCCTTCCGGTTCGTGAGTCTATAACTGCTCGCCAGTTAGCGGACTTGTACATCTCTAGAATTGTATCCCTTCATGGTGTTCCTTTGGAGATCAATTCTGATCGCGGTAGCCTTTTCACCTCTAGAGTTTGGGGAAGCTTTCAGAATGCTATGGGAACTCATCTCTCCTTTAGTACAGCTTTCCATCCTCAGTCTAGCGGTCAAGTCGAAAGGGTTAACCAAATTCTTGAAGACATGCTCCGAGCTTGTGTTATCTCATTCGGAAAGAATTGGGAGAAGTCTCTTCCATTTGCCGAATTTGCTTATAACAATAGTTTTCAATCTAGTCTGAACATGGCTCCTTTTGAACTCCTTTATGGACGACGATGTCGAACACCACTAAACTGGTCAGAAACCGGTGAAAGACAATTCTTTGGACCGGACATGATCAAGGAAGCAGAAGAGCAAGTTCGCATTGTTCGTGATCAATTGAAAGCAGCCCAGTCTCGTCAGAAAAGCTACTATGATCGTCATCATAGGCAAGAGAGCTACAATCTGGATGAGAAGGCTTACCTTCGGGTTACTCCTCTGAAGGGAACCCAACGTTTCGGTATCAAAGGCAAGTTGGCCCCACGTTACATCGGACCTTTCCGCATTATTGCTAAACGTGGAGAAGTTGCCTACCAACTTGAACTACCCCCGCACCTCTCCCGAGTACATGATGTATTCCATGTGTCCCAACTCAGGCGTTGCTTCAAGGACCCCATCCGCGAAGTCGACCATGAAACGCTTGATCTCCAAGATGACCTTTCCTATCGAGAATACCCCGTTCGTATTCTTGATTCCGCAGAGCGTGTCACTCGTCGTCAGAAGATTAGGTTTCTGAAAGTGCAGTGGTCACACCACTCTGAAAGAGAAGCTACGTGGGAAAGAGAAGACCGTCTCAGTGCCGAGTACCCCACCTTCCTCCCGCAGACTTCTGAATCTCGGGACGAGATTCTTCTGAGTGGGGGCGAGTTTTCAGAACCCTCTGTTAGGTAATGTGCTAGGATCTTTTTCACTTTGCATTCATGAAAGAAATCAAAGGAATTTCATTTTCAAAATCAAAATGGGAGAAGGAACCCCCCCAGATGAATTAATTCAAAAGGCCAGATAAAAATCTTCTCCAAAAATTCATGTTAGATTTTTGAAAAGTCTTATAAATGAGTGTGATCACATATCAAGTGATGTGGGACCCACCCCATGCTCATAGATTTTTCAAATATTCAAACAGTGCCTTGGATTTAAAGAAATACCCCTATTTGATTTAAAATTCAAATCAGTTGAATTTTAAAAATGTTGAAACTTTATAAGTGGCTAGTCTATATTGTTATGAGGCCATATAAAAAATTTCAGCATTTAATAAAATGCCTAGCTAATTATTTTAGCACAGCAAAACAAATGGCAGAAAGAAAAACAGAAAGAAAAGAGAAGGGGGCTTACCTGCAACGAGGGCCGACTAGTTCCCCACCGGCCCAGCCCACCTCCCCTCCCTGTCGTCTTCCTCAGGCGGCAAGCACCTCGGTGGCCGGCATGCCATGGCCGCCACGCCACCTGCTTGCCTGGCGCCTCCCGAGCCCTCTAGACACGTCCTGGAGACGCCTCGCAGCCGCCCCAGTTCATTCCCCCCCTCCTCATCGTCTTTCCCTTCCTCTCTCGCCCGATTCGTCGACGCCCGAGAAGACGTGGCCGGGTTAAGTTAACCCCCTAATCCCTCCCTGGTGTCACTGACCAGTGGGCCCAGTGGCTTAATTAAGCCACTGGATTAAATTAACCCAGCGGATTAAATCAACCAGTCACTGACACCCTGGACCCACATGTCAGCCCCCCCCCTGACGCCAGCATGTTGTCAGCATGACGCAATAAGTCATTTAAATGAATTTCCAGAAAATCAAATTGAATTAAAGAATTCCAAAAAATACCCCAAACTTTGGAAATTCATAGCAAATTCATATTAACTCCAAATTGGACAAATTATATATGAAAAATGATCAGGAGAAAATAAGCTATCCAAAAATTCAACTTTAAACTATGTTTGAGTTGATTTTAAAATGGGACCAGTAGCATATGTCATTTGATTTATTTGGAATTAATTCAAATTCAAATCAAATGATCTTGCAACTTGGACCATGGAATTATGCTACAATTCAACCACACTTCAGAGGCATATCATACACATTTTCCAAAAGGTTCAATATGATCAAACAATGTCACATGCAACTTGACTAAGTTGAATTCAAATGTGGAATTTGAATTTGCAATTCAATTTGCAATATACTCCATTTAAATGGAATTGCTTCACACATCGAAGCATATACATCAAGTTTCAATCTTATTCATGTGATTGTGCATTGTACATTATGTTGATCCTATGATTGTCATGTTGCTGATAGAAGTGGAGCCGGAACCCGAGGTCACCCCCTTTGTTGAAGACCCCGAACCCGAACCTCGTCAGCAAGGCAAGCAAACCCCCATTGATCATGTCGATAAAATCCCACTTCCCTCTCATGTCTCGCTTATGCATTGTTTAGGATGATCACCATGATTCGTTTCTACCGCATAGATGAACCCATTCCTTTGCATGACCTATCCTTTTGTCACAGTAGTAAGCAAACCACAATCCTAGCAAATGTAGGAGTTGATTGATATCATGTGGCCCCTGCAAATGATTATCGCTTATTGCATGCTTAGTATGTTATCATGATGATACTGTGATGTGAGTCGGGATGGTGGTGATCATGATGATGATGGTAGAAAAGTGTTGGTGAATCGACCCTAATACAAGGTGAACGATGAGAGGCTGTGTAGGAGTACACGGTGGGTTGTCTCGTTGAACACCGCCCTAAGTCCGAGTTCTTGTGTGGTGATCCAAGATGAAGAGTACAACCACACATTGGGCTCACTGACCCATCTCAACCTATTAACTCATCCCTTTCGATGTCCAGATGTCGCAATAGTTCGGAGTTCTGGTAGGTCTGTGGCCTGGATGCTAAGTGAGAGAACGGCTCATCCGAGACCGGCTTATGCACCACGCACACATCACTTGGATCCACTTCGGTAAACCGGCCGGGTTCACGATAGTGGTAGCCAACCCAAGTAGGCGGCTTTCTTGGACTAGATAGGCTATGAGGTAACAGTTGTGGTGAGCATCCTCGCCGACACTTCTTGAACGGTGTCGAGTACAAAGGCGGTAAATGATGATCATGTGTTTGTAGAGGTACACCCCTGCAGGGTTAACAAAACTATTCGAATAGCCGCGTCCGCGGTTATGGACTGCTTGGAAAGCTTAGCTTGATTATTAGACAACTTGAACCGGATACTTCTAAAACACACCAAGATAAGTGTGAGTGCTATGGCGTGCTTTCTCGTGGGGAAGTCGAGGAAGGCACCATAGTGGTGTAATTGGTTGGAGAAAGTAGTGGACTCGTGTACGCTTCTTACCTCAAGTATGGTACTCGTAGTTCAGGACTAGCCAAGTCAAAGCTGGCACTTCTGCAAGTGAAACCCCACCTCCCTTTACCTTGATACATATGCATGAGTAGTATAGCTCCTATGTAAGTCTTGCTGAGTATGATTTTGGACTCACGTTTGCTTAATCTATGTTTTAGATGAACCCACCGACCCCGATGGTGGCTTCTACCCGAAGCTCGAAGAATGAAGACTCAGACCAAGACCAAGCTAGTGTAGTCCCAGTCAGACGACTGGTTCCCCCGTGGAGGGTTTGTTTTTAGATAAGGCTTCTCTAAGCCATTTGTTAAACTTGTCTGTACTCAGACCTACTTTGCTTCCGCCTGTCTGTTGTAATGTTGGATCACATGCTTGTGATCTCTGTGTGCACTCTGTAAGAGTTATTAATAAAGATGTATACTTTGTAGAGAATTGCAATGATACCTGCTGTTCATACAATGCATGTGTGTTGCGTGTATGTTTATAACATGCATGTCTTAGTATGGGTTTTCGAGACCTTAGTTGTGATCTGGCTGGCGGTCTTTCATACACCCAGTGGCCCTTAGATGTGCGCAGCTTGGGGCATCACGATGCGATTGTTCGAGACTCCGTCTCGTGCACACTTTGATGTATGATCGAGCCCGCCCTAGACCCCGACTAAGTGATCGGGCTGGAGTAAGTCTATGTAAGGGTTATGAGATAGTCGATAGTATGGTTGAGGCGACTTGTCTTTGAATATGGGAGTTCATCACCCATATCATTAGACTTGTGTGCGGACGATGAGGACCCATCTCAGTTGATCATCCGGCCTGGATGGGATGCCCCTCACGTACGATGCTTTCCGAGAACGTTCTGTGCTTGGCCTTGTCTGCTTAGACAAGTGGGTACGGTTCTCGGCTCTCCATATGACTATGTCGTAGCGGGACTTGCATACGCTAACCCCGGGTCCCGACACTCACGATCTTATTCTTGCCCTTCTTTGTCGTGGTTGAATAATTTAGGCCCGGGACACCTTCACTTTTCCTCTTGAACGGGAGGATACCTTTCTTCAGTAGGGTTGTGGTGTATGTATCCTGAGCGGCGTATTCATCCTCCATCTTCGGGTCGCCGTACTTGTCAAAGTCTTGCTCGTTGGCGACTCCATCCATTCCGATGATGTTACTTTTGCCTCTCCTCACTACAACGCGGCTCGGCTTTGATGGGTCGGTAATGAAGAAGCATTGGTCCACTTAGCTAGCCAGTAACCATGGCTCATTTTTCGCGGTGACGTTTGCGCCCGCAGACTTGGATTTGGCTTCGGGTATAACCATGGTGGTGAAGTACCGGTCTTCTTTTACGACGATCTTGGCCCATCTCACGCGGAACATCAGCACCTTCTCTCCACAGTAGTCGAGCTCCCATATGTCCTCGATCCTTCCATAGAATCTTTCCTTGACATCATCGGTGTAGAATTTCCCCGTTACCCCTGAGTTCTGGTAATCGCAGTTATTGTCCTTTTCCTCCGGGTAGAATGTATAGTCTTTCATATCATACGCTTGATAGGTCATCAGGTTGCGTGCAGCACCCTGTGACAAGGTGAATATCAGCTTTTCGTCCTCGGAAGCGTTCCTTCGCGGGGGATTAGCACGAAGCTCGTCCCTGAACCAAGTCATGAAACCGGAGTTGTGCTCTTTGATTAGTCGTGGATCTCGGTCCGTTATCTGCAGGCCCTGGTCACTGTACTTCTTCCTGATTAAATCCTTGTGCTTTACTATCCAAGGATCGACCAGATGGATGTGTTGTAGCGCGACTAGGCTTGCTCTTTCAAAGTCGATGTCTCGACCGTCAAAGTTGACATGCATTGCGCGGCTTCCCTCATGGTGACCACACCCATCGGTCCTGCCAAAGTGCTTGTTGACGGCCAGACCAACAGGGTTCTCGGTGTTGAGATAATTCGTGCAAAAAGATATGCACTCTTTGGTTAGAAAGCCCTTCGCTATGCTTGCATCTGGAAGGGACCTGTTACGAACGTATTTTTTGATGTGTCCATTCATCCTTTCGAACGGCATCATGCTGCGCAGAAACGCAGGCCCGAGTTGGATGATATCCTCCACGCCGTGGATCAGCAGATGCACCATAATGTCGAAGAACGCGGGCGGAAAATAAATCTCAAGCTCGCATAGTATGAGCACGATCTCCTCCTGTAGCCTTTTGAGTTGCGTAGCGCAAATCGACTTCCGGGATATGACGTCAAAAAAGTTGCAAAGGCCAAACAACGTTTTACGGACGTGCTCGTCCATTATCCCTCGGATTGCAACCGGGAGAATCTGCGTCATCAGCACGACACAATCGTGAGATTTCATCCCGTTGAAATGCTGCTTCGCCTCGTCTAGGTATCTGCTTATCTTCCCCGCGTAGTCGTTCGGAAATTTTACTCCTATGAGGCAGTGGATAAACCGCTTGATCTCCTCCTCGCATAGAGTGAAGCATGCCGGGGGGCAGTGGTCAATATCGGTCTTCTTCTTGGTCGCCCTTTTTCGTTTGCGAGAGTTTTGCGTTTCCGTATCCTCTTCCTCCTTCGTCTCATCATCGACGTCACTAGGGGGGTGAAGTTCCCTCCTGATGCCCATAAATTTCAAGTCATTCCTTGCTTTTGGCCCGTCCTTGGTCTTCTCCGGCATGTTGAGCAGCGTGCCAAACAAGCTCTCGCACACGTTCTTTGTGATATGCATGAGATCAAGGCTATGAGGACTGCGGAGGAGACTCCAGTATTCCAAATCCCAGAAAACAGACCTCGCTTTCCATACCCTCATCAACGGCTGAGTCTTCTTTTTTTTCTTTCCCAACGCGGGGCACTCTTTCCAAGTTTTCAGCAAGTTGTCGATTTCTTTGCCGCTCCTTCGAGCTGGGGGTGCTCGGAGCTCCTCGCTTCCATCGAACAGATGTCCCTGTTTTCTCCACGCGTGTTTCTTGATAAGCCACCTCCGAGACCCCTGGAACACGGTTTTTGAAGATCCGGGATCTTTTGGTAGCTGGCGGTACGTTGTATTATCCATGCACCTAACGCATGCACAGAATCCTTGGACCACCTGCCCTGAGAAATATCCGTATCCGAGATAGTCATGCGCCGTCGTGATCACCACGGCTTTCATTGGGAAATATTATTTTGCCACGGCGTCCCACGTATTGACTCCGTCTTTCCATAACGTTTCTAGCTCCTCTTTCAATAGCTGCAGATATAGATTGAGGTCCGTACCTGGTTGTTTCGGCCCTTGAACTAGCATACACATTGTTATGTACTTTTTCTTCATGCACTTCCAGGGGGGAAGGTTGTATATGCATACAAACACGGGCCAGGTACTGTGTGTGCTTCTCTGGCCTCCAAACGGATTGACTCCATCGGCGCTCACACCAATCCTGAGGTTCCTTGGTTCTTTCCCAAAATCTGGGTATTCGAGGTCCAACGCAGTCCATTGGCTACCAACTGAAGGGTGCCTCAGCATGTCCTCCTTTTCCGGATCCGGGTTCGGGTCATCCTCTTTTAGCTTCTTTCTATCTGTGTGCCAGGTCATGAGCTTTGCTTCCTCGGGATCTACGAAATACCTCTGCAGACGAGGAGTGATCGGAAAGTACCATACCACTTTTCTAGCAACTTTCTTCCCTCTCTTGTATCGACTAACACCGCACACCGAACAATTGGTTTTATCTTCGTCCTCACCCCAATAGATCATGCAATCATTTATGTAGACGTGGTATTTAACGTGCGGAAGATAGAGAGGGAAAAGGACTTTCTTGGCCTCAGCGATACTAGTTGGGCACGTGTTGCCCTTCGGAAGACGATCGTGCCAGAATGCCATGTTATCATCGAAGCTTTCGTCAGTCCATTTGTGTTTTGCCTTCATCTCCATAGCCCCAAGTGTTACATTCAAGCGGGTATCCCCATCGTTGCATCCTTCCTACAACTTCGTAATCGCGTCTTTCTCGAGTTCCGCCATCTTGGCTTTCTCTCTAGCTGCACCTCTTGCGTTCAACGCCTCTTTGACAAATAGCTCTTGACCATGAGGGTTCCGCACCCAGCTTGAATCCTCATCATGTCTGACATCTTGATCTTCATGTCCGGCATCTTGATCTACATGATCCGCTTCGGCATCTTCTTCATGATCATGTACGGGATGATTTTCGTCTTCTCGCCCGCCGCTGTTGTCTGGTTGCCCTTCCTCATTTACTGGCGCCCCACCATTGACGTCCTCCTCCTCACCAGCTTCATCACTTATCCATCATGTGTATCCATCCATCAAACCATTACGCTTCAGGTGTCTTCTCAATATTTCGGAATCAGGCTCGGTCACGCACTGCAGTTTGCATCTCCGACACGGACATCTTATATCCGACCTATTATTCCTTAGCATGTCGTTTGTCGCACATTGCATCCACCTAGCCACTGTGATATCGCTCAGCATCTCGCGGACCATGGTCGATCACCTGCGTGCACGGAGAGAGCAACACAATTATATATCACAGTCGTCGCCGAAAAAATTCGGCATGACCTTCCCTAATAATGCATGGGAGCATGCGGAGAGTGCTCCAGAAATTTGCCGAAACGGAAATGAATCGACATTTCGGCAAAACATTGGCCACTCAAGATTCACATATACATCAAACCACCATAAGCTTCACATATACATCAAACCACCACAAGCTTCACATATACATCAAACCCAAGCTTCACATATACAACAAACCCCGAGCTAATAAAGGCAAGTATATGGGTCATAAATGGAACAAAAGAGTTTGGGAGGAGGTCCACTTACTTCAATATGAAACAAAATAGATGTATTTCCAAGTATCGATGGATAAATGGAAGAAATGAGGTGGGGAGGAGGAGAAAACCGAATAGATCTAGGGTGAGAAGAGTGGATCTAGTTTGAGAATTGTGTGGAGTGAATGAGAGGTGGTAGGTGGGGTGGAGTAGATAAGGGCAGCTCTAGGCATTTAGTGGCGCATATAGCAAGATCAGTGGTGGCGCATTGGCGAAATGCGCCACCCCTAAGCTCTTGTGGGTGGCACATTCCCACAATGCGCCACCCCTAAGGACCTTATGGGTGGCGCATTACAGAATGCGCCACCCCTAAGCTCTTAGGGGTGGCGCATTTTGGAAATGCGCCACCTATAAGGTTCTTAGGGGTGGCGCATATTACTAAATGCTCCACGTATAAGATCATCCAGGCTGGCCCACTCTTAGGGGTGGCGCACTGGGAAATAATGCGCCACCCCTAAGGTCTTATGGGTGGCGCATTGTTTTTCCAATGCGCCACCCCTAACAGATGGTGGCGCATGGCCTGTTATATGCGCCACTAATAAGCTTTCCATGTATAGCTATTTACCTAGTAGTGATACCTAGAAAGCTAGAAGATGGTTGGGATCCTATGATTAAAATTAAGTTGAATAACTTTTCTTGCTATGCTTTATGTGATGTTGGAGCTAGTACCTCCGTTATGCCCAAAAGAATTTATGATATATTTAAATTAAAACCTTTTGATACTTGTTCTTTTGGTGTTCATCTTGTCAATTATTCCGTAAAGAAACCTTTGGGGAAGATCGATGATGTTCTTATCATTGTCAATGACAATTATGTTCCCGTTGATTTTACTATTATGGACATTGAATGTGAACCTTCTTGTCCAATTATTTTGGGACGTCCTTTTCTTCGCACCGTGGGTGCTATTATTGATTTGAAATAAGGGATTATAAAATTCCAATTCCCTCTCAAGAAAGGGATGGAACATTTCCCCAGGAAAAAGATTAAGTTGCCTTTTGAGTCCGTCACACGGGCTAGTTATTTTCTTCAAAAGACTTCATTTATTTGCATTAAGCCTAGCTAATGGCTTTAAAGAAGCGTTTTCGGGAGGCAGCCCACAACGAATTTAGGATTTCCTTTTTGTTTTTATTCTGTTTTTAGTGGTCTTGATGATTGTTACTACTGTAGCAACATCATTGTATCTTTACTTTACAAGCTTTGTGCCATTTATAGCCTCATATGACAAGGGAAGTGAAAGTTGTGACATGCTGTCCAGAAAACAGATTCTGTCTTCGTGACTAGAAAAATCATGGAAAAATCCCAGTTCATCTTTTTGACACAACATGCTCTATACAATTACGGAACTTTCGTATGTTCTGAGTTTTTTTATTTGAGTTGCAGAAGTATCCCTAAAAAATTCTTTTCTACCTGCTGGTCTGTTTTTCACAGATTCTGTCCTGTTTTGCCTTTTCTTCGTTTTGCAAACCTTAAGCTTGATTTTTCTTTGCAAAAACTTTTTGGCAATCCTGAGAAACAGTAGCTCTTCAAGAATATATTTATTTCCAGTAGAGGAAAAATTATTTTATTATGGGTACTAACCTCGCTAATCAGATTGTGATGAGTTATGTATGAAGGGAGTTTTCAAGTGTGCGAGGGAAGATGACGAAAGAAGATTCAGGAGTGTCAAGCGCTCAAGCTTGGGGATGCCCCCATGCATCCCCAAGAAATATTCAAGGAGACTCAAGCATCTAAGCTTGGGGATTCCCCCGTGAATCCCTTTGTCCATCAACAATTATCAGTTCGTCTCTCGTTTCACTATATTTTTATCACTTAATGCATTATGTGCTATGCTTGGAGTTTCTCGCACTTAGGTTTTATTTTTAGTTTTGTTTATCTTTGCTTTCTGTTCATAACAAGTTAGAACCCAGCTTTCTTTGTGTGCGAGAGAAACACGCTCCACTTTCAAAATCTAGAACACATCATAGGATTTTTCATGCCTATATCTTTGCTGTGAGTGTTCTTTATCTTTTTCATAGCTACTGTCATGTTTAGCTCTTAGTTTTCATTGCTTATATTTTTAAGAGATTTTGTTTAGTTTGTTGTTGTAACTCTCTTGAGTTTTCATGTTTATCTTGTTTAGAGAGTTTGCCTGTTGCACTGATTTTTGTGTCTTGACTTGAAGTAGGTAGTTGAGGTTTCTATTCTTTTGTAGTAGTAACTTGCAATAGTTTTGAGGTATTGTTTTGCGTAATGTTTGGAGTTTTGGTGTCAAGAGCTTTAGCCTATTAGTGATAGATGTCGTATTTTGGGTAATCCGTGTTTATTTTCAAAACCTACAAAATTAGTTGACAACTCTAGCTACTAGATGGATCACTACTCTTCTGAGAGGTCGAATATTAGAGTACACTCACGTACCATGAGTGGAGGATGCGCAAGGATCACCAAACCCCCATACACTCCTCCTCGGGGTACTTGTCTCTTTGTGAAACCCCCTTATTAGATTGAGAGTTACCGATAATAAGTGCATGAGTTATTCGGACTAATGTGAGTATTCGAAAGTTGACACTTCCACCTTCCCATATTTTTCTAGCCTCTCCTGTGTCGTGCATTGCCTCCTTCTCACTCCGAGAGTTGGCGTCCACCTTCGCCGGGACATCCAAACCCTTGGCATGATACGCTCTGTCATCATAAACCTCCTTATATCCTTCCTCAAAACAGCCACCATACCTACCTATCAAGGCAGTTCCATAGCCTTTTCGAGATATATTGCCATGAAACATCCATCTTCTCATGACTTGATCTTCATGTCATACATGCTACTTTCTTCATCGATGAGCTGCATGCTAGTTGGGCCTTGCCCTAATCATTGATACATGACGCGCTAGTATCATTCCATATCCTGCTACCATGATAGTTACATCTTGTTTATGATATGAGTACTTTTGTAAAGTGTGAAAGATCTTCTATACTTTTTGTAATATATAGAGTGTTGACCCTAAAGTGAGGAAAAGATCCCAAAGTGGACAAATTAAAATATCCCAAAAAGGACAAAATTAAAAGATCCCAAAGAGGAAAAATGAGAGAAATAGAAAGAGCCATTGAGGCCACAAAAAAAATACAAAAAAATAGAAAAAAGAGAAAAAGAAATAAAAAGAGAGAAGGGGGCACACTACTATTCCTTTTTTGAGAGATCCACACTCGTACTCCCTCTTATGCATTGTACTCCATAGAGATTATCATTCATGCATATAGCTATGTGGGGACCTTCACACTATAGAACCTGGCTTGTATATTCCAATGATGAGCCTCCTCAAATGAGCTCTAGGTCTTCTTGAGCAAGCAAGTTGGATGCACCCCCACTAGTTCCATTAGAGAGCTTACCTTAGCTCAGATGTGCATCCATTGCATGGCAATCCATACTCCTCACATCATATCTATCATTTGGCTTTCTCGCCTATGATTGTACTCATTGATGCGAGCCTTTCACACCTTTTTGTCTTCCTCCTCCACCATATTCTCTCTTTGCCATCCTAAGTGTCAACTTTCTTTCTTACGATCATCCATTGCATGAGTGCTCAAAATATCAAAAAGGAGTGGATCATTTTGACTTGTACCTGGCTAGTGATATGGGGATGAGTCAACATAAGATTCCAAAGAAGACCAAGTGTGAAACTTTAGTAGATTGAGTTCTCAACACAAAAATACTTTTTCTCGTATATCCCTATCCCCTTTCTTACTCGCAAACGCCATTTGGAGACATTCGAGTCACGGACAGCGAGAGCTCTTGAACCTTTATGTTCTTATGTTGCTTATTTCAATGCTAAATATAGAATCTTGCCTGTTATGACTTGAATTGAATTACATGCCTTGATTGCTTACTTAAAAGTTCTTATATGGTTGTTAGCATGTCACCACAGAAATTATGCTTTTATCATTTACCTAGTCGAGGACAAGTAGGAATTAAGCTTGGGGATGTTGATACGTCCAAAACGTATCTATAATTTTTGCTTGCTCCATGCCTCTTTTGTGTGATATTGCTATGATATTGATGAACTTCCATACACTTTTGATCATATTTGGACTAACCTATTAACTCAGTGCACCCCAGTGCCAGTTCCTGTTTTCTGCTGTTTTTCTATTTCAGGTTTCCCCCATATTAAAAGTTCTCCAAAAATTCGGGAAAATACAATAAAAATCAGCTTAGAAGAAGCTTCGGGAATCACCGAGGGGGGGCCATAGGGGACCCACCAGGGCCCCAGGCGCCCTCCCGGCGCGCCCTAGGGTGGGGCCGCGCCAGGGGGCCGCCTGGACCCCTGGTGGGCCCCCTGGCTGCCCCCTTCGCCTATTTATTCCTTGTGATGTGAAACCCCCGTGACGGGAACCCTTTTTCGCGATCTCTCCTCTGTTCTGCCGCCGCCGCGCTTCCAAGATCGGGAGCACCAGAAGACCATGGGTCTATGATCAGTAGCTATGTGATGTTCTCTTCTTCCCGGCACCCTGCCGGAGGGAGGAATCACCTCCGGGAGCTTCTCCACCACCATGGATGCTTCCCGGATGAACCGCGAGTAGTCCACCTTGGACCATGGGTCTATGATCAGTAGTTATGTGATGTTCTCCTCCCCTATTTGTTCTTCATGGATTAGACCTCGTGAGCTGCCCTACATGATCGAGGCACTTATGTAATATTTCTACTGTTGCTATGCTGAGTTTGCTGGGATCCGATGGATTATGAGATTATGTTCAGATTGTGTTTGAGTAATATATTTGATTCTCCTCTTTTATATTTATGTTCTAGAGTAATTTTTGCATGTTCTCCGTTGTTGTTTATTGCTTTGGCCAAGTAGTAGGTAGTGACTCCAAGAGGGAGCGTTATGCATGATTGTGGGTTCATGGCCCCTGATGACTAGCTTGAGTGACAGAAACATGAGTCTAGGGGATGTGTTGTTGCCACAAGGGGGAAAACAAAGGTGCTTGTACTTGCGGTTGCAAGGATTGTTTACTTTACGCAAAGTTCTTTAATGCAGTTGTCTGTTGCTTTGAGTTTACACTTTGGGTGGGATTCGCAACTTAATACCAGCGAGAGGTTCTAGATAGATATCTCAAGGTGGATGATTAGTAGGTAGATGCAGATGGATTTCGTTCTACTTGTCTTGGCGTACCGCCCATGCTTTTGAGCCTCTTCCTTTCTTTATAGCATAATTAGCATTGGTTTGCGCACATAATCCTGTCAATTACCCAGCTGTAATTTGTTTACCTCGCATAGCTATTTTATCGTGTTTTGGGAGAGAGACATCACTAGTGAACATCATAGGACCCCGATCCATATTTCCAACACTGTTTACACCCGCTATCAATTTACTGCTTTATTTCCTTTTCCGTTGCTATCACTATCATTATTATCCCGTGCGTTTAATCCTTTGTAAACAACTCCTCTGTAAGGACGGAGGAATTGACAACTCCTCTGTACTCGTTGGGAAGCAAAGTTATTTGCTGTGTGTGCAGGTCCAGGTGAAGTAAGCAACCTTAAGTTGTGAACGGCGCCATTGTTCACTTCACCACCTTCTTGTATCCGTCGGAGTCCTACTGGTTCGATACTCAACCTTAGCATCTTCGCTAAGGGAAATTGGTGCTATCTAAATCTCAACCTTCCACTTTGGGTAACCAGCGAGGGGGCGTTAATTCATACCATCAAAGAATTCTTTGCAGCATCTTTTCCCACAGCCTTGCGTACAACTAGATCATGCTTAGCTAAGAATTCACGAACTTCTAAGAAATTTCCTTTATTGTACGAGCTCTTTGACTCACCCTCTAAAAGGCAATCCTTGCTTCAGCAATAATCTAGTTGTGTCAATAGAGGCATTAAGTCGAGAAAAATATGCAACCTTCAAAGCTTCTTTTTGAACCTGAATAGCGACATCAATGTGTTGATATTTTTTCTAAAAATCAAGACATTTTTTCATTGCTTGATTATGAACACTTCCCACCTCACCAACGTGTTCTTTTAACCTTGATTTCATGTTACAACCCTTCCAACCATTCACAACGAATGCCTCATACCCAGATCCTTTTTTGTGGCCTCGATCTCTAAATAAGAAGCAAGAAAAACAATACGCTCATTTTGTCTCGTTGCTGCATTCAAGCCACCTCCCAAATTCATCAAACCAATCAGGATTAAACTTTCTCTGTTTACCACCAAAATCTGAGGATTCAAAATCTATGTCTCTTGGCTGACAAGGTCCATTCAGCAAATATTTTCTTCTTACTAGATCTTTCAAATTAGGATGATAATGTTCTATCAACTTCCTTTTGCCCGGATCATATTGAATCTTCTCTTCCCAATTTATGACTTCCGAGACATCCTGTGATGATGCTTTTATTTTGATAACAAACATGTCCATATTATCTGTATAGACAAATAAAAATCACAGATAAGACATGAAGACTTGTACAGACAAATAGAATTTATCCTAATTAGATTTTGTGATCCTAGAAAATGCTCAATGCTTTCAACAGAGAAAGACTCAAGATTCAAAAAGTTGCAGATTTACCAAGAGCCGGATCCGTTGCTGGCGTGTGTCATTCGCTCGCGTGCGTCATCGCCGGCTCACTGCGTGAAGATCACTGATGACCTGCGGCGTCCGACACCCTGTCGCTTGCCGCTGGGTACGCAACGGCAACGCGTGAAAAGTATGGAAGCTGACTCTTGATGGATACATTAGGTGGAGGCTTTGGTTTAGATTCACGTACATGAAGTCAGGAGGTGGACCGGCAGCCAATCGAACTGCGCTCCCATGTGCTCCGTGCGTGAGGAGGGGATTTGGGCTTGGGCCAGTGCGAACGTGGCTAAAAAATACAGACCCTCCTGATGCACTGTTCTTGGGCCACCCTGATGCACTGGGCCTTATTAAATAATAGTTACTACTAGAAATTTTTTGGACCGGTATTGCTCGGCATACGGGTCGGCCCAATGGGCTCCGCCCTTGGCCGAGCGGGCAGGGAGCGCATGAACGTGTCATAAACATTGCATTCGGGAAAGATATGGAGATCGTCGACCTGACAAGATCCTCCTCCACAAGTGGCACCTACTGAGAGCACAAAGGATCTGCGATGGTAAAACTTTGACGCCCGACGATCGAGTATAAGCACGACAGCGTTAACGAATAACTTAAGGGTGATAGCTATATTATGCAGTTCATAACTATATATGTGTGTGTAATAGTAAATTGTTTGTAAATTATTGCTTTTGAGCATGATTGGTGATGTTTAATATATGGCTGGATCTATGTTGATTTCCCTATGTATTGTGATGGCAAATGAAGTTGCCTTCCGGTCATGTATGATTTTGACTTGTGATGTTGATGGTGATCAACCAGTCATGGGTTCGTGGCATTTCAATGTAGTTATGTTTTCAATCTGAAAATTGAAATTAAACAGAACGAAAACTCCCGTCATACGGTAAAGCACACGGTTCATGTGGTACAACTGTTTTCTTAACCTATACCCTGCGAAATTAGCCCGTGCATACTGATTGGCCAAAACACAGCACCACGGATCGCACGCCCTGCACCGTCCAATGCTCACGGATCGAACGGTCACCAATGAACCAACATCATGTTATTGTACTTCCGGTGGATATTGTATTTAACTCTTTTTATGGTTTGTAAGAGCAAAAAAATGTTTGAAAATACCAAAATAACATATAATGCATCCAAATTCGAAGACATATCATGTATAGACACGTGGCAGTTGTGAAAAAAATCAACCACAATCGACGAAGTAACGATACAATCTACTTTTAACCCGGACATTTTACGACTCGTTCCATACATATCGAAACCATGGTCCTTCGTGTGAGATGCCCCCGTTTTGCAAGCCGATCGCATGATAACCTTTCTCAAAATGTCTAAAAGTTTTACCACATCGTTGTTTTAACTTATCATGGCGTCACGCAGAGTCTCATATATTTCTGAGCGATTCTCAATTTTTTGTAATTTAAAAAACAACGACCTCAATGTTTCTGGGTTGAAAGACGTGACCAAGGTGCAGCAAGTTTGTTCCAATTCAACGTATGTGTGATACATGTTAACCCGAGAGCATATACATGATTTTTCAGCACACATTTGGTCAAATTTCGTTTCACTTGTAGTTTAAATGCAAATAAATTCATATCTAGTGCACATGAAACGGACGTAGCGCCTTATATATATATATATGAAACGGAAGAAGAAAATGACAAAAAAAACATAGTTGAAATGTAAATAAACCCACAGCAACTTCCTAATCTACACTTGATGACTTAAATATATCAAAGACATCCTGTTACATGCCAAAATTTCGGTGATACGGTGCAGCACATGGTTCATGTATTAAAACCATTTGCTTAGCCTATACCCTGCGAAATTTTCCGGTGCGTTCTGATTGGCCAGAACACAGCACCACGGATCGAACGCTCTGCACCGTCCAATGCGCACAGATCGAATGGTCATTAATGAACCAACATCATTCTGATGTAGTTCTGGCGAAAATATTATTTAACCCTTTTTTACAGTTTGCAAGTGCAATAAAATGTTTAAAAATACCAAAATAACAAGGAATGCATCCAAATTCGAAGACATATCACATATAGACACGTGGCAGTTGTGGATAAAAAATCAACCACAATCGACGAAGTAATGATACAGTCTACTTGTAACCCGAACATTTCAAGACTCGTTCCATACATATCAAACCATGGTACTTCATGTGAGATGTCCCCTTTTGCAAGGCGATCGCGTGATAACCTTTCTCAAAATGTCTGAAATTTTTTACTGATCATAACTTTACCTTATCACGGCGCCACGCAAAGTCTCATATATTTCCGAGCAAATCTCATTTTTTTAATTTTTTTAATTAAAAAACACTAAGCTCAATGTTTCCCGGTCGAAAGACGTGATCAAGGTGCAGCAAGTTCATTCCAATTCGACGTATGTGTGCTACACGTTAATCCGAGAGAACATACATGATTTTTCAGCACACATTTGGTCTAATTTCGTTGCATTTGTATTTCAAATGCAAATAAATTCATATCGAGTGCACATGAAACGGACTTAGCTATATCAAACGGAAGATGAAAATGACAAAAAAATCATAGTTCAAATGTAGATAAACCCATAACAAATTCCAAATCTACACTTGATGACTTAAATATATCAAACACATCCTGTTACATGCCAAAATTTCTGTGATACAGTGAAGCACACGGTTCGTGTATTAAAACCATTTGCTTAGCTTATACCTTGCGGAATTCGCCCGTGCGTTCTGATTGGCCAGAATGCAGCACCATGGATGGCACGCCCTGCACCATCCAATGCGTACGGATCGAACGGTCACGAATGGACCAACATCATGTTGTTGTAGTCCCGGTGCATATTGTATTTAACTCTTTTTTATGATTTGTAAGTGCAATAAAATGTTTAAAAATACCAACATAACAAGGAATGCGTCCAAATTCAAAGACATATCACGTATAGATGCATGGCAGCTATGGAAAAATTTGAACCACAATCGACGAAGTAACGATACCATCTACTTGTAACCAAACATTTGACAACTCGTTCCATACATATCGAAACCATGGTCCATTATGTGAGATACCCCCGTTTGCAAGGCGATCGCATGACAACTTTTCTAAAAATGTCTGAAAATGTTACCACATCATAGTTTACCTTATCACGGTGCCATGCAAAGTCTCATATATTTCTGAGCGGTTTTCAATTTTTTTGATTTTTTGTAATTTAAAAAAAACAACCTTATTGTTTCCCGATCGAAAGACGTGACCAAGGTGCAGCAAATTCATTCTATTTCCACGTATGTGTGCTACACGTTAACCCGAGAGCACATACATGATTTTTCAGCATACATTTGGTCAAAATCAAATGTATGAAAACTTTTCTAAAAATGTCTGAAAATGTTACCACATCATAGTTTACCTTATCACGTCGCCATGCAAAGTCTCATATATTTCTGAGCGGTTTTCAATTTTTTGATTTTTTGTAATTTAAAAAACACCGACCTCATTGTTTCCCGATCGAAAGACGTGACCAAGGTGCAGCAAATTCATTCTATTTCCACGTATGTGTGCTGCACGTTAACCCTAGAGTACATACATGATTTTTCAGCATACATTTGGTCAAATTTCGTTGCACTTGTAGTTCAAATGCAACTAAATTCATATCAACTGTACATGAAACGAACTTACAGCCTTATATATATATAGAGAGAGAGAGAGGGTGGGTCTATTCTATAATTGATTGTAGAATAGTATTCTAGAATAATCCCTCTATATAAGGCAACTTAATTAAAAAACTAATCTCACTCGTCCCACTCCGTCTCTCTCCTTTGACCCGCAACACAACCTCCCTCCCCGCGCCCGCTCGCCCCGGTCTCTCTCCCCCCGCCGGCCTCCCTCTGCAACACCCCGCCCAGGCCGGCCTCCCTCTGCCCCGCCCCGCCCCGCCCAGGCCGGCCTCCGCCGCGACCCGCCCCGCCCCAGCCGGCCTCCGCCGCACCTCTGCCGCGCCCCGCTCGGCCGTCCTTCATCCGCCGCGCCCCGCCCAGCGGAGCACCAGCACATCGGCGCAAGTGTTGTTGACCCAAACGTCTGGCCGCTGACGCTCGGTGACGTCGTCCGGCCGGTTGGTCCTCAGCTCCGCTTCGGCAGGCCATTAATTTCCAGAACCGGCAGGGATGTTGCAACTTGCAAGTACCAAGCCTTGGCCTTGATTACGGCGCGGACGTACGGTCTCTGATCGCTTCCGGAGTAGACATAGATGTTGTTGAGTGCAGTTCTCCCCGCCCGGACTGTCGTCCGACTACTGTGCACCGATCAGTTGGCCGAGTACCGCACCTTGCCTTGATTTCCTTGGCTGCTACTCGTCCAAAAGGTTGGCTCTGGCTGCGATGAACTCAGATACAGAGAGAGATCGATCAAGGCATCAAGCAACGGTAGTGCTCACGTGCGTACACAAGAAATTATCTAAGAAATACAACAATATATGGTTAGGCAATGCAATACATACAATAGAAATAATACAAAACGTAATATCATAAGAAGTACAATAACCTCACGGAAAGAAATACAAGAATAATAACATCAGCAGTGTGAAACATAAATATAAAGCAGTACAAGCTAAAAATTCAACAAAAAACAATACATAACTTTTTATGTTGGGAAGTACTACTGAATCACCCTCGGCAATAATGTTTATTCATTGTTGATAATACAATTTATTTATTTCTTAGCAGTACAAAAAAATCCGAGCAGTACGAAACTCATATTCCAGAGAAGTACATATCATTTGCATCTGAATTTTAATGTTTTAAAAACTGTTCAAAAACAGTGCAGAATTTGAAAAAACTTAAAACATGAACATTTTCCCGCCATGGCCTCTCTCCCGACGGTGGCGAGCAACGGCGACCGGTTGGGGCTCGCGGCGCAGGCAGAGCGGCAATGGAGCAGCCGCGCATCTCTCCTGAGGAGAATGCCCCCCTCCCGCGGTGATGAGGACATCTCTACTAATGTTACACCCACATCTTCACCAACTACACATACTGGACCAGTTACTAGAACACGTGCACGTCAACTAAATTATCAGGTACTTTCGTTTCTTGCGAATCCTTCTAATGTTCATGAACATATGATGCTGCCTAAATTAGATACTTTGGTTTTGCTTATGAATGAAGGACCTAGCATGGACAAGAAGGACGGTCATTGGAGCGGGATCAAGCATGGAGAAGAAGGTGCGCGCGCGGGAAATAACGATGGAGCTTCCAGTGGGGATTTTCGCACTTTGAAGCCACCACAAGGCATGCATGAAGGCTTGGACGAAATACACGAGATGTCACTTCATTATTTTCGTCCAAGAGCAATTATAGGTGCTGCGTCACCTTAATATTGGGCTGGGCCCATGTAATTTCGAAATACCACATTATAGGCTGTTTTTAGAGTCCGTATGTGTGGGGAAACCGAGTTAGGGTTGTTTTCGGGCCCCACCTCCAAGGGGTCACGAAAATCCCCTCTGTTCCCCCATATATACAGCCCTTAGGGCGTCGTTTAGACTTGGGTTTTAATTAGATTTAAGTTAGCCATAGCCGCAACTTCGAGTTCTTCGTTTGTGTCGTCCGACCAGGCCAAGACCGCATTGGAACCCCAACTTTTGTTAATCTTTCATCTTATATTCGCAATATCCAGATTGCAATTCTTAGTTCTTGCTTGTTCTTCGATTGCTTGCAGGAATTGACCTTCGTGGTCAGGTTGATCGTGCATCCGCGGGATCAATAACCTCTCGGAGTTGGTTTAGCGATTGCTAAGGCGCAACGTCTTCGCACGTTCGTAGTCGGGTCGTGAAAGTCTACTCCACCAAAATCGATCTCCATCATCTCATCGAAACATCGGGACACCTTCGCCTCTATCAAGTGGTATCAGATTTCCAGGTTGCTCGGTGAGATTTACCAGTTTTCATAGTCTAGATTGGTTCTGTTCTTCATACCTACAGTCCACGAAAAAGCCAACAAAAAAAATTAGAGTTAGATCATCACGTCCCAAGACAGTCCTAGCCTTTATCCAGTTTTCTTTTCAGTACTTGCTTTGTTGAATTTACGGTTGCATCGTTGTGTCAAGTTGCTGATCTTAGCGTCTAGTTCCCTTAGAGTTTCGAGTTCTGATCACAGTTTGCCCTGTCGCCGCCGCACAAGTAGTCATCCTACCACGTTCCGCTAATCCGAGTCCAGATACACCACCACGTTCCGCCAAGCAGAGTCCATATACACCACCACGTCTCACGAGTCCGAGTTGAGTTCCACCATCAGTACGGTTCCTGATCTCTCTGTAGCCAGATTAGTTTTCAGTTGTTAGAGTCGGTTTTCATCAAACTTTTGCCGTACAGAGAAGGGGGGTGATTAGCAAAAAAAAAGAGTCTGGCACGCTTTCCAGAGCAGTTTTTAGGCCAAAATTTTCAGGGGTAAAAAAATTTCGTGCCCATACGTTCCTTAGGTCCAGAATCGGTAAGAACTAAAGAAAAGCTTGACGGATTTGTGCTTTCCACCATCCCACATCCCATTAGTAGAAGTAGGATCATATTACTGTGTGTTTTCTATTTCTGCTAACCATGCCAGGATCACATGATGAAGTGGCGCGGGATGCACCCGATTGGGAGAACATGACAAACAAGGAGCTACATGATAAATTTGCACAAATGATGTCTGAACAGGTGAATGACATCGAGACCAGATTTACAGAGGCAATTGATGGCGTGGAAAAGATGATCGACACCAAGCTCGACGCCAAGTTTACTGAGTTGATCGCACGCCTACCTACACAGCCTGCTGCCGCTCCAGCACAGCCACAGCCACCGCCACTACCACGTGCACGACGGATTCTGTTTCCGAGAGGACAAGCTTCTGGTATTGGTGCTCCTCCTGCTGCTGCAGTACCTGCTGCTGCTGCTTCTGACGTCGGCCAGGACGACAACTACGAGGGTGATTACGAGGAGGAGGTGGAACAGGAAGCGGCCTATGAACAGCCAGCTGGACGTCCACGTCCCAACATTCGCCACGGTCGACACCAACCACCCCCTCAGGTACGCGATGATGAACATGTGCCTAAACTGAAATTGAATCTTAAGCCGTTTGAGGGTAGATATATTCCTGATGCTTATCTTACTTGGGAGTTAGAAACTGAACAACGCTTTACATGTTTACAATATCCTGAGAATAGACGTGTTACTGCTGCTGTTTGTGAATTCACGGGATTTGCATCTATTTGGTGGTCTGAACATTGTAGATTGCATGCTAATAATATTCCAACTACTTGGGCTGCTTTAAAAGATGCTATGCATACTCGCTGGGTTCCTCCTTATTATCAACGTGAATTGTTACAAAAATTACAGCGTTTGAGACAAGGAAAAAATTCTGTAGAGGAATATTATCAAGAATTAAAAACTGGATTGATTAGATGTGGCCTAGTAGAGGATAATGAAGCTATGCTTGCACGTTTTATGGGTGGTTTAAACAGGGAGATACAAACTATTCTAGAATACAAGGACTTTGCTACTATCACTCGTTTGTTTCATCTTGCTTGTAAAGCTGAACGTGAAGTGCAGGATCGACAGGCCGCTACGAGACCTAACTTTTCTGCAGGACGAAATACATCATGGACATCGCGTGGAGCTTCTACATCCACACATCCTGCTGCACCACCATCTACTTCAGTCGCTCATTCTTACAGGGAGCCACCAAAACAGCCAGCGCCACCATTCAAGGGTGCACAAAGTGGTCCAGCGGCGAGTTCTTCTTCATCCATGGCTTCCACAGGGCAAACACGAGATCGTGATATTAAATGTCGCAGGTGCCAAGGTGGAGGTCACTTCGCAAAAGACTGTCCCTCCAAGCGTGTGATGACTATTACGGCGGATGGTGGGTATGAGTCAGCGAGTGACTATGATGAGGAGACTTTAGTTCTCATTGCTCATGAGGAACAGGGTGCCCATGATGATGCTCATGATATAGAGTATATGGCTCCTGATGATGCAGATAAATATGCTAGTTTGGTTGCTCAACGTGTGTTAAGTGTGCAGGTAACGAAGGCCGAGCAAAACCAGAGGCATAATTTGTTCCACACAAAGGGAGTGGTGAAAGAACGTTCGGTTCGCATCATCATTGACGGAGGGAGTTGCAACAACTTGGCTAGCATGGAGTTGGTGGAGAAGCTATCTCTCACCACAAGACCACACCCCCATCCGTACTATATTCAGTGGTTTAACAATAGTGGTAAGATTAAGGTAACGCATTCTGTTCGTGTGCACTTTAGCATTGCTGCATATGCTGATTATGTTGATTGTGATGTGGTACCCATGCAAGCTTGCTCTCTTTTACTTGGTAGACCATGGCAATTTGATAGGAATGTTGTACACCATGGTAGGACAAATCAGTTTACTCTGGTTCATCAGGATAAAAATATTGCTTTACTTCCTATGTCTCCTGAACAAATTGTGAAAGATGATCTTGCTAGAGCTAGTAAAGCTAAACAGGAGAAAAATAAGAGTGAAAATGAGATAGCAGCTAAAGAATTTGAGCAACAACATAAGACTAATAGCAAATCTTCTTCTGCCGTTTCTAATGAAATTAAATTGACTAGTCCAACTTTGCTTGCTACTAAGGTTGATATTTCAGATTTGGATGTTAGTCAATATGTGTGCTATGCTTTTGTGTGCAAAGAAGCTTTGTTTTCATTTGAGGAATTGCCTCCTTCTTTGCCTCCTGTTGTCACTGACCTTTCGCAGGAATTTATTGACGTCTTTCCACAAGACGTACCACCGGGATTACCACCTATTCGAGGGATTGAGCATCAGATTGACTTAATTCCCGGTGCTTCGCTGCCCAACCGTGCGCCATACCGTACCAATCCGGAGGAGACGAAGGAGATTCAGCGTCAAGTACAAGAGCTACTCGACAAAGGTTACATACGTGAATCCCTTAGTCCTTGTGCTGTTCCTGTTATATTAGTGCCAAAAAAGGATGGAACATGGCGTATGTGTGTTGATTGTCGAGCCATTAATAATATTACTATTCGTTATCGTCATCCTATTCCTCGGTTAGATGATATGCTTGATGAATTAAGTGGCTCTACCATGTTTTCCAAAGTTGATTTGCGTAGTGGATACCATCAAATTCGCATGAAATTAGGAGATGAATGGAAAACGGCTTTTAAAACTAAGTTTGGATTATATGAGTGGTTAGTCATGCCTTTTGGGTTAACTAATGCACCTAGCACTTTCATGAGATTAATGAACGAGGTTTTACGTGCTTTCATTGGACGATTTGTGGTAGTCTATTTTGATGATATACTGATTTATAGCAAATCTTTGGAGGAACATTTGGATCATTTACGTGCTGTCTTTATTGCTCTACGTAATGCACGTTTGTTTGGTAACCTTGGGAAGTGCACCTTTTGCACCGACCGAGTATCGTTTCTTGGCTATGTTGTTACTCCGCAGGGAATTGAAGTTGATAAAGCCAAGATCGAGGCGATTGAGAGTTGGCCGCAGCCCAAAACGGTCACACAAGTGAGGAGTTTTCTTGGCCTCGCTGGATTCTATAGGCGTTTTGTGAGAGATTTCAGCACCATTGCTGCACCTCTCAATGAGCTTACACGCAAGGATGTGCCTTTTACTTGGGGTACCGCACAGGAAGAAGCCTTCACGATATTGAAAGATAAGTTAACACATGCTCCTTTGCTCCAACTTCCTGATTTTAATAAGACTTTTGAGCTTGAATGCGATGCTAGTGGTATTGGTTTGGGAGGTGTGTTATTACAAGATGCTAAACCTGTTGCTTACTTTTCTGAAAAATTGAGTGGGCCTAGTCTGAACTATTCTACTTATGATAAGGAATTATATGCTCTTGTTCGGACATTAGAAACTTGGCAACATTATTTATGGCCCAAAGAATTTGTTATACATTCTGATCATGAATCTTTGAAACACATCAGAAGTCAATCAAAACTTAATCGTAGACATGCTAAGTGGGTTGAATTTATTGAGACTTTCCCTTATGTCATTAAACACAAGAAGGGGAAAGATAATATTATTGCTGATGCTTTGTCTCGTCGTTATACTATGCTTTCAAAACTTGGCTTCAAGATATTCGGTTTAGAGACAATCAAAGATCAATATGTACATGATGCGGAATTTAAAGATGTATTGCAGAATTGTAGAGAGGGTAGAACATGGAACAAGTTTGTGCTTAATGATGGGTTTGTGTTCCGTTCTAACAAGCTATGCATTCCAGCTAGCTCTATTCGTCTTTTGTTGTTGCAGGAGGCGCATGGAGGAGGATTAATGGGACATTTTGGCGTGAAGAAGACGGAGGACGTACTTGCTACACATTTCTTTTGGCCAAAGATGAGACGGGATGTTGAGCGTTTTGTTGCTCGCTGCACTACATGTCAAAAAGCTAAGTCCCGACTCAATCCTCATGGTTTATACATGCCTTTACCTGTAACTAGTGTTCCGTGGGAGGACATATCCATGGACTTTGTTTTAGGCCTGCCTCGAACAAAGAATGGGAGGGATAGCATATTTGTTGTCGTGGATAGATTTTTTAAGATGGCACATTTTATACCATGTCATAAAAGCGATGATGCTGCTAATGTTGCTGATTTATTCTTTCGAGAGATTATTCGCTTACATGGTGTGCCCAATACTATTGTCTCGGATCATGATACTAAGTTTCTTAGCCATTTTTGGAGATGCTTATGGGCTAAGTTGGGGACTAAACTACTTTTTAGTACTACATGTCATCCCCAAACTGATGGACAAACTGAAGTAGTCAATAGGACTTTGTCTACTATGCTTAGGGCTGTTTTAAAGAGTAACTTAAAAATGTGGGAAGAATGTTTACCTCATATTGAATTTGCTTATAATCGTTCATTTCATTCTACCACTAAAATGTGCCCTTTTGAGATTGTTTATGGTTTTCTACCTCGTGCACCTATTGATTTGCTTCCTATTCCATCTTCGGAGAAGGTTAATTTTGATGCTAAGCAACGTGCTGAATTGATATTAAAAATGCATGAGTTAACTAAAGAAAACATTGAGAAAATGAATGCTAGATACAAGCTTGCTGGTGATAAGGGTAGAAAGCATGTTGTGTTTGAACCAGGAGATCTTGTTTGGTTACATCTACGTAAAGATAGGTTTCCTGATTTGCGCAAGTCTAAGTTAATGCCACGAGCTGATGGTCCCTTTAAGGTTTTACAGAAAATTAATGATAATGCATATAAACTTGAGCTACCTGCAGATTTTGGGGTTAGTCCCACATTTAACATTGCAGATTTGAAACCTTATTTGGGAGAAGATAATGAGCTTCCGTCGAGGACGACTTCAATTCAAGAAGGGGAGGATGATGAGGACATCTCTACTAATGTTACACCCACATCTTCACCAACTACACATACTGGACCAGTTACTAGAGCACGTGCACGTCAACTAAATTATCAGGTACTTTCGTTTCTTGCGAATCCTTCTAATGTTCATGAACATATGATGCTTCCTAAATTAGATACTTTGGTTTTGCTTATGAATGAAGGACCTAGCATGGACAAGAAGGACGGTCATTGGAGCGGGATCAAGCATGGAGAAGAAGGTGCGCGCGCGGGAAATAACGATGGAGCTTCCAGTGGGGATTTTCGCACTTTGAAGCCACCATAAGGCATGCATGAAGGCTTGGACGAAATACACGAGATGCCACTTCATTATTTTCGTCCAAGAGCAATTATAGGTGCTGCGTCACCTTAATATTGGGCTGGGCCCATGTAATTTCGAAATACCACATTATAGGCTGTTTTTAGAGTCCGTATGTGTGGGGAAACCGAGTTAGGGTTGTTTTCGGGCCCCACCTCCAAGGGGTCACGAAAATCCCCTCTGTTCCCCCATATATACAGCCCTTAGGGCGTCGTTTAGACTTGGGTTTTAATTAGATTTAAGTTAGCCATAGCCGCAACTTCGAGTTCTTCGTTTGTGTCGTCCGACCAGGCCAAGACCGCATTGGAACCCCAACTTCTGTTAATCTTTCATCTTATATTCGCAATATCCAGATTGCAATTCTTAGTTCTTGCTTGTTCTTCGATTGCTTGCAGGAATTGACCTTCGTGGTCAGGTTGATCGTGCATCCGCGGGATCAATAACCTCTCGGAGTTGGTTTAGCGATTGCTAAGGCGCAACGTCTTCGCACGTTCGTAGTCGGGTCGTGAAAGTCTACTCCACCAAAATCGATCTCCATCATCTCATCGAAACATCGGGACACCTTCGCCTCTATCACGCGGTGTGCAAGAGGGAGTCAAGGACTAGAGGGCGCTGTGGATCCAGGTTTGGAGAACACTGTAGCGTCGCTGACAGAGGTGGCCATGGCGCGTGACAATTTTGAGAGGTGGCGAGCATGTCCGAGGTTGAGCAGCGGGACCGAATGCTGAGCGGGAGATGGTGGCGTGCTTGTGCGTGAGGTAGTTGTGCAACATGCACTCGTCGGCCAAGAGGTTGACGTTGCAACATGTGGTGGGTGTGCTCAAGGACATCAGGCCCACGCCGGCAGCTCGTGAACTTCACAGTGGAAGATCCATCACCTGAACAAAACCGTGGAGAAATCTAGAGCTTCAGGGTCAAGAACCAACACGCGTAGCTTCAGTTTTTGTGCAAGATGACAACGAGTACTAATGATATACGTTGATCTGTTTGTTGGAGTCATAGCAAAAACGAATTCTTCACCGCTACTTTCTTACGAAATAATTATCTTAAGTACTAGGTTTGTTACATATTAGTGTACTATTTGTGGATATTACATATATATAGTACGACGTAACATACAAAGATTGTCTACTAGGAAGTAGATATAAATGATTTTAAATAGAGAATTGCTAATATAGGAAGTACAAAAATTTAAGTAGCCATTGATTTTTCCCAGTATATACATTTTTATTATGAGCAGTACCGTTAAACAATTTTTGGCAGTATCGTTGATTAAATTTGGTCAGTGCCATATATATATATATATTCAGCAGCACAATTTTTTTTATTTCCAAGAAGTACCATTGGTCCACTCTCGGAAGTACGAAACTCATATTCCGCAAAAGTACCACACCCATGTCGAGGAAAGTTTAGTTTTTTGGAAAAAAATTACGAGGAGTGTAATTTATTTAATTTGAACAATACCAAAAAAATATTGTCGGGCAGTACGAACTCATATTGCACGGAAGTACAAGGCAAAGTTGTGTTCTTTAAAAAAAATCTATGCGATATAATTTATTTATTTCGAGTAGTAAAATTGTTATTATTACTATCGGGCAGTACGAAACTCAAATACACAGAAGTACAAGGTGCATGTGGACAGAATTTGAGTTTTCTGAAAACAATTATGGGCAGTACGATTTAATCATTTTGGGTAGTACAAAAACTTCTCTATTATCGGGCAGTCGAAACTCATATTTCACAAAAGTACAATACTATGATTCATTGGAATAACAAAAATCTCGGTATTTTGAATATTGTTCAAAAACCGTGAAGAAATTGAAAATTGTTAAAATACAAAAAAGTTGCCAAATTTCAATACCTTTCCAACGCCATAACATTTACGTCATTCCGAGGTGCAAAAAGTTATTCATAATCATATTTTAATAAAACTGAATTTTAGTATTTTTCAAACTGTTCAAAAACTATGCATAATTTTATACAACTTAAAACATGAAAACGTTTGTAAATTTTAGTAGCTTTCCAAAGATATATCATTTGCGCTATTCCGAGAAGTTGTTAAAGAATTAATGTCAAATTACTGTTCGTCTATTTTGAATGAATCTCGGTATTTTCAAAACTGCTCAAAAATTATGTAAGATTTCAAAAACTTAATACACAAAAAAGATGGGAAGTTTTAATAGCTTTTTAACGCCATATCATTTGCATCATTTTGAGGTCTAAAAATTATCCATAATCATCTTTTAATAAAATAGATTTTTAGTATTTTCAGAATTGTTTAAAAACTATGCAAAATTTAATAAACATTAAAACATATAAACATTTGGAAATTTCAGTAGCTTTCCAACGGTATATCATTTGCACAATTCTGAGAAGAGGGTAAAAAATTCGTTGAATACACTTTTCAATCAGCTTGTGATGATTTATGATTTTCAAAAATTTATAATAAAAAATCAAAAAATTTGAAAAAACTCATAATACAAATAAGTTGAGAATTTTCTATAGCTTTCCAACGGTATATCATTTGTGCAATTCCGATTAGCGGTTTAGAATTTACAAGCGAATTACTACACAAGTACGGAAAGAGCAGTACCGACTTCACGAAAAAGAAGTACGGCAGTGTAATGCAGAAGCAGTACGAGATCATCATCTCGGGCAGTACGAGATTGTTGCAGAATATTATTCTATCATCGATTATACAATAGACGACATGTATAAATAAATAAATATATATATATATATATATATATAGTACCCGTCTATTCTGCTAATATTAGCAGAATGACTATTCTGCTAACACTTCTGCACTGCATCAGACGCTAACGAGATCTGCACTGCTGACTTACAAGTGTTGCAGCTCGGGTAAAATAGAACGGCATGTGGTACTTTCCCTCTAACTTTTTAACCGTTGATCGGAATTAAGTGGATGATACACCGTTGGATTCGTATGGAAATGGAGCATCTTTCGTATGTTGAACACTTTTCCAATTCATCACGGATTAAGAGCAGTTTTGAAAACGGTGTGGCGACCCACTTTCACAGCGGGAGTTTTTTTGTGATTTCTCTTAAACCGTTCGTCAGAATAATGCGTATGATACACCGTTGGAAAGATATCGATTAGGCGATTCGTTCATATGTAGAACACTTTCTCTAATTCCTCATGGTTTGAGAGGAATTTCAAATTGAAAAAACGTGCGCACTCTGTTTTCCGCCGACGGATCTTGTAGAGAGTAGAAATTTTTAACCCCTTGTCCGAACGATGTGTATGATACACCAATTGATTCGTATGGAGTAGGAGAACAATTCATATGTTGAACAATTTTCCAGATTCCCCACCGTTTTGAAGTAATTTGAAAAACGGTGTCGTTGTCCACATTTGGAGCAGCGGGTGTTTTTGCATAAATTATTTTGATTCGCTTATCCGATCGACGCAATTGATACGCCGTTGCATAGATATCGTTGAGGTTCTCCATTTTCATGTAGAACACACTTTCTAATTCCTTACGGTTTAAAACTTGTGTCGATTCTACTAAAAAATGCGGAACTCCGTTCTTCGCGGACCCGAAATCGACAAAGTGAAGTGCATTTGCCAGGCGGCCGCACCACATCCGACAGGCAACCGCACTGCATTATCACCAAACAGGAACGCGTGTGTTTTTCGCGGACCCTAAATCGATGAAGGGCACTGCATCTGCCGGGTAATCACACCGCATTTGACGGTAGAGAGAACTGCACGCGTTTTTTGTTTTCACTTAGCAAAAAGTTGCATTTCGCTACGGGAAAAGTAAGTCGCGGCACATACCTAAGTGGACTGGACGATATTTTTTTATTTTTCTTGTAACACAATAAACTATGAATAAACTGAACCAACGAACTTCATTAGCCTGGTGGCTGCATTGCATCAAACAAAAAACCGCACTTCATGAGTGTTTAATCTTTTTCAACTTTTTCTATGAACGAGAGTGAACCATAGAAATGAGGACAAGTAAAGAACAACATTCTTACAAAGCGAAACCATCCCACACAAATGAACTGCAATATTCTTGTTACAGAAAAGAATGTCCAATGCACTAAACAATTCACAATAAAAAAATCACATCACGCACTACAGGTGCATCCACATAAAAAGAAACTAACTGGAATGGACAAGCGGGCTGCACCAATGAAGCTATAGTACTGCACGCGTAAATGTTTCTCGATTTTGTTCTTCGCTGATTATTGCGCCATGGAAGGAGCATCAGGTAGATTCCTTTGACCTTGTTTTGAACCGAAGTCGTGGATGGGAGCGGGCCAGTGACGCAGCACCAGCGTCAGTGGACTGCATGCCGCAGGCCACCTCCCCGTCGCATGCTCCAGTGGTGCGCTGCCTCAGGCCGCGAGAAGGCTGGTCCCAGCGCGGCCATCCCCAGCTGGATGGGAGGAAGGAGTCGGCACGCCCGCGGGGTGGGAGGAACACGCGGGGCGGTGTGGCGGCGTAGTGCCCCCGCCGGTGGGGGGAGTTGGTGATGTGCGGATCCGGCGTGGGGCAGTGCGGATCTGGCGGCTAGAGGATGCAGGAGCACTGCGTCGTGAGAGGAGAAGGTGTGCCATCGGCGCTGGGGGCGGGGGGAGGTGGGCCGTCGGGTCCAGGGCCGGGGAGCTGGTGGTGCGGCGCCGGGGCCAGGGTCGGGGGCTGGAGTTGTGCCGCCGGGTCCATGGGCAGGGGCTGGAGCTGCGTCGCCGGGGCCGTGGGCTGGGGGCGCGGGTGGATTTGAGCCGCCGGTGGATGGGAGGAAGAAGGTGGGCTGCGGGAGGAGTGGTGGATGGATCGTGGGGCGTGGGGTGAAGTGGGGACAAGTGGTGGGTGGGTGGGATTTTTTTCCATGTTGTTTTTGCGGTTCGGGTCGGTATTGATTACTGTTTCTGCGGTCACCACTGTTACCAGAATAGGATTAGTGTTAGTAGAATAAGGTCTTAAGGGGTGTTAGTATATATATATATACATGCCGTCTATTCTACAATCGATGAGAGAATAATATTCTGCAATAATCTCGTATTGCCCGACATGACGATCTCGTACTTCTTCTGTACTACATGGTTGTACTTCTTTTTCGTAAAGTCGGTACTGCTTTTTTATATGCGTGTAGTAATTCAATCGTAGATTCTGAACCGCTCATCGTAATTGCGTAAATGATACACCGTTGGATGGCTATAGAGAATTCTCAACTTATTTGTATTGTGAATTTTTCAAAAAAATTATAATTTTTATTATGAATTTTCAAAAAAACTGAAATCATCATAAGATGATTGAAAAATGGTTTTAACGCAATTTTTTACCCACTTCTCGGAATCGCGCAAATGATATACCATTGGAAAGCTACTAAATTTTCCAAACTTTTTTATGTTTTAACGTTTTTAAAATTTTGCATAGTTTTTGAACAATTTTGAGAATACTAAAAACCAGTTTTATTAAAAGATGATTATTGATAATTTTTAGACCTCAAATGATATGGCGTTGGAAAGCTATTGAAATTTCCCATCTTTTTCTTGTATTAAGGTTTTTTAAATTTTATATAATTTGTGAGCAGTTTTGAAAATACCAAGATTCATTCGAAATAGACGAATAGTAATTTGATGTTAGTTTTTAACCATTTCTCGAAATAGCGCAAATGATATACCGTTGGAAAGCTAATCAAATTTACAAACGTTTTCGTGTTTTAAGTTTTTTCAAATTATGCATAAGTTTTGAACAGTTTTAAAAATACTGAAAATCCGTTTTTAAGATTAGCATTGATGTTCATCGGACTTCGGTATGATGCAAATGATATGGCGTTGGAAAGGTATTGAAAATTTTCAACTTTTTCGTGTTTTAACCTTTTTCCAATTATTCATGGTTTTTGAACAATATTAAAAATACCGAAAAAAATTGTTCTAAAGAAACATAGTATTGTACTTCTGTGAAATATGAGTTTCGTACTGCCCGGTCAATAAAGAAGTTTTCGTACTGCTCAAAATGATTACATTCTACTGCCCATAATTATTTCCAGAGAACTTAAATTCCCTCAACATGTACCTTGTACTTTTGTGTATATGAGTTTCGTACTGCCCGATAATAATAACAATAATTGTATTGCTCGAAATAAATAAATTATACTGCTCGGATTTTTTTTAAAAGAACACAACTTTGCCTTGTAATTCTCTGGAATACAAGTTTCGTACCGCCCTGTAATAATTACTGGTGTTTTTTCTATTCCACAAAAATATCAAGATTTTTTTCTATTCCAAGAAACATAGTGTTAGTACTTCGCTCGACACGTATTTGGTACTTCTATAAATATGGTTTTTTATTTCTTATAGTCACAATGTTGTACTTCTTTTAATTGTAATCATTTTTTCATTCGATTATGTAAGACCTTGCATTTTTTGAATATTTACTAGTGTTTACTGATCCCTATCTTGCTGCTTGTACTTCCCTAAACTAAATATTTGTACTTCTCGATCTTACGAGTATTGTGTTTCTCAAATCCACAATATTGAGTAAGGCTATTTTTTTCATTTTTGTACTGCTCAGCCAAATAAAGTATTATACTGCTCAGTATGAATAAATGGTACTACCTAGAGTGATTAAATGGTAATGCCCAAAAAAAAGTTATTGTACTGCTTTATATATATGTTTTGCACTTCTGATGATTCTACTTCTGTATTTCTTTTTGTAAAGTTATTTTAATGCTTGAGTTATTGTGTTTGTATTTTCTATAAAAATTTAAAAAATACAAAGAGAAGTAATATGAGGAATCAAAATTAGCAGCAAAGTTATGTTACACACAAAATCCCATGCTATGTGATTATGTCTGAGTAACCACTATGTAATTCACTACAAAGCAAAGCAGTATAGCCATTGGGTTGAACAGGAGCTGATTCTGTCATCGAAAATGATTCTGGCTCATCATGTTACTAGTACTAACATGATGTACAATCTCGTACACCACGTCCCCGTATCCATCAACCTCGTGCTGCAGCATCCCCGTCCTTGTCTGGGTCACTGAACCCGTACTTGTTGTGCTTGGGCTATTTCGCCATGTCCATCAGCATCACGTAGTTGTCGACGTAGGCGAGTCTGGCGCCGGCGCATGCCGCCTCCAGTGCCTTCTACAGTTGTTGTACCTCTGTGTATCCTCCTTTTGCAGGTCCACGCAGCCGTGACCCGACAACAGCGACGGTTGCAGAGCCATCCCACCGGAAGCATCCCCGCTACTACGAACCTCCCTGCCCCAGCTTGTACATGATCTGCATCCATCCAAACAAAAAATTATGTTTGTACAGGAGATGGCGTCGTGCCCCGACGATGTGAGTGTGGCACGCAGTTGTACGTGACCGCAGACGTGGAGGCTAGGGACTGGGGACAACGACGTGTCGGCGCGGAGGAAGAACGAGACGACGGTGGGATCCCGTGGGCTACAGGTGCTTCCGGAGCGCACGGTGTTGTGGACGAAGAATATGAAGAACGGGCCGGCCTCCGCGCTGCGGGGGCTGGAGCGGCGCAGATCTAGGAACGAGGATCGGGAAGAGCAAGTGGTGGAGACGGGGCCGCCGAGCTTGATGACGACGTTGGCCTAGAGCACTTGCCCCAGGCATGGCGGCGCACCAGCAAGGAGCAGGGAGGCCGGACGGGAGGCGCCCCGGCGAGGGACAGGGAGGTCGGGCGGGCGGCGAGTTGGAGGGAGGCTGTGGGGCGGGTGGCGAGTGGGAGAGAGGTTGTGGCGGCGCGGCGGCGAGGGGGAGGAATGTCGTGGCGGGCGCGTCGAGGAGGGGAAGGGAGGCCGAGCGAGCGGGGCGAGGGATGGGGAGGAGGCCGGCGGCGCGGGTTAGGTAGGTAGCTCGGGAGGAGGAGAGCCGCGGGGAAGGAAGGGTGAGAGGATAGGATAAAAAAGGGTGGGTGGCGTGGGAGATTTTTTCTTTATAGGGATTAAACTATTGTAGAATATTATTCTACAATCAGTTGTAGAATAGACCCACCCTATATATATAGTACCCGCCTATTCTGCTAATATTTGCAGAATAACTATTATGCTAACACTTCTGCACGGCATCGGACGTTAACGAGAACTGCACTGCTGACTTACAAGTGTTGCAGCTCGGGTAAAAAAGAACGGCATGCAGTACTTTCGCTCTAACTTTTTAACCGTTGATCTGAATTGAGCGTATGATACACTGTTGGATTCGTATGGAAATGGAGCATGTTTCGTATGTTGAACACTTTTCCAATTCATCACGGATTAAGAGCAGTTTTGAAAACGGTGCGGCGGCTCACTTTCACAGTGGGAGTTTTTTTTGCGATTTCTCTTAAACCGTTCCTCGGAACAATGCGTATGATACCCCGTTGGAAAGATATCGATTAGGCACTTCGTTCATATGTAGAACACTTTCTCTAATTCCTCATGGTTTGAGAGGTATTTCAAATTAAAAAAATGTGCGCACTCTGTTTTTCGTCGACGGATCTTGTAGAGAGTAGAACTTTTTAACCCCGTGTTCGAACGATGTGTATGATACACCGTTGGATTCGTATGGAGTAGGAGAACAATCCATATGTTTAACATTTTTCCATATTCCCCACGATTTTGAAGTAATTTGAAAAACGGTGTCGTTGTCCACATTTGCAGTGCCCCCGCTGGTGGGGGGAGTTGGTGATGCGCGGATCCGGCGTGGGGCAATGCGGATCTGGGGGCTGGAGGATGCAGGAGCACGACGCCATGAGAGGAGAATGTGTGCCATCGGCGCGGGGGGCGGGGGGAGGTGGGTCGTTGGGTCCAGGGCCGGGGGGCTGGTGGTGCGCCGCCGGGGCCAGGGTCGAGGGCTGGAGGTGCGCCGCCGGGTCTATGGGCGGGGGCTGGAGCTGCACCGCCGGGGCCGTGGGTGGGGGGTGCAGGTGGAGTTGAGTCGTCGGTGGATGGGAGGAAGAAGGTGGGCTGCGGGAGGAGTGGTGGATGGATCGTGGGGCGTGGAGTTAAGTGGGGACAAGTGGTGGGTGGGTGGGATTTTTTTCCATGTTTGTTTTCGCGGTTCGGGTCGGTATTGATTACTGTTTCTGCGGTCACCACTGTTAGCAGAATAAGATTAGTGTTAATATATATATATATGAAACAGAACCACATGGAGTATTTTCGCTCTAACTTTTTAACCGTTCATCGGAATTGAGCGTATGATACACCATTGGATTAATATGGAAAATGAACATCTTTTGTATGTTAAACACTTCTTCCAATTCACCGCGGATTAAGAGCATTTTTGAAAATGGTGCGGCGTCCCACTTTTACAGCGGAAGTTTTTTTTGCAATTTCTCTTAAACCGTTTGTCGGAACTATGTGTATGATACACCGTTGGATTCATATGGAGTAGGAGAATAATTCATATAATTAACACTTTTCGTGATTATTCACGGTTTTGAAGTAATTACAAAAACCGTGTTCTGCTCTCGTGTAGGGCAGCAGGCGTTTTTGCGTAAATTCTTTTGATTCATTTGTCCGATCGATGCAATTGGTACACCATTGGATTCCTATCATCGAGGCTCTTCATTTGTATGTAGAACACATCCTCTATATCCTTACGGTTTAAGAGCAACGTCGATGTTAGGATATCGCGGAACTATGTTTTTTCGCGTACCCCAGAATCGACCAAGTGAACTGCATTTGCCGGGCAACCGGACCGCATCCGACGGGCTACCGCACTGCATTATCGGTAAACAGAAATGCACGTGTTTTTCTTGGATCCGAACTCAACGAAGGGAATTGCATGTGTTTGCATCCAACGTTTAACCGCACTGCATTATCGGCAAAACAAAAATTCACGTGTTTTTCGTGGATCTGAAATCATTGGAGTCACTACAAGAAATATGCAGATACACGACGCTATATTTTCGTCGCGACATCATCATGGTTTTTAATTCACGACGATCTTACGACGAAAATTCAAGCGTCGAAAACGAGGCGTCAAAAACTGAAAGCAAAGACGTTTTGGTCAAAACCGTCGTAACTTATACGACGATATTCAGATCGTCGTAACCTTTACAACGAACCTATATCAACACTGACATCTGACCTATCCACGTCAGATCCTACATGGCGAATCCTACATGGCAAAATTATGACGAAATCGAAATCATCATACACTAAAGTCAGCCCAGCCCATTTAGTTATTTATACGGGCCAATCCAAATAATTCGACCTTTTACCATTTCAATGTTTTGTATGGGCCAAGCTCATTTAGGCTTTTGTTCTATTTTTTCATAAATGTGCTACATTTCAATCCACTATTGTTTGGGCTGTAGCCTTTTTAGAGCCCACACACTCTTCGGTCCAATAGAACTTCAATTTTTTTTAAATCACAGAATTCAACTTTACATATTTGAAACTGCAAACAATCAATAATCCTCTCAATTAAATGATTTAAATACAGAAATGATTCAATTACATATTCATAACAGCATATACTCCACATAAACAGAGCAAGAACGAGTCTAATTACAATTTTGATCCTATAATTGAGTACATACAATAATCAACAGTACACAAGCATCACAACATGGTGGCTATATCAATTAAAAATGTGGTGCACATCTCCACGCTTCTGATCTTCTGTCACAGCAGCAACAGCCCCAACGATATTAGATCCTGATCTACACAAAATATAAGTTAAATAATCAGAGTTGTTAAAACCATCTGAGAAGCATATGAGTTTGCAGATTTCATATTCAAACATGTCATCACACATAAGCACTGTTAATTTCATGGAGGATTATAGAAAGAAAATTAATAGTACTCCAGTAAGTAAGAATATAGCCATGCAAAAATGTCAGGGATGTTCCTGGACTATATGTTCCTAGACTATAGAAAGAAAAGTTAAATTGTTTGATGCCAGCAACTGAATTCTGCACATATAAAGGAACATGTTGGTTGCCAGCGAGTAAATTTTGCAAGTTGAAAAAACTGAAACGGAGAAATAAAACTAGTGATTTCGCTCCGTATATTGGAAGTCATTTGGCTATGTAGAAACTGATTTAAACAAGCAATAATTTTTTCACTAGAACCGAATTTAAACAATGCTACAGGTAAATATGTTGGTTCAGGCTACAAGCAACCAGGCTACAGGGAAATACTAATCAAGTTACTCAATCATCGCGCATGTGAGCAGGATCTGATGAATATGGCATGAAACACTAGCAGTGCAATACAGCAACTGAATCATAGTAGCACAAATGTTTGGAATATGTTCTAAAACTATCAGAATGTCAAACCTCCGTGCACATCATAAACACCAAAGAATGATGTGGAACTTAAGCCTCTAGATCTCACTTGAGTAGTAAACCTACTTTGCCTCTGTTGCTAAACACACAATTTTATTTCAATTGGCTTGCATGCTGACTAGGTGCTTAGCGTTTGTTCCGTACAGTCTAATGAATGTCTGAATATGTAATTCGGCACGCCATCAGGTGTCAATCAACGCTTCGATCAAACTGAAGTGCACAACAAAATCATGAACCATCTGTACATGTACATGTAACAGTAAAAACCACAAGGACTAGCTGACAGAAACAACACAAGTGACAAGAGATTATTTTAATTATTTTATCACGTTACACAACTACAAACAAGAAAGCACAATTCTTGCATGAATACAAAAACATCGAGAATGGATCTAGATGTTGTTGAAACACAGAAAATGATTCAATCTCAAATGGTTCATTGAGTACACGCGAACGACCTAAGATAACAAGATATATGGTCTACACTAATTTTACACAAATCATTATCAATTACAAAAAACTCAAACGAAATACCATAGATTGTACATCACATAGGGAATCGATACAATAATATGTCATGGCATCCTGGCCCATCAACCAAGTAACAAAATAAGAGAATAGGATAAACCAAAGACTTACCTAATAAAATAAGTCAGTGTTGCTGCGGTTGAAGCGCAGTGACCTTGAGACTGAGAATGTGGTGCCATGGTTGGGGTTGTTGCTCTCCAGCAAGGTAAGCATCATGGCTTCATCAGGTCTGCAAGAACAACCAGGCAAGGTGTGGGTCAGCAAGCATGAAGGGAGTACATCGGGTCTGCTGAATTTTCTTTGAGTCTATTCTAGTTAGGATACTCGATAAGTCATATATGGACTCTTGGTTAGCACATTACTATTATGAAGTAGTACATGGCAAGTTGGAGTTAGTAGAGATATAACAAAACAGTGAATCAAGATAGTAGACTAGAAGTAGAAATTATGCTAATTAAAACACAACAATAATGATTACAGAGCAATTTTTATTAGTACCAACTACCAAGATTCAACCTAATGATCTACTCCCTCCATAAAGAAATATAAGAGTGTTTAGATCACTACTTTATTAGTAATCTAATGGCTCTTATATTTCTTTACGGAGTGAGTATCATGCATCTAGATATATGCATCATATTAGAATGTAACCAATGCAGATTCAGTCATCTCAGGCTTTCTTCTATGTTGCACAAGATACCACAGTATCAAATAATAAACAAAGATATTAATTACAAGAATCTTGAGACACCTATGATACAGGGGATAGGCAAATACGTTCCTAATTAACCACCACAGAATTTTAATAGTTCAAGGAAGGGACGGGCTAGCTTAAAAGGAAAGCTCAAGCAACATAAACAGTGGTTGATTCAGTAGTATAAACTTGGACAAGATATTTACTTTGATGCCAAGTTACAGCTCTTTACATAAAGATTAAAATTTTCCTAAATTTTGGGGTGCATATGCACCTAGAAAAAATAGATAACTATAGAATTTGAGAGCATACAAACAAACATTCTATGCTGGCATATCCGCACTGATCTAAAACAACAGATATATACACTGAAATAAAGCTGCAGTCCTCTTGGTCCTCTTGCAGCAGATTAACAACATGGGGCAGCATGAATCTGGACACAAAAATTGTATTTCCAGCATGAGCTTATCCTTTCTAATCCACTGGCTTCAGATGTGCTACAATTCCATATGCATAAAATCTGTATTAGAGGAGGGGGAGGGGACTTGCATTATATGGGACATGCTTGAGCTCGTGCAGGACCTCTTGGTCGCCCTAGGAGAAGAGGAGCAGACCCCACCTGCCCCTCCTCCTCAAGCAGAGCAGGGCCAGTGGCTAGGTGTGCCCCTCCTCCTCAAGCAGAGCAGGGTCAGTGGCAAGGCGTGCCCCTCTCCCTCTACCTCAAGAAGGGCAAGGCCGGCGCCCTCCTGTCGTCGTCGTCGTCGTCGTCGCCGCGCCATGGTGAACTGCAGTAAAAGGACGGATATGAGGAGAAGGTGAGCTGAGGAGGAGAGGGTGGATCCGGGCGAGGAAGGAGGGGCAGGGCCAACCTGGAGAAGCGGCCACCGATGGAGGATCTGAGGGGGGAGCTTGGCGTCAAGTGCTCGGAACGGCGGCTCGACCGTCAGAGGCGCTGCGGGGCGAGCGTGGAAGGAGACGAGGATGTGGAAGCGCAGCCAGCCAAGTCGGGGCTGCGGTGCCGGCGCGACCGAACGCGATTAAGGGAGGAGGTCATGGATTTGGTCCCCGTCGTCGATTCATGTCCCAGCAAAGTGTGGAGGTCGCCCGTCTTCGGGTTCCTACCAACCCCTCATCGGTGCGCCTGGGGTCAGCGAGCGGCGAGGTGGGGGCAAGGGAGGAGCGGCCGTGGCGGCCAGTCCCCCGACGGAGGGCGTCCATCTCTCGGGATCGAAGAGGTGGTGGGTGGTGAAAAGGTCATGGCGGCGCCGCGGGGGGTGGGGGGTGGAGGTGAGGGGTTAGGGTTTCCTATGTTGTGTGGAGAGAGCGCGGTGGGGATAAGGTTGGGCTCTTGGCGGGTCCAAAATCATAGAGGAGGGAAACGCGGGCGGGAAAATGTGCTAAAATACTTTCAATACCCATCTGCGCAGTGTGGTACGATTTTATAATATAGTATATACACTAATATTTAGTGCTAAATGTCTCTGGTAAATATAAAATTTTCAATGGACTAGGACAATGCTTGTGCGTTGCAACGGGAGCACAACTTTATATATTTATGGTATTTAAATGGTAGCAAATTTTGGTATGAAATCATTGCATTTATCTTTATTTTATTACTAATGTGATGAAATCTGTTGATAATTAATTGTGTGTGCGTGGTTTCCAGTAAACGGTAATATAGAATCAATAAATCGGATTATCACAAACAGAGGATTGTTTATAGACCATATATATTCGAGAAAGGTATGGTCTAACGTACCAATTTTGTGAGGAGCTAGCTAAAAAAAACACGCAATATCCTGGGGTCATGATGCCTCATGAGCATGGGACAGTCGGATTGAAGCATGGACCGAAACTTAGATCAAGACTCAAAGATATGCATCGGCACACGTTCATAAAACCGCCTGCTCAACTCGACAAGATGAACATGTACGACAATGCGTGTTTGCAGAAGGCCTTCTAATTAAACGGGGATGGTGTACCTTAATTTCATGGGATAGATTTTCTAAAATATGCACATCAAATAGTGGTGTATGCTTATTCGACACTTCTGTTACATATAATGCATGCCAAAGGAATATAAAAAAGTATACCCGCAAAAAAATGGCTCCAAATATCCCCAAAAAATATGGCTCCAAATATCCTTAAAAAAATGTTCACGTGATTTTAATTTTCTTGTGTCATTCATTCCATATCCTACATGTAGCAAACTCACGAAAAAGTATACCCGCAAAAAAACTCACGAAAAGTGTTCACATGTTTTTAATTTTTGTATTATTTTGAATGCTTTTGCGCCTTTTTAAAATATATAAAGTTAACTTTATGTAAATCATAGGTTTTTTAATTATAAGATTAAATTTTTTCTCCCGTTGTTTTAAGCAATATTTATTTTTATTGAAAAATATTGCTCCGAATATTCCATAAAAATGTTCACATGATTTTAATTTCTTATGTCATTCATTAAAAAATTCTGCATGTAGCTAACTCACGAAAAAGTTTACCCAAAAAAACTCACAAAAAGAGTTCACATATTCGTTTTAATATGTGCGCCTTTGTTTAGAGGATTATCTTAAAGTGGTCAAGGAAGTATATATTATTGCAATCACTCTTAGAGTATAAATGAAAGGAGTGAAACAAAGTGTCGCTTCGGGAAACATGGTTTGGGGATTTCTACTATTTCTTTAGTCGATACAATTTTTGACCTGGATTGAGCCCAGGGCGCGGGGTGCCCTTGTGATATTTCTGCTTGGGTTTTAATATTTTGTATTATTTTAAATTTAAATGCGTTTGCATCTTTTTAAAATATATAAACTTAATTTTACGTACATCAAATGTATTTTATTATAAGATTAAAATTTTCTCTCGTTGCAACGCACGGGCATTGTCGTAGTACCAAATTTTAGTGGTGATTATTATTGATTATTTTGTGTGAAGAACCTACCAAATCTTTGTTGAAAACATATGACAAACCATTTAAAAATGTTAGAACATATTTTACATATAATTGATCAAATAGTTGCATGTAAAATGCTTTTCATACACCTCTTAGGGAAAAGACAAACCGATTTAGTTGGAACTGGATCAAATCTATAGTACACGTGCTAGATAGTTTGCTCTTTATTTTTTTCAAAAATCATTTATAGGAAAACAAGTATTTATTTCATCATAGATCCACCAAAAGTTTATCAAAAATAAACACCTAGGTACCGACGCCCAATTGATGGATGAGGTATGATCGAATGGACCCCACGAGTGACATGTAAGCATAGTTAGAACTTGTACCAAGTTATTATAATCGTCGTAAACACCACGACGATCTAAATTGGTCGTCATCGACTAAAAATAATGCCTTAACATGTGTGGATCAGTTTACGACGATCTAAAATGGGAACTGCATGCGAATGAGCCAACTATTCTTATATTTATAGGTTTTTACAAAGCGAACCACTGTACTTTCACCACAATCATAAGCTCTTTCCCAGCGATTAACAGTAAAAAAGTACCACATACACAACAAAAAATGTAAACCACGGCGGATTTGAATCCAAAAACTCATCCAAAATAAACTAAAAATGTATGCAAACTGCGTTCACGCGGGGCGCGCGGTGTCCCTGCAGTACCGCCACTGGTCCGGCCGACCCCTCCGGGTTCCCGCAGGGCAGAGGTCCGTGAGGGGCGATGGCCGCCGTCGATGCAGGGAGGAGGTAGAGGGGCGGTCGCCGTTGTCACTGTGCAGAGGAGGGAGAGAGACAGTGAGGTGTCGAGGCGGATCCGGTGACCGGAGTTCTGGGGGACCCCGGAGTCCGGGATAGAAAGTCAGAGCAAGGATAAGAAGCTAGGCCTATAGAAGACTAGCATCTTCCGACGAGTCCTGCAGCATGAGGAGAGAATAGCCAACAGTTTATATAAAGCATAAAGTAACAATGCAGCAGAAGTTGCTGCAGCATTGTATAATAATAAGTTGTAATAATTAGCAATGCCTCCGAGTTCCCTCCTCGACTCCCCTGCGAGGAAGCAAACCCGGAACCATACAGTTTAATAATAATAGTTTGTAGTGGTAAGATTCAGCTTCAGCATAAAGCGTCCTGTTACCGTGGACACGGATATTCGAATAGATTAATCTTCCCTGTAGGGGTGCACTTGTGTTACACTACACGCACGAATCTCCAGGGTGGCGTACACCTTGTTAGGGAATGCCCCACCAAGGCTATCCGACACTCCGTAGCCCATCTTTCAAACTCAACAGAGAGGGCATCCGCCGGTCTAAATCCTAAGTACGCCGGGCCTTGGACCCCAACCCGAACGTACTCCTGCACGGTGCGTGGCTGGCCGGTGAAGTTAAAGCAAATCCAAATAAGACACCACCGCGCGAGCAAATAAGACAACACCACTTCTCGGCAATAAACCCGCAGTACTGCTGACGTCTGAAGAATCCTCGGACGACACTACGAAGCAGAGGAGCCCATAACTCGTAATTACCACGTGTAGGCAGCGCGTATAAGCCAAAAGGCTACTCAAGTCATCTGCCGAACCATTTAGCATTTTAATTAACCTGTGTGACGACCGTTATCTTTGCCTCGACTTAACTGACCCGCGGACAACGACAACAGTCGGGACCACCAGTACATCGGTGCCTGCCCTGTCGTCCCACCAAGTCTCTGCAGTTACCAACAAGGTGAATCGTCTCCTTACCTTGTCTCGCGTGTGCTCCTGGAGGAGCTCGACTTTCGTGGTTTGGTAACTCTCGCGGCCAACGATCAGGGGCCAAGCACACATGTACACTGGTCGTACCCTCCCTGTCGTCTCGTCGCAATACCACTCGCAGGCACCTTTGGGTCACCCGACTTCTTACCTTTAAGGACAACCGTGTTCAGGTCCCTAGGGCGTCTATACAGAGTCAGCAACGAGTGGAGTACGAGGATTACTCCTCGATAGCTCCACTTGATGTGGCTCGGCAGAGCCGAGGTAGGGGACTTAGGCGGTGTCTGCATTGTACCGTACCTGTGCAATTATAATCATCGTATCCGCGTTCACTCCCCTGAGTGATCACGACCCGCTATCTAATCCAAGCTAACAATGCGCAGGGCTCACTGCTGAAATATGCATAATTATAATAGGCAGCATAGGATAAAGGAAGGTACATCAAGGGGCGACAAAAACAGGCTATGCAATTGAGTAGGATTGTAATCGTAGCAGCAACAGTAACAATGCCTAGTGCAAGAAATGTACGGAAAGATAGACGATATCTGGGGAAGAGAATGGCTCTGCTTGCCTGGAAGCTCGGCAGTAGAGGCAGGGTCGTCGACGAAGTAGTCGTACTCAGCAGCGGTGTAGTCGGCGGTAGCAGCGGGGGCTACCGGAGAATAAAGGGGGGGGGGAGAAATAGTAAATACAAGCAATCATATAAAAACAGATGCATGACATGACAGACGCAATGCTAACGGTGTTTTAACGCAGTGCAATGCACGTTGCTCGGAACGGGAATTCATCCGGGGATGAACTGCCAGCTCCGGGTGATTATCGGACAGGGGTTCCGGATGGGGAAGGTACGATGCCGGAGGTGTCGTGGACATCCGACAAATAAGTGAAATGTGTATCCGTGTTAGTTGATCCATTCTGAACAACTTTCGTGTTCGTAATAAATTCATCCGGATAGTTTATCGGTATCGAGCAATCATCGGACAGTCGATCCGGAGGGGGACAGTTCGATGTTCGTTGCGTTAGAGGTCTGTAGTAGACATACGGATAGCGTATTTGTATTCGTTACATTTTTCTGATTAATTTTGATGTATAAAGTTTTTGAATCTGAATTACGGTTTAAAAGATATTTAAATTCAAAGTTTTAATCATTTTCTGAATTACTTTTATTATTAAAATAACATTATCCAAAACAGTGCATTTGACCAGGTCAAACCTGACCAGTGGGTCCCACTGGTCAGCCTCATAGGTTTAATAAAAAAATTATTAAATTTAAATAACAGTAGGGTCCCACATATCATTCACAGATGTAGTTATATTTAGTTTTATTTTAATTAAACAGCACATGGCCCACGTGTCATAGGCACATGTTTACATTAACAATTTAATTAACCCCTTGGATTAACTTAAGGCCTAGGGCCCACTTGTCATGGGGCCAGGGGGTTATCTCCATTTATTTTTAATTTTGATTAGTTAGCAGGGCCTGGCCCACTGTCATAGGTTAGTTAGTGCTAACAAATCCCTCGCTAAGCTTCTACGTGCATGTGCACACACAGGCGCCGGCAACGAGGCCCTAGCGGCCATCTCCGGCGAGAGGGGGAATGCGCGATGGGAGGGGGGTGCCGCACGCGGCGAGCGGGCGCGCATGGACTGCAAGAGGCACACGGGGTCGCGGCCAAGCCAGACCGCACAACAGCACCGACGGCGAGCTCCACGGGACTCGTGCTGCCGAGCATGGCGAGGTCCATGCCGGTGACCAAATTAAGCGGCGGAGGGCACAAACTACAACGGAGGCTCGTCGTGCACCCACCTGTGCCACAAGCATGCGCTGAGACACACCGGGGCGACGACTACGACAACGAGCAACGGCGGCCGGAGCTCGGCGTGACAGGAATGGCGCCCTATCGAACCAAATCGAGCGCGAACTGAGGGAAAGGGAGCATACGGTCACCACAAGCACGTAGAGGGTGGCAATGGGCTCGAGGAAGCTCCACCGACGACGAATCACAACGTGGGGAGGTGGCGGCTGTGGCGAGGAACGACGGCGATGGCGAACGTTGCAGCGTAGCCGGCGACGATTGGCCTCGTGGGAAGACCAAGTCAAGGGCGAGGAACCTCCTGGACATGGTCGCGCAGCCAAAGGAGGTGGGTGGCCGCGCTGACGACGACGCCCATGGCGAGCACGTGCTCGGGTGAAAGACAGAGAAGAAGCTGGCGAGGCGAGGTGGAGGGGAAAGTGAGAGGGGCCTAGGGTTCTAGGGTGCGGCGGGGCTCGGTCTTATCCACGAGACGAGGGGGGCAGGTGAGGGGCAGGTGTGGTGGGGGGCCGCGGCGAGCAGAGGCATGGCGCCCTGTCACCGTCGGGGTGGGGGGAGGGAATAGGGGGAGGAAGGAGAGAGAGAGGGGGGCTGGGCCCGGGGTGGACTTCGCCCTGACCGTTAGATTAGGTTTTTTTATCTTTTTGTTTCCTTTTTCTTTATTCTTTTATCTAATACTTTAATGGTCTAGCATTTTATTTTTATAAAATATGAAACCGGTGCCATAATTATCCTTGCACTGAAAACCACACCTACAAAAAGTTTAGGCTCGAAATAAAAGCCAAAGAATTTTATTTAATTTCAACATTATTAAATGGGACTATTTTATTACTATATTTAATTGTTTATATTATTTAAACAAGTTAATAAATTCCCAACTCTAGTTTATTAACACCTACTGGTTACTAGGTATTTAAGAAAAATGGTTTAACAATTTTTAGTGCGTTTAAAATTTCCACATGTTTATTAAAATTACCATGGCAATTTTCATAATTCCAAGCTATTGTTTTTATTTCTTAATATTACTAAATCACTTTAATAAAATATCCATTGCTATATAAATCATGGCGTACTGATTATTTGCTATTAAATAATGAAAGTGATTGCATCACTTAGGGTTTACTTCTAATTTCTACATTGCTTTTATATTAATATTCTAGGGCAATTTAATCACTCACCATTATTGGTTTTATAATTATCACTAACTTGGGACTATGCTGATAACTAAGGTTGATTTGGTCTAACCATGATCAAGTTGATTGACATGCATCCACAATTCTTGGATCAAGATTTATAATCCACCTAATTTGAAAATTTTATCAGGGTTGGAATTTGGGAGAGCTATGATCAGAGGTGATCATGGCTTGATTAGTAACAGTGATGATCATTAACAAAGGGATCACTGTAGTGATTACTGTTACTGGATCTGGGAGTGTTACAAAACTCCCCCACTACAAGAATCCTCGTCCCGAGAATTAAAAGGTAGTGGTAGGGTTAGAGTTTCGGCTTCGTATTCTATCGATTCTTCTGGGCCTTGTTGTCCTTCTCGAAAATTTTAATCCTTCTCGTTGACGTCTTCATTTTTCTGCATCAGTGCATCTTGATGAGTTGTAGTCTTTTCTTCGGGGTCTTCGTCGTACTTACGCATAGGCTACGAGGAAAAACTTAATGGGGTCGGATTGATACAAAGTCAATCAACCGAGGTTGTCCAAGGGAATGAGGTACACAGTATCTCACGAGTTACACTCAGGGAGATACATCGAGAGAAACAAAATAAGGCATGAGAGGTTTTCAAGCGGATACAAAAGCATTCGACGATGACAACGGAGGATGAAAATGGCTCCAGAGCGTCAGTCATAAGCACTGAGTCTGATATCGAACCGAATATCACAAGGTAGAGGACGCGTGAATTGCATACGAGGTCAAGCAAGAGGAATAACCTCGAGAATAGAAAGGTACAAGAGAGTCTGGTTTCGATCCTGTGGAACTGTGGGTTATGGGCCCACATTGATTAAGAAGGGTGGTGACAAACAATGCGATCAAGTTGCAAGGTAAGTCAGAGAACAACTTGTTAGCTATGTCGGCAACAACGTCGGTACCAAGGGCGAGGGACAAAGAGAACCATTTTCCTGCTCGTTAAGACGAGGCGGACCAATAGGCAAAGTTCTCGTCCATCGGTTGTTACCGAAATGTTATCAACAGTAGTAACAGGTTGTACGGACGAAGTAGTACACCGAAGTGTTTACACAAGCAGGTAATCATCACTGCTCAGACAAGACACATCACAAGTAAGGTTAAACAGACCCATGAAAAGGAAGATGTGATTATCCGATTGATCACACCAATGGATAGGAAAGTGTAATGATACACAAGTATCACATGTATATCTTTCCTAATGGAAAGCAGAGCAATATATATGACCAAGCTTGTATTGGCGGGGGGGGGTCAAAGAAGGTTGTCGATGATATCACAAATCATTGAGGGGCAAGGATGGTATTTCTCACGATGCAACCAAGTAACACTTGAGAGAATTCAAAATATTGATGATGATCACGACACATTATGTCGAGAGGTTCCAAGAGGATGCAATCGAATAGTGACGACATCAAGTGAAAGGAATGGTGAAGCAAAAGACATTCGGTGTTCTCGGTTGACAACAACCCAGAACCATGAAATGGCTATGGCAGGGATAGGCAGTGTTTCATCACAATTCATATGACGTAGTGCAAAGGCATGATATACTCGAGATACCGGGGTAATACTCAAAGGTAGAATGGGGGATCACATGTGTAGAAGAACTTATACCTAGGGGTTAATTATCTTTACGAGAAGCTTTCATGATCAGTTATACATCGTATCCATGGCAAGAACACAAGTTCAAGGTCGACTCCCACTTCTTTAATGCATAACCCTTCATTCACTTCTCGCTTTCGGTGAGGTGGTAGGATTGAAAGCTCATCTGACGGGAGGCCAGTAGAGTATAACCCGCATAAAGTTTGGGTTATACATATTAGGGGAAACATAGGGTTAACCCATCGAGCATTTTGAAACCCATTCAACAAATATCATAAGCAAGGGATACAAGTTCGAAAGCAGAAGGCTGACGACATGGAGCAGACAATATCATTTGCCAAGGGCATTTTATATCAGGGGCAATTCGTCAATGATTTAGGGCACAAGGGGACGGCAGTTAGTAATCCACCAAAAAGGTTAGGTGGCGTACAGAGAGTCTGGTGCGAGTATCGGTACTCAACCATAAGAAGAAAGAATGGAAAAGCATTAGAGATAAAAGCATCGGAATAATTTGATGCTTAAGTACAGAGGAATTATGACTTCCATAGCGGTGTATCAGATTCAGATACATCGATCAAACATGAATAAGTTGAACATAAACTTGACGGTTAATCAATTAAGGTTTGACTTACCGATAACCAGCTCGTGTCCGGAATGACGTCTGAGCCAGAAGAATGGATTCATAGGGATCAACTAATGATTGCGTGCACTAACACACACGATGATTCAACCGGTCAGAATGGCAATGCCAAGGGAGGGCATCGAAGACCACAAGACAAATGGGATTAATCATAGTGCAAGCAGGTATGAAGAATCTCCAAAGCAGTAGGCTGCCGAGGATTTTCGTGAGATCGAATAGTATTTCAAAGTATTTTTGGAATCACAGGAACAACTTAGGATGAACGGATCCTCGATAAATGTGAGGAATTATCCGCAGAGTGAAAAGAAGCTGCAAGGCAGTAGGCTCAAAGGATTTCCGAAACAACGGAAAGTATTTTGATGCATCTTGTGAACACAAGAGCAATTGGGATTGAATGGATGAACGAAAGGTGTATGTGGTTATACATACGGACTTATCGGTGGTAGGGAATTGTAAAGGTGATCGGCACATATGGTCTCAAGAGTTTTATCGGAGAGTAATCTTCGGTATCTTCTCATGAAGCAAGCGATCATCTGTAATGAGGGGCTCTCCGGGAGGAAGTAGGTATGAGAACCTAAGTCAGAGTTAGAAAAATCTTTAACCCGAAAAGAAGAGAGAGCAGAGTCCCAGAGTAAAGATGCGGAGAAAAAGATCCTAATTCCACCCAGTTTTGCGACGTGGGCCGATAAGCCACACGACACTGTTAGTAAAGTAGTTTTGCAAAGACTAGATCCGACTTCGACCAAGGAGTTGGAAGGGGGTTTCCTACAGGCAGTCGGCTCTGATACCAGCTTGTGACACCCCCAAAATCAAGCCGTGTACAGTAATCATACACGCAAGGTACACGATCGAGATTAGGGACTCATGGTGAGATATCACAACACAACTCTACAAATAAAATAACACAAGTTGTTTAATACTAGCCAGGGGCCACGAGGGCTCGAATACAATAGCTCAAGAGCGCAAAGTTAGCGGAAGAAATAGTATCTGAGTACAGACACAAGAATACAAGGTTTCCTTAAAAAGGCTAGCACAAATAACAACAGATCGAAAAGGCGAGGCCTCCTGCCTGGGAACCTCCAAACTACTCCTGGTCAACGGGGAACACGACGTCGTAGAAGGCATCGGGTATCTTCAGTTGCGGTGGTCAACATCGGGGATCTCCTGCTCGTGGACTCCAAGGCTCCAACGTCGACTGAAGCGGCCGATCAGGCAAAACATAAAGGGGGAAATAAAGCAAAGGTGAGTATCTAGCATACCCGCGAGTCTTACGTCCGCTACTAAACATTTATGCATTTGTATCAAATGGAAAGGGGAGGCTGTATATAGTGGACTGCAAGATAGAAAGTCAGAGCAAGGATAAGAAACTAGGCCTAATGAAGACTAGCATCTTCCGACGAGTCTTGCCAACAGTTTATATAAAGCATAAAGTAACAATGCAGCAGAAGTTGCTGCAGCATTGTATAATAATAAGTTGAAATAATTAGCAATGCCTCCGAGTTTCCTCCTCGACTCCCCTGCGAGGAAGCAAACCCGAAACCATACAGCTTAATAATAATAGTTTGTAGTGGTAAGATCCAGCTTCAGCATAAAGCGTCCTATTACCGTGCACATGGCTATTCGAATAGATTAATCTTCCCTATAGGGGTGCACTTGTGTTACACTACACGCACGGATCTCCAGAGTGGCGTACACCTTGTTAGGGAATGCCCCACCGAGGCTATCCGACACTCCGTAGCCCATCTTTCAAACTCAAAAGAGAGGCCATCCGTCGGTCTAAATCCTAAGTACATCGGGCCTTGGACCCCAACCCGAATGTACTCCTGCACGGTGCGTGGCTGGCCGGTGAAGTTAAAGCAAATCCAAATAAGACACCACCGCGCGAGAAAATAAGACAACACCACTTCCCGGCAATCAGCCCGCAGTACTGCTGACGTCTGAAGAGTCCTCGGACGACACTACGAAGCAGAGGAGCCCATAACTCGTAATTCCCACGTGTAGGCAGCGCGTATAAGCCAAAAGGATACTCAAGTCATCCGCCGAACCATTTAGTATTTTAATTAACCTGCGTGACAACAGTTATCGTTGCCTCGACTTAACTGACCCACGGACAACGACAGCAGTCAGGACCACCAGTACATCGGTGACTGCCCTGTCGTCCCACCAAGTCTCTGCGGTTACCAACAAGGTGAACCGTCTCCTTACCTTGTCTCGTGTGTGCTCTTGGAGGAGCTCTACTTTTGTGGTTTGGTAACTCTCGCGGCCAACGATCAGGGGCCAAGCACACCGGTACACTGGTCGTACCCTCCCTGTCGTCCCGTCGCAATACCACTCGTAGGCACCGTTGGGTCACCCGACTTCTTACCTTTAAGGACAACCGTGTTCAGGTCCCTAGGGCGGCTATACAGAGTCAGCAACGAGTGGATTACGAGGATTACTCCTCGATAGCTCCACTTGATGTGGCTCGGCAGAGCCGAGGTAGGGGACTTAGGCGGTGTCTACATTATACCGTACCTGTGCAATTATAATCATCGTATCCTTGTTCACTCCCCTAAGTGATCATGACCCGCTATCTAATCCTAGCTAACAATCCGCAGGGATCACTGCTGAAATATGCATAATTATAATAGGCATCATAGGATAAAGGAAGGTACATCAAGGGGCGACAAAAACAGGCTATGCAATTGAGTAGGATTGTAATGGTAGAAGTAGCAGTAATAATGCCTAGTGCAAGAAATATACGGAAAGATAGACGATATCTGGGGAAGAGAATGGCTCTGCTTGCCTGGAAGCTCGGCAGTAGAGGCAGGGTCGTCGACGAAGTAGTCGTACTCAACAGCGGTGTAGTCGGCGGTATCAGCGGGGGCTACCGGAGAATAAAGGGGGGGGGGAGAAACAGTAAATATAAGCAATCGTAAACAAACAGATGCATGACATGACAGACGCAATGCTAACGGTGTTCTAACGCAGTGCAATGCACGTTGCTCGGAACGGGAATTCATTCGGGGATGAACTGCCAGCTCCGGGTGATTATCGGACAGGGGTTCCGGATGGGGAAGGTACCATGCCGGAGGTGTCGTGGACATCCGACAAACATGTGAAATGTGTATCCATGTTAGTTGATCCATTCTGAACAACTTTCGTGTTCAGAATAAATTCATCCGGATAGTTTATCGGTATCAGACAATCATCGGACAGTCGGTCCGGAGGGGGACAGTTCGATGTTCGTTGTGTTAGAGGTGTGTGGTACATACGGATAACGTATTCGTATTCGTTACATTTTTTTGAACAATTTTGATGTATAAAGTTTTTGAATCTGAATTACGGTTTAAAAGATATTTAAATTCAAAGTTTTAATCAATTTTAATCATTTTCTGAATTACTTTTATTATTAAAATAACATTATCCAAAACAGTGCATTTGACCAGGTCAAACCTGACCAGTGGGTCGCACTGGTCAGCCTCACAGGTTTAATAAACAATGTATTAAATCTAAATAACAGTAGGGTCCCACATATCATTCACAGATGCACTTATATTTAGTTATATTTTAATTAAACAACACATGGCCCACGTGTCATAGGCACATGTTTACATTAACAATTTAATTAACCCCTTGGATTAACTTAAGGACTAGGGCCCACTTGTCATGGGGCCAGGGGGTTATCTCCATTTATTTTTAATGTTGATTAGTTAGCAGGGCCTGGCCCACTGTCATAGGGGGGTTAGCGCTAACAAAGCCCTCGCTAAATGCCGAATAATCCGAGATAGTATCCATAGAAGTAAGTCAACTTTTGAACTTGGTAGACCCTCTGAAAGACTAAGAGTCTGAAGAATATATAAATGGATATATAGCTGATTCGGATGAAAAAAATTATGCATAAAGTTCAACTCGTTGGAAATTTGTTTTCTAGCAAGTTCAAAGGTTGACTACGGCAAATTAATGTCGACCGTAGAGATTCTTTAGTCAGTTCTTGTTATACTAGCAATTACTACATATCTTATTTATATGATATGGTAGAATGAATGTCAAAACAAAGTTACTACACGGAAATATAACAAAGGACGTATATCTGATACGACGAGAATGTTTTTCCATTCAAAGGATGCTAGAACAGATGCAAGCCTCGGATATCCAGGAATGGACTGAAGCTAGCTAAATGGAGTTGGAATTTTCGTTGTGATGAAAATGCCAAAAGAGTTTGTTTTCATCAGGAATAATTAAGATGCTCGAATATTCAAGAAAGTAAGTGGGGGCTGAATAATATTTCTAAAACCTTGTGTAGATGTCATATTGTTGATTAGAAATAATATAAATTTATTGACACGAATAAGGACTTCATTGGAAATAATTTTCCGCTGAAGTACTTAGAATAAAATAGCATTAGTATTGAGCACAATGATCTATGTAGATAGTAAGTGCCTGATCATGCTAAAGCCAACATTACATGTTGACATGATACTAAAGTAGTTTAGTATGAATACGCCAAGAAGGATGTTCTTGCCGAGGTCATGGTGAAAAGTTGTTTGCGGAAATCGGTGTTCATGAACACAGATAAGCAAAAAACATATGAATTGAATTTCACTCACCTATGTGTTTGGATTAATCATGTACACCATAATATGTAAAACGACCAGATATGTCCAGTGCTCCAAAAGGTTCTGAGTAAGATACCAAAGTGATTGATATGTTGCTCATTGGACAAACAGTGAAAAGTTAAACTTATGATAGATAAGATATGTTTCTCGGAAAATGGAGATAATGAAGAGGTCGTTGTAATAAGTTACACCAGCTGAATTTTGATGTAAACTGTTACACCAATTCAGTGTTCATGCTTACTCCGACCGATTTTCGATTTTAATTGGGATTATGTGTTTCACACATAAGGGTGGCACGGTATGAAGGAACTTTGTCAAGTTAGATACTGTGGCGAATTCTATAACAAAGGCTAAGTATATTGTTGCTTAAGGAAGTAACAATGGAGGGTATTTTGAATCATAAGTTCATTTATGAATATGGTATGGTTTCCTAGATACTTGAAGCTCATGGAACATTGATGAATGATTTTGTGACTTAATTTAAGGAACCAAAGTCCTGCCAAATGATTCAAACATATACAAACCTAACTGATAAAATTAGTGAATTTTGTGATAGCGTGAAAACGCGAAGATATGCAAGATACAAACGGGCCTGAAACGTCAGATCTGAAGATGAAGTCTATGCCACAAATGAAGCATGCATTACACCGATATGCCATAGGTGTAAAGTGCTCAAGCACTGACAATTTTATTGACTCTAGTGCAAGTGGGAGACTGTTGTAAATATGTCCTAGAGGCAATAAAAAATATTATTATATATATATTTACACGTTCGGAATTAATGTTTATATTTCTATGCTATAATTGCAATGACCCTGACTGTGAGATTCAGAAGAAAAATCATTTGCATGTGTGGAAACGTAAACACCCAGAGTTCCTGGTTTAGCCTCTAAGACCATCTCATATGCTAACTGATGATTACGTTTTCTTAATCATGGACATTGTTCTTGTAACAAGGATGTGAGTAGCAATGAGAACATATTGTTAGCAGAACAATGATGTTGAACCGACCCCAGTATCTAATGATATACTTAGAGATCACATCGTAACAACGTTATAAGTCATATCATGAAATGTTATCATATACGTAATTCCTTAGACCATGAGAGTATCGAGTTGCTTCACACAGGAAGATGTACTTTGGTTCTTAGATGAATCTTCCCATTACTGGGAAGTAGTAAAATAAGTTTTGGGTGCATCGGATAGTGTGTCTAGTAATTTCGATAGTTCAAAACTGGGATTTTCTCCTTCACGAAGAAGAAGATATTCACTTTGGGCCAACTCGGTATAACTGTATCCATTATAGTCTGGACAGGCGCATTGTGACTTAGTCACGGGGATACCGGAATACGATAACGAGAAAAAGGGACAAACGAGCAAAGAGGATAACAAGTGGCTTGTGTCAAGAAGTTGTTACACATGGGTGCCAAACTTCTCTCCTCTGACTTTGTCACATATCGCGAAGAAAATGGAATGGTACATGGCTAACATAAAGGTTCACTCGAAGTTTATTCGTTTATGTGCGGGAGTCAACATGGGTGTCCATGGCTCCGCTATTGATTATTGGCTATTGACAAATGGTTGTTGACCTATGTCCGGAAGATGTTCTGAGTCATGTCCGCATAATACTGAACCTATTGGGTCACACACTTAACAAGTAGTAGTCTGTTAGAGAACTAGGATATGAAAAGAGGAAGGGTACCGAAATTGTTCCGGGTGGAACCGGAAGTGTTCTGGGTAGCACTAGAAGTGTTCTAGGTGGTGCCGAATGGTTTTGGAATATTCGAGAATGGTCTCGGATCATTCCGGAACATTCAAGAAGAGTCTTGAAGTGGTAACAAGACATCTGTGATATTCTCGGAAGGTTTTTCAACATTCGGTAATAGTTGTGGAAAGGTTACGAAACATTAGGAAATTGTTACAGGACTTCCAGAAATGTTCTAGGAAGTTCTGGGATGTTCCCGAGAGCTTATGGAAGTATCCGGAGGGTTATGGAACTCTCCAAGACGCGGAAATCGAAGCTAGACCAAGTAGGAAGGTCTGCAAGGTCGTAGGTCGGTGGAAAAGGAAGTTTCCTTGGGGGCAAGGGGAAACGCCAGGGTCCTTGGCGTTCCCCCCCGAGACGCCAGAGTCTCTGGAGTTTCCCCCTGTATGCCGTAGTCTGTGGCGTTTCGTACTGAAATCTGTTTTGGACTCCGCCTGGTGGACAAAATCGACTTTGGGGAGAACCTGTTGAAATTATGCCCTAGAGGCAATAATAATATGTATTATTATAATTCTAGGTTCGTTATTAATGTTTATATGTATGTGCTATAACTGCAATGGCCTATGCGGAGGTTTGCCAAGTGCATGTTAACTGCCTTCGGAGGAAAACCCATATGCAGGTGTGGAGTATAAACACAAAGTGTTCTTAGTCTGCCTCTAGGACTAACCTGTGTATTATGGATGTCATGTTTTCCTGATACAGGGCATTGAATATGCCGGTAATACATGGGGCACATTGTTACCAGAATAAGGGTGCTGAACCGACCCAATTGTATGATTTGCTTTGAGATTTCATCATCATTGTATTATGAGTTAAATCATCAGATGAGTTGACATTTGCATGTATCCTTATAGACCATGAGAATGTTAAGTACCTACATACCGGAGGGTGGGTTTTGACTCTGTCCTAACACCACCCGTAACAGGCGTGGCTATAACGGCTTTGCTCACTCACACTCGAAAGTATGTCTAGGGATAGATGATTCAAGTTGGGATTTGCTCCTCCTTCCCAGGAGAGATATTCTTTGGGCCCTCTCGGTATTACGTATCCACAAATATCCGGCCGGATACTTTGTGAATGGATCACATGGGATACGGAATACGTGAACGAGAAAAAGAACAAAACCGATATGAGGATAATTGGTATAATGATTAATGAGTTGATCATGCGGATACCTATATAATCTCACCTCATGTTTTGTAAAGTATCGAGAAGAAAAGGGATTGGCATGTCAACCAGAGGTTCACTCAAATTCATATTCGTGTAGTGCGGGAACCATTATGGGTGTCCATGGCTCCGCTATTGGTTATTGATATGAAGAAAGTCAGTTTCCGGTTCATGTCCGTATTCTACCGAACCTATGGGGTCACACACTTAAGGGTGGTATATTTTTTGAGTACTAGAGTGATAGGAGCACGAGTATAACACACCGGAAAAGTTTCGGAGTGATTGAGATTTAATCGGAGAGAAAACCGGAATCGTTTCGGGGCACCGGTAAAGTACCGGGAAGAGTTTTGAGAAAATCGGGTAAAACAGGAGGGCCGGAAAAGTTCCGGGATGGTCTAAATATGTTTAATATTTATTTATTGTGAATTCTCAAATTGTTTTGGAATTAATAAAATAGATTTAATACCAATGGCCCCTCTCTCACTTGGAAGGCCCAAGTGGGGGAGGGAGCACTTGGACCAAAGATGCCCAAGGGGGGGCGCCCTAGGAGGAAGCTTCCTCCTAGGTGAGGAAGCTTCCTCCCCCCTTCCTTGGCCGGCCCTAAGGGGAGGGAAACCCTAGGGAGCCACCCCTAGGGCTGCCCCCTCCTCCAAGGTGGCCTCCCCTCCCCTCCCACTATAAATAGATGAGGAGGGGGCACCCCCAAGGACGCACACAGATTTGTTCTTTTGCCTCAGGGCTGCCCCTCCTCTCTCCTCTCTTGTAGATCTGATCTCCACCATATATCGAAGTGCTGCTCCTCCATCATCTCTACTCCGGAGGCGCCGAGCTCTAGACGGCAGAGCCCTGCCGGATCTACTACACCGTACGTGTGGATCAACCGTAGAGAGATCGTACGTTCGATCTTCGTTCGAGGGACTTCTAGATCTGTTCGTGGGGCGTCACACGGATCAGATCTGTTCGAGGGATTGCATCGCATCAATCTTCCCAACTCTCCATCAACTTCTTCCGCTGCGAGAGAACTACCATTTGAACGGTTATTAAGGTAACAAGATCGCTAACTGTGTTTGCATCTATCTAGATCCTTTCTTGGGGCTTGGTTTCATAGTGCCAATTTTTTTTGTTTTCTACTCCGAATCCCAACAGCGGTATCATGAGGTAGTTCTAGTAATAGATGCAGGTTCGATCTAGAGTTCATAGTGATGAACGGGCAGTGCACAAATTTTTTATTGTGCGCGGTTTTTGATAATAGATCTAAACTGAATCTTCTAGTTGCTTCCCCTCTAATTGCACAAGTTAATCCCTCCTGTATTGCTTGATTTTGTTACAAACATCTTGTCCCTCGGGGTCCTTCTATGCTGCTCCTGAGTATGCTGGTCGCGCAAAGATGATTTGGGTCTTGCTTTTGGTGTGGAGAAATTGTGTAACAAAAGGGGCGTGCTAGATTGTTGATCTAGCACGGGGATCACGCGTATTGACGATTGTTCAGTATGGGTCATGAGATTAAATTGTATTCTCATGGTTGATACGTCCCGAGTGTTAATCTAGCAACTTGAAGATTGTGCTTTATGTGGTTACGTAGCTAGCAAAACGTTTTGCCATGCAAACCCTAGTAGCCACGTAAAAGAAGCAAAGAACGAGTAGAAGAACGTCTAACTTGTTTTTGCAGGAACATGTGATGTGGTATAGTCTTCGTCATGATAAAAGTTGTATGATATGATTATACTTTGTACATGTTAAATCTGCATGACTTCCATGTCATGGTACGGCATGATGGCTGGAGGCATATGATTGTCATTTATTCGGCCTGCGTGCCAAACTTCATGTAATTTTCTTTTAGTAGAATAGATGCTAGCAATAGTTGTAGTATCTACATGAAGATGATGATCATACGTCATGGTGCTTGACGACATGTCGTGCGTGGAGGTGATGCTCTTCGCCAAAAGAAGATGAAGAAAGAAAAGCATGGTGCTTGGAGCTTCTTGAAGAAAAGGGCTATACCATATCACATACATTAAATTGCCTGTGATGTTAATCCTTTTCATTTCCTGTTTGAATGCGCAAGTAGTCGTGTTTTAATAGGTAGATCTCTCTTAAAATATCAAGAAGTTCGTGCTCTCCCAACCGTGCAACCGTCTGTAATAAACGCCACCCGCGGTGCGTCGTGTCACACGAGTACCAACGGAAAGGTAACAAAGAGACGGGTGGATTGAGTTATCTCCACAACAATAGCGCTTGGTTGTCTTGACGTTCTATCTTATCCGATCTGAGCTCGGAGCACAAGTGTCGAAAGACTAACACAAGAATCATAAAATGGTTATGATTAGTTTTGTTAGACCTACCGGGTTGATCTCCTCCATGGCCGAGTGTTACACCGGTGGCAGGTGTATTGATCCGAATCTTGATTACCCTAAGATCAATTGTAGAGAGATATTGGTTTTAGTGGGAGCATTAGATTAAACTTGTTCAGATTAATGCAATTCATTTTGAACCATGTCTAAATCAATATGTTTATATCGTTGTAGAGAGATGACCCGCAACAACAATGCTTTTAGCTTAGGACTGATGCTTGAAAAAGAGAAGCTTGCTGCAAATGGGGGCAACTATGCGGACTGGTTCCGCAATATTGGGTTTGTCCTCAAAGTTGCTAAGAAGGACTATGTTCTCAAAGAAGCTCTCCCAGCCGCTCCCGCTGAGGATGCATCGCAGGACGATAAGAACGTCTATGCGACTAAAGTGGATGACCACACCACAGTACAATGCTTGATGCTTATGTGCATGGATACAGAGCTCCAGAAACGTTTTGAGAACTTCACCGTTTTTTACAAGGTGACACAACTGAACGCTCTGTATCTGAAGCAGGCTAGAACTGAACGTTACAAAATAACGAAGCAGCTGTGGGAATGCAAGATGGCATAAGGTAGCTCCATAAGCTAGCACGTGATCAAAACTTGTTGGTTACGCGCAGAGGCTGAGTGCTTTGGGATTTGCGATCCCTACGACCCTCGGCACTGTCATTCTCCTTGCGTCACTCCCCCGTCTTACAACGGCTTTATCATGAATTACAACATGAATGGGCTTGACAAGACCACAGATGAATTGTTCGCTATGCTTAAGACTGCGGAAGCATCTATGCAGAAGGATCCAAGCCACGTGTTGGCTGTGATGAACACTACAAGTTTCAAGAAGAAGGGCAAAGGCAGAAATGCCAAGAGCGGTGGTAAGACCAAAGCTCAGGTAAAGACCAAGAATGGCCCAACTAAGGATTCTGAGTGTCACTACTTCAAGAACAAGGGGCACTGGAAGAGGAATTGCAAGAAGTATCTGGGAGATCTGAAAAGTGGTCTGATCACCAAAGGTATAAATAAGTTATACTAAGTTAATAGACAATTTCATTATTTCACCTTCATAGGTATAATTGATACCATATCTATTGCTAATGGTTCACAAATCGGTACAGGGAATTCTCATAATTCAAAGGAGAAGAACGAATGAAGTGCAAGTCTGCGTCGGAAGTGGTGCCCAAGTCACCCAAGGCCGTCGGCGTTCGTCTACCAAGATTCATCTTAGAGTTTCAATAAAAGTCATTTGATTCAGAGGTTGTGTAAAACATTAATATCGTATTATGTCGTCTGCACAGTGGATGCCTTATCCACGGCTTGAAAAATCGTTGTTCAAAGTTAATGCTTTCTGAATTTCACCCTTCGTGGTGAATTACTTAAGTTGAAATCTTGATGTTATATCTATTTTCTTGATTGCTAAATAAATTAAGTTATGTGATGATAATGCTAAAAAAATTAGAGCATAAATGACTTAGTCGCATTAGAACAAAGCGCATGCGGAAGCTTCATATCGATGAAGTCATTCAATCTCTTGACTTTGAGTCATTTGACACATGCAATGTTTTTTCTAATAGACAAAATCATTTATTAAATGAATTGTTCAAGTGTTTAGTAAACTATTGGTAATAACACGTATCGATGTGTGAAGAACCAATAAACAATACTTTACATAAAACTTTGTGATAATGACTTGTATAGATATACCGATATTTAGACAAGACATAATATCTGAAATTTTGAATATGTTCAAAACTGTTTCAACACAAAGAGAATCATCATCACACATAGATCAAATATTTGACGATCTGATCGTAAAATAAATGAGTTAAATTTTTTAGCAAACATCATTGAGTGTATGAAGTCAGTTCATAAACTAGCGTCACCTGAAGCCCCGTATAGCTACAGAGTATCTTGACACATAACCAAGCCCTATATGACATATTGGAATTAAAATTGTTATCTACTCTGAATTCCAACATGACATGGTAAGGTCGGTGATGTACTTAAACCACACTCCCATTCACTATACTGCTTAACGCTTTAGAGAAACCACTTATGAACTAAATAGAGCGTCGCCATATGACTGTTGAAACAATGCCCTATAAGAATATGGCATGGATAAGAAATCCAATTGTTGTTTCACAATTTCGGAGATATATATTTAGAATATACTCGATCTCAAATATAAGTATTGTAGAAACATCATGTTACGAACAACACCTCCACTACCATACCCGAGAAAATTGTTTATCGAGGGACATGGGATTTTTCCTTGAGAAAATAGCTCTCTTGAAACAATTAAGTGGGAGGACTAATAGCTTGATAATGATTACAATGAATTATTTGGTTTTACAGAATGGAAATCAAAATTGGATCTAGAGATAAATTCTGTGACCAAACCAGAAATTCCTACATCTGATGAAAAGGAATGATGAAACTCTGAAATGCGTTCCAGAGATGAAATGATCAAGTCTGATGTTGTATCACACAGCTTTATAAATTCACATTGAACCAATGTAGTTCTGAAGTGTGATAAACCTGTGAACAACAAGACCCCATGACAGGCACTAACTCCACTATATGGCTTAAACACCATAAACACAAAATGAAAGCCATCCACAAAAATCAAGTTGAGAACTTGGTAAAACCCTCCTAAGGATACCTGATCATTAGAGTGGATTGGTTTTTCATAGATATGACCATAGACGATAGCTTGATCGTTGATAACGTTCGACTTATCGCAAAATAAGTTTTTCGATAGAGTTGACTACAACATGTGTAGTGATGGGAATGTTCATATGGAAAATTACTGATAATCGCGGCATACTTCCGAAGTATGACATATGGATTTTTCTTCTGAGAAAATTAAAAAAGGGTGTGTGCATGATACAACCTGAAAGGATTTAATGATCTATACGATATTAGTAAAAGTGAGAATGCTTCAAAGATTAGTCCACAGTTGAAGAAAATATCACAGAGTTGGAGTAATAGTTTTTGATGAAGTTATAAAAGTTATTATTTCATCAATAATCATATAAGATATGGAATTAAGTGGGAGCACGATTCTAATCATATATGTGAATAACATATGAGTGATTGAGAATAAATATTTTAGAAAAATAAACCACTAAGGTATTGGATGTCCTGAAAGTGCAACAAGCACCAAAGTAATCTAATAGTAGATTAGTTCTCTTGAAGTACCTCAGATGAAGAAAGGTTCTATGAGGAAGACTAAAGAGTTCATTACAAATAGATGAAAGATAGTTTCATAATGATTTGTAATATTTTTAATCGGTCTATAGCTAAGTAGCAAAATAGGATGTTGAAAATTGTTTTTCAAGCTAAGGCACATAGCGGGATTCCTACAACGTAGACGTGAAACATGGAAACTCTGGAAGTTGCATAGGAGGGTATTTGGATCAGGAACACCATCATAGTTATTGGCGTAGTTCCGAACGCTTGATCTACACAAACCATATTTTGATATGAGCATCATGATCAAAGCAAAGTAAGCTAAGAGCTCACTGTAGTCCAAACATGTTGAACGATAGTGCCCTATATTTAAATACTTCATAAAGGATGAAGGGGTATATTAAGATACGCAGGATTGAGACGAGCCTAAAAGCGTTAAGCTCAGTGACGAAGTCTATACCACAAGCGAGCGTGAAGACCAAAGTGCCATTGGTCTGAGCAAACCATGCAACCAGATTATTGTCTCTAGTGTAAGTGGGAGACTGTTGGAATTATGCCCTAGAGGCAATAATAAAATGTATTATTATAATTCCAGGTTCATTATTAATGTTTATATGTCTGTGCTATAACTGCAATGGCCTATGCGGAGGTTTGCCAAGTGCATGTTAACTGCCTTCGGAGGAAAACCCATATGCAGGTGTGGAGTATAAACACAAAGTGTTCTTAGTCTTCCTCTAGGACTAACCTGTGTATTATGGATGTCATGTTTTCCTGACATAGGGCATTGAATATGCCGGTAATACATGGGGGCACATTGTTACCAGAACAAGGGTGCTGAACCGACCCAAATGTATGATTTGCTTTGAGATTTCATCATCATTGTATTATGAGTTAAATCATCAGATGAGTTGACATTTGCATGTATCCTTATAGACCATGAGAATGTTAAGTACCTACATATCGGAGGGTGGGTTTTGACTTTGTCCTAACACTACCCGTAACAGGCGTGGCTATAACGGCTTTGCTCACTCACACTCGAAAGTATGTCTAGGGACTTGATTCAAGTTGGGATTTTCTCCTCCTTCTCAGGAGAGATATTCTTTTGGCCCTCTCGGTATTACGTATCCACCAATATCCGGCCGGATACTTTGTGAATAGATCACATGGGATACGGAATACGTGAACGAGAAAAAGAACAAAACCGATATGAGGATAATTGGTATAATGATTAATGAGTTGATCATGCGGATACCTATATAATCTCACCTCAAGTTTTGTAAAGTATCACGAAGCAAAGGGATTGGCATGTCAACCAGAGGTTCACTCAAATTCATATTCGTGTAGGTGCGGGAACCATTATGGGTGTCCATGGCTCCGCTATTGGTTATTGATCTGAAGAAAGTCAGTTTCCGGTTCATGTCCGTATTCTACCGAACCTATGGGGTCACACACTTAAGGGTGGTAGATTTTTTGAGTACTAGAGTGATAGGAGCACGAGTATAACACACCGGAAAAGTTTCAGAGTGATTGAGATTTAATCGGAGAGAAAACCGGAATCGTTTCGGGGCACTGGTAAAGTATCGAGAAGAGTTTTGAGAAAACCGGGTAAAACCGGAGGGCCGGAAAAGTTCCGGGATGGTCTAAATATGTTTAATATTTATTTATTGTGAATTCTCAAATTGTTTTGGAATTAATAAAATAGATTTAATACCAATGGGCCCTCTCTCACTTGGAAGGCCCAAGTGGGGGAGGGAGCACTTGGACCAAAGAGGGCCAAGGGGGGGCGCCCTAGGAGGAAGCTTCCTCCCCCCTTCCTTGGCCGGCCCTAAGGGGAGGGAAACCCTAGGGAGCCACCCCTAGGGCTGCCCCCTCCTCCAAGGTGGCCTCCCCTCCCCTCCCACTATAAATAGATGAGGAGGGGGCACCCCCAAGGACACACACAGATTTGTTCTTTTGCCTTAGGGCTGCCCCTCCTCTCTCCTCTCTTGTAGATTTGATCTCCACCATATCTCGAAGTGCTGCTCCTCCCTCCTCTCTACTCCGGAGGCGCCGAGCTCTGGACGGCGGAGCCCTGCCGGATCTACTACACCGTACGTTTGGATCAACCGTAGAGAGATCGTACGTTCGATCTTCGTTCGAGGGACTTCTAGATCTGTTCGTGGGGCGTCACACGGATCAGATCTGTTCGAGGGATTACACCGCGTCAATCTTCCCAACTCTCCATCAACTTCTTCCGCTGCGAGAGAACTACCGTTTGAACGGTTGTTAAGGTAACAAGATCACTAACTGTGTTTGCATCTATCTAGATCCTTTCTTGGGGCTTGGTTTCGTAGTGCTGAATTTTTTTGTTTTCTACTCCGAATCCCAACAAAACCCTTTCCCAAGTTGCGACCCCAGGCTTCCACCTATATATTCGTGGGCAGGGGTAGCCCCAAAGACACACCAGAAAATCCCCAAGGCCGCCCCAGCTAAAACCCATGCGCCTCTAATTCTCTTCGGGCTAGATCATTCTAGTCCGGACGCCGCTACGCTCTTCTCCCTCTAGTTTCTCTCGGTGGCGTTCTTCTCTGGACGGCAGAGCGCTGCTGGATTGCTACATCGGTATGTGTGGATACTGGTAGAGGAATAATACCTTTGATACTTCTTCGAGGTCCTTCTTCTTCCTCAGATATCTAGTTCGAGGGACTTGTTCGTGGGACTTGATCGCGGAACGGATCACGTGATGGTTCGCGGGACGGATCGTGGGACGTTACACGGGATCGATATCCTCGCGGTTGGGAGGTCATTGAAATTCCTAGCTGCGGGGATCTGCACCAACGGGCTTCACCAACTCTACTTCCGCTACATCGGTTGGTGAGCCATGACATAAAACCTTGTATGCAATTTTCATAGATGATCTTGGGTGATTGCTACGTAGGCCGATTTTTTGTTTTCTATTGCGTTTCCCAACAGTATTTTGTTAGCACATCTATTCTGCAATAAAACTATGAATTGATGGCTGCATATATTTTGAACTGATTTTTGTGTGTAGGTAGAACTTACTATGGACCTTGTTTTTTGTTTAATATGATGTGGTGGGGGTGGGGGGTTGGGGGCATATATTTTTGTGTTTTGTAATCATAAGAGATGACATGTGTATTTTGTCGGTAGATCTATTCTGTATAAAACTATGAATTGATGTTGCATCAGATTTTAAACTGATTTGTTTCTGTAGGTAGATCTTACTATTGACCTTGCATTTATTTATATATATTTTTAGTATTTCTTAGTGTTTATTTGTTTCATAACGAACTTATGTTTTTTCTCAAGTGGCTGATAACACAGTTTGTGTGAAATAATTTGTTTTTTATAACACAACATGTGTATTTTGTTAGCAGATACATTATGCATAAAACTAAGGAATTGATAATGCATCACATTTTTGAACTGATTTCCTTTTCTTGAAACAAATTTTTGTAGCAAGCCACTAGTTTGTGTGAAATAATTTGATTACTGATTATGTTCGATGTTGATCAGGACCGAGCAGGCTGAGAGGGACATGGTTGCGGGTCTGCAGGCAACTATCAATAACCTGGAAGTAGAGCTAATCAAGGCTTTGGAGTTGGCTGATGAGAACATCAACAAGGCTGTCGCGGCAAGGGAGGAGCAGCTGGCGCAGGCCAAAACCAATGTGGATCACTATGAAGCCATCGGCAAGGATCTGAAGGAAATGATGGACATGAACGTGGATCTTGCAAGGAGGAATGTATTGTTTGAATAGGAGATAGAGCTGGCTCGAAAGGACGCTCTGCTTTTGCGCAAGGAAGCCCTCCTGCAGAAGAAGGCCAACCTTGACGTTGAGATGTCGAAGGCTTAGGGCGACAGGAACCCATGATTTTTTTCTTTTATTTTTATGTTTTAGCATGTTCTTTTACAAAAGAATTTAATTTGTGTTTTTAGGATGCCGAACAATATCACATTTTATCTCTTGAATAATTAATTTTTGTGTTTTGTTTTTTGGACAAGTTTTGTATGAACCGGTTCACCTGTGTTTTTTACACTACATGTGTTTCATCCCTCGGAACTTTAAATTTTGTAATCTTGTTTTAGTCTTTTTTATTGTGCTAGCACATCAGAAACCGAATTGAGAGAGTTGTTGTTATTGAACTTAAAAATATTCGTTGCTGCATATTTTTATATATATTTTTGTGGTTTCTAGCACACCTGAACTGTGTGTACTATGGCGATTGAACTTACAGATGTTTTTCGTTGGCCTACTGTTTTGTTTTATTTTCTTACCTTCTAGCAATGATTGTATTTACGCTCCTAGCATATCTGCACTGAGAGGATGTGTATTAATTGAACTGATTGTATTGTGCCGATTGAACTTAGAGAGGTTTTGTGGCCTTAGCGATTTTATTAGTGTACTTTTCTTAGATATCAGCTCTAAACATTTAGAGTAATTGTAAAAAAATTATAGGCCCCCTATTAATTAGTGTTTTTATATCGTAGTGATTGAACTTGCAAATTTTTGTTTTGTTTTTTGAAGACTCGCATCTTGTATAAAATTTTATTTTTGGCTCACATGGATAAAGTTTATTATTCTTAAGGTAGCACATCTAAACTTAGATTTAATATTTTTTTTCGTTTATGAAAATATTTTTTATAGGAGCTGTTACATTAGAGCGTCAGCAGTATAGGGTACTTGGCATAGTTGAACTATTGTCATACTAGCTTAGGGTAAGCGAAGTCCAGGCGGTCGTCGTCGCGTTTTCGATGATGGATGTTGAGACGAGTTAATCAAATGAAAAACAGAACCGTCCTCCATGTCATAGTTGAACTTATAGATTTAAGTGTTTTTTAATTGTTAGACTAAATTTCCGCGGCATGACATTTGGGTGGAACACATTTTTTTGGGTCATTGGAATTTTTGTAGGCGGACTATTTGAATTGTTTCTTTTTAGATGGCACCATGTGTTTTTTAGTTGTACTTACTGAATTTATGTTGTAGTTGATTTATTTTATTTTTTTATCTGTATTTCTTTTTGTTTTTTTTTAATTCCATTAAATGAGTGAGTAACTGTTGAATCATGTGCATATTTAATAAAAACGTTTTAAATTTAATGTGGTGGGAGCCGGTTGGTTTCCCCCCTTTTTATTTCATCTAATATAAGTACCTTTTCGCTGTAATATGTGGAAGACGAATCTTCACGTCTTTCTTGCCTCCTCCCCGATATTTTCTCTTTCTATTCTCTACTCTGTCGGAAGGAGTAGTCACCGATGCGAAGCTCGCTTGTAGCTGCAAATCATCGCATTTGGAGGCTGGATTCCTATCCCTTTTAATCGATCCCTTTTGTTGTCCGTTTAATTTCGTCCCTTACCCCGTCACTTTGGGGTTCCTCTGTTGCAGTTTTCTCGTGGTGGGCGGCGGCGCCGGCGTGCTAAATCGGCGTCGATTTCGTTGATTTTTTCGGGCAAGAGGTGAGATTTGAGTCGCTGCTTTCTATTCGGTTTTCGCTCCCTTCCAATCGCTTTCCTGAAAACCCTAGGTTTTTTGTTGTTGTTGCAGGTTTTTGGATCGTGGAAAGTTAGCCGGCGCACCAGATCTGGATGGCTAGCTCGGGGAAGAGTAAAGACAGCAGCGCAAACGCAGATTTTTATTTTCTTTTCTGCTTTAGTAGTCGATCTATGGAACTATGAATCGCATTTTTTTTGTGAAATGCAAATGACATGCTTTTTTATAGCTGTACTGATTTGATGTTGTTATATGAACTGAGGCGATATAACTTACTGATGATATGTGGAATAGTTGATATGCAAACGACATGATTTTTTTCTAGCTGTACTAATTTGATGTTGTTATATGAACTGAGGCGATATAACTTACTGCTGATATGTTGAATAGTTTTCCTTTTTTCGCTGATAATCATCTTGTTGCAGATGTTCAAGGAGTGCATGTTCCTCCTGAATCTGAGAAATCGGATCGACTACAAGATCTTGCCAATGTTGCCAGCTATTTTCTTTGTTGGTTTTTTTCCATCATGTGCTTTAAAATGTTTCTTTGTGTATTTTATTTTACAATTTTTGTTTGGGCATCTGTTGTTATTGTTCTTGTTCAGTATCTTTTGCTTTCTGTAACTAATAATATGTTTTTTTGCTATGCAGCGAATGATTTACCCAATGATATAATCTAGGAAGTTGTCACAGATATTAACTCCGCGCGTCTTGATGATTGTGATGGCAGCCCGCAATTATCTGTTACTCAGTCACAATCAGTTGATGGTACTGAACCAGTTACGCGGGTTGAGGATGTTCCGTTGCAGGTTTGGATGGATTCAGAAAGGAGAAAGAAGAAATTGAATGATTTTGAGAGGAAGAAGGAGTTAAGCCGGCGCAAAAGGGCTGCTGGTGTTATGGGTTCCGGTATCGAGCACCTTGATATGATTCCTGAGCATTCAAAAGGCGGTGATGACCATGCACCGGTTGAAAATGATGCTGGTGGTGGAAAGTGTCCGGCTGCAGCAAAGTTGAATCTCATTTAGACTAGGTTGACTCAACTCTATTATCGGTATCGAACGTCTGTGAAAAAAGTTAAGAGGCCAAGGTCAGATTGTGATGTTTCATTTAAACAGAGGAGCTCTCCACGGTTGCAAGCTGGTCGCAATACATCCATTGACGAAACAGAGAGGCGTAGCCCTTGTGATGAACCCACTGCAGAGAATTATGCTGTTGATTGTGTTGGTGGAAGCAAAGCGGACGGTTCTTTTGTTCGTCGCAGCCCACGATGTTTGACTCAAAAGCCAATGTCTGATGTGGAAGTTAATAAGAAGCGGAAAATCCCTCCTGCCAAGGTCAACAAAGGTGTGAAGAAACGTCGGCGTTTGTCAGCCGAAGATCCTGTTTCTGACCCAGACGATCTCCATGTCGATTCTGAAGATGAGTTTGTCAAGGTATATTATTTTTTCTTGTTGGAGATTTCCTTTTTTTATACTGCACTGATGTTCCTTGATCCTATGAACTGACAGGTTGGTCTTTGTGCAGGTTGTTTTGCATCTATATTTATTTATAATTATTAACTTTCTTTCTAAGACGTCCTTATGTAGCTACTATAGTTGTACTGAGCACCCTTTTTTGGTTTTGTCAGCAATTAAAAGCGGCATAATTTAGTGAAGAGTTACTTATTTATATGATTTCTTGCCCTTAGTACTGATGTGTGTATTTGTATTGTACTGATAGGATTTTTTTTCTTTTTGTGTTAGCTGTTTTGATATTTGTCTTTTTAGTATATTTTGTAAGCAACACTATTTTTAATCACTTTTTTTGTAGTTGAAATTATGAAATAAATATTAGTTGAAGCTTATAGCTTAACCATTTTTTATTGTGTGTTTGTAGCCTGTTCTGTTATACTTGCGTATTTTCTGGAAGCTTTCGATGAGATTTTCTGGAAGCTTTCGATGAGATTTCTGTTATACTTGCGTATTTTGTTGTTATGTTATTTGTATCATTATTTCTTACATGTTTTTCTCTTTTCTTGATGTCAGTGGAAAACTCAGGATGAAGTGGGTTTTTTTCGTGTTTATAAACGTCCTATCCTGGAGATCCCGGAGGATACTTCCAGGAATGATAATTTCCATGATATTGGTATAGATGGTTGCCGCACTGAGCGTGTATCTGTTCCTAAACGCGCACTGTGCAGAGTTCTGGTCTTGGTCTTGATGTTGCAATTTCTGGTTTGGCACGCATTTGGGATATGCTAAGTAATGTGCGTTCAGAGTTGGATGTTGCTCCAACTATAGTAGAGCGTCTGAGCCGTATTGCTGGTATTCTCTCATAGGGTGATTGTTTTAATGCTGAAGCTTCGAAGGATTATGTTGAGCTTGAGAGTAATTCTATCAGTGATATCCGTGAGAACGTTGGACACCTTCTGAAGAGATTGGTTCGTGTGATGAAAAGTGTCAAGCTGTTCAAGTCTATGCAAGACTCTCGCTGCAAGGAGTACGAGGAAAATGTTCAGTTTATTTTGAAGAAGATGGAGGACAATGATGCTGGTGCTAGCCTTAACGATGTTGATGTTGAGGCTGCCACTGTTCGGGTTGATACAAATGATGATAAAAATGAAGATGGTGTGAACGGTTCTGTTGTTAAGGTTACAAATTTTCTAACTTCCCCCTTTTTACCAACTTGACCTGATAGCATTTGTGTATCTGAACTTGCATCTATAGTCAAGTCTCCCTGGTAATGGCACACTTCCCTGAGACGTGCGTGTAGTACCATCGGTGGCTACAGAGAGGAACTGCCGCTTTGTATGGCGCGCCCGTCCTTAAACCGTGTTGTCCGTGGCTTATATTTTCACGCACGATTGTTCTCACAAATCCGTGTGGGATAGTCACCCTATTATGGACGCCCAGAATAACCCTACTATGTGTGATCTTGTAAGAGCAAAGTTATATCCCTCATGAGTTTTGGATATTGTTGGTCAAAACAGTAGAGGAACTAACAAGTTTTCTAGTGTGAAACAGATAGTTAGGTTCCTGAAGTTATAGGTTGGTGATAAAGCTTCAACGAAGATTTACTCAGTTACCGAAGCATATCCTCTGGAGCGAAGCACATCACGGATGTCGACCCCTAAAAAGATAAGGAATCCTGAAGCACATCCTATCGAAGAAGTTGATCAAGATGGCGCAAGACTTAGTTGTTTTTGCGTAGTTCTTTTTACTTCTTTGAGTCATAGGAAAAACCGTACTATCAAGAGGGGTTTAGCAAATGTACTCCGAAGGTTTTGATGAAAAGACTCAGATCAAATCGAAACCAATGAGAAACCTGAACCGAAGAAATCTCATGTGAGCTAGGTAATGCTTCACCAGCGAAGACTTTGTTCTTTCGGCTTCTGAAGCAGAACCAAGTCCGTGAGTCAGCTTTACTTGGACCGCAAGTAAAGTTGCGCATTGATTGGAAATATGACCGTTGGGGACAGGTGTCAAGCTGTCACATCGGGTCACTTCAGTCATTTCGCACCTTGGGATTGCTGCCTATAAATACCCCACCCCCGCCCTCATTGGCCGGGTGGCTGCTCCAAGTTTGAATTCCTGCAGAGGAAAGAGAGAGAGCAACCCCACCGAAGCACATCACAAACCCATCCACCGAAGCATAAGTCCTACTGATCTGAGTTGATTCATTATGACTTAGGAAGAAGTTTGCTAGCCTTGTTATCTTGGAGAACTGCAATTCTCCTAGACGGTTAGAGAGTTGTTCTTCAGAGAGCGAAGAGTTATTGTCGCCTCGAAGTCCAGTTTGTCAAAGGTTTCGGTGATTTCCTCAATAATCAACCAAGAGTGAAGAACTGACCAAGCTCAAGGAGTTTGGTGCAGTGGAGATATGGACGGAGAGAGGTTAGCTCCTGTGTTCAATCACAAGTCCCTCCAACCAGACGTAGCACTTTGCAGAGTGTGAACTGGTCGAACAAACATCGCCGAGTCAAGAGTTCGTTTTACCTTCCGCACTTACATTCTGTTTGTCCATTGCTTCAGAGTTTTGCTTCGATGCAATTGATTCGATGCTTTTGATTCGCTATGTTCTGCTTCGATTACGTTCTGCTTCTATGAATTCCTTCCTGTTAAATAGTTTCGGCTGCCATGTTATGCTTCACTTCAAAGTTTCATGTGAAAATTTGAAGTGATCATTCACCCCCTCCCCCTCTGATCACATACTTGGTCTAACAATTGGTATCAGAGCAGGTCACTCTTTTTGGATTAACCTCCTGGAGTGTTTTCAAGTATGTCTTCTAGTATGTCTTTCGCAGCTATTCGCTCTGGCGAACCTATTCCTATTTTCAATGGGAAGGACTACTCTTACTGGAAGGACAAGATGAAGAGGAATATTATGGCTATCAATTCCACTGCATGGCAAGTTGTCTTACATGGTGTTACAGTTACTGATAAGAATGCTATCACTCCTGAAGAAGCTCAACTAATGGATCTGGATTCGGTTGTCTGGGTGTTCATCACAAATCACTTGACTCCAGAAAAGTATCATGAAGTGAAGAATATTCCTTCGGCAAAAGGTGTCTGGGACTATCTTGAAAAGATTGGTGAAGGTGTTTCTACTCAGAGAGATGCCAGAATTGACACACTCCGAAGCAAATTCTATCGCTTCAAAAGACTCGAGGGTGAAAAGGTTCACTCAATTTACAGCAGACTCACAGCTCTGGCAAATGAGTTGATTTCCTTCGGTGCTGATGATATAACTCCTCACTCAGTTGTCAGAACACTTCTTCGCTCGCTAGATGATTCGTTCGATCACATTGTTCTGATGATCAAGGAAAGGTCTGATTACAGACATCTTGTTGCTGCTGATGTTCTTGAGAGACTCACTACCTTTGAAATGGAAGAAGATGAGAAACGTGACATAAATGGTTCTCGAAGAAGATCTCATGCTCTGAAAGCAAAAGCTTCGCGTCATTCTTCCCCCGAAGTCAGTTCTGCTTCAGGTGTCGAATCAGATGATCCTGCAAGCATTGGAAAGGATTTGGCACTGATCATGAGACGCTTCAATCGCTTTCAGAAGAAAGGTTTTTCTTCACCCAAGAAGAGTTATCCTTCAAGAAGCTCGAGTCATTCTTCTCACCGTTCATCCTCAAGAAGCTCTCCATCGAAGGACAACTGCTGCTATAAGTGCAAGAAACCAGGACACTTCATTGCTGATTGCCCTCTGTGGGAAGCTGAGATCAAATCGAAGCATTCACACAGAGACTCTTCATCGAAGCTTTACAAATCCTCCAGAAGTCATGAGTCAAAGAAACATGATTCCAGTTCAAGAAGGGAAAAGAAGAAAGATTCTGATGATGATAAGAGAAAGAAGTATCATAAGAAGCGTGAGGATTCTTCATCGAAGACTTACTCGTCTCGTCGAAGCAGCTCTCACCGTGCCAAGGCCTATCTGGGAAAGGAGATGAACTCAGAAGACGAAGCCTCTGGTTCCGAAGCTGAACAAGACTCAAGGTCTGCTTCAGGATCCGAATCAGATGGTGTTGCTGGATTAGCATTTGCTTCGGCAGATGCTTCGGCAAATGCTTCGAGCTCATTCTTCACCAACTACAGCAGTGAAGATGAAACTCCTGCATATTGCTTCATGGCCAAGGCAAAGGTATCTTCATCCAAGTCAACCTATGATACTTCTGATTATTCTTCATGTGAAAGTGATACTAGAGTTAGCTATGCTAAACTTGCTAAAATTGCTTCAATTCAACAAGATGAACTTGATTCGCTAAGCAAAACCATTAAGAAGTCAGAAACGTTGTTGATCAATGAGATTGAGAAAAGTCAAACTTTAACTAATGAGCATGAAGCTATGAAGGAGAAGTTTGAAGAGTTATCCTCTCGGCATGATCTTGTTTCAGTTGATTATGAGAAGCTTACCTATGAATTTCTTCAGAGGAAAGTGGCTCTCGAAAAACTGACAGAGGCTCATGAAGAATTGGAAAATGTCAATCTCTCTCTCGTGGCTCAACAAGGTTCTGAAGCAATTGATAAATCTGAATCACCTTGTTTCGATTGTTTGGAACGAAGCAAAACTATTTCCAAAGGGAAAACTCCTATTGTTATTGATGATACTAATGCCTCCGATGAGGAAAACTCTGCTATTACCGAGGAACTCCTCAGGTTGAAAAACTTATTTGAAACAGGCATGTTCAAAAGTGTGCAAGGACACCAATATCTCTGTGATATCCTTAGGAAGGCTCTCCTTCATAGGAATCCCAGGAATGAAGGTGTTGGCTTTGAAAGAAAGATAAATCCTGATGGCACATATTGGGAGCCTGAGCAGTATCCTAAGACTGTTTGGGTTCTAGCTAAGGAGAAACCCATTGATATTGCTAACCTTTCAGGTTTCGATTGCAAAATGAACAAAGTCATTGTGGATGAATCACTTGATTCAGACTACAAACTCATGAAAGATGAACAGGGAAAAGTTTCAGCTGAGTATGTAGGTACTCCACCAAAGAATGGATTTTACAAGAGGCAGATATGGGTGCAAAAAGCACTTGTTGAAAAATTGCCTGCTAACCATTCTATGCAGGGAAAGCCTTCGGTACCACCGAATCATTTCTACTCACTTGAGACAAGAAATGATCCTTTGGTGACCGAATCAAATGTTCCGCAGAAGCAATACTATCGTACTGGTCGCCATACGTATCGTCCTCATAATAATCGCACTAAGATTGCATATGCTCATACTTATGCTAACCATTCGCAGAGGACTTACATTTATGGTGTGCTTGATGGTACACCGAAGCAATACACTCCTGTCCGATTTAATATTGCTTCGACCAGTGCTTCAACGTCTTCTCAGTCACCTACTCGTTTGTGGGTGGTTAAGAAGAACTAATTCTTCTGCAGGGCTATGTCTCCGGTGGATCCGAATGGGTCATGGATAGTGGTTGTACAAATCATATGACCGGAGACAAGGAGTTGTTCACCGAAGAAAAACTATCTCAATCTTCTCTGAAGTACATTACCTTCGGTGACAACAACAAAGGTAAAGTGTTAGGTTTGGGTAAGATTGCCATATCGAAGGATAAGCACATTGACAAGGTTATGCTAGTCCAATCACTTGGATATAATCTTATGTCTATTTCTAAGTTATGCGATATGGGTATGCTTGTTCTGTTTTCTGCTTCGCGTTGTGTTGTCTTTTCACAGGATGACTATTCGTTTATCTTCGAGGGTTACCGAAAGGGAGATCTTTACATTGTTGATTTTTCTTCGGGCCCTGCTGTTTCCACTTGCTTAATGGCAAAAGCTTCATCGGGTTGGTTATGGCATCGAAGACTTGGTCATGCAGGGATGAGAAATCTTCATAACCTAGTGAAGAAAAATCATGTTATTGGTCTTACCGAAGTAAAATTCGATAAGGATCGTCTCTGCAGTGCATGCGAAGCTGGTAAATTTACAAAGAAACATCATTCAGCGAAGACCATCATGACTACCACTCGTCCTCTTGAATTGCTTCATATGGATCGTTTTGGTCCTCAAAATTATGCAAGTCTGGGAGGAAATAAATATGGTCTAGTTATGGTTGATGACTTCTCACGATATACTTGGGTTTTCTTTTTGGATGACAAGAGCAAAGTGGTTGAAATCTTCAAGTCATTTGCTAAGAGAGCTCAAACAGAATATGAATTATCTCTGAAGCATATCCGAAGTGATAATGGAACTGAATTCAAGAACACAAATATCGAAGAATTTCTTGATGATCATGGTTTTACTCATGAGTTCTCTGCTGCTTATACACCTCAACAGAATGGTGTAGTTGAAAGGAAGAATAGAACTCTTATTGAGATGGCCAGAACTATGCTTGCTGAATAAAAGACTCCTATTAGGTTCTGGGCCGAAGCAATCAATACTGCATGTCACATCATCAACAAGGTTTACCTTCACAAATTCTTGAAGAAAACTTCACATGAGCTTATCACTGGTAACAAACCAAATGTCTCATATCTTAGGGTATTTGGTGCTCCATGCTTTATTAGAGATATGAATCATAGCTCCAAATTTGCCCCTAAGGCACATGAAGGTTTTCTTTTAGGTTATGGCTCAAACTCTCACACTTACAGAGTCTATAACTCTCACTTTGGGAAAGTTATGGAAACTGTAAATGTAAGATTTGATGAAACTAATGGCTCTCAAAAGGAGCATTTGCCTCATGATCTAGATGAACCTCCACTTGATGAAGTGATTAGGTCCATGACTATTGGTGAGATTCGCCCTGTCGAAGCTAATGAAAGTCAAGCTGTAAGGGATGATGATGGTCCAATGTTCCCACACATAGCCCGGGGCGCTGGAGATTACCATCCTGAAGCTAATGATGAACAGGACGAAGAAGGTCAAGGGAACGAAGGAAATGCTGAAGCTGAACCCGAAGCTGATGCAAATCCCGAAGCAGATGCTGAGCCTGAAGCAAATGATACTGCTTTATCACGAGTTCGAAGAAGAGTTGATGTGGATTCGATTCTCGAAGATATCAATCTACCAGGTCGTCCCACTACTCGATCTCGCACTCGCTTGGCTAACTTCTGTGGAAATTTTTCCTTTGTCTCTATGCTAGAGCCTTCAAAATATGATGAAGCCATGAAAGACCCTGATTGGTTATTGGCTATGATGGAAGAACTTCACCAGTTTGAAAGGAACAAAGTCTGGTCACTTGTTGAAAGGCCAGATCCCTCGAAGCACAACATTATTGGCACCAAGTGGATATTTCGCAACAAGCAAGATGAAGACGGTATTGTGGTAAGAAATAAGGCTAGATTGGTAGCACAAGGTTACACCCAAATCGAAGGCATTGACTTTGGTGAAACCTATGCTCCAGTAGCCCGTCTCGAATCCATTCGTGTCATGCTTGCCTTTGCTAACCACAAAAATATATTTCTATATCAAATGGATGTCAAGAGTGCTTTTCTAAATGGTGAAATCGAAGAAGAAGTGTATGTTATGCAGCCTCCAGGTTTTGAAGACTCGAAGAATCCTGATATGGTGTACAGGCTTCACAAAGCTTTGTATGGACTGAAGCAAGCACCTCGTGCTTGGTATGAAACACTGAAGGATTTCCTTCTGAAGAAAGGCTTCAAACCAGGAACAACTGACCCCACACTTTTCACTCGATCATATAACAATGATCTATTTGTGTGTCAGATATATGTAGATGATATTATTTTTGGCTGTACTAACTCTGAGATCAGCGAAGAATTTGCAAGGATGATGTCGAAGAAATACGAGATGTCAATGATGGGAGAATTGAAGTTTTTCCTTGGACTTCAGATTCGACAACAGAAGAATGGCACCTTTATTTCACAAGAGAAATACTTGAAGGATTGCCTAAAGAAGTTTGATCTTGCTGAATGCAAGACCATTAGAACTCCCATGCCTACTAATGGATTTCTTGATGCAGATGAGAAAGGGAAACCCTTCGATCAGAAAAAGTTTCGGTCTATGATAGGTTCTCTCTTATACTTATGTGCATCTAGACCTGACATCATGCTATCAGTTTGTATTTGTGCTCGTTTTCAGGCAAATCTGAAGGAATCGCATCATATTGCTGTGAAGCGAATTCTTCGATATCTAGCACATACTCCTTCTTTGGGACTTTGGTATCCCAAAGGCACTCAGTTTGATTTGATTGGATATTCTGATTCAGACTGGGCTGGTGATAGGGTTGACAGGAAATCTACCTCAGGCACTTGTCATTTTCTTGGTAGATCTCTTGTGTGTTGGGCTTCAAAGAAACAGAATTGTGTCTCAATATCTACTGCTGAAGCTGAATACATTGCTGCTGGCTCATGCTGCACTCAAATACTTTGGCTTAAGCAGACGCTGAAAGATTATGGTTTTCATATGAAGAAAATCCCTCTGCTTTGTGACAATGAGAGTGCCATCAAGATTGCTCACAATCCTGTGCAACACTCTCGAACGAAGCATATTGATATTCGTCATCATTTTCTTCGAGATCATGTTCAGCGTGAAGACATTGAGATTAGCCATGTAAGAACAGAAGATCAATTGGCAGATATATTCACAAAGCCACTGGACGAGAAAAGGTTTTGTGCATTGAGATGTGAGCTGAACATCTTAGACTCACACAATGTTCAGTAAGATCGAAACTATTCACTGTATATATTCACCTTCGGTGTGTTCTTTTTGTTTAGTTTCGCTTGAGTTTTTCTTCGCCCAAGTTTAGCTTCGCTTGCCATTTGCTTTTGTTTTTGTGTTTAGTTTGCTTTATTTATTCGTTTCTTTTGTCCCCTATGCTTATCACTTTTAGCTTCGTTGTTGTTTCGAAGTGATAAGTTTCGGACCCTACCCCCTCCATTCTGCTTCGCCTCCAATCTTTTCGATCTCGAATGTTAAGCACAATTGAAACGGAAAGCATATTGCTTCGAACGTCCTTGAGTTCTGAAGCAAATTCTCCCAACTTTTATCGAAGTTTTTGCTCTCGGTCAAGACTAATTCTTCGGCCGTTGAGTCCCCGTCTTTTTCGGATCGATGAGCTTCGCTCGCGATACGCCACCACATCTGAGCCGTTGAATCGGAAGAGTCAGTTGCTGAGAACCGTTCGATGTGATCTGGTAACCGCTCCAGATCGTGCCTATTTAAAGTGTTCCCCCCATCGAAACCGTTCCCACTCATTCATTCGCCCCGACTCCTCTGTCTTCCTCCTCGAGCGTCCGCAGAGCTCTTCGTCCTCGTCGTCGCCGTCGCCGCTTCACTGCCGGAACGCCGCCACCGTGGACCTTCTCCGTCGACGCAGAGCATCTCTCCGCCCTCCGTCGCCGTAGCTGCCGTGCGTCACCAAGTTAGGGTACGCATTGCATTCGGATCCTATCTGTCTCTCCGTGTTCTTCATCTAGGGTTTGGATCTGAGTTTGTTAGGGTTTTGTTTTCTGTTCTAGGGCTGTTTGATCCTTGCTGATCTTTACATCTTGGGAAAGTTGTTCTTAGCATCAAAGCTATCCCATCTTCTCAGGTCAGTGGAAAAGATTCGGTTCGTTCTCTGCTCTGGATTGCGTTAGGTCTCGTTTTTCGACTTGTTCTAGCCAAAAATCATACAGAGAAGATGCATCCAATCTGAAAATTGATCTGGGCTCCTATCAAAATTGACTTGTTTTGGTCGAAACCTTTGCCTGTGCTTATTCATTCCCTCTCTTCGTTTCCCTCTTGTCCATGATTCCATTCACAGGATGTCTGACGAAGAGGCTGCCATAGGAAATGAGTCCCCTATTGTTGATGGACTTGAGAATTTTCCAGAGCCACCGAAGCAGAAGGGCAAAGGTGGCAAAACGAAGGAAGTCAATAATGCCAGAGGAATTCCCGAAGCTATTCGCATCAGAATGGGATATGACACTCCTCCGGAAGAAACAGATCATGATAGGAAGATGAGATTGCAAAGGATTCGAAGGTACTGGGCTGTCAGGTGGTACAAGTACAAAAGTATCCCATCTTGGAAGTGGGCGATGCAATTCGCATTTAGTCCACCTTACAGGTACACCACAGTCATGTGTTCTCAGTACACCGCAGCCAACAGATCGAAGTACTACCCGAAGCCTCCGGCTGTTCCTCACCCTAACACACTCAAAACACCTGATGATTATCCTGAAGAGCAAGAAAGACTTGCCATTTTGGCTGAGAAGAAGAGAATCCGCGAAGAGAAGAAAGCAAAAGCTCTTGCAGCTGCTGGACTTGATGATGCTGAACCATTGAAGCCTAAGAAGAGGCGAAAGCTTCGGAAGCTTAGTGAATCGCCCCCTCCTGCTACAGATGAGGAGGCAGAACACGAAGCCGATGACGAAGCTGAACCAGGTGCTCATCTTGAAGACTCCATTGAAGAAGATCCAGCTGATGAAGCTGATGATGAGTCAGAACACTCACCCATTCCCCCTAGTCCACCGAAGAAACTATTTAAGAAGCCTCTGAAGAAGAAGGCTGGAGCGAAGCCGACTACTCCCAAAGGCGTTAAGTTCCAAGAACCTTCAGAACCTCCTGCTCCAAAGAGGAACATTGACCTGACGAACCTGGTGGTCGAGGCACCCTTGTCGTCTAAGCCTCCCCGCCGTCCTGTTCCATCCGAGCAGAGGACCAAGGAACGGCATGACCCGAAGGCAAAGCCTGTTGCTAAGCCGGCTGCTGTGCCCGAAGCCAAAGCTCAAGAGCCTGTTAAAGCTTCGAAGCCAAAGACAACTGTGGCTAAGCCTGGTCAGACGTTTGCCCAGGTTGGCACGAAGAAATTGTCTGAAGTTGAATTGAGGAAAAGAGACCTCATCGAAGCTGAACGACTGCATGTCGAAGCTCAAGCCAAAGCTAAGGCTGAGAGAGAAGCAAAAGAGAAAGAGAAAGCTGATCGAGAAGCAGCTGATCTAGAGAAGCAAAGGAAGGAGCTGGCAGAGGCGAACCAGCAAGCTGAAGCGAAGCGCAAGCTAGCTGAAGCTAAAGCTCAAGAGGCTAAGGCAGCCGCCGAAGCCAAACAACTTGCTGAAGCTGAAGCCAAACGGAAAGCTCAGCTCGATATTCTTCGCACGAAGAAGGCAGAGAAAGCTGCCAGGGCTGCTCAAAAGGAAGCCGCTGTGGACATGGCACCAAAGGAAATTCCCCCGAAGCCAGTCGCAACTCCTGTCCCCGAAGCCCAAGCTGAAGCTGAACACAGTGAGCACAACTTTCCAGATGCTAGGGAAGGTGAACTGTGGGACTGTCTGGGTCTGTGCCAGACATATTTCAAGCTTGCTGAAGCCATTCATCCTCACTCTGTGGATATTGGAAATACATATATCTCACCCAATCTTTCAGCAATGGTCGAAACTTTGTACAATCAGCTGAGAGATCTGCATTCAAGGAACAGATCTGAAACTGCAAAGACCCTGAAATTTCAGAAGAAAGCAGATGAAGAATCTGATGAGGATTTCAAGAGCGAAGCAACTGCTGCTTCGAAGAAAATTGCTGCTGTCAATGAGCAAACCAAGCAGAATCTTCAAATTTTTCAAGACAAGCTGAAATCCGCTATCGAAGATTGCTGCAAATCGCATAATGCTTCGGTCATGGCGCTTGACTCCAAGAAGCGCGAAGCAATGATCCAACAATTAGCTTCGCCTCTTCCAAAGCTGCAACCTAGGAAGAGACGACTGCTTGCTGACACCGAAGAAGTTGATGAAGTCAGCTCCCACCCTGCCAAGAAAGCACCAAGAAAGGCATCGCCCCCACGATGCAAAATAATCAATCTTGGCAAACTTTCATCGAAGCCATCCGCCCCCAAAGTTGCTCCACCTCCACCTCAACCCGAAGCCAATCCACCCCGTGTTCAAACTCCACCTCCACCTCAACCTGCTCCACAACCGTCCGCTCAAGACAATTTTGCTCCACAACCATCTCCACCCCGTCAAGCCACTCCTGACAAAGATTACTCTTCAGCTCACTCTGCTGAGGAGTCCGAAGAAAAAGAAGAAGAAGCCCAAGTGCAAGCTGGACGTGCCGAAGCTGATGTCGAAGCAGAGGCCGAAGCCAATGAGTTGGCAATCGTCACTCAACCGCCGAGGCGAATCGCAGATGCCCGAAGGCATTGTATTCCTGCTCAAGACACCCAGTTGGACTCACTCTACCCCAGAGAGACTTTTCCCATTTTCATGGGAGAAGGAACTTCTTCAAGGCACGGTCCTGAGTTCGATATTGAAGTTCATCGCAAGAAGCTTAGATTCTTTGGCACTAGTCCATATGATTCACCAAGAACAGCTGATGACCTTCGTTTCTGGACAGCAGAACAACAAATCCTATACACGAAGCTTTACTGCCAGAAAGGAATTCTGTTCAGGCACAAGTACCTGGATTTGCACAGTCTAAATGCCGCAACATGCTTCCAGAACATAGTTGAAACCATTGAATCTCAGAATCTCACAGGATTATTTGCAATGGAAACTCCATTCAACTCCGAGCTAGTGAAGCAATTCTATGCTACTCTGTATGTCTCTGGAACCCCAGAAGACACTAGCACTTGGATTCTTGAATGGATGATTCAAGGGAAGGTGTTCAGGATGTACTCCGAAGAATTCATGGAAATTGTGAACATTCCAAGACACACTGGCAAACTTGCAAAGGTTCACATGTTACCGGATCCAACCGAAGCTGAATTCGCATCTTTACTGGATCCCGAAGTCACTGGAGATCACATGCCAGAAAACATACGCCCGAAGCATCTGGTGTTCAATTCCAAGACATGGTTCTATATTCTGTCAAACTCTCTGATGCCTCTTAGTACAACGAATGAAGAATCAAACATACATTATCCAACTCGTCATGCTCTTATGAAGCTCACCCATGGACTTGTGTTTGACTTCGAAGACTGTTTTCTTCGCTACATGGTACAAGCTGCAGAAGTGGTCAATCAACTGAAGCCGTATGCTCCTTGGCTGCAAGCTATTTGCAACCATGGACGCAGTGAAGAATTCATAGCGAAGCATCACCCGAAGCTGTTCTGTCCTCCGGTCCGCGATACTATGAACATCTTCAGGCGGCCAAATGACCCCTTTGCAACATATGTAGGAGTCAGACAGCATATCAATGAGCGCAATATGTCGAAGCGATATCAGAAGGAAGTGTATCACTTCGAGGTTGCCATTCGGAATACTCAGTTGCTAGAAAACTTCATCGAAGGCAATCAACGTCAGATGCAACATCTATCAGATGAGATTAATCGAGTCGGAAACATTGCTATGAACAACAACCAATACCTGAAGGTATTGAAGCGTCATTCTTGGAAAGGACTCAGAAAGTTCAACTCAGTGAAGAAATTGCAAGCTGACCGTATATTCAAGGAATATCCTCACTTACAGCGAAACTTTTCAAGGAATGATTCTGTTGAACGCCCCAACCCCAAGATCCCTCCGCTGGAAAAGATCGAAGAAGTCTTATTCGTCAACCATGCAGAACAGATTCGCCCAGACACATTCTCTGATGAAGACTCCCACACGTCGAAGCATGAAAACGACCCCCTCGACGACAGCGATCTTGAATTGCTTCAAGCACCGATCGACTTCGACGAGGACGACTCACCAGTTTCGACCGAAGGCGATACTTCAGGAGATGAATCTTCGTCAGGCGAAGACATTCCGCAGGGTCCCAGGGGTGCAGCTGACGCGTAAATGCTCTCGATCTGCCTCTCAACCTTTTGTCCTTTTCTTGACAAAAGGGGGAGAAAGTAGCATCGATTGAGTTTAGATTCGCTGCGGGGTTTAGGGTTTTGATTCGATTCGATTTTGCATGTGTTAAGATTTGACAAACTTTCCATTTACTTCGATTGGGTTGTATCTTAACGTTTAACTTCGATTGTGAACTATGCTTATCTTATATGTTAATAACCCCGTGCTTGCGAGTTGCTCTTCTATACTTTATCTTGCAGGTGGTTATTTTCCTTAAGTTTACAGGTCTTTGGATGATTGCATATTCTTCAAGACAAATCATTTCAGTATGCAATTGATTCGCTAGGATATGTGTTAGGCTTCCCACTAATGATATTCTCGACAAGCATTCACTTCGATTATAAATCTTCGATGCTTGCATTCAGGGGGAGTCAAAAGCTTCATATCTTATAGTTTGCTCTCAACTCAAATTCAAATTCCATATCTTTCTATCGATGCCTGTTTTGTCAACAATAGTCCAAAAAGGGGGAGATTGTAAGAGCAAAGTTATATCCCTCATGAGTTTTGGATATTGTTGGTCAAAACAGTAGAGGAACTAACAAGTTTTCTAGTGTGAAACAGATAGTTAGGTTCCTGAAGTTATAGGTTGGTGATAAAGCTTCAACGAAGATTTACTCAGTTACCGAAGCATATCCTCTGGAGCGAAGCACATCACGGATGTCGACCCCTAAAAAGATAAGGAATCCTGAAGCACATCCTATTGAAGAAGTTGATCAAGATGGCGCAAGACTTAGTTGTTTTTGCGTAGTTCTTTTTACTTCTTTGAGTCATAGGAAAAACCGTACTATCAAGAGGGGTTTAGCAAATGTACTCCGAAGGTTTTGATGAAAAGACTCAGATCAAATCGAAACCAATGAGAAACCTGAACCGAAGAAATCTCATGTGAGCTAGGTAATGCTTCACCAGCGAAGACTTTGTTCTTTCGGCTTCTGAAGCAGAACCAAGTCCGTGAGTCAGCTTTACTTGGACCGCAAGTAAAGTTGCGCATTGATTGGAAATATGACCGTTGGGGACAGGTGTCAAGCTGTCACATCGGGTCACTTCAGTCATTTCGCACCTTGGGATTGCTGCCTATAAATACCCCACCCCCGCCCTCATTGGCCGGGTGGCTGCTCCAAGTTTGAATTCCTGCAGAGGAAAGAGAGAGAGCAACCCCACCGAAGCACATCACAAACCCATCCACCGAAGCATAAGTCCTATTGATCTGAGTTGATTCATTATGACTTAGGAAGAAGTTTGCTAGCCTTGTTATCTTGGAGAACTGCAATTCTCCTAGACGGTTAGAGAGTTGTTCTTCAGAGAGCGAAGAGTTATTGTCGCCTCGAAGTCCAGTTTGTCAAAGGTTTCGGTGATTTCCTCAATAATCAACCAAGAGTGAAGAACTGACCAAGCTCAAGGAGTTTGGTGCAGTGGAGATATGGACGGAGAGAGGTTAGCTCCTGTGTTCAATCACAAGTCCCTCCAACCAGACGTAGCACTTTGCAGAGTGTGAACTGGTCGAACAAACATCGCCGAGTCAAGAGTTCGTTTTACCTTCCGCACTTACATTCTGTTTGTCCATTGCTTCAGAGTTTTGCTTCGATGCAATTGATTCGATGCTTTTGATTCGCTATGTTCTGCTTCGATTACGTTCTGCTTCTATGAATTCCTTCCTGTTAAATAGTTTCGGCTGCCATGTTATGCTTCACTTCAAAGTTTCATGTGAAAATTTGAAGTGATCATTCACCCCCTCCCCCTCTGATCACATACTTGGTCTAACAGATCTCTATCACCGCACCTACCCCGAGTGTTTGAACTTAATAGAGGTGGCTCAAAATTTTGGGGATGAGGGGTTCCATGGATAGTTTCCCCTGTATGGCACACGTTTATCGAAAGGAACTGTGTGCAATGTATGTTTCCCCTGCTCAAGTTTTCAGTTTCCAACCTAAATTTTTAGTATCCGCGCCTTACATGTGTGTATTTCAGCCTTATACTCCCCCACCCCAGCCCCCTATCCACCCATAATATCCCCCTTCCCCTCCCCCCCTCCGCCGCTGCCGCCATCTGCTCCGTGCTGCCGCACTCCTCTCGTTCTTACCAGGTAAACCACCAAGCTGCATCCCTTCCTCATACCATCTGCGTACATGGATCCGGCAAAACGCCCTCTTTCATCCATATGCCCACACCCTACCCCAAAGCATCGCCGCCTAAGCATATCCACATATCGTCGTGAGCTCGAGGAGGTAAATTTGGCCGCCGATAGTCACCTCCCGGCCGCACTAGCTGGCTCGGCACATCAGACCGCGGTGCATTCCTTCCTTGTACCCCCGGACGAGAACCTCACCTCCGCTGCGGCCGAGTGGGTTGCCTACTTTTCCAGGTTGGAGTGTGTAAATCAGCGTGCATGTGTCTTTCTTCATCTGCTGTGTGCTGGTCTCGACATCGAGCTCGTCAACAGCGGCGGCTTGAAAAGGGCTATGACACAGATGAAGTCTCCCAGCTTTGATCTATTGGATGGCTCCCCTCTCTGATCTAGTCGAGCGCTCAGTGAAGGACATGTGATGCATGTACCCCTATGAGCCCCTTTTGGTGTTTATGAAAGCTGCTTGCAGAACCGGTGGCTCGGCATCACCAACCGCCAAGTCAGATCTGTTCGACAACTACGACCACAAGGAGGGCACCCACGGCGTGTCCTCTCCCAAGGGGAAGGACCTATTCAAATTACTATCTTTATCAAAATAGCTAAAAGGTTGGTTCTTGGGTAAGCATTTCTAGGGATGAAAATCATAACATATCTCTTTGCACCAATACCATTTTAATGTCTATATTTAGGTATCGACTAGTCTGTTATGTTCATTTTGTTGGTTTGATGATTCAATGACATGTTCAACTATGTTGTGTTTTTCTATGTAATGCATGATGTGCTAAAACACTTGGTTCTTGGGTAAACATTTCTGGGAATGAAAATCATAAACATATATCTTTGCAACTCATTCCAAATGGTGCTAATATGATATGATCTACCTATTGACTGATATTGATGCCATGATATGTTAAACTATGATGTGTTTGTCTGTGTTATGCACACTGATATTTAGGTCATAACTGGTCAGTTCGATTCCACCAATACCATTTTAATGTCTATATTTGGTTGTAAACAATCCTCTTCTAGTTAACATGATTCCCTAATTTTTTCTATGTTTCCTTACTATGATATTAATCTACACAATGAAATATCTTTTTACTACAATGATCCGCCAAGACAGCAACATGGCAGTCGATAAGTACTTGTTTAGCTATTTAAATTGCTATCTATATCAAACTAGCTCCTTTTGTTGTTTGATGATGCAATGACATGTTGAACTATGATGTGTTTGACTATGTAATGCATGATCTGATAGTATTTAAGTAATAACAAATACTTGTTAGAACGACTATATTTGGTTTTCATCACTCATGGTCTAGTAAACATGATTTTCATTTTTCGTTCTGTTGCTATACTATCATATTAATCTTCAAAATCAAACTATCTTTCTTGCTGTCATGATTTGCAAAGAGAGCAACATGGACGTCGAATGCTGACTTTTTTCTTACTGTCATTTGCATCTATCTCTCTTACCCAAAATGATTACCGCTAAATCAAGTCCAATCTGTGCATAATGGTACTCTTCTCTTGTGAGAACCTTTAATGCTCTTTTGACTGATCTCTGGCACCATGGAAAATGGTGCCACATTACATGATTAGTTAGGCTCCACCATATATCTAGAAGGATCAAGTGAATCCACATACAGTATCTCTCAGGTGTTTTATACAAGGTCCTTACTAGAGCTCAATACCATTATGCACAGATAAAAAACTTGGTTCTTGGGTAAGAATGTTTGGGGATGTCGATCATATACATATCTCTTTGTAACTCATTCCACGTTTCTAAGTGGTGGTACTATGATCTAATTATTCATTGACACTGATGCCATGATATGTTAAACTTTGATTGGTTGGCCTCTGTTATGCATACTGATATTTAGGTATCAACTAGTCACTTCGATTCCACCAATACCTTTTTAATGTCTATATTTGTTTCTTGCCAATCCCCATCTAGTTAACATGATTCCCTACTTTTCAATGTTGCTTCCCTAGGATATTAATCTAAACAATCAAACTATCTTTTTACTGCCAGGATCTGCCATGAACTATGATGTGTTTCTTTCTTATGCACAATGTGATACTTAAGTATTAATAACTACTTAGTTAAACTTCACCAATACCAGTTGTAATCACCATAATTGGTTGTTGTCAATCATGTTCCAGTTAACATGCTTTTCTATTTGCATTCCGTTGCTTTACCATCATGTTAAATGCTCACATCCGAACAATCTATACTGTGATTAATTTTGATTTATCTTATTATGTGTATATCCACCAAAACTATGGTCCAGTTTTACCCATTCCTTTACAAACATCTTAAAACTTAACAATCAAGATATCTTTCATTGTCTGATCATTTTTATCCCAATCTGTACTTATACAAGAAAAACAATGGGAGATGCCGGTGCTCAGCATCGAGGTTAGTTTCATCCCATGGCTTTTATTACCTCATTCCACAATTACATAATATATTTTAATATTTTACTTGTTACTTCTATCGGTACATACATCAGGGGTTTAGATCCACACTTCGAACCTTTTTGTGTATGGGGTAATGAAATATTCATGAGCGAGAGCCAACTGAGGAAACTAAAAAGGATTGTTAGGAGAAAGAGACTTGAGATGAGAATTAAACTCTTTGACTATTCTTTATCCAAGACAACGGTGAACTTCAGGATGGTAAGAACAACACAACCTTCCTTTTTCATGCTCATATTGGGTTGTTAGTCATCACTCACCAGTATCTGAATGTTATAATTTTCAGTGGTTCCCAAAGCAGTTTACTCAAGATTACCTAGCAAACTCCATGCTTGGTGCGGAGGTAACCAAAATAAAAGTCTATCATCCACACTACCTGAAGACGACCTACACGTCTTCCTGAAGTCTGTGAAGGATGGGCGGGCGGTCATCACAAGAGGTTGGATGTAACAGCCCAGGATTTTCACCCAAATTAAAAAAAATTGTTTGTTGCATTACTCTATTGATTGTCTGTGTTGTTTGTAGTGTTTCCTTTGCCGAATTAATAATCGATGATTATATTTCCCCCTCCTTCTCGTATTGGATGCCTGACCGAACCCCTTTTCCCAAGGCACACGACCTTTTGCGACGTCGGGTTTCACTCGAGCACCGTCGCAACTTCCGGCACAAGACCAGCCATCACCAACGGTGCGGAAAAACCTCCCATTTATATTTAAATGGGTTATCTTATCGGGAGGTGCTCGACGTTCTCTTTTGGCGTTAAATGATGTAGACGACGTCAGTTTGATGCTTTGAGGCGGTGTTTTGAATTTCACGCGATTCCGACTTCATCAGGTAGGTGAACGTTCGGATGTGCCAGGCATAGTAGCCGATGTAATCCGAGGGGCATATTTACAAAATGTCGCGCGCGCCATTAGCTGACCTCCTATATTTCCCTCTTATATCTAAACCAATTCCACCCAAAAACTGTTGGGGTTTGGGGCAGAAAACACAAATTTTTCATAACCTACGATACCCAATCCCAAGACCTATGCTATGGCGATGCAAGTAACTGATGGAATTAGATCACATACCAGTATGTAGCCGTTTAAGCGGGAAACGTTCCCGCGTGAAAGTGGTTGGTGTAGTCGTACCGGCAATCCCCGATGCCGCGCAGCTCCACGATGACTCCGATAGCCACCCGGTCCTTGAGACCGATGACGGGATTACGTCCCCGTTGGAACGTTGTCGGTGAAGACGCCGCGATACGGCCACGACGATGAAGTAGCACCACAACTGTAGTTCCTCGCGAGATTACACACATACGGTGTACCCGACGTCCCTCCGGGCTCCGAACCAGAAGACCAGCGGAAAGAAGATGGATTCGGATCCCGATTCCAGCAGCACGACGGCGTGCGTATGGTGGAGAAATCCCCAACCCAGTGCAGACTCCAGACAAGGGGAGTCCGCTCACGGGAGGGAGAGAGGAGGAAGAGAGATGAGAAACTTGTCTCAAATTTGGATGTGAAGAAAAGGGCACCGTACCCCTCCTTATATAGGCCAAGGAGGGGGGCACACCTCCCACAACTTCCCATGTGGTACTAAACCAAGGGGGAGGGGGGCATGGGCCCCTTCATGGCGCCATGGCCCATGGGGGAAGACTCCATCTTCCCCTAATGGCCCTCTTTAGGCCCATATGCCTTTTTCTTCTAATTTAATTATATTTTAATATTTAATTCAGCTAATAAAATAATAAAACATATTTAAACATTATTAAATAACATTTTGAACCTTTCAAAATTCCCAGAACAATTTCTGGCCTCCACCAGAAACAATTCCGGTGTTCTCGCTTATTTCTCCATTGATCCTGAATCTATCCTTAATGCGTCGAATACCCTTAAGTGTGACACCCTACGGTCCGGGAAACAACATACATGATCAAGACACTCTCTTGATCAATGACCCTCGATCAGACCTGGTTACAATCCTAGATGGCCCCTGCGCTTCCATCGAATGAAACTTCATCGTTGTTCGATTCGTTTAACGTTGAGCATTATCCCTTTGTCCTATGGTACTTTGCTTGTCCGAGGTTTGATCGTCGGTATCCAATATACCTAGTTCATCCTCGTTACCAACAAACATTTTTACTCGTTCCCGTGATATTACAACCCTCGTGACCTAGTCACATGATTGCAATCTTTATGATGTAATATCACCGAGTGGGCCCAGAGTACCTATCCGTTACCCGGATGGACAAATCTCGATTTGATCTATTTGCATACTCATTAACGTATCTATTAGGAATACCCAAAGTGCACCTTTATGGCCAGCATATTTCAGTCAGGCGGTGGGTTACAAATCAAAGCATCCTCATAGATAGTAATTACGTATGATCATTACGGTCAAAGGATCTGGTCACTACGTTGTAGTTATCGCAATGTTGAACTTATGTGACTCGATCACATTGCAACACTTCTGGTGGGTGTGTGTCCATCATAGCATTCTCCCAACGATACGACTCCATTTTCAACAGCTTCATTGCTCATGATCAGGAAACCTTGATCATCAATTTCCCATTGGACTAGTATAGTAGAGTTAACTAGGGAGCTGGTTATTTTATACCACACGTGTATTAATGTTTCCGCTTAATACAGTTACAACACAATATAAAATGTATTATGAACTTATGGAATATGCTAATAAACATATTTTATTTGCCTCTAGGGCACATTCCCAACAGTCTCCCACTTGCACTAGAGTACAAATAATCTAGTTGCATTTTCTGTGGATCATAACTCCATATCATCTATACGGTTATAGATGATGCTTGCTTGTGGAAGAGGTTGTATCAACGGTCTGGGTACCATTCAGATCCGTATGTCTTTTGCAAATCATTAATGTCACCTAGTTTGACATTCCTTCATTATCCGTTATAATGATGAGGTATATATATCTGGCGGTAGAGTGAGACTTCGTTTGCTGTGTTTAAGCAATGACATCCGGTGGGTCACGAGGACTTTCCCATAGTCATGCACACTGAAACTCACTCAGTCAGAAGTCGAACTTCTTAAGCCAAAATATAACTCATGCCACTTCTAAAGCAGCCACATCAATGTAGATTTAATCCTTGGTGCATTGTATGCAACTTTGATGCCTAATCATGTTTCTTTCAACTTAGGCATTCATTAGTATGATATCTCAATTTTCTAGGTTAGTGTCACAACTTGAGCCAGCATAACATTTATGGTCAAGTACACTATCCTTTACAAATTAGAGATGTATCCTCAGTTCTCTCCAGACACTGAAGGATAAACTTAACTCTTTGTTCAATGATTTACTCATAAATCATATCACAACATGTTCTTCTTGCTAAGAACTTGGGTCACATTACGTCGAGTACATAACTCTGGTTTTGTATGAAAGAACCTATGAAAGAGGCATAGAGGATGTAGCACTTCCGTTTCTTTCCTTTATTTAACCATTGTTCTTGTACTGAGATCAACTCGATACTTTTCTTGGATATACAAGTAAGAACTACTTCTTGACTTGTCCCATTCTGAACTCATTCAAAATCTTATCCAGGAAAGTATTATGACTCAATGTTATTAAACGCATTAATCTATCTTAATAGATTTTCAATGCTTAACTTCATTAATGAACGATTCCAATAATCATCAATACCAACTACACCATTTTTAATATGTTATCCATATATGAGATTGTTGTCATGATCCCACTCAAATATGTCATGCACATATTAAGTTCAGGATAACACTCACATAGCTGCCACTCAAATATGTCAGTTACATATAAGGTAAGGATAACATCCACATAGCTCCTACGCAAATATGTCCAACACATATAAGACTAGGATAATACTCCCATAGCTCCCACTCAAAATATGTCGTCCACATATTAAGTTTAGGAAACTATTCAGCTCCCACTCAGTTTCATGCGAATGCATGTTTCTCAATATTTTGGCTAAGTCCAAAATCACTTTGATAATCCATCAAATTGAGAATTGAGATTACGAGACACTAGTATACATATTTTTTCAAAACCTTCTTGTTGTGCCAATTACAACACTTCTTCAAATGCAGGATTTGAGGAAGTCACGGTATTGATAACAATTTGGATCAATCATAGTGAATATCCCATTGACTCAAGCATCACTACATATTGTAGTCAACCTTTTGAATTTGTCAGAAACAATCTTTGAGACAAATCAATCTTGATGTCTTCTTTGATGTTCACATTTATTCTTTATAACCACGAAGTTATTGAGAATATGAAGTAACCTCCTTACTCGATAAGATTCAAGTAATCTTAAATGTGATTCAATATGGGATTTCATGACTCATAGTCATATCTCGTACTTAGGTACACCATCACTTCTTCGTAGTTCGTAGGCATGTCTTGTTTCATTAACACAACAAGTGAATCATGAATATTATTTTGCACAAGGGCAAATATGTATTCTTGAATACTACTTTGTTCAGTAAAAGCTTCCATCGAAACATCATGATCATTATCATTAGTTTCTCCTCTAATTGTAGAGCTTTGCTTCTGGAACATATTCCATTGCGCTACTTTGACATTTGGAGTCAAGGTCAATTACCTTGATTGAACTTTCACTTTTCTTCCATTACCACATTTTATCAAGAACAATTCTTGACAAACACCAAACTTAGCAATACAAGTTTTGCTCCTTTGGTTCTAGTTATGGAAGACGTATCCATAGTTGTCTAAGGATACACTACAAAGACAAATTTATCATATAAATCAAGCTTCCTAGAAACCACGATACACCATGACATATATAGTGTTGGTTTCCATGAATTTAGATGGTTCCCTATACTGAAATGAGTGGTTGCATATTAAATTAATAACTCTAAACAATAATAACACAAATTGGTAAGAGATAACTTAGACCATACACTATTCAATAGAGTATGATTATAATGTTCAGGCACATCAACAATATTGAAGTGTTCCAAGAATTGTAATTTGTGGAACAACTTTCACACAAGTCTGTATGCCCAAGGCTAACTCAAAACATTTTCACTTTGATCAGATCGTAGAGACTTGTTTTTTCTTGTTAATTTAATACCCGTCTTCATTCTGAAATCCCTTTGATCATATCAAATTATTTTCAGACTAGGTTTCATTAGTGAATACACATATTCATCTAAGTCCACATATGAAGTTCATGAAATAATGAAATTCACTATATGTTGAAATACGATACATCACTATGTATGATATTCAACAATCAGTACACACTCTATTTTACCAGAACGCGAGCTTTTAGTCATCTCACCTAAAAGGGCACGATTTGCATGTGTCAAGAGATCAAGTATCTCAAAACTCCATCATACCATTCATGACTTAAACGGTAGTGTCATTATCAAGTTTGGATAATTCTTGGCATTACACTATTTCTTATAAATGATCAAACTACTATCATCAATATAAGAATAACCCATTTATAATCGTAATGTGACCATAATAGATATCATTCATAAAAGGAGGACAACTGACTTGTTTCTCACTAATATGAATAATTGTCTTTGCGTGATACGTCCAAAATGCATCACTATTTTATATCGTAATTCATCCTTATTCATTGATATATTTCACATTACGATGATGTTCTTATGTTGTTTTGGCTTGTTTTACACAGTTTGCAACTTTCCGGTGCCGAAGCAGCAGACGCAGGATTCAGCAGTAAAAAGTGGACGCTGAGTTGCTGAAGAAGAATACCTACCTGAAAATCGATGGAGGGTATTTTCCAGAAGATTAATGAAGATACACCGAAGAGGGACAGAGGGGGTCCACAGGGTGCCCAGGCAGCCACCTGGCACGGCCCCACCCCTGGCCGCGCCGGCAGGGCGCCTGGGGGCCTGGGACCACCCCGGATCCCCCCTCTAGCCTATATACTCTTCATCGCCCAAAAACCCTAGGAGAAGAGTTTTTACGGAGTTCCACCGCCGCTCCGTGGAGGGAACCTATAGAGAAGAAAAGGGCTCTCCGACGTGCAGATTCCGCCAAGGGGATCACCTCCCAGAAGGGGAGATCATCGCCATCGTCATCACCATCGTCACGGGCATCATCAAGATCATCATCAACATCATCCCCAACATCAGCACCATCTCCACCACCATCCAATCTCACCTGACAAGTTTATCTTGTGTTGTAATCCGTACTATCTATCCTCTCTACTCTACCGGTGTTGATTACTACTTTGTGGTGAATGCTATTGAGTTTTGTTGGAGAAATATCATTATGTCCAGATTTTTTACCACCTATTTATCACCTCTGATCATGATCTCTTTTATGTCTTGTGAGTAGTTACTTAGTTCTTAAGGACATGGGAGAAGTCTTGTTGTTAGTAGTCATATGATGTTGAAGTAATATGTGTTGTTTGATAATTTAAGTTGTGTTGTTATTTTCCTATTGGTGTTGTGTGAGTCGAACACTCAACACTTCGCCTTATTAAGGATCTATGGGAATACATTGTGTACAAAGGAATCTTACGGTGGGTTGCCGGAGTGACAGAAACATGAACCCCAGTTTACACACTTTTGCACAAGGGAACAATGGATCCTTGATCTTATTGCTGTGGTTAGGCTTTGCCTTAATTTCTATCTTGTATTTGCGGATGCTTGCAAGTTGTTTAATCATAAGAGTACACTTACCTTAGTCTAGAAGGTGTGCTAGCATAGATCCACCCACTCAACACTTATCAACACTACACATAGTACCGATACGGAGTATGGAGAAAGCACGTGACTATCTCTCCATGTGTCCTCAAGAAAGCTTTAGTCTTTATAAGTTCAGTTGCCAGGCTTATCCTTTACTGAAAAGGATTGGGCCACTCACTGCTCCTCAGCACTATTTACTTTGCTTGCTTTTGTCTTATTGTTGCTTATACCGAAAACCCCTAAAAAGTTATCTTTCAGTGCTTGCAGTTATTCCTTGTCCAAAATCACTTATCAATACCTTTCGCACCTCGTTGGGTTCGACACTCTTACTTATCGAAAACGCTGCAATAGATCCCTTACGGTTGTGGGTCATCAAGTATCGTTTTCTGGCGCCGTTGCCGGGGAGCATAGCGCTATTGGTAAGTGAATCTGGTAAGGAAATTTTTATATTGTTGTTTTTGTATTGTTGTTGCTGCTCTTTGTCCGTATGGACAACCTAGTTATTGGATCATTGCTTGCGGGGAAACGCCCCACATCTGTGGTGGTTGTTCCTCCCCTACTGAAATTGTGCCTTATAAAATACCAGCTGGTATTGTCGATTGTGTTTTGGCTAATCGTTATGCAGGAGACAAACATCCTAGTGAACACTTGCTATATTTGTCACAACTATGTTCACTATTTAAGCTTGCAGGTGTATCAATGGAGTTTTTCAAGAGGAAATTGTTCTCCGTATCGCTTATAGATAAATCTTCAAATTGGTATAAGCTTCTCGATAACTCACATTTGCTTGATTGGCAAGAGCTTATGTCTCTCTTTTATACCAAGTTTTATCCTCTTCATGAAATTCATGGAGACAGAAATTATATCTATAACTTTAGGTCTCGTGATGGAGAAAGCATCGCTCAAGCTTGGGGGAGATTGAAATCCCTAATGCTCAAATGTCCTATTCATGATCTCCCCAAGAAAACTGTACTTACAAATTTTTATGCTAGACTTTCTCGTCAGGATAAGGAGATGCTGGAGGCCTCCTCTAGTGGGGTATTTCAGACTAAAAGCGTTGAAGAAAGATGGGATCTCCTTGAAAGGATCCAGAAGAACACCGAAGACTGGGAAATAGATAAAGGTATGGAACCCACTATTAATTATGAGCATGATTATATAGAGAGCTATGTGAAAACTGATTACTTTAATACCTTTTGCTCTAAGATTGGTCTTGATTCCCATCTAATGATTGATTTTTGCAAGGACTTTGCCTCTCATATTGAATCTTCTAAAAAGAAGAAGTATCAGCATCATAAACCCTTCAAAGAATTACCTATTGATATTCATGTTGCTGACCCTATTTTGCCTGCAGTTATATATGAAAAGCCCCCTTTTCCTGCAAGGATAAGGGAGCACTCTTTTGTGACAGGCATAGTATATAAAAGTGAGAGAAGAATTGATGAGCCCGAGGACCAGATCAAGGTCGATCCTCAAGTTTCATTGGTTAAGGATCTTGTTACTAATAATGCTTTAGATTCCAATATAAATTTTTGTGTTGTTTCCACTAACCTTGTCACAACCAAGAATAAATGCCCAATTTCAGGTACTCCAGTAGTATCTGTTAAAATAGGAGATCACAATTATTATGGGCTATGCGATTTGGGATCGAGTGCTAGTGCTATCCCGTATTCACTTTATCAAGAGATCATGGGTGAGATTTCACCTTGTGAACTTGAAGAAGTCGATGTTACTATTCATCTTGCAAACAGAGCAACTATCTCTCCTATCGAAATTGTGAGAGACGTTGAAGTCTTATGCGGAAAGGTAAAATATCCTACCGACTTTCTAGTACTTGGTTCAATAAGGGATAATTTTTGTCCCATTATTTTCGGTAGACCTTTTCTCAGAACTTGTGGAGCTATAATAGATTGCAAGAAAGGTAAAGTTTCTGTTGAATTCGATGGTGAGCCATATGAATTTAACTTTTCTAAGTTCTCTAAGCAGCCTCGTGGTACTGATTTGCCTAATAACGATAAGATTATTGAAGATATTGCTTCCATTGCTATCCCTCCTAATAATCCTTTGCAACAATATATGGAGGACCACGAGAATGATTTGCATATGCAGGAGAGAAATGAGCTGGACGAAATATTCTTAAGACAACCTGCTATCCTAAAGCACAACCTTCCAGTTGAGCCTTTGGGAATTTTATCGAAACCAAAAGAAGATCAAGTCTTTGATCTTAAACCTCTTCCTGATACGCTCAAATATGCTTATTTAGATGAAAAGAAAGTATATCCTATTATTATCAATTCTAACCTTTCAGGGTATGAAGAAGAGAGACTATTGGAAGTACTCCGCAAACATCAAGGTGCAATTGGCTACACCCTTGATGACCTTAAGGGGATTAGTACATCTATTTGTCAACATACCATCAACCTTGAGCCTGATGCTAAACCAGTTGTTGATCATCAACGACGGTTGAATCCGAAGATGATGGATGTTGTAAGGAATGAGATTCTCAAGCTTCTAGCCGCAGGTATTATCTACCCTATAGCTGATAGTAAGTGGGTAAGCCCGGTTCATTGTGTTCCAAAGAAAGGAGGGACAACTATGGTTCCTAATAATAAGAATGAACTAATACCTCAGAGAATTATTATTGGATATAGAATGTGTATTGATTATAGGAAGCTGAACAAGGCAACCAGGAAGGACCACTACCCGTTGCCATTCATCGACCAAATGCTTGAAAGGTTATCCAAAAATACTCATTTTTGTTATCTTGATGGTTATTCTGGCTTCTCTCAAATTCATGTTAACACTGCTGATCAAGAGAAGACCACTTTTACTTGTCCCTATGGTACTTATGCTTACAGGCGTATGCCTTTTGGTTTATGTAATGCCCCTGATACTTTTCAAAGGTGTATGTCTGCTATCTTTCATTGTTTTTGTGAATAAATTGTGGAGGTATTCATGGACGATTTCTCCATCTATGGAACCTCTTTTGACCATTGTCTCCACAACCTTAATAAAGTTTTGCAGAGATGTGAGGAGACAAATTTGGTGCTTAACTGCGAGAAGTGCCACTTTATGGTCAACGAGGGAATTGTTCTTGGCCACAAGATTTCCGAGAGGGGAATCGAGGTGGACAGGGCCAAGATCGAAGCAATTGAAAGGATTCCCTATCCAAGGGACATCAAAGGTATTCGTAGTTTTCTCGGTCATGCTGGTTTCTATAGAAGATTTATTAAAGACTTTTCTAAGACATCAAGACCCCTTACTAATCTTCTCCAGAAGGATGTTCCTTTTGTTTTTGATGAAGATTGTAAAGAAGCCTTTGAAGTTCTTAAGAAAGCTTTAATAACCGCTCCTATAGTACAACCACCTGATTGGAATTTACCTTTTGAAATCAATTATGATGCTAGTGATTTTGCTGTTGGGGCTGTTTTAGGGCAAAGGGTTGATAAGAAGTTGAATGTTATATATTATGCTAGAAAAACCCTTGATAGTGCTCAAAAGAATTATGCTACTGCTGAGAAGGAATTCTTAGCAGTAGTGTTTTCTTGTGATAAGTTTAGGCAGTATATTGTTGATTCTAAGATTATTGTTCATACTGACCATGCTGCCATTAAGTATCTTATGGAGAAGAAGGATGCCAAACCAAGACTCATCCGATGGGAACTCCTTCTTCAAGAATTTGATTTGCAGAATGTCGATAGGAAAGGAGCAGACAATCCGGTGGCGGACAATCTTTCAAGGATGGAAGATATACCGCATGATCCCATTCCAGTGAACGATAGTTTTCCAGACGAACAGCTAGCTGTTGTTAAAGTACAATCTCTCTCCGATCCTTGGTTTGCAAATTATGCTAACTTTATCGTCGCAAAGTTTTTGCCTCCAGGTTTAACATTTCAGCAAAGGAAGAAGTTCTTCCACGATTTGAGGCACTACTTTTGGGATGACCCACATCTTTTTAAAGAAGGCCTAGATGCGATCGTGAGGAGATGCATACCGGAACACGAGCAGAAGGACATTCTCGGACAATGTCACGATAGTCCATATGGAGGACATCATGCCGGTGGGAGGACCGCACATAAGGTTCTTCAATCAGGTTTTTATTGGCCTACTGTCTTTAAGGATGCTAGAAATTATGTCATATCCTGTGATAAGTGTCAGAGAGTTGGTAATATTAGTAGAAGGGATGCCTATGAATTACTTTCTAGTAATTGAGCCTTTTGATTGCTAGGGTTTTGATTTTATGGGTCCTTTTCCTCCCTCGCACAAGTACACTCACATTTTAGTTGTTCTGGATTATGTAACCAAGTGGGTAGAAGCAAGCCCCACTGATAGTGTTGATCACAGGACATCTTTGAAAATGCTCAAGGATGTAATTTTTCCTAGGTTTGGAGTACCCAGGTACCTCATGACTGATGGGGGTTCACACTTTACGCATGGAGCTTTTAGAAAAGCTTTAGCCAAGTACGATGTCAATCATAGAATTGCTTCACTGTACCACCCTCAAACTAGTGGGCAAGTTGAGCTCACCAATAGAGAGATCAAGTTGATCTTACAGAAGACAGTTAGTAGAAATATAAAGGATTGGTCGAATAAGTTAGGAGATGCTTTGTGGGCGTATAGAACCGCTTACAAAAACCCCATGGGAATGTCTCCCTATAAGATGGTCTATGGTAAGGCTTGCCATCTGCCATTAGAATTAGAACATAAAGCTTTCTGGGCCATTAGAGAGCTTAACGCTGACCCAAAATTAGCTGGTGAAAAGCGTCTCATGAACTTGACTTCTCTAGATGAGTGGAGAAGTGAAGCTTACGAGAGCGCTAAAATGTTCAAGGAAAAGGTAAAGAAGTGGCATGATAGGAGGATTCTGACACATGCATTTAATGTTGGTGATAAAGTTTTATTGTTTAGATCCCGTTTCAGGTTTTCTCCAAGCAAACTACTTTCCAGGTGGGAAGGGCCATTTCATATTTAAGAAGTCTACCGCTCGGGTGCAATCAAGATTAACAATTTCGAAGGCACCAAACCTCAAGTAGTGAATGGGCAAAGACTTAAGCATTACATAGCAGGAGACCTTGTCAATGTAGATGTGGATTTGGTATACACAACAACTCATGAAGAACATGTTGCAGCCCTTTTTCAGACACAACAGAAGCAGAATAAGGAAAGGTATGTATTATGGTAAGGAAACATCGCGAACCGCCATAAAAATTCCGTGTTATGAGTTTTTGTAAAATTAGGAAAATTTGAGGCCTAAGTGGAGACGGAGACGAGCTCCAGGGGGCCCAGGCGCCCCCCTGGCGCGGCCTACCCCCTGGCCGCGCCGGGAGGCCGCCTGGGCACCCAGGAGTCCGTCTCCGACCCCACTTTGGCTCGTTACCTTCCTTTCTGTGCAGAACTTTTTGCTATATATTTGCCCGGATTGTTCCTGCAACGTATCTCGCGATTTCGTGTGGTTTCTTTTCGAGCTGTTTCTGCCAGGACTAAAAGCTGAGTAGTAGAGATGTCTTCTTGTGGCTCGAGCGGAGAGGACTTCTTGGGATGGCGTCTACGTCAAGTCCAGAAGGAACTTAATCAAGGGAAGCACGTTGATTGGGCTACCGAAGAAGAAACTGCCGCAAGATAAGCGGAGATGGAGCGCTCCGTGAGAGAGGAAGTCAAGACTATCACTTCCAAACAACAAGGAGGTCCAAGCAATCCCATCTTGGTGGGATATGTCCAACCTCAATATGATCTTTCTCTTAACCTTTCAGGACCCTCCACTTCACTAGAAGATCAACGCACACTTTCCACTATCTCCGAGGCCTACCGTATCACCAACCAACTTTGTGAATATTTCCGTGTACTGAAAGTGCAAGTGGAAATCTTGGAAGCTGAAAACCAAACTCTTCGCCGTATCATCAGGGATCTAAAGAAACAACCACAACAAGATTGAGGAGTAAATCTCCTTGGGTAATGGCATCCCCTTAACTTGTTCCAAGCTTGGGGGAGTGCCCGGTATCTTTATCTTTATCTTTGTCTTTTAGAGTCAAGTAGAGTCGTATCATATCTAGGGAAGTTATCTTATAAAATAGGTGTTTGCATTGAGGTCTATCACTCCTTTTTAGAGAGTTATGTAGCCGTGAGTGTGGAGTCGTCTATGATGGAATATTAATGAGAAGTCTATTGATCCCTTCGCTGCACTCGGTATTCTCTTCACGCAATTGACCTTATGATGATTCTTATGGGGAGTATTGAGCTTATATCAGGTATGGCTTTGAAAACTTTATTTAATCTTGGCAAACATAGCTTTGGTCATAACAACAAGCATGATTTTCTCAAAGTAGCAACATAGCCAAACCCTTTATGTTACTATGCTTGAAGTGTTATGTTGACAAGGAAGACAACTTGATGTGCTATGCTTATTTTTACTGTTTATGCTTTATATTGCTTTGCATCTAAGTCATCATCAATTGTCTGCTCTCTCAAAGCCTTTGCTAGCCAAACCTCTGTACTAAGTGGAATTCTGCTAGTACATCCTTACCCTGAAACCAATATTTTCCATATGAGTCCACCATACCTTCCTATTCGTGGTATTCCACTACCACTCCTAAAGTATAGAATTTTTGTGTTATCCTTAAGTGTTCAAAATCTTCTATTTTGTGCCCCTGTTTTAGCTCATGAGGAAGTAGTAGTTAATTCACGACCTTCTTAAGTTGGACAAGTTTTATCCCGGGATTGCATGTCTATCTGCAAACCCCTAATACGAGGAGGAACTGGCATGAGTGCGCCCAGCTCACAAAAGATAATACAACAAACAAACCCTCCTTCACGCTTTGTTCATGAGAAATCAGAAAACTTTTGGCAGTGATAAACAAAGGAGATTGCGGGGATGTGATCGTCCCCGTGTGGGAGCCGTTCCTTGAAACTCTCTATTTAACTCCCATTTGTCCTCTTTGGGATCTTTTGATTTTGTCCTCTTTGGGATCTTTTCCTCACTTTAGGGGCAACACTCTATATTTTACAAGAATATAGGAGATCTTTCACAATTTACAAAGGTACTCACATAAAGAAGATATAACTATCATGATGCAAAGGTATGACATGAGGATCAAGTCATGAGAAGGTGGATGTTGCATGGCAATGTATCTCGGAAAGGCTATGGAAATGCCTTGTACGTAGGTATGGTGGCTGTTTTGAGGAAATATATAAGGAGGCTTATGATGACAGAGCGTATCGTGCCAAGGGTTTGGATGCACCGGCGAAGTATGCGCCAACTCTCAAGGTGAGAAAGGGCAATGCACGGTACCGAAGAGGCTAGAAAAAGTATAGGTGGGTGGAAGTGTCAACTTTCGAATACTCACATTAGTCCGAAGAACTAATGCACTTATTATCGGTAACTCTTATCAGGGGGTTCACAAAGAGATATGTACCCCGAGGAGGAGTGTATGGGGGTTTGGTTATCCTTGCGCATCCTCGACTCCTGGTACGTGAGTGTTCTCTAATATTCGAACCCTCCAGAGGTTAGTGATCCATCTAGTAGCTAGAGTTCTCAACAGGGGTTTTTGGTTTTCGAAAAACACACGGATTGCCCAAAATACGACATCTATCACTAATAGGCCCGAGCTCTTGACACCAAAAGTTCAAACATTACTCTAGTAAATACCTCAACACTATTTCAAGTTACTACTACAAAGAGAAAAGCAACTTCAACTACCTACTTCTAGTCAAGACACAAAACTCAGTGCACCAGGAAAACTTTTTTCTATTATTTTGTATTTTTTTGGTGGCCTCCATGGCTCTTTCTATGTAACTCTCATTTGTCCTCTTTGGGATCTTTTGATTTTGTCCACTTTGGGATCTTTTCCTCACTTTAGGGGCAACACTCTATATATTACAAGAAGTATAGGAGATCTTTCACACTTTACAAAGTCCTCAAATAATAAAGAAAATGTAAATATCATGATGTATGCAAATGTATGCCTCTGCCAGTGTAGTAGGATATGCAATGATACTAGCACGTCATGTAGGAATGATTAGGGCAAAGCCCAACTAGCATGCGGCTCATCAATCAAGCAAGTAGCATGTATGCCATGAAGATCAAGTAATGAGAAGATGGATGTTGCATGGAAATATATCTCGGAAAGGCTATGGAAATGCCTTGATAGGTAGGTATGGTGGCTGTTTTAGGAAGGATATAAGGAGGCTTATGATGACAGAGCGTATCATGCCAAGGGTTTGGATGTACCGGCGAAGGTGGACGCTAACTCTCAGAGTGAGAAGAAAGCAATGCACGGCACAGGAGAGGCTAGAAAAATATGCGAAGGTGGAAGTGTCAACTTTCGAATACTCACATTAGTCCAAAGAAATCATGCACTTATTATCGGTAACTCTCAATCTAATAAGGAGGTTTCACAAAGAGACAAGTACCCCGAGGAGGAGTGTATGGGGGTTTGGTTATCCTTGCGCATCCTCGACTCATGGTACGTGAGTGTACTCTAATTTTCGACCCCTCAGAAGAGTAGTGATCCATCTAGTAGCTAGAGTTCTCAACTAATTTGTAGGTTTTTGAAACTAAACACGGATTGCCCAAAATACGACATCTATCAATAATAGGCTGAAGCTCTTGAAACCAAAAGTCCAAACATTACTCAAAACAATACCTCAAAACTTTTGCAAGTTACTACTACAAAAGAATAGCAACCTCAATTACCTACTTCAAGTCAAGACAAAAAACTCAGTGCAACAGGCAAACTCTCTAAACAAGATAAACATGCATACTTAAGAGAGTTCCAGCAACAAACTAAACAAAAGCTCTTTGAAAGGATAAACATGAGAACTAAGAGGTAAACATCACAGCAGCTACGAAAAGATAAATAACAAACACAACAAAGATAAGCATGAAGAATCCTATGTTGTGTTCTAGATTTTGAAAGTGGAGCATGTTTCTCTCCCACAAAAAGTAAGACGGGATCAAACTTGTTATGAACAGAAAACAAAGCTAAATAAAAATAAAAATAAAACCTAAGAGCGAGACGCTCCAAGCATAGCACATAACGCATGAAGTGATAAAAATATAGTGAAACGAAAGACGAACTGATAATTGTTGATGGAGAAGGGGATGCACGGGGGCATCCCCAAGCTTAGACGCTTGAGTCTCCTTGAATATTTCTTGGGGATGCATGGGGGCATCCCCAAGCTTGAGCGCTTGACACTCCTGAATCTTCTTTTATCATCTTCCCTCGCACACTTGAAAACTTCCTTCATACATAACTCATCATAATCTGATTAGCGAGGTTAGTAACCATAATAAAATAATTTTTCCCTACTGGAAATAAGTATATTATTGAAGAGCTACTTTTTTTCAAGATCTCCAAAAAATATTTGCAAATAAAAAGCAAGATTAAGGTTTGCAAAAACGAAGAAAAGGAAAAACAGGACATAATCTGTGAAAAACAGACCAGCAGGTAGTAAAGAATTTTTTAGGGATACTTCTGCAACTAAAAAAAATATATCAGAACATACGAAAGTTCCGTGATTGTATAGAGCACGCTGTCTAAAAAATTCATCTCAAAAAGATGAACTAGGATTTTTCTATGATTTTTCCCGTCACGAGGACAGAATCTGTTTTCTGGACAACATGTCACAACTTTCACTTCCCGTGTCATATGAGGCTATAAATGGCACAAAGCTTGAAAAGTAAAGATACAATGATGTTGCTACAGTAGTAAAAATCATCAAGACCACTAAAAATAGAATAAAAACAAAAAGTAAAACCTAAATTCGTTGCGGGCTGCCTCCCGAAAGCGCTTCTTTAAAGCCATTAGCTAGGTTTAAGATTTTAATGATGCTCTCGCAGGAATAAGAGTTGAAGAACAAAAGAGAGCATCAAGAAGCAAATACGAAAGACATTTAATCCTAACATGCTTCTTATGCATAGGAATATTGCAATAGAATAATTCATTGAAGCACAAAGCAATAAGCACAAGAAGGCAAAACAAGTGCAGCTTCAAAACCTTCAACATAAAGAGAGGGAACTTTATATTATTGAAATATCTATAAGCATGTTTTCCCTTCTCATAATAATTTCCAGTGGGATCATGAATAAAATCAACAATATAAGTATCATATAAAAAATTCTTATCATGATCCACAAGCATAGAAAATTTGTTACTCTCCACATAAGCAAAATTCTTCTCATTAGTAATAGTGGGAGCAAACACAAGAAAATAGCTATCACATGAATCATTCTTATCATGATACACTTCCAAACATTCATTCTTTATAGCATAAGTGTCATCACAATAATCATCATAGATAGGAGGCAAAGTATCATCAAAATAAATTTCCTCATCAAAACTTGGGGGGCTAAAAAGATCATCTTCATCAAACGTAGCATCCCCAAGCTTATAGCTTTGCATATCATTAGCATCAAAAGTATTCAAAGAAGACATGCAAATAACATTACTACTATCATGAGTGTTGTGAAAATAATAAAGCTCCATAGGCTTTTTGATTTTCTCTTCAAACACTTCATGTCCCAACTCAAGGTAGAGCTCATAAAGCTCTCTCATAATATTTTTGTTGTTTTCCATAAGGCCTAACTAGTGAAAATAAAAACAAGAAACAAAAAGATTTAATTGCAAGATCTAAAGATATACCTTCAACGCTTACCTCCCCGGCAACGGCGCCAGAAATAGCTTGATGTCTACGCACGCTTCTATTCTTGTAGACTATGTTGGGCCTCCAAGGGCAGAGGTTTGTAGGACAGCAACAATTTCCCTCAAGTGGATGACCTAAGGTTTATCGAACTCAGGGAAGTAGAGGTTGAAGATGGTCTCTCTCAAGCAACCCTGCAATTAAGATACAAGAAGTCTCTTGTGTCCCCAACACACCTAATACAACTAGGAGTTGTATAGGTGCACTAGTTCGGCGAAGAGATGGTAAAATATGGGTGATAGGTGTAGCAAAGCAAGGTAATATAAATCTGTAATAAAAAGTGCAGGAAGCAAACATGTAGTAAACGTGAGCACAAACGGTATTGCAATGGTGGAAACAAGGCCTAGGCTTCATACTTTCACTAGTGGAAACTCCCAACAACATTAACATAGTCAAATCACATGACATTCCTCATAAAACATGCAATGGGGACGTACTCGGAGGTCCTTCCTTTGTGGTCAAGGGAGGAAGAGAATTGTGTAGGGCTACAAAAGCACACCTCAGAGTTCGTAGTTCTCATCTATGGATTTCCCAATGTCACCGCGGCCATCCAAAGAGAGTACCACAATCACCACAACATATCCAAAGGATAGTCAAAGACAAGCACCAAGAGACTCTCAATCTTCAATCCACACACAAAAGAGGAAATCACTCATGAAAATATTCTTCTAACCCATGTCCAATAGACCGCTGTCACCATGGTCTCAGGGATTATACTAGATAAGATCAAGTGAGTACATCAATCCAATACATAGAAGAAGGGGAAACATCATGGGATCATCCTAGATTAACATAGCCTATGATCACAATCAAGATCACATCATGGGAGGGAGAGAAGACCACATAGCTACTGGTAGAAACCTCAGCCCCAGGGAGGAACTACTCCCGCATCATGGAGGGAGGAAGCAACGTCGATGGAGATGAATCCGGGGGCACTTCCCCGTCCCGGCAGGGTGCCGGCACAGGAATTCTGGTCCCCCAAAGCTTGTCTGCGATGGCGGCGGAGATCGGAATTGCTTCTGGAGAAAAGGGGTCTCGAATCAGGGTTTTCGCGACGGGAGAATAAATAGGAGCCAAAGGGGGGTACCAGGGGGGCCACCAGTCGCCTAGGAGCCCTCCCGGCGCGGCCAAGCCCTGGGCCGCGCCCACTGGCCGCCTAGGCACCAGGTGGGGCCCCTCTGGACCTTCTTCGGTGAATCTGGAAGCTTCCGGAACGCTGATTTTTTATCTGATTTTTCCTGATTTTTTGGAGCACTTTTAATATGGGGGAAACCTGAAACAGAAAAACAGCAGAAAATAGGAACTGGCACTAGAGTGCACTGAGTTAATAGGTTAGTACAAATATGATCAAAAGTGTATGAAAGTGTATCAATATCATAGCAATATCACACAAAACATCCATGGAGCAAGCAGAAATTATAGATACGTTTTGGACGTATCACCCCTGCGCTTCCGTCGAATGAAACTTCATCGTTGTTGGATCCGTTCAAAGTTGAGCATTATCCTTTTGTCCTATGGTACTTTGCTTGTCCGAGGTTTGATCGTCGGTATCCAATATACCTAGTTCATACTCGTTACCAACAAACATGTTTACTCGTTCCCGTGATATTACAACCCTCGTGACCTAGTCACATGATTGCAATCTTCATGATGTAATATCACCGAGTGGGCCCAGAGTATCTATCCGTCAGTCGGATTGACAAATCCTGCTTTGATCTATTTGCATACTCATTAACGTATCTATTCAGAATACCCAAAGTGCACCATTATGGACAGCATATTTCAGTCAAGCGGTGGGTTACAAATCAAAGCATCCTCATAGATAGTAATTACGTATGATCATTACGGTCAAAGGATCTGGTCACTACGTTGTAGTTATCGCAATGTTGAACTTATGTGACTCGATCACATTGCAACACTTCTGGTGGGTGTGTGTGTCCATCATATCATTGTCAACAACTTAATTGCTCATGATCAGGAAACCTTGATCGTTAATTTCCCAATGGACTAATATACTAGAGTTAACTAGGGACCTGGTTGTTTTATACCACATGTGTATTAATGTTTCCGCTTAATACAGTTACATCACAGTATAAAACGTATTATGAACTTATGGAATATGCTAATAAACATATTTTATTTGCTTCTAGGGCACATTCCTTACAAAAACCAGGCCCAAAAACCCCTCTAACTAGCTCATTAGATAGCCCTTTTAGCCTCCCTAAGCACCTACTATAAATGGACTAGCCCTCCTACCAAATCTGGACAAACCCTAGACAACCCCCCTCCAGTTTCGTGCCTCCCCTCTCCACCGCCGCCACCTGGTGCAGCCCTCCTCACCCACTGCTTCTCCCCACGCTAGATCTGGCCTCCCAGTCTGAATCGTCGGATCCCGATTGAAGGGATCTTGTTGTGCCACGTCACCAGTTGGAGGTTCCCCAGCCGCCAGCTCCAAGAGCTCCTCCCGCACCCGCTGCCCGAGCCGTCCCGGCCTCCTCTCGTCCCCTCTCTGGCCGGCGAGCCACAGCACATCGGCGAGCAGCCCCCGAGCCCGGTGAGACGCTCCTCCCCCGCGGCCCTTCCTTCTCCTTTCCTCCTCTCCTACCTCACCTCCCTCTCAGTCTCAGGTCGAGCCACCGGCCGCCATGGACGCCCGTGGAGGCCGAGCCCGCGTCGCTCCGATCCGCCTCGCCGACACACCTCCATGGCCGGATCTGCCGCCTCCTGTGTCGTCGCGACCGTTCCGCGCCCTGCTCGTGCCGCCCTCAAACCTCCCCTCACTGGAGTTCGTCGCCACTGCACGTTCGTCCTGGAGACGAGGACGAAGCGCTCAGCCTCCAGCGTGCCCGTGGCTGGGCCTCCTCCATCGCCACGCGTGGGCCGCCTGCGCCAATGCGGCCCAGATCTGCCCCACCGACAGCCAACGCCCTGGGCGAGGCACGCTATCCACCGCCCACTGGTCTGTGGGCCGTGGCCCGCTAGGAGAGCACGTCGCCCCCTTTTTTCCTTTGATGCGCTAGTGGGCTCGGCCCAATAGTGTGTAGCGCACGTAGGCGTATTTTATTATTTTGCGCTTGCACCTGTTTAGCCCAGCACCAGTGCTTTCGGCCTGGTAGATGTTTTAGCTATTTTCTGTATTTATTTTTGGCAGATTGTATTATATTATTGCGAGGGCGATATCTTTTTAACGGTAGCTCGGATCGCGACGCGTTAAACATGAAACTTGCTTAGTTTTTCATGTAGATCATCAATATGCTGCTCTTTCTTGCTAATAAAAATAAGAAAATTATGTTAAGGGAAGAACAATACCAAATGCAATAATTATCGTGGGGTCCATAATATTTGCCATGTATAGGTTTTACCCCCCACCCACTTAAAGTGACTAGATTCGATAGTTTATTTATGCTTCCCCTCTTATCATGCTTGTGTGATGCAATCTTTGTTTGAGATGCCATGTTAACAACCTTTGTGCATCTTGTGTAGCTAAAAAACTTGAATCATTGTAAGCGTGAAGTATCGTCGTGTGAGATCGATACTTCACTTAACGTGTTAGTAACCGCTCTCGACGATAGATGCGATATCGAAGTGCGTTGCCTCGTGTTGCCTTCTTGTTTTTTCTTGCTTGGGGTTGCTTCAGAGTAATAGATGCTTGCTTGTCGATTGCCTTTCCAGTGTTTCCTTCTTGTGGCTTCCGCGGTTACCTTCGGAGACGTTGCGAGCTTGCGATCGACTACACCATAGGAACCCGACTTATCAACAGGCAAGGACTTTACATTACTTATGATCCATTCTATTATAACCAGCGGTTTGCATGCTATTCTAGGTTAGCTTCGTTGTTTGATCCTACCACATGTTTACAGCCTCTCTCAAACCGATACAGCCATGACCCCTCCCATCAAACCTTGTACTGCTATGTTACTATTGCTCGTTGCTCAGCCCCTTCTTAGTATTCATGCTTAGGATTCTACGAATGTTATCCTATTACTCCTTGGATTGGGCTATCACACTATTATATTGTTGTGGATGATGTGATTATTATAATGTTGACTATACTCGATGAAGGATGGAAGGTCTAGGCTATCCCGCCCCGATACTTTGTTCCATTCGAGTCACCTAGGACCCGAGTTCCGGGTATTGTGTCTCTTGATGAGCGTGCCTAACTGCGTGTGGGATTCTATGGGGTCCCCTCTTCTTACCTACCTAGCTTCAAACATTTCTATTGGTGGCCCAAGCTGGTTTTACATTTGCACCGTAGGAGAGGAGGGCAGGGGCCCGCAGGTTCTCAGAATAGGTTCACGGTGGCCAGTGGGATGGTATTTCCTGTTGGTCCAAAACTTTGTGTAGTGCAGGATGCCTACCTGCTTTACAGATGTCATTCCAACCTGACGTGAAATGAAAGAGGCCAATTCGAGAGACGGTCGACTCTTGAGTTGGGTGTCGACTCTACCGGGGGCAACCCGGATTTGTTATTTGATAGTTAGAGGGACTATGATGTCTGGATCTATCGGAACAACTCTTCAATGAGTGTCTTTAACAGGCCGAACTGAGAGAGCCGGCGCACATGCGGAGCTTATAACAGGCAGTTGGTACACCCCTGCAGGGTTAAATCTTTTCGAAAAGCAGTGTCTACGATTATGGACGACTTGAGACCTACTCCTTGTTCATAGACAACAACAATTGAGATAATCTTAATAATTTGATCAACGTGTGTGTTCCTTGACTGCTTCTTCTTCGTCGGGATGCGAAGGGGTGGACAAGGATTGGATAGGTGTTATGATTGCGTAAGTAGTTGACAACAGACTTGTTGGAGGCGATTCCTCATCGAATGCTTCGCTTCTTAACTTACTCTCTAGATCATTAGCCACTTCATAAATGCTAGTGCGGCAGAAACCTCACCACTTACCCCATCCTTACCGTGAACTACTAGTTATCCTAGAATGACGAGTGATGAAATCCTTGCTTGGTCAGTTGACCACTATAGTTGGATGCTGAGTACTTCTGTACTCATGATACTACCCCAAACTCTTTTCAGGGTTCTTGATCGACAACAGGTATGGTGATCGACATTTCACGTGGAGACTCAACGACGACTAGTTAGGCGGATCCCGGCGGAGAGCCTGGACCGGTGTGGTTATGGGGATCAATGATTTTCTCTTTGTCACTAGGCATTTGATTGTCGTCTGTACTCATACGTATATCTTCCAATGTTGTAATGTATTAAGACAATTTTATGTCGATTGTATGATATGTGGTATCCTTGTAGCTGTAATGTTGTGATATCATGTTGGAAATCCAGGGTATATGGCACTGTCATATGTCGCGGTGGGACCGATATGTGCTTCGTCCCTGGATCTGGATGGAAACGTCCAGATGTGGAACAGTACCGCATATCGGGCCATACAACTTGGTATCAGAGCCTTATCGACCGTAGGATCCCCTCTCTGGCCGAAGTCGAGTCTAGAAAAAAATTATTTTGTAGTTACTAAGTTAGTTATCGTAGAGTAGGATTCTTTTTCCTCCTTACCCATGCTCTTGTCAGGACAAGTGTCGTAAGTGTTTTAATCTCGCCTTGTCCCATTCAAACTCTAGGATCTCGATGAGTGTGGAGTATCAGAACCGTTACAATGCCTTGCTTGCAGCGTACTGTCTTGATTCCGATCTCGGTTGGGAATTCCTGTAGTATCTTTAGTTCATCCGACTCTGGTTGACATCTTGGTCATTCATTGCCATTCATTCCTCTTACCCAGTATCCTCACGATTTGAGTGAGAATGCTTCCCTTGATCGTCGTTGTGAACTGTCGTTCTTCCTCTTAACCCCTGATGGTTTCGTTTTTCGACGTTGTCGTCCTCTCTGCGGAAGTTTTCTCGACGGAAGGTCATCGAACGACATGGAGCAGAGTCCCTTGTTGGTGGTGTTGAGGAACGTTGACTCTCTTTTCTCTCCCCTCCTCTCCCCCGGATCGTCCAGGATCTCAGGACGAGATCCCTTGTTGGTGGTGTTGTATTCTAACAGCCCAGGATTTTCACGCAAATGAAAAAAAATTGTTTGTTGCGTTACTCTATTGATTGCCTGTGTTGTTTGCAGTGTTTGCTTCGCCGAATTAATAATCGGTGATTATATTTCCCCCTCCTTCTTGTAAAGATGTGTGACCGACCCTTTTCCCATGGTACACAACCTTTTGCGACGTCGGGTTTCACCCGAGCACCGTCGCAACTTCCGGCACAAGACCATCCATCACCAACGGTGCGGAAAAACCCCCCATTTATATTTAAATGGGTTATCTTATCGGGAGGTGATCAACGTTCTCTTTTGCCTTAAACGATTTAGACGACGTCAGTTTGATGCTTTTAGGCGGTGTTTTGAATTTCACGTGATTCCGACTTCATCGGGTAGGTGAACGTTCGGAAGTGCCAGACATAGTAGTCGATGTAATCCAAGGGGCGTATTTACAAAATGTCGCGCGCGCCAATAGCCGACCTCCCATATTTCCCTCTTATCTCTAAACCAATTCCACCCAAAAACCAGGCCCAAAAACCCCTCTAAGTAGCTCATTTTATAGCCCTTTTAGCCTCCCTAAGCACATGCTATAAATGGACTAGCCCTCCTACCAAATCTGGACAAACCCTAGACAACCCCCTCCAATTCCGTGCCTCCCCTCTCCATCGCCGCCACCTGGTGCAGCCCCCCTCACCCACTGCTTCCCCCCACGCAAGATCTGGCCTCCCAGTCTGAACCGCCGGATCCCGATCGAAGGGATCTCATTGCGCCACGTCACCAGTTGGAGGTTCCCCAGCCGCCAGCTCCCCGAGCTCCTCCCGCACCCGCCGCCCGAGCTGTCCCGGCCTCCTCCCGTCGCCTCTCCGGCCAGCGAGACACCGCACCTCGGCCAGCAACCCCCGAGCTCGGCGAGACGCTCATCCCCCGCGGCCCTTCCTTCTCCTTTCCTCCTCTCCTACCTCACCTCCCTCTCCATCTCAGGTCAAGCCACCGGCCGCCATGGACGCCCGTGGAGGCCGAGCCACGCCGCTCCGATCTGCCTCGCCGGCACACCTCCATGGCCGGATCTGCCGCCTCCTGTGCCGCCACGACCGTTCCATGCCCTCCCCTTTCCCTGCTCGCACCGCCCTCGTACCTCCCCTCGCTAGAGTTCGTCGCCACAGCATGTTCGTCCTGGAGACGAGGACGAAGCGCCCAGCCTCCAGCGTGCCCGTGGCTGGGCCTCCTCCTGCGCCACACGTGGGCCGCCTGTGCCAATGCGTCCCAGATCTTCCCCACCGACAGCCAACGCCCTGGGAGAGGCACGCTATCCGTCGTCCGCTGGTCCGTGGGTCGTGGCCCGCTAGGTGAGCACATCCCCCCTTTTTTCCTTTGATGCGCTAGTGGGCTCGGCCCAATAGTCTGTAGCGCCCGTGGGCGTATTTTATTATTTTGCGCTTGCCCCTGTTTAGCCCAGCACCAGTGCTTTAGGCCCGGTAGAAGATTTAGCTATTTTCTGTATTTAGTTTTGGCAGATTGTATTATATTATTGCAAGGGCGATATCTTCTTAACGGTAGCTCGGATCGCGACGTGTTAAACATGAAACTTTCTTAGTTCGTGTAGATCATGAATCTGTTGTTTTTGATTGCTAATAAAAATAATAAAATTATGTTTAGGGAAGAACAGTACCAAATGCAATAATTATCGTGGGGTCTATAATAGTTGCCATGTATAGGTTTTACCCCCCACTTAAAGTGACTAGATTAGATAGTTTATTTATGCTTCGCCTCTTGTCATACTAGTGTGATGCCATCTTTGTTTGAGATGCCATGTTAACAACCTTTGTTCATCTTTTGTAGCTAAACAACTTGAACCATTATAAACATGAAGTATCGTTGTGTGAGATTGATACTTCACTTAACCTATTAGTAACCGCTCTCGACGATAGTTGCGATATCGAAGTGTGTTGCCGTGTGTTTCCTTCTTGTTGTTTCTTGCGTGGGGTTGCTTTGTAGTAATAGATGCTTGCTTGTCGATTTACTTTCCAGTGTTTCCTTCTTGTGGCTCCCGCGGTTACCTTCGGAGACGTTGCGAGCTTGCGATCGACTACACCTTCGGAACCCGACTTATCAACAGGCAAGGACTATACATTACTTATGATCCATTCTATTATAACCAGCAGTTAGCATGCTAGTCTAGGTTAGCTTCGTTGTTTGATCTTACCACATGTTTAAAGCCTCTCTCAAACCGATACAGCCATGATCCCTCCCAGCAAACCTTGTACTGCTATGTTACTATTGCTCGTTGCTCAGCCCCTGCTTAGTATGCATGCTTAGGATGCTACGAATGTTATCCGATTACTACTTGGATTGGGCTACGAATGGATGATGTGATTATTATAATGTTGACTATACTCGACGAAGGATGGAACGTCTAGGCTATCCCGCCCCGATGCTTTGTTCCATTCGAGTCACCTAGGACCCGAGTTCCGGGTATTGTGTCTCTTGATGAGCGTGCCTAACCGCGTGTGGGATTCTATGGGGTGCCCTCTTCGTACCTACCTATATTCAAACATTTCTAGTGGTGGCCCAAGCTTGTTTTACATTTGCACCATAGGAGAGGCGAGCAGGGGCCCGCAGGTTCTCAGAATAGGTTCACGCGGGCCAGTGGGATGGTATATCCTGTTAGTTCAAAACTTTGCGGAGCGCGGGATGCCTACCTGCTTTGCAGATGTCATTCCAACCTGACGTGAGACGGAAGAAGTCAATTCGAGAGACGGCCGACTCTTGAGTTGGGTGTCGACTCTACCGGGGGCCACCCGGATTTGTTCGTTGTTAGTTAGAGGGACTATTATGTCCGGATCTCTCAGAACAACTCTTCAGTGAGTGTCTTTAACGGGCCGAACTGAGAGAGCCGGCGTACATGCGGAGCTTATAATGGACAGTTGGTACACCCCTGCTGGGTTAATTCTTTTCAAAAATTTGTGTCCATGGTTATGGATGACTTGAGACCTACTCTTTGTTCATAGACAACAACAACTGAGATAATCTTAATAGTTTGATCGACATGTGTGTGCCTTGACTGCTTCTTCTTCGTCGGGATGCGAAGGGGAGGACAAGGATTGGATAGGTGCTTTGATTGCGTAAGTAGTTGATAGAAGACTTGTTGCAGGCGATTCCTCATGGAATGCTTGGCTTCTTATCTTAATCTCTAGATCGTTAGCAACTTCATAATTGCTAGTGCGGCAGCAACCTCACCACTTACCCCATCCTTACCGTGAACTACTAGTTATCCTAGAATGACGAGTGATGAAGTCCTTGCTGGGTCAGTTGACCACTACAATTGGATGTTGAGTACTTCTGTACTCATGATACTACCCCAAACTCTATTCAGGGTTCTTGATCGACAACAGGTTTTGTGATCGACATTTCCCGTGGAGACTCGACGACGACTAGTTAGGCGGATCCCGGCGGAGAGCCTGGACCCGTGTGGTTATGGGGATCGATGATTCTCTCTTTGCCACTAGGCATTTGATTGTAGTCTATACTCAGATATATATATCTTCCGCTGTTGTAATGTATTAAGGCAGTTGTATGCCGATGTATGAGATGTTGTATCCTTGTAGCTGTAATGTTGTGATATCATGTTGGAAATCCGGGGCATATGGCAGTGTCATATGTCGTGGTGGGACCAATATGTGCTTCGTCTCTGGATCTGGATGGAAACGTCCAGATCTGGAACAGTACCGCATATCGGGGCTTACATTGGAATAAAGTTGTGCGCGCCTTCGGCATGAAGGAGGGCACAATATGGGCATTCTGTTTCTACAACTGCTCCGACAGCGAACATGACTTTCAGCTCTCTCTATGCCGCCTTTAATACTCATCTAGTTCATAGTTGTGATTACGTTGTTTCTGTAATTCTTCAACATTAGTTTTTTTAGGGTAGACCATTAGTTGTTGTGATTTGAAATATTCTTTGTATGTTGAACCTTTGTAAATTGGATGGATATAATTATGATTTTCACCTATTATTTAATGCAATTTATATTTTCAAATACAGGATAATTGTAATTGCTGGGAATAAATTAAGCTAAATTAACTATTGTTTTATAGATTAAGGTGCACACGGTTTCCTTCGACAAATCGTTTGCGATAGAGCTCAACAACACAAAAATTGTCCCTCCAAAAACTGTGTCAATTAGATCATGCATCGTACACGTTCTGTGTATAAAAACCGTCAGCCAGTATCCAAAACAGACCTCATGTTTTGGTTAAAAAAATTGTTTGTGATTATGGTTATCATCCCATACAATATGGAAACATGAAATGTGTGTGATCTCTCTAAATTGGCACATGTGTACTGAAATAAAACCGTTTGTAACATATAAACTGTCCACACATTTAAAATGTAGAAACCATGGCTGATAATAGTATTTCCACACACAAATAGTTGTAGAAAATCGTCAGTGATTGATAATGGGTCACAACCCTAAACTCAAAACCTGATAGTGTAAACCCAAACCCGGTACCGTAAAGAAACTATTTTGGGATCTACGTAATGTCACAGACGATTCTGACCTATAGCTTGTTTGTGTTCCTGGTCGCATAGCCAACGATCGTGTCGAGTAAACTGCATGTGATACATATGTTACGTCCACACGGTCATTCTGCCAATGGCCGTGTGGGATATTGTTGTACATCAGACATGATTGTTTACACAAAAGCGTCTGCTTGACATCGCTACATAACAAACAAATTTTTCATATCGTGTGGTAAAGGCCCCCCGTATCGAAATCGAAGGCAAGGCGACGGTTCCAATTCCCGTAGGCGATAGGGGTCAAAAACCGTTTGGATAGACCCTAACAACACTAGTGATGGTCCAAGGGGGACTACTCATGGCACATCCAGGAAGCGCTCATAGTGGTGGAGAAGCTCCGGGAGATCAATCCTCCCTCCGACAGGGTGCCGGGACGAGGTCTTCTGGCGATCCCGTTCTCGGGATCTCGGCGGCGGCGGAATAGTGGCGAATTTCGCGATGCGGGTCTCTTTTCAGGGTTTCTGTACCGAGGAGTAAATATAGGCCGATGGAGGGCACCAGGGGGGTCCAACCCCTCCAGGCGGCCTCCTAGAACGCCCTAGGGTGAGGTCGCGCCCCCTGGCCGCCTGGGATGCGGGTGCCCCCCCCCCTCCGTCTATCCTTCGGGCTTCCGGAGTCTTCTGGAACTCTAATTTTTATATATTTTTATGGAATTTTCAGCGCATTGTAAATATGGCTATAAACCTGCAATTCACAGACATCAGCAGACAGAAATTGGCACTGGGTGCACTGAGTTAGTAGGTTAGTCCAAATATGTGTAAAAAGGTATGAAAGTGTAGCAAAACGCATAGCAATGTCACCCAAATAAGCATGGAACAAGCAGAAATTATAGATACGTTTGGGTCGTATCAACTGTTGGGGCACGCGGTCCGCTATGCTAGCGCTAAATCAAAATTTTCTGCCACGCACAACCAAGATCACTCCTACTGGAGATGAACTACATGATTGGGGTTTACCAATAGACGTGCAGTCACGGCAGCAGAAGGAGAGTTGGTGATGCACGTCGGCGGCTGCTGCTCGAATCCCTCGAACCGTTCCCTCGTACAGATCCCACGAACAGAGTCCCGCGATCCGATCCCGCGAACAGTTCGTCCAAGCGCCGCAGGTGCAGCGCCCCAAAGGGATGCGCACGTACAAGGAGGAGCGCCGGGCGGCGGACTGCTAGGTCCGACGGCTCGGCCTGGAGGTGGAGTGGTGGCTAGGGTTTTTGTCTGACCTCTACCCCTTCGGGGTTCACCCTAGCCCTTATATAGGCGCCCGTGGAATGGACTCAACCCTTGAGGCAATCCGGACCCTCCATCCATGTTCCATTCGGATCACATCCGAATGGGCTCCTTTCCTCTTAAGCGCGCGACCCTATAGGTTCACGTACACATGGACACGTCCCGAATCACATCCGGCTCGATTGTCGGTAGTGGTTCCTAGAAGAACGTGCCGACTCCCATATATGCGTAAAGTCATAAGACGAACCATTACAAAGTGTCATATGCAACATTCCTTTTGCCACATGATATATGTTGTCAAGCTCAAGGCGAGTACTTGTCACCCTTGTGATAGCTTGACCTCTCTTCTCGAAACCGTGATACAGATTCCTGAACCGGGTTAACACTTAACCCATATCTCATGGCCATGCTTTCTGAATCTTATCACTCGAGAGGGCCCAGGGAATATCTCTCCAAAGTGGAGGGGCAAATCCCATCTTGATCAACCATGTCTCGCGGCATGTATCATGACTCACCCGTAAGCTACCTTTATAACTACCCAGTTACGGTGTAGCATTTGACAGTCCCTAAGTGAGTCATTCCTCATCCCGAGAACATGCGAGGACCTCAGGTCTAGGACATGGCATATACATTGTATTGAGACTAATAGATGACAATATCTCGCTGCGTCTCAAAGTGGGTCTCTGTCCAACTCAGTGATCCCATCACTAAGTCCATAATATCGGTAGCATCTCCATGCTCATGACTTGTGAAACATAGTCATCAATCGAATCATATACTAGTCAAGGATATGTGTCCGCATAACCTTATCAACTAGGGACCATTAGAACAATCATCATAGAATATATAGTCTCACAAACAAGTCACATACTTATTGATACATATCAGTGATGATGTTCAAGGACAATACAAAAAACTCATGAATACATAAGGAGATAACATCATAACATGATTTCCTCTAGGGCATATCTCCAACAGTTTCCCACTTGCACTAGAGTCAATCCTTTAGGCATCTAAGGCCCATGGCTCTTACGTGCGCCTCATTCTTCAGCATCGGGAGAGGTTTCGTCAAAGGATCAACAACGTTTGCATCCGTGTGTTCTTTTCATACATTTATATTACCATCATCTACGAATTGTCATATGAGATGATAACGCCTTTCTATGTGCTTGGATTTCTGGTGATGCCTTGGCTACCTGGCTTGTGCGATGGCACCACTATTATCACAATAGAGGTCCAACGGGTTTGCCGAGTCTGGAACCACACCAAGTAGGGCAATGAAATCCCTTATCCAAACGCCTTCCTTTGAAGCTTCAGAAGCTGCAAGGTACTCGGCCTCTGTTGAAGAATCAGCTACCGTCTCTTGCTTGGAACTCTTCCAGCTCACTGCACCTCCGTTCATAATGAACACATAACCAGATTGCGAACGAAAGTCATCCTTGTCGGTTTGGAAACTAGCATCAGTGTAACCCTTTAAAACGAGCTCATCCTCACCTCCATAAACTAGGAACATATCCTTAGTCCTTTTCAGGTACTTTAGGATGCTCTTAACTGCTGTCCAGTGTCTCTCGCCTGGATTAGCCTGGTATCTGCTCATAGCGCTTAGAGCATAGGAAACATCCGGACGAGTACATACCATAGCATACATGATAGACCCGATGGCCGAAGCATACGGAATCTTATCCATGCGTCTTTGCTCATCAGGAGTCGATGGACCCTGAGTCTTGCTTAGATGAATGCTATGTGACACAGGCAAGAACCCTTTCTTAGCCTCATGCATGTTGAACCTTTTCAACACCTTGTCAATATATGTACATAGGATTAATCCAATAAGTCTCCTTGATCTATCTCTATAGATCTTGATTCCCAAAATGTAAGCTGCTTCTCCCAAGTCCTTCATTGCAAAACTATTTTTCAATGAGTCCTTGACAGCTTCAAGCATTGGAATGTCATTCCCAATCAGTAATATGTCATCCACATATAAGATTAGAAATACGATTGAGCTCCCACTAAACTTCTTGAACACACAAGGTTCCTTTTCGTTCTCGATGAAGCCAAACGATTTGACAACCTCTTTAAAACGAATATTCCAACTCCGAGATGCTTGCTTCAATCCATAAATGGATTTCTGAAGTTTGCATACCTTACTAGCATTCTCTGGATTGACAAAACCCTCGGGATGTATCATATACACGTCCTCTTCTAGATTTCCATTAAGGAAAGCTGTTTTGACATCCATTTTCCATATCTCATAATCGAAATAGGCAACTATAGCTAGAATAATCCGAACTGATTTAAGCATCGCTACAGGCGAGAAGGTCTCGTTGTAGTCAATTCCTTGAACTTGTCGAAACCCCTTCGCGACAAGTCGGCCTTTATGGATTTGAACACTTCCATCCATATCAGTTTTCTTCTTAAAGATCCATTTTTACTCAATGGTTCTTGCACCATTTGGCAGATCAACCAAGTTCCAAACTTGATTGTCATCCATGGACTTTAACTCGGATCTCATGTCCTCAAGCCATAACTCGGAATCTGGATCCACCATCGCTTCCGCATATGTCAAAGGCTCATCGTTGTCCAACAACAATACATTGCTTGCATTACACAGCCATTCTGACCTTCGTGGTGCGGGTGCTACTTCAACCACGGGTTCACTGACTGGCTCTGCCATAATGGCATCACTTGTCGTGTCTTCCCCGAGTGGTTTATCTTGAACCTCTTTGAGTTGCACCGTCCTCCTACTAGCCTTCCTAGTGAGAAACTCTTTCTCAAGGAAGGTACCATGTCGAGCGACACACACTTTGCCCTCTTGTCGGTTGTAGAAGTAATACCCTAAGGTTTCCCTTGGATATCCCACGAATATGCACTTATCGGATTTGGGTGCGAGCTTGTCCGACTGAAGTCGCTTGACAAACGCTTCACAACCCCAAATCTTTAGAAAAGACAAACTGTGACACTTCCCAGTCCATATCTCATTTGGTGTCTTATCTACGGATTTAGATGGTACTCTGTTTAGTGTGAAAGCTCCAGTCTCTAGAGCATGACCCGAAAATGACAACGGTAGATCTGACTGACTCATCATCGATCGAACCATGTCCAACAAGGTGCGATTCATCCGTTCCGATACACCATTTCTTTGAGGCGTTCCAGGAGGAGTGAGTTGTGGAACTATTCCACGACTCTTGAGATGATCATCAAATTCTTGACTCAGATATTCACCTCCACGATCTGATCGTAGAAGTTTGATCGTCTTGCCGAGTTGATTCTCTACTTCATTCTGAAACTCCTTGACCTTTTCAAAGGTTTCCGACTTGTGCCTCATCAAGTAGATATATCCATATCTGCTCAAGTCGTCGGTGAAAGTCACGAAGTACTGATAACCACCTCTAGTAGTCGTGCTCATTGGTCCACACACATCAGTATGTACGAGTTCCAACAAGTCGGATGCCCTCTCGCAACTCTCTGCAAAAGGTGTCTTGGTCATCTTGCCGAGTAGGCACGATTCGCATGTCTCGAATGATTCAAAATCAAACGAATTTAAAAGTCCATCATCATGGAGCTTCTTCATGCGCTTTTCACTAATATGACCAAGACATCAGTGCCAAAAGTAAATTGTATTCAGATCGTTAGGTTTAAGCCTCTTGGCATTTATATTATAGACAGATTCACCTTCAAGATTCAAAATGAATAACCCATTCACAACGGGCGCCAAGCCATAAAACAGCTTATTCAAATATATAGAACAACCATTGTCCTTAAAAATGAATTCATAACCTTGTCTCATCAAACATGAGGCAGAAATAATGTTTCGAATTAACGATGGAACATAATAACAATTATCAAGCTCCATTACAAATCCGGAAGGTAAATTAAGTTGCATGGTGCCGACGGCTAATGCAGCAACTCTTGCTTTATTCCCGACGCGAATGTCAACTTCTCCTCTTGCGACATCTCTACTTCTTTTTAGTCCCTGCATCGAGTTGCAAATGTGAACAACCGATCCGGTATCATATACCCAACAACTATTAGAAATATCCGCAAGATAAATGTCTATAACATATACAACAAGTGTACCTGTAGAAGACGTACTCCCACAGCTCTTGCCTTGCTGGCGAGCCACTTGTTGCAGTTCCTCTTCCAGTGACCATTCTCCTTGCAATAGAAGCAAATGGTCTCTGCGTCAGGTCTAGGCTTAGGCGCCAGGTCTGGAGTCAGGATCACATGCTTGTCCTTTCCCTTTGAGTTAGCCTTCTTCTTGGTCCATGACTTCTTGAACTTGGCCGTGTTCTGCACCATCAACACTTGATGTGTGCCCTTCTTAATGTCCTGTTCTGCTATCTTAAGCATCCCATGCAATTCAGTGGGCTTCTTTTCCATGCCATGCATATGAAAGTTCGTAATGAACGAGTTATAGCTTGGCGGAAGAGAACCCAGAATTGTATCTGTAGCTGACTCAGGAGTCAACGGATGCCCAAGACGATCCAAAGCTTGCATGTATCCCATCATTTTGATGACATGCGGGCTCAGTGGATCACCCTCTTTCAGCTTGCAATCCATCAGGGATCGCCAGACGTTGAACCTTTCGGTCCTAGCCTAAACCTGAAACATGCCCTTAAGACTCTCGATCATATCGAAAGCCCAAATGTCTTCGAACTGCTGTTGCAGCTCGGGCTCCATAGAAGCCAGCATGAGGCAGCTGATCTCAGTAGACTCATCCTTGAGTTTCTGATAGGCATTCTTAGCAACAACGATGGAATTATCAGCCGGTTCCTCTGGAAGCGGTTCCTCTAGAACATTTTCCTTTTTATCATGCTTGAGAACAATTCTCAGATTTCTATACCAGATGGTAAAGTTTGTTCCATTCAGTTTATCTTTCTCAAGGATGGATTTCAACGCAAAATTGGTAACTGGAGTAGGTGGTGCCATTGATCTACAACATAAAATGCAAAATACTAAGACATGTATTCATGAAGAGCAATTCATATTAAACACTTTAATACAATTACTCCCACTAAGTTCAACATCCCTCTAGTTGACACTAAGTGATTCAGTATCCAATGGGGCGAATTGACTAGTGAGATTTTGCATCACTGCTAGCCGACTCGACCTACCGGTAAGCAACTCCTTGCTAATCGCATCAACCATACGACTCCTGTTTGTTGATGCGCATAACATACAAACCAACACCTATGCCCCGAAGCCCAAAACTGTTTTGATAGCCTCGACAAGTTAACCAAGTCATATGCGTGTAAGTGTCCGACACAAACCCATCACGCCAAGGAGATCTAGCAGCACCCTAATTTTATAGGCCTACTACTAAACATACATGACATGTGATGTGCAGCAATTGGGGAGGCAAATTTTACTTGACATTCTTTGAGGGATCATCCTACTTAAAACATCTACCATGTCAAAGAAGGATGCATAAAGGGATAAACTTTCACAGGCCATTTATACAAGTGATATGGTATAGCCCCTTTATCATAGCACATGGTGATATCCATCTCCATGTGCGCGAACCTCCCATGGCGATCTCCATCTCCATTTACGGTTGTCCTCGTGGTGATCTCCATCGCCACGCCATAGTGTCAACCGCCAAGTGTTACATAAGATACTATGCTATTACAAACTAATAGATATGAAAGTAAGTTACATTACATGGCTTCACATGTTGACACGCAGGTCATTAATACAATAATGAGACAACCATATGGCTCCAGCCGGTTGTCAAAACAATGACACGCAGGTCATGAACAAAACATACACAATGGGCTATACCAAATCACGACCATACCCTGCAAAACCAAGTTAGACGTTCTACCGCCGTCTAAACCTCTTTTAGCACTAGTCAAATTAGGTCTGCGAAAAATCGCCTAATTAACTAAAACCGTTGTTTTGCATATCTTTTCATTCTCCGTCGTTTGGTAGGTCACGGAGCTCAATCGGAGTTCATATGACCAAGATATGGCCTCTGAACCGAACCTGCTCACAGATTTCTGGACAGCGCAGATCAAATCTATGTCGTGTCCTGATCCGTGTCCCGGATCAATCACCTAGTGATATCCGCATGGCACAATAGGGTTTACGGCACACTGTCTATCCCAATGGAGGATAACCGACCTCTAGGGATAAGTTGTGGCACAACCTAAGTAGCTCGCGCCTCGGGATAGATCATGAAATCAAGAACCTCAAACATACATGCAAAACCGATCTGATCTACACATCTCTATATGCAAATCCATCACGAATTCACCACCAAATAGCAGAGGCTCTGATACCACTATTGGGGCACGCGGTCCGCTATGCTAGCGCTAAATCAAAATTTTCTGCCACGCACAACCAAGATCACTACTACTGGAGATGAACTACATGATTAGGGTTTACCACTAGACGTGCAGTCACAGCAGCAGAAGGGGAGTTGGTGATGCGCGTCGGCGGCTGCTGCTCGAATCCCTCGAACCGATCCCTCGTACCGATCCCACGAACAGAGTCCCGCGATCAGATCCCGCGAGCAGTTTGTCCAAGCGCCGTAGGTGCAGCGCCTCCAAGGGATACACACGTACAAGGAGTAGCGCCGGGCGGCGGACTGCTAGGTCCGACGGCTCGTCCTGGAGGTGGAGTGGCGGCTAGGGTTTTTGTCTGACCTCTACCCCTTCGGGGTTCACCCTAGCCCTTATATAGGCGCCCGTGGAATGGCCTCAACCCTTGAGGCAATCCGGACCCTCCATCCATGTTCCATTCGGATCACATCCGAATGGGCTCCTTTCCTCTTAAGCGCGCGACCCTATAGGTTCACGTACACATGGACACATCACGAATCACATCCGGTTCGATAGTTGGTAGTGGTTCCTAGCAGAACGTGCCGACTCCTATATATGCGTAAAGTCATAAAACGAACCATTACAAAGTGTCATATGCAACATTACTTTTGCCACATGATATATGTTGTCAAGATCAAGGCGAGTACGTGTCACCCTTGTGATAGCTTGACCTCTCTTCTCGAAACCGAGATACAGATTCCTGAAACGGGTACACTTAACCCATATCGCATGGCCACGCTTTCTGAATCTTATCACTCGAGAGGGCCCAGAGAATATCTCTCCAAAGTGGAGGGGCAAATCCCATCTTGATCAACCATGTCTCGTGGCATGTATCATGACTCACCCGTAAGCTACCTCTATAACTACCCAGTTACGGTGTAGCGTTTTACAGTCCCTAAGTGAGTCATTCCTCATCCCATGAACATGCGACGACCTCAGGTCTAGGACATGGCATATACATTGTATTGAGACTAACAGATGACAACATCTCGCTGCGTCTCAAAGTGGGTCTCTGTCCAACTTAGTGATCCCATCACTAAGTCCATACTATCGGTAGCATCTCCATGCTCATGACTTGTGAAACATAGTCATCAATCGAATCATATACTAGTCAAGGATATGTGTCCGCATAACCTTATCAACTAGGGACCATTAGAACAATCATCATAGAATATATAGTCTCACAAAAAAGTCACATACTTATTGATACATATAAGTGATGATGTTGAAGGACAATACAAATAACTCATGAATACATAAGGAGATAACATCATAACATGATTGCCTCTAGGGCATATGTCCAACATCAACATCCCCAAGCTTAATTCCTGCTCGTCCTCGAGAAGGTAAATGATAACAAAAATAATTTCTGCGTTGACATGTTACCAAAACATATAAGAACTTCAAAGTAAAGCAAATAAGATATGCAATTCAATTAAAGATAATAACAAGTCAGAGTCTATATCTAGTATTGAAACTATCAAACTAAGAACATAATGGTGCAAGAGCTCTCGCTGTCCGTGACTCGAATGTCTCCAAATGGTGTTGGCGTGCAAGAAGTGGGAGATGGGTTTAGAGCATAAAAATACTATAAAGTCTAATATAGAACTTGATCTACTAAAACTTAACACTTGGTCTCCTTCGGAATCTTATTTTGACTCGTCCCAGAACACTAGTAGGGCACAAGTCAAACTGATCCTCTCCCTTTCTACTTTAAGCACTCATGCAATGGATGAGCGCAAGCAAGATATGTTGGCACTTAGGATGGCAAAGAGAATAATGATTGGGAAGGAAGACGAAAAAGGTGTGAAAGGCTCACATCAATGAGGATAATCATAGTCGAGAGAAAGTCAAATGATAGATATGATGTGAGGAGTAGGGATTGACATGCAACAGATGCACATATGAGTTATGGTAAGATCTCCAATGGAACTAGTGGGGGTGCATCCAACTTGCTTGCTCACGCAGACCTAGAGCGCTTTTGAGGAGGCACATCCTTGGAATATGCAAGACAAGTTCTATAATGTAAGGATCCCCACATAATTATGCATGAATGATATTAAAATCACTATGGAGTACAAATGTCACTTTGGAGTACGAGTGTGGATCTTTCAAAAGGAATAGTAGTGTTGCCCCCTTCTCTCTTTTTATTTCTTTCTTTTCTTTCTTTCTATTTTCTTTTGTATATTTTTGGCCTCATTGCCTCTTTCTATTTATATCTCATTTGTCCTCTTTGGGATCTTTGAATTTGTCCTCTTTGGGATATTTTCCTCACTTTAAGGGCACCACTCTATATTTTGCAAGAGTATAGAAGATCACACACTTTACAAGAAGTACTCAACATAAAGAATACTGAAAAACTATCATGATGTATGCAAATGTATGTCTCTGTGAGTGTCGCAGGATAAGCAATGATACTGGCGCCTCATGTAGCAATGATAAGGGCAAGGCCCAACTAGCATGCGGCTCCTCGATCAAGCAAAAGCATGTATGACATGAAGATCAAGTCATGAGATGTTGGATGTTGCATGTCAATGTATCTCTCGGAAAGGCTATGGAAATGCCTAGATAGGTAAGTATGGTGGTTGTTTTGAGGAATGATATGAGGAGGTTTATCATGATAGAGCGTATCATTCCAAGGGTTTTTGGATGCACATTCCAAGGGTTTGGATGCACCGACGAAGTTTGCACCAGCTCTCAAGATGAGAAATGGCAATGCACGGTACCAAAGAGGCTACCAAAATATGGAAGGTGGAAGTGCCAACAATCAAATACTTGCATTAGTCAAAGGAACTCATGCACTTATTATCGGTAACTCTCTATCTAATCGGGAAGTTCACAAAGAGACAAGTACCCCGAGGAGGAGTGTATTCGGGTTTGGTTATCCTTGTGCATCCTCGATCTGTGGTACGTGAGGGTACTCTATATATTCAAATCCCTCCAGAGATTAGCGATCCATCTAGTAGCTAGAGTTCTCAACTAATTTTGTGATAGTTTTCGAAAATAAAAATGGATTTCCGAAAATACGAAACCTATCACTAATAGGCTTAAGATCTTGGCACCAAAAGTCCAAACATTACTCAAATCAATACCTCCAAACTATTGCAAGTTACTACTATACTTATAATAGCAACCTCCATTACCTACTCATGTCAAGACACACAACTCAATGCAATAGGCCAACTCTCTAAACAAGAATAGCATGATAACTCAAGAGAGTTCCAAAAGCAACAACCTAAATAAAATCTCTTAAAAATAATAAGCATGAAAACTAAGAGCTAAGCATGACAGTAGCTATGAAAAGATAAAGAACACACACAAAAAGATAAGCATGCAAATAAATGTTGTGTTCTAGGGTGGAGTGGAGCGTGTTTCTCTCCAAATCAATGTAGGCTAGAATCCAACTTGTCACAAATAGCAAGCAAAAGAAAACAAACTAAAAATTAAAGAGCGAGACGCTCCAAGAATAGCACATAACATATGAAGTGATAAAAATATAGCATGGAGAAGGACGAATTGATGATTGTTGATTGAGAAGGGGATGCACGGGTGCATACCCAAGGTTAGACGCTTGAGTATTCTTGGATATTTCTCGGGGGTGCATGGGGGCATCCCCAAGATTGAGCTTTTGACACTCCCTGATCTTCTTTCATCATCTTCCTTTGCATACTTGAAAAATCCCTTCATACGAAACTCGTCATAAGCTGATTAGAGTGGTTAGTACCCCTAAATAGATAATTTTCCTCTACTGGAAATTAATATTATCATGAAGAGCTACTGTTTATAAAGATTGCCAAAAAGTTTTTTCAAAGAAAAAGCACGCTTAAGACTTGCAAAATGGAGAAAGAGCAAAACGTGGCAGAATCTGTGAAAAACGGACCAGCAGGTGGTAAATAATTTTTTAGGGGTACTTCTGCAACTCAAATCAAAAAACTCAGGCCATAAATCACCAGATCATATTTTTTATTTGAATTTGTTTGCAAATATGCTATATACAATTAGCTTTCGTGCGTCTATTCTGAGTTTTTTTATTTGAGTTGCAGAAGTACCCCAAAAAAATTATTTACTACCTGCAGGTCTATTTTTCACAGATGCTGCCACATTTTGCGTTTTCATCCTTTTGCAAACCTTAAGCTTGCTTTTTCTTTGCAATTTTTTTTGGAAATCTTGAGAAACAATAGCTCTTCAAGAATAACTTTATTTCCAGTGGAGAACAAATTATTTTATCATGGGTACTAACCACTCTAATCAGCTTATGATGAGTTTCGTATGAAGAGAGCTTTCCAGTATGCGAAGGGAGATGATGAAAGAAGATTCGGAAGTGTCAAGCGCTAAAGCTTGGGGATGCCCCCATGCACCCCCAAGAAATATCCAAGGATACTCAAGCATATAATCTTGGGGATGCCCCTGTGCATCCCCTTCTCCATAAACAATCATCAGTTCATCCTTCTCCATGCTATATTTTTATCGCTTCATATGTTACGTGCTTAACTTGGAGAGTCTCGCTCTTTTATTTTTAGTTTTATTTAGTTTTTCTTGTTGTTCATAACAAGTTGGATCCTAGCCTTCATTGTTTGGGAGAGAAACACGCTCCACTCCACCATAAAACACAACATAGGCTTGCATGCTTATCTTTCTTTGTGTGTGTTCTTTATCTTTTCATAGCTGATGTCATGCTTAGCTCTTAGGTTTCATGCTTATATTTTTGAGAGCTTTTGTTTAGGTTGTTCTAGGAACTCTCTTGATTTTTCATGCTTATCTTGTTTAGAGAGTCGTCTTGTTTCACTGAGTTATGTGTCTTCCATGAGTAGGTAATTAAGGTTGCTATTACAAGTGTAGTAGTAACATGCAATAGTTTTGAGGTATCGATTGGAGTAATGTTTGGAAATTAAGGTGCCAAGAGCTTGATACTATTAGTGATAGGTGTCGTATTTTGGGCAATCCGTGCTTATTTTCAAAAACTAAAAAAATTAGTTGAGAACTCTAGCTACTAGATAGATCGCTAACCTATGGAGGGGTTGGAATATATAGAGTACCCTCACGTACCATGGGTCGAGGATGGGAAAGGATAACCAAATCCCCATAGACTCCTCCTCGGGGTACTCGTCTCTTGTGAACCTCCCGATTAGATAGAGAGTTACCGATAATAAGTGCATGAGTTTTTCGGACTAATGCGATTATTCGATTGTTGGCACTTCCACCTTCCCATATTTTTCTAGCCTCTTCGGTACCGTGCATTGCCCTTTCTCATCTTGAGAGTTGGTGCATACTTCGTCGGTGCATCCAAACCCTTGGCATGATACACTCTGTCATCATAAAACTCCTTATATCTTCCTCAAAACTGCCACCATACCTACATATCAAGGCATTTTCATAGCCTTTCCGAGATACATTGCCATGCAACATCCACCATCTCATGACTTGATATTCATGTCATACATGCTTTTTCTTGATCGAGGAGCCGCATGATAGTTTGGATTTTCCATTATTATTGCTACATGACGCGCTAGTATCATTACATATCCTTCTACACTGGTAAAGGCATACATTTGCATATATCATGATAGTTTTAATCTTTCTTTATGTTGAGTACTTCTTGTAAAGTGTGGAGATCTTGTATACTCTTGTAAAATATAGAGTGTTTCCCTTAAGTGAGGAAAATATCCCAAAGAGGACAAATTAAAAGATCCCAAAGAGGACAAATGAGAGATAGATAGAAAGGGCCAAATAGGCCACAAAAATGCAAAAAATAGAATAAAATAAATAAAAAGAGAGAAGGGGCAACACTAATATTCCTTTTGAAAGATCCACACTCGTACTCCATTGCTATACTTGTACTCCATAGAGATTATCATTCAAGCATAACTATGTGGGGAACCTTACACTATGGAACTTGGCTTGCATATTCCAAGGATGAGCCTCTTTAGATGAGCTCTAGGTATTCATGAGCAAGCAAGTTGGATGCACCCCCACTAGTTCCATTGGAGAGCTTACCTTAGCTTATATGTGCATCTGTTGCATGGCAATCCCTACTCCTCACATCATATCTATCATTTGGATTTCTCTCGCCTATGATTGTCCTCATTGATGTGAGCATTTCACACCTTTTTGTCTTCCTTCCCCATCATTTCTCTCTTCGCCACCTAAGTGCTAACGTATCTCGCTCGCGCTCATCCATTGCATGAGTGCTCAAAGTCGAAAGATATATATATATATATATATATATATATATGGTTTTAATTGTCTTCGTTCTACCAAATGCAGACGATATGGAGCCCGTTCGTATGAGTGAACGTGTCGTGAACAGATATTTGAGACATGCGACGGAAGACATGATACAAAATAACCGCAAGGAGATAAGATGTTTGTGTCGAAGATGCAAAAAATTGGGCTTGCTGAACCCCTTTTTGATAGAATTGATCAAGCACCTGCTGATGCATGGTTTCATGGATGGCCACACTCAATGGCTTGATGAAGATGATGAAGTCCAAGATGGTGCGGCGGTAAGAGTGATCATGATCAAGGGCACCATGAAAATAATAACGATGGGTCGCAAGAAAAGGAAGAGCTGCCTGATAATCCTCCCGCACATGATTGTGGAGAAGATGTTGAACAACACGTAACTGAAGATGATGACATTCAAACACTGCTAACTTCATCCGCGCGGGACCCTCATCTCAAAGAGCTTCTTGTAAACAACACGACTAACTGCAGACCTGCTGGTAGAGAGCAAGCTAAGCTGGCGCAACTGGAGGTAGACTTGAATACTCCGTTGAATCCAGGTTGCGGACAAGAATAATCTCGCTTGAAAGTAGCGCGTGATGTTCTCCAGATGAAGGAAAGATACAAATGGACCGACGTAAGCATCGATGCTGATCTGTAATACTGGCAGAGTAAGCTTCCGGCGGGCAACTCGTGTCCAACAAGTTGTGATGAGGCCAAGAAAGTCGTGTGCCCCTTTGATTTACCGCACGAAAAATACTATATGTGCATCAATGATCGCTACATTTATTGGAACAAGGACGCAGACAATATCACATGCTCGGTGTGCAATGGCGCTCGATCCAAGAAAGGGAATAAAGAACCTCGAAAAGTTGTGTGGTACTTTCCGCTCATTCCCCGTTTGCATCGGTATTTCGCGGACTAAAAGGAAGCAAAGCTCATGCAGTGGCATGCGGAGAGTGAAAATGAAGTGTTGAAAGATCCAAAACGTTGTGAAAAGGTAGTTCTGACACACCCTTTGGACGCAAGCCAGTAGAAAACATTAGACGGTGTAGATGCAAGTTTCTCGACAGATCCAAGGAACCTCAAGTTGGGTGTGAGCACCGACGAAGTCAATCCGTATAGCTACCAGAGCAGCACATATATCACTTGGCCCGTGTTTGTATGGATATACAACCTCCCCCCTGATTGTGCATGAAGAGTAAGTACATACACATGTGCATGCTAATTCAAGGGCCAAAACAACCAGGCAATGACATCAATCTGTATCTAAAGTTACTAAAGATGAGATAGACACATTATGGGAGGGGGTGAACACATGGGACGCCATCGCAGAATAATATTCCCCTATGAGAGTCGCCTTGCTCTGTACGGTGCACGACTATCTCAGACACGGATATGTCGCAGGCTAGGGTTGCCACGAACATTGTGGATGTATGAGGTGCATGGATGATCTGACGTTTATGCGGCTTAAGAAAGATCCCGGGTCTTCAAAAACCGTCTACATGGGGCATCGAAGGTGGTTACACAAGGATGACCCGTGGACAAGGCATGGAGACCTATACAACAATGAAGATGAGATCCGGGGACCTCCACTTAAGGGGTGCGGTGAATAAATATATGAGTTGTTGAATGATTGGCATGAGTGCCCTAAGACGGGAAAGAAGCAAAAGGCACAAAAACCGCTCCTGGATGTATGGAAGACGAGGTCCTAGTTTTGGGACCTGAAGTACTGACCCGTTCTCGATACTCCTCATTGCCTTGATCTAATGCATATCACGAAGAATGTGTTCGAGAGTTTGTTTGCCACTCTGCTCAACATGCCGGAAAGAGCAAAGACGGGCCGAAATCAAAAAACGACCTCATACATTTAGGTATTAGGGAAGAGCTTCACGGGGGATGCCCGACTATTGTTCACGAGTCATTAGATGAGGAGACGAACGGTCACAAGGGAAAAAAGGTTAAGAAGAATAACTATCACTGGCCCCCATCCTATTTCACTCTAAGTCCGAACAAGATCGAACAATTGATCAACTGCCTTCTACGATTCAAAACCCCTTTCGGTTACTCAGGGCTGATAAGCAGATATCTGGACCAGCAGAAAAAAAAGGTTCAGCGGGATGAAGTATCATGACTGTCATGTGACGATGACACAGATATTTACGGTTGCGATCTGAGGGATAATGAACAACCACGTACGTGAAACCATTTTCGGGTTTTGTAACTTTTTTGACGCGATCTCTCGAAAGTCGATCACACGGAAGAAACTCTCAAGGTTGCAGGACGTTGTGATACTATACGAACTTGAGATTTACTTCCCACACGCATTATTTGACATGTGTGTGCATCTATTGGTCCATATCGTGGATGATATCATCCATCTTAGACCGGCGTTCCTGCACAATATGATGTCGTTTGAAAGGATGAATGGGGTCATCAAAGGATTCGTTCGTAATAGGGCTCGTCCGGATGGAACCATCGTTCAGGGCTATCTCATCGAAGAGTGCATCTCTTTCTGCACGAATCTTTTTGGGGGGATGGATCAGGCCCATAGACCCGGCATTAGAAACCTCTGGCCCGACTTACATATGAAGGCCCACAAAGAAGACCCGGCCAGGAGTCTCACGTGCCAAGCGTGAAGATTGAAGCCCTAGAAGGAATTCGACTTACCTTGTATAGCACGTAGAAAACTTGTAAAGAAGAATAGAACTCCACATAGTGTAGGAGTCGGACTCTAGGAATCCCGGGACCCGACACCTTTATAAGCCGAGGTCCACGGGAGCCAGAGCCAGAACTTACCTCAAGCCAGGACTAGACAACTCGCGCTATAACCTAGATCTCCACGAGACTAAGGTTGCAAAACATCACCACTGTAATCGATACGATCGGCTTTTCCTATTGAGGAGTCGATCCCACAATAGTCAAGAAGCAGGTGTAGGTCTTTACCGCAGCGACGGGGCCAAACCTGGGTAAATCGCCGAGTCCCGTGTCTATGTCGACTCTCTCCTCGAATTGGCCTCGCAGCAAAGGTCCCATGATAAGTCCGACTCTACGGACATCTGCCCTGACTTTCCCACGACAGTTGGTGCCCACCGTGGGGCCTGCGCTCACAGGTGTTGAGGTTCTAGCAATAGCTCTGCGAGATATGGAAGGATTTGTTACTGGGCGAATCACCAGAAGCCGGAGCGGGATGCTCTGCATCGACGACGCCACCTGGGGTCCCGCAGCTGATTTCATTGAGTCAGGCTATCAGATCCCAGTCGGCTCCATCCACCTCTTCATCAGCGGATTGAACAGCTCGGAGCCGGAGCCGGACCGTCATGCCCCAACTAAAGCAGCGAGCCGGCTACTTGCCGGCTCCGATCGCTCCTTCATCGGATTCATCAACGAACCCCCAAAATTGGCATGCTCTATCAAAACCTCGATGGATGATGAGCCGGTGAAGTTCCCCGAACAAGATGAAGTTCATATGTAAACGCCGAGACAGCCACCAATTAGGCTTTATGGCGTGAAAAACGCAGCAGCGACCCACCAGCAGGTAGGGCAGAGCTACTTCGAGAAGAGGATAAGTCAGAACGCGCATACTTGTGCAGACGACGTATTCGGATCCCAGTTAACCGACTCACTCATAAGTGACCTACAGGTTCCTCTCGAAGAGACAAGTCGGCTTGATACTTCCTTCCCTCACACTTTCGTCGGGTTTATTGGTGATTTCCCAGAACGGGAGCGCCCTGCCGAACCCCAATCCATGATAAGGATAGTTTCTCCGGCGCTGACTCATTTCGAGAAGAAGACAAATACTCAGACAACGGATAAATTTGATCCATCGGGGAAGGTAGACTCGGATCCAATCCAGAAGAATACGACCCAGACGTTCCCTACCTCGACAATTCGCTCATGAGACGCGTGGCAATGCCGACACCACCCAAAATCCGTCAGAAAATGAAAACGGCTCAGAACAACGAATCACCACTGTGTGGCAGCGACTGGGCCGGAACAGAACAGACTCTGACGAAGAATTAGAAGAAAACCAGAGAAAGGCCTGGGAACATAAAAGTCTCACAGAAGCGCAAGATCGACTTCCACAGGAGATACGGTGCGACAGAGCTCAAGAGCCAATGGGCCTCCGGGTTACACCTATAAACAACGCGCTAAGACGCATAAAGGAGGTAGCCGAGGACCTAAAAGGACTCGTGGATGCCGTCGCCAGATATGCCGAGTCCAGTGAAGCAAAATATGAGGAGTCCAACTTCAATCTCGGACCTGTCACAGAAAGCGCAGGTACGACTCAACCTCGCAGGAATACGATAAAAACCACTCCCAGAGATACGGCCGGCCACCAAGGAAAGAAAAAAATGCACCAGGATTGTGACAAAGCTATGAAAGAAGCTTCCCCAAAGCATTCTGGACCGGGTCGCCTCGCTAACCACACCTGGGATCAGTGCTACTTCATACAGGAGTACAGACGCCAAATCGAGAAAAACATTCTAGAGGAAAGTCGATATGTCGATGGCCCAACCGGCTCACACAGCCGCAAGAGGCCAAGACACTTGGTGATAAGAACATGGACTCGTCCACAATAGAAAGCCGATCCGGGTTATAAAACACAGGAAACAAGCCAAAGGACGAGACACCCCAACACCTCATCACGGTAAAGAATAGATACTGCTCATTAAATCCTACCGACTCAGGAAGCAAACGAAAAAGCCGGCAGCCCATGTACTTATCAACAAAATGAAAGAACATGGGATATCGTCCGACTCCGTCCCTACTACACCTAGAGTCGTAAAAAAAAGAGCCGAAAAGCCGACCAACGTCGCAATAGGCCATCACCGTTTACCATATAAAGTCGATTCTCATCGCACCGGCTCTCGCCACACACAATTGACTCTCATTTTACCGGCTCTCGCCATATACAATGAATAAATCTATTGCAAGAAATCATCGTCGATTGACTATAGCATCAACGACTCATGCATGCATTACATCCTATACATACTTTACATGCAAATTGCATCATACATATCATACTTTGCATTATTATTATCTCAGAAACTTGGGGGCTTGATCAACTCTCAAACTGTTATCTGAGCACTTATGTGTTTATTTCAGGGAAAGTTCAGGGGGCTTAATGACACTCATCAACCTTTAACTGAGAAAACCCGGCACGTATGTGTAATTACGTGTATATGGCTTATTTCAGGGAAAACTTGGGGGACTCGACTATACTCATCGAGTCTCGACCAAGAAAACTCGGCATATACATGTGGCACCCCACTCCTTAGAATTGCCTGTATGTTTGATGCTCATACGATCTAAATACGCGAAACCCGGCTAAAAATTCCCAAGAAGAAGTTTTAAAGAAAACGGAAAAACGCTGATCAAAGTGAGACGGAATACAGAGAAGTTCCGACTCACAGATAACCTAATAATCTATCTCAACGAGAAGATAAGGCGTGTTAAAACTGGAGTCGACTTCTATATGAGCCTTCAATACTTTCTTTTTGTACACATTAGCATCATAACATACTTTTTTCATTTTTTATGACATCCAAGAAATGCACCTTGAGCATCAAACCTGTCTGACTCAGTATGACACAAAAGACGCTCATAATGACTCATGTGAACTACAAAAATTTCTCTAGGTGATGCAGCAGCATGTCAAAACACACATGCCGACTCTCGAGGACGATACCTTCCGTAGCGCATCTCCTGCATTCTTAAGTCGACTTCGGTTGCAACGGCTCTCGCCATATACAAAGTCGACTTCGGTCGCAACGGCTCTCGCCATATACAAAGTCGACTTCGGTCGCAACGGCTCTCGCCATATACAAAGTCGACTTCGGTCGCAGTGGCTCTCGCCATATACAAAGTCGACTTCGGTCACAACGGCTCTCGCCATATACAAAGTCGACTTCGGTCCCAACGGCTATCGCCATATACAAAGTCGACTTCGGTCGCAACGGCTCTCGCCATATAAAAAGTCGACTTCGGTTGCAACGGCTCTCACCATATACAAAGTCGACTTCAGTCGCAATGGCTCTCGCCATATACAAAGTCGACTGCGGTCGCAATGGCTCTCGCCATATACAAAGTCGACTTCGGTCACAACGGCTCTCGCCATATACAAAGTCGACTTCGGTCACAACGGCTATCGCCATATACAAAGTCGACTTCGGTCGCAACGGCTCTCGCCATATAAAAAGTAGACTTTGGTTGCAACGGCTCTCGCCATATACAAAGTCGACTTCGGTCGCAATGGCTCTCGCCATATACAAACTCGACTTCGGTTGCAATGGCTCTCGCCATATACAGAGTCGACTTCGGTCGCGACGGCTCTCGCCATATACAAAGTCGACTTCGGTCGCAACGGCTATCGCCATACATATATATAAATCAACACTCGTCGAACTGGCTCTCGCCATATAAAATATATAAGTCGACTTTCGTCGCACCGGCTCTCGCCGATCTAGCCGACATATCGGTTTGGAGTTGGCACACATTATTCCGAGTTGCTAAAGGAAAACATATCCTAGCACTCAAAAGGGCCACTCTATTCAGAAGCCGGAAACACAACCATTGTGTCATATCTATATGACTTGGCAGATTAAAAGATAGGACCTATGTGACTCGGCACTGCATACAGACGCACACACCGACTCATGGGGACTATGCTTCAAGGTTTCTTCTCACATAAAGACTCGATACATCACTCAGCCATGTATACCGACTCTTGGGGAGTAACAACTTCAAAAATTCCTTATCAAAAGGTTTGGCCTATAATACTTGCCAAATTTCAGAAGACAAGCACGAAATTGTAAGTCCCAGATTGCTGCAGGTAAAACAACCCGGCACTTTGGGGGCTACAGTTCAAATTATCTCTGTGAGTCGGCACGACGCAATGATGATCATACCGACTAATGAGGATTACACTCTGAAAGTATCTATAATTCGGCTCATGTCGGATGGAAAAGCTTTTTCAAGGAAGCAACAAATAAAGCCAAAGACAAAGCCGGATGGCATTATAAAGATTGGCATTCAAAAGCCGAAAAAGAAAAATTCAAATTAAACGCCATAAAAGTATCTGACCACATGCGGGTCACAAGTCACGAGACACATTTCCCAATATTACAAACCCGGCACTACAGCCGCAAAAATATTATGAAACTTTTTTCTCTTCCCAAGAGGCTTACGATGGAACGTTGGCCTGGCTCTGAGATGAAGACCCGGCGACATTCGCTGATGGCAAGATTTCGTTGCGACTTTCCATTAAGTCCACATCAGCAATATCATCCATCATCAAGTCATCCTCTTCTCCTCCTGGAAACGGATCCACAGGATTCGCCGTCTCCGAAGCCATCTTTGGAGGAGGAAGAAGAGAAAACTCAACGGGAGTCGAAAGATTGATCCGACGCCTCTTGTTGCTCTCATCATATCCAGTCTCTAACCGGCTTAACTCAATGTCATCAGCAATCTTGGTGGCAAAAGGACGGGTCTCTTTATGCACTTTGATGAAATCTTCCTTGGAAAAATTGGACTCATCTGCCTTCAGCTCTGGGAAGCCGGCGGCCAGACGATCCAACTTCAATACTGGATGATATGCCTTGGCAAGCTCCAAGCCACGCATCACCTCCATACAGCAAGTCGATCGTTTCCCCAGCTTTACCCACTCAGGTACAACTGAGAAAGGACCCATTATATCAGTTATCCTCTTCATTCTTGCGGGCTTGGGCTGAGTCGCACATATCGCTTTACATGCACCCTCAAACAATTGTTTGACCAGGGCAAACGTGCAATTCAGCTTCATAGCAGGCGTCTCACCCAGAATATTATGACCTTTGCCTATTGTAAAGACAAAAACAAAAAGAGATCAAAGTCAGCAAGAAACAAAGAAAATTGGAACACCCAGATTCAAAAAAGCAGCTTTGCCGACTCACCAAAGATGGCTGATACAAGTCTGTGAATACTATCCTTGAGTGTCTCCAGCTTCTTTTGTGTCGACTTTAATTTACGCTCGGCTGTATCACGTTGAGCCGCTGCATCATTTACAACTCCGGTCAGAACATTTGCGGCTTCAGACATCTCTGCTCTGACGACTTCTAGTTCTTTGTCCTTTTTTATCAACTCCTCACGGAGTCGGCCTATCTCTTCGTCAGCTTCTTTCAGTTTTGCCGACTCTGCAGCGAGCCATTCCTCCATCTGACGCTTGGACTGCCCAGCGTCAATGGCAACAACCTACACACGATGAGATATTACTAAGTATTTACTTAGACCTATTGCCTAAACAGTTATTTGGGGGCTAAACCTACAAAAAAAATGACCCGGCAGAACGTAATCACATCCTGCCGGCTCATGGGGGCTACAGCTCCAAAAACCTATGATGACTCGGCATACCACAACGTTGGTATATCGATCCATGAGGGCTACAGTTCAAAACTTATCATAACTCGGCATACCACAAGATAGGTAAATCGACTCATGACTAATACAGTTAGTTTTTATAACCCAGCATGGAAATCAATCACCAAGCCGGGTTATGGGGGCTACAGATATATGTCATCAAGGACAGTACATGCAAATAAAACTACATACCTCATAACGCCCCCGAAGCTGGAGGAATATATTATGTTGCTCCGAAGAACAAGTTAACGACGACTCGAACAAATCCTCAAGGAATGTCTCCTCAGATATCGACTTATCAGGTCGAGTCACCACCTGATTCTTGTCGTCTAAAACCTTCATCACGGTTGTACAAGCAGGTGGGTCACCCTTCTGAGCTCCAGTGATTAAAACTTCATCTTCGACAACCTCTTTTTCCTTGGAAGGAGCCGCCACAGAGCTTGGAGCAACCTCCACTTTTTCAGAATGAGCTGCCGGCTTATCAAATCCGGCTTTATGAGAATCATCCTTGTATATTTCCGACGGGCTTGACTCATTCAAGCCAGCTTTCTTCAAAGCCCCAGAAACTGACGTTTCTGGCAATTTTTCAGATATAATAACCGACTCCTTAGCAAAAGAAGAGTCGGACAGATCCTTGGGATCAATTCGAGCGCTACTCAAAGAAAAAAAATAGAACTTGTCAGCAAACCATGCATACAAAAGACAAGTTACCATTCTAAGAAAGGAATACTCACCCACGGTTGATTGGGAAGGACGACATTTGGACAGAAGAACCCTCAGAAGAATGGGTACCGGCTCCAGAGTCACCACCCTAACGTTGTCCCACAGAAACCCCTGCCGACTGATGGGAAGGAGTCGCGATTGAAGTCGGCTTCTGTCGGATCTTCCGAGGTTCATCACCCAAAACCACAAAGGGTCCGCCGAGTCGGAACTACGGGTATGCCTCTTGCGACTTGGTGCATATAAACAAAAACATAAGACACAATCTTGTCTAAAATCGTCATGAAGAGCCGGAAAAGATATTACCTGTGGATTGGCGACTTTGCTCTCTTTACGAGAGTCGGCCCTAACAGGGAGAACTTCTACTTGTTCTTCTTCGTCTTCATCGTCATCTTCCTCCGAGTCATCCTACAGAAACAAAAAGGGTAAGAAGAAGACATCACAAAAGAAGCAAGAAAATGAATCTTACCGAATGACTCGGACTTTTAGCGTCGACTCCTTCCATCGGGAGGTCTTGGCCCACATTCCACCATGGATTATCTTCCTGAAAGCAAGAAGTTGGAAGATCAAAATCCTTGAACAAATATTGTCAAAGAGGAATAACTGAATAAAAACATACGGGAAGAGCCGGATTGGCTTCATAGAACGGGAGAAGGCCGACTTTCTTGATGTCTTCTATGCGCTCAGCAAGAAATTTCTTGCAAGTCGTCACTAGAACTCCTCCAGAAATCTCCTTCTTCGCGAAAAACATGGGGTCGTCCGGTCCCGAATATTCACACATGAGTCGATCGCTCAAGCTAAGAGGTTTGATTTGCCTACCTATCCAACATTTGATCAGATCTGTTCCTCCAAGACCATGAGCTAGCAAGGCCTTTATCCGAGCCATGATCGGCTCATGGTTTTTCTTATGAGCATACAAAGGAAACAGGTTCAAGCCATCATGAAATTCAAGCCGACTCTCACGAAAGCCGGGAAGAGGATTTTCCTTCTCAGGAGTCACAACGGTGCTATAAAAGAAAGATTTCTGCCATGTCTTCACATGGGAGCTCAGCTTGAGTGATGGGTAAATCGACTTCGCGCGCTTCTGGATAGTAACTCCACCGCATTCCAAGGCCGGACCTCCACTATATTCAGTCTGCCTATTACAGTAATAAAACTCGGCAAACAGAGCCAGAGTCGGCCTAATCTGCAGATAAGCCTCACAAAACACTTGAAAATGACAAATGTTGAGCGTCGAGTTGGCGCTTAGATCCTGAGGGTGCAGTTTATAGCAGTGCAACACACTCCTAAAAACTTAGAGCCGGGAGGACGGAAGCCCCTGGTGATATGATCAGCAAAGACGACGACCTCACCTGATAGAGGCTGAGGCCGGGTCTCCTTTCCAGGAGCTCGCCACGCAATTTCATATTGGGGAGGCAAAACCCCCTCTGTCTCCATCTCCTTCAAAAAGGCATCCGTTACCCAGCTCTTTGACAAGTTGGCCTCTAAAGTCGGCCTTGGAGCTGAAGGTCTAGTCCTGCCGGCTGTCTTTTTGCTTTTGTCCGCAACGACTTCTTTCTTGCTTTTATCAGCGGCAGTTTTCCGACCCATGGTGCGGAAGTCACATCTAGAAAAAGGAAAGCTAGAGTCGGTCATAAACCGACTTACAAGAAACTACGCAAACAATTTTCACAAAATACAGCGGGACAATTGGATCTAACAAGCCTGAGAAATTGGAGAAAAATGATAAACAGATCTATGGCTTGCGAAAAACTAGGAACAGTTGAAAAATAAAAACAGATCTGTAAATACATTGTTCGACGAAGTAATCACTTCCAAATTTATCCATAACCGATCCCATCCTAGCTACCCACATGCATGGTGTACCTCCAATGGGTTTTGTTGATCTATTAAAAACAGTAGAGCTTGAAGCTCACAACAATGGAGATAAATAAGAACTGCAGCACAATGGAGGTGATGTGAAGCTTACCTTAATGGCGTACGAGAATGGCACGGCCCCAGGCCTTCTTGCGCGAACGATGAAAGAAGAACGGCTCGGAACGGAGACGAAGGTAAAGGCTCCCTGTTCTCCGGTGCGCGAGGAAGGAGAAGAGAAGATGTGGATGGGGCGATGTGAATGTATGTGGACAAGGGTCTATTTATAAAAGGACATCTGCTCGAAACCCGAGGCGTCGTCAACCGCCCGATAAACGGCAGGAAATTCCTCGATTCTCATGGAAAACCTAGGCAGCATTGATTGTGTAACCGGAATCGAGGTAGACCGTTCAAATTCCCTCAAATAAACATTTGCAGTGTCAGAACCCTCTGTTAGGTAATGTGCTAGGGTTAGCCAGTACTCTTACATCATGTTAAATTTTCAAAAGAAATATTTGAAATCAAATTCCAAAGCAAAATGGGAGAAGAAACCCCCCAGATGAATTAATTCAAAAGGCCAGATAAAAATCTTCTCCAAAAATTCATGTTAGATTTTTGAAAAGTCTTATAAATGAGTGTGATCACATATCAAGTGATGTGGGACCCACCCCATGCTCATAGATTTTTCAAATATTCAAACAGTGCCTTGGAATTATTCAAATACCCCTATTTGATTTAAAATTCAAATTATTTGAATTTTAAAAATGTTGAAACTTTATAAGTGGCTAGTTTATATTATTATGAAGCCATATAAATTTTTTCAGCATTTAATAAAATGCCTAGCTAATTATTTTAGCACAACAAAACAAATAGCAGAAAGAAAAACAGAGAGGAAAATAGAAAAGGGAAAGGAGCCCACTTACCTGGGCCACCCCGGCCCAACTTACCGTTTCGGCAGCCCAAGCCCACCTGGACCCTTGTCTTCTTCCAGCGCGGCGCAAGCAGCTCGGTGGCCGGCATGCCGCGGCCGCCACGCTACCTGCCTGCCTGGAGCCCCCCCCCCCCCGGGCGTCGTTATCCCATCTGGAGGCGTCCTGGAGACGCCCTGCTCCATTCCCCTCCCTCCAGTGCACTTTCCCCCTCCGTTCTCGCCGGATTTGGAGAAGACCGAGAGGACCGCCGGAGCGCGACGCCGAGCACGCGCAGCCAACAACGACGAGGACCTTCACCGAGCTGTCCCTCGTGTTCCCCTTCAAGCTCTTCATCGATCTGCAGAAGAAGGCGAGCCCGGAGCCTTCCTAGTCACCGGAATCGAGCTCGAGCCGCCGCCGGACCCGCAAGAACTCTCCGTCGAATTCGTCATCATCACGCCGCCGTTTGCCTCACCGCCTGCTATGCCGAGTTCCTGGTGAGCGCGGGATCAAAACCCCTATCTTATTCCCCTCGATTGCATCCTCTAGCCGTGGCCGCCATGAGAGCCGAAGCTCCTCGCCGCCGGGATCCATGGCGACGACCAACCGTTACGCAATCGAGCTCGCCGTGTTGTCCATCGCGTTCCCCATGCTCCACTGCTTCAAACCAGCCTAGCCCCGCTTCCATTCGCGCCTTGTAGCGAATTCCCGATCACAGCCGTAGCTCCGTCGCCGCAGAACTCGACGTCGGCGAGCGTACGGGGCACCCCAGCACTTGGAGTTGGTCTCTTTCGACGCGCATCGGCAAGGGCTTCAAGTTGGAGGTCGCAGCGCTTCAAATGGTGCCCGGAATCAACCTCCCCGTGCAGCGCCGCCGCGGTTTTGGTCGCCGGCGTTTAGCCGCCGGTAGGTTAGCCCAATTCCACCCCTAATGATCCCCCCAGAGCCAATGACAAGTGGGCCCAGTGGCTTAATTAAGCCACTGGTTAAGTTAACCCAGCCGGACTAAATTAACCAGTCACTGACAACCCTGGCCCACATGTCAGCCCCCCCCTGACGCCAGCATGAAGTCAGCATGACGCAGTAATTCAATTCCAGAAATTAAATTGAATTAAAGAAATTCCAGAAATTCCAGAAAATAACCCAAACTTTGGAAATTCATAGAAAATTCATATTAACTCCAAATTGGACAAATAATATATGAAAAATGATCAGGAGAAAATAAGCTATCCAAAAATCCAACTTTCAACTATGTTTGAGTTGATTCTAAAATGGGACCAGTAGCATATGTCATTTGATTTATTTGGAATTAATTCAAATGATTTTGGAACTTGAACCATGGAATTAAGCTATATTTCAACCACACTTCAGAGGCATATCATACACTTTTCCAAAAGGTTCAAAATGATCAAACAATGTCACATGCAACTTGGTCAAGTTTGAATTCAAATTGGAGTTTGAATTTGAAATTCAATTTGCAATATACTCCAATTAAATGGAATTGCTTCACACATCAAAGCATATACATCAAGTTTCAACCTTTCATCATGTGATTGTGCATTGTATTTACTTTGCTACCTTGTTTGTTGTTTGTCGAGTAGAGGTGGAACCGGAGTAGGAGGCTGCCCCCTTCCTTGAAGACCCCGAAACCGAACCTCGTCAGCAAGGCAAGCAAACCCCCATTGATCATGTCGATAAAATCCCACTTCCCTCTCATGTCTCTCTTATGCATTGTATAGGATGATTACCATGCTACGTTTCTACCGCATAGATGAACCCATTCCTTTGCATGACCTATCATTTGTCACAGTAGTAGGCAAACCACAATCCTAGCAAATGTAGGAGTTGATTGATATCATGTGGCCCCTGCAAATGTTATCGCTTATTGCATGCTTTTATGATACCATGATGATACTGTGATGTGAGTCGGGATGGTAGTGATCATGTTGATGATGGTAGAAAAGTGTTGGTGAATCGACTCTAATACAAGGTGAACGATGAGAGGCTGTGTAGGAGTACACGGTGGGTTGTCTCGTTGAACACCGCCCTAAGTCCGAGTTCTTGTGTGGTGATCCAAGATGAAGAGTACAACCACACATTGGGCTCACTGACCCCTCTCAACTTATTAACTCATCCCTTTCGATGTCCAGATGTCAAAATAGTTCGGAGTTCTGGTAGGTCTGTGGCCTGGATGCTAAGTGAGAGAACGGCTCATCCGAGACCGGCTTATGCACCACGCACACATCACTTGGGTCCACTTCGGTAAACCGGCCGGGTTCACGATAGTGGTAGCCAACCCAAGTAGGCAGATTTCTCGGACTAGATCGGCTATGAGGTAACAGTTGTGGTGAGCATCCTCGCTGGCACTCCTTGAATGGTGTCGAGATCAAAGGCGGTAAATGATGATCATGTGTGTGTAGCGGTACACCCCTGCAGGGTTAACAAAACTATTCAAATAGCCGCGTCCGCGGTTATGGACTGCTTGGAAAGCTTAGCTTGATTATTAGACAACTTGAACTGGATACTTCTAAAACACACCAAGATAAGTGTGAGTGCTATGGCGTGCTTTCTCGTGGGGAAGTCGAGGAAGACACCATAGTGGTGTAATTGGTTGGAGAAAGTAGTGGACTCGTGTACGCTTCTTACCTCAAAGTCTGGTACTCGTAGTTCAGGATTAGCCAAGTCAAAGATGGCACTTCCGCAAGTGAAACCCCACCTCCCTTTACCTTGATACATATGCATGAGTAGTATAGCTCCTATGTAAGTCTTGCTGAGTACGACTTTGTACTCACGTTTGTTTAATCTATGTTTTAGATGAACCCACTGACCCCGAAGGTGGCTTCTTCATCGAGCTGGACGACTGAAGATCAAGCTAGTCTAGTCCCAGTCAGACGACTGGTTCCCTCGTGGAGGGCATGTGTTTAAATAAGGCTTCTTAAGCCATTTGTTAAATTTTTCTGTACTCAGACATAATTTTCTTCCGCTTGTGTTGTAATGTTGGATCACATGTTTGTGATCTCTGTGTGCACTCTATAAGAGTTATCAATAAAAATGTATACTTTGTAGAGAATTGCAATGATACCTACTGTTCATACAAGGCATGTGTGCTGCGTGTATGTCTATAACATGCATGTCTTTGTATGGGTTTTCGAGACCTTAGTTGTGATCTGGCTGGCGGTCTTTCATACACCAAGTGGCCCTTAGATGTGCGCAGCTTGGGGCATTGCGATGCGATTGCTCGAGACTCCGTCTCATGCACACTTTGTGGTATGATCGAGCCCGCCCTAGACCCCGACTAAGTGATCGGGCTGGAGTAAGTCTATGTAAGAGTTATGAGATAGTCGATAGTATGGTTGAGGCGACTTGTCTTTGAATATGGGAGTTCACCACCCATATCATTAGACTTGTGTGCGGACGATGAGGACCCATCTCAGTTGATCATCCGGCCTGGATGGGATGCCCCTCACGTACGATGCTCTCCGAGAACATTCTGTGCTTGGCCTTGTCTGCTTAGACAAGTGGGTACGGTTCTCGGCTCTCCATATGACTATGTCTTAACTGGAATTGCATACGCTAACCCCGGGTCCCGACAGACTTGGTATCAGAGCAGGACTGACTGTAGGACTAGTAGCCTTGGCCGAAGTCGAGTCTAGCTTGCTATAGTTATATAGTTACTCTGGGTATATAAGGGAACAACATAAGGCTTCTTTTTTCTCCTTACCCCCTTCGTTATGAGTTCTGAGTCACCCTCATCTTATTCTACGGGAAGATAGGACTAGGCTCTCCTCTTTCTGATTAGAACATCTCGTTGTTTGCTTCTTGTAGCCGTAGGAAAGTTGTGATCGGTTTGTTAGAATGGTTATGCTCCCTGATTTCTTACATCGTATGTAAGTGTTGTTTCCATGTTGTAAGAAATTGTCATTTCTTACAATTACAGCCGTTATGCTGTCCGAGTCATTCCAGGTTTATCTCATAATCTGATGCATTTGCAAACTCCTTCTTCTATTTCAGATGGAAGATCTTCCCCCTCGGCAGACTGTTCGTTTGACCAGGTGCCTCGGTGTGCGTGGCCATCCCGCCACGTTGATCGAGATGATGTCCTATGTGGGATATCGATGGTACCCTGAGTACACCGTCGAGGAGCAGTTCCACGACTTCAACCAGACGCAGTTCCACTGCATTGTCAGGATCTACCCGCACCACGTTGGAGTCACCCAGCCTATCCATTTTGGACATGGCATTGGCATTACCGAGAACATGGCTGTGCAGGATGCTGCATACTCATGTATGACACTACTGAGAGAGGAGCACACTTTGATGAGAGAGACCTCTTTCCGCTATATCCCTGCTGCACTTCCAGGAGAAGAGGGATATTACACCGGACTCTACTCAGATCACTCTGCAGAGGATCCAACACTTCAGGTGACTGCTAGATTTGCTAGTGATCGAGATCGTGATGCACGCGCTCTCCGTTTCGAGCTACACGCCACCCGTGTTCGTCTGTATCGAGCACTGACACTTTTGGCACCCTTTGTGAGCGTTGGATCAGTTGAGCATGATGCTATCTATCCAGTGAGGACTCAGATGCCTTCTCGAGTTGCTTGGCCCGAGATTGGAGGCATTTTTCCACCCCGTGGTCCTTTGCTTCCACCCTACGCCGGACCTAGGCCCCATCCTTGCCCAAATGGATATCAGGGTCCACAGGCCTCCGTGTTTTCCGATGGTCACCTTCAGCTACCGAGATACGCGGGTAACTTTTATGAGGACTACTATGGAGATGGAGATGAGTCAGACCGCCTGTGGTCTTACTTAGTGAGGATGTAGTAGTATCTTAGTATATTGTATGCAAGGTGTCTAAGATTCCAGAGGCTTAGATAAATAATGTATAGGAAGTCACAGTGCCTCTGAAGGATGTATCATCTTCATCACGTTTGTATTAGCTTGGTGCTTGTACTAAAACTATGTATGGTTTGTATGACAACTTGTGAATATATGGCTTGTATGCTTTTATCACCATGTTGTCAAGATGATTACTTCCTTTGCTCTGTAATCCTTCCAATACTTCAATACCTTGATTAGACTCTTCAAATAAACTCTGTTTGACTTTGGTTTTTCACCTTCAGGATGTCTCAAGGAACCCGTGGCCAGATTGGTCGTAACCAGGGTCGTGGGAATGATCAGGAGGAAGGCAACCTTCCACCCCCACCCACGATGGCTCAGGTTCTGATGGAGGTTGAGAGGAACCGCCGAGACTCTCACCATCTGCTGGAAGTCATTGCTCGCAACACCACTCAGCAGCGCAACGAGTTGGTGTCCCTGAACGACTTCATCCGACTTCATCCCCCGGTTTTCAGTTACTCCACCGAGCCCCTTGACGCCGATGACTGGCTTCGCAGCATCGAGAGGAAGCTCCAAGCAGGCCATGTTGCAAATGGCGACAAGGTCAGCTATGCCACCTATCACCTTGAAGGTGCAGCTAGCTCTTAGTGGGAGAACTTTCTGAATATGCGTCCCGTTGGACCACCTACATCTTGGGATGAATTCTGCACTTCCTTCCGTGAGCACCACATTCCCAAGGGTCTTATGGACCGCAAGCGTGAGGAGTTCTGCAACCTCACCCAAGGCAGAAGGACTGTTGACGAGTTTAGTCGTGAGTTCAACCAACTTGCTCGCTATGCTACCGAAGAAGTCTCCACCGACTCCAAGAAACAAGAGAGGTTCCGTCGTGGCCTCAACTCTGGACTCCGTCGTGAGCTCAACCTACATGACTTTGCCACATTCCAGGTCCTTGTCAACAAGGCCATCAAGGCAGAGGACATGAACACCCCCAACGACTTTCGCAAACACCCTAGAGACGATGGATCATCCAGTTCAGGCTCCCAGAAGCGCAAGATCTGGATCCCCAATAGTATGTTCCGCCAGAAAAACCCACCGAGGCCATCCTATGTGGCGCCTCGTCCACCCACTCAGTTCCACCCAGCTCCACCAAACAACCCAGCTCCACGCACTGTTTTTGGAGCCTGCTACAAGTGTGGTCAGGCAGGCCACTATTCTCGTGAGTGCCCCCAGAACCAGATCCAGCATCAGAATGCTCCACCCCGTGCCGGAGGCAACAACAATGGTCGTGGCAAGCCACCCCAGAAGGTCTACACCGCCAAACCCGCTCCTCCCACCACTCGTGGACGTGTGAACCAGATTGCCGCCGAAGAGACTGACGACACTACTGACGTCATTCTTGGTACGCTCCCAGTCAATTATGTTCCTACTTCCGTTCTTTTCGACCCAGGAGCATCTCATTCATTCATGTAGGAAAGTTATGCACTTCGTCATGAGTTATCTTTTGTTGAACTGTCCACTCCAATGATTATTCAAACTCCAGGGTCAAGATGGCAAACTAATAGAGTAAGCCATGGTAATCAGATTGCAATTGAGGGTTTAGTATTCCTTGCTTCACTCATAGCCCTCAAGTCTTCAGATATTGATGTCATCCTTGGCATGGATTAGCTATCAAGACAGAATGCCTACCTGGATTGCAAAGGAAAATCCGTGAAACTCACCCACCCTTCAGGCAGGACCGTCAACTATACCTCACCCAGAACAAGGAACCAAGTGCATTCTTTGAGTACTTCCCCTTCCCGAACTTGAAGATATTCCGGTGGTTCGTGACTTCCCGGATGTCTTTCCTGAAGAGCTGCCGGGCATGCCACCCGACAGATGTGTAGAGTTTATAGTGGATCTTGTACCAGGAACCGCACCAATTTCCAAACGCCCATATAAAATGGCCTCACATGAGTTAGCTGACCTAAAAATCCAACTTGATGTTTCGTTGGCAAAAGGCTTCATCCGCCCTAGCTCATCGCCATGGGGTTGCCCCGTTCTGTTCGTAAAGAAGAAAGATGGACCAGAAAGGATGTGTGTAGACTATCGCCCGCTAAATTTAGCGACGATAAAGAACAAGTACCCATTGCCCAGGATCAATGATCTTTATGATCAACTTGCAGGATCCTCTGTCTTCTCCAAGATGGATTTGAGATTAGGTTATCATCAAATCAAAATCCGAAACGAGGACATTCCCAAAACGGTTTTTACTACTCGTTATGATCTTTACGAGTATACCGTCATGTCCTTTGGTTTAACCAATGCCCCCGCCACTTTCTCACGCATGATGAATTCGATCTTCATGGAGTACTTAGATAAATTTGTTGTGGTTTATCTTGATGATATTCTCATCTACTCGAAGAACGAAGAAGAACATGCCGAACACCTAAGGCTGGTATTGATGAAACTTAGAGAGCATCGCCTGTATGCTAAATTCTCCAAGTGTGAATTCTGGCTACCAGAAGTGACCTACTTAGGCCACGTGATTTATGCAAAAGGCATTGCTGTGAATCCCGAGAGAGTTCAGGCCGTCCTTGACTGGACTCCACCTGAATCGGTTAAGCAAGTTAGGAGTTTTCTTGGCCTAGCCAGCTATTGCCGTCGCTTCGTCGAGAACTTTTCTAAAGTTGCAAAGCCTCTGACTGAGCTCCTCAAGAAAGAAAAGAAATTCCTATGGACTCCCAAGTGTGAGGAAAGCTTTCAAGAGCTAAAAAGAAGATTGACTACTGCCCCCGTACTTGCACCTCCAGACACTAAAAAGGATTTCGAGATCTATTGTTACGCATCACGGCAAGGGTTAGGATGCATACTTCTGCAAGATCGACATGTGGTAGCTTATGCTTCACGCCAGTTGCGGCCACATGAAGAGAACTATCCTACCCATGACCTTGAACTCGCTGCCGTAGTTCATGCCCTAACAACTTGGCGACATTACCTCCTTGGTAATCGTTGTGAGATTTATTCCGACCACCAAAGCCTCAAATATATCTTCACCCAGCCAGATCTTAATCTCAGGCAAAGACGCTGGATTGAGTTGATAAAAGATTACGACGTAGGAATTTCTTACACCCCAGGCAAAGCCAACGTCATGGCTGATGCACTAAGTCGTAAGTCGTATTGTAACAACCTCATGTTACAACAGTATCAACCACTTCTTCATGAGGACTTTCGCAAGCTCAACCTTGAGGTTGTTCCTCATGGATATCTTTCTACCTTGGTGGCGAAACCAACTCTTGAGGATCAAATCATAGTTTCCCAAAGGCGTGCACGAGGTGTTCGCCGAATCAAGGAGAACATTGTTAGCGGAGTTGCTAAATGTTTCTCCACAGATAGCAAGGGAACGGTATTCTTTGGAAATCGTTTGGTAGTACCTAAGAATAAGGAATTAAGGCAACTCATCCTCAAAGAAGCCCATGACACACCCCTCTCGATTCATCCCGGTAGCACAAAAATGTACCGAGATCTACGCCAGAGATTTTGGTGGACTAGGATGAAGAGAGACATTGCTCAATTTGTTGCCGAATGTGATGTTTGTCGTCGCATTAAGGAAGAACATCAAAGACCTGCAGGTACGCTTCAACCTTTGTCTATTCCCGAGTGGAAATGGGACAAAGTCGGTATGGACTTCATCACCGGCTTTCCAAGAACCCAGAAAGGAAACAATGCCATCTTCGTTGTCATAGATAGGCTTTCCAAAGTTGCTCACTTCCTTCCGGTTCGCGAGTCTATAACTGCTAGCCAGTTAGCGGACTTGTACGTCTCTAGAATTGTGTCCCTTCACGATATTCCTTTGGAAATCAATTCTGATCGCGGTAGCCCTTTTACCTCTAGATTTTGGGGAAGCTTTCAGAATGCTATGGGAACTCATCTCTCCTTTAGTACGGCTTTCCATCCTCAGTCTAGCGGTCAAGTCGAAAGGGTTAACCAAATTCTTGAAGACATGCTCAGAGCTTGTGTTATCTCATTCGGAAAGAATTGGGAGAAGTCTCTTCCATTCGCCGAATTTGCTTATAACAATAGTTTTCAATCTAGTCTGAACATGGCTCCTTTTGAACTCCTATATGGACGACGATGTCGAACACCACTAAACTGGTCAGAAACCGGTGAAAGACAATTCTTTGGACCGGACATGATCAAGGAAGCAGAAGAGCAAGTTCGCATTGTTCGTGATCAATTAAACGCAGCCCAGTCTCGTCAGAAAAGCTACTATGATCGTCATCATAGGCAAGAGAGCTACAATCTGGATGAGAAGGCTTACCTTTGGGTTACTCCTCTGAAGGGAACCCAACGTTTCGGTATCAAAGGCAAGTTGGCCCCACGTTACATCGGACCTTTCCGCATTATTGCTAAACGTGGAGAAGTTGCCTACCAACTTGAACTACCCCCGCACCTTTCCCGAGTACATGATGTATTCCATGTGTCCCAACTCAGGCGTTGCTTCAAGGACCCCATCCGCGAAGTCGACCATGAAACGCTTGATCTCCAAGATGACCTTTCTTATCGAGAATACCCCGTTCGTATTCTTGATTCCGCAGAGCGTGTCACTCGTCGTCAGAAGATTAGGTTTCTAAAAGTGCAATGGTCACACCACTCTGAAAGAGAAGCTACGTGGGAAAGAGAAGACTGTCTCAATGCCGAGTACCCCACCTTCCTCCCGCAGACTTCTGAATCTCGGGACGAGATTCTTTTGAGTGGGGGCGAGTTGTCAGAACCCTCTGTTAGGTAATGTGCTAGGGTTAGCCAGTACTCTTGCATCATGTTAAATTTTCAAAAGAAATATTTGAAATCAAATTCCAAAGAAAAATGGGAGAAGAAACCCCCCAGATGAATTAATTCAAAAGGCCAGATAAAAATCTTCTCCAAAAATTCATGTTAGATTTTTGAAAAGTCTTATAAATTAGTGTGATCACACATCAAGTGATGTGGGACCCACCCCATGATCATAGATTTTTCAAATATTCAAACAGTGCCTTGGAATTATTCAAATACCCCTATTTGATTTAAAATTCAAATTATTTGAATTTTAAAAATGTTGAAACTTTATAAGTGGCTAGTCTATATTATTATGAAGCCATATAAATTTTTTCAGCATTTAATAAAATGCCTAGCTAATTATTTTAGCACAGCAAAACAAATAGCAGAAAGAAAAACAGAGAGGAAAATAGAAAAGGGAAAGGAGCCCACTTACCTGGGCCACCCCGGCCCAACTTACCGTTTCGGCAGCCCAAGCCCACCTGGACCCTTGTCTTCTTCCAGCGCGGCGCAAGCATCTCGGTGGCCGGCATGTCGCGGCCGCCACACCACCTGCCTTCCTGGAGGCCCCCCGGGTGTCGTTATCCCGTCTGGAGGCGTCCTGGAGACGCCCTGCTCCCTTCCCCTCCCTCCAGTGCACTTGCCCCCTCCGTTCTCGCCGGATTTGGAGAAGACCGAGAGGACCGCCGGAGCGCGACGCCGAGCACGCGCAGCCAACGACGACGAGGACCTTCACCGAGCTGTCCCCCGTGTTCCCCTTCAAGCTCTTCATCGATCTGCAGAAGAAGGCGAGCCCGGAGCCTTCCTAGTCACCGGAATCGAGCTCGAGCCGCCGCCGGACCCGCAAGAACTCTCCGTCGAATTCGTCATCATCACGCTGCCGTTTGCCTCACCGCCTGCTCTGCCGAGTTCCTGGTGAGCGCGGGATCAAAACCCCTATCTTATTCCCCTCGATTGCTTCCTCTAGACGTGGCCGCCATGAGAGCCGAAGCTCCTCGCCGCCGGGATCCATGGCAACGACCAACCGTTACGCAATCGAGCTCGCCGTGTTGTCCATCGCGTTCCCCGTGCTCCACTTCTTCAAACCAGCCTAGCCCCGCTTCCATTCGCGCCTTGTAGCGAATTCCCGATCACAGCCGTACCTCCGTCGCCGCAGAACTCGACGCCGGCGAGCGTACGGGGCACCCCAGCACTTGGAGTTGGTCTCTTTCGACGCGCATCGGCAAGGGCTTCAAGTTGGAGGTCGCAGCGCTTCAAATGGTGCCCGGAATCAACCTCCCCGTGCAGCGCCGCCGCGGTTTTGGTCGCCGGCGTTTAGCCGCCGGTAGGTTAGCCCAATTCCACCCCTAATGATCCCCCCAGAGCCAATGACAAGTGGGCCCAATGGCTTAATTAAGCCACTGGTTAAGTTAACCCAGCCGGATTAAATTAACCAGCCACTGACAACCCTGGCCCACATGTCAACCCCCCCTGACGCCAGCATGAAGTCAGCATGACGCAGTAATTCAATTCCAGAAATTAAATTGAATTAAAGAAATTCCAGAAATTCCAGAAAATAACCCAAACTTTGGAAATTCATAGAAAATTCATATTAACTCCAAATTGGACAACTAATATATGAAAAATGATCAGGAGAAAATAAGATATCCAAAAATCCAACTTTCAACTATGTTTGAGTTGATTCTAAAATGGGACCAGTAGCATATGTCATTTGATTTATTTGGAATTAATTCAAATTCAATTCAAATGATTTTGCAACTTGAACCATGGAATTAAGCTATATTTCAACCACACTTCAGAGGCATATCATACACTTTTCCAAAAGGTTCAAAATGATCAAACAATGTCACATGCAACTTGGTCAAGTTTGAATTCAAATTGGAGTTTGAATGTGCAATATACTCCAATTAAATGGAATTGCTTCACACATCAAAGCATATACATCAAGTTTCAACCTTTCATCATGTGATTGTGCATTGTATTTACTTTGCTACCTTGTTTGTTGTTTGTCGAGTAGAGGTAGAACCGGAGCAGGAGGCTGCCCCCTTCGTTGAAGACCCCAAAACCGAACCTCGTCAGCAAGGCAAGCAAACCCCCATTGATCATGTCGATAAAATCCCACTTCCCTCTCATGTCTCGCTTATGCATTGTATAGGATGATTACCATGCTACGTTTCTACCGCATAGATGAACCCATTCCTTTGCATGACCTATCATTTGTCACAGTAGTAGGCAAACCACAATCCTAGCAAATGTAGGAGTTGATTGATATCATGTGGCCCCTGCAAATGTTATCGCTTATTGCATGCTTTTATGATACCATGATGATACTGTGATGTGAGTCTGGATGGTAGTGATCATGTTGATGATGGTAGAAAAGTGTTGATGAATCGACCCTAATACAAGGTGAACGATGAGAGGCTGTGTAGGAGTACACGGTGGGTTGTCTCGTTGAACACCGCCCTAAGTCCGAGTTCTTGTGTGGTGATCCAAGATGAAGAGTACAACCACACATTGGGCTCACTGACCCCTCTCAACTTATTAACTCATCCCTTTCGATGTCCAGATGTCGCAATAGTTCGGAGTTCTGGTAGGTCTGTGGCCTGGATGCTAAGTGAGAGAACGGCTCATCCGAGACCGGCTTATGCACCACGCACACATCACTTGGGTCCACTTCGGTAAACCGGCCGGGTTCACAATAGTGGTAGCCAACCCAAGTAGGCGGCTTTCTCGGACTAGATCGGCTATGAGGTAACAGTTGTGGTGAGCATCCTCGCTGGCACCCCTTGAATGGTGTCGAGATCAAAGGCGGTAAATGATGATCATGTGTGTGTAGCGGTACACCCCTGCAGGGTTAACAAAACTATTCGAATAGCCGCGTCCGCGGTTATGGACTGCTTGGAAAGCTTAGCTTGATTATTAGACAACTTGAACTGGATACTTCTAAAACACACCAAGATAAGTGTGAGTGCTATGGCGTGCTTTCTCATGGGGAAGTCGAGGAAGGCACCATAGTGGTGTAATTGGTTGGAGAAAGTAGTGGACTCGTGTACGCTTCTTACCTCAAAGTCTGGTACTCGTAGTTCAGGATTAGCCAAGTCAAAGCTGGCACTTCCGCAAGTGAAACCCCACCTCCCTTTACCTTGATACATATGCATGAGTAGTATAGCTCCTATGTAAGTCTTGCTGAGTATGACTTTGTACTCACGTTTGTTTAATCTATGTTTTAGATGAACCCACTGACCCCGAAGGTGGCTTCTTCATCGAGCTAGACGACTGAAGATCAAGCTAGTCTAGTCCCAGTCAGACGACTGGTTCCCTCGTGGAGGGCATGTGTTTAAATAAGGCTTCTTAAGCCATTTGTTAAACTTGTCTGTACTCAGACATAATTTGCTTCCGCTTGTGTTGTAATGTTGGATCACATGTTTGTGATCTCTGTGTGCACTCTATAAGAGTTATCAATAAAAATGTATACTTTGTAGAGAATTGCAATGATACCTACTGTTCATACAAGGCATGTGTGCTGCGTGTATGTCTATAAAATGCATGTCTTTGTATGGGTTTTCGAGACCTTAGTTGTCATATGGCTGGCGGTCTTTCATACACCAAGTGGCCCTTAGATGTGCGCAGCTTGGGGCATCGCGATGCGATTGCTCGAGACTTCGTCTCATGCACACTTTGTGGTATGATCGAGCCCGCCCTAGACCCCGACTAAGTGATCGGGCTGGAGTAAGTCTATGTAAGAGTTATGAGATAGTCGATAGTATGGTTGAGGCGACTTGTCTTTGAATATGGGAGTTCACCACCCATATCATTAGACTTGTGTGCGGACGATGAGGACCCATCTCAGTTGATCATCTGGCCTGGATGGGATGCCCCTCACGTACGATGCTCTCCGAGAAAGTTCTGTGCTTGGCCTTGTCTGTTTAGACAAGTGGGTACGGTTCTCGGCTCTCCATATGACTATGTCTTAACTGGACTTGCATACGCTAACCCCGGGTCCCGACATGCAGGTACAATTTAATACGTTGACGCTAGAAATATTAGTCGACTCAACCAGAAGAATCGACTTCATGGAGATTAAGGAATCAAAGCAAGACTGAAGGGAGTCGACCTCGACTCCCAATCAAACGCCAAGCATAAAGTCGGCCCTTGATCCATAAAGAGCCGGCGGCAATGAAGAAAATAAAAAGATTGTTGTGAAGACTAAAGCATCGCAACAATCCTGGGGGATAATATCGGGGGGATGGATCAGGCCCATAGACCCGGCATTAGAAACCTCTGGGCCGACTTACATATGAAGGCCCACAAAGAAGACCCGGCCAGGAGTCTGACGTGCCAAGCGTGAAGATTGAAGCCCTAGAAGGAATTCGACTTACCTTGTATAGCACGTAGCAAACTTGTAAAGTAGAATAGAACTCCACATCATGTAGGAGTCAGACTCTAGGAATCCCGGGACCCGGCACCTTTATAAGCCGAGGTCCACGGGAGCCAGAGCCAGAACTTACCTCAAGCCAGGACTAGACAACTCGCGCTATAACCTAGATCTCCATGACACTAAGGTTGCGAAACATCACCACTGTAATCGATACGATCGGATTTTCCTATTGAGGAGTCGATCCCACAATAGTCAAGAAGTAGGAGTAGGTCTTTACCGCATCAACGGGGCCGAATGTAAGGCTCGATATGTGGTACTGTTCCAGATTTAGGTGTTTCCATCCAGATCCGAGGACGAAGCACATATCGGTCCCACCGCGACATATGACATAGCCATATGCCCCAGATTTCCACCATGATATGACAACATTACAGATACAAGGATACAACATCTCATACAATCGGCATAGAACTGCCTTAAATACAATACATCAGTGGAAGCTACATGTCTGGGTACAGACTACAAGCAAATTCCTAGTGTTAAAGAGAAAATCGTTGATCCCCATAACCACAAGGGTCCAGGCCCTCCGTCGGGATCCGCCTAACTAGTCGTCGTCGAGTATCCACGTGAAACGTCGATCACCATACCTGTTGTCGATCAACAACCCTGAAAAGAGTTTGGGGTAGTATCATGAGTACAGAAGTACTCATCATCCAATTGTAGTGGTCAACTGACCCAGCAAGGACTTCATCACTCGTCATTCTAGGACAACTAGTAGTTTACGGTAAGGATGGGGTAAGTGGTGAGGTTGCTGCCGCACTGTAACATCCCAAAATTCTCCGAATTTTGGAATGTTAATAAATTAAATAGATAATGATTTTTTGCTTGATGTGTTTGATTTTCTCTGCGATTTAAAACTTTTTTGACTTTATTGAATATTAAAAAGAGAGGGAATAAAAGGACTTTTCCTAATATTCAAAATTGATGTTTTTAGAATTTATTATTTAAAACAAAACCAACAAAATAAAATGAGAGAAGGTAATATGACTTCTTCAACATATTAAAAGGTTGGAAAATGTTTTAAATCATTATTGGAATTCTTCTGAATATTCAAAACATTTTTCAACTCAAGGAAATTCATTTGAGAGGATATAAAATAACTTATCCCCTTTTTAGTTAAGTTGGAAAATATTTAGAATATTACTTTAAAGTTTTTAAAACTTATTATGAGTATTATAAATAACTCTAAAATTATTTTAGGGATTTTATGATGCTAAGAGAGTTTTTATTTTCATTGAAATGATTTATTAAATATTTTAAAAGAGTTTAAAAAGTATTCCAATGGGATATTTTTATTTTACCAAATTATTTATTGGTGTATCAATTTTAAAATTTATATTTTATTATTTAGAAATTGTTTTTCAATGCTTTTGATCAAATAAAAATATTTTTAATAATTAATTGGATTTTATTTGATTTATGAAAATTATTTTTTTATTTAAATAAAGTATTTAGAAAATGTTATTATTTTTATTTTTGGAAAATGTATTCATTAAATAAATTTCTTTGTATTATTTGATGAATTTAGAAATTTACTTCATATTTTTCTGATGAGTATTTATTTTTCTACAATTGTTTGAAGTTTCGATTTTTAAATAAAAAGAACAACCATAGCCGGCCCAGTGTGCTAGTTATCGCCGCGGTCGAATTTGGGCCCGAGTCGGTTTCAAAGTTTTTTTTTGTTTTCTTGTTTTTCTTTCTATTTAAGGTTTTTAAAAATTTCTTTTTTCGTTTTTTTGGAAAGGCGGCGCCCGCTCGCCAGAGACCGCGGCCGGAGCCGCCACGGGCCAAGCCGCCCGCGCCCGCGAGCTCGCCGGCGACCGCCGCCGCTGCCGCCCGTGCACCGTCGCCCCACGCCGCCACACGCCTCCACTCGCCGGACCTCGCCGCCCCACGGCATGTCCACCTCCGTGCCTCGCCAGAGGGCACGCCAAGCTCGCCGGAGCCGCAACCACCTCGCCGGAGAAGCCCTCGAAAGTCAACTCCGGCCAGATCCTCCGCCAGCGCCCCGATCGCTTTTTCTGAAGAAAGTTTATTTGCGGATCGGTCCTTTTGGCAAAAAAGACCCCGGCGCCGTACATGCACTATCTCCCACACCATGCGTCGGATCGAGGTGAAACTTTTTGCTACACACTCGTGTTGTTCTGTACTTTAGCATGGAATCAATTTTTGCACACTTTGCACACTTTTGAATCTGAATTTATTTCAAATTCAAATTCAAATTTCGGTGGCCGTATCTTTTCAACCGTTGATCCAAATCGAGTGATTCTTTTTGCGTTGGATCACTTGTTCCATGTACTTTCTGTCTATATCATGTGTACACAAAATTTCACAAGTTTCATTATCTGTTCAAAGTCAAATTCAAATTCAATGCAATGTTGCACTTGCTATGACATGTGTTGTAGTATTCCGTTTCACGTGATTCTTTTTGCATATCGGATCACTTGAGACATGTTATCGGTAAGATTCACACACTTTTCATGTGGGCATGATATTTCACCTTGAATTCATAATGTACATGATCATAATTCCTTACCGATGAATCTTTATCTGTTGACTCTCTCGAGTTCACTTCCACCGATCACCTTCGAGCACATCTACACCTCTGCACTTAAAAGCCTTTTTGTTTTGTTGCTAAAACCTTTGTGTTTGTTTGTTGATATTTTGTTTGTCTTGTTGTGATGTGATTGCTTATTCGAGTTCCTTCGGTTGCGATAGATTTTCTCGGAGTGTGACGAGTAGAGTAGACTGGACCGTGAGAGCGAAGAACTTCACCGAGTGGAAAATGCAAGTTACACTTTGACCATACCTCATCCTATATTTTTCATTATGCATGTAGCACTTATCACCCTATGCGTGTGTAGGAAGCTTTATATTATTATTGCTGCAAACCTGGTAGGATAGCCATATGATCTGATCTTGTATTCTTTGTCGCCCTAGTTCGTGTTGGTTATATATTGCTATGCTTGTAGACAGGGATTGGTTTGAGATTTCATTGAGCTATGTGAGGATTTAATGATTTGACTAGCAACCTTAAATAAAATTCACCTCTGGACGGGCAGGGAGTGCTTCCTGGGGGCTCGTGCCTTATCTAAGGGCGAGACTAGGTTGTACCCCTAATGGTTGGTTTTGGTGGTTGACAGTACGTCATGGTGCTACCCTCTGAACATAAGTGGGCGCCGTCCAGGCTCAAAAAGATCAGACATACTTGGTGACTAGGAGCTTCCATGTACAGCCGCTGGCCATATGGGCTCTGGCTTAGTTGACTATGATGTAGGAAGCCTCTCCCGTGCAAAGCTAGCAGATGTAGATGTGATAGGTGGTACCGGCTTGCCGTTGGGTGTAGGTGACCTCTTCGGAAAGACTTCGTCTCAATCTTCGGGTTGAGACCAGCGAGGAAAGTGTACTAACCTCTGCAGAGTAAAAACTAATCATGATTAGCCGTGTCCCTGGTTATGGACATCCTTGAGCTACTAGACATTACTGTTACTGGAGGATCTTGACATATGAATCACCATAATAATTTGAGTGGGCAAGATTAAATAAAGGGTGTGGTGTGGGAACTGGTGTGCCCAGTTCGGTCTTAAGTGGTAAGTTCAACTTAAAATTTTGACTAGTTTAGTTTAGGAGAAAATTGCTTTTCTGCAAATCAAAACCATAAGCCTTTCCTTTGACTCACCTTGCATGTAGATGTAGGTCCTTTATATAAACTTTTCCGTGTCACTTGCCGTACAAATCAGATGTACTGACCCGTTGTCGGGCTATAACCTTCGGTGTTGCAGGATTGTATGCGATGAGTAAGTGAATGCGATGTAGGGTTACGATGTCTATACTCAACTATGCCGGTGGAGTTGATGGACGCCACGAAGCTTATATTGTTTTCCGCTGTATTTTATTTGTAAGCTAGCCTTGAGCTATGCATGTATGCTTTATTGTAATATTGGATCTTCGATGTAATATATATGACATGTGGTTTATTCTTGATATTACATCATGTACTGTGTGTGATAGCTATTGATCCAGGGACTAGCACAGAATGCACAGAGACTCCGGTTTGTGATGAACCGGGTCGTTACACGCACTAGCATTTATGAAGTGGCTAACTATCTAGATAGTAAGATAAGAAGCCAAGCATTCGATGAAGAATCGCCTCCAACAAGTCTTTCTATCAACTACTTACGCAAACATAACACCTATCCTATCCTTGTCCTCCTCTTAGTATCCCGACGAAGAAGAAGCAGTCAAGGCACTCACACGTTGATCAAATTATATTAAGATTATCTCAGCTGTTGTTGTCTATGAACAAGGAGTAGGTATCAAGTCGTCCATAACCGTGGACACGGCTTCTCGAAAAGATTTAACCCTGCAGGGGTGTACCAACTGCCCATTACAAGGCTCCGCATGCACGCCCATCTCTCTCAGTTTATACCCATCACAGGCAACCATTTTATGATTTAGTTCCAAGAGATCCGAAACGACAGGTCCCTCTAGCTAACAACGAACAAATCCGGTTGGCCCCCGGGGAGTCGACACCCAATCCAAAAGCTGGCCACGCTCTCGGATCAGACTCTTCCGTATGGCCAAGGTCGGGGTTAGCCTCACCTGAATAGTAGGGGACTTCCCTAGCTCACCAGTGTGGACCAACAGAGAAACCATGTCTCCGCTGGCCCGGGTTGTTTAAAAACTGCGAGGGGATCCACCAAGCACACACACGGGGTTTCAAATGGTAAATCAGCTCGGTCCACCACTAGAAATGTTTGAAGCTAGATAGGTAAGAAAAGGGGACTCCATAAAATCCCACACGCGGTTAGGCACGCTCAGTCTTAAAACCAATACCCGAAACTCGGATCCTAGGTGACTCGAATGGAACAAAACGTCGGGACGGGATAGCCTAGACCTTCCATCCTTCCTCGAATATAGTCAACATTATAATAATCATATCATCAACAACAATATAATATAATAATGTGATATCCCAAACCAAGGAGTAACAGGGGGTAACATCGTAGCATCCTAAGCATGCATACTAAGCAGGGGCTGAGCAACGAGCAATAGTAACATAGCAGTACATGGTTTGCTGGGAGGGGACATGGTTGTATCGGTTTGAAAGAGTCTGTAAACATGTGGTAGGATCAAACATCGAACCTATCCTAGACTAGCTTGCAAACCGCTGGTTGAAATATAATGGATCATAAGTAATGTATAGTCCTTGCCTATTGATAAGTCGTGTTCCGAAGGTGTAGTTGATCGCAAGCTCGCATCGTCTTCGAAAGGTACCCGCGGAAGCACATAAGACGGTAAACACTAGAAAGAAATCAACGATCAAGAATCTATTACTACGAGGAAAACACAAGAAAGCATCAACAAGAAGCAACACGAGACATCGCACCTACCGTCGAGAGCGGTTACTAACAATTTAAGTGGAGTACTCGTCACACACGACGATACCGCACGTTTACGATGGTTCAAGTTGTTTAGCTACACAAGGTGAGAAAAAGGTTGTTAACATGGCATATCACTCAATCATGGCATGTCACACAAGCATAGCAAAAGGTGAACCATAAATAAACTATCTAATCTAGTCACTTTAAGTGATGGGTAAAACCTATAAATGGCAACTATTACGGACCCCACGATAATTATAATGTTTGGTATTGTTTTGCCCTAAACAATATTTTATTATTTTTATTAGCAAGCAAGAGCAGCATAAAGACAATCTACATGCAATTCTAGTCAAGTTACATATAAGGAACATTTTAATTGGAGCAACGGTTAAAAAGTTATTGCAATAACAGTTTACAGTGGCACTCGGTGTAATTAGCAGTCAAACAACATGTAAACAAGATCAAACATAACAAAGAAGCACATTTTATAAATCTATACAAAATTCTAAGCAACTTTCATGTTTAAAGTGTCGCGATCTGAGGTACCGTTTACAAGATACGGGCAACGCAAAAATAATAACATAATCTTCCAAAATTAAACTAGAAAAGGAAAAAAAACATCTACCGGGCCAACAGTACTGGGCCGAGCCCATCTAGCGCAACAGGAAAAAAAAAAGGAAAAAAAGGGGCCGCTCACCTTACTGGGCTCGGCCCAGGAGCGGATGAAGAGAGACATTGCTCAATTTGTTGCCGAATGTGATGTTTGTCGTCGCATTAAGGCAGAACACCAAAGACCTGCTGGTACTCTTCAACCATTGTCTATTCCCGAGTGGAAATGGGACAAGATCGGTATGCGATTCATCACCGGCTTTCCAAAAACCCCAAAAGGAAATGATGCCATCTTCGTGGTCATTGACCGACTCTCAAAAGTTGCTCACTTCCTTCCCGTTCGCGAGTCTATTACTGCTAGCCAGTTAGCGGACTTGTATGTCTCTAGAATTGTGTCTCTCCACGGTGTTCCTTTGGAAATCAATTCTGATCGTGGTAGCCTTTTCACCTCTAGATTCTGGGAAAGTTTTCAAAATGCTATGGGAACTCATCTCTCCTTTGGTACAGCTTTCCACCCTCAATCTAGCGGTCAAGTTGAAAGGGTTAATCAAATCTTGGAAGACATGCTCAGAGCTTGTGTTATCTCTTTCGAAAAGAATTGGGAGAAATCTCTTCCATTCGCTGAATTATCTTATAACAACATTTTTCAATCCAGACTGAACATGGCTCCTTTTGAACTCCTCTATGGACGAAGATGTCGAACACCTTTAAACTGGTCAGAAACCGGTGAAAGACAACTCTTTGGACCGGATATGATCAAGGAAGCAGAAGAACAAGTTCGCATTGTTCGTGATCGATTGAAAGCTGCTCAATCTCGTCAGAAAAGCAACTATGATCGCCATCATAGAGAAGAGAGCTACAATCTTGATGAGAAGGCTTACCTTCGGGTTACTCCTCTGAAGGGAACCCGACGCTTCGGTATCAAAGGCAAGTTGGCCCCACGTTACATTGGACCTTTCCGCATTCTCGCTAAACGTGGAGAAGTTGCCTACCAACTTGAACTACCCCGCACCTTTCCCGAGTACATGATGTATTCCATGTGTCCCAACTCAGGCGTTGCTTCAAGGACCCCATCCGCAAAGTCGACCATGAAACGCTTGATCTCCAAGATGACCTTTCTTATAGAGAATACCCCGTTCGTATTCTTGATTCAGCAGAGTGTGTCACTCGTCGGCAGAAGATCAAGTTTCTTAAAGTGCTATGGTCACATCACTTCGAGAAAGAAGCAACCTGGGATAGAGAAGACCGCCTTCGTGCCGAGTACCCCTCCTTCCTCCCGACGACTTCTGAATCTCAGGACGAGATTCTTTTGAGTGGGGGCGAGTTGTCAGAACCCCAATTTGGGTAAGTGCTAGGGTTTGAGTGCCCCTTTGCATCATGTGAAAATTTCAAAAGAAATTCAAAAATGGGAAAAATAAAAGCCCTAGAGAATTTAATTCAAATGGCCAGATAAAAATTTCTTCCAAAAATTCCTCTGATATTTTTGAGAAGTCTTTCAAATAAGCATGATCACATATAAAGTGAAGTGGGTCCCACTGCATGCTCCAAGATCTCTCAAAAATACCATAAGTGCCTTGGAAATTAAATAATACCCCTATTTGATTTGAAATTCAAATTATTTGAATTTCAAAAATTCCCAAAACTTGGGAGTGGCTAGTTATATGCCATGTAAGTCCAAATTAAAATTTTGGGGATTTTATAAAATACTCAGGTATTTATTTGCTAGAGCAAAATAAAAAGACAGAAAAATAAAAGAGAAAAGAAATAAAGACAGAGAGGAGCAAAAAAGCCCAACTCTTCCCGCCAGCCCACCTGGCCTGGCCCAGCCCATCCCCGTTTTGTCTCGTCTTCCCCCGGGGCTCCAAGCAGCACGGTGGCAAAGACAGAGCATGGACGACGCCACCTCGACGTCGAGAAGCTCCTAGGCCCCTCCTGGAGGCCCCTCATCACGCCACGAAGGACCCCTGAGCCTCCCCGTTCTCATCCATCTCTCCCTGGACGCCCTCCCCCTCTCTCTTGCGCAAGTTCGTCGCCACCAGTAGCTTGCCGGAGAGCGCCGTCACGCGTAGCCGTGGCCAACGGCCGTCTCGTGCCTCCCCAGCATGTCCAGACACTGAGCCGTCTTCTTCTCCGTCAAACCTCTCTGCGAATCGAGCCAAGAGAGCCCTGCAAGCGATGCCAGCATCACCGAATTGTCGCCGGACGCCGCGAAGCTCATCGTCGATTGCGTCTCCGACAAGCCACCTATGCCCTCGCCACCAACTCCATTTAATTCCTGGTGAGCCACAGATTAAAACCCCTCTGACCGCGCCTCCAATCCCTACCCCATTCGTGATCTACCATGGGAGCCGAGGACGACCGCCGCCATGGGTGGTCTGGAGCTCGCACCTTTACCCCTTTTCCCGCACCGCCATCTCTACCATGCTCCTGGCACCTCCAGGAGTTGACTGCACCAGCGCACGCCAAAGCCCGCGCCTTGTTTCTAAGAGTTCGTCGTCACCATGCTTCGGACCGCCGCGGGAGCTTATCGTCGGTGGAGCTCCGGTGCCCCCCCTAGGCTCCCCTGTGCCTGCAGGGTGAAGCGGGCGAGCGCGGGGAGCACCCCGGTGCCTTCCGCGTGACAATTGGTGGCCTGTGCCGCCGTCTTGCGCAGCGCCGTCGTGCACTGTTGCCACCGGCGGCTAACCGCTGGCGTGGCTGGTTAGTTAGCCTAACCCACCCCCTAATCCACCCCTTTAGCCACTGACAGTGGGCCCCGTAGCCCTTAATTAAATCAAGGTTTTTCTTTCAACAGGAATTTAATTACTGAGTATCTGACAAGCCGGACCCACTAGTCAGACCCCTCCTGACGTCAGCCTGAACTCACAGTGACGCAATAAATGGGATTTCTATTTAAAAGAAAATCAGGAAATTCCAGAAAATGAATTAAACTTTGGACATTCATAGAATATTCATTTTAACTCCAACTTTAGCATATAATATATGAAAATTTATCATAAAAATGCAAGGATTATTAATATGCAACTTGTTTCTATGTTTGACCATTTTAAAATGGGTGAACAGTAGCAAACATGCATATGGCATAATTTGAATTTGAAGTTTGAATTTGCGTTCCAAATGCAATACACTTCAATTAAGATGAATTTGCCACAAACCAGTAGCATTCACATCGTGTGACAACATAAGCATGTGCGTGTGCATTTACTTCCGAAGTTGACCCCCCCCCCCCTTTGTTGATGATTGTTCCGGTAACAGTGCCTCCGAGATGGTGATCACCCCCGAAGGAGAAGACCACCGTGAAGACCTTGTATCGGCAGCAACGCAAGCAAACCCCATTGATCATGTCTATAAAATCCTACTTCCCTCTCAGTCTCGCTTATGCATGTTTAGGAGATCACCGAGACACGTTCTTTCGCATAGTTAAACCCATTCCGATGCATGACCTATCATTTTGTCACCGTATTAAGCAAACCACAATCCTAGCAGATATAGGAGTTGAATGATGAGCATGTGGCCCCTGCAACTGTTACTGCTTATTGCTTCTTAGTGATACAATGAGGTTACATTGTTTGTGAGTCGGGATGGATATTCATAATGGTGCTGATGATAACGTGTTGGTGAATCCACCCTAAACAAAGGTGAACGATGAGAGGCTGTGTAGGAGTACACAGTGGGTTGTCTCGTTGAACACTGCCCTAGGCCCCCGAGTTCCTGTTTTGTGATCCAAGACAAAGAGTATGACCACATGTAGGGTTTATGGGAGCCCCGTTTGGCCTCTTTACGTACCCGATCCGGTCCAGGAGTCACAATAGATTCGGGCTTTCCATTTGGCATGTGCATAGAAAAAGAATGAAGAGAAGGTTGCATCATATAGATATGTGGGTGGACCTGTGAGGCAGTGAAACCATCTGGCAGAGGTGGCGTCTCGGTCCCTTGCATTATCAGAGTCCGTTTCCTGGAACTGGCCGGACTCTCGAGCGGTGCCAAACTCAGGTAGTCGACTCCTGGATTAGAGAAGGTGATGTGAGGATAGTTCCTTGGTTTCATCCACGTCCGACACCCGCTTGAAGGGTGACGAGAACGAGGCGATACGTGATGACACGCGTGTGAAGATGTACACCCCTGCAGGGTTAATAAACTATTCAAATAGTCGTGTCCGCGGTTATGGACTACTTGGAGACCTTTACTTGATCATTAGACAACTTGAATGGACACTCTAAAACTCGCAAGATAAGTGTGAGTGCTATGGTGTGCTTCCTCGTGGGAAGTCGAGTAAGTATCCATAGTGGTGTATTAGTTGGAGACTTGGTAGTGGACTCGTGTACGCTTCTTACCTCAAGTCTGGTACTCGTAGTACAGGACTAGCCAAGTCAAAGATGGCACTTATGCATGTTGAACCCCACCTCCTTTACCTTGAAACTTGAGCATGAGTAGTGTAGTTCTGATGTAAGTCTTGCTGAGTACGACTTCGTACTCACGTTTGCTTATTCTATGTTTTAGATGAGAACCCAGCCCACGATGGAGTCACCTTCCTGAAGCTTGACATTGAGTAAGCTAGTATAGTCCCAGATAGCAGTCTGGTCCCTCGTGGAAGGGCATGTTTGTTGTACAAGGCTTCTTTAAGCCATTTGTTAAACTTGTCTGTACTCAGACCTAATTTTCTTCCATTGTATGATGTAATGTTGATCACAGACATGTGATCTTTGTATGCTCTATGTGTAAGTCAATAAAGAAGCACTTTGTAGAGTTATGTGATGATACATGCTGTTCATACTAGGCATGTGTGCTGCGTGTATGTTTATAACATGCATGTCTTAGTATGGGTTTTCGAGACCTTAGTTGTGATCTGGCTGGCGGTCTTTTATACATCAAGTGGCCCTTAGATGTGCGCATCTTGGGGCATTGCGATGCGATTGCTCGTGACTCTCTCAGATGCACACTTTGTTGTATGATCGAGCCCGCCCTAGACCCCGACTAAGTGATCGGGATGGAGTCTGTTTATGTAAGGGTTATGATTCAATAGATAACATGGTTGAGGCGACTTGTCTATGAGTATGGGATTTCACCACCCATAAGCATTTAGACTTGTGAGCGGGCGATGAGGACTCATATCAGTTGATCATCCGGCCTGGATGGGATGCCCCTCACGTACGATGCTTTCCGAGAGTGTTCTGTGCTTGGCCTTATCTGCTTAGACAAGGGGGTACAGCTCTCGGCTCTCCATGTCATTGAGTTGTGACTGGAATTACATACGCATATTCCGGGTCCCGACAGACTTGGTATCAGAGCAGGACTGTCTGTAGGATTATCAAACCCTTGGTCGAAGTCGAGTCTAGCATTCTATAGTTATATAGTTACTTGGGTATAAGGGAACAACGTAAGGCTTCTTTTTCTCCTTACCCTCATCGATCTGAGTTCTGAGTCACCCTTATCTTTTCCACGGGAAGATAGGACTAGGCTCATCTATGTCTTACTAGAACATCTCGTTGATTGCTTCCTTGTAGCCGTAGGAAAGTTGTGTTCGATTGTCTAGAGTCATTGTGCTTCATGTTTTGAACTTCTTATGTAAGAGCTATTGAAATGTTGTGAGGATTTCCATTTCTCTTGCAATTACAGTCGTTATGCTGTCCGAGTCATTCCAGGTTTCTTCATAATCTGATGCATTTGCAAAATCCTTCCCTCCATTTCGGTTGTCTTTCCCTAAGAATTATTAGGTGGCATGCCCAATAGTTCTCTAGATCTTGTTGTAGGTTTTGTTCTAGAAACCTATAGTGATTCATTTGCAACTCTTCCTCCCACTTTAGATGTCTTCTAGAAAGAATAACCACACTAACCATCGTGTTGGGGTACTTTGCTACTCTGACATATCTGATGTAGCCCCTAGTAAACCTTGGTCATCCTCTAGGAAGCTATCCAGAGATCCAACCCCTTGAACCTAGCCACCCGACAGATGTGTAGAATTCATAGTGGATCTTATACCAGGCACAGCTCCGATTTCGAGACGTCCATGTAGAATGGACCCACATGAGTTAGGTGAGCTAAAAACCCAACTCGAAGCTTTGTTGGCAAAAGGATTCATCCGCCCTAGCTCATCGCCATGGGGTTGCCTCGTTCTGTTCGTAACGAAGAAAGATGGAACAGAAAGGATGTGCGTAGACTATCGCCCGCTAAATCTAGCGACGATAAAGAACAAGTACCCACTGCCCAGGATCAATGATCTTTATGATCAACTTGCTGGATCCTCTGTCTTATCCAAGATGGATTTGAGATTAGGCTATCATCAAATCAAAATCAGGAACGAGGACATTCCAAAAACGGCTTTCACTACTCGTTATGGTCTTTACGAGTATACCGTCATGTCCTTCGGTTTAACCAATGCCCCGCCACTTTTTCACGCATGATGAACTCGATCTACATGGAGTATTTGGACAAGTTCGTCGTGGTTTACCTTGATGACATCCTTATATACTCGAAGAACGAAGAAGAACACGCCGAGCATCTTAGGTTGGTATTGATGAAACTTAGAGAGCATCGCCTGTATGCTAAATTCTCCAAGTGTGAATTTTGGCTACCAAAAGTGATCTACTTAGGCCACGTGATTTCCGCCAAAGGCATTGCAGTCAATCCCGAGAGAGTTCAGGCCGTCCTTGACTGGACTCCACCTGAATCGGTTAAACAAGTTAGGAGTTTTCTTGGCTTAGCAAGCTATTGTCACCGCTTCGTTGAGAACTTATCCAAAGTTGCAAAGCCTCTTACTGAACTCCTCAAGAAAGATAAGAAATTCCAATGGACCCCCAAGTGCGAGGAAAGCTTTCAAGAGATAAAAAGAAAATTGACTTCTACACCCGTACTTGCACCTCCAGACACCAAAAGGGATTTCGAGATCTATTGTGATGCTTCACGTCAACGGTTAGGATGCATACTTAAGCAAGATAGACATGTGGTAGCTTATGCTTCACGCCAGTTGCGTCCACATGAAGAAAACTATCCTACCCATGATCTTGAACTCGCTGCCGTAGTTCATGCCCTGAAGACTTGGCGACATTACCTCCTTGGTAATCGTTGTGAGATCTATTATGATCACCAAAGCCTCAAGTATATTTTCACCCAGCCAGATCTTAATCTCAGGCAAAGTCGGTGGATAGAGTTGATAAAAGATTATGACTTAGGAATTTCTTACACCCCAGGCAAAGCCAATGTCATGGCAGATGCACTAAGTCGTAAGTCGTCTTGTAACAACCTCACGTTACAACAGTATCAACCACTTCTGCATGAGGAATTTCGCAAGCTCAATCTCGAGATTGTTCCTCATGGATTTCTTTCTACCTTGGTGGCGAAACCCACTCTTGAGGATCAAATCAGAGTTGCCCAAAGGCGTGCAGGAGGTGTTCGTCGGATCAAGGAGAACATTGCTAGCGGATTTGCTAAATGTTTCTCCACAGATAGTAAAGGAACGGTATTCTTTGGAAATCGTTTGGTAGTACCTAAGAATAGGGAACTAAGGAAACTCATCCTCAAAGAAGTTCATGACACTCCCCTCTCCATTCATACCGGTAACACAAAAATGTACCCAGATCTATGCCAGAGATTTTGGTGGACCTGGATGAAGAGAGACATTGCTCAATTTGTTGCTAAATGTGATGTTTGTCGTCGTATTAAGGCAGAACACCAAAGACCTGCTGGTACTCTTCAACCATTGTCTATTCCCGAGTGGAAATGGGACAAGGTCGGTATGGACTTCATCACCGGCTTTCCAAAAACCCAAAAAGGAAATGATGTCATCTTCATGGTCATTGACCGACTCTCAAAATTTGCTCACTTCCTTCCCGTTCGCGAGTCTATTACTGCTAGCCAGTTAGCGGACTTGTATGTCTCTAGAATTGTGTCTCTCCACGGTGTTCCTTTGGAAATCAATTCTGATCGTGGTAGCCTTTTCACCTCTAGATTCTGGGAAAGTTTTCAAAATGCTATGGGAACTCATCTCTCCTTTAGTACAGCTTTCCACCCTCAATCTAGCGGTCAAGTTGAAAGGGTTAATCAAATCTTGGAAGACATGCTCAGAGCTTGTGTTATCTCTTTCGGAAAGAATTGGGAGAAATCTCTTCCATTCGCCGAATTTGCTTATAATAACAGTTTTCAATCCAATCTGAACATGGCTCCTTTTGAACTCCTCTATGGACGAAGATGTCGAACACCATTAAACTGGTCAGAAACCGGTGAAAGACAACTCTTTGGACCGGATATGATCAAGGAAGCAGAAGAGCAAGTTTGCATTGTTCGTGATCGATTGAAAGCCGCTCAATCTCGTCAGAAAAGCTACTATGATGGCCATCATAGAGAAGAGAGCTACAATCTTGATGAGAAGGCTTACCTTCGGGTTACTCCTCTGAAGGGAACCCAACGCTTCGTTATCAAAGGCAAGTTGGCCCCACGTTACATTGGACCTTTCCGCATTCTCGCTAAACGTGGAGAAGTTTCCTATCAACTTGAACTACCCCGCACCTTTCCCGAGTACATGATGTATCCCATGTGTCCTAACTCAGGCGTTGCTTCAAGGACCCCATCCGCGAAGTCGACCATGAAACGCTTGATCTCCAAGATGACCTTTCTTATAGAGAATACCCCGTTCGTATTCTTGATTCAACAGAGCGTGTCACTCGTCGGCAGAAGATCAAGTTTCTGAAAGTGCTATGGTCACATCACTCCGAGAAAGAAGCAACCTGGGAAAGAGAAGACCGCCTTCGTGCCGAGTACCCCTCCTTCCTCCCGACGACTTCTGAATCTCGGGACGAGATTCTTTTGAGTGGGGGACGAGTTGTCAGAACCCCAATTTGGGTAAGTGCTAGGGTTTGAGTGCCCCTTTGCATCATGTGAAAATTTCAAAAGAAATTCAAAAATGGGGAAAAGAAAAGCCCTAGAGAATTTAATTCAAATGGCCAGATAAAAATTTCTTCCAAAAATTCCTCTGATATTTTTGAAAAGTCTTACAAATAAGCATGATCACATATAAAGTGAAGTGGGTCCCACTGCATGCTCCAAGATCTCTCAAAAATACCATAAGTGCCTTGGAAATTAAATAATACCTCTATTTGATTTGAAATTCAAATTATTTGAATTTCAAAAATTCCCAAAACTTGGGAGTGGCTAGTTATATGCCATGTAAGTCCAAATTAAATTTTTGGGGATTTTATAAAATACTCAGGTATTTATTTACCAGAGAAAAACAAAAAGACATAAAAATAAAAGAAAAAGAAATAAAGACAGAGAGGAGCAAAAAATCCCAACTCTTCCCCCCCAGCCCACCTGGCCTAGCCCAGCCCATCCCCGTTTTGTCTCTTCTTCCCCCGCGGCTCCAAGCAGCACGGTGGCGAAGATAGAGCGTGGACGACGCCACCTCGACGTCGAGAAGCTCCTAGGCCCCTCCTAGAGGCCCCTCATCGCGCCACGAAGGACCCCAGAGCCTCCCCGTTCTCATACATCTCTCCCTGGACGCCCTCCCCTCTCTCTTGCGCAAGTTCGTCGCCACCAGTAGCTCGCCGGAGAGCGCCGTCACGCGTAGCCGTGGCGAACGGCCGTCTCGTGCCTCCCCAGCATGTCCAGACGCCGAGCCGTCTTCTTCTCCGTCAAACCCCTCTGCGAATCGAGCCAAGAGAGCCCTGCAAGCAACGCCAGCATCACCGAATTGCCGCCGGACGCCGCGAAGCTCATCGTCGATTGGGTCTCCGGCAAGCCACCTACGCCCTCGCCACCAACTCCGTTTAATTCCTGGTGAGCTGCAGATTAAAACCCCTCTGACCGCGCCTCCAATCCCTACCCCATTCGTGATCCGCCATGGGAGCCGAGGACGACCGCCTTCATGGATGGTCTGGAGCTCGCGCCTTTACCCCATTTCTCGCACCGCCTTGTCTACCATGCTCCTGGCACCTCCAGGAGTTGACTGCACCAGCGCACGCCAAAGCCCGCGCCTTGTTTTAAAGAGTTCGTCGTCACCGTGCTTCGGACCGCCGCAGGAGCTTGTCGCCGGTGGAGCTCCGGTGCCCCCTAGGCTCCCTTGTGCCTCCAGGGTGAAGCGGGCGAGCGCGGGGAGCACCCCGGTGCCTTCCGCGTGAAATTTGGTGGCCTGGCCGCCGTCTTGCGCCGTGCCGCCGCACACTGTTGCCACCGGCAGCTAACCGCCGGCATGGCTGGTTAGTTAGCCTAACCCACCCCCTAATCCACCCCTTTAGCCACTGACAGTGGGCCCCGTAGCCCTTAATTAAATCAAGGTTTTTCTTTCAACAGGAATTTAATTACTGAGTATCTGACAAGTCGGACCCACTAGTCAGACCCCTCCTGACGTCATCCTGAACTCACAGTGACGCAATAAATGGGATTTCTATTTAAAAGAAAATCAAGAAATTCCAGAAAATGAATTAAACTTTGGACATTCATAGAATATTCATTTTAACTCCAACTTTAGCATATAACATATGAAAAATTATCAGAAAAATGCAAGGATTATTAATATGCAACTTGTTTCTATGTTTGACCATTTTAAAATGGGTGAACAGTAGCAAACATGCATATGGCATAATTTGAATTTGAAGTTTGAATTTGCGTTCCAAATGCAATACACTTCAATTAAGATGAATTTGCCACAAACCAGTAGCATTCACATCGTGTGACAACATAAGCATGTGCGTGTGCATTTACTTCCGAAGTTGTCCCCCCCTTTGTTGATGATTGTTCCGGTAACAGTGCCTCCGAGATGGTGATCACCCCCGAAGGAGAAGACCACCGTTAAGACCATGTATCGGCAGCAAGGCAAGAAAACCCCATTGATCATGTCTATAAAATCCTACTTCCCTCTCAGTCTCGCTTATGCATGTTTAGGAGATCACCGAGACACGTTCTTTCGCATAGTTAAACCCATTCCGATGCATGACCTATCATTTTGTCACCATATTAAGCAAACCACAATCCTAGCAGATATAGGAGTTGAATGATGAGCATGTGGCCCCTGCAACTGTTACTGCTTATTGCTGCTAAGTGATACAATGATGTTACATTGTTTGTGAGTCGGGATGGATATTCATAATGGTGTTGATGATAACGTGTTGGTGAATCCACCCTAAACAAAGGTGAACGATGAGAGGCTGTGTAGGAGTACACAGTGGGTTGTCTCGTTGAACACTGCCCTAGGCCCCCCGAGTTCCTGTTTTGTGATCCAAGACAAAGAGTATGACCACATGTAGGGTTTATGGGAGCCCCGTTTGGCCTCTTTACGTACCCGGTCCGGTCCAGGAGTCACAATAGATTCGGGCTTTCCATTTGGCATGTGCATAGAAAAAGAATGAAGAGAAGGTTGCATCATATAGATATGTGGGTGGACATGTGAGGCAGTGAAACCATCTGGCAGAGGTGGTGTCTCGGTCCCTTGCATTATCTGAGTCCGTTTCGTGGAACCGGCCGGACTCTCGAGCGGTGCCAAACTCAGGTAGTCGACTCCTGGATTAGAGAAGGTGATGTGAGGGTAGTGCCTTGGTTTCATCCACGTCCGAGACCCGCTTGAAGGGTGACGAGAACGAGGCGATAAGTGATGACACGCGCGTCAAGATGTACACCCCTGCAGGGTTAATAAACTATTCGAATAGTCGTGTCCGCGGTGATGGACTACTTGGAGACGTCTACTTGATTATTAGACAACTTGAATGGATACTCTAAAACTCGCAAGATAAGCGTGAGTGCTATGGTGTCCTTCCTCGTGGGAAGTCGAGGAAGTATCCATAGTGGTGTATTGGTTGGAGACTTGGTAGTGGACTCGTGTATGCTTCTTACCTCAAGTCTGGTACTCGTAGTACAGGAATAGCCAAGTCAAAGCTGGCACTTCTGCATGTTGAACCCCACCTCCTTTACCTTGAAACTTGAGCATGAGTAGTGTAGTTTTGATGTAAGTCTTGCTGAGTACGACTTTGTACTCACGTTTGCTTATTCTATGTTTTAGATGAGAACCCAGCCCACGATGCAGTCACCTTCCTGAAGCTCGGCGTTGACTAAGCTAGTATAGTCCCAGACAGCAGTCTGGTCCCTCGTGGAAGGGCATGTTTGTTGTACAAGGCTTTTTTAAGCCATTTGTTAAACTTTTCTGTACTCAGACCTAATTTGCTTCCATTGTATGATGTAATGTTGATACCTGCTGTTCATACTAGGCATGTGTGCTGCATGTATGTTTATAACATGCATGTCTTAGTATGGGTTTTCGAGACCTTAGTTGTGAACTAGTTGATCGTTTTTCGCATAGTTGAACCCATTCCGATGCATGACCTATCATTTTGTCACTGTATTAAGCAAACCACAATCCTAGCAGATTTAGGAGTGGAATGATGAGCATGTGGCCCCTGCAAATGTTACTGCTTTTGCTGCTTAGTGATACAATGAGGATGTTATGTTTGTGAGTCGGGATGGAATGAACACAGTGGTGCTGATGTTAACGTGTTGGTGAATCCATCCTAAACAAAGGTGAACGATGAGAGGCTGTGTAGGAGTACACAGTGGGTTGTCTCGTTGAACAATGCCCTAGGCCCCGAGTTCCTGTTTTGTGATCCAAGACAAACAGTATGACCACATGTAGGGTTTTATGGGAGCCCCGTTTGGCCTCTTTACGTACCCGATCCGGTCCAGGAGTCACACTAGATTCGGGCTTTCCATTTGACCTAACTATAGATATGTGGGTGGACTTGTGAGGCAGTGAAACCATCTGTCAAAGGTGGCATCTCGGTCCCTTGCATTATCTGAGTCCGTTTCGTGGAACCGGCCGGACTCTCGAGCGGTGACAACTCAGGTAGTCTACTCCTAGATTAGAGAAGGTGATGTGAGGGTAGTGCCTTGGTTTCATCCACGTCCGACACCCGCTTGAAGGGTGACAAGAACGAGGCGATAAGTGATGACACGCGTGTGAAGATGTACACCCCTGCAGGGTGAATGAACTATTCGAATAGCCGTGTCCGCGGTTATGGACTACTTGGAGACCTTTACTTGATCATAGACAACTTGAATGGATACTTATAAAACTCGCAAGATAAGCGTGAGTGCTATGGCGTGCTTTCTCGTGGGGAAGTCGAGGAAGTATCCATAGTGGTGTATTGGTTGGAGACTTGGTAGTGGACTCGTGTATGCTTCTTACCTCAAGTCTGGTACTCGTAGTACAGGATTAGCCAAGTCAAAGCTGGCACTTCTGCATGTTGAACCCCACCTCCTTTACCTTGATACTTGAGCATGAGTAGTGTAGTTCTGATGTAAGTCTTGCTGAGTACGACTTTGTACTCATGTTTGCTTATTATATGTTTTAGATGAGAACCCGGACCCCGATGGAGTCATCTTCGTGAAGCTCGATGTTGACCTTGGTAGTATAGTTCCAGACAGCAGTCTGGTCCCTCGTGGAAGGGCATGTATGTTTACAAGGCTTCTCTAAGCCATTTCTTAAACTTGTCTGTACTCGGACCTAATTTGCTTCCGTTGTATGATGTAATGTTGATCACAGACATGTGATCTTTGTATGCTCTATGTGTAAGTTAATAAAGATACACTTTGTAGAGTTATGTGATGATACCTGCTGTTCATACTAGGCAGGTGTGCTGCGTGTATGGTTATAACATTCATGTCTTAGTATGGGTTTTCGAGACCTTAGTTGTGATCTGGCTGGCGGTCTTTTATACACCAAGTGGCCCTTAGATGTGTGCAGCTTGGGGCATCGCGATGCGATTGCTCGTGACTCTGTCACGTGCACACTTTGTTGTATGATCGAGCCCGCCCTAGACCCCGACTAAGTGATCGGGTTGGAGTATGTTTATGTAAGGGTTATGATTCAATCGACAACATGATTGAGGCGACTTGTCTATGAGTATGGGATTTCACCACCCATAATCATTTAGACTTGTGAGCGGGCGATGAGGACCCATCTCAGTTGATCATCCGGCCTGGATGGGATGCCCCTCATGTACGATGCTTTCCGAGAGTGTTCTGTTCTTGGCATTGTCTTCTTAGACAAGTGGGTACAGCTCTCGGCTCTCCATGTGATTGAGTTGTGATTGGAATTACATACGCATATTCCGGGTCCCGACACCTGGCTCTCCCGATCCAGACCGGATCGGGGCCGAGCGCGATGGCGGTGGCGGCCGCGCCCTTCGGCGAGAGGCGGCGGACACCGGTGAGGGACGAGGTGGGCAAGGGAGGACGGAGGAGGGCGGCGCACCGCAGTTCGGGCCGGATCCGGCAGGTTCTGGTAGAGGGTGGCGACGGGGAGCTACGGGGGCGTGGCTCGAGCTCGGACGACCTCCAATGGCAGGCGGCGGCGCGGCTGCTACTCCGGCGACCTGGAGACGGAGAGGGAAGAGGGAGGTGAGGGAAGGAGATGGAAGGAGGAAGGGTGCGGGGCTCACCGCGGCGTGGTGCGGATCGCGGTGTGGCGGCCGGCCAGTGGCGAGCGCGGCGGCGCGTCTCCATGGGACGAGGAGCACGGGCGTCCGGGCGGTGCCAGATGGGCTCGGCGGGCCCGTGGCGGCGGCGCTCGGCGCTGCGGGGCCCGACCAGCTGGAGCTGCTGTTGGGGCTACGTGGGGGCGCTAGGAACCCTCTGATCTAGATCTAACGGTCCAGATCGAGGGTTGAGGCTATGGTTTTGGGGAGAGAGGGATCTGGGGGCAATTTTTGGGCAGAAATGAGGGGGTGGCTGCAATTTTGGTCTAGGCAAACCCTAGAAAGGGGTGGGAGTGTGGTGGTCTTTATATAGCCTAGGTGGCTGGCCGTTTGCAAAAACATCCCCGGTTTTTCTCTCACGCACGCGGTGTTCATGTTTCTAACCGCCGGGGGTCCGTAGGACCTCCGATTCAGGTAAAACTTTGAACTGCGCGATCAGCGCGTCGAGCCGGCGGCGTTCACCTCGCGCTGGAACTGTTCCGGGAACACTTTCCGGCGCGCTATAAAGTTATCCCATTTACTTATTAAACGGGGTTTTTCGTTCCGTTGGCTGCGGATAGTCTTGTGCGGGTTTTCGCGACGGTGATCGGGTGAAAACCGGTGTCGCAAAGGTCGAGTGTCAGGGTGGCAAGGGCAGGTCTCCGTCCGGTACGAGATAAGAGGGGGAAAAGTAATCGCCGATCAATAAATCGTGGATGCAAACACCGCAAACAAATCAAGAAATCAGTCAATTCACACCGAAAACTAATTTTTTATTTTTTGTGAAACCAGGGTTGTTACAATACAACACCACCAACAAGGGATCTCGTCCCGAGATCCTGGATGATCCGGGGGAGAGGCGGGAAGAGAAAAGAGAGTCGACAATCTTCAACACCACCAACAAGGGACTCTGCTCCATGTCGACGTCGAACTTCGGTCGAGATAAATTTTCCGCAGAGAGACGTCGTCGTCGAAAGAACGAAACCTTCAGTGCCAGGAGGAAAACGACAGCTAAAACCTGGTCAAAGGGATAGTGCTTTTCGACGCAAGTCGTGAAAAAACCGTCAAAAGGATGGATGGCAATGAATGACCCAGATGATACCAAAAATCGGAGAAGCTAAAGGTACTACAGGAATTCCCACCTGAGCTCGGAATCGAGACAATACTTCCCAAGCAAAGCATTGTAACGATTTCGATACTCCACACACTCGAGATCCTAGAGTTTTAAGAGGATAAGTCGAGAGTTAAAAAAACTTACGACACTTGTCCTGACCAGAGCATGGGTAAGGAGTAAAAAGAATCCTACTCGTCGATAACTAGCTTAGTAACTACAAAATAGTTTTTGTCTAGACTCGACTTCGGCCAGATAAGGGATCCTACGGTCGGTAAGGCTCTGATACCAAGTTGTAAGGCCCGATATGTGGTACTGTTCCAGATCTAGAGGTTTCCATCCAGATCCGGAGACGAAGCACATATCGGTCCCACCGCGACATATGACATAGCCATATGCCCGTGATTTCCAACATGATATAACAAAATTACAGATACAAGGATACAACATCTCATAAAATCGGCATACAACTGCCTTAAATACAATACATCAGCGGAGGTACATGTCTCGGTACAGACTACAAGCAAATGCCTAGTGGCAAAGAGAAAATCATCGATCCCCATAACCACACGGGTTCAGGCCATCCGCCGGGATCCGCCTAACTAGTCGTCGTCGAGTCTCCACGTGAAACATCGATCACCATACCTGTTGTCGATCAAGAACCCTGAAAAGAGTTTGGGGGTAGTATCCTGAGTACAGAGGTACTCAGCATCCAACTGTAATGGTCATCAGACCCAGCAAGGACTTCATCACTCGTCATTCTAGGACAACTAGTAATTTACGGTAAGGATGGGGTAAGTGGTGAGGTTGCTGCCGCACTAGCATTTATGAAGTGGCTAACGATCTAGAGAGTAAGATAAGAAGCCAAGCATTCGATGAGGAATCGCCTCCAACAAGTCTTGCTATCAACTACTTACGCAAACATAACACCTATCCTATCCTTGTCCTCCTCTTCGCATCCCGACGAAGAAGAAGAAGTCAAGGCACACACACGTTGATCAAATTATATTAAGATTATCTCAGTTGTTGTTGTCTATGAACAAGGAGTAGGTCTCAAGTCGTCCATAACCGTGGACACGGCTTCTCGAAAATATTTAACCCTGCAGGGGTGTACCAACTGCCCATTACAAGGCTCCGCACGCACGCCCATCTCTCTCAGTTGCTACCCATCACAGGCAACCATTTTATGATTTAGTTCCAAGAGATCTGAAACGATAGGTCCCTCTAGCTAACAACGAACAAATTCGGGTGGCCCCCGGGGATTCGAGACCCAATCCAAAAGTTGGCCACGCTCTCGTATCGGACTCTTCCGTATGGCCAAGGTCGGGGTTAGCCTCACCTGAATAGTAGGGGACTTCCCTAGCTCACCAGTGTGGACCAACAGAGAAACCATGTCTCCGCTGGCCCGGGTTGTTTAAAAACTGCGAGGGGATCCACCAAGCACACACACGGGGTTTCAAATGGTAAATCATCTCGGGCCACCACTAGAAATGTTTGAAGCTAGATAGGTAAGAAAAGGGGACCCCATAAACTCCCACACGCGGTTAGGCACGCTCAGTCTTAAAACCAATAACCGGAACTCGGATCCTAGGTGACTCGAATGGAACAAAGCGTCGGGACGGGATAGCCTAGACCTTCCATCCTTCGTCGAATATAGTCAACATTATAATAATCATATCATCAACAACAATATAATATAATAATGTGATAGCCCAAACCAAGGAGTAACAGGGGGTAACAACGTAGCATCCTAAGCATGCATACTAAGCAGGGGCTGAGCAACGAGCAATAGTAACATAGCAGTACATAGTTTGCTCGGAGGGGAAATGGCTGTATCGGTTTGAAAGAGGCTGTAAACATGTGGTAGGATCAAACATCGAACCTATCCTAGACTAGCTTGCAAACCGCTGGTTGAAATAGAATGGATCATAAGTAATGTGTAGTCCTTTCCTGTTGATAAGTCGGGTTCCGAAGGTGTTGTTGATCGCAAGCTCGCATCGTCTCCAAAAGGTACCCGCGGAAGCACATAAGACGGTAAACACTGGAAAGCAATAAACGATCAAGAATCTATTACTACGAGGCAAACAGGAGCAAGCATCAACAAGAAGCAACACGAGACATCGCACCTACCATCGAGAGCGGTTACTAACAATTTAAGTGGAGTACTCGTCACACACGACAATACCGCACGTTTACGATGGTTCAAGTTGTTTAGCTACACAAGGTGAGAAAAAGGTTGTTAACATGGCATATCACTCAAGCATGGCATGTCACACAAGCATAGCACAAGGTGAAGCATAAATAAACTATCTGATCTAGTCACTTTAAGTGAGGGGTAAAACCTATACATGGCAACTATTACGGACCCCATGATAATTATAATGTTTGCTACTGTTTTTCCCTAAACAATATTTTATTATTTTTATTAGCAAGCAAGAGCAGCATAAACACAATCTACATGCAATTCTAGTCAAGTTACATATAAGGAACATTTTAATCGGAGCAACGGTTAAAAAGTTATTGCAATAACAGTTTATAGTGGCACTCAGTGTAATTAGTAGTCAAACAGCATGTAAACAAGCGCAAGCATAACAAAGAAGCACATTTTATTAATCCACACAAAATTCTAAGCAACTTTCATGTTTAAAGTGTCACGATCCGAGCTACCGTTTAAAAGATACGGGCAACGCAAAAATAATAACACAATCTACCAAAATTAAACTAGAAAAGGAAAAAAAAACATCTACCGGGCCAACAGTACTGGGCCGAGCCCATCTAGCGCAACAGGAAAAAAACAAAAGGAAAAAGAAAAAAATGGGCCGCTCACCTTGCTGGGCTCGGCCCAGGAGCGGGGTGGGCGAGGGAGCTGGGCCGCGGGGTGGCATGCCGGCCCACCCGATGTCGGATGGCCTGGCTCGCCCGATCCAGAACGGATCGGTGCCGAGCGCGATGGCGGCGGCGGCCGCGCCCTTCGGCGAGAGGCGGCGGACACCAGTGAGGGACGAGGTAGGCACGGGAGGCCGGAGGAGGGCGGCGCACCGCAGATCGGGCCGGATCCGGCCGGTTCCGGTAGAGGGTGGCGACGGGGAGCTACGGGGGCGTGGACCGAGCTCGGACGACCTCCAATGGCGGCCGGCGGCGCGGCTGCTACTCCGGCGACCTGGAGACGGAGAGGGAAGAGGGAGGTGAAGGAAGGAGATGGAAGGAGGAAGGGTGCGGGGCTCACCGCGGCGTGGTGCGGAGCATGGCTCGGCGGCCGGCCAGTGGCGAGCACGGCAGCGCGGCTCCACGGGACGAGGAGCACGGGCGTCCGGGTGGCGCCAGATGGGCTCGGAGGGCCCGCGGCGGCGGCACTCAGCCCTATGGGGGCCGAACCAGCTGGAGCTGCTGTTGGGGCTACGTGGGGGCGCTGGGAACCCTTCGATCTGGATCTAACGGTCCAGATCGAGGGTTGAGGCTAGGGTTTCGGGGAGAGAGGGATCTGGGGGCAATTTTTGGGCAGAAATGAGGGGGTGGCTGCAATTTTGGTCTAGGCAAACCCTAGAAAGTGGTGGGAGTGTGGTGGTCTTTATATAGCCCAGGTGGCTGGCAATTTTCAAAAACATCCCCGGTTTTTCTCTCACGCGCGCGGTGTTCACGTTACTAACCGCCGGGGGTCCGCAGGACCTCCGATTCGGGTAAAACTTCGAACTGCGTGATCAGCGCGTCGAGCCGGCGGCGTTCACCTCGCGCTAGAACTGTTCCGGGAACACTTTCCGGCGTGCTATAAAAATATCCCGTTTACTTATTAAACGGGGTTTTTCGTTCCGTTGGCTGCGGCTGGTCTTGTGCGGGTTTTCGCGACGGTGATCGGGTGAAACCCGGTGTCGCAAAGGTCGAGTGTCAGGGTGGCAAGGTCCGGTCTCCGTCCGGTACGAGATAAGAGGGGGAAAAATAATCGCCGATCGATAAATCATGGATACAAACACGCAAACAAATCAGGCAATCAATCAATTCACACCGAAAACAAATTTTTTATTTTTTGTGAAATCTGGGTTGTTACACCGAACCTGGGTAAATCGCCGAGTCCCGTGTCTATGTCAACTCTCTCATCAAATTTGCCTCGCAGCAAAGGTCCCATGATAAGTCCGACTCTACGGACATCTGCCGTGACTTTCCCATGACAAATTTCCTGGGCGACGATGACCCTGTTGGTTTTCCTGGAAACAAGCACCTTGGCGGGCTCGGCGGAGTTGGCCACGGGAATGGCCGGAGCATATTGCATGTGGTCTTTGACAAATGGCGCATCGACTTTAACATGCAAACTTGGTAGCTCTACAACACATTGAAATGGTCTTGGTTGCAAGAGCAAGAATACATCATTAGGAAGAAGTACACTGACCAGGGTAAGCAAAGGACTGATGGAGAAGTAATTAGAGAGAACAAGTCCACTTTCTTGCGTTGCTTCAGAGAACTCCTTATCGCTAATCCAATGATGGATTGTCCGGAAGGCAAGCTCTTATACGCGTTGTCACGTGGTCCCTCACCCAACCTCACGACGTTTCAAGCATATGATATCAATGGGTTCACATTCTACACGGAAGAAAAATACAAAACTTCTGCTTATCAGAACTTAGGGGTAACGATGGAATCCTACTTCGGTAAAGAAGAGTGAAGATATTATGGAAGGTCGAGGAGATATGGGAGCTTGACTACTCTAGAGAGAAGGTGTCGATGTTTCGTGTGAGATGGTCTAGGAGATCGATCGTCATGAAAGAAGACAAATACTTCATCACCATGGTTCTACTCGCAGCCGGCGGCACTTCATCAAGCGTGAACTTCACTGCACAAAATGAGCCATAGGTATTGGCTAAGCACGTGTCCCAATGCATCTTCATAACCGACCCCTCTAGGCCTAGTTGTGTGGTCGTGAGGAGAGGAAAAAGAAACATCATCAAAATGGCCGACAAAGACGACTTCCACATGTTCGGTGACCCAAATATCTAAGATGATGAAGATGACGATGATAATGCAAAATACACCCCAAGAAGGGGTAGAAGCACGCTCTTTTCCATACGCCAGAGACTAAAGAGTGTCTCTGTTGTACATCTAACACTGTCCGTCAGTGTTTATCGTAGCGCTGACGTAATGATTTAGCTGTCCGCCAGAGGTAACCTAGGGTACCATATTGACTAGGTTTCCCCTGCCTTTTTCTTGATCTAACTGGTTCAAACGCGTCGACCCAAAGCCACCCCGCCTCACATCGCTTGCAACCCTCGCTCCTGTGGATGCCTTGCCCTGCTTGACCTAGCCGTCGTTCGCGCCCCCAGGTAGTCATCGTGCTTTCCCTCTCTTGCTCTTCTCTTCTCCCTCCCTCATGACTTCGAGCTCTCCGATAGATCTCGTTTAGCCGCCGCCTCACTCCCATGGACGCTTCCGATCGCCGACGATACCCACCTCGCTCGCTCCCGTGGACGCCTTCCCTGCTCGACCCAGCCGTCGTCCGTGCCCCCAGGTAGCCGTTGTGCTTTCCCTCTCTTCTCCCTCCTGCAAATTTGTTCCCCTCTAGAAAATTTATTCCCCTTTAGCAATTTGTTAGTGTGATTTGGAAGTTAACCTATTAATTTTTTTAATTTTAGTGTTGTCTAAATTCTAGTGTAAATTTTAGGATTGTTTTATTGTTTTATAACTCATTTTATCTAAATTTTTAGTAATTTTAGGTTGTGTAAATTGATGCATGGACTCAAGGAAAATGCATTTTTTATTTTTTTTATAACTCATTTCGCTACTATTTTAGTAATTTTAGGCTGTGTAAATTGATGGACACAAGGAAAATGCATTTTTATTGTTTTATAACTCATTTTGCTACTGTTTTAGTAATTTTAGTAATTTTAGGATGTGCAAATTTATTGTTTTATAACTCATTTTCCTAATATGTGTTCTTATATTGTAGAAGAACAAGACGAGCCGCCACCGTAGCCAGGACGCCTTACCACAGCCTCCCTATGCTCCAAACTTTTAGGTGATCTCTATATGGGGTTTTTTATGTTGTTGGGTGTGTGCTACTGATCGTGTGTGCTATTGGGTGTGTGCCGTTGAGTGCTGCTCTAGCTATACATGTGTTGGTCGTGGTCTGGATGGGTTTTGTGGTGCTGGTTGTGCTGTTGTCTTTGTAGCTATATATGCTCTGGTCCAGTTTGTGGTGCTGGATTATATCCAGTTTGCAGGTACCCATGAGACCTTGAGATTGCCGGAATGTTGATTAACTTCCGCTCTAGCAAATTTGGGTACTCCATATGCCTATTTTTAGAAAAGGTCATGCCAAATTTTTCCATAAATTTTGGCATGAATTGTGCTAAAAAAGGACTTAGCAGAAGTAATATATACTTTTAGTGCATACTGAAAATGAGAACTATAACTCATTTTTCTACTGTTAAATGACCTAGTATACAGACATCCTACTTTTTATAACTCATTTTGTTTTTTTCTGTTTACCATTATATTGTCATGTAAATTTTAGATAGTCTTTTTTTTCTTCCACTAATCTATCCACTTACTAGTAGTATTTTTAAATGCTGATAATAGATGTCAAACAACGAAGATGCCGGTGGTTCTCGGGTACTTGTTGATCCTGTAGAGGATCATCCTTATTTTTCAATGCGTGTGGGTCAGCACTTTGGTGAAGATGAGGTTGATCCGACACTGCATGATGAAAGCACAAATGCAGACAATGAGTGTACTAATAGTGGTGCCGGGGATGGCAACGCGACATCTGGTAGCAAAGCCAAGAGGCAGCGTAAGGAAAGGCACCCAAACAAGCTCAGCACCATACGGGAAGAATTTATGGAGGTGGACCCCACCAGCGGTTTGCCTACACAGTCGATTCATGTTGTAAATGGGTACGAAAACAGCATTGGATGCACCGTTTGAGAAATCGTCAACACCAATGAAGAGGACTTACGGGAAAAAAAGGAATGAACCTTTGGCCACCCTCCTCATTCAGAGGCTGCACACACGATACAAGTTCCCGGAACCCTATGATAACCTTGATATCAAGAAAAATATGGCAAACACATTCGCCCTAGGCAAGTTCAGCAAAGCCTTGTCCACTTGGAAAGGATATGTGAGGCAGGAGCTTGATGGGGGTTCCGATATCGCTAAGATTCAGAGCCACTGGCCCTCCATTTCGAGGACTTCAATGTTTTCAAGGCCAACCATGACCTGCCTGCAACCAAGGTGCTTATGCAGTGGGGGAAAAGATATGCATGAGAAGAACGTAGCTCCCCGCAATCTCGAAAGTCGTGGTTACCCCTGAAAGCATCCAACTTGGGATAAGGAGGACGCGGAAAGCAAAGGGTCGGAACCCTACCCGAAGTTCAAAAACCCGCTGGGAAATCGATTTGTCCGGGCCCCATATAGGGTAGATAAAAAAACTAAGGATCTATGCACGAGCGCAAAGGTCAAGGATCTTGAGAAAAACAATCGGGAGGAAGAAGAATTAGCTCAATCTCAAGGAACCTCAACCCAGGGGTCGGGGACGATGGCCCCGTATGACATCCCTTTTCAAAGGGCGCTAAACAGGGTAAAGAACTTGCCAGTGCCAGCGCCGCCACAACATGGCCGTGTGGTCGGCGCCGGACTCAATCACAAACATTCATTTTACTACCGCAATACCAAGGAGATAAGAAAGGATAGGAAGAGGAACGAGGAGAAGAATGTGAGGGAAGAATTGGAGACTGTGAAAGTTGAGATGCCCAACATAATCTCTCCGCAAGTGACAGAGGCGGTCACCAACCTCCTTCCTACCATTATGAAGTCGATCGCGGATTGGATCGACGGAGGCCGACAAGGGCCTCTCCCCATGACCCCCTTAGGTGACAACATCTCGAATAATGAGCCACCTATTGTGGAGAATACGGTGACGACCGCCAACACCCCACAAGGTACCAGGGATGAATTGTCGTCCAACACTGCGCCTCGTAACAGCCCATCCATATCTTACACGTCATTGGGCGTCCGTGGTCCATCGTCATTAGACGATCTCAATTCCCTGATGGTAAATAAGCATCGCAAAAGTCTCGACAAATTTAATTGGCGCTTTCTTGCCCTCTGTAACACCCTACATGTTTTCGCAGGCCGACGAGGTGGGATGCACATTGCTATTACAAGTAAACAATGAGTTGAAGAACGTGGCAAAGGCACATATCATGGAACCACTTAACCGTGTGTTCCACACACTGCCTATGGCCGATAACATGTTTAGGGTTGCATTGGACCGGGTATTCCCGGGTTGCGCAAATTTGAATCCTCCGACTCAATCCCCGGATCCGATAGCAAGTTGAACCTCGAAGAATATTTGTCTTGGCCCATGCTATGGCCTAAAGATATGATTCATGTGGACCCTTCCTTCACCACCCCGGAGAAAGCAGCGGTCAGGTCGGCGCCGAGCCAAAACAAGGCCTTTGTTGCGCCCGCGGAACACCACGGCGACGATGCTGCTGGCGTCGAAGACTGACTCCTTGATTACAAGGACATACCTGCTGCTAGCCAGGGTCCTCTTGAGGATAAACTAGTCGCCGATCCCAGCCAGGTTCCTTCTTTCCCCGTTGATCATGCAGAGAAACTTTGCTCGAGGCATCTATTATCTTCTCAAGGAATGCCAGAAGCTGCCCCCTTCAGCCCTGGTGATCCGTCTGGTCTCAGCCAAGACACACTCCAAGAGGCGCTACAAGATTCGTTAATGGAGCCTAGCCAGAAGACAATGGGACGGAAAAGACAAAAAAACATGCCCTTGACTCCAGCAGCCAGCCGGTGCATAGGAGTATGAAGCTGATCCGGGTCTAGGACAAGGTACCCATCATAAACTGGCATGAGATCCATGAGTTGGGTAAACCAATGCTGCCGCCAAATTTTTTAGAAATCATCACTTCAGATATGAAGAACCTCCATAATGGTATTCTTTATGTGCAGAGGAATCTTGCCAAGGAAGACGATCCAACATACCCGCTTTACATTGGTCGGAGGGCTTGGGCTTTGTTGATAAATACCCAGGGAAGTTGTTCTTCTTGAGGCTTAATGACATCTTAAACATGTTCCACATGAATGTGCTCCACCCATCCATGGTACGCCTGGCTGCGCTCGGTATGGCTCACCAACTCATTAAAGAGAATACCCCGAACATCGCTATAATGGACCCCTTCTACATGCAAGAAATGCTCGTGAACAACCCTAAGGGTAAGGTAACGGTGACAAAGTACATCGAAGATTTCTTCGTGCATCATCCTTCCAAGAACATCTTTCTCATGCCTTACTTTCCCAAGCAATTCATTCTCGCTTGCCGCCCTAACATGATTTCGTAGATTTCCTATCGTTAAACTAATCTGAGGATGGTGATCTCTTTTAACCATGAATTGTTTTGTGTAGTAACCAATACGGCACCCTCATCGTTTTGGAGCCGAAAGACTCACTTTCCGTATATCTCGACTCGGTGAGTGGTCAGAAGTACAAATACTACAAGAAAATCAAGGCTGTTCTGGATGATGCTCTCACCGGCTACTATTATAGGGAGGGCATCTTAAAAATAAAAAACCAAGGCGAGGAAAGTACACATTCATCCTTAAAACGGACTTCCCCTGCATCAAGAAGGCGCCAGGAAGTACGAGGGAGGCCAGGTACGCCGTCTATCATATGCATGAGTACGTAAAGGATCAACAACGACTGCAATTTCCGTGTGCTCTCGCAAAATGGTGCAATACCTTGGTGGACGCCTCTGATGCCGAAATAAGACAAGAGTTTGACCGGATCCAGAAATTGATCGCGCGAACAATCTGCAGGGATGTCATACATAGCGATGGGGTGTTCTTCTACAATCATCGTCCACTACCTAACGCTGACATAGAAAACATCTTAAGATAACATGGAAATGACATACCATTCAACTCATTGGATGGTTGTCTCACATTCCCTCCGCTCAAGCATAAGCTGAAGTCAAAGAAGAAGTCGAGAAAGAAGTGATTGACAATGTGTTCACTATGCATCTATTTTGTTTTGAACGATCGATGAACATGTGTTGTAAACTTTATCTCATGTTGAACTTTTGTATGTACTACATGATACATAGTTTCTATATTTAGGGTAATATGAATCGTGTGCATATTTAACTATTTGGTATCAAATATTGTGAACATGTGAACTCCTTTTACATTGAACTAAGTCTTCTTTTATATATAATGCATGAATGTACACATCTTCCTCTTTAACTATCTTGGTTAATATTATTATACATCTTGTATACTGCAGAGATGAAGAAATGGTATGTGGTGCACGAATGTAGCATTCCAGGAGTCTACGAGCACTGTGAAGACTGCTTCAAGCAAGTGAACAAGTTCACGTGCAACAACTACAAGGGCTACAAGAGTAAAGCGGAGGTGAAAACTAGGTACTTGAACTACCGGCTAGCGGAAGAGAGGAAGAACTACCGGATGAAGTCCAACTTCATCGTGATCCCCTTCTTGCTCATCGTCATTGCCACTCTCTTGTATGTGATTGTAGTTATTAGATGACTATTTTCTTTCAAAAAACCTTGCGAGCTAAACTAGCGACTCCATCAAGATATAGTTGTGTGTGATACAATGTGATGTAACTCCCAACTTGTCTACTTTTTGGTTTGTGTGTGATACAATTTGTGATGCACTACCAACTTTTCTATTTTGATTAGTAGGGTGGGGCTCGCAACTTAATACCAGCGAGATGTTCTGGATAGATATCTCAAGATGGATGATTTGAGTAGATGCAGATGGATTTCGGTCTAGTTGTCTTGGCATACTGCCCATACTTTATATCACTCTTACTTTCAAAGCATAATTAGCATTGCGGTGCGTTAATAATTCTGTCAATTGCCCAACTGTAATTTTCTCACCCAGCTTAGCTTTTCTATCGTCTTTTGGGAGAGAGACATCACTAGTGAACCTCACGGGACCCCGGTCCATCTTTCCACCATTGTTTACACACTCATTTTATTTTACTGCCTTTACTTTACTTTGCATTTATTATCACTATCTATCTCTTGCGTTTGACCCTTTGTAAACGGCAAGGCCGGAGGGATTGACAACCCCTCTGTACTCGTTGGGAGCAAAGTTATCTGTTACTGTGTGAAGGTCCACGTCAACTCTCGTGCTAGCAAGTAATTTCTAGCGCCGTTGTCACCTACTTGTCGTCGTCGGAGTCCTACTGGAGACAAAACTTTGTATCTTCACCGAGGTAAATTACTGCTATGCTACATCTCAACCTTCCACTTGGGGTAGCCAACGAGGAGCCCTACTTCAGTTCCATCAAGAGTAATTTTCGGCGCCATTGCCGGGGACTCCACTCTTCAATATAGGGGAGTTGCACAGTATCTTTTACCTTTGCTTTTTGGTCTTGTTAGTTTACTTTATCGTTTTTATCTTAGTGTCCTTTATAAAAAAATCACAAAAAAATTATTTATCTTGCTTTGTTTAGTTAGTATGTCAAAGTCCTTTGCCTTTCGTTTTTCACCCGAAGGGGAGATTCTCACCTTCAAACAAAGAGGTGGAGAAAGTCTAAAAGATGCTTGGTATAGAATTAATGATTCTCAAAATAGAACCACCAAGAAGCAGACCACTACTATCTTGCTTAGAAACCCAAGTTCGTTTACGTACCAAAGGTTCCTCAATCCAAAACAAATAAATTTGTGGTTAGAGGAGTGGAAACTGTGAAGACCTTGGAAGAGATACCACTCTTGAATAGAATTAGAAATGAAATTCCAATTGATCCCACTACATTTGCTTTTATTCCTAGAAGTGTTATCACTAGGCCTTTATTCGAAAGTCTTTTTAAGACTAGTTGTACTATTGAAGAGCTTTTTGATGATCTTGATGATGGTTCAATTGTTACAACTTGATCTTGTATCATGCCTAGTTAAAAGGCATAAAAGAAAGCGCTTGTTGGGAGGCAACCCAAGATGTTTTTATTTTCATTTTTAGTTGTCTTGATGCTTGTTACTACTGTAGCAACATCATTGTATCTTTATTTTCGAGCTTTGTGCCAATTTTTAGACTCCGATTGCAAGAAAGTTCAAAAGTTGTGACATGTTGTACAGAAATAGATTTTGTCCCCTTGACTTCGGATAAAATCACCAGATCATATTTTTTATCTGAATTTTTTTGACAACGTTCTCTTTACAATTATCTTTCGTGCATTTGTTCTGAGTTTTTTGATTTGATTTGCAAAAGTACCCCAAACAAATTATCTACTACCTGCTGGTCTGTTTTTCACAGATTCTGCCATGTTTTGCCTTTTCTTCGTCTTGCAAACCTTAAGCTTGCTTTTTCTTTGCAAAAACTTTTTGGCAATCTTCAGAAAGAGTCTTCAAGAATATCTTTATTTCCAGTAGAGAAAAATTATTTTATCATGGGTACTAACCACTCTAATCAGCTTATGATGACTTTCGTATGAAGGAAGTTTTCAAGTGTGCGAACAAAGATGATGAAAGAATATACGGGAGTGTCAAGCTCTCAAGCTCGGGAATGCCCGCATGCACCCCAAGAAATATCCAAGGATACTCAAGCGTCTAAGCTTGGGGATGGCCCCGTGCATCCCCTTCTCCATCAACAATCATCAGTTCGTCCTTCTCCATGCTATATTTTTATTGCTTCATATGTTATGTGCTAGACTTGGACCGTCTCGCTCTTTAATTTTTAGTTTGTTTTAGTTTTTCTTGCTGTTCATAACAAGTTGGATCCTAGCCTTCACTGTTTGGGAGGGAAACACGCTCCACTCCATCGTAGAACACAACATAGGCTTGCATGATTATCTTATCTTTTGTGTGTGTTCTTTATCTTTTCATAACTACTGTCATGCTTAGCTCTTAGTTCTCATGCTTATATTTTTAAGAGCTTTTGTTTAGGTTGTTCTAGGAACTCTCTTGGCCTTCATGTTTATCTTGTTTAGAGAGTTGGCTTCTTGCATTGAGTTGTGTGTCTTGCATTAGTAGGTAATTAAGGTTACTATTACAAGTGTAGTAGTAACATGCAATAGTTTTGAGGTATTGATTAGAGTAATGTTTGGACATCAATGTGCCATGAGCTTGAGCCTATTAGTGATAGGTGTTGTATTTTGGGCAATATGTGCTTATTTTCAAAAACAACAAAAATTATTTGATAACTCTAGCTACTAGATGGATCGCTAACCTCTAGAGGGGTTGGAATATATAGAGTACCCTCACGTACCATGAGTCGAGGATGCGTGTAACACCCCTAGTGTCAAGACACAATGATCACTTTTGGTAATGCCAGGTCACAGGGATTAACAAGTATTAATTACCCTTGATCATGCCTGAATTCAAATTCAAACTCAATGGAATTTCAAAACAAAGTGGAAGTTAAACTTGCACCAAAATTTGTGTGAAAATTTTAATTAGATGTCAAATAACCAGTAGGTCAAAGTAAACTAGAAATATAGATTTATTAAGATGTTTGAATAAAAATATAGTGCTGGATAGCCCCATTTAATCCTTTAAATAAATAACTAAAATTCAAATGGTTTTATTCTAAGCTCAAAGTTTTCATTTTAGTGTTATAAATTGTAGCACTAATAATGGAACTAGTTTCAATTTTTACAAAAGTTAATCGCTAGCCAAATTAAATAAAACAGAAAAGAAACAGAGATAAAAAAAAGAGAAAAGGAGAGGAAAACCTAAAACTACTAAACTGAGCACTTGGCAACCTCTACCTAGCCCAGCATCAAGCCTAGCCCACCTCCACCGCGTTCCCCCACCTCGCGCTACAGGGGAAGGTAGAGGCATGGCGTGGAGGCCATCCCGCGGCTCCACGACCGTCGTCGTCTTCGTGGACGCCATCCCACGGCTCACCGGCGAGCATATGACCCCGAGTGCCCCTGGCCTCGGAAACCCTAGCCCCCTCTTTTCTCTCCCTCGCGCCTCCCTCGCTCATCCCCACCCCGGACGAGAGCGACCATGGTCGTGATGCCGGAGTCGCCGCGGCCACCTTCGTCCTCCAACCTCGTGGGCTTGTCCAGCAGCGTTCCCGTGCCCATCTTCGTCGTCCTGGAGCTCTGGCTCTTCGTTGGGGGCAACACGACAGCCACTTCGAGCTCCGTCCCCGCCACAGCCACGGCGTCGCCGCCGCGCTCCACTGCCCGATTCGCGCGCCTCCGACCGCTCCATGCTCCTTCGTCGCCTTCATCAAGCTCAAAGTGAGCAGCCGCGCGAAACCCCTTCGTTTTGAACTTGGTTTCGAGCTCTAGCTTGTGATTCTCGTCGCATGCTCCGTCCATCGTCTGCCATGACCGCAGAGCGCACCACTGCCCCTGTATCCAGCCAGCCCCGCACCTGCTACTGCCCCAAATCCATGCGCGTCGTTGGCCTTCTCACCTAGCTGCTCGCGTTGTAGGAAATGGTCGCAGGAGTACAGTGCATGACCGCCATGGCCGGGGCTACCCGCCCGTGCGTGCGCTGTGTGTGCGTGCGTACTGCATATGTGTGTGTGTTTTTTAACAACTACTGCATATGTGTGTACATCGTGTGTATGTAGTGTGTGTGAGTGTGGTGTGTACACGGCTGGATCTGGCCGCCGCTGGGCGGCTGAAGCAGTTACTACTGCTGCTCTCTGAAGCTACTAATTGTTGCTGCTGTCCAGCGCTGCTACTAGTTGTTGCTGCTACCAACTGTTGATGAACCCCCATTTGTGAGCAACTAACAGCAGCAAAACAACAACTAAATAAAGTATATAGTGATAAAAATTATGTGGGCATGTTGTACTCTTGACAAGGTCCATTTTATTCTACTGGACCAAATTCCGATGCATGGATTAAATCAAAAAAAATCACAAAATGCATACTTTTGTTGATAGTAAAATACTCGTGTCACCGTAACTAAGTTTGAGCAAGTAATAGACATGGTACATGACCTAGACATGGCATCAACGTATATCGAATGATAGTGTAATTGATATAGAGCAAAACACATCTAGGAATCATCTCCATTTGAGTTATAGATCAATGTCAATGATCAAGCAAAGTTGGTTAATTTTAACAAGTTTCTGAAATTGCACTAAGTGCCCCTTTCCAAACAAAGTTTTGGTCAAGTAAATGAACTTCAATAAATTTGGTTTCCGTACCAGATTGTAGATCACAGAAAACTGGTAAACTTTCATATAGGGCAATAACTCGGCGGATGATCAGAACACCAAACCGTAGCCTCCCAAAGATAGCTAATTAATGTTTAAAATAATTTTTCAGACTTAGCCAATTTCAAAGAAATCCACAGAATAGACAATGACAGTGGGCCCCACTAGTCAGTTTGACCAGTCAAACAACTATTCTGAATAATGTTATATTAAATGATTAAATAAATTCTAAAATTGTTTAAAATGATTAAATCTTTGAAAATCAATATCTTTTAATCCGTGAGTCAGATGAAAATACTTTGTATATGAAAGTTGATCAGAAAAATGTAGCGGATACGAATACGCTACTTGTATACCCACCACACCCCTCTAACATACCGAACACGAGACTTTCCCCTTTCGGATCGTTTGTCCGGTAATTAACCGGAGCCGGTAAAACTTTCCGGATGAAAATGTTCCGAAAATGAAAGTTGTTCAGAATGGATCAACGAGCACGGATACACTATCCACATGTTTGTCAGATGTCTCTAACACTACATACATGGAACCTTCCCCCTCCGAATCATCTGTCCGGTAATCAACCCGTACTGATGAGTCATCCCGGATAAATTACCGCTCCTCCTAAAAATACTTAACACTGCGTTAGAACACCGCCAACACTGTGTTTGCCGTGTCTTGAATTTGTATTGCTATTATTGATATGTATTCATTGTTTCTTCCCCCTTATTCTTTGGTAGACTCCGACACTTCCGCCGACGACACCATTGCCGAGTACGACTACCTCGTCGACGATCGTACCCCTACTGTCGAGCTTCCATTCTCCTTCCCCATATATCTTTGACGATGGTGAGCAGAGCCATTCTCCTTCCCCATATATCGCATATCTTTGACGTATATTTCTTGCACTAGTCATTGATGCTGCTGCTATTATGTTAATTCCTATTCTGTTGCATAGCCTGTTTTTTTCTCCCCTTGATGTACCTTCAATATCCTATGTTGCCTATATAAATATAATATTCAGCAGTTAGCCTTGCGCATTGTTAGTCAACTAGGATTAGATAGCGGGTCCTGATCGCTCTGGGGAGTGAACGCGGATATAATTCATTATAAATGCAATAGGTACGGTACATGTAACAGCCCAGTTTTCACAAAAAATTAAAAAAATTGTTTTCGGTGTGAATTGTTTGATTGTCTGATTTGTTTGCGGTGTTTGCATCCCCGATTTATCGATCGGCGATTATTTTCCCCCTCCTATCTCGTATCGGACGGAGACCGACCCTTTCCACCCTGACACTCGACCTTTGCGACACCGGGTTTCACCCGATCACCGTCGCGAAAACCGCACGAGACCAACCACAGCCAACGGAACGAAAACCTCGTTTAATAATTAAACGGGTTATTTTATAGCGCGCCGGAAAGTGTTTTCAGAACGGTCCCAGCGCGAGGTGAACGCCTCCGGCTCGACACACTGATCGCGCAGTTCGAAGTTTTACCCGAATCGGAGGTACTGCGGACCCCCGACAGTCAGAAACGTGAGCACCGCGCGCGAGAGAGAGAAACCGGAGATGTTTTTGCAAACTGCCAGCCACCGGGGCTATATAAAGACCACCCCACCACTTAGGGTTTTCCCTAAGCACCTAGGCAGCCACCAGCCCCCAGATCTGAGATATTTTACCCCATTTTCGCACAATTTAGCCCCAAATTTTAGCAAACCCTAGCTCAGATCTGTTTGGAGCCGTTCGATCGCAGATCGGAGGGCTACGGGCGCGCCACGTAGTCTCTCTCTCTCCTCCCATCTCTCCAACCGCATCCAGCCCGTGGAGCTTCTCGGTCCGCCGGCCGCCTCCACTCCGGCCAGGCCGCCGGCGGCGACCCCCGCAGCAGCCGCCGCACCCCTCTTCCTCCTCCCTCCTTCCTTCTCTCTCCCTTCTCCTCCTTCTCTTCTCACCCGTCGCCCTCTTCTCCCTCCAGGACGAAGCCGCCCCTGCCATGAAGCTTGGACCTCCCCGCGCCAGCACGAGAGGCCGAGGCAGAAGTCGCCCCCTCCAACGGCGACCAGAGCCCCGAGCCGCCTCCGCCTTCCTCTCCTGTGCCGCGCCTCCGGTGGCCGGCCGGCGAGCCATGCAGCGGCGCCGCCGTGGCCCGTGCTGGATCGGGAGAGGCAGAGCCTCCCGCTCGCTGCGCTCCAACCGCCATGGGCCAGCCGGCCAGATCTGGCCTCCCAGGCCGCGACCCGCCAGCCTCCACAGCCCAGCAAGCCCTAGCCCAGCCAGGCCACTCCAGCCAGATGGGCTCGGCCCAGTTGGGGTGAGGCCCGCATGCCTTTTTTTTCCTGAGATCTCTGTTATTTTTGCTAAGTCTGTGTTAATTTTGCTGCTGATTCGATTTCGCGTTGACGATAGCAAGCGATACGTAGCCCGGATGACTTCGCGCCCAAAAGACGAATTGTTTAGAATTGCGTGCTCTAGCTTTCATCTTTTGTGAGCATTTGCATTAGAGGTCATCTTGATTGTGTAATTGTGTGCTGAAGTGGGCATCAGGCCGTTAAACTGCTACTTTTCCTGTTAGATGCTGCTGTTATTAATTTATTGCAACTTTGCTTGATGATTGTAACAAATCCATGAGGCATATTGCATTGATTCCTTTTGCGTTGCGTTAAGCAATGTTTCTACTCCAGTTTCATGCATTCACATGCCATATTTGCTTGCTGCATCATGTTTATATCTTGCTCCAAAGTAGCTATCCTGATGTTATTGTGTTGTTGTTGCTGAAACTGTTATTTTGTTGCAACTTCGGGTGACGATTGCTTCGCAACCGTTTATCGGAATTGAGTGATTCCAATTGCATATTGTTAAGCATCATGTCTACTTTCATCCCATGTATTGCTATGTCATGTTGCTGCACTTTTGCATATATATTTACCCCTGTTTTTACAGCATGTGTGCATAGCTTGTCTTGCTTATATCTTTTTAACCGTAACTCCGTTTGGAGTGTGCCTTATATGTAACTTGATTAGTTTTTCGTGTACTTTGTGTTTATGCTATTGTTTGCTGTTGTTAACCAACCTAAAATATGGTTTAGGTCAGAACAGTACCAAATCTTTTAATCATCGTGCGGCACTTAGTGTTATGCCATGTTTAGGATGTGCCTCACTTAAATTGACTAGCATAGATAGTTTACTTTGTGCTTCACCTTTTGCCATGTTTGTCTGCTTTGCCATGCTTGCTTGAGTTGTCATGTTAATAACCGTTGGTTGATCACCTGTAGCTAAGCAACTTGAACCACCGTAAACGTGCGGTATTCGTCGTGTGTGACCGATACCCCACTTAAACTGTTAGTAACCGCTCTCGACGGTAGGTGCGATGTCTCGTGTTACTTCTTGTTGATGCTTTCTCGTGTTTGCCCCGTAGTAATAGAGTGCTTGCTCGTTGATTTCTTTCCAGTGTTTATCGTCTTGTGTGCTTCCGCGGGTACCTCTCGGAGACGATGCGAGCGTGCGATCGACTACACCTTCAGAATCCGACTTATCAACAGGCAAGGACTATGCATTACTTATGATCCATTCTATTTCAACCAGCGGTTTGCATGCTAGTCTAGGTTAGGTTCGATGTTTGATCCTACCACATGTTTACAGCCTCTTTCAAACAGATACAGCCATGTCCCCTCCCAGCAAACCTTGTACTGCTATGTTACTTTTGCTCGTTGCTCAGACCCTGCTTAGTATGCATGCTTAGGATGCTACGATGTTACCCTGTTACTCCTTGGGTTGGGATATCACATTATTATATTGTTGTTGATGATATGATTATTATAATGTTGACTATATTCAACGAAGGATGGAAGGTCCAGGCTATCCCGCCCCGACGCTTTGTTCCATTCGAGTCACCTAGGATCCGAGTTCCGGGTATTGGTTTTAAGACTGAGCGTGCCTAACCGCGTGTGGGATTTTATGGGGTCCCCTTTTCTTACCTACCTAGCTTCAAACATTTCTAGTGGTGGCCCAAGCTGATTTACCATTTGAAATCGTGTGTGTGCTGGTCAGCTGCCAGTTGTTTTCAAACCAACCCGGACCATTAAGGACTTAATTCCCTTGCTGGCCCACCTTGTTCAGCTGAGGACCCGGTTTCCCATGTGTGATTAACCGGCTATCCAAACCTGCGACAGACGGTAGAGACCAGATCGAGAGAGCGGCCGGCTCCTGAGATGGATGTCGACTCACCGGGGGCCACCCGGATTTGTTCGTTGTTAGTTAGAGGGACCTGTCGTTTCGGATCTCTTGGAACTAAATCATAAAATGGTTTCCTGTGATGGGTAGTAACTGAGAGAGATGGACGTGCGTGCGGAGCCTCGTAATGGGCAGTTGGTACACCCCTGCAGGGTTAAATCTTTTCGAGAAGCCGTGTCCACGGTTATGGACGACTTGAGACCTACTCCTTGTTCATAGACAACAACAACTGAGATAATCTTAACAACTTGATCAACGTGTGTGTGTGCCTTGACTGCTTCTTCTTTGTCGGGATGCGAAGAGGAGGACAAGGATAGGATAGGTGTTATGATTGTGAGAGTAGTTGATAGCAAGACTTGTTGGAGGCGATTCCTCATCGAATGCTTGGCTTCTTATCTTACTCTCTAGATCGTTAGCCACTTCATAAATGCTAGTGCGGCAGCAACCTCACCACTTACCTCTTCCTTACCGTAAACTACTAGTTGTCCTAGAATGACGAGTGATGAAGTCCTTGCTGGGTCTGATGACCATTACAGTTGGATGCTGAGTACCTCTGTACTCATGATACTACCCCCAAACTCTTTTCAGGGTTCTTGATCGACAACAGGTATGGTGACCGACGTTTCACGTGGAGACTCGACGACGACTAGTTAGGCGGATCCCGGCGGAGGGCCTGGACCCGTGTGGTTATGGGATCGATGTTTTTCTCTTTGCCATTAGGCATTTGATTGTAGTCTGTACTCAGACATGTATCTTCCGTTGTTGTATTGTATTTGAGGCAGTTGTATGCCGATTGTATGAGATGTTGTATCCTTGTATCTGTAATGTTGTGATATCATGTTGGAAATCCGGGGCATATGACTTCGTCATATGTCGCGGTGGGACCGATATGTGCTTCGTCCCCGGATCTGGATGGAAACGTCTAGATCTGGAACAGTACCGCATATCGGGCCTTACAGTACAGAGCAGACACCCAAGGGAACCTACAATGGAGAGACTATCCGAGTCACTTCAAGTTTGACTTACGAGTGGATGGACTCGTAATTCATCTCGTTGCCGGTTCGGTAGCGTAGCACCACCGGGATGATACGAGGATATTCCTCTTTAGTTCATTCCGCTGATGTCTCGGTCGAACTTCTTCAAGTGTACTATCGAGGGTGATTCCTCCTGGTTTCACTTGATGGTAGGCACCTGAATCAACTGGTGTCCTTAAAGGTAAGTAGTCGGGTGACCCAACGGTGCCCGCGAGAGGTATTGTATCGGAGCGGTAGGACAGGCGGATACGATCGTGGGCCTGGTCCTTGCTCGTTGGCCGTGAGATACCAAACCACGAATGTCGAGCTCCTCCATAGGCACACGCGAGACAAGGTAAGGAGTCGGTTCACCTTGTTGGTAACCGCGTGCTTTGAAGGGACGACAGGGCAGGCACCGATGCAATGGTGGTCCTGACTATTGTTCGTTGTCCATTGTGTTAACTAGTCAGGCAACGATAACGGTTGTCCGCGAGATAATAATAAAACGACTAATGGTTCAGGTGGATGACTTGAGAGGCCGCAAAGGCCTGTACGCGCTACCTTCACGTGGGATTGCGGTGTGGGCCCTCCGCGTTGTGGTCTCGTTTGAAAGCTCTGAAAGACGTCCAGTTACAGCATTCTGGTTGGGTCGGATCGTGTTGTGGCACTGGATCCACTTGGCGCACAACGACCGGGAGAGCGGGGGGCAACGGCCCAAGACCCCCTTGCGCTTAGGACTGTAGACCGACGGGGACCTCTCTGATGAGCCGTAGGATGGGCCTCGGCGTGTCGGATAGCCTCGGTGGGGCATTCCCTAACAAGGTGTACGGCACCCTGGAGATCCGAGCATGCAGGCTTAGTAGTAGTGCACCCCTGCAGGGAAGATTATCTATTCGAATAGTCGTGTCCACGGTAACAGGACGCTTTCTGCTGAAGCCAGATCCTACTACTACAAACTATTACTATTAATATGTTGGTTCCGGTTTCTCTTCCTCGCCGGGAAGTCGAGGAAGGGATCTCGCAGGCATTGATTTTTGTTAATAATTACAACTTACTATTATACAATGCTACAACAACTTCTGTTGCATTCTTACTTTATGCGTTATATATAACTGTTGGCTATTCTCTTCTCATGCTGCAAGAATCGCGTGAAGATACTAGTCTTTGATAGGCCTAGCTTCTCATCCTTATTCTAGTTTTCTGAAGTTCAGTCCACTATATAGCCTCCCCTTTCCATTGGATACCAATGCATAAATGCTTAGTAGACGGACGTAAGACTCGCGGGTATGCTAGATACCCACCCTTGCTTTATTTCCCACCTTTATTTTATATACCCGGATTGATGCAACAAGACGCTGGTGCCTAGGAGCAGGAGATCCCCAATGTCGACCACCACAACGTGATGACCCCAGATGCCTTCTACGACATGGAGATCACCGACGACCAGGAGTAGTTTGGAGGTTCCCAGGCAGGAGTCCTCGCCTTTTCGATCGTTGTTGATTTTGTGCTAGCCTTCTTAAGGCAATCTTGTATTTTCGTGTCTGTACTCATATACTATTGCTTCCGCTAACTTTGTGGTCTCGAGTTGTTTTATTCGAGCCCTCGTGGCCCCTGGCTTGTAATATATACACCTTGTATTATTTTTATTTCTAGAGTTGTGTTGTGATATCTTACCGTGAGTCCCTGATCTCGATCGTGTACCTTGCGTGTATGATTACTGTACATGATCATAAATCGGGGGCGTCACAATGCGCAAGGATAACCAAACCCCCATACACTCCTCCTCGGGGTACTCGTCTCTTTGTGAACCTCCCGATTAGATAGAGAGTTACCGATAATAAGTGCATGAGTTCTTCGGACTAATGCGAGTATTCGATTGTTGGCACTTCCACCTTCCCATATTTTGCTAGCCTCTTAGGTACCGTGCATTTCCCTTTCTCGCCTCTAGATTTGGCGCATACTTCGCCGGTGCATCCAAACCCTTGGCACAATACGCTCTGTCCTCATAAACCTCCCTATATCTTCCTCAAAACAGCCACTATACCTACCTATCAAGGCATTTCCATAGCCTTTCCGAGATACATTGCCATGCAACATCCGCCATCTCATGACTTGATCTTCATGTCATACATGCTTTTGCTTGATCGAGGAGCTGCATGATAGTTGAGCTTTGCCCTTATTATTGCTACATGACGCGCTAGTATCATTGCATATCCTGCTACACTGGCAGAGGCATACATTTGCATACATCATGATAGTTTTCATTATTCTTTATGTTTGAGTACTTCTTGTAGCGTGTGAAGATTTTCTATATTCTTGTAAAATATAGAGTGTTTCCCTTAAGTGAGAAAAAGATCCCAAAGAGGACAAATTAAAAGATCCCAAAGAAGACAAATGAGAGAAATATAGAAAGAGCCAAAGAGGCCACAAAAATACAAAAAAATAGAAAAAGGAGAAAAAAGAAATAAAAAGAGATAAGGGGGCAACACTACTATTCCTTTTGAAAGATCCACACTCGTACTCCATTGCTATACTTGTACTCCATAGATATTATCATTCGTGCATAACTATGTGGGGACCCTTACACTATAGAACTTGGCTTGCATATTCCAAGGATGAGCCTCCTCAAATGAGCTCTAGGTCTTCATGCGCAAGCAAGTTGGATGTACCACCACTAGTTCCATTAGAGAGCTTACATTAGCTCACATGTGCATCCGTTGCATGAATAATCCCTACTCCTCACATCATATCTATCATTTGGCCTTCTCTCGCATATGATTGTCCTCGTTGATGTGAGCCTTTCAAACCTTTTTTGTCTTCCCTCCCCATCATTTATCTCTTTTCCATCCTAAGTGTCAACGTATCTTGCTCGTGCTCATCCATTGCATGAGTGCTCAAATTCGAAAGGGAGAGGATGGATTTGACTTGTACCTGACTAGTGGTCTGGGGATAAGTCAAAATAAGATCCCGAAGGAGACCAAGTGTGAAGTTTTAGTAGATTGAGTTCTCAATTAAACTATATATATATTTACTCTCTTAATCCCATCTCCCGTTGCTTGCACGCAAACACCATTTGGAGACATTCGAGTCACGGATGGCGAAAGCTCTTGCACCTTTATGTTTATACTTTGCTAGAATTAATGCTAAGACTCTTGCTTGTTATTGTCTTGACTTTAATTGCATATCTTACTTGCTTTACTTTGAAGTTACTATATGTGTGTGTAAGCATTTCACCACAGCAATTATCTGTGTTATCATTTACCTACTCGAGGACAAGCAGGAATTAAGCTTGGGGATGTTGATAAGTCCCAAACGTATCTATAATTTATGCTGTTCCATGCACTTTTATATGATATTGCTACATGTTTTGCTACACTTTTATATCATTTTACACATATTTGGACTAACCTACTGATACGTCCCAAACGTATCGATAATTTCTGCTCGCTCCATGCATGTTTTGTGTGATATTGCTATGATCTAGATACACTTTCATACACTTTTGATCATATTTGGACTAACCTATTAACTCAGTGCACCCCAGTGCCAGTTTCTATTTTCTGCTGTTTTTGTATTTGAGGTTTTCCCATTATTAAAAGTGTTCAGAAAATTCCGGGAAAATATATAAAAATCACCGTTATAGAAGCTTCCTTACGCCCGAAGGGGGGCCAGAGGGGACCCACCTGGTGCCTAGGTGGACAGTGGGCGTGGACTAGGGGGTGGTCGCACCGGGAGGTCGCCTAGACTCCTAGTGTCCCCCTGGCTGCCCCCCTTGGCCCTTATTTTTACTCGCGACGCGAAAACCCTGATTCCAGACCCCTTTTCTCCAGAAGCAATTCCGATCTCCGCCGCCATCGCTGACAAGCTTCGGGGGACTAGAATTCCTGTGCCGGGACGGGGAAGTGCCCCCGGATTCATCTCCATCGACGTTGCTTCCTCCCTCCATGATGCCGGAGTAGTCCCTACTCGGGGATGAGGTTTCTACCAGTAGCTATGTGGTCAATTCTCTCTCCCATGATGTGATCTTCGTTGTGATCATAGGCAATGTTAATCTAGGGTGATCCCATGATATAACCCCTTCCTCTATGTATTGGATTGATGTACTCACTTGATCTTATCTAGTATAATCCCCGAGACCATGGTGACAGCGGTCTATTGGACATGGATTAGAAGAATATTTTCATGAGTGATTTCCTCTTTTGTGTGTTGATTTAAGATTGAGATTCTCTTGGTGCTTGTCTTTGACTATCCTTGAGATATGTTGTGGTGATTGTGGTACTCTCTTTGGATGGCCGCGGTGACCTTGGGAAATCCATAGATTGAGAACTACGAACTTTGAGGTGTGCTTTTGTACATAATTCTCGTCTTCTCCTGACCACAAAGGAATGACCTCCGAGTGTGTCTCCATTGCATGTTTTATGGGAAATATCATGTGATTAGACTATGTTAATGTTGTTGAGAATTTCCACTAGTGAAAGTATGAAGCCTAGGCCTTGTTTCCACCATTGTTAGACCGTTTGTGCTCACTTTTGTCAGTTGTTTGTTTGCTGAACTTTTTATTACAGATTTATATTACTTTTCTTTGCAACACCTATCACCCATATTTTACCATCTCTTCGCCGAACTAGTGCACCTATACAACTCCTAGTTGTATTTGGTGTGTTGGGGACACAAGGGACTTCTTGTATCTTAATTTCAGGGTTTCTTGAGAGAGACCATCTTCAACCTCTACTTCCCTGAGTTCGATAAACCTTAGGTCATCCACTTGAGGGAAATTGTTGCTGTCCTACAAACCTCTGCGCTTGGAGGCCCAACATAGTCTACAAGAATAGAAGCGTGTGAAGAGATCAAGCTATTTCTGGCGCCGTTGTCGGGGAGGTAAGTGTTGAAGGTATATCTTTAGATCTTGCAATTAAATCTTTTCGTTTCTTGTTTTTATTTTCATTAGTTAGGAAAACAAAAACAAAATTATGAGAGAGCTTTATGAGCTCTACCTTGAGTTGGGACATGAATTGTTTGAAGAGAAAATCAAAAATCCTATGGAGCTTTATTATTTGCACAACACTCATGATAGTAGCAATGTTATTAGTATGTCTTCTTTGAATACCTTTGATCCTAATGTAATGCAAAGCTATAAGCTTGGGGATGCTACGTTTTATGAAGATGATCTTTTTAGCACCTCCCCCCCAAGTTTTGATGATGAAATTTATTTTGATGATACTTTGCCTCCTATCTATGATGATTATTGTGATGACACTTATGCTATAAATAATGAATGTTTGGAAGTGTATCATGATAAGAATGATTCATGTGATAGCTATTTTCTTGAGTTTGCTCCCACTATTACTAATGATAAGGATTTTGCTTATGTGGAGAGTAACAACTTTCTATGCTTGTGGATCATGATAAGAATTTTTTATGTGATACTTATATTGTTGAGTTTATTCATGATCCTACTGAAAATTATTATAAGAGGGGAACATATGCTTATAGATATTTCAATAATATGAAGTTCCCTCTCTTTATGTTGAAGGTTTTGAAGTTGCACTTATTTTGGATTCCTATGCTAATATCTTTATGCTTCAATGAGTTATTTCTCTACAAGATCCCTTTGCATAGGAAGCATGTTAGACTTAAATGTGTTTTATATTTGCTTCTTGATGCTCTCTTTTGTTGTTCAACTCTTATTCCTGCGAGAGCATCACTAAAATCTTAAGCCTATCTTTATGGCTATAAAGAAAGAGCTCTAGGGAGACAACCCTTGTTATCTTTACTTTGAGTTTTTACTTTCAGTTTTTAGTGGTCTTGATGATTGTTACTACTGTAGAAACATCATTGTATCTTTATTTTCAAGCTTTGTGCCAAGTTATAGCATCATATGACAAGGGAAGTGAAAGTTGTGACATGCTGTCCAGAAAACAGATTCTGTCCTCGTTACGGGAAAAATCAGATTAAATCAGAAGTCCATATTTTTGAGCTGAATTTTTTACACAGCGTTCTCTATACAATCACGGAAATTTCGTATGTTCTAAGTTTTTTTATTTGAGTTGCAGAAGTACCCCTAAAAAATTCTTTACTACCTGTTGTTCTATTTTTCACAGATTTTGCCACGTTTTATCTCTCCTAACTTTTGCAAACCTTAAGATTGCTTTTTCTTTGCAAAAACCTTTTGGAAATCTTGAGAAACAGTAGATCTTCAAGAATATTCTTATATCCAGTGGGGAAATATTATGTTGTTAAGGGTACTAACCTCTCTAATCAACTTATGATGAGTTATGTATGAAGGGAGTTTTCAAGTGTGCGATGGAAGATGATGAAAGAAGATTCGGGAGTCTCAAGCTCTCAAGCTTGGGGATTCCCCCATGCATCCCCAATAAATATTCAAGGAGACTCAAGCGTCTAAGCTTGGGTATGCCCTCGTGCATCCCCTTCTCCATCAACAATCATCAGTTCGTCCTTCGTCTTACTATATTTTTATCACTTCATGCGTTATGTGCTATGCTTGGAGTGTCTCGCTCTTAGATTTTATTTTTAGTTTTCTTTAGCTTTACTTGATGTTCATAACAAGTGAGATCCCGTCTTACTTTGTGTGGGAGAGAAACACACTCCACTTTCAAAATCTAGAACACATCATAGGATTCTTCTTGCCTATCTTTTTGCTGTTGTGTGTTCTCTATCTTTTCGTAGCTACTGCCATGTTTAGTTTTAGTTTTAGCTTGTCTTTAGCAAGAGCCTTGGATTTTTTTAGTTTGTTTCTGGAACTCTCTTTAGTTTTCATGTTTATCTTGTAAAGAGAGTTGGCTGTTGCACTGAGTTATGTCTTGTCTTGAGAGAAGGTAATTGAGGTTGCTATTTAATTTTAGTAGTAACTTGCAATAGTTTTGAGGTATTGATGTGAGTAATGTTTGAACTTTTGGTGTCAAGAGCTCTAGACTATTAGTGATAGGTGTCGTATTTTGAGCAATCCGTGTTTATTTTCAAAAACCTACAAAACTAGTTGAGAACTCTAGCTACTAGATGGATCGCTAATCTTTGGAGGGATCAGATATTAGAGTACACTCACGTACCATGAGTCGAGGATGTGCAAGGATAACCAAAACCCCATACACTCCTCCTCGGGGTACTTGTCTCTTTTTGAAACTCCTTATTAGATTGAGAGTTACCGATAATAAGTGCATGAGTTCTTCAGACTAATGTAAGTATTGAAAGTTGACCCTTCCACCTCCTCATATTTGCTAGCCTCTCCTGTGTCGTGCATTGCCTTCTTCTCACTCCGAGAGTTGGCGTCCACCTTCGACGGTACATCCAAACCCTTGGCATGATACGCTCTGTCATCATAAACCTCCTTATATCCTTCCTCAAAACAGCCACCATACCTACCTATCAAGGCATTTCCATAGCCTTTCCGAGATATATTGCCATGCAACATCCACCTCTTCATGACTTGATCTTCATGTCATACATGTTCCTGCTACACTGGTAGAGGCATACATTGCATACATCATGATAGCTACATCTTCTTTATGTTTTGAGTACCTTGTAAAGTGTGAAAGATCTTCTATACCCTCTTGTAAATTAGAGTGTTGCCCTTAAGTGAGGAAAAGATCCCAAAGTGGACAAATCAAAAGATCCCAAAGAGGACAAATGAGAGTTACATAGAAAGAGCCATGGAGGCCACCAAAAAATAGAAAATAGAAAAAAGGAGAAAAGGAAATAAAAAGAGAGAAAGGGGCAACACTACTAACCTTTTGAAAGATCCACACTAGTACTCCCTCTTATCCTTGTACTCCATAGAGATTATCATTCATGCATATAGCTATGTGGGGACCTTCACACTATAGAACTTGGCTTGCATATTCCAAGGATGAGCCTCCTCAAAAGAGCTCTAGGTCTTCATGAGCGATCAAGTTAGATGCACCCCCCACTAGTTCCATTGCAGAGCTTTTTAGCTCATATGTGCATCCGTTGCATGACAATCCCTACTCCTCACATCATATCTATCATTTGGCCTTCTTGCCTATGATTGTCCTCATTGATGTGAGCACTTCTCACCCTTTTTATCTTCCTCCTCGCCATATTTCTCTCTTTGCCATCCTAAGTGTAAACTCTCGTGCTTACGCTCATCCATTGCATGAGTGCTCAAAATATCGAAAGGGAGTGGATCAAATTGACTTGTACCTGGCTAGTGGTGTGGGGACGAGTCAAGATAAGATTTCAAAGAAGACCAAGTGTTAAACTTTAGTATATTGAGTTCTCAACACAAAAATACCTTTTTCTCGTATTCCCTATCCCCCTTCTTGCACGCAAACACCATCTGGAGACATTCGAGTCACGGACAGCAAGAGCTCTTGCACCTAATGTTCTTTCGTTGCTTGTTTACAGATTCTTGCATATTATGACTTGAATTGAATCACATACCTTGATTGCTTTACTTTCAAAGTTCTTATATGGTTTCTAGCATGTCCCACATAAATTATGCTTGTTATCATTTACCTACTCGAGGACGAGCAGGAATTAAGCTTGGGGATGTTGATACGTCCCAAACGTATCGATAATTTATGCTCGCCCCATGCATGTTTTGTGTGATATTGCTATGATCTAGATACACTTTCATACACATTTGATCATATTTGGACTAACCTATTAACTCAGTGCACCCCAGTGCCAGTTTCTGTTTTCTGCTGTTTTTGTATTTCAGGTTTTCCCATTATTAAAAGTGCTCAGAAAATTCCGGGAAAATATGTAAAAATCAGCGTTCCAGAAGCTTCCTTACGCCCGAAGGGGGCCAGAGGGGCCCCACCTGGTGCCTAGGTGGCCAGTGGGCGCGGCCTAGGGGGTGGATGTCGTGGGAAAGTCACGGCAGATGTCCGTAGAGTCGGACTTATCATGGGACCTTTGCTGCGAGGCGAATTCGAGGAGAGAGTCGACATAGACACGGGACTCGGCGGTTTACCCAGGTTCGGCCCCGTCGATGCGGTAAAGATCTACTCCTGCTTCTTGACTATTGTGGGATCGACTCCTCAATAGGAAGAGCCGATCTTATCGATTACAGTGATGATGTTTCGCGACCTTAGTCTCGTGGAGATCTAGGTTATAGCGAGAATTGTCTAGTCCTGGCTTGAGGTAAGTTCTGGCTCTGGCTCCCGTGGACCTCAGCTTATAAAGGTGTCGGGTCCCGGGATTCCGAGAGTCCGGCCCCTACACGATGTGGAGTTCTACTCTACTTTACAAGTTTGCTACGTGCTATACAAGGTAAGTCGAATTCCTTCTAGGGCTTCAGTCTTCACGCTTGGCACGTCAGACTCCTGGCCGGGTCTTCTTTGTGGGCCTTCATATGTAAGTCGGCCCAGAGGTTTCTAATGCCGGGTCTATGGGCCTGATCTATCCCCCCGACATTAGCCCCCAGGATTGTTATGATGCTTTAGTCTTCATAGCAACCTTCTTTATTTTCTTCATTGCCGCCGGCTCTTCATGGATCAAGGGTCGTCTTTATGCTTGGCGTTGATTGGGATTCGGAGTCGTCTCTCTTCAATCTTGCTTTTGGTTCCTTTATCTCCATGAAGTCGACTCTTATGGTTGAGTCGACTAATATTTCCAGAGTCGTCGTGGACAGTAATGAATCTGACCTCCAAATGTTTCTTTGAGGGAATTTGAACGGCCTGCCTCGATTTCGGTGGCACAATTAATGCTTCCTAAGTTATTCACAAAAATCGAGGGATTTTCTGCCTTTTAGCTGGCGGTTGGCGACGCCTCGGGTTTCGAGCAGAGGTCCTTTTATAAATAGACCCACGTCCCCATCCATTCACATCGTCCCATTCACATCTTCTCTTCTCCTTCCTCGCGCACCGGAGAACAAGAAACGTTTGCCTTCGTCTCCATTCCGAGCCGTTCCTCCTTCATCGTTCGCTAATACGGTGAGGATCTCTCACTCCTCGTTGGTTACCCCAAGTGGAAGGTGAGATGTAGCGTAACAGCAAATTTCCCTCGGTAAAGATACCAAGGTTATCGAACCAGTAGGACTCCAAGAGATACAAGAAGGTGTCACGGCGCTTGACGTGGACCTGCACACAGATACAGATAACTTTGCTCCCAACGAGTACAGAGGAGTTGTCAATTCCTCCGGCCTTGCTGTTTACAAAGGATGAACGCAAGAGATAAAGATAATGGCAACTTAAAGTAAACTAAGGATGTAAACAGTGATACGAAGATGGACCGGGGTCCCGTGATTTTCACTAGTGATGTCTCTCTCCCAAAAGACGATAAAAGTGCTAGCGAGGTAAACAAATCATAGCTGGGCAATTGACAGAATTATGAAGGCACCGCAATGCTAACTATGCTGCAAAGAAAGGAAGGGCTCAAAAGAAATGGGCAGTACGCCAAGGTAAGTAGACCGAAATCCATCTGCATCTACTATGAATCATCCACCTTGAGATATCTATCCAGAACATCTCGCTGGTATTAAGTTGCGAATCCCACCCAAAGTGTAAATCCAAAGCAACAGACAACTGCATTAAAAGAACTTTGCGTAAAGTAAACAATCCTTGCATCCGCGGATACAAGCACCGTTGTTTTATCCCTGGTGGCAACAACACATCCCCTAGTCTCATGTTTCTGTCACTCAAGCTAGACATCAAGGGGCTGAACCCACAATCAAGCATAACGCTCCCTCTTGGAGTTGCAACAAAATACTTGGCCAAAGTAAAATACGGCAACGGAGAACATGCAAGAATTTACTCAAGAACAAAATATAAAAGACAAGAACCAAATATATTACTCATCACAATCTGAACATAGTCTCATAATCCATCAGATCCCAACAAACTCAGCATAGCAACGGCAGAAAATTACAAAGGTGCCTCGATCATGTGAGGCAGCTCACAAGGTCTTCAAAGTGGAGGCACAAAGAGGGGAGAGGAACATCACATAGCTACTGGTCACGGACCCATGGTCCAAGGGAAACTACTCACGGTACATACGGGAGGTGTCCATGGCTATGGATGGTCTCCCGGAGGGGGTAGCTTCTCCCGGCAGGGTGCCGGAGCAGCTTCTCCAGGCAGCCCCGATCTTGAAACGGCGGCGGCGGCGGATTAGAGGCGAGATTGCGGAAAAAGAGATCGAGATTAGGGGTTTCCACCCCGAGGGCTAAATATAGGCGGAGGGGATTTCGAGGGGACCCACCAGGCAGCCAGGAGGCCTCCTGGCGCGGCCTAGGGTGGGTCCGCGCCACGGACCCTCCTGGCCTCCTGGTGGTGGCCCCCCTCCGCTGCCTTGGTTATTCCGGAAGCTTCCGGGTCGCTTTTTTTTCTGATTTTTCCGGATTTTTTGGAGCACTTTTAATGGACGGAAAACCTGGAATACAAAAACAGCAGAAAACAGCAACTGGCAGCTGGGTGCACTGGGTTAATAGATTAGTCCAAATATGCTCAAAAGTGTATGAAAGTTCAAGCAAAACATGGCAAAGTCACCCAAAACATGCATGGAGCAAGCAGAAATTATGGATACGTTTGGGACGTATCAACATCCCCAAGCTTAATTCCTGCTCGTCCTCGAGTAGGTAAATGATAACAAGCATAATTTATGTGGTGACATGCCACACAACCATATAAGATCTTTGTAAGTAAAGCAATCAAAGGATGTAATTCAATTCAAGTCTTAACAAGCAAGAGTCTATATTAGCATTGACACAAGCAACAAAAGAACAAAAGGTGCAAGAGCTCTCGCTGTCCGTGACTCGAATGTCCCCAGATGGTGTTTGCGTGCAAGCACGGGACTGGGAAAAGAGAGAAAAAAGGTTGTTGAGAACAACTATCTACTAAAGTTTGACACTTGGTCTCCTTCGGATTCTTATCTTGACTCGTCCCCGGACCACTAGCCAGGTACAAGTCAAACTGATCCACTCCCTTTCGATATTTTGAGCACTGATGCAATGGATGAGCGTGAGAAAGAAAGTTGACACCTAAAAGGAGAAACAGAAAGAAGGTGGAGGAGGAAGACAAAAAGGTGTGAAAGGCTCACATCAATGAGGACAATCATAGGCGAGAGAAGGACATATGATAGATACGATGTGAGGAGTAGGGATTGCCATGCAACGGATGCACATGTGAGCTAAAAGCTCTCCAAGGGAACTAGTGGGGTGCATCTAACTTGCTTGCTCAAGATGACCTAGAGCTTGTTTGAGGAGGCTCATCATTGGAATATACAAGCCAAGTTCTATAGTGTGAAGGTCCCCACATAGCTATATGCATGATGATGATCTCTATGGAGTACAAGGGATAGAGGATGAAGTACTAGTGTGGATCTCTCAAAAGGAATAGTAGTGTGCCCCCTTCTCTCTTTTTTATTTTTATTTTTCTCTTTTTTCTATTATTTTGTATTTTTTTGGTGGCCTCAATGGCTCTTTCTATTTAACTCCCATTTGTCCTCTTTGGGATCTTTTGATTTTGTCCTCTTTGGGATCTTTTCCTCACTTTAGGGGCAACACTCTATATTTTACAAGAATATAGGAGATCTTTCACAATTTACAAAGGTACTCACATAAAGAAGATATAACTATCATGATGCAAAGGTATGACATGAGGATCAAGTCATGAGAAGGTGGATGTTGCATGGCAATGTATCTCGGAAAGGCTATGGAAATGCCTTGTACGTAGGTATGGTGGCTGTTTTGAGGAAATATATAAGGAGGCTTATGATGACAGAGCGTATCGTGCCAAGGGTTTGGATGCACCGGCGAAGTATGCGCCAACTCTCAAGGTGAGAAAGGGCAATGCACGGTACCGAAGAGGCTAGAAAAAGTATAGGTGGGTGGAAGTGTCAACTTTCGAATACTCACATTAGTCCGAAGAACTAATGCACTTATTATCGGTAACTCTTATCAGGGGGTTCACAAAGAGATATGTACCCCGAGGAGGAGTGTATGGGGGTTTGGTTATCCTTGCGCATCCTCGACTCCTGGTACGTGAGTGTTCTCTAATATTCGAACCCTCCAGAGGTTAGTGATCCATCTAGTAGCTAGAGTTCTCAACAGGGGTTTTTGGTTTTCGAAAAACACACGGATTGCCCAAAATACGACATCTATCACTAATAGGCCCGAGCTCTTGACACCAAAAGTTCAAACATTACTCTAGTAAATACCTCAACACTATTTCAAGTTACTACTACAAAGAGAAAAGCAACTTCAACTACCTACTTCTAGTCAAGACACAAAACTCAGTGCACCAGGAAAACTCTCTAAATCGATAAAACATGCAACCTATAGAAAGTTCAACCTAAAACAAAGGAAAAGCTCTAGAAAAACTAAAGCACTACAACTAAACAGAGCAGCAGCTAAGAAAATAAAAAGAACAACTCACAGCTAAAAGAAAAAGCATGCAAATCCTATGAGGAGTTCTAATTCAAGCGGAGCGTGTAATTCTCCCACACAAAAAAGTAAGCTGGGATCTAACTTGTTACTACAGCAAACAAAGCAAAAACAAACCTAGAAAAGTAAAGAGCGAAACGCTCCAAGTATAGCACATAACGCATGAAGCAATAAAAATATAGTGCAACGAGAGACGAACTGATAATTGTTGATGAAGAAGGGGATGCTCGGGGGCATCCCCAATCTTAGACTCTTGAGTCTCCTTGAATATTTATTGAGGGTGCACATGGTCATCCCCAAACTTGAGCGTTTGACACTCCGGGATCTTCTTTCATCATCTTCCATCGCACACTTGAAAACTCTCTTCATACATAACTCATTGTAGACTGATTAGAGAGGTTAGTACCCTAATAAAATAATTTTTCCTTTGCTGTAAATAAATATAATCTTGAGAAGCTACTGTTTCTCAAGATTGACAAAAAGTTTTTGCAAAGAAAAAGCAAGCTTAAGGTTTGCAAAAGTAAGGAGAGACAAAACGTGGCAGAATCTGTGAAAAACAGAACAGCAGATAGAAACGAATTTTTTAGGGGTACTTCTGCAACTCAAATAAAAAAACTCAGAATATACACAAGTTTGGTAATTGTATAGAGCACGCTGTGTAAAAATTTCAGCTCAAAAAGATGAACTGAGATTTTTCCATGACTTTTCTAGTCACGAGGACAGAATCTGTTTTCTGGACAGCATGTCACAACTTTCACTTCACTTGTCGTATGAGGCTATAAAAGGCACAAAGCTTAAAAAGTAAAGATACAATGATGTTGCTACAGTAGTAACAATCATCAAGACCACTAAGAATAGAAGAAAAGCAAAAATAAAAACCTAAATTCGTTGCGGGCTGCCTCCCGAAAGCGCTTCTTTAGAGCCATTAGCTAGGCTTAAAGCAGAAGATCAAGTTTTTTCAAGAGAATAACTAGCCCGTGTGACGGAATCAAAAGGTAACTTAATCTTTTTCCTAGGGAAATGTTCCATCCCTTTCTTGAGAGGGAATTGGAATTTGATATTCCCCTATTTCATGTCAATAACAGCACCAACTGTGCGACGAAAAGGATGTCCCAAAATAATTGGACATGAAGGTTCACATTCAATGTCCATAATAGTAAAATCAACGGGGACATAATTGTCATTGAAAATGATAAGAACATCGTCTATCTTCCCCAAAGGTTTCTTTATGGAAGAATCAACAAGACGAACACCAAAAAAACAAGAATCAAAAGGTTTCAATTCAAGCATATCATACATTCTTTTGGGCATAACAGAGGTACTTGCTCCAACATCACAAAGAGCATAACAAGAAAAGTTATTCAATTTGATTTTTATCATAGGATCCCAACCATCTTCTAGCTTCCTAGGTATGGAGGCTTCTAATCTAAGCTTATCCTCCCTAACTTTGATTAGAGCATTGGTGATATGCTCTGTGAAGGCAAGATTAAGTGTGCTAGTGTGGGGGTCTCTAGACATCTTGTGTAGGAAACCAATAACTTCAGGTAAGGTGTAGTTGTCAAAGTCTAGGTCACTACTATCTATCAAGGAGGTAGTGATATCATTTAATCTCACTTGTTTGAAAGCCTCTTTGTTCATAGAGGTTTCTTCATTTATGGTTGAGGTTGTAGCATCACCATTGATAGGTCCAGTGGGACTAGGGGTGTGATGGGTGCTAACTGTTTGGACATCCTCAACTACTTGGATAGTGGCTAATGTGTGGTAGGTAGGAAGGCTCTTAATTCTATCATCTTCCTTGGGAATGACTTCTGGTTTCGCTGCCATCTGGTTTATCAAAGTAGATTGGGTGTGAGACATGTTTGAAACATAGGTCTCAATGGTAGTGAGTCTAGTTTGGAGGCTGGAAATATCACTATTCAGGCTCTCAAGTTGTTTGCTAATGTTTTGCAGGATAGAGGAGTGCTCATCTAACTGTCTGGAAAAGGCCTTGTTTTGTTCAAACTGTGTGTGCATATAGCTTTTGGTGGCTTTTTCTATTTCTATAAGTTTCTCGTAGCTGGGTAGGTCTCTTTCCCTATAATTATGGTTGTAGGAGTTGCTATTACCGTTCCCATAGTTTTTGGATGGGAAAGGCCTAGGATTGTTGCTACCAAAATTACTCCTATAAGCATTATTGTTGAAGTTGTTTCTAGATATAAAGTTCACATCTATTTGTTCTTGAGCAACCAAAGAATTTAAAGGAACATCCTGAGGATCAATAGGAGCTTGCTTGGTAAGTAGAGACATGATAAGGTCAACCTTTTCATTTAGAGAGGAGATCTCCTCGACAGAATTTACCTTCCTACCAGTTGGAGATCTTTCGGTGTGCCACTGAGAGTAGTTCGGCGTCATCTCATCAAGTAGCTATGTGGCAGCACCAAGTGTGGTTCACATAAAAGTTCCTCCCGTGGCCGAATCTAACAGGTTCCGCGAGGTAAAGTTCAACCCTGCATAAAAAGTCTGGATAACCATCCAGGTAGTCAGTCCATGTGTGGGGAAGTTCTTGACAAGCGTCTTCATACGTTCCCATGCCTGGGCAATGTGTTCATTATCCAATTGCCTGAAATTCATAATGTTACTCCTCAATTGAATAATTTTAGCAGGGGGATAGTACTTCCTGATAAAAGCATCCTTGCACTTATCCCAAGAATCTATGCTATTCTTAGGCAAGGATTGAAACCAGATTTTAGCTTCATCCCTCAAAGAGAAAGGAAAAAGCTTAAGCTTAACAATTTCACCATCTACTTCTTTGTACTTTTCCATATCACAAAGCTCAATAAAATTATTTAAGTGCAAAGCAGCAGCATCTCTAGCACCAGAGAATTGATCTTTCATAACAAGGTTCAGCAAAGCAGGTTTAATCTCATAAGAAGGTGCTGAAGTAGCAGGTGGAGCAATAGGAGTGCAGATAAAGTCACTGTTGTTGTGACTAGTGAAGTCACACAACTTGGTGTTTTCATTGGAACCCATAGTAGCAGCAGGTATTTTTTGGTATTTTTTATAAGGGACACCAAAGTAAAAACTAAAAGGTAAACTAACAAGACTAAAAATCAAAGATAAAAGATAGTGTGCAACTCCCCTATCTTGTAGACTGGAGTCCCCGGCAACGGCGCCAGAAATTGGCTTGATACGGTGAGGATCTCTCACTCCTCGTTGGTTACCCCAAGTGGAAGGTGAGATGTAGCGTAGCAGCAAATTTCCCTCGGTAAAGATACCAAGGTTATCGAACCAGTAGGACTCCAAGAGATACAAGAAGGTGTCACGGCGCTTGACATGGACCTGCACACAGATACAGATAACTTTTCTCCCAACGAGTACAAAGGAGTTGTCAATTCCTCCGGCCTTGCTGTTTACAAAGGATAAACGCAAGAGATAATGATAATGGCAACTGAAAGTAAACTAAGGATGTAAACAGTGATATGAAGATGGACCGGGGTCCCGTGATTTTCACTAGTGATGTCTCTCTCCCAAAAGACGATAAAAGTGCTAGCGAGGTAAACAAATCACGGCTGGGCAATTGACAGAATTATGAAGGCACCGCAATGCTAACTATGCTGCAAAGAAAGGAAGGGCTCAAAAGAAATGGGCAGTACGCCAAGGTAAGTAGACCGAAATCCATCTGCATCTACTACGAATCACCCACCTTGAGATATCTATCCAGAACATCTCGCTGGTATTAAGTTGTGAATCCCACCCAAAGTGTAAATCCAAAGCAACAGACAACTGCATTAAACGAACTTTGCGTAAAGTAAACAATCCTTGCATCCGCGGATACAAGCACCGTTGTTTTATCCCTGGTGGCAACAGCACATCCCCTAGTCTCATGTTTATGTCACTCAAGCTAGACATCGAGGGGATGAACCCACAATCAAGCATAACGCTCCCTCTTGGAGTTGCAACAAAATACTTGGCCAAAGTAAAATAGGCAACGGAGAACATGCAAGAATTTACTCAAGAACAAAATATAAAAGAGAAGAACCAAATATATTACTCATCACAATATGAACATAGTCTCGTAATCCATCAGATCCCAACAAACTCAGCATAGCAACGGCAGAAAATTACAAAGGTGCCTCGATCATGTGAGGCAGCTCACGAGGTCTCGAAAGTGGAGGCACAAAGAGGGGAGAGGAACATCACATATCTACTGGTCACGGACCCATGGTCCAAGGGAAACTACTCACGGTACATACGGGAGGTGTCCATGGCTATGGATGGTCTCCCGGATGGGGTAGCTTCTCCCGGCAGGGTGTCGGAGCAGCTTCTCCAAGCAGCCCCGATCTTGAAACGGCGGCGGCGGTACAGAGGCGAGATCGCGGAAAAGAGATCGATATTAGGGGTTTCCACCCCGAGGGCTAAATATAGGCGGAGGGGGTGTCGAGGGGACCCACCAGGCAGCCAGGAGGCCTCCTGGCGCGGCCTAGGGTGGTGCCGCGCCAGGGACCCTCCTGGTCTCCTGGTGGTGGCCCCCCTCCGCTGCCTTGGTTATTCTGGAAGCTTCCGGGTCGCTGATTTTTTATCTGATGAGCACTTTTAATGGCCGGAAAACCTGAAATACAAAAACAGCAGAAAACAGCAACTGGAAGCTGGGTGCACTGGGTTAATAGATTAGTCCAAATGTGCTCAAACGTGTATGAAAGTTCAAGCAAAACATGGCAAAGTCACACAAAACATGCATGGAGGAAGCAGAAATTATGGATACGTTTGGGACGTATCATTCGCGCAAGAAGGCCCTGGACCGTGTCATTCCCGTACGCCATTAAGGTAAGCTTCTCATCACCTCCATTGCGCTGCAATCTTTTACTCATCGCCATTGTCGCGAGCTTCAAGCTCTACTATATTAGTAGATTGATACACCCCATTGGAGATGCACCATGCATGTTGGTAGATAGGCTAGGATCAGGGATGGATAACTCCGGAAGTGATCACTCGTCGAACAATCGTATTTACAGATCCGTTTTCATCTTGCAACTGCTCCCAGTTTTTCGCAAGCTGTAGATCTTTTCATCATTTTTCGCCTATTTCTCAGGCTCGTTAGATCCAATCGTCTCGCTGTATTTTTTGAAAACTGTTTGTGTAGTTTTTTGTAAGTCGGTTCATGACCGACTCTAGTTTTCCTTTTTCTAGATCTGACTTCTGCACCATGGGTCAGAAAACTGCTGCCGATAAAGGCAAGAAAGAAGTCGTTGCGGACAAGAGCAAAAAGACAGCCGGCAGGGCTAGACCACCAGTTCAGAGGCCGACTTTAGAGGCCAACTGGTCAAAGAGCTGGGTTACCGATGCCTTTTTGAAAGAGATGGAGGCAGAGGGGATTTTTCCTCCCCAATCTGAAATTGAGTGGCGGGCTCCTGGAAAGGAGACCCGGCCTCAGCTTCAAGCAGGAGAGGTCGTCGTCTTTGTTGATCATATCACCAGGGGCTTCCGTCCTCCCGGCTCTAAGTTTTTTAGGAGTGTGCTGCACTGTTATAATTTGCATCCTCAGGATATAAGTGCTAACTCGATGCTTAATATATGTCACTTTCAAGTGTTCTGCGAGGCTTATCTGCAGATTAAGCCGACTCTAGCTCTGTTTGCCGAGTTCTATTATTGCAATAGGCAGACTGAATATAGTGGAGGTCCCGCTTTGGAATGTGGTGGAGTTACTATCCAGAAGCGTGCTAAGTCGATTTACCCATCACTTAAGCTGAGCTCCCATGTGAAAACATGGCAAAAATCCTTCTTTTACTGCACCGTTGTGACTTCCGATAAGGAACATCCTCTGCCCGGCTTTCGTGAGAGTCGGCTCGAGTTTCATGATGGCCTGAACCTGTTTCCTTCGGATGGTCATAAGAAAAAGCATGAGCCGATTATGGCTCGGATAAAGGCCTTGTTGGCTCACGGTCTTGATGGAACGGACTTGATCAAATGTTGGGTAGGTTGGCAAATCCAGCCTCTCAGCATGAGGGATCGACTCATGTGTGAGTATTAGGGGCCGGACGACCCTATGTGTTTCGTGAAGAAGGAGATTTCTGGAGGAGTTCTAGTGACGACTTGCAAGAAATTTCTTGCTGAGTGCATAGAAGACATCAAGAAAGTTGGCCTTCTCCCGTTTTGTAAAGCCAATCCGGCTCTTCCGGTATGTTTGTTAGATCATTCTTCCTTGACGCAATATTTTTTCAAAGATTTTGATCTTCCGACTTCTTACTTCCAGGAAAATGACCCATGGTGGAACGTGGGTCAAGACCTCCCTATGGAAGAAATTGATGCTAAAAGTCCGAGTCATTCGGTAAGATTCACTTGATTGCTTCTTTTGTGATATCTTTTTCTTACCCTTTTTGTTTCTGTAGGATGACTCGGAGGAGGAGGATGATGAAGACGAAGAAGAACAAGAGGAATCTCTCCCTATTAGGACCGGCTCTCGTAAAGAGAGCCAAGTCGCCAATCCACTGGTAATGTCTTTTCCGGCTCTTCATGATGATTTTAGACAAGCTCGTGTCTTATGTTTTTGTTTATAGGCACAAAGCCGTAAGAGGCATACCCGTAGTTCCGACTCGGCGGACCCTCTTGTGGTTTTGGGTGATGAACCTCGAAAGATCCGACAGAAGCCGACTTTAGCCGCGACTCCTTCTCATCAGTCGGCAGGGGTTTCTGAGGGACAACATCAGGGGGGTGACTCTGGAGCCGGTACTCCTTCTTCTGAGGATTCTTCTGTCCAGATATCGCCCTTCCCAATCAACCGTGGGTGAGTATTCCTTTATTAGGATGGTAACTTGTCTTTTATATGCATGATTTGCTGATAAATTCTATTTTTGTCCTTGATCAGTGCTCGAATTGATCCCAAGGATTTGGCCGACTCTTCTTTGGCTAAGGAGTCGGCCATTATATCTGAAAAATTGCCAGAAACTTCGGTTTCTGAAGCTTTGAAGAAAGCTGGTTTAAATGAGTCAAGCCCATCAGGAATATACAGAGATATATCTCCTGAAGCCGGTTTTAATAAGCCGACAACTCATTCTGAAACGGTGGAAGTCGCTCCAAGCTCTGGGATGACTCCTTCCAAGGAAAAGGCAGTTGTTGAAGATGAAGTTTTGATAACCGGGACTCAGAAGGGTGACCCACCTTCTTGTACAACCGTGATGAAGGTTTTAGACGACAAGAGTCAGGTGGTAGGTCAGCCTGATGAGTCGATATCTGAGAAGACATTTCTTGAGGAATTGTTCAAGCGGTCATTAGCTTGTTCTTCGGAGCAGCATGACATATTCCTCCAACTTCGGGGGCGTTATGAGGTATATATTTATATTTGTCTTCACTATCCTTGATGACATATAACTGTAGCCCCCATAAGATGGCTTGGTGATTGATTTCCATGCTGGGTTATAAAAAACAAACTGTATCTGCCATGAGTCGGTATACCTGTCTTGTGGTATGCCAAGTTATGATAAGTTTGAACTGTAGCCCCCATGGGTCGATATACCAATCGTGTGGTATGCCGAGTCATCATAGTTTTTTGAGCTGTAGTCCCCATGAGCCGGCTGGATGTGATCTCATTCTGTCGGGTCAGGTATCTGTTTGGAAAGTGTAGCCCCCAAGTGACTAGTTAGGCATTTTAGGTCTAAGTAAATACTTTGTGATATTTTGTTGTTTGTAGGCTGTTGCCATGGATGCTGGGCAGTCCAGACGTCAGACGGAGGAACGACTCGCTGCGGAGTCAGCAAATCTGAAAAGAGCTGATGAATAAATTGGCCGACTCCGTGATGAGTTGGTGAAAAAGGACAAAGAACTGGAAGCCGTCAAAGCTGAGATGTCTGAGGCCACCAATGTTCTGACTAGAGATGTAAATGATGCGGCGTCCCAGCGTGATACAGCTGAGCGAAAATTAAAGTCGGCACAAAAGAAACTGGAGACACTCAAGGATAGTATTCACCGACTTGTGTTAGCCATCTTTGGTGAGTCGGCAAAGGTGCTTTTTTGAATCTGGGTGTTCCCATTGTCTTTGTTCCGTGTTGACTTTTATATTTGTATTGTCTTTGTAATAGGAAAAGATCATGATATTCTAGGTGAGACGCCTGCTATGAAGCTCACTTGCACGTTTTCCCTGGTCAAACAATTTTTTGAGGGTGCGTGTAAAGCAATATGTGCGACTTAGCCCAAGCCCCCAAGCATGAAGAGGATTACTGATATAATGGGTCCTTTCTCAGTTGTACCTGAGTGGGTAAGGCTGGGGAAGCAATCGGCGTGCTGTATGGGGGTGATGCGTGGCTTAGAGCTTCCCAAGGCATATCATCCTGGGTTGAAGCTGGATCGTCTGGCTTCCGGCTTCCCGGAGCTGAAGGCAGATGAGTCCAATTTTTCTAAGGAAGATTTCGTCAAGGTGCATAAAGAGACTCGTCCTTTTGCCACCAAGATTGCTGATGACATCGAGTTAAGATGGTTAGAGACTGGGTATGATGAGCACAGCAAGAGGCGTCGGATCAATCTTCCGACTCGCGTCGAAATCTCTCTTCTTCCTCCTCCAAAGAAGGCTTCGGAGCCGGCGAATCCTGTGGAGCCGTTTCCAGAAGGAGAAGAGAACGACTTGATGATGGATGACATTGCTGATGTGGACTTAATGGAAAGTTGCAACGAAATCTTGCCATCGGCGAATGTTTCCGAGTCTTAATCTCAAAGCCAGGCCAACGTCCCATCGTAAGCCTTTTGGAGAGAAGAAAAACTTTTATAATATTTGTGCGGCCGTAGTGCCGAGTTTGTAATATTGGGAAACATGTCCCGTGACTTGTGACCAGCATGTCGTCAGATACTTTTATGGAGTTTCATCTGAAATTTGCCTTTTGGCGCTTTGAATGTCAATCTTTGTTGCTTGCTTGAAGAAGCTTTTCTTTCTGTCATGAGTTTGTTAGAGAGAGCCGTGTTCCGGCTTTACCCTGTTCACCAACTGGTGTAACATCTGAGAGTCGGCTGGCCTCATAGGGGAAGGTTTTCAGAGGCCGACTTTATGAATAGTCTGACCACCTTTGCTATATGTGAATCGACAAGTTTTTGCCGAATCATAGATAGTTTCAAAGTATAATCCTCATGAGTCGGTATGATCGTCATTGCGTCATGCCGACTCACGGAGAGAGTTTAACTGTAGTCCCCATGAGTCGGTAGGAACATCTTTGTGTTATACCGAGTCACACAGGTTAACGCTCATGTTGCAGTATGTCGGTGTTTCCAGTGGCAAAGCTAGTGTTTGTAAAAGACACTTTGAAAAAGGCTAGTATTCGTGCTAGCTTGCCATGGTTACAGCCAAGTCAAATGCTTTTTTGAAGTCGGTGTGTATGTCATAAGATTGCGTCAAAAAATAATAGCGAAAGAAAGGATGTTATGATGAATGCAAAAATAAAGTGCAAAGGCTCATATAGAAGTCGACTCCAGTTTTAACACGCCTTATCATCTCGTTGAGATAGATTACTGGGTTATCTGTGAGTCGGCACTTCTCTGTAAGTCAGCAAGATACGACTAGCGTTCCCTGTACTTGAGACTAAACTCAGTGGGCGTTGCTGTAAGCCCCCAAGGTATTTAGACTAAGCCGGGTACACATAGGTCGTATGTGCTTGAGCTATACAGGCCAAGGTTAAGGCGTGTTTAGCCAGTTCATGTATATGCCGGGATTTCTTCGGATAAGAGTCGATGGGTGTCATCGATCTCCCCTACTTCCCCTGAATAAGCCATATACATGCGTAATTTTACATATATATGCCGAGTTCTCATATTAGAGTCGACGGATGTCATCGAGCTCCCCAATTCCTCTGAATAAGCGATATACATGCTCGGTACCAATAGAGGGGTTGATCAAGCCCCCAGGTCTCTGAGATATAATAATGCAAAGTATGTATGATGCAAAGATGATGAGAGAGTAATTGCATGCAAAACATAGGATGTAATGTACGTAGGAGTCGTTGAGATTGCAGTCAACGACGAGAATTTCTGTAGCGACAGCCGATGCAACCTGCAATCAACTTATTCATTGTATGTGGCGAGAGCCGGTATGATGAGAGTAAATTGTTTTATAGTATGGCGAGAGCTGGTGCGATGAGAATCGACTTATATTGTAAACGGCAATGGCCTATTGCGACGTGAGTCGAATTTTTTAAGTGCGGCGATAGCCGATGCGACGAATGTCGACTTATATTTATTATTTTGGCAAGAGTCGGTGCGACGAGTGTCGACTTATGTTTATATGGCGAGAGCCGGTGCGACGAGTGGCGACTTTTTTTAAACGACTCTAGATGTAGTAGGGACGAAGCCGGATGATATCCCGTGTTCTTTCACTTGGTGATAAGTACGTGGGTTGTCGGCTTCTTCGTTTGCTTCATGAGTCGGTAGGCTTTAATGAGCAGTATTTATGCTTTACTGTAATGAGGTGTTGTGATGTCTCGTCCCTTTGGCCTCTCTCTTTGGGTTTGATAACCCGGATCGACTCTCTATTGTGGACGAGTCCATGTTCTTGACCTCTTGTGGCCGTGTGAGCCGGTTGGACCGTCATCGTACTGACTTGCCTCTAGGATGTTTTTCTCGATTTGGCGTATGTACTCCTGTATGAAGTAGCACTGATCCCAGGTGTGGTTAGCGAAGCGACCCGGTCCGGAATGCTTTGGGCAAGCTTCTTTCATAGCTTTGTCACAATCACGGTGCCTTTTTTCCTTCCTTGGTGGTCGTCCGTGTCTCTGGGAGTGGTTGCTACCGTATTCCTGCGAGGTCAGGTTGTACCTGCGTTTTCTGTGGTGGATCCGAAATTGAAGTTGGCACTCCTCGTATCTGGCTTCACTGGACTCGGCATATCTGGCGACAGCATCCACGAGTCCCTTTAGGTCCTCGGCTACCTCCTTTATGCGTCTTAGCGTGTTGGTTATAGGTGTAAGCCGAAGGCCTGTCGGCTCCTGAACCTTGTCATGCCGTATATCCTGTGGAAGTCGATCTTGTGCCTCTGTGAGACTTTTATGTTCCCAGGCTATCTCTTCTTGTAGCATCATGGATTTTTTCTGGTTTTCTTCTAATTCCTCGTCAAAGTCGGCTCTATTCCGGCACAGTCGCTGCCACACATTGGTGGTTCGTGGTTCTGAGCCGTTTTCGTTTTTTGACGAATTTTGGGTGGCGTCAGTATTTCCATGTGTCTCATGAGCCGAATTGTCGAAGTAGGGAGCGTCTGGGTCGTATTCTTCTGGATCGGATCCAAGTCTTCCTTCCCCAATGGATCGAATTGATCTGTTATCTGAGTATTTGTCTTCTTCTTGATATGAGTCAGCGTCGGAGAATCCATCTTATCGTGGTTTGGGGTTCTGTCAGAACTCTCCTGTTCTGGAAACTCACCAATAAACCCGACGAATGCGTGATGGAAGGACTTGTCTCTTGGAGCGGAACTTGTAAGTCACTGATAAGTGAGTCAGTTAATTGGGATCCGATCACATCGTCCGAACGAATATGCGCGTTTTGACTTATCTTCTTTTCGAAGTAGCTCTGCCCTATCCGCTGGTAGGTGGCTCATGCGTTTTTTAGGCCGTAAATCCTAATTGGTGGCTGTCTCGGCGTTTCCATATGGACTTCGTCTTGTTTAGGGAGTTCCGCTGGCTCATCATCCATCGAGGTCTCAATAGAGCATGCCAATTTCGGGGGTTCGTTGATGAATCCGATAAAGGCGCGATCGGAGCCGGCAAGAAGCGGGCTTGCTGCTTCAGTAGGGGCATAATGATCCGGTTCTGGCTCCGACCCGTTCAATTCACCGATGAAGAGGTGGATGGAACCGACTGGGATCTGATAACCTGACTCCATGAAGTCGGCTTTAGGACCCTAGGTGGTGTTGTCGATGTAGAGCATCCCGCTCCGGCTTCTGGTGATTCGCCCAGTAACAAATCCTTCCATATCTTGCAGAGCTCCCCCTAGAATCTCAACACCTGCGAGCGCAGGCCCCACGGTGGGCGCCAACTGTCGTGGGAAAGTCACGGCAGATGTCCTTAGAGTCGGACTTATCATGGGACCTTTGCTGCGAGGCGAATTCGAGGAGAGAGTCGACATAGACACGGGACTCGGCGGTTTACCCAGGTTCAGCCCCGTCGATGCGGTAAAGACCTACTCCTGCTTCTTGACTATTGTGGGATCGACTCCTCAATAGGAAGAGCCGATCTTATCGATTACAGTGATGATGTTTCACGACCTTAGTCTCGTGGAGATCTAGGTTATAGCGCGAGTTGTCTAGTCCTGTCTTGAGGTAAGTTCTGGCTCTGGCTCCCGTGTACCTCGGCTTATAAAGGTGCCGAGTCCCGGGATTCCGAGAGTCCGACCCCTACACGATGTGGAGTTCTACTCTACTTTACAAGTTTGCTACGTGCTATACAAGGTAAGTCGAATTCCTTCTAGGGCTTCAATCTTCACACTTGGCACGTCAGACTCCTGGCCGGGTCTTCTTTGTGGGCCATCATATGTAAGTCGGCCCAAAGGTTTCTAATGCCGGGTCTATGGGCCTGATCCATCCCCCCGACAGTGGCCGCGCCGGGAGGCCGCCTAGACTCATGGTGGTCCCCCTGGATGCCCCTCTTGGCCCTTATTTTACTCGCGACGCAAAAACCCTGATTCCAGACCCCTTTTCTCCAGAAGCAATTCCGATCTCCGCCGCCATCGCCGACAAGCTTCGGGGGACCAGAATTCCTGTGCCGGCACCCTACCGGGACGGGGAAGTGCCCCCGAATTCATCTCCATCGACGTTTCTTGCTCCCTCCATGATGCGGGAGTAGTCCCTCCTCGGGGCTGAGGTTTCTACCAGTAGATATGTGGTCAATTCTCTCTCCCATGATGTGATCTTCATTGTGATCATAGGCAATGTTAATCTAGGGTGATCCCATGATATTTCCCCTTCCTATATGTATTGGATTGATGTACTCACTTGATCTTATCTAGTATAATCCCCGAGACCATGGTGACAGCGGTCTATTGGACATGGATTAGAAGAATATTTTCATGAGTGATTTTCTCTTTTGTGTGTTGATTTAAGATTGATAATCTCTTGGTGCTTGTCTTTGACTATCCTTGAGATATGTTGTGGTGATTGTGGTACTCTCTTTGGATGGCCGCGGTGACATTGGGAAATCCATAGATTGAGAACTACGAACTTTGAGGTGTGCTTTTGTAGCCCTACATAATTCTTGTCCTCTCTTGACCACAAAGAATGACCTCCGAGTACGTCTCCATTGCATGTTTTTTGGGAAATATCATGTCATTAGACTATGTTAATGTCCTTGAGAGTTGCCACTAGTGAAAGTATGAAGCCTAGGCCTTTTTTCCATCATTGTTACACCGTTTGTGCTCACTTTTGTCACATGTTTTCTTGTTGCACTTTTTATTACAGACTTATATTACTTTGCTTTGCCACACATATCACCCATATTTTACCATCTCTTCGCCAAACTAGTGCACCTATACAACTCCTAGTTGTATTAGGTGTGTTGGCGACACAAGAGACTTCTTATATCTTAATTGCAAGGTTGCTTGAGAGAGGCAATCTTCAACCTCTACTTCCCTGAGTTCGATAAACCTTAGGTCATCCACTTGAGGGAAATTGTTGCTGTCCTACAAACCTCTGCGCTTGGAGGCCCAACATAGTCTACAAGAATAGAAGCGTGTGTAGACGTCACCTACTAACTCGGTGCACCCAGTGCCAGTTCCTGTCTGCTGATGTCTTTAGTTGCAGTGATGTTTCGCCAATTTAAAATGCCAGAAATTTTTGGGAAACATCAGAATAAAAATCAGCGTTCAGGAAGCTTCCGGAAGCATCGAAGGAGAGCCAAAGGGGGCCACCCCCCTCCCAGGCGGCCAGGTGGCGCGGCCCCACCCCCGGCCGTGCCACCAAGGCGCCTGGGAGGTGGGTCCCACCTCTGGTGCCACCCTTCGGCCTATTTTTACCCCCCGTCGAGGAAACCCTCGGGGAGAACCCCGCATCGTGAATTACCTCTTTGTTCTGCCGCCACCGCACTCTGAAGATCGGGAGCACCAGAAGACCCTTTCCCGTCACCCTGCCGGAGGGAGGATTGACCTCCGAGAGCCTCTTCACCACCATGGACGCCTCTCGGATGTGCCGTGAGTAGTCTACCTTGGACCATGGGTCTGTGATCAGTAGCTATGTGATGTCTTCTCTCCACCTTTGTTCTTCAATGTTTCGACCTTGTGAGCTTCCCTACATGATTAAGGCACCTATGTAATTTTCCCGTTGTTGCTATGTTGTGTTTGCTGGGACCCGATGGATTATGAGATTATGTCATATCATGATGAATTATATATTTGGTTTACCTTTTATATTTTGTTCTTAGTAATTCTTGCATGCTCTCCGTTGTTGTTTGTTGCTTTGGCCAAGTAGTAGATAGTAACTCCAAGAGGGAGCATTATGCATGATTGTGGGTTCATGCCCCCCAATGACTAGCTTGAGTGACAGAAACATGAGTCTAGGGGATGTGTTGTTGCCACCAGGGAGAAAACAACGGTGCTTGTAACTGCGGTTGCAAGGATTATTTACCTTACGCATAGATTGTTAATGCAATTGTCTATTGCTTTGAGTTTACACTTTGGGTGGGTCTCGCAACTTAATACCAGCGAGATGTTCTGGAAAGATATCTGAAGGTGGGTGATTAGTGAGTAGATGTAGATGGATTTCGGTCTACTTGTCTTGGCGTACTTCCCATACTTTAGAGCACTCTTACTTTCAAGTAACATAATTAGCATTGTGGTGCGTTTATAATTTTGTCAATTGCCCAGCTGTAATTGGTTCACCCAGCTTAGCATTTCTATCGTCTTTTGGGAGTGAGACATTACTAGTGAACCTCACGGGACCCCGATCCATCTTTCCACCATTGTTTACACCCTCACTTTATTTTACTGCCTTACTTTACTTTGCATTTATTATCACTATCTATCTCTTGCGTTTGAACCTTTGTAAACGGCAAGGCCGGAGGGATTTACAACCCCTCTGTACTCGTTGGGAGCAAAGTTATTTGTTACTGTGTGCAGGTCCACGTCAACTCTCGTGCTAGCAAGTAATTTCTAGCTCCATTGCCACCTACTTGTCCTCGTCGGAGTCCTACTATGGACAAACCTTGGTATCTTCACCGAGGGAAATTACTGCTACGCTACATCTCAACCTTCCACTTGGGGTAGAGAACGAGGAGCACTACTTCAGTGCCATCAGGTTTCCGGAGTGACAGAAACCTAAACCCCACTTTCCACATTTTTAGATAAGGGAGTGTAGAATCTTAGATTTTATGCGTACGGATAGATTTATCTTAAGTACTTTCTTGTAGTCTCCGATGCTTGCAAGAGGTTTAATCGTAAGTGTTCATTAGTCTTGGATGAGACGGTGCACTAGCATAGGTTCACCCACACAACACTTATCAAAATAGTGAATGCTAGTCAGTTGTATAGGGTGAAAGTGACTTGACAAAACTTCCCGTGTGTCCTCAAGAACACTTTCGTCTTTATAAATAACACCTTCAGATTGTCCTTTTGCTAAAAAGGATTGGGCCACTTGCTGCACTTCATTGTCATTTACTTTTATTTACTTGATGATTATCTATATGCTATCACAAAACCCCCTACAAAGTTACCTTGCTGCATTGAAGTGAAACCTTGCTCCAAACCACTTGTTAACACATTATTCTCCTTGTTGGGTTCGACACTCTTACTTATCAGAAGAACTACGATAGATCCCCTACACTTGTGGGTCATCAAGCAGCTAGAGAACTTCTTTGTAACCTTGTTTTCAAACACTTTTCCACTAGGGCCTAGATATTCAATAATGTATTTTAAGAAGCATGATCAAAAAAATTGGAAGTATTTTGAACAAGAGGTGTGAACTTCTTCGGTTGGTGCTTCGAGGTATATGCGGTGTATATGGCATATGGTTTTAGAGCCAAAGGTTCTTTTGCAACCTCAGCAAGCACACTAAGGAAAAGATCTAGCAATATCATAGCAACTATATGATTAGAATAGACACAAGGGGCCATATCATTCACTAGTGATATCTCTCTATCGAAACAATAAGTAGCATGGTAAATAAATTATATTTGGGCAATTGATAGATTCCAATATTTATGTCTATGATCATTTGTGGTATAACTTATATATCCCCTATGTATGTGATAAGTAGACTCTTGTTACTCAAACTGCGTCTACTACTATTACTCCACCCAAAAACGCCATTGAGCATTCATCTCAAGGTATTAAGTTTATAAGTAAACAACATAATGCAATAAGCAATATGACATGATGGAGACAGAAAAAAGTCATGCAATGTGATGAAACCTTGTCGTTCTATTCTCTAGAATATAATAATACCGTGAAGATACCAATTACACCCAGCCTATGCAACAACACAATATCCTAAGGACATTACAAATGCACACAACCCAAGATCAAAGAATAAAAAGATGAAGAAAACAAATATCCCGCTACAGTGATCCATTCCATGTAGTTGCAGAACATCCACCGCCAAGGAAACACCCGAAGTCAAAATTCTCCAAAAGTTACGCCTCCTAGAAGGAAACTGTGCACAATCGCCATCATTGCCCCATCATATATCTTATATTTTCACCCTGAAGAAATTCACACTCTCATAACGATACCTTCAACAAGGCCATTGATAGGCCTGTGTTGCCGCCTCCACTTACCAATGTCGCTGCTACAAGTCCCGAATCACCAAGAAAATTCCTTATCGCCTCGAAGACTGGAACCACCATTACTAGGCCCCAGACCTCAGCTGCCATGACATTATCCGCCACCACCTTCACCACGGAAATCACAGTACCCACATGTCCCACAATGTCAGCTAACATCGAAGCTTCACGTCACGCTCTCCTTAACCGTGTAGGGTAAAAATAGGGCATCCAAGACTGAATTCCATTTGATCCAGCAATCTATCACCGTCAAGCGCGCAATGGAGATCGTCGGCGGAGCTTCCCAAAACTCGTCAACAGGAAGATCAGAGAAGGATGATATCAAGTACAACACCATTTTGGTGCGAGAAGAACCATAGGACCGCCTCCATTATTCAAGCATAACCAGAAGCACCCCATACCGTCGATCAAAACAATAGATTAAAGGGAACCGCGGCGGCGCCTGCGCGAACGCGCCACTCGCCTCTCCCTTGTTGCTCTGTCTCGCGCCAGGCCACAACCTCAAGGGCCATCGCAACCTGCGCCACAAACACCTAGCGACTACCGAAGGGTAGCTTGCTACTGAGTCACACATATCAGCTCTGTGCTAGCCCCCAATCGCGTCGTTAAATGACCATGCCGAATTGATGACGGATCTAGGTGTGAACCCAAACCTGTGCGACCCACCATCTCCGCCTGCCACGATCAGCTCGTGAAGGTGACCTAGGAGAGTAGCCGCCGTCGAAGAGGGGCACCGCCCAGGCCAGATTCCTCTCCGATGAAGGTGATCGTCGCCGCCGCCAAACCAGGGGGCGCCTTAGCTTTCGCACGCGGTCATCTCGCAAACGCCGCTCCAGCGCCTCTTGGAGGTCGGCACTTCAACCGCCACCCTGTGCACCTTCGGCATCGGGGCCCAACCACCACCGCGACCAACATCGATGGAAACGACGTCGAGAGGGCCTCTCATCCGGGGTTTTGACGATGATAGGGTTTTGTCCCCGGTGTCGCCCTGGGGTGCGACTCGGGAGGCTATAGCTACATGGCTACATGGCTACATTTTATTCTTAGTAACAACAATACAATATGTGCTTTCTCTCCCTATTCTGTCATTGGAATATAGATCATCGCAAGATTGAATCCACTACAAAGCACCACTCACTTTGAAGATAAATGCACCAAATAAACTACATGTTTTAGTCCTCCTGTTGGGTGGGCGCTTCCTTCGTCTATCGTATGTCTCCCTTAGTTTCGTCCTGAACCAAGGAGGCAGCGGCGAGTCTAATAGCTAGGCTTAAACAGGCTCTAGCCTACCCTCGAAAAAATGAATTATTTTTACTAGTACTACACTTCATCTCAGCTCAGCAACCCCAACACGACAATGGAACAACCAACCCAACTGCTAAGTGCACATAGCAAACAACAACACATCTCCTGCACGAGATAGAGCCGCCTCGTGCTCCCGCGATCAGACCTAGCATTGGCCGACGGCAGACCAGACGAGAAGGGAGCTTGCCGGAGCGATGGACTGCCGAAGCTCCGTGCCAGAAGTGCCTCGCGCCCAACCAACCCATCGTAGTTGCGCCCTGCTTAGGCGTTACACGCCGGTCGGTGGCTGCCCTCTAGTTCTACTGGCTTGCTGTTGGATGTCGTTGAATGGTAACCGGCAGATCGGAGGAAGGAGGAGTTGAACAAATATGCTTTGCGTTTACATTTTGCACGAAAAATTCCATGTCGTTTTAGGAAGGTTTAGCATATATTGTTTGTTTAAATTGGCAATAACAACTATTTAGTCCAAAATTAATATTTTTCAAAAATTCTAGAAAAATACATTAATATTACATATTTTGGGAAACTTTTGGCACATTTGAAACAATGGGCTAGGAGATATGGCTATTTAACTTTGAGATAAATATTACATATGTCTAGTAGTAATCTGGGAAAATCTCAGCTTATTTGGACAAAAGAATTATGAGAAGAAGCTTTTTTCTTCAAATGAATGTTCCATTTTTTCGCTGCTCATTTTAAGTTCTGGATTCGCCACTGCAAGGAGGCATGATGGCGGGTGCGTGTATGAGCCAACTGCAGAGACTATAGCTGACACCGGAAGCGACTCTCTTATATTCTCGATTGGATATAGATGAGGAATCTCTATAGATCGTCTTTTTTCGACAATGTCTCTATAAATCCTAAAAGAATTACTCACATAGCTTCACAAAGGCAACAAGGATGATGTAGAGCACTCTAGCAACATTTTTTTCCTCTCGAATACGTAAGGGGCATATCATTGCACTGATAGAGGTAATAGAATGTTACAGGGGTGTGAGTTGTCCATGTACACCATCAGGCATGATCAACACACATGCCGAGCAGAAGACAAGGGGGATGCTTAACCCCAAAAACTGAAATCAGGCTACAGGGATAATCCTCGTGACACCCTTTGCTCCTGCCATGGCCCAGGAGGGTGCAACGTTCTTGATCTCTTGAACGAGATCCATGGACGAGGGGTGGGATTCGGTCTTTTCGAGCTTCAGAAGCTCCAGAAACAACCTTCAAATGTACTTCAGAAACAATCTTTAGATTGTTTTTTTTCAATCCAGGAACGTGCAATGTCGATAACAGGGATGTGTTATGGAATTCCGCATTTGTTGAATATATGTTTTTTGTTAACTAACAGTATGTTTATGTAAACTACAAAATAATATGTTTTTATGTTTTCTGGTAATCTAGGAACCGATAGTTGTCGAACGTTAGGACCGAGCAGCCTGGTACCAAAGTTATCGTTCGCTAGAACTCTAGCAGCGGCCGAATGATTTTGTTCGGAGCAACCTTTCCAACGCCCGCAACACATGATGTACATGTGGTTTCCAGCCCAGCTAGCCATGCATGCGCAACTTGCAACTCGCCGTGCACATGCAGCTTGCAGCCACCGTCGCCGCATCTCGCCACGGTCGCCATGCATGGCGTTGCAGCTTGTCGTCGTTGTCGATGTCATAGCTTGCCACCGTTGTCGCTCGTCACCTCCATCGTCGTCATCGATGTAGCTCGTCGGCGTCGTCGCTCACTGCAGCTCGTCGTTGTCGTCATTGCCGTAGCTCGAGCAACTTGCCGCTTTCGTCGTTGTCTCCGTAGCTCGACGTCATCATTGGCGCAGCTCGCGTAAATTTCCGCTTTCTTCGTTGTCTCCGCAGCTCGCCGCAATCGTTGGCACCATCGTCATCGTCATCCTCGTAGCTCGACACTGTCGCCGTAGCTTCTAGCCGACGTCAACACCGTAGGTCGCCGTTATCAACGCGACTTGCCGTTGTCGTTGTCGTCGTAGCTCTCCACTGCTCGCCACCGTTGTCGCCTCCATCATCGTAGCTCGCTGTCGCTACCACCTCGATCGTCGATGGTAAATTTGCCATGTTACACATAATATCATGTCCCCGCATATAAGAATTGCCATACAATATAAATAAGAATTGTCATGTCCCATATATAACGAATATCATATCACGCAAAAATAAAGAAAATTTGCCATAATCGATAAACAAGAATTGTCATCTCACACACAAAAAAGAATTACATTCTCACACGAAAAAGAATTTGTCATGTCCTGCCAGTAAGAAATTGCCATGTCCTATTAGTAAGAAATTGCCATGTCCTATCAGTAAGAAATTGCCATATCCTACGAACAAGAATTGCTATGTCGTACAAACAAAAATTAACATGTCCTAACAATAATAATAGCCATGTCCTACTAGTAAGAATTGCCATGTCCTACTAGTAACCGTCGTAAATTTACCGTGTTTTACTAAAAAATAGCCATGTTCAACAATTTGAACAAAAAATTGCCATGTTTCTCAAAGGTATCATTACCCACATGTAAGAATTGTCATGTCCTGTTAGTAAGAAATTGTCATGTCCTACAAACAAAAATTGTCATGTCATACAAATAAAAATTGTCATGTCCTACCAATAAAAATTTTCATGTCCTACGAATAAGAATTGCCATGTCCTATGAATAAGAATTAACATGTTTTACGAATAAGAATGACCATGTCTGATGAATAAAAATTGCCATGTCCTATGAATAAGAATTTCCATGTCCTATGCATAAAGTTTACCATGTCCTCCAAATAAGAATTTCCATGTATTCCAACCTATTACACCATTGGAACCATGGTGATTTTTCCATGTTGTACTAAAAATTGCCATGTCCAACAAAATAAGAATTGTCATGTACTCAAAATAAGAGTTGTCGCGCATCACCCCCCCCCCCAACGCCGGATATCTTCTCAGGGTTCACGAGTCGTCGTCGCGGCTCTCTAGGATCCTTGATGTATTACTACAAATTGTCGTTGTCGAATGGTAGATTCGCCACGATCGCAACACCACAACACCGACAACTTCTCCACCCCAAACCACATTCCCATCGTTCGCCGTCGCAGTTGAGGTGCGCCGGAGAATCTCCCCAACGCATATGTATCCCAAGAACCCGTCATACCGCGCACCGTCACCCCACCCCACTCTTGACCGCCGGACATCTCTCCGGGGTGCATTGGTCGTTGACGCAAATCTCCGAGGTCCTAGTCAAGGAGTAAAAACCAGTTAAAAATACAATGGAAACCCGCCATGCCGTCCATCATAACCCCACACTCCCCCTCCCGACCGGCGGATATCTACTCTACGCAGCTCTCCGGGGTGCTCCCCGATAATTGAAAAGTATGTGAAAAACAATGGTAGCTTTAAATCTAGCGAAAAAAATAGATAAAACAAATCATGGCAAATTTAGTACAAACACCATGACAATTTTAGTGTGAATAGCATGGCAATTTTTGGTCAAAAAAAAAGTTGTCGAAACATTTCGATATGGGGTCTAGTTTCGTAGATCTCGTCGCAATGATTTTAATAGTATGAACGGGATTTTGAACGGATTTTTTATTTAAGAGATAAAAAAATTAAAGTTGGAAAAGGCTAAAAGATTCTGTTGAACAAGTAGTAGACTAGTACAAGTATATTGTGTCAGTTCGGGCTACTCTGTATCTACCGAACATTTTCCATCAGCTGACGTGGCAGTGCATGCCGCTGTAAAATTCGTGCGACACAATGAACATTGATTGCAGCGTTCGGGTGTGTCTGATCGTTCGGTGTATATCTTTAATAGTAATCTAATGTGAACCCGATCAGGCCGCACGAGATTAAAAACTTGGGGCGTGTTTGGTTTCTTGGTTTGCACCTGGCTTGTACCCGCCATGCATTTTTTTAGTTGTTTGATATACTGCATGCCTAATTGGGCCAGGCCCGACGGATGCAAAAGGAGCCTCTCAGCCAGGCTGAGGCGAACGCAAGGATCCTCCGTATCTACGAGCCTGGTCCGTCCGCCCGTGCCGGCATGCGCACCTCGCGTGGCTCCTTTTCCCCCTTTTCTCTCTCTCACGGGTTAGATTGGATTGAGCAAGACGCTGCCGCCCCCACCGTCTGAGCTCCACCGTCCACTGCCAGCCCGGTCTACCTCGTCCACCACCGTTCCACGCCCACGCCCACGACGTCGCTCCTTGTCTCCCACCAGACCTTGCTACTGATGACGGACGGTGCTGTTGAGCCCGTACTCGGCTGTCCTGCACCACGGTGCTGTTGAGCCCGTACTCGGCGGCCAGCGATCTCTCCTCGGGCTCCACCCTGTACTCCAGGTACTCGAGGCCGAGCTGCTGCGCCGGCTTGCCGTAGAAGGACTCGGCGGCCCAGTCGAGCCTCACGGGCACGATCTGGAGGAGCACAGTCCCGAGCCGCATGAAGAGGAAGTGGGTGACGACGTCCGCCATGCACGACGACCATGGCGTCGGAGGTTCATGACGTGTGGCGCGAACCCGGTGCGGCGGCAAGCGGTGACCACGTCGGCGCCGACTTATCCTCTCGACAGGCCATCTTGATCTTGGGGGCTTGGCGTCCTTGGCGTGGTCATCGGGGCGGACACACGTCGATGTGAGGGGGAGGGGAGGGCCACCGGCGCCGAGGATGCCGCCGCCGGTTTATCCTCCCGGCAGGTCATCTCTGCCAGCCATATCGTCTAATTCAATCTACCAAACAACATCTATCCATGCAGTCAACCAAACCCACATCTCACCCCTTCCTTGCATCTGCTCAAGCAGGCCATGCTCACCCAGGATGCCCCATGCGATGCAGATTAGGGCATCTCCAACAGTTTGTATGTAAGTGTTGTTGGTACATTGTCCATGTCATCAACCAACAATACAAGCACTCCAATGGATTGTATGTAATGTTGGAAATATGCCCTAGAATACTAGTATGGTAGAAGGTTTAGTGGAAGCAAAGCAGAATAGTTCATACGGGTACCGGAAGTAGTTCCGGAGATTTATGGAATAGTTCATAAGGGCACCAGAAGTAGTTCTGGGTATTTAGGATATGTTCGGATCTCTCTGGAGTAGTCCCAGGTGGTTCCGGAACATATGAAAATGGTAATGGGAAAGTTTACGATCAACCGGAATAGTTTCGGTGATCGGTGGACAGCTTAAACAATATGTTGTGTTCACCGGACATAATAACCTTTGCCCGGATGGCTCCGAAACCCATTTAGATGGCTCCGGAACATTCGTTAGAGCTTCCGGAAGGTATTGGAAGTGCTCCAAAAGTGTCTGGAATGTCCCGAAACAGTCCCGGTAGGTCCCGGAAGGTCCTGGAAGCTTCTAGAAGGTTCCGGAAGGTTCCGGGCAGTACCACCCACTGCCCTGCGCCCCTGGCCTTTGGGGGCAAGCCACCTAGGCTGCCCAGGCCGGCCAGGTGGTGGGGGCGCACCAAAAAGGGGTGGGTGATCCTCCAGGTGGGATTTCCAAATACCATTATGGAAGGTTTCCGGTGGAAAGGTATGTGTAGGTTTGGAAGGCTTGGGAGTCCAAGTTGGACTCCCAAACCTCCTTGAGCTGCGCCCTAGGCCCCTTGGCCACCTATATAAGGTGAGACAAGGGTGGGGGGAAGACACACAATCAATCCCCAAGGCCTATGCGCCACCCTCCCTCCTCTAAACCCCTTTGCTCCACTTTTAGACCCCGGTTTAGACGCTGTTCTAGATCGGAATCCGTTAGGGTTTTCTCCCTCTAGTTTTCTCGGTGGCGTTCATCTCTGGACGGCGGAGCGCTGCTGGATTGCTGCTACGGGATGTGTGGATACTAATGGAGGGGTCGTACCTTCGACCCTTCTTCGAGGAGCTTGTTCATGGGACTTATCCGTGGGACTAGATCGCGGGACTTGTTCGTGGGATTGATCGAGGGACTGTTCGTGGGAGAACTTGCGAGATCTACTTCCACTACGTCCACGAGCTTCACCAACTCTACTTCCGCTACATCGGTTGGTGAGCCATGACCTAAAACCTTGTATGCAATCTTCTTGGATGATCTTGGGTTCTTGATTCGTAGGCCGAAATTTTTTGTTTTCTACTACGTTTCCCAACAGTGGTATCATGAGCGATCCTTGATTAGATGCATGTTTAGGTAGATCATATGTTGATATGAGGCATTGATTTTCTTGTTTGCTTCCCTATCATGTGATCTTTTCTTTGCTCGACGACATGATGTGATTTTGCTACAAGGTTTGAGTTTTGCCATGATCCCTCTATGCTGCTCTTAGTATGCTGGTTGCCTTGATCATGGACTACATCAAATTCCTTGGATCTCATCCTAGTCTTGCTATAGAAAATTTTACATGAACGGGCTTGTGGATTTTATGAACTCAAATCCACACGGGGGTCACGCGTTTAACGAAGTTTGGCTTGTGGCATTAGTTGCTACACGCACCCCGTATGTTAAACTAGCAACAAAAGAAGTATCGTGTTTTTGTTTTGTCTAGGGTTTCTCATTTGCCTTGTAAACCTGCTTAACAACCACGATAAAAGTTGCAACAACCCGTGTAGATGGCGATCTAACTCGTTTTTGCAGAGTATGCATGTGATGTGGTATAGCCTTCAAGATTTGCAATGTGTTTGTATGAGATGCTATATGTTATGTAATATTTATTCGCGACCTGCGTGTCGTGGTACGGCATGATGACTGGAGTCATATGATTGTCACTTAATTATGGCCTGCGTGCCAGAACTGTTTATTAGTTCGAGGCAAAGCAATAGATAGATGCAAGGTGATGATCTACGATGCGGAGGTGGACCCCGACGCACATGCCGGAAGTCGTGGTGATGTTCCCGGTGCCAAGGAGAAAGTTGGTGGACGCGGTGACTTCTACCACGACGGCGTGAAGACTACGAAGACTTCACGAAGCAAAGGGCTATATCATATCACATAATTTTATGAACTGCCTGTGATGTTTATCCCTTTGATGCACCCTTGTTTGATGCGCGGTAGTCGTGTTTTATTAGGGTGATCTCTCGCAAAACAATATCAAGTTGATAGTGTTCTTCCAACTGTAGCACCGTCTATACTATGTTTCACATCGGAGCAGGTCATGTCACATGGGTGCACACGTGTGTGACGCATAAAAGGCGGGTGTGTTAAAAGAACACACAGCGCATTACACTTGGTTGTCTTGACGGTTTGGATAAAAGTTTGCTACCGGAACACGCCCATCGAAAGATGAACAAGAATCACATGTGTTGTGATTGGCAAGTTGGCCTACCGGTCCAATCTAAGTCATCAGTGATGTCACATCAATGGCGGACGATTGGGTCGGATCTTGAATCACTCCAGCATCAATTACGAGAGATATTGATCTGAGTGGGAGCGCACTTAGAAATTAAATTGATTAATCACAAGTGCAACTTAATTATGAACAAAGTCTTAGTATTTGCATTATCGTTGTAGAATAATGGCTCGCGTTACCACCTTCCCAATTGATTTTGATTAACTGTATTATCTGGTAAAAACTTTACGATTGGTACCGTATTGTGAGGACTATCCTCAATAGTGCTGAGAAGGACCATGTCCTATCGCAAATTTTTGATGCTCTCCCGCTGATGCTATGGATGATGTGACTTATGTCCATAATCCAAAATGCTAGAATTCCACCACAGCTAAGTGCATTGTCTTCACCACCATGAAACCCGAACTTCGAAAAGTTTGGGATAGTTATGTTATATTCATGGAACTGAAAAATAGTTTTCAGTAGTAAGACAATTAATGTTGGATATAAGATATCTAGTACAATGTATGATTGTAAGCATTAGTGAAAATATTCACTGTGCTCTTAACGAAACGGATAAGTGTGGGATCCAGAAGAACATTGGTCATATGATGATGAGGATTAAGGGAAAGGAAGTTCCATAGTGTGTTAGTAAGACTTACATGCCGGAAAGTCCATGGCATGCGCCACCCTTGATCATGTGTGATCTTCTGTGAGTAGGAGTGACATTGGAAATAGAACTATGATACGTATAAAGGCAAAACGAAAGAATACTGGAATAACCAGCTCAGAAATGAAAGTCATACGGAGTTATAGATGAATTCATTGCTGGTCAAGAGATGTAATTCTTGGGAATCATGATTAAGCAGTTAATTGTGGATTCTGTATATTGTGATTAAACTGTTGATCACCGGAATATCACATCGATTGCATATTGTTGCAACTCGATGCAAGAAATACTATGGCCTTTATGACTAGCTAATGATGAGTTTTGACACGCTCGGGAACACGGTAAAAGGTTTACTATACCGTGTGTTGACTCTATGATTATCTTCATAATTCATTTTAGAGTTGAGTAAATTGTTACTACACTTTAGCCTTGTTGCAAAACATCATTTTGAATCATGTTTGTTGCAAGAGAGTTGTTAAAAGCTATGAATAACGTAAAGGCCATACTTCCATTATGAATAGGGTGTATGTTATGAATCTTGATAATAATACTAAACATCCATAACACTGACGCTAAACGTCGCAAGACTGACAGAAATACCACATAGATGTGGCACTGCCCTTTATCACAAGTGACATAACATGCATGAAGAATTTCCATAAGTGATGGATTTTCGAGTCATATGATTATGAATCACTTGACGCTTGCGATCTTTGTCTCGAAGTAATGTGACTAAAACACCGTTAATAGGCCATACATGAACGGGCAACTAAACCATTGGTAATCATACATGATGATGTGTGCAGTCCAATAAGTGTAGTTGTGTGCAGTGGATTCCCTATCTTCACTCATGAGTTGAAGTAGATATGTGGATATCTGTTCAATAGAGACATACGTCTGAAATCTTTGAAATGTTCAAGGAATTTTAGAGTGAAATAGAAATTCGTTGTAACAAGAAAATAAAGCTTCTGCAAATTAGATTGTAGAAAGTAATATTTTAGTTACAAGTTTAGTGAACGTCTGATGAGTTGTGAAGAACTGTCATAACTTGCGTCTCCCGGAACATCACTATGAGTAAAGTGTTCGAGAGATGTAATCAAGCCATGTATGACACGGTAAAGATCAAATATGACGTTTATCAATTTGCCATTATACTTATTAAAGTTATGCGTTAGTGACTACGGCTTTTACACTGAAAAGAGCATCATCAAATCTGTTGAAATGACACCATATTAGATGTGGTATGGACTGTTAAAACCATGTTGTCTTTTCTTAAAACTTGGGTATATGAGGCATATGTTTGACATACTCAAAACCCCAAATCAGATAAGTGCTACTTTGTTAAGGTTATGCCAAAAGTTTTGGTATTCCTCTATCACTACACAAAAGCAAAACTGTTTGCTGTTAAGAACAATGTGTTTTGAAGAAAAATAGTTTCTTACAAAAGAGTGAGTGGGAGGACAGTGCAACTTGTCAAAGATTGTTGAATCTTCAGAGAAGTGCGCAGCTGAACCACACAGGTTAGACAAAACTCGTACAAACATTCATGATATGTAAAACGAGATATTGTTGTTCGACAATGATAAACCTGTGATATACAAAGAAGCGTTGATGGGCCCTGACTCCGGGATTTGGCTAAATGCCAAATAATCCGAGATAGTATCCATGGAAGTAAGTCAAGTTTTGAACTTGGTAGACCCTCCGAAAGACTAAAAGTCTGAAGAATATATATATGTGGATCTATAATTGATTCGGATGAAATTGTTTTATCCATAAAGCTCAACTCGTTGGAAAATTGTTTTCTAGCAAGTTCAAAGGTTGACTACGGCGAAGTAGTTTCGACCGTAGAGATGCTTTAGTCAGTTCGGGTTATATTAGCAATTACTACATATCTCATTTATAGGATATGGTAGAATGAACGTCAAAACAAAGTTCCTACACGGAAATATAACAAAGGACGTATATGTGATACGACCGGAATGTTTTGTCGATTCAAAGGATGCTAAAATAGATGCAAGCCTTGGATATCCAGTGATGGACTGGAGCTAGCATAATGGAGTTGGAATTTTCGTTGTGATGAAATTGCCAAAAGAGTTTGTTTTCATCAGGAATAACGAAGATGCTTGAATATTCAAGAAAGTAAGTGGGAGCTGAATAATATTTCTAAAACCTTATGTAGATGACATATTGTTGATTAGAAATGATATAAATTTCTTGACACGAATAAGGACTTCATTGGAAATAGTTTTCGGTTGAAGAACTTGGGCTGATATAGCATTAGTATTGAGCATAGTGATCTATGAAGATAGTAAGTGCCTGATCATGCTAAAGCCAACACTACATATTGACATGATACTAAAGTAGTTTAGTATGAAATGCCAAGAAACATGTTCTTGCCGAGGTCATGGTGAAAAGTTGTTTGCGGAAATCGGTGTTCATGAACACAGATAAGCAAAACACATGAATTGGATTTCACTCACCTATGTGTTTGGATTAATCATGTACACCATAATATGTAAAACGACCAGATATGTCCAGTGCTCCAAAAGGTTGTGAGCAAGATACCAAAGTGATCAATATGTTGATCATTGGACAAACAGTGAAAAGTTAAACTTATGATGGATAAGATATGTTTCTCGGAAAATGGAGATAATGAAGAGCTCGTTGTAACAAGTTACACCAGCTGAATTTTTGATGTAAACAGTTACACCAATTCAGTCTTCATACTTACTCCAACCGATTTTCGATTTTAATTGGGATTATGTGTTTCACACGTAAGGGTGGCACAGTATGAAGGAACTGTGTTAAGTTAGATACTGTGGCGAATTCTACAACAGAGGCTAAGTATATTGTTACTTAAAGAAGTAACAAGGGAGGGTATTTTGAATCATCAGTTCATTTATGAACATGGTATGGTTTCCTAGATGCTTGAAGCTCATGGAACATTGACGAATGATTTCATGACTTATTCTGAAGGAACCAAGGTCCTGCCAAATGATTCAAACATATACAAAGCTAAACTGATAAAATTAGTAAATTTTATGATAGCGTGAAAAACGCGAAGATATGCAAGATACAAACGGGCCTGAAGCATCAGATCCGATGATGAAGTCTATACCACAAATGAAGCATGTATTACACCGGTATGCCATAGGTGTAAAATTCTCAAGCACTGATAATATTATTGACTCTAGTGCAAGTGGGAGACTGTTGGAAATATGCCCTAGAGGCAATAATAAAATGTTATTATATATATATATATATTTCCACGTTCGTAATTAATGTTTATATTTCTGTGCTATAATTGCAATGACCCTGACTATGAGATTCAGAAGAAAACTCACTTGCATGTGTGGAAATGTAAACACCAAGAGTTCCTGGTTTAGCCTCTAAGACCAGCTCATGTGCTAACTGATGATTACGTTTTCTTAATCATGGACATTGTTCTTGTAACAAGGATGTCAGTAGCAATGGGAACATATTGTTAGCAGAACAATGATGTTGAACCGACCCCAGTATTGAATGATATACTTAGAGATCACATCGTAACTACGTTATAAGTCATATCATGAAATGTTATCATATACGTAATTCCTTAGACCATGAGAGTATCGAGTTGCTTCACACAGGAAGACATGCTTTGGTTCTTAGATGAATCCTCCCGTAAATGGGAAGTAGTAAAATAAGTTCTGGGTATGTCAGATGGTGTGGCTAGTGACTGTGATAGTTCAAGAATGGGATTTGCTCCTTCACGATGAAGAAGATATTCACTTCGGGCCCACTCGGTATGACGGTATCCATTATAGTCTGGCCAGACGCATTGTGATTCAGTCACGGGGATACCGGAATACGATAACGAGAAAATGGACAAACGAGCAAAGAGGATAACGAGTGGCTTGTGTTCAAGAAGTTGTTACACATGGGTGCCAAACATCTCTCCTCTAACTTTCTCATATATCACGAAGCAAAGGGAATGGTACATGAATAAACATAATGGTTCACTCGAAGTTTCTTCGTGTATGTGCGGGAGTCAACATGGGTGTCCATGGCTCCGCTGTTGATTATTGGCTATTGACGAAAGGCTGTTGACCTATGTCCGGAAGATGTTCTGAGTCATGTCCGCATTATACCGAACCTATTGGGTCACACACTTAACGAGCAGTAGTCTGTTAGAATACTAGTATGGTAGAAGGTTTAGTGGAAGCAAAGCAGAATAGTTCATACGGGTACCGGAAGTAGTTCCGGAGATTTATGGAATAGTTCATAAGGGCACCAGAAGTAGTTCTGGGTATTTAGGATATGTTCGGATCTCTCTGGAGTAGTCCCAGGTGGTTCCGGAACATATGAAAATGGTAATGGGAAAGTTTACGATCAACCGGAATAGTTTCGGTGATCGGTGGACAGCTTAAACAATATGTTGTGTTCACCGGACATAATAACCTTTGCCCGGATGGCTCCGAAACCCATTTAGATGGCTCCGGAACATTCGTTAGAGCTTCCGGAAGGTATTGGAAGTGCTCCAAAAGTGTCTGGAATGTCCCGAAACAGTCCCGGTAGGTCCCGGAAGGTCCTGGAAGCTTCTAGAAGGTTCCGGAAGGTTCCGGGCAGTACCACCCACTGCCCTGCGCCCCTGGCTTTTGGGGGCAAGCCACCTAGGCTGCCCTGGCCGGCCAGGTGGTGGGGGCGCACCAAAAAGGGGTGGGTGATCCTCCAGGTGGGATTTCCAAATACCATTATGGAAGGTTTCCGGTGGAAAGGTATGTGTAGGTTTGGAAGGCTTGGGAGTCCAAGTTGGACTCCCAAACCTCCTTGAGCTGCGCCCTAGGCCCCTTGGCCACCTATATAAGGTGAGCCAAGGGTGGGGGGAAGACACACAATCAATCCCCAAGGCCTATGCGCCACCCTCCCTCCTCTAAACCCCTTTGCTCCACTTTTAGACCCCGGTTTAGACGCTGTTCTAGATCGGAATCCGTTAGGGTTTTCTCCCTCTAGTTTTCTCGGTGGCGTTCATCTCTGGACGGCGGAGCGCTGCTGGATTGCTGCTACGGGATGTGTGGATACTAATGGAGGGGTCGTACCTTCGACCCTTCTTCGCGGAGCTTGTTCATGGGACTTATCCGTGGGACTAGATCGCGGGACTTGTTCGTGGGATTGATCGAGGGACTGTTCGTGGGAGAACTTGCGAGATCTACTTCCACTACGTCCACGAGCTTCACCAACTCTACTTCCGCTACATCGGTTGGTGAGCCATGACCTAAAACCTTGTATGCAATCTTCTTGGATGATCTTGGGTTCTTGATTCGTAGGCCGAAATTTTTTGTTTTCTACTACGTTTCCCAACAGTGGTATCATGAGCGATCCTTGATTAGATGCATGTTTAGGTAGATCATATGTTGATATGAGGCATTGATTTTCTTGTTTGCTTCCCTATCATGTGATCTTTTCTTTGCTCGACGACATGATGTGATTTTGCTACAAGGTTTGAGTTTTGCCATGATCCCTCTATGCTGCTCTTAGTATGCTGGTTGCCTTGATCATGGACTACATCAAATTCCTTGGATCTCATCCTAGTCTTGCTATAGAAAATTTTACATGAACGGGCTTGTGGATTTTATGAACTCAAATCCACACGGGGGTCACGCGTTTAACGAAGTTTGGCTTGTGGCATTAGTTGCTACACGCACCCCGTATGTTAAACTAGCAACAAAAGAAGTATCGTGTTTTTGTTTTGTCTAGGGTTTCTCATTTGCCTTGTAAACCTGCTTAACAACCACGATAAAAGTTGCAACAACCCGTGTAGATGGCGATCTAACTCGTTTTTGCAGAGTATGCATGTGATGTGGTATAGCCTTCAAGATTTGCAATGTGTTTGTATGAGATGCTATATGTTATGTAATATTTATTCGCGACCTGCGTGTCGTGGTACGGCATGATGACTGGAGTCATATGATTGTCACTTAATTATGGCCTGCGTGCCAGAACTGTTTATTAGTTCGAGGCAAAGCAATAGATAGATGCAAGGTGATGATCTACGATGCGGAGGTGGACCCCGACGCACATGCCGGAAGTCGTGGTGATGTTCCCGGTGCCAAGGAGAAAGTTGGTGGACGCGGTGACTTCTACCACGACGGCGTGAAGACTACGAAGACTTCACGAAGCAAAGGGCTATATCATATCACATAATTTTATGAACTGCCTGTGATGTTTATCCCTTTGATGCACCCTTGTTTGATGCGCGGTAGTCGTGTTTTATTAGGGTGATCTCTCGCAAAACAATATCAAGTTGATAGTGTTCTTCCAACTGTAGCACCGTCTATACTATGTTTCACATCGGAGCAGGTCATGTCACATGGGTGCACACGTGTGTGACGCATAAAAGGCGGGTGTGTTAAAAGAACACACAGCGCATTACACTTGGTTGTCTTGACGGTTTGGATAAAAGTTTGCTACCGGAACACGCCCATCGAAAGATGAACAAGAATCACATGTGTTGTGATTGGCAAGTTGGCCTACCGGTCCAATCTAAGTCATCAGTGATGTCACATCAATGGCGGACGATTGGGTCGGATCTTGAATCACTCCAGCATCAATTACGAGAGATATTGATCTGAGTGGGAGCGCACTTAGAAATTAAATTGATTAATCACAAGTGCAACTTAATTATGAACAAAGTCTTAGTATTTGCATTATCGTTGTAGAATAATGGCTCGCGTTACCACCTTCCCAATTGATTTTGATTAACTGTATTATCTGGTAAAAACTTTACGATTGGTACCGTATTGTGAGGACTATCCTCAATAGTGCTGAGAAGGACCATGTCCTATCGCAAATTTTTGATGCTCTCCCGCTGATGCTATGGATGATGTGACTTATGTCCATAATCCAAAATGCTAGAATTCCACCACAGCTAAGTGCATTGTCTTCACCACCATGAAACCCGAACTTCGAAAAGTTTGGGATAGTTATGTTATATTCATGGAACTGAAAAATAGTTTTCAGTAGTAAGACAATTAATGTTGGATATAAGATATCTAGTACAATGTATGATTGTAAGCATTAGTGAAAATATTCACTGTGCTCTTAACGAAACGGATAAGTGTGGGATCCAGAAGAACATTGGTCATATGATGATGAGGATTAAGGGAAAGGAAGTTCCATAGTGTGTTAGTAAGACTTACATGCCGGAAAGTCCATGGCATGCGCCACCCTTGATCATGTGTGATCTTCTGTGAGTAGGAGTGACATTGGAAATAGAACTATGATACGTATAAAGGCAAAACGAAAGAAGACTGGAATAACCAGCTCAGAAATGAAAGTCATACAGAGTTATAGATGAATTCATTGCTGGTCAAGAGATGTAATTCTTGGGAATCATGATTAAGCAGTTAATTGTGGATTCTGTATATTGTGATTAAACTGTTGATCACCGGAATATCACATCGATTGCATATTGTTGCAACTCGATGCAAGAAATACTATGGCCTTTATGACTAGCTAATGATGAGTTTTGACACGCTCGGGAACACGGTAAAAGGTTTACTATACCGTGTGTTGACTCTATGATTATCTTCATAATTCATTTTAGAGTTGAGTAAATTGTTACTACACTTTAGCCTTGTTGCAAAACATCATTTTGAATCATGTTTGTTGCAAGAGAGTTGTTCAAAGCTATGAATAACGTAAAGGCCATACTTCCATTATGAATAGGGTGTATGTTATGAATCTTGATAATAATACTAAACATCCATAACACTGACGCTAAACGTCGCAAGACTGACAGAAATACCACATAGATGTGGCACTTCCCTTTATCACAAGTGACATAACATGCATGAAGAATTTCCATAAGTGATGGATTTTCGAGTCATATGATTATGAATCACTTGACGCTTGCGATCTTTGTCTCGAAGTAATGTGACTAAAACACCGTTAATAGGCCATACATGAACGGGCAACTAAACAATTGGTAATCATACATGATGATGTGTGCAGTCCAATAAGTGTAGTTGTGTGCAGTGGATTCCCTATCTTCACTCATGAGTTGAAGTAGATATGTGGATATCTGTTCAATAGAGACATACGTCTGAAATCTTTGAAATGTTCAAGGAATTTTAGAGTGAAATAGAAATTCGTTGTAACAAGAAAATAAAGCTTCTGCAAATTAGATTGTAGAAAGTAATATTTTAGTTACAAGTTTAGTGAACGTCTGATGAGTTGTGAAGAACTGTCATAACTTGCGTCTCCCGGAACATCACTATGAGTAAAGTGTTCGAGAGATGTAATCAAGCCATGTATGACACGGTAAAGATCAAATATGACGTTTATCAATTTGCCATTATACTTATTAAAGTTATGCGTTAGTGACTACGGCTTTTACACTGAAAAGAGCATCATCAAATCTGTTGAAATGACACCATATTAGATGTGGTATGGACTGTTAAAACCATGTTGTCTTTTCTTAAAACTTGGGTATATGAGGCATATGTTTGACATACTCAAAACCCCAAATCAGATAAGTGCTACTTTGTTAAGGTTATGCCAAAAGTTTTGGTATTCCTCTATCACTACACAAAAGCAAAACTGTTTGCTGTTAAGAACAATGTGTTTTGAAGAAAAATAGTTTCTTACAAAAGAGTGAGTGGGAGGACAGTGCAACTTGTCAAAGATTGTTGAATCTTCAGAGAAGTGCGCAGCTGAACCACACAGGTTAGACAAAACTCGTACAAACATTCATGATATGTAAAACGAGATATTGTTGTTCGACAATGATAAACCTGTGATATACAAAGAAGCGTTGATGGGCCCTGACTCCGGGATTTGGCTAAATGCCAAATAATCCGAGATAGTATCCATGGAAGTAAGTCAAGTTTTGAACTTGGTAGACCCTCCGAAAGACTAAAAGTCTGAAGAATATATATATGTGGATCTATAATTGATTCGGATGAAATTGTTTTATCCATAAAGCTCAACTCGTTGGAAAATTGTTTTCTAGCAAGTTCAAAGGTTGACTACGGCGAAGTAGTTTCGACCGTAGAGATGCTTTAGTCAGTTCGGGTTATATTAGCAATTACTACATATCTCATTTATAGGATATGGTAGAATGAACGTCAAAACAAAGTTCCTACACGGAAATATAACAAAGGACGTATATGTGATACGACCGGAATGTTTTGTCGATTCAAAGGATGCTAAAATAGATGCAAGCCTTGGATATCCAGTGATGGACTGGAGCTAGCATAATGGAGTTGGAATTTTCGTTGTGATGAAATTGCCAAAAGAGTTTGTTTTCATCAGGAATAACGAAGATGCTTGAATATTCAAGAAAGTAAGTGGGAGCTGAATAATATTTCTAAAACCTTATGTAGATGACATATTGTTGATTAGAAATGATATAAATTTCTTGACACGAATAAGGACTTCATTGGAAATAGTTTTCGGTTGAAGAACTTGGGCTGATATAGCATTAGTATTGAGCATAGTGATCTATGAAGATAGTAAGTGCCTGATCATGCTAAAGCCAACACTACATATTGACATGATACTAAAGTAGTTTAGTATGAAATGCCAAGAAACATGTTCTTGCCGAGGTCATGGTGAAAAGTTGTTTGCGGAAATCGGTGTTCATGAACACAGATAAGCAAAACACATGAATTGGATTTCACTCACCTATGTGTTTGGATTAATCATGTACACCATAATATGTAAAACGACCAGATATGTCCAGTGCTCCAAAAGGTTGTGAGCAAGATACCAAAGTGATCAATATGTTGATCATTGGACAAACAGTGAAAAGTTAAACTTATGATGGATAAGATATGTTTCTCGGAAAATGGAGATAATGAAGAGCTCGTTGTAACAAGTTACACCAGCTGAATTTTTGATGTAAACAGTTACACCAATTCAGTCTTCATACTTACTCCAACCGATTTTCGATTTTAATTGGGATTATGTGTTTCACACGTAAGGGTGGCACAGTATGAAGGAACTGTGTTAAGTTAGATACTGTGGCGAATTCTACAACAGAGGCTAAGTATATTGTTACTTAAAGAAGTAACAAGGGAGGGTATTTTGAATCATCAGTTCATTTATGAACATGGTATGGTTTCCTAGATGCTTGAAGCTCATGGAACATTGACGAATGATTTCATGACTTATTCTGAAGGAACCAAGGTCCTGCCAAATGATTCAAACATATACAAAGCTAAACTGATAAAATTAGTAAATTTTATGATAGCGTGAAAAACGCGAAGATATGCAAGATACAAACGGGCCTGAAGCATCAGATCCGATGATGAAGTCTATACCACAAATGAAGCATGTATTACACCGGTATGCCATAGGTGTAAAATTCTCAAGCACTGATAATATTATTGACTCTAGTGCAAGTGGGAGACTGTTGGAAATATGCCCTAGAGGCAATAATAAAATGTTATTATATATATATATATTTCCACGTTCGTAATTAATGTTTATATTTCTGTGCTATAATTGCAATGACCCTGACTATGAGATTCAGAAGAAAACTCACTTGCATGTGTGGAAATGTAAACACCAAGAGTTCCTGGTTTAGCCTCTAAGACCAGCTCATGTGCTAACTGATGATTACGTTTTCTTAATCATGGACATTGTTCTTGTAACAAGGATGTCAGTAGCAATGGGAACATATTGTTAGCAGAACAATGATGTTGAACCGACCCCAGTATTGAATGATATACTTAGAGATCACATCGTAACTACGTTATAAGTCATATCATGAAATGTTATCATATACGTAATTCCTTAGACCATGAGAGTATCGAGTTGCTTCACACAGGAAGACATGCTTTGGTTCTTAGATGAATCCTCCCGTAAATGGGAAGTAGTAAAATAAGTTCTGGGTATGTCAGATGGTGTGGCTAGTGACTGTGATAGTTCAAGAATGGGATTTGCTCCTTCACGATGAAGAAGATATTCACTTCGGGCCCACTCGGTATGACGGTATCCATTATAGTCTGGCCAGACGCATTGTGATTCAGTCACGGGGATACCGGAATACGATAACGAGAAAATGGACAAACGAGCAAAGAGGATAACGAGTGGCTTGTGTTCAAGAAGTTGTTACACATGGGTGCCAAACATCTCTCCTCTAACTTTCTCATATATCACGAAGCAAAGGGAATGGTACATGAATAAACATAATGGTTCACTCGAAGTTTCTTCGTGTATGTGCGGGAGTCAACATGGGTGTCCATGGCTCCGCTGTTGATTATTGGCTATTGACGAAAGGCTGTTGACCTATGTCCGGAAGATGTTCTGATTCATGTCCGCATTATACCGAACCTATTGGGTCACACACTTAACGAGCAGTAGTCTGTTAGAATACTAGTATGGTAGAAGGTTTAGTGGAAGCAAAGCAGAATAGTTCATACGGGTACCGGAAGTAGTTCCGGAGATTTATGGAATAGTTCATAAGGGCACCAGAAGTAGTTCTGGGTATTTAGGATATGTTCGGATCTCTCTGGAGTAGTCCCAGGTGGTTCCGGAACATATGAAAATGGTAATGGGAAAGTTTACGATCAACCGGAATAGTTTCGGTGATCGGTGGACAGCTTAAACAATATGTTGTGTTCACCGGACATAATAACCTTTGCCCGGATGGCTCCGAAACCCATTTAGATGGCTCCGGAACATTCGTTAGAGCTTCCGGAAGGTATTGGAAGTGCTCCAAAAGTGTCTGGAATGTCCCGAAACAGTCCCGGTAGGTCCCGGAAGGTCCTGGAAGCTTCTAGAAGGTTCCGGAAGGTTCCGGGCAGTACCACCCACTGCCCTGCGCCCCTGGCCTTTGGGGGCAAGCCACCTAGGCTGCCCTGGCCGGCCAGGTGGTGGGGGCGCACCAAAAAGGGGTGGGTGATCCTCCAGGTGGGATTTCCAAATACCATTATGGAAGGTTTCCGGTGGAAAGGTATGTGTAGGTTTGGAAGGCTTGGGAGTCCAAGTTGGACTCCCAAACCTCCTTGAGCTGCGCCCTAGGCCCCTTGGCCACCTATATAAGGTGAGCCAAGGGTGGGGGGAAGACACACAATCAATCCCTAAGGCCTATGCGCCACCCTCCCTCCTCTAAACCCCGTTGCTCCACTTTTAGACCCCGGTTTAGACGCTGTTCTAGATCGGAATCCGTTAGGGTTTTCTCCCTCTAGTTTTCTCGGTGGCGTTCATCTCTGGACGGCGGAGCGCTGCTGGATTGCTGCTACGGGATGTGTGGATACTAATGGAGGGGTCGTACCTTCGACCCTTCTTCGAGGAGCTTGTTCATGGGACTTATCCGTGGGACTAGATCGCGGGACTTGTTCGTGGGATTGATCGAGGGACTGTTCGTGGGAGAACTTGCGAGATCTACTTCCACTACGTCCACGAGCTTCACCAACTCTACTTCCGCTACATCGGTTGGTGAGCCATGACCTAAAACCTTGTATGCAATCTTCTTGGATGATCTTGGGTTCTTGATTCGTAGGCCGAAATTTTTTGTTTTCTACTACGTTTCCCAACATGTAAATCATCCAATAAAGAATGAGAAAGTTAATGTGGTTGCTCTCTATTCAACCTTGAAGCTTGTGCAAGAGGTGTTGGTTAATCTACATACAACTTTGCTCTCTCACCTCATTTATTACATGACACATCATCATTTTATCCTAGGTGGCAAATTTACCAACATCTATCTTACTACCATTGAAGATGCCCTTAGAGCATGGTTAATAGTATAGCCAGCTGCTGACTATAAGGAGATGCCATGTCATCTATAGCTAACGTTATAGTCAACAAATACAATAGTAAGGCTATAAGCAGTACTACTTTAGCAATACATGACCCACATGTCTATCTCACAAAGTGCCCAGGAGCACGTGTTGCAGCTGACTACTAATTAGTAGCCCGCTTCTCTTCTCTCATCTTCTCTCTCCTTCAACTAAGCACAAATATACTATTTAATTCTTTATAGCCAGCTGACTAGGCATTATTGTACTTGCTCTTAGGCTGCTCCCAATGCTCCACCTTGGATGGGTGCTAAGCATGCCAACAAAGCAAAAAATCCTATGTGGCGCCCTAATTAAGAGGAGAGAGAGGAGTTTAGTGACCCCAGGAGGACACGGTGCTAGTCACGGAAACCTAGGCAAAACATTAAAAATGGAGAAAATTAGCCTATGCATGCAAGACTTTAGTTGTTAAACCATTAAATAAAGAAAACTTAGCAACAAGCTAAGCACCAATGCATTGAAGACTATGGTTGCTTAGCATATTTAGTGCTCCTAGCACCTCACTTAGCATCTTTGCATTAGAGGAAGCCTTACACCCATCCAGACAACCAAACACGCCCTTGCTGGTTGACATGGACCTTGCGGAGCGCCGTGGGTCATCCGTGCATGCGTGCGTGCCTGACAAAATCGTTGCGAACATGTGAAGAACATCTTTCGCAAAGGTGTGGGGATCCCCTGCGCTTTCTGCTGCCCTGTTTCCAGTTCCATTTCATCACCTAGCCTAGCTGCTCTCTCTCTCTCTTCCTACACGCGCGCTCTGCTCTGCTCTGCACAACACGCAGGATTCAGATTCGCTCACGTTCTGAAGCTAAGTCTCCCGCTGACTTAACCACAACATCTACCATCCAATGTACATCAAACGGCTGCTGCACCACTCAACTTTCTCAGTGCAAAACGAGTTGGACGAATTCAAAAATAGGCCCAAGTATGCCAAGTTTGCACACAGATTTAAACATGCAGCGAACATACTACTGCAGCAAGCTAATACATCTCTGCTTTAGCACAGAATTTTCACACAACATGACTCTATTTAGCATCAGATTTAAACAAGAACCCACTCTTGATTTCATCAAGAGTGGATTTCATCAAACAAAAGACCAACACCTAGCTGAATAGATCATCAAATAAACTGCTGGAACCAGTGCAAAACAGTTACCAAACAGAGTAAATTCAGTTTCATATACCAAACAGAGTAAATTCAGTTTTGGTACTTGATATCAAAATATTCAGTTACATATACCAAACAGAGTACATTCAGTTTTGGCACTTCCTATCAAAATATTCAGTTTCATATACCAAACAGAGTACATTCAGTTTGGGCACTTTGAATCAAAATATTCAGTTTCAGTACATCGATTCCAGGGTGAGAACAAAATAGCTTGCATCATTCCAAGGCCCTAAAGAAAGTGTCCAAGAGATAAATCACCAGTTTGAATATGACCCTGCAGGAAGAAAATAACTAGTGAAATAAAGAAATACATTTGAATTTAATTTTAAATAAATATATATGTTGCATTACCGTCAACAGATCAGTAAAGCTAGTGATATCGTCCATGTCATTTAAATCATCATACGGGATGTTATTGTTCGTACAAGCATTATCCATCACTACTTGATTTTGTACAACATTGTTGTTCTCTTGTTGCTACATATAAAAAAGCAAACTTGTTATTTCGTATGTAAATGAGTAAGAACAGTAGATTGCAAGTTTGGCAGGAACATACGCTTGATTTTTTTGTCACTTTCCTTTTGAACTTGCGTAATTTTTCAACCCAACTTTTTTCCGTTTGGAGCTTTTTGGTTGAACCTCCTTTTTCTTTAGGCGTGCAACACTAAGCAAATATTCTTCTTGTTGAACATCTTGTTGGGCATTATGTGATCCACTCACAATATTTGGCGATGCACTCATCTTTTCTCCAAGATCCTTACCAAGAGAATCAAGTGCATTATCCACTAACAAGAAATATTCTTGAGAGTTAGCTGTTTGATATGCCAAGTTAAGAAACTTTCCAGAAAGATACCTAACACGGAGCATAGCATCCAAATTTGGATTTTCTACAATGCTTCTTCCTTGATTATCATGTATAGTCCCACAACATGCCTCCCTTGTCCATCGCCTCAAAATATAATGTGTTGGCAACAACTTGGTATTCATCAAGTCAAGAACTTTCAAAGCATGGCAACACAATAATCCAGTCCTTGTAAACAACCCACAACCACATAAGCTTGTTTGCTCCAAAGGATTACAACAACAATGCGCTCCTTCTCTACAAAGGCTAAACCATCATCTCCACTCCCAATTGCAACAACATAGGTGTTATTTCCATCCAATAATTTTGTGTACGCAACCATGGATCTTTCATACTGAATTTGGAATGCTTCAAATATAGTGGGCGTGTATAATTTGCTTGTTTGCAGCAACATAGGTGTCTTCATCCTTACTCTAGGCATCTTTTTCCTTGCCTCAAATTCTGCTTCTAATTCTCTATTTATTTTTACTTGCACAGCCCTTTCAAAATGCTTTAAGAACCATAGGATATCGAAATCAGATTTCAAATGTTTTTTCAAGTCACTATTGAAACTCTCACTTAATTGTGTACTTCTCATACCCAATGAGAAAACATCCCTCGTGTAACATTCAGCCCATTTTTCTTTGAACTTGTATATACTATCAAACCATGTTTTCTTATCCACCTTATTCCTCATGACACCAAAAGCTTCTTCAAAAGCATCCTTATCTTCAATTTCAAACATGCAAGCACTAAAATCTGCAAGAATATGTGGTTCTTCATCATTTTTCTTTTTCCCTTTTAGGGGAGGTGATTCTTGATCTTTGACATGGCATAAGTGTTTGACTGCATTTTGCATTATGTGGAAGGTGCATAATCCATGGTATGCTTCTGTGAATACTTTCCCAATGGCATTTCCCATTGCAACGTCTTGATCGGTGTAGATAGTTCTAGGTTGTTTTCCACTATGTGGTTCTAGAAAAGCCTCAAAGATCCATGTGAAAGAGGCCTCGGTTTCATCAAACATAAGAGCAGCACCAAAAATGATGGTCTCCCTAAACTGATTGAATCCAACAAAGGCACCAAAAGGTCTATATTCTTTATTTGTGCCGAAGGTAGTGTCGAAGGTAACAACATCTCCAAAGTGCGCATAATCAATTATCATCTTAGCATCAGCCCAAAATATATTGGCTATATCCTCTTCACAATCCAATTGCAAAGTATAATTGAATGAAGGGTTCTCAGCAATCTTCTCTTGAAAATACTTCAACATGCTTCCTGCTTGACCATATGCCAAATCTCTCTGGCGCTTGCTTTGTAAATGGTTTTTCTGGTCACGGCAAGTGTAGGAAAGATTCATTGGCCCACCAACTCGACAACTAGCCAACTCATGTGCAACTTTTGGCGCGATTCCCGTATCATCGGCTGTTTCAATTTCAAAGGCTTGCACTTCTGAAATCTTTCGTTGTGATACCATCAAATGAAAGGTTTGCGGCAAATAAAGATTGTGATTGTGCACAAGAACCAATTCAGTCACTTCATAATCTCCTACCATTCGATCTAGTGTAAGAGACATATGAACATCACACATTGTTCTTGTTTCAGATCGAGGATTCTTTATGACACGGTTTCGATTGTCTTCTTTTCGGTAACCCTCCTTTGCACAAACATATCTACATGAAGTGACCTTGCCATCAAACTTGCTTTTATTTGTGTACCTTTTTCTGACCTCAAAGCCTACTTGACCGCCATAGTTAACCCAAGATGACCAAGCCTCGTCTAGATTTTTAAATCTGACACCAACTTGAGGCGCACGACTAAGATTCAGACCTTTCCTATATGAATAATAACATATGCTTTAGATGCAACTAGATGCAAAAGAAAATAGTCCAGAAATAAAAAAACTGAGATGGAAACGCCACTCACGTAGTGGATTGTGCCATTGAAAATTGACTGAGGGTGTGAACTCAAGGCATACTGCAACAATGAAAAATCATAGGAAATTTATCAGTTTAACAATCAGATCAGGAATACTAAGAACGGAGACAGAGAGAAAATATCAACCACATCAATTTTTAATCTGGGGAAGGAAGAATCGGGGGAAGGAAAAATACCTAGCGATGCGAGCGACAAGAATCGGGGGAAGATTCAGAGCCGCCAGTTAGCCCTAGAGCGATCTGGTCTCGCTGCTCCCCCGCCAAAACCAGTCCTCCTCCCCGCCAAAAAACAGAGTAGTATCCCCTGCCTCCAGAACGTGGGTTTATTGGGCTGTATTTGGGCTGCCTTTTTTGCCTCGAGTGGTACAGCAGCCGTTTGATGTAAAATAGATGGTGGATGTTGTGGCTAAGTCAGCGGGAGACTTGCCTTCACAACGTCAGCGAATCTGAATCCGCACAGCACACACCACACACACGCTCTCTCTCTCTTCCTCACGCACACACCGCACCTGTCCACTCTCTCTCTCTCTCACATTTACCCTTGTCTCTGTCTCTGTGCAGCATGAATAATAAATGGCAGTAGCAGCGTGGCTGAGGCGGAGCTCTACTGAGTCTCTACCGGGGGAGCTCTTCTTTCTCATTCTTCCTTCCCTTCTCCTTCTCCTTGCTCTGCTAGCATTTCCATTTCCCCACGAACAATTCACTAAACCCTCGTAAAACCTCATCCCACCAAAGAACAAATTTCTTCTGTCAATTCGGCTTTTACTTGCTCAAGTCCCTTGGGAAGCCCTAGTTTCTTCTTTTTTTATAAGGAAAAAATATCCTTTCCGCCCACCTCACCCTCGTTTGATCCGATTTGAGCCACGAAAAAAAAAATAACTGCCCAAATCGCTTTTTGCGATCCCCTGCAATTTTTTCGATCCATTTGATCCTTCTTTCCAAGGACTCGCCTTTTTTTGTTTGGGTGAAACAGGAGGAGGGGGGAGAGGTTCCCTCTCTCTGATGACCAGCAGCGCCACCGCCGCCCGTCGATGATTGAGCGCTGCCACCGATGCTTTCGGGGTGCTCGGTGTCCAGTCTCGCGGCGAGGTTCGCCTTCTTCCCGCCGGAGCCGGCCACGTACGCCGTCCGCAAGGACGAGGCCATTGGCCGCCTCGTCGCCTCCGGCGTCCCACGGGACAACGCATTGGATGTGCTGCTCATCGAGACCAGGAGGGGTACCAAGGTCGTGGCCTTCTACCTCAGGAACCCCTGCGCGCGGCTCACCCTGCTCTACTCGCACGGCAACGCTGCCGACCTCGGTCAGCTCTACGATCTGTTTGTGCAGCTCAAGGTCAATCTCAAGGTCAATCTGATGGGGTTAGTGGTCAGTCCATCTGTAGTATGACATCTAATTTCATCTCTTCTTTCAATCAATTGCATTGCATTTCCCCTTTTAATTGCTAAGAAGAAGAAGAAGAAAAAAATTAAATCTTGCAACTTCAATGTGGTCTGGAGGTACAAAAGAATTGCTGTGCAGAGAATCCTGACGTGATTCACTTTGTAATTTAATAACTGCAGATATGATTACTCGGGGTACGGAGCATCTACTGGCAAGGTAAGTAACTCATTTACCATTAGTGAACTCTGTTTAATTTTACCGTCCACTCTACTGCGGTTTCATAGTTTGGTAAATACTGAATAGTTGCTTATGTCATTGGGTAAATTGTACTGTACTATAGTTCCTTCCTTGACTAATGCAGGCATGAACTGTCGTGTCAATAATCTGAATTAATTTAATATATGCACTATAGATACCTCGAGAAGTGTGGTTCAGTTTCCCAGAACATGCTGCATTTATCTACAATTGAAGAAAGTTGGCCCATGCCCCCGACTGGTGCATTCCAGTCATATCATGGCCATTATTAACCTTACATATATCTGAAACTTTTGTCATCAGCCACGCATGCCATTGTAAACTTCAGGCTAAACAGTAATTTTGGTATGCCCTTATACATTTGTCCTAAAGGACAGATAGACATGTCTGTATCAACTGTCTATGCATTTTCTCAAATTCACTTATTACAGCTTGATCCATTGAAATGGAAAAACATGTTATGTTGATTGTTTTTGCTGTCTATGTTGAGGCCTTGAGGGCCCTGTACTCAAAATGCAGTGAGAATCTTCTTGTTTTGTTCCACACCGTCCAACATGGACCAGGTTCCACTATCATGATGATAACGGAACAAAATGCAGTGAGAATTTCTGCCTTACAAAACATTATTAAATTTTGCCTACCAGTTGGATATAAATGCTTGTGTGTCCATATTTCTCCCTGAAGGAATGCAGTTTTGTGGAATGATTTTTATGTTTTTCCTTTTTCAAGTGCAGCCAAGTGAAGAGAATACATATGCAGATATTGAAGCAGTTTACCAGTGCTTAGAAATTGAGTATGGAATCAGCCAGGAAGATCTGATCTTATATGGACAGTCTGTTGGCAGTGGGCCCACATTGCATTTAGCCTCTCATTTACCAAGATTGCGTGGTGTGGTTCTTCACAGTGCTATACTGTCAGGCCTCCGTGTTGTTTGCCATGTGAACTTTACTTTTTGCTTTGACATTTACAAAGTAAGCATCTCAGATTGATTATTCCATTTTAGTCTGTACCTTTTGTGCCCGTAGTGTATCTCTTACTAACGTCCAACTAACTTGTTCGTGCAGAATGTCAAAAAAATAAAGAAGGTGAAATGCCCAGTGCTTGTTATTCATGTAAGACTATTACTAACAAAATATCAATACTTGCTGTGTTCTTGCACAGTTTGTTATGGATTCCAGCATCTTCTCAGTTGCTACTTTACTTTGCAACACTATAAGTGCTTAGGTGGTAGGATCGAAGTTGAAGGTACCGTTGCATAAATGTTTGAGCAATTTTAACATGGTCTCTCTTACCTCCTCTTTTGACATGAGGTATGAAGTTAATTATAGAGGTAAGAGTTACTCAGGCCCACTACTTAATAAAATCAACGGCTCAGATCTGTTGTTTCTCTTACGTCCCATGTGAAAAGATGAGGTAAGAGGGACCATGTTAAAACAGCTCTGAATGAAGTATCGAGGTAAGGAATACGAGAATATATAGAAATAAATCATCCTTCATGCTTCAGTATTCTTAGAGGCAAGTTTAACGGACTACACCCACAGTTCTTAAAGCCTTGGGTTAATGTGTAACCATCCAACCATCCCACACTTGTTCTTTAGAATAGAATGTTTGATCTAAGCTGTGCCACCAGCATCTCTAGTGATCTGGGATGTGCCATTAGCAGTTCTGACTTCTGACTCACTCTATAGACGCTGGAAGCTGATTTGGTTTGATTCAGCCTGCTGTAATATTATAATAGGCAGTGGTAGGCTTTGCATGACTTGACTTCCATTATTCCGCTCTTTGGCCGAGCCCAACAAAACGTGTAGTGTAGCCACATGAGGCATGTTGTACTGTGACGGACAGGTTCAGAAGATCAGGCTTTTTTGTATAAATCTAAGCTTAGGAATTTTGCAGCTTTTTATTGTTTCCTATGCTTATCTTCTACAAGTTTCTTTTTCTTCTGCCAGTTTTTCTTTTGGTTTTGGTCGGAGGCCACCTTTGGTGTATGTAATGCTCCACCTCTTTGGTGTTTTCTTCTAATACACTACTACTATGTGTACAACAAAAACAACAACAACAACAACAAAGCCTGTCAGTCCCAAACAAGTTGGGGTAGGCTAGAGCTGAAACCCATGAGATATTGAAACCAAGTCATGGTTCTGGCACGTGGATAGTTAACTTCCACGAACCCTGTCCAGAGCTAGATCTTTGGTGATAACCCAGTCCTTCAGATCTCTTTTCACGGACTCCTCCCAAGTCAAGTTTGATCTCCCCCGACCTCTCTTGACATTTGTTCAGGAAAAAAAACTAGAATATCATAGCTCTGGAACAAATCCACGTCCGAGAAATAAAAACTAGAAATGCAATAGATCTGGAACAATACCACTTTACTGTTAGCTGCCCAGTTTCCAGTGTTTTACTACTATTACTTAGCCTGTCAGTCATAATTTGATCACTACAAGTCGACTAATTTCATGGCTCCTACATAATTGGTGGTGTCAGCATGTATTGCCCAATAGCTCTTACTGAGATGGTCTCACATCTTCCCCAGCTGGGACTGCTTTTTATCACTAAATATTTTGAACCTTGCATCTTTAGTATCTTAAGCCCACCTTTTTTGAAGCATCAAGCTGATACAAATACAGTCAGTACACACCTGGCCTCTGCATAGCTAGGATGCACACAGCCAACACCAATGCGCACACACAAAAACATACCGGCAACTAGAAAAGTCAAACAAGACGAAAGCTATGCCTTAATGGAGAAAAAAAAACTCCAAAGTGATCAAAACAATGATCAATATTCTACAGCAACCATATCCGCACCAACCATCTTTTGACATCAGTTATGTTGCCACCACTTTTCGCAATCCCAGCAGCTACATGGATAGCAGTCTTAACGTGAGGTGCCACGCAAGTGAACATCATGTTCATACAAGCGGGCAGTCGAGCCGTGACAAGAGCCGGAAAGAGCACCTAACAGCGAAGGTTGCCGCCACACTTTGCAATGGAGATCGAGTGTGCAAGTTTACCGACACCGTCAAACCCCATTTGGGACGCTCCGGCAGTCTCGCACCATGCTCATGCTTCATCATCCTTGTCTGTGGCTGCAGAATTAAGCAGCAAAAGAAACTCGTCATTGCCGCCTGCATCTGAAGATCCAAAATTCCTGGTCACGATCAACTACGCCGATTGTGGCCACCGGCGTCTCACTACCAGACTCTTCCGGCCCGGCCAGAAAGTCCAGCGCCACCGGTGCACATCCATGCCCTTTGCCTCAAGCTGCCGTCCCTAAATCTCACTTCGGAGCAACGCTGAACAAGCTAACTCCGGCTAGAGAAACTTAACATCATATAATCACCCTATCAGATTAATTTCCTCTCATTTGTAGTTTGAGGCCTTGTGAGACAAACTTAACATCATATAATCACCCTGCTGCTTAAGAAGCCAACCATACATCACATCTGCCAGTGTAAGAGAATTGTAGTGATCTAGATTATACATGACAGCCCTCAGTTCAGTGTGCAACTCCAGTATCCTCCACTCACTTGGTGCAACTTTATAGGTTATAATTTTCTACAAACCATCTGATAATACATACGCACCACCAAATTATAAAGCTCATGGTGCTTCTCTAGTCCTAATCTTTTGTACAAACAATGAGGATGGATTTGATCTACTGTGTAATATAGTTGAGCTGTTAATCTGTCATATAACCTTTGATGCTGTCTGTTCTTACGGATGTCTGCATTTCCATACATTTCCCAAGTTGTAGAATTGGAGCAACCAGTATGATTTGGGTTCTCCACTGGACACTATCAGAACAAGCATCTAAAACTGAAACATCATATTCTTGAAAAGTTGCCTTCTGTAGTTCACTCTGTTTGCAATGTATATAAATAAACCACTTTGTGGCTAGAGTACCATGCGTTGCTTGATGTGATCAAGGTTGCCCCTCGTGGCCAACATTTTCATGGGCCACAGCCCACATGCCAACACTTTTCCTTACTCAGTCAAGGCCAATGAACAAGCATGAATGGCTTCCATAGTTGATGCAGTCATAGAGTAGGATGACACTTCTCTGAACTGATTTTCTGCTTTGGACCAACCATTTATGTAACGGATTGATTTATTATGTCTACACTTTCTTTCTCTAAGTTGTTGAAGTCTTGAGTTTTTTCCATGCACCAACTGCAGTCTTTCGATAAAGATGCACCAACTTATGTTGTGTAGAATCAATTGGTGTTCTTAATTATACACCTATTGACGTTTGCAGGGGACCGATGATGATGTCGTGAATTGGTCGCATGGTAATGAGCTGTGGAAACTGGCAAGGGAGCCGTATGATCCACTATGGATCAAAGGGGGCGGTCACTGCAATCTGGAGCTGTACCCTGACTTCATCCGCCACCTCTCCAAGTTCATCCGTGAAATGGAGTGTGTCACAACAAAAACGAGGCTGAGGAAGATTCGACAGTCCCTCCAGCCAACAAAGACTGCCTATCGCATGAACACCGCAACAACCACCACCTTCACCACTAACTGTTGCTGTCGTATTCGAGTCCTCAAACCGGACTGCAGTTTCAGCTGCAGCTGCTGCCATGCACTGAGGAATTGCTTCACATTCCGTCTATTCAAGTGCCCAACCTGGTGCCTCTCCTGTAGCTGCAGGAGCTGCTCCAAGTGCTGCTGCTGTGGGGGAGACGCCCGTTAATTCCTATCTCTATCTCCTTGTATAGGAAAAAGAATGGTCCGAGAGATATCTAACCCTTTGAATGCTGTAGGACTAAACTTAAGATTTTTTAGTTTGAAAAACATGATTGGCAAGATAGAGATGCTCGTGCGGCCCCATTCTCCTATGTAGTTGCTCGACAGGTTTGTGTAATGATGCGTTAAGCTGTTTTCCGTCGAGCTTATAACAGTCCTAATGTTGTGAACTGATTTGAACCATCGCATGTTTCAGCTGTTCTGGTATGTTTCCCATCCTTGAACTCTCTGTCTTTACAGTTGTCTTAGTTTCGATTTAGTTCGTCTGCTGCGACACCTGAACGGACAGTTCAAGTCAATTTCATCATTGCATCAGGATAAACGTGGTGCTCTCATTCTCTACACCCAGATCATGGCACATCGTCGAGACAGGTTAGGGCAAGTGTCTTACAAAAGACAAAATGAGGTTATGTAATGAAATGAGGCAGAATGGCAAGGGCACTCTGGCGATTAGGGCGGCCATAGCGCCCCCTTTGCCGTGCACGGGTTGTCCTCTCTCTCCCCACTGGTTCCCTTGATGTTGCCCTCTGGCAAGTGCGTTGGATGATAGGGCTGCGACCGTTGCATCCCCATAAAACTGGAAGATATTCGATAGGGTGGTTCTAGCGATCGTAAGTATCAGAGAGAAGAACTCACCGAGGAGGGGGGGGGGGGGGGGGGTTACTCATGTTCGAGCCCTTATAATGGAGGTAAAATCCTACTTCTGTTTTGATTTGCTTATGTGGTTATCCATGTTCGAGCCCTCATAATGGAGGTAAAATCCTACTTCTACTTTGATTTGATTATGGGTGTATGAACTCGCGAGAGAAGATTGCAATTTTGTCCAAACTACCGAGATCTATTATGAAGTGTTAATGTGCCTCAAACTATCCCAACCTCGCCTTACATATGAGATTATGGGTGTATGAACTCCTCGTGAGAGAGGATTGCAATTCTGTGTAGACTACCGAGATCTATTATGAGGTGTTAATGTGTCTCAAACTATCCCCAGCCTCGCCTTACATATGGGGGGACAAGACCTCGGGTAACATGATTGTGCGCAGATAGGAGGCTCCCTAGGCGACTCCCTGGCGATCTTGCGCCGGTGGCCACTCCGGCCCCGGCGGCCACACCCCCCTGCCGGTGGCCACTCTGGCGCCGGCAACCACCCTTCTCGCCGGTTGTGAGGTGTCCTCTGGCTCCCATGGCCCCCCTTTTGGACTTTGATCGAGGTAAGAAGTTTCAAGCAGAGGTGCGTAGAAAGTTTGGACATCCGGTTGTTTTCTCCCCTGGGTTTCATCGCAAGGAATTCAAGATGGTGGTCTCTTTCAGTCGTGCTTCATTCCGTTTGAATGTGCACACGGTTAGCATTGCTTTGCATGCATCTTTTGGTGGCTACTCTCAGGGTTTCCGTGTGCATCATCTTCGTGATAGATCATTTGAGTTCTCCCTGGCTTCAAAGTCAGTTGGCTTTGAGGTTTACAATGCTAGTCGTGTCTCATGCAATGATTTCGAGATGGTATTCAGTCTCTGGAGTAATGGTGGCCCAAATTGGAGGCGCGAGGAAGAAAATTTTTATAAGGAAGAAGATGATGAATGGACCACGGTTCGCCGTCGTAGAAACCACGCCGATGGTGATCGCCGGAATCCAACATCTAGGCAGGGAGAATCGGTCTTCGAATGACTTTCAAAAAAATATCAGCCTTCAATGCCCGTTGATTCATCCATCTCCAATGCTCCTAATGGCGTGGTCGGCCGCTTGGACCAGATTAACCCTGGGTTTAATTCCCGGGATGGTGCGGGCACATTAATTTCTTGCTTTGCATGTGGAGAAGAGGGGCATGTAGCAAGATTTTGCATGAAACCAAGGCTACCTAGACTCCTATCGTGTCTTAAGTTCGACACGTTCCCATGCCCACCGGTGGAAGCTTGGGGCCCAGGCGTCATTAATGGTTGGTTTGCTACGATTGGACCGGCCCCACGCGTCAAGATATGCTCCACTTTCAGGGAACTTTGTGAGGTTTTTTTCCCTAACTTCAGGCCCAGATGAGTGTTTGCCTCTTCGGCTCCTTCCTCTTCTAGCTCTGCTGCTGCCGCCTCTTCTTCCCCTGCGGAGGTGCCCGTGGTTAGCCGCCTCGCCATGGCAAACATTCCCATCAATCCGGAGCCCTTCGTCCCCCATGGACAGGAGATTCTTCATGTGCCTGGCCGCAATGGCGTCTCCCGTGTGGTCGTCCCGCGTCGAGCTCGCCGACATGAGGGTTGGGCCATCATCACAATCAATCCCCGACCAGCAGAGGTACTATTCCCCAATGTCAGTGCTATTGTGCATGAGTTCCTAGAGCAGGAGGTAGAACTTGAGATGTGGGATATCCAGCCATGTGCTTTCTGTGAGGCCTATGATCGCATGAGACATGTCAGAGACCGCGACTGGTTGGTGCACCAGAGTCCGCATGCATTTGGGGATGTTCATCTTTCCTTCAGTAAGCACAATGAAGGAAGAAACTGGAGAAGAGTGAACTTCAACAGAGTTTGTTGGATTCTGCTTATTGGGGTCCCCTTTGACTTCATCACCACTGAAGACATTGCAATGGCCGTGAGTAGGTTTGGCAGACTCATAAGCTGGGAAAATGATGAAGCTAATAAAGGAAGGGTGATTGCCAAGGTTAGGGTAACTGATTTGGATGAAATCCCCAAGAGCATCAGGTGGAGTGAAGGGGAACGTTTTGAAGAGGATGGCTGGTCCTCCTCTGTGGAAATTCTTCCACAAGAGCTGCTGGGTGGGGGACCTGCTGATGAAGACCCAATGCCACCACCTGGAGTGGACCCACACCCACTTCCACTTGAAAACTTGGATTTCCCAGGCTTTCATGCTATTGCTATGAATAATGGCCTCTTACCTGATGCTCCAGTGGAGGATGAAGATGTTGATGATCATTGGGCCTTTCAGTTCCCTGGCCCAAATCACATTCAGATCAACCCCAATGTTAACCCTGATATACCTGCAAATGAAGGGATTAGTGACATAATCTCTGTGGCCTCTGGGAGCTCATTCAATATGATCCCAGATGACAATGCTCATAACTTGCATGAGGATCAGTTTTTGCCTCTGATGCCTGAACCAATTGTTCCTGGTGGAATTGGATTGCTCAATATTCAGATGGCTTATGGGAATGAAGATCTGGAGGAAGAACAAATCCAATTAGAAGAGGGTGATTTGCAGCCACATGCTCCAAACAACATCAATCTACCCCCAGATGCCTCCCCAGGCCAGCAAGAGAAGATATTGGAACTGCAACTGGATATCCCTGTAGTGAATATGCCAGGTAATGAGGTGGCTGAGAATATGGCCCCTGAAGCTGATCCCATGGAAGTTGAGATTGAGGACTTGGGCATTGCACCAGGGGAATCACCTGGACTTGCAATTTCGAGCCAAGTTCCTGAGCATGGGCTTCATGTTGTGGATAACTTGGAGCTACCTCCCAAAAGCAGGGTACAAGAAGCTTCTGACTCCATAGCAAGATGCCCAGCCCCTATCAATTCTGGGCAGGAGGTGCTCCCTGATTCCACCACCAATACACTCATTGTTGTTGGATTAGATGCTCCAATTCAGTCTGACAGGGACCAGAGCAGCAGCAATTATGAGCATTCCACACTTTTGGTACAAGCTAGCTCTCAGATAGTTCAACCTGAAGGGAAGATGGCCAAGATCTCACCTGCCGAAGCTCCAATTGAGGGTGAGATTTCCCAAACTTTTAACCTTTCCTCCCTTGAACCTGCTTCCTCCTCACACTTGAATAGAGACTCAAATACTCTTGCTTACACACAAATACACTCTGAGCTCTCCATTGACATGGCATACAAGCTGTTCAATGAAACACTTGAGAAATTTGGTGTATCTACTGCCTCAGGTTCTGTTAATGACTTTGACACTTCATTTGGATCTCTTAAAAATGTCTGTTTGTCCTCAGAAGGCATGGAGATGTGGAAATTACACTTTGCTCCAAGAGATTCAGAGTGTGCACAGCTTGCAAAAGTTCCTGTAAGTTGGTTTCAATTTATTGTGCATATGCTTACCTCCCCAGACCACTATGAGCATGCTCAAAAATTGCTAAAATCCCCCCTATGGAATATGATCACTGAAAATGATGCTGAGGAAAACTTCATCTTCCATATTCCTAATGAATGCCCTGTCTCCCAGGCCCCTGCCTGCAGATCTGCTGAAAGGAATAAGGAAGAGGTTAACAAGGAAGACAAAGAGAATGAGCAGAGACCCATGAATGGACAATTGCAGGAGGGAGGGCCCCATGGAATCATCTCCAAAAAGAAGAGAGGGAAATCTGCCCTTCTTGACACTGAGTTGAGAAGAAGTGACAGAATCAGAACAATTAATGATGGTTTCAAAGTGAAACCTTGCCCTGATATTAACTGCCTCCCCTGTAATGCCTCTCCTCCTGAACTGCAAAAGAAAGTTGTTAAAAACTTGTCTGCCTCCTTTTGCAAGGTTGCTGACAATGAACTGGAGGAGAAACTCTCCAAGAGGCCCAAGAGGAAGTCTAAGGAGGAGATGGCCAAGGTGTCCAAGGCCAAGGAGAAAGCTAGCTCTACTAGTCTTTAATGATTAGTCCAATCTTAGAGATGTTTGCTAAGTGGAATAAACTTCCACTTCGAGAGAACTGTGATTGCTGGAAACTTCTTTTGGTGTATTTGAACTGTAATAGTCTGCCAAAAACCTACCAATGCTATGTACTTAACTGCCTGTCATACCTGAACCATGTATGGCCCCTTTATGGTGAAATTATCTGCAATATGCTCTCTTGGATTGGCATGGGGAATGAGAATGTTTCTTATTCTAATTGGACTACTTTGTGTTATTACAATGAATAGCAACAGAACCTGGAATATACTAAACTGGAATGTTAGGGGAATCGATGCTAAAGACAAATGGAATGCTATCAGTAAAAAGATAGAGGAGAGCTCTTGTGTTGTAGTTTGCCTGCATGAAACAAAAAGAGAAGAATTTGACCTTCGGTACTTGAGAAAGTTCTGCCCTACAAGGATTTCTAAATTTGTCTTCCTTCCATCTGTGGGAGCTTCTGGAGGAATCCTAACTGCATGGAATGATGCCATTCTGGAGGGAGAACTTGTGTTTCAAAACAAATTCCCTTTTCTGTGCAATTCACTAACATGCTTTCAAATCAAACTTGGATTTTGACCAACATATATGGACCATGTTCACAGGAGGATAAAGTTGAATTTCTCCAATAGTTTAGTAACATTGACATGCTTGAGGAGTGTGACTGTATCATCATGGGTGACTTCAACTTCATTAGATCACCTGATTACAGAAATAGACCCGGAGGTGACATCAATGATATGCTTCTGTTCAATGAGGCCATCAGCAAGCTGGGACTCACTGAACTTCCCCTAAAAGGCAGACAATTTGCCTGGAGCAACATGCAGGAGCATCCTTTGTTGAAAAAGTTAGACTGGTTTTTCACTTCAGCATCTTGGGCAACTTCATACCCTTCTACCACTGCCCTGCCCCTGGCTAAACCAATTTCTGATCATCTCGCCCGCATGATTAAAATTGAGTCTAAGACCCCAAAATCAAGAATCTTCAGATTTGAAAATCACTGGATGAAACATACTAACTTCATGCCTATTGTTCAATCTGCTTGGAACATCACTGTTGGATATTCAGATGCTACAAAGAAAATCAATGCCAAACTCAAGAATGTCAGAAGGGCCCTGCAACTTTGGGCCAAGACACTTCCAACCCTAAAGATTGAGATTGGTAAAATGAATGAGTATATTTTCCTCTTGGACCTCTTTGAAGAATTCAGAGATCTTATTGTGGAGGAATGGAATTGCAGAGTTCTACTGAAAGAGTATCTCCTGGATCTTCTTGATAGCTAGAGAACCTATTGGCAGCAGAGAGGGAAAATCAACTGGGTCAGGTTGGGGGATGAGAGCTCAGATTTCTTTCATGCTAAAGCTACCCTAAACCACAGAAACAACTCAATTGCAGTTCTGCATGACAACAACAATGTTGATGTCTCTGACCATGATGGGAAAGCAGCTCTCCTCCGGAACAGCTTCAAAAATAGAATGGGCTTTTCCAATGGGATAAACATGCACTTTGATCTCAGAGAGTTATTTCACAGTTCCTATGACCCCCAAATTCTTCAGCAACTTGAGTTACCTTTCTCTCCTGTGGAGATCAAAACAGTCATTGATGAGCTCCCAAATGGCAAGTCCCCTGGCCCTGATGGTTTTAATAATGAATTCATAAAAAAGTGTTGGTGCATCATTGGACCTGACATGGTGGAACTGATCCATGCTTTTCATGCTGGTACAAATTCACTTGAGAGTATCAACTCATCCTTCATCACTCTCATACCCAAGATTGCAAACCCTTGTTGTGCTTCTGACTTTAGGCCAATCTCTCTGCTGAACACTGCCCTAAAGATCCTAACCAAGCTACTTGAAAATAGACTCCAGAAAGTGATCCTACAGCTTGTGCATGTCAATCAATATGGCTTCCTGAAAAATAGAGCCATCCAAGATTGCATTGGTTGGGCTTTTGAGTACTTGCACCTATGTCATAAATCCAAGGTGGCGACCCTGCTCCTAAAGATGGACTTTGAGAAAGCTTTTGACACCATTGAGCACCAAGCAATTATAGAGATCCTAAAAGCAAAAGGTTTTGGTAGCAAATGGATCCACCGGATGGAGATGCTCTTCAACTCTGCTACATCTGCTGTACTGCTTAATGGAGTTCCTGGAAAAAAGTTCTACTGCAAAAGAGGGGTGAGGCAAGGAGATCCCCTGTCCCCCTCCTGTTTGTTTTGGCTGCTGATCTGATCCAATCCATCCTTAATAAAGCTCAAGACTTGGGATTACTGTCTACCCCAATACAAAGCAATTCCTGCCCTGAATTCCCAATTGCCCAATATGCTGATGATACTCTGATTGTGCTCAAGGAAGATACTAGGCAACTAATCTGTCTCAAGGCCCTCCTGAATACCTTTGCTGATGCCACTGGGTTGAAAGTGAACTACCATAAATCTCACTTGGTTCCTATCAACATAGATGACCTGAGGGTGGATCATTTTACCAATACTCTCAATTGTCAAAGAGGCCATTTTCCAATAACCTACTTAGGAATTCCCTTAGGCACTCAGAAACCAAAAGTGGAGCATCTCTTGCCCATAGTCAGAAGAATTGAAAAAGGGATTTCTGGTATAGCAAACTTCTTGACCTATGCAGGCAGACTAGTGATGGTCAAATCAGTGCTCTCCCCACTAGCTATGTATTGCATGACATGCCTTGATCTCCCTGAAACTGTCAAACAACAAATCAACAAATACTTGAGGCACTGTCTTTGGAGGGGTTCAAATATGGAGGATAAGAAACCTGCTCTTGTGGCATGGTCCACAGTTTGTAGGCCCAAAAAGCAGGGAGGACTGGGAGTCCTAAACATCAATACCCAAAACAATACTCTACTCCTAAAAAACCTGCACAAATTCTTCAACAGCAATGACATCCCATGGGTTAAGCTGGTTTGGGAAGCCTACTACAGCACTGGGCATCTCCCAGGTAGTCAAATGGTGGGATCTTTTTGGTGGAAAGCACAGACTGCACTCCTGGACCAGTTTAAATGTATGGCTAGATGCACAATTGGAAATGGAGCATCTACATCATTTTGGTTTGACCTCTGGAGCACTCAATGCCTGCACATTTTCTCCTTTGCTAAAAACCAGTCCATTTCTGTTCAAAAGTTCATGGCTACTGAATACATGGAGGACCTTTTCCATCTCCCACTTTCAACCCAAGCCTTCCAGGAGTTCCAGATCATTGACTCACTTTGTCAAGAATTTAATCTGAGCAGCAACTCTACTAGTCATGACCAATGGAGCTACATTTGGGGTAGCAAGAAGTTCAGCACTGCCAGAGCTTATAGTTCCTTGATTGGAGTTAAATCTGTACCACCACACTTCAACTGGATCTGAACAACCAGTTGCCAACCAAAGCATAAAGTCTTCTTCTGGTTGCTAATACAAGATAGACTAAACACAAGGAACCTCCTCAGAAGAAAAACTTTCCATCTGCAGACTTATAACTGTGCAACTCTCAATTTCCAAAGTGAAGAAACACTGCATCACCTGTTCTAGACATGCCCATTTGCATCTTCATGCTGTGACTTTATATGCCCAAACAGAACCATCAATGCCTCAATTCTTGAAGCTATCACTGACATGAAACTGAAACTAAATGTCCCATTCTCAGTAGACATCATAATCATTGTTGCTTGGTGCATATGGATGACAAGAAATGACAAAATCTTCAGAAACAAGGCTCCCTCCATGTTACACTGGAAGGAACACTACTTCAGTGAACTGAAACTCTTGAGATTAAGGATAAAAAACAAACATTCAGAGTCATTCAAAGAATGGCTTGAATCTGGAATGTAAATTCTCTTTGTGTTTTTTTTTTCTTCTGGGCTTAGCTCAAGCCATGTAAACTTTTGTTATTATTTTAATAAAGTAAAAGCTGCAGTGGGGTTTTTCCCTACTGTTTCCCCCCTCAACATGATTGTGCCGACCTACAACGAAATAATAACAGGAGGTCCTAGCCTTGTGCGTCAAGTTCACGATAACTCTGAAAGAAAGCTCGGTGCTCCTCACGGAGACCTGCTGAGGTGCATGGTGTATGGTTCGTTTGTCCATCTGGCAACCCGACTGAGCTGTGTATGATCCACCCTCGGCATAGCACAACGTAACTGTTGTCAAATCGTAGGATTATAATTCCGCCCATCAGGTAAGAATATGTAACACCAAGAATAGAATTACCAAAGATTATTAGGGCATAGATCTGTTCCAAAGACAGAAGGGGCGTGGCTAACACGCGCGCGCACGACCCAGACTGCGCGCCTTCCGACAAGCAACACGACAAACTCGGTAGGCTGGCCCTATCCCGACTGTGCGCGCTACTACGCTCCTAGCTGGGCTAATTCCCTTTCCGCGTGCGCGTACGGGCACTGGTGCTTCCTGGCCGTGAGAGCCCATTGACGCTATTCTTTTTCTGTGGGCTGCCTATGGAATACAATAGATTAAATGGTTCGGTATATTTTTTATTTAGGCCCATTCCCTTTCTGGGCCACTGGTTTTTCAGGGATTTTTATGGATGGGAAATAGCACTTTTAACTAACATAAGCTAATACTTTTAATTAAAAATAAATTAATATTTTTCTTTGTGTATCCTAAGTTGGTGTGGTATTTGGTGTCACAGGCTCGTCTCGGCGTCCGTCGTCGCTACCGCGACGACGTCCACCTCGACTTCGCGTACCCTAAGTTGGTGTGGTATTTGGTGCCACGAGCTCGTCTAGGCGTCTGTCATAGCTACCGCGATGACGTCCGCCTCGACTTCGCGTATCCTAAGCTGGTGTGGTCCCGGTGTCACGGGACCGTCTCTGCATCCGTCATCACTATCGCGACGACGTCTTCCTTGACTTCGCATACCCTAAGTTGGTGTGGTATTTGGTGTCATGGGCTCGTCTCGACGTCCGTCCTCGCTTCCGCAACGACGTTCGTCTTAACTTCGCGTATCCTAAGCTGGTGCTGTATTTGGTGTCACGGGCTCGTCTCGGCGTTCGTCATCGCTACCGTGACGACGTTCGCCTCGACTTCGCGTACCCTAAGCTGGTGTGGTATTTGGTGTCACGGGCTCGTCTCGGTGTCCGTCGTCGCTACCGTGACGACGTCCGCCTCGACTTCGCGTACCCTAAGCTGGTGTGGTATTTGGTTTCACGGGCTCGTCTCGGCGTCCGTCATCGTTATCGCGACGACGTCCGCCTCGACTTCGCGTACCCTAAACTGGTGTGGTCCTGGTGTCACGGGCTCGTCTTGGCGTCTGTCATCGGTACCGCGACGACGTCTGCCTCTACTTTGGGTACCTTAAGCGTGGTTCTGGTTCATTTCTGTTTTTCTTTCCATTTGAAATATATATAAAATGGAACCTATCCCCCCATCCCACCCACCCACCCCTGAGATAGCTGGTGAGGCCCTGGTGTCACGGGCTCGTCTCGGCGTACGTCATCGCTACCGCGACGACATCTGCCTCGACTTCGCGTAACCTAAGCTGGTGAGGCCCTGCTGTCTTGGGCTGGTCTCGGCGTTCTTCGTCACTACCGCGACGACATCCGCTCGACTTCACATACACTAAGAAAAGATCCCTTGAAAACTAACTAGAAGGGAATATTTTGGTGTTGCTAACATTATAATTCTGAAATTCAAAAATTAAATAACTTTCTTAAAATCTAAATATTTTTTTGAATTCTATATAAAAGAAAAAATCACTAGAGAAAACAAGATGTGAAAAAATTAGGCTGAGCGGGCTTCAACTATCGTGCGTTAGCTAGGCTCAGCTTCCTGCGATTTCCAAAGAATAGATTACGCCAACTACTAGGTTACGCCGCTATCCAGAAAAGGAATTTTTTTTGTCGGGAGCGAAAAGGGTCTGGGCCAAAAGTGACAGCGCTGCGCGCGGTCGGTTCGATCGCTGCCGCGAACGATCGCCAGGGAGTTGTTTCGAGACAGAAGCAACACAGTGCCAAACTACCCTAGCAACGGGTAGTGAAAAATAATATTGGGAGGTCTCTCTGTCTCTTGTAACATCCTAAAATTTTCGAATTTTGGAATGTGAATTAATTAATAACTACTGATTGTTTTAATTGATCTGTTTAAATTTGACTAGGTTTTGAAACTTTTGAAGTTGAATGAATATTAAAATGAAAGGAAATAAAAGGACTTTTCCAAATATTTAGTTTAGATCTTATTTGAAATTTATTATTTAAAACAAATACAACTTAAAAATAAATAAAAAATGAAGGAAGGTGATACAACTACTTCAATAAATAAATAAAAATAAAGTTGGAAACATATTTTGTATCATATTTTTATTTTTATTTGGAGTTTAAAAATATTTTGGGAATTATTTATAACCCTAAATTAATTTTAAGAAATATTTATAAAACTGAAAATAAATTATAAAAACTTCACATATTTTATTTGATATTGTAGAGAGGACTTAATTTTTACTCCACTCCATATTATTAGAAATATTTTTATATATATTTTCATATTATCTAGGATTTATTTTACTTACCGGGTTTTCTCCTATAAAAAGAACTAGCCAACAGCCGGCCCGTGCGTGCGCTCACATTGCCCTTGTTTCCCCCCCCCCTCCTCCTAGAGGAACTAATGAAGGAGTACTCCTTCGGGAGCACCCACAAGAAGCAGTTTGTGTGGGTTAAGATAGCACCATTTGCCACGTGTTGAGGGATTCCTTGGAATTATTATTATTATTTATGTGTAAGCATTTTCGGTATTTAGATAGGGGTTTTCACCTTTTTACTTTTCACGTGTTCTTTCTTACATTTTGGTGAAAAATACATTATTTTACACAAAAATGCATTTTCTTTATTATTACGAGAAGTGTGATCATGCCTCTCGTGGAGGCACACGTTTGCTTCTGCGGTTCTGTGACTCTAAAAAATAGAAAAACATGTTTTCTTTTTTCTCAAGAGGCATGATCGTGCCCCTCGTGGAGGCATAAATTTTCTTCTATGAAAACCACACCCATGCCTCTAAAGAAAAGAAGAAAACACATTTTTTTAGAGGCACGATAATGCCTCTCGTGGAAGCACAAGTTTGCTTACGCGAAGGGACGCTCCATGCCTCTCAAAAAGGGGGAAACACGTTTTTGACGAGAGACACAAGGCACAGATTTGCTTTCGCGAGAGGCACACCCCCATGCCTCTAAAAAAAAGGAGGAAACACAATTTTCTTTTCCCCCCCAAAAGGCCCGATTGTGCCTTACATGGAGATATAAATTTATTTCCACAAGAGGCACACATGTGCCTCTAAAAAAAGGGGAAAAGGCAAACCTCTAGATTGTGACAAATATCACGCGTACAGATTGTGACAAATATCGCGCGTACAGATTGTGAAAAATATCTTAAAAAAACCTTTTTTCTATCTTCTTTCATATTTTTGTAGATTAGTTGGTCTGGCCTAGTCGATGCCATGAATCCAATTTTCTGGAAAGTTAATAAATCCATCCATCATAACACTTCAAATTTACAGTCTAGTTTAGGATTTCCATGCCTGAGTTCATCAAATTCATTGCACTCACTTAGTATCTTTCGAATTCCTGTTATCAATAATCATATATCATTAAATCTACGAAAATATAAAAGAAGATAAAAAATGATTTATAGCCCCGATCCATCCGGAGGTTAGATGTCTAATTTATTTGGAACTACACATATTTCAGCGATCCATTTAACGAGGCACAACCAATCATACAAACCAAACAAATCGGATTTTTTTCAACCACAAATCCATCCACTAAAATGAACGGGTACTGACAATTGTCGTGCTGCCATGTGTCCCAGGGACTGGTCTATGAATAGAATTTGTATAAAAAACCCTCAAAATTTCAACATTCTGTCAGGATTAGGTTATTCCTTTTCCTATGTGCTTGAATTTGAATTTAATTTTGCACAATTCCTTTGAGTAGTATGCGTGAATAGGATTTTTATAAGATGTCTGATTTTTACACCCAATAGTTCATTTTAAACCGCAAGTCAGGATTAGGTTATTCATCTTCCTGTGTGCTCGTATTGATCCTTAGATTACCATAGAACTAATTTGCACACTATAGCACTGCTTCAATTTGAATTTAATTTTGCACAATTCATTTGAGTAGTATGCGTGAATAGGATTTATATAAGATGTCTATGATTTTTTGTCGGGACCCGGGGTTAGCGTATGCAAGTCCAGTTAAGACATAGTCATATGGAGAGCCGAGAACCGCACCCACTTGTCTAAGCAGACAAGGCCAAGCACTGAACATTCTCGGAAAGCATCGTACGTGAGGGGCATCCCATCCAGGCCGGATGATCAACTGTGATGGGTCCTCATCGTCCGCACACAAGTCTAATGATATGGGTGGTGAACTCCCATATTCAAAGACAAGTCGCCTCAACCATACTATCGACCATCTCAAAACTCTTACATAGACTTACTCCAGCCCGATCACTTAGTCGGGGTCTAGGGCGGGCTCGATCATACCACAAAGTGTGCACGAGACGGAGTCTCGAGCAATCGCATCGCGATGACCCAAGCTGCGCACATCTAAGGGCCACTTGGTGTATGAAAGACCGCCAGCCAGAACACAACTAAGGTCTCGAAAACCCATACAAAGACATGCATGTTATAAACATACACACAGCACACATGCCTTGTATGAACAGCAGGTACCATTGCAATTCTCTACAAAGTGTACAACTTTATTTATAACTCTTATAGAGTACACACAGAGATCACAAACATGTGATCCAACATTACAACATAAAGCGGAAGCAAATTATGTCTGAGTACAGACAAGTTTAACAAATTGGCTTAAGAAGCCTTATTCAAACATAAAGCCCTCCACGAGGGAACCAGTCTGCTGACTGGGACTAGACTAGTTAACTTCAGTCGTCCAGCTCGATGAAGAAGCCACCTTCGGGGTCAGTGGCGTCATCTAAAACATAGATTAAGCAAACGTGAGTACAAAGGCGTACTCAGCAAGACTTACATAGGAGCTATACTACTCATGCACATGTATCAAGGTAAAGGGAGGTGGGGTTCACTTGCAGAAATGCCAGCTTTGACTTGGCTAATCCTGAACTACGAGAACCAGACTTTGAGGTAAGAAGCGTGCACGAGTCCACTACTTTCACCAACCAATACACCACTATGGTGTCTTCCTCGACTTCCCCACGAGAAAGCACGCCATAGCACTCACACTTATCTTGGTGTATTTTAGAAGTATCCGGTTCAAGTTATCTAATAATCAAGCTAAGCTTTCCAAGTAGTCCATAACCTCGGACGCGGCTATTCGAATAGTTTTGATAACCTTGCAAGGGTGTACCGCTACACACACATGATCATCATTTACCGCCTTTGATCTCGACACCATTCAAGGGGTGCCAGCGAGGATGCTCACCACAACTGTTACCTCATAGCCTATCTAGTCCAAGAAAGCCGCCTACTTGGGTTGGCTACCACAATCGTGAACCCGGCCGGTTTACCGAAGTGGACCCAAGCGATGTGTGCGTGGTGCATAAGCCGGTCTCGGATGAGCCGTTCTCTCACTTAGCATCCAGGCCACAAGCCTACCAGAACTCCGAACTACTGCGACATCTGGACATCGAAAGGGATGAGTTAATAAGTTGAGAGGGGTCAGTGAGCCCAATGTGTGGTTGTACTCTTCATCTTGGATCACTACACAAGAACTCGGACTTAGGGCGGTGTTCAACGAGGCAACCCACCGTGTACTCCTACACAGCCTCTCATCGTTCACCTTGTATTAGGGTCGATTCACCAACACTTTTCTACCATCATCCACATGATCACTACCATCCCGACTCACATCACAGTAACAACATGGTATCATACTAAGCATGCAATAAGCAGTAACATTGCAGGGGCCACATGATATCAAAAAACTCCTACAGTTGCTAGGATTGTGGTTTTCTTACTACTGTGACAAAATGATAGGTCATGCAAAGGAATGGGTTCATCTATGCGGTAGAATCGTAACATGGTGATCATCCTATACAATGCATAAGCGAGACATGAGAGGGAAGTGGGATTTTATCGACATGATCAATGGGGTTTTGCTTGCCTTGCTGACGAGGTTCGGGTTCTGGATCTTCAGCGAAGGGGGTGACCTCTTGCTCCGGTTCCACCTCTACTCGACAAACAAAGCACGAAGTAGCAATCAATATGAATGCAATGCTCAAGCACATGATTGAATGTTAAAGCTTGAAGTATAAGTTTTGATGTGTGAGGCAATTCCATTTAAGTGGAATATATTGCATTTAGAATGCAAATTCAAATTCCACATTTGAATTCAACATTAACCAAGTTATATGTGATATAGTTTGATCATTTTGAATCATCTTCAAATGTGTATGATATGCCTCTGATGTGTAAGTGAAATGTCGTATGTTGCCATGGTTCAAGTTGCAAAATTATTTGAATTGAATTTGATTTAATTCCATTTAAATCAAATAACAAATGCCACTTATCACATTTTAAATTCAACTCAAACAGAGTTGAAAGTTGCATATTTGGAAAGATAATTTGCTCCTGATCATTTTTCATATATTATTTGTCCAATTTGGAGTTAATATGAATTTTCTATGAATTTCCAAAGTTTGGGGTATTTTCTGGAATTTCTGGAATTATTAAACCATTTTTCTTTTCTGGAAATTCCTTTATTGCGTCACTGTGGTGTCATGCTGGCGTCAGGGGGGTTTGACCCGAGTCAAACTGACAAGGGGCCCCACTGCTCAGCCTCTGTAGGGTTAATCCCGGTTTAAGTTAACCCCCTGGATTAGATTAGGGGCACTGGGGCCCAGGGGTCAGTGGGGTTAGGGGTGTGATTAGGGGTGGGTTAGGGCTAAGTTCCCGGCGGTTAACCGCCGGTAGCACGGGCACGGCGGCGCTCGTCCGGGGTGTGGTTTTCGGGCACGAGGGAGAGGACTGGGGGCATGGGCGTGCGCGGAATGAACTCGCGCGTCTGCTGGTGCTAGCAGGGGATCACAGGGAGGCTCGAGGCCATGGCTACGACGGAAAAGGCGGCGGCCGGAGCACGGTGCTCGCCGGACTTGGGTTAACGGCCACGAGGCGAGGAGGGGAGACCACGGGCGAGTAGCTAGGGACCTCGCGCATCCAACGGCGCCACTGGGGGTCTTGGGCAAGCTCTGGAGCTCGGCTAGCTCAACTGCGGCGGTGGCCGGGCCACTGGCCTCGCCGGGATCTCGCGAGAAGGCACGGGAGGGGGCCAGAGATGGGGCAAAAAGGCGAGGAGCTCACCCCGAATCGAGCAGAGGAGACGGCGGGGTCGGAGGAGGTGCGTCGGCGACGAATTTGGAGAAGTCCCGTGCGGCGGCCGGCGGTGATCTCGCGAAGCAGGCGACGTCCAGGGAGCTTCTTGGCTCGATTCCTTCGAGTAGGAGACGAAGACGTCGACGACGAGCTTGAGGGACACGACGGTGCGGCGGGGGGGGGGGGGGGCACGGTGGCCACGGCTACGCGCACACGGCGGCGACGGGGGGGGGGGGGGGGTTCTCGGTTCTTCGCTGGAGCGCTCGGGAGAGAGAGAGGAGGTTCCAGGGGAGGGGGAAGTGAGGGAGGAGGAGCACGGGGTCTCCGTGGCGAAGAGATGAGGACGGGGGAGGTCTAGAAGGCCCTGGAGGCGTCGTGTCGCCGTGGCCTCGCCCTGCCTCCAGCGAGGTGCTTGGAGGGGCGGGGAGGAAGAAGACAGGGGAGGTCCCTTGGTGGGCTGGGCCGGCCAGGTAAGTGGGCCTCGCCTGAGGCAACAGGTAAGCCTTTTCTTTTTCTCTCTGTTTAATCTTTCCTTTCTTTTTCTGTAATTTGTTTTGGCTTTGATAAAAATACCAAACCATTTTATTAAATGCTGAAAACTTTTACATGGCCTCATAATAATATGGACAAGCCACTCATAAACTTTCAACATTTTTAAAATTCAAATGATCGAATTTTAAATCAAATAGGGGGATTTCTTTAATTCCAAGGTACTGTTTGAATATTTGAAAAATCTATGAGCATGGGGTGGGTCCCACATCACTTGATATGTGATCACACTCATTTATAAGACTTTTCAAAACTCTAACATGAATTTTTGGAAAAGATTTTTATCTGGCCTTTCGAATTAATTCATCTGGGGGGTGTTCCTGCTCCCATTTGGATTTTGAATTTGATTTCCAAGATTTCTTTTTGAAGTTTTTACATGATGCAAAGGCACTAGCTAACCCTAGCACATACCTAACAGAGGGTTCTGACAACTCGCCCCCACTCAAAAGAATCTCGTCCCGAGATTCAGAAGTCTGCGGGAGGAAGGTGGGGTACTCGGCACTGAGACGGTCTTCTCTCTCCTACGTAGCTTCTCTTTCAGAGTGGTGTGACCATTGCACTTTCAGAAACCTAATCTTCTGACGACGAGTGACACGCTCTGCGGAATCAAGAATACGAACGGGGTATTCTCGATAAGAAAGGTCATCTTGGAGATCAAGCGTTTCATGGTCGACTTCGCGGATGGGGTCCTTGAAGCAACGCCTGAGTTGGGACACATGGAATACATCGTGTACTCGGGAAAGGTGCGGAGGTAGTTCAAGTTGGTAGGCAACTTCTCCACGTTTAGCAATAATGCGGAAAGGTCCGATGTAACGTGGGGCCAACTTGCCTTTGATACCGAAACGTTGGGTTCCCTTCAGAGGAGTAACCCGGAGGTAAGCCTTCTCATCCAGATTGTAGCTCTCTTGCCTATGATGACGATCATAGTAGCTTTTCTGACGAGACTGGGCTGCTTTCAATTGTTCACGAACAATGCGAACTTGCTTTTCTGCTTCCTTGATCATATCCGGTCCAAAGAATTGTCTTTCACCGGTTTCAGACCAGTTTAGTGGTGTTCGACATCGTCGTCCATAAAGGAGTTCAAAAGGAGCCATGTTCAGACTAGATTGAAAACTATTGTTATAAGCAAATTCGGCAAATGGAAGAGAATTCTCCCAATTCTTCCCGAATGAGATAACACAAGCTCTGAGCATGTCTTCAAGAATTTGGTTAACCCTTTCGACTTGACCGCTAGACTGAGGATGGAAAGCTGTACTAAAGGAGAGATGAGTTCCCATAGCACGTTGGAAGCTTCCCCAAAATCTAGAGGTGAAAAGGCTAACGCGATCAGAATTGATTTCCAAAGGAACACCATGAAGGGATACAATTCTGGAGATGTACAAGTCTGCTAACTGGCTAGCAGTTATAGACTCTCGAACCGGAAGGAAGTGAGCAACTTTGGAAAGCCTATCTATGACAACGAAGATGGCATTGTTTCCTTTCTGGGTTCTTGGAAAGCCGGTGATGAAGTCCATACCGACTTTGTCCCATTTCCACTCAGGAATGGACAAAGGTTGAAGTGTACCAGCAGGTCTTTGATGTTCTGCCTTAATGCGACGACAAACATCACATTCGGCAACAAATTGAGCAATGTCTCTCTTCATCCTAGTCCACCAAAATCTATGGCGTAGATCTCGGTACATTTTCGTGCTACCGGGATGAATTGAGAGGGGTGTGTCATGGGCTTCCTTGAGGATGAGTTGCCTTAGTTCCCTATTCTTAGGTACTACCAAACGATTTTCAAAGAATACCGTTCCTTTGCTATCTGTGGAGAAACATTTAGCAACTCCGCTAGCAATGTTCTCCTTGATCCGGCGAACACCTCGTGCACGCCTTTGGGCAACTATGATTTGATCCTCAAGAGTTGGTTTCGCACCAAGGTAGAAAGATAGCCATGAGGAACAATTTCAAGGTTGAGCTTGCGAAAGTCCTCATGAAGAAGTGGTTGATACTGCTGTAACATGAGGTTGTTATAGTACGACTTACGACTTAGTGCATCAGCCATGACATTGGCCTTGCCTGGGGTGTAAGAAATTGCTACGTCGTAATCTTTTATCAACTCAATCCAGCGTCTTTGCCTGAGATTAAGATCTGGCTGGGTGAAAATATACTTGAGGCTTTGGTGGTCGGAATAAATCTCACAACGATTACCAAGGAGGTAATGTCGCCAAGTTGTTAGAGCATGAACTACGGCAGCGAGTTCAAGGTCATGGGTAGGATAGTTCTCTTCATGTGCTGCAACTGGCGTGAAGCATAAGCTACCACATGTCGATCTTGCAGAAGTATGCATCCTAACCCTTGCCGTGATGCGTCACAATAGATCTCGAAATCCTTTTTTGTGTCTGGAGGTGCAAGTACGGGTGCGGAAGTCAATCTTCTTTTTAGCTCTTGAAAGCTTTCCTCGCACTTGGGAGTCCATTGGAATTTCTTATCTTTCTTGAGAAGTTCAGTTAGAGGCTTTGCAACTTTAGAAAAGTTCTCGACGAAGCGACGACAATAGCTGGCTAGGCCAAGAAAACTTCTAACTTGCTTAACCGATTCAGGTGGAGTCCAGTCAAGGACGGCCTGAACTCTCTCGGGATTCACAGCAATGCCTTTTGCAGAAATCACGTGGCCTAAGTAGGTCACTTCTGGTAGCCAGAATTCACACTTGGAGAATTTAGCGTACAGGCGATGCTCACTAAGCTTCACCAATACCAGCCTTAAGTGTTCGGCATGATCTCCTTCGTTCTTCGAGTAGATGAGAATGTCATCGAGATAAACCACAACAAATTTATCTAGGTACTCCATGAAGATCGAATTCATCAAGCGTGAGAATGTGGCGGGGGCATTGGTTAAACCAAAGGACATGACGGTGTACTCGTAAAGACCATAAAGAGTAGTGAAAGTCGTTTTTGGAATGTCCTCATTTCGGATTTTGATTTGATGATAGCCTAATCTCAAATCCATCTTGGAGAAGACAAAGGATCCAGCAAGTTGATCATAAAGATCATTGATCCTGGGCAGTGGGTAATTGTTCTTTATCGTCGCTAGATTTAGCGGGCGATAGTCTATGCACATCCTTTTTGTTCCATCTTTCTTCTTTACGAACAGAACGGGGCAACCCCATGGCGATGAGCTAGGGCGGATGAAGCCTTTTGCCAACGAAGCATCAAGTTGGGTTTTTAGCTCAGCTAACTCATGTGGGGCCATTTTATAAGGGCGTTTGGAAATTGGTGCGGTTCCTGGAACAAGATCCACTATAAATTCTACACACCTGTCGGGTGGCATGCCCGGCAGGTCTTCAGGAAAGACATCCGGGAAGTCACGAACCACCGGAATATGTTCAAGTTCGGGAAGGGGAAGTACATTCAAAGAATGCACTTGGATTCTTGTTCTGGGTGAGGTATAGTTAACGGTTGTGCCTGAAGGGTGGGTGAGTTTCACGGATTTGCCTTTGCAATCCAGATAGGCATTCTGTCTTGATAGCCAATCCATGCCAAGGATGACATCAATGTCTGAAGACTTGAGGGCTATGAGTGAAGCAAGGAATACTAAACCCTCAATTGCAATTTGATTACCATGGCTCACTCTATTAGTTTGCCATCTTGACCCTGGAGTTTGAATAACCATCGGGGTGGACAATTCAACAAAGGGTAACTCATGACGAAGTGCATAACTTTCCGACATGAATGAATGAGATGCTCCTGGGTCGAAAAGAACGGAAGTAGGAACAAAATTGACTGGGAGCGTACCAAGAATGACGTCAGTGGTGTCGTCAGTCTCTTCAGCGGCAACCTGGTTCAGACGTCCACGAGTGGCGGGAGGAGCGGGTTTGGTGGTGTAGACCTTCTGGGGTGGCTTGCCACGACCATTGTTGTTGTTGTTGTTGCCTCCGGCACGTGGTGGAGCATTTTGGTTCTGGACCTGGTTCTGGGGGCACTCGCGAGAGTAGTGGCCTGCCTGACCACACTTGTAGCAAGCTCCGAAAACAGTGCGTGGAGCTGGGTGGTTTGGTGGAGCTGGGTGGAACTGGGTGGGTGGACGAGGCGCCACATAGGATGGCCTCGGTGGGTTGTTCTGGCGGAACATGCTATTTGGAATCCAGATCTTGCGCTTCTGGGAGCCAGAACTGGATGAACTATCATCTCTAGGGTGTTTGCGAAAATCATTGGGGGCGTTCATGTCCTCTGCCTTGATGGCCTTTTTGACAAGGACCTGGAATGTGGCAAAGTCATGAAGGTTGAGCTCGCGATGGAGTCCGGAGTTGAGGCCACGACGGAACCTCTCTTGTTTCTTGGAGTCGGTGGAGACTTCTTCAGTTGCATAACGAGCAAGTCGGTTGAACTCACGACTAAACTCGTCCACGGTTCTTCTGCCTTGAGTGAGGTTGCAGAATTCCTCACGTTTGCGGTCCATGAGACCCTTGGGGATGTGGTGCTCGCGGAAGGACGTGCAGAACTCCTCCCAAGATGCAGGTGGTCCAACTGGGCGCATATTCAGAAAATTCTCCCACCAAGAGCTTGCTGCACCTTCAAGGTGATAGGTGGCATAGTTGACCTTGTCGCCATCTGCAACATGGCCGTCTTGGAGCTTCCTCTCGATGCTGCGAAGCCAGTCATCGGCGTCAAGGGGCTCGGTGGAGTAACTGAAAACCGGGGGATGAAGCCGGATGAAGTCGTTCAGGGACACCAGCTCATTGCGCTGCTGGGTGGTGTTGCGTGCGATGACTTCCAACAGGTGGTGAGAGTCACGGCGGTTCCTCTCGACCTCCATCAGAACTTGGGCCATCGTGGGTGGGGGTGGAAGGTTGTCTTCCTCCTGGTTGTTCCCACGACCTTGGTTACGACCAATCTGGCCACGTGTACCTTGAGACATCCTGAAGGTGAAAAATCCAAAGTCAAACAGAGTTGATTTCAAGAGTCTAATCAAGGTATTGAAGTACTGGAAGGATTACAGAGCAAAGGAAGTAATCATCTTGACAACATGGTGATAAAGCATACAAGCCATATATTCACAAGCTGTCATACAAATCATACATCGTTTTAGTACAAGCACTAAGCTAATACAAACGTGATGAAGATGATACATCCTTCAGAGGCACTCTGACTTCCTATACATTATTTATCTAAGCCTCTGGAACTTAGACACCTTGCTTACAATATACTAGGATACTACTACATCCTCACTAAGTAAGACCACAGGCGGTCTCACTCATCTCCATCTCCATAGTAGTCCTCATAAAAGTTACCCGCGTATCCCGGTAGCTGGAGGTGACCATCGGAAAACACGGAGGCTTGTGGACCCTGATATCCATTTGGGAAAGGATGGGGCCTAGGTCCAGTGTAGGGTGGAAGCAAAGGACCACGGGGTGGAAAAATTCCTCCAATATCGGGCCAAGCAACTCGAGAAGGCATCTGGGTCCTCACTGGATAGATCGCATCGTACTCCACTGATCCCACGCTCACAAAGGGTGCCAAGAGCGTCAGTGCTCGATACAGACGAACACGAGTAGCGTGGAGCTCAAAACGGAGAGCGCGTGCATCACGATCTCTGTCACTAGCAAACCTAGCAGTCACCTGAAGTGCTGGATCCTATGCAGAGTGATCTGAGTAGAGTCCGGTGTAATATCCCTCTTCTCCTGGAAGTGCAGCTGGGATATAGCGGATAGAAGTCTCTCTCAGCATGGTGTGCTCCTCTCTCAGCAGTGTAATACATGAATATGCATCATCCTGCACAGCCATGTTCTCGGTAACGCCGATGCCATGTCCAAAGTGGATAGGCTGGGTGACTCCAACGTGGTGCGGGTAGATCCGGACAATGCAGTGGAACTGCGTTTGGTTGAAGTCGTGGAACAGCTCCTCAATGGTGTACTCAGGGTACCATCGATATCCCACGTAGGACATCATCTCGATCAACGTGGCGGGGTGGCCACGCACACCGAGGCACCTGGTCAAACGAACAATCTGCCGAGGGGGAAGATCTGCCATCTGAAACAGAAAGGAATTTGCAAATGCATCAGATTATGAGATAAACCTAGAATGACTCGGACAGCATAACGGCTGTAATTGTAAGAAATGACAATTTCTTTCAATATGCAAACAACACTTACATAATACGATGTAAGAAATCAGCATTATAACAATGCTAGGAAAACCTGACACAACTTTCCTACGGCTATAAAGAAGCAATCAACGAGATGTGCTAAACAGACAGAGGAGAGCCTAGTCCTATCTTCCCGTAGAACAAGATGAGGGTGACTCAGAACTCAGAACGAAGGGGGTAAGGAGAAAAATGAAGCCTTACGTTGTTCCCATATATACCCAGAGTAACTATATAATTATAGCAAGCTAGACTCAACTTCGGCCAAGGCTACTAGTCCTACAGTCAGTCCTGCTCTGATACCAAGTCTGTCGGGACCCGGGGTTAGCGTATGCAAGTCCAGTTAAGACATAGTCATATGGAGAGCCGAGAACCGCACCCACTTGTCTAAGCAGACAAGGCCAAGCACTGAACATTCTCGGAAAGCATCGTACGTGAGGGGCATCCCATCCAGGCCGGATGATCAACTGTGATGGGTCCTCATCGTCCGCACACAAGTCTAATGATATGGGTGGTGAACTCCCATATTCAAAGACAAGTCGCCTCAACCATACTATCGACCATCTCAAAACTCTTACATAGACTTACTCCAGCCCGATCACTTAGTCGGGGTCTAGGGCGGGCTCGATCATACCACAAAGTGTGCACGAGACGGAGTCTCGAGCAATCGCATCGCGATGCCCCAAGCTGCGCACATCTAAGGGCCACTTGGTGTATGAAAGACCGCCAGCCAGAACACAACTAAGGTCTCGAAAACCCATACAAAGACATGCATGTTATAAACATACACACAGCACACATGCCTTGTATGAACAGCAGGTACCATTGCAATTCTCTACAAAGTGTACAACTTTATTTATAACTCTTATAGAGTACACACAGAGATCACAAACATGTGATCCAACATTACAACATAAAGCGGAAGCAAATTATGTCTGAGTACAGACAAGTTTAACAAATTGGCTTAAGAAGCCTTATTCAAACATAAAGCCCTCCACGAGGGAACCAGTCTGCTGACTGGGACTAGACTAGTTAACTTCAGTCGTCCAGCTCGATGAAGAAGCCACCTTCGGGGTCAGTGGCGTCATCTAAAACATAGATTAAGCAAACGTGAGTACAAAGGCGTACTCAGCAAGACTTACATAGGAGCTATACTACTCATGCACATGTATCAAGGTAAAGGGAGGTGGGGTTCACTTGCAGAAATGCCAGCTTTGACTTGGCTAATCCTGAACTACGAGTACCAGACTTTGAGGTAAGAAGCGTACACGAGTCCACTACTTTCACCAACTAATACACCACTATGGTGTCTTCCTCGACTTCCCCATGAGAAAGCACGCCATAGCACTCACACTTATCTTGGTGTATTTTAGAAGTATCCGGTTCAAGTTATCTAATAATCAAGCTAAGCTTTCCAAGTAGTCCATAACCGCGGACGCGGCTATTCGAATAGTTTTGATAACCTTGCAAGGGTGTACCGCTACACACACATGATCATCATTTACCGCCTTTGATCTCGACACCATTCAAGGGGTGCCAGCGAGGATGCTCACCACAACTGTTACCTCATAGCCTATCTAGTCCAAGAAAGCCGCCTACTTGGGTTGGCTACCATAATCGTGAACCCGGCCGGTTTACCGAAGTGGACCCAAGCGATGTGTGCGTGGTGCATAAGCCGGTCTCGGATGAGCCGTTCTCTCACTTAGCATCCAGGCCACAAGCCTACCAGAACTCCGAACTACTGCGACATCTGGACATCGAAAGGGATGAGTTAATAAGTTGAGAGGGGTCAGTGAGCCCAATGTGTGGTTGTACTCTTCATCTTGGATCACTACACAAGAACTCGGACTTAGGGCGGTGTTCAACGAGACAACCCACCGTGTACTCCTACACAACCTCTCATCTTTCACCTTGTATTAGGGTCGATTCACCAACACTTTTCTACCATCATCCACATGATCACTACCATCCCGACTCACATCACAGTAACAACATGGTATCACACTAAGCATGCAATAAGCAGTAACATTGCAGGGGCCACATGATATCAAAAAACTCCTACAGTTGCTAGGATTGTGGTTTGCTTACTACTGTGACAAAATGATAGGTCATGCAAAGGAAGGGGTTCATCTATGCGGTAGAATCGTAACATGGTGATCATCCTATACAATGCATAAGAGAGACATGAGAGGGAAGTGGGATTTTGTCGACATGATCAATGGGGTTTTGCTTGCCTTGCTGACGAGGTTCGGGTTCTGGATCTTCAGCGAAGGGGGTGACCTCTTGCTCCGGTTCCACCTCTACTCGACAAACAAAGCACGAAGTAGCAATCAATATGAATGCAATGCTCAAGCACATGATTGAATGTTAAAGCTTGAAGTATAAGTTTTGATGTGTGAGGCAATTCCATTTAAGTGGAATATATTGCATTTAGAATGCAAATTCAAATTCCACATTTGAATTCAACATTAACCAAGTTATATGTGATATAGTTTGATCATTTTGAATCATCTTCAAATGTGTATGATATGCTTCTGATGTGTAAGTGAAATGTAGTATGTTGCCATGGTTCAAGTTGCAAAATTATTTGAATTGAATTTGATTTAATTCCATTTAAATCAAATAACAAATCCCACTGATCACATTTTAAATTCAACTCAAACAGAGTTGAAAGTTGCATATTTGGAAAGATAATTTTCTCCTGATCATTTTTCATATATTATTTGTCCAATTTGGAGTTAATATGAATTTTCTATGAATTTCCAAAGTTTGGGGTATTTTCTGGAATTTCTGGAATTATTAAACCATTTTTCTTTTCTGGAAATTCCTTTATTGCGTCACTGTGGTGTCATGCTGGCGTCAGGGGGGTTTGACCCGAGTCAAACTGACAAGGGGCCCCACTGGTCAGCCTCTGTAGGGTTAATCCCGGTTTAAGTTAACCCCCTGGATTAGATTAGGGGCACTGGGGCCCAGGGGTCAGTGGGGTTAGGGGTGTGATTAGGGGTGGGTTAGGGCTAAGTTCCCGGCGGTTAACCGCCGGTAGCACGGGCACGGCGGCGCTCGTCTGGGGTGTGGTTTTCGGGCACGGGGGGAGAGGACTGGGGGCATGGGCGTGCGCGGAATGAACTCGCGCGTCTGCTGGTGCTAGCAGGGGATCACAGGGAGGCTCGAGGCCATGGCTACGACGGAAAAGGCGGCGACCGGAGCACGGTGCTCGCCGGACTTGGGTTAATGGCCACGAGGCGAGGAGGGGAGACCACGGGCGAGTAGCTAGGGACCTCGCGCATCCAACGGCGCCACTGGGGGTCTTGGGCAAGCTCTGGAGCTCGGCTAGCTCAACTGCGGCGGTGGCCGGGCCACTGGCCTCGCCGGGATCTCGCGAGAAGGCACGGGAGGGGGCCAGAGATGGGGCAAAAAGGCGAGGAGCTCACCCCGAATCGAGCAGAGGAGACGGCGGGGTCGGAGGAGGTGCGTCGGCGACGAATTTGGAGAAGTCCCGTGCGGCGGCCGGCGGTGATCTCGCGAAGCAGGCGACGTCCAGGGAGCTTCTTGGCTCGATTCCTTCGAGTAGGAGACGAAGACGTCGACGACGAGCTTGAGGGACACGACGGTGCGGCGGGGGGGGGCACGGTGGCCACAGCTACGCGCACACGGCGGCGACGGGGGGGGGGGGGGTTCTCGGTTCTTCGCTGGAGCGCTCGGGAGAGAGAGAGGAGGTTCCAGGGGAGGGGGAAGTGAGGGAGGAGGAGCACGGGGTCTCCGTGGCGAAGAGATGAGGACGGGGGAGGTCTAGAAGGCCCTGGAGGCGTTGTGTCGCCGTGGCCTCGCCCTGCCTCCAGCGAGGTGCTTGGAGGGGCGGGGAGGAAGAAGACAGGGGAGGTCCCCTGGTGGGCTGGGCCGGCCAGGTAAGTGGGCCTCGCCTGAGGCAACAGGTAAGCCTTTTCTTTTTCTCTCTGTTTAATCTTTCCTTTCTTTTTCTGTAATTTGTTTTGGCTTTGATAAAAATACCAAACCATTTTATTAAATGCTGAAAACTTTTACATGGCCTCATAATAATATGGACAAGCCACTCATAAACTTTCAACATTTTTAAAATTCAAATGATTTGAATTTTAAATCAAATAGGGGGATTTCTTTAATTCCAAGGTACTGTTTGAATATTTGAAAAATCTATGAGCATGGGGTGGGTCCCACATCACTTGATATGTGATCAAACTCATTTATAAGACTTTTCAAAACTGTAACATGAATTTTTGGAAAAGATTTTTATCTGGCCTTTTGAATTAATTCATCTGGGGGGTGTTCCTGCTCCCATTTGGATTTTGAATTTGATTTCCAAGATTTCTTTTTGAAGTTTTTACATGATGCAAAGGCACTAGCTAACCCTAGCACATACCTAACAGAGGGTTCTGACATTTTTACACCCAATAGTTCATTAAGGTAGGTTTGATCCTTACATCATTGCCACAACCGTGTAGAATTATGTCTCTTCACTAAAGTAGACGGTGATTGAGAAGTGATTCAATATAAGGTATGAGTGACGATATAGTAAACAAGACTAAGATCATTAATGAACTACCTAGGTGTAATTGGTTTGAATGATGGCGAAGTATAGCGGTAACATTCATGGGGAATCCATGGGAGTACATACTAGCGATCCATTCGCTCAAGCTCAAAGGGGTCAATCATGCTTTCATAACTAGAAGCTTACATGTGCATCCGTAAGCTACTATGGTGTCTGACTTGGTTGATCAGTTGTAGTGACTCTTACTTGGTATGAGAAGTAGATATGATTAGGTGGGATGGGCACTACCGGAGTAAAGGGAAAGTCTTATGAAAAACCATGTCTCGATCTTCTAGTTCACATACACTTGAGTGCGATGATCTACAAAGGAGGTGATCGAGTATTGTAGGGAATGTGTGCAAACCTCTAAAGAGTGAAAAACTAATCGATTGACCATATCAACAGTTACAGACAACTTTGAGGATCTATAAGCTTTATAGTACTAAGATGATTTTCATGAAAGTAGGGGAAAAATCAGTTTTATATAGAAATATAAACTTAGAGCCTTCCGCCAGCCATACTCAATGTACAAGTTAGGTCGGTTATATCCTTTTTGAAGTAACGTCCCAGTACATTCAAGGTACTAGCCTACATGGCTACAATATTTCGTGTTGCAGATTTCACAGATGCAGAGTTAAGGTACAATATAGGGTCATGATGTTTACACTCAACTTTTCCATTGGCGTTGATGGGACTCCACATATTTATTGTTGCTTCTAATTTGTATTCTAGCCTAAGTGCTATAAGGTAATAAATACTCTGGATTTACGTTACATTAAGACATGTGGTATGCAGTATTTCATCAAGTACTGTCAGTATTAGACCCTAGACTCTCGGAGGATTTGTGGGTTTTCATGAAGATCCTGAACCTAACCTCTTCTTTCTAGCCTCTACGAATCTCGAGGACGAAACTCACTTTAAGGGTGGTAATCTCTAACATCCCATTTTTTTTGAATTTTGGAATATTAATGAATTAATTAGTAATAATTGTTAAGCCTGATTTGTTAAAATTGGAGTAGGTTTTTAAATTTTTTAAGTTAAATCAATATTAAAATGAGAGTGAATAAAATGACGTTCCTAAATATTATGTTTGGATCTTATTTAAAACAAATCCAACTCAAAAATAAAATAAAAATGAGAGAGTGCAATATGACTCCTTTAATAAATAAATAAAAAGAAAGTTGAAAATGTTTTAAATAATATTTTTTACTTTTATTTAGAGTTTAAAATATTTCGAGAATTATTTATTACCCTACATTAATTTTAGGAAATATTTATAAACCCTAAAAAAAGTATAAAATATTATATGTATTTTATTTGGTATTATGTGGTGGAATTAATTTTAATTTACTCCATATTTTTAGAAATATATTTTGTATATTTTTTACTTTTTTGGGGTTTTATTTATTACCTTATTTAGTGGGGTTTTCATTACAAAAATATAAAGCCACCTAGGGGCTGACCAGTTTTCCCCTTTCCGTGCGCTCGCGCTCCGTTAGCCTGCGGCGAGCAGGCCAGCCACGAGCCCCCGCATAGCCGTTTTTCATCCTTATTGTTTTGGGCCATGGAACACGAACATGGCTTTCCCTCATTTTTTTAACGTAGCACTATCACATGTTGGCTTTTTCTGTAGATGGTTTTAGTTTCATGTTGCCTAATCTTAAAACACGGGGTTACATTTAAATGTTTATAAAGGGACCTAAGCATAGGTTAAGAATATTTTTATTCAGCCTAAATCAAAATATCTTTTATCTGGATTAAATAAAATAATTTTTCTCCAATAGAAATTTTTGAAGTTGTCTTCTTTGCGCACTAAAGGTATCTTCAAAGAATCTCATTTTTTTTCTTCAACCATACTTTTGCATATTATTCTATTTAACTTAGTCAATGCTCTTACTTATCTTTTAAATTATTTTTATGTGTAGTATTTTGTTTCACGAATATGCATGAGCATGCGTGCAATATATTAAACAGAAGAATAGGATAGAGAACCCCCTATATGTTGCTACAACTTATGTCATACAAGTGTGCAATTCCACCTCTCTTTCTACCTCTAATCTAAGTTGAACCTATACTACCTTCTTCCATGAGCCCACACATTCAGTGCCTCAACGGAGGGTCTCATCTCCCCCATAAACCAACCTGCTTCCACGAGTGGCCTTCGGACACATTTATGTAAGAAGCAGCTAGTGGAGGGCGTATCACCATTGAATATAATGGAGTTTCAGTGTTTTCATAGCTCCTACATAAGTAGCACGAGTAGCATCCTTGCATCCTTGTGATTCCGCCCACTTGTGATTTTGTCTCTGCACCACTCCGAGAGTGTTTCGACCGCCATTGGAACCCAATCTGGCTTGCACAGGGCCAAGAATACCCTCGACCAAATCTCCCTTGCGAATACACACTCAATCATGAGGTGATCGATTGTTTCAGGTCCTTGGTCATAGAGTGGGAATGCTTCAGGGTGATCCAGTCCATGTTTCACTAGTAGAAAAACCTATCCCCAACTTCAATTGTTGGTGCATCAAATTTAATCCGTGTTTGTACTATTTTTAAAAATACAGTGATGGTGTCTCACTTTTTCGTACGCATGTGCTATGCTGTTATTGCTGGCATGAAAATTATTTAGAACACCACTTGTAAGTGGAAGACGTATTTTTGCTTGGTCGTAAGAAACTGATGGCGTGGGAGTATATAGCACGCCAACACTATTGTATTACGAATGGTGTTTCTCACATGAGCAATACCATAGATAAACATTTTTTATGACTTAGCCATTTTGGAGGGCTAAGATTTGCTATGACTTAGATGTTTCTTCTCAACCTGCGGCGTTGAATCCTCTCGTGGCGGCGCTGCCCCCTTATCCCGTCATAGCTGCCCCATCCCCGACCGCCGTCGTCGCCCGCCTTTGGCCCTCCTCCCGCCGCCCTTTCACCGATCACAACAGCCCCCATCACCGTGGCACCCACCATCTCCGCCCGCCTTTGGCCCTTCTCCTGGACGGCACCCTCCTCCCGCCGCCCCAACCACCGACAGCGCCCTCGGCAGGCATCAAGCTGGGAATTTTTCTATGAAGAGTATGAATTGAGTATATATAGTAGAGTATGAATTTTTGCGAGTGTAGTATTAATTTTTTTGTGTATATATATTTTAGGATATGAATTGTGTGATGATTGTGTGAGTGTAGTATGAAACGTTGATTAATTTCCATGCAATCAAATTCCTAGGACTCATATGTCCTAACTTTTATGAGGAACAAATTAAAATGGAGTTGCTGATGTTTTAGAACGAAGATAAGATTTTCATTAGCATGGTTAAATTATAAACACAGAAAATGGATGAAGATAATAGGATCCCGAGTGCGATGGCTGTACCGATGACGGGGGTATGTGCGACAATTCTCACTTGCAAAACGAGAGGTGGCACATAATTCTTCTTAAATAAGCATGACATAAGATTTTTTGCTTTAACGTGTAATTTATAATTCGACTAGTGCATCTCCTTCTATGCAAGACGTTATGTCTTAGAGAATCTCTCTTTCAATGACTGATAAGAGGTGGATATGGAAAAATCTTAACCTAAGACGAAACATTGTTTCATTTTTAAGGTCAAGGTCATAAATGAAGTAGATTACACACATTTTGGTTGTCCAAGTTGGAAAGCACTATGCAAGGCTTATGGGGTTAAGGATGGTATGAGAATAACCTTCGATATTGGCATTACTCAATATGATCCAGTCACTGGTCATCAATTTGATGAAGACATTTGGGTGGATCTTGACATGATTCCAGTTCTACCTCCATGTGAGTTTGTTATTCACCAATTTCTTATTCAAAAATAGTTGTTATTCACCACCACGTAACTTGTTTATTTATAATTACCAGCTTATTTCCTTTCCTCGAGAGATGCACAGAAGATAGTATACAAGACCTATTACACTGCTGGCTCAGAGCTAACTTGGGAGGAGTAGAAATCTCTCATCTCCTTTGTTAATTAACGATGTTTTGAATTTTAAGATCATCCACTTAGCTAGCCAAAATTATGAAGGATACGTTCCAATAGTCCATAAGTTGAGCAATTCTAACATTCGTGCAAATATCATGGTAAGATTTGTTACTATTTTTTCACTAGTCCATATTTTTCATACATTAGTCTTCTCAAGTAAACTACATTGTTAACTATGTTACTATATATTATGTTTTAAAAAGAAGCTCTCGAGTGATGTTGTGCCTCCGTGGATGTATGTCGAAGATGAGATGACAATTGTTGGCGCACGACCATGGATGAATGGTTTCCAACATAAATACTCAACCGAACATCAAACAGATGGATGCCTCAAATCAAAGGATGGAGAAAAATAGTGATTGAGAGCAAGCCACAAATTGCAGACCGGTGGATCTCTCTGCTCCATAATGGAGATGAGGGGGTTTATCTGTTTTGTTTTATTTTACCTGAGAGACGAGTAGCAGGTCCTAATACTTATCATCATGTGCTTGAAAGTTAGCTAACTAGGATGATAAAAATTAGTTAGTGGTGGTTAACTTATGATGATCGTTATCATCCGACACTTTATATCATTATGATGACAAGTTGTGATACCAATGCGATGATGATGGGTTGTTATATCATTATGATGATGATGAGTTGCTTTTTTTGGCACTATCTTATATTGATGATGTGGTGAAAATGTCACCTATGGTGTGCATACATATAGCATGCCATCAGTTATTGAACAACTGCTGGCATGTCCATGGAACGCCACCACTATATGTTATCACTGGCGCAATATTACTAGCGTGGGGTCATAATGCCAGCAAGGCACTTTTTGGCATGCCATAGATGATATTTTCTCAACTAGTGTTTGTCGAGTCGGTCACCCGTTCAAACCTTGTTTTGTAGCGCTGGCAAAGGAAAGAAACGACAGTGCAACGGAGCTCGCGAATTCCACGTAAAATCAGCCGTAGGTAGGGTTGGATTAATGAGCTACTCGGATCGATTGGGCTCAGATCATTAAGCTCGTGCTCGTCAAGGCCCAGATCGATTAAATCTTGGTAAGCTTAGTGGTCTCTACCTTGGTGAGTAAATATAGGCGCTAAGCACTCCCTGATACGTCCCAAATGTATCTATAATTTCTGCTTGTTCCATGCTTATATTGGTGATATTACTATGTGTTTTGCTACACTTTCATACCTTTTACAACATATTTGGACTAACCTACTAACTCAGTGCCCCAGTGCCAGTTTTTGTCTGTTGTTATTCGTGCATTGTAGGAAAATGTCAAATATTAAAGTGCTCGGAAAAATCTAGAAAAATCATATAAAAAATCAGCGCAACAAAAGACTCCAAAAGGCTGGAGGGGAGCCAGATGGGACCACCCCTAACCTGGCGGGTCCCTAGCGCGGCCTAGGGTGGGGCCACGCCACCTGTCCGCCTGGTCAGGTGGCCCCCCTGGTGCCCCCCTTTGACCTATTTATTGCTCCTGCGCCAAAAACCCTCAGGAGGACCTTCGTTACGGGATTTTCCCCACTGTTCCGCCGCCGCCGCGATTCTGATCTCGTGATCGCCAGAAGACTTGACCCAACACCCTGCTGGAGGAAGGAATCGCATATGGGAGCTCCTCCATCGCCATGATCGCTTCTCGGATGTGCCATGAGTAGGCCCCCTTGGACCATGGGTCCATGATCAGTAGATAGATGATGTCTTTTCTCCAATCTTGTGTTTCAATTCTTAGACATTGTGAGATGCCCTACATGATCAAGGCACTTTTGTATTAGTTTATATGTTGCTATGATGTGTTTGCTAGGATCCGGTGGATTATGAGATTATGTTCAGATTGTGATGAGTAATATATTTGGTTTACCTATTATTTTTTAGTTCTTGAGTGTTCTTGCATGTTATCCGTTGGTTTTTATTGCTTTGGACAAGTAGTAGATAATAACTCCAAGATGGAGAGTTATGCATGATTGTGGGTTCATGCCCCCCGATGTCTAGCTTGAGTGACAAAAACATGAGCCTAGGGGATGCGTTGTTGCCACCAGAGAGAAAACAACGGTGCTTGTAACTGCGGTTGCAAGGATTGCTTTCATTATGCATAGAGTGTTAGTGCAGTTGTCTGTTGCTTTGATCCTACAATTTGGCCGGGGTTCACAACTTAATACAAGCGAAATGTTCTGGATAGATATCTCAAAGTGGATGATTAGTGAGTAGATACTGATGAATAAACGGTCTACTCGTTTTGGTGTAATTCCCATACGATTGAGCCTCTAGCTTTCTTGTAACATAATTAGCATTGTGGTTCGTTTATAATTCTATCAATTGCCCAACTGTAATTTGTTCACCCAACATAGTTGTTTATCGTCTTTTGGGAGAGAGACATCACTAGTGATAGTCATGGGACCCCGGTCCATATTTCCACCATAGTTTACACCGTTTCTCTTTACTGCTTTTATTTCCTTTCCCTTGCAATCACCACTACTATTTCCACCCTTGTGTTTGATCATTTGTAAGCAACAAGACCAGAGAGATTGACAACCTCTATGACTCGTTGGGAGCAAAGTTATTTGCTTTTGTGTGCAGGTCATCATTGAGTGAGTGATATCTATTCAAATAGCGCGTCACTTACTCCACCACCTTCTTGTTGATCCTTGGAGTCCTCATGGTTTGATAAACCTTACAATCCTCGTGTAAGGGAATTTCACCGTTGCCTACATCTCAACCTTCCACTTTGGTTAATAAACGAGGAGCACTAACCGGTGCCATCAAGAGAATTTCTGGCGCAGTTGCCGGGGACTCCAGTCTACAAGATAGGGCAGTTGCACACAATCTTTTACCTTTGATTTCTAGCCTTGTTAGGTTACTTTTCAGTTTTTTCTTTAGAGTCTTATACCAAAAACCACAAAAAATAGTTATCTTGTTCTTGCTTGCTGCTTTTATTATGGGTTCCTCTGAAAACACCAAGTTCTCTGACTTCACTAGTCACGACAACAAAGAATTTATTTTCGCTCCTATTGCTGCACCCGCCACTGAGGCGACTTCCTATGAGATTAAACCTGATTTGTTGAATCTAGTTATGAAAGAACAATTCTCCGGTTCTGGAGATGCTGCTGCTTTGCATTTGAATAATTTTGTTGAGCTTTGTGATATGCAAAAGTATAAGGAAGTAGATGGTGATATTACTAAAACTTAAGCTTTTTTCCTTTTTCTTTAAGAGGAAGAGCTAAGGAAGTGCTCCATTCCTTGCCTAGGAATAGCGTATATTCTTGGGATAAGTGCAAGGATTCTTTTATTGGGAAGTACTACTGTAACACCCCGGTAATCATGCAACAGTGATTCAACAGTAATCACCTTAGTAAATGCCAGGGCATCATGATTAAACAGGAGATAACCCCCCTTGATAAAATCTAGTTCAAATTCAAACTCATTTGGAAATTCAAAACAATGTGGAATATAAAGTTGCTCCAAAAATTGTGGAAAAATATAAATAAACTTGCAAATATTCAGTAGGTCATATTAAAATGGAAATGGTAATTTATTACACTATTTTGATAATTTAAGTAAACCAAAATAGAAGCAAAATAGCTCTATTTAATATTTTGTGCACCGAATAAAATATAAATGAATTTAGTTGAGGTCCAAACTTTTTATAATAGTGTGTTATTATGCAAGATAATTATTAGGACCAATGGCACATTTTTGAAAAATCAAATACCAACAAAATGAAATAAAACATCAAGGAAAGAAAACATAATAAAGGCAAAGATGGCAAATACCTAAACTACGCACGGGGCGAAGCCTAACCCGGCCCAGCCCCTCCCCTCCCCGTTGTCTTCAACCTCCCGCTACAGTGGCGGGAGGACGTGCCGACCGAGCCGAGCCATCCGTCCCCGCTGAGCCCGTTCGCCGCTACGCCGCTACAGTGATGTTCCCAGTGGATAAGGGTGCCCTCGTGCCCCCGTGGATGGAGCCCTAGATCTTTCCCCCCTCCCCCACGCCTTCGTCTCCCTGATGGATCTTGACGCCGCCATGGACACCCACCCAAGGACTCGCGTGGCCTCTGACCTGCCCATGCCTTGCCACCTTGTCCGCCGTTCTCGTCGTCGAAGACTACACCACCTCATCGAAGAATTAGAGCGTAGAATCCCTGCAGCATCGCCTTCGCCTCCGTCTTCCTCGTCTTCGACCGTCGCGACCTCGCCGTCGATTAGCCGCCATCAAGCCTCCCCCGAGCCCGCTTAGCACACCTGCAAGACCATGGTGAGCAGCCGAAACTTTCCCCTTTGTCCTCACGGGTCAAACGAGCCTGTAGCCCCTCCCCCCTCTACGCACCGGTCGCTTCCGTGGCCTCTGTCTCCGGCCGGCCTCCTCGATGCTCACGCTCACTGGACGCCCGGGCCGCACCAGCGCACGTCACTCGCTCCTGGAGCCGCGCCCGCGCCCACTTCCTCCATGCGCGTGTGCCCATCGGAAGCCTCGTTGTCGTCGACTTGCTCCGGCCGCACCCTGGCCACGCCTGCGCGTCCATGAGCATGCCCGACCTCCTTTGGTCGCGCCCCCGTGTGCTCTCTCCCAGCCGCACCCACGAACCCGACCGCGCGTAGAGGCGTGCTCCTGCTGCCCGGCTCCGACCGCCGCCGTGCCGCCGAGCCCCTGTTCTCACCGCCGACGGGCACGCCTTGGTTTAACCAGTGGAGTGTGCCACTGACTGGTGGGGCTAGGCCCTGTTTAGATTTGAGACTAACCTAAATATCTGCCTAACTAGTCACTGTTTGCTGGGCCCTCACACCCCTCTAACTAAATAGGTTTAAGTAAAGAGAGAAACCCCCCTGCTACACTTACATGTGGGCCCTGGAAAATAGTTAACCCACTGATTAATTTAAACAAATTAATTTAGGCACTGTGTGCATGAAAGATGGCCCCCAGCCCATTAGATTAATCACAGGATAAATTAAACACTTGTTTAGCACATGTGTCACTTACAGTTGGGCCCCACATGTAAGAAATTAGTTTAAATGGGTTTTAATATATAGGTGGCTGACATGTGGGTCCCTCCTGTCAGTTTGACCAGTCAAATGTACTATTCTGGATATTGCTGATTTTATTAATAAAAGTAATTTCAGAAATTCCTAAAATCATTTAAATATTAGATATTCAATATCTTTTAAACCGTAACTCCGATCAAAATAACTTATACATGAAACTTGATCAGAAAAATATAACAAATACGGATACGTCACCCGTGTATCCACCACACCCCTCTAACACACCGAACACGAGACTTTCCCCCTCCGGATCGTCTGTCCGGTAATCACCCGGAGCCGGATAAACATTCGGTTAAATTCTTGTTTCGTTTGCAACGTGTAGCACCGCGTTAGTTCACCCCTAGTATAACGTATTTCCATGTCTTGAATTTGTATTGCTATTATTGTTGTGTATTTATTGTTTCTCCCCCCTCTCTTATTGTCCAGTAGTCCTGACGACCGTTGCCAATGCCCCTGTGATCGACTACGTTGTCGACGACCGTACCCCTACTGTCGAGCTTCCAGGCAAGCAGAGCCATTTTCCTTCCCCAGATATCACCTATCTTTTCCGTACATTTCTTGCACTAGGCATTTTTACTGCTGCTGCCACGTTACAATCCTATTCAATTGCATAGCCTGTTTTTGTCGCCCTTGATGTACCTTCCTTTATCCTATGCTGCCTATAAATAAATAAATATATATTAATCAACAGTGAACCTTGCACTTTGTTAGTCAACTAGGAATTAGGTAGTGGGCCTTGATCACTCTGGGAGTGAACGCGGATACAATATATATATATATATATATATATATATATATATATATATATAAAGCTGCACAGGTACGGTACAATGCAGACACCGCCTAAGGCCCCTATCCCGGCTCTGCCGAGCCACATCAAGTGGAGCTATTGAGGAGGAATCCTCGTACTCCATTCGGTGTTGACTCTGTATAGCCGTCCTAGGGTCCTGAACCACGGTTGTCCTTAAGGTAAGAAGTCGGGTGACCCAACGGTGCCCGCGAGCGGTATTTCGACGGGAACGACAGGGAGGGTACGACCGACGTTACTGGTGTGCTTGGCCCCTGCTCGTATCTCGCGAGAGCTACCAAACCACGAAAAGTTGATCTCTACCAAGAGCACACACGAGACAAGGTAAGGAGACAGTTCACCTTGTTGGTAACCCCGTGCTTTGACGGGATGACAGGGCAGGCCCCGACGTTACAGGTGGACCTTGTTGCTGTTCGTTGTCCGTTGTGTTGTTAGTCAGACAGCGATAATGGTTGTCTGCGAGGTAATAATAAAATGCTAAATGGTTTGGTGGATGACTTGAGAGGCCCGTTGGTCTATACGCACTACCTTCACGTGGGATAAGGAGTTATGGGATCCCCTGCGTCATAGTTCATTCGAAAGCTCTTCAGACGTGAGCAGTACCCCGGCCTGCGCTAGGAAGTGGTGTGTCTTCTTCGCTCGAGCGGTGTATTTGGATTTGCTTTTGCTTCACCGGCCAGCCACGCACCATGCAGGAGCGTGAAGGGTGAGGGTCCTAGACCCTTGATCGCATAGGATATAATCCGGCGGATGGCCTCTCTGTTGAGCCTAGGATGGGCTGCGGCGTGTCGGATAGCTTTGGTGGAGCGTTCCCTAACAAGGTGCCCGCCACCCTGGAGATTCGAGCGTGCAGGCTGAATAGTAGTGCACCCCTGCAGGGAGTTTAATCTATTCGAATAGCCGTGTCCACGGTAACAGGATCTTACCACTACAAACTACTACTATTAAACTGTATGGTTCCGGGTCTTCTTCCTCGCAGGGAAGTCGAGGAAGGGAAGTCGGAGGCATTTATAATTGGTAATAATTACAACTTACTATTATACAATGCTGCAGCAACTTCTGCTGCATAGTTAATTTATGCTTTATATGAACTGTTGTATGTTCTCTTCTTGTGCTGCAAGATTCGTCAGAAGATTCTAGTCTTCGATAGGCCTAGCTTCTCATCCTTATTCTGACTTTCTACCTTTCAGTCCACTATATACAGCCTCCCCTTTCCATTTGATACAAATGCACAAATGCTTAGTACCGGACGTAAGACTCGCGAGTATGCTAGATACTCACCCTTGCTTTATTTCCCCTTTTTTGTTTTGCCTGATCGGCCGCTGCAGTGGACGTTGGAGCCCAAGAGCAGGAGTACCCCGGAGGCGGATACTACTACGTCGAGACCCCCGCTGACTAGGACCATGAATAGTTTGGAGGTTCCCAGACATGAGGACTCGCCTTTTAGATCGTTGTTGTTTTTGTGCTAGCCTTCTTAAGGCAGATCATGTGTACCCCGTGTCTGTACTCAGATACTATTTCTTCCGCTAACTTTGTGCTTTTGAGCTGTTGTATTCGAGCACTCGTGGCCCTGGCTTTTATTAAACAACTTGTATTATTTTATTGATAGAGTTGTTTTGTGATATCTTACCGTGAGTCCCTGATCTCGATCGTGTACCTTGCGTGTATGATTACTGTACACGACTTGATTTTGGGGGCGTCACAACTACCCACCTGCTAAGATTATCTAGTTGAGAAGTAACATTATGTATAATAGGAAACTGGGTAATGAACACGTTTCCCAATCTTGGGAACGCATGAAATCTCTTGTTAAGAATTTCCCTACACATGGTTTGATTACTTGGATGGTTATCCAGACTTTCTATGCAGGATTGAACTTTACCTCGCAGAATCTGTTGGACTTGGCCGCGGGAGGAACTTTTATGTCAACCACACTTTGTGTTGCCACAAAGTTATTAGATGATATGATGACAAACTACTATCAATGGCACAACAAAATATCTTCAACAGTAGGAAGGTAAACTCTGTTGAGGAGGTCTCCTCTTTAAATGAAAAGGTTTACTTGATCATGTCTTTACTTACTAAGAAAGCTCCTATTGATCCTCATGATGTTCCTTTAAATTCTTTGGTTGCTCAAGAGAGAGAGCAAATAGATGTTAATTTTATTTCTAGGAACAACTTCTACAATAATGCTTATAGGAGTAACTTTGGTAGCAACAATCCTAGACCGTTCCCCTCTAACTCTTATGGAAACACCAACACTTATCCTAGCACCAAAAACTCCACTTTTGAATTAGAGAGCATGCTTAAAGACTTTATCACCTCTCAAAAAGCCTTCAACCAGAGTGTAGAGGAAAAATTAGAAAAACTTTATAGCCTCGCTTTTAAGGTAGACAACATTGCTCATGATGTTGGGATGCTCAAAATTAGGACTTCTCCCCTCGAGATGAAGAAAACCACACCTATGAATGCTATCCAAGTGCAAATAAATGAGAACATTAGAATGCTAGTCAAACTTAAGGATAGAAGGGCTAGAGAGAAATAAGAGGAAGAGATAGAGTTAAGACGCTTCCTACATACACCACATTTGCTAATTTACATGTTGTTGATGATCTTAAAACTTTTAGCACCCATCACATCCCTAGTCCACCTAATGGACCCATTAATGGTGATGATAATACCTCAACTTTAGGACAAGAAGGTCCTTTGAACTTAGAGACCACCAAAGAGAAAATAAGCTTAGATGAAATCACTACCACTTTAATTAATGGTAGTGAACTTGATTTTGATAATTGTAGTCTTTCTGAAGTCATACACTTTTTCCAAAGAATGGCCGAAGACCCCCCACACTAGTTCACTTAACATTGCCTTCACCGAGCATATCACTAATGCTCTTATCAAAGCTAGGGACGAGATCCTTAAGCTAGAGGTTCCTATTCCTAGAAAACTAGAAGATGTTTGGGATCCTAGGGTCAAGATTAAATTGAACAACTTTTCTTGCTTTGATTTATGTGATGTTGGAGCTAGTGCCTCCGTTTTACCCAAAAGAATGTATAATATGCTTGAATTGAAACCTTGTGATCCTTGTTCTTTTGGTGTTCATCTTGTTTATTATTCCATAAAGAAACCTTTAGGAAGGATATATGACGTGCTTATTATTGTCAATGATCATTATGTTCTTATTGATTTTCTTGTCATGGATATTGAGTGTGATCACTCATGTCCAATTATTTTGGGACGACCTTTTCTTCGCACCGTTGGTGCTATCATTGACATGAAATAAGGGATTATAAATTCCAATTTCCCCTCAAGAAGGGCATGGAACATTTCCCTAGAAAGAAGATTAAGTTACCTTTTGAGTCCGTTATACGGGCAAGCTATGCTTTTCATATTGATAAAACTTGATCTTATTGCTTCATATGCCTAGCTCAATGTCATAAAATAAAGCGCTTATTGGGAGGCAACCCAAAATGTTTTTACTTCTAGTTTGTAGTGGTCTTGATTCTTGTTACTACTGTAGCAACATCATTGTATCTTTATATACAAGCTTTGTGCCAAGTTTTAGCCTCCGGTGGCAAGAAAATCAAAAGTTGTGACATGCTGTCCAGAAAACAGAATCTGTTTGCTCCATTGAAAAAATTCTTAAAAATCACCAGATCATCTTTTGGATCTATTTTTATTGAATTTATTCTCTATGCAATTGAGAAGCTACAAATTGTTCTGAGTTTTTTTTATTTTAGTTGCAGAAGTGCCACGAAAAAATTATTTACTACCTGCTGGTCTGTTTTTCCCATATTCTTGCCTGTTTTTCGTTTTCCCAGTTTTTCAAATCTTGCGCATGCTTTTTCTTTGAAAACACTTTTTGGAAATCTTCATAATCAGTAGTGAAAGGAAATTTCCTATCTTATGGTTTTGGTGGTGATTAAAATACGGAATTTGCGGTCTAACTGCATCATGAGCTTCTTAGGTTATTAACAGGACACAAAGACCTTGTTGGGGTAATCTTGTTTATAAAGATTCAAATACGGTGAATCCTATGTGTGTTCCTTGATGTTGGAATCCCGTACCTATATAATTACTCCTGTGCGAAGACCGGAAGATAACTTGCTCTCCAATCTGTAAAGACCGGCTCTTGCGAGGCATCATCGAAGGAGTGACCAGCTGTTGTTCACAAACCGGTTGTACCGGCATTCCCAGCCGGTTGTACCTCCCTTGTTAGGGGACGGTCCCACCAGGCTAGATACCGGTGCAACCACCGGGGAGAGGTACTTTTTCCTCTGATCCAGGCCGATGGCGGCACGGTTGAACCTGTAAATCCGGTACAACCGATGCTCAGAGCAGTTGTACCGCTTTCCCTCCCCCACCAGCGGCTAGGGTTTTAGGAACGGTTGTACCGGTCCCCCTACCGCACTATCTACCCCAACATTTACTATCTTATTGTTTTGGTGTTGATTACAATACGAAATTTGCGGTCTAGCTGTGTCATGAGCTTCTCATTTTATTAACAGGAGACAAAGAACATGTTGCGGTAATATTGTTTATAAAGGTTCAAGACGGCGAATCCGACGTGTGTTCCTTGATGTTGGAATCCCGTATCTATATTAGTACTCCTGTGCGAAGACCAGAAGATAACTTGATCTCCAAGCTGTCAAAACCGGCTCTCGCGAGGCATTATCGAAGAAGGAGTAACCAGTTGTTGTTCACAGACTGGTTGTACCGGTATACCCAGCCGGTTGTACCGCCTTGTCAGGGTACGGTACCACTGGGCTAGGTACCGGTTCAACCACCGGGGAGAGGGACTTTTTCCTCTGATCCAGGCCGGTGGCGGCATGGTTATACCGGTAAATCTGGTACAACCGGTGCTTAGAGCGGTTGTACTGCTCGCCCTCCACCACCATCGGCTAGGGTTTGGGGGAACGGTTGTACCAGTCCCCCTACCGGACTAACCACCGGGCGATGGACTCTTTTCCTCTGATCTGGGCTGGTGGCAGAGCGGTGGCACACCAGTTGTAACGGTAAATTCGGTACTACCGGTTGCCGGAGCAGTTGTACCGCCCTGCCTGCTCTGCCACCAGCTAGGGTTCGAATGAATTGCGGCTTACTCGGGGTGGACCGGTTGTACCGGGATGGCCGACCGGTTGTACTGGCTTGTGCATTTCTGTGGATAACGGTTGGATTGGGGAGGAGGTATAAAAGGAGGTCTTCTTCCTCCTTGCTACCTACCTCTTGCTACACTATCTTTCTCCATTGCCGCCTAAAAGCTTCATCAACCCCTCTCTCCATTTTTAGCCACCCAAAGTTGTTGATTTGCAAGGGATCAGGGAGGAGACCCTGATCTACATTTCCATCCAAAGGAAAGTTTGTTCTCCATCCATTTTGTACTGGATCTTGTTACTCTTGTGGTTTGGAGCCATTGAGAGATTGAGGTCACCTCGGAGCCACATTCCATTGTGGTGAAGCTTCGTGGTGTTGGTGGGAGACTCCGACTTGTTGTGGTGAAGCTCCACCCTTGTTGTAAAGGTTTCGTGTGCGCCTTCAAGGCACCGTTAGTGGATTCACGTCATCTTGCATTGGCAAGAGCGTGAGGAGAATAGGGTGTCCCTCGTTGGCTTCGTGTGAGCATTGCGTTCCACACCCTCTCTAAACGGAGATGTACTTCTTGAAAGAAAAGGAACTTCGGTAAACATATCCTTGTCTCCCGTGTATACTTTGTCGGTTATTTACATTTTCATTGTTCTAGCTTATTTCCTTGTGCATCTTATGCTAGTTAATTTAGTGTTGCATTAATTCATATAGGTTGTCCACCTAGTTGCACATCTAGACAACCTACTTTATTTGTTGAGCCTCAATTTGTTAAGAAAATCATAAAAATTGTTAGTGGCATATTCACCCCCCTCTAGTCGACATTCTGATCCTTTCAATTGGTAACAGAGCCTCGTCTCTTATTAAGGGAATTACCGCCTTAAAACAATGCCACAAGGGGATAAGTCAGAAGATCTCAACTTGGGGGATAAATCGGATGCTCCGACTATGGGGGAGCATGGGGGTACCGAGGGCTTTACAAACACGTTCACGAAGGATGACTCGTCGTCTATTTCTCGTGTTGAGTATAATGAAGGCATGTCCTCCATGAAAGCTCACATGAACGAGATGTCAAATATGCTTCGGGTTCTAATGTCCGGTATGCCCCAAACGGCCACAACCAACATCATTCCCAACATTCCAACGTTGGGAGAGAGATGTCATCTTTCAAGCACGTGATGATGGTAGTAGTGCAATACCTCCCATTCCTCTCACCGGGAATGGATCGGGTATTCACGCCGCCGTTCCCCCTCCTACGAGCTTTTCTAATTTACCTCTTCCCAAACCTCATTTCACGCATGTAGGTCCATCACCCATTCTTGACAAAAATGAGTATTCGCTTTGGGCTTTCCGTATGAAGAATCACATGAGAGGCTCTTCGGAAGAGATGTGGACTATCACCGAAGAAGGTTTTCATGTCCATGACAGCAAAAACATGACTCCCAGAGAATGGAGGAAAGATGACCCTCAACTGTAGGAGATCGAGATAGTCTTCGCGGGTAAGATAACCCAATTTATGATTCGACACAAGGGGATCCAAAGAATATTTATAAGCTTTAACAGTTGAGTTGTCAATTCAACCGCAGCTGAAATATACTTTCTTGCAACAAAATATTAATAGCAACGGTGATATGGTAGTGTTAGCGGCAACAGCGAAAGTAAAACAACAAAAGTAAACAACTAGTAACCAACAGGATTGAAACACTGTAGGCTAGGGAGATGGATGGTTGGGCGCTGCTTGGATGAGAATGAACATGTAATAAATTCTAACACGGGGCAAGGCACACAGAAAAGAAAGGATAATCTAGTCAAATATCAAACATTCGGCATGTACCCCATAGGTAGTTGTGCGTACTTGCAATAAGAACTTGCACAACATCTTTTGTCCTACCATCCCGCTACTAACGGGGCCAAAAGGAACTTATGGAGATTAAGGTGCTCTTGTCAAAGAGCACCGAAACAAAGCATTAACACTCAATGGATACATGAAATCCTAAAATTATAATCCATCCCCTTTGGTGTCCCAAGCTGTCACCTTTGGGATCGCCGGTTCCGGACCATAATAGGTACATACAACTCATAGACAGGATCAAGAACATAAATAAACTCATGAAAACACAAGTGGTTCAGATCTGAAAACATGGCCGGTTCTGTGATGTTTCCTGGTATTTTCTGAGACACCTAAAAATCCATTTTTGTGCACATAAGAAAACCATATAGGCAGCTCTGCTGAAAATAGCGTTAGTCCGGGTTAGTTTAGTTCAAATCATGCAAGAATGAGGTCAAAACAATAGAAAAAGTGTTTTGAAAAGTAGTTACATTTGAGACGTATCAACTCCCCCAAGATTAGCATGTTGGTTGTCCTCAAGCAATTCAGTTCAATGAACTGGACGCAACAAAGAAAACTTTGACAAACTCTTTTGCTTCATTAGATGTATATAAGGATGTACTACGAAAAGAGTTTAGCAAGTATTGAAACAATGCTATGAGGACAATGCACGAAGCAATCCTTCTTTCAAGTGATCAATCACAAACAACCAAAAGTAAATAATATGCTGCTGAAAATCAAGACAAGATCACAATGCACATAGCTTGAATCAAACTAGAGTGGTATCTCGCCAGCCTCCATGAGTGAAGCAAAACATAAATGCAGAAACTCCTCCGGAGTTTTAAAGGAGACAAGAAATAATTTTAGAACAAGCAATATCACAATCATGCAGAAGACAATGTGGTACTTTAGGACAATGCATGTTACACTAAGAATGACAATTATGCTCTCAATAGTTGGTGCTTTGAAGAAAGAAGGGGAGACTCTTGAACCGTGGATTTTTTGATGGCAAGGTTGAAAACCCGTTGTTGGAAGCAAAGACTAAACATGTACCAGAGCTCTTGGTTTTGAAAACAGAGATAAAATTATTTTGTGAAGTGCAACTTTCCAGTCAACGGTGAATGGTAATCCACTGAACGTATTTTTCTCTCAATAGCAGTGATAAAAAAAGCATGCAATCCACTGAACGTATTTTACTGTAGGTGGCAAAAATGATTGAATCAACGGTGAACAGGATATCCGAGAATATGGACACATTGCCTCGATCTGCTTTCTTTTTGTATCCATCAACAATCGACTTCCTTACCGGATAAAAAATAAATAAATGCAATGTATTCATAACTTCAGTTTTTTGTCACATCCCATGTATCAAATCCATATTATTAGCTATAGAAAATTTAAAAATAATTATCAGTGACATCAAAATAGAGCGGCTGCTCATTATGAGTTGAACTCGGAAACTGTATGTGTAAAAACTATACTTCCTATAGAGTTGTATTAAGTGTGTGCCCATTAATATGGATCGGAGATAGTATCATTAAGTAAATGCCAATTATATTTGTATATCATGACACATGTGTGCTAAATCATAAATCTTGGTATTTATTTACATTACCGGCGATACGAAAAGGAGTGAATGCAACAACTAATTTTAATAAATCTATATATTACAGAAACATAACTGATTAGCATCGATCGTAGATCTAAAACTGTAGCCAATCAAAATAGACCTAAACCTGAACAAAACTGGTCGTTGCCTTTTTAGTAGTGTATATTCACACATGTCATCCACAATATACGGAGTAGATCACATGCTTATTTTAAATATAAAATCTCATGAACGACCCAATATGTGAACTGACCTTCATGCGTTTATCCATAACAATAACCTACTGACCATATATGCATATACACCAGGTTGGACAAAAATAACAGCAGATCACAACCCCAATTTTTCATATCCTAGCGAAATTTTTCGCAAGGTTATAACATTGGTATTTGACCTGACAGGGAAAGATATAAAAAATGCTACTTCTAAGTTCTAACTGATGGAGAGACATTAGGTCTCACCAGCTTATTTTTTGCGACCATAATAAAATCATGGATCATATGCCTTTAATAAAACAAATCAAGGCTTTGATCGCAAATATAAGAATCCCCTTACATACACAGTATTAAGAGGCTAGCCGTCAGGTGATTCTCGTATCATCTGGTTGGGAGAACGAAAATCAGGGCATTTGTGTGGTGGATGCGCACGCTGGATACAACTCTGCAAATCAGGATCGGTGCAGGACTAACTCTGCCTATGTTAATCTGTGTACCTTATATTCTTCAAATAGCCCGTACACCTCCTTATTCAAATTCAACCATCATGGGATAATCCCCCCAAAAAAAACCCATCTTGGGATAACATAAGGTACTGAATACACATGTTGTCAGAACATGAAAATCAGGATTTAAAGTTGAAAGAGGAACACAGTCAGGAGAGGCGGGCATGCATGCTTGAGTGGATCGTACCTGCTAAATCAACCATCATGGAATAAAATCACGTATTGAATTATACTTGCTAGATCGCTTGATTGGATCGTACCTGCTAAATCACCATCTTTAGATAAAATCACTTACTTGGAAAGTGAGATTCAAAGGTTACAGAGAAACACATTTAGGAGTGCTGAATACACGATAAGTAAGAACATCCACCTGGTCCATGCCATTTACCATGAGAAGAAGAAATCATTTGAAGTTGCTATGGTACCTTTGGAGCACACCGATTTAGGCACGAAACGTGAGCATGGGAAGAACATCCAATCCTGCATGCCTTTGCTTGGATATTAGGAAAGGAAACAAATCAAATCTTATATTTGCTCGATCGATTGCATAACATGAATCACCACTGATGGAATCAAAGTATATTCAAAGAGAAAAGTAAACTTATAGCCACTTCTCGCTCGATCGCGCCCAAGGAAGAGATGTTGATGGATCCATTATTGATATTGCAAGATGCACCTGGAAAACAGCATTACGATTAGAGCAATTGAGAGATTAGGGTATGAATACATGAGGTAGATGAGGGGACAACCAATAAAATTGATTAAAGATTCTTAAAATAAGATATCGCGAGGAGGAAGACAGGGGAGAGCATCTGTGCATGTCAATTGGCTAGGAGGAGCAGTCACGGGAAAGACTATGCGTGGGTTTACCTTTTTCTAGCGATTGTTTTTTTTGAGAAAATTGTGGGATAAATTGAGAGGACTTCTTCTGACGCTTCATCAAATGGTTCTAGATTACTAATTGGTAGACCTGATGGCTAGTTTTTCTTGTTTATCTAGGATTAACATGGGGCGTCAATTGGTGCTTCTAATTATTATATTTAAGATATGGACCGGGGTCCGTGATGTTTGCTAGTGATGTCTCTCTCCCAAAAGATGATAAAACTGCTATGCGAGGTAAACAAATTACAGCTGGGCAATTGACTGGATTAAAAATGCACCGCAATGCTAACTATGCTACAAAAAAGGTCGAGGCTCAAAAGCATGGGAGGTACGCCAAAATAACTAGACCAAAATCCAACCGCGTCTACTACTAATCATCCACCTTGAGATATCTATCCAGAACATCTCGCTGGTATTAAGTTGCGAGCCCACCCAAAGTGTAAACCCAAAGCAACAGACAACTGCATTAAAAAGCACTCTGCGTAAAGTAAACAATCCTTGCAACCGCGGTTACAAGAACCATTGTTTTCCCCCTTGTGGCAACAACACATCCCCTAGACTCATGTTTCTGTCACTCAAGCATGTCATCGGGGGGCATGAACCCACAATCGAGCATAACATTCCCTCTTGGAGTCACTACCTACTACTTGGCCAAAGCAATAAACAACAACGGAGAACATGCAAGAATTACTTAGAACAAAAATATAAAAAATAAGAACCAAATATATTACTCAATCACAATATGAACATAATGTCATAATCCATCAAATCCCAGCAAACTCAGCATAGCAACAACAGAAAATTACATATGTGCCTCGATCATGTAGGGAAGCTCACGAGGTCTAAACCATGAAGAACTAAGAGGGGAGGAGAACATCACATAGCTACTGATCACGGACCCATGGTCCAAGGGAAACTACTCACGACACATCCGGGAAGCATCCATGGTGGAGGGGAAGCTCCCGGAGGTCAATCCTCTCTCCGGCAGGGTGCCGGGAAGATATCTGTTGGCTCTTCCGATCTTGGAAGCGCGGCGGCGGCGGAACAGAGGCGAGATCGCGAAGAAAGGTTCTGTCCTTGAAGGTTTCACGTCACGGGGAATAAATAGGCGAAGGGGGGCAGCCATGGGGGCCACCAGGGGTCCAGGCGCCCCCTTGCGCGGCCATACCGTAGGCCGCGCCAGGTGGCCCTCTGGCCCCACTTTGGTGATTCCGGAAGCTTCCGCTGTGCTGATTTTTTATCCGATTTTCCCGAATTTTTGGAGCCTTTTTAATATGGGGGAAATCTGGAATAGAAAAATAGCAGAAAACAGGAACTGGCACTGTGGTGCATTGAGTTAATAAGTTAGTCCAAATATGATCAAAATTGTATGAAAGTGTATCTAGATCATAGCAATATCACACAAAACATGCATGGAGCAAGCAGAAATTATAGATACTTTTGGGACGTATCAACATCCCAAGCTTAATTCCTGCTTGTCCTCGAGTAGGTAAATGATAACAAGCATAATTTCTGTGGTGACAAGCTAGCAACCATATAAGAACTTTAAAAGTAAAGCAATCAAGGTATGTGATTTAATTCAATTCATAACAGGCAAGAGTCTATTTTAGCATTGCAACAAGCAACAAAAGAACATTAGGTGCAAGAGCTCTTAGCTGTCCGTGACTCGAATGTCTCCAAATGGTGTTTGCGTGCAAGAAAGGGGATATGGTAATACGAGAGAAATATATATTTGTTGAGCACTCAATCTACTAAAGTTTCACACTTGGTCTTCTTTGGAATCTTATCTTGACTCGTCCCCAGACCACTAGCGAGGTAGAAGTCAATTTGATCCACTCATTTTCGATATTTTGAGCACTCATGAAATGGATGAGCGTAAGCACAAGAGTTGACACTTAGGATGGCAAAGAGAGAAATATGGTGGAGGAGGAAGACAAAAAGGGCGAGAAAGGCTCACATCAATGAGGACAATCATAGGCGAGAAGGCCAAATGATAGATATGATGTGAGGAGTAGGGATTGCCATGCAACAGATGCACATATGAGCTAAGAAAAGATCTCCAAAGGAACTAGTGGGGTGCATCTAACTTGCTTGCTCATGAAGACCTAGAGCTCATTTGAGGAGGCTCATCCTTGGAATATGCAAGCCAAGTTCTATAGTGTGAAGGTCCCCACATAGATTTATGCATAAATGATCATCTCTATGGAGCACAAAGATAAGAGGGAGTACTAGTGTGGATCTTTCAAAAGGAATAGTAGTGTTGCCCCTTTCTCTCTTTTTATTTTATTTTTCTTTTTTTTTCTCTTTTTTGTATTTTTTGGTGGCCTCAATGGCTCTTTCTATATAACTCTCATTTGTCCTCTTTGGGATATTTTATTTTGTCCACTTTGGGATCTTTTCCTCACTTAAGGGCAACACTTTATTTTACAAGAAGGTAAAGAAGATCTTCACACTTTACAAGGTACTCAACATAAAGAAGATGTAGCTATCATGATGTATGCAAGGTATGCCTCTGCCAGTGTAGCACGAACATGTATGACATGAAGATAAAGTCATGAAGAGGTCGATATTGCATGGCAATATATCTCGGAAAGGCTATGGAAATGCCTTGATAGGTAGGTATGGTGGCTGTTTTGAGGAAAGATATAAGGAGGTTTATGATGACAGAGCGGATCATGCCAAGGGTTTGGATGCACCGGCGAAAGTGGACGCCAACTCTCGGAGTGAGAAGAGGGCAATGCACGGTACGGAAGAGGCTAGCAAATATGGGAAGGTGGAAGTGTCAACTTTCAATACTTACATTAGTCCGAAGAACTCATGCACTTATTATCGGTAACTCTCAATCTAATAAGGAGGTTCACAAAGAGACAAGTACCCCGAGGGGGAGTGTATGGGGGTTTGGTTATCCTTGCGCATCCTCGACTCATGGTACGTGAGTGTACTCTAATATCCGATCCTTCCAAAGATTAGTTATCCATCTAGTAGCTAGAGTTCTCAACTAGTTTCGTAGCTTTTGAAAATAAACACGGATTGCCCAAAATACGACACCTATCACTAATAGGCTAGAGCTCTTGACACCAAAAGTTCAAACATTACTCACATCAATACCTCAAAACTAATGCATGTTACTACTAAAATTAAATAGCAACCTCAATTACCTACTTTCAAGACAAGACACAACTCAGTGCAACAACCAACTCTCTTAACAAGATAAACATGAAAACTAAAGAGAGTTCCAGCAACAAACTAAACAAAAGCCAAGGCTCTTGCAAAAGACAAACTAAGACTAAACCTAAACATGGCAGTAGCTACGAAAAGATAAAGAACACACAACAGCAGAAAGATAAGCATGAAAATCCTATGATGTGTTCTAGATTGGAGTGGAGTGTGTTTTATCCCACACAAAGTAAGATGGGGTCTAACTTGTTATGAACATCAAGAAAAGCTACAGAAAACTAAAAAGGAAACCTAAGAGCGAGACGCTCCAAGCATAGCACATATCGCATGAAGTGATAAAAATATAGTGAGATGAAGGACGGACTGATGATCGTTGATGGAGAAGGGGATGCATGGGGGCATACCCAAGCTTAGACGCTTTTGAGTCTCCTTGAATATTTATTGGGGATGCACGGGGGAATCCCAAATCTTGAGCGTTTGACACTCCCGGATCTTCTTTCATCATCTTCCCTCGCACACTTGAAAACTCCCTTCATACATAACTCATCATAAGCTGATTAGAGTGGTTAGTACCCTTAATAAAATAATTTTTCCCTACTGGGTATACAGATATTCTTGAAGATATACTGTTTCTCAAGATTTCCAAAAGGTTTTTGCAAAGAAAAGGCAAGCTTAAGGTTTGCAAACGTGAAGAGAGGAAAAACATGGCAGAATCTGTGAAAAACAGAACAGCAGGTAGTAGAGAATTGTTTCGGGGCACTTCTGCAACTCAAATAAAAAAACTCAGAACATACGAAAGTTTCACAATTGTATAGATAATGTTGTGTAAAACATTCAGATCAAAAAGAAGAACTGGTGATTTGTTCCGATTTTCCCCGTCAAGTAAACAAAATCTGTTTTCTGGACAGCATGTCACAATTTTTCTTCCCTTATCATAAGAGGCTATAACTTGGCACAAAGCCTGAAAGTAAAGATACAATGATGGTCCTACAGTAGTAGCAATCATTAAGACCACTAAAAACAGAAGTAAAAACATCTTGGGTTGCCTCCCAACAAGCGCTTTGTTTTACTCCTTTAAGCTAGGCATAAAGCAAAAAAAGAAGAACCAAAGGTCCCCGAGATCACCGAAATCATAAAAACCTTCGAATTGATATTCAACAAGCTCATTCTTCTTCTTCCTAGGAAATAGGTACTTATCTTTCGCCTTACCGCATAGGCGTATGTGCCCGTTACCAATATCAATGATTCCTTTCATAGTTCGGAGGAAGTCCCTTCCAAGCACGATGTTGCTTTGGCTTCACTCCATGATGAAGAAATCCATCGGTGCAACCCTATGAAGGAATGCAACTTGGAATTCTTTTACCTTTCCTTTAACCTCTGAAATATCTCCATTAGCATGTTCATGATAGGATGACAATTTATCCATGTCTAGTTTCAAAGAATCATAAACTAATTTTGGCATAGTAGATACCATGGATCCAATATCACAAAGAACAAGGAATTCTTGGTTAGAGATGTTAATCCTAACAAAGGGCTCCCAATCGTCATCTATCTCCAACATTTCTTTCTTTTTGGGCTTAAGTTCCTCTACCTTCCGCAAGTCTAGATCATCCATCCTCTTTTCAATAGTGTCAAGTCTATATACAACAGTATCAATACAACGATCATAAAAAAAATAACTAGATAGACCATGCAAAAGATCAAGAGCTCTAGATTCATCACACTCTAAAAAGTCTACTTCAGCTATAATATCAAGAGATTGTTTACACCAATTGAAAAGACCATGGTAAAAATTTCTAAGCACAATTTTTATAGGTATCCAAGGCATAATTCTTTTATGTGCTTCAGAAATTTTGTCCCATGCCTTCTTCATATTTTCTCCATCCCTTTGACGGAAATCTAGAACTTCCGATTCACTCAAAGCACCAAGTCCTAACATGTTCATCTAAAGAAGGAGGACTACTAAAAGCAAGATAGATAATTTTTTTGTGATTTTTGATATAGGACACAAAGATAAAAACTGAAAGGTAAACTAACAAGACTAAAAAGCAAAGGTAAAAGATAGTATGCAACTCCCCTATCTTAGCACTCGGAGTCCCCGGCAACGGCGCCAGAAATTTGCTTGATGGTATGTCCTCGTTGGTTAGCCCAAGTGGAAGGTGAGATGCAGCATAGCGACAAATTTCCCTCGGTGAAGATACCAAGATAATCATTCCAGTAGGACTCCGGAGATGATAAGTAGGTGGTGAAGTGAACACTGGCGCCGTTCACAATCTTCAAGATTGTTTACTTCACCTGGACCTGCACATGACACAAATAACTTTGCTTCCCAACGAGTACATAGAGGTTGTCAATCTCTCCGGCCTTGCTATTCACAAAGGATCAACGCAACAGATAAAGGGTAATAATGATAGCAGGTGGAAAGTAAAAGCAAGAAAATAAAAGAGCGTGTAAACAGTGATGAGAATATGGACCGGGGTCCCATGAGTGTGGAAACAGTGATGACGATATGGACCGGGATACGTGATGTTCACTAGTGATGTCTCTCTCCCAAAAGACGATAAAACTGCTATGCGAGGTAAACAAATCACAGCTGGGCAATTGACAAGATTAAAAACGGACCGCAATGCTAACTATGCTACAAAGAAAGGACGAGGCTCAAAAGCATGGGCGGTACGCCAAAATAAGTAGACCGAAATCCAACTGCATCTACTACCAATCCACCTTGAGATATCTATCCAGAACATCTCGCTGGTATTAAGTTGCGAGCCCCACCCAAAGTGTAAACCCAAAGCAACAGACAACTGCATTAAAAAGCACTTTGCGTAAAGTAAAAAATCATTGCAACCGCGCTTACAAGTACCCTTTTTTCCCCTTGTGGCAACAACACATCCCCTAGACTCATGTTTCTGTCACTCAAGCGTGTCTTCGGGGGGCATGAACCCACAATCGAGCATAACATTCCCTCTTGGAGTAACTACCTACTACTTGGCCCAAGAAATAAACAACAACGGAGTACATGCAATACTTAGGAACAAAAATATAAAAGATAAGAACCAAATATATTAGTCAATCACAATCTGAACATAATCTCATAATCCATCAGAACCCAGCAAACTCAGCATAGCAACAACACAAAATTACATATGTGCCTCGATCATGTAGGGCAGCTCACGAGGTCTAAACCATGAAGAACAAAGAGGGGAGGAGAACATCACATTGGTACTGATCACAGACCCATGGTCCAAGGGAAACGACTCACGGCACATCCCGGAAGCGTCCATGGTGGAGGGGAAGCTCCCGGTGGTCAAAACTCCCTCCGGTAGGGTGCCGGGAAGAGGTCTGCTGGAGCTCCCGATCTTGGAAGCGCGGAGGCGGCAGAACAGAGGCGAGATCGCGAAGAAGGGTTCTTTCTTTAGGAGTTTCGCGTCACGGGGAATAAATAGGCGAAGGGGGGCAACCAGGGGGCCCACCAGAGGTGCAGGCGCCCCCTATTGCGGCCAGACCTTAGGCCGCGCCAGGTGGTCGCCTCGGTCCCTGGTGGTGGCCCTCTGGCCCCACTTTGGTGATTCCAGAATCTTCCGTTGCGCTGATTTTTTATCCGATTTTTGTCGAATTTTTGGAGAATTTTTAATATGGGGGAAACCTGGAATAGAAAAACAGCAGAAAACAGGAACTTCCATCAAAATTGTATGAAAGTGTATCTAGATCATAGCAATATCACACAAAACATTCATGGAGCAAGAAGAGATTATAGATACGTTTGGGACGTATCATATGCCACTATTCACTTTGGGACCAATGATCAAGACACCAGCACTTGGATAACTCGCGATCAGGTGTGTTCTGCTTCATGGTCTGAATTCGGTTCTTCTTTGGGTTACCATTGTGATGAGTCTGGGAACAGTATCGGGTTCTCTCCTTACATTCCAGTGGCGTCTGATCCTGATCTACTTGCTCCTCTCTATATTCAGGGCCGTGGCATTCCAGGTGCGTCCAAGGACCTGAGGTGGCTTTATGAAATCATGCATCGCGTCTACAGGAACATGTTGATTCCCAAGGTGTCGGGACCCGGGGTTAGCGTATGTAATTCCAGACACGATACAATTACATGGAGAGCCGAGAGCCGTACCCACTTGTCTAAGCAGACAAGGCCAAGCACAGAACGCTCTCGGAAAGCATCAAACGTGAGGGGCATCCCATCCAGGCCGGATGATCAACTGAGATGGGTCCTCAACGTCCGCTCACAAGTCTAAATGCTTATGGGTGGTGAATCCCATATTCATAGACAAGTCGCCACAACCATGTTGTCGATTGGATCCTAACTCTTACATAGACTTACTCCAGCCCGATCACTTAGTCGGGGTCTAGGGCGGGCTCGATCATACAACAAAGTGTGCACGTGACAGAGTCACGAGCAATCGCATCGCGATGCCCCAAGCTGCGCACATCTAAGGGCCACTTAGTGTATAAAAGACCGCCAGCCAGATCACAACTAAGGTCTCGAAAACCCATACTAAGACATGCATGTTATAACCATACACGCAACACACATTCCTAGTATGAACAGCAGGTATCATCAGATAACTCTAAAAAGTGTATCTTTATTAACTTACACATAGAGCATACAAAGATCACATGTCTGTGATGAACATTACATCATACAACGGAAGCAAATTAGATCCGAGTACAGACAAGTTTAACAAAGGGCTTAGAGAAGCCTTGTAAACATACATGCCCTTCCACGAGGGACCAGACTGTTGTCTGGAACTATACTACCAAGGTCAACATCGAGCTTCACGAAGATGACTCCATCGGGGTCCGGGTTCTCATCTAAAACATATAATAAGCAAACGTGAGTACAAAGTCGTACTCAGCAAGACTTACATCAGAACTACACTACTCATGCTCAAGTATCAAGGTAAAGGAGGTGGGGTTCAACATGCAGAAGTGCCAGCTTTGACTTGGCTATTCCTGTACTACGAGTACTAGACTTGAGGTAAGAAGCGTACACGAGTCCACTACCAAGTCTCCAACCAATACACCACTATGGATACTTCCTCGACTTCCCCACGAGAAAGCACGCCATAGCACACATGCTTATCTTGCGAGTTTTATAAGTATCCATTCAAGTTGTCTATGATCAAGTATAGGTCTCCAAGTAGTCCATAACCGCGGACACGGCTATTCGAATAGTTCATTAACCCTGCAGGGGTGTACATCTTCACACGCGTGTCATCACTTATCGCCTCGTTCTTGTCACCCTTCAAGCGGGTGTCGGACATGGATGAAACCAAGGCACTACCCTCACATCACCTTCTCTAATCAAGGAGTAGACTACCTGAGTTGTCACCGCTCGAGAGTCCGGCTTTCCACGAAACGGACTCAGATAATGTAAGGGACCGAGACGCCACCTTTGACAGATGGTTTCACTGCCTCACAGGTCCACCCACATATATATAGTTAGGTCAAATGGAAAGCCCGAATCTAGTGTGACTCCTGGACCGGATCGGGTACGTAAAGAGGCCAAACGGGGCTCCCATAAAACCCTACATGTGGTCATACTGTTTTTCTTGGATCACAAAACAGGAACTCGGGGCCTAGGGCATTGTTCAACGAGACAACCCACTGTGTACTCCTACACAGCCTCTCATCGTTCACCTTTGTTTAGGATGGATTCACCAACACGTTAACATCAGCACCACTGTGTTCATTCCATCCCGACTCACAAACATAACATCCTCATTGTATCACTAAGCAGCAAAAGCAGTAACATTTGCAGGGGCCACATGCTCATCATTCCACTCCTAGATCTGCTAGGATTGTGGTTTGCTTAATACGGTGAAAAAATGATAGGTCATGCATCGGAATGGGTTCAACTATGCGAAAGAACGTGTCTCGGTGATCTCCTAAACATGCATAAGCGAGACTGAGAGGGAAATAGGATTTTATAGACATGATCAATGGGGTTTGCTTGCCTTGCTGACGATACACGGTTCTCAACGATTGTCTTCTTCTTCGGGGTGATCACCGTCTCAGAACGTCTGTCATCGGAGGCAATCATCAACAAGGGGGGACAACTTCGGAAGTAAAATGCACATACACATGATAAGGTTTTCCATGATGTGAATGGTACTGGTTTGTAGCATATTCATCTTAATTGAAGTATATTGCATTTGAAATGCAAATTCAAACTCCAAATTCAAATTCAAATTAAGTCATATACACATTTGCTTCTGTTCACCCATTTTAAAATGTTCAAACATAAAAAGAAATTGCATATTCTTAATCCTTGCATTTTTCTTGATAATTTTTCATATATTATATGTTTAATTTGGAGTTAGTATGAATTTTCTATGAATTTCCAAAGTTTAATTCAATTTCTGGATTTTTCTGGAATTCTTTTAATTCAATTTCTTTTACTGCATCACTGTGACGCAGGGGTGATGTCAGGGGGGGCTGACCTGTGGGCCACCACTGTCAGTGTCACAGGGGGTTAACCCCTCTCTGTTTAATTAACAGAGGGGTTTAGGGGGCCAGGGGGCCCACCTGTCTGTCTCTGTGGGGGTGGGTTAGAGGTGGATTAGGGGTTAATTAACCCCGCTTGCCGGCGGCGACCTCTGCGCGCGGCGGCGTGTCGCCGGAGTTTGCGTTTGGCCACGGAATGGCACGGTTCTTGCGTCAACACATCGCCCGTGACCGTACGCAACGAGGGGTGCAGGTTGGGGGACTTGGGAAGGGCTGTGGCCACGACGGCGTCGAAGATTTGCGGCGGCTGGCCACTGCCTCTGACAAAGACGAGCTAGGGGGCTCGGGAGGAGGCTTGGAGAGGGAAGAGCGACGCGGATGCTCACCCTGGAGCTCACGGAGGCGACGACGAAGGCTGGGGCGCGCGGAGACGACGCAATTTGACAGCGACCCTCTCTGGCTCCGGCGAGGGAACGTTGAAGAAGACGACGGCTCCGGTGGGTCTTGACCAAAATTGAAGGCCGAGCTTGGTGAAGACGACGGTGGGGGCTTCGATGGACACCTCGGTTTGTGGCGAGGGGGACGTTGGCCACGCAAACGGTCGACGGCGGCGCGTTTGGTTGCTCGGGTGCGGGTGGGATCTCGCCGGAGAGCGACGGGGAGGAAGCAGCGGAGGGGGGAAAGTTGTGGGCGGCTTCTAGGCGTTGCGTGGCGTGCGAAGGGAGGCAGGGGAGGCCTAGAAGGCGGCCGGTGTCGAGGTGGCGTCGTCGAGCGCTCTGCTGCCTCCAGCGACCAGCTTGAGCTAGACGACAGGAGAGGGGAGGTGGGCTTGGGCTGCTGCTGGGCCAGGGGGCTTCAGTTAGGCCAGAAGCAAGGGGGTGTTCCTCTTTCTTTTTCTTCTTGTTTTCTTTTTCTGTTAATTTGTTTTGCCTAGAATTAAATAGCTGGGCATTTTAGTAAAATGCCCAAACATTTTTATAAATCCTAGGTGACCAGTAGCAAGCCACTTTTAAGGTTTGGGCATTTTTGAAATTCAAAACATTTGAATTCCAATTCAAATAGGGGTCAAATTTAATTTCCAGGGCACCTTTTGAATTTTTGAATATTCCATGGGCATGGGAAAATACCCAAACCACTTTTAAAATGATCACCATAATTTATAGGAATTTTCCAAATATTCAAATGATTTTTGGAAAAAGATTTTTATCTGGCCATTTTAATTAATTTCTCAGGGCTTTCTGCTTCCCCATTTTTGAATTTCTTTTGAATTTTTGCATGATGCAAAGAGACCAAACAAGTCCTAGCACTTACCCTAGTTGGGGTTCTGAAAACTCGCCCCCACTCAAAAGAACTCGTCCCGAGATTCAGAAGTCATCGGGAGGAAGGTGGGGTACTCGGCACGGAGGCGGTCTTCTCTTTCCCACGTTGCTTCTTTCTCGGAGTGATGGGACCATTGCACTTTGAGAAACTTGATCTTCTGACGACGAGTGACACGCTCTGCTGAATCAAGAATACGAACAGGTTACTCTCGATAAGAAAGGTCATCTTGGAGATCAAGCGTTTCATGGTCGACTTCGCGGATGGGGTCCTTGAAGCAACGCCTGAGTTGTGACACGTGGAATACATCATGTACTCGGGAAAGGTGAGGGGGTAGTTCAAGTTGGTAGGCAACTTCTCCACGTTTAGCGAGAATGCGGAAAGGTCCGATGTAACGTGGGGCCAACTTGCCTTTGATACCGAATCTTTGGGTTCCCTTCAGAGGAGTAACCCGAAGGTAAGCCTTCTCATCAAGATTGTAGCTCTCTTCTCTATGATGACGATCATAATAGCTTTTCTGACGAGACTGAGCGGCTTCCAAACGATCATGAACAATGCGAACTTGCTCTTCTGCTTCCTTGATCATATCCGGTCCAAAGAGTTATCTTTCACCGGTTTCTGACCAGTTTAGGGGTGTTCGACATCGTCGGCCATAGAGGAATTCAAAGGGAGCCATGTTCAGACTAGATTGATAGCTATTGTTATAAGCAAATTCGGTGAATGGAAGAGATTTCTCCCAATTCTTTCCGAAAGAGATAACACAAGCTCTGAGCATGTCTTCCAAGATTTGATTAACCCTTTCAACTTGACCGCTAGATTGAGGGTGGAAAGCTGTACTAAAGGAGAGATGAGTTCCCATATCATTTTGAAAACTTTCCCAGAATCTAGAGGTGAAAAGGCTACCACGATCAGAATTGATTTCCAAAGGAACACCGTGAAGAGACACGATTCTAGAGACATACAAGTCCGCTAACTGGCTAGTAGTTATAGACTCGCGAACTGGAAGGAAGTGAGAAACTTTTGAGAGTCGGTCAATGACAACGAAGATGGCATCATTTCCTTTCTGGGTTTTTGGAAAGCCGGTGATGAAGTCCATATCAACCTTGTCCCATTTCCACTCGGGAATAGACAATAGTTGAAGAGTGCCAGCAGGTCTTTGGTGTTCTGCCTTAATGCAACGACAAACATCACATTCGGCAACAAATTGTGCAATGTCTCTCTTCATCCGGGTCCACCAAAATCTCTGGCGTAGATCTCGGTACATTTTTGTGCTACCGGGATGAATTGAGAGGGGAGTGTCATGAGCTTCCCTAAGGATCAACTGCCTTATGTATTCATTCTTAGGAACTACTAAACGATTTTCAAAGAATATCGTTCCTTGATCATTTGCAGAGAAACATTTAGCAACTCCGCTAACAATGTTCTGCTTGATCTCTTGAATACTACTATCTTGTTTCTGGGTGGCTATGATTTGATCCTCAAGGGTTGGTTTCGCCACCAAGTTGAAAAGAGATCCATGAGGAACTATCTCAAGATTGAGCTTGCGATATTCCTCATGCAGAAGTGGTTGATACTGTTGTAACATGAGGTTGTTACAATACGACTTACGACTTAGTGCATCAGCCATGACATTGGCTTTGCCTGGGGTGTAAGAAATTCCTAAGTCATAATATTTTATCAACTCTATCCAGCGTCTTTGCCTGAGGTTAAGATCTGGCTGGGTGAATATGTATTTGAGGCTTTGGTGATCAGAATAGATCTCACAACGATTACCAAGGAGGTAATGTCGCCAAGTCTTCAGGGCATGAACTACGGCAGCGAGTTCAAGATCATGGGTTGGATAGTTCTCTTCATGTGGCCGCAACTGGCGTGAAGCATAAGCTACCACATGTCGATCTTGCATAAGTATGCATCCCAACCCTTGCCGTGAAGCATCACAATAGATCTCGAAATCCCTTTTGGTGTCTGGAGGCGCAAGTACGGGTGCAGAAGTCAATCTTCTTTTTAGCTCTTGAAAGCTTTCCTCGCACTTGGGGGTCCATTGGAATTTCTTATCTTTATTGAGGAGTTCAGTAAGAGGCTTTGCAACTTTAGAAAAGTTCTCGACGAAGCGGCGGCAATAGCTTGCTAAGACAAGAAAACTCCTAACTTGCTTAACCGATTCAGGTGGAGTCCAGTCAAGGACGGCCTGAACTCTCTCGGGATTGACTGCAACACCTTTTGCAGAAATCACGTGGCCTAAGTAGGTCACTTCTGGTAGCCAAAATTCACACTTGGAGAACTTGGCATAAAGGCGGTGCTCTCTAAGTTTCATCATACCAACCTAAGATGTTCTGCGTGCTCTTCTTCATTCTTCGAGTAGATGAGAATGTCATCAAGATAAACCACAACAAATTTATCTAGGTACTCCTTGAAGATCGAATTCATCAAGCGCGAGAATGTGGCGGGGGCATTGGTTAAACCGAAGGACATGACGGTGTACTCGTAAAGACCATATAGAGTAGTGAAAGACGTTTTGGGAATGTCCTCGTTTCGCATTTTGATTTGATGATAGCCTAATCTCAAATCCATCTTGGAGAAGACAGAGGATCCTGCAAGTTGATCATAAAGATCATTGATCCTGGGCAGTGGGTACTTGTTCTTTATCGTCGCTAGATTTAGCGGGCGATAGTCTACGCACATCCTTTCTGTTCCATCTTTCTTCGTTACGAACAGAACGGGGCAACCCCATGGTGATGAGCTAGGGCGGATGAAGCCTTTTGCCAACGAAGCATCAAGTTGGGTTTTTACCTCAGCTAACTCATGTGGGGCCATTCTATATGGGCGTCTGGAAATTGGGGCTGTGCCTGGTATAAGATCCACTATGAATTCTACACACCTGTCGGGTGCCATTCCCGGAAGTTCTTCAGGAAAGACATCCGGGAAGTCACGAACCACCGGAATATCTTCAAGGTCAGGAAGGGGAAGCACATTCAAAGTATGCACCTGGATTCTAGAGCTGGGTGATGTGTAGTCGATTGTCTGGCTTGAAGGATGGGTGAGTTTGACTGATTTGGCTTTAAAATCAAGGAAAGCATTCTGCCCTGATAACCAATCCATTCCTAGGATGACATCAATGTCCGAAGACTTGAGGGCTATAAGTGAAGCAAGGAATACTAAATCCTCAATTGCAATTTGATTGCCATGGCTTACTCTATTAGTTTGCCACTTTGAACCAGGAGTTTGAATGATCATTGGAGAAAACATTTCTTCAAAAGAAAATCCATGCCGAAGTGCATAACTCTCCGACATGAATGAATGAGAAGCTCCTGGATCGAAAAGAACGGCGGCAGGAACATGATTGACTGGGAGTGTACCAAGAATGACCTCAGAAGTAGTAGTGGTTTCCTCAACTGAGATTTGGTTCACACAACCACTACTTGTGGCTGATAGCTTTGCTGGGATGGCTTTGGTGGTTGATTTCTTTGGAGGCTTGTGACTAGGTCGACGTGGTGCCACCAACACTGTAGGAAATTGTCGGAAGTAATGGCCTGTCAGACCACACGTGAAACACACCCTGCCTGAATTGCTGGGGGTGGGGTTACTTGGTTGCACATCATCATTCCGGGGAGGAACAATGTGTTGAGGTGGATGGCATATATTGGATGGTGGCCTCTGAAGAAAGTTTTGAGGTATGGCTCTGGTTGGAATCCAAATTCTGCGTTTCTGAGGGGCTGAACTAGAAGAAGGGGCATGCTCAAGAGCATTCTTGCGAGACTCTTCGAACACTTCATTGCAATGCTCAGCTCTGAAGGATCAGTTGACTAAATCCTCAAAGGTGGCAAATTCGATGAGGTTGAGATCATGGCGAAGGATGGGGCTAAGTCCCTTACGGAACCTTGCCTGCTTTTTGGCATCGGTGGTGATCACATCTTGGGCATAACGAGCAAGACAGTTGAACTCTCTCACATACTCATGAATGGACATCTCTCCTTGAGTCAGATTGCAAAACTCTTCTTTCTTGCGCTCCATCAACTCATCTAGAAGGTGGTACCCTCGAAAGGCATCACGGAACTCCTGCCAAGTCACTAGGTGACCATCTGGCTGCATAGCAACATAGTTCTACCACCATTCAGCAGCAACACCTTCCAGAAAGTATGCCGCGAATATAACTCGATCATCAGGAGCAACATGTGCAATGTCAAGCTTACGCTCAATGGAACGGAGCCAATCATCAGCTTCAAGGGGCTCAGAAGAACATCGAAATACCGGTGGCTTGAGGAGGATGAAGTCCTGAATGCTCACAACCACATTGCAATGACGTGAGGTATTCTGCTCGATGAGCTCCAGAAGGCGTGTTTGATCACATTGATTCTTCTCAGCTTCCATCATGATTTCCGCCGCAGAAGGCGATGGTGGAGGTGCATCATCATTTCGATTCCAATCACGATCTCGATTTTGAAGAACAGCACTACGAGTTCCACCTGACATCCTGTGTGATAAAAATCAACAATCAGAACAGGTTGAATGATGGATTCAAGGATAACAAGACATGATGAAGGCGGAAAAGATTATAATGCGAAGGAAAAGATCCACAGAAACTCGGAATAAATCCGGCAGCATAACGGCTACACCGGGATGGAAAACAAGACAACCTCGAGGAGATTGGACATAAATTCCTCAAGGAACTCAAACACGGAGACTCTGGACGACCACAACAATCCTACGGCTACAAGGAAGCACTCAATGAGATGTTCTAGTAAGACATAGATGAGCCTAGTCCTCTCATCCCGTAGAAAATATAAGGGTGACTCAGAACTCAGATCGATGAGGGTAAGGAGAAAAAGAAGTATTACGTTGTTCCCTTTATACCCAAGTAACTATATAACTATAGAATGCTAGACTCGACTTCGACCAAGGGTTTGATAAGCCTAAAGACAGTCCTGCTCTGATACCAAGTCTGTCGGGACCCGGGGTTAGCGTATGTAATTCCAGTCACGATACAATCACATGGAGAGCCGAGAGCCATACCCACTTGTCTAAGCAGACAAGGCCAAGCACAGAACGCTCTCGGAAAGCATCAAACGTGAGGGGCATCCCATCCAGGCCGGATGATCAGCTGAGATGGGTCCTCAACGTCCGCTCACAAGTCTAAATGCTTATGGGTGGTGAATCCCATATTCATAGACAAGTCGCCTCAACCAAATTGTCGAGTGGATCCTAACTCTTACATAGACTTACTCCAGCCCGATCACTTAGTTGGGGTCTAGGGCGGGCTCGATCATACAACAAAGTGTGCATGTGACAGACTCACGAGCAATCGCATCGCGATGCCCCAAGCTGCGCACATCTAAGGGCCACTTAGTGTATAAAAGAACACCAACCAGATCACAACTAAGGTCTCGAAAACCCATACTAAGACATGCATGCTATAACCATACACGCGACACACATGCCTAGTATGAACAACAGGTATCATAACATAACTCTACAAAGTGTATCTTTATTAACTTACACATAGAGCATACAAAGATCACATATCTGTGATCAACATTACATCATACAACGGAAGCAAATTAGGTCTGAGTACAGACAAGTTTAACAAATGGCTTAGAGAAGCCTTGTAAACATACATGCCCTTCCACGAGGGACCAGACTGCTGTCTGGAACTATACTACCAAGGTCAACATCGAGCTTCACGAAGATGACTCCATCGGGGTCCGGGTTCTCATCTAAAACATAGAATAAGCAAACGTGAGTACAAAGTCGTACTCAGCAAGACTTACATCAGAACCACACTACTCATGCTCAAGTATCAAGGTAAAGGAGGTGGGGTTCAACATGCAGAAGTGCCAGCTTTGACTTGGCTATTCCTGTACTACGAGTACCAGACTTGAGGTAACAAGCGTACACGAGTCCACTACCAAGTCTCCAACCAATACACCACTATGGATACTTCCTTGACTTCCCCACGAGAAAGCACGCCATAGCACTCATGCTTATCTTGCGAGTTTTATAAGTATCCATTCAAGTTGTCTATGATCAAGTAAAGGTCTCCAAGTAGTCCATATCCGCGGACACGGCTATTCGAATAGTTCATTAACCCTGCAGGGGTGTACATCTTCACACGCGTGTCATCACTTATCGCCTCGTTCTTGTCACCCTTCAAGTGGGTGTCGGACGTGGATGAAACCAAGGCACTACCCTCACATCACCTTCTCTAATCCAGGAGTCGACTACCTGAGTTGTCACTGCTCGAGAGTTCGGCCGGTTCCACGAAACGGACTCAGATAATGCAAGGGACTGAGACGCCACCTTTGACAGATGGTTTCACTGCCTCACAGGTCCACCCACAAATCTATAGTTAGGTCAAATGGATAGCCCGAATCTAGTGTGACTCCTGGACCGGATCGGGTACGTAAAGAGGCCAAACGGGGCTCCCATAAAACCCTACATGTGGTCATACTCTTTGTCTTGGATCACAAAACAGGAACTCGGGGCCTAGGGCAGTGTTCAACGAGACAACCCACTGTGTACTCCTACACAACCTCTCATTGTTCACCTTTGTTTAGGATGGATTCACCAACACGTTAACATCAGCACCACTGTGTTCATTCCATCCTGACTCACAAACATAACATCCTCATTGTATCACTAAGCAGCAAAAGCAGTAACAGTTGCAGGGGCCACATGCTCATCATTCCACTCCTAAATCTGCTAGGATTGTGGTTTGCTTAATACGGTGACAAAATGATAGGTCATGCATCGGAATGAGGTCAACTATGCGAAAGAACGTGTCTCGGTGATCTCCGAAACATGCATAAGCGAGACTGAGAGGGAAATAGGATTTTGTAGACATGATCAATGAGGTTTGCTTGCCTTGCTGACGATACATGGTTCTCAACGGTTGTCTTCTTCTTCGGGGTGATCACCGTCTCGGAACGTTTGTCATCGGAGGAAATCATCAACAAGGGGGGACAACTTCGGAAGTAAAATGCACATACACATGATAAGGTTGTCCATGATGTGAATGGTACTGGTTTGTAGCATATTCATCTTAATTGAAGTATATTGCATTTGAAATGCAAATTCAAACTCCAAATTCAAATTCAGATTAAGTCATATACACATTTGCTTCTGTTCACCCATTTTAAAATTGTCAAACATAAAAACAAATTGCATATTCTTAATCCTTGCATTTTTCTGATAATTTTTCATATATTATATGTTTAATTTGGAGTTAGTATGAATTTTCTATGAATTTCCAAAGTTTAATTCAATTTCTGGATTTTTCTGGAATTATTTTAATTCAATTTATTTTACTGCATCACTGTGACGCATGGGTGACGTCAGGGGGGGGGGCTGACCTGTGGGCCACCACTGTCAGTGTCACAGGGGGTTAACCCCTCTCGGTTTAATTAACAGAGGGGTTTAGGGGGCCAGGGGGCCCACCTGTCTGTCTCTGTGGGGGTGGGTTAGAGGTGGATTAGGGGTTAATTAACCCCGCTTGCCGGCGGCGACCTCTGCGCGCGGCGGCGTGTCGCCGGAGTTTGCGTTTGGCCATGGAAGGGCACGGTTCTTGCGTCAACACATCGCCCGTGACCGTACGCAACGAGGGGTGCAGGGTGGGGGACTTGGGAAGGGCTGTGGCGACGACGACGTCGAAGATTTGCGGCGGCCGGCCACTGCCTCTGACGAAGACGAGCTAGGGGGCTCGGGAGGAGGCTTGGAGAGGGAAGAGCGACGCGGATGCTCACCCTGGAGATCACGGAGGCGATGGCGAAGGCTGGGGCGCGCGGAGACGACACAATTTGACAGCGACCCTCTCTGGCTCCGGCGAGGGAACGCTGAAGACGGCGACGGCTCCGGTGGGTCTTGACCAAAATTGAAGGCCGAGCTTGGTGAAGACGGCGGTGGGGGCTTCGATGGACACCTCGGTTTGTGGCGAGGGGGACGTTGGCCACACAAACGGTCGACGGCGGCGCGTTTGGTTGCTCGGGTGCGGGTGGGATCTCGCCGAAGAGCGACGGGGAGGAAGCAACGGAGGGGGGAAAAGGTGTGGGCGGCTTCTAGGCGTTGCGTGGCATGCGGAGGGAGGCAGGGGAGGCCTAGAAGGCGGCCGGCGTCGAGGTGGCGTCGTCGAGCGCTCTGCTGCCTTCAGCGAGCAGCTTGAGCTAGACGACAAGAGATGGGAGGTGGGCTTGGGCTGCTGCTGGGTCAGGGGGCTTCAGTTGGGCCAGAAGCCAGGGGGTTTCCTCTTTCTTTTTCTTCTTGTTTTCTTTTTCTGTTAATTTGTTTTGCCTAGAATTAAATAGCTAGGCATTTTTAGTAAAATGCCCAAACATTTTTATAAATCCTAGGTGACCAGTAGCAAGCCACTTTTAAGGTTTGGGCATTTTTGAAATTCAAAACATTTGAATTCCAATTCAAATAGGGGTAAAATGTAATTTCCAGGGCACCTTTTGAATTTTTGAATATTCCATGGGCATGGGAAAATACCCAAACCACTTTTAAAATGATCACCATCATTTATAGGAATTTTCCAAATGTTCAAATGATTTTTGGAAAAAGATTTTTATCTGGCCATTTGTATTAATTTCTCAGGGCTTTCTGCTTCCCCATTTTTGAATTTCTTTTGAATTTTTGCATGATGCAAAGGGACCAAACAAGTCCTAGCACTTACCCTAGTTGGGGTTCTAACACAAGGTGTAGAATCAAGATCGGATCTATAACTTCTTTATTGACTTGATGCCCATGAGTCGCTCTAAGAAGGGCAATCGTATTCTGTTGGATGTGCCAGACGTTCTGTGGCAAGAGATGTTCCATTATGTGACGAGCAAGTCTTGTCTCTATGTTGGTCCTTACATCATGAGGTTTCTGCACACGTATTGGGACGCCAAGTTCCTGGGTGAGGCTTTGATTCCGGATCCTACTCTCCTCATTCCTCATGCTCGCAAGAAGCCGAAGATCAAGAAGCACAACCCTCCTCGCTTTGAGAACAAGGAGAAAGGGAAGATGTAAACTGAGTTTGCTGTGTCCAGTGATTCTGACTTTGACCTTTCCGGGGAGGGCACGTCCGCTTGGGCCAAGCTCAAGGCTAAGGTTCGCAAGACCTTTTGCCTTCAGGTTGACATTCAGCACCGCTTGTACCTTGCTCATAAGCGCGAGAAGGACCTGAGGACAACAGATTTAGATGATGAAGGCCCTAAACATTGATATTTAGAGTGGGTCTGAGAAGAACATCACTCCAGAAGATTGATGTATTTCTCAGTAGTACTCCAGGTAGCCTGACAGTGATGACACTCCACCACCGACCGTCGAGACTTACCCACCTCCGGTGTTTGATGATGATGACATCCACTCTAAGCACTCGCGTGATCCAGTCGACTCCAGTGAATCTGACGCCGACGCCACCGAGGAGTCTGAAGAGGGACTAGTTGGGTGCTAGCATCGGATTTTCTCCCTTTTTGGTATCTTGATGCCAAAGGGGGAGAAGTCATCTATTAGGTGTTCGCGGGTTTTCTTGCGGAGCTTGCTAGCTCCTTGTATCGTGTGTGTTGAACTTTATGCGTGGTGTAAGACATGCTACATTTATCACTTTGAGGGTTTTTATGTTGTGTCTTCATCTTGCGCTCTCATTTATCGCTTTGATACGTCTTTTGAAATGGGTGTTGATCCGTAAAATATAGCGGGAGTGTTGATCCTAGTATATCAACCTTGTTTCTCCAAGGCCCTCCTCAAATGGTGCATACATCTAGGGGGCGACTGCCTATAATTTACGAATTTAGTGCATATCATAATATCCTTGTTGCAAATCCGCGTATTGTCATCAACCACCAAAAAGGGGGAGATTGAAAGGACATTTACTATCTTATTGTTTTGGTGTTGATTACAATACGAAATTTGCGGTATAACTGTGTCATGAGCTTCTCAGGTTATTAACAGGAGACAAAGAGCATGTTGGGGTAATCTTGTTTATAAAGGTTCAAAGACGGCGAATCTTACGTGTGTTCCTTGATGTTGGAATCCCGTATCTATATTAGTACTCCTGTGCGAAGACCAGAAGATAACTTGATCTCCAAGCTGTCAAAACCGGCTCTCGCGAGGCATCATCGAGGAAGGAGTGACCAGTTGTTGTTCACAGACTGGTTGTACCGTTATACCCAGCCGGTTGTACCGCCTTGTCAGGGTACGGTACCACCGAGCTAGGTACCGGTTCAACCACCAGGGAGAGGGACTTTTTCCTCTGATCCAGGCCGGTGGCGACATGGTTATACCGGTAAATCTGGTACTACCGGTGCTCGGAGCGGTTGTACCGCTCGCCCTCCCCCACCAGCGGCTAGGGTTTGGGGGAACGGTTGTACCAGTCCCCCTACCGGACTAACCATCGGGCATGGCCTCTTTTCCTCTGATCTGGTCCGGTGGCAGAGCGGTGGCACACCGGTTGTAACGGTAAATCCGGTACTACCGGTTGACGGAGCAGTTGTACCGCCCTGCCTGCTCTGCCACCAGCTAGGGTTCGAATGAATTGCGGCTTACTCAGGGTGGACCGGTTGTACCGGGATGGAAAACCAATTGTACCGGCTTGTGCATTTCTGTGGATAACAGTTGGATTGGGGAGGAGGTATAAAAGGAGGTCTTCTTCCTCCTTGCTACCTACCTCTTGCTACACTCTCTTTCTCCATTGCCGCCCAAAAGCTACATCGACCCCTCTGTCCATTTCTAGCCACCCAAAGTTGTTGATTTGCAAGGGATCAGGGATGAGACCCCGATCTACATTTCCATCCAAAGGAAAGTTTGTTCTCCATCCATTTTGTACTGGATCTTGTTACTCTTGTGGTTTGGAGCCATTGAGAGATTGATGCCACCTCGGAGCCACATTCCATTGTGGTGAAGCTTTGTGGCGTTGGTGGGAGACTCCGACTTGTTGTGGAGAAGCCCCACCCTTGTTGTAAAGGTTTCGTGTGCGCCTTCAAGGCACCGTTAGTGGATTCACGACATCTTTCATTGGAAAGAGCGTGAGGAGAATAGGGTGGATGTCGTTGGCTTCGTGTGAGCATTGTGTTCCACACCCTCTCCAAACGGAGATCACAAGAGAAGGAACTTCGGTAAACATATCCTTTTCTCCCGTGTATCCTTTGTCGGTTATTTACCTTTGCATTGTTCTAGCTTATTTCCTTGTGCATCTTGTGCTAGTTAATTTAGTGTTGTATTAGTTCATATAGGTTGTCCACCTAGTTGCACATCTAGACAACCTAAATTATTTGTTGAGCCTCAATTTGTTCAGAAAATCTTAAAAATTGTTAGTTGCCTATTCACCCCACCTCTTGTCGACATTCCGATCATTTCAAGTAGCCCTTGTTGAAAATCTTTATTTACAGTAGAGGCAAATTATTTTATTATGGGTACTAACCACTCTAATCATCTTATGATGAGTTTCATATGAAGGGACTTTTCAAGTGTGTGAAGGAAGATGATGAAAGAAGATTCAGGAGTGTCAAAGGATCAAGCTTGGGGATGCCCCCATGCACCCCCAAGAAATATTCAAGGAGACTCAAGCGTCTAAGCTTGGGGATGCCCCCGTGCATCCCCTTGTCCATCAACAATCATTAGTACGTCGTTCTGCACACTATATTTTTTATCAATCATATGTTATGTGCAGAACGTCGTCTCGCTCTTTACTTTTTAGTTTGTTTAGTTTTGTTTGCTTTTCATAAAAAGTTGGAACCTAGCATACCTTGTTTGGGAGAGAAACACACTCCACTTTCACCTAGAATGCTCATAGTTTTCATGCTTATCTTTTTTTAGTGTTCTTTACTTTTTCTAGGTGTTGTCATGTTTAGCTCTTGCTTTCATGTTTATCTTTTTTTAGTGTTCTTTACTTCTGGTACTCTCTTGAGTTTTCATGCTTATCTTGTTTAGAGAGTTGGCCTGTTGCACTGAGTGTGTGTCTTACTTTGAATAGGTAAATGAGGTTGCTATTATAAGTTTAGTAATAACTTGCAATAGTTTTGAGGTGTTGTTTCAAGTAATGTATGAACTTCTGTGTGTCGAGAGCTGAAGCCTATTAGTGATAGGTGTCGTATCTTCGTTCATTGTGCTGATTTTCTAAAACTACACAAATTAGTTGAGAACTCTAGCTACTAGATGGATCACTAACCTCTAGAGAGGTGGTAATATATAGAGTACGCTCACGTTATCATGGGTCGAGGATGCGCATGGATAACCAAGCCCCCATAGACTCCTCCTAGGGGTACTTGTCTAATTGTGAATATCCTGACTAGATAGAAAGTTATTGATAATAAGTGAATTAGTTCTTTTGACTAATTTGAGTATTCGATTGTTGGCACTTCCACCATCCATATTTTGCTAGCCTCTTTGGTACCGTGCATTACCCTTTCTCATCTTGAGAGTCGGTACTAACTTCTCCGGTGCATCCAAACCCTTGGCATGATACGCTCGGTCATCATAAGCCTCATTATATCCTTCCTCAAAACATCCACCATACTACCTATCAAGGCATTTCCATAGCCTTTCCAAGATACATTGCCATGCAACATCCATCTTCTCATGAATTTATCTTCCATTTTCATACATGCTTTTTCTTGATCATAGAGCCGCATTCTAGTTGGGCCTTTCCCTCGTAATTTCTACATGATGCGCTAGTATCATTGTATATCCTGCTACACTGGCAGAGGCATACATTTGCATACATCATGATTCAGTTTTCAGTTTTCTTTATGTGGAGCACTTATTATAAAGTGTGGGATCATCTACATCTTTTTAAAATATAGAGTGTTGCCCTTAAAGTGAGGAAAAGATCCCAAAGAGGACACAAATAAAAGATCCCAAAAGAGGACAAATTACAAGATCCAAAGAGGACAAATGAGAGATAAAGAGAAAGAGCCAAAGAGGACACAAAAATAAATAAATGGAAAAAGGAGAAAGAAAAAAATAAAAAAAGAGAGAAGGGGGAAACACTACTATTCCATTTGAAAGATCCACACTCGTACTCCAAAGTAATACTTGTACATCATAGAGCGTTTCGTAAAATTCATGCATAACTATGTGGGGATCCTTACAATATAGAACTTGGCTTGTATATTCCAATGATGAGCCTCCTCAAATGAGCTCGAGGTCTTCTTGAGCAAGAAAGTTGTATGCACCCCCACTAGTTCCATTGGAGAGCTTCCCATAGCTCATATGTGCATCCGTTGCATGGAAATCCCTACTCCTCACATCATATCTATCATTTATCTTTCTCTCGCCTATGATTGTCCTCATTGATGTGAGCCTTTCACACCCTTTTTGTCTTCCTTCCCCATCATTATTCTATTTGCAATCCTAAGTGCGAACTAATCTTGCTCGTGCTCATTCATTGCATGAGTGCTCGAAATCGAAAGGGAGAGGATCAGTTTGACTTGTACCTGGCCAGTGGTACGGGGACGAGTCATAATAAGTTTCCAAAGGAGACTAAGTGTGAATTTTTAGTATATTGAGTTCTCAACAACTACTAGTATTTTTTATGCTCTAAACCGATCTCCCACTTCTTGCACAAGAAACACCGATTGGAGACATTCGAGTTACGAACAGCGAGAGCTCTTGCACCTTTATGTTCTTACTTTTCTAGTTTCAATACTAGATGTAGACTCTTGCTTTTTATTGTCTTGACTTGAATTTCATATCTTTCTTGCTATACTTTAAAGTTCAAATCTTTGTTGGTAGCCTATCACCATAGAAATTATCTTTGTTGTCATTTACCTGCTCGAGGATGAGCAGAAATTAAGCTTGGGGATGTTGATACGTCCCTAATGTATCTTTATTTTCTGCTTGTTCCATTCTTATATTGGTGATATTGCTATGTGTTTTGCGACACTTTCACACCTTTTACAACATATTTGGACTAACCAAATAACTCAGTGCCCCAGTGCCAGTTTCTGTCTACTGTTGTCCGTGCATTGCAGGAAAATATCAAATATTAAAGTGCTCAAAAAAATCCCGAAAAACCATATAAAATATCAGTGCGACAGAAGACTACAGAAGGCCGGAGGGGAGCTAGAGGGGCCCACCCCCTGACAAGGAGGGTCCCTGGCGCGGCCTAGGGTGGGTCCACGCCACCTGGCCACCTGGTTAGGTGGGCCCCCCTGGTGCCCCCTTTGGCTTATTTATCGCTCATGCTCTGAAACCCCTCGGGAGAACCTCCGTTACACGATTTTCACCACTGTTCTGTCGCCGCCACGATTCCGATCTCGGGATCACTAGAAGACCTGTCCCGGCACCCTGATAGAGGGAGGAATCACCTCCGGGAGCTCCTCCATCGCCATGATCGCTTCCTGGATGTGCTGTGAGTAGTCCCTCTTGGACCATGGGTCCATGATCAGTAGCTAGATGGTGTCTTCTCTCCAATCTTGTGCTTCAATTCTTAGACCTTGTGAGCAGCCATACATGATCAAGGCACTTTTGTATTAGACTCTGTGTTGCTATGTTGTGTTTGCTGGGATCCGATGGATTATGAGATTATGTTCAGATTGTGATGAGTAATATATTTGGTTTACCTTTTATGTTTTAGTTCTTGAGTGTTCTTGCATGTTCTCTGTTGCTTTTTATTTCTTTGGCCAAGTAGTAGATAGTAACTCCAAGAGGGAGTGCTATGCATGATTGTGGGTCATGGCCCCCCGATGTCTAGCTTGAGTGAAAGAAACATGAGAATAGGGGATGTGTTTTTGCCACCAGGGAGAAAACAGAGGTGCTTGTAACTGCGGTAGCAAGGATTGCTTACATTATGCATAGAGTGTTAATGCAGTTATCTGTTGCTTTTATCCTACAGTTTGGTTGGGGTTTGCAACTTAATACCGGCGAGATGTTCTGGATAGTTATCTCAAGGTGGATGATTAGTGAGTAAATGCTGATGAATAAACGGTCTACTCGTTTCGGTGTAATGGCCATACGATTGAGCCTCTAGCTTTCTTGTAGCATAATTAGCATTGCTTTGCGTTTATAATTCTATCAATTGCCTAGCTGTAATTTTTTCACTCAACATATTTTTTTATCGTCTTTTGGGAGAGAGACATAAGTAGTGAAAGTCATGGGACCCCGGTCCATATTTACACCATAGTTTACACCGTTCATCTTTACTTCTTTTATTTCCTTTCCGTTGCAATCACCACTACTATTTCCACCCTTGTGTTTGATCCTTTGTAAACAACAAGACCGGAGAGATTGACAAAACTCTGACTTGTTCGGAGCAAAGTTATTTTCTTTTGTGTGCATGTACAGGTTGAGTCAGGGATACCTGTTCAAACAACGCGTAACTTACTCCACCACCTTCTTGTTCGATCCTTGGAGTCCTCCTGGTTCGATAAACCTTACAGTCCTCATGTAAGGGAAATTCACTGATGTCTACATCTCAACCTTTCACTTGGGGTAATCAACGAGGAGCACTAACCGGTGACATCACTCCCATGGCAAGAAATCACAACAAACATAAGCAATGTGACTTTTTTTTGAACCGGACCATTGCCCCTTTCCATTACTCACATAACGGAAATACAGGGTTCGAGTGAGAAGCGGGGAGGGAAAGGGCGGAATAGTACAGGTTTGAGATCAGTGGGAAACCCACCCACAGAAGCTCGGAGTCGAAACCTCTGTCGTGGGGAAAAAACCCACTATCCCATCTACCACAGTTCACTGGCATCAGCCACCACCAAGACCACATCAAGTCCAAACATCAAGACTCACGCAGGAGGGAAACGATGGAGAAAAATAAGACTACCCAGCCAGCACTACCAGTCACCAAAAGCTTCACGCATCACCCTTTGCACTTCAAGTCCTGGTCGCCGCGCCATCCTGCACAACATTGCAAATCTTGAGTAGCTTCGATGCATTCTCCTTCAGCAAGTCCTCACCCTTTATCAGCAGTTCTCCATCTCCATCTTTAAGCATGCCTGCCCAAGATTTGAGAAACACCACAGCCGTATAAACAATATCAAAAGGACTTCCGAGATGTTTGAATTCGAATGTAGCGCGATTCCTATACGTCCAAATAGACCAGAAAATCGCAGCCAAACCCATAGTATAGAATCTCTCCCCATCAGGAAGAAAAGCATAACACCAGGAAAAAAATGCCAACTGTTGGTGGGACACAAATCAGTTCCCGACGCAGAGGCCACCGTCCTCCACACAACTTTGGCCACAGAACAACCGAAAAACTGGTGATTAGAAGTTTCCCTAGCCAAGAAAAAAGAGCAACGAGGATTGCCCTTCCAATTTCTTCTCCCCATCACATCACGAGTTAAAATCGCGTCCTGAGATAATTTCCACAAAAATATTTGAATTTCTAGGGGCAGTTTCTCCCTCTAGATCCATGAGTAGGAGCAACCCGAAAGAGGCCTCTCCAGCATAGAATACACATATCTCATGGTAAATTTTTCTTTTGGGCACAACGCCCAACCTACCACATCAGGTTCCTCATTTGTCACCAGATTACTCAAAACTATACACATCTCAAGCCATTGATCACACAAAGGGTGTGCCAAATGGCGCCGGAAGTACCCATGCATATCAACATGCCATTTGGTAAATACAATGTCCAGGAAATTACACACCCCAAACAACTGAGGGAACTTATGACAAAAGGGGATATTGCCATTAATAGGATCCTTCCAAATACGAATCAGATTACCAAAATTGAGAGTTATTTTTCTCCCCTCAAGGTAGTACTCTTTCACCTTCAGCAAAGCTTTCTAGATTGGGGAATCCTGAAATTTTGGACCAACCGTGGCTACAGTTTATCTCCTCAAATACTTAGCTTTGACGATATCTTGCCACAACCCATTCTGCGTCTCTAACTTCCACCACAACTTGACTAGGAGGCTAATGTTTTTCTTACGCAAATCTTTAACACCCAGCCCTCCTTTGGTTTTGGATCTGCACACACGAGGCCGCCTAACCAGATAATATATTTTCTTAACCCCACCTCATTGCGAAAAGAAACGACGCATGTATACATCCAACTTATCAATGACAGTTTTAGGCAACAAGAACATCGACATATAATAGTACACGATACTGTACAGAGACGAGTCCAGTAGTATATGGCGACCTCCAGATGAAGCCGTACTGCCAGCCCCTAAGCCACATCGATTACCAAACATACTCTCAACAAAATCCTAATCGCTCACCCTTCGGTTAGAAAAACTCATAGGAACCCCAAGATACTTCATAGGGAAATGGCCAATCTGACAGCCAAATAAGTCTGCATAAAATCTCGCTTTTCTGGAAGTTGATTTTCAACCCAGACATAAGCTCAAATACATAAAAGGAGTAGTTTAAGGTTAAGTGCTTTATCAGGATCATGATCAATACACAGGACAGTGTCATCCGCATACTTCAAGATGGCCACACCATTATCGATCAGATCTGGGGCCAAACCTCTGATCAGTCCCTCATTTTGAGCGTTAGTTATCATCTTAGATAAGCACTCAACAACCAAGTTAAACAGAAAAGGTGAAAGGGGGTTCCCTGCCGCACACCCTTACAACTTTGGAAATAAGGCCTCAACTCATTATTAAGCTTCACACTGATTATGTCATTAGCTAGTATTCTACGAATCCAGCCACACCAAGTAGGACTAAATCCTCGCATCCCATGGCAATCGATCAGAAAATCCCAATTCACCTTGTCATACGCTTTTTCGAAATCCAACTTAAGCACAACCCCCACTTTTTTCTTAACATGAGTGTGATGTAACACCTCATGTAGAGATAAGATCCCATCCATGATATTTCTATTTTTTATAAACGCATTTTGACGACAATTGATCAACTTGTCAGCAAAGAAAGCAACTCTATTGTCCAACACCTTAGTCAGTAGCTTATATGGAACTCGGAGCAAGCAAATAGGCCGAAATTGCTGTATCTTATTAGTCCCATCTACTTTAGGGAGGAGGGTAATAACCCCATATTTAAGATGCTCAACATCTAACTCCCCTCGATGAAAAGCCCTAAAAAGAGCTAAAATATCACCTTTTACAAAATCCCAACAGGTTTGATAAAATTCAGCTGGAATATTGTCGGGACCCAGAATATGTGTATGTAATTGCAGTCACAACACAATCATATGGAGAGCCGAGAACTGTACCCACTTGTCTAAGAAAATAAGGCCAAGCACAGAACGTTCTCGGAAAGCATCGAACATGAGGGGGCATCCCATCCAGGCCTGATCAACTGGATGGTTCCTCATCATCCGCACACAAGTCTAAATGATATGGGTGGTGAACTCCCATACTCATAGACAAGTCGCCTCAACCATACTATCGATTGTATTATAACACTTACATAGACTTACTCCAGCCCAATCATTTAGTCGGGGTCTAGGGCGGGCTCGATCATACAACAAAGTGTGCACGTGACAGAGTCAAGAGCAATCGCATCGCGATGCCCCAAGCTGCGCACATCTAAGGGCCACTTGGTGTATAAAAGACCGCCAGCCAGATCACAACTAAGGTTTCGAAAACCCATACTAAGACATACATGTTATAATCATACACGCAGCACACATGTCTAGTATGAACATCAGGTATCATTACAATTCTCTACAAAGTTTACAACTTTATTGATAACTCTTACAGAGTGTACATAGAGATCACGAGACCGTGATCCAACATTACATCAAGCACGGAAGCAAAGTAGGTCTGAGTACTGACAAGTTTAACAAATGGCTTAAGAAGCCTTATTTAAACACAAGCCCTCCACGAGGGAACCAGTCTGCTGACTGGGACTACACTAGCTTGGCTTCAGTCGTCGAGCTCCAGGAAGAATCCACCTTCGGGTTCAGTGGGTTCATCTAAAACATAGAATAATCAAACGTGAGTACAAAGTTTTACTCAACAAGACTTACGTAGGAACTATACTACTCATGCACATGTATCAAGGTAAAGGGAGGTGGGGTTTCAATGCAGAAGTGCCAGCTTTGACTTGGCTAGTCGTGTACTACGAATACCAGAATGAGAAAAGAAGCGTATACGAGTCCACTATCCAAGTCTCTCAAGCAATTACTCCACTATGGTGCCTTCCTCAACTTCCCACGAGAAAGCACGCCATAGCATTCACGCTTATCTTGGCAAGTTTTATAAGTATCCAGTTCAAGTTGTCTAATAATCAAGCTAGGCTTTCCAAACAGTCCATAACCGCGGACGCGGCTATTCGAATAGTTTTGTTAACCCTGCAGGGGTGTATCTCTACACACACATGACCATCAGTTACCGCCATGTATCGTCACCATTCAAGGGGTGCTGGCGAGGATGCTCACCACAACTGTTACCTCATAGCCGATCTAGTCCATGGAAGCCGCCTACCTGGGTTGGTTACCACTATCGTGAACCCGGCCGGTTTATCAAAGTGGACCCAGATGATGTGTGCAATGCCCCAAACCGGTCTCGGTTGAGCCATTCTCTCACTTAGCAGGTCGTGCCACAAACCTACCAGAACTCCGAACTACTGCGACATCTGGACATCGAAAGGTATGAGTTAGTAGGTTAAGAGGGGCCAGTGAGCTCAATGTGTGGTTGTACTCTTTATCTTGGATCACCACACAATAACTCGGGCTTAGGGCGGTGTTCAACGAGACAACCCACTGTGTGCTCCTACACAGCCTCTCATCGTTCTCCTTGTATTAGGGTAGATTCACCAACACATTTCCACCATCATCACCATGATTACTACCATCCCGACTCAGAAAAGAGTGACCTCATTGTAAATCTAAGCATGCAATAAGCAGTAACAGTTGCATGGACCACATGATATCAATCAACTCCTAAATCTTCTAGGAGTGTGGTTTTCTTACTACTGTGACAGAAGGATAGGTCATGCAAAGGAATGGGTTCATCTATGCGGTAGAAACGGATCATAGTAATACACCTAAAAAATGCATAAGCGAGACTGAGAGGGATGTGGGATTTTATCGACATGATCAATGGGGGTTTGCTTGCCTTGCTAACGAGGGTCGTACGGGGTATCTTCAACGGAGGGGGTGATCTCGGGTTCCGTCTCCACTTCTATTCGAGCAAATAAAGCAATCAAAGTGATCAATATAAAGACAATGCACAATCACATGATCAATTGTATAATGTGATGTTCATGGTTGCAATGTGTTGATCATTCCATTTAAAAGAAGTGCATTGCAAAGGAATTTGCAAAACAACTCCTAATTTGAATTAAAAAAGGGTTCATATGCACATTTGCTTTTGTCCCCCATTTTAAAAATGGTCAAACATGAAAACAAAGTGCATATTCAGAATCCTTGCATTTTTCTGATAATTTTACATATATTATATGTCCAATTTGGAGTTAAAATGAATTAGTTATGAATTTCCAAAGTTTAAGTCTTTTTCCGGATTTTTCTGAATTAATTAAATCAATTTGCAATTTACTGCGTCATGCATGCGTCAACATGACGTGGGGGCACCCCTGACAGCTGGGACCAACTGGATAGTAGCTAGGGGGGTTAATCCCCTCTGTTAAATTAAACTGCGTTTAGATTAGGGAGCCTGGGCCCACTGTCAGTGACCTAGGGGGTTAGTTAAGCTGTGTGGGGGGGGGGTTAGGTTCTAAAGGAGGGGCTCGTCGCCGGCGACCTCTCCCGACGGCGGCGACTCGCCGGAAAATCTCTACGGGGCACGGGGGACTACGAGGAGGGAACTGGAGTGTGCCTCGCGTGCTCCCGCGTCAAGTGGAGCCATCAGGGGGTCTTGGGGACGCTCTAGAGCACGACGGCTTCAACGGTGGCGGCAGCTGGAGCTACTGGATCGACAAGCTCGTCGTCCAGGGCACGAGGAGAGCAATGGGGAGGGGGGATTCAATTGCATCCTCACCCTGAACGCGTTGACAAGCTCGACGGGGCCGAAGGTTGGCTGGAGGAGGGGGAATCGCTCGCCGGAGCGTCCGGTGGCCGGCGGTGAAGTCTTGACGCGGTCGTCACCTCCGTGGGCGCTGTGCTCGAATCAACGGCGTAGACCGACGGAGTTGTGGACGGGTAGCACGAAGGACATGGTGTCGCGGGCTGGTTCGGCCGGTGGCCGCGTCGGTGCTCGGCGGTGAGCTCTGCTAGGGTTCGGGCGGCGCGGGAATGACGAGGAGGAGGAGGGGAAACAACGCGCTGCAAGGGGGAAAGTGGAGTGGGGCGACGTGGGCGTCTCCTGGCGCGATTAGAAGGGCTGGGAAGGGGCCAGGTAGGCTAGCTGCTGCCCGCCGGCGTCGGCATGCCGGGCACACTTCTGTGTGCTCGTGCCCGGGGTAGACGACAAGCGAGCTGGCGGGCTGGACCGGCTTTGTGGGCTGCGGGGGATGAGTTGGGCCGAATGGCCAGGTGAGTCCTTTTTCCTTTTTATTCTGTTTTTCTTTTCTATAATTTGTTTTGGCTTGATATTATAAATAGCTAACCATTTTATAAAATGCCCCAAATTTTTATATGGACTTACAATGCATATAGCTAGCCACTCACCAAGTTTGGGCATTTTTGAAATTCAAATAATTTGAACTTCAATTCAAATAGGGATTTTGAATTAATTAAAAGCTCATGTTTGAATATTTGAAAAATCTATGAGCATGGGATTGGTCCCACATCACTTGATATGTGAACACACTCATTTATGGGAGTTTCCAAAATGCAAAAGGAATTTTTTGGAGAAACTTTTATTGTGGCCATTTGAATTAAATTCATCTGTGGGGTTTCTTCTCCCATTTCAATTTCTTTTGAAATTTCTAACATGATGCAAAGTTACTTGCTAACCGTAGCACATACCTAAAAGAGGGTTGTGACAAATATGATCTTGCCCAGGAGCCCTATTTCTCTCCATGCTAAACAGAGCATGTTTAATCTCATCTTCTGAGAAAGGGCGCATAAGCATTTCATTATCAGATTCAGATAGTTTTTCACTCATCCCAGGTGTCAGGATCCAACTGGAACAAATTTCCATGTGCTGGACCAAATAAACCCTTGTAAAAATTGGTGGAATGGGCCAAAAGGGCAGGGGTACCCACAATGGTAGTCTCACCATCAGATAAAGAATGGATACTGTTTTTCCTCTTCTACCGTTAGCTACACGATGATAAAAGGCAGTGTTATGATCACCCTGTAACAACCACTTCTCATTTGATTTCTGGAGCCAAAATAGCTCTTCTTCAGCTAACAACTCAAAAAGCTCAGCGTTCAAAGATGCCCTTACACACTGCATCTCAAGACTCAAGGGGCCACTCTCCTATGCAATCTCAAATGATGCCAACTTACTATAATCTCTTTCTTACACTTACGAGCATGCCCAAATTTATTAGACCCCCACCCTTTGAAATATTTCTTAAAACATTTCAACTTAATGTTCAAGATATCTATAGGATTAGTCGACTTGACTCGTTTAGTCCAAATGTCCCGAGCCAACGGCAACAAGTTCTCATCCCGCAACCAACCCAGCTCGAAACAAAATTCTTTATTTTTAGGAGGCAAGCCAGCATTAATATCAGAACATAACAAAAGAGGATTATGGTCAGACACACTTCTGACCAGCCTCTGGACTGTGACCAGGGGGAACATATCTTCCCACTAGGTACTCATAAGGATTCTATCTAGTTTCTCCAAAGTAGGATGCGATTGTTTATTGGTCCACGTATAAAGACCACCACTCATATGAATCTCAAGAAGCTCACAAGTGTTAATGATATTGTTAAACCAATCAACAAATTTATTTCTCATAATTTTTTTATTCTTCTCCCCACACTGGCGTAAGATATTGAAATCCCCACCCACAATATAGGGGATAGACATGTGTGAACAGAAGGAAGCCAGTTCTGTCAATAACTCCTCTTTCCCATCCTCATGAGCTGCCCCGTAAACGGATAGGATCCCCCAATTACACTTTCTCTCAATGTCAAACACTATAATCTGAAGCACATATTTGCCCAAAACACAAGAAACCACCTCCAGCTTGTTTTTTTCCAAACACCAGAAATGAGGCCACCCGATTTCCCAATAGAAGGAATCCAATTCCAGGAAAAGAGATTAAAGGGATCCATCCTCCTAAGATAACTAGAAGAAAAAAAAATCTTCTTAGTTTCCTGAATGTAGATAAAAGAAAGGGCATGATCTTTTATTAGATCAGAGAAGCTGGTAGCCATGCCAGTTCTACCAGCCTCTCGACAGTTCCAAAAGATCTCGTTCATGAATATCCTTTTTTCTTTTTCTTGTTCTTGGTAGTTCTGCCAGGTTTCTTGGCAGAGAGACCAGAGAAGAACGAGGATACAACTTCTAATTTTTTACTTCTAGTGACAGGTCTAGATAAAACGACCTTAGGTCTACGAATTGTAGATTTTTTAGCCCGACCAGCGAGAAACCATATCAATCATGATTCTCATCATCCCCCCAACCCAAACATAGAGGGGTTTTGTCCCCAAGAACATTAGTAACAAACAAATTAGGTTTATTATCATGGTTGATTTCATGAGAATTCGCTCTAAAATTGTCTAATTCACGCAAGACGTCAATTTTTTTGAAGTTATCATCAGGTATCTGCACCCCAAACTTAACCAAGTGATCCGCAATAGCCTCATCAGATAAAACATGAAAGGAATTGCGAACAGAAATCGTACCTTCTAGGTTTCTCTTTTTTGCCACCACCTCAACCTTGTCGATCATTTTAGCCAGGTTAGCATTAGTATTACTAAAACAGAAACGCAGATTGATTTCAGAAATGAGAGGAGGTGTGAGGATCACCTCATCATCATTCTCAGCAGAAGTATCTGGAGATTGCACAATATACTCTTGAGAGGACTTGACAATATCATCACCATGGGTCTGCGGTAAGGATACAACCACATCAGCATAGGACCGAGTAAGGCTACCCAAAGAAGGCAACGACATAGCCAAACTCACAAACTCAGAAGGGACATATTTCACCTCACAGGACAAAGTCCATGTCCTCTTCTTTTCTTTTCTTCTTCAGCATCAAATTCACGAGTCATAGTCTCAATCAGTAAGATATTTTCAACTGACTCCTCAGAGTCCTCCAGCTCACTTGATTCAGGAATAACATCACAAGCATTTTTATGTTTAGCATTTGAGCCAACAGGCCCGGGAGCCACAGCAGACCCCCCTGAGCTCCATCCCTTGTCCATGGACTCAGTTTTCATTTTTTGAACACATGGACTTTATCACTTTTCTCCACACTAATAGAAGAAGACAATTTCTCAGGATTTTTGAACACTGCCTTATCCACCTCAAAGAAAAAGTCATAGAAGTATTCCCCTAGCACATCTTCTGCTACAGGGGAATATATATAATCTAAACTTCTTCATCCAATCTTAACTCTAACAGAATCAGGACGATGAAGTGTGGCTGTAAGGCCCGATATGCGGTACTGTTCCGGATCTAGATGTTTTCATCCAGATCCGGGGACGAAGCACATATCGGTCCCACCGTGACATATGACATAGCCATATGCCCCGGATTTCCAACATGATATCACAAAATTACAGATACAAGGATACAACATCTCATACAATCGGCATACAACTGCCTTAATACATTACATCAGCGGAAGATATATATCTGATTACACACTACAATCAAATGCCTACTGGCAAAGAGAAAATCATCGATCCCCATAACCACATGGGTCCAGGCCCTCCGCCGGGATCCGCCTAACTAGTCGTCGTCGAGTCTCCACGTGAAACGTCGATCACCATACCTGTGGTCGATCAAGAACACTGAAAAGAGTTTGGGGGTAGTGTCATGAGTACAGAAGTACTCAGCATCCAACTGTAGTGGTCATCTGACCCAGCAAGGACTTCATCACTCGTCATTCTAGGACAACTAGTAGTTTACGGTAAGGATGGGGTAAGTGGTGAGGTTTCTGCCGCACTAGCATTTATGAAGTGGCTAACGATCTAGAGATTAAGATAAGAAGGCAAGCATTCGATGAGGAATCGCCTCCAACAAGTCTTGCTATCAACTACTTACGCAATCATAACACCTATCCTATCCTTGTCCTCCTCTTCGCATCCCGACGAAGAAGAAGAAGTCAAGGCACACACACACGTTGATCAAGTTATATTAAGATTATCTCAGTTGTTGTTGTCTATGAACAAGGAGTAGGTCTCAAGTCGTCCATAACCGTGGACACGGCTTCTCGAAAAGATTTAACCCTGTAGGGTGTACCAACTGCCCATTACGAGGCTCCGCACGCACGCCCATCTCTCTCAGTTGCTACCCATGATAGGCAACCATTTTATGATTTAGTCCCAAGAGATCCAGAACGACAGGTCCCTCTAACTAACAACGCACAAATCTGGGTGGCCCCCGGTGAGTCGACATCCAACTCAAAAGCCGACCACGCTCTCGAATCAGCCTCTACCATCTGGACGAGGTCGGGTTAGTTACCCAAACTATGTGGGAAACCCCCGAGCTTCCAGGTTTGGACCAATGGAAAAACTATGTCTTCGCTGGCCCGAGTTGTTTCGAAAACAGCTGGGGCGCCAATCAACACACACATGTTGCAAAAGTAAAACCAGCTTGGGCCACCACTAGAATTGTACGAAGCTAGGTAGGTAAGAAAACGGAACCCCATAAAATCCCACACGTGGTTAGGCACACTCAGTCTTAAAACCAATACCCGGAACTCGGATCCTAGGTGACTCGAATGGAACAAAGCGTCGGGGCGGGATAGCCTAGACCTTGCATCCTTCGTCGAATATAGTCAACATTATAATAATCATATCATCAACAACAATATAATAATGTGATATCCCCAAACCAAGGAGTAACAGGGTAACATCGTAGCATCCTAAGCATGCATACTAAGCAGGTGCTGAGCAACGAGCCATAGTAACCTAGCAGTACAAGGTTTTCTGGGAGGGCACATGGCTGTATCGGTTTGAAAGAGGCTATAAACATGTGGTAGGATCAAACATCGAACCTATCCTATACTAGCATGAAAACCGCTGGTTGAAATAGAATGGATCATAAGTAATGTATAGTCCTTGCCTGTTGATAAGTCGGGTTCCGAAGGTGTAGTTGATCGCAAGCTCGCATCGTCTCCGAGAGGTACCCGCGGAAGCACACAAGAGGGTAAACACTGGAAAGCAATCAACGAGCAAGCATCTATTACTACGAAGCAAACACGAGCAAGAATCAACAAGAAGGAAACACGAGATATCGCACCTACCGTCGAGAGCGGTTACTAACAGGTTAAGTGGAGTACTCGTCACACACGACGATACCGCACATTTACAACGGTTCAAGTTGTTTAGCTATAGGTGATCAACAAAGGTTGTTAACATGGCAACTCAAGCGAGCATGGCATAGCACACAAACATTCAAGAGGTGAAGCATAAGATAATCTATCTATGCTAGTCAATTTTAGTGAGGCACAACCTAAACATGGCATACACTAAGTGCCGCACAACAATTAAAGGATTTGGTACTGTTCTGTCCTAAACAATATTTTAGGTTGGTTAACAACAAAAAAAAAGAGCATAAACACAAAGTACACGGAAAACTAATCAAGTTACATATAAAGAACCCCCAAACGGAGTTACGGTTAAAAAGATACAAGCAAAGCAAGTTACGGGCACAATCTGCCAACATCAATTAGCACACTTTATAGCAATGCATAAACAAGATAATCAATACAAACATGCTCACAAATGATATGCAATTAAAGTATACATGACAAGGAAGGCATGGAAAAAAGAATCATGAAAAAAGGCATCATGAACAACTAATTATAGCTCATGCAAAATTCAATAAAACATTACTGGTCTAGGACTTACTGAAAATCACGAAAACAGGGCAGAAACTATTATTTTTATGATGTATAAACAGGAGCAAAGCTATATGCAAAAGTGCAGCAACATGACATAGAAATATATGGGCATGAACTAGAGATGATGGTGATCAGGTACAAAAAAGAATCAAGGTCATAGGCATAACAAATCAAAAGATATTAAACAAACAACATGGCATCGGGACGTTACAGACTAAGAGAAAAACAGAGGTGGCTGTCAAAAACAGCGGGATATCAACTTTGGAGCTCAATAACTATATGACCAGCAAGCATATCGTGGTAGTACAATACATATAATGGAAGTAGACATGATGCTTAACAATATGCAATTGGTATCACTCAATTCCGATAAACTGTTGCGACGCAACCGTCACCCGAAGTTGCAACAAATTAACAGTTTTCAGCACAGCAGCACATTAACAGCAATGTCACCACTTTGGAGCAAGATTTAATATCGCTAAAGCACCCAAACATGAAAAGTTAAAGCATGGGAATGAAGTACACATGATGCTTAACACATAGGAAAAAGAATCAATGCAATAGGCCTCATGGATTTGACATAAGCATCACCCAAAGTTTGAACAAAATAACAGCAGCAGTAGTTAACAACAGATTAGCAACTTAACGATCCGGTGCCCTGTTCAACACACAATTACATATTCAAGATGACCTCAAAATAAATAACTTCCTAAAGATGAACTCTAGAGCACACAAAGCACAACTAAAGAAAAAAAAGAATCACTTCATTTGGACCTACGAGTCAACGGGAATTAACGTTGCAAAACAGGACAACACACAAAGTTTACCAGACTTAGTGAAATTTGGAAAATATTCGCAGGGAAAAAAATAAAAAGGCCTCACCATGGGCCTCAGCCCAAAGCGGCAGCGGCTGGCGAGGCAGGCCGGCTCGGCTCGGTGCTGGTGGACCGGCTCGGTGCGGAGGTGGGCCGCGACCGCGTGCTGGCCAAGGACGGCGGCGGCGGCCGGACTAGGCCGCGGCCCACAGCGGCAGCGTTGACCGGCTCGGGGCTGAGCCTGTCCACGACGGCTGCGGCGGCGGCCGGACTGGGCCGCGGCCCACAGCGGCAACGTTGACCGGCTCGGGGCGGAGCCTGTCCACGACGGCGGCGGCGGCGGCCGGACTGGGCCGCGGCCCACAGCGGCAGCGTTGACCGGCTCGGGGCTGAGCCTGTCCACGACGGCGGCGGCTACCCGGCGGCTCTCCGGCGAGGAGAGGGCCGGCGGTGGTGAGGAGGTCGGTGGGACGGGATGCGGAGGCGGCGCAGCGCCGGATCTGTCGTCGGCGGGGTCCTCTGGTGGCCGTGGGGTTCGTCTCGGCCGGTGGGAGCTCGAGCTCCGAAGCGCCTCCCATGGCGCCGTTGCGCGGCTCCGGCTCCATGGTGACCTGCGGAAGGGGAGGAGAGGGAGGAGGTGAGTGAGGAGAGGAGGGCAGGGAGGCGAGGAGGTGAGGGGCGCGGCGGCGCTGCGGCCTGCCGGAGTTGGTGGCGTCCGGCGCCTCCACGGCTGGCGGCGGCGAGGCAGCCCAGATGGGCCTGGCGGCGGGCCACGACAGCGGAAGGGGGTCCCTACGGGCCCCGAACTGGGTTGGAGCTGGCTGGGGTGCAATCTGAGCCCCAGATCTGATGATCTGATGGCTGAAATTGCTTGGGGATTAGGGTTTCGGGGAGATGGGGTTTTTGGACGAAAATTAGAGCAGATCTGGGGGTGTGGCTGCAATTTTGTGGCTAGGGAAACCCTAGAAAGAGGTGGGAGTGTGGTAGTCTTTATATAGCCCAGGTGGCTGGCAGTTTTCAAAAACATCCCTGGTTTTTCTCTCGCGCGCGTGGTGTTTACGTTTCTGACCGCCTGGGTCCGCAGGACCTCCGATTTGGGTAAAACTTCGAACTGCGCGATCAGCGCGTTGAGCCGGCGGCGTTCACCTCGCGTTGGAACCGTTCCGAGAACACTTTCCGGTGCGCTATAAAAATAACCCGTTTAATTATTAAACGGGGTTTTCGTTCCGTTGGCTGCAGCTGGTCTGGTGCGGTTTTCGCGACGGTGATCGGGTGAAACCCGGTGTCGCAAAGGTCTAATGTTAGGGTGGCAACGGTCGGTCTCCGTTTGGTACGAGATAAGAGGGGAAAAATAATAATCGCCGATCGATAAATCGGGGATGCAAACACCACAAACAAATCAGACAACCTAACAATTCACACCGAAAACAAAACTTTTAATTTTTATGAAATCTGGGCTGTTACAGTGGCTTTGTCAAGGGCTAATGGAACACCCAGCAGAGAGGAGACATATGCCATAGTTCTACCATTTCTTTTTTCCACAGGAACATTCCCAACTTTCACCCACGCCATTTCCATGGCCCATTTGGCCCCAACAGCATCAGGCCACGCCATAATCTCAACAGTAGCCCCACAAGATCTCAGAATCATCTTAGGATTGTAGCAAGCTTTAGCTACTTCCTACTGTTCGGAAAACACATAAGAAATGTTTTAGGAGCAATAAGCCTAGCAGTACAGGGCCAATCTCCTCCCAGATATTCTTCAATTTCATTCTCAAGTTGTTTACCATTCACTTCCCCCTCAACCATTCACAACACAGGTGGCCCTATCCTTCAATTGCTTAGCAGAAGAAAATTCCGGGATATAGAAGAATCCTTTCCCAGGAGATTGAAATGCACACATAGCAGCAAATCCCTCACCCGCAATGAACTCAGTGCAACCTGATGCAAGGTGACCAAGCTGCCTACAACGCTCGCAATATGCTTGGGGGCACAGACTAGGAGGGTGCACAACAACTTTGCAGATCAAATACTTCTCAAGAGAAGGGATTGGTAGCACCTGATCATGTGCAGTTGACATGGAACAACTCGACGTAGCTGCAGTCGCCGCTTTCTCCAGGCGCGACAGCTTCTCCACCCAGATCTTGTCAGAGACGGTACCTTGCGAGCTCGCGGCCACCGCCGCATCCCAGTTGTCCAGCCCACCAGATGGGGGCAAGGAAGAATATGAGCCGCCTTCAGTCTCCTCTCTGCACCACTGGTAGCGGCCATTCCCTTGCCCACGGTCGAAGCGCCTGGCGCCACGGCCGTAGCGGCCCGATCCTAAGCCCTCGCGACGCGTCCCGCGCCCGCCAAACTTACCGCGATATATCGTGCATCCACCGTATCACCGCGCATGTTGAGCAGGATCGCCGGTAGCGCATCACGTCGCAGGAGGAGCACCCCATCCTTGATCTTGTCAGAACCCCAACTTAGGTAAGTGCTAGGGTTTTATTGTGCCTTTTCATCATGCAAAAATTCAAAAGAAAATTCAAAAATGGGGAAAAGAAAAGCCCTGAGAAATTAAATCAAATGGCCAGTGCCCAGCACGCCGCGGGCACCGTCGAAGTCGTGCGCCAGCGCCTCCCCTTGGTCCCCCAATGGCATCTGCAAATGCGCGAGGTCCCTAGCTACTAGCCCGTGCCCTCCAGAACCCCTCCCGTGCCCAAAACCCCTACTCCGGCGAGACTCCGGCGAGTCCCAAGCCGCCGTCGCCATTAACCCTCCCCTCTCTCACTGTCCCGTGGGCCCGAGGCCATTAAGCTAATCCCCCCCCACAGCCTATGACAGGTGGGACCCAGCCCCTTAACCCTCTGCTTAATTAAAATAAACAGGGGTTAACCCCCACTGAGGCTGACAGCAGGGCCCCACTCGTCAGCTGCCCCCTGACGTCAGCACTGCGCCAGGCTGACGCAGTAAAGGATTTAAATCGATTTAAATTATTACAGAAAATCCAGAAAAATAGCCAAACTTCAATAAATCATAGAAAATTCATTTCAACTCCAAATTGGACAAATAATATGTCTAAAATTATCAGAAAAATACAAGGATTATGAATATGTATTTTTTTTTTCATGTTTGACCATTTTCAAATGGGTGAACAGTAGCAAACATGCATATGGATCCTTTTCAAATTCAAATTTGGAGTGAATTTGCAAATGAATTTGCAACACACTTCTTTTGAATGGATTCATCCACACATCAGAAACATTATCTCAACTATACCACATCACTTCTTGATCAACCTTTTCAAATGAACTTTCATGCATTCAAATGCATTTGAAATTCATCGATAAATCAAATGGAGTTTGAATTTGCATTTCAAATGCATTTTACTCCTTTTAAATAGAATTGACCACACAATGCAACCATGAACATCACCATTACAATCTTATTCATGTGATTGTGCATTGTACATTATGTTGATCCTATGATTGTCATGTTGCTGATAGAAGTGAAGCCGGAACCCGAGATCACCCCCTTCGTTGAAGACCCCGTGACTGAACCCCGTCAGCAAGGCAAGCAAACCCCCATTGATCATGTCTATAAAATCCCATTTCCCTCTCAATCTCGCTTATGCATGTTTAGGAGATCACCTTGTATCGATTCTACCGCATAGTTGAACCCATATCCTTTGCATGACCTATCATCTTGTCAAAGTAGTAAGAAAACCAAAATCCTAGCAGATGTAGGAGTTAGTTGATATCATGTGGCCCCTGCAACTGTTACTTCTTATTGCATGCTTAGTGGTACAATGAGGTTGCTTTTGATGTGAGTCGGGATGATGGTGAACATGGTGTTGATGAAAGTGAAATGTGTTGGTGAATCTACCAAAATACAAGGTGAACGATGAGAGGCTGTGTAGGAGTACACAGTGGGTTGTCTCGTTGAACACCGCCTTAAGTCCGAGTTCTTGTGTGGTGATCCAAGAAGAAGAGTACAACCACACATTGGGCTCACTGACCCCTCTCATCCTAGTACCTCACCTGTTCGAACCCCAAGAGTCGCAGTAGTTCAGAGTTCTGGTAGGGCTATGGCACGGTCTGCGAAGTGGATGAACGGCTTTTCAAGACCGGCTTGGGACCCTGCACACATCGTTTGAGGCTGTACTGGAACCTCGGCCGGACTTCCATACGGATCCCCCTCAGATAGGAGACTCTCTGGACTAGAACGGAGCTGTGGGAGAAGTGTTGTGGTGGCATCCTCGCTGTCACCTCTTGAACGATACATGCAAAAGGCGGTAACTGATGACACGTGTGTGTAGCGGTACACCCCTGCAGGGTTAACAAAACTATTCGAATAGCCGCGTCCGCGGTTAAGGATTGCTTGGAAAGCTTAGCTTGATTATTAGACAACTTGAACTGGATACTTCTAAACCACACCAAGATAAGCGTGAGTGCTATGGTGTGCTTTCTCATGGGGAAGTCGAGGAAGGCACCATAGTGGTGTAATTGGTTGGAGAAAGTAGTGGACTCGTGTACGCTTCTTACCTCAAGTCTGGTACTTGTAGTTCAGGACTAGCCAAGTCAAAGCTGGCACTTCTACAAATGAAACCCCACCTCCCTTTACCTTGATACATGTGCATGAGTAGTATATTTCCTACGTAAGTCTTCCTGAGTACGACTTTGTACTCACGTTTGCTTATTCTATGTTTTAGATGAACCCACCGACCCCGATGGTTGCTTCTAACCGAAGCTCAAAGAATGAAGACTCAGACCAAGAACAAGCTAGTGTAGTCCCAGTCAGACGACTGGTTCCCTCGTGGAGGGCTTGTTTTTAGATAAGGCTTCTCTAAGCCATTTGTTAAACTTGTCTATACTCAGACCTACTTTGCTTCCGCTTGTTTGTTGTAATGTTGGATCACATGCTTGTGATCTCTGTGTGCACTCTGTAAGAGTTATTAATAAAGATGTATACTTTGTAGATAATTGCAATGATACCTGCTGTTCATACAAGGCATGTGTGCTGCGTGTATGTTTATAACATGCATGTCTCTGTATGGGTTTTCGAGACCTTAGTTGTGATCTGGCTGGCGGTCTTTTATACACCAAGTGGCCCTTAGATGTGCACAGCTTGGGGCATCGCGATGCGATTGCTCGTGACTCTGTCACGTGCACACTTTGTTGTATGATCGAGCCCGCCCTAGACCTCGACTAAGTGATCGGGCTGGAGTCTGTTTATGTAAGGGTTAAGATTCAATCGATAACATGGTTGAGGCGACTTGTCTATGAGTATGGGATTCACCACCCATAAGCATTTAGACTTGTGAGCGGACGTTGAGGACCCATCTCAGTTGATCATCCGGCCTGGATGGAATGCCCCTCATGTTCGATGCTTTCCGAGAGTGTTCTGTGCTTGGCCTTGTTTTCTTAGACAAATGGGTACGGCTCTCGGCTCTCCATGTGATTGCATCATGACTGGAATTACATACGCATACCCCAGGTCCCGACAGACTTGGTATCAGAGCAGGACTGTCTGTAGGATTATCAAACCCTTGGTCGAAGTCGAGTCTAGCATTATATAGTTATATAGTTACTTGGATATAAAGGGAACAACGTAAGGCTTCTTTTTCTCCTTACCCTCATCGATCTGAGTTCTGAGTCACCCTTATCTTTTCTACGGGATGATAGGAATAGGCTCATCTATGTCTGACTAGAGCATCTCATTGAGTGCTTCCTTGTAGCCGTAGGATTGTTGTGGTCGTCCAGAGTCTTCGTGTTGTTGAGTTCCTTGGGGAAGTTTTGTCCAATCTCCTCAAGGTTGTTTCATTTTCCATCCCGGTACAGCCGTTATGCTGCCCGATTTATCCCGTGTTTCTTTGAAGTCATTGTTGTTGCATTACAATCTTTCCTCCTAGTCATGTCCTCTTATCTTTGATTCCATCGTGAAACCTGTTCTGATTGTTGATTTTTATCACACATGATGTCAGGTGGAACTCGTAGTGCTGTTCTTCGGAATCGAGACCGTGATCGGAATCGAAGTAATGATGAACCTCCTCCACCGCTTTCTGCGGCGGAAATCATGATGGAAGCTGAACGGAATCGACATGATCAAACACGCCTTCTGGAGCTCATCGTGCAGAATACCGCTCGTCAGCGCAATGTGGTTGTCAGAATCCAGGACTTCATCCTCCTCAAGCCACCGGTATTCCGATGTTCCTTCGAGCCCCTTGAAGCTGATGATTGGCTCCGTTCCATCGAGCGTAAGCTTGAGACGGCGCATGTTGCTCCCAATGATCGTGTGATGTTTGCGGTTTACTTCTTGGAAGGTGCTGCTGGTGAATGGTGGGAGAACTATGTTGCAATGCAACCTGAAGGTCACGTAGTGACTTGGCAGCAGTTCCGTGATGCCTTCCGAGGATATCACATTCTGGATGAGATGATGGAAAGAAAGAAGGAAGAGTTTTTCAATCTTACCCAGGGAGATAGGTCCATCCACGAGTATATGACCGAGTTCAACCATCTTGCTCGTTATGCCCTAGAGGAGATATCCACTGATGCCAGGAAGCAAGCAAGGTTCCGTAAGGGACTTAGCCCTGTTATTCGTCAGGATCTCAATCTTCATGAGTTTGTCAACTTTGAGGATTTAGTCAATAGATCCTTCAGAGCTGAGTATGGCAATGAGGTGTTCGAAGAGTCTCGCAAGCATGCTCGTGAGTTTGCTCCATCTTCTAGTTCGGCCCCTCAGAAACGCCGGATTTGGATTCCAACTAGTGCCATTCCTTCACACCTTTTTGCAAGGCCATCCTATATGGTGCCTCAACCTCCTTCACCAAGCACGAATCCCAACAGCTATGGTAGTGAACCTTCCATCATTGCTCCACCCCCTGACACCAGAGTTTGCTACAAGTGTGGTCATCCTGGCCACATTGCACGGAAATGTTCCTTGTCGGTGAAAGTTGATCCTCGTCCAAGACATGATGCCACCCCACCCAAGCCTTCCAAAGCTAAGTCTTCATAGAAATCCACCTCCAACTCCTTGCAAGCAAAGTCCATAGCCACTATTGGTGGTTGTGTGAACCAAATCTCAGTTGAGGAAGCTATTGATACTTCTGACGTCATCCTTGGTGCGCTCCCTGTCAATCATGTTCCCGCCTCTGTTCTTTTCGATCCAGGAGCTTCTCATTCATTCATGTCGGAGAGTTATGCACTACGTCATGAGTTCCCTTTTGAAGAAATGTTTTCTTCAATGATCATTCAAACTCCTGGTTCCAAATGGCAAACTAATAGAGTAAGCCATGGCAATCAAATTGCAATTGAGGGTTTAGTATTCCTTGCTTCTCTTATAGCCCTCAAGTCTTCAGACATTGATGTCATCCTAGGAATGGATTGGTTATCAAGGCAGAATGCTTTCCTTGATTGTAAAGCCAAGTCAGTTAAACTTACCCATCCTTCAGGCCAGACCATTGACTACACATCACCCAGCTCTAGAATCCAGATGCATACTTTGAATGTGCTTCCCCTTCCAGACCTTGAAGATATCTCGGTGGTGCGTGACATCCCGGATGTCTTTCCTGAAAAGCTGCCGGGCATGCCACCCGAAAGATGTGTAGAATTCATTGTAGATCTTGCTCCAGGAACCGCCCCAATTTCTAGACGCCCATACAAATGGCCCCACGTGAGTTAGCTGAGCTGAAAGTACAACTTGAAGCTTTGTTGGCAAAAGGCTTCATCCGCCCTAGCTCATCGCCATGGGGTTTCCCCGTTCTGTTCGTAACGAAGAAAGATGGAACAGAAAGGATGTGCGTAGACTATCGCCCGCTAAATCTAGCGACGATAAAGAACAAGTACCCACTTCCCAGGATCAATGATCTTTATGATCAACTTGCTGGATCCTCTGTCTTCTCCAAGATGGATTTGAGATTAGGCTATCATCAAATCAAGATAAAAAAGAGGACATTCCTAAGACGGCTTTCACTACTCGTTATGGTCTTTACGAGTTCACCGTCATGTCCTTCGGTCTAACCAATGCCCCCGCCACTTTTTCACGCATGATGAACTCGATCTTCATGGAGTATTTGGACAAGTTCGTCGTGGTTTACCTCGATGACATTCTTATATACTCGAAGAACGAAGAAGAACATGCCGAGCACCTAAGGCTGGTATTGATGAAACTTAGAGAGCATCGCCTGTATGCTAAATTCTCCAAGTGTGAATTCTGGCTACCAGAAGTGACCTACTTAGGCCATGTGATTTCTGCAAAAGGCATTGCCGTCAATCCCGAGAGAGTTCAGGCCGTTTTTGACTGGACTCCACCTGAATCGGTTAAGCAAGTTAGGAGTTTTCTTGGCCTAGCCAGCTATTGCCGCCGCTTCGTCGAGAAATTTTCTAAAGTTGCAAAGCCCCTGACTGAACTCCTCAAGAAAGATAAGAAATTCGAATGGACTTCCAAGTGCGAGGAAAGCTTTCAAGAGCTGAAAAGAAGATTGACTTCTGCACCCGTACTTGCGCCTCCAGACACCAAAAGGGATTATGAGATCTTTTGTGACGCCTCACGGCAAGGGTTAGGATGCATACTTATGTAAGATAGACATGTGGTAGCTTATGCTTCACGCCAGTTGCGGCCACATGAAGAGAACTATCCTACCCATGATCTTGAACTCGCTGCCGTAGTTCATGCCCTGACAACTTGGCGACATTACCTCCTTGGTAATCGTTGTGAGGTCTATTCCGACCACCAAAGCCTCAAATATATATTCACCCAGCCAGATCTTAATCTCAGGCAAAGACGCTGGATAGAGTTGGTAAAAGATTACGACGTAGGAATTTCTTACACCCCATGCAAGGCCAATGTCATGGCTGATGCACTAAGTCGTAAGTCGTACTATAACAACCTCATGTTACAGCAGTATCAACCACTTCTTCATGAGGAATTTCGAAAGATCAACCTCGAGATTGTTCCTCGTGGATCTCTTTTCAACTTGGTGGCGAGACCAACCCTTGAGGATCAAATTATAGTTGCCCAAAGGCGTGCACGAGGTGTTCGCCGGATCAAGGAGAACATTACTAGCGGAGTTGCTAAATGTTTCTCCATAGATAGTAAAGGAACGGTATTCTTTGAAAATCGTTTGGTAGTACCTAAGAATAAGGATCTACGGCAACTCATCCTCAAAGAAGCCCATGACACACCCCTCTCGATTCATCCCGGTAGCACAAAAATGTACCGAGATCTACGCCAGAGATTTTGGTGGACTAGGATGAAGAGAGACATTGCTCGATTTGTTGCTGAATGTGATGTTTGTCGTCGCATTAAGGCAGAACACCAAAGACCTGGTGGCACACTTCAACCTTTACCTATTCCCGAGTGGAAATGGGACAAAGTCGGTATGGACTTCATCACCGGCTTTCCAAAAACCCAGAAAGGAAATGATGCAATCTTCGTTGTCATAGATAGGCTTTCCAAAGTTGCTCACTTCCTTCCTGTTCGCGAGTCTATAATTGCTAGTCAGTTGGCAGCCTTGTACGTCTCTAGAATTGTGTCTCTTCATGGTGCTCCTTTGGTGATCAATTCTGATCGTGGTAGCCTTTTCACCTCTAGATTCTGGGGAAGCTTTCAGAATGCTATGGGAACTCATCTCTCCTTTAGTACAACTTTCCATCCTCAGTCTAGCGGTCAAGTTGAAAGGGTTAATCAAATCTCTTTTAGAAAGAATTGGGAGAAATCTCTTCCCTTCGCCGAATCTTCTTATAACAATAGCTATCAATCTAGTCTGAACATGGCTCCTTTTGAACTCCTATATGGACGACGATGTCGAACACCCTTAAACTGGTCAGAAACCGATGAAAGACAACTCTTTGGACCGGATATGATCAAGGAAGCAGAAGAGCAAGTTCACATTGTTCGTGATCGTTTGAAAGCCGCACAGTCTCGTCAGAAAAGCTACTATGATCGTCGTCATAGGCAAGAAAGCTACAATCTGGATGAGAAGGCTTACCTCCGGGTTACTCCTCTGAAGGGAACCCAAAGATTCGGTATCAAAGGCAAGTTGGCCCCACATTACATCGTACCTTTCCGCATTCTTGCTAAACGTGGAGAAGTTGCCTACAAACTTGAACTACCTCCGCACCTTTCCCCAATACATGATGTATTCCATGTGTCACAACTCAGGCGTTGCTTCAAGGATCCCATCCGCGAAGTCGACCATGAAACGCTTGATCTCCAAGATGACCTTTCGTATTCTTGATTCCGCAGAGCGTGTCACTCGCCGTCAGAACATCAAGTTCCTTAAAGTTCAATGGTCTCATCACTCCGAGAAAGAAGCTACGTGGGAAAGAGAAGACCGTCTCCGTGCCGAGTACCCCTCCCTCCCGACGACTTCTGAATCTCGGGACGAGATTCTTTTGAGTGGGGGCGAGTTTTCAGAACCCCAACTAGGGTAAGTGCTATGGTTTCTTGTGCCCTTTGCATCATGCAAAATTTTTAAAAGAAATTCAAAAATGGGGAAAAGAAAAGCCCTGAGCAAATTAATTAAATGGCCAGACAAAAATCTGTTCCAAAAATTCCTCTGGTATTTTTGAAAAGTCTTATAAATATGCATGATCACATATAAAGTGAAGTGGGTCCCACTGCATGCACCAAGATTTTTCAAATATTCCAAACAGGACTTGGAAATTAAATAATACCCCTATTTGATTTGAAATTCAAATTATTTGAATTTCAAAAATATCCAAAACTTGTGAGTGGCTAGCTATTTATTTTATAAGCTCACATAAAAGTTTTCAAGATTTTATAAAATGCCTTGCTATTTTATTTGGGGCAAAACAAATAATAGAAAAGGATAACAGAAATAAAAACACAGAGAAAAAGAAAAAGGGCAAAGGAGCCCACCCAACCGCCCCCCCCGGCCCAACTTACCTTTTCCCAGCCCAACCCATCTCCACTGCTTGTCGTCTTCTTCGGGCGCGGCAAGCAGCTGGGTGGCATGCATGCCAACGCCGGCGAGGTGGTCCGAGCCATCTAGGCCCCCCCAGGACCCCTCTGTGCGCCACGACGCACACAAGGAGCCCCCGCAACCTTTCCCCACGCCTATGGTCCTCTCCTCCCCTCGGCATCGCCATTTTCGCGCGAGATCCGAGCTCGGCCGGAGCGCGCCGCCATGCCCGACGTGGCCAACGGCCGTCTCTTGTCGCACCTTGGTGTCCAGAGGATTCAACACCGACGACTTCCTCGCCCTGCACCTTCAATCGAGCGCTAGGAGCCCAAGAACCGACGCCGTCTTCTCCGAGTTCCGCCGGCCGCCGTGGACCTCATCGCCAAATTCGTCGTCCTCGAGCTCTCCTCGGCCCCGTCGACTGCGACATCACGTTTGGGGTGAGCTTCCGCTCGTTTTCCCCCATCTCTCGCTCTCCCCCGTGCTCTCTGTTGACGACGACCCCCACGGCAGCTCCGGCCGCCGCAAACTTCGTCGTAGCCGTGGCCCTGAAGCTCCCCGTGACCCCCTGCTGGCACCACGAGACGCGGGCGACGACGAGACACCCTCCCGTGCCCTCCTTTACCCTTCCCGTTCCCGGAACCGCATTCCGGCGAAGTTCCGGCGAGGCGCCGCCGTCCCAGAGCTCACCGGCGACAACCCCGGCCATTTAGGCCTAAACTCACCCAGCTAACCTACCCCTAACCCACTGACTACTGGGCCCTAGCACCCTAATCCCTCTCTGTTAATTAAACAGAGAGGTTTAACTCTCTCTGCCACTGACATGGCTGGCCCACCAGTCAAACCCCCCCTGTTGTCATGCTTGCATCATGATGATGCAATAAATCAATTTCCAGAAAATTAGAAATGAATTTAAGAATTACAGAAAAACCAGAAATTCATTTAAACTTCAAAAATTCATAGAAAATTCATACTAACTCCAAATTAAACATATAATATATGAAAAATTATCAAAAAAATGCAAGGATTAATAATATGCAATTTGTTTTGATGTTTGACCATTTTAAAGTGGGTGAAAAGTAGAAAACATGCATATGACTTAATTTGAAATTGAATTTGGAGTTTGAATTTGCAAATCCTTTGCAATACACTTCAATTAAATTGAATTGTCAACAAACCAGTACCATTCACATCATGGACAACCGTATAATGTGTATGTGCATTCTACTTTCGATGTTGTTTCCCCTTGTTGATGATTGCATCCGATGACAGACGTTCCGAGACGGTGATCACCCCCGAAGAAGAAGACCACCGTTAAATCCCGTGTATCGTCAGCAAGGCAAGCAAACCCCATTGATCATGTCTATAAAATCCAAGTTCCCTCTCAGTCTCGCTTATGCATGTTTAGGAAATCACCTTGTATCGATTCTACCGCATAGTTGAACCCATATCCGATGCATGACCTATCATCTTGTCACAGTAGTAAGCAAACCACAATCCTAGCTGACATAGGAGTTGATTGATATCATGTGGCCCCTGCAACTGTTACTGCTTATTGCATGCTTAGTGGTACAATGAGGTTGCTTTTGATGTGAGTCAGGATGATGGTGAACATGGTGTTGATGAAAGTGAAACTGTGTTGGTGAATCCACCCTAATACAAGGTGAACGATGAGAGGCTCTGTAGGAGTACACAGTGGGTTGTCTCGTTGAACACCGCCTTAGGCCCGAGTTCTTGTATGGTAATCCGAGACAAAGAGTACAACCACACATTGGGCTCACTGACCCCTCTCGACCTAGTAACTCACCCCGATCCAAGTCCAGGAGTCACACCTAGTTCGGGATTTCCTTTCGGCATATGCATAGAAAGATAAAGGAAAAGAAATGTGACATTCATGGTAGGGCTTGTAGAACATGGCTTGTCAAGCAGAGAACCATCCGTCGAGGTGGGCTTGTCAGTTGTGCCTACATGGTTTGAGTCCTGGCTGGAAGCTCGGCCGGAACTTCAGTTAGGTTTGGAACTCAGACAGTTGACTCCTTGGACTAGAACGGAGCTGTGGGCGAAGTGTTGTGGTGAACATCCTCGCTGTCACCTCTTGAACGGTGGCGAGACTTGGAGGTAACCGATGGTCAGGTGTGTGTAGAGGTACACCCCTGCAGGGTTACTAAAACTATTCGAATAGCCGCGTCCGCGGTCATGGACTACTTGGAAAACTGTGCTTGATTATTAGACAACTTGAATGGATACTTCTAAAACTCTCAAGATAAGCGTGAGTGCTATGGTGTGCTTCCTCGTGGGGAAGTCGAGGAAGTAACCATAGTGGTGTATTTGTTGGATACTTGGTAGTGGACTCGTGTACGCTTCTTACCTCAAGTCTGGTACTCGTAGTTCAGGACTAGCCAAGTCAAAGCTGGCACTTCTGCATGATGAAACCCCACCTCCCTTTACCTTGATACTTGAGCATGAGTAGTGTAGTTCTGATGTAAGTCTTGCTGAGTACGATTTTGTACTCACGTTTGGTTATTCTATGTTTTAGATGAGAACCCGGACCCTGTTGGAGTCACCTTCGTGAAGCTCGATGTTGACTAAGTTAGCATAGTCCCAGACAGCAGTCTGGTCCCTCGTGGAAGGGCGTGTATGTTTACAAGGCTTCTCTAAGCCATTTGTTAAACTTTTCTGTACTCAGACCTAGTTTGCTTCCGTTGTATGATGTAATGTTGATTACATACATGTGATCTTTGTAGGCTCTATATGTCAGTCAATAAAGAAGTACTTTGTAGAGTTTTGTGATGATACCTGCTGTTCATACTAGGCATGTGTGCTGCGTGTATGTTTATAACATGCATGTCTTAGTATGGGTTTTCGAGACCTTAGTTGTGATCTGGCTGGCGGTCTTTTATACACCAAGTGGCCCTTAGATGTGCACAGCTTGGGGCATCGCGATGCGATTTCTCGTGACTCTGTCACGTGCACACTTTGTTGTATGATCGAGCCCGCCCTAGACCTCGACTAAGTGATCGGGCTGGAGTCTGTTTATGTAAGGGTTAAGATTCAATCGATAACATGGTTGAGGCGACTTGTCTATGAGTATGGGATTCACCACCCATAAGAATTTAGACTTGTGAGCGGACGTTGAGGACCCATCTCAGTTGATCATCCGGCCTGGATGGAATGCCCCTCACGTTCGATGCTTTCCGAGAGTGTTCTGTGCTTGGCCTTGTCTTCTTAGACAAGTGGGTACGGCTCTCGGCTCTCCATGTGATTGCATCGTGACTGGAATTACCCCGGGTCCCGACATGTACCTTCCTACATCGTCATAGTGATCGAGGAAGGTGGTTTTTGTCTTCATTGAGCTTCCAGGATTAGCGACCACGAATGTGGTAGAAATGTCCTGCTCCCCATCCTATCCACCCATATGCAAATCTATTACGGTGGGTACTATGGCCTACCTGTTTCCCTGAGTCAACCATCGCTGGTCCAGAGGGTGCGGAAGCAGTCGCATCCCCAACGGAGCGCTCGTATCCTACAACCTTCCCCTTCCTCCACAGGAAGCTAGGATGAAGAGGAGTGGAGCTAGGGTTGGGGATAGACCAAAAATGCTCGAAAGAGGAGACTAGGTCAAGTTGGGAGAGAGGCATAGAAGATGTAGGTGAATCTACGTCTTCGGGAGAGGGATGTCAAGTGGGATTCCTTCCCAAAAGTTGAGCATCCAAGTCTGCGACCATGATGGCCCCTAGCGGACCCGCACCTATAATGCCATCTAAGTGTTTGAATGGCGGTGGGGCACATTGTACTGCCTCGTCAGCCCGAGTCCAACATGGCAATGGAATCAAACCCCTGCGATGCATGGGATGCCTTCACATAGAACAACACCTCAAACACCATCGCCCTTGAACCTCTAATTGACCCTGATTAGAATTATATATGGTTATCGAGGGTTTCCATTAAAGCTGGGATATTTGGATGTATACATTTTAGGGACAACTCAACTCAAAGGAAAATGTGCACCACAAGCATGTCGACTCTTCTGCTTGCCCTAGATGCAGTGCCCCCTATGTAGATATTGACCACATTGCTCCCCATTGTCCTACCGCCGCTCATGTGTGGATTCACTTGGGATCATGAAGCCCATCTCCCTCGACATACTTTCAGACACTGCATCGTGTATTGGCCTCGACACCAACATCTGGCCTTCATTAGTGATCACCATCCTCTAGAAAATATGGGACTCTCATAGTTCTACCATCTCCCGCGATGAGCACCGTCTAGCTAGGATCACAACCAGTAATATTTATTTTGATTTCTCCCTCTATATTTCCAGATTGAAAGACATTGCATCACGGGATCCTTCTAGGTCTTAGCAACTTTACATGTACTCTAGGCTTGATTCTCTCTTGCAATGTACTAACTATGACAATTGGTTAGTAATATATTTAGATGGGGTAATATTCCCTCTAGTGAACATTTAAACACGATAATTAGGGTGACTTTAATGGTGGCCCTAAAAAAGGCACAATGTCAGTCTTGGCCAGGACTAGCCCGCGGATAAGAACACAAGAGTTGGCCATCCAACCGCATCCCTTAAATATCTGCTAAGATATGATCACAACAAAAAAGACCCTGGATTGAAATGAATATAAATATGGCATAAAGCCCAGTCATAATAAAAAAGAGGCAATGAAACATAAAATTTCATTCTGGCATTCCGGGCAAAAAATGTCCCTCATGTACCAGCTATACCACCCCTAGAGGTCACTCTATTGCTCATTCCTCCACATTCGTTGCCTACGCTACTAGACCTGCCGCCAAAGCTCTTCAACATCTGGGCATGAAAGGCTTGCATGATCATCACCCCATCAGGATTCAACTCGTTCATCTTCATGGTCATTGTTTTGGTATCCTCCAAAGCAACCACGAATTAAGTTTTCTAAACTTCTTGGACGGCTCTTTTGTTGGATCGGTTGGATCACCCACATCTTCATCAACACCGTCACCGGCGGTCTTGGACTAGCAATTTTTTTGTCAACAAACATATCGAGCCAAATGACCAACACAAAAGAGCATCCGACCAACAATTTTCATATTTGAAAAAATGACCAACACAAAGAGAATTCAACCAAAAATTTGCATATCTGGCAAACTGACTAACACAAAGAGCATCTAACCAACAATTTGCATATTCGACTAATTGAATAAAAAATACACAATTTATTTGCTCGTTGATTTATGCTTCACTTGTCCATCGATTGAGTAGTTGTTTGAAGTGGTCGTAGTACTGGTCCATCGACTCTTGGATGGTATACCATTGATGGTGAATGATTTAGTCTCACGATCTCAGATGAGTTGGCTGAGAAAGGATCGAAATGCCAATGCTTGTGGAACTAAACATGAATGTTAGACCATAATATTTCCCCTAGTTGCTATGTTCCATTGATCAAATCAATGTTGGTGGATAACCCCGCATCACACAACAATTTATTTTTCTACATGTTGAAACTTTCTCCTCCTTCCATCTTCTTTGGATTGGTTGCCAACAACTCACTTATTTAGTGTCCTATTCCGGACGCCTGAGAATATACAAGCCCGTTTGTTGGATGTACGTGTGTCACGGCTGATGGTTGTATGTGTTAGGCTTTGTTGTATACGCCCGAGTCCTGGATGTTCCCCTCTGCATGTGACTCATCCACTTGTTCATCCTCGAAGTCGTCTCCTCCTCTGCCTCCACCTTTGTTTTCTTCATTGATCATGTCAAACAACTCTCTGCTCGGCATTCTTCTCGTCCAAGTGAGACATTATGGTAAACAAAGAGCGATGATCATGATGATCACCCGACGTCCGTGATAGGACAACTAGCGACAATGGCAAGTCCGTGAAACAGAGTAGCACCTTGTCGTCTACACAATATGGCATGTCGATCGATGATTGTTGCGGACTATCGAGTTGCTTGGATGTATAGAAATAGGGCGGTTGATACGCCTCTGTCATGGCCGGTGCATGCAAGGAGGATTGCAGTGATGGTGGAGCCCACCCAGCCCATGCAGGTGCACACCCCGCCTTGCCCCTCCCCTGTCTCCGCTCCCACCACATCTTGCAGCTTCTTGACTTGCCTTCTTTTGGCAATGGGCTTGTTGTGTCGTTGAGTTGATTATGAGTGCGGTCACCTTGTTTGCATCTTCCACATTGGCCTGCTTTGGCAGAATTTCGGGATGGTCCATGCAACATCGAAAGCGAAAAGCACGGAAATTAGGGTGAAAGGTGGCAGACATTGGAGAAGAGAGGGTGGAGAAACGGGCATTTTGTGCAAAAATGATGGCAATCTCTTCAAATTTGTGTGTTGATGATGGGTGTAGATAACACCTCCTCGTTGGTTACCCCAAGTGGAAGGCTATTATATAGATATCATCAAATTTCCCTCATTAAAGATACCAAGGTTTATGTCTCCAGTAGGACTCCAAGTGCAACAAGAAGGTGGTGAAGTGAGTAACGAGACGTTTATGATATTACTACTTAACCTGGACCTGCACATAAAAGCAAATAACTTTGCTCCCAACGATTCAGAGAGGTTGTCAATCTCTCCGTCCTTGAAGTTTACAAAGGGTCAAAACACAAAGGGGAAATAATAATAGTGATTGCAACGGAAAGGAAATAAAAGCAGTAAAGGTGAACGGTGTAAACTATTGTGGAAATATGGACTGGGGTCACATGACTTTCACTAGTGATGTCTCTCTCCCAAAAGACGGGAAACAATTATGCTGGGTGAACCAATTACAACTGGGATATTGACAGTATTATACCACATTGCTAATTATGCTACAAGAAAGATAGAGGCTCAATCGCATGGGCATTACACCCAAAAAATTAGAGCGTTTATTCATCAACATCTACTCACTAATCATCCACTTTGAGATATATATCCAGAACATCTCGCTGGTATTAAGTTGCGAACTCCAGCCAAACCGTAGGCTCAAAGCAACGGACGACTGTCTTAACACTCTATGCGTTATGTAAGCAATCCTTGCAACGACAGTTACAAGCACCACTGTTTTCTCCCTGGTGGTAACAACACATCCCCTACTCTCATGTTTTTGTCACTCAAGCTAGACATCGGGGGGCATGAACCCACAATCATGCATAACGCTCCCTCTTGGATTTACTATCTACTACTTGGACGAAGCAATAAAAAGCAATGGACAACATGCAAGAATACTCAAGAACTAAAACATAAAAGGTAAACCAAATATATTATTCATCACAATCCGAACATAATCTCATAATCCATCGGATCCCAGCAAACACAACATAGCAACACAGAAACTAATACAAAAGTGCCTTGATCATGTAGGGCAGCTCACAAGGTCTAAGAATTGAGGCACAAGATTGAAGAGAAGACATCATCTAGCTAGTGATTATGGACCCATATATCACTACTAGGAAAGAGCTTTATAGTGGCGTCCTTTTTTTTTTGCCTTTAGTGGCGCATTTCAAATGCGCCACTAAGGACAAGCCACTAATATGGCCTTAATAGTGGCGCATTTCAAATGCGGCACCCCTAAAACTCTTATGCGTGGCGCATTTCGAAATTCGCCACCCACATTCTGAAAATGCGCCACTATTAAATGTTTTTAAAATTTGAATTTTGAATCTGGGTCTGGATAACGATTTTTTTCTTCTTAATCTCAGGTTAGTATGCTTAATGCCCGGTCACTATGCTTAATCTCAGGTCAAACTAACCTCCATGGTCAAACTTCCCCGAGGGTCACCCATCCTAGCACTACTCCAGCCCCAACACGCTAAACTTCTTGGTTCAATTCAACTCCCACTCGAGCTCACCTAGAAGGCACTTGTTGATATATCTATCATATAAATCCTATTAAACCATGTTGATGTCTAGGACCTTGTTGATGTTCATGGGTGTGCTAAAAGTTTTAACATTTTTTGAAACTTTCTCGATGGGACCATTAGCATATTTTGAACTTTTTAAAAAAAAATTGAATTTATTTTTATTATTTTTAATTTTTTTATGTTACTAGCTAAAATTTTCAATTTTTTTTTATTTCCCGATTGGTCCTCTAGCCTATTTTGTTTTTTTTAATAAAAAAAAATATTTTTAAAAAATTTCAATTTTTTTTCTGTTACTAGTGGCGCATTTCATACACAATGTGTCACTACTAAGTTCAATTTTTTTTTTATTTTTTGTCTCCAAATCTTCAAATGTTCGTAACTTTTTTTTCTGTTAGGTTTTTGTCCCCGTTGAATTTGGATATAACTTTTCGAGTAGATGATTTTTCATATAAAAAACATTTTCATCGGAGATCGTATGCAAAAGTTATGCCCATTTTACAAAATTCTCGAGAGATTTTGCAAAAAATGTCGAAATTCATATTTGTAAATTTTCCTAACAACTAGACCACATATCAACATGTGAAACTTATTTTCTTTTATTTTTTGTCATTTCTATCATTTTTCTTTTATTTTTTTTCAAACTGAAAAGGCGGTCCATGGAGGGGGGTGTATATATGTGTTGGGAATTTTCCCTCATATTTTTTGCTTAGTAGTGACGCATATGCAAGATGCGCCACCCCTAAGAGCTTATGGGTGAAGCATTCCGAATGCGCCACTAATAATTCCTTAGGGGTGGCGCATTTCCCGAATGCGCCACCCATTAGCTATTAGTGGTGGCGCATTTCCAGAATGCGCCACCTATAAGGTTCTTAGGGGTAGCGCATTTCTCCAAATGCGCCACGTATAAGTCGATCCAGGGCTTGCCCACCTTTAGGGGTGGCGCATTTAAAAAAAATGCGCCACCTATAAGAGCTTATAGGTGGCACATTTTTAACGAGTGCGCCACCCCTTACAACATTGTGGCGCATTACATACAAAATGAGCCACTAATAAGGTTTCCATGTATAGCTATTTCTCTAGTAGAGCCATGCATGGTCCAAGGGGGACTACTCACGGCACATACGGGAGGCGATTATGGTGAAGAAGACGCCTCCGGAGGTGAATCCTCCCTTCGGCAAAGTGCCGGGACAGGTTCTTCAGGCGATCCCGAGATCGTAATCGCGGCGGCGGAACAGTGGTGAAAATCGCGTAACAGGGATCCTCCCGAGGGTTTTCGGAGCAGGAACGATATATAGGCGAAAGAAGGGCACCATGGCGCCCCACCTGACCAGGCAGCCAGGTGGCGTGGTCCCACCCATGGCCACGCCAGGCACCCGCCTGGTCAGTGGATGGGGGCCCTTTGGCCCCCTCCGGCCTTCTCGAGTCTTCGGACTACTAATTTTTTATATGATTTTTCTAGATTTGTTCGAGCACTTTAATATTTGACATTTTCCTGCAATGCACGAACAATAGGAGACAAAAACTTGCACTGGGGCACTGAGTTAGTAGGTTAGTCCAAATATGTTGTAAAAGGTATGAAAGTGTAGCAAAACACATAGCAATATCACCAATATAAGCATGTAACAAGCAGAAATTATAGATACGTTTGGGACGTATCAGTTGCGCCTTGGTTTTGTGTGGTAAAATGGATGTCGACTCCTACATGACTGAAAGGATAGGAATGTCGACTAAAGTAGGGGGGGTGAATAGGCGACTAACAATTTTTTAGGCTTTACTTAACAAACTGAGGATTAACAAATAAAGTAGGTTTTCTAGATGTGCAACTAGGTGAAGAACCTATATGACAACTAATGCAAACTGTATGAAAAAATCACAAGATGCAAAAAGATGTAAGCTTGAACAATGCAAAGGTAAGTAACCGATAAAGGATAAATGGGAGAGAAGGATATGTTTACCAAAGTTCATTGTCTTGCGAGAAGTACGTCTCCATTTGGAGAGGGTGTGGAACACAATGCTCACACAAAGCCAACGAGGGCCACCCTATTCTCCTCACGGTCTTTCCAATGAAAGATGTGTTGAATCCACTAACGGTGCCTTGAAGGCGCACATGAAACCTTTACAACAAGGGTGGGGCTTCTCCACAACAAGCTGGATTCTCCCACCAGCACCACGAATGGAATGTGGCTCTGAGGTGGCCTCAAACTCTCGATTGCTCCATACCTCAAGAGTAACAAGATCCACTACAAAATGGATGGGGATCAAACTTTTCTTTGGATGGAAGTGTAGATCGGGGTCTCTGTCGGGGGGATGGACTAAAGCCCATACTCGGCATTAGGTGTATGGTCCGACTAGTCTATCGAAGGCAAATAAAGAAGACCCGGCTCAAGGTCGGTTGCGTCAAGGAAAGAAGATCGAAGACGTAGAAGGAATTCTACTTGCCTTGTATAACACTTAACATATTTGTAAAGTAGAATAGAACTCCACCTCGTGTCGGAGTCGGACTCACGGAAACCTGGGACCAGACGCCTTTATAAGCTGAGGTCCATGGAGTCCAGGGGAACGAACAATCTTAGCCTAAGATAGGACTAGACACTTGTCGGCGAGAACCTAGATCTTATCGAGACTAAGTTTTCGATCGACTTTCTTGTAATCAGCCAAACCGACTCTTCTTTTGGGAGTCAGAACTCATAATAAGAGGAAGCAGGAGTAGGCTTTTACCTCGAGACAAAGAGGGGCCAAAACTTGGGTAAATCACCGAGTCTATTGTCAATGTCGACTCTCTCCACAAAATCGCCTCGCAGCAAAGGTCCCATGTTAAGTCCGACTCTTCGGACATCTGTCGTGACTTTCCCACGACAGTTGGCGCCCACCGTGGGGCCTGCGCTCGCAGGTGTTGTGATTCTGGAGGGAGCTCTTCAAGGCATGGAAGGATTCGTCGCAGGATAAATCACTAGAAGCCGGCGCGGGAAGCTCTGCATCGACGACTCTACTTGGGGCCCTAAAGCCGATTCCGTTGAATCAGGATATCGGTTCCCGACCGGGTCCATCCACATCTTCATCGGCAAGACAGACAGATCTAAGCCAGAGCCAGATCTCGAAGTACCTATCAAAATTTTGAGTCGGCGACAAACCGACTCCAAGCGCGCTTTCATCGGATTCATAGAGGAATCTCCAGAGCCGAAGCGTTCCATCGAGTCCTCAATGTACGACGCCTCGGAAGAATAGACTGATGCCGACTCACGTCCCACTGAGGAAAACTTCTCAGACGAGGGGTCTATCCGGTCTGTGGGAAACTACAGAATCGGTACCGGCGTGCCAGCCTACAATCCAGTTTATCCATGCTTTGAACCTCCATACTGTGCTACGGTGTTCATGGCTAACACTGGAGGATCAGGACCCCAGACGGCTCTCAACCAAGGAGTCGAATCAGCGGCTGCTGCGGCCCCTAGTGCAAATAGGGATCCGGAAACTCGCCCATCGGTACAAGTTCCTACTAGTGCCCAGACCCTTGCTGAAACCGTAACTTCTCTCGATGAGGCTCTAGCGGTACCGATGCCGCTCGAAAACCAAGAATCTTGGAAGAAAAGGGTCAACGAGCTCAAGAATCGGGTAGCAAACCTGCAAGCAGAGGTCAACGCCGAGAAGGAACAGATGGTGGAAAAGGAAGCCCGACTCTTTCAGGAAGCCACACGTCTCCGAGAAGAGTCGGACCTGATAGACGCTCAGCGGTTGAGCCTGGCCTACACACGCCCGCAGAGATACGTGAGCCGTTTCCCCCTTGATTACCAAGGGCGAACACTATTCAATAGTCCTGACCAATCGACTCCCCCGGGATTCATGCCTCCCAGGCTATCGGCTCCTCCGCCACGTCAAGATCATTTCGACACGCCTCCTCACCACTTCAGTAACCCGGTATCCAATGTCATGGCAGCGACTCAGTACCTTGCCAACGCACCTATCCAAGGAGATACCCTAGCAGATCGGGCCGCCCGAGCAGCAGTCGACTTCCTCAAGGCGGCGATCACACAACAAGGTGAGTACCCAGAAGGAGTCCCATACTTACATGGAACCCCGTATAGAAGCGTAAGCCGACAAGAAGAATCACCGGCTCCAGCAGCCTCTGGCAGCCAGCGCCACCAAAGAGTGCCCATGGCCCCTCCGGGTGGGTTGAGAATCACGGATATACCGGCTCCCAACATGACTCGACGTATAGAGCTGGCAGCCCAACTTCCTACACAAGAACCAAATACCAAGTTTGTCAGTACATCCGTGGGCAACCGGTGTCTAATACCGGATCTGAGGAACACACGCCTACCCCCAGACTTCAAAGGACCGCGCAAAATTCTGAACTACACGGCGAACATGGACCCGGCAGGTTGGATCGAAACCTACGACCTTTCCTTGGACATGCTACAAGCCGGCGAGGATGTATGCGCCCGATACTTTACGATGATGGTGTAAGGGCTGACTCGCACATGGTTCAAGAACCTCCCGGAAAATTCCATCACTTCTTGGACAGTTCTCAGAGACAAGTTCATCAAGAATTTCCAAGGGACCTGCCGGCGAGCCACGACGATAGTCGATTTGGAGCACTGTGTTCAGAAAGAAGGGGAGTTGGCCCCAAACTAGGCTCAAAGAGTTGAGGACATAATCCATTCCTCGGATACCATCACTGCACAAACAACAGTAATAGTTCTGGAAAGAAACTGCAAGTTTGAGCCTCTAGTGCACAAATTCGGACGACTCAAGAGGACGGTCAGCAACATAGGAGAGCTCATGAATGCAGTCATCAAGTATGCCGAGTCGGATAAAACCAAGGAGGCCGATCTGGAAGAAGATAAGGCCACCCAGGGCAAAAAGAACAATGGCAAGGGGGCTCAGAACAAGAATCAACAGGGATAAAGACGACTCGATCAGAATAGTTCTGACTTGGTAGCCAACACAACTGATGGCCCCCAAAGACAGAAGCAGAGGGGCAATGAATACCGCGGCAAGCAGGAAATAAATTTCCAATCCCCAACCACCTTTGAAGAAGCTGAGAAAAGACCTTGCCCGTTCCACAATAAACCCGGCCGTCCGGCCGTCGAAACTTGGGAACAATGTAACTTTATGAAGGAATACCAAAGGCAAGGAGGCCAGGGCCCTCCTACGCCAGGTGGTGGAACTGGCCAAAACAATAATCATCAAAACATCTTTGGTCAGCAGGGAGCCGACGCAGCTCATGAGCCTCAAGTGTAGGGGATCGGTTGTAGTGTTCTCGCGGGTAAGTTAACCCAATTTATTGATTCGACACAAGGGGAACCAAAGAGTATTTATAAGCTTTGACCGTTGAGTTCTAAATTCAACCGCACCTAAAATATGCTTGCTTGCAACAAAGTATTAATAGCAACTGCGATATGATAGCAATAGTAAAACAGCGAAAAGTAACAACTAGTGACTAGCAGGATTAAAACACTGTAGGCTAGGGAGATGGATGGTCAGGCGCTGCATGAATAAGAATGAACATGTAATAGATTCTAACACGGGGCAAGGCACACAGAAAAGAAATGATCATCTAGGAAAATATCAAACATTAGGAATGTACCCCATAGGTAGTTGTGCGTGCTTGCAATAATAACTTGCACAACATCTTTTGTCCTACCATCCCGCTATGAATGGGGCCAAAAGGAACTTATGGAGATTAAGGTGCTCCTGTCAAAGAGCACCGGAACAAAGCAATAAACTCAATGGATACGTGGAATCCTCAAATTATGGACCATCCCCTTTGGTGTCCCAAGCTGTCACCTTTGGGATCACCGGATCCGGACCATAATAGGTGCATACAACTCATAGATAGGATCGAGAACATAATTAAACTCATGAAAACACAAGTGGTTCAGATCTGAAAACATGGCATTCGGTCCCAAAGTGACAAGCATTAAGAGCAACAAGTTGTAGCAAAGATGATAAACACCAAAGTAGATGATAGGCAACATTCCCCCAACAATCTGACAAACTATTACATGATCAATCTCATACAATCCCTACCATCCCCTTTGCCAACAACAGGGAATTACTCACACATGTGAAGAGAAGTCATGGAGGAAGGATGGAGTGGTGATGGTGATGACGATGGCGACGATCTCCCCTCTTTGGAGGCCAAATCAACCTCTAGATTAGCCCTCCCGAAGAAGAACAGAGGGTGGCGGCGGCTCCGCGATGGGTTCTGGAAAAGAGACTTCTGTTTCGGAGTTTACCTGTTGAAAGGACGTGGATGTCGCCTAGAGTGGGGGGGGGGTGAATAGGTGCTTAAAAACAATTACGGTTTCGGCTTGAACAAATGCGGAATAAAACTTAGCGTTTAATTTGCCAAGCAAGAAACCTAAATAAGCTAGGCTCAACTATGTGCACCAACAACTTATACTAATCAAGATAAACAACTATGTGATAGCAAGATATTAGACAAGAGCACTATGGCTATCACAAAGTAGGTGCACAAGTAAATAGGTTGTCTAGAAGAACAACCTATGGGACAAGCAAAGTACAATAATATGAGCAAGCACAAGATAAACAATGTAATAAGCTTGCTCAAAGTAAAGGTAGAGATAACCGCAAGTGGAGCCGATGGAGACAAGGATTTGTTACCGAAGTTCCTTCCCTTGCGAGAAGTACGTCTCCGTTTGGAGAGGGTGAGGAGCACAATGCTCACACAAAGCCAACGAGGGCCACCCTATTTCTCCTCACGCTCTTACCAATGCAAGATGCCGTGATTCCACTATTAGGACACTTGAGGGCGGTCACCGAACCCGTACAAATGGAGACCCTTGAGGGTGGTCACCAAACCCGTACAATTGCTCGGGGCTATCTCCACAACTGAATTGGAGGCTCCCGTAGCGTCCCGAAGCTTTCCACCACAATGATTGAGCTCCGCAACCACAAGCCTCTAGGTGCCAACGCACCCACGAGGCACAAGCTCTAGAGTGCCAATGCACTCAAGAGTGGCTATCTTCTCAACTTCACTTACTACAACGAATCCTCGAAGAGAACTCAAACCGATGCACCAAATGCAATGGAAAGATCACACGAAGTGCTCACGTCCTCCACTCTCAAATCCCACCAAAGCAACAAAAGCTATGGAGGAGTATGAGAGGAAGAACAAGGAGAACATGAAGAACTCCAAGATCTAGATCCACAAGGTTCCCCTCACTTAGAGGAGAGATGGCTTGGTGGATAATGTGGATCTAGACCTCCTCTCTCTTTTCCCTCAAAAAGGAGCAAGAATCATAGGAGGGGAAGAGAGTAAGCAAGCTCAAAGAGGTAAAAAATGGGGGGAAGAACTTGCACAAAGCCGGTGGGGACAAAGGAAGAAGAAGACCCCCTTTTATAGTCCCCCACGAATCTAGCCGTTGGAACCCGTTGGCAGCCCACCAACCACGGTACTACCGCACCGAGAGCGGTACTACCGCCCCACGGTACTACCGCCCCACGGTAGTACTGAAGCCCAGTGTTGTGCCCACTACCGCAGAGTCCAGTGGACTTACGGTAGTGAGTGCGGTACTTGCCCACGGTACTACCGCCTCACGGTACTACCGGGGGACAGTACCGTGCCCACTACCACAGAGTCCAGTAGACTTACGGTAGTGAGTGCGGTACTCTCCCACGGTACTACCGTGGCGCGGTACTAGCGCTCCAAAAGCGGTACTATGTTTTTAAATTTTGAATTTTGAATCTAGGTCTGGATAACGATTTTATTCTTCTTAATCTCAGGTTAGTATGCTTAATGCCCGGTCACTATGCTTAATCTCAGGTCAAACTAACCTCCATGGTCAAACTTCCCCGAGGGTCACCCATCCTAGCACTAGTCGAGCCCCAGCACGCTTAACTTCTTGGTTCAATACAACTCCCACTCCAGCTCACCTAGCAGGCACTTGTTGATATATCTATCATATAAATCCTATTAAACCATGTTGATGTCTAGGACCTTGTTGATGTTCATGGGTGTGCTAAAATTTTGAACATTTTTTGAAACTTTCTCGATGGGACCATTAGCATATTTTGAACTTAAAAAAATGAAATTTTTTTTAATGTTACTAGCTAAAATTTTCAATTTTTTTAATTTCCCGATTGGTCCTCTAGCCTATTTTTTTAATAAAAAGTATTTTTAAAAATATTCAATTTTTTTCTGTTACTAGTGGCGCATTTCATACAAAATGCGTCACTACTAAGTTCAATTTTTTTTTCATTTTTTTGTCTCCAGATCTTCAAATGTCCGTAACTTTTTTCTATTAGGTTTTTGAGGATTCTAAAAATGTTCAACGGGGAGACCCCGTTGAATTTGGATATAACTTTTCGAGTATATGATTTTTCATATAAAAAACTTTTTCATCGGAGATCGTATGCAAAAGTTATGCCCATTTTACAAAATTCTCGAGAGATTTTGCAAAAAAAGTCAAAATTCATATTTGTAAATTTTCCTAACAACTAGACCACATATCAACTTGGGAAACTTATTTTCTTTTATTTTTTGACATTTCTATCATTTTCTTTTAATTATTTTCAAACTGAAAAGGCGGTCCACGGGGGGGGGGGGGAGGGGGTGGTGTATCTGTGTGTTGGGAATTTTCCCTCACATTTTACAAGATGCGCCACCCCTAAGAGCCTATGGGTGGAGCATTCTGAATGCACCACTAGTAATTCCTTAGGGGTGGCACATTTCCCGAATACGCCACCCATTAGCTATTAGTGGTGGCGCATTTCCAGAATGCGCCACCTATAAGGTTCTTAGGGGTAGCGCATTTCTCCAAATGCGCCACGTATAAGTCGATCTAGGGCTTGCCCACCCTTAGGGGTGGCGCATTTAAAAAAATGCGCCATCTATAAGAGCTTATGGGCGGCACATTTTTAACCAGTGCACCACCCCGTACAACATTGTGGCGCATTACATATAAAATGAGCCACTAATAAGGTTTCCATGTATAGCTATTTCTCTAGTAGATCCATGCATGGTCCATGGGGGTCTACTCACGACACATACGGGAGGCAATCATGGTGAAGAATACGCCTCCGGAGGTGAATCCTCCCTTCGGCAAAGTGCCGGGACAGGTTCTTCAGGCGAACCCGAGATCGGAATCGCGGCAGCGGCGGAACAGTGGTGAAAATCGCGTAACAGGGGTCCTCCCGAGGGTTTTCGGGGCAGGAACAATATATAGGCGAAAGAAGGGCACCATGGCGCCCCAGCTGACCAGGCAGCCAGGTGGCGTGGCCCCACCCCTGGCCACGCCGGGCACCCGCCTGGTCAGTGGTTGGGGGCCCTCTGGCCCCCTCCGGCCTTCTGGAGTCTTCGGACTACTGATTTTTTATATGATTTTTCTAGATTTTTTCGAGCACTTTAATATTTGACATTTTCCTGCAATGCACGAACAATAGGAGACAAAAACTTGCACTGGGGCATTGAGTTAGTAGGTTAGTCCAAATATGTTGTAAAAGGTATGAAAGCGTAGAAAAAAACATAGCAATATCACCAATATAAGCATGTAACAAGCAGAAATTATAGATACGTTTGGGACGTATCAGTTGCGCCTTGGTTTTGTGTGGGCAAATGGATGTCGAATCCTACATGACTGAAAGGATAGGAATGTCGACTAAAGTGGGGGGGGGGGGTGAATAGGAGACTAACAATTTTTTATGCTTTCCTTAACAAACTGAGGATTAACAAATAAAGTAGGTTGTCTAGATGTGCAACAAGGTGAACAACCTATATGACAACTAATGCAAACTGTATGAAAAAAGCACAAGATGCACAAAGATATAAGCTTGAACAATGCAAAGGTAAGTAACCGATAAAGGATAAATGGGAGAGAAGGATATGTTTACCAAAGTTCATTGTCTTGCGAGAAGTGCGTCTCCATTTGGAGAGGGTGTGGAACACAATGCTCACACAAAGCCAACGAGGGCCACGCTATTCTCCTCACGCTCTTTCCAATGAAAGATGTGTTGAATCCACTAACGATGCCTTGAAGGCGCACATGAAACCTTTACAACAAGGGTGGAGCTTCTCCACAACAAGCTGGAGTCTCCCACCAGCACCACGAATGGAATGTGGCTCTGAGGTGGCCTCAAACTCTCGATTGCTCCATACCTCAAGAGTAACAAGATCCACTAGAAAATGGATGGGGAACAAACTTTTCTTTGGATGGAAGTGTAGATCGGGGTCTCTGTCGGGGGGATGGACTAAACTCATACTCGGCATTAGGTCTATGGGCCGACTAGTCTATCGAAGGCCAATAAAGAACACCCGGCTCAAGGTCGGTTGCGTCAAGGAAAGAAGATCGAAGCCATAGAAGGAATTCTACTTGCCTTGTATAGCACTTAACATATTTGTAAAGTAGAATAGAACTCCACCTCGTGTCGGAGTCAGACTAACGGAAACCTGGGACCCGACGCCTTTATAAGCTGAGGTCCATGGAGTCCAGGGGAACGAACAATCTTAGCCTAAGATAGGACTAGACACTTGTCGGCGAGAACCTAGATCTTATCGAGACTAAGTTTTCGATCGACTCTCTTGTAATCAGCCAAACCGACTCTTCTTTCGGGAGTCAGAATTCATAATAAGAGGAAGCAGGAGTAGGCTTTTACCTCGAGATAAAGAGGGGCCAAAACCTGGGTAAATCACCGAGTCTCTTGTCAATGTCGACTCTCTCCACGAAATCGCCTCGCAGCAAAACTCCAGTGGACTTACGGTAGTGAGTGCGGTACTTGCCAATGGTACTACCGTGGCACGGTACTACCGCACTGGGAGCGGTACTACCGCCCCACGGTACTACCGGGGGCCAGTACCGTGCCCACTACCGCAGAGTCCAGTGGACTTAGAGTAGTGAGTGCGGTACTCGCCCACGGTACTACCGCTCCAAAAGCGGTACTACCGCCCTGGCAGAACCAGGGAGCCCAGGCCACACAACAGATGAACTCCAATGAAACAGGAAAACCCTGAACTGCCACAACTTTTGCAAATGAACTCCGATTAAGGAAAACTCAAGCTTGATGGAAAGCTAACGAACAGAGCTGCCTATAAAAAAGAAGACTTCATACCGGTTTTCCTTGTTGCTTCCCTTTCATCGATCTTCGTCATTACTGCCTTGTCACTTGCACGATCGAACGTGGTAAATATAATCAAATGCCATTATGGACTCGAGCTGAACTCTAAAAACAAAGCAAACTAAAGAGAGAAAGGAAATATTTTTGGGTTTTTCAAAGGTTTAACGAAAATAAAAGAAAAGAGAAATCTTTTTGTTGGTTTTTCAAATTAAAAGAACAAAGAAGAACGGGCAAAAACTTCGAAAAGATCAAAGCAAACAAAATAAAAACGGATAATACAATGGAAAATGGAGAAGGGCACGTACTCCCCCAAGCTTAGGCTTTTGGCCTAAGTTGGTAGAAGCTACTGCCCCCAGGAGCCTCCTGCTCCGGGGTAACGGTAAGTCCAAGGGTAGAATGAGCCCTCCGATGCGTACACCGAAGTCCTCGGGTCCTCCCATGAGGAAGGTCCCTCGTCCCAACCAGAAGAAGACCCCTCGCCATGCTCGGTGAAGGTCTCTCCCTGGAAAGGTGGGAACTCACCACGCTCCTCCTCTTAGGGCACAACCCCCTCCATGGGGTTATGCAGCTGGTAGTGAGTCATGAAATCATCGAACTGAATATCATTGAAGCACCATCCGTTCCTGTGAGTGTTATCAAGCAAAAGTGGTGCAGGTAGATGGATCTCACGAGTAATGGTCCTCTCAATCCTCAAAATATAAACAAGGTTACCAAACTGGGAATTCATGGTAACAAACTTATGCCTCTTCATAGCAACAAGATCGAGACTTGTGTACGAAAAGGGAACATCATCAGGATGCGGGGTGCGATTAAGAGACTCAAGGATAAGCGTGGCGTAAACACGACCATATAAATCACCCTTGTTGCTGTTCATAACAAGGCGCCGAGCAATTAACACACCCGCATTATAATCATTCTTATCAGAGAGTGCATTCACATAAATAGCGAAATCTGGTGCAGAACCATTGCTCGTGTTGTCACGAGCCAAGACCCCTCTAGCAACAAAATACGCAAAATGCTTGAGGTGTGGAAACAGAATGCTGGAAATCTTCGTACGCAGAATGTCGGTCTCCTCCTGGCAACAGAGGGAGTTGAAGAGGGTCCTGAACTCGGAAGGCTGAGTGGTCATCTTTGCCGTCTGACCAGCGTTCGGCACACCTATTATATAACAAAACTGTGCCAAAGACATAGTTATGAGATCATTATAAAGTTTGAACTCGAAGGTTCCAGCAAAATGGTTCTAACAAAAACTGTTAACAAAGCAGGAGGTGAGCTTCTTGTATTGTACCACACGACATAGTGCTAGCCGTGTCAAACCTGCATTGGCACAAAGCCCATAGAATTCCTCCTTGATTCCTGCAGCTATAAGAAAATCATCGCACGGATACATCATTGCGCATGCTGGACTTGTGTCTTCCAACAACTCCAAGGGCATATGATCTTCATTGTAGCTCACCCTAACTACTGAGGGTGAAGCTGCAGCTCTAGTAACTCGATCGGAGCGCTCAGGCTTCTTCTTCCCAAGCCACTCCTATGCTTTTCCTAGCAAACTCATTTCTGAAAAAAAATTCAATTCACAAAAACAAGGATTTAAACAAAGTGATTTGAGGCAAACTACTCTACCCACTTACCTAAGGCATAAACTTGCATCAAAACTTGGAAAATAAATTTCTACACATGCATGCAAGCTCATCTAAACAGCACAAGAACTACTAAATACTCACAAATGAAGCCACCAATCAAAAATCTATTTGGAGGGGTGGAGGAGTTACATACCAGGGAGTATTTGCCCAAAATCTCAGCTCAAATGATGGGTCGTAGAGAGAGATTGAAATTCTGGAAGGGGAGCAGCAAGAACACAAGTTCCAGGTGCAGAACTCGTGTTTTAGGGAGGAAAGAAACAGAAAGGAAGAAGACTCACCTGGAGGTGGGACCTGTGGGCCCCAGGCGCCTTGTGGGCACGGCCAGGGGGCTGGCTGCGCCAGCTGGCCGCCTGGGCCACTGGTGGTCCCCCCATGGTCAGCCCCAGGTGCCTCTGGGTCACTCCCGACAAGGAAATTTTTAATATAATTTTTCTGGAATTTTTCTGAAAACTTCACTGTTGAAAATTTTCCGGAGTTCAAAAAGCTGCGAAACTTTCTGAAAACTTGAAGCAGTGATTAGAATTGTGAAGCTTCAAAAAATATAAACTTGGTACATCAAAGAGAATAAAAGCTAAAGCAAATGAAAACATAACAAGCTCCACTTTTTGCCTATAGAAAACATGCCCACTAGCAAGGTTGACCAAGTCTTACCAACGAACCGGCGATATATAGAACAAAAAGTCTCACCTCTTCTGAAGTGATCATTGCACCTTTACTTTAATGGACATTGTCCCCACCATGATGGTTCTGTATTTGTGGCGCACCTGTAGAGGACAATCCCATTCTGCAATCTTCACGGTCTCGATATTCTCTATTGAGTTAAGGCCATGCCTTTTGTCGATCTTCTTTGGAAAATACATCGTGTGTTCTTGTAAGGCCCGATATGCGGTACTGTTCCAGATCTAGATGTTTCCATCCAGATCCGGGGACGAAGCACATATCGGTCCCACCGCGACATATGACAATGCCATATGCCCCGGATTTCCAACATGATATCACAACATTACAGATACAAGGATACAACATCTCATACAAGCGGCATACAACTGCCTTAATACAATACAACAACGGAAGATACATGTCTGAGTACAGACTACAATCAAATGCATAGTGGCAAAGAGAAAAACATCGATTCCCATATCACACGGGTCTAGGCCCTCCGCCGGGATCCGCCTAACTAGTCGTCGTCGAGTCTCCACGTGAAACGTCGATCACCATACCTGTTGTCGATCAAGAACCCTGAAAAGAGTTCGGGGGTAGTATCATGAGTACAGAGGTACTCAGCATCCAACTGTAGTGGTCATCTGACCCAGCAAGGACTTCATCACTCGTCATTCTAGGACAACTATTAGTTTACGGTAAGGATGGGGTAAGTGGTGAGGTTGCTGCCGCACTAGCATTTATGAAGTGGCTAACGTTCTACAGAGTAACATAAGAAGCCAAGCATTCGATGAGGAATCACCTCCAACAAGTCTGCTATCCATCTACTTACGCAAGAATAACACCTATCCTATCCTTGTCCTCCTCTTCGCATCCCAACGAAGAAGAAGCAGTCAAGGCACACACACGTTGATCAAGTTATATTAAGATTATCTCAGTTGTTATTGTCTATGAACAAGGAGTAGGTCTCAAGTCGTCCATAACCGTGGACACGGCTTCTCGAAAAGATTTAACACTGTAGGGGTGTACCAACTGCCCATTACAAGGCTCCGCACGCACACCCATCTCTCTTAGTTGCTACCCATCACAGGCAACCATTTTATGATTTAGTTCCAAGAGATCCGAAACGACAGGTCCCTCTAACTAACAAAGAACAAATCCGGGTGGCCCCCGGGGAGTCGACACCCAATCCAAAAGCTGGCCACGCTCTCGGATCGGACTCTGGCCCTCGCCGTTCGAAGGTGGACCAACAGGGAAACCATGTCTCTGCTGGTCTGGTATGTTTAAAAACTGCGAGGGGATCCACCAAGCACACACACGGGGTTTCAAATGGTAAATCAGCTCGGGCCACCACTAGAAATGTTTGAAGCTAGATAGGTAAGAAAAGGGGACCCCATAAAATCCCACACGCGGTTAGGCACGCTCAGTATTAATACCAATACCCGGAACTTGGATCCTAGGTGACTCGAATGGAACAAAGTGTCGGGGCGGTATAGCCTAGACCTTCCATCCTTCGTCGAATATAGTCAACATTTATAATAATCATATCATCAACAACAATATAATAATGTGATATCCCGAACCAAGGAGTAACAGGGTAACATCGTAGCATCCTAAGCATGCATACTAAGAAGGGGCTGAGCAACGAGCAATAGTAACATAGCAGTACAAGGTTTGCTGGGAGGGGACATCGCTGTATCGAGTTTGAAAGAGCTTGTAAAATTGTGGTAGGATGAAACATCGAACCTATCCTAGACTAGCATGCAAACCGCTGGTTGAAATAGATTGGATCATAAGTAATGTATAGTCCTTGCCTGTTAATAAGTCGGGTTCTGAAGGTGTAGTTGATCGCAAGCTCGTATCGTCTCCGAAAGGATACCCGCGGAAGCACACAAAACGGTAAACACTGGGAAGCAATCAACGAGCAGCATCTATTACTACGAAGCAAACACGAGAAAGCATCAACAAGAAGGCAACACGAGACATCACACCTACCATCGAGAGAGGTTACTAACAATTTAAGTGGAGTACTCGTCACACACGACGATACCGCACATTTAGAATCGGTTCGAGTTGTTTAGCTACAAGTGATCAACAAAGGTTGTTAACATGGCAAGCATAGAAGCATGTCATAGCACACAAACATGGAAAGAGGTGAAGCATAAGGTAAACTATCTATTCTAGTCAATTTAAGTGAGGCACAACCTAAACATGGCATATCACTAAGTGTCGCACAACAATTAAATCATTTGGTACTGTTTTGTCCTAAAATATATTTAAGTTGGTTAACAACAGCAAAAAATAGCATAAACACAAAGTACACGAAAAACTAATCAAGTTACATATAAAGAACATTTTAAACAAAGCAACGGTTAAAAAGTTATTAAAGAAAAAAATTACAGTGGCATGGCATGTAATTAGCAGGAAAACAACATGTAAACAATTGCAAAAAGGGCAAAAGAGCACATTTTATTAATCTACACAAAATTCTAAGCAAGTTTCATATTTAAAGCGTCGTGATCCGAGCTACCATTAAAAATATATAGCTACCGCCACATCGCAACAATTAACAGATAATTAAAAAGCCCAGAAATATATAAAAAAACATGCACTAGCCGAATTTGACCCTACCGGGCCAAGCTGTAAGGCCCGATGTGCGGTACTGTTCCAGATCTAGATGTTTCCATCCAGATCCGGGGACGAAGCACATATCGGTCCCACCGCGACATATGACGAAGTCATATTCCCCGGATTTCCAACATGATATCACAACATTACAGATACAAGGATACAACATCTCATACAATCGGCATACAACTGCCTTAATACAATGCAACAACGGAAGATACATGTCTGGGTACAGACTACAAGCAAATGCCTAGTGGCAAAGAGAAAACATCGATCCCATAACCACACGGCTCTAGGCCCTCCGCCGGGATCCGTCTAACTAGTCGTCGTCGAGTCTCCACGTGAAACCTCGATCACCATACCTGTTGCCGATCAAGAACCCTGAAAAGAGTTTGGGGTACTATCATGAGTACAGAGGTACTCAGCATCCAACTTTAGTGGTCATCTTACCCAGCAAGGACTTTATCACTCGTCATTCTAGGACAACTAGTAGTTTACGGTTAGAAAGGGGTAAGTGGTGAGGTTGCTTCCGCACTAGCATTTATGAAGTGGCTAATGATCTAGAGAGTAAGATAAGAAGCCAAGCATTCGATGAGGAATCGCCTCCAACAAGTCTGCTATCAACTACTTACGCAAACATAACACCTATCCTATCCTTGTCCTCCTCTTCGCATCCCGACGAAGAAGTAGCAGTCAAGGCACACACGCACGTTGATCAAGTTGTATTAAGATTATCTCAGTTGTTGTTGTCTATGAACAAGGAGTAGGTCTCAAGTCGTCCATAACCGTGGACAAGGCTTCTCGAAAATATTTAACCCTGCAGGGGTGTACCAACTGCCCATTACGAGGCTCCGCACGCACGCCCATCTCTCTCAGTTTCTACCCATCACAGGCAGCCATTTTATGATTTAGTCCCAAGAGATCCGGAACGACAGGTCCCTCTAACTAACAACGAACAAATCCAGGTGGCCCCCGGGGAGTCGACACCCAATCCAAAGGCCGACCGCGCTATCGGATCGGACTCTTCCGGCTGGACGAGGTCGGGGTAACTAAACCAACACTATGGATAGCCCTCGAGCTTCCAAGTTTGGATCAACAAAGGAACTCTGTCTCCGCTGGCCCGACTTGTTTGAAAATCTGCTGGGAGCTCACCAGTCACACACACGGTTTTCAAATGGTAAAACCAGATTGGGCCACCTCTAGAAATGTTTGAAGCTAGGTAGATAAGAAAAGGGGACCCCATAAAATCCCACACGTGGTTAGGCACGCTCAGTCTTAAAACCAATACCCGGAACTCGGATCCTAGGTGACTCGAATGGAACAAAGCGTCGGGGCGGGATAGCCTAGACCTTCCATCCTTCGTCGAATATAGTCAACATTTATAATAATCATATCATCAACAACAATATAATAATAAGGTGATATCCCAACCCAAAGAGTAACAGGGTAACATCGTAGCATCCTAAGCATGCATACTAAGCAGGGGCTGAGCAAAGAGCAATAGTAACATAGCAGAACAAGGTTTGCTGGGAGGGGACATGGCTGTATCGGTTTGAAAGAGGCTGTAAACATGTGGTAGGATCAAACATTGAACCTAACCTAGACTATCATGCAAACCGCTGGTTGAAATAGAATGGATCATAAGTAATGTAGAGTCCTTGCCTGTTGATAAGTCAGGTTCCGAAGGTGTAGTCGATCGCAAGATCGCATCGTCTCCGAGAGGTACCCGCGGAAGCACACAAGAGTAAACACTGGAAAGCAATCAACGAGCAAGCATCTATTACTACGAGACAAACACGAGCAAGCATCAACAAGAAGTAACACGAGACATCGCACCTACCGTCGGGAGCGGTTACTAACAATTTAAGTGGAGTACTCGTCACACACGACAATACCGCACGTTTCGAATCGGTTCAAGTTGTTTAGCTACAGGTGATCAACCAACGGTTATTAACATGGAAAATCAAGCAAGCATGGAAAAGCACATGGAAAAGTCAAGAGGTGAAGCACAAAGTGATCTATCTATGCTAGTCAATTTAAGTGGGGCACAACCTAAACATGGCATAACACTAAGTGCCGCACGATGATTAAAACATTTGGTACTGTTCTGTCCTAAACCATATTTTAGGTTGGTTAACAATAGCAAACAATAGCATAAACGCAAAGTACACGAAAAACTAATCAAGTTACATATAAAGAATACCCCAAACGGAGTTACGGTTAAAAAGATATAAGCAAAACAAGTTACGGGCACAAACTGCACAGTTTAGAGCAATGCATAAACAGGTTAATCAATGCAAACATGCTCACAAATGACTTGCAATTAAAGTATACATGGCAGAGAAGGCATGGCAAAAAGAATCATGCAAAAAGGCATCATAGATCAAAAGATATTAAGCAACCAACATGGCATCGCAAAGTAATAGACTTGGAGAAAAACTGAGGTGGCTGTCAAAAACAGCAGCATAGCAACTTTGGAGCTAAATAACTATATGACCAGTAATGCTAACATGAAGATTCAATACATGTAATGAAAGTAGACATGATGCTTAACAATATGCAATTGGAATCACTCAATTCCGATAAACGGTCGCGACACACTCGTCGACCGAAGTTGCAACAAAATAACAGTTTCAGCAACATCAGCACATTAACATCAGGATCACCACTTTGGAGCAAGATTTAATATAGCTAAAGCAGTCAAACATGGCAAGTTAAAGCATGGAAATGAAGTACACATGATGCTTAACACATAGGAGAAAGAATCAAGGCAAAAGGCCTCATGGATTAGTCACAACCATCATGCAAAGTTGCAACAAAATAATAACAACAGCTCATAATAGCAATTTGTAGCAGTTTAACGGCCTAATGCCCTGTTCAGCACACAATTACACAATCAAGATGAGCTCAAATGCAAATGCTCACAAAAAATGAATTAAAGTTCACGCAATTATGAGCAACTTTCGTTTTGGGGGCACGTTCATCGGAGCTACAGATCAACGGGAATTCGGAGCACAAAAAGAAATCAGCAGCAGATTTTTCCAACACTTTGCAAAAATAACAGGGTGCTGGAAAAAAAACAGAGGCGAAATAATAAATAAAAATAAAATAAAAAAAAGGGCTCACCCAAATGGGCCAAGCCCATCTGGCTGGAGAGGGGGGCGCTCAGGCTGGGCTGGCGGATCTGGAGGGAGGTGGGCCGCGGTGGCCTGGTGGAGGGGCGGCTGGGCCAGGCTGGCGAGGTGGGCCGCTGGGCGCTGGCAGGAGGTGGGCCGGCCCACCATGGCGCGAGGTGGCGGCGGTTGCCCGATCCCGATCGGATCGGGGCCGCGGTGGCGGCTAGCGGCGCCGGAGCTCCGGTGGGACGCGACGGCGACGGTTGCAGGGCGGCTGGGATGGCCGGGATCCGGGCGGGGGGTGGCGTGTGGAGGCGGATCCGGAGGCGGTGGAGGGCAGGCAGGCGGCGACGGGGCCCCGGGCGACGGAGGAGGCCGTCGGGCGGTGCGGTGAGCTTCGGCTCGATGCGGCCCTGGCGCTCGGCGCGGTTCCGGCCATGGCTGCGAGGGGAGAGGACAGGGGAGGTGAGGAGGAGAAAGGAGAGATGAGAGGGAGGCCGCGATGGGGCTGCTCACCGGAGGCGCGACGCGCTCGCCGGCGGCCGGCGGGAGGAGCTCTGAGGCGGCGAGGGTGCGACCTCCAGATGGGCTTGGCGGGCCCAGGACGGCGGCGGCGGGCCCGGCGCGGCCCGGAGTAGACTGGGAGGCTGGCTGGCTTCGTTAGGCAGATCTGGGCCATCAGATCCTAGATCTGACGGTCTGGATCTGATGGGGGCTAGGGTTTCGGCTGGTGGAGAGCTATTGGGCAGATTTGGGGACTTTTAGAGGGGGGTGGCTGCAAATTTTTACTTAGGGAAACCCTAATTGGCTGGTTTGGGAGTTGGGGGTCATTATATAGGCAGGTTGGCTAGCTGGTTTACGCAAACACCCTCGGTACCCCTCTCGCGTGTCCGGTAATCGCGTTCGTGATCGCCGAAGTTGCATACGGACACCGATTCCGACGAAACTTCGACCCACGCGCTCAGCGCGTCGAGCTATTCGATCGTACCTCACTGCGGTGACATTCCGACAACATTTTTCGGCGCCCCATAAAATAATCCGTTTATTAAATAAACGGGGTTTTCGATCCGGTGGCGATGGCTGGTCCTGTGCCGGTTGCGACGGTGCTCGGGTGAAATCCTGGTGTCGCAAAGTCGTGTGCCGTGGTGGAAAGGGGTCGGTCACGCATCCGATACGAGAATAGGGGGAGAAAAATAATCGCCGATCGATAAATCGGGGATGCAAACACTGCAAACAAATCAGACAATCAAACAATTCACGCCGAAAACAAAAATTTTAAATTTTGCAAAAACTGGGCTGTTACACAAGCCCACCCGGCGCAGCAGAAAAAAAAACAAATTAAACAAATTAAGAAAAAGGAGCAGGCTCACCCTAACGGGCCGTGGCCCAGTCGGTCGGCGATTGGTGGCTGGGCCGCTGGACGCGAGGAGGCCGGCTGGGCTCGGCCCACCTGGCCACAGCGGCGGTTGGACGCCGGCTCGTCCTGCAGCAGCGGCGGCTGGCCTCCTGGCCGGCGGCAAGCTCCGGTATGGGAGGAGGCACGGCGGGCGGCTGGGACCGGATCTGGTGAAGGGGAGGGTGCCAGTGTCTAGGGCGGCGCGGGCTCGTGTTCCAGGCGGCGAGGAGCTTCGAAGCAGAGGCCATGGGGCCGTCGGCGACCTGCAGCGGGGAGGAGAGGGAGCAGGTCAGGGAGACTAGGAACAAGATAAGAGGAGGAGAGGGAAGGAGAGGCCACGGGGAGGAGGGGGCTCACCGGCCGGAGCGGAGGCGCGGGCGCGTGGGCTCCAGGGTGGAGGCGGCTCGGGAGCTCTCGGGCGTGTGGCTTCCAATTGGTGACATGGCAGCTCGGGAGCCCTCCGATCTGCGATCCGACGGTTCTGGGCTGCCCAGGGGCTAGGGGTTTTTGGGCGAAAATTAGAGCAAATCTGGGGGTGTGGCTGCAATATTTGGCTAGGGAAACCCTAGAAAGATGTGGGAGTGTGGTGGTCTTTATATAGCCCAGGTGGCTGGCAGTTCTCAAAAACATCCCCGGTTTTTCTCTCGTGCGCGCGGTGTTTACGTTTCTGACCGCCGGGGGTACGCAGGACCTCCAATTCGGGCAAAACTTCGAACTGCGCGATCAGCGCGTCGATCCGGATGCGTTCAACTCGCGCTGGAACCGTTCCGAGAATACTTTCCGGCGCGCTATAAAAATAACCCGTTTAATTATTAAACGGGGTTTTCGTTCCGTTGGCTTCGGCTCGTCTGGTGCGGGTTTTCGCGACGGTGATCAGGTGAAACCCGGTGTCACAAAGGTCGAGTGTCGAGGTGGCAAGGGTCGGTCTCCGTCCGGTACAAGATAAGAGGGGGAAAATAATCGCCGATCGATAAATCGAGGATGCAAACACCGCAAACAAATCAGACAATCAAACAATTCACGCCGAAAACAATTTTTTTAATTTTTTGCAAAATCTGGGCTGTTACAGTTCTTTATCATCTATGTTGAAGGTGACCTTTCCTTTATTGCAATCAATTATGGCACCTGCGGTGTTAGGAAAAAGTCTACCAAGAATAATGGACATGCTCCCATCCTCGGGCATGTCAAGCACAAAAAAATCAATAAGAATTAAACAATTAGCAACTATCGCGGGTATAGTCATGACAATAGATATAGGGGTGTAATAGGAGCTAAATGAATCTGTATGTAAAGTGGTTGACGCAGGGGAAATTATACAGGTTAGGCCTCTCCTAAGAGATAAAAACCTTAATCCTGTCCCAGGATTACTGGGGTGTTCTTGCTCAGAGTTTGAGAAAAAGTGTTGCGCGTGCCCATACTGGATGAGGGGGGAGGCTTATATAGAGTGCACCTCTGCCCCTTCAATGCCTCAGTTAATGGGTCTTAATTACAAGGTTAAATGCGTATACTAAATACAGGAAACAATATCTTCATTACTGCTAACAAAGGAGGAGAAACGCCCATGCTCTTGAATGCTTCACGCCCGTTGCGTTCCTATCTTCCGAGTAACGAACAGCTCGCCGGTCCCCTTCTCCGAGTAACTAACTACTCGGATCTTGTTTGCTTTCCGAGTAACTGATTACTCGGAGATGGTCTCTTCTTCCGAGCAACGTATTACTCGGAGACACTATGAATTGAGCTTCTGAGTTTGATAAAGCTATGTAATCTTTAACGGTCTTTTCTATTTTATTGCGTGTGTTTGAGAGCCAAAGGGCTTGAGGGTACCCCTTGGTTTCCACTTCCTAAGGGCATACCTTTGGTGTGATCACGACAGTAGCCCCGAAGTGCTTTCGGGTGCTCGCGATTGAGGTAGCTGACATTTGTCAGATTTCATGAGGTATGTAAAGGTTAAACTCAATAAGAGGCCCGGAAGGACTTTATTGACATTTGAACTTTTCCCTCGAGTGTGGGTTGGGCAGGAAAAAGGAAAAATCTGGCTACACTCAAGCGTCTCTCGGAAGAGGTGGACTGAGGCCTCGGAAGGCGTGTCTTGGAGTGAAAGGCCTTAAACTCCATACAAACCAGATTTGTAAAGTTCGATATCCTAAAGCATCGTAATGAGCCCTAGGTCATACCACATGGTATATCGATTATTTACCCCCTGCGCCGGGTCATACTAGTGGTCTGGCATTCTTCGTCAGAGACGAACCATTAGCGAATTAACTACTCGGACTTTTACTTAAGTAGTTGGTGAGTACAAGATTTTTCGTTTGCAGTGAGCTTCAAGAACATAAGTTTTTCATGATTAGCTTACTTAGCTTCAGGTGGTTCCCCCCTGTCGCTGTTCCGAGTTACCGGAGCCTCACTTGCGTTTCTTAGCGTTCGGCGTGACAGCTTACTCAGTCGTTTTGGGGGTTCAATAATTTCTTCTGAGTGATGAATTACTCGGAGAGTTTTTCCAATGGATGTTGTATTTGGTCTTGAAATGTTGACGTAAATTCTTCCGAGTAGGCTGTTACTCGATGCGGTGTTACATGCCTTCCGAGAAGTCGGTATGGTCTCGGGCTTCGAATCGAAATCTGATTCGGTTTTAAATGAAGAGGATCTTGTCTTGTCAGAGAATCTTCTCGTCAAGGTAAGTGGACATCTGTCAGGCCTGTCTCCTCGATTCCCGCGGAGGTCTTTTAGGATAATCATTAACCGCCATATGGGGGAGTTGGACGGATTATGCGGAAGTGGAGCGAATTATGGGGGAGGCAACCGGCAGGCCCGCGATAGGCTGCGGATCTGACACGTGGCGGTTGCCATCCTAAGCTATAAACCCCCCTCCCCTCGCGGATCAAAACAAATCTGGGGTCTTCTTCCTCTCGAGGCCTCCGCTCTATCTTTCTCTCTCTCTCCCGTGTTCTTGCTTCCAGCGCCGGGGAGTTCTTCCTATTCCTCGCCGGTTGTTCGCTGCTCCTCCGCCACCGCCGGGACGATGTCTGCCGGAGAATGGCTCCCGTCGATCGTGAAGGAGGACTAGTTGCTGGGGTACCAGGACGCTGGCCTGGTTCCTCGCGAGGGCTACCGTCTTCCCGCTCCTGGAGAAGACGAACCCCTTCCACGGGATGGTGAGCGAGTCATCCTTCTTTCGCACGTAGATCGTGGGTTTTCTCTCCCCCTGCATCCTTTCTTTTTAGTTTTTTTGGCCTTCACGGGCTCACATCTTCATCACGTCGTTCCCAATGCCATTACCCTTCTTTCTAGTTTCTTCACCCTCGGTGAGGTTTATTTGGGAATAGAGCCTCACTGGCATCTCTTTCGAACTATATACACCATTAAGCCCCAAAAGGCTAAGAAATACGGGGAGGGTGGCGGTATGGAATTCAATCACCTGTGCAGTGGCCTGTTTTTGTCTCGAAAACAAGGGTTCAATATTTTGCTTCCATCTTGCCAGATTCTGTGAAGAATTGGCAGAATAGTTGGTTTTACTGTAAGGTGGTGGAGGAACCGGGGGTGCGCACACTGCCTCCCTACTCAGACGTAAGGCTGACCAGTTCCAAGGGTTGGAATCCTCGGCTCACCAATGCCGAGAAGGAGAAGGTGCTCCCCTTGATGCGTGAGATCATAAGGTTGAAGAAGAACGACCTAGATGCCATGGATCTGATTGCCACGTTTGTTATTCGGAAGATCCAGTCTCTCCAAGCTAGGGATCGGGGGATGTGGACGTACTCCGGGCTGCAGGATGACACTCGGAATAATAGATCCGAGATGAGCATGGACGAATTTGAGGCCCAAATGAAGATGATCACTAGCGTGACCCATGGTCGTCAGCCAGTGGGCTGAGTGAAACCCCTTAGCAGCGAGAACCCTCCGCCTTTGGTATGTCGTCTTGTATCATATGTGCCTTGGGATGCATTTTCTTGTTTGTTTCTAACTCGGATCCTTTGGGTTTCTTTGTTAGGATTTTTCCCAATTTCATTCTCCCATTCCCCTAGCCCTACAAAATCCCGCCGAGGAGGATGAGGACAGCACTGCTGGCGTGGGGATCGGAGTTGAGGCTGGAGAGGAACTGGAGTCGGAGGTGACTCGTGCTCAGGCGGCGTCCGAGCAGCACTCGAAGAACAACCAGGACCGTGAGTCGGCGCGGGAGAGCCTTACTCAGACTCGCAAGAGGGCCCACCCTCCGAGTGGTGAGGAAGGCAGCGGAAAGCTTTTGTCCCTGGGCTCCAGTCATGGAAAAGTTGCGCCGATGAAAAAGAAGACGCTTGCCACTCTTGGTGGCAGAGAGGCTAACCCCTCGGGGGATGTTGCTGTTGAGAAAGCCAAAGGGGCTGGAACCGGTCCAGCTAAAGTTGTCGTGGCTCCCTTGAGGCGTGCTTTAAAAACTGTTCATAATTAATGCTGCTAGTTCTTTTCAACTCGGTACTTCATTGATTTTTTAGTCTTTTTTAAATATTCCGTTTTGCAGTGTCCGTCCGAGTGGTTCTGAGTCACTTCCCGGGGTTGAGGATCCGGGTGCCGAGGCTTACGAGGATGTCAGCACCTGCGGGGTGACTGACTTTCCTATTATGGATACCATTCTAGAGGATGCTGCGGCTGTCGGTAGGAATTCTCGATCACATATGTTGGTGCTTTTGTTACTGCGATCTCTTGTTTTTGACTATCTGTTATATCTCCCACAGATATGGACATTGATTCTTCTGTAGGTCCAACTCGGACCATGACTGAGCCGGCCGCCACTAGGGCCACTCCTCCTGAAGTGATTATCCTTTGGGGAGAGGTACCACTTGGGTCTGGTCGTCCAGCTGCCAGTAGCTCGTCCGCCCTTCTTGTTGCGCCTGAGGCTCCTATTGAGAAAACTGTTGAGAAAACTTTTGCTATCCCAGCTACTACTCAAAGGGATGAGCCTGCTGCTTTGGCTTCAATTCCAGTTGTTTCCCCAATTGAGAGTGCTATCATCGGTGGCCTAAAGGAGTCCTTGGTGAAGGCTTCTCAATTTGAGCTGCGCTTGCGTGAGCTAGCTTCCGAGGCCGAGCTGGTGAAGTCCAACATGCACGTAAGTACTTATGTAAGTTTTCTGCCCAGTGGGTGTTCGAGTAACTTTCTGGAAGAATTGTAGCTCCCAAGGGTTTGAAACTTCCGCTGAGGAAACTTCTTAGTGTACCCAGTGGGTGTAGCCCCCAAGGGTCCGAGTAGCTTGTAGAAGTTATTCGGAGTCTTTTGTAATGAGGCTAGAGATTAATGGACTTCCGGTGGGAGCACTTCTTAGTGCACCCAGTGGGTGTAGCCCCCAAGGCTCCGAGTAACTTTTGAAGTTATTCGGAGTCTTTTGATGGGATTTTTTATTTTGATGAACCTCCAATGGGAGCACTTCTTAATGCAGCCATTGGGTGTAGCCCCCAAGGCTCCGAGTAACGTTTGAAGTTATTCAGAGTCTTTTGATAGGAGTTTTTATTTTGATGAACTTCCAGTGGGAGCACTTCTTAGTGCACCCACTAGGTGTAGCCCCCAAGGCTCCGTGTAACTATTGAAGTTATTCGGAGTCTTTTGGTAGGAAACCTTGTGTTTACCACTGTTTTTCTTCCCCTTCGTAGGAGGCTTGCAAGCTTGGGTCGGCCTTTGTGAAGTTACAAGAGGAGAACACAGCTGCGAAGAAGGCGTACGAAGTGCTGCTTGAAGAGCACAACAAGCTGAAAAAGCAACATGCTGAGGACAATGGTGAGTGATCCTGGTTTAGAGTTTGTACGTGACCTTGCATTGGTATATTTTTTCTTCCTTTTGTTCTGCTTCATATATCCTATCCTTCTTTCTGGTGTGCTAATGCAGAAGCGGCCAAGAAAGCTTTTGATGCAAAGGTTAAGGAGAACGATGATTTCGTTGCGGAGATGAAGAAAGAGATAGACCAAGCCGAGAAGCGCACCAAGGAAAAGAAGACCTTGGAGAAAAACCTGCACTACTATAAAGAGGCTGTGAAGGAGAATGAGGCCACCATCGCAAAGCTTGAGTATGATCTAGACAAAATGTCCGAGCTGCGTACCAAGGAGGAGGAGGACCACAAGGCCGGGCTGGAGGCAACTCGGAAAGCTGTGAGAGCGGCTGAGGAATATTGCGCTGGGAGGTTTGCTGTCTTTAGCGAGACTATATCTGGTAAGCTGTGTGGTATTTTTGTTGAGAACGTTTGGTATCATGCCAGTCTGGCGTTTACTAATCTTGTGTTGTTGTAGCATATGGTACCGACCCGGATGCGGAGCAGGCTCAGATGGCGAAATTTGCTGAGATGATGAAGAGGGACAATTATACGCCAGTGACCATGGAGTTTTCTATTGCCCGAGGGTTGCTGACTATGAGGTGCGTGAAGGCCAAGAGGTTTGCCGAGGAGTTCATGGGTGCTTCTCTCGCGCTAAAGAGCAAGCTAGCACTTGGCGAGGGGAGTCGGGTGAAGCTTGACACAGTTGTCCCCATCCTACAAGCAGCTGGAAACGGTATGCGGCGCGGAGTGGTGCAAACTATGCTCTGGCTCTGACTAAAGCCAACTTTCCTGAGCTAGTCCATAATCTTTAGAGGGTTGGTGGTGGTGATCCTAAAGAGGGTCAAAGCTGCACCACCTTTCTTTCTCGATATGCCGAGACTGCCAGTCGGATTGCGCTGATGCCTGACCTAGACTTCTTTGTGGAGACGACTGGTATGACAAGCAAGTCGGACGAAGCTGGCGAAGAATGAGAAATCTTAGTTGGTGTGGAGCGTCACAAAATTCTATGAAATTTTCCTCGGGATGCCGAGTGGATCTGTGATGAATTTCGCCGTTGATGTTGTGCCCTGGGCACTAGATATTCTTTTGCTTAAGCTTATCTATGCGTGCTTCTGAAATGGTCATCTTGTTGCAGGTACTTAGAAAGAAATTTCTAAGTTCTTGTCCGAGCTGTGGACAGCTCGGATGAAAACCTGATTTAAAGCGCTAAGGAGCCCCAAGTCTTCAAAGACTCGGTGAATGCTTAGGAAAAAAAATTCTAAGCTTTTCGTCCGATCTCCGCACAGCTCGGATGAAAACTTGGTTTAAAGCGTTAAGCAGCCCCCAAGTGTTTAGAGACTTGGTGAGTACTTAGGGAAAAAATTCTAAGCTTTCGTCCGAGCTGTGCACAGCTCAGATGAAAACCTGATTGAAAGCGTTAAGCAACCCCCAAGTCTTCAGAGACTTGGTGAGTACTGAGGAAAAAAATTCTAAGCTTTCGTCTGAGCTGCGCACAGCTCGGATGAAAACCTGATTGAAAGCGTTAAGCAGCCCCCAAGTCTTCAGAGATTTGGTGAGTACTTAGGAAAAAAATTCTAAGCTTTTGTCTGAGCTGCGCGCAGCTCGGGTGAAAACCTGATTTTGAATAACAGTTAAAAAATACAGAGGTTGGACAAGACGCGTTGTTGTACCAAACAATATCTTATTCACGTCTTACAACTGCACTCATGCATAGAAACGAACGCAACAACTGGGCGTTCCATGCATGAGGCTCCTATATATTATTAGTTAAATCATACAACCGATAAGTTCTGTTGCGCAATACCCTAGAGATGACGTAGGGCCATTTCCATGGGGGAGCTAATTTATGATCCGAAGTCTGCTTGATACGCAATACCATGTCGCCTTCTTGGAATGAGCGAACTCGGACGTGTCGGTCATGATATCGGCGTAGGTCTTGCTGATAAAATACTGAGCGGGTGAGAGCTAAGTTCCGCTCTTCTTCCAAGAGATCAACACCATCTTGTCGTGCAGCTTCGGCTTCAACTTCAGTGTACTGTCTTACTCGGGGGGCGTTGTGCTTGAGGTCACTCGGAAGAACCGCCTCTGATCCGTAAACGAGGAAGAAAGGGGTTGACCGAGTGGAGCGATTAGGTGTTGTCCTCAATCCCCATAGGACCGAGGGGAGCTCATTGACCCAAGCGACTGCTGCTTCCTTCAATTCCCGAAGGAGACGGGGCTTGATTCCTTTGAGTATTAGCCCATTTGCTCGTTCAACTTGGCCATTGGATTGGTGGTGTGCTACTAAGGAAAAATTAACCTGAATACCATTACTCCAACAGAATTCCTTGAACTCGGCTGAGTTGAAGTTTGACCCATTGTCCGTGATGATGTCATGTGGCATGCCGAAACGATGTATGATGCCTTGTATGAAGCTAACTGTTGTGGCTGAGTCTAAGCCTTTGATGGGTTTTTCCTCTAACCATTTGGTGAGCTTGTCCACTACGACTAAGATGTGGGTAAAACCATATTTGCCTGTTCTCAATGGTCCGATCATATCAAGCCCCCATGCTGCGAATGGCCAGGCTAGGGGGATTGTTTTCAACTCGGAAGCTGGTTTATGGGGTTGGTTGGCATAAAATTGACATCCTTGGCAATGGTCCACAATATATCGAGAATCGCTGAGGGCTTGAGGCCAAAAAAACCCAGCTCGGAAAGCTTTTGCCACTAGTGTCCGACTTGAGGCGTGGTGGCCACAGTCGCCTGCATGGATTTCTTGCAAGATACAGCGGCCTTCGTCCTCGGAAATACATCGCTGAGGCAGCTGAGTGATGTTGTTTCTGTACAAATCTCCATTGATCACCAAGTAGGATTTAGATTTACGAACAATCTGCTTGGCCTCTATTTCATCTTCTGGCAACTCTTGCCTTTGCAAATAAGATTAGATTGGGAGTGTCCACTTGGGAGGAATAACTTCCACATCGAAAATCATGTCAACTACTGCAGGTATATCCTCCTTGTTGGGTATGTTTTTGTCAGGCATCATTTCTGGATCTGCCTCCAGGAAAGGATCTTCTTTAACTGTTGGAGAGTGCAAGTGTTCCAAGTAAATTCCAGATGGGATCTGACTCCGAGTAGAGCACAACTTGGCCAGGTCGCCTGCTGCCTGATTCTTAATCCTTGGAATATGATGGAGCTCTAGCCCATCAAATTTTTTCTCCAATTTTCTCACTGCTACACAGTAGGTTGTCATGACTGGACTCCGAATGTCCCATTCCTTCATTACTTGATTTATCACCAAGTCTGAATCTCCGAATACCATCAGCCTCCTGATTCTGAGTGAAATAGTCATTCTCAGACCAGACAAAAGGGATTCATACTCAGCCTCGTTATTTGTTGCTGGGAAATGTATTTGGAGAACATATCTCATCTCATCTTTCCTTGGTGAAACTAGTACCACTCCCGCTCCTGCTCCATTCAGCATCTTGGATCCATCAAAAAACATTGTCCAATGCTCTGGTGTTGGCTCTGTAGGGTTTTGGACTTCAATCCACTCGTCCAAGAAACTCACCAATGCTTGCGACTTGATTGCTTTTTTGGGTTGGTAATGGAGGTCATAGGGTAGAAAATCCAAACTCCATTTTGCGATTCTTCCCGTTGAATATCAGTTGTTCATGATCTCTGCAAGAGGAGCTTCTGATACTACTGTGATGGAATGGTCTTGAAAATAGTGTGCAAGCTTTTGTGATACCAAGTATATTCCCATTATAGCTTCTAGTAGTGAGGATATCTTTGCTTGGATGGTGTGAGGACCTCGGAGATGAAGTACACAGGTCTTTGTACCTTCTGTGCCTTCCCTTATTCTTCTCTTTCCACCACTATAGCTACGCTGACAGCTCGGCTTGTGGCTGCAATGTACAATAAGAGTGGTTCTTTTTCTTGAGGTACTGCAAGGACTGGCCGAGTTTATAGTTGCTTCTTGAGCTCTTCAAAGGCTATTTGAGCTTCTTCAGTCCAAACGAAATTCGGCTGAGAGGTAGGGAGGTAGGGCTTTCTCTCCAAGTCTGGAAATGAATCGCCTGAGTGCTGCAAGGCAGCCCGTTTAACTTCTGGACATCTCGGAGCTGCTGAGGTGGCTCATGTTCTGGATTGCTGCAATTTTTTCGGGGTTAGCTTCTATCCCACGCTCGGAGACCATAAATCCGATTAGTTTCCCTGCTGGTACACCGAAGACACATTTCTCAGGGTTAAGCTTGATATTATAGGCTCGTAGGCTCTGAAAGGTTTCAGCCAAGTCGGCTAACAAACTGCTTCCCTTAGCCGACTTGATCACAATATCATCCACATAGACGTAAACATTTCTGCCAATTTGCCAGATCAAATAGTTCTGCATCATACGTTGATATGTGGCTCCTGCATTTTTAAGCCCAAATGGCATCGTGGTGTAATAAAAATATCCAAATGGGGTTATGAATGCTATTTTAAGTTCTTCTCGTTCATATAATCGGATTTGATTATAACCCGAGTACGCATCGAGGAAACATAATCTCTCGCAACCCGATGTGGAATCCACAATATGGTCAATGCGAGGAAGAGGGAAATGGCCTTTTGGACAAACTTTATCGATGTGACGTAAATCAACACAAGTTCTCTCCAAGTTTTATCTTTCTTCGGAACCATTACAAGATTTTCTAACCACTCCGAGTGGAAGGTTTCCCTAATGAATCCAGCTGCCAATAGTCTGGCTACTTCTTGTCCGATGGCCTTCCTTTTCTCGGAATAAAACGCCTAAGGGACTCTTTCGCCGATCTTTCCTTTGGATCAACTTGTAATTTGTGCTCAGCCAACCCCTTGGGATTCCAGGCATATCAGCAGGCTTCCATGCAAAGATATCCTAATTCTCACGGAGGAAGTTGATGAGCTCGAGTTCCTATTTGGGATCCAAGTCGGTTACAATATTGGCGTACTTGTATTTATCGGTGGGATGTATCTGCACCCTCTTGGTTTCTCCGGCTAACTCAAACGAAGATGTTTTCTTTGGTTGCAGTAGCTCGGATGAATCACCAGCTTTCTTTTACTCAGCCATATCGACTTCAGCCATTTGTTGATCAACTATCAGCGATCCTTTCTGCAATAATTCTTCATCTTTCTTGTAATCTCCCGAGATGGTGATCACTCCATGTGGGCTAGGCATCTTCAGTTTCAGATAGATGTAGCATGGAATGGCCATGAACTTTGCATAGGCTGGTCTTCCGAGTAGGGATGATAAGCACTCGGGAAGTCCACTACCTCAAAGATGATCTTTTCTTTCCGGAAATTATTCGGAGTACCAAAAACCACATTGAGGGAGATCATTCCAAGTGAGTGTGCCTTTTTTCCCGGGATGATTCCATGAAATTCCAGATAGCTTTTGCGAAGCTTGGAAATTGAAATTTTCATACTCTTCAAGGTGTTGGCATATAGAATGTTTATTCCGCTGCCTCCATCCATCAGGAAATTTCTCAGCCTAAAGTTTCCATTCCCAGTACCGACAATCAGAGCATGCCTTCCTGGGTGAGGGATATGGGGAGGGTGATCCGACTGGTCAAAGGTGATCGGGGTGTCGGCCCACTTCATGTAACTCGGAGTTGATGGGGCTGCCGAGTTGACCTCTCTAAACCGTATCTTATCGACTCTCTTTGACTCCCGACCTGCGAAAACAACTAGCACTCCGTCTTCTCTTGGGAAACCTTCGTTGTCAAGGTCTGGGCTTGCTGCCTTCTTCTTGCCCGTGTCTTTCTCCTGCTGAGGTCCTGTCTTTGCGTTCTGAGATGCTCTCCGGATCAGACGACACTGCCGAGCTGTATGCTTTGGGAGAATTAACTTTCCTTCAGAATCTCGGGTTGTATGAAGAGGACAGGGCTGATCTAGGACCTCGTCGTCATTTGACGACTTCTTTTGACGTGGCTGCCACTCCTTCCGGGCCTAACCTTTGCTATGAATTCTTGAAGCATTTGCTGATGCAACCAACTCTGCGTCCGTTGGGGCATCTTCTAATTTTTGCTTGTTGTTGCCTCCCGTCTTCTTCTTCGGGTTAGGCGCCGAGCTATTGCGTCCTCGGTGCTGCTGGGGTTTTTGGCGAATCTTTTCTTCACCATTGGCATACTTATTTGCTATCTCCATCAATCTTCCGAGTGAGGTAACATGGGGTGATCTTGCCAACTTGAGACTCAGTTCTCAGTATTTGACTCCTTGCTTGAAAGCATGTATGGCTTGGAACTCGGAGACTCCCTCTACCGAGTTGTGAAGTGTGATCCATCTCTAGATATAATCTCGGGTGGGTTCGGTATTTCCTTGCACACATAGTTGTAGCTCAGTCAGCCCTTTCAAGATCTTTCAAGATCTTTCCAAATCCAAATCTCGGGTGGGTTCTGAAATTCTTGATGAAAACTCTTTCAATATCTTCTCAAATACAAATAATGCTGGGGGGAAGCTGGTTCAACCATGTCCGAGATGAGCCTTCTAGCATCAAAGGAAGATGCATCATGGCTATCTCATCTCCTCCGCCTCTGATTTGCACAACTATTCTGTAATCATCTAGCCATGTTTGTGGCTTGGCATCACCTCGGTACTTGTCTACTCCCTGAGCTATCCGTAAGTGAGGAGGAATCGGAGTGGACCGAATTCTCTCGCTGAAGCAAACTGGCCCCGTAGTCATTGAGGGACGAGCCTGATCTTCCCGATGAGACCTAGCATGATCAACTGGGATCTGCACCAGATGACTCCGGGCATCGTCTTTGACGTCAGCATATCGGTTGCCTTGATAACCAGCTCGGTGTTGATGAAAATCTTCTCTCCGAGGAGCGCCTCGATCAGACCTGTGAACCTCATAGTTATCTGGTCTTCTGTATTCTGCGTGCCGATACTGATCTTGGTGGTAATCTCCTCGGGGGTCATTTCTGCGCCGAGGGGATTTGTTCCTATTTCTTCGTGCTTCACCATAAGGCGTATGTACTGACTGCGACGTTCCTGCGGGAGGAACCTGAGAATGGACTCGCTGCTGTGATTGACTGACTGCAGCGTTTTGATCTACTGCGGCTTGCAACAAGAACGCCAAATGCTGAATCCCCTCCGCTGTCGATCCACTAGGCTGCAGAGAGTTTGCAATCCGAGTTGCAGCTATGAGATTTTCTACTGGAGTTCCCATAGCTCGGAAGGGTTCTCGTCCTTGCCCTCGCAGCTGCCGACTTGTTCTTCTTTGCTTGAGCCGAGCGACTTCTCGAGCCTGACGCTCTAAGGTGTTCTCCAGCTCCGCTAAACGCTCCCTCTCGGCCAGGTTGGTTAACCTAGCCACCTCCAGGACTCGTCCTTCCGGAGTACTTGTATCAATGGGAGTGTTCAACAGACGCTCTGCCGCCTCTTCCTCCTCCCGTTCTTCCTGAGTAAGAGGCCGAGGCTGCCGACTTGACCCTCCGATTTCCATCCTCCGGAAGGCAGACGTGCACCAAGTCGGCTCACGACCCTCAACCCCAGATGGGCTGTGAGCTTCATCCCGATCTGCATCAGCTCAGCCTGGTGATGGTTGCGCTAGAGGTGTTTCAGCCATGCAGACTTCTTCCACTATGATCGGGGCGCCGCTACTACCCTCTTGCTCCTCCTCAGGCTCTGGGTCTGACGCAGCCATGCCTTCTTCTTCAGCCGAGTTTAATAGATGCAAAAGAGACGTCGATGGGCCTTCTCTCGCAATAATTCATCAAGGGCTCTCTGGGCCGACTCAACCGAGTCGATGACCGCCACCTACTACACCTTGACTTGTTTGTTGACATGAGGAGCGCGTGGACGACCCGAACGCTTCTTCTTGTGGAGGATGGATAAAGGAGCCGATGCCTGACGATGAGCCAATAGCTAGAGGTGCAAGGCCCCCGAGTCTTCAGCTCGGAAGTGGACACTGCCTCTCGAAGGTAGCAATTGCGCCTGGAGCGGCAAGTCCGCCAGCCAGGTGGAATCATTAGCCACGAAGGCCAATGATCCGAAGTAAAACATCTCACCGATGATGAGCTCGGAGCCCTGAATCGATGAGGAAGATGAAGAAAATGCCATCTCTACGATCGCCGATCAACTCGGCCCCATGGTGGGCGCCAACTGTCTTGGGTATAGTCCTGACAATAGATATAGGGGTGTAATAGGAGCTAAATGAATCTGTACATAGATTGGTCGCAGGGGAAATTAGACAGGTTAGGACTCTTCTTAGAGATAAAAACATTAATCCTGTCCCAAGATTACTGGGGTGTTCTTGCTCAAAGTTTGAGAAAAAGTGGTGCGCGTCCCCATACTGGATGAGGGGGGAAGCTTATATAGAGTGCGCCTCTGCCCCTTCAATGCCTCAGTTAATGGGTCTTAATTACAAGGTTAAATGCGTATACTAAATACAGGAAACGGTCTCTTCATTACTGCTAACAAAGGAGGAGAAACGCCCTTGCTCTTGAATGCTTCACTCCCGTTGCGTTCCTATCTTCCGAGTAACGAACAGCTCGCCGGTCCCCTTCTCCGAGTAACTAACTACTTGGATCCTGTTTTCTTTCCGAGTAACTGACTACTCGGAGATGGTCTCTTCTTCGGAGTAACGTGTTACTCGGAGACACTGTGAATTGAGCTTCTGAGTTTTATAAAGCTATGTATTCTTTAACGATCTTTTTTATTTTATTGGGCGTGTTTGAGAGCCAAAGGGCTTGAGGGTACCCCTTGGTTTCCACTGGCTAAAGGTATACCTTTGGTGTGACCACGACAACAACTTCAACGGGAACATCCTCACAAATACCTATCGGGACGGCTGTTGATTTGTCAGCCATTTGAAGAGAGATATCTGTAGGGATTATCTTATCTAAACATAGCCTTTTATAAAGAGAAAAAGTCATAACACTCACCCCTACTCCGAGATCACATAAGGCAGTCTTGACATAATTATTTTTTATGGAACAAGGAATGGTGGGTATACCTGGATCACCAAGCTTCTCGGGAATCTAGCCACTAAAAGAGTAGTTAGCAAGCATAGTAGATATTGCCTCATTAGAGACTTTTCTTTTATGAGTAACAATATCTTTCATATATTTAGAATAAGGAGGTAACTTGATAGCATCAGTCAAAGGAATTTGAAGAAAAAGAGGCTTCATCCATTCACAAAATTTATTATAATGCTCTTCTTCTTTAGATTTGAGAGACTTGCCTGGAAAGGGCATGGGTTTCTGTACCCATGGTTCTCTTTCCTTCCCATGTCTTCTTGCGATGAAGTCTTTTCTTGTGTATTTCTTGCGTGTATCGGGTGCTTCTTCTTCTCGCACCTTGGGAGGATCATTCTTCTCCTTTTTATTTTCTTCGGGTTCAGCACCGTCTTTAGTTTCAGCATCGGAGGTAGATATGTTGTTAGGATCAACATCAGGTTCTTCACTTGTAATAGGATCACTGTAATTGTCAGCTTCCTTGCGTTTCTTCTTATTCTTTTTCTTCTTTGGAGAGATAACAATCACGTCTTCTACTTGCACTTGAGAATCTTGCTCGATCCTCTACGGATGCCCCTCAGGATAGAGTGGGTCCTGGGTGTGTGTTCCACCCCTGGTCTTGATGCCATAAGCTTGTATGTCCTGTTTGGCATTGTTAGAAAGAAAATACTTTTTCACATTAGAAATTTGTTCAAGCTGAGTTTGAACCATATGAAAATGCTTAACAAGACATTTAACATCATTAAATGTTCTTTCTAGAACACCAAGAAAACTTTTGATAGCAAGAGAATTATCATGTAACTGAATTTTTATTCTCCTATTAAAATTGTCTTGCTTAATAATAAAATTATCAAGCTCATCTAAGAATTGGTCGGGAGGCTTACCTTTAGGGATATCACTTTCAGTAAAGTCTAGTAGAGAGTGTACCTCTACCAAGGGAGGATGAGTAGTAGGCTCACACAACTTCTCGATAGGCGGTAGATTCTTCACGTCTTCGGATTTAATGCCCTTCTCCTTAATAGACTTATTTACTTCTTGCATATCTTCGGGGCACAGAACAAGCATGCCCCTCTTCTTTGGTGGTGGAGGTGGTTGAGGGACGGACCAGTCTTCATGGTTCTCGGCAATCTTGCCCATTAATTCTTCAGCATCGGTTGGTGTTCTTTCCCTGAAAACACAACCAACACAACTATCCAGATAGGACCTGGATTCATCGGTTAGGCCAGCATAAAATATATCAAGTAACTCATTCTTTGGGACTTCATGTCCCGGTCTAGCCTTGATTAGGTCACAATACCTCCCTCAAGCTTTAGGTATGTGCTCATCCTGCAACTGTTTAAAATTATAGATTCTTTGCAAAGCAGCATGTTGCATATGAGCGGGAAGATATTTATCAACAAAAAAATGCACTAAGTCCTGAGGACTCTCAATGGAACCATAGGGTAGTGCATCGTACCAGGATTTGGTGTCTCCCTTCAAAGAAAAAGGAAAAAGCTTGGCCACATAGGATTTTCGTATCTTTTCATCAGTAGTTAATAGGTCACCTAACTCAGCGAGTTTGGTCAGGTGAGCTATAGCATCATCATTCTCTCTGCCATAAAAAGGGTCAGCCTCGACTGTAGATATAAGTGAAAGATCAACAGAGAAATCATAATCAGGATCAGTGATGCATATAGGAGATGTGGAAAAATTTAGGATCAGGAATATTCTTGTTCTTCATGGAGTGCTTTTCAAGCAGCTCCTTAATAGTATCAGGGTCAGAGCCGGTACACTCTCTGAGTTCCCAGGAAAGATCATCATCAAGAGTAATATAATCATCATCAAGGAGTATCTCCTTGAGTTCATCTAAAGTTGGGTAACCAAAGGTTTTGCGAGTAGGAACATAGGTAGCAGGAGTCTCGGTCTCGGGTTCTGCTGCAGCCTTAGCAGTCTGAGTTTCAATATAGTGACCAAGAAAATTATCATCATCAAGAGTAGTGTAAGCATCATCAAAAGTATCGGACATAGTAACAGACTCAGTAGAAGTAGCATGTGGTGTAGCGGTGAAGCAAACTTACTTATAACGGAAGGTGAATCAAGCGTAGCACTGGTACTCAGAATGGTACCTTCTCTTGTAGTGGATGGTAGGATCAGAACCTTGGGGTCACCTTTCTTACCCATAGCGGATGAAGTGTGGTAGGAAGCATACTTCAAGTATACTTGTAAATATTGCTATGGTCCCCGGCAACGGCGCCAGAAAATAGTACTTGATGACCCTCAACTGTAGGGGATCGATTGTAGTGTTCTCGCGGGTAAGTTAACCCAATTTATTGATTCGACACAAGGGGAACCAAAGAGTATTTATAAGATTTGGCAGTTGAGTTGCCAATTCAACCGCACCTGAAATATGATTGCTTGCAACAAAGTATTAATAGCAACTGCGATATGATAGCGATAGTAAAACATCGAAAAGTAACAACTAGTGACCAGTAGGATTAAAACACTGTAAGCTAGGGATATGGATGGTCGGGCGCTGCATGAATAAGAATGAACATGTAATAGATTCTAACACGGGGCAAGGCACACAGAAAAGAAATGATCATCTAGGAAAATATCAAACATTAGGCATGTATCCCGTAGGTAGTTGTGCGTGTTTGCAATAAGAACTTGCACAACATCTTTTGTCCTACCATCCTGCTACGAACGGGGCCAAAAGGAACTTATGGAGATTAAGGTGCTCCTGTCAAAGAGCACCGGAACAAAGCAATAAACTCAATGGATACATGGAATCCTCAAATTATGGGCCATCCCCTTTGGTGTCCCAAGATGTCACCTTTGGGATCGCCAGTTCCGGACCATAATAGGTGCATACAACTCATAGATAGGATCTCGAACATAATTAAACTCATGAAACACAAGTGGTTCCGATATGAAAACATGGCACTCGGGCCCAAAGTGACAAGCATTAAGAGCAACAAGTTGGAGGAAAGATGATAGACACCAAAATAGATGATAGGCAACATGCCCCCAACAATCTGACGAACTATTACATGATCAATCTCATCCAATCCCTACTATCCCTTTGCCTACAGCAGGGAATTACTCACACATGTGAAGAGAATTCATGGAGGAAGGATGGAATGGTGATGGTGATGACGATGGCGACGATCTCCCCTCTCCGAAGGCCAAATCAGCCTCCAGATTATCCCTCCCGAAGAAGAACAGAGGGTGGCGGTGGCTCCGCGACGGGTTCTGGAAAATCGTCTTCTGGTTTGGAGTTTCCCCGTCACGAGAATAAATAGGAGTCGAAGTAGGGCACCAGGGGAGGGGGAGTCGCCCAGGAGGCCAGAGGGCGTGACCCCACCCCTGGCCGCGCCAGCAGGGCGCCTGGGCCCCCCTAGCTGCCCTCTGGCCCCCCTTCTGGCTCCGGGCTCCTTCGGGTGCGTGGATTTTTTGGTATTTTTCTGGGAATTTTCTGAGATGTCCGAAAATCCATTTTCCTGCGCACAATAAAACCATACAGGCAGCTCTGCTGAAAACATCGTCAGTCCGGGTTAGTTTAGCTCAAATCATGCAAGAATGAGGGCAAAACAATAGCAAAAGTGTTTGGAAAAGTAGATACGTTTGAGACGTATCAGCAGCACCACAATATCAGGAATCTCAAGGAGGTGGACATCAAAACCAATCAGGGCGTGATGGATACCAATCAAACCCAAAGCAGCTCCAAGACCACTCGTCTTATCATGTCTTTACCACCAGCAGCTGCCGAAGATACAGGAAGCTACAGCAGAGAGCCGCTATGTCTGTGGCCACAGAGCCGACTTACCCCAGATGGATTAATTGGTCGGAGCAGCCGATCACTTGGACAAGGGACGACCACCCCCTGTGTTAGAAAACCCGGGTTCTTTGGCTTTAGTGGTTTCTCCACAAATTGGATGCTACACATTGCACAAGGTACTCATGGATGGAGGAAGCAGCATCAACATCCTTTACAACGAAACCTTTCGTAGAATGGGACTGACCCACAAACAGTTGCAAACCTCCAACACCGTGTTCCATGGAATAGTCCTAGGGAAGTCGGCACGTCCGACAGACAAGATCTACCTGGAGACGGCTTTCGGAACTCCTAAAATTTTTTGCTCCGAAATCGTACCTTATGAGGTGGTGAAACTCGAGAGTCCATATCACGCCATCTTAGGCGGACCGGCTTATGCCAGGTTCATGGCTCGTCCATGCTACGTCTACCTGAAACTGAAAATGACGGGTCCTTACAGCCCTATCACAGTGGATGGAAGCCGGTCCAAAGCCACAGAGTGCGACGAGCTGCACGTGAAATTCGCGCAGTCGGCCTGTGCTAAAGAGGATCTATCAGAATTCCAGGAAATGGTAGACCCGGCTGATACCACCATCCTGAAGAAACCAACTCCAGACAACAACCCCAAGATCCAGCCGGCTCAGGACACCAAGAAAGTCTACTTTGTCTCAGGTGACACTTCCAAGCAGTTCATCATTGGGACAGAGCTATCTGACAAATAGGAAAGCGTACTCATCGAGTTCCTCCGTGAGAATCGGGACATCTTTGCATGGAAACCCTCTGACATGACAGGTGTCCCGAGGGAACTCGGTGAGTACCACCTTAATATTGATCCAAAACTAAAGCCGGTTAAACAATTCCTTCGTCGCTTCAACGATGAAAGGAGGAACGCCATTGGAGAAGAGATAACCCGGCTCCTTGCCGCCGGGTTCATCATGGAAATTTTCTATCCGGAGTGGCTTGCAAACCCGGTCCTCGTTTTGAAAAAGAGCGGGACCTTGCGTATGTGCATTGAATAAACCGACTTAAACAAAGCCTGCCCAAAGGATCCCTTCGCAATACCTCGCAATGATCAAATTATCGACTCTACTGCAGGATGTGAACTCCTGTGTTTTCTCGACGCCTACTCTGGTTACCATCAGATCAAAATGGCTCTAGAAGACCAAGAGAAAAAAGCTTTCATCACTCCCTTTGGCATATACTACTATACTTCTATTCCTTTCGTCTTGAAGAACGCAGGATCCACATATCAGCGAATGGTACAGAACTGCCTCAAGGAGAAAATTGGGTGAAATGTGCATGCCTACGTGGATGATATAGTCGTCAAGACTAAAGTTACCGACTCACTCATCAATGACCTCCAAGAGACCTTCAAGAATCTGCGCAAGTACCAAATGAAACTAAACCCGGCCAAGTGCACCTTTGGGGTCCCTGCAGAAAAACTTCTCGGGTATATAGTGTCAGAAAGAGGCATTGAGGCAAACCTCGAGAAAATCAATGCCATCATGGCTCTCAAGAAGCCGGCTTCCGTCAAAGGATTCCAACGACCCCCAGGGTGTGTAGCTGCTCTAAGACGGTTTATCAGCCGGCTTGGGGAAAAATCGAGTCCCTTATACTGGCTCTTGCGAAAGTCGGAAAAATTCGTCTGGGATGATGAAGCCGATCAAGCCCGGGAAGCACTAAAGAAATAATTGTCCCAGGCCCCGATCCTGGCGGCTCCTAAGCCAAAAGAGTCGATGCTGCTCTATATATCATCCAACAACCGAGCAGTCAGTGCCGTAGTTGTGGTTGAGCGTATGGAAGACGGCAAGGAACACCCTTTGCAGAGACCAGTGTACTACGTTAGTGAGGTCTTGAAGTCATCAAAGCAACGCTACCCTCATTGGAAAAAAAACTAGTTCTTGGCGTGTTCATCGGAAGCCAGAAGCTTAAGCACTACTTCCAAGAGCACCCCATAACTGTAGTTAGCTCAGCACCTCTTGCATATATCATCCAAAACCGGGAGGCCACGGGAAGGATTGCAAAGTGGGCTATAGAGTTGGGGGCTTTTCACATCAAGTACGAACCACGCACGACCATCAAGTCCCAAGATCTAGTCAATTTCATCAATGATTGGACAGAAATCCAAGCCCTCCAGAGAAGCCGATCACTGAGTACTGGATGATGCACTTCGATGGAAGTCGGCAGCTGCAAGGGTCAGGAGCCGGCGTGGTCCTCACTTCTCCCAAGAGAGAAAAATTCTGCTATGTCTTACAGCTGCAGTTCACTTGCGCCAACAATGCGGCAGAATACGAGGCTCTACTCCATGGACTGCGGTTGGCCCGTGAGATGAATATAAGACGGATTCGTTGCTATAGCGATTCCGACCTTGTTTCTCAACAAGTATCGGTAAGATGGAACTCCAAAGATGCTACCATGGATGCCTATCGGCGTGAAGTGGAAAAACAAGCCGGATTCTTTGTTGGGTACAAAGTGGATCACGTGGAACGCAAACTCAACGAAGTTGTGGATGCCTTGTCTCGGCTCGGCTCTCAACGAAAGTCGGTTCCACCAAATGTATTCCCTGATGTCCTAACAAAGCCGTCTGTACAAATACCAACAGAACAAGACATAGCGGAGCCGGATCTAGATTCGGCTCTGGTAGATGCAATACATGCTACCCCCTCATGGGTTGTGCCATATCTGGACTACAAGACCCGGGGAGTCCTTCCAGCTGATGAGGTAGAAGCCAGAAAAATCATCAGGAGAAGAAAGTCTTTTGTAATCCTCAACGGTGAGTTGCATCGGCGAAGCCCTGCAGACGTCTTTCAGAGATGCGTATCACCAGAATAAGGTAGAGAAATCCTCAATGAGATACACTTTGGAGACTGCGGGCACCATGCCGACTCTCGATCACTGGTGGCTAAATCCTATAGACACGGATTCTACTGGCCAACGACTCACGCAGACGTAGAGGACATAGTCAGGAAGTGTGATGGATGCCAACGTTATGCAAAACAAGCACACGTGTCGGCTCAAGGACTCCGGATGATCCCAATCACTTGGCCCTTTGCGGTATGGGGGCTTAATATGGTGGGACCTTTCAAAAGGTCACCTAACAAGAATACACATTTGTTGGTGGCAGTCGATAAATTCACCAAGTGGGTTGAGGCAGAGCCGGTTAGTAAGTGTGATGCAGAGACGAAACTAAAGTTCTTGAAAAAAATAATATACAGATTCGGCTACCCCCACAACATCATCACTGATAACGGGTCTAACCTATCAGATGGGGTTATGCAGCGATTCTTACAAAGAGAGCACATCTGACTCGACCTCGCGTCAGTGGCTCACCCACAAACCAATGGAAAAGCCGAGAGAGCCAATCAAGAGTTGCTTCGAGGCATCAAACCCCGACTCTGCGTTCCTTTGGAGAGGACGTCAGGTTGTTGGGAGGAAGAACTACCCTCAGTATTGTGGAGCATTAGGACGACTCCTAACAGATCAACAGGCTATACGCCCTTCTTCCTGGTCTATGGAGCCGAAGCCGTTCTCCCAAGTGACATCCATCACGACTCGCCACGAGTCACCACTTATGTGGAAGCCGATAATGAGAAAGCCAGGCAGGATGCCTTAGACGTCCTCGATGAGAAGCGCGAACTAGCTGCAGCTCAGTCGGCTATTTACCAACAAGATTTGCGGGGATACCACGCCATCACATCAAAAGACGGACTTTCCAGGAAGGAGACTTGGTGCTCCGATTTATCCAGAAAAAGGATTGAATGCACAAGTTATCTTCTCCATGGGAAGGAACGCTTGTGGTCAGCAAGAACCTATACAATGGATCCTACTACTTGGTTGATATACGCGAGAAGGCAAAATCACGCACCTCGATGGAGGAGACTCCAAGGTCGTGGAATATCGCACAACTCCGTCCATATTACAACTAAGTAGGGTAGGAAACTATCGTAGCAAGTCGACACTCTTCGCACAGGATCTTGCCATATATATGTATATAAGTCGACATTTATCGCAATCGGCACCACCGCATGATAAAGTCGATCTTCATCGCAACTGACTTTCAGTCAAAGTAATTATAGTCGATCTTAAAATCGCATTTCGGCCATCGCCATAATTAAAAGTCGACCTTGATCGCAAAAACAGGATAAAAACACCATAAAGTCGACTTCATCGCACCGGCTCTCGCCACAACTATGCATAAAATAATTTTTTCATACTCATTCATACATATTGCGTCACATCGCATTACATATTGCATATTGCATTACAAAAAATTCTCAGAGACCTGGGGGCTTGATCAACCCTCTACCGGCTCTGGGCATGTATATTGCTTTCTCAAGGTGAAAGAGGGGAAGCCTGATGATAATCATCGACTCCGACCGGAAAAAGCCGGCATATACATGTAGAAACTTATGTTTGTTTACCTAAAGATAAAGGGGTTTGATGGCTCCCATTAACACTTATGTCCTGATAATATCTTGGCATACACATGACTTGGCCACGCCACCCAGCCTGTACACTATACACTACTGTGGAAATAGCTATACATGGAAAGCTTATTAGTGGCGCATTTTGTATGTAATGAGCCACTATGTTGTAAGGGGTGGCGCACTGGTAAAAAATGCGCCACCCCTAAGAGTGGGCCAGCCCTGGATCCCCTTATACGGGGCGCATTTGGAGAAATGCGCCACCCCTAAGAACCTTATAGGTGGCGCATTTTGGAAATGCGCCACCCCTAAGAGCTTATGGGTGGCGCATTCTGGACATGCGCCACCCCTAAAGAATTATTAGTGGCGCATCCAGAATGCGCCACCCATAAGCTCTTAGGGGTGGACCGCCTTTTCAATTTGGAAAAAAATAAAAGAAAATGATAGAAATGTCAAAAAAATAAAAGAAAATAAGTTTCCCAAATGATATGTGGTCTAGTTGTTAGGAAAATTTACAAATATGAATTCCGACTTTTTTTTGCAAAATCTCTCGAGAATTTTGTCAAATGGACTTAACTTTTGCATACGACCTCTGATGAAAAAGTTTTTTATATGAAAAATCATCTACTCGAAAAGTTATATCCGAATTCAATCGGGTGTAACCCGTTGAACATTTTTAGAATCCTCAAAAACCTAACAGAAAAAAGTTACGGGCGTTTGAAGATCTGGAGGCACAAAAAAAGAGAAAAAATTGAATTTTTTTTGAACTTAGTAGTGGCGCATTTCGGCGCATTTTGTATGAAATGCGCCACTAGTAACAGAATTATTTTTTATTTTTTTTAAAAATATATTTTTTATTTTTTTTAAATTCAAAATAGGCTAGAGGACAAATCGGTAAGTTAAAAAAAGTTGAAAATTTTAGATAGTAACATTAATTTTTTTTTAAATTTCTTTAAAAAAATCAATTTTTTTTAAAGTTCAAAATATGCTAATGGTCCCATCGAGAAAGTTTCAAAAAAATGTTGAAAATTTTAGCACACCCATGAACATTAACAAGGTCCTAGACATCAACATGGTTTAATAGGATTTATATGTTAGATATATCAACAAGTGCCTGCTAGGTGAGCTGGAGTGAGACGTGAATAGAACCGAGAAGTTAAGCGTGCTGGGGCTGGAGTAGTGCTAGGATGGGTGACCCTCGGGGAAGTTTGACCTGAGATTAAGCATAGTGACCGGGAATTAAGCATACTAACCTGAGATTAAGAAAAAATAAAAATAATTTTTTTTCCAGATCCAGATTCAAAATTCAAAATTTTAAAAATTAATAGTGGCGCATTTTCAGAATGCGCCACCCCTAAGAGCTTATAGGTGGCGCATTCTGAGATGCGCCACGCCTAAGGGTCTTAGGGGTGGCGCATCCATAATGCGCCACTAAACAGAAAAAAAGGACGCCACTAAAAGGGCATTCCCTAGTAGTGATAGAGCTTCCTTGACTAACGCGAAACCGGTTGGTCTAAACTTCGGGCATCCTTGCTATCGAATTTAGTCCTACGAGCCGGGCATGCTAGTTACTGGAAAGCCGGCTCTGCAGAGTGGCTTCAACTTTTCTAACCAATAATCTCTCTCAAACGCGATAAGATGAGGTTAAAGCCGACCTGTACTAGCCTTTACATTACAATCCTGCATTCATAGCACCATGCATATTTATAAAAAAAATTCTTTTCTTACAAATAAAAGCTAGACCTATGTGACTCGGCACACGCACTCAGGTGCGCATACCGACTCATGGGGACTACACTTCAAAAAATTCTCTTCTCAAAGACCCGACATGACACAACGATGTTCATACTGGCTCTTGGGGACTACACTTCGAAAGTTTCCCTCTCAAGATAAGACCCGGTACAGCACCCAGATGCCTCCACCGACTCTTGGGGAGTAACACTTCGAAAATTCTTTCTCCAAAGATTCGGCTCGACGCCATAATAATCATAATACTCCTGATGAAGCAACACTTCAATATATATGACCCGGTACGGCACGAAAATGTGACCACACCATCTCATGGGGGCTACAAGTCGATATATCCTATGAGTCGATACAGCTTTCTGAATCAACTCAGGGGGATACAGATACATACATTATCATAAAATATCGGCTCCCATGCATTATTCAAAGTCATGAATAAAACCGACTTAAAGACTGGATGAAAATTCATAAATTTCATTCATCACAGCAACCGAGTCTTACATCAAAAGGAGGGACATTGTAGGAAAATAAAAGCCAAAGTCGGCAAAATGCTACTAAAAAGAAGAAAAGTACAGCTTCAGTCGTCATATTCAGAGTCGGCTTCGCAGTCAGATGAGGAGATTTGGGCCTCTCTTGCATTGTTGTAAAAATCTTCATCACTGCTGCTGGAGCTCTCCATACAGCAGTCGGCTCGTTCACCGTCTGAGTCAAAAACCCTTGCCCATAGGGTATCTTCACCATCATACTTGAAGATGATTGTATCTCCTCTCTGAATGTTCCTGGAACAAAGGACAGTCTTCCGACCTCTCCGCAAGAACATGGAGTCCTCACAAGTGAAGTTAGTGACCACCCAGATGGGCCCATGAGGGCACCCCTCAGAACGAAGCCACAAACCTGGAGGCTTCGAATCCATCACAAGTTGCGCAAAAGAATCAGGAAGATGAACCCAACGGCGGATAGTTTGAACCATTATCAAAAACTCATTCCTCTCAGGAGAAGAAGGGAGAGATTCAGAAGGAGAGGCCGCGCGATCACTTCTTCCCCCACCTCGCCCACGGCCACGGCCTCGCCCACGTCCACGACCATGGCCGTGACCTCAACCACGAGCACCTGCGTTGGAGCCGGGTTCGTCGGATGCCTAAGAGGCATGAGCTTCTATCTTGGGTGCCATGGGGAAAAGCAGGTAAAAGGAGAAGAGGAAGAAGAAAGATGTGGATGCTTGGAAGATAAAAGCTAACCGACGGCTATATATATTAGATCCGAGGAAGAGATCAATCAATACCAACTACCCGTGCTAAATAACATTTATGGAAAGACTCCTCGATTCCCACTACAACATCAATGTCTACCGGCTAGCGTTTCGGGCAGTATGATCATAAATACCATAAAGGATCTTTGACTGAAAAAGTCAAGGGAAATTTTAGTTGGGATATGAAACGAAGAAATAAGAAAGATTGGTATCGGCTCCTCGCAAACATAAAAAATAATGTGAGCCGATACAATCGCAAAATCCGGCTTGAGAGATTAAATTCCTTGAAAAACAGTAAGGGAGTCGGCAACCATGATGGCAACAAAGAGATTGATGTGAAGACTAAAGCATCACACCAATCCTGGGGGCTAATGTCGGGGGGTGGACTAAAGCCCAGACTCGGCATTAGGTCTATGGGCCGACTAGTCTATCGAAGGCCCATAAAGAAGACCCGGCTCAAGGTCGGTTGCGTCAAGGAAAGAAGATCGAAGCCGTAGAAGAAATTCAACTTGCCTTGTATATCACTTAACATATTTGTAAAGTAGAATAGAACTCCACCTCGTGTCAGAGTCGGACTCACGGAAACCGGGGACCCAACGCCTTTATAAGCTGAGGTCCATGGAGTCCTAGGGAATGAACAATCTTAGCCTAAGATAGGACTAGACACTTGTTGCCAAGAACCTAGATCTCATCGAGACTAAGTTTTCGATCGACTCTCTTGTAATCAGCCAAACCGACTCTTCTTTTGGGAGTTGGAACTCATAATAAGAGGAAGCAGGAGTAGGCTTTTACCTCAAGACAAAGAGGGGCCGAAACCTGGGTAAATCACCGAGTCTCTTGTCAATGTCGACTCTCTCCACGAAATCGCCTCGCAGCAAAGGTCCCGTGTTAAGTCCGACTCTTCGGACATCTGCCGTGACTTTCCCACAATAGTCTCCTCCCTCGATCCCTAGAAACTAAAAAACTTTGGGTGGCTAGAAATGGAGATCGGGGTCGATGAAGCTTTTGGGTGTCAATGGAGAGAGAGTGTAGCAAGAGGTAGGTAGCAAGCAGGAAGAATACCACCTTTTATACCTCCCTCTAAATCCAACTGTTATGCACAGAAATACACAGACCGGTACAACCGGCCTACACACCCGGTACACCCGGTCCAACTTGGGTCAACACATGTTCCTGCAAACCCTAGCTAGCGGCAGAACAGACGGAGCGGTACAACCGCTATGGAACCGGTAGTAGCGGATTTACCGGTTCCGGAGTACCACCGTCCTGCCAGCGGCCTCGGGTCAGAAGGAAAACAACCCTTTCCTGGTGGTTGGACCGGTAGGGGCCCGGTACAACCGTCCCCTCAAACCCTAGCCATTGGTGGGGGGGGGGGCAAATTGTACGACCGCTCCATGCACCGGATTTACCGGTACAACCGTGCTTCCACCGCCCCACCACCGGCCAAGGCAGAGGGGAAAATGCCCCAGCCCGGTGGTTGGAATGGTACCTAGCCCGGTGGTACCGCTCCCTGACAGGAGCGGTAAAACTAGCACGGTAGATCGGTACAACCGCCCTGTGAAAAACCAGATGGCATCTCCTTCATTGACGACACCAAAAGAGAACCGGTCTTCACTTATGGAGAGCATGGCATCTTCCGGTCTTCGCACGGGAGCACTTTATATGTACGGGACTCCAACATATAGGAAGACATGTCGGAGTCGCCGTCTTTATACTTTACGAAACTAGATGCTCCCAACATGATCTTTGATTCCTGTTAATAAACCTGAGAAGCTCATGACACAGTTAGACCGCAAATCCCGTATTGTAATCAACACCAAAACCATAAGATAGGACATTTCGTTTCAATCTCCCCCTTTTTGGTGGTTGATGACAATATATGGATTTGAGACAAAGGGTAAAATGATAGGTACAAAATCCATAAAATATAGACGGGCTCCCCCTAGATGTATGCACCATTGGTGCATATACTAGGATCAACACTCCCCCTGTATTTTATGAATCAACACCTGTAGCAACAAGACATAGCGAAGAAATAAATGAGAGCCCAAGATAAATACACACGATTAAATCTCTCAACAGGTAAAGGTAGCATGTCTTACACCACGCACAAAGTTAAACACTTGAGATAAATAAAACACACATGATACAAGGAGCTAGCAAGCTCCACAAGCAAATCCCGCGAACACCTAATAGATGACTTCTCCCCTTTGGCATCGAGACACCAAAAAGGGAAAAAGTCCGATGCTAGCGCCCAACTAGCCACTCGTCAGACTCCTCAGTGGCATCGGCGTCAGAGTCACTGGAGTCCACTGGATCAGGCAAGTGCTCAGAGTGGATCTCATCGTCATCATACACTAGAGGCGGGGAAGTCTCGACTATCGGTGGTGGAGTGTTATCACTATTAGTCCACCGCGAGTACTCCTCAGAGAGCCACCAGTCTTCTAGAGTGATGTTCTTCTCAGACCCACTCTGAATATCAATGTTCAGAGCTTTCATCATCTAAATCTGACGAGCTCGGCCTTACTTCTTGGGCTTATGGGAAAGATAAAATCGGTGCTGAATATCGACCAGAAGGCAGAAAGTCTTGCGAACCTTAGCCTTGATCTTGGCCCAAACGGACTTGTCCGCCCCGGGAAGCTCAAAGTCAGAATCACTGGACATAGCATACTCAGTTTCCATCTTCCCTTTCTCCTTGTTCTCAAAGCGGGGAGCCTTGTGCTTCTTAATCTTCAACTTCTTGCGAGCACGAGGAATGAGGAGAGAGGGATCTGCAATCAAAACCTGACCCGGGAAATTGGCCTCCCAATAAGTGTGCATAAACCTCATAATGTAAGGGCCAAGAGAGGGACAAGACTTTCTTGTCACGCAACGGAGCATCTCTTGCCAAAGCACGTCTGCCACATCCAACGGAATACCATTGCTCTTCTCAGAGGGAGTCATGAGCATCAAGTCAATGAAAAAGTTATAGATCCTATCTTGATTCCCCACCTTGGGAATCAAGATGTTCCTATAGATGCGATGCATTATGTCATAAAACTGCCTCGGGTCCTTGGAAGCACCTGGAATACCACGGCCCTGAATGTATAGAGGAGCAAGCAGTGCAGGATCAGACGCCAATGGACCGTAAGGGGAGAAACCAACACCGTGCTCGGACTCATCAAAATGGTAGCCCAAACCAGCACAGAAGTCAGACCACGGAGCTGAATACACCTGGTCGCGAGTCATCCAAGTGTTGGTGCGGTGATCATCCGTCCCAAAGTGAATAGTAGCATACCACTGCTAGATGAGTTGAGGATCCATGTCACACTGAATATCCATGAGCTTGACGAGATCAAACTCCTCACAAATGGAAAGAGCATCCTTAAAGTACTCCTTGTGCTCATCGAACCACATGTGTGAAAGGTCAATGGCCCACATGCTAGAAACCTTGTTATTGAATTAACTATAGACATCTGCAACTATGCTCATCTGTTGGGCTGTACAGAACATCGAATGAGTCCATCCAAGAGCACGAAGAGCCAAAAACGGATTCTGAACCCTAAAGCGCTGAAACTATGGCAGAGACATCTTGGACACAGTCTTGTTAGCAGTGGTCTTCATGATAGTGGACTTATGACGACGAGAAAACTGAGTCGGCTTGGTCACTTCCTCATCAAGCTCGGCGGACTTCTGAGCACGCTTCTTCTTCTGACGCGAGCCACCTCCTATCGAGTGAGAACAACCTACCCAAGCAAAGAAACAGGAGGAATATATAGATAAGAGTTGGTACACATCAAGATGAGGATGGAACACACAAATATTGAGGGTGTGTTCGCAAAATCGGCCTTCAGGCCCCGGTTGTACCGCCCTGAATGGCGGTTGTACCGGGGCTGCAGACAGTTAGGGCATGACCTCAATCCAATCGGAGCAAGAGCGTTTAATTTGTTTGCACACAGTTAATATTTAGTATATAATCACCTAGAGAACTACCACATTACTACACCATATAAGCACGATTGATACAAATCGATGATGAAGAGCAAAAACCCTAGAAAAGGAGGTTTTCAAAGAAACCCTAAAATGCGACCGAAGTAGGGCGTTGCCCGCATCCATGGTGCAAATCATGGAGGAGGAGGGTAGCACAAGCCCGATCCGGAAGAGATCAGAGGGATCCGAGGCGCCGAAGGTGACTCGGGGCTGCGACGGTAGAGGTCCGATGAGAGAATAGAACGGTCAGAGGAAGGGAATGGGGAAAAACTAGCCACGCTCGTGCTCGTGCGCTTATATATTGCCCACACCGGTTGTACCGTTGTCGCCGACCAGTACTACCGGACCCTGAGGCAACCCTAGGGTTGCCGAGGTACCTCCAGTCCCCTGGAGACACCGGCTGTACCGGGATAAACCCCGGTTATACCGGCGCCTGACAAAGGCCGGTTGTACCACCCGTCATGCCGGTAGTACTGCTCATCATTCTCACTGTTGTCAAGGTAAGAGGGAAATACAGTCGATGCATACCAAGAGAATTGAGATGTCTTTAGATACGAAGGCTTGGGTTAGGACTAGACTAGGGAATTACAAACCTTAACCACTCATGAAGATGTATCAATCAACTCATAAACATGTACATGAGTGGTGATCAATAATATTAGTTGAAAAGATCATAAAGTTAAACACAATGAATACCACACAATCCCACCCACACAGGGGTGGGAAATGGCCGAAGCCACCATGTTTGAGCTTGTTTGGCATGGCAACACTAAGATGTATCTTGGGTCCAAATCCAATGCTCTTCTTTGAAGCAACGTTGTTATCATACGAGACCATGTGGCCACCCATGTTAACCAAAATGAAAGAATTATGTCTATTTCCGCATAATAGAAGGAGTGATTGTCCATTAATTAAATAACACTCCCCCTATGTCCATGCCTACATCCAAACAAGGTATGATGTTGAGATTGGGTGTGTGGGAAAGTTCCTCAAACCGCATTACTTGAATCAATGATATTTAGCTCATGACTTATCTCTCAAAATCTTGCTTCATCCAAGGGTTTGGTGAAGATATCCGCAAGTTGATCTCTGGTGCCCATATATGAAAGATCAATATCACCCCTCTTCACATGATCTCGGATAAAATGATGACGAATCTCAATATGCTTCGTCTTGCTATGTTGGACGGGGTTGTAGGCCATCTTGATAGAACTTTCATTGTCACATAAAAGAGGCACTTTGTCACAAGTGACACCTTAATCCTTTAAAGTTTACCTCATCCATAATAATTGTGCACAACAACTTGCGGCGACAATGTACTCGGCTTCGGTGGTTGAGAGAGAGACAAAATGTTGCTTCTTGGAAGACCAACTTACCAAAGACCTACCAAGAAGTTGGCATCCTACGGAAGTAGAATTCCTCTCCACTTTGTCTCCCGCCCAATCTGAATCCGTGTACCCAACGAGGTTGAAGCTTGAGCCCTTGGGATACCACAAGCCGAAGTTTGGGGTATGAACCAAATATCGAAATATTCTTTTGACGGCCACAACATGGCTTTCCTTTGGTGCGGATTGAAATCTTGCACACATGCCCACACTCAACATGATATCCGATCTAGATAAACAAAGATACAACAAAGAACCAATCATAGAATGATACTCCCTTTGGTCTACCTCTTTGACTTTTGGGTCGAGGTCAAGTTGACACTTGAGTGGCATGGGTGTATTGGCCCCCTTGAGATCATCATACTTGAACCTCTTGAGCATGTCTTGAGTGTATTTTGCTTGGTTGATGAAGGTTCGTCTTGGTAATTTCTTCACTTCGAAACTGAGGAAGAACTCCAACTCTCCCATCATAGACATCTCAAACTTGTCGGTCATTAGCTTAGCAAATTCTTCATTAAAATATTTGTTAACCGAACCAAACATAATATCATGAGCATATAGTTGGCATATGAAAAATTCCCCACCAACCCTCTTAGTAAAGAGTGGGATCGATTTGCCCAATTTCAAACCCATAATCTACTAAGAACTAGGTAACATGCTCATACCAAGCTCATGGTGCTTGCTTAAGGCCATAGAGCGCCTTATCGAGATTATAGACATGATTGGGGAACTTGGGATGCTCAGACCCGGGGGGTTGCTTGACATATATCAACTCATTAATGGGACCATTAAGAAAAGCACTTTTCACATCCATTTGATATTGCTTCAAGTTATGATGAGAAACATAAGAATGAGCAATACGAATGGATTCATGGCGAGCCAGGTGCAAAAGTTTGACCGTAGTCAATACCTTCGACTTTGGAAAAACCTTGTGCCACCAACCTTGCCTTGTTCCGGACAACAATACCATGTGCGTCTTTCTTGTTCTTGAATATCCACTTGGTCCCAATAACATTATGATCACCTTTGGGTCTCTCCACTAATAACCACACCTAGTTACGCTTAAAGTTATTCAGTTCATCATGCATGGCTTCAAGCCAATCCGGGTTTTCAAGCGCCTCAAATACCTTTTGGGGTTCCACACTAGAAACAAACACATTATGGGAACAAAAAATTCTTAATTGACTACGAGTGGTTACCCCTTTCCCTTGGCTTCGAAGAACTTCATCCATCGAATGATCATGATATTTTAGCTTGGATGGAATTTTGGCCGCACGACGTGCAATAGCTTCCTCAAGAGATTCTTGATATTACTCTTGTGAATCACCTTCGGGAACTATTGCACCATCAAGGACTTTCTCATCTTCTTGAGATTGCAATTGCATGAGAACTTGACCTTGGTTATCATTGGGTGCATCACCATCATCAATGATTTGATCTTGACATTGATCTTGTTCGGTTGGGGCAGGGCCTTCATTTTGTTCTTGGTTTGCTTGTTGATCTTGTGAAGATGTTGGCTCCACATGAGTAGAGCATTTTCCTTGTCCTTCCACCACAAGGGGTCCCTCAATGGGTAGGATATGAACCACACCCATTCTTCTTATGGCTTGAGGAGGAATTTCATCATCTACAACAAGAATATCACTTTGCTCCACTTGGGAGCCATTATGTTCATCAAACTTCACGTTACTAGATTCTTCAATAAGTACGGAGGACTTGTTGTAGACCCAATACGTGTGGGAGTTTGAAGCATAACCAACAAATATGCCCTCATTTGTTTTCGACTCAAATTGAGATAGACGAGCACCCTTTTTGAGAATGAAACACTAACACCTGAAGACCTGAAAATACTTGATGTTGGGCTTCTTTTCGGTGATAATTTCATAGGGAGTCTTATTCAAGATCTTGCGGAGATAAAGACAATTGGTTGCATGGAAAGCGGTGTTGATGGACTCCGCCCAAAAGTTGTATGGACTCTTGAACTCCGCCATCATGGTTCTTGCCGCATCAATGAGAGTACGATTCTTTCTCTCCGCAACACCAATTTTTTGAGGGGTATAATGAGAGGAATATTGATTTTTGATTCCCTCATCACAAAGAAATTCATCCAAGGTGTAATTCTTGAACTCGGTGCCGTTGTCACTTGTAATAACCAATATCTTTGAATTGTGTTGACGTTGAGCTTTATTGGCAAACTCGATGACGGTTTGTTGAGTTTCACTCTTTCTCTTGAAGAAAAAGACCCAAGTGTATCTTGAATAGTCATCCGCAATTACCAAGCAATATTTCTTTCCACCAAGACTATCGTATGTGGGAGACCTAAAAATATCCATGTAAAGGAGCTCCGTAGTCCTCTTGGTGGAAATGATATTCTTTACGGGATGTTTCTTCTCATGTAGCTTTCCCTCAATGCAAGCCCTACAAGCACGATCTTTGGAAAAACTAACATTTGTTAGTCCAATGACATGCTCACCTTTAAGAAGTGTTTGCAAAGACCTCATATTTACGTGGACTAGACGGCGATGCCAAAGCCATCCCATGTCAACTTTAGCCATTAGACATATGGCGGTTTTTCTGGGGACTCGTGAGAAAACCACCACGTACATACCGGCCTCCAGATGTCCAACAAAGGCTACTTTAAAAGTTTTTCTCCACATCACAGTGACCATGTCCACATCAAAGAAACTACAAAGGCCCATCTTGGAAAGTTGATGAACGGAAAGTAAATTGAAAGCACAAATCTCGGATAATAAGACATTCCCGATGGTTGTATCCGGAGAAATGATTACTTTTTCGTGACCCAATACCTTAGACATTTTTCCATCACAAAATTGGACTAGGGTGTGGCGATATGATTGATAATTGATGTCCACCAACAAGTCCTTGCTTCCGGTCATATGACTTTTAGCCCCGCTATCAAGTATCCATTAACCTCCACCAAAAGCCACCACCTACATGAGATCAATGCTTGGGTTTAGGGACCCATTCATGAATGGGTCCTCTTGCGTTAGTAACTAGGGTCTTAGGAACCCAAATATACCATGCAATATATTCATCATAAAAACCAACAAATTTTGCATAAACATTCCCATCATTTGCACAACAAAGAACATAAGAAGGGTTAGTGGGGCCAACAAAATCATTGGGGATGGCATTGCCCCTTTTGGCCACACCACCCTCAATGTCCTTTGCCACTTTCTCTTTAGGATTATCCCCTTCCTTAACAAAGGTAATCTCATTGGAGGGAGAGGAGACATTTCCCTTCTTCATGTTTTTGTTCTTCTTCTTTGATGAACTAGCACCAAAACCAATGCCTTCCTTTCCAATGACCTCCTTTTGAGAACTCCAGAGATCATTAAGAGATTTCTCTCCTTGAATGCACGACACAAGTCCCTTCTCGAGTTGTTCCTTTAATCTAGAGTTTTCCTCAACAAGAGGAGCATGCTCACAACAAGGGTTAGTAGAACTTGGTTTCTCAAGCACAATGATCGGAGGAAAAGTAGTAGTATCTTTAGTGAGTTGAATGCTAACTTCCTCATGTGCCTTCGTGAGAGTCATGAGTTCGTGCTTTAAGGATTTGTGATCGTTTTCGACTCTCTCATGATCCGCAAGGAGTCTTTCATGAGCCTAAACTAGTTATAAATTTTTAGTTTTGATGTCACAAGAAATAGCATTGGCATGTTTAAGGTCAAGTTTTAGCTCAGCAATGTCAATACAATATGTCTCCTCAAGAGGCACCTTAAGCTCATGCTTTAACGAGGATCGGCCTCGGAAAATCCCATGGTTACGTACCCTGGGTTTAGATCATAGAGAGGAGAGTGTGAGGTTTGCGATCTCGTCGGCTAACAGGAGACAGGGATTTACCCAGGTTTAGGGCCCTCGATCGGTGAAACCCCTACTTCCTGCTCAATTGTATTACGATGATGGTGATTACAGTGGTGGTCAAGGCGGAAGTCGCTCTAGACCAGGATTGTCGTGGTGACATTTGATATCCTAGACGTCCCCTCTCCCAGCCTTTATATACTAAGCTAGGTCTTGAGGAGTCCGTCTAGGTTTACAAGGGCAGTTGCCTAATCTAAATAGTCTTGGACGTCAAGTCTTGCTCTTCGTGTTGCCATGGACTCCTTGTGTCGGTGCAACGGGTGGGCCGAGCCTTATCCAGCTAAAGCTTCTAGCGGGCCTCCGGCCTTGACATACACCAAGTACCCTCATTCTTAGGAGTCATGGAGTCACCCCCTCGTCACGCTCTTCCTCAAGAGATTGAGATAGCTCTCCTATCTCGTCCGCATAGTCATGACTATGCCCTTGCATCTCGGTGATCGTTCCATCAAGTTGCTCGATGTGAGAATGAGCTCCACCTAATTGTTCTAAGAGGGTCACAAAGTGCCTCTTGGTCTCACCTTTGAGCTTTGACATGAAGAGCTCAAACTCATTGTCTTCCTTTACCTTGGATCCTCCTTTTCTTCCACACAATCCAAAAAAGATGGGTTAGTGGATATAAACGGTTTAGAGGGAGGAGTTACCGACGTAGTCTTGGCCATAAGGCACTTGTGGATGATGTCAGGGTTCTCATTGGGGGAGTTCAAGAGTGATGTTGATGGAGGAGGCTTGGAGACAATGGCCACGGTGGCCGTTGCCACAATCTCACCACCTTCATCATCATCATCATCGGAGAAGGATTCTTCATGAGCCGCTAATGCACATTGGGGATTCTTCGTCACAAAGGTCTTGGTTGATGGTGACTTGGAATTGTCCTTCCGGATAAGCTTGCCACCATGTGATACGTCCCAAACGTACCTATCATTTATGCTTGCTTCAGGCATGTTTTCTGTGATATTGCTATGATCTAGATACACTTTCATACACATTTGATCATATTTGGACTAACTTATTAAGTCAGTGCACCCAGTGCCAGTTCCTGTTTTCTCCTGTTTTTCTATTTCAGGTTTCCCCCATATTAAAAGGGCTCCAAAAATTCGGAAAAAATCAGATAAAAATCAGCGTACCGGAACCTTCCGGAATCACCAAGGTGGGGCCAGAGGGCCACCACCAGGGGCCCAGGCGCCCTCCAAACGCACGCTAGGGTGGGGCTGCACCAGGGGGGCGCCTAGGCACCTGGTGGCCCCCCAGGCTGCCCCCTTCGCCTATATATTCTCCGTGACGGGATTCTTCCGAAGAAAGAACCCTTTTTTGCGATCTCGCCTCTGTTCCGCCTCCGCCGCCGCGCTTCCAAGATCGGGAGTGCCAGTAGACCTATTCCCGGCACCCTGATGGAGGGAGGATTGACCTCCGGGAGCTTCCCCTCCACCATGGACGCTTCCTGGATGATCCGTGAGTAGTCTACCTTGGACCATGGGTCCATGATCAGTAGCTATGTGATATTCTCCTCCCCTCTTTTCTCTTCATGGATTAGACCTTGTGAGATGCCCTACATGATCAAGGCACATATGTAATTCTTTTTGCTGTTGCTATGCTGAGTTTGCTGTGATCTGATGGATTATGAGACTATGTTCAGTTTGTGATTGTCGGGACCCGGGTTTAGCATATGCAAGTCCCATTACAACACAATCATATGGAGAGCCGAGAGCCGTACCCACTTGTCTAAGCAGACAAGGCCAAGCACAGAACGCTCTCGGAAAGCATCGAACGTGAGGGGCATCCCATCCAGGACGGATGATCAACTGAGATGGATCCTCATCGTCCACACACAAGTCTAAATGATATGGGTGGTGAACTCCCATATTCATAGACAAGTCACCTCAACCATACTCTCGATTGTATTATAACACTTACATAGAATTACTCCAGCCCTATCACTTAGTCGGGGTCTAGGGTGGGCTCGATCATACAACAAAGTGTGCACGTGAAAGAGTCACGAGCAATCGCATCGCGATGCCCCAAGCTACGCACATCTAAGGGCCACTTGGTGTATAAAAGACCGCCAGCCAGATCACAACTAAGGTCTCGAAAACCCATACTAAGACATGCATGATATAATCATACACGCAGCACACATGTCTAGTATGAACTGATGTATCATTGCAATTCTCTACAAAGTTTACCTCTTTATTGATAACTCTTATAGAGTGCACACAGAGATCACGAGACCGTGATCCAACAATACAACAAGCATGCGGAAGCAAAGTAGGTCTGAGTACAGACAAGTTTAACAAATGGCTTAGAGAAGCCTTATTTATAAACAAGCTCTTCCACGAGGGACTAGTCGTCTAACTGGGACTACACTAGCTTGGTCTTGAGTCGTCGAGCTTGAGGAAGAATCCACCTTCGGGGTCAGTGGGTTCATCTAAAACATAGAATAAGCAAACATGAGTACAAAGTCGTACTCAGCAAGTCTTACGTAGGAACTATACTACTCATGCACATGTATCAAGGTAAATGGAGGTGGGGTTCATAAGCAGAAGTGCTAGCTTTGACTTAGCTAGTCCTGAACTACGAGTACCAGACTTGAGGTAAGAAGCGTACACGAGTCCACTATATCTCCAACCAATTACACCATTATGTTGCCTTCCTCGACTTCCCACGAGAAAGCACGCCATAGCACTCACGCTTATCTTGGCAAGTTTGATAAGTATCCAGTTCAAGTTGTCTAATAATCAGGCACAACTTTCCAAGCAGTCCCTTACCGCGGACGCGGCTATTCGAATAGTTTATTAACCCTGCAGGGGTGTACTGCTACACACATGAAACCATCAGTTACCGTCGGGATCTCGTCACCCTTCAAGCGGGTGTCGGCGAGGATAATCTCCACAACTTTTACCTCACAGTCAACTCAGGTTCAATGAAGACGCCTATCTGGGATGGTTTCCACATTTGTAACCCGGCTGGTATACCGAAGTGGTCCCAGAAGATGTGTGTGTGGTGCATAAGCCGGTCTCGGTTGAGCCGTTCTCTCACCTTGCAGCCAGGCCACAAACCTACCAGAACTCCGAACTACTGCGACTCATTGAACTGAGAAGGGGTGAGTTAGTAGGTTGAGCGGGGGTCCGTTTTCCCAACATGTGGTAGTACTCTACATCTTGGATCACCACACAAGAACTCGGGCTTAAGGCGGTGTTCAACGAGACAACCCACTGTGTACTCCTACACAGCCTCTCATCGTTCACCTTGTATTTGGGTAGATTCACCAACACATTTCCACCATCATCAACATGATTGCTACCATCCCGACTCACATAATAGTATCAACATTGTATCACTCTAAGCATGCAATAAGCAGTAACAGTTGCAGGTGCCACATGATATCAATCAACTCCTACATCTGCTAGGATTGTGGTTTGCTTACTACTGTGACAAATGATAGGTCATGCAAAGGAATGGGTTCATCTATGCGGTAGAAACGCATCACGGTAATCATCCTAAACAATGCATAAGCGAGACTGAGAGGGAAGTGGGATTTTATCGACATGATCAATGGGGGTTTTCTTGCCATGCTAACGAGGTTCAGTATCGGGGTCTTCAACGAAGGGGGTGATCTCGGGTTCCGGCTCCACCTCTATTAGACAAACAACACAAACATCGAAACACTAATAAAACAATGCTCAAACACATGAGTTGAAGGTTGAAACTTGATGTATGTGTCACTGATGTGTGAGTTATTCCATTTAAAAGGAGTATATAGCAAATGAATTGCAAATTCAAACTCCAATTTGAATTTCAAAAGAATGCATATGCAATGTTGCCACTGTTCACCCAATTTTAATTGGTCAAACATGAAAACAGATTGCATATTCAGAATCCTTGCATTTTTTTTGTTAATTTTACATATATTATATGTTTAATTTGGAGTGAAAATGAATTAGTTATGAATTTCCAAAGTTTAAAGCATTTTCTGGAATTTCTGAATATTCTTTAAATTGGAAAAGGGTTTATTGCGTTACTGTGATGTCATGCTGGCGTCAGGGGTTTGACTCTGGTCAAACTGACCTGTGGGCCAGGGCTGTCATTGACTCAGTGTTAACTCCCGATTTGTTTTAATTAGCACTGGGTTAATTAGGGGCTAGGGCCCACGTGTAAGTGTCTCTAAGGGGGGATTAGCACTTAAGCTAATGAAGTCCACGTCATCTCGCCGGCGGCTAGTCGCCGGCGACCAAATCCGCGGCGACGCTGCTCAAAACTGCGCTCCAGGGGGCTATTCTTTGCGCCGAGGCCATCTTGTTGAAGCCCTGGACGACGCGCGTTGATCTGGACCAAGAACAGAGGCGGGGAGGCACGGAATCGTTGTCAACGATGAGACCTAGCGGCGGCAGAGCTACTGGCTCGGGGCAGCCGTCAATTTAAAGCACGGGTAGAGGCTGTGATTGTTGCGTTCGAAGCAGGGGAGCAAGGCGAATGCGATGGACAAGGTTTCGAGCTCGATTTCTTAGCGGGAGCTCGCCGACAACGACCACGGCGGCGAAGTGCTTCGGCTCTCATGGCGGAACACGAAGGAGACATGGATTGGGGGCGCTAGTAGGGGGTTTTGACCGTGAGCTCACCAAAAGTTCAAAGGCGGTGACGGCTTGAGTTGGGGTGGCTTGACGACGTCGCAATCATCGTCGATCTTCCTCGGCTCCGGCGAGGGCTCAGGCGCAAATTCGGAGGCTACGGAGGCTCCGGCCACGCCATCTTCTGCAGGTCGACGAAGCGCACGGCTCTGGACACGGGGGACAAATTGGATGGACTCCTCCACGTCGATGGCCACGCGGGGGCGCTTCGGTGCTCCGGCGATCTCTCCTGTCGACGACGAACACAGCGAGGGAGGAGGGGGAAACTGCGCTCGAGGGGGAGGAATGGATGGGGACGTCTCCCAGACGTCTCCAGACGAGGGGATAACCCCTGGGCAGGCAGGCAGCTGCTTGGCGCGCCCACGGCTCTCGCCGGCGACCTGCGTGCCTGCCTCACCGGGGTTGAAGACGCATGTGCCCGTGTGTGCTGGGCTGGGCCAGGCTGGGGGATGAGTTGGGCCCCTTCGCAGGTAAGCCTCTTTTCTATTTTCTGTTTCCTTTTCTTTTCTGTATTGGTTTTGTCTTAGCTAAATTAAATAGCTAGACATTTTATAAAATGCTGAAAATTTTTATATGGCCTCACAATATAATAGGCTAGCCACTTGTAAAGTATGAGCATTTTTAAAATTCAAATTATTTGAACTTTAATTCAAATAGGGGTTTAAATTTAAATCCATGCTCCTGTTTGAATATTTGAAAAATCCATGAGCATGGGTTTGGTCCCACATCACTTGATATGTGATCACACTCATTTATGATACTTTTCAAAAATGAAAAAGGAATTTTTGGAGCAACTTTATTTCTGGCCATTTGAATTAATTTCATCTTGGGTGTAACAGCCCAGATTTCACAAAAAAGAATTTTTTTTTTCGGTGAGAATTGTTTGATTTGTTTGCGGTGTTTGCATCCCCGATTTATCGATCGACGATTATTTTTTCCCCTCTTATCTCGTACCGGACGGAGACTGACCCTTGCCACCCTGACACTCGACCTTTGCGACACCGGGTTGCACACGATCACCGTCGCGAAAACCGCACGAGACCAGCCGCATCCAACAGAACGAAAAACCCCGTTTAATAAGTAAACGGGTTATTTTTATAGCGCGCCGGAAAGTGTTCTCGGAACGGTTCCAGCACGAGGTGAACGCCGCCGGCTCGACGCGCTGATCGCGCAGTTCAAAGTTTTACCCGAATCGGAGGTCCTGCGGACACCCGGCAGTCAGAAACATAAACACCGCGCGCGCGAGAGAAAAACCGGGGATGTTATTGAAAACTGCCAGCCACGGGGCTATATAAAGACCACCACACTTCCACCCCTTTCTAGGGTTTCCCTAGCCAAAAAAATTGCAGCGACCCCCTCACAATTGCCCCAAAAATACCCCATTTTCGTCCTTTTGCTAGCCCATCTGATCTGGACCGTCAGATCGCCCGATCTGACGGCCAGGAAGCCGCCACGTCACCTGTTGGGTTCCTGAGCCTCCACGCTCGTGCGCCTCCCGAGCTCCTCGTCCGAGCCGCCATCACGCTGCCCACCTCCGGCCAACATCGGCCAGCCCCAGCCACCGCCGGCACCCCGCAGGTCACGACCGACGTGCCCTCTCCTCCTCCTTCCCTCTCCCTCTCTTCTCCTCTTCCTCACATCTCTCCTTCTCCCTCTGTTTCCAGCCGCCGTGATGGATGCACCTCCAGCCGAGCTCGCGTCGCCGCCCCTGCAGAGCACCCCGTCCCAGATCCGGCGAGGGACCAGCCGGATCCGTGTCGCCCTCCTCCGTGCACTCCCGTTCCCGATTTCCCGTCGCCTAGCGCCGCTGCACCGTGCTCGCCGGAGCCACTGCCGACGGGAACTTCCCGCTCAGGACGAAGCCCCGTCCCGTGCCTCTCCGTTGGCTGCGGCCAGGTGGGCCGCGCTAACACCCCGAAGGCCCATCTTACCTGCCAGCCCAAGGCCACCAGCGCCCCAGTCGCGCGCCCCTCTCGCCCATGGCGCAGCGACTCTATCCTGCGCCACCCCCCTCCGAGCTGGGCCTCGACCCAGTGGTAAGCAGCCCCCCTTTTTGTCTTTTTTCTTTTTTCTTATTTTTTTTCTGTTGCGGTAGTGGGCTTGGCCCATCTCTGTTTAGCGCCCAGTAGCATTCGGCCCAATAGCGTTTTTTTAGTTCTCTGTATTTATGGCCGATTGTGTTATTATTTTCCGAGGCCCGTATCTTTGAAACCGTAACTCGGATCGCGACGCGTCAAACATGAAACTTACTTAGAATTTTCTGTAGATTAATAAAATGTTACTTGTTGCCATCTTTGAGCTTGTTTACATGATGTTTGACTGCTAATTACAACCCTTGCCACCGTATACTGTTCCTTTAATAACTTTTTAACCGTTGCTCCGATTAAAATGTTTCTTATATGTAACTTGACTAGAATTTCACGTAGATTGTGTTTATGCTGCTCTTGCTTACTAATAACAAATATAAAATATGGTTTAGGATAGAACAGTACCAATTACAATATTTATCGTGGGGTACTTAGTGTTATGCCATGTTTAGGTTGTGCCTCACTTAAATTGACTAGCATAGATAGTTTACCTTATGCTTCACCTCTTGCCATGTTTGTGTGATATGCCATGCTTGAGTGAGATGCCATGTTAACAACCTTGGTTGATCACCTGTAGCTAGTCTAGGATAGGTTCGATGTTTGATCCTACCACATGTTTACAGCCTCTTTCAAACCGATACAGCCATGTCCCCTCCCAGCAAACCATGTACTGCTATGTTACTATTGCTCGTTGCTCAGCCCCTTCTTAGTATGCATGATAAGGATGCTACGATGTTACCCTGTTACTCTTTGACTTGGGATATCACATTATTATATTGTTCTGATGATATGATTATTATACTGTTGAGTATATTCGACGAAGGATGGAAGGTCTAGGCTATCCCGCCCATACGCTTTGTTCCATTCGAGTCACCTAGGACACGAGTTCCGGGTATTGGTTTTAAGACTGAGCGTGCCTAACCGCGTGTGGGATTTTATGGGGTGCCCTCTTCTTACCTACATAGCTTCAACCATTTCTAGAGGTAGCCCAAGCTGATTTACCATTTGAAACCGTGTGTGTGCTTGGTTGGGCCCCCAGCAGTTTTAAAACAACTCGGGCCAGCAGAGACAGAGTTCCTTTGTTGGTCCACACTGGTGAGCTAGGGAAGTCCCCTATTATATAGGTGAGGCTAACCCCGACCTTGGCCATACGGAAGAGTCCGATTCGAGAGCGTGGCCGGCTTTTGGGTTGGGTGTCGACTCCCCGGGGGCCACCCGGATTTGTGCGTTGTTAGTTAGAGGGACCTTTCGTTTCGGATATCTTGGAACTAAATCATAAAATGGTTGCCTGTGATGGGTAGCAACTGAGAGAGATGGGCGTGCGTGCGGAGCCTTGTAATGGGCAGTTGGTACACCACTGCAGGGTTAAATCTTTTCGAGAAGCCGTGTCCACGGTTATGGACGACTTGAGACCTACTCCTTCTTCATAGACAACAACAACTGAGATAATCTTAATATAATTTGATCAACGTGTGTGTGCCTTGACTGCTTCTTCTTCGTCGGGATGTGAAGAGGAGGACAAGGATAATATAGGTGTTATGTTTGCGTAATTAGTTGATAGCAAGACTTGTTGGAGGCGATTCCTCATCGAATGCTTGGCTTCTTATCTTACTCTCTAGATGGTTAGCCACTTCATAAATGCAAGTGAGGCAGCAACCTCACCACTTACCCCATCCTTACCGTAAATCACTAGTTGTCCTAGAATGACGAGTGATGAAGTCCTTGCTGGGTCTGATGACCACTACAGTTGGATGCTGAGTACTTCTGTACTCATGATACTACCCCCAAACTCTTTTCAGGGTTCTTGATCGACAACAGGTATGGTGATCGACGTTTAACGTGGAGACTCGACGACTACTAGTTAGGAGGATCCCGGCGGAGGGCCTGGACCCGTGTGGTTATGGGGATCGATGTTTTTCTCTTTGCCACTAGGCATTTGTTTGTAGTCTGTACTCAGACATGTATCTTCCGCTGTTGTATTGTATTAAGGCAGTTGTATGCTGATGGCTTCTTGCCCCTCGTTGGTTACCCCAAGTGGAAGGTTTGAGATGCAGTACAGCAGCAAGTTTCCCTCGGTGAAGATATCAAGGTTATCGAACCAGTAGGACTCAGGAGATACAAGTAGGTGGTAACGTCGCCAGAAATTGCTTCCTGACTAGGGTGTTGTCTTCGACCTGCACACAACAACAAATAACTTTTCTCCCAACGAGTACAGAGGAGTTGTCAATTCCTCCGGCCTTGTCGTTTACAAAGGATCCACGCAAGAGATAAAAGGTGCAAAGAAAAGTAAAAGCTGAAAGTAAATTGAGGGTGTGAACAATAATGTGAAGATGGACCGGGTTCCCGTGATTTTCCCTAGTGATGTATCTCTCCCAAAAGACGATAAAAGTGCTAGCGAGGTAAACAAATCACAGTTGGGAAATTGACAGGATTATGAAGGCACCGCAATGCTAACTATGCTGCAAAGAAAGGAAGGGCTCAAAAGCAATGGGCAGTACGCCAAGGTAAGTAGACCGAAATCCATCTGCATCTACTACGAATCATCCACCTTGAGATATCTATCCAGAACATCTCGCTGGTATTAAGTTGCGAATCCCACCCAATGTGTAAACTCAAAGCAAGAGACAACTGCATTAAAAGAACTTTGCGTAAAGTAAGCAATCCTTGCACCCGCAGGTACAAGCACCGTTGTTTTATCCCTGGTGGCAACAACACATCCCCTAGTCTCATGTTTCTGTCACTCAAGCTAGACATCAAGGGGTTGAACCCACAATCGAGCATAACGCTCTCTCTTGGAGTTGCAAATAAAATACTAGGCCAAAGCAAATACCGCAACGGAGAACATGCAAGAATTTACTCAACAACAAAACATAAAAGAGAAGAACCAAATATATTACTCATCACAATCTGAACACAATGTTATAATCCATCAGATCCCAACAAACTCAGCATAGCAACAGCAGAAATTACATAGATGCCTCGATCATGTGAAGCAGCTCACGAGGACTCGAAAGTGGAAGCAAAAAAGGGGGAGAGATTCATCACATAGCTACTGGTCACGGACCCATGGTCTAAGGGGGACTACTCACGGTACATCCGGAAGGCGTCCATGGCAATGGATGGTCTCCCGGAGGGGCTTCCTCCTTCCGGCAGGGTGCCGGGGCAGCTTCTCCGGGCAGCCCCGATCTTGAAACGGCGGCGGCGGCAGTACAGAGGGGAGTTCGCGAAAAACAGATCGATATTAGGGGTTTCCACCCCGAGGGCTAAATATAGGCGAAGGGGGGCATCGAGGGTATCCACGAGGAAGTCAGGAGGGTCCCTAGCGCGGCCCAGGGTGGGGCCGCGCCACCTGCCCTCCTGGCTGCCTGGTGGTGGCCCCCCTTCCCTCTCTTGGTGATTCCGGAAGCTTCTGTTGCGCTGATTTTTTATATATTTTTCCCGAATTTTTGGAGCACTTTTAATGGCCGGAAAACCTGAAATACAAAAACAACAGAAAACAGAAACTAGCAACTGGGTGCACTGAGTTAATAGGTTAGTCCAAATAGGTTCAAAAGTGTATGAAAGTTCAAGCAAAACATGGCAAAGTCACACAAAACATGCATGGAGCATTATAGATACGTTTGGGACGTATCAACATCCCCAAGCTTAATTCCTGCTCATCCTCGAGTAGGTAAATGATAACAAGCATAATTTTTGTGGTGACATGCCACACAACCAAATAAGGACTTTTAAGTAAGGCAATCAAAGCATGCAATTCAATTCAAGTCTTAACAAGCAAGAGTGTATATTAGCATTGACACAAGAAACAAAAGAACAAAGGGTGCAAGAGCTCTTGCTGTCCGTGAGTCGAATGTCTCCAAATGGTGTTTGCGTGCAAGCAAGGGACTAGGAAGAAAGAGAAAAAAGGTTGTTGAGAACAACTATCTACTAAGGTTTCACACTTGGTCTCCTTTGGATTCTTATCTGGACTCGTCCCCAAACCACTAGCCAGGTACAAGTCAAACTGATCCACTCCCTCTCGATATTTTGAGCACTCATGCAATGGATGAGCGTGAGCAAGAAAGTTGACACCTAAAAGGCGAAACAGAAAGAAGGTGTAGGAGGAAGACAAAAAGGTGTGAAAGGCTCACATCAATGAGTACAATCATAGGTGAGAGAAGGCCATATGATAGATATGATGTGAGGAGTAGGGATTGCCATACAACGGATGCACATGTGAGCTAAAAGCTCTCCAAGGGAACCAGTGGGGGTGCATCTAACTTGCTTGCTCAAGAAGACCTAGAGCTCATTTGAGGAGGCTCATCATTGGAATATACAAGCCAAGTTCTATAGTGTGAAGGGTCCCCACATAGCTATATGCATGATGATGATCTCTATGGAGTACAAGGGATAGAAGATGAAGTACTAGTGTGGATCTCTCAAAAGGAATAGTAGTATGACCCCTTCTCTCTTTTTATTTTTCTCTTTTTCTCTTTTTTTCATTTATTTTTATTTTTTGGTGGCCTCAATGGCTCTTTCTATTTAACTCTCATTTGTCCACTTTGGGATCTTTTGATTTTGTCCTCTTTAGGATCTTTTCCTCACTTTAGGGGCAATACTCTATATTTTACAAGAATATAGGAGATCTTTCACACTTTACAAAGGTACTCATATAAAGAAAATGTAACTATCATGATGCAAATGTATGCCTCTGCCAGGGTAGCAGGATATGCAATGATACTAGCGCGTCATGTAGCAATGATTAGGGCAAGGCCCAACTAGCATGCGACTCATCGATCAAGCATGTAGCATGTATGACATGAAGATCAAGTCATGAGAAGGTGGATGTTGCATGGCAATGTATCTCGGAAAGGCTATGGAAATGCCTTGTAGGTAGGTATGGTGGCTGTTTTGAGGAAAGATATAAGGAGGCTTATGATGACAGAGCGTATCATGCCAAGGGTTTGGATGCACCGGCGAAGTATGCGCCAACTCTCGAGGTGAGAAAGGGAAATGCATGGTACCGAAGAGGCTAGAAAAAGTATAGGTGGGTGGAAGTGTCAACTTTCGAATACTCACATTAGTCCGAAGAACTCATGAACTTATTATCGGTAACTCTCAATCTAATCAGGAGGTTCACAAAGAGACAGGTACCCCGAGGAGGAGTGTATGGGGGTTTGGTTGTCCTTGCGCATCCTCGACTCATGGTATGTGAGTGTACTCTAATATTCGAACCCTCCAGAGGTTAGTGATCCATCTAGTAGCTAGAGTTATCAACAGGGTTTTTTTGATTTTCGAAAAACACACGGATTGCCCAAAATACGACATCTATCACTAATATGCAAGATCTCTTGACACCATAAGTTCAAACATAACTCTAGTCAATACCTCAAAACTATTGCAAGTTACTACTACAAAGATGACATCAACTTTAACTACCTACTTTTAGTCAAGACACAGAACTCAGTGCAACAGGCAAACTCTCTAACAAGATAAAACATGCAACCTATAGAAAGTTCAACCGAAGACAAAAGAAAAGCTCTAGAAAAACTAAAGCACTACAACTAAACAGAACAGAAGCTAAGAAAAGAAAAAGAACAACTCACAGCTAAAAGAATAAGCATGCAAATCCTATGAGGAGTTCTAGTTCAAGCGGAGCGTGTATCTCTCCCACAAAAAAGAGTAAGTTGGGGTCTAACTTGTTACTATAGCAAACAAAGCAAAAGAAAAACCTAGAAAAGTAAAGAGCGAGACGCTCCAAGCATAGCACATAACGCATGAAGTGATAAAAATATAGTGCAACGAGGGACGAACTGATAATTGTTGATGAAGAAGGGGATGCACCAGGGGCATCCCCAAGCTTAGACGCCTGAGTCTTCTTGAATATTTATTGGGGGTGCACATGGGCATCCCCAATCTTGAGCGTTTGACACTCCTGAATCTTCTTTCATCACCTTCCATCGGGCACTTGAAAACTCCCTTCATACATAACTCATTGTAGGCTGATTAGAGAGGTTATTACCCTAATAAAATAATTTTCCTCTACTGCAAATAAAGATTTCCGGGAAGAGCTACTGTTTCTCAAGATTTCCAACAAGTTTTTGCAAAGAAAAAGCAAGCTTAAGGTTTGCAAAACAAAGAAAAGGCAAAACAGGACAGAATCTGTGAAAAACAGACCAGCAGGTAAAAACGAATTTTTTTAGGGGTACTTCTGCAACTCAAATAAAAAAACTCAGAACATACGAAAGTTTCGTAATTGTATATAGCATGCTGTGTATTATATTCATCTCAACAAGATGAACTGGGATTTTTCTCTGATTTTTCTAGTCACGAGGACAGAATATGTTTTCTGGACAGCATGTCTCAACTTTCACTTCCCTTGTCGTATGACGCTATAAAAAGCACAAAGCTTGAAAAGTAAAGATACAATGATGTTGATACAGTAGTAACAATCATCAAGAGCACTAAGAACAGAACAAAAGCAAAAAGAAAAACCTAAATTCGTTGCGGGCTGCCTCCCGAAAGCGCTTCTTTAGAGCCATTAGCTAGGCTTAAAGCAGAAGATCAAGTTGCATCTATTGATCCATCATCATGATCATCAAAAAGCTCTTCAATAGTACAACTAGTCTTAATGGGTTTCTCAAATAAAGGACGAATGAAAATGCTTCTTGGAATAAAATCAAAAGGAGGAAAATCAATTGGAGTTTCATTAAAGTTAAAGATAGGTGTCTCCTCCAAAGTTTTCACCATTTCAACTCTCTTGGCACTGGGTGTGCTAGATTTTGCTCGGGGAACCTTGGGTAAGTAAACGGACTTAGGTTCCTTCTTTGCTGGAGTTTCATCCTTTTTGGTTTTGATTGAGGAAAAGGTAGTTCCTAAAGTTTCAATAACTTCCTCAATCTTTTCTATCCTAGAAGACTTTTCATCAAGGGATTTGATAGTCTCCAAAGTTTTGACAATTTTCTGCATGGAATTATCTAGCCTATTCAAATTCCCTTGAATCTTACGATCAAACTCATTCACCCTATCGATACTTGGCATCTCTAGCTCTATTTTTTCAAGTTTTCTCATAATGTGAGCTAAGGTAATGTCCTCCTTAATACTAACAATGGGGAGACTTCCAACAAGATTTTCAATAACCTTAAGGGCTTCCCAAACTGGGTCCTCTATGAAGTTCCCATTGATAGCAGTGTCTAAAAGGAACCTATTCCAACAAGTAATCCCAAAATAAAAATTTCTAAGCAGGATAGTAGTGGATTGCTTCTTGGTGGCCCTTTTTTGAGAATAATTAATTCTATACCAAGCATCTTTCAAACTTTCACCACCTCTTTGAGTAAAGGTAAGCACTTCTGCCTCACCAAAGGCAAAAGGACCAGCCATAGTGGTAACTACTGACAAGGTAACAAGTGTTTTTGGTATTTTTGATTAGGGACACAAAAGTAAAAACTGAAAGGTAAACTTACAAGACTAAAAAGCAAAGGTAAAAGATAGCGTGCAACTCCCCTATCTGGTAGACTTGAGTCCCCGGCAACGGCGCCAGAAATTTTCTTGATGGCTTCTCGCCCCTCGTTGGTTACCCCAAGTGGAAGGTTTGAGATGCAGTGCAGCAGCAAGTTTCCGTCGGTGAAGATACCAAGGTTATCGAACCAGTAGGACTCAGGAGATACAAGTAGGTGGCAACGTCGCCAGAAATTGCTTCCTGACTAGGGTGTTGTCGTGGACCTGCACACAGCAACAAATAACTTTCCTCCCAAAGAGTACAGAGGAGTTGTCAATTCCTCCGACCTTGTCGTATACAAAGGATCAACGCAAGAGATAAAAGGTGCAAAGGAAAGTAAAAGCTGAAAGTAAATTGAGGGTGTCAACAATAATGTGAAGATGGACCGGGGTCCCGTGATTTTCACTAGTGATGTCTCTCTCCCAAAAGAAGATAAAAGTGCTAGCGAGGTAAACAAATCACAGTTGGGAAATTGACAGGATTATGAAGGCACCGCAATGCTAACTATGCTGCAAAGAAAGGAAGGGCTCAAAAGCAATGGGCAGTACGCCAAGGTAAGTAGACCGAAATCCATCTGCATCTATTACGAATCATCCACCTTGAGATATCTATCCAGAACATCTCGCTGGTATTAAGTTGCGAATCCCACCGAAAGTGTAAACTCAAAGCAACAGACAATTGCATTAAAAGAACTTTGCGTAAAGCAAACAATCCTTGCACCCGTAGGTACAAGCACCATTGTTTTATCCCTGGTGGCAACAGCACATCCCCTAGTCTCATGTTTCTGTCACTCAAGCTAGACATCAAGGGGCTGAACCCACAATCGAGCATAACGCTCTCTCTTGGAGTTGCAAATAAAATACTTGGCCAAAGAAAATACCGCAACGGAGCACATGCAAGAATTTACTCAAGAACAAAATATAAAAGAGAAGAACCAAATATATTACTCATCCCAATCTGAACATAATCTCATAACCCATCAGATACCAACAAACTCAGCATAGCAACAACAGAAATTACTTAGATGCCTCGATCATGTGAAGCAGCTCACGAGGACTCGAAAGTGGAAGCACAAAAGGGGGAGAGATTCATCACATAGCTACTGGTCACGGACCCATGGTCCAAGGGGGACTACTCACGGTACATCCGGGAGGCGTCCATGGCTATGGATGGTCTCCCGGAGGGGGTTCCTCCTTCCGGCAGGGTGCCGGGGCAGCTTCTCCAGGCAGCCCCAATCTTGAAACGGCGGCGGCGGCGGTACAGAGGGGAGTTCGCGAAAAAGAGATCGATATTAGGGGTTTCCACCCTGAGGGGTAAACATAGGCGAAGGGGGCATCATGGGGACCCACGAGGATGTCAGGAGGGTCCCTGGCGCAGCCCAGGGTGGGGACGCGCCACCTGCCCTCTTGGCTGACTGGTGGTGGCCCCCCTTCCCTCTCTTGGTGATTCCGGAAGCTTCTGTTGCGCTGATTTTTTATATATTTTTCCCGGAATTTTTGGAGCACTTTTAATGGCCGGAAAACCTGAAATACAAAAATAGCAGAAAACAGAAACTGGCAACTGGGTGCACTGAGTTAATAGGTTAGTCCAAATATGTTCAAAAGTGTATGAAAGTTCAAGCAAAACATGGCAAAGTCACACAAAACATGCATGGATCAAGCAGAAATTATAGATACGTTTCGGACGTATCATATGCCGACTGTATGAGATGTTGTATCTTTGTATCTGTAATGTTGTGATATCATGTTGGAAATCCAGGGCATATGACTTCGTCATATGTGGCGGTGGGACCGATATGTGCTTCGTCCCCGGATCTGGATGGAAACATCTAGATCTGGAACAGTACCGCATATCGGGCCTTACAACTTGGTATCAGAGCCTTACTGACCGTAGGATCCCTTTTTTGGCCGAAGTCGAGTCTAGACAAAAACTATTTTGTAGTTACTAAGTTAGTTGTCGGAGAGTATGATTATTTTTCCTCCTTACCCTTGCTCTGGTCAGGACAAGTGTCGTAAGTGTTTTATTCTTGCCTCATCCCCTTCAAACTCTAGGGTCAAGAGTGTGTGGAGTTTCCGAACCGTTACAATTCCTTTCTTGCGGCGTATTGTCTCGATTCCGAGCTCAGGTGGGAATTCCTATAGTACCTTTAGCTTCTCCGGTTTTGGATATCATCTGGGTCGTCCTTTGCCCTCCCTCCTTTTACCGGTGTTTTCACGACTTGCGTCGAAAAGCACTATCCCTTTGACCAGGTTTTAACTGTCGTTCCTCCTCTTGACACCGACGGTTTCGTATTTTTGACGATGTTGTCTCTCTGCGGAAAGTTTCTCGACGCAGTTCATCGTTCGACATGGAGCAGAGTCCCTCGTTGGTGGTGTTGAAGATTGTCGACTCTCTTTTCTCTCCTCGCCTCTCCCGGGATCATCCAGGATCTCGGCATGAGATCCCTTGTTGGTGGTGTTGTATTGTAACAGCCCAGATTTCACAAAAATTAAAATTTTTGTTTTCGGTGTGAATTTTTTGATTGTCTCATTTGTTTGCGGTGTTTGCATACCAGATTTATCGATCAGCGATTATTTTCCACCCTCTTATCTAGTACCGGAAGGAGACCGACCCTTGCCACCCTGACACTCGACCTTTGCGACACCGGGTTTCACCTGATCACCGTCTCGAAAACTGCACAAGACCAGCCGCAGCCAACGGAACGAAAAAAATCCCGTTTAATAATTAAACGGGCTATTTTTATAGCGCGCTGGATAGTGTTCTCGGAATGGTTCCAGTGCGAGGTGAACGCCACTGGCTCGACGCGCTGATTGCGCAGTTCGAAGGTTTACCCGAATCGGAGGTCCTGCAGACCCCCGGCGGTCAGAAACGTAGACGCCGCGGGCGAGAGAGAGAAACCTGGGATTTTTTTTGCAAACTGCCAGCCACCTGGGCTATATAAAGACCACCACACTCCCACCCCTTTCTAGGGTTTCCCTAGCCACAAAATTGCAGCCACCCCCTCCACTTTGCCCCAAAAATAGCCCCATTTTTGCAACCCTAGCCCCTCATATCTGAAACATCAGTCCCAGGCGCTCTGGACCGTCAGATCTGTTGATCCGACGGCCCAGAGGCCGCCACGTCAGCACCCACCTAGCTCTCTCTCTCTCCTCTCACCTCCTGCTCGTGGAGCCGCCGACGCACCCGAGCCCTCCGGCCGCCGCGCCGCCGGTGAGCACCTCCAGCTCGCACGCCCTCGCGCGGCGCCTCTCCCTCTCCTCTCACTCAAAACCCTCCCTCTTCACCTCAGTAGGCCGCGCGCCATAGCCGGCGACCGCCGGAGCCGCCATGGCTGCAGGAGCCAAGCTCCAAGCTCCCCGAGGCGTCGCGCCGACCCCGCACCCCACTGCCGCGCCGCCTCGTCGCCGGAATCGGCGCCCCTCGAGCCTCCTCCGCCAGATCCCGGCCGCCACGGCCTCCATGGCCCTCTCCACCTCGCCGGCGAGCGGCATCGGCGTCGCCACGGTCACGGCTGCCCCGAGCTGCCAACCGCCGCCGGTTGGGAAACCGGCCAGGTGGGCCAAGGCCCAGCAGCACCCCAGCCGTCCCACGCGCCACGCGGCCCAGCCACCCGAGCTGGCCCGGCCGCCTCCTCACGCCCAGGGGCGATCCTTCCTATCCCGCGCCCCCTGGCCAGATGGGCTTGGTCCATGGTGAGGCCATCCTTTTTTTTCTCTCTGTTATTTTTTTCCTGTTGCTAAATTCTGCTAAGTCATTTTATTTTTGCTGCTGATTCAATTTTGCGAGTAGATTTGCGGTAAATCTGTAGCTCGGATGACGTTGCGCGCAAAAGGAATTTTTTTTAGAATTGTTTGTACTTAAATCCATCTTTTGTGAGCATTTTGATTTGAGGCCATCTTGATGTTGTTAATCTGTGTTGAAGTGGGCATCAGGCCGTTAAATTGCTACTAATTGCTGTTATGTGCTGCTGTTGTTATTTTATTGCAACTTTGGTTGATGATTGTGACTCATCCATGAGGCATATTGCACTGATTCTTTTGGAGTACTGTTAAGCATCATGTCTACTCCCATTATATGTAATTCATTTCCATGTTTGCATTCCTGGTCATAGATATGTTTAGCTCCAAAGTTGCTATGCCACTGTTTTTGACAGCCACCTCTGTTTTTCAGTAAGCTGTAACTTTCCGATGCCATGTTGCACGTTTAATATCTTTTGATCTATGATGCCTACGACCTTGATTCTTTTTTGTACCTGATCATCATCATTTCTACTTCATGCCCATGTATTGCTATGTCATGTTGCTGCACTTTTTCATATAGTTTTACCCCTGTTTGTACAACATAAAAATAACAGTTTCTGCCATGTTTTCGTGATTGTCACTAAGTCCTAGACTAGTAATGTTTTATTGCATTTTGCATAAGCTATACTTAGTTGTTCATGATGCCTTTTTGCATGATTCCTTTTGCCATGCCTTCCCTGCCATGTCTACTTTAATTTCATATCATTTGTGAGCATGTTTGCATTCATTACCATGTTTATGCATTGCTCTAAAGTGTGCTTCGTGATGTTGAAAGATTGTGTTCCAAACTTGTTTTGCTTATATCTTTTTAACCGTAACTCCGTTTGGAGTGTTCTTTATATGTAACTTTATTAGTTTTTCGTGTACTTTGTGTTTATGCTATTGTTTTCTGTTGTTAACCAACATAAAATATGGTTTAGGGCAGAACAGTACCAAATCCTTTAATTGTCGTGCAACACTTAGTGTATGCCATGTTTAGGTTGTGCCTCACTTAAATTGACTAGCATAGATAGTTTATCCTATGCTTCACCTTTTGTAATGTTTGTGTGCTATGCCATGCTTGAGTGAGATTCCATGTTAACAACCTTTTTTGATCACCTGTAGCTAAACAACTCGAACCTTTCCAAATGTGCGGTATCGTCGTGTGTGACGAGTACTCCACTTAACCTGTTAGTAACCGCTCTCGACGGTAGGTGCGATGTCTCGTGTTGACTTCTTGTTGATGCTTGCTCGTGTTTGCTTCGTAGTAATAGATGCTTGCTCGTTGATTGCTTTCCAGTGTTTATCGTCTTGTGTGCTTCCGCGGGTACCTTCGGAGACGATGCGAGCTTGCGATCAACTACACCTTCGGAACCCGACTTATCAACAGGCAAGGACTATACATTACTTATGGTCCATTCTATTTCAACCAGCGGTTTGCATGCTAGTCTAGGATAGGTTCGATGTTTGATCCTACCACATGTTTACAGCCTCTTTCAAACCGATAAAACCATGTCCCCTCCCAGCAAACCATGTACTGCTATGTTACTATTGCTCGTTGCTCAGCCCCTGCTTAGTATGCATGCTTAGGATACTATGAATGTTACCCCTGTTACTCCTTGGTTTGGGCTATCACATTATTATATTGTTGTTGATGATATGATTATTATAATGTTGACTATATTCGACGAAGGATGGAAGGTCTAGGCTATCCCGCCCCGACGCTTTGTTCCATTCGAGTCACCTAGGACCCCAGTTATGGGTATTGGTTTTAAGACTGAGCGTGCCTAACTGCGTGTGGGATTTTATGGGGTCCCCTCTTCTTACCTACCTAGCTCCAAACATTCTAGAGGTGGCCCAAGCTGATTTACCATTTGAAACCGTGTGTGTGCTTGGTTGGGCCCCCAGCAGTTTTAAAACAACTCGGGCTAGCGGAGACAGAGTTCCTCTGCTGGTCCACACTGGTGAGCTAGGGAAGTCCCTGTTATATAGGTGAGACTAACCACGACCTTAGCCATACGGAAGAGTCCGATCCGAGGGCACGGCCGGCTCTTGGATTGGGTGTGGACTCCCCGGGGGCCACCCGGATTTGTGCGTTGTTAGTGAGAGGGACATGTCGTTTCTGATCTCTCGAAACTAAATTATAAAATGGTTGCCTATGATGGGTAGCAACTGAGAGTGATGGGCGGAGCCTTGTAATGGGCAGTTGGTACACCTCTGCAGGGTTAAATCTTTTCGAGAAGCCGTGTCCACGGTTATGGACGAATTGAGACCTACTCCTTGTTCATAGACAACAATAACTGAGATAATCTTAATATAACTTATCAACGTGTGTGTGCCTTGACTGCTTCTTCTTCGTCAGGATGCGAAGAGGAGGACAAGGATAGGATAGGTTTATGTTTGCGTAAGTAGTTGATAGCAAGACTTGTTGGAGGCAATTCCATATCGAATCCTTGGCTTCTTATCTTACTCTCTAGATCGTTAGCCACTTCATAAATGCTAGTGCGGCAGCAACCTCACCACTTACCCCATCCTTACCATAAACTACTAGTTGTCCTAGAATGACGAGTGATGAAGTCCTTTCTAGGTCTGATGACCACTACAGTTGGATGCTGAGTACTTCTGTACTCATGATACTACCCCCAAAGTCTTTTCAGGGTTCTTGATCGACAACAGGTATGGTGATCGACGTTTCACATGGAGACTCGACGACGACTAGTTAGGCGGATCCCGGCGGAGGGCCTGGACCCGTGTGGTCATGGGGATCGATGTTTTTCTCTTTGCCACTAAGCATTTGTTTGTAGTCTGTACTCAGACATGTATCTTCCGCTGTTGTATTGTATTAAGGCAGTTGTATGCCGACTGTATGAGATGTTGTATCTTTGTATCTGTAATGTTGTGATATCATGTTGGAAATCCGGGGCATATGACTTCGTCATATGTCGCGGTGGGACCGATATGTGCTTCGTCCCCGGATCTGGATGGAAACATCTAGATCTGGAACAGTACCGCATATCGGGCCTTACATAAGAGGAGGACAAGGATAGGACAGGTGTTATGTTTGCGTAGTAGTTGATAGGAAGACTTGTTGGAGGCGATTCCTCATCGAATGCTTGGCTTCTTATCTTACTCTCTAGATCTTTAGCCACTTCATAAATGTTAGTGTGGCAGCAACCTCACCACTTACCCTATCCTAACCGTAAACTACTAGTTGTCCTAGAATGACGAGTGATGAAGTCCTTGCTGGGTCAGATGACCACTACAGTTGGATGCTGAGTACTTCTGTACTCATGATACTACCCCCAAACTCTTTTCAGGGTTCCTGATCGACAACAGGTATGGTGATCGACGTTTCACGTGGAGACCCGACGACGACTAGTTAGGCGGATCCCGGCGGAGGGCCTGGACCCGTGTGGTTATGGGGATCGATGTTTTTCTCTTTGCCAGTAGGCATTTGATTGTAGTCTATACTCAGACATGTATCTTCCGCTGTTATATTGTATCAAGGCAGTTGTATGCCGATGTTGTATCCTTGTATCTGTAATATTGTGATATCATGTTGGAAATCCGTGGCATATGACTTCGTCACATGTCGTGGTGGGACCGATATGTGCTTCTTCCCCGGATCTGGATGGAACCATCTAGATCTGGAACAGTACCGCATATCGAGCCTTACATTGGGGGTGGTCTCTCTCCCATTTCAATTTCTATTGGAATTTTTTTAGCAAGATGCAAATTGAGCCTTGATCCTAGCACATACCTAACAGAGGGTTCTGACAACTCGCCCCCACTCAAAAGAATCTCGTCCCGAGATTCAAAATTCTGCGGGAGGAAGGAGGGGTACTCGGCACTGAGACGGTGTTCTCTTTCCCACGTGGCTTCTTTCTCAGAGTGGTGTGACCATTGCACTTTCATAAACTTAATCTTCTGACACGAGTGACACGCTCTGCCGAATCAAGAATACGAACGGGGTATTCTCGATAAGAAAGGTCATCTTGGAGATCAAGCGTTTCATGGTCGACTTCGCTGATGGGGTCCTTGAAGCAACGCCTGAGTTGTGACACATGGAATACATCGTGTATTCGGGAAAGGTGCGGGGGTAGTTCAAGTTGGCAGGCAACTTCTCCACGTTTAGCAAGAATGCGGAAAGGTCTGATGTAACGTGGGGCCAACTTGCCCTTGATACCGAAGCGTTGGGTTCCCTTCAGAGGAGTAACCCGAAGGTAAGCCTTCTCATCCAGATTGTAGCTTTCTTGCATATGATGACGATCATAGTAGCTTTTATGACGAGACTGGGCTGCTTTCAATTGATCACGAACAATGCGAACTTGCTCTTCTGCTTCCATGATCATATTCGGTCCAAAGAATTGTCTTTCACCGGTTTCTGACCAGTTAAGGGGTGTTCGACATCGTCGTCCATAGAGGAGTTCAAAAGGAGCCATATTCAGACTAGATTGAAAACGATTGTTATAAGAAAATTCGGCGAATGGAAGAGACTTCTCCCAATTCTTTCCGAATGAGATAACACAAGCTCTGAGCATGTCTTCGAGAATTTGGTTAACCCTTTCAACTTGACCACTAGATTGAGGATGGAAAGCTATACTAAAGGAGAGATGAGTTCCCATAGCATTCCGAAAGATTCCCCAAAATCTAGACGTGAAAAGGCTACCACGATCAGAATTGATTTCCAAAGGAACACCTTGAAGAGACACAATTCTAGAGACATACAAGTCCGCTAACTGGCTAGCAGTTATAGACCCGCGAACTGGAAGGAAGTGATAAACTTTGGAAAGTCTATCCACAACAACGAAGATGGCATCATTTCCTTTCTGGTTTTTTGGAAAGCCAGTGATGAAATCCATACTGACTTTGTCCCATTTCCACTCTGGAATAGGCAACGGTTGAAGAGTACCAACAAGTATTTGATGTTCTGCCTTAATGCGACGACAAACATCACATTCATCAATGAACTGAGCAATTTTTCGCTTCATCCTAGTCCAGCAAAATCTCTGGCATAGGTCTCGGTACATCTTTATGCTACCAGGACGAATCGAAAGGGGAGTATCATGAGCCTCCTTAAGAATTAGCCTCCTAAGATTGTGTTTTCGTGGTACAACCAATCGAGTGCCAAAGAAAACGACTCCTTGATTATTCATGGAGAAACATTTAGCAACTCTGCTAGCAATGTTCTTCTTGATCTCTCGAATACCACTATCACGTTTCTGGGAGGCTATGATTTTATCCTCAAGGGTTGGTTTCGCCACCAAGGTAGAAAGATAACCATGAGGGACAATATCAAGATTGAGCTTGCGAAATTCCTCATGAAGAATTGGTTGATACTGTTGTAAGATGAGGTTGTTACAATACGACTGTAACACCCTCAGTATCTGTAACAGTAATCACTGTCACTGTGGATCATCACAGTTGCTAATCACTGTTATCCCCTGTCCTTAATCAAACTTTGCTCTGATCATATTCAAACCCATGATGTGTGGTGATCAAAACTCAAGGCCCCATGTGCCTTGATCACTTGGAATCAAACCCCAAACCCTAAACCTTTTCAAATGAAAATTAAAACAATGTGGCAAATAAAAGTTTTCCCAAAATTTATGAAACCACTTTTATAAATTCACTAATAATCTCTGGATCATGTTGGTATAGTTTTTGTTATTTATTGAACTACCAAATAATTCAAACAAATAAAACAGTATCTTGGATTGCCCGTTTTAATCATTTAATAATTAAAAGAAATAGCTAATGGACTTATTTTGCTACAAAAACTTTTGTGGCACTGTTATACAATGCACTATTAATTTAGAGACACATTGCATATTTTTCAAAAATGCCTAGATAACTAAAACAATTACAAAGGATATTAAAAAGAAATAATAATAATAATAATAATAATAATAATAAACTATATTGCGCCTGGGCGCAACCCTCCGACTAGGCCGGCTCACCCACCTTGCCACCTGTACAAAGAGGCCGAGCCCCCCCTGGGTCAACTCCTCCCAAGTGCCCACCCCTGATCCCCTCCCCCGATCTGGATCGGACCAGAGCCCCCGATCCCGACCCCTCTGCGCCCCCGTCTCCCTCCTAGCACGCCGCCGGCAGGCCTGGCCCCAGCGCCGGCCGCCTCCCGTGCTCCCCCCCACGGCGCTTCCTCGGTCGCCCCTCTGGAGGCGACGCCTCCTCAACCCCCGCCTGGCCCCTGCCGCCCAGGGCTCCTCCTCCCATGGTACCTCCTCGGCCGAGCCCCGGACGCCCCCGAGCTCGGCCTCCCCGGCAGCAGTGCCCGGCCGCGACAAACACCCCCCCTTGTGAGCTCCCATGGCGCAGCGCCCTCCCCTCTCCCCCTTTTTCCCCGACTCGTTGCCTCCCCGTGGGCTCCCCGCGCCGGCCGCCACCATGGCCAGTGTTCGAGCTCCCGAGCTCGCTCGCCATGGCGTGCTGCCGCGCCCTCCAGCGCGCGTCCCGTGGCCACGCGCTCCCCCTGCGCTCGCTTCGGTCGTTGCCGTAACTCGGCCGTGCCCGCGCCCCGTCCCAGCCCCCTCGCCGTTTTGGTCTGCATCGATGGGCTCCTGCTCGCCGGCGTGGGCATGGGCTGACTAATCGCCCTGGACTAACCCCCCTAACACTCAATGACATGTGGGACCCCACTGTAATTTAATTAATAAAATTGATTTTTAAAAAATGTGAGGCTGACCAGTGGGTCCCACTGGTCAGGTCTGACCAGTCAACTCTCTGTGGATAATGTTGCCTTTTATTAATAAAAGAAATCTAGAAAATGATTTAAAATTGATTTAAAATTCAAAAATCAATATATTTTAAACCGTGTATCAGATGAAAAAACTTTATACATGAAAGTTGATCAGAAAAATATAAAGGTTAAGAATACACTACCCGTACACCCACCACACCCCTCTAACATACCGAACATCGAACCGCCCGCCTCCGAACCGTTTGCCCGATGAATTGCCCGGTACTGCTATAGTACCCGGATGAATTTATTTCGAACACGAAAGTTGTTCGGAATAGGGAAACTAACCCGGATAGACCCCTCTCACGTTTGTCGGATGTCCATGACACCTCCAGCATGATACCTTCCCCCTCCGTACACCCTGTCAGGACATCACCCGGAGCTGACAGTTCATCCACGGATGAATTCCCGCTCCGTGCTACGTGTATCATACAACGTTAGAGCATCGTTAACATTTCATATGTCATGTCTTGTATTTGTATTTATAATATTGCTGTGTATTTATTGTGTCTCCCCCCTCTTTTATTGTCCGTTAGTCTCGACGTCCGCTGCTGATGCCCCTGTGATCGACTACTTCGTTGACGACCGTACCTCTACCGTCGAGCTTACAAGAAAGCAGAGCCATTCTCTTCCCGAGATATCGACTATCTTTCCGTACTTTTCTTGCACTAGGCATATGCTGCTGCGGCTACGTTATAATCCTACTCAATTTCATATCCTGCTTTTGTCGCCCCATGATGTACCTTCTATTATCCTATGATGCCTATTATATATATTATATTCAGCAGTGAACCCTGCGCATTGTTAGTCAATAGGATTAGATAGCGGGCTGTGTTCACTTTGGGAGTGAATGCGGATACGATCATTTACAACTGCTACAGGTACGGTTCAGAGCAGACACCGACTCATCCCCCTACGTCGGATCTGCCGAGCCACCTCAAGTGTTAGCGATCGAGGAGAAATCCCCGTACTCCACTCGTGGTCGACTCTGTATATCCGTCTTAGGGTTCTGTACCACGGTTGTCCTTACAGGTAAGGAGTCGGGTGACCCCACGGTGCCCGCGTAGGGTATCTTAGCGGAACGACAGGTCAGGTGTATTCCACAGGTGTGCGGCGGGCCTGGTACTGTTCGTGGCCGAAGGATTTCCTGTTGTATGAAAGTCGAGCTCTTCGGAGCAAACGCGAGACAAGGTAAGGAGAAGGATCACCTTGTTGGTAACTGCACGAGTTGGTGGGACGATAGGGCAGGCACCGATGTTACTGGTGGTCCTGACTGCTGTCGTTGTCCGCGACTCATTCAATAAGGGGCAACGATAACGGTTGTCTTGACAGAAAATTAATAAAATGCTTAACGGGTTTGGCGGACGACTTGAGTAGCCTTTTGGCTTGTACGCACTACCTATACGTGGGATTACGCGTTTGGGCGCCTCCGCAATGTAGCCTCGTTCGAAAGCTCTGAAAGACGTCCAGTTCAGCATTGCGGCAAGGACGGATCACGCTGCGGCGTTGGAATTCACCCTCCTCGCAACGACCCGGAGAGCGAGGGGTGATAGGCCCATGAGCCCCTTGCACTTAGGGTTATAGACCGGTGGGGACCTCTCTGATGAGTCGTAGGATGGACTGCGTTGTGTCGGATAGCCTCGGTGGGGCATTCCCTAACAAGGTGTACGCCACCCTAGAGATCCAAGCGTGTAGTGTCACACTAGTGCACCCCTGCAGGGATGATAATCTATTCGAATAGCCATGTCCACGGTAACAGGACGCTTTATGCTGAAGCCAGACTCTACCACTACAAACTACTACTATTAAACTGTTGGTTCCGGTTTCGCTTCCTCGCAGGGAAGTCGAGGAGGAGATCTCGGAGGCATTGATATTATTAATAATTACAACTTATTATTATACAATGCTGCAGCAACTTCTGCTACATTGTTACTTTCATTACTGTTATATTAAACTGTTGGATGATTCTTACCTCATGCTGCAAGACTCGTCGGAAGATGCCAGTCTTCGATAGGCCTAGTTTCTTATCCTTATTCTAAACTTCTACCTTGCAGTCCACTATATACAGCCTCCCCTTTCCATTTGACACAATGCATAAATGCTTAGTAGCGGACGTAAGACTCGCGGGTAAGCTAGATACTCACCTGCTTTATTTCCCCTTTTTCTTTTTCCTGATCGGCCGCTGCAGTCGACGTTGGAGCCTTGGAGTCCAGGAGCAAGAGATCCCCGATGCCTTCTACGACGTCGAGTTCCCCTTTGACCAGGAGTAGTTTGGAGGTTCCCAGGGAGGAGGCCTCGCCTTTTCGATCGTTGTTGATATTTGTGCTAGCCTTCTTAAGGCAACCTTGTATCCTTGTGTCTGTACTCATATACTATTTCTTCCGCTGACTTTGTGCTCTCGAGCTATTGTATTCAAGCCCTCGTGGCCCCTGGCTTGTATTAAACAGCTTGTATTATTTTATTTGTAGAGTTGTGTTGTGATATCTCACCATGAGTCCCTGATTTCGATCGTGTACCTTGCGTGTATTATTACTCTACACGGCTTGATTTTGGGGGCGTCACAAGTTGGTATCAGAGCCGACTGCCTGTAGGAAGCCACCCAACCACTACATGGTCGAAGTTGAGTCTAGAATTTGAAAAACTATTTTGCTAACTTAATATTTGGCTTACGGGCCCACATCGATGTCACTACGTGTGATATCTATGGTATTAGGATCCTTTTCTTTGTACCTATGCTCTGGGAATCTGCTCTCTTATCCTTGCTGGTAAGTTTTACAAACTCTGACATTAGGATCACGTTCTCTTGATTCCACCCGGCGTTCTGGTGCTACCTCATTGATTGAGTCGTGTCGCAGGAGTTCTACCCCAGGTCCCGGACCGCGGATCCCATTCTCATTCTGGGCAGGTCGCGCGTCCTCTGGCATTAACTCCTGTGGCCAACAGTTTTCTTGTGGCGTGATTGACATAGTGGAATCTATGTCGCGTCGTGTAATCCTTACCGCGGTCTGCGCGCCGCCTACTGAGTCCTTTTTTTCCTAAATTTCTACGACGTTACGTTTCCCGATTTTGACCGATTATGTGCAAAGATTTGTATGTCTTTATGACTACTATTGTGTATCTACCACACTTCTCGTTCATTGCTCGTACTACATCATGTATGACTTCTCATCCTGGAAAATACTTTGTCTGAACTAACCCCTGCTGTTCAGGCAGGATGGCCGACGATCCCCCACCCCCACCGTATTTTGCCGCCCTGATGCAATAGTTTGAGCTAAACCATGAGAAGTTTGATCTGAACCGTCAGTTCATGGCCGGAGTAATGGCCCAGCTTCCAAACCATAATGCCCCAATCACACTGCAAGAGTTCGTGCGCCTCAACCCGTCCACCTTTTGCGACTCCGCAAATCCTATGGATGATGATGATTGGCTTCGTGATATCGCCTTTCAAATGGAGTCAGTTGTTGTTGCCCCTGACAGTTATGTCACCTATGCGACGTATCATCTGAGGGGTCCAGCTGCTCGATGGTGGGAAAGCCACAGGCTTGCGCTGCCCGATGGAACTGTAACTACTTGGCAAGAATTTCAATCATCCTTCCGAGCATGGCACATTCCTCTAGGTCTGATGGACGAGAAGAAGGAGGAGTTCCGCAAACTCCGTCCGGACCAGACAACTGTTGATGAATATCATAGGAAATTCCTTGAGTTGTCCCGCTATGATGAGAGAGACGTCTCCACCGACGCTCGCAAACATGAGAAATTCCGAGAAGGACTGCGTCCTGATATAGAGCTCACACTTGTCCTTCATGATTGTGCGGACTTGGCGACCCTTGTCAGCAAGGCTTTCCAAGTCGAAACTGCTCTGACTAAGCACCATGAGTCGCTCAAGCGTGCTCGAGATGCTAGCCCATCTTCGGGTCGGCCCGTTCAGAAACTTCGAGTCTGTCTCCCGCACATTGTTTTTCCACGGTCTGCTCCAACGCCAAAGCCGTCTTATGCTGCACCTCGTCTGCCTCCGCCTCCGAGACATCTAACAGTACCAGCTGAACATCCCAATATTATGGCTCCTCCCCATATCGATGGCTTATATCCCCAGTGTGGACAGCCAGGTCACCGCGCACCTTGTCCTCCTCTTGGAAGAAAAAGAAGTTGTAGAAGTCGTCATTCTAGTAACCGCAACACCAAACAGTGTACTATGAGTTGTGCTCAGGTCACTCATGTCAAGATGGAAGAAGCTCGCGAGTCCCCAAAAATAGTGATGGGCACATTACTCGTCAATTCAACGCCAGCTTCTGTTCTTTTTTATTCCGAGGCATCGCATTCCTTTATGTCCCAATCGTTTGCTCAGTTGCATGGAATAGCTACGAAACCCTTGGCCACTCCTTTAGCGGTAAATGCTGTTGGATCTCAGAGCCGTGCCACCATGATGAGTCCCGAAACCACCATTGCAATTGTGGGGATGTTGTTCCCTGCTCCTCTTATTTTCTTGAAGTCGTCCAACATTGATGTCATACTCGGTATGGATTGGTTGGCGGCACATGATGCCCGTATCCACTGTGCCACTAAGAAAGTTCAACTCACGCACCCTTCTGGAAAAAAGATTCTGTACTCGGCCCGAACAACTCAGCATGCCGAAGGCCAGATATATGCTCTGAATTCTTTGAATACCTCACCTCTTGAAGGGATCGAGAATGTTCCAGTTGTTCACGATTTTCTCGACGTCTTCCCAGAAGAACTGCCAGGAATACCCCCGATCAGAGATGTCGAATTCGTCATCGACTTGAATCCTGGCACCGTCCCTATTGCTAAGCGCCCTTATAAGATGCCGCCTCACCACCTCCTTGAACTGAAGAAGGAGATCGATATGGCACTCCTCAAGGGCTTCATCCGTCCAAGTTCCTCTGCTTGGGGAGCACCTTCACTCTTTGTCAAAAAGAGCGATGGAACGAACCGTTTTGTTCAAGATTACCGACCTATCAACCAGGCAACAATACAGAACAAGTATCCGCTCCCTCGGATCAACGATCTATATGATCAACTTGCTGGATCTACTTTGTTCTCGAAACTCGACTTGAGATTGGGTTACCATCAGATCCGGGTCCGCAAAGAGGAAATCCCGAAGACCGCCTTCATTACTCGTTATGGTTCACACGAGTACACCGTCATGCCTTTGGCCTGACCAATGCCCCAGCCACTTTCTCTGGATTGATGAACTATATATTTATGGAATATCTCGACAAGTTCGTCGTGGTTTATCTGGATGATATATTGGTATACTCCAAGAACGAAGAACATGCTGAACACCTTCGTCTTATACTGGAAAAGCTTCGAGAACACAAACTCTATGCTAATTATTCTAAGTGTGAGTTCTAGCTTCCCGAGTAACCTACCTTGGTCATGTGATTTCCAAGAATGGCGTTGTCGTCACCCCAGAACGAATCCAGGCTATTCTTGACTGGACTCCTCCCAAGACCGTCAAGCAAGTCAGAAGTTTCCTCGGACTCGCTAGCTATTGCCGCCGTTTCGTCGAGAAATTTGCCAAGATTGCCAAGCCTCTGACTAATCTGCTTCACAAAGGCGTCAAGTTTGAGTGGACTGATAAATGTCAAGAAATTTTTCAAGCTCTCAAGGGAATGCTCACTTCTCCCCCCGTGCTTGCTCCCCTGATACCAAGAAGGACTTCGTGATATACTGCGATGCGTCTCGTCAAGGATTAGGCTGTGTCCTAATGCAAGAGCACCGCATGATTGCTTATGGCTCTCGTCAGTTGTGTTCTCACGAAGATAAGTACCCAACGCATGATCTTGAATTGGCAGCAGTAATTTATGCATTGAAGCTGTGGCGACATTACCTCGTTGGTAATCGTTGCGAGATTTACACTGACCACCAAAGCCTGAAGTACTTGTTTACTCAGCCCGACCTGAATCTCCGCCAACAAAGATGGCTCGAGACAATAGCCGATTTTAACATGGGTATTCATTACACCCCTGGCAAAGCTAATGTGATGGCTGATGCCCTGAGCCGTAAAGCTTACTGTAGTGAACTTGAGGTGCAACTAGAACAACCACCTCTGTATGAAGAGTTTCAAAAGCTGAACCTCGAGATTGTTCCTCAAGGTTATGTAAATAACCTGGTTATCAAACCGGATCTCGTCAAATCCGTCAAGGGTATACAGTTTTATGATGATTTCGTACACAAGATTAAGCGCGATATCGCAAATGCGAGACCCTCACCCTTCACTATTAATAGCGAAGGTGCGGTGTTCTACCAGAACCGTTTAGTGGTTACTCAATGCAAGGGCATGCATGAGAACCTGGATATGACCCCGAAGGTCATGAAAGCGGCTCACGATACCCCGTCGTCCATTCATCCTGTTAGCACCAAGATGTACCAAGACATTCGTCCGCAGTTCTGGTGGCCTAACATGAAGCAAGACATTGCCCGATATGTTTCTGAATGTGACATTTGTCGTCGCGTCAAGGGTGAACATCAAAAACACGCTGGAGCTCTACAGCCACTTGAAATTCCTGAATGGAAGTGGGACAAAGTCCAGATGGACTTCGTCACCGGTTTTCCTAGATCACAGAAGGGAAACGATACAATCTTTGTCGTCATCGACCGGTTCTCCAAGGTTGCTCACTTTATACCAGTCAAGGAGAAGATCACTGCTACTCAGATGGCAGAATTGTATATCTCCCAAATTGTGTCACTCCACGGAATTCCATTGGAGATCAGTTCAGATCGTGGCAGCCTTTTCACCTCAAGATATTGGAGGAGTTTCCAAGAAGCTTTGGGGACTATTCTGCATTTCAGCACCACTTATCACCCCCAGTCACAAGGCCAAGTTGAACGAGTCAATCAAGTGCTGGAAGACATGCTTCGAGCTTGTGTTATTTCCTTCGGTAAGAAATGGGAGGAATCTCTCCCGTTGGTCGAGTTCTCGTATAACAATAGCTACCACGCTAGTCGGAAGATGGCACCCTACGAAGTTCTCTATGGGTGTAAGTGTCGAACCCCTCTGAATTGGTTAGAAACTGAGGAACGTACACTCATTGGTCCGGATATTGTTCAGCGAGCTGAAGATCAAGTTCACGTCATTCGTGAACATTTGAAGGCCGCTCATTCCCGCCAGAAGAGCAACTATGACCGCAAACACCGAGAGATGGAGCATCAACCTGGTGAATACGCTTACCTCCGTGTCACTCCGATGCGAGGCACTCATCGTTTCAGAATCAAAGGCAAGTTAGCTCCTCGCTACATTGGCCCGTTCCGTATTCTTTCCCGAAGTGGACCCGTGGCATACCGATTGGAATTGCCGCCGAACCTCTCCCAAGTCCACGATGTCTTTCACGTGTCGCAACTCCGACGCTGCTTCAAGGACCCTATTCGAGAAGAGGAACATGATATGATTGAGCTACAATAGGACTTGACTTATCAAGAACATCCAAGCCGCATTCTTGATCAGTCTGAACGTCGAACCCGCAACAAGACCGTCAAGTTCCTCAAGGTTGAGTGGTCGAATCATTCTGAAGATGAAGCCACTTGGGAACGCGAAGACCTCCTTCGCGATGAATACCCCGATCTTTTCCTTGCTACCACTTAAATTCTCGGGACAAGAATTCTTGTAGTGGGGGAGATTTGTAACACCCTCAGTATCTGTAACAGTTATCACTGTCACTGTGGATCATCACCGTTGCTAATCACTGTTGTTCCCTGTCCTTAATCAAACTTTGCTCTGATCATATTCAAGCCCATGATGTGTGGTGATCAAAACTCAAGGCCCCGTGTGCCTTGATCACTTGGAATCAAACCCCAAACCCTAAACCTTTTTAAATGAAAATTAAAACAATGTGGCAAATAAAAGTTTGCCAAAATTTATGAAACCACTTTTATAAGTTCACTAAAAATCTCTGGATCATGTTGGTCTAGTTGTTGTTATTTATTGAACTACCAAATAATTCAAACAAATAAAACAGTAGCTTGGATTGCCCGTTTTAATCATTTAATAATTAAAAGAAATATCTAATGGACTTATTTTGCTACAAAAACTTTTGTGGCACTGTTATACAGTGCACTATTAATTTAGAGACACATTGCATATGTTTCAAAAATGCCTAGATAACTAAAACAATTACAAAGGATATTAAAAATAAAATAATAATAATAATAATAACTATATTGCGCCTGGGCGCAACCCTCCTTCTGGGCCGGCCCACCCACCTTGCCCCCTGTACAAAGAGGCCGATCCCCCCCCCCCGGGTCAACTCCTCCCAACTCCCCACCCCCGATCCCCTCCCCCGATCTGGATCGGACCAGAGCCCCCGATCCCGACCCCCTCTGCGCCCCCCGTCTCCCTCCTAGCACGCCGCCGGCAGGCCTGGCCCCAGCGCTGGCCGCCTCCCGTGCCCCCCCCACGACGCCTCCTCGGTCTCCCCCCTGGAGGCCACGCCTCCTCAACCCCCGCCTGGCCCCCGCCGCCCCGGGCCACTCCTCCCATGCTACCTCCTCCGCCGAGCCCCGGACGCCCCCGAGCTCGGCCTCCCCGGCAGCAGTGCCCGGCCGCGACGAACACCCCCCCTTGTGAGCTCCCATGGCGCAGCGTCCTCCCCTCTCCCCCTTTTTCCCCGCCTCGTTGCGTCCTCCCCTCTCCCCCTTTTTCCCCCGAGCTCGGCCTTTGTGGGCTCCCCGCGCCGGCGGCCACCATGGCCGGTGTTCGAGCTCCCGACCTCGCTCGCCATGGCGTGCGGCCGCGCCCTCCAGCGCGCGTCCCTTGGCCACGCGCCCCCCCTGCGTTCGCTCCGGTCGTCGCCGTAACCCCGGCCGCGCCCCGTCCCGGCCCCCTCGCCGTTCTGGTCTGCGTCGACAGGCTCCTGCTCGCCGGCGTGGGCACGGGCTGACTAATCGCCCTGGACTAACCCCCTAACACTCCCTGACGAGTGGGGCCCCATCCCCTAATCAATCTGTTAATTAAAATTAAGTGGTAGGCTAATTCCCGTGTGAGGCTGACTTGTGGATTCCCCATATGTTAATTAAGTTATTTGGTTAAAATAAACTTTGTTTAGTTCATGTGCCTATGACCAGTGGGGCCCCCCACCTCTAATTGAGTTTGGTTAAAATGCTAATAAAAATGAGTCAATGACATGTGGGACCCCACTGTCATTTCATTAATAAAATTGATTTATTAAAAATGTGAGGGTGACCAGTGGGTCCCACTAGTCAGGTTTGACAAGTCAACTCTCTGTGGATAATGTTGCATTTTATTAATACAAGAAATCCAGAAAATGATTTAAAATTGATTTAAACTTCAAAAATCAATATCTTTTAAACCGTGTATCAGATGAAAAAACTTTATACATGAAAGTTGATCAGAAAAATATAACGGTTAAGAATACGCTACCCGTATACCCACCACACCCCTCTAACATACCGAACATCGAACCGCCCCCCTCCGAACCGTTTTCCCGATGAATTGTCCGGTACTGCTATAGTACCCGGATGAATTTATTTCGAACACGAAAGTTGTTCGGAATAGGGCAACTAACCCGGATACACCCCCCTCACGTTTGTCGGATCTCCATGACACCTTCGGCATGATAACTTCCCCCTCCGAACACCCTGTCCGGTAATCACCCGGAGCTGACAGTTCATCCACGGATGAATTCCCACTCCGTGCTATGTGTATCGTACAACGTTAGAGCATCGTTAACATTTCATATATCATGTCTTGTGTTTGTATTGCTATTATTGCTGTGTATTTATTGTGTCTCCCTCCTCTTTTATTGTCCATTAGTCTCGACGTCCGCTGCTGATGCCCCTGTGATCGACTACTTCGTCGACGACCGTACCTCTACCGTCGAGCATACAGGCAAGCAGAGCCATTCTCTTCCCCAGATATCGCCTATCTTTCCGTACTTTTCTTGCACTAGGCATATGCTGCTGCTGCTACGTTATAATCCTACTCAATTGCATAGCCTGCTTTTGTCTCCCCTTGATGTACCTTCTGTTATCCTATGCTGCCTATTATATATATTATATTCAGTAGTGAACCTTGCGCATTGTTAGTCAATAGGATTAGATAGCGGGTTGTGTTCACTCTGGGAGTGAATGCGGATACGATCCATTATAACTGCTATAGGTACGGTTCAGAGAAGACACCGACTCATCCCCCTACGTCGGATCTTCCGAGCAACCTCAAGTGTGAGCGATCGAGGAGAAATCCCCGTACTCCACTCGTGGTCGACTCTGTATATCCGTCTTAGGGTTCTGTACCACGGTTGTCCTTACAGGTAAGGAGTCGGGTGACCCCACGGTGCCCGCGCAGGGTATCTTAGTGGAAGGACAGGTCAGGTGAATTCCACCGGTTTGCGGCGGACCTGGTACTGTTCGTGGCCGAAGGATTTCCTGTTGTACGAAAGTCGAGCTCTTCGGAGCAAACGCGAGACAAGGTAAGGAGACAGTTCACCTTGTTGGTAACCGCACGAGTTGGTGGGACGACAGGGCAGGCACCGACGTTACTGGTGGTCCTGACTGTTGTCGTTGTCCGCGACTCATTCAATAAGGGGCAACGATAACGGTTGTCTCGACAGAAAATTAATAAAATGCTTAACAGGTTCGGCGGATGACTTGAGTAGCCTTTTGGCTTGTATGCACTACCTATACGTGGGATTACGTGTTTGGGCGCCTCCGCAATGTAGCCTCGTTCGAAAGCTCTGAAAGACGTCCAGTTCAGCATTGCGGCAGGGACGGATCGCGCTGCGGCATTGGAATTCACCCTCCTCGCAACGACTCGGAGAGCAAGGGGTTATAGGCCCATGACCCCCTTGCACTTAGGGTTGTAGACCGGTGGGGACCTCTCTGATGAGTCGTAGGATGGACTGCGTTGTGTCGGATACCCTCGGTGGGGCATTCCCTAACAAGGTGTACGCCACCCTGGAGATCCGAGCGTGTAGTGTCACACTAGTGCACCCCTGCAGGGATGATAATCTATTCGAATAGCCGTGTCCACGGTAACAGGACATTTTATGATGAAGCCAGACGCTACCACTACAAACTACTACTATTGAACTGTTGGTTCCGGTTTCTCTTCCTCGCAGGGAAGTCGAGGAGGGGATCTCGGAGGCATTGATATTATTAATAATTGAAACTTATTATTATGCAATGCTGCAGGAACTTCTGCTGCATTGTTATTTTCATTGCTGTTATATTAAACTGTTGGCTGATTCTTACCTCATGCTGCAAGACTCGTCGGAAGATGCTAGTCTTCGATAGGCCTAGTTTCTTATCCTTATTCTGAACTTCTACCTTGCAGTCCACTATATACAGCCTCCCCTTTCCATTTGATACAATGCATAAATGCTTAGTAGCGGACGTAAGACTTACGGGTATGCTAGATACTCACCTGCTTTATTTCCCCTTTTTGTTTTGCCTGATCGGCCGCTGCAGTCGACGTTGGAGCCTTGGAGTCTAGGAGCAGGAGATCTCCGATGACTTCTACGACGTCGAGTTCCCCTTTGACCAGAAGTAGTTTGGAGGTTCCCAGGCAGGAGGCCTCGCCTTTTCGATCGTTGTTGATATTTGTGCTAGCCTTCTTAAGGCAACCTTGTATCCTTGTGTCTGTACTCAGATACTATTGCTTCCGCTGACTTTTTGCTCTTGAGCTGTTGTATTCGAGCCCTCGTGACCCCTGGCTTGTATTAAACAGATTGTATTATTTTGTTTGTAGAGTTGTGTTGTGATATCTCACCGTGAGTCCCTGATTTTGATCGTGTACCTTGCGTGTATGATTACTATACACAGCTTGATTTTGGGGGCGTCACAACGACTTACGACTTAGTGCATCAGCCATGACATTGGCTTTGCCTGGGGTGTAAGAAATTCCTAATTCATAATCTTTTATCAACTCAATCCAGCGTCTTTTCCTGAGATTAAGATCTGGCTGGGTGAATATTTATTTGAGGCTTTGGTGGTCGGAATAGATCTTGCAACGATTACCAAGGAGGTAAAGTCGCCAAGTTGTCAGGGCATGCACTACGGCAGCGAGTTCAAGATCATGGGTAGGATAGTTCTCTTCATGTGGACGCAACTGGCGTGAAGCATAAGCTACCACATGTCTATCTTGCATAAGTATGCATCCTAACCCTTGTCGTGAGGCGTCACAAAAGATCTCGAAATCCTTTTTGGTGTCTGGAGGCGCAAGTACGGGGGCAAAAGTGAATCTTCTTTTTAGCTCTTGAAAGCTTTCCTTGCACTTGGGAGTCCATTGGAATTTCTTATCTTTCTTGAGGAGTTCAGTTAGAGGCTTTCAACTTTAGAAAAGTTCTCGATGAAGCGGCGGCAATACCTTGCTAAGCCAAGAAAACTCCTAACTTGCGTAACCGATTCAGGTGGAGTCCAGTCAAGGACGTCCTAAACTCTCTCGGGATTCACATCAATGCCTTTTGCCGAAATCGCGTGGCCTAAGGAGGTCACTTCTGGTAGCCAAAATTCACACTTGGAGAATTTAGCATACAGGCGATGCTCTCGAAGTTTCATCAATACCAACCAAAGATTTTCGGCATGTTCTTCTTCGTTCTTCGAGTAGATGAGAATGTCATCAAGATAAACTACAACAAATTTATCTAGGTAGTCCATGAAGATCGAATTCATCATGCGCGAGAATGTGGCGGGGGCATTGGTTAAACCGAAGGACATGACGGTGTACTCGTAAAGACCATAAAGAGTAGTGAAAGTCGTTTTTGGAATGTCCTCATTTCGGATTTTGATTTGATGATAGCCTAATCTCAAATCCATCTTGGAGAAGACAAAGGATCCAGCAAGTTGATCATAAAGATCATTGATCCTGGGCAGTGGGTAATTGTTTTTTATCGTCGCTAGATTTCGCGGGCGATAGTCTATGCACATCCTTTTATGTTCCATCTTTCTTCGTTACGAACAGAACGGGGCAACCCCATGGCGATGAGCTAGGGCGGATGAAGCCTTTTGCCAACAAAGCTTCAAGTTGGATTTTAAGCTCAGCTAACTCACGTGGGGCCATTTTGTATGGGCGTCTGGAAATTGGTGCGGTTCCTGGCATAAGATCCACTATGAACTATACACATCTGTTGGGCGGCATGCCTGGCAGCTCTTCAGGAAAGACATCGGGAAGTCACGAACCACCGGAATATCTTCAAGGTCGGGAAGGGGAAGAACATTCAAAGAATGCATCTGGGTTCTCGATCTTGGTGAGGAATAATCTATTGTCTGGCCTGAAGGATGGGTGAGTCGAACTGACTTGGCTTTACAATCAAGAAAAGCATTTTGTCTTGATAACCAGTCCATACCAAGGATGACATCAATGTCTTAAGACTTGAGGGCTATGAGTGAAGCAAGGAATACTAAACCCTCAATTGCAATTTGATTACCATGGCTTAGTCTATTAGTTTGCCATCTTGACCCTGGAGTTTGAATTATCATTGGGGTGGACATTTCAACAAAGGACAACTCGTGACGAAGTGCATAACTTTCCGACATGAATGAATGAGATGCTCCTGGGTCGAAAAGAACGGAAGTAGGAACATAATTGACTGGGAGCGTACCAAGAATGACGTCAGAAGTATCGTCAGTCTCTTCAGCTGAGATCTTGTTCACACGTCCACGATTGGCGGAAGGAGTGGTTTTGGTGGTGAAGACCTTCGGGGGTGGCTTGCCACGACCATTGTTGTTACCTCCGGCACGGGGTGGAGCATTCTGATTCTGGAGCTGGTTCTGGGGACACTCGCGGGAGTAGTGGTTTGCCTGACCACACTTGTAGAAGGCCCCAAAGACAGTGCGGGGAGCTGGGTTCTTAGGTGGAGCTGGGTGGAACGAAGCTGGTGGACGAGGCGCCACATAGGATGGCCTCGGTGGGTTGTTCTGGCGGAACATGCTGTTGGGGATCCAAATCTTGCGCTTTTGAGAGCCTGGACTGGATGAACCATCATCTCTAGGGTGCTTGCGGAAATCATTGGGGGTGTTCATGTCCTCCTTCTTGATGGCCTTGTTGACAAGGACCTGGAAGGTGGCGAAGTCATGTAGGTTGAGCTCACGATGGAGTCCAGAATTGAGTCCACGACGGAACCTCTCTTGCTTCTTGGCGTCAGTGGAGACCTCTTCAGTAGCATAACCAGCCAGTCGGTTGAACTCACGACGAAACTCGTCAACAGTCCTCCTGCCTTGGGTGAGGTTGCAGAACTCCTCACTCTCGCGGTCCATAAGACCCTTTGGAATGTGGTGCTCACGGAATGAAGTGCAGAACTCATCCCAAGTTGTGGGCGGTCCAGCGGGACGCATGTTCAGGAAATTCTCCCACCAAGAGCTAGCTACACCCTCGAGGTGGTAGGTGGCATAGCTGACCCTGTCACCATCTGCAACATGGCCTTCCTGGAGCTTCCTCTCGATGCTGCGAAGCCATTCATCAGCGTCAAGGGGCTGAGTGGAGTAGCTGAAACCGGGGTATGAAGCCGGATGAAGTCATTCAAAGACACCAACTCATTGCGCTGCTGAGTGGTGTTGCGGGCAATGACCTCCAGCAACTGGTGAGAGTCTCGGCGGTTCCTCTCAACCTCCATAAGAACCAGAGCCATCATGGGTGGCGGTGGAAGATTGCCTTCCTCCTGATCATTCCCACGACCATGGGCACGACCAAGCTCGCCACGGGTTCCTTGAGACATCCTGAAGGTGAAAACCAAAGTCAAACAGAGTTGATTGGAAGAGTCTAAACAAGGTATTGAAGGTACTGGAAGAATCACAGAGCAAAGGAAGTAATCATCTTGACAACATGGTGATAAAAGCATACAAGCCATATATTCACAAGCTGTCATACAAACCATACAACGTTTTAGTACAAGATCCAAGCTAATACAAACGTGATGAAGATGATACATCCTTCAGAGGCACTCTGACTTCATATACATTATTTATCTAAGCCTCCGGAACTTAGAACACATTGCGTACAACATACTAAAGATACTACTACATCCTCACTAAAGTAAGACCACAGGCGATCTCACTCATCTCCATCTCCATAGTAATCCTCGTAAAAGTTACCCACGTAACCCGGTAGCTGAAGGTGACCATCAGAAAACACAGAGGCCTGTGGACCCTGATATCCATTTGGGCAAGGATGGGGCCTAGGTCCAGCGTAGGGTGGAAGAAGAGGACCACGGGGTGGAAAATGCCTCGAATCTAGGGCCAAGCAACTCGAGAAGGCATCTGTGTCCTGGCTGGGTAGATAGCATCATACTCCACTGACCCAACACTCACAAAAGGAGTCAGGAGTGTAAGTGCTCGATACAGACGGACACGGGTGGCGTGAAGCTAAAAAAGAAGGGCACGTGCATCACGATCTCTATCACAGGAGTGTCGAGCGGTGATCTGAAGCAAAGGATCCTCCAGGGAGTGATCTGAGTACAATCTGGTGTAATATCCCTCTTCTCCTGGAAGTGCAGCAGGTATATAGCGGAAAGGTGACCCACCAAGCATTGCATGCTCCTCTCTCAGCAGGGTAATACATGAGTATGCAGCATCCTGCACAGCCATGTTCTCAGTCACACCAATGACATGTCCAAAGAGGATAGGCTGAGTGCCTCCAGTGTGGTGCGGGTAGATCCTGACAGTGCAGTGGAACTGAGTCTGGTTGAAGTCAAGGAACTGCTCCGCAACGGTGTACTCAGGATACCAACGATAGCCAATGAAGGACATCATCCCGGTGAGCATGGCTGGATGCCGACGCACATCGAGGCACCTAGTCAAACGAACAATCTGCTGAGGGGGAAGATCCGCCATCTGAAATAGAAAGAAGAGTTTGCAAATGCATCAGATTATGAAGAAACTTTGAATGACTCGGACAACATAACAGCTGTAATTGCAAGAAAAGACAATTTCTTACAACATGGAAACAACACTTACATACGATGTAAGAAATCAGGAAGCAAAACAACTCTAACAACCCGAACACAACTTTCCTACGGCTACAAGGAAGCAAACAACGAGATGTTCTAGTAATACATAGATGAGCTTAGTCCTATCTTCTCGTAGAACAAGATGCGGGTGACTCAGAACTCAGAACGATGAAGGTAAGGAGAAAAAAGAAGCCTTACGTTGTTCCCTTATATACCCAGAGTAACTATATAACTATAGAAGGCTAGACTTGACTTCGACCAAGGCTGATAATCCTACAGTCAGTCCTGCTCTGATACCAAGTCTGTCGGGACCCGGGGTTATCATATGCAAGTCCCATAACAACACAGTCATATGTAGAGCCGAGAGCCATACCCACTTGTCTAAGCAGACAAGGCCAAGCACAGAACACTCTCGGAAAGCATCGAACGTGAGGGGCATCCCATCCAGGCCGGATGATCAACTGACATGGGTCCTCATCGTCCGTACACAAGTCTAAATGATATGGGTGGTGAACTCCCATATTCATAGACAAGTCGCCTCAACCATACTCTCGATTGTATTCTCACTTACATAGACTTCCTCCAGCCCGATCACTTAGTCAGGGTCTAGGGTGGGCTCGATCATACAACAAAGTGTGCACATGACAGAGTCACGAGGAATCGCATCGCGATTCCCCAAGCTGCGCACATCTAAGGGCCACTTGGTGTATAAAAGACCGCCAGCCAGATCACAACTAAGGTCTCGAAAACCCATACTAAGACATGCATGATATAATCATACACGCATCACACATGTCTAGTATGAACAACAGGTATCATTGCAATTCTCTACAAAGTTTACATCTTTATTGATAACTCTTACAGAGTGCACACAGAGATCACGAGACCGTGATCCAACATTACAAGAAGCATGTGGAAGAAAAGTATGTTCGAGTACAGACAAGTTTAACAAATGGCTTAGAGAAGCCTTATTTATAAACAAGCCCTTCCACGAGGGACCAGTCGTCTGACTGGGACTACACTAGCTTGGTCTTCAGTCGTCGAGCTCGAGGAAGAATCCACCTTCGGGGTCAGTGGGTTAATCTAAAACATAGAATAAGCAAATGTGAGTACAGAGTTGTACTCAGTAAGACTTACATTGGAACTATACTACTCATGCACATGTATTAAGGTAAAGGGAGGTGGGGTTCATAAGCAGAAGTGCCAGCTTTGACTTAGCTAGTCCTGAACTACGAGTACCAGACTTGAGGTAAGAAGAGTACACGAGTCCACTATATCTCCAACCAATTACACAATTATGTTGCCTTCCTCGACTTCCCACGAGAAAGCACGCCATAGCACTCACGCTTATCTTGGCAAGTTTTATAAGTATCCAGTTCAAGTTGTCTAATAATCAGGCACAACTTTCCAAGCAGTCCCTAACCGTGAACGCGTCTATTCGAATAGTTTATTAACCCTGCAGGGGTGTACTCCTACACACATGAAACCATCAGTTACCGTCGGGATCTCGTCACTCTTCAAGCGGGTGTCGGCAAGGATAATCTCCACAACTTTTACCTCACAGTCAACTCAGGTTCAATGAAGACGCCTATCTGGGATGGTTTCCACATTCGTAACCCGGCCGGTTTACCAAAGTGGTCCCAGAAGATGTGTGCGTGGTGCATAAGCCGGTCTCGGTTGAGCCGTTCTCTCACCTTGCAGCCAGGCCACAAACCTACCAGAACTCCGAACTACTGCGACTCATTGAACTGAGAAGGGGTGAGTTAGTAGGTTGAGCGAGGGTCCATTTTCCCAACATGTCGTAGTACTCTTCATCTTGGATCACCACACAAGAACTCGGGCTTAAGGCGGTGTTCAACCAGACAACCCACTATGTACTCCTACACAACCTCTCATCGTTCACCTTGTATTAGGGTAGATTCACCAACACATTTCCACCATCATCAACATGATTGCTACCATCCCGACTCACATAATAGTATCAACATTGTATCACTCTAAGCATGCAATAAGCAGTAACAGTTGCAGGGGCCACATGTTATCAATCAACTCCTACATCTGCTAGGATTGTGGTTTGCTTACTACTGTGACAAATGATAGGTCATGCAAAGGAATCGGTTCGTCTATGCGGTAGAAACACATCATGGTAATCATCCTAAGCAATGCATAAGAGAGACTGAGAGGGAAGTGGGATTTATCGACATGATCAATGGGGGTTTGCTTGCCTTGCTGACGATGTTCAGTATCGGGGTCTTCAACGAAGGGGGCGATCTCAGGTTCCGGCTCCACCTCTATTCGACAAACAACACAAACATCAAAACAATAATAAGACAATGCTCAAACACATGATTTGAAGGTTGAAACTTGATGTATGTGTCACTTATGTGTGAGTTATTCCATTTAAAAGGAGTATATTGCAAATGAATTGAAAATTCAAACTCCAATTTGAATTTCAAAAGAATGCATATGCAATGTTGCCACTGTTCACCCAATTTTAATAGGTCAAACATGAAGAAAGATTGCATATTCAGAATCCTTGCATTTTTCTGATAATTTTACATATATTATATGTTTAATTTGGAGTTAAAATGATTTAGTTATGAATTTCCAAAGTTTATAGCATTTTCTGTAATTTCTGAATATTCTTTAAATTGGAAAAGGGTTTATTGCGTCAGGGGTTTGACTCTTGTCAAACTGACCTGTGGGCCAGGGTTGTCATTGACTCAGTGTTAACTCCCGATTTGCTTTAATTAGCAGTGGGTTAATTAGGGGCTAGGGCCCACGTGTAAGTGTCTCTGAGGGGGGATTAGCACTTAAGCTAATGACGTCCACGTCATCTCACCGGCGGCTAGTCGTCGGCGACGAAATCCGCGGCGGCGCTGCTCGGAACTGCGCTCCTGGGGGCTATTCTTTGCGCCGAGGCCATCTTCTAGAAGCCCTGGATGACGCGCGTTGATCTGGACCAAGAACAAAGGCGGGGAGGCACGGAATCGTCGTCGGCGACGAGACCTAGCGGCGGCGGAGCTACTGGCTCGGGGCAGTCGTCGATTTAAAGCACGGGAAGAGGCTGCGATGGTTGTGTTCGAAGCAGGGGAGCAAGGCGAATGCGATGGACAAGGTTTCGAGCTCGATTTCTTAGCGGGAGCTCGCCGGCAACGACCACGGGGGCGAAGTGCTTCGGCTCTCATGGAGGAACACGAAGGATACAAGGATTGGGGGTGCTAGTAGGGGAGTTTTCATCGTGAGCTCACCAGGAGTTCAAAGGCGGTGAAGACTTGAGCTGGGGTGGCTTGATGGCGTCGCAATCGTCGTCGATCTTCCTCTGCTCCGGCGAGGGCTCAGGCTCAAATTCGGCGGCTACGGAGGCTCCGGCCACGCCATCTTCTGCAGGTCGACGAAGCGCACGGCTCTGGACACGGGGGACAAATTGGATGGACTCCTCCACGTCGATGGCCACGCGGGGGCGCTTCGGTGCTCCGGCGATCTCTCCTGTCGACGACGAACACAGCGAGGGAGGAGGGGGAAACTGCGCTGGAGGGGGAGGAATGGATGGGGACGTCTCCCAGACATCTCCAGACGAGGGGATAACCCCTGGGCAGGCAGGCAGCTGCCTGGCGCGCCCACGGCTCTCGCCGGCGACCTGCGTGCCTGCCTCACCGGGGTTGAAGACGCATGTGCCCCTGTGTGTTGGGCTAGGCCAGGCTGGGGGATGAGTTGGGCCCCTTCGCAGGTAAGCCTCTTTTCTATTTTCTGTTTCCTTTTCTTTTCTGTATTGGTTTTGTCTGAGCTAAATTAAATAGCTAGACATTTTATAAAATGCTGAAACTTTTTATATGGCCTCACAATTAAATAGGCTAGCCACTTGTAAAGTTTGAGCATTTTTAAAATTCAAATTATTTGAACTTTAATTCAAATAGGGGTTTAAATTTAAATCCATGCTCCTGTTTGAATATTTGAAAAATCCATGAGCATGGGGTTGGTCCCACATCACTTGATATGTGATCACACTCATTTATGAGACTTTTCAAAAATGCAAAAGGAATTTTTGGAACAACTTTATTTCTGGCCATTTGAATTAAATTTATCTGGGGGTGTTCTCTCTCCCATTTCAATTTCTTTTGGAATTTTTTTAACATGATGCAAATTGATCCTTGATCCTAGCACATACCTAACAGAGGGTTCTGACAGTGATAGAGTAATATATTTGGTTTGTATCTCTTATATTTTTTTCCTAAGTAATTCTTGCATGTTCCCCGTTGTTGTTTATTGCTTTGGCCAAGTAATAGGTAGTGACCTCCAAGAGGGAACGGTATGCTCGATTGTGGGTTCATGCCCCCCTGATGACACGCTTCAGAGACAGAAACATGAGTCTAGGGGATGTGTTGTTGCCACAAGGGGGAAAACAACGGTGCTTGTAACCGCGGTTGCAAGGATTGTTTACTTTATGCAAAGTTCTTTTAATGCAATTGTCTGTTGATTTGGGTTTACACTGTGGGTGGGGCTCGCAACTTAATACCAACGAGATGTTCTGGATAGATATCTCAAGGTGGATGATTAGTAGTAGATGCAGTTGGATTTTGGTCTACTTATTTGGCGTATCTCCCATGCTTTTGAGCCTCTTCCTTTCTTTGTAGCATAGTTAGCATTGCGGTGCATTTTTAATCTTGTCAATTACCCAGCTATGATTTGTTTACCTCGCATAGCACTTTTATCGTCTTTTGGGAGAGAGACAGCACTAGTGAACATCATGAGAATGCGTTCCATATCCTCATCACTGTTTACACGCTCATTTATTTTCTGCTTTTACTTTCTAATAGCTATTATTACCATTATCCCTGGTGTTTGATCCTTTGTAAACAACAAGACCGGAGATACTGAAAACCTCTCTGAACTTCGTTGGGAGCAAAGTTATTTGTTGTGTGTGCAGGTCCTCGTAAACAGCTAAATTTCTAGCGCCGTTTTCACCTAACTTGCCTCTTTCGGAGTCCTACGGGAGACAAACCCTATCCTCTACATAGGGGAAATTTGCTGCTATCCTACATCTCACCTTAAACTTGGGGCAACCAACGAAGGCGAGAAGCCATTATCATCTCTCACACATCAAGCAAATTTCTGGCGCCGTTGCCGGGGACTCCAATTGTCAAGATAGGGGAGTTGCACACTACCTTTTACCTTTGATTTTTAGTCTTGTTAGTTTATCTTTCAGCTTTTATCATAGTGTCTGATACGTCCAAAATGTATCTATAATTTCTGCTTGCTCCATGCATGTTTTGTGTGATATTGCTATGATCTAGATACACTTTCATACACTTTTGATCATATTTGGACTAACCTATAAGATTCCAGAAAAAGACCAAGTGTGAAACTTTAGTAGATTGAGTTCTCAACAAATAAATTGTTTTTCTCGTATTCCCTATCCCCTTTGTGCACGCAAACACCATTTGGAGACATTCGAGTCACGGACAACAAGAGCTCTTGCATGTTACTTGTTTCAATGCTAATATAGACTCTTTCATGTTATGACTTGAATTGAATCTCTAACCTTGATTGCTTTACTTTTCAAAGTTCTTATATGGTTGCTAGCATGTCACCACAGAAATTATGCTGTTATCATTTACCTACTCGAGGACGAGCAGGAATTAAGCTTGGGGATGTTGATACGTCCAAAACGTATCTATAATTTCTGCTTGCTCCATGCATGTTTTGTGTGATATTGCTATGATCTAGATACACTTTCATACAATTTTGATCATATTTGGACAAACCTATTAACTCAGTGCACCACAGTGCCAGTTCCTGTTTTCTGCTGTTTTTCTATTTCAGTTTTCCCCCATATAAAAAGTGCTCCAAAAATTCGGGAAAATTCAGATAAAAAATCAGCGTGAAGGAACCTTCCGGAAGAACCTGGGTGGGGCCAGAGGGCCACCACCAGGGGCCCAGGCGCCTTGGTGGCGCGCCCTAGGGCTTGGCCGCGCCAGGGGGGCGCCTGGACCCCTGGTGGCCCCCCTGGCTGCCCCCCTTCGCCTATATATTCTCCGTCACGGGAAACTTCCGAGAACAGAACCCTTTTTCGCCATCTCTCCTCTGTTCCGTCGCCGCCGCGCTTCCGAGATCGGGAGCACCAGAAGTCCTCTTCCCGGCACCCTGCCGGAGGGAGGGCCAACCTCCGGGAGTCTCCTCTCCACCATGGATGCTTCCCGGATGTCTCGTGAGTAGTTTTCCTTGGACCATGGGTCCGTGATCAGTAGCTATGTGATGTTCTCCTCCCCTCTTTGTTCTTCATGGTTTAGACCTCGTGAGCTGCCCTACATGATCGAGGCACTTTTGTAATATTTCTGCTATTGCTATGCTGAGTTTGATGGGATCTGATGGATTATGAGATTATGTTCAGATTGTGATTGAGTAATATATTTGGTTCTTATCTCTTATATTTTTGTTCCTAAGTAATTCTTGCATGTTCGCCGTTGCTGTTTATTGCTTTGGCCAAGTAGTAGATAGTAACCCCAAGAGGGAACGTACGCTCGATTGTGGGTTCATGCCCCCCGATGACACGCTTGAGTGACAGAAACATGAGTCTAGGGGATGTGCTATTGCCACAAGGGGGAAAACAACGGTGCTTGTAACCGCGGTTGCAAGGATTGTTTACTTTACGCAAAGTGCTTTTTAATGCAGTTGTCTGTTGCTTTGGGTTTACACTTTGGGTGGGGCTCGCAATTTAATACCAGCGAGATGTTCTGGATAGATATCTCAAGGTGGATGATTAGTAGTAGATGCAGTTGGATTTCGGTCCACTTATTTTGGCGTACTTCCCGTGCTTTTGAGCCTCTTCCTTTCTTTTGTAGCATAGTTAGCATTGCGGTGCGTTCATAATCCTGTAAATTGCCCTTCTGTAATTTGTTCACCTCGCATAGCAGTTTTATCGTCTTTTGGGTGAGAGACATCACTAGTGAACATCACATATCCCGGTCCATATCCTCATCACTGTTTACACGCTCATTTACTTTTCTGCTTTTACTTTCAATTGCTATCATTATCCTTTGTGTTTGATCCTTTGTGAACAACAAGACCGGAGAGATTGACAACCTCTCTGAACTTCGTTGGTAGCAAAGTTATTTGTGTCTGTGTGCAGGTCCGCGTCAGCTGCGCCGCTGACACCTACTTATCATCTCTGGAGTCCTACTGCAGACAAACCTTGGTATCTTTACTGAGGGAAATTTGCTGTTGTGCTACATCACGCCTTCCACTTGGGGGCTCACCAACGAAGGGCGAGATATCACTATCAAATTTCTGGCGCCATTGCCGGGGACTCCGAGTGCTAAGATAGGGGAGTTGCAAACTACCCTTTACCTTTGCTTTTTAGTCTTGTTAGTTTACCTTTCAGTTTTTATCTTTGTGTCTTAAATCAAAAATCCAAAAAAAATTAATAGTATGTCTAGTTCCTTACTTGCCAATCAATGTCTGACTTCTTTGAAACTAGATCTTATTGGCATGGAGGATTCACTGAGGATCAACAAAAGTGGTACAAGGAACACCGCTTGTCTCAAAAGGGGATACACTTATGGAAACAAATACATCAGTTGTATGAGTATGCTAGAAATTTGTGCTCAATATATAATATAACATTCTGCAGGGATGAATCTTGTTGCTTTATGAGGCATAAACACCTTTCTTTCCAATGTGAGTACAATGATGATGAAACCTTAGCTTCTTATGCTAAGAGAAACTATGATTTTTATGATGCAGAGCCAATAGAAGAATTTGTTGCTTATAAGGGTGCCTATGAAATTACTTCTCTTCTTAAAAATATTGATGATGCCCCTTACAAATCCGAGAGTCTTGATATTCTTAACTATTGTTTGGAAAATTACGATGCAAATTATTATATTACTGATCATCTTGAGAGAATCTCTCCCCCAAAGGAAGAGACTAATGTTTTGCAGGACTCTATGAAAGAAGAAATTGATGAAACCGAAAGCTCCTTGGATGAAAAAGAGGAGGAGAGTGACGAACAAAAGGAGGAAGAATGGATCCATCCATGTCTACCTTCTAATGAGAGTAACTCTTTGAATCTTACCTTATATGAGTGTTATGATCCTATGGATTCTTTTGAAATATCCCTTTTTGATGAAGTTGATGCCTTCTATGCTTATGGCCATGATGCCACTATAGATGATGCTTATGGAGATGAACTTTCTACAGTTCCTCATGTTAATCATGAAATTGTTGATGTTGCACCCACACTTGATTTTCCTATTATCCTTTTCAAATCTCCAACTCCGGAGAATTTTTCTCTTATGAAGGCTCAATGTGATGAGTTGCATTTATCTTATAATCCTAAAGACCGTGTTGAAAACTATACACGTGTGCTTATAGGTCATGAAAAACATGATTTATGTGATAGTTATATTCTTGATGTTGTTCATGATACTAATGAAAATTATTTTGAGAGAGGGAAGTTTGGTTGTAGAAACTTCCATATTACTAAAACTCCTCTCTTTATGTTGAAAGTTTTGAAGTTGTTCTTGTTCCACCTCCCTATGCATGTCACTTTGTGCTTATTTGATTTATTTTCTTACAAGACGCCTATGCATAGGAAGTGGTTTAGGCTTAAATGTGTTTCATATTTGCTTCTTGATGCTATCTTTTGCTTCAAATCCTTATTTTTATGAGAGCAACTTTTATGATCTTCATGCCTAGCTAATGGCTCTAAAGAAGCGCTTTCGGGAGGCAGCCCGCAACGAATTTAGGTTTTTATTTTTGCTTTTGTTGTGTCTTGATGTTTGTTACTACTGTAGCAACATCATTGTATCTTTATTTTTCAGCTTTGTGCCAAGTTATAGCCTCTTATGATAAGGGAAGCAAAAGTTGTGACATGTTGTCCAGAAAACAGATTCTGTCCCTTGACAGAAAAATTCGAATCAAATCACCAGATCATGTTTTTTATCTGAATTGGTTTGACAGAGTGCTCTATACAATTGTGAAACTTTCGTATGTTCTGAGTTTTTTTATTTGAGTTGCAGAAGTGCCCCTAAAAAATTCTTTACTACCTGCTGGTCTGTTTTTCACAGATTCTGCGACGTTTTGCCTCTCTTCACTTTTGCAAACCTTAAGCTTGATTTTTCTTTGCAAAAACCTTTTGGCACTCTTGAGAAATAGTAGCTCTTCAAGAATATCTTTATATCCAGTGGGGAAAAATTATTTTATTAAGGGTACTAACCTCTCTAATCAGCTTATGATGAGTTGTGTATGAAGGGAGTTTTCAAGTGTGCGATGGAAGATGATGAAAGAAGAACCAGGAGTGTCAAGCGCTCAAGCTTGGGGATGGCCCCTTGCATCCCCAATAAATATTCAAAGAGACTCAAGCATCTAAGCTTGGGGATTCCCCCGTGCATCCCCTTCTTCATCAACAATCATCAGTTCGTCCTTCGTCTCACTATATTTTTATCACTTCATGCGCTATGTGCTATGCTTGGAGTGTCTCGCTCTTAGGTTTTATTTTTAGTTTTCTTTAGATTTGCTTGCTTTTCACAACAAGTTAGATCCCTTCTTACTTTGTGTGGGAGAGAAACACGCTCCACTTTCAAAATCTAGAACACATCATAGGATTTTTCCTGCCTATCTTTTTTCTGTTGTGTGTTCTTTATCTTTTCGTAGCTACTGCCATGTTTAGTTTTTGTCTTAGTTTGTCTTTAGCAAGAGCCTTGGCTTTTGTTTAGTCTGTTGCTGGAACTCTTTTTAGTTTTCATGTTTATCTTGTTAAAGAGAGTTGGTTGTTGCACTGAGTTGTGTCTTGTCTTGAAAGTAGGTAATTGAGGTTGCTATTTAATTTTAGTAGTAACTTGCAATAATTTTGAGGTATTGATGTGAGTAATGTTTGAACTTTTGGTGTCAAGAGATCCAGCCTATTAGTGATAGGTGTCGTATTTTGGGCAATCCGTGATTATTTTCAAAACCTACAAAACCAGTTGAGAACTCTAGCTACCTGATGGATCACTAATCTTTGGAAGGATCAAATATTAGAGTACACTCACGTACCATGAGTCGAGGATGCGCAAGGATAACCAAACCCCCATACACTCCTCCTCGGGGTACTTGTCTCTTTGTGAACCTCCTTATTAGATTGAGAGTTACCGATAATAAGTGCATGAGTTCTTCGGACTAATGTAAGTATTGAAAGTTGACACTTCCACCTTCCCATATTTTGCTAGCCTCTCCCGTGCCGTGCATTGCCTTCTTCTCACTCCGAGAGTTGGTGTCCACCTTCGCCGGTACATCGAAACCCTTGGCATGATACGCTCTGTCATCATAAACCTCCTTATATCTTTCCTCAAAACAGCTACCATACCTACCTATCAAGGCATTTCCATAGCCTTTCCGAGATATATTGCCATGCAACATCCACCTCTTCACGACTTGATCTTCATGTCATACATGTTCCTGGTACACTGGCACCGACATACATTGCATACATCATGATAGTTACATCTTCTGTATGATTTCGAGTACCTTGTAAAGTGTGAAAGATCTCCTTTACCTTCTTGTAAAATAGAGTGTTGCCCTTAAGTGAGGAAAAGATCCCAAAGTGCACACAATAAAAGATCCCAAAGAGGACAAATGAGAGTTAAATAGAAAGAGCCATTGAGGCCACAAAAAAATACAAAAAATAGAAAAAAGAGAAAAGAAATAAAAAGAGAGAAAGGGGCAACACTACTATCCTTTTGAGAGATCCACACTAGTACTCCCTTTATATCCTTGTACTCCATAGAGATGATCATTATGCATATAGCTATGTGGGGACCTTCACACTATAGAACTTGGCTTGCGTATTCCAAGGATGAGCCTCCTCAAACGAGCTCTAGGTCTTCATGAGCGAGCAAGTTAGATGCACCCCCACTAGTTCCATTGGAGAGCTTCCTAGCTCGTATGTGCATCCGTTGCATGGCAATCCCTACTCCTCACATCATATCAATCATTTGGCATCTCTTGCCTATGATTGTCCTCATTGATGTGAGCCTTTCTCCTCCTTTTTTTTCTTCCTCCTCCGTACTCCCCACTTTGCCATCCCAAGTGTCAACTCTCGTGCTTACGCTCATCCATTGCATGAGTGCTCAAAATATTGAAAAAGGAGTGGATCAAATTGACTTTACCTGGCTAGTGGTCTGGGGACGAGTCAAGATAAGATTCCAGAAAAAGACCAAGTGTGAAACTTTAGTAGATTGAGTTCTCAACAAATAAATTGTTTTTCTCGTATTCCCTATCCCCTTCGTGCACGCAAACACCATTTGGAGACATTCGAGTCACGGACAACAAGAGCTCTTGCATGTTACTTGTTTCAATGCTAATATAGACTCTTGCATGTTATGACTTGAATTGAATCTCTAACCTTGATTGCTTTACTTTTCAAAGTTCTTATATGATTGCTAGCATGTCACCACAGAAATTATGCTGTTATCATTTACCTACTCGAGGACGAGCAGGAATTAAGCTTGGGTATGTTGATACGTCCAAAACGTATCTATAATTTCTGCTTGCTCCATGCATGTTTTGTGTGATATTGCTACGATCTAGATACACTTTCATACAATTTTGATCATATTTGGACAAACCTATTAACTCAGGGCACCACAGTGCCAGTTCCTGTTTTCTGCTGTTTTTCTATTTCAGTTTTCCCCCATATAAAAAGTGCTCCAAAAATTCAGGAAAATTCAGATAAAAAATCAACGTGAAGGAACCCTCCGGAAGAACCTGGGTGAGGCCAGAGGGCCACCACCAGGGGCCCAGGCGCCCTGGTGGCGCGCCCTACGGCTTGGTCGCGCCTGGAACCCTGGTGGCCCCCCTGGCTGCCCCCCTTCGCCTATATATTCTCCGTCACGGGAAACTTCTGAGAACAGAACCCTTTTTTGCGATCTCTCCTCTGTTCCACCACCGCCGCGCTTCCGAGATCGGGAGCACCAGAAGACCTCTTCCCGGCACCCTGCCGGAGGGAGGGCCGACCTCCGGGAGTCTCCTCTCCACCATGGATGCTTCCCGGATGTCTCGTGAGTAGTTTTCCTTGGACCATGGGTCCGTTATCAGTAGCTATGTGATGTTCTCCTCCCCTCTTTGTTCTTCATGGTTTAGACCTCGTGAGCTGCCCTACATGATCGAGTCACTTTTGTAATCTTTCTACTATTGCTATGCTGAGTTTGATGGGATCTGATGGATTATGAGATTATGTTCAGATTGTGATTGATTAATATATTTGGTTCTTATCTCTTATATTTTTGTTCCTAAGTAATTCTTGCATGTTCTCCGTTGCTGTTTATTGCTTTGGCCAAGTAGTAGGTAGTAACCCTAAGAGGGAAAGTTATGATCGATTGTTGGTTCATGCCCCCCGATGACACGCTTGAGTGACAGAAACATGAGTCTAGGGCATGTGCTATTGCCACAAGGGGGAAAACAACGGTTCTTGTAACCGTGGTTGCAAGGATTGTTTACTTTACGCAAAGTGCTTTTTAATGCAGTTGTCTGTTGCTTTGGGTTTACACTTTGGGTGGGGCTTGCAACTTAATACCAGCGAGATAATCTGGATAGATATCTCAAGGTGGATGATTATTAGTAGATGAAGTTCGATTTCGGTCTACTTATTTTGGCGTACTGCCCGTGCTTTTGAGCCTCTTCCTTTCTTTTGTAGCATAGTTAGCATTGCGGTGCGTTCATAATCCTGTCAATTTCCCTTCTGTAATTTGTTCACCTCGCATAGCAGTTTATCGTCTTTTGGGAGAGAGACATCACTAGTGAACATCACGTATCCCGGTCCATATCCTCATCACTGTTTACACGCTCATTTACTTTTCTTCTTTTACTTTCAGTTGCTATCATTATCCTTTGTGTTTGATCCTTTGTGAACAACAAGACCGGAGAGATTGACAACCTCTCTGAACTTCGTTGGGAGAAAAGTTATTTGTGTCTATGTGCAGGTCCGCGTCAGTTGAGCCGCTGACACCTACTTATCATGTGTGGAGTCCTACTGGAGACAAACCTTGGTATCTTTACTGAGGGAAATTTGCTGCTGTGCTACATCACGCCTTCCACTTGGGGCTCACCAACGAAGGGCGAGAAATCACTATCATTACCTCGCACATCAGTGTCCTTTATCGGAAATCACACAAAAATTGCTTGTACCTGCTGCTGCTATGGGTTCCACTGAAAGCACCAAGTTGTGTGACTTCACTAGTCACAAAAACAATGACTTTATCTGCACTCCTATTGCCACACCTGCCACTTCAGCTACCTCTTATGAAATTAAACCTGCTTTGCTAAACCTTGTTATGAGAGATCAATTCTCTGGTGCTGGAGATGATACTGCTTTACACTTGTATAATTTTGTTGAGCTATGTGATACGCAAAACTATAAAGAAGTAGAAGGTGATATTGTTAAGCTTAAGCTTTTTTCCTTTCTCTTTGAGGGGAGAAGCTAAAATCTGGTTTCAATCCTTGCCTAGGAATAGCATAGATTCTTGGGATAAGTGCTAGAACTCTAGCTACTAGATGGATCACTAATCTTTGGAGGGATCAGATATTAGAGTACACTCACGTACCATGCGTCGAGGATGCGCAAGGATAACCAAACCCCCATACACTCCTCCTCGGGGTACTTGTCTCTTTGTAAACCTCCTTATTATATTGAGAGTTGCCAATAATAAGTGCATGAGTTCTTCGGACTAATGTAATTATTGAAAGTGGACACTTCCACCTCCTCGTATTTGCTAGCCTCTTCGGTACCTTGCATTGACCTCTTCTCACTCCGAGAGTTGGCGTCCACCTCGCCGGTGCATTGAAACCCTTGGCATGATATGCTCTGTCATCATAAGCCTCCCTATATATTTCCTCAAAACAGCCACCTTACCTACCTATCAAGGCATTTCATAGCCTTTCCGAGATATATTGCCATGCAACATCCACCTTCTCATGACTTGATCTTCATGTCATACATGTTCCTGCTACACTGGCAGAGGCATACATTTGCATACATCATGATAGCTTTATCTTCTGTATGTTGAGTACCTTGTAAAGTGTGAAGATCTTCTATACCTTCTTGTAAAATAGAGTGTTGCCCTGAAGTGAGGAAAAGATCCCAAAGAGGAAAAATGAGGGTTAAATAGAAAGAGCCATTGAGGCCACCAAAAATACAAAAAAGAGAGAGAGAGAAAGGGGAAACACTACTATTCCTTTGAAGGATCCACACTCGTACTCCCTCTTATATATTGTTCTCCATAGAGATGATCATATATGCATCTGGCTATATGGGGACCCTTCACACTATAGAACTTGGCTTGTATATTCCAATGATGATCCTCCTCAAATTACCTCTAGGTCTTCCTGAGCGAGCAAGTTGGATGCACCCCCACTAGATCCATTGGAGAGATTTTCTTAACTCACATGTGCATCCGTTGCATGGCAATCCCTACTGCTCACATCATATCTATCATTTGCCCTTCTCTCGGCAATGATTGTCCTCATTGATGTGAGCCTTTCACACCCTTTTTGTATTCCTCCTCCACCATATCTCTCTCTTTTCCATCCTAAGTGTCAACGCTCGTGCTTACGCTTATCCATTGCATGAGTGCTCAGAATATCGAAAGGGAGTGGATCATGTTGACTTCTACCTGGCTAGTTGTCTGGGGAAAAGTTAAGATAAGATTCCAATGAAGACCAAGTGTGAAAATTTAGTAGATTGAGTTCTCAACAAATATATTTTTCTCTCGTATTTCCATCTCCCCCTTCTTGCACGCAAACACCATCTGGAGACATTCGAGTCACGGAAAGCGAGAGCTCTTGGACCTTTATGTTCTTTTGTTGCTTGTTTCAATGCTAATATAGACTCTTTCCTGTTATGACCTGAATTTAATTACATGCCTTGATTGCTTTACTTTAAAAGTTCTTATATGGTTGTTAGCATGCCACCACAGAAATTATGCTTGTTATCATTTACCTACTCGAGGACAAGCAGGAATTAAGCTTGTGGATATTGATACGTCCCAAACGTATCTATAATTTCTGCTTGCTCCATGCATGTTTTGTGTGATATTGCTATGATCTAGATACACTTTCATACACTTTTGATCATATTTGGACTAACTTATTAACTCGGTGCACCCAGTGCCACTTCATGTTTTCTGCTATTTTTCTATTTCAAGTTTCCCCCATATTAAAAGTGCTCCAAAAATTCGGGAAAAAACAGATAAAAAATCAGCGTACCAGAACCTTCCGGAATCACCAAGGTGGGGCCAGATGGCCACCACTAGGGTCCCAGGCGCCCTCACGGCACGCACTAGGGTGGGGCCGCGCCAGGGGGGCGCCTAGGCACCTGGTGGCCCCCCTGGCTGCCCGCCTTCGCCTATATATTCTCCGTGACGGGATTCTTCCGAAGACAGAAGCTTTTTTCACGATCTCGCCTCTGTTCCGCCGCCGCCTGATACTCTATCCTCGTTTGTTACCCAAAGTGGAAGGTTAGATGTGGTGTAGCGGCAAATTTCCCCTATGTAGAGGATAGGGTTTGTCTCCTATAGGACTCCCACAAAGATAAGTAGGTGCCAACGGCGCAATTGACGTGGACCTACACACAATACAAATAACTTTGCTTCCCAAAGAGTACAGAGATGTTGTCAATCTCTCCGGCCTTGTTGTTCACAAAGGATCAAACGCAAGGGATAATGATAACAGCTAGAAAGTAAAAGCAAGAAAATCAAAGAGCTTGTAAACAGTGATGAGAATATGGATCTTGGTCGCGTGATGTTCACTAGTGATATCTCTCTCCCAAAAGACGATAAAACTGCTATGCGAGGTAAACAACTCACAGTTGGGCAATTGACAGGATTAAAAACGCACCGCAATGCTAACTATGCTACAAAGAAAGGACGAGGCTCAAAAGCATGGGCGGTACGCCAAAACAAGTAGACCGAAATCCAACTTCATCTACTACTAATCATCCACCTTGAGATATCTATCCAGAACACCTCGCTGGTATTAAGTTGCGAGCCCCACCCAAAGCAACAGACAACTGCATTAAAAAGCACTTTGCGTAAAGCAAGCAATCCTTGCAACCGCGGTTACAAGCACCATTGTTTTCCCCCTTGTGGCAACATCACATCCCCAATACTCATGTTTCTGTCACTCAAGCGTGTCATCAGGGGGCATGAACCCACAATCGAGCATAACGTTCCCTCTTGGAGTCACTACCTACTACTTCACCAAAGCAATAAACAGCAATGGAGAACATGAAAGAATTATCTTAGGAACAAAAATATAAAAGATAAGAACCAAATATATTACTCAATCACAATCTGAAGATAGTCTCAGAATCCATCAGATCCCAGCAAACTCAGCATAGCAACAGCTGAAAATTACATATGTTCCTCGATCATGTAGGGTAGCTCACGAGGTCTAAACCATGAAGAATAAAAAGGGGAAGAGAACATCACATAGCTACTAATCACGGACCCATGGTCCAAGGGATACTACTCACGGATCATCCGGGAAGTTTCCATGGTGGAGGGGAAGCTCCCGGAGGTCAATCCTCCCTCCGGCAGGGTGCCGGGAAGAGGTCTGCTGGCGCTCCCGATCTTGGAAGCGTGGAGGCGGCGGAACAGAGGCGAGATCACGAATAGGGGTTCTGTCTTCAGAGGTTTCGCGTCACGGAAAATATATAGGCAAAGGGGGACAACCAAGGGGGCCACCAGGGGTCCAGTAGCCCCCCCCCCCCCCCCGGCGTGACCAAGCCCTAGGTCGTGACAGGTGTCCGCCTGGGTCCCTGGTGGTGGCCCTCTGTCCCCACCCAGGTGTTTCCGGAATTTTTGGAGCACTTTTAATATGGGGGAAACCTGAAATAGAAAAACAACAGAAAACAGGATTTGGCACTGTGGTGCACTGATTTAATAAGTTAGTCCAAATATGATGAAAAGTGTATGAAAGTGGATCTACATCATAGCAATATCACACAAAACATGCATGGAGCAAGCAGATATTATAGATACGTTTGGGACGTATCACCGCCGCGCTTCCAAGATCGGGAGCGCCAGCAGAACTCTTCCCGGCACCCTGCCGGAGGGAGGGTTGACCTCTGGGAGCTTCCCCTCCAACATGGACGCTTCCAGGATGATCCATGAGTATCCTACCTTGGACCATGGGTCCATGATCACTAGCTATGTGATGTTCTCCTCCCCTCTTTGTTCTTCATGGATTAGACCATGTGAGGTGCCCTACATGATCAAGGCACATATGTAATTCTTTTTGCTGTGCTATTCTGAGTTTGATGGGATCTGATGGATTATGAGACTATTTCAGTTTGTGATAGAGTAATATATTTGGTTCTTATCTCTTATATTTTTGTTCCTAAGTAATTCTTGCATGTTCTCCGTTGCTGTTTATTGCTTGGGCCAAGTAGTAGGTAGTGACTCCAAGAGGGAACGTTATGCTCGATTGTGGGTTCATGCCCCCTCATGACACACTTGAGTGATAGAAACATGAGTCTAGGTGATGTGTTGTTGCCACAAGGGGGAAAACAACGGTGCTTGTAACCCCATTTGCAAGGATTTTTTACTTTACGCAAAATGCTTTTTAATGCAGTTGTCTATTGCTTTGGGTTTACACTTTGAGTGGGGCTCGCAACTTAATACCAGTGAGATGTTCTGGATAGATATCTCAAGGTGGATGGTTAGTAGTAGATGCAGTTGGATTTCGGTCAACTTATTTTGGTGTACCGCCCATGCTTTTGAGCCTCTTCCTTTCTTTGTAGCATAGTTAGCATTGCGTTGCGTTTTTAATCCTGTCAATTGCCCAGCTATGATTTGTTTACCTCGCATAGCACGTTTATCGTATTTTGGGAGAGAGACATCACTAGTGAACATCGTGGGACCCCGGTCCGTATCCTCATCACTGTTTACACGCTCATTTATTTTCTTCTTTTACTTTCCAGTAGCTATCATTATCATTATCCCTTGCATTTGGTACTTTGTAAACAACAAGACCGGAGAGGTTGAAAACCTCTCTGAACTTCGTTGGGTGCAAAGTTATTTGTGGTGTGTGCAGGTCCACGTCAACCTCTAAATTTCTAGCGCCTTTGTGACCTACTTTGCCACTTTCCGAGTCCTACGGGAGACAGACCCTATCCTCTACATAGGGGAAATTTTCTGCTATCCTACATCTCACGTTCCACTTGGGGTAACCAACTAAGGGCGAGAAGCCATTATCATCTCTGTCACATCAGAATGGTCTTCTCTCTTCTCATATGGACAATCCACAACAAAGTGACTCACATTTCCACAATTGAAACATGTCTTTATCCTTTGGCTATTTGGCTTGAAGCTACTTGAGTTTGACTTGAAATTATTCTTGTTGCCCCAAAATTGTCTTGATGCAAGAGCCCTATGCTCATTGAATGCATACTATTACTTGGTATCTTCCGGCCGAACTTCTTCTTCATCCTCTTCAACACACACTTGAACCTCATTGGCCTTCAAAGAAAGAGATGACATTTTGTTGACACCTTCGCATGCCAACTTTATGTCGGACATGGAGTTCAAGATTTCCATGGAGACGAACTCATCTAAGACTTGTTGAGCGGTCAAGGAAATGAAGTCCAAGCTTTGACGATGACTTGTGTGATGGACTGTATATAAGGAAGTATGGCCGTGATAAACTTCCTCTTCATCCAACCATCATCGGTGTCCATGCTCCCATGGTCCGTCATAAGGTTGGAAAGAGCAACAAGTCTCTGATAGAGGTCTTCCGGGGACAATCCTTCAATCATGACAAAGTGGTCGGCTTGATCTTGAACTTTGTCAAACTTGGAGCTTCGAATGCTTGAGCTTCCCATCATGGATCTCTCAAGATAATCCCATGTCTCCTTGGCCGTGGTGATCTTCTGGAGAAGGTTCTCTTACTATCCCTTTAATCCCTTTTGGATCATGAGAAAGGCATGATTGTTGATAGTGTTGTCCCTCCATTCTCTTGGAGTCATATTCTTGCGGTCATGGACATGAAACCCTTCTTCGATGATGCACCACAACTCTTCCGAGGAACCTCTCATGTAAGCCTTCATCCGAAAAGCTCAAAGCGGATAATCATCTTTATCAAGAATAGGTGATGGACTTACATGCACGAAATGAAGTTCGAGAAGAGGTAAATGAGAAAAGCTCATAGGAGGGGCAACAGCGAGGTGAATACCCGATCCATTCCTGGTAAGAGGAATGGGAGGTATTACAATACTAACATCATCACGTGCTTGAGAGATGACATCTCTCTCTCCCAACTTTGGAATGTTGGTGTCGGGACCCGGAATATGCATATGTAATTCCAGTCACAATTCAATCATATGGAGAGCCGAGAGACATACCCACTTGTCTAAGCAGACAAGACCAAGTAAAAGACACTCTCAGAAAGCTCGAACGTGAGGGGCATCCCATCCAGGCCCAGATGATCAACTAAGATGGGTCCTCATCATCCGCTCACAAGTCTAAATGCTTATGGGTGGTGAAATCCCATACTCATAGACAAGTCGCCTCAACCATATTATCGATTGAATCATAACACTTACATAAACAAACTCCAGCCCGATCACTTAGTCGGGGTCTCGGGCGGGCTCAATCATACAACAAAGTGTGCCATGTGACAGAGTCACGAGCAATCGCATCGCGATGCCCCAAGTTGCGCACATCTAAGGGCCACTTGGTGTATGAAAGACCGCCGGCAAGATAAACAACTAAGCTATCGAACCCCACACATGACATGCACGATATAATCATACACGCAGCATGCATGCCAAGTGTATAACAGTAGGTAACACAACATGAACTCTACAAACTCATAGACTTTATTGCATCTGCTAAACTGAGCAGACATAGTAGTTGTATTACAAGCAGAGATCACATGACTGTGATCCAACATTACATCAAGAAACAACGGAAGAAAATTATGTCTTGGTAAAGACAAGGTTAACAAATGGCTTAAGAAGCCTGAAAGAAAATACAACGACCCTCCAAAGGAACCAGGCTGCTGTCTGGAACTATACGACTTAGACGGCGTCGAGCTCGAGGTAGAGGCCACCATCAGGGTCAGTGGTCTCCTCTCTAAAACATAAAATAAGAAAACGTGAGTACAAAATCGTACTCAGCAAGACTTACATCAGAACTATACTACTCATGCTCAGGTATCAAGGTAAAGGCAAGTGTGGTTGTAATGCAGAAAGCTTTGACTTGGCTATCCTGTACTACGACTATATAGAGTTGAGATGAGAGGCGCACTCGAGTCCATCTAATCTTGATCACCACATTAATACACCACCATGGCTCCTTCCTCGACTTCCCCACGAGGAAGAAACCCATAGCACTCACACTTATCTTGGCAATTTTAGAGTATCCATTTAAGTTGTCTAATAATCAAGTAAAGACCTCCAAGTTGTCCATAATCGCGGACACGGCTATTCGAATAAATCATTACCCTGCAGGGGTGTACACTTCACACACGTGTCAACACTTACCGCCCGTGACTCGTTATCCTTCAAGCGGATGTCGGACGAGGATAAACACCAAGGCACTTACCTCACGGCTCCAAATCTAGTCCAGGGAATCGCGTATTTGAGTATGTACCCCAATCGGAAATCCGACCGGGGTTTCCATTGAGGACTCAAACGATGTATGGACGGTCCGACAAGCCCACCTCGACGGATGGTACTGCGCTCGTCTAAAACCGTGATACAAAGTAACCGTGCATCTCCTCCCACTCCGGCACAAAATCAAATCAAAGAAGCAATAACCCATGCGAATCATGGACGATAATCGGGGTGACATAGTAGGCCAAACGGGGTCCCATAGCCCTTCATGTGGAAGTACTCTTGCCTTGGATCACAACACGAGAAATCAGGGCCTAGGGCAGTGTAAATGAGACAAACCACTGTGTACTCCTACACAGCCTCTCATTGTTCACCTTTGTTAGGGTGACTTCACCAACACCTTACCATTACATTGAAATGTTCACTACCATCCCGATACATCACCTAGATGGATCATCTTCATTGAAATCAAATCTAGCATGGCATAGCATAACATGGATGAAGGGCCACATGATGAACACAAAAAATCCTGGATCTGCTAGGTTGAGGTTTCTTAATACTGTGGCAGCAATGATATGTCATGAAAAGGATGGGTTCAACTAGCGGTATAAAGGTAACATGTGAATCACCTAATCATGCATAAGAGAACAAGAGGGAAATGGGTTTATATAGACATGATCAATGGGGTTTGCTTTCCTTGTTGATGATCACGAGGTGTCACTCTTCAGACGTGAGGTTGAACTCGTCTCCGAGATCAACTCCTACCAAGAAGAAGCAATCACCAAAGCACTGAAAGTAACGCACATTCAATGAATTGAAATGCACAACCAATATTTCATGGCATGAAGATAAACTAATGTGTGGCTTTACTCTTTACATAAATGTGAGGTGTATTGCATAGCAATGGTTCAAGTTAAAATGATTTAAACATTTGTTTTGAAACATTCCAAATAAGCCATATAGCTAAATGCTACTGGTTCCCCACCATAGATGTGTTTTTCATCTATGAAAGTATGATATTTGTAATCCTTGCATTTTTCTGATAATTTTTCATATATTATTTGTTTGATTTGGATTTATGATTTAAAAGTTATTCAATTTCAAAGATTTAATCATTTTCTAGAATTTCTAGAATTTTTAATAAACAGAGAAAATTGTTTATTGCGTCATTATGACACATGGCTGACATCGGGGGGGCTGACATGTGGGGCCAGCATGTCAGTGGCCCAGTGGATTAACTCTGTTTAATTAAAATGACAGGGGATTAGGGGGGCGCCAGGGCCCACTGTCAGTGGCTAAGGCTGGGGATTAGGAGTGGGTTTAGCGTTAATGGCCAACCCGGCCGGCGGCTAGCCGGCGGCAGCCACGGGACGCGGCGGAGGAGCGCTAGAGTGGCGATTCCGACCACGGGAGGGCACGGGGAGGGAACCAATCGGGCCCTCGCACTCGCGCGCGTCTCGAAATACACACGGGTGACCAATGGAGGGTCCAGGGCCACGGTGGCAGCCAAGCTCGGCGGCGGCCGGAGCTGAGCTCGACGGCGATGGCGTTGCAGAGGGATAGAACGGGCGTGGCTACGGGGAAAGAATAGGGAGCTCACCGACAACTCAAAGGGGTGGTCTTCGGGGTCGAGGACGAACTGGAGGCGCCGAATTTGTCACGGCGAGCGGCGGCCTTCCTCAAGGAGGCCTGAGGCGACCTCTGGGATCAACTGGACAACACGGAGGGGCGGATCGAGGTCGTTCGCCACGCGGGCGCATGGACGGCAGCGACGAGGAGCTCTCGGGCGGCGGCTAAACAGCGACAGGGGTCGGGGAAGTTGAGCAGGGGGTAGGGGAAAATGGCGCATGGGTCTTGGAGGCCTCCACGACGCCGGATAAGATCGAGGGGGCAAGCAGGTAATACGTCCCAAACGTATCTATAATTTCTGCTTCCTCCGTGCATGTTTTGTGTGACTTTGCCATGATTTGCTTGAACTTTCATACACTTTTCAGCATATTTGGACTAATCTATTAACCCAGTGCACCCAGCTGCCGGTTATTGTTTTCTGCTGTTTTTGTGTTTCAGGTTTTCCGGCCATTAAAAGTGCTCCAAAAAATCCGGAAAAATCAGATAAAAATCAGCGACCCGGAAGCTTTCGAAAGCACCAAGGTAGCGGAGGGGGCCACCACCAGGAGACCAGGAGGGTCATGGCGCGGACCCACCCTAGGCCGCGCCAGGAGGCCTCCTGGCTGCTTCGTGGGTCCCCTCGACACCCCCCTCCGCCTATATTTAGCACTCGCAGTGGAAACCCCTAATATCGAAGTAATTTTTCCAGAAGCGATTCCGATCTCCGCCGCCATCGCCGACAAACTTCGGGGGACCAGAATTCCTGTGCCGGCACCCTGCCGGGACGGGGAAGTGCCCCCGGATTCATCTCCATCGACGTTGCTTCCTCCCTCCATGAAGCGGGAGTAGTTATCCCTCGGGGCTGAGGTTTCTACCAGTAGCTATGTGTTCTTCTCTCTCTCCCATGATGTGATCTTTGTTGTGATCATAGGCTATGTTAATCTAGGGTGATCCCATGATATTTCCCCTTCCTCTATGTATTGGATTGATGTACTCACTTGATCTTATCTAGTATAATCCCCGAGACCATGGTGACAGCGGTCTATTGGACATGGGTTAGAAGAATATTTTCATGAGTGATTTCCTCTTTTGTGTGTGGATTGAAGATTGAGAGTTTCCTGGTGCTTGTCTTTGACTATCCTTTAGATATGTTGTGGTGATTGTGGTACTCTCTTTGGATGGCCGCGGTGACATTGGGAAATCCATAGATGAGAACTACGAACTCTGAGGTGTGCTTTTGTAGCCCTACACAATTCTCGTCCTCTCTTCACCACAAAGGAATGACCTCCGAGTACGTCTCCATTGCATGTTTTATGGGAAATATCATGTGATTAGACTATGTAAATGTTGTTGAGAGTTTCCACTAGTGAAAGTATGAAGCCTAGGCCTTGTTTCCACCATAGCAATACCGTTTGCGCTCACATTTACTACTTGTTTGCTTGCTGCACTTTTTATTACAGATTTATATTACCTTGCTTTGTCATACCTATCACCCATATTTTACCATCTCTTCGCCGAACTAGTGCACCTATACAATTTGCCATTGTATTAGGTGTGTTGGAGACACAAGAGACTTCTTGTATCTTAATTGCAGGGTTGCTTGAGAGAGACCATCTTCAACCTCTACTTCCCTGAGTTCGATAAACCTTAGGTCGTCCACTTGAGGGAAATTGCTGCTTTCCTGCAAACCTCTGTGCTTGGAGGCCCAACATAGTCTACAAGAATAGAAGCGTGTGTAGACATCAAGATATTTTTGGCGCCGTTGCCGGGGAGGTAAGCGTTGAAGGTATATATTTAGATCTTGCAATTAAATCTTTTCGTTTCTTGTTTTTATTTTCACTAGTTAGGCTTATGGAAAACAACAAAAATATTATGAGAGAGCTTTATGAGCTCTACCTTGAGTTGGTACATGAAGTTTTTGAAGAGAAAATCAAAAAGCCTATGGAGCTTCATTATTTACACAACACTCATGTTAGTAGCAATGTTATTAGTATTTCTTCTCTGAATACCTTTGATCCTAATGATATGCAAAGCTATAAGCTTGGGGATGCTACGTTTTATGAAGATGATCTTTTTAGCCCCCCAAGTTTTGATGAGGAAATTCATTTTGATGATACTTTGCCTCCTACCTATGATGATTATTGTGATGACACTTATGCTATAAAAATAAAATTTTACAATTGCATCATGATAAGAATGATTCATGTGATAGCTATTTTGTTGAGTTTGCTCCCACTATTACTAATGAGAAGGATTTTGCTTATGTGGGGAGTAACAAATTTTCTATGCTTATGGATCATGATAATAAAGTTTTATGTGATACTTATATTGTTGAGTTTATTCATGATCCCACTTAATATTATTATGAGAGGGGAACATATGCTTATACATATTTCAATAATATCAAGTTCCCTCTCTTTATGTTGAAGGTTTTGAAGTTGCACTCATTTTGGCTTCCTATGCTAATATCTTTATGCTTTAATGAGTTATTTCTCTACAAGATCCCTTTGCATAGGAAGCATGTTAGACTTAAATGTGTTTGTTATTTGCTTCTTGATGCTCTCTTTTGTTCTTCAACTCCTATTCCTTATTCCTATGAGAGCATCATTAAAATCTTAAGCCTATCTTTATGGCTATAAAGAAAGAGCTCTAGGGAGACTACTCTTGTTATCTTTAGTTTGTGTTTTTACTTCAGTTTTCAGTGGTCTTGATGATTGTTACTACTGTAGCAACACCATTGTATCTTTATTTTCAAGCCTTATGCCAAGTTATAGCCTCATATGACAAGGGAAGTGAAAGTTGTGACATGCTTTCCAGAAAACAGATTCTGTCCTCGTGACAGGAAAAATCAGATCAAATCACCAGTTCATCTTTTTGAGCTGAATTGTTTACACAGTGTGCTCTATACAATCACGGAACTTTAGTATGTTCTGAGTTTTTTGATTTGAGTTGCAGAAGTACCCCTAAAAAATTCTTTACTACCTGCTGTTCTGTTTTTCACAGATTCTGCCACGTTTTGTCTCTCCTAACGTTTGCAAACCTTAAGCTTGATTTTTATTTGCAAAAACCTTTTTTCAATCTTGAGAAACAGTATATATTCAAGAATATCTTTATATCCAGTGGGAAAAATTATTTATTAAAGGTACTAACTTCTCTAATCAGCTTATGATGAGTTATGTATGAAGGGAGTTTTCAAGTGTGCGATGGAAGATGATGAAAGAAGATCCGGGAGTGTCAAGCGCTCAAGCTTGGGGATGCCCCCATGCATCCCCAACAAATATTCAAGGATACTCAAGCGTCTAAGCTTGGTGATGCCCCCGTGCATCCCCTTCTCCATCAACAATCATCAGTTCGTCCTTCGTCTCACTATATTTTTATCACTTCTTGCGTTATGTGCTATGCTTGGAGCGTCTCGCTCTTAGGTTTTATTTTTATTTTTCTTTAGCTTTGCTTTCTATTCATAACAAGTTAGACCCCGTCTTATTTTGTTTAGGAGAGAAACACGCTCCGTTTGAACTAGAACTCCTCATAGGATTTGCATGATTATTTCCTTAGCTGTGAGTTGTTCTTTTTCGTTTCTTAGTTGTTGCCCTGTTTAGTTGTAGTGCTTTAGTTTTCTTCTAGAGATTTTATTTTGTCTCAGGTTCAACTTTCTATAGGTTGCATGTTTTATCTTGTTAGAGAGTCTGCCTGTTGCACTGAGTTTTGTGTCTTGACTAGAAAGTAGGTAGTTGAAATTGCTATTCTCTTTGTAGTAGTAACTTGCAATAGTTTTGAGGTATTGACTAGAGTAATGTTTGAACTTTTGGTGTCAAGAGCTCGAGCCTATTAGTGATAGATGTCGTATTTTGGGCAATCCGTGTGTTTTTTGAAAACGAAAAACCCCTGTTGAGAACTCTAGCTACTAGATGGATCACTAACCTCTGGAGGGTTCGAATATTAGAGTACACTCACGTACCATGAGTCGAGGATGCGCAAGGATAACCAAACCCCCATACACTCCTCCTCGGGGTACTTGTCTCTTTGTGAACCTCCTGATTAGATTGAGAGTTAACGATAATAAGTGCATGAGTTCTTCGGACTAATGTGAGTATTCGAAAGTTGATACTTCCACCCACCTATACTTTTTCTAGCCTTTTCGGTACCGTGCATTGCCCTTTCTCACCTTGAGAGTTGGCGCATACTTTGCCGGTGCATCCAAACCCTTCGCACGATACGCCCTGTCATCATAAGCCTCCTTATATCTTTCCTCAAAACAGCCACCATACCTACCTACAAGGTATTTCCATAGCCTTTCCGAGATACATTTCCATGCAACATCCACCTTCTCATGACTTGATCTTCATGCCATACATGCTACTTGCTTGATCGATGAGCCGCATGCTAGTTGGGCCTTGCCCTAACCATTGCTACATGGCGCGCTAGTATCATTGCATATCCTGCTATCCTGGCAGAGGCATACATTTGTATCATGATAGTTATATCTTCTTTATGTGAGTAGCTTTGTAAAGTGTGAAAGATATCCTATATTCTTGTAAAATATAGAGAGTTGCCCCTAAAGTGAGGAAAAGATCCCAAAGAGGACAAAATCAAAAGATCCCAAAGAGGACAAATGAGAGTTAAATAGAAAGAGCCATTGATGCCACCAAAAAAATAGAAAAAATAGAAAAAATAGAAAAATAAAAATAGAAAGAGAGAAGGGGGCACACTACAATTCCTTTTGAGAGATCCACACTAGTACTTCATCCTCTATCCCTTGTACTCCATAGAGATCATCATCATGCATATAGCTATGTAGGGACCTTCACACTATAGAACTTGGCTTGTATATTCCAATGATGAGCCTCCTCAAACGAGCTCTAGGTATTCTTGAGCAAGCAAGTTAGATGCACCCCCACTAGTTTCCTTGGAGAGCTTTTAGCTCACATGTGCATCCGTTGCATGGAAATCCCTACTCCTCACATCATATCTATCATATGGCCTTCTCTCGCCTATGATTGTCCTCATTAATGTGAGCCTTTCACACCTTTTTGTCTTCCTCCTCCACCTTCTTTCTGTTTCGCCTTTTAGGTGTCAACTTTCTTCCTCACGCTCATCCATTGCATGAGTGCTCAAAATATCGAAAGGGAGTGGATCAGTTTGACTTGTACCTGGCTAGTGGTCTGGGGACGAGTCAAGATAAGAATCCAAAGGAGACCAAGTGTGAAACTTTAGTAGATAGTTGTTCTCAACAACCTTTTTTCTCTCTTTTTCCCAGTCCCCTGCTTGCACGCAAAAACCATCTGGAGACATTCGAGTCATGGACAACGAGAGCTCTTGCACCTTTTGTTCTTTTGTTGCTCGTGTCAATGCTAATATAGACTCTTGCTTGTTAAGACTTGAATTGAATTGCATGCTTTGATTGCTTTACTTAAAATTCCTTATATGGTTGTGTGGCATGTCACCACAGAAATTATGCTTGTTATCATTTACCTACTCGAGGACGAGCAGGAATTAAGCTTGGGGATGTTGATACGTCCCAAACGTATCTATAATTTCTACTTGCTCCGTGCATGTTTTGTGTGACTTTGCCATGATTTGCTTGAACTTTCATACACTTTTCAGCATATTTGGACTAATCTATTAACCCAGTGCACCCAGCTGCCAGTTGCGGTTTTCTGCTTTTTTTGTATTTCTGGTTTTCCGGCCATTAAAAGTGCTCCAAAAAATCCAGAAAAAACAGATAAAAAATCAGCGACCCGGAAGCTTCCGGAATCACCAAGGTAGCGGAGGGGGGCCACCACCAGGAGACCAGGAGGGTCCCTGGCGCGGCCCCACCCTAGGCCGCGCCAGGAGGCCTCCTGGCTGCCTGGTGGGTCCCCTCGACACCCCCCTCCGCCTATATTTAGCCCTCGGGGTGGAAACCCCTAATATCGAAGTACTTTTTCCAGAAGCGATTCCGATCTCCGCCGCCATCGCCGACAAACTTCGGGGGACCAGAATTCCTGTGCCGGCACCCTGCCGGGACGAGGAAGTGCCCCCGGATTCATCTCCATCGACGTTGCTTCCTCCCTCCATGAAGCGGTAGTAGTTCTCCCTCGGGGCTGAGGTTTCTACCAGTAGCTATGTGTTCTTCTCTCTCTCCCATGATGTGATCTTCGTTGTGATCATAGGCTATGTTAATCTAGGGTGATCCCATGATATTTCCCCTTCCTCTATGTACTGGATTGATGTACTCACTTGATCTTATCTAGTATAATCCCCGAGACCATGGTGACAGCGGTCTATTGGACATGGGTTAGAAGAATATTTTCATGAGTGATTTCCTCTTTTGTGTGTGGATTGAAGATTGAGAGTCTCTTGGTGCTTGTCTTTGACTATCCTTTAGATATGTTGTGGTGATTGTGGTACTCTCTTTGGATGGCTGCGGTGACATTGGGAAATACATAGATGAGAACTACGAAATCTGAGGTGTGCTTTTGTAGCCCTACACAATTCTCGTCCTCTCTTGACCACAAAGGAATGACCTCCGAGTACGTCTCCATTGCATGTTTTACGGGAAATATCATGTGATTAGACTATGTTAATGTTGTTGATAGTTGCCACTAGTGAAAGTATGAAGCCTAGGCCTTGTTTCCACCATTGCAACACCGTTTGCGCTCACATTTACTACTTTTTTGCTTGCTGCACTTTTTATTACAGATTTATATTACCTTGCTTTGTCATACCTATCACCCATATTTTACCATCTCTTCGCCGAACGAGTGCACCTATACAATTTGCCATTGTATTAGGTGTGTTGGGGACACAAGAGACTTCTTGTATCTTAATTGCAGGGTTGCTTGAGAGAGATCATCTTCAACCTCTACTTCCCTGAGTTCGATAAACCTTAGGTCATCCACTTGAGGGAAATTTCTGTTGTCCAGAAACCTCTACGCTTGGAGGCCCAACATAGTCTACAAGAATTGAAGTGTGCGTAGACATCAGCAGGTAGTTCGCTGGCGGCCATGTCGGGATCGCCGGCGTCCTGCCTGCCTGGCCACTGGAGAAAAACAACCCTGCCCCTTTGGGCTGGGCTGCCTCTGCTGGGCCAGGTGGGCCAGGTAAGAGGTTTTGCCCCTTTTCTTTCTTTTTCTTTTTATTTGTTTTCTATTTTGTTTGTTTGATTTGATTTATATATCAAATCATTTTATAAAATCCCTGAAATGATTTATATGGATTTATCTGACTAATATAAAGTTAGTACCAAGTTTATAGAAATTTTGGATTTCAAAATATTTGAATCCAATTTTTGAATTTTTGAATTTTTAATTTCCAAGCTTCTGTTTGAATTTTTGAAAATTCCATGAGCATGAGGTTGGACCCACAACACATGAAATGTGATCATGCCCATTTATAGAGATTTTCAAAAAGTTCAGAAGATTTTTGGATAAAGATTTCTGTTTGGCCATTTATTTAAATTCTTTTTGAGGCTTTTCCAAATCCCCAATTATTAAATAAATAAATTTAAACATGATGCCTTATTTCTAGAAATAAAAAGAACATACCAAAACTAGGGTTGTGGGAACTCGCCCCCACTTAAAAGAATCTCGTCCCGAGATTCAAGATGTAAGGTACGAGGGAAAATCTTCATGGATGCATCTTCGCGAAGATCGAGGGCATCACGATCAACTCATGGAATGAGATATGAAAACATCTCTTGAGCCGAGACACAAGACACACCTCAAAATGATGGAAGGAGGTAGGGGAGTTTCTATTTGGTAGGCAACAGTTCCACGCTGAAGTAGATAGTGAACAAGTTTTCAAAGAAGCAAGGAATTAGGTTGCCCTTGATACCAAATAGGACACCTTAAGGAGAGGTGACTCTTAGAACTATTTCCTAAGTCAGGAAAAAAGAATAACTTTTGATACAATGATCATAGAAGTTTCTTGCACCAGACCGAGGCATTCGAAAACGATCGTTGAAGGAATTCGAAAGAATGGCATGCTTTGATTTGGATGGAAACTATGGTTATAGAGACAATTCGGCAAACGAGAGGCACAATCCCATTTCATACCGAAGCATATAACCTAGTGGTTGAGCATGCTTTCTATAGCTTGAGCATTCCACATTCACATGGCTTAACCAAATTTGTGCCGAAGATCTTGGTAACACTTCACACAACTAGGATGAATATTTGTGGGGGATGCAGATGCAAAGGAAGATAACACCTTCTCAGATTAGTTTACTTGGTATAGCAAGATGCTTCCCAAAATAACTTGTCTGGATGATCGACCGAGAGACATTTAGCACTCCGCTTCTAATGTTCTCCTTGATGTTCTAGATACCATGATCACGCTTCGAAGTAGCATCGATATGGTAATCAAGTAAAGGTCGTCCTTCGGGACACAAAGGATCCATAAGGAACAACTTCTAGAATAAGTCATCCAATATCCTCATGGAGGAGTGGCTACTAATGAATGAAATTTGGGGATACCTTCGAGAATGGTGGCTAGATTCATCACACGGGTAAGACAAAACGAGAACTTGGATCACTAGGTGATTCTCTTGTGGATGATCATGATTTTCTAGGAACTACAACAAAGATGTCAAAGTAACAAAGTACCCTCACACAATGGTTAACGTGGTTACTCTTCCTAAAACACATCTGAAGTGGGAAGGAAGATTTGAAAATGCATCAACATCGGATTCTAGAAATCTAATGCTCATCAACAAGAATTCCTAGAATGAATCGGACAGCATAACGGCTATACCGGGATGAAAAATGAAACAACTTGCAAGAAATAGGACATAACTTTCTGAAGAAACTCGATAGAATGATGAAACTGGTGACAACAACACTTCTACGGCTACAGAGAAGCAATCAATGAGATGTCCTAGTAGAGTCAAAGAAGAGCCTAGTCCTATCTTCTCGTAGAACAAGACGAGGATGACTCAGAACTCAGATCGATGAGGGTAAGGAGAAAAAAGAAATCTTACGTTGTTCCCTTATGCCCCAAGTAACTATATAACTATAGAATGCTAGACTCGACATCGGCCAAGGTTTGATAGTCCTACAGACAGTCCTGCTCTGATACCAAGTCTGTCGGGACCCGGAATATGCATATGTAATTCCAGTCACAATTCAATCATAAGGAGAGCCGAGAGCCATACCCACTTGTCTAAGCAGACAAGGCCAGGTAAAAGACACTCTCGGAAAGCTCGAACGTGAGGGGCATCCCATCCAGGCCCAGATGATCAACTGAGATGGGTCCTCATCATCCGCTCACATGCCTAAATGCTTATGGGTGGTGAAATCCCATACTCATAGACAAGGCGCCTCAACCATATTATCGATTGAATCATAACACTTACATAGACAAACTCCATCCAGATCACTTAGTCGGGGTCTCGGGCGGGCTCAATCATACAACAAAGTGTGCCACGTGACAGAGTCACGATCAATCGCATCGCGATGCCCCAAGCTGCGCACATCTAAGGGCCACTTTGTGTATGAAAGACCGCCGGCAAGAACACAACTAAGCTATCGAACCCCACAGATGACATGCACGATATAATCATACACGCAGCATGCATGCCAAGTGTATAACAGCAGGTAACACAACAAGAACTCTACAGACTCATAGACTGTATTGCATCTGCTAAACTGAGCAGACATAGTAGTTGTATTACAAGTAGAGATCACATGACTGTGATCCAACATTACATCAAGAAAAAACGGAAGAAAATTATGTCTTAGTAAAGACAAGGTTAACAAATGGCTTAAGAATCCTGAAAGAAAATACAACGGCCCTCCAAAGGAACCAGTCTGATGTCTAGAACTATACGACTTAGCCGGCGTCTAGCTCGAGGTAGAGGCCACCATCAGGGTCAGTGGTCTCCTCTCTAAAACATAAAATAAGAAAACGTGAGTACGAAATCGTACTCAGCAAGACTTACGTCAGAACTATACTACTCATGCTCAGGTATCAAGGTAAAGGAAAGTGGGGTTGTAATGTAGAAAGCTTTGACTTGGCTATCCTGTACTACGACTACATAGAGTTGAGATGAGAGGCGCACTCGAGTCCATTTAATCTTGATCACCACATCAATACACCACCATGGATCCTTTCTCGACTTCCCGCCGAGGAAGCAACCCATAGCACTCACACTTATCTTGGAAATTTTAGAGTATCCATTTAAGTTGTCTAATAATCAAGTAAAGGTATCCAAGTAGTCCATAACCGCGGACACGGCTATTCGAATAGATCATTACCCTGCAGGGGTGTATGGTTCACACACGTGTCAACACTTACCGCCCCTGACTCGTCATCCTTCAAGAGAATGTCGGACGAGGATAAACACCAAGTCACTTACCTCACGGCTCCAACTCTAGTCCAGGGGATCGCCTATTTGAGTATGTACCCCAATCGGAAATCCGACCGGGGTTTCCATTCAGGACTAAAACGATGTACGGACGGTCCGAAAATCCCACCTCGACGGATGGTACTGCACTCGTCTAAAACTTTGCTACAAAGTAACCGTGCATCTCCTCCCACTCCGGCACAAAATCAAATCGAAGAAGCAATAACCCATGCGAATCCTGGACCATAGTCGGGGTGAGTTAGTAGGCCAAACGGGGTCCCATAGCCCTCCATGTGGAAGTACTCTTGTCTTGGATCACAACACGAGAACTCGGGGCCTAGGGCAGTGTAAATGAGACAAACCACTGAGTACTCCTACACAGCCTCTCGTTGTTCACCTTTGTTAGGGTGACTTCACCAACACCTTACCATTATATTGCAATGTTCACTACCATCCCGATACATCACCCAGATGGATCATCTTCATTGCAATCAACTCTAGCATGGCATAGAATAACATGGATGAAGGGCCACATGATGAACACAAACAATCCTGGATCTGCTAGGTTGAGGTTTGCTTATTACTGTGGCAGCAATGATAGGTCATGCAAAGGATGGGTTCAACTAGCGGTAGAACAATAACATGTGAATCACCTAATCATGCACAAGAGAACAAGAGGGAAATGGGTTTCTATAGGCATGATCAATTGGGTTTTCTTGCCTAGTTCATGATCACGAGGTGTCACTCTTCAGTTGTGAGGTTGAACTCGTCTCCGAGATCAACTCCTACCGAGAAGAAGCAATCACCGAAGCACTGAAAGTAACGCACATTCAATGAATGAAATGCACAACCAATATGTCATGGCATGAAGATAAACAAATGTGTGGCTTTGCTCTTTACATAAATGTGAGGTGCATTGCATAGCAATGGTTCAAGTTAAAATGATTTAAACATTTGTTTTGAAACATTCCAAATAATCCATATAGCTAAATGCTACTGGTTCCCCACCATAGATGTGTTTTAATCTATGAAAGTATGATATTTGGAATCCTTGCATTTTTCTGATAATTTTTCATATATTATTTGTTTGATTTGGATTTATGGTTTAAAAGTTATTCAATTTCAAAGATTTAATCATTTTCTGGAATTTCTGGAATTTTTAATGAACAGGGAAAATTGTTTATTGCGTCATCATGACATAAGGCTGACATCAGGGGGGCCTGACATGTGGGGCCAACACATCAGTGGCCTAGTGGATTAACTCTGTTTAATTAAGGGATTAGGAGGGCGCTAGTGCCCACTGTCAGTGGCTAAGGCTGGGGATTAGGAGTCGGTTTAGCGTTAATGGCCAACCTAGTCGGCGGCTAGCCGGCGGCAGCCACGGGACGCAGAGGAGGAACGCCGGAGTGGCGATTCCGGCCACGGGAGGGCACGGGGAGGGCACCAATAGGGCCCTCGCACTCGCGAAATAATTTATATGGATTTATCTGACTAATATAAAGTTAGTACCAAGTTTTCAGAAATTTCGGATTTCAAAATATTTGAATCCAATTCAAATATGGATAAAATTTAACTTCTAAGCTTCTGTTTGAATTTTTGAAAATTCCATGAGCATGAGGTTGGACCCACAACACATGAAATGTGATCATGCTCATTTATAGAGATTTTCAAAAAGTATAGAAGATTTTTGGAAAAAGATTTTTGTCTGGCCATTTATTTAAATTCTTTTTGAGGCTTTTCCAAATCCCCAATTATTAAATAAAGAAATTTAAACATGATTCCTTATTTCTAGAAATAAAAAGCACATACCAAAACTAGGGTTGTGACAGTTTGGTATGATGTTGTTGGTGGTCGTTTGGGAAATACCAGACATTAGAACATGAAGCATATCTGACATCTCTTTCATGTGAGATTTCATGGAGGACATGCCTTCATTAAATTATACTCAACACGAGAAATAGATGAGGAGTCATCCTTCGCGAACATGTTTGTGAAGCCCTCGGTACCTGTAACATCCCGGGGTTTTCATCCAAATTAAAAAAATTATTTGTTGCTTTATTTTGTTGATTGTTTAAATTTTTTGCAGTGGTTGCTTCACCAATTTATTAATTGGTGAATATTCCCCCCTCCTTTTCGTGTCGGTTGCGAGTCCGAACCTTTTCCCCAATGGCATATGACCTCGTTGCGGCACCGGGAAAGTCACCTGATCGCCGTCGCGACCTCCCGCACAAGACCAGCCATCACCATCGGTGCAAAACCCCCCATTTATATTTAAATGGGTTATTATTTTGTTGGGCGGTGTTTAGAATTTCGTGCGGTTTTGACTTCGTCGGGTGGGTGAACGTTCTGATGTGCCAGGCATAGTAGCCGATGTAATCCGAGGGGCGTACTTAAAAAATGCCGTGCGCGCTATTAGCTGGACCCCCCGATTCCCCTCTTATCTTCGGATTGTAGCCCAACCGAAAAACCGGACCCAAACGGGCCATTTTGTGGCCCGAAACCACTCCCAAACACCCACTCGCTATTTATAGCAGTGCTATCCCTACCTAGTTTGGACAAACCCTGGCTAGCCTCCCTCAGATTTCGTGCCTCCCCTCTCCCCCGCCGCCACATGGAGAAGCCCTCCCCACCAACCACCTCTCCCCCACGTCCAGATCTGGTGGTCCGATCCCGACCGTCGGATCCAGATCGAACGATCCTGAGGCCACCACATCATCAGATGCATCCAGCCCATCCCGTGCACACTAATAGGCAAATAGCTATACATGGAAAGATTATTAGTGGCGCATATATTAAGCCATGCGCCACCATCCGTTATGGGTGGCACGCCGGAAAATAATGCGCCACCCATAAGCCCTTTGGGGTGGCGCATTATTTTCCAGTGCACCACTCGTAAGAGTGGGCCAGCCTGGATGAGCTTATACGTGGCGCATTCCTGTAAATGCGCCACCCCTAAGAACCTTATAGGTGGCGCATCTCCATAATGCGCCACCCCTAAGCTCTTAGGGGTGGCGCATTTTGGAAATGCTCCACCCATAAGTTTCTTAGGGGTGGTGCATTTCTGAAATGTGCCACCTCTAAGCTGTTAGGTGTGGCACATTCTCAATATGCGTCACCCCTAAGAACTTAGGTGTGGCGCATTTTTACAATGCGCCACCACTGACTTGCAATATGGGCCACTAAATACCTGGATCCACCCTTATCTACTCCACCCCACCTACCACCTCTCATTCACTCCAGACACTTCTCAAACTAGATCCACTCTTCTCACCCTAGATCTATTCGGTTTACTCCTCCTCCCCACCTCATTTCTTCCATTTATCCATCCATACTTGGCATTAAATCTATTTTGTTTCATATTAATGTAAGTGGACCTCCTCGCCAACTCTTTTCTTCCATTTATCACCCATATACTTGTCTTTATTAGCCTTGGGTTTGTTGTATATGTGAAGCTTGGGTTTGATGTATATGTGAAGCTTGGGTTTGATGTATATGTGAAGCTTGTGGTGGTTTGATGTATATGTGAAGCTTTTGGTGGTTTGATGTATATGTGATGTGTATATGTGAAGCTTGTGGTGGTTTGATGTATATGTGAAGTGTATATGTGAAGATTGTGGTGGTTTTGATGTATATGTGAATCTTATGGTGGTTTGATGTATATGTGAAGCTTATGGTGGTTTGATGTATATGTGAATCTTGAGTTGCCAATGTTTTGCCGAAATGTCGATTCATTTCCGTTTCGGCAAATTTCTGGCGCACTCTCCGCATGCTCCCATGCATTATTAGGGAAGGTCATGCCGAATTTTTCTGGCGACGACTGTGATATATAATTGTGTTGCTCTCTCTGTGCACGCAAGCGATCATGGTCCGCGAGAGGCTGAGCGATATCAACGTGGCTAGGTGGATGCAATGTGCGACAAATGACATGCTACAGAATAATAGGTCGGATATAATATGTCTGTGTCGGAGATGCAAACCGCAGTGCGTGATCGAGCCTGATTCCGGAATATTGCAAAGAAACCTGAAGCGTAATGGTTTGATGGATGGCTACACACGGTGGATAAGTGATGAACCGGTGAGGAGGAGGACATCAATGGTGGTGCGCCAGTAAATGAGGAAGGGCAACCAGACAACAACGACGGGTGAGAAGACGAAGAGCATCCCGCACATGATCATGAAGAAGATGCCGAAGCAGATCATGTAGATCAAGATGCCGGACATGAAGATCAAGATGCCGGACGTGAGGATTCAAGCTGGGTGCAGGACCCTCATGTTCAAGAGCTGCTTGTCAAAGAGGCGTTGAATGCAAGAGGTGCAGCTAGAGAGAAAGCCGAGATGGCGCAACTCGAGAAAGATGCGGTTAAGAAGTTGTATGAAGGATGCAATGATGGGGATACCCGCTTGAATATAACACTCTGGGCTATGGAGATGAAGGAAAAACACAAATGGACCGACGAAATCTTCGATGATAACATGGCATTCTGGCACGATCGTCTTCCGAAGGCCAACACGTGCCCAACTAGTATCGTTGAGGCCAAGAAAGTCATGTGCTCTCTCGATCTTACGCACGTTAAATACCACGTCTGAATAAATGATTGCACGATCTATCGGGGTGAGGACGAAGAGAAAACCACATGCTTGGTGTGCGGTGTTAGTCGATACAAGAGAGGGAAGAAAGTTCCTAGAAAAGTGGTATGGTACTTTCCGATCACTCCTCGTTTGCAGAGGTATTTTGTAGATCCCGAGGAAGCGAAGCTCATGACCTGGCACGCAGATAGAAAGAATCTAAAAGAGGATGGACCGAACCTGGATCCGAAAAAGGAGGACATGCTGAGGCACCCTTCAGATGGTAGCCAATGGACTGCATTGGACCTCGAATACCCAGATTTTGGGGAAGAACCAAGGAACCTCAGGATTGCTGTGAGCGCCGATGGAGTCAATCCGTTTGGCGGACAGAGCAGCACGCACAGTACCTGGCCCGTGTTTGTATGCATATACAACCTTCCCCTGGAAGTGCATGAAGAAAAAGTACATAACAATGTGTATGCTAGTTCAAGGGCCGAAACAACCAAGTACGGACCTCAATCTATATCTGCAGCTCTTGAAAGAGGAGCTAGAAACGTTATGGAAAGACAGGGTCAATACGTGGAACGCCTCCGCAAAATAATTTTTCCCAATGAAATCCGCGGTGATCACGACGGTGCACGACTATCTCGGATACAGATATTTCTCAGGGAAGGTGGTCCAAGGATTCTGTGCATGCGTTAGGTGCATGGATAATACAACGTACCGCCAGCTACCAAAAGATCCAGGATCTTCAAAGACCGTTTTCCAGGGGTCACGGAGGTGGCTTCCCAAGAAACACGCGTGGAGAAAACAAGGACATCTGTTCGATGGAAGCGAGGAGCTCCGAGCACCCCCAGCTCGAAGGAGCGGCAAAGAAATCGACAACTTGCTGAAAACTTGGAAAGAGTGCCCTGCGCCGGGAAAGAAAAAAAGAAGACTCAACCGTTGATGAGGGTATGGAAAGCGAGGTCTGTTTTCTGGGATTTGGAATACTGGAGTCTCCTCCGCAGTCCTCATAGCCTTGATCTCATGCATATCACAAAGAACGTGTGCGAGAGCTTGTTTGGCACGCTGCTCAACATGCCGGAGAAGACCAAGGACGAGCCAAAAGCAAGGAATGACTTGAAATTTATGGGCATCAGGAGGGAACTTCACCCCCCTAGTGACAACGATGATGAGCCGGAGGAGGAAGAGGATACGGAAACGAAAAACTCACGCAAACGAAAAAGGGCGACCAAGAAGAAGACCGGTATTGATCACTGCCCCCCGGCATGCTTCACTCTGTGCGAGGAGGAGCTCAAGCGGTTTATCCACTGCCTCATAGGAGTAAAATTTCCGAACGGCTACGCGGGGAAGATAAGCAGATACCTAGACGAGGCGAAGCAGCGTTTCAGCGGGATGAAATCTCACGACTGTGACGTGCTGATGACGCAGATTCTCCCGGTTGCGATCCGAGGGATAATGGACGAGCACGTCCGTAAAATGTTGTTTGTCCGTTGCAACTTTTTTGACATCATCTCCCGGAAGTCGATTTGTGGTACGCAACTCAAAAGGCTACAGGAGGAGATCGTGCTCATACTATGCAAGCTTGAGATCTATTTCCCGCCCGCGTTCTTCGACATTATGGTGCATCTGCTGATCCATGTCTTGGAGGATATCGTCCAACTCGGGCATGCATTTCTGCGCAGCATGATGCCGTTCGAAAGGATGAATGGACACATCCAAAAATACGTTCGTAACAGGTCCCGTCCAGATGCAAGCATAGCGAAGGGCTTTCTAACCGAAGAGTGCATCTCTTTTTGCACGAATGATCTCAATACCGAGAACCCTGTTGGTCTGGCCGTCAACAAGCACTTTGGCAGGACCGATGGGTGTGGTCACCACGAGGGAAGCCGCGTAATGCATGTCAACTTTGAGGGTCGAGACATCGACTTTGAAAGAGCGAGCCTGGTCTCGCTACAACACATCCAGCTGGTCGATCCTTGGATAGTAAAGCACAAGGATGTAACCAGGAAGAAGTACAGTGACCAGGGCCTGCAGATAACGGACCGAGATCCACGGCTAATCAAAGAGCACAACTCCGGTTTCATGACTTGGTTCAGGGACGAGCTTCGTGCTAATCCCCCGCGAAGGAACGCTTCCGAGGACGAAAATATGATATTCACCTTGTCACAGGGTGCCGCACGCAACCTGATGACCTATCAAGTGTATGATATCAACGGCTACACATTCTACACGGAGGAAAAGGACAATAACTGCGATTACCAGAACTCAGGGGTAATGGGGATATTCTATACCGATGACGTCAAGGAAAGATTCTACGAAAGGATCGAGGACATATGGGAGCTCGACTACTATGGAGAGAAGGTGTCGATGTTCCGTGTGAGATGGGCCAAGAGCATCATAAAAGAAGACCGGTACTTCACCACCATGGTTATACCAGAAGCCATATCCAAGTCTGGGAGCGCAAACGTCACCACGAAAAATGAATGGAGTACTGGCTAGCCAAGTGGACCAATGCTTCTTCATTACCGACCCATCAAAGCCGAGCCGCGTTGTAGTGAGGAGAGGCAAAAGAAACATCATTGGAATGGATGGAGTCGCCAACGAGCAAGACTTTGACAAGTACGGCGACCGGAAGATGGAAGATGACTATGCCTCTCAGGATACATACACCACAACCCTACCGAAGAAAGGTCTCCCTTTCAAGAGGAAAAGTGAAGGCGTCCTGGGCCTAAATTATTCAACCACGACAAAGAAGGGCAAGAAGAAGATCGTGAGGAAACGCTAGCTAGATAGCAATCTCCAAATTTAAGAAAAAAAATTGTAATTCATGATCACTTTGTGTATGCATGGATTTACTCTGCACTTTGTAATTGATGATCACATTCTTAGGTTTGGATCATATAGTTTGAAGAGTATGAACGTCGACGATACACAATTGAAGCATCATGCCTAACTCCTTAAAAAAGATGAAATGGCCAGCTACACCTTGTAATTGACGATCACATTCTTATGTTTCCAAATGCCGCTACACCTTGTGTTTGTGGATCTTGGTTCGGTGACGACACGGTTAATGCATGGTACGTGGATCGATAGGATGAGTAACGCACCGATGGGAAGGAAGGCCATGGCCTCGCTAAAAAAACAAATATTTAGTAGCGATAAGAAACTAGTAGTGATAAAAAAACTAGTAGCGATAAAAAAACCCAGATAGATACCTAGGCCAAATAATTCAACAAAAAATTAAAAAACACATAGGGTGGCGCATTTTGTATAAATGCGCCACTAAGTGTTCTTAGGAGTGGCGCATTTCGACAGAATGCGCCACCAAGAGGATTCTTATGGGTGGCGCATTCTAGAAAAATGCGCCACGCATAAGAAACCTCTTGGTGGCGTATTTTGCAAAATGCGCCACCCCTAAGCCTTAACCTCCATCGGGCCCCTCCCCTTTCCCGTGCCCATTCCCCATTCGCTCGAGCCTTCACCATTCGAGCCCCTCGCCGCACTGGAGCCCTAGCGCCGCCGCACCGGAGACGCCCCGCGCCACCGAAGCCGCCCCGCACCACTGGAGCCGCCCCGCGCAACCGCTCCCGCCATTCGAGCCATTGCCGTCGTCCAGCCAGGTACTCACCTTCCCCTGCTCCCCCTCCCCTCCCTCGCCTGCCACTTCTCCGTCCCCAGTGGATTCCAACCCTTTGCTGCTACTCCTCACCCATGCGAATTCGAAGACGGCCACCATCTGTTCGATGATTTGTGCACAAGACAATGTGAGTGATGGAGTCCAAACCTTTTCTGCCGCTTGTTGTGACAATTTCATATCATGTGTTGCCCCTGTGTTGCTAGCTCAACTAGTTGTGATATATGTATGTCCGTGGTGTGAAACAATTCTGCAAGGTGTAGTCCCAGTTTTTGATATGAAAATGATATGCTTTAAATCATACTATGAAGTTTGAAACTGCAAATGTTGTGCTTTAAATAAATGTAGTCCCAGTTTCTTACTTTCAGTTCTACAAAGTCACTTTCAACTAACTAGTAAAGCAATTTGATATGAAAAAAAAATCAGAATTCAGAACACTTGCAAAGATAGAGAAGGATGTAGTAGTAGTAGTACAAGGAACTGGAGTATGTAGTATAATGAGGTGAAATACTGAAATGGACAAACCAATAAATTTCACAAAATCTTTTGAGATGACATGAGATGAAAGAACTAATATGCATTTTTTTCAAATTTTGTAGCAAGTTTGTGACATTAACAACTTTGCAATACAATTTTTTATCTACTGTTGGAATATCATCTGTTTTATCTCAGCATTTTTATCTACTTTTCTAGTTTGACTCATATATGCTTTAGTAAAAATTAAAAAAGAGAGAGGAGAAAAACCAGTAGGTAAGGATTTGTTCTTATGAACATAATGATGAAACTAGCAAGTGTAGAATCTGTTCTTCGATAGTTTTATATTTTGATGTGCCATTGTTACATGATCTCATCATGTTTATCTCATCATGTTTGTCCACTGTTTAGTGCACAAAATTTCTAGGATTATTGCTTAGTGCACAAAATTGCCATGGTGCTCTCAAAAACAGAGAGATAGTTAGATGGTTATCACTAGAGGTTATCTCTTTTTTTTGGCCTAGGCCACTGTTTTAACACAAATAGATAGAGAGAGCTATAGAGAGAGAGATAGATAATTTGATAAGAATTGCTAGGATTTTTTTTGCTATTTTTGCTCTTTGTTGCTTAATAAAAATTGATTCTGCTGTGTGTGTGTGTGTGTGTGTGTGTGTTGTGTTGTGTGTTTGTGTGTGTCCTATGTGTGTGTGAGAGAGAGAGAGAGGTGTGTGTGTGTGTGTGTGTCCTACATCTTAAGTCCATGCTTATTAAATATTTTTGTTGCTTGCTGCCATATATGTTCTTATTTAATATTTTGCTAGCCTATAAATATGTTGTGCAGGGACTCTCATTATCCCCTTTCTCCTGAAAAGTTGATTCACTTCCGTTTCGGTTGAGAATGGGGCACTCTCATGTTAAGAAAAATAGCAAAGGTCATGCCAAATTTTTCTGTGAATTCGTGCATGACGTACCTTTGCTATTTTTCTTAACATAAGAGTAGTTGCATTTATTTATTGTGCTAATTAATTAAGTAGTTGCATTTCTTAATATTGTACTAGTGCAAACATGTCGACCGGAGCCGACGCTGGTCCTTCTTCTCAGCCGGGAAAAAAAAGGAAGCAATTTTGGGAATACTCCCAGGAGGAGGTCGAGGAGCAGAGAGAAGTGGAAGTACCTCCGGGCAAGGGGGAGTATGAGGAGGAGATAGAGTCGGAGTCCGACTCATCGGATGATGACATGGAGGAGGAGGCCGGTACGACAGACGGCGAGAGGAACACCGGCGAGGATGATGGGACCGGTGGCTCCAACACAGATGGTACCAAGTCGAAGAAGCGGAATCGGAAACTGACCAAGGTCGGCACCATCAGGCAAGAGTTTACTGTCGTGACCGCTATCGGGATTCTTAAACATCCTGAACGTTTTTCGGAAGGGTACGGTCGTCAAGTCGCGGCGATCCTCCGCAACACCGTGCCGATCACCACGATTGACCTCAGGAGTCGTGAGAATATTCATTATTGTCAGCTTCTTATCAACAAGCTGCATGGATGATACAAGTTCCCGGAGCCGTACGATAACACCAAACTCAAAGGGAACAAAGTAAACACATGGGCCCTCAGGAAAATGAGCAAGGCCTTGTCCAGTTGGAAAACCTGGGTGAAGGAGTGTAACACCCCGAGTGGCACGCTACAGTAATCACCTTGCTAATGATAATCACTGTTGCTCATCATGCCTTGATCAAAACTTTGCATTTTCTCAGGTTCAATATCATGATGGTTGATATTAAAAACCATGTGCCAAGTGTGCCTGGATCATCATCATACAAATCAAAGTCCAAACCCCCTTCTTGCTCTGGATCATATAAACAAGTGGCAAATAAACTTTGCCCAAAAATTGTCCAACTACTTTTATGAATTCACAAATATTCAATGGATCACTTCCATGTTTGTATTGGGACTTATTGTGCCATCAAATAATTGGAACAAATAAAAACAGTAGCTCCACTAGCCACTTTAATCAATTATCATTTAAATATAATACAAAATGGTTTTATATAATCTCCATACTCTCGGTATCCCTTGTATGTTATATAACAATAATTTTGGAGCAACTATCATGCTTAACAAAAATGCCTAAGCATTTAAATTAAATAAAAACAGTAGTAAATCAACACCAAGTAATCATTTAATGATTATAAAAAAACTAATGATTTTATTTAATTCCCAAACCTTTTGGTGGCATTGACCTGTGGTGCCACATTATCTTTGGACATGTTTTCATGTTTAACTAAATTGCCTAAGCATTTACATAAAATGCTAAAGAGAAAATACAAAAAAGAAAATAAACAAAAAAAGAGGGAACCCTAATCTACGCCTGGGGCAAGGCCCAACCGGCCGGCCCACCCCCCCCCCCCCACCATTTCTTCTCCCTCCTTCCCCTGTTCAACCGGTGCGTGGAGGCCATCCACGCCGGTCACGACATGGCCGTCGCCGTGGCGGCCATCCACGATCGCCGGCGAGGGGATAAGACCCCCGAGACCCCGCGCCCCCTCGCCCCTGGAACCCTAGCACACTACTTCCCCTTCCCCCTCGCGCCGTTCCTTTCACCATCGTCGTCGCCCGAAGCACGCTGTCGCTGCGCTGCGGCCTCTACCGTGTCCACCGGCCTCGCGTAGCCACGGGAGCTTGTCCATGAGATCCGTGGGCCTCGACTTCGTCGACCTAATGAATTACCTCGAGTCGAGAGCGCTGCTGACGTCGCCATCGTCCTCCTCTTCTCGCCTGCATCTACCGTCGTTTCGCTGTCGATCCGCGTCGTCCTGACTTCCCCGGCCCCGTACAAGCTCACCACCAGCCTCCCCTTCGTGAGCCCTCTCCGTTTAACCCTCGTTGTGCTTGTTTCTTGCGCTAGCTCGCCGCACCCGTGTCGTGCGCGCTTCGACCGCCATGACTGGAGCTCTGATCCTCCTACCCAGCGTGATGTGCCGGTGCTCGCCTCACCCGCGTGCGAGCCTTGCCTCTCCTCGTCGCGTCCGCCTCTGCCCACCTCCGGCCGCCGCTGCCGTGGCTGCTCCAGGCCGTAGCCACTGGAGCTCCCGGCTCATGTGCGTGCCCGAGACGCCGGCCTCCATGGACATGCCCTGGCCGCGCGCGCCGCACCGCTGGCCACGCCTCAGGCTCCCCGTGTGTGACCACGTCCTGCCCCAACCCCCCCCCCCCCCCGATGAGCTTCCCGCCGGCGCCCTTGTGCCCGTGCGTGGACAGCCGACTAGGCCATGTTTTGGTTAAGGGGCTATTTCCCCATTTGCACTAATCCCCCCCATTAAATTAAACCAGTTAGATAAACTGTTTCTATGACCAATTGGGCCCCCACCCTAATTACCTAGTTTAAATAAACTGTTGTTGAACTGAGTCTATGACATGTGGGCCCCAGGCCAGTGGTTTAGTTAATAAAACTGTTAATTAAAACCCCCCTCTATGACTGTTGGGCCCCACTAGTAGATTAGATTAAATCAAATGTTTTATTAATAAGTGCCTATGACATGTGGGACCCACTGGTCAGCAGGCCCCACATGTCAATTGACCAGTCAACCTGACAGGTGGGTCTCATCTGTAAGTTTGACCCAGTCAAAGATTCCTTGTGGATAAGGTTATAATTATTAATAAAAGTAAATTCCAGAAATTGATTTAAATTGATTAAACTTCAGAAATTAATATCTTTTAAACCGTAAGTCAGATTCAAAAACTTTATACATCAAAATTGATCAGAAAAATATAACGAATATGGATACACTATCCGTATACCCACCACACCCCTCTAACACAATGAACATCGACATCCCCCCTCCGGACCGTCTGTCCGATAATTGCCCGATACCGTAAAAGTATCCGAATGAATTTATTCTGAACACGAAAGTTGTTCAAAATGGATCAACTAACATGGATACACCCTCCATACTTTTGTCGGATGTCCACGACACCTCCGGCATGAACCCTTCCCCCTCCGGACACCCTGTCCGGTAATTACCCCGAAGCCGGTATTTCATCCCCGGATGAATTTCCCGCTCCGAGCCTAACCCTTTGCACTGCGTTAGAACACCGTTAACAATGCGTTCACCATGTATTGTATTTGTGTTGCTATTATTGTTGTGTATTTATTGTTTCTTCCCCCCCTCTTATTGTCCGGTAGTCCCGACGACCGATGTTGATGCCCCGGTGATCGACTACGTCGTCGACGACCGTACCCCTACAACCGTCGAGCTTACAGGCAAGCAGAGCCATTCTCTTCCACAGATATCGCCTATCTTTCCGTACATTTCTTGCACTAGCCATCTCTTCCCCTTGATGTACCTTTCCTTTATCCTATGTTGCCTTATAAATATATATTATATTCAGCAGTGAGCCCTGCGCTTTGTTAGCTAGGATTAGATAGCAGGGCCGTGATCACTTAGGGGAGTGACGCGGATACGTCTTATTATAACTGCAACAGGTACGGTATAGTGCAGACACCGCCTAAAGCCCCCTAGCTCGGCTCTGCCGAGCCACATCAAGTGAAGCTAGCGAGGATTAATCCTCGTACTCCACTCGTTGCTGACTCTGTATAGCCGCTCTAGGTACCTGAGCAACGGTTGTCCTTAAAGGTAAGAAAGTCGGGTGACCCAACGGTGCCCGCGAGAGGTATATCGTCGGGAACGACAGGGAGGGTACGACCGACGTTACTGGCGTGTTTGGCCCCTGCTCGTATCTCGCGAGAGTTACCAAACTACGAAAAGTCGAGCTCTACCAAGAGCAAACGCGAGACAAGGTAAGGAGACGGTTCACCTTGTTTGTAACCGCAGTGACTTGGTGGGACGATAGGGCAGGCACCGATGTACTGGTGGTCCTGACTGTTGTCGTTGACCGCGGGTCGGTTAAGTCGAGGCAACGATAACGGTTGTCACGCAGGTTAATTAAATTACTAAATGGTTCGGCGGATGTCTTGAGTAGCCTTTTGGCTTGTACGCACTACCTACACGTGGGACGAGGAGTGTGGGCTCCCCTGCATCGTAGTCTCGTTCGAGGGTCTTCAGACGTCAGCAGTACCGCGGGCTGATTGCCGGGAAGTGGTGTTGTCTTCTCTTGCTCGAGCGGTGTATTTTTATTTGCTTTGATTTTGCTTCACCGGCCAGTCACGCACTGTGCATGAGTACGTTCGGGTCAGGGTCCAAAGCCCGGCGTACATAGGATATAGTCCGGCGGATGACCTCTCTGTTGATTGCCGAAGGAGGGGATACTTTGTGTCGGATAGCTTTGGTGGAGCGTTCCCTAACAAGGTTCCCGCCACCCTGGAGATCCGAGCGTCGTAGAGTCACGCCAGTGCACCCCTGCAGGGAAGATTAATCTATTCGAATAGCCGTGTCCACGGTAACAGGACGCTTTATGCTAAAGCTGGATCTTACCACTACAAACTATTATTATTAAACTGTATGGTTCCGGGTTTTCTTCCTCGCGGGGATGTCGAGGAGGTGAACTCGGAGGCATTGTTAATTATTACAACTTATTATTATACAATGCTGCAGCAACTTCTGCTGCATTGTTACTTTTATTACTGTTATATTAACTGTTGGCTGATTCTTACCTCATGCTGCAAGACATCGCCGGAAGATGCTAGTCTTCGTTAGGCCTAGCTTCTTACCCTTGCTCTGGATTTCTGTCTTTCAGTCCACTATATACAGCCTCATCTTTCCGTTGATACAATGCATAATGCTTAGTAGCGGACGTAAGTCTCGCGGGTATACTAGATACTCACCCTGCTTTATTTCCTTTACTGTTTTGCCTGATCGGCCGTTGCAGTCGACGTTGGAGTCCAGGAGTAGGAGATCCCCGACGGCGACCACTGCAACGTGAAGATCCCCGATGCCTTCTACGACGTCGAGTTCCCCTTTGACCAGGAGTAGTTTGGAGGTTCCCAGGCAGGAGGCCTCGCCTTTTCGATCTGTTGTTATTTGTGCTAGCCTTCTTAAGGCAACCTTGTATCCTTGTGTCTGTACTCAGATACTATTTGCTTCCGCTGACTTTGTGCTCTCGAGCTGTTGTATTCGAGCCCTCGTGGCCCCTGGCTTGTATTAAACAGCTTGTATTATTTTATTTCTAGAGTTGTGTTGCGATATCTCATCGTGAGTCCCTGATCTCGATCGTGTACCTTGCGTGTATGATTACTGTACACGGTCTGATTTTGGGGGCGTCACAAGTTGGTATCAAAGACGACTGCCTGTAGGAGACCCCCTTTCAACTCCTTGGTCGAAGTCGAGTCTAGTCTTTACAAAACTACTTTACTAACAATGTCGTGTGGCTTATCGGCCCACGTCGCAAAATGGGTGGTATTAGGATCTTTTTCTCCGTACCATTACTCTCGGACTCTGCTCTCTCATCCTTTTGGGTTAAAGATTTTTCTAACTCTAACATTAGGTTTTCGTGACTGCTTCCTCCTGGAGAGCCCCTCATTACAGATGATTGCTTGCTTCACGAGAAGATTCCGGAGATTACTCTCCGATAAAATTCCCGAGACCATATGTGTCGATCACATTTACAATTCCCTGCCACCGATAAGGCTGTAGGTATAACCACATACACCTTTCGTCCATCCATTCAATACCAGTTGATCTTGTGTTCACAAGATACATCAAAATACTTTCCGTTGTTTCGGAAATCCTTTGAGCCTACTGCCTTGCAGCTTCTTTTCACCCTGCGGATAATTCCTCACATTTAACGTGGATTTGTTCATCCTAAGTTGTCCCTGTGATTCCCAAAATACTTTCAAATACTATTCGATCTTGTGAAGATCCTTGGCAGCCTACTGCTTTGGAGATTCTTCTTACCTGCTTCATTATGGTTAATTCCATATGTCTGAGTATTCTTCATTGACACCCCTTTTCATTGTCGTCCTGATCTTATTGAATCATTATGTGTGCGGGTGCCCGCAATCATCAGTTGATCCCCACAAATTCATTCTTCCGGTTCAGACGTCATTCTGGACCTGGGCTGGTTCTCGGTAAATCAAACCTAAATTGATTAACCGTCAAGATTCTATTCAACCTATTCATGTTTGATCGATGTATCTGAATCTTATACACCGATACGGAAGTCATGATTCCTTTGTACTTAAGCATCGAAATATTCAGAGGCTTCTATCATCCGATGCCTTTGTATTCTTTCCTCTTATGGGTGAGTACCGATACTCACGCCAGACTCTCTGTACACCACCTGACCTTTTGGGTGGATTACTACCTACCGTCCCCTTGAGCCCTAAGTCATTCATGAGTTTTTCCCTGATATCGGATGCCTCTAGAGAATGATATCATCTACTCGGTGTCGTCAGCCTTCTGCTTTCGAACTGATATCCATCGCTTATGATGTTTTCCGTATGGGTTTCGAAATGCCCCGATGGGTTAACTCTATGCTTCCCCTAATCTGTATGAACCGAAACTTCTGCGGGTCACACTCTACTGGTGTTATGCCAGATAAAATTCCAACACAACAACTTCATCAAAATCGAGAAGTGAATGAAAGGTATTGCATTGAAGAAGTGGGAGTCGACCCTGAACCTTTGTGTTCATGCCCATGGATACTATGTAGAACTTATCATGAAAGCTTCTCGTAAAGATAATTAACCCCCTTGTTATGAATTCTCTACACTTATGATCCACCATTCTACCTTCGAGTATTACCCCTGGTATCTCGAGGATATCATGTCTTTGCACTACATCCTATGAATTGTGATGAAATAATGTGTGACGCCCCCAAAATCAGACCGTGTACAGTAATCATACACACAGGGTACACGACTGAGATTAGGGTGCCACGGTGATAATATCAAAGCACAACACTAAACACAAAAGGATAAACAAATATATTACAATAGGGGGGGGTCACTTGGACCCGAATACATAAGTCATACAAGCCATAATATCTAAGTACAGACATAGTTAGTCAAGTTTTGCCTTAAGAAGGCTAGCACAAATCACATTAGAGATACGGACCAAAAAGGCGAGGCCTCCTGCCTGGGATCCACCGAACTACTCCTGGTCGACGGGGAACTCGACGTCGTAGTAGGCGCCTCCGGGGTACTCCTGCTCCTGAGCTCCAACGTCGGCTGCAGCGGCCGATCAGGCAAAACAGTAAAGGAAATAAAGCAGGTGAGTATCTAGTATACCCGCGAGTCTTACGTCCGCTACTAAGCATTATGCATTGTATCAACGGAAAGAAGAGGCTGTATATAGTGGACTGAAAGTCGGAAATTTAGAGCAAGGGTAAGAAGCTAGGCCTATCGAAGACTAGCATCTTCCGACGATGTCTTGCAGCAAGAGGTAAGAATCAGCCAACAGTTTATATAAAGCAATAAAGTAATAATGAAGCACAAGTTGCTGCAACATTGTATAATAATAAGTTGTAATAATTAACAATGCCTCCGAGTTCACCTCCTCGACATCCCCGCGAGGAAGAGAACCCGGAACCATACAGTTTAATAATAGTTTCTAGTGGTAAGATCCAGCTTCAGCATAAAGCTTCCTGTTACCGTGGACACGGCTATTCGAATAGATTAATCTTCCCTGCAGGGGTGCACTTGTGTTACGCTACACGCACAGATCTCCAGGGTGGCGGGAACCTTGTTAGGGAACGCTCCACCGAGGCTATCCGACACTTCATAGCCCATCTTTCAAACTCAACAGAGAGGTCATCCGCCGGTCTAAATCCTAAGTACGCCGAGCCTTGGACCCCAACCCGAACGTACTCCTGCACGGTGCGTGGCTGGCCGGTGAAGTTGAAGCAAATCCAAATAAGACACCACTGCTCGAGCAAATAAGACAACACCACTTCCCGGCGCAGGCCGCGGTACTGCTGACGTCTGAAGAGTCCTCGGACGACACTAAGAAGCGGAGGATCCCATAACTCGTAGTTCCCACGGGTAGGTAGTGCGTACATGGCATATAGCCAATTCAAGACATTCACTGAACCATTTAGCATTTTAATTAACCTGCGTGACAACCGTTATCGTTGCGTCGACTTAACCGACCCGCGGACAACGACAGCAGCCAGGACCACCAGTACATCGGTGCCTGCCCCGTCGTCCCACCAAGTCACCGCGGTTACCAACAAGGTGAACCGTCTCCTTACCTTGTCTCGCGTGTGCTCCTGGAGGAGCTCGACTTTCGTAGTTTGGTAACTCTCGCGGCCAACGATCAGGGGCCAAGCACACCGGTACACTGGTCGTACCCTCCCTGTCGTCCCGTCGCAATACCTCTCGCGGGAACCGTTGGGTCGCCCGACTTCTTACCTGAAGGACAACCGTTTACAGGACCCTATGGCGGCAAGGCAAAGTCAGCCTCGAGTGGAGTACAAGGATTACTCCTTGATAGCTCACACTTGAGGTGACTAGTCATAACCCAGATAGGAGCCTTAGACGGTGTCTGCAATGTACCGTACCTGTACAGTTATAATATTTGTATCCGCGTTCACTCCCCTGAGTGATCACGGCCCGCTATCTAATCCTAGCTAACAATGCGCAGGGCTCACTGCTGAATAATGCATAATAATAATAATAGGTAGCATAGGATAAAGGATGGCACATCAAGGGGCGACAAAAATCAGGCTATGCAGTTGAATAGGATTGTAATCGTAGCAGCAGCAGGAACAATGCCTAGTGCAAGAAAAGTACAGAAAGATAGGCGATATCTGGGGAAAAGAATGGCTCTGCTTGCCTGCAAGCTCGACGGTAGTAGTAGGGTCGTCGACGACGTAGTCGTACTCAGCAGCGGTGTAGTCGACAGTAGCAGCGGGGTCTACCGGAGATTAAAGGGGGGAAGAAACAGTAAATACACAGAAAGCAAATACCAAAAGATGCATGACATGATAGATGAAAGGCTAACGGTATTCTAACGTAGTGCAATTCACGTTGCTCGGAACGGAAATTCATCTGAGGATGAACTACCGGCTCCGGATGATTACCGGACAGGGTGTCCGGAGGGGGAAGGATCAAGACGGAGGTGTCGTGGTTACCGGAACAACATAAGGGGGTGTATCCGTGTTAGTTGAACCATTCCGGACAACTTTCTTGTTCGGAATAAATTCATCCGGGCACTCTAACAGTACCGGACAATTTATCGGACAAACGGTCCGGAGGGGGAATGTTCGATGTTCGTTGTGTTAGGGGGGTGTGGTAGACATACGGATAGCGTATTCGTATTCGTTATATTTTTCTGACCAATTTTCATGTATAAAGTTTTTGAATCCGAGTTACGGTTTAAAAGTTATTGAATTTCAAAGTTTAAATCAATTTAAATGATTTTCTGGATTTCTTTTATTATTTATTAAACATTATCCAGAACATTATCCACAACATTATCCAAAACAGTGCTGACATATGGGACCCACATGTCAGCCTCTGTTATTTACAAAATATTTAATTAAATTAGAAAATGCCTCTGGACCCACATGTCAGCCTCTCAATTTCAATTAAATATTTCAATAAATAAAAACCTGACAAGGGGGGCCCAGGTGTAAGTGTCTCAGGTTTTCATGTAACCATTAGCTTAAACTAACGGTGGGTTAAGGGGGCTAGGCCCACCTGTCATACTAACATACTCATTTAATCCATTTTATTTACTTAACAAAAGATTTCCCGGGGGTGGCCCGCATGTCAGTGGGTGATTAAGCCCTAACCAAGTCGCTAATGACCCATCTGACTGTTGGGGCCACAAGTCAGTGGCACAGAAGTCCCGCCGGCGGCTCGCCGTCGAGCAGACTCCGGCGAACTCGAGCTAGCGCTCGATTCCGAGCATCAAAAGAGGCGCCGCTTGCGGCAGTCGACGGAGAACTCGAAACCGCGTCGATCTGGAGTGGTCTCGCGGGCTGGGACGCACGGAGGTGAGCGCAGCTTCAACAATGGCGGCGAAGGGCGTCGGGCTCCAATGGCGAATGCATATACGAGTCGAAATCGAGCTAACTACCGGTCCAAAACGAACACACGCACCACGGGGAACCTACTGGTGCACTTGGCGCGGCCTGGGACGAACCAAAACGACGACTACGACGACGTGCCACGGCGGCCGGAGCAAGCGAGTTAGGGGAAAAGGCTACGGGCTACGCGAGCAACTACGGACAGTTGGCGATGACGGAGCTGCTCACCACGAACGCGTCGGGGTTGGCAGCGGGCTCGGGGAGGGGCTGAGGCGGCCGGAATCGAAGTCGAGGTGGCCGCGGCCGGGGTGGGGGAAGAAGACGCGGGCGGCGCCTGTGGTGCTCCCCGGGCTCGATTGGATGATGTAGTCGACGAAGACGACGACGACGCAGCCTCTGGACACCACGTCGGGGCGGGCCGTGCCCGTTGGCCACGTCTGGCCACGGCAATGGCGACGGCGGCGCTCGGGAAACTTTCCCCGAAGCGTGAGAGAAGAGGAGGAGGGGAATGGAGGTGCGGGGGTGTCCAGGGGGTCGAAGGGGTTGTTCTTATCGCGACCGCGGCGGCAGGGAGCAGGTGAAGGGCGGGGCCGTCCTGGCAGCGGCGTGCCCACGGCGGCCGCCGTACGGGAGCAGTTGGGGGTGGTTGGGGGAGGAAGAAGACAAGGGGGTTTGGGTTGGGCTGAGGTGGGCCTCGCCCTGGGCGGGTTTTTAGCCTTTTCCAATTTGTTTTGTGTTGCTAATTCTTCTATTACCTTCTGTAATTGATTTATTAACCCTAGCATTTTTGTAAAAGGTTATTAGTGTTTGTAAATTAGAGTTACATATTACTAAGGTGCCACAAAAAAATTTGCAGCGAAAGAAATTCATTAGATATTTATTTTAAATATTAAATGCCCAAAGTAGGAGTTTTAACCTACTGTTTGAATTGTTTAGAATTTTCTGCAACTCCAACAATTACCAAAGTTGGTCCAACATGATTATAATGATTTGAGACAATTTACAAAAATAGTTCCATGATTTTTGGAACAACTTTATTGGAGCACTTTTGTTTTAATTTCCAATTAAAGTAGTTTCAACTAGGGTTTGGTTTCTTGATGAGCAAGATGCATTGGGCTTTGGGTTTTGATTACCAACCAGCATGGTTTGAAAAGGGCAGAAGCAAAGTTTGATTAATGACAGGGAATAACAGTGATTAATAAACAGTGAGGGTCAACAGTGATGATGATTACTGTTACAGCAACTGAGGGTGTTACATAATGCCTATCCCTGTCATAGCCATTTCATGGTTCTGGTTGTCGTCAACGGGGAACACTAATTACTTTTGCTTCACCATTGCGTTTGCTTGATGTCGCCGTTGTTTAATTATATTTTCTTGAAACCTTTTGACATGATGTGTCGTGGTCATCATCGACATTTTGACTTCTCCCAAGTGTTACTTGGATGCATCGTGAGAAATACCATCCTTGCCCCTCGATGATTTGTGTTATCATCGACAACCTCCTTTAACTCTCCGACAATACAAACGTGGTCATGTATATCTTGATCTGCTTTCCCTTGGGAAAGAAATTACACCAGATACTGGTGTATCATCACAATTTCCTTTCCATTGGTCTGTTTAACCTTTTCCTTTAATATAAATTATCCGAGCAGTTTTAATTCGCTGCTGATGTAAACACTTCGGTGTACTACTTTGTTCGTACAACCTATTACTATTTTTGTTGACTTTCGGTGACCACCGATGGACGAGAACTTTGCCTACTGGTCCTCCTCGTCATAACAAGCAGGAAAACGGTTCTCCGTGTCCCTCGTCCTTGGTACCGACGTTGTTGTTGACATAGCTAACAAGTTGTTCTCTGACTTACCTTGCAACTTGATCGCGTTATTTGTCACCACCCTTCTTATTCAATGTGGGCCCATAACCCACAGTTCCACAGGATCGAAACCTGTCTATCTTGTATCTTTCTGTTCTCGAGGTTATTCCTCGTGCTTGGCTTCGTGCGCAATTCACGAGTCACCTACCTTGTGATATTCAGTTCGATATCAGATTCAGTGCTTATGCCTGATGTTTTGGACCCCATTTTCATCATCCTTCATCGGCATCGAATGCATGCCTATCCGCTTGAAATCGTCTCGTGCCTTCTCTTGTTTCTCTCGATGTATCTCCTTGAGTTTAACTCGTGAGATACTTTGTACCCCATTCCCGTCGATCATCTCGGTTGGTTAAGTTTGTACGGATCCGACCCCCCCTCTCAAGTTTCCCCTAACCTATCCGTAGGTACGATGAAGACCCTGAAGGAAAGATGACAACTCATGGATGCACTGATGCAGAGAAATGAAGACGTCAACGAGAAGGATAAACTTCTTCGAGAAGGACAACAAGCACCAGAATAATCGTTAGGATACGAAACCGAAACCTTACCCCTTGCACTACTTTTAATTATCGGGACGAGAATTCTTTGTAGTGGGGGAGATTTGTACCACCCCGAGTGGCACGCTACAGTAATCACCTTGCTAATGATAATCACTGTTGCTCATCATGCCTTGATCAAAACTTTGCATTTTATCAGGTTCAATATCATGATGGTTGATATTAAAAACCATGTGCCAAGTGTGTCTCGATCATCATCATACAAATCAAAGTCCAAACCACCTTCTTGCTCTGGATCATATAAACAAGTGGCAAATAAACTTTGCCCAAAAATTGTCCAACTACTTTTATGAATTCACAAATATTCAATGGATCACTTCCATGTTTGTATTGGGACTTATTGTGCCATCAAATAATTGGAACAAATAAAAACAGTAGCTCTACTGGCCACTTTAATCAATTATCATTTAAATATATTACAAAATGGTTTTATATAATCTCCATACTCTCAGTATCCCTTGTATGTTATATAACAATAATTTTGGAGGAACTATGATGCTTAAAAAAAATGCCTAAGCATTTAAATTAAATAAAAACAGTAGTAAATCAACACCAAGTAATCATTTAATGATTATAAAAAAAACTAATGATTTTATGTAATTCCCAAACCTTTTGGTGGCATTGACCTGTGGTGCCACATTATTTTTGGAGATGTTTTCATGTTTAACTAAATTGCATAAGCATTTACATAAAATACTAAAGAGAAAATACAAAAAAGAAAATAAACAAAAAAAGGGAACCCTAATCTACGCCTGGGGCAAGGCCCAACCGGCCGGCCCACCCCCCCCCCCCCCCACCATCTCTTCTCCCTCCTTCCCCTTTTCAACCGGTGCGTGGAGGCCATCCACGCCGGTCACGACATGGCCATCGCCTAGGCGGCTATCCACGATCGCCGGCGAGGGGATAAGACCCCCGAGACCCCGCGCCCCCTCGCCCCTAGAACCCTAGCACGCTACTTCCCCTTCCCCCTCGCGTCGTTCCTTTCACCATCGTCGTCGCCCGAAGCACGCTGTCGCCGCGCTGCGGCCTCTACCGTGGCCACCGGCCTCGCATAGCCACGGGAGCTTGTCCATGAGCTCCGTGGGCCTCGACTTAGTCGACCTCACGAATTACCTCGAGTCGAGAGCGCTGCTGACGTCGCCATCGTCCTCCTCTTCTCGCCTGCATCTGCCATCGTTCCGCTGTCGATCCGCACCGTCCTGACTTCCCCGGCCCCATACGCGCTCACCACCAGCCTCCCCTCCGTGAGCCCTCTCCGTTTAACCCTCGCTGTGCTTGTTTCTTGCGCTAGCTCGCTGCACCCGTGTCGTGCGCGCTTCGACCGCCATTACTGGAGCTCTGATCCTCCTACCCAGCGCAATGTGCCGGTGCTCGCCTCGCCCGCGTGCGAGCCTTGCCTCTCCTGGTCGCGTCCGCCTCTGCCCACCTCCGGCCGCCGCTGCCATGGCTGCTCCAGGCCGTAGCCACTGGAGCTCCCGGCTCATGTGCGTGCCCGAGCCGCCGGCCTCCATGGACATGCCCTGGCCGCGCGCGCCGCACCGCTGGCCACGCCTCAGGCTCCCCGTGCGTGACCACGTCCTGCCCCAACACCCCCCCCCCCCCCCGACGAGCTTCCCGTCGGCGCCCTTGTGCCCGTGCGTGGAAAGCCGACTAGGCCATGTTTTGGTTAAGGGGCTATTTCCCCATTTGCACTAATCCCCCCCCATTAAATTAAACCAGTTAGATAAACTGTTTCTATGACCAATGGGGCCCCCACCCTAATTAACTAGTTTAAATAAACTGTTGTTAAACTGAGTCTATGACATGTGGGCCCTAGGCTAGTGGTTTAGTTAATAAAACTGTTAATTAAAACCCCCCCTCTACGACTGTTGGGCCCCACTAGCAGATTAGATTAAATCAAATGGTTTATTAATAAGTGCCTATGACATGTGGGACCCACTGGTCAGCAGGCCCCACATGTCAGTTGACCAGTTAACCTGACAGGTGGGTCCCATCTGTAAGTTTGACCCAGTCAAAGATTCCTTGTGGATAAGGATAGACTTATTAATAAAAGTAAATTCCAGAAATTGATTTAAATTGATTAAACTTCAGAAATTAATATCTTTTAAACCGTAAGTCAGATTCAAAAACTTTATACATCAAAATTGATCATAAAAATATAACAAATACGGATACACTATCCGTATACCCACCACACCCCTCTAACACAACGAACATCGACATCCCCCCTCCGGACCGTTTGTCCGATAATTGCCCGATACCGTAAAAGTATCCGAATGAATTTATTCTGAACACGAAAGTTGTTCAAAATGGATCAACTAACACGGATACACCCTCCATACATTTGTCGGATGTCCACGACACCTCCGTCATGAACCCTTCCCCCTCTGGACACCCTGTCCGGTAATTACCCCGGAGCCGGTATTTCATCCCCGGATGAATTTCCCGCTTCGAGCCTAACCCTTTGCACTGTGTTAGAACACCGTTAACAATGCGTTCACCATGTATTGTATTTGTGTTGCTATTATTGCTGTGTATTTATTGTTTCTTCCCCCCCTCTTATTGTCCGGTAGTCCCGACGACCGATGTTGATGCCCCGGTGATCGACTACGTCGTCGACGACCGTACCCCTACAACCGTCGAGCTTACAGGCAAGCAGAGCCATTCTCTTCCCCAGATATCGCCTATCTTTCCGTACATTTCTTGCACTAGGCATGTTTACTGCTGCTGCTACAATTACAATCCTATTCAATTGCATAGCCTGATTTTGTCGCCCTTTGATGTACCTTTCCTTTATCCTATGCTGCCTTATAAATATATATTATATTCAGCAGTGAGCCCTGCGCTTTGTTAGCTAGGATTAGATAGCAGGGCCGTGATCACTCAGGGGAGTGACGCGGATACATCTTATTATAACTGCAACAGGTACGGTACAATGCAGACACCGCCTAAGGCCCCCTAGCTCGGCTCTGCCGAGCCACATCAAGTGAAGCTATCGAGGAGTAATCCTCGTACTCCACTCGTTGCTGACTCTGTATAGCCGCTCTAGGTACCTGAGCAATGGTTGTCCTTAAAGGTAAGAAAGTCGGGTGACCCAACGGTGCCCGCGAGAGGTATATCGTCAGGAACGACAGGGAGGGTACGACCGACGTTACTGGCGTGCTTTGCCCCTGCTCGTATCTCGCGAGAGTTACCAAACGTGTCGTGCGCGCTTCGACCGCCATGACTGGAGCTCTGATCCTCCTACCCAGCGCGATGTGCCGGTGCTCGCCTCGCTCGCATGCGAGCCTTCCCTCTCCTGGTTGCGTCCGCCTCTGCCCACCTCCGGCCGCCGCTGCCGTGGCTGCTCCAGGCCGTAGCCACTGGAGCTCCCGGCTCATGTGCGTGCCCGAGCCGCCGGCCTCCATGGACATGCCCTGGCCGCGCGCGCCGCACCGCTGGCCACGCCTCAGGCTCCCCGTGCGTGACCACGTCCTGCCACAACCCCCCCCCCCCCCCCGACGAGCTTCCCGTCGGCGCCCTTGTGCCCGTGCGTGGACACCCGACTAGGCCATGTTTTGGTTAAGGGGCTATTTCCCCATTTGCACTAATCCCCCCCCATTAAATTAAACCAGTTAGATAAACTGCTTCTATGACCAATGGGGCCCCCACCCTAATTAACTAGTTTAAATAAACTGTTGTTGAACTGAGTCTATGACATGTGGGCCCCAGGCCAGTGGTTTAGTTAATAAAACTGTTAATTAAAACCCCCCTCTATGACTGTTGGGCCCCACTAGCAGATTAGATTAAATCAAATGTTTTATTAATAAGTGCCTATGACATGTGGGACCCACTGGTCAGCAGGCCCCACATGTCAGTTGACCAGTCAACCTGACAGGTGGGTCTCATCTGTAAGTTTGACCCAGTCAAAGATTCCTTGTGGATAAGGTTATAATTATTAATAAAAGTAAATTCCAGAAATTGATTGAAATTGATTAAACTTCAGAAATTAATATCTTTTAAACCGTAAGTCAGATTCAAAAACTTTATACATCAAAATTGATCAGAAAAATATAACGAATACGGATACACTATCCGTATACCCACCACACCCCTCTAACACAACGAACATCGGCATCCCCCCTCCGGACCGTCTGTCCGATAATTGCCCGATACCGTAAAAGTATCCGGATGAATTTATTCTGAACACGAAAGTTGTTCAAAATGGATCAACTAACACGGATACACCCTCCATACATTTGTCGGATGTCCACGACACCTCCGTCATGAACCCTTCCCCCTCCGGACACCCTGTCCGTTATTTACCCCGGAGCCGGTATTTCATCCCCGGATGAATTTCCCGCACTGCGTTAGAACACCGTTAACAATGCGTTCACCATGTATTGTATTTGTGTTGCTATTATTGTTGTGTATTTATTGTTTCTTCCCCCCCTCTTATTGTCCGGTAGTCCCGACGACCGATGTTGATGCCCCGGTGATCGACTACGTCGTCGACGACCGTACCCCTACAACCGTCGAGCTTACAGGCAAGCAGAGCCATTCTCTTCCCCAGATATCGCCTATCTTTCCGTACATTTCTTGCACTAGGCATGTTTACTGCTGCTGCTACGATTACAATTCTATTCAATTGTATAGCCTGATTTTGTCGCCCCTTGATGTACCTTTCCTTTATCCTATGCTGCCTTATAAATATATATTATATTCAGCAGTGAGCCCTGCGCTTTGCTAGCTAGGATTAGATAGCAGGGACGTGATGACTGAGGGGAGTGACACGGATACGTCTTATTATAACTGCAACAGGTACGGTACAATGCAGACACCGCCTAAGGCCCCCTAGCTCGGCTCTGCCGAGCCACATCAAGTGAAGCTATCGAGGAGTAATCCTCGTACTCCACTCGTTGCTGACTCTGTATAGCCGCTCTAGGTACCTGAGCAATGGTTGTCCTTAAAGGTAAGAAATTCGGGTGACCCAACGGTGCCCGCGAGAGGTATATCGTCGGGAACGACAGGGAGGGTACGACCGACGTTACTGGCGTGCTTCGCCCCTGCTCGTATCTCGCGAGAGTTACCAAACTACGAAAAGTCGAGCTCTACCAAGAGCAAACGCGAGACAAGGTAAGGAGACGGTTCACCTTGTTGGTAACTGCAGTGACTTGGTGGGACGACAGGGCAGGCAACGATGTATTGGTGGTCCTGACTGTTGTCGTTGACCGCGGGTCGATTAAGTCGAGGAAACGATAACGGTTGTCACGCAGGTTAATTAAATTGCTAAATGGTTCGGCGGATGTCTTGAGTAGCCTTTTGGCTTGTACGCACTACCTACACGTGGGACGAGGAGTGTGGGCTCCCCTGCATCGTAGTCTCGTTCGAGGGTCTTCAGACGTCAGCAGTACCGCGGGCTGATTGTCGGGAAGTGGTGTTGTCTTCTCTTGCTCGAGCGGTGTATTTGTATTTTCTTTGATTTTGCTTCACCGGCCAGTCACGCACCGTGCAGGAGTACGTTCGGGTTAGGGTCCAAAGCCCGGCGTACATAGGATATAGTCCGGCGGATGACCTCTTTGTTGATTGCCGAAGGATGGGCTACTTTGTGTCGGATAGCTTTGGTGGAGCGTTCCCTAACAAGGTTCCCTCCACCCTGGAGATCCGAGCGTCGTAGAGTCACGCCAGTGCACCCCTGCAGGGAAGATTAATCTATTCGAATAGCCGTGTCCACGGTAACAGGACGCTTTATGCTGAAGCTGGATCTTACCACTACAAACTATTATTATTAAACTGTATGGTTCCGGGTTTTCTTCCTTGCGGGGATGTCGAGGAGGTGAACTCGGAGGCATTGTTAATTATTACAACTTATTATTATACAAAGCTGCAGAAACTTCTGCTGCATTGTTACTTTCATTACTGTTATATTAACTGTTGGCTGATTCTTACCTCATGCTGCAAGACATCGTCGGAAGATGCTAGTCTTCGTTAGGCCTAGCTTCTTACCCTTGCTCTGGATTTTTGTCTTTCAGTCCACTATATACAGCCTCTTATTTCCGTTGATACAATGCATAATGCTTAGTAGCGGACGTAAGTTTCGCGGGTATACTAGATACTCACCCTGCTTTATTTCCTTTACTGTTTTTCCTGATCGGCCGCTGCAGTCGACGTTGGAGTCCAGGAGTAGGAGATCCCCGACGTCGACCACAACAACGTGAAGATCCCCGATGCCTTCTACGACGCCGAGTTCCCCTTTGACCAGGAGTAGTTTGGAGGTTCCCAGGCAGGAGGCCTCGCCTGTTCGATCTGTTGTTATTTGTGCTAGCCTTCTTAAGGCAACCTTGTATCCTTGTGTCTGTACTCAGATACTATTTGCTTCCGCTGACTTTGTGCTCTCGAGCTGTTGTATTCGAGCCCTCGTGGCCCCTGGCTTGTATTAAACAGCTTGTATTATTTTATTTGTAGAGTTGTGTTGTGATATCTCATCGTGAGTCCCTGATCTCGATCGTGTACCTTGCGTGTATGATTAATGTACACGGTCTGATTTTTGGGGCGTCACAAGGAGGCAATTATTGAAAAGAACAAAACCTGGGAGGAGCTCAAGGAGAAAGAGTCGTTGATCGACGAAGCTACCTACAACCTTTTCAAGGCTAGGTGTGAGTCCGAGCCAGCCAAGGCCGCGAGTGCAAAAGGTAAGGCAATGCGGTCGCATGTCATAGGTAACCACCGTCTCGGAGCCGGTGGTTAATAAAGTTCCAAGCCTAAATGGGACAAGGAGGATGCTGAGTACGCCGATGCGGGCATACCTAACCCCTTCTAGCAATACAAAGGTGATCCGCAGACCGAATTCTTTGTGAGGGCCCGGAGCTATAAGGACAAAGCAACCTCAAAAATAGTTATCGATCCTAAGATTCGGGAGTTTATGACTACCGTGGTAAGTAGTTTACCACGTGACCTTGTCGATTGAATTCTCTAGTGAAGTCTACAATTTCTTAATGTTTCACATTCTTTCTGTAGCAAGAGGAAATGAAAATCGCCTCATCGCAGGAGTCGTGAGTTAAGCCGGACGGCCCGTGGGACAACGCCTTTAACAGGGCGTTGAACAAGGTCAAGAAGGATGACGATGTGACGGCGAAGCCATCGTCAGCCGGCCGTGTGGTCGGATTTGGTGTGGACCTAAATTGGTCCGGATATTATGGAAAACCGGCGGAGCAGTCCGGTTCGAGGGGGCGCAAGGCGAGAAGGACCGAAGAAGACGCCGCTTATGTTCGTGCACTAGAGGAGAAGGTGAACATGCTTCCGCAGCTTATCCAGGACGAAGTGGCGAAGACGATGAACGCCCTCCTTCCAGATATGATGCAGTCACTCGCGAATTGGCAAGCGCGTGCTGGACAAGGGCCCATACCAGTCCCCAGCATGGTCGGCAGCAACTCGGGCACTGCGGCGCCTGCAGTCCCGACTCCCGCCGTAGTGCGGGCTCCCGCACCGACTCCCGGCTTATTGGTGACTCCGGCCACCAACACCGTGGCGGCGGCGCCGGACGTGATGGTAACTCCTCCAGCCACGATCGAGCAACCAGGGCATAACAATAATACACCCGGCGGCAGCGCAAATAGGGCGACCGACGCCACGGGAGGCAGCGCGCCCTCCGTTTCTCACATGCCCTCCGTCATCGGCGGGGTCTCTTCATTGGCCGACCTCGACGGCCTCAAGGTAACTATAAGCGTCTGCAACTCATACGAGGACTTCATCTCCTTTCCTTTTTTAGTGGAATCTCTCTGATGCCCTACATGCTTATATCTCTTTCGCAGGAGGACACTCCATGCATTCTATTACAAGTCGTGGACGACGAGTTGAAGGATGTTGCCAAAGGTAAAATCCTTCAACCACAAAATAGAATCATGCACAATATGCCGATGGCACCGGAGATGCATAGGGTTCAAATCTCTCTCGTGATTTCGGGCTATGAGAGAGTTGAACCTCCCATTCACCCCCCCCCCCCCCCCCGGATACGATGATGACGATCCGGCAGTCCTCATTGATTGTTTTGGACAAATATGCCTATGGCCGAAGACTCAAATGCGTTTAATGACGGGGGAAAGGAGCACCACACCTAGGATAACACCGGTAGTCATCGTGCCGGCGCCACATGATCCCATCGGTGCACAACAAGAAGACGATGATCTTGATGATGATGATGATATCAACGCCGACCAGTTCATCAACACTTCGTTCGAAGCTGATGACTTATTCATGCCTTCTGTTGAAGGATCCTACCAGCATGACGAGGAAGCTCGCGGTCGAGCTGATCCTGCGGCGAAACATGCTTGCTCCACGCGTCTCCTTGCTGCTTCTCAGGAGATGTCTCCAGCAGCTTGCGCCTTCACCGAGCATCAAGCAGATGCCACAAGGAGATCTATTCTCAGCCCGTCTACACTCCATAAGGCGGCCACTGAGCAGATAAAGGCCGGTGACTGCTTGAAATTAGAAAATAAGAAGGGACGGAAAAGAAATAAGAGCATCACTTCAAGAAGCCAACCTTCGATGCCGATCCGGTCTCAAGACGGGCCACCAAGACCCAAGGATCTCTCATTTGAAATCCATGTGGCAGGTAGGGTGATGCTACCTAAGGACATGCTCGACCTTGCAACTTCGGATATGCAGAGTGTGCATCACAGTATTATGGCATTAGAGAAGATTCTTCTTCGAGAAGAGAATCCCTCGTACCCGGTTTTCATCGCCAAGGTGCCACTCAACATGGGCTTCATCAACACTATCCCCGCGGATATGATAATGCTGAGGTTTCCGGAGATCTTCAATTTGTACCATCTCAAGCGGCTGGACCATAGCCTTATCTGTTTGTTCTCGCTCAGCCCTTCTATGAGTATCAGGAGAGATGAGACCCCGAGCATCGCGATATTGGACCCCTTCTACATGCATGAAAGCATCTTGATGGACGATGGGGACGAGGCTCTCGCGGCGGGGTACATCAGAGACTTCATGCTAGAGAACGCCGGCAAGAATTCATTTCTTATGACCTACTCTCCCAAGGAAGTCATTCACTCGCCGCCGTAGCATATATGCTTTCTTAGATTTCCATTGTCCTCTTCCAACTTTCCTTTTGGATTGTTTTAATTATGTAGTGAGGATCAAGACTGCGTGCTCATATGATTTTGACCGCAACACTCGCATGCCGTGTATTTAGACTCGGGGAGTGTGAAGAAGAAAGATTAAAGGTATATCATGAGAGTTTTGGATGATGCTCTCACCGGCTACATAAAATCCGGAGGCAAGATGGTGAAGCACACGTTCAGGAAGAATCAGCCTGGCGTGAGCGTGTTCAACCATGTAACACAGTTCCCGTGCGTCAAGCAGCCGGCTGGTAGTGTGAGGGATGCGTACTACGCCCTTCATCACATGAGGGCGATTGTACAGGAACAACGCAACCTTACGCTGCCAAGTCATCTCAGAGCGTGGGCCGAAAGGAAGGCGGAAATCGCCGATGCAAATTTTAAGGAGGTGTTCTTTCACATCCAAGCGCATATGGCGACTATCATCTGTCATGAAGTACAAATAGGGGGTCGATCTTCCACTCCAACATTGCACCATCCAATGGGGAGATAGAAGCCCGCCTAAAGGCCTTGCGTGACACAAGGCCTTTCATAACGAAAGAAGGATGTCGCCCATTCCCTAAGACAAGTCCGAAGAAGTGATCAATTTATGTTATATATGGCAGTCGTTTGATGAATGTGTGCCCTACATGTAATTTGGATGTACTCTTTGTGTAGTAGACGATGGTAGTGTCAAATACTCTTGGTTCTCTTTGTGTATAAAGGTCACTGCATATGCATTTTTATGCATATGTGCATGCTCCTAGCCATTGATCGACTTGCTTTATGTTGTTGATAAGAATAGATGCTATATTGTGTTGTTGTCCTTTGCTGTGAATTCGTATGGATGTGACCTCTAAAATCTTTGTTTTGTGCAGGTTGAAGAGCAAACAAGAGATGATGAAGAAAGTAGCTTTCTTTTTTCAATAATTGTTGGGCTCATTGTAATATTGTGATGGATGTAATCTTGTGAATCTTGTAGGCCTCTAAACCTTAGACGATGATGGATGTAATCTCTTGTAAATCTTTGTAATAAGAATTATAATGCAATTCTTTTGTATCAATAATTGTTGGGCTCATTGTAATATTGTCTTTTGAATTTCTGTAATATGGTAAAAATATCTGTAATGTTTGTAATTCTGTACTATTTTATTATTTTTTGTAATTCGTTTTTTTTTCTGTAACCAATTTAGTGGCGCATTATGTCTGGATTTAGTGGCGCACTAGGAATGCACCACCCCTATGGACCCTTAGGCGTGGCGCAGTTCAGAATGCGCCACCCCTAAGAGCTTATAGGTGGCGCAATATGAGATGCGCCACGCCTAAGGGCCTTAGGCGTGGCGCATCCAAAATGCGCCACCTATAAGCCCTTATTAGTGGCTTGTGGTTAGTGGTGCATCCCTAATGCGCCACTAAAGCCCTAAAAAGGACGTCACTAAAATGGTATTCCCTAGTAGTGGCAGGCCTCCACACCCGAGCTCCTCCCACTGCGGCCTCCCAACAGCGTCCTGGCCTCCTCGCGTTGCCCCGCCCCTCGCCGGAGTCCGGCCTCCCCTGCCTGCCGCGCCGCCAGCCGCTGCGCTCGGGAACAGGAGGTTCCCGATCCAGCGAGTTCGGTTGGGCCTCTCCAACAACGTGGGTCGCGCGCCCCCAGCCGGCCCAACTCCCGACCTTCCCGCACGTCCTCCTCGCCCTGTGCGAGGGCAAACTAACTGCCGCCCTCCAGTGGAGATGGGCCTTCAGCCCATGGTGAGCTTTGCTTCACCTTTTTTTATTTAATTGTTTGCTGCACTTTTGGGCTCGGCCCAGTACTAGGTCTTGCCCTGTGCGATGGATAGCTAAGCAGCGCCCCCTGTTAGGCCTAGTTTGGCCTGAATAGTTTTTTTCCTAGGAGTTTATTAATTTTGGCAGATTAATATACGTTTTGGTTAGGGCCGTATCTTTTCACCGGTAGCTCGGATCGCGGCGCGTTAAACATGAAACTTGCTTAGTTTTCTGTGTAGATTAATAAAATGTGCTCCTTTGCCATGTTTGAACTTGTTTACTTGTTGTTTACCTGCTATTTACATCGCATGCCATGGTAAACTATTTATTTAATAACTTTTTAACTGTTGCTCGGATTAAAATGCTCCTTACATGTAACTTTACTAGAATTGTGTGTAGATCATGTTTATGTTATTTTTGCTTGCTAATAAAAATAATAAAATTTTGTTTAGGGAAGAACAGTACCAAATGGTTTAAATATCGTGGGATCCGTAATAGTTGCCATATATAGGTTTTACCCCCACTTAAAATGACTAGCATAGGTAGCTTACTATATGCTTCACCTCTTGCCATGTTTGTGTGACATGCCATGCTTGAGTGAGATGCCATGTTAACAACCTTGCTCATGTTGTGTAGCTAAAGAACTTGAACCATTCTAAATTTGCAGTACCGTCGAGTGTGACGGATACCCCACTTAACCTGTTAGTAACCACTCTCGACGGTAGATCCGTATCGTAGTGCGTTGTCGCATGTTGCCTTCTTGTTGTTGCTTGCTCGTGATTTCTTCGTAGTAATAGATGATTGCTTGTCGATTGTCTTTCCAGTGTTTACTTCCTGTGTGCTCCCATGGATACTCTCGGAGACGATGCGAGCTTGCGATCAAATACACCTTCGGAACCCGACTTATCAACAGGCAAGGACTATACATTACTTATGATCCATTCTATTATAACCAGCATTTTGCATGCTAGTCTAGGTTTGGTTCGATGTTTGATCCTACCACATGTTTACAGCCTCTCTTAAACCGATACAGCCATGTCCCCTCCCAGCAAACCATGTACTGCTATGTTACTATTTCTCGTTGCTCAGCCCCTTCTTAGTATGCATGCTTAGGATGCTACGAATTTTACCTGTTACTCCTTGGATTGGGCTATCACGCTATTATATTTGTTGTGGATGACATGATTATTATAATGTTGACTACACTCGACGAAGGATGGAGTGTCTAGGTTATCCCGCCCCGATGCTTTGTTCCACTTGAGTCACCTAGGACCCGAGTTCCGGGTATTGTGTCTCTTGACGAGTGTGCCTAACCGCGTGTGGGATACTGTGGGTTCCCCTTGTCTTACCTACCTAGCTGCAAACATTTCTAGTGGTGGCCCAAGATGATTTTACCATTTGAGAAACCGTGTGCGTAACTGGTCTGCAGCCAGTGGATTTAAAACAAATCGGGTCAGTGGGATGGTATATCCTGTTGGTCCACACCTAGAAGCTAGGGAGACTGCCCGGGCGAGGGTAGGTTATCCCGACCTCGTCCAGACGGTGGAGATCGATTCGAGAGCGCGACCGGCTTTTGAGTTGGATGTCGACTCACCGGGGGCCACCCGGATTTGCGCGTTGTTAGTTAAAGGGGCCTGTCGTACCAGATCTCTCTGAACAACTCTTCAATGAGTGTCTACAATGGTCCTGAATGAGAGAGATGGGCATGCGTGCGGAGCCTCGTAATGCAGTTGGTACACCCCTACAGGGTTAAATCTTTTCGATAAGCCGTGTCCACGGTTATGGACGACTTGAGACTTACTCCTTGTTCATAGACAACAACAACTGATATAATCTTAATAACTTGATCAATGTGTGTGTGCCTTGACTGCTTCTTCTTCATCGGGATGCGAAGGGGAGGACAAGGATAGGATAGGTGTTATGTTTGGGTAAGTAGCTGATAGCAAGACTTGTTGGATGTGGTTCCTCATCGAATGCCTGGCTTCTTATCTTACTCTCTAGATCGTTAGACACTTCATAAATGCTAGTGCGGCAGCAACCTCACCACTTACCCCATCCTTACCGTGAACTGCTAGTTATCCTAGAATGACGAGTGCTGAAGTCCTTGATGGTTTAGTTGACCACTACAGTTGGGTGCTGAGTACTTATGTACTCATGATACTACCCCCAAACTCTTTTCAGGGTTCTTGGTCGACAACAGGTATGGTTATCGACGTTTCACGTGGAGACTCGACGACGACTATTTAGGCGGATCCCGGCGGAGGGTCTGGACCCGTGTGTTTATGGGGATCGATGTTTTTCTTTTTGCCACTAGGCATTTGATTGTAGTATGTACTCAGACATGTATCTTCCGCTGATGTATTGTATTCAGGCAGTTGTATGCCGATTGTATGAGATGTTGTATCCTTGTACCTGTAATGTTGTGATATCATGTTGGAAATGCGGGGCATATGGCATTGTCATATGTCGCGGTGGGACCGATATGTGCTTCATCCCCGGATTTGGATGGAAACATCCAGATTTGGAACAGTACCGCATATCAGGCCTTAAAGTACCCCCTTGCTCCTCCACAGTAGGAGCACCCGATTGATCCCCTAGTAAGTCGAGATCTTCCGACTTATTCCCTTGTGACCTTCTCTTAAGGCATTAAAGCCATTGATAAGAGATGAGGCTCTGATACCAATTGAAAGGATAGGAATGTCGACTAGAGGGGGGTGAATAGGCGACTAACAATTTTGTAGGCTTTTCTTAAAAAATTGAGGCTCAACAAATAAAGTAGGTTGTCTAGATGTGCAACTAGGTGAACAAACTATATGACAAGTAATGCACACAATATGAACAAGACAAACATGCACAAAGATATAAGCTTGACCACTGCAAAGGTAAGTAACCGATAAAGGATAAATGGGATACAAGGATATGTTTACCAAAGTTCCTTCTCTTGCGAGAAGTACGTCTCCGTTTGGAGAGGGTGTGAAACACAATGATCACACGAAGCCAGCGAGGGCCATCCTATTCTCCTCACGCTCTTGCCAATGCAAGATGTCGTGAATTCACTAACGGTGTCTTGAAGGCGCACATGAAACCTTTACAACAAGGATGGGGCATCTCCACAACAAGCCGGAGTCTCCCATCAACACCACGTAGATTCACCACAATGGAATGTGGCTCCGAGGTGGCCTCAAGCTCTCGATGGCTCCAAACCTGAAGAGTAACAAGATCCACTACAAAATGGATGCGGAATAAACTTTCCTTTGGATGGAAGTGTAGATCAGGGTCTCCACCCTTGATCCCTAGCAACACAACAACTTTGGGTGGCTAAAAATGGAGATTGGGGTCGATGAAGCTTTTGGGCGTCAATGGAGAGAGAGTGTAGCAAGAGGTAGGTAGCAAGGAGGAAGAAGACCACCTTTTATACATCCCTCTAAATCCAACCGTTATGCACATAACTACACAGACCGGTACAACCGGCCTGCGCACCCAGTACAACCGGTCCAACTTGGGTCAACACATGTTCTGAAACCCTAGTTGGCGGCAGAATAGACGGAGCGGTACAACCGCTATGGAACCGGTAGTACCGAATTTACCGGTTCTATCGGAGTACCACCGTCCTGCCATCAGCCTCGGGTCAAAAGGAAAACAGCCCTTTCCTGTTGGTTGGACCGGTAGGGCCCCGGTACAACCGTCCCCTCAAACCCTAGATGCTGGTGGGGGCAAGCGGTACAACTTCTTCGTGCACCGGTTGTATCAAATTTACCGGTACAACCGTGCTGCCACCGCTCGCCACCGGCCCAGGTCAGAGGGAAAAATGCCCCGGCCCGGTGGTTAGACCGGTACCTAGCCCGGTGGTACCGCCCCCTAACGGGAGCGGTACAACCGGCGCGGTAGAACGGTACAACCAACCTTTGAAAAACCAAATGGCATCTCCTTCATTGACGACACCAAACAAGAACCGGTCTTTAGTGATGGAGAGAAGGGCATCTTCCGGTCTTCGCACGGGAGCACTTTATATGTACAGGACTCCAACATAAAGGAAGACATGTCGAATTCGCCGTCTTTGAACTTTAGGAAACTAGATGCTCGCAACATGATCTTTGATTCCAGTTAATAAACCTGAGAAGCTCATGACACAGTTAGAGTGCAAATCCCGTATTGTAATCAACACCAAAACCATAACATAGGACATGTCCTTTCAATGACAAATGTTTCATTTTTTGCAAAGGTTGTATTTGCATACAATTTACAAGAAAAGAACACAATTGATCCAAGGATAAATGAAAGACGGAGATAAATGGCAAAATGTGCGCAAACCGCTCGACCAAATGTTGGTGGTTTTATGATCCAAGTGTCGAAGATGCTTTAAGAGCATATGCAACATCTCATGTATCCGTAAAATTATCATCATTTAGGAAAAGTTGAGGTTTAAATAGCTTTGAAACAGTTTCGTAAACATATTTTTTAGAAATCCAGTAAAAAGTGACCCTCCATCCCTCCTGCTGTCGCTCCACCGCGTCAACGTCTCCGTCAACTCATTGCTGCGCTGCTGCTACCTCACCACCTCATCGCCGCATAGATGATGCGCCACCTCTCTAGCGATCATTTCATAACAGACGAGGCCCTGTATATAACTCTCTCGGAAAGCTCGAACGTGAGGGGCATCCCATTCAGAACCGGATGATCAACTGTAATGTGGTCCTCATCGTCCGCTCACAAGTCTAAATGCTTATGGGTGATGAACTCCCATACTCATAGACAAGTCGCCTCAACCATATTGTCGATTGAACCATAGAATTTAAATAAACAAACTCCAGTCCGATTCACTTAGTTGAGGTCTCGATCGGGCTCGATTGTACAACAAAGTGTGACACGTAACGGGATCAGATGAGGACATCTCCGTATGCGCAATCGCATCGCGATGCTCCGATTTTCTCACAACTCAGGGCCACCTGGCTGTAAGGAAGACCGCTAGCGAGAACACAACCAAGCTATCGAACCCCACACTAAGACATGCACGATATAAACATACACACATCATGCATGCCAAGTGTATAACAGCAGGTAACACAACATGAACTCTACAAACTCATAGTTTTATTGCATCTGCTAAACTAAGCAGACATAGTAGTTGTATTACAAGTATAGATCACATGACTGTGATCCAAAATTACATCAAACAACAACGGAAAAAAATTATGTCTTAGTAAAGACAAGGTTGACAAATGGCTTAAGAAGCCTGAAAGAAAGTACAACGACCCTCAAATGGAACCAGGCTGCTGTCTGGAACTAGACGACTTAGTCCACGTCGAGATTGAGGTAGAGTCCACCATCAGGGTCAATGGTCTCATCTCTAAAACATAAAATAAGAAAACGTGACTACAAAGACGTACTCAGCAAGACTTACATCAGAACTACACTACTTATGCTCACGTATCAAGGTAAAGGGAGGTGGGGTTTGTAATGCAGAAGTGCCAGCTTTGACTTGGCTAACATGTACTACGATTACCAGAATGAGGTAAGAAGTGTACTCGAGTCCAACTATCCAAATCTCCCAATCAATACACCACTATGGATCCTTCCTCGACTTCCCACGAGAAAGCAAACCATAGCACTCACACTTATCTTGGCAATTTTAGAGTAACCGTTTAAGTTGTCTATGATCAAGTATAGGTCTCCAAGTATTCCATCACCGTGGACACGACTATTCGAATAGTTCATTAACCAGGCAGAGGTGTACTGCTACACGCACGCACGCATCTGTTACCGCCTGGGAGTGGAACTTCAAGCGAGTACCTGCGAGGATGTTTCCATGACAGTTCACTCACAGAACCATCTCTAGTCCTAGGGAGTCGTCTATTTGAGTTGCGACCGCGATCAGAATCCGGGCAATTTTTCCGGTGCAGACTCAAATGTTGTGTGTCCAGCCATCAAGCTCAACTCGATCATGATGACTTGATTCAACTAGGCCACAACCTACATCCACCACTTACCTTGATGCACCTTCTTGAGATCGTTAAAGTTCGAACTACTTGCGACTCCTGGACTTGGTCCGGGGTGAGGTACTAGGACGACAGGGGTTTGTGAGCCCAATGTGTGGTCGTACTCTTTGTCCTGGATAACAACACAAGAACTCGGGCTTAAGGAGGTGTTCGACGAGACAACCCACTATGTACTCCTACATAGCCTCTCATCGTTCACCTTGTTTAGGTCAAATTCACCAACACGTTAACACTATCATCAACATGATCACCACCATCCCGACTCACATAACAATAGAGCATCCTCATTGTATAACTCTAAGCATGCAATAAGCAGTAACAAATGCAGGGGCCACATGATCACATTCAATTCCTACGTCTGCTAGGATTGTGGTTTTCATACTACTGTGACAAAATGATAGGTCATGCAAAGCAATAGGTTCAACTAGCGGTAAAACGTATCATGCTGACATCCTAAACATGTATAAGCGAGAATGAGAGGGAACTGGGTTTTTATAGACATGATCAATGAGGGTTTGCTTGCCGTGCTGATGAGGGTCGCACTGGGAGTATTGAACTGCATAGATGAACTCGGGTTCCGGCTCCACTTCTATTCGATATCAATCAACACAAAGATACCAATCAATATGAATGAACAATGCACACACACATGATTAAGTGTGATAACATAGTGTAAGGGGTGTTGATGTGTTGAAGATTATATTTAAATGAAGTTTATTGCAAAAGTATTTGCAATTCAAACGCCATGTATGAATTTAAAAGGGTTCATATGCACATTTTCCACTGTTGCCTCATTGTAAAATGTTCAAACATGTAAACAAAGTGCATATTCAGAATCCTTGCATTTTTCTCATAATTTTCCATATATTACATGTTTAATTTGGATTTATGAAGGAGTATTTCATTTTTAACTAATTGTTCCATTCCCCCCTCGAAATGTGGCCCAGATGATGGTGCCACAATTTTGACGAGTTGCTAACGCCTTTCCATTTCTTATCAACATTCGATTCATCACTCACATACATAACTGAATCATTATAAAGAGATAATATGTGTAAGTTTCCTCGTTTAATACCGAGGCCGAAATTCTTATTACATTTCCTCAAAAAAAATTTCTTTTGCAAAAATAACATTCATACATATCATCATCTAAACGGGAAACAAAATTAAGTTCCTACTTAATGTAGGTACATAAATAACATTATTCAATGGAAGAAGATTTTAAAAGTTATTGATTTTCAAAGTTTAATCAATTTCTTGAATTATTTATATAACATAAAAGGCTTTACTACGTCATCATGAGGTCATGCTGATGCCAAGGGGGTTGACTAGTCAACCTGACCAATGAGGTCCACTCGTCAGTGAGCCAGGGATTAATCTCTGTTTAATTAAATTAAAAAAGGGTTAATTAGAAACATGTGCCCACATGGCAGTGGCTAGGGGGTGATTAGGGAGTGGGATTAAGTGGCTAATCGGGTCAGCCACGTCGGCACCACGTCGACGGCTACTTGCCGGCGTCAACAGGGACGGCAGAGGCTCACCGGACTGGGCTTACCGTCCACCAATTGGTGCTCCACAACCACCAGGATGCACGCGCGCGTTTCCCTGGTGAGTCAGGCTTCAACGGGGAGGTCGGGGTCGTCGGCGGCGAAGACTTACGCTCGGCGGCCGAAGTTGAGCCCGACGGGCATGTCAATTTTGGTCGTGGGAGAAGCCGGGGCTAGGGGAAAAGATGGCGGGGCTCACATTGATCTCGCTGGTGAGTACGGTGGGGTCGAGGAGGAGCTGGAGGCGGCAAACTAACGAGGGCGTGCCGGCGGCCTTGCAGGAGTCGAGGAAGAAGGGTGGCGTCTCCAGGGCGAGTTAGCTCAATTGCTGGCGCAAGAAGACAAAGACGAGGGCGGTGGTCACATAGGTCATGGTGGCGCAACTCCTTGTCGATGTTGGCCGCATGGGCCCAGTGGCGCGCTCCGCGGAGGCGCTCGGGTGGTGAGGAAAACGGGCGAGAGAGTGTGGGAAAGTGGCCTGGGAGAGGGGGAAGTGATGCGGGGCTCCGGGCGTCTCCACGGCGCAGATAGGGACGAGGGGGAGGCCAGGTAGGGAGGTGGCGTGGCGCGCGCTCGCTCGGCTCGCCATCGAGCAGCTTGGCTGCGCGGGGAGGAAGATGACAGAGGAGATGATGTGGGTCTGGGCCGGTTCTGCTAGTTGGGCCCGAGCCAGGTAAGCTTTCTCTCTCTTTTTTCTTTCTTTTTAAATGTTGTTATTTGTTTTTCCTTGATAAATAAATATCTAGGCATTTTATAAAATTCTCAAAACTATTATATGGCCTTACATGGCAGATATATAGCCACTACAAAGTTTTGGTGATTTTTTAAATTAAAAATATTTGAATTCAAATTCAAATAGGGGGTTTATTTAATTTCCAAAGCACTTGTGGACTTTCTAGAAAAATCAGTGACCATGGAGTGGGACCCACTTCACATGAAATGTGATCATGCCCATTTATGGGACTTTTCAAAAAGTTCAAAGCGTTTTTGGAAAAAGATTATTGTCTGGCCTTTCTTTAAAATTATTTTGGGGCTTTTAACTTCCCCACTTCTTTTACTTTTGCAAAACATTTCATGATGCAAAGATGTTGGCTAAAATTAGCACATACCTAAAGTTAGGGTTGTGACAGACATTAGTTAAGTTTTTTTTATTATAGAAGTAAAATATAATTTTATGAGACGAAGTTTGCTAAATCTGATAAGAATTAGTTTTGATAATCGTCCTGTATAATTTATAGTCATCCATAAAAACAATTTTACCTGATATTTCTTAATGAAACCATTGGAGATGTTAGGTTCTACAATTATTACGTCTAACCGAAGGGGTAGGACGCACGCAACCACCACCCAGCCATCACCGCCGCCGCTCTTCTAGCCACGCAGCCGCCGCCTCCCATAGGTGCCGACATCGGTCTATCTTATCTCTGATGGCCTTATGGTCATGGTGATGTGGTGAATCTTGGCTTTTACCGGTGAGAGGGCTTCAATTTTAATATTCTTTTAAAATTAGTTTGGGTTTGTGTCTTACTCTGGACGAGATGGTAGAGGCTATGTGAAGATGGAATAAAGGTCTCCCGGCCTAGCCCCCATCCCGGTGGTGCATCTAGCATCATTAGTGGGAGTGTGAAGGTGTGTTTCCGGCGGATCTGTCTTTGGTGGATTTTCTCGGATCTAGTTGTAGTTTTTTCTATGTTCTTGTGTGTTCAGGTTGGTGATACATCCCAAACGTATCTATAATTTATGCTTGCTCCATGCATGTTTCTTTGATATGGCTATGATCTAGAGACACTTTCATACACTTTTGATCATATTTGGACTAACCTACTAACTCAGTGCACCCTAGTGCCAGTTTCTGTTTTCTGCTGTTTTTCTATTTCAGTTTTCCCCCATATTAAAAGTGCTCCAAAAATTCGGGAAAAATAAGATAAAAAATCAGCGTGAAGGAACCTTCCGGAGTCCCGAAGGAGGACCAGGTGGGACCCACCAAGGCCCCAGGCAGCCACCTGGAGCGGCCTGGGGCTTGACAGCGCCAGGGGGGCCTGGACCCCTGGTGGCCCTCCTGTCTGCCCCCTTCGCCTATTTATTTCCGTGACATGAAACTTCCAGGGAGAGAACCCTTTTCCGCGATATCTCCTCTGTTCCGCCACCGTCGCGCTTCCAAGATCAGGAGCACCAGCAGACCTCTTCCCGGCACCCTGCCGGAGGGAGGATCGACCTCCGGGAGCTTCACCTCCATCATGGACGCTTCCCGGATGTGTCGTGAGTAGTTTCCTTTGGATCATGGGTCTGTGATCAATAGTTATGTGATGTTATCCTCCCCTCTTTGTTCTTCATGGTTTAGACCTCGTGAGCTGCCCTACATGATCGGGGCACATATGTAATATTTCTGCTGTTGCTATGCTGAGTTTGATGGGATCTGATGGATTATGAGATTATGTTTAGATTGTGATAGAGCAAATATATTTGGTTCTTATCTTTTATATTTTTGTTCCTAAGTAATTCTTGCATGTTCTCCGTTGCTGTTTATTGCTTTGTGCAAGTAGTAGGTAGTAACTCCAAGAGGGAACGTTATGCTTGATTGTGGGTTCATGCCCCCCGATGACACGCTTGAGTGACAGAAACATGAGTCTAGGGGATGTGTTATTGCCACAAGGGGGAAAACAACCGTGCTTGTAACCGTGGTTGCAAGGATTGTTTACTTTACGCAAAGTGCTTTTTAATGCAATTGTCTGTTGCTTTGGGTTTACCCTTTGGGTGGGACTCGCAACTTAATACAAGCGAGATGTTCTGGATAGATATCTCAAGGTGGATGATTAGTAGTAGACACAGATGGATTTCGGTCTACTAATTTTGGCGTATTTCCCATGCTTTTGAGCCTCTTCCTTTCTTTGTAACATAGTTAGCATTGCGGTGCGTTTATAATCCTGTCAATTGCCCATCTGTAATTTGTTCACCTCGCATAGCAGTTTTATCGTCTTTTGGTAGATATACATCACTAGTGAACCTCACGGGACCCCGGTCCCTATTCTCATCATTGTTTACATGCTTATTTACTTTTCCGCTTTTACTTTCAGTTGCTATGATTATCATTATTCCTTGCTTTTGATCCATTGTAAACAACAAGACCGGAGAGAATGACAACCTCTCTGAACTTCGTTGGGAGAAAAGTTATTTATGTCGTGTGCAGGTCCAGGTCAAGGAGGCAACTTTTGTCTTATTCGGTGCCATTGCTTACTTGCCACCTACTTATCATCTCCGGAGTCCTACTGGAGACAAACCCTATCCTCTACATAGGGGAAATTTGCTGCTATCCTACATCTCACCTTCCACTTGGGGTAACCAACGAAGGGCAAGAAACCATTATCATCATCTCGCACATCAAGCAAATTTCCGGCGCCGTTGCCGGGGACTCCAAGTGTCAAGCTAGGGGAGTTGCACACTATCTTCTACCTTTTTCTTTTTAGTCTTGTTGGTTTACCTTTCAATTTTTACCTTTGTGTCTTTTATCAAAAACCCAAAAAATAGTGTGTTTAGTTACTTACATGCCACCAATGCCTATTACAAGGAACACCGCTTGTCTCAAAAGGGGATACACTTATGGAAACAAATACACCAGTTGTATGAGTATGCTATAAACTTGTGCTCAATATATAATATATCTTTCTGCTGGGATGAATCTTGTTCCTTTATGAGGCACAAACACCTTGCTTTCCAATGTGAGTAAAATGATGATGAAACCTTAGCTTCTTATGCTAAGAGAAATTATGATTTTGATGATGCAGAGCAAATAAAAGAATTTGTTGCTTATAAGGGTGCCTATGAAATTACTTCTCTTCTTAAAAATATTGATGATGCCCCTTAAAAATCTGAGAGTCTTGCTATACTTAACTATTGTTTGGAAAATTATGATGCAAATTATTATATTACTGAACATCTTGAGAGAATCTCTCCCCCAAAGGAAGAGAGTAATGTTCTGCAGGACTCTATGGAAGAAGAAATTGCTGAACCTGAAATCTCCTTGGATGAAAAAGAGGAGGAGAGCGACGAACAAAAGGAGAAAGAATGGAGCCATCCATGTCTACCTTCTAATGAGAGTAACTCTTTGAATCTTACCTTATGTGAGTTTTATGATCCTATGGATTCTTTTGAAATATCCCTTTTTGATGAAGTTGATGCCTTCTATACTTGTGGCTATGATGCCATTATGAATGACTGAAAGGGCATGTGCCCTTATTTTTGGTTTTGGTAATTGATGACAATCTTTATGGACTAATGGTTTCCTTGAGTTATACTTTAAGGTTTGTCAAAAGGCAACACTTGAAGATCGTATGGTGGCTTCAAGGTTGTAGGATGAAGATTTCGTGTTGACCAAGGTGTTCTTCATGGAGCTATCCAAAGATTGGTCAAGGTGATGTGTGCAAGGTCAAGAGGAGCATCACGAAGATATCATATGCTTGGAGCTTGCCGACCATTTGGTGATAATGGTTGTGTGAAGATGTGCCTAAAAGAGGATCACCCATAATGGAGTATGGGGGAGCTATCTACAAGTCTTCATCGAGCCGACAGAATCAAGGAAGATGTTCCAACTTGAGGCGGGCATGATCGTCATCATCAAGCTCAAGTGGATCATGCGCAAGACAAAGGTTTGACTAGATAGGTTTCTAGTTTACCGGTCTCATGGTGGTAGTTAGGAGACCGGGTTATAGGCTAGGCCGCATCGTTCGTGGAGAGCTCAAACCTTTGCATCCTTGGCATCATCTTTATTGGTTCTTGTTTGGTTTTTATCTTTGTGAGTTTTGGAGCTTGAGTTTGTATTCATTACAAGCCCTTCTTCATCGAAAACGGACATATACATCTACTTTTGTGTTTTCGATGTTGGTGTTTTTGTCGGCTCTTATCTTGTGAAGGTTTCACCTTCTACCTTGTTGGCATTCTAAAATTTCCATCATTTGCATCATTTCTTTTTGTTGATCTTGGGTGGTTCTCTATGTGAGGATCTAGAGATTTTCCATAGCTTTAAAACAAGCCCAAGATCATCAAAATCGGAGTTCGTATGGAAAAGTTATGCTTGTTTTGGCCGTGCTGCTTTTTCCTGTGAGGTAGTATCGCCCGGAGTTGAGGTAGTACCGCCCGAGCAGTACTACCGTGGTTAGTACCACATCCACTACCGTATTCCTACTGTATAGGGCGGTAGTGGGGCACGGTATTGAGCCCGGTAGTATCGTAGGGCGGTAGTACCGCTCCAATTGAGGTACTACCTTGGTGGGCTTCCAACGGTTGGATTCGTGGGGACCTATAAAAGGGGGTCTTCTTCTTCCTTTTTCCTCACCCGTTTTGTGAAAGTTCTTCCCCCCATTGTTGACCTCTTTGAGCTTGCTTACTCCCTTTCCCTCCCATGATTCTTGCTCCTTTTTGAGGGAAAAGAGAGAGGAGGTCTAGATCCACATTCTCCACCAAGCCATCTCTCCTCTAAGTGAGGGGAACCTTGTGGATCTAGATCTTGGAGTTCTTGGTGTTCTCCTTGTTCTTCCTCTCTTATTCCTCCATAGCTTTTGTTGCTTTGGTGGGATTTTAGAGTGGGGACTTGAGCATTTCGTGTGCTCTTCCCATTGCATTTGGTGCATCGGTTTGAGTTCTCTCCGAGGATTCGGTGTAGAAGTGAAGTTGAGAAGATAGCTACTCTTGAGTGCATTGGCACTCTAGAGCTTGTACCTCGTGGGTGCGTTGGCACCTAGAGGCTTGTGGTTGCGGAGCTCAATCATTGTGGTGGAAAGCTTCGGGACGCTACGGGAGCGTCCAATTCGGTTGTGGAGATTGCCCCGAGCATTTGTACAGGTTCGGTGACCGCCCCCAAGGGTTGCCATTTGTACGGGTTCGGTGATCACCCTCAAGTGTCCTAATAGTGGAATCACGGCATCTTGCTTTGGTAAGAGCGTGAGGAGAAATAGGGTGGCCCTCGTTGGCTTCGTGTGAGCATTGTGCTCCTCACCCTCTCCAAACGGAGACGTACTTCTCGCAAGACAAGGAACTTCGGTAACAAATCCTTGTCTCCATCGGCTCCACTTGCGGTTTTCTCTACCTTTACTTTGAGAAAGCTTACTACATCGTTTATCTTGTGCTTTCTCATATTATTGTACATTGCTTGTCCCATAGGTTGTTCTTCTAGTCAACCTATTTACCTGTGCACCTACTTTGTGATAGCCATAGTGCTCTTGTCATATATCTTTCTATCACATAGTTGTTTATCTTGCTTAGTATAAGTTTTTGGTGCACATAGTTGATCCTAGCTTATTTAGGTTTCTTCCTTGGAAATTTAAACGTTAAGTTTTATTCCGCATTTGTTCAAGCCGAAACCGTAATTATTTTAAACGCCTATTCACCCCCCCCTCTAGGCGACATCCACGTCCTTTCAATTGGTATCAGAGCCTTGTCTCTCTTAATAGGGCTTCACCGCCTTGAGAGTAAAGATGTTGACTAGGGGTTTAGGATTCATTGACACTCTTAGTTTCGATGACACAAATTATTTTTCTTGGAAAATTCGCATGCTTAAATATTTTCGGGGCATTGACCCGTGTATGGAGCGAATTGTAGATATGGGTTTTTCTCCTCCAAAGGATACTCAAAACCTATCCTTGGTGGATGAGAAAAACTCTTATCTCAATGCTCAAGCTTCTAATGTGCTTGTTGATGCTTTGAGTAATGTAGACATATTTCAACTCATGCCGTTTCGGGATGCTCATGAGTTGTGGACAAAGCTTCAAGATAAATATGGTGTGTCCAAGATTTGTGGGGATGATTGTTCTCCCTCCACCTCCGGTCGCGATGCTATCTCAACTTCTTATACCTCACCAACATGTGGTTTTCCACAAGGTAATGAAATGGTGAGTAGTGTGAGTCATTGCAATGATGATAGTGAACCTATTGTTCATAACCCTTTATCACTATCTTATCGCAATGCCTCCTTGTTGGACCTCAACACTTCGAGCACCACAAATGTCTTACATGCTTGTGTTGATAGTCCTTGCATATCATGTAGAAATTACTTGAATAAATTTCATGATGATATGCTTGCTATATCTTGTTGCCATGATAAGAATGCCTCTATTTCCTCTACTTATTGTACTAACAATGTAGAGGAAAACCAATGGTCCATGGAACAAGATGTGGTCTTGAATGGTGCCTCAAGAGATCCCACATCATCATCATCTCGTATTACTCATTTTTGCCTTATGGCGAAGGAGTTAAAGGTATCTCCTACTTTGACCCCCATATCTAGTGATGGTGATGATGTAGATAATGTTGAAGAACATGATAATATTGCTTCCTTAAAAATTAAGGGAGAAATGATTTTTAAAGATCTTCATAAGAATAAAATTGCTTGCTCCAACTTCATGGAAATCATGTCTATTGCCATTGAGGGCAAGAAATACATTGAGGAGTTGGAAGCTCATATCGAGCAGAATGAGGCCACCATTGAGAAAATGGAAAGCCAAGAGCGTGATTACGCTAATGCAATTGCGTATCTATCTCAAGCTCTTGAGTGTGAAGAAACCACCAAGGAATCTCTTGAGGAGACTTTTACTTTAGAGTTATCTATAGTAAAGGAATCTCTTGATAGAACCCTTGAGGTGGCTAATTCTATCATAACTAAACATAATAAGCTTGAGGTTGCGCATGCTAAACTCCTTGAGGATTTTGAGCACCTCGGAAATGGCTCACGGGTCATTAAGGGTGAGCTCATCAAACTCACCGAGTCGCATGCTCAACTAAAAGCTTCATATTTGAAAGAGATTGCCATGTCATCTTCTCCTTCCATTATTCGTGATGATGTTTGTGCTACTAAATCTATTTCTTGTGAAGCATCCATCCTAAAGGAGAATGTTGAGCTAAAGGCTCAACTTGGGTTGCTAACTAGCAAGCATGGTAAATTAGAAGAAAGTCATGAAAAGCTCTCAAGCTCTCATGATGATCTTCTAGTGTCCCATAATGTGCTAAAGTAATCTCATGAGGCTAAGGTTTCTAAATTAGTTCCTCATGTGGACATTAGCACTACCTCTACTCATTATGCTATATTGCCATGTGCTAGTCCTTGTAATTCCTCCACTCATAATGTTGCTACATCATGTGATGAATTACTTTCCTTGCCTTGTTGCTCTAACAATGCTTCTACTTCCTCTAGTACTTGTATTGTTACTAACCATGTAGAGGAAATCAAAGATCTCAAGGCCCAAGTCACTTCTTTGAAAAAAGACTTGGGAAAGGGTCATGAAGGGAAGTCTACACTTGACAAGGTCTTGTGTGGACAAAAATCCCCCAATGACAAGGGTGGACTTGGATTCAACTCCAACAATAGGAAGTCCATGTTTAACAAGAAGAAGGGCCAATCTCAAGTCAATAATTCGGCCAAGATTATTTGTTTCAAGTGCAAGGTTGAAGGGCACCATGTTAGATCTTGCCCTTTGAAGAAGAAGCCCATTAGTGACAAGCAACTAGGGAAGAGGCCTCAAGTTCAACCGCAAGGTGAAGTGAAGCCACTTCCCAAGAAGACTCAAGTAAATGATCTTCATGTTGAGAAATCAACCATGAAGAAAGGAAAGAGTAGGTGTTGCTACTTATGTCGCAAGAAGGGTCATCTTGCTTCTTCATGCACGAATGGTACCTTATCCAACCCTATTATAGTTTATGATGTTTATTCTCTTCGTAAGGATAAGGTTGGCAATGTGGTTGCCAAATTTGTTGGCACTCAAAGTGGTGACAAGAAAAGCACCATTTGGGTTGCCAAGCCTATTGTGACTAACTTCTTAGGACCCAAATTGGTTGGGGACCAACAAGCTCCAATTTGATCAATAAGTGTTGTTGGAGGGCATTGGAGACTTGGCTACATTATGAAGAATTAAGGGACCTTCATTAATCACATTATCTCAAGCCAAGTCATTTGGATTATCTTGTGTCTATCTTATATCCAATGTTCCTCCTTACGGTAACTTGTACTTAAATTGTTTACATTGAAAGTTACTTGCCCCTTTGCATGTTTTGGTTTTGTACCTTGCATATGTTTGTATATGTTGTGTTTCCAATCTACATATCTTGAGTAATAAATTTGGTGTATATTGGTTTGCACACCATGTATGTGGGAGTGTTGTATTGAGCCTATTTTTCTTCTTGTTTGCATATTTGTTGGCCCTTGTGAGAGATTAATGGATCATCCCATTTTGGGGGAGTGATGTGCCTTGTGCACTTTACGATCCTAAAATGTGTATACATGAGGAATACCACCTAGTATTGATATTATAAGATTATCTAGTCACTATGTGGTATGTCGTACTCATGAGAAATTCCAATTCTAAAGTATCCATTAATTATCTCTTGTTGGTATTCATTTGCCGCTAGTTGTAAATTTTGGGATATCACATTATGGGGGAGTAATATGCTTTGTGTATATTAATTGTCTATAAAACGTGTACATTTGGGGTTTTGCCACTTAGAGTTGATATTGTAAATTATCTAGTTTCTAGGTGGCATGTTTGCTCCTCAAGTTCCAATTTGCTTAAATTGACTTCATTTCTCATCTTATGGATCTTGAGTGTGTGAGATTTTCTTGATTCGGTTTCCCTCCAATATGCACTTGTATTTTCTACGAGGGAACCGTTTGCTCCAAGTTTTCCTAATCATTGCTTGCAAGATTGGATGCATACTTGAAGCTATCAAGAATCTCTTTGTAAGCATTGTGATCAATTCTTATCTTTTGCCACGTGCTTATGGTTGTTGTTGTGAAGATGATAATATATATTAATGATCTCTACCACCCGGAAGTAATTCCATATACCTCTTGTTCTTAACAATTGGTACTCTTATATGTGGTAGAAATTATTGATCATCTTTACATTGGCTTGTTTATAATCGACTTATTACTTGCCAAGGTTTTATTGTATTTTTAACTCTCTTTGTCTTCCTAGCCACTTGTGGATCATGTGTTTTCGTGATCTTGTCTAGTGTTTCTCTAGATATAGTGAAAGTGATGATCCCATCGTGTGCATTTTGTATTCAAATGAAAATTCTATATAATGCACATCTTTTGGGGGAGCTATCATCTTATGATCCATATCAAGTGTGTGTTATGGGAAGATATATTCACTTTGGTGCTTTGTGTCATCATAAAATTGTTGAGGGCATAGTTTGTTTGGAATTGTGCTCTCTTGTTGAGAGTTGGATATCTCCTTCTTTGATACCTTTTATTTTGGTATCATGCTCTCTATCAATTGATGTTTCAATTGATACCCCATTCCTTGATGAATCTTTTGTTTGGTATAATCCAAGTAAAAAGTTTATTTTTGAAATCTTATGTTCAATTGGAATCTTATTTGGGAATCTAATGGTCACTTGGTATCCTTTTCAATTGTTTTCCTATTCAATCATGTGTTGATTGGGTTGGGATTCAATTGGTATTTCTTCTCACTTGTTGGTGAGTGTAGCAATTGACTATGTGTTAATTTCTACTTGTCTCCTATCATGTGTTCATTTGGACCTTTGATATAATTTGGACAACCTTATGTTGTGTCACCCTTTGGTGTGCCATCTTGGTTTATTTGGTGTTTTGTCCAAATCGTATTTCCTTTTGATTCTTGAAAGTCGTGTGCATGCATATTCGCTATGTGTAGTTCCGATGCACGATTTCTTTCTTTGATCATATATATATAGGTCAAACTCCATTCCCCTCTTTATTGGCTAATATGTGCATGGAATTCTTTTTTATGTCCATATGCACTTATTCTTGTGGAGTTTGTCCTATGTATTTTTGTTCCCCTAAGTCTTTGGTCCCAATGAGTTTGGGTACCATTTTGTTTGTTAACAATGATTCTAGGAACTTTGGAGATGCATTGGACGATCGTCTTAGTCAAAAGGAAGGTGGTTTCACGATGTGCCTTTTGGATTCAAGCTAGGACGATCAATGAAGACTTTATCTACTACATCATTCCCATGCTATCTCGGTAACAAGTATCTATCTCATGCATGCAATTCTTGCATTCAACCTTGTGTAGGTTGCATCATGGCATGACATTCTTCATTTGCAAGATATATTATTGGTTGTGATACTTGTTTCGTTGTTCAAAGCATCTCAACTATCTCTTGATACCTTGTTGCTAGTTGTGATGACTTTGATGGTTGTTTGTGTGGATTTCATCCTTATACAATAAGATAATGTTAAGCCATTGGCTATGCTTTCAAGCAAAGATCTTATTCATATATTTATGACTTTCATTTCGATATCGTATTCTCTCCTTTTGTAACTATCTTGGGTGTACATGCTTCTTTGTGGATATAATCTACCTAGAATCTTATAGACTTGAGAGAAGTTACACTTTTAGTGGATATCCTTGGTCTTTCATGTCCACCTTTTTTATTTTCAATGTTAAATTCTTCGGTGGTTACATGAAAGCGTGTGTGGTTGAGTGCTTGTCTTAATTCTATTCTTATTGGTGCACTCTTTTGGTGGTGAAGATTGTTGGCCTCATGCTTGTATTGATGAGCCTATTTTTCTATCTTCACCATGGGGTTGTCACAAGCCTTGATTTTACTTTGCATTTTACTTAAGCTTGTGAACCCATTTGTTGTTTGTGTGTGTGACCTTCTTAACTTATGTTGGAAGGACATGTCGAGCATCTTGAGTCTCATTTCTTCAAGACTATGTTGATGCTTAAATAGTCATCCTTATACTAGTCATATCAAGTGCTTCGCCATGACTCACACACATCTTGTTGGTTGATCCTATTCCTATGATTATCTCTTTTGCTATTTTCTCAACCATTGGTTTGTTGCAAGTGCTAGACTTTGTCTCATATCTTTGCACACTTGCACATGTGTTGTATTTCTATCGATTTTGGGGGAGTGATGATCCAATTTTTGTGAACTTTGTATTATACTACGAAGATTCTAAATAGTGCACAAATCTTGGGGAACTTCTCTATTTTCTTTAGAACACTCCTATGCTCAAATCATAATATCCTATAATCTTTTGGCATGTTGGATCGTTTGATTGCTTGCTTTTTCTTATGCCTTTGTGCCATCTCACATTTTTGCAATCTTTGGATCCTCTATCTAGTTTGTTTTTCCTCCCATCGTATATCTTTGGATATGTGTATTTTATTCCACTCATTTCTTGAGAAATACACCCTTTTGGGAGGAACACATTCTATATCGGCCTTCTAAGTTTTTCGCCCATTTTGGCAATCGATGCCAAAGGGGAGAAGAGTTTAGAGGGTTGAGGAGGTTCATGCTTTGGTTTTGTTCTTAAGCATTTGCCTTCGTGTTCATGCGTACTTGCTCTGCATGACTAGCATAATTCATGATATAAACCCTCTTAAAAATTTTGTCATCAATTACCAAAATGGGGCAGATTGAAAGGGCATGTGCCCTTATGTTTGGTTTTGGTAATTTATGACAATCTTTATGGACTAATGGTTTCCTTGATTTATACTTTAAGGTTTGTCCATAGGCAACACTTGAAGATCATATGGTGGCTTCAAGGTTGTAGGATGAAGATTTCGTGTTGACCAAGGTGTTCTTCATGGAGCTATCCAAAGATTGGTCATGGTTATGTGTGCAAGGTCAAGAGGAGCATCACGAAGATATCATATGCTTGGAGCTTACCGACCATTTTGTGATAATGGTCGTGTGAAGATGTGCCTAAAAGAGGCTCACCCATAATGGAGTATGGGGGAGCTATCTACAAGTCTTCATCGAGCCGGCGGAATCAAGGAAGATGTTCCAACTTGAGGCGGGCATGATCGTCATCATCAAGCTCAAGTGGATCATGCGCAAGACAAAGGTTTGACTAGATAGGTTTCTAGTTTACCGGTCTCATGGTGGTAGTTAGGAGACCAGGTTATAGGATAGGCCGCATCGTTCGTGGAGAGCTCAAACCTTTGCATCCTTGGCATCATTTTTATTGGTTCTTTTTTGGTTTTTATCTTTGTGAGTTTTGGAGCTTGAGTTCGTATTCATTACAAGCCCTTCTTCATCTAAAACGGATTTCATATACATCTACTTTTGTGTTTTCGATGTTGGTGTTTTTGTCGGCTCTTATCTTGTGAAGGTTTCACCTTCTACCTTGTTGGCATTCTAAAATTTCCATGATTTGCATCATTTCTTTTTGTTGATCTTGGGTGGATCTCTATGTGAGGATCTAGAGCTTTTCCATAGCTTTAAAACAAGCCCAAGATCATCAAAATCGGAGTTCGTATGGAAAAGTTATGCTTGTTTTGGCCGTGCTATTTTTTACTGTGAGGTAGTACCGCCCGGAGTTGAGGTAGTACCGCCCGAGTGGTAGTAGTACCGCATCCACTACCGTATTCGTACCGTATAGGGTGGTAGTGGGGCACGGTATTGAGCCCGGTAGTACCGTAGGGCGGTAGTACCGTTCCAGTTCAGGTAGTACCGCTCCACGGTAGTACCGCTCGCTGTGCAGTAGTACCGTGGTTGGTGGGCTTCCAACGGTTGGATTCGTGGGGACTTATAAAAGTGGGTCTTCTTCGTCCTTTGTCCTCACCCGTTTTGTGAAAGTTCTTCCCTCCATTGTTGACCTCTTTGAGCTTTCTTACTCCCTTTCCCTCCCATGATTCTTGCTCCTTTTTGAGGGAAAAGAGAGAGGAGGTCTAGATCCACATTCTCCACCAAGCCATCTCTCCTCTAAGTGAGGGGAACCTTGTGGATCTAGATCTTGGATTTCTTGGTGTTCTCCTTGTTCTTCCTCTCTTATTCCTCCATAGATTTTGTTTCTTTGGTGGGATTTGAGAGTTGGGGACTTGAGCACTTCGGTTGCTCTTGCCATTGCATTTGGTGCATCGGTTTGAGTTCTCTCCGAGGATTCGGTGTAGAAGTGAAGTTGAGAAGATAGCTACTCTTGAGTGCATTGGCACTCTAGAGCTTGTACCTCGTGGGTGCGTTGGCACCTAGAGGCTTGTGGTTGCGGAGCTCAATCATTGTGGTGGAAAGCTTCGGGACGCTACGGGAGCCTCCAATTCGGTTGTGGAGATTGCCCCGAGCATTTGTATGGGTTCGGTGACCGCCCCCAAGGGTTGCCATTTGTACGGGTTCGGTGATCGCCCTCAAGTGTCCTAATAGTGGAATCACGGCATCTTGCATTGGTAAGAGCGTGAGGAGAAATAGGGTGGCCCTCGTTGGCTTCGTGTGAGCATTGTGCTCCGCACCCTCTCCAAACGGAGACGTACTTCTCACAAGAGAAGGAACTTCGGTAACAAACTTGTCTCCATCGGCTCCACTTGTGGTTTTCTCTACCTTTACTTTGAGCAAGCTTATTACATCGTTTATCTTGTGCTTGCTCATATTATTGTACATTGCTTGTCCCATAGGTTGTTCTTCTAGTCAACCTATTTACTTGTGCACCTACTTTGTGATAGCCATAGTGCTCTTGTCATATATCTTGCTATCACATAGTTGTTTATCTTGCTTAGTATAAGTTGTTGGTGCACATAGTTGATCCTAGCTTATTTAGGTTTCTTGCTTGGCAATTTAAACGTTAAGTTTTATTCCGCATTTGTTCAAGCCGAAACCGTAATTATTTTAAACGCCTATTCACCACCCCCCCCCCTCTAGGCGACATCCACGTCCTTTCAATGATGCTTGTGGAGATGAACTTTCTATAGTTATCATGTTAAGAATGAAATTGTTGCTATTGCACCCACACTTGATTTCCCTATTATCCTTTTGAAATCTCCAACTCATATTCCGAAGAATTTTGCTCTTATCAAGGCTCAATGTGATGGGTTGCATTTATCTTATGAACCTAAAGACCGCGTTGAAAACTATACACGTGTGCTTGTAGGTCATGAACTACATGATTTATGTGATAGTGATACTCTTTATGTTTTTCATGATACTACTGAAAATTATTTTGAGAGAGGGAAGTTTGGTTGTAGAAACTTCCATATTACTAAAACTCCTCTCTTTCTATCAAAAGTTTTGAAGTTGTTCTTGTTCCACTTTCCTATGCTTGTCTCTTTTTGCTTGTTTGATTTATTTTCTTAGAAGATTCCTAGGCATAGGAAGTGGGTTAGACTTAAATGTGTTTCATATTAGCTTCTTGATGTTCTCCATTGCTTCGATTCTTATTCTTTTGTGAGCATCTTTTGTAACCTTTATGCCTAGCTTAAAGGCGTAAAAAAAGCGCTTGTTGGGAGGCAACCCAAAATGTTTTTACTTGCGTTTTTAGTGGTCTTTATGATTTTTACTACTGTAGCAACATCATTGTATCTTTATTTTCAAGCTTTGTGCCAAGTTATAGCCTCTTATGATAAGGGAAGTAAAAGTTGTGACATGCTGCCCAGAAAACAGATTATGTCTTCTTGACGGAAAAAATTGGAACAATTCACCAGTTCATCTTTTTGAGCTGAATTTTTTCCACAACATGCTCCATACAATTTTGAAACTTTCGTATGTTATCAGTTTTTTTATTTGAGTTGCAGAAGTTCCCCAAACAAATTCTCTACTACCTATTGTTCTGTTTTTCACAGATTCTGCCACGTTTTGCCTCTCCTTACTTTCGCAAACCTTAAGCTTGCTTTTTATTTGCAAAAACTTTTTGGAAATCTTGAGAAAAAGTATATCTTCAAGAATATCTTTATATCCAGTGGGGAAAAATTATTTTATTAAGGGCACTGACCTCTCTAATCAGCTTATGATGAGTTATGTATGATGGGAGTTTTCAAGTGTGCAATAGAAGATGATGAAAGAAGATCCGGAAGTGCCAAACTCTCAAGCTTGGGGATGCCTCCATGCATCCCCAATAAATATTCGAGGAGAATGAAGCGTCTAAGCTTGGGGATGCCCCCGTGCATCCCATTCTCCATCAACAATGATCAGTTCGTCCTTCGTCTCACTATATTTTTATCACATCATGCGTTATGTGCTATGCTTGGAGCGCTCGCTCTTAGGTTTACTTTTTAGTTTTCTTTAGCTTTGCTTGATGTTCATAACAAGTTATAGCCCAACTTACTTTGTGTGGGAGAAAACATGCTCCACTCCAATATAGAACACATCATAGGATTTTTCATGCTTATCTTTTTTTCTGTTGTGTGTTCTTTATCTTTTCGTAGTTACTGCCATGTTTAGTTCTAGTCTTAGTTTGTATTTAGCAAGAGCCTTGGCTTTTGTTTAGTTTGTTGCTGGAACTCTCTTTAGTTTTCATGTTTATCTTGTTAAGAGAGTTTCTTGTTGCACCCTATTTTAGTAGTAACTTGCAATAGTTCGGAGGTATTGATGTGAGTAATGTTTGAACTTTTGGTGTCAAGAGCTCTAGCCTATGAGTGATAGGTGCCGTATTTTGGGTAATCCGTGTTTACTTTCAAAACCTACAGAACTAGTTGAGAACTCTAGCTACTAGATGGATAATTAATCTTTGGAGGGATCGGATATTAGAGTACACTCACGTACCATGAGTCGAGGATGCGCAAGGATAACCAAACCCCCATACACTCCTCCTCGGGGTACTTGTCTCTTTCTGAACCTCCTTATTAAATTGAGAGTTACCGATAATAAGTGCATGAGTTCTTCAGACTAATATAAGTATTGAAAGTTGACACTTCCACCTCCTTATATTTGCTAGCCTCTCTCGTGCCGTGCATTTCCTTCTTATCACTCCGAGAGTTGGCGTCCACCTTCGCCGGTACATCCAAACCCTTGGCATGATACGCTCTGTCAACATAAACCTCCTTATATCCTTCCTCAAAACAGCCACCATACCTACCTATCAAGGCATTTCCCTATCCTTTCCGAGATATATTGCCATGCAACTTCCACCTCTTCATGACTTGATCTTCATGTCATACATGTTCCTGCTACACTGGCAGAGGCATACATTGCATACATCATGATAGCTACATCTTCTTAAGGCCCAAAGATCCCAAAGAGGACAAATGAGAGTTAAATAGAATGAGCCATTGAGGCCACCAAAAAAAAGCAAGAAAAAGACAAAAAAGAAAAAAAGAAAAAGAGAGGAAGGGGAACCACTACTATCCTTTTGAAAGATCCACACTAGTACTCCCTCTTATCCTTGTACTCCATAGAGATGATCATTCATGCATATAGCTATGTGGGGACCTTCACACTATAGAACTTGGCTTGCATATTCCAAGGATGAGCCTCCTCAAACGAGCTCTAGGTCTACATGAGCGAGCAAGTTAGATGCACCCCCACTAGTTCCATTGGAGAGATTTTCTTAGCTCATATGTGCATCCGTTGCATGGCAATCCCTACTCCTCACATCATATCTATCATTTGGCCTTCTCGCCTATGATTTCCTCATTGATGTGAGCCTTTCTCACCCTTTTTGTCTTCATCCTCCACCATATTTCTCTATTTTCCATCCTAAGTGTCAACTCTCGTGCTTACGCTCATCCATTGCATGAGTGCTCAAAATATCAAAAAGTAGTGGATCAAATTGACTTGTACCTTGCTAGTGGTCTGGGGACGAGTCAAGATAAGATTCCAAAGAAGACCAAATGTGAAACTTTAGTAGATTGAGTTCTCAACAAAAATACTTTTTCTCGTATTCTCTATCCCTCTTCTTGCACGCAAACACCATTTGATGACATTCGAGTCACGGACAGCGAGAGCTCTTGCACCTAATGTTCTTCTATTACTTGTGTCAATGCTAATGTAGACTCTTGCATGTTATGACTTGAATTGAATCGCATACCTTGATTGCTTTACTTTTCATAGTACTTATATGGTTTCTAGCATGTTTCCACAGAAATTATGCTTGTTATCTTTTACCTACTCGAGGACGAGCAGGAATTAAGCTTGGGGATGTTGATACGTCCCAAACGTATCTATAATTTCTGCTTTCTCCATGCATGTTTTGTGTGATATTGCTATGATCTAGATACACTTTCATACACTTTTGATCATATTTGGACTAACCTACTAACTCAGTGCACCCCAGTGCCAGTTTAGGTTTTCTGTTGTTTTCCTATTTCAGTTTTCACCCATATAAAAAGTGATCCAAAAATTCAGGAAAATCAGATAAAAATCGGCGTGAAGGAACCTTCCAGAGTCCCGAAGGAGGACCAGGTGGGACCCACCAGGGCCCCAGGCGGCCACCTGGCGCGGCCTAGGGCTTGGCCGCGCCAGGGGGCGCCTGGACCCATGGTGGCCCCCTTGGTTGCGCCCCTTCGCCTATTTATTTCCCGTGACGTGAAACTTCCAGGGAGAGAACCCTTTTCCGCGATCTCGCCTCTGTTCCGCCGTCGCCGCGCTTCCAAGATCGGGAGCGCCAGCAAACCTCTTCCCGGCACCCTGCCGGAGGGAGGATCGACCTCCGAGAGCTTCCCCTCCACCATGGACGCTTCCCGGATGTGTCGTGAGTAGTTTCCTTTGTACCATGGGTATGTGATCAGTATCTATGTGATGTTCTCCTCCCCTCTTTGTTCTTCATGCTTTAGACCTTGTGAGCTACCCTACATGATCGAGGCACATATGTAATCTTTCTGCTGTTGCTATGCTGAGTTTGATGGGATCTGATGGATTATGAGATTATGTTCTGTTTGTGATAGAGTAATATATTTGGTTCTTATATTTTATATTCTTGTTCATAAGTAATTCTTGCATGTTCTCCGATGCTATTTATTGCTTTGTCCAAGTAGTAGGTAGTAACTCCAAGAGGGATCGTTATGCTTGATTGTGGGTTCATGCCCCCCGATGACACTCTTGAGTGACAGAAACGTGAGTCTAGGGGATGTGTTGTTGCCACAAGGGGGAAAACAACGGTGCTTGTAACCGCGGTTGCAAGGATTGTTTACTTTGCCCAAAGTGCTTTTTAATACAGATGTCTATTGCTTTGGGTTTACACTTTGGGTGGGACTCGCAACTTAATACCAGCGAGATGTTCTGGATAGATATATCAAGGTGGATGATTAGTATTAGATGTAGTTGGATTTCGGTCTACTTATTTTGGCATACTGTGCATGCTTTTGAGCCTCTTCTTTTCTCTGTAGCATAGTTAGCATTGCGGAGCGTTTATAATCCTGTCAATTGCCCATTTGTAATGTGTTCACCTCGCAAAGCAGTTTTATCTTCTTTTGGGAGAGAGACATCACTAGTGAACATCACGGGACCCCGGTCCATATTCTCATCATTTTTTACACGCTTATTTACTTTTCCACTTTTACTTTAAGTTGCTATCATTAACATTATCCCTTGATTTTGATCCTTTGTAAAGAACAACACCGGAGAGATTGACAACATCTCTGAACTTCGTTGGAAGAAAAGTTATTTGTGTCGTGTGCAGGTCCAGGACAAGAAGGACACTTTTGTCTTATTCGGTGCCATTGCTTCCTTGACACCTACTTATCATCTCTGGAGTCCTACTGGAGTCAAATTCTATCCTCTACATAGGGGGAATTTGCTTCTATCCTACATCTCACCTTCCACTTGCACTACTGGAATCTGCTCGTTTGCCATGTGTCTTTTCTTTGCCGTCTGCATTTTTTCGGGGCGGACGGCAAAGAGGGTCTTTGCCATCAGCTGTGGACGGCAAAGATTGGCTAACGGTAAAGAGTGCTTTGTCGTCTGGGTTTTTTTCACGCATGGCAAAGAGTGCTTTATCGTCTATTTTTTTCACGCATGGCAAACAGGGTCTTTGCCGTCTGTTTTATTTATCACGCATGGCTAACAGGTTCTTTCCAATCTGTTTTTATATGGCGGACGGAAAAGACTGCTCGTTGCCATATTATTTTTTTGCTGAAGGCAAAGATAGTTCTAGGTGAATATTTGTATCTCTATTTTTTTAAGATTAGAACAATGTTTAAATCATATAAAATTTAGTGTGGTGTTGTTGTATGATTCTTAGAAGGTTTCGAAAAAAATTCAATTCTTTTTGAAAATTTTATAGTAGTTATTTTATGAGTTATTATAGGGTAAACAAACATAAAACTTGTACTGGTTTTCTATTGGCTGGGAACTACTCTCGCGGATCGATGACATGGCGAGCACAACCTCCCCACCAACCATTTCCCACCGGCCCCACGCCCCCACCACGCACAGGCCAATCTCTCCCTTGTCCTCTGCAATCCCCCATGCTCGACTCCATCTCCTTCCCAAGCTCGCAGGCATGGCTCTCCTTCCCCACCTTGCCGGTTGCCCCCCTCGCCAGCCCACCTCACAGCCGCCCCGCCCGCCTCACCGTTTTCCCCTCCTATCCGGCCTGCCACATAGCCGCCCCGCCTGCCCCACCTCGCATACCCGCATGTCGGTCACCCGCCTGCCTCGTCGGCTGAGATCGCGTCCACCTCGCCGGCCCACGCCTTGGCTGCACCACTTTCCCCTCCCTCGCCGACCCGCATCTCCGGCCACCCGCCAGCCTTGCCGGCTCACCTTGCGGCCAACTCGCCAGCCCGTGCCGCGGGCTGCCCTGCCTGACCACCTTGTCGACCCGTGATGCCGCCTGCCCACCTCGCCGGCATGCATCACCGACTGCTCAACCTTCCCCACCTCGCCGAGTCGCGTGCCTTACCCTCCTCCCGCCGGCCGCGCCGCGCTGCATTGCCCCTCCAGCCCGACATGCCCTATCCCCGCCGTGGGTTGCATGTAAATAACAGAACAAAACCGTGGGTGGGGCCAGAACCAGAACGGGGTCGAAAGATTTTTTTTATAAATAAAAAAATTCTTTGTCGTCTGCATAAAGTATTAACGGGTTATTGGATTCACACACGAGACAAAATGTGTAATAATTACTTTGCCGTCTGCCATGATAAATACCTGATGGCAAACCTCCTTGCCATCCGTTGATATTAAGCAGACGGCAAAGCGCCTCTTTGCCGGAGAGATGGTTGACAATTTCTTTGTCGTCCGCCGGTAGACGGCAAAGGGCTTTGCCGTCCGTTTTTTCTATGTTTGTCGACTGCCAAGGCAGATGGAAAACGACAGAATTCTAGTAGTGTTGGTGTAACCAACGAAGGGTGAGAAACCATTATCATCATGTCGCAAATCAGTTGGATCTTTTCGATCTACACTTCTCTTCAATGGCGACGGTTTTTGTTCTGGCGTGTTGGTTCTATAGGGCCTTAGCATGTGTCGTCGATATGTAACGACAGATGCCATGGGGATGGCTAAAGAGGGGGACAAACCGAGGATGGTGTCAATGGTCCTGGAATCGAGAGTGGAGACAAACACAGTGAGACACCGCGATGTACCCAGGTTCAGGGCTCTCCGTAGAGATAACACCCCTAGTCCTGTTGTGCTAGCTATATGCAATAACTCTGGCTACAATGAATGCTCCTTGAGATGTTTGGGAGTAAGGAGAAGAGGGCTCTAAGCACAACTCTCTCCTTGGTCTCTCTCTGGTGGGTGAAGTTGCAATAAGTGCTCCGTCGTCCCTCACACAGGAGGGGTACCCGGGGCTCTTATAGGCCGAGCCCGGGGTACAAAGGTAAATGTACAAGGAGGAGGGCCCAGCTCCCAGTCTCAGACAAGCTAGGGTCCTCACATCGTGATCTCCCGGATGACCCGGTGTAGACTTGCGGCTCACCATGCCGCTAAATTGTAGACCTTGCTATTGAACAGTGAAGCTAGGCGCTTACACCTATCGGCCTGTCCGTGTGATCGGCGCTGGAGGAGACCGCACGCCTCTGACAGCCCGGATACTCTGGGATTGCGCATTGAATGAGCTTGTACCAGGTGTCCGACCTGGGATTCTTCTCGGAGGTTGCCTTGTTCTCGTCGGCCGAATGATCCTAGGTGAGGTCGATTGCGGCCTCTTGGGGCAATCGTCCTTCGACCTGATTAGTTCGGCCCACTTTATGCTAAGTCTTGATCAGCTCGGCCTTGATTAGATCGGCGACCATCAGTTCGGTGATCTTTTCCTTGATGAAATGTTTCCCCTGGGTGACCCTACCCGGGGGTCACTCCCCCGACAGTAGCCCCTGAAGCTGCGGAGGTCCCGCCGAACTAAGAGACAGCGGGGCCTGCACAGGTTCCTTCCATACTTCTTGAATCTTGAATCTTCTATTCTGGCCGATTGCTCTCAGTTGGCTGATTGATCGCGTTCTGCCGATTGCTCTTGATATACTGACCGATTTCTCTCAATTGGTCGATTGCTCATGATCCGCCGATTGCTCTTGATCTTCTGACTGATTGCTCTCAATTGGCCGATTGCTCGCGATCTTCCAATTTCTCTTCATCTTCTCAGCCGATCTGGCCAACGGTTAGTTTGACTGGAATGTTGACTGAAAATTTGCCGCTTCGAATTCTCCATGGAATGCGGAACGACGTGCCACGATTTGACATGCCATAACAGTCATCTCGAGACACGCGCGCACGTCCCGTCCCATCCGTCGTATCCACTGTGTTCTGATCTGGTGAAGCTGCGGAGATACCACTACAGCGCCGAGTGCTACCTAGATCTGCCGCCGAGTGCTCCCACTGCAGCGCCGATGCCACCGCATCTGCGACATGAGTCGATTGCTAGACCCCACTTGGATCTCTACATTCCAGGTCGACGAGGCGGAGCTTGTTCGCCGACTGAACTTGCTCGCCGACGTCAAAGCCTCTGCATCCTTTGAAAGTACATGTAGTCCCCATGTGTGGTTTTGGTAATTAATGACAATCCTTATGGACTAATGTTTGTATTGAGATATATATATTTGAAGGAAAGTTACATAGGCAATGCATGAAGAACATTGTTCATCAACACAAATGTATGCATTGTGGCTTGGTAATGAATGATGATTCCAATAAAGCAATAATGGCATCATGGATCTATGGATGGTTGTCCAATGGATAATGATAAGAAGAATGGATGAATTTGAAATAAATACAATCTATTAAAGATTGGTTTTTGGGTCTCACGTGATGTATACAACCTCGGATTATTATGATTCAAAAAGCAAAGTCATTTTCCTCAACAAGACTGAGAATATTCATGTTGAACACTTGTCCATTTGAGGTCATCTTAAGGACTCAATAATTCGCGCAATATATCTGTCATGTGTCTTTTCGACTGGACACCACTTGATCATGGAGTAAAGACGAATGTTTACCTTGATAAATATGAAAGATTGAATTCTTGATGGTCAACACTCAAGCACTAGGCATGTTAAGAAATTTTCAATTGTGCTTTGAGTTCTAACCCATACGATGTATTCTATATCTTTTAGGGTTAGGTGATTCTCATGGGAATGCATCAAGAGAAAGATCACATGTGCCCATGAGGTGATGACATCAAGTGTAATGTTCATCAAGATATACAAGGTCAAGTTCAAGATATGCATCTCAGAGGATTACATGCTTGAAGCTTGCGGATGATCACGTGGTGGCACATATGAAGATGGCATATTATGTAAAGATTTCCTCATGACTTACGAGGAAAATAATTGAAGTATTCACCAAGTTATGTGACCAATATTGGATGAACATCTTAATACAAGAATGGCCCCATCATCAAGCTCGAGTGGAACGCTCAAGTCAAAGGTATTGTGTCGCGGATCATTGACCATAGAAAAGGATACATGCTCAAGAATGGATTTCCGGAAGGCATAGTATAGTTCTTTTATTATTCTTGATTCATAGGGATCCCGCACTATTAAGAGAATATCAAAGGGGTTTAGTAATGGACTTGCTCAAGTCAACAATTCCTAACTCAATTCCACTGCTATCCTTTATACCAAAAAAGGGGTAATCCAAAGCCAACTCATTCCTCAAATCCTATGACATATCATTTACATACTTTTCACCTTCCATTTTGGTTTATATTGGCAGGTTCTCTATGTGAGCATCTTTAGCTTTTCAATAGCTTTAAAATAATCCCAAGATCATCAAAATCGGAGTTCGTATGTAAAAGTTATGCACGTTTGATTATTGGGTTCGTGTTGTTCGTATGTAAAATAATCCCAAGTTTCGGACATCCGTTGAGTTTCAGACGTCCGATCCCCACCAAAATTATTGTGTCCAGATAGTCAGTAGGGTTCACTCTTTTGACAGAAGTCCGAGGGAGTTTGAACGTCCGATCCTCCGGACGTCTGAAACTCAACGGATGTCCGAAACTTACACAATCAGACTGCCCCAACGGTCACTTTGACTGTTGGGCTATATATACCCCTCTACCAATCCGGTAGAGGGTTGAGCAACACATTGAAGAACACATACAAACCCTAAAATCTCCATCTCCTTTTTCCCAGACCAAATCTTAGATCCCAGAGTGATTTTCGAGAGTTCTTGGGAGAGATTTCACCCATTGATAGATCCACTCCCTCTCCCTCTTTTGACCAAAGGAGTTTGCGATTTGAACAAGTCTTGTGCAATTCCCCCTTTATCTTGTTACTCTTGGACGTTGGAGACTCCTAGGTGGTAGGAGTGCTCCGGTGAGGAATCAACTTGTCATTTTCCCCCGGGAAAGTTTGTGAAGGTTTGGAGGCCGCCTCAAGGTCTACCACTAGTGGTTGGGAATCGCCTTCGTGATGATATCTCAAGGGGAATAGGGTGAGCCTTCGTGGCATTGGTGTGCCTTCGTGGTAAAACCCACTCTCTCCAAATGGTGAGTACCTTCCCTCCGAGGAAGTGAACATCGGGATACATCCTCGTCTCCGAGTCTACGTTATCTCTAACCTAGCTCACTACTTGTGGTTTACTTTGGTCACTTGACCTTGCATTCACTATATCTTGTTGTCGTCATTATATTGTGTTGACTATCATATCGTAGTGATCGTTTCAGTCCAACACATATACTCCGCAATTCATACGTGCTACTATTGTTCCTTGTGTGAATTGGTATATTGTAGCTCACATATCCACATCTTGTGATATATATCTTGTGTAAGTTTGTGTAACTGACTTGTGCCTACTAGTATCATTATTGTGTTCATATTGTTTAGAATAACGTTGTTGGTGCACTTAGTTGAGCCTAGTATATTAAGGATTTGTGCTTGTTAAGTATCCGCTTAGTTTATTTCCGCATCTGGATATTAACAAATCCATAAAAGGTTTAAAAAGCCTATTCACCCCCCCCCTCTAGGCGACATCATAGTCCTTTCAATCGGTATCAGAGCAAGGTATCTCCTTATTAGGCTTCATCACCTGGAGAGTAAGATGTCAACTAGTGGTATAGTGCACAATGAAACCTTTGATTTTGATGGCACAAATTATCACTTGTGGAGAATTCGCATGCTATGTCACTTCCGGACCATGGGTCCAAATGTTTTGTGAATTGTTACTATTGGGGCTCATATTTCCAAGGATTGCATATCTCCATCTCTTGAGGATATGCATATTGATAGTGATGCTTTGGGATCCATTCATCAAGCTATAATATTTGATGTGTTTGAGACTTTGAGTCTATTTTGATGTGTAAGACAGCTCATGAGGCTTGGACCAAACTTGATGATGTATATGGTGGATCATATCTTGATGAAGCCAATATTTTTCCCATGGAGACAATTGGGAAAGTCTCTACAAACTCATGTCATGAAGAGCACCCTATTGCCTCCACCTCCGACTACTTCGTCACATCAACATCTTCCACTTTACCAACATTTAGCTTGTCACAAGGTAATGACACGGTAAGTGGAGAAATCATGTGTGATGATGATGTCGAGATCATTATAGATGATACTCCATGTAGAAATGCTAGCATTGTAGCTTCCATGGACTTGAGCATATCTTGCATCAACTTTGGCATAGACTCTTTTGTCAATAATCAATGCATGTCATCTAAAGAGTCCTTGACATACTCTTGTGATGATATGCTTGATCTTACATGTTGCCATGATATAAATGTTTCAATTTCCTCTAGTTATTGTATGACTAACCATGTAGAGGAAACCAAGAAAAATGTGGCACACTTGATTAACGAAGATCCCTCTTGTCCGGAAAAAGTCATCACCGATGCACATGTGCATCATGGAAAGAGGCAATCATGAGGTATACTCTTCTTTTAGTGATGATGATGATGATGATTGTGATGAAAATGATGTTACCATATCCCAAAATATCTATGAGATTGGGAAAACCCTTTGTAGGGTTAACAAGGACACATATAGGATGTTCCAAGATGTTCTTGCCTCCCTTGATAAACGTAATGATTTACTTCATGAAGTGCAAGATAAAAATGAACTACTTGAACATAATATCATTTTAGCTCATCAATCTTTGAGAGACTTGAAGTGTTAAAAAGAAGAGATTGAAGTTTCTCATTCTAAGCTTAAAGAGGGTTTATAGCACCTTGACCTTGGCTACAAGAACGTCAAAGGAGAGCTCACTAAACTCTCTAAGTCTCATGAGGAACTTAAAGCTACTCATGAGAAGTCTCTTGGTTCTACCTCTTGCTCTCATATTGTCAATGATGCTTGTACTACTAATCCTATTTTTTTGTGAAGCATCAATATTGAAGGATAATGTTGAGCTAAGTGATCAACTTGATTTGCTAACTAGCAATTATGGGAAAATGGAAGTAATTCATGAAAAGCTCTCGTGCACTCATGAGGACCTTCTAACCTCTCATGATAGGCTAAAGTTAGCCCATGAGGCTGTAATCACTACGGTAAAATCTTTTGAGTCTCATGTGGACAATAGCACATATTCTACACGAAATGCCTTGTTGTCATGTTCTAGTCCCTGCAATTTCTCTCTACATGATGTTGCTACATCTTGCGATGATTTGCTCACCATGCCTTGTTGCTCTAATAATGAAGCTTCTATATCCTCTAGCTCTTTTGTCAATACTAACATTGTAGAGGAAAATAAAGAGCTCCAGGCCCAAGTCATTAGTTTGAAGAAAGACTTGGAGAAGTGCTATGATAGGAAATCCACACTCGACAATATCTTGAGTGTACAAAATTTCCCTCAAGATAGGTGTGAACATAGTTTTATATCCAACAAGAATAAGTCCAAGAACAATAAGAAGGGACAAGACAGAGTCAAGAATGAGGCCAACATTATTTGCTTCAAATGCAAGGAAGTTGGACACCATGTAAGAGCTTGTCCAATGAAGGAGAAGGCCTCAAGTAAGAAGCATCATGGGAAGCGTCCCCAAGAACAATCTCAAGATGAAGAAATGGCTCTCTCCGTGATTAACCATGATAATGATCCTCATGTTGAGAAGAAAAAGAAGAAGAGAAGGGGAAGAAAATGTTTCTATAATTGTCGTAAGAAGGGACACATATCTTCATAATGTACCAACGGTAACATCCCTAAGCCTCCAATAATAAATGATCATTATTTACTTAGGAAGGATAATGTTGGCAATGTGTTTTCCAAGTTAGTGGGTACCCAAAGTTGTTCGAAGGTGGATAAGACCATTTGGGTTGCCAAACCTATTGTGACTAATTTCTTAGGACCCAACCTTGTTGGGGACCAACAAGCTCTAACTTGATCAATAGGTGGTTGGAGAGCATTGGAGACATGGCTACTTCATGAAGAAGAAGAAGAAGAAAGTAATTTCACCACAAGTTGTGGTTAATTACTAGTCAAGTGGATTATCATCATATTCATTAATCCAATGCTCCTCCTTGCGGTAACTTGTAGTTACATTGTTTACATTGAAAGTTATTATCACCATCCATGTGTAGGTTTTGTGCCTAGCATATGTTTGTATGTTGTGCCTCTTATTATGCTTGATTTGTGGTATTTAGCATATGTAGGTTGCAATGCACCTCATACAGTTGTGAGTGTATGTGTGTGTTGTTTCTAGCCTTTATTGCCTCATTAGTTGAATCTTATTTGGCTCTTTCGTGATATCAATGGATCATCACATTATGGGGCAGTGTTATGTTTACACATATCACGAACCTTGAATGTGTACATATGTGGAATACCATCTAGAATTATTTGTACAATATTATCTAGCATAGTCTGTACTCACAATGTAAAATGTGCATCCATGCACAACTCCTAGAAATATCTCATAAATTGGGTCTCATTTGACACATGTGGATAATACATGAACTGTCACATTATGGGGGAGCGGTATTCTATGTGCATACCGCAATCCTTATAGATGTGAGTAAATTGAATAATGCCATTTAGAATTCATATTTGAAATTATCTTAGATCTGTGTGGCTTGCATTGTTTTGTTTGAGTATGATATTCTTGTGCACATTTTCCATGATCTATCATAAAAATATTAGGTGGGAAATTGTTTGATTCAATTCATTCCAATTATGGTTATGCATGGTTATCTATATAATTGGAATATTAAGAATCTCCTATATATGCATTGTGGTTAATTATAAACTCTCATCATATGCCTTATATATTGAAGTTGATCTTGCATATCATTGAAATCTACCACCAAGTATTATTCTAGATACCATTAAACTGGGTATTCCTTCATGTGGTAGAATTAGTAGATCATCTTCGTCTTGGCCTTTGCTTCATCTTATATTTTAAATCTTGCCGAGAAATCCATTTGTCTCCCAAATGTTCTCCTGTGCCTTTGCTCATGTTCATATTCTTAGTTTTGTAGTCACTAGAGTTGGTTATCTCACTAGTTGTATTATCTTCTATCCACTTAAAAGAGATTAACCTTGAAAATATGTTTAATGTATATCTTTTGTGATAGTGTTGGGTTTATGTGATGTATCCATATATATATACATATTTGTTCTCTAGCTAGACCACCCAACTGATTAGCCAAGCGATCCCATTTTTACCAAAATCATAAAAATGCCTACACTCTCCATATTGGACGGTCCGAGCTCCATCCCGGACGGTCCGACATGACCTAAAAATACTACTGATGCACAGCGCCGTATTCCTGATAATCCGGGTTCGTGTCCGTACGGTCCGGGCGAAACCCGGATGGTCCGACCTACAGGTCGGTCATCCGGCCACTTGCAGTAGTCATGTCCCCTAACAACCCGTGTCGGTCGTCCGAGTTGGAGTCGGGACCGTCTGTCCACACGTCGGACTGACCGACTTGGAATCCGGACGTCCGACGTCCCCGTGTCTATAAATGTGCGGCAACCCTGAGCTTCCAGTAGACAGGGGCTCATCATGACATCATGGTGTGGTTCTTCTTTGTTCATATGTTGAACTATGTGTGTAATCATGTGTTTATTCATCACTTTGATACAATTTGGACAACATGAATTATGGTTGATTTTATTTAAGTGTTCATCGTTTATATATTCTACTGTCTAAATTATACCTTCTTGGATCTTGATATGCTAAGTGCATGCATGCTTACATATATGTGTATCTTCATGCCATGCTTGCTCTATTTTGATCCAAGATATGTACGGGAAACTCCATCAAACCTTGACGACTAAGATGTGCATTCATATTCATATTCACATACTTAAGTGGAGTTTTCCCTATGATTTGTAGCTATGCTAACCACTCTGGACCCAATAAGGTTGGGGACCATATTGTACTTAAATTTTCTCAGGTACATTTGAGGAATGTTGAGTGCTTGGCTTAATAATTGAGACGGTGGTGCTTTCATGAGGAACCAGGAGTCAAGCCATAATATGTTATTGATCTACAAACCTCATTCCAATGCAATCACGGTAACATGAATGTATTGCAAGCATATATATATATAGTGTAATGTGGTCAACCTTGTGTAGGTTGCATCATGGCATGATTAGTTCTTGCTAAAAGTGTGTTTCTTGCATGTTATTACAAGCAAGTTTTTGTGATATGAGGCATTTGGGAAGTTGCATACAATGGGAAAGTTACCCCAAAATTAGTCATAAGGAAATTTATTGCGTATCAATTCCTCAAATGTGCTCTCGTATGCAATATTTCTGAAATTATAGAAACTCTCTAATTTCTCGGAGTATGTGCTTTCTTGATTAGAAATTCATGGTTATTCAAATGAGATCAATTTGTGCCATGTTCCATGTTCCATGTTCCATGTGTCATATGTCACGTGTCATGTGTCATGTGCCTTGCTCTTATGATAGGATTAAACTTGTGTAACAATGGGTTCACATATGGATATCATGTCGCTCTCAATTGTAACTATCTTTTATATGTGAGTTTCTTTGTGTATTCCCACTTAGGAACTTAGATACATAAAAAGTTCATATATTCCCTTGTTATCATCTACCCATTGCCGACCACTTAGTTTGTGCATTTTTGTTTCTTTGGTGGCTTTGGTATAAGGGTGTTATGTGAGTGCTTGTATGTCTTGCATATTCCTTTTGCACTCATGTGTGTTAATGTATTCCTCATATGTTGCTACCTTATATTGATCCACACTTAAGGTTGAGCTTCTCCATGTGTTCCTTATAGAATATGTGCATTTGATTTCACTCATAACTTGTAATATGCACACATTATGGTGGTCTCATAACATATGGGTTTCTCTAGATCTTTCCTTCCATTTTGGCATTTGTTGCCAATGGGGGAGAAGTTTAGAGGGTTTAGTGGGGGTTTAGTGGTTGAGGTCATTCATGCATATCTATCAGTGCTATATATGGTTATGGCATGAATGAGCTACATATATAGAGTAAACTTCAACATTGTCAACATATGCAATGAAATTCAAGTTCATTCACAAATGCATATATTTTGGGGGAGTTTTCTCTATATATTATGGTTCTAAAAAAATCAAGTTCTTGTGTAGTATTTTGATGCTAGTATAATCGGTGCGGATAACATAAAGTAACTTTGTGTTACTTTATGCTATCAAAAGAACCCAAGTATACAATTTATCCTTGGATAAGTTGCATGCTTGTTTGAATATTCATTTTATAAACTCTCTTACTGAGATTGTCATCAACTACCAAAATGGGAGAGATTGAAAGTACATGTAATCCCCATGTGTGGTTTACGTAATTAATGACAATCCTTATGGACTAATGTTTGCATTGAGATATATATATTTGAAGGAAAGTTACATAGGCAATGCATGAAGAACATTGTTCATCAACACAAATGTATGCATTGTGGCTTGATAATGAATGATGATTCCAATAAAGCAATAATGGCATCATGGATCTATGGATGGTTCTCCCATGGATAATGATAAGAAGAATGGATGAATTTGCAATGAATACAATCTATTTAAGATTTTTTTGGGTCTCACGTGTTGTACACAACCTCGGATTAAGATGATTCAAAAAGCAAAGTCATTTTACTCAACAAGACTGAGAATATTCATGTTGAACACTTATCCATTTGAGGTCATCTTAAGAACTCAATAATTCGCGCAATATATCTGTCATGTGTCTTTTGGACTGGACACCACTTGATCATGGAGTAAAGACGAATGTTGACCAAGAGAAAGATGAAAGATTGAATTCTTGATGGTCACCACTCAAGAGGTAGCCATGGTAAGAAATTGTCAATTGTGCTTTGAGTTCTAACCCATACGATGTATTCCATATCTTTGAGGGTTAGGTGATTCTCATGGGAATGCATCAAGAGAAAGATCACATGTGCCCATGAGATGATGACATCAAGTGTAATGGTCATCAATATATACAAGGTCAAGTTCAAGATATGCATCTTAGAGGATTACATGCTTGAAGCTTGCGGATGATCACGTGGTGGCACATGTGAAGATGGCATATAATGTAAAGCTTTCCGCATGACTTACGAGAAAACTAATTGAAGTATTCACCAAGTTATGTGACCAATATTGGACGAACATCTTGAGACAAGCATGGCGCCATCATCAAGCTCAAGTGGAACGCTCAAGTGAAAGGTATTATGTCGCGGATCATTGACCATCGAAAAGGATACATGCGCAAGAATGGATTTCCGGAAGCTATAGTATAGTTCTTTTATTATTCTTGAGTCATAGGGATCCCGCACTATTAAGAGGGGATCAATGGGGTTTAGTAATGTACTTGCTCAAGTCAACAATTCCTAACTGAATTCCACTGCTATCCTTTATACAAAAAAGGGGCAATCCAAAGCCAACTCATTCCTCAAATCCTATGGCATATGCTTTACATACTTTTCACCTTACATTTTGGTTTATCTTGGGTGGTTCCCTATGTGATCAACTTGAGCTTTTCAATAGCTTTAAAATAAGCTCAAGATCATCAAAATCGGAAATCGTATGTAAAAGTTATGCATGTTTCCGTATCGGGATCCTGCTGTTCGTTTTCTGGACGGACGTCTGATGAATTTCGGACGTCCGATCCATCGGATGTCCGATCCATCGGACGTCCGATCCCCGCCAAAATTATTGTGTCCACATAGTCAGTAGGGTTCACTCTTTTGATATAAGTCCGACGGAGTTCGGACGTCCGATCCTACGGACGTCCGAAACTCAATGGATGTCCGAAACTTACACAGCCAGACAGCCCCAACGATCACTTTGACTGTTGGGCTATATATACCCATCTAACAATCCGGTAGAGGGTTGAGAAACACATTGAAGAACACATACAAAGCCTAAAAAGCTCCCTCTCCTTTCTCCCACACCAAATCTTAGATCCCGCAGCGATTTGTGAGAGTTCTTAAGAGAGATTTCACCCAATGATAGATCCGATCCCTCTCCCTCTTTTGACAAAAGGAGTTCGCGATTTGAGCAAGTCTTGTGCAATCCCCCCTTGATCTTCTTACTCTTGGAGGTTGGATACTCCTATGAGGTAGGAGTGCTCCGGTGAGGAATCAACTAGTGATTTTCCCCCTGGAAATTTTGTGAAGGTTTGGAGGTCGCTCCAAGGTCTACCACTAGTGGTTGGGAATCGCCTTCGTGGTGATATCTCAAGGGGAATAGGGTGAGCCGTCGTGGCGTTGGTGTGCCTTCGTGCTAACACCCACTCTCTCCAAACGGTGAGTAGCTTCCCTCCAAGGAAGTGAACATCGGGATACATCCTCGTCTCCGAGTCTACGGTTATCTCTAACCTAGCTCACTACTTGTGGTTTACTTTGGTCACTTGAGCTTGCATTCACTATATCTTGTTGTCCTCATTATATTGTGTTGACTATCATATCGTAGTGATCGTTTCAGTCCAACACATTATACTCCGCAATTCGTACGTGCTACTATTGTTCCATATTGTTCCTTGTGTGAATTGGTATATTGTATCTCACATATCCACATCTTGTGATATATATCTTGTGTAAGTTTGTGTAACTTACTTGTGCCTACTAGTATCATTATTGTGTTCATATTGTTTAGAATAAAGTTGCTGGTGCACTTAGTTGAGCCTAGTATATTAAGGATTTATGCTTGTTAAGTATCCACTTAGTTTATTTCCGCATATGGATATTAACAAATCCATAAACGGTTTAAAACGCCTATTCACCCCCCCCCCTAGGCGACATCGTGGTCCTTTCACCCTTTAAATTCGGATTGAGGGCGTACAGCCGACTCCGGCCTTGCCCCGTGGTATGCCTCTGCTTCCTATCTTGCATTGATTTTTCTTTGCTTCTTGTTGATTCTGATCGGCTACTCTTTCCCAGGAATTGCACGGCACCAAGGCCATGCATGATTGGCAGGCCGCTTCTGCTGATCACCCCGACCACGCAGAAGAGGATGGCGAGGACTTGGATCTTGAAGAAGAATCGTACTCTGGGACTGAAGCAGGCACCGCATCCTTCGGACTCGGCCTCAACTAGCCGGGTGAGTATGATTCCTCCATCAAACGCTTCATGGCCAAATGGAGTAGCGATGCTGATTCTCCTGGTGACTACGGCGCAGAATCCCAGCCGACTGCGCAGACGGTGGCCGAGGGAAAGCGCCCCCGAACTGACGATGTCCCCGGCACCTCCAAGGTCATCAAGAAGAAAGGCAAACAGGGCGTGAGACGCCCTGCTTCTGCTCCGACTACCCCCAAGTCGACTGGGTCCGTGCTTGCTCCCGCGCCACTGAACATCATTCGCCCGAGCTTCTCTATGGCCAACTTTGTTGCTCAGCTACCCCGAGCTGTCGGGTACTTCCTTCTATTCCCTCTCGGTTTTTCTGATTATGTCCGATCACTCTTTTCAACTTGTTTTTTGTTATATAGGGTTGTCCGATCTTTTGCCCCTGTGGTGCCTGGGGTGGCTCCGACTGCACCCCCTGTTACCTCTGCTACCTCCACCGTGCCTGCTACCTCCCGCAAGAGAACTGCCACCGAGACCAACAAGGCTGAGCGCTCTAAGAAACAAAAGGATGTCGCTACTGCAAAGCAGGCGCAGCCGACTGCTCATCCTCCGACCTCCGGGACCACTACGGGTCTGACTGCTGGCGCGCAGTCGGCCACTCTCGCAGCAACCGCCGCTACTACTCCGATCCTCATCGACCAGTCTGGGATCGCGCACCCCGATGTGTCGATCGTGGACCTAACCGATGCAGATGTTGCTCAGCCTGAGGCTTCTTCAACCCAGGCCACTATGCATGCAGATCCAGCTCCTGCAGCCGGATCGGAGAGCGCCGCTGCCGCCCCCATCAACCCGACTGCTCCTCCACCTACCGCTCCTCAGGTATCTTTTCCGATTGCTTCTCACGTCCCCGCTGGGACCAGTACTGTCGTGCCTCCATCTTCCAGCGCCGTTGTGCGCAAGCCGCGGACTGCGACCCGCCAGCTCTCGCGAGAGAATCGGTTCCGCCAGGCGTACATTGTCACACTCGACGTCCCACCGGTCCAACCCTCTGCCGATTCTGCCACTCCTCCTCCTCCTGGGTCAGAGGACCAGATCCCCGCCCATCTTCAGCATCGACTGGGTGGTCTTGCGACCCAAGTTAGGAGCTTTGCCACTGGCGCTCTGAACCAGATCCTTGCCTCCGAGCACTCTGTTTCTGTAAGTTCTTCTTCTTGTGGGGGGCGCCAGCGCACCCACTGGGTGTAGTCCCCGAGATTCGGGCCGATTGCTCGCAATCCGCTCGGATCTTACTTTCTTTTTCTTGCTGCTTATTTTAAATCTTACTGACCCATTTTTCAGGCCATCTGCGATAGACGTCAAGCTGTCTTTGAGGAAAATCTGGCCGCTTACTCAGTGAGCCCAAAAACTGTTGCCACTCTCAAGAAAAAGTCTGACGCGCAGGATGCCAAGATCCAAGAGCTGACAGGTAATCTTTTGCTTGCTCTTTGCTTGCTTTCGATTGCTACTTCTTCCTCACTTGTATTTCAATATCTAGTTGCTGCCACTCACTCCTCCGAACTAGAAGCTGCCCAGAAGAAGATCACCGAGCTGGAGAATCAGCTCGGTGAGAAGAATGTCCAGCTCGGAGATGCTGAGAAAGAGCGCGCCCGATTGACTGGTGTGGAGACCGAGCTGCAGGCCAAAGTTCAGAAAATGACCAGTGACCTCTCCGCCGCGAAGACTGCTCATGATGCTGACATGCAGAGGCTGGTGGATGCTCTGCATGAGGTGGAAGGCCAACTGCTGAAGGAGAAGGACTTGGCAGTCAAACGCACGGAGGACATGGACGTTCAGCACCAAAGTGAAATCCGAGCCGCCCAAGCGAATGTTGACCTTGCCCTCGCCTGCCTCCAACGTGTGGATCTTGATCTTGCTGGTACTTTTCTCTTTTCTGCTTGTCCTTACATTATGATCTGATATTATTGCACTCCAAGCTTGCATTTTCTCCAACTTCCCTTGCCAGATGCCTGGCCCAACTCCACCATTGCCGATGGACGAGCTATTTCCAAAGCCCGCCGAGTGAGAGGTGTGGTGGTTGTTGCTGACGCTGGTTGGGACGCCGAAGATTTTGTTGTGGCTTTGGATGCCCGAGTACCTCATGTGAAGGGTTCCATGTGTACCTACAAAGCTGGGGTCAAGAAGCTGAACAACATGCTCTTCAAGTCTAGGGTGAAGCCGATTGCTGGTGAAACAAATGAAGATGTGGCTCGGAACCTCAAGGCCGCGCCTCGCCATCTAGACATAATGCTTGATTCTGCCTTCCGAGCTGGGATACAGGCTGCCCTTTCCATTGTCAAGAGCTGGTACCCTGAAGTGGATCTGGAACTAATGCACGCTTTGCGAGAAGGATCAGAAAACATTGTTGGTGAGGTCTGGATCCGGATCTGCAAGGTTGCTAAAGAGCTCTCAGTGGGCATGAATCTCTTGGATTTTACTCCCTATCTTGATGACGAAGGCTGGCCGATCCCTCCAGCCTCACTCAGCGATCTTCTCTACACCAGTAGTGAAGATGGTGCCCATTCCCGGCCTGCTCGGTGGACTAGAAGCACCACCTCCCATTCCTCACTTTATGCCGACGATGATGAACAAGGTGAGGACGACGATGAAGAAGGCGAGGACTCCTACGATGGGCATTCGGCGAGCGTAGCTCATGACCCACCGAACACTCAGCCTGAAGCCACTGCAACTTCAGCTCTGGGAGGTACCGCCAGCACGACTCCGACTGCCTCAGCCCCGCCTGCTCCGGATGCCACTACTACTTCAGCTGCTACCCCACCTGCTCCAGATACGCCGACTGCTTAAGCCCGGCGCCTGATACGTCCAAAACGTATCTATAATTTTTGCTTGCTCCATGCATGTTTTGTGTCATATTGCTATGATATTGATACACTTTCATACACTTTTGATCATATTTGGACTAACCTATTAACTCAGTGCACCCCAGTGCCAGTTCCTATTTTCTGTTGTTTTTCTATTTCAGGTTTCCCCCATATTAAAAGTGCTCCAAAAAATCGGGAAAATTAGATAAAAAATCAGCATTCCGGAAGCTTCCGGATTCACCGAAGAAGGGCCAGAGGGGCCCCACCTGGTGCCTAGGCGGCCAGTGGGCGAGGGCCAGGGCTTGGCCGCGCCGGGAGGCCGCCTAGGCGACTGGTGGCCCCCCTGGTGCCCCCCTTTGGCTCCTATTTATTCTCCCATCGCAAAAACCCTGATTCTAGACCCCTTTTCTCTAGAAGCAATTCCGATCTCCACCGCCATCGCCGACAAACTTCGGGGGACCATAATTCCTTCGCCGGCACCCTGCCGGGACGGGGAAGTGCCCCCGGATTCATCTCCATCGACGTTGCTTCCTCCCTCCATGATGCGGGAGTAGTTCCTCCCTGGGGCTGAGGTTTCTACCAGTAGCTATGTGGTCTTCTCTCTCTCCCATGATGTGATCTTGATTGTGATCATAGGCTATGTTAATCTAGGATGATCCCATGATGTTTCCCCTTCCTCTATGTATTGGATTGATGTACTCACTTAATCTTATCTACTATAATCCCCGAGACCATGGTGACAACGGTCTATTGGACATGGGTTAGAAGAATATTTTCATGAGTGATTTCCTCTTTTGTGTGTGGATTGAAGATTGAGAGTCTCTTGGTGCTTGTCTTTGACTATCCTTTAGATATGTTGTGGTGATTGTGGTACTCTCTTTGGATGGCTGCGGTGACATTGGGAAATCCATAGATGAGAACTACGAACTCTGAGGTGTGCTTTTGTAGCCCCACAAAATTCTCGTCCTCTCTTGACCACAAAGGAATGACCTCCGAGTACGTCTCCATTGCATGTTTTATGCAGAATATCATGTGACGGGGATCAACCCCGGCAAATCCCATGGTCAGGGACCCTGGGTTAGTCATGGGAGGCACAAGTTGGACGATAGCTCGTCGGCAAATAGGAGGACACGCTCTTGCTCGATATTATTGATGAGGGAGATGCGATTACAATGGATGCCCAGGCTGGAGCGCTCAAGGCTAGGGTTACAGATGATATGGGATGATCTTTGGCGTCGCCCCTCCTAGCCCTTATATGGATCCGCACTGGCAGGAGTCGAGCAGCGAAAGCTCCACAAGGCCGAGGAGTCCTACGCCTGCATCTTCTACAGCTCCGTCTTCTAGCGATTCCTCAGGTGGTGATGCCGTCTCCATCAGCTCCAAAGAGGACATCGAGGTCAAGCCGTCGATCAAGCGGGCGCGCCAAGAGACCTTGTAGAACTGGAGGCGGCCTCATCTTCTCTGGCAACTCGGAGAAGAAGCTGTGCAGCCGGAGAAGAAGGCGTGCAGCTGCAGTTGGAGAAGAAGCTGGTGGAGCAAGAGAAGAAGCTGGTGGAGCATCGACAAATAAGTCGAGCTTCACCCTTTTGTTATGTCATTGATATCCTCTGCTAGCTTCCTTTTTTCCTTTGTCTGTGGTGATGCCCTTGTATCAGAGTCGGTTACCCCTCATGGGCACACATGTAGAAGTCTTAATTCCTTGGGTAATTCCCTCTTATAACAGGAGCTGCCTTCTATCCAAATGTAGTTGAGTCCTTGTATACCTTTATGGTTGAGTTCAAGCTGTGGTTGAGATTTTGCAATAAACTGTGTTTTCGACTCCTGCGACGCACTGTCTTCGACTCATTCTGAAGGCGCGGAATGTCTTCGATTCCATCTGATAGCGTTAGATGTCTTCGACTTCATCTGATAGCATGAAATGTCTTCGACTCCTCCCGCGATGTACTGACTTTAACTTTCTAGTGTGTTCTATCGGGTGCGCGGCAGCGCTCTCGATGGGAGTAGCCCCCGAGGCTACGTTTGAGTTGTAGAGTCAAACGTAGGCTTAAAACTTCACGTATTTCCTCGCGGTTTAACTCTGGAGTAGTCCCCGAGTTTTGGTTGTTTTTCGTCCGGGTGAAGACTTGAAGATTGCTAGCTTGGTGTTTTTGAATAGGACTGTAGCGTGTCTCGGGGAATGCTTATGCCTAAGCCCCCGAGTTTTTAAGGTGAGCTCGCTTAGGTGGCAATAGCGTCTCTCGGGGGGATTTTGCTCTTAAGCCCCCGAGTACTTTGGTTAAGATCGCTTGAGTGGCGATAGCGTCTCTCGGGGAGATTTTTTGCTTAAGCCCCCGAGTGCTTTGGTTAAGATCGTGTAGGAGATAGCGTCTCTCGGAGGGATTTTGTGCTTAAGCCCCCGAGTGCTTTGGTTAAGATCGCGTAGGCGATAGCATTTCTCGGGGGGATTTTATTCTTAAGCCCCCGAGTGCTTTGGTTAAGATCGCGTAGGCGATAGAGTCTCTCGGGGATTTTGTGCTTAAGCCCCCGAGTGGTTTGGTTAAGATCGCGTAGGCGATAGCGTCTCTCGGGGGCATATTATTCTTAAGCCCCCGAGTGCTTTGGTTAAGATCGCGTAGGCGATAGCGTCTCTCGGGGGGATTTTATTCTTAAGCCCCTGAGTGCTTTGGTTAGGGTCGCGTAGGCGATAGCGTCTCTCGGGGGGATTTTATGCTTAAGCCCCCGAGTGCTTTGGTTAAGATCGCGTAGGCGATAGCGTCTCTCGGGGGGGGGGGTTTATTCTTTAGCCCCCGAGTGCTTTGTGATGGCAGTATTTGGGCAACATTTATTTTATTTCGGTCGAGCGGCTACATGAGTTGCCCGTCATGTCTGACCGATGGGGACTATGGATAGAACAGTCGCAAGTTTGCTACGTTCCATGGCTTACCCACGTCCTCGTCTTTCTTCGGGTTCTTCAGCCTGTAGGCGCCACCTCCGATGACTTCTGAGACTATAAATGGTCCTTCCCATTGGGGGGAAAGTTTATGGACCTTCTCTTGTATCAGCCGTAGGACTAGGTCACCTTTGTTGAAGGTTCTAGTGCGCAAGCGACTGCTTTGGTAGGTGCGTAGCTTGTCCTGGTATCCCTCTGATTTTTCCAGGGCTGTATCTCTTGCTTCATCAGCTATATCTTTGTCATCTTGTAATGCTTCTTCTGCTTCTTCTTCGTCGTACCCGGTGAACTGAGGTGCTCCGAACTTGAGGTCATGTGGTAGTACTGCCTCTGCCCCGTACACCATGAAGAAGGGTGTGTACTGGGTCGCAGTGTTTGGTGTAGTTCGTAGGCTCCATAGTACCGCGGGGAGTTCTCCTAACCAATTTCCGGCGGCTTGCTCGAGTGGTGCGAGGAGCCTCTTCTTGATTCCCCCGCATACAAGGTCGTTTGCTTTTTCCACTTGGTCGTTGGACTGCGGGTGCGCGACTGATGCATAATTTATTTTGATGCCCAGTTCTTCGCAAAAGTTCTGGAATTCTGCGGCTGCGAAGTTCGTTCTGTTGTCCGTGATGATGTTGTGTGTCACTCCGAACCTGAAGATGATCGATTTGATGAAGTTGACAGCCGTGAGGGATGTGGAGCTAGTGATGGGCACTGCTTCGATCCATTTGCTGAACTTGTCGACTGCGACGAGCAGGTGTGTCCTTCCGCCCTTTGATGATTTCTTGAGTGGGCCCACCATGTCGAGACCCCAGGTGGCGAACGGCCAGGATAGTGGTATGGTCTTGAGCTCTGAGGCAGGAGCGTGTGGCCTATTGGCGAATTTCTGGCATGCGACACAACTTCGCACGATTTCCTCTGCGTTTTTCATGGCTGTGCGCCAATAGAACCCGACTCGGAATGCTTTGGACACGAGTACTCGGCTGCTCGCATGGTGCCCGCAGGTGCCTTCATGGATTTCAAGCAGTAGGGCTTTGTCGTCCTCTTCGTTGATGCACCTTTGGAGTATCTGGGTGATGCTGCGCTTGTATAGCTGTTTGTTGATCACCGTGAACGCCTTGGATCGTCGGCTAATGCGTCTTCCTTCGGCCACGTCTTGCGGTAGCGTACCTTCGATTAGGAATCGGAGGAACGGTTTTGCCCAGACAGGTCCTTCGAGCTCTGTCGGAGCTGTGCTGTCGGGTGTGCTGGTGCTTGTACCTTATGATGGGCTTGATGTTGCCACCTGCGCTAGGTCTGTTGCTTCCTCGCCGTCCACGACTGCTTCAGGTGTTGCTGCCTGTACCTTGATGGATCTCTGGCTGATGCTTTCGAGAAAAACGTCGGGTGGTACTGGTACTCGGGTCGAACCAATGTTCGCGAGTTCGTCAACTTCTGTGTTGTTGGCCCTGGTGATGTAGTTCAGCTCGCAGCCGTCGAAACTTCCTTCGAGTGCGTTGTAGAGCTTCTGGTAGGCCGCCATGTTGTCGGCTATTGCGTCGCAGTTTCTCATCGTCTGCTGGACGACGAGATTGGAGTCCCCGTAGATTATGAGGCGAGTGGATTCGCATGTTTTGGCCATGCGCATGCCATGGAGGAGTGCCTCATATTCTGCTTCGTTGTTGGAGGCGTGACTGAAGTTGATCTGGAGGACATATTTTAGCTTTGTTCCTTTGGGGGAGATGAGCACAACTCCTGCCCCGGCTCCTTGTTGTCTCTTGGACCCATCGAAGAACATTGACCATGAACTTGATAGGTCTGGGGGGCCTGGTGTCTGAACCTCCGTCCACTCGACCAGGAAATCTGGGAGTACTTGGGCTTTGATGGCTGTTGGGTGCTTGAACTGCAGGTCCCGTGGGCTGAGCTCAATGTTCCACTCGGCGACTCGTCCAGTCGCTCCAGGATTGTTGAGTATGTCAGCGAGTGGTGCGCTGCTCACGATTGTGATAGGGTGCTCGACGAAGTAGTGGGACACCTTTCTTGAGGTCATGATGACGGCCAGTAGTAGCTTCTGATAATGTGGGTACCGCTGCTGGGATTTGGTCAGGAGCATGCTGAGGTAGTAGATTGGTCTCTGGATGCTCTGGACCTTGCCTTCTTCTGTGCGTTCGACAACGGGCGCTGTGCTTACTACACTGTTGCGTGCTTCCACGTAGAGGTATAGCTTCTCTCGTTCCTTGGGTACCGCCAGGATTGGTGGGGTCGAGAGTGTCTTTTTTAGGTCCACGAATGCTTGGCGGGCTTCCTCCGTCCACTCAAATTTCTCTCCTTTCCTGCGCAGCTGATAGAAAGGCAGTGTGCGTTCTCCCAGCCTGCTGATGAAGCGGCTTAGGGCTGCGAGTTTTCCAGTGAGCTGTTGTACTCCTTTGACGTCGGTTGGTTCTTGCATTCGGGCGATGGCTTGGACTTTCTCAGGGTTTGCCTCGATTCCTCGGGCAGAGACCATATAGCCGAGCAGCTTCCCCGCTGGTACACCGAATGTGCACTTCTTTTGGTTGAGTTTGATTATGTATTTGTTGAGCGCTGCGAAGGTTTCGCACAGGTCGTCGAGTAGTGTGGCTGCTTTGTAGGTCTTGATGACAATGTCATCAACATAGACTTGCACATTTCTTCCGATTTGCTCTTTTAGGCAGGCCTGCATCATTCGCTGGTATGTGGCGCCTGGGTTCTTGAGTCCAAAGGGCATGGTCCTGTAGCAGAATACGCCATAGGGGGTGATGAACGATGTGTGCTCTTCGTCTTCTTCCTTCATCCTGATCTGGTTGTATCCTGAGTAGGCATCAAGAAAGGAAAGTAGATCGCACCCTGCTGTCGAGTCGATTATCTGATCGATTCTAGGCAGGGGAAAGTGGTCCTTCAGGCAATGCTAGTTCACTAGTCCGTAGTCGACACACATGCGCAGCACGTGCGTGTCTTTCTTGGGCACCAGCACTGGGTTGGCTATCCAGGTGGCTTTCTTCGTTTCTCGGATGAAGTGGGCGTCGAGTAACCGGTTGACTTCCTCTCCGATTGCTCTGCGCTTGGGCTCCAAGAATCGTCTCAGAGCTTGCTTCACCGGCTTCGTGTTTTTCTTGATGCGTAGGGCGTGCTCCGCGTATTCGCGTGGTATTCCAGGCATGTCGGCTGGGTGATACGTCCAAAACGTATCAATAATTTCTGCTTGCTCCATGCATGTTTTGTGTGATATTTCTATGATCTAGATACACATTCATACATTTTTGATCATATTTGGACTAACCTATTAACTCAGTGCACCCCAGTGCCAGTTCCCGTTTTTTGCTGTTTTTCTATTTCAGTTTTCCCCGATATAAAAAGTGCCAGAAAAATTCGGGAAAATTCAGATAAAAAATCAGCGTCACGGAAGCTTCGAGAAAACCCCGGGAGGGGCCAGAGGGGGGCCAGGGTGGGCCCAAGCGGCCACCCGGCGCGGCCCCACCCCTGGCCGCGCCAGGGGGGCGCCTGGGGCCCCTGGTCCACCTCTGGCTGCCCCCCTTCGCCTATTTATCCTCCGTCACGGGAAAACTCCAGAAGCAGAACCCTATTCCTCGAAGTCGCCTCTGTTCCGCCGCCGCCGCGCTTCCAAGATCGGGAGCACTAGAAGACCTCTTCCCGGCACCCTGCCGGAGGGAGGATTGACCTCCGGGAGTCTCCTCTCCACCATGGATGCTCCCCGGATGTCTCGTGAGTAGTTTTCCTTGGACCATGGGTCCATGATCAGTAGCTATGTGATGTTCTCCTCCCCTCTTTGATCTTCATTGTTTAGACCTCGTGAGCTGCCCTACATGATCGAGGCACGTTTGTAATATTTCTGCTATTGCTATGTTGAGTTTGATCGGATCTGATGGATTATGAGATTATGTTCAGATTGTGATAGAGTAATATATTTGGTTTTTATCTCTTATATTTTTGTTCCTAAGTAATTCTTGCATGCTCTCTGTTGCTGTTTATTGCTTTGGCCAAGTAGTAGGTAGTGACTCCAAGAGGGAGCGTTGTGCTAGATTGTGGGTTCATGCCTCCCCAATGACATGATTGAGTGACAGAAACATGAGTCTAGGGGATGTGTTGTTGCCACAAGGGGGAAAAACGGTGCTTGTAACCGCGGTTACAAGGATTGTTTACTTTACGCAAAGTTATTTTTAATGCAGTTGTCTGTTGCTTTGGGTTTACACTTTGGGCGGGGCTCGCAACTTAATACCAGCGAGATGTTCTGGATAGATATCTCAAGGTGGATGATTAGTAGTAGATGCAGATGGATTTCGGTCTACATATCTTGGCGTACTGCCTGTGCTTTTGAACCTCTTCCTTTATTTTGTAGCATAGTTAGCATTGCGGTGCGTTCTTAATCCTGTCAATTGCCTTTCTGTAATTTGTTTACCTCGCATAGCATTTTTATCGTCTTTTGGGAGAGCGACATCACTAGCGAACATCACGTATCCCGGTCCATATCCTCATTATTGTTTCCAAGCTATATTTACTTTTCTGCATTTACTTTCAAGTTGCTATCATTATCCCCTTGCGTTTTATCATTTGTGAACAACAAGACCGGAGAGATTGACAACCTCTCTGAACTTCGTTGGGAGCAAAGTTATTTGTGTCTGTGTGTAGGTCCGCGTCAGTTGCGCCGCTGACACCTACTTATCATCTCTGGAGTCCTACTGGAGACAAACCTTGGTATCTTTACTGAGGGAAACTTGCTACTGTACCGCATCACGCCTTCCACTTGGGGCCTACCAACGAAGGGCGAGAAGCCGTCATCAAGAGATATTTCTGGCGCCGTTGCCAGGGACTCCGAGTGCTAAGATAGGGGAGTTGCACACTACCCTTTACCTTTGTTTTTTTAGTCTTGTTAGTTTACCTTTCAGTTTTTATCTTTGTGTCTCGTATCGAAAATCAAAAAAAATAGTATGTCTAGTTCCTTACTTGCCAATCAATGTCTAACTTCTTTGAAACCAGATCTTATTGGCATGGAGGATTCACCGAGGATCAACAAGAATATTACAAGGAATACCGCTTGTCTCAAAAAGGGATACACTTATGGAGACTCATACATCAATCGTATGAGTATGCTAAAAACTTGTGCTCAATATATAATATATCTTTCTGCAGGGATGAATCTTGTTGCTTTATGAGGCACAAACACCTTGCTTTACAATGTGAGTACAATGAGGATGAAACCTTAGCTTCTTATGCTAAAGGAAATTATGATTTTTATGATGCAGAACAAATAGAAGAATTTGTTGCTTTTAAGGGTGCCTATGAAATTATTCTTTTCTTGAAAATATTGATGAAGCCCCTTACAAATCTGAGAGTCTTGCTATACTTAACTATTGTTTGGAAAATTATGATGCAAATTATTATATTACTGATCATCTTGAGAGAATCTCTCCCCAAAAGGAAGAGACTAATGTTTTGCAAGACTCTATAGAAGAAGAAATTACTGAACCTGAAAGCTCTTTGGATGAAGAAGAGGGGGAGAGTGACGAACAAAAGGAGGAAGAATGGATCCATCCATGTCTACCTTCTAATGAGAGTAACTCTTTGACTCTCACCTTATATGAGTATTATGATCCTATGGATTCTTTTGAAATATCCCTTTTTGATGAAGTTGATGCCTTCTATGCTTATGGCCTTGATGCCACTATGGATGATGCTTACGGAGATGAACTTGCTATAGTTCCTCATGTTAAGCATGAAATTTTTTCTATAGCACCCATACTTGAGTGTCCTATTATCCTTTTAAAATCTCCAACTCCGGAGAATTTTCCTCTTATCAAAGCTCAATGTGATGGGTTGCATTTATCTTATGATACGAAAAACCGTGTTGAAAACAATACATGTGTGCTTGTAGGTCATGAACAACATGATTTATGTGATAGTTATATTCTTAATGTTGTTCATGATGCTACTGAAAATTACTTTGAGAGAGGAAAGTTTGGTTGTAGAAACTTTCATGTTACAAAAACACCTCTCTTCATGTTGAAAGTATTGAAGTTGTTCTTGTTCTACCTTCCTATGCATGTCACTTTGTGCTTCTTTGATTTATTTTCTTACAAGATGCCTATGCATAGGAAGTGTATTAGGCTCAAATGTGTTTCATATTTGCTTCTTGATGCTCTCTTTTGCTTCAAATTGTTATTCTCTTGTGAGAGAATCTTTTATAATCTTTAATCCTAGCTAATGGCTCTAAAGAAGCGCTTCCGGGAGGCAGCCCGCAACGAATTTAGGTGATTTATTTTTTCTTTTTTTGTGTCTTGATGATTTTTACTTCTGTAGCAACATCATTGTATCTTTACTTTTCAGCTCTGTGCCAAGTTATAGCCTCTTACGGCAAGTGAAGTAAAAGTAGTGACATGCTGTCCAGAAAATTCCAGAAAAATCCCAGTCCATCTTTTTGAGCTGAATATTTTACACAGTATGCTCTATACAATTACGAAACTTCCATATGTTCTGAGTTTTTTTATTTGAGTTGCAGAAGTTCCCCTAAAAAATTCTTTACTATCTGCTGTTCTGTTTTTCACAGATTCTGCCATGTTTTGTCTCTCCTAACTTTTGCAAACCTTAAGCTTGCTTTTTCTTTGCAAAAAATTGTTGGCACTCTTGAGAAACAGTAGATATTCAAGATTATCTTTATATTCAGTGGAGAAAAAAATTTATTTATTAAGGGTACTAACCTCTCTAATCAGCTTATGATGAGTTATGTATGAAGGGCGTTTTCGAGTGTGCGTTGGAAGATGATGAAAGAAGATCCAGGAGTGTCAAGCGCTCAAGCTTGGGGATGCCCCCATGCATCCCCAATAAATATTCAAGGAGACTCAAGCGTCTAAGCTTGGGGATGCCCCCCGTGCATCCCGTTCTCCATCAACCATCATCAGTTCGTCCTTCGTCTCACTATATTTTTATCACTTCATGTGTTATGTGCTATGCTTGGAAGCGTCTCGCTCTTAGGTTTTGTTTTTAGTTTCTTTAGCTTTTCTTGCTGTTCATAACAAGTTAGATCCTTTCTTAATTTGTGTGGGAGAGAAACACGCTCCACTTTAAAAATCTAGAACACATCATAGGATTTTTCATGCCTATTTTTTTGCTGTTGTGTGTTCTTTATCTTTTCATAGCTACTGACATGTTTAGTCTTAGTTTTAGTTTGTCTTTAGCAAGAGCTTTGGCTTTTGTTTAGTTTGTTCGTGGAACTCTCTTTAGTTTTCATGTTTATCTTGTTAAGAGAGTTGGTAGTTGCACTGAGTTGTGTCTTGTCTTGAAAGTAGGTAATTGAGGTTGCTATTTAATTTTAGTAGTAGGTTGCAATAGTTTTGAGGCATTGTTGTGAGTAATGTTTGGACTTTTGGTGTCAAGAGCTCTTGCCTATTAGTGATAGGTGTCGTATTTTGGGAAATCCGTGTTTATTTTCAAAACCTACAAAACTAGTTGAGAACTCCAGCTACTAGATAGATCACTAGTCTTCTGAGGAGTCGAATATTAGAGTACACTCACGTACCATGAGTCGAAGATGCGCAAGGATAACCAAACCCACATACACTCCTCCTCGGGGTACTTGTCTCTTTGTGAACCTCCTTATTAGATTGAGAGTTACCGATAATAAGTGCATGAGTTCTTCGGACTAATGTAAGTATTGAGAGTTGACACTTCCACCTTCCCATATTCTGCTAGCCTTTCCCGTGCCGTGCATTTCCTTATTCTCACTCCGAGAGTTGGTGTCCACCTTCGCCGTTACATCCAAACCCTTGGCATGATACGCTCTGTCATCATAAGCCTCCCTTTATCCTTCCTCAAAACAGCCACCATACCTACCTATCAAGGCATTTCCATAGCCTTTCCGAGTTACATTGCCATGCAACTTCCACCTCTTCATGACTTGATCTTCATGTCATACATGTTCCTGCTATACTGGACGCGACATACATTGCATACATCATGATAGTTACATCTTCTTTATGATTTTGAGTACCTTATAAAGTGTGAAAGATCTCCTTTACCTTCTTGTAAAATAGAGTGTTGCCCTTAAGTGAGGAAAAGATCCCAAAGTGGACACACTAAAAGATCCCAAAGAGGACAAATGAGAGTTAAATAGAAAGAGCCATTGAGGCCACAAAAAAAATGCAAAAAAATAGAAAAAAAAAAGAAAAAAAAAGAGAGAAAGGGGCAACACTACTATCCTTTTGAGAGATCCACACTAGTACTCCCTCTTTATCTTTGTACTCCATAGAGATGATATTTATACATATAGTTTGGAGAGCTTCTTAGCTCGTATGTGCATCCATTGCATGGCAATCCCTACTCCTCACATCATATCTATCATTTGGCATCTCTTGCCTATGATTGTCCTCATTTATGTGAGCCTTTCTCATCCTTTTTTTCTTCCTCCTCCACCATATTTCTCTCTTTGCCATCCTAAGTGTCAACTCTCGTGCCTACGCTCATCCATTGCATGAGTGCTCGAAATATCGAAAAGGAGTGGATCAAATTGACTTGTACCTGGCTAGTGGTCTGGGGACGAGTCAAGATAAGATTCCAAAGAACACCAAGTGTGAAACTTTAGTAGATTGAGTTCTCAACAAAAATACTTTTTCTCGTATTCCCTATTCTCCTTTCTTGCACGCAAACACCATTTGGAGACATTCGAGTCACGAACAGCGAGAGCTCTTGCACATTTTGTTCTTTTGTTGCTTATTTCAATGCTAATATAGACTCTTGCCTGTTATGACTTGAATTGAATCTCTGACCTTGATTGCTTTACTTTTCAAAGTTCTTTTATGGTTGCTAGCATGTCACCACTGAAATTATGCTTGTTATCATTTACCTACTCGAGGACGAGCAGGAATTAAGCTTGGGGATGTTGATACGTCCAAAACGTATCGATAATTTCTGCTTGCTCCATGCATGTTTTGTGTGATATTGCTATGATGTAGATACACTTTCATAAATTTTTGATCATATTTGGACTAACCTATTAACTCAGTGTACCCAGTGCCAGTTCCTGTTTTCTGTTGTTTTTCTATTTCAGATTTCCCACATATAAAAAGTGCCAGAAACATTCAGGGAAATTCAGATTAAAAAATCAGCCTGACGGAAGCTTCGAGAAAAGCCCGGGATGGGCCAGTGGGGGGCCAGGGGGGCCCAGGCGGCCACCCGGCGCGGCCCCACTCCTGGCCGCGCCAGGGGGGCGCCTGGGGCCCCTGGTCCACCTCTGGCTGACCCCCTTCGCCTATTTATCCCCCGTCACGGGAAAACTCCAGAAGCAGAACCCTATTCTGCGAACTCGCCTTTGTTCCGCCGCCGCCGCGCTTCCAAGATCGGGAGCACCAGAAGACCTCTTCCCGGCACCCTGCCGGAGGGAGGATTGACCTCCGGAAGTCTCCTCTCCACCATGGATGCTCCCGGATGTCTCGTGAGTAGTTTTCCTTGGACCATGGGTCCGTGATCAGTAGCTATGTGATGTTCTCCTCCCCTCTTTGATCTTCATTGTTTAGACCTCGTGAGCAGCCCTACATGATCCAGGCACCTTTGTAATATTTCTGCTATTGCTATGTTGAGTTTGATCGGATCTGATGGATTATGAGATTATGTTCAGATTGTGATAGAGTAATATATTTGGTTTTTATCTCTTATATTTTTGTTCCTAAGTAATTCTTCCATGCTCTCCGTTGTTGTTTATTGCTTTGGCCAAGTAGTAGGTAGTGACTCCAAGAGGGAGCGTTGTGCTAGATTGTGGGTTCATTCCTCCCCGATGACATGCTTGAGTGACAGAAACATGAGTCTAGGGGATGTGTTGTTGCCACAAGGGGGAAAACAACGGTGCTTGTAACCGCGGTTACAAGGATTGTTTACTTTACGCAAAGTTCTTTTTAATGCAGTTGTCTGTTGCTTTGGGTTTACACTTTGGGTGGGGCTCGCAACTTAATACCAGCGAGATGTTCTGGATAGATATCTCAAGGTGGATGATTAGTAGTAGATGCAGATGGATTTCGGTCTACTTACCTTGGCGTACTGCCTGTGCTTTTGAACCTCTTCCTTTCTTTTGTAGCATAGTTATCATTGCGGTGCGTTCTTAATCCTGTCAATTGCCTTTCTGTAATTTGTTTACCTCGCATAGAATTTTTATCGTCTTTCGGGAGAGAGACATCACTAGCGAACATCACGTATCCCGGTCCATATCATCATTATTGTTTCCAAGCTATATTTACTTTTCTGCATTTACTTTCAAGTTGCTATCATTATCCCCTTGCGTTTTATCATTTGTGAACAACAAGACCGGAGAGATTGACAACCTCTCTGAACTTCGTTGGGAGCAAATTTATTTGTGTCTGTGTGCAGGTCCGCGTCAGTTGTGCCGCTGACACCTACTTATCATCTCTAGAGTCCTACTGGAGACAAACCTTGGTATCTTTACTGAGGGAAACTTGCTACTATACCGCATCACGCCTTCCACTTGGGGCCTACCAACGAAGGGCGAGAAGCCGTCATCACTGGGCACCAGGCGAATATTTCCCACTCATCTTGAAGGAAAGCGACGAGAGCCGTAGCCTGCTCCTCTGGGCATACACGCGGACTGTTTTGTACGGGTCCGTCGGGTGCACTTGGTGAGTGACTGTGTCGTTGTCGATGCTGAAGTCGCGTTCGTACTCCTTAGATTCTCTTCCGTTCACCAATGGCAGGTACTCTTGTCCGTCACCATGGATATTTCTCTGAGTTCTTGTTCGGCTCCGAATGTGTCGGAGATTTTGTGAAAGTCACGGTCACATTGATCTGATTTGATGAAGCTTCCGTTGATCGTGAGGACTCCCGTTGATCCTGGCATCTTGAGCTTGAGGTAGGCGTAGTGTGGAACCGTCATGAACTGCGTGAATGTTGGTCGTCCCAATATGTCATGATACTGTGATTGCCAGTCGAGTACTTCGAACTCGAGGACGTGCTTTGCGAAGTTGCGTCGGTTGCCGAAGACAACTTCAAGTTCGACGACTCCGAGGGATGTGGCTGCTTCTCCTGGGACTACCCCATGTAACACGGTGCTCGATTTCTTCCATACTGATTGTGGGATCAGCATATTTTGCAAGGTGCTGGCGAAGATGATATTCATGTTGCTGCCTCCGTCCATGAAAACCCTATCCATGTCGTATCCTCCGATTTGTGGATCGAGCACCAGGGGCGCGTGCCCCGGTCTTGGGACTGCGGGTGGATGGTCGTCCTGTGAGAACGTGATGCTGGTCTCCGCGTCATGTAGCTGGTAGACTTCGACTATGTTTATGCTCTCGGCTCCTCTAGCTTTCAGGGTGTAGGCGTCGCGTTGTGCTTGCGGCGCCCTTCCCTCTTGGATCATAAGAACCTATCCTTGCAGCGGGCTGTGACGTCCTTCCGGGCTTGAGGGCGGCGATTGTTCGGGTCGCCGGTTGCACTTGTCTTATTTCTGCTTCTCCTTCTTGAGGTCATCGGCTAGCTCGTCGAACAGGCGGCAGTCTCTCAAAGTGTGACTTGACCTGACGCGTCCCCAGTCATCCACGAAGCTGTGGATCATGCAGGGTCCTGCTAGCTGCTCTCTAGCTGTGAGTTTGCTAGATCCGTCGTGCCTCTTCCTTCTTGAGATTCCGAAGATTTTCTCGTGATCCTCCGGGTGTTCGTGGAAGCGAGGGTCGCTTTCGATTCCTCGACTCATGTCTTGGTTCTTGATGAGGCTTGCGAATTCATCTGGCCTTCGATCTGGGTCATAGTACTCGCCCACCGGCGTCTCGGAGTCGCTGTCCTGGCTGGCGGCAGGTGCTCGTGCGACGGCGTGTCATCGAGTGGTCGTCGGTTGCACGGCTGCGTGACGTGGCTCGTTCAGTGGGGCCTCGCCGTAGATCTTCCGTGCGCGCCTTTTGGGTCGTCGATTCCTTTCTCCTTGGCGATGGTTCTGCTGATCGCTCGTTTCGATATCGTAGTCATCATCTTGATGTGCGGCGGGTGCCTGGGCGGCGATGGGTTGTCGAAAGATTTGCGAGTCCTCCGCTGCGCGTCGCGGTTGGTTGAGTGGAATTCCTTCGTAGAGCCCTCTCGCCATTCTTCTGGGTCGTCGACTCCTTCGCCGCTGACGCTGCGCTTGGCCATTACCGTAGTATCGGTCCTGCCACAGCTGTAGCCCGAGCGATCGTGGGGCGGCAGAGACGTTCGCCGTGATCTTGAATCCTTCGAGTGGGCTAGATCTGGTCCTTGCCCTTGAGTTGTGGCTTGCTGAAGACGGGACCGCCGAGATCGTGATCCCAACCTGTGTAATTCCCACAGACGGCGCCAATTGACGGGGATCAACCCCGGCAAATCCCATGGTCAGGGACCCTGGGTTAGTCATGGGAGGCACAGGTTGGAAGATAGCTCGTCGGCAAACAGGAGGACACGTTCCTGCTCGATATTATTGATGAGGGAGATGCGATTACAATGGATGCCCAGGCTGGACCGCTCAAGCCTAGGGTTACAGATGATATTGGATGATCTTTGGCGTCGCCCCTCCTAGCCTTTATATACTGGGCTAGGTCTCAGGGAGTTCATCTACGTTTACAAGTAAGCTTTCCTAACCCTAGCCTGCTCCGTACGACAGGTCTTCGCACCTTCCTTGTGAGTCGCAGACTCCTGTGTCGGTGCCAACTAGCGGGCCAAGGTGGGTCTTCATGGGCCTTCTATCTTCAGGGACACCGGGTAGGCTTATCTGTAGAAGTCGTGGGGTCACCCCCTCGTCATCATGTGATTAGACTATGTTAATGTTGTTGGGAGTTGCCACTAGTGAAAGTATGAAACCTAGGCCTTGTTTCCACCATTGCAATACCGTTTGCGCTCACGTTTACTACTTGTTTGCTTGCTGCACTTTTTATTACAGATTTATATTACCTTGCTTTGCTACACCTATCACCCATATTTTACCATCTCTTCGACGAACTAGTGCACCTATACAACTCCTAGTTGTATTAGGTGTGTTGGGGACAAAAGAGACTTCTTGTATCTTAATTGCAGGGTTGTTTGAAAGAGGCCGTCTTCAACCTCTACTTCCCTGAGTTCAATAAACCTTAGGTCATCCACTTGAGGGAAATTGCTGCTGTCCTACAAACCTCTGCGCTTGGAGTCCCAACATAGTCTACAAGAATAGAAGCGTACGTAGACATAAGCGCCCCCTTATTTACCTGCTTTTGCTTTACAAACACTTTGGTAAAACTTCAAGTGCGCCCGCTGAGGGCCACTTTCATGTAATAATCAACATTTGGCCAATCGGCCATGCTTGCTTGTGAACTTGGTTCTTGCTTGGTTATATATGCTCTCTCGCCTTTGCGTTCTCAAACCGATTGCCTTTGACTTTTTCTTTGCTTCTTTTCTACCTTGGTCGATATTCCTGCCGATCCTATAGCCGACCTGCGGTCCGTGATCGGATCAGAAAATAGACCTTGAAGGAAATATTAACAAGTACTTCCAGGTTCTCAGTTTTTCGCGTAAAGGTAAGATTGTGCGGACGGGCCAATTGCGACCTGCCGACTCTTGGCCAGCTGTCTGGTCACAATCGGTTGTGTCTGCCATCGGCTAAGTCCGAACTAAATATACTTTAGAATATGAATTTTCCGATTGATGATTCTGCTCGTCCACGTTCACCCGACATTACAGCCGACCTGCCGTGTGCATTCGTTTCGAACTACCATTTCACATACTCATCGATCTTCTTGCTCTTTTCTCAAGTATACCCATTTCGGGGCAATCGACCCGTCCCCGGGTCTGCTTTTGCAGACCTTAGGATTGGGAACGCACAAATTTTTATAACTTCTGCCGAATGCAGTCTCATGGACACACGACTATTCTCATTGATAACATTTCAAAAGGGGGAATACAACGATACCGCTCATTTGTAAAACGGGCATAGTTTCTCAGCGTTCCAGGGACGCTCCGTTTCTTGTCCTGAAGTATCCACGTATTGGGTCTGCTCTGCAATCGATGAGGTAATATGCATTGTTCTTGAGCTCCCGACTGACGACGAATGGACCTTCCCAAGGAGAGGATAACTTTTGCTGGCCATCTGATTTCTGGATTCGGCGCAGTACCAAGTCACCCTCACGAAAAGCTAGGGGACGGATCTTCTTGCTGTGGTACGGACGCAGCTTCTGCTGGTATATTGCTGACCTGGATAAGGCCAAGAGGCATGCTTCTTCTCTCAGATCAACACCGTCCTCTCGAGCTTCCTTGGCTTCTGCCTCCGTGTACATGGCGTGGTGAGGTGAGTCAAACTCACTATCAGAGGGAATGATTGCCTCCGCGTCATATACGAGAAAGAAGGGAGTGAATCCAGTTGAACGGTTCGGTGTGCTACGCAAACTCCAAAGCACTGCTGGCAACTCATCGAGCCATGCGCCAGGTGCTCTCTCCAGTGGTTCCACCTATCTTAGCTTGATTCCGGAAAAAATGAGGCCATTTTCCCGCTCTTCTTGACAGTTTGACTGGAGTGAGCTACGGATGCTACATCCAGCCGAATACCCTGCTGGGAAGCGTACCAAGCTAGCGCCCCTTTTGTGAAGTTTGTTCCATTGTCAATGATTATACTGTTTGGCACTCCATATCTTACTGTGATGTCCACAATAAATTTGACCGCAGTCGGTCTTGCTTCGATCCACTTGGTGAACTTGTCCACTGCCACCAACAAATGTGTCATGCCACCTCTGGCTGTTTTGAATGGTCCAACCATGTCCACTCCCAATACTGCGAATGGCCAAGTGATCGGAATGGTTTTGAGTGTTGAGGCTGGTAAGTGGCTCTTGGCTTTGAACCTTTGACACCCATTACAATGCTTGGCTAGATCTTCTGCCGCTGCTTTCACAGTCAGCCAATAGAAACCGTGGCGGAAAGCCTTGGCAACTATTGCTATAGCTGATGCATGGTGACCACACTCTCCTTGGTGGATGTCCCGCAGCAGCTCCAGCCCCTTGTCCTCCTCAACACAGTGTTGGAGGACTCCAGTCGCACTGCGGTGCACTAGATCATTTTTGATGATGGTGTATGCTCCAGATCGGCGCTGGATTTGCCGAGCTTCCATTTCATCTTGGGGGAGTGTGTCGTCCACCAAAAAATTTCTGATCGGTTCTGCCCATGATGGTGCAACAACAATTACCAATACAGCAACTTCTTCTGGTTCTCGCTGTTCGGCTTGTACTACTCACAGTTCGGAGGAATAGGAGCCGATTGCATCTTGCATGACCACCTCCGTCCCCGAGCTGACGACAGCAGCCCCTGGTTCGCAATCGGCAGCCCCTGGTGTTGTCGACTGCTTCTCCCATTTTTTCTTCTTGGCCAGTTTTTTCGCTTCGAGCTCTGCTATATTCAGGTCGACCGGAATAAAGATTGACTCCGATTCTGGGGAGGTCTTGATAGATGGCTTCTGGATGTTTTCCAAAGAAACTCCCGGAGGAATCTCCTTTCTAGTGGATCCCAATTTAGATAGGCATCTGCTGCTTCATTCTCATCTTGGGGGACGTGATGGAACTCGCACCCTTCGAAGAAACCAGATAGCTGCTGCACAAGGAATTTGTAGCTTGACATGTTTTCATCTTTTGCATCCCACGTGCCAGTGCATTGCTGCACCACCAGATTGGAATCTCCATAACACAAAATCCGCCGAGTGTCGATCTCCTTGGCCAATCGGATACCGTGGACTAATGCTTCATACTCAGCCACATTGTTTGATGCTGCAAAATGGATCTGCAGTACATATTTGATCTTGTAATCCTTTGGAGAGGTGAGAATAATGCTAGCCCCTATTGTGGTCATCACCTTGGAACCATCAAAATGCATTTGCCAGAACTGAGAATCCGGACAGGGGGGGCTCATACTGGGTTTCTGCCCAATCAACAAGGAAATATGCCAAAGCTTGGGATTTGACCGCAGTGCGCGGCTCATACTTCATTCCATGAGTTGAAATTTCAATGGCCCACTTTGCCACCCTGCCAAATGCATCCCGGTTTCCTATGATTTCTGCCAGTGGTGCCGAGCTGATAACTATGATCGGATGCGCTTGGAAGTAGGGCTTCAGCTTCTTTGCCGCCATATACACGTCGTAGCACATCTTCTGGTAATGAGGGTAGTTTTTCTTAGAGGTCGAGAGCACTTCACTGACATATCATACTGGCCTCTGGACCAACTATGCCCTATCCTTATCAGGACGCTCGACCACCATGACAATACTGATCACCCGAGTGGATGCTGCGATGTATAAAATCATTGGCTCTTTCTCAATCAGAGCTGCTAGCACTGGAGCAGTAGACAACATGCGCTTGAGCTGCTTGAATGCTTCGTCTGCTTGTGGAGTCCAGGTGAACTTTTCCGTCTTCTTCATCAGTTGATACAAAGGAATTGCCTTCTCACCCATCCGACTGAGGAATTGGCTGAGCGATGCCAAGCATCCAGTGAACTTCTGCACATCTATAAGATTTCTGGGCTTGTTCATCCGCTCGATTGCTGCAATCTTCTCGGGGTTGCACTCGATTCCTCTCTTGGATACCAAGAATCCGGGCAGTTTGCCGGCTGGCACGGCGAACACACATTTTTCTGGATTGAGCTTGATCTTGTACGCCCGCAAGTTTGCAAATGTATCTCTGAGATCGTCCAGCAGGTTTGACCCTTTCACTGACTTGACCACAAGGTAATCTACATATACATGAATGTTCCGACCAAACTGAGATCGGACACACCGCTGCATAGTACGCTGATAAGTCGCGCCACCATTTTTCAGGCCAAAGGGCATGGTGACTGTCGGGACCCGAGGTTAGCGTATGCAAGCCTCGCTACAACACAATCATATGGAGAGTCGAGAACCGTACCCACTTGTCTAAGCAGACAAGGCCAAGCACAGAACGTTCTCGGAAAGCATCGGACGTGAGGGGCATCCCATCCAGGACGGATGATCAACTGAAATGGGTCCTCATCGTACTCACACAAGTCTAAATGATATGGGTGGTGAACTCCCATACTCATAGACAAGTCGCCTCAACCATACTATCGATTGTATTATAACCCTTACATAGACTTACTCCAGACCGATCACTTAGTCGGGGTCTAGGGCGGGCTCGATCATACATCAAAGTGTGCACGTGACAGAGTCACGAACAATCGCCTCGCGATGCCCCAAGTTGCGCACATCTAAGGGCCACTTGGTGTATAAAAGACCGCCAGCTAGATCACAACTAAGGTCTCGAAAACCCATACTAAGACATGCATGTTATAATCATACACGCAGCACACATGTCCAGTATGAACAGCAGGTATCATTGCAATTCTCTGCAAAGTATACAACTTTATTGGTAACTCTTACAGAGTGCACACAGAGATCACAAGTCTGTGATCCAACATTACATCAAACATGCGGAAGCAAAGTAGGTCTGAGTACAGACAAGTTTAACAAATGGCTTAGAGAAGCCTGATCTATAAACAAGCCCTTCCACGAGGGAACAGTCGTCTGACTGGGACTACACTAGCTTGGTCTTCAGTCGTCGAGCTCCATGAAGAATCCACCTTCGGGGTCAGTGGGTTCATCTAAAACATAGAATAAGCAAACATGAGTACAAAGTCGTACTCAGGAAGACTTACGTAGGAGCTATACTACTCATGCACATGTATCAAGGTAAAGGGAGGTGGGGTTCAAATGCAGAAGTGCCAGCTTTGACTTGGCTAGTCCTGAACTACGAGTACCAGACTTGAGGTAAGAAGCGTACACGAGTCCACTACATGTCTCCAACCAATACACCACTATGGTTACTTCCTCGACTTCCCCACGAGGAGCACACCATAGCACTCACGCTTATCTTGCGAGTTTTAGAAGTATCCAGTTCAAGTTGTGTAATAATCGAGCACAGCTCTCCAAGCAGTCCTTAACCGCGGACGCGGCTATTCGAATAGTTTTGTTAACCCTGCAGGGGTGTACCGCTACACACACCTATCATCAGTTACCGCCTTTTGCGTGTCACCGTTCAAGAGGTGACAGCAAGGATGCCACCACAACACTTCACCCACAGCTTCGTTCTAGTCCAGAGAGTCGCCTATCTGAGGGGGATCCGTATGGAAGTCCGGTCGAGGTTCCAGTACAGCCTCAAACGATGTGTGCAGGGTCCCAAGCCGGTCTTGAAAAGTCGTTCATCCACTTCGCAGACCGTGCCACAGCCCTACCAGAACTCCGAACTACTGCGACTTCTGGGGTCCGAACGGGGTGAGGTACTAGGATGAGAGGGGTCAGTGAGCCCAATGTGTGGTTGTACTCTTCTTCTTGGATCACCACACAAGAACTTGGACTTATGGCGGTGTTCAACGAGACAACCCACTGTGTACTCCTACACAGCCTCTCATCGTTCACCTTGTATTAGGGTAGATTCACCAACACATTTCTACCATCATCAACATGATCACTACCATCCCGACTGACAAAAGAGTAACATCATTGTAACTCTAAGCATGCAATAAGCAGTAATAGTTGCAGGGGTTACATGATATCAATCAACTCCTACGTCAGCTAGGATTGTGGTTTGCTTAGTACTGTGACAACATGATATGTCATGCATCGGATATGGGTTCAACTATGAGGTAGAATCGATACAAGGTGATCTCCTAAACATGCATAAGAGAGACTTAGAGGGAATTGGGATTTTATAGACATGATCAATGGGGTTTGCTTGCCTTTCTGACGAGGATCAGTCACGGGGTCTTCAACGAAGGGGGTGATCTCGGGTTCCGGCTCCACTTCTATCAGCAACATGACAATCATAGGATCAACATAAAGTACAATGCACAATCACATGAATAAGATTGTAATGGTGATGTTCATGGTTGCATTGTGTGGACAATTCCATTTAAAAGGAGTATATTGCAATTGAATTGCAAATTCAAACTCCATTTGATTGATCGATGAATTTCAAATGCATTTGAATGCATGGAAGTTCATTTGAAAAGGTTGAGCATGAAGTGATGTGGTATAGTTGAGGTAATGTCTCTGATGTGGGGGGTGAAATCATTTAAAAGAAGTGTGTTGCAAAAGAATTGCAAAATCAAACTTCAAATTTGAATTCAAATTAAGCCATATGCAAACTTGCTACTGTTGCACCATTTTAATATGGTCAAAGATGAAAACAAATTGCATATTCTTAATCCTTGCGTTTTTCTGATAATTTTTCATATATTATATGTTTAATTTGGAGTTAATATGTGTTTTCTATGAATTTCTAAAGTTTAATCTATTTTCTGTAGTTTTCTGATTTCTTTTAATTTGGAAAAAGGTTTATTGCGTCATCAAGACGGCAGCATGACACAGGGGGGGCTGACCAGTGGGGCCTAGGTGTCAGTGTCACAGGTGCTAATCCCTCTCTGTTAAAATTAACAGAGGGGTTTAGGGGGCCAGGGGGCCACCTGTCAGTGACCCAGGGCCACTTAACCCAGGGGGTCAAGTCCCTAATGATCTGCAACGTCGGCTTCATCAGCGGCTCAACGCCGGTGTCCACTGGACACGGTGGAGCTCTCTCGGGACGGCGGCGCAGGCTACCAAACGGGGCACCGAGGCCACCGGGAGGTAGGGCGTGCACGCGCGCGTCTCCTTGAGCACGCAGATGACCACGAGGAGGCCGGGGTTCACGCCGGTGACGACGGGCGCGGTGGCCGGAGCAGCAGCACGCCGGACATGGAGAAGAAGGGGGCGGGAGGAGCCGAGGTTAGGGGGGAAATGATGGGGAGCTCACGAGGAGGTTGATGAGATGCTCGGAGGGCTCGGGGACGACTCGTCGGCGGCGAAATCGACCACGGCGGCCGGCGGCTTTCAGAGGTCAACGGCGACGATGGCTTCACGTAGGGGGCGTCTGGGCTCGATTTCTCGCGTGTGAGGATGAAGGCGACGCCGAGGAGTCTTCTGGAAACGGCGGTGTGGCTAAATGGAGCCGTTGGCCACGTGGGCTCAAGGTGGCCAGCGACGGCGAGCTACGGGCGGCGTCGAATACGGCGTCGGGAGAGGAGGAGGTTGATCCAGAGGAGGGGGAAATGAAAGGGGGCTTCGAGGCGGCCTCCCAGGCGAGGAGATGAGGTCCAGGGGGGTTGGAAGCCTCTCGGCATCGAGGTGGCGCCCGGCGCGTGCTCTGCCTCCACCGAGCTGCTTGGCTCGGCGGAGAGGTAGAAGACAAGGCGCCCCCGGGTGGGCTGAACCGGCCAGGTAAGGTGGGCCTTGCCCTGGGCGCAAGGTAAGTGCCTCTGCTCTTTTTCTTTTTATTTTTTTATGTAATATGTTTGACCTAGCTAATAAAATAGCTAGGCATTTTATCAAATGCCAATATTTTTTTATATGGCCTCATTAAATATAGAGCTAGCCACTTATAAAATTTGAGCACTTTTAACATTCAAATAATTTGAATTTGAATTCAAATAGGGTATTCATTTAATTTCCAAGCCCTTTTTGGAATATTTCAAAAATCTTGGTGCATGCAGTGGCACCCACTTCACTTTAGATGTGATCATGCATATTTATAAGACTTTTCAAAAATACCAGAGGAATTTTTGGAAGAAATTTTTATCTGGCCTTTTGAATTAAAATCTCTAGGGCTTTTATTTTCCCCATTTTTGAATTTCTTTTGAAATTTTCACATGATGCAAAGTGACTTGCTATTCTATCACATACCTAACTTGGGGTTGTGACAACTCGCCCCCACTCAAAAGAATCTCGTCCCGAGATTCAGAAGTCTGCGGGAGGAAGGAGGGGTACTCGGCACGGGGACGATCTTCTCTTTCCCACGTGGCTTCTTTCTCGGAGTGGTGTGACCACTGAACTTTCAGAAACTTGATCTTCTTTCGGCGAGTGACGCGCTCTGCTGAATCAAGAATACGAACAGGGTACTCTCGATAAGAAAGGTCATCTTGGAGATCAAGCGTTTCATGGTCGACTTCGTGGATGGGGTCCTTGAAGCAGCGCCTCAGTTGTGACACATGGAATACATCATGTACTCTGCGGGGGTAGTTCAAGTTGGTAGGCAACTTCTCCACGTTTAGCAAGAATGCGAAAAGGTCCGATGTAACGTGGGGCCAACTTGCCTTTGATACCGAATCGTTGGGTCCCCTTCAGAGGAGTAACCCGAAGTAATCCTTCTCATCCAGATTGTAGCTCTCTTGCCTATGATGACGATCATAGTAGCTTTTCTGACGAGGCTGAGCGGCTTTCAATTGATCCCGAACAATGCGAACTTGCTCTTCTGCTTCCATGATCATATCCGGTCCAAAGAATTGTCTTTCACCGGTTTCTGACCAGTTTAGGGGTGTTCGACATCGTCGTCCATATAGGAGTTCAAAAGGAGCCATGTTCAGACTAGATTGAAAACTATTGTTGTAGAAAATTCGGCAAATGGAAGAGACTTCTCCCAATTCTTTCCGAATGAGATAACACAAGCTCTGAGCATGTCTTCAATAATTTGGTTAACCCTTTCGACTTGACCGCTAGACTGAGGATGGAAAGCTGTACTAAAGGAGAGATGAGTTCACATAGCATTGTGGAAGTTTCCCCAGAATCTAGAGGTGAAAAGGCTACCGCGATCAGAATTGATTTCCAAAGGAACACCATGAAGAGACACAATTCTAGAGACATACAAGTCTGCTAACTGGCTAGCAGTTATAGACTCGCGAACTGGAAGGAAGTGTGCAACTTTGGACAGTCTATCCACCACAACAAAGATGGCATCATTTCCTTTCTAGGTTTTTGGAAAGCCGGTGATGAAGTCCATACCGACCTTGTCCCATTTCCACTCTGGAATAGGCAAAGGTTAAAGTGTACCAGCAGGTCTTTGATGTTCTTCCTTAATGCGACGACAAACATCACATTCGGCAACAAATCGAGCAATGTCTCTCTTCATCCTTGTCGACCAAAATCTCTGGCGTAGATCTCGGTACATTTTTGTGTTACCGGGATGAATCGAGAGGGGTGTGTCATGGGCTTCCTTGAGGATGAGTAGCCTTAGTTCCCTATTCTTAGGTACTACCAAACGATTTCCAAAGAATATCGTTCATTTTCTATCTGTGGAGAAACATTTAGCAACTCCGCTAGCAATGTTCTCCTTCATACGGCGAACACCTCGTGCACGCCTTTGGAAAACTATGATTTGATCCTCAAGAGTTGGTTTCGCCACCAAGGTAGAAAGATAGCCATGAGGAACAATCTCAAGATTGAGTTTGCAAAATTCCTCATGAAGAAGTGGTTGATACTGTTGTAACATGAGGTTGTTACAATACGACTTACGACTTAGTGCATCATCCATGACATTGGCTTTGCCTGGGGTGTAAGAAATTCCTACATCGTAATCTTTTATCAACTCAATCCAACGTCTTTGCCTGAGAGTAAGATCTGGCTGGGTGAATATGTATTTGAGGCTTTGGTGGTCGGAATAGATCTCACAACGATTACCAAGGAGGTAATGTCGCTAAGTTGTTAGGGCATGAACTACGGCAGCGAGTTCAAGGTCATGGGTAGGATAGTTCTCTTCATGTGGCCGCAACTGGCGTGAAGCATAAGCTACCACATGTCTATCTTGCATAAGTATGCATCCTAACCCTTGTCGTGATGCGTCACAAAAGATCTCGAAATCCTTTTTGGTGTCCGGAGGCGCAAGTACGGGTGCAGAAGTCAATCTTCTTTTTAGCTCTTGAAATCTTTCCTCGCACTTGGGGGTCCATAGGAATTTCCTATCTTTCTTGAGGAGTTCAGTAAGAGGCTTTGCAACTTTAGAAAAGTTCTCGACGAAGCGGCGGCATTAGCTGGCTAGGCCAAGAAAACTCCTAACTTGCTTAACCGATTCAGGTGGAGTCCAGTCAAGGACGTCCTGAACTCTCTCGGGATTCACAGCAATGCCTTTTGCAGAAATCACGTGGCCTAAGTAGGTCACTTCTGGTAGCCAAAATTCACACTTGGAGAATTTAGCATATAGGCGATGCTCTCTAAGTTTCATCAATACCAGCCTTAGATGTTCGGCATGTTCTTCTTCGTTCTTCGAGTAGATGAGAATGTCATCGAGATAAACTACAAGAAATTTATCCAGGTACTCCATGAAGATCGAATTCATCATCCGCGAGAAAGTGGCGGGGGCATTGGTTAAACCGAAGAACATGACGGTGTACTCGTAAAGACCATAACGAGTAGTAAAAGCCGTTTTGGGAATGTCCTCGTTTCGGATTTTGATTTGATGATAACCCAATCTCAAATCCATCTTGGAGAAGACAGAGGATCCAGCAAGTTGATCATAAAGATCATTGATCCTGGGAAATGGGTACTTGTTCTTTATCGTCGCTAGATTTAGCGGGCGATAGTCTACGCACATCCTTTCTGTTCCATCTTTCTTCGTTACGAACAGAACGGGGCAACCCCATGGCGATGAGCTAGGGAGGATGAAGCCTTTTTCCAACAAAGCTTCAAGTTGGGTTTTAAGCTCAGCTAACTCACGTGGGGCCATTTTGTATGGGCGTCTGGAAATTGGTGCGGTTCCTGGGGCAAGATCTACAATGAACTCTACACATCTGTCGGGTGGCATTCCCGGCAGCTCTTCAGGAAAGACATCCGGAAAGTCACGAACCACCGGAACATCTTCAAGGTCGGGAAGGGGAAGCACATTCAAAGAATGCACCTGGGTCCTTGTTCTTGGTGAGGAGTAATCTATTGTCTGGCCAGAAGGATGTGTAAGTCTAATTGACTTGGCTTTACAATCAAGAAAATCATGTTGTCTTGATAACCAATCCATACCAAGGATGACATCAATGTCTGAAGACTTGAGGGCTATGAGTGAAGCAAGGAATACTAAACCCTCAATTGCAATTTGATTACCATGGCTTACTCTATTAGTTTGCCATTTTGAACCAGGAGTTTGAATGATCATTGGGGTGAACATTTCATCAAAGGATATCTCATGTCGAATTGCATAACTCTCCGACATGAATGAGTGAGATGCTCCTAGATCGAAAAGGACAGAAGTGGGAACAAAATTGACTGGGAGCGTACCAAGAATGATGTCAGAAGTACCATCAGTTTCCTCAGCTGAGATTTGGTTCACACGTCCAAAACTTGCGGACGTGGAAGGCTTAGCGGTGGAAGCCTTCGGGGGTGGCTTGGCACGAACATTGGGGTTCCCTTTGGCATGGGGTGGAGCATTCTGACTTATGGGGCACTCACGAGAATAGTGACCAGGCTGGCCACATCTGAAACAGGCTCCAAAGATAGTGCGGGGAGCTGGGTTGTTTGGTGGAGCTGGTGGACGAGGCGGCACAAGGGATGGCCTCGGTGGGTTATTTTGGTGGATCAAACTGTTAGGAATCCAGATCATGCGCTTCTGAGGGCGTGAACTGGAAGAAGGGGCAAAATCAGGAGCATGTTTCCGAGACTTATCGAAAACTTCATTGCCATGATCAGCTCTGAAGGATCTGTTGACTAAATCCTCAAAGGTGGCAAACTCAAGGAGGTTGAGATCATGACGAAGGATGGGGCTAAGTCCCATGCGGAACCTTGCCTTCTTTCTGGCATCGGTGGTGATCTCATCTTGGGCATAACGAGCAAGACGGTTGAATTCCCTCACATACTCATGAATGGACATCTCTCCTTGATTCAGATTCCAGAACTCTTCCTTCTTGCACTCCATCAACTCATCCAGAATGTGGTACCCTCGAAAGGCAACACAGAACTCCTGCCAAGTCACTACGTGACCATCTGGTTATATTGCAACATAGTTCTCCCACCACTGAAGAGCAGCACCTTCCAGGAAGTATACCGCAAAAATAACTCGGTCATTGGGAGAAACATGTGCTGTATCAAGCCTACGCTCGATGGAACGGAGCCAATCATCAGCTTCGAGGGGCTCAGAAGAACATCGGAATACCGGTGGCTTGAGGAAGATGAAGTCCTGAATGCTGACCACCACATTACGATGGTGGGCGGTATTCTTCTCGATGATCTTCCGAAGGCGTGTTTGATCACGTCTATTCCGCTCAGCTTCCATCATGATTTCCGCCGCAGAAGGCGGTGGTGGAGGTTCATCATCATTTCGATTCCGATCACGGTCTCGATTCCGAAGAACAGCACTACGAGTTCCACCTGACATCATGTGTGATAAAAATCAACAATCAGAACAGGTTGTACGATGGAGGCAAGGATAAAAGGATATGATTTAGGCGGAAAGGATAAAATGCGAAGGCAATGATTCAAAGAAACAAGGAACAAATCCGGCAGCATAACGGCTACATTGGGATGGAAAATGAAACAACTTCGAAGAAATTGGACAGAACTTCTTCAAGGAACTCAAAACACGGAGACTCTGTACAACCACAACAATCCTACAGCTATAAGGAGGCAATCAACGAGATGTTATAGTAATACATAGATGAGCCAAGTCCTATCATCCCGTAGAAAAGATAAGGGTGACTCAGAACTCAGATCGATGAGGGTAAGGAGAAAAAGAAGCCTTACCTTGTTCCCTTATATACCCAGAGTAACTATATAACTATAGAAAGCTAGACTCGACTTCGGCCAAGGCTGATAATCCTACACTCAGTCCTGCTCTGATACCAAGTCTGTCGGGACCCGGGGTTAGCGTATGCAAGCCTCGCTACAACACAATCATATGAAGAGTCGAGAACCGTACCCACTTGTCTAAGCAGACAAGGCCAAGCATAGAACGTTGTCGGAAAGCATCGGACGTGAGGGGCATCCCATCCAGGCCGGATGATCAACTGAAATGGGTCCTCATCGTCCGCACACAAGTCTAAATGATATGGGTGGTGAACTCCCATACTCATAGACAAGTCGCCTCAACCATACTATCGATTGTATTATAACCCTTACATAGACTTACTCCAGCCCGGTCACTTAGTCGGGGTCTAGGGCGGGCTCGATCATACATCAAAGTGTGCACGTGACGGAGTCAGGAACAATCGCATCGCGATGCCCCAAGCTGTGCACATCTAAGGGCCACTTGGTGTATAAAAGACCGCCATCCAGATCACAACTAAGGTCTCGAAAACCCATACTAAGACATGCATGTTATAATTATACACGCATCACACATGTCCAGTATGAACAGCAGGTATCACTGCAATTCTCTACAAAGTATACAACTTTTTTGGTAACTCTTACAGAGTGCACACAGAGATCACAAGTCTGTGATCCAACATTACATCAAACATGCGGAAGCAAAGTAGGTCTGAGTACAAACAATTTTAACAAATGGATTAGAGAAGCCTGATCTATAAACAAGCCCTTCCACGAGGGAACAGTCGTCTGACTGGGACTACACTAGCTTGGTCTTCAGTCGTCGAGCTCCATGAAGAATCCACCTTCGGGGTCAGTGGGTTCATCTAAAACATAGAATAAGAAAACGTGAGTACAAAGTCGTACTCAGCAAGACTTACGTAGGAGCTATACTACTCGTGCACATGTATCAAGGTAAAGGGAGGTGGGGTTCAAATTCAGAAGGGCCATCTTTGACTTGGCTAGTCCTGAACTACGAGTACCAGACTTGAGGTAAGAAGCGTACACGAATCCATTACATGTCTCCAACCAATACACCACTATGGTTACTTCCTCGACTTCCCCATGAGGAGCACACCATAGCACTCACGCTTATCTTGAGAGTTTTAGAAGTATCCAGTTCAAGTTGTCTAATAATCGAGCACAGCTCTCCAAGCAGTCCTTAACCGCGGACGCGGCTATTCGAATAGTTTTGTTAACCCTGCAGGGGTGTACCGCTACACACACCTGTCATCAGTTACCGCCTTTTGCGTGTCACCGTTCAAGAGGTGACAGCGAGGATGCCACCACAACACTTCGCCCACAGCTCCGTTCTAGTCCAGAGAGTCGCCTATCTGAGGGGGATCCGTATGGAAGTCCGGCCGAGGTTCCAGTACAGCCTCAAACGATGTGTGCAGGGTCCCAAGCCGGTCTTGAAAAGCCGTTCATCCACTTCGCAGACCGTGCCACAACCCTACTAGAACTCCGAACTACTGCGACTTCTGGGGTTCGAACGGGGTGAGGTACTAGGATGAGAGGGGTCAGTGAGCCCAATGTGTGGTTGTACTCTTCTTCTTGGATCACCACACAAGAACTCGGACTTAAGGAGGTGTTCAATGAGACAACCCATTGTGTACTCCTACACAGCCTCTCATCGTTCACCTTGTATTAGGGTAGATTCACCAACACATTTCTACCATCATCAACATGATCACTACCATCCCGACTCACAAAAGAGTAACCTCATTGTAACTCTAAGCATGCAATAATAAGTAACAGTTGCAGGGGTTACATGATATCAATCAACTCCTACGTCAGCTAGGATTGTGGTTTGCTTACTACTGTGACAAGATGATAGGTCATGCATCGGATATGGGTTCAACTATGCGGTAGAATCGATACAAGGTGATCTCCTAAACATGCATAAGCGAGACTGAGAGTGAATTGGGATTTTATAGACATGATCAATGGGGTTTTCTTGCCTTGCTGACGAGGATCAGTCACGGGGTCTTCAGCGAAGGGGTGATCTCGGGTTCCGGCTCCACTTCTATCTGCAACATGACAATCATAGGATCAACATAAAGTACAATGCACAATCACATGAATAAGATTGTAATGGTGATGTTCATGGTTGCATTGTGTGGACAATTCCATTTAAAAGGAGTATATTTCAATTGAATTGCAAATTCAAACTCCATTTGATTTATCGATGAATTTCAAATGCATTTGAATGCATGGAAGTTCATTTGAAAAGGTTGAGCATGAAGTGATGTGGTATAGTTGAGGTAATGTCTCTGATGTGGGGGGTGAAATCATTTAAAAGAAGTGTGTTGCAAAAGAATTGCAAAATCAAACTTCAAATTTGAATTCAAATTAAGCCATATGCAAACTTGCTACTGTTGCACCATTTTAAAATGGACAAACAAGAAAAAAATTGCATCTTAATCCTTGAATTTTTCTGATAATTTTTCATATATTATATGTTTAATTTGGAGTTAATATGAATTTCTAAAGTTTAATCTATTTTATGTCATTTTCTGATTTCTTTTAATTTGGAAAAAGATTTATTGCGTCATCAAGACGTCAGCATGACGCAGGGGGGGCTGACCAGTGGGGCCTAGGTGTCAGTGTCACAGGTGCTAATCCCTCTCTGTTAAAATTAACAGAGGGGTTTAGGGGGCCCACCTGTGAGTAACCCAAGGCCACTTAACGCAGGGGGTTAAGCCCCTAATGATTTGCCACGTCGGCTTCACCGCCGGCTCAACGCCGGTATCCACTGGACACGGCGGAGCTCGCTCGGGACGGCGGCGCAGGCTACCAAATGGGGCACCGAGGCCACCGGGAGGTAGGGCATGCACGCGCGCGTCTCCTGGAGCACGCAGATGACCACGAGGAGGTCGGGGTTCACGCCGGTGACGACGGGCGCGGCGGCTGGAGCTGCAGCACGCCGGACATGGAGAAGAAGGGGGCGGGAGGAGCCGGGGTTAGGGGGGAAATGATGGGGAGCTCACGAGGAGGTTGATGAGATGCTCGGCGGGCTTGGGGACGACTCGTCGGCGGCGAAATCGACCACGGCGGCCGGCGGCTTTCAGAGGTCAACAGCGACGATGGCTTCACGTAGGGGGCGTCTGGGCTCGATTGCTCGTGTGTGAGGATGAAGGCGACGCCAAGGAGTCTTCTGGACACGGCGGTGCAGCTAAACGGAGCCGTTGACCACGTGGGCTCAAGGTGTCCAGCGATGGAGAGCTACGGGCGGCGTCGAATACGGCGTGGGGAGAGGAGGAGGTTGATCCAGAGGATGGGGTAATGAAAGGGGGCTTCGAGGCGGCCTCCCAGGCGAGGAGATGAGGTCCAGGGGGGCTAGAAGCCTCTCGGCGTCGAGGTGGCGCCCGGCGCGTGCTTTGCCTCAACCGAGCTTCTTGTCTCGGCGGGGAGGTAGAAGACAAGGCGCCCCCGGGTGGGCTGTGCCGGCCAGGTAAGGTGGGCCTTGCCCTGGGCGCAAGGTAAGTGTCTCTGCTCTTTTTCTTTTTCGTTTTTTCTGTAATATGTTTGACCTAGCTAATAAAATAGCTAGGCATTTTATTAAATGCCAATATTTTTTTATATGGCCTCATTAAATATAGAGCTAGCCACTTATAAAATTTGAGCACTTTTAACATTCAAATAATTTGAATTTGAATTCAAATAGGGTCTTTTTAATTTCCAACCCTTTTTGGAATATTTGAAAAATCTTTGTGCATGCAGTGGGACCCACTTCACTTTAGATGTGATCATGCATATTTATAAGACTTTTCAAAAATACCAGAGGAATTTTTGGAAGAAATTTTTATCTGGCCTTTTGAATTAAAATCTCTAGGGCTTTTCTTTTCCCCATTTTTGAATTTCTTTTGAAATTTTCACATGATGCAAAGTGACTTGCTATTCTATCACATACCTAACTTGGGGTTGTGACAGTGACATAGCAATAAGCCCCGAAAGGGGTGATAAATGTTGTCTTTATTTGATCGTTTACATCAAGATTAATATGGTGATAGCCAGTTGTGGCATCCAGAAAGCACATGAGCTGACAGCCAGCCGTAGAATCAATCACTTGATCGATACGGGGAAATGCAAAAGGATCCTTGGGGCAGGCCTTATTCAGGCAAGTTTAATCTATACACATGCGCCAAGTTACATTCTTCTTCGGAACCAGAACTGGATTTGCTAACCAGTCTGGGTAGAACACTTCTTTGATAAATCCTGATCCGAGCAACTTGGCGATCTCTTCGCCGATTACTCTTCTCTTGTCCTCTGAAAAGCGCCGAATTGGCTGCTTGATCGGCTTGGATCCAGGTCGGATGTGAAGCTTGTGCTCGGCAAGGTCCCTCGGTACTCCAGGCATGTCCTATGGGGACCATGCAAAGATGTCCCGGTTCTCATGGACGAACTCGACGAGCTCTCTTTCCTATTTGCTGCTGAGCCTAGCCCCAATGATGACGCACTTGCTCGGGTCGGAGGGGTTCAGAGAAATCCTCTTGCTATCCTTGGTTGCCTGAAATGCAGTTTCATCGTCCGATCTTTGGGTCTTCATTCTCGGCATGGGTGCCTTCATCTGAGCTTGGGCCATTGCTACGACCTTGTCGAGCTAGCGTCGTTCTTCATCAATGACCAAGGAATCGGCTAGCTTGGAGCCGGCGGATGAACACTCAAGTGACTTCTTGTAGTCACCGCACACAGTGATGGGACCATTCGGCCCTGAGAGATTCATCTTCAGGTAGGGCTGGAATATATTGAACAGGAACTTGGAGACTGCGGGTGATCCCAGCAGAATGTGGTATGGACTTCTCATGTCGGCCACTTCGAACCAGATCGGCTCTCGGCGTAAATTTTCTTCTGAACCAAGCACAACCTCTAGCCGAATGCGGCCCAAAAGAGTACATGAAAGGTCGGGCACTATCCCATGAAAGAAGGTCCTGTTGGGTTCCAATTCGCTCTCACTGATGCCGAGCTTGATCATTGTATCTCGGTACAGAATGTTGATAGAGATACCTCCATCAATGAGAGTTCTGGTGAACTTGCATGAGTACAAGGGTGCTGCGACAATTGCATCCACCACGAGCACATAATTGCACGGGTTCGCCATTACGCTCGGGTGGTCTTCTGGGCCCCATGCGATGATGTTGTTCGACCAGTTCATCCTCTGGGGAACTGCTGGCATAGTGGCATTGACTGCCTACTCTCGGGCTCTCCGACTGCCCTTGTCATGCGACTTGCTGGTGAAGATCATGTATGTCGCGTCCTGACGCAGGAACTGCTGACGTGAATTCGGTGGGGGTGGGGTGGTGGGAGGTTTCCTACGCCTCCCTTCGACAGACGCTCGACCCAGATACATTGTCGAGTGGTATGAGATGAGGGCTTGCCGACTCCATTGTGCATTTTGCATGGCTGTTTCATGATGGCAAGAGAGTGTTAATACTCTTCAAGCCTCGTTGGTTACCCCAAGTGCAGGGTGAGATATAGTGCAGCGGCAAGTTTTCCCTTGGCTAAGATACCAAGGTTTGTCTCCCGTAGGACTCCGGAGGATACAATAAGGTGGTAAAGTGAACAATGGCGCCGAGGTTGCTAGCTTCACCTGGACCTGCACACAGATACAAATAACTTTGCTCCCAACGAGTACAGATGAGTTGTCAATTCCTCCGACCTTGTTGTTTACAAAGGATAAACGCAAGAGATAAAAGTGGAACTCAAAGTAAGCTAAGGGTGTAAACAATAATGTGAAGATGAACCGGGGCCCCGTGATTTTCACTAATGATGTCTCTCTCCCAAAAGACGACAAAAGTGCTAGCAAGGTAAACAAATCACAGCTGGGCAATTGACAGAATTATGAAGGCACCGCAATGCTAACTATGCTGCAAAGAAAGGAAGGGCTCAAAAGCAATGGGCAGTACGCCAAGGTAAGTAGACCGAAATCCTACTGCATCTACTACGAATCATCCACCTTGAGATATCTATCCAGAACATCTCGCTGGTATTAAGTTGCGAATCCCAGCCAAAGTGTAAATTCAAAGCAACAGACAACTGCATTAAAACAACAGACAACAGACAACAGACAACGGCAGGGTTGTCGGGACCCGGGGTTAGCGTATGCAAGTCCCGCTACAACACAATCATATGGAGAGACGAGAGACGTACCCACTTCTCTAAGCTTACAAGGCCAAGCACAGAACACTCTCGGAAAGCATCGAACGTGAGGGGCATCCCATCCAGGCCGGATGATCAACTGAGATGGGTCCTCATCGTCCGCTCACGAGTCTAAATACTTATGGGTGGTGAATCCCATACTCATAGACAAGTCGCCTCCACCATGTTATCGATTGAATCCTAACTCTTACATAGACTTACTCCAGCCCGATCACTTAGTCGGGGTCTAGGGCGGGCTCGATCATACAACAAAGTGTGCACATGACAGAGTCACGAGCAATCGCATCGCGATGCCCCAAGATGCGCACATCTAAGGGCACTTGGTGTATAAAAGACTGCCAGGCAGATCACAACTAAGGTCTCAAAAACCCATACTAAGACATGCATGTTATAAACATACACGCAGCACACATGCCTAGTATGAACAGTAGGTATCAGCACATAACTCTACAAAGTGTATCTTTATTGACTTACACATAGAGCATACAAAGATCACATGTCGATGATCATCATTACATCATACAATGAAAGAAAATTAGGTCTGAGTACAGACAAGTTTAACAAATGGCTTAGAGAAGCCTTGTTCAACATACATGCCCTTCCACGAGGGACCAGACTGCTGTCTGGAACTATACTAGCTTAGTCAATGTCGAGCTTCAGGAAGGTGTCTCCATCGGGGCTGGGTTCTCATCTAAAACCTAGAATAAGCAAACGTGAGTACAAAGTCATACTCAGCAAGACTTACATCAGAACTAAACTACTCATGATCAGGTTTCAAGGTAAAGGGGGGTGGGGTTTCAACATGCAGAAGTGCCAGCTTTGACTTGGCTAGTCCTGTACTACGAGCACCAGACTTGAGGTAAGAAGCGTACACGAGTCCACTACCAAATCTCCAACCAATACACCACTATGGATACTTCCTCGACTTCCCCATGAGGAGCACACCATAGCACTCACGCTTATCTTGCGAGTTTTGGAAGTATCCATTCAAGTTGTCTAATAATCAGGTACAGGTTCCAAGTAGTCCATAACCGCTGACGCGGCTATTCGAATAGTTTTGTTAACCCTGCAGGGGTGTAAACTAGACAGACATGACCATCAGTTACCGCCAGGTCTCGTCGCCATTCTAGGGGTGACGGCGAGGATGTTCACCACGACACTTCGCTCACAACTGGTCTATTCCAGGAGTCGACTATCTGAGGTAGATCCCGCTCGAGAGCCCGGCCGGATCAACGATACGGACTCAGACAATGTAGGCAACCGAGACGCCATCCGAGAAGACGGTTTCACTGTCTCACAGATCCACCCACATATCTATATGATGAAACCTTTCATCCATTCTGTTTCTATGCGTATGCCAATGGAAATCCCGAACTAATGTGACTCCTGGACGTCAACACGGATCAAGGTACTAGGCCGAGAGGGGTCAGTGAGCCCAATGTGTGGTTGTACTCTTTCTCTTGGATTACCATAAAAGAACTCGGTGCTTAAGGCGGTGTTCAACGAGACAACCCACTGTGTACTCCTAAACAGCCTCTCATCGTTCACCTTGTATTAGGGTGGATTCACCAACACAGTTTCACCTTCATCAACACCATGTTCACTATCATCCCGACTCACATCAAAAGTAACCTCATTGTATCACTAAGCATGCAATAAGTTGTAACGGTTGCAGGGGCCTCATGATATCAATCAACTCCTATGTCATCTAGGATTGTGGTTTGCTTACTACTGTGACAAGATGATAGGTCATGCATTGGATATGGGTTGAACTATGCGGCAGAATCGATAACAAGGTGATCTCCTAAACATGCATAAGCGAGACTGAGAGCGAAGTGGGATTTAATAGACATGATCAATGGGGGTTTGCTTGCCTTGATGACGATACGCGGGTCTTAACGGTGGTCTTCTTCTTCGGGGGTGATCACCGTCTCGGAGGCACTGTTACCGGCACAAACATCAACAAAGGGGGCAACATTGAATGTAAATGCACAAGCACATGCTTATGTTGTCACATGATGTGAATGGTATTGATGTGACCTAGGTTCAATTTTTCACATGTTAATTGAAGTTGATTTTAAAAGTTAATTCAAATTCAAACTCCAAATGTTGTTCAAATTAGCCAAGTTGCATTTGCTATTGTTTGTTCTTTGTAAACCATCTTGACATGTGTATGATATGCCTCTGATGTTCAAGTGAAATTGTTTGCATTGCAATGGATCAAATTACAATAGCATTTGAATTTAATTTGAATTAATTCCAATTAGGAAAAATAGCAAAAGCTACTGGTCCCATTTTAAAATCCACTCAAACATGGTTGAAAGATGGATATTTGTATAGAGCATTTTCTGCTGATCATTTTTCATATATTATTTGACTAATTTGGAGTTCATATGAATTTTCTATGATTTTCCAAAGTTTATATATTTTCTGGATTTTTCTGAATTATTTTAATTTGGAAAACGGGATTATTGCGTCATGCTGGCATCAGCATGACGTGGGGGGGTCTGACCCGTGGGTCAGCCCTGTCAGTGGCTCAGGGGTTAATCTCCGTTTAATTAAACTGACAGGGGGGTTATTAGGGTGTTGGGCCCCATCTGTCATTGGGTTAGGGTTTAGTTTAGGGGGGCTAATGGTGTCATTAGCCCTAAGCTAATCTGCACACCGGCGTTTAGCCGGCGGCGACCTCAGCGCATGGCGGCGCCCGCACAGAGGGCACGGGAGCGGGAGCTGGGGGTTCCAAACGGAAGCCCTCGCTCGCCCGCGTCTTCTAGAGCCCGCAGGGCACTCAAGGGAGGCCTGAGGCCTCGCCGGCGTCAAGGTCCGCGGCGGTCGGAGCAGCAGCACGACGTCCATGGCGATTGGGGCTAAAGAAAGGAGCGCGGAGGGGCTGGGGCAAAGGGGAAGCTCACCCTGAGCACGTCTAGGTGGTCGGGGAGGCCGGAGGGGCAACGGCGATGGAGAATTCGGCGGAGGAAGCCACGGCGGGCAGCGGCGACTCGGTGGAGATGGCGACGTCCTCGGGTCCTCTGGGCTCGATTCCGCGCTTGGGGAGACGAAGGCGAGCACGGGCCGTCGCCTGGACACGGTGGCTCGGGCTATCTCGGTTGGTGGCCACGCAGGCGCGGCGGCGCACTCCGGCTCGGGCTTCAGGCGGCGAGCGGAACATCGAAGGGGGAGGGGGAGGATGACCAGGAGCTAGGGGGAAGGGTGCGGGACGTTCTGGGCGTTGCGTGGCGCAAGGAGAGGCCTCGGGGGGGTCTAGAACCTTGGCGGCGTCGCGGTGGCGTCGGTCGTGCCCTCCCAGCTCGCCACCGAGCTGGTTGAGGTAGACGACAACAGGGCGTGGGCCTGGGCCGTTCTTGGTGGGCTGGGGGGTTTATTTGGGCTGGAAGCCAGGGGAGGGTTCCTCTTTTCTATTCTTCTTCTTTTATTTTTCTGTAATTTTGTTTTGCCTTAGTATTAAATACCTAGGCAATTTAATAAAATGCCCAAATAATTTTATAAACCCTAGGTGACCAAAAGCAAGCCACCCCTAGGTTTTGAGCATTTTTTAAATTCAAACAATTTGAATTTCAATTCAAATTGGGGTATTATTTAATTTCTGGGGCACCTTTTAAATTTTACAAAATTCCTTGGGCATGGGATTGAACCCAAACCACTTTTTAAATGATCACTATCATTTATAGGAATTTTCCAAATGTTCAAATGATTTTTGGAAAATATTTTTATCTGGCCATTTATTTCAATTCTCAAGGCTTTTCTTTTCCCCATTTTTGAATTTCTTTTGAAATTTTCACATGATGCAATGGGACAAGCAAGCCCTAGCACTTACCCTAGTTGGGGTTCTGACAACTCGCCCCCACTCAACAGAATCTCGTCCCGAGATTCAGAAGTCGCCGGAGGAAGGTGGGGTACTCGGCACGGAGGCGGTCTTCTCTTTCCAAGGTTGCTTCTTTCTCGGAGTGATGTGACCACTGCACTTTCAGGAACTTGATCTTCTGACGACGAGTGACACGCTCTGCGGAATCAAGAATACAAACAGGGTACTCTCGATAAGAAAGGTCATCTTGGAGATCATGCGTTTCATGGTTGACTTCGCGGATGGGGTCCTTGAAGCAACGCCTGAGTTGTGACACATGGAATACATCATGTACTCGGGAAAGGTGAGGGGGTAGTTCAAGTTGGTAGGAAACTTCTCCATGTTTAGCAAGAATGCGGAAAGGTCCAATGTAACGTGGGGCCAACTTGCCTTTCATACCAAAGCGTTGGGTTCCCTTCAGAGGGGTAACCCGAAGGTAAGCCTTCTCATCCAGATTGTAGCTTTCTTGCATATGATGACGATCATAGTAGCTTTTCTGACGAGACTGGGCTGCTTTCAATTGATCACGAACAATGCAAACTTTCTCTTCTGCTTCCATGATCATATCCGGTCCAAAGAATTGTCTTTCACCGGTTTCTGACCAGTTTAGGGGTGTTCGACATCGTCGGCCATAGAGGAATTCAAAGGGAGCCATGTCCAGACTAGATTAATAGCTATTGTTATAAGCAAATTTGGCGAATGGGAGAGATTTCTCCCAATTCTTTCCGAATGAGATAACACAAGCTCTGAGCATGTCTTCCAAGATTTGATTAACCCTTTCAACTTGACCGCTAGACTGAGGATGGAAATTTGTGCTAAAGGAGAGATGAGTTCCCATAGCATTCTGGAAACTTCCCCAGAATCTAGAGGTGAAAAGGCTACCACGATCAGAATTGATTTCCAAGGGAACACCGTGAAGAGACACAATTCTAGAGACATACAAGTCCGCTAATTGACTAGCAGTTATAGACTCGCGAACTGGAAGGAAGTGAGAAACTTTGGAAAGTCGGTCAATGACAACGAAGATGGCATCATTTCCTTTCTGGGTTTTTGGAAAGCCAGTGATGAAATCCATACTGACTTTGTCCCATTTCCACTCGGGAATAGGCAAAGGTTGAAGAGTACCAGCAGGTCTTTGGTGGTCGGCCTTAATGCGACGACAAACATCACATTCGGAAACATATCGAGCAATGTCTCTCTTCATCCTAGTCCACCAAAATCTCTGGCGTAGATCTCGGTACATTTTCGTGCTACCGGGATGAATCAAGATGGGTGTCTCATGGGCTTCTTTGAGGATGAGTTGCCTTAGATCTCTATTCTTAGGTACTACCAAACGATTTTCAAAGAATACCGTTCCTTTGCTATCTGTGGAGAAACATTTAGCAACTCCACTAGCAATGTTCTCCTTGATCCGGCGAACACCTCGTGCACGCCTTTGGGCAACTATTATTTGATCCTCAAGAGTTGGTTTCGCCACCAAGGTAGATAGAAAACCATGAGGATCTATCTCAAGATTGAGCTTGCGAAATTCCTCATGAAGAAGTGGTTGATAATGTTGTAACATGAGGTTGTTACAATACGACTTACGACTTAGTGCATCATCCATGAAATTGGCTTTGCCTGGGGTGTAAGAAATTCCTAAGTCATAATCTTTTATCAACTCTATCCAGCGTCTTTGCCTGATATTAAGATCTGGCTGGGTGAATATGTATTTGAGGCTTTGGTGATCAGAATAGATCTCACAACGATTACCGAGGAGGTAATGTCGCCAAGTTGTCAGGGCATGAACTACGGCAGCGAGTTCAAGAGCATGGGTAGGATAGTTCTCTTCATGTGGACGCAACTGGCGTTAAGCATAAGCTACCACATGTCTATCTTGCATAAGTATGCATCCTAATCCTTGCCATGAAGCACCACAATAGATCTCGAAATCCTTTTTAGTATCTGGAGGCACAAGTACGGGTGCAGAAGTCAATCTTCTTTTCAGCTCTTGAAAGCTTTCATCGCACTTGGGAGTCCATTCAAATTTCTTATCTTTCTTGAGGAGTTCAGTCAGAGGCTTTGCAAATTTGGAGAAGTTCTCAACGAAGCGGCGACAATAGCTTGCTAAGCCAAGAAAACTCCTAACTTGCTTAACCGATTCAGGTGGAGTCCAGTCAAGGACGGCCTGAACTCTCTCGGGCTTGACAGCAATGCCTTTCGCAGAAATCGCGTGGCCTAAGTAGGTCACTTCTGGTAGCCAAAATTCACACTTGGAGAACTTGGCATAAAGACGATGCTCTCTAAGTTTCACCAATACCAGCCTAAGATGTTCGGCATGTTCTTCTTCGTTCTTCGAGTAGATGAGAATTTCATCAAGATAAACTACAACAAATTTATCCAAGTACTCCATGAAGATCGAATTCATCATGCGCGACAAAGTGGCGGGGGCATTGGTTAGACCGAAGGACATGAAGGTGAACTCGTAAAGACCATAACAAGTAGTGAAAGCCGTCTTTGGAATGTCCTCGTTTCGGATCTTGATTTGATGATAGCCTAATCTCAAATCCATCTTGGAGAAGACCGAGGATCCAGCAAGTTGATCATAAAGATCATTGATCCTGGGAAGTGGGTACTTGTTCTTTATCGTAGCTAGATTTAGCGGGAGATAGTCTACGCACATCCTTTCTGTTCCATCTTTCTTCGTTACGAACAGAACGAGGCAACCCCATGGCGATGAGGTAGGGCGGATGAAGCCTTTTGCCAACAAAGCTTCAAGTTGGATTTTAAGCTCAGCTAACTCACGTGGGTCCATTTTGTATGGGCGTCAGGAAATTGGGGTTGTGCCTGGCATAAGATCTACGATGAATTCTACACGTCTGTCGGGTGGCATGCCCGGCAGTTCTTCGGGAAAGACATCCGCGAAGTCACGAACCACCGGAATATCTTCAAGGTCAGGAAGGGGAAGCACATTCAAAGTATGCATCTAGGTTCTAGAACTGGGTGAGGTGTAGTCAATTGTCTGGCCTGAAGGATGGGTGAGTTTTACTGACTTGGCTTTACAATCAAGGAAAGCATTCTATCTTGATAACCAATCCATTCCAAGGATGACATCAATGTCTGAAGACTTGAGGGCTATAAGAGAAGCAAGGAATACTAAACCTCAATTGCAATTTGATTGCCATGGCTTACTCTATTAGTTTGCCACTTTGAACCAGGAGTTTGAATTATCATTGGAGAAAACATTTCTTCAAAGGGTAACTCATGACGAAGTGCATAACTCTTCGACATGAATGAATGAGAAGCTCCTGGATCGAAAAGAACGGAGGCGGGAATATGATTGACTGGGAGTGTCCCAAGGATGACGTCAGAAGTAGCAGTGGTTTCCTCAACTGAGATTTGGTTCACATATCCACTACTTGTGGTTGAAAGCTTTGTTGGGATGGTTTTGGTGGGGGATTTCTTTGAAGGCTTATTACTAGGTCGACGGGGTGCCACAAACACTGTAGGGAATTTTCGGAAGTAATGGCCTGGCAGACCACACGTGAAACACATCCTTCCTGAATTGCTGGAAGTAGGATTACTTGATTGTACACCGTCATTCCTGGGAGGAACAATGTTTTGAGGTGGATGGCATATATTGGATGGTGGCATCTGAAGAAGGTTTGGAGGTATGGCACTAGTTGGAATCCATATTCGGCGTTTCTGAGGGGCTGAACTTGAAGAAGGAGCAAACTCTCGAGCATGCTTGCGAGACTCTTCGAACACTTCATTGCCATGCTCACCTCTGAAGGATCTGTTGACTAAATCCTCAAAGGTGGAAAATTCAAGGAGGTTGAGATCATGGGAAGGATAGGGCTAAGTCCCTTACGGAACCTTGCCTGCTTTTTGGCATCGGTGGTGATCTCATCTTGGGCATATTGAGCAAGACGGTTGAACTCTCTCACATACTCATGCATGGACATCTCTCCTTGAGTCAGATTGCAGAACTCTTCCTTCTTGCGCTCCATTAACTCATCCAGAAGGTGGTACCCTCGAAAGGCATCACGGAACTCCTGCCAAGTCACTAGGTGACCATCAGGCTGCATCGCAACATAGTTCTCCCACCATTCAGCAGCAGCACCTTCCAGAAAGTATGTCGCGAATATAACTCGATCATTGGGAGCAACATGTGCCGTGTCAAGCTTACGCTCGATGGAACAGAGCCAATCATCGACTTCAAGGGGCTCTAAAGAACATCGGAATACCGGTGGCTTGAGGAGGATGAAGTCCTGAATGCTCACAACCACATTGCGATGATGGGCGGTATTCTGCTCGATGAGCTACAAAAGGCATGTTTGATCACGTCGATTCTCCTCAGCTTCCATCATGATTTCCGCCGCAGAAGGCGGTGGTGGAGGTTCATCATCATTTCGATTCTGAACACGGTCTCGATTCCGACGAACAGCACTACGAGTTCCACCTGACATCCTGTGTGATAAAAATCAAGAATCAGAACAGGTTGTACGATGGAATCAAAGATAAGAGGACATGATTTTGGAAGAAAGGATCATAATGCAAAGGCAATGATTCATAGAAACACGAGATAAATCAGGCAGCATAACGGCTACACCAGGATGGAAAATGAAACAACCTTGAGGAGATTGGACAGAACTTCCCCAAGGAACTCAACAACACGATGACTCTAGACAACCGAACACAACTTTCCTACAGCTACAAGGAAGCAAACAATGAGATGTTCTAGTAAGACATAGATGAGCCTAGTCCTATCTTCCCGTAGAAAAGATGAGGGTGACTCAGAACTTAGATCGATGAGGATAAGGAGAAAAAATAAGTCTTACATGGTTCCCTTATACCCAAGTAACTATATAACTATAGAATACTAGACTCGACTTCGACCAAGGCTTGATAATCCTACAGACAGTCCTGCTCTGATACCAAGTCTGTCGGGACCCGGGGTTAACATATGCAAGTCCCGCTACAACACAATCATATGGAGAGACGAGAGCCGTACCCACTTGTCTAAGCAGACAAGGCCAAGCACAGAACACTCTCGGAAAGCATCGAACGTGAGGGGCATCCCATCCAGGCTAGATGATCAACTGAGATGGGTCCTCATTGTCCGCTCACAAGTGTAAATGCTTATGGGTGGTGAATCCCATACTCATAGACAAGTCGCCTCCACCATGTTATCGATTGAATCCTAACTCTTACATAGACTTACTCCAGCCCGATCACTTAGTCGGGGTCTAGGGCGGGCTCGATCATACAACAAAGTGTGCACGTGACAGAGTCACGAGCAATCGCATCGCGATGCCCCAAGCTACGCACATCTAAGGGCCGCTTGGTGTATAAAAGACCGCCAGCCAGATCACAACTAAGGTCTCGAAAACCCATAAAAATACATGCATGTTATAAGCGTACATGCAGCACACATGCCTAGTATGAACAGCAGGTATCATCACATAACTCTACAAAGTGTATCTTTATTGACTTACACATAGAGCATACAAAGATCACATATATGTGATCATAATTACATCATACAACGGAAGCAAATTAGGTCTGAGTACAGACAAGTTTAACAAATGGCTTAGAGAAGCCTTGTTCAACATACATGCCCTTCCACGAGGGACCAGACTGCTGTCTGGAACTATACTAGCTTAGTCAACGTCGAGCTTCAGGAAGGTGTCTCCATCGGGGCTGGGTTCTCATCTAAAACATAGAATAAGAAAACATGAGTACAAAGTCGTACTCAGCAAGACTTACATCAGAACTAAACTACTCATGATCAGGTTTCAAGGTAAAGGGGGGTGGGGTTTCAACATGCAGAAGTGTCAGCTTTGACTTGGCTAGTCCTGTACTACGAGAACCAGACTTGAGGTAAGAAGTGTACACGAGTCCACTACCAACTCTCCAACCAATACACCACTATGGATACTTCCTCGACTTCCCCACGAGGAGCACACCATAGCACTCACGCTTATCTTGCGAGTTTTAGAAGTATCCATTCAAGTTGTCTAATAATCAGGTACAGGTTCCAAGTAGTCCATAACCGCGGACGCGGCTATTCGAATAGTTTTGTTAACCTGCAGGGGTGTAAACTACACAGACATGACCATCAGTTACCGCCAGGTATCGTCACCATTCAAGGGGTGTCGGCGAGGATGTTCACCACGACACTTCGCTCATAACCGGTCTATTCCAGGAGTCGACTTTCTGAGGTAGATCCCGTCGAGAGCCCGGCCGGATCAACGATACGAACTCAGACAATGTAGGCAACCGAGACGCCATCCGAGAAGTGGGTTTCACTGTCTCACAGATCGACCCACATATCTATATGATGCAACCTTTCATCCATTATGTTTCTATGCGTATGCCAAATGAAAAGTCCGAACTAATGTGACTCCTGGACGTCAACACGGATCAAGGTACTAGGCCGAGAGGGGTCAGTGAGCCCAATGTGTGGTTGAACTCTTTGTCTTGGATTACCATACAAGAACTCGGTGCTTAAGGCGGTGTTCAATGAGACAACCCACTGTGTACTCCTACACAGCCTCTCATCGTTCACCTTGTATTAGGGTGGATTCACCAAACACAGTTTCACCTTCATCAACACCATGTTCACTATCATCCTGACTCACATCAAAAGTAACCTCATTGTATCACTAAGCATGCAATAAGCTGTAACAGTTGCAGGGGCCTCATGATATCAATCAACTCCTATGTCAGCTAGGATTGTGGTTTGCTTACTACTGTGACAAGATAATAGGTCATGCATCGGATATGGGTTCAACTATGCGGTAGAATTGATAACAAGGTGATCTCCTAAACATGCATAAGCAAGACTGAGAGGGAAGTTGGATTTCATATACATGATCAATGGGGGTTTGCTTGCCTTGCTGACGATAGACGGGTCTTAACGGTGGTCTTCTTCTTCGGGGGTCATCACCGTCTCGGAGGCACTGTTACCGGCACAAACATCAATAAAGGGGGGCAACATTGAATGTAAATGCACAAGCACATGCTTATGTTGTCACATGATGTGAATGGTATTGATGTGACCTAGGTTCAATTTGTCACATGTTAATTGAAGTTGATTTGAAAAGTTAATTCAAATTCAAACTCCAAATGTTGTTCAAATTAGCCAAGTTGCATTTGCTATTCTTTGTTCATTGTAAACCATCTTGACATGTGTATGATATGTCTCTGATGTTCAAGTGAAATGGGTTGCATTGCAGTGGATCAAATTAGAATAGCATTTCTATTTAATTTGAATTAATTCCAATTAAGCCAAATATTAAAAGCTATTGGTCCCATTTTAAAATCAACTCAAACATGGTTGAAAGTTGGATATTTGGATAGAGCATTTTCTCCTGATCATTTTTCATATATTATTTGTCTAATTTTGTGTTCATATGAATTTTCTATGAATTTTCAAAGTTTATATCTTTTTCTGGATTTTTCTGAATTATTTTAATTTGGAAAAAGGGATTATTGCGTCATGCTGGCATCAGCATGACATGGGGGGTCTGACCCGTGGGCCAGCCCTGTCAGTGGCTCAGGTGTTAATCCCCGTTTAATTAAACTGACACGGGGGGTTATTAGGGTGCTCGGCCCCATCTGTCATTGGGTTAGGGTTTAGTTTAGGGGGGGCTAATGGTGTGATTAGCCCTAAGCTAATCTGCACACCGGCGTTTAGCCGGCGGCGACCTCAGCGCATGGCGGCGCACGCACAGAGGGCACGAGAGCGGGAGCTGGGGGTTCCAAACGGAAGCCCTCGCTCGTCCGCGTCTTCTAGAGCCCGCAGGGCACTCAAGGGAGGCCTGAGGCCTCGCCGGCGTCAAGGTCCGCGGTGGCCGGAGCAGCAGCACGACGTCCATGGCGATTGGGGGCAAAGGAAGGAGCGCTCAGGGGCTAGGGCGAAGGGGAAGCTCACCCTGAGCACGTCTAGGTGGTCGGGGAGGCCGGAGGGGCAACGGCGATGGAGAATTCGGCGGAGGAAGCCACGGCGGCCGGTTGCGACTCGGTGGAGATGGCAACGTCCTCTGGTCCTCTGGGCTCGATTCCGCGCTTAGGGAGACGAAGACGAGCAAGGGCCGTCGCCTGTACACGGCGGCTCGGGCTATCTCGGCAGGTGGCCACGCAGGCCCGGCGGCGCGCTCCGGCGCGGGCTTCGGGCTGCGAGCGGAACGGCGAAGGGAGAGGGGGAGGATAACCAGGAGCTTGGGGGAAGGGTGCGGGACGTTCTGGGCGTTGCGTGGCGCAAGGAGAGGCCTCGGGTGGTGACGAGGGGCTGACCCCACGACTCCTACAGATGGGCCTACCCGGTGTCCCTGAAGATAGAAGGCCCATGAAGATCCGCCTGGACCCGCCTTGGCCCGCTAATTTGCACCAACGTAGGAGTCTGCGACTCACAAGGAAGGTGCAAAGACCTGTCGTACGGAGCAAGCTAGGGTTAGGAAAGCTTACCTGTAAACGTAGATGAATTCCCCGAGACCTAGCCCGGCATATGAGGGCTAGGAGGGGCGACGCCAAAGGCAACCAATATCATCTGTAACCCTAGACATGAGCGCTCCAGCCTTGGCATCCACTGTAATCGCATCTCCCTCATCAATAATATCGAGCTGGAACGTATCCTCCTGTTTGCCGACGAGCTATCGTCCAACCTGTGCCTCTCATGACTAACCCAGGGTCCCTGACCATGGGATTTGCCGGGGTTGATCCCCGTCAATTGGCGCCTTCTGTGGGAACTACATAGGTTGGGATCACGATCTCGGCGGTCCCGTCTTCAGCAAGCTACAACTCAAGGGCAAGGACCAGATCTAGCCCACTCGAAGGATTCAAGATCACGGCGAACGTCTCTGCCACCCCATCAAGATCGCTCGGGCTACAGCTGTGCCAGGACCGATACTACGGTAACGGCCAAGTGCAGCTTCAGCGCCGAAGGAATCGACGACCCAGAAGAACGGCGAGAGGCCTCTATGAAGGAATTCCACTCGACGAACCGCGACGCGCAGCGGAGGACTCGCAAATCTTTCGACAACCCACCGCCGCCCGGGCACCCGCCGAACACCAAGACAATGACTACGAGATCGAAACCAGCGATCAGCAGAACCATCGCCAAGGAAGAAGGAATCAATGACCCAAAAGGCGCGCACGGGAGATCTACGCCGAGGCTCCAATGAATGGGCCACGTCATGCAGCCGCGCAACCAACGGCCACTCGACGACACGCCGTCGCACGAGCAACTGCCGCCAGCCTGGACAGCGACTCCGAGACATCGGTGGGCGAGTACTATGACCCAGATCAAAGGCCAGATGAATTCTCCAACCTCATCAAGAACCAGGACATGAGTCAAGGAATCAAAACCGACCCTCGCTTCCACGAACACCCGGAGGATCACGAGCAAATCTTCAGAATCTCAAGAAGGAAGAGGCACGCCAGATCTAGCAAACTCACAGCTAGAGAGCAGCTAGCAGGACCCTGCATGATCCACAGCTTCGAGGATGACTGGGGACGCGTCAGTTCAGGTCACACTTTGAGAGACTGTCGCCTGTTCAACGAGCTAGCCGACGACCTCAAGAAGGAGAAGCATAAAGAAGACAGGCGCAACCGGCGACCCGAACAATCGCCGCCCTCAAGCCCGGAAGGACGTCACAGCCCGCTGCAAGGACAGGTGCTCATGATCCAAGAGGGGAGGGTGCCGCAAGCACAACGCGACGCCTACACCCTGCAAGCTAGAGCAGCCGAGAGAATAAACATAATCGAAGTCTACCAGCTACATGATACGGAGACCAGCATCACGTTCTCACAGGACGACCATCCACCCACAGTCCCAAGACCGGGGCACGCGCCCCTGGTGCTCGATGCACAAATTGGAGGGTACGACATGGATAGGGTCTTCATGGACGGAGGCAGCAGCATGAATATCATCTTCGCCAGCACCCTGCAAAAGATGTTGATCCCACGATCAGTATGGAAGAAATCGAGCACCGTGTTACATGGGGTAGTCCCAGGATAAGTAGCCACATCCCTCGGAGTCGTCGAACTTGAAGTTGTCTTCGGCAACCGACGCAACTTCGCAAAGCACGTCCTCGAGTTCGAAGTACTCGACTAGCAATCGCAGTATCACGCCATAAGTGGACGACCAGCATTCGCGCAATTCATGGAGGTTCCACACTACGCCTACCTCAAGCTCAAGATGCCAGGATCAACGGGAGTCCTCACGATCAACGGAAGCTTCATCAAATCAGATCAATGTGACCGTGACTTTCACAAAATCTCCGACACATTCGGAGCTGAACAAGAACTCAGAGAAATAGCCATGGTGACGGACAAGAGTACCTTCCCATTGGTGAGCCGAAGCGAATCTAAGGAGTACGAACGAGACTTCAGCATCGGCAGCCACACAGTCACTCACCAAGTGCACCCGAAGGACCCGGACAAAACAGTCCACGTGTACGCCCACCTACCAGAGGAGCAGGCGACGGCTCTCGTCGCTTTCCTTCGAGATGAGTGGGAAATATTCGCCTGGTGCCCAGCCGACATGCCTAGAATACCACGAGAATTTGCGGAGCACGCCCTATGCATCAAGAAAAACACGAAGCCGGTGAAGCAAGCTCTGAGACGATTCTCGGAGCCCAAGCGCAGAGCAATCGGAGAGGAAGTCAACCGGTTACTCGACGCCCAGTTCATCCGAAAAACGAAGAAAGCCACCTGGATAGCCAACCCAGTGCTGGTGCCCAAGAAATACACGACCGTGCTGCGCATGTGTGTCGACTACGGACCAGTCAACAAGCATTGCCCAAAGGACCACTTCCCCCTGCCTAGAATCGATCAGATAATCTACTCGACAGCAGGGTGCGATCTACTTTCCTTTCTTGATGCCTACTCAGGATACAACCAGATCAGGATGAAGGAAGAAGACGAAGAGCACACATCATTCATCACCCCCTATGGCGTATTCTTCTACAGGACCATGCCCTTCGGGCTCAAGAACGCACGTGCCACATACCAACGAATGATGCAGGCCTGCCTGAAAGAGCAAATCGGAAGAAATGTGCAAGTCTATGTGGACGACATCGTCATCAAGACCTACACAGCAGCCACACTACTCGACGACCTGCGCGAAACCTTCGCAGCGCTCAACAAATACAGAATCAAACTCAACCCAAAGAAGTGTGCATTCGGCGTACCGGCGGGGAAGCTGCTCGGCTATATGGTCTCTGCCCGAGGAATCGAGGAAAACCTTGAGAAAGTCCAAGCCATCGCCCGAATGCAAGAACCAACCGACATCAAAGGAGTACAGCAGCTCACTGGAAAACTCGCGGCCCTAAGCCGCTTCATCAGCAGGCTGGGAGAACACACGCTGCCTTCTATCAGCTGCTCAGGAAAGGAAAGAAATTCGAGTGGACGGAGGAAGCCCGCCAAGCATTCGCAGACCTGAAAAAGACACTCTCGACCCCACCAATCCTGGCGATACCCAAGGAACAAGAGAAGCTATACCTCTACGTGGAAGCACGTAACAGTGTAGTAAGCACAGCGCTCGTTGTTAAACGCACAGAAGAAGGCAAGGTCCAGAGCATCCAGAGACCAATCTACTACCTCAGCATGCTCCTGACCAAATCCCAGCAGCGGTACCCGCATTATCAGAAGCTACTACTGGCCGTCATCATGACCTCAAGAAAGGTGTCCCACTACTTCGACGATCACCCTATCACAATCGTGAGCAGCGCACCACTCGCTGACATACTCAACAACCCTGGAGCGACTGGACGAGTCGCCGAGTGGAACATTGAGCTCAGCCCACGGGACCTGCAGTTCAAGCACCCACCAGCCATCAAAGCCCAAGTACTCCCAGATTTCCTGGTCGAGTGGACGGAGGTTCAGACACCAGGCCCCCCAGACCTATCAAGTTCATGGTCAATGTTCTTCGATGGGTCCAAGAGACAACAAGGAGCCGGGGCAGGAGTTGTGCTCATCTCCCCTAAAGTAACAAAGCTAAAATATGTCCTCCAGATCAACTTCAGTCACGCCTCCAACAACGAAGCAGAATACGAGGCACTCCTCCATGGCATACGCATGGCCAAAACGTGCAGAGCCACTCGCCTCATAATCTACGGGGACTCCAATCTCGTCGTCCAGCAGACGATGAGAAACTGCGACGCAATAGCCGACAACAAGGCGGCCTACCAGAAGCTCTACAACGCACTCAAAGGAAGTTTCGACGGTTGCGAGCTCAACTACATCACCAGGGCCAACAACACAGAAGCTGACGAACTCGCGAACATTGGTTCGACCCGAGGACCAGTACCACCCGGCATTTTTATCGAAAGCATCAGCCAGAGATCCACCAAGGTACAGGCAGCAGCACGTGAAGCAGTCGTGGACGGTGAGGACGCAACATACCTGGCGCAGGTGGCAGCAGCAAGCCCATCAGAAGGCACAAGCACCAGCACACCCGACAGCACAGCTCCGACAGAGCTCGAAGGACCTGTCTGGGCAAAACCGTTCCTCCGATTCCTAATCGAAGGTACGCTACCGCAAGACGTGGGCGAAGCACGACGCATCAGCCGACGATCCAAGGCGTTCACGGTGATCAACAAACAACTATACAAGCGCAGCTTCACCCAGATACTCCAAAGGTGCACCGACGAAGAGGACGGAAAAGCCCTACTGCTCGAAATCCACGAAGGCACGTGCGGGCACAATGCAAGCAGTCGAGTACTCGTTTCCAAAGCATTCCGAGCCGGGTTCTATTGGCCCACAGCCATGAAAAACGCAGAGGAAATCGTGCGACGTTGTGTCGCCTGCCAGAAAATTGCCAACAGGCCACACGCTCCCGCATCAGAGCTCAAGACCATACCACTATCCTGGTCGTTCGCCACCTGGGGACTCGACATGGTGGGCCCACTCAAGAAATCATCAAAGGGCGGAAGGACACACCTGCTCGTCGCAGTCGACAAGTTCACTAAATGGATCGAAGCAGTGCCCATCACCAGCTCCATAGCCCTCACGGCTGTCAACTTCATCAAACCGATCATCTTCAGCTTCAGAGTGCCACACAACATCATCACGGACAACGGCACGAACTTCACAGCCGCAGAATTCCAGAACTTCTGCGAAGAACTAGGCATCAAAATCAATTATGCATCAGTCGCGCACCCGCAGTCCAACGGCCAAGTGGAAAAAGCAAACAGCCTTGTATGCGGGGGAATCAAGAAGCGGCTCCTCGCACCACTCGAGCAAGCCGCCGGCAACTGGGTAGAAGAACTCCCCGCGGTACTATGGAGCCTACGAAATACACCAAACACCGCGACCAAGTACACACCCTTCTTCATGGTGTACGGGGCAGAGGCGGTACTACCACATGACCTCAAGTTCGAAGCACCTCGGGTCACCGGGTACGAAGAAGAAGAAGCAGAAGAAGCATTACAAGATGACAAAGATACAACTGACGAAGCAAGAGATACAGCCCTGGCAAAATCAGAGGGGTACCAGGACAAGCTACGCACCTACCAAAGCAGTCGCTTGCGCACTAGAACCTTCAACAAAGGTGACCTAGTCCTGCGGCTGATACAAGAGAAGGTCCGTAAACTTGCCCCCCAATGGGAAGGACCATATATAGTCTCAGAAGTCATCGGAGGTGGCGCCTACAGGCTGAAGAACCCGAAGACAGACGGGGACGTGGGTAACCCATGGAACATAGCAAACTTGCGACTGTTCTATCCATAGTCCCCATCGGTCAGACATGACTGGCAACTCATGTAGCTGCTCGACCGCAATAAAATAAATGTTGCCCAAATACTGCCATCTCAAAGCACTCGGGGGCTCGAGCACACACTCCCCCCGAGAGACGCTATCATCGCCTACGCGATCTTAACCAAAGCACTCGAGGGCTTAAGCATAAAATCCCCCCGAGAGACGCTATCGCCTACGCGATCTTAACCAAAGCACTCGGGGGCTCGAGCACACACTCCCCCCGACAGAAGCTATCATCGCCTACGCGATCTTAACCAAAGCACTCGGGGGCTTAAGCATAAAATCCCCCCGAGAGATGTTATCGCCTACGCGATCTTAACCAAAGCACTCGGGGGCTTAAGCATAAAATCCCCCCGAGAGACGCTATCGCCTACGCGATCTTAACCAAAGCACTCGGGGGCTCGAGCACCCACTCCCCCCGAGAGACGCTATCATCACCTACGCGATCTTAACCAAAGCACTCGGGGGCTTAAGCATAAAATCCCCCCGAGAGATGCTATCGCCTACGCGATCTTAACCAAAGCACTCGGGGGCTTAAGCATAAAATCCCCCCGAGAGACGTTATCGCCTACGCGATCCTAACCAAAGCACTCGGGGGCTTAAGCATAAAATCCCCCTGAGAGACGCTATCGCCTACGCGATCTTAACCAAAGCACTCGGGGGCTTAAGCATAAAATCCCCCCGAGAGACGCTATCGCCTACGCGATCTTAACCAAAGCACTCGGGGGCTCAAGCATAAAAACCCCCCGAGAGACGCTATCGCCACTTAAGCAATCTTCACCAAAGCACTCGGGGGCTTAAGCATAAAATTCCCCCGAGAGATCCGAGACACGCTATGGTCCTATTCAAAAACACCAAGTTAGCAATCTTCAAGTCTTTACCCGAACGACAAACAAACCAAAACTCGGGGACTACTCCAGAGTTGAAACGCGAGAAAATAAGCAAAGTTCTAAGCCTACATTTGACTCTACAACTCAAATGTAGCCTCGGGGGCTACTCCCATCGGGAGCGATGTCGCGCACCCGATAGAACACACTAGAAAGTCAAAGTCAGATGGAGTCGAAGACATTTCACGCTATAAGATGGAGTCGAAGACATTTCACGCTATAAGATGGAGCCGAAGACATTTCACGCTATCAGATGGAGTCGAAGACATTTCACGCTATCAGATGGAATCGAAGACATTCTGCTCTATAAGAAGGAGTCGAAGACATTGCATCACAGGAGTCGAAAACACAGTTTATTGCAAGATCTCAACCATAGCGTGAATTCAACCATAAAGGTATAAAAGGACTCAACTACATTTGGATAGAAGGCAGCTCCTGTTACAAGAGGGATTTACCCAAGGAATTAAGACTTCTACATGTGTGCCCATGAGGGGTAATCGACTCTGATACAAAGGCATCACCACAGACAAAGGAAAAAAGGAAGCTAGCAGAGGATGTCAATGACATAACAAAATGGTGAAGCTCGACTTATTTGTCGATGCTCCACCAGCTCTTCTCCCGCTCCACCAACTTCTTCTCCAGCTGCAGTTGCACGCCTTCTTCTCCGGCTGCACAGCTTCTTCTCCGAGTTGCCAGCGAAGATGAGGCCGCCTCCAGTTCTACAAGGTCGCTTGGCGCGCCCGCTTGATTGATGGCTTGACGTCGATGTCCACTTCGGAGCTGATGGAGACGGCACCACCACCTGAGGAATCGCCAGAAGACGGAGCTGTAGAAGATGCATGCGTAGGACTCCTCGACCTTGCGGAGCTGTCGCTGCTCGACTCCTGCCAGTGCGGATCCATGTTTTTGCCGCTTGGGTCGAACATGCGAATAGTGACACTACTTTCGCCGTCAGAACGATAACTGAGCATATCGCCATCTCGCAGATTCAACCGCCGAGCAAACAAACTCCAACCAGAGCCAAGAAAAATCAAGCGGGAGCTATCAACCTCCAAGTCAACATAAATAAGGAGATCGACAGCTCCCTTGAAGATGCAGAAGCAAGCCATCTAAGCCACGTTCAGAGACAATGGTGGAAAAAGCAGAGGGAAGAAGAACGCGATTGGCACTCTGGCCATGAACGCGTAAAAGAAAATCATAGCGCCAGAATCCCTCCTCCAAGGGAGAGGAGGAAGGCACTGGCGCCGTACCATGGCGACCACCACGGCATGAGCGTGGTGTACGGCCACCACGGCCACGACGAACACGGCCACAGCCAACACTTCGCTTGGGAGCCATGAGAGGAACAAGAGAAGAAAGAAGAGGCAAAGCAGCAAGCCGGATAGAGGCGAAACGCTGTGGAAGAGAAAGGCTTATTTTTAGAACAAAAATCTCCCAGCACAGAGAAGCCAAGACGACAGCAGAAATTAATTGAAAGACCAAACGTCGCAGACGTCTCAGATTTCAAGACCAAGATGCTTTCCCACGGGACGCACTGTGCGTGAGACACGTCAATTCACGCGCGTTTCCAACGCGCGCATCGGAAACTCAACCAGCGCCTGCCGCACGCCACAGCAATCATCATTATGACTGGTCATGAAGACGTGAAGGTTCACTGGAGGAGCATCCCTGACAGCCATCAAACAGAGGCATCGTTATCACGACAAGCGGCGAAGGATACCAATAGACATCAAGAATGATTTCTTAAACACATTTTTCAAATATATTTAAACTCCCATCGGGAGCGTACCCACTCAAAGCCGAGCCTCAGGTGAGCAGCCGCCTAAAAGTCAGCAATGTGCTCGAGTGACCACTCGCACTCACGAGAGTTTCGGGTGCTTCCTCAACCCGCCACAAGACAAACATGCATCCGCCAAGATCATACGGCGCTAAGAGTCTCAGGTGCTCCCTCACCTCAAGAGCCGAAACGGCATTCGAGTGACCACTCGCAAAGAACCCCTCGCCGGAGCACTCGAAACAAGCTCCGCGGGTGAATAAGTGAACAGCTCGCTTGATGTTTTGTTCCAAGCGGGTGCAATACTATTAGGCTCCGCGCCTCAAAAATACACATTCCTGGAACACGACACACTATGCCTAGATGCCACGCAAGATTAGCGTGTAGGTAAGACCCCGCTGCGAAGTTCGGCCGGGCTGGGACTTGCCGAAGAGCGATTTCACTCCCAACCTTTTCCATGCGCTGCGCATGATAGAAAAAGCCGGGCGGACGCGCCTTAGGCTATGCACATTACTGGCGGCAAATGAACACAGTAAGACCTGAAGTGGCAGGACTTTTGCTTGACTCCAGTGTTCCAAGCTCACGTCGAGGGACGTGGGTTTGATTGGGCTACTGCGGTATTTTCCACTAGCGCAATTCACCAAGGCTCGACCAGTCGACTCCTTGGGCCCTTTCAGCTTAGCATCCCTCGAAACAGGTTTTGTCATGGCCACCAGACTGCCAGCGACCCGTGGTTGTACCGCGCATACAAACGACCAACAAATGGATGTACTCGAGTCCCTGCGCGACTCTTCGAGTCCCCCAGGCACTCGGGGGCTACTGACGAGGGGGTGACCCCACGACTCCTACAGATGGGCCTACCCGGTGTCCCTGTAGATAGAAGGCCCATGAAGACCCGCCTGGACCCGCCTTGGCCCCCTAATTGGCACCGACGTAGGAGTCTGCGACTCACAAGGAAGGTGCAAAGACCTGTCGTACGGAGCAAGCTAGGGTTAGGAAAGCTTACCTGTAAACGTAGATGAATTCCCCGAGACCAAGCCCAGCATATAAGGGCTAGGAGGGGCGACGCCAAAGGCAACCAATATCATCTGTAACCCTAGCCTTGAGCGCTCCATCCTTGGCATCCACTGTAATCGCATCTCCTTCATCAATAATATCAAGCAGAAACGTATCCTCCTGTTTGTCGACGAGCAATCATCCAACCTGTGCCTCTCATGACTAACACAGGGTCCCTGACCATGTGATTTGCCGGGGTTGATCCCCGTCAGGGGGGTCTAGAACCTTGCCGGCATTGCGGTGGCGTCGGGCGTGCCCTCCCAGCTCGCCACCGAGTGTGTTGAGGTAGACGGCAACAGGGTGTGGGCCTGGGCCGTGCTAGGTGGGATGGGGGGGTTTAGTTGGGCTGGAAGCCAGGGGAGGGTTCCTCTTTTCTATTCTTCTTCTTTTATTTTTCTGTAATTTTTTTTGCCTTAGTATTAAATACCTAGGCAATTTAATAAAATGCCCAAATAATTTTATAAACCCTAGGTGACCAAAAGCAAGCCACCCCTAGGTTTTGAGCATTTTTGAAATTCAAACAATTTGAATTTCAATTCAAATTGCGGTATTATTTAATTTCCAGGGCACCTTTTGAATTTTAGAAAACTCCTTGGGCATGGGATTGAACCCAAACCACTTTTTAAATGATCACTATCATTTATAGGAATTTTCCAAATGTTCAAATGATTTTTGGAAAAATATTTTTATCTGGCCATTTATTTAAATTCTCAGGGCTTTTCTTTTCCCCATTTTTGAATTTCTTTTGAAATTTTCACATGATGCAAAGGGACAAGAAAGCCCTAGCACTTACCCTAGTTGGGGTTCTGACAAGGGTGCCGGGGCAGCTTCTCCAGGCATCCCCGATCTAGAAACGGCGGCGGGGGCGGTACAGAGGCGAGTTCGCGAAAACGAGATCCGTCTTAGGGGTTTCCACCCCGAGGGCTAAATATAGGCGAAGGGGGGCACCGAGAGGGGCCACAGGGCAGCCAGGACCCTTCTGGAGTCCCTGTGGTGGACCCCCTTCCCTCCTTTGGTGTTTCCGGAAGCTTCCGGGTCGCTGATTTTTTTATCTGATTTTTCCGGAATTTTTGGAGCACTTTTAATGGTCGGAAAACCTGAAATATAAAAACAGCAGAAAACAGCAACTGGCAGCTGGGTGCACTGGGTTAATAGATTAGTCCAAATATGCTCAAAAGTGTATGAAAGTTCAAGCAAATCATGGCAAAGTCACACAAAACATGCACGGAGCAAGTAGAAATTATAGATACGTTTGGGACATATCAACATCCCCAAGCTTAATCCATGCTCGTCCTCGAGTAGGTAAATGATAACAAGCATAATTTCTGTGGTGACATGCCACACAACCATATAAGGACCTTTGAGTAAAGCAATCAAAGCATGCAATTCAATTCAAGTCTTAACAAGCAAGAGTCTATATTAGCATTGACATAAGCAACAAAAGAACAAAAGGTGCAAGAGCTCTCGCTGTCCGTGACTCGAATGTCTCCAGATGGTGTTTGCGTGCAAGCAGAGGACTGGGAAAAAGAGAGAGAAAAGGTTGTTGAGAACAACTATCTACTTAAGTTTCACACTTAATCTCCTTTGGATTCTTATCTTGACTCGTCCCCAGACCACTAGCCAGGTACAAGTCAAACTGATCCACTCCCTTTCGATATTTTGAGCACTCATGCAATGGATGAGCGTGAGCAAGAAAGTTGACACCTAAAAGGCGAAACAAAAAGAAGGTGGAGGAGGAAGACAAAAAGGTGTGAAAGGCTCACATCAATGAGGACAATCATAGACGAGAGAAAGCCATATGATAGATATGATGTGAGGAGTAGGGATTGCCATGCAACGGATGCACATGTAAGCTAAAAGCTCTCCAAGGGAACTAGTGGGGGTGCATCTAACTTGCTTGCTCAAGAAGACCTAGAGCTCGTTTGAGGAGGCTCATCATTGGAATATACAAGCCAAGTTCTATAGTGTGAAGGTCCCCACATAGCTATATGCATGATGATGATCTCTATGGAGTACAAGGGATAGAGGATGAAGTACTAGTGTGGATCTCTCAAAAGGAATAGTAGTGTGCCCCTTCTCTCTTTTTATTTTTCTTTTTCTCTTTTTTCTATTTTTTTGTATTTTCTGGTGGCCTCAATGGCTCTTTCTATTTAACTCTCATTTGTCCTCTTTGGGATCTTTTGATTTTGTCCTCTTTGGGATCTTTTCCTCACTTTAGGGGCAACACTCTATATTTTACAAGAATATAGGAGATCTTTCACACTTTACAAAGGTACTCACATAAAGAAGATATAACTATCATGATGCAAATGTATGCTTCTGCCAGGATAGCATGATATGCAATGATACTAGTGCGTCATGTAGCAATGATTAGGGCAAGGCCCAACTAGCATGCGGCTCATCTATCAAGCAAGTAGCATGTATGACATGAAGATCAAGTCATGATAAGGTGGATGTTGCATGGCAATGTATCTCGGAAAGGCTATGGAAATGCCTTGTAGGTAGGTATGGTGGCTGTATTGAGGAAAGATATAAGGAGGCTTATGATGATAGAGCATATCGTGCCAAGGGTTTGGATGCACCGGCGAAGTATGCGCCAACTCTCAAGGTGAGAAAGGGCAATGCACGGTACCAAAGAGGCTAGAAAAAGTATAGGTGGGTGGAAGTGTCAACTTTCGAATACTCACATTAGTCTGAAGAACTCATGCACTTATTATCGGTAACTCTCAATCTAATCAGGAGGTTCACAAAGAGACAAGTACCCCGAGGAGGAGTGTATGGGGGTTTGGTTATCCTTGCGCATCCTCGACTCATGGTACGTGAGTGTACTCTAATATTCGAACCCTCCAGAGGTTAGTGATCCATCTAGTAGCTAGAGTTCTCAACAGGGGTTTTTTGTTTTGGAAAAACACACGGATTGCCCAAAATACGACATCTATCACTAATAGGCTCGAGCTCTTGACACCAAAAGTTCAAACATTACTCTAGTCAATACCTCAAAACTATTGCAAGTTACTACTACATAGAAAATAGCAACTTCAACTACCTACTTCTAGTCAAGACACCAAACTCAGGGCAACAGACAAACTATCTAACAAGATAAAACATGCAACCTATAGAAAGTTCAACCTAAAACAAAAGAAAAGCTCTAGAAAAACTAAAGCACTACAACTAAACAGAGCAGCAGCTAAGAAAAGAAAAAGAACAACTCACAGCTAAAAGAATAAGCATGCAAATCCTAAGAGGAGTTCTAGTTCAAGCGGAGCGTGTATCTCTCCCACACAAAAGAGTAAGCTTGGGTCTAACTTGTTACTACCGAAAACAAAGCAAAAGAAAACTAAAAATAAAACCTAAGAGCGAGACGCTCCAAGCATAGCACATAACGCATGAAGTGATAAAAATATAGTGCAACGAGAGACGAACTGATAATTGTTGATGAAGAAGGGGATGCACGGGGGCATCCCCAAGCTTAGACGCTTGAGTCTCCTTGAATATTTATTGGGGCTGCACATGGGCATCCCCAAGCTTGAGCGTTTGACACTCCAAGATCTTCTTTCATCATCTTCCATCGCGCACTTGAAAACTCCCTTCATACATAACTCATTGTAGACTGATTAGAGAGGTTAGTACCCTATTAAAATAATTTTTCCCTTACTGGAAATAAAGATATTCTTGAAGAGATACTGTTTCTAAAGATTGCAAAAAAGTTTTTTCAAAGAAAAAGCAAGCTTAAGGTTTGCAAAAGTAAAGAGAGACAAAACGTGGCAGAATCTGTGAAAAACAGAACAGCAGGTAGTAAAGATTTTTTAGGGATACTTCTGCAACTCAAATCAAAAAACTCAGAACATACGAAAGTTTCATAAATGTATAGAGCACGCTGTGTAAAAATTTCATCTCAAATATATGAACTGGGATTTTTTCATGATTTTTCTAGTCACGAGGACAGAATCTGTTTTCTGGACAGTATGTCACAACTTTTACTTCCCTTGTCGTATTAGGCTATAAAAGGCACAAAGCTTGAAAAGTAAAGATACAATGATGTTTATACAGTAGTAAAAATCATCAAGACCACTAAGAACAGAAGAAAAGATAAAAGAAAAACATAAATTCGTTGCGTGCTGCCTCCCGAAAGCGCTTCTTTAAAGCCATTAGCTAGGCTTAAAGTAGAAGATCAAGTTGTATCCATTCAACCATCATCAGGATCATCAAAAAGCTCTTCAATAGTAAAAATAGTCTTAATAGGTTTCTCAAATAAAGGACGAATGAAAATTCTTCTTGGAATATAAATCAAAAGGAGGGAAATCAATTGGAGTATCATTAAAGTTAAAGATAGGTGTCTCCTCCAAAGTCTTCACTGTTTCAACTCTCTTGGCAATGGGTGTGTTTGCTTTAGCTCGAGGAACCTTGGGGACGTAAACGAACTTAGGTTCCTTCTTTGTCGGAGTTTCATCCTTTTTGGTTTTGATTGAGGAAAAGGTAGTTCCTAGAGTTTCAATAACTTCCTCAATCTTTTCTATCCTAGAAGACTTCTCATCAAGGGATTTAATAGTCTCCAAAGTTTTGACAATTCTCTGCATGGAGTTATCTAGCCTATTCAAATTCCCTTGAATCTTACGATCCAACTCATTCACCCTATCGATACTTGGCATCTCTAGCTCTATTTTTTCAAGTTTTCTCATAATGTGAGCTAAAGTAATTTCCTCCTTAATACTAGCAACTGGGAGACTTCCAACAAGATTTTCAATAACATTAAGGGCTTCCCAAACTGGGGCCTCTATGAAGTTCCCATTGAAAGCAGTGTCTAAAAGACACCTATTCCGAGAAGTGATCCCAACATAAAAATTTCTAAGCAAGATAGTAGTGGATTGCTTCTTGGTGGCTCTTTTTTGAGAATCATTAATTCTATACCAAGCATCTTTCAAACTTTCACCACCTCTTTGAGTAAAGGTAAGTACTTCTGCCTCACCAAAGGAAAAAGGACCAGCCATAGTGGTAACTACTGACAAGGTAACAGGTATTTTTGGTATTTTTGATAAGGGAAACAAAAGTAAAAAACTGAAAGGTAAACTAACAAGACTAAAAAGCAAAGATAAAATATAGTGTGCAACTCCCCTATCTTGTAGACTGGAGTCCCCGGCAACGGCGCCAGAAAACTTGCTGATGGCAAGAGAGTGTTAATACTTTTCAAGCCTCGTTGGTTACCCCAAGTGCAGGGTGAGATATAGTGCAGCGGCAAGTTTTCCCTTGGCAAAGATACCAAGGTTCGTCTCCCGTAGGACTCCGAAGGATACAAGAAGGTGGTAAAGTGAACAATGGCGCCGAGGTTGCTAGCTTCACCTGGACCTGCACACAGATACAAATAACTTTGCTCCCAACGAGTACAGAGGAGTTGTCAATTCCTCCGGCCTTGCTGTTTACAAAGGATAAACACAAGAGATAAAAGTGGAACTGAAAGTAAAGACTGAAAGTAAGCTAAGGGTGTAAACAATAATGTGAAGATGGACCGGGGTCTCGTGATTTTCACTAGTGATGTCTCTCTCCCAAAAGACGATAAAAGTGCTAGCGAGGTAAACAAATCACAGTTGGGCAATTGACAGAATTATGAAGGCACCGCAATGCTAACTATGCTGCAAATAAAGGAAGGGCTCAAAAGAAATGGGCAGTACGCCAAGGTAAGTAGACCGAAATCCAACTGCATCTACTACGAATCATCCACCTTGAGATATCTATCCAGAACATCTCGCTGGTATGAAGTTGCGAATCCCACCCAAAGTGTAAATTCAAAGCAACAGACAACTGCATTAAAAGAACTTTGCGTAAGGTAAACAATCCTTGCACCAGCGGGTACAAGCACCGTTGTTTTATCCCTGGTGGCAACAGCACATCCTCTAGTCTCATGTTTCTGTCACTCAAGCTAGACATCAAGGGGCTGAACCCACAATCAAGCATAACGCTCCCTCTTAGAGTTGCAACAAATCACTTGGCCAAAGTAAAATACGGCAACGGAGAACATGCACGAATTTACTCAAGAACAAAATATAAAAGATAAGAACCAAATATATTACTCATCAAAATCTGAACGTAGTCTCATAATCCATCAGATCCCATCTAACTCAACATAGCAACAGCAGAAAATTACAAAGGTGTCTCGATCATGTGAGGCAGCTCACGAGGTCTCGACAGTGGAAGCACAAAGAGGGGAGAGGAACATCACATAGCTACTGGTCACGGACCCATGGTCCAAGGGGAACTACTCACGGTACATACGGGAGGCGTCCATGGCTATGGATGGTCTCCCAGAGGGGGTTCCTCCTCCCGGCAGGGTGCCGGGGCAGCTTCTCTAGGCAGCCCCGATCTAGAAACGGCGGCGGCGGCGGTACAAAGGCGAGTTCGCGAAAACGAGATCCGTCTTAGGGGTTTCCACCCCGAGGGCTAAATATAGGCGAAGGGGGGCACCGAGAGGGGCCACAGGGAAGCCAGGAGGCTCCCTGGCGCGGCCTAGGGTGGGGACGCGCCAGGGACCCTTCTGGAGTCCCTGTGGTGGCCCCCCTTCCGTCCTTTGGTTTTTCCGAAAGCTTCCGGTCGCTGATTTTTTATCTGGTTTTTCCGGATTTTTTGGAGAACTTTTAATGGCCGGAAAACCTGAAATACAAAAACAGCAGAAAACAGCAACTGGCAGCTGGGTGCACTGGGTTAACAGATTAGTACAAATATGCTCAAAAGTGTATGAAAGTTCAAGCAAATCATGGCAAAGTCACACAAAACATGCATGGAGCAAGAAGAATTATAGATACGTTTGGGACGTATCAGTTCATCATGTCCTCAAAGGTGTATGGGGGCATGATCGGGCCCTGCGGTCTTTCTGCAGGTTTTTGCCTCCGACTGCCTCCCGCAGCCCCTTGTTCATCCTGCTGCTGAACTACTGCCACCTCTCGATTGCCATATTAGGCATCAGGCTGCTCATCCTTCCTCTTGTTGAATCCTTTGTTGTTGTTGTTGTTGTTGTTGTTGTTGTTGAAGTTGCTGGGGTGTTGTTGTTGAAGTTGTTGTTCCGCGGGATCTCACGCCTCTCGCGCCGATTGGGACCATTTGGCCCTCCTGCTTCTGCCGACTGCTGCTGCTGCTGCTGTCCGGAGGACTGCCCTTGGATGAAACCACTGGGACTCAATTGGATCGGGCGCATTGCAGCATCAGACGCGGCAAATGAATTTGCTATCCTCATCAGATCGGACAAAGATGTGATCTCCTTGCGCAGGAGCTTGTGCTTCAACAATGACCCATCCAAGCAGTCGTCAGTGAAGTACTGGATGGCTTCGATTTCATGAACTCCCTCGCAAGTGTTTCTGAGCTTGATCCACCGCTGAAGGTAATCGCGAAGGGGCTCGTCCTTTCCTTGTATACACAACGCCAGGTGTCGGGGCAGACCTGGGCGCTCATACGTGTCGATGAAGTTCCGAACAAACGCATCAGCAAAATCCTTCCAGTAATTAATGCTATTGCTGGGCAAACTATTCAACCAGGACCGAGCTGAACCTTGAAGCATGAGTGGTGCATAGCGAACTGCAACACGCCGACTGCCTCCTGCGTTGCCGACTGCGGTCATATAATCGACCAGCCAATCCTCTGGCTTGACTGATCCATTGTACTTGGGGGTGTCCCTGGGCAATGTGAAGCCTTTGGAGAACTGCTCTTGCGGAATGCGTGGGCCGAAACAGGCCAGACCCGCTGGTGCGTCGTCTTCTGGCTGCTTATCTTGCTGCAGTTGCTCAATACGGTGCCTTGCATCATTGTCCACGATTGCTCGGGGACCTAGACGCTGACTCATTGCCGGTCGAGCTGACGCCGCCGGTCGCTCATTATGCTTGTTGTTAACTGTTGGCTCATCTTTCCGACTGCCTCCTACAGCCCCTTGATTCCTCTTACTGCAGTGCAAACTGCCATGTGGCGAAGATGCATGCCTCTGCTGCCAGGTAGAGCATTCGGCTGGTTTGCGCCCGCAGTTGCCCGGGCTGATTTTGATGCTACTGACCCTTGCTGCTCGGTGGACACCTTTTGGTGCTGGTTTGCTATTGCTAAGAGGTCACACATCCGGCGCGTCCTCTCTCGCAGCTCTTCTCCTTACAGGTGCTCCAGCTCGGTGGCGATCTTCTCGGCTGCTCTTATGTTCTTCACAGGAGAACTGTATGAGATCTGTGGAGCGATGATGGTGGACGATGCTGGTTGCTGGGCTCCTCCCAGCTCTCTGCCGACCTCTCGGCCCGTAGCACGAAGCTCATCTATCACTGGGGGTGGGATGACACGCTGCTTGATTCCATGCGCTGCATTATATTCCAGAACTGTTGCTTCCAGACGACGCTTTTCAGCGTCTATCTGATCTGATTGCTCCTTCAGAGCTTGATGCGCCTTCTCCATCTCGGAGTGCGCTACTGCTGGGTCGGCGTTCAGCTCCACGGGAGTAGGAAGCACATCCAGTGGGTTGCTTGTGCCTGCTGTTGCGGTAGCTGCTTCCCTCGCGGCTCGGCTGGCTAAAGTGGAACTGTGGCGGCTAGATGCTCCTGCCATCATAACCTCCGCACGGATGTGCGCAGTCGTACCCTTTGCTCCCACAGCATTCGGCCCGCCTGGCAACGGATCTGTGAGCTCAGAGAACACTCGTACCTCCTTGGGGAAGACCTCCGGAAGTGTTGCGACGATAACGCGATGACCGCCGAAAGGAATGATGACGCCGCGCGACAGAGGCATTCCTGCCCCAAACCGCGACGCGTTGTCGATGACATAGTCCCACGCTCCGCTCCTGAGAACCAGGCCGAAGGCGAAGCGTACGCGCGATGCAGATGATGGTCCCATCCAGATCAGAACTCCGGTCGACGCCTCGGCCTGCCCCATGGTGGGCGCCAACTGTCGTCGATAAGTAACGGCAGATGCCATGGGGATGGCTAAAGAGGGGGACAAACCGAGGTTGGTGTCGATGGTGCCGGAATCGAGAGTGGGGACAAACACAGTGAGACACCGCGATGTACCCAGGTTCGAGGCTCTCCGTAGAGATAACACCCCTAGTCCTGCCGAGCTAGCTATATGCAATAATTCTGGCTATAATGAATGCTCCTTGAGCTGTTTGGGAGGAAGGAGAAGAGGGTTCTAAGCACAAATCTCTCCTTGCTCTCTCTGGTGGGTGAAGTTGCAATAAGTGCTTCGTCGTCCCTCACGCAGGAGGGGTACCGTGGCTCTTATAGGCCGAGCCCGGGGTACAAAGGTAAATATACAAGGGGGAGGGCCCAGCTTCCAGTCTTAGACAAGCTAGGGTCCTCACATCGTGTTTTCCCGGATGACCCGGTGTAGACTTGGGGCTCATCATGCCGCTAACTTATAGACCTTGCAATTGAATAGTGAAACTAGGCGCTTAGACCTGTCGGCATGTCCGCGTGATCGGCGCTGGAGGAGACCGCACGCCTCTCACAGCCCGGATCCTCTGGGATTGCGCATTAAATGAGCTTGTACCAGGTGTCCGACTTGGGATTCTGCTCGGAGGTTGCCTTGTTCTCTTCGGTCGAATGACCCTAGGTGAGGCCGATTGCGCCCTCTTGGGGCAATCGGCCTTCAACCTGATCAGTTCGGCCCACTGTATGCTAAGTCTTGATCAGCTCGGCCTTGATTAAATCGGCGACCATCAGGTTGGTGATCTTTTCCTTGATGAAATGTTTCCCTTGGGTGACCCTATTCGGGAGGTCACTCCCCCGACAGCACGGAAACTTTTCAACCGTCTACTACAACAAGTTTTGTCCAGCTCCGATGAGGAAGGGCGATGACGGCGGCGCGTACTCGACGTGCTTCAGTGCTTGTAGTCGTCGCTAGATGATCTACAAATCTAGATGTAATTTTTATTATTTCTAATGTTTCGTTGTATTACCTGATTAAAGATGAATAGATTAAAAGTTTTTTCGAAAAGAAAGAAACGATTTGAGATGTTCTTCTACACACACACACGGGGGAACGCACACAGGTGAGTACGTGTACTGCGGGTGAAGGTGCACGCAAGCACACACATTACCGTCGGCGTGAAGCGTTAAAATTGCGTCCGTTTCCCTCCCTTGTCGTAAATGCTTTGGGAGTTGATTGTAGTTTTTCCCTTTCTTGTAATAGTTTAGTAGTTAAGGTTAAAACATGAATGCTGTTGCTAGCGTGCCGGCATATGTGGTTGCAACAGCAACATCAACAGCCGATTAATTACACTTCCACCTCTGCTTACACGCACGCACCTGTATGTATGTATACGGGATACGGCTCGCCTCGATCGTTTTCTTCTTTTGTGTTGGTGTTACAAATTAGTGGCCTGGCGTGGCCGCGTCATTGTCCTAACCAACTGGCCTCCTAATTTGCGAATTGGCCGGGCGTGGGCGTAGAGCTGTAGACCTCATGCTTCATTCCATTTCGTCCCGTTAGTTCAGGCAGCTCCATCACCGCGGATTATATGCTCCTCATTTCTCATCGGAGATGCGCGCGCTCCCTCCTATCCTATAGGGACGTTGTAACGGCATTCGCAAGAAAAAGAAAAAAAAAAGGGACGTTGTAACGGGCAGAAGCGCAAGGCCAAGTCTCGTTCTCGCAATGAACCGGCCGGCCGGGGGACCCCAATGCACACACGGTATTCCTCCTCCTCGTGAACCATTTCGTCGCCAAAACCAAAACCTAAGGGAACCAGGCTCTGATCAGCATGTGCACCTTTTGCTGTGAATTACTCCCATCACTATTCCCTTTCCGTGGCCCGCCCTCCCGCAGGAGCATGACCCGCCGTTTCTCAACCAACAAGATCAAAATATGTGTACATTCAGAAAAGAGTCCACACAGTTTTTTTTTGGCATCTCCGTATACTATATTCATTCAGGGACTGATACAGATATATTTCAATTGAAATCAAACAAAATAGAATAAATTTGATAGGAATTCATTCAAATTTAAATATAATTTACATAAATCAAACACACTTCATATAAATCAAATATTTTTCATAAAAAATGGTGAAATATATGCGGCTTTAAACCTAGTGTAAAACAACGCCGACGGTCTTGTTTGGTTGTCCGTGGGTTCCAAAAATTAAAGTTGCTTTGTTGTTAGCTTTGGGGCTCCCGCCGATAAAGATGCTTCAACACAGCTCCGTGGTTTCGACATAGAAAGTGTGGAAGACCGACAATTGGTATCAAGGTGTTTCATCTTCAGGGCTACCGATTGTAACACCCTCAGCGTCAGGCATCAGTAAAACTTTTGTTAATGATCAAACCTCTGTGATTAGCAAGTCTCTAATCACCTTGATCATGCCTTGTTCATCTTTGATTCCAAACAAACTCAAATTGCCTTTTGATGAATATTAAGAATAAGTGGGAATGAAACTTTGTCCAAAAATTGTGAAACCACTTTTGTAAAATCCCGAAAAATTAGTAGACCATGATAAACCAACCTTGGGCATTTATTGCAATATCTAAATATTGCAAACAAATAATAATAGTGCTAGAACAACACCTTTTGCCAACTGCCTATTAAAAAGAATTATTAAAAGATTTTATAAAAGTCCAAATCTTTTTGTGGCAACTCCTTGAGGTGAAATACTAATTGTGGAACCAATTACATATTTGGAAAAATTATAAAAATGCCCAAAAGAAAATAAAACAGAAAGACATTAAATAAAAGAAATACAAAAAAGAAAAGAAAAAGAAAAGAGCTTCTCCCTCGCTCTGGGCGTAGCCCACCACCTCGGCCCACCCCGGCCCAACCGAGCCCCCCCCCCCCCACTCATCTTCAACCTACCGTACAGGGGTATCGTGGAGGGCATCCACGGCGAGCTCGCCGCGCCCGTCGCCGTGTCGCACATCCCTCGGCTCCACCTGGCGGAGAAGAACACCCCCCGCGCCCCTGGCCCCGGAAACCCTAGCCGCCCGCCCAGTTTCCCATCGTGTCGCCGTTTCCCACTCCCTTGAGCCATTCTTTCCCCTGGACCGAGCTCCTCCGTGGGCGCCGCCGTGCACCACCGCGGCCAGTGAGCCCCTTCCTCGCCGCCGTGTTGTCCATGGAGTTGCTCGTCGTGGACTACGTCTACTAGTGCGCGAATTCGGACCAGGACGCCTCGAGCTGCAAGAATTGGAGTCGTCTTCTTCCTTTGCGTCGCTGAGATCGACGGCGAATTCCCGCTGCCGTCGCCCTCCAGCGAGCACTCTGCCTGACCCTACGCGCTCCTGGTGAGCTTGGCCATTCTCCCCATGCGCTCGCTCCCCTCCTCTCCCGCCGTAGCCCGCTCCACCATTGGAGCCGAAGCTCACCGCCGCCGGCGAGCTCAATCTCGCGGCCTGGAGCAAGCTTTTGACGCGCCGAGCGCGTCTTTCCGTTCACACTTCTTCCGGTCGTCGTTTCTCGTAGCGCATGCCCATCTTCCTTCGCTAAATCAACGTCGTCGCCATCGTCTGTGCCACTGCCGCCGCCGCGCTCGACGCCGTCGCCGTTCCGGTGCATCCCCGGTGAGTCCAACACCACAGATCAACGCGGGAGACTCCTAGCTATCGAACGGAACCAACGCGGCCCGATTTGGTGCACCACAGCGAGCGCACGGCCAACCTCGTCGGAGCTCTGTCTCCGGCGAGCTCCCCGACGGCCACCTGAGACGCTGACCGATGGGACCATTTGTCAATGGCGTCATTAGTGCTTAATGACCCACTGACAAGTGGCCCCCACCCTTGCTAATCCCTCCCTTTTAGTTAAAATATAATACCCCTTGAGAGGCTGACCAGTGGGACCAACCCCTAAATAACCCTTCAGATTAATTAGACTAGTTAATTAAAACGTGTGCCTATGACAGGTGGGCCATGCCCTGTTTTAATTAGTTAAATGATTTCTTAGAGTAATTCGACTATGACATGTGGGGCCCTCTGTATTTTTTAATTGAATAAATAGAATTATTGCTACTGTGAGTATGACATGTAGGTCCCACCAGTCAGTTACTGTTTTGGATAAAGATATGGATAATGTTTAATTAAATAATAAATGAAAATTCAGAAAATCTTTAAAATTGATTAAATCTTAGAAAATTAATATCTTTTAAACCGCAAGTCAGATTCAGAAACTTTATACATCAAATTTGATCAGAAAAATATAACGAATACGGATACTCTATCCGTATACCCACCACACCCCTCTAACTCAACGAACATCGACATCCACCCCTCCCGGCCATCTGTCCGATGATTTGTCCGGTACTGTCAAAGTATCCGGATGAATTTATTCTGAAAACGAAAGTTGTTCGGATTGTTTCAACTAGCACAGTTACACCATCCACACGTTTGTCGGATGTCCACGACACCTCCGGCATGATCCCTTCCCCCTCTGGACACCCTGTCCGGTAATCACCCAGAGCTGGCAGTTCATCCCCGGATGGACTCCCGCTCCGTGCAACATGCATTGCACTGCGTTAGAACACCGTTAACATTGCATACGTCATGCCATTCATCTGTTTGCTATGATTGCTTTATATTTACTGTTTCTTCCCCCCTTTGTTCTCCGGTAGACCCCGCTGCTACCGCCGAATACACTGTTGCCGGGTACGACTACTTCGTCGACGACCCTACCCCTACCGTCGAGCTTTCAGGCAAGCAGAGTCATTCTCTTCCCCAGATATCGCCTATCTTTTCCGTACATTTCTTGCACTAGGCATTGTTACTGCTGCTGCTACGTTATAATCCTATTCAATTGCATAGCCTGCTTTTGTCGCCCCTTGATGTACCTTCCTTTTTCCTATGCTGCCTATAATAATTATGCATTATTCAGCAGTGAGCCATGCGCATTGTTAGATAGGATTAGATAGCGACCACTCAGGGGAGTGAACACGGATACAATATATACAACTGCACAGGTACGGTACAATGCAGACACTGCCTAAGGCCCCTAGCTAGGCCCTGCCGAGCCACCATCAAGTGTGAGCTATCAAGGATTAATCCTTGTACTCCACTCGTTGACGACTATGTATAGCTGCTCTAGGTACCTGAGCACGGTTGTCCTTAAAGGTAAGAAAGTCAGGCGACCCAACGGTGCCCGCGAGCGGTATTGCGTTGTGAACGACGGGGAGGGTACGACCGACGTTACTGGCGTGCTTGGCCCCTGCTCGTATCTCGCGAGAGTTACCAAACCACGAAAGTCGAGCTCTACCAAGAGCACACGCGAGACAAGGTAAGGAGACGGTTCACCTTGTTGGTAACCGCAGAGACTTGGTGGGACGACAGGGCAGGCACCGATGTACTGGTGGTCCTGACTGCTGTCGTTGTCCGCGGGTCAGTTAAGTCGAGGCAACGATAACTGTTGTCACGCAAGTTAATTAAAATGCTAAATGGTTTGGCGGATGTCTTGAGTAGCCTTTTGGCTTGTATGCACTACCTACACGTGGGACGAGGAGTGTGGGCTCCCCTGCATCGTAGTCTCGTTCGAGGGTCTTCAGACGTCAGCAGTATCACGGGCTGATTGCCGGGGAGTGGTGTTGTCTTCTCTTGCTCGAGCGGTGTATTTGTATTTGCTTTGATTTTGCTTTACCGGCCAGTCACGCACCGTGCAGGAGTACGTTCGGGTTAGTGTCCAAAGCCCGACGTACACATGATATAGTCCGGCAGATGACCTCTCTGTTGATTGCCGAAGGATGGGCTACTTTGTGTCGGATAGCTTCGGTGGGGTGTTCCCTAACAAGGTGTACGCCACCCTGGAGATCCGAGCATCATAGAGTCACGCCAGTGCACCCCTGCAGGGAAGATTAATCTATTCGAATAGCCGTGTCCACGGTAACAGGACGCTTTACGCTGAAGCTGGATCTTACCACTACAAACTACTACTATTAACCTGTATGGTTCCGGGTTTTCTTCCTCGTCGGGAAGTTGAGGAGGGGAACTCGGAGCATTATTATTATTAATTATTACAACTTATTATTATACAATGCTGCAGCAACTTCTGCTGCATTGTTATTAAATTCATATAATTGAACTGTTGGTTGTTCTCTTCTTGTGCTGCAAGACATTGTCGGAAGATGCTAGTCTTCGATAGGCCTAGCTTCTTACGGATAATGCTAACGTAGACCGAGCTACACGTAGCCCTTTAGTTTGAACAAGCCATAAAATGTATTTTATATTATTCAAAAAGCATTGAAATTTTTTATGAATATATATACACATGTATATGACATATGTGCAAATTTTCATACCATTATACTTTCACATGTGGCGTATAAAAAAAAGACAAATATTTGATTTTAAATGGGCCTTTTTGTTGTTGGTTTTGGGCTGAAATTTTGTTTTTTTTTGTGTAGACTTCATATTACAATATTTTCAATCCAAATTTGACATGTTCATACAGAATACATATAATTTTCCATAGATTTTTTTTCGGATTTTTTCAGAACTTTTAAATATGTTTTACGATTTTTTTTTAAAATAAAGGGCTACGTGTAGCTCGGCCTCCAGAAATTCGCACTCTAGCTTCTTACCCTTATTTTGATTTCTATCTTGTAGTCCACTATATACAGCCTCCCCTTTCCATTTGATACAAATGCATAAATGCTTAGTAGCGGACGTAAGACTCGCGGGTATGCTAGATACTCACCTTTGCTTTATTTCCCCCTTTATGTTTTGCCTGATCGGCCGCTCCAGTCGACGTTGGAGCCCAGGAGAAGGAGTACCCCGGAGGCGGATACTACTACGTCGAGCCCCCCTTTGACCAGGACCAGGAGTAGTTTCGGAGGCTCCCAGGCAGGAGGCCTTGCCTTTTCAATCTGTATCTCTGATGTTATTTGTGCTAGCCTTCTTATGGAAAAACTTGACTAACTATGTCTGTACTCAGATATTATGGCTTGTGTCACTTTGTATTCGGGTCCGCGCGACCCCTCTTTATTGTAACATATTGGTTTATCCTTTTGTGTTTAGTGTTGTGCTGTGATATTCTCACTGTGGCACCCTAATCTCAGTCGTATACCCTGCGTGTATGATTACTGTACACGGATTGATTTTGGGGGCGTCACAAGTTGGTATCTGAGCCGACTGCCTGTAGGAAGCCGCCCACCCACTACCTGGTCGAAGTTGAGTCTAGACTTTAAAAAACTATTTTGCTAACTTAATGTTTGGCTTACGGGCCCACATCGATGTCACTACGTGTGATATCTATGGTATTAGGATCCTTTTCTCCTTACCTATGCTCTGGGAATCTGCTCTCTTATCCTTGCTGGTATGTTTTACAAACTCTGACATTAGGATCACGTTCTCTTGATTCCACCCGACGTTCTGGTGCTACCCCATTGATTGAGTCGTGTCGCAGGAGTTCTACCCCAGGTCCTGCACGGCGGATCCCATTCTCATTCTTGGCAGGCCGCGCGTCCTCTGGCATTAACTCCTGTGGCCAATAGTTTTCTTGCGGCGTGATTGACATAGTGGAATCTATGTCGCGTCGTGTAATCCTTACCACGGTCTGCGCGCCGCCTAGTGTGTCCTTTCTCCTTAATTTCAACGACGTTACGCTTCCCGGTTTTACGGTTGACTCTATGTCTGGATGTGTATGTCTTATATGACTAGTCCTATATATCTGCGCCTCCTCCTTGTTGCAGCTTTAACTCTTACTCGTTTCCAGCATCTCGTTAAATTTTCATCGCTGAAATACCCCTGTTAAATTCTAGCAGGATGGCTGGTCGTGGTGGTCGTGGTCGTGGTCGTGGTGCCAACGATCCACCTCCGCCACCGAACTACATGGCCGCAATGATGCAGCAGTTTCAGATGAACCAAGTGTTCATGCAAGGAGTCATAGATCAGCTCCAGAACCAGCACCAGAACCAACCACTTGTGGTTACTCTGCGAGATTTCATGCGTCTCAATCCCCCTCTCTTCCACCAACCTGAACAACCATTGGATGCCGATGATTGGCTTCGTGACATCACTCGACAGCTGGAATTCGCTAATGTGAGCACTGCTGATTACGTCAACTTTGCGTCCTATTTCCTGCGTGGCTCCGCTACTCAGTGGTGGGACACCTACAAGAGCTCGCTAGTTGAAGGGACTGTCGTCACCTGGAATGACTTCAAGACTACCTTCCGAGCTCGTTATGTCCCCCAGGCGATTATGAACCGTATGAAGGCCGAGTTTCGCAACCTCGTTCAGGGCAACAAACCTGTCGAGGCATATCAGAGGGAATTCCTCCGCCTCTCCCGCTATGCTGCAAGTGACCTCCCCAATGATGCAAGTACGCAAGAGAAGTTCCATGATGGACTCAACTAAGACCTCCAGCTTGCTCTGGCCCTGCATGTCTTCCCCGACTTTGCTACTATGGTGAACCAGACTATCACTCTTGAGACTGCTCAGGCTAAGTTCAGGGGTTCGCCGAAGCGCCCCCGTGATGTTGGCTCATCTTCGGGCACAGCACAGAAGCAACGCGTTTGGCTTCCACACAGTGTGTATCGTCCACCTGCCCCTGCACCAAGGCCGTCGTATGTTGCACCTCGCTTGCCTCCGCCCCAACCGAGACAGCCAAAGACAGAGACTGCACCCCTCCGTCCTCAAGATGGCCTATGCTTCAAGTGCCATCAGCCAGGTCACTTTTCCAGAGACTGCCCCCAGCGACAGAATCAACTGGTAGTTCACCCTGCTAGCCGCGGAAATGGCCGTGGCAACAACAGGACCCCCAACTATAACACTGGGTCTTCTGCTCACACTCGCGGACATGCTTACAACATTAATGTTGAAGAAGCTCAGGAGCAACCTGCTACCGTGATGGGTACCCTTCTTGTTAATTCAGTACATGCTACTGTTTTATTTGATTCAGGAGCATCGCATTCATTCATGTCGGAAGCATTTGCATTGTCGCATAACTTCACGGTAGAAAACATGGATCCACCGATTGTTGTCCGCACTCCGATAGGCCATTGCCACACCTCCAAGATAGTGCCCAAAACCATCGTCGAAATTGAAGGAATTGAGTTCCTTCCTTCCCCCATCCTCCTGAAGTCTTCCACCATATACCTCATTCTGGGCATGGATTGGTTGAAAGTCCACGATGCCGCACTGTATTGTGGCACCAGTTCTGTCCAAATTTTTCACCCCTTCGGCGAGATTGTTAACCACACCACCCGAATTACCCAAGATGCGGAAACACATATCTATATGATGAATTCTCTGAATATCTCACCTCTTGACGGGATTGAGAACGTTCCAGTCGTTCGTGATTTTCCCGACGTCTTCCCAGAACAACTCCCGGGAATATCCCCGATCCGAGAGGTGGAATTCTTCATCGACCTGAAGCCTGGCACCGTCCCTATTGCCAAGCGTCCCTATAAGATGCCACCTCACCACCTCCTTGAACTGAAGAAGGATACCGACGAAGCACTTCACAAAGGGTTCATTCGCCCAAGTTCCTCTTCTTGGGGAGCACCTTCGCTCTTTGTCAAGAAGAGCGATGGAACAAATCGTTTGGTCCAAGATTACCGACCCATCAAACAAGCCACCATCCAGAACAAATATCCTCTTCCCCGGATCAACGATCTGTATGATCAACTTGCTGGATCCACGGTGTTTTCGAAACTCGACTTGAGGTTGGGTTACCACCAAATCCGAGTCCGTGAAGAGGACATTCCGAAGACCGCTTTCATTACTCGCTATGGTTCATACGAGTACACTGTCATGTCCTTTGGCTTGAAGAATTCTCCAGCCACTTTCTCCCGATTGATGAACTATATATTCATGGAATACCTCGACAAGTTTGTCGTGGTTTATCTGGATGATATCTTAATATACTCCAAGAATGAAGAAGAACATGCTGAACATCTTCGTCTTATACTGGAAAAGCTTCGAGAACACAAACTCTATGCTAAGTACTCTAAGTGTGAGTTCTGGCTTCCTGAAGTGACCTACCTTGGTCACGTGATTTCCAAGGATGGCATTGCCGTCAACCCAGAACGTATCCAGGCTATTCTTGACTGGACTCCCCCCAAGACTGTCAAACAAGTCAGAAGTTTCCTCGGCCTTGCCAGCTATTGCCGCTGTTTCGTCGAGAACTTCTCCAAGATTGCCAGGCCTCTCACTAACCTGCTTCACAAAGGCGTCCAGTTTGATTGGACAGATAAATGTTAGGAAAGTTTCCAAGCCCTCAAGGACAAGCTCACTTCTCCCCCAGTGCTTGCTCCGCCTGATACCCAGAAGGACTTCGTAATATATTGTGACGCATCTCGTCAAGAATTAGGTTGTGTCCTAATGCAAGAGCGCAAAGTGATTGCTTGTGGCTCTCGTCAATTGCGTGCTCACGAAGATAAGTATCCAACACATGATCTTGAATTGGCAGCGGTAATTTATGCATTGAAGCTATGGTGACATTACCTCGTCAGTAATCGTTGCGAGATCTACACCGACCACCAAAGCCTGAAATACTTGTTTACTAAGCCAAATCTGAATCTCCGCCAACAAAGATGGCTCGAGACAATAGCCAATTTCAACATGGATATTCATTACACCCCTGGAAAAGCCAATGTGATGGCCGATGCCTTGAGCCGCAAAGCCTACTGTAGTGAACATGAAGTTCAAGTACAACAACCACTTCTGTATGAAGAGCTACGCAAGCTAAACCTCGAGATTGTTCCTCAAAGTTATGTAAATAACATGGTTATCGAACCGGATCTCGTCAAATCCGTCAAGGCTATACAATTTTATGATGATTTCATACACAAGATTAAGCGCGATATCGCCAATGGAAGACCGACACACTTCACCATTGATAGCAAAGGTGTGGTGTTCTACGAGAACCGTTCAGTGGTTACTCACAGCAAGGGCAGGCATGAGAACCTGGATATGACCCTGAAGGTCATGAAAGCGGCTCACGATACCCCGTTGTCCATTCATTGCCCGATATGTTTCTGAATGTGACGTTAGCCGTCGCGTCAAAGCAGAACATCAAAGACCTGCTGGAACTTTGCAACCACTTTCTATCCCTGAATGGAAATGGGACAAGATTGAAATGGACTTTGTCACCGGTTTTCCGCGATCACAGAAGGGTCATGATGCGATCTTTGTCATCATCGACCGATTATCCAAGGTTGCCCACTTTCTGCCTGTTAAGGAGACGATCTCTGCTAGTCAGTTGTCAGACCTGTATGTTTCCAGAATCGTGTCGCTCCACGGTATTCTGTTGGAGATCAGTTCCGACCGAGGCAACCTTTTCACCTCAAGATTTTGGGATAGTTTCCAAGAAGCTATGGGCACTCATCTGAATTTCATCACCGCCTATTACCCTCAATCGCAAGGACAAGTCGAACGAGTTAATCAAGTGCTTGAAGATATGCTTCAATCTTGTGTCATCTCATTCGGTAAGAAATGGGAGGAATCTCTTACATTTGCTGAATTCTCGTACAATAATAACTCTCAAGCTAGTCTGAAGATGGCACCCTTTGAAGTTCTTTATGCACGTAAGTGTCGAACCTCTCTGAATTGGTCAGAAACTGGGGAACGAACTCTCGTTGGTCCGGACATCATACAACACTCCGAAGATCAGGTTCGCGTTATCCGTGAACATCTGAAAGCTGCTCAGTCCCGCCAGAAAAGCAACTATGACCGCAAGCACAAGGAAATGGTCTATCAACCTGGCGAATACGCGTACCTCCGTGTCACTCCCATGAGAGGCACTCACCACTTCAGGATCAAAGGCAAGTTAGCTCCTCGCTATATCGGCCCGTTCCGTATTCTTTCCCGAAGTGGACCAGTGGCATACCGATTGGAATTGCCGCCGAACCTCTCCCAAGTCCACGATGTCTTCCACGTGTCGCAACTCCGACGCTGCTTCAAGGACCCTATTCGAGAAGTGGAGCATGATATGATCGAGCTGCAGCAAGACTTGACTTATCAAGAACATCCGAGCCGCATTCTTGATCAGTATGAATGTCGAACCCGCAACAAGTCCGTCAAATTCCTCAAGGTTCAGTGGTCGAATCATTCTGAAGATGAAGCCACTTGGGAGCGTGAAGATCGCCTTCACATTGAATACCCCGATCTTTTCCTCGCTATCGCTTAGATTCTCGGGACGAGAATTCTTGTAGTGGGGGAGATTTGTAACACCCTCAGCGTCAGGTATCAGTAAAACTTTTGTTAATGATCAAACCTCTCTGATTAGCAAGTCTCTAATCACCTTGATCATGCCTTGTTCATATTTGATTCCAAACAAAATCAAATTGCCTTTTGAATAAGTGCGAATAAAACTTTGTCCAAAAATTGTGAAACCACTTTTGTAAAATCCCTAAAAATCAGTGGACCATGATAAACCAACCTTGGGCATTTATTGCAATATCTAAATATTGCAAACAAATAATAATACTGCTAGAACAACACCATTTGCCAATTGCCTATTAAAAGGAATTATTAAAAGATTTTATAAAAGTCCAAATCATTTTGTGGCAACTCCTTGCGGTGAAATACTAATTGTGGAACCAATTACATATTTGGCAAAATTATAAAAATGCCCAAAAGAAAATAAAACAGAAAGACATTAAATAAAAGAAATACAAAAAAGAAAAGAGCTTCTCCCTCGCTTTGGGCGTAGCCCACCACCTCGGCCCACCCCGGCCCAACCGAACCCCCCCCCCACTCATCTTCAACCTACCGTACAGGGGTATCGTGGAGGGCATCCACGACGAGCTCGCCGCGCCCGTCGCCGTGTCGCACATTCCCCGGCTCCCCCTGGAGGATAGGAACACCCCCCGCGCCCATGGCCCCGGAAACCCTAGCCGCCCGCCCAGTTTCCCATCGCGTCGCCGTTTCCCCCACCCTTGCGCCATTTTTTCCCCTGGACCGAGCTCCTCTGTGGGCGCCGCCGTGCACCACCGCGGCCAGTGAGCCCCTTCCTCGCCGTCGTGTTATCCATGGAGTTGCTCATCGTGGACTACGTCTACTAGCGCGCGAATTCGGACCAAGACGCCTCGAGCTGCAAGAATTGGAGTCGTCTTCTTCCTTTGCGTCGCCGAGATCGACGGCGAATTCCCGCTGCCGCCGCCCTCCATCGAGCACTCTTCCTGACCCTACGCGCTCCTGGTGAGCTTGGCCATTCTCCCCATGTGCTCGCTCCCCTCCTCTCCCGACGTAGCCCGCTCCACCATTGGAGCCGAAGCTCACCGCCGCCGGCGAGCTCAATCTCGTGGCCTGGAGCAAGCTTTTGACGCGCCGAGCTCGTCTTTCCATTCACACTACTTCCGGTCGTCGTTTCCCGTAGCGCATGCCCATCTTCCTTCGCTAAATCAACGTCGTCGCCATCATCTGTGCCACTACTGCTCGACTCCGTCGCCGTTCCGGTGCATCTCCGGTGAGTCCAACACCACAGATCAACGCGGGAGACTCCTAGCTATCGAACGGAACCAACGCGGCCCGATTTGGTGCACCACAGCGAGCGCACGGCCAACCTCGTCGGAGCTCTGTCTCCGGCGAACTCCCCGGCGGCCACCTGAGACGCTGACCGGTGGGACCGTTTGTCAGTGGCGTCATTAGTGCTTAATGACCCACTAACCAGTGGCCCCCACCCTTGCTAATGCCTCCCTTTTAGTTAAAAATATAATACCCCTTAAGAGGCTGACCAGTGCAACCAACCCCTAAATAACCCTTCAGATTAATTAGACTAGTTAATTAAAACTTGTACCTATGACAGGTGGGCCATGCCCTGTTTTAATTAGTTAAATAATTTATTAGAGTAATTAGACTATGACATGTGGGGCCCTCTGTATTTTTTAATTGAATAAATAGAATTATTGCTACTGTGAGTATGACATGTAGGTCCCACCAGTCAGTTACTGTTTTGGATAAAGATATGGATACTGTTTAATTAAATAATAAATGAAAATTTAGAAAATCTTTTAAATTGATTAAATCTTAGAAAATTAATATCTCTTAAACCGCAAGTGAGAATAAAAAACTTTATACATCAAATTTGATCAGAAAAATATAACGAATACGGATACTCTATCCGTATACCCACAACACCCCTCTAACTCAATGAACATCGACATCCACCCCTCTGGGCCATCTGTCCGATGATTTGTCCGGTACTGTCAAAGTATCCGGATGAATTTATTCTGAACACGAAAGTTGTTCGGATTGTTTCAACTAGCACGGTTACACCATCCACACGTTTGTCGGATGTCCACGACACCTCCGGCATGATCCCTTCCCCCTCCGGACACCCTGTTTGGTAATCACCCGGAGCTGGCAGTTCATCCCCGGATGGACTCCCGCTCCGTGCCACGTGCATTGCACTGCGTTAGAACACCGTTAACATTGCATACGTCATGCCATTCATCTGTTTGCTATGATTGCTTTATATTTAATGTTTATTCCCCCCTTTGTTCTCCGGTAGACCCCGCTGCTACCACCGACTACACTGCTGCCGGGTACGACTACTTCGTCGATGACCCTACCCCTACCGTCGAGCTTCCAGGCAAGCAGAGTCATTCTCTTCCCCAGATATCGCCTATCTTTTCCGTACATTTCTTGCACTAGGCATTGTTACTGCTGCTGCTACGTTATAATCCTATTCAATTGCATAGCCTGCTTTTGTCGCCCCTTGATGTACCTTCCTTTTTCCTATGCTGCCTATAATAATTATGCATTATTCAGCAGTGAGCCATGCGCATTGTTAGATAGGATTAGATAGCGACCACTCAGGGGAGTGAACACGGATACAATATATACAACTGCACAGGTACGGTACAATGCAGACACTGCCTAAGGTCCCTAGCTAGGCCCTGCCGAGCCACCATCAAGTGTGAGCTATCAAGGATTAATCCTTGTACTCCACTCGTTGACGACTATGTATAGCTGCTCTAGGTACCTGAGCACGGTTGTCCTTAAAGGTAAGAAAGTCGGGCGACCCAACGGTGCCCGCGAGCGGTATTGCGTCGGGAACGACAGGGAGGGTACGACCGACGTTACTGGCGTGCTTGGCCCCTGCTCGTATCTCGCGGGAGTTACCAAACCACGAAAGTCGAGCTCTACCAAGAGCACACGCGAGACAAGGTAAGGAGACGGTTCACCTTGTTGGTAACCACATAGACTTGGTGGGACGACAGGGCAGGCACCGATGTACTGGTGGTCCTGACTGTTGTCATTGTCCGCGGGTCAGTTAAGTCGAGGCAACGATAACGGTTGTCACGCAGGTTAATTAAAATGCTAAATGGTTTGGCGGATGTCTTGAGTAGCCTTTTGGCTTGTACGCACTACCTACACGTGGGACGAGGAGTGTGGGCTCCCCTGCATCATAGTCTCGTTCGAGGGTCTTCAGACGTCAGCAGTATCACGGGCTGATTGTCGGGAAGTGGTGTGGTCTTCTCTTGCTCGAGCGGTGTATTTGTATTTGCTTTGATTTTGCTTCACCGGCCAGTAACGCACCGTGCAGGAGTACGTTCGGGTTAGTGTCCAAAGCCCGACGTACACAGGATATAGTTCGGCGGATGACCTCTCTATTGATTGCCGAAGGATGGGCTACTTTGTGTCGGATAACTTCGGTGGGGTATTCCCTAACAAGGTGTACGCCACCCTGGAGATCCGAGCGTCGTAGAGTCACGCCAGTCCACCCCTGCAGGGAAGATTAATCTATTCGAATAGTCGTGTCCACGGTAACATGACGCTTTATGCTGAAGCTGGATCTTACCACTACAAACTACTACTATTAACATGTATGGTTCCGGGTTTTCTTCCTCGTCGGGAAGTTGAGGAGGGGAACTCGGAGGCATTATTATTATTAATTATTATAACTTATTATTATACAATGATGCAGCAACTTCTGCTGCATTGTTATTACATTCATGTTATTGAACTGTTGGCTATTCTCTTCTTGTGCTGCAAGACATCGTCGGAAGATGCTAGTCTTCGATAGGACTAGCTTCTTACCCTTATTCTGATTTCTATCTTGCAGTCCACTATATACAGCCTCCCCTTTCCATTTGATACAAATGCATAAATGCTTAGTAGCGGAGGTATGCTAGATACTCACCTTTGCTTTATTTCCCCCTTTATGTTTTGCCTGATCGGCTGCTCTAGTCGACGTTGGAGCCCAGGAGAAGGAGTACCCCGGAGGCGGATACTACTACGTCGAGCCCCCCTTTGACCAGGACCAGGAGTAGTTTCGGAGGCTCCTAGGCAGGAGGCCTTGCCTTTTCAATCTGTACCTCTGATGTTATTTGTGCTAGCCTTCTTAAGGCAAAACTTGACTAACTATGTTTGTACTCAGATATTATGGCTTGTATCACTTTGTATTCGGGTCCGCGCGACCCCCCTTTATTGTAACATATTGTTTTATCCTTTTGTGTTTAGTGTTGTGCTGTGATATTCTCACCGTGACACCCTAATCTCAGTCGTGTACCCTACGTGTATGATTACTGTACACAGATTGATTTTGGGGGCGTCACACCGATGCTCCGTGGTTCCCACAGAGAAAGTGCGGAAGACCGACAATTGGTATCAAGGTGCTTCATCTTCGGGGCTACCGGTGCTCCGTGGTTCCCACAGAGAAAGTGTGGAAGACCGACAATTGGTATCAAGGTGCTTCACCTTCGAGGCTACCGGTGTTGAAGCAGCGGGATGCCAGCCCACATGGAACAAGGGCATCCCAGCATGCCAACAACTGCCCGTGGCTGACCTACTGTCGGCACCCCGCTTCCGACGTGAGGCAGAGGAATAAAGAAAATAACCAGGTAGGTGTTCCGCTTGAGCCTTCTGTAGGAGCACAACGTAGTCGGCCGGTGTGCAAGACGTGGAGCTGCCCCGTCGAGGAGCGTTATTGTTTGTAATCATTGCATGTACCGCCTCCGTGTTCGAATTATTGAGCCATTCGCAATCTCCTGAGCCGCTATCATGGGCTTTTGTAAAGCATCTAGTGTTTGTTAGCGGCAAGGGCCTAGAGTCGCTGTCATGGATAAAGGGCGGGATGTAGTGCATTTATGTGCAATGTGCGGGCATGGATAAATATCTAGCGCTGGCTAGGGAAGCGTAGCAACCGGTTTAAATGTGGGGTGCCAGAGTGGGTTTCTCTGTCGCCACACCTGTTTAATGTCGATAGACTGACGGACGGGTAACTGTCCCGACATATCTCTTTGTCATTCAAAAAACGCGTAGAACTGGGTTCTCGGTTGGCACGTCGCTCTGGCTACATGGACCAATCATGTCCTCTCTGACTGGGCATCATTGTCAGTTGTAGTAACCTATCGTGTCTGTGTTGTGTCGGCATCCAATTCCATTGACTAGCATGAATGTGCGGCCAACGCAATGCGCGTGATAATGTTTACCTGCAGACGGATTTGGGTGGGCCCTAGGTGTTGGGTGCGAACGTGGCAGTGGTCCGGATGCCCACAAAGCTCCTCGGGTTTGTGTTCGATTTGCATGAAAAATGACAGGCGGATCGGTATGTAGATTGATATAGCTCCGCTTGGATGGCAAAACACGTCTGAACCATGCGATGCAGATGTTTGCGGGTGGTTTGAGGGTCCGCGTTGAAGATGCCCTTACCTACCTGATATGAGCGAGTTCAACGCGGGACTATAAAATGCTCTTAAAAGTTCGAATCAGCGTTTTTGAATTATTTTTATCAATTAGTGTGGTCTCGCGTATGTCTATAGACGAGTTCACATGCTTGAATTCTCGCAGATTGGATGCAAAACTAGAGGAGATTTTTAGGATTTTCGTGTCGCATCTTTCTCACTATGTCTCCCGCTCTGTGATTTGCATCTGCTCACTGATGGTGCAGATCAGACACTCTCGTTGGGAACCCCAAATGAAAGGTGATGGTGTAGATAACAACAAATTTCCCTTGGCAAATATAACAAGGTTATCGAACCCAGTAGGACTCCACATGCGCCAAGTGGGTTGCTAGCAACGCCGGCACAAGTAATTTCTTGGCTTGGACCTGCACACAAGTACACAAATACTCTCGCACCCAACAAGGCAGGAAGAGTTGTCAATACCACTGGCTTGCTGTTTACGAAATGTTACACGAATAGGATAGTTGAAACAATAAAATTAAAATAAATTGATGGACAAACTGAAGTTGTCAAGTAAAGTATTTTTTGGAGAAGATGATGAGCTTCCATCGAGGAAGACTTCAATTCAAGATGGGGAGGATGATGATGACGTCTCTGCTAATGTTACACCCACATCCTCGCCAACTACACATATTGAATAATCGTCGGCAACACCGTCGGCGTTCCAACAAGGCAGGACAACGACCCCCTCCGCAGGCGGCGGCTCACCTCCGGCGCTTCCAGCAAGCCTCGATAAAGCCCCCTTCCCAGGCGATGGCTCGCCTCCAGCAGCGACCACACCCTCTGCAGACGGCCGCTCGCGTCCGATAGCGGCAGCTCCGCAAGTGACAACCCCCCTCCTCCTTCACCCTTCTCGCCTCTGCCCCTACCCCTCTACCCTCTCCTCTCTCTCTGTAAAGGACTAAGGCAGCGGCGTGCCAGCTCTCCCCCCAGACAATACGTGTCGCCGCTAACAGTTGCAACCGCCAGGCGCTCGGCCAAAGCTTCGACTACGACAACACACACAACCCAAACCATTTAGTCACTGGAAAAGGGACCCATGTGAAAGAAGCGGTTGTCGACCGGGTCAAAATCGATGGTACAAAGATTGGCAGCTCAATTGATTCCTAGAGATTTTACCTCTAGGGGATTAGTAAATTAGAAGATTTCATGTATCGTGTCTGTGAACGCGTTTGAACAAATTATATGTTTGTTTTAAAAAGTTTTTTTTGTGCGGGGTTTGATTTTAAAAGTTAGCGTTAAGCTGATGTTAAAAGTTGCATGGACATAACAGAACACAAGATCCCAATTTGCGTTGGGCTCCAGGGTGAGAACAAAGAGGCTTGTAGGGTACCGAAACCAGCTCAGCGACGGTGCAGGAACTCACGGGTCAGGCTGGCTTGGGAGTGGGAGTGGGAGAGAAGAGAAAAGGCGCAAGGAAAGAATCTTGTTGGTTGCAATCAAGCAAGGGTAGCAACGAAGCCCAAGCCCCAGCAAGTTAAACAAAAAAACAGACACCACCACATAACAAACAAACTAATCATTATCACTACCCCGTTGGACCCGGCCCCTTTATTCTAGCTCCTCCCCTGTGAAAAATAATAATCATTAAGTAGTAAGATAAGTTTTTGTTAGTTGATTTTTAGTCGGTGGAGGGAGGCGGCACCAATAAACGAATTAATAATACTGGTACCGCCACTTTTGCAGGGCAAGAAAACAAAGAGCAAGACTTTAGTTAATGGGAAAATGCTAATTAGTCCTACTACTACTAGTACTAGTTTAGTTTTTGTTGTGCAGTGCGGGGGGAGGGGAGGGCATCACAAATCACATGGCACAGCCAGAGCCAGGAAGGAGGAATATGAGTGGAAGCAACCTGTTAGGTGAGGTGCGGCGCGGCCGCGGCCATATGGGCAAACACGCGTACATGCTCCAGCATACATACATACACCGCAATGTGCTCGCCACCTCCACCCTAACTCCATATAAACACAGCCAAGCACCGCTGAAACGCAATTACAACCCGCACACACTTCCAACCCGTTGGTTGGTTGGATAGCTCTACAAGACAAGCGAGCTGAGCACACAGCTTCGCTCGCTTCCCTTCGCTTAGCTTGAACCCAGCCAGCCAGCCCCTCCTACCGACACTTCTCGTGCGTCCCAGCCCATAAATCCCCCCACGTACTTTACTCCTCATCTCATCTCTCGCACCTCCTCCTCCTCCCCCTCCCCCTCGCTCCACATTCATTGCTTCCCCCTCCACCTCCTTTTTCGCTCGGCACATGCTAAAGCCTGCCTCGCCCATTGCCTGAGCCTGGACAGCTTTGCTTGCTACCTTGCCTGCAATTGCTGTTGAGCCGAGCGTGAAGGAGAGTGCGTGCATTGAGGACGACGGCCATGGCGCCAGCGGTGGCCGGAGGAGGCCGCGTGCGCAGCAATGACGAGGCCGCCGCCGCGACCGCCAAGCCCGCCTGCGTCTGCGGCTTCCAGGTGTGCGCCTGCACGGGATCCGCCGCCGTCGCGTCCGCTGCGTCGTCGCTGGACATGGATATCGTGGCCATGGGCCAGATCGGCGCCGTCAACGACGAGAGTTGGGTGGGCGTCGAGCTCGGCGAGGATGGCGACACCGACGAGAGCGGCGCCGCTGTTGACGACCGCCCTGTCTTCCGCACCGAGAAGATTAAGGGTGTCCTACTCCACCCCTACCGGTGCGTCACTAAACTCTTTCCATTTCCCTCCTTGCGTGCCAATAACAGTTCATCCAACAGATTTCAGAAAAAAATAACAGTTAATCCAACAGAAATCTGTCAATTTCATACTAGAGTACTCCCTCCGTAAAGTAATATAAGAGTGTTTAGATCACTACTTTAGCTATCTAAACGCTCTTATATTTCTCTACGAACGAAGGGAATACTATTTATCAGTTTCTCTTTCGCACAGCAATTCTAAATTGGTTAAACCAACAAGCAGCACGACAGGTGCTCCTATATTGTGCAACAGTTTAACAGTCACTTACACAGCATAATTTTATCTTGACCGGTGTCTATTAAGGTTATCGATAAGACAAGTACTAGCTTGGTCGGTGTTAATCACAGTAGGAGTACAGTAATATATATAATTAATAGTACAGCAATACAGTAGTATTAAGAGTGAGTTGAGTTCCCCGAGACAGATGCACGTTAGAGGCGGGCCAATGATGGACCCAAATCCACCCCCAAAATATATAGAGAGAGAGCGCGTCCCGGTGTGGGCTGTCGGCTCGATGCGGCGCTGGCTGTTAGTTAGTCACTGCTGCGTGGGTCCTCTCTAGACGGGACGTTAGCCGTTGGGCTTGCCTGCCAGGTGGGCCCCGGTGGCCACCCTGGGCGGCTCATAACTCCCTATTTTTTGGAGTTAAATAAAAAACTGGGTGTATGTAGGGTTGGCCGCGTTGCAATGCCAATAAGAATCCGAGGTGATACGGAAATGGGCAGAGGACAGTGTACGTGCATGTGAATCCAAGCTACATCATTAAAAGCCTCTCGTCCCTAACCCCAATCCTCCTACCCGGAGGTTCGCAGTGAGAAAGTTTGTTAAGCTTTTGTGCTTCAGATAAGCATGAGAAAAGCAAGAACTGACATGTTCTTTTTTGTCACTAGAGAAACGTATGTAGTATGTTGGTACCGGTAGGTAGTATATGAGAAAGATTTCTCGGCATCGAGTTATGGATGGAGCGTGTACGTCAGTTTTTCTAGACTCAGTTTTATTTGGCATATATATGAAGAAAAGAAGAAGATTACCATGTCATGTCGTATCAAGGAAGGAGGGGAAGAAAAAGCAGAGGTGCCACCATATTAGGGCTTGTTTGATTCATAGGGTAGAAAAATCATAGGAAAAGGAAAAGCATAGGATTGCAATGGCATGGCCACTCCAGTCTTATAGAAATTTTTTTCACCAAAGTTTGTTTGATTTCATTAAAGGAATTGTAGAAAGAGGTTGGAGTGAATGTTAGGATTCCTATAAGAAGCAGTACAAAAATTCCTATGGAAAAAATTCCTATAGGAACAATTCCTATGAATCAAATGAGTAACGTAGGATAAAATCCTACAAGAATCATATGGAATTCCTATGAATCAAACGAGCCCTTAGTGCGTGAGTCATGTTGGCGCCCAGAAAAGACATGTTAAAGTGAGTTACAACTCACAAGAAATGAAATGGTTCTACATAAATAAACTAGTGGGAGTACTACCATGCTCTAATGTGAAGTCCACTCACCACAACATGTTAATAATCAATTAATAACAAAATTATTACTTCCATTAGTGTAGGGAGCACAATTAATAGTTTTAGAAGGAGGAGAAAGTTCCAACGACTTTTATGGCGCCAATAGGGAAAAATAAAACTTAGAGTGTAACAAAAAAGAGAGGCCCATTAATGGAGCAACGAATCCAGCGCCACCACCACTGGCGGTCGCGTCCATGCCCGCCCTTGCACGACGGGGGCATGTCGGTGCTCATACGAACCAACGCGGTGCCATTTGCTGCCAGCTCACACTCATTGACCCGCCAGCACCCACTTTGGCTGTCAATGATGCCCTTGTCGCCTTTTGGCATTATCTTTTGCAAAACTAAAAAAACAGCTGTCTCGTAGGGAAAAAAGAAGAAATGATGCAAAGGGACATGCCGCATGTTCCCTCCAATTATTGCTTTGCTTGCACCACCCCAATCATCGCACCTACACCCGATTAATCCAACAATATTACGCCTTTACTACTGGTACTTACAAGAGTCAGTTGAGTAGTATGAAATAACTGACGGTGACTGTGAATAATGCAATGCAGGGTTCTCATCTTCGTGCGTCTCATCGCCTTCACACTGTTCGTGATCTGGCGTATCTCCCACAAGAACCCGGACGCCATGTGGCTGTGGGTGACCTCCATCTGCGGCGAGTTCTGGTTCGGTTTCTCCTGGCTGCTGGATCAGCTCCCCAAGCTCAACCCCATCAACCGCGTGCCCGACCTGGCCGTCCTGCGCCAGCGCTTCGACCGCCCCGACGGCACCTCCACCCTCCCGGGCCTCGACATCTTCGTCACCACCGCCGACCCCATCAAGGAGCCCATCCTCTCCACCGCCAACTCCGTGCTCTCCATCCTCGCCGCCGACTACCCCGTCGACCGCAACACCTGCTACGTCTCCGACGACAGCGGCATGCTCCTCACATACGAGGCCCTCGCCGAGTCATCCAAGTTCGCCACCCTCTGGGTGCCCTTCTGCCGCAAGCACGGTATCGAGCCCAGAGGCCCCGAGAGCTACTTCGAGCTCAAGTCGCACCCCTACATGGGGAGAGCCCAGGACGAGTTCGTCAACGACCGCCGCCGCGTCCGCAAGGAGTACGATGACTTCAAGGCCAGGATTAACAGCCTGGAGCATGACATCAAGCAGCGCAACGATGGATACAACGCCGCGAACGCTCACAGGGAAGGCGAGCCACGCCCCACATGGATGGCCGACGGCACCCAGTGGGAAGGCACCTGGGTCGACGCCTCCGAGAACCACCGTAGGGGTGACCACGCCGGCATCGTCCTGGTTAGTTTCTTTTACGTACTTACTTGCACTCTCTTTTCTTTCTTTCTTACGTGCATGCATGTTGATGTTGTTATTGGAATCTTGGTTAGTTAGAGCATCGTTATTAGTGGCTAGCTGATGTGATGCCTGCTGTGCCAATCTGTGGGAGATTTGACGGAATGGACGTGGTGATAGTCCAAAGTGCAACCACCAGCCAGCCAAGCACACTTGAAGACATAACATTCTCGTGTTTTTCTTCTTCTGTTATGTCGACTCGACTGTGGTTCCACTCGGACCGAATGGTGGTTGGGATGGTCCTTTACCACCGACAGCACTAATGCATCCGCTTTATGACCCATTTAATTCAGTGGCCCTGCTTTCTTAACCTAATCATCCATCAGTTTACTCCCCAAAAATGCTACACGGGGCAATACGGACCTTTACGGAACCCTCTTTATCCTAATCATAACCCCTGATTTAACTTGGGTGGGCCAGCCACACCCTTAATCCAATTAAAACTGGCTAAAACCAACCTCACCCTATAAGGGCACTCTCAATGTTAGTATCTTAGCACGATATCATAGGCATTTTGCTTATGTGGCATAGTATTTAATGAAGAAAAAGAATGAGTTGTATCTTAGCTAAAATACAACCTTTGCACATTGCCATATGCAAAAAGCATAATTAAACCAATCACATGTATGCATGAAGCTAAAATCATTAAATAAGATACAACCTTTAAAAAATAATGCATTGTGAAGGTTGTATCTTAAGTTTTTATTGCTCCTATGATATTGTGCTAAGATACAATGCATTGGAAGAGCCCTAAAGCCTAAGTAAAAGCCCGTGACTCGTTTACTCCCTCAGCACCACTCTTAACCAGTAGTAATATTTAATCACCTTCCTAAAATTAACCATGTCTTTCAATGAACCTTGTTTTTTTACTACGTACGTACAGTACTACTCATTTGACCTTCTACAGTTACTAAGAATGGAGTGCTGACAAGTGTGGTGTGAAATGGATGCAGGTGCTGCTGAACCACCCTAGCCACAGCCGGCAGACGGGCCCGCCGGCGAGCGCCGACAACCCACTGGACTTCAGCGGCGTGGACGTGCGTCTCCCTATGCTGGTCTACGTGTCCCGTGAGAAGCGCCCGGGACACGACCACCAGAAGAAGGCCGGCGCCATGAACGCGCTCACCCGCGCCTCCGCCCTGCTCTCCAACTCACCCTTCATCCTCAACCTCGACTGCGACCATTACATCAACAACTCACAGGCCCTCCGCGCCGGCATCTGCTTCATGGTGGGCCGCGACAGCGACACCGTCGCCTTCGTCCAGTTCCCGCAGCGCTTCGAGGGCGTCGACCCCACCGACCTCTACGCCAACCACAACCGCATCTTCTTCGACGGCACCCTCCGCGCCCTCGACGGCATGCAGGGCCCCATCTACGTCGGCACCGGCTGCCTCTTCCGCCGCATCACCGTCTACGGCTTCGACCCGCCCAGGATCAACGTGGGCGGCCCATGCTTCCCGGCGCTCGGCGGCTTGTTTGCCAAGACCAAGTACCAGAAGCCCGGCCTCGAGATGACCATGGCCAAGGCCAAGGCGGCGCCGGTGCCCGCCAAGGGCAAGCACGGCTTCCTGCCCCTGCCCAAGAAGACGTACGGCAAGTCGGACGCGTTCGTGGACAGCATCCCGCGCGCGTCGCACCCGTCGCCTTACGCCGCCGCTGCCGAGGTCGTCGTGGCCGACGAGGCCACCATCGTGGAGGCGGTGAACGTGACGGCAGCCGCGTTCGAGAAGAAGACCGGCTGGGGCAAAGAGATCGGCTGGGTGTACGATACCGTGACGGAGGACGTGGTCACCGGCTACCGGATGCACATCAAGGGGTGGCGCTCGCGCTACTGCTCCATCTACCCGCACGCCTTCATCGGCACCGCACCCATCAACCTGACGGAGAGGCTCTTCCAGGTGCTCCGGTGGTCAACGGGGTCTCTCGAGATCTTCTTCTCCAAGAACAACCCGCTCTTCGGCAGCACCTTCCTCCACCCGCTGCAGCGCGTCGCCTACATCAACATCACCACCTACCCCTTCACCGCCATCTTCCTCATCTTCTACACCACCGTGCCTGCGCTGTCCTTCGTCACCGGCCACTTCATCGTGCAGCGCCCCACCACCATGTTCTACGTCTACCTGGGCATCGTGCTCTCCACGCTGCTCGTCATCGCCGTGCTGGAGGTCAAGTGGGCCGGGGTCACCGTCTTCGAGTGGTTCAGGAACGGCCAGTTCTGGATGACGGCGAGTTGCTCCGCCTACCTCGCCGCCGTGTGCCAGGTGCTCACCAAAGTGATATTCCGGCGGGACATTTCTTTCAAGCTCACATCCAAGCTACCATCGGGAGACGAGAAGAAGGACCCCTACGCCGATCTGTACGTGGTGCGTTGGACGCCGCTCATGATCACACCCATCATCATCATCTTCGTCAACATCATCGGATCCGCGGTGGCGTTCGCCAAGGTGCTCGACGGCGAGTGGACGCACTGGCTCAAGGTTGCCGGCGGCGTCTTCTTCAACTTCTGGGTGCTCTTCCACCTCTACCCCTTCGCAAAGGGCATCCTGGGGAAGCACGGCAAGACGCCGGTGGTGGTGCTCGTCTGGTGGGCATTCACCTTCGTCATCACCGCCGTGCTCTACATCAACATCCCCCACATGCATAGCTCGGGAGGTAAGCACACAACGGTGCATGGCCATCATGGCAAGAAGTTATTCGAGCTCTACGGCTGGCCGTGAGTGAGCACTCCGTTCACGGCTTGCCGCCCCGCATCCGGACAAGACATGAGACAAGAAAGAACTGAATGCATGCATGCAACCATCTGATCCAGAAGCAGAGCCCGCCAAAGTTTACATTTTTTTATTTTTTTCTTCACTTTTTTGCCCGTTTCTCTTTAGTTTTGTCCAAAAAAATGGTGTTGATTTGATTTAGTTTTAAATTACATGTGGTAATTAATTATGTACTTAATTATACATTACGCGGAGACGACTTAATTGGAGGGAGGGGGGGGGGGGTGTTGTAAGAGTTTGTACTGTACTTGCTGGACGATATACAGTTGGCGGAAGTGCGGGGCCCGTTAGGCCGAGGTGGTATTCTTTTAGTATTATATGGAAACAATAAATTTTATTTCATTAATTCGTGCACTTTATTTTGAACAATCATCTGATCTCCTTTTGAATATATTATACAATGACCATGATGCCAGTGTTAACACTTAAGAGTTGGAGATAGAAAGAGAGGTATATACGTTAAGACAAGGAGAAGGTTGTCTTATTCAAAACATTTAACTTAGTGTTCAGCCTGTCTCGAAATAGCATCCATCCTATTTTTTAAACCTTTATGGGCCCCAAAGAACTCTAGATAATGCCAGTGTTATTGTCCGCCTCACAGCCGGGGGTACGTGCGACTAAGCGCACCTTGAAGCTCTGAGCCTCGGTTGAGGAACCTATCGTCCGGTAAGACGCTAGTGAACACATCTTGCAGCAAAAAAATAGCAGCAAACTCGACATGGGCAACCAGAATATGAAGGGTTGTGGAGTGAGAAAAAAAAATGTGTGGGTAGATTGTAGTAAGTGGTTTGGGCGTAAGCCATGAGTCAAGCGAGAAGAAGGTGGATGAGCCGTCATTAGTTTGAATGAAGGAGATATTAAGGAGGTCTGTCATTTGAGGGTTGACTATTTTTCAAAGAAAGGATTGGATGTTTAGATTGTTGGAGATGTCAAGGGGTGTTTTGTTGAGTGAACCATTTAATCCATTGGAAATCGGGTTTTTAGAGGGGTTTTGCTGCAAACTTCATCATAAGGCATCTATTCTGAGGTTTGGATTTCTGATTCCCAGACACCCCCACCTGTTTAGGCTTGCACACATTATTCCAAACCATTAGATATTTGGTTCCGATGCGCGTGTCTTCCACAACCCAGAATAAGGATAAATTTCTTAATTATATTTTTAGGATTTGCTTTAACAAGAGTAGGTAGCTTTATTGAGGATAAGAGCAGGGCATATCCCTCCATAATTGCCTCCATGTGGCAACCCTTCCCATCGGACTGTGGGGGAAGAGGACCAGGACGTTTATATAATGGGCAAGTAGGGCACCGTAGAGGGGCGGGGGTCGACCATTCCAGATCTCACAACTTGTATCTCACCATTGTCATCTACATCGGAGCAATCCCAGACATGCAGGAGTAGGGTTTTACACCTCCATGGTGGCCTGAACTTGGTATCTCTTTGTGTTTGGTTGTGTTGTTCGTGCCTTATGCCTACATATCTTGCCGTCCTCACCATCGTTGTCCACGAGATCGCGAACCAATCCCCCTGTGTTTGAAATAGGATTTTGGAAGATTTCCCTTGGACAAATCTCTTCGACACCTATCTTGTAGATTGGAGTCCCCGGCAACGGGGCAAGACATTGGTGGATGGTGCTAGTAGAAAATTTCCTCAACAAAGATACTAAGGTTTATCGAATCCAAAAGGACTTCAAATGCTACAAGTATGTGGTCTCCTTCAACAGCGGCATAAATTGCTTGACCTGGACCTGTACACAAGAAACAAAATACTTTCACACCCAATGAGTTAGAGGGGTTGTCAATTCCCCTGTCTTGCTATCTACGAAAGGTTAAACGTATAAGATAGAGGAACAAAAAATTAAAACAACAAAAGGAAATAAAATAAGTAAATTGCAACGAGTGTAAATATATGACGAGAATATGGTTCGGGGTGTCATGGAATTCACTAGTGACGTCTCTCTCCCAAAAGACAGTAAATTTATGCTGGATGAACAAATTACAGCTAGACAATTGACAAAATTATGAACACACCGCAATGGTAATTATGCTAACAGAGAATGCAAGGCTCCATCATGTAGGCATTACACCAAAGCAATTAGACCGCCAAATGATCGCATCTACTACTAAATATCCATTTAGAATTCTAATCCAGAACATCTTGCTGGTATTAACTTACGAGCAACAACTATAAGCTGAAAAGTCAAAGCAACAGACTAATGCTTTAACACTCAATGCGTAATGTAAGCAACACTTGTAACACAGAGTCACAAGCACCATTTTTTTACCCTTAGTAGCAACAACACATTCCCGAGTCCCATGTTTTTTTTCACTCAAGTTGGACATCAGGAGGCATAAACCTACTATCTAGCATAACGCTCCCTCTTGGATCCATAATCTACTACTTGGTCAAAGCAATAAATTACAACGGAGAACATGCAAGAACAATCAAGAAAATAATATAAAAGAGAATCAAATATATACCTTCCAAAATCTGAACATAATCTCATAATCCATTGGATTCCAGCAAACACAACATAACAACATGGTAACTATAACATAGATGTCTTGTTCATCGAAGATGAAGACCAAGAAGAACTAATTAGTGAAGCAAAGATTAGAGAGAGATCATCATCTAGCTACTGCCATGAACCCTAGGTCCAAGGTGGAACTACTCACGGCTTATCCGGGAGGTCAGCATAGTTAAGAAAGAATCCTTTGGAGATGAATCCTCCCTCCAGCAGGGTGCTGAGACAAAACTTCTGGAGCTCCAAATCTAGGAATCGCTACGGTGGTGGAACTACGATGGCTTGTGGAAAGTGCCTCGAGGAATTTTGCAAGTAATATATAGGCTAAATAGGGGCACCGAGGGAGGCCCCGCCCGGATTGGCGGCTAGGGGGCACGACCCACCCCTTGTGTACACGTGAAGTTTAGTCAAGCTACTTTCGCCATATTCCACCGAATAACATTCATTGTTTTTGATAAGTGTTGTGTGGGTGAACCTATGATAGCACATCGTCCTAACTAAGACGAATGCACACTTACAATTAAACCCCTTCCAAGCATCCGCAAATACAAGAAAGTAATTAAGGTAAACCTAACAATAGCCATAAAGTCTTTGATCCTACACTCCCCTGTACAAAAGTATGCAAACTGAGGTTCAGGTTTCTGTCACTCTAGCAACCCACCATGTAAGACCCGATATGCGGTACTATTTTAGATTTGGACGTTTTCGTCCAAACCCGAGGACGAGTGTGACGCCCCCAAAATCAGACTGTGTACAGTAATCATACACACAAGGTACACGATCAAGATCAGGGACTCACGGTGAGATATCACAACACAACTCTATAAATAAAATAATACAAGCTGTTTAATACAAGCCAGGGGCCACGAGGGCTCGAATACAACAGCTCGAGAACACAAAGTTAGCGGAAGCAATAGTATCTGAGTACAGACACAAGAATACAAGGTTGCCTTAAGAAGGCTAGCGCAAATATCAACAACGATCGAAAAGGCGAGGCCTCCTGCCTGGGAACCTCCAAACTACTCCTGGTCAAAGGGGAACTCGACGTCGTAGAAGGCATCCGGGATCTTCATGTTGCGGTGGTTGGCATCGAGGATCTCCTGCTCCTGGGCTCCAACGTCGAATGCAGCGGCCGATCGGGCAAAACAATAAACGGGGAAAAATAAAGCAGGTGAGTATCTAGCATACCCGCGAGTCTTACGTCGGCTACTAAGAATTTATGCATTTGTATCAAATGGAAAGGGGAGGCTATATATAGTGGACCGCAAGGTAGAAATCAGAACAAGGATAAGAATCTAGGCCTATCGAAGACTAGCATCTTCCGACGAGTCTTGCAGCATGAGGTAAGAATCAGTCAACAGTTTAATATAACAGTAATGAAAGTAACAATGCAGTAGAAGTTGCAGCAGCATTGTATAATAATAAGTTGTAATCATAATTAATAATGCCTCCGAGTTCCCTCCCTCGACATCCCCGCGAGGGAGAAAACCCGGAACCAACAGTTTAATAGTAGTAGTTTGTAGTGGTAGGATCTGGCTTCAGCATAAAGCGTTCTGTTACCGTGGACACGGCTATTCGAATAGATCAATCTTCCCTACAGGGGTGCACTATTGTGACACTACACGCTCGGATCTCCAGGGTGGCGTACACCTGGTTAGGGAGCACCCCACCGAGGCTATCCGACACAACGCAGTCCATCCTACGGCTCATCAGAGAGGTCCCCGTCGGTCTACAGCCCTAAGGGCAAGGGGGTCATGGGCCTATCACCCCTCGCTCTCCGGGTCGTTGTGAGGAGGGTGAATTCCAGCGCCGTAGCGCGATCCGTCCCTGCCACAATGCTGAACTGGACGTCTTTCAGAGCTTTCGAACGAGGCTACGTCACGGAGGAGCCCATAACTCGTAATTCTCACGTATATGTAGTGCGTACAAGCCAAAAGGCTACTCAAGTCATCCGCCGAACCCGTTAAGCATTTTATTAATTTTCTGTCGAGACAACCGTTATCGTTGTCCCTTATTGAATGAGTTGCGGACAACGACAGAAGTCAGGACCACCAGTAACGTCAGTGCCTGCCCTGACGTCCCACCAACTCGTGCGGTTACCAACAAGGTGAACCGTCTCCTTACCTTGTCTCGCGTTTTCTCCGAAGAGCTCGACTTTCGTACAACAGGATATCTGTCGGCCAGGAACAGTACCAGGCCCGCCACACACCGGTGGAATACACCTGACCTGTCGTTCCGCTAAGATACCCTGCGCGGGCACCGTTGGGTCACCTGACTCCTTACCTGTAAGGACACCAGTTGATTCGAGTGCCTACCATCAAGTGAAACCAGGAGGAATCACCCTCAATGGTACACTTAAAGAGGTTCGACAGAGACATCAGCGGAATGAACTAAAGAGGAATACTCTCGTATCACCCCGGTGGTGCCAAGACACCAGCGGAATGAACTAAAGAGGAATACCCTCGTATCATCCCATTGATGCTACGCTACTGAGCCGACGAGAGTGAAATACGAGTCCGTCCACTCGTAAGTCAAACTCGAAGCGACTCGGCAGAGTCTCGCCGTTGTAGGTTCCCTAGGGCGTCTGCATTGATCCGTACCTGTGGCAGTTATAATATTTTGTAATCCGCGTTCACTCACCAGAGTGATCACAGCCTGCTATTCTAAACCTAGCTAACAATGCGCAGGGCTCACTGCTGAATATTATAGATATTTATAAGGCAACATAGGATAAAGAAAGGTACATCAAGGGGCGACAAAAATAGGCTATGCAATTGAATAGGATTGTAACGTAGTAGCAACAACATATGCCTAGTGCAAGAAATGTACGGAAAAGATAGGCGATATCTGGGGAAGAGAATGTCTCTGCTTGCCTGGAAGCTCGACGGTAGAGGTACGGTCGTCGATGACGTAGTCGTACTCGGCAACGATGTAGTCGTCGGCAGTGTCGGGGTCTATCGGAGAATAAAGGGGGAGAAACAATAAATACACAGCAATAATAACAACACAAATACAAGACATGGCAGAATCATGGTTAACGGTATTCTATCGTAGTGCAAGGTGCTTTGCTCGGAGCGGGAAATTATCCGGGGATGACGCATCAGTACAGGTTGATTACCGAACAAATGATCCGGAGGGGGAAGGTTCCATGTCTGTAGTGTTAGAGACATCTGACAGACATGTGGATAGTGTATCCGTGATCGTTTAATCATTCTGAGCAACTTTCGTGTTCAGAATAAATTCATCCGGAAAGTTTTACCGGCTCCGGGCGTCTGACAGACAGATGAACCGGAGGAGAAATGTTCCACATTCGGTATGTTAGAGGGGGTGGTGGGTATACGGGTAGTGTATTCTTATTCGTCGTATTTTTCTGATCAACTTTGATGTATAAGGTTTTTCCATCTAAGTTACGGTTTCAAAGATATTATTTTCTGAAGTTTTAATCATTTAAAATCATTTTCTGGATTAATTTGATCAATTAATCTAACATTATCAAGAATAGAAAATTTGACTGGTCAACCCTGACAGCAGGGACCCACATGTCATTGCCTTAGAGTTAATATAGTTTAAATAAATTAATTTAACCAGGGGGAGGGCCCACTTGTCATTGCCTCAATTTTTTATTAGCATTTTAACTAAACTAAATTAGAGGTGGGGGTCCCACTGGTCATAGACACATGAGTTCACGAAGAACTTTTAATTATCCAAGGATTAACTTAAGCTACTGGGCCCACATGTCAGTCTAACAATTTTAAGTAAACAGTTTTATATCTAATCAAAAGGCCTTGGGCCCACATGTCATTGGCTGTTAGGCTGGGGTTAATGTAACAGGGGGTTTAGTGGCCTATTAAGCCGGCCATGGCCGTGGCCACTCAGGCCAGCGGCGGCGCGGCGAGGCAAGCCGGTGGAGGAGCCACGGTGGGCAGGGGCGGCCGGCCGCGGGCACGGTCGGCGGCGCCGGTGCGGGGCTGGGCACGACGAGCCGACGCGACGAGCAGCGCGGCGCGCTCGAGCCGGCCGGTGACCTGCTGCGGCGGTGCGTGGGAACGTACGCAAGGTGCGGCCAGGGGTGCAGTGCGCGCGGCCAGGGCACAACCAGAGCGCTGTGGTGAGCACGGCGAGAGGGCGCGGGGGCGGCACAGGGGGAGGGTTGCGAGAGAGGGGGGGTGGACATGGCCATGGCCATGGACATGGAGCTCACAGGGGAGGGGGGTTCATCCCGGCTGGCCAGTGGTTCCGACGACTGGGGCCTATGCGAGGGCGTCGACAGAGGAGGCCGGGGGAGGCCGAGCTTGGGGGAGGAGGGCAAGCCGGAGCAGAGCCGGGGCGGCGGCGCGGCGACGTTGCCCCTGGGGGCTCCTGTGTTGGGGAGGAGAATATGGAGGGGCGGCGCAAGGGGGGTGCCACGGTGGGGGGGGGGGGGCAAGGCGGCCGGGGATGGCCGGGGCTTGCCGGAAACGGGCGGCGGCCGGGGCGTCTCAGATGGGATCGAGGAGAGGGGCGCACATGGTGGTTCGTGCGTGAGTGGATGGGGAGGGAGCAGATGGCCATGGCGTTGGGAGTAGGTGGGGGAAGGGGCAGCGAGGGTGGGCTTGCTAGGCCGGCCTGGGCTGGCTGGGCACTAGGCCCAGTTGGCTTGGACCGCTTTATTTATTTATTTATTTATCAGTTACTTTTAGTTAATTCTTTTAGCTAGCGTTATAATTTTTTAAAATATAGGACTGGCTCCAATATTTCTATTACCCTTTAATATACCGATTCAAAAGGTTTGGGATTCATATAAAATCATTTGAATTTTTGTTTTATTTAAATGGGATAAATGCCACTGATTTGACATTGTTTTGATTTGATTAAATTAGTAAAACATTTTAATAAACTCCCATTTCATTTTAATATGACCCACTGATATTTAGGCATTTAATAAAATTGTTTGAAAAATTTTAGGGCAAGGTTTTATTGTCACTTGGTTTTTGAATTTTTACTCGGGTTGAATTTGAACAAGCTTTGATCAAGGTGATCATACAACTTAATCAAGGTAGCTTGGCATTAACCAAAAGTAATTACTGTTGGTGAAAACCGAGGCGTTATAACGAAGCACATATCGGAACCACCGCAACATATGATGAAGCCATATTTCTCGGATTTCAACATGATATCACAACATTACAGCTACAAGGATACAACATCTCATACAATCGGCATACAACGGCCTTAATACAATACATCAGCGAAAGATATATGTCTGAGTACAAACTACAATCAACTGCCTAGTGGCAAAGAGAAAATCATCGATTCCCATAACCACACGGGTCCAGGCTCTCCGCCGGGATCCGCCTAACTAGGTGTCGTCGAGTCTCCATGTGAAACATCGATCACCATACCTGTTGTCGAGCAGGAACCCTGAAAAGAGTTTGGGGGTAGTATCATGAGTACAGAAGTACTCAACATCCAACTGTAGTGGTCAACTGACCCAACAAGGACTTGATCACTCGTCATTCTAGGATAACTAGTAGTTTACGGTAAGGATGTTGTAAGTGGTGAGGTTGCTGCCGCACTAGCATTTATGAGGTGGCTAACGATCTAGAGAGTAAGATGAGAAGCCAAGCATTCGATGAGGAATCGCCTCCAACAAGTCTTGCTATCAGCTACTTACGCAAACATAACACCTATCCTATCCTTGTCCTCCTCTTTCATCCCCGGATGAAGAAGAAGCAGTCAAGTCACACACACATTGATCAAGTTATTAAGATTATCTCAGTTGTTGTTGTCTATGAACAAGGAGTAGGTCTCAATACGTCCATAACCGTGGACACGACTTCTCGAAAAGATTTAACCCTGCAGGGGTGTACCAACTCCCATTACAAGGCTCCGCACGTACGCCAAGCTCTCTCAGTCGGGCCCGTTAAAGACACTCATTGAAGAGTTGTTCCGAGAGAACCGGACGTCATATTCCCTCTAACTAACAACGAACCAATCCGGGTGACCCCCGGTGAGTCGACCTCCAACTCAAAAGCTGGCCGCACTCTCGAATCGGTCTCTATCGTATGTCGCAGGTTTGCATTGCCGGTTAATTATCACATGAGGCCGGATCTTCAGCTGGACAGGTTGACCAACTAGGAAACCATGTCTCTGCTGTCCCAGGTTGTTTTAAAGAATATCTGCCAGGAGCGACCCGACAGACACACACACGGTTTTCAAATGGTAAATCAGCTTGGGCCACCACTAGAAATGTTTGAAGCTTGGTAGGTAAGAAAAGGGGACCCCATAAAATCCCACACGTGGTTAGGCACGCTCGCCAAGAGACACAATACCCGGAACTCGGGTCCTAGGTGACTCGAATGGAACAAAGCATCGGGGTGGGATAGCCTAGACCTTCCATCCTTCGTCGAATATAGTCAACATTATAATAATCATATCATCCAAAACAATATAATAATGTGATAGCCCAATCCAAGGAGTAACAGGGTAACATTCGTAGCATCCTAAGCATGCATACTAAGCAGGGACTGGGCAACGAGCAATAGTAACATAGCAGTACATGGTTTGCTGGGAGTGGTCATGGCTATATTGGTTTAAGAGAGGCTGTAAACATGTGGTAGGATCAAACATCGAACCTAACATAGAGTAGCATGCAAACCGCTGGTTATAATAGAATGGATCATAAGTAATGTATAGTCCTTGCCTGTTGATAAGCCGGGTTCCGAAGGTGTAGTCGATCGCAAGCTCGCATCGTCTCCGAAAGTATCCGCGGGAGCACACAAGAAGGAAACACTGGAAAGACAATCAACGGAGATACCACTATCACTATGAGCAACACAAGCAAGCAATAAACAAACAAGAATGGGCAAGTATGATGCATGTCATTTTAATAGCATGGCATGAACATGAGAATACACAAGTTTAGATGAAGCATCGGGAAGCAAGGGTGCAATGCTCCCGACAACCTTCTTATGCATTATGTAGGTGAATTACGGATTCGAATCCTTATGTTATAATTGTTATAATGCATGATCATGGCATATGCAAAAGACTAGAACATAACATGAACAATAATTTCCCACACTTGAGAACAAACCTCAAGGCGGGATTCCCTAACATAACATATATGAAAATGGCATGGCATATTATGATGCAAATCATGCAAGCAAAGAAATAAAGAGCGAGACAATGCCGCCGGAAAGCTACGGTTACGAAAGAACTATGGTGCCCGAAGCACAACAAGGAAAAGAGCGGAAGGATTCCATCATGTGCAACATATGAGGGGTATGTGCAAGAGGCACCATCACCAAATAATGCTAGCTCAAATGGAAAAATGAACATCACCATCTTATTCCTAATATTTTTCTACCCCAAAATCACGTATGGCATGATATAGTTGGGGCAAGGATGCACATAGCACAAGCAAATGCAAAACATGGCAGATTTGAAAGAATTCGCAACAAACTCAAATGTCGAGACCCGGGGTTAGCGTATGCAAGTCCCGCTACGACATAGTCATATGGAGAGCCGAGAACCGTACCCACTTGTCTAAGCAGACAAGGCTAAGCACAGAACGTTCTCGGAAAGTATCGTACGTGAGGGGTATCCCATCCAGGCTGGATGATCAACTGAGATGGGTCCTCATCGTCCGCACACAAGTCTAATGATATGGGTGATGAACTCCCATATTCACAGACAAGTCGCCTCAACCGTACTATCGACTATCTCATAACTCTTACATAGACTTACTCCAGCCCGATCACTTAGTCGGGGTCTAGGGCGGGCTCGATCATACATCAAAGTGTGCGCGAGACAGAGTCTCGAACAATCGCATCGCGATGCCCCAAGCTGCGCACATCTAAGGGCCACTTGGTGTATAAAAGACCGCCAGCCAGATCACAACTAAGGTCTCGAAAACCCATACTAAGACATGCATGTTATAAACATACACGCAGCACACATGTCTAGTATGAACAGCAGGTATCATTGCAATTCTCTACAATGTATACATCTTTATTAATAACTCTTACAGAGTGCACACAGAGATCACAAGTCTGTGATCCAACATTACATCAAACATGCGGAAGCAAAGTAGTTCTGAGTACAGACAAGTTTAACAAATGGCTTAGAGAAGCCTTATCTAAAAACAAGCCCTCCACGAGGGAACCAGTCGTCTGACTGGGACTACACTATCTTGGTCTTGGTCTGAGTCTTCAATCTTCGAGCTTCAGGTAGAAGCCACCATCGGGGTCGGTGGGTTCATCTAAAACATAGAATAAGCAAACGTGAGTACAAAGTCGTACTCAGCAAGACTTACATAGGAGCTATACTACTCATGCACATGTATCAAGGTAAAGGGAGGTGGGGTTCAATTGCAGAAGTGTCAGCTTTGACTTGGCTAGTCCTGAACTACGAGTACCAGACTTGAGGTAAGAAGCGTACACGAGTCCACTACATCTCTTCAACCAATTACACCACTATGGTTACTTCCTCGACTTCCCCACGAGAAGCACGCCATAGCACCCACACTTATCTTGGTGTATTTTAGAAGTATCCAGGTCAAGTTGTCTAATAATCGAGCACAGCTCTCCAAGCAGTCCTTAACCGCGGACGCGGCTATTCGAATAGTTTGCTAACCCTGCAGGGGTGTACCGCTACACACACGTGTCATCAGTCACCGCCTTTTGCGTCTCACCGTTCAAGAGGTGACAGCGAGGATGCCACCACAACACTTCGCCCACAGCTCCGTTCTAGTACAGAGAGTCGCCTATCTGAGGGGGATCCGTATGGAAGTCCGGCCGAGGTTCCAGTACAGCCTCAAACGATGTGTGCAGGGTCCCAAGCCGGTCTTGAAAAGCCGTTCATCCACTTCGCAGACCGTGCCACAGCCCTACCAGAACTCCGAACTACCGCGACTCTTGGGGTTCGAACGGGGTGAGGTACTAGGATGAGAGGGGTCAGTGAGCCCAATGTGTGGTTGTACTCTTCTTCTTGGATCACCACACAAGAACTCGGACTTAAGGCGGTGTTCAACGAGACAACCCACTGTGTACTCCTACACAACCTCTCATCGTTCACCTTGTATTAGGGTAGATTCACCAACACATTTCACTTTCATCAACACCATGTTCACTACCATCCCGACTCAAATCAAAAGCAACCTCATTGTACCACTAAGCATGCAATAAGCAGTAACAGTTACAGGGGCCACATGATATCAACCAACTCCTACATCTGCTAGGATTGTGGTTTGCTTACTACTGTGACAAGATGATAGGTCATGCAAAGGATATGGGTTCAACTATGCGGTAGAATCGATACAAGGTGATCTCCTAAACATGCATAAGCGAGACTGAGAGGGAAATGGGATTTTATAGACATGATCAATGGGGGTTTGCTTGCCTTGCTGACGAGGTTCAGTCACGGGGTCTTCAACGAAGGGGGTGATCTCGGGTTCCGGCTCCACTTCTATCAGCAACATGACAATCATAGGATCAACATAATGTACAATGCACAATCACATGAATAAGATTGTAATGGTGATGTTCAAGGTACTGATGTGTTGAGCATTCCATTTAAAAGGAGTATATTGCATTTGAAATGCAAATTCAAACTCCATTTGATTTATCGATGATTTTCAAATACATTTAAATGCATGAAAGTTCACTTGAAAAGTTTGATCATGAAGTGATGTGGTATATTTGAGATAAAGCTTCTGATGTGTGGATGAAACCATTCAAATTAAGTGTGTTGCAAAGTCAATTGCAAAATCACTCCAAATTTGAATTTGAAAAGGATCCATATGCATGTTTGCTACTGTTCACCCATTTTAAAATGGTCAAACATAGAAAGAAGTTGCATATTCATAATCCTTGTATTTTTCTGATAATTTTAGACATATTATTTGTCCAATTTGGAGTTAAGATTAAAAAGTTATTGAATTTCAAAGGTTAAAGCATTTTCTGGAATTCTTTTAAAAAGGAAAAAGACTTATTGCGTCAGCATGAGGTCATGCTGACGTGGGGGGGGGGGGGGGGGGGCTCTGACCAAGTGGGCCAGCCTTGTCAGTGGCTCAGGGGTTAACCCCGTTTTATTTATTTTAAACCGTGTTTAATTAGAGGGACTGGGCCCACTGTCATAGAGAGGAGGGGGGATTAGTGCTCTGGTTTAGAGGCTCTAATGGTGGCTGTCGCTGGCGACACTGCAGATGCCGGAGCTCTCGCCGGAGTAGTGAAAAGGGCACGGGGGAGGACTCGGAGGGCACGGGCGTGCGCGGCGTGAACTCGCGCGTCTGCTGGTGCCATTGGGGTGCCACGGCGGGCTCTGTGGCGACGAGGGCGTCAACCGCGGCGGCAGGCCGAGCTCTGACCTCGCCGGAGTCTAGCTCCAGGGCGCGAGAGGGGGCGGGGTTAGGGGCAAACGGACGGGACACTCACCCTGGGCGCGATGGAGAAGACGGCGGGGCTGGAGGGTGCTCGAAGACGACGAATTCGGAGGTCTCCTCCTCGGCGGCCGGCGGTGGAAGCTCGAAGCGGGCGTCACCTGCAGAGGGGCTTGGCGCCAATTGACGTGGGGGATTGACGGAGTTGACGACGCCGGAGCTGGCAGACAACCTTGCACCGGCTAGCTTGGCCAGTGGCCACGTCGGGGCACGCCGTGCTCTGCGCTAGGGTTCGGGGTGCTCTGGTTCTCGTCGCCGGAGAGGAAAGAGGGGGTCTGGGAGAGAGCTGGGGCGCGAGGAAGGTGTGTGGCAGTCGTGCGAGGCAGAGAGAGGTGAGGGGGAGGCCTAGAAGGGCCTGGAGCCTCGTCGTGTCGTTGCCGTGGCCTCCTCTGCTCCAGCGAGCAGCTTGGAGGGGCGGGGTAGAAGACGACAAGCTCTCTGGTGGTCTGGGCCGAGGCGACAGGAGGTGGGCCTTCGCCTGTGGCGCAAGGTAAGCCCCTTTTTCTTTTTCTTTTTATTTAATTCTGCTTCTATTTTGACCTAGCTAATAAAATAGCTAAGTATTTTTATAAATGCCCAAATTAATTTATATGGCCTCATAATAAACAGAGCTAGCCACATAAAATATTTGGTCATTATTAAAATTCAAAACATTTGAATTTTAAATCAAATAGGGGTTTATTTAATTTTTCAAGGCATTGTTTGAAAATTAGAAAATTACATGAGCATGGGATTGCTCCCAAACCAATTTTAAAATGATCAGCCTCATTTATAGGAATTTTCCAAATACTCAAATGATTTTTGGAAAAAGATTTTTATCTGGCCATTTGATTTAACTTCTCAGGGCTTTTCTTTTCCCCATTTTTGAATGTTCTTTTGAATTTTTGCATGATGCAAAGGCACAATAAAACCCTAGGACATACCTAACTTGGGGTTGTGACATCAAAAAAGTGGGAAAACCTGCCTAAATGGCGCCCACGGGCAAGATATAGCACTGGGCCAAGCAGACTACATGTAGAAGCAAAAAGAGATAAAAAATGGGGGCTTAATTCGTCCCTAATGGAAATCGAACTAGGGACCTCCTGGATGGAATAAAGCAGACTACACGCAGCAAAAAAAAGAGATAAAAAATGGGGGCTCAATTCGTCCCCAATGGAAATCAAACCAGGGACCTCCTGGATAGAATAAAGTGGCGGCTACCATTGGACTATGAGGGAATTTACAGTAGAAGACGTGAGTTGCGCAACTAGTACGAACTACGACAGGAACTACTGAAGAAAAGGGGGATTTAAACTGCCCCGAGAGGGATTCGATCCGAACACCTGCCGGTTACAACAGACACGCTCGCACCACTGGGCTACGCATCAATTATAGAACGAAATAGAGACTTAGGAGACATAACTCAACACCTAGGTGTTCACTGAATCTTATACAAAAAACAAAGGAAAAAGGGGCACCTTGTGCGATCGGGAATTGGATCACACGCCCTCTCGGCTGAACCACAAGGGCGCTACCACTACGCTACGTTGAATTGCTGGACAAACATGGGATTCAACCGTAGATAAAAACCTATGGAGCGAGATCTGAAACTGAAAGCCAAACGCATGCGAAGCCTGACGAAACTGAACCTGCCGCTGCACAGTTCGGGTTCAGTTTTCCTGGGCGACGACGAACAAAGGAAACAGCGAGGCCGGGACGATTAACAAGCTACACGCGGGAGAGAGAGGGGAAAGGCAAGCGCGGCTCACAAGGGGATGGTCGAGGGCGTCGAGCAGGGGCTCGGCTAGGCGCAGGGAACATGCTCGGAGACGAGGAAGAAGACGTCGGCGGAGGAGGAAGACGGAGCCGATGACGTCTTAAGGCATGCCGGCCTCAACCTGTGTGTTCAGGGACGACGTCCACTCCCGCGGCTTTGACGATCGGCTTGGGAAGGGGTGCAACGAAAACGAGGCCATGGACCTCCTATCGATGGCGGCTGCAGGGGAGAGAAGGAGAAAAAGAGAGGCGAAGAGAGGAGATGGCGGCGGAGATGGGGAGAGGAGAGGGCTACGGTTCGAGAGGAGGGGGCGAGAGGGCTTAAAAGGGGCGAGGGAGAGAGGCTGGAGGAGGGGCTCCACCTCTCCTCTCTGCCATGGACGCTAGCGAGGGGAGGGGGACCAGGGGGAGGAGAAGAAAAGAAAAACGGGGAGCTCATGGGTTCGGGAGGTTGGGCTGGATTGGAAGGAGGATGGGCTAGGAATAAGAATTGGGCCCAAGGCACTGAAACAATTTCTTTGAATTTAATCTTTTAACCAAAAGACAACAGGAAAGATGCAAGAAAAAAAATAGAAAATAATCCTTTTAAGTAATCAGAAAAATGCTTCCATTTTTATGTCACATGGATTATGGCAAAAAAACAAATGTGCAAATTTTCCTCCCCAATGGGAAAAAATGCAAATTTATATGGAATTTGCTAATTTTTGTCTGTTACACACCATAAGCATCCTTAATACAGAATGCATTACCTTAGGCCCTCAAGAGGTGAAGTGCTATGTAGTCGACATTCACATGGCGCCACTAGAAGAATAGCACCACAACTTAAATATCGAACCAACCAATATTACTTAAACATCTTATGACTACTTTCAACAAGACTCTCCCATGTGCTCAATAACTAAAGGAACTACTCACAAGACATAAAATAGATCATTATCAGAGGTGATAAATATATGACGAACAATATGTTCATACCAAGGATTCACCAACAAAACTTAATAGCATCAACCACAACGGAGTAATTAACTCATGTAAAGTGAATGGGATGAATTGCACAAGATACAACCCTAATTTCAATGGTAGGATGAAATGGGATGGATATGTGATGGTGCTGATGTTGGGAAATATGTTGATGATGATATCGATTATGATCGTGATGATGATGATGACGGTGAGGATCTCCCGCTCCGGGAGAGGGTTTCCCTGGCAGAATCTGGCTGCCGGAGAGGTCTTCTTCTCTCTGCTGGTTTTCGCCTCGCAACGGTGACAAAAGGATGATCTGATCTGCCCCCTGAGGTTTTAGGCCGAGAGAGGTATATACGCGAAAGAGGGGATCCCGAGGTGGGACCCACCACCTAGTTGGCCAGAGGGTGCGGCCAGGGGGTCGCGCCACCAGGTCACCTGGCTGCGTGGTGGCTCCCTTTCGAGGCTTCTTCTATCTTTTGGCTTCTGCTACTTAGAAAATGTGTTTCACAAAATTGCAGCCTTTTTGGTACCGTGGAAGTATGCCCCCTTGATGTGTGATTTTCCGGTTGTTTCCTGACTCAAACAATCGATCTCTGGGAAACTATAAACTGTGCAAAACAAGGCAAAACATCATAAGAGATGCATCATAATAAATGACATATCAGTGAATAAAGGTAAATTATGATACAAAATAGTGATGCAAAATGGATGTATCAACCACATCAGCCGTAGTGAATCCAGTTGAAACATAAATAGATTTTAATAAAATGTCAACTTACCACTAGTTTCATCGTCAAGCGTACATTAGAATGGAAGGTAAGATGTGCAAAAATTCATAAGAACTTATCCTCCATGAGACCAGTTATTTGGCACTACTAATTATCAACAAACTATTCATGAATTAACTAAACATCTTACCTTCCATTCTAATGACCATATAAAAACAAGATGAATTTAGCAATGTTTGTGAACTGAAATCTGCAATAACTAAACCAAAACAAAAGATGTCATTTGTTAGCCTATCCCACAATATAGAACGATAGATGTTGCTAATTCTTAAATTTAAGAACATTATGAGATTTTTTTACACATGAAGCTCACCACAGTGGCTTCATTGCACAAATCTAGCATAAATGGGCATGAAAGTAGAGAGATTGATCAGGAATTGAGGAGAAGAAGGATTGGGAAAACTCCGCGAACTCTTCTATTTTCTGATGATGACCCTAGTTGAGCTCCTCCTGCCTCGGCTTACCTTTCCGATCCATGAAGGAGGGATATGAGAGTGAGTGTAGAGAGAGAGGAATTGGAGGCAAACCTAACAAGTTCGAGCTCCTGGTGATCTGTCCAGGGAGAGGCGGGCGACTGTGTTGCCAATGAGGTGCGGCGTTGAGATTTATCACCTCCAGCATCGATGGGGTGGCGGGTGTCAAGGTCGCCCGCGGGGGTCACATGATGGATTTGAGGAGCACCTTCTCATTTTCTCGCCTTCCAGTTCGTCGCTCACTACAGAGCCGTTGTTGAGCACGGAAAAGGAGGGGAGGGAGGAACAGAAGATAGTGGGGAGACGGTGTGGGAGGGGAGGATGGGGAAGGGTGTGACGCCCCCAAAATCGGACCATGTACAGTAATCATACATGCAAGGTACACGACCGAGATCAAGGACACACGGCATGATATCACAACACAACTCTAATAATAAAAATAATACAAGCTATTTAATACAAGCCAGGGGCCACGAGGGCTCGGATACAACAACTCGAGATACACAAGCCAGAGGAAGCAATAGTATCTGAGTACAAACACGAGAATACAAGTTTGCCTTAAGAAGGATAGCAAAAAATCAACAACGATCGAAAAGGCGCAGGCCTCCTGCCTGGAAACCTCCAAACAACCCCTGGTCGTCGAGGATCTCCATGTCGTAGAAGGCACCAGGGATCTTCACATTGTGGTGGTCGACCTCGGGGATCTCCTTCTTCTGGACGCCTCACGTCTGATTGTAGGTACCGGGTATATAGAAAACAAAGGTAGAAATAAAAGCAAGGGTGAGTATCTAGCATACTCAGCGAGAATTAAACCCAAGATACTAAGCATTTTTGCAATGGTACCAACATGGAAGGGGAGACTATATAGTGGACTGCAAGATAAAAGTACCAGGGTAAGAGGGAATGAGCTAGGCCTATCGAAAACTAGTATATTCTGACGATTCTTGCAGCACAAGAAGAGAACAACCAACAGTTACATATAAAGCATAAAGTAACAATGCAACAGAAGTTGCTGCAGTATTGTATAATAGTAAGTTCTAATAATTATCAATGCATTCGAGGTATCTTCCTCGACCTCCCTGCGAGGAACAAAACTCGGAACCAACAGTTTAATAGTAATAGTTTGGAGTAGTAGGATCTGGCTTCATCATAAAGCGTCCTGTAACCGTGGACACGACTATTCGAATAGATTATCTTCCCTGCAGGGGCTACACTACTGTTACCCTACACGCTCGGATCTCTAGGGTGGCGTACACCTTGTTAGGGAACACCCCACCGAGGCTATCCGACACGACGTAGTCCCACCTAGGCTCAACAAAGAGGCCATCTGCGGGTCCAAATCCTAAGTACACAGGGACTTTGGACCCTTGACCTAACGCACTACAGCATGGTACGTGACTGGCCGATGAAGCAGACCCACCTCCCACTATCGGAGTAGGTGGTCCAATCCCGGCAATCAACCCGTAGTACTACTGACGTCTGTAGAGCTTTCGATAGAATGTACGCCACGGAGGGCCCAGACCAAAATTCCACGTTGAGGTAGCGCGTATAAGCCAGTGGCTACTCAAGTCATCCGCCCGACACAATTAGCATTTTATTATTATCTCGCGGGCAACCGTTATCGTTGTCCCGACTAGTCAACTCAACGGACAACGAACAACAGCCAGGACCATCTCCCATTAGAAGAGTAGGTGCCTTCCCTGTCGTCCTGTCAAAGCTCGCGGTTACCAACAAGGTGAACCGTCTCCTTACCTTATCTCACGTGTGCTCTTTGAGGAGCTTGACTTTCGTGGTTTGGTATCTCACGGCCAACGAGCAAGGACCATGCCCACGATGGTATCCACCTGTCCTACTGTAACGACCCAATTCACATAGAATTGAAGTCTCTGTGCTCAAGTGCCAATCCCTGGATATTACTCGCTGGCACACACAGTATCATAGATGTATATCAAAGTACAAGTGCATCATTATTACAATGTATGATCCAGAATAAAATAAATAACAAGTTGCATAGCTCAAGGCTAGCTTATTCAACATAAATATAGCGGAAGCAAAAGCAAATAGCGAGGAGTCCCATCAACATCCACAAGCGAACATGCTGAGTGTAGACCCGCAACCCTAAACGCACCTTACTGGTCGTCTGAAAAACCTGCAACACCGAAGGTTACAGCCCGACAACGGGTCAGTACATCTGATTTGTACGACAAGTGACACGGAAGAGGTATATATAAAGGACCTAAAACTACATGAAAGGTGAGTCAAAGGAAAGGCTTATGGTTTTGTTTTGTAGAAAGCCAATTTTCTCCTGAACTAAACTAGTCAAAATTTTAAGTTGAATTCTACCTGAAACACACAGCAACCCATGCTAATATTTCCCACCAAATTATTATTAAGTGTTCAGCTGTCAAGATCATTCATCAACAGTACTGACTAGTTGCTCAAAGTTCGTCTGTAACCGTGGACACGGCTAATCATGATCAGTTTATACGCTCTGCAGAGGTTGTACACGTTCCCCACTGGACTCAACCCGAAGATTGAGACGAAGACTTTCCGAAGAGGTTGCCTCCACCCTTTGGTAGCCGGTACACCTAACACACATCTACATCAGCTAGCTACCAGGGCTAGGTTCCCCACAACGTACTCATGCTAAGCCAGAGCCCATATAGCCAGTGGTTGTACACGGAAGCTACTAGTAATATTGCCTGTCTGATCTTTTTGAGCCTGGACGGCTCCCATTGCGTTCAGAGGGTAGACACCATGTCGCACCCGGTTCACCACCAAAACAACCATTGGGTGCATTTAACCCCGGCACTGTCCTTAGACAAGGCACAACCACCGGGATGTAACCCGCCCATCCAGAAGTGATTTCTATTTATTATAAAGTTGCTACACAAATTATTAAATAGCTCACATGCACTCCATGAATTCTCACAACCCAAACCACGTCTACAAAGCATAGCAATAAAGTAACAACACATGCTAGGTTGATCTACAAATACAAGTCAAGACATGTGGCTATCCTAACTGGTTTTGCAGCAACAGTAAAGTAAACTACCTATCATGCAATAAGGTGATATTCTTAACATAATGCATATAGAAAATTATAGGTATGAGTATGATCAAAGCATCACTTGCCTTCTTCCTATTCCTGACGATCACAATCCTCACAAAACGATGCGGCGCACTCCGGACAATCTATACGAGCAAACATAGCACCAATCAACATATATTCAACACAAATATGCACAAATAGTAATAAACATACAAAGAACGGTAGAAAAACTTGCCTAACAGAAGCTAAACTTAAAGTACTCGACAAAATAAAACTAACGCAAAAAGAAACGGCGCAAACGGGCGCACCGTTAAAAAGATACGGCTACCAGAAATTCAAATTTGAATCTGCTTGGGATTCAAATTTGAAAACATCAAACTTCTGGTAAACTTAGTCTACTGGCTAGAACTTTTCGACACGGTCGCAACGCAACTGGAATCACTTAATCCCAAGCTACGGTTAAAAAGTAAACGCGAAAACGGTACCGGGGTCTAAACTGCCAAAAAGGACCTATCCGTAAATAAAATAAACCGAAAAACGCGATCGGATCCCTGGTCGCCGGTTGACCTAGATCTGGCCGCGATTTCCGCCGGCGAGTGGCGGCGGCCCGGCGCGCGCGGCGCGGCGAGGTGCGGAGGCGGCGGCGCGAGGACGGCGGCGGCTCACCTCGACTTGGACGGCGGCGGCGGACGGCGGCCGCGCGGGTCGGCGGCGGTCCGAGGCGGCGACGGCGAAACGGGCGGCGGCGGCTTGGCGGGTCGGGCGAAAACCCTAGCCCGCGGGTCCGCGGGAGAATTTATAACCCGATCCTTGATTTTTTTTAATCCGAAACAAATTCGAAAACGGCTGGGCGTAAAAAAAACCGTACAGACCCATTAGGCCCACAATAATTTTAGAAAAATTACGGATAATTATTTTTAATTTCCATTTTCACCAAAACTTTTAAAATAATAAAATTTAATTTTTGGCATTACCAAAATATTCAGTAAAAAAAAACTTTGCAACTTATTTTTAAATACTTTTAAATATTTTTCCGGCAATTTAAAAATACTGGAAAACTCCAAAAATGATTTTAAAGTTTTCCGGAGCATAAATAAATTCCCAAAATATTTTTAGAGATTATTCATAACCCCAAAGTAAATTAAAAAGTCTTCAGAAAATATTTTAACTATTTTCCAACATTTCAAAAATGGGGATAAGTCATATTATATCCTCTCCAGCGAACTGTCATGTGTTGAAAAATGTTTAAAATATTTTTAAAACTCCAGAAAAATACGGAAACAGCATGAGATGCATATGATGATCTATTAACATCCAAATTTGAAAAATTGGGATGTTACAAACCTACCCCCCTTAAGATGAATCTCGTCCTCGAGATTCGGGCTGGCTAGCAAAGAGATGCGGGTGGTCTTGCTTCAAATCCTCTTCTCGCTCCCAAGTGGCTTCTTCCTCAGTATGATGATCCCACTGAACCTTGCATAGCCTGATGGTATTGGTGCGGGTAACTCTTTCTGCAGTCTCCAAAATCTTCACAGGTTTCTCCTCATAAGTCAAGTCACTCTCCAACTGAATTGCCTCAAGTGGCACTGTATCTCTCAAAGGAATATCTGCCATCTCTGCATGTCACTTCTTCAGCTGGGATACGTGAAACACATCATGAACTCCTGACAAGGCTTCTGGCAACTCCAACTGATAAGCTACCTCTCCTCTGCGCTCCAAGATCTTGTAAGGCCCCACAAAATGTGGTGCTAACTTGCCCTTGATTCCAAACCTCTTGATTCCGCGAATTTGTGAAACTCTGAGATACGCACGGTCTCCAACCTCATAGGTTACATCCTTGCGCTTCACATCTGCATAACTCTTCTGCCTGGACTGTGCTATCTTCAGCCTATCACGGATCAACTTGACTTTCTCCTCAGCATCTCTGATCAGGTCTGGTCCAAACAGTTGACGCTCTCCTACCTCATCCCACATCAACGGAGTTTTGCACTTCCTGCCATACAGTAACTCAAATGGTGCCATCTGAAGACTAGCCTGGTAACTGTTGTTGTATGAGAACTCAGCATACGGTAAGTTGTCATCCCAACTCGAACCATAATCCAACGCACAAGCTCTGAACATATCCTCCAAGATCTGATTGACTCTCTCGGTCTGCCCATCTGTCTGAGGATGGAACGCTGTACTGAACTCCAGCCTAGTGCCCAAAGTCTCATGCAACTGACGCCAAAACTTCGAAGTAAACTGAGTACCTCAGACACTACCTTGCTCGGAACTCCATGCAGACGAACGATCCTGGTCATATAAATCTTGGCTAGCTTGGCACTGTTGTAAGTTGTCTTCACCGGGATGAAGTGAGCAACATTCGTCAAACGATCAACAATCACCCAAATAGAATCATATCCTGACCGAGTCCTGGGTAAACCAGTAATAAAGTCCATACCTATCTGATCCCACTTCCAATTTGGTATAGGCAAAGGCTTCAACAATCCTTCTGGCTTCTGATGCTCAGCTTTGACTCTCTGGCAAACATCACACAATGCAATATACTAGGCTATCTCTCAGTTCAGGATAGGCCACCAAAATCTCTCCCTCAAGTCCAAATACATCTTGGTATTCCCGGGATGAATAGAATAAGGTGAATCATGTGCCTCCTGAAGAATCAACTTCCTGATCTCTGCATCTTGCGGTACACAAATGCGCTTCTCAAACCAAATGGCTCCATGCTCATCCTCACGGAAACCCTCTGCTTTCTCTTTGGTCATATTCTCCTTTATCTCCTTAATTTCTGCATCACCCTTATGAGCTTCTCTGATTCTTTCCAACAAATTTGGCTTCACCTCCAATGTTGCCACATATCCCTTAGGGACTATCTCCAACCTAAGATTCTTGAACTGCTCACATAACTCAAGTGGCACATTCTCAACATTAGCAACATTGATATGACTCTTACGGCTCAATGCATCAGCAACCACATTCGCTTTACCAGGATGATACTGCACATTTAAATCATAATCCTTAATAAGCTCCAGCCATCTACTTTGCCTGAGATTCAACTCCTTCTGAGTAAAGATATACTTCAAACTCTTATGATCAGTAAAACCATCACAATGATTACCAACAAGATATTGCCTCCATGTTTTCAATGCATGAACAACTGCAGCTAACTCCAAATCATGTGTAGGATAGTTCTGCTCATGGTTCTTATGCTGATGTGAAGCATAAGCAACAACTCTACCCCCTTGCATCAAAACACAACCAAGTCCTCGACGAGATGCATCACAATATACTTGGAAATCCTTATGTATATCAGGCAAACATAAAACAGGTGCAATTACTAACCGTTTCTTCAACTCCTGAAAGTTGGTTTCACATTCCTCGCTCCAATCAAACTTATTCTCTTTCTTTAACAGCTCAGTCATTGGTTTTTCAAGCTTGGAGAAATTCTCAATGAACCTCCTATAATATCCTGCAAGACCCAAGAAACTACGAATGTCTCCAACTGTCGTGGGTGTCTCCCATTTTGTAACTGTTGAAACCTTGGATGGGTCCACAGCTACTCCTTCTCCTGACACAACATGTCCAAGGAATCCTACCTCCTTCAACCAAAACTCACACTTGCTGAACTTGGCATACAATTGGTGCTCCCTGAGCTTCTCCAATACCAAACGCAGATGTGCCTCATGCTCTTGCTCATTCTTGGAATACACCAATATATCATCAATGAACACCACAACGAATTTATCCAAGAACTCCATAAACACCTTATTCATCATATTCATGAAGTATGCAGGAGCATTAGTCAATCCAAATGACATAACGGTATACTCATACAATCCATACCTTGTAGTGAAAGAAGTCTTTGGAATATCCTTCTCCCGAATCTTCACTTGATGATAACTAGAACGAAGATCAATCTTAGAAAATACACAAGCTCCCTCCAACTGGTCAAATAGATCATTAATCACAGGTAGAGGATACTTGTTCTTGATAGTAACATCATTCAGAGAACGGTAATCCACACACATCCTCTGGGTTCCATCCTTCTTCTCAACAAACAACACTGGAGATCCCCAAGAGGAAGAGCTTGGGCGAATGAAGCCCTTTGCCTGCAACTCTCTAATATGTTCCTTCAACTCTGCAAGTTCATTAGCGGGCATCCCATAGGGTCTCTTAGAAATAGGCCCAGTGCCTGGTATTAAATCAATAAGGAACTCAATCTCCCTATCCGGTGGCATACCTGGAAACTCCTCTGGAAACACATCCGGATAATCCCTCACAACACGCACATCATCCAGGCTACCCCCCTTAAGAGAATTCACCTGAGCGTGATGATGCTTATACTTGGACACATATCTGATCTTCTGCCCATTCGGTGTACGGAGAGTGATGGACCGACTGGCACAATCAATAACACCTTGGTATTTGGCTAGCCAATCCATGCCCAGTATAACATCCAAACCTTATGACTTCAATATAATCAAATCTGTAGGAAAAACATGCTTCCCTATGGCTAGGCTTATCTGGTAGCATCCAAAACTAGCTAACATCTCCGCTCCCGGTGAACTTATGAGCATAGATGACTTAAGAACTACGGTAGGTAACTCATGCTTATCCACAAATGCCCTCGATATGAAAGAAGGCGATGCACCAGAATAAAAAAGAACAAGTGCGGGTACTGAATTGATAAAGAACTTACCATTCACAGCATCAGGCTCATCATAAATCTCCTCCACGTTGACATGGTTCACATGCCCCTTGTTGAAAGGATTGGGCTTGACGACTCCATTCCCATTGGGCTTCGCCTCTAGGCAGTCTGTGGCATAGTGTCCCATGTTCTTGCACTTGAAACACTGGATGTGACTCAAGTCCTTTGGTGCCTGGCCATTCTGACGATTGTTTCCATTGCCTCCATTGTTTCTCCCATTCCCATTGTTCCTTCCATTGCCATTGCCATTCCTATTACCATTGTGGTGGTTGTGGCCATTATGGTTGTGACCATTTCCACCATGATGGTTGTGTCCTCCACTGTGAACATGGCCATTCCCACCATTGTGGTTATGTCCATGGTTATGTCCTCCATTGCCACCATTAGAATTGCGTGGCTTCTGATGCGGTCCAGAGTTATACTTGCCACCATTGTTTTTGTTGTACTTCCTCTTGCGCTTCTCAATGGCCTGCTGCTTTCCTTCTAACACAATAGCTTTGTCTATGAGCCCCTGGCAGTTAGCAAAGGTAGCCACTGTCAACTGGACTCCCAACTCATCATTCAGCCCCCCCAAGAACTTCTCCTGCCTTGTTGCATCATTCCTGACATCATCTGGAGCATATCTTGCAAGCTTGTTGAACTCCTCAACATACTCGGCCACTGAACGGCCTCCCTGACGCAAGCTGTGGAACTCCTTCTTCTTCAATCTCATGGCGCCTGCTGAAACATGTGCAGCGGGAAAAGCATACTGAAACTGCGCCCAGGTGATGGTGTCGATGGGATAAGTCACAAAGTAGTTGTCCCACCATGCTGCGACAGGACCCTCTAGAAAATGTGAGGCAAACCTCACCCTCTCTGCCTCAGTACAGCCAACTGTCTCCATGTTCCGGCCCACTGAACGAAGCCAGTCATCCGCCACTATGGTTTCAGGAGTGCTAGAGAACCTCTGAGGATTCAGCCTCAGGAACCTCGCAAGCGTGTCCACAGGTGGTGGCGGTGGCGGTGGTGCATTGTTGTTGTTGTTTCCCATATTCTGAGTGAGCAACTGGATCAACCGAGCTTGTCCTTGAAGTAGCTGCTGCATGTAAGCTGGCACTTCATTGTTGTTGTTCCCATTTCCCGTGGGATTACGTCTCGGCGGCATCTGTTGGGCAAGAATAGGTAAGTTGTACATAGAAAGTAGCTAGGGAAATATATCCTGCCCCATATGCTTATGATGATCATGGCAAGCATTATATATACAATACATATATCACCAATCAACTTCACCAAACAATATCACCATAGCATCAAACATATAACAATCATCAACCAATGCACTCATACGAAAAACCATCACATATCACACCATATAGTTTAAAATATATTGCATAACTGATATAAGATCATCAACACAACCACGAATAATATAAGAGTATATCAAGCAACCTAGTATTGCCATACCGAATAAGTCGACATGGTCAAATACGCTAACACGATAACGATAGTAAACTAATTGCCAGTGTAGTAATTCCGAATGTTGTCTTTGCTAAACAGCATACGGTATTCGCGCCCGCTAATACGGTTGCGCCTTTTGGGACTCGGTTCATCTTCTTCTGCCGAGGTCTCCACTTCTGGTTCCTCTTCTTGTTCTTCAACTCCATTTTCCTTCATCTTCTCCTTCAGCCTTATCTCCGCTTGCATCTCCATCCTCTCCTTCTTCATCTTGTTGGTGTCCCTCTTAAGCTTGGTGTTCTTCTGCTGCAACTCAGTGATGGTGTAGAGATCCGACTGGGTGCTCTTCTCCAGGTTGTGGATGTGCTTCTCCAGGCTTTGGATGAAGTAGGTAGTTTTACCTGGCCAAATGGCCCCAGGCACATACTTGAACTTCTTTGGCCATATGTTCCCCGATGGAAGGATCCTGGTCATCTCCTCGTACACCGTACCCTTTAGCCGGCTGGCATACCTCTCAACGATGCATCCAAGAGCCATGTGAGAGGCTATGCGCACACACTGCTCCTTCTCCGGGGCATGCACCTCGAATGACTCCGTGATCACCCTTTCTTCCGTCATGCTTCCTAGGAGAAATGTCTCCACTTGGCAGTAGTAATCAGCTCCCCTTGTCTCCACTATGTCCGGATGAAAGACTGGCGCGTAGATGTTTAGGTAATGGCAAATTCCCCTGAGCTCAGGCCCAAACGCCATAGCGCGGTATGACAAAGTGGTCATCTATAATCAAAGAGAGGAAAGGCAAGATTAGGTATGAATACGAGATAGAGAAGGTAAGTAAGTACAAGACAGAGTGATGTAAAGTAATATTTTCATTCCTATGGCTTTTCTAATCCATTTTCTAGGGTCACGTCCTACAGTCAACACACTGCTCTGATACCATCTGTAACGATATAATTCACATAGAATTGAAGTCTCTGTGCTCAAGTGCCAGTCCCTGGATCGAACTCGCTGGCACACACAGTATCATAGATGTATATCAAAGTACAAGTGCATCATTATTACAATGTATGATCCAGAATAAAATAAATAACAAGTGGCATAGCTCAAGGCTAGCTTATTCCACATAAATATAGCGGAAACAAAAGCAAATAGCAAGGAGTCCCATCAACATCCACAAGCGAACATGCTGAGTGTAGACCCGCAACCCTAAACGCACCTTAATGGTCGTCTAAAAAACCTGCAACACCGAAGGTTACAGCCCGACAACGGGCCAGTACATCTGATTTGTACGGCAAGTGACACGGAAGAGGTATATATAAAGGACCTACAACTACATGCAAGGTGAGTCAAAGGAAAGGCTTATGGTTTTGTTTTGCAGAAATCCAATTTTCTCCTGAACTAAACTAGACAAAATTTTAAGTTGAATTCTACCTGAAACACACAGCAACCCATGCTAATCTTTCCCACCAAATTATTATGAAGTGTTCATCTGTCAATATCATTCATCAACAGTACTGACTAGTTGCTCAAAGTTTGTCCGTAACCGTGGACACGACTAATCATGATCAGTTTATACGCTCTGCAGAGGTTGTACACGTTCCCCACTGGACCCAACCCAAAGATTGAGACGAAGACTTTCCGAAGAGGTTGCCTCCACCCTTTGGTAGCCGGTACACCTAACCCACATCTACATCAGCTAGCTACCAGGGCCAGGTTCCCCACAACGTACTCATGCTAAGCCAGAGTCCATATAGGCAGTGGTTGTACACGGAAGCTACTAGTAATATTGCATGTCTGATCTTTTTGAGCCTGGAGGGCGCCCACTACGTTCAGAGGGTAGACACCATGTCGCACCCGGCTCTCCACCAAAACAACCATTGGGTGCATTTAACCCCGGCACTGTCCTTAGACAAGGCACAGACACCAGGATGCAACCCGCCCGTCCAGAAGTGATTTCTATTTATTTTAAAGTTGCTACACAAATTTTTAAATAGCTCACATGCACTCCATGAATTCTCACAACCCAAACCATGTCTATAAAGCAGAGCAATAAAGTAACAACACGTGCTAGGTTGATCTAAAAAAATAAGTCAGGACATGTGGCTATCCTAACTAGTTTTGCAGCAACAGTAAAGTAAACTACCTATCATGCAATAAGGTGATATTCTTAACACAATGCATATATAAAATTATAGGTATGAGTATGATCAAAGCATAACTTGCCTTCTTCCTTTTCCTGACGATCACAATCCTCACAAAACGATGCGGCGCACTCCAGACAATCTATACGAGCAAACATAGAACCAATCAACATATATTCAACACAAATATGCACAAACAGTAATAAACATACAAAGAATGGTATCAACACTTTCCTAACATAAGCTAAAATTAAAGTACTTGACAAAAAAAAACTAACGCAAAAAGAACAGGCGCAAACGAGCGCACCGTTAAAAAGATACGGCTACCGGAAGTTCAAATTTGAATATGCTTGGGATTCAAATTTGAAAACTTTAAACTTCTGCAAAACTTAGTCTACTGGCTAGAACTTTTCGACACGGTCGCAACGCAACTGGAATCACTTAATTCCGAGCTACGGTTAAAAAGTAAACGCGAAAACGGTATCGGGGTCTAAACTGCCAAAAAAGACATATCCGTAAATAAAATAAACTGAAAAACGCGATCGGGTCCATGGCCGCCGGTTGACCTAGATCTGGCCGCGGTTTCCGCCGGCGGGTGGGCGGCGGCCGACGGCGGAGGCCAGCGCGCGCGACGCGGAACAGCGCGGCGAGGCGCGGAGGCGACGGCGCGAGGACGGCGGCGGCTCACCTCGGCTTGGACGGCGACGAACTCCGGGCGGTGACGGCGAAACGGGCGGCGGCGTCTTGGCGGGTCGGGCGAAAACCCTAGCCTGCGGGTTTGCGGGCGAATTTATAACCCGATCCGCGATTTTTTTTAATCCGAAACAAATTCGAAAACGGCTGGGCGTAAAAAAAACCCGTACACGCCCTTTAGGCCCAAAACAATTTTAGAAAAATAACGGATAATTATTTTTAATTTCCGTTTCACCAAAACTTTTAAAATAATAAAATTGAATTTTTGGAATTATCAAAATATTCAGTAAAAATAAAAACTTTACAACTTATTTTTAAATACTTTTTCCGGCAATTTAAAAATACCGAAAAACTCCAAAAATAATTTTAAAGTTTTCCGGAGCATAAATAAATTCACAAAATATTTTTAGAAATTATTCATAACCCGAAAGTAAATTAAAAAGTCTTCATAAAACATTTTAACTATTTTCCAACATTTCAAAAATGGGGATAAGTCATATTATATCCTCTCCAGCGAACTGCCATGTGTTGAAAAATGTTTAAAATATTTTTAAAACTCCAGAAAAATGCGGAAACAACATAAGATGCATATGATGATCTATTAACATCCAAATTTGAAAAATTGGGATGTTACACCTACCGTCCCGATACAATACCTCTCGCGGGCACCGTTGGGTCACCCGACTACTTACCTTTAAGGACACCAGTTGATTCAGGTTCCTACCATCAAGTGAAACAAGGAGGAGTCACTCTCGATGGTACACTTGAAGTGGTCCGGCAGAGACATCAGCGGGAATGAACTAAAGAGGAATATCCTCGCATCACCCCGGTGGTGCTTCGCTAACGAGCCGGCAACTAGAGTGAAATACAAGTCATTCCACTCGCAAGTCAAACTTTAAGCGACTCAGCAGAGTCTCGCCGTTGTAGGTTCCCTTGGGCGTCTGCTCTGTACCATACCTGTTGCAAAAATGTAAATCGTTTGTGTTCCGCGTTCACTCCCCAGAGTGATCGCGACCCGATTACTAAACCTAGTTGACTAACAAGGCGCAAGGCTAACTGCTGAATATTATATTTATATACTAGACAACATATGATAAGGAAGGTACATCAAGGGGCGACAATGACAGGCTATGAAATGAATAGGAATGTTAGCAGCAACAATGCCTATTGCAAAGATAAATATAAATAGATAGGTGATATCTGGGAGAGGGGATGTGGCACTGCTTTCCTGGAAGCTCGACAGTAAGGGTACATTCGTCAATGTAGTAGTTGTACCTGGTGGTGTCGTTGGCGGCAGTATCGGGGTCTACCGGAGAATAAAAGGGGAGAAACAATAAATACACGGTAATAATAGAAACACAGATGAAAGGCATGGCAATTGCAATGTTAACAATGTTCTAATGCAGTAAAATGTGCTTTGCTTGGAGCAGGAATTCATCTGGGGATGAACTGCGAGCTCCAGGTGACTATCGACAGACGAACCAGAGGGGAAAGGTTCCATGTTCATCATGTTAGAGGGGGTGGTTGGTATACTGACAGGGTATTCTTAACCATTGTATTTTTCTGATAACCTTTCATGTATAAATTATTTTCATATGACTTACGGTTTAAAAGATATTGATGTTCAAATTTAAATCATTTTAACATTTTTCTAGAATTTATTTTATTCACATTATCCACAATTTTATCCAGAATAGTTATCTGATAAGGGGGCCCACATGTCATCTACACATAATAAACTCTATTTTATTTAATCTAAAAAGCAAGTGGGGTCAAGCTGTCAGTGACACACTACTTTATTACGAAACTTAATTAAACAGATAATTTTAATGGCTTGGGCCCATCTTTCAGTGTCATAGGGGGGGGGTTATTTCCATTAATCTACACAATAGATTAATTAGGGGCTAGGACCACATGTAATACACAAGGGGTTATCTAATAAAATGTGATTAGCTTAAACGGAGGGTGGGGGGGTGTTAGTCCACGGACTAACCCAGCCGAGCACACCGACGATGAGCTCGACGACAGCGAGGCTAGCAGGTGGAGGAGCCACGACCGGGGGGGGGGGGGGGGTGGCGGACGACGGGGAGCGTCCACGCAGGCATAGCCGGCGGTGCTGGTGTTGTAGCGGCGCCAACGGCGGCCCCGAGGGCATGGGTGCGCGCGCGCTAGACCACCACGACCGCTGGCGGTAGGGGCGAGAGGCTACGGTGGTGCCGTTGCCAGCGCAGGAGGTCGCGCGCGACCAGGGCGGCGTAAGGGCGGCGAAAGGCACGCACTGGGTGCGGCCAGAGGCAGCGACAACAACAATGACGCGTGATGGCACTGAAGTAGTGCTCCGCGTTGGCTACCCCAAGTGGAAGGTTGGGATGTAGCGCAGCGGCAAATATCCCTTGGCAAAGATACCAAGGTTGAGATCGACCAGTAGGACTCCAAGGTGATGCGCCGTTTGAATGATAATCACTTGCTTTGCCTGAACCTGAAATCACAACAGATATCTTTGCTCCCAACGAGTACAAAGGGTTCTCAATCCCTCCGGCCTTGTTGTTTACAAAGGATTAAACGCAAGGGGATAATGAGAGTGGTAGTGATAAATGCAACTGAAAGTAAAAGCAGTAAATAAAGCGGAGCTGTAAACAATGGTGGAAGTTTGGACCGGGGTCCCATGATGTTCACTAGTGCTGTCTCTCTCCCGAAAGACGATAAAACATCTAAGATGGTTGAATAAATTACACATGGGCAATTGACATAATTATAAACGCACCAGAATGCTAATTATGCTACTTGAAAGTAAAAGGCTCAAAAGTATGGGCAGTATGCCAAGACAAGTAAACTAAAATCCATCTGCATGTACTCAATAATCATCCACCTTGAGATATCTATCCATAACATCTCGCTGGTATTAAGTTGCGAGCCCCACCCAAAGTGTATACTCAAAGCAATGGACAATTGCATTAAAAATCTATGCGTAAGGGCAACTCCAACGCGGCGACGCAAAACACATTTTTTTGTCCGTTTTGGTTCGGTTGCGTCGGCGCGGACAAAATCGCGGCCCAACGCGCCGGCGCAAACGGACGCCCGTCCGTTTTCTTGTCCGTTTTGACCCATTTCCGGCCCAAATTTGGGCCTGGTTCGACGCTTTGTCCACAAGGTACAATGGACAGTGGTGATGAGTTTTTCTTCGATCATTTTTTTGTTCGTCGGATGAGTCTAGTGATGATGAAGAATTGGTGATGGCGACATTGATCGTAAACAACCATATTGAAAATCAGCGGCCGTTGTTTAGAGGGTCGATTGTAGGACATGAACCTGCTTTGAATCGCAACCGAGTGACTAGGCACGTGGTGCTGTGGGATGATTACTTTAGGGTGCGAAAACCATTGTATGGTCCTAAACATTTTCGCCGTCGGTTTAGAATAGCTAAGCATGTGTTCAATCACATTAGGGAAGGAGTGGTACAATATGATGACTACTTCAGATGCAAAAAAGATGCACTAGGCAACATTGGATTTTCTTCTTATCAAAAGTGTACTGCTGCCATCCGAATGCTTGCATATAGAGTTCCTGGTGATCTCATAGATGAGTATGTTCGGATGAGTGAATCCACGTGCCTTGCATCACTTTACAGATTTTGCAAGGCTGTGGTAGCAGTGTTCGGTCCAGAGTACTTGAGAGAACCAAATGAGGCCGATACTGCTCGATTGTTAGCAATCAATGCCGAGAGTGTGTTTCCGGGAATGCTCGGCAGCATAGATTGCATGCATTGGGAGTGAAAAACTGTCCATTTGCTTGGCAGGGACAGTACAAAGGTCATGTGAAAGCTTGCACGGTCATACTTGAGGCGGTGGCATCTCAGGATCTCTGGATATGGCATTCTTTTTTTTGGGATGGCTGGTTCTCATAATGACATTAATGTGCTTCAGAGATCTCCTGTGTTTTCTAGACTAGCTGAAGGGCATAGCCCCGAGGTTAACTTTGAAGTCAATGGTCATCAGTACAACAAGGGATACTATCTTGCAGATGGTATCTATCCTCAATGGGCAACCCTTGTGAAGACAATCTCAAACCCCAAGGAGAAAAGAGGGCTAGGTTTGCTCAAGCACAAGAGAGCGCAAGAACAGATGTGGAGCGTGCATTTGGTGTGCTTCATTCTCGTTGGGCTATTGTTCGGCATCCTGCTAGAACATGGAGCTCAAAGAAGATGTGGGAGGTGATGACTGCTTGTGTGATCATGCACAACATGATCGTAGAGGATGAGCGTCCAGAGGATATTGCCCAACAGGGCTTTCAGTTCCAAGGCACAAATGTTGAGCCTGAGCATTTACCTGCTACGTTTGCACAGTTCACCCAGTTTCATGCCGAGATGCGAGATTATCATAAACATATTCAGCTCCAGGATGATTTGGTTGAGCATATGTGGACACATGTTGGCAACCAGTAGATGTATCAACTTTTATTAATTTCAGTTCGATTGTAATAAAGTATTTGAGACTACATTTATTTGGGCTTGTAAAACTATTTATTTGATGTGTGTTTAAACTTGTTATTTGAGACAAATTTTATAAAAAATATGTATATTGGGCGCCGACGCGCGGACAGCGCGCAAATGCGTTCGCGCGTTGGCCAAAGTGACCACAGAAGCGCGGACGCGCGCGGACACCGAGGCTCCAGCCGACGCAAACGGACTAAATCCGGACAAATCACGCGTCCGTTTGCGTCGGCGCGTTGGAGTTGACCTAAGGTAAACAATCCTTGCAAGCGGGGTTACAAGCACCGTTGTTTTCTCCTTGGTGGCAACAACACATCCCCTAGTCTCATGTTTCTGTCACTCAAACTAGACATTGGGGGGGGGCATGAACCCACAATCAAGCATAACGCTCCCTCTTGGAGTTACTATCTACTACTTGACCAAAGCAATAAAAAGCAACAGAGAACATGCAAGAATTACTCAAGAACAAAATATAAAAGGTAAAACAAATATATAACTCATCACGATATGAACACAATCTCATAATCCATCGGATCCCAGCAAACACAACATCGCAACGACAGGAAAATTACATAGGTGCCTTGATCATGTAGGGTAGCTCACAAGGACTAAACATTGAAGATCAAGATTGGAGAGAAGACATCACATAGCTACTGGTCATGGACCCATGGTCCAATGGGGACTACTCACATCACATCCGTGAAGTATCCATGGTGGGGGAGAAGCTCCCGGAGGTCAATCCTCCCTCCGATAGGGTGCCGGGAAGAGGTCTTCTGGTGCTCCCGATCTTGGAAGCGCGGTGGTGGCGAAACAAAGAGGTATTTCACCATGCGGGGTTCTCCTCTGTGACGCCCCCAAAATCAGACCGTGTACAGTAATCATACACGCAAGGTACACGATCGAAATCGGGGACTCACGGTGAGATATCACAACACAACTCTACAAATAAAATAATACAAGCTGTTTAATACAAGCCAGGGGCCACGAGGGCTCGAATACAACAGCTCGAGAGCACGAAGTTAACGGAAGCAAAAGTATCTGAGTACAGACACAAGGTACACATGATCTACCTTAAGAAGGCTAGCACAAATAACAACAGATCGAAATGGCGAGGCCTCCTGCCTGGGAACCTCCAAAGTACTCCTGGTCAACGGGGAACTCGACTTCGTAGAAGACATCGGGGATCTTCACGTAGCGGTGGTCAGCATCGGGGATCTCCTGCTCCTGGACTCCAAGGCTCCAACGTCGACTGCAGCGGCCGATCAGGCAAAACATAAAGGGGGAAATAAAGCAAGGGTGAGTATCTAGCATACCCGCGAGTCTTACGTCCGCTACTAAGCAATTATGCATTTGTATCAAATGGAAAGGGGAGGTTGTATATAGTGGACTGCAAGGTAGAAATCAGAATAAGGATAAGAAGGTAGGCCTATCGAAGACTAGCATCTTCTGACGAGTCTTGCAGCACAAGATGAGAACATCCAACATTTTATATAAAGCATAAAGTAACAATGAAGCAGAAGTTGCTGCAGCATTTTATAATAGTAAGTTGTAATATTTAACAATAATAATGCCTCTGAGTTCCCCTCCTCGACTTCCCTGCGAGGAAGAAGACCCGGAACCATACAGTTTAATAGTAGTAGTTTGTAGTGGTAAGGTCCAGCTTCAGCATAAAGCGTCCTGTTACCTTGGACATGGCTATTCGAATAGATTAAACTCCCTGCAGGGGTGCACTACTGTTCAGCCTGCACGCTCGGATCTCCAGGGTGGCGGGAACCTTGTTAGGGAACGCTCCACCAAGACTATCCGACACATCGCAACCCATCCTAGGCTCAGCAGAGAGGCCAGCCGCCAGACTATATCCTATGCGCTCAGGGGTCTAGGTCCCTGACACTGACACGCTCCTGCACGGTGCGAGTCTGGCCGGTGAAGCAAAAGAAAATCCAAACACACCTGCTGCAGCAAATAAGACAACACCGCTTCCCGGCGATCAGGCCGCAGTACTGCTGACGTCTGAAGAGCTTTCGGACAAACTACGATGGCGAGGGCCCACACCGTAATCCCACGTGTAGGTAGTGCGTACAGACCAACGGGCCTCTCAAGTCATCCACCAAACCATTTAGCATTTTAATTAACCCGCGTGACAACCGTTATCGTTGCCTCGACTTAACGGACCCGCGGACAACGACAGCAGTCAGGACCACTAGTACATCAGTGTCTGCCCTGTCGTCCCACCAAGTCTCTGCGTTTACCAACAAGGTGAACCAACTCCTTACCTTATCTCGCGTGTGCTCTTGGTAGAGCTCGACTTTCGTGGTTTGGTAACTCTTGTGAGATACGAGCAGGGGCCAAGAACGCCGGTAACGTCGGTCGTACCCTCCCTGTCGTTCCCGATGCAATACCGCTCGCGGGCACTGTTGGGTCATCCGACTCTTACCTTTAAGGACAACCGTTGCGCAGGTACCTAGAGCGGCTATACAGAGTCAGCAACGAGTGGAGGTACGAGGATTACTCCTCGATAGCTCACACTTGATGGTGGCTCGGCAGAGTCGAGCTAGGGGGCCTTAAGCGGCGTCTGCATTGTACCGTACCTGTTACAGTTAGTATATCATATCCGTGTTCACTCCCAAAGTGATCACGGCCCGCTATCTAATCCTAGCTAACAATGCGCAGGGCTCACTTCTGAATAATATATATAGGCAACATATGGTAATGGAAGGTACATCAAGGGGCGACAAAAACAGGCTATGCAATTGAATAGGATTGTAACGTAGCAACAAAAGTAACAATGCCTAGTGCAAGAAAAGTACGGAATAGATAGGCGATATCTGGGGAAGAGAAGGGATCTGCTTGCCTGGAAGCTCGACGGTAGGGGTAGGGTCGTCGACGAAGTAGTCGTACCCGACTGCGGTGTAGTCGACGGCAGAAGAGGGGTCTACCGGAGATTAAGGGGGAAGAAACACTAAATATAAAGCAAGCATAACAAACAGATGAATAGCATGACGTATGCAATGTTAACGGTGTTCTAACGCAGTGCAATGCACGTTGCTCGGAGCGGGAATTCATCCGGGGATGAAATTCTGGCTCCGGGTGATTATCGACAGACGGCCCGGAGGGAGATATCGATGTTCGTTGTGTTAGAGGGGTGTGGTTGGTATACAGATAGCGTATCCGTGTGCGTTGTATTTTTTTGAGCAACTTTCACGCAGAAAGTATTTTGATTTGAGTTGTGGTTTACTTAATATGATTTTCTAAAATTTAATTGATTTTTGAAATTTCTTTTATTATTTAAAATGCAACATTATCTAAAAGCTTATCCAGAATAGTAACCTGACAAGAGGGACCCATATGTAATAGACATATTTTAATAAACATGGATTAATCTAACTAAATAGGGGTTTATTAGAGGTGGGTCCCACATGTCATAGCCATGTTCCCAGATTGCTTTGAAAATTGGCTAAGTCTGAAAATCTGTTTTAAACATCTATTAGCTGACTTCGGAAGCCTACGGTTTGGGGTTCTGCTCATCTGATGATTTAGTGGCTTACATCAAAGTTGTGCAATTTTCTATGATCTACGATCTGCTACGGAAACCAAATTTATTTGAGTTCATTTACTTGACCAACACTTTGTTCAGTTAAAATCTGCATTTTGTGATTTTAATTTGATTTAATTCGTGCATTTTTAAAATGGGTCCAATGGAACAAAACATAGATGGTTATATCTACTATCTGCACATATTAAAATTTTCCATTTTACATATTGTTTGCTAGCTGATTTTGGTTGCTAAATTGCTGCTGTTTTGTTTGCTCAAAAAGTTCAACAACAACAGTGTGAGCAACAACAGCAGTTTGAGCAGCGACAGCAAGCCGAGCAGCAACTCAAGACAGCAGCTGCACAGCGGCGAGCGCATCAGCAGTCAGCCGGAACGCACACCGCTGTAGATCCATCCAGGAACACAGCCCAGCCAACCTCCCGTACAACAGTACACCACCGACGCACACACCTAGTACATCCATCCAGCCATGGCCAGCACGCATCAGCAGTAAGGCAGCGATTCGACGGCAGCCAGCAGGGGAAAGCGGGGGGCGCACAGCCATGCGCGGGAGGGCACTCGTGCAGGCGCGGCCGGGCGCAGGGCTGGGCGTGGGCTCGGCCAAGCATGGTTGTGCCACAGCCGACCACACACACTCAACGCACTCACACCATGGCTAGCAGCAGCGGCTCACAGAAAAACAACAGTAACAACAACTTCAGTCAGCAACGGCGAGTGGGGGCTCGGGATGGCGCCACAGGCGACCAAAAGGGACACGGAGGGATGGAATCGAAGGCTTCTTCCGCCGCGCACCTACTGGTTCACGAGGTGTACGCCGGGGACGACTAAAACGATGGCCACGACGAACATTAGCGGCGGTCGGAGCTCGCACATACGGGGGGTGGCCACACAAAGGACGGGACGAAGGGGAAAAGTAACGAGCGGGACGGGGAGCTCACAAGGAACTCGTTGGCGAGGTCAGGAGGGGCGAAGGAGCTCCATCAGTGATGAATCGCCCGTCGGAATCCCACGGCGGCGGAGGAAGACGGCGAAGATGGCGTTGGCTTCCGGGCGGCTGGCGTCGATGGAGTGCCTGAGGTGATGAAGACGAGCGCGGCGAACCTTCAAGACATGCCGGAGCAGCACGTCGCTGTCATTGGACGCGGGAGTTCACCAGGGGGCGGCCATGGAGGGCTCGGACGATTGTGGATCGAGGAGGGGAGGGGAAAGACGGAGACGGCTAGGGTTAGGGCTTCGCGGGAGAGGGTGCGGCTCTGGCACACAGGGCGTCGAACTCCTCCTCCTGTACGCCGACATCCGGCATGAAATCTCTGCATGGAAATGCCATGGCCTTTGCGGGTGATGCGTCCAACAACTCCAAGGGTACGATTTCTTCGTTGTAGCTCACCCTCGTAGCCGAAGGTGAAGCTGTGGACCGCGTAACACGGCTAGAGCGCTCGGATTTCTTCTTCCCAAGCCATCTTCCTAGCCTATCCATTTTTGAAATTTTTTACAAATCACAAAAACGGTGGTTTAAGCAAAACTAGTTTGGGCAAAACATTCTACTTACTTTACCAAGGATCAAACTAGCAACAAAACTTGAAAAATAAAATTCTACACATACATTTAAGCTCAACTAAACAACACCAAGAACTACTAAATACCCACTAATGAAGCCACCAACAAGAAAACTAATTGGAGGGGTGAGGGAGTCACATACCAAGGAGTATTTTTTCCAAATTTTAGCTGAAACGAGTGGCTGTAGAGGGAGATCGAAGTTCCGTGCTCAAGAACAGCAAGAACACGAAACCAGAGTAAGAACACGAGTTTTTAGGGAGAAAGAGAGAGAGTGGTAGAAGAGATGCCAGCAGGGGGTGCCTGTGGGCCCCAAGAGGGTGTCTGTCGCGACCAGGGGCTGGGCCGCGCCACCTGGCCTCTTGGGCCAGGGGTGGTCCCCCTGGTCAGCCTTAGGTGTCCCCTGACGAGGGGGTGACCCCACGACTCCTATAGATGGGCCTACCCGGTGTAACCGAAGGCAGAAGGCCCACATGGATGCCGCCTGGGCCCAGCCTTGGCCCACTAGTGGCACCGACGTAGGAGTCCGCGACTCCTAAGGAAGGTGTAAACCTGCCATACGGTACAAGATCAGGGTTAGGAAACCTCATCTGTAATCCCGGACGGACTCCCCGAGACCTAGCCTAGTATATAAGGGCTAGGAGGGGAGACGTCGAGATCAAGCAATACACAATCCGTAACCCCAGCCTTGTGCGCACTAGCCTTGGCCTTCCTGTAATCGCCATCTCCAATCAATAACATCGAGCAGGAATGTATCCTCCTGTTAGCCGACGAGCTATCGTCGAACCTGTGCCTCTCATGACTAACCCAGGGTCCCTAACCATGGGATTTGCCGGGGTACATCCCCGTCAATTGGCGCCGTCTGTGGGAACTACACAGGTTGGAATTACGATCTCGGCGGTTCCGTCTTCAGCAAGGCACAACTCAAGAGCAAGAACCAGATGCAATCCACCCGAAGAATTCAAGATCACGACAAACATCTCTACCTCCCCAGCGAGACCGCTCAGCCTGCAGCCGTGCCAAGACCAATACCATGGTGGCACCCGAGCCCACCACCAGCGAAGGAGAACTCGACGACCCAAAAGAAAGGCGCGAGGGTTCTACACAGAGATCCCGATCGACGAGCTGCAGCACGAAGCAGAGGACTTGCCGACCACTCGACGAACCACCGCCACCCAGGCACCCGCCGCACAACAAGACATTGACTCCGAGCTCGAGATCATTGATCGCCAAGATCATCGCCAACGAGGAAGAAATCGACGACCCAGAAGACAGGCGCAAGGATTCCACGAAGAAGCCCCACTCAACGAGTCGCAGTACACAGCTACGCGCTCACCGACCACTCGACGACCCGCCGCCGTGCGGACTGTCGTCGCCCGCCACGATAGCGACTTTGAGACTCAGACCGGCGAATACTACGACCCAGATCGAAGACCAGACGAATTCGCCAACCTTATAAGGAACCAGAATCTGAGCGGGGGGATCGAAATCGATCCACGAGTCCACGAACACCCGGCGGATCACGTGATGTTCTTCCGAATCTCAAGGAGGAAACGACACGCCGGATCTAGCAAACTCACGGTCAGGGAGCAGCTAGAAGGACCCTGCACCATCCACTGCTTCGAAGACGACCAGGGAGACATCAGATCGGGCCACACCCTGGGAAACTGCCGCCTGTTCAACGAACTCGCCGACAGCCTCAAGGAGGAAAAACAGTGAGAAGCCAAACGCACCCGGCGAACCGAGCAGTCGCCAACTCCAAGCCCCGAAAGACGCTCTAACCCGACTCAAGGACAGGTGTGCACGATCCAAGAAGGCAGGGTATCGCAAGCCCAACAGGACGCCTACACCCTGCAAGCCAGAGCATCCGAGAGCCTAAAAAGAGTCGAAGTTTATCAGCCACACGACGCAGAAACTAGTATCACGTTCTCCCAGAGTGATCACCCACCTGCAGTCCCAAGGCCGGGGCACGCGCCCCTGGTACTCGATGCTCAAATTGGAGGGTACGACATGGACAGAATCTTCATGGACGGAGGCAGCAACATGAACATAATCTTCGTCAGCACCCTACGCAAGATGCTGATCCCACGATCAGTATGGAAGAAATCAAGAACCGTGCTATACAGAGTAGTACCAGGAGAAGCGGCCACTTCCCTTGGAGTAATCGAGCTCGAAGTTGTCTTTGGCAGCAGATGCAATTTCGCAAGACACACCCTCGAGTTCTAAGTACTCGATTGGCAGTCACAGTACTACGCCATACTGGGGCGTCCAACATTCGCGCAATTCATGGCGATTCCGCACTACGCCTACCTCAAACTCAAGATGCCAGGATCCGTGGGCGTCATTACAGTCAACGGGAGCTTCACCAAATCATACAAATGCGATCGCGATTTCCACAAAGTCTCCGACACCTTTGGAGTTGAGCAAGAACTCACAGAGATAGCCATGGCGACAGACAAAAGTATCTTTCCTCTAGCAAGACGAAGCGAGTCAAAAGAGTATGGACGAGACTTCAGGATCGAAAGAGACACGGTCACCCACCAGGTGCACCCGACGGACCCAGAAAAAACAGTCCACGTATACGCCCACCTGCCGGAAGAGCAAGCAACGGCCCTCATCGCCTTCCTCCGTGAAGAATGGGAAATCTTTGCCTGGTGCCCATCCGACATGCCAGGAGTACCGCGCGAGTTCGCGGAACACGCGCTGCGCATGAAGCCAAATACCAAGCCAGTGAAGCAAGCACTACGAAGATTCTCAGAACCAAGCGCAGAGAAATCAGAGAGGGAGTCAACCGATTACTCGACGCCCAGTTCATCCGAGAGACGAAGAAAGCCACTTGGATCGCCAACCCTGTGCTGGTCCCCAAGAAAGACACAGACGTTCTACGAATGTGCATCGACTACGGGCCAGTCAACAAACACCGCCCAAAGGAATCACTTTCCCCTGCCAAGAATCGATCAGATAATCGACCTGACAGCAGGATGCGATCTACTATCGTTCCTCGACGCCTACTCAGGATACAATCAGATCAGAATGAAGGAAGAAGACGAAGGGCACACATCATTCATCACCCCTTACGGCGTATTTTGCTACAGGACAATGCCCTTTGGACTCAAGAACGCCGGTGCCACATACCAGCAGATGATGCAAGCCTGCTTGAAAGAGCAAATCGGAAGAAATGTGCAAGTCTACGTGCACGACATCGTCATCAAAACTTACAATGCAAACACGTTGCCCGACGACCTGCGCGAGACCTTCGCAACACTTCACAAGTACAGAATCAAGCTCAACCCGAAGAAGTGTGCATTCGGCGTGCCAGCCGGGAAGTTGCTCGGGTACATGGTTTCCGCCCGAGGATGCAGGAGCCAACCGACATCACATGTGTACAACAGCTCACCGGAAGACTCGCAACCTTAAGTCGTTTCATCAGCAGATTGGGAGAGCGCACACTGCCATTCTACCAGATGCTCAGAAAAGGGGAGAAATTCGAGTGGACCGAAGAAGCCCGCAAAGCATTCGCGGACCTAACGAAGACACTCTCGACCCCACCAATCTTGGCGGTACCCAAAGAACGAGAAAATTTGTACCTCTATGTGGCAGCACGCAACAGCGTGGTAAGCACAACACTCGTCGTCGAGCGCACAGAAGAAGGCAAGGTCCAGAGCATACAAAGGCCGATCTACTACCTCAGCATGCTCTTGACAAAATCCCAGCAGCGGTACCCGCACTACCAGAAGCTACTACTGGCCATCATCACGACCTCAAGAAAGGTGTCGCACTACTACGACGAACACCCTATCACAATCGTGAGCAGCGCACCACTCGTGGACATCCTCAACAACCCCGGAGCGACTGGGCGAGTCGCCGAGTGGAACATTGAGCTCAGCCCGCGTGACCTACAGTTCAAGCACCCAATAGCAATCAAGGCCCAAGTTCTCCCAGATTTTCTGGTCGAGTGGACGGAGGTCCAGACACCAGCCCCCCCGGACCTATCGAACTCATGGACAATGTTTTTCGATGGGTCTAAAAGACAGCAAGGAGCCAGAGCAGGAGTTGTTCTGGTCTCCCCCAAAGGAACCTAGCTCAAATACGTCCTCCAGACCAACTTCAGCCACGCCTCCAACAACGAAGCCGAATACGAGGCACTTCTCTACGACATGCGCATGGCCAAAACATGCGGCGCCACTCGCCTCGTAATCTACGGAGACTCCAACCTCGTCGTTCAGCAGGCGATGAAAGACTGCAATGCAGTAGCCGACAACATGGCGGCCTATCAGAAGTTTCGACGGTTGCGAGCTGAATTATATCCCCAGAACAAACAACACAGAAGACGACGAACTCGCAAACATCAGCTCGACTCGAGGACCAGTACCACCCGGCGTTTTCCTCGAAAGCATCAGCCAGAGATCCATCAAGGTAAAAACAGCAGCACCCGAGGCAGCTATAGATGACGACACCATTGAGACAACACAGGTGGCATCAGCGAGCCCATCCGAAGGCAACAACAGCCAAGCGGTCGAACCTACAGATTCAACAACACTCGAAGGACCAGCGTGGACAAAACCGTTCCTCCGATTCTTAATCAAAGGCAATCTACCGCAAGACGTTTCAGAAGCTTGGCGCATCAGTCGTCGATCCAAAGCATTCACTGTGATCAACAGACAGTTATACAAGCGCAACATCACCCAGATACTCCAAAAGTGCATCAACGAGGAAGACGGCAAAACCCTACTACTCGAAATCCACGAGGGTACCTGCGGGCACCACACGAGCAGTCGAGTGCTCGTGTCCAAAGCATTCCGAGCAGGGTTTTATTGGCCCACTGCGACGAAAAACACAGAAGACATCGTCCGGCGTTGCATCGCCTGTCAAAAATTCACCTCAGAACTCAAGACCATACCACTATCATGGCCGTTCGCCACCTGGGGACTCGACATTGTCAGAACCCCAACTAGGGTAAGTGCTAGGACTTGTTTGGTCCCTTTTCATCATGCAAAAGTTTAAAAAGAAATTCAAAAATGGGGAAAAGAAAAGCCCTGAGAATTTAATTCAAATGGCCAGATAAAATCTTTTTCCAAAAATCATTTGAATATTTGGAAAATTCCTATAAATGATGGTGATCATTTTAAAAATGGTTTGGGATCAATCCCATGCTCATGGAATTTTCTAATTTTCAAATAGTGCCTTGGAAAATTAAAAGAACCCCTATTTGATTTGAAATTAAAATTATTTGAATTTCAAAAATTCCCAAAAGTTATGAGTGGCTAGCTACTTATATCTTAAGCCCATATAAAAGTTTTGGGTATTTTATAAAATGCTCTGCTATTTTTTCCTAGAGCAAAACAAAATAACAGAAAAAGAAAAGAAGAAGAAAAAGAAAAGAGGAAACACCCGTTGGCTTCTGGCCCAACTGAATCCCCCCCGGCCCACCTGGCCTCGGCCCAGCCCAGCTCGCCGGCTAGTCCTCTTCCTCCCCGCGGCTCCAAGCAGCACGGTGGCGGAGACAGCGCACGCCGACGGCCACCTCGACGTGGAGAGCCGTCTAGGCCTCCCCCTCCCTTCCAGGCACGCCACGCAACGCCCAGACCCCCCCCCCCCCGTGGCCATTCCCCCTCTCCTTCGACACCATCTCGCTCTCCCTCGCCGTTTTCGCGCGCCACCGTGAGGCTGCAGAGAGCGCCGTCGTGCACCGTCCCGAACAACGACGATGAGAAGCCCTACCTCCTTGTCTAGCCGCTCCGCAGTCATCCGCTTCATCATCGTGCAAAGGATCGGAAGCTTCTTCGACTCCAGGCCATCGCAATCGTCGACGACAACTCGTCGGAGCCGCCGCACGCCATCGACGATTCCGTCGTCTACAGAGCTTCCCCGTCCGCGCTGTCACCTCGACTGCCTTCCTGGTGAGCTGGAGGTCGTTTCCCCTCTCTCCCAGCTCCTCCCCGTCCACCATAGCACCGCGCCACCAAAACCGAGCCACGGCCGCCGCCGCACCTCGACGCCGGCGAGGCTCCGGTCACCCCCGAGCCTCCCCGTGGGTTCTGGGTGAAGCGGGCGAGCACGGGGAGCACCCCGGTGCCTTCCGCGTGCCGGACCGTGGCCGGAAGCGCACCCCGGCGTGTCGCCGCCGTGCACGGTGGCCGCCGCCGGTTAACCGCCGGTGGGCGGTTTAGTTAAGGGCTAACCCCCTGTTAATTGACCCCTAGGTCAATGACAGGTGGCCCCCCTGGCCCCTAACCCCTCTGTTTAATTTAAACAAAGAGGGGTTAACCCCAATGAGACTGACATGGGTGGCCCACAGGTCAGCCCCCCCCTGACGTCACCCCTGCGTCACAGTGATGCAGTAAAAGAAATTGAATTAAAAGAATTCCAGAAAAATCCAGAAATTGAATTATACTTTGGAAATTCATAGAAAATTCATACTAACTCCAAATTAAACATATAATATATGAAAAATTATCAGAAAAATGCAAGTATTAAGAATATGCAATTTGTTTTTATGTTTGACCATTTTAAAATGGGTGAACAGAAGCAAATGTGTATATGACTTAATTTGAATTTGAATTTGCATTTCAAATGCAATATACTTCAATTAAGATGAATATGCTACAACCAGTACCATTCACATCATGGACAACCTTATCATGCGTATGTGCATTTTACTTCCGAAGTTGTCCCCCCTTGTTGATGATTGCCTCCGATGACAGACGTTCCGAGACGGTGATCACCCCGAAGAAGAAGACAACCGTTTAGAACCGTGTATCGTCAGCAAGGCAAGGAAACCCCATTGATCATATCTAGAAAATCCTACTTCCCTCTCAGTCTCGCTTATGCATGTTTAGGAGATCATCGAGATCACGTTCTTTCGCATAGTTGAACCCATTCCGATGCATGACCTATCATTTTGCCACCGTATTAAGCAAACCACAATCCTAGAAGATTTAGGAGTTGAATGATGAGCATGTGGCCCCTGCAACTGTTACTTTATATTGATGCATTAGTGATACAATGAGGATGTTATGTTTGTGAGTCGGGATGGAATGAACACAGTGGTGCTGATGTTAACGTGTTGGTGAATCCACCCTAAACAAAGGTGAACGATGAGAGGCTGTGTAGGAGTACACAGTGGGTTGTCTCGTTGAACACTGCCCTAGGACCCGAGTTCCTGTTTTGTGATCCAAGACAAAGAGTCTGACCACATGTAGGGTTTTATGGGAGCCCCGTTTGGCCTCTTTACGTACCCGATCCGGTCCAGGAGTCACACTAGATTCGGGCTTTCCATTTGATTTATGCATAGATATGTGGGTGGACCTGTGAGGCAGTGAAACCATTTGTCAAAGGTGGCGTCTCGGTCCCTTACATTATCTGAGTCCGTTTCGTGAACCGGCCGGACTCTCGAGCGGTGACAAACTCAGGTAGTCGACTCCTGGATTAGAGGAGGTGATGTGAGGGTAGTGCCTTGGTTTCATCCACGTCCGACACCCGCTTGAAGGGTGACAAGAACGAGACGATAAGTGATGACACGCGTGTGAAGATGTACACCCCTGCAGGGTTAATGAACTATTCGAATAGCCGTGTCCGCGGTTATGGACTACTTGGAGACCTCTACTTGATCATAGATAACTTGAATGGATACTTATAAAACTCGCAATATAAGCGTGAGTGCTATGGCGTGCTTTCTCGTGGGGAAGTCGAGGAAGTACCCATAGTGGTGTATTGGTTGGAGACTTGGTAGTGGACTCGTGTACGCTTCTTACCTCAAGTCTGGTACTCGTAGTACAGGACTAGCCAAGTCAAAGCTGGCTTTTCTGCATGTTAAACCCCACCTCCTTTACCTTGATACTTGAGCATGAGTAGTATAGATCTGATGTAAGTCTTTCTTAGTACGACTTTGTACTCACGTTTGCTTATTCTATGTTTTAGATGGGAACCCGGACCCCGATGGAGTCACCTTCCTGAAGCTCGATGTTGACCTTGGTAGTATAGTTCCAGACAGCAGTCTGGTCCCTCGTGGAAGGGCATGTATGTTTACAAGGCTTCTCTAAGACATTTGTTAAACTTGTCTGTACTCAGACCTAATTTTCTTCCGTTGTATGATGTAATGTTGATCACAGACATGTGATCTTTGTATGCTCTATGTGTAAGTTAATAAAGAAGTACCTTGTAGAGTTATGTGATGATACCTGCTGTTCATACTAGGCATGTGTGCTGCGTGTATGTTTATAACATGCATGTCTTAGTATGGGTTTTCGAGACCTTAGTTGTGATCTGGCTGGCGGTCTTTTATACACCAAGTGGCCCTTAGATGTGCGCAGCTTGGGGCATCGCGATGCGATTGCTCGTGACTCTGTCACGTGCACACTTTGTTGTATGATCGAGCCCGCCCTAGACCCCGACTAAGTGATCGGGCTGGAGTAAGTCTATGTAAGAGTTAGGATTCAATCGATAACAAGGTTGAGGCGACTTGTCTATGAGTATGGGATTCACCACCCATAAGCATTTAGACTTGTGAGCGGACGATGAGGACACATCTCAGTTGATCATCCGGCCTGGATGGGATGCCCCTCACGTTCGATGCTTACCGAGAACGTTCTGTGCTTGGCCTTGTCTGCTTAGACAAGTGGGTACGGTTCTCGGCTCTCCATGTGATTGTATCGTGACTGCAATTACATACGCTAACCCCGGGTCCCGACAGACTTGGTATCAGAGCAGGACTGTCTGTAGGATTAGTCAACCCTTGGTCGAAGTCGAGTCCAACATTCTATAGTTATATAGTTACTCTGGGTATAAGGGAACAACGTAAGGCTTCTTTTTCTCCTTATCCTCATCGATCTGATTTCTGAGTCACCATTATCTTTTCTACGGGATGATAGGAATAGGCTCATCTATGTCTGACTAGGACATCTCGTTGTTTGCCTGCTTGTAGCCGTAGGACAGTTGTGGTCGTCCAGACTCGTCGTTCTGTTGAGTTCCTTGAGGAAGTTCTATCAAATCTCCTCGAGATTGTCTTGTTTTCCATCCCGGTGTAGCCGTTATGCTGCCAGAATTATTCCGAGTTTCTGTGGATCATTGCCTTCGCATTATAATCTTTTCCGTCTTCTTCATGTCCTTCTTGTCTTTGATTCCATCGTACAACCTGTTCTGATTGTTGATTTTTATCACACAGGATGTCAGGTGGAACTCGTAGTGCTGTTCGTCGGAATTGAGACCGTGTTCGGAATCGAAATGATGATGCACCTCCACCACCGCCTTCTGCGGCGGAAATCATGATGGAAGCTGAGAAGAATCAACGTGATCAAACACGCCTTCTGGAGCTCATCGAGCAGAATACCTCACGTCATTACAATGTGGTTGTGAGCATTCAGGACTTCATCCTCCTCAAGCCACCGGTATTTTGATGTTCTTCTGAGCCCCTTGAAGCTGATGATTGGCTCCGTTCCATCGAGCGTAAGCTTGACACTGCACCTGTTTCTCCCGATGATCGAGTTATATTCGCGGCATACTTTCTGGAAGGTGCTGCTGCTGAATGGTGGGAGAACTATGTTGCAATGCAGCCAGATGGTCACCTAGTGACGTGGCAGGAGTTCTGTGTTGCCTTTCGAGGGTACCACCTTCTAGATGAGTTAATGGATCGCAAGAAAGAAGAGTTCTGCAATTTGACTCAAGGAGAGATGTCCATTCATGGGTATGTGAGAGAGTTCAACCGTCTTGCTCGTTATGCCCAAGATGAGATCACCACCGATTCCAGAAAGCAGGCAAGGTTCCGTAAGGGACTTAGCCCTATCCTTCGCCATGATCTCAACCTCCTTGAATTTGCCACCTTTGAGGATTTAGTCAACAGATCTTTCAGAGCTGAGCATGGCAATGAAATTTTCGAGGAGTCTCGCAAGCATGCTATCGAGCTTGCTCCTTCTTCTAGTTCAGCCCCTCAGAAATGCCAAATATGGATCCCAACTCATGCCATACCTCAAAACTTTCTTCAGAGGCCACCATCCAATATATGCCATCCACCTCAACACATTGTTCCTCCCCGGAATGATGATGTGCAACCAAGTAACCCCACCCCCAGCAATTCAGGCAGGGTGTGTTTCACGTGTGTTCTGACAGGCCTTTACTTCCGACAATGCCCTACAGTTTTGGTGGCACCACGTCGACCTAGTCACAAGCCTCCAAAGAAATCAACCACCAAAGCCATCCTAGCAAAGCTTTCAGCCACAAGTAGTGGTTATGTGAACCAAATCTCAGTTGAGGAAACCACTGCTGCTTTTGACGTTATTCTTGGTACACTCCCAGTCAATCATGTTCCTTCCTCCGTTCTTTTCGATCCAGGAGCTTCTCATTCATTCATGTCGGAGAGTTATGCACTTCGTCATGAGTTCCCCTTTGAAGAAATGTTTTCTCCAATGATCATTCAAACTCCTGGTTCAAAGTGGCAAACTAATAGAGTAAGCCATGGTAATCAAATTGAAATTGAGGGTTTAGTATTCCTTGCCTCTCTTATAGCCCTGAAGTCTTCAGACATTGATGTCATCCTAGGCATGGATTGGTTATCAAGGCAGAATTCTTTCCTTGATTGTCAAGCCAAATCAGTTAAACTCACCCATCCTTCAGGACAGATCATTGACTACACATCACCCAGCTCGAGAACCCAAATGCATACCTTGAATGTGCTTCCCCTTCCTGACCTTGAAGATATTCCGGTGGTTCGTGACTTCCCGGATGTCTTTCCTGAAGAGTTGCCGGGAATGCCACCCGACAAGTGTGTAGAGTTCATAGTTGATCTTATACCAGGCACAACCCCAATTTCTTATACTTGTCAGCCATCTGAAGGGAGATATCTGTAGGAATTAGTTTCTCTAAAAAAGCCTTTTGTAGAGAGAAAAGGGCATAACACTCACTCCTGCACCAAGATCACATAAAGAAGTTCTAACATAATTATTCTTTATGGAGCAAGGAATGGTGGGTATACCTGGATCACCGAGCTTCTCAGGAATCTTGCCACCGAAAGAGTAGTTAGCAAGCATAGTAGATATTGCCTCATTAGGAAATTTTCTTTTATTAGTAACAATATCTTTCATATATTTGGAGTAAGGAGGTAACTTAATATCATCAGTCAAAGGAATCTGAAGAAAAAGAGGTTTCACCCACTCATAAAAATTGTTGTAGTGCTCTTCTTCTTTGGTTTTGACAGACTTACCTGGAAAGGGCATGTATTTCTGTACCCATGGTTCTCGTTCCTTCCCATGTCTTCTCGTGATGAAGTCTTCTCTAGTGTACTTCTTGCGCTTATCAGGTGCTTCTTCTTCTCGAACCTCAGGTGGATCATTCTTTTCAGCATCTTTTCAGGTTCAGCACCGTCTTCAGTTTCAGCATCGGAGGTAGATATGCTGTTTGGATCAACATCATGTTCTTCTTCTTCTTCTTCTATAGGATCATTGGAATTGTCAGCTTCCTTGTGTTTCTTTTTCTTCTTCTTTCTAGTGCTAACAATCTCTTCTTCCTGCACTTCAGAATCTTGCTCGATCCTCTTCGGATGCCCCTCTGGATAGAGAGGGTCCTGGGTGTGTGTTCCACCCCGGGTCTTTATACCATAGGCATGTAAATTGTCTTGTTTTGCATTGTTAGCAAGCAAATCTTTTTGCACGTTAGAAATTTGTTCAAGCTGAGTTTGAACCATATGAAAATGCTTAACAAGACATTTAACATCATTAATTGTTCTTCCTAGAACATCAAGCAAACTTTTGATAGCAATAAAATGATCATGCAACTGACCTTGTATCTTTTCATTGAAGTGACTTTGCTTCATAATAAAATTATCAAGCTCATCTAAACATTGGTCAGGAGGCTTACCTTTAGGGATGTCACTTGCATTGAAATCTAAAAGAGAGTGTACCTCTATCATAGGTGGGTGAGTGGTAGGCTCACACAGCTTTTCAATTGGAGGTAGATTCTTCACGTCTTTAGCTTTAATACCTTTCTCTTTTATAGACTTCTTTGCTTCTTGCATATCTTCGGGGCTTAGGACAACCATGCCCCTCTTCTTTAGTGGTGGAGGTGGTTCAGGGGCGGACCAATCTTCGTGATTCTTGGCAATCTTGCCCATCAATTCTTCTGCATCGTCCAGTGTTCTTTCCCTGAAAACACAAGCAACACAACTATCTAGATAGGATCTAGATTCATCGGTTAGACCAGCATAAAATTGTAACATCCCAATTTTCTAAATTTGGATGTTAATAGATCATCATATGCATCTCATGCCGTTTCCGCATTTTTCTGGAGTTTTAAAAATATTTTAAACATTTTTCAACTTAAGGCAATTTATTGGAGAGGATATAATATGACTTATCCCCATTTTTAAATTGTTGGAAAATAGTTTAAAATATTTTTGAGAGACTTTTTAAATTTACTTTGGAGTTATAAATAATTTCTAAAACTATTTTGGGAATTTATTTATGCTCCGGAAAAGTTTTAAAATCATTTTGGGAGTTTTTCGGTATTTTAAAATGGCCGGAAAAGTATTTAAACATATTTAAAAATAAGTTGCAAAGTTTTTCTTTTTATTTAGTATTTTGGTAATGCCAAAAATTCAATTCTATTATTTTAAAAATGTTGGTGAAAACGGAAATTAAAAATATTTATCCATGTTTTTTCTAAATTTGTTTTGGGCCTCCGAGCGTTCGTTCTGTTTTTTTTCCGAGCTGGGCGCTAATTAGAGTTTGGGCCGGACTTGGATTAAAAAAAACCCGGAGGAGAGGCTGGCTATAAATAGCTCCGTTTAGGGTTAGATTAATTTATTTTAGCATTTTAGGTTTAGCCCTAAACTAATCTGTGGGACCCGCCGCCGCCGACGTCATCGCCGCCGACGCCGACATTATCGCCGGAATCTCGCCGGAGTTCGCGGGAAGTTCGCCGGAGTTCATTTTTTTCGTCGCCGGTGAGCACCTCGCGTCGCCCCGTCGTCTAGCCCGCCGTCCCCGCCGCCTAGGCCGCCGCGCCGCCACCCCAGCACCGCGCCGCCACCGCTTGGCCGCCGCCGCCCTCGCGCGGCTGGCCGCCCTCCGCGCCGCCGGCCAGAGTCGCCGGAGCCAGCCCGAGCTGCTGTGCGTGCCCATGGCCCCGGCCTCGTTCGAGTAGAAAAAAAAGGAAAACGCGTTGGAAAAACAAAGTCCAGATCTGGTCAACCGTCGGCCAGGGACCCGATCGCGTTTTTGGAAGTTATTTTATTTACGGATCGGTCCTTTTTGCAGTTTAGACCCCGATGCCACCCTGGTACCGTTTTCACGTGCACTTTTTAACCGTAACTCGGAATTGAGTGATTCCAGTTGCGTTGTGACCATGACGAAAAGTTCTAGCCAGTAGAGTAAGTTTTGCAGAAGTTTAAAGTTTTCAAATTTGAATCCCAAGAAGATCCAAATTTGAACTTCCGGTAGCCGTATCTTTTTAACGGTGCGCCCGTTCGCGCCGTTTCTTTTTGCGTTGGTTTTATTTTGTCGAGTACTTTAAGTTTAGCTTATGTTAGGCAAGTTTTTCTACTGTTTTTTGTATTTTTATAACTGTTTGTGTATAATTGTATTGAATATATGTTGATTGGTGCTATGTTTGCTCGTATAGATTGCCCGGAGTGCGCCGCCTCGTTTTGTGAGGACTGTGATCGTCAGGAACAGGAAGAAGGAAAGTGACGCTTTGACAATACTCATACCTATATTTTCTATATGCATTATGTTAAGAATATCACCCTATTGCATGATAGGTAGGTTATTTTACTGTTGCTGCAAAACTAGTTAGGATAGCCACATGTCCTGACTTATTTTTTTAGATCAACCTAGCACGTGTTGTTACTTTATTGCTCTGCTTTATAGACATGGTTCGGGTTGTGAGAATTCATGGAGTGCATGTGAGCTATTTAACAATTTGTGTAGCAACTTTAAAATAAATAGAAATCACTTCTGGACGGGCGGGTTGCATCCTGGTGTCTGTGCCTTGTCTAAGGACAGTGCCGGGGTTAAATGCACCCAATGGTTGTTTTGGTGGAGAGCCGGGTGCGACATGGTTTTTACCCTCTGAACGTAGTGGGCGCCCTCCAGGCTCAAAAAGATCAGACATGCAATATTACTAGTAGCTTTCGTGTACAACCACTGGCTATATGGGCTCTGTCTTAGCATGAGTACGTTGTGGGGAACCTGGCCCTGGTAGCTAGCTGATGTAGATGTGAGTTAGGTGTACCGGCTACCAAAGGGTGGAGGAAACCTCTTCGGAAAGTCTTCGTCTCAATCTTTCGGTTGGGTCCAGTGGGGAACGTGTACAACCTCTGCAGAGCGTATAACTGATCATGATTAGCCGTGTCCACGGTTACGGACGAACTTTGAGCAACTAGTCAGTACTGTTGATGAATGATCTTGACAGATGAACACTTAATAATAATTTTGTGGGAAAGATTAGCATGGGTTGCTGTGTGTTTCAGGTAGATTTCAACTTAAAATTTTGACTAGTTTAGTTCAGGAGAAAATTGGCTTTCTGCAAAACAAAACCATAAGCCTTTCCTTTGACTCACCTTGCATGTAGTTGTAGGTCCTTTATATAAACTTTTCTGTGTCACTTGCCGTACAAATATGATGTAGTGACCCGTTGTCGGGCTGTAACCTTCGGTGTTGCAGGTTTTTCAGACGACCAGTAAGGTGCGTTTAGGGTTGCGGGTCTACACTCAGCATGTTCGCTTGTGGATGTTGATGGGACTCCACGTTACCTGTTTTTTCTTGCGCTATATTTATGTTGAATAAGCTAGCCTTGAGCTATGCAACTTGTTATTTGTTTTACTCTGGATCATACGTTGTAATAATGATGCACTTGTACTTTGATATACATCTATGATACTGTGTGTGCCAGCGAGTTCGATCCGGGAACTGGCACTTGAGAACAGAGTCTTCAATTCTATGTGAATTGGGTCATTAGAGATGGTATCAGAGCAGTGTGTTGACTGTAGGACGTGACCCTAGAAAATGGATTAGAAAAGCCATAGGAATGAAAATATAACTGTACACCACTCTGTATTGTACTTACTTACCTTCTCTATCTTGTATTCATACCTGTTCTAATATTTCCTTTCCTCTCTTTGATTATAGATGACCACCTTGTCATACCGCGCTATGGCATTTGGACCTGAGCTCAGGGGGATTTGCCACTACCTGAACATGTACGCGCCAGTCTTTCAGCCGGACATAGTGGAGACAAGGGGAACTGATGACTACTGGCAAGTGGAGACTTTTATCCTAGGAAGCATGATGCAGGAGGAAAGGGTGATCACGGAGTCATTCGAGGTGCATGCCCAGGAGAAGGAGCCGTGTGTGCGCATAGCCGCTCACATAGCTCTTGGACGCATCGTGGAGACGTATGTCGCCCAGCTAAAGGGTACGGTGTACGCGGAGATGGCCAAGATCCTTCCATCGGGGAATATATGGCCAAAGAAGTTCAAGTATGTTCCTAGGGCCATTTGACCAGGTACAAGTAGCTACATCATCCAGAGCCTGGAGAAGCACATCCACTGCCTGGAGAAGGACACTCAGTCAGACCTCTACACCATCACTGAGTTGAAGCAGAAGAATACCAGGCTCAAGAGGGACAACAACAAGCTGAAGAAGGAGAGGGTGGAGATGCAAGTTGAGATAACGAGGCTGAAGGAGAAGATGAAGGCCAATGGGATTGAAGAACAAGAAGAGGAACCAGAAGTAGAGACCTCGGCAGAAGAAGAGGATCCGAGTCCCAAAAGGCGCAACCGCATTAGCAGGCGCGAATGCCGCATGCTGTTTAGCGAAGACAACATTCGGAATTACTTCACCGGCAATTGTTCTACTACCGTTATCGTGTTAGCGTATTTGACCATGTCGACTTATTCGGTGTGGCAATACTAGGCTGCTTGATATACTCTTATATTATTCGTGGTTGTGTTGAGGATCTTATATTACCCGTGGTTGTGTTGAGGATCTTCTATCAGTTATACAATATATTTTAAACTATATGGTGTGATATGTGATTGTTTTTCGTATGAGTGCATTGGTTGATGATTGTTATATGTTTGATGCTATGGTGATATTGTTTGGTGAAGTTGATTGGTGATATATGTATTGTATATATAATGCTTGTCATGATCATCATAAGAATATGGGTAGGAGTATATTTCCCTAGCTACTTTCTGTCTACAACTTACCTATTCTTTCCCAACAGATGCAGCCGAGACGTGATCCCACGGGGAATGGGAACAACAACAATGAAGTGCCAGCTTACATGCAACAGTTACTTCAAGGACAAGCTCAGTTGATCCAGTTGCTCACTCAGAACATGGGCAACAACAACAACAATGCGCCACCACCACCACCAGTGGACACGCTTGCGAGGTTCCTGAGGTTGAATCCTCAGAGGTTCTCTAGCACTCTTGAGCTCATAGTGGCGGATGACTGGCTTCGTTCAGTGGGCCGGAACATGGAGACAATTGGCTGTACTGAGGCAGAGAGGGTGAGGTTTGCCTCACATTTGCTGGAGGGTCCTGCCGCAGCATGGTGGGACAACTACTTGGTGACTTATCCCATCGACACCAACACTTGGGCGCAGTTTCAGTGTGCCTTTCACGCCGCACATGTTTCAGCAGGCGCCATGAGCTTGAAGAAGAAGGAGTTCCGCAGTTTGCGTCAGGGAGGCCGTTCAATGGCCGAGTATGTTGAGGTGTTCAACAAGCTTGCAAGATATGCTCCAGATGATGTCAGGAATGATGCAGCAAGGCAGGAGAAATTCTTGGAGGGGCTGAATGACGAGTTGGGAGTCCAGTTGACAGTGGCTACCTTTGCTAACTGCCAGGGGATCATAGACAAAGCTATTGTGTTGGAAGGCAAGCATCAGGCCATTGAAAACCGCAAGAGGAAGTACAACAACAACAATGGTGGCAAGTATAACTCTGGACTGCATCAGAAGCCACGTAGTTCTTATGGCTGCAATGGAGGACATAACCATGGACATAACCACAATGGTGGGAATGGCCATGTTCACATTGGAGGACACAACCATCATGGTGGAAATGGTCACAACCATAATGGCCACAACCACCACAATGGTAACAGGAATGGCAATGGCAATGGAAATGGCAATGGAAGGAACAATGGGAATGGGAGAAGCAATGGAGGCAATGGAGGCAATGGAAACAACCGTCATAATGGCCAGGCACCGAAGGACTTGAGTCACATCCAGTGTTTCAAGTGCAAGAACATGGGACACTATGCCACAGACTGCCCAGAGTCCAATGGGAATGGATTCGTCAAGCCCAATCCTTTCAACAAGGGGCATGTGAACCATGTCAACGTGGAGGAGATTTATGATGAGCCTGATGTTGTGATTGGTAAGTTCTTTATCGGTTCAGTACCCACACTTGTTCTTTTTGATTCTGGTGCATCGCATTCTTTCATATCGAGGGTATTTGTGGATAAGCATGAGTTACCTACCGTAGTTCTTAAGTCATCTATGCTCTGAAGTCCACCGAGAGCGGAGATGTCAGCTAGTTTCGGATGCTATCAGTTGAGCCTAGCCATAGGGAAACATGTTTTTCCTACAGATTTGATTGTATTGAAGTCACAAAGTTTGGATGTTATATTGGGCATGTATTGGCTAGCTAAGTACCAAGGGGTTATTGATTGTGCCAGTCAGTCTATCACTCTCCATACCCCGAATGGGCAGAAGATGAGATATGTGTCCAAGTATAAACATCAGCATGCTCAGGTGAATTCTCTTAAGGGGGGTAGCCTGGATGATGTGCGTATTGTGAGGGATTATCCTGATGTGTTTCCGGATGAGTTGCCAGGTATGCCACCGGATAGGGATATTGAGTTCCTTATTGATTTAATACCATGCACTGGGCCTATTGCTAAGAGACTGTATAGGATGCCCGCTAATGAACTTGTAGAGTTGAAGGAACAGATTAGAGAGTTGCAGGCAAATGGCTTCATTCGCCCAAGTTCGCCACCTTGGGGATCTCCAGTGTTGTTTGTTGAGAAGAAGGATGGAACCCAGAGGATGTGTGTGGATTACCGTTCTCTGAATGATGTTACTATCAAGAACAAGTATCCTTTACCTGTGATTAATGGTCTATTTGACCAGTTGTAGGGAGCTTGCGTATTCTCTAAGATTGACCTTCGTTCTGGTTATCATCAAGTGAAGATTCGGGAGAAGGATATTCCGAAGACTGCTTTTACTACAAGGTATGGGTTGTATGAGTATACTGTTATGTCATTTGGATTGACTAATTCTCTTGCATACTTCATGAATATGATGAACAAGGTGTTTATGGAGTTCTTGGATAAATTCGTTGTGGTGTTCATTGATGATATATTGGTGTATTCCAAGAATGAGAAAGAGCATGAGGCACATCTGAGTTTGGTATTGGAGAAGCTCAGGAAGCACAAATTGTATGCCAAGTTCAGCAAGTGCGAGTTTTGGTTGAAGGAGGTAGGATTCCTTGGACATGTTGTGTTAGGAGAAGGAGTAGTTGTGGACCCATCCAAGGTTTCAACAGTTACGGAATGGGAGACACCCACGACAGTTGGAGACATTCGCAGTTTCTTGGGTCTTGCAGGATATTATAGGAGGTTCATTGAGAATTTCTCCAAGCTTGCAAAACCAATGACTGAGCTGTTGAAGAAAGAGAATAAGTTTGAGTGGAGCGAGGCATGTGAAACCAGCTTTCAGGAGTTGAAGAAACGGTTAGTAACTGCACCTGTTCTATTTTTGCCTGATATACATAAGGATTTCCAAGTATATTGTGATGCATCTCGTCGAGGACTTGGTTGTGTTTTGATGCAAGGGGGTAGAGTTGTGGCTTATGCTTCAAGTCAGCTTAAGAACCATGAGGAAAACTATCCTACACATGATTTGGAGTTAGCTGCAGTTGTTCATGCATTGAAAACATGGAGGCAATATCTTGTTGGTAATCATTGTGATGTTTTTACTGATCATAAGAGTTTGAAGTATATCTTTACTCAGAAGGAGTTGAATCTCCTGCAGAGTAGATGGCTGGAGCTTATTAAGGATTATGATTTGAATGTGCAGTATCATCCTGGTAAGGCGAATGTGGTTGCTGATGCATTGAGCCGTAAGAGTCATATCAATGTTGCTAATGTTGAGGATATGCCACGTGAGTTATGTGAGCAGTTCAAGAATCTCAGGTTGGAGATAGTTCCTAAGGGATATGTGGAAACATTGGAAGTGAAGCCAAATCTGTTGGAAAGAATCAGAGAGGCTCAGAAGGGTGATGCAGAAATTGATGAGATAAAGATGAATATGACCAGAGGTAAAGCAGAGGGTTTCCGTGAGGATGAGCATCGAGCCATTTGGTTTGAGAAGCGCATTTGTGTACCGCAAGATGCAGAGATCAGGAAGTTGATTCTTCAGGAGGCACATGATTCACCTTATTCTATTCACCCCGGGAATACCAAGATGTATTTGGACTTGAGGGAGAGATTTTGGTGGCCTAGCCTGAAGCGAGAGATAGCCCAATATATTGCTTTGTGTGATGTTTGCCCGAGAGTCAAAGCTGAGCATCAGAAGCCAGCAGGATTGTCGCAGCCTTTGCCTATACAAGATTGGAAGTGGGATCAAATAGGTATGGACTTTATTACTGGTTTACCAAGGACTCGGTCAGGATATGATTCTATTTGGGTGATTGTTGATCATTTGACCAAGGTTGCTCACTTCATTCCAGTAAAGACAACTTACAACAGTGCCAAGCTATCCAAGATTTATATGTCCACGATCGTGTGTTTGCATGGAGTACCAAGCAAGGTTGTGTCGGATAGAGGTACTCAGTTTACTTTGAAGTTTTGGCGTCATTTGCATGAGACTTTGGGCACAAGGCTGGAGTTCAGTACAGCGTTCCATCCTCAGACAGATGGGCAGACCGAGAGAGTCAATCAGATCTTGGAGGATATGTTGAGAGCTTGTGTGTTGGATTATGGTTCGAGTTGGGATGAGAACTTACCGTATGCTGAGTTCTCATACAACAACAGTTACCAAGCTAGTCTTCAGATGGCACCATTCGAGTTACTGTATTGCAGGAAGTGCAGGACCCCGTTGATGTGGGATGAGGTAGGAGAGCGTCAGTTTTTCGGACCTGGCCTGATCAGAGATGCTGAAGAGAAAGTCAAGTTGATCCGTGATAGACTGAAGCTAGCACAGTCCCGGCAGAAGAGCTATGCAGATGCGAAGCGCAAGGACGTAAGCTATGAGGTTGGAGACCGTGCGTATCTCAGAGTTTCACCAATTCACGGAATCAAGAGGTTTGGAATCAAGGGCAAGTTAGCACCACGTTTTGTGGGGCCTTACAAGATCTTGGAGCGCAGAGGAGAGGTAGCTTATCAGTTGGAGTTGCCAGAAGCTTTGTCAGGAGTTCATGATGTGTTTCACGTATCCCAGCTGAAGAAGTGTCATGCAGAGATGGTAGATATTCCTTTGAGAGATACAGTGCCACTGGAGGAAATTCAGTTGGAGAGTGACCTGACTTATGAGGAGAAACCTGTGAAGATTCTGGAGACTGCAGAGAGGGTTACCCGCACCAAGACGATCAGGCTATGCAAAGTTCAGTGGGATCATCATACCGAGGAAGAAGCCACTTGGGAGCGAGAAGAAGATTTGAAGCAAGGCCATCCACACCTTTTTGCTAGCCGGCCCGAATATCGAGGACGAGATTCATCTTAAGGGGGGTAGGTTTGTAACATCCCAATTTTCTAAATTTAGATGTTAATAGACCATCATATGCATCTCCTGCCGTTTCCGCATTTTTCTGGAGTTTTAAAATTATTTTAAACATTTTTCAACTTAAGGCAATTTATTGGAGAGGATATCATATGACTTATCCCCATTTTTAAATTGTTGGAAAATAGTTTAAAATATTTTTGGGAGACTTTTTAAGTTTACTTTGGGTTAGAAATAATTTATAAATCTATTTTGGGAATTTATTTATGCTCCGAAAAAGTTTTAAAATCATTTTGGAGTTTTTCGGTACTTTAAAATGGCCGAAAAAGTATTTAAAAATATTTAAAAATAAGTTGGAAAGTTTTTCTTTTTATTTAATATTTTGGTAATGCCAAAAAATCAATTCTATTATTTTAAAAATGTTGCTGAAAACGGCAATTAAAAATATTTATCCGTGTTTTTTCTAAATTTGTTTCGGGCCTCCGAGCGTCCGTTCTGTTTTTTTTCCGAGCTGGGCGCTAATTAGAGTTTGGGCCGGACTCGGATTAAAAAAAACTGAGGAGAGGCTAGCTATAAATAGCTCCGTTTAGGGTTAGATTAATTTCTTTTAGCGTTTTAGTTTAGCCCTAATCTAATCCGCGGGACCCACCGTCGCCGACGTCATTGCCGCCGACGCCGACATCATCGCCGGAATCTCGCCAGAGTTCGCCGGAGTTCATTTTTTTTTCGTCGCCGGTGAGCACCTCGCGCCGCCCCGTCGTCTAGCCCGCCGTCCCCGCCGCCTAGGCCGCCGCGCCGCCACCCCAGCCCCGCGCCGCCACCACTTGGCCGCCGCCGCCCTCGTGCGCCCGGCCGCCGCGCCCCCGCGCGTCCCTGCCGCCGCCTAGCGCCGCGCTACCGGCCGGAGTCGCCGGAGCCAGCCCGAGCAGCTGTGCGTGCCCATGGCGCCGGCCTCGTTCGGGTAGAAAAAAAATGAAAACGCGTTGGAAAAAAAAAGACCAGATCAGGTCAACCGTCGGCCAGGGACCTGATCGCGTTTTTCAAAGTTATTTTATTTACGGATCAATCCTTTTTGCAGTTTAGACCCTAATGCCACCCCGGTACCGTTTTCGCGAGTACTTTTTAACCGTAACTCGGAATTGAGTGATTCCAGTTGCGTTGCGACCGTGACGAAAAATTCTAACCAGTAGACTAAGTTTTGCAGAAGTTTCAAGTTTTCAAATTTGAATCCCAAGAAGATCCTAATTTGAACTTCCGGTGGCCGTATCTTTTTAACAGTGCGCCCGTTCGCGCCGTTTATTTTTGCGTTGGTTTTATTTTGTCGAGTACTTTAAGTTTAGCTTCTGTTAGGCAAGTTTTTCTACTGTTCTTTGTATGTATATTACTGTTTGTGCATAATTGTATTGAATATATGTTGATTGGTGCTATGTTTGCTCGTATAGATTGCCCGGAGTGCGCCGCCTCGTTTTGTGAGGACTGTGATCGTCAGGAACAGGAAGAAGGCAAGTGACGGTTTGACCATACTCATACCTATATTTTCTATATGCATTATGCTAAGAATATCACCCTATTGCATGATAGGTAGGTTACTTTACTGTTGCTGCAAAACCAGTTAGGATAGCCACATGTCTTGACTTGTTTTTGTAGATCAACCTAGCACGTGTTGTTACTTTATTGCTATGCTTTATAGGTGTGGTTTGGGTTGTGAGAATTCATGGAGTGCATGTGAGCTATTTAACAATTTGTGTAGCAACTTTATAATAAATAGAAATCACTTCTGGACGGGCGGGTTGCATCCTGGTGGCTGTGCCTTGTCTAAGGACAGTGCCGGGGTTAAATGCACCCAATGGTTGTTTTGGTGGTGAACCGGGTGCGACATGGTGTCTACCCTCTGAACGCAGTGGGCGTCGTCCAGGCTCAAAAAGATCAGACATGCAATATTACTAGTAGCTTACGTGTACAACCACTGGCTATATGGGCTCTGGCTTAGCATGAGTACGTTGTGGGGAACCTGGCCCTGGTAGCTAGCTGATGTAGATGTGGGTTAGGTGTACCGGCTACCAAAGGGTGGAGGCAACCTCTTCGGAAAGTCTTCGTCTCAATCTTCGGGTTGGGTCCAGTGGGGAACATGTACAACCTCTGCAGAGCGTATAAACTGATCATGATTAGCCGTGTCCACGGTTACAGATGAACTTTGAGCAACTAGTCAGTACTGTTGAGGAATGATCTTGACAGATGAACACTTAATAATAATTTGGTGGGAAAGATTAGCATGGTTTGCTGTGTGTTTCAGGTAGATTTCAACTTAAAATTTTGACTAGTTTAGTTCAGGAGAAAATTGGCTTTCTGCAAAACAAAACTATAAGCCTTTCCTTTGACTCACCTTGCATGTAGTTGTATGTCCTTTATATAAACTTTTCCGTGTCACTTGCCGCACAAATCAGATGTACTGACCCGTTGTCGGGCTGTAACCTTCGGTGTTGTAGGTTTTTCAGACGACCAGTAAGGTGCGTTTAGGGTTGCGGGTCTACACTCAGCATGTTCGCTTGTGGCTGTTGATGGGACTCAACGTTACCTGTTTTTGTTTCCGCTATATTTATGTTGAATAAGCTAGCCTTGACCTATGCAACTTGTTATTTGTTCTACTCTGGATCATACGTTGTAATAATGATGCACTTGTACTTTGATATACATATATGATAGTGTGTGTGCCAGCGAGTTCGATCCAGGGACTGGCACTTGAGCACAGAGTCCTCAATTCTATGTGAATTGGGTCGATACAAAAATATATCAAGTAATTAATTCTTAGGGATCTCATGTTCCGGTCTAGCCTTGAGAAGACTGCAAAACCTCCGCCAAGCTTTAGGGAGATGCTCATCCTGCAACTGTTTAAAGTTATAAATTCTTTGTAAAGAAGCATGTTGCATATGAGCAGGAAAATACTTATCAACGAAAGATATAGCGATTTCTTGAGGACTTTGAATGGAACCACATGGTAGTGCATCATACCATGCTCTAGCATCTCCTTTCAAAGAAAAAGGAAGAAGCTTGGTCACATAAAAGTTCCGGATCCTTTCATCAGTGGTATACAAGCTACCCAACTCAGTGAGTTTGGTCAGGTGCTCGATAGCATCATCATTTTCTCTGCCATAAAACGGACCAGCTTCAAATGTGGATATAAGTGAAAGGTCAACAGAGAAATCGTAATCAGGATCAGTGATGCATATAAGAAATGTAGCAAAAGTAGGATCAGGAATAAACTTGTTCTTCAAGGAGTGCTTTGCAAGCAACTTCTTTATAGCGGCAGGGTCGGAATCAGCACATTCATTAAGCTCCCTGCATAAATCATCATCAAGTATAACATAATCGTCCTCAAGGAGTTTCTCCTTAAGGCCAGTAAGATCATGAGTTTTTGCAATAGGGGTTTTGGTAACAGGAATTTCAACTCCCGAGAATCGGGCAGCAGCATCAATCTATTCTTCAATAAAAGAACCAAGTGAACCAGTAGTCTCAAAGGTAGTAGAAGCATCATCAAAAGGGTCTGACATATTGCCAGACTCAGCAGAAGTAGCATGTAACTGAAGTGAATCAAACTTACTCATAACTGAAGGTGAATCAAGTTTAGCACTAGTGCTAAGAGTGGTACCTCGTCTTGTACGGGATGGTAAGATCGGAACCTTGGGGTCTCCTTTCTTACCCATAGTGGATAACGTGCAGCAGATAGGATACTTCAAGTAGACCTGTAAATAAAACTATGGTCCCCGGCAATGCGCTAGAAAACAGTACTTGATAACCCTCAACTGTAGGGGATAGAGATAGTCTTCGCGGTCAAGATAACCCAATTTATTGATTCGACACTTGGGGAGCCAAAGAATACGTACAGGCTTTGACAATTTAATTGTCAATTCAACCGCACCTGAAATAAACACTTGCTTGCACAAAGGTATTAGTAGCAACGGTAGTATGGAAGTGGTAGTGGTGATGATAATAGTGGTGATGAAACAACAAAGTAAAACATCAAAAGTAAACAACTAGTAACCAGCAGGATTGACACACTATAGGCTAGGGAGATGGATGGTTGGCCGCTGCTTGGATGAGATCAAACATGTAATAGATTCTAACACGGGCATGGCTCACAGAAAATAAAGGATCATCTAGGCTAATATCAAACATCAGGCATGTATCCCAAGGTAGTTGTATGTGCTTGCAATAAGAACTTTGCACAACATCTTTTGTCCTACCCTCCCGCTACGAACGAGGACAAAAGGAACTTAGGGAGATTAAGGTACTCCTGTCAAAGAGCACCGGAACAAAGCATTAACAGTTCATGGATACACGGAATCCTCAAATTACAGTCCATCCCCTTTGGTGTACCAAGCTGTCACCATTCGATCGCCGGTTCCGGACTATAATAGGTGCATACAAGTCATAGATAGGATCAAGAACACCAACAAACTCAAGAAAACAAAGGGTGATCAGATCTGAAATCATGGCCGGGAATTAACTCATCCAATCCCTACCACCCCCTTTGCCTACAGCAGGGAATTACTCACACATGAGAGGAGAAGTCATGGAGGGGTGATGGAGAGGCGATGATGATGGCGACGGCGATGATTTCCCCTCACCGGAGGCCAAAGCATCCTCCAGATTAGCTCTCCCGGAGAAGAACAGAGGGTGGAGGAGGCTCCGCAACGTAGATCAGAAAATCGACTTCTTTTTCTGGAGTTTCCTCGTCGAGGGAATAAAAAGGGCCAAGGTAGGGCACCAGGGGGTGTGGGACCCACCCAGGAGGGCAGGTGGCGCGACCAGGGACTGGGCCGCGCCACACACCCTTGTGGGTGCCCCCTGGCTGCCCTGTGGCCCACTACTAGGAAAATAGCTATACATGGAAAGCTTATTAGTGGCGCATATAGAAAGCCATGCGCCACCATCTGTTAGGGGTGGCGCACTGGAAAATAATGCGCCACTCATAAGGTCTTATGGGCGGCGCATTATTTTCCAGTGCGCCATCCCTAAAAGTGGGCCAGCCTAGATGATCTTATACGTGGCGCATCTAGCAATATGCGCCACCCCTAAGAAACTTATGGGTGGCGCATACACAGAATGCGCCACCCCTAAGAGCTTAGGGGTGGCGCATTCTGTAAATGCGCCACCCATAAGGTCCTTAGGGGTGGCGCATTTCTCTAATGCGCCACCCATAAGAGCTTAGGGGTGGCGCATTTCACCAATGCGCCACCACTCACTTGCTATATGCGCCACTAAATGCATAGAGTTGCCCTTATCTACTCCACCCCACCTACCACATCTCATTCACTCCACACAATTCTCAAACTAGATCCACTCTTCTCACCCTAGATCTATTCGGTTTTCTCCTCCTCCCCACCTCATTTCTTCCATTTATCCATCGATACTTGGCATTACATCTATTTTGTTTCATATTGAAGTAAGTGGACCTCCTCCCAAACTTTTTTGTTCCATTTATGACCCATATACTTGCCTTTATTAGCTTGGGGTTTGTTGTATATGTGAAACTTGGGTTTGATGTATATGTGAAGCTTGTGGTGGTTTGATGTATATGTGAAGCTTATGGTGGTTTGATGTATATGTGTATCTTGAGTGGCAAATGTTTTGCCGAAATGTCGATTCATTTCCGTTTCGGAAAATTTCTGGCGCACTCTCCGCATGCTCCCATGCATTATTAGGGAAGGTCATGCCGAATTTTTCCGGCGACGACTGTGATATATAATTGTGTTGCTCTCTCCGTGCACGCAGGTGATCGACCATGGTCCGTGTGACATCCTGGCTTAATAGGAATGATAGACTACTCATATCAACAAGGTGCACCTTCTTTTCCGGGAGCCCAGATCCAAAGAACTCCAAAGTTAAGCGTGCTTGGCTTGGAGCGATTTGAGGATGGGTGACCGACCGGGAAGTGGTTCCCGGGTGCGCACGAGTGAGGACAAAGTGCGCAGGAAAGACTAGTGTTGGTCTGTGGGGACAGTCTAGATCCCGCCAGGCGTACGCCGGGAACCGGTGGCTGTGGCCGGGGCGTAACAGTCCGCAAGATGCTGAGCGATATCACCGTGGCTAGGTGGATGCAATGTGCGACAAACGACATGCTAAGGAATAATAGGTCGGATATAAGATGTCCGTGTCGGAGATGCAAACTGCAGTGCGTGACCGAGCCTGATTCCGTAATATTGCAAAGACACCTGAAGCGTAATGGTTTGATGGATGGCTACACACGATGGATAAGTGATGAAGCTGGTGAGGAGGAGGACGTCAATGGTGGGGCACCAGTAAATGAGGAAGGGCAACCAGAAAACAGCGGCGGGCGAGATGACGAAGAGCATCCCGTACATGATCATGAAGAAGATGCCGAAGCGGATCATGTAGATCAAGATGCCGGACATGAAGATCAAGATGTCGGACATGATGAGGATTCAAGATGGGTGCGAAACCCTCATGTTCAAGAGCTGCTTGTCAAAGAGGCGTTGAACGCAAGAGGTGCAGCTAGAGAGAAAGCCAAGATGGCGCAACTCGAGAAAGACGCGATTACGAAGTTGTACGAAGGATGCAACGACGGGGATACCCGCTTGAATGTAACACTTGGGGCTATGGAGATGAAGGAAAAACACAAATGGACCGACGAAAGCTTCGATGATAACATGGCATTCTGGCACGATCGTCTTCTGAAGGGAACCACGTGCCCAACTAGTATCGCTGAGGCCAAGAAAGTCCTTTGCCCTCTCGATCTTCCGCATGTTAAATACCACGTCTGCATAAATGATTGCATGATCTATCGGGGTGAGGACGAAGATAAAACCACATGTTCGGTGTGCGGTGTTAGTCGATACAAGAGAGGGAAGAAAGTTCCTAGAAAAGTGGTATGGTACTTTCCGATCACTCCTCGTCTGCAGAGGTATTTCGTAGATCCCGAGGAAGCAAAGCTCATGACCTGGCACGCGGATAGAAAGAAGCTAAAAGAGGATGACCCGAACCCGGATCCGGAAAAGGAGGACATGCTGAGGCACTCTTCAGATGGTAGCCAATGGACTGCGTTGGACCTCGAATACCCAGATTTTGGGAAAGAACCAAGGAACCTCAGGATTGGTGTGGGCGCTGATGGAGTCAATCCGTTTGGCGGCCAGAGCAGCACACACAGTACCTGGCCCGTGTTTTTATGCATATACAACCTTCCCCCTGGAAGTGCATGAAGAAAAAGTACATAACAATGTGTATGCTAGTTCAAGGGCCGAAACAACCAGGTACGGACCTCAATCTATATCTGCAGCTGTTGAAAGAGGAGCTAGAAACGTTATGGAAAGACGGAGTCAATACGTGGGACGCCGCGGCAAAAGAATATTTCCCAATGAAAGTCGCGGTGATCACGACGGTGCACGACTATCTCGGATACGAATATTTCTCAGGGCAGGTGGTCCAAGGATTCTGTGCATGCGTTAGGTGCATGGATAATACAACGTACCGCCAGCTACCAAAAGACCCCGGATCTTCAAAAACCGTGTTCCAGGGGTCTCGGAGGTGGCTTCCCAAGAAACACGCGTGGAGAAAATGGGGACATCTGTTCGATGGAAGCGAGGAGCTCTGAGCACCCCCAGCTCGAAGGGGCGGCAAAGAAATCGACAACTTGCTGAAAAACTTGGAAAGAGTGCCCCGCGCCGGGAAAGAAAAAAAATAAGACTCATCCGTTGATGAGGGTATGGAAAGCGAGGTCTGTTTTCTGGGATTTGGAATACTGGAGTCTACTCCGCAGTCCTCATAGCCTTGATCTAATGCATATCACAAAGAACGTGTGCGAGAGCTTGTTTGGCACGCTGCTCAACATGCCGGAGAAGACCAAGGACGGGCCAAAAGCAAGGAATGACTTGAAATTTATGGGCATCAGGAGGGAACTTCACCCCCCTAGTGACGACGATGATGAGCCGGAGGAGGAAGAGGATACAGAAACGCAAAACTCTCGCAAACGAAAAATGACGACCAAGAAGAAGACCAGTATTGATCACTACCCCCCGGCATGCTTCACTCTGTGCGAGGAGGAGATCAAGCGGTTTATCCACTGCCTCATCGGAGTAAAATTTCCGAACGGCTACACGGGGAAGATAAGTAGATACCTAGACGAGGCGAAGCAGCGTTTCAGCGGGATGAAATCTCACGACTGTGCCGTGCTGATGACGCAGATTCTCCCGGTTGCGATGCGAGGGATAATGGACGAGCACGTCCGTAAAACGTTGTTTGGCCTTTGCAACTTTTTTGACGTCATCTCCCGGAAGTCGATTTGCGCTACGCAACTCAAAAGTCTACAGAAGGAGATCGTGCTCATACTATGCGAGCTTGAGATCTATTTCCCGCCCGCGTTCTTCGACATTATGGTGCATCTTCTGATCCACGTCGTGGAGGATATCGTCCAACTCGGGCCTGCGTTTCTGCGCAGCATGATGCCGTTCGAAAGGATGAATGGACACATCAAAAAATACGTTCGTAACAGGTCCCGTCCAGATGCAAGCATAGTGAAGGGATTTCTAACCGAAGAGTGCATCTCTTTTTGCACGAATTATCTCAACACCGAGAACCCTGTTGGTCTGGCCGTCAACAAGCACTTTGGCAGGACCGATGGGTGTGGTCACCACGAGGGAAGCCGCGCAATGCATGTCAACTTTGACGGTCGAGACATCGACTTTGAAAGAGCAAGCCTAGTCGCGCTACAACACATCCAGCTGGTCGATCCTTGGATAGTAAAGCACAAGGATTTAATCAGGAAGAAGTACAGTGACCAGGGCCTGCAGATAACGGACCGAGATCCACGGCTAATCAAAGAGCACAACTCCGGTTTCATGACTTGGTTCAGGGACGAGCTTCGTGCTAATCCCCCGCGAAGGAACGCTTCCGAGGACGAAAAGATGATATTCACCTTGTCACAGGGTGCCGCACGCAACCTGATGACCTATCAAGCGTATGATATCAACGGTTACACATTTTACACGGAGGAAAAGGACAATAACTGCAATTACCAGAACTCAGGGGTAACGGGGATATTCTACACCGATGACGTCAAGGAAAGATTCTATGGAAGGATCGAGGACATATGGGAGCTCGACTACTGTGGAGAGAAGGTGCCGATGTTCCGTGTGAGATGGGCCAAGAGCGTCGTAAAAGAAGACCGGTACTTCACCACCATGGTTATACCCGAAGCCAAATCCAAGTCTGCGGGTGCAAACGTCACCGCGAAAAATGAGCCATGGGTACTGGCTAGCCAAGTGGACCAATGCTTCTTCATTACCGACCCATCAAAGCCGAGCCGCGTTGTAGTGAGGAGAGGCAAAAGAAACATCATCGGAATGGATGGAGTCGCCAACGAGCAAGAATTTGACAAGTACGGCGACCCGAAGATGGAGGATGACTACGCCGCTCAGGATACATACACCACAACCCTATCGAAGAAAGGTCTCCTCCCGTTCAAGAGGAAAAGTGAAGGCGTCCTGGGCCTAAATTATTCAACCACGACAAAGAAGGTCAAGAAGAAGATTGTGAGGAAACGATAGCTAGATAGCTAGCTCCAAATTTAAGAAAAATATTTTGTAATTCATGATCACTTTGTGTATGCATGGATTTAATATGCACTTTGTAATTGATGATCACAATCTTATGTTTCCAAATGCCGCTACACCTTGTGTTTGTGGAAATGGTTCGGAGACGACACGGTTAAGGCATGGTACATGGATCGATATGATCACAATCGAAGTACTCCCTTCGTTTCTTTTTACTCCGCATATAAGATTTGGTCAAAGTCAATCTTAATAAAGTTTGACAACTTTTATACACAATTAAAGCATCATGCCTAACTCCTTAAAAATATTTAGTAGCGATAAAAAAACTAGCAGCGATAAAAACCCAGATAGATAGCTAGTCCAATTAATAAAAAAAATTAAAAACTCTTAGGGGTGGTGCATCTTTCATAAATGCGCCACTAAATGTGCTTAGGGGTGGCGCATTTTACCAGAATGCGCCACCAAGAGGTTCCTTATGCGTGGTGCATTTCGGCGGAATGCGCCACGCATAAGGAACCTCTTGGTGGCGCATACTGGAAAAATGCGCCACCCCTAAGCCTTAACCTCCACGACCCCCTCCCCCTTGCTCGTCACAGTACCCATTCGAGCACGATCCCCTCTCGAGCCTTAGCCGCCACCGTCCTCGCCGCCGACGCCAGAGCCGCCCCTCGACGCCATCGTGGAGGAGCCGCTCCTCTACGCCACCGCGGAGGGTTCGCTCGACGCCACAGGAGCCGCTCGCCGCCACAGGAGCCGCTCGCCGCCACTGGAGCCCCTCGACGCCACCGGAGCCGCCACCCCGACGCCCCCGAGGTGATCCCCCTCGACGCCTCCGTCTCCATCCCTGCCCCTTCTTATTTCCCTTGTTATTCAAAGAAAACATAGAGGGGATTTGAGATTCTTGGTCCATATATGATGATGCATATGTTTTCTTCCATGTGTTTGTTAGATTTTCTTAAGGAATCCTGCACATGTGTTTGTTTTCTTACTAGAAATTGTTAAGAAATTGCTAGAAACATACTCCATATATGATGATGGGACAGAGATCCAGTGACATGCCAATGGCATGTTATCGGTGAACAGTACCGTAACATGCGGCGATGCATCGGCCCTTCAAATGCCATCCAACGACCAACAATCATCCACAATAAAATATTGTTGCTTGTCTCACTAGTAAATCTGCTACTATTTGTTATTTGTACGTAAAAGGAGGCACAATCTCATATAAAACGGAGGCACGAACTCATACAAAATGGAGGCATGACCTCATACAAAACGGAGGCACGACCTCATACAAAACGGAGGCATGACTATATAAAAAACGGAGGCACTTCCTCATACAAAACGGAGGCACGACGTCATATAAAACAGAGGCACGACCTCATACAAAACGGAGGCACGACTTCTTATAACACGGAGGCACGACATGTATGAGGTCGTGCCTCCGTTTTATAAGAAGTCATGCCTCGGTTTTGTATGAGGTCGTTCCTCTGTTTTATATGAGGTCGTGCCTCAGTTTTGTATGAGGTCGTGCCTCCCTTTTATAAGAAGTCGTGCCTCTGTTTTGTATGAGGTCGTGCCTCCGTTTTATATGAATTCGTGCCTCCGTTTTGTATGAGAAAGTGCCTCCGTTTTTTATATAGTCATGCCTCCATTTTGTATGAGGTCGTGCCTCCGTTTACGTACAAATAACAAACTGTAGCAGATTTACTAGTGAGACAAGCAACAATATTTTATTGTGGATGGTTGTTGGCCGTTGGATAGCGTTTGGAGGGCTGATGCATGGCCGCATGTTACGGTACTGTTCATCGGTGACATGCCGTGGGCATGTCACTAGATCTCTGTCCATGATGATGCATATGTTTTATTCCATGACTAAGCAACAATCCTTGAATCAGTGCATATAGTTGATGTTAGCTTAATGTTATCTTAGATTAATTAATAACACCATAATATTTTTTAACAAGAATCCAATGAACTTTGCTATTTTTATTATCGATAATGGTTTGTTTGAGTTATATTGTTTATGTTATTCTTGATAATGGTTTGTTTGAGTTATATTGTTTATTTTATTATCGATACAAGCCAGTTTTGAAATGCTAAAGTAGCTAGTGTGAAACTATTTTGCTATGTTGCTTTCAGAGCAAGTTTACTCCATGCAAAATCATGCATGACCATGTGAATATCATGCTTATTAAATATTTTTGTTGCTTGCTGTTTTTTGTGTCCTGTGTGTGTCATGTGTGTGTGTGTGTGATGTGTAGAATCTGTGTGTGTGATGTGTGTGTGTCCTGTGTGTGTGTGTGTGTGTGATGGCATCACAAAATAGTGTAGAATAAAATGTGTGTGGTGCTTGTGTTCTTCATATATGCTGGTTGTGCCTACATACTAGGCATTTTTGTGTGCATGGACTCATATTATCCCATTTCTCCCGAAATGTTGATTAACTTCCATTTCGGTTGAGAATGGGGCACTCTCATGTTAAGAAAAATAGCAAAGGTCATGCCGAATTTTTCCATGAATTCGTGCATGACCTTTGCTATTTTTCTTAACATGAGAGTATTTGCATTTATTTATTGTGCTAATTAATTAAGTACTTGCATTTCTTAATATTGTACTAGTGCAAACATGTCGACCGGAGCCGACGCCGGTCCTTCTTCTCAGCCGGGAGAAAAAAGGAAGCAATTTTTGGAATACTCCCAGGAGGAGGTCGAGGAGTAGAGAGAAGAGGAAGTACCTCCGGGCGAGGAGGAGTATGAGGAGGAGATAGAGTCGGAGTCCGACTCATCGGATGATGACCTAGAGGAGGAGGCCGGTACGACAGACGGCGAGAGGAACATCAGCGAGGATGATGGGACCGGTGGCTCCAACACAGATGGTACCCAGTCGAAGAAGAGGAATCGGAAACCGACCAAGGTCGGCGTCATCAGGCAAGAGTTTACTGTTGTGACCGCTGTCGGGATTCCTAAAGAGCCCGAACATTTTTCGGAAGGGTACAACCGTCAAGTCGCGGCGATCCTTCGCAACACCGTGCCGATCACCACGATTAACCTCAGGAGTCGTGAGAATATTCATTATTGTCATCTTCTTATCAACAAGCTGCACGGACGATACAAGTTTCCGGAGCCGTACGATAACACCAAACTCAGAGGGAACAAAGTAAACACATGGGCCCTCAGGAAGATGAGCAAGGCCTTGTCCAGTTGGAAAACCCGGGTGAAGAGGGCAATTTTTTTAAAAGAACAAAACCTGGGAGGAGCTCAAGGAGAAAGAGCCGTTGATCGACGAAGCTACCTACAACCTTTTCAAGGCTAGGTGTGAGTCCGAGCAAGCCAAGGCCGCGAGTGCAAAGGGCAAGGCCATGCAGTCGCAGGTCATAGGTAACCACCGTCTCGGAGCCGGTGGTTACAAAAGTTCCAAGCCTAAATGGGACAAGGAGGATGCCGAGTACGCCGCTGCGGGCATACCTAACCCCTTCCAACAATATAAAGATGATCCGCAGACCGAATTCTTTGTGAGGGCCCGGCGCTATAAGGACAAAGCAACCTCGAAAATAATTATCGATCCTAAGATTCAGGAGTTTACGACTGCCGTGGTAAGTAGTTTACCACGCGACCTTGTAGATTGAATTCTCGAGTGAAGTTCACAATTTCTTAACATTTCACATTCTTTTTGCAGCAAGCAGAAATGAAAATCGCCTCATCGCAGGAGTCGTTGGTTAAGCCGGCCGGCCCGTGGGACAACGCCTTTAACAGGGCGTTGAACAAGGTCAAGAAGGTTGACGACGTGACGGCGAAGCCATCGTCAGCCGGCCGTGTGGTCGGCTTTGGTGCGGACCTAAATTGGTCCGAATATTATGGAAAACCGGCAGAGCAGTCCGGTTCGAGGGGGCGCAAGGCGAGAAGGACCGAAGAAGATGCCGCTTATGTTCGTGGACTGCAGGAGAAGGTGAACATGCTTCCGCAGCTTGTCCAGGACGAAGTGGCGAAGACGATGAACGCTCTCCTTCCAGATATGATGCAGTCGCTCACGAATTGGCAAGCGCGTGGTGGACAACGGCCCATACCAGTCCCCAGCATGGTCGGCAGCAACTCGGGCACCGCGGCGCCTGCAGTCCCGACTCCGGCCGTAGTGGTGGCTCCCGCACCGACTCCCGGCCTATTGGTGACTCTGGCCGCCAACACTGCGGCGGCGACGCCGGATGTGATGGTAACTCCTCCGGCCACGATCGAGCAACCGAGGCATAACAATAATGCACCCGGCGGCATCGCAAATAGGGCGACCGACGCCACGGGAGGCAGCGCGCCCTCCGTCTCTTGCATGCCCGCCGTCATCGGCGGGGTCTCTTCACTAGCCGACCTCGACGCCCTCAAGGTAACTATAAGCGTCTGCAACTCAAACGAGGACTTCATCTCCTTGCCTTTTTTAGTGGAATCTCTATGATGCCGTAAATGCATATATATATATATATATATCTTTCGCAGGAGGACACTCCATGCATTCTATTACAAGTCGTGGTCGGCGAGTTGAAGGATGTTGCCAAAGGTAAAATCATTCAACCACAAAATCGAATCATGCACAATATGCCGATGGCACCGGAGATGCATAGGGTTCAAATCTCTCTCGTGATTTCGGGCTACGAGAGAGTTGAACCTCCCATTCAACCCCCCGGATACGATGAGGATGAGCCGACAGTCCTCATTGACTGTTTCAACCAAATATGCCTATGGACGAAGAGCCAAATGCGTTTAATGACGGGGGAAAGGGGCACCACACCTAGGACAACACCGCTAGTCATCGTGTCGGCGCCACATGATCCCATCGGCGCACAACAAGAAGACGATGATCTTGATGATGATATCAGCGCCGACCAGTTCATCAATACTTTGTATGATGCTGATGACTTATTCATGCCTCCTGCTGAAGGAGCCTATCAGCATGACGAGGAAGCTCGCGGTCCAGCTGATCCTGCGGCGAAGCCTGCTTGCTCCACGCGTCTCTTCGCTGCTTCTCAGGACATGTCTCCAGCAGCTTGCGCCTTCACCGAGCCTCAAGCAGATGCCACAAGGAGATCTATTCTCAGCCCGTCCACACTCCATAAGGCGACCACTGAGCAGATAAAGGCCGGTGACTGCTCAAAATCAGAAAAGAAGAAGGGAAGGAAAATAAAGAAGAGCATCACTTCTAGTAGCCAACCTTCGATGCCGATCCGGGCTCAGGATGGGCCACTGTTGACACCGGTTTTTGGCACCACAATAAACCTATATAGGATGACCTCAAATGGAGAAGTCCTCTTCATGAAAATTTTTGGTGTCATCGATATGAACATTTTTGTAGTTCGAGCCATCGTCATCCGATTCCATCTTGAAGGCCGAAACTATGTTTGAAGCAATAAGACCATGACATTCGAGGTACTATTCTGCCAATTAGGACTTCAAGACATCATCAAATGGAAAAATGCTCTACATGGGGCGGCTTCGGCTCGTCGAACCGGTCGATTTTGATATTTGAAACGTTCAAATCCGAGTTCGTATGAGAAAGTTACGGCCGAAACCGTGTGCTGCTGTAAAGCAAGTCAGAGAGCCTCCGAGGAAAGTTCGGACGTCCGACGGATATCGGAAGTCCGACATTTTTTGACGGGAAAGGTCAGTAGGGCTCCAATTTTTGGACCGGAAATCCGACGGGAATCGGACGTCCGACAGGACGGACGTCCGAATGGCGACGGACGTCCGATTTTGGCGACGGGATTCGGGAAGACTTTCCAGATTCGTGTTTTTCTCTGACCTGAGTTTGAAATCAGCTCAGAAACCTTTCAAGATGGCTCCGAATCAAAAAACGTTCAACATGAAAGTTCTTGGAAATTTCGAGGGCTACAACTTTGATGTGTTGAGTTTTTTCATCCGAGGTCGTTTACAGCCCCGAAACTACCAAAAACCGAACTGCTGTCTTAGGCCCACCTGTAATCCGAGTTCGGTTAAGTTTGGAAAGATTTGGACGGGATTTTGAGTCCTTTTCTTGCACGGAAAGTCCAGCCTCCTCATATATAGATGAGGTGACGGCCGATTGAAACAACACACAATCGCAAAACACAACAAACCCTACCTTTACATCTAATCACCGTGTTCTTTCTTCTCGTTCTTCGTCTACTCTTGTTCTTGCAGGAAGACGAATCACGGGGCTCCAGGGGCGTCCAGGACGACCTAGGGCAGCCAATCGCCGCCGAGTTCTCTGACGGGGTCCCTCCCGAGGGCTTGGGGCGTCTGGTTCAAAAAGAGCCAACCGGATTGTCTTGCGTATCGCGCTTCCGGTTGGCCTCCCACGGTGCGAGCTGCGGAGTATCTCCCTCGGCACCGCGGGTACACGTGACGTGTTCGTGTAGGGCGCAATTCAGCGTCAACACACTTTTTGGCGACTCCGCTGGGGACAAGTTTCAAGAAATCATCATCAACCATGTCCAAGTCAGCAGAGATCAACGCCGATAACATCGTCAGGCCTAGTCTTGATGAACTATCAGAGGAACATCGTCAAGCATATGAAGCCATCAAGAAGCAGCGCCAGGAGCAGCGGATGGAGGCTTATGAGGCGCTCATGAAGCAGCGCGAGGAGGAGGATTTGCAAGTCTTTCTTGCAAATTTCGACAAAACTCGCCAAGGCAACATCACTCCGGTTGGAGATATCAAGCTCCCTCCTCTCGATGGCAACATAGATGAAATCACTGTGAGTAAAGTTTTTTCTAAAGATCAACTTGCTGTCATTGAGAGTTTGGTTAGCAAAGGCAATGATATGATGTATAATGCGTTCTTAGCAAATAGCAGCGCACAAAAAAATATACCCCCATCATCTAGTGGTGCTGTTGTTAGCCAAGAAAAAAATAATCCAACTTTGCCTATTTCATCGGCACCTCCTATGCAACAATATTATAATACGCCGATGAATTCTTATCCTAGCCAAACCAATCAACTTGTGACTGCACCTACCTATCCTAACCCTATTTCGAGTGCAACCAATTCGGTGCCAACGCCGAATTACTTTGCAACATCACCTATAGGGGCAGGCACGTTTTGTCTCCCGCCGAACTATAGTTCGGCGCCCATAGCACAAGTTGCACCAATAGCTAGTACTCAAGTTGCTCCTGTACCACAAGCATTGACACCTACCACAGATCCTATTTTAGTCAAGCTAAGGGAGGATTTGCATAAGATGTTTCAAGATACTTTCGGAAGCGAGTCGAAAGTAAAAAGTAGTGTGTATCAAAAGCCTTATCCCGCACACTTTGATGCAGTGTTATACCCTCAAGGTTATAAGGTTCCTGATTTTGTTAAATTTAATGGAGAGGGCACAAAAACAACTCGGGAGCATGTTAGTCAGTACTTAGCACAGTTGGGTGAGGCCGGTTCCATAGAAGAATTGAAAGTGCGTCTATTTCCCCTATCTTTAACCGGCACCGCTTTTTCTTGGTTTGCTGCTTTGCCACATGGCTCTATTCTTTTGTGGTCACAATTAGAACAGAAATTTCATGATCATTTTTATAGTGGCGACAATGAGCTTAAGTTGTCACATCTTACATCGGTTAGGCAAAAACATGATGAATCGGTCAGCGATTATGTCAAAAGATTTAGAGATATAAAAAACCGATGCTATAGCCTAGTGATAACTGAGAGAGATTTGGCAGATTTGGTTCTTAATGGTTTGAAACCTCACATCAAAGATAGGCTAGAAAGTTATGAGTTTTTAAATATTAACCAAGTCTTGCAGAAAGCTTTGGCCCAAGAAAGCCGGAGTAAAGAGATTCACAGATCAACAACCGATCGTCCTAGAGTGCATATGGTTGATTACAATGATGATAATTCGGATGATGAGGTTGATGTCTATACCACTGAGTTTGTTTGGTCCTCAAAGGCCAAACCTTACTCGTGCAATGCTCTTAAGACGATTCGCAAGAATCGTGATGAGGAAATAAAATTCACCTTTGATGTAGCCAAGTGTGATAGGATATTTGATGCTTTGTTACAAGATAAAATGATTAGAATATCTCACACTTTACCACCGTTTGAAGAGCTAAAACGGCGTGCTTATTGCAAATATCACAATTCTTTCTCACATGCTACTAATGATTGCAATGTTTTCCGGAGACATATACAATCGGCCATTAATGAAGGACGATTGAGTTTTTCTGAGATGCAGGTTGACAAGCAACCCTTCCCGATGAACACCATAGACTTGGAAGGAAAAAAGGTGTTGATTCGGCCTGATATAGCCGAGTTAGCCAACAAGAATAACGTGGTCATTGGTAAGTCCAGAAAGGAAAATGAAGACAACAGGAACTCGGGGAGACAGGTTGTGCTTGACAAACAACCCGATGGCAAGGAAGTAATAAAGATCACCATAAAAAATCCTACGCTCGGGGGGCAACCACAAGTGCAAGAGGATGCTCATGATAAATTTGTCAAACCCAAGAATTCAGAAGTTGGCGAGGGGAAAAGGAATGAAGCTAGGTGCAAGCAAATCAAGCCAACTTTTGATATGTTGCTATCCAAGTAGGCCAATAAAGTGGCCGGTTCTAGCTCTAATCGGCCATCAACTTCAAAGCGTTCAAGATCACCTCCGCCAGAAAATCGACGCTATGCAAGGCCATATGGGTCATCACCGCCCCTCTATGCGCCATATTACATGGGAGGCTTCAACGGTGGTTGGGGGCAGCCGCCAATGGGCCCTTATGCTTTTTATATGGGGTGGGCAGCACCTAATAAGCTCACTCGTGGGGGTTTTCTTATTCTCCAAAAGGCCATTTTAATCAAGGTGATAATCGGCCGTCGCAAGGTTTTCCGAGCAAAGTCAATAAAAAAGTGTGGCGTGCTAAGTCACATGGTGCGGAAATTTCAGAATCTGACAAGCGGAAGGAGATCCAAGGGCCGATTGTTGATAATCTGGCTAATTCTAATAATGACATTGTTGTTGCTCAGCAGGATTCCATGGCTAATGATCATGAGGCTAGCACAAGCGCGGCCAAGTACAGGGATCCCAAATATGCTCAACCTAAGTGGTGTCCTCCCGGTTTAACTAAGACCATGAAAAGGAGATTGCAACGTATGAGGAACCATGAGAAGGTGGAGAACAAAAAGGAGAAGAAAAAGGACAAATTAATTAATGGAATTCGGCCCATGGTACCTGCAAAACAAATATGGAGGCCTAAACAAAAGGAAAACACAAGTGCTTCTACGTTAACTTCAACAACACCTACACCACCGAATAAGGATGATGTTGTCCCTATTACATCGTCCATGCCACTTGTTACGTCTTCCTCAATCGAAGAAACTTTAAGTCCAGTATACACCTTAGGAGATGAAGATGATATGGAGGATTATGAATCTGCGCCGGCTCGGGAAGGTATGGATATTAATATGGTGTATTACTTACCTGCCGAATTTCGTGCTGTAGAGGAACAAGGAGATGTGGCTCAGCTAGATTTTGGTCCTATAAATGCTATATTCGAGAGGCCAAAAGAGCCCGTGAAACACTTGAAGCCGTTATACCTTAAAGGTCACATTAATGGGTCACCGGTTGCAAAGATGCTAGTTGATGGTGGTGCTGTGATAAATCTTATGCCCTACACGGTCTTCAAAAGGCTGGGATTACATGATGATGCATTGATGAAGACCAACATGGTGCTTAATGGATTTGAGGGTAAAGAAAAGACAGAGGCCAAAGGCGTAATGTGTATGGAACTCACTGTGGGAAGCAAGACTTTGGCCACCACATTCTTCGTCGCCGAAGTGCAAGGTAACTATAATGTCATATTAGGTCGTGATTGGGTTCATGCTAATCAATGTGTGCCGTCCACCATGCACCAATTCTTAATACAATGGGTTGAAGACGAAGTGGAAGTTATTCATGCGGACAACTCGGCTTGTGTTTCTTTGGCCGATGCGTCTATAGATTGGAATCATCCGGATGTTATTTGCTTATCAGGACGTGATCTATCAGACTTTGATTTCCTTAGTGCTACAAGGAACGGATTGATACCCGTCTCTCTAAAACCGATTGGTGGTAATCGGCTTCAGAGTACATACTCGTCATCCTAAGCATGCACATGGCCGATAAGTAATTATCGCCCTTAGAAAACAAGACATGGCCGATATATGTTTATCGCCCTAAGAGTATGTGTGGCCGATGGAGTGTTGACATCGTCCTTAGAACAAACATGGGCAAGTTATTTTTCGGCGCACAAGTTTTGCCGAAAAACAGGGGGGCATGTGTTGACACCGGTTTTTGGCACCACAATAAACCTATATAGGATGACCTCAAATGGAGAAGTCCTCTTCATGAAAAAGTTTGGTGTCATCGATATGAACATTTTTGTAGTTCGAGCCATCGTCATCCGATTCCATCTTGGAGGCCGAAACTATGTTTGAAGCAATAAGACCATGACATTCGAGGTACTATTCTGCCAATTAGGACTTCAAGACATCATCAAATGGAAAAATGTTCTACATGGGGCGGCTTCGGCTCGTCGAACCGGTCGATTTTGATATTTGAAACGTTCAAATCCGAGTTCGTATGAGAAAGTTACGGCCGAAACCGTGTGCTGCTGTAAAGCAAGTCAGAGAGCCTCCGAGGAAAGTTCGGACGTCCGACGGATATCGGAAGTCCGACATTTTTTGACGGGAAAGGTCAGTAGGGCTCCAATTTTTGGATCGGAAATCCGACGGGAATCGGACGTCCGACAGGACGGACGTCCGAATGGCGACGGACGTCCGATTTTGGCGACGGGATTCGGGAAGACTTTCCAGATTCGCGTTTTTCTCTGACCTGAGTTTGAAATCAGCTCAGAAACCTTTCAAGATGGCTCCGACTCAAAAAACGTTCAACATGAAAGTTCTTGGAAATTTCGAGGGCTACAACTTTGATGTGTTGAGTTTTTTCATCCGAGGTCGTTTACAGCCCAGAAACTACCAAAAACCGAACTGCTGTCTTAGGCCCAACTGTAATCCGAGTTCGGTTAAGTTTGGAAAGATTTGGACGGGATTTTGAGTCCTTTTCTTGCACGGAAAGTCCAGCCTCCTCATATATAGATGAGGTGACGGCCGATTGAAACAACACACAATCGCAAAACACAACAAACCCTACCTTTACATCTAATCACCGTGTTCTTTCTTCTCGTTCTTCGTCTACTCTTGTTCTTGCAGGAAGACGAATCACGGAGCTCCAGGGGCGTCCAGGACGACCTAGGGCAGCCAATCGCCGCCGAGTTCTCTGACGGGGTCCCTCCCGAGGGCTTGGGGCGTCTGGTTCAAAAAGAGCCAACCGGATTGTCTTGCGTATCGCGCTTCCGGTTGGCCTCCCACGGTGCGAGCTGCGGAGTATCTCCCTTGGCGCCGCGGGTACACGTGACGTGTTCGTGTGGGGCGCAATTCAGCGTCAACAGCCACCAAGACCCAAGGATCTCTCGTTTGAAATCCATGTGGCTGGTAGGCGATGCTACCTAAGGACATGCTGGACCTTGAAACTTCGGATATGCAGAGTGTGCATCATAGTATTATGGCATTAGAGAAGATTCTTCTTCGAGAAGAGAATCCCTCGTACCCGGTTTTCATGGCCAAGGTGCCACTCAACATGGGCTTCATCAACACTATCCCCGCGGATATGATAATCCTGAGATTTTCGGAGATCTTCAATTTGTACCATCTCAAGCGGCTGGACCATAGCCTTATCCGTCTGTTCTCGCTCAGCCTTTCTATGAGTATCAGGAGAGATAAGACCCCGAGCGTCGCGATATTGGACCTCTTCTACATGCGTGAAAGCATCTTGATGGACGACGGGGACGCGGCTCTCGCGGCGGGGTACATCACAGACTTCATGCTACGGAACGCCGACAAGGATTCATTTCATATGACCTACTCTCCCAAGTAAGTCATTCGCTCGCCTCCGTAGCATATATGCTTTCTTAGCTTTCCATTGTCCTCTTCCAACATTCCTGTTGGATTGTTTTAATTATGCAGTGAGGATCAAGACTACGTGCTCATCTGATTTTCACCGCAACACTCGCATGCCGTGTATTTAGACTCGGGGAGTGTGAAGAAGAAAAATTACAAGTATATCATGAGAGTTTTGGATGATTCTCTCGTCGGCTACATAAAAGCCGGAGGCAAGATCATGAAGCACAAGTTCAGGAAAAATCAGCCTGGCGTGAACGTGTTCAACCATGTAACACAGTTCCCGTGCGTCAAGCAGCCGGCTGGCAGTGTGAGGGATGCGTACTACGCCGTTCATCACATGAGGGCGATTGTACAGGAACTACGCAACCTTACGCTGCCAAGTCATCTCAGAGTGTGGGCCGAAAGGAAGGCGGAAATCGCCGATGCAAATCTGAAGGAGGAGTTCTTTCACATCCAAGCGCAGATGGCGACTATCATCCGTCATGAAGTACAAATGAGGGGGTCGATCTTCCACTCGAACATTGCACCATCCAATTGGGAGATAGAAGTCCGCCTAAAGGCTCTGCGTGACACAAGGCCTTTCATGACTAAAGAAGGATGCCGCCCATTCCCCGAGCCGAGTCAGAACAATTGAATGTACTCTTTGTGTAATTTGGATGTAATTTGGATATACTCTTTGTGTAGTAGATGGTAGTGTCAAATACTCTTGGTGCTCTTTGTGTATAAGAATAGATGCTAGATGGCTTTGTTCTCCTTTGGTATGATTCATATGGATGTGACCTCTAAAGCTTTGTTTTGTGCAGGTTGAAGAGCAAACAAGATATGATGGCGAAAGTAGCTTTCGGTTTTCAATAATTGTTGGAATCATTGTAATTTTGTGATGGATGTAATCTTGTGAATCTTGTTGGCCTCTACTCCTTTGTAAATCTTTGTAATGAAAATTATAATGGAATTCTTTTGTATCAATAATTGTTGGCCTCATTGTTATATTGTATTTTGCATTTCTGTAATATAATAAAAATATCTGTAATGCTTTTATTCTTTTCTGTAATTCTTTTTTTTTGTTTTCTGTAATTCTTTAGTGGCGCATTTTGTCAGGGTTTAGTGGCGCACTGTGAAAGCGCCACCCCTAAGGCCCTTAGGCGTGGCGCATACCAGAGTGCGCCACCCCTAAGAGCTTAGAGGTGGCGCATTCTGAGATGCGCCACGCCTAAGGGCCTTAGGGGTGGCGCATCCATAATGCGCCACCTCTAAGCCCTTATTAGTGGCTTGTAGTTAGTGGCGCATCCCTAATGCGCCACTAAACACAAAAAAAGGGCGCCACTAAAAGGGCATTCCCTAGTAGTGGCCCCCCTTTGGCATCATCGAAGGTTCGGGAACGCTGATTTTTTATTTTATTTTTGTGGATTTTTATAGCGTACCTAAATATCCAGAAACCTGCACAATATAAAACAACACTGGCAGCTCTGCTGAAAACAACGTCAGTGCGGGTTAGTTTCGTCCAAATCATGCAAGAATGAAGCCAAAACAATAGCAAAAGTGTTTGGAAAAGTAGATACGTGTTTCTCTCCCAATCAATGAAGGCTAGGATCCAACTTTTTATGAACAACAAGCAAAACTAAAACAAACTAAAAGTTAAAAAGTGAGACGCTCCAAGTTTAGCACATAACATATGAAGCGATAAAAATATAGCATGGAGAAGGACGAGCTGATCATTGTTGATGGAGAAGGGGATGCATGAGGGCATCCCGAAGCTTAGATGCTTGAGTATCCTTGGATATTTCTTGGGGTGCATGGGGGAATCCCCAAGCTTGAGCGCTTGACACTCCCGAATCTTCCTTCATCATCTTGCTTCACATACTTGAAAACTCCCTTCATACGAAACTCATCATAAGCTGATTAGAGTGGTTAGTACCCATGATAAAATAATTTTTTCTCCACTGGAAATAAAGATACTCTTGAAGATCTACTGTTTCTCAAGATTTCCAAAATGTTTGCAAATAAAAAGCAATCTTAAGGTTTGCAAACCGAAGAAAACAAAAAATGTGGCAGAATCTGTGAAAAACAGACCAACAGGTAGTAAAGAATTTTTTCGGGGTACTTGTGCATCTCAAATGAAAAAAATCAGAACAGATGCATGAAATCCAATTGTATGGAGAATGCTTTCAAAAAACTTCAGATCAAAAAGATGATCTGGTGATTTATGGCCAATTTTTCCGTCAAGGGGATATAATCAGTTTCTGGAAAGCATGTCACAACTTTTGAACTTTCGTGCAATCGGAGGCTAAAACTTGGCACAAAGCTTGAAAATAAAGATACAATGATTTTGCTAAAGTAGTAACAAACATCAAGACCACTAAAACTGAAAGTAAAAACATCTTGGGTTTCCTCCCAACAAGCGCTTTCTTTTATGCCTTTTAGCTAGGCATGATACAAGAAAATCATGTTTTATCAATATCAAAAGAATAGCTTGCCCATGTAACAGACTCATAAGGTAACTTGATCTTCTTTCGAGGGAAGTGTTCAATAGCTTTTTAAGGGGGAACTGATATCTAATGGTCCCCTCTTTTATGTCAATGATAGCACCAACAATGCGAAGAAAAGGACGTCCCAAATTAATTGGACATGAGGGATCACACTCAATGTCCATGATAAGAAAATCAACGGGAACATAATTATCATTGACAATAATAAGCATATCATCAATCCTTCCTAAAGGTTTCTTTACGGAAGAATCAACAAGACAAACATCAAAAGAACATGTGTCAAAAGGTTTCAAATTAAGCATATCATACATTATTTTGGGCATAACGGAGGCACTAGCTCCAACATCACATAAAGCATAGCAAGAGAAGTTATTTAATTTAATTTTGACTATAGGATCCCAACCATATTGTAGCTTCCTAGGGATGGAAGTCTCAAGCTTGAGCTTCTCCTCCCTAGCTTTGATAAGAGCATTGGTAATATGCTCGGTAAAGACAATGTTAAGTGTGCTAGTGTGGGTGTCTTTAGCCATTCTTTGCAAAAAGGTGATCACTTCTGAGAGAATACAATTATCAAAATCAAGATCACTACCATTAATTACAGTGGTGGTAATGTCATCTAAACTTATTGGTTTGCTAGTCTCTAGATTGGAAGGAGTTTCTTGTCCTAAGGTTGAGGTATTAGCATCACCATTAATAGGTCCAGTGGGACTAGGGATGTGTTGTGTGCTAAAAGTTTTGAGATCCTCAACATGTATAGTGGAGACAGTAGTGTGTGTAGGAAGGCTCTTAATTCTATCTTCCTCTTTTATAGACGAAACTACTTCAGGTTTGGCTGCCATTTGATTTATCAAAATAGCATGGGTATGAGACATATTAGAAACTTGGATTTCTGTAGTGGTGAGCCTAATCTGATGATTGGAGATCTCAATGTTCAGACTCTCAAGTTGTTTCCCAATGTTTTGCATGATTGAAGAATGCGCATCTAATTGTCGAGAGAAGGCTTTATTTTTTTCATATTTGGTGTGCATGTAAGTCTTAGCAGCCTTCTCTATTTCTAAAAGTTTCTCATAACTAGGAAAATCTCTATCTCTATGAATGGAGTTTCCGGTGCTAGGATAAGTGTTGTTGTTCCCATAGTTGTTGGATGGGAAAGGTCTAGGATTGCTACCAAAATTACTCCTATAAGCATTATTATTAAAGTTGTTCCTAGAAATAAAATTAACATCAACTTGCTCTTGATCTACCAAAGAATTTAAAGGAACGTCATGGGGATCAATAGGAGCTTGCTTAGTGAGTAAAGTCATGATCATGTCAACTTTTTCATTTAGGGAGGAGATTTCCTCAACAGAGTTTACCTTCCTACCTATTGGAGCTCTTTCAGTGTGCCATTGAGAGTAGTTTGTCATCATCTCATCTAATAGTTTTGTGGCAGCACCAAGTGTTGTTGACATAAAGGTTCCTCCCGCGGCCGAATTTAACAGATGCCGTGAGGTAAAGTTCAAGCCTGCATAAAAAGTCTGGATAACCATCCAAGTAGTTGATACGTCCCTAACGTATCTATAATTTCTGCTTGCTCCATGCATATTTTGTGTGATATTGCTATGATCTGATACACTTTCATACACTTTTGATCATATTTGGACTAACTTATTAACTAAGTTCACCACAGTGCCAGTTCCTGTTTTTCTGCTGTTTTTATATTTCAGGTTTCCCCCATATTAAAAGTGCTCCAAAAATTGGGAAAAAATCAGATAACAAATCAGCGTGAAGGAACCTTCCGGTATCACCTGGGTGGGGCCAGAGGGCCACCACCATGGACCCAGGCGGCCACCTGGCGCGGCCTAGGGTCTGGCCGCGCCGGGGGGCGCCTGGACCCCTGGTGGCCCCCCTGGCTGCCCTCCTTCGCCTATTTATTCCCCGTGATGCGAAACCTCCGACGACAGAGCCCTTTGTTGCCTATTTTAGAGGTTAAAGGAAAGGTAAAAGAATTCCAAGTTTCATTCCTTCATAGGGTTGCATCGATGGATTTCTTCATCAATGAGCCAAACCAAAGCAACATCGTGCTTGGAAGGGACTTCCTCCGAGCTATGAAAGGCTTCATTGATATTGGTAACAGGCACATAAGACTATGCGGTAAGGATAAAGGTAAGTACCTCTTTCCTAGGAAGAAGAAGAATGAGCTTGTTGAAAATCAATTTGAAGGTTTTTATGATTCCGATGATCGATCTCGAGGACCTTTGATTCTTCATTTGCTTTATGCCTAGCTTAAAGGCGTAAAACAAAGCGCTTGTTGGGAGGCAACCCAAGATGTTTTTACTTCTGGTTTTAGTGGTCTAGATGATTGTTACTACTGTGGCAACATCATTGTATCTTTACTTTCAAGATTTGTGCCAAGTTATAGCCTCTTATGATAAGGGAAGAAAAAGTTGCGACATGCTGTCCAGAAAACAGATTCTGTCTGCTTGACGGAAAAAATCGGAAAAATCACCAGTTCCTCTTTTTGAGCTGAATTTTTTACACAACATGCTCTCTACAATTGTGAAACTTTCGTATGTTCTGAGTTTTTTTATTTGAGTTGCATAAGTGCCCCAATAAAATTCTCTACTACCTGCTATTCTATTTTCACAGATTCTGCCACATTTTGCCTTTCCTTACTTTTGGAAATCTTGAGAAACAGTATCTCTTAAAGAATATATTTATATCCAGTGGGGAAAATTATTTTATTAAGGGTAAGAACCTCTCTAATCAGCTTATGATGACATATGTATGAAGGGAGTTTTCAAGTGTGCAAGGGAAGATGATGAAAGAAGATCCGGGAGTGTCAAACGCTCAAGCTTGGGGATGCCCACATGCATCCCCAATAAATACTCAAGGAGACTAAACATAATAAGCTTGGGGATGCCCCCCTGCATCCCATTATCCATCAACAATCATCAGTTCTTCCTTCGTCTCACTATATTTTTATCACTTCATGTGTTATGGCTATGCTTGGAGCGTCTCGCTCTTAGGTTTCCTTTTTTGTTTTCTTTAGCTTTGCTTGCTGTTCATGACAAGTTAGACCCCATCTTACTTTGTGTGTGAGATAAACACGCTCCACGCCAATCTAGAACACATCATAGGATTTTCATGCCTATCTTTCTCTGTTGTGTGTTCTTTATCTTTTCGTAGCTACTGCCATGTTTAGTTTAGTTTTAGTTTGTATTTTACAAGATCCTTGGCTTTTGTTTAGTTTGTTGCCGGAACTCTCTTTAGTTTTCATGTTTATCTTGTTAAGAGAGTTGGTTGTTGCACTGAGTTGTGTCTTGTCTTGAGGTAGGCAATTTAGGTTGCTATTAAATTGTAGTAGTAACTTGCAATAGTTTTGAGGTATTGTTGTGAGTAATGTTTGAACTTTTGGTGTCAAGAGCTCTAGCCTATTAGTGATAGGTGTCGTATTTTGGGCAATCCGTGTTTATTTTCAAAACCTAAAAAACTAGTTGAAAACTCTTGCTACTAGATGGATCACTAATCTTTTGAGGGATCGGATATTAGAGTACACTCACATACCATGAGTCGAGGATGCGCAAGGATAACCAAACCCCCATACACTCCTCCTCTGGGTACTTGTCTCTTTGTGAACCTCCTTATTAGATTGAGAGTTACCGATAATAAGTGCATGAGTTCTTCAGACTAATGTAAGTATTGAAAGTTGACACTTCCACCTCCTCATATTTTCTAGCCTCTTCAGTACCATGCATTTCCCTCTTCTCACTCCGAGAGTTGGCGTCCACCTCGCCGGTGCATCCAAACCCTTGGCATGATACGCTCTGTCATCATAAACCTCCTTATATATTTCCTTAGAACAACCACCATACCTACCTATCAAGGGATTTCCATATCCTTTCCGAGATATATTGCCATGCAACATCCGCCCCTTCATGACTTGATCTTCATGTCATACATGTTCCTGCTACACTTGCAGAGGCATACTTTGCATACATCATGATAGCTACATCTTCTTTATGTTTGAGTACCTTGTAAAGTGTGAAAGATCTTTTTTACCTTCTTGTAAATTATAATGTTGCCCTTAATCTAGGAAAAGATCCCAAAGTGGACAAAATAAAAGATCCAAAAGAGGACAAATGAGAGTTACATAGAAAGAGCCATTGAGGCCATCAAAATAAAATAAAAAGTGAGAAAGGGGAAACACTACTATTCCTTTTGAAAGATCCACACTCGTACTCCCACTTATCCTTGTACTCCATAGAGATGATCATATATGCATATAGCTATGTGGGGACCTTCACAGTATAGAACTTAGCTTGCATATTCCATGGATGAGCCTCCTCAAATGAGCTCTAGGTATTCATGAGCGAGCAAGTTGGATGCACCCCCACTAGTTCCATTGGAGAGCTTTTCTTAGCTCATATGTGCATCCGTTGCATGGTAATCCCTACTCCTCACGTCATATATATCATTTGGCCTTCTCGCCTATGATTGTCCTTATTGATGTGAGAATTTCTCACCTTTTTTGTCTTCCTCCTCCACCATATTTCTCTTTTTTCAATCCTAAGTGTCAACTCTCATGCTTACGCTCATCCATTGCATGAGTGCTCAAAATGTAAAATAGGAGTGGATCGAATTGACCTGCACCTGGCTAGTGGTCTGGGGACGAGTCAAGATAAGATTCCAAAGAAGACCAAGTGTGAAACTTTAGTAGATTGAGTTCTCAACAAAAATACCTTTTTCTCGTATTCCCATATCCCCCCTTCTTGCACGCAAACACCATTTGGAGACATTCGAGTCACGGACAACGAGAGCTCTTGCACCTAATGTTCTTTTGTTTCTTGTTGCAATGCTAATATAGACTCTTGCATGTTATGACTTGAATTGAATCACATACCTTGATTTCTTTACTTTCAAAGTTCTTATATGGTTGCTAGCATGTCACCTTAGAAATTATGCTTGTTATCATTTACCCACTTGAGGACGAGCAGGAATTAAGCTTGAGATGTTGATACGTCCCAAACGTATCTATAATTTCTGCTTTCTCCATGCATGTTTTGTGTGATATTGCTATGATCTAGATACACTTTCATACACTTTTGATCATATTTGGACTAACTTATTAACTCAGTGCACCACAGTGCCAATTCTTGTTTTCTGCTATTTTTCTATTTCAGGTTTCCGCCATATTAAAAGTGCTCCAAAAATTCGGGAAAAATCAGATAAAAAATCAGCGTGAAGGAACCTTCCGGAATCACCTGGGTAGGGATAGAGGGCCACCACTAGGGACCCAGGCGGCCACCTAGGGTCTGGCCGTGCCTGGGGGGCGCTTGAACCCCTGCTGCCCCCCTTCGAATATTTATTCCCCGTGACGTGAAACCTCCGAAGACAGAACCCATTTTTGCGATATCTCCTCTGTTCCGCCGCCGCCGCGCTTCCAAGATCGGGAGCGCCAGCAGACCTCTTCCCGGCACCCTGCCGGAGGAAGGATTGACCTCCGGGAGCTTCCCCTCCACCATGGACACTTCCTGGATGTGACGTGAGTAGTTTCCCTTAGACCATGGGTCCGTGATCAGTAGCTATGTGATGTTCTCCTCCCCTCTTTGTTCTTCATGGTATTGTAACAGCCCAGTTTTCACGAAAATTAAAAAAAAATGTTTTCGGCGTGAAATGTTTGATTGTCTGATTTGTTTGCGGTGTTTGCATCCCCGATTTATTGATCGACGATTATTTTTCCCCCTCTTATCTCGTACCGGACGGAGACCGACCCTTGCCACGCTGACACTCGACCTTGTCGACACCGGGTTTCACCCGATCACCATCGCGAAAACCGCACGAGACCAGCCGAAGCCAACGGAACAAAAACCCCGTTTAATAATTAAACGGGATATTTTTATAGCGCGCCGGAAAGTGTTTTCGGAACGGTTCGACACGCTGATCGCGCAGTTCGAAGTTTTACCCGAATCGGAGGTATTGCGGACCCCCGACGGCCAGAAACGGGAGCACCGCGCGCGCGAGAGAAAAACCAGGGATGTTTTTGCAAACTGCCAGCCACCGGGGCTATATAAAGACCACCACACTCCCACCCATTTCTAGGTTTTCCCTAGCCACATTTTGCAGCCACCCCCCTCACAAAAGCCCCAATTTTCGCAATCTGCCCATTTTGCCAAAAAAATCCAGCTCCATGCGATCTGGACCGTTGGATCGGTCGATCCAACGGCCTAGGGAGCTCCCCAGCCTCCTAGCCTTCTCTCTCCTCTCGTGGACGCAGCCGCCCGAGGGCAGCAAGCCGCCGCCGCCGGCGCTCCGGCAGGCTGGCCGGCGAGCCACCGCGCAGCCGCGCCCCCCATCTCCTCCTCTACCTCTCCTATCCTCCCTCCCCTTTCCCTCTTCTCCTCTTTCCTCTCACCCTCCCCTCTCTCTCTGCAGGAGCCCCGCCCGCCATTGGAGGCAGCCCAAGCTCGAGGGCTTCGAGCCGGACCACGTCGGCGCCACCCAGGCCACCGGATCCGCCTCCCTCCGGCCGGATCCCTCCGCGTGCCTCGCCCCCTTGCCGCGCCTCCCCGCCTCGCTCGCCGGCGGAAGCCGCCCGGTCGCCGCCGCTGCTGGACTCGGTGTGAGTCGGGGAAGAGCGCAGCCTCCCGCTCGCCCGCTCGCTGCCCGCTGTGGGCCGGCCCAGCTCCCACGTCCCACGGTCCCCCAGCGCCAGGCCTCCCCAGGCCAGTGGGATTCGACCCATGGTGAGCCTGAGCCTGACCCTCTTTTTTTTTCGGTTCTTTTTTTTTCAGCACCTCAATTTCACTAAGTCAGGAAACTTTTGCTGCTGATTCATTTTTGTGATGCGAATAGCGATTAATCCGTAGCTCCGATGAACGTGCCCCCAAAACGAAAGTTGCTCAGAATTGCGTGTACTTTAATTCATATTTTGTGAGCATTTGCATTTGAGCTCATCTTGATTGTGTAATTGTGTGCTAAAGTGGGCATCCGGCCGTTAACTGCTACTTTTCCTGTTAAGTGCTGCTGTTTATATTTTATTGCAACTTTGCGTGATGATTGTGAGTAATCCATGAGGCCTATTGCATTGATTCCTTTTGCGTTGCGTTAAGCCATGTTTCTTCTTCAGTTTAATGCATTCACATTCCATATTTGCTTTCTGCATCATGTTTATATCTTGTTCCAAAGTAGCTATCCTGATGTTATTGTGCTGCTGTTGCTGAAACTGTTATTTTGTTGCAACTTCGGTCGACGAGTGTGTCGCGACCGTTTATCGGAATTGAGTGATTCCAGTTGCATATTGTTAAGCATCATTTCTACTTTCATCCCATGTATTGCATTGCCATGATATGCTTGCTGGTCATATAGTTATTGAGCTCCAAAGTTGCTATGCTGCTGTTGTTGACAACCACCTCTGTTTTTTCTCTAAGTCTGTTACTTTGCGATGCCATGATGTTTGCTTAATATCTTTTGATCTATGATGTCTATTTTCATGATTCTTTTTGCCATGCCTTCCTTGTCATGTATAGTTTAATTTCATATCATTTGTGAGCATGTTTGCATTGATTATCCTGTTTTTGCATTGCTCTAAAGTGTGCTTCGTGATGTTGGCAGTTTGTGCCCGTAGCTTGTCTTGCTTATATCTTTTTAACCGTAACTCCGTTTGGTGTGTTCTTTATATGTAACTTGATTAGTTTTTCATGTACTTTGTGTTTATGCTATTGTTTGATGTTGTTAACCAACCTAAAATATGGTTTAGGGCAGAACAGCACCAAATGTTTTAATCATCGTGCGGCACTTAGTGTTATGCCATGTTTAGGTTGTGCCTCACTTAAATTGACTAGCATAGATAGTTTACTTTGTGCTTCACCTCTTGACTTGTTTGTGTGCTATGCCATTCTTGCTTGAGTTGCCATGTTAATAACCGTTGATTGATCACCTGTAGCTACACAACTTGAACCACCGTAAACGTGCGGTATTCGTCGTGTGTGACCGATACCCCACTTAAACTGTTAGTAACCTTCTCGACGATAGATCCGTATCGCGTTGCCGTGCCTTTTTTTGTCTTCTTGATCTTGTGTTGCTCCGTAGTAATAGTGGTGCACCGTTGATTGCTTTCCAGTGTTTATCGTCTTGTGTGCTTCCGCGGATACCCTCTCGGAGACGATGCGAGCGTGCGATCGACTACACCTTCGGAACCCGACTTATCAACAGGCAAGGACTATACATTACTTATGATCCATTCTATTTCAACCAGAGGTTTGCATGCTAGTATAGGTTAGGTTCGATGTTTGATCCTACCACATGTTTACAGCCTCTTTCAAACCGATACAGCCATGTCCCTTCCCAGCAAACCTTGTACTGCTATGTTACTATTGCTCGTTGCTCAGCCCCTGCTTAGTATGCATGCTTAGGATGCTACGATGTTACCCTGTTACTCCTTGGTTTGGGATATCACCTTATTATATTGTTGTTGATGATATGATTATTATTATAATGTTGACTATATTCGACGAAGGATGGAAGGTCTAGGCTATCCCGCCCCGACGCTTTGTTCCATTCGAGTCACCTAGGACCCGAGTTCCGGGTATTGGTTTTAAGACTGAGCGTGCCTAACCGCGTGTGGGATTTTATGGGGTCCCCTTTTCTTACCTACCTAGCTTCAAACATTTCTAGTGGTGGCCCAAGCTGATTTACCATTTGAAACCGTGTGTGTGCTGGTCAGCTGCCAGTTGTTTACAAACCAACTCGGACCAGTGAGGACTTAGTTCCCTTGCTGGCCCACCTTGTTCGGCTGAGGACCCGGTTTCCCATGTGTGATTAACCGGCTATCCAAACCCGAGACAGACGGTAGAGACCAGATCGAGAGAGCGGCCAGCTCCTGAGATGGATGTCGACTCACCGGGGGCCACCCGGATTTGTTCGTTGTTAGCTAGAGGGACCTGTCGTTTCAGATCTCTTGGAACTAAATCATAAAATGGTTGCCTGTGATGGGTAGCAACTGATAGTGATGGACGTGCGTGCGGAGCCTCGTAATGGGCAGTTGGTACACCCCTGCAGGGTTAAATCTTTTCGAGAAGCCGTGTCCACGGTTACGGACGACTTGAGACCTACTCCTTGTTCATAGACAACAACAACTGAGATAATCTTAATATAACTTGATCAACGTGTGCGTGTGCCTTGACTGCTTCTTCTTCGTCGGGATGCGAAGAGGAGGACAAGGATAGGATAGGTGTTATGTTTGCGTAGTAGCTGATAGCAAGACTTGTTGGAGGCGATTCCTCATCGAATGCTTGGCTTCTTACCTTACTCTCTAGATCGTTAGCCACTTCATAAATGCTAGTGCGGCAGCAACCTCACCACTTACCCCTTCCTTACCGTAAACTACTAGTTGTCCTAGAATGACGAGTGATGAAGTCCTTGCTGGGTCAGATGACCACTACAGTTGGAAATTGAGTACCTCTGTACTCATGATACTACCCCCAAACTCTTTTCAGGGTTCTTGATCGACAACAGGTATGGTGATCGACGTTTCACGTGGGTACTCGATGACGACTAGTTAGGCGGATCCCGGCGGAGGGCCTGGACCCGTGTGGTTATGGGATCGATGTTTTTCTCTTTGCCAGTAGGCATTTGATTGTAGTCTGTACTCAGACATGTACTTCCGCTGTTGTATTGTATTTAAGGCAGTTGTATGCCGATTGTATGAGATGTTGTATCCTGTATCTGTAATGTTGTGATATCATGTTGGAAATCTGGGGCATATGGCTTTGTCATATGTCGCGGTGGGACCGATATGTGCTTCGTCCCCGGATCTGGATGGAAACATCTAGATCTGGAACAGTACCGCATATCCGGCCTTACAGGTATATACCTCATGAGCTGCCCTACATGATCGAGGCACATATGTAATTTTCTGCTATTGCTATGTTGAGTTTGCTGGGATCTGATGGATTATGAGATTATGTTCAGATTGTGATTGAGTAATATATTTGGTTCTTATATTTTATATTTTTGTTCCTAAGAAATTCTTTCATGTTCTCCGTTGCTGTTTATGGCTTTGGCAAAGTAGTAGGTAGTGACTCCAAGAGGGAACATTATGCTCGATTGTGGGTTCATGCCCCCCGATGACACGCTTGAGTGACAGAAACATGAGTCTAGGGGATGTGCTATTGCCACAAGGGGGAAAAAACGGTGCTTGTAACCGCGGTTGCAAGGATTGTTTACTTTACGCAAAGTGCTTTTTAATGGAGTTGTCTGTTGCTTTGGGTTTACACTTTGGGTGGTGCTCGCAACTTAATACCAGCGAGATGTTGTGGATAGATATCTTAAGGTGGATGATTAGTAGTAGATACAGTTGGATTTTGGTCTACTTATTTTGGCGTACCGCCCATGCTTTTGAGCCTCGTCCTTTCTTTGTAGCATAGTTAGCATTGCGGTGCATTTTTAATCCTGTCAATTGCCGAGCTATAATTTGTTTACCTCGCATAGCGGTTTTATCGTCTTTTGGGAGAGACATCACTAGTGAACATCACGTGACCCCGGTCCATATTCTCATCACTATTTACACGCTCTTTTATTTTCCCACTTTTACTTTCTAGTTGCTATCACCATTATCATTATTATCTGTTGCGTTGATCCTTTGTGAACAACAAGGCCGGAGAGATTGACAACCTCTCTCTACTCGTTGGGAAGCAAAGTTATTTGTGTTGTGTGCAGGTCCACGTCATTTGCGTCGTTGACACCTGCTTATCATCTCCGGAGTCCTACTGGAGACAAACCTTGGTATCTTCACCGAGGAAAATTTGCCGCTATCCTACATCTCACCTTCCACTCTGGGTAACCAATGAGGAGAGAGTATCCGTAGTCAAACCATGTGTAGGGAAATTCTTAACAAGAGATTTCATGCGTTCCCAAGCTTGGGAAATGTGTTCATTATCCAATTGTTTAAAATTCATAATGTTACTCCTCAATTGGATAATCTTAGCAGGTGGGTAGTACTTCACAATAAAAGCATCCTTGCACTTATCCCACGAATCTATGCTATTCCTAGGAAAGGATTAAAACCAAATTTTAGCTCCTCCTCTCATGTAGAAAGGAAAAAACTTAAGCTTAAAAATATCACCTTCTACTTCTTTATACTTTTGCATATCACAAAGTTCAACAAAATTATTCAAGTGTAAAGCAGCATCATCTCCAGCACCGGATAATTGTTCTTTCATAACAAGATTAAGCAAAGCAGGTTTAATTTCATAAGAAGATGCTGAAGTGGTAGGTGTAGCTATAGGAGTGCAGATAAAGTCATTGTTGTTGTCATTAGTGAAGTCACACAACTTAGTGTTTTCAGTGGAACCCATAGTAACAGCAACAAGCAAGAACAAGGTAAACATTTTTTTTGTGATTTTTCATAAAGGACACTAAGATAAAAACGATAAGGTAAAATAACAAGACTAAAAAGCAAAGATAAAAAATAGTGTGGAAATCCCCTATCTTGAAGAGTGGAGTCCCCGACAACGGCGCCAGAAATTCGCTTGATGGCACTGATGAAGTGCTCCTCGTTGGCTACCCCAAGTGGAAGGTTGAGATGTAGCGTAGCGGAAAATTTCCCTTGGCAAAGATACCAAGGTTGAGATCGACCAGTAGGAGTCCAAGGTCGACAAGTAGGTGGTTCGGCAACTGATGCGCCGTTTGAATGATAATCACTTTCTTTTCCTGGAACTGCACACACAACAAATATCTTTGCTCCCAACAAGTACAAAGGGGTTGTCAATCCCTCCGGCCTTGTTGTTTACAAAGGATTAAATGCAAGTGGATAATGATCATGTGATGTGCGAGGTAATGATAGTGATTTCTCGCCCTTCGTTGGTGAGCCCCAAGTGGAAGGCGTGATGTAGCACAGCAGCAAATTTCCCTCGGTGAAGATACCAAGGTTTGTCTCCAGTAGGACTCCAGAGATGATTAGTAGGTGTCAGCGGCGCAACTGACGCGGACCTGCACACAGACACGATAACTTTGTTCCCAACGAAGTTCAGAGATGTTTTCAATCTCTCCGGTCTTGTTGTTCATAAAGGGTCAAACACAAGGGATAATGATAGTAATTGAAAGTAAAAGAAGAAAAGTAAATGAGCGTGTAAACAGTGATGAGGATATGTACCGGGATACTTGATGTTCTATAGTGATGTCTCTCTCCCAAAAGACGATAAAATTGCTATGCGAGGTAAACAAATTACAGAAAGGCAATTTACAGGATTATGAACGCACCGTAATGCTAACTATGCTACAAAAGAAAGGACGAGGCTCAAAAGCATGGGCAGTACGCCAAATAAAGTAGACCGAAATACAACTGCATCTACTACTAATCATCCACCTTGAGATATCTATCCAGAACATCTCGCTGGTATTAAGTTGCGAGCCCCACCCAAAGTGTAAACCCAAAGCAACAGACAACTGCATTAAAAAGAACTTTGCGTAAAGTAAACAATCCTTGTAACCGCGGTTACAAGGACCGTTGTTTTCCCCCTTGTGGCAACAACACATCCCCATCACTCAAGCGTGTCATCGGGGGGCATGAACCCACAATCGAGCAAAACGTTCCCTCTTGGAGTCACTACCTACTACTTGGCCAAAGCAATAAACAGCAACGGAGAACATGCAAGAATTACTTAGGAACAAAAATATAAGAGATAAGAACCAAATATATTACTCAATCACAATCTGAACATAATCTCATAATCCATCAGATCCTATCAAACTCAACATAGCAATAGCAGAAAATATTACAAAAGTGCCTCGATCATGTAGGGCAGCTCACGAGGTCTGAACCATGAAGAACAAAGAGGGGAGGAGAACATCACATAGCTACTGATCACGGACCCATGGTCCAAGGAAAACTACTCACGAGACATCCGGGGAGCATCCATGGTGGAGAGGAGACTCCCGGAGGTCAATCCTCCCTCTAGCAGGGTGCCAGGAAGAGGTATTCTGGTGCTCCCGATCTTGGAAGTGCGGCTACGGCGGAACAGAGGCAAGTTTGCAAAATAGGGTTCTTTCTTCGGAGTTTCCCCTTGACGGAGAATAAATAGGAGAAGGGGGGCAGTCAAAGGTGGACCAACGGCCCCAGGCGCCCCCCTTGCGCGGCCAGGGGTGGGGGCGCGCCGGGTGGCCGCATGGGCCCCCCTGGCTCCCCTATGGCCCCTCCCGGGCTCTTCTCGAAGCTTCCTGTACGTTGATTTTTCCTATATTTTTCCCGGAATTATTCTGGCACTTTTTATATGGGGGAAAACTGAAATAGAAAAACAGCAGAAAACAGGAACTGGCACTGGGGTGCACTGAGTTAATAGGTTAGTCCAAATATGATCAAAAGTGTATGAAAGTGTATCTAGATCATAGCAATATCACACAAAACATGCATGGAGCAAGGAGAAATTATAGATACGTTTTGGACGTATCAACATCCCCAAGCTTAATTCCTGCTCGTCCTCGAGTAGGTAAATGATAACAACATAATTTCTGTGGTGACATGCTAGTAACCATAAAAGAACTTTGAAAAGTAAAGCAATCAAGGTTAGAGATTCAATTCAAGTCATAACATGCAAGAGTCTATATTAGCATTGAAACAAGTAACAAAAGAACATTAGGTGCAAGAGCTCTCGCTGTCCGTGACTCTAATGTCTCCAAATGGTGTTTGCGTGCAAGAAGGGGATAGGGAATACGAGAAAAAGTATTTTTGTGTTGAGAACTCAATCTACTAAAGTTTCACACTTGGTCTTCTTTGGAATCTTATCTTGACTCATCCCCAGACCAATAGCCAGGTACAAGTCAATTTGATCCACTCCTTTTCGATATTTTGAGCAATCATGCAATGGATGAACGTAAGCACGAGAGTTGACACTTAGGATGGCGAAGAGAGAAATATGGTGGAGGAGGAAGAAAAAAAGGATGAGAAAGGCTCACATCAATGAGGACAATCATAGGCAAGAGATGCCAAATGATAGATATGATGTGAGGAGTAGGGATTGCCATGCAACGGATGCACATACGAGCTAAGAATCTCTCCAATGAAACTAGTGGGGGTGCATCTAACTTGCTCGCTCATGAAGACCTAGAGCTCGTTTGAGGAGGCTCATCCTTGGAATATGCAAGCCAGGTTCTATAGTGTGAAGGTCCCCACATAGCTATATGCATAATGATCATCTCTATGGAGTACAAGGATATAAAGGGAGTACTAGTGTGGATCTCTCAAAAGGATAGTAGTGTTGCCCCTTTCTCTCTTTTTATTTCTTTTTTCTCCTTTTTCTATTTTTTTTATTTTTTTTGTGGCCTCAATGGCTCTTTCTATGTAACTCTCATTTGTCCTCTTTGGGATCTTTTATTGTGTCCACTTTGGGATCTTTTATTGTGTCCACTTTGGGATCTTTTCCTCACTTAAGGGCAACACTCTATTTTACAAGAAGGTAAAGGAGATCTTTCACACTTTACAAGGTACTCAAAATCATAAAGAAGATGTAACTAACATGATGTATGCAATGTATGTCGCTGCCAGTGTAGCAGGAACATGTATGACATGAAGATCAAGTCATGAAGAGGTGGATGTTGCATGGCAATATAACTCGGAAAGGCTATGGAAATGCCTTGATAGGTAGGTATGGTGGCTGTTTTGAGGAAAGATATAAGGAGGCTTATGATGATAGAGCATATGATGCCAAGGGTTTGGATGTACCGGCGAAGGTGGACACCAACTCTCGGAGTGAGAAGAAGGCAATGCACGGCACGGGAGAGGCTAGCAAAATATGGGAAGGTGGAAGTGTCAACTTTCAATACTTACATTAGTCCGAAGAACTCATGCACTTATTATTGGTAACTCTCAATCTAGTAAGGAGGTTCACAAAGAGACAAGTACCCCGAGGAGGAGTCTATGGAGGTTTGGTTATCCTTGTGCATCCTCGACTCATGGTACGTGAGTGTACTCTAATATCCGACCCCTCAGAAGAGTAGTGATCCATCTAGTAGCTAGAGTTCTCAACTAGTTTTGTAGGTTTTGAAAATAAACACGGATTTCCCAAAATACGACACCTATCACTAATAGGCTAGAGCTCTTGACACCAAAATTTCAAACATTACTCACATCAATACTTCAAAACTATTGCAAGCTACTACTAAAATTAAATAGCAACCTCAATTACCTACTTTCAAGACTAGACACAACTCAGTGCAACAACCAACTCTCTTTAACTAGATAAACATGAAAACTAAAAAAATAGTTCCAGCAAAAAACTAGAAAAAAGCCAAGGCTCTTGCTAAAGACAAGCTAAGACTAAAACTAAACATGGCAGTAGCTATGAAAAGATAAAGAACACACAACAGCAAAAAGATAGGCATGAAGAATCCTATGATGTGTTCTCAATTTTGAAAGTGGAGCGTGTTTCTCTCCCACAAAAAGTAAGACGGGATCTAACTTGTTATGAACAGAAAGCAAAGCTAAAGAAAACTAAAAATAAATCCTAAGAGCGAGACGCTCCAAGCATAGCACATAACGCATGAAGTGATAAAAATATAGTGAGACGAAGGACGAACTGATGATTGTTGATGGAGAATGGGATGCACGGGGGCATCCCCAAGCTTAGACGCTTGAGTCTCCTTGAATATTTATTGGGATGCATGGGGGCATCCCCAAGCTTGAGCGCTTGACACTCCTGGATCTTCTTCCATCATCTTCCATCGCACACTTGAAAACTCCCTTCATACATAACTCATCATAAGCTGATTAAAGAGGTTAGTACCCTTAATAAATAAATTTTCTCCCACTGGATATAAAGATAAACTTGAAGAGCTACTGTTTCTCAAGGTGCCAAAAAGTTTTTGCAAAGAAAAAGCAAGCTTAAGGTTTGCAAAAGTTAGGAGAGACAAAACGTGGCAGAATCTGTGAAAAATAGAACAGAAGATAGTAAAGAATTTTTTAGGGGCACTTCTGCAACACAAATAAAAAAACTTAGAACATACGGAAGTTTTGTAATTGTATAGAGTTTACCTTCCTACCTGTTGGAGCGCGTTCGGTGTGCCATTGGGAATAATTGGTCATCATTTCATCGAGAAGCTTCGTGGCAACACCAAGTGGAGTTGACATAAAGGTTCCTCCCGCGGCCGAATCTAACAGGTTCCGCGAGGTAAAGTTCAAGCCTGCATAATAACCATCCAGGTAGTCAAACCATGTGTAGGGCATTTCTTAACAAGAGATTTCATTCATTCCCAAGCTTGGGCAACATGTTCATTATCCAATTGCTTAAAATTCATAATATTACTCCTCAATTGGATAATCTTAGAAGGGGGGTAGTACTTCCCTATAAAAGCATCTTTGCACTTATCCCAAGAATCTATGCTATTCCTAGGCAAAGATTGAAACCAGATTTTAGCATCTCCCCTTAAAGAGAAAGGAAAGAGCTTGAGCTTAACAACATCACCTACTACTTCTTTATACTTTTGCATATCACATAATTCAACAAAATTATTCAAGTGTAAAGCAGCATCATATCCAGCACCAGAGAATTGATCTCTCATAACAAGGTTTAGCAAAGCAGGTTTAATTTCATAAGATGTAGCTGGAGTGGAAGGTGTGGCAATGGGAGTGCAGATAAAGTCTTGGTTGTTGTGACTAGTGAATTCACACAACTTGGTATTTTCAGTGGAACCCATAGTAGCAGCAAGTGTGGCAGATTTTTTTTGTAATTTTTGATAAAAGACACAAAGATAAAAACTGAAAGGTAAACTAACAAGACAAAAAAACAAAGGTAAAGGGTAGTGTGCAACTCCCCTATCTTAGCGCTCGGAGTCCCCGGCAACGGCGCCAAAAATTTGGCTTGTTGTGCGAGGTAATGATAGTGATTTCTCGCCCTTCATTGGTGAGCCCCAAGTGGATGGCGTGATGTAGCACAGCAGCAAATTTCCCTCGGTGAAGATACCAAGGTTTGTCTCCAGTAGGACTTCAGAGATGATAAGTAGGTGTCAGCGGCGCAACTGACGCGGACCAGCACACAGACACGATAACTTTGTTCCCAACGAAGTTCCGAGAGGTTGTCAATCTCTCCGGTCTTGTTGTTCATAAAGGGTCAAACACAAGGGATAATGATAGTAATTGAAAGTAAAAGAAGAAAAGTAAATGAGCGTTTAAACAGTGATGAGGATATGTACCGGGATACTTGATGTTCTCTAGTGATGTCTCTCTCCCAAAAGACGATAAAATTGCTATGCGAGGTAAACAAATTACAGAAAGGCAATTTACAGGATTATGAACGCACCGTAATGCTAACTATGCTACAAAAGAAAGGACGAGGCTCAAAAGCATGGGCAGTACGCCAAATAAAGTAGACCGAAATACAACTGCATCTACTACTAATCATCCACCTTGATATATCTATCCAGAACATCTCGCTGGTATTAAGTTGCGAGCCCCACCCAAAGTGTAAACCCAAAGCAACAGGCAACTGCATTAAAAAGAACTTTGCGTAAAATAAACAATCCTTGTAACCGCAGTTACAAGCACCATTGTTTTCCCCCTTGTGGCAACATCACATCCCATAGACTCATGTTTCTGTCACTCAAGCGTGTCATCGGGGGGCATGAACCCACAATCGAGCAAAACGTTCCCTCTTGGAGTCACTACCTACTACTTGGCCAAAGCAATAAACAACAACGGAGAACATGCAAGAATTACTTAGTAACAAAAATATAAGAGATAAGAACCAAATATATTACTCAATCACAATCTGAACATAATCTCATAATCCATCAGATCCTATCAAACTCAACAGAGCAATAGCAGAAAATATTACAAAAGTGCCTCGATCATGTAGGGCAGCTCACGAGGTCTAAACCATGAAGAACAAAGAGAAGAGGAGAACATCACATAGCTACTGATCACGGACCCATGGTCCAAGGAAAACTACTCACGAGACATCCGGGGAGCATCCATGGTGGAGAGGAGACTCCCGGAGGTCAATCCTCCCTCCGGCAGGGTGCCGGGAAGAGGTCTTCTGGTGCTCCCGATCTTGGAAGTGCGGCGGCGGCGGAACCGAGGCGAGTTTGCGAAATAGGGTTCTGTCTTCGGAGTTTCCCGGTGACGGAGAATAAATAGGAGAAGGGGGGCAGCTAGAGGTGGACCAGGGGCCCCAGGCGCGCCCCTGGCGCGGCCAGGGGTGGGGCCGCGCCGGGTGGCCGCCTGGGCCCCCTGGCTCCCCTCTGGCCCCTCCCGGGATCTTCTCGAAGCTTCATGTACGCTGATTTTTCCTGTATTTTTCCCGGAATTTTTACGGAACTTTTTATATGGGGGAAAACTGAAATAGAAAAACAGCAGAAAACAGGAACTGGCACTGGGGTGCACTGAGTTAATAGGTTAGTCCAAATATGATCAAAAGTGTATGAAAGTGTATCTAGATCATAGCAATATCACACAAAACATGCATGGAGCAAGCAGAAATTATAGATACGTTTTGGACGTATCATCATGGTAGTGGTAAATGTAACTAAAAGTAAAAGCAGTAAATAAAGCGGAGGTGTAAACAATGTTGGAAGTATGGACTGGGGTCCCATGATGTTCACTAGTGATATCTCTCTCCCAAAAGACGGTAAAACAACTAAGCTGGGTGAACAAATTACAACTGGGCAATTGAAAGAATTATAAATGCACCGCAATGCTAATTATGCTACTTGAAAGTAGAGGCTCATAAGTATGGGAAGTACGCCAAGAAAAGTAGACCGAAATCCATCTGGATCTACTCACTAATCATCCACCTTCAGAGATCTATCCAGAACATCTCGCTGGTATTAAGTTGTGAGCCCCACCAAAAGTGTAAACTCAAAGCAACAGACAATTGCATTAACAATCTATGCTTAAGGTAAACAATCCTTGCAACCGCGGTTATAAGCACCGTTGTTTTCTCCCTGGTGGCAACATCACATCCCCTAGTCTCATGTTTCTGTCACTCAAGCTAGACATCGGGGGGCATGAACCCACAATCAAGCATAACGCTCCCTCTTGGAGTTACTATCTACTACTTGGCCAAAGCAATAAAAAGCAACAGAGAACATGCAAGAATTACTGAAGAATTAAATATGAAAGGTAAACCAAATATATAACTCATCACGATCTGGACATAATCTCATAATCCATCGGATCCCAGCAAACACAACATAGCAACAACAGGAAAATTACATAGGTGCCTTGATTATGTAGGGCAGCTCACAAGGACTAAACATTGAAGACCAATATTGGAGAGAATACATCACATAGCTACTGGTCATGGAACCATGGTCCAAGGGGGACTACTCACGGCACATCCGGGAAGTGTCAATGGTGGAGGAGAAGCTCCCGGAGGTCAATCCTCCCTCCGACAGGGTGCCGGGAAGAGGTCTTCTGGTGCTCTCGATCTTGGACGTGCGGCGGAGGCGTAACAGAGAGGTAATTCGTGATGCGGGGTTCTCCTCGAGGGTTTTCGCGATGAAGGGTAATATAGGCCAAAGGGGGGAGCCAGGGGCCACCTAGGGCTCCCGGGCGCCCTGGTGGCGCGACTAGGGGTGGGGCCGCGCCACCTGGCCGCCTGGGAGCCAGGTGGGGACCCCTGGCCCTCCTTTGGGGTTCCGGAAGCTTCTGTCTTGCTGTTTTTTTATTCTGATTTTTCTGAATTTTTTGGAGCATTTTAAATTGGGGAAAAATCACTGCAACTAAAGACAACAGACAGAAACTGGCACTGGGTGCACTGAGTTAGTAGGTTAGTAAAAATATGTGTAACATGATATAAAAGTGTAGCAAAAAATGTAACAATGTCATCTAAAAGTGCATGGAACAAGCAGAAATTATAGATACGTTTGGGACGTATCAGCGCGCGGCCGCCTGATGTCTATGCACGCTTCTATTCTTGTATACTATGTTGGGCCTCCAAGCGCAGAGGTTTGTAGGACAACAACAATTTCCCTCAAGTGGATGACCAAAGGTTTATCGAACTCAGGGAAGTAGAGGTTGAAGATGGTGTAACAACCCAGATTTCACAAAAATTAAAATTTTTGTTTTCGGTGTGAATTGTTTGATTGTCTGATCTGTTTGCGGTGTTTGCATCCCCGATTTATCGATCGGCAATTATTTCCCCCCCTCTTATCTCGTATCGGACGAATACTGACCTTTGCCACCCTGCCACTACACCTTTGCGACACCAGGATTCACCCGATAACCGTCGCAGAAACCGCACGAGACCAGCCGCAGCCAACGGAACGAAAACCCCATTTAATAAGTAAATGGGATATTTTTATAGCGCGTCGGGAAGTGTTCTCGGAACGGTTCCAACGCGAGGTGAACGCCGCCGGCTCGATGCGCTGGTCACGCAGTTCGAAGTTTTACCCGAATCGGAGTCCGTACGGAGTCTCGGCGGTCACGAACGCGATCACCGGACGCGCGAGAGGGTTACCGGGGAATTTGTGTAAACTGACCAGCCAACCCTGCCCTATATAAAGACCACCACACTCCCACTTCTTTCTAGGGTTTCCCTAGCCACAAAATTGCAGCCACCCCTCCACTTTGTCCAGATCTGGCCCAAAAACACCCCATTTTTGCAGTCCTAGCCTTCCCTGCGATCTGGACCGTCGGATCGGTCGATCCAACGGCCCAGATGCGCCTGGGAGCTCCACCAACCTCCTCCTGTGGACTGCCTCCATGCCGCCGCCGCCCGTGTACTCAGGCCGCCGCCGGAGCACCCCACCGCGCCCCTCTCCTCCTTCCCTCCTTCTCTCCTCACCGCTCTGCCTTGACCCCCCCCCCCCCCCCCCCGTGCAGGCCCCGCAGCGGCCCGCCCCGGCCGACGAGCGCTGTCGCCTTGCCATGGCCGCCCGAGCAGGAGCTCGCCCCTGCGCCCTCGGACCTCACCGCGCGACCACGAGGCAGGGCAGCCACGGGTCCGGCGAGGAGCCGCCCGGATCCGGCGCCCCTCCAGTCTCCCTTCGCGCCACGCCGGACGGCGCCGCCGTGCGCCTCACCAGTCGGGTTGAGAAGCGCCTCCCCGAGCCGGCCTCTCCACGTGGCCCTGGACAAGCCTCCTCCAAGGCCCAGCTCGGCTGCGGCCTAGGCCACCATGGCCCAGCCTCCACGCACCTGCGGCCCACCTCCTCCAGCTGGCCAGTGGGCCGAGCCCACTAGGGGGTGAGGCCCCTCTTTTTTTCTGTTATATTTTTTTTCTTTTCTTTTTATCTTTTATTTATGCTAAGTCCTGAGATTTGTGCTGTTGATTCATTTTGCGAGTAGTTTTGCGGTAAATCCGTAGCCCGGATGCATGTGCGCCCAAAAGGAAAATTTCTTAGATTTGTGTGTACTTCAATCCATCTTTTGTGAGCTTTTTTATTTGAGGCCATCTTGATATTGTTATTCTGTGTTGAAGTGGGCATCAGGCCGTTAAACTGCTACTAATTGCTGTTATGTGCTGGTGTTGTTATCTTATTGCAACTTTGATTGATGATTGTGACACATCCATGAGGCCTATTGCATTGATTCTTTTTCCTATGTGTTAAGAATCATGTGTACTGCGTTTCCATGCTTTAACTTGTCATGTTTGGGTGCTTTAGCTATATTAAATCTTGCTCCAAAGTGGTGATCCTGATGTTAATGTGTTGCTGTGCTGAAAACTGTTAATTTGTTGCAACTTTGGGTGACGGTTGCGTCGCAACCGTTTATTGGAATTGAGTGATTCCAATTGCATATTGTTAAGCATCATGTCTACTTCCATTATATGTATTGTATTGCCATGATATGCTTTCTGCTCATATAGTGATTTAGCTCCAAAGTTTCTACCCCGCTGTTTTTGACAGCCACCTCTGTTTTTCTAAGTCTGTAACGTTCCGATGCCATGTTGCATGCTTAATATCTTTTGATATATGATGCCTATTTGCATGATTCTTTTTGCCATGCCTTCCCTGTCATGTCTACTTTAGTTCCATATCATTTGTGAGCATGTTTGCATTGATTATCCTGTTTATGCATTGCTCTAAATTGTGCTTCGTGATGTTGGCAGATTGTGCCTGTAACTTGTTTTGCTTATATCTTTTTAACCGTAACTCCGTTTGGAGTGTGCCTTATATGTAACTTGATTAGTTTTTCGTGTAATTTGTGTTTATAATATTGTTTGCTATTGTTAACCAAACTAAAATATGGTTTAGGGCAGATCAGTACCAAATCCTTTAATTATTGTGGGGCAAGTAGTGCTATGCATGTTTAGGGGTTGCCTCACTTAAAATGACTAGCCTAGGTAGTTTACTTGGTGCTTAACCATTTTCCATGTTTGTGTGCTATGCCATGCTTGCTTGAGTTGCCATGTTAATAACCGTTGGTTGATCAACTGTAGCTAAGCAACTTGAACCACCGTAAACGTGCGGTATTCGTCGTGTGTGACCGATACCCACTTAAACTGTTAGTAATCGCTCTCGACGGTAGGTGCGAGGTCTCATTTTACCTTCTTGTTGATGCTTGATCGTGTTTGCCTCGTAGTAATAGAGTGCTTGCTCGTTGATTGCTTTCCAGTGTTTACCCTCTTGTGTGCTTCCGCGGGTACCCTTCGGAGACGATGCGAGCTTGCGATCCACTACACCTTCGGAACCCGACTTATCAAAAGGCAAGGACTATACATTATTAATGATCCATTCTATTTCAACCAGAGGTTTGCATGCTAGTCTAGGTTAGGTTCGATGTTTGATCCTACCACATGTTTACAGCCTTTTTCAAACCGATACAACCATGTCCCTTCCCAGCAAACCGTGTACTGCTATGTTACTATTGCTCGTTGCTCAGCCCCTGCTTAGTATGCATGCTTAGGATGCTACGATGTTAGCCAGTTACTCCTTGGTTTGGGCTATCACATTATTATATTGTTGTTCATGATATGATTATTATAATGTTGACTATATTCGACGAAGGATGGAAGGTCTAGGCTATCCCTCCCCGACGCTTTGTTCCATTTGAGTCACCTAGGATCCGAGTTCCGGGTATTGGTTTTAAGACTGAGCGTGCCTAACCGCGTCCGGGATTTTATGGGGACCCCTTTTCTTACCTACCTAGCTTCAAACATTTCTAGTGGTGGCCCAAGCTGATTTACCATTTGAAACCGTGTGTGTGCTGGTTAGCTGCCAGTAGTTTTCATAGAAACCTGGACCAGTGAGGACATAGTTCCCTTGCTGGCCCACCTTGTTCGGCTGAGGACTTGGTTTCCCATGTTTTGTTAACCGGCTATCCAAACCCGAGACAGACGGTAGAGACCGATTCGAGAGCGAGGCCGACCTTTGAGTTGGATGTCGACTCACCGGGGGCCACCCGGATTTGTTCGTTATTAGTTAGAGGGACCTGTCGTTTTGGATATCTTGGAACTAAATCATAAAATGGTTGCCTGTGATGGGTAGCAACTGAGACAGATGGGCGTGCCTGCGGAGCCTTGTAATGGGCAGTTGGTACACCCCTGCAGGGTTAAATCTTTTCGAGAAGCCGTATCCAAGGTTATGGACGACTTGAGACCTACTCCTTGTTCATAGACAACAACAGATGAGATAAATCTTAATATAATTTGATCAACGTGTGTGTGCCTTGATTGCTTCTTCTTCGTCTGGATGCGAAGAGGAGGACAAGGATAGGATAGGTGTTATGTTTGCGTAAGAAGGTGGATAGAAAGACTTGTTGGAGGCGATTCCTCATCGAATGCTTGGCTTCTTATCTTACTCTCTAGATCGTTAGCCACTTCATAAATGCTAGTGCGGCAGCAACCTCACCACTTACCCCATCCTTACCGTAAACTACTAGTTGTCCTAGAATGACGAGTGATGAAGTCCTTGCTGGGTCAGTTGACCACTACATTTGGATGCTGAGTACTTCTGTACACATGAGACTACCCCAAACTCTTTTCAGGGTTCTTGATCGACAACAGGTATGGTGATCAACGTTTCACGTGGAGACTCGACGATGACTAGTTAGGTGGATCCCGGCGGAGGGCTTGGACCCGTGTGGTTATGGGAATCTGTAAGAGCAAAGTTATACCCCCATGGGTTTTGGATATTGTTGGACAAAGCAGTAGAGGAGCTAACAAGTCTTCTAGTGTAAAACAGATGGTTAGGTTCCTGAAGTTATAGGTTCGTGATAAAGCTTCAACGAAGATTTACATACTTACTGAAGCATATCCTCTAGAGTGAAGCTCATCACGGATGTCGACCCCTAAAAAGATAAGGAATCCTGAAGCACGTCTCATCGAAGGAGATGACCAAGATGGCGCAAGACTTAGTTGTTTTTGCGTAGTTCTTTTTCACTTCTTTGAGTCGTAGGAAAAACTGTACTATCAAGAGGGGTTTAGTAAATGTATTCCGAAGGTTTTGGTGAAAAGACTCAGATCGAATCCAAAACCAGTGAGAAGCCAGAGTTGAGAAATCTCATGTGCACTAGGTAATGCTTCACCAGCGAAGACTTAGTTCTTTCGGCTCCTGAAGCAGAACAAAGTCCGTGAGTCAGCTTTAATTGGACCGCAAGTAAAGTTGCGCTTTGATTGGAAATATGACCGTTGTAGACAGGTGTCAAGCTGTCACATCGGGTCATTTAAGTCATTTCGCACCTAGGGATTGCCACCTATAAATACGCCACCGCCGTCCTCATTGGCCGGGGGCTTCTCCAAGATTATTTCCTTACAGTCAAGAGAGAGTAACCCCACCGAAGCAAACCGAAAAACCCATCCACCGAAGCATAAGTCCTACTAATCTGAGTTGACTCATTATGACTTAGGAAGAAGTTTGCTAGCCTTTTTATCTTGGAGAACTGCAATTCTCCTAGACGATTAGAGAGTTGTTCTTCAGAGAGCGAAGAGTTATTGTCGCCTCGAAGTCCAGTTTTTCAAAGATTTCAGTGATTTCCTCAATAATATACCATGAGTGAAGAACTGACCAAACTCAAGGAGATTGGTGTAGTGGAGATATGGACGGAGAGGGGTTAGCTTCTGTGATCAATCACAAGTCCCTCCAACCAGACGTAGCATTTTGCAGAGTGTGAACTGGTCGAACAAATATCGCCGAGTCAAGAGTTCATTTCACTTTCCGCACTTACATTCAGTTTATCAATTGCTTCAGTGATTTGTTTCAATGCAATTGATTCGATGCTTTTGATTCGCTATGTTATGCTTCAATCCTGTTCTGCTTCAATGTTTACCTTTCTGTTGAATCTCTTCTGCTGCTAAGTTATGCTTCACTTCATAGTTTCACGCAAAAATTTGAAGTGATCATTCACCCCCTCCCCCTCTGATCACATACTTGGTCTTACAATTGGTATCAGAGCTAGTCGCTCTTTATTTGGATTAACCTCCTAGAGTGTTTTGCAAGTATGTCTTTCACAGCCATTCGCTCCGGCGAACCCATACCTATGTTCAATGGAAAGGAATATCCATACTGGAAGGACAAGATGAAGAGAAATATTATGTCTATCAACTCAACTGCCTGGCAAGTTGTCTTGTATGGAGTTACAGTTGCAGACGAGAACACCATCACTCCTGAAGAAGCGAAGCTGATCGATCTTGATTCTGAAGTCTGGGTTTTCATCACCAATCATTTGACACCAGAGAAGTATCATGAAGTGAAGAATATTCCTTCGGCCAAAGGTGTCTGGGATTATCTTGAGAAGATTGGTGAAGGTATTTCTACCCAGAAGGATGCCAGAATTGACACACTTCGAAGCAAATTCTATCGATTCAAGAGAAACGAGGGTGAAAAAGTCAGCTCCATTTACAGCAGACTCACTGCTCTTGCAAATGAATTGATCTCACTTGGTGCTGATGACATTACTCCTCACTCAGTTGTTAGAACTCTGCTTCGCTCATTGGATGATTTGTTTGATCACATTGTGCTGATGATCAAGGAAATGACTGATTTCAGACGTCTTGTCGCCGCTGATATTCTTGAGAGACTCAATACCTTTGAGATGGAAGAAGATGAGAAACGTGACATAAATGGTTCTCGAAGAAGATCTCATGCCTTGAAAGCAAAAGCTTCGCGTCATTCTTCACCCGAAGTCAGTTCTGCTTCAGGTGTTGAATCAGATGATCCTGCAAGCATTGGAAAAGATCTAGCATTGATCATGAGACGCTTCAATCGCTTTCAGAGAAAAGGTTTTTCTTCACCGAAGAAGAGTTATCCTTCAAGAAGCTCAAGTCATTCTTCTCACCGTTCATCCTCAAGAAGCTCTCCATCAAAGGAAAATTGCTGCTACAAGTGCAAGAAACCAGATCACTACATTGCTGATTGCCCTCTGTGGGAAGCTGAGAACAAATCGAAGCATTCGCTCAGATACTCTTCATCAAAGTCCCACAGATCCTCCGGAAGCTATGAGTCAAAGATACATGATTCTAATTCGAGAAGAGAAAAGAAGAAAGATTCTGATGATGATAAGAGGAAAAAGTATCATAAGAAGCGTGAGGGTTCTTCATCAAAGACTCACTCGTCTCGTCGAAGCAGCTCTCACACCGTGCCAAGGCCTATCTGGGAAAGGAGATGAACTCTGAAGACAAAGCCTCTGGTTCCGAAGCTGAATCAGGCTCGAGGTCTGGGTCGGGGTCCGAATTAGATGGTGTTGCTGGTTTGGCTTTCTCTTCGGTAGATGCTTCAACAAATGCTTCGAGCTCATTCTTCACCAACAACAGCAGTGAAGATAAAACTCCTGCATATTGCTTCATGGCCAAGGCTAAGGTATCTTCATCCAAATCAAACTATGATACTTCTGATTGTTCCTCATATGAAAGTGATTCAAAGATAAGCTATGCTAAACTTGCTAAAATTGCTTCAATCCAACAAGATGAACTTGATTCACTAAGCAAAACCATTAAGAAATCAGAAACTTTGTTGATCGATGAGATTGAGAGAGGTCAAACTTTAACTAATGAGCATGCTGCTCTGAAGGAGAAGTTTGAAGAATTATCCTCTCGGCATGATCTTCTTTCAGTTGATTATGAGAAGCTCACATATGAATTTCTTCAGAGGAAAATGACTCTCGAAAAACTGAAAGAGGCTCATGAAGAACTGGAAAATGTCAATCTCTCTCTCATGGCTCAACAAGGTTCTGAAGCAAATCATAAAACTGAATCACCTTGTTTGGATTGCTTGGAACGAAGAAAAACTGATTCCAAAGGGAAAGCTCCTATTGTTATTGATGATACTAATGCCTCTGATGAGGAAAATCCTGCTGTTACCGAGGAACTCCTCAGGTTGAAAAACTTATTTGAAACAGGCATGTTCAAAAGTGTGCAAGGACACCAATATCTCTGTGATATCCTGAGGAAGGCTCTCCTTCACAGGAATCCCAGGAATGAGGGTGTTGGTTTCGAGAGAAAGATAAACCCTGATGGCACCTATTGGAAGCCTGAGCAGTATCCTAAGACTGTTTGGGTTCTAGTGAAGGAGAAACCCATTGATATTGCTAACCTTTCAGGTTTTGACTGCAAAATGAACAAAGCCATTGTGGATGAATCACTTGATTCAGACTACAAACTCATGAAAGATGAACAGGGAAAACTTACAGCTGAGTATGTAGGTGCTCCACCGAAGAATGGCTTCTATAAGAGGCAGATATGGGTGCAGAAAGAACTTGTGGAAAAACTGCCTGCTAATCATACCATGCAGGGAAAGTCTTCGGTACCACCGAATCATTTCTACTCTCTTGAGACACGAAATGATTCACTGGTGCCCGAATCAAATGTTCCGCAGAAGCAATACTATCGTACTGGTCGCCATACGTATCGTCCTCATAATAATCATACTAAGATTGCATATGCTCACTCTTATGCTAACCATTCGCAGAGGACTTACATTTATGGTGTGCTTGATGGTACACCGAAGCAATACACTCCTGTTCGATTTAATATTGCTTCAACCAGTGCTTCAACATCTTCTCAGTCACCTGCTCGTTTGTGGGTGGTTAAGAAGAACTAATTCTTGTGCAGGGCTATGTCTCCGGTGGATCCGAATGGGTCATGGATAGTGGTTGTACAAATCATAAGACCGGAGACAAGGAGTTATTCACCGAAGAAAAACTATCTCAATCTTCTCAGAAGTACATTACCTTCGGTGATAACAATAAGGGTAAAGTGTTAGGCTTGGGTAAGGTTGCCATATCGAAAGATAAGCACATTGACAAGGTTATGCTAGTCCAATCACTTGGATATAATCTTATTTCTATTTCGAAGTTATGCGATATGGGTATGCTTGTTCTATTTTCTGCTTCGCGTTGTGTTGTATTTTCACAGGATGACTATACGTTTGTCTTCGAGGGTTACCGAAAGGGAGATTTATACATTGTTGATTTTTCTTCGGGCCCTGCTGTATCCACATGCTTAATGGCAAAAGCCTCATCTGGTTGGTTATGGCATCGAAGACTTGGTCATGCAGGGATGAGAAATCTTCATAATCTGGTGAAGAAGCATGTTATTGGCCTTAGCGAAATAAAATTCGATAAGGATCGTCTCTGCAGTGCTTGTGAAGCTGGTAAAATCACGAAGAAACATCATTCAGCGAAGACTATCATGACTACCACTCGTCCTCTTGAATTGCTTCATATGGATCTATTTGGTGCTCAAAACTATGCAAGCCTGGGAGGAAACAAATATGGTCTTGTTATTGTTGATGATTTCTCTCGTTATACTTGGGTTTTCTTCTTGGATGACAAGAGCAAAGTTGTTGAAATCTTCAAGTCATTCGCTAAGAGAGCTCAAACTGAATATGAATTATCTTTGAAGCATATCCGAAGTGATAATGGAACTGAATTAAAAAATACTCATATTGAAGATTTTCTTGATGATCATGGTTTTACTCATGAATTCTCTGCTGCATATACACCTCAACAGAATGGTGTAGTTGAAAGGAAGAATAGAACTCTCATTGAAATGGCCAGAACTATGCTTGCTGAATACAAGACTCCTATTAGGTTCTGGGCCGAAGCAATCAACACTGCATGTCACATCATCAACAAGGTTTACCTTCACAAATTCCTGAAGAAAACTTCAAATGAGCTTATCACTGTTAACAAACCGAATGTTTCATGTCTTAGGGTATTTGGTGCTCCATGCTTCATTAGAGATATGAACCATAGCTCCAAATTTGCCCCTAAGGCACATGAAGGTTTTCTTTTAGGTTATGGCTCAAACTCTCACACTTACAGAGTGTATAACTCTCACTTTGGGAAAGTTATGGAAACTGTGAATGTGAGGTTTGATGAAACTAATGGCTCTCAAAAAGAGCATTTGCCTCATGATCTAGATGAACCTCCACTTGATGAAGTGATCAGGTCCAAGGCTATTGGAGAGATTCGCCCTGTTGAAGCCAATCCACGTCAAGCTGTTAGGGATGATGATGGTCCAATGTTCCCACACATAGCCCGGGGCGCTGGAGATCAAAATCCTGAAGCTAATGATGAACAGGACGAAGAAGGACAAGGTAACGAAGGAAATGCAAATCCTGATGGAAATGCCGAAGATGAAGGTGAAGCAGATCCTGAAGCTGAAGCAGACCCTGAAGCAGAAGCTGAGGCTGAAGCAAATGATGCTACGTTATCACGAGTTCGAAGAAGAGTTGATGTGGATTCGATCCTTGAAGATATCAATCAACCAGGTCGTCCCACTACTCGTTCCCGTACTCGTTTGGCTAACTTCTGTGAAAGTTTTTCTTTTGTTTCTATGATAGAGCCTTCAAAATATGATGAAGCCATGAAGGACCCTGATTGGTTATTAGCTATGATGGAAGAACTTCACCAATTTGAAAGGAACAAAGTCTGGTCACTTGTTGACAGGCCAGATCACACGAAGCACAATGTTATTGGCACAAAGTGGATATTTCGCAACAAGCAAGATGAAGATGGTATTGTGGTAAGAAACAAGGCTAGATTGGTAGCACAAGGTTACACCCAAATCGAAGGCATTGATTTTGGTGAAACCTATGTTCCAGTAGCCCGTCTCGAATCCATTCGTGTCATGCTTGCTTTTGCTAACCACAAGAACATATTGCTATATCAAATGGATGTCAAAAGTGCTTTTCTTAAGAAGAAGAAGTGTATGTTATGCAGCCACCAGGTTTTGAAGACTCGAAGAATCCTGATATGGTGTATAGGCTTCACAAAGCTTTGTATGGACGGAAGCAAGCACCTCGTGCTTGGTATGAAACATTGAAGGATTTCCTCCTGAAGAAAGGCTTCAAACCTGGAACCACTGACCCCACTCTTTTCACTCGATCATATAACAGTGATCTATTTGTGTGTCAGATATATGTAGATGATATCATTTTTGGCTGTACTAACACTGAAATCAGCGAAGAATTTTCAAGGATGATGTCGAAGAAATATGAGATGTCTATGATGGGTGAATTGAAGTTTTTCCTTGGACTTCAGACTCGCCAACAGAAGAATGGCACCTTTATTTCACAGGAGAAATACTTGAAGGATTGCCTGAAGAAATTTGATCTTGCTGAATGCAAGACCATCAGGACTCCCATGACTACAAATGGATTTCTTGATGCTGATGAGAAATGGAAACCCTTCGATCAGAAGAAGTATCGGTCTATGATAGGTTCACTCTTATACTTATGTGCATCTAGACCTGATATTATGCTATCAGTCTGTATTTATGCTCGTTTTCAGGAAAATCCGAAGGAATCGCATCATACTGCTGTGAAGCGAATTCTTCGATATCTAGCACATACTCCTTCATTGGGACTTTGGTATCCCAAAGGAACTCAGTTTGATTTGATTGGTTATTCTGATTCAGACTGGGCTGGTGATAGAGTTGACAGGAAATCTACCTCAGGCACTTGTCATTTCCTTGGTAGATCTCTTGTGTGTTGGGCTTCAAAGAAACAGAACTGTGTCTCAATATCTACTACTGAAGCTGAATACATTGCTGCTGGCTCATGCTGCACTCAAATACTTTGGCTTAAGAAGACGCTGAAAGATTATGGCATATTTGTGAAGAAAATCCCTCTGCTTTGTGATAATGAGAGTGCTATCAAAATTGCACACAATCCTGTGCAACACTCTCGAACGAAGCATATCGATATTCGTCACCATTTTCTTCGAGATCATGTTCAGCGCGAAGACATTGAGATCATCCATGTTAGAACTGAAGATCAATTGGCACATATTTTCACGAAGCCGTTGGACGAGAAAAGGTTTTGTGCATTGAGATGTGAGCTAAACATCCTAGACTCACACAATGTTCAGTAAGATCGAAACTTTTCACTGTATATATTCACCTTCATTGTGAGTTTGTTTATCTAGTTTCGCTTGAGTTTTCCTTCATTCAAATTTCTGTGTTTAGCTTCGTTCGTCATTTGCCTTCCGTGTTGTGTTTATTTTTATTTATTTATTCGTTTCTTTTGTCCCCTATACTTATCACTTTTAGCTTTGTTGTTTTTGTTCTTCGAAGTGATAAGTTTCGGACCCTACTCCTCCATTCTGATTCGTTCCCAATCTACTCTGTCTTGAATGTTAAGCACAATTGAAACGGAAAGCATATTGCTTCGAACGTCATTGAATTCCGAATAAAATGCTTCCAACTTTATCGAAGTTTTTGCTCTCGGTCAAGACTCATTCTTCGGCCGTTGAGTCCCCATCTTTTTCGGGTCGTTGAGATTCGCTCGCGATCCGCCACTTCATCTGAGCCATTGAATCAGAAGAGACACTCGCTGGGAACTGTCCGATACGATCTGGCAACCGTTTCAAATCGGGCCTATTTAAGGCGATGCATCCAGCGAACCATTTCCCCCACGCTCATTCTCTCCCGAATTCTCCGTCTTCCTCCTCGAGACCGCCGCAGAGCTCCCGTTCCCGACGACGACTGCGCCGCTTCACTACCGGACCGCCGCCGTCGTGGACGTTCCCCGTCGACGAAGAGCACGTCTCCGCACTCCGTCGCCGTAGCCGCTTCGCGTCACCAAGTTAGGGTACGCTAAGCTTCTTGGATCCAATCTTCTCTGCGAGTTCTTCATCTAGGACTTGGGTCTAAGATTTGTTAGGGTTTTTTTTTTCTGATTTTAGGACTGTTCTGATCCGCGCTGATCATTGCCCCTTGGGAAAACTTTTCTTAGCATCAAAGTTATCCCATCTTCTCAGGTCAGTTTTTGAGATTCGATCTATCTGTGATTTTGGACTAAGTTAGGTCTTGTTCTTGAACTAGTTCTAGCCCAATCCATTGACAGATTTGCATCTGATCTAAGATTGCTCTGGGTTCTTGTAAAAATTTGGTTTTGGTCGAAACTTTTGCCTGTGCTTATTCATTCCCTTTTCTTGTTCTCTCGTTTCTATCTTTCTGGTCACAGGATGTCTGACGAAGAGGCAGCCATGGGGAATGAGTCTCCCATCGTTGAAGGACTTGAAAACTATCCTGAGCCACCGAAGTAGAAAGGCAAAGGTGGCAAGACGAAGGAAGTCAAGAATGCCCGAGGCATACCCGAAGCCATTCTTCTCAAGATGGGCTATGACACTCCTCCAGAAGAATCTGATCATGAAAGAAAGATTCGATTGCAAAAGATTTGACGCTACTGGGCCATAAGGTGGTACAAGTACAAGAGCATCCCAGACTGGAAGTGGGAAATGCAATTTTCTTTCAGCCCTCCTTATCGGTACACCACTGCCATGTGTGCCCAATATAATGCTGCTAACAGGAAGAAGTACTACCCGATGCCTCCTGCTGTACCTCACCCAAATACTCTCAAGAAACCAGATGACTATCCAGACGAGCAAGAGAGACTTGCCATTTTGGCTGAGAAGAAGAGAATCCGAGAAGAGAAGAAGGCCAAAGCACTTGCTGCTGAAGGCCATGCCGAAGCTGGTGCTTCGAAGCCTAAGAAGCGAAGGCATAGGAAACTGAGTGCTTCACCCCCTCCAGCTATCTCTGAAGAAGAGGGTGATAATGAAGCCGATGACGAAGCTGATGCTGCTGCACAGCTTGAAGACTCAATTGATGAAGATCATGCTGAAGAAGCATATGATGAGTCTGAGCACACCCCCATTCCCCCTAGTCCCAAGAGACTTCGTCTTCGGAAGCCACTGAAGAAGAAGGCTGGAGAGAAACCGTCTGCTCCAAAGGGCATTAGGATTCAAGATCCAAGTGACCCTCCTGTTCCCAAGAGAAATATTGATTTGACGAACTTGGTGGTTGAGGCTCCCTTGGCTACTAAGCCACCTCGCCGCCTTGTTCCTGCTGAACAGAGAACGAAAGAGAGGCATGACCTGAAGGCAAAGCCTGCTAAGCCCGAAGCTAAAGCTCCTGAACCAGCCAAAGCTTCGAAGCTGAAGGCATCTGTTGCCAAGCCTGGCCAGACTTTTGCCCAGGTCGGCACTAAGAAGCTGTCAGAAGCAGATTTGCGCAAGCGAGACCGTGCTGAAGCTGAACGCCTTCATGCTGAAGCACAAGCCCAAGCTAAGGCTGATAAAGAAGCTAAAGAAAAAGAGAAAGCTGATAGAGATGCTGCTCAGTTGGAGAAGCAGAGGAAAGAGCTGGCTGAATCGAATCAGAAAGCTAAAGCGAAGCGCAAGATCGCTGAAGCAAAAGCTCAAGAGGCTAAGGCTGCTGCCGAAGCCAAACAGCTTAGTGAAGCTGAAGCCAAGCGCCAAGCTCAACTTGATGTCATTCGCACTAAGAGAGCAGAGAAAACTGCTAGAGATGCTCAGAAGGAAGCTGCTGTTGACATGGCACCAAAGGATGTCACTCCGAAGCCAGTCACAGCTCCTGCCCCCGAAGCTCGTGAAAAAGCTGAGCACAGTCAACATAACTTCCCTGATGCAAGAGAAGGAGAACTTTGGGACTTCTTGAGCCTGAATCAGGCATTCTGCCAGCTTGCTGAAGCTGATGATCCCAAAGCTGTGGATGTTGGGAATGTCTATATTTCACCAACACTTTCTGCTATGATTGAAACCTTATACAATCAGCTGATGGATTTGCATGCTAGGGACAGATCTGAAACTGCTAAAATTCTGAAATTTAAGAAGAAAGCAGATGCTGAATCATATGAGGATTTCAAGAACGAAGCCGAAGCTGCTTCGAAGAAAATTTCTGATGTAAATGAGAAGATGAAGAAAAAAATTCAAGTGTACGAAGGCAAGATCAAGTCTGCCGTTGACGAATGTAGCAAAACTCATAAAGCTTCAGTCATGGCTCTTGACTCCAAGAAGCGCGAAGCCATGCTCAAGCAATTAGCTTCACCCCTTCCCCAGCTGCAACAGAGAAAGAGACGTCTTATCACAGATACAGACGAAGCTGATGAGGTGAGCTCTCATCCGGCCAAGAAGGCCCCAAGGCAAGCATCGCCCCCTCGATGCAATATTATCACTCTTCCCAAACCATCTGCGAAGCCAACTGCTCCCGAAGTCGTTCCACCCCGTGCTCCATCTCCATCTCCTCAACCCGCTCTTCAACCGTCCGCCCACGACAACTTTGAGCCAGAGCCTTCTCCTCCTCCTCAAGACATTCTTGCAAAGGATTATTCTTCGGCTCACTCTGCTGAGGAGTCTGAAGAACAAGAAGGCGAAGCCAAAGAACGTGCTGCTGAAGCCAATGCTGAAGCCGATGCAGATGCCGAAGCCGAAGCCAATGAATTGGCAATCATAAATCAACCGCAAGAGTGATCCATAGTTGCTCGAAGACACACTCCTCACTGCATCCCTGCACAAGATACTCAACTGGACTCCATCTACCCTCGAGAGACTTTTCCCATATTCTTGGGAGATAAATCTTCTTCAAGACATGGCCCTGAATTCAATCTCGAAGTTCATCGCCAGAAGCTTTGCTTCTTTGGCACAACTCCATATGATTCACCCCGGACTGCAGATGACCTTCGTTTCTGGACAGCTGAGCAACAAATTCTCTACACGAAGCTCTACTGCCAGAAGGGTGTTCTTTTCAGGCATAAGTATTTGGATATGCAAACTCTATCTTCTGCAACGTGCTTCCAGAATATCATGGAAACCATCGAAGCACAGAATCTGACCGGCATGTTTGCCATGGAGACCCCATTCAATTCCGAGCTAGTGAAGCAATTCTATGCCACTCTCTATGTCTCTGGAAATCCCGATGATACAAGAACATGGATTCTTGAGTGGATTATTCAAGGAAAGGTGTTTAGGATGCATTCTGATGAGTTCATGGACATTGTGAACATCCCAAGGCACACTGGAGAACTGGCAAAGGTTCATTTGATACCTCATCCCACTGAAGCTGAATTTGCATCACTTCTGGATCCCGAAGTCACTGGAGATCACATGCCTGAAAATATTCGCCCGAAGCATCAGGTATTCATATCGAAGACTTGGTTTTACATCTTGTCTAACTCACTGATGCCTCTCAGCACTGCAAATGAAGAATCCAACATTCATTATCATACACGTCATGCTTTGCTGAAGCTTACTCATGGCCATGTGTTTGACTTCGAGGATTGTTTCCTTCGGTATATGGTCCAAGCTGCTGAACTAGTACATCAATTGAAGCCATATGCTCCCTGGCTGCAAGCCATTTGCAATCATGGACGCAGGGAACACTTCGTTGCGAAGCATCACCCGAAGCTGTTCTGTCCTCCTGTGCGCGATACTATGAATATCTTCAGAAGGCCAAATGATCCATTTGCCACATATGTCGGAGTCAGACAGCATGTCAATGAACGCAACATGTCGAAGAAATTCCAGAAGGAAGTTTATCACTTTGAAGTTTGCATTCGCACTCAACAAATGCTTGAAAACTTCATTGAAGGAAATCAGCGCCAAATGAAACATCTTTCAGATGAGATCAATAGAGTTGGCAACATTGCTTTAAACAACAACCAGTACTTGAAGGTTTTGAAGCGCCACTCTTGGAAAGGATTACGGAAGTTCAATTCTGTGAAGAAGCTTGAAGCTGACCGGATTTTCAAGGAGTATCCACATCTTCAACGTCACTTCTCCCGAAATGATTCGATCGACCGCCCTAACCCAAAGATCCCGCCGCTGGAAAAGATTGATGAAGTCCTCTTTGTAAATCCAGCTGAACAGATTCGCCCAGATACCCTATCTGATGAAGACTCCCACACCTCGAAGCAAGAAGATGACCGTCTCAACGACAGTGATCTTGACCGAAGGAGACACTTCTGGAGATGCATCTTCTTCATGCGAAGATCATCAGCAGGGTCCCCGGGTTGCAGCAAATGCATAAATACTCTTGGTCTACTTCTCAACCTTTTGTCCAATTATTGACAAAAAGGGGGAGAAAGTAGCATCGATTGAGTTTAGGTTCGCTGCGGGGTTTAGGGATTTGATTCGATCTTTTGCGTTGTGTGTTAAGTTACAACAAACTTCCATTCGCCTCGACTGGGTTGTAACTTAAGTTTTACTTCGGTTGTGGATTGCTACTGTTATGTGTTAATAACCCCGTGCTTGCAAGTTGCTCTCGTATCTTTTATCTTGCAGGTGGTTCTTATCCTTTAAGTTCACAGGTCATTGGATAATTGCATATTTTTCAAGACAAATATTCTCTCTATGCAATTGATTCACTAAGATATGTGCTAGGCTTCCCATCAAAGATATTCGTCATCAAGCATTCACTTCGATTATAAATCTTCGATGCTTGCATTCAGGGGGAGTCAAAAGCTTCATATCTTAGAGTTTTCTCTCATCTCAACTCAAAATTCCATATCTTTTTCGATGCCTGTTTTGTCAACAATAGTCCAAAAAGGGGGAGATTGTAAGAGCAAAGTTATGCCCCCATGGGTTTTGGATATTGTTGGACAAAACAGTAGAGGAACTAACAAGTCTTCTAGTGTAAAACAGATGGTTAGGTTCCTGAAGTTATAGGTTGGTGATAAAGGTTCAACGAAGATTTACATACTTACTGAAGCATATCCTCTGGAGTGAAGCTCATCACGGATATCGACCCCTAAAAAGATAAGGAATACTGAAGCACGTCTCATCGAAGGAGATGACCAAGATGGCGCAAGACTTAGTTGTTTTTGCGTAGTTATTTTTCACTTCTTTGAGTCGTAGGAAAAACCGTACTATCAAGAGGGGTTTAGTAAATGTATTCCGAAGGTTTTGGTGAAAAGACTCAGATCGAATCCAAAACCAGTGAGAAGCCAGAGTTGAGAAATCTCATGTGCACTAGGTAATGCTTCACCAGCGAAGACTTAGTTCTTTCGACTCCTGAAGCAGAACCAAGTCCGTGAGTCATCTTTACTTGGACCGCAAGTAAAGTTGCGCTTTGATTGGAAATATGACCGTTGTAGACAGGTGTCAAGCTGTCACATCGGGTCATTTAAGTCATTTCGCACCTAGGGATTGACACCTATAAATACGCCACCCCCGTCCTCATTGGCCGGGGGCTGCTCCAAGATTATTTCCTTACAGTGAAGAGAGAGTAACCCTACCGAAGCAAAACGAAAAACCCATCCACCGAAGCATAAGTCCTACTGATCTGAGTTGATTCATTAGGACTTAGGAAGAAGTTTGCTAGCCTTTTTATCTTGGAGAACTGCAATTCTCCTAGACGGTTAGAGAGTTGTTCTTCAGAGAGCGAAGAGTTATTGTCGCCTCGACGTCCAGTTTGTCAAAGGTTTCGGTGATTTCCTCAATAATCTACCATGAGTGAAGAACTGACCAAACTCAAGGAGATTGGTGCAGTGGAGATATGGACGGAGAGAGGTTAGCTCCTGTGTTCAATCACAAGTCCCTCCAACTAGACGTAGCACTTTGCAGAGTGTGAACTGGTCGAACAAACATCACCGAGTCAAGAGTTCGTTTCACTTTTCGCACTTACATTCAGTTTATCAATAGCTTCAGTGATTTGTTTCAATGCAATTGATTCGATGCTTTTGATTCTCTATGTTATGCTTCAATCCTGTTCTGCTTCAATGTTTACCTTTCTGTTGAATCTCTTCTGCTGCTAAGTTATGCTTCACTTCATAGTTTCATGCAAAAATTTGAAGTGATCATTCACCCCCTCCCCCTCTGATCACATACTTGGTCTTACAGAATCGATGTTTTTCTCTTTGCCACTAGGCATTTGGTTGTAGTCTGTACTCAGACATGTATCTTCCGCTGTTATATTGTATTAAGGCAGTTGTATGCCTCTTGTATGAGATGTTGTATCTTTGTATCTGTAATGTTGTCATATCATGTTGGAAATCCGGGGCATATGACTTCGTCATATGTCGCGGTGGGACCGATATGTGCTTTGTCCCCGGATCTGGATGGAAACATCTAGATCTGGAACAGTACCACATATCGGGCCTTACAACTTGGTATCAGAGCCATACGGACCGTAGGATCCCTTCTCTGGCCGAAGTTGAGTCTAGAAAAAAACTATGTTGTTGTTACTAAGTTAGCTATCGGAGAGTACGAATCTTTTTACTCCTTCCCTTTGTGACGCCCCCAAAATCAATCCGTGTACAGTAATCATACACGCAGGGTACACGACTGAGATTAGGGTGCCACGGTGGGAATATCACAGCACAACACTAAACACAAAAGGATAAACCAATATGTTACAATAAAGGGGGGGTCACGCGGACCCGAATACATAAGTTATACAAGCCATAATATCTGAAGTATAGACATAGTTAGTCAAGTTTTTCCTTAAGAAGGCTAGCACAAATAACATCAGAGATACAGATCGAAAAGGCAAGGCCTCCTGCCTGGGAGCCTCCGAAACTACTCCTGGTCCTGGTCAGCGGGGGTCTCGACGTAGTAGTATCCGCCTCCGGGGTACTCCTGCTCCTGGGCTCCAACGTCGACTGCAGCGGCCGATCAGGAAAAACATAAAGGGGGAAATAAAGCAAAGGTGAGTATCTAGCATACCCGCGAGTCTTACGTCCGCTACTAAGCATTATGCATTTGTATCAACGGAAAGGGGAGGCTGTATATAGTGGACTGCAAGATAGAAATCAGAATAAGGATAAGAAGCTAGGCCTATCGAAGACTAGCATCTTCCGACAATGTCTTGCAGCATGAGAAGAGAAACAGCCAACAGTTCAATAGCAGAAATGTAATAACAATGCAACAGAAGTTGTTGCAGCATTGTATAATAGTAAGTTGTAATAATTAATAATAATAATGCCTCCGAGTTCCCTTCCTCGACTCCCTGCGAGGAAGAAGACCCGGAACCATACAATTTAAGAGTAATAGTTTCTAGTGGTAAGATCCAGCTTCAGCATAAAGCGCCCTGTTACCGTGGACACGGCTATTCGAATAGATTAATCTTCCCTGCAGGGGTGCACTGGCGTGACTCTACGACGCTCGGATCTCCAGGGTGGCGGGAACTTTGTCAGGGAACGCTCCACCAAAGATATCCGACACAAAGTAGCCCATCCTTCGGCAGTCAACAGAGAGGTCATCCGCCGGACTATATCCTATGTACGCCGGGCTTTGGATCTAACCCGAACGTACTCCTGCACGGTGCGTGACTGGCCGGTGAAGCAAAATCAAAGCAAAAACAAATACACCGCTCGAGCAAGAGAAGACAACACCACTTCCCGGCAATCAGCCCGCGGTACTGCTGACGTCTGAAGACCCTCGAACGAGACTACGATGCATGGGAGCCCACACTCCTCGTCCCACGTGTAGGTAGTGCGTACAAGCCAAAAGGCTACTCAAGACATCCGCCGAACCATTTAGCATTTTAATTAACCTGCGTGACAACCGTTATCGCTGCCTCGACTTAACCGACCCGCGGTCAACGACAGCAGTCAGGACCACCAGTACATCGGTGCCTGCCTTGTCGTCCCACCAAGTCACTGCGGTTACCAACAAGGTGAACCGTCTCCTTACCTTGTCTCGCGTTTGCTCTTGGTAGAGCTCGACTTTCGTGGTTTGGTAACTCTCGCGAGATACGAGCAGGGGCCAAGCACACCAGTAACGTCGGTCGTACCCTCCCTGTCGTTCCCGACGATATACCGCTCGCGGGCACCGTTGGGTCGCTCGACTTCTTACCTTAAGGAGAACCGCTGTTCAGGACCCTATGGCGGCAAGACAAATTCAGCCTCGAGTGGAGTACAAGGATTACTCCTTGATAGCTCGCACTTGAGGTGACTAGGCATAACCCAGATAGGGGCCTTTGGCGGTGTCTGCTTTGTTCCGTACCTGCAACAGTTATAATTAAAGTATCCGCGATCGCTCCCAGAGTGATCACGGCCCGCTATCTAATCCTAGCTAACAATGCGCAGGGTTCACTACTGAATATATGCATAATTATAACAGGCAGCATAGGATAAGAAAGGTACATCAAGGGGCGACAAAAGCAGGCTATGCAATTGAATAGGATTGTAATCGTAGCAGCAGCAGTAACAATGCTTAGTGCAAGAAAGTACGGAAAGGTAGGCGATATCTGGGGAAGAGAATGGCTCTGCTTGCCTGGAAGCTCGACGGTAGCAGTAGGGTCGTCGACGAAGTAGTCGTACCCGGCGGCGGTGTAGTCGGCGGTAGCAGCGGGGTCAACCGGAGAATAAAGGGGGGGGGGAGAAACAGTAAATACAAAGCAAGCATAAACACACAGATGAATAGCATGGCGTATGCAATGTTAACGGTGTTCTAACGCAGTGCAATGTACGTTGCTCGGAGCGGGAATTCTTCCGGGGATGAACTACCGGCTCCGGGTGATTACCGGACAGGGAGTCCGGAGGGGAAGGGTTCATGCCGGAGGTGTCGTGGAAATCCGACAAAGATTACGGGGGTGTATCCGTGTTAGATGAACCATTCCGGACAACTTTCGTGTTCGGAATAAATTCATCCGGATACTTTATCAGTACCGGACAAATCATCGGACAGACGGCCCGGAGGGGGGGTGTCGATGTTCGTTGTGTTAGAGGGGTGTGGATGGGTATACAGATACTGTATCCGTATTCGTTATTTTTTTTGATCAATTTTCATGTATAAAGTTTTTGAATCTGACTTACGGTTTAAAAGATATTCAAATTCAAAGTTTATATCATTTTAAATCAATTTCTAGATTTTCTTTTAATAATAAAATGCAACATTATCCACAGAGGGTTGACTGGTCAAACCTGACCAGTGGGTTCCACTGGTCAGCCTCACATGCTAATAAAACATTTTAATTAAATCTAATTAACAGTGGGGTCCCACATGTCATACTAACAGAAAAAAATTAAATTAGTTAATTAATTATCTTACAAGTGGGACCCATGTGTCATTGACACAGTAGTTAATTAAGCAAAATAATTAAGTTAAAGGGGCATGGGGCCCACTAGTCATTCACTCTGGGAGGGGTTATGTTTTATTTTTAACATATGTTTAGCACTAATCCACCGGGCGGCCCACATGTCATAGGCATGGGAGAGGGGTTAGGCCACGGTTAGCACGTGCGCGTCGGCGGTGAGCTCCGAGGGAACGCCGGCGAGGCCATCCCGGTCGGGAGCAAGCGGCGAGGAGTGGGGGCCGTGGCCACGCGGGCGCACGCGTGCAGCCTCGACTGCAGGCGAGGCAGCCGGCCTCAACGGCGCAGCATCCGTGGAGGAAGGGGGGGCCGTGGCCATGGCAACGGTGGCGGGGGGGGGGGGGTGGCGTTCCGACGACCAACAAGAGCAGCAACCAGAGGGAATTGAATGAGTACGGCATTGCGCATCTACGGGTGCTCGAAACAGGCGAAGTGGACGTCCAGAACGGCGACCATGGCAAGCACGGCGGCGGCCGGAGCACGTCCCGTTGGGGAGAGGCTACGAGGAGCGGATCGAAGGGGTCTTTGAGGGGGATCGATGCGGCTTACCGAGGGGAGGATGATGGAGAGCTTGGGCGAGGTCGGGGATGACCGGAAGCGGCGAATCGAGCCGCGCGGCGGCGACAGCCGCAGGCGAGGTCGAGGACCAGGGCGTCGTCGGCACGGCCTCCCAGTTCAATTCCCCCCCACGGGGTGTCGTGGAGGATCGTGGCGGAGCCCCTGGACACGCCGGAGTGCCATGGCGTGGTCGGTGGGTGCGCAGGTTCGCCGGCGCGGTCACGGCTGCGGGGCGAGGTCAGTCCAGGGAGAGGGGGAGGGGAAAAATGGAGGGCTGGGGGTCTCGAGGGTGTTCCTTATCCTCGTCGGGGGCTCTCCGATGGCCGCCACGGCGACAGGGCGCGGCCTGGCCGGCGTGGATGGCCGCCACGGCGCCCCTGTGTACGGTTGGGGAAGATGAGTGGAGGTGGGCTGGGGTGGGCCTGATGGGCTGGCACGGTGGACCAGGGGGCTAGGGGGTGGGCTTCTTTTGCTTTATTCCATTATTTCCTTTTTTTGCTTTCTGTTCTTTTTTGTTTATATTTATTTTAGTTGCTTTAGCCATTTTGTAAAATATGTAACATGGTCCTTAATTAGTGTAGCACCATATTGAGATGCCACAAAAAGTTTGGTGGAAAAATAAAATTATTTATTATTTATTTTTAATATTCAACTGATAATTGTTGTTGTTCAGCCACTGGTTTGAATTGTTTGATTTATTTTATAGCTTAATAAATTACCATACCCACATGGACATGGTCCACCGAATATTGGACATTTTACAAAATTGGTTGCAATATTTTTGGATTAAGTTTTATTTCCACTTGTATCTGGAATTTTTATTTGGTTTGAATTTGAACAAGCTTTGATCAAGGTGATCATCACAAGTTAATCAAGGTGACTTGGCATCAACATAAGGTGATTACTGTAGTGTGACATCCGGGGTGTTACATCCTTGCTCTGGTCAGAACAAGTGTCGTAAGTGTTTTATTCTCACCTTATCCCCTTTCAAACTCTAGGATCTCGAGTAAGTGGAGTATCAGAATAGTTACAATGCCTTGCTTGCAGCGTATTGTCTCGATTCCGATCTCAGGTGGGAATTCCTGTGGTACCTTTAGCTTCTCCGACTTCGGGAATCATCTAGGTCATCCATTGCCATCCATCCTTTTGCCAGTGTTTTCATGACTTGCGTCGAAAACACTATCCTTTGATCCGGTTATTGTTGTCGTTCCTCCTCTCGACACCGACGGTTTCGTATTCTCGACGATGTCGTCTCTCTGCGGAAAGTTTTCTCAACCGAAGCTCGACGTCGACATGGAGTAGAGTCCCTTGTTGGTGGTGTTGAAGATCGTCTTCTCTCTTTTCTCTCCCCCTCTCCCCCGGATCGTCCTGGATCTCGGGACGAGATCCCTTGTTGGTGTTGTTGTATTGTAACAGCCCAGATTTCACAAAGATTAAAATTTTTGTTTTCGGTGTGAATTGTTTGATTGTCTGATTTTTTTGCGGTGTTTGCATCCCTGATTTATCGATCGACGATTATTTTCCCCCCTCTTCTCTCATATCGGACGGAGACCGACCCTTGCCACCCCGACACTCGAACTTTGCGACACCGGGATTCACCCGGTCACCGTCGCGAAAACCGCACGAGACCAGCCGCAGCCAACGGAACGAAAACCCCGTTTAATAAGTAAACGGGATATTTTTATAGCGCACCGGGAAGTGTTCTCGGAACGGTTCCAACGCGAGGTGAACGCCGCCGGCTCGACGTGCTGGTCACGCAGTTCGAAGTTTTACCCGAATCGGAGTCCGTACGGAGTCTCGGCGGTCACGAACGCGATCATCGGACGCGCGAGAGGGGTACCGGGGAATTTGCGTAAACTGACCAGCCAACCCTGCCCTATATAAAGACCACCACACTCCCACCTCTTTCTATGGTTTCCCTAGCCACAAAATTGCAGCCACCCCCTCCACTTTTTCCAGATCTGGCCCAAAAACACCCCATTTTCGCAGTCCAGATGCGCCTGGGAGCTCCACCAACCTCCTCCCGTGGACTGCCTCCACGCCGCCACCGCCCGTGTACTCAGGCCGCCGCCGGAGCACCCCATCGCGCCCCTCTCCTCCTTCCCTCCTTCTCTCCTCACCGCTCTGCCTTGCCTCCCACCCCCCGTGCAGGTCCCGCAGTGGCCCGCCCCGGCCGACGAGCGGTGTCACCTTGCCATGGGCGCCCAATAAGGAGCTCGCCCCTGCGCCCTCCGACCTCACCACGCCACCAGGAGGCAGGGCAGCCACGGGTCCGACGAGGAGCCGCCCGGATCCGGCGCCCATCCAGCCTCCAGCCGCCCTTCGCGCCACTCCGGACGGCGCCGCCGGCGCCTCACCAGTCGGAGGAGCAGCGCCTCCCCGAGCCGGCCTCTCCACGTGGCCCTGGACCGACCTCCTCAAGGGCCCAGCTCGGCAGCGGCCCAGGCCACTGCGGCCCAGCCTCCACGCACCTGTGGCCCACCTCCTCCAGCCGGCCAGTGGGCTGAGCCCACTAGGGGGTGAGGCCCCTCTTTTTTTTTCTATTATGTTTTTTTCTTTTCCTTTTATCTGTTATTTTTGCTAAGTCCTGATATTTGTGCTGCTGATTCAATTTTGCGAGTAGTTTTGCGGTAAATCCGTAGCCCGGATGCATGTGCGCCCAAAAGGAAAATTGCTTAGATTTGTGTTTAATTCAATCCATCTTTTGTGAGCTTTTTGATTTGAGGCCATCTTGATATTGTTAGTCTGTGTTGAAGTGGGCATCAGGCCGTTAAATTGCTACTAATTGCTGTTATGTGCTGTTGTTGTTATCTTATTGCAACTTTGATTGATGATTGTGACACATCCATGAGGCCTATTGCATTGATTCTTTTTCCTATGTGTTAAGCATCATGTGTACTTCATTTTCATGATTTAACTTGTCATGTTTGGGTGCTTTAGCTATATTAACTCTTGCTCCAAAGTGCTGATCCTGATGTTAATGTGCTGCTGTGCTGAAAACTGTTAATTTGTTGCAACTACGGGTGACGGTTGTGTCGCAACCGTTTATCGGAATTGAGTGATTCCAATTTCATATTGTTAAGCATCAGGTATACTTCCATTATATGTATTTAATTTCCATGATATGCTTGCTGGTCATATAGTGATTTAGCTCCAAAGTTGCTATCCCGCTGTTTTTGACAGCCACCTCTGTTTTTCTCTAAGTCTCTAACGTTCCGATGCCATTTTGCATGCTTAATATCTTTTGATCTATGATGCCTATTTGCATGATTCTTTTTGCCATGCCTTCCCTGTCATGTCTACTTTAGTTCCATATCAATTGTGAGCATGTTTGCATTGATTATCCTGTTTATGCATTGCTCTAAAGTGTGCTTCATGATGTTGGCAGATTGTGCCCGTAACTTGTTTTGCTTATATCTTTTTAACCGTAACTCCGTTTGGAGTGTGCCTTATATGTAACTTGATTAGTTTTTCGTGTACTTTGTGTTTATGGTATTGTTTTCTTCTGTTAACCAAACTAAAATATGGTTTAGGGCAGATCAGTACCAAATCCTTTAATTGTTGTGGGGCAAGTAGTGCTATGCATGTTTAGGGGTTGCCTCACTTAAAATGACTAGCCTAGGTAGTTTACTTGGTGCTTAACCGTTTGCCATGTTTGTGTGATATACCATGCTTGGTTGAGTTGCCATGTTAATAACCGTTGGTTGATCACCTGTAGCTAAGCAACTGGAACCACCGTAAACGTGCGGTATTCGTCGTGTGTGACCGATACCCCACTTAAACTGTTAGTAATCGCTCTCGACGGTAGGTTCGATGTCTCGTGTTGCCTTCTTGTTGATGCTTGCTCGTGTTTGCCTCGTAGTAATAGAGTGCTTGCTCGTTGATTGCTTTCCAGTGTTTACCCTTTTGTGTGCTTCCGCGGGAACCCTTCGGAGACGATGCGAGCAAGGTAATAATGTGATAGTTTCATTTTCTTTATGTTGAGTACTTTTGTAAAGTGTGAAAGATCCTCTATACATCTTGTAATATATAGAGTGTTGCCCCTAAGGTGAGGAAAAGATCCCAAAGAGGAAAAAATCAAAAGATCCCAAAGAGGAAAAATGAGAGTTAAATAGAAAGAGCCATTGAGGCCACCAAAAAATACAAAAAATAGAAAAAGGAGAAAAAGAAATAAAAAGAGAGAAGGGCTCACACTAATATTCCTTTTGAGAGATCCACACTCGTACTCCATCTTATATCGTGTACTCCATAGAGATTATCATTCATGCATATAGCTATGTGGGGACCTTCAGACTATAGAACTTGGCTTGTATATTCCAATGACGAGCCTCCTCAAATGAGCTCTAGGTCTTCTTGAGAAAGCATGTTGGATGCACCCCCACTAGTTCCATTGGAGGGCTTACCTTAGCTCATATGTGCATCCGTTGCATGTCAATCCCTACTCCTCACATCATATCTATCATTTGGCTTTCTCTCGCCTATGATTGTCCTCATTGATGTGAGCCTTTCACACCTTTTTTTCTTCCTCCATCATTTTTCTCTCTTTGCCATCCTAAGTGTCAACTTTCTTGCTTATGCTTATCCATTGCATGAGTGCTCAAAATATCGAAAGGGAGTGGATCATTTTGCCTTGTACCTGGCTAGTGGTCTGGGGATGAGTCAAGATAAGATTCCAAAGAAGACCAAGTGTGAAACTTTAGTAGATTAAGTTCTCAACAATAAAAACTATGTTTTACTCTCTCGTATATCCCTATCCCCTTTCTTGCACGCAAACACCATTTGGAGACATTCGAGTCACGGACAGCGAGAGCTCTTGCACCTTTATGTTCTTATGTTGCTTGTTTCAATGCTAATATAGACTCTTGCCTGTTATGACTTGAATTGAATTACACGCCTTGATTGCTTTACTTAAAAGTTCTTATATGGTTGGTAGCATGTCACCACAGAAATTATGCTTGTTATCATTTACCTACTCGAGGACGAGCAGGAATTAAGCTTGGGGATGTTGACACGTCCAAAACGTATCTATAATTTCTGCTTGCTCCATGCATCTTTTGTGTGATATTGCCATGATATTGATGCACTTCCATACACTATGGATCATATTTGGACTAACCTATTAACTGAGTGCACCCCAGTGCCAGTTCCTGTTTTCTGTTGTTTTTGTATTTCAGGTTTTCCCATTACTTAAAGTGCCAGAAAAATTCCGGGAAAAATATAGGAAAAATCAGCATACAGGAAGCTTCGCGAAGAGCCAAAGTGGGGCCAGAGGGGAGCCAGGGGTGGCCCAGGCGGCCACCTGGCGCGGCCACCACCTAGGCCGCGCCAGGGGGGCGCCTGGGGCCCCTGGTCCACCTCTGGCTGCCCCCCTTCGCCTATATATCCCTCTCGTCCCGAAACCTTCGAGGAAAGAACCCTTTTTCGCGATCTCTCCTTTGTTCCGCCGCCAAATCGCTTCCAAGATCGGGAGCACTAGGAGCCCTCTTCCCAGCACCCTGCCGGAGGGAGGAACCACCTCCGGGAGCTTCTCCACCACCATGGATGCATCCCGGATGAACCGTGACTAGTCCACCTTGGACCATGGGTCCATGATCAGTAGCTATGTGATGTTCTCCTCCCCTCTTTGTTCTTCATGGTTTAGACCTCGTGAGATGCCCTACATGATCGAGGCACATATGTAATCTTTTTGATGTTGCAATGCTGAGTTTGCTGGGATCTGATGGATTATGAGGCTATGTTCAGATTGTGTTTGAGTAATATATTTGATTCTCCTCTTTTATATTTATGTTCTTGAGTAATTCTTGCATGTTCTCCATTGCTGTTTATTTCTTTGGCCAAGTAGTAGGTAGTAACTCCAAGAGGGAGCGTTATGCATGATTGTGGGTTCATGCCCCCTAATGACTAGCTTGATTGACAGAAACATGAGTCTAGGGGATATGTTGTTGCCACAAGGGAGAAAACAACGGTGATTGTACTTGCGGGTGCAAGGATTGTTTACTTTACGCAAAGTTCTTTAATGCAGTTGTCTGTTGATTTGAGTTTACACTTTGTGTGGGATTCGCAACTTAATACCAGCGAGATGTTCTGGATATATATCTCAAGGTTGATGATTAGTAGGTAGATGCAGATGGATTTCGGTCTACTTGTCTTGGCCTACCTCCCAAGCTTTTGAGCCTCTTCCTTTCTTTGTAGAATAGTTAGCATTGGTTTGCGCACATAATCCTGTCAATTTCCCAGCTTTAATTTGTTTACCTCGCATGGCTTTTTTATCGTCTTTTGGGAGAGAGACATCACTAGTGAACATCATGGGACCCCGGTCCATATTTCCACCACTGTTTACACCCACTATTTATTTCTTGCTTTATTTCCTTTTCTGTTGCTATCGGTATCATTATTATCCCGTGCGTTTGATCCTTTGTAAACAACAAGGCCGGAGGGATTGACAACCTCTCTGTACTTGTTGGGAGCAAAGTTATCTGTTGTGTGTGCAGGTCCACGTCAGCCACCTAATTGTTGGCGCCGTTGTCACCTTCCTGTCGTTGTCGGAGTCCTACTGGAGACAAACCTTGGTATCTTCACCGAGGGAAATTTGCTGCCGTCTACATCTCAACCTTCCACTTTGGGTAACCAACAAGGGGCGAGAAGTCATCACCCTCTATAAAGCAAAGTTCACAAGTAAAAGGATAAAGGTCAGAAAATTCTCTAGCAATTTCACTTAAATATTTGACCCATGTGATTGTTTTTTCAGGCTTATGTTGCTTACAATATTTCTCTTCTTCAATCATAGGCCTTTCACAAGGTCTATCCACTCCACAAAAATTAACATGCTTATATAAAACTTCATTTTCAGGAATTGGATCATGCATGTTGCAATCATCATGAACAATTTCATTTTCTTTGCAAATCTCTTTAAAATGTTCATGATGCTGGATACAATTCTACTTAGGCATATTAAGATGTGAAGCAAAAGATTTGAGGAAATCAACAAGGAGTTGAAAATCAAGGCCAAACTTAGCACTAAACTTATTAAAACTTGCAGTTTCAACAAAGGACTTAATGCAATCATACTCATAATTTATACCTGACTCTTTACCTTTGTCGATCTCCCAATCTTCAGTATTGCGTAGAATTCTTTCAAGGAGTTCCCATTTAGCATCAATCTTTATGTTTGTGAAAGAACCCATAGAGGAAGCATTGAGCAAGTCTTTATCCGGTTGATATAACCTCGCATAAAAATTAGTAATAATTATATCTTTTGGGAGACCATGGTTAGGACATTTTAGCATTAAAGTTTTCAGTCTCCCCCAAGCTTGAGATATGCTCTCTCCATCATGAGGATAGAAATTATAAACATAATTCCTATTCTCATGAACTTCATGAAGAGGGTAAAACTTGGAGTAGAAGAGAGACTGGATCTCTTCCCAATCTCGTAGGTGATAATAATCTAGTAGCCTATACCATTCCAATGCTTTTCCTTTCAGTGACAAGACACATAATTTCCTCATGACTCTATCTCTTTTCAAACGTGAAATCTTAAACAGCTCACAAAGTTCTGTAAGTTTCAATCAATGAGTACTAGGATGGACTGTTCCATCCCCTACCACGGGATACATTCCTAATTATTTCAATTATCCCAAGTGGTATTTTGAACGGGATACATTCAGTAGGTGGAGGAGACTTCTCTACCACGGGCGTGGTAAAGCTGCCTTCCCCAAACAACGAACTAAGAGTGCAGTTTTCCATAAGCATAACTAGTGAAAAATAAAAACAGGAAACAAAAAGATTTAATTGCAAGATCTAAAGATATACCTTCAAATGCTTACCTCCCCGGCAACGGCGCCAGAAATAGCTTGATGTCTACGCACGCTTCTGTTCTTGTAGACTATGTTGGGCCTCCAAGCGCAGAGGTTTTTAGGACATCAGCAATTTCCCTCAAGTGGATGACCTAAGGTTTATCGAACTCAGAAAGTAGAGGTTGAAGATTCTCAAGCAACCCTACAATTAAGATACAAGAAGTCTCTTGTGTCCCCAACACACCTAATACAACTAGGAGTTGTATAGGTGCACTATTTCGGCGAGGAGATGGTAAAATATGGGTTATAGCTGTGGCAAAGAAAGGTAATATAAATCTGTAATAAAAAGTGCAAAAAGCAAACATGTGACAAAAGTGAGCACAAAGGGTGTAACAATGGTGGAAACAAGGCCTAGGCTTCATACTTTGACTAGTGGAAACTCCCAAAAACATTAACATAGTCTAATCACATGATATTTCCCATAAAACATGCAATGGAGACGTACTCGGAGGTCATTCCTTTGTGGTCAAGAGAGGACGAGAATTATGTAGGGCTACAAAAGCACACCTCAGAGTTCGTAGTTCTCAATCTATGGATTTCCCAATGTCACCGTGGCCATCCAAAGAGCGTACCATAATCACCACAACATATCTCATGGACAGTCAAAGACAAGCACCAAGAGACTCTCAATCTTCAATCAACACACAAAAGAGGAAATCACTCATGAAAATATTCTTCTAATCCATGTCCAATAGATCGCTGTCACCATGGTCTCGGGGATTATACTAGATAAGATCAAGTGAGTACATCAATCCAATACATAGAGGAAGGGGAAATATCATGGGATCACCCTAGATTAACATAGCCTATGATCACAACGAAGATCACATCATGGGAGAGAGAATTGACCACATAGCTACTGATACAAACCTCAGCCCCGAGGAGGGACTACTACCACTTCATGGAGGGAGGAAGCAACGTCGATGGAGATGAATCCGGGGGCACTTCTCCGTCCCGACAGGGTGCCGGCACAGGAATTCTGGTCCCCCGAAGCTTGTTGGCGATGGCGGTGGAGATCGTAATTGCTTATGGAGAAAAGGATCTGGAATTAGGGTTTTCATGATGGGAGTATAAATAAGAGCCAAAGGGGGGCACCGGGGGAGGTCCCAGTTGCCCAGGCAGGCACCAGGTGCGGGTGGACCCTTGGCCGCGCCAGGGGGGCGCCTGGGGGATGTGGTCCACCCCAGGGCCCCATCCTCCGGCTGGAGGACTCTTCTAGAACGCTGATTTATATATATATATATTCCCGGAATTTTCTGAGCACTTTTTATAATCGGAAAACTTGAAATAAAAAACAACAAAAAATAGAAACTGGCACCAGGGTGCACTGAGTTAATAGGTTAGTCCAAATAGGGTCAAAAGTTTATGAAAGTGTATCTAAAACATAGCAATATCACGCAAAACATGCATGGAGGAAGAAGAAATTTTAGATACGTTTGGGACATATCAACATCCCCAAGCTTAATTCCTACTCTTCCTCGAGTAGGTAAATGATAACACGGATAATTTATGTGGTGACATGCTAGCAACCATATAAGAACTTTGAAACTAAAGAAATCAAGATATGTGATTCAATTCAAGTCATAACAGGCAAGAGTCTATATTAGCATTGAAACCAGCAACGAAAGAACATTAGGTGCAAGAGCTCTTAGCTGTCCGTGACTCAAATGTCTCCAAATGGTGTTTGCGTGCGAGAAGGGGGATATGGGAATACGAGAGAAAAAATATTTTTGTTGAGAACTCAATCTACTAAAGTTTCACACTTGATCTTCTTTGGAATCTTATCTTGACTCGTCCCCAGACGACTAGCCAGGTACAAGTCAATTTGATCCACTCCTTTTCGATATTTTGAGCACTCATGCAATTGATGAGCGTATGCACGAGAGTTGACACTTAGGATGGCAAAGAGAGAAATACGGTGGAGGAGGAAGACAAAAAGGTGAGAAAGGCTCACATCAATGAGGACTATCATAGGCGATAAAGCCAAATGATTGATATGATGTGAGGAGTAGGGATTGCCATGCAACGGATGCACATCTGAGCTAAAAAGCTCTCCAATGGAACTAGTGGGGGTTCATCTAACTTGCTCGCTCCTGAAGACCTAGAAATCTTTTGAGGAGGCTCATCCTTGAAATATGCAAGCCAAGTTCTATAGTGTGAAGGTCCCCACATAGCTATATGCATGAATGATCATCTCTATGGAGTACAAGGATAAGAGGGAGTACTAGTGTGGGTCTTTCAAAAGGATACTAGTGTTACCCCTTTCTCTCTTTTTATTTTTATTTTTCTCCTTTTTTCTATTTATTTTGTATTTTTTGGTGGCCTCAATGGCTCTTTCTATTTAACTCTCATTTGTCCTCTTTGGGATCTTTTCCTCACTTAAGGATAACACTCTAATTTACAAGAGGGTATAGAAGATCTTTCACACTTTACAAGGTACTCAAATCATAAAGAAGATGTAGCTATCATAATGTATGCAATGTATGCCTCTTGCAGTGTAGCAGGAACATGTATGACATGAAGATCAACTCATGAAGAGGTGGAGGTTGCATGGCAATATATCTCGGAAAGGCTATGGAAATTCCTTGATAGGTAGGTATGGTGGCTGTTTTGAGGAAGGATATAAGGAGGTTTATGATGACCGAGCGTATCATGCTAAGAGTTTGGATGTACCGGCGAAGGTGGACGCCAACTCTCAGAGTGAGAAGAAGGCAATGCACGGCATGGGAGAGGCTAGCAAATATGAGGAGGTGGAAGTGTCAACTTTCAATACTTACATTAGTCCGAAGAACTCATCCACTTATTATCGGTAACTCTCAATCTAATAAGGAGATTCACAAAGAGACAAGTACCCCGAGGAGGAGTGTATGGGGGTTTGGTTATCCTTGCGCATCCTCCAGTCATGGTACGCGAGTTACTCTAATATCCGATCCCTCCAAAGATTTGTGATCCATCTAGTAGCTATAGTTCTCAACTAGTTTTGTAGGTTTTGAAAATAAACACGGATTGCCCAAAATATGACACCTATCACTAATAGGCTAGATCTCTTGAAACCAAAAGTTCAAACATTACTCACATCAATACCTCAAAACTATTGCAAGTTACTACTAAAATTAAATAGCAACCTCAATTACCTACTTTCAAGACAAGACACAACTCAGTGCAACAACGAACTCTCTGTCACAACCCCAAGTTAGGTATGTGCTAGGATCAAGTGCTCCTTTGCATCATGATAAAAATTGCAAAAGAAATCAAAAAGGGAGAGAGAACACCCCCCAGATGATTTAATTCAAAAGGCCAGAAATAAAGTTGCTCCAAAAATTCCTTTTGCATTTTTGAAAAGTCTCATAAATGAGTGGGATCACATATCAAGTGATGTGGGACCAGCCCCATGCTCATGGATTTTTCAAATTTTCAAACAGGAGCATGGATTTAAATTTAAACCCCTATTTGATTTAAAGTTCAAATTATTTGAATTTTAAAAATGTCCAAACTTTATAAGTAGCTAGCTAATTATATTATTAGGCCATATAAAAAGTTCTAGCATTTTAGAAAATGGTTTGCTATTTAATTAGCAGTGCCAAAACATAATGCAGAAAAGTAAAACAGAGAGAAAAGGAAAAATGAGCTTACCTGGCAATGCAGCCAACCCACACAGGCCGGCCCAGCCTAGCAGCCTTCTCCCACTGTCGTCTTCCTCCCCGCGCCTCCAAGCTGCTCGGTGGAATGCCACCGAGCCAGCCGAGCACGCTTTGCTCTCTACAGCCTCCACCTGCCCCTCCCGAAGCTCCTAGACGCGGCACGCCGCTACTGGACGAGCTGCACGTCCATTCCCCCTCCTCCCAACCCCTCTGTGTCCCTCCCCAGCTCGCCCGCGACGACCCCCGTGAGCATCGCCGGCCATGGCCATGGCAACTCGTAGCCCGAGCTCGAGATAGCCTCTAGGAACGTGTCCATCATCTTCGCCGTCGTCGTCTACGCCGAGAAGCAGAAGGAATGGAAATGGGACGCTCTAGGATCGCCGCCCCCTTCTTCGTCTTCACCTCTGGCCGCCGCATGTCGTCGTTCAATTCCGGCCGCCGTGAAGCATCCCCGACCGCGCCGACGCCTCCTTTGCATTCGTGGTGAGCTTCTGCTTCACCCTAGCTATTCCATGGCCACCCCCTCACTCTCTGTCGACGTTCGCCATGAAAGCCGAGGAGCACCGCCGCCATGAACGACATCGAGGAGGCTCCAGTGCTCCTCCGTCTCATCCGTGACGTCTGTTGCGTTCCTGGTGATCCCAGGGTCACGTAGCACTAGCGCAACCCCAAGCTCAGCCCCTGCAGCAACCTCGCCGCCAACCCCGAGCCACGGCCGCCGCTAGGGCTCGACGCCGGCGTCGCTACGGTGCACCCCAGCACCCGTGGCATGGCTACTTCGAAGCGCAATGTCTTGGGCTTCATTTTGATGGTCTCAGCTCGCTGTTTGGACCCCTGTAGCACCGACCCCGAGCAGCGCCGCGTCTCGGTTGGTCACCGGCGACTAGCCGCCGGCGAGGCTAACGTGGCCCGTGCTTAATTAGCACTAACCCTCCCCTGTGACACTGACTTGTGGTCCCAGCCCCCCCCCCCCTAATCCCTTGGTTAGTTTAAAACTAACCGGGTTTATTAACCAAGCCGCTGACATGGGGACCCCACAGGTCAGCCCCCCCCCCTGACGTCATCCTTGCGCGAGCATGACGCAGTAAACCAGTTAAATCGATTAAAAATATTCCAGAAAATCCAGAAATTAGGCCAAACTTTGGAAAATCAGAACTAATTCATATTAACTCCAAATTGGGCAAATAATATGTCTAAAATTATCAGAAAAATACATGGATTCTGAATATGCACTTTTTTTCAATGTTTGACAATTTTAAAATGGTTGAACAGTAGCAAACATGCATATGGCATTCTTTTGAATTCAAATTTGGAGTGAATTTGCAAATGATTTTTCAACACACTTCTTTTAAATGGTTTCATCCACACATCAGAGACTTTACCTCACCTTTATAACATCACTACATGCTAAACCATTTCAAATGAACTTCCATACATTCAAATGCATTTGAAATTCATCGATAAATCAAATGGAGTTTGAATTTGCATTTCAAATGCAATATACTCCTTTTAAATAGAATTGTCCACACAATGCAACCATGAACATCACCATTACAATCTTATACATGTGATTGTGCATTGTACATTATGTTGATCCTATGATTGTCATGTTGCTGATAGAAGTGGAGCCGAAAACCAAGATCACCCCCTTCGTTGAAGACCCCGTGACTGAACCTCGTCAGCAAGGCAAGAAACCCCCCATTGATCATGTCTATAGAATCCCATTTCCATCTCAGTCTCGCTTATGAATGTTTAGGAGATCACCTTGTATCGATTTTACGACATAGTTGAACCCATATCCGATGCATGACCTATCATCTTGTCACAGTAGTAAGCAAACCACAATCCTAGCAGATGTAGGAGTTGGTTGATGTCTTGTGGCCCCTGCAACTGTTACTGCTTATTGCATGCTTAGAGTTTACAATGAGGATGTTTTTGATGTGATTCGGGATGATAGTGAACATGATGTTGATGAAAGTGAAACTGTGTTGGTGAATCTACCCTAATACAAGGTGAACGATGAGAGGCTGTGTAGGAGTACACAGTGGGTTGTCTCGTTGAACACCGCCTTAAGCCCGAGTTCTTGTGTGGTGATCCAAGACGAAGAGTACTACCACATGTTGGGCACATGAACACCCCTTCTCAGTTCAATGAGTCGCATTAGTGCGGAGTTCTGGTAGGTCTGTGGCATGGTCTGCGAAGTGGAAGAACGGCTATTCAGACCGGCTTGGGACCCTGCACACATCTTTTGGGACCACATCGGTAAACCGGCCGGGTTCACGAAGTGGATTCCAGCCCATATAGGCGTCTCCATTGGATTTGAGTTGGCTGTGAGGTAAAAGTTGTGGGAATTATCCTCGCCGGCACCTCTTGAATGGTGTCGAGTACAAAGGCGGTAACTGATAGTTTCATGTGTGTAGCAGTACACCCCTGCAGGGTTAATAAACTATTCGAATAGCCGCGTCTGCGGTAAGGGACTACTTGGAGAGTTGTGCTCGATTATTAGACAACTTGAACTGGATACTTCTAAAACTCGCAAGATAAGCGTGAATGTTATGGTGTACTCCTCGTGGGGAAGTCGAGGAAGTAACCATAGTGGTGTATTGGTTGGAGATGTAGTGGACTCGTGTACGCTTCTTAACTCAAGTCTGGTACTCGTAGTTCAGGACTAGCCAAGTCAAAGCTGGCACTTCTGCATTTGAACCCCACCTCCCTTTACCTTGATACATGTGCATGAGTAGTATAGTTCCTACGTAAGTCTTGCTAAGTACGACTTTGTACTCACGTTTGCTTATTCTATGTAATAGATGAACCCGCTGACCCCGATGGTGGCTTCTACCTGAAGCTCGAAGAATGAAGACTCAGACCAAGACCAAGCTAGTGTAGTCCCAGTCAGACGACTGGTTCCCTCGTGGAAGGGCTTGTTTATAGATAAGGCTTCTCTAAGCCATTCGTTAAACTTGTCTGTACTCAGACCTACTTTGCTTCCGCATGTTTGATGTAATGTTGGATCACAGACTTGTGATCTCTGTGTGCACTCTGTAAGGGTTATCAATAAAGTTGTATACTTTGTAGATAATTGCAATGATACCTGGTGTTCATACAAGGCATGTGTGCTGCGTGTATGTTTATAACATGCATGTCTTTGTATGGGTTTTCGAGACCTTAGTTGTGATCTGGCTGGCGGTCTTTTATACACCAAGTGGCCCTTAGATGGGCGCAGCTTGGAGCATCGCGATGTGATTGTTCGAGACTCTTTCTCGTGCACACTTTGATGTATGATCGAGCCCGCCCTAGACCCCGACTAAGTGATCGGGCTGGAGTAAGTCTATGTAAGAGTTATGAGATAGTCGATAGTATGGTTGAGGCGACTTGTCTGCGAATATGGGAGTTCATCACCCATATCATTAGACTTGTGTGCGGACGATGAAGACCCATCTCAGATGATCATCCGGCCTGGATGGGATGCCCCTCACGTACGATGCTTTCTGATAACGTTATGTGCTTGGCCTTGTCTGCTTAGACAAGTGGGTACGGTTCTCGGCTCACCATATGACTATGTCGTAACAGGACTTGCATACGCTAACCTCGGGTCCCGACACTCTCTTAACAAGATAAACATGAAAACTAAAGAGAGTTCCAGCAACAAACTAAACAAAATCCAAGGCTCTTGCTAAAGAAAAACTAAGACTAAAACTAAACATGGCAGTAGATTCGAAAAGATAAAGAACACACAATAGAAAAAAGATAAGCATGAAAAATCCTATGATGTGTTCTAGATTGGAGTGCAGCGTGTTTATCTCCCACACAAAGTAAGATGGGGTCTAAATTGTTATGAAAAGCAAGCAAATCTAAAGAAAACTTAAAATAAAACCTAAGAGCGAGACGCTCCAAGCATAGCACATAACGCATGAACTGATAAAAATATAGTGAAATGAAGGACGAACTGATGATTGTTGATGGATAAGGGGATGCACGGGGGCATCCCCAAGCTTAGACACTTGAGTCTCCTTGAATATTTGTTGGGGATGCATGGGGGCATCCCCAAGCTTGAGTGCTTGACACTCCCGGATCTTCTTTCATCATCTTCCATCGCACACTTGAAAACTCCCTTCATACATAACTCATCATAAGCTGATTAGAGAGGTTAGTACCTTTAATAAAATAATGTTTCCCCACTGGATATAAATATATTCTTGAATAGCTAATGTTTCTCAAGATTGCCAAAAGGTTTTTGCGAAGAAAAAGCAAGCTTAAGGTTTGAAAACGTGGCAGAATCTATGAAAAACGGAATAACAAGTAGTAGAGAATTTTTTCGGGGCACTTCTGCAACTCAAATAAAAAAACTCAGAACATACGAAGGTTTCACAATTTTATAGATCCTGTTGTGTAATCATTTCAGCTCAAAAAGATGAACTGGTGATTTGATCCGATTTTTTCCGTCAAGCACACATATTCTGTTTTCTGGACAGCATGTCACAACTTTTTCTTCCCTTGTCATAAGAGGCTAAGCTTGGCACAAAGCTTCAAAATAAAGATATAATGATGTTGCTATAGTAGTAACAATTATCAAGACCAATAAAACCTGAAAGTAAAAACTCAAAGTGAAGATAAGAAGGGTTGTCTCCCTAGAGCTCTTTCTTTATAGCCATAAAGATAAGCTTAAGATTTTAATGATGCTCTCATAGGAATAAGAGTTGAAGAACAAAAGAGAGCATCAAGAAGAAAATACCAAACTTATTTAAGTCTAAATGTTTCCTATGCATAGGAATATTGCAATAGAATAATTCATTGAAGCACAAAGCAATAAACATAGGATGGAAAAATAAGTGCAACTTCAAAACCTTCAACATAAAGAGAGGGAACTTGATATTATTGAAATATCTATAAGCATATGTTCCCCTCTCATAATAATTTTTAGTGGGATCATGAATAAACTCAACAATATAAGTATCACATAAAGAATTGTTACCATGATCCACATGCAAAAGGGTACCCTTACTCTCCACATAAGCATAATCTTTCTCATTGGTAGTAGTGGGAGTAGGACTATCATAAACAACTTGAACACTATAGATTAATCGTGTATTAGGAAGATGGTATTAAACAAGGAAGTAATTCCCTCCATGATTATGACAAGTTTCATAAGGATAATTTCTCCTTATGTCATAGGTACCTTATAATCACTATAGATAGGAGTTATAACATCATCATAGTAGAGAAGAGCATTATCATTGCTAGCAACTATATTTGTAAAGATGTTGTCTTTATTCTTACTAGCAAAAGAATTATCAATTACCACATCAATAATGGGTAAAGGACTTGCAATCCTATCATCCCCAAGCTTAGAGCTTTCCATATCATCACTCTCAGAGTTGGTACCAAAAAGATTTTCAAGATCATAAGTAGCATCATCATCATTTTCCCAATCACAAAAAGTAGCATGCATATCATAATCAAGATCATCTTTAATAGTGACTACTAACTTAACATCTGGATAATAATGAATGCAATCAAGCTCACCATCCTCCAAATTTTTTGTCCGTTAGGATAAAAATTGATGCGAGGAATATGCTCAGGCCAGGTTGATTCCCATTCTTCTTATTTCTTGCTCCTCTTCCTCCTCCTCTTCTTTTTCTTCTTCTTCACCTTAGGAGGGAGTGGTTGGAGATGAGGTTTCTCCTCATATCCTGGTTTATCATTAGATATAATAGGGGAAACTTGGGAGAAACTCTCCTTTTTATTAGTAGAAATATAAGAGATATTTTTATACTTTGGTAAAGTTCCCTCCTTTATAATTTTACTTATGTAACCATTTTCATGGCAATTAACAACATAATAGAGAAGGCAATTTTTCAAAGTGTTGTTAATTCCTAAGGCATTAACATGTAGCCAAGAATTTTTTTTCTGATAGCTCTTCACACATCAAAAATAACATTCATCATAAGGATCAGAAGTGATCATGTTATCACACAAATGATTAATAGTTATGCTTTGAAAGTTCATGCATTGAAAATTAAAGTGACCCTCTATACATCAAAGTTCACAAGTAAAAGGATAAAGGTCACACAATTCTCTAGCGAAGGAGGTGTCCTCGATGGGGGAAGGAGCTCGATCCGCAGCGTGCATGCCGTCGTGGCGACGAATGACTGCTTGAGGCGGTGTATGCGTTCATGGCGAGGTTCTCGGACGAGTTATCCCACGCCGGGGAGCTTGGTGGCACGACCATGACGGGCGCGAGCTCGGGCTCGAAGTAGCCAAAGAAGGGGGAGAAAGTGGGTTATGTCGATCTAGGGTTCCAGGGGGGCGCGGTGGCCTCCTTATCCTTCCACGACACACTATAGCAGTGCGAGGAGGTGGCCAGATTCCCTATAATGGCGACCATCGGGCGCGCCATGTCCACCGGTCAGGTGAATAAGAGGAGTTAGAAGAGGAGAGGGGGAATGGGTTGGGCTGCGCCTAGTGGGAGGGTTCTTCCCATGAGACTTTTAAAGATTATCCATTTTATGTTATTATTACTTTTCTGTTCCTTTTTGTTTTATTTTGTTAGGCCTTCATTTGAGTTTTATAAAATGTGCAAGGTGTTCCATTATTAGGGCTATACATTACAGCAATCCCACAAAAAGTTTGGCACAAAAATAAAATCATTTATATTTATGAACTATTTGATATGAAGTAAAAGTTGTTGTTTTTCTACTTTATAATTTGTTTATATATTAAAAAATTGTAATAAAATGCCATTGCTATTTTATCATGACATACTGAATTTTAGGAATTTAACAAAAATGGTTGCAGAATTATTGGTTCAACTCTAGTTTCCAATTTGTTTTTAATTCCATCGAAGGGACCTTTTAAATGATTTGATTTAAAGAAGATTAGAGCATGGTTAATCACTGATATTAGTCATTAGTAAGAGTGATCAATGTAGCATGGCACTAGGGGTCTTACAAATCTCCCCCACTACAAGAAATCTCGTCCCGAGATTTAAAAGGTTTGGTTTTGTATTCTAACGATTCTTCTGGTTCTTGTTGCCCTTCTCGAAGAAGTTAATCCTTCTCGTTGATGTCTTCATTTCTTTGCATCTGTGCATCTCGACGAATTCTCATCCTTCCATCGGGGCTTCCTCGTACTTACGAATAGGATAGGAGGAAAACTTAAGGTGGTCGGATCGGTACCCGGTTAACCAACCGAGACTGTCCCAGGGAATGGGGTACAAAGTATCTTCCGAGCTTAACTCAAGGGAATAAATTGAGAGAAACAGAAGATGGTATGAGAAGTTTCAAGCGAATAGTCAAGCATTCGACGTCGATTGAGGATGATGAAAAGGGGTCTAGAGAATTAGGCATAAGCACTACGTCTGATACCGGACTGAATATCACAAGGTATGTGACTCGTAAATTTCATACGAAGCCAAGCGCGAGGAATTACCTTGGAGACAGGAACGTAAAGGAGAGTCAGGTTTCGGTCCTTTGGAATTGTAATCAGGGTGGATCAAGAATAGGAAGGACGGTGACATAGTATGCGATCACAATGCAAGGTTTGTCAGAGAAAAACTTGTTAGCTATGTCGGCAACAACATCGATACCAAGGGAGACGGACGAAGAGAACCATTTTCCTGCTCATTAAGACGAGGCAGACCAATTGGCAAAGTTCTCGTCCATCAGTGGTTACCAAAATGTCATCAACAATAGTACCAGGTTATACTGACATAGTGGTACACCGAGGTGTTTACATAATCAGGGAAATACCACTCCTTAGATAAGTCATACCACAAGAAAGATTAAACAGACCAATGGAAAGGAAAACGTGATTATCAAATTAAACAGACCAATGGAAAGGAAAATGTGATTATACACCAGTACTAAGTGTATATCAATCCCAAGGAAGGGCAACGATGTTATCGAGGACAACCCAAATTATCGAGGGGGCAAGGATGGTATTTCTCACCATGAATTCAATTAACATTTGGAAGAAGAGAAGATGTCGATGATGACCACGACACATCATGTGGAAAGGTTTCAAGAGAATACAATCGAACAACAGAACCGAGGAATACAAGTTTGAAAGCAGATTGCTGAAGGCTGGCTACACGGAGTAGAAGATACCATTAGCTGGAGGCATCTTGTATCAGGGGAAATTTATCAAGGACATAGGATACAAGGGAACGGTAGGTAGTAATCCACCAAAAGGTCAGGTGGCGTATAGAGAGTTTGGTATGAGTATCAGTAATCAACCATAAGAAGAAAGAATGCAAAGATATCGGAGATAGAAGCATATGAATAGTTTGATGATTGAATTCAAAGGAATTATGATTTCTGGAATGAGGGCTCGGAAGCAAAAGTTCCGAGCAAAAGATGAGTAAGCTGAATTGTGACGCCCCCAAAATCAGACCGTGTACAGTAATCATACACGCAAGGTACACGATCGAGATTAAGGACTCACGATGAGTTATCACAAAAGAACTCTACAAATAAAATAATACAAGCTGTTTAATACAAGCCAGGGGCCACGAGGGCTCAAATACAACAGCTTAAAAGAACAAAGTTAGCGGAAGAAATAGTATCTCAGTACAGACACAAGAATACAAGGTTGCCTTAAGAAGGCTAGCACAAATAACAACGGATCGAAAAGGCGAGGCCTCTTGCCTAGGAACCTCCAAACTACTCCTGGTCAACGGGGAAGTCGACGTCGTACAAGGCATCGGGGATTTTCACGTTGCGGTGGTCGGCATCGGGCATCTCCTGCTCCTGGAATCCAAGGCTCCAACGTCGACTGCAGCGGCCGATCAGGAAAAACAAATAGGGGGGAATAAAGCAAAGGTGAGTATCTAGCATACCCGCGAGTGTTACGTCCGCTACTAAGAATTTATGCATTTGTATCAAATGGAAAGGGGAGGCTATATATAGTGGACTGCAAGGTAGAAATCAGAATAAGGGTAAGAAGCTAGGCCTATCGAAGACTAGCATCTTCCGACGATGTCTTGCAGCACAAGAAGAGAACAACCAACAGTTTATATAAAGCATAAAGTTACAATGAAGCAGAAGTTGCTGCAGCATTGTATAATAGTAAGTTGTAATAATTAATAATAATAATGCCTCCGAGTTCCCCTCCTCGACTTCCCGACGAGGAAGAAAACCCGAAACCATACAGTTTAATAGTAGTAGTTTATAGTGGTAAGATCCAGCTTCAGCATAAAGCATCCTGTTACCATGGACACGACTATTCGAATATATTAATCTTCCCTGCGGGGTGCACTGGCGTGACTCTACGACGCTCGGATCTCCAGGGTGGCGTACACCTTGTTAGGGAACACCCGACCGAAGCTATCCAACACAAAGTAGCCCATCCTTCGGCAATCAACAGAGAGGTCATCCGCCGGACTATATCCTATGTACGCCGGGCTTTGGACCCTAAACCGAACGTACTTCTGAACGGTGTGTAACTGGCAGGTGAAAAAAATCAAAGCAAATACAAATACACTGCTCGAGCAAGAGAAGACAACACCACTTCCAGGCAATCAGCCCGTGGTACTGCTGACGTTTGAAGACCCTCGAACGAGACTACGCTGCAGGGGAGCCCACACTCCTCATCCCACGTGTAGGTAGTGCGTACAAGCCAAAAGGCTACTCAAGACATCCACCGAACCATTTAGCATTTTAATTAACCTGCGTGATAACCGTTATCGTTTCCTCGACTTAACCGACCCGCGGACAACGAGAGTAGTCAGGACCACCAGTACATCGGTGCCTGCCCTGTCGTCCCACCAAGTCTCTGCGGTTACCAACAAGGTGAACCGTCTCCTTACCTTGTCTCCCGTGTGCTCTTGGTAGAGCTCAACTTTTCGTGGTTTGGTAACTCTCGCGAGATACGAGCAGGGGCCAAGCACGCCAGTAACGTCGGTAGTACCCTCCCTATCGTTCCCGACGCAATACCGCTCGCGGGCATCGTTGGGTCGCCCGACTTCTTACCTTAAGGACAACCGGGGCTCAGGACCCTAGAGCGGCTATACAGAGTCAGCAACGAGTGGAGGTACGAGGATTACTCCTCGATAGCTCACACTTGATGGTGGCTCTGCAGAGCTGAGCTAGGGGACCTTAGGCGGTGTCTGCATTGTACCGTACCTGTTACAGTTATAATAAATTGTATGCGCGACACTCAACAGAGTGATCATGGCCCACTATCTGATCCTAGCTAACAATGCGCAGGGTTCACTGCTGAATAAGATATATATATTTATAGGCAACATAGGATAATGGAATGTACATCAAGGGGCGACAAAAACAGGCTATGCAATTGAATAGGATTGTAATCGTAGCAACATCAGTAACAATGCCTAGTGCAAGAAATGTACGGAAACATAGGCGATATCTAGGGAAGAGAATGTCTCTGCTTGCCTGGAAGCTCGACGGTAGTGGTAGGGTCGTCGACGAAGTAGTCGTACCCGGCAGCGGTGTAGTCGGCGGTAGCAGTGGGGTCTACCGGAGAATAAAGGGGGGAAGAAACAGTAAATATAAAGCAATCATAGCAAACAGATGAATGGCATGACGTATGCAATGTTAAAGGTGTTCTAATGAAGTGCAATGCACCTTGCTCGGAGCGGGAATTCATCAGGGGATGAAAATACCGGCTCCGGGTGATTATCGACAGACGGCCCGAAGGGGGGGATGTTGATGTTCGTTGTGTTAGAGGGGTGTGGTTGGTATACGGATAGCGTATCCATACTCATTATATTTTTCTGATCAATTTTCATGTATAAAGTTTTTGAATCTGACTTACGGTTTAAAAGATATTTAATTTTAAAGTTTAAATCATTTTAAATCATTTTTTGAATTTTCTTTATTAATTAAATAACAATATTATCCAAAACAGTGTTGTTGACTGGTCAACTGACATGTGGGTCCCATATATCAGCCTCAGAGTATTAATAAAACATTTAATTAAATTTAAATAATCAATAGGCCCACTTGTCATCCACTTTTACTATTATAAATTCATTCTAATGAATACTTACAAGTGGGTCCCAGCAGTCAGTGACACAGATTTAATCTAACAGTTATTAATTGAACTAACAGCTAGGGCCCACCTGTCAGTGACACATGGGGGTTTAATTTAACAGTTTCTTTTGTTTTAAATCGTAGGTTAATTAGGGTGCACTGGACCTTCAGTCAGTGACACACAGGGGTGGAGTTAGGGGCTAATGACCCAACTGACAAGCCGGGCCCGCCGGGCAGTGACTGTAGCGAGCTCGCCGGCGACAGGGCGCCGACGAGGTCAAGCCTGATCTCGATTCCGGCGGCCAAACAATGTGCACGGGGCGGAACCGATCTAGGGCTTCGTCCCGCGTCGACTGGTGGTCTCGGCGTCGACGAGGACTCACTAGAGCGTCGTCAACGTCGACGACGGCGGCGAATCGTGCGAGGGAGGTAGCGACATGGGCATCCTAGCGCGAGAACTTGACCGTGGGCTGGCTAAACGGACGCAGCAGAACAGCAGGAGCATGCGCATGCCAACGACAGCCAAATTGGCGCACTGGGAGCACGACACGCACATCATGCGCGGCGACAGACTTCTTCGGCCATGGCGGGTGCGGCTATGGTGCAAGGGAGGGCGAACTGGGGGTTGGGTAAGGCGGAGAAGCTCACTGCGAGCTCGTCGAGGGAGGCAGCGTGCGCGGGGAATGCTCGGGGCGGCCGGAATTGAACAAGTTCTCCGGCGGTCCGAGGTAGGAGACGTAGTCGATGCGCTTGACGTAGTGGCTCCCGGCTCAATTCCTGCGGCGAGGTGGCATGGACGTCGACGACGGTGCTTCCTCGTACGGTGGCGCGGGCTGGGGTAGCCGGTGGCCGCGCGGGCGCCGGAGCCGTGGCGATGGTTGCTTCTGCTCAGCGCGGGGAGGAAGATAGCGAGGCGAGGAGGACGGCAGTGGGACCTAGGGTTTGTCCCCAACATCGACGATTGGGTAATAAGGCGCCAGATCCGCACTGTAGCGTCGCCGTGGCAGCCATCGCGTGGTCGCCGGCGTCGAACTCCGTGGGTATGGTGCCACGGCGATGAGGGCGGAACTGGACGAGGGGGGGGGAGGTGGGCTAGGTTGGCTGGTTTGGCCCCACTGTGCACTATGTGCACTAGGCCAGTGGGCTACTTGTCTTTTCTATTTATTTTCTTTTCTGTCTTTTCTCTTACTTTCATTTGTAATTTTTTTATGTGCTTTTACATTTTTGTAAAACATATTAATTGTTTCTATATTAGTGTTGCACTTTATACAAGTGCCACAAAAAGCTGGGTGGCATTATAAAATCATTTGCACTATTGTTTTATCTAAAAGGAATGAAATGCCACAATTTTGCTACTGTTATTATTTATCTAGAATAAGAAAATATTTTAATAAATCCCCAATTAAATTTTAATATGGCCTATTGATCATTAGGCATTTAACAAAATAGGTTTCATCATTTTTAGTGAAACTTTATTTTATTACTTTGTTTTATTATATAGAAAAAAGGATTTTGGATTTGATTTGAACTAGGATGATCAAGGCCTAGTTGGCACATTGGTTTTAATATCAACAATAATGATTATGGATATGATCAAATGCAAAGTTGATCAAGGCATGATTAGGAACAGTAATGATCATTATCAACAGTGATTATTGTTCCATGACAGTGAGGGTGTTACAAATCTCCCTCACTAACAAGAATTCTCATCCCGAGAATTACAAGGTAGTGCTAGGGATAGAGTTATGGTTTCGTATCCTAACGAATCTTCTAGGTCTTGTTGTCCTTCTCGAAGTAGTTAATCCTTCTCGTTGATGTCTTCGTTTCTCTGCATCGGTGCATCTCGACGAGTTTTCATCCTTCCTTCGGGGTCTTCATCGTACTTACGGATAGGCTAGGAAGAAAAACTTAAGGGGGGAGGGGTCGGATCGGTACCAAGTTAATCAACCGAGGCATTCCGAGGGAATAACATACATAGTATCCCTCGAGTTTAAACTCAGGGAAATACATCGAGAGAAACAAACGAGGATATTAGAAGTTTCAAGTGGATAAGCACGCATTCAATGTCCATGACGGATGACGGATAGGGCCCCAGAGCATCAGGTATAAGCACTGAGTCTAATATCGAATTGAATATCACAAGGTTGAGGACTCGTGAATTGCATAAGAGGTCAAGAAAGAGGAATAACCTCGAGAACGGAAAGGTACAAGAGAGTCAGGTTTCGATCCTGTGGAACTGTGGGTTATGGGCCCACATTGAATAAGAAGGGTGGCGACAGTCCGTGCGATTATGATGCAAGGTATGTCAGAGAACAACCTATCAGCTATGTCGGCAACAATGTCGGTACCAAGGGCGAGGGACGAAGAGAACCATTTTCTTGCTCGTTAAGACGAGGCAGACCAATTGGCAAAGTTCTCGTCCATCGGTAGTCACCGAAAGTCATCAACAATAGTAACAGGGGGTACGAACAAAGTAGTACACTGAAGTATTTACATAAGCAGCGAATTATCACTGCTCAGATAAGATACATTACAAGAAAGGTTAAACAGACCAATGAAAGGGAAGATGTGATTCTCCGATTAATCGGACTAATGGAAGGGAAATGTAATGATACACAAGTATCACGTGTATATATTTCCCAAGAGAAAGCAGAGCAAGATATATATGACCAAGTTTGTATTGGCAGGGAGTCAAAGGAGGTTGTCAATGATAACAAAAATCATCGAGGGGCAAGGATGGTATTTCTCACGATGCATCCAAGTAACACTTGGGAGAAGTCAAAATGTCGATGATGACCATGACACATCGGGTCAAAAAGTTTCAAGAAAATACAATCGAACAACGGAGATAACAAGCAAAAGGAATGGTGAAGCAAGAGTATTTGGTGTTCCCGGTTGACGACAACCCAGAACCCATGGAGTGGTTACAACAGGGAAATGTATTGTTTCATCAAAATTCTTAATATGTAGTGCAAAGGTACGATATCCTCGAGATACCAGGGGGTAATACTCGAAGGTAGAACGAAAGATCACAGACGCAGGAAGAATTTCCACCAAGGGGACAATTACTTTTACTTGAAGCTTTCATTATAAGTTCTACATAGTATCCATGGGCCTGAACACAAAGGTTCAGGGTCGACTCCCACTTCTTCAATGCATAACCACTCATTCGCTTCTCGCTTTCAGGGAGGTGGTAGGATTGCAAGATTATCTGACGGGAGGCCAGTAAAGTATAACCCGCATAAAGTTTGGGTTCATACAGATTAGGGGAAGCATATGGTTAACCCATCGGGGCATTTTGAAACCCATACAACAAACATCATAAGCTAGGGATAACAGTTCGAGAGCAGAAGGCTGACGACATTGAGTAGGTGATATCATTCGCCAGAGGCTCCTGATATCACGGAAAATTCATGAATGACTTAGGGCACTAGGGGACGATAGGTAGTATCCACCACGAGGTCAGGTGGGGTAGAAAGAGTCTGGTGTGAGTATCGGTACTCAACCATAAGAAGAAAGAATGCCAAAGCATTGGAGATAGAAGCATCAGAATAATTCGATGCTTAAGTACAAAGGAATTATTACTTCCATATCGGTGTATCAGATTCAGATATATCGATCAATCATGAATAAGTTGAATAGAAGCTTGATGGTTAATCATTTCAGGTTTGATTTACCGAGAACCAGCTCATGTCCGGAATGACGTCTGAGCCATAAGAATGGATTCATAGGGATCAACTGATAATTGTGTGCACTCGCGCACACGATGATTCAACAGATCGGAATGGCAATGCCAAGGGGGAATCGAAGACCACAAGACAAACGTGACTAATCATAGTGCAAGCAGGCAAGAAGAATCTCCAAAGCAGTAGGTTGCCGAGGATTGACGCGAGATCGGATAGTATTTCAAAGTATTATGGGAATCACATGATCCACATAGAATGAACGGATCCTCGATAAATGTGAGGAATTATCCGCATGGTGAAAAGAAGCTGCAAGGTAGTAGGCTCAAAGGATTCCCGAAACAACGGAAAGTATTTGATGCATCTTGTGAACACAAGAGCAACTGGGATTGAATGGACGATTGGAAAGTCTAGGTAATTATCCATACGCACTTATCGGTGGCAGGGGATTGCAAGGGCGATGGGCACATAGGGTGTCGAGAATTTATCGGAAATTATCTTTTGGATCTTCTCGTGAATCAGGTCATCATCTGTGATGAGGGCACTCCGGGATTGAGTAGTCATGAGAACCTAGAGTTAGTGTTAGCAAAAATCTTTAACCCGAAAGAGAAGAGAGAGCAGAGTCCCAGAGTAAAGGTACGGAGTAAAAGATCCTAATACGACCCAGTTTGCGACGTGGGCCGATAAGCCACACAAAACTTTTAGTCAAGTAGTTTTGCAAGGACTAGACTCGACTTCGACCAAGGAGTTGGAAGGGGGTGTCCTACAGGAAGTCGGCTCTGATACCAAGTTGTGACGCCCCCAAAATCAGACCGTGTACAGTAATCATATACGCAAGGTACACGATCGAGATTAGGGACTCATGATGAGATATCACAACACAACTCTACAAATAAAATAATACAAGCTGTTTAATACAAACCAGGGGCCACGAGGGCTCGAAAGCACAAAGTTAGCGGAAGAAATAGTATCTGAGTACAGACACAAGAATACAAGGTTGCCTTAAGAAGGCTAGCACAAATAACAATCAATCGAAAAGGCGAGGCCTCCTGCCTAGGAACCTCCAAACTACTCCTGGTCAACGGGGAACTCGACGTTGTAGAATGTCGGGACCCGGGGTTAGCGTATGTAATTCCAGTCACGATACAATCACATGGAGAGCCGAGAGCCGTACCCACTTGTCTAAGCAGACAAGGCCAAGCAGAGATCACTCTCGGTAAGCATCGAACGTGAGGGGCATCCCATCCAGGCCGGATGATCAACTGAAATGGGTCCTCATCGTCCGCTCACAAGTCTAAATGCTTATGGGTGGTGAATCCCATACTCATAGACAAGTCGCCTCAATCATGTTATCGATTGAATCATAACCCTTACATAGACTTACTCCAGCCCGATCACTTAGTCGGGATCTCGGGCGGGCTCGATCATACAACAAAGTGTGCCACGTGACAGAGTCACGAGCAATCGCATCGCGATGCCCCAAGCTGCGCACATCTAAGGGCCACTTAGTGTATAAAAGACCGCCGGCAAGAACACAACTAACTTATCGAACCCCACACTAAGACATGCATGTTATAATCATACACGCAGCATACATGTCCAGTGTAAACAGCAGGTAATCACAACATGAACTCTACAAACTCAGTCTTTATAACTTCTACTAAACAGAGCAGACATAGTAGTTGTATTACAAGCAGAGATCACATGAATGTGATCCAACATTACATCAAACATCAACGGAAGAAAATTATTTCTTAGTAAAGACAAGTTTAACAAATGGCTTAAGAAGCCTGAAAGAAAAGTACAACGACCCTCCAGAGGGCACAGGCTGCTGCCTGGAACCATACGACATTGGTCCAAGTCGAGCTCGAAGTAGAGGCCACCATCAGGGTCTGTGGTCTCGTCTCTAAAACATAGAATAAGCAAACGCGAGTACAAAGTCGTACTCAGTAAGACTTACATAGGAACTATACTAATCATGCACATGTATCAAGGCAAAGGAAGGTGGGGTTTCACTTGCAGAAGTGCCAGCTTTGAGTTGGCTAATCCTGAACTACGAGTACCAGAGAGAGGTAAGAATGTACACGAGTCCAAGTAACAGTCTCCAACCAATACTCCACTATGGTGCCTTCCTCGACTTCCCCACGAGCAAGCACGCCATAGCACTCACACTTATCTTGTTGTGTTTTAGAAGTATCCGGTTCAAGTTATCTATGATCAAGTAAAGCTCTCCAAGTAGTCCATAACCGCGGACACGGCTATTCGATTAGTTCATTAACCCTGCAGGGGTGTACTGCTACACACATGCCTCATCAGTTACCGCCTGGGGATGGACCCTTCAAGTGAGTACCGGCGAGGATGCTGCCACGACACTTCACTCACGGCACCATCTCTAGTCCTAGGGAGTCGCCTATTTGAGTTGGGACCACAATCGGAATACGGCAGATTGTTCCGATGCGGACTCAAACGTTGTGTGACCGCCATCAAGCTCAACTCGATCATGATCACTTGATTCAACGTGCCCACAACCTACGCCAACCACTTACCTTGGTTCCACCTGCTTGAGATCGTTAAAGGGCGAACTACTTGCGACTCCTGGACTGGTCCGGGGTGAGGTACTAGGCCGAGAGGGGTCAGTGAGCCAAATGTGTGGTCGTACTCTTGGTCTTGGATAACAACACAAGAACTCGGGCCTAAGGCAGTGTTCAACGAGACAACCCACTGTGTACTCCTACACAGCCTCTCATCGTTCACCTTAGTTTAGGGTAGATTCACCAACACGTTACCACCATCATTCACATGATCACTACCATCCCGACTCACATCAAAGTAGCCTCAGGTAACAACTCTAAGCATGCAATAAGCTGTAACAGTTGCAGGGGCCACATGATATCAACCAACTCCTACATCTGCTAGGATTGTGGTTTGCTTACTACTGTGACAAAATGATAGGTCATGCAAAGGAATGGGTTCAACTAGCGGTAGAACGTATCATGGTGACATCCTAAACATGCATTTGCAAGAATGAGAGGGAACTGGGATTTTATATACATGATCAAAGAGGGGGCTGCTTGCCTTGCTGACGATCACGATGTAACACTCTTCTGACGTGAGGTTGAACTCGTCTCCGAGATCAACTCTGCCGAGAAGAATAAATCACCGAAACACTGGAAGTAAAGAACAATCAAGATAATACAATGCACATTCAATATGCAAAACATAGCATGGCAATGTGCTGATGTGACCTATGTTTGAATTGCCACTTGTTAATTGAAGTTGATTTGAAAAGTAAATTCAAATTCAAAATCCAAGTGTTATTCAAATTTGGTCAACTTGCATTTGCTAAAGTTTGTTCATTGTAAACCAAGTGATCATATGTGTGAAATGCTTCTGAAGTACAAGTGATGTGTGGTGCATTTCAATGGTTGAAGTTGGAATAGTTTTTGAATTGAATTTGAAATAATTCCAATTAAATCAAATAGCAAAAGCTATTGATCACTTTTTAAGATCAACTCCAACATAGCTGAAAGTTGGAAAATTGGATAGAGGATTTTCTCCTGATCATTTTTCATATATTACACTTTGAATTTGGAGTTATAGTTTAAAAGTTATTCAATTTCAAAGTTTTGCTTATTTTCTGGAATTTATGTATTAAATAAATTGATTTAGGATTTACTCCGTCAGCACTGCATCATGCTGGCGTCAGGGGTTTGACCAGTCAACTGACATGCGGGGTCCATCTGTCATTGTCTCTGGGGTTAAATCCCTTTTAGTTAACTTAACAGGGGATTATTAGGGCGCTGGGTCCCACCAGTCAGTGAGAGAGAGAGGGATTAGGAGGGGGGGGTTAGCCCCTAATTAAACTAACCAGCCGGCGGCTAACCGGCGGCAGCCACAGGACGCGGCGGCGCCCACTGGAGAGGGTGGCTCCGGGCACGGCTGGGCACGGGGAATGCACCAGAGGGGAGCCCTCTCACGCGCGGTTCCAACAGGGCACACGGGAGGAGCAGAGGTGGACGGAGGCCTTGCCGGCGTCGAGAGGCGCGGCGGCCGGAGCTCGGGTACATGGCAAACGGCGACGCGGTGTAGAAAAAAGAGAGAAAAGAGAGGGGAAAGGGGGTGGAGCTCACCATGAGCACGACTGCATGGTCTATGGGGGCAAAGGAGCAACATCAACGACGAATTTGGCGATGGAGACCCGGCGGCCGTGGCAGAGAAGGAGGTCGCGGTCGTCGTCCTTGGGGGTCCTCGGCTCCAATTGAACGTGCACGGCGACGTAGCTGAGTGCGGTGGACGTCCTGTACAGCACGACGAGGCGACTCGATGTCGTTGGCCACGGTGGTTCACGTGCTGCACTCCGGCGAGCTCTCGGGCAAAGAAGAACGCGAGCGGGAGAGAGCGGGAGAGAGACAGGAGAGGAGGGGGAAAGGAAGGAGGCTTCGAGGCGCTTCTCCACGTCAAGAAGAAGAGGAGAAGGGGAGCAGGAGGTGGCGAGGCGGCCGGCGCATGCTCGCCACCGAGCAGCATCGGGGCCAGGGGAGGAAGACGACAGGGGAGGCCCCTGGTGGGCTGGGCCGGCCAGGCTGGAAGGGCCAGGTAAGGTGGGCTCTGCACTTTTTCTTTTGTTTTGTTTTCATTTCTTTCTGTTATTTTTTGTTTGCCCTAAAAACAATAGCCTAGGCATTTTATAAAATCCCCAATTATTTTTATAAAACCTAGGTGACTCTAAAGAAGTCAACCCCAAGTTTTGGGAATTTTTGAAATTCAATTTATTTGAATTTCAATTCAAATAGGCATTTGATTTAATTTCCAAGCCACTATTTGGATTTTTGAAAAATCTATGAGCATGGGATTAATCCCAAATCACTTTTAAAATGATCACACTCATTTTTAGGATTTTTCAATGCATCCAAAAGAGTTTTGGAAAAAGATTTATTTCTGGCCTTTTTATTTAATTCATTTAGGGCTTTTCTTTTCCCCAAATCCTTTTCTTTTGCAATTTTTTTCATGATGCAAAAATGCAAACTTAGAAAATCACAAACATAAAATTAGGGTTCTGACATAGAAGGCATCGAGGATCTCCTGCTCATGGACTCCAAGGCGCCAACGTTGACTGCAGCGACCGATCAGGCAAAACAAATAGGGGGAAATAAAGCAAAGGTGAGTATCTAGCATACCCGCGAGTCTTGCGTCCGCTACTAAGCATTTATGCATTTGTATCAAATGGAAAGGGGAGGCTGTATATAGTGGACTGCAAGGTAGAAATAAGAATAAGGGTAAGAAGCTAGGCCTATTGAAGACTAGCATCTTCCGACGATGTCTAGCAGCAAAAGAAGAGAACATCCAAAAATTTATATAAAGCATAAATTAACAATGAAGCAGAAGTTGCTGTAGCATTGTATAATAGTAAGTTGTAATAATTAATAATAATAATGCCTCCGAGTTCCCCTCCTCGACATCCCGGCGAGGAAGAAAACCTGGAACCATACAGTTTAATAGTAGTAGTTTGTAGTGGTAAGATCCAGCTTCAGCATAAAGCATTCTGTTACCGTGGACACGGCAATTTGAATAGATTAATCTTCCCTGCAGGGGTGCACTGGCGTGACTCTACGACGCTTGGATCTCTAGGGTAGCGTACACCTTGTTAGGGAACACCCCACCGAAGCTATCCAACACGAAGTAGCCCATCCTTCGGCAATCAACAGAGAGGTCATCCGCCGGACTATATCCTATGTACGCCGGGCTTTGGAATCTAACCCGAACGTACTCCTGAACGGTGCATGACTGGATGGTGAAGAAAAATCAAAGAAAATACAAATACAATGCTCGAGAAAGAGAAGACAACACCACTTTCCGGCAATCAGCCCGCGGTACAACTGACGTCTGAAGACCCTCGAACGAGACTACGATGCAGGGGAGCCCACACTCCTCATCCCACGTGTAGGTAGTGTGTACAAGCCAAAAGGATACTGAAGACATCCGCCGAACCATTTAGCATTTTAATTAACCTGTGTGACAAACGTTATTGTTGCCTCGACTTAACTGACCCGCAGACAACGACAGCAGTCAGGACCACTAGTACATCGGTGCCTGCCCTGTCATCCCACCAAGTCTCTGCGGTTACCAACAAGGTGAACCGTCTCCTTACCTTGTCTCCCATGTGCTCTTGGTAGAGCTCGACTTTTCGTGGTTTGGTAACTCTCGCGAGATACGAGCAGGGGCCAAGCACGCCAGTAACGTCGGTCGTACCCTCCCTGTCGTTCCCGACGCAATACCGCTTGCCGGCACCGTTGGGTCGCCCGACTTCTTACCTTAAGGACAACCGGGGCTCAGGACCCTAGAGCGTATATACGGAGTCAGCAATGAGTGGAGGTACGAGGATTACTCCTCGATAGCTCACACTTGATGGTGGCTCGGCAGAGCCGAGCTAGGGGACCTTAGGCGGTGTCTGCATTGTACCGTACCTGTTACAGTTATAATAAATTGTATTCGCGACACACACCAGAGTGATCACGTCCCGCTATCTAATCCTAGCTAACAATGCGCAGGGCTCACTGCTGAATAAGATATATATATATTTATAGGCAGCATAGGATAAAGGAAGGTACATCAAGGCGCGACAAAAACAGGCTATGCAATTGAATAGGATTGTAATTGTAGCAGCAGCAGTAACAATGCCTAGTGCAAGAAATGTACGGAAAAATAGGCGATATCTGGGGACGAGAATGGTTCTGCTTGCCTGGAAGCTCGACGGTACGAGTAGGGTGATGGCTTCTCGCCCCTCGTTGGTTACCCAAAGTGGAAGGTTGAGATATAGACAACAACAAATTTCCCTTGGTGAAGATACCAAGGTTTGTCTCCAATAGGACTCCTACAACAACAGGAAGGTGACAACGGCGCCATCAATTAGGCGGTTGACGTGGACCTGCACACACAACAGATAACTTTGCTCCCAACGAGTACAGAGAGGTTGTCAATCCCTCCGGCCTTGTTGTTTACAAAGGATCAAACACACGGGACAATAATGATAGTGATAGCAACAGAAAAGGAAATAAAGCAGAAAATAAATAGCGGGTGTAAACAGTGGTGGAAATATGGATCGGGGTCCAATGATGTTCACTAGTGATGTCTCTCTCGCAAAATACGATAAAATAGCCATGCGAGGTAAACAAATTACAGCTGGGCAATTGACAGGATTATGTGCGCAAACCAATGCTAACTATGCTACAAAGAAAGGAAGAGGCTCAAAAGCTTGGGCGGTACTCCAAGACAAGTAGACCGAAATCCATCTGCATCTACCTAGTAATCATCCACCTTTAGATATCTATCCAGAACATCTCGCTAGTATTAAGTTGCGAATCCCACCCAAAGTGTAAACTCAAAGCAACATACAACTGCATTAAAGAACTTTGCGGAAAGTAAAAAATCCTTGCACCCGCAAGTACAAGCACCGTTGTTTTCTCCCTTGTGGAAACAACACATCCCCTAGACTCATGTTTCTGTCACTCAAGCTAGTCATCAGGGGGCATGAACCCACAATCATGCATAACGCTCCCTCTTGGAGTTACAACCTACTACTTGGCCAAAGCAATAAAAAACAACGGAGAACATGCAAGAATTACTCAAGAACATAAATATAAAAGAGAAGAATCAAATATATTACTCAAACACAATTTGAAAATAGTCTCATAATCAATCAGATCCCAACAAACTCAGCATAGCAACAGCAGAAAGATTATATATGTGCCTCGATCATGTAGGGCAGCTCACGAGGTCTAAACCATGAAGAACAAAGAGGGGAGGAGAACATCACATAGCTACTGATCATGGACCCATGGTCCAAGGTGGACTACTCACGGTTCATCCGGGAAGCATCCATGGTGGTGGAGAAGCTCCCGGAGGTGGTTCCTCCTTCCGGCAGGGGGCCGGGAAGAGGGATCCTAGTGCTCCCGATCTTGGAAGCGCTGCGGCGGCGGAACAGAGGAGAGATCGTGAAAAAGGGTTCTGTCCTCGAGGGTTTCGAGACGAGAGGGATATATAGGCGAAGGGGGGCAGCCAAAGGTGGACCAGGGGCCCCAAGCGCCCCCCTGGCGCGGCCTAGGGAGTGGCCGCGCCAGGTGGCCGCCTGGGCCACCCCTGGCTCCCTCTGGCCCCACTTGGGCTCTTCCCGAAGCTTCCTGTACGCTGATTTTTCCTATATTTTTCCCAGAATTTTTCTGGCACTTTAAGTAATGGGAAAACCTGAAATACAAAAACAGCAGAAAACAGGAACTGGCACTGGGGTGCACTGAGTTAATAGGTTAGTCCAAATATGATCAAAAGTGTATGGAAGTGCATCAATATCATAGCAATATCACACAAAAGATGCATCGAGGAAGCCAAAATTATAGATACGTTTTGGACGTATCAACATCCCCAAGCTTAATTCCTGCTCGTCCTCGAGTAGGTAAATGATAACAAGCATAATTTTTGTGGTGACATGCTACCAACCATATAAGAACTTTTAAGTAAAGCAATCAAGGCATCTATTAAAGTCATATCAGGCAAGAGTCTATATTAGCATTGAAACAAGCGACATAAGAACATAAAGGTGCAAGAGCTCTCACTGTCCGTGACTCGAATGTCTCCAAATGGTGTTTGCGTTCAAGAAAGGGGATAGGGATATACGAGAGAGTAAAACATAGTTTTTATTGTTGAGAACTTAATCTACTAAAGTTTCACACTTGGTCTTCTTTGTAATCTTATCTTGACTCATCCCCAGACCACTAGCCAGGTACAAGTCAAAATGATCCATTCTCTTTCTATATTTTGAGCACTCATGCAATGGATGAGCGTAAGCAAGAAAGTTGACACTTAGGATGGAAAAGAGAGAAAAATGATGGAGGAGGAAGACAAAAAAGGTGTGAAAGGCTCACATCAATGAGGACAATCATAGGCGAGAGAAAGCCAAATGATAGACATGATGTGAGGAGTAGGGATTGCCATGCAACGGATGCACATATGAGCTAAGGTAAGCTCTCCAATGGAACTAGTGGGGGTGCATCCAACTTGCTTGCTCAAGAAGACCTAGAGCTCATTTGAGTAGGCTCATCATTGGAATATACAAGCCAGGTTCTATAGTGTGAAGGTCCCCACATAGCTATATGCATGAATGATAATCTCAATGGAGTACAAGATATAAGATGGAGTACGAGTGTGGATCTCTCAAAAGGAATAGTAGTGTGCCACCTTCTCTCTTTTTATTTCTTTTTCTCTTTTTTGTATTTTTTTGGTGGCCTCAATGGCTCTTTCTATCTAACTCTCATTTGTCCTCTTTGGGATCTTTTGATTTTGTCCTCCTTGGGATATTTTCCTCACTTTAGGGGCAACACTCTATATATTACAAGAAGTATAGAAGATCTTTCACACTTTACAAAAGTACTCAACATAAAGAAAATGAAACTATCATGAAGAATGAAAATGTATGCCTCTGCCAGTGTAGCAGGATATGTAGTGATACAAGCGTCATGTAGCAATGAATAGGGAAAGGCCCAACTAGCATGCTGCTCATGGATCAAGCAAAAGCATGTATGACATGAAGATCAAGTCATGGGAAGGTGGATGTTGTATGGCAATGTATCTCGGAAAGGCTATGGAAATGCCTTGATAGGTAGGTATGGTGGCTGTTTTGAGGAAGGATATAATGAGGCTTATGATGACAGAGCGTATCGTGCCAAGGATTTGGTTGCACCGGCGAAGTATGCACTAACTCTCGAGGCAATGCACGGTACCAAAGAGTCTAGAAAAATATGGCTAGGTGGAAGTGTCAACTTTCGAATACTCACATTAGTCCGAAGAACTCATGCACTTATTATCGTAACTCTCAATCTAATTAGGAGGTTCAAAAAGAGACAAGTACCCCGAGGAGTATGGGGGTTTGGTTATCCTCGCGCATCCTCGACTCATGGTACGTGAGTGTACTCTAATATTCGATCCGTCCAAAGATTAGTGATCCATCTAGTAGCTAAAGTTCTCAACTAATTTTGTAGGTTTTTCGAAAATAAACACGGTTTTCCCAAAATACAACATCTATCACTAATAGGCTAAATGTAAGGCCCGATATGCGGTACTGTTCCAGATCTAGATCCTTCCATCCAGATCCGGGGACGAAGAACATATCGGTCCCACCGCGACATATGACAATGCCATATGCCCCGGATTTCCAACATGATATCACAACATTACAGCTACATCAATACAACATCTCATACAATCGGCATACAACTGCCTTAAATACAATACAACAGCGGAAGATACATGTCTGAGTACAGACTACAATCAATTGCCTAGTGGCAAAGATAAAAACTTCGATCCCCATAACCGCACGGGTCCAGGCCCTCCGCCGGGATCCGCCTAACTAATCGTCGTCGAGCCTCCACGTGAAACGTCGATCGCCATACCTATTGTCGATGAAGAACCCTGAAAAGAGTTTGGGGGTAGTATCATGATTACGCATCCAACTGTAGTGGTCATCTGACCCAGCAAGGACTTCATCACTCGTCATTCTTGGACAACTAGTAGTTTACGGTAAGGATGGGGTAAGTGGTGAGGTTGCTGCCGCACTAGCATTTATGAAGTGGCTAACGATCTAGAGAGTAAGGTAAGAAGCCAAGCATTCGATGATGAATCGCCTCGAACAAGTCTGCTATCCGCCTACTTACGCAAGCATAACACCTATCCTATCCTTGTGCTCCTCTTCGCATCCCGACGAAGAAGAAGCAGTCAAGGCACTCACACGTTGAAGAAGTTATATTAAGATTATCTCAGTTGTTGTTGTCTATGAACAAGGAGTAGGTCTCAAGTCATCCATAACCGTGGACACGGCTTCTTGAAAAGATTTAACCCTGCAGGGGTGTACCAACTGCCCATTACGAGGCTCCGCACGCACACCCATCACCCTCAGTTGCTACCCATCATAGGAAACCATTTTATGATTTAGTTCCGATAGAACCGAAACGACAGGTCCCTCTAGCTAACAACGAACAAATCCGTGTGGCCCCCTGTGAGTCGACATCCAACTCAAAAGTCGGCCGCACTCTAGAACTGGTCTCTACCGTCTGGATGAGGTTGGGTTAGCTACACAAACAAATGTGGGCAGCCCCCTAGCTCCCTGGGGTGGACCAACAAGAGAAACCATGTCTCCGCTAGCCCAAGTTGTTTTAAATAAGATCCGCCAAGAGCGACCCAACAGACACACACACGGTTTTCAAATGGTAAATCAGCTTGGGACACCACTAGAAATGTTTGAAGCTAGGTAGGTAAGAAAAGGGGACCCCATAAAATCCCACACGCGGTTAGGCACGCTCAGTCTTAAAACCAATACCCGAAACTCGGATCCAAGGTGACTCGAATGGAACAAAGCGTCGGGGCGGGATAGCCTAGACCTTCCATCCTTTGTCGAATATAGTCAACATTATAATAATCATATCGTCAACAACAATATAATAGTGTGATATCCCAAACCAAGGAGTAACAGGGTAACATCGTAGCATTCTAAGCATGCATACTAAGCAAGGGATGAGCAACGAGCAATAGTAACATGCAGTACAAGGTTTGCCGGGAGGGGACATGGCTATATCGGTTTGAAAGAGGCTGTAAACATGTGGTAGGATCAAATATCGAACCTAACCTATACTAGCATGCAAACCGCTGGTTGAAATAGAACGGATCATAAGTAATGTATAGTCCTTGCCTGTTGATAAGTCAGGTTCCGAAGGTGTAGTTGGTCGCAAGCTCGCATCGTCTCCGAGAGGTACCCGCGGAAGCACACAAGACGGTAAACACTGGAAAGCAATCAACGAGCAAGCATCTATTACTACGAAGTAAAAGCGAGCAAGAATCAACAAGAAGGCAACACGAGACATCGCACCTACCGTCGAGAGCGGTTACTAACAGGATGAGAAAGGTACTCGTCACACACGACGATACCACACATTTAGAAAGGTTCAAGTTGTTCAGCTACACAAGATGAGGAAAGGTTGTTAACATGGCATTTCACTCAAGCATGGGATATCACACAAACATTACAAGAGGTGAAGCATAATATAAACTATCTATGCTAATCAATTTAAGTCAGGCACAACCTAAACATGGCATACCACTAAGTACCCCACGACAATTAAAGGATTTGGTACTGTTCTTCCCTAAACCATATTTTAGGTTGGTTAAAAACAGAAAACAATAGCATCAACACAAAGTACATGAAAAACTAATCAAGATACATGTAAAGAACACTCCAAACGGAGTTACGGTTAAAAAGATACAAACAAAACAAGTTATGCACACAAGCTGCGAACATCAGGAAGCACACTTAAGAGCAACGCATAAACATGATAATGAATGCAAACATGCTCACAAATGATATGAAACTATAGTAGACATGGCAGGGAAGGCATGGAAAAATTAATCATGCAAATAGGCATCATGAACCACTAATTATAGCTCATGCAAAATGCAATAAAACATTACTGGTCTAGGACTTAGTGAAAATCAGGAAAACAGGGCAGAAACTATTATTTTCATGCTGTATAAATAGGAGAAAAACTAGATGCAAAAGTGCAGAAACATGACATAGAAATATATGAGCATGGAGTAGGCATGATGGTGATCAGGTACAAACAAGAATCAACGTCATAGGCATCATAGATCAAAAGATATTAAGCAAACAGCATGGCATCGGAACGTTATAGACTTAGAGAAAAACAGAGGTGGCTGTGAAAAACAGCGGGATAGCAACTTTCGAGCTAAAAATAACTATGACCAGGAATGCAAACATGACAATGCAATACATGTAATGGAAGTAGAAATGATGCTTAACAGTATGCAAGAAGAATCAATGCAATAGGCCTCATGGATGTGTCACAATCATCATGCAAACTTGCAATAAAATAACAGCAGCAGCACACTAACAGGAAATAATAGCAATAAAACAACTTGATGCCCACTTCAACACAGATTAACAACATCAAGATGGCCTCAAATCAAAATGCTCACAAAAGATGGATTGAAGTATACACAATTCTAAACAATTTTCCTTTTGGGGCACGTTCATCAGGGCTACGGTTTACTAGCAAATTTATTCGCAAAACAACATCAGCAGAAGTATAAAAAAAAGACTTGGCAGAAATTTGGAAAATAAAATAAATAGACACACATAAAAAAAAACAGTGGGCTCGGCCTCACCATGGGCCTCGGCCCATCAGGCCGCTGGCGCTGGAGGGGTGTCTGGGCCGCATCAGGTCGCTGAAGATCCGGCCCATGGGGCGCGCGGCTGGGCCGTGGGGGTCGTGGCCCACGGCGGCGGTTGGCTCCCCGACCAATCCCGCACGGGAGGTCGTCGGTGCCTCCGGCTGCCGTGCTCCGGCGGCGAGCTCGCTGGCGAGGGGGCCACATGGCGGAGCAGTTCGGGCGCGAGAACGAGCTCGGGAGCGCGGGGCGCGGCGGATCTGCCGCTAGAGGAGGTCGGCGGCGAGTCGGATGCTGGATCCGGGGCGGTAGCGAGCTCCAAGTGGCCGGCCATGGCACGGCGACGAGGTGGCTTCCAGGGCGCCCGACGGTGCGAGTTGCATGCGAAGGAGGAGGTAGGAGGTCAGGGGAGAGGGAGAGAGCATGCACGGCAAGGAGGAGGAGAGGTCGCCGGCGCGACGCTGGCTGCTGGCGAGGAGCTCGGAGGAGCTCGGGCGGCGGCTGGACTCCGGCGTGAGGCGAGGACGCGATGGGCTCGGGCGGGCCTGCGGCGGCAGCGGTGGCCCCGGCGGGGCCCGAATCCCCTGTGCTGGCCATTGGGGGCGACGTGGCTCAGATCTGAGCCGTTTGATCTCAGATCTGACGGCTCAGATCTGGGGGAGGTGACGAGGGGGTGACCCCACGACTCCTATGGATGAGCCTACCCGGTGTACCAGAAGACAAAAGGCCCACGAAGATGCCGCCTGGGCCCAGCCTTGGCCCACTAGTGGCACCGACGTAGGAGTCCGCGAGTCATAAGGAAGGTGAAAACTTGCCGTACGGAACAAGATCATGGTTAGGAAACCTCATCTGTAATCAGGACGGACTCCCCGAGACCTAGCCTAGTATATAAGGGCTAGGAGGGGAGATGTCGAGAGGAAGAAATACACAATCTGTAACCTAGCCTTGTGCGCACTAGCCTCGGCTCCCTTGTAATCGCCATCTCCAATCAATAATATCGAGCAGGAACGTATCCTCCTGTTAGCCGACGAGCTTATCATCCAACCTGTGTCTCTCATGACTAACCCAGGCTCCCTGACCATGGGATTTTCCGGCGTACATCCCCGTCAATTGGCGCCGTCCGTGGGGACTACACAGGTTGGAATTACGATCTCGGCGGTTCCGTCTCCAGCAAGCCGTAACTCAAGGGCAAGAACCAGATGCAATCTACCCAAGGAACTCAAGATCACGGTGAATATCTCTGCCGCCCCGACAAGATCGCTCGGCCAGCAGTCGTGCCAAGACCAATACTACGGAGGCAACCGAGCCCACCGCCAGCGAAGGAGAACTCGACGGTCCAAAAGAAAGGCGTGAGGGTTCTACACGGACACCCCGATCGACGAACTACAACCTGAAGAAGAGGACCTGCCGGCCACTCAACGACCCACCGCTACCCGGGCACAGCCGCACAACAAGACACTGACTCCGAGCTCGAGATCAGCGACCGCCAAGACCATCGCCAACAAGGAAGAAATCGACAGCCCAGAAGGCAGGCGCGTGGATCCTACGGAGCGATTCCACCCGACGAGTCGAACTATACAGCCGCACGATCGCCGACCACTCGATGACCCGCCGCCGCGCGGACAGCCACCACCCGGCAGGATAGTGACTCCGAGACTCGGACCGGAGAATACTACGACCCAGACCGAAGGCCAGATGAATTCTCCAATCTCATAAGGAACCAGAATCTAAGTGCAGGGATCGAAGTCGACCCGTGAGCTCATGAGCACCCAGCGGACCACGCGCTATTCTTCCGAATCTCAAGGAGGAAACGGCACGCCGGGTCTGGAAAGCTCATGGTCAGGGAACAGCTAGAAGGACCATGCACGATCCACTGCTTCGAAGACAACTGGGGGAAACATCAGATCGAGCCACACTCTGGGAGACTGCCGCCTGTTCAATGAACTCGCCGACAGCCTCAAGGAGGAAAAACAGCAAGAAGCCAAGCACGCCCGACGAGCCGAGCAGTCGCCCACTCAAGGAAAGGTGTGCACGATCCAAAGAAGGCAAGGTATCGCCAGCCCAACAGGACGCCTACACCCTGCAGGATAGATCAGCCGAGAATCTTAACGCAGTCGAAGTCTACCAGCTACACGACGCAGAAACCAGCATCACGTTCTCCCAAAGCGACCACCCTCCTGCAGTCCCAAGGCCGGGGCACGCGCCCCTGGTCCTTGACGCTCAAATCGGAGGGTACGACATGGACAAAATCTTCATGGACGGAGGCAGCAGCATGAACATAATCTTCGTCAGCACCCTGCGCAAGATGCTGATCCCTCGATTAGTATGGAAGAAATCAAGCACCATGTTATACGAAGTAGTCCCAGGAGAAGCAGCTATTTCACTTGGATTAATCGAGCTCGAAGTCGTCTTCGTCAACAGACGCAATTTCGCAAGACGCAACCTTGAGTTCGAATTAGTCGATTGGCAATCACAGTACCACGCCATATTGGGGTGTCCAGCGTTCGCACAATTCATGGCGATTTCGCACTATGCTTACCTTAAGCTCAAGATGCCAGGATCCGCGGGCGTCATCACAGTCAACGGGAGCTTCAACAAGTCAGACAAATGTGACCGCGATTTCCACAAAGTCTCTGACACCTTCGGAGCCGAGCAAGAACTCACAGAAATAGCCATGGCGACAGACAAGAGTATCTTTCCGCTAGCAAGACGAAGCGAGTCAAAAGAGTATGGACGGGACATCAAGATCGACAGCGACACGGTCACCCACCAAGTACACCCGACAGACCCGGAAAAAACAGTCCGCGTGTACGTCCACCTCCCCGAAGAGCAAGCGACGGCCCTCATCACTTTCCTCCGCGAAGAATGGGAAATCTTTGCCTGGTGCCCAGCCGACATGCAAGGAGTACCGCGCGAGTTCGCAGAGCATGCGATGTGCATCAAGCCAAACACCAAGACAGTGAAGCAGGCGCTACGAAGATTCTCAGAACCCAAACGCAGAGCAATCGGGGAGGAAGTCAACCGACTACTCGACACCCAATTCATTCGAGAGACGAAGAAAGCCACATGGGTCGCCAACCCTGTGCTGGTCCCCAAGAAAGACACGGACGTACTGCGAATGTGCGTCGACTACGGGCCAATCAACAAACACTGCCCAAAGGATCACTTTCCCCTGCTAAGAATTGACCAGATAATCGACTCGACAGCAGGATGCGATCTACTATCGTTCCTCGACGCTTACTCAGGATACAATCAGATCAGGATGAAGTAAGAAGACGAAGAGCATATGTCATTCATCACCCCTTACGGCGTATTCTGCTACAGGACAATGCCTTTCGGACTCAAGAACGCAGGTGCTACATACCAGCGAATGATGAAAGCGTGCTTAAAATAGCAAATCGGAAGAAATGTACAGGTCTACGTGGATGACATCGTCATCAAAACCTACAGCGAAAACACACTACTCGACGACCTGCGCGAGACCTTCGCAGCACTCAACAAATACAGAATCAAACTCAACCCGAAGAAGTGCGCGTTCGGCGTCCCAGCCGGGAAGCTGCTCGGGTATATGGTCTCTGCTCGAGGAATCGAAGCGAACCCCGAGAAAGTTCAAGCAATCGCCAGGATGCAGGAACCAACCAACATCACAAGCGTGCAACAGCTCACCGGAAGACTCGCAGCCCTGAGTCGTTTCATCAGCAGATTGGGAGAACGCACGTTCCCATTCTACCTGTTGCTGAGAAAAGGAGATAAATTCGAGTGGACTGAAGAAGTCCACAAAGCCTTCGTGGACCTAAAGAAGACACTGTCGACCCCACCGACCCTGGCGGTACCCAAAGAAAAAGAACAACTATACCTCTACGTAGCAGCACGCAATAGCGTGGTAAGCACAGTACTCGTCGTCGAGCGCACACAGGAAGGCAAGATCCAGAGCATACAGAGGGCGATCTACTACGTCAGCATGCTCTTGACAAAATCCCAGCAGCGGTACCCGCACTACCAGAAGCTACTACTGGCCATCATCACGACCTCAAGAAAGGTGTCGCACTATTTCGACGAGCACCCCATCACAATCGTGAGTAGCGCACCACTCGCAGACATTCTCAACAACCCCGGAGCGACTGGGCGAGTCGCCGAGTGGAACATCGAGCTCAGTCCGCGGGACCTATAATTCAAGCACCCGACAGCAATCAAGGCCCAAGTACTCCCAGATTTTCTGGTCCAGTGGACGGAGGTCCAGACACCAGGCCCCCCGGACCTGTCGAACTCATGGACAATGTTCTTCGAAGGGTCCAAAAGACAGCAAGGATCCGGAGCAGGAGTCGTTCTGGTCTCCCCCAAAGGAACCAAACTCAAATACATCCTACAGATCAACTTCAGCCACGCCTCCAACAACGAAGCCGAATACGAGGCACTGCTGTATGGCATGCGTATGGCCAAAACATGCGGTGCGACTCGCCTCATAATCTACGGAGACTCCAACCTCGTCGTCCAGCAGGCGATGAAAGACTGCAATGCAGTAGCCGACAACATGGCGGCCTATCAGAAGCTCTACAACGCACTCGAATGAAGTTTTGACGGCCGCGAGCTCAATTATATCCCAAGAGCAAACAACACAGAAGCCGACGAACTCGCAAACATCGGCTCGACTCGAGGACCAGTACCACCCGGCGTCTTCCTTGAAAGCATCAGCCAGCGATCCATCAAGGAGAAACCAGCAGCACCAGAGGCAGCTGTAGATGAAGACACCACAGAGCCAACACAAGTGGCATCAGCAAGTCCATATGAAGGCAACAACAGCCAAGAGGTCGAACCTACGGATTCAACAGCACTTGAAGGACCAGCATGGACAAGACCATTCCTCCGATTCCTAATCGACGGCACACTACCGCAAGACGTCTCAGAAGCCCGACGCATCAGCCGCCGATCCAAGGCATTCACAGTCATCAACAGATAGTTATACAAGCGAAGCATCACCCAGATACTCCAGAACTACATCGATGAAGAAGACGGAAAAGCCCTACTACTCGAAATCCACGAGGACACCCGCGGGAACCAAGCGAGCAGCCAAGCGCTCGTATCTAAAGCGTTCCGAGCAGGGTTCTACTGGCCCACTGCGATGAAAAACGCAGAAGACATCGTACGACGCTGCATCGCCTGTCAAAAATTTGCCAGCAGGCCGCACGCCCCAGCCTCAGAACTCAAGACCATACCACTATCATGGCCCTTCGCCACCTGGGGACTCGATATGGTGGGCCCACTAAAGAAATCATCAAAGGGAGGAAGAACTCACATGCTAGTAGCAGTCGACAAGTTCACCAAATGGATCGAAGCAGTGCCCATCACCAGCTCCACAGCCCTCGCGGCGGTGAACTTCATCAAATCAATCATCTTCAGGTTCGGGGTGCCACACAACATCATCACGGACAATGGCACAAACTTCACAGCAGCAGAATTCCAGAACTTCTGCGAAGAACTGGGCATCAAAATCAACTATGCATCAGTCGCACACCCACAATCCAACGACCAGGTGGAAAAAGCAAACGGCCTAGTATGCGGAGGACTCAAAAAGAGGCTCCTCACACCACTCGAGCAAGCCGCGGGCAACTGGGTAGAAGAGCTCCCTGTTGTACTATGGAGCCTACGCACCACCCTGAATACTACAACCCAGTACACACCTTTCTTTATTGTGTACGGGTCGGAGTCGGTGCTACCACATGACCTCAAATTTGGGGCACCCCAGATCTCAAGGTACGAAGAAGAGGAAGCAGAAGAAGTGTTGCAAGATGAGAAAGACACAACAGACGAAGCAAGGGACACATCCCTAGCAAAGTTAGAGGGATACCAGGAAAAACTGCGAACTTACCAAAGCAGTCGCCTGCGCACCAGAACCTTCAATAAAGGCGACCTTGTCCTACGGCTCATACAAGAGAAAGTTCACAAGCTCGCCCCCCAATGGGAAGGACCGTTCATAATCACAGAAGTCATAGGAGGAGGCGCCTATAGACTGAAGAACCCGAAGACTGACGTGGACGTGGGAAATCCATGGAACGTAGCGAACCTACGCCTGTTCTACCCATAGTCTCCACCAGTCATGCAAATTTGGCAGCTCATGTAAACCTTCGATGCAATAAAATGGTGTTTCCCAAATCCTACCACAACAAAGCACTCGGGGGCTCGAGCACAAAAACTCCCCCCGACAGACGCTATCGTCGCAATCGCGATCTCTTACCAAAGCACTTGGGGGCTTGAGCCCAAAAAACTCCCCCCGACAGATGCTATCGTCGCAATCGCGATCTCTTACCAAAGCACTCGGGGGGCTTGAGCACAAAAAACTCCCCCCGAGAGACGTTATCGTCGCAATCGCGATCTCTTACCAAAGCACTCGGGGGCTTGAGCACAAAAACTCCCCCCGTGAGACGCTATCGTCGCAATCGCGATCTATTACTAAAGCACTCGGGGGCTCGAGCACAAAGACTCCCCCCGAGAGACGCTATAATCGCAATCGCGACCTCTCACAAAAGCACTCGGGGGATCAAGCACAAAAACTCCTCCCGAGAGACGCTATCGTCGCAATCGCGAGCTCTCACAAAAGCACTCGGGGGCCCAAGCACAAAAACTCCCCCCGAGAGACGCTATCGTCGAAATCGCGACCTCTCACAAAAGCACTCGGGGACTCAAGCACAACTACTCCCCCCGAGAGACGCTATCGTCGCAATCGCGACCTCTCAAAAAATCACTCGGGGGCTCGAGCACAAATACCCCCCGAGAGATGCTATCATCTCAATCGTGATCTTTCTCAAAAGCACTCAGGGGCTCGGTAGCAAAATATCCTCCCGAGAGACATCGTCGTAGCTCATGCAGTCCAAAGCTCAAAAGGGACCAAGCAAAAACCCATCGACAAGCGCCACTCGTTGAACTCTGTCCGGATTCAAAGGGAAACACACGGCTACAACTAGATGGAACACCCTGTACTCCGAAGAAATATGGACGGAGCGCAGGACGCAGACAAATATTTAAGTCTTCACCCAATCGCCAACGATCACCTAAAGACTCGGGGGCTACTCCCATCGGGAGCGCTGTCGCGGACCCGATAAAAGACATGAAATAATGGAAGAATGACAAAGGAAACAGATCTTAGCCTACATTTGACTCTTCGACTCAAAGGTAGCCTCGGGGGCTACTCCCATCGGGAACGCTGTCGCGCACCCAATAGAACCCACAAAGCGAAGTTCTAATGGACTTGAAGACATCTTTCGATCGCCAAGGACTCGAAGACAACTCTCGTTTGCAAAGGACTCGAAGACAGATTCCATTACAAAGACTCAAGCATAGTTCGCATTACAAGGGCCCTAAGATCATTCTTACTACAAAAGATTCGAAAGTACATTAAATAGAAGGTAGCTCTGATTGCTCGACGGCAATCCTCATTACATGGAGAAATAACCTAGTTACAAAAGGCACAAATAAGCCTACAACATCAGCCACCCAAGGAATTATGACTTCTACATGAGTGCCCATGCTGGGATGATTGGCACCAAGACAACGAGCATCCTCACAGACAAAGGAGGAGTCGAAGCAGCATGCTCATGATGTCAATGACATAACAAAAGGTGAAGCTCGACTTATTTGCAGAATAGTTGAAGACGATGCTCCACCAGCTTCTTCTCCTGCTCCACCAGCTTCTTCTCCAGCTCCACTCGAGTTGCCGGCGAAGATGAAGGTGCCACCTCCAGTTCTACAAGGTCGCCTGGTGCGCCCGCTTGACTGGTGGTTTGACGTCGAGATCCTCTTCAGAACCGGAGGGGGAAGCAGTTCAAGATGGCTCCGCATCAGCACCCGAAGAGTCACCGGAGGAGGAAGCAGTTGAAGACGCAGACGAAGGACTCCTCAACCTGTCAGAAGCATCACTGCCTATCTCTGGACAATACGGATCCATGCGGTTGTCGCTCGGGTCAAAAGCGCAGATGACAAGAGTGTCTTTACCATCAAAACGGCAACAAAGAGTGTCACCATCACGCAGGTTCAACCGACGAGCAAAGGATTTCCAGCCAAATCCAAGAAAAATCAAGCGGGAACTATCGATCTCCAACTTAACATAAGAGGGATATCGAGAGCACCCCAGAAGACGATGCAGCAAGCCGTCAAGGCCACGCACAGAAACAATGGCAGCAAATGCAGAAGGAAGAAGAATACGAGCAGCGCCTTGGCCAAGGACGTGCAGGAGAAAGTCATAACACCAAACAACCTCCTCCGAGGAAGAGGAGGAAGGCACCAACGCTGCACCATGATGACCACCGCGAGAAGAACGCGGAGTATGACCACCACGGCCGCGGCGAGCACGACCACGGCCATTCATACCAGCTCCATGCTTGGGTGCCATGAGAAGAGGAAGAGAAAGAGAAGCAAGATGAGCAGAGGACGAATACCGCTGCTAGAAGAAAAAGAGGGGCCTATTTATAGCACAAACCCAACATAGAAGCTCAGACGACGGGAGCCATTAAATCAAAGACCAAACACGCCGGGCGAGTTGAATTCCGATGCAAAGATGCCTTCACACGGGCGGCACAGTGCGCTGGACGCGTCAAATCTCGCGTGGTTTCAATGCGCGCATCGATAACTCAGCAGGCGGCTGCAGCACGCCACCAAAAGCCATCATTATGACTGGTCATGCAGACATGACGGTTAGCAGCCAGAGCATCTTTTGACGGTCCTCAAGCAAGGAGATAGTTATCTTCAAACAAGAGGTAAATTAAAGAGGCAGTCAGCAGAAGAGGCAGCTTGCAAGCACCGTTTTTTGCATAGTTTAAATACATTTTTCAAATATATCTAACTCCCATCGGGAGCGTATCCATCCATGAGAGTTTTCGGGTGCTCCTTCACCCAGAAGTAAAAACGTGCTCGAGTGATTACTCGCACCCATGAGAGTTTCGGGTGCTCCCTCACCCAGAAGTAAATACGTGCTCGAGTGATCACTCGCACCCATGAGAGTTTCGGGTGCTCCCTCACCATGACGCAAACTTCACAACAGCGGAATTCCAGAACTTCTGCGAAGAACTGGGCATCAAAATCAACTATGCATCAGTCGCACACCCAGAATCCAACGGCCAGGTGGAAAAAGCAAACGGCCTAGTATGCGGAGGACTCAAAAAGCGGCTCCTAGGGTTTCGAGGTGGAGGGGCATTTGGGGGCATATTTGGGCAAAAATAGAGGGGGTGGCTGCAAAATTTAGGCTAGGGAAACCCTGGAAAGGGGTGGGAGTGTGGTGGTCTTTATATAGCCCAGGTGGCTGACAGTTTGCAATAACATCCCCGGTTTTTCTCTCGCGTGCGCGGGGTTTACGTTTCTGACCGCCGGGGGTCCACAGGACCTCCGATTCGGGTAAAACTTTGAACTACGCGATCAGCGAATCGAGCCGGCGGCGTTCACCTCGCGTTGGAACCATTCCCAGAAAATTTTCCGACACGCTATAAAAATATCCCGTTTAATTATTAAAGGGGTTTTTTCGTTCCGTTGGCCGCGGCTGGTCTCGTGCGGTTTTCGCGACGGTGATCGGGTGAAACCCGGTGTTGCAAAGGTCGAGTGTCAGGGTGGCAAGGGTCGGTCTCCGTCCGGTACGAGATAAGAGGGGGGAAAATAATCGCCAATCGATAAATCGGGGATGCAAACACCGCAAACAAATCAAACAATCAAACAATTCATAGCGAAAACAAAAATTTTAATTTTTGTGAAATATGGGCTGTTACAATACACCACCAACAAGGGATCTCGTCCCGAGATCCAGGCTGATCTGGGGGGAGGGGAGAGAGAAAAGAGTGCCGACGATCTTCAACACCACCAACAAGGGACTCTGCTCCATGTCGATGTCAAACTGTCATCGAGAAACTTTCCGCAGAGAGACGACAACGTCGAAAAACAAAACTATCGGGAGATCAAGAGGAAGAACGACACTTCAAAGCGACGATCAAGGGAAGTACTCTCACTGAAATCGTGAGTATATTGGTAAAGAGAACGGAAGTCAGAAGAACTAAAGGTACTACAGGATTTCCCAAACCTGAGATCGTAATCGAGACAATACGCTGCAAGCAAGGCGTTGTAACGGTTCCGAAACTCCAGACTCTCGAGATCCTGAAGTTTGAAGGGGATAAGGCGAGAGTAAAACACTTACGACACTTGTCCTGACCATAGCATGGGTAAGGAGGAAAAACAATCCTACTCTCCGATAACTATCTTATTAACTACAAAATATTTTTTGTCTAGACTCGACTACGGCCAGAGAAGGGATCATTCGGTCGGTAAGGCTCTGATACCAAGTTGTAAGGCCCGATATGTGGTACTGTTCCAGATCTAGATACTTCCATCCTGATCCGGGGACGAAGCACATATCGGTCCCACCGCGACATATGACAATGACATATGCCCTGGATTTCCAACATGATATCACAACATTACAACTACATGAATACAACATCTCATACAATCGGCATACAACTGCCTTAAATACAATACAACAGCGGAAGATACATGTCTGAGTACAGACTACAATCAATTGCCTAGTGGCAAAGAGAAAAACATCGATCCCCATAACCTTACGGGTCCAGGCCCTCCGCCGGGATCCGCCTAACTAGTCGTCGTCGAGCCTCCACGTGAAACTTCGATCGCCATACCTGTTGTCGATCAAGAACCCTGAAAAGAGTTTGGGGTAGTATCATGAGTACAGAAGTACTCAGCATCCAACTGTAGTGGTCATCTGACCCAGCAAGGACTTCATCACTCGTCATTCTAGGACAACTAGTAGTTTACGGTAAGGATCGGGTAAGTGGTGAGTTTGCTTCCGCACTAGCATTTATGAAGTGGCTAACGATCTAGAGAGTAAGGTAAAAAGCCAAGCATTCGATGAGGAATCGCCTCCAACAAGTCTGCTATCCACCTACTTACGCCAGCATAACACCTATCCTATCCTTGTCCTCCTCTTCGCATCCCGACGAAGAAGAAGTAGTTAAGGCACACACACGTTGATCAAGTTATATTAAGATTATCTCAGTTGTTGTTGTCTATGAACAAGGCGTAGGTCTCAAGTCGTCCATAACCGTGGACACGACTTCTCAAAAAGATTTAACCCTGCAGGGGTGTACCCACTGCCCATTACGAGGCTTCGCACGCACGCCCATCACTCTCAGTTTCTACCCATCATAGGCAACCATTTTATGATTTTGTTCCGAGAGATTCGAAACGACAGGTCCCTCTAGCTAACAACGAATAAATTCGGGTGGCCCCCGGTTTGTCGATATCCAACTCAGAAGCCGGCCCCGCTCTCGAACTGGTCTCTACCGTCTGAATGAGGTCAGGTTAGCTACCCAAACAAATGTGGGTAGCCCCCTAGCTCCCTGGGGTGGACCAACAAGAGAAACCATGTCTCCGCTGGCCCAAGTCGTTTTAAAGAATATCTGCCAGGAGCGACCCAACAGACACACACACGGTTTTCAAATGGTAAATCAGCTTGCGCCACCACTAGAAATGTTTGAAGCTAGGCAGGTAAGAAAAGGGGACCCCATAAAATCCCACACGCGGTTAGGCACGCTCAGTCTTAAAACCAATACCCGGAACTCGGATCCTAGGTGACTCGAATGGAACAAAGCGTCGGGGCGGGATAGCCTAGACCTTCCATCCTTCGTCGAATAGAGTCAACATTATAATAATCATATCATCAACAACAATATAATAGTGTGATATCCCAAACCAAGGAGTAACAGGGTAACATCGTAGCATCCTAAGTATGCATACTAAGCAGGGGCTGAGCAACGAGAAATAGTCACATAGCAGTACAAGGTTTGCTGGGAGGGGACATGGCTGTATCGGTTTGAAAGAGGCTGTAAACATGGGTAGGATCAAACATCGAACCTAACCTACACTAGCATGCAAACCGCTGGTTGAAATAGAATGGATCATAAGTAATGTATAGTCCTTGCCTGTTGATAAGTCAGGTTCCGAAGGTGTAGTTGATCGCAAGCTCGCATCGTCTCCGAGAGGTACCCGCGGAAGCACACAAGACGGTAAACACTAGAAAGCAATCAACGAGCAAGCATCTATTACTACGCAGCAAACACAATCAAGCATCAACAAGAAGGCACCACGAGACATTGCACCTACCATCGAGAGCGGTTACTAACAGGTTAAGTGGAGTACTTGTCACACACGACGATACCACACATTTAGAAATGTTCAAGTTTTTTAGCTACACAAGATGAGAAAAGGTTGTCAACATGGCATTTCACTCAAGCATGGAATAGCACACAAACATTACAAGAGGTGAAGCATAAGATAAACTATCTATGCTAATAAATTTAAGTGAGGCACAACCTAAACATGGCATACCACTATGTACCCCCACGACAATTAAAGGATTTCGTACTGTTCTGCCCTAAACCATAATTTAGGTTGGTTAAAAATAGAAAACAATAGCATAAACACAAACTACATGAAAAACTAATCAAGATACATGTAAAGAACACTCCAAACGGAGTTACGGTTAAAAAGATACAAGCAAAACAAGTTATGCACACAAGCTTCCAACATCAGGAAGCACACTTTAGAGCAACGCATAAACAGGATAATGAATGCAAACATGCTCACAAATGATATGAATCTAAATAAGACATGGCAGGGAAGGCATGGAAAAATGAATCATGCAAACAGGCAACATGAACAACTAATTATAGCTCATGCAAAATGCAATAAAACATTACTGGTCTAGGACTTAGTGAAAATCAGGAAAACAGGGAAGAAAGTGTTATTTTCATGCTGTATAAACAGGAGAAAATATATATGCAAACGTGCAGCAACATGACATAGCAATATATGAGCATGGAGTAGGCATGATGGTGATCAGGTACAAACAAGAATCAAGGTCATAGGCATCATAGATCAAAAGATATTAAGCAAACAACATGGCATCGGAACGTTACAGACATAGAGAAAAACAGAGGTGGCTGTCAAAAACAGCGGGATAGCAACTTTCGAGCTAAAAATAACTATGACCAGGAATGCAAACATGACAATGCAATACATGTAATGGAAGTAGACATGATGCTTAACAATATGCAACAAGTATCAATGCAATAGGCCTCATGGATGTGTCACAATCATCATGCAAACTTGCAATAAAATAACAGTAGCAGCACACTAACAGGAAATAATAGCAATTAACAACCTGATGCCCACTTCATAACAGATTAACAACATCAAGATGGCCTCAAATCAAAATGCTCACAAAATAAGGATTGAAGTACACACAATTCTAAACAATTTTCCTTTTGGGGGCACGTTCATCCGGGCTACGGTTTACTCACAAATTTATTCGCAAAACAACATCAGCAGCAGTATAAAAAAAGACTTGGCAAAAATTTGGAAAATAAATAAATAGACACACATAAAAAGAAAAAAACAGTGGGCTCGGCCTCAACATGGGCCTCGGCCCATCAGGCCGCTGGCGCTGGAGGGGTGTCTGGGCCACATCAGGTCGCTGGAGATCCGGACCATGGGGCGCGGCGCGCGGCTAGGCCGTGGGGGTCGCGGCCCACGGCGGCGGTTGGCTCCCCGACCGATCCCGCACGGGAGGTCGTCGGTGACGCCGACTGCCGTGGTCCGGCGGCGAGCTCGCAGGCGAGGGGGCCACATGGCGGAGCAGTTCGGGCGCGGGAACGAGCTCAGGAGCGCGGGGGCGCGGAGGATCCGCCGCTAGAGGAGGTCTGAGGCGAGTCGGATGCTGGATCTGGGGCGGTGGCGAGCTCCAAGTGGCCGGCCATGGCACGGCGACGAGGTGGCTTCCAGGTCGCCCGGCAGCGTGAGTTTCCTGCGAGGGAGGAGGTAGGATTTCAGGGGAGAGGGAGAGAGCAGGCGCGGTAAAGAGGAGGAGACGTGGCCGGCGCGACACTGGCTGCCGGCGAGGATCTCAGAGGAGCTCGGGCAGCGGCTGCACTTCGGCGTGAGGCGACGACGCGATGGGCTCGGGCGGGCCCGCGTCGGCAGCGGCGGCCCGGAGGGGCCCGAATCCCCTGTGCTGGCCATTGGGGGCGACGTGGCTCAGATCTGAGCCGTTTGATCTCAGATCTGGGGGAGGTTAGGGTTTCGAGGTGGAGGGGCATTTGGGGCAGATTTGGGCCAAAAATGGAGGGGGTGGCTGCAAAATTTAGGCTAGGGAAACCCTAGAAAGGGGTGGGAGTGTGGTGGTCTTTATATAGCCCAGGTGGCTGACAGTTTGCAATAACATCCCCGGTTTTTCTCTCACGCGCGCGGGGTTTACTATTCTGACCGCCGGGGGTTCGCAGGACCTCCGATTCGGGTAAAACTTCAAACTAAGCGATCAACGCGTCGAGCTGGTGGCGGTCACCTCACGCTGGAACCGTTCCGAGAACACTTTCCGGAATGCTATAAAAATATCCCGTTTACTTATTAAACGGGATTTTTCGTTCCGTTGACTGCGGCTGGTCTCGTGCGGTTTTCGCGACGGTGATCGGGTGAAACCCGGTGTCACAAAGGTCGAGTGTCAGGGTGGCAAGGGTCGGTCTCCGTCCGGTACATGATAAGAGGGGGGAAAATAATCGCCGATCGATAAATCGGGGATGCAAACACCGCAAATAAATCAGACAATCAAACAATTCACATCGAAAACAAAAATTTTAATTTTTGTGAAATCTGGGCTGTTACACTAAAGCTCTTGGCACCAAAAGTTCAAACATTACTCATGGCAATACCTCAAAACTATTGCTAGTTACTACTACAATTGAATAGCAACCTCAATTACCTACTTCAAGTCAAGACACAAAACTCAGTGCAACAGGCAAACTCTCTAAACAAGATAAATATGAAATCTCAAGAGAGTTCCAGCAACAAACTAAACAAAAGCTCTTAAAAAGTTAAGCATGAAAACTAAGAGCTAAACATGACAGCATCTACGAAAAAGATAAAGAACACACACAACAAAGATAAGCATGAAAATCCTATGTTGTGTTCTAGGGTGAAGTGGAGCGTGTTTCTCTCCCACACAAAGAAATCTGGGTTTTAACTTGTTATGAATAGCAAGCAAAGCTAAAGAAAACTAAAATGGAAATAAAGAGCAAGACGCTCCAAGCATAGCATATAATGCATGAAGTGATAAAAATATAGTTGAACGAAAGACGAACTGATAATTGTTGATGGAGAAGGTGATGCACGGGGGCATCCCCAAGCTTAGATGCTTGAGTCTTCTTGAATATTTCTTAGGGATGCACGGGGGCATCCCCCAGCTTGAGCATTTGACCCTCCTGAATCTTCTTTTGTCATCTTCCCTCGCACACTAGAAAACTCCCTTCATACATAACTCATCATAATATGATTAGCGAGGTTAGTACCCACAATAAAATAATTTATCTCTACTGGAAATAAGGATATTCTTGAAGAGCTACTGTTTCTCAAGATCTCCAAAGAGTTTTTGCAAAGAAAACGCAAGCTTAAGGTTTTCAAAACGAAGAAAAGGCAATACATGACAAAATCTGTGAAAAACAGACCAGCAGGTAGTAAATAATATTTTTTGGGCACTTCTGCAACTCAAATAGAAAAACTTAGAACAGACGCTCGAAAGCCAATTATATAGAGCACACATTATAAAAAATTCAGATCAAAAAGATGATCTGGTGATTTTATTCGAATTTATCTGTCCAAGGACAGAATCTGTTTTCTGGACAACACGTGACAACTTTTGAACTTTCTTGCAATCGGAGGCCAAACTTGGCACAAAGATAAAAAGTAAAGATACAATGATGTTTCTACTATAGTAACAAACATCAAGACACAACAAAAGTAAAATAAACCTAATTCGTTGTGGGCTGCCTCCCAAAAGCGCTTTCTTTTATGCCTTTAAGCTAGGCATGATGCAAAAAAAAGGAGGAATCAAAAGTCATGATAATAATTGGAGTTGTAAATCGCTTCAAATGGTTCCTCAACAAGTTTATCCTTGTTTCTTTTAGGAAAGGGGTACATACCTTTTTTCCTTCCCGCGTAGGCGTATTTGTCCCTTACCTATATCAATGAAGCCCTTTACGGCCTGGAGGAAATCCCTTCCAAGCACTATGTTTCCTTGGTTTGGCTTCATGACAAAGAAATCAACCATTGAAATCCCTTTAAGGAATGTAACTGTTACATCTTTTATCCTTGCCTGGATCTCAGAAATATCTCCATTAGCATGTTCATGATAGGATGACAATTTGTCCATGTTAAATTTTAAAGAATCATAAATAACTTTTGGCATAGTAGAAACCATGGATCCAATGTCAGAAAATGCAAGGAAGTCTTGATTAGAGATGCTAATTGTAACAAAGGGTTCCCAGTCACCATCTATCTCATAAACGTCTTTCTTATTTGGCTTGGTTTTCTTTACTTCTCTCAAGTCTAGAGCATCCATTCTCTTTTCAATAGTAGCAAGTCTATCTATAAAAGTATCAAAACTATGATCATAAACAAAGTAACTAGATAGACCATGTATAATTTCAAGAGCTCTAGCTTCATCACAATCTAAGAAATCTCCTTCGGCTATAATATCAAGAGAGTGTTTGCACCATCTAAAAAGACCATGGTAAAAATTTCTAAGCACAATTTTTATAGGTATCCAAGGCATAATTCTCCTATGCGCTTCAGAAATTCTGTCCCATGCCTTCTTCATATTTTCTCCATCCCTTTGATGGAAATCTAGGACCTCCGATTCCCTCAAGGCACCAAATCCTAACATAGTTGGCTGAACAGAAAGGATAACTAAAAGCAAGGTAACTAATTTTTTTGATTTTTGATAAGGGACACTAAAGCAAAAACTAAAAGGTAAACTAACAAGACTAAAAAGCAAGGGTAAAAGATAGTGTGCAACTCCCCTATCTTGAAGAGTGGAGTCCTCAGCAAAGGCGCCAGAAATTAGCTTTGATGACTTCTCGCCCCTCGTTGGTTACCCAAAGTAGAAGGTTGAGATGAAGACAACAGCAAATTTCCCTCGGTGAAGATACCAAGGTTTGTCTACAGTAGGACTCTGACAACGACAGTAAGGTGACAACGGCGCCAGCAATTAGGTGGTTGACATGGACCTGCACACACAAAAGATAACTTTGCTCCCAATGAGTACAAAGAGGTTGTCAATCCCTCCGGCCTTGTTGTTTACAAAGGATCAAATGCACGGGATAATAATGATAGCGATAGAAAAAGAAAAGGAAATAAAGCAAAAAATAAATAGCGGGTGTAAACAGTGGTGGAAATATGGACCGGGGTCCCATGATGTTCACTAGTGATGTCTCTCTCCCAAAAGAAGATAAAATAGCCATGCGAGGTAAACAAATTACAGCTTGGCAATTGACAGGATTATGTGCGCAAACCAATGCTAACTATGCTACAAAGAAAGGAAGAGGCTCAAAAGCTTGGGCGGTACGCCAAGACAAGTAGACCGAAATCCATCTGCATCTACCTACTAATCATCCACCTTGAGATATGTATCCAGAACATCTCGCTGGTATTAAGTTGCGAATCCCACCCAAAGTGTAAACTCAAAGCAACAGACAACTGCATTAAAGAACATTGCATAAAGTAAACAATCCTTGCACCCGCAAGTACAAGCACCATTGTTTTCTCCCTTGTGGCAACATCACATCCCCTAGACTCATGTTTCTGTCACTCAAGCTAGTCATCAGGGGGCATGAACCCACAATCATGCATAACGCTCCCTCTTGGAGTTACTACCTACTACTTGGACAAAGCAATAAGCAGCAACGGAGAACATGCAAGAATTCCTCAAGAACATAAATATAAAAGAGTAGAATAAAATATATTACTCAAACCCAATTTGAACATAGTCTCATAATCCATCAGATCCCAGCAAACTCAGCATAGCAACAACAGAAATATTACATATGTGCCTCGATCATCTAGGGCAGCTCACGAGGTCTAAACCATGAAGAACAAAGAGGGGAGGAGAACATAACATAGCTACTGATCATGGACCCATGGTCCAAGGTGGACTACTCACGGTTCATCCGAGAAGCATCAATGGTTGTGGAGAAGCTCCCGGAGGTGGTTCCTCCCTCCGGCAGGGTGCCGGGAAGAGCGCTCCTGGTGCTCCCGATCTTGGAAGCGCTGCGGCGGCGGAACAAAGGAGAGATTGTGAAAAAGGGTTCTGTCCTCGAGGGTTTCGGGACGAGAGGGTTATATAGGCGAAGGGGGCAGCCAGTGGTGGACCATGGGCCCCAGGCGCCCCCCTAGCGCGGCCTAGGGGGCGTCCGCGCCAGGTGGCTGGCTGGGCCACCCCTGGCTCCCCTCGGGCCCCACTTTGGCTCTTCTTGAAGCTTCCTGTACGCTGATTTTTCCTATATTTTTCCCGGAATTTTTCTGGCACTTTAAGTAATGGGAAAACCTGAAATACAAAAACAGCAGAAAACAGGAACTGGCACTGGGGTGCACTGAGTTAATAGGTTAGTCCAAATATGATCCAAAGTGTATGGAAGTGCATCAATATCATTAAAATATTACACAAAATATGAATGGAGCAAGCAGAAATTATAGATACGTTTTGGACGTATCATAGGGTCGTCGACGAAATAGTCGTACCCGGCAGCGGTGTAGTCGGCGGTAGCAGCGGGTCTAGCGGAGAATAAAGGGGGGAAGAAACAGTAAATATCAAGCAATCATAACAAACAGATGAATGGCATGACGTATCCAATGTTAACGGTGTTCTAACGCAGTGCAATCCACGTTGCTCAGAGCGGGAATTCATCCGGGGATGAAATACCGGCTCCGGGTGATTATCGACAGACGGCCCGGAGGGGGGGATGTCGATGTTCGTTGTGTTAGAGGGGTGTGGTTGGTATACGGATATCGTATTCATACTCGTTATATTTTTATGATCAATTTTCATTTATAAAGTTTTTGAATCTGACTTACGGTTTAAAATATATTCAATTTTAAAGTTTAAATCATTTTAACTCATTTTCTAAATTTTCTTTATTAATTAAATAACAACATTTTCCAAAACAGTGCTGTTGACTGGTCAACTAACATGTGGGTCCCATATATTAGCCTCACATTATTAATAAAACATTTAATTAAATTTAAATAATCAATAGGCCCACTTATCATCCACTTTTACTATTATTAATTCATTCTAATTAATACTTACAAGTGGGGACCAGCAGTCGGTGGCACAGAGTTAATCTAACAGTTATTAATTTAACTAATAGCTAGGGCCCACCTGTCAGTGACACAGGGGGGTTTAATTTAATAGTTTCTTTTGTTTTAAATCGCATGTTAATTAGGGTGCACTGGACCCTCAGTCAGTGACACACAGGGGTGGGGTTAGGGGATAATGACCCAACTGACAAGCGGGGCCCGCCTGGCAGTGACTGTGGCGAGCTCTCCGGAGACAGAGCGCCGACGAGGTCGAGCCTGAGCTCGATTTCGGCAGCCAAACAGTGTGCAGGGGGCGGAATCGATCTAGGGCTTCATCCCGCGTCGACTGGTGGTCTCGGCATCGATGAGGACTCGCTAGAGCGTCGTCAACGTCGACGACGGCGGCGAACAGTGCGAGGGCGGTAGCGACATGGGCGTCCTAGCGCGAGAACTTGACTGTGGGCTGGCTAAACGGACGCAACAGAACATCAGGAGCACACGCATGCGAACGACAGCCAAATTGGCGCACTGGGGGCACGACACGCACATCACGCGCGGGGAGAGAGTTTGTCGACCATGGAGGGTGCGGCTACGGTGTGAGGGAGGGCGAACTGGGGGTTGTGTAAAGCGGAGAAGCTCACTGCGAGCTCGTCGAGGGAGGCAGCATGCACAGGGAAGGCTCGGGGCAGCCGGAATTGAATAAGTTCGTCGGCGGTCCGAGGTAGGAGACGTAGTCGATGCGCTTGACGTAGTGGCTCCCGGCTCAATTCCTGCGACGATGTGGAGTGGACGTTGACGGCGGTGCTTCCTGGCAAGGTGGCGCGGGCTGGGGTAGCCGGTGGCCGCACGGGCGCCGGAGCCGCGGCGATGGTTGCTTCTGCTCAGCGCGGGGAGGAAGATGGCGAGACGAGGAGGGAGGCAGCGGGATCTAGGGTTTATCCCCAGCATCGACGACGATTAATAAGGCGCCGGATCCATACTGTAGCGTTGCCGTGGAAGCCATCGCGTGGTCGCCGGCGTCGAACACCGTGGGGATGGTGCCACGGCGATGAGGGCGGAACTGGACGAGGGGGGAAGATGGGCTAGGTGGGCTGGTTTGGCCCCACTGTGCACTAGGTGCATTGGGCCAGTGGGCTTCTTGTCCTTTCTATTTATTTTCTTTTCTGTCTTTTCTCTTATTTTCATTTGTAATTGTTTTACGTGCTTTTACATTTTTGTAATACATGTTAATTGTTCCTATATTAGTGTTGCACTTTATACAAGCGCCACAAAAAGCTGGGTGGCATTATAAAATCATTTGCACTATTGTTTTATCTAAAAGGAATTAAATGCCACATTTTTTCTACTGTTTTTATTTATCTACAATAATAAAATATATTAATAAATCCCCAATTCAATTTTAATATGGACTACTGATTATTAGGCATTTAACAAAATAGGTTTCATCATTTTTAGTGAAACTTTATTTTATCACTTTGTTTTATTATATAGAAAAAGGGATTTTGGATTTCATTTGAACCAGGATGGCCAAGGCCTAGTTGGCACATTGGTTTTAATATCAACCATCATGATTATGGATATGATCAAATGCAAAGTTGATGAAGGCATGATTAGCAACAATAATGATCATTATCAACAGTGATTATTGTTCCGTGACAGTGAGGGTGTTACGGAACTGGACGGACAATCAATCAAAGTTTGATTTAACGAGATCCAGCTCATGTCCGGAATGACGTCTGAGCCGGAAGAAAGAGTTCATAGGGATCAAATGATGATTGCGTGCACTAGCACACATGATGATTCAACAGATCAGAATGGCAATGCCAAGGGAGGTCATTGAAGACTACAAGACAAACGGGATTAATCATAGTGCAAGCAGGTAAGAAGAATCTCCAAAGCAGTAGGCTGCCAAGGATTGTCGTGATATCAAATAGTATTTCAAAGTATTTTGGGAATCATAGGAACCACTAAGGATGAACGGATCCTCAATAAATGTGAGGAATTATGCGCAGGGTGAAAAGAAGCTGCAAGGCAATAGGAACAAACGATTTTCGAAACAACGAAGAATATTACGAGGTATCTTTTATTAACATGAGCAATTGGGATCGAATGGCCGAACGGAAGGGGTATGTACTTATCCACACTGACTTATCGGTGGCGGGGAATTGCAAAATAGTGGGTATAAGTGTCTCGAGAATTCATCGGAGAGTATCTTCATAATCTTCTCATGAATTAGGCGACCATCTGCAATGCAGGGCTCTCCGAGAGGAAGTATTCACAAGAACCTAGAATTAGAGTTAGTAAATTCTTTAACCCGAAAGTAAGAGAGAGAAGAGTCCCAGAGTAAAGGTGCGGAGAAAAAGATCCTAATACCACCCAGTTTGCAATGTGGGCCGATAAGCCACACGACACTATTAGTAAAGTAGTTTTTCAAAGACTAGACTCAACTTCGACCAACGAGTTGGAAGGAGGTTTCCTACAGGCATTCGGCTCTGATACCAACTTGTGACACCCCCATAATTGCACCATGTACAATAATCATACATGCAAGGTACACGGCCGAGATTAAGGACTGACGACATGATATCACAACACAACTCTAATAATAAAAATAATACAAGTTGGTTAATACAAGCCAGGGGCCCTGAGGGCTGGAATACAACAGCTCGAGATACGAAAGTCAGCGGAAGCAATAGTATCTGAGTACAGACACAAGAATACAATTTTTCCTTAAGAAGGCTAGCACAAAATCAACAACGATCGAAAAGGCGTAGGCCTGCTGCCTGGGAACCTCCAAATGACTCCTGGTTGTCGGGAATCTCCATGTCATAGAAGGCACCAGGGATCTTCACGTTGCGGTGGTCGGCCTCGAGGATCTCCTGCTCCTAGACGCCTCGCGTCTCATTGCAGGTACCGGGTAATAGAAAATAAAGGTGGAAATAAAAGCATGGGTGAGTATCTAGCATACTCAGCGACTTAAACCCAGGCTACTAAGCATTTATGCCATGGTATCAACATGGAAGGGGACGAAGTATAGTGGACTGCAAGATAGAAGTACCAGGGTAAGAGGGAATGAGCTAGGTCTATCGAAGACTTGTATCTTCCAACGATTCTTGCAGCACAAGAAGAGAACAACCAATAGTTACATATGAAGCATAAAGTAACAATGCAGCAGAAGTTGCTGCAGTATTTTATAATAGTAAGTTGTAATAATTATCAATGCCTCCGAGGTATCTTCATCGACCTCCCTGCGAGGAAGAAAACCCGGAACCAACAGTTTAATAGTAATAGTTTGTATTAGTAGGATTTGGCTTCAGCATAAAGCGTCCTGTTACCGTAGACATGGCTATTCGAATAGATTATCTTCCCTGCAGGGGCTGCACTACTGGTACCCTACACGCTCGGATCTCCAGAGTGGCGTACACCTTGTTAGGGAACACCCCATCGAGGCTATCCGACACGACGTAGTCCGACCTAGGCTCAACAGAGAGGCCATCCGTCGGATAAATCCTAAGTACGCAGGAACTTTGGATCCTTGCCCTGACGCACTCCTGCACGGTACGTGATTGGACGATGAAGCATACCCACCTCCCACTACCGAAGTAGGCGGTCCAATCCCGTCAATTAGCCCAAGGTAGTGATGACGTCTGAAGAGCTTTCGATAGAATGTACGCCGCGAAGGGCCCACACCGAAATCCCACGTGGAGGTAGCGTGTATAAGCCAGTGACTACTCAAGTCATCCGCCCGACCCAATTAGCATTTTAATATTATCTCGTGGCAACCTTATCTTTGTCCCGACTAGTCAACACAATGGACAACGAACAACAGCCTGGACCACCTCGCATTACAAGAGTAGGTTCCTGCCCTGTCGTCCCGTCAAAGCTCGCGGTTACCAACAAGGTGAACCGTCTCCTTACCTTATATCGCATGTGCTTTTTGAGGAGCTCGACTTTCGTGGTTTGGTATCTCGCGGCCAGCGGGCAAGGACCAGACCCATGATGGTATCCGCATGTCTTGTCGTCCCGATACAATACCTCTCGCGGGCACCGTTGGATCACCCAACTACTTACCTTTAAGGACACCAGTTGTTTCAGGTTCCTACCATCAAGTGAAACCAGGAGGAGTCAGTCTCGATGGTACACTTGAAGAGGTCTGACAGAGACATCAGCGGGAATGAACTAAAGAGGAATATCCTCGTATCACCCCGGTGGTGCTTCGTTACCAAGCCGGCGATGAGAGTGAAATACAAGTCCATCCACTCGTAAGTCAAACTTGAAGCGACTCGGCAGAGTCTCTCCGTTTTAGGTTCCCTTGGGCGTCTGCTCTATACCGTACCCATTGCAGCAATTTAAATCGTTTGTGTTCCACGTTCACTCCCCAGAGTGATCGCGTCCCGATTACTAAACGTAGTTGAGTAACAAGGCGCAAGGCTAACTGCTGAATATTATATTTATTTACTAGGCATCATAGGATAAGGAAGGTACATCAAGGGACGACAATGAAAGGCTATGCAATGAATAGGAATGTAACGTAGCAGCCTCAATGCCTAGTGCAAAGATAAATAGAGATCGATAGGTGATATCTAGGAGAGGGGATGGGGCACTGTTTGCGTGGAAGCTCGACAGTAGGGGTACGGTGGTCGACGTAGTTGTTGGACCTGGTGGTTTCGTCAGCGGCAGTATCGGGGTCTACTAGAGAATAAGGGGCAGAAAAAATAAATACACGGCAATAATAGCAACACATATGAAAGGCATGGAAATTGCAATGTTTACGATGTTCTAACGTAGTACAATGTGCTTTGCTCGGAGCAGGAATTCATCCGGGGATGAACTGCCAGCTCCAGGTGATTATCGATAAACGAACCGGAGGGGGAAGGTTCCATGTTCGTCATGTTAGAGGGGGTGATTTCTATACTGACAAGGTATTCTTAACTGTTGTATTTTTCTGATTAACTTTTATGTATAAATTATTTTCATATGACTTACGGTTTAAAATATTTTGATTTTCAAATTTAAATCATTTTAACATTTTTCTGGAATTTCTTTTAATAAATAAATCAACAATTATCCACCATTCTATCCAAAATAGTAATCTGATAGGGGGGACCCACAGGTCATCTACACATATAATAAACTCTATTTTATTTAATCTAAAAAGCCAGTGGGGTCAAGATGTCAGTGACACACTACTTTATTAAGAAACTTAATTAAACAGATAATTGTTAATGACCTAGGGCCCATCTGCCAGTGTCATAGGGGGGGGGGGTTATTTCCATTTAATCTACACAACACATTAATTAGGGGCCAGGCCCACATGTAGTACACATGGGGTTATCTAATAAAAGGTGATTACCATAAACAGGGGTGTTAGTCAACGAACTAACCCAGCCGAGCACGCCGGCGACGAGCTCGATGACGGCAAGGCTAGCAGGTGGAGGAGCCACGGCGAGGGGCGTGGCCGACGGTGGGGAGCTGTCGTGCGGGCGTGGCCAGCGATACTGGTGTAGCAGCGGGGCCAATGGAGGGCCTGCGGGCATGGGCGCGCGGGCCCGCGCGCACGGTTAGACCACCATGGTCGGCGGCGGCAGGGGCGAGCGGCTGCGGTGGGGGCGTGGCCAGCCTAGGAGGTCGCGTGCGAATAGGGTGGCGTAAGGGCGAGAAAGGCACGCATTGGGCGCGGCCATAGGCAGCGGCAGCAGCAATGGCGTGCGGCCGCCGGAGCGTGGCGTGACGGGGACGGTGATACATATGCCAATAAGGAGCGTGGAGAGGGAGAAACAGGAGCAAAGGTCACCGTGAATTCGATGTTTCAGACTGCGAGCTTGGGGGAGCACCGGAGATGGGGAATTTGGGCGGCGAAGGCGGCGTTCGCGGCGGGGGAAGGAGCTCGATCCGCAGCGTGCGTGCCGTCCTGGCAACGAATGAGTGCTTGAGGCGGTGTAGGCGTTCATGGCGAGGTTCCCGGACGAGTTATCCCACACCGGGGAGCTTGGTGGCACGGACGCCATGGAGGCACGACCATGGAGGGCGCGAGCTCGGGCTCGATTTAGGCAGTGAAGGGGGAGCGAGTGGGTTATGTCGATCTAGGGTTCTAGGGGGGCGCGGTGGCCTCCTTATCCTTCCACGATGTACTATAGAGCGCGAGGACGGTTCGACGAGAACGACAACCGTCGGGCTCGCCATGTCCACCGGTCAGGTTAACAGGAGGAGTTAGAAGAGGAGAGTGGGAGTGGGCTTGGCTGGGCCCAGTGGGAGGGTTCTGCGCGTGCGACTTTCAAACATTTTCCATTTTCTGTTATTATTACTTGTCTTTTCCTTTTTCTTTGTTAGGCCTTCATTAGAGTTTTATAAAATGTGCAAGGTGTTCCATTATTAGTGCTATATATTACAGCAATGCCACAAAAAGTTTGGCACAAAAATAAAATAATTTATATTTACTCCCTCTGTTCCTAGATATAGGGCGTATAGCTTTTTGGGAAAAAGTCCAAAATATAGGGTGTATTGTGTTACAATACTCGTTTGGACAATTTTTTAAATTTTTTATCATGTTTCCTAATGTCTTATAAACCCCTCTATTTGCTCACATCAATTACCTATGAATAATTTCTTCCAAATCCTGTGTAATTTTTCATCCACGTGTGTTCTTTAATTTTCGTGCCAAAATTTATACGCCCTGTATCTAGGAACGGCGGGAGTATGAATTATTTGATATGAAGTAAAAGTTGTTGTTTTGCTACTGTATGATTTGTTTATACTATTAAAACATTTTAATAAAATGCCATTGCTATTTTATCATGACATACTGACTTTTAGGAATTTAACAAAAATGGTTGCAGAATTCTTGGTTCAACTTTAATTTCCAACTTGTTTTTAATTCCATCCATGCGACCTTTTAAATGATTTCATTCAAAGAAGATTAGAGCATGGTTAATCACTGAAATTATTCATTAGCAAGAATGATGACTGTAGCATGACACTGTGGATGTCACAAAGGGGGGCGATGGTATGGATTGGATCTAGCCACGAGGAGCTATGAGGAGGAGGTTGTTGCGATGCAGGTTGGTGGCTAGCGTTTTCACCTACGTGCGGTGTGGGTGTGGATTGGCAAGAACAATTTCCATCGAAGCGCTCCTAAAACCAACCGACTGACATGTGGATCCACATGAAGGTGCACATGCCACATGCCATACATAGCACGGGTGTGAATGCGGCGATCCACCACGTAAAAGGTTTGTGTGCAGCAGGAAACGTTCTTCACCCAAAATCTGCATACCCAAACAACATACACAATATTTGATCCCATCGATTAGTGACCCTGGAGCTTCCACGCGTGGGGTGAGTATGGAAGATGAAATCCGATGATCTAGGAGAGCCGGTGGGATGTCTGGAGCTGATCGAACGGTCGAGGTTGTCTAGGTAGTGGGTCAGCAAGGAGAGGCCTTGGAGTTGGCTTGGCCTTTATTTGTTAAATTTCCAATCCAATCTTTATATGTGTTCATCATGAATCATTGAAAGCCACATCCCAAATTTCAACATGTTCTAACTTCATTTGTTAATTTTCATGCATTTACTATCTTCTTTTGAGTTCAGAGACCCAAAAATTGAAAATCCATTCAAATGATGTAGTCTGGTCTAAATACTGACGGTGGATCCGTTTGGGAGAACAAAAGTTAAAATTCCCAACCATTTGGTATCGGTCAACATTGCTAGTTTGAACGCATGTTATAAATAATCATAAAATTGCAATACCACAAATTAAAAAAACCTTGAGAAAAATAAAATATGTAGCAAAAAGGGTAACATGTGTACATTCAAGCATGGAAATAAGACAAATTACATTACAACTTTATAATTATAACAGATATTCAAACTCTAAACATAGCTACTAGATCAAACCATAATTTATCAATCCTCATCGCTGACGTCGGAATCGAAGCCGAGGGAGTCATCGTCCTCCTCCTCGCTCACGAGGTTGATGGTGACATCACCAACCTAAGCGACGACTGTCTACTTTCACCCCCTGTGTGTCAACTGTATCGTCAGGTGGCGCTGCGATCCATTTTGTAACCGTGCATCGCTCAGAGCATCCCCGGGAAATCTTCAGGGTCCCCGCGTTCCCTTGCCACCGCCCCTTTTGTGACGCCCCCAAAATCAGACCGTGTACAGTAATCATACACGCAAGATACACTATCGAGATCAGGGACTCACGGTGAGATATCACAACACAACTCTACAAATAAAATAATACAAGCTGTTTAATACAAGCCAGGGGCCACGAGGGCTCGAATACAACAGCTCGAAAGCACAAAGTTAGAGGAAGCAATAGTATCTTAGTACAGACACAAGAATACAAGGTTGCCTTAAGAAGGCTAGCACAAAAACATCAACGATCGAGAAGGCGAGGCCTCCTGCCTGGGAACCTCCAAACTACTCCTGGTCAAAGGGGAACTCGACGTTGTAGAAGGCATCGGGAATCTTCGCGTTGCGGTGGTCGGCATCGGGGATCTTCTGCTCCTAGGCTCCAACGTCGACTGCAGCGGCCGATCAGGCAAAACAAAAAGGGGGAAATAAAGCAAGGGTGAGTATCTAGCATACCCGCGAGTCTTATGTCCGCTACTAAGCAATTATGCATTTGTATCAAATGGAAAGGGGAGGCTGTATAGAGTGGACTGCAAGGTAGAAATTCAGAAAAAGGATAAGAAGATAGGCCTATCGAAGACTAGCATCTTCCGACGAGTCTTGCAGCATGAGGTAAGAATCAGCCAACAGTTTAATATAACAGAAATGAAAGTAACAATGAAGCAGAAGTTGCTGCAGCATAGTATAATAATAAGTTGTAATCATAATTAATAATGCCTCTGAGTTCCCTTCCTCGACTCCCTGCGAGGAAAAGAAACCGGAACCATACAGTTTAATAGTAGTAGTTTGTAGTGGTAGAGTCTGGCTTCAGCATAAAGCGTCCTGTTACCGTGGACACAACTATCGATAGATCAATCTTCCCTGCAGGGGTGCACTAGTGTGAAACTACACGCTCGGATCTCAAGGGTGGCGTACACCTGGTTAGGGTGCACCCCACCAAGGCTATCCGACACAGCGCAGTCCATCCTACAGCTCATCAGAGAGGTCCCGGCCGGTCTAAAGTCCTAAGCGCAAGGGGGTCTTGGGCCGTCGCCCCTCGCACTCCGGGTCTGTGTGAGGCGGGAGATCCGTACACCACAGGTGACGATCAGTCCCGGCCACAATGCTGCACTGGACGTCTTTCAGAGCTTTCGAACGAGGCTACGCCGCGGAGGCGCCCATACGCGTAATCCCACGTATAGGAAGTGCGTACAAGCCAAAAGGCTACTCAAGTCATCCGCCGAACCCATTAAGCATTTTATTAATTTTCTGTCGAGAAAACCATTATCGTTGTCCCTTATTGAAATGAGTCGCGGACAACGACAACAGTCAGGACCACCAGTAACATCGGTGCCTGCCCTGACGTCCCACCAACTCGTGCGGTTACCAACAAGGTGAACCGTCTCCTTACCTTGTCTCGCGTTTGCTCCGAAGAGCTCGACTTTCGTACAACAGGATATCTATCGGCCACGAACAGTACCAGGCCCGCCGCACACCGGTGGAATACACCTGACCTGCCGTTCCGCTAAGATAACCTGCGCGGGCACCGTTGGGTCACCCGACTCCTTACCTTTAAGGACACCAGTTGATTCGAGTGCCTACCACCAAGTGAAACCAGGAGGAATCACCCTCGATGGTACACTTGAAGAGGTTCGACAGAGACATTAGTGGAATGAACTAAAGAGGAATATTCTCGTATCATCCCAGAGATGCTACGCTACTGAGCCGACGAGAGTGAAATACGAGTCCGTCCACGCGTAAGTCAAACTCGAAGCGACTCGGTAGAGTCTCGCCGTTGTAGGTTCCCTAGGACGTCTGCATTGATCCGTACCTGTTGCAGTTATAATATATCATTCTCGCGATCACTCCCAGAGTGATCACGACCCTCTATTCTAAACCTAGCTAACAATGTGCAGGGTTTACTGCTGAATAATGCATAAGTAATAATAGGCAGCATAGGATTAAAGAAAGGTACATCAAGGGGCGAAAAATTCAGGCTATGCAATTGAATAGGATTGTAACGTAGCAGAAGCAATAACAATGCCTAGAGAAAGAAAGTATGGAAAGGTAGGCGATATCTGGGGAAGAGAATGGCTCTGCTTGCCTGGAAGCTCGACGGTAGGGGTACGGTCGTCGACGAAGTAGTCGTACTCGGCAACGGTGTAGTCGGCGACATCAACGAGGTCTATCGAAGAATAAAGTGGGGGAGAAACAATAAATACACAGCAATAATAACAATACAATTGTATGACATAACAGATATAAAGCAACGGGGCTCTACCGCAGTGTTAAGTATTTTAGGCGGAGCGGGAATGTTATCCGGGGATGACTCATCAGTACCGTTTGATTACCGGACCGATGATCCGGAGGGGGAAGGTTCCCTTTCTGCAGTGTTAGAGACATCTGACAGACAAGTGGATAGTGTATCCGTGCTCGTTGATTCATTCTGAATAACTTTCATGTTCAGAACATTTTCATCCAGATAGTTTTACCGGTACCGGGTAATTACCGAACAGTGCAATTGGAGGGGGAATGTCTCGTGTTCGGTATGTTAGAGGGGTATGGTGGGGGTATGGGTAGTGTATCTGTATTCGTGATATTTTTCTTATCAAGTTTCATATATAAAGTTTTTCCATCGGACTTACGGATTAAAAGATATGTTTTTTTAGTTTAAATCATTTTCTAGCAATTTCTGGATTATATAAATTCAAATTAAAAACAGTAAATACTTTGTGTACACAAAACCACCTAGCCACAGTGTATGACTGGTGGGGGCTAGGGGCTGAGTTGACCCAGTCAACAATTGATTGATCCACCAATGAATAGTGTTAGGGGGTCCACATGTCATTGACCTAGATATAACAGATTAATTAGTCTAGTTTAATTAGAGGTGGACCCCCTCTGTCATAGGCTATTAGACAGTGTTAATTAACTAACTAATAAACCATTTACTAAATAATCTTTTAATTATTATTTTTATTATACTTTTAACATTTTCTTTTCTTTCTTTTCTACAGGGGCTGGCCCCAACTAGCAGTGCCACAGCTGGTTCCTCACGTTGTGCATGCAGAGGGGCGTCGGCGTGAGCGCGGCCAAAGGATGGCCGGCCACGGCCAGGGCGTGGCGAGACCATGCCGGTGCGCGCGCAGGGCGTGGCCGTGCGTGGCCAGGCACGGCGCGACGGGGCAGCCGAGGGCGCGGGCGGAGGCGCGGTAAGCGCACGCCCAGCCATGGCGGCCCGGCGGCGACTAGTGCGGGGCCGAGGGGGGCTACGGTGTGGATTTTCAAGCGAGGGGGAGGGGAAACGCGAGGAAGCTCACAGGGGTCCTCGCCGGCGCGGTTTGGGAGCAGCAAGGTGGCCGAAGCGCGACGAATTCGGGTGACGGACCGCACCAGTTGTGGCGGACGGGGAGCTCGAGGGCGGCGTCTGGGTGGCTCATCGGCTTCGATCCGGAGACGTAGACGAAGAAGACGATCCCAATGGAGCCTCCAGCCACGCAGGGACGGCCAGAGGAGGCCGTTGGCCACGACTGTCGCGGCGGGCGGCAACGACGAGCTCAACCGAGCCCGCACAGTGAGAGAGGGAGGCGCAGGGGAAAGAGGGGAATCGAGGGCTAGGATTTGGGGGGGGGGCGAGGGGGCACAGGGGAACTTATCCAGAGGGGGAAGGGGGAGCAGGTGGGAGTGGGGGCGGCGAGCAGTGCTCCCCTGCCATGGCGCGTGCGGCATGGGGAAGGTGGGGGGGGAGGGGAGTTGGTGGGGATGAGAAAGGGGAGGGGAGAGAGACGGGGGGATGGGCCCGAGGTGGGCCTCGCCCCCGACGTAGTATAGGGTTTTTTTTGTATTCTTTTTCTTTTTGTTTTCTTTTTGTTTTATTTAGTTTAGCTACCAATAGAGTTTTGTAAAATATGGATATGGACCCATTACTTGTGTTGATTATTATTGCAATGTTGTAAAAAGTTTGAGCCCAAAAAAAATCATTTTAACTTTGTCATATATTTTAAAGGGTTAAATGGGGGCCTTTTAGCTACTGTTTCAATTGTTTAAGATAGTTAAATATTATAATAAATATTCTTAACCATGGCATATTGATCTACTAACTTTTAGGTATTTATAAAATTGTTTGCACCATTTTTTGTTCATTTAAAATTCCCACATGTTTATTATAATTTCCCTGGCAAACTAATAATCACTAAGTAATTATTTTTATTCCTTATTATTACCAAATCACTTTAATAAAAACCCCAATCACCTTAAGGTGACCTATTGACTATTTGCCACTTTAAAATACCTCACCCTAAAATTTGTGCAGATTTTATATGTCAATTTTATTTTAATTCTATGGAAATTTTGCTATCCCAATATCATTAGTTTTATTTGTTACAATTTCTTGGGATCACTACCATATTAAGAACAAATTTTATTCCAGTCATTTGAAAAGTTTTCCCCTTGACTAGCAGTTGCATTTCAAAAAGGAAGTTGAGTTATTTCCTTGATGGAAATTTTAAACAAGGGTGATCATGATGACAAGGCAATTTAATAACCCACCCATTATTGGTTTTATAAATATCATAGACCTGGGGATTATGCAAATGGCTATGGTGGTTTTGGTTTGACCATGATCAAGTTGATTAACATGCATCCACAATCCTTGGAGCAAGATTTACAACCCACAAGTATTAAAAAATTTATCAGGGTGGGAATTCTGACAGAGCTATGATCAAGGTGATCATGGCTTGATCATCAACAGTAATGATCACTAACAGTGGAATCACTGTAGTGATTACTGTCACTGATTCTGAGGGTGTTACACCTTTGTACTCCGCTAACAGATGCCACTCCAGCTCTTGATCTTCCTTTGGCATCGCACGAGGTCATCCCATGCAAGGCCTTAGGCATGAGCAGACCGTGCTTGAGCTCGTCCACGGCTAACAGATACTCAACCCGCCCCGTGAGTTCATCCACCGGCGTCCCCGACATGGGAACAAGTAGGCGCAGCATTACCGGATTGCCGCGGTCAAACCCACGGCTGTCACCACAGCCTCCTCCTCCTCCTAATCCAGGCGATAGAACCTGGTCATCCATGTCGAGATGGACGCAACACACACCCATGAAATTGGCGAAGGAACACCCTTCCTAGAAGGTGTACCACCCATAAAAGGGTAAGGATAACTGCAACTAGAAAGCAAAACTAGAAGTAAATTGAGGGTGTAAACAGTGGTGGAAATATGGACCGGTGTCCCATGAAGTTCACTAGTGATGTATCTCTCCCAAAAGACGATAAACACCTATGCAAGGTGAAAAAATTACAAATGGGAAATCGACAGGATTACGGACGCAAACCAATGCTAACTATGCTACAAAAGAAATAAAGAGGCTCAAAAGCATGGGTAGTGCGCCAAGATAAGTAGACCACGATCCATATACATCTACAACTAATTATCCACCTTGAAATATCTATCCAGAACATCTCGCTGCTATTAAGTTGCGAGTGCACCCAAAGTGTAAACCCAAAGCAACAGACAACTGCATTAAAAAAACTCTGCGTAAAGTAAACAATCCTTGCAACCGTGGTTACAAGCATCGTTGTTTTCCCCCTTGTGGAAACAACACATCCCCTAGACTCATGTTTATGTCACTCAAGCTAGTCATCGGGGGGCATGTCCCTCTTAGAGTTACAACTTACTACTTGGCCAAAGCAATAAACAACAACGGGAACATGCAAGAATTACTGAAGAACAAAATTATAAAAGATAAGAACCAAATATATTACTCATCACAATCTGAACATTGTCTCATAATCCATCAGATCCCAAAAAACTCAACATAGCAACAGTAGAAAGAATTACATATCTGCCTTGATGATGTAGGTCAGCTCACAAGGTATAATCAATGAAGAACAAAGAGGGGGAGAGGACATCACATAGCTACTGATCATGGACCCATGGTCCAAGGTGGACTACTCACGGATCATCCGGGAAGCGTCCATGGTGGTGGAGAAGCTCCCGGACGTCAATCCTCCCTCCGGCAGGGTCCCGGGAAGAGGTCTTCTGGTGCTTCCTATCTTGGAAGCGCGGCGGCGGCGGAATAGGGGAGAGATCGCGAAAAAGGGTTCTGTCCTTGGGGGTTTCGGAGGACGAGGAGTATATAGGCGAAGGGGGCAGCCAGGGGGCCACCAAGGAGTCCAGGCGCCCCCCGGCGCGGACCCACCCTAGGCCGCGTCCACAAGGCGCCTGGACCCCTGGTGGGTCCCCTCTGCCCCCCCCCCCCCTTCAGGCATCTAGAAGCTTCCGGTACGCTGATTTTTTTATATTTTTTCCCGGATTTTTTTGGCATTTTACGTAGTGGGAAAACCTGAAATAAAAAGACAGCACAAAATGGAAACTGGCACTGGAGTGCACTGAGTTAATAGGTTAGTCCAAATATGATCAAAAGTGTATCAAAATATAGCAATATCACCCAAAACATGCATGGAGCAACAAGAAATTAAAGATACGTCTGGGACGTATCAACATCCCCAAGTTTAATTCCTGCTCGTACTCGAGTAGGTAAATGATAACAAGCATAATTTCTTTGGTGAAATGCTAGCAACCATATAAGAACTTTGAAAGTAAAGCAATAAAGATATGTGATTCAATTCAAGTCATAATAGGCAAGAGTCTATATTAGCATTGAAACAAGCAATGAAAGAACATTAGGTGCAAGAGCTCTTAGCTGTCCGTGACTCGAATGTCTCCAAATGGTGCTTGCGTGCAAGAAGGGGGGACGGGAATACGAGAGAAAAAATATTTTTTTGAGAACTCAATCTACTAAAGTTTCACACTTGGTCTTCTTTGGAATCTTATCTTGACTCGTCCCCAGACCACTAGCCAGGTACAAGTCAAACTGATCCACTCCCTTTCGATATTTTGAGCACTCATGCAATGGATGAGCGTAAGCATGGAAGTTGACGCTTAGGATGGAAAAGAGAGAGATGGTGGAGGAGGAAGACAAAAAAGGTGTGAAAGGCTCACATCAATGAGGACAATCGTAGGCAAGATAAAGCCAAATGATAGATATGATGTGAGGAGTAGCGATTGCGATGCAACGAATGCACATATGAGCTCAGGTCAGCTCTCCAATGGAACTAGTGGGGGTGCATCCAACTTGCTTGCTATGGAAGACCTAGAGCTCATTTAAGGAGGCTCATCACTGGAATATAAAAGCCAAGTTCTATAGTGTAAAGGTCCCCACATAGCTATATGCATGTATGATCATCTCTATGGAGCACAAGATACAAGAGGGAGTACGAGTGTGGATCTATCAAAAGGAATAGTAGTGTTTCCCCTTCTCTCTTTTTATTTTATTTTTCTCCTTTTTGTATTTTTTGTATTTTTTGGTGGCCCCAATGACTCTTTCTATTTAAATCTCATTTTTCCTCTTTTGGATCTTTTAATTTGTCCTCTTTGGGATCTCTTCCTCACTTTCGGTGCAACACTCTATTTTACAAGCAGTATAGAAGATCTTTCACACTTTAGAAAAGTACTCAGCATAAAGAAGATGTAGCTATCATGATGTATGCAAATTTATGTCTCTGCCAGTGTAGCAGGAACATGTATGACATGAAGATCAAGTCATGAGAAGGTGGATGTTGCATGGAAATATATCTCGGAAAGGCTATGGAAATGCCTTAATAGGTAGGTATGGTGGCTGTTTTGAGGAAGGATATAAGGAGGTTTATGATGAAAGAGTGTATCATGCCAAGGGTTTGGATGCACTGGCGAGGTAGACGCCAACTGTCGGAGTGAGAAGAGGGCAATGCACGGTACTGAAGAGGCTAACAAAATATGGGAAGGTGGAATTGTCAACTTTTGAATACTTACATTAGTCCGAAGAACTCATGCTCTTATTATCGGTTACTCTCAATCTAATCAGGAGGTTCACAAAGAGACAAGTACCCCGAGGAGGAGTGTATGGGGGTTTGGTTATCCTTGAGCATCCTCGACTCATGGTACGTGAGTGTACTCTAATATCCGATCCCTCTAAAGATTAGTGATCCATCTAGTAGCTAGAGTTCTCAACTATTTTTTTGTAGTTTTTCGAAAATAAACACGGATTGACCAAAATATGACATCGATAACTAATAGGCTAGAGCTCTTGACACCAATAGTTCAAACATTACTCACAACAATACCTCAAAACTATTGCAAGTTACTACTACAATTGAATAGCAACATCAATTAGCTACTTTAAGTCAAGACACACAACTCAGTGCAATAGGACAACTCTCTAAACAAAATAAACGTGAAAACTCAAGAGAGTTCCAGCAACAAACTAAACAAAAAGCTCTTAAAAAGATAAGCATGAAAACTAAGAGCTAAACATGACAACAGCTACGAAAAGATAAAGAACACACAAAAAAAGAAAGATAGGCATGAAAATCCTATGATGTGTTCTAGTTTAAGTGGAGCGTGTTCCTCCCACACACAGAAAGATGGGTTCTAACTTGTTATGAACAACAAGAAAAGCTAAAAAAACTAAAAAGTGAACAGCAAGACGCTCCAAGCATAGCACATAACACAAGAAGTGAAAAAAATATAGTGTAACGAAGGACGAACTGATAATTGTTGATGGAGAAGGGGATGCATGGGGGCATCCCCAAGCTTAGACGCTCGAGTCTCCTTGAATATTTCTTGGGGTGCATGGGGGCATCCCCAAGCTTGAGCGTTTGACACTCCCGGATCTTCTTTAATCATCTTCCTTCGCACACTTGAAAACTCACTTCATACATAACTCATCATAAGATGATTAGAGAGGTTAGTACCAATAATAAATCAATTTTACTCTACTGGAAATAAAAAAATTATTGAAGGTCTACTGCTTCTCAAGACCGCAAAAAAGTTTTTGCAAATAAAAAGCTAGCGCAAGACTTGAAAAATTGAGGAAAGTCAAAACGTGGCAAAATCTGTGAAAAACCGACCAACAGGTAGTAAATATTTTTTTTGGGGTACTTCTGCAACTCAAATCAAAAAACTCAGAACAAATGCTCGAAAGCTAATTGTATAAAACACACTGTCAAACAAATTCAGATAAAAATGTGATCTGGTGATTTATCTTGAATTTTTCCGTCCAAGGACAGAATCTTTTTTCTGGACAGCATGTCACAACTTTTGAACTTTCTTGCAATTAGAGGCTAAACTTGGCACAAAGCTTGAAAATAAAGATACAATGATGTTTCTACAGTAGTAACAATCATCAAGACCACTAAAAACAGAAGGAAAATCATCTTGGGTTTCCTCCCAACAAGATCTTTCTTTTACGCCTTTGAGCTAGGCACAAAGCAAAAAGATCAAGTTGTATCAACTGAACCATCATCAAGATCATCAAAAAGCTCTTCAATTGTACAACTAGTTTTAAGAGGTCTTTCAAATAAAGGTCTAATGAAGATACTTCTAGGGATAAAAGCAAACGATGGAAAATCGATTGGAGTTTCATTTATAAATCTATCTAAGAGGGGTATTTCTTCCAAAGTTTTCACAGTTTCAACTCCTTTGGCAATAAGAGGGTTGTTTTTCGGTCGAGGAACTTTAGGGACGTAAGCGAGCTTAGGATCCTTCTTTGCTAGAGTTTCAACCTTTTTGGTTTTGATTGAGGAGAAAGTAGTTCCTAAAGTGTCAATAATTTCCTCAATCTTAGCTATCCTAGAAGGATCGAAATCATGGGATTGATGGTCTCCAAAGTTTTGAAAATTTTATGCATGGAGCTATCAATTATATTCAAATTCCCTTGAATCCTATGATCTAACTCATTTATCTTATTGATGCTTGGCATTTCTATCTCTATCTTTTCAGGTTTTTTCATAATGTGAACTAGGGTAATGTCCCCTTGAATTCTAGCAACAGGAAGAATTCAGACAAGATTTTCAATAACATTAAGAGATTCCCAAATTAGGGCTTCTAGGAAATTCCTATTGATAGTATTATCTAGAATGAACCTATTCCAAGGAGTAATTCCAACATAAAAGTTTCTAAGCAGGATAGTAGTGGATTGCTTCTTGGTGGCTCTTTTTTGAGAATCATTAATTCTATACGAAGCATATTTTAGACTTTCTCCACCTCTTTGTTTAAAGGTGAGAACTTCTGCCTCGCCAAAGACAAAAAGTACCAGACATAATGACAACTACTAGCAAGGTAAATAATTTTTGTGTGGTTTTTGATAAAGGACACTAAAGAAAAAACTGAAAGGTAAACTAACAAGACTAAAAATCAAAGATAAAAGATAGCGTTCAACTCCCCTATCTTGAAGAGTGGAGTCCCCGGGAACGGCACAAGAAATTTTCTTGATGGCATTGAAGTAGTGCTCCTCGTTGGCTACCCCAAGTGGAAGGTTGAGATGTAGCGCAGCGTAATTTCCCTCAGCAAAGATGCCATGGTTTGTCTCCCATAGGACTCCAACAACGACAAGTAGGTCACAACGGTGTTAGAAATTACTAGCACGAGTTGCCGTGAACCTGCACACAGATACAAATAACTTTTCTCCCAACGAGTACAAAGAGGTTGTCAATCTCTCCGGCCATGTTGTTTACAAAGGGTCAAACAAAAGAGATAAAAGGGTAATGATAACTGCAACTAGAAAGTAAAAATAGAAGTAAATTGAGAGTGTAAACAGTGGTGGAAATATGGACCAGGATCGCATGAAGTTCACTAGTGATGTCTCTCTCCCAAAGACGATAAACAACTATGCAAGGTGAAAAAATTATAGCTGGGCAATTGACAGGATTACGGACGCAAACTAATGCTAACTATGCTACAAAAGAAAGGAAGAGGCTCAAAAGCATGGGAAGTTGATAGCGTAGAAGTGATAATGGTTCTCGCCCTTTGTTGGTTACCCCAAGTGGAAGGTGAGATGCAGCGTAGCGGCAAATTTCCCTCGGTGAAGATACCGAGGTTGAGATCGACCAGTAGGACTCCTGCAATGATAAGTAGGTGGTGAAGTGAACAATGGCGCCGTTCACAACTCAGGGTTGCTTACTTCACCTGGACCTGGACACGATACAATTAACTTTGCTCCCAACGAAGTTCAGAGAGGTTGTCAATCTCTCCGGTGTTGTTGTTTACAAAGGTTCAAACACAGAAGGGATAATGATAATGATAATGGTAGAAACTGAAAGTAAATACTAAAAAGGAAATAGCTTGTAAACAATGATGAGAATATGGACCGGGGTCCCGTGATGTTCACTAGTGATGTCTCTTTACCAAAAGACGATAAAAACTGCTATGCGAGGTAAACAAATTACATATGGTAAATTGACAGGATTATAAACGCACCGCAATGCTGACTATGTTACAAAAGAAAGGAAGAGGCTCATAAGCATGGACAGTACGCCAAAATAATTAGACCGAAATCCATCTACATCTACTACTAATCATCCACCTTGAGATATCTATCCAGAACATCTTGCTGGTATTAAGTTGCGAGTCCCACCCAAAGTGTAAACCCAAAGCAACAGACAACTGCATTAAAAGAACTTTGCGTAAAGTAAACAATCCTTGCAACCGCGGTTACAAGCACCGTTGTTTTCCCCCTTGTGGCCATAGCACATCCCCTAGACTCATGTTTCTGTCACTCAAGCGTGTACCCACAATCGATCATAACTTTCCCTCTTGGAGTTACTATCCACCACTTGGCCAAAGCAATAAACAGCAACGGAGAACATGCAAGAATTTCTTAGGAACAAAAATATAAGAGATCAAAACCAAATATATTACTCTATCACGATCTGAACATAATCTCATAATCCATCGGATCCCATCAAACTCAACATAGCAACAACAGAAGAATTACATATGTGCCTCGATCATGTAGGGTAGCTCACGAGGTCTAAACCATGAAGAACAAAGAGGGGAGGAGAACATCACATAGCTACTGATCACGGACCTAAGGTCCAAGGTAGACTACTCACGGCACATCTGGGAAGCGTCCATGGTGGAGGAGAAGCTCCATGAGGTCGATCCTCCCTCCGACAGGGTGCCGGGAAGGGTCCTGACGGTGCTCCCGATATTGGAAGCGCGGCGGCGGCAGAACAGTGGCGAGATTGGAAAATAGGGTTCTGTCTTCGGAGTTTCGCCGTCATGAGAAATAAATAGGTGAAGGGGCGCAGCCAGGGGTCCAGGCGCCCCTTGGCGCGGCCAGGCCCCTGGTGGTGGCCCTCTGGCCCCACTTGGGTGCTTCTGGGAGACTCCGTTATGCTGATTTTTTATCTCATTTTTCCTGAATTTTTGGAGCACTTTTAATATGGGGGAAACCCGGAATAGAAAAATAGCAGAAAACTGGAACTGGCACTGGGGTGCACTGAGTTAGGAGGTTAGTCCAAATATGATCAAAAGTGTATGAAAGTGTATCTAGATCATAGCAATATCACACAAAATATGCATGGAGCAAGCAAAAATTATCAATACGTTTGAGATGTATCAGCATCCCCAAGCTTAATTCCTGTTCGTCCTCGAGTAGGTAATTGATAACATGCATAATTTCTGTGGTGACATGGTAGCAACCATATAAGAATTTTTAAAAGTAAATAAATCAAGGTATGTGATTCAATTCAAGTCATAACATGTAAGAGTCTATATTAGCATTGAAACAAGCAACGAAAGAACATTAGGTGCAAGATCTCTCGCTGTCCGTGACTCGAATGTCTCCAGATGGTGTTTGCGTGCAAGAAGGGGGATAGGGAATAAGAGAAAAAAGTATTTTTGTGTTGAGAACTCAATCTACTTAAGTTTCACACTTGGTCTTCTTTGGAATCTTATCTTGACTCGTCCCCAAACCACTAGCCAGGTACAAGTCAATTTGATCCACTCCTTTTCGATATTTTGAGCACTCATGCAATGGATGAGCGTAACCACGAGAGTTGACACTTAGGATGGCAAAGAGAGAATATGGTGGAGGACGAAGACAAAAAAGATGATAAAGGCTCACATCAATGAGGACAATCATAGGCGAGAAGGCCAAATGATAGATATGATGTGAGGAGTAGGGATTGCCATGCAACAGATGCACATGTGAGCTGAAAAGCTCTCCAATGGAACTAGTGGGGTGCATCTAACTTGCTCGCTCATGAATACCTAGAGATCTTTTGAGGAGGCTTATCCTTGGAATATGCAAGCCAAGTTCTATAGTGTGAAGGTCCCCACATAGCTATATGCATGATCATCTCTATGGAGTACAAGGATAAGAGGGAGTACTAGTGTGGATCTTTCAAAAGGATAGTAGTGTTGCCCCTTTCTATCTTTTTATTTCTTTTTCTCTTTATTTCTATTTTTTTGTATTTTTTCGTGGCCTCAATGGCTCTTTCTATTTAACTCTCATTTGTCCTCTTTGGGATCTTTTATTCTTTCCACTTTGGGATCTTTTCCTCACTTAAGGGAAACACTCTAATTTAAAAGAGGGTATAGAAGATCTTTCACACTTTACAAGGTACTCAAATCATAAAGAAGATGTAGCTATCATGATGTATGCAATGTATGCCGCTGCCAGTGTAGCAGGAACATGTATGACATGAAGATCAAGTCATGAAGAGGTGGATGTTTCATGGCAATATATCTCGGAAAGGCTATGGAAATGCCTTGATAGGTAGGTATGGTGGCTGTTTTGAGGAAAGATATAAGGAGGTTTATGATGAAAGAGCGTATCATGCCAAGGGTTTGGATGTACCGGCGAAGGTGGACGCCAACACTCAGAGTGAGAAGGAGGCAATGCACGGCACAGGAGAGGCTAGCAAATATGAGGAGGTGGAAGTGTCAACTTTCAATACTCACATTAGTCTGAAGAACTCATGCACTTATTATCGGTAACTCTCAATCTAATAAGGAGTTTCACAAAAAGACAAGTACCCCGAGGAGGATTGTATGGGGGTTTGGTTACCCTTGTGCATCTCGACTCATGGTACGTGTGTGTACTCTAATATCCGACCCCTCAGAAGAGTAGTGATCCATCTAGTAGCTAGAGTTCTTAACTAGTTTTGTAAGTTTTTGAAAATAACACACGGATTGCCCAAAATACTACACGTATCACTAATAGGCTAGAGCTCTTGACACCAAAAGTTCACACATTACTCACATCAATACCTCAAAACTATTGCAAGTTACTACTGAAATTAAATTGCAACCTCAATTTCCTACCTCTCAAAAACAAGACATAACTCAGTGCAACAACCAACTCTCTTAACAAGATAAACATGAAAACTAAAGAGAGTTCCAGCGACAAACTAAACAAAAGCCAAGGCTCTTGCTAAGACAAACTAAAACTAAAACTAAACAGGGAAGTAGCTAAGAAAAGATAAAGAACACACAACAGCAAAAAGATAGGCATGAAGAATCCTATGATGTGTTCTAGATTTTGAAAGTGGAGCGTGTTTCTCTCCCACACAAAGTAAGACATGATCTAACTTTTTATGAACAGCAAGCAAAGCTAAAGAAAACTAAAAATAAAACCTAAGAGCGAGACGCTCCAAGCATAGCACACAACACATGAAGTGATAAAAATATAGTGAGACGAAGGACGAACTAATGATTGTTGATGGAGAAGGGGATGCTCGGGGGCATCCCCAAGCTTAGACGCTTGGGTCTCCTTGAATATTTATTGGGGATGCATGGGGGCATCCCCAAGATTGAGCGCTTGACACTCCCGAATCTTCTTTCATCATCTTCCATCGCACACTTGGAAACTCCCTTCATACACAACTCATCATAAGCTGATTAGAGAGGTTAGTACCCTTAATAAATAATTTTTCCCCACTGGATATAAAGATATTCTTGAAGAGCTACTGTTTCTCAAGATTGCCAAAATGTTTTGCAAATAAAAAGCAAGCTTAAGGTTTGCAAAAGTTAGGAGAGACAAAACGTGGCAGAATCTGTGAAAAACAGAACAACAGGTAGTAAAGAATTTTTTAGGGGTACTTCTGCAACTCGAATAAAAAAACTCAGAACATATGAAAGTTCCGTGATTGTATAGAGCACGCTGTGTATAAAAATTCAGCCCAAAAATATGAACTGGTGATTTATTCTGATTTTCCCGTCATGACGAAAGAATCTTTTTTCTGGACAGCATGTCACAACTTTCACTTCCCTTGTCATATGAGGCTATACTTGGCACAAAGCTTGAAAAATAAAGATACAATGATGTTGCTACAGTAGTAACAATCATCAAGACCACTAAAAACAGAATAAAAACATCTTGGGTTGCCTCCCAACAAGCGCTTTCGTTTACGCCTTTAAGCTAGGCATAAGGCAAAAAGAGGAAACAAAGGTCTCCAAGATCATCGGAATCATAAAAACCTTCAAATTTATTTTCGATAAGCTCATTCTTCTTCTTCCTAGGAAATAGGTACTTACCTTTAGTCTTCCCGCATAAGCGTATGAACCCATTACCAATATCAATGAAGCCTCTCATAGCTCGAAGGAAGTTCCTTCCAAGCACAATGTTGCTTTGATTTGGCTCCATGATGAAGAAGTCCATTGGAGCAATCCTATGAAGGAATGCAACTTGAACTCCTTTTACCTTTCCTTTGACCTCTGAAATATCTCCATTAGCATGTTCATGATAAGATGATAATTTATCCATATCTAGTTTCAAAGATTCATAAACTATTTTTGGCATGGTAGAAACTATGGATCCAATATCACAAAAAGCAAGGAAGTCCTGGTCAGAGATGCTACTCCTAACAAAAGGCTCCCAATCATCATCTATCTCCAACATCTCTTTCTTGTTGGGCTTAAGTTCTTCTACCTTCCTCAAGTCTAGAGCATCCATCCTATTTTCAATAGTAGCAAGTCTATCTATACCAGTATCAATACTACGACATAAACAAAATAACTAGATAGACTGTGCAAAATATCAAGAGCTCTAGCTTCATCACACTCTAAGAAGTCTCCTTCAGCTATAATATCAAGAGAGTGTTTACACCACTTAAAAAGGCTATGGTAAAAATTCCTAAGCACAATTTTTATAGGTATCCAACGCATTATTCTTTTATGTGCTTCAGAAATTATGTCCCATGTCTTCTTCATATTTTCTCCATCCCTTTGATGGAAATTGAGAACTTCCGAGTCCCGCAAAGCACCAAGTCCTAACATGTTCATCTAATCAAGGAGGACTACCAACAGCAAGATAAATATATTTTTTGTGATTTTTGATAAAGGACACAAAGATAAAAACAGAAAGGAAAACTAACAAGACTAAAAAGTAAAGGTAAAGGATAGTGGGAAACTCCCCTATCTTATCACTCGGAGTCCCCGGCAACGGCACCAGAAATTTGCTTGATAGGGTAGAAGTGATAATGGCTTCTAGCCCTTCGATAGTTACCCCTAGTGGAAGGTGAGATGCAGCGTAGCGGAAAACTCCCTCGGTGAATATACCGAGGTTGAGATCGACCAGTAGGACTCCGGCAATGATAAGTAGATGGTGAAGTGAACAATGAAGCCGTTCACAACTCAAGGTTGCTTACTTCACCTGGACCTGCACACGATATAATTAACTTTTCTCCCAACGAAGTTCAGAGAGGTTGTCAATCTCTCCGGTCTTGTTGTTTACAAAGGGTCAAACACACAAGGGATAATGATAATGATAATGGTAGCTACTGAAAGTAAATACAGAAAAGGAAATAGCTTGTTAACAATGATGAGAATATGGACCAGGGTCCCGTGATGTTCACTAGTGATGTCTCTCTCCCAAAAGACGATAAAAACTGCTATGCGAGGTAAACAAATTAAAGATGGGCAATTGGCAGGATTATAAACGCACCGCAATGCTAACTATGTTACAAAATAAAGGAAGAGGCTCATAAGCATGGGCAGTACGCAAAAATAAGTAGACCGAAATCCATCTACATCTACTACTAATCATCCACCTTGAGATATCTATCCAGAACATCTCGCTGGCATTAAGTTGCGAGTCCCACCCAAAGTGTAAACCCAAAGCAACAGACAACTGCATTAAAAAAAACTTTGCTTAAAGTAAACAATCCTTGCAACCGCCGTTACAAGCACCGTTGTGTTCCCCCTTTTGGCCACATCACATCCCCAAGGTTCCCTCTTGGAGTTCTATCCACCACTTGGCCAAAGGGGGCATGTACACACAATTGAGCATAACGTTCCATCTTGGAGTTCTATCCACCACTTGGCCAAAGCAATAAACACAACCGAGAACATGCAAGAATTACTTAGGAACAAAAATATAAGAGATCAAAACCAAATATATTACTATATCACGATCTGAACATAATCTCATAATCCATCGGATCCCATCAAACTCCACATAGCAACAACATAAGAATTACATATGTGCCTCGATCATGTAGGGCTGCTCACGAGGTCTAAACCATGAAGAACAAAGAGAGGAGGACAACATCACATAGCTACTGATCACGGACCCAAGGTCCAAGGTAGACTACTCACGACACATCCATGAAGCGTCCATGGTGGAGGAGAAGCTCGCGAAGGTCGATCCTCCCTCCGGCAGGGTGCCAGGAAGGGTCCTGACGGTGCTCCCGATCTTGGAAGCGCGGCGGCGGCGGAACCGAGGCGAAATTGGAAAATAGGGTTCTTTCTTCGGAGTTTCCCCGTCACGAGAAATAAATAGGCGAAGGGGGCAGCCAAGGGGGCCACCAGGGGTCCAGGTGGCCCTGGGCCCCTGATGGTGGCCCTCTGGAACCACTTGGGTGCTTCTGGAAGACTCCGTTATGCTAATTTTTATCCTATTTTTCCCGAATTTTTGGAGCACTTTTAATATGGGGGAAACCCGGAATAGAAAAACAGCAGAAAACAGGAACTGGCACTGGGGTGCACTGAGTTAGTAGGTTAGTCCAAATATGATCAGAAGTGTATAAAAGTGTATCTAGATCATAGCAATATCACACAAAATATGCATGGAGCGAGCAGAAATTATCGATACATTTGAGACGTATCAGCAGTACGCCAAGATAAGTAGACCGAAATCCATCTGCATCTACTACTAATCGCCCACCTTGAGATATCTATCCAGAACATCTCGCTGGTATTAAGTTGCGAGTCCCACCCAAATTGTAAAACCAAAGCAACAAACAGCTGCATTAAAATAACTCTGCGTAAAGTAAACAATCCTTGCAACCGTGGTTACAAGCACCATTGTTTTCCCCCTTGTGGCAACAGCACATCCCCTAGACTCATCACATCACGTGAAACTTCCGAAGAGAGAAACCTTTTCCGCGATCTCGCCTCTGTTCCACTGTCGCCGCGCTTCTAAGATCAGGAGCGCCAGCAGACCTCTTCTCGGCACCCTGCCAGAGGGAGGATCGACCTCCGGGAGCTTCCCCTCCACCATGGACGCTTCCTGAATGTGCCGTGAGTAGTTTCCTTTGGACCATGGGTGCGTGATCAGTAGCTATGTGATGTTCTCCACCCCTCTTTGTTCTTCATGGTTTAGACCTCGTGAGTTGCCCTACATGATCGAGGCACATATGTAATCTTTCTGCTGTTTCTATGCATAGTTTGATCAGATCTGACGGATTATGAGATTATGTTCAGATTGTGATAGAGTAATATATTTGGTTCTTATCTTTTATATTTTTGTTCTTAAGTAATTCTTGCATGTTCTCCAATGTTGTTTATTGCTTTGGCCAAGTAGTAGGTAGCGACTCCAAGAGGGAACGTTATGTTCGATTGTCGGTTCATGCCCCCCGATGACATGCTTGAGTGACAGAAACATGAGTCAAGGGAATGTGTTGTTGCCCCAAGGGGGAAAACGATGATGCTTGTAACCATGGTTGCAAGGATTGTTTACTTTACGCAAAGTGCTTTTTAATGCAGTTTTCTATTGCTTTGGGTTTACACTTTGGGTGGGGCTCGCAACTTAATACCAGCGAGATGTTCTGGATAGATATGTCAAGGTGGATGATTAGTAGTAGATGCAGTTGGATTTCGGTCTACTTATTTTGGCGTACTACCCATGCTTTTGAGCCTCTTCCTTTATTTGTAGCATAGTTTGCATTGCGGTGCGTTTATAATCCTGTCAATTTCCCATCTGCAATTTTTTCACCTCGCATAGTGAACATCACGGGACCCCGGTCCATATTCTCATCATTGTTTACACGCTTATTTACTTTTCCGCTTTTACTTTCAGTTGCTATTATCATTACCATTATCCCTTGTGTTTTGATCCTTTGTAAAAAACAAGACCGGAGAGATTGACAACCTCTCTGAACTTCGTTGGGAGCAAAGTTATTTGTGTCTGTGTGCAGGTCCATGTGAAGTAAGAAACCGAGAGTTGTGAACGGCGCCATTGTTCGCTTCACCACTTACTTATCATTATCGGACTCCTACTGGTCGATCTGAAACTTGGTATCTTCACCAAGGGAATCTTGCCGCTATGCTGCATCTCACCTTCCACTTGGGGTAACCAACGAAGGGAGAGAAGGAATTATCATCTCTCGCGTATCAAGCAAATTTCTGGCGCCGTTGCCGGGGACTCCGAGAGCTAAGATAGGGGACTTGCCCACTACCTTTTACCTTTAATTTTTAGTCTTGTTAGTTTACCTTTCAGTTTTTATCTTTGAGTCTTATATCAAAAATTACAAAAAAATCTGCCACACTTTCTTCTACTATGGGTTCCACTGAAAATACCAAGTTGTGTGACTTCACTAGTCACAACAACAAAGACTTTATCTGCACTCCTATTGCCACACCTGCCACTTCATCTACCTATTATGAAATTAAACCTTCTTTGCTAAACCTTGTTATGAGAGATCATGTCACCACCCAAGTTTAGGTATGTGCTAGGGTTAGGTGGTCACTTTGCATCTTGTAAAAATTCAAAAGAAAATTGAAGTAGGGAAAAGAAAAGCCCTAATTGAATTTAATTCAAATGACCAGCCAAAAATTTCTTCCAAAAATTCCTCTGTTATTTTTGAAAAATCTTATAAATATGCACGATCACATAAAAAGTGAAGTGGGTCCCACTGCATGCACCAAGATTTTTCAAACATTCCAAACAGGGTTTGGAAATTAAATAAACCCCTAATTGATTTGAAATTCAAATTTTTTGAATTTCAAAAATGCCCAAAAGTTATGAGTGGCTAGTGGCATGACACTTAAGGCCATATAAAAACTTTGGGGACTTTATAAATTGCCCTGCTATTTATTTGGGGCAAAACAGATGGTTGAAAAAATAAAACAGAAACAGAAATAGAAAGAAAAAGAAAAACCTAAAGCAAGCCAACCCTACCAGGCCCCCCGGCCCAACTAACCCTTTTCCCGGTCCAGCCCTAGCCGAGCTTGTCGTCTACCCCAAGCAGCTCGCTGTCGAGCATGCTGGGGGCGACGACCGCCACCGCGACGCCGGAGGGCTTCTAGGCCACCGCCTGCCTCCTCCTATCGCCACGCAAGACTCCATAAGCTCCCCAACCCGTTCCCCCTCCTCTAGACCGCTCTACTCCCCTCTCTCTCACGAATCCCGCGCGCAACCGTGACCTCGTCGGAGCACCACCGCGCACAGACGCGGCCAACGACCCCCTCTAGCCGCGCCGCCGTGTCCTACCACACCAGCGCCGTCAACTTCGTCTGCAACCACGCGCAATCGAGCAAGGAGGCCCCGTGGACGCCGCCCGCTTCAACCACTCCCGTCGGCCACCGTGAACGACGACGACGGATTACGCAGCCGCCGGTCACCCTCCGGCCTCCTCGAGCACACCATAGTGCAGAGGGTGAGAAGCCGCATCGCAACCCTATATCCAGTTCTCTTCCCCGTGACCTGCAGCGCATTTCCGCCGTTCCAGTGCTCCGGCCACCGCAACTGTTGTCGCCGCCGCTGCTCCGGCGCTCCCCAGTGACCCCGCTGTTGCCTGGGTGACGCGCTCCTTTCCCCTGAACATGTAGCTGGTCGCGGCGCTCGTTTGTCTGCACGGAGCCGTCATCCCCGTGTGCGCCGCCGCACTGGACGTCACCGGCGGCTAGCCACCGGCAGGCCATGACGTGGCGTGGTAAGTTTAACCACTAACCCCCACGGGAGCCAATGACAGGTGGACCCTGCCCCCTTAAACCACAGTTAAGTTAATTTAACCACGGGGTTAACCACAGAGACACTGACAGCTGGACCCCACATGTCAGCCCCTGCTTGCTTCATCATGACACCAGCATGACGCAATAAAGTCTTTTCCAATTAAAAGAAAATCCAGAAAAATCCAGAAAATAGATTAAACTTTGAAATTCAATAACTTTTTAATCCTAACTCCAAATTTAATAAATAATATATGAAAAATTATCAGAAAAATGAAAGAAATATGAATACGCAATTTGTTTTCATGTTTGACCATTTTAAAATGGGGGAACAGTAGCAAATGTTCATATGGCATAATTTGAAATCAAATTTGAAGTTTGAATTTGCAAACCTTTTGCAATACACTTCAATTAAATGTAATTTTCCACACCTCAGTACCATATACATCATGTTACGACAACTTATCATGTGCTTGTGCATTGTACTTTCGATGTATGTTCCCCCTTTGTTGATGATTGCTATCGATAACAGCGTTTCCGAGACGGACTACGTTCCTGAAGAAGAAGACCATTAAACCCGTGTATCGTCAGCAAGGCAAGCAAACCCCATTGATCATCTCTATAAAACCCATTTCCTTCTCAGTCTTGCTTATGCATGTTTAGGAGATCACCTTGTTATCGATTCTACCGCATAGTTGAAGCCATATCTGATGCATGACCTATCATCTTATCACAGTAGTAAGCAAAGCACAATCCTAGCTGACATAGGAGTTGATTGATATCATTTGGCCCCTGCAATTATTACTGCTTATTGCATGCTTGGTGTTACAATGAGGTTACTTTGATGTGAGTCGGGATGATAGTGATCATGGTGTTGATGAAGGTGAAGCTGTGTTGGTGAATCTACCCTAATACAAGGTGAACGATGAGAGGATGTGTAGGAGTACACAGTGGGTTGTCTCATTGAACACCGCCTTAAGCCCGAGTTCTTGTATGGCAATCCAGGACAAAGAGTACAACCACACATTGGGCTCACTGACCCCTCTCGGCCTAGTACCTTAATCCGTGTTGACGTCCAGGAGTCACATTAGTTCGGGCCTTCCATTTGGCATATGCATAGAAAAAGAGTGAGTGAAATGTTGCATCATGTTAGATATGTGGGTGGATTTGTGAGGCAGTAAAACCATCTGTCAGAGGTGGCGTCTCGGTTGCCTACATTGTCTAAGTCCGTATCGTTGATCCGGTCGGACTCTCGAGCGGTGACAAACTCAGATAGTCGACTCCTGGAATAGACCGGTTGTGAGCGAAGTGTCGTGGTGAACATCTGCGCCGGCTCCCCTTGAATTGTGACGAGACCTGGCGGTAACTGATCGTCATGTGTGTGTAGTTTACACCCCTGCAGGGTTAACAAAACTATTCGAATAGCCGCATCCGCGGTTATGGACAACTTGGAACCTGTACCTGATTATTAGACAACTTGAATGGATACTCTAAAAATCTCAAGATAAGTGTGAGTGCTATGGCGTGCTTTCTCGTGGGGAAGTAGAGGAAGTATCCATAGTGGTGTATTGGTTGGAGACTTGGTAGTGGACTCATGTACGCTACTTACCTCAAGTATGGTACTCGTAGTACAGGACTAGACAAGTCAAAGCTGGCACTTCTTCATGTTGAAACCCCACCTCCCTTTACCTTGAACCTTGATCATGAGTAGTATAGTTCTGATGTGTCTTGCTGAGTACAACTTTGGACTCACGTTTTCTTATTCTATTTTTTAGATGGAAACCCAGACCCTGATGGAGTCACCTTCCTTAATCTCGACGTTGACTAAGCTTGTATAGTTCCAGACAGCAGTCTAGTCCCTCGTGGAAGGGCATGTATGTTTACAAGGCTTCTCTTAGCCATTTGTTAAACTTGTCTGTACTCAGACCTAATTTTCTTCCGTTGTTTGATGTAATGATGGATCATAGTCATATGATCTTTGTGCTCTATGTGTAAGTCAATTAAGATATACTTTGTAGAGTTCATGTGATGAGTACCTGTTGTTTACACTGGACATGCATGCTGCGTGTATGATTATAATGTGCATGTCTTAGTGTGGGGTTCAATAGCTTAGTTGTGTTCCTGCCGGCGGTCTTTTATACACCAAGTGGCCCTTAGCTGTGCGTAGCTTGGTGCATCGCGGTTTGATTGCTCGTGACTCTGTCACGTGGCACACTTCGTTGTATGATTGAGCCCGCCCGAGACCCTGACTAAGTGATCGGGCTGGAGTCTATTTATGTAAGTGTTATAAGTCAATCGATAATGTGGTTGAGGCGACTTGTCTCTGAGTATGGGATTTCACCACCCATAATCATTTAGACTTGTGAGCGGGCGATGAGGACCCATCTCAGTTGATCATCCGGCCTGAATGGGATGCCCCTCACGTACGATGCTTTCCGAGAGTGTTCTGTTCTTGGCCTTGTCTACTCAGACTAGTGGGTACGGCTCTCGGCTCTCCATATGATTGAGTTGTGACTGGAATTACATACGCACATTCCGGGTCCCGACAGACTTGGTATCAGAGCAGGACTGTCTGTAGGATTATCAAACCCTTGGTCGAAGTCGAGTCTAGCATTCTATAATTATATAGTTACTTGGGTATAAGGGAACAACGTAAGACTTCTTTTTTCTCCTTAACATCATCGATCTGAGTTCTGAGTCACCCTCATCTTTTCTACGGGAAGATAGGACTAGGCTCATCTATGTCTTTAGTAGGACATCTCGTTATTTGCTTCCTTGTAGCCGTAGTAAAGTTGTGTTCGGTTGTCTAGAGTCATCGTTTTTTTGAGTTCCTTGGGGAAGTTCTGTCGAATCTCCTCAAGGTTGTTTCATTTTCCATCCTGGTGTAGCCGCTATGCTGCCCGATTTATCACGTGTTTCTATGAATCAATGCCTTTGCATTATGATCCTTTCTTCCGAAATCATGTCCTCTTATATTTGATTCCATCGTACAACTTGTTCTGATTGTTGATTTTTATCACACAGGATGTCAGGTGGAACTCGTAGTGTTGTTCGTCGGAATCGAGACCGTGTTCGGAATCGAAATGATGATGAACCTCCACCACCGCCTTCTGCGGAGGAAATCATGATGGAAGCTGAGCGGAATCGACGTGATCAAACACGCCTTCTGGAGCTCATCGAGAAGAATACCGCTCGTCATCGCAATGTGGTTGTTAGCATTTAGGATTTCATCCTTCTCAAACCACCGGTATTTCGATGTTCCTCCGAGCCCCTTGAAGCTGATGATTGACTCCGTTCTATCGAGCGTAAGCTTGACACGGCACATGTTGCTCCCAATGATTGAGTTATATTCGCGGCATACTTTCTGGAAGATGCTGCTGCTGAATGGTGGGAGAACTATGTTGCGATGCAGCCTGATGGGTCACCTAGTGACCTGGCAGGAGTTCCGTGATTCCTTTCGAGGGTACCACCTTCTATATGAGTTAATGGAGCGCAAGAAGGAAGAGGTCTGCAATCTGACTCAAGGGGAGATGTCCATTCATGAGTTTGTGAGAGAGTTCAACCGTCTTGCTCGTTATGCCCAAGATGAGATCACCAACGATGCCAGAAATCAGGCAAGGTTCCGCAAGGGACTTAGCCCCATCCTTCGTCATGATCTCAACGTCCTTGAATTTGCCACCTTTGAGGATTTATTCAACAGATCTTTCAGAGCTGAGCATGGCAATGAAGTTTTCAAAGAGTCTCGCAAGCATGCCCGTGAGATTGCTCCTTCATCCAGTTCAGCCACTCAGAAACGCCGAATATGGATTCCATCTAGTGCCATACCTCCAAACCTTCTTTAGAGGCCACCATCCAATATATACCATCCACCTCGACACATTGTTCCACCCCGGAATGATGGTGTGCAATCAAGTACTCATGCTCCCAACAATTCAGGCAGGATGTGTTTTACGTGTGGTCTGACAGGCTATTACTTCTGACAATTCCCTACAGTGTTGGTGGCACCACGTTGACCTAGTCATAAGCCTTCAAAGAAATCCACCACCAAAACCATCCCAGCAAAGCTTTCAGCCACAAGTAGTGGATATGTGAACCAAATCTCAGTTGAGGAAACCACTGCTACTTCTGACGTCATCCTTGGCACACTCCTAGTCAATCATGTTCCCCGCCTCCGTTCTTTTCGATCTAGGAGCATCTCATTCATTCATGTCGGAGAGTTATGCACTTCGTCATGAGGTCCCCTTTGAAGAAATTTTTTCTCCAATGATAATTCAAACTCCTGGTTCCAAGTGGCAAACTAATAGAGTAAGCCATGGCAATAAAATTGCAATTGAGGGTTTAGTATTCCTTGCTTCTCTTATAGCCCTCAAGTCTTCAGACATTGATGTCATCCTAGGAATGGATTGGTTATCAATACAGAATGCTTTCCTTGATTGTAAAGCCAAGTCAGTAAAACTCACCCATCCTTCAGGCCAGACAATTGACTACACCTCACCCAGTTCTAGAACCCAGATGCATACTTTGATTGTGCTTCCCCTTCCTGAACTTGAAGATATTCCGGTGGTTCATGACTTCCCGGATGTCTTTCCCGAAGAACTTCCAGGGATGCCCCCTGACAGATATGTAGGATTCATCGTAGATCTTATGCTAGGCGCAACCCCAATTTCTAGACGCCCATACAAAATGGCCCCACGTGAGTTAGCTGAGCTTAAAATCCAACTTGAAGCTTTGTTGGAAAAAGGCTTCATCCGCCCTAGCTCATCGCCATGGGGTTGCCCCGTTCTGTTCGTAACGAAGAAAGATGGAACAGAAAGGATGTGCATAGACTATCGGCCGCTAAATCTAGCGACGATAAAGAACAAGTACCCACCTCCCAGGATAATTGATCTTTATGATCAACTTTCTGGATCCGCTGTCTTCTCGAAAATGGATTTGAGATTAGGCTATCATCAAATCAAAATCAGAAACGAGGACATTCCAAAAATGGCTTTCACTACTCGTTATGGTCTTTACGAGTATACCGTCATGTCCTTCGGTTTAACGAATGCCCCTGCTACTTTTTCACGCATGATGAACTCGATCTTCATGGAGTATTTGGACAAGTTCGTCGTGGTTTATCTCGATGACATCCTTATATACTCGAAGAACGAAGAAGAACATGCCGAGCATCTTAGGCTGGTATTGATGAAACTTCGAGAGCTTCGCCTTTATACCAAGTTCTCTAAGTTAGAATTTTGGCTACCAGAAGTGACCTACTTAGGCCACGTGATTTCTGCGAAAGGCATTGCTGTCAAACCCGAGAGAGTTCAGGTCGTCCTTGATTGGACTCCACCTGAATCGGTTAAGCAAGTTAGGAGTTTTCTTGGCTTAGCAAGCTATTGTCACCGCTTCGTTGAGAACTTCTCCAAAGTTGCAAAGCCTCTAACTGAACTCCTCAAGAAAGATAAGAAATTCCAATGGACCCCCAAGTGCGAGGAAAGCTTTCAAGAGCTGAAAAGAAGATTGACTTCTGCACCCGTACTTGCGCCTCCAGACACCAATAGGGATTTCGAGATCTACTGTGATGCTTCACGACAAGGGTTAGGGTGCATACTTATGCAAGATCGACATGTGGTAGCATCGCTTCACGCCAGTTGCGTCCACATGAAGAGAACTACCCTACCCATGATCTTGAACTCGCTGTCGTAGTTCATGCCTTGAAAACTTGGCGACATTACCTCCTTGGTAATCGTTGTGAGATCTATTCCGACCACCAAAGCCTCAAATACATATTCACCCAGCCAGATCTTAATATCAGGCAAAGACGCTGGATAGAGTTGATAAAATATTATGACTTAGGAATTTCTTTCACCCCAGGCAAAGCCAATGTCATGGCTGATGCACTAAGTCTTAAGTCGTATTGTAACAACCTCGTGTTACAACAGAATCAAACACTTCTTCATGAGGAATTTCGAAAGCTCAATCTTGAGATAGTTCCACATGGTTTTCTTTCTACCTTGGTTGCGAAACCTACTCTTGAGGATCAAATCATAGTTGCCCAAAGGCGTGCACGAGGTGTTCGCCGGATCAAGGAGAACATTGCTAGCGGAGTTGCTAAATGTTTCTCCACAGATAGCAAAGGAACGGTATTCTTTGAAAATCGTTTGGTAGTACCCAAGACTAGGGATCTAAGGCAACACATCCTTAAATAAGCCCATGACACTCCCCTCTCAATTCATCCCGGTAGCACGTAAATGTACCGAGATCTACGCCAGAGATTTTGGTGGACTAGGATGAAGAGATACATTGCTCTATATGTTGCCGAAGGTGATGTTTGTCGTCGCATTAAGGACGAAAACCAACGACCTGCTGGTACTCTTCAAGCTTTGCCTATTCCCGAGTGGAAATGGGAAAAAGTCGGTATGGAATTCATCACCGGCTTTCCAAAAACCCATAAAGGAAATGATGCCATCTTCGTGGTCATTGATCGACTTTCCAAAGTTTCTCACTTCCTTCTAGTTCGCGAGTCTATAACTGCTAGCCAGGTAGCGGACTTGTATGTCTCTAGAAATTTGTCTCTTCATGGTGTTCCTATGGAAATCAATTCTGATCGTGGTAGCCTTTTCACCTCTAGATTCTGGGGAAGCTTCAAGAATGCTATGGGAACTCATCTCTCATTTAGTATAGCTTTCCATCCTCAGTCTAGCGGTCAAGTTGAAAGGGTTAACCAAATTCTCGAAGACATGCTCAGAGCTTGTGTTATCTCTTTCGGAAAGAATTGGGAGAAGTCTCTTCCATTCGCCGAATTTTCTTATAACAATGGTTTCCAATCTCGTCTGAACATGGCTCCTTTTGAACTCCTCTATGGACGACGATGTCGATCACCCCTTAACTGGTCAGAAACCGGTGAAAGACAATTCTTTGGACCGGATATGATCAAGGAAGCAGAAGAGAAAGTTCACATTGTTCGTGATCAATTGAAAGCAGCCCAGTCTCGTCAAAAAAGCTACTATGATCGTCATCATAGGCAAGAAAGCTACAACCTGGATGAGAAGGCTTACCTTCGGGTTACTCCTCTGATAGGAACCCAACGCTTCGGTATCAAAGGCAAGTTGGCCCCACGTAACATCGGACCTTTCCGCATTCTTGCTAAACGTGGAGAAGTTGCCTACCAACTTGAACTACCCCCGCACCTTTCCCGAGTACATGATGTATTCCATGTGTCACAACTCAGGCGTTGCTTCAAGGACCCCATCCGCGATGTCGACCATGAAACACTTGATATCCAAGATGACCTTTCTTATCGAGAGTACCCCATTCGTATTCTTGATTCCGCAGAGCATGTCACTCGTCGTCAGAAGATCAAGTTTCTGAAAGTACAGTTGTCACATCACTCCGAGAAAGAAGCTACATGGGAAAGAGAAGAACCCCTCCGTGCCGAGTACCCCACCTTCCTCCCGACGACTTCTGAATCTCGGGACGATATTCTTTTGAGTGGGGGCGAGTTGTCACCACCCAAGTTTAGGTATGTGCTAGGGTTAGGTGGTCACTTTGCATCATGTAAAAATTTCAGAAGATATTTGAAATGGGGAAAAGAAAAGCCCTAATTGAATTTGATTCAAATGGACAGACAAAAATTTCTTCCAAAAATTCCTCTGTTATTTTTGAAAAGTCTTATAAATATGCATGATCACATATAAAGTGAAGTGGGTCCCACTACATGCACCAAGATTTTTCAAAAATTCCAAACATGGTTTGGAAATTAAATAAATCCCTAATTGCTTTGAAATTCAAATTATTTGAATTTCAAAAATGCCCAAAAGTTACAAGTGGCCAGTGGAATGACACTTAAGGCCATATAAAAACTTTGGGGATTTTATAAATTGCCCTGCTATTTATTTGGGGCAAAACTGATGGCAGAAAAAAGAAAACAGAAACAAAAATAGAAAGAAAAAGAAAAACCTAAAGCTAGCCCACCCTACCAGGCCCCCCGGCCCAACTAACTGTTTTCCCGGCCAAGGCCCAGCCGAGCTTGTCGTCTACCCAAGGAAGCTCGCTGTCGAGTATGCCGGGGGCGATGACCGCCACCACGACGCCGGAGGGCTTCTAGGCCACCCCCCGCCTCCTCCTCTCGCCACTCAAGACTCCAGAAGAGCCCCAACCCGTCCCCCCTCCTCTAGCTCGCTCTACTCCCCTCTCTCTCACGAATCCCGCGCGCAACTGTGACCTCGTCGGAGCGCCACCGCGCACAGACGCGGCCTACGACCCCCTCTAGCCGCGCCACCGTTTCCTACCGCACCAACGCCGTCGACTTCGTATGGAACCACGCGGAATCGAGCAAGGAGGACCCGTGGACGCCTCCCTCTTCAATGACTCCCGTCGGCCACCGTGAACGACAACGACGGATTTTGCAGCCGCTGGTCACCCTCCGGCCTCCTCGAGCTCACCATAGTGCGCAGGGTGAGAAGCCGCATCGAAACCCTCTATCCAGTTCTCCGCCCCGTGACCCGCAGCGCATTTCCACCGTTCCAGTGCTCCAGCCACCGCAACTGTTGTCGCCGCCACTGCTCCGGCGCTCTCTAGTGACCCCGCTGTTGCCTCGGTGACGCACGCCTTTCCCCTGAACACGTAGTTGGTCGCGGCGCTCGTTTTTCTGCATGGAGCCGTCGTCCCCGTGTGCGCCGCCGCACTGGACGTCACCGGTGGCTAGCCGCCGGCAGGCCATCACGTGGCGTGGTTAGTTTAACCAGTAACCCACACGGGAGCCAATGACAGGTGGGCCCTGCCCCCTTAAAACCACTGTTAAGTGCATTTAACGACGGGGTTAACCACAAAGACACTGACAGGAGGGCCCCACATGTCAGCCCCCGTTGCGTCAGCATGGCACCAGCATGACGCAATAAACTCTTTTCCAATTAAATGAAAATCCAGAAAATAGATTAAAATTTGAAATTCAATAACTTTTTAATCCTAACTCCAAATTTAATAAATAATATATGAAAAACTATCCGAAAAATGCAAGGAATATGAATATGCAATTTGATTTCATGTTTGACCATTTTAAAATGGGGGAACAGTAAAAAATGTGCATATGGCATAATTTGAAATCAAATTTGAAGTTTGAATTTGCAAACCTTTTGCAATACACTTCAACTAAATGGAATTTGCCACACATCAACACCATATACATCATGTTTGTAAGGCCCGATATGCGGTACTGTTCCAGATCTAGATGTTTCCATCCAGATCCGGGGACGAAGCACATATCGGTCCCACTGCGACATATGACGTAGCCATATGCCCCGGATTTCCAACATGATATCACAACATTACAGATACAAGGATACATCATCTCATACAATCGGCATACAACTGCCTTGATACAATACAACAGCGGAAGATACATGTCTGAGTACAGACTACAATCAAATGCCTACTGGCAAAGAGAAAAACATCGATCCCATAACCACACGGGTCCAGGCCCTTCGCCGGGATCCGCCTAACTAGTCGTCGTCGAGTCTCCACGTGAAATGTTGATCACCATACCTGTTGTCGATCAAGAACCCTGAAAAGAGTTTGGGGGTAGTATCATGAGTACAGTAGTACTCAGCATCCAACTGTAGTGGTCAACTGACCCAGCAAGGACTTCATCACTCGTCATTCTAGGACAACTAGTAGTTTACGGTAAGGATGGGGTAAGTGGTGAGGTTGCTGTCGCACTAGCATTATGAAGTGGCTAACGATCTAGAGAGTAAGGTAAGAAGCCAAGCATTCGATGATGAATCGCCTCCAACAAGTCTTCTATCCACCTACTTACGCAAGCATAACACCTATCCTATCCTTGTCCTCCTCTTCGCATCCCGACGAAGAAGAAGCAGTCAAGGCACACACACATTGATCAAGTTATATTAAGATTATCTCAGTTGTTGTTGTCTATGAACAAGGAGTAGGTCTCAAGTCGTCCATAACCGTGGACACGGCTTCTCGATAAGATTTAACCCTGCAGGTGTGTATCAACTGCCCATTACAAGGCTCCGCACGCACACCCATCTCTCTCAGTTTCTACCCATCATAGGCAACCATTTTATGATTTAGTTCCGAGAGATCCGAAACGATAGGTCCCTCTAGCTAACAACGAACAAATCCGGGTGGCCCCCGGGGAGTCGACACCCAATCCAAAAGCTGGCAACGCTCTCGGATCGGACTCTTCCGTCTGGCCAAGGTCGAGGTATCTGATCCCCTCACATGTGGGCAGGTGATACACGAGATAGCTTCTCGTCCCTCATTGGTTACCCCAAGTGGAAGGTGAGATGTAGCATAGCGGCAAATTTCCCTTAGCGAAGATGCTAAGGTTTTAGAGTATCGAACCCGTAGGACTCCAAAAGATACAAGAAGGTGGTGAAGTGAACAATGGCGCCGTTCACAACTCAAGGTTGCTTACTTCACCTGGACCTGCACACACAACAGATAGCTTTGCTCCCAACGAGTTCAGAGGAGGCTCTCGCAAAAAAATATCGACACCATGTCAACGGGTCTAGGCTCTAGGCTCTCCTCGCCGGTGGCCACTCCAGCCCCGGCGTCCACCTCCCTGCCAGCTGCCACTCCGGCACCGGCAGCCACCCCCCGCCCTCCCTCTCCCTCTCCTTGTGAGTTGCACCATGGCGCCGCACCTTGACTTTGCTCGAGGTAAGAAGTTTCAAGCGGATATGAGGTTGAAGTTTGGGCACCTAGTAGTCTTCTCCCCTGGATTTCACCGTCGTGAGTTCAAGTTGGTCGTTTCTTTCAACCGTGCTTCTTTTCGTCTGGACATTCATACGATTAGCATGGTGCTCAATGCATGCTTTGGTGGTTACCCGCAAGGTTTTCATGTCATGCATCTTCGAGATAGATCTTTTGGTTTCTCGCTTGCGTCAAAATCTGTGGGGTTTGAAGTTTACAACGCTGGCCGTATTTCTTCCCAAGATTTTGAGATGGTTTTTAGCCTTTGGGGTGATGGAGGCCCTAACTGGCACCGAGAGGACGCTCGTTTTTACAAAGAGGAGGAGGCAGAATGGACTGTAGTACGCCGCTGCAATGGTGATCACCGGAGCTCCGGCCAAAGCTCACAACATCGTGATCAGCGGCCGTCAGTCTTTCAGCGTCTTTCAAATTCAAACACGACACTTGGGATTACTCCAACCCATTCAATGATTATTACTGCACCCTCTGCAGTTAATGACTCGGTTAATTCTGATGGCTCTGATAATCTTGCTCCTGGTCCTAGCCAAATTGAATGTTTTTCAAGCGGCGCTTTTGTTCACGTAGCCCGCGCATGTCCGAAGCCGAAGCTCACTGACATTCTCCCGTTCATTCAATTTGCCTCATTTCCCAGCCCACCTGAGGAGGCCTGGGGCCCAGGTGTTATAGTGGATTGGTTTATGGCTTTTGGCCAAGCTCCGCCGGTCCGAATGTGTGCTAATTTCAAGGAGCTCTGTGAGGATCTTTTTCCTAATTTCCAGCCGAGACATATACTTGCCCTTTTGGTACCTTCCCCCATAAGCTCTAGCGTTTCCCCTTCCTCTTCCACAGCAGATCCTGCTAGCTCACCTCCAATGGCGAACATCCCCATCGACCCCGCGCCCTTCGTACTGCAAGACCAAGAGATCATGCATGTCCCGGGCCGCAATGGTGTCTGCAGAGTGGTGCTCCTCAGGCACGCACAGAAGCATGAAGATTGGGTGATTTTCTCCATCAATCCGCGCCCTGCAGAGGTTTTTCCCCCATGGTACGTGAAGTGGTTCAAGAGTTTTTGGAGCAGGAGGTGCATCTTGAGCACCGTGATATCCAGCAATGCACCTTTGGGGAAGCCTATGTGCGTCTCTCTCATGTCAGAGACAGAGACTGGCTTGTTCATAATAGTCCCCATGCTTTCGGTGATGTTTATCTTTCTTTCATCAAGCACAATGAGGGCAGCAACTGGAGAAGGGTCAACTTTAATCGTATCTGCTGGATTCTCATGATTGGAGTTCCTTTTGATTTCATTAACACTGACGACATTGCAATGGGTGTGAGCAAGTTTGGAAGACTGATTAGCTGGGAGAATGACGAAGGTAAGAAGGGCAGAGTCATTGCTAAGGTGAGGGTCATTGATTTGGATGAGATCCCCAAGAGCATCCGTTGGAGTGAAGGGGAAAGATTTGAGGAAGATGGCTGGTCATCCTCTGTGGAAGTTTTGCAGCAGGAGCTCCTGGGTGGAGTACCTGCTGATAAGGATCCTTTTCCTCCCTCAGGAGTGGACCCACACCCTTTGCCTCTGGACAACCTGCATTTCCCTGGTTTTCATGCTCAGGCCATGAACAATCCACCTCCCATTGCAGCAGATGCTGCTGAAGATGAAGATGCTGACTGGGCTTTTCAGATTCAGGCTGCTAACCAAATTCCTCTCCACCCTGAGATTTTTCAAGATGATCCAGTAGAAGGAAAGAGCGATATTACTTCCATGGCATCTGGGAATTCCTTCCAGCTTGATGTGGATGCTCCCATGCCTCATGAAGATGATTTTTTGCCTCTCTTGCCTACACCTGTTGTCCCTGGAGGGATTGGTCTGCTCAACATTCAGTTGGCTTATGGTCTTGATGAAGAGGAGGAGCATTTGGATCTAGTGCCCCATGGTTTGATCCCTCAAGTGAACCTAGATGATGTGCAGCAGATCAACAATGACTTGCCTCCTCCTGACTAGTTTGATAGGAACCTGGAGGTGCTTGAGCCTGTCCTGAACCTGCAGGAGCATGGGATCTTTGAGATTGATCTTGATGATGACAGGAATGTGGAGGACCTTGGAAATGTGGATGAGTTGGCTGCCTCCCAGAACCTATTTTTCCATGACCCTGCTGGTTTCCTGAATGAAGACTGGGCCCCAATTCCTACTGCTGTTCACCTGGATGCTGATGTTCAGTGCTCTGGTCAAGCTATTTCTCAGGTGGACTTGTTCACACCTCTGGCCTCTCCTTCTTTTCCGTCTAGCTCCGATGGTACGAATTCTTTAAATGTTCCCCACTTTTCTGCCACTGAGAGTCCACGCCCTTTTACTTTATGCTCTATGGAACCTGCATCTGCTCTTAAATTGGTTGTTGGTAATACTGCTATTCCCTGCAATGAGGACATTAGTGGCCTGACTATGGAATCTGAATTTGCCCTGTTCAATGTTACCTTGCTCAAATTTGGTGTTTCAACTGCTAGTGATTCCATGGATGCCCCAAAGTTTGATTCTGGTTTGATGAAAAACATTTGTTTATCCTCTGAAGGTATGGACATTTGGAAACAACACTTTGCACCACAGGATTCTGCTGGAGCTCAGCTTGCTAAAGTTCCAGTAAGTTGGTTTAATTTTGTGGTTCACTTTCTTATTTCTCCAGAGCAGTTTGATAGTGCATTAAAGCTTCTTAAGTCCCCTCTGTGGTGCATGATAACTGAAAATGATGTGGAGGAGCACTTCATTTTTCAAATCCCTAACTGCTGCCCTGTTTCACAGGCCCCTGCTTGTAAGTCATCTGGGAAGGATGATCATGACTTTCTCTTGGGCAACAAAGAAAATGAGGCCTCAGGACAAAATGCATTAGTGCATGTGGAGGAGCAGCATGGTCTTATTTCCAAAAAGAGAAGGGGTAAAGCTGCCCTGGTTGACACTGAGGTAAGAAGAAGTGACATAATCAACACAAATAATGCTGGGTTTAAGGCACCACCATGTCCTGATTTCAATTGTCTGCCTTGTAATGCTAGCCCCCCTGAATTGCATAATAAAGTGGTCAAAAACTTATCTGCTTCATTTTGTAAGGTGGGAGACAAAGAGCTGGACTCCAAGCTTTCCAAGAAACCTAAGAAGAAGTCAAAGGAGAAATTGGCGAAGTTGCCCAAGGCCAAAGGGAAAAAAGAAAACTCCAACTCTTCTCCATGATTTGCACAACCACTGAGATAGACTTGGATAGTAGTTTAGCTTTTCTTTTGGATGCTCATGTTAGAGGAATCATGTTCTATTTTGAGACCTCAGTCTGTAATATGCAGTTGAAACACAGTGAGCCTGTTCTCAAGTTTACCCTGGTTCTTGGATGTTTATCAAATTGCTTTTGGAGTTGCGGTTTACTCACAAGATTATATTCCTCTGAAATGTCTGTTGATATAGGTGTTGCACCTATATCTGTGAACTTTGCCTCTCACTTTCCCTATGAATAACAATAGATCATGGAGCATCCTAAACTGGAATGTGAGAGGGATTAATTCCAAAGATAAATGGAATGCCATCAACCAAAAAATTGAGGAAAGTGCTTGTGTTGTAATTTGCTTACAGGAAACTAAAAGAGAGGATTTTAACTTGCAGTACCTTAGAAACTTTTGCCCCAAGAGAATTTCTAAATTTGTTTTCCTCCCCTCAAGTGGAGCATCTGGAGGGATCCTGACTGCCTGTAATGACTCAATCCTAGATGGTGAAATGGTCTTCCAAAACAAGTTCTCTCTGTCAGTCCAGTTCACCAACAGATTGTCCAATCAAACTTGGATTTTAACTAACATCTATGGCCCTTGTCTTCAGCATGACAAGGAGGAGTTCATTCAATGGTTTTGTAACATAGATATGCCTGATGACATGGATTGGATTGTCATGGGTGACTTCAACTTCATCAGGGCTCCTAAAGATAGAAACAGGCCTGGGGGTGATGTGAATGACATGCTCCTCTTTAATGATACAATCAGCAACTTGGGGCTGGTGGAGCTCCCTCTTAAAGGAAGATAATTCACTTGGAGCAATATGCAAGAGAGGCCTTTACTTGAAAAATTGGACTGGTTCTTCACCTCAGCCTCTTGGACTAGCACCTATCCATCCTCTGTAGCTCTCCCCATGACTAAACCAATCTCTGATCACCTCCCCTGTATGATCAAGATTGAGTCCAAAATTCCTAAATCCAAAATTTTCAGATTTGAAAACCACTGGATGAAAAGAGAGGAGTTCAAGGAGATTGTGAACAATGCCTGGTGCATCCCAGTTGGCTTCCAAGATTCTTCAAAGAGAATTAATGCTAAGTTCAAGAAATGTTAGGAGAGCCCTTAAACTTTGGGCTAAAAATACCCCTTGTCTTAAATCTGAAATAACAAGAATAAATGAGCTCATATTCTGGTTTGACCTCTTTGAGGAGTTCAGGTGCCTCTCCACTTTTGAATGGAATTGCAGGGTTTTACTTAAGCAGCACTTACTGGATTTGCTTGACAGTCAGAGAATCTACTGGAGACATAGAGGCAAAATGAATTGGGTGAAATTAGGGGATGAGAGCTCTGACTTCTTCCATGCCAAAGCTACTCTGAACCATAGAAACAATTTCATTGTTGTGCTTCAGGACTCCAGCCAGAATGAGGTTTCTGATCATGAGGGTAAGGCTGCAATTCTTTGGGACAGCTTCAAAGGTAGGATGGGGCAATCTAATGGAATTTCTATGCACTTCAACCTCCAAGACTTATACATAGCAAATAACAATGAAGCACTCCTACAACAGCTTGAGGCTCCTTTCACTAATGATGAAGTTAAACAAGTGATTGAGGAGCTCCCAAATGGAAAATCTCCTGGGCCTGATGGATTTAATAAGGAATTCATCAAGAAATGCTGGGATATCATTGGGCTTGATATTATGTCTCTAGTGCATGACTTTCATGCTGGCAATGTCTCTTTAGAAAGCATTAATTCTTCTTATATTACCCTGATCCCTAAAGTCCCTAATCCTTGTTGCCCAAATGATTTCAGACCAATCTCACTGCTCAATACCACTCTCAAAATCTTGACTAAACTCCTGGCTAATAGGCTACAGAAGGCCATTCTTAAGTTTGTGCATGTTAATCAATATGGGTTCCTCCAGAACAGGGCAATTCAAGACTGCATTGGTTGGGCTTTTGAATATTTACACCTTTGCAACAGATCAAATGTGCTAACCTTACTGCTAAAGCTAGATTTTGCAAAAGCTTTTGATACAATTGAGCACCAGGCTATTATCCAAATCCTCAAGGCAAAAGGGTTTGGTGATAGATGGATTAACTAGATGAATTTGCTATTCAGCTCTGCATCTTCTGCTGTTCTTCTGAATGGGGTCCCAGGTAAAAAGTTTTACTGTAAAAGAGGTGTCAGACAAGGTGATCCTCTCTCTCCTCTTCTGTTTGTGCTTGCTGCTGACTTACTACAATCCGTCCTCAACAAAGCACAGCAACTGAGACTGATCACTGCCCCAATTCAATTAAGCTCTTGCCCTGACTTCCCAATTGCTCAGTATGCTGATGATACTTTACTTGTGATGAGTGCTGATGCCATACAGCTTGTTTGTCTCAAAGCATTGTTAAACACTTTTGCTAGTGCTACTGGTCTGAAAGTTAACTACCATAAATCAAACACGATCCCTATAAACATTGAGGATGACAGAGTTGAGCATTTCATTATTACACTGAACTGGCAAAGAGGACATTTCCCAATCACATACTTGGGCATCCCTCTGGGTATCCAAAAACCCAAAGTGGAGCATTGCATGACCATTGTTAACAGAGTGGCCAGAAACCTCACAGGCATTGCCAATTTCCTCACCTATGCTGGAAGGCTAGTTATGGTCAAGAGTGTGCTCTCATCCCTAGCTGTTTATTTCATGACATGCCTAGACCTCCCTGAAACCATCAAGCAGCAAATTAATAGATACCTGAGACACTTCTTATGGAGAGGCTCTAATATGGAGGACAAAAGACCTGCTCTTGTGTCTTGGGATACAGTTTGCAGGCCTAAAAACCAGGGTGGACTAGGTGTTCTTAACATAAATGTCCAAAACAAAGCTTTGCTTCTCAAGAATCTTCACAAGGTGTTCAACAAGGAAGATATCCCTTGGGTTAAATTAGTTTGGAAGTCTTACTATGATGATGGCCAACTGCCTGGCAACCAAGTGGTGGGATCCTTTTGGTGTAAATCCAACCTGAATTTACTGGACAATTTCAAAGCCATGGCCAGATGCAACATTGGTGATGGTTCCACTTCTTTGTTTTGGTATGACCTCTGGAGTTCCCAATGCCTCTACCAGTTGTTGCCCCACATCTTCTCCTTTGCAAGGAATCATCTAATCACTGTTAAAAAATTCATGGAGACTGAATACATTGAGGATCTGTTCTTTCTTCCACTCTCCACTCAAGCCTTACAGGAATTGATTGTCATTGACTCCTTCTGTGTGACTTACCATCAGAAAAATGCTGTGAGGAAAGATCAGTGGACTTACATATGGGGAAACAATAATTCCAGTGCTGCTAAAGCTTACAAATTTATGCTTCGATACAAAGGGGTACCACCTCATTTTAATTGGGTTTGGAACAGCAGTTGTCAACCTAAGCATAAGGTCTTTTTATGGCTACTCTTGAATGACAGGTTAAACACCAGAAACCTTCTCAGAAGGAAGACTTTCTCCTTACAAACCTACAACTGTGCAACTCTTGGCTGTCAGGTGGAAGAAACTCTGCATCACCTGTTCTGGGGTTGCCCTTTTGCTGCTCAATGCTGGGATTTTATTTGCCCAACCAGAACCAGAAATTCATCTATTCTAGAGGCTTTTGATGACATCAGACAAAAGCTACATGTTCCATTCTTCATGGAGATCATTATCACTGCTGCCTGGGCAATCTGGATGGCCAGAAATGACAAAATCTTCAGGAACAAGAACCCTTCCATGTTGCACTGGAAGGAGCACTATTTCTCTGAGATCAAACTCTTGAGATATAGAATCAAAGCTAAGTATGCTGAGTCATTCAAATAATGGCTTGACAATGTAACTTAGTTTTATTTCATGGATTATCTCAAGCTATGAATCCTTTTGTACTTGACACTTTGTACTTGCTTGTTTAATTCATAATTTAAAAGCTGCAGTGGGGTCATACCCTAATGTTTTCCCCCTCAATGAGTTCAGAGGAGTTTTCAATTCCTCCGGCCTTGTTGTTTACAAAGGATAAAACGCACGGGATAATAATGATAGTGATAGCTACGGAAAAGTAAATACTAAAAGTAAATTGAAGGTGTAAACAGTGTAGGAAATATGGACTGGGGTACTATGATGTTCACTAGTGATGTCTCTCTCCCAAAAGACGATAAAATAGCCATGAGAGGTGAACAAATTACAGCTGGGCAATTGACAGGATTATGTGCGCAAACCAATGCTAATTATTCTATAAAGAGAGGAAGAGGCTCAAAAGCACGGGCAGTACGCCAAGAAAAGTAGACCGAAATCCATCTGCATCTACCTACTAATCATCCACCTTGAGATATCTATCCAGAACATCTCGCTGGTATTAAGTTGCGAATCCCACCCAAAGTGTAAACTCATAGCAACAGACAACTGCATTAAAGAACTTTGCGTAAAGTAAACAATCCTTGCACCCGCAAGTACAAGCACCGCTGTTTTCCCCCTTGTGGCAACAACACATCCCCTAGACTCATGTTTCTGTCACTCAAGCTAGTCATCGGGGGGCATGAACCCACAATCATGCATAACGCTCCCTCTAGGAGTCACTATCTACTACTTGTCCAAAGCAATAAACAGCAACAGAGAACATTCAAGAATTACTCAAGAAGATAAATATAAAAGAAGAGAATCAAATATATAACTCAATCACAATCTGAACATTATCTCATAATCCATCGGATCCCAGCAAACTCAACATAGCAAGAGCAGAAAGATTACATAAGTTCCTCGATCATGTATGGCAGCTCACGAGGTCTAATCCATGAAGAACAAAGAGGGGAGGAGAACATCACATAGCTACTGATCATAGACCCATGGTCCAAGGTGGACTACTCACGGTCAATCCGGGAAGCATCCATGGTGGTGGAGAAGCTCCCGGAGGTGATTCCTCCCTCCGGCAGGGTACCGGGAAGAGGTCTTCTGGTGCTCCCAATCTTGGAAGCGCGGCGGCAGCGGAACAGGGGAAAGATTACGAAAAAGGGTTCCGTCCCCGAGGGTTTCTCGTCACGGGGAATACATAGGCGAAAGGGGGCAGCCAGAGGTGGGCCAGGGGCTCCAGGCGCCCCCTGGCGCGGCCAGGGGTGGGGCCGGGCCCTCTGGCCTCCTGGGGCCCCTCTGGCCCCTCTCAGGCTCTTCGCGAAGCTTCCGGTATGCTGATTTTTCCTATATTTTTTCGGAATTTTTCTGGTACTTTTAATAAGGGGGAAACCTGAAATAGAAAAACAGCAGAAAACAGGAACTGGCACTGGGGTGCACTGAGTTAATAGGTTAGTCCAAATATGATCAAAAGTGTATGGAAGTTCATCAATATCATAGCAATATCACACAAAAGAGGCATGGAGCAAACAGAAATTATAGATACGTTTTGGACGTATCAGCAGGCCTCTAGCTCACCAGTGTGGACCAACAGAGAAACCATGTCTCCGCTGGCCCGGGTTGTTTTCAAAGGATATCTGCTAGGAGGAACCCGACACACATATATGCATGGTTTCAAATGGTAAAATCAGCTTGTGCCACCTCTAGAAATGTTTGAAGCTAGATAGGTAAGAAAAGGGGACCCCATAAAATCCCACACACGGTTAGGCACGCTCAATCTTAGAACCAATACCCAGAACTCAGATCCTAGGTGACTCGAATGGAACAAAGCATCGGGGCGGGATAGCCTAGACCTTCCATCCTTCGTCGAATATAGTCAACATTATAATAATCATATCATCACGAATAATATAATAATGTGATACAGCCCAAACCGAGGAGTAACATGATAACATCGTAGCATCCTAAGCATGCATACTAAGCAGGGGCTGAGCGACGAGCAATAGTAACATAGCATTACATGGTTTGCTAGGAGGGGACATGGCTGTATCGGTTTGAAAGAGGCTGTAAACATGTGGTAGGATCAAACATCGAACCTATCCTAGACTAGCATGCAAACCGCTGGTTGAAATAGAATGGATCATAAGTAATGTATAGTCCTTGCATATTGATAAGTCAGGTTCCGAAGGTGTAGTTGATCGCAAGCTCGCATCGTCTCCGAAGGTACCCACGGAAGCACAAAAGAAGGAAACACTGGAAAGCAACCGACGAGCAAGCATCTATTACTACGAAGCAAACACGAGAAAGCATCAACAAGAAGGCAACACGAGACATCGCACCTACCGTCGAGAGCGGTTACTAACAGGTTAAGTGGAGTACTCGTCACACACTGCGATACCGCACATTTAGAAAGGTTCAAGTTGTTTAGCTACACAAGGTGAGCAAACGTTATTAAAATGGCATCTCACCCAAGAATGGCATATCACACAATCATGGAAAAAGGTGAAGCATAAATAAACTATCTAATCTAGTCACTTTAAGTGGGGGGTAAAACCTATACATGGCAAACTATTGCGGACCCCACGATATAATGAAATTTGGTACTGTTTTACCCTAAACAATATTTCATTATTTTTATTAGCAAGCAACAGCAGCATAAACACAATCAACATGCAATTCTAGTCAAGTTACATATAAAGAACACTTTAATTGGAGCAACGGTTAAAAAGTTATGGAAGATTACAGTTTATAGTGGAAAGGTTGTAATTAGCAGTAAAACAACATGTAAACAAACTCAAACATGGTAAAAGAGCACATTTTATTAAACTACATAGAAAACTAAGCAAGTTTCATGTGTAAAGCGTCGCGATCCGAGCTACGAGCTAAAAGATACGGGCATCGCAAAATAATAACACAATCTGCCAACATCAGGAAGCACACTTTAGAGCAATGCATCAACAGGATAATGAATGCAAACATGCTCACAAATGATATGCAACTAAAGTAGACATGGCAGGGAAGGCATGGAAAAAGGAATCATGCAAAAAGGCAACATGGTTCACTAGTTATAAGCAACACAAAATGCTATAAAACATTACTGGTCTTGGACTTAGTGAAAATGAGGAAAACAGGGCAGAAACTGTTATTTTCATGGTGTACAAACAGGAATAAAACTATATGCAAATGTGCAGCAACATGACATAGCAATATGTGACCATGAAGTAGACATGATGGTGATCACGTACAAACAAGAATCAAGGTCATATGCATAACAGATCGAAACATATTAAGCATGCAACATGGCATCAGAAAGTTACAGACTTAGAGAAAAACAGAGGTGCCTGTCAAAAACAGTGGCATAGAAACTTTGGACCTAAACATAACTATGACCAGAAATGTAAACATGACAATGCAATACATATAATGAAAGTAGACATGATGCTTAACAGTATGCAACAAGAATCAATGCAATAGGCCTCATGGATGTGTCACAATCATCATGCAAACTTGCAATAAAAATAACAGCAGCAACACTTGACAGAAAATAATAGCAGTTAACAGTCTGATGCCCACTTCAACAGTGATTAACAACATCAAGATGGCCTCAAATCAAAATGCTCTCAAAATCCTGATTGAAGTACACAGAATGCTAAACAATTTTCCTTTTGGGCACAACGTGATCCGGGCTCCGGTTTACTCGCAAATTTAAGCGCAAAACTGAAACAGCAGCACAAAATCAACACTTAACAGAAAAAGAATAAAAGAAGAACAGTTAAAGAAAAAAAAAGGATTGGCGGCCAGGCTGACTCACCATGGGCCAGGCCCAATGGCTGGCGGCTCGGCTCTGCTGGACTGGACCACCGGCTGCTGGTGGGCTGTTGGAGGCGATGCCGACCCACCATGGCGCGGCGTGCGGCCCATCTAGCGGCGGCGTCGGCCGGCTCGGGGCCGAGCCCGGCCGCGACGACGGAGGTTCTGCCAGTGCTCCGGCGAGCCTCGAAGGGTGGTCCGCCGAGGGCATAGGAGGGGCTTAGGGCCGAGGGAGGCCCGGATCCGGCCGTCCCTTGCCGGACCTAGTCGGCGTTGACCTCTAGGGGTAGCGCAACGACGGGCTCGGTCGGGGTTGCGGCGGCTTCCCCATGGCGACGACGGCGCGAATCCTGCGCAGATAAGAGGAGGAGCCAGGTGAGGGCGAGGTGATGGATGAGGAGAGGAGGGCCCTCGGGGAGAGGAGGGAGTGCACCGGCGGCTGTTGCTTGTGGCCGCCGGTGGCGGCTGGACGAGGCGCCGGCGCTCGGGCGCTTCCACGGGAGAGAGAGAGAGAAAAAGGGTGACGTGGCGCGCTCTCGGCCCTCCGATCTCACGATCGAACGGCTAAAACGGATCTGGGCTAGGTTTGGTCGAAAATTGGGGAAATTTTGGGGCAAAGTGGAGGGGGGTGGCTGAAATTTTTGGCTAGGGAAACCCTAGTAAGGGGTGGGAGTGTGGTGGTAAGTATATAGCCCAGGTGGTTGGCTGTTTGCAAAAACATCCCGGTTTTTCTCTCACGCGCGCGATGTTTACGTTTCTGACCGTCGGGGGTCCACAGGACCTCCGATTCGGGTAAAACTTCGAACTGCGCGATCAGCGCGTCGAGCCGGCGGCGTTCACCTCGCGCTAGAACCGTTCCAAGAACACTTTCCGGCGCGCTATAAAAATAACCCATTTAATTATTAAACGGTGTTTTTCGTTCCGTTGGCTACGGCTGGTCTCGTGCGGTTTTCGTGACGGTGATCGGGTGAAACCCGGTGTCGCAAAGGTCGAGTGTCAGGGTGGAAAGGGTCAGTCTCCGACCGGTACGAGATAAGAGGGGGAAAATAATCGCCGATTAATCAATCGGGGATGCAAACACCGCAATCAAATCAGACAATCAAACAATTGACACCGAAAACAAAAAATTTAATTTTTGTGAAATCTGGGCTGTTACAATGTTACAACAACTTATCATATGCTTGTGCATTGTACGTTAAATGTATGTTCCCCCTTCGTTGATGATTGCTATCGATAAGAGCGTTTCCGAGACGGACTACGTTCCTGAAGAAGAAGACCAGTAAACCTGTGTATCATCAGCATGGCAAGCAAACCCCATTGATCATATCTATAAAAACCCATTTCCCTCTTAGTCTCTCTTATGCATGTTTAGGAGATCACCTTGTTATCGATTCTACCGCATAGTTGAACCCATATCCGATGCATGGCCTATCATCTTGTCACAGTAGTAAGCAAACCACAATCCTAGCTGACATAGGAGTTGATTGATATCATGTGGCCCCTGCAACTGTTACTGCTTATTGCATGCTTAGTGTTACAATGAGGTCACTTCGATGTGAGTCGGGATTATAGTGATCATGGTGTTGATGAAGGTGAAGCTGTGTTGGTGAATCTACCCTAATACAAGGTGAACGATGAGAGGCTGTGTAGGAGTACACAGTGGCTTATCTCGTTGAACACCGCCTTAAGCCCGAGTTCTTGTATGGCAATCCAAGGCAAATAGTACAACCACACATTTGGCTCACTGACCCCTCTCGGCCTAGTACCTTAATCCGTGTTGACATCTAGGAGTCACATTAGTTCGGGCCTTCCATTTGGCATATGCATAGAAAAAGAGTGAGTGAAATGTTGCATCATCTTAGATATGTGGGTGGATCTGTGAGGCAGTAAAACCATCTCTCAGAGGTGGCGTCTCGGTTTCCTACATTGTTAGAGTCCGTATCTGTAACACCCTCTGTTTCTGTAACAGTAATCACCATTACTGTTGATCATTACTGTTCAAAACTTTTGTTTGATCAACTTGGTTCAGTTCAAATTCAACTTCTCTTTTGATATTGTTGAAAGTCATGTGATCATGGACCTTGGTCAACTTGAATCCAAACCATCCCAAGCTCAAATTAAATACCCTTTGAATTTGATTCAAATCAATCTTGTTCAAAATGCCTTTGATGGATTATTAAATAATAAAACCAAGTGCAAAATAAACTTTCTCCAAAAATTGTGAACTACTTTTATAAAATCACAAATATTCAGTGGACCAAATCCAAATGGGTTTGGGTATTTATTGAGTTACAGAAAATTCCAAACAATTCAAATAGTAGGTTAAAACCCTTGCTTTGGGCATTTAATAATTAAAGGAAATATCTAATGATTTTATTTTGCTGCAAAAACTTTTGTGGCACTGCTATATAGTGGTATACTAATTTTGAGGCACCTAACACATTTTACAAAAATGCAAAAGGCATTAATTTAATTACTAACAGAAAGGAAAGACAGAATAGGAAAACAAAATAGAAAAGGACTAAAACCCAGCCTAGTGCGAGGGCCCACCCCGGCCCATCTCCCCTTCCCCACCTGCCCCCGTCCCTTCCGTCACCTTCCCCGTCGCAGTGGTGAGCTCGCCGTGGCCGGGAGCTCTGCCGTCCGCCCCCACCTCCCCTGCGCCTCGGACGCGATAAGAACGCCCCCGCGCACCTCCTGGACACGCCCCTCCTCCTTTTCCTCTCCTCCTCTTCTCGCAGTCGTCGGGGAAGATCCCACCCGAGACGCCGTCGCCATGGCCGTGAGCTCACGCGGCCAGTGAGCTCGCGTCGCCACACCGCCTTGTCCTGCATGTTCCACGTCGTCGTCTTCGTCTTCGAGCGCAAGGAATCGGGATCGGAGCCACTACGTCGAGCGCAAGGTCAACTTCCCCAACTCCGGCCGCCGCGACGTCGCAGAGGGAATTCACCGCCGTCGATACGCCATCGAGCCCACTGCCACCACTGCTGCACTCCTGGTGAGCTTCTACGCCTCCCCCAACTCCCCGACGAGCGGATAGTGCCCTGTAGCCCACCCCGCCATTAGGGCAGCAAGCTTGCTGCCGCCGGCGAGCTCCTCCCCGCGCCCTAGCTCACGCTTTTGGCATACCACTTCGCGCGCGATGCTTCCAGGGACCGTTTCGCGTAGTACATGGTCCAGTTTTCCGGCTGTGGCGTCGTCGCCGTCGAGCTCCCGTACTGCACCTCCGCCTCACACGTCGCCGTCGACGATTCCGGCGACCCCAAGCCACCGCCCCGCCACCAAACTCCTCCCCGTGGTCGTACGCGTCGAATGGTACTAACCCCCCCCCCCCCCCCGTGCCCTGTAGCGTCGCCACCGTCAACCTCGCCGGCGACGGGCTCCGGTGAGCACTCCGGTGAGACTGACCGGTGGGCCCCCGTCGTCAGCTAGGTAATTAGCCCTAATGACTTTGGCCCTAGTCACTGACCAGTGGACCCCCTGGCCTTTTAAATCAAATTAACAGTTTAATTATGCCCATGTGTCACTGACTACTGGGCCCCAGCTATAAGTCTTTTTAAAATAAATAGAATTATAAAAACTAGTCACTGACATGTGGGTCCAGAGGCTATTTCTGATTTAATAAAATGATTTATGTATAAACAGAGGCTGACATGTGGGTCCCACATGTCAGGCACTGTTTTCGATAATGTTTTGGATAATGTTTTGGATAATTTTCTGGATAATGTTGAATAAATAATAAAAGAAATTCAGAAAATCATTTAAATGATTTAAAACTTTGAAATTCAATAACTTTTAAACCGTAACTCGGATTCAAAAACTTTATACATGAAAATTGATCAGAAAAATATAACGAATACGAATACGCTAGCCGTATGCCTATCACACCCCTCTAACACAACGAACATCGAACCATTCCCCCTTCGAACCGACGGTCCGATAAATTGTCCGGTACTGTTAGAGTGCCCGGATGAATTTATTCTGAACACGAATGTTTCTCGGAATAGATCAACTAGCACGGATACACCCCCCTTATGTTTGTCCGGTACCCACGACACCTCCGGCTTGATCCTTCCCCCTCCGGACACCCTGTCCGGTAATCATCCGGAACCGGTAGCTCATCCTCAGATGAATTTTCGTTCCGAACAATGTACATTGCACTGCGTTAGAATACCGTTAACTTTTCGTCTGTCATATCATGCATCTGTTTGTATATGCTTGTTGTGTATTTACTATTTTTCTTCCCCCCCTTAATCTCCGGTAGACCCCGCTGCTGCCGTCGACTACACCGCTGTTGAGTACGACTACGTCGTCGACGACCCTACTACTACCGTCGAGCTTCCAGGCAAGCAGAGCTATTCTCTTCCTCAGATATCGCCTATCTTTCCGTACATTTCTTGCACTAGGCATTGTTACTGCTGCTTCTACGTTACCATCCTATTCAATTGCATAACCTGTCATGGTCACCCCTTGATGTGCCTTCCTCTATCCTATGTTGCCTATTATTATTATGCATTATTCAGTAGTGAGCCCTGCGCATTTTTAGCTAGGATTAGATAGAGGGCCGTGATCACTCAGGGGGGTGAACGCGGATACAAAAATTATAACTGCACAGGTACGGTACAATGCAGACACCGTCTAAGGCCCCTATCTGGGTTATGCCTAGTCACCTCAAGTGTGAGCTATCAAGGAGTAATCCTTGTACTCCACTCGAGGCTAACTTTGTCTTACCGCCATAGGGTCCTGAACGGCGATTGTCCTTCAGGTAAGAAGTCGGGCGACCCAACGGTGCCCGCGAGAGGTATTGCGACGGGACGCCAGGGAGGGTACGACCAGTGTATCGGTGTGCTTGGCCCCTGATTGTTGGCCGGGAGAGTTACCAAACTACGAAAGTCGAGCTCCTCCAGGAGCACACGCGAGGCAAGGTAAGGATACGGTTCACCTTGTTGGTAACCGCAGTGACTTGGTGGGACGACTGGGCAGGCACCGATGTACTGGTGGTCCTGGCTGCTGTCGTTGTCCGCGGGTCAGTTAAGTCGAGGCAACGATAACGGTTGTCACGCAGGTTAATTAAAATGCTAAATGGTTCAGTGAATGTCTTGAGTTGGCTATATGCCATGTACGCACTACCTACCCGTGGGAATTACGAGTTATGGGCTCCTCTGCTTCGTAGTGTCGTCCGAGGACTCTTAAGACGTCAGCAGTACTGCGGGCTGATTGCCGGGAAGTGGTGTTGTCTTATTTGCTCGCGCGGTGATGTCTTATTTGGTTTTGCTTCAACTTCACCGGCCAGTCACGCACCGTGCAGGAGTACGTTCGGGTTGGGGTCCAAGGCTCGGCGTACTTAGGATTTAGACCGGCGGATGGCCTCTCTGTTGAGTTTGAAAGATGGGCTATGAAGTGTCGGATAGCCTTGGTGGAGCGTTCCCTAACAAGGTTCCCGCCACCCTGGAGATCCGTGCGTGTAGCGTAACACAAGTGCACCCCTGCAGGGAAGATTAATCTATTCGAATAGCCGTGTCCACGGTAACAGGACGCTTTATGCTCAAGCTGGATCTTACCACTAGAAACTACTATTATTAAACTGTATGGTTCCGGGTTCTCTTCCTCGCGGGGATGTCGAGGAGGTGAACTCGGAGGCATTGCTAATTATTACAACTTATTATTATACAATGCTGCATCAACTTCTGCTGCATTCTTACTTTATGCTTTATATAAACTGTTGGCTGATTCTTACCTCATGCTGCAAGACATCGTCGGAATATGCAAGTCTTCGTTAGGCCTAGCTTCTTACCCTTGCTCTGAATTTCTGTCTTTCAATCCACTATATACAGCCTCTTCTTTCCGTTGATACAATGCATAATGCTTAGTAGCGGACGTAAGACTCGCGGGTATACTAGATACTCACCTGCTTTATTTCCTTTACTGTTTTGCCTGATCGGCCGCTGCAGCCGACCTTGGAGCCCAGGAGCAGGAGTACCCCGGGGGCGCCTACTACGACGTTGTCAGAACCCCAACTAGGGTAAGTGCTAGGGTTGTTTGATCCCTTTGCATCATGCAAAAATTCAACAGGAAAATTAAAAAATGGGGAAAACAAAAAGCCCTGAGAATTTAAATAAAAAGGCCAGAAATAAATCTTTTTCCAAAATTCTTTTGAATGTATTGAAAAATCCTAAAAATGAGTGTGATCATTTTAAAAGTGATTTGGGATTAAACCCATGCTCATAGATTTTTCAATAAATTCAAAAAGTGGCTTGGAAATTAAATTAAACTCCAATTTGAATTTAAATTCAAATTGTTTGTATTTCAAAAATCACCAAAACTTATGAGTGGCTAGCTATACTTGTTATAAGCCCACATAAAAGTTTTCATGATTTTTAAAAATGCTCTGCTATTTTTAGTTGGGGCAAAACAAATTAACAGAAAAACAAAACAGAAAAAAATTAGAAAAGGAAAGAGAGCCCACCCCACCCACTTACCTAGCCCAGCCTGGCCAGAAGCCGGCCCAGCCCACCAGGGGCAGGGTCGTCTTCCTCCAGGCCAGCCGAGCACGCCACTGCGTGGCGAGCATGCGCTCGTCGCCGGCCACGCAGCAGCTTGATCTCGGCGTCACCTGGCCGCCTGGAAGGCCCCTCTGGAGTCCTCTCTCCATTCCCCCTCTCCCCGTGGTCGCCCGCTTCCTCTTCCTTGCCAAATCCCGCGAACCCGAAGCCACACCGGAACGCCGCCACTGCGTGCCCGTGGCCAACGGCGACGAGGAGCCGCCCCGACTTGTCCAGAAGCCCCAGCATCGCCGACTTCGTCTTCCCGCGGAACCAATCGAGCCGAGGAGCTCCGTATTCGACGCCTTCTTCACCGAGACGCCGCCGGCCACCGAGGAACTCCGGCGAGCAATACACTCCCTCCGGTGCCTCCCCGCCGTAGCCGTCAACGCCATCCGCTCCAAGGTGAGCTCGCGCCCGTTTCCCCTCTCTCCCAGCTCCTCCCCGTCCACCGTAGCATTGCGCCACCAAACCCGAGCCACGGCCGCCGCGACATGTAGACGCCGGCGAGGCTCCGGCCACCTCCTTGCCTCCCCGTGGGCAGCAGCAGACGAGGACGATCACGAGGAGCGTGCTGGTGGTCTCGTCGTGCTCTCCCATGGCCGGAGACGCCGGCAACCGTGTGCGCCGCCGTGCGGTTTGGTCACCGGCGGCTAACCGCCGCCGGGCCATTTAGCTTAGGGGCTAATCCCCTGTCAGTTGACCCTTAGATCACTGACTGGTGGGTCCTAGCCCCCCCCCTAATGACTCGGGATAGTTAATTAAACCGGGTTTAAAACCCACTGTCACTGACCAGCCGACCCCACCCGTCAGCCCCCTGTGACATCACCCTGACCTCAGCATGACGCAGTAATTCTTTTTCCAGATTAAAAATAAATCCAAAGAAATCAGAAAATTCCAGAAAATAGCCAAAACTTCAATAAATCATAGAAAATTCATATGAACTCCAAATTGGGCAAATAATATATGAAAAATGATCAGCATAAAATTCTCTATCGAAATATGCAACTTTCAACCATGTTTGAGTTGATTTTAAAATGGGACCAGTAGCTTTTGCTATTTGGCTTAATTGGAATTAATTCAAATTTATTCCAAATGCATTTCTAAATTGAACCAATGCAATGCACATATGGTCACTTGTACTTCAGAAGCTTATCCCACACATGATAACATTGTTTACAATAACCAAACATTAGCAAATGCAAGATGACCTAATTTGAATAATAATTTGATTTTGATTTTGAATTAACTTTTCAAATCAACTTCAATTAACATGTGGCAAATTGAACCTAGATCAAACCAATACCATTCACATCATGGACAACATAATCATGTGATTGTGCATTTCAATTCAATGTTGTCCCCCTTTGTTGATGTTTGTGCCGGTAACAGCTTTTCCGAGACGGTGATCACCCCCGAAGAAGAAGACCACCGTTAAGAACCGTGTATCGTCAGCAAGGCAAACAAACCCCATTGATCATGTCTATAAAATCCCATTTCCCTCTCAGTCTCGCTTATCCATGTTTAGGGGATCACTTTGTATCGATTCTACCGCATAGTTGAACCCATATCCGATGCATGACCTATCATCTTGTCACAGTAGTAAGCAAACCACAATCCTAGCTGACATAGGAGTTGATTGATATCATGAAGCCCCTGCAACTGTTATAGCTTATTGCATGCTTAGTGTTACATGAGGTTGCTTTTGATGTGAGTCGGGATGATGGTGAACATGGTGTCGATGAAAGTGAAACTGTGTCGGTGAATCCACCCAAATACAAGGTGAACGATGAGAGGCTGTGTAGGAGTACACAGTGGGTTGTCTCGTTGAACACCTCCTTAAGCATCGAGTTCTTGTATGGTAATCCAAGACAAAGAGTACAACCACACATTGGGCTCACTGACCCGTCTCGGCCTAGTACCTTGACCCGTGTCGACGTCCAGGAGTCACATTAGTTCGGGCTTTCCATTTGGCATCTGCATAGAAAAAGAATGAAGGAATGGTTGCATCATCCTAGATATGTGGGTGCACCTGTGAGGCAGGAAAACCATCTGCTAAAGGTGGCGTCTCGGTCACCTACATTGTCTGAGTCCGTTTCATTGATCCGGCCGGACTCTCGAGCGGTAGTAACTCAGATAGTCGACTCCTGGAATAGACCGGATGTGAGCGAAGTGTCGTGGTGAACATCCTCGCTGTCACCTCTTGAACGGTGGCGAGAAAAAGGCGGTAACCGATGGTCATGTGTGTGTAGTTTACACCCTTGCAAGGTTAACAAAACTATTCGAATAGCCGCGTCCGCGGTTAAGGACTACTTGGAACCTGTACCTGATTATTAGACAACTTGAATGGATACTTATAAAACTCGCAAGATAAGCGTGAGTGCTATGGTGTGCTCCTCGTGGGGAAGTCGAGGAAGTAACCATAGTGGTGTATTTGGTTGGAGATGTAGTGGACTCGTGTACGCTTCTTACCTCAAGTCTGGTATTCGTAGTTCAGGAATAGCCAAGTCAAAGCTGGCACTTCTGCATGATGAAACCCCACCTCCCTTTACCTTGATACTGGAGCATGAGTAGTATAGATCTGATGTAAGTCTTGCTGAGTACAACTTTGTACTCACGTTTGCTTATTCTATGTTTTAGATAAGAACCAGATCCCGATGGAGTCACCTTCGTGAAGCTCAACGTTGACTAAGTTAGCATAGTCCCAGACATCAGTCAGGTCCCTCGAGGAAGGGCATGTTTGTTGTACAAGGCTTCTCTAAGCCATTTGTTAAACTTGTCTGTACTCAGACCTAATTTGCTTCCGTTGTATTGATGTAATGTTGATCACAGACATGTGATCTTTGTATGCTCTATGTGTATATCAATAAAGAATACTTTGTAGAGTTATGTGATGATACCTGCTGTTCATACTAGGCATGTGTGATGCGTGTATGTTTATAACATGCATGTCTTAGTATGGGTTTTCGAGACCTTAGTTGTGATCTGGCTGGCGGTCTTTTATACACCAAGTGGCCCTTAGATGCGCGCAGCTTGGGGCATCGCGATGCGATTGCTCGTGACTATGTCACGTGCACACTTTGTTGTATGATCGAGCCCGCCCTAGACCCCGACTAAGTGATCGGGCTGGAGTAAGTTTATGTAAGAGTTAGGATCCAATCGATAACATGGTTGAGGCGACTTGTCTATGAGTATGGGATTCACCACCCATAAGAATTTAGACTTGTGAGCGGACGTTGAGGACCCATCTACGTTGATCATCCGGCCTGAATGGGATGCCCCTCACGTTCGATGCTTACCGAGAACGTTCTGTGCTTGGCCTTGTCTGCTTAGACAAGTGGGTACGGTTCTTGGCTCTCCATGTAATTGCATCAGAGCAGGACTGTCTGTAGGCTTATCAAACCCTTGGTCGAAGTCGAGTCTAGCATTCTATAGTTATACAGTTACTTGGGTATAAAGGGAACAACGTAAGGCTTCTTTTTCACCTTACCTTCATCGATCTGAGTTCTGGGTCACCCTTATCTTTTCTACGGGATGATAGGACTAGGCTCATCTATGTCTTATTAAAACATCTCGCTGAGTGCTTCCTTGTAGCCGTAGGATTGTTGTGGTCGTCCAGACTCATCGAGTTTTGAGTTCCTTGAGGAAGTTCTGTCCAATCTCCTCAAGGTTGTTTCATTTTCCATCCCAGTGTAGCCGTTATGCTGCCGGATTTATCCCGTGATTCTTTGGATCATTGCCTTCGCATTATAATCCTTTCCGCCTTCATCATGTCTTGTTATCCTTGAATCCATCATTCGACCTGTTCTGATTGTTGATTTTTATCACACAGGATGTCAGGTGGAACTCGTAGTGCTGTTCGTCGGAATCGAGACCGTGTTCGGAATCGAAATGATGATGAACCTCTACCACCGCCTTCTGCGGCGGAAATCATGATGGAAGCTGAGAAGAATCAACGTGATCAAACACGCCTTCTGGAGCTCATCGAGCAGAATACCTCACGTCATCGTAATTTGGTTGTGAGCATTCAGGACTTCATCCTCCTCAAGCCACCGGTATTTCGATGTTCTTCTGAGCCCCTTGAAGCTGATGATTGGCTCCGTTCCATCGAGCGTAAGCTTGATACTGCACATGTTGCTCCCGATGATCGAGTTATATTCGCGGCATACTTTCTGGAAGGTGCTGCTGCTGAATGGTGGGAGAACTATGTCGCTATGCAGCCAGATAGTCACGTAGTGACTTGGCAGGAGTTCTGTGATGCCTTTCGAGGGTACCACATTCTGGATGAGTTGATGGAGCGCAAGAAGGAAGAGTTCTGCAATCTCACTCAAGGAGAGATGTCCATTCATGAGTATGTGAGAGAGTTCAACCATCTTGCTCCGTATGCCCAAGATGAGATCACCACCGATGCCAGAAAGCAGGCAAGGTTCCGTAAGGGACTTAGCCCTATCCTTCGTCATGATCTCAACCTCATCGAAATTGCCACCTTTGAGGATTTAGTCAACAGATCCTTCAGAGCTGAGCATGGCAATGAATTTTTTGAGGAATCTCGCAAGCATGCTCTTGAGCTTGCTCCTTCTTCATGTTCAGCCCCTCAGAAACGCCGAATTTGGATTCCAACCAGAGCCATACCTCAACACTTTCTGCAGAGACCAACCTCTAGTATATGCCATCCACGCCAACACATTATTCCACCCCGGAATGATGGTGTGCAGCCAAGTAATCCCAACCCCAGGAATTCAGACAGGGTATGATTTAAGTGTGGTCTTTCAGGCCATTACTATCGTCAATGCCCTCAGGTCTTGATGGCACCACGTCATTCTCGACCCAAGCCTCCAAAGAAATCAACTACTTAAACTATCCCAGCAAAGCCTTCATCCACTAGTAGTGGTTGTGTGAACCAAATCTCAGTTGAGGAAACCACTGCTGCTTCTGATGTCATTCTTGGCACACTCCCAGTCAATCATGTCCCCGCCTCCGTTCTTTTCGATCCAGGAGCTTCTCATTCATTCATGTCGGAGAGTTATGCACTTCGTCATGAGTTCGCCTTTGAAGAAATGTTTTCTCCAATGATCATTCAAACTCCTGGTTCAAAGTGGCAGACTAATAGAGTAAGCCATGGCAATCAAATTGCAATTGAGGGTCTAGTATTCCTTGCTACTCTTATAGCCCTCAAGTCTTCGAACATTGATGTCATCCTAGGAATGGATTGGTTATCAAGGCAAAATGCTTTCCTTGATTGTAAAGCCAAGTCAGTTAAACTCACCCATCCTTCAGGCCAGATCATTGACTACACATCACCTAGCTCTAGGATCCAGGTGCAGACTTTGAATGTGCTTCCCCTTCTAGACCTTGAAGATGTTCCGGTGGTTCGTGACTTCCCGGATGTCTTTCCTGAAGAGCTGCCGGGAATGCCACCCGACAGGTGTGTAGAATTCATAGTGGATCTTATACCATGCACAACCCCAATCTCGAGACGTCCATATAGAATGGCCCCACATGAGTTAGCTGAGCTAAAAACCCAACTTGATGCTTCGTTGGCAAAAGGCTTCATCCGCCCTAGCTCATCGCCATGGGGTTGCCCCGTTCTGTTCGTAACGAAGAAAGATGGAACAGAAAGGATGTGCGTAGACTATCGTCCGCTAAATCTAGCGACGATAAAGAACAAGTACCCATTGCCCAGGATCAATGATCTTTATGATCAACTTGCTGGATCCTCTGTCTTCTCCAAGATGGATTTGAGATTAGGCTATCATCAAATCAAAATCCGAAACGAGGACATTCCAAAAACGGCTTTCACTACTCGTTATGGTCTTTACGAGTATACCGTCATGTCCTTCGGTTTAACCAATGCCCCCGCCACATTCTCGCGCTTGATGAATTCAATCTTCATGGAGTATCTAGATAAATTTGTTGTGGTTTATCTTGATGACATTCTCATCTACTCGAAGAACAAGGAAGAGCACGCAGAACACCTTAGGTTGGTATTGATGAAACTTAGAGAGCATCACCTGTATGCTAAATTCTCCATGTGTGAATTTTGGCTACCAGAAGTGACCTACTTAGGCCACGTGATTTCTGCGAAAGGTGTTGCAGTCAATCCCGAGAGAGTTCAGGCCGTCCTTGACTGGACTCCACCTGAATCGGTTAAGCAAGTTAGGAGTTTTCTTGGCCTAGCCCGCTATTGTCGCCGCTTCGTCGAGAACTTTTCTAAAGTTGCAAAGCCTCTTACTGAACTCCTCAAGAAAGATAAGAAATTCCTATGGACCCCGAAGTGCGAGGAAAGCTTTCAAGAGCTGAAAAGAAGATTGACTTCTGCACCCGTACTTGCACCTCCAGACACCAAAAGGGATTTCGAGATCTATTGTGACGCATCACGGCAAGGGTTAGGATGCATACTTCTGCAAGATCGACATGTGGTAGCTTATGCTTCACGCCAGTTGCGGCCACATGAAGAGAACTATCCTACCCATGATCTTGAACTCGCTGCCGTAGTTCATGCCCTGAAGACTTGGCGACATTACCTCCTTGGTAATCGTTGTGAGATCTATTCCGACCACCAAAGCCTCAAATATATTTTCACCCAGCCAGATCTTAATCTCAGGAAAAGACGCTGGATAGAGTTGATAAAAGATTATGACTTAGGAATTTCTTACACCCCAGGCAAAGCCAATGTCATGGCTGATGCACTAAGTCGTAAGTCGTATTGTAACAACCTCATGTTACAACGGTATCAACCACTTCTTCATGAGGAATTTCGAAAACTCAATCTCGAGATTGTTCCTCGTGGATCTCTTTTCAACTTGGTGGTGAAACCAACCCTTGAGGATCAAATCAGAGTTGCCCAAAGGCGTGCACGAGGTATTCGCCGGATCAAAGAGAACATTGCTAGCGGAGTTGCTAAATGTTTCTCCACAGATAGTAAAGGAATGGTATTCTTTGGAAATCGTTTGGTAGTACCTAAGAATAGGGAACTAAGGCAACTCATCCTCAAAGAATCCCATGACACACCCCTCTCCATTCATCCCGGTAGCACAAAAATGTACCGAGATCTACGCCAGAGATTTTGGTGGACTAGGATGAAGAGAGACATTCCTCGAATTGTTGCTGAATGTGATGTTTGTCATCGCATTAAGGCAGAACACCAAAGACCTGCTGGTACACTTGAACCTTTACCTATTCCCGAGTGGAAATGGGACAAAGTCGGTATGGACTTCATCACCGGCTTTCCAAAAACCCAGAAAGGAAACGATGCCATCTTCGTGGTCATTGATAGACTTTCCAAAGTTGCTCACTTCCTTCCAGTTCGCGAGTCTATAACTGCTAGCCAGTTAGCGGACTTGTACATCTCTAGAATTGTGTCTCTTCACGGTGTTCCTTTGGTGATCAATTCTGATCGTGGCAGCCTTTTCACCTCTAGATTTTGGGGAAGCTTTCAGAATGCTATGGGAACTCATCTATCCTTTAGTACAGCTTTCCATCCTCAGTCTAGCGGTCAAGTTGAAAGGGTTAATAAAATTTTGGAAGACATGCTCAGAGCTTGTGTTATCTCATTCGGAAAGAATTGGGAGAAATCTCTTCCTTTCGCCGAATTTGCTTATAACAACAGTTTTCAATCCAGTCTGAACATGGCTCCTTTTGAACTCCTCTACGGACGACGATGTCGAACACCCCTTAACTGGTCAGAAACCGGTGAAAGACAACTCTTTGGACCGGATTTGATCAAGGAAGCAGAAGAGCAAGTTCGCATTGTTCGTGATCGATTGAAAGCCGCTCAATCTCGTCAAAAAAGCTACTATGATCGTCATCATAGAAAGGAGAGCTACAATCTTGATGAGAAGGCTTACCTTCGGGTTACTCCTCTGAAGGGAACCCAAAGATTCGGTATCAAAGGCAAGTTGGCCCCACGTTACATCGGACCTTTCCGCATTCTAACTAAACATGGAGAAGTTGCCTACCAACTTGAACTACCCCCTTACCTTTCCCGAGTACATGATGTATTCCATGTGTCACAACTCAGGCGTTGCTTCAAGGACCCCATCCGCGAAGTCGACCATAAAACGCTTGATCTCCAAGATGACCTTTCTTATCGAGAGTACCCTGTTCGTATTCTTGATTCCGCAGAGCGTGTCACGCGTCGTCAGACGATCAAGTTCCTCAAGGTGCAATGGTCACATCACTCCGAGAAAGAAGCAACCTGGGAAAGGGAAGACCGCCTCCGTGCCGAGTACCCCACCTTCCTCCCGACGACTTCTGAATCTCGGGACGAGATTCTTTTGAGTGGGGACGAGTTGTCAGAACCCCAACTAGGGTAAGTGCTAGGGTTGTTTGATCCCTTTGCATCATGCAAAAATTCAACAGGAAAATTAAAAAATGGGGAAAACAGAAAGCCCTGAGAATTTAAATAAAAAGGCCAGAAATAAATCTTTTTCCAAAATTCTTTTGAATGTATTGAAAAATCCTAAAAATGAGTGTGATCATTTTAAAAGTGATTTGGGATTAAACCCATGCTCATAGATTTTTCAATAAATTCAAAAAGTGGCTTGGAAATTAAATTAAACTACAATTTGAATTTAAATTCAAATTGTTTGAATTTCAAAAATCACCAAAACTTATGAGTGGCTAGCTATACTTGTTATAAGCCCACATAAAAGTTTTCATGATTTTTAAAAATGCTCTGCTATTTTTAGTTGGGGCAAAACAAATTAATAGAAAAACAAAACAGAAAAATATTAGAAAAGGAAAGAGAGCCCACCCCACCCACTTACCTGGCCCAGCCTGGCCAGAAGACGGCCCAGCCCACCAGGGGCAGGGTCGTCTTCCTCCAGGCCAGCCGAGCACGCCACTGCGTGGCGAGCATGCGCTCGTCGCCGGCCACGCAGCAGCTTGACCTCGGCGTCACCTGCCCGCCTGGAAGCCCCCTCTGGAGTCCTCTCTCCATTCCCCCTCTCCCCGTGGTCGCCCGCTTCCTCTTCCTCGCCAAATCCCGCGAACCCGAAGCCACACCGGAACGCCGCCACTGCTTTGCCCGTGGCCAACGGCGACGAGGAGCCGCCCCGACTTGTCCAGAAGCCCCAGCATCGCCGACTTCGTCTTCCCGCGGAACCAATCGAGCTGAGGAGCTCCGTATTCGACGCCTTCTTCACCGAGACGCCGCCGGCCACCGAGGAACTCCGGCGAGAAATACACTGCCTTCGGTGCCTCCCCGCCGTAGCCGTCAACGCCATCCGCTCCAGGGTGAGCTCGCGCCCGTTTCCCCTCTCTCCCAGCTCCTCCCCGTCCATCGTAGCATTGCGCCACCAAACCCGAGCCACGGCCGCCGCGACATGTAGACGCCGGCGAGGCTCCGGCCACCTCCTTGCCTCCCCGTGGGCAGCAGCAGACGAGGACGAGCACGAGGAGCGTGCTGGTGGTCTTGCCGTGCTCTCCCATGGCCGGAGACGCCGGCAACCGTGTGCGCCGCCGTGCGGTTTGGTCACCGGCGGCTAACCGCCGGCGGGTCATTTAGCTTAGGGGCTAATCCCCTGTCAGTTGACCCTTAGGTCACTGACTGGTGGGCCCTAACCCCCCTAATGACTCGGGTTAGTTAATTAAACCGGGTTTAAAACCCACTGTCACTGACCAGCCGACCCCACCCGTCAGCCCCCCTGTGACATCACCCTGACCTCAGCATGACGCAGTAATTCTTTTTCCAGATTAAAAATAAATCCAAAGAAATCAGAAAATTCCAGAAAATAGCCAAAACTTCAATAAATCATAGAAAATTCATATGAACTCCAAATTGGGCAAATAATATATGAAAAATGATCAGCATAAAATTCTCTATCCAAATATGCAACTTTCAACCATGTTTGAGTTGATTTTAAAATGGGACCAGTAGCTTTTGCTATTTGGCTTAATTGGAATTAATTCAAATTTATTCCAAATGCATTTCTAAATTGAACCAATGCAATGCACATATGGTCACTTGTACTTCAGAAGCTTATCCCACACATGATAACATTGTTTACAATAACCAAACATTAGCAAATGCAAGATGACCTAATTTGAATAATAATTGGAGTTTGATTTTGAATTAACTTTTCAATTCAACTTCAATTAACATGTGGCAAATTGAACCTAGATCAAACCAATACCATTCACATCATGGACAACATAATCATGTGATTGTGCATTTCAATTCAATGTTGTCCCCCTTTGTTGATGTTTGTGCCGGTAACAGCTTTTCCGAGACGGTGATCACCCCCGAAGAAGAAGACCACCGTTAAGAACCTTGTATCGTCAGCAAGGCAAGAAAACCCAATTGATCATGTCTATAAAATCCCATTTCCCTCTCAGTCTCGCTTATGCATGTTTAGGGGATCACTTTGTATCGATTCTACCGCATAGTTGAACCCATATCCGATGCATGACCTATCATCTTGTCACAGTAGTAAGCAAACCACAATCCCAGCTGACATAGGAGTTGATTGATATCATGAAGCCCCTGCAACTGTTATAGCTTATTGCATGCTTAGTGTTACATTAGGTTGCTTTTGATGTGAGTCGGGATGATGGTGAACATGGTGTCGATGAAAGTGAAACTGTGTCGGTGAATCCACCCTAATACAAGGTGAACGATGAGAGGCTGTGTAGGAGTACACAGTGGGTTGTCTCGTTGAACACCGCCTTAAGCATCGAGTTCTTGTATGGTAATCCAAGACAAAGAGTACAACCAAACATTGGGCTCACTGACCCCTCTCGGCCTAGTACCTTGATCCGTGTCGACGTCCAGGAGTCACATTAGTTCGGGCTTTTCATTTGGCATCTGCATAGAAAAAGAATGAAGGAATGGTTGCATCATCCTAGATATGTGGGTGCACCTGTGAGGCAGGAAAACCATCTGCTAAAGGTGGCGTCTCGGTCACCTACATTGTCTGAGTCCGTTTCGTTGATCCGGCCGGACTCTCGAGCGGTAGCAACTCAGATAGTCGACTCCTGGAATAGACCGGATGTGAGCGAAGTGTCGTGGTGAACATCCTCGCTGTCACCTCTTGAACGGTGGCGAGCAAAAGGAAGTAACCGATGGTTATGTGTGTGTAGTTTACACCCTTGCAAGGTTAACAAAACTATTCGAATAGCCGCGTCCGCGGTTAAGGACTACTTGGAACCTGTACCTGATTATTAGACAACTTGAATGGATACTTATAAAACTCGCAAGATAAGCGTGAGTGCTATGGTGTGCTCCTCGTGGGGAAGTCGAGGAAGTAACCATAGTGGTGTATTTTGTTGGAGATGTAGTGGACTCGTGTACGCTTCTTACCTCAAGTCTGGTATTCGTAGTTCAGGAATAGCCAAGTCAAAGCTGGCACTTCTGCATGATGAAACCCCACCTCCCTTTACCTTGATACTTGAGCATGAGTAGTATAGATCTGATGTAAGTCTTGCTGAGTACAACTTTGTACTCACGTTTGCTTATTCTTGTTTTAGATAAGAACCGGATCCCGATGGAGTCACCTTCGTGAAGCTCGACGTTGACTAAGTTAGCATAGTCCCAGACAGCAGTCTGGTCCCTCAAGGAAGGGCATGTTTGTTGTACAAGGCTTCTCTAAGCCATTTGTTAAACTTGTCAGTACTCAGACCTAATTTGCTTCCGTTGTATTGATATAATGTTGATCACAGACATGTGATCTTTGTATGCTCTATGTGTATATCAATAAAGAATACTTTGTAGAGTTATGTGATGATACCTGCTGTTCATACTAGGCATGTGTGCTGCGTGTATTTTTATAACATGCATGTCTTAGTATGGGTTTTCGAGACCTTAGTTGTGATCTGGCTGGCGGTCTTTTATACACCAAGTGGCCCTTAGATGCGCGCAGCTTGGGGCATCGCGATGCGATTGCTCGTGACTATGTCACGTGCACACTTTGTTGTATGATCGAGCCCGCCCTAGACCCCGACTAAGTGATCGGGCTGGAGTAAGTTTATGTAAGAGTTAGGATCCAATCGATAACATGGTTGAGGCGACTTGTCTATGAGTATGGGATTCACCACCCATAAGCATTTAGACTTGTGAGCGGACGTTGAGGACCCATCTCAGTTGATCATCCGGCCTGAATGGGATGCCCCTCACGTTCGATGCTTACCGAGGAAGTTCTGTGCTTGGCCTTGTCTGCTTAGACAAGTGGGTACGGTTCTCGGCTCTCCATGTGATTGCATCATGACTGGAATTACATACGCTAACCCCGGGTCCCGACAGACGTCGAGTTCCCCGTTGACCAGGAGTAGTTCGGTGGATCCCAGGCAGGAGGCCTCGCCTTTTCGATCTGTATCTCTGATGTGATTTGTGCTAGCCTTCTTAAGGAAAAACTTGACTAACTATGTCTGTACTCAGATATTATGGCTTTTATGACTTATGTACTCGGGTCCGCGTGACCCCCTCTATTGTAACATATTTCTTTATCCTTTTGTGTTTAGTGTTGTGCTGTGATATTATAACCGTGGAACCCTAATCTCAGTCGTGTACCCTGTGTGTATGATTACTGTACACGGTCTGATTTTGGGGGCGTCACAAGTTGGTATCAGAGCCGACTGTCTGTAGGAAGCCACACCACCACTACTTGGTCGATGTTGAGTCTAGACTTTGAAAAACTATTTTGCTAACTTAATATTTGGCTTACGGGCCCACATCGATGTCACTACGTGTGATATCTATGGTATTAGGATCCTTTTCTCCTTACCTATGCTCTGGGAATCTGCTCTCTTATCCTTGCTGGTAAGTTTACAAAATCTGACATTAGGATCACGTTCTCTTGATTCCACCCGACGTTTTTGGTGCTTCCCCCATTGATTGAGTCGTGTCGCAGGAGTCGTACCCCAGGTCCCGGACCGCGGATCCCATTCTCATTCTGGGCAGGCCGCGCGTTCTCTGGCATCAACTCCTGTGGCCAACAGTTTTCTTGCGGCGTGATTGACATAGTGGAATCTATGTCGCGTCGTGTAATCCTTACCGCGGTCTGCGCGCCGCCTAGTGAGTCCTTTTTCCTTAATTTCTACGACGTTACGCTGCCCGATTTTCTATTGACTCTGTGTGCGAATGTGTATGTCTTATATGACTACTCCTATATATATATCTGCGCCTCCTTTTCGTTGTCGTTTTACTTCAGGCTTGATTCCGGTATCTCGTTAAATTTTCATCGCTGAAATACCCCTGTTAAATTCTAGCAGGATGGCTGGTCGTGGTGGTCGTGGTCGTGGTCGTGCTGCCAACGACCCACCTCCGCCGCCGGATTACATGGCCGCGATGATGCAGCAGTTCGAGATGAACCGTCAGTTCATGCAGAATATCATGGCTCAGTTCCCCCAGCCGAATCAGAATGGGCACCACCATCAGCATGCCACCGTGACTCTGCACGACTTCACCCGCCTCAACCCCACTATGTTCCGCAACACTGTTCAGCCGTTGGATGCTGATGACTGGCTTCGCGACATCACTCATGAGCTGGAGTCTGCTAATGTTGATCCAGCCGACTATGTGAACTTTGCGTCTTACCATCTGAAAGGCGCCGCTGCTCAGTGGTGGAGCACCCACAAGCGTTCCCTGCCAGTTGAAGAAGTCATCACTTGGGATGAATTTCAGTCTGATTTCCGCGCCCGCTACATTCCTCAGGGGATCATGGATCGTAAGGCGGAAGAATTCCGCAACCTCACTCAGGGCGACATGACTGTTGAAGCCTATCAACGCGAGTTCCTCAACCTCTCTCGCTATGCGGAAGGAGAGATCACCACTGATGCTCGCAGGCAGCAGAAGTTCCGTCGTGGCCTCAACCCAGAACTCAGGCTCGCTCTTGCCGTTCATGATTTCGCCAACTTCTCCACCATGGTGAACAATGCTATCACCGTCGAGACTGCCCAGATGGAGCACAAGAACTCTCTGAAGCGCTATCGTGACGTTGGCTCATCTTCGGGCGCAACGCAGAAGCGTCGTATCTGGCTCCCTACCAGTGTGACCCATTCAGCTGTCCCTGCTCCAAGGCCGTCTTATGCTGCACCCCGTCTGCCTCCGCCACCGCAGTTGCCAAGAGCTCTGCCTGCACCACCCAATGCTACACCCCTCCGTCCTCAGGATGGATTATGCTTCACGTGCCGCCAACCTGGGCATTTTTCCAGAGAGTGCCCCGAGAAACAGAAGCAACTGGTAGTTCACCCCGCTGGCCGTGGAAATGGTCGTGGCAACAACAGGACCCCCAACTATAATACTGGGTCTGCTGCTCATGCTCGTGGTCATGCTAACAAAATCAATGTTGAAGAAGCTCATTAACAACCCGCTACCGTGATGGGTACCCTTCTCGTTAATTCCATACCTGCTACTGTTTTATTCGATACAGGAGCATCACATTCATTCTTGTCGGAAGCATTTGCATTGTCGCATAACTTTATGCTTGAAAATATGAACCCACCGATGGTTGTCCGCACCCCGATAGGCCATTCTCACACCTCCAAGATAGTGCCCGGAACCATTGTTGAAATTGAAGGGATTGAATTCCTTGCTTCCCCCATCGTTCTGAAGTCTTCCACCATAGACCTCATTCTGGGAATGGATTGGTTGAGATTTCACGATGCCGCACTCTATTGTGGCACCAAGTCAGTCCAACTTTTTCACCCCTCCGGCGAGATTGTTAACCATACCACCCGAGTTACCCGTAATGCTGAAACACAGATATTTATGATGAATGCTTTGAATGCCGCCCCCCTCGAAGGCATCGAGAACGTTCCAGTCGTTCGCGATTTTCCCGACGTCTTTCCAGAAGAACTACCGGGAATACCCCCGATCAGAGAAGTTGAATTCGTCATCGACTTAAAGCCAGGCACTGTTCCTATTGCCAAGCGTCCTTACAAGATGCCGCCACATGAACTCCTTGAACTAAAGGAGGAAATCGACAAGGCACTTCAGAAAGGATTCATTCTCCCCAGTTCCTTAGCTTGGGGAGCACCTTCGCTCTTTGTCAAGAAGAGCGATGGGACAAACCGATTGGTCCAAGATTATCGGCCCATTAACCAAGCCACCATCCAGAACAAATACCCACTTCCCCGGATCAACGATCTGTATGATCAACTTGCCGGATCCAAGGTGTTTTCTAAACTCGACTTGAGGTGGGGTTATCACCAAATCCGAGTCCGTGATGAGGACATTCCGAAGACTGCCTTCATTACTCGCTATGGTTCATACGAGTACACTGTCATGTCCTTTGGCTTAACCAATGCTCCAGCCACCTTCTCCAGATTGATGAATTATATTTTCATGGAGTACCTCGACCACTTCGTCATGGTTTATCTGGATGATATATTGATATATTCCAAGAATGATGAAGAACATGCTGAACATCTTCGTCTTATACTGGAGAAGCTTCGAGAACACAAACTCTACGCTAAGTATTCTAAGTGTGAGTTCTGGCTCCCCGAAGTAACCTACCTTGGACATGTGATTTCCAAGGATGGCATTGCCGTCACCCCAGAACGTATCCAGGCTATTCTTGACTGGACTCCTCCCAAGACCGTCAAGCAAGTCCGCAGTTTTCTCGGGCTCGCTAGCTATTGCCGCCGTTTTGTCGAGAATTTCTCCAAAATTGCCAGGCCTCTGACTAATCTGCTTCACAAAGGCGTCAAGTTTTAGTGGACAGATAAATGTCAAGAAAGTTTTCAAGCACTCAAGGACAAGCTAACTTCTCCCCCGGTGCTCGCTCCCCCTGATACTCAGAAGGACTTCGTGATATATTGCGACGCGTCTCGTCAAGGATTAGGCTGTGTCCTATTGCAAGAGCGCAAGGTGATTGCTTATGGCTCTCGTCAGCTGCGTGCTCACGAAGACAAATACCCAACACATGATCTCGAATTGGCAGCAGTAATTTATGCATTGAAGCTGTGGCGACATTACCTCGTCGGTAATCGTTGCGAGGTCTACACCGATCACCAAAGTCTGAAGTACCTGTTTACTCAGCCAGACCTGAATCTTCGTCAACAACGATGGCTCGAGAAAATAGCCGACTTCAACATGGATATTTCGTATACCCCGGGCAAGGCTAATGTGATGGCCGATGCCTTGAGCCGCAAAGCTTACTGTTTTGAACTTGAGGTTCAGGTGCAGCAACCACTTCTGTATGAACAGTTTCGCAAGTTGAACCTCGAGATTGTTCCTCAAGGTTATGTCAATAACCTGGTTCTCGAGTCAAAACTCGATGCCCTCATCAAGAGTAGACAATCTCTGGCCCCTGACATTGTGAAGATCAAGCAGGACATCGCAGAAGGAAATCCCTCCTCTTTTACCATTGATGCCAATGATGGCGATACTGTGTACTTCAAGGGCCGCTTAGTAGTTCATTTGAGCCCGGCCCTCATTAACTATGGTCCGGATATCATGGAAGAATCCCATAATTCTCCCTTGTCAATCCACCCTGGCAGTACCAAGATGTATAAAGACCTTCGTCAACGGTACTGGTGGCCTTACATGAAGCAAGATATCGCTCGCATTGTTTCCAAATGTGACGTTTGCAGTCGCGTCAAAGCCGGACATCAGAAACCTGCTGGTTGGTTGCGACCACTCCCTCCTCCTGATTGGAAGTGGGACAAAGTCGAAATGGACTTCGTCACCGGTTTTCCTAAGTCACAGAAAGGTAACGATGCCATCTTTGTCTTCATCGACCGATTCTCCAATATTGCACACTTCCTACCGGTCAAGGAGACGATCACTGCTAGTCAGTTAGCACACTTGTATATCTCCCGAATTGTATCACTCCACGGTATTCCCATGGAGATCAGTTCAGACCGTGGCAGCATTTTCACCTGACGATACTGGAATAGTTTCATGGAAGCTTTCGGGACTCGTCTGAATCTCAGCACCGCTTATCACCCCCAGTCGCAAGGCCAAGTTGAACGAGTTAATCAAGTGCTGGAAGACATGCTTCGCGCTTCTGTCCTTTCTTTCGGCATGAAATGGGAGGATGCCCTCCCGTACGCGGAATTCTCGTACAACAATAGTTATCAGGCTAGCTTGAAGATGGCCCCCTTCGAAGTTCTATACGGACGTAAATGTCGAACCCCCCTGAATTGGTCAGGAACTGGGGAACGACGCTACTTCGGACCGGATCTTGTCCAAGAAGCTGAAGAACAAGTTCGCATTGTGCAAGAAAATCTCAAGGCCGCACAGTCTCGTCAGAAGAGCAACTATGACCGCAAACACCGTGAAATGAAGTATCAACCTGGTGAATACGCTTACCTCCGTGTCACTCCCATGAGGGGCACTCATCGCTTCGGTATCAAGGGCAAGTTGGCTCCTCGCTACATTGGCCCGTTCCGTATCCTTTCCAGGAGTGGACCCGTGGCATACCGGTTGGAATTGCCGCCGAACCTCTCCCAAGTCCACGATGTCTTCCACGTGTCGCAACTCCGTCGCTGCTTCAAGGAACCTATCCGCGAAGTGGAGCATGATATGATCGAGCTGCAACAGGACTTGACTTATCGAGAACATCCGAGCCGCATTCTCGATCAGTCTGAACGTCGAACCCGCAACAAGACCGTAAAGTTCCTCAAGGTTCACTGGTCGAATCACTCTGAAGATGAAGCCACTTGGGAATGCGAAGATCGCCTTCACGATGAATACCCCGATCTTTTCCTCGCTACCACTTAAATTCTCGGGACGAGAATTCTTGTAGTGGGGGAGATTGGTAACACCCTCTGTTTCTGTAACAGTAATCACCATTACTGTTGATAATTATTGTTCAAAACTTTTTTTTGATCAACTTGGTTCAGTTCAAATTCAACTTCTCTTTTGATATTGTTGAAAGTCATGTGATCATGGACCTTGGTCAACTTGAATCCAAACCATCCCAAGCTCAAATTAAATACCCTTTGAATTTGATTCAAATCAATCTTGTTCAAAATGCCTTTGATGGATTATTAAATAATAAAACCAAGTGCAAAATAAACTTTCTCCAAAAATTGTGAACTACTTTTATAAAATCACAAATATTCAGTGGACCAAATCCAAATGGGTTTGGGTATTTATTGAGTTACAGAAAATTCCAAACAATTCAAACAGTAGGTTAAAACCCTTGCTTTGGGCATTTAATAATTAAAGGAAATATCTAATGATTTTATTTTGCTGCAAAAACTTTTGTGGAACTGCTATATAGTGGTATACTAATTTTGAGGCACCTAACACATTTTACAAAAATGCAAAAGGCATTAAATTAATTACTAACAGAAAGGAAAGACAGAATAGGAAAACAAAATAGAAAAGGACTAAAACCCCGCCTAGTGCGAGGGCCCACCCCGGCCCATCTCCCCTTCCCCACCTGCCCCCGTCCCCTCCGTCACCTGCCCCGTCGACGTGGCGAGCTCGCCGTGGCGAGCTCGCCGTGGCCAGGAGCTCTGCCGTCCGCCCCCACCTCCCCTGCGCCTCGGACGCGATAAGAACGCCCCCGCGCACCTCCTGGACACGCCCCTCCTCCTTTTCCTCTCCTCCTCTTCTCGCAGTCGTCGGGGAAGATCCCACCCGAGCCGCTGTCGCCATGGCCGTGAGCTCACGCGGCCAGTGAGCTCGCGTCGCCACACCGCCTTGTCCTTCGTGTTCCACGTCGTCGTCTTCGTCTCTGAGCGCAAGGAATCAGGATCGGAGCCACTACGTCGAGCGCAAGGTCAACTTCCCCAACTCCGGCCGCCGCGACGTCACAGAGGGAATTCGCCGCCGTCGATACGCCATCGAGCCCACTGCCACCACTGCTGCACTCCTAGTGAGCTTCTACGCCTCCCCCAACTCCCCGACGAGCGGATACTGCCCTGTAGCCCATCCCGCCATTAGGGCAGCAAGCTTGCTGCCGCCAGCGAGCTCCTCCCCGCGCCCTAGCTCACGCTTTGGGCGTACCACTCGCGTCACTTCGCGCGCGATGCTTCCAGGGACCGTTTCGCGTAGTACATGGTCCAGTTTTCCGGCTGTGGCGTCGTCGCCGTCGAGCTCCCGTACTGCACCTCCGCCTCGCACGTCGCCGTCGATGATTCCGGCGACCCCAAGCCACTGCACCGCCACCAAACTCCTCCCCGTGGTCGTCCGCGTCGAATGGTACTAACCGCCCCCCCCCCCCCCCCCCGTGCCCTGTAGCATCGCCACCATCAACCTCGCCGGCGACGGGCTCCGGTGAGCACTCCGGTGAGACTGACCGGTGGGCCCCCGTCGTGAGCTAGGTAATTAGCCCTAATGACTTTGGCCCCAGTCACTGACCAGTGGACCCCCTGGCCTTTTAAATCAAATTCACAGTTTAATTATGCCCATGTGTCACTGACTACTGGGCCCCAGCTATAAGTCTTTTTAAAATAAATAGAATTATAAAAACTAGTCACTGACATGTGGGTCCAGAGGCTATTTCTGATTTAATAAAATGATTTATGTATAAACAGAGGCTGACATGTGGGTACCACATGTCAGGCACTATTTTGGATAATGTTTTCGATAATGTTCTGAATCATGTTGAATAAATAATAAAAGAAATTCAGAAAATCATTTAAATGATTTAAAACTTTGAAATTCAATAACTTTTAAACCGTAACTCAGATTCAAAAACTTTATACATGAAAATTGATCAGAAAAATATAATGAATACGAATACACTAGCCGTATGCCTATCACACCCCTCTAACACAACGAACATCGAACCGTTCCCCCTTCGGACCGACGGTCCGATAAATTGTCCGGTACTGTTAGAGTGCCCGGATGAATTTATTCTGAACACAAATGTTTCTCGGAATAGATCACCTAGCACGGATACACCCCCCTTATGTTTGTCCGGTACCCACGACACCTCCGTCTTGATCCTTCCCCCTTCGGACACCCTGTCCGGTAATCATCCGGAACCGGTAGCTCATCCTCAGATGAATTTCCGTTTTGAACAATGTACATTGCACTGCGTTAGAATACCGTTAACTTTTCGTCTGTCATATCATGCATCTGTTTGTATATGCTTGCTGTGTATTTACTGTTTTTCTTCCCCCCCTTAATCTCCGGTAGACCCCGCTGCTGTCGTCGACTACACCGCTGCTGAGGACGACTACGTCGTCGACGACCCTACTACTACCGTCGAGCTTCCAGGCAAGCAGAGCCATTCTCTTCCCCAGATATCGCCTATCTTTCCGTACATTTCTTGCACTAGGCATTGTTACTGCTGCTGCTACGTTACCATCCTATTCAATTGCATAACATGTCATTGTCACCCCTTGATGTGCCTTCCTCTATCCTATGTTGCCTATTATTATTATTATGCATTATTCAGCAGTGAGCCCTGCGCATTTTTAGCTAGGATTAGATAGAGGGCCGTGATCACTCAGGGGGGTGAACGCGGATACAAATATTATAACTGCACAGGTACGGTACAATGCAGACACCGTCTAAGGCCCCTATCTGGGTTATGCCTAGTCACCTCAAGTGTGAGCTATCAAGGAGTAATCCTTGTACTCCACTCGAGGCTGACTTTGTCTTACCGCCATAGGGTCCTGAACGGAGATTGTCCTTCAGGTAAGAAGTCGGGCGACCCAACGGTGCCCGCGAGAGGTATTGCGACGGGACGACAGGGAGGGTACGACCAGTGTATCGGTGTGCTTGGCCCCTGATCGTTGGCCGCGAGAGTTACCAAACTACGAAAGTCGAGCTCCTCCAGGACCACACGCGAGGCAAGGTAAGGAGACGGTTCACCTTGTTGGTAACCGCAGTGACTTGGTGGGACGACGGGGCAGGCACCGATGTACTGGTGGTCCTGGCTGCTGTCGTTGTCCGCGGGTCAGTTAAGTCGAGGCAACGATAACGGCTGTCACGCAGGTTAATTAAAATGCTAAATGGTTCAGTGAATGTCTTGAGTTGGCTATATGCCATGTACACACTACCTACCCGTGGGAATTACGAGTTATGGGCTCCTCTGCTTCGTAGTGTCGTTCGAGGGCTCTTCAGACGTCAGCAGTACTGCGGGCTGATTGCCGGGAAGTGGTGTTGTCTTATTTGCTCGCGCGATGATGTCTTATTTGGTTTTGCTTCAACTTCACCGGCCAGTCACGCACTGTGCAGGAGTACGTTCGGGTTGGGGTCCAAGGCTCGGCGTACTTAGGATTTAGACCGGCGGATGGCCTCTCTGTTGATTTTGAAAGATGGGCTATGAAGTGTCGGATAGCCTTGGTGGAGCGTTCCCTAACAAGGTTCCCGCCACCCTGGAGATCCGTGCGTGTAGCGTAACACAAGTGCACCCCTGCAGGGAAGATTAATCTATTCGAATAGCCGTGTCCACGGTAACAGGACGCTTTATGCTGAAGCTGGATCTTACCACTAGAAACTATTATTATTAAACTGTATGGTTCCGGGTTCTCTTCCTCGCGGGGATGTCGAGGAGGTGAACTCGGAGGCATTGCTAATTATTACAACTTATTATTATACAATGCTGCAGCAACTTCTGCTGCATTGTTACTTTATGCTTTATATAAACTGTTGGCTGATTCTTACCTCATGCTGCAAGACATCGTCGGAAGATGCTAGTCTTCGTTAGGCCTAGCTTCTTACCCTTGCTCGGGATTTCTGTCTTTCAGTCCACTATATACAGCCTCTTCTTTCCGTTGATACAATGCATAATGCTTAGTAGCGGACGTAAGACTCGCGGGTATACTAGATACTCACCTGCTTTATTTCCTTTACTGTTTTGCCTGATCGGCCGCTGCAGCCGACGTTGGAGCCCAGGAGCAGGAGTACCCCGGGGGCGCCTACTATGACGTTGAGTTCCCCGTTGACCAGGATTAGTTCGGTGGATCTCAGGCAGGAGGCCTCGCCTTTTCGATCTGTATCTCTGATGTGATTTGTGCTAGCCTTCTTAAGGAAAAACTTGACTAACTATGTCTGTACTCAGATATTATGGTTTGTATGACTTATGTACTCGGGTCCGCGTGACCCCCTTTATTGTAACATATTTCTTTATCCTTTTGTGTTTAGTGTTGTGCTGTGATATTATCACCGTGGCACCCTAATCTCAGTCGTGTACCCTGTGTGTATGATTACTGTACACGGTCTGATTTTGGGGGCGTCACAGTATCGTTGATCCGGCCGAACTCTCGAGCAGTGACAAACTCAGATAGTCGACTCCTGGAATAGACCGGTTGTGAGCGAAGTGTCATGGTGAACATCCTCGTCGGCACCCCTTGAATGGTGACGAGACCTGGCGGTAACTGATGGTCATGTGTGTGTAGTTTACACCCCTGCAGGGTTAACAAAACTATTCGAATAGCCACGTCCGCGGTTATGGACTACTTGGAACATGTACATGATTATTAGACAACTTGAATGGATACTCTAAAACTCGCAAGATAAGTGTGAGTGCTATGGCGTGCTTTCTCGTGGGGAAGTTGAGGAAGTATCCATAGTGGTGTATTGGTTGGAGACATGGTAGTGGACTCGTGTACGCTTCTTACCTGAAGTCTGGTACTCGTAGTACAGGACTAGCCAAGTCAAAGCTGGCACTTCTGCATGTTGAAACCCCACCTCCCTTTACCTTGAAACTTGAGCATGAGTAGTATAGTTCTGATGTAAGTCTTGCTGAGTACGACTTTGTACTCACGTTTGCTTATTCTATGTTTTAGATGGAAACCCAGACCCCGATGGAGTGACCTTCCTGAAGCTCGACGTTGACTAAACTAGTATAGTTCCAGACAGCAGTCTGGTCCCTCTTGGAAGGGCATGTATGTTTACAAGGCTTCTCTAAGCCATTTGTGAAACTTGTCTATACTCAGACCTAATTTACTTCCTTTGTTTGATGTAATGATGGATCATAGTCATATGATCTTTGTGCTCTATGTGTAAGTCAATAAAGATATACTTTGTAGAGTTCATGTGATGAGTACCTGTTGTTTACACTAGACATGTATGTTGTGTGTATGATTATAATGTGCATGTCTTAGTGTGGGGTTCGATAGATTAAGTTGTGACTGGAATTACATACGCACATTCCGGGTCCCGACAGATCAATTCTCTGGTGCTGGAGATGATGCTGCTTTACACTTAAATAATTTTGTTGAGTTATGTGATATGCAAAGATATAAAGAAGTAGAAGGTGATGTAGTTAAGCTCAAGCTTTTTTCCTTTATCTTTGTGGGAAGGAGCTAAAATCTGGTTTCAATCTTTGCCTAGAAATAACATAGATTCTTGGGATAAGTGCAAAGATGCTTTTATTGGGAAGTATGACCCACCTGCTAAAATTATCCAATTGAGAAGTAATATTATGAATTTTAAGCAATTAGATAATGAACATGTTGCCCAAGCTTTGGAAAGTATGAAATCTCTTGTTAAGAAATACCCTACACATGGTTTGACTACCTGGATGATTATCCAGAGTTTTTATGCAGGCTTGAACTTTACCTCGCGGAACCTGTTAGATTCGGCCGCGGGAGGAACCTGTTAGATTCGGCCGCGGGAGGAACCTTTATGTCAACTACACTTGGTGCTACCACAAAACTTCTCGATGAGATGATGAGCAATTATTCTCAATGGCACACGGAACGCGCTCCAACAGGTAGGAAGGTAAACTCGGTCGAGGAGATTACCTCCCTAAATGAAAAAGTTGACTTAATTATGTCTCTACTTACCAAGCAACCCTCTATTGATCCTCATGATGTTCCTTTAAATTAGTTGGTTGCTCAGGAACAAGTAGATGTGAACTTTATTGCTAGAAACAACTTAACCAATAATGCTTATAGAGATAATTTTTCTAGTAATCCTAGACCGTTTCCATCCAACTATGGGAACACCAACACTTGTCCTAGCAACAAGAACCCCACTTCTGAACTAGAAAATATGCTCAGAGACTTTATCACTACCCAAAAAGCCTTAAACAAGAATGTAGAAGAGAAATTAGCGAAGTTAGATAATCTCTCTTTGAAGGTGGATAGCTTAGCCCTTGATGTTGAGAGTCTAAAAATTAGAACCTCTCCCCTTGAGGAGAGGAAGACCACTCCTATTAGTGCTATCCAATTGGAAATTAATTAAAATATTAGGATGATGGCTAAACTTAAAGAAAGATGGGCTAGAGAAAAAGAGGAAGAGGATATAATTAAGAGCCTTCCTACACACCACACAGTTTCCACTATCCAAATTGTTGAGGACACTCAAACTATTAAGACCCAATGCACTCCTAGTCCCATTGGACCTATTAATGGTGATGCTAATACCTCGACCGTAGAAGAAGAAACTCCTATGAACATAGAGGGTTTCAAACAAATGAGCTTAGATGACAGTACTACCACCTTTGATAGTAGTGATATTGATTTTTATAATTGCACCCTCTCAGAAGTTATTAGCTTGCTTCACAAAATGTATAGAGACCCCCACACTAGCACACTCAATCTTGCCTTCACAGAGCATATCACAAATTCTCTCATCAAAGCTAGGGAGGAGAAGCTTAGGTTAGAAGCCTCCATAACTAGGAAGCTAGATCATGGTTGGGACCCTATGATTAAAATTGAATTAAATAACTTCTCTTGCTATGCTTTATGTGACGTTGGATCTAGTACCTCCGTCATGCCCAAAAGAATGTATGAGATGTTTGAATTGAAACCTTTTGGTTCTTGTTCTTTTGGTGTTCGTCTCGTTGATTCTTCTGTCAATAAACCTTTGGGGAAGATCGACGATGTCCTTATCATTGCAAATGACAATTATGTTCCTGTTGATTTTATTATTATGGATATAGAGTGTGAACCCCTATGTCCAATTATTTTGGGACGTCCTTTTGTTCGCACTGTTGGTGCTGTTATTGACAAGAACGAGGGGAATATAAAATTTCAATTCCCTCTCAAAAAGGGGATGGTTCACTTCCCTAGAAATAAAATCAAGTTACCTTTTGAGTCAGTCACACGGGCTAGCTATTCTCTTTCTCTTGATAAAAGTTGATTCTTCTTTTGCCTTATGCCTAGCTTAAAGGCGTAAAAGAAAGCGCTTGTTGGGAGGCAACCCAAGATGTTTTTACTTCTGTTCTTAGTGGTCCTGATGATTGTTACTACTGTAGAAACATCATCCTATCTTTATTTTCAAGCTTTGTGCAAAGTTCTACCCTCTTATGATAAGGGAAGCAAAAGTTGTGACATGCTGTCCAGGAAACAGATTCTGTCTTCTTGACGGAAAAAATTGGAACAAATCACGAGTTCATATTTTTGAGCTGAATGTTTTACAAAACCATGCTCCATACAATTGTGAAACTTTCATATGTTTTGAGTTTTTTTATTTGAGTTGCAGAAGTGCCCCGAAAAAATTCTCTACTACCTGTTGTTCTATTTTTCACAGATTCTGCCAAGTTTTGCCACTCCTTACTTTTGCAAACCTTAAGCTTGCTTTTTCTTTGCAAAAACCTTTTGGAAATCTTGAGAAACAGTAGCTATTCAAGAATATCTTTATATTGATTGGGGAGAATTATTTTATTAAGGGTACTAACCTCTCTAATTAGCTTATGATGACTTATGTATGAAGGGAGTTTTCAAGTGTGCGATGGAAGATGATGAAAGAAGATCCGGGAGTGTCAAGTGTTCAAGCTTGGGGATGCCCCCATGCATCCCCAATAAATATTCAAGGAGACTCAAGCGTCTAAGCTTGGGGATGCCCCCAAGCATCCCCTTCTCCATCAACAATCATCAGTTCGTCCTTCGTCTCACTATATTTTATCACTTCATGCGTTATGTGCTATGCTTGGAGCGTCTCTCTCTTAGGTTTACTTTTTAGTTTTCTTTAGCTTTGCTTTCTATTCATAACAAGTTAGACCCCAGCTTACTTTGTGTGGGAGAGAAACACGCTCCACTCCAATCTAGAACACATCATAGGATTTTTCATGCTTATCTTTTTCTGTTGTGTGTTCTTTATCTTTTCGTAGCTACTGCCATGTTTAGTTTTAGCCTTAGTTTGTCTTAAGCACGAGCCTTTTCTTTTGTTTAGTTTGTTGCTGGAACTCTCTTTAGTTTTTATGTTTATCTTGTTAAGAGAGTTGGTTGTTGCACTGAGTTGTGTCTTGTCTTGAAAGTAGGTAATAGAGGTTGCTATTTAATTTTAGTAGTCACTTGCAATAGTTTTGAGGTATTGGTGTGAGTAATGTTTGAACTTTTGGTTCCAAGAGCTCTAGCCTATTAGTGATAGGTATCATATTTTGGGAAATCAGTGTTTATTTTCAAAACCTACAAAAACTAGTTGAGAACTCTAGCTACTAGATGGATTGCTAATCTTTGGAGGGATCGGATATTAGAGTACACTCACGTACCATGAGTCGAGGATGCGCAAGGATAAACAAACCCCCATACACTCCTCCTCGGGGTACTTGTCTCTTTGTGAACCTCCTTATTAGATTGAGAGTTACCGATAATAAGTGCATGACTTCTTCGGACTAATGTAAGTATTGAAACTTGACACTTCCACCTGCTAATATTTTCTAGCCTCTCCCATGCCGTGCATTGCCTTTATCTCACTTTGAGAGTTGGCGTCCACCTTCGCCGGTACATCCAAACCCTTGGCATGGTACGCTCTATCATCATAAACCTCCTTATATCTTTCCTCAAAACATCCACCATACCTACCTATCAAGACATTTCCATAGCCTTTCCGAGATCTATTTCCATGCAACATCCACCTCTTTATGACTTGATCTTCATGTCATACATGTTCCTGCTACACTGCAGAGGCATACATTGAATACATCATGATAGCTACATCTTCTTTATGATTTGAGTACCCTGTAAAGTGTGAAAGACATTCTATACCCTCTTGTAAAATAGAGTGTTTCCCTGAGTGAGGAAAATATCCCAAATTGGAAAAAATAAAATATCCCAAAGAGGGCAAATGAGAGTTGAATAGAAAGAGCCATTGAGGCCACCAAAAAATATAAAAAAGAAAAAAAAAGAGAAAAAGAAAATAAAAAGAGAGAAAGGGTAAACACTACTATCCTTTTGAAAGATCCACACTACTAATCCCTCTTATCCTTGTACTCCATTGAGATGATCATTCATGCATATAGCTATGTGGGGACCTTCACACTAGAAATTGGCTTGCATATTACAAGGATGAGCCTCCTCAAAAGAGCTCTAGGTCTTTATGAGTGAGCAAGTTAGATGCACCCCTACTAGTTCCATTGGAGAGCTTTTCTTAGCTCATATGTGCATCCGTTGCATGGCAATCCCTACTCCTCACATCATATCTATCATTTTGCCTTCTCACCTATGATTGTCCTCATTGATGTGAGCCTCTCTCACCCTTTTTGTCTTCCGCCTCCGGCATATTTCTCTCTTTGCCATCCTAAGTGTCAACTTTCGTGCCTACGCTCATCCATTATATGAGTGCTCAAAGTACCGAAAAGGAGTAGATCAAATTCACTTGTACCTGGCTAGTGGTCTGGGGACGAGTCAAGATAAGATTCCAAAGAAGACCAAGTGTGAAACTTTAGTAGATTGAGTTCTCAACAAAAATACTTTTTTTCTCATATTCCCTATCCCTCTTCTTGCACGAAAACACCATTTGGAGACATTCGAGTCACGGACAGCGAGAGCTCTTGCACCTAATGTTCTTTTGGTTATTGTTTCAATGCTAATATAGACTCTTTCATGTTATGACTTGAATTGAATCACATAACTTGATTGCTTTACTTTTAAAAGTTCTTATATGGTTGCTAGCATGTCACCACAGAAATTATTCTTGTTATCATTTACCTACTTGTGGGCACCCCGGACTATATGTCCGAAGCGACCAGCTGTGTATACGGTCATGCTCCCATGATCAGTTCGCATGACACACAACTCGACATGGATATCATAGTCTCAATGTTCATACAATACCGAATACAAGCCATACATTAATAAAGTCTTACATTGCCTCATCGGGCTCAAATAGCAGCGGAAAAGCAAAAGCAACAAGGGTAGGGGCGATACAATCCACAGGGTAGATCAGAGCATAACACGTCCTAGTATTCGCCGGTAGCATCTTCTTCATATACCTGCTCCTCCAAGCCTGGCCGATGGAATAACCAGGGACAAAGCGGTGAGTACATACAAAGTACTCGCAAACCACCTAAAGAAAGAAACAAAGTTTTGTACAAGAAAATAATGGGATGGCTATATGGTGGAGTTTCTCATAGGGGTTTCCTATCTACTCAATATTATTATTAAGTTGGCAAAGTTTTAAACTTGGCAAGTTTTATTCCCCACATTGTATTTGGATAAGTCAAGTCCAACCCTTTTTCAACTATAACAACACCATCATCGCGAACCATAAACTCAGTACCGGCTTTCTCATCTATTCCCCACAAAGTGTGGCCTCACTAGCTGTCCATGACCGTGGACTCCGGCTACTCGAATAGATTTACACTCTGCAGAGGTTGTACACTTTACCCACCACATTCGATACATCCGCCGTGTGTCCCCACGGATCGTCATACTTCAGTATGCGGGTCTCGGATAATCGACCTTAGCTTTCCCCTTGTCTGCCCTAGTACAGGTGAATCCGCCCCTTGCGTACTGCATGGAATTTCCGTGTGACAGGGCATGCTCCTCTTGGACCCAAGCCTGCACCGTAGTCGAAGAGTACCAAGGTTCCTTCCGACACTAAGCCTAGCGAATTTCACCCATCGACTTCGAGGGCTATCGGATTCGTGGAATCACGCATCCATGTGTAATTATAGGACCCCCGTACTAAGACAAACAAGCTTCCAACTAGCCCTGTCCCATACCAGAGTATAGTGGTTGTACTGTAATGCTAGATTTTGGCGGCACAAATAGAGAGTCCCTCCAGACTTTGTCCATGTCCGACGATGTTCCACAATCCCGGCTATACCACCTTCTTAGGTGAATGCCGTACCAAAAGAATGAATTATGACTTTCCAAGTTGTTATGTAATGCTAAATACTAGAGCTGGGTGATGGTCTCGACAGAATGCCGGGATCATCGGGGTTCTACTTAGCTTTTCCCAATTAGGTAGGCTATGGGGTGGTGTGGAGTTTCTCTAATACAACTAATACAATCCCAAACCATATGAATATAATACTAGCATGATACAATATAAATGATACCAAGAAAGTAAAAATGGGTAATGCGGAGTTTGAGTATTGACGGTGGCTTGCCTTCCTCGACGATGTACCCTGGATCGGCTTCTTCGGTGGCAAGGGAGGAGTCTTCACCTGCAACGTACGGCGTATCGTCTACACGTTGTGGAAGAAACAGATTCACCATTACAATTGGGCAAAACAAACAAGGCACACAACACTCAACTTTACTATCAAACAGCTAGTAATTAAGAGTATCATTTGTACTAGCATTGAGATACTAAATCAATCACTTCAAAGTTAAATATCAAAACAGGGCATTGGAATAAATTTAATAGGATTACCACAACAAGATTTTATTAAGCAATTCTTAACTAGAGTTATATTAAGTGATTTACTAACAACTTATTAACTTGTTTTAATTCCATAACCAAGTTCATAGCAATAACATTCTGACCACATGCTAGTTTAATATTAAACTAACAATAAAAAAAGTACTAACATAAGTTACAAAGGGAATAACTAGCAATAGTAATAATAATAATAATAATAATAATAATAAAAAGGTCACAAATTTATTTAGTCCAAATAATATTCTACACACACAGAAAAATCAAGAATAAACACAGGAGTAAATAAAAATCAACATTACATTTTTAGGGTTTACATGGAATTGATTAAAACTATTATTAGCTGCTAAAAATCACAATTAACTAGTTTAAACTAAATCAATTAATTTGACACTGCATAAAAATTATTCTAAGTAAACAGAAAAATAAAACACAATTTTCTAAACCACACAAAAATTATTTCACATTTTTCTGAGCTATGGTTATTTGTCTAGAATTATTTTAGTGATGCAGTTTTTAAGAAAAAGGAAAAAAATTTACAGCCGGCCCATGGGTACTGGACGTACCCGGGCACAGTCTCTATTTTTTTTTTAAACGGGCCGAGCCCAGCGCAGCAGTAAGGTTTTTTTTTAAACGAAAGGGTATGAGGCTCCCTGGGCCGTTAGATCTCGGAAGATCGGACGGCCAGGGAGCTTTCTTCCAGCTCGGGCCGGCTGGGAGCTCGGGAGAGCTCCCATGGCGTCCAGGGGGGGCGGCTGGCCTCGCCGGCGGCTCTCCGGCGGCCGGCGGCCTGCGGCAAGGGGCGGCGGAGGTTGGGGGGCCCCTGGGGGTTCCATTTTTGCACAGAAAAGGGGCATGCAATGCGGAAACAATGGCGGCGCTCGTGGTGACAGTACGGGCTCGAGCGGCTCACCGGGGGTTGTTCCGGCGACGGCGGGCGGCGTGGAGGGGCGGCGGGCGTAGAGGACGGCGAGACGGCCCCGTTTTTCAAGAATGCGGCGGCCGGGAGCGACGAGGTTTACGCTGAGCTCGGGGTAGACGAACGAGGCGGCTGCGGCTTCTCCGGCTCGGGGTCGTCGGCTCCTCTAGGCGGCGGCTCCTTGCCGGTGCAGCTCCGGCGTGGGGCGGGAGTGGAGAGGCTCGCCGGCCTCTCCCTCCTCTCCTTCTTCTTCTCCCTCCTCCTCCTCCTTCCTTCTTTCTTCCTTTCCCGCTTCCTCTTCTGTTTCTTTTCTTCCTTCTACTCGGGATGGTGTGGCTCGTGTGGGGTGGTGCTGGTGAGTGGAGTGAGGTGAGGAGGGGCGCCGGGGGTGGGATTTTATAGCAGGAGGGAAGAGGGGGTGCGGGAGCGGGAGAGGCGAGCGGAGGGAGCGGCTTCTTGTCTACTGGCCAGTCCAAGCGGTGCGAGGGCTTGCGTCACCGGGGAAGCCTGGGGTGACGTCAGGAGAGGGAGGGTGCAGTGCGGGCTGGGGGAGAGAGAGAGAAAGAGAGAGGGAGAGAGATGGGCTGCGGCCCAAGTAGTGTAGGTTTCCTCTCTTTTTTTTGTACTGCTAGCAATTGTGTTGAAAAATTCTACTTTTGTTTTTATTAAGTTTGAAAAAAAAATCAAAACCAAAACTTCCAAATACTTTTAAAACTTACAGAATTATTATTATAATTGTTTTTGGAAATTATAGAATATTTAATGAAGTTAATAATATTATCACTATTATATTAAAAGCAAATAATCATTTAGCACAAATTAAATATTCTAATTAAACATCTTTTGCTATAGAGATATTCTCAATTATTTAAATAGTGAATTTTCATAAGGACAAGCATTTATTTGGGAGACATTTTATTGGCTTTAATTATTTATGGGTCACTAAATGTGGTTGTTTGAGGTTTGGTGCTGTGAGTTTGTACCTCTATTTAGGTGGATTCTTTAGTCAAGGAAAGGCACATCATGAGGAAAAGCAAAAATTAAGCACGGCAAGACAGGGCATAGAAATCAAGGCAAAGCATAGCCAAACAAAACAAGTAACAAGCAGGTATGACATGTCACTTTTACTAGTATCACATCTCAACCAAGCAAAGTTTCTGTTACCCCTAATTTTTGGCTACTCTAATAACAGGGTAATAAAAGTCGGGATGTGACAGACCTTCCCCCCTTAAAAAGAATCTCGTCCTCGAGATTCACAAGCTAGTGAAGAGATGCGGAAACTCGCGCTTGAGGTAGTCCTCCCGTTCCCAGGTGGCTTCCTCCTCTGTGTGGTTTGTCCACTGGACCTTGTGGAACTTGATCGCGCGCTTTCGGGTGACTCGGGTGGCTTCTTCTAGGATACAAAGGGGTGTCTCGCAGTACGTGAGATCCTGGTTGATGTCCACCGTGCGATGATCGATGTTTTTGAAAACATCGGGCTTGTCCGGAACCTCCAGACATTTCCGGAGCTGCGAGACGTGGAAGACATCGTGCACATCGGATAGCTTTGCTGGCAGTCTCAACTGATAGGCAACTTGACCTCGTCTGGCTATCACATCAAATGGTCCGATGTATCGGGGTGCTAGCTTTCCCTTCACATGGAATCGCTGCATTCCTTTCAATGGGGTGACTCGGAGATACACAAAATCTCCGACTTCAAAAGTCACCTCTCGACGCTTGGGGTCGGCATAACTCTTCTGACGAGACTGAGCGGTCTTGAGACGCTCACGAATCAACTGGACCTGCTCTTCGGCCTCTTTCAGAACATCTGGTCCGAAAATCTTCCCTTCTCCGGTCTGAGACCAGTTCAGGGGTGTGCGACACCTCCTCCCATACAGAGCTTCAAATGGTGCCATCTGCAAACTCGACTGGTAGCTGTTGTTGTAGGAGAATTCTGCATAGGGCAAGAAGTCCTCCCACTTGGAACCGTAGGCTAGAGCACATGCGCGGAGCATATCCTCTAGTATCTGGTTCACTCGCTCAGTCTGGCCTCCAGTCTGCGGGTGATAGGCTGTGCTGAATGCGAGCTTGGTTCCTAGTGCCTCCTGGACTTGCTTCCAGAACCTCGAGGTAAACTGGGTACCTCGGTCTGACACAATCTCCTTCGGAACTCCGGGTAGGCATACGATCCTTGACATGTACAATTCTGCCAGCTGGTCTCCACGATAGGTGGTTCGCACTGGGATGAAGTGCGCTACCTTGGTGAGTCGGTCGACGATGACCCAGATAGATTCATGACCTTTCCTCGACCTCGGTAGACCTGTGATGAAATCCATACCTATTTGTTCCCACTTCCATTCAGGAACTCGGAGTGGTTGCAGCAATCCTGCAGGTCTCTGATGCTCTGCTTTCACTCTCTGGTAGATGTCGCACTTGGCGACATACAAGGCAATTTCACGCTTCATACCGTGCCACCAGAACAAGTCCTTCAGGTCTTGATACATTTTAGTCCCTCCAGGGTGGATGGAGTAAGGTGTATCGTGAGCTTCCTTCAGGATAGTGAGCTTCAACTCGTTCATGTCGGGCACACACAATCGACCATCGAACCAAAGAACTCCTTCATCATCTATCGTGAACTTCGGGGCCTTGCCGAGGGGCATCTTCTTCTTGATTCCCTCGATACTATCGTGTCCCTTCTGTGCCTCCTTGATTTGATCAAATAGAGTCGGAGTCAGCTCGAGATGAGCTAGAAAACCGGGTGCAACTAGTTCCAAACCCAGCTTCTCCAACTCCTCGTGCAGAGCTGGCTGCGTCTCCCTGATCATCGCATTAAGTGTGCAGGGCTTGCGGCTGAGGGCATCTGCTACCACATTGGCCTTGCCAGGATGGTAGTGAATCTCGAGATCGTAGTCTTTGATCAACTCGATCCATCTCCTCTGCCTCATGTTCAACTCCTTCTGTGAGAAAATGTACTTCAGGCTCTTTTGGTCTATGTATATGTCGCAACGGTGACCCATCAGGTAATGTCTCCATCTCTTGAGAGCAAGCACAACAGCGGCTAGCTCCAAGTCATGTGTGGGGTAGTTCAACTCGTGCGGCTTCAACTGTCGTGACAGGTACTCAATCACCTTGCCCACTTGCATAAGAACGCAACCCAAACCAATCTTTGACGGATCACAGTACACATCAAAACTCTTGGTCAGGTCAGGCATCGTCAACACTGGGGCGGATACCAATCTCCTCTTCAACTCCTGGAAACTGGCTTCACACTTTTCCGTCCACACAAACTTCTGGTCCTTCTTTAGCAGCTGGGTCATGGGTCGGGCGATGCTGGAGAAGCCTTCCACGAACTTGCGGTAGTATCCAGCTAGTCCGAGGAATCCTCTAACTTCAGTCTGAGTGGTCGGAGCTGTCCAGTCTATGACGGACTGAATCTTGGCGGGGTCGACGGATATGCCTCCTTCTGACAATACATGTCCCAAAAATCCGACTTCTTTGAGCCAGAACTCGCACTTGCTGAACTTGGCGTACAACTGGTGCTCACGCAAAGTCTCGAGGACTAAGCGCAAATGATCGGCGTGCTCTTCTTCGGTCTTGGAATATATCAGGATGTCGTCAATGAACACTACCACAAACTTGTCGAGATACCTCATGAAGATCTTGTTCATGAGATTCATGAAATAGGCCGGGGCATTGGTAAGTCCGAAAGACATGACAGTGTATTCGAACAAACCATAGCGGGTCGTGAAAGCTGTCTTGGGGATGTCCGACTCGCGAACCTTCAACTGGTGATATCCGGTCCTTAGATCGATCTATGAGAAGACTCGGGCTCCGTTCAACTGGTCGAACAGATCCTTGATCTTGGGGAGCAGATACTTGTTCTTGATGGTAACTTCGTTCAGCTTACGGTAGTCCACACACATGCGTATGGTGCCGTCTCTCTTGTCCACAAAGAGAACTGGCGAACCCCAGGGTGAAGCACTGGGTCGAATCAGTCCCTTCTGGAGCATGTCATTCAGCTGTTTCTTCAACTCAACCAGTTCTTCAGCATTCATCCGGTAGGGTCTCTGTGCAATAGGGGTTGTGCCAGGCACTAACTCGATGATAAACTCGATATCCCGATCAGGCGGCATACCGAGTAGCTCCTCCGGAAAGACGTCCGAGAATTCACACACAACCTTCACCTCCTCAAGTGGTGGCACCGAGACACTCTGATGACAGAAGGCTCGGGCAGTCTCTTCCTTGTCGGTGTACTCTATCTGAACTCCATCGGCACTTGTGAGACTGATTGTTCTCTTAGTGCAATCTATTCGGCCTCGATATCTGGACAACCAATTCATGCCAAGTACCACATCTATACCCTCTGTCCCTAACACGATCAGGTCAGCTGGGAACTCAACTCCATGAATTGCTATGGGAACTCCAGAACAAGCTAAACTGGCTCGGGTTTTGGATCCGGGTATTTTGGACTATCATGGGCCTCCTCATTTCACTAGGTGACAACTTACTTCTATCCACAAATGTCTTCGTAACAAATGAGTGTGAAGCACCAGAATCAAACAATACTTGAGCAGGTACTGAACTAACTGGAAACGTACCCAAGATAACGTCTGCTGCCTCCAGGGCTTCCTCGGCTTGCACATGGTTCAGACGTCCCTTGGCGGCGTTGGGCGCACCGCGCTGGACATTGTTGCGGCCAGGGTTCCCTCTGGCTGGTGTTGGAGCATTGGGGCGTGGGGCAGCATTCGCCTTATTGGTGCAGGTAATGCCGTAGTGACCCTTCTGGCCACACTTGAAGCAGATCACATCTGATGCAGGGTCGCGGGGAACTCCGCCTGCTGGGCGCGGAACTCCACCAGGGCGAGCAGGAGCATTGGGGCGTGGCGCTGGGTAAGGGCTCCTCTGAGGCTGGGGTGCTGGCCTTGGTGGCTGTGCTGGACGCAGTCGGGGGTTGCTGGATCCACCCTGTTGCATCATGCGGCGCTTGCGGTTCTCAGAGGCCGTCTTGAGCTTGCCCTCCATCATGATAGCAGCGTCGGCAAGAGACTCAAGATCGGGGAACTGCATAGCCACCAGGACAACCTGCAGCTCATCGTGCAATCCATCCAGGAAATGGTCCTTTCGCTTCTCCTCGGTGTCCACCTCCTCCGGGGCATACCTCGACAGCTGGGTGAAGCGGTCAAGATATCCAACCACAGTCATGCCTCCTTGCTTGAGGTGGCGGAACTCGTCCTTCATTCTCCTGATCAGTGCAGTCGGGATGTGCGCCTTCTTGAACTTCTCGGAGAACTCCGCCCAGGTGAGTACTTGCCCCGCAGGAAGACGGGCACGCACTCCTTCCCACCAACTCCTTGCGGTGCCGGTGAGATAGTGGGTGGCATACAGGACCTTCTCGTTGTTGCCAACAGCGGCGACATCGAAATTGTTCTCCATGGTGCGGAGCCAATCCTCAGCATCCAAGGGCTCCTTCGTCTGCGAGAACACGGGCGGGTTGGTGTTCTGGAAATCTCGGAGCCGAGACCTGGGCTCCTCATTCCCACCATCTCCTCCGCCTCCTTGGTTGGCATTGGTGGCGGCCTGGACTAGCTGCTGGAGTGCAGCCATGTTCGCCTGGCGCTCGTCACGAGCGGCCTGGCGCTCCTCCATCAGCAGTCGCAGAAGCTGCGCCATGTTCGGGTCGGGTGGTGGCGGTGGCGCATCACCGGATCCACTTGGGTTGGCGTGGGAGCTCCTCGGCATCCTGAGGTTGGTGCGCAAGATAAGAGGGAATTCAGTCTACAAGGGGAGGGGGGTAAGTTCCTAACAATCTATTTATCACACACAAGCAAGACTTACAAAATAGGTAATAATCATGCAACTAGCAATCACCACATGGCAGCATAACGATAGCACAAGTCTCATACATAATCAAGTCTTACAGGTAACCAACCACACATGCAACGTCTCACGCCAATCTCCAAAAGGGCATCCTACAACTAACGACGCCGAGCTCATCCTCCTCGCGATCATCGATGAAGTCCTCATCATCGGTGTCCGGAACCTCCTCGTACTCCTCATCCATCCAGTCCTCATCATCACTGATATGAGCGTTCTCACCCTTCTGGATGTCCTCGCCATCATCCAGGGCATCAATCTCCTCCTCCAAGTCGTCGCACTTACGCTTCAGGCTCCTGTTCTTCTTCTTCAGCATCTTGTTACTCTCCTCCAGACTGGCGACCTTGTCCTGCAGCTCCTTGATAATCTTTTCCCTAGTCTCCAGCTCGATGGGGGCGACGGGGGCGGGACCATCGGTCTGGAGGTTGTAGTCATGCTTGACCCGGACCTCATCCAGCTGAGCCTGAGTCAGAGCCAGGTGTGTCTCTAGACCGAACAAGTGGTCCTTCAGGACTGGGTGAAGCACACCAGGAGTGGGATCTCCCTCACCATCGCGCATCCCATAGTGACGGAACCGCGTGGTACCCAGCTCGTACTGGTGAAACCTCACCAGGCGAGCAATCGCCTCCTGGCAAGCTCGGCCCAGACCCTCCTCCCAGGTATGAGCGTACACTGTGAAGCTGATAGGATCCGACCGTGGAGTCACCTCCGAACCTCGGAGCTCACACCGCACAATCAGGCGGAGCTCGGTGTCCTCCCCATTGGTGATCTGGAAAGCCCTGAACTCCGCAGCAGGGCGGTGAACGAGCGCAAGCAGATCCATCTGATCCTGAGCAAAGGGCGTCTTCCCAGCCTGAGTCAGCTGGAGGTGGTGCACAGGAACTCCAGCCATCTACAAGTTTTAAGAGTTTAAAGTAGATGACAAGTGTGCAAGATTTTAACATAGTAAAACATTTAATAGTTTACTATAGAGGGGATAAGAGAGGTAAGCATTCTATACTATGCATTTGACCATCTCTTTAGTTTAGAAAATAGTTTTTGATTTCCCCCCATCCTATCTACCGACCAACCTAACTAGGCTGCTATGGTCTGAACAGAGGCTCTGATACCAAGTCTGTGGGCACCCCGGACTATATGTCCGAAGCGACCAGCTGTGTATACGGTCATGCTCCCATGATCAGTTCGCATGACACACAACTCGACATGGATATCATAGTCTCAATGTTCATACAATACCGAATACAAGCCATACATTAATAAAGTCTTACATTGCCTCATCGGGCTCAAATAGCAGCGGAAAAGCAAAAGCAACAAGGGTAGGGGCGACACAATCCACAGGGTAGATCAGAGCATAACACGTCCTAGTATTCGCCGGTAGCATCTTCGTCATATACCTGCTCCTCCAAGCCTGGCCGATGGAATAACCAGGGACAAAGCCATGATTACATACAAAGTACTCGCAAACCACCTAAAGAAAGAAACAAAGTTTTGTACAAGAAAATAATGGGATGCCTATATGGTGGAGTTTCTCATAGGGGTTTCCTATCTACTCAATATTATTATTAAGTTGGCAAAGTTTTAAACTTGGCAAGTTTTATTCCCCACATTGTATTTGGATAAGTCAAGTCCAACCCTTTTTCAACTATAACAACACCATCATCGCGAACCATAAACTCAGTACCGGCTTTCTCATCTATTCCCCACAAAGTGTGGCCTCACTAGCTGTCCATGACCGTGGACTCCGGCTACTCGAATAGATTTACACTCTGCAGTGGTTTTACACTTTACCCACCACATTCGATACATCCGCCGTGTGTCCCCACGGATCGTCATACTTCAGTATGCGGGTCTCGGATAATCGACCTTAGCTTTCCCCTTGTCTTCCCTAGTACAGGTGAATCCGCCCCTTGCGTACAGCATGGACTTTCCGTGTGACAGGGCATGCTCCTCTTGGACCCAAGCCTGCACCGTAGTCGAAGAGTACCAAGGTTCCTTCCGACACTAAGCCTAGCGAATTTCACCCATCGACTTCGAGGGCTATCGGATTCGTGGAATCACGCATCCATGTGTAGTTATAGGACCCCCGTACTAAGACAAACAAGCTTCCAACTAGCCCTGTCCCATACCAGAGTATAGTGGTTGTACTGTAATGCTAGATTTTGGCGGCACAAATAGAGAGTCCCTCCAGACTTTGTCCATGTCCGACGATGTTCCACAATCCCGGCTATACCACCTTCTTAGGTGAATGCCGTACCAAAAGAATGAATTATGACTTTCCAAGTTGTTATGTAATGCTAAATACTAGAGCTGGGTGATGGTCTCGACAGAATGCCGGGATCATCGGGGTTCTACTTAGCTTTTCCCAATTAGGTAGGCTATGGGGTGGTGTGGAGTTTCTCTAATACAACTAATACAATCCCAAACCATATGAATATAATACTAGCATGATACAATATAAATGATACCAAGAAAGTAAAAATGGGTAATGCGGAGTTTGAGTATTGACGGTGGCTTGCCTTCCTCGACGATGTACCCTGGATCGGCTTGTTCGGTGGCAAGGGAGGAGTCTTCACCTTCAACGTACGGCGTATCGTCTACACGTTGCGGAAGAAACAGATTCACCATTACAATCGGGCAAAACAAACAAGGCACACAACACTCAACTTTACTATCAAACAGCTAGTAATTAAGAGTATCATTTGTACTAGCATTGAGATACTAAATCAATCACTTCAAAGTTAAATATCAAAACAGGGCATTGGAATAAATTTAATAGGATTACCACAACAAGATTTTATTAAGCAATTCTTAACTAGAGTTATGTTAAGTGATTTACTAACAACTTATTAACTTGTTTTAATTCCATAACCAAGTTCATAGCAATAACATTCTGACCACATGCTAGTTTAATATTAAACTAACAATAAAAAAAGTACTAACATAAGTTACAAAGGGAATAACTAGCAATAGTAATAATAATAATAATAATAAAAAGGTCACAATTTTTTTAGTCCAAATAATATTCTACACACACAGAAAAATCAAGAATAAACACAGGAGTAAATAAAAATCAACATTACATTTTTAGGGTTACAGGGAATTGATTAAAACTATTATTAGCTGCTAAAAAGCACAATGAACTAGTTTAAACTAAATCAATTAATTTGACACTGCATAAAAATTATTCTAAGTAAACAGAAAAATAAAACACAATTTTCTAAACCACACAAAATTTATTTCACATTTTTCTGTGCTATGGTTATTTGTCTAGAATTATTTTAGTGATGTAGTTTTTAAGAAAAAGGAAAAAATTTTACAGCCAGCCCATGGCTACTGGACGTACCCGGGCATAGTCTCATATATATTTTTTTTAACGGGTCGAGCCTAGCGCAGCAGTAAGGTTTTTGTTTTTTAAACGAAAGGGTATGGGGCTCCCTGGGCCGTTAGATCTCGGAAGATCGGACGGCCAGGGAGCTTTCTTCCAGCTCGGGCCGGCTAGGAGCTCGGGAGAGCTCCCATGGCGTCCAGGGGGGGCGGCTGGCGGCCGACGGCAAGGGGCGGCGGAGGTTGGGGGGCCCCTGGGGGTTCCATTTTTGCACAGAAAAGGGGCATGCAACGCGGAAACAATGGCGGCGCTCGTGGTGACAGTACGGGCTCGAGCAGCTCACCGGGGGTTGTTCCGGCGACGGCAGGCGGCGTGGAGGGGCGGCGGGCGTAGAGGACGGAGAGGCGGCCCCGTTTTTGAAGAATGCGGCGGCCGGGAGCGACGAGGTTGAAGCTGAGCTCGGGGTAGACGAACGAGGCGGCTGCGGCTTCTCCGGCTCGGGGTCGTCGGCTCCTCCAGGCGGCGGCTCCTTGCCGGTGCAGCTCCGGCGTGGGGCGGGAGTGGAGAGGCTCTCCGGCCTCTCCCTCCTCTCCTTCTTCTTCTCCCTCCTCCTCCTCCTTCCTTCTTTCTTCCTTTCCCGCTTCCTCTTCTGTTTCTTTTCTTCCTTCTACTCGGGATGGTGTGGCTCGTGTGGGGTGGTGATGGTGAGTGGAGTGAGGTGAGGAGGGGCGCCGGGGGTGGGGTTTTATAGCAGGAGGGAAGAGGGGGTGCGGGAGCGGGAGAGGCGAGCGGAGGGAGCGGCTTTTCGTCTACTGGCCAGTCCAAGCGGTGCGAGGGCTTGCGTCACCAGGGAAGCCTGGGGTGACGTCAGGAGAGGGAGGGTGCAGTGCGGGCTGGGGGAGAGAGAGAGAAAGAGAGAGGGAGAGACATGGGCTGCGGCCCAAGTAGTGTAGGTTTCCTCTCTTTTTTTTGTACTGCTAGCAATTGTGTTGAAAAATTCTACTTTTGTTTTTATTAAGTTTGAAAAAAAAATCAAAACCAAAACTTCCAAATACTTTTAAAACTTACAGAATTATTATTATAATTGTTTTTGGAAATTATAGAATATTTAATGAAGTTAATAATATTATCACTATTATATTAAAAGCAAATAATCATTTAGCACAAATTAAATATTCTAATTAAACATCTTTTTCTATAGAGATATTCTCAATTATTTAAATAGTGAATTTTCATAAGGACAAGCATTTATTTGGGAGACATTTTATTGGCTTTAATTATTTATGGGTCACTAAATGTGGTTGTTTGAGGTTTGGTGCTGTGAGTTTGTACCTCTATTTAGGTGGATTCTTTAGTCAAGGAAAGGCACATCATGAGGAAAAGCAAAAATTAAGCACGGCAAGACAGGGCATAGAAATCAAGGCAAAGCATAGCCAAACAAAGCAAGTAACAAGCAGGTATGACATGTCACTTTTACTAATATAACATCTCAACCAAGCAAAGTTTCTGTTACCCCTAATTTTTGGCTACTCTAATAACAGGGTAATAAAAGTTGGGATGTGACACTACTCGAGGACGAGCACGAAATAAGCTTGGGGATGTTGATACGTCTCAAACGTATCGATAATTTCTGCTCGCTCCTTGCATGTTTTTCGTGATATTTCTATGCTCTAGATACACTTTCACACATTTTTTTATCATATTTGGACTAATCTACTAAATCAGTGCACCCCAGTGCCAGTTCCTGTTTTCTGCTGTTTTTCTACTTCAGTTTTTCCCCATATAAAAAGTGCTCCAAAAATCTGGGAAAAAATAGATAAAAATCAACGTGTCGGAAGCCTCCAGAACCCCGAAGGAGGGCCAGGGGGCCACCACCAGGAGCCTAGGCGGCCACCTGGCGTAGCCACGGGCCTGGCCGCGCTAGGGGGCGACTGGACCCATGGTGCCCCCCTTCGCCTATTTATTCTCCGCCACGGGAAACTTCCGAAGATAGAACCCTATTTCGCAATCTCGCCTCTTTTCTGCCGCCTTCGCGCTTCCAAGATCGGGAGAATCGTCATGACCCTTCTTGTCACCCTGCCGGAGGGAGGATCGACCTCCGGGAACTTCTCCTCCACCATGGATGCTTCCCGGATGTGCCGTGAGTAGTCTACCTTGGACCATGGGTCCATGATCAGTAGCTATGTGATGTTCTCCTCCCCTCTTTGTTCTTCATGGTTTAGACCTCGTGAGCTTCCCTACATGATCGAGGCACATATGTAATTCTTCTAATGTTGCTATGCTGAGCTTGATAGGATCTGATGGATTATGAGATTATGTTCAGATCGTCATAGAGTAATATATTTGGTTTTTATCTCTTATATTTTTGTTCCTAAGTAATTCTTGCATGTTCTCCGTTGCTGTTTATTGCTTTGGCCAAGTGGTAGGTAGTAACTCCAAGAGGGAACGTTATGCTCGATTGTGGGTACAAGCCCCCTGATGACACGCTTGAGTCACAGAAACATGAGTCCAGGGGATGTGTTGTTGCCACAAGGGGGAAAACAATGGTGATTGTAACCGCGGTTGCAAGGATTGTTTACTTTACACAAAGTTCTATTTAATGTAGTTGTCTGTTGCTTTCGGTTTACACTTTGGGTGGGGCTCGCAACTTAATACCAGCGAGATGTTCTGGATAGATTAGTAGTAGATGCAGATGGATTTCGGTCTACTTATTTTGGCGTACTGCCCATGCTTATGAGCCTCTTCCTTTCTTTTGTAGCATAGTTAGCATTGTAGTGCGTTTATAATCCTGTCAATTTCCCATCTGTAATTTGTTACCTCGCATAGCAGTTTTATCTTCTTTTGGGAGAGAGACATCACTAGTGAACATCAAGGGATCCCAGTCCATATTCTCATCACTCTTTACAAGCTCATTTCCTTTTCAGTATTTACTTTCAGTTTCTATCATTATCATTATCCCTTATGTGTTTATCCTTTGTAAACAACAAGACCGGAGAGATTGACAACCTCTCAGAACTTCGTTGGGAGCAAAGTTAATTGTGTTGTGTGCAGGTCCTCGTCAGGTGCGCCGCTGACACCTACTTATCATCGCCGGAGTCCTACGGGAGACAAACCCTATCCTCTACATAGGGGAAATTTTCAGCTATCCTACATATCACCTTCCACTTGGGGTAACCAACGAAGGGCGAGAAGCCATTACCACTTCCATGCCATCAATTGCCCATCTGTAATTTTTTCACCTCGCATAGCAGTTTTATCGTCTTTTGGGAGAGAGACATCACTAGTGAACATCATGGGACCCCGGTCCATATTCTCATCATTGTTTACATGCTTATTTACTTTTCCGCTTTTACTTTTAGTGGCTATCATCATTACCATTATCCCTTGTGTTTTGATCCTTTTTAAACAACAAGACCGGAGAGATTGACAACCTCTATGAACTTCGTTGGGAGAAAAGTTATTTGTGTCTGTGTGCAGGTCCAGGTGAAGTAAGCAACCGAGAGTTGTGAACGACGCCATTGTTCTCTTCACCACCTACTTATCATTATCGGAGTTGTACTGGTCGATCTCAACCTTGGTGTCTTCACCAAGGGAAACTTGCCACTACGCCGCATCTCACCTTCTACTTGGGGTAACCAACGAAGGGCGAGAAACAATTATCATCTCTCGCGTATCAACATCCAGCACCATACAACATCGCAGGTTGAATCATCGTTCTATAGAACTTGCCTTTTAGCTTTTGTGGCACTATCCTATCACAGAGAACACCAGAAGCTTGGCGCCACTTGAGCCATCCAACTTTTATTCAATGGCTAATGTCTTCATCAATATCACAATCCTTCTCCAGCATTGACCCCAAATATCGAAAGGTGTCCTTCTGAGGTACCACTTGCCTCTCAAGCCTAACTTCCTCCTCTTCCCCATGGTTAGTAGTAATAAAACCGCACCAAATGTACTCAGTTTTAGTTCTACTAAGCTTAAAACCTTTCGATTCCAAAGTCTGTCTCCACAACACCACATTGCCTCCAAAGAGCATACACCATTGGATGTCCCCTTGTATATCCCACGTGACCTCATCCATCACCAATGCCTAAAGATAAGGGCTCAAAGCTGACCCCTGGTGCAGTCCTATTTTTATTGGGAAGTCATCAATGTCGTCATTGCTTGTTCGCACACTTGTCACAACATTGTCGTACATATCCTTGATGAGGGTAATGTACTTTGTCGGGACTTTGTGTTTTTCCAACGCCCACCACATGACATTCCGCGGTAACTTATCGTAGGCATTCTCCAAGTCAATGAACACTATATGCATGTCCTTTTGCTCCTCGTATCTCTCCATAAGTTTCCGTACCAAGAAAATGGTTTCCATGGTCGACCTCCCAGGCATGAAACTAAATTTATTTTTGGTCACGCGTGTCATTCCTCTTACACGGTGCTCAATGACTCTCTCCCATAGCTTCATTGTATGGCTCATTATCATAATCCCCAGTAATTAGTACAACTCTGAACATCCCCTTTGTTCTTTAAGATTGGTACTAATACTGTGACGCCCCCGAAATCGGACCGTGTACAGTAATTATACACTCAAGGTACACGATCGAGATCAGGGACTCACGGTAAGATATCACAAGACAACTCTACAAATAAAATAAAACAAGTTGTTTAATATAAGCGAGGGGCCATGAGGGCTCAGATACAACAGCTCGAGAGCACAAATTTAGCGGAAGCAATAGTATCTGAGTACAGACACAATGTACACATGATCTTCCTTCAGAAGGCTAGCACAAAAACAACAACGATCGAAAAGGTGAGGCCTCCTGCCTAGGAACCTCCAAACTACTCCTGGTCGTCGGGGATCTCCATGTTGCGGTGGTCGGCATCGGGGATCTCCTGCTCCAATACTCTAAGGATCCAACGTCTGATGGTAGCAACCGGTCGGGTATATAAAAAGGGGGGGGAAATAAAGCAAATGTGAGTATCTAGCATACCCGCGAGTCTTACGTCCTCTACTAAGCAATTATGCATTTGTATCAAATGGAAAGGGGAGGCTATATATAGTGGACTTAAAGGTATAAAGTCAGAATAAGGATGAGAATATAGGCCTATCTAAGACTAGCATCTTCCGACGATTCTTGAAGCATAAGAAGAGAATACCCAATAGTTCATATATAGCATAAAGTAAAAATGTAGTAGAAGTTGCTGCAGCATTGTATAATAGTAAGTTGTAATAATTATCACTTATAAATGCCTCCGAGATCCCTTCCTCGACTTCCTTGTGAGGAAGAGAAACCGGAACCAACAATTTAATAGTAGTAGTAGTAGGCTCTAGCTTCATCATAAAGCATCCTGTTACTGTGGACACAACTATTCGAATAGATCATCTTCCCTGGAGGGGTGCACTACTGTTCAGCCTGCACGCTCGGATCTCCAGTGTGGCGTACACCTTGTTAGGGAATTACCCACCTAGGCTATCCGACACACCGAGGCCCATCCTATGACTCATCAGAGAGGTCCTCTCCGGTCTGAAGTCCTAAGAGCAAGGGGGTCTTGGGCCGTCGCCACTCGCTCTTCGGGTCGGTGTGAGGTGGGAGATCCGAACACCACATGTGACGATCAGTCCCGGCCACAATGCTGAACTGGACGTATTTCAGAGCTTTCGAATAAGACCACAATGCGGAGGGCCCACACCGTAATACCACGTGAAGGTAGTGCGTACAAGCATGTGCGACCTCTCAAGTCATCCACCTGAACCATTAGACATTTTATTATTATCTCACGGACAATCGTTATCGTTGCCCGACTAGTCAACACAACGAACAACGAACAACAGTCAGGACCACCAGTGCATCGGTGCTTGCCCTGTCGTCCCGCCAAAGCTATTCGGTTACCAACAAGGTGAACCGTCTCCTTACCTTATCTCGCGTGTGATTTTGGAGGAGCTCGACTTTTGTGGTTAGCATCTCACGGCCAACGAGCAAGGACCAGGCCCACGATGGTATCCGCCTGTCCTGTTGTCCCGATACAATACCTCTCGCGGGCACCGTAGGGTCACCCGACTACATACCTTTAAGGACACCTGTTGATTCGAGTGCCTACCATCAAGTGAAACTAGGAGGAATCACCCTCGAAAGTACACTTGAAGAGGTTCGACCAAGACATCAGCGGAATGAACTAAAGAGGAATATCCTCGTATCATCCCGGTGGTGCTACGCTACTGAGCCGGCGCCGAGAGTGAAATACGAGTCCATCCACTCGTAAGTTAAACTTGAAGAGACTCGGCAGAGTCTAGCCGTTGTAGGTTCCCTTGAGCGTCTGTTCTATACCGTACCTGTTGCAGTTATAATAATTTATACCCGCGTTCACTCCACAGAGCGATCACGACCCGCTATCTAATCCAAGTTTACTAACATGGCGCAGGTCTAACTTCTGAATATTGCATAAGTGATAATAGGCAGCATAGGATAAAGGAAGATACATCAAGGGGCGACAATGACAGGATATGCAACGAATAGGAATGTAACATAGAAGCAGCAGCAAATGCCTAGTGCAAGAAATGTATGGAAAAGATAGGCGATATCTGGGGGAGGAGAATGACTCTTCTTTTCTGTAAGCTCGACGATAGGGGTACGTTCATCAACGAAGTAGTCGTACTCGGCAACGGTGTCGTCGGCGGCAGTGTCGGAGTCTAACGGAGAATAAGGGGGAAGGAACAATAAATACAATGCACACAATGCAAACACAGAAAAAGGACATGGTTATTGAACTATACACGACGTTCTAACACAGCGTTAAGTATATCAGGCGGAGCGGGGATTTATCCGGTGATGAGTCGTCGATACCGGTGGATTACCGGACAGATGATCCGGAGGGGAAGGTTCCATGTCTTCAGTGTTAGAAACATCTGTCAGACATGTGGATAGTGTATCCATGCTCGTCGACCCATTCTGAAAAACTTTCATATTCAGAACATTTTCATCCGGAAAGTTTTACCGGCTCGGTCGTCTAACAGGCAAATGAACCAGAGGGGAGATGTTCCATGTTCGATCGGTTAGAGGGGTGAGGTGGGTATATGGGTGGCATATTCGGATTCGTTGGATTTTTCTGATCAACTTTTATGCATAAAGTATTTTCATCTTATTACGGTTTAAAATATATTGAATTTAAAAGTTTTATTCATTTTAAAACATTTTGTGGAATTACTTTTATTAATTGTTCACCATTATCCAAAACAGTATTTTGACTGGTCAAACTTACAGGTGGGGCCCAAGTGTCATTGTCTCATTTCTGGATTACTCTCTAATTTGGCTAAGTCTTGGAATTTTTGTCTTAAACATCAATTAGCTGTTTTCGAAAGGCAACGGATTTGGTTCTGCTCATCCGATTATTTTGAGGCCAACATCAACTCTGAGCACTTTTCTATGATCTACAGCGTGGTACAAGTTTCATTCATGTTAGATTTCATTTTCCTAATTAAATGTTTGCTGGAGAAGTGCTACTCAATGTTAACTTCAGAAATTGGTTAAAGGTATCAACTTTGCATTGATGATGCCATTAATCTATAGGTCTAATTGAGATGATCCCTATAGTTGCTTTGTGCTACAACAAGAGTAAAATTATGTAATGCACTTAATTCGCATGAAAGATCGCCATAGCTTGTTCATCAAAGGCTTTAAAGTAGCTATGACCCTAATCTGATTTTCTGTCATTTTCTTTTGACAGAAATGTGTGTTTTGTGATTTTTATAGGAATTAATCCTAGCATATACTGGACTTGGTCCAATGGAATAAATTGAAGCTTGATACATATACTTTTAGTTCATTTAAATTTTGGATATTTTAGGACAGGTTTGTATTTGTTTTGTTGCTGGTTTAGTTGCACAAAATGTTGGGTTCAGCAGTAGCAGTGTCAATTCAGCAGCGGCAACAGTTAACAGCTGCAGTAGCATACAGCAGGAGGGACAGTAGCGCAGCTGCAGCGGCGCCCACGAGCAGGCAGCGCGCACTGGGTGTGGAGGCGTGGCCACGGGCGGCAAGGCGGCCACGGGCGTGGCGAGGGAGCGGCCAGGGTGGCCAGGGGGCGTGGGGCGCATGGCCAGGGCGCCAGGTGAGCTCGCGCGGAACCAACCCCGGCCATGGCGGACGGCGGAGCTCGGTAAAGGGGAACGTCGGCTACGGAGTTAGAGGGCGGCAAGGAGCAATTGGCGGTGGTTGAGATGCTCACCAGGAGCGTGTCGAGGAGGGCAGCGGGCTTGGGGAGGCACATGCGACATCGAATTGAAGGCGAGGGGGGCGGTGGCCGTAGGCGCCGGCGAGGACGAGGGCATCATTCACGAAGCTCTCCAGACCGATTCCACGCACGGGGTGATGAAGCCAAGGGTGGCGATTCAACTGGACAAGGTGGCATGCTCGGGTTTGACCGTTGGCCACGGTAAAGGCGGCGAAGCGGCCAAGAGTGTTCGGCGATGACGACAAGAAGGCCATGGCGGCACATGGGTGTGCTCGATCCAGAGAGAGGGAGGCTCGAGGGGGAATGGGAGGGGGGCCAGGTTAGTGGCGACCATGATGGCCTCCGTCGCACGATGGCGGCCATGGCATCGCTGCTACAGCGGAAGGTGACCGGGTGGGCCGGCCTGGGTTGGCTTGGCCACTTTGTGCTGGGCCGGCTTGGGAGGGGGGAAGGGAAATGCCCTGGCCGGTTTTTAGGTTTTCCTTTTTTTCCTTCTTTCTATTTTTGTTTTCATTAATGTTTCCATTTTGTTTTGTTATCATTTAAGTTTTGTAAAATATTTCCTTTGCTCCACTATTAGGGTGACATAGTACAACCCTGCCACAAAATGTTTGGCCCAAGAATAAAATCATTTGAATTTTTGTTTTATTTAAATGGGATTAAATGTAACTAATTTGACATTGTTTTGATTTGATTAAATTAGTAAAACATTTTAATAAACTCCTATTTCATTTTTATTAAGGCCTGTTGATTATTACGCATTTTATAAAACTGGTTCCACGATGTTTCGTTGAACATTAATTGCCACATTGTTTTGGAATTTTTTAATCGGGTTGAATTTGAACAAGCCATCATCAAGGATGATCATTATTAGCATAATCATGATGACTTGGCATTAGATAAGATGATCACTGTATTGTGACACCCGGGGTGTTACAAATATACTCCGCCTCCATTCTTCAGGCATCTTGTTTGACAGAAAAATGAGGTTCAAAAGCTTGGTTAGCTTTGTCTCCAAGGCCTCTCCACACCACGATGGAGATAAAGTCAGGGACCATCGCCTTGCCTCCTTTCATCCTTTTTAAAGCCTCCTTGACCTCGGCCTCCTGGATTCGCCGCACAAAACGTCTGTTCATCTCATCAAAGGAGTCATCCAGCTCAATGGTAGAGCTCCCGTTCTCCTCATTGAACAACTTGTAGAAGTCTTGCCTCCATCTATGCGTGATCTCTTCGTCCTTCACAAGAAGTTGATATGTTCATCCTTGATGCATCTCACCTGATTGACATGCTCGTCTTCCTCTCTCGGATCTTGGCCACCTTATAGATGTCCCTTTCACCTTCCTTCGTGTTGAACGCTGGTAGAGGTCCTCATATGCCCGCCCCTAGCTTCGCTCACAGCTCTCTTCGCTGTCTTCTTCGCCACCTTTTACTTCTCTATGTTGTCCGCACTCCTATCGAGGTATAGGCGTCGGAAACAGACTTTCTTCTCCTTAATAGCCTTCTGGACATCCTCGTTCCACCACTAGGTATCTTTAGCTTCGACTCTACTACCCCTGGTTCCCCAAACTCCTCTGAAGCTATCCTCCGGACGCAGGTCGCCATCTTTATCCACATATTGTTTGCATCACCTCCTTCCTCCCAAGGGCCCTCCTTCATGACCCTCTCCTTGAAAGCCTGAGCCGCCTCCCCCTTGAGCTTCTACTAATTCGTTCTAGCGACTTTGGTGCGCTTATCCCGCTGGACACGAATCCGAAAGTGGAAGTCAACCACTACAAGCTTATGTTGAGCGACAACACTCTCTCTAGGTATCACCTTACAATCTAGGCAAGCACGCCTATATTCTCTTCTTGAGAGGATGAAATCAATCTGGCTAGAGTGTTGTCCGCTACTAAAATTCACTAGATGAGATTCTCTCTTTCTAAAGAGGGTGTTATCTACGATCATGTCGTAGGCTAAAGCGAAGCTTAAGACATCTTCTCCCTCTTGATTCTTGCAGCCATATCCAAAGCGCCCATGCACCCCTTCAAAACCTGTGTTAGATGTGCCCACATGGCCATTAAGGTCTCCTACAATGAAGAGCCGCTCGGCAATAGGAACACTCCTAACCAAGTCCTGCAGGACTTCCCAGAACTCCAACTTGGTGCTCTCACTGTGGCCTACTTGCGGGGCATAGGCGCTGATAACATTGAGAAATAGGTCCCCAATGACCAGCTTGACCAGGATAATCCGATCGCCTTGCCTCTTGATGTCTAGCACTCCATCCTTGAAGCTCTTGTTGATCAAGATACCCACTCCATTTCTGTTCGCAGTGGTCCCCGTGTACCATAGCTTGAAACTGGTCTCCTCTACCTCCTTCGCCTTTTGTCCCTTCCATAGCTTGGTTTCTTGGATGCATAGGATATCAACACCTCTCATGACCGCTGCATCCACTAACTCCCGCAACTTACCTGTCAGGGATCCTACGTTCCAACTACCTATGCGAATCCTCCTAGGCTCGGCTAGCTTCCTTACCCTTCGCACTCGTCGAGTCAAATGCAAATACCCTTGCTTATTTTTCACTACACCGGGGCGACGATATAGCGCGCCACTAAGGATGCGACGACCCGATCCTTGGTCAATTGTCACCATAAAAAAATAGAAAGAAACAAAAGAAATAAAATAAATAAAAAGAGAGAAAGGGGCAACACTACTATTCCTATTAAAATATCCACACTTGTGCTTCAAAGTAGCACTTGTACTTCATAAAGATTTTTTTTTTCATATCATTCATGCATAACTATGTGGGGACCCTTACACTATAGAACTTGGCTTGCATATTCCAATAATGAGCCTCCTCAAAAGAGCTCTAGGACTTCGTGAGAAATCGAGTTGGATGCACCCCCACTAGATCCATTGGGGAGCTTTCATACTCATAACTCATTTGTGCATTCGTTGCGTGGCAATCGCTACTCCTCACCTCATATCTATCATTTGGCTTTCTCTCGCCTACGATTGTCCTCATTGATGTGAGCCTTTCACACTTTTTGACTTACTTTCCCCCATCATTAATTTTATTCTCTTTGTCATTCTAAGTGCCAACTAATATTTCTCACTCTCATTAATTCCATGAGTGCTCAAAGTCGAAAAGGAGAGGATCGAATTGACTTGTACCTGGCCGAATGTCTAGCGACGAGTCATAATAAGATTCCAAAAGAGACCAAGTGTGAAGTTTAGTAGATTGAGTTCTCAACAACTACTAGTAATTTTATGCTCTATACCCATCTCCCACTTTCTGCACGGCAACACTGATTGGAGACATTCGAGTCACGGACAATGATAGCGTTTGCACCTTTATGTTCTTACTTTGCTAGTTTCAATTAAAGATATAGACTATTTATTGTTATTATCTTGACTTGAATTGCATATCTTTCTTGGTCTACTTTAAAGTTTAAATATTTTTGTACATTAAAGTTCAAGTCATGTGACAAATGAATGCTCCCTCATCCTTGCAGGAAAAGGGGGCTTCTCATATGCTGTGGAAAAAATAGGATCAACAACATTAATATTAATAGGTAATTCTTTGAAGGGCTTATGATGTTGATCCTCCTTCTCTTTGGAAACATTAACGTGAGAGACAAATTCTTTACAAACATAAATTAGAAGCTGGGAATCAAGACCAATCTTAGCACAAAAGGTATTACAGTAATCAGTTTTCACATAGCTCTCAATGCAATCATGCTCATAGTTTATAACAGGTTCATTACCTTTATCAATCTCGCAATATTCAGTATTTTTCTGGATCCTTTTGTTTAGACCCCATTTAGATTCAATGATTTTGTTTGAGAATGCCCCGCTAGAAGACGCATCAAGGAATCTCTATCTTGAAGAGAAAGTATTACATAAAAATTTGTAAGAATAATATCCTTGGGGAGATGATGATTGGGACATTTGACCATTAGGGATTTCAATCTCCCCCAAGCTTTGGCGATACTTTTTCTGTCAGGAGACCAACAAATATAAATATACTTCATGTCTCGATGTATTGCATGAAGAGGATAAAACTTTGCATAAAAGAGAGGCATAATCTCTTGCCAATTTAATAGATGAGAGTTATCGAGAAGCCTATTGATACGTCCCAAACGTATCTATAATTTCTGCTTGCTCCATGCTTCTTTTGGTGATATTGATGTATGTTTCGATGCACTTTCATATCATTTACAACATATTTTGGACTAACCTACTAATACAGTGCCAGTTTTTGTCTGTTATTGTCCGCGCATTTTAGGAAAAGGACAAATATAAAAGTGCTTGGAAAGTTCCATAAAAAATATTAAAACAGTATCCATAATAGAAGACTCTGGAAGCCCACCTGGTCGCCTGGGCCAGGGGGTGATACGTCCCAAACGCATCTACAATTTCTGCTCGTTCCATGCTTATATGGGGGAGTTTTCTACATGTTTTGCTACACTTTCATAATTTTGTCAACATATTTGGACTAACCTACAAACTTAGTGCCCCAGTGCTAGTTTCTGTCCGCTGTTGTCCGTACATTGCGGGTATGTACCAATATTTAAAGTTCTCGGAAAATTCGGGAAAACATATATAAAAAATCAGCGCAAAAGAAAACTCCAGAAGCCCGAAGGGTAGCCACAGGGGGGACACCCCAATCCTAGGCATCCTGGGGGAGGCCGCACCAGGGACCCTCCTGGCAGGGTGGGACCTCCCACGGTGCCCCCTTCGGCCTATATGTACCTCTCGTCCCGAAAACCCTTGGGAGGACCTCTGTTATGCCATTTTCACCACTGTTCCCTCGCCGCGGCGATCCTGAGATCGGGATCGCCCAAAGAACCTGTCCCGGCACCCTTCCGGAGGGAGGATTGATCTCTGGGAGCTTCTCCACCAACATGAGCGCTTCCCGGATGTGCGTTGAGTAGTCCACCTTGGACCATGTGCCCATGACCAGTAGCTATGTGATGTTTTCTCTCCAATCTTGTGTCTCAATTCTCAGCCCTTGTGATGTGCCCTACATGATCAAGGCATCTATGTATTAGTTCTGCTATTGCTATGCTGTATTTGCTGGGATCTGATGAATTATGAAATTATGTTCAGATTGTGATGTGTAATATATTTGGTTTACCTTTTATGTTTTAGATCTTGATTATTCTTGCATGTTCTCCATTGCTATTTATTGCTTTGGCCAAGTAGTAGATTGGAACTCCAAGAGGGAGCGTTATACATGATTGTGGGTTCATGCCAACTGATGTCTAGCTTGAGTGATAGAAACATGCGAATAGGGGTTGTGTTGTTGCCACCAGGGAGAAAACAATGGTGCTTGTAACTTTGGTTGCAAGGATTGTTTACCTAACGCATAGTTTATTAATGTAGTTGTTTGTTGCTTTGAGTTTAAACTTTGGGTGGGGCTCGCAACTTAATACCAGCGAGATATTCTGGATAGATATCGCAAGGTGGATGATTAGTGAGTAGATGCTAATGAATAAACGGTCTACTCGTCTCGGCGTGCTTCCCATACGATTGAGCCTCTAGCTTTATTGTAGAAAAATTAGCATTGCAGTGCGTTCATAATTCTGTCAATTTCCCAGCTGTATTTTGTTCACCAAACATAGTTATTTGTCATACTCTGGGAGAAAGACATCACTAGTGAACATCATGGGACCCCGGTCCATATTTGCACCATTGTTTACACCTCAACTATTTACTGATTTTATTTCCTTTTCGTTGCAATCATTACCACTATTCCCGCTTGTGTTTTGATCCTTTGTAAACAACAAGACCGGAGAGATTGACAACCTATATGAACTCGTTGGGAGAAAAGTTATTTGCTTTTGTGTGCAGGTCCATGTTAAGGGAGCAATATCTTTTTAGACAGCACGTTGCTCGTTTGACCACCTACTCGTAGCATTTGGAGTCCTCCTGGATTCGATAAACCTTACCGTCCTCATGTAAGGGAAATTTTCTACTATCTACATCTCAACCTTCCACTTGGGGTAACCAAGGAGGAGCGAGAAGCCATCAAGCTAATTTTTGGCGTCGTTGCCGTGGACTCCAGTCTAAAAGATAGGGGAGTTGCACGCTATCTTTTACCTTTGCTTTTTAGTCTTCTAAGTTTACTTTTTAGTTTTTTTTGCTTTTGAGTCTTATATAAAAAACCACAAAAAAATTAGTTACATTGCTTTTTCTTGTGTGACTTTATGAAAAACCAAAAAATTAGTTTCTACCTCTTGTCTTTGTCTTCCTCTACCTACTGATGCCATCCTCACCATGGGTGTGTGATACGTCCCAAATGTATATATAATTTCTGCTTCCTCGATGCTTATTTGGGTGACATTGCTATGTGTTTTTCTACACTTTCGTACCTTTTTACACATACTTGGACTAACCTACTAACTCAGTGCACCCAGTGCTAGTTTCCATATGCTGATGTTTGTGCATTGCAAGTATTTAACAATATTTCCAGTGTCATACAAATTCCAAGAAAAAATATATAAAAAATCATCGTTCCAGAAGACTCTGAAGCCCCAAAGGAAAGCTGGAGGGGGGCCACCCCCCTCCTAGGCAACCTCCTGGCGCGGCTAGGGGTGGGGCCACACGGTATGGCCGCCTAGGAGGAGGGAACCTTCCCTGGTATCCCCTTCGACCTATATTTAACCCTCGGGATAGAAAACCCAAAAAATACCCCGCATCGCGAATTACACCTCTGTTCTGACGTCGCCGCGATCCCGAGATCGGGATCGAGAGAAGACCTCTTCTCGGCTGCGCCCTTCCAGAGGGAGGATTGATCTCCGGGAGCTTCTCCACCACCATGAGACCTTCCCGGATGTGCAGTGGGTAGTCCCCCTTGGACCATGGGTCCACGAACAGTAGCTATGTGATGTTTTCTCTCGAATCTTGTGCTTCAATAGTTAGCCCTTGTGAGTTGACCTACATGATCAAGGCACATATGTAATCTTTATGCTATTACTATGCTGTGTTTGTTGGGATCCAATGGATTATGAGATTATGTTTAGATCGTGATGAGTTTTATATTTGGTTCGCCTTTTATATTTTGTTCTTGAGTAATTCTTGCATGTTCTCCTTTTCTTTTTATTGCTTTGGCCAAGTAGTAGATAGTAAATCCAAGAGGGAGCGTTATGCTTGATTGTGGGTTGATGCCCCCCGATGTCTAGCTTGAGTGACAGAAATATGAGACTAGGGGATGTGTTGTTGACACCAGGGAGAAAACAACGGTTCTTGTAACCACGGTTACAAGGATTGTTTACGTTACGCAAAGTTTGTTAATGCAGTTGTCTATTGCTTTGGGTTTACACTTTGGGTGGGGCTCGCAACTTAATACCAGCGAGATATTCTGGATAGATATCTCAAGGTGGATAATTAGTGAGTAGATGCTGATGAATAAACGGTCTACTTGTCTTGGCATACTTCCCATACTTTTGAGCCTCTAACTTTCTTGTGGCATAATTAGCATTGTGGAGTGTTTATAATTCTGTCAATTGCCCAGCTGTAATTTGTTCACCCAGCTTAGCTGTTTTATCGTCTTTTGGGAGAGAGACTTCACTAGTGAACATCATGGGACCCCGGTCCATATTTCCACCATTGTATACACCTCCGCTCTTTACTTCTTTTATTTCCTTTTCGTTGCAATCACCATCACTATTTCCACCGTGTGTTTGATCCTTTGTAAACAACAAGACCGGAGAGATTGACAACCTCTCTGAACTCATTGGGAACAAAGTTATTTGTTGTTGTGTGTACGTGCCGGTTAAGCAAGAGATTTCTATTTAGACGGCGCATCACTTACTTCACCGCCTACTTGCAGAACTTGGAGTCCTACTAGATAGATAACCTTGGTATCTCCACCGAGGGAATATTGCTCCTAGCTACATCTCAACCTTCCACTTGGGGTAACCAACAAGGGGCGAGAAGCCATCAGTGCGGAACCACCCAAAGATGGTAGGATGGATACTTTTCACTTGGATCGTCTCTTATATATTTGTGCTCGCGCTAATAACCCAACCGACTTTGTTGAAGGAAAATCATTGGATGATCACTCTCATTATACGAGACACCGCCTATCCCAGAAAGGGAAACACTTATGGGATCAAATAAGAGTTTCTTATTGCTATGCTGAATCTTTGTGCCACATTTATGATTTTACTTGTTGTTCTAAAATAGATCGTAAACACTTTCCGTTCCAGTGTGAGTTTAATGAAAATAAGATCCTATCTTCTTATGCTAAAGGTGTTTATGATTACTTTGATGGAAGAGTTTGTCGCTTTAAGGGTGCCTATGAGATTGCTTCTTTGATTGGAAAGTATTACGATACTATTCACAAGTTCGAAAACTTTGTAGTTCTTGCTAATTGCTTCGAGAATTATACTTACAATGCTTATATTGAGGGTTTTAAAAATAAAAAAAATTCTGCCCAAGAATAGGCCAATGATTTATATGATGAGGAATCCTATGATTCCGAGGACTTAATTGAAACATCCCTTTCTTAAGAAGTTGAGACTTGTTATGTTTTTGGCCAAGATCCCAGTATGTATGATGCTTACGAAGATGAAATTTCTATAGTCCCTTACGTTAAGCATGAAATTCTTTCTATTGCACCCATACTTGATTTTCCTATTATCCGTTGGAATTGTCTGAATCATATTCCGAAGAACTTTTCTCTTATTAAGGATCATAGTAATGGGTTGTATTTATCTTGTGTTCCTAAAGACCGTGTTGAAAACTATACACATGAGTTTGTAGGTGATGAACAAAATGCTTTATGTGATAGTTATATTATTGATGTTGTTCATGATACTACCGAAAATTATTTTGAGAGAGGAAAGTTTGGTTGTATAAACTGTCATGTTAAAAAAACACCTCTCTTTATGATGAAAGTTTTGAAGTTGTTCTTGTTTTACCTTCCTATGCTTGTTACTTTTGTGCGTTCATGATTTATTTATTTACAAGGTTCCAAGGAATATGAAGTGGGTTAGGCTTAAATATGTTTCATATTTTCTTCTTGATGCTCTCTTTCGCTTCAAATCCTTATTCTTATGTGAGCATCTCTTATAATCCTCATGCCTAGCTCAAAGCCATAAAAGAAAGCGCTTATTAGGAGGCAACCCAAAATGTTTTTACTTCAGTTTTAGTGGTATTGATGTTTGTTACTACTGTAGCATCATCATTGTATCTTTATTTTCAAGCTTTGTGCCAAGTTTAGCCTCTGATTGCAAGAAAAATCAAAAGTTGTGACATGTCCAAAAAACAGAAACTTTTGCTCCATTGCAAAAATTCTTAAAAATCACCAGATCATCTTTTTGATCTGAATTGTTTTGAAAATATGCTCTATACAATTGACTTTCTGCCATCTATTCTGAGTTTCTTGATTTGAGTTGAAGAAGTTCCACTAAAAATTATTTACTACCTGCTGGTCTGTTTTTCACAGATTCTACCATGTTTTGCGTTTTCTTGGTTTTTCAAATCTTAATCATAATTTTTCTTTGCAATTTTTTTGGAAATCTTGAGAAACAGTAGCTCTTCCTGAATATCTTTATTTATACTGGAGGAAAATTAATTTATTATGGGCAGTAACCTATCTAATCATCTTAGGATGAGTTTCGTGTGAAGGGAGTTTTCAAGTGTGCGAAGGAAGATGATGAAAGATGATTCGGGAGTGTCAAAATCCCAAGCTTGGGGATGCCCCCATGCACCCCGAAGAAATATCCAAGGAGACTCAAGCGTCTAAGATTGGAGATGCCCAGTTCATCCCCTTCTCCATCAACAATCATCAGTTCGTCCTTCTACACACTATATTTTTATCACTTCATATGTTATGTGCTATGCTTGGAGAGTCTTGCATTTACTTTCTAGTTTATTTAGTTTTGCTTGTTGTTCATAACAAGTTGGACCCTAGCCTACATTGTTTGGGAGAAACACGCTCCACTTCACCCTAGAACACAACATAGTTTTCATGTTTATCTTGGTTGTGTTCTCTTTATCTTTTTGTAGCTACTATCATGGTTAGCTCTTGTTTTCATGCTTATATTTTTAAAGGCTTTTGTTTAGATTGTTGCTTTTGGAACTCTCTTGAGTTCTCATGCTTATCTTGTTTAGAGAGTTGGCCTGTTGCACTGAGTTTATGTGGCTTGACTTGAGTAGGTAATTGAGGTTGTTATTATAAGTAGAGTAGTAACTTGCAATACTTTTGAGGTATTGATTTGAGTAATGTTTGGACATCTGGTGTCAAGATGTCGGGACCCGGGGTTAGCATATGCAAGTCCCGCTACAACACAATCATATGGAGAGACGAGAACAGTACCCACTTGTCTAAGCAGACAAGGCCAAGCACAGAACGTTCTCGGAAAGCATCGAACGTGAGGGGCATCCCATCCAGGCCGGATGATCAACTAAGATGGGTCCTCATCGTCCGCACACACGTCTAAATGATATGGGTGGTGAACTCCCATACTCATAGACAAGTCGCCTCAACCATACTATCGATTGTATTATAACACTTACATAGACTTACTCCAGCCCGATCACTTAGTCGGCGTCGAGGGAGGGCTCGATCATACAACAAAGTGTGCACGTGACACAGTCACGAGCAATCGCATCGCGATGCCCCAAGATGCACACATCTAAGGGCCACTTGGTGTATAAAAGACCACCAACCAAATCACAACTAAGGTCTCGAAAACCCATACTAATACATGCATATTATAATCATACACGCAACACACATGTCTAGTAAGCAGGTATCATTTCAATTCTCTACAAAGTTTACAACTTTATTGATAACTCTTACAGAGTGCACATAGAGATCTCAAGACCGTGATCAAACATTACATCAAGCACGGAAGCAAAGTAGGTCTGATTACAGACAAGTTTAACAAATGGCTTAAGAAGCCTTATTTAAACACAAGCCCTCCACGAGGGAACCATGCTGCTGACTGGGACTACACTAGCTTGGCTTCAATCGTCGAGCTCTAGGAAGAATCCACCTTCGGGGTCAGTGGTTTCATCTAAAACATAGAATAAGCAAACGTGAGTACAAAGTCGTACTCAGAAAGACTTACGTAGGAACTATACTACTCATGCACATGTATAAAGGCAAAGAGAGGTGAGGTTTCAATGGAGAAGTGTCAGCTTTGACTTGGCTAGTCCTGTACTACGAATACCAGAATGAGTTAAGAAGCGTCCACGAGTCCACTATCCAAGTCTCCCAAACAATTAAACCACTATGGTGCCTTCCTCGACTTCCCACGAGAAAGCACGCCATAGCACTCACGCTTATCTTGGCAAGTTTTATAAGTATCCAGTTCAAGTTGTCTAATAATCAAGCTAAGCTTTCCAAGAAGTCCATAACTACGCACGCGGATATTCGAATAGTTTTGTTAACCCTGCAGGGGTGTACCGCTACACACACATGACCATCAGTTACCGCCTTTGGCCTCGACACCATTCAAGGGGTGTCGGCGAGGATGTTCACCATAACACTTCGCCCACACCTCCGATCTAGTCCAGAGAGTCGCGTATCTGAGGGGGATCCGTAAGGAAGTCCGGCCGAGGTTCCAGTACGGCCTCAAACGATGTGTGCAGGGTCCCAAGCCGGTCTGAATAGCCGTTCTTCCACTTCGCAAACCGTGCCACAACCCTACCAGAACTTGCGAACTAATGCGACTTCTGGTGTTCGAAACGGGGTGAGGTACTAGGTCAAGAGGGGTCAATGAGCCCAATGTGTGGTTGCACTCTTTGTCTTGGATCACCATACAAGAACTCGGGCTTAAGGCGGTGTTCAACGAGACAACCCACTGTGTACTCCTACACAGCCTCTCATCGTTCACCTTATTTAGGTCAAGTTCACCAACACGTTAACACCAACATTAACATGATCACAACCATCCCGACTAACATCAAAGTAACATCATTGTAACACTAAGCTTGCAATAAGCAGTAACAGTTGCAGTGGCCACATGATATCAATCAACTCCTACATCTGCTAGGATTGTGGTTTTGCTTACTACTGTGACAAGATGATAGGTCATGCAAAGGAATGGGTTCAACTATGCGGTAGAAACGCATCATGGTAAACATCCTAAACAATGCATAAGCGAGACTGAGAGGGAAGTGGGATTTTATCGACATGATCAATGGGGGTTCACTTGCCTTGCTGATGAAACACGGGTTATCGATCTCCTGCTTCAGAGGGTGGCCTCCGTCTCGGAAACACTGTTACCGAAACAATCATCAACAAAGGGGCAACATCGAAAGTAAAATGCTCAAGCACATGATAAGTTGTGACATGATGTATATGGTACTGGTTTATTGAAGATTCAATGTAAATGAAGTCTATTGCAATTTAATTGCAAATTCAAATTTCAAATTTGAATTCAAATTATGCCATATATACATTTGCTTTTGTTCACCCATTTTAAAATGGTCAAACATGAAAAAAAATTGCGTATTCATAATACTTGCATTTTTCTGATAATTTTTCAAATATTATTTGTTTAATTTGGAGTTAGTATGAATTTCCAAAGTTTAACTAGTTTTCTGGATTTTTCTGAATTTGTTTTAAATTAGACAGAGGCTTTATTGCGTCAGCATGAGGTCATGCTGATGTGGGGGGGGGGTCTGACCATTCAACCCTGCCAGTGGGGCCGACCTGTCAGTGAATCAGGGGGTTAACCCCGGTTGGATTAAATTAAGAGAGGACATAAGGGGGGCCGGGGCCCACAGTCGGTGTCTGTTAGCGAGGTCGTTAGCAAGGGGATTAGCACTAACTAATGCAGCCACCTCACCTCGCCGGCGGCGAGTCGCTGGTGACTCGCAGACGCGGCGGCGATGTGCTGGACGGCGACGATGTGCACCAAAACAAGTGTCACGACCAGCTACGTGCTCAGGGGAAAGGGGCGCGTCACCCAGGAAACAGAGGGGTCACTGCGGAGCGCCGGAGCAGTGGCGGCGACAATAGTTGCGGTGGCCGAATCTCAGTCGTGGTGGCGGTCAATGAAAGGGGGCACGGGGGTGAGCGCGAGGAGGGTGAAAATGACCGCAAGCTCACCCTGAAGAGGATGGAGGGGTCAGCGAGGTCGGAGGAGCTGCTCCGATGATGAATTCCTCGTCGGAGTTCCACGGTGGTCGATGGCGATGACGATGAAGAGGGCGTCACTGGATGTCTTCTCAAGTTGATTGGAAGCGCACAGAGACGAAGGCATCGATGAGAAGCTCTCTTGACATGGTGGCTTGACTTGCGAGCGTCCCTGGCCACGCGGGCGCACGTCGGCGGCGACAGGGAGCTACGGGTGGCGCGAGATTCCGGTCTGAGAGGGCGAGGCAGAGAGCGGCGAGAGGGGGAAGAAGGTGCGAGGGCTTCTGGGCGTTGCGTGGCGTGAGGACGTGGCCAGGGGAGAGGCGTAGACGACCTGGACGTCGCGGTGACGTCGGCGCTCGCCACCGAGATTCTTGGCTCGGCGGGGAGGAAGATGACAGGAGGAGGGGTGGGTCGGGCTGGTGCTAAGCCAGGAGGATTGAGTTGGGCTGGTTTCCCTTTTTCTTTTTCTTTTTTCTCTGTTTTATTTTTCTGTAATTGGTTTTGCCTTGAATAAAATAGCAAAGCAATTTATAAAATCCTCAAAACTTTTATGTGGCCTTACATGACATAGAGATAGCAACTCACCAGTTTTGGAGATTTTTTAAATTCATATAATTTGAATTTCAAATTAAATAGGGGTATTACTTAATTTCCATGCCCTGTTTGAATATTTGAAAAATCCATGAGCATGGGATTGGTTCCACATCACTTTATATGTGATCACACTCATTTATGAGAGTTTAAAAAAAAAGGCAAAAGGAATTTTTGGAGCAACTTTTATTGTGGTCATTTGAATTAAATTCATGGGGGTGTTTTCTTCTCCCATTTCAATTTATTTTGAAATTTTCAACATGATGCAAAGTTACTTGCTAATCCTAGCACATACCTAAAAGAGGGTTGTGACACAAGAGCTCAAGCCTATTAGTGATAGGTGTTGTATTTTGGGAAATCCGTGTTTTTTTCGAAAACTACAAAAATTAGTTGAGAACTCTAGCTGCTATATGGATCGCTAACCTTTGCAGGGGTTGTAATATATAGAGTACCATGATGTACCATCAGTCCAGGATGCGCAAGGACAAACAAACCCCATTACACTCCTCCTCGGGGTACTTGTCTCTTTGTAAACCTCCGGATTAGATATACAAGTACCGATAAGAAGTGGATGAGTTCCTTTGACTAATATGAGTATTCGATTGTTGGCACTTCCACCATCCATATTTTTCTAGCCTCTTCGGTACCGTGCATTTCCCTTTCTCATCTTGAGAGTTGGTGCAAACTTGTAGCGACCAGATCCGAGGGACCAAGTCTCTGTGCTTAATGTGCTAGTCCCTGGATCGGTTTGCTAGCACACACAGTACTCGATGAAATAACAGAAGTAAACATGTCTTTATTACATCGAAAGAAGTAAATATTACAATAATACTATGGCTTAAGGCCATCTAATCAAATACTTGCGGAAGCTATAATAGTAGTAGTAGCGAGTCCATCCGACTACACGGCGAAAGTTGAGTATAAGACAGCGAACTATTCGCACCTTACTCCTCGTCAGAACAATCTGCAACATAAGTAAGTTACAGCCCCAAAAGGGGTCAGTACTTTGATCGTACGGCAAGCCATATCACAGAAAGACGTAAAAGCCCTATAATACGTGCAATTTGGCTCGTGGAGGTTCTACATTTATTTTTGAAAAAAGCTGATTTTTCCTTATAGAATAATAGTAACTAAGTTCTACAAATAGCATACGATTGAGATGGAAATTCCACTCGATCTATCCCAAAGTGATTAAACCAAAAAAATAATTAAAGATGATGAGACAAATCAACATTACCACAACTAGTTTCTCAAATTGTCCATAACCGGGGACACGGCTAATCGATTAGTTTCATACTCTGCAGAGGCTTGTGCACTTTTCCCCACAAGACTCGATCGCCTCCTTTGTAGTTCGTCACACTTCATGGTGTATGACAACTTGAGGATCGAGACATGGTCTTTCAGAAGTGTTTCCCCTTAACCGTTGGATAAACTGGTACACCTATAAAAATCTACATCTACTAGTCTATCTCGGAAAGAGGTCACACAACCTACTCAACTAAGCTAGAGCCCATAATAGCTTGTGGCTGCACACGTAAGCTTCTAGGTATGACAACACAATTAGTCCCTTTGAGCCTGGGTGGCTTTCCGCAGTCATCATTGGCCATCTCCAAGATAATCGCAACCATCCCACCCAGGTAGTTCATTAACTTTATCTTGGTCCTAATTACTACATTGTCACTCATACCTCATAATGATTTACTTCCCAATCCACGTCTAATTAGCATAGCAATATCATAGTATACGATGGTGACAATGATGTAAGGATCATACCTACCTCAATGAACTACTGGGTGTAATAGCATAGCATATCCTATCATGCAATCTAAAAAAGAAGAACTAATGCATTGAAAACATAGGTAATAGGGAGGACCAAAGATATGACTTGCCTTGCTGTTGATTGCAGAACTCTAAAGATTGGTGGTACTCTGCTTCGCACTCCGGACAATCTATCGTGAGCAAACAAAGATACACACAATCAATACCCAACCAAAAGCAAAACAATGTTCAAGAACTCCAAAATAAAAACCAAATAAAAGAGTTTTCAAAAAATATCATGATTGGTTCAAAATTGGGTTACAAGGTATCTAGAATATAGGGTTTAGCTAGGGTTTTAGTTTGCAAAAAGAATCAATCAAATCCGAGTTGTAAAACAAAAGATACGATCAAAAGAAACTTGATTTTGAATCTGATCAGATCTGATTATTTTCTAAAATCAAAAATAAAAGTACAGGGTGTTACTGGATAGAGGATTCCGAAAGAAAACCGTGGGCTTTGGAATCAGGCAAAACGGATATACGAGTAAAAAGATATTACTAGAACGGTTTTGCATAGGATTTAAGAATTTTTTTGATCAAACAGAAAAATAATTTTCTCCAAACTTGGATCTACAGTACCCAATATATAGGGGGTTTCAAACCAACGATTTTGCCACTAGTTTCGTCTAAAACGGAGCAACGGATAAAAAGTTACGGCGTTTTTACTAACCGCGGCGTGTAGATTTGATGCGACGAAGACGACGATTCCGGCGATCTTCGGCGCAACGGGGACGTCTAGGATATAGGTCTTGATTAGGAGATCACAACGGTGGTGGTGATGATCTCCAACGTCGTCCAAACGGGCGTGGCGACACGATGAACCGAGCGCGCTCCGATGAACTCCCGCGGTGCGCGTACAATTTGGGGGTCAATCTTGCGCAAGAATAGAAGAGGGAAAAGATGTTCATTAGATGCAAAACGAAGAAAGAAGTCGGCATGCAAAATTTGGGGTCAAGGGGAGGCTCACCGGCGACGGGATCTACCGGCAAAGTCGAAACTTTCCGGCGAGATCTACCTCGAAATTGGCTCGATTTGCGGCGGTTTGCTGCGAAATTTTGTGAGGAATTGGTGGAGGGGGTCATGGGGTATTTATGGGACAAGATTTCGTGGGCAGAGGGCAACCAGAGAGGAGTCCCGGGCGGACACGGCGGCCGACGGCGTTGTGCCGAGTCCGTTCTGGACTCAGCGTTGTGCTCGTGTTGGAGAAGAACGCGACACACGTGTGGCTGCCTCGCTGGCCGCTACGCCCCGCTCGGGCGCGCGCCTGGGCCTGGTTGGCCTGGCTGGCCCGGCTGGGCGGCCCGTCCAGTTTTTTTTCTTTTTCGCGAACTCTTTTTTTTAAATATGTATAGCGTTATTTTTAATATAATAAAAGTAGCCCTAAAAAATAACATCTTATATTTTTAAAATAATAAAAATACGTAAAACGTAATTACATTTATATATATATACGTACTTTTCTTAAACTTCAAAGAGTTTTATAAAATAAAATATAAGTCAGAAAAATACGAAATAAATTTTTAAAATCTTAGAAAAACGTAAATAATAATTTCAATAAGTTATTTATACAAAATAAAATAATAAAGAAAAACTTTATTCAATAAATTCAAATAAACTCTCAAATAAGATCCAAAATGCACACACAAAAATAATATGCATATGCTCTCTAGTAAATCATCTAAAATAGTAAATTTGGGATGTTACAATACCTACCCCCCTTAAGGTGAATCTCGCCCTCAAGATTCGGGTTGGTCAGCAAAAAGGTGTGGGTGATCCTGCTTGAGATCCTCTTCTCGCTCCCAAGTAACTTCCTCCTCGGTGTGGTGACTCCATTGAACTTTGCAAAATTTAATAACCTTGGTACGAGTGACTCTGTCTGCTGTATCGAGGATCTTGACAGGCTTCTCCTCATATGTCAAATCACCCTCCAGCTGAATTGCCTCCAATGGCACGGTGTCTCTCAGCGGAATATTTGCCATCTCTGCATGACACTTCTTCAACTGGGACACATGAAACACATCGTGAAGTCCAGACAAACTTTCTGGAAATTCTAACTTGTAAGCAACCTCTCCTTTGCGTTCCAAGACTTTATATGGCCCCACAAATCGTGGTGCTAATTTTCCTTTAACTCCAAATCTCTTAATACCACGAAGCGGTGACACTCGAAGGTATGCTCTATCTCCTAATTCATACGTTACTTCCTTGCATTTAGCATCGGCATAACTTTTCTGTCTAGACCGAGCTATCTTCGGCCTATCACGGATCAACTTGACCTTCTCTTCCGTATCCTTGATCAAATCTGGTCCGAATAGCTTGCGGTCTCCAACTTCATCCCACAACAATGGTGTTCTACACCTTCTTCCATACAACGCTTCAAACGGGGCCATCTTTAAACTGGCTTCATAACTGTTGTTGTATGAGAACTCCGCATAAGGCAAATTATCATCCCAACTGGATCCGTAATCCAATGCACAAGCTCTCAACATGTCCTCAAGAATCTGATTCACTCTCTCAGTCTGACCATCTGTTTGTGGATGAAAAGCTGTGCTAAACTCCATCCTAGTTGCCAAGGTTTCATGTAACTGATGCCAAAACTTTGAGGTAAACTGCGTGCCTCTATCTGATACAATCTTCTTCGGAACTCCATGCAGACATACGATCCTGGTCATGTATATCTTAGCCAACTTAGCACTAGTATAAGTGGTTTTCACTAGGATGAAGTGAGCCACCTTGGTCAAACGGTCAACCACTACCCAAATAGAGTCATAGCCTGATCGTGTCCTGGGTAATCCTGTGATAAAATCCATACCAAGTTTGTCCCATTTCCAATCAGGTATTGGTAAAGGTTGAAGTAATCCGGCCGGTTTCTGATGCTCCGCCTTCACTCTCTGACATAAATCACATATAGCCACATACTCAGCAATATCCTTTTTCATCCCGGTCCACCAAAAACTTTCCTTCAAGTCCAAATACATCTTGGTATTTCCCGGGTGTATTGAGTAAGGCGAATCATGAGCTTCTTGGAGAATCAACTTCCTGATCTCCGGGTCATTGGGCACGTAAATACGCTTCTCAAACCATAATGTTTCGTGCTCATCTTCATGAAATCCTTCTACTTTTCCTTTGTCCATTCTCTCCTTTATCTCTGCAATACCCTTGTCCAACTTCTGAGCTTCTCGGATCTTTCCCAATAACGTGGACTGAATTTCTAGTGTGGCGACATATCCTCGTGGAACAATCTTCATTCGAAGGTCTCTGAGATCGTCACACAACTCCTGAGGTAAACCTCCTGCTATAAGGGTATTGACATAACTTTTCCGACTCAGGGCATCTGCCACTACATTGGCCTTTCCTGTGTGATAATACAATCTCATATCATAAGCTCCAACCACCTCCTCTGCCTGAGGTTCAACTCCTTTTGCGTAACAATATACTTCAAACTCTTATGATCCGTGTATATGTCGCACTTGTTCCCAATAATAAAATGCCTCCAAGTCTTGAGAGCGTGTACTACGGCTGCTAACTCCAAATCATGTGTGCCATAGTTCAACACATGAGGTCGAAGCTGACGCGAGGTGTAACATACAACCTTTCCTTCTTGCATGAGAACGCCTCCGAGTCCTTGCCGCGAGGCATCACATTACACTTGAAAATCCTTGCGCACATCGGGCAAAATCAGCACTGGGGCTGTAACCAAAGGCTTCTTCAATTCCTGAAAACTGGATTCACATTCCTCCTTCCAGACGAACTTGATGTCCTTCTTCAACAATTCTGTCATGGGTTTGGCAATCTTGAAGAATCTCTCAATAAATCTCCTGTAATAACCTGCAAGTCCAAGAAAACTACGGATTTCACCAACTGATGTGTGCGCCTACCATTCTGTGACTGCTTCAACCTGTGAGGGGTCCACTGCGATTCCTTCGCCTGACACAACATGTCCAAGAAATCCCACTTCCTTCAACCAAAACTCACACTTACTAAACTTGGCATAAAGTTGATGTTCCCTGAGTTTCTCCAAAACTAAGCGTAGGTGTTCTTCATGCTCCTCTTCATTCTTGGAATAAACCAAAATATCATCAATGAACACCACAACAAATTTGTCCAAAAACTCCATGAATACCTTGTTCATCATGTTCATAAAATATGCAGGGGCATTGGTTAGACCAAAAGACATAACTGTGTACTCACAGAGTCCATATCTCGTGGTGAAAGCGGTCTTGGGTATATCCTTCTCACGGATCTTCAACTGGTGATATCCTGATCGGAGATCGATCTTGGAAAACACACTAGCTCCTTCCAACTGGTCAAACAAATCATTGATCATCGGTAGTGGATACTTGTTCTTGATAGTCACCTTGTTCAACGAGCGATAATCCATGACCATCCTTAGAGATCCATCCTTCTTCTCCACTAAAAGCACTGGGGCTCCCCAAGGTGATGAACTCGGGCGAATATACCCTTTTTCCAATAGCTCCTTAATTTGCTTCTTAATTTCCTCCAAGCCATTTGTGGGCATTCTATAGGGCCTTTTGGATATAGGTCCGGTGCCTGGCATTAACTCGATCAAAAACTCGATATCCCGGTCCGGTGGCATTCTAGGAAACTCCTTTGGGAATACATCAGGGTACTCCTTCACTATCGGCACTTCCTCTAGGCTAACCCCCTTAAGAGAATATAACTGGGTCCTTCTAAACTTGTGCTTGGTCACATACTTGATCCTCTTCCCTTCGGGTGTGGTGAGTGAGATTGATCTTCCCTCACAGTCAATGTTGCCTTTATACTTCGACATCCAATCCATACCCAGGATTACATCCAAACCTTGCGACTTCAACACTATCAGGACGGTGGGGAAATTATGCCCTCCTATGGTCAGGGGTAACCGAAAACTTCCGGCGAAATTACTAACATTGGTGTTTTAAGGACTATGGTAGGAAACTTATAATTATCCACAACTACCCTTGATATGAATGAATGCGATGCCCCAGTGTCAAAAAGAACTAATACTGGTTGAGAGTTTAGTGAAAACTTACCAAACACGGCATCCGGCTGCTCATAGACTTCCTCCACATTGACATGGTTCACTTGCCCCTTGGTGAAAGTATTAGGCTTATTGTTTCTAGAACTTCCATTGCCATTTCCATTCTTCAGCTCGGGACAATCTGTGGCATCCGGCTGCTCATAGACTTCCTCCACATTGAAGCAGAGGATGTGGCTTAGGTCCTTCTTCATGGGCGTAGATGGGTTGGAATGTTGTTGATTCCCATTTCCTCCATTGCCATTCCTCTGGTTTCCATGGTTGTGTCCATTGCCTACATGCTGAGAATGACCTCCATGATTATGATGGTTGTGCCCTCCAAACTTATTGGGTCTTGTTCCACCATATCCTGAAAATGGTGTGGAACGGGACTTCTGTTGAGTTCCAGAATGATACTTGCCCTGTCCGTACTTCCTCTTATGATTCTCAATTATCTGATGCTTGCCTTCAAGAATGATAGCCTTATCCACCATCTCCTGGTAGTTAGCAAAGGTTTCCACCGTCAACTGAACTCCAAGCTCATCATTTAGTCCCTCCAGAAATTTCTCTTGCTTGGCGACATCTGTGGCCACATCTCCTGGAGCATAACGGGACAGCTTGTTGAATTACTCCACATACTCTGCCACTGAACGGCCTCCTTGGCGTAAGTTGTGAAATTCCCTCTTCTTGAGACTCATAGCTCCTGCTGAAACATGAGCAGTGCGGAACGCCTGCTGGAACTGGTCCCAAGTCACATTCGCCATGGGGTATGTGGTGGTGTAATTATCCCACCATGCGGCTGCAGGTCCATCTAGCTGGTGCAAGGCAAATCTCACTTTCTCCTCATCAGTGCATCCATCGGTTTCTAGCTTCCTTCCCATATTGCGGAGCCAGTCATCTGCAACAATCGGCTCCGGGCTGCTAGAGAACAAAGGTGGGTTCAGCCTTAGGAAATGGGTGAGGCTGTCTCCCAAAGGTGGTGGTGGTGGTGGGGCATTGTTGTTGTTATTGTTGTTGTTGTTGTTGTTGTTGTTGTTGTTGTTCATGTTCTGCATCAAAAGCTGCATCATCTGATTCTGGGTCTGAAGCAACTTCTCTAAGCCGGGTGGAATTCCATTCCCTGATCCACTAGCAGAAGGGGCACGTCTTGGCGGCATCTGTTGGGTTAAAATAGATGAGGTTATAGAGAGACAATAGGCCTGAGGGGAATAACACTACCCATATGCAACATGATAGCAAGAAATTTCAATCAATCACTCATTCAAATCAAGGTTCACACAATTAACTAAGATAGGCCATGTCACAAGAGTCGACATGGTAACTCTAAGAAAACTCACAGATCGAAACTCTAATCCTTTAACTAAAATAAAAAAATATATAATGGTGGTCTATGACTAGTTTGAGTCGGAAGAAGAATCGATCATCAAGACATCATTTCCATTTTCCTCTTCCTCTGACTGGTAATCCTCATCTTGGCTGACGAGGCATCCATCGGAGTCATCCTCCTGAATGTTTTCTCCTTGGTCAAGTTGTTCTTCCGCTTCCTCCAGCATGAGCTTCAACTCTTCATTCCTTTCTTGTAGTGCGTCGATTTGCTCCTCATACTCTTCACGGACTCTCTTAGCTTCCTCCTCCAAACCCTCAATAACGTCCATGCAATGAAGCATTTCTTCCTCCACACGTTGAACATGTTCCCCCATGTCTTGAATGTGGGATGCCATTGATGTATCCTCAACAGTGCATACTAATTCTCCAGTATGATCTCGGCGTCCATACATCTCGAAGTGGGTTCCTTGAAGATCTGCGTGGTACTCCTGACGGATACGGCCTAAGGTCATCATTGCGGCATGACTTATTCCCACGCTCCAGTTTGGTGCTTTCACCGAGAAGTTAATTGGCTTGATCTTCCTTCCAACAGTGCGTCCTGGAATGTGAACTTGGACCTTCCAGCACTTTTCTCCTCGTCCTGTAGTCATGAGTGTCCCGGTGAAACTAGGCAAGGCGATCTTCAAAAACTTCACGATCTCCATCAGGCTTTGTCTATAACGACCCAATTCACATAGAACTGGAGTCTCTGTGATCAAGTGCCAGTCCCTGGATCGAACTCGCTGGCACACACAGTATCATAGATGTATATCAAAGTACAAGTGCATCATTATTACAACGTACGATCCAGAATAATATAAATAACAAGTTGCATAGCTCAAGGCTAGCTTATTCAACATAAATATAGGGGAAGCAAAAGAAAATAACGAGGAGTCCCATCAACATCCACAAGCGAATATGCTGAGTGAAGACCCGCGACCCTAAACGCACCTTACTGGTCGTCTGAAAAACCTGCAACACCGAAGGTTATAGCCCGACAACGGGTCAGTACATCTGATTTGTAAGGCAAGTCACACGGAAAAGGATATAACAGACCTATCGCTACATGCAAGGATAAGTAAAAAGAAAGGTTTATGGTTTTGTTTTGCAGAAAGATGATTTTCCCAATCTACCTAGTCAAAATTTTAGTTTAACTTACTACTTAAGATCGAAATGGGCACACCAGTTCCAATCCACACCCTTTATTAAATGTTGCCCAATCAAATTATTATGGTGATTCATATGTCAAAATCCTCCAATAACAGTAATGTCTAGTAGCTCAAGGATGTCCATAACCGGGGACACGGCTAATCATGATTAGTTTTTTCTCTGCAGAGGTTAGTACACTTTCCCCGCTGGACTCAACCCGAAGATTGAGACGAAGTCTTTCAAAAGAGGTCACCTACACCCAACTGCAAGCTGGTACAACTTATCACATCTACATCTGCTAGCTTTGCACGGGAGAGGCTTCCTACATCGTACTCAACTAAGCCAGAGCCCATATGGCCAGCGGCTGTACATGGAAGCTCCTAGTCACCAAGTATGTCTAATATTTTTGAGCCTGGACAGCGCCCACTTACTTTCAGAGGGTAGATACCATGACGTAATGTCGACCACCAAAACCAACCATTAGGGGTACAACCTGGTCTCGCCTTAGATAAGGCACGAGCCCCCAGGAAGCACTCCATGCCCGTCCAGAGGTGTATTCTAATTAAAAGTTTGCTAGTCAAGTCATTAAATCCTCACATAGCTCAATGTAATCTCAAACCAAATCCACGTCTACTAGCATAGCAAATATATAGCTAGCACGTGCTAGGTTGTCTAAGAAAACAGGATAAGATCATGTGGCTACCCTACCAGGTTTGCAGCAATAATAAATATAAAACTTCCTACACATGCATAGGGTGATATTTACTACATGCATAAGTAAAAATATAGGTTGTGAAATGTTCAATGTATGACTTGCCTTGATCCTGCTCCTGACGATCACACTCTTCACAGAACGAAGCGTTGCACACCGGACAGTCTACACGATCAAACATTACAGCATTCAATACACCATCTAACACATAAACAATGCAACAGTAAAAGAACCAAATGAACATCAAGAAATCCAAGTAAACAGTAGCTAAACGATAACTACAAGTCACCACGATCCCAACGCAACTGGAATCGGCGAAAACGGATACACCGTATAAAAGATACGGTCACCACAAGTTTGAATTTAAATCTATACAAATTCAAATTTGAAACTGAAAACTTTTGAAAACTTAGGTCTACTAGATAGGATTTTTTGTAACGGTCGCAACAAAAAATGAATTAACTAAAACGGAGCTACGGTTTAAAAGATACTGCGATTACCGTTCCGGGGTCTTTTTTGCCAAAAGGACCTAGACATAAATAAAAAATCTAACCAAAAACGCGATTAGGTCTCTGGCGTCGGTTTGACCTAGATCTAGATTTTTTTTCGCAGGTGGAGAGATGGCCATGGCCGGCGGCTCACCTTGAGTCGAGCTCCGGCAAGGGGCTCTCCAGCCGGTGGTGAACTCCGGCGGGAGGCCAGCGACGACGGCGGACGGGGGATGGGGGATGGGGCCGGCCGGGGGCGGCCGGGCGGCGCGAGTCGGCGGGCGACCGAGGCGGCGGCAGGAGCGGCGCGCGCTGCGGTTGGCGGCGGCGGAGCGGCGGCGGCGACGCGGAGCGGGTCGGCGGCGCTAATGGGTGCGGGTCAAAACCCTAGCCCGCGGGTCCGCGGGGCAATTTATAACCCGCCCCGGGCGTTTTTTTTAACCGATTCGAATACGGCTGGGCGCAAAATAAAACAGAACAGGCCCATTAGGCCCAAATCAATTTTATAAAATTAACAGATAATTATTTTTAATTTCCGTTTTCACCAAAACTTTTCAAATATTTAAATTGAATTTTTGGCATTACCAAAATATTCAATAAAAATAAAAACTTTTGCAAATTATTTTTAAATACTTTTCCGGCAATTTAAAAATACCAAAAAAATCCAAAAATTTTCCCGAAGCATAAATAAATTCCCAAAATATTTTAGAAATTATTTATAACCTAAAAGTTAATTAAAAAAGCCTCCAGAAAGTATTTTAAACTATTTTCCAACATTTAAAAAATGGGGATAAGTCATATTATATCCTCTCCAATAAATTGCCTTAAGTTGAAAAATGTTTAAAATATTCATAAAATCCAAATAATCCAAAACTCCAGCATGACATGCATATGATGATCTATTAACCTCCGAATTTAGAAAATTGGGATGTTACAAACCTATCCCCCTTAAGATGAATCTCGTCCTCCAGATTCGGGCTGGCTAGCAAAGAGGTGTGGATGATCCTACTTCAAATCTTCTTCTCGCTTCCAAGTGGCTTCTTCCTCAGTATGATGATCCCACTGAACTTTGCATAGCCTGATCGTCTTGGTGCGCGTAACTCTTTCTGCAGTCTCCAGAATCTTCACATGTTTCTCCTCATAAGTCAAGTCACTCTCCAACTGAATTGCCTCAAGTGGCACTGTATCTCTCAAAGGAATATCTGCCATATCTGCATGACACTTCTTCAGGTGGGATACGTGAAACACATCATGAACTCCTGACAAAGCTTCTGGAAACTCCAACTGATAAGCTACCTCTCCTCTGCGCTCCAAGATCTTGTAAGGCCCCACAAAACGTGGTGCTAACTTGCCCTAGATTCCAAACCTCTTGATTCCACGAATTGGTGAAACTCTGAGATACGCACGGTCTCCAACTTCATAGGTTACGTCCTTGCGCTTCACATCTGCATAACTCTTCTTTCTGGACTGTGCTATCTTTAGTCTATCACGGATCAACTTGACTTTCTCCTCAGAATCTGTGATCAGGTCTGGTCCTAACAACTGACGTTCTCCTACCTCATCCCACATCAACGGTGTTCTGCACTTTCTGCCATACAGTAACTCAAATGGTGCCATCTGCAGACTAGCCTGATAACTGTTGTTGTATTGTAACACCCTCAGATCCAGTACAGTAATCACTACAGTGATTCCACTGTTAGTGATCATTACTGTTGATGATCAAGCCATGATCACCTTTGATCATAGCTCTGTCAAATTTCAACCCTGATGAAATTTACAAATTGTGTGGACTATTGAATTGCTCCAAGAATTTATGGGTGATTGATAACCATCATGAAAAAACTTAAACCAAGTTAACTCCTAGCCATTTGAATAATCACAAGTCAATGATAATTATGAACCCAATGTTGTGGGGTTATCAAATTGTTTTATAAATTAAAATAAAATGGAAATCTTAGATAAACCACAATGATGAAACCTATTAATGGGCTGCCTAGCAATCATTAAGCCATGTTACTATGGTACTGGTTATTTTAATTAAAATGATTTATTAATATTAAGGAATAAAACCAGAAGCTTAGGGATTATAAAATGGCCATGGTAAATTTAATAAACAAGTAGGAATTTTAAATGCACTAAAAATTGTGAAACCAATTTTATTAAATGCCTAAAAATCAGTAGGTCTTATAAATATCGGTATGTGAATTTATTAAGTTATTTAAATAATGCAATTAAATGATAACAGTAGCAAAACAATACCACAAAGCCTTTTAAAATAAATAACAATATTCAAATGAATTTAATTAATGTCCAAACTTGTTGTGGCATCACTTTACGGTTTAACACAATTATTGGGACTGTTGTCGCATTTTTCTAAAAAACATTTGATACCTAGAAATAATAAAACAGAAAAGAAACAAAAGAAAAGAAAAACAAAACAAAAAAATAAACTAAACTACGCCGGGGGCGAGGCCCACCCGGGCCCAGCCCCCCTCTCTCTCTCCTTCCCCTGTTCCCCACCCCACCTGCCCCCTGCCCGCACAGCGCCATGGGCAGGGAGAGCCCGAGCTCACCTGCCCCCTGCCCCCCACCTGCTCCCCCCTCTCCTCGGTGGATAAGTCCACCCCCCGAGCCCCCCAGCCGTCGCTAGGACCCCTAACCCTAGCCGCCTTCCCCGCGTCTCCCTCTCCTCTCCCGTGGCTCGCCCGAGCTCGCTGTCCCCGCCGCGCCGTCGTTATGGACGCGGCCACGGGCCACCACGGGCTGCGCCAAGTTTTCCAGAAGATGCCTCGTGGTCGTGTTCGTCTCCTCGCGTACTCGGGTGTCGCCGGACGCCTCTTCTTCGACCAAATCGGGCCGTCTTCCTCCTCTCAACCCGTAGTTCGCCGGCGGCGAGTTCGACGCCTCCAGTGTTTCCCCGAGCACGCTGCCCCTCCCTACCACGCCGCCGTGAGCCCTCCCGTAAATCCCCCCTATTTCCCCCTTCGTTTCCCACCGTAGCGCCGTGCCCCTCGCCGGTGGACGCCATGGCCGTGCGCCGCACGGCCCGTGCCCGTGGCCACCACCGTGCGCGCCCGGGCCACGCCTTGCCTCGCGCTGGCCGCGCCCTCGCCGCGCCAACTACTGGCTGCCGCGGCTTCGCTTCAGTGGGTAGGCCGGCCACGCCATGCCCTCCACTGGCCCGTGGCCACGGCCATGGCGGATGTGCCCTCTGGCTCGGGCTGGCTTAAGCAAGTGGGGTTGACCCACTGACTGGTGGCCCCGCCCCGGTTGTAATTAGAGGCTAAGCCATTGTTAAGTCCCTGCAAATTAAAAGTTAACCTGGTCAAAGGCCCAGCCTATGACCTGTGGGCCCCTATTTTCAGGTTTGACTAGTCAACCCCTTATGGATAATGTTGATTTAAATATTAAAAGAAATTCCAGAAATTCTTTTTAAATTGATTTAAAACTTTAAAATTCAATATCTTTTAAAACGTAATTCAGATTCAAAAACTTTATACATCAAAATTGATCAGAAAAATATAACGAATACGAATACGCTATCTGTATGTCTATCACACCCCTCTAACACAACGAACATCGAACCGTCCCCCTCCGATACCATTAGTCCGATAATTGCCCGATACCGATAAACCCTTCGGATGATTTTATTCCGAACACGAATGTTGTTCGGAATAGGTCAACTAGTCCGGATACAACACCCACACATGTGTCGGATATCCACGACACCTCCGGCATGATAACTCCCCCTCCCGACACCTTGTCCGATAATCACCCGGAGCCGGTATCTCATCCCCGGATGAATTCCCGCTCCGAGTATCGTGCATCGTACTGCGTTAGAACCCCGTTTACAATTCATCTGTCATGTCATGCTTTTGATTGCTATGATTGCTTTTTATTTACTTTTTCTTCCCCCCCTTAATCTTCGGTAGACCCCGCTACTGCCGTCGACTACACCGATGCTGAGTACGACTACTTCGTCGACGACTGTACCCCTACCGTCGAGCTTCCAGGCAAGCAGAGCCATTCTCTTCCCCAGATATCGCCTATCTTTCCATACATTTACTGCTGCTGCATTGTTACTGCTGCTGCTACGATTACAATCCTATTCAATTGCATAGCCTGTTTTTGTCGCCCCTTGATGTACCTTCCTTTAATCCTACCACGTCAGCAGTACCACGGGCTGATTGCTGGGAAGTGCGCTGTCTTCTTGGCTCGAGCTGTGTTGTTTTTGTTACGGCTTCCCGTCCACCCACGAACCGTGCAGGAGTACGTCAGGGTTTGGGTCCAAGGCCCTGAGTACTTAGGATTTAGACCGGCGGACGGCCTCTCTGTCGAGTTTCAAAGATGGGCTATGAAGTGTCGGATAGCCTCGGTGGAGAGTTCCCTAACAAGGTTCCCGCCACCCTGGAGATCCGTGCGTGTAGCGTAACACAAGTGCACCCCTGCAGGGAAGATTAATCTATTCGATAGCCGTGTCCACGGTAACAGGACGCTTTATGCTGAAGCTGGATCTTACCACTAGAAACTATTATTATTAAACTGTATGGTTCCGGGTTTTCTTCCTCGCGGGGATGTCGAGGAGGTGAACTCGGAGGCAGTGTTAATTATTACAACTTATTATTATACAATGCTGCAGCAACTTCTGTTGCATTGTTACTTTATGTTTTATATAAACTGTTGGCTGATTCTTACCTCATGCGGCAAGACATCGTCGGAAGATGCTAGTCTTCGTTAGGCCTAGCTTCTTACCCTTGCTCTGGATTTTCTGTCTTTCAGTCCACTATATACAGCCTCTTCTTTCTGTTGATACAATGCATAATGCTTAGTAGCGGACGTAAGACTCGCGGGTATGCTAGATACTCACCTGCTTTATTTCCTTTACTGTTTTTCCTGATCAGCCGCTGCAGCCGACGTTGAAGCCCAGGAGAAGGAGGACCCCGATGCCGACCACCGCAACATGAAGATCCCTGCTGCCTTCTACGACGTCGAGTTCCCCTTTGACCAGGAGTAGTTTGGAGGTTCCCAGGCAGGAGGCCTCGCCTTTTCGATCGAGTGTTGATTTTGTACTAGCCTTCTTAAGGCAACCTTGTATCCTTGTGTATGTACTCAGATACTATTGCTTCCGCTGACTTGTGCTCTCGAGCTGTTGTATTCGAGCCCTCGTGGCCCCTGGCTTGTATTAAACAGCTTGTATTATTTTATTTGTAGAGTTGTGTTGTGATATCTCACTGTGAGTCCCTAATCTCGATCGTGTACCTTGCGTGTATGATTACTGTACACGATCTGATTTTTGGGGGCGTCACATGTATGAGAACTCCGCGTATGGTAGATTATCATCTAAACTAGACCCATAGTGTAATGCGCAAGCTCTCAACATATCCTCCAGAATCTGATTCACTCTCTCTGTCTGCCCATCTGTATGTGGATGAAAAGTTGTACTGAACTCTAGCCTGGTGCCTAAGGTCTCATGCAACTGACGCAAAAACTTGGATGTAAACTGAGTACCTCTATCAGACACTACCTTGCTTGGAACTCCATGCAGACAAACGATCTTGGTCATATAAATCTTGGCTAGCTTAGCACTTGTATAAGTTGTCTTTACTGGAATGAAGTGAGCAACCTTGGTCAAACGATCAACAATCACCCAAATAGAATCATATCCTGACCGAGTCCTGGGTAAACCAGTAATAAAGTCCATACCTATCTGACGCCACTTCCAATCTGGTATAGTCAAAGGCTGCAACAATCCTGCTGGCTTCTGATGCTCAGCTTTGACTCGCTTGCAAACATCACAGAATGCAATATACTGGGCTATCTCTCGCTTCAGGCTAGGCCACCAAAATCTCTCCCTAAAGTCCAAATACATCTTGGTATTCCCGGGATGGATAGAATAAGCTGAATCATGTGCCTCCTGAAGAATCAACTTCCCGATCTCTGCATCTTGCGGTACACAAATGCGCTTCTCAAACCAAATGGCTCCATGCTCATCCTCACGGAAACCCTCTGCTTTCCCTTTGGTCATATTCACCTTTATCTCATCAATTTCTCTATCACCTTTCTGAGCTTCTCTGATTCTTTCCAACAGATTTGGCTTCACTTCCAATGTTTCCACATATCCCTTAGGAACTATCTCCAACCTGAGATTCTTGAACTTCTCACATAACTCAAGTGGTATATCATCAACATTAGCAACATTGATATGACTCTTACGGCTCAATGCATCAGCAACCACATTTGCTTTACCAGGATGATACTGCACATTCAAATCATAATCCTTAATGAGCTCTAGCCATCTACTCTACCTGAGATTCAACTCCTTCTGAGTAAAGATATACTTAAAACTCTTATGATCAGTAAATACATCACAATGATTACCAACAAGATATTGCCTCCAAGTTTTCAATGCATGAACAACTGCAGCTAATTCCAAATCATGTGTAGGATAGTTCTGCTCATGGTTCTTAAGCTGACGTGAAGCATAAGCAACAACTCTACCACCTTGCATCAAAACACAACCAAGTCCTCGATGGGATGCATCACAATATACTTTGAAATCCTTATGTATATCAGGCAAACATAAAACAGGTGCAGTTACTAACCGTTTCTTCAACTCCTGAAAGGTGGTTTCACACTCCTCGCTCCAATCAAACTTATTCTCTTTCTTTAACAGCTCAGTCATTGGTTTTTCAATCTTGGAGAAATTCTCAATGAACCTCCTATAATATCCTGCAAGACCCAAGAAACTGCGAATGTCTCCAACTGTCGTGGGTGTCTCCCATTCGGTAACCGTTGAAACCTTGGATGGGTCCACATCTACTCCTTCTCCTGACACCACATGTCCAAGGAATCCTACCTCCTTCAGCCAAAACTCACACTTGCTGAACTTGGCATACAATTTGTGCTCCCTGTGCTTCTCCAATACCAAACACAGATGTGCCTCATGCTCTTGCTCATTCTTGGAATACACCAATATATCATCAATGAACACCACAACGAATTTATCCAAGAACTCCATAAACACCTTGTTCATCATATTCATGAATTATGCAGGAGCATTAGTCAATCCAAATAACATAACGGTATACTCATACAATCCATACCTTGTAGTAAAAGAAGTCTTCGGAATATCCTTCTCCCGAATCTTCACTTGATGATAACCAGAACAAAGATCAATCTTAGAAAACACACAAGCTCCCTCCAACTGGTCAAATAGATCATTAATCACAGGTAGAGGATACTTGTTCTTGATGGTAACATCATTCAGAGAACGGTAATCCACACACATCCTCTGGGTTCCATCCTTCTTATCCACAAACAACATTGGAGATCCCCAAGGTGACGAGCTTGCGCGAATGAATCCCTTTTCCTGCAATTCTCTAATTTTCTCTTTCAACTCTGCAAGTTCATTAGCGGGCATCCTATACGGTCTCTTAGCAATAGGCCCAGTGCCTGGTATTAAATCAATAAGGAACTCAATCTCCCTATCCGGTGGCATACCTGGCAACTCCTCTGGAAACACATCCAGATAATCCCTCACAACACGCACATCATCCAGGCTACCCCCCTTAAGAGAATTCACCTGAGAGTGCTGATGCTTATACTTAGATACATATCTGATCTTCTTCCCAGTCGGTGTACGGAGAGTGATGGACCGAGTGGCACAATCAATAACACCTTGGTACTTGGCTAGCCAATCCATGCCTAATATAACATCCAAACCTTGTGACTTCAAAATAATCAAATATGTAGGAAAATCATGCTTCCCTATGGCTAGGCTTATCTGATAGCATCCCAAACTAGCTGACACCTCCGCTCTAGGTGAAATTATGAGCATAGATGACTTAAGAACTACGGTAGGTAACTCATGCTTATCCAAAAATACCCTCGATATGAATGAATGTCATGCACCAGAATAAAAAAGAACAAGTGCGGGTACTAAATTGATAACGAACTTACCAATCACAGCATCAGGCTCATCATAAATCTCCTCCACGTTGACATGGTTCACATTCCCCTTGTTGAAAGGATTGGGCTTGCTGACTCCAGAATTTCCATTGTTGTCCTTGTTCTCCGGGCACATGTTGGAGTAGTGTCCCATCTTCCTACACTTGAAACACTGAACTTGACTAAGGTCCTTCTGAGCATTCACCACTTGACGGTTCTGGTTGTAGTTCCCTCCATTTCCATTTCCTTTTCCATTTCCATTGCCATTGCCATTCTAGTGCCCATTGTGATGATTGTGGCCATTCCCTCCATTATGATTGTGTCCATTTCCTCCATGATGATTATGTCCATTTCCACGATGATGGTGATGTCCATTCCCACCAAGATGGTTATGTCCTCCATTCCCATTATAGGAAGTGCGCTGCTTCTGCTGTGGCCCTGAGTTGTACTTGCTGTTGTTGTTACTAAACTTCCTCTTGCGGTACTCCATAGCCTGATGTTTCCCTTCCAGCACAATGGCCTTGTCAATGTGTCCTTGGAAATTGTTGAAAGTAGCCACCGTCAACTGAACTCCCAACTCGTCGTTGAGACCCTCCAAGAACTTCTCTTGCCTAGCTGCATCCGTCTTGACATCATTTGGAGCATAGCGAGCAAGCTTGTTGAATTCCTCGACATACTCAGCTATTGTGCGGCCTCCTTGGCGCAAGCTGCGGAACTCCTTCTTCTTCAAAGCCATAGTGCCTGCAGAGACATGTGCGGCACGAAACGCATCCTGAAACTGCGCTCAAGTGATGGTGTCGATGGGATAAGTCACCAAGTAGTTGTCCCACCATGCAGCGGCAGGACCCTCCAGCAAATGTGGGGTAAACCTCACTCTCTCTGCCTCAGTACAACCAACTGTCTCCATGTTCCGGCTCACTGAACGAAGCCAGTCATCCGCCACTATGGGTTCAGGAGTGCTAGAGAACCTCTGAGCATTCAGCCTCAGGAACCTCACAAGCGTGTCCACAGGTGGTGGTGGTGGTGGTGGTGGCGCATTGTTGTTGTTTCCCATGTTCTGAGTGAGCAACTGGATCAACTGAGCTTGTCCTTGAAGTAAATGTTGCATGTAAGCTGGCACTTCATTGTTGTGGTTCCCATTTCCCGTGGGATCACGTCTCGGTGGCATCTGTTGGGAAAGAATAGGTAAGTTGTAGACAGAAAGTAGCTAGGGAAATATATCCTACCCCATATGCTTATTATGATCAATACAACATACACATATATATCATATCATTCCACACAATCATCATACAATTATCACCAATCATCAATCATCAATATCATCAAGCAAAAGCACTCATACCAATAAGCAAATACAATCACACCATATAGTCTCAAAATATATTGCATAACCGATATAAGATCCTCAACACAACCACGAATATAAGAGTATATCAAGCAACCTAGTATTGCCATAACGAATAAGTCGACATGGTTAAATACGCTAACATGATAACGAAAGTAAACTAATTGTCGGTGAAGTAATTCCGAACGCTGTCTTTGCTAAACAGCATACAATATTCGCGCCCAATAATGCGGTTGCGCCTCTTGGGACTCGGTTCATCTTCTTCTGCCGAAGTCTCCAGTCCTGGTTCCTCTTCTTTTTCTTCAACACCATTGGCCTTCAGCTTCTCCTTCAGCCTCTTGATCTCCGCTTGCATCTCCATCTTCTCATTCTTCAGCTTGTTGGTGTCCCTCTTGAGCTTAGTGTTCTTCTGCTGCAACTCAGTGATGGTGTAGAGATCTGACTGGGTGCTCTTCTCCAGGTTATGGATGTGCTTCTCCAGGCTCTAGATGAAGTAGGTAGTTGTACCTGGCCAAATGGTCCCAGGCACATACTTGAACTTCTTTGGCCATATGTTCCCCGATGGAAGGATCTTGGTCATCTTCTCGTACACCGTACCCTTAAGCTGGACGGCATACCGGTCGACGATGCGTCCAAGAGCCATGTGACCGGCTTTGCGCAAACACTACTCCTTCTCCGGGGCATGCACCTCGAATGACTGTGATCACCCTTTCTTCCATCATGCTTCCTAGGAGAAATGTCTCCACTTGCCAGTAGTCATCATCTCCCCTTGTCTCCACTATGTCCGGCTGAAAGATTTGAGCGTAGATGTTCAGGTGATGGAAAATCCCCCTGAGCTCAGGTCCAAACGCCATAGAGCGGTATGACAAAGTCGTCTTCTAAAAACAAAGAGAGGAAAGACAAGATTAGAACAGGTATGAATACGAGATAGAGAAGGTAAGTAAGTACAAGACAGAGTGATGTAAAGTAATATTTCCATTCCTATGGCTTTTCTAATCCATTTTCTAGGGTCACGTCCTACAGTCAACACACTGCTCTGATACCATCTGTAACGACCCAATTCACATAGAACTAGAGTCTCTGTGATCAAGTGCCAGTCCCTGGATCGAACTCGCTGGCACACACAGTATCATAGATGTATATCAAAGTACAAGTGCATCATTATTACAACGTACGATCCAAAATAATATAAATAACAAGTTGCATAGCTCAAGGCTAGCTTATTCAATATAAATATAGAGGAAGCAAAAGCAAATAACGATTAGTCCCATCAACATCCACAAGCGAACATGTTGAGTGAAGACCCGCGACCCTAAACGCACCTTACTGGTCGTCTGAAAAACCTGCAACACAGAAGGTTACAGCCTGACAACGGGTCAGTACATCTGATTTGTACGGCAAGTCACACCGAAAAGGATATAACAGACCTATCGCAACATGAAAGGATAAGTCAAAAGAAAGGCTTATGGTTTTGTTTTGCAGAAAGCTGATTTTTCCCAATCTACCTAGTCAAAATTTTAGTTTAACTTACTACTTAAGATCGAACTGGGCACACAAGTTGCAATCCACACCCTTTATTAAATCTTTCCCACTCAAATTATTATGGTGATTCATATGGCAAGATCCTCCAATAACAATAATGTCTAGTAGCTCAAGGATGTCCATAACCGGGGGCATGGCTAATCATGATTAGTTTTTTCTCTGCAGAGGTTAGTACACTTTCCCGGCTGGACTCAACCCGAATATTGAGACGAAGTCTTTCAGAAGAGGTCACATACACCCAACGGCAAGCCGGTACCACCTATCACATCTACATCTGCTAGCTTTGCACGGGAGAAGCTTCCTACATCGTACTCAACTAAGCCAGAGCCCATATGGCCAGCGGCTGTACATGGAAGCTCCTAGTCACCAAGTATGTCTGATCTTTTTGAGCCTGGACGGCACCCACTTACGTTCAGAGGGTAGATACATGACATACAGTCGACCACCAAAACCAACCATTAGGGGTACAACCTGGTCTCGCCTTAGATAAGGCACGAGCCCCCAGGAAGCACTCCCTGCCCGTCCAGAGGTGTATTCTAATTAAAAGTTTGCTAGTCAAGTCATTAAATCCTCACATAGCTCAATGTTATATCAAACCAAATCCACGTCTATAAGCATAGCAAATATATAGCAAGCACGTGCTAGGTTGTCTAAGCAAACATGATAACATCATGTGGCTAACCTACCAGGTTTGCAACAATAATAAATATAAAACTTCCTACACATGCATAGGGTGATATTTACTACATGCATAATTTAGGTTGTGAAATGGTCAATGTATGACTTTCCTTGATCCTGATCCTGACGATGACACTCTTCACAGAACGAAGCATTGCACTCCGGACAGTCTACACGATCAAACATTACAGCATTCAATACACCATATAACACATAAACAATGCAACAGTAAAATAACAAAATGAACAGCAAGAAAACCAACTAAACCGTAGCTAAACAATAACTACAAGTCACCACGATCCCAACGCAACTGGAATCGGCGAAAACGAATACACCGTATAAAAGATACAGTCATCGGAAGTTTGAATTTAAATCTGTACAAATTCAAATTTGAAACTGAAAACTTTTGAAAACTTAGGTCTAATGGATAGGATTTTTCGTAACTCAAAAAGAATTAACTAAAACGGAGCTACGATTTAAAGGATACTGCGACTAACGTTCTGGGGTCTTTTCTGCCAAAAGGACCTACGCGTAAATAAAAAATCTAACCAAAAACGCGATCAGGTCCCTCGCGTCGGTTTGACCTAGATCTAGGATTTTTTTTCGCAGGTGGAGAGAGGGGCTCTCTAGCCGGTGGCGAACTCCAGCGCGAGGCCGGCGGCGGACGGGGGACGGGGCCGGCCGGGGGCGGGCGGCCGAGGCGACGTCGGCGCGGAGCTGATCGGCGGCGCTAACGGGTGCGGGTCGAAATCCTAGCCCGCTGGTCCACGGGGCAATTTATAACCCGCCCTGGGCGTTTTTTTAAACCGATTCGAATACGGCTGGGCGCAAAATAAAACAGAACAGGCCCATTAGGCCCAAAACAATTTTATAAAATTAACGGATAATTATTTTTAATTTCTGTTTTCACCAAAACCTTTCAAATATTAAAATTGAATTTTTGGCATTACCAAAATATTAAATAAAAATAAAAACTTTTGCAACTTATTTTTAAATACTTTTCCGACAATTTAAAAATACCGAAAAGGATTTTAAAATTTTCCCGGAGTATAAATAAATTCCCAAAATATTTTTAGAAACTATTTATAACCCCAAAGTAAATTTAAAAAGTCTTCAGAAAATATTTTAAAACTATTTTCCAACATTTAAAAAATGGGGATAAGTCATATTATATCCTCTCCATTAAATTTCCTTAAGTTGAAAAATGTTTAAAATATTCATAAAATACAAATAATGCAAAACTCCAGCATGACATGCATATGATGATCTATTAACATCCAAATTTAGAAAATTGGGATGTTACATTGTCCAAAAGGTGTGGTCTCATCAGGCTGAGCGAACTTGGTGATCGGCATCTATATTTGTAAGGGGAGAAGAGATTAGAAGTGAATAGGCAAGAGTATGAGAATAATTAGAACTGTAGAGGGTTTTAAAATAAAGTTTTCATCCTATGGATTTTCCATTCCTAAGGTCACGTCCTACAGTCAACATGTGCTCTGATACCATCTTGTAGCGATCAGATCCGAAGGGACCAAGTCTCTGTGCTTAACGTGCTAGTCCCTGGATCAGTTTGCTAGGACACACAGTACTCGATGAAATAACAGAAGTAAACATGTCTTTATTACATCGAAAGAAGTAAATATTACAATAATACTATGGCTTAAGGCCATCTAATCAAATACTTGCGGAAGCTATAATAGTAGTAGTAGCGAGTCCATCCGACTACACGGCGAAAGTTGAGTATAAGACAGCGAACTATTCGCACCTTACTCCTCGTCAGAACAATCTGCAACATAAGTAAGTTACAGCCCCAAAAGGGGTCAGTACTTTGATCGTACGGCAAGCCATATCACAGAAAGACGTAAAAGCCCTATAATACGTGCAATTTGGCTCGTGGAGGTTCTACATTTATTTTTGAAAAAAGCTGATTTTTCCTTATAGAATAATAGTAACTAAGTTCTACAAATAGCATACGATTGAGATGGAAATTCCACTCGATCTATCCCAAAGTGATTAAACCAAAAAAATAATTAAAGATGATGAGACAAATCAACATTACCACAACTAGTTTCTCAAATTGTCCATAACCGGGGACACGGCTAATCGATTAGTTTCATACTCTGCAGAGGCTTGTGCACTTTTCCCCACAAGACTCGATCGCCTCCTTTGTAGTTCGTCACACTTCATGGTGTATGACAACTTGAGGATCGAGACATGGTCTTTCAGAAGTGTTTCCCCTTAACCGTTGGATAAACTGGTACACCTATAAAAATCTACATCTACTAGTCTATCCCGGAAAGAGGTCACACAACCTACTCAACTAAGCTAGAGCCCATAATAGCTTGTGGCTGCACACGTAAGCTTCTAGGTATGACAACACAATTAGTCCCTTTGAGCCTGGGTGGCTTTCCGCAGTCATCATTGGCCATCTCCAAGATAATCGCAACCATCCCACCCAGGTAGTTCATTAACTTTATCTTGGTCCTAATTACTACATTGTCACTCATACCTCATAATGATTTACTTCCCAATCCACGTCTAATTAGCATAGCAATATCATAGTATACGATGGTGACAATGATGTAAGGATCATACCTACCTCAATGAACTACTGGGTGTAATAGCATAGCATATCCTATCATGCAATCTAAAAAAGAAGAACTAATGCATTGAAAACATAGGTAATAGGGAGGACCAAAGATATGACTTGCCTTGCTGTTGATTGCAGAACTCTAAAGATTGGTGGTACTCTGCTTCGCACTCCGGACAATCTATCGTGAGCAAACAAAGATACACACAATCAATACCCAACCAAAAGCAAAACAATGTTCAAGAACTCCAAAATAAAAACCAAATAAAAGAGTTTTCAAAAAATATCATGATTGGTTCAAAATTGGGTTACAAGGTATCTAGAATATAGGGTTTAGCTAGGGTTTTAGTTTGCAAAAAGAATCAATCAAATCCGAGTTGTAAAACAAAAGATACAATCAAAAGAAACTTGATTTTGAATCTGATCAGATCTGATTATTTTTGAAAATTACAAATAAAAGTTCAGGGTGTTACTGGATGGAGGATTCCGAAAGAAAATCGTGGGCTTTCGAATCACGCAAAACGGATATCCGAGTAAAAAGATATTACTAGAACGGTTTTACATAGGATTTAAGAATTTTTTTGATCAAACAGAAAAATAATTTTCTCCAAACTTGGATCTACAGTACCCAATATGTAGAGGGTTTCAAAACAACGATTTTTCCACTGGTTTCGTCTAAAACGGAGCAACGGATAAAAAGTTACGGCGTTTTTACTAACCGCGGCGTGTAGATTTGACGCGACGAAGACGACGATTCCGGCGATCTTCGGCGTCAACGGGCACGTCTAGGATGTAGGGCTTGATTAGGAGATCACAACGGTGGTGGTGATGATCTCCAACGTCGTCCTTACGGGCGTGGCAACGCGATGAACCGACCGCGCTCTGATGGACTCCCGCGGTGCGCGTACAATTTGGGGGTCAATCTTGCGCAAGAATAGAAGAGGGAAAAGATGTCCATTAGATGCACAACGAAGAAAGAAGTCGGTATGCAAAATTTGGGGTCAAGGGGAGGCTCACCGGCGAAGGGATCTACCGGCAAAGTCGAAACTTTGCGGCGACATCTACCTCAAAATTGTCTCGATTTGGGGCGGTTTGCTGCGAAATTTTGTGAGGAATCGGTGGAGCGGGTCATGGGGTATTTGTGGGACAAGATTTCGTGGGCAGAGGGCAACCGGAGAGGAGTCCCGGGCGGTCACGGCGGTCGCCGGCGTTGTGTCGAGTCCGTTCTGGACTCAGCGTTGTGCGCGTGTTGGAGAAGAACACGACGCACGTGCAGCTGCCTCGCTGGCCTCTACGCCCCGCTCGGGCGCGCGCCTGGCCTGGCTGGCCCAGCTGGACGACCCGTCCAGTTTTTTTTTCTTTTCGCGAACTCTTTTTTTTAAAGAAAAAATATGTATAGAGGTATTTTTAATATAATAAAAGTAGCCCTAAAAAAATAACATCTTATATTTTTAAAATAATAAAAATACGTAAAACGTAATTACGTTTATATATATATACGTATTTTTCTTAAATTTTAAAGAGTTTTGTAAAATAAAATATATGTCGGAAAAATACGAAATAAATTTATAAAATCTTAAAAAAAAGTAAATAATATTTTCAATAAGTTATTTATACAAAATAAAATAATAAAGAAAAACTTTATTCAATAAATTCAAATAAACTCTCAAATAAGATCCAAAATGCACACACAAAAATAATATGCATATGCTCTCTAGTAAATCATCCAAAATAGTAAATTTGGGATGTTAGAAAACTTCGCCGGTGCATCCAAACCCTTGACATGATACGCTCTGTCATCATAAACCTCATTATATCCTTCCCAAAACATCCACCATACCTACATATCAAGGCATTTCCATAGCCTTTCCGAGATACATTGTCATGCAACATCCATCATCTCATGACCTTATCTTCATGTCATACATGCTTTTGCTTGATTGAGGAGCCGCGTGATAGTTTTGCCTTGCCCTTATAATTTCCACATGACGCGCTAGTATCATTGCATATCTTGCTACACTAGCAGAGGCATACAATTGCATACATCATGATAGTTTTCAGTTTTCTTTATGTTGAGTACTTCTTATAAAGTGTGTGATGTTCGATACCCTTGTAAAATATATAGTGTTGCCCTTAAAGTGAGTAAAATATCCCAAAGAGAACACAAATAAAAGAACCCAAAGAGGACAAATTAAAAGATCCCAAAGAGGACAAATGAGAGATAAAAAGAAAGAGCCAATCACGCCACAAAAATACAAAAAACTAGAAAAATAAGAAAGAAAGAAAAAGAAAGAGAGAAGGGGCACCACTACTATTCCTTTTGAAAGATCCACACTCGTACCACAAAGTTATTTTTGTACTACATAGAGAGTTTCATATCATTCATGCATAACCATGTCGGGATCCTTACACTATAGAACTTGGCTTGTATATTCCAACGATGAGCCTCCTCAAATGAGCTCTAGGTCTTCTTGAGCAAGCAAGTTCGATGCACCCCCACTAGTTCCATTAGAGAGCTTTCCATAGCTCACATGTGCATCCGTTGCATGGAAATCGCTACTCCTCACATCATATCTATCATTTGGCTTTCTCTCGCCTATGATTGTCCTCATTAATGTGAGCCTTTCACACCCTTTTTGTCTTCCTTCCCCATCATTATTCTATTATCCATCATAAGTGCCAACTATCTTCCTTACGGTCATTCATTGCATGAGTGCTCAAAGTCGAAAGGGAGAGGATTAGTTTCACTTGTGCCTGGCTAGTGGTCTTTGGACGAGTCACAATAAGATTTCGAAGGAGACGAACTGTGAAGTTTTAGTAGATTGAGTTCTCAATTAAACTATATAGTATTTTTATGCTCTAAACCCATCTTCCACTTCTTGCACGCAAACACCATTGGAGACATTCGAGTCACGGACAACAAGAGCTCTTGCACCTTTATGTTCTTACTTTGCTAGTTTCAATACTAGATATAGACTCTTGCTTGTTATTGTCTTGACTTGAATTTCATATCTTGCTTGCTTTACTTTAAAGTTCAAAATTTTGTTGGTAGCATGTCACCATAGAAAATATCTTTGTTATCATTTAGCTGCTCGAGGATGAGCAGGAATTAAGCTTGGGCATGTTTGACGTCCCAAACGTATCTATAATTTCTGCTTGTTCCATGCTTATATTGGTGACTTTGCTACAAATTTTGCGACACTTTCATACATTTTTAAACATATTTGGACTAACCTACTAACTCAGTGCCCAGTGCCAGTTTCTGTCTCCTGTTGTCCATGCATTGCAGGTAGTTACCAATATTTAAAGTGCTCAGAAAATTTGGGAAAAAATATATATATATAATCAGCGCAGAAGAAGACTCCAGAAGTCCGAAGGGCATTCGGGGGGGGGGGGTACCCCCTCCCAGGCGTCCAGGTGGCGCCTCCAGTGGGAGGCCGCGCCAAGTACCCGCCTAGTGGGGTCGGACCTCCCTCGGTGCCCCCTTTCTGCCTATATTTACCTCTCGTCCCGAAAACCCTCGGGAGGACCTTCGTTACGCGATTTTCACCACTGTTAGGCCGCCATCGCGATCGTGAGATCGAGATCGCCAGAGGACCCTATCCCGGCACCCTAGCGAAGTGAAGATTGATCTCCGGGAGCTTCTCCACCACCATGACCGCTTCCCGGATGTGTCGTGTGTAGTCCACCTTGGACCACGGGTCCATGACCAGTAGCTATGTGATGTTATATCTCTCCAATATTGTGCCTCAACTATTAGCCTTTGTGAGATGCCCTACGTGGTCAAGACATCTATGCATTAGTTATGTTGTTGCAATGCTATGTTTACTGGGATCCGATGGATTATGAGATTATGTTTAGATTGTGATGTGTAATATATTTGGTTTACCTTTTATGTCTTAGTTCTTGAGTATTCTTGAATGGTCTCCGTTTCTATTTATTGCTTTGGCCAAGTAGTAGATTGGAACTCCAAGAGGGAGCGTTATGGATGACTGTGGGTTCATGCCCCCTGATGTCTAGCTTGAGTGACAAAAACATGAGACTAGGGGATGTGATTTTGCCACCAGGGAGAAAAAAAGGGTGCTTGTAACTATGGTTGCAAGAATTGCTTACCTTACGCATAGTTTGTTAATGAAGTTGTATTTTGCTTTGAGTTTACACTTTGGGTGGGGCTCGCAACTTAATACCAGCGAGATGTTCTGGATAGATTTCTCATGGTGGATAATTAGTGCGTAGATGTTGATGAATAAACGGTCTTGTCATCTCGGTGTACTGCCCATACGATTGAGCCTCTATCTTTCTTGTAGCAGAATTAGCATTGCGGTGCGTTCTTAATTCTGTCAATTGCCCAGCTATAATTTGTTCACCCATCATAGTTATTTATCTTCTTTTGGGAGAGAGACATCACTAGTGAACATCATGGGACCCCGCTCCATATTTCCACCATTGTTTACACCTAAACTATTTAGTGCTTTTATTTCCTTTTAGTTGCAATCATCACCACTATTCTCGCTTGTGTTTTGATCCTTTGTAAACAAAAAGACCGGAGAGATTGACAACCTCTCTGAACTTGTTGGGAGCAAAGTTATTTTCTTTTGTGTGCAGGTCCAGGTTAAGGGAGAAATATCTTTTAAGACGGCGCGTTGCTTTTTTGACCACCTAATCATAGCACTTGGAGTCCTCCTGGATTCGATAAACCTTACCATCTTCGTGTAAGGGAAAATTTCTACTATCTACATCTCAACCTTCCACTTGGGGTAACCAACCTTTGGCCTATATTTACCTCTCGCTCCATAAACCCTCGAGGAGAGCTCCGTTACGCAGTTTCATCCAATGTTCCTTTGCCATCACAATTCCGACCTTGGGATCGCCAGAAGAACCTGTCCTGGCACTCTACTGGAGGGAGGATTGACCTTTGGAGGCCTCTCCATCACCATGATTGCCTCCTGGATGCGTCGTGAGTATTCCCCCTTGGACTATGGGTTCATGATTAGTAGCTAGATGATGTCTTCTCTCCCATCTTGTTCTTCAATGTTTAGCCCTTGTGAGCTGCCTATCATGATCAAGGCACCTTTGTATTAGTTCCTTTTTTGCTTTGCTGTTTTTGCTGGGATCCGATGATTATGAGATTATGTTCAGTTTATGATGAGTAATATATTTGGTTTACCTTTATATTTTTGTTCTTGAGTGGTCTTGCATGTTCTCTGTTGCTGTTTCCTACTTTCGCCAAGTAGTAGATTGCAACTCTAAGAGGGAGCGTTATGCTTGATTGTGGGTTCATTCCCCCCGATGTCTAGCTTGTGTGACAGAAACATGAGACTAGGGGATCTGTTGTTTCCACCAGGGAGAAAATAGTGGTGCTTGTAACTGCGGTTGCGAGGATTGCTTACATTACGCATAGAGTGTTAAGGCAATTGTCCATTGCTTTGAGCCTACAATTTGGTTGGGGTTCACAACTTAATACCAGCGAGATGTTCTAGATAGATATCTCAAGATGCTTGATTAGTGAGTAGATTTTGATGGATATACGATCTACTTGTTTTGTGTAATGCCCATACGATTGAGCCTCTTTACTTTCTAGTAGCATAATTAGCATTGCAGTGCGTTTATAATTCTGTCAATTGCCTAGCTGTTATTTGTTCACCCACCATAGTTGTTTATCGTCTTTTGGGAGAGAGACATCGCTAGTGATAGTCATGGGACCTCGATCCATATTTCCACCATAGTTTACACCGTTCCAATTTACTTATTTTTCTTTCCTTTTAGTTCCAACCATTATTTCCATGCTTTTGTTTGATCCTTTGTAAACAGCAAGGCCGGAGAGATTGACACCCTCTCTGAACTCATTGGGAGCAAATTTATTTGTGTTCTTGTGTGCAGGTCCATGTCAACTCCACGCTAGCAGCGAATTTCTAGCGCCGTTATCACCTACTTGTATCCCTAGGAATCCTACTTGATTGATAACCTGTATATCTTCACCGAGGAAAATTTGCTACTATCTACATCATAACCTTCCACTTGGGGTAACCAACGAGGAGGTGTTATCTACAACCATCAAGAAATTTTTTAGTGCCGTTGCCGGGGATTCCAGTCTTCAAGATAGGGAGTTGCACACTACCTTTTATATTTTCTTTTTAGTCTTGTTAGTTTGCTTTTGAGTCTTATACCAAAAACACCAAAGAAATTTGTTACCTTCTTCTTAGCTTGCTTCAAGTAGTAGTCAGTATGTATTTATTTTATGTTTTCAAGGCTTCTCTTGATGTGAAGTCAGAAACTTTAGACAGGAGAATGGTGAAAATTAGATAAAATCCTGGGATAGTCTTTTCGGGGCTTATAAACAGGTGACGCCTGAGACACCCATGGGTATTTTTATTGACACTTTTTATCATGGCGTCTTTAAGTGGTGTAAATTTTCTTTATACTTATTAGCTGGAGGAAATTTTCCGAGGTGTGAAGATACTAGAGCTCTTGATATTATAAATGGTCTATCTAGTTTCTTTGGTTATTATCAAGGAATTGATGCTATTATAGATAGACTTGCTACTATTGAGAAGAAAATAGATGCTTTAGACTTGAGAGAAGTGGAGAAACCCAAACCCATTAGAGAAGAGATTTTAGAGATAGAGGATGATAGGATCCCTTTATTAGAATTAGCATCTTCAACCAAGACATCCTTGCTTATTGTGATATTGGATCCATGGTTTCTACCATGCCCAAAACACTTTATGATTCTTTAAATCTTCTGAGTATGGTTAATTTACCTTGCTATCATGAACATGCTAACGGTGATATTTCTGAGATTCAAGGGAAGGTTGATAGCATCCAAGTTAGATTTTGAAAAAGGGACTCCGCGGTGCACTTCATAATTTTGAGTCAACAAATCAATGAAACATAGTACTTGGAAGGACCTTAATACGGGTCATGAAGGGCTTCATTGATGTAAGAAAAGGACAAATACGCTTACATGGGATAGCCAAAGGTACGTATATCTTCCTAGGAAAAAGAAAGAGGAGCTCATTGAAGAGAAAATTGTAAATTTTGATGATCCTATTGATGATGCTTTCTTTGAACCTTGATCTTTTTGCTTCATGCCTAGCTCAAAGGCATAAAAGAAAGCACTTATTGGGAGGCAACCAAAAAAGTTTTACTTTCAATTTTAGTGGTCTTGATGCTTGTTACTACTGTAGCAACATCAAATGTGGTGTGTGTAGGAAGCTTATTAACACTCTCTTCCTCTTCTTTCTCTCTACCCCATCTATTCTTAAGTTTGGCTAGCATTATAGTGTTCTCATTAATTTGCACTTGGATAGCATTCATAGGTGTGGATTTGTTCTCCTCAAGGGGAGAAGTCCTAATTTTGAGCATCTCGACATCATGAGCAATGTTGTCAACCTTCAAAGAGAGACTATGTAATTTGTCTACTTTTTCCTCTACACTCTTGTTGAAGGCTTTTTGAGAGGTAATAAAGTCCTTAAGAATGCTCCCTAATTAAAAAGTGGAGTTTTTGGTGCTAGGATAAGTGTTGTTGTTCCCATAAGAGTTGTCGGAGGAAAGGTGTAGGATTGTTGCTACCAAAATTAGTCCTATAAGCATTGTTGTTGAAGTTGTTCCTAGAAATAAAATTAACATCTATTTTCTCTATTTCTTGAGAAACCAAATAATTTAAGTAAACATCATGAGGATCAATAGGAGCTTACTTAGTAAGTAAAGAGATGATCAAGTCAACCTTATCATTTAAAGAGGAGATCTCCTCAACAGAGTTTACCTTTCTACCTATTGGAGATCGTTCGGTGTGCCATTGAGAGTAGTTTTTCATCATATCATGTAATAGCGTCGTGGCAACGCCAAGTGTGGTTGACATAAAGGTTCATCCTGCGGCCGAGTCTAACACATTCCGCGAGGTAAAGTTTAGCACTGCAGAAAAAGTCTGGATAACCATCCAAGTAATTAATCCACGAGTAGGGAAATTCTTAACAAGAGATTTCCTACGTTCCCAAGCTTGAGCAACTTGTTCATTATCAAGTTGTCTAAAATTCGTAATGTTGCTCCTCAACTGAATAATCTTAGCAGGTGGGTAGTACTTCCCAATAAAAGCATCCTTACATTTATTCCAAGAATCTATGTTATTCCTAGGTAAAGATTGGAGCCACTCCTTAGCTCTTCCTCTCAAACAGAAGGGAAAAAGCTTAAGTGTAACAATATTACCATTTACTTCCTTATAATTTTGCATATCACAAAACTCGACAAAATTATTCAAATTTGAAGCAGTAGCATCTCCAGCACCGGAAAATTGTTCTTACATAACAAGATTTAACAAAGAAGGTTTGATTTCAGAGGAAGTCGCCATATTGGCGGGTGCAGTAATAGGAGTGCAAATAAAGTCATTGTTGTTGTACCTATGTGAAGTCACACAACTTGGTGTTCTCAGAAGAACCCACAGTAAAAACAACAAGCAAGAACAAAGTGACTATTTTTTTGGTGTTTCTGATAAAAGACTCTAAAGCAAAAACTGAAAAGTAAAGTAAGAAGACTAAAAAGCAAAGATAAATGGTAGTGTGCAACTCCCCTATCTTGTAGACTGGAATCCCCGGCAACGGTGCCAGAAATTTAGCTTGATGGGTTCAGATAACACCTCCTCGTTGGTTACCCCAAGTGTAAGGTTACGATGCAGATAGCGATAAATTTCCCTCGGTGAAGATACCAAGTTTTGTCTCCAGGTGGACTCCAAAGACTACAATAAGGTGGCAAAGGCGCCGAAGATTTTCTTGGTGGTGTGTTGATGTGGACCTTCACACAAGAACACAAATAACTTTCCTCCCGACGAGTTCAGAGAGGTTGTCAATCTCTCCGTCCTTGTAGTTTACAAAGGATCAAAACATAGGTAGAAATAATAGTGGTGAAACTAAAAGGAAAGTAGAAGCAGTTAAAGTGAACAGTGTAAACTATGGTGGAAATATAGACCGAGGTCCCATGACTTTCACTAGTGGTGTCTCTTTGCCAAAAGACGATAACAACTATGCTTGGTGAACAAGTTACATCTCGGGAATTGACAGAATTATAAACGCACCACAATGCTAATCATGCTACTAGAAAGTAAAGAGGCTCAATCATATGGGCATGACACCAAAGAAAGTGGACCGTTTATCCATTAGCATCTACTCACTAATCATCCACCTTGAGATATCCATCTAGAACATCTCTTTGATTTTAAGTTGCGAAGTCCAACCAAATTATAGGCTCGAAGCAACGGAAAATTTCCTTAACACTCTATGCGTAATGTAAGCAATCCTTGCAATCGCAGTTACAAGCAGCACTATTTTCTCCTTGATGGAAACAACACATCCCCTAGTCTCATGCTTCTGTCACTCAAGCTAGACATCGGAGTTGAACCCACAATCATGCATAACACTCCCTCTTGGAGTTGAATCTACTACTTTGCCCAAGAAACAAACGCAACGAAGAACATGCAAGAATACTCAAGAACAAAATTATAAAGGTACACGAAATATATTAATCATCACAAAATGAACGTAATCTCATAATCCATCGGATCCCAGCAAACACAGCATAGCAAAACAGGAACTAATGCATAGATGCCTCTATTATGATAGGTAGTTGATGGGTGTAGATAACATCTCCTCGTTAGTTACCCCAAGTGTAAGGTTATGTTGTAAATAGAAGAAATTTTCCCTCGATGAAGATACCAAGGTTTAATCGACCAGAAGGACTCCAAGTGCTACGAGTAAGTGGTAAAACGAGCAAGGCGCTGTTTGAGCTAAGTTACTCACTTGACCTGGACCTGCACACAAAAGAAAATAACTTTGCTCCCAACGATTCAGAGAGGTTTTCAATCTCTCTGGTCTTGTTGTTTACAAAGGATCAAAACACAAGCAGGAATAGTAGTGATGATTGCAACGGAAAGGAAATGAAAGTAGTAAATAGTAGAGGTGTAAACAATGGTGGAAAGATGGACCGCGGTCCCATGATGTTCACTAGTGATGTCTCTCTCCCAAAAGACAATAAATAACTATGTTAGGTGAACAAATTACAGCTGGGCAATTGACAGAATTATAAACGCACCACGATGCTAATTATGCTACAAGAAAGCTAAAAGCTCAATCGTATGGGTAGTACGCGAAGACAAATAGATTGTTCATTCTTCAGCATATACTCACTAATCATCCACCTTGAGATATCTATCCATCACATCTTTCTGGTATAAAGTTTTGAGCCCTACCCAAAGTATAACTCAAAGCAACAGACAACTGCATTAACAAACTATGCGTAAGGTAAACAATCCTTGCACCCGTAGTTACAAGCATTGTTGTTTTCTCCCTGGTGGAAACATCACATCGCCTAGTCTCATGTTTTTTTCACTCAAGCCAGACATCGGGGGGCATGAACCAACAATCATGCATAACGCTCCCTCTTGGAATTCCAATCTACCACTTGTCAAAAGAAATAAAAAGCAATGGAGAACATGCAATAATACTCAAGAACTAAACATAAAAGTTAACCAAATATATTACTCATCACAATATGAACATAATCTCATAATACATCGTATCCCATCAAACACAGCATAGCAACAGAAGAACTAGTACATAGATGCCTTGATGATGTAGGGCAGCTCACAAGGGCTAAGAATCGAGGCACAAGATTGGAGAGAAAACATCACATAGCTACTAATCATGGACCCATGGTACCAGGTGGACTACTCACGACACATTCGGGAAGAGCTCATGGTGGTGGAGAAGCTCCCGGAGATCAATCCTCCCTCCGGCAGGTGATGACCCACAAGTTTAGGGGATCGTGATAGTCCTCGTGGGTAAGATAACCCAATTTATTGATTTGACACAAGGGGAGCCAAAGAATATTTATATGCTTTGATAGTTGAGTTGTCAATTCAACCGCAACTGAAAGGTACTTGCTTGGGAACGAGATATAAAAGGTAATGGCGGTATGAAAGTGATAGTGATAGCGGATATAGTGGATGATAAAGCAACGAACGTAAGAACGAAAAAGTAAAGTAACTTGCAACAAGAAGAATTAAAACACTGTAGGCTAGGGGGACGGATGTGTAAGAGCAAAAGTTTTGCCCCCGTGTGTTTTGGATATTGTTGGACAAGACAGTAGAGGAACTAACAATGTCTTCTAGTATAAACAGTTGCATAGGTTCCTGAAGGACAAGCTATGTGATAAAGCTTCACGGAAGGTCTTCAAGTTATCGAAGCATTACCCACGGAGCGAAGCTTAATCACGAAGGTTGACCCCCAAAAACGAAAGTGTCCTGAAGCTCTACTCATTGAAGGAAATGAAGAGGACGGCGCCAGACTTAGATGTTTTTGTGTAGTTCTTTTCTGTTCCTTGAGTCATAGGACAAACCGTACTATCAAGAGGGGTATTTAGTTTGTGGACATCGAAGTCATTGATAAAATACTCAGATCAAATCCAGACCAAGTGAGAAGCCTGAGTGAAGAAATCTCATGTGCACTAAGTTAAGCTTCGGTAGCAAAGACTTCGTTCTTTGGCTTCTGAAGCAGAACTAAGTCTGTGAGTCATCTTTACTTGTTCCTCAAGTAAAGTTGCGCATTGATGACAAATCCGACCGTTGTGGACACGTGTCAAGCTGTCACCTCGGGTCAGTTTGGTCATTCCGCACCTCTGGATCGCCAACTATAAATACGCCGCCCCCTCATCCATTTGCGGGTGGCTGCTCTGAGATCATTCCAAGAGAGACTGAAGAGAGCAACCCCAAAAACGCCACCGAAGCAAAACCCAAAATCCAGAATACTGAAGCCTAAGTCCCATTGATCTGAGTAGATTTGAGATGACTTTGGTGAAAGCTTACTAGCCTTTTTATATTGGAGAACTGCAATTCTCCTAGACGGTTAGAGTGTTGTTCTTCAGAGAGCGAAGAGTAATTGTCGCCTCGAAGTCCAGTTTGTCAAAGGTTTCGGTGATTTCCTTAATAATCAACCACGAGTGAAGAACTGATCAAGCTCAAGGAGTTTGATGCAGTGGAGCAACGGACGGAGAGAGATTTGCTCCAGGTGTTCAATCACCAGTCCCTCCAACCAGACGTAGCGCTTTGCAGAGCGTGAACTGGTCGAACAAATATCGCCGAGTCGCAGTTCTTTTTACTTCAAGCATTTACCTTCAGTATTGCATTTGCTTCACTGTTATCCTTCAATGGGTTTTGATTCACTTCATTTAGTTTCGCTTCCAGTTATACTTCGCTATTCCGCACTATTTATGCTTCACTTCAACAGTTTCAGTAGAAAATTTCTAAGTGATCATTCACCCCCTCCCCCTCTGATCACATACTTGGACTTTCAATTGGTATCAGAGCTAGTCACTCCCTACACTCTGTGTGTTTTCGATTAACCTCCTGGAGTGTCTTCAAGTATGTCTTTCGCAGCCATTCGCTCTGGCAAACCTATTCCTGTTTTCAATGGGAAGGACTACCCGTACTGGAAGGACAAGATGAAAATAAATATCATGGCTATCAACTCAACTGCCTGGCAAGTTGTCTTGTATGGATTCACTGTTGCCGATGAGAAGGCCATCATCCCTGAAGAAGCAAAACTGATTGATCTTGATTCTGAAGTTTGGGTTTTCATCACCAATCACCTGACACCAGAAAAGTATCATGAAGTGAAGAACATTCCATCTGCCAAAGGTGTCTGGGACTATCTTCAAAATATTGGTGAAGGTGTTTCTACCCAGATAGATGCCAGAATTGACACACTCCGAAGCAAATTCTATTGCTTCAAGAGAAACGAGGATGAAAAAGTCAGCTCCATTTGCAGCAGACTCACAAATCTTGCTAATGAGTTGATTTCCCTCGGTGCTGATGACATTACTCCTCATTCTGTTGTGAGAACTTTGCTTCGCTCATTGGATGACTCGTTTGATCACATTATGCTGATGATCAAGGAAAGGAATGATTTCAGACGTCCTGTTGCCGCTGATATTCTTGAGAGACTTAATACCTTTGAAATGGAAGAAGATGAGAACCGTGACATAAATGGCTCTCGAAGAAAATCTCATGCCTTGAAAGCATAAGCTTCGCGTCATTCTTCACCCGAAGTCAGTTCCGCTTCAGGTGTCGAATCAGATGATCCTGCAAGCATTGGAAAAGATTTAGCACTGATCATGAGACGCTTCAACCGCTTCTAGAGAAAAGGTTTTTCTTCACCGAAGAAGAGTTATTCTTCAAGAAGCTCAACTCACTCATCTCACCGCTCATCCTCAAGAAGCTCTCCATCGAAGGACAAGTGCTGCTACAAGTGCAAGAAACCAGGTCACTATATTGCTGATTGCCCTCTGTGGGAAGCTGAGAACAAAGCAAAGCATTCGCTCAGAGACTCCTCAACCAAGTCCCACAGATCTTCCAGAAGCTATGAATCCAAGAGACATGATTCCAGTTCTAGAAGAGATAAGAAGAAAGATTCTGATGATGAAAAGAGAAAGAAGTATCTCAAGAAGCGTGAGGGTTCTTCATCGAAGACTTACTCATCTCTTCGAAGCAGCTCTCACCGTGCCAAGGCCTATCTGGGAAAGGAGATGAACTCTGAAGACGAAGCCTCTGGGTCCGAAGCTCAATCAGGCTCAAGGTCTGGGTCTGGGTCCGAATCAGATGGTGTTGTTGGTTTGGCTTTCGCTTTAGCTGATGCTTCGGCAAAAGCTTCGAGCTCATTCTTCACAAACAACAGTAGTGAAGATGAATCTCCTGCATATTGCTTCATGGCCAAAGCGAAGGTATCTTCATCGAAATCTAACTATGATACTTCTGATTGTTCTTCATATGACAGTGATTCAAAGATAACCTATGCTAAACTTGCTAAAATTGCTTCAATCCAACAAGATGAACTTGATTCACTAAGCAAAACCATTAAGAAATCAGAAACTCTGTTGATCGATGAGATAGAGAAAGGACAAACTTTAACTAATGAGCATGAAGCTCTGAAAGAAAAGTTTGAAGAATTATCCTCTCGGCATGATCTTCTTTCAGTTGATTATGAGAAGCTCACCTATGAATTTCTTCAGAGGAAAATGGCTCTCGAAAAACTGAAAGAGGCTCATGAAGAGTTGGAAAATGTCAATCTCTCGCTCATGGCTCAACAAGGTTCTGAAGCAAATCATAAAACTGAATCACCTTGTTTGGATTGTTTGGAACGAAGCAAAATTGATTCCAAAGGCAAAGCTCCTATTGTTATTGATGATACTAATGCCTCTGATGAGGAAAACCCTGCTGTTACCGAGGAACTCCACAGGTTGAAAAAATTATTTGAAACAGGCATGTTCAAAAGTGTGCAAGGCCACCAGTATCTCTGTGATATCCTGAGGAAGGCTCTCCTTCACAGGAATCCCAGGAATGAAGGTGTTTGTTTCGAAAGAAAGATAAACCCTGATGGCACCTATTGGGAACCTGAGCAGTATCCTAAGACTGTTTGGGTCCTTGCGAAGGGGATCCCCATTGACATTGCTAACCTTTCAGGTTTTGATTGCAAGATGAACAAAGCTATTGTGGACGAATCACTTGATTCTGACTACAAGCTCATCAAAGATGAACAGGGAAAGGTTACAGCTGAGTATGTTGGTACTCCTCCTAAGAATGGCTTCTATAAGAGGCAAATATGGGTGCAGAAAGCTCTTGTGGAAAAACTGCCTGCTAACCATACCATGCAGGGAAAGTCTTCGGTACCACCGAATCATTTCTATTCTCTTGAAACGAGAAATGATCCTCTGGTGACCGAATCAAATGTTCCGCAGAAGCAATACTATCGTACTGGTCGTCATACTTATCGTCCTCATAATAATCATACTAAGATTGCATATGCTCATTCTTATGCTAACCATTCGCAGAGGACTTACATTTATGGTGTGCTTGATGGTACACCGAAGCAATACACTCCTGTTCGCTTGAACATTGCTTCAACCAGTGCTTCAACATCTTCTCAGTCACCTTCTCGTTTGTGGGTGGTTAAGAAGAACTAATTCTTCTGCAGGGCTATGTCTCCGGTGGATCCGAATGGGTCATGGATAGTGGTTGCACAAATCATATGACCGGAGACAAGGAGTTATTCATCGAAGAAAAATTATCTCACTTTTCTCAGAAGTACATTACCTTCGGTGATAACAACAAGGGTAAAGTTTTAGGTTTGGGTAAGGTTGCCATATCGAAAGATAAGCACATTGACAAGGTTATGCTAGTCCAATCACTTGGATATAATCTTATGTCTATTTCGAAGTTATGCGATATGGGTATGCTTGTTCTATTTTCTGCTTCGTGTTGTGTTGTCTTTTCACAGGATGACTATGCGTTTGTCTTCGAGGGATACCGAAAAGGAGACTTATACATTGTTGATTTTTCTTCGGGCCCTCCTGTATCCACATGCTTAATGGCAAAAGCTTCATCTGGGTGGTTATGGCATCGAAGACTTGTTCATGCAGGGATGAGAAATCTTCATAACTTAGTGAAGAAGAATCATGTTATTGGCCTTAGCGAAGTTAAATTCGATAAGGATCGTCTCTGCAGTGCATGTGAAGCTGGTAAAATTACGAAGAAACATCATTCAGCGAAGACTATCATGACTACCACTCGTCCTCTTGAATTTGTTCATATGGATCTTTTTGGTCCTCAAAATTATGCAAGCCTGGGAGGAAACAAATATGGTCTAGTTATTATTGATGACTTCTCTCGTTATTCTTGGGTTTTCTTTTTAGATGACAAGAGCAAACTTGTTGAAATCTTCAAGTCATTCGCCAAGAGAGCTCAAACAGAATATGAATTATCTCTGAAGCATATCCGAAGTGATAATGGAACTGAATTCAAAAATACTCATATTGAAGATTTTCTTGATGATCATGGTTTTACTCATGAGTTCTCTGCTGCTCTGGAAGATTCAATCATGGACGAATCAAATGCTGCTGACGACGAATCAGAATTCGAAGCAGATGATGAATCTGATGATCCTGCTCCCCCCAAGAAGCAAAGACTTCAGATCCCACTGAAGAAGAAGCCAGGAGAGAAACCTGATGCTAAGGGGATTAAGATTCAAGACCCCAAGATTAAGCCTTCTGCTTGCCCCACCATTGATCTTTCCAACTTGGTGGTTGCGAAGCCCTTGGCCTCCAAGCCACCGGCTGATGCCCTCACCACTGAGAGGCGATCGAAGCAGAAGCACGACCCCGCCAAGAAACAACCTGCAAAGGCTTCAGCATCAACGAAGCCCAAGCAGTCTGCTGCAACAAACCCTTCAGCGAAGCACACGCTCACTGAAGAAGAGCTGAGACAGAAAGACCTCGAAGAGGCACTTGAGCGCAATATCCTTGCCAGAAGCTCCGTTGATCAAAAGAAGGCAGATGTAGATGCTGCCAGAAAGAAAAAGGAGTTAGACTCTGCAAATATTGTTGTAGAGAAGGCTGAGACGAAGCGCAAGCTCGCCGAAGCCGCAAAGAACGAAGAAAAAGCTGCTGCTGAAGCTAAACAGCTTGCTGAACATGAAGCTAAACGCAAGGCATCTTTAGAAGGTCTCAGGACGAAGAAAGCTGAAAAAGCTGCTAGGGCAAGTCAGAAGAAGCCCGTAGTTGATATGACTCCCTCAGCTATTCCAGCGAATCAGAAAGGCATCTCTTTGCCTGAAGCTCAAGCTGAAGCTGGTCGTCAGAGTGACCATCCATTCCCTGACTCATGTGAAGGCGAACTCTGGGATCAGTTGGGCATCACTGAAGCCCTTTGGGAGAAGTGTGCTGCTGAAGATCCTGATGATGTTGACTTTGGAGAAGTCTACATCTCCAGGTCTATCGAAGCTATGATCTCCACTATGATAAGTCAGTTGAAGGATTTGCACTCAAGAGATAGGGCTGAAAATAAAAAGATTCACAACTATCAGAGGCGAGTTGAATCAGAACCTGATGAAGAATTCAAACAGCACGCCCTGAAGTTACTTCAACAAGTGACAGATGTCAATTCCATCACCAAGGATAACATCAAAATCTTCAAAGGCAAAATCAAGGCTGCAGTGGATGACATGGTGAAGACCCATAATGCTTCCATTATGGAAAGAGATTCAAGGAAACGCAAGGCTTCGGCCGAAGCTGAATGTGTCGTTGCACCACCATCTCCTAAGCCTACTGCATCAAAGGCTTGTGGACCCTCACCCAAGAAGAGAACCACCAAGAAGCGCAAGGTTACTTTGGCCTCAGCCGCAGACATGGATACAAGTGATGAACAGCCACAGGAAACTCCAGAAGCAGTTCCCACTCCTGCAACGAAGCCAAAGCCATCCCAGTCCACACCAAAGCCTTCAGCTCCACCCACCAAAACTCCCACACCTCCTCCTACCAGAATCACCCCCAAGCAAACTCCACCACAAAGAGCTCCTAAGCCCACTCCAACGCCTGCACGAACCCCCACACCCATACCACCTCGTGTTCCCACACCCATCCGTGCTCCAACCCCCGAATCACAAAGAATTCCCACTCCACAAGTTGCTCCCGCACCACCTACATCACCTCCCCGTGAAGCTAATGCTCCATGACCAACCCACTCCAAAACCCATGTATCTCGAGACTTTTCCCCCGCCAGAACAGTTCAAGATTCCGAAGCACATGTGCCCGATATTGAAGCACATGATGACGAAGAAGAACAAGTTCAGATTCTGAATCTGTCGCAAGAGCAAGCGCTCATAGTCGCTCAATCTGCTGGCCCTTCAAGAGCTAACCCTATTGCTCCTCTGCAAAGAATTCGTGAGCGTTCGCGCCCCTGCCAAGATACCCAGCTTGACTCCAATTACCCTCGAGAAAATTTTCCTATATACAAGGGTGCTGGTTATTCTTCTAGGCATGGCCCGGAATTCAACCTGGAACAACATCGAAAGCGCCATCGATTCTTTGGTGTTAGTCTGTATGCTTCAGACCGCACAGCTGATGATCTTCGATTTTGGACTGCTGAACAACAAATCTTATACACCAAAGTCTTCTGTCAGCAAGGAGTTCTGTTTAGGCACAAGTTTCTAGACATGCGAAGTCTTTCCACTGCCTCCTGCTTTCAGAATGTCCTCGAAACTATTGAAAATCAGAATTTGACTCGGTTGTTTGCATTGAGCACTCCTTTCAACTCTGAGCTCATCAAGCAATTCTATGCAACTCTCTATGTTTCTGGTGAAGCAAATGAACCCAGCTCATGGACGCTGGAATGGATGATTCAAGGCAAAGTCTTCAGGATGTCTTCTTTTGAATTCATGGAAATTGTCAACATTCCAAGGCATTCTGGAGTCAATGAAAAGATTCATATTGAGCCAGATCTGACTGAAGAAGAATTTGCTACTCTGTTGGATCCTGAAGTCACTTCAAACTATATTCCTCAAAACATTCGCCCGAAGCATTTGAATTTCATCTCAAGGACTTGGTTCTACATCTTGTCCAACTCATTGATTCCCTTGAGTACAGCTTCGGAAGAATCGAATCTTTATCCTGAGACAAGGCATGCTATCATGAAGCTCACTCATGGTCTTCTCTTTGACTTTGAAGACTTCTTCATTAGGAATTTGGTTCATGCAGCGGAGCTACCTTTCACACTGAAAACCTATGCTCCCTGGCTGCAAGTTATTTGTGACTATGGCAGGAACGAAGACTTTGTGGCTCGCCATCACCCGAAGCTTTTCTCTCCTCCAGTGCGTGACTCTTTGGGATTGCGGAGGAAACCTAATGATCCATTTGCCACATATGTTGGTGTTCGCGATGAAGTCAATGAGCGAAACTTATCAAAGAAGTTCCAGAAAGACTGCCATCACTTTGAAGTTAACCTTCGATCGCAGCAAATGCTTGAAAATTTCAGAGAAGCAAATCAGCGCCAGATGCAGTTTCTTGCTGATGAGATCAACCGAGTTGGCAACATTGCAATTAACAACAATCAGTATTTGCGTGTGCTCAAGCGTCATTCCTGGAAGGGACTCCGGAAATTCAACTCTATGAAAGGCCTTCGTAAAGAATGCATCTACAAAGAGTATCCGCACCTCCAGCGAAACTTTTCTCGTGATGACTCAGTGGACCGCCCGAATCAGAAGATCCCTCCCCTGCACAAGATTGATGAAGTATTCTTCGTCAACGAGCCTGAACCCATCCGGCCAGATACCGTCTCTGAGAATGACTCCATCACTTCAAAGGACGACGACGGCCTCGACGATAGCGACCTCGACATCAACCTCATCACTCAGACACGCCACGAAGCTATTCCTACGTCTTCTTTCGAAGAAGAATCCTCAGATGATCAGTCTTCGTCGGATGAGTCTTCGTCAAGCACTGCTTCGTCGGGTTCTCTGGGTGCTGATGCTGCGTAATAGATCTCTCGAACCTCTTCTCAACCTTTTTTCCAATCATTGACAAAAAGGGGGAGAATGAGGGCATCAATGAGTTAGTTTTGCATCGGGGAAAGGGTTCTTGCTATCTGTTTTTGCTTCGTTTGGTTAAGTTACGACAAATATTCCATTCCTTTTGTTTGGGTGGTAACTTAAGTTTTACTTCGGTCATGCTACTCCTGTGCTACACTTAAAGTTTTAATAACCCCTTTGCTTGCAAGTATTGCTTCGTATCTTCTATCTTGCAGGTGGTTATTATTTTCTAAGTCACAGGTCATTGGAAGCTATTGCATACATTCCTGGATATATATCTTCAATGCAATTGTATTCGCTCAGATATTTCGTTTTGCTCTCCACCAAAGAAAAATTATCTCAAGCATTAACTTCGATTATATAAATCTTCGATGCTTGTATTCAGGGGGAGCCAAAAACTTCATATCTTAGAGTTTGTCCCATCACTTCACAAAAACTTCAATATCTTTTATCGATGCCTGTTTTGTCAACAATAGTCCAAAAAGGGGGAGATTGTAAGAGCAAAAGTTTTTCCCCCGTGTGTTTTGGATATTGTTGGACAAGACAGTAGAGGAACTAACAATGTCTTCTAGTATAAACAGTTGCGTAGGTTCCTGAAGGACAAGCTATGTGATAAAGCTTCAGGGAAGGTCTTCAAGTTATCGAAGCATTACCCACGGAGCGAAGCTTAATCACGAAGGTTGACCCCCAAAAACGAAAGTGTCCTGAAGCTCTACTCATTGAAGGAAATGAAGAGGACGGCGCAAGACTTAGATGTTTTTGTGTAGTTCTTTTTCTGTTCCTTGAGTCATAGGACAAACCGTACTATCAAGAGGGGTATTTAGTTTGTGGACATCGAAGTCATTGATAAAATACTCAGATCAAATCCAGACCAAGTGAGAAGCCTGAGTGAAGAAATCTCATGTGCACTAAGTTAAGCTTCGGTAGCAAAGACTTCGTTCTTTGGCTTCTGAAGCAGAACTAAGTCCGTGAGTCAGCTTTACTTGTTCCTCAAGTAAAGTTGCGCATTGATGACAAATCCAACCGTTGTGGACACGTGTCAAGCTGTCAGCTCGGGTCAGTTTGGTCATTCCGCACCTCGGAATCGCCATCTATAAATACGCCGCCCCCTCCTCCATTTGCGGGTGGCTGCTCTGAGATCATTCCAAGAGAGACTGAAGAGAGCAACCCCAAAAACGCCACCGAAGCAAAACCCAAAATCCAGAATACTGAAGCCTAAGTCCCATTGATCTGAGTAGATTTAAGATGACTTTGGTGAAAGCTTACTAGCCTTTTTATCTTGGAGAACTGCAATTATCCTAGACGGTTAGAGTGTTGTTCTTCAGAGAGCGAAGAGTAATTGTCGCCTCGAAGTCCAGTTTGTCAAAGGTTTCGGTGATTTCCTTAATAATCAACCACGAGTGAAGAACTGATCAAGCTCAAGGAGTTTGATGCAGTGGAGCAACAGACGGAGAGAGATTTGCTCCAGGTGTTCAATCACCAGTCCCTCCAACCAGACGTAGCGCTTTGCAGAGCGTGAACTGGTCGAACAAACATCGCCGAGTCCCAGTTCTTTTTACTTCAAGCATTTACCTTCAGTATTGCATTTGCTTCACTGTTATGCTTCAATGGGTTTTGATTCACTGCATTTAGTTTCGCTTCCAGTTATACTTCGCTATTCCGCACTATTTATGCTTCACTTCAATAGTTTCAGTAGAAAATTTTGAAGTGATCATTCACCCCCTCCCCCTCTGATCACATACTTGGACTTTCAGGATGGTTGGGCACAGCATGGATAAGAGAAATCATGTATTTCACTTGGGGCAGGGCACACAGAAAAGTAATGATCATCTAGGCCTATATAAAAAATTAGGCATGTATCCTGAAGATAGTTGTACGTTCTTGTAATAAGAACTTGCACAACATCTTTTGTCCTACCATCCCGCTACAAACGGGGCCAAAAGGAACTTATGGAGATTAAGGTTCTCCTATCAAAGAGCACCGGAACAGAGCATTAAAAATTAATGGATACATGGAATCCTCAAATTATAGTCCATCTCCTTTGGTGTCCTAAGTTGTCACCATTGGGATCGCCGGTTCCGGACTATAATAGGTGCATACAACTCTTACATAGGATCAAGAACACAAATATATTCATTCGAATACATAGGATTCAGATCAGGTATCATGGCACTCAGGCCAAAAGTGAGAAGCAATAAGAACAACGAGTTGTAGCAAAGATGATATACACCATACTATATGATAGGCAACATGCCCCCAACAATCTGATAAACAATTACATGATCGAACTCATCCAATACCAACCATCCCCTTTGCCTATAGCAGGGAATTACTCACACATGAAAGGAGAAGTCGTGGAGGGATGATGGAGTGGCGATGGTGATGACGATGGCGATGATTCCCCCACACCGAAGGCCAAAATAGCCTCCAGATTATCTCCCCCGAAGAAGAACAGAGGGTGGCGACGACTCCACGACGATAATTGGGAAAACGACTTATGTTCTAGGGTTTTCTCGACGAGGGTTAAAATAAGAGTCCTCATAGGTTACCAAAGGGGATGGGGTCTTCCCAGGCGCCCTTGTGGCGCGTCCAGGGGCCAGGTCGGGCCACCTGGCCACCTGGGCCTTGGGCAGACCCCTCTGGCCCTCCTTCTAACATGTGGCTCCTCCCGGTGCGTGGATTTTCTGTATTTTTTCCTGAATTTTCCGAGACACCTAAAAATCCATTTTCCTGCGCACAAGAAAACCATACATGCAACTCAGCTGAAAACAATGTCAGTCCGGGTTAGTTTCATTCAAATCATGCAAGAATGAAGTCAAAACAATAGCAAAAGTGTTTGGAAAATTCGATATGTTTGAGATGTATCAACTCTCCCAAGCTTAGTATATTGCTTGTCCTCAAGTAATTCAGTTCAAGAACTGGATGCGACAAAGAAAACTTTGTCAAACTGCTTTTGCTTCATTAGATGTATAGAAGCATGTACTACAAAAAAGACTGGCAAGTGTTGTCACCATGCTACAAGGACAATGCACGAAGCGATCCTTCTTGCATGTAGAAAGTTTAAAATAACTACAATGAATAATATGGTACTGAAAATCAAAACAAGATTACAATGCACATGACTTGAACATACTAGAGTGGTATCTCACTAGCCTCCATGAGTGAAGCAAAACATAAATCCAGAAGCTCCTTTGTAGTTTTAGAGGAGACTAGAACTAAATATTTCAAAATGAGTGATATCACAAGCATGCAGAAGACCATGTGGTACTTTGAGACAATGCACATTACACTCAGAATGACAATTATGTTCTCAGTAGTGGGTGCTTTGAAGAAATAAGTGGAGACTCTTGAACCGTGGCTTTTGATGTCAAGGTTGAAATCCCGTGGCTGGAAGCAAAGACTAAACAAGAACCAGAGCTCGTATTTTTTTAAACAGACACAAAATATTTTTGAGCGTGTAGCTTTCCAGTCAACGGTAACGGTAAATGTTCTCAATATCTTCCATACCAACCATATTAATGGCGGTTCCCATACTTTTGTATTATGCCTACACTTGTGTTCGCTTTTCATCTATCATAGATGGTCCATGGCCAGCAATTGCGTGGTTCCTTTTATCTTGCCTCCAGTATGCAAGAGAAGATTGTGCGCCTTCTTCCACCTATCATTAGCAGTTAGTGGCCAACATTTAGTTCCATTTCATTCCATCATCAAGTATGGAGGGAAAGTGCAAGCTTTTATAAAAATGTAAAATAAGTGAGAACTGGGCATTCTCAACACTGTCCTCTACCTCATAAACTTAACTAGAATAAACTTTGTCAAGGAGTAAAAAAAATTTAGGATGGAAGATAATGATTCTCTCTAACACCCCGTGAACTTGTACGGATACAAAAAGATAAGTGCATTTGAATAATTTTGAGATGGTACAAGAAAATCTTTGTTAGGATGGCCGGTGAATACCATATATAGGAAGGTATGGTGGACTCATATGGCGCAACTAGTTTCAGGGATTTCTTATGCACACGCAGAATTCCGCTTACTACGGGCGAAGGCTAGCAAAAGACGGGGAAGCGACCAACTAGAGATCAATAACGGTCATAATCATGCAGAGCGACAAAGCAACATTGAAAGTGATATAACTATTCTAAAATAAAAAGATCATCAAGGCTTGATAGAATTGCACTCATAAACATGTGTAAGCAAGTGCCAAGTCAATCCAAAAATTCTCCGAAGGGAAATACCACTTCACTCTGCCAAGACATGAAGAATGCAATGCATGCAAATTATTTCAATAACACATTATGCACTCTAGCTATTTGAAACTAGTCACAAGAAAGCATGAACTAATGGGAAAGAATTGTAAACATAGCACTATGTCGCTACAAGCTAGTCTCTAGATCATAAGTACATGCATATTCGTCATTATTGCCTTGTCACTTGCACAATCGAACAAGGAAATATATAATAAACTGCAAATGTGATGGCGTGGAAGTGATAATGGCTTCTCGCCCTTCGTTGGTTACCCCAAGTGGATGGTGAGATGTAGGATAGCAGAAAATTTCCCCTATGTGGAGGATAGGGTTTGTCTCCCGTAGGACTCCAGCAATGATAAGTAGGTGTCAGTGGCGCACCTGACGCGAACCTGCACACGATACAATTAACTTTGCTCCCAACGAAGTTCAGAGAGGTTGTGAATCTCTCCGGTCTTGTTGTTTACAAAAGATCAAAAACAGAAGATAATGATAATGATAACAACTGAAAGTAAATACGGAAAAGGAAATATGCTTGTAAAAAATTATGTGAATATGGACCGGGGTCTCGTGATGTTCACTACTGATGTCTCTCTCCCAAAAGACGATAAAACTGCTATGCGAGGTAAACAAATTTGTAAGAGCAAAGTTTTTCCCCCGTGTGTTTTGGATATTGTTGGACAAGACAGTAGAGGAACTAACAATGTTTTCTAGTGTAAACAGTTGAATAAGTTCCTGAAGGACAAGCTAGGTGATAAAGCTTCAGGGAAGGTTTTCAAGTTATCGAAGTATTACCCCCTGAGCGAAGCTTAATCACGGAGGATGACCCCCCAAAATGATGGTGTCCTGAAGCTCAATTCATTGAAGGAAATGAAGAAGACGGCACAAGACTTAGATGTTTTTGTGTAGTTCTTTTTCTGTTCTTTGAGTCATAGGACAAACCATACTATCAAGAGGGGTCTTTAGTTTGTGGACACGGAAGTCATTGAGAAAATGCTCAGATCAAATCCACAGCAAGTGAGAAGCCTGAGCGAAGAAATCTCATGTGCACTGAGTTAAGTTTCAGTAGCAAAGACTTCGTTCTTTGGCTTCTGAAGCAGAACTAAGACCGTGAGTCAGCTTTACTTGTTCTGCAAGTAAAGTTGCGCAGTGATGAAAAATTCGATCGTTGTGGACACGTGTCAAGCTGTCACATGGGGTCAATTTGGTCATTCCGCACCTCGGGATCGCCAACTATAAATACGTCGCCCCATCCTCCATTTTTGGGTGGCTGCTCTGCGAATATTCCTGAGAGAGACTGAAGAGAGCACCCCGAAGACTTCACCGAAGCAAAACCCAAAACCCAGAATACGGAAGCCTAAGTCCCATTGATCTGAGTAGATTCGAGATGACTTAGGTGAAAGCTTACTAGCCTTTTAATCTTGGAGAACTGCAATTCTCCTAGACGGTTAGAGTGTTATTATTCAGAGAGCGAAGAGTAATTGTCGCCTCGAAGTCCAGTTTGTCAAAGGTTTCGGTGATTCCCTCAATAATGAACCACGAGTGAAGAACTGACCAAGCTCAAGGAGTTTGGTGCAGTGGAGCAACGGACGGAGAGAGTTTTGCTCTAGGTGTTCAATCACCAGCCCCTCCAACCAGACGTAGCGCTTTGCAGATCGTGAACTGGTCGAAAAAACATCGCCGAGTCCCAGTTCGTTTTACTTCAACCATTTACCTTCAGTATTGCATTTTCTTCGCAGTTATGCTTCAATGTATTTTGATTCACTGCATTTAGTTTCGTTTCCAGTTTTACTTCGCTGTTCCGCCCTACTTATGCTTCACTTCAATAGTTTCAATCGAAAATTTTGAAGTGATCATTCACCCCCGCCCCCTCTGATCACATACGTGGACTTTCAATTGGTATCAGAGCTAGTCACTCCCTACACTCTGTGTGTTTTGGATTAACCTCCTGGAGTGTCTTCAAGTATGTCCTTCGCAGCTATTCGCTCCGGCAAACCTATTCCTGTTTTTAATGGGAAGGACTACCCGTACTGGAAGGACAAAATGAAGAGAAATATCATGGCTATCAATTCAGTTGCCTGGCAAGTCGTCTTGTATGGAGTCACAGTTGCCGATGAGAAGGCCATCACTCCTGAAGAAGCAAAACAGATTGATCTTGATTCTGAAGTTTGGGTTTTCATCACCAATCATCTGACACAAAAAATGTATCATGAAGTGAAGAATATTCCATCTGCCAAAGTTGTCTGGGAGTATCTTGAAAAGATTGGTGAAGGTGTTTCTACCTAGAAGGATGCCAGAATTGACACACTCCGAAGCAAATTCTATCGCTTCAAGAGAAACGAGGGTGAAAAAGTCAGCTCCATTTACAGCAGACTCACAGCTCTTGCTAATGAATTGATTTCCCTCGGTGCTGATGACATTACTCCTCACTCAGTTGTAAGAACTTTGCTTCGCTCATTGGATGATTCGTTTGATCACATTGTACTGATGATCAAGGAAAGGACTGATTTCAGACGTCTTTTTGCCGCTGGTATTCTTGAGAGACTCAATACCTTTTAAATGGAAGAAGATGAGAAACGTGATATTAATGGCTCTCGAAGAAGATCTCATGCTTTGAAAGCAAAAGCTTCGCGTCATTCTTCACCCGAAGTCAGTTCTGCTTCAGGTGTCGAATCTGATGATCCTGCAAGCATTGGAAAGGATTTAGCATTGATCATGAGACGCTTCAACCGCTTCCAAAGAAAAGGTTTTTCTTCACCGAAGAAGAGTTATTCTTCAAGAAGCTCAACTCACTCATCTCACCGCTCATCCTCAAGAAGTTCTCCATCGAAGGACAACTACTGCTACAAGTGCAAGAAACCAGGTCACTACATTGCTGATTACCCTCCGTGGGAAGCTGAGAACAAATCAAAGCATTCGCTCAGAGACTCCTCAACCAAGTCCCACAGATCCTCCAGAAGATATGAATCCAAGAGACATGATTCCAGCTCAAGAAGAGAAAAGAAGAAAGATTCTAATGATGATAAGAGGAAGAAGTATCATAAGAAGCGTGAGGGTACTTCATCAAAGACTCACTCGTCTCAACGAAGCAGTTCTCACCGTGCCAAGGCCTATCTGGGAAAGGAGATGAACTCTAAAGACGAAGCCTCTGGGTACGAAGCTGAATCAAGCTGAAGGTCTGGGTCTGGGTCCGAATCATATGGTGTTGCTGGTTTGGCATTCGCTTCAGCAGATGCTTCGACTAAAGCTTCGAGCTCATTCTTCACCAACAACAGTAGTGAAGATGAAACTCCTGCATATTGCTTCATGGCCAAGGCGAAGGTATCTTCATCCAAATCTAACTATGATACTTCTCATTGTTCCTTATATGATAGTGATTCGAAGATAAGCTATGCTAAACTTGCTAAAATTGCTTCAATCCAACAAGATGAACTTGATTCGCTAAGCAAAACCATAAAGAAATCAGAAACTCTGTTGATCGATGAGATAGAGAAAGGTCAAACTTTAACTAATGAGCATGCAGCTCTGAAGGAAAAGTTTGAAGAATTATCCTCTAGGATTGATCTTCTTTCAGTTGATTATGATAAGCTTACCTATGAATTTCTTCAAAGGAAAATGGCTCTCGAAAGAATGAAAGAGGCTCATGAAGAGTTGGAAAATGTCAATCTCTCTCTCATGGCTCAACAAGGTTCTGAAGCAAATCATAAAACTGATTCACCTTGCTTAAATTGTCTGGATCGAAGCAAAATGATTCCAAAGGCAAAGCTCCTATTATTATTGATGATACTAATGCCTCGGATGAGGAAAATCCTGCTGTTACTGAGGAACTCCTCAGGTTGAAAAACTTATTTGAAACAAGCGTGTTCAAAAGTGTGCAAGGTCACCAGTATCTTTGTGATATCCTGAGGAAGGCTCTCCTTCACAGGAATCCCAGGAATGAAGGTATTGGTTTCGAGAGAAAGATAAACCCTGATGGCACCTACTGGGAACCTGAGCAGTATCCTAAGACTGTTTGGGTCCTAGCGAAGGGGAAACCTATTGATATTGCCAACCTTTCAGGTTTTGACTGCAAAATGAACAAAGCCATTGTGGATGAATCACTTGATTCAGACTACAAGCTCATTAAAGACGAACAGGGAAAGGTTACTACTAAGTATGTTGGCACTCCTCCTAAGAATGGCTTCTATAAGAGGCAGATATGGGTGCAGAAAGCACTTGTGGAAAAACTGCCTGCTAACCATACTATGCAGGGAAAGCCTTCGGTACCACCGAATCATTTCTATTCTCTAGAAACGAGAAATGATTCACTGGTGCCCGAATCAAATGTTCCGCAGAAGCAATATTATCGCACTGGTTGTTATACTTATCGTCCTCATGGTAACAATACTAAGATAGCATATGCTCATTCTTATCCTAACCATACTCAGAGGACATACATTTATGGTGTGCTTGATGGTACACCGAAGAAATACACTCCTGTTCGCTTTAATATTGCTTCAACCAGTGCTTCAACCTCTTCTCAGTCACCTGCTCGTTTGTGGGTGGTTAAGAAGAACTAGTTCTTTTGTAGGGCTATGTCTCCGGTGGATCCGAATGGGTCATGGATAGTGGTTGCACAACTCATATGACCGGAGACAAGGAGTTATTCACCGAAGAAAAACTATCTCAATCTTCTCAGAAGTACATTACCTTCGGTGATAACAACAAGGGTAAAGCTTTAGGTTTGGGTAAGGTTGCCATATCGAAAGATAAGCACATTGACAAGGTTATGCTAGTCCAATCACTTGGATATAATCTTATGTCTATTTCGAAGTTATGCGATATGGGTATGCTTGTTCTATTTTCTGCTTCGCGTTGTGTTGTCTTTTCACAGGATGACTATACGTTTGTCTTCGAGGGATACCGAAAAGGAGATTTATACATTGTTGATTTTTCTTCGGGCCCTGCTGTATCCACATGCCTAATGGCAAAATTTTCATCTGGTTGGTTATGGCATCGAAGACTTGGTCATTCAAGGATGAGAAATCTTCATAATCTAGTGAAGGAGAAGCATGTTATTGGCCTTAGCAAAGTAAAATTCGATAAGGATCGTCTCTGTAGTGCATGTGAAGCTGGTAAAATTACGAAGAAACATCATTCAACGAAGATTATCATGACTACTACTCGTCCTCTTGAATTGCTTCATATAGATCTTTTCGGTCCTCAGAATTATGCAAGTCTGGGAGGAAACAAATATGGTCTTGTTATCGTTGATGATTTCTCTCGTTATACTTGGGTTTTCTTTCTGGATGACAAGAGAAAAGTTGTTGAACTCTTCAAGTCATTCGCTAAGAGAGCTCAAACAGAATATGAATTATCTCTGAAGCATGTTCGAAGTGATAATGGAACTGAATTAAAAAAATACTCATATTGAAGATTTTCTTGATGATCATGCTTTCACTCATGAGTTCTCTGCTTCTTATACACCTCAACAGAATGGTGTTGTTGAAAGGAAGAATAGAACTCTTATTAAAATGGCCAGAACTATGCTTGCTGAATACAATACTCCTATTAGGTTCTGGGCCGAAGCAATTAACACAGCTTGTCACATCATCAACAAGGTTTACCTTCACAAATTTCTGAAGAAAAGTTCACATGAGCTTATCACTGGTAACAAACCAAATGTTTCGTATCTTAGGGTATTCGGTGCTCCTTGCTTTATTAGAGATATGAATCATAGCTCCAAATTTGCCCCTAAGGCACATGAAGGTTTTCTTCGAGGTTATGTCTCAAACTCTCACACTTACAGAGTGTATAACTCTCACTTTGGGAAAGTTATGGAAACTGTAAATGTGAGGTTTGATGAAACTAATGGCTCCCAAAAGGAGCATTTGCCTCATGATCTAGATGAACCAACACTTGATGAAGTGATCAGGACCATGGCTATTGGAGATATTCGCCCTGTTGAAGCCAATGCTCGTGAAGCTAATAGGGATGATGATGGTCCAATGTTCCCACACATAGCCCGGGGCGCTGGAGATCAACATCCTGAAGCTAATGATGAACAGGACGAAGAAGAGAAAGGGAACAAAGCAAATGCTAATCCTGAAGGAAATGCTGAAGCTGATGGTGAAGCAGATCCTGAAGCTGAAGCAGATCCTGAAGCTGAAGCTGAGCCTGAAGAAAATGATTCAACTTTATCACGAGTCCGAAGAAGAGTTGATGTTGATTCGATCCTTGAAGAAATCCATCAACCAGGTCGTCCCACAACTCGTTCTCGTACTCGTTTGGCTAACTTCTGTGGAAACTTTTCATTTTTCTCCATGCTAGAACCTTCAAAGTTTGATGAAGCTATGAAGGATCCAGATTGGTTAACTGCTATTCTCGAAGAACTTAACCAGTTCGAGCGAAACAAAGTCTGGTCCTTAGTAGATAGACCTGATCCCATGAAGCACAACATCATTGGTACAAAGTGGATTTTTCACAACAAGCAAGATGAAGATGGTATAGTGGTAAGAAACAAAGCACGACTGGTGGCACAAGGCTACACCCAAATCGAAGGTATCAATTTCGGCAAAACTTATGCTCCAGTTGCTCGTCTCGAATCCATTCGTGTTATGCTTGCTTTTGCGAATTTCAATGGTATTCTGCTTTATCAAATGGATGTGAAAAGTGCTTTTCTTAACGGAGAAATCGAGGTAGAAGTGTATGTTATGCAGCCTCCAGGTTTTGAAGACCCAAAGAAACCAGACATGGTGTACATGTTGCACAGGGCCCTCTATGGGTTGAAGCAAGCACCTCGTGCTTGGTACGACACATTGAAGGACTTCCTTCTGAAGAAAGGCTTCAAACCAGGAACAACTGACCCAACACTTTTCACTCGATCTTATAATGGTGATTTGTTTGTATGTCAAATATATGTAGCTGATATTATTTTTGGCTGCACTAACACTGAAATCAGCGAAGAATTTGCCAAAATGATGTCAAAGAAATATGAGATGTCAATGATGGGTGAATTGAAGTTTTTCCTTGGACTTCAAATCCGTCAACAGAAGTATGGCACCTTTATTTCTCAAGAAAAATATCTCAAGGACTGCCCGAAGAAGTTGTGTCTTAGTGATTGCAAAACTATTAAGACTCCAATGCCTACCAATGGCTTCTTAGATGCAGATGAGAAGAGAAAAGCCTTCGACCAGAAGAAATATCGGTCTATGATTGGATCTCTTTTATATCTTTGTGCATCTAGACCTGACATTATGCTTTCAGTATGTATTTGTGCTCGTTTTCAGGCCAATCCCAAGGAATCACATCATACTGCTGTAAAGCGAATTCTTCGGTATCTTTCTCACACACCAACCTTGGGCTTGTGGTATCCCAAGGGAGCTCAGTTTGATCACATTGGCTATTCTGATTCAGACTGGGCTGGTGATCGTGTGGATAGGAAATCAACTTCAAGGACTTGTCATTTCCTTGGAAGATCACTTGTGTGTTGGGCTTCAAAGAAGCAAAACTGTGTTTCAATATCTACTGCTGAAGATGAATACATTGCAGCTGAGTCATGCTGTACTCAGATTCTTTGGCTGAAGCAAACGCTGAAAGATTATGGTATTCATGTGAAGAAAATTCCTCTTCTATGTGATAATGAGAGTGCAATCAAAATTGCTCACAATCCTGTGCAGCACTCTCACACGAAGCATATTGACATTCGCCATCATTTTCTTCGTGATCATGTTCAGCGTGAAGATATTGTCATAAGTCATGTCAGAACTGAAGATCAATTGGCTGACATATTCACGAAATCATTGGATGAGAAAAGGTTATGTGCGTTAAGGTGTGAGCTCGATATATTGGACTCACGCAATGTACTGTAAGACCGAACCTTTTACTCCTCTATATATTCATTTACTTCGTTGCCTACCTTTATGGTTTCGTTGTTTGATTTTTCTTCATCTTTTCTTTTATTTTATTTCGCTTGGATTTAGTCCTCAATGCTTATCACCTTTTGCTTCGTTTGGTTTTTCTTCGAGGTGATAAGTTTCGGACCCTACCCCTTCTATTCTTCTTTGTTCTTATTCTGTCTGTCCAAAATGGGTGAGCACAATTGAAACGGAAAGTATTTTTCTTCAAACATCATTGAGTTCCGAATCAAATGCTTCCAATTTTTATCGAAGTTTTACTCAAGTCGAAGACATTTTCTTCGTTCGTTGAGATCCCGTCAAATCCGGGTCGTTGAGATTTTCTCGCGATTCGCCACGAAATCCTCACAGTAGAATCCGGAGAGACGGTCGCTGGGAGCCGTCCGATCAGATATGACAACTCCTGTCAGACCTGCCTATATAAGGCATCCACCCCCAGCGAATCCAACCTTCCACTTCATTCTCATCTCTCCGGAACCCCATCGCTCCCGAGCGCGCCGCCGAGCTCCTCGTCCCCGTCGCCGTTCTCGCCGCTTCACTGCCGGAAGAGCGCCGCCGTGGACTTCACGCCGTCGACGAGCCCATCCTCTTTGCTCAGCGCCGCCGTAGCTGCTCGACGCCACCGAGTTAGGGTACGCCGAGCCCTTAATCCAATCTCTCTCCATCTCAAGTTTTTCTCTTTCCAGATTGGATTCGAGTTCTTAGTCCTCGTGTTGGATTTTATTTCTTAGGTTTCTTTGATCCGTTGGATTGTTGCTCCGTTGGGAAACTTGTTTCTGCTAGCAAAATGTTCCCATCTCGATTCAGGTTAGAAGTTAGGGTTTGTGGCTATCTATTCTGTGTTAGGATTACAGTTCATCTTGGATGATGTTAAGTCTAGCTCAGAACAGACTAGAATCATCACCCTTATTCATCACTGAATCTCTTGTCAAAACTTTTTTGTTTTTGGGTCGAAACTTTTGCTGGTGCTCATTCCATACTTGCCTCTTTCCCTCGCAACCCTATGCTTTTCACAGGATATCTGAGGATTTAGGCTTCGGGAATGAGTCCCCAAATCTTGATCACATCAACGAAGCAGAATAGTCTGCTCCGAAGAAAAAAGGTGGCAGAACCAAGGAAACCAACAATGCCCGAGGCATCCCCGAATCCATTCGCATTGATCTTGGATATGATACGCCTCCTGAATAAACCAGAGATAAGCGCAAGATTCGCTTGCAAAACATTCGCCGGTACTGGGCTGTCAGATGGTACAAGTACAAAAGCATCCCTGACTGGAAGTGGGCTATGCAATTTTCCTTCAGTCCACCCTATCAATATACTTCGGCCATGTGCAGTCAGTACACCGAAGAAAATCGTCATTTGTACTACCCAGTTCCACCCAAGGTCCCTCACCCCAATACTCTTAAAACCCCAGATGATTATCCTGAAGAGCAAGAGCGATTGAGAATCGCTGCTGAGAAAAAGAGACTCAAGGAAGCCAAGAAAGCAGCCAAGTTGGCTGAAGCTGAAGCCCATGATGTTGGGCCTAGCTCGAAGAAGAAGAAGAAACTGAAGAAGAAATTTTCTTCTCCTCCTCATGCTTCCACAAAGGATGAAGAGCAAGCCGGACTAGAGCAAGCTTCTCTGGAAGATTCAATGTTTGACGAATCAAATGCTGCTGCAGACAACGAATCTGAATCTGAAGCAAATGATGAATCAGATCCTCCTCCCCCAAGAAGCAAAGGCTTCATATTCCATTGATGAAGAAGCCAGGAGAAAAACCTGCTGCTAAGGGTATTAAGATTCAAGACCCCAAGGATAAGCCCTCTACTCGCCCCACCATTGACCTATCAAACTTGGTGGTTGCGAAGCCCTTGGCCTCCAAGCCACCGGCTGATGCTCTCAACACTGAGCGGCGATCGAAGCAGAGGAATGACCCTGCTACCCATCAACCTGCAAAGGCTTCTGCACCAACGAAGCCCAAGCAGTCTGCCCATCCAAACCCCTCAGCGAAGCGAAAGCTCACTGAAGAAGAATTAAAACAGAAAGACCTCGTAGAGGCACTTGAGCGAAACATTCTCGCCAGAAGCGCTGCCGAAAAGAAGAAAGCAGATGAGGATGCCGCCAGAAAGCAAAATGAGTTGGAATCCGCTAGATTGGCTGGAGAAAAGGCTGAGACGAAGCGCAAGCTCGCCGAAGCCGAAAAGAATGAAGAAAAAGCTGCCACTGAAGCCAAACAGCTGGCTGAGCATGAAGAAAAAAGCCAGGCCTAACTAGAAGGTCTCAGGAAAAAAAAGTTGAGAAAGCGGCCAGGGCTATTCAGAAAAAGCCCGTTGTTGATATAACTCCCTCCTCTGAAGTTATTCCATCGAAGCAGAAAGGAATATCTTTGCCTGAAGCTCAAACAGAAGCTGATCGCCTTAGTGAACATCACTTCCCTAACCCTCGTGAAGGCGAACTATGGGATCATTTGGGCATCACTGAAGCTCTTTGGGAGAAGTGTGCTGCTGAGGAGCCTGAAGCAGTTGATCTAGGAGAAGTTTACATCTCAAGCTCCATCGAAGCAATGATCTCCACAATGATTAGTTAGCTGAAGGATTTGCACTCTAGAGATCGATCTGAAGTCACAAAGATTCACAACTATCAGAAGCGCGCTGAAACTGAACCTGATGAAGAATTCAAGCAGCACGCCCTGAAATTGCTTCAGCAAGTGACAAATGTCAACACCACCACCAAGGACAACATCAAAATCTTCAGGGGCAAAATTAAAGCCGCTGTCGAAGAAATGGTGAAGACCCATAATGCATCCATTATGGAAAGGGATTCACGGAAGCGCAAGGCTTCACAAGAAGCTGAACCTGCTGCTGCAAAACCTATTGCTTCCAAAGCTACTGTTCCAAAGGATTCGGAACCCTCTCCAAAGAAGAAATCTACCAAGAAGAGGAAGATTAATTTGGCTTCAGCTGCTGACATGGACACTAGTGATGAGCAGCCGAAGGAAATTCCTGAAGCAGTTCCCACTCCTGCTTCGAAGCCAAAGCCTGCCCAGCCCATACCAAAACCTTCAGCTCCACCCACCAAAACCCCTACACCTCCTCCTACCAGATCCACTCCCAAACCAACTCCACCACAAAACTCTCCTACCCCCAAGAGAATTCCTACCCCAACTCCAACACCTGCACGAACTCCCGCACCCATTCCACCCCGTGCACCCACACCCATCCGTGCTCCAACCCCCGAACCACAAAAGATTCCCACTCCACCTGCTGCTCCCGCACCACCTCCATCACCTCCCCATGAAGCAAATGTTCCCTCTCCAACCCACTCTAGAACTCGTGGCACCCGAGACTTTTCCCCTTCCAGAACCGCTCAAGATTCCGAATCCAATGTGCCTCGCACCGAAGCACATGAAGACGAAGACGAACAAGTTCAGATACTGAATCTTTCTCAAGAGCAAGCGATCATAGTTGCTCAAACTGTTGGCCCTTCTAGAGCCAATCAGATTGCTCCTCTGCAAAGGTTTCGTGCACATTCGCGCCCCTGCCAAGATACCCGGCTTGACTCAAATTACCCTCGTGAAACTTTTCCTATCTTCAAGGGCGCTGGTTATTCTTCAAGGCATGGTCCGGATTTCAGTTTGGAACAACATCAGAAGCGTCACCGTTTCTTTGGTGTCAGTCCTTATGCTTCAGATAGAACTGCAGATGATCTTCGCTTTTGTACTGCAGAGCAACAAATCCTATACAAAAAAGTCTTCTGTCACCAAGGAGTTCTGTTTAGGCATAAATATCTGGATATGCGAAGTATTTCCACTGCCACTTCCTTTCAGAACATCACCGAAACCATTGAGAATCATAATCTGACTTGGTTGTTTTCTTTAAGCACTCCCTTCAATTCTGAACTCCTCAAGCAATTCTATGCCACTCTTTATGTTTCGGGTGATGCCAATGAACCCAGCTCATGGACACTGGAATGGATGATTCAAGGTCAAGTCTTCAGAATGACCTCTGCCGAATTCATGGAGATAGTCAATATTCCCAGGCATTCTGAAGTCCAAGAAAAGATTCACTTAGAACCTGATCTAGCTGAAGAAGAATTTGCTACCCTGTTGGATACTGAAGTCTCTGCAAGCTACTTTCCTGAAAACATTCGCCCGAAGCATTTAAACTTCATCTCCAGGACTTGGTTCTACATCTTGTCCAACTCTTTGATTCCATTGAGTACTGCTTCAGAAGAATCGAATATTTATCCAGACACAAGGCATGCAATTATGAAGCTCACTCATGGTCTCATCTTTGACTTTGAAGACTGCTTCATTGGGAACTTGGTTCATGCAGCAAAGCTGCCATTCACACTGAAACCTTATGCTCCCTGGCTGCAAGTTGTTTGCGATTATGGCAGGAATGAAGACTTTGTGGCTCGCCATCATCCGAAGCTTTTCCTTCCACAAGTGAGTGATACTTTGGAATTGCTGAGGAAGACTAATGATCCGTTTGCCACATATGTTGTCGTGCGCCATGAAGTCAATGAGTGAAACTTATCCAAGAAATTCCAGAAAGACTGCCACCACTTTGAAGTTAATCTTCGGTCGCAGCAAATGCTTGAAAACTACATTGAAGCCAATCAGTGCCAGATGAAATTTCTTGCTGATGAGATAAACAAAGTTGGCAATATTGCGCTCAATAACAACCAGTACCTGCGTGTTCTCAAACGTCATTCCTGGAAGGGGCTCCGGAAATTCAACTCTGTCAAAGGCCTTCGTAAAGATCGCATTTACAAAGAGTATCCGCACCTCCAGCGAAACTTTTCCTATGATGATTCAGTAGACCGCCAGAATCAGAAGATCCCTCCCCTGCACAACATTGATGAAGTCTTCTTTGTCAACGAACCCGAACCCATCAGGCCTGATACCGTCTCTGAGGACGACTCCATTACATCAAAGGACGATGAAGGCCTCGATGACAGTGACCTCGACATCAACCTCATCACCCAGACGCGGCACGAAGCCATTCCTTCGTCTTCTTCCGAAGAAGAATCCTCTGGCGATCAATCTTCGTCGGATGAGTCTTCGTCAAGCTCCGCTTCGTCCGGTTCCCAGGGTGCTGATGCCGCGAAATAGATCTCTCGAACCTCTTCCCAACCTTTTGTCCAATCATTGACAAAAAGGGGGAGAATGAGGACATCGATGAGTTAGATTTGCATCGGGGAAAGGGCTTTTGCTACTTGCTTTTGCTTCACTTGGTTAAGTTACAACAAACATTCCATTCATTTCGATTGGGTTGTAACTTAAGTTTAACTTCGGTCTTTCTACTCATGTGCTACGATTAAGTTTTAATAACCCCTTTTCTTGAAAGTATTGCTTTGTATCTTCTATCTTGCAGGTGGTTATTATTTTCTAAGTCACGGGTCATTGGAAGCAATTGCATACATTACTGGATATATATCTTCAACTGCAGTTGTCTTCGCTAAGATATTTGTTTTGCTCTCCACCGAAGAAATTTCCTTCAAGCATTAACTTCGAATATATAAATCTTCGATGCTTGCATTCAGGGGGAGCCAAAAACTTCATATCTTAGAGTTTGTTCCATCACTTCACAAAAACTTCAATATCTTTTATCGCTGCCTGTTTTTTCAACAATAGTCCAAAAAGGGGGAGATTGTAAGAGCAAAGTTTTTCCCCCGTGTGTTTTGGATATTGTTGGACAAGAGAGTAGAGGAACTAACACTGTTTTCAAGTGTAAGCAGTTGAATAGGTTCCTGAAGGACAAGCTAGGTGATAAAGCTTCAGGGAAGGTTTTCAAGTTATCGAAGCATTACCCCCTGAGCGAAGCTTAATCACGGAGGATGACCGCCCAAAATGAAGGTGTCCTGAAGCTCAACTCATTGAAGGAAATGAAGAAGACGGCGCAAGACTTAGATGTTTTTGTGTAGTTCTTTTTCTGTTCTTTGATTCATAGGACAAACCGTACTATCAAGACGGCTCTTTAGTTTGTGGACACCGAAGACATTGAGAAAATGCTCAGATCAAATCCGCAGCAAGTGAGAAGCCTGAGCGAAGAAATCTCATGTGCATTGAGTTAAGATTCAGTAGCAAAGACTTCGTTCTTTGGCTTCTGAAGCAGAACTAAGTCCGTGAGTCAGCTTTACTTGTTCCGCAAGTAAAGTTGCGCAGTGATGAAAAATCCGACCATTTTGGACACGTGGCAAGCTGTCACATCGGGTCAATTTGGTCATTCCGCACCTCGGGATCGCCAACTATAAATACGCCGCCCCATCCTCCATTTGCGGGTGGCTCCTCTGAGAATATTCCTGAGAGAGACTGAAGAGAGCACCCCAAAGACTTCACCGAAGCAAAACCCAAAACCCAGAATGCTGAAGCCTAAGTCCCATTGATCTGAGTAGATTCGAGATGACTTCGGTGAAAGCTTACTAGCCTTTTTATCTTGGAGAAATGCAATTCTCCTAGACGGTTGGAGTGTTGTTCTTCAGAGAGAGAAGAGTAATTGTCGCCTCGAAGTCCAGTTTGTCAAAGGTTTCGGTGATTCCATCAATAATCAACCACGAGTGAAGAACTGACCAAGCTCAAGGAGTTTGGTGCAGTGGAGCAACGGACGGAGAGAGTTTTGCTCCAGATGTTCAATCACCAGTCCCTCCAACCAGACGTAGTGCTTTGCAGTGCGTGAACTGGTCGAACAAACATCGTCGAGTCCCAGTTCGTTTTACTTCAAGCATTTACCTTCAGTGTTGCATTTTCTTCGCAGTTATGCTTCAATGTATTTTGATTCAGTGCATTTAGTTTCGCTTCCAGTTTTACTTCGCCGTTTCTCCCTACTTATGCTTCACTTCAATAGTTTCAGTCGAAAATTTTGAAGTGATCATTCACCCCCTCCCCCTCTGATCACATACTTGGACTTTCAAAATTACAGATGGGCAATTGACAGGATTATAAACGCACGGCAATGCTAACTATGCTACAAAATAAAGGACGAGGCTCATAAGCATGGGAAGTACGCCAAAATAAGTAGACCAAAATCCATCTGCATCTACTACTAATCATCCACCTTGAGATATCTATCCAGAACATCTCGCTGGTATTAAGTTGCGAGCCCAACCCAAAGTGTAAACCCAAAGCAATAGACAACTGCATAAAAATAACTTTGCGTAAAGTAAACAATCCTTGCAACCTCGGTTACAAGCACCGTTTTTCCCCCTTGTGGCCACAGCACATCCCCTGGACTCATGTTTCTATCACTCAAGCGTGTCATCAGGGGGCATGTACCCACAATCAAGCATAACATTCTCTCTTGGAGTTACTACCTACCACTTGGACAAAGCAATAAACAAAAACAGAGAACATGCAAGAATTACTTAGGAACAAAAATATAAGAGATAAAAACCAAATATATTAGTCTATCACGATCTGAACATAATCTCATAATCCATCAGATCCCATCAAACTCAGCATAGCAACATCAGAAGAAATACATATGTGCCTCGATCATGTTGGGCAGCTCTAAACCATGAAGAACAAAGAGGGGAGGAGAACCTCACATAGCTACTAATCACGGACACATGGTCCAAGGTAGACTACTCACGGCACATACGGGGAGCGTCCATGGTGGAGGAGAAGCTCCCGGAGGTCGATCCTCCCTCCGGCAGGGTGCTGGGAAGGGTCCTGATGGTGATCCCGATCTTGGAAGCGCAGCGGCGGCGGAACAGAGGCGAGATTGCAAAATAGGGTTCTGTCTTCGGAAGTTTCCCGTGGTGGAGAATTAATAGGCGAAGGGGGCCAGCCAGGGGGTCACCAGGGGTGCACTCTCCCCCCTGGCGCGGCCAGGCCCCTGGTCTCCTGGGCTCCTGGTGGTGGCCCCCTGGCCCTCCTTCGGGGTTCTGGAGGCTTCCGACACCCTTATTTTTTATCTGATTTTTCCCAGATTTTTGGAGCACTTTTTATATGGGGAAAAACTGAAATAGAAAAACAGAAGAAAACAAGAACTGGCACTGGGGTAAACTGAGTTAGTAGGTTAGTCCAAATATGATCAAAAATGTATGAAAGTGTGTCTAGATCATAGCAATATCACACAAAACATGCATCGAGCGAGCACAAATTATCGATACGTTTGAGACGTATCAACATCCCCAAGCTTAATTCCTGCTCGTCCTCGAGTAGGTAAATGATAACAGGCATAATTTCTGTGGTGACATGCTAGCAACCATATACGAACTTTGAAAAGTAAATCAATCACGGTATGTGATTCAATTCAAGTCATAACATGAAGAGCTCTCGCTGTCCGTGACTCGAATGTCTCTAAATGGTGTTTGCGTGCAAGAAGGGGGATAGGGAATACGAGAAGAAAAAGTTTTTTGTTGAGAACTCAATCTACTAAAGTTTCACATTTGGTCTTCTTTGGAATCTTATCTTGACTCGTCCCTAGACCACTAGCCAGGTACAAGTCAATTTGATCCGCTCCTTTTCGATATTTTGAGCACTCATGCAATGGATGAGCGTAGGCACGAGAGTTGACACTTAGGATGGAAAAGAGAGAAATATGGTGGAGGAGGAATACAAAAAAGATAAGAAAGGCTCACATCAATGAGGACAATCATAGGCGAGAAGGCCAAATGATAGATATGATGTGAGGAGTAGGGATTGCCATGCAACGGATGCACATATGAGCTGAAAAGCTCTCTAATGGAACTAGTGGGGGTGCATCTAACTTGCTCGCTCATGACGACCTAGAGCTCTTTTGAGGAGGCTCATCCTTGGAATATGCAAGCCAAGTTCTATGGTGTGAAGGTCCCCACATAGCTATATGCATGATCATCTCTATGGAGTACAAGGATAAGAGGGAGTACTAGTGTGGATATTTCAAAAGGATAGTAGTGTTGCCCCTTTCTCTATTTTTATTTTCTTTTTCTCTTTTTCATATTTGTTTTTGTATTTTTTTTGGTGGCCTTAATGGCTCTTTATATTTAACTCTCATTTGTCCTCTTTGGGATCTTTTAATTTGTCCACTTTGGGATCTTTTCCTCACTTAAGGGAAACACTATAATTTACAAGAGGGTATAGAAGATCTTTCACACTTTACAAGGTACTCAAATCATAAAGAAGATGTAGCTATCATGATGTATGAAATGTATGCCGCTGCTAGTGTAGCAGGAACATGTATGACATGAAGATCAAGTCATGAAGAGGTGGATGTTTCATGGCAATATATCTCGGAAAGGTTATGGAAATGCCTTGATAGGTAGGTATGGTGGCTGTTTTGAGGAAAGATATAAGGAGGCTTATGATGACAGAGATCAGGCCAAGGGTCTGGATGTACCGGCGAAGGTGGACGCCAACTCTCGGAGTGAGAAGGAGGCAATGCATGGCACAGGAGAGGCTAGCAAATATGAGGAGGTGGAAGTGTCAACTTTCAATACTTACATTAGTCCAAAGAACTCATGCACTTATTATCGGTAACTCTCAATCTAATAAGGAGGTTCACAAAGAGACAAGTACCCCGAGGAGGAGTGTAAGGGGGTTTGGTTATCCTTGCGCATCCTCGACTCATGGTACGTTAGTGTACTCTAATATTCGATCCCTCCAAAGATTAGCGATCCATCTAGTAGCTAGAGTTCTCAACTAGATTTTTAGGTTTTGAAAATAAACACGGATTTCCCAAAATACGATACCTATCACTAATAGGCTAGAGCTCTTGACCCCAAAAGTTCAAACATTACTCACATCAATACCTCAAAACTATTGCAAGTTAATACTAAAATTAAATAGGAACCTCAATTACCTACTCTCAAAACAAGACACGACTCAGTGCAACAGCAAACTCTCCTAACAAGATAAACATGAAAACTAAGGAGAGTTCCAGCAAAAAACTAAACAAAAGCCAAGGCTCTTGCTAAAAACAAACTAAGACTAAGTCTAAACATGGCAGTAGCTATGAAAAGATAAAGAACACACAACAGCAAAAAGATAGGCATGAAGAATCCTATGATGTGTTCTAGATTTTGAAAGTGGAGCGTGTTTCCCTACCACACAAATTAAGACGGGTCTAACTTGTTATGAACAGCAAGCAAAGCTAAAGAAAACAAAAGATAAAACCTAAGAGCGAGACGCTCCAAGCATACCACATAACGCATGAAGTGATAAAAATATAGTGAGACGAAGGACGAACTGATGATTGTTGATGGATAAGGGGATGCACGCGGGCATCCCCAAGATTAGACACTTGAGTCTCCTTGAATATTTATTTGGGATGCATGGGGGCATCTCCAAGATTGAGCTCTTGACACTGCAAAATCTTCTTTCATCATCTTCCATCGCACACTTGAAAACTCCCTTCATACATAACTCATCATAAGCTGATTAGAGAGGTTAGTACCCTTAATAAATATATTTTCCCCGCTGGATATAAAGATATTCTTGAAGAGCTACTGTTCATCAAGATTGCCAAATATTTTTTGCAAAGAAAAAGAAAGATTAAGGTTTGCAAAAGTTAGGAGTGACAAAACGTAGCAGAATCTGTGAAAAAGAGAACAGAAGTTAGTAAAGAATTTTTTAGGGGCATTTCTACAACTCAAATAAAAAAACTCAGAACATACAAAAGTTCCGTGATTCTATAGAGCACGCTGTTTAAAAAATTCAGCTCAAAAATATGAACTGGTGATTTGATCCAATTTTCCCATCACGAAGACAGAATATGTTTTCTAGACAGCATGTCACAACTTTCACTTCCCTTGTCATATGAGGCTATAACTTGGCACAAAGCTTGAAAATAAAGATACAATGATGTTGCTACAGTAGTAACAATCATCAAGACCACTAAAATAGAAGTAAAAAAATCTTGGGATGCCTCCCAACAGGCGCTTTCTTTTACGCCTTCAAGCTAGGCATAAGGCAAAAGAAGAATCAAAGGTCTCCAAGATCGTCGGAATCGCAAAAACCTTCAAATTGATTTTCAATAAGCTCATTCTTCTTCTTCCTAGGAAAAATGTACTTACCTTTCTCCTTAATGCGTAAGCGTATGAACCGTTACCAATATCAATGAAGCCTTTCATGGCTCGAAAGAAGTTCCTTCCAAGCACAATGTTGCTTTAGTTTGGCTCCATCAAGAAGAAATCCATCAATGCAATCCTTTGAAGGAATGTAACTTGGACTTCTTTTACCTTTCCTTTAACCTCTGAAATATCTCCATTAGCATGTTCATGATAATATGATAATTTATCCATGTCTAGTTTCAAAGAATCATAAACTAATTTTGGCATAGTAGAAACCATGGATCCAATGTCATAAAAAGCAAGGAAGTCTTGGTTAGAGATGTTAATCCTAACAAAGGGCTCCCAATCATCATCTATTTCCAAAATTTCTTTCTTGTTGGACTTAAGTTTTTCTACTTCCCTCAAATCTAGAGCATCCATCCTCTTTTTAATAGTGACAAGTCTATCTATAACAGTATCAATACTACGATCATAAACAAAATAACTAGATAGACTATGCAAAATATCAAGAGCTCTAGCTTCATCACAATATAAGAAGTCTCCTTCAGCTATAATATCAAGAGAGTGTTTACACCACTTAAAAAGACCATGGTAAAAAATCCTAAGCACAATTTTTATAGGTATCTAAGGCATAATTCTTTTATGTGCTTCAGAAATTCTGTCCCATGCCTTCTTCATATTTTCTCCATCCCTTTGAAGGAAATCGAGAACTTTCGATTCCCGCAAAGCACCAAGTCCTAACATGTTCATCTAAACAAGGAGGACTACAAACAGCAAGATAAATAATTTTTTTGTGATTTTTTTGATTAAAGACACAAAGATAATAACAGAAAGGTAAACTAACAAGACTAAAAAGTAAAGGTTAAAGATAGTGGTCAACTCCCCTATCTTATCACTGGAGTCCCCGGAAACGGCGCCAGAAAATTGCTTGATGGCGTGGAAGTGATAATGGATTCTCGCCCTTCGTTGGTTACCCCAAGTGGAAGGTGAGATGTAGGATAGCAGAAAATTTCCCCTATGTGGAGGATAGGGTTTGTCTCCCGTAGAACTCTGGCAATGATAAGTAGGTGTCAGTGGCGCACCTGACGCGGACCTGCACACGATACAAGTAACTTTGCTCCCAACGAAGTTCAGAGAGGTTGTCAATCTCTCCGGTCTTGTTGTTTACAAAGGATAAAAAACACAAGATAATGATAATGATAACAACTGAAAGTAAATACGGAAAAGAAATAGGCTTGTAAACAATGATGTGAATATGGACCGGGGTCCCGTGATGTTCACTAGTGATGTCTCTCTCCCAAAAGACGATAAAACTGCTATGCGAGGTAAACAAATTAGAGATGGGCAATTGACAGGATTATAAACGCACGACAATGCTCACTATGCTACAAAAGAAAGGAAGAGGCTCATAAGCATGGGCAGTACTCCAAAATAAGTAGACTGAAATCCATCTGCCTGTACTACTAATCATCCACCTTGAGATATCTATCCAGAACATCTCGTTGGTATTAAGTTGCGAGCCCTACCCAAAGTGTAAACCCAAAGCAACAGACAACTGCATTAAAAAGAACTTTGCGTAAATTAACAATCCTTGCAACCGCGGTTACAAGCACCGTTGTTTTGCCCCTTGTGGCCACAACACATCCCTGGACTCATGTTTCTGTCACTCAAGAGTGTCATCAGGGGGCATGTACCCACAATCGAGCATAACGTTCCCTCTTGGAGTTACTACCTACCACTTGGCCAAAGCAATAAACAGCAACGGAGAACATGCAAGAATTACTTAGGAACAAAAATATAAGAGATAACAACCAAATATATTACTCTATCACGATCTGAACATAATCTCATAATCCATCAGATCCCATCAAACTCAGCATAGAAACAGCAGGAGAGTTACATATGTGCCTCAATCATGTAGGGCAGCTCACGAGGTCGAAACCATGAAGAACAAAGATGGGAGGAGAACATGTAACGACCCGGTCCCAAAAGGAACCAAGTCTACTGTGCTTCTGTGCTATCCCTAGATCAGTATGCTAGCACACGCAGTACTCGATGAAATACCATGAATCACATGTCAAAAAGTAACGTAAATACATGGTATTTATTACCTTATAGCCTTTGGGCTAGAATACACCGCGGAAATAAACAATACATAAGTGGAGTCCCGTCAACACCAACGGCAAAGTTGAGTGTAGACATCGTAACCCTACATCGCATCACTTACTCGTCGTATAGAATCCTGCAACACTGAAGGTTACAGCCCAAAATGGGTCAGTACTTTGGATGTACGGCAAGTTACTCCCAAAAATATATAACAGACCTATCTTCTACATGCAATTTTGGCTGGTGGAAAAGCTCTAAGAGTTTCAGTTTGCATAAAGCTGATTTTGTCCTACTCAAAGATTATCATAACAGTACTACAAAGCTCATAATATGATTGAATTGGTTTCTCCAAGTCAATCTATTCCCAAAGTTGATTAAACCCGATTGATTAATTAAATATGATGAGATCCGTCAACATTCCCACTTCTAGATGCTCAAAGTTATCCGTAACTGGGGACACGGCTAATCATGATCAGTTTGTACACTCTGCAGAGGTTTGTGCACTTTTCCCCACAAGACTCGACCACCTCCTTTTTAGTTCGTCACACTGCATGTTGTATGAGAACCGGAAGGTCGAGGCATGGTCTTTTAGAAGAGTTTCCCTCACTCTGGCGGTGCCCATCCCACCTACTCATAACTACGTTCGTAGCACCACCTAGTAAGAGTCACTACAACTAATCAACCAAGCCAGAGCCCATAATAGCTTGTGGCTGCACACGTAAGCTTCCAGTTATGAAAAATATGATTGATCCCTTTAAGCCTGGGTGGCATTCCGCAGTGATTACTGGCCATCTCCAGGTCACTCAGGCAAATCCACTGGTTCCTCCAGGGTGCCCCCAACCATTCCACCCAGGTGGTTCATTAAGATTATCTTGGTCCTGTTTACTACTTAGTCACTCATACCTCATAATGGATCACTTCCCAATCCACGTCTACTTAGCAAAGCAGTATAATTCTACACGGTGGCGACAATGATATAAGGTTCAGACCTACCTCAATGAACTACTGGGTGTAATAGCATAGCATAATATATAATCCTATCAATGCATAATATTTAAGTTGGACTACAATGCATATAAAAAAATATAGGTAATAGTGGAGCATGATCAAAAGAGTAAGTTGCCTGGATCCTGACGATGAAATATTCTACTCGTAGTCATCTCTCCATCTCGTTACAATATATCTAACGGTAAAAGAGAAACACTTCAACACACAACTCAACCCAAAGTGAAGATCCAAATAAGATACAATTACAACATAAATATTTAGCTATTCCTATTAATAAACTAATTACTATGGCATGGATAGGTTGAGATAGGATCAAGTTGGATTGGATGGAAATATGATGGGAATCATATATCCGAGGATTGTAAAATCAATTGGATATGTTGGAGGTTGATTATAAAATCAATTGGATGGAGAGTATGTCAAACTCAGTTGGTTTGTCCATATGCATATTTGAATAGGAAATCAATTCTTGGATTGGATTCAAAAAGATCCGATAGAAATCGTGATGATCTTATTGAGAAGATTGAATTTTTGTAGGCAAATTTATATAAAAAAGAGATATAACTAAATAGTGTATTTATATGATGGAAAGAATGTGAAATTGTCCAAACAGAAAGATTTGATATTAAGGATCAAATTTGATGAAGAAAATATTCCAAATAAATTATAGAATAAGATGTATATCAAATATACTCAAATTATAAAAATAAATTTGAGTTAAATTTCGAATTATCAAAAGTGGAATATTACTGGAAAATAATAAACTACATTTTCCAAGGAATCCGGGGATATAAAATTTTCGAATCCGATTACGGGCTAGAAGATATGAATTTTTTTGAAGTTTGGATATTTTTGCTAAAATGAATTACGGGATTAATAAAAAGGATGCAAAATGGCAAGTTCTGATAGGTCTGTACCCATTCGATTTTTACAAAATAAAATTATGAACAAAGAGGGGAGAAAGGCTCACCGGAGATCTCGCCGGAATTTTGGAAAAAGGTCGCGGGCGTCAATAAACAGCCGAACGGGATAGAGGATGATTTGTGTGACTCGATGGACAAGGTTATAGCTCCAGGTTCGCCCTCGGATAGCGAAGAAGTTACGTCGGAGTAGAAAAGAACGCATGAAGAGCACAATGACACGGACGGCGTGCTCCGGCCTTGCAATCGATAGGAAAAATATGTGACAACGGTGCGCATCGGCAAGGGGAAGAAACTAGAGGAAGAAATATGGACTAGGTACCTTTCATGGCGACAAAAATCTTCACTGGAAGTGTGGAAGCATCTTTACTCCGACGAGGAATTGCGCACGAAGGAGAGGGCTTTGGAGAGGGACTTTATGTGTGGGGATATGTGGTTCAAAGGTGTCCTAGGGGCGGTATTTATAGGGTCATGGGAGGTCCATAGAAGGAGAGTGGGTGAGGTTTTGGAATGGATTTAATGGCATTCATGGAGAAATAATGAACATTAAAAACGAGGTTTTGGAAATAGATTTAATGGCATTCATGGAGAAATAATGGGCATTAAAAGAGAGGTTTTGGAAATGAATTTAATGGCATTCATGGAGAAAATTATGGACAATTAAAAGCATTAAAACGCGTGTTTGTTTCCATGAATGGATTCCTCATGAACTTGTCCACAATTTTTGTGTAGGTTCTGAAGTGAATCGGTCAAAAGAGTAGATGGGAGGAAAAGAGGAAGAGCTTCAGTTGCCATGGCCATTTGGTTCTGTGTTCACGTACACATGAACGAACGAGAGGAAGAAAACAGCTCGCTCGGGCTATGGGCCTTAGTGCAAACTTTGTCCCAAGATGAAGAAAAAGGAAAGAGAGATAGAGGAAAAAATTAGATAGATGACCTCAGTCCAATTGACTTAGGAATCCTATTTTTACTATTTGGGTTAAACACTCTCAAATAAAATTGTATAGGCCAAATAAAACATAGAGAGTCTAGGAAAACTATATTTCCCTCTCAGAATACATTTTAGAAATAGATTTTTATAAAAAAACTCATTAACGACATTATTAAAAAAATTCAATACTGTTTTTGGAGAAGTCATATTATCTCCTCTCATTTTGTTTATTAAATTATTGGAAATATTTAAATATCTCTTAAACGTCAATATCCAATAAACTCCAAAATAAGAATTCGAGAATGAGTATGGGACCACAATAAATTTAAGAAAGTCATTTTATTCTCACTCGGAAATATTTAATTGTGGTTCGTCCAAATTTCAAAAGGACAAAAGAAAGAAAATCATTCTTTGAAATTTTGAATAAAGTTCACAACCAAAATTTTCATTATTGGATAAATGATTATCCAATTTTATTAAATGGTTTGTAAAGGTTTAAACAAAAACTCAAGGGAAAAGTTTTCATTTATCCCAAAATAAAAACAATTCAATCAATATTATATTATTTATTAACATTCCAAAATTTGGAAAATTTTGGGATGTTATAGAACATCACATAGCTACTGATCACGGACACATGGTCCAAGGTAGACTACTCACGGCACATCCGGGAAGTGTCCATGGTGGAGGAGAAGCTTCCGACGGCACATCCGGGAAGTGTCCAGGGTGCCGGGAAGGGTCCTACAAGTGCTCCCGAGCTTGGAAGCGCAGCGGCGGAACAACAGAGGCGAGATTGAAAAATAGGGTTCTGTCTTCGGAAGTATCCCGTGGCGGAGACTAAATAGGAGAAGGGGGGCAGCCAAGGGGGCCACCAGGGGTCCAGGCGCCCCCCTGGCGCGGACAGGCCCCTGGCTGCCTGGGCTCCTGGTGGTGGCCCCCTGGCCCTCCTTCGGGGTTCTGGAGGCTTCCGACACGCTTATTTTTTATTTGATTTTTTCCGGAATTTTGGAGCACTTTTTATATGGGGAAAAACTGAAATAGAGAAACAGCAGAAAGAAGGAACTGGCACTGGGGTGCACTGAGTTAGTAGGTTAGTCCAAATATGATAAAAAAATGTATGAAAGTGTATCTAGATCATAGCAATATCACACAAAACATGCATGGAGCGAGCAGAAATTATCAATACGTTTGAGACATCAAAATGCAACCATGGACGTGAGCTGAACTTTGCAAACAAAGTAAACTAAAGAGAGAAAGGAAATCTTTTTGTAATTTTGAAAGGTTAAACAAAAGAAAAAGAAAAGAGAAATCTTTTTGATTTTTTTGCAAATTAAGATAGAACAAAGAAGAATGAGAAAAAACTTCAAAAAGATTAAAGCGAACACAAATGGATAAAACAATGGAAGGGGAGAAGGCACGTACTCCCCCAAGCTTAGGCTTTTGGCCTAACTCGGGCTCGGCTACTACGGGCCTCAGGAGCTTCCTCCGGCTCCGGGGTGGTAATGGTACGTCCATCCGTCGTATGAAGTCTCGGGTGCGTAGACGGATGTCCTGCTGTCCTTCCAAGAAGAAGGCTCCCCACCCCAAGAAGAGGGTCCTTCACTCGACTGGGCGACAGGCTCCTCCTGGGGGTGCGAAATCTCTTGCTCCTCCTCCTCGAGAGCAACCCCATCCATGGGGTTATGGAACTGCTGCTGAACAACCAACTCGTCCAGCTCGACCGCAGTGAAAGACCATCCGTTCCTACTAGCGTAATCAAACCAAAGTGGTGTAGGTAGACGGATCTCATGATTGGTAGTCTCGCCAAATCTGATAACATATACAAGGTTTACGAAACTCGGAAGTCCTAGTAACAAACTCATGCCTCTTCATAGCAGCAAGATCAAAGCATAAGAATAGAAAAGGAGCATCATCAGCATGTGCAGACAGCTCGAGCCGCTCAAGAATAAGTGTGGCATAAATGCCACCAAAGTGAGGTCCTTTGATGCTATTAGCGACAAAGCGGCGAGAAATCAAAGCACCAATATACTCGTTTCTTCCTGAGAGGGTGGCTGCCAAGATAGCAATATCTGGCCCCGAAATGTTTCTCGTGTTGTCACGAGATAACACCCGTTGAGAAGTATAATACGCAAAATACCTTACATGAGGAAACAAAATGCTGGAAATATTCCCCCGGTGAACGTCCTGCGGATCCTTGCTGCACAGAGAAGTGAACAAGGCCATCAACTCGGTGGGATGAGTAGGTATCTAGGTCTTCCCAACATTCCCCACACCTAAAATATCACAAAACTCTGCCAACCACATGATAATGACTTTCTCATAAATTCTAAATTCAACCATAGCAATTTTTTCATTGTATTTAAACCAGTTGACCAAATAATACGTGAGTTTAGGATACTATGGTACCTGATGTGTCACAACGTGTGTCAAACCTGCAGCGTCACAAAGGTTATCAAACTCATTCTTAATACCTGCATCCGTAAGAAAGTCTACACACGGGTACGTCATAGGACGTGCCGTGTCCGTCTCATAGAATAATTCCAGTGGCACGATATCATCATTGTAACTCATCCTCCCAGAAGAGGATGAAGTTGCAGCCCTAGTTACTCTATCCGTAGGCTCGGTCCTCTTCTTCCCAAGCCATCCCTTAGCTTTTCCAAACAAACTCATTTCTGAATTTTTTTGACAAGTTAAAAAAATGAATATTTAAGCAAAATGAGTTGAGGCAAACTACTCTACCCACTTCCCAAGGCATATAATTGCATCAAAACTTCAAAAATAAATTTCTAAACATGCATGCAAGCTCATATGAACAACACCAAAAACTTATAAATACTCATAAATGTGAGCACCATTCAAAATTCTAATTGGAGGGGTGGTGTAGTCACATACCAGGGAGAAAATGCTCACAATCTCAACTCAAATGATGGGCTGAATGGAGAGATCAAATTTTGGCTCCAGGTACATCAATAACTCGGGTTCCAACAGCAAAACTCGAGTTTCTAGAGTGAGAGAGAGAGAGAGGAAGAAGAACACCTGAAAACGGGGCCTGATGGGCCCAGGAGCCCTGGTGGAGCGTCCAGGGGCCAGGCCGCGCCACCTGGCCTTCTGGACCAGGGGTGGTCCCCCCTGTTCAGCCCCAGGTTCCCCTGTGCTTCTTATTTTGTGAAAAAAAATACTTTTTTTTGGAATTTTTCTGACAACTTCATTTTTGAAAATTTTCCGAGGTAGCGAAAGCTGCAAAAACTTCCGGAAGGCTCGAAACAATGGTTAAACATATGAAGTTTCAAAAGCATAAACTTTGGTACAACGAGGTGAATGAAAGCTAAAATAAATGCAAATATAATAAGCTCCCCTTTTTACTTGTATAAAACTTCCTTATTAGCAAGGTTGATCAAGTCTTACTACTAAACAAGTGATATATCGAGCAAAAAGTTTCACTTATTATAAGGCTTTCATGGTACCTTTATTTGGAGGGAGATTGTCCTACCATGATTGTTTTATACTTGTGATGCACATGTAGAGGGAAATTCCAATCACCAATCTTTACGGTCCCAATATTCTCAATGGAGTTAAGGCCATGACTTTTATCGATCTTCTTCAAAAAATATACCATGTGTTCTTTATCATTTACATTGAAAGTAACCTTTCCTTTATTGCAATCAATAATAGCACCTGCGGTGTTAAGAAAATGTCTTCCAAGAATAATAGACATGCTCCCATCCTCGGGCATGTCAAGCACAACAAAATCAGTAAGAATCAAACAATTAGCAACTTCAACAGGAACATCCTCACAAATACCAATGTGAATGGCGGTTGACTTGTCAGCCATTTGAAGAGAGATATCTGTGGGGATTAGTTTATCTAAGAAGAGTCTTTTGTAAAGATAAAAAGGCATAACACTCACTCCCGCACCAAGATCACATAAAGCAGTTCTAACATAATTGTTTTTTATGGAGCAAGGAATGGTGGGTATACCTGGATCACCGAGCTACTCCGGAATCTTGCCACTGAAAGAATAGTTAGCAAGCACAGTAGATATTTCCTCATTAGGAACTTTTCTTTTATTAGTCACAATATATTTAATATACCTCGAATACGGAGGCAAATTAATAGCATCAGTTAAAGGGATTTGCAGAAAAAGAGGCTTCATCCATTCACAAAATTTATGGTAATTCTCTTCTTCTTTAGTTTTGAGAGACTTACTTGGGAAGGGCATTGGTTTTTGTACCCATGGTTTTCGTTCCTTCCCGTGATTCCTTGCAATGAAGTCTTCTCTAGTATATGTCTTTCGTTTATCGGGTGCTTCTTCTTCTCGCACTTCAGGAGGATCATTCTTCTCTTTATCTTTATCGGGTTTAGCACTGTCTTCAGTTTCATCATCGAAGTAGATATGCGATTAGGATCACCAATAAGCTCTTCATCAACTATGGGATAATTTGAATTTTCAGATTATTTTTGTTTCTTCTTCTTCTTCTTCTTAGGGGAGCTAACAATGTCTTCTTCCTACAATTGAGAATCTTGCCCGATTCTCTTAGGATGTCCCTCTGGATAAAGAGGATCTTGAGTGTGAGTGCCACCTCGGGTTTTAATCCCGAAGGCCTGTATATCCTATTTGGCATTGTTAGCAAGAAAATCTTTTTGCACATTAGAAATTTGTTGAAGCTGAGTTTGAACCATATGGAAATGCTTAACAAGGCCTTTAACACCATTGACAGTTCTACTTAAAACATCAAGTAAACTTTTGATAGCAAGGTTATTATCATGCAACTGACTTTGAATCCTCTCATTAAAGTGATTTTTATTTATAATAAAGTTATCAAGCTCATCTAAATATTGATCAGGAGGCTTACCATGAGGGATGTCACTTGCATTGAAATCAAAAAGAGAGTGTAACTCTACCGTAGGAGGGTGAGTAGTAGGCTCACAAAGTTTTCAATAGGAGGTAGATTCTTAACATCTTCAGCTTTAATCCCTCTTTCTTTGATAGACTTCTTAGCTTCTTGCATATCTTTGGTGGTGGAGGTGGTTCAGGAATGGACCAATCTTCGTGATTTTTGGCTATTTTGCAAATTAGTTCTTCAACATCGTCTGGTGTTCTTTCCCAGAAAACACAACTAGCACAACTATCTAGATAGGTTATAGATTCATCGGTTAGACCAGCATAAAATATGTCAAGCAATTCATTCTTAGGGACTCCATGTCCCGACCTAGCCTTGAGAAAAGTGCAATAGCTCCCCCAAGCTTTAGGGAGGTGCTCATCCTGCAACTGTTTAGAATTATAAATTCTTTTCAAAGCAGCATGTTGTTGATACGTCCAAAATGCATCACTTTTTTATATCGTAATTCACCCCTATTAATTGATATATTTCACATTATGATGCTATTCTTATGTTGTTTCGACTTGTTTTACACAGTTTGCAACTTTCCGGTGCCAAAACAACACACATAGGATTCAGCGGAGAAAAGTGGACATTGAGTTGTTGAAACCAAACATCTCCAAATGCGCTGAAAATGGACGGAGGATATTTTATAGAAGAATAATGAACCTTCACCGAAAAGGAGCCAGAGGGGGGCCACCAGGTGCCCCCTAGCGCGGCCCCCACCAGGGGCACGCCGGGAGGCCGCCTGGACCCCTGGGGCCACTCCCGGCTCCCCCCATTGGCATATTTATTCCCCGTCATCCAAAAACCCTAAAAGGGAAAGGAGTTTCGCTAGTTCCGCCGCCGCTCCGTGGAGGAAACCTATTGAGAAGAGAAGACATCTCCGGCGGGCAGATTCCGCCGGGGAGAACACCTCCCGGAAGGGGAGATCATCGCCATCATCATCACCATCATCACGGGCATCATCGAGATCATCATCAACATCATCCCCACCATCAGCACCATCTCCATCTTCATCCCACATCATCTCACCATTTCAACTTTTGTTGTAACCCGTACTATCCATCCACTCTACTTTATCGGTGTTGATTACCTCTTTGCGGTGAATGCTATTGAGTTTTTTTGGACATTTATTGTTGTGTCCAGATTGTTTATCATCTATTTATCTCCACTGGTCATGACCTCTTTTATGTCTTATGAGTAGTTAGTTTAGTTCTTGAGGACATGGGAGAAGTCTAGTTGTTAGTAGTCATATGATGTTGAAGTAATATGTGTTGTTTGATATTTAAGTTGTGTTTTTATTTCTCTAGTGTTGTTGTGTGAGTCGAACACACAACACTTTGCCTTGTTAAGTACCTAGGGGAATGCATTGTGTATAAAGGATAATTACGGTGGGTTGCCGGAGTGACAGAAACCTGAACCCCAGTTCGCACAATTTTGCACAAGGGAATAATGGATCCTTGATCTTATTGTTGTGGTTAGGATTATGCCTTAATTTCTACTTTGTATTTGCGAATGCTTGCAAGGTGATTAATCATAAGAGTGCACTTATATTAGGATAGAAGGTGTACTAGCATAGATCCACCCACTCAACACTTATCAACACAAAACATAGTACTGATACGGAATATGGCGAAATCACATGACTACCTCTCCCGTGTGACCTCAAGAACGCTTTAGCCTTTATAAGTTCAGTTGTCAGGCTTATCCTTTGCTCAAAAGTATTGGGACACTTGTTGCTCCTCAGCATCCTTTACTTTGCTTTTTTTTACTTTCTTGTTGCTTATACCGAAAACCCCTAAAAAGTTATCTTTCAGTGCTTCCAGTTATTCCTTGTCCAAAGTCACTTATCAATACCTTATGCTCCTCGTTGGGTTCGACACTCTTAGTTATCGAAAATGCTACAATAGACCCCCTACAGTTGAGGGTCATCAAGTACCGTTTTCTGGCGCCATTGCCGGCCAGCGTAGCGCTATTAGTAAGTGAAGCTGGTAAGGAAAGCTTTATATTTTGCGTGTTGTTTTTATTTTGCTGTTGCTACTTTTTGTCCTTATGGACACCTCTACTCTTGGTTTGTTTCTTTTGGGGAAACGCCCCACTTCTGTGGTGGTTGCTCCCACCCCTACTGAAATTGTGCCTTATAAAATACCAACTGGTATTATCGATTATTTCTTGGCTAATCGCTATGCAGCAGAAAGACACCCAGGTGAACACTTGCTATATCTATCACAACTATGTTCATTATTTGAGCTTGCAGGTGTGTCAATGGAATTTTTCATGAAGAAATTATTCTCTGTATCGCTTATAGATAAAGCTTCAGATTGGTATAAGCTTATTGATAACTCACATTTACTTAATTGGCAAGAACTTATGTCTTTCTTTTATACAATGTTTTATCCTCTTCATGAAATTCATCGAGACAGGAACTATATCTATAACTTTTGGTCTCGTGGCGGAGAAAGCATCGCTCAAGCTTGGGGGAGACTAAAGTACCTAATGCTCAAATGTCCTATTCATGACCTCGCCAAGGATATTATACTTACAAATTTTTATGCCAGGCTTTCTCATCAAGATAAGGAGATGTTGGATGCCTCCTCTAGTGGGGTATTCCAAACGAGAAGAATTGAAGAGAGATGGGATCTCATTGAGAGAATTCAGAAGAACACTGAAGACTGGGAAATTGATAAAGGTATTGAACCCGTTATAAATTATGAGCATGATTATATTGAGAGCTATGTGAAAACTGATTACTTTAATACTTTTTTCTCTAAGATTGGTCTTGATTCCCAGCTAATGATTGATTTTTGTGAGAACTTTTCCTATCATGTTGAATCTTCTAAGAAGAAGAAGGATTAGCACCATAAACTCTTCAAAGAATTACCTATTGCTATTAATGTTGCTGACCCTATTTTGCCTGCAGTTATATATGAAAAAACCCCTTTTCCCGCAAGGATAAGGGAGCACTCTTTTGTGATAGGCATAATAAATAAAAGTGAGAGAAGAGCTGATGAGCCTGAGGACCAGATCAAGGTCGAACCTCAAGTTGCATTGGTTAAAGATCTAGTTACTAATGAGGTTTTAGATTCCAATATAACTTTTTGTGTTCTTTCTACTAACATTGCTACAGCCAAGAATAAAGTCCCAATTTCTGGTACACCAGTTGTATCTGTTAAAATAGGAGATCATAATTATAATGGGCTATGTGATTTGGGATCAAGTGCTAGCGCTATTCCTTATTCACTCTATCAGGAGATCATGGGTGAGATTTCACCTTGTGAACTTGAAGAGGTTGATGTTACTATTTATCTAGAAAACAGAGAAACTGTAAGTGCATCAAGTGCCCTCCCCTTGAGGTTTTGGAGTTTGATGACAAAATGGTTAAGGGACTGATGTGTTTGTGAGTATACACAGGAGAACAGTCCCTGATGAGGTGTCTAACCACCAATGTCGACCCCTCAAAATGTTGAGGAACATTGAAGAAACGAAGGTTTTCCTGAAGAACGTATTGGCGCAAAATCCTGAAGAAACAGGATCCTGGAGACTCCAAATCCTGACGAAACAGGATCCTGAAGACTCCGAATCCTGAAGAAACAGGATCCTGAAGACTACGAATCCTGAAGAAACAGGATCTTGAAGACTTGGAATCTTGAAGAAACTGGATCCCGAAGAATTGAGAACTTGAAGAAAGTTGCGCCATACTGAAGACATGTCAAGATGAAGATCAAGCTGAAGCATAGTCTTCGTTAAGTCTTTTTCTCTCTTGAGTCGTAGGAAAACATCGTACTGTTGGAGGGGTTGAAGAAAACGAGTTCCGAAGGTCTGAGGAATTGCTCAACTAGGAATCCTGAAGAAAAACCCTGAGGAAATCTCCTGCAGTAGAAGTTCAGTCCTCGGGTATCTGAGACGTTGGTCTTCAGGACACTGAGGCAACTAACTTCGGTTGAGGAGTCAGCAGATCGCCAGTGCGATTCTTCTCAAGATTGTGAGGAGAGAGAATACTTTGACCGTGCCACGTGTTGCGTGGTGAGAGGCTAGAACTTGTCTAGCAACGGTCATATCCGAGGGCATGAGAGTAATTGCATGCATGGGCATTTATGTCCTTTCACAGGGGGTTGCTCCCCGGCTATAAATAGCCGCCCCCAGCCCCAGTTGTGGGTTGGCTGCTCCGACAGAGAAACTGACACTTGTCATTTGAGAGCAACCCTCCTCTGAAGAAACTGAAGAACCCAAGTGAGGAAACCACACCAGCCAGAGTAGTTGAGCAGTTCTGAGGAACTAGGTTCGAGTGATCTGAAGCATTTTACTCTTGAAGACTGTGATCTTCCAGCCAGTGTAGGAGTCGTCGTTCTAAGGATTCAAGATGAAATTGTGAATTCCTGAAGTGAACGCAGTCTGTAAATGTTTCGGGAGTCTACCTTGAAGACTCACCTCAGTGATTGGACGGAGTCTGAGGACTCTAGTTCAAGGAGAACAAGGTGAAGACTATGTCTTCTGAGTGGAATCTCAGCCTCTCCAACCAGACGTAGAGTTGTCACAGCTACTTGAACTGGTCTACCAAACCGAAGTCTTCAAACACTGGTGCTATCTCTTCAACCTCTTAAGCTTCAGTACTTGCTGTGTGGCCTTCTTCTGTTGTCTCTCTCCCTCTGCTCTAAGTCTTCATAGTCTGCATCTGAAGCACTTCTGCTTATCTGATTTGAGTTATTTCTGTTGCATTTTGATGAGCTTCCCTAATGATTAAATTCTGTGAAGTTTCATTTCTTCATCATTTTGGTTACTTCTTCAGCTTCATATTGCTTCAATCCTGAAGAAAACCAAAATCTTCTAGTAAAATTGAAAATATCCCATTCACCCCCCTCTGGTCGATATATTGTGCTTTCAATTGGTATCAGAGCAAGGTACTCCCTTGTTCTGTGTGATTCGGTTTAACCACGTGGAGTTTTAGTTATGTCGACCTCAGGTACAATGAGCGTTGCCTCAAACTGCCCCATCTTCGACGGGACAGACTACCCATACTGGAAGAACAAGATGAGGATGCATCTTGAAGCCATTGATAAGGATCTGTGGGATATTTTTGATCAAGGCATTCCTGAAGCAACTCTGATGACTGCTCCTGAAGTTTTCAAGAAGAACTGGAAGCTTGATGCAAAAGCTCGAAGCATTATTGGTGGTCATCTCAACAAGGCTCAGTTCAACCGTATCAGTGGTCTGGATACTGCAAAGAAGATATGGACAAGACTGTCAAAAGTCAATTAAGGAGTCTCTTCTCAAAGAGACTCACGGGTTGATACACTCCGTAGTCTCTTCAACAGGTTCAAGAGTCTAGACAACGAGCACGTGCAGCAAACCTTTGACAGACTCACTGACATATCCAATGAACTTCAAGCACTGGGTGCCGCTGATATCACAGATCATGAGGTGGTGAAGAAACTACTGAGGTCACTGGATGACTCATTTGAGTTCCTATCGCTGATGATTCAAGAAAGGCCTGACTTCAAGACTCTGGATCCGGCTGACATTCTCGAGCGCCTCAATGCTCATGAACTGAAGCTCTCTGAAAAACGAGACTTGTACAGCTCCACGCCTAAAGTCCTCGCGCTAAAATCTAGAGCACGAAGAGTGTCCTCGGATGATGAGTCTGAGGCTGATACTGATGATCCTGAAACCCTCAGCCGGGAACTTTCTCTCCTCACCAGAAAGTTCCAAAGATTCACAAAGAAGAATCGCTTCGGAAATTCCTCAAGATTTTCCTCAAGAAAAAGAAAAGATGATGACTCTGCCGAAACAAGAAAGACAGTCTGCCACAAGTGCAAGAAACCTGGGCATTACATCACTGAGTGTCCTCTATGGGAAAAGGAAGCTAGGATGAAGAAGAAGAAAGGGAAAGATGACAGTTCTAATGAAAAGAAAAAGAAGAAATCCTCAAGATCCTCAAAGTCTGCTGGATACAGGAATAGAAACTCCCGTAAGGCTCGCGCATATCTCGGCAAAGAATTGAACTTTGAAGAATCTTGTTCCGACCCCGATGCTGAGGAAGAAGAATCTGAAGAATCTGAGGGTGTGGCTGGTCTGGCTCTTGCCACATCGCTAGTCTCCAAGTCAATCTTCAGCACTGAGGAATCTGATCCATCACATGATGATAATGAAGCTGAAGACACAACCCCTGCCATCTGCTTCATGGCCATGTCCTCCAAGGTATCTACTTACTCATCATCGGATGATCCATCTGATGAAGAACCTGATGAAAACTATGCTAAATTTGCTAAACTTGCATCTAACCAACAACATGCACTTGAAAAGATCCAGATCTCACTAAACAAGAGTGATGATATGTTGGTTGAGGAAATGACGAAGACTCAAAAATTGACTGATGAATCAAAAATTCTTCAGTCAAAGTTTGATGACTTGTTTAGTCGTCATGAGGCACTCCTCACCGATCATGAGAATCTAGCTCATGTGTTCCTCATGAGGAAGCAAGAACTTGAACGCATGAGGATGTCTCATGACAATCTGAGGAAAGAAAATGATTCGCTCCTCTCCCAACAGATCATCATGCCATAAGAAGGATTTAACCCTCCCTGTTTAAAATGCATTGAACATGACCGTATTACCTCTGTGCCTAGTTCTTCAATGTCTTCAGACTCTGTTATTTCTATTGCTTCTGTGGTATCTAACCCCTCATATGAGGATACCATAGACATTATTGAAGAAAATGCTAGGTTGAAGAGTCTACTGGAAGCCGGCATGTTCAAGAGTCTGAAAGGACATCAGATTCTTTGTGACATCCTCAAGAAACAGATCCTCAACAGGAACCCGAGGAAAGAAGGTGTCGCATTCACTCAGAATCTCAAAGCTGATGGGTCATACTGGAAACCTGAACAGTACCCGAATACCACTTGAGTTTTGGCAAAAATGCCACCTCCGGATCCTTATACCTTATCTGGCTATGATAATGTTTCCTCAGATGTAGTGATTGAGTCCTTCGACTCTAACTACAAATTATTCAAGGATTTAAATGGTGAAGTATTCGCCAGATACATCGGGACTAACTGCAGGAACGGCCCTCCAGTGAAGCAGATATGGGTTCTGAAGGAACTCATTAATAACCTCCTTGTGAATGCAGATGCAAATGAGTTGAGGATGTCCTCAGTGGACAATTCTTCAAAAAGTCATGAATATGAGCATGTTTCATCTAATAACTTTGTTCACAGGGAAGCTCAGAACAAGAATGCTTACTCCTATGATTATCCTGATACCTCACCCGTGAGGCAATACTCTCCTCGTCGTTCCTCAAATGCTTCAAAACCACCCGTGCGAATGTGGGTGGTTAAGAAGAACTAATCTCTTCTATAGGAACGCGTCCTGAGGCAAACTAACCATATTGCAGATCCTATGCCCAGGACGAAAATTATGTGTCAGATGAAGAATATCGTTATACTGAAATCCTGAGGCTTAAAATCCTGAGGAATACAATCCTGAAGAATACACGAATTCTTCAAACTGATGCTGGCTCATAACTTGTTGTGTGAGATACTAATTCTTTTGTAGGAAAATTCTTCAGGGAGAACTGAATGGATTATGGATAGTGGATGCACGAATCATATGATTGGTGACATAAATATTCTCATGGAATCTTCTCTGAGTCCTTCATCGAAGAAAACAATTGCATTCGCTAACCATCATAATATCAAGCTATATCAAATGGATGTGAAAAGTGCATTCCTCATTGGTAATATCGAGGAAGAAGTATATGTTGCTCAGCCTCCAGGGTTTGAATATGCAAAGAAGCCTGACATGGCGTACAACCTGAAGAAAGCTCTGTATGGACTGAAGCAAGCCCCATGGGCTTGGTATGACACATTGCGTGGCTTCCTCATCAGCAAAGGCTTCAAATCCGGGTCCCTCGATCCAACCCTCTTCACTAAAAATTATGATGATGCACTCTTCATCTGTCAAATATATGTTGATGACATCATATTTGGATGCACTAACAAGAAATACAGTGAAGAATTTGCCTTCTTGTTGAGTGAATAGTATCAGATGTACATGATGGGTGAGCTGAAGTTCTTCCTAGGGCTTCAAATTCGTCAGCAACGCAATGGCACCTTCATCTCTCAAGAGAAGTACCTCAAGGAATGCCTCAGGAAATTCAGGATGCAAGACTGCAAAGGTATCAAGACCCCGATGCCTACAAACGGACACCTCGATTCTGATGAAAATGGCAAGGACTACGATCAGAAGGTATACCGCTCCATGATTGGTTCTCTGCTATACTTATGTGCTTCAAGACTTGATATAATTTTGAGCGTTTGCATGTGTGCCCGGTACCAAGCGGCACCAAAGGAATCGCATCACCAAGCGGTGAAGCGAATTCTTCGATATTTGGCTCACACCCCTATGCTAGGATTATGGTATCCAAAAGGCTTGAAGCTCGACCTCATTGGCTACTCAGACTCAGACTATGCTGGAGATCGAGTGGACAGGAAGTCAACCTCAGGAACATGTCACTTCCTCGGACGCTCACTGGTGTGCTTGTCATCGAAGAAGCAGAACTGCGTCTCACTCTCCACCCCTGAATCTTAATACATTGCTGCAGGAGCTAGCTGCAGTCAACTCCTCTGGATGAAGCAGACACTCAAAGACTACGGAATCAACCTGAAGAAAGTACCCCTGTTGTGCGACAACGAGAGTGCCATCAAAATCTCTCAGAACCCTGTACAACACTCGAGGACGAAGCACATTGAGATTCGATATCACTTTCTTCGTGATCATGTATTGAAGGGAGACATCGTCATCGGCCACGTGAAGACTGAAGATAAACTTGCTGATATATTCACTAAGCCTTTGGATGAGAAACGATTTAGCGCCCTGAGGTGTGAGCTAAATATCTTAGATTCCTCAAATGTCCAGTAAATGGACACACATCCTAACGCTTAAACTATATTGAAGACTCCTAAAGCACAACACACGATGCGTCGTACTCCTCAACTCATGAGGAACTACCTTGCTAAGTGTGAAGAAATTAACGTGGAAATTGACTCATGATTCATACGTTCATGTATGACATCAAGTGTCTTGTTCCTTATAAGGTGGGTAGCGCCACAGCCCAAATTCTTCAAGATTTGCTTTCTTCAGTTGCTTCAACTTGATTTTCTTGAAGACTTTCAATTTTTTCCTCAACAACATTCACCTATAGTTTTTGTTCTTCAAGATTTGCTTCTTCAACTAGGTGAATGTGATCGGACCCTTCTCTCTGTGCTCACTTATCTCGTCCGTCCATCCATCTGAAGTATGCGTTCATTTGAAACTTCGAAGTTTCACTTCTTGAAGCTTTAATCCTGCTAATCTTCAAGCTGATTTGTCTCACCTTCAAAAATCCTGAAGCCTCCACTTGAAGAATAGACAAACCACGTCGTTATGATTTTCACGCTCGCCGTTCTTATCCTGTAGAGTAGATAAAAACAAAGCCGAACCGTCAGGGGTATTCCCGTATTTTCACCTCAAAACTTACCGTGCCTATATATACCGCACCCCTGCGGTCATTTACCTCTCTTCACCTCATTCTCCTCTCGCGCCGCCGCTCTTGAGCTCTCAAGCTCTCGCGCCGCCGTCTCCGTTGCTTCATCGTCGCCGGAGAAGAACTCCTCTTCTTCAATCGCTCCAGTATGCCATTTCTTCATATCACTTCGGTTTCCATACAGCAAATCTTCAGTACTGCAAATTCTTCAAGATTCTTCAAGATCTTCAAGCTTCTACATTCTTCAGCAGTACTGAAACCTAAAACTGAAAACCTCAGATTCTACACTTTCCATTCCTCAGCCCGTATTCTTCATGAATGCATATGACCGTACCCCACTTCCCTCGTATCTTTTAACTCTGTCACAGGTACATGTCAGCTGAGGAATCCCATGGTTCTCACAGTCTCACTTCATTTGCAGCTCAGCTCGAACTCTCCATTCCTCAGTCTCCTCAGCTGAAGAAGATGGGATTTCATCGAAAGAATACCGCTCAGAATCTGCCTCCTGATGTATATGAACAGCTGAAGACTCCACCACATGAAACTCAAGGAGAACGCAAGATCAGAATTCAGAAGATTACGAGAGAATGGGCACATAAGTGGTTGAATTATGAAGAGCTTGATAGATATCATGAAGAATCCTTTGCTGTGAATCCGCCTCTCAAAGTCCTCAGCATCAGGGCTCGTGCTCCGCCTGCTCTAGGCATTAATCCTCATCCGTCAAGTCTGAAGACTCACGACGACTTTCCTGAAGCCTATCAGCGGTACTCGAGGAGAACTGCTCATCTTGCCAGAAATCTGGCTCGCGATCTTGGTGCTTCAGTTCAGATACCTCAAGCTGATGTTGATATTGCTGCTGCAGCACCTCAGCCTCGACCGAAGCCTAAGAAGAATAAGATTCCAGGTGTCAAACCCTCTGGTGCTTCATCCTCTGGCACACAAGCTCCCACTTCCACATGCCAAAGGACATCTGGTCCGGCTCCTGCCTCAAGACTCAGAACTGATGAATCTTGGAGTGCTCCTGAGGCCTCGTCCACTGTGCCTTAGCAATCATTGAAGCCTAAAGTTGTGTGGCGCTCTCCGTAGCAAACTGCAATGCGTGGCTCACTTCAGCCCTTCAATTCAGATGAAGATGAATTCGAATACTTGGCTGGCTTTGTGGCCACTGAAGAACAGAAGATCAAGTATGTTCGTGCGGCGGCCAGACGCAAAGCTGAAGCTACTGGCTCTGAAGTGCCTCTTCTTCTGGATCCAAAGAAGATCCTGGAATATATTGAAATCTGGGTTGTGAAGCCTGACACGCCACTTGATGACTTGGATATCCCGAAGGATATCAAATTTTATGTTCAGCAATTCCTCATTAATGAGATTCATCATCGTGACCTGAAGAAACAGCTGTCGAAGCAGTTGAGTAAAGTCCATCGTGACTTCAGAAAGAAGCCAGTGACTAATGTTACTCCTGAAGAATGCTCTGCATATCAAGCTGATGTCTAGTGCCTCACTGCTGAGTATGAAGCCAAATGTGCCTACATTGGCAAGACCAAAGAAAGAACCTGATGAAGCTTAAACAACCTCAGGCCTTAGTGCCTCCTACTGCTTCAGCACATCAGGCTGACCGGACTGAGGGACTTGCCCAAAGCCTCAAGCGCAGGTCTGAGACTGATCCACCCAGTACTCCCCCAGCTGCCAAGAAGCCTTCTGTTGAAGCGCAAACTGAAGAGCCCATCGATGCTAGGCCCATTTCTTATGATCCTCCTACTTCAAGAGCACCTGAAGCATCTGCAACACCTCTTGCTGCTTCAATTCCTCAGGAAAATACTGAGCGCAGGCTGGTTGTGTTCACTCCACCGTCCAAGGCACCTGCTTCAGCGCTTTCCACCCCGATCATTTCAACGCCTCTATCTCCCATTCCTCCAGTCATCACTGAAGCTGAAGAAATGGATGAAGATGTGGATATTGGTGACATGGGAACCCCTCGGGTGGTTGATGAAGCATATGAGATGGAACACTTCAACTCGCCCTCTCACACCGTGTTCTCTCTGGAACCTCATTCCCCCTCAGATACAGTTGCTTTACCTGACATGTCTCAACACTCTGAAGCCTCTGTGGATGCCTTTGTTCCCCCTGGCACTGAAGAAACTGAACCGGAGGCCACTAGTGCCCGTACTACTGCTGCTCCTGAAGCTTCTGCTCCTGCCCCAGACACTCAGAATGATGAAGCTGATCCTGTGGTTCCTGAAGCTCAAACCATGGATACTGAAGCTCGTGCTGCGGAGCCTGAAGCAGAAAACATCACAAATGCTCATCCTGAAGCAGAAAACAATACCAATGTTCATCCTGAAGCTTCAAAGGATGGATCTGAAGATAAACAGGCCACATCACCTCGTCTTCCCAAGGACCTCAACACGTCTGTGCCTGAAGCCTCTGCAGCGGCTCCGCCTCAGCCTCAAGACTCTCTTCAGATTGAAGTGCCTCAAGCGCCTCCACCACCTCAAGGCCCAGTTCAAGCTCGGTCCTTGTGTCCGAAGCAGAAGCAACCATTCTTCCGTGACCTTGAAGCTGGTGATACCCCCCGCTTCGATGCTTCTGATGTCTTCAATGCCATGAGTTTCTTCCAAGAGGGGATTCAAAATCCTTATCATTCTGCTCCGCCTCGAAAGCTGCTGAGGTTCTGGAAAGCTACTCAGAAGAACTATTATACTTCAGTTCTATATAAGAAAAACAAACTGTTTCCTCACAAGCATATTCCTCTCATGGATATGGAAGACATTCCCTGCTTCAACAGTGTGCTTCAGGATCTTCATCATGCCAAGCTGCTTCAGTTCTACTCTGAATGCATTCACTGGAACGAAGAGCTTGTGCTTCAGTTTTATGCAACTCTGTAAGTTTCAGGAGATCCTCTGGTTATCACCACCTGGGTCCTCGAGTGGATGACTGAGCATCATCACTACACCATCACTGTTCCTGAAGCAATTGCCATTCTTGAGTTGCCTCAGTGCACTTCCTCAACTGCTTGCTCCTATGGGTCTCCAATTCTTCGAGATGACCTAATGAACATGCTTATGAATCCTTAGGCACCTGAAGCCCCAGCTCGCACAAAGTTTCTAGTTTCTGATCTTCTGTATCTTCCAAGCACGCTGTATCGGATTCTGGCGAAGTCCTTATGCCCCATTAAGGGCTATGAATCCACTGCTGAAGAAGTCATTGGCATCATGAAGACAATCCTCCACAACCTCTGCATGTCTGGGTCAATCAACGTTCCTGACTTCTTCTTCAGAACTCTGGTGGATGCAGCTCAGAATCCTCATGTACTGAAGCCTTACACGTCATGGATCATGAAGCTCATCCGAGTCAAGACTAGTATTGATTTCCAACCTGATCACCCGAATCATAGGGCCTATCTGCCGCCTGTCAAAGTGATTCAGCATACGATTTCTTCTAATGATAAGGGCAAAGGCCTATACTATGAAGAAGTTCTCCCGACCAATTCCCTCGGTGGAAACATTCGTCATCCTCAGTCTCGCACTACTGATGAAACCAGAACTCATGCCTCAACTGAGGACACGACTCAGGCTCGAGTGATGATAGACCAAGAGCTTCTGATAAGTCTTCATCAGAAGGTTGACCGAAATCATGATTGGGTGAAGCGTCAGTTTTTTGAAATCCTCAGCTACATGGCTCAGACGCATTCTTCAGTGAAGAAAGTGCATTAGTATGCTCATCATACATATCAACATCTCGATGCCTTGATGAGAGAAGTACTCACCCCCGCAGACATTGCAAAATTAGGTCTTCAAAAGCCTCAGCTTCCTGCCATCAGACCCCTGAGGCAATTCCGACACTGCACAACTCCTCCTCCGGCCATGGACTCTTATTCTTCGAACCAAGAAATGACTGTTGAAGAAGCTGAAGACACAACTGCCTGCCCTCACACTACAACGGCTTGCCTCAGGCGTGACTCACCTCAGCCTTGAAGCATCTTAAAAGGGGCGTTAGCTTCAGTTTTTCCCTTTTTGTTCATTTTATGACAAAAGGGGGATAAATCTGTTAGTCTTCAAGCGGGTCTTAGCTATGGGGTTCTTCAGTTACAACTCTCGTTCTTCAGAATTTTTTTGTACCGAGTTGTAAACTGTTATTTTGGTGTTTGCCTGATACTATTCCTCGGTTACCTCATGCTATTTCTTCAAGTTTATCATATATGTATGTGATTGTCTCTGCAAACACCTTTCTCAGTGCGTTGTTTAAATTTCTCAAACACTTCATAACATGCACTGCTTCAAAAATGCCTCGAAATAGGGGGAGCTCCTCATATACCTCAAAATGCTTTAGATATTAAACATTCTTCAACTTATATGCATATCCTCAAGGGGAGCTTCATTATATCCATCTCAATGATAAAAATGTTCTTCAAAGTTTTTATTCTTCAAACTCATAATTTTATCCCCGTTGAAGCTTAACTTGATTGTCATCAAATCACCAAAAAGGGGGAGATTGTAACTGCATCAAGTGCCCACCCCTTGAGGTTTTGGAGTTTGATGACAAAACGGTTAAGGGACTGATGTGTTTGTGAGTATACACAGGAGAACAATCCCTGATGAGGTGTTTAACCACCAATGTCGACCCCTCAAAATGTTGAGGAACATTGAAGAAACGAAGGTTTTCCTGAAGAACGTATTGGCGCAAAATCCTGAAGAAACAGGATCATGAAGACTCTGAATCCTGAAGAAACAAGATCCTGAAGACTCCGAATACTGAAGAAACAGGATCCCGAAGACTCCGAATCCTGAAGAAACAGGATCCTGAAGAAACTCGATCCCGAAGAATTGCGATCCTGAAGAAAGTTGCGCCATACTGAAGACATGTCAAGATGAAGATCAAGCTGAAGTGTAGTATTCGTTAAGTCTTTTTGTCTCTTGAGTCGTAGGAAAACATCATACTATTGGAGGGGTTGAAGAAAACGAGTTCCGAAGGTCTGAGGAATTGCTCAACTAGGAATCCTGAAGAAAAACCCTGAGGAAATATCCTGCAGTAGAAGTTCAGTCCTCGGGTGTCTGAGATGTTGTTCTTCAGGACACTAAGGTAACTAACTTCGGTTGAGGAGTCAGGAGATCGCCAGTGTGATTCTTCTCAAGATTGTGAGGAGAGAGAATACTTTGACCGTGCCACGTGTTGCGTGGTGAGAGTCTACAACTTGTCTAGCAACGATCATATCCGAGGGCATGAGAGTAATTGCATGCATGCGCATTTATGTCCTTTCACAGGGGGTTGCTCCCCGGCTATAAATAGCCGCCCCCAACCCTAGTTGTGGGTTGGCTGCTCCGACAGAGAAACTAACACTTGTCATTTGAGAGCAACCCTCCTCTAAAGAAACTGAACAACCCAAGTGAGGAAACCACATCAGCCAGAGAAGTTGAGCAGATCTGAGGAACTAGGTTCGAGTGATCTGAAGCTTTTTACTCTTGAAGACTGTGATCTTCCAGCCGGTGTAGGAGTCGTCGTTCTAAGGATTCAAGATGCAATTGTGAATTCCTGAAGTGAACGCAGTCTGTAAAGGTTTCGGGAGTCTACCTTGAAGACTCACCTGAGTGATTGGACGGAGTCTGAGGACTCTAGTTCAAGGAGAACAAGGTGAAGACTATGTCTTTTGAGTTGAATCTCAGCCTCTCCAACCAGACGTAGAGTTGTCACAGCAACTTGAAATGGTCTACCAAACCGAAGTCTTCAAACACTGGTGCTATCTCTTCAACCTCTTAAGCTTCAGTACTTGCCGTGTTGACTTCTTCTGCTGTCTCTCTCCCTCTGCTCTAAGTCTTCATACTCTGCATCTGAAGCACTTCTGCTTATCTGATTTGAGTTATTTGTGTTGCATTGTGATGAGCTGCCCTAATGATTACATTCTGTGAAGTTTCATTTCTTCTTCATTTTGGTTACTTCTTCAGCTTCGTATTGCTTCAATCCTGAAGAAAACCAAAATCTTCTAGTAAAATTGAAAATCTCCCATTCACCCCCCTCTGGTCGATATATTGTGCTTTCAGAAACTATCTCTCCCGTTGGAATTGTGATAGATGTTGAAGTCCTATGTGGAAAGGTAAAGTATCCTACCGACTTTCTAGTACTTGGTTCAGTGCAAGATAGTTTTTGCCCTATTATCTTTGGTTGGCCTTTCCTTAGCACTTGTAGAGCTATAGTAGATTGCATGAAAGGTAAAGTTTCTGTTGAATTCAATGGCGAGCCATATGAATTTAATTTTTCCAAGTTCTCTAAGAAGCCTTGTGGTACTGATTTTTCTAGTAATGATAAAATTATTGAAGATATTGCTTCTATTTCTATTCCTCCTAACGATCCTTTGAAGCAATATATGGAGGACCATGAGAATGATATGCATATGTAGGAAAGAAATGAGTTAGATGAAATATTCTTAAGGCGATCTGCTATCCTGAAGAAGAACCTTCCGGTTGAACCTTTAGGAATCCTTGCACAACCAAAATAAGAACCAGTGTTTGATCTCAGACCGCTCCCCGATACACTCAAGTACGCTTATTTAGATGAAAAGAAAATATATCATGTTATTATCAATGCTAACCTTTCAGGATTTTAAGAAGAGCGATTATTGGAGACGCTTCGTAGACACCATGGTGCTATTGGATATACCCTTGATGACTTTAAGGGGATTAGTCCATCGATTTTCCAACATACTATCAATCTCCAGGTTGATGCTAAACCAGTGGTTGATCATGAACGACGGTTGAACCCAAGGATGAAGAACATGGTTAGGACTGAAATTCTTAAGCTTCTAGCAGCAGGTATCATCTATCCTATAGCTGATAGTAAGTGGGTAAGTCCAGTTCATTGTGTTCCTAAGAAAGGAGGTATGATTGTTGTTCCTAATGATAAAAATGAACTAATACCTCAAAGAGTTGTTATTGGATATAGAATGTGTATTGATTATAGGAAGTTGAACAAGGCGACCAGGAAGGACCATTACCCGCTGCCTTTCATCGTTCAAATGCTAGAGGTTGTTCAAAAACACCCATGTTTGCTATCTCGACGGGCAATCTGGCTTCTCTCAAATTCATGTCAATACACCCGATCAAGAGAAGACCACTTTCACATGTCCATTGTGCTTATAGGCGTATGCCTTTTGGTTGATGCAATGCACCTACTACTTTTCAGAGATGTATGTCTGCTATTTTTCATGGTTTCTGCGAGGAGATTGTGGAAGTCTTCATGGACGATTTCTCCGTCTATGGAACTTCCTTTGACCACTGTCTCCACAATCTTAATAAAGTTTTGCAGAGATGCGAGGATACAAATTTAGTGCTAAATTGGGAAAAGTGCCACTTCATGGTTAACGAGGGGATCGTTCTTGGTCACAAGATTTCCGAGAGGGGGATTGAAGTGGACAAGGCAAAGATTGAAGCTATTGAAAGGATGCCCTATCCAAGGGGCGTCAAAAGTATTCGTAGTTTTCTCGGTCATGCTGGTTTCTATAGAAGATTTATTAAAGACTTTTCTAAGACTTTGAGACCCCTCACTAATCTCTTACAGAAGGATGTTCCTTTTGTATTTGATGAAGATTGTAAGGAAGCTTTCGAAGTTCTTAAGAAAGCTTTAATAACCGTTCCTATAGTACAACCACCTGATTGGAAATTTCCCTTTGAAATTATGTGTGATGCTAGTGATTTTGTTGTTTGATATGTTTTAGGACAAAGGGTTGATAAGAAATTTAATGTTATACATTACGCTATCAAAACCCTTGATAGTGCTCACAAGAATTATGCTACTACTGAGAAGGAATTCTTAGCTGTAGTGTTTGCTTGTGATAAGTTTAGGCAGTATATTGTTGATTCTAAAGTTATTATTCATACTGACCATGCTTCCCTCAAGTATCTTATGGAGAAGAAGGATGCCAAACCAAGGCTCATCAGATGGGTACTCCTTCTTCAAGAATTTGATTTGCAGATTGTCGATAGGAAAGAAGCAGACAATCCGATGGCGAACAATCTTTCAAGGATGGAAGATATACCGCACGATCCCATTCCAGTCAACGACAGCTTTCCAGACGAACAACTAGTTGTTGTAAAAGTACAATCTCTCTCTGATCCTTGGTTTGCAGATTATGCTAGTTTTATCGTTGCAAAGTTTTTGCCTCCAGGTTTAGCATTTCAGCAAAGGAAAAATATCTTCCACGAATTGAGGCATTACTTTTGGGATGACCCGCACCTTTTTAAAGAAGGTCCAGACGGGATCGTTAGAAGGTGCATACCGGAACACGAGAAGAGGGGCATTCTCAGACAATGTCACGATAGTCCCTATGCAGGACATCATGCCGGTGAGAGGACCGCACATAAGGTTCTCCAATCAGGTTTTTATTGGCCAACTCTCTTTAAGGATGCTAGAAATTATGTTTTATCTTGTGATAAGTGTCATAGAGGTTGTAATATTAGTAGGAGAAATGAGATGCCTATGAATTACTCTCTAGTGATTGAGCCTTTTGATTGCTGGGGTTTTGATTTTATGTGTCCTTTTCCTCCTTCACACAAGTACACTCACATTTTAGTAGATATTGATTATGTAACCAAGTGGGTTGAAGCAATCCCCACTGAGAGTGTTGATCACAAGACATCTTTGAAAATTCTCAAGGATGTAATTTTTCCTAGGTTTAGAGTACCAAGGTACCTCATGACTGATCAAGGATCAAATTTCACACGTGGAGCTTTTAGAAAAGTGATACGTCCCAAACGTATCTATAATTTCTGCTTGCTCCATGCATGTTTTGTGTGATATTGCTACGATCTAGATAAACTTTCATACAATTTTGATCATATTTGGAATAACTTATTAACTCAATGCACCACAGTGCCAGTTCCTGTTTTCTGCTGTTTTTCTATTTCAGGTTTCCCCCATATTAAAAGTCCTCCAAAAATTCAAGAAAAATCAGATAAAAAATCAGCGTAATGGAAACTTCCAGAGTCCCGAAGGAGGGCCAGAGGGGCCCCACCTGGTGCCCAGGCGGCCAGGTGGCGTGTCCTAGGGCTTGGCCACGCCATGAGGCAGTCTGGACACTTGGTGGCCCCCCTGGCTGCCCCCCTTCGCCTATTTATTCCCCGTGACGTGAAACTTCCAAAGACAGAACCCTTTTTCTCGATCTCGCCTCTGTTCCGCTGCTGCCGCGCTTCCAAGATCGGGAGCTCCAATAGACCTCTTCCCAGCACTCTGTGGAAGGGAGGATTGACCTCCGGGAGCCTCTCCTCCACCATGGATCCTTCCCGGATGATCCGTGAGTAATCTACCTTGGACCATGGGTCCGTGATCAGTAACTATGTGATGTTCTCCTCCCCTCTTTGTTATTCATGGATTAGACCTCGTGAACTTCCCTACATGATCGAAGAAAATATGTAATTTTCTGCTATTGCTATGCTGAGTTTGCTAGGATTTGATGGATTATGAGACTATGTTCAGTTTGTGATTGAGTAATATATTTGGTTCTTATCTTTTATATTTATGTTCTTGAGTTATTCTTGCATGTTCTCCGTGGCTATTTATTGCTTTGGCCAAGTAGTAGGTAGTGACTCCAAGAGGGAACGTTATGCTCGATTGTGGGTTCATGCCCCCTGATGACACGCTTGAGCGACATAAACATGAGTCTAGGGGATGTTATGTTGCCACAAGGGGGAAAACAACGGTGCTTTGAACCGCGGTTGCAAGGATTGATTACTTTACGCAAAGTGCTTCTTAATGCAGTTGTCTGTTGCTTTGGGTTTACACTTTGGGTGGGGCTCGCAACTTGATACTAGCGAGATGTTCTTGATAGATATCTCAAGGTGGATGATTAGTAGTAGATGCAGTTGGATTTCGGTCTACTTATTTTGGCGTACTGCCCATGCTTTTGAGCCTCTTCCTGTATTTTGTAGCATAGTTAGCATTGCAGTGCATTTATAATCCTGTCAATTTCCCATATGTAATTTGTTTACCTCGCATAGCAGTTTTATCGTCTTTTGGGAGAGATACATCACTAGTGAATATCACGGGACCCCGGTCCATATTCTCATCACTGTTTACATGCTCATTTACTTTTCTGCTTTTACTTTTAGTTGCTATCATTATCATTATGCCTTGTGTTTTGATCCTTTGTAAACAACAAGACCGGAGAGATTGACAACCTCTCTGAACTTCGTTGTGAGCAAAGGTATTTGTGTCTGTGTGCAGGTCCACGTCAGTTGCGCCGCTGACACCAACTTATCATCTTCGGTGTCTTACTAGTCGATACTCTAAACCTCGGTGTCTTCACCGAGGGAAACTTGCCACTACGCTGCATCTCACCTCCACTTGGGGTAACCAACGAAGGGCGAGAAGTAATTATCATCTCTCGCGATCATAGATGCAGTTGGATTTCAGTCTAGTTATTTTGGCGTACCGCCCATGATTTTTAGCCTCGTCCTTTCTTTGTAGCATAGTTAGCATTGCGATGCATTTTTAATCCTGTCAATTGCCCAGCTATGATTTGTTTACCTCGCACAGCAGTTTTATCGTCTTTTGGGAGAGAGACATCACTAGTGAACATCACGGGACCCCGATCCATAATCTCATCAATGTTTACACGCTCATTTATTTTCCTGCTTTTACCTTTCAGCTGCTATCACCATTATCATTATCCCTTGTGTTTGATCCTTTGTAAACAACAAGACCAGAGAGATTGACAACCTCTCTGAACTTCTTTGGGAACAAAGTTATTTGTTGTGTGTGTGTGCAGGTCCATGTCGACCGCTAAATTTCTAGCACCGTTGTCACCTACTTTGCCTCTTTCGAGTCCTACGGGAGACAAACCCTATCCTCTATATAGGGGAAATTTGCTGCTATCCTACATCTCACCTTCCACTTGGGGTAACCAACGAAGGGTGAGAAGCTATTATCATCTCTCGCACATCAAAAAGCTTTAGCCAATTATGATGTCAATCATATAATTGCTTCACCGTACCATCCTCAAACTGGTGGGCAAGTTGAGCTCACCAATAGAGAGATCAAGTTGATCTTGCAAAAGACAGTTAAAAGTTATAGAAAGGACTGGTCAAATAAGTTAGGAGATGCTTTGTGGGCGTATAGAACTTCTTACAAAAACCTCATGGGCATGTCTCCCTATAAGATGGTCTATGGAAAGGCTTGCCATTTTCCATTAGAGTTAGAACACAAAGCTTTATGGGCTATTAGAGAGCTTAATATAATGCTGCTCCAAAATTAGCTGGTGAAAAGCGCCTCATGAACTTGACTTCTCTAGATGAGTGGAGAAGTTAAGCTTACGAGAGTGCTAAAATGTTCAAGGAAAAGTTCAACAAGTGGCATGATAGAAGGATTCTGAAACGTGAATTTAATGTCGATGATAAAGTTTTGTTGTTTAGATCTCGTTTCAGGTTTTCTCCAGGTAAACTACTTTCCAGATGGGAAGGGCCATTTTATATCGAAGAAGTCTTCTGCTCCGGTGCAATCAAGATTAACAATTTTGAAGGCACTAAGCCTCAAGTTGTGAATGGGACAAGACTCAAGCATTACATGTTAGCAGACCCTGTCAATGTTGATGTGAATTTGATACACACAACAACTCATGAAGAATATGGTGCAGCCCTGTTTCAGACACCAGCAGAAGCAGAATAAGAAAAGGTATGTATTGCGGTAAGGAAACATCGCAAACATCAATAAAAGTTACATATTATGGGTTTTTTTGAAAAATTAGGAAAATTCCAAGCCTAAACGGAGCCAGAGAGGAATTCTAGGGGGCCCAGGTGCCCCCCTGCCGTGGCCTACCCCCTGGCCACGCCGAGAGGCCGCCTGGGCAACCCGGATTCCTCCTCCGACTCCACTTTGGCTTGTTACCTTCCTTTTGTTGCATAAAAGTTTGCTATATATTTGCCCGGATAGTCCCGGCACCGTATCTCGCGATTTCTTGTGTTTTCTTTTCGATATGTTTCTGCCAGGAAATATTTCAGCTAGACCTAGGTGCCATGGCTTCCCCAAGTTCCCCCAAGGACAAGTTCGTCATCAACATCATCAACCCTTACCTCGCTGAGGTGAAGAAGCACCCTCAAACTGTTCGGGTGGAGGATGGTGTCCTCCACCAAGAAGATCCGAAGGGACCTGTCAAGGATGGGAGCATTGAGGCTAGGCTGGAATATGTGGATCAAGAAGTCTTCAAGTATAAGAAGATGTTCGAGCGTGGTGTTGAAGCCAACTTCGACATCAGCAACGATCTGACGGCACACTACAAGAAGGATATGAAGGAGATGTGGTCAAGCGTGACCGAGCTGGAAGAAAAATTGATTGAGCTCCAAGGGCAGATATATGATCTCCAGAACAAGAATTGTGAGTATGAACTAAAGTTTATGTGCATGGGTTTGGGTGCTGAGTGGAGGATCCCGGAGACTAACGTATCATATGAGACCGGAGAACCCCTTCCATGGAAGCGCTTCGCCAAGGACTACGTGATCAACAGGAACATGAATGAGGAGTGAAATATCCTTGGGTAATGGCATCCACTTAGCTTTTTCCAAGCTTGGGGGAGTGCCTGGTATCTTTATCTTTCTCTTTTAGAGTCAAGTAGAGTCGTATCATGTCTAGGGAAGTTATCTTATGAAATAGGTGTTTGCATTTAGGTCTATCACTCCTTTGTGGAGAGTCTTGTATCCGTGAGTGTGGAGAAGTCAATGATTGAATATTAATGAGAAGTTTATTGGTTTCTTCGTTGCACTCAATATTCTCTTCTTGTAATCGACTTTATATGATGATTCTTATGGGGATTATTGACTTTATATCAGGTAAGGTTCTAAAAACTTTATTTAAATTTTGGAAAACATAGCTTTGGTCATAACAATAAGCATCAGTACTGGAATTCTCTTGTTGGCAGACGGCAAACATACCTTTGACGGTCGGCAACGTGCTTTGCCGTCTGTCCACGGACGGCACAACTCCTGTCAGCTGTTTCTTCGGCAAAGATGTGCTTTGTCGTCTGCACAAAATCGACCGACGGAAAAGACCTTTGCCGACCGCATAGGGGTACGAAGACGACAGAGAAATCACGACGGCAAAGAGATTTCCACCCCCTCCGTCAGGCCGTTAACAGCGAGGTGTACCGTCTAGCGACAGACGGCAAAGCACCTCTGACGTCATCAGTATGTTAGATAATGTCAAAGCTTTGTCGTCTGCCAGGAAGACGGCATAGAGGACTTGTTTGCCGTCTGCTAAGGTAATGTAGATGGCAAACGGACCAAATGGCACCCAATCTGTTGCCAGATTGCACAGCTGGGTGCCACGTGTCCCCTGTGCCGACAACCAGCAGACGGCAAAGCCCTTTGCCGATTGCCTGCAGACGGCAAAGAGCCTATATCGTCTCTGTTTTTTCTTCTTTTCTTTTAATCCCTGCATTTGAAAAAAAAAATGTAGCAATATATATATGTATAGACATATACATGTTCTCAACCGAAGTATAAGCACCCACACATTTTGATCAACCAAAACTATGCATATATTTTCATCAATCCCATACTCTCATATATAGTCTCAAACACACAAGTGATCTTGTCCAAACACCATATATACATAGTACATAGTAACCAACAAGTATCAAACACACAAATGACAAAAACAATTTATAAAACTAAGCTACAAGTCCAAATGCACCACTCCATCATAGCATGACTCCCATAAAGAAAATCTGCAAAAATGAGGCTAAGAAAGTTATAAGAAGAACAAGTAGAAGAAGAAGTAAAATGAGAAGAAGGAGAAGAAGAAGAAGAAGAAGAAGAAGAAGGAGAAGTAAAATGATAAGAGGGAGAATAAGAAGAAGAAGAAGAAGAAGAAGAAGAAGAAGAAGTAAAATGAGAAGAGGAAGAAGAAGAAGAAGAAGAAGAAGAAGAAGGAGAAGGAGAAGAAGAAAATATCCTCTCCTTCTGTAACGACCCGATTCGCTAAGAATCCAAGTCTCTGTGCATTCTGTGCTAGTCCCTGGATCAATAGCTAGCACACACAGTACATGATGTAATATCAAGAATAAACCACATGTCATATATATTACATCGAAGATCCAGTATTACAAAAAAGCATAGCTGCATAGCTCAAGGCTAGCTTACAAATAGAATACAGCGGAAAAACAATAAAGAGCTTCGTGGCGTCCATCAACTCCACCGTCAAGTTGAGTACAGACATCGTAACCCTACATCGCATCACTTACTCGTCGTATATAATCCTGCAACACCGAAGGTTACAGCCCGACAACGGGTCAGTACATCTGATTTGTACGGCAAGTCACACAAAAAATTATATAACAGACCTACATCTACATGCAAGGTAAGTCAAAGGAAAGGCTTATGGTTTTGTTTTGCAGTAAGCTGATTTTTCCCAATCTACCTAGTCAAAATTTTAGTTTAACTTACTACTTAAGACTGAACTGGGCAGACCAGTTCCAATCCACATCCTTTATTAAATCTTGCCCACTCAAGTTTATGATGGTGATTCATCTGTCAAGATCCTCCAGTAACAGTAATGTCTAGTAGCTCAAGGATGTCCATAACCGGGGACACGGCTAATCATGATTAGTTTTTACTCTGCAGAGGTTAGTACACTTTCCCGCTGGACTCAACCCGAAGATTGAGACGAAGTCTTTCAGAAGAGGTCACCTACACCCAACGGCAAGCCGGTACCACCTATCACATCTACATCTGCTAGCTTTGCATGGCAGTGGCTTCCTACATCGTACTCAACTAAGCCAGAGCCCATATGGCCAGCGGCTGTACATTGAAGCTCCTAGTCAGCAAGTATGTCTGATCTTTTTGAGTCTAGATGGCGCCCACTTATGTTCAGAGGGTAGATACCATGACGTTCTGTCGACCACCAAAACCACCCATTAGGGGTACAACCTGGTCTCCCCTTAGATAAGGCACGAGCCCCCAGGAAGCACTCCCTGCCCGTCCAGACGTGTATTCTAATTAAAAATTTGCTAGTCAAGTCATTAAATCCTCACATAGCTCAATATAATCTCAAACCAATCCACGTCTACAAGCATAGCAAATATATAACAAGCACGTGCTAGGTTGTCTAAGAAAATAGGATAAGATCATATGGCTACCCTACCAGGTTTGCAGCAATAATAATATAAAACTTCCTACACATGCATAAGGTGATATTTGCTACATGCATAAGTAAAAATATAGGTTGTGAAATGGTCAAAGTATGACTTTCCTTGTACATTCGATGAAGTTCTTTGCTCTCATGATCCAGATAACTCTACCCGTCACACTCCGAGCAATCTATCCTTAAGGAAAAATACCACATAAGCAATCACCCATAAAGGAACCAAAAGATTAACAAATCACACACAAAGGATTAACAAAACAAAAATAAAAAGGCTTGACACGGCACCAGTGTCGATGTGCTCGAAGGTGGTAGGCGGAAGGTGAACTCGAGAGAGTCAACAGATAAATAACTATCGGTAAATATTTCTAACTATGGACTTATGAATTCAAGGTGAAAATCATGCCCACATGAAAAGTGTGTGAATCTTACCGATAACATGTCTCAAACGATCCGATATGCAAAAAGAATCACGTGAAACGAAATACTACAACACAGGTCATAGCGGGTTCAAATTTGAATTTAATTTGACTTTAAACATATTAAGAAACTTTGGAATTTTTGTGTACATAAGGTATAGACAGGAAGTACATGGAACGAGTGATCCAACGCAAAAAGAATCACTCGATTTGGATCAACGGTTTAAAAGATACGGACACGAGCGCGTACGTGCAAAGTGTGCAAAGTGTGAAAAGTTTATTCCATGCTAAAGTACAGAACAACACGAGCGCGTAGGAAAAAGTTTTACCTGATTCCGATACACGGTTTAGGAGATATTGCGGACGCGAGATCAGGGTGTTTTCTGCAGAAAGGACGTATCCGGAAATTAACTTTTTATGAAAAACGCGATCGGGTCCCTGGAGCAGTTTGACCCGATCTGGATCGGGTTGACTCCGGCGAGGGCTTCTCTGGCGAGCGGCGCGGTGGTTTGGCGAGGTGTGGGGCGGCAGTGGCGCGGCCGGCGGCGCAATGCCGCGATGGAGCGTCCGGCGGCTCGAATGGCGGCGTCCGGCGGCAGGGCGCGTCGCGGCGGCGCGTGGGCACGGGCCGCGGCTGGTGGAGGCGGCCGGTCTGCTCCGGTGAGCGGGCGGCTCTGGCGAGCGGCCGGTCGGGGCGACACGGGCGGCGCTGAAGGCGCGTGCGGGCGGCGGGGCGGCGTGGCGCTCGACGGCGCGGTGGGGAGGCGGCGCGGCTGGGCGGCGGCGTGGCCGGCGCGGCGGCGGCGAACTCTGGCGGCGGCGGCGATGACGTTGGCGGCGGTGGGACCCGCGGCTAGGGTTTCAAAAAAAAGAAAAGGAAAAATAAAAAGGATTTTCTGAAGTTTTATTTATAGACAGAGAGAGAGAGAGAAAAAAACCCAATTCTTCTTGGACTCAAATTACGCCTTGCGGCGAGGAACTAGCTACTGGGCCGGCTGGGTACGGGTTTTCTTTTTCTTTAAAATCGAAACTTCAAACAATTCTACAGAAATAAATACTCATCCAAAAAATATGAAATAAATTTCTAAATTCATGAAATAATTTAAAGAAAATTATGCAATGAATATATTTTCCAAAATAATAAATAAAAAAATGACATTTTTCCAATGTCTTTATTTAGTTATAAAATATTGTAAAAATAACCAAAAACCTCAATTAATTATTTAAATAATTTCCACTCCATTTTTCTGAAGAAGTCATTTTATCTTCTCTCAAGTTATTATTATTTTTTAATGGAAAATTATTTAAATTATTCCAATTAAAATAAATGAAAATATATTTAAAACATTTCCAACTTTCTTTTATATTGAAGGAGTCATATTACCTTCTCTCATTTAAAATTTATTGGATTTGTTTTAAATATAAAATTCCAAAACACCAATCAACGAATATTAGGGAAAGTCCTTTTATTCCCTCTCATTCTAATATTCATTTAAACACCAAAAAAATTTAGATCCTAGTGAAAATCAAACGTATCAAGTAAACAATCATCATTATAATTTATTTATTAACATTCCAAAATTTAGAAAATTTTGAGATGTTGCACCTTGTTCTTCTGTTTTCTTCTTCTTCTTTTGAGAAAACAAAACTAACATAAGCAATGGTGATCAAATTAAGCTAGATTTAGCATATTTTGAGGAAATTGAGCTAACTTCAACATTTTTGAGAAACTAAGCAAAGTTTAACAATTGTTGAGCCAATTTAAGCTAGCTTTAGAATTTTTGAACCCAATTAAGATAACTTTGAGATTTTGTGAGCAAACTAAGTTGACTATGTTAGTTTTGGAACTAACTAAGCTAAATATGTCCTTTTTGTGTAAAATAGGCAAAGTATGGCATTTTTCGAATAAATATAGGATTTCAGAAGCTAAATATGCATTTTCAAACTAACTAAGCATTTATAAAGAAAAATATACAACTGAAATTACCGGAGTGTAGCCCTCAAGGCTGAGGTGGCTGAGAAGCATCAATCGGGTTGCCCGAGGTTGACGGGGGATAAGGGTCATGGGATGCATCCCGAGAGTTATGCTGCACGAAAAGATCAACTAGCGGTTAGCACGACGCCACTCAATATGGTATTGATGATCACTGAAAGATACTCACCGTCCCCACAGGAGAAATGATCGGCATCGGTGGAGCGGCCTGGCCAGTCTTCTCGCACATAGTCTACCCATTTGTTTTCCACGAGTCAATCATATTAGTTCCTAATATAAACAAACATTATAACATGCATTCTTTGGGTAAATATGAACAAGTGACTTACCACGATGTGCTCGTACAAGGCTCGGTTCGACGCATCGTGGCGTGCCGCGGCCGCCTCAAGAGCCTTCGCCGTCCTCTCCTCCGCCAACCTCTCTCTCTCTCTCTACCGCCTTCACCTCCGCCAACCGCTCCTTCTCCTCGAGTAGCCGCTGGGAATTTTGTCGCTCTCTCTCAAGAGCTTCCTGAAACCCCACTCCTGTAGTTAGCACTGTAATATTCGATGAGAGAAAACAAGAATGCAAGAGTCGTTATGGCTAACCTCGATAGCGAGATCGACTGGCCGCGCACGAGTCCTTATAGAAGGAGAAGAGCTTGTTTGGCGCGCCTTGATCTCGGGAAGAGTCCTATTGCATCGAATCAACTTATCTCCAATGGCCATGGCGCCTTCTGCCACCAGAGATCATCACCAGCTCCGGGTCAATAGGCTTCCCAACCGGGGTATAATCCTGCCCGTGCTTCTCTTTCTCTACCTCAGTATAAGCCTTCATCTTACTATAGGAGGCAACGTTGGTGAAAGTCGAAGGAGTGGCAATATCCGACTCTGAGAGTGCCTTGGCCTTCTTATACGACGCTGTATGGGCCATGCCATAATTGTCGAACACCCCAAGCGCCTATGTTTTATTATGCTCCGCCTAAAAGACAAAGCAAAGCACAATATTAGTAAACGGCTAAGTTGTGAGTGCGTAAAAGACAATATTATCAAAGCACACATACCCATTTTTTCCCGTAACCAGCTAAGTTGCGGCTGCCTTGATGGTGTGGCACACCAACCATCTGGCTGCACCGATCCTTGGCATTGTTGTTGACGGCCAACCAGGCTTCTGAGCACCACTGGTCCACAATGACCTCCCAACAATCCATCTTATCCGCACACCATCTCGGTGGCGCCCAAGTGAGTAAACAGGAAGATTATCTATTATAGGCCTAGCTAGCTAGGAATCAAATCAAGGAAACTAAAAGACGCAAGAAGGGGTTACCATCATGTACTGGTCCCTCTTTAGATACTTCTTTCGGAATTTCTACTTGCTACGCTTAAGGCCATGCTTGGTGTAGTATTCACGGACCGCCTGCACTCGCATCTCGTGTCTTGTGTTCTGCAAGAGGCGCCTGCACTCTTGGATGAGAACCTTTCCCGCCTCCTCCTCCATGGACTCTTCGACCTTGTAATAGACCTGCAATTAATAGCACGAGACAACACTAATGAGTGCACAAACTACCTAGATATTCTCATGTTTGCATTGTGTGAAAGAGAAATTACCCAAAAGCCGTTCAACACCATGTCCGCTCTGTTGTGGCATTCGACCCCGTTGACAGTCATATTTTACGGGGCCTCGGCAGCTATATAGTGCTCCCAAAAGAGTCCAGGCTGCGGAGGCGAATCATCATCGGGCAACTGAACCAACCCCGGGAAATTCTGCCTGATGAGCAGACCAAGGATGCCGTTGGGATTGCGGACACCCGAGGCGTATGCCCAACCCCTTAATACAAAAAAGTAAAAAATCCATCAGATATTTGCATAAACCTCGGCGTACTGAAACAAAGTAATTAAGTGCACTTACGTCTCTCCATCAGGCGTAATCAACGACCTATGGGCGGGAGTCACCGGCTCAGCCGGGAGCCGTGTACCCCCACGGTGGTACACGGTGTTACCCTCAACCCCCTCAGCCTCATCATCAGTGGGAACCGCCTCCTCTTCACCAACCTACCTCTCTTCACCAACCTCCTGCTCGGGCGTCTCCACCTCCGGCCACAAACCCCAGGACGTGCGCTGGGACGTAGCCTCCTCCTCCACCACGGGACTCTCCGAGGAGGGATCCACCCTGTGCTCTGGTGAATCAGCCGGAGGTGGTGGTGAGGAAGGCGTAGCTGTCCGCCTCCCTCTCGTGCGGCCACCACCTGCTCTGCCCGCACTCCCACCCTCTTCGTCCGACCTCCTCTCCCCCTGGGCACCTCAGAAGTAGGAGGTGAGGACATACTCTCGAGAAAAGACCTCCGTAGAGTCCCTGGTGGGAGCGCAGTACCCCGGCCCCTACCTCGTGACGAAGAACCACCCGCGGAGGTCTCGCCCTCCATATCTGTCACGAACCTGCCAAAAAGCATAGTAAATGAAATTAGTACAAATGAGAAAAAGAAATAATACTACTACAAAAGAAAAAAGTAATTACTACAATGATAGTATATATACATATATTTAATTAAAGTTAGGATTCATACAACTAACAATAGTCGGGATCATCCGTCTTTTCTCCGGGTTCAATTGAAGGATCATCACTATCATGCGTGTCGTCGTAAATGACGACATCATCGGGTTCACCAACACCAACATTTGGAAGGCCTTTCTATAAACGATCAAGCATTGACAAGTCATCGGGAGCAGTATATAACCTATTCTTCTTCAAGAGGCTCTTCCACATCATTGGTATGGGCTTCTTCCTCATCATCGGTATCTGTTTCACTCTCATTGTCTTGTTCCATGTTCTTGGGTTGTGTAGAGCGGTTTCGGAAACATTTTTTGAGGCTCCGGGTTTCTTGGAAGAATTCTCCTTCATATGTCTCCGTGTTAATGTGAGGCTCATAATCATCTTCATTGGGGCGAGGTGGTCTAAGATGTGGCGGCACATCATAAACGACATCCCAACCTTTCAGTTTTTCAACCTTTTGGCAGGGGTAGGATAGATAGAAAACCTGGGGGGCCTGTTGAGCCCTAATATAGACATCGTGGACATTTAAATGTGTGTCTTGTCGAATTTCGCTAGACCTACATGTTCATGAGTCTGTCTAGTCTCCGACGGAAGAAACCAATGACATTTCAAGACAACGACGTTCGGAGGATTTTCACCATTGAATAGAAGTTCGTATATTGCTTCAACTCTTCCATAATATTCGATACCTCCTTCGCCAACAGAAGACACACCCGAATTTTTAGATTTTTGATCGGGCATTATTTATTCTTTGCCAACGGTACGAAAGCGATACCCGTTGATGTCGTATTTCTCAAATGTATGGACCTTAAAGTCAAAACCATTAGCGACTTGTCTCAATTCGGCGTCCATAGGCTCATCAGGTGAATTTGCCTATAAGTTTAATAGGAAAAGATTGGTATACTAGTCGGAAATAGGACCAACAAATGAAACCCTGTATGAATGGTAGTTACCGTTCGTTTGAACCAAGAGATGAAACCGGGATTGCCATCTCCATGTTTGGCGAGAAGCTAATACTCTGCGATGGAATCCCTTTCAATAACCGCTCCATTCATGTATTGGGCGACGTATCGACTGTACCAATTGATGTGAATAAGACACTAGAATTATAAGAAGTTGCAAAACAATTTACGTACCGAGCACTTACTCGATGTACGGACACACTTCTGTTAGGTTGGTGAAGTTATACAACGTAAGGGTCCTCAATTCTTCGAGATCCAAAATGAAATTTCTCGAAGCACCAACAGATCCAAGCTTCTGTCGGGGGATTGGTACCCGGGTAGGCTCACCCAAGCGAAAGTAACCTTTCAAGACAAGGATGGACCGATTGGCCTGCAGCTGGGCCGAGCTGGGAAAGCGTACGGACGATTTCCCCAAAGCAATCAGCCGTACCGAATGCCAGCAGTCGGCCCAGGCGCAACCGGTCCACCCTTTTCATTACCAAGACAATCATCCGATTGGCTCGCAGCTGGGCCGAGATGGGCATCGGCGCGGCCGATTGCCTAGGGCAATTGACCCTGCCGAGGGCCACCAGTCGGCCCAGGCGCAATCGGTACAACTTACTACCCCTGGAGAAGTTGACCCGAGCCCAGTCGTAAGTACAAGTACGAGGTCATAAATGCGAAATCCCGAGAGATCGGGGTGGCAGAGAAGCCAAGTCACAGCGAAGATCTGGAAGAGATGCGTTGTCGACCTCTCCGCCGATTCCGTGGACAGGACGACAAGACCGCACCTCCTAGCTCCACTGTTCACCATCATGCCCTACGAGTCTACAGCATGGGCCGCCGCTCGTCAGGTCCGGATCACCTGGAGAGGAGCTGTCGGTGGGCCCCAGCCGATTAGAGGATGACAGCTGGGCCCAATCGTTAGTGAAGTTACCGATTTACCCCGGGCTCACACTATAAGAGCCCGGGGTACCCCTCCTGCGTGAGGGACGATCCACAACATTCGCACCATTACTCACATCTCGCTTAGTTCCTTTACTGCTTGTAGTTCCTCCTCAAGGAAGCAGGAGAGAGCTTTGACCACGGCAGCTCTCACCTTCCCCTGAGCAGATAGAGAAGCAGTTATTGTGGTTCAGTTCCATTGATATAGAAGAGACAAGAAGGAGTAGGGGTGTTATCTCTCCGGAGAGCCCCGAACCTGGGTACATCGTGGCGTCCGTCACCGTGTTTGTGCCCAACCCTATTCCGGCACCATCGACATCTTCTTCCTCGCGTCCTCCCCTCACCTTAGTCATCCCCATGGAATCTGCCGTCACATATCGACGACAGTTGGCGCCCACCGTGGGGCAGAGCGAGGCGTTGACTGGAGTAAAGATCCGGACGGGATTTTCCTCTGCATCGGGCGGTAGCCACGCCTCTGGCCTGATTCTTAGGTGTGGGGCAATCGACTACGTGGTGGACCACTCGGCGCAATACGGGGCCGGTGCACCCCTTCCGCCCGGTGTGTCACTGCAGGTTGGCATTCATCGCCTCTTCATCGGCAGCTTCCCCGAGGCATATCCCAGGGAGATTTGCATCTTTTCGTGCGTCATGGATCCTCTCTCGACCAGGGGCTACACCGTAGCACCCGACGGAGAGGATGGTCGTGTGCACGCAGCCGTCATGATGGCGGGGGCATGTTCATCAAGCAACCGCGGCGCAGCGAGTGCGGCCAGGAGGGCCAAGGAGGCGGCAGACGCCGCAGAAAGAGTCGGCACCAGTGCGTTGCGGGATGTGTTGTACACACTCGTGAACAGGAATGGTGATCCTGATCAAGTGCATACTGAGCTGGAGACAGCAAGGCTTGCCCTCACTCGCAGGGCCGAGCAAGTGCTGGCAGAGGAGCGTACGCTGGGAGCTATCACAAGGGAGTACAACGCGGCGCATGCCGGACCGCGTCGGCCAATTGAGCCCGCGGTCTTAGAAGATTTGAGAAGCCGAGGTAGGGCAGTCCATCAGCAGCTGTCGGGAGCTGAGAAACCGACGAGGCCGGCGAGGCCGGCGCAGCAGGAGCAGCCGGCGCAGTCGGCATTCGTCCAGAGGCCAACGTACAATACCCCTGATAAGAACCTGAGAGCCGCCGAGCAGATAGCAATCGAGTTAGAAGAGGTAGAAGGAGATGAACGGCGCGAGCAGACGCGCCGAATGCGCGAACTGCTAGCAGCCACAAAGGATCAGGAGCTTGTGGCAATGGAGAATCCGAATGCAGGACCTGGGGCGTCAAGAGGAACTGTGAGGCCGATTCCGGAAGCTAGCCAGCGACCGAATGCATCGCGCCAGAACAGACACCAACCGGCCCCGTCTCGGCATGAGAGCAGGGTCAGGAGCAATCAGCCACCCCCAGCGGCAAGCAGAAGAGTTGAAGAGCCAGCTGTTAACAGCAGGTGCAATGACATGCCTCAGTAGTCGGCACCAAGACCAGCAATCAGCGCCCGACTTGGCCCTCGCCAAATCAGTCAGAATGACGCCAGGCATCACATTGAGCTCCTGGAGAAGGAGGCTCAAGATGATGAAGAGGGAGAGGCTGGCCCGGCGTGTTTCGGTCACCGCATTCGGACCGAGAAGTTTCCCAAAGGCTTCACGCTGCCGAGAGACACACCCAAGTACAATGGTTCTATGAAGCCAGAAGATTGGTTGTCCGATTACCTGACCGCAGTTCGCATTGCAGGGGGCAGTCGGCGCGTGGCAGTCCGCTATGCACCTTTGATGTTGCAGGGTTCATCTCGGACGTGGTTGAACAGTCTGCCCAAGGACAGTGTAAATTGTTGGGAAGATTTCACAAGTGCATTCATTCACAACTTCACGAGCACATATGAGCGGCCCAATCTCCCGCGGTAGTTGGCTCTTTGTGTGCAAGGCAAGGATGAACCCCTCCGAGATTACTTATCTCGGTGGATCAAGCGGAAGAATTCATGCGAAGGAGTCCATGAGATCCAGGCCATTCAGTACTTCACGGATGGATGCCTGGCCGATTCAATGTTGAAGCACAAGTTGCTCCGCAAGGATTTCACATCGCTCGCCGAGCTCATGAAGGTGGCCAACTCGTTCGCTGTGTCCGACTCTGCGATGCGCCCTATCCAGCTTGGAGTTGGAGGTGTCATTCAGTCACCAGGCGCTCCGCAGTCGGACGCAGGGAACCAAGGCCTCAGTCGGAAGGAAAGAAGAGAGAACAACCGCAATAACAACAACAACAAGCAGAACAATGGCAAGCGCAAGGATGAGCAGCCAGATACTCAGTATGGCAGTCGGCAGGTGGCCGCTGTCCAGAATGAAGAAGATCGAGGGGCTGCAGGAGGCAGTCGGAAGATGAAACCCAATGTGAGGCCACAGGGACAGATGAAGCCGAAGTACACGTTTGATGATATGCTGGATGCACCGTGCAAGTTGCACAGCACTCCTGGCAGGCCGTCTGCACATACCACTCGGCAGTGCGATTTCATGAGAAGGATTGCAAAGGGAGAAGCTTTACCACCTGCACCCCCACCACCACCCCAGAATAGAGGACCACCTCACTAGCAGAACTAGTTCCCGCGGCAAGACGCCGCTTACATGATTTTCACCAGTGAGTCCACCGACAAGGGCAGTCGGAGAGCCCGAGCTCAAGAAGTCAATGCCACCATGCCACTGATTCCTCAATATATGCATTGGTCCGAGTGTGCCATATCCTGGGACAGAACAGATCACCCGACCATCTTGCCAAATCCAGGCTATTATCCGCTTGTGGTTGATGCTCTGTTCGCAGGACCAAGGTTTTCATGCAAGTTCTCCCGAGTGCTCGTCGATGGAGGAAGCACAATCAACATTCTGTACAGAGACACCTTGATCAAGCTAGGGATTACCGAGAAGGATCTGGAGCGCAGTCGGACGACATTCCATGGGATTGTCCCTGGGTTGTCTTGCACCCCCATTCGTCGCATTCGGCTGGATGTCATATTTTGCACAGAGGAGAATTTCAGGAGGGAGCCAATCTGGTTTGAGGTCGCCGACCTCAGCAGTCCCTATCATGCTCTGTTGGGATTGCCCGCATTCGCCAAGTTCATGTTCAATGCACAGCAGACTTATCTGAAGATGAAGATCCCAGGGCCAAACGACGTCATCACCGTCACCGGGGACTTTAGGAAGTCCCTCGAGTGCACGTCGGTTGGCGGCAGTTTGGCTGACTCTCAAGTGGTTGAAACAGAGAAGCGTCAGCTCGGCAAAGTGATAGCAATGGCGCAAGCGCAGAACAAGGGTCCACTCTTAGTCGTCCCAGCCAAGAGAGCAGATGAGGAATCAGCTTTTCAGTCGGCCAAGGATAGCAAGAAGGTCACTTTAGATCCCTCCGACTCAACCAAGTTCGTTGTAGTCGGAGCTGGACTTAGCGACAAATAGGAAAGCGAGCTCGTCGAGTTTCTCTGTGAGAATCGGGACATCTTCGCATGGTCTCCACAAGACATGCCTGGTGTGCCGAGAGAACTCGCCGAGCATAAGCTGCACATTCGGCCAGGCTCGAAGCCGGTCAAGCAACCCCTAAGACGTTTTTCTGAAGATAAGAGAAGGGCAATCGGCGAAGAGATTGCGAAGCTGCAAGCTGCAGGTTTCATCATGGAAGTGTTTTACCCCGAGTGGCTGGCGAATCCAGTCCTCGTGATGAAGAAGAACAAGACTTGACGCATGTGTATCGATTACACTTGCCTGAACAAGGCGTGCCCAAAAGATCCGTTTTCTCTGCCCCGTATCGATCAAGTGATTGATTCTACGGCCGGCTGCGAGCTTTTGTCTTTTCTGGATGCCACAGCTGGCTATCACCAGATTAAACTTGCGGTGAAAGACCAAATAAAAACTGCGTTCATAACCCCTTTCGGGGCTTATTGTTATATCACCATGCCTTTTGGTTTGAAGAATGGGGGTGCCACTTATCAGCGCACCATTCAGAGATGTACACACTCCCAACTCGGCAGAAATCTCCATGTCTATGTGGATGATCTGGTAGTGAAGTCAGCCAAGGGAGTCACACTCCTAGATGACCTCCGAGAGACATTTGCAAATCTGAGAACTTACCAGATCAAGCTCAATCCTGAGAAATGTGTTTTTGGAGTCCAAGCCGGTGTCAGAACCCTCTGTTAGGTAATGTGCTAGGATCAAAGTAACCTTGCATCATGTCAAAATTTTCAAAAGGAATCTTTGAAATCAACATCAAAAGCAAATGGGAGAAGGAAACCCCCCAGATGAATTAATTCAAAAGGCCAGATAAAAATCTTCTCCAAAATTTCATGTTAGATTTTTGAAAAGTCTTATAAATGAGTGTGATCACATATCAAGTGATGTGGGACCCATCCCATACTCATGGATTTTTCAAATATTCAAACAGTGCCTTGGAATTAATCAAATAACCCTATTTGAGTTAAGATTCAAATTATTTGAATTTTAAAAATGTTGAAACTTTATGAGTGGCTAGTCTATATTATTATGAGGCCACATAAATTTTTTCAACATTTAATAAAATGCCTAGCTATTTATTTTAGCTAAGCAAAAAAATAGCAGAAAAGAAAACAGAGAGAAAAAGGGAAAAAGAACTTACCTGGAAGCAGCCCAAATAGCTCCCCGCAGCCCACCTAGCCGGCCCAGCCCGCGAACCCCCCTTGTCGTCTTCTACCCCGCGCTGCCAAGCAGCTCGGTGGCGAGGCGCCGACGCCGTGGACGCCACCGCGACGCCTTCAAGCTTCCAGGCCTCCCCAGGCCTCATCTCTTCGTCTGGACGCATCATGGAGCCGCCCCAGTTCATTCCCCTCCCTCCTCGTCGTCTTCCCCTTCCTCTCTCGCCCGATTCGTCGTCGCCCGAGAAGAACGCCGGAGCGCCGTCGAGCCCCCGCGTGGCCACCGTGCTCCTCGCGACGCCTCGAGCTGTCCAGAAGAACCGCAGACGTCGTCTTCGTCTTCCCGTGCGGTGAATCGAGCCAGGAAGCCCCGGAGACTCCGCCATCGCCACCAAGTCGCCGCCGGCCACCGTGAAGGACTTCGTCAATTTCGTCGCCGTTGAACCACCCCATCCTTCACCACCACCTCTACTGAGTTCCTGGTGAGCTCGGGTTCAAAACCCCTCACTTTCCCCCTTCGATTACTCCCTCTAGCCTTGGCCACCATGAGAGCCGAAGCTCCTCGCCGCCGGGATCCATGGAGACGTTCAACCGCTACGCCATCGAGCCCGCCATGATGTCCATCATGTTCCCCGTGCTCCTCCTCGTCGAACCAGCCTAGCCCCGCCTCGATTCGTGCCCTAGAACGAAATCCCGATCACGGCCGTAGCTAGGTCGCCGCAAATCTTGACGCCGGCGAGCGTACGGTGCACCCCAGCGCTTGGTTTCAGTCCCATTCGACGCGCGCGAGTGAGGGCTTCAAGTTGATGGTCTCGACGCTACAAATCGTCGACGGATTCGCCCTCCCCGTGCAGCGCCGCCGCGGTCCAGTCGCCGGCGTGTTAGCCCAAACCCCCTCCCTTAATCACTCGCCTAATAACCCCCTGGGTCACTGACCAGTGGGCCCAGTGGCTTAATTAAGCCACTGGATTAATTAACCCCACGGTTTAATTAAATCCAGCCACTGACAGGAGAAAATTCATATTAACTCCAAATGGGACAAATAATATATGAAAAATGATCAGGAGAAAATTATCTTTCCAATTATGCAACTTTCAACTATGTTTGAGTTGAATTTAATTTGGGACCAGTAGCATATGTCATTTGGTTTATTTGAATTTAATTCAATTCAAATCAAATGATCTTGCAACTTGGACCATGGATTTATGTTATATTTCAACCACACATCAGAGCCATATCTTATACATCTGATGATGATTCAAAATGATCAAACAATGTCACATGCAACTTGGTTAATTTGAATTCAAATGTGGAGTTTGAATTTGCAATTCAATTTGCAATATACTCCATTTAAATGGAATTGCTTCACACATGAAAGCATGTACATCAAGATTCAACCTTCCATCATGTGTTTGTGCATTGTATTTACTTTGCTACTTTGCTTGTTGTTTGTCGAGTAGAGGTGGAACCGGAGCAGGAGGGTGCCCCCTTCGTTGAAGACCCAGAACCCGAACCTCGTCAGCAAGGCAAGCAAACCCCCATTGATCATGTCGATAAAATCCCACTTCCCTCTCATGTCTTGCTTATGCATTGTTTAGGATGATCACCATGATTCGTTTCTAACGCATAGATGAACCCATTCCTTTGCATGACCTATCATTTTGTCACAGTAGTAAGCAAACCACAATCCTAGCAAATGTAGGAGTTGTTTGATATCTTATGGCCCCTGCAATGTTATCGCTTATTGCATGCTTAGTATGATACCATGTTGTTACTGTGATGTGAGTCGGGATGGGAATGATCATGTTGATGATGGTAGAAAAGTGTTGGTGAATCGACCCCAATACAAGGTGAACGATGAGAGGCTGTGTAGGAGTACACGGTGGGTTGTCTCGTTGAACACCGCCCTAGTACGAGTTCTTGTGTGGTGATCCAAGATGAAGAGTACAACCACACATTGGGCTCACTGACCACTCTCAACTTACTAACTCATCCCTTTCGATGTCCAGATGTCGCAAGAGTTTGGAGTTCTGGTAGGCTTGTGGCCTGGATGCTAAGTGAGAGAACGGCTCATCCGAAACCAGCTTATGCACCACGCACACATCACTTGGGTCCACTTCGGTAAACCAGCCGGGTTCACGATTGTGGTAACCAACCTAAGTAGGCGGCTTTCTCGGACTAGATCGGCTATGAGGTAACAGTTGTGGTGAGCATCCTCGCTGGCACCCCTTGAATGGTGTCGAGATCAAAGGCGGTAAATGATGATCATGTGTGTGTAGCGGTACACCCTTGCAAGGTTAACAAAACTATTCGAATAGCCGCGTCCGCGGTTATGGACTGCTTGGAAAGCTTAGCTTGATTATTAGATAACTTGAATCGGATACTTCTAAAACACACCAAGATAAGTGTGAGTGCTATGGCGTGCTTCCTCGTGGGGAAGTCGAGGAAGGCACCATAGTGGTGTAATTGGTTGGAGAAAGTAGTGGACTCGTGTACGCTTCTTGTCTCAACGTCTGGTACTCGTAGTTCAGGATTAGCCAAGTCAAAGCTGGCACTTCTGCAAGTGAACCCCACCTCCCTTTACCTTGATACATGTGCATGAGTAGTATAGCTCCTATGTAAGTCTTGCTGAGTACGATTTTGTACTCACGTTTGCTTAATCTATGTGTTAGATGATGCCACTGACCCCGAAGGTGGCTTCTTCATCGAGCTGGACGACTGAAGACCAACTAGTCTAGTCCCAGTCAGACGACTGGTTCCCTCGTGGAGGGCTTGTGTTTAAATAAGGCTTCTTAAGCCATTTGTTAAACTTGTCTGTACCCAGACATAATTTGCTTCCGTTCGTGTTGTAATGTTGGATCACATGTTTGTGATCTCTGTTTGCACTCTATAAGAGTTATCAATAAAATTGTATACTTTGTAGAGAATTGCAATGGTACCTGCTGTTCATACAAGGCATGTGTGCTGCGTGTATGTTTATAACATGCATGTCTTTGTATGGGTTTTCGAGACCTTAGTTGTGTTCTGGCTGGCCGTCTTTCATACACCAAGTGGCCCTTAGATGTGCGCAGCTTGGGGCATCGCGATGCAATTGTTCGAGACTCCGTCTCGTGCACACTTTGTGGTATGATCGAGCCCGCCCTAGACCCCGACTAAGTGATCGGGCTGGAGTAAGTCTATTTAAGAGTTTTGAGATAGTTGATAGTATGGTTGAGGCGAATTGTCTTTGAATATGGGAGTTCACCACCCATATCATTACACTTGTGTGCGGACGATGAGGACCCATCTCAGTTGATCATCAGGCCTGGATGGGATGCCCCTCACGTACGATGCTTTCCGAGAACGTTCTGTGCTTGGCCTTGTCATCTTAGTCAAGTGGGTACGGTTCTCGGCTCTCCATATGACTATGTCTTAGCTGTACTTGCATACGCTAACCCCGGGTCCCGACAGACTTGGTATCAGAGCAGGACTGACTGTAGGATTAGTAGCCTTGGCCGAAGTTGAGTCTAGCTTGCTATAGTTATATAGTTACTCTGGCTATATAAGGGAACAACGTAAGGCTTCTTTTTTTCTCCTTACCCCCTTCGTTCTGAGTTCTGAGTCACCCTCATCTTATTCTACGGGAAGATATGACTAGGCTCTCCTCTGTCTGATTAGAACATCTCGTTGTTTGCTTCCTTGTAGCCGTAGGAAAGTTGTGATCGGTTTGTTAGAGTGGTTAGGCTCCCTGTTTTATTACATCGTATGTAAGTGCTGTTTCCATGTTGGAAGAAATTGTCATTTCTTACAATTACAGCCGTTATGCTGTCCGAGTCATTCCAGGTTTATCTCATAATCTGATGCATTTGCAAACTCCTTTCTGTTTCAGATGGAAGATCTTCCCCCTCGGCAGATTGTTCGTTTGACCAGGTGCCTCGGTGTGCGTGGCCATCCCGCCACGTTGATCGAGATGATGTCCTATGTGGGATATCGATGGTACCCTGAGTACACCGTCGAGGAGCAGTTTCATGACTTCAATCAGACGCAGTTCCACTGCATTGTCCGGATCTACCTGCACCACGTTGGAGTCACTCAGCCTATCCACTTTGGACATGGCATTGGCGTTACCGAGAACATGGATGTGCAGGATGCTGCATACTCATGTATGACACTGCTGAGAGAGGAGCACACTTTGCTGAGAGAGACTTCTTTCCGCTATATCCCTGCTGCACTTCCAGGAGAAGAGGGATATTACACCGGACTCTACTCAGATCACTCTGCAGAGGATCCCGCACTTCAGAAGACTGCTAGGTTTGCTAGTGACAGAGATCGTGATGCACGCGCTCTCCGTTTCGAGCTCCGCGCCACCCGTGTTCGTCTGTATCGAGCACTGAAACTTTTGGCACCCTTTGTGAGCGTGGGATCAGTTGAGTTTGATGCGATCAACCCAGTGTCGGGACCCGGGGTTAGCGTATGCAAGTACAGTTATGACATAGTCATATGGAGAGCCGAGAACCGCACACACTTGTCTAAGCAGACAAGGCCAAGCACTGAACATTCTCGGAAAGCATCGTACGTGAGGGGCATCCCATCCAGGCCGGATGATCAACTGTGATGGGTCCTCATCGTCCGCACACAAGTCTAATGATATGGGTGGTGAACTCCCATATTCAAAGACAAGTCGCCTCAACCATACTATCGACTATCTCAAAACTCTTACATAGACTTACTCCAGCCCGATCACTTAGTCGGGGTCCAGGGCGGGCTTGATCATACCACAAAGTGTGCACGAGACGGAGTCTCGGACAATCGCATCGCGATGCCCCAAGCTGCGCACATCTAAGGGCCACTTGGTGTATGAAAGACCGCCAGCCAGAACACAACTAAGGTCTCGAAAACCCATACAAAGACATGCATGTTATAAACATACACGCAGCACACATGCCTTGTATGAACAGCAGGTACCATTGCAATTCTCTACAAAGTGTACATTTTATTTATAACTCTTATAGAGTACACACAGAGATCACATACATGTGATCCAACATTACAACATAAAGCGGAAGCAAATTATGTCTGAGTACAGACAAGTTTAACAAATTGGCTTAAGAAGCCTTATTCAAACATAAAGCCCTCCACGAGGGAACCAGTCTGCTGACTGGGACTAGACTAGCTTAACTTCAGTCGTCCAGCTCGATGAAGAAGCCACCTTCGGGGTCAGTGGCGTCATCTAAAACATAGATTAAGCAAACATGAGTACAAAGGCGTACTCAGCAAGACTTACATAGGAGCTATACTACTCATGCACATGTGTCAAGGTAAAAGGAGGTGGGGTTCACTTGCAGAAATGCCAGCTTTGACTTGGCTAATCCTGAACTACGAGTACCAGACTTGAGGTAAGAAGCGTACACGAGTCCACTACTTTCACCAACCAATACACCACTATGGTGTCTTCCTCGACTTCCCCACGAGAAAGCACGCCATAGCACTCACACTTATCTTGGTGTGTTTTAGAAGTATCCGGTTCAAGTTATCTAATAATCAAGCTAAGCTTTCAAGGTAGTCCATAACCGCGGACGCGGCTATTCGAATAGTTTTGTTAACCTTGCAAGGGTGTACCGCTACAGACACATGACCATCATTTACCGCCTTTGATCTCGACACCATTCAAGGGGTGCCAGTGAGGATGCTCACCACGACTGTTACCTCATAGCCTATCTAGTCCAAGAAATCCGCCTACTTGGATTGGCTACCACTATCGTGAACCCGGCCGGTTTACCGAAGTGGACCCAAGTGATGTGTGCGTGGTTCATAAGCCGGTCTCGGATGAGCCGTTCTCTCACTTAGCATCCAGGCCACAAGCCTACCAGAACTCCGAACTACTGCGACATCTGGACATCGAAAGGGATGAGTTAATAAGTTGAGAGGGGTCAGTGAGCCCAATGTGTGGTTGTACTCTTCATCTTGGATCACCACACAAGAACTCGGACTTAGGGCGGTGTTCAACGAGACAACCCACCGTGTACTCCTACACAGCCTCTCATCGTTCACCTTGTATTAGGGTCGATTCACCAACACTTTTCTACCATCATCCACATGATCATTACCATCCCGACTCACATCACAGTAACAACATGGTATCATACTAAGCATGCAATAAGAGGTAACATTTGCAGGGGCCACATGATATCAAACAACTCCTACAGTTGCTAGGATTGTGGTTTGCTTACTACTGTGACAAAATGATAGGTCATGCAAAGGAATGGGTTCATCTATGCGGTAGAAACGAAGCATGGTGATCATCCTAAACAATGCATAAGCGAGACATGAGAGGGAAGTGGGATTTTATCGACATGATCAATGGGGTTTTGCTTGCCTTGCTGACGAGGTTCGGGCTCTGGATCTTCAGCGAAGGGGGTGACCTCTTGCTCCGGTTCCACCTCTACTCGACAAACAAAGCACGAAGTAGCAATCAATATGAATGCAATTCTCAAGCACATGATTGAATGTTAAAGCTTGAAGTATAAGTTTTGATGTGTGAGGCAATTCCATTTAAGTGGAATATATTGCATTTAAAATGCAAATTCAAACTCCACATTTGAATTCAACATTAACCAAGTTATATGTGATATAGTTTGATCATTTTGAATCAACTTCAAATGTGTATGATATGCCTCTGAAGTGTGGTTGAAGTATAGCTTAAATCCATGGTCCAAGTTGCAAACTCAATTGATTTGAATTTGAAATAAATTCAAATAAACCAAATGACATATGCTACTGGTCCCATTTTAAATTCAACTCAAACAGAGTTGAAAGTTGCATATTTGGAAAGATAATTTTCTCCTGATCATTTTTCATATATTATTTGTCCAATTTGGAGTTAATATGAATTTTCTATGAATTTCCAAAGTTTGGGGTATTTTCTGCATTTTCTGGAATTATTTAAACCATTTTGCTTTTCTGGAAATTCAACTAAATGATTTACTGCGTCAGGCTGACGTCAGGCTGGCGTCAGGGGGGGGACTGACATGTGGGGCCACCCTATCAGTGGCTGGGTTAAATTAACCCGTGGGTTAAATTAATCCAGTGGCTTAATTAAGCCACTGGGCCCACTGGTCAGTGACCCAGGGGGTCACTAACTGGGTGATTAGTGGCTAACCCACCGGCGGCTTGACGCCAGCGACTGGAGCCACGGCGGCGACTCGCCGGAATGAGCTAGGGGCCACGGGAAGCCACGGGGAGGACACCATTTTGCTCCTGGAGGTCGTCCGCGTCTTCTGGAGGCAACAGGGGTTCGCGGGGTGCTCGGAATCGACGACGGCGACGACTCCGGCGGAAGCAGAACCACGGCGAGGTCGTAGACGACGCTACCGTGCACGGTTCGGGCTGAACTCGCTCGCGTTCGAAAGCTAGCATGCTCAGGAGCCAAACGCACGCTCTGGCTGAGACGAAGAGGCACAGGGGCGACCTCGAGCTCATCCATGGCGGCGACAAGCTTCGGCATCCATGGCGGATCCGGCTAGAGCGAGCAAACCAGGGGAAGAAGAGAGGGGTTTCACTCGCAAGCTCACCCTGAATCCAGCAGAGGTGGTGGCGAGGGCTGGGGTGGCTCAACGGCGACGGAATTGACGAAGTCTTCCACGGCGGCCGGCGGAAGCTCGAGGAAGAATCCGGCGACTTCGACGGCTCCGAGTTCGATTCCTGCTTCAGTTCGACGAGGACGACGACGACGAAGAGCTTGGACACGTTGGCTTGACTCCTCGACGTCAATGGCCACGAGTTCTTGCGATGGCGAGCGGCGGCGCTCTCGGTGGCGATGGAAACGATCACGGGAGGAGGAGGAGGAAGCTCTAGAGGGGGGGAATGGACGCGTCGTTCTCCAGGGCGCGTCCAGGTGCGAGAAGGGCCACGGGGAGGGGTGGAAGCTCGTCGACGACGACGTGTCGCCACCAGCTAGCTCGGTGGCATTCCACCGAGCAGCTTGGAGGCGCGGGAGGGGGAAGAAGACCCCCGTGCCCCTTTGGGCCGGCTGGGCTGGGGTGGGCCGACTTCGTCTGGGCGCCAGGTAAGGTTTTTCCCTTTTCTGTTTAATCTTTCCTTTCTGTTTTTCTGTAATTTGTTCTGTTTAGCTAAAATAAATAGCTAAACATTTTATTAAATGCTGAAAACTTTTATGTGGCCTCATAAAAATATCAACTAGCCACTCATAAACTTTCAACATTTTTAAAATTCAAATGATTTGAATTTTAAATCAAAAAGGGGTATTTCATTAATTCCAAGGTACTGTTTGAATATTTGAAAAATCTATGAGCATGGGGTGGGTCCCACATCACTTGATATGTGATCACACTCATTTATAAGACTTTTCAAAACTCTAACATGAATTTTTGGAAAATATTTTTATCTGGCCTTTTGAATTAATTCATCTGGGGGGTGTTCCTTCTCCCATTTTGATTTTGAATTTGATTTCCAAGATTTCTTTTTGAAATTTTGACATGAAGCAAAGGCACTAGCTAACCCTAGCACATACCTAACAGAGGGTTCTGACACCCAGTGAGGACTCAGATGCCTTCTCGAGTTGCTTGGCCCAAAGATTGGAGGCATTTTTCCACCCCGTGGTCCTTTGCTTCCACCCTACGCTGGACCTAGGCCCCATCCTTGCCCAAATGGATATCAGGGTCCACAAGCCTTCGTGTTTTCCGATGGCCACCTCCAGCTACCGGGATATGCGGGTAACATTTATGAGGACTACTATGGATATGGAGATGAGTGAGACCGCTTGTGGTCTTACTTAGTGATGATGTAGTAGTATCTTAGTATATTGTAAGCAAGGTGTCTAAGTTCCAGAGGCTTAGATAAATAATGTATAGGAAGTCAGAGTGCCTCTGAAGGATGTATCATCTTCATCATGTTTGTATTAGCTTGGTGCTTGTACTAAAACGATGTATGGTTTGTATGACAGCTTGTGAATATATGGCTTGTATGCTTTATCACCATGTTGTCAAGATGATTACTTCCTTCGCTCTTTAATCCTTCCAGTACTTCAATACCTTGATTAGATTCTTCAAATCAACTCTGTTTGACTTTGGTTTTCACCTTCAGGATGTCTCAAGGAACCCGTGGCCAGGTTGGTCGTAACCAAGGTCGTGGGAATGACCAGGAGGAAGGCAACCTTCCACCCCCACCCACGATGGCACAGGTTTTGATGGAAGTCGACAGGAACCGCCGAGACTCACACCACCTGCTGGAAGTCATTGCTCGCAACACCACTCAGCAGCGCAATGAGCTGGTGTCCCTGAACGACTTCATCCCCCGGTTTTCAGTTACTCCACCGAGCCCCTTGACGCCGATGACTGGCTTCGCAGCATCGAAAGGAAGCTCCAAGCAGGCCGTGTTGCAAATGGCGACAAGGTCAGCTATGCCACCTATCACCTCGAAGGTGCAACTAGCTCTTGGTGGGAGAACTTTCTGAATATGCGTCCCGATGGACCACCTGCATCTTGGGAGGAATTCTGCACGTCCTTCCGCGAGCACCACATTCCCAAAGGTCTTATGGACTGCAAGCGTGAGGAGTTCTGCAACCTCACCCAAGGCAGAAGGACCGTTGATGAGTTTAGTCGTGAGTACAACCGACTGGCTCGTTATGCTACCGAAGAAGTCTCCACCGACTCCAAGAAACAAGAGAGGTTCCGTCGTGGCCTCAACACTGGACTCCGTCGTGAGCTCAATCTTCATGACTTTGCCACATTCCAGGTCCTTGTCAACAAGGCCATCAAAGCAGAGGACATGAACACCCCCAACGACTTCCGCAAACACCCTAGACATGACAGTTCATCCAGTTCTGGCTCCCAGAAGCGCAAGATCTGGATCCCAAACAGCATGTTCCGCCAGAACAACCCACCGAGGCCATCCTATGTGGCGCCTCGTCCAGCAACTCAGTTCCACCCAGCTCCACCAAACAACCCAGCTCCACGCACTGTCTTTGGAGTCTGTTACAAATGTGGTCAGGCAGGCCACTACTCTCGTGATTGTCCCCAGAACCAGCTACAGAATCAGAATGCTCCACCCCGTGCCGGAGGCAACATCAATGGTCGTGGAAAGCCCCCCCAGAAGGTCTACACCACCAAACCCGCTCCTCCCGCCACTCGTGGACGTGTGAACCAGATTGCCGCCGAAGAGACTGACGACACCACTGACGTCATTCTTGGTACGCTCCCAGTCAATTATGTTCCTACTTCCGTTCTTTTCGACCCAGGAGCATCTCATTCATTCATGTCGGAAAGTTATGCACTTCGTCATGAGCTATCTTTTGTTGAATTGTCCACCCCAATGATTATTCAAACTCGAGGGTCAAGATGGCAAACTAATAGAGTAAGCCATGGTAATCAAATTTCAATTGAGGGTTTAGTATTCCTTGCTTCACTCATAGCCCTCAAGTCTTCAGACATTGATGTCATCCTTCGCATGGATTGGCTATCAAGACAAAATGCCTACCTGGATTGCAAAGGCAAATCCGTGAAACTCACCCACCCTTCAGGCAAAACAGTCAACTTTACCTCACCCAGAACAAAAACCCAAGTGCATTCCTCGAATGTACTTCCCCTTCCCGATCTTGAAGATATTCCGGTGGTTCGTGACTTCCCGGATGTCTTTCCTGAAGAGCTGCCGGGCATGCCACCCGACAGATGTGTAGAGTTTATAATGGATCTTGCCCCAGGAACCGCACCAATTTCTAGACGCCCATACAAAATGGCCCCACGTGAGTTGGCTGAGCTTAAAACCCAACTGGAATCTTTGTTGGAGAAAGGCTTCATCCGCCCTAGCTCATCGCCATGGGGTTGCCCCGTTCTGTTCGTAACGAAGAAAGATGGAACAGAAAGGATGTGCGTAGACTATCGCCCGCTAAATTTAGCGACGATAAAGAACAAGTACCCTTTGCCCAGGATCAATGATCTTTATGATCAACTTGCAGGATCCTCTGTCTTCTCCAAGATGGATTTGAGATTAGGTTATCATCAAATCAAAATCCGAAACGAGGACATTCCCAAAAAGGCTTTTACTACTCGTTATGGTCTTTACGAGTACACCGTCATGTCCTTTGGTTTAACCAATGCCCCCGCCACTTTCTCACGCATGATGAATTCGATCTTCATGGAGTATTTGGACCAGTTCGTCGTAGTTTACCTCGATGACATCCTTATATACTCGAAGAACGAAGAAGAACATGCCGAACACTTAAGGCTGGTATTGATGAAACTTAGAGAGCATCGCCTATATGCTAAATTCTCCAAGTGTGAATTCTGGCTACCAGAAGTGACCTACTTAGGCCACGTGATTTCTGCAAAAGGCATTGCTGTGAATCCAGAGAGAGTTCAGGCCGTCCTTGACTGGACTCCACCTGAATCGGTTAAGCAAGTTAGGAGTTTTCTTGGCCTAGCCAGCTATTGCCGCCGCTTCGTCGAGAACTTTTCTAAAGTTGCAAAGCCTCTAACTGAACTCCTCAAGAAAGATAAGAAATTCCTATGGACTCCCAAGTGCGAGGAAAGCTTTCAAGAGCTAAAAAGAAGATTGACTTCTGCACCTGTACTTGCACCTCCAGACACCAAAAAGGATTTCGAGATCTATTGTGACGCATCACGGCAAGGGTTAGGATGCATACTTCTGCAAGATCGACATGTGGTAGCTTATGCTTCACGCCAATTGCGGCCACATGAAGAGAACTATCCTACCCATGACCTTGAACTCGCTGCCGTAGTTCATGCCGTAACAACTTGGCGACATTACCTCCTTGGTAACCGTTGCGAGATTTTTTCTGACCACCAAAGCCTCAAATACATTTTCACCCAGCCATATCTTAATCTCAGGCAAAGACGCTGGATTGAGTTGATAAAAGATTACGACGTAGTAATTTCGTACACCCCAGGCAAAGCCAATGTCATGGCTGATGCACTAAGTCGTAAGTCGTATTGTAACAACCTCATGTTACAACAGTATCAACCACTTCTTCATGAGGACTTTCGCAAGCTCAACCTTGAAATTGTTCCTCATGGCTATCTTTCTACCTTGGTGGCGAAACCAACTCTTGAGGATCAAATCATAGTTGCCCAAAGGCATGCACGAGGTGTTCGCCGGATCAAGGAGAACATTGCTAGCGGAGTTGCTAAATGTTTCTCCACAGATAGCAAGGGAACGGTATTCTTTGAAAATCGTTTGGTAGTACCTAAGAATAGGGAACTAAGGCAACTCATCCTCAAGGAAGCCCATGACACACCCCTCTCGATTCATCCCGGTAGCACAAAAATGTACCGAGATCTACGCCAGAGATTTTGGTGGACTAGGATGAAGAGAGACATTGCTCAATTTGTTGCCGAATGTGATGTTTGTCGTCGCATTAAGGCAGAACATCAAAGACCTGCTGGTACACTGCAACCTTTGTCTATTCCCGAGTGGAAATGGGACAAAGTCGGTATGTACTTCATCACCGGCTTTCCAAGAACCCAGAAAGGAAACAATGCCATCTTCGTTGTCATAGATAGGCTTTCCAAAGTTGCTCACTTCCTTCCGGTTCGCGAGTCTATAACTGCTAGCTAGTTAGCAGACTTGTACATCTCTAGAATTGTATCCCTTCATGGTGTTCCTTTGGAAATCAATTCTGATCGCGGTAGCCTTTTCACCTCTAGATTTTGGGGAAGCTTTTAGAATGCTATGGGAACTCATCTCTCCTTTAGTACAGCTTTCCATCCTCAATCTAGCGGTCAAGTCGAAAGGGTTAACCAAATTCTTGAAGACATGCTCCGAGCTTGTGTTATATCATTCGGAAAGAATTGGGAGAAGTCTCTTCCATTTGCCGAATTTTCTTATAACAATAGTTTTCAATCTAGTCTGAACATGGCTCGTTTTGAACTCCTTTATGGACGACAATGTCGAACACCACTAAACTGGTCGAAAACCGGTGAAAGACAATTCTTTGGACCGGATATGATCAAGGAAGCAGAAGAGCAAGTTTGCATTGTTCGTGATCAATTGAAAGCAGCCCAGTATCGTCAGAAAAGCTACTATGATCGTCATCATAGGCAAGAGAGCTACAATCTAGATGCGAAGGCTTACCTTCGGGTTACTCCTCTGAAGGGAACCCAACGTTTCGGTATCAAAGGCAAGTTGGCCCCACGTTACATCGGACCTTTCCGCATTATTTCTAAACATGGAGAAGTTGCCTACCAACTTGAACTACCTCCGCACCTCTCCCGAGTACATGATGTATTCCATGTGTCCCAACTCAGGCGTTGCTTCAAGGACCCCATCCGCGAAGTCGACCATGAAACGCTTGATCTCCAAGATGACCTTTCTTATCGAGAATACCCCGTTCGTATTCTTGATTCCGCAGAGCGTGTCACTCGTCGTCAGAAGATTAGGTTTCTGAAAGTGCAATGGTCACACCACTCTGAAAGAGAAGCTACGTGGGAAAGAGAAGACCGTCTCAATGCCGAGTACCCCACCTTCCTCCCGCAGACTTCTGAATCTCGGGACGAGATTCTGTTGAGTGGGGGCGAGTTGTCAGAACCCTCTGTTAGGTAATGTGCTATGATCAAAGTAACCTTGCATCATGTCAAAATTTTCAAAAGGAATCTTTGAAATCAACATCAAAAGCAAATGGGAGAAGGAAACCCCCCAGATGAATTAATTCAAAAGGCCAGATAAAAATCTTCTCCAAAATTTCATGTTAGATTTTTGAAAAGTCTTATAAATGAGTGTGATCACATATCAAGTGATGTGGGACCCATCCCATACTCATGGATTTTTCAAATATTCAAACAGTGCCTTGGAATTAATCAAATAACCCTATTTGAGTTAAGATTCAAATTATATGAATTTTAAAAATGTTGAAACTTTATGAGTGGCTAGTCTATATTATTATGAGGCCACATAAAAAATTTCAGCATTTAATAAAATGCCTAGCTATTTATTTTAATTAAGCAAAACAAATAGCAGAAAAGAAAACAGAGAGAAAAAGGGAAAAAGAACTTACCTGGAAGCAGCCCAACTAGCTCCCCGCAGCCCACCTAGCCGGCCCAGCCCGCAAACCCCCCTTGTCGTCTTCTACCCCGCGCTGCCAAGCAGCTCGGTGGCGAGGTGCCGACGCCGTGGACGCCACCGCGACGCCTTCAAGCTTCCAGGCCTCCCCAGGCCTCATCTCTTTGTTTGGACGCATCATGGAGCCGCCCCAGTTCATTCCCCTCCCTCCTCGTCGTCTTCCCCTTCCTCTCTCGCCTGATTCGTCGTCGCCTGAGAAGAACGCCAGAGCGCCGTCGAGCCCCCGCGTGGCCACCGTGCTCCTCGCGACGCCTCGAGCTGTCCAAGAGAACCGCAGACGTCGTATTCGTCTTCCCGTGCGGTGAATCGAGCCAGGAAGCCCCGGAGACTCCGCCATCGCCACCAAGTCGCCGCCGGCCACCGTGAAGGACTTCGTCAATTCCGTCGCCGTTGAACCACCCCAGCCTTCGCCACCACCTCTACTGAGTTCCTGGTGAGCTCGGGTTCAAAACCCCTCACTTTCCCCCTTCGATTACTCCCTCTAGCCTTGGACACCATGAGAGCCGAAGCTCCTCGCCGCCGGGATCCATGGAGACGTTCAACCGCTACGCCATCGAGCCTGCCATGATGTCCATCATGTTCCCCGTGCTCCTCCTCGTTGAACCAGCCTAGCCCCGCCTCGATCCGTGCCCTGGAACGAAATCCCGATCATGGCCGTAGCTAGGTTGCCGCAAAGCTTGACGCCGGCGAGCGTACGGTGCACCCCAGCGCTTGGTTTCAGTCCCATTCGACGCGCGCGAGTGAGGGCTTCAAGTTGATGGTCTCGGTGCTACAAATCGTCGACGGATTCGCCCTCCCCGTGCAGCGCCGCCGCGGTCCAGTCGCCGGCGTTTAGCCGCCGGCGTGTTAGCCCAAACCCCCTCCCTTAATCACTCGCCTAATGACCCCCTGGGTCACTGACTAGTGGGCCCAGTGGCTTAATTAAGCCACTGGATTAATTAACCCCACGGTTTAATTAAATCCAGCCACTGACAGGTCGGACCCCCTTGTCAGCCCCCCCCCCTGACGCCAGCACTGACGCAATAAATCAATTTAAATGAGTTTCCAGAAAATCAAAATGATTTAAAGAATTCCAGAAATTCCAGAAAATACCCCAAACTTGGGAAATTCATAGAAAATTCATATTAACTCCAAATTGGACAAATAATATATGAAAAATGATCAGGAGAAAATTATCTTTCCAATTATGCAACTTTCAACTATGTTTGAGTTGAATTTAATTTGGGACCAGTAGCATATGTCATTTGGTTGATTTGAATTTAATTCAAATTCAAATCAAATGATCTTGCAACTTGGACCATGGATTTATGTTATATTTCAACCACACATCAGAGGCATATCTTATACATTTGAAGATGATTCAAAAGGATCAAACAATGTCACATGCAACTTGGTTAATTTGAATTCAAATGTGGAGTTTGAATTTGCAATTCAATTTGCAATATACTCCATTTAAATGGAATTGCTTCACACATCAAAGCATGTACATCAAGATTAAAACTTCCATAATGTGTTTGTGCATTGTATTTACTTTGCTACTTTGCTTGTTGTTTGTCGAGTAGAGGTGGAATCGGAGCAGGAGGCTGCCCCCTTCGTTGAATACCCAGAACCCGAACCTCGTCAGCAAGGCAAGCAAACCCCCATTGATCATGTCGATAAAATCCCACTTCCCTCTCATGTCTCGCTTATGCATTGTTTAGGATGATCACCATGATTCGTTTCGACCACATAGATGAACCCATTCCTTTGCATGACCTATCATTTTGTCACAGTAGTAAGCAAACCACAATCCTAGCAAATGTAGGAGTTGTTTGATATCTTATGGCCCCTGCAATGTTATCGCTTATTGCATGCTTAGTATGATACCATGTTGTTACTGTGATGTGAGTCGGGATGGGAATGATCATGTTGATGATGGTAGAAAAGTGTTGGTGAATCGACCCCAATACAAGGTGAATGATGAGAGGCTGTGTAGGAGTACACGGTGGGTTGTCTCGTTGAACACCGCCCTAGTACGAGTTCTTGTGTGGTGATCCAAGATGAAGAGTACAACCACACATTGGGCTCACTGACCCCTCACAACTTACTAACTCATCCCTTTCGATGTCCAGATGTCGCAATAGTTCGGAGTTCTGGTAGGCTTGTGGCCTGGATGCTAAGTGAGAGAACGGCTCATCCGAGACCAGCTTATGCACCACGCACACATCACTTGGGTCCACTTCGGTAAACCGGCCGGGTTCACGATTGTGGTAACCAACCCAAGTAGGCGGCTTTCTCGGACTAGATCGGCTATGAGGTAACAGTTGTGGTGAGCATCCTCGCTAGCACCCCTTGAATGGTGTCGAGATCAAAGGCGGTAAATGATGATCATGTGTGTGTAGCGGTACACCCTTGCAAGGTTAACAAAACTATTCGAATAGCCGCGTCCGCGGTTATGGACTGCTTGGAAAGCTTAGCTTGATTATTAGATAATTTGAATCGGATACTTCTAAAACACACCAAGATAAGTGTGAGTGCTATGGCGTGCTTCCTCGTGAGGAAGTCGAGGAAGGCACCATAGTGGTGTAATTGGTTGGAGAAAGTAGTGGACTCGTGTACGCTTCTTGTCTCAACGTCTGGTACTCGTAGTTCAGGATTATCCAAGTCAAAGCTGGCACTTCTGCAAGTGAACCCCACCTCCCTTTACCTTGATACATGTGCATGAGTAGTATAGCTCCTATGTAAGTCTTGCTGAGTACGATTTTGTACTCACGTTTGCTTAATCTATGTTTTAGATGATGCCACTGACCCCGAAGGTGGCTTCTTCATCGAGCTGGACGACTGAAGACCAACTAGTCTAGTCCCAGTCAGACGACTGGTTCCCTCGTGGAGGGCTTGTGTTTAAATAAGGCTTCTTAAGCCATTTGTTAAACTTGTCTGTACCCAGACATAATTTGCTTCCGTTCGTGTTGTAATGTTGGATCACATGTTTGTGATCTCTGTTTGCACTCTATAAGAGTTATCAATAAAATTGTATACTTTTTAGAGAATTGCAATGGTTCCTGCTGTTCATACAAGGCATGTGTGCTGTGTGTATGTTTATAACATGCATGTCTTTGTATGGGTTTTCGAGACCTTAGTTGTGTTCTGGCTGGCGGTCTTTCATACACCAAGTGGCCCTTAGATGTGCGCAGCTTGGGGCATCGCGATGCGATTGTTCGAGACTCCGTCTCGTGCACACTTTGTGGTATGATCGAGCCCGCCCTAGACCCCGACTAAGTGATCGGGCTGGAGTAAGTCTATGTAAGAGTTTTGAGATAGTTCATAGTATCGTTGAGGCGACTTGTCTTTGAATATGGGAGTTCACCACCCATATCATTAGACTTGTGTGAGGACGATGAGGACCCATCTCAGTTGATCATCCGGCCTGGATGGGATGCCCCGCACGTACGATGCTTTCCAAGAATGTTCTGTGCTTGGCCTTGTCTACTTAGACAAGTGGGTACGGTTCTCGGCTCTCCATATGACTATGTCTTAGTTGTACTTGCATACGCTAACCCCGGGTCCCGACAACCGGCAAGCTCTTGGGATTTCTCGTTTCCGAGAGAGGAATCGAATGCAATCCCGAGAAGATAGCCGCAATCGAGCGAATGGAGCAGCCCAAGAACCTGAAGCAAGTACAGAAGTTCACCGGTTGCCTCGCCTCACTCAGCCGATTTCTCAGTCGGCTGGGTGAAAAAGCAATCCCGTTATATCAGCTGATGAAGAAGATGGAGAAGTTCACCTGGAAACCTCAGGAAAATGAAGCATTCCGAGAAATCAAGCGCATGCTCTCCACTGCGCCAATTCTGGCTGCCCAGATTGAGAAGGAGCCAATGATGTTATATGTTGCGGCAACCAATCAGGTGATTAGTGCAGTCATGGTGGTGGAGCGGCCAGAGAAGGACAAGGCACATCAAATTCAGCGACCTGTGTATTATATCAGTGAAGTGCTCTCGCCGTCCAAGCAGAACTATCCTCACTACCAGAAGATGTGGTATGGAGTATATATGGCAGCCAAGAGATTGAAGCCATTTTTTCAAGCTCATCTGATCACGGTCGTCACCTCGGCTCCACTGGCCGACATCATAGCAAGCAGAGATGCAACCGGAAGACTGGCGAAGTGGGCAATCGAGATCGCCAACCATGGCATCCAGTATGAGCCGAGAACAACAATCAAGTCGCAAGCGTTGGCCGATTTCCTGGTGGACTGGGCTGAAACTCAATATATGCCATCCATCCCAGGATCGGACTTCTAGCGAATGCATTTTGATGGATCCAAGATGAAGAGCGGCTTAGGGGCTGGCGTAGTGCTCACTTCACCAAGAGGAGATCAACTACACTACGTACTTCATATTCACTTTGCAGCATCAAACAATGTTGCCGAGTATGAAGCCCTTGTGCATGGTATCAAAGCTGGCCAAGGAAATCGGCATTCGGAATATTGAGTGTTTTGGTGACTCCGATTTGGTGGTGCAGCAGTGCACAGGCACCTGGGATGCAAAGGATGCAAATATGGCAAGCTACCATTTCATAGTGCAGCAGATCAGTGGGTACTTCGAAGGATGCGAGTTCCACCATGTGCCGAGAGCAAGCAACGAAGCAGCAGATGCATTGTCCAAGCTCGGCTCAACAAGGCAAGCCATTCCGCCAGGCGTATCACTCGAGCACATCAGGAAGCCATCCATCATGCCATGTCCAGAATCCGAGTCCATCTTCATCTCGGAGACTGACCTTGAAGCGTTGAAGAAGGCAAAGGAAGCTCAACCGGCAAAAATCCCAACACTGAAGGTGCTCAACCGGCAATCAAGCGCCCAAGGTGCTCAGGCCTCAGCAGAGCCGACCGCACCAGGGGTTGCCGATTGCAGACCAGGGGCTGCCGAGTGTAGCAAGAAGAGCAAGACTAAAGGGAAGAAAGCAGAGGCAGCACCAGATGGCACAGCCTCAGAAGAGCCAATGACGTCAGACACTGCCGATTGCATTGAAGAATTTCAGCTCCAGACGAGCAGTCGTCACCAGGGGCTGCCGAATGCATGCTAGGCGCCGCAATCGGCCGTTCAGAGACAGAAGTCGAAATGGCAGAGGTGCAAGAGGCCGAGATCCAAGAGGCCAACGGCCAAGAAGAAGTCGCACCCCAGCAAGCAGTAGTGATGGTAGTCGTCAGTGCGCCATCATGGGCACAACCTATTAGAGATTTCCTAGTGGATGGAGTCCTTCCAGAAGACGAAGCCGAGTCAAGACAAATCAGTCGCCGGTCTTGGGCATACACAATAATCAACAATGAGCTAGTGCGCAAGAGTGCAATTGGTGTCTTTCAGAGAGGTGTAGAAGAAGACAGAGGCTTGGAGTTGCTCAGAGACATCCACCAAGGTGAATGCGGTCATCACACGTCAGGAAGAGCCATTGCCAACAAAGCTTTCCGGCATGGTTTCTACTGGCCGACTACACATGCAGTGGCGGAGAACTTGGTGAAATATTGCAAGGGTTTCCAGCGTTTCAAGGCAAAAAGTCATCAGCCAGCATCAGCATTGAAGACAATCCCAATAGCATGGCCATTTTCGGTGTGGGGTTTGGACATGGTTGGTCCGTTCAAGAGAGACCGAAGTGGCATGACACATCTCCTGGTAGTAGTGGACAAGTTTACCAAGTGTATTGAAGCCCGCCCGATCAAGAAGCTGGATGGTCCGACTGCGGTCCGTTTTGTGGCCGACATCGTGTGCAGATATGGTGTGCCCAATAGCATCATCACCGACAACGACACCAATTTTGCAAAGGGGGCCCTGGCTCGATATGCGTCTCAGCAGGGTATTCGGCTCGATCTTGCATCTGTTGCACATCCTCAGTCGAATGGTCAAGTAGAAAGAGCAAACGGTCTCATCCTGTCGGGTATCAGACCCCGATTGGTGGAGCCACTTGAGAGGGCACCCGGAGCTTGGATTGAAGAACTCCCAGCAGTATTGTTCAGCTTAAGGACCACGCCAAATAGGTCGACTAGATTCACTCCTTTATTCCTGGTATATGGATCAGAAGCAATCATCCCGTCCGACATCGAGTTTGACTCACCTCGGCATGCCTTGTAGACCGAGGAAGAAGCCAAGTTAGCACGAGATGACGGCGTCGATCTCAAGGAAGAAGCCTGCCTGCTGGCCTTATCCAGATCGGCAGTCTACCAGCAGAAGTTGCGGCACTACCACAGCAAGAAGATCTGTCCTCTCGCCTTCCGAGAGGTTGACATGGTGCTACGCCGAATTCAGAAGTCAGACGGGCAGCACAAGCTGGCCTCACCCTGGGAGGGACCTTTCGTCATCAGCCGCGCACTCAAGAACAACTCTTACTATTTGATCGACTGCACCAAGGGCACTCGGCATAAGGACACATCAGGAGTAGAAACGGAGCGGCCGTGGAACGCCGAGCTCTTATGCCCGTTCTATAGTTGAGCGGCAGAAATGTATGTTTTCTATTCGGCAAACAATCAGTAAAGCTATCATGCCTCTGAAAAAGATCATTCAATTACCTTTGCATAATTTCATTCGAAAAGCTAGCCCAAGTCGGCAACGCTTAGTCATACCCAAGACGTGCATAACGCACTCGGGGACTGACCGACCACGAGGTCAGCAAAATAAGCCAACGAGGCACGGGGGCTGCAGGCTGGCACTCGACTTAGCACCTAACTCAAGCACAAGTCACGAGAGTGTTTGTGGCATTGAGAAGGGTAGCGGTTGGGGCAGTCGGCAGTACAAATTCCCGAGAAACAAATCGAAACGCTCTAAAAAGGGCATAGCCGACAAAGTCAGCTACCGATTGTGCCGCAGACCGGTGCACCGAGCAGCTGGCAGCGAGCAGTCGGATCCTAACATTGCAGAATCCTTTGCACTAAGTCTTCTCGTGTAAACTCAAAAAACTTATCGAACCTTGGCCGGAAATCAACCTTCGATCCGGCTGCAGACTGCATGTCGGCTGCAGAAGGGACAAGGCATGACGCCCCCAAGTGCAGACCGATAAAGGAAACCGACAAAAACGCAAAGTAGATCGCACAAATAAAACTTGCAACGAGCAATGGGATTGCATAGAGATAGCAGGCCTAAGGCCAATAAGTTCATTACATCGAACCACACCCAGTTGAGGTCAGCGGAATTAAAATCATGTTTTACAAGCAACTGTTCTGAAAATAAGAATAAGTTAAGGCTGATCTAATGTCGGCAAGCAGAAGTAGATGACATCATCGGCGGCACGGCTCAAGCAGTCGAGGCGGCTGGTGGCGCAGAGCTCGCAGTTGGAGCGGCCGAGGTGGCAGTAGCAGTCGGGTTGGCTTGAGCAGTAGCGGCATCCGGCTCCGACCGTGCGTCAGTCGACGTGGCCCCAGCTTGTTTGAACCTCGGAGAGGTATGGGAAGATCCACTGTCAGAAAGCTCATCGGCCAAGCCAGAGATGGTAGTTGCTGCCAATGGGTTCCCTCCCTCGTCGAGATATGGAGTGTAATCATAGGGAGAAAACCAGTTCACCATGGTGCTGGCTAGCCGATTCACCTCGGTAGAAGTCTTCTCAAGAAAATCGGCGGCATTCTCTCTGATGCTGTAGATCTGGGGAAGCTTCACTTGTGGGTACCAGATTAGCACGGTTTGAAGAGCAGTCTCCGCACCAGTTCGACCGGAAGAATTGAGCAAGACATCAATCCGACGTGGGATGGCCTTCAGAAGAATCCGAGTATACTCGGTGGTAGCATTCGGAGCCTCTCCCTTGTCGGAATCTTCTTCGACCAAAGTCTCCGGTTCGCGGGTCTCGACGGAGGAGCCGGCAACATGCTTCATCCTCTGGAGCCCAACCTTGAGCTCAGTCGGCGACCACAGCAATTCGGCAATCTTCAGAATGCCAAGTTTGAAGGACAATTAAATCCCCTTGATGACAGGAATGCGGGCCTCCGTACCAATCAGATATTCATGCCGAGTCCACACATTATCATCAAGTTGGACGGTCCCTCCGGCCGCGATGGTCTCCTCTCGGGATTTGACCACCGCTGCATAACCAGTTGCTTCAGATTCAGGCCAGGCCTCTGCATCATGAAGGAAAGTATGAGTAATAGCACAGAAGAAGGAAGCAGTCGGAAAGTGCACTCGGATGCAAGAAACACTCACCGCTAAGAAGGACGTCCATCTCAGTCATTGTATCGTAGAAACCCTTGGCCCGGCGGCGCAGTCGGGTTGTTTCTTCATAATTGTGCTTCTCCAACTCTTCATATTTGGCGATGTGCTCGTCACGGTCTTTTCGGATGGAGTCTCGGGCAGCAACGACGTCATCCCTCTCGGCCTTTATCGCTTCTCGGGCGGCTACAGCTGCATCTCGTTGAGCGCAAAGTCCATCGCCAGCAGCAGTCACGGCAGCCAGGTCGTCCGAATGCTTCTTCTGCAGAGCAGCCAGCTCGGAGCGGAGGTTTTGGATGGTCCGAGTCAAATCGGTTTCCACTCCCTGCATTCGGGTCGCCTCTTGCTTAGCTGCGGCAAGTGCAGGTCCTTTCTGGCCGAGTTCAGTGGTCAGTTCGGCAATTCGGCCCTGAAGGTCATCCACCATGGGAACAGCAACTAGAGAAGTACATAAAGAAATTAGTACAAGATAAATTATCAATCGGAGGGAAGATAGAAGTAATGGAGAAGTTACCTCTCAGCCTGTTGATCTCGGCCGATTGATTGTTGACCTCAAGCTGGGCTTGAGCAAGGGTTCGGAGGCTGGCGGCGTAGGCTTCGAGGAGCTTCTCGAAGACCTGTCGTCTTTCTTCATGAACGACCTGAGAAGAAGAACAAGATGAACTTTAGATGCACAGCAGCCAAACGAAGATCCAAATCGATTGCAAGAAATCGGCCCGAATCTCGGGGACTACACCCAGTGGGTGCGCGTGCGCGCACCCACCGGAAGAAAAGTCTCCCGATAGGAGGAAGTCAGGAGAGATTAGCAAAAGAGGCAAACAATATAAAAGATCCAAACCGATTGCAAACAATCGGCCCAAATCTCGGGGACTACACCCACCGGAAGGAAGTCTCCCGATTGGAGAAAGGCAAGAAAAAGAAGCAAAGAGCATAAAAGATCCGAACCGATTGTTAACAATCGGCTCGAATCTCGGGGACTACACCCAGTGGGTGCGCTTGCACGCACCCACCGGAAGGAAAGTCTCCCAATTGGAGGAAGCCATAAAGAAAGGTTGAACAGCTTACCGCGTGATGGAAGTCGAGCAGCTGGAGGTCCTGAGCTATGGTGGTGGCGAAGTCGTTCACCCGATTGTAGGCTGTCGTCAAAGGATCTTGAGAGGAAACCGGGGAGCGATGCGAAGCATCGGGCTCAGCGCCGACATGTCGGGTGCGAGAGTACTCGGCCCAGAACTGATCCACTGAGCGCATCAAAATTATTGATGAGGAAGAGGTCGGCTGCAGCGGCGGAGCGTGAATCACAGAGGCAGAGGAAGTGATGGTCGAGACCGGTGGCGCCGACGTCGCCGGAGGGCCGGAGGTATTCGGCTGTGGCTGCGGCGAAGTCGGAAGAGACGAGGTTGAAGGACCAGTTGCCACAATCGGCGAGGTGGTCGTCATAATGGGCGAGGAGATAGTCGTAACGGGGGCGGAGACTGGGTCGGAGCGTCGTTGTGGAGATGGGGCAATCAGATCGACCGGTTGCGCTCCTTCGCCACCAGTGACTCCCTGGTCGGCCGTGCTCTTGGAGGTCTTGGAGGCAGTGGTGGAAGCAGTAGTTTTCTTGGAAATCTCAAGGCGGGCTTTCTTTGCGGCGCGCTCGGCGTCCTTGGAGGTACGATGTGGAACTGGCTGCCGTTTGCGGATCGCAGCAGCAGACGCGGCAGGGGAAATGACTGCGCCGACTTGGGCAGGAATGTCGGCGTCGACGTCGTCAAGACCAATCGGCTCCCTGAAAGAAGAAAGAAGAGGTAAATCAGTATAAGAGAAGACAGAGAGGTTCAAGGCATGAAGATAAAGGCATACCCGACTGTTCTCGGCGCGCCTGTGGGCATCCGACATCTCAGCGGGGAAACATTCAGAGGCGCTTGGCCAGTCGGCACTTGAGTGGCCGTCACCTGAGGCTGTTTGCCTTTGAGAGCGGTCGGCGCCGTCTTAGCGGCCTTGCTGGGAGCGGCACCTGAGGAGGAGCTGGTCGCCGAGGCGCACTTAGTCGGCACCTTCGGAGGCTTGGCGTGAGGAGCTGCATCAGAATCACCAACCTTTGAGACACTATCGTCATCGCTCCATTCGGCCAGAAATTGCTCAAGGGAAGGGTCAGGCGTACCCCCTTGAGCTGCAGGTCGGATGTCGGCATTCTTGGGGTCGGTGGCCTCGGCGTCGGCGGCGTTAGCGGGATCTTCGGATTCGGAGGACTCCCCAGAGGATTCACCGTCATCAGCGCCGTCATCTTCGGATTCAGAGGGGGGAACCTCGCCATTGTACTCGAAGTCCGCGGGGTCATCTTCCTCGCGGTCGGGGGCGTACGCGCCGGCCACCTGGCCGTCTTCCATCAGATCGGATCGGATGAAGTGCTGAGCAAGAAGAAGAAGGTCATCAGAGAAGTTAAGATGAGGAAAAAGAAATCGGAGAAAGGGAACAGTCGGATCATACCACAGGTTGTTTCTGTCGGCGGTTGAGGTACTCAAGGCCGAAGCGGAAAGGGTCGGGCGATGGACTGGATGTGATAGTCTTCAGCCTGGTGCAGAGGTCTTCGAGTTTCACTCGCCACGTGCAGAGCTGAGTGGGATCTCGGGGGCCCGACATATCGCAGATGCGGTGCACTCGGCGCTGTAGAGGGAGCACTCGGGCTTGGAGCCAGGTAGCAGCAAGATCAGTCGGCAGGAGGCCCTCCTGCTCCAGCTGAGCAATCCTAGTGACTTGGGCATCAACATCGCAATCGCCGACACCGTACTTCAGCGACGACTGGTATTTCTCAGTCGGCCGTGCGAGGGTGAACTCGGGAAAATTCAGGAGATCGGGGCCTTGGTCGGGCGACTTGACATGGAAGAAGGTGGTTTGCCAGTTCTTGCACGATTGGACGATCTCGGGACCTTTATACTTGTGCTTGCCGGCTGCAGCGAGGCAACTGCCGCAGTCGGTCATGTCAGTCACATGGGTCGGGTCGCCGCCTTCCGTAGCAGACGGCACCACAGCTCCCGTCCGAGCATTGTGAGCTCGGAGGTTGAAGAACCGCTTCCAGAGAGAGATGCTTGGGCGGCAGCCGAGATACCCCTCACACGGCGTGACGAAGCCGGAGAGGATCATGATGAAGTTTGCCGCAAGGTGATGCGGCTGCAAGTGGTGGAAGTTGATAAAGTCCCGAAAGAAAGTACTGGAGGGGAGTCCGAATCCACGCTTGAAGTGAGCGAGGAACACGACCCTCTCGCCAGCACGCGCTTTGGGTACGAGCTCGGCGCCGGGAGCACGCCATTGGACCTCGCCCGAATCTTGCGGGCACGAACCAAGGCCTGGATGGCACCGGCGACGACGGTGGAGCCCTTCCAGCACCCACGGCTGGCCTGAGAGGTGTCTCGCCGGGGCGCCATGGAGCTTGCGGGCGGGAAGAGAACGAAGACGAAGAGCACGAGAGCACCGCGCAAGGTAGCGGTGAGAAGTTACCGCGGTGGCGGAGGCGGAGGAGCACGCGAGTGTGCGGCCAGAGCGGGTCCTGTGCGCGGAGGCGGAGCTGCGAGCACGACGGAGCGCTTGGGGCGGAGCAGCAATGGCGTGCGCGAGAGGGAGAAGCGGAGGAGGAAGAAGGCGTATGAGAGAAGGAGGAGTCCAAGGCCCTCCCCTGTGGCTTATATGGGCGGCGGGGGAGGGGAGTGGGATCCAGCTGCGGCCGTGTGGCACGGTGTGCCCTAGCCCACAGGAAGACCAACCGGCAAACTGGCGCAACAGATCCCAGCGTGGGAAGCGAGGCGTGTGACGTGGGGGTCGAGGCCTGTAGTTACGTCAAGTCGCGCATGGGTCGTGGGCCCCGGTCCATTGACTACACCTCGGAAGAATCGGAGGTAACCATTGGTAGGCAATCGGTGAGGATTAGATCCGAATCGGCGAGGGATATGATTCTCAAAAAGCGAAGAAAGAAATCAGAGACAACGCAAGTCGGATCGGACGAAACCTTGGCCAGCCGAGTGTGATCTCCGAGTCGGTCGACGAACTTGGAACGACGCACTTGATGAGGCCAAAAGCATTCGGAAGATATTGGAGAAAGATGAAAAACTGCAAAGGCCCCACGATCGAGTGACCGTGGGACCTTTGCAGCTTTAGGGGCTACTGTCAGGGGATTGGTACCCGGGTAGGCTCACCCAAGCGAAAGCAACCTTTCAAGACAAGGATGGACCGATTGGGCTGCAGCTGGGCCGAGCTAGTCAAGCGTACGGCCGATTTCCCCAAAGCAATCAGCCGTACCGAATGCCAGCAGTCGGCCCAGGCGCAACCGGTCCACCCTTTTCATCACCAAGAAAATCATCTGATTGTCCCGCAGCTGGGCCGAGATGGGCATCGGCGCGGCCGATTGCCTAGGGCAATCGACCCTACCGAGGGCCACCAGTCGGCCCAGGTGCAATCGGTACAACTTACTACCCCTGGAGAAGTTGACCCGAGCCCAGTCGGAAGTACAAGTACGAGGTCATAAATGCGCAATCCCGATAGACCGGGGTGGCAGAGAAGCCAAGTCACATCGAAGATCTGGCAGAGATGCGTTGTCGACCTCTCCGCCGATTCCGTGGACAGGACGACAAGACCGCACCTCCTAGCTCCACTGTTCACCATCATGCCCTACGAGTCTACAGCATGGGCCGCCGCTCGTCGGGTCCGGATCACCCGGAGAGGAGCAGTCGGTGGGCCCCAGCCGATTAGAGGATGACAGCTGGGCCCAATCGGTAGTGAAGTTACCGATTTACCCCGGGCTCACACTATAAGAGCCCGGGGTACCCCTCCTGCGTGAGGGACGATCCACAACATTCGCACCATTACTCACATCTCGCTCAGTTCCTTTACTTCTTGTAGTTCCTCCTCAGGGAAGCAGGAGAGAGCTTTGACCACGGCAGCTCTCAGCTTCCCCTGAGTAGATAGAGAAGCAGTTATTGTAGTTCAGTTCCATTGATATAGAAGAGACAAGCAGGAGTAGGGGTGTTATCTCTCCGGAGAGCCCCGAACCTTGATGATTCCGGCACCATCGACATCTTCTTCCTAGCGTCTTCCCCTCACCTTAGTCATCCCCATGGCATCTTCCGTCACATATCGACGACAGCTTCCCTTTGAATATGCTGAGGTTGGATTGACGTCCTTCGGGGTCGCCAGTATTGTATCGAGGCTTTGGATTACGCAAATGGCGATTTTTGGCTTCATAGTGTGCTGTCACGAAGTTTTCCGCCTCCTCGCTAATGAATGCCTTGGCCATGGATGCTTCAATTCTATGTCTATTTTTACATTTTTATCGAAGTGTCTTCTGCATTCTCTCGGTTGAATAGCGCCAATGGTTTTGCACAGGGCCACCCAATCTTGCCTCGGTCGGGAGATGCAATATCAAATACTGCATCAGATTAAAAAAAAACCCTGTGGAAAGATCTTTTCTAACTTGCAGAGCAACTCCGCTGCCATCTCTTTCATGTCTTCTAGCACGCCATCGGATAGTTCTTTAGCACAAAGAACACGGAAGAAATAGCTCAGTTCTGCCAGTACTAGCCATTCTTCCTCGGGGATATAGCCGCGCAAGATCACCGGCATTACCCGCTCAAGCCATATGTGCCAATCATGAATCTGAAGCCCAAATATTTTCAATTTTTCAGGACTAGCTCCCCTCCTCAGATTCGCTGCATACCCATCGGGGAACATCAAACAGTTTTGCACCCACAAGAGAATTTCCCTCATATGCCCCCTTTCAAGATTGAACCAGGTCCTTGGCTTCGAAAAATTCTTCCTCCTTTCGGCTGTAGGTTTTTGCAAAGAAAAAGCAAGCTTAAGGTTTGCAAAAGTGAAGAGAGGCAAAACGTGGCAGAATCTGAGAAAAACAGAATAGCAGGTAGTAGAGAACTTTTTCGGGGCACTTCTGCAACTCAAATAAAAAAACTCAGAACATATGGAAGTTTCGTAATTGTATAGAGCATACTGTGTAAAAATTTCAGCTCCAAAAGATGAACTGGGATTTTTCTGTAATTTTTCTGGTCACGAGGACAGAATCTGTTTTCTGGACAGCATGTCACAACTTTTACTTCCCTTGCCGTAAGAGGCTATAACTTGGCACAAAGCTGAAAAATAAAGATACAATGATGTTGCGACAGAAGTAACAATCATCAAGACACAACTAAAGCAAAAATAAAACACCTAAATTCGTTGCGGGCTGCCTCCCGAAAGCGCTTTCTTTTATGCCTTTAAGCTAGGCTTAAAGATTGTAAAAGGTGCTCTCATAAGAATAAGAATTTGAAGCAAAAGAGAGCATCAAGAAACAAATATGACACACATTTAAGCCTAACCCACTTCCTATGCATAGGCATCTTGTAAGAAAATAAGTCAAAGAAGCACAAAGTGACATGCATAGAAAGGTGGAACAGGAGCATCTTCAGAACTTTCAACATAAAGAGAGGAGTTTTAGTAATATGGAATTTTCTACAACCAGACTTCCCTCTCTCAAAATAATTTTCAGTAGTATCATGAACAACATCAAGAATATAACTATCACATAAATCATGTTGTTCACGAACTACAAGCACACGTGTATAGTTTTCAACACGGTCTTTAGGATTATAAGATAAATGCAACCCATCACATTGATCCTTGATAAGAGCAAAGTTCTCTGGAGTTGGAGATTTCAAAAGGATAATAGGACAATCAAGTGTGGGTGCAATGGCAACAATTTCATGCTTGACATAAGGAACTATAGAGAGTTCATTTTTGTCAGCATCATCCATAGTGGCATCTTGGCCATCAACAAAGCAAGTATCAAAATTTTCAGAAAGGGATATTTCAAGTGAGTCCTCAGAATCATGGGATTCCTCCTCAATGCAATAATTTGCCTCTTCTTGGGCAGCAAACATTTTATTTTTAAAATCCTCAATATAAGAATTGGAAGTATAATTCTCGAAGCAATAAGCAAGAACTGCAAAGTTTTCAGACTCGAAAATAGTATCGTGATATTTTTCAATCAAAAAAGCAATCTCATAGGCACCTTTAAAAGCAACAAACTCTTCAATCTTTTCAACATCAAAGTAATCATAAACACCTTTAGCATAAAAAGATAAGATCTCATTTTCATTAAACTCACATTGGAAAGGGAGGTGTTTATGATCTATATTAGAACAACAAGTAAAATCATAAATGTGGCACAATAGTTTAGCATGGCAATAAGAAACATGTATTTGATCCCATAAGTGTTTCCCTTTCTGAGATAGGAGGTGCCGCATATAATGAGCATGCTCATCCAATGATTTTCCCTCAACCAAGTCGGTTGGGTTTTTAGCGCGAGCACAAATTGATAGATGACGAGGATAGCATAAATCGGCAAAGCAAGACAAAGGCAAAAGGTAGCAACTATTTTTGTGGTTTTTCATAAAGGACACTGAGATAAAAACTGAAAGGTAAACTAACAAGACTAAAAAACAAAGGTAAAGGGTAGTGTGCAACTCCCCTATCTTAGCACTCGGAGTCCCCGGCAACGGCGCCAGAAAACTTGCTTGATGGCTTCTCGCCCTTCGTTGGTTACCCCAAGTGGAAGGTTTGAGATGTAGTGCAGCAGTAGTTTTCCCTCGGTGAAGATACCAAGGTTTGTCTCCAGTAGGACTCCAGAGATGATAAGTAGGTGTCAGCGGCGCAACTGACGTTGACCTGCACACAGACACAGATAACTTTGTTCCCAACGAAGTTCAGAGAGGTTATCAATCTCTCCGGTCTTGTTGTTCACAAAGGATAAAACACAAGGGATAATGATAGCAAGTAAAAGCAGTAAAGTAAATATAGATGGGAAATAATAATGAGGATATGGACCGGGATACGTGATGTTCACTAGTGATGTCTCTATCCCAAAAGACGATAAACTGCTATGCGAGGTAAACAAATTACAGATGGGCAATTGACAGGATTATGAACGCACCGCAATGCTAACTATGCTACAAAAGAAAGGAAGATGTTCAAAAGCACAGGAAGAATGCCAAAATAAGTAGACCGAAATCCATCTGCATCTACTACTAATCATCCACCTTGATATATCTATCCAGAGCATCTTGCTGGTATTAAGTTGCGAGCCCCACCCAAAGTGTAAACCCAAAGCAACAGACAACTGCAATAAAAAGAACTTTGCGTAAAGTAAACAATCCTTGTAACCGCGGTTACAAGCACCGTCGTTTTCCCCCTTGTGGCAACAGCACATCTCCTAGACTCATGTTTCTGTCACTCAAGCGTGTCATCGGGGGGCATGAACCCACAATCTAGCACAACGTTCCCTCTTGGAGTCACTACCTACTACTTGGCCAAAACAATAAACAGCAACGGAGAACATGCAAGAATTACTTAGGAACAAAAATATAAGATATAGAAACCAAATATATTACTCTCTCACAATCTGAACATAATCTCATAATCCATCAGATCCCTCCAAACTCAGCATAGCAACAGCAGAAATATTACAAAGGTGCCTCGATCATGTAGGACAGCTCACGAGGTCTAAACAATGACGATCAAAGAGGGGAGGAGAACATCACATAGCTACTAATCACGGACCCATGGTCGAAGGAAAACTACTCACGAGACATCCGGGGAGCATCCATGGTGGAGAGGAGACTCACGGAATTCAATCCTCCCTCCGGCAGGGTGCCGAGAAGAGGTCTTCGGGTGCTCCCAATCTTCGGAAGCGCGGCGGCGGCGGAACAGAGGCGAGTTTGCGGAATAGGGTTCCTCTCCTGGAGTTTCCCCGTGATGGAGAATAAATAGGCGAAGGGGGGCAGCCAGAGGTGGACCAAGGGCCCCAAGTGCCTCCCTGGCGCGGCCAAGGGTGGGGCCGCGCCGGGTGGCCGCCTGGGCCCCCTGGCTCCCCTCTGGCCCCTCCCGGGCTCTTCTCGAAGCTTCCTGTACGCTGATATTTCCTGTATTTTTCCCGGAATTTTTCTGGCACTTTTTATATGGGGGAAAACTGAAATAGAAAAACAGTAGAAAACAGGAACTGGCACTGGGGTGCACTGAGTTAATAGGTTAGTCCAAATATGATCAAAAGTGTATGACAGTGTATCTAGATCATAGCAATATCACACAAAACATGCATGGAGCAAGCAAAAATTATATATACGTTTTGGACGTATCAACATCCCCAAGCTTAATTCCTGCTTGTCCTCGAGTAGGTAAATGATAACAACACAATTTCTGTGGTGACATGCTAGCAACGATAAAAGAACTTTGAAAAGTAAAGCAATCAAGGTTAGAGATTCAATTCAAGTCATAACATGCAAGAGTCTATATTAACATTGAAACAAGTAACAAAAGAACAATAGGTGCAAGAGCTCTCGCTGTCCGTGACTCGAATGTCTCCAAATGGTATTTGCGTGCAAGAAGGGGCATAGGGAATACGAGAAAAAGTAATTTTTGTGTTGAGAACTCAATCTACTAAAGTTTCACACTTGGTCTTCTTTGGAATCTTATCTTGACTCATCCCCAGACCACTAGCCAGGTACAAGTCAATTTGATCCACTCCTTTTCGATATTTTGAGCACTCATGCAATGGATGAGCGTAAGCACGAGAGTTGACACTTAAGATGGCAAAGAGAGAATTATGGTGGAGGAGGAAGAAAAAAAGGATGAGAAAGGCTCACATCAATGAGGACAATCATAGGCAAGGGATGCCAAATGATAGATATGATGTGAGGAGTAGGGATTGCCATGCAACTGATGCACATACGAGCTAAGAAGCTCTCCAAAGGAACTAGTGGGGGTGCATCTAACTTTCTCGCTCATGAAGACCTAGAGCTCGTTTGAGGAGGCTCATCCTTGGAATATGCAAGCCAAGTTCTATAGTGTGAAGGTCCTCACATAGCTATATGCATAATGATCATCTCTATGGAGTACAAGGATATAAAGGGAGTACTAGTGTGGATCTCTCAAAAGGATAGTAGTGTTGCCCCTTTCTCTCTTTTTATTTCTATTTCTCTTTTTTCTATTTTTTTATTTTTTTGTGGCCTCAATGGCTCTTTCTATTTAACTCTCATTTGTCCTCTTTGGGATCTTTTAATGTGTCCACTTTGGGATCTTTTCCTCACTTAAGGGCAACACTCTATTTGACAAGAAGGTACAAGAGATCTTTCACACTTTACAAGGTACTCAAAACATAAAGAAGATGTAACTATCATGAAGTATGCAATGTATGTCGCTGCCAGTGTAGCAAGAACATGTATGACATGAAGATCAAGTCATGAAGAGGTGGAAGTAGCATGGAAATATAACTCGGAAAGGCTATGGAAATGCCTTGATAGGTAGGTATGGTGGCTGTTTTGAGAAAGATATAAGGAGGCTTATGATGACAGAGCGTATCATGCCAAGGGTTTGGATGTACCGGCGAAGGTGGACACCAACTCTCGGAGTGAGAAGAAGGCAATGCACGGTACGGGAGAGGCTAGCAAAATATGGGAAGGTGGAAGTGTCAACTTTCAATACTTACATTAGTCCGAAGAACTCATGCACTTATTATCGGTAACTGTCAATCTAATAAGGAGGTTCACAAAGAGACAAGTAACCCAAGGAGGAGTGTATGGGGGTTTGATTATCCTTGCGCATCCTCGACTCATGGTACGTGAGTGTTCTCTGATATTCGACTCCTCAGAAGAGTAGTGATCCATCTAGTAGCTAGAGTTCTCAACTAGTTTTGTAGGTTTTGAAAATACACACGGATTGCCCAAAATAAGACACCTATCACTAATAGGCAAGAGCTCTTGACACCAAAAGTTCAAACATTACTCACATCAATACCTCAAAACTATTGCAAGTTACTACTAAAATTAAATAGCAACCTCGATTACCTACTTTCAAAACAAGACATAACTCAGTGCAACAACCAAATCTCTTTAACAAGATAAACATGAAAACTAGAAAGAGTTCCAGCAACAAAATAAACAAAATCCAAGGCTCTTTCTAAAGACAAACTAACACTAAAACTAAACATGGCAGTAGCTATGAAAAGATAAAGAACACACAACAGCAAAAAGATAAGCAGGAAAAATCCTATGATGTGTTCTAGATATTGAAAGAGGAGCGTGTTTCTCTCCCACACAAAGTAAGACGGGATCTAACTTGTTATGAACAGCAAGCAAAGCTAAAGAAAACTGAAAACAAAACCTAAGAGCGAGACGCTCCAAGCATAGCACATAACGCATGAAGTGATAAAAATATAGTGAGACGAAGGACGAACTGATGATTGTTGATGGAGAAGGGGATGCACGGGGGCGTCCCCAAGCTTAGACGCTTGAGTCTCCTTGAATATTTATTGGGGATGCATGGGGGCATCCCCAAGCTTGAGCGCTTGACACTCCTGGATCTTCTTTCATCATCTTCCATCACACACTTGAAAACTCCCTTCATACATAACTCATCATAAGCTGATTAGAGAGGTTAGTACCCTTAATAAATAAAAAAATTCCACTGGATATAAAGATATTCTTGAAGATCTACTGTTTCTCAAGAGTGCCAAATAGTTTTTTCAAAGAAAAAGCAAGCTTAAGGTTTGCAAAAGTGAAGAGAGGCAAAACGTGGCAGAATCTGAGAAAAACAGAACAGCAGGTAGTAGAGAACTTTTTCGGGGCACTTCTGCAATTCAAATCAAAAAACTCAGAACATATGGAAGTTTCGTAATTGTATAGAGCATACTGTGCAAAAATTTCAGCTCCAAAAGATGAACTGGGATTTTTCTGGAATTTTTCTGGTCACGAGGACAGAATCTGTTTTCTGGACAGCATGTCACAACTTTTACTTCCCTTGCCGTAAGAGGCTATAACTTGGCACAAAGCTGAAAAATAAAGATACAATGATGTTGCGACATAAGTAAAAATCATCAATACACAACAAAAGCAAAAAGAAAACACCTAAATTCGTTGCAGGCTGCCTCCCGAAAGCACTTTCTTTTATGCCTTTAAGCTAGGCTTAAAGATTGTAAAAGGTGCTCTCATAAGAATAAGAATTTGAAGCAAAAGAGAGCATCAAGAAACAAATATGAAACACATTTAAGCCTAACCCACTTCCTATGCATAGGCATCTTGTAATAAAATATGTCAAAGAAGCTCAAAGTGACATGCATAGAAAGGTGGAACAGGAGCATCTTCAAAACTTTCAACATAAAGAGAGGAGTTTTAGTAATATGGAATTTTCTACAACCAGACTTCCCTCCCTCATAATAATTTTCAGTAGTATCATTAACAACATCAAGAATATAACTATCACATAAATCATGTTGTTCATGAACTGGAAGCACACGTGTATAGTTTTCAACACGGTCATTAGGATTATAAGATAAATGCAACCCATCACATTGAGCCTTGATAAGAGCAAAGTTCTCCGGAGTTGGAGATTTCAAAAGGATAATAGGACGATCAAGTGTGGGTGAAATAGCAACAATTTCATGCTTAACATAAGGAACTATAGAGAGTTCTATTTTTTCAGCATCATCCATAGTGGCATCTTGGCCATCAACAAAGCAAGTATCAAAATTTTCAGAAAGGGATATTTCAAGTGAGTCCTCAGAATCATGGGATTCCTCCTCAATGCAATAATTGGCCTCTTCTTGGGCAGCAAACATTTTATTTTTAAAATCCTCAATATAAGATTTGGAAGTATAATTCTCGAAGCAATAAGCAAGAACTGCAAAGTTTTCAGACTTGAAAATAGTATCGTGATATTTTTCAATCAAAGAAGCAATCTCATAGGCACCTTTAAAAGCAACAAACTCTTCAATCTTTTCAACATCAAAGTAATCATAAACACCTTTAGCATAAGAAGATAAGATCTCATTTTCATTAAACTCACATTGGAAAGTGAGGTGTTTATGATCTATATTAGAACAGCAAGTAAAATCATAAATGTGGCACAAAAGTTTAGCATGGCAATAAGAAATATGTATTCGATCCCATATGTGTTTCCCATTCTGAGATAGGCGGTGCCGCGTATAATGAGCATGCTCATCCAATGATTTTCCCTCAACCAAGTCGGTTGGGTTTTTAGCGCGAGCACAAATTGATCGAAGACAATTCAAGTGAAACATGTCCATCCTACCATATTTGGGTGGTTCATCAACCATGGTGAGGATAGCATAAATCGGCAAAGCAAGACAAAGGCAAAAGGTAGCAACTATTTTTGTGGTTTTTCATAAAGGACACTGAGATAAAAACTGAAAGGTAAACTAACAAGACTAAAAAACAAAGTACAAGGGTCGTGTGCAACTACCCTATCTTAGCACTCGGAGTCCCCGGCAACGGCGCCAGAAAACTTGCTTGATGGCTTCTCGCCCTTCGTTGGTTACCCCAAGTGGAAGGTTTGAGATGTAGTGCAGCAGCAGTTTTCCCTCGGTGAAGATACCAAGGTTTGTCTCCAGTAGGACTCCAAAGATGATAAGTAGGTGTCAGCGGCGCAACTGACGTGGACCTGCACACAGACACAGATAACTTTGTTCCCAACGAAGTTCAAAGAGGTTGTCAATCTCTCCGGTCTTGTTGTTCACAAACGATAAAACGCAAGGGATAATGATAGCAAGTAAAAGCAGTAAAGTAAATATAGCTTGGAAATAATAATGAGGATATGGACCGGGATACGTGATGTTCACTAGTTATGTCTCTCTCCCAAAAGACGATAAAACTGCTATGCGAGGTAAACCAATTACAGAAGGGCAATTGACAGGATTATGAATGCACCGCAATGCTAACTATGCTACAAAATAAAGGAAGAGGTTCAAAAGCACGGGCAGAACGCCAAAATAAGTAGACCGAAATCCATCTGCATCTGCTACTAATCATCCACCTTGAGATATCTATCCAGAACATCTCGCTGGTATTAAGTTGCGAGCCCCACCCAAAGTGTAAACCCAAAGCAACAGACAACTGCAATAAAAAGAACTTTGCGTAAAGTAAACAATCCTTGTAACCGCGGTTACAAGCACCGTTGTTTTCCCCTTGTGGCAACAGCACATCCCCTAGACTCATGTTTCTCTCACTCAAGCGTGTCATCGGGGGGCATGAACCCACAATCTAGCACAACGTTCCCTCTTGGAGTCACTACCTACTACTTGGCCAAAGCAATAAACAGCAACGGAGAACATGCAAGAATTACTTAGGAACAAAAATATAAGAGATAAAAACCAAATATATTACTCTATCACAATCTGAACATAATCTCATAATCCATCAGATCCCTCCAAACTCAGCATAGCAACAGCAGAAATATTACAAAGGTGCCTCGATCATGTAGGGCAGCTCACGAGGTCTAAACAATGAAGATCAAAGAGGGGAGGAGAACATCACATAGCTACTGATCACAGACCCATGGTCGAAGGAAAACTACTCACGAGACATCCGGGGAGCATCCATGGTGGAGAGGAGACTCCCGGAGGTCAATCCTCCCTCCGGCAGGGTGCCGGGAAGAGGTCCTATGGTGCTCCCGATCTTCGGAAGCGCGGAGGCGACGGAACAGAGGCGAGTTTGCGGAATAGGGTTCCTCTCCTGGAGTTTCCCCGTGACGGAGAATAAATAGGCGAAGGGGGGCAGCCAGAGGTGGACCAGGGGCCCCATGCGCCCCCCTGGCGCGGCCAGGGGTAGGGCCGCGCCGGGTGACCGCCTGGGCCCCCACTGGCTCCCCTCTGGCCCCTCCCGGGCTCTTCTCGAAGCTTCCTGTACGCTGATTTTTCCTTTATTTTTCTCGGAATTTTTCTGGCACTTTTTATATGGGGGAAAACTGAAATAGAAAAACAGCAGAAAATAGGAACAGGCACTGGGGTGCACTGAGTTAATAGGTTAGTCCAAATATGATCAAAAGTGTATGAAAGTGTATCTAGATCATAGCAATATCACACAAAACATGCATGGAGCAAGAAGAAATTATAGATACGTTTTGGACGTATCAGCTGTTGGGCATGTGAACCTTCCATGAACACACATGCCAGAGAAAAGCGCATACGCCGGCAGGTCATGCTTCGAGTACTGGTACCACACATGCATTGTGAAGGTCTTTTTGCTAGATGCATCGTATGTCTTGAACCCTTCATCCCAAGCTTGTTGCAATTCCTCCTGAAGCGGGCGCATGTACACATTCATATTCTTCCCCGGATATTTGGGCCCTGGTATTATCAATGTCAGGAAAATGTTCTTCCTTTTCATAATCTCTGAGGGGGGAGATTGAGTGGCATGACAAAGATAGGCCAACAACTATATGAGGCTGCCATCAGACCAAAAGGATTGAACCCATCCATGCCGACGGCAATTCGGCAATGCTTTGGCTCCTTAGCTTTTTGCCAATGTTTTTCATCGAAGTGCTTCCATGCTAGGGTGAGTCAACATCGGCTTCCCATCTGCATCAAATTCCGTTCTCTTCCCATATTTGTGCCTTGTCATCTATCTGTCTATCTCTTCCATCATGTAAAGGCTTTGAATTCTTGGTATCACTGAAAGATACCGAAGAACATTTACGGGTATTTTGGTCTGCGTCTTCTCACCATGACCATTGTCTACCACAACATACCTGGATGACTTGCATTTGGGACAATAGTCTTCCTCCGCATACTCTTTCCTCAATAAAGCACATCCATTCTCACAAGAATGTATCTGCTCATAGGGCATCTTAAGTACCTTGAGGATCTTATCCGATTGGTATAGGTTTGCAGGCATAACATGATCTTTTGGTAGAACCCGCCCAAATAGGGTCATGGTCGCATTGTAGCATTCTGTGCCCAAGTTGAATTGTGCGTTGAGAGCCATCACTTGTGCGATGGCATCGAGCTGAAAAAGCTCAGTGTTAGCGTGGAGAGGACGTTTTGAAGACTCCAACATCTCATAGAACGCCTTCGCAGTTTCCTCCATCTCATCGTCCTCATCACGCGCATCGTCAAAGTCCTGCACCATGTCTTCGATCCCGGTTCCATACTTTTCCGTGCATTGGCGGACCACCTCCTGTCTCCTGCGTCCGACAGACTCGCCATTGAAAGTCCACACCGTATAATCAGGCTTAAAACCCCACTTCTGCAAGCGTTTACCCATATCCACCTCTGTCGCCTGTTTATAGTTCTCGCACCTAACACAGGGGCACCAGGTTTTTCTCTGACCATTTGCAAACGCCGCTCTCAGAAACTCCTTGGTTTTCATTGCCCATTCAGTGGTCATATATTTCTGATTACGGTGACCAGTGTACATCCAGGCACGATCATCGCTCATCTTGTCACTAGCTAGCTACTAAACAACAAATATACATGTTTATTAATTTTATTACATCCACTTTTTATTGATTTTATCATACATAGCTACGGCATATGCAATTAATTAACCTACACACTAATAGGTAAAGATAGGTCCTAATCCCACCCGAGTATGTGTAGATTGGGTTCATTTTCCCATGCTCTGCTCCCGACCGGACGCAGAATTTCGGCAGCACCTCCCCGTTGTTATCCTAATACACGTCTGATGCTAGCAAGGAAGATACTTCTCTCGCTTCTCGTTGGTTACCCCAAGTGGTAGGTGAGATGTAGCGTAGCAACAGAATTTCCCCTATGTAGAGGATAGGGTTTGTCTCCCGTAGGACTCGCAGAGATACAAGAAGGTGGTAAAGTGAACAATGGCGCCGAGGTTGCTAACTTCGCCTGGACATGCACACACAGCAAATAACTTTGCTCCCAACGAGTACAGAGGCGTTCTCAATTCCTCCGTCCTTGCCGTTTACAAAGGATCAACGCAAGAGTTAATAATAGTGGCAACGGAAAGTAAGAACTAAAAGTAAATTGAAGGTGTAAACAATGATGGAAATATGGGCCGGGGTCCCATGACGTTCACTAGTGATGTCTCTCTCCCAAAAGACGATAAAAGTGCTAGTGAGGTAAACAAATCACAGCAGGGCAATTGATAGGATGATAAACGCACCGCAATGCTAACTATGCTACAAAAGAAAGGAAGAGGCTCAAAAGCAATGGGCAGTACGACAAGGTAAGTAGACCAAAATCCATCTGCATATACTAAAAATCATCCACCTTGAGATATCTATCCAGAACATCTCGCTGGTATTAAGTTGTGAATCCCACCCAAATGTAAACTCAAAGCAACAGACAACGGCATTAAAAAAACTATGCATAAAGTAAACAATCCTTGCACCCGCAAGTACACGCATCGTTGTTCTATCCCTGGTGGCAACAGGACATCCCCTAGTCTCATGTTTCTGTCACTCAAGCTAGATATCAAGGGGCTGAACCCACAATCAAGCATAACGCTCCCTCTTGGAGTTGCAACAAATCACTTGGCCAAAGTAAAATAAGGCAACGGAAAACATGCAAGAATTTACTAAAGAACAAAAATACAAAGGAGAACCAAATATATTACTCATCACAATCTGAACATAATCTCATAATCCATCAGATCCCAGCAAACTCAGCATAGCAACACAGAAATTACAAAGGTGCCTCGATCATGTGAGGCAGCTCACGAGGTCTCGAAAGTGGAAGCACAAAGAGGGGAGGAGAACATCACATAGCTACTGGTCATGGACCCATGGTCCAAGGGGGACTACTCACAAGACATCCGGGAGGCTGTAACAGCCCAGATTTCACAAAAATTAAAAAAAAATTGTTTTCGGTATGAATTGTTTGATTGTCTGATTTGTTTGCGGTGTTTGCATCCCCGATTTATCGATCGGAGATTATTTTCCCCCTCTTATCTCGTATCGGACGGAGACCGACCCTTGCCACCCTGACACTAGACCTTTGCGACACCGGGTTTCGCCCGATCACCGTCGCGAAAACCACACGAGACCAGCCGTAGCCAACAAAACGAAATACTCCATTTAATAATTAAGCGGATTATTTTTATAGCGCACCGGAAAGTGTTCAAATAATGGTTCCAGCGCGAGGTGAACGCCACCGGCTCGACGCGCTGATCACGCAGTTCGAAGTTTTACCTGAATCGGAGGTCCTGCGGACCCCCGGCGGTCAGAAACGTGAGCACCGCGCGCGCGAGAAAAGAACTGGGATGTTTTTGCAAACTGCCAGCCACCTGGGCTATATAAAGACCACCACACTCCCACCCCATTTCTAGGGTTTCACTAACCACAAAATTGCAGCCACCCCCCCCCCTCACAATAGCCCAATTTTCACAATTTATCCTTTTTTTCTCTCCAGCGGATCTGGACCGTCGGATCGGCCGATCCAACGGCCCAGATCGCGCCCTAGCCTCCTCCAACCTCTCTCCTCTCCACCTCCCACCGTGCAGCCCGTGGAGGCCGAGGCCGCCGCCGCCTCCCTCCGGCCAGCTGCCGACAGCCGCCGGACCCGCGCCTCCGGTGATCAGCTCCTGGACGTGCGCCTCCTCTTCTCTCCTCCCGCTCACCCCCTCACCGCCTTCCCCGCTTGGTGTGCAGGATGCCAGAGCCGCCCGACGCCCGCCATGACCGGGGAGAAAAGCTCGCCCCCGCGGCCTCCCATGGACGACCCCTCCACGACCCGAGCAACGTCGCCCTCTTCTGGCCTCCCCTCGTCGTGCGCCCCGCCGCCTTGCCTCCGCGCCGGCATTGTGCCGCCAGGCACCGGTGGACGGAACCGCTGCGCTGCCGCCCGTCGGAATCGGGAGATCCCAATCCAGCCGATCCGCCTCTGTTGACCACGAGTGGGCCGGCCCACCACCGGTCCACGCCCAGCGCCCCAGCCGAGCCTCCCCTGCAGCCTGGGCCCCGGCCCACCAAGGTGAAGCCCGTGCCCCCTTTTTTTTCTTGTCGCAATGGAGCTGGGCTCGGCCCAGTTGAGTTAGATTCGGCCCAGAGACCTTAGTAGTTTTTTTTCTGGTTAAATAAAATGGAAGATTGTGTTATTTTTTCCGAGGCCCGTATCTTTGCAACCGTAGCTCGGATCGCAACGATATAACATGAAAGTTGCTTAGTTTTTCGTGTAGTTTAATAAAATGTTGCTTGTTGCCATGTTTGACTTTGTTTACATGTTGTTTTACTGCTAATTACATCGCATGCCACTTAACTTGTTTATTTATTAACTTTTTAACCGTTGCTTATTTAATAACTTGTTTAAAATGTTTCTTATATGTAACTTGACTAGAATTGCATGTAGATTGTGTTTATGCTTCTCTTGATTGCTAATAAAAATAATAAAATATTGTTTAGGACAAAACAGTACCAAACGTTATAATTATCGTGGGGTCCGTAATAGCTGCCATGTATAGGTTTTACCCCCCACTTAAATTGAGTAGCATAGATAGTTTATCTTATGCTTCAACTCTTGTCATGTTTGTGTACTATGCCATGCTTCTGTGCTTTTCCATGTTAACAACCTTTGCTCACCTTGTGTAGCTAAACAACTTGAACCCTTCTAAATGTGCGGTATCGTCGTGTGTGACGAGTACTCCACTTAACTTGTTAGTAACCGCTCTCGACGGTAGGTGCGATGTCTCGTGTTGCCTTCTTGTTGATGCTTGCTTCGTAGTAATAGATGCTTTCTCATTGATTGCTTTCCAGTGTTTACCTTCTTGTGTGCTCCCGCGGATACCTTCGGAGACGATGCGAGCTTGCGATCGACTACACCTTCGGAACCCGACTTATCAACAGGCAAGGACTATACATTACTTATGATCCATTCTATTTCAACCAGCGGTTTGCATGCTAGTCTAGGTTAGGTTCGATGTTTTATCCTACCACATGTTTACAGCCTCTTTTAAATAGATACAGCCATGTCCCCTCCCAGCAAACCTTGTAGTGCTATATTACTATTGCTCGTTGCTCAGCCCCTGCTTAGTATGCATGCTTAGGATGCTACGATGTTACCTCCTGTTACTCCTTGGTTTGGGATATCACATTATGATATTGTTATGGATGATATGATTATTATAAATGTTGACTGTATTGGACGAAGGATGGAAGGTCTAGGCTATCCCGCCCCGACGCTTTGTTCCATTCGAGTCACCTAGGATCCGAGTTCCGGGTATTGGTTTTAAGACTGATCGTGCCTAACCGCGTGTGGGATTTTATGGGGTCCCCTCTTCTTACCTACCTAGCTTCAAACATTTCTAGTGGTGGCCCAAGCTGATTTACTATTTGACACGTGTGTGTGACTGGTCCGCGGCCGGCAGATTTCAAACAACTTGGGCTAGCGGAGACATGGTTTCTCTTGTTGGTCCACCCCAGGGAGCTAGGGGGTTGTCCACATCTGTTTGGGCAACTAACCCGGTCGCATCCAGACGGTAGAGGCCGATTCGAGAGCGCGGCTGGCTTTTGAGTTGGATGTCGACTCACCTAGGGCCACCCGGATTTTTTCGTTGTTAGCTAGAGGGACCTGTCATTTCGGATCTCTTGGAACTAAATCATAAAATGGTTGCCTGTGATGGGTAGCAACTGAGAGAGATGGGCGTGCGTGCGAAGCCTTGTAATGCGAAGTTGGTACACCCCTACAGGGTGAAATCTTTTCGAGAAACCATGTCCACGGTTATGGACGACTTGAGACCTACTCCTTGTTCATAGACAACAACAGCTGAGATAATCTTAATATAACATGATCAACGCGTGTGTGTGTGCCTTGATTGCTTCTTCTTCGTCGGGATGCGAAGAGGAGGACAAGGATAGGATAGTTGTTATGTTTGCGTAAGTAGTTGATAGCAAGACTTGTTGGAGGCGATTCCTCACCGAATGCTTGGGTTCTTATCTTACTCTCTAGATCGTTAGCCACTTCATAAATGCTAGTGCGGAAGAAACCTCACCACCTACCCCTTCCTTACCGTAAACTACTAGTTGTCCTAGAATGACGAGTGATGAAGTCCTTGCTGGGTCAATTGACCACTACAGTTGGATGCTGAGTACCTCTGTACTCATGATACTACCCCCAAACTCTTTTCCGGGTTCTTGATCGACAACAGGTATGGGGATCGACGTTTCACGTAGAGACTCGACGACGACTAGTTAGGCGGATCCCGGCGGAGGGCCTCGACCCGTGTGGTTATGGGGATCGATGTTTTTCTCTTTGCCAGTAGGCATTTGCTTGTAGTCTGTACCTAGACATGTATCTTCCGCAGTTGTATTGTATTAAGGCAGTTGTATGCCGATTGTATGAGATGTTGTATCCTTGTATCTGTAATGTTGTGATATCATGTTGGAAATCCGGGGGCATATGGCTATGTCATATGTCGCGGTGGAACCGTACCGCATATCGGGCCTTACACGTTCATGGTGATTGATGGTCTCCCGGAGGGGATTCCTCCTTCCGGAAGGGTGCCGGGGCAGCTTTTCCTGGCAGCCCCGATCTTGAAACGGCGGCGGCGGCGGAACAGAGAGGAGAACGGGAATAGCAGATCGATATTAGGGGTTTCCGTCATGGGGGCTAAATATAGGGCAAAGGTGGCACCGAGAGGGGCCACAGGGCAGCCAGGAGGCCTCCTGGCGTGGCCTAAGGTGGGGTCGCGCCAGGGACGCTCTTGGGGCCCTGGTGGGTCCACCCCCTTCCAACTTTGGATCTTCAGGAAGCATCTGGGTCGCTGATTTTTTATATGATTTTTCCGGGATTTATTTGGCACTTTTAATGGCCGGAAAACCTTATATACAAAAGCAGCAGAAAACAGGAACTGGAAGCTGGGTGCACTGAGTTAATAGGTTGGTCCAAATATGATAAAAAGTGTATGAAAGTTCAAGAAAAACATGGCAAAGTCACACAAATCATGCATGGAGCAAGCAGAAATTATAGATACGTTTGGGACGTATCAACATCTCGACATTAAGCCGAGAGGTTGTGTATCCGGAGAACAACAGGAAGGCGCTGCAAAATTCCACGTCAGATCAGGAACAGAGCATGGAAAGATGACCCAATCTACACATACTCGGGTTGTCCATGGATAACGTTGGACAATTCGAAAGAATTACTATTATAAATATGCAAATGAATGCATATTTATAACTGTAATCCTTTCGAACGGGAGACGCATACTGGTTACGCGACTTTACATATGAATATACTAAATCAACCAGCTAGCTAGTGTCCTCGGCACAAAGACCGGAATTGAGCAAAGGAAATGGGGGAGAGGATAAGAATTGTTTTGCTCACTCTCGAACTCAAGGAGGTCGCCGAATGGAGGGGGCGGGGGCCGTCAAACACCGGACCCTCACAGCAGGGAAAGTCCTGCACACTAAAATGCACTCAATCAACATGGATACTCGATCCCGGTAGTTAGATCTATATATTTTTTCCTATTATTTACATTTATTTCATTTTCTCCTCTTTTCTACACCTCCTCCTCCCCCTCCCCCTCCTCCTTCTTCACCTCCAACTTCTTCTTCTTATTCTTCTTCTCCTCATCCTCTTCTTTTTATTCTTCTTCTTCTTCTTCTTTCTCCTATTCTTCTTCTTCTTCTTCTTCGTCCTCCCCTTCTTTTTATTCTTCTTCTTCTTCTTCTTCTTCTTCTTTCTCCTATTCTTCTTCTTCTTCCTCCTCCCCTTCTTTTTATTCTTCTTCTTTCTCCTATTCTTCTTCTTCTTCTTTCTCCTATTCTTCTTCTTCCTTCTCCTCTCCTTCTTCTTCTTCTTCTTCTTCTTCCTTCTCCTCTCCTTCTTCTTCTTCTTCTTTCTCCTCTTCTTCTTTTTCTTCTTCTTCTATTTCTCCTTTTCTTCTTTTTCTTCTTATTCTCTTCTTCTTCTACTTTTCTAAAACTAACTAACTACAATAGACTAACTAAATACAATACTAAAATTACTAAAACAGACTAAAAACAAATTCTAAAAAAACAAATAAATACAAGAAAATAGAAAAACCTCGTAATACTAATATTAACATTTTTGCAATTCTAATACTAACAAATCTAATACTAGCAGTACTACTGCTAACAACCCTAACTAATCTAATAATTCATACTAATAATCTAATAATACCTAGAAAACAATAGTAAAAAAACAAAAACAAAAAAAATAGAGAGGGGGAGGGGCTCACCGGCGGTGGTGGGGGAGGTGGCGCCGGCGACGAGGACGACTTCGGGTGGGGGGGAGGTGGCGCCGGCGACGAGGGTGGCGTCTTCACCGGCGACGGCGGCGCTCTGCAATGCATAGGGGCGCGCAGCCTGATAAAGAGGAGGAGAGGAGAGAGAGGAGGGAGGAGGGAGGAGGAGAGGGGCGGGCGGCAGGGCTCACCGGCGGCGGGCTGCTCGGACGAAGAGAGAGAGAGTGAGATCGAGTGGATGGGAGAGAGAGTGGATGGAGTGCGGCATATAACGACATAGCACGGAGCCGTTAGTCAGATCGAGCGCAGCCCAGGTGGGTCCCACTAGTGTGCTTTGTCGTCTGCACGTAGACGGCAACGAGAGCTTTGCCGTCAGCCTGGGTGGACGCAGACGGAAAACAGCGGGTTTTCATGTGTCAGCCGTTTGCCGTTTGTATTTAGTTCAACAAACGACATACAACCTCTTTGCCGTCTTCCCCGATGAAATATAGACGGCAAAGAGGTTGACACATGGCAAACTTATGAATTCCAGTAGTGCATGATTTTCTCAAATAGCGACATAGCTAAAACCTTTATGTTATTATGATTGAAGTTTTATGTTGATATGGAAGACAACTTGATGTGTTATGCTTACTTGAATGTTTATACTTTATATGCTTTGCTAGCCAAACTCTGTACGAAGCAGATTTCTGCTTGTGCATCCATACCCTGGAACCAATATCTTCCATATGAGTCCACCATACCTTCCTACTCGTGGTATTTCCCTACCACTCATAAAAGTATAGAATTCATGTGTTATCCTTAAATGTTTAAAATCTTCTATTTTGTGCCTCTGGTTTAGCTCATGAGGAAGTAGTAGGTAATTCATGATCTTCTTAAGTTGGACAAGTTTTACCCTGGGATTGCATGTCTAATCTGCAAAACCATAATACGAGGAGGAACTGGCATGAGTGTGCCCAGCTCGTAAGATAATATAACAAACAAACCCTCCTTCACGCTTGGTCTAGGAGAAATCAGAAACTTTGGCAGTGACAAATAAAGGAGATTAAGGGGATGTGATCGTCCCCACTTGGGAGCCCTTCCTCGAAACTTGTCTAACTTGAGAAGTAACTGAGCTATCTATTAGCATTCGTTAACAAACTATGCACCTCCCAAATCTTGTTTTCATTCTGTTTGATTTAAGGATGGCACATGAATTTTCCCTACTTCCCTATAGAAGGGCATGTCTTTTACTTTTATGTTGAGTCGGTTCTTCCTACTTCCTTCCTTTCTTAAAAGAGAACATACACTTTATGTTGACAAGGATTCATTCATATAATGATGCATTAAGATGGGTCATATCACATCATTGTTGACATTATCATTTTATAAGTAAGTTGTTCGCAAAAAGCTTTTGTCAAGCAAACATCTTCCTTCGTGTTAGCATTTGCACTTCCTGACTAGTAACATGTTCTTTCAAAATCTTCAAATTGTTTCATTATAAAGTGAAGGAACAAGAATAAAGGTTATTAGTTGTCCCTTGACAAATGTTATGTTTGCCATGATTTGATGAGTTTCCTTAGCCCTAATTTTGATTATAGTTGTTCAGTATGCTTGAGTTTGGTGAAGAAATCATGATGCTTCTTGTCTGTATTCTATTTATCGACACTTCACTATCTAAACTTGCGGACAGGTTTACCGAGCTCAGTATTCGCTTGGGGACAAGCGAGGTCCAAGCTTGGGGGAGTTGATACGTCCGAAATGCATCACTATTTTATATCGTAAATCACCCCTATTCATTGATATATTTCACATCATGATGCTATTCTTATGTTGTTTTGTCTTGTTTTACACATTTTGCAACTTTTCGGTGCTGAAACAGCAGACACATGATTCAGCGGAGAAAAGTAGACATTGAGTTGCTGAAACAAAACATCTCCAAATGCGCTCGATGGAGGATATTTTCCAGAAGAATAACGAAGCTTCGCAGAAAAGGAGCCAGAGGGGGGCCACCAGGTGCCCAGGCGCCCCCCTGGCGCGGCCCCCACCAGGGGTGCACCGGGAGGCCGTCTGGACCCCTGGGGCCACTCCCGGCTCCCCCTTTGGCATATATAATCCCCATCATCCAAAAACCCTAAAAAGGAGAGGAGTTTCGCGAGTTCAGCCGCCGCTTCGTGGCGTAAACCTACATAGAAGAAAAGACATCTCCGGCGAGCAGATTCTGTCGGGGAGAACACCTCCCGGAAGGGGAGATCATCGCCATCGTCATCACCATCGTCACGGAGATCATCGAGATCATCATCAACATCATCCCCAACATCAGCACCATATCCATCTTCATCCCACATCATCTCACCATTTGAACTTGTGTTGTAACCCGTACTATCCATCCACTCTACTTTATCGGTGTTGATTTCCTCTTTGCGGTGAATGCTATTGAGTTTGTTGGAGAATTATTGTTGTGTCCAGATTTTTTATCATCTATTTATCACCACTGATAATGATTTCTTTTATGTCTTGTGAGTAGTTACTTTAGTTCTTGAGGACATGGCAGAAGTCTAGTTGTTAGTAGTCATAAGATGTTGAAGTAATATGTGTTGTTTGATATTTAAGTTGTGTTCTTATTTCTCTAGTGCTGCTGTGTGAGTCGAACACACAAAACTTTGCCTTGTCAAGGACCTAGGGGAGTGCATTGTGTATAAAGGATGCTTACGGTGGGTTGCTGGAGTGACAAAAACCTGAACCCCAGTTCGCACACTTTTTCACAAGGGAATAATGGATCCTTGATCTTATTGCTGTGGTTAGGCTTATGCCTTAATTTCTACTTTGTATTTTCGGATACTTGCAAGGTGTTTAATCATAAGAGTGCACTTATCTTAGTCTAGAAGGTGTACTACCATAGATCCACCCAGTCAACACTTATCAACACAAAACATAGTACTGATACGGAATATGGCGAAAGCACATGACTACCTCTCCCGTGTGTCCTCAAGAACGCTTTAGCCTTTTTAAGTTCAGTTACCAGGCTTATCCTTTGGTCAAAAGGATTGGGCCACTTGTTGCTCCTCGGTACCCTTTACTTTGCTTGTTTTTTAATTTCTTGTTGCTTATACCGAAAACCCCTAAAAAGTTATCTTTCATTGCTTGTATTTATTCCTTATACAAATTCACTTATCAATGCTTGTTGCTCCTCCTTGGGTTCGACACTCTTACTTATCGAAAACGCTACAATAGATCCCCTACAGTTGAGGGTCATCAGTTTCATATGAGCAGGAAAATATTTAGCAACAAAATATTGAGCTAATTCGTGAGGACTTTTAATAGAACCATAAGGTAGTGCGTCATACCATGCTCTAGCACCTTCCTTCAAAGAAAAGGGAAGGAGCTTAGTAATATAATATTTTATCTTCTTGTCCTCTGTAGCGAATAAGCCACATAGATCAGTGAGTTTCGTAAGGTGTGCTATAACATCATCATTTTCTCTACCATAAAAGGGGTCAGCTTCGACTGTAGATATAAGTGAAAGATCAATAGAGAAATCAAAATCAACATCTTCAATGCAAATAGGTGATGAAGCAAATTTAGGATCTGCGATAAACTTTTTCTTCATGGAGTGCTTTTCAAGCAGCTTCCTTATAGCACCAGGGTCAGAGTCAGCACACTCTGTAAGTTCCCTGCATAAATCATCATCAAGTTCAACATAATCATCATCAGGGATTCTTTCCTTGAGTTCACTCAAGTCTGGGTAACCAAAGGATCTTCAAGTGGGGTAATGTGTAGCGGGAGTTTCAGTCTCAGACTTTTTTTAAACCTTAGCAATTTGATATTCAAGACAGCGACCAAGAAAACAAATATCATCAAGAGTAGTGGAAGTATCATCAAAAGTATCAGACATAGTAACGGACTCAGTAGAAGCATCATGTGGTGGTGGTGGTGAATTAAACTTACTCACAATGGACGGTGAATCAAGCGTAGCACTTGTGCTAAGAGTGGTACCTTTTCTTGTACTAGATGGTAAAATTGGAACCTTGGGGTCTCCTTTCTTACCCATAGTGGATAAATTGCAGCAAGCAAAATAACTTCAAGTAGACTTGTAAATAGAGCTATGGTCCCCAGCAACGGCGCCAGAAAACAGTCTTGATGACCCACAAGTGTAGGGGATCGCGATAGCCTTCGCGGGTAAGATAACCCAATTTATTGATTCGACACAAGGGGAGCCAAAGAATATTTATAAGCTTTGAAAGTTGAGTTGTCAATTCAACCGCACCTGAAAGATACTTGTTGTGCAACGAGATATAAGTGGTAACGGCGGTATGAAAATGATAGTGATATCGGATATAGTGGATGATATAGCAACAAAAGTAAGAACGGTAAAGTAAAGTAACTTGCAACAAGAAGAATTAAAACACTGTAGGCTAGGGGGATAGATGGTTGGGCGCTGCATGGATTAGAGACATCATGTATTTCACTTGGGGAAAGGCACACAGAAAAGTAATGATCATCTAGGCATATATCAAACATTAGGCATGTATCCTGAAGGTAGTTGTACGTGCTTGCAATAAGAACTTGCACGACATCTTTCGTCCTACCATCCCGCTACAAATGGGGCCAAAAGGAACTTATGGATATTAAGGTGGTCCTGTCAAAGTGCACCGGAACAAAGCATTAACAATCAATGGTTACATGGAATCCTCAAATTATAGTCCATCCCCTTTGGTGTCCCAAGATGTCACCATTGGGATCGCCGGTTCCGGACTATAATAGAACTCATAGATAGGATCAAGAACACAAATATATTCATGCAAACACATAGGGTTCAGATCTGAAATCATGGCACTCGGGCCCAAAGTGACAAACAATAAGAACAACAAGTTGTAGAAAAGATGTTAAGCACCATACTAGATGATATGCAACCTGCCCCACACAATCTGATAAAAAATTACATGATCTAACTCATCCAATCCCTACCATCCCCTTTTCCTACAACAGGGAATTACTCACACATGAAAAGAGAAGTCATGGATGGATGATGGAGTGGCGATGGTGATGACGATGGCGATGATTCCCCCTCACCAGAGGCCAAAACAGCCTCTAGATTAGCTCTCCCGAAGAAGAACAGAGGGTGGCAGCGGCTCCACGATGAGAATTGTGAAAACGAATTCTCTTTTGGGGTTTTCTCGACGAGGGTAAAAATAGGAGTCCTTGTAGGGCACCAGGGGGATGGGGCCCTCCCAGGCGCACTGGTGGCGCGACCAAGGGCCAGGCCACGCCACCTGGTCGCCTGGGCCAGGGTAAGCCCACCTCTGGCCCTCCTTTTGACACGTGCCTCCTCCGGGTTTGTGGATTTTCTGTATTTTTTTCTTGGAATTTTCTGAGACACCTAAAAATCCATTTTCCTGCACACAAGAAAACCATACATGCAACTCTGCTGAAAACAGTGTCAGTCCGGGTTAGTTTCATTAAAATAATGCAAGAATGAGGTCAAAACAATAGCAAAAATGTTTGGAAAAGTCAATACGTTTGAGACGTATCTGCAGGGTGATCGGAGAGGGTCTTCTGGCGATCCAGATAACGGGATCGCGGCGGCGGCAGAACAGTTGGGAAAATCGCGTAACGGAGGACCTCCTGGGTGTTTTTACCCCGAGGGCTAAATATAGGAGGAAGGAGGGCAACGGGAGAGCCCTAATATGTCTCAAACCTATCGGCTTTTCCAAACACTTTTACTGTTGTTTTGGCGTAACTCTTGCATGATTTGCACGAAACTAACCCGGACTAACGTTGTTTCCAACAGAGTTGCCTTCATGATTTTTTCATGTGCAGGAAAAAGAAATTTTTGGTACCTTAGAAAAATACAGGAAAATACAGAAAATCTACGCAACCGGAAGGACCTGGAACCAGGAGATGGCCAGAGGGGGCCCACCACTGGCCCAAGCGGCCAGGTGGCACGGCCTAGCCCTTGGCTCCTCCAGGAGGCCGTCTAGGTGGGGGCCACCTCCCCTGGTGCCATACTTTGGCTCCTATTTTTACCCGTGACGAGAAAATCCCAGAACAGAAGTCGATATCCCAATTCTCGTCGCGGAGCCGCCTCCACCTCTGTTCTTCTCCGGGAGAGCTAATCTAGAGGCTGTTTTGGCCTCCGGTGAGGGGAAATCATCGCCATCGTCATCACCATCGCCACTACATCACCCTTCCATGTCTCCCCCTTTCATGTGTGGGTAATTACCTTTTGTAGGCGAAGGGGATGGTAGGGATTGGATGAGTTAGATCATGTAATAGTTTGTCAGATTGTTGGTGGCATGTTGCCTATCATCTACTATGGTGTTTATTATCTTTGCTACTAATTTTTGCTCTTGATGCTTGTCACTTTGGGCCCGAGTGCAATGATTTCAGATCTGAACCTGTCAGGGGGATGGACCAAGCCCATAACCCGGCATTAGAACATAATTCTCTGGACCGACTTATACGTGAAGGCCCCCGAAGACAAGACCCGTCCCAGAGGAAGACGCGCCAAAGAGACAAGCTTGAAGCCCAAGAAGGAATTCGACTTACCTTGTATAACGCATAGCGTACTTTGTAAAGAAGGCATAGAATAGGATTCCACCTCAAGTAGGAATCGGATCCGTGGACTCTTGGACCCGACACCTTTATAAGCCGAGGGTTCGGGGCGTCAGGACCAACTCTCAACTCAACACACAAACCACCAACGCACGACTCGTAACCTAGACCTCCGCGAGACACAAGTTACGAGCCGTCAACCCCTTGTAATCCAAAAACCAGCTAGTCCTTTCGACAAGCCGGAAACCCCTCAATAATAAGAAGCAGGAGTAGGTCTCTACCTCGAGAACAAAGAGGGGCCGAAACCTGGGTAAATCTCCGAGTACCGTGTCTATGTCGACTCTCTCCTTGATACCACCTCGCAGAAAATGCCTCATTACAAGTTCGATGACTCGGACATCTGATGTGTTAACCCCACGACAGTTGGTGCCCACCGTGGGGCCTGTGCACGTAGGAGTTGAGATTCTTGGAGGAGCTCAGCAGGGCATGGAAGCATTCGTCTCCGAACAGATCACAAAAGGCCGGAGAGGAAAGCTCTGAATCAATAGCTCCACATGGGAAACTGATACCATGATTACGCCGGATTACCAAGTCTCAATCGGTTCCATCAACCTCTTCATTAGCAAGCCGGAACCAAAGATTGAACCCAAAAGTTTTCTCAAGCACAGCAAGTCGGCAGCAGGATATTCCGCTCCACGTCTTTGTCGGGTTTGTCAGGGAGTCTTCAGAGCAAGAGCATTCCGACATGATCCCAGACCATGAAGATAAAGAAGATGCCTCTGAAGCTGACTCATACACAAAAGAGGACAGGGATACAGACACCAGATCGATTCGATCCGTCAAAGAAGGCAAACTCGGATCAAGCCCAGAACGGTACAATCCGGATTGACCCCACTACGACTCATCTCAGAGGTCGACCGTTTACATGGCTGACGCCCAAGGACAACAAAAGTCTCCAAGACACACGAGTTCAGCCTATGGTCACTACAAAACCGATCAAAGTACATCGGGGATGAAAGACGACTTGGAGGCACGGGCCGTGAGCCAATGGCAACCATCAAATCAAAACAAAACTGACTTTGATGAAAATTTAAGACGACTCTGCTACAAAAAGATATAGCTTGGAAACACAGGGGCTTTCTGCAGGCACAAAGCCGATTCTCTCACGGGACATACTATGAACAAGACCCCGACATAGATCGCCGGCTTACAACCATAACAAACGCGCTTAGGCGCGTAAAGGAAGTAGCTGAAGATCTTGGTGGGCTCGTAGAGGCAATCATCAGATATGCTGAATCCGATGAAAGCCGGTACCGGCAAGGACAAAGCATAAACTAGACGCAAAACAGGAAACGCAAGCAACCCTCACCAGGGGAGTCACCAGACCTAGGGACAAGATACTGAGACTACGAGAGAGTCATGCAAGACCCATGCCTAAGGCACTCCAAACCGGGTCGTCCTGCTAAACACACATGGACTCAATGCTACTTCCTGCAAGATCACAGACGCCTAGTTGAAGAAAAAGCAAGTGGACAAGAAGATAACCTCACCACACCTTGCAAGCACGGGAAGTGCCAAGCACATGGACTCAACCGGTCACTACGAGGACTCCATCACTTCAATCAGCACTGGAAAAGGAATTGACCAGTTGCGGGCTCTCGGCACACATAAAAATTTTGACTTTCATCGCAATCGGCTACCGCCACATAATAAAAAGTCAACTTTCGTCGCAACCGGCTCTCGCCACTTAAAAGCCGACTTCTGTCGCAACCTGCTCTCGCCACTTAATAAAAATCGACTTTCATCGTAACCTGTTTTTCCGTCATCTCTTAGAAAGCCGATTTTCGTCACATTGTGCTTTCGCCTTAAAGGTAAATATTTAAGCCATAGTAAGATTCCGCACCATTGTAAGACGTCACCGGCTGCTCTTCTTAAGCATTGCATTCATCATTTTTTGTCATATTTCGCATTTACAAAATCAGAAACCTGGGGGCTTGATCAACCTCCAATTGGTAATCTGGGCACTTATGTGTTTCATTCAGAGAAAGTTCAACGGAGCTTGATGACAACTCATCAACCTCTAACTGAGAAATCTCGGCACATATGTGAAAATTGCATGTCCAAACCTCGAATTCAGAGAAATCTTGGGGTCTCGACTATAATCATCGAGTCTTCACCCAAGAAACCTCGGCTTATACATGTGGAACTCCATGCCTCCTAAACTGCTTGTATGTTCGATGCTCATATGATCTAAACGCGTGAAATCCAGCTAAAAAATTCCCAAAAGGAAAATTTTTACGCAAACGGAGAAGCACTGATCAATGTGAGACGGCACACAGAGAAGTATCGACTCAAGGATAACCCAGATTCTTCTCAAACGAGAGAAGATGAGGACCAGATGAATCCAGAGCCGGCTTCTTCGAGCAATTCATGAATTACCTTTTTGCATACATAATCATAAGCATATTTTTTATTTTCATATACAAAAAATCCTTGCATAATAGAGTTGGAACTCATGTGACTCGGCAATGCGTCAAGACACACATGCCGACTCATGGGGACTAAAACTCGAAAAGTTTCCCTATGTGATGCGGTTGTTTGTCAATACACACATGCTGACTCATGGGGACAACCACTCAAAGCAAGTTCCTATGCGACTCGGCAATATGTCAATACACACATGCCGACTCATGGGGACTACAGCTCGAAAAAGTCTTTATGTGACTTGGTAATGTGTCGATACACACATACCGACTCATTGGGACCACAACTTAAAGCAAGTTCCTATGCGACTCGGTCATGCTTTAATACACGCATATCGACTCATGGGGGCTACAGCATAAAAATCCCTTTATGTGACTCGGTCATGCGTCAATACACGCCTACCGACTCATAAAGATTACAACACGAAAAACGTCTTTATATGACTCGGTCATGCGTCGAGACATACCATCCGACTCATAAAGACCACACTTCGAAAAACAAATTTCTCGTGTAAACTTGCTCAAAAGCAAAAACATGTTTGCTGGTTCATAAGAAAAAACTTCTAAAAATCCGGCGAAGCGCCAAATATATGTTTATCGGCTCATGCTGAGAACTAAAAACTGAAAAATCTTTCCAAAAGATTCGGCATACCAATTCTTGGAAAGAAACATTCAAAAGATGGCTCATACGAGCCAATCCAGGTAACAAAACCTCGGATCACAAAAGAATCACCTCAAACAGAAAACCATATCATCATTAGCATACTGCAAGCCATTTCAAATGCCACTCGGCATAAAAGTATTAACCACATGCTGGCCACAAGAGACAAGTATCTTGAAATATTACAAAGTCGCCTTTTTCAAGCCATATCCAATTAACCTAAGAGTTTTTTCTAAGCCACTCGGACGACTACGCCTTGTCACCGACTTGACCTTGAGAAGAAGACCCGGCCACACCTACAGGTGATAGAAGTTTATAACAAATCTCTACCAGGTCTATATCACAGAAGCCGGCCGTCTTCAGTTCATCATCTTCCGCACCTGGAGCCGGCTTGGTTCCCGCCGGCTTTGATGAGTCGTCCGAAGGAGGAAAAAGAATGAACTTACCAGGAATTGGGAAGGTGACCTTGCACCTCTTGCCTTGACTATCATAGCAAATATCCAAACGAGAAAGGTCGATGCTATCGGCTATCTGAGAAGAAGCCGGGAGAATCTCTTTCTGCACCTTTAGAAAATCCTCCTTAGCAAAGGGAGTCCCGTCAGCCTTGATCTCAGGAAATGCATCGCCCCCAGGGTGATATGCCTTAGCAACTGCCAAGACACGCATCTCCCCCAGCCGGCAAGCTGACTACTTTCCTATCTTTGCCCATTCAGCAACGACTTAGAAGGGTTCCATGACGTCAGTGATCCTCTTCATGCCTTCCGGCAATAGTTGTGTCGAACTTATAAGTTTCCATACACCCTCAAACAATTGCTTGACGAGGATAATCTTCCAGTTAACTGCTTGCCGTCCGACTCCTTCACAATTTCCTGCTCTTTGCCTGACAAAACAAACACAAGTCAGCGGCAATAACAACTGGATAATAAAAAAAGGAAGCACTTTAAACCATCTTACCAAAGTAGGATGACACGAATCAGAGCACACTATTTCGAAGTGTCATGAGCTTTGCCTCAGTAATTTTCTACTTTTTCTCAGCAGCCACGATGTCATCCAAGGCCTTCGACAAGGCATTATTGGCCTCGGTCAGAGTAACCTTCATTGCCTCCAACTCGGCATCTTTATTCTTCAAAATTTCATGAAGACGGCTATTCACCTCATCAGCTTCTTTCAGCTTGGTTGATTCAGCCGCAAGCTGCTCCTTCAGCTGAGCATTCTGTTGGCCGGCTTCCAAATAATGGCCTGCTACAAAGAAAATTATTATAAGGGTTATAGCTCCAAAATTCTAAAAACATGACTCGGCACGCCACTAAGTAGGCATACCGACTCATGGGGACTACATCACAACATTCTAAATACATGACTCGGCACGTTAAGCAAACCGACTCATGGGGGCTACAACTCCAATTTAAATCGGCATACTCAGAAGATAACTAATTGTCGAACTTAAGAAGACTACCGTTTAAATAGCTACACTCATGACTCATCACACCATCAAACATGCTAAAACGACTCATGGGGCTACAGTACAGAAGATATTATAGCTCAAGATTGGGGACTCTTATAACCCGCCATGATTTGCAAATAAACATGACGGCTTAAGGGGCTATAAAGGCATATCAATAGCATAAAGCCAATTTTGACATACTGAATAAAAGTCGGCAAAGAAAAAATAGCTCATATCTCCGGTAAAGATGAGCGACAATGTTGTGCTGCTCAGTCATATAAATCATGGACTAATTATACAACTCGTTAACGGAAGTCTTTTCATCAATACATCCGAAATGCTGATTCATAATCTGCCTCTTATCATCTATAACCTTGGCCAAGACATCCTGGGCAGGAAGAACGCCCTGACAGGTCTCCGTGATAATCACTTCAGAATCATCGGCTTCCTTCCCTTTGGAAGAAGCCGGAACAACTGTCGGAGCAGCATTAGACACCGGCTTCTCCAAGCCGGCATCAGGAGATGAACCTTTATGCAGGGTAGAAGGGCCCGACTCATCCAAGCCGGCCTTCTCCAAAGCTTCAGAAATAAGGACCTCAGGCGCCGCCTTTGGAAGAACGGCTTGCTCTTCAAATCATCCACATCCATGGAATTAAGCCGCGTTCTACCCAAAGAGGATAGAAAAACTTGTCAAATACTATACAAGAGGCAAATCGGCAATCAAGCAAAGAAAATACATACCCCTGATTGACAACAAAATCAGCTGGGATTGATGACCCCTCGGAAGATGGAGTACCATCACCGGAGTCGCCGACTTTCCCAGCATCTTTAGTAAAGACGTCAGATTGACGAGGAGGAGTAGCAAGCTTGGCCGGATTACTCTTAACATTACGAGGCAGATCTCCCAAAACCACAAAAGGGTCGCCCGAGTCAGAACTTTAGGTATGCCTCTTCTGGCCTTGCGCCTACAAAAAGAAAGATGTGAGCAGCCGACTTATAATCAAACTATTACAAAAAGCCGGACATAGAGAATACCGGCTGATTAGGAACCTTGCACTTCTTGCTCGTTTCATCCTTGGAAGGAGAAACTCGGGCCTCTACCTCTTCATTGTCCTCCGAGTCATTCTATAAGAAGAAAAGAAAGTGAAAAGACATAGCCAGAATCAAAAAGAAAACAAAGATATACTTACCGTGTTACTCTCACTTTCCCAACCTTCATCCTCCTCCTCCTCTTCTTCAGACTCAAGATCTTGACCCGCAGCCCAAAAGTCGAAATCATCCTCAAAAGAAGAGGACGTAAGATTAAAATCTTAGACAACAAGATGGTAAGTAGAAGGCCAAAGGAAAAGACGTACTGGGGGAGCCGGGTTGCCTTGATAAAATGGGGCAAGACCATCTTCTTTAAGGTCTTCAATCTTCTCGGCAACAAACTTCTTACAATAAGTCGCCAGAGTGACAGAGGTCAACTCCTTTTGTGCAAAGCACATCAGATCTCCTCTCCCGTTGTACTTGCACATAAGCCGATCCCTGATACTAAGAGGTTGAACCTTCCAACCTACCCAACACCGGACCAGATCTTTGCCGGCTAGTCCTTGGGCTAATAAAGCCTTGAGCTGAGCAATGAGCGGCTTGTTCTTCTTCACCATCTTATCCGTGGGGGAAAGATTCAAACCATCATGAAATACGAGCCGGTTTTCACGAAAGCCAGGCAAAGTATTCTCACCATCAGGCACCTTCACGGTGCAGTAGAAATATGACCTTTGCCAATCTTTAACTGTGTTGGCTGGTCTAGGAGCTAGAAAAATCGTATTGGCACGCTTCTGAATAGTGATGCCTCCACATTCCAAAGCCTGGCCACCACTCTATTCAGTCTGCTGCTTGCAGTAATAAAACTCGGAAAAAAGACCGAGAGATGGTATCCTCTGCAGATAAACCTCACAGAAGGCTTGAAAGTGACAGATATTGAGCAAAGAATTGACGCTGAAATCTTGTGGATGCAACTTATAATTGTGCAACACACTTCTGAAAAATCTGGACCCGGGAGGCCGAAATGCCCGAGTCACATGATCCGCAAAGACAATGACTTCGCCCTTTTTAGGCGCTGGCCGACTTTCATTGCCAGGAAGACACCATTTTATCTCTTCTTGAGAAGGAAGGAGGCATTCCTCCTCTAATTCCTTCAACTTCTTTTCGGTGAAAAAACTCGGCCCCGAATTGGCCTCTGAGGTGTTCTTATTGACGGGGGCCCGACTTCGACCAACTGTTGCCTTCCCACCCCAGGACGGGGCACTGGCTTTAACCATGACAGGTGACTCGGATCTAAACGAGTAAAGAAATCATTAAAGGCGGCAATCTAACTATGAACATAGAACAAGAGTCAGCACCGGCTAAAAAACTACAAAGACGGGAGAAAGCCGGCTTATATTTGCACAAACAGATTCTGTAATCTACCCGAAAACGGACAGATCTAACAAAACCTAAAAATAGGTTAAAAACAGATCTACAAAAAGGCTGTAAAAAAGCGGTGAAGAGATACATCGCAGCAAATAGCTCGCGATGGGATTGTGCATCATGTAAAACACCTAGAGTGCAAAGAACTTATCAACGCACATGCACTACACATCTATCGTTATCAGAAACTAATCTATGGAAAATCTTGAGGCGCTATGGTAATGGCAACGAGCGAAGAGTTCATAAAGACGAGATGAATCGAAGCATACCTAGACGACGCGTGGGAGTGGCCCAGCCTGAGAACATCTGTCGCTGGCTCCAAGGTCCGACGGCTCGAAGAACGGCGATGAGTAACTTCACGCTCATATTCTGGCTCGAGGAAGAAGAAGAAGAAGAAGAAGAAGAAGAGAAAGGGGAATGAGATAAAGACCCAACGGGCAGAGGGGAGCCCGTATTTATAAGGGAAAACGGCTTGAAACCCAAGCCGCCGCGCACTGATGGCTAACGGCATGAAATCCCTCGATTTTCGGAGAAAATCTAACAGAGCATTGATTGCGCTGCCACAATCGGGATAAAATTGTTCGAATAAGAAAATTACAATAATATTAGCAATAATGGAAATCGGATTCAGCCGACTAACCAAGCAAATCAATATGAGTCGTCGTCAGCTCCCTGAAGCACAAGCCGGCGTCAGTTCCCCGAAGCACAAGCCGACATAACATTTCTTGAAGATTCAAGTCGGTTCAACTATAAGAGCCGACACTGTGAAGATCAATCAAGCAACTGAAAGATTGCCATGAAGACTAAAGCATCATACCCCACATTAGATCGTAACCCTCTGGACCGGATTATACATGAAGGCCCACGAAGACAAGACCCAGCCCAGAGGAAGACGCGCCAAGGAAACAAGCTTGAAGACCAAGAAGGAATTCGACTTACCTTGTATAATGCATAGCGTATTTTGTAAAGCAGATATAGAATAGGATTACACCTCAATTAGGAATCGGATCTGTGGACTCTTGGACTCGGCACCTTTATAAGCCGATGGTTCGGGGCGTTAGGACCAACTCTCAACTCAATACACAAACCACCAACGCATGACTCGTAAACTAGACCTCCCCGAGACACAAGTTACGAGCCGGCAAACCCTTGTAATACAAAAACCGTCTAGTCCTTTCGACAAGACGGAAACCCCTCAATAATAAGAAGCAGGAATAGAACTTTACCTCTAGAACAAAGAGGGGCCGAAACCTGGGTAAATCGCCGAGTACCGTGTCTATGTCGACTCTCTCCTTGATATCACCTCGCAACAAAGGCCTCACTACAAGTTCGATGACTTGGACATCTGTTGTGTTAACCCCAGGACATAACCCTTTATCTTTTCATGAATATATTTGTGTTCTTGATCCTACCTATGATTTGTATGCACCTATTATGGTCCAGAACCGGCGATCCCGATGGTGACATCATGGGACACTAAAGGGGATGGACTATAATTTGAGGATTCCATGTATCCATATATTTTAATGCGTTGTTCCGGTGCTCTTTGACAGGAGCACCTTAATCTCCATAAGTTCCTTTTGGCCTCGTTAGTAGCGGGATGGTAGCACAAAAGATGTTGTGCAAAGTTCTTATTGCAAGCACGCACAACTACCTTGGGATACACGCCTAATGTTTGATATTTTCGTAGATGATCATTAATTTTCTGTGTGCTTTGACCCATGTCAGTTACATGTTGTCTATCATCCATGCAGCGCCCAACAATCCATTCCCCTAACCTACAGTGTTTTAATCCCGCTGGTTACAAGTTGCTTTACTTTTGTTATTTTACTTTCGTTGCTTTTCCAGCACTATTTTCGTTGCCACCATCACTTCTATATCAACGGTGCTACTAATACCTCGTTACCAAGCAAGTATCTTTGAGGTGCCATTGAATTGACAACTCAACTATTAAAGCTTATAAATATTCTTTGGCTCCCCATGTGTCGAATCAATAAATTGGGTTATCTTACCTGCGAAGACTTTTGCGATCCCCTACACTTGTGGGTCATCAAGACTATTTTCTAGCGCCGTTGCTAGGGAGCATAGCTTTATTTACAAGTCTACATGGAGTTACTTTGCTTGTTGCAATTTATCTGCTATGGGTAAGAAAGGAGACCCCAAGGTTCCGATCTTACCATCCACTACAAGAAAAGGTACTGTTCTTAGCATTAGTGCTACAATTGATTCACCTTCCGTTATAAGTAAGTTTTCTTCACCACCACATGTCGCTTCTGCTGAACCTGGTAATATGTCTGATTCTTTTGATGATGCTGCTACTACTTTTGATGAAACTGGTTCACTTAGTCATTTTATTTAATCTCAGATTGCCAAGGCTGCAAGACTGCCTTAACCTTCTTATTTCCCTGATCTGAGTGGCCTCAAGGAAAGAATTCTTGAAGATGATTATATTGATCTTGATGATGATTTGTGTAGAGAGCTTGCAGAGTGTGATGACTCTGATCATGATGCTGTGAAGAAGCTTCTTAAAAAGCATGCTATGAAGAACAAGTTTTCTCCTAATCTCGAATTTGCTACATCTCCTATTTGCATTAAAGGCTGATTTTGGATTCTTTGTTGATCTTTCACTTATATCTACATTTGAATCCGTCCCCTTTTATGGAAGCGAAAATGACGATGCTATTGCACACCTTACTAAACTCACTAAGTTGGGTGGCTTATTTACTAATGAGGACTAGAAGAGAAATTATTATGTTACTAAGATACTTCCTTTTTCTTTGAAGGAAGATGCTAAAGCATTGTATGATGCACTACCATATGCTTCTATTATTAGTCCTCAGGATTTAGCTCAATCTTTTGTTGCTATTTATTTTCCTGCTCATATGCAACATGCTACCTTACAAATAATTTATAACTTTAAATAGTTGTAGGATGAGAACCTCCCTAAAGCTTGGGGGAGGTATTGCACTTTACTCAAGGCTAGACCGGGACATGGAGTCCCTAAGGATGAATTGCTTGATATATTTTATAATGATCTAACCGATGAATCTAGATCATATCTGGATAGTTGTGCTGGATGTGTTTTTAGGAAACGAACACCGGACGATGCTGAAGAATTAATGGGCAAGATAGCCAAGAACCATGATGATTGGTCCGTTCCTGAAACACCTCCACCACCAAAGAAGAGGGGAATGATCTTCTTGAACCCCGAAGATTACCTAGAAGCTAAGAAGTCTATAAAGAGGTATTAAAGATGAAGATGTGAAGAATCTACCTCATATTGAAAAACTTTCTGAGCCTACCACTCACCCTCCCATGGTAAAGGTACACTCTCTTTTAGATTTCAATGCAAGTGACATTCCTCATGGTAAGCCTCCTGATCAATGTTTAGATGAGCTTGATAATTTTATTGTCAAGCAAAGTCACTTTAATGAGAGGATTCTGAGTCGGTTGCATGATAATTCCCTTGCTATCAAAAGTTTTCTTGATTTTTTAAGTAGAACTATTAATGATGTTAAAGGTCTTGCTAAGCATTTTCATATGGTTCAAACTCAGCTTGAACAAATTTCCAATGTGCAAAAATATTTTCTTGCTAAAAATTCCAAACAAGATGATATACAGGCTTACGAGATTAAGACTCGAGGTGAGACACATACTCAAGACCCTCTCTATCCAGAGGGGCATCCAAAGAGAGTCGAGCAAGATTCTCAAATGAGGGTACAAGACGTCGTCAGCTCCCCGAAGATGAAGAAAAAAAAAGAAGAAGAAACACAAGGAAGCTGACAATTCAAATGATCCCATAATTGATGAATAACCTATTGTTGATCCTAATAGTATATCTACTTCTGATGCTAAGACTAAAGATAATGAGAAGAATGATCCTCCAGAAGTACAAGAAGAAGAAGCACCTGATAAGCGCAAGAGATATACTAGAGAAGACTTCATTGCAAGAAAACATGGGAAGGAGAAAGAACCATGGGTACAAAGACCAATGCCCTTTCCAAGTAAGTCTCCCAAAACTAAAGAAGAAGAGCACTATAATAAATTTTGTGAATGAATGAAATCTCTTTTTCTTAAAATTCCTTTGACTGGTGCTATTAAGTTTCCTCCTTACTCGAGGTATATGAAAGATATTGTTAATAGTAAAAGAAAAGTTCCTAATGAGGAAATATCTACTATGCTTGCTAATTACTCTTTTAGTGGCAGGATTCCTGAGAAGCTTGGTGATCCAGGTATACCCACCATTCCTTTCTCCATAAAGAATAACTATGTCAGAACTTCTTTATGTGACCTTGGTGCAGGAGTGAGTGTTATGCCTTTTTCTATTTATAAGAGACTTTGTTTAGACAAACTAATCCCTACAGATATCTCTCTCCAAATGGCTGGCAATTCAACAATTTTTCCTATTGGTATTGGCGAAGATGTTCCTGTTGAGGATGTTAATTGCCTAATCCTTACTGATTTTGTTGTGCTTGACATGCCCGAGGATGGGAGAATGTCTATTATTCTTGGAAGACCTTTTCTTAACACCCCAGGTGCTATTATTGATTGCAATAAAGGAAAGGTTACCTTCAATGTTAATGAAAAGGAAGACACGGTATATTTTCCGAAGAAGATTGATAAAAGGCATGGCCTTAATTCTATTGAGAATATTGAAACCGTGAAGATCGGAGATTGGGATTTCACCCTACATGTGCACCACAAATACAAAACTATTATAGTGGGGACAATGTCCATTAAAATAAAGGTACAATGAATGCTTTACAAGAGGTGAAACTTTTTGCTTTATATACAACTTTCTTGGTAGTAAGACTAGATCGACATTACTAACAAACTTGTTTTATATAAGTAAAAAGGGAAGGTTATTATGTTTTCATTTCCTTTTTATTTCATTCTCCTTGTTGTACCTAAGTTATATGTTTTTGAGACTTCATCAGTTTAACCACTGTTTTCAGCTTTCCGAAGGTTTTGCAGCTTTCTCCATTTCAATTATTTTTCAAAAATGAAGTTGTCATAAATATTCCGGAAGAATTAAAATAAAATTTTCCATCAAAATGTGACCAGAAGGCATCTGGGGATGACCAGGGGGTCCACCCCTGGTCCAGAAGGCCAGGTGGCACGGCCTGGCCCTGACCACGCCAGGGGCCGCCTAGGTCTAACAGACCCCCTTTCCGGGTTTGTCTTCTTCCTCTCTCTCTCCTTTCACTAAAAAATCCCGAGTTTGTTGCTGGAACCCGAGTTCTTGGTGTTCTTGGCTGCGATTTTTGATCTCCTTCAACAGCCCATTATTTCTGCTGAGATTTTGGGCATTTGATCCTTGGTATGTGACTCCTCCACTCCTCCAATTAGAAGTTTGAATGGTATACTTATTTGTGAGTATTTTGGAGTTCTTGGTGGCTGTTCATATAAGCTTGCATGCATGTTTAGAAATTTATTTTTGAAGTTTTAATGCAAGTATAGGACTTGGGAAAGTGAGTAGAGTAGTTTGCCTCAACTCATTTTTCTTATTTATCACTTCTTGTAACTTGTTAAAAATTTCAGAAATATGTATGTTTGGAAAATCTAGAGGATGGCTTGGTGGAAGAAAATCCGAGCCCACGGACAGAGTAACTAGAGCTGCAACATCACCTTCTAGTGAAAGGGTGAGCTACAATGACAATATTGTGCCTCCGGGGTTGCTCTACGAGACCGACTCGGTGCATGCGATGACATACCCGTGTTCGGAATTTCTTCCGGTGGCAGGTATAAAGGATGAATTCGATAACTTTTGTGCAGCTGCAGGTTTGACGCGTCTTGTTACACATCAAGTGCCACAATATCCCACACTCACCTACTATTTTTTCAACTGGTTTAGATTCAATGATGTAGCTTCTATTGTTGAATTTAGAATATATGATGAAGTTTTGACTATGTCGTTGGCAGAATTTTGTCAAGTTTAAGGTGTGGAATGTTGGGAAGACGAGCAAGATGAAAACGCAACCCTCCGAGCTGAAAGCCCTCTTCAATTCTCTATGAAGCGAGAACCTGAGAGAGATTCATCGGGGGAAGATTTCTAGCATCTTATTCCCCCACATCAGGTATTTCGCATATTATATTGCTCGAAGGGTGTCAGCTCGTGGGATCACGAGAAAAATTACAGCTCCAGATATAGCTATCTTGGCTGCCGCCCTCGAGGGGAATGACACGTATACCATTGGTGCTTTGATTGGTCGCCACCTTGTCACCAATGTTGAAAAGGGTCCTCACTATGGTGGCATTTATGCCATACTTATTGTTGAGCATATTCACCGAGATATACGTGTAGATGATCACCCTCTTCCATTTTCACTCTTTGATCGTAATGCTATGAAGAGGCATGAATTCGTTACTAGGAATTCTGATCTTGATAACCTTGTTTATGTGATGAAGTTCAGAGAAACCACTACTCGTGATATCCGTATACCTCAACCACTCTTGTTTGATTTTACTAGCAGTAACGGATGGTCCTTCACTTCGACTCAGCTGGACGATTTCGTGGTTCAGCAACAGTTCCATAACACCATGGAGGGGGATGCTCCCGAGGAAGAGGAGCGAGAGGAGATTCCGCCTCCCTAGGAGGAACCTGTTGCCCGATGGGGCTAGGGATCTTCTTCTTGGAGCACGGAGCCTTCCACCTAGGAGGACGGTAGGACGTTGTTCTTCATACCTGCTTACCAGTATGACCCATGGAACTACAACTATTCCAAAGCCGGAGGGATCTCCTGCGGCCCGCAGTAGTCAAGCCCGACTTAGGCCAAAAGCGTAAATTTGAGGGAGTACGTACCCTTCTCCCCTTTCATTGTATCATCCATGTTTTTCATTTTAATCTTTTTAGAGTTTTTGCCTATTCTCCTTTGTTCTTTCTTAATTTGCAAAAAACAACAAAAAGATTTATCTTTTCTTTTGCTTTCGATTAACCTTTGAAAAAACACAAAAAGATTCCCTTTCTCTCTTTATTTTGCTTTGTTTGCAGAGTTAAGCTCACGTCCATGGTTGCAATTGCACTTGATTATATGTTTCGACGTTCGATCGTCCAAGTGACGAGGCAATAAGGATGAAGATCAAAGGAAGGGATGCAACAAGGAAATCCGGTATGAACTCTATTTGTTTCTACTTTTTTGCATATGCATGTACTTATGATCTAGAGACTAGCTTGTAGCGACATGGTGACATGTTTACAATGCATTAACATTAGTTCATGCTTTCTTTGTGACTAGTCTCAAATAGCTGGAGTGCATAATGTGTTATTGAAATGATTTGCATGTATTGGATTGTTCATGGTTTGGCATATTGAAGTGGTATTTCCCTTCAGAGAATTTTTGGATTGAATTGGCACATGCGTACACATGTTTATGACTAGGAGTCTATCAAACCTTGATGATCTATTTATTTCAAAGTAGTCATATCACTTTCATACCCGATTCAATGTTGCTTTGTTTCTCTGCATGATTATGATGGTTATTGCTCTCTAGTTGTTTGCTTCCCCGTCTTTTACTAGCCTTCACCTGTACTAAGCGGACTGACTGCTTGTGCATCCAAAATCCTTGAAACCAGTCAGGCCTTATGAGTCCACTATACCTCCCTTTATATGGTATTTACCGGCCATCATAACGAAGACTTTCTTGTACCATCTCTAAACTATTCAAATGCACTTCCCTTTTTTTATCTGTACAAGCTCATGGAGTGTTAAGGGAAATCAATATATTCCATGCTAAAAATGTTTTACTCCTTCACAAAAGTTTAATCTAGTAAAATTTATGTGGGAGAGGCCGGTCTTAAGAATGCCCAGTTCTCATTTGTTCCACAATTTATAAAAACTTGCACTTTCCCCTCCATACTTGATGATAGAATGAAATGGAACTTATGTTGGCCAAAGACTGCTAAGGACTGGTGGAAGGATACTTACAATTTTTCCTTACATACTTGAGGCAGGATGAAGGGCACCATGCAATCATTGCTAGCCATAGACCGTATATGATTGATGGATAGGAAACACAAGTGTAGGCATATCACAAAAAGCATGGGAACCGCCATTAATATGGTTGGTATGGAAGATATTGAAAACCTTTACCGTTACCGTTGACTGGAATGTTACACTCCCAAAAAAGAATTTTATCTCTGTTTTCAAAACCACGAGCTCTGGTACCTGTTTAGTCTTTGCTTCCAGCCACGAGGTTTCAACCTTGCCATCAAAAGCCTCGGTTCGAGAGTCTCCACCTTCTTCTACAAAGCACCAACTATTGAGAGCATAATTGTCATTCTGAGTGTAATGTGCATTGTCCCAAAGTACCACATTGTCTTCTACATGATTGTGATATTGCTCATTCTGAAATATTTATTTCTAGTCTCCTTTTAAACTCTGAAGGTGCTTCTGCATATCTGTTTTGCTTCACTCATGGGGGCAAGTGAGATACCACTTTATTACGTTCAAGTCATGTGCATTGTGATCTTATCATGATTTTCAGTTGCATATTATTTATCCTTAGTTGTTTGAGAGATTTTCATAAGATTGAAGGATTGCTTTGTGCATTGTCTTTGTAGCATTGTTCTAACACTTGCTACACTTGTTCGTAGTACATGCTTATATACATCTTATGAAGCAGAAAAGTTTGTCAAAGTTTTCTTTGTTGCTTTCAGTTTGTTGAACTGAATTGCTTGAGGACAAGCAAATAGCTAAGCTTGGGGGAGTCGATGCGTCTCAAACGTATCAACTTTTCCAAACACTTTCGCTATTGTTTTGGCCTCACTCTTGCATGATTTTCACGAAACTAACCCGGACTGACGTTCTTTTCAGCAGAGCTGCCTGTATGGTTTTCGCATGTGCAGGAAAAATAGATTTTAGGTACCTCAGAAAATCCAGGAAAAAATATAGAAAATTCACGCAACCGGATGGACCTGGAGCCAAAAGATAGGCCGTAGGGGGGCCACCCCTGGCCCAGGCGGCTAGGTGGCGCGGCCTCGCCCCTGGCCTTGCTAGGAGGCCGCCTGGGTGGGGTCCACCTCCCCTGGTGCCCTACTTTGGTTCCTATTTTTACCCGTAATGAGAAAATACCAGAAAAGATGTCGATATCCCAATTCTCGTTGCAGATCCGCCGCCACATCCGTTCTTCTCCAGGAGAGCTAATCTGGAGGTTGTTTTCGCCTCCGGTGAGGGGAAATCGTCGCCATCGTCATCACCATCGCCAATACATCACCTTTCCATGTCTCCCCCTTTCATGTGTGAGTAATTCCCTGATGTGGGCGAAGGGGATGGTAGGGATTGGATGAGTTAGATCATGTAATAGTTCGTCAAATTGTTGGGGGCATGTTGCCTATCATCTAATATGGTGTTGATCATCTTTGCTACTACTTGTTGCTCTTCATGCTTGTCACTTTGGTCTCGAGTGCCATGATTTCAGATCTGAACCATTTTATGTTTTCGCGAATATATTTGTGTTCTTGATCCTATCTATGAGTTGTATGCACCTATTATGGTCCAGAACCGGCGATCCCAATGGTAAAAGCTTGGGACACCAAAGGGGATGGACTATAATTTGAGGATTCCATGTATCCATTGGTTGTTCATGCTTTTTTCTGTTGCTCTTTGACAGGAGCACCTTAATCTCTGTGACGCCTCCAAAATCAGACCGTGTACAGTAATCATACACGCAAGGTACACGATCGAGATTAGGGACTCACTTTGAGATATCACAACACAACTCTACAAATAAAATAATAAAATCTGTGTTATACAAGCCAGGGGCCACGAGGGCTCGAATACAACAGCTCGAGAGCACAAAGTTAGAGGAAGCAATAGTATCTGAGTACAGACAAAAGAATACAAGGTTTCCTTAATAAGGCTAGCACAAATAACAACAGATCAAAAAGGCGAGGCGTCCTGCCTGGGAACCTCCAAACTACTCCTGGTCGAGGGGGAACTCCACGTCGTAGTAGGCATCGGGGGTCTTCATGTTGCGGTGGTTGACATCGGGGATCTCCTGCTCCTAGACTCCAAGGCTCCAACGTCGACTACAGCGGCCGATCAGGAAAAACAAAATGGGGGGAATAAAGCAAAGGTGAGTATCTAGCATACCCGCGAGTCTTACGTCCGCTACTAAGCATTTATGCATTTGTATCAAATGGAAAGGGGAGGCTGTATATAGTGGACTGCAAGGTAGAAAACAGAATAAGGGGAAGAAGCTAGGCCTATCGAAGACTAGCATCCTCTGACGTGTCTTGAAGCATGAGAAGAGAAACAGCCAACAGTTCAATAGCATGAATGTAATAACAATGGAGCAGAAGTTCTTGCAGCATTGTATAATAGTAAGTTGTAATAATTAATAATAATAATGCCTCCGAGTTCCCTTCCTCGACTCCCTACGAGGAAGAAGACCCGGAACCATACAGTTTAATAGTAGTAGTTTGTAGTGGTAAGATCCAACTTCAGCATAAAGCGTCCTGTTACCGTGGACACGACTATTCGAATAGATTAATCTTCCCTGCAGGGGTGCACTGGCGTGACTCTATGACGCTCGGATCTCCAGGGTGGCGTACACCTTGTTAGGGAACACCCCACCAAAGCTATCCGAGACAAAGTAGCCCATCCTTCGGCAATCAACAGAGAGGTCATCCGCCGGACTATATCCTATGTATGCTAGGCTTTGGACCCTAACCCGAACGTACTCCTGCACGGTGCGTGACTGGCCGGTGAAGCAAAATCAAGGCAAATAAAAATACACCGCTCGAGCAAGAGAAGACAACACCACTTCCCGGCAATCATCCCGCGATACTGCTGACGTCTGAAGACCCTCGAACGAGACTACGATGCAGGGGAGCCCACACTCCTCGTCCCACGTGTAGGTAGTGGGTACAAGCCAAAAAGGCTACTCAAGACATCCGCTGAACCATTTAGCATTTTAATTAACCTGCGTGACAACAGTTATCGTTGCCTCGACTTAACTGACCCGCGGACAACGACAGCAGTCAGGGCCACCAGTACATCGGTGCCTGTCATGTTGTCCCACCAAGTCTCTGCAGTTACCAACAAGGCGAACCGTCTCCTTACCTTGTCTCGCGTGTGCTCTTGGTAGAGCTCGACTTTTCATGGTTTGGTAACTCTCGCGAGATACGAGAAGGGGCCAAGCACGACAGTAACGTTGGTCGTACCCTCCCTGTCGTTCCCGACGCAATACCGCTCGCGGGCACCGTTGGGTCGCCCGACTTCTTACCTTTAAGGACAACCGTTGCTCAGGTACCTAGAGCGGCTATACAAAGTCAACAATGAGTGGAGGTACGAGGATTACTCCTCGGTAGCTCCACTTGAAGGTGGCTCGGCAGAGCCGGGCTAGGGGTCCTTAGGCGGTGTCTGCATTGTACCGTACATGTTGTAGTTATAATAAGACGTATCCGCGTCACACCCCTGAGTGGTCACGGCCCTGCTATCTCATGCATCTGTTTGTATATGCTTGTTGTGTATTTGCTGTTTCTTCCCACCCTTAATCTCCGGTAGACCCTGCTGCTGCCGTCGACTACACAACTGCTGAGTACGACTACTTCGTCGACGACCCTACTTCTACCGTCGAGCTTCCAGGCAAGCAGAGCCATTCTCTTCCCCAGATATCGCCTATCTTTCCGTACATTTCTTGCATAGGCATTGTTACTGCTGCTGCTACGATTACAATCCTATTCAATTGCATAGCCTGTTTTTGTCGCCCATTGATGTACCTTCCTTTAATCCTATGCTCCCTATTATTACTTATGCATTATTCAGCAGTAAACCCTGCCCATTGTTAGCTAGTTTTAGAATAGAGGGCCGTGATCACTCTGGGAGTGATCGCGGGAACGATATATTACAATTGCAACAGGTACGGATCAATGCAGACGCCCTAGGGAACCTACAATGGCGAGACTCTGCCGAGTCGCTTCGAGTTTGGCTTACGAGTGGAATGGACTCGTATTTCACTCTCGTCGGCTCAGTAGCGTAGCATCACCGGGATGATATGAGGTTTACCTCTTTAGTTCATTCCGCTGATGTCTCTGTCAAACCTCTTTAAGTGTGCCATCGAGGGTGATACCTCCTGGTTTCACTTAATGGTAGGAACTCGAACAACCTGGTGTCCTCAAAGGTAAGAAGTCGGGCGACCCAACGGTGCCCGCGAGTGGTATTGCGACGGGACGACAGGGAGGGTACGACCAGTGTACCGGTGTGCTTGGCCCCTGATCGTTGGCCGCGAGAGTTACCAAACCACAAAAGTCGAGTTCCTCCAGGAGCACACGCGAGACAAGGTAAGGAGACGGTTCACCTTGTTGGTAAGCGCAGAGACTTGGTGGGACGACAGGGCAGGCACCGATCTACTGGTGGTCCTAGCTGCTGTCGTTGTCCGCGGGTCAGTTAAGTCGAGGCAACGATAACCGTTGTCACGCAGGTTAATTAAAATGCTAAATGGTTCAATGGATGTCTTGAGTTGGCTATATGCCATGTACGCACTACCTACCCGTGGGAATTACGAGTTATGGGCTCCTCTGCTTCGTAGTGTCGTCCGAGGACTCTTCAGACGTCAGCAGTACCGTGTCCTGCGTCGGGAAGTAGTGTTGTCTTATTTTCTCGCCCGGTGGTGTCTTATTTGGATTTTCTTTAACTTCACCGGCCAGCCTCGCACCGTGCAGGAGTACGTCGGGGTTAGGGTCCAAAGCCCCGCGTACATAGGATATAGTCCGGCGGATGACCTCTCTGTTGAGTTTGAAAGATGGGCTACGGAGTGTCGGATAGCCTCGGTGGAGCGTTCCCTAACAAGGTGCCCGCCACCCTGGAGATCCGTGTGTGTAGTGTAACACAAGTGCACCCCTGCAGGGAGGATTAATCTATTCGAATAGTCGTGTCCACGGTAACAGGACGCTTTATGCTGAAGCTGGATCTTACCACTACAAACTATTATTATTAAACTGTATGGTTCCGGGTTTGCTTCCTCGCAGGGAGTCGAGGAGGGAACTCGAAGGCATTGTTAATCATTACAACTTATTATTATACAATGCTGCAGCAACTTCTGTTGCATTGTTACTTTATGTTTTATATAAACTGTTGGCTGATTCTTACCTCATGCTGCAAGACATCGTCGGAAGATGCTAGTCTTCGTTAGGCCGAGCATCTTATCCTTTCTCTGACTATCTATCTTGCAGTCCACTATATACAGCCTCCCCTTTCCATTTGATACAAATGCATAAATGCTTAGTAGCGGACGTAAGACTCGCGGGTATGCTAGATACTCACCTGCTTTATTTTCCCCTTTTATTGTTTTGCATGATCGGCCGCTGCAGTCGACGTTGGAGCCTTGGAGTCCAGGAGCAGGAGATCCCCGATGTCGACCACCGCAACATGAAGATCCCCGATGCCTTCTACGACGTCGAGTTCCCCTTTGACCAGGAGTAGTTTGGAGGTTCCCAGGCAGGAGGCCTTGCCTTTTCGATCGAGTGTTGACTTTTGTGCTAGCCTTCTTAAGGCAACCTTGTATCCTTGTGTCTGTACCCAGATACTGTTGCTTCCGCTGACTTTGTGCTCTCGAGCTGTTGTATTCGAGCCCTCGTGGCCCCTGGCTTATATTAACCAGCTTGTATTATTTTATTTGTAGAGTTGTGTTGTGATATCTCACCGTGATTCCCTGATCTCGATCGTGTACCTTGCGTGTATGATTACTGTACACGGTCTGATTTTGGGGGCGTCACAAGTTGGTATCAAAGCCGACTGCCTGTAGGACACCCCCTTCCAACTCCCTGGTCGATGTCGAGTCTAGTTTTTGTGAAACTACTTTACTAACAGTGTCGTGTGGCTTATCGGCCCACGTCGCAAGTTGGGCTGGTATTAGGATCTTTTTCTCCGTATCTTTACTCTGGCATTCTACTATCTCATCCTTTCGGATAATTTTGCTAACTCTAACATTAGGATCTCGTGGTCGCATCTACCCGGAGAGCCCTTCACCCTAGATGATCGCTTGCTTCACCCGAAGATTCTGAAGATTACGCTCCGATAAATTCCCTTGAACTTACGTGTGCGTGGCCTTGCAATCCCCTGCCACCGATAAGTCTGTATGGATAATTACATCCACTTCTCGATCTGGAAATCATAATTCCCTTGTACTTAAGCATCGAATTATTTCGATGCTCCTATCACCTGATGCCTTTGCATTCTTTCTCCTTCTGGTTGAGTGCCGATACTCACCTCAGATTCTTTGCGAACCACCCGACCTTTGGTGGATTATTATCTGAATAATCATACATGGCTTCTTCCATGTGTCGATTGGATTCACCGTGTGAAATACCATCCTTGCCCCTCGGTGATTGGTGTTATCATCGACAACCTCCCTTGACTACCTGCCAATGCAACTTGGTCGAGTATATCGTCCTCTTCTTTTCCTTGGGAAATCTATACACGTGATACTTGTGTATCATCATTTTTCTCTTCCTTTGGTCTGATTGATCAGACAATAAAATTCTCCCTTCCATTGGTCTGTTTAACCTTTCTTGTGATATAAATTATCTGAGCAGCGATGATTCCCTGCTTATGTAAACACCTCGGTGTACAACCTCGTCAGTAACCCTTGTTGCCATTGTTGATGACATCTTGGTAACCACCGGGACGAGAACTTTGCCAATTGGTCCGCCTCGTATTAACGAGCAGGAAAATGGTTCTCAATGTCCACTGCTCCTGGTACCGATGTTCTTGTCGATATAGCTGACAAGCTGTTCTCTGACTTACCTTGCAACTTGATCGCATTGTTTGTCGCCATCCTTCTAATTCTCTGTGGGCCCATAACCCACGGTTCCACAGGACCGAAACCTGACTCTTGTCATCGACCTTGTGATATTCCGTCTGATATCAGACTCGGTGATTGTGTCTGATGATCGGGGCCCCTTTCCCATCTTCCGTCATCGGCATCGAATACGTGCCTATCCGCTTAAAACTTCTCACGTTGTACTTCCCTGAGGTTAAACTCGGAAAGAATTTGTACCCCATACCCTTGAGCAACCCCATGTAATTGATCTTGTATCGATCCGACCCCCTTAAGCTTTATCTCTTCACCTGTTCGTAAGTGCGATGAAGCCCCGAAGAAAGGATGAAAAACCCAACGAGTTGCACCGATGCAGTGCAGTGAAGGCCCCAACGTGAAGGATTAATTTCTTCGAGTATGACAACCAGGACCAAAAGATTTGTTAGAAGGCGAAACCGAAACTCTACCCCTTACACTACTTTTAATTCTCGGGACGAGAATTCTTTGTAGTGGTGGAGAATTGTAACACCCTCAGAATCAGTAACAGTAATCACTACAGTGATTCCAATATTCGTGATCATTACTGTTGATGATCAAGCCACACCTTTGATCATAGCTCTGTCAGATTCTCACCCTGATAAAATTTTCAAATTAGAGTGGACTATAGATTTGCTCCAAGGAATTTTGGGAGATTATCAACCCACTTGCAAATGGTTAAGCCAAAACATCCTTAGTCATTAGAATAATCACAAGTCTATGATGATTGTGAAACCAATGTTGTGGGTTCATCAAAATTGTTTTGAAGGTTAATATAAAAATGAAATCATAGTTAAACCAACACTGTAAAACTATTAATAGTATTGCCTAGCAATCTTGGGCCATGTTAAAATAGCAATGGGTATTCTATTAAAGTGTATAGAAAGTATTATGAAATAGAAACAATAGCTTTGGGAATTATTAAATTGCCATGGAATAAAATAAACAAGTGCAAATTTTAAATGAAAAAAAATTCTAAAACCAATTTTATAAAATGCCTAAATAACAGTAAGCTATATTGAAAGTGAAATGGGATTTTATTACCATGATTAAAAATTATAAACAAATAATAACAGCGGTCAAACAGTGACATTTAATGTCTTTTAAATAAAACAAAATACTAAATGATTTTTATTAATGCCCAAACTTTTTGTGGCACTGAACTATGATGCAACCATAATTTTGGAACAAATTTTATGTTGTAGAAAAATATAAAAGACATTAAACTAATTACAAACAGAGCAAACAGAAAAGAAAAACTAAGAAAATAAAAAAAAGACTAAAAACCCGCCTATGGGCAACGGCCCACCCAGGCCCAGCCCACCCCACCTCCCTCCTCCTCTTCCCCCACCAACTCCCCACCTGCCCCCTCGCCGTGGCACAGCCATGGCGATGGAGGCCGCTGCTGGACCCCTCCCTCACCTGCTCTACCACCCCCCGTTGGAGATAAGGCCGACCACCTGCCCCCCTTGACCCCCTGCTCACCTCAGTCATCTTCCCCCCCCCCCCACTCACTTCTCCCTCGCTTCGCTCTGGAGACCGGCGGAGTGCGGCCGTGGGCGCGTCGGCGATTCTGGCGCGGCCACCCTCCTCCTGAGACCATGCGAGCACGTCCGGGAGCTTGGCCATGCTCCTCCAGGTCGCCCCGCACGTTGATTTGAGCCAGGACGTTACCCTTCGCCGGAATCTGTCGCCGCCTTCCACCACAGCCGCCGCTCCCCGCCGGAAGTTCCCGCCACCACCCGCTGCCCCGCGCCACCAGACCACGTCAACGAGCTCCGTGGTGAGCTCTCACGCCGATTCCCCTCTCCCCTTCGTTGTTTTAGCCACCGCAGCCGCCTCCATATGCTAACCCGACGCCGCCGTCCACCATGGCCGGTCCGAGCCGTGGTCGCGCCTGACCTCGTGTTCTGCCGCGCCTTGAGCAACCTTGGCGCGCGCTGCGCCCCACCGGGAACCTGCCTGGCCGCCCTCGCCGCCCCTCTCCGGAAGCCGCTCCGTCCATCGCAGGCTGTCTCCCAATGGCTCACCGCCGGCGACGACGTGGGTGGTTAACCTATGGGTTTAACAAACCCCTTCCCCCTAGTGAGACCATTACATGTGGGCCCAACCTTGTTAACTACTTCTGTTTTGGATTAAATAAAAATTAACCTTTATAGTCATTGACATGTGGGCCTAGAAACTTAAGGTAATCACAAGATTAATTTAAATGATAACTAATACTGGTGTGCATGACATGTGGACCCTACTATGATTTATATTAAATAAATTGAATCTTATTATATGTCTCCATGACACATGGGGCCCACTGGTCAGTTTGACCAATCAAACACTCCTCTGTATGATAGGTTGGCCACCCCTGTCAGTGGCACTGTTCTGGATAATTTCTCTGATTATTAATAAAAGAAAATAGAAAATGGATTTAAAATGATTTAAACTTAGAAAAATAATATCTTTTAAACCGTAATTCAGATTAAAAAACTTTATACATGAAAGTTGATCAAAAAAATACGTAGAATACGAATACGCTATACGTATGTCTATCACACCCCTCTAACACAACGAACATCGGACAGTCCCTCCTCCGGACCGACTGTCCGATAAATTGTCCGGTACTGCTAAATTACCCAGATGAATTTATTTCGAACACGAAAGTTGTTCGGAATAGATCAACTAACCCGGATACACCACCCACACATGTGTCGGATGTCCACGACACCTCCGACATGATCCCTTCCCCCTTCGGACACCTTGTCCGGTAATTACTCGGAGCTGGCAGTTCATCCCCGGATGAATTCCCGCTCCGAGCAACGTGCATTGCACTGCGTTAGAACACCGTTAGCATTTCCTCTGTCATGTCATGCATCTGTTTGTATATGCTTGCTGTGTATTTACTATTTCTTCCCCCCCCCTTAATCTCCGGTAGACCCCGCTGCTGTCATCGACTACACAGCTGCTGAGTGCGACTACTTCGTCGACGACCCTACTTCTACCGTCAAGCTTCCAGGCAAGCAGAGACATTCTCTTCCCCAGATATCGCCTATCTTTCCGTACATTTCTTGCACTAGGCATTCTTACTGCTGCTGCTACGATTACAATCCTATTCAATTGCATAGCCTGTTTTTGTCGCCCATTGATGTACCTTCCTTTAATCCTATGCTGCCTATTATTACTTATGCATTATTCAGCAGTAAACCCTGCGCATTTTTAGCTAGTTTTAGAATAGAGGGTCGTGATCACTCTGGGAGTGATCGCGGGAACGATATATTACAACTGCAACAGGTACGGATCAATGCAGACGCCCTAGGGAACCTACAATGGCGAGACTCTGCCGAGTCGCTTCGAGTTTGGCTTATGAGTGGAATGGACTCGTATTTCCCTCTCGTCGGCTCAGTAGCGTAGCATCACCGGGATGATATGAGGTTTACCTCTTTAGTTCATTCCGCTGATGTCTCTGTCAAACCTCTTTAAGTGTGCCATCGAGGGTGATACCTCCTGGTTTCACTTAATGGTAGGAACTTGAACAACCTGGTGTCCTCAAAGGAAAGAAGTTGGGCGACCCAACGGTGCCCGCGAGTGGTATTGCGACGGGACGACAGGGAGGGTACGACCAGTGTACCGGTGTGCTTGGCCCCTGATCGCTGGCCGCGAGAGTTACCAAACCACGAAATTCGACCTCCTCCAGGAGCACACGCGAGACAAGGTAAGGAGACGGTTCACCTTGTTGGTAAGCGCAGAGACTTGGTGGGACGACAGGGCAGGCACCGATGTACTGGTGTTCCTGGCTGCTATTGTTTTCCGCGGGTCGGTTAAGTCGAGGCAACAATAACGGTTGTCATGCAGGTTAATTAAAATGCTAAATGGTTCAATGGATGTCTTGAGTTGGCTATATGCCATGTACGCACTACCTACCCGTGGGAATTACGAGTTATGGGCTCCTCTGCTTCGTAGTGTCATCCGAGGACTCTTCAGACGTCAGCAGTACCTCGGCCTGCGCCGGGAAGTGGTGTTGTCTTATTTGCTCGCGCGGTGGTGTCTTATTTGGATTTTCTTTAACTTCACCGACCAGCCTCGCACCGTGCAGGAGTACGTCGGGGTTAGGGTCCAAAGCCCCGTGTACATAGGATATAGTCCTACGGATGACCTCTCTGTTGAGTTTGAAAGATGGGCTACGGAGTGTCAGATAGCCTCGATGGAGCGTTCCCTAACAAGGTGCCCGCCACCCTGAAGATCCGTGCGTGTAGTGTAACACAAGTGCACCCCTGCAGGGAAGATTAATCTATTCGAATAGCCGTGTCCACGGTAACAGGACGCTTTATGCTGAAGCTGGATCTTACCACTACAAACTATTATTATTAAACTGTATGGTTCCGGGTTTGCTTCCTCGCAGGGGAGTCGAGGAGGGAACTCGGAGGCATTGTTAATCATTACAACTTATTATTATACAATGCCGCAACAACTTCTGCTGCATTGTTAATTTATGCTTTATATAAACTGTTGGCTGATTCTTACATCATGCTGCAAGACATCGTCGGAAGATGCTAGTCTTCGTTAGGCCTAGCTTCTTATCCTTGCTCTGACTTTCTATCTTGCAGTCCACTATATACAACCTCCCCTTTCCATTTGATACAAATGCATAAATGCTTAGTAGCGGACGTAAGACTCGCGGGTATGCTAGATACTCACCTGCTTTATTTTCCCCTTTTATTGTTTTGCATGATCGGCCGCTGCAGTCGACGTTGGAGCCTTGGAGTCCAGGAGCAGGAGATCCCCGATGTCGACCACCGCAACATGAAGATCCCCGATGCCTTCTACGACGTCGAGTTCCCCTTTGACCAGGACTAGTTTGGAGGTTCCCAGGCAGGAGGCCTTGCCTTTTCGATCAAGTGTTGATTTTTGTGCTAGCCTTCTTAAGCAAACCTTGTATCCTTGTGTCTGTACCCAGATACTATTGCTTCCGCTGACTTTGTGCTCTCGAGCTGTTGTATTCAAGCCCTCGTGGCCCCTGGCTTGTATTAACCATCTTGTATTATTTTATTTGTAGAGTTGTGTTGTGATATCTCACCGTGAGTCCCTGATCTCGATCGTGTACCTTGCGTGTATGATTACTGTACACGGTCTGATTTTGGGGGCGTCACAATATCGGACTGAATATCATAAGGTAGAGGACTCATGAATTGCATAAGAGGTCAAGCAAGAGGAATAACCTCGAGAACATAAAGGTACAAGAGAGTCAGGTGTCGATCCTGTGGAACGGTGGGTTATGGGCCCACATTGAATAAGGGTGGTGACAAAATAATGCGATCAAGTTGCAAGGTAAGTAAGAGAACAGCTTGTTAGCTATGTCGGCAACAACGTTGGTACGAAGGGCGAGGGACGAAGAGAACCATCTTCCTGCTTGTTAAGACGAGGCGTGCCAATTGGCAAAGTTCTTATCCATCGGTGGTCACCGAAAGGTCATCTACAATAGTAACAGGATGTACGGACAAGGTAGTACACCGAAGTGTTTACATAAGCAGAGTATTATCACTGCTCGGATAAGTTATATTATATAAATGGGAAACAGACCAATGGAAAGGAAAATGTGATTATACACAAGCAGTAGGTGTATATCCTTCCCAAGGGAAAGTAGAGCACGATATACATGACCAATTTTGTATTGGCAGGGAGTCAAAGGAGGTTGTCGATGATAACACAAATCATCGAGGGGCGAGGATGGTATTTCACACGATGAATCCAATTAACACTTGGAAGAGGCAAAAATGCTGATGATGACCACGACACTTTATGTCGGGAGATTTCAAGAGAATGTGATCGAATAGCAACCTCACCAAACAAAATGGGGGTGGAGCAAAAGGTAAGTGGTGTTCTTGGTTGACGACAACCTAGAACCATGAAATGGCTATGACAGGGATAGGTCTTGTTTCATCAAGATTCATAAGATGTAGTGCAAAGGCATGATATCCTCGAGATACCAGGAGTAATACTCGAAGGTATAATGGCAGATCATAGGTGCAGTAGAATTTCCAGCTAGGGGACAATTACTTTTACCAGAAGCTTTCATGATAAGTTCTACATAGTATCCATGGGCATGAACACAAGTTCAAGGTCGACTCCCACATCTTCAATGCATAGCCTTTCATTCACTTCTCGTTGTCGATTAATTTGTACCGTTCAGAAATGTATTTGGCATAACACCAGTAGAGTATGACCCGTAGAGGTTCATGGGTTCACACAGATGGATGAAGCATAGATACAACCCATAGGGACATTTTACGAATCTATACAACAAACAATAGGAAATAAGTTATACAAGTTTGAAAGCAGAAGGCTGATGAAACGGACCACATGATACCGTTCTCCAAAGACATTTCGTATCAGGGGAAGCTCGTCAATTATTTAGGACACAAGGGGATGACAGGTAACAACCCCCCCAAAAAGGTCAGACGGCGTACAGAGAGTCCGGGGTGAGTATTGGTACTCAACCATAAGAAGAAAGAATACAAAGGCATCGGATGATAGAAGCATCTGGATATTTTGATGCTTAAGTACAAAGGAATTATGATTTCCATAACGGTGTATCAGATTCAGATACATCGATCAAACATGGATAAGTTGAATATAAGCTTGACGTTGAATCAATTCAGGTTTGATTTACCGAGATCCAGCTCATGTCTGGAATGACGTCTGAGCCGGAAGAATGAATTCATAAGGATCAACAGATGATTGTGTGCACTAGCACACACGATGATTCAACAGATCAGAATGTCAATGCCAAGGGAGGTCATCAAAGTCTACAAGACAAACGGGATTAATCATAGTGCAAGAAGGTAAGAAGAATCTCCAAAGCAGTAGGCTGCCGAGGATTGTCGCGAGATCGAATAGTATTTCAAAGTATTTTGGGAATCACAGAAACAACTTAGGATGAACAGATCCTCGATAAATGTGAGGAATTATCCGTAGGGTGAAAAGGAGCTGCAAGGCAGTAGGAACAAAGGATTCCCGAGACAACGGAAAGTATTTCGATGCATCTTGTGAACACAAGAGCAAATGGGATTGAATGGATGAACAAAAGGTGTATGTGGTTATACATACGGACTTATCGATGGCAGGGAATTGTTAAGGCGATCGGCACCTATGGTTTCAGGAGTTTTATCGGAGAGTAATCTTCGGCATATTCTCGTGAAGTAAGCGATCATCTGTAATGAGGGGCTCTCCGGGAGGAAGTAGTCACGAGAACCTAAAGTCAGTGTTAGCAAAATCTTTAACCCGAAAAGAAGAGAGAGTAGAGTCCCAGAGTAAAGGTACGGAGAAAAGGATCCTAATACCACCCAGTTGGCGATGTGGGCCGATAAGCCACACGACACAGTTAGTAAAGTAGTTTTGCAAGGACTAGACTCGACTTCGACCAAGGAGTTGGAAGGGGTGTCCTACAGGCAGTCGGCTCTGATACCAACTTGTGACGCCCCCAAAATAAGACCGTGTACAGTAATCATACCCACAAGGTACACGATCGAGATTAGGGACTCACGGTGAGATATCACAACACAACTATACAAATAAAATAATACAAGTTGTTTAATACAAGCCAGGGGACACGAGGGCTCGAATATAACAGCTCGAGAGCACAAAGTTAGCGGAAGTAATAGTATCTGAGTACAGACACAAGAATACAAGGTTGCCTTAAGAAGGCTAGCACAAATAACAACAGATCAAAAGGCGAGGCCTCCTGCCTGGGAACCTCCAAACTACTCCTGGTCGAGGGGGAACTCCACGTCGTAGTAGGCATCGGGGGTCTTCATGTTGCGGTGGTCGACATCGGGGATCTCCTGCTCCTAGACTCCAAGGCTCCAACGTCGACTGCAGCGGCCGATCAAGCAAAACAAAAAAGGGGGAATAAAGCAAAGGTGAGTATCTAGCATACCCGCGATTCTTACGTCCGCTACTAAGCATTTATGCATTTGTATCAAATGGAAAGGGGAGGCTTTATATAGTGGACTGCAAGGTAGAAATTAGAATAAGGGGAAGAAACTAGGCCTATCGAAGACTAGCATCTTCTGACTTGTCTTGCAGCATGAGAAGAGAAACAGCCAACAGTTCAATAGCATGAATGTAATAACAATGGAACAGAAGTTGCTGCAGCATTGTATAATAGTAAGTTGTAAGAATTAATAATAATAATGCCTCCAAGTTCCCTTCCTCGACTCCCTGCGAGGAAGAAGACCCGGAACCATACAGTTTAATAGTAGTAGTTTGTAGTGGTAAAATCCATCTTCAGCATAAAGCGTCCTGTTACCGTGGACATGGCTATTCGAATAGATTAATCTTCCCTGCAGGGGTGCACTGGCGTGTCTCTACGACGCTCGGATCTCCAGGGTGGCATACACCTTGTTAGGGAACACCCCACCGAAGCTATCCGACACAAAGTAGCCCATCCTTCGGCAATCAACAGAGAGGTCATCCGCCAGACTATATCCTATGTACGCCGGGCTTTGGACCCTCACCCGAACGTACTCCTGCACAGTGCGTGACTGGCCGGTAAAGAAAAATCAAAGAAAATACAAATAGACCGCTCGAGCAAGAGAAGACAACACCACTTCCCGGAAATCAGCCCGCGATACTGCTGACGTCTGAAGACCCTCGAACGAGACTACGATGCAGGGGAGCCAACACTTCTCGTCCCACGTGTAGGTAGTGCGTACAAGACAAAAAGGCTACTCAAGACATCCGCCGAACCATTTAGCATTTTAATTAACCTGCGTGACAACCGTTATTGTTGCCTCGACTTAACTGACCCGCGGACAACGACAGCCGTCAGGGCCACCAGTAAATCGGTGCCTGCCTTGTCGTCCCACCAAGTCTCTGCCGTTACCAACAAGGCGAACTGTCTCCTTACCTTGTCTCGCGTGTGCTCTTGGTAGAGCTTGACTTTTCGTGGTTTGGTAACTCTCGCGAGATACGAGCAGGGTGCCAAGCACGCCAGTAACGTCGGTCGTACCCTCCATGTCGTTCCCGACGCAATACCGCTCGCGGGCACCGTTGGGTCACCCGACTTCTTACCTTTAAGGACAACCGTTGATCAGGTACCTAGAGCAGCTATACAGAGTCAACAACGAGTGGAGGTACGAGGATTACTCCTCGGTAGCTCCACTTGAAGGTGGCTCGGCAGAGCCGGGCTAGGGGGCCTTAGGCGGTGTCTGCATTGTACCGTACATGTTGCAGTTATAATAAGACGTATCCGCGTCACTCCCCTGAGTGGTCACGTCCCTGCTATCTAATCCTAGCTAAAAAAGCGCAGGGCTCACTGCTGAATATAATATATTTTTATAAGGCAACATAATATAAAGGAAGGTACATCAAGGGGCGACAAAAACATGCTATGCAATTGAATATGATTGTAATCGTAGCAGCAGTAGTAACAATGCCTAGTGCAAGAAATGTACGGAAAGATAGGCGATATCTGGGGAAGAGAATAGCTCTGCTTGCCTGGTAGCTCGACGGTAGGGGTAGGGTTGTCGACGAAGTAGTCGTACCCAGCAGCGGTGTAGTCGGCGGTAGCAACGTGGTCTACCGGAGAAAAAAGGGGGGGAGAAACAGTAAATACAAAGCAATCATAGCAAACAGATGAATAGCATGACGTATGCAATGTTAACGGTGTTCTAACGCAGTGCAATGCATGTTGCATGGAGCAGGAATCCATCCGGGGATGAACTTCCAGCTTTGGGTGATTACTGGACAGGGTGTCCGGAGGGGGATGGGATCATGCCGGAGGTGTCGTGGACATCCGAAAAACGTGTGGACGGTGTAACCATGTTAGTTGAGCTATTCTGAACAACTTTTGTGCTCAGAATAAATTCATCCGGATACTTTAACAGTACCGGACAAATCATCGGACAGACGGTCCGGAGGGGGATGGTTCGATGTTCGATTCGTTAGAGGGGTGTGGTTGGTATATGGATAGCATATCCGTATTCTTTATATTTTTCTGATCAATTTTCATGTATAAAGTTTTTTAATCTGACTTACGATTTAAAAGTTATTCAAATTCAAAGTTTAAATCATTTTAAATCAATTTCTGGATTTTCTTTTATTAATAAAACCAAACATTATCCAGAGAGGGGTTGACTGGTCAAACCTGACCAATGGGTCCCACTGGTCAGCCTCTCTTATTTATAAAATGATTTAATTTAACCAAACATAGGGCCGCGACCAAGCCAGGCCGCACGCAGCAACGGCGGCGAGCACCACGGGAGCTCGTGCTCCCGGCCATGGAGAACAGCGGGTGTCGCGGGCACCTACGGCGAAAACGGCGAAGGAATGGGGGATTGGGGGGGGAGGTTGCTCATGGGGAGTCAACAGGGCGACCAGGGGCTGGGGGGGGGGGGGGGACTCGATGGATCCGTAAGGGGGCGGGGTGGAGTACATCACGGCGAGCGCTGGCGGAGGCCAACGAGCGGGTTCTTCGGATGCGCCGGCTCGAGAGCGCCCCTCCTCATGTGCGCCGAGAATGAAGAAGAAGGCGACGTCGTGCAGCTCCTGGACGGCTTCGCAATGCTCATGGGGCCTCGAAGCTTGGCAATGGCTTCGATGCGACGATGGCAGGACCCGATGTGTGCTTGTGTGCCAGAAGCGGCGCGAGGAAGGAGGAAAATGGAGGCTAGGGTTCAGGGAGGGTCGCAGAGAGGCTCCCCCCTGTGAACATAGGAAGGGGATGAGTGAGGGGGCTGGGCCGTGGTGGGCCGGGGTGGGGTCTGGCCAGCCCAGTTAGGTGGGTTGTGCCCATAGGTGTAGGTTAGATTAGTTTTCGTTTTACTTTTTTTTTATTGTTTCTATTCTATTTTAGTTATTTTATATACTTTGGTATTTTTGTAAAATATGTAATAGGTTCCATAATTAGTGTTATGCTCCATATCAGTGCTACAAAAAGTTTGGGGCATTTATAAATTCATTTGCCATTTTGTTTTATTTAAAAGGGATCAAATACTACTATTTTACTATTGTTTTTATTTATTTACAATATGAAAATATTTTAATAAATCCCCAATTCAATTTTAATAAGGCCTACTGATTATTAGGCATTTAACGAAATTGGTTTCATCATTTTTAGAGAAACTTTATTTTATCACTTTGTTTTATTATCATGAAAAAGGGATTTTGGATTTTGATTTGAACCATGATGAGCAAGGCATAGTTGGCACATTGGTGTTAATATCAACCATCATGATTTTGGATATGATCAAATGCAAAGTTGATCAAGGCATGATTAGCAACAGTAATGATCATTATCAACAGTGATTACTATAGTGTGACTCCAAGGGTGTTACAATCTCCATAAGTTCCTTTTGGCCCCGTTGGTAGCGGGATTGTAGGACAAAATATGTTTTGCAAAGTTCTTATTGCAAGCACGCACAACTACCTTGGGATGCATGCCTAATGTTTGATATTTTCCTAGATGATCATTACTTTTCAGTGTGCCTTTCCGCATGTCAATTACATGTTATCTCTCATCCATGAAGCTCCCAACCATCCATTCCCCTAGCCTACAGTGTTTTAATCCTGCTGGTTACAAGTTTCATTACTTTTGATGTTTTACTTTCGTTGCTTTGCCACCACTATTTCCGTTGCAACCATCACTTCCATATCACAGTTGCTATAAATACCTCGTTGCCAAGCAAGTATATTTCAGGGGCGGTTGAATTGACAACTCAACTATTAAAGCTTATAAATATTCTTTGGCTCCCCTTGTGTCGAATCAATAAATTGGGTTATCTTACCCGCGAAGACTGTTGCGATCCCTACACTTGTGGGTCATCAAGGTCCGGCCCCACTAGGCGGGTCCCTAGCGAGGCCTCCCCCTGGCCTGCGCCAAGTGGCCGCCTGGGAGGGGGGACACCCCCCCCTCCAGATCTCCTTTGGTCTTCTGGATGCTTCTGGACTGCTGATTTTTTATATGTTTTTTCTGGATTTTTTCGAGCACTTTAAATATTGGGAAATACCTGCAATGCACAGAAAACAGCAGAGAGAAACTGACACTGGGGCACTGAGTTAGTAGGTTAGTCCGAATATGTGGAAAAAGGTATGAAAGTGTAGCAAAAAATGTAGCAAAGTCACCATAATAGCATGGAACAAGCAGAAATTATAGATATGTTTGGGAAGTATCAACATCCCCAAGCTTAATTTCTGCTCGTCCTCGAGTAGCTAAATGATAACAAAGATAATTTATGTGGTGATTTTTAAAGTACAACAAGCAAGATATGTGATTCAAGTCAAGTCAATAACAAGAAAGTGTCTAGATCTAGTATTAAAACTAGCAAAGTAAGGACATAAAGGTGCAACAGCTCTCGTTGTCCGTGACTCAAATGTCTCCAAATGGTGTTTGCGTGCAAGAAGTGGGAGATGGGTTTAGAGCATAAAACTACTATATAGTTAAATTGAGAAATCAATCTACTGAAACTTTACACTTGGTCTCCTTTGCAATCTTATTATGACTCATCCCCATACCACTAGTCAGGCACAAGTCAAACTAATCCTCACCCTTTCGACTTTGAGCACTCATGCAATGAATGAGCGCACGCAAGATATGATGGCACTTAGGATGGCGAATAGAATAATGATAGGGAAGGTAAACAAAAAAGGTGTGAAAGGCTCACAGCAATGAGGACAATCATAGGCGAGAGAAAGCCAAATAATAGATATGATGTGAGGAGTAGGGATTGCCTTGCAACAGATGCACATGAGAGCTATGGAAAGCTCTCCAGTGGAACTAGTGGGGGTGCATCCAACTTGCTTGCTCAAGATGACCTACAACTCACTTGAGGAGGCTCAACATTGGAATATACATGCCAAGTTCTATAGTGTGAGGATCCCCACATAGTTATGCATGAATGATATGAAAATCTCTATGGAGTACAAAAAAACTTTGGAGTACGAGTGTGGATCTTTCAATAGGAATAGAAGTGTTGCCCCCTTTCTCTCTCTTTTTTTTACTATTTTTTGTATTTTTGTGGCCTCGTTGGCTCTTTCTATTTATCTCTTATTTGTCCTCTTTGGCATCTTTTAATTTGTCCTCTTTTGGGATCTTTTATTTTGTCCTCTTTGGGATTTGTTCCTCACTTTAAGGGCAACAGTCTATATTTTACAAGGATATACAAGATATCACACTTTATAAGAAGTACGCAACATAAAGAAAACTGAAAACTATCATGATGTATGCAAATGTATGCCTCTGGTAGTGTAGAAGGATGTGCTATGATACTAGCGCGTCATGTAGCAATTATAAGGGCAAGGCCCAATACCATGCGGCTCCTCGATCAAGCAAAAGCATTAATGACATGAAGATCAAGTCATGAGATGATGGATGTTGCATGGCAATGTAACTCGGAAACGCTATGGAAATGCCTTGATAGTTAGGTATGGTGGTTGTTTTGAGGAAGGATATAATGAGATTTATGATGATAGAGAATATCATGCCAAGGGTTTGGATGCACCGGCAAAGTTTGCACCAACTCTCAAGATGAGAAAGGGGAATGCACGGTACCAAAGAGGCTAGCAAAATATGGATGGTGTAAGTGCCAACAATTGAATACTCACATTAGTCAAAGGAACTCATTCACTTATTATCGGTAACTTTCTATCTAATTAGGAGGTTCACAAATATACAAGTACCCCGAGGAGGAGTGTATGGTGGTTTGGTTATCCTTGTGCATCCTCGACCCATGGTACGCGAGGGTACTCTATATATTACAACCCCTCCAGAGGTTAGCCATGCATCTAGTAGCTAGAGTTCTCAACTTAAAAAAATTAGTTTTCGAAAATGTACACGGATTTCCCAAAATACAAAACCTATCACTAATAGGCTTGAGCTCTTGACACATAGAAGTCCAAACATTACTCAAATCAATACCTCAAAATATTTCATGTTACTACTATACTTAAATAAGAACCTCAATTACCTACTCAAGTCAAGACCCACAACTCAGTGCAACAGGCCAACTCTCTAAACAAGATAAGTATGCAAACTAAAGAGATTTCAAAAAGAAACAACCTAAATAAAAGCTCTTTAAAAAGATAAGCATGAAAACAAGAGCTAAGCATGATAGTAGCTACGAAAAGATAAAGAACACACAATCAAAGATAAGCATGAAAACTATGTTGTGTTCTAGGGTGAAGTGGAGCGTGTTTTCTCTCCCAAACAATGTAGGTTAGGGTACAACTTGTTATGAACAGTAAAAAAATAAACAAATGAAAAATAAAATAGCGAGACGCCCCAAGCATAACACATAACATATGAAGTGATGAAAATATAGCGTGGAGAAGAACGAACTGATGATTGTTGATGGAGAAGGGGATGCACGGGGGCATCCCCAAGCTTAGGCGCTTGATTATCCTTGAATATTTCTTGGGGTGCATGGGGGCATCCCCAATCTTGAGTTTTTGACACTCCTGGATCTTCTTTCATCATCTTCCTTCGCACGCTTGAAAACACCCTTCATATGAAACTCATCATAAGCTGATTAGAGTGGTTAGTACCCATAATAAAAATAATTTTCCTCTACTAGAAATAAAGATTTTCATGAAGATTTACTGTTTCTCAAGATTTCCAAAAAGTTTTTACAAATAAAAATCAAGATTAAGGTTTGCAAAATGGTGAAAATGCAAAACAAGGCAGAACCTGGGAAAAACAGACCAGCAGGTAGTAAATAATTTTTTAGGGGAACTTATGCAAGTCAAATCAAAAAACTCAGAACATATGGCATAAATTTAATTATATAAAGCATCCTGTAAAAAATCATATCAAAAAGATGATCTGGTGATTTTAGGCGAATTTTTCCGTCAAGCACAAAAAACTGTTTTCTGGACAGCATGTCACAACTTTTGATTTTTCTTGCAATCGGAGGCTAAACTTGGCACAAAGCTTGAAAATAAAGATACAATTATGTTGCTACAGTAGTAGCAAGCATCAATACCACTAAAAATGAAAGTAAAAACATTTTGGGTTGCCTCCTAATAAGTGTTTTCTTTTATACCTTTTAGCTAGGCATGATGCCAGAAGATCAAGTTTTATCAATATCAAAGGAATAGCTTGCTCGTGTAATGGACTCAAGTGGTAACTTCGTCTTCTTTCTAGGGAAATGTTCCTTTCCTTTCTTGAGAGGAAATTGGAATCTAATTGTAGGGCCCGATATGCGGTACTGTTCCAGATCTAGATGTTTCCATCCAGATCCGGGGACGAAGCACATATCGGTCCCACCACGACATATGACGAAGTCATATACCCCGGATTTCCAACATGATATCACAACATTACAGATACAAGGATACAACATCTCATACAATCAGCATACAACTGCCTTAAATACAATACATCAGCGGAAGATACATGTCTGAGTACAGACTACAATCAAATGCCTAGTGGCAAAAGAAAATCATCGATCCCCATAACCACACGGGTCCAGGCCCTCCGCCGGGATCCGCCTAACTAGTCGTCGTCGAGTCTCCACGTGAAACGTCGATCACCATACCTGTTGTCGATCAAGAACCCTGAAAAGAGTTTGGGGGTAGTATCATGAGTACAGAGGTACTCAGCATCCAACTGTAGTGGTCATCTGACCCAGCAAGGACTTCATCACTCGTCATTCTAGGACAACTCGTAGTTTACGGTAAGGAAAGGGTAAGTGGTGAGGTTGCTGCCGCACTAGCATTTATGAAGTGACTAACGATCTAGAGAGTAAGATAAGAAGCCAAGCATTCGATGAGGAATCGCCTCCAACAAGTCTTGCTATCAACTACTACGCAAACATAACACCTATCCTATCCTTTTCCTCCTCTTCGCATCCCGACGAAGAAGAAGCAGACAAGGCACACACACGTTGATCAAGTTATATTAGGATTATCTCAGTTGTTGTTGTCTATGAACAAGGAGTAGGTCTCAAGTCGTCCATAACCGTGGACACGGCTTCTCGAAAATATTTAACCCTGCAGGGGTGTACCAACTTCCCATTACAAGGCTCCGCACGCACGCCCATCTCTCTCAGTTTCTACCCATCACAGGCAGCCATTTTATGATTTAGTCCCGAGAGATCCGAAACGACAGGTCCCTCTAACTAACAACGAACAAATCCGGGTGGCCCCCGGGGAGTCGACACCCAATCCAAAAGTCGGCCACCCTCTCGGATCGGACTCTTCCGTATGGCTAAGGTCGGGGTTAGCCTCACCTATATAATAGGGGACTTCCCTAGCTCACCAGTGTGGACCAACAAAGGAACTATGTCTCTGTTGGCCCGAGTTGTTTTAAAACCACTGGCTGCAAACCAGTTATGCATGCGGTTTCAAATGGTAAATCAGCTTGGGCCACCTCTAGAAATGTTTGAAGCTAGGTAGGTAAGGAAAGGGGACCCCATAAAATCTGACACGCGGTTAGGCACGCTCAGTCTTAAAACCAATACCCGGAACTCGGGTCCTAGGTGACTCGAATGGAATAAAGCGTCGGGGCGGGATAGCCTAGACCTTCCATCCTTCGTCGAATATAGTCAACATTATAATAATCATATCGTCAACAACAATAATAATAATGTGATATCCCCAACCAAGGAGTAACAGGGTAACATCGTAGCATCCTAAGCATGCATACTAAGCAGGGGCTGAGCAACGAGCAATAGTAACATAGCTGTACAACGTTTGCTGGGAGGGGACATGGCTGTATCGGTTTGAAAGAGGCTATAAACATGTGGTAGGATCAAACATCGAACCTAACCTAGACTAGCATGCAAACCGCTGGTTGAAATAGAATGGATCATAAGTATTGTATAGTCCTTGCCTGTTGATAAGTCGGATTCCGAAGGTGTAGTCGATCGCACTCTCGCATCGTCTCCGAGAGGTACCCGCGGAAGCACACAAGAGGATAAACACTAGAAAGCAATCAACGAGCAAGCATCTACTACTACGAAGCAAACACGAGCAAGCATCAACAAGAAGCAACACGAGACATCGCACCTACCGTCGAGAGCGATTACCAATAATTTAAGTGGAGTACTCGTCACACACGACGATACCGCATATTTAGAGAGGTTCAAGTTGTTTAGCTACAAGTGATCAACCAACGGTTATTAACATGGCAAGGCACCCAAGCATGGCATGTCACACAATCATGGCAAAAGGTTAAGCACAAAGTAAACTACCTATACTAGTCAAGTTAAGCGAGGCAACACCCTAAACATGGCATAACACTAAGTGCCTCACGATGATTAAAGGATTTGGTACTGTTATGCCCTAAACCATATTTTAGGTTGGTTAACAGCAGCAAACAATATCATAAACACAAAGTACACGAAAAACTAATCAAGTTACATATAAACAACACCCCAAACGGAGTTACGGTTAAAAAGATACAAGCAAAACAAGTTACGGGCACAATCTGCCAACATCAGGAAGCACACTTTAGAGCATTGCATAAACGGGGTAATGAGTGCAAACATGCTCACAAATGACATGCAATTAAAGTAGACATGGCAGGGAAGGCATGGCAAAAAGAATCAAGCAAAAAGACATCACGGATCAAAAGATATTAAGCAAACAACATGGCAGAAACTATTACTTTTATGCTGTATAAACAGGGGTATAACTATATGCAAAAGTGCAGAAACATGACATAGAAATACATGGGCATGAAGTAGACATGATGCTTAACAATATGCAATTGGAATCACTCAATTCCGATAAACGGTCGCGACACACTCGTCGACCGAAGTTGCAACAAAATATAAATAGCAGCACACTAACAGCAGGGTAGCTACTTTGGAGCAAGATACAATCAACATGCAGCAAGAAAATATGACATGTGAAGACATGGAACTGAATTATAAACAATGCTTAACAGGATGCAAAAGGATTCAATCAATTCCGACAAACGGTTGCGAAGCAATCGTCGCCTGAAGTTGCAATAAAATAACAGTTCAGCAACAACAGCACAGCTAACGATCTGGTACCCACTTCGACGCAGAATTAAATTATCTAGCCGGCCTCAAACGGAAAAACTTTCTACATACGAACGCTAGAGCACGCAAAACTGAGCAATTCATCTTTTTGGCGCAACACGATCCGAGCTACGGTTTGATCGCAAATCGACTCGCAAAAATGAATCAGCAGCATAGCATAACCATACTTAGCAGAAATTTAGAAAAAGGTAAATACTGGGAGAAAAAAAAAGGGAAGCCCACCATGGGCCGAGGCCCATCAGGCCAGCCGTCAAGGGGCGGCTTGACTGGGGCCTACTGGCGCTGGGCCGCGGCTGCAGGCCGGCCCACCTTGCCCTGGTGGTTGGAGGCACAGCGGCCGTTCCCGAGCCGAGCAGCGGCAATGGCGGCTGACCGCGCCGGCGTCGAGCGGCGAGGCGAGGAGGCTGCGAGGGCGGCTCCGGTCGAGGAGGACGCCGGCGGAGGAGGCCCAGGGGCGCGGGGCTCTCGACGTCGTGGGAACTGGCGGCGGGGAGGCCAAGGCGGCTTCCGGCGACGGGGTCGAGCTCTGGCCATGGAGCTCGCGGCAGCGTCCATGGCGCCGGCGGCGGGCTGCGCTGCGGGAGAAAGGAGGTGAGGAGAGGGAACGGGAGAAGAGAGGAGGCGCACGAGTCGGCAGGAGCTCACCGGAGGCACGGCGTGCGGCGGCGGCCTGCTGGAGCGAGGCGGCAGAGCGTCACGGGTGCTGCGGCGGCGGATCGCGCCAGATGGGCTCGGGGGGCCCCGCGCGGCCCGGACACGATTAGTGGCTGGCTGGGGGCTACGTGGCCAGATCTGGGCCATCAGATCCCAGATCCGACGGTCTGGATCTGATGGGTGGCTAGGGTTTCGTATTTGGGGGCTTTGGACGTAAATTTCGAGCAGATCTGGGGGTGTGGCTGCAATTTTGGACTAGGGTAACCCTAGAAAGGGATGGGAGTGTGGTGGTCTTTATATAGCCCAGGTGGCTGGCAGTTTGCAAAAACATCACCCTGTTTTTCTCTCGCGCGCGCGGTGTTTACTTTTCTTCCCGCCAGGGGTCCGCAAGACCTCCGATTCGGGTAAAACTTTGAACTGCGCGATCAGCGCGTTGAGCCGGCGGCGTTCACCTCGCGCTGGAACCGTTCCGAGAACACTTTCCGGCGCGCTATAAAAATATCCCGTTTACTTATTAAACGGGGTTTTTTGTTCCGTTGGCTGCGGCTGGTCTCGTGCGGTTTTCGCGACGGTGTTCGGGTGAAACCCGGTGTCGCAAAGGTCGGGTGTCAGGGTGGCAAGGGTCGGTCTCCGTCCGATACGAGATAAGAGGGGGAAAATAATCGCCGATCGATAAATCGGGGATGCAAACACCGCAAACAAATCAGACAATCAAACAATTCACGCAGAAAACAAATTTTTTATTTTTTTGTGAAAACTGGGTTGTTACACTAATAGTCCCGTCTTTCATATGAATGATAGCACCAACGGTGCGGAGAAAAGGACGTCCCAAAATAAATGGACATGACAGATCACACTCAATGTCCATAACAAGAAAATCAACGGGAACATAATTATCATTGACAACTATAAGAACATCATCAATCCTACCTAAAGGTTTCTTTACGGAAGAATCAACAAGGCGAACACCAAAAGAACATGGATCAAAAGGTTTCAATTCAAGCATATCATACATTATTTTGGGTAGAACGGAGGCACTAGCTCCAACATCACATAAAGCAGAGAAAGAATAATTATTCATTTTATTTTGACCATAGGATCCCAACCATCTTCTAGTTTTCTACGAATAGAAACCTCTAATTTAAGCTTCTCCTCCCTATCTTTGATAAGAGCATTGGTAATATGCTAGGTGAAGGCAATGTTGAGTGAACTAGTGTGGGGGTCTTTGGCCACTCTTTGCAAAAAATTAATAACATCAGGAAGAGTGCAATTAACAAAATCAAGTTCTCTGCTATTTATCAAAGTTGTGGTGTCATCCTCCACATTTGACTTGCTTTATATTATAACAGTTTTGACATCCTCCCAAGTGTGAGGACGTTTAGGAGCAGCTTCAAACCAAAGATCTGGTTTCTTCCTCGGGAGACCATAACATGGGCATAATTAGTGTAGTCACAAGGTCTGTTACTTTTATAAGTTCCCATAGTGACAGACGCAAGCAAGAACAAAGTAAATAATTATTTTTGTGGTTTTTGGTATAAGACTCTAAAGAAAAAAAATGAAAAAGTAAACTAACAAGACTAAAAAGCGAAGGTAAAAGATAGTGTGCAACTCCCCTATCTTGTAGACTGGAGTCCCTAGCAACGACGCCAGAAATTTGCTTGATGGATGTAGATAACACCTCCTCGTTGGTCACCTCCCCTATCTTCACCGACGGAAATTTATCGCTATCTGCATCATAACTTTCCACTTGGGATAACCAACGAGGAGGTGTTATTTGCACCCATCAAGCTAAATTTCTAGCGTTGTTGTTCTTAGCTTGCTTCAAGTAGTATCCAGTATGTCTAGTTCTTTTACCTTCGGTGTTGCACTCGAGGAAAAAGTCCTCACCTTCGAACAAAGAGGTGAGAGAGTTTGAAAATTCTTGTTATAGGATTAATTATTCTCAAGTTAGAACCACCAAGAAGCAATCCACCACTATCCTTCTGAGAAACTTTTATGTCAGGATTACTTTTGGAATAAGTTTATTCTAGACACGGGAATAGGTGGGAATTTCTTGGAAGCCCCCGTTTGGGAGGTCCTTAATGTTATGGAAAATCTTGTTAGATCCCCCCCCCCCGTTGCTAACACAAAAGAGGACATTAATTTAGTTCACATTATGAGTAAACTGAGAAGATAGATATAGATATGCGAAGCATGGGTAAAATAAATGAAGTAGATCGTAGGATTCAAGGGAATTTGAATATCCTTGATAGCTCCATAATCAAAGTTAACAATACTTTGGAGACCTTTAAATCCAAGGATGATGACCCATATAGGATTGATAAGATTGAGGAAATCATTGATGCTTTAGGAACCACCTTATCCTCAATCAAAACCAAAAAGGTAGAGATCCCGACAAAGAAGGAACCCAAGTTCATTTATTTTCATAAGGTTCCCAAAACCAAAATTGATCCACCCATTGACAAGGGTAACGAAACTGTGAAGACCTTGGATGAAATACCACTCTTAAATTGAATTAGAAATGCAACTCCAATTGGCCTCACTACATTAATTTTGTTCCTAGAAGCGTTATTACTAGGCCTTTATTTGATAGTCCTCTTAAGAATAGTTGTACTATTGAAGTGCTTTTTGATGATCTTGATGATGGTTTAATCGATACAACATGATCTTCTTGCTTCATGCCTAGCTCAAAGGCATAAAAAATAACTTATTGTGAGGCAATCCAAAATGTTTTTACTTTCAGTTTTAGTGGTCTCGATGCTTGTTAGTACTATAGCAACATCATTGTATCTTTGTTTTCAAGCTTTGTGCCAAGTTTTAGCCTCCGGTGGCAAGTGAATAAAAAGTTGTGACATGCTGTCCAAAAAACAAATTATGTTTGCTTCATTGCAAAAATATTTAAAAATCACGAGATCATCTTTTTATCTGAATTTTTTTGACAATATGATCCATACAATTGGATAACTACCACCTGTTCTGAGTTTTTTTATTTTAGTTACAGAAGTACCGCGAAACAATTACGTGTTGTTCTGTTTTTCCCAGATTTTGTCATGTTTTGCGCTTCTTCAATTTTGCGAATCTTGCGCATGATTTTTCCTTGCAAAAACTTTTTAGCAATCTTGAGAAACAGTAGGACTTGTTCAAAATCTTTGTTTCCAACTAAGGCTAATAGAAATTAATTTATTTGAGGTACTAACCACTCTAATTAGTTTATGATGAGTTTCGTATGAAAGGAGTTTTCAAGTGTGCAAAGGGAGATGATGAAAGAAGATCCAGGAGTGCCCAAAGCTCGAGCTTGGGGATGCCTGATACGTCCCAAACGTATCTATACTTGTTCCTTGCTTATTTTGGTGATATTTCTATATATTTTGATGATTTTTCATATGATTTACAACATATTTTGTACTAACCTACTAATTCAGTGTCCAGTGCCAGTTTATGTCTGCTATTGTCCGTGCATTGCAGGAAAAGGTCAAAAATAAAAAGTGCTCAGAAAAATCCAGAAAAATCATATAAAAATATGCAAGAAAGAAGACTCTGGAAGCCCGAAGGAGGCCCTGAGGGGGGCCAATTGCCAGCCAGGAGACCTCCTAGCGCGGCCAGGGGGTGGCGTGCCAACTGGTTGTCATGGCCAGGGGGGCTACCCCTCAGGTCCCCCTTTGGCATATATTCACCTCTTGCTCTAAAAACCCTCAGGAGCAACCCCGTTACACGACTTCGTCCACTGTTTCGCCGCCGTCGCGATTCCGATCTCGGGATCGCCAGGAGAAGCTGTTGACGACCCAAAAGTGTAGGGGATCTATCGTATCCTTTTCGATAAGAAAGAGTGTCGAACCCAACGAGGAGAAGAAGGTATTGACAAGTGATCTTGAGATAGGAATAATTGCAAGTACTGAAAGGTAGCTTTTTATGGGTTTCCTGGTATAAGCAACAACGTAATAAATGCAAGGAAGATAAATAATGAGAAGGTTCAGCAAGTGGCCCAATCCTTTTGAACTCAAAGGATAAGCCGAAGGATCAAACTTATAAAAGATAAAATGTTCTTGAGGACACACGGGAGAGATAGGCATGTGCTTTCGCCATATTCCGTCTAGTACTATGTTTTGTGTTGATAAGTGTTGTGTGGGTGGACCTATATATGCTAGTGCACTTTATAAACTAAGATAAGTACACTCTTATGATTAAACCTCTTGCAATCATCCGCAAATACAAGAGAGAAATTAAGACAAAGCCTAACCATAGAAATAAACCTTAGGATCCAACAATCCCTCGTGCAAAAGTGTGCGAACTAGGGTTCAGGTTTCTGTCACTTCGGCAACCCACCATAAGCATACTTTATACACTATGCATTCCTCTAGGTCCTTGAAAAGGCGAAGTGTTATGTAGTCGACGTTCACACAACACCACTAGAAGAATAACTCCACAACTTAAATACCAAACAACACATATTACTTCAACATCATATGACTACTAACAACTAGACTTCTCGCATGTCCTCAAGAACTAAAGGAACTACTCACAAGACATAAAAGATATCATGATCATATGTGATAAATATATGATAAAAAATCTAGTCATAACAATACTTCTCCAACAAAACTCCATAGCATTCACCACAAAGAGTAATCAACACTAGTAGAGTAGAGGGGATGGATAGTGCATGTTACAAATTGGATTGCAATGGTGAGATGAGATGGATGAAGATGGAGATGGTGCTTGTGATGAGGATGATGTTGATGATGATCTCGATGATGCCAGTGATGATGGTGATGATGAGGACGATCTCCCCCTCTGGGAGAAGTTTTCCCCGGCGGAATCTGCCCGCCGGAAAGGTCTTTTCTTCTCTGTAGGTTTCCTCCACGGAGCGGTGGCGGGACTCCGGAAACTCTTCTATTTCTGGTGTTTTTAGGCCACAACGATGATATAGGCCAAAGGGGGCTCCTGGAGTGGGGCCCACCTCCCAGTCGGCCACCTGGCGCGACTTGAGGGGGTCCGCACCACCAGGGCACCTGAGAGCCTGGTGCCCCCCTGCGGGTGTCCTTCGGCTGGTCTACGTCAATTCTTCAGAAAGTTACGCCCCATGAATTTTAGGTCATTTGGAGATGTGTTGATAGGGTCACTTGGTGTGCACTTTTCCCCGCTCATTCCTGCGTCTGCTGTTTCGGCAACGGAAAGATGTAAACTGTGAAAAACATGCCAAAACACTATAAGAACATCATCATAACATCAAATATATCAATGAATAGAGATGAATTATGATGTAAAATAGTGATGCATTTTTGGACGTATCAACTCCCCCAATCTTAGACCTCGCTTGTCCCCAAGAGAATACTGATCTTGGTAAACCTGTCCACAAGTTTAGAGAGTGAAGTGCTGATAATAAGAATACAGACAAGAAGCGTCATAATTTCTTCTACTAAACTCAAGCATCCTCAACATCAACCTCAACTCATATGGTCATTATGAAAGAGTGATATTACTTACAATCAAAAGTAGGATCGATAAACTCGTCAAATAATGGCAAACATGTCCTTTGGTCAAAGAACAACTAATACTGTAACTTTTAACTTTTGCTCTATCCTTTATATTTTGATGAGATCAATTGAAGCTTTTGAAAGAACATGTTATTAGTCAAGAAGTGATAATGCTAACACAAAGGAAAATGTTTGATGTAGCAAAGCTCAACAAATAACTTGCTTATCTAAATGATAATGTCAGGAAATATGTAATATGGCAATTCTCGATGAAACAATATAAATGTATGCATCTTTGTTAACATAAGGTGTTTGATCTTTTGTGGGATAGAAAGAAGTAGGTTTACTGAATCAACATAAAATTAAAGGCTTAGCCCTTCGCAGAGGGAAGTCGGGAAAATTCATGTGCTGGAGCTTTGGTGGTTTTAAAATTAATAAGATTATAAAATAAGATTATTGGAGGTGCATAATTTGTCAACGAATGCTAGTAGATAGCCAATTACTTCTCATGCTGGACAAGTTTCGAGGAACGTCTCCCAAGGTGGGGACGATCACATCCCCCTCATCTCCTTTGTTTATCACTGCCAAAGTTTTCTGATTTCTCATGAACAAAGCATGAAGGAGAGTTTGTTTGTTGCTATTATCGTTTGCAAGCTGGCGCACTCATGCCAGTTCTTCCTCGTATTAGGGGTTTGCAGATTAGACATGAAATCCCGGGATAAAGTTTGTCCAGCAAAACAAGATCATGAATTACCTACTACGTTCTCATGAGCTAAAACAGAGGCAAAAAACAAGGGTATACTATTTTGGAGGTTTAAAGATAGCAGATGAATAATATACTTTAGGAGTGGTGGTGAAATACAACGAATAGGAAAGGTATATTAGACTCTTTGGAAGGTTGAGATTTAAAGGTAAGGGTCCACAAGCAGTATTACCGCTTAGTACAAGGTTTGGATAGTGAAGGCTTTAAAGATAAGACAAATGATGTTGACTTGGATGCAAAGCAGTATAAAGTCTACATTAAGAATTGTAATGAAACATCAAGTTGTCTTCCTTGTCAACATAACAGTTCAACCATAAGAACATAAAGTTTTTGGCTATGTCGCTACTAGAAAAACCCATGCTTGTTTTTATGACCAAAGCTATGTTTTCCAAGATTAAATATTTTTTTCAAGGCCATACCTGATATATAAGATCAATACTCCCATAAGAATCAGCATATAAGGTCGATTGCGTGGAGAGAATACCAAGTGCAGCGAAGAAACCAATAGACTTCTCATTAATATGCCATCATAGACAACTTCACACTCACAGATACAAGACTCTCCATAAAAGAAGTGATAGACCTTAATGCAAACACCTATTTTATAAGATAACTTCCCTAGACATGATACGACACTACTCGACCACAAAAGACAAAGATAGAGATAAAGATACCGGGCACTCCCCCAATCTTGGAACAAGCTAAGGGGATGCCATTACCCATGAAGATTTCACTCATCATCCTTGTTCTTGTTCCTCAGGTAATCCTTGGCGAAGAGCCTCCATGGTAAAGGCCCTCCTTCCACACATGATTTTCCAGTGTCCGTGATCCTGCAGTTGGCAGCTAGGCCCATACACAAAAACTTTAGTTTGTACTCACAGTTCTGGTTTTGGAGGTCATAGATGTGAACTTGGAGCTTGAACACTTTGATCTCAAGTGCGGATATTCTTGGACACACTTCTTTCATCTCCTCCTCATGTTGTTTATTCAGCTCGATGATGATGTCAAAGTTGGCCTCGACACCACGCTCGATCATCAACTTGTACTTGAAGACTTCCTGCTCCACTTCTTCCATCCTGGCCATGGTGCTCCCCTCCTTGACCGGTCCCTTCAGATCTTCTTGGTGGAGGACACCATCATCCACTCAGAGGGTCTTAGGGTGCCTCTTCACCTCCGTGAGGTAAGGGTTGATGACGTCGACGAGGAACTTGTCCTTGCCGGAACTTGGGGAAGCCATGGCACTTATGTTTTGCTGAAAGCTTCCCGGAAGCAACAGATCGAAAAGATAACACACAAAATTGTAAGATACAAAGCCGGGACGATCCGGACAAAGATATAGCAAAAATTTCTGCAACGAAAGGAAGGTAACAAGCCAAAGCGGGGTCAGAGACGGACTCCGGGTGGCCCAGGCGGCCTCCTGGCGCGGCCAGGAAGCAAGCCGCGCCACCAGGGCGCCTGGAGCCCCTGGAGCTCCTCTCTGGCTCCACTTAGGCTCTGAATTTTCCTAATTTTCCAAAAAACACGTAATACAGAACTTTTATGGATGTTCGTGAAGTATTCTTACCATATTACATACCTATTCTTATTCTTCTTCTGCTGGCATCTGAATCAGGGCTGCAACATGTTCTTCATGGGTGGTTTTGCATATTTTATCCACATCAACATTGACAGGATCTCCTGCCACGTAATGCTTTAATCTTTGCCCATTCACAACTTGAGGTTTTGTGCCTTCAAAATTGTTAATCTTTATTGCACCGGAGCATTAGACTTCTTCAATGTGGAAAGGTCCTTCCCATCTAGAACGTAATTTACCTGGACAAAACCTGAAACGAGATCTAAACAACAAAACTTTATCACCAACATAAAATTCACGTTTCAAAATTCTCTTGTCATGCCACGTCTTAACCTTTTCCTTAAACATTCTCGCGCTCTCTGAAAGTACATGTAGTCCCCATGTGTAGTTTTGGTAATTAATGACAATCCTTATGGACTAATGTTTGCATTGTGATATATATATTTAAAGGAAAGTTACATAGGCAATGCATGAAGAACATTATTCATCAACACAAATGTATCCATTGTGGCTTGGTAATGAATGATGATTCCAATAAAGCAAAAATGGCATCATGGATCTATGGATGGTTGTCCCATGGATAATGATAAGAAAAATGGATGAATTTGAAATGAATACAATCTATTGAAGATCGGATTTTGGGTCTCACGTGTTGTATACAACCTCGGATTAAGATGATTCAAAAAGCAAAGTCATTTTCCTCAACAAGACTGAGAATATTCATGTTGAACACTTGTCCATTTGAGGTCATCTTAAGGACTCAATAATTCGCGCAATATATCTGTCACGTGTCTTTTGGACTGGACACCAGTTGATCATGGAGTAAAGATGTATGTTGACCAAGAGAAATATGAAAGATTGAATTCTTGATGGTCAACACTCAATCACTAGGCATGGTAAGAATTGTCAATTGTGCTTTGAGTTCTAACCCATACGATGTAATCTATATCTTTGAGGGTTAGGTGATTTTCATGGGAATGCATCAAGAGAAATATCACAAGTGCCGATGAGATGATGACATCAAGTGTAATGGTCATCAAGATATACAAGGTCAAGTTCAAGATATGCATCTCAGAGGATTACATGCTTGAAGCTTGCGGATGATCACGTGGTGGCACATGTGAAGATGGCATATAATGTAAAGCTTTCCTCATGCCTTACGAGGAAACTAATTAAAGTCTTAACCAAGTTATGTGACCAATATTGGATGAACATCTTGAGACAAGCATGACCCCATCATGAAGCTCAAGTAGAACACTCAAGTCAAAGGTATTGTGTCGCGGATCATTGACCATCGAAAAGGATACATGCTCAAGAATGGATTTCCGGAAGCTATAGTATAGTTCTTTTATTATTCTTGAGTCATAGGGATCCCGGACTATTAAGAGGGGATCAAAGGGGTTTAGTAATGGACTTGCTCAAGTCAACAATTCCTAACTCAATTCCACTCCTATCCTTTATACCAAAAAGGGGTGATCCAAAGCCAACTCATTCCTCAAATCTTATGGCATATCCTTTACATACTTTGCACCTTACATTTTGGTTTATCTTCGGTGGTTCTCTATGTGAGCATATTGAGCTTCTCAATAGCTTTAAAATAAGCCCAAGATCATCAAAATCGGAGTTTGTATGTAAAATCTATGCACGTTTCGGTATTGAGAACCTGGTGTTTGTTTTCTGGACGGACGTCCGATCCATCGGACGTCCGAAACTTGTCAGACGTCCGATCCCCACCAAAATTATTGTGTCCAGATAGTCAATAGGGTTCACTCTTTTGAAATAAGTCCGACGGAGTTCGGACGTGTGATCCTACGGACGTCCGAAACTCAACGGATGTCCGAAACTTACACAGCCAGACTGATCCAACGGTCACTTTAACTTTTGGGCTATATATACCCTTCTACCAATCTGGTAGAGGCTTGAGCAACACATTGAAGAACACATACAAACCCTAAAAATCTCCCTCTCCTTCTCCCATACCAAATCATAGATCCCAGAGTGATTTGTGAGAGTTCTTGAGAGAGATTTCACCCATTGATAGATCCACTCCCTCTCCCTCTTTTGACCAAAGGAATTCATGATTTGAGCAAGTCTTGAGCATTTCCCCCTTGATCTTGTTACTCTTGGAGGTTGGAGACTCCTAGGCGGTAGGAGTGCTCCAGTGAGGAATCAACTTGTGATTTCCCCCCCCCCCCGGAAGTCTGTGAAGGTTTGGAGGCCGCCTCAAGGTCTACCACTAGTGGTTGGGAATCGCCTTCGTGGTGATATCTCAAGGAGAATAGGGTGATCCTTCGTGGAATTGGTGTGCCTTCGTGGTAACACCCACTCTCTCCAAACGGTGAGTAGCTTCCCTCCAAGGAAGTGAACATTGGGATACATCCTTGTCTCCGAGTCTACGATTATCTCTAACCCTAGCTCACTACTTGTGGTTTACTTTGGTCACTTGACCATGCATTCACTATATCTTGTTTTCCTCATTATATTGTGTTGACTATCATATTGTAGTGATAGGTTTAGGCCAACACATTATACTCCGCAATTCATACGTACTACTATTGTTCCATATTGTTCCTTGTGTGAATTGGTATATTGTTCTCACATATCCACATCTCGTGATATATATCTTGTGTAACTTTGTGTAACTTACTTGTGCCTACTAGTATCATTATTGTGTTCATGTTGTTTAGAATAAAGTTGTTGTTGCACTTAGTTGAGCCTAGTATATTAAGGATTTGTGCTTGTTAAAGTATCCGCTTAGTTTATTTCCGCATCCAGATATTAACAAATCCATAAAAGGTTTAAAACGCATATTCACCCCCCCTCTAGGCGACATCGTGGTCCTTTAAATTGGTATCAGAGAAAGGTCTCTCCTTATTAGGCTTCATCTCCTGGAGAGTAAGATGTCGACTAGTGGTATAGTGCACAATAACACCTTTGATTTTGATGGCACAAATTATCACGTGTGGAGAATTCGCATGCTATGTCACTTCCGGACCATGGGTCCAAATGTTTTGCAAATTGTTACTATTGGGGCTCATATTGCCAAGGATTTCCTATCTCCATCTCTTGAGTATATGCATATTGATAGTGATGCTTTGGGATCCATTCATCAAGCTATAACATTTGATGTGTTTGAGTCTATTTTGATGTGTAAGACAGCTCATGAGGCTTGGACCAAACTTGATGATGTATATGGTGGATCATATCGAGCCAATATTTTTCCCATGGAGACAATTTGGAAAGTCTCGACAAACTTATGTAATGAAGAGCACCCTATTGCCTCCACCTCCGACTACTTGGTCACATCAACATCTTCCACTTTACCAACATTTAGCTTGTCACAAGGTAATGACATGGTAAGTGGAGAAATCATGTGTGATGATGATGTCGAGATCATTATAGATGATACTCCATGTAGAAATGCTAGCATTTTAGCTTCCATGGACTTGAGCATATCTTGCACCAACTTTGGCATAGACTCTTTTGTCAATAATCCATGCATCTCATCTATAGATTCCTTGACATACTCTTGTGATGATATGCTTGATCTTCCATATTGCCATGGTAAAAATGCTTCAATTTCCTCTAGTTATTGTATGACTAACCATGTAGAGGAAACCAAGAAAAATGTGGCACACTTTATTAACGAAGATCCCTCTTGTCCGGAAAAGTCATCACCGATGCACATGTGCCTCATGGCAAGAGGCAATCATGAGGTATCCTCTTCTCTTAGTGATGATGATGATGATTGTGATGAAAATGATGTTGCCATGACCCAAAATCTCTATGAGATTGGGAAAACCCTTTGTAGGGTTAACAAGGACACATATAGGATGTTCCAAGATGTTCTTGCCTCCTTTGATAAACGTAATGATTTACTTCATGAAGTGCAAGATAAAAATGAACTACTTGAACATAATATCATTTTGGCTCATCAATCTTTGAGAGACTTGAAGTGTTCAAAAGAAGAGATTGAAGTTTCTCATTATAATCTTAAAGAGCATTTTGAGCACCTTGACCTTGGCTACAAGAACGTCAAAGGAGAGCTCACTAAACTCTCTAAGTCTCATGAGGAACTTCAAGCTACTCATGAGAAGTATCTTGGTTCTACCTCTTCCTCTCATATTGTCAATGATAATTGTACTACTAATCCTATTTTTTGTGAAGCATCAATATTGAAGGAGAATGTTGAGCTAAGTTCTCAACTTGATTTGCTAACTAGCAATTATGGGAAATTGGAAGTAATTCATGAAAAGCTCTCGAGCACTCATGAGGACCTTCTAACCTCTCATGATAGGCTAAAGTTATCCCATGAGGCTATGATCACTAAGGTAAAATCTTATGAGTCTCATGTGGACATTAGCACGGATTCTACATGAAATGCCTTGTTGTCATGTGCTAGTCCCTACAATTTATCTCTACATGATGTTGCTACATTTTGTGATGATTTGCTCATCATGCCTTGTTGCTCTAATAATGAAGCTTCTATATCCTCTAGCTCTTTTGTCAATACTATGTAGAGGAAAATAAAGAGCTCAAAGCCCAAGTCATTAGTTTGAACAAAGACTTGGAGAAGTGCTATGATGGGAAATCCACATTCAACAATATCTTGAGTGTACAAAATTTCCCTCAAGATAGGTGTGAACATGGTTTTATATCCAACAAGAATAAGTCCAAGAACAATAAGGGACAATACCAAGTCAATAATGAGGCCAACATTATTTGCTTCAAATGCAAGAAAGTTGGACACCATGTAAGGTCTTGTCCGATGAAGGAGAAGGCCTCAAGTAAGAAGCATCATGGTAAGCGGCCTCAAGAACAATCTCAAGATGAAGAAAGGCCTCTCTCCGTGATTAACCACGATAATGATGCTCATGTTGAGAAGAAAAAGAAGAAGAGAAAGGGAAGCAAATGTTGCTATAATTGTCGTAAGAAGGGACACATATCTTCATCATGTCCCAACGGTAACATCCCTAAGCCTCCAATAATAAATTATCCTTATTTACTTAGGAAGGATAATGTTGGCAATGTGTTTCCAAGTTTGTGGGTACCCAAAGTGGTTCGAAGGTGGATAAGACCATTTGGGTTGCCAAACCTATTGTGAGTAATTTCTTAGGACCCAACCTTGTTGGGGACCAACAAGATCTAACTTGATCAATAGGTGGTTGTAGAGCATTGGAGACTTGGCTACTTCATGAAGAAGAAGAAAGTAGTTTCACCACAAGTTGTGGTTAATTACTAGTCAAGTGGATTATCATCATAATCCAATGTTCCTCCTTGCGGTAACTTGTAGTTACATTGTTTACATTGAAAGTTACTAGCACCATGCATGTGTAGGTTTTGTGCCTAGCATGTGTTTGTATGTTGTGCCTCTTATTATGCTTGATTTGTGGTATTTAGCATATGTAGGTTGCAATGCACCTCATACAGTTGTGAGTGTATGTGTGTGTGTTGTTTCTAGCCTTTATTGCTTCATTAGTTGAATCTTATTTGGCTCTTTCGTGATATCAATGGATCATCACATTATGGGGGAGTGTTATGTTTACACATAACACAAACCTTGAATGTGTATATATGTGGAATACCATCTAGAATTATTTGTACAATATTATCTAGCATAGTCTATACTCACAATGTAAAATGTGCATCCATGCACAACTCCTAGAAATATCTCATAAATTGGGTCTCATTTGACACATGTGGATAATACATGAACTGTCACATTATGGGGGAGCGGTATGTTATGTGCATACCGCAATCCTTAAAGACGTGAATAAATAAAATAATTCCATTTAGAATTCATATTTGAAATTATCTTAGATCTGTGTGGCTTGCATTCTTTTGTTTGAGTATGATATTCTTGTGCGATTTTTCCATTATCTATCATAAAAATCTTAGGTGGGAAATTGTTTGATTCAATTCATTCCAATTATGGTTATGCATGGTTATCTATATAATTGGAATATTAAGAATCTCCTATACATGCATTGTGGTTAATTATAAACTCTCATCATATGCCTTATATATTGAAGTTGATCTTGCGTATCGTTGAAATCTACAACCAAGTATTATTCTAGATACCATTAAACTGGGTATTCCTTCATGTGGTAGAATTAGTAGATCATCTTCGTTTTGGACTTTGCTTCAACTTATATTTTACATCTTGCCGAGAAATCCATTTGTCTCCCAAATATTCTCCTGTGCCTTTGCTCATGTTCATATTCTTAGTTTTGTAGTCACGGGAGTTGGTTATCTCACTAGTTGTACTATCTTCTATCCACTTATAAGAGATGTAACCTTGAAAATATGTTTAATGTATATCTTTTGTGCTCATTGGTTCACTTATGATTATGATAGTGTTGGGTTTATGCGATGTATCCATATATATACATCTTTGTTATCTAGCTAGATCACCCAACTGATTAGCCAAGCGATCCCATTTTTACCAAAATCAGAAAAATTCCTACACTCTCCATATCGGACGGTCCGACATGACCTAAAAATACTACTGATACCCAGCGTCGTATTCCGGACGATCCGGGTTCGTGCCCGTACGGTCCGGGCGAAGCCCGGTCGTCCGGCCCCTTGCAGTAGTCATGTCCCCTAACAACCCGTGTCGGTCGTCCGACTTGGCGTCCGGACCGTCCGTCCACACGTTGGACTGTACGACTTGGAATCCGGACGTTCGACGTCCCCTTGTCTATAAATGTGCGGCCAAACCCTGAGCTTCCAGTAGACAGAGGCTCACCATGACATAATGGTTTGGTTCTTCTTTATTCATATGTTGAACTATGTGTGTAATCATGTGTTATTCAACACTTTGATACAATTTGGACAAAATGAATTATGGTTGATTTTATTTAAGTGTTCATCGTTTATATATTCTACTATCTAAATTATACCTTCTTGGATCTTGATATGCTAAGTGCATGCATGCTTACATATATGTGTATCTTCATGCCATGCTTGCTCTATTTTGATCCAAGATATGTAGGGGAAACTCCATCAAACCTTGACGACTAAGATGTGCATTCATATTCATATTCACATACTTAAGTGTAGTTTCCCTTTGAATTGTAGCTATGCTAACCACTCTGGACCCAATAATATTGGGGACCATATTGTACTTAAATGGTCTCACGTACATTTGAGGAATGTTGAGTGGTTGGCTTATTAATTGAGACGGTGGTGCTTTCATGAGGAACCAGGAGTCTATATATATATATATATATATATATATATACACACACACACACAGGGATTGACTATTCGTCACCCTGGATGAGGAATAGTTATTCTTCACCCCTCTCTGTTTTGTCATCAATGCACCGTAATTTTATGTTTCATAAATTTTGTCTTATTTCATACGTAAAAAGAGAACGTAAAAAAATATAATCACCATAAAATATATTTTATGTTACGTAAAATTACAAACGTAAAAATGATGGTGTAAAATATACATAAAATGTAATTTTTTTGATCTTATGATCAATGTTTTTGTTTCTTATGTCAAAATTTACGTAGTGAATCCATATTAATATAACTATTTGTATTACAAATGTAATTTTTTAAATGAAAGGCTCATAAAATTACCTCGGGTGAAGAATAAATTATTCTGTACCCTGGGTGATGAATAGCTTCACTATACACACATATATATATATACAAAAAAAATATACATATATATATATATACATATATATATTATATTTTTTGTATATATATATATACATATGTATATATATATATATAGTGTAATGTGGTCAACCTTGTGTAGGTTTCATCATGGCATGATTACTTCTTGCGAAAAGTGTGTTTCTTGCATGTTCTTACAAGGAAACTTTTGTGATATGAGGCATTTGGGAAATTGCATATAATGGGAAAGTTACCCAAAAATTAGTCATAAGGAAATTTATTGCGTATCAATTTCTCAAATGTGCTCTCATATGCAATATTGATGAAATTATAGGAACACTCTAATTTATCGAAGTATGTGCTTTCTTGATTAGAAATTCATGGTTATTCAAATGAGATAAATTTGTGCCATGTGCCATGTGCCATGTTCCATGTGTCATGTGTTATGTGTCATGTGTCATGTGTCATGTGTCACGTGTCATGTGTCATGTGCCTTGCTCTTATGATAGGATCAAACTTGTGTAACAATGGGTTCACATATGGATATCATGTCGCTATCAATTGTAACTATCTTGTATATGTGATTTTCTTTGTGTATTGCCACTTAGGAACTTATATACATAAGAAAGTTCATATACTCCCTTGTTATCATCTACCCTTTGCTGACCACTTAGTTTGTTCATTTTTGTTTCTTTGGTGGCTTCGGTAGACGGTTGTTATGTGAGTGCTTGTATGTCTTGCATATTCCTTTTGCACTCATTTGTGTTTATGTATTCCTCGTATGTTGCTACCTTATATTGATCCACACTTAAGGTTTAGCTTCTCCATGTGTTCCTTATAGAATATGTGCATTTGATTTCACTCATAACTTGTAATATGCACACATTATGGTGGTCTCATACCATATGGGTTTCTCTAGATCTTTCCTTCCATTTTGGAATTTGTTGCCAATGGGGGAGAAGTTTAGAGGGTTTAGTGGGGGTTTAGTGGTTGAGGTCATTCATGCATATCTATCAGTGTTATATATGGTTATGGCATGAATGAGCTACATATATAGAGTAAACTTCGACATGTTTAACATATGCAATGAAATTCAACTTCATTCACACATGCATATATTGTGGGGGAGTTTTATCTATATATTATGGTTCTACGAACATCAAGTTCTTGTGTAGTATTTTGATGCTAGTATAATCGGTGCGGATAACATAAAGTACCTTTGTGTTACTTTATGCTATCAAAAGAACCCAAGTATACAATTTATCCTTAGATAAGTTTCATGCTTGTTTGAATATTTATTATACAAACCCTCTTACTGAGAATGTCATCAACTACCAAAATGGGGGAGATTGAAAGTACATGTAGTCCCCATGTGTGGTTTTGGTAATTAATGACAATCCTTATGGACTAATGTTTGCATTGTGATATATATATATATATTTAAAGGAAAGTTACATAGGCAATGCATGAAGAACATTGTTCATCAACACAAATGTATCCATTATGGCTTGGTAATGAATGATGATTCCAATAAAGCAACAATGGCATCATGGATCTATGGATGGTTGTCCCATGGATAATGATAAGAAGAATGGATGAATTTGAAATGAATACGATCTATTGAATATCGGATTTTGGGTCTCACGTGTTGTATACAACCTCGGATTAAGATGATTCAAAAAGCAAAGTCATTTTCCTCAACAAGACTGAGAATATTCATGTTGAACACTTGTCCATTTGAGGTCATCTTAAGGACTCAATAATTCGCGCAATATATCTGTCACGTGTCTTTTGGACTGGACACCAGTTGATCATGGAGTAAAGATGTATGTTGACCAAGAGAAATATGAAAGATTGAATTCTTGATGGTCAACACTCAATCACTAGGCATGGTAAGAATTGTCAATTGTGCTTTGAGTTCTAACCCATACGATGTAATCTATATCTTTGAGGGTTAGGTGATTTTCATGGGAATGCATCAAGAGAAATATCACAAGTGCCGATGAGATGATGACATCAAGTGTAATGGTCATCAAGATATACAAGGTCAAGTTCAAGATATGCATCTCAGAGGATTACATGCTTGAAGCATGCGGATGATCACGTGGTGGCACATGTGAAGATGGCATATAATGTAAAGCTTTCCTCATGCCTTACGAGGAAACTAATTAAAGTCTTAACCAAGTTATGTGACCAATATTGGATGAAGATCTTGAGAGAAGCATGACCCCATCATGAAGCTCAAGTGGAACACTCAAGTCAAAGGTATTGTGTCGCGGATCATTGACCATCGAAAAGGATACATGCTCAAGAATGGATTTCCGGAAGCTATAGTATAGTTCTTTTATTATTCTTGAGTCATAGGGATCCCGCACTATTAATAGGGGATCAAAGGGGTTTACTAATGGACTTTCTCAAGTCAACAATTCCTAACTCAATTCCACTCCTATCCTTTATACCAAAAAGGGCTAATCGAAAGCCAACTCATTCCTTAAATCCTATGGCATATCCTTTACATAGTTTGCACCTTCCATTTTGGTTTATATTGAGTGGTTCTCCATGTGAGCATCTTGAGCTTCTCAATATCTTTAAAATAATCCCAAGATCATCAAAATTGGAGTTCGTATGTAAAAGTTATGCACGTTTCAGTATTGAGAGCCTGATGTTCGTTTTCTGGACGGACGTCTGATGAATTTCGGACATCCGATCCATCGGACGTCCGAAACTTTTCGGACGTTCGATCCCCACCAAAATTATTGTGTCCAGATAGTCAGTAGGGTTCACTCTTTTGACAGAAGTCCGACGGAGTTCGGACGTCCGATCCTACGGATGTCCAAAACTTACACAGCCAGACTGCCCCAACGGTCACTTTGACTGTTGGGCTATATATACTCCTCTACATATCCGGTAGAGGGTTGAGCAACACATTGAAGAACACATACAAACCCTAAAACGCTCCCTCTCCTTCCTCCCACACCAAATCATAGATCCCGGAGTGTTTTGTGAGAGTTCTTGAGAGAGATTTCACCCATTGATAGATCCACTCCCTCTCCCTCTTTTGACCAAAGGAATTCGCGATTTGAGCAAGTCTTGAGCATTTCCCCCTTGATCTTGTTACTCTTGGAGGTTGGAGACTCCTATGCGGTAGGAGTGCTCCGGTGAGGAATCAACTTGTGATTTTCCTCCCAGAAAGTCTGTGGAGGTTTGGAGGCCGCCTCAAGGTCTACCACTAGTGGTTGGGAATCGCCTTCGTGCTGATATCTCATGGAGAATAGGGTGAGCCTTCGTGGAATTGGTGTGCCTTCGTGGTAACACCCACTCTCTCCAAACGGTGAGTAGCTTCCCTCCAAGGAAGTGAATGTGACGCCCCCAAAATCAGACCGTGTACAGTAATCATACACGCAAGGTACACGATCGAGATCAGGGACTCACGGTGAGATATCACAACACAACTCTACAAAAAAATAATAGAAGTTATTTAATACAAGTCAGGGGCCACGAGGGCTCGAATACAACAGCTCGAGAGCACAAAGTCGGCGGAAGCAAATAGTATCTGAGTACAGACACAAGGTACACATGATCTGCCTTAAGAAGGCTAGCACAAAAACAACAGATCGAAAAGGCGAGGCCTCCTGCCTGGGATCCACCGAACTACTCCTGGTCAACGGGGAACTCGACGTCGTAGTAGGCGCCTCCGGGGTACTCCTTCTCCTGGGCTCCAACGTCGGCTGCAGCGGCCGATCAGACAAAACAGTAAAGGAAATAAAGAAGGTGAGTATCTAGTATACCCGCGAGTCTTACGTCCGCCACTAAGCATTATGCAATGTATCAACGGAAAGAAGAGGTTGTATATAGTGGACGGCAAGATAGAAATCAGAATAAGGGTAAGAAGCTAGGCCTATCGAAGACTAGCATCTTCCGACGATGTCTTGCAGCATGAGGTAAGAATCAGCCAACAGTTTATATAAAGCATAAAGTAACAATGCAGCAGAAGTTGCTGCAGCATTGTATAATAATAAGTTGTTATAACAAACAATGCCTCCGAGTTCACCTCCTCGACATCCCCGCGAGGAAGAAAACCCGGAACCATACAGTTTAATAATAATAGTTTGTAGTGGTAAGATCCAGCTTCAGCATAAAGCGTCATGTTACCGTGGACACGGCTATTCGAATAGATTAATCTTCCCTGCAGGGGTGCACTTGTGTTACGCTACACGCACAGATCTCCAGGGTGGCAGGAACCTTGTTAGGGAACGCTCCACCGAGGCTATCCGACACTTCATAGCCCATCTTTCAAACTCAACAGAGAGGCCATCCGCCGGTCTAAATCCTAAGTCATCAGGGCCTTGGACCCCAACCCTGACGTACTCCTGCACGGTGCGTGGGTGGCCGGGAAGCCGTAACAAAAACAACACAGCTCGAGCCAAGAAGACAGCGCACTTCCCGGCAATCAGCCCGCGGTACTGCTGACGTCTGAAGAGTCCTCGGACGACACGATAAAGCAGAGGAGCCCATAAACTCGTAATTCCCACGGGTAGGTAGTGCGTACATGGCATATAGCCAACTCAAGACATTCACTGAACCATTTAACATTTTAATTAACATGCGTGACAACCTTTATCGTTGCCTCGACTTAACTGACCCGCGGACAACGACAGCAGCCAGGACCACCAGTACATCGGTGCCTGCCCCGTCGTCCCACCAAGTCACTGTGGTTACCAACAAGGTGAACCGTCTCCTTACCTTGTCTCGCGTGTGCTCCTGGAGGAGCTCGACTTTCGTGGTTTTGTAACTCTCGCAGCCAACGATCAGGGGCCAAGCACACCGGTACACTGGTCGTACCCTCCCTGTCGTCCCGTCGCAATACCACTCGCGGGCACCGTTGGGTCGCCCGACTTCTTACCTTTAAGGACACCAGTTGGTTCGAGTGCCTACCATTAAGTGAAACCAGGAGGTATCACCCTCGATGGCACACTTAAAGAGGTTTGACAGAGATATCAGCGGAATGAACTAAAGAGGTAAACCTCATATCATCTCGGTGATGCTACGCTACTGAGTCGACGAGAGTGAAATACGAGTCCATTCCACTTGTAAGCCAAACTCGAAGCTACTCGGCAGAGTCTCGCCGTTGTAGGTTCCCTAGGGCGCCTGCATTGATCCGTACCTGTTGCAGTTGTAATATATCATTCCTGCGATCACTCCCAGAGTGATCACGGCCCGCTATTCTAAACCTAACTAACAATGCGCAGGGTTTACTGCTGAATAATGCATAACTAATAATAGGCAGCATAGGATTAAAGGAAGGTACATCAAGGGGCTACAATGACAGGCTATGCAATTGAATAGGTAAGCAACGTAGCAGCAGCAGTAACAATGCCTAGTGCAAGAAATGTACGGAAAGATAGGCGATATATGGGGAAGAGAATGGCTCTGCTTGCCTGCAAGCTCGACGGTAGGGGTAGGGTCGTCGACGAAGTAGTCGTACTCAGCAGCAGTGTCGTCGACGGCAGCAGCGGGGTCTACCGGAGATTAAGGGGGGGAAGAAACAGTAAATACACAGCAAGCATATACAAATAGATGCATGTTATGACAGATGAAATGTTAACGATGTTCTAACGCAGTGCAATGCACGTTGCTCGGAACGGAAATTCATCTGAGGATGAACTACCGGCTCCGGGTGATTATCGGACAAGGTGTCCGGAGGGGGAGATATCATGCCGGAGGTGTCGTGGACATCCGACACAGGTGTGTGTGGTGTATCCGGGTTAGTTGATCTATTCCGAACAACTTTCGTGTTCAGAATAAATTCATCCGGAGGGTTTATCGGTATCGGGCAATTATCGGACTGACGGTACCGGAGGGGGACGGTTTGATGTCCGGCATGTTAGAGGGGTGTGGTGGGGTATGGGTATCGTATCCGAACTCGGCGATCCGTTCTGAGCAACTTTCGTATACAAAAGTTTTACATCCGGGCAACGTATATCGGTACCGGGAATTATCGACAGACGGCCTGAAGGCGGGGAATGTCGATGTTCGGTACGTTAGAGGGGGGTGGTAGACATATGGATAGCATATTCGTATTCGTTATATTTTTCTGATCAATTTTCATGTATAAAGTTTTTCGATCTGATATACGGATTAAAAGATGTTAATATTTGAAGTTTAAATCGTTTTCTAGCAATTTCTGGATTTTATTTTATTATTTAAATTTCAACATTATCCAAAACCTTATCCAAAACAGTGCTGACAGGGTGGACCCACATGTCATTCAGAGAAGTAATTTAAATCAATTTAATTTATTAAAAAGTCAGTGGGGTCCACCTGTCATACACTGGAATAATAATAAACCAATTTTATTTATTTACATACAAGTGGGACCTAGCTGTAAGTCACACAGGTCTTAATTAATAGTTATTTTAATTTATCAATTAACTAGGGCCCACCTGTCATAGAGACAGAGAGCAAAATCCATTTAATTAAATTAACAGGGGGTTATCTGTTTTAACTTAGCAACAACTTAATTAGGGCCCGGGGCCCACTTGTAAGGGAGAGGGGGGTTTTGTTTTAATTAAATTTTGGGGGGCTATTAAAATGGGGATTAACCCCACGGTTATCCCGACCGCGCTCGCCGGAGATGTACTGGACGAAGGCGAGGCAGTCCGACCAGGGGGGTGGGGCACAGCGGCGGGACGCAGCGCGCGGCGAGCGGGCGCGCATGGGAGGCCAGAAGAACGCGAGGCCGCGGCCAAGCCCAAGCCGCACAGCAGCAATGGCGGCGAGCACCACGGGAGCTTGAGCTCCGTCAATGGCGGCCCGGGCAGAGAACGACCCTACGGTGACCAAAACGAAGGGAAAAGAGGGGGATAAGCGGCGCGAGCTCACCAGAGAGCTCGGGGAGGGTTCGTGGAGGCCCGAGTGGGTCGGTGTGGCGCGAATCGAAGCTGCAGGGCCAGCGGCCGTGGCAAGGGGTGGGCCCAAATTCCGGCGCTGGAATGCACCTCGGCCTGATCCGGTCCTCGGAATCAAAGTAGGCGACGATGGCAGACCTCCAGGGCGCCTTGCAGTGGCGAATGGCGGTCGGTGGCCACGCCGGCGGCGGAGCCGTGGCCACGGGCGTGTTCGAGCCGTGCGGGAGGAAGAAGGGGCGAGCGTGAGGAAGAAAAAGGGGATGGCTCCGATCCACAATTCGCGGAGGCCTCCTTATCCACGCGAGGCGGCGTTGTAGCGGCAGGGGAGAGCGGCTCGGTCGCGACAGTGCCCGGTCGGGGCGGCCATGGCGTCCTGCCAAAAGAACAGGGGAATAGGAGGAAGGAGAAGAAGGTGGGCTTGGGGCTGGGCTTGGGGTGGGCTTCGCCCTGGGCGCTAGTTAGGTCTTTTTCATTTTCTTTTGTTTTTTTTTGTTTCCTTTCTTTTCTGTTGTAATTATTTTATTAGCTTTTATATTTTTGTAAAATGTGTAACATGTTCCATAATTAGCATTGCAAAGTATAGCAATACCACAAAAAGATTGGGGCAAAATAAATCCATTAACCATTTTTTTTAATTTATTCTATTGATGAAAAGGGATTTTGGCTACTGTTTTTATTTGTTTGAATTATTTTGTAGCTTAACAAATTCCCGAAACCATTTGGAAGTGATCCACTGATTTTTAGGCCTTTTACAAAATTGCTTTCACAATTTTTAGTTCATTTAAATTCCCACTTGTTTATTTTATCTACCATGGCAATTCAATAATTCCCGAGCATTTATTTTTATTTCATATTACTTGATAAACACTTTAATATAATACCCATTGCTATTTTAACATGGCCCAACTTTATTTGCTATTAAATAATGAAAGTTCTTGCAACACCTAGGGTTTACTTCAAAATTCCACATTGCTTTTATATTAATATTATAAGGCAATTTAATTACCCATCATTATTGGTTTTATAATTAACACTGACCTAGGATTCTGCAAATGACTAAGGTTGATTGGGTTGAACAATGATCAAGTGGATTGGCATGCATCCACAATTCTCGGAGCAAAGTTTTATAATTTACCCAATTGAAAATTTTATCCGGGTTGGAAATTGACAAAGCTATGATCAAAGGTGATCATGGCTTGATCATCAACAGTAATGATCACTAACAGTGGAATCACTGTAGTGATTACTGTACTGGATCTGAGGGTGTTACAAATCTCCACCACTACAAAGTATTCTCGTCCCGAGAATTAAAAGTAGTGTAAGGGGTAGAGTTTCGGTTTCGCCTCCTAACAAATCTTCTGGTTCTTGTTTTCCTACTCGAAGAATTTAATCCTGCATGTTGAGGTCTTCATCTCTTTGCATCGGTGCATCTCGATGGGTTTTCATCCTTTCCTCGGGGCTTCATCGCACTCACGAACAGGTTAAGAGGTAAAGCTTAAGGGGGTGTCGGATCGACACAAGGTCAATCAAAAGGGGTTGCTCAAGGGTACGGGGTACAAAGTCCTTCCGAGTTTAAGCTCAGGGAAGTACATCGAGAGAAGTTTTAAGCGGATAGGTACGCATTCGATGCCGATGACGGATGGTGGGAAAGGGGCCCCGATCATCAGACACAATCACTGAGTCTGATATCGGATGGAATATCACAAGGTCGATGACAAGAGTCAGGTTTCGGTCCTGTGGAACTGTGGGTTATGGGCCCACAGAAGGTAAGAAGGGTGGCGATATTCCATGCGAGCACGATGCAAGGTTTTTCAGTGAACAATTTGTCAACTATGTCGGCAACATCATCAGTGCCAAGGGCGAGGGACGAAGAGAACCATTTTCCTGCTCGTTAAGACGTGGCGGACCAATTGGCAAAGTTCTCGTCCATCGGTGGTCACCGAAAAGTCATCAACAATCGTAACTGGTTGTACAGACAAGGTAGCACACCAAAGTGTTTACATAAGCAGGGAATTTCACTGCTTAGATAAGATACATTGCAAGAAGGGTTAAACAGACCAATGGAAAGGAAAATGTGATGATACACAAGTATCAGGTGTATATCTTTCCCAAGGGAAAGCAGAGCACGATATACACGACCAATTTTGTATTGGCAGGGAGTTAAAAGTGGTTGTCGATGATAACACAAATCATCGAGGGGCAAGGATGGTATTTCACACGATGAATCCAATCGACACATGGAATAAGCCATGTAAGATTAGTCGGATAATAATCCACGAAAAGGTCGGATGGTTCTCAAAGGATCCGATGTGAGTATCGGCACTGAATCGGGAGGAGAAAGAATGCAAAGGCATCGGGTGATGGAAGCATCGGAATAATTTGATGCTTAAGTACGAGGGAATCGTGTTTTCCAGATCGGGAGGTGGATGCAATCATCCATACGGACTTATCGGTGGCAGCGGATTGCAAAGGCGATGAACACGCAGGTTCTTGGGAATTCATCAAAGAGTAATCGTCGGGATCTTCAGGTGAATCAGGCGATCATCGAGAATGCAGAGCTCTCCGGGAGGAAGGAGGTACGTGAACCTAAGTCCGAGTTATTAAAACTTTACCCGCAAGGATAATAGAGCAGAGTCCCAGAGCATAGGTACGGAGAAAAAGATCCTAATACCAAAGATATCACACGTAGTGACATCGATGTGGGCCCGTAAGCCAAACATTAAGTTAGCAAGTAGTTTTGCAAATACTAGACTCGACTTGGACCAAGGAGTGGTTAGGGGCTTCCTACAGGCAGTCGGCTCTGATACCAACTTGTGACGCCCCCAAAATCAGACCGTGTACAGTAATCATACACGCAAGGTACACGATCGAGATCAGGGACTCACGGTGATATATCACAACACAACTCTACAAATAAAATAATACAAGCTGTTTAATACAAGCCAGGGGCCACGAGGGCTCGAATACAACAGCTCGAGAGCACAAAGTCAGCGGAAGCAAATAGTATCTGAGTACAGACACAAGGTACACATGATCTGCCTTAAGAAGGCTAGCACAAAAACAACAGATCGAAAAGGTGAGGCCTCTTGCCTGGGAACCACCGAACTACTCCTGGTCAACGGGGAACTCGACGTCGTAGTAGGCGCCTCCGGGGTACTCCTACTCCTGGGCTCCAACGTCGGCTGCAGCGGCCGATCAGGAAAAACAGTAAAGGAAATAAAGCAGGTGAGTATCTAGTATACCCGCGAGTCTTACGTCCGCTACTAAGCATTATGCAATGTATCAACGTAAAGAAGAGGATGTATATAGTGGACGGCAAGATATAAATCAGAATAAGGGTAAGAAGCTAGGCCTATCGAAGACTAGCATCTTCCGACGATGTCTTGCAGCATGAGGTAAGAATCAGCCAACAGTTTATATAAACCATAAAGTAACAATGCAGCAGAAGTTGCTGCAGCATTGTATAATAATAAGTTGTAATAATTAACAATGCCTCCGAGTTCACCTCCTCGACATCCTCGCGAGGAAGAAAACCCGGAACCATACAGTTTAATAATAATAGTTTGTAGTGGTAAGATCCAGCTTCAGCATAAAGCATCCTGTTACCGTGGACACGGCTATTCGAATAGATTAATCTTCCCTGGAGAGTTGCACTTGTGTTACGCTACACGCACGGATCTCCAGGGTGGCGGGAACCTTGTTAGGGAACGCTCCACCGAGGCTATCCGACACTTCATAGCCCATCTTTCAAAGTCAACAAAGAGGCCATCCGCCGGTCTAAATCCTAAGTACTCAGGGCCTTGGACCCCAACCCTGATGTACTCCTGCACGGTGCGTGGGTGGCCGGGAAGCCGTAACAAAAACAACACAGCTCGAGCCAAGAAGACAGTGCACTTCCCGGCAATCAGCCCGCGGTACTGCTGACGTCTGAAGAGTCCTCGGACGACACGACGAAGCAGAGGAGCCCATAAACTCGTAATTCCCACGGGTAGGTAGTGCGTACATGGCATATAGCCAACTCAAGACATTCACTGAACCATTTAACATTTTAATTAACATGCGTGACAACCGTTATCGTTGCCTCAACTTAACTGACCCGCGGACAACGACAGCAGCCAGGACCACCAGTACATCGGTGCCTGCCCCGTTGTCCCACCAAGTCACTGCGGTTACCAACAAGGTGAATCGTCTCCTTACCTTGTCTCGCGTGTGCTCCTGGAGGAGCTCGACTTTCGTGGTTTGGTAACTCTCGCGGCCAACGATCAAGGGCCAAGCACACCGGTACACTGGTCGTACCCTCCCTGTCGTCCCGTCGCAATACCACTCACAGGCACCGTTGGGTCGCCCGACTTCTTACCTTTAAGGACACCAGTTGGTTCGAGAGCCTACCATTAAGTGAAACCAGGAGGTATCACCCTCGATGGCACACTTAAAGAGGTTTGACAGAGATATCAGCGGAATGAACTAAAGAGGTAAACCTCATATCATCCCGGTGATGCTACGCTACTGAGCCGACGAGAGTGAAATACGAGTCCATTCCACTCGTAAGCCAAACTCGAAGCGAATCGGCAGAGTCTCGCCGTTGTAGGTTCCCTAGGGCGTCTGCATTGATCCGTACCTGTTGCAGTTGTAATATATCGTTCCCGCGATCACTCCCAGAGTGATCACGGCCCGCTATTTTAAACCTAACTAACAATGCGCAGGGTTTACTGCTGAATAATGCATAACTAATAATAGGCAGCATAGGATTAAAGGAAGGTACATCAAGGGGCTACAATGACAGGCTATGCAATTGAATAGGTAAGCAACGTAGCAGCAGCAGTAACAATGCCTAGTGCAAGAAATGTACGGAAAGATAGGCGATATATGGGGAAGAGAATGGCTCTGCTTGCCTGCAAGCTCGACGGTAGTGGTAGGGTCGTGGACGAAGTAGTCGTACTCAGCAGCGGTGTCGTCGACGGCAGCAGCGGGGTCTACCGGAGATTAAGGGGGGGAAGAAACAGTAAATACACAACAAGCATATACAAACATATGCATGTTATGACAGATGAAATGTTAACGGTGTTCTAACGCAGTGCAATGCACGTTGCTCGGAACGGAAATTCATCTGAGGATGAACTACCGGCTCCGGGTGATTATCGGACAAGGTGTCCGGAGGGGGGAGATATCATGCCGGAGGTGTCGTGGACCTCCGACACAGGTGTGGGTGGTGTATCCGGGTTAGTTGATCTATTCCGAACAACTTTCGTGTTCAGAATAAATTCATCCGGAGGGTTTATCGGTATCGGGCAATTATCGGACTGACGATACCGGAGGGGGACGGTTCGATGTTCGGCATGTTAGAGGGGTGTGGTGGGGGTATGGGTATCGTATCCGAACTCGGTGATCCGTTCTTAGCAACTTTCGTATACAAAAGTTTTACATCCGGGCAACGTATATCGGTACCGGGAATTATCGACAGACGGCCCGAAGGGGGGGGGGAATGTCGATGTTCGGTACGTTAGAGGGGGGTGGTAGACATACAGATAGCGTATTCGTATTCGTTATATTTTTCTGATCAATTTTCATGTATAAAGTTTTTCGATCTGATATACGGATTAAAAGATATTAATATTTGAAGTTTAAATCATTTTCTAGCAATTTCTGGATTTTCTTTTATTATTTAAATTTCAACATTATCCAAAACCTTATCCAAAACAGTGCTGACAGGGTGGACCCACATGTCATTCAGAGAAGTAATTTAAATCAATTTAATTCAATAAAAAGTCAGTGGGGTCCACCTGTCATACACTAGAATAATAATAAACCAATTTTATTTATTTACATACAAGTGGGACCCAGTTGTAAGTCACACAGGTCTTAATTAATAGTTATTTGAATTTATCAATTAACTAGGGCCCACCTGTCATAGAGACAGAGAGCAAAATCCATTTAATTAAATTAACAGGGGGGTTATCTGTTTTAACTTAGCAACAACTTAATTAGGGCCCGGGGCCCACTTGTAAGGGAGAGGGGGGTTTGTTTTAATTAAATTTTGGGGGGCTCTTAAAAAGGGGATTAACCCCACGGTTATCCCGACCACGCTCGCCGGAGATGTACTGGACGAAGGCGAGGCAGTCCGACCAGGGGGGGTGGGGCACGGCGGCGGGACGCAGCGCGCGGCGAGCGGGCGCGCATGGGAGGCCAGAAGAACGCGAGGCCGCGGCCAAGCCCAAGCCGCACAGCAGCAATGGCGGCGAGCACCACGGGAGCTTGAGCTCTGTCAATGGCGGCCCGGGCAGAGCACGACCCTACGGTGACCAAAACGAAGGGAAAAGAGGGGGATAAGCGGCGCGAGCTCACTAGAGAGCTCGGGGAGGGTTCGTGGAGGCCTGAGGGGGTCGGCGTGGCGCGAATCGAAGCTGCGGGGCCAGCGGCCGTGGTGAGGGGCGGGCCCAAATTCCGGCGATGGAATGCACCTCGGCATGATCCGGTCCTCGGAATCGAAGTAGGCGACGATGGCAGACCTCCAGGGCGCCTTGGAGTGGAGAATGGCGGCTGGTGGCCACGCCGGCGGCGGAGCTGTGGCCATGGGCGTGCTCGAGCCGTGCGGGAGGAAGAAGGGGCGAGCGTGAGGAAGAAAAAGGGGATGGCTCCGATCCACAATTCGCGGAGGCCTCCTTATCCACGCGAGGCGGATCTATAGCGGCAGGGGAGAGCGGCTCGGTCGCGACAGTGCCCGGTCGGGGCGGCCATGGCGTCCTGCCAGAGGAACAGGGGAATAGGAGGAAGGAGAAGAAGGTGGGCCTGTGGCTGGGCTTGGGGTGGGCTTCGCCCTGGGCGCTAGTTAGGTCTTTTTCATTTTCTTTTGTTTTTTTTGTTTCCTTTCTTTTCTGTTGTAATTATTTTATTAGCTTTTATATTTTTGTAAAATGTGTAACATGTTCCATAATTAGCATTGCAAAGTATAGCAATACCACAAAAAGATTGGGGCAAAATAAATCCATTAACCATTTGTTTTAATTTATTCTATTGATGAAAAGGGATTTTGGCTACTGTTTTTATTTGTTTGAATTATTTTGTAGCTTAACAAATTCCCAAAACCATATGGAAGTGATCCACTGATTTTTAGGCCTGTTACAATTTTTAGGCCTTTCACAATTTTTAGTTCATTTAAATTCCCACTTGTTTATTTTATCTACCATGGCAATTCAATAATTCCCGAGCATTTATTTTTATTTCATATTACTTGCTAAACACTTTAATATAATACCCATTGCTATTTTAACATGGCCCAAGTTTATTTGCTATTAAATAATGAAAGTTCTTGCAACACCTAGGGTTTACTTCAAAATTCCACATTGCTTTTATATTAATATTATAAGGCAATTTAATTACCCACCATTATTGGTTTTATAATTAACACTGACCTAGGATTCTGCAAATGACTAAGGTTGATTGGGTTGAACAATGATCAAGTGGATTGGCATGCATCCACAATTCTTGGAGCAAAGTTTTATAATTTACCCAATTGAAAATTATATCCGGGTTGGAAATTGACAAAGCTATGATCAAAGGTGATCATGGATTGATCATCAACAGTAATGATCACTAACAGTGGAATCACTGTAGTGATTACTGTACTAGATCTGAGGGTGTTACAGTGATCATAGTGATACATCCTCGTCTCCGATTCTACGGTTATCTCTAAACCTAGCTCACTACTTGTGGTTTACTTTGGTCACTTGACCTTGCATGCACTATATCTTGTTATCCTCATTATATTGTGTTGACTATCATATCGTAGTGATAGGTTTAGGCCAACACATTATACTCCGCAATTCATACGTACTACTATTGTTCCATATTGTTCCTTGTGTGAATTGGTATATTGTATCTCACATATCCACATCTTGTGATATATATCTTGTGTAAGTTTGTGTAACTTACTTGTGCCTAATAGTATCATTATCATGTTCATATTGTTTAGAATAAAGTTGTTGTTGCACTTAGTTGAGCCTAGTATATTAAGGATTTGGGCTTGTTAAAGTATCCGCTTAGTTTATTTCCGCATCCGGATATTAACAAATCCATAAAAGGTTTAAAATGCCTATTCACCCCCCTCTAGGCGACATCGTGGTCCTTTCACTCACGTAAGCTTCACTTCTCCACTCATCTATAGAAGTGAAGTTCATGAGACGCTTTTCACCAGCGAGTTTTGGGTAAGCATTAAGCTCTCTAACAGCCCAGAAAGCTTTGTGCTCTAATTATCAAGGAAAATGGCAAGCCTTGCCATATACCATCTTATAAGGAGACATGCCCATGGGATTTTTGTAAGAAGTTCTATACGCCCACAAAGCTTCTCCTAATTTCTTAGACCAGTCTAGAACTATTCACTGTCTTTTGTAAGATCAACTTGATCTCCCTATTTGTGAGCTCAACTTGCCCACTCGTTTGAGGGTGGTAAGGTGAAGCAATCCTATGGTTGACATCATACTTTGCTAAAGCTTTCCTAAAAGCACCATGTGTAAAATGTGATCCTCCGTTGGTCATGAGGTACCTTGGTACACCAAACCTAGGAAAGATCACATCTTTAAGCATTTTCAAAGATGTCTTATGATCAACACTCTTAGTGGGCATTGCATCAACCCACTTGGTTACATAATCAACAGCTACTAAAATATGAGTATACTTGTGTGAAGGAGGAAAATGACCCATAAAATCAAAACCCAAGCAATCAAAAGGCTCAATAACTAGAGAATAATTCATAGGCATCCCATTTATCCTACTAATATTACCAACTCTCTAACACTTATCATAAGATATAACATATATCTAGCATCTTTAAAGAGAGTAGGCCAATAAAAACCTGATTGAAGAACCTTGTGTGTGGTCCTCTCACCGGCATGATGCCCTCCATAGGGACTATCGTGATAGACCCTTAAGATATTCTTCTGCTCATGCTCTGGTATGCACCTTTTCACGATCCCATCTGCGCATTCTCTAAAAAGGTGTGGGTAATCCCGAAAGTAATACCTCAAATCGTGGAAGAATTTCTTCCTTCACTGAAATTTCCAACCTGGAGGTAAAAACTTGGTAAGAATAAAGTTAGCATAGTCTGCAAACCAAGGATCAGAAATAGGTTGTATCCTTAAAATAGCTAATTGTTCATCAGGAAAGCTATCATTAACAGGAACATGATCATGGGGTATGTTCTCTATCCAGGAGAAGTTGTCCGCTACAGGATTGTCCGCTCCTTTCCTGTCAACAATCTGCAAGTCAAATTCTTGAATAAGAAGAACCCACCTGATAAGCCTAGGTTTGGGATCCTTCTTCTCCATAAGATACTTTATAGCAGCATGGTCGGTATGAATAATGACTTTGGAATCAACAATATAAGGTTTAAATTTATCACAAGCAAACACTACTTCTAAAAATTCCTTTTCAGTAGTAGCATAATTATTTTGAGCACTGTCAAGAGTATTGCTATCATAATGTATAACATTCAGTTTCTTATCAACCTTTTTTCCTAGCACAACTCCAACAGCAAAGTCACAAGCATCACACATAATTTCAGAAGGAAAAATTCAATCAGGCGGTTGGACAATAGGAGCGGTTATCAAAGCTTTCTTAAGAACTTCGAAGGCTTCCTTACAATCTTCATCAAACACAAAAGGAATATCCTTCTGAAGGAGATTAGTGAGGGGTCTCGAAGTCTTAGAAAAGTCTTTAATAAATCTTCTATAGAAACCAGCATGACCGAGAAAACTATGAATACCTCTGATGTCCCTTGGATAGGCCATCCTTTCAATTGCTTCGATCTTGGCACTGTCCACCTCGATTCCCATTTTGGAAATCTTGTGGCCAAGAACAATTCCCTAGTTGGCCATGAAATGTCACTTCTCCTAATTGAGCACCAAGTTTGTCTCCTCACATATCTGCAAAACTTTGTTAAGGTTGTGGAGATAATGGTCAAAAGAGGTTCCATAGACTGATAAATCGTCCATGAACACCTCCACAATTTCTTCACAAAAGCCATGAAAGATAGCAGACATACACCTTGAAAAGTAGCAGGGGCATTGCATAAACCGAAAGGCATACATCTATAAGCATAAGTACCAAAAGGACAAGTAAAAGTGGTCTTCTCTTCATTAGCAGTATTAACATGAATTTGAGAGAAGCCAGAATATCCATCAAGATAACAAAAGTGGGTGTTTTTGGATAACCTTGAAGCATTTGGTCGATGAACGGCAATGGATAGTGATCCTTCCTCGTCGCCTTGTTCAACTTCCTGTAATCAATGCACATTCTATATCCAATAATAATTCTTTGAGGGATCAGTTCATTCTTATCATTAGGAACAACAGTTGTGCCTCCTTTCTTAGGAACACAATGTACTGGACTTACCCACTTACTATCAGATATAGGATAGATAATACCTACGGCTAGGAGCTTGAGGATTTCGGTCCTCACAACATCCTTCATCTTCGGGTTCAACCGTCATTGATGATCAACAACAGATTTAGTGTGACGCCCCCAAATTCGGACCGTGTGCAGTAATCGAGCCGTGGTAGGGGCCTTTAGCGGTGTCCGCTCGACAGCGTTGTACTTGCAGTAAAGTAAAGTTGTATCCACACTCACTTCCCAGAGTGATCACGGCCCTCTATCTAATCCTAGTTGACTAACAATGCACAGGGATAACTGCTGGATATAATAAATTTATTAGGAAGCATAGGATAAAGGAAGGTGAATCAAGGGGCGACAATGACAGGCTATGCAATTGAATAGGATTGTAACGTTGTTGTAGCAATGCCTAGTGAAATAGATAAATATAGACAGCCATGCGATATATGGGAGAGGTGATGGGCCACTACTTGCCTGGAAGTTCGACAATAGGGGTACGGTGGTTCACGTGGTAGTCGTACTCAGCAGTGGTGTAGTCAGCGACAGTCTCGGGGTCTAACGGAGCATAAGGGGGGAGAAACAGTAAATACAAAGCAATCATATGCAAACAAATGCATGGCATCACAAATGCAACGTTAACGGTGTTCTAATGCAGTACAAAGTGTTCTGCTCGGAGCAGGAATTCATCCGGGGATGAACTACCAGCTTCGAGTGATTATCGGCAGACGATCTGGGGGGACGGTCTCGTGTTCGTTATGATAGAGGGGGTGGTTGGTATATGAGTAGTGTATCCATGTTCGTTGTATTTTTCTGAGCAACTTTGATATATAAATTATTTTCATCGGAGTTATGGTTTAAAAGATATTAAATTTCAAAGTTTTAATAATTTTAGATCAATTACTAAATTTATTTAAATCATTCATTCTAGCATTATCCAGAACAGGAACTTTGACTGGTCAAACCTGACCAGTGGGCCAGGCCTGTCATAGGCACAAGGGTTAATCGCCATTTATTTTAATTCACAGATTAATTAGAGGCACTGGGCCCACAATATCATAGCTCCTATAATTTATACATATTTAAATTAAACAGTTTCATTAACTAAAAGGCTGGGGTCCCAGATGTCATCCTCTACCCAGCTAACAGTTTATTTAATCCACTTTAAATTAGGATGGGGCCCCACTGGTCATAGAAAGTGAGGGGTGGGGGGTTTAATTCGTTAAACACATTATTAGGGGCTAATCAACTTGGGCAGTTGTTAGTGGGGTTATCCCACGGCCAACTGTGCGTGCACGCCGGCGGCAAGGACCGAGGGGCACGGTGGCGAGGGGTCGTTTCGGTCAGGGGCCACGGCGGGGGTTGCGGCCATGCGCAGGCAAGGGCATGTGGCCACGGAGGCGAACAAGGGATGGCCAGGATAGCAGCGTGCACCTCGGCCGTGGCGAGCACGGCGAGGGCGGGGGCGTGGCCATCCGGCAGGCATGTGCGCGAGGGCACGACCGAGCGTGAGGGCGGGACGCGGCGAGAAGCACGGTGAGCACGTGCTCACTGTCGGCCCAATGTGACAACCGTAGAAACGGGGCGAACTACAAAGGACCGGGGCGTGCACGGGCGGTGACACACGATGTCGGGGAGAGGGGGTAAGGGGAAACAGGGGGAGATGCTCATGAGGGGGCAGCAGGGCGACCAAGGGGATCGGGGAAGTCGTAGGCGGCCGGGGTGGAGCGGTGCGAGCGGCGGCGGCGCGGTGGCCCTGGAGGATGTCGATGTCGGGGAGAGGGGGGAAGGGGAAACAGGGGGAGATGCTCGCGGGGGGGGGGGGGAGGGGGAGGGCGACCGGGGGGCTAGGGGAAGCCAGAGGGGGTCGAGGTGGAGAGGTGCGATCGCTGGCGGCGGCACGGTGGCCGTGGCGGATGTCGACGTGGAATTCGTCGCACATGCAGCCTCTGGTCTCAATTCCGATGTAGTGGATGACGAAGACGAGCCCCGCGGTCTCCACGGATACCTTGGTACAGGGAATGGTGGAAGGTGACCACGGTGAAGGCAGCGGCACGGTGACGACAGGGCCCGGGCGGCTCCGGCTCGTAGCAATGGAGAGAGGGAGGGGGAATATGGCGATCTAGGGTTCCTGGGGGTCTCGGGGATCTTATCCCCGCCGTTGAGCCGCGGGATGGCCGCCACGGCGACGGCTGTGGCCATGGCGTCGTGTATGGCCGCCACGCACGCTCTGCCTCCTCCTGTAGCGAGGAAGGAGAAGGCCTAGGTGCGATGGGCCTGGCCAGAGGTACCTTGAGCGCTAGAAAGTTCTTTTCCTATTTTCTTCTCTTTTATCTTTCTGATTTCTGGTACACTTTTGTTTGGCTAGCAAAACATTTTGTAAAACATGTCAATGGTCCGAATAGTCATATTGTATTATGTTTCACTACTAGAAAAGGTTTGGGAGTTAAATAAATTCCTTTGAATTTTGTTTAAATAGTAATTGATTAAAAGGGGTTATTTTAGGCATTGTTTGATTTGTTCAATATATTTAACCATTGTAGTAAAATCTCCTTTCTATAGTGCCTTGACCAACTGAGTTTTAGGCATTTAATAAAATTGGGTGCACATTTTTTATTTAAAGTTTTATTTCAACTTCTGTTTTTAATTCAAACCAAGGGGACATTTAAAATGATTTGATTCAGAGATGATCAGAGCGGGATTCTCCTCGAGGGTTTCCTCGACGGGGGGTAAAAATAGGTCGAAGGGGGGCACTAGAGGTGGGTCCCACCTCCCAGGCGCCCTCGTGGCACAGCCAGGGGTGGGGCCCACCTCCTAGTCGCCCTGGTGGCACAACCAGGGGTGGGGCCGCGCCACCTAGCCGCCTGGGAGGGGGGTGGCCCCCCTCCGGCTCTTCTTTGGTGGTTCCGGAAGCTTCCTCGACGCTAATTTTTATTCTAATTTTTTCAGAATTTTTCTGGTATTTTAAATTGGCGAAAAATCACTGCAACAAAAGACATCAGCAGTCAGGAACTGGCACTGGGTGCATTGAGTTAGTAGGTTAGTCCAAATATGTGTAAAATGATATAAAAATTGAGCAAAACATGTAGCAATGTCACATAAAAGTGCATGGAACAAACAGAAATTATAGATACGTTCGGGACATACATCCCCAAGCTTAATTGATAACACAGATAATTTATGTGCTGACATGCTAACACATACATATAAGAACTTTAAACTAAAGGAAGTAAGATATGCAATTCAAGTCAAGACAATAACAAGCAAAAGTATTAGCATTCATTCTAGCAAAGTATGAACATAAAGGTGCTATCCGTGACTCGAATGTCTTCAAATGGTGTTGCGTGCAAACAATGGGAAATGGAATTAAGAGAGTATATATATATATATATATATATATATATATAATATACTTAATGCTACCTCCGACCCATATTAATAGGCACACACTTAGTACAAGAGTACCTTATTCTAACAACAATAATGCTTATTCTACTAACACTCATCCGTACTGACACATAACACTCCCGTCCAACCGAAACAGAGAAATAAAACCGATCCCCACCAACCCACCCGCTCGTCTCCACCTTTCTCCCCACCTCCCGCACGTAGCACCCCCACCCCGAGCCTTCTTCCTCCACGCGCCGGAGTTCCCTAGCCGGCTACCCTCCTCCCTCCACCTTCCAGCGCGCCGCCTGCCTGCACCGTGGCAGATCAGGCCGCCCTCGCAGCCGCAGATCGCTCCTCCCACGACCGACGCCCCTCCCCCACCCCTTCCAACTTCCATGGCCGCTCCCACGCCTCCCAGGCCGGCACGCCGACGCCCTCACCCCAAGTCCATGGAGGATCCGGCCGCCAACAACCCCCGGAGAGCCTCCTCCTCCACTGGATCCGACCACCCCCATGCCTCCACCCCGACGAGCCATCTCCAACCTCCCACGACCGCCACACCTCCGCCCTCCCCGGCCGCTTGAACGCACCGCCCGCACAGGCCATGGAGGCTTAGGGGTGATGTACGTGGTCGAGCTCGCCGGCAACGCCTCACGAGCCGGTAAGAATCCGCCAACCCAGCCCTTCTGGGATTCGTCCCCATCAGCCCAATATGCTCACATAATCGCCCCAGATCTCCCCCGCATATCGAGGACAGCACCAGGGTCGGCCCGGGTGAGTCACAGCGCCCTACGGAGGCCTCAAGGACTGCACAAGGGTCAATCCCTCCTCTTCCAAGACGGTGGCAAAAATTGGGCCGGTTCCTGCCGCCGTGCACCTCCTAGTGAAGAAATCGAGTGATTCACTAGCCTCCAACCTCCTGTGCAGTTCGCCCGGCCGCGTGTTGATGTTTGATCTGGACAATGACGACACAGAAAATCTACAGAGTAGTTTGCAGTTCTTTGTAAAAAAATGTAGTTTCTTTGTGTAGTTTGGAAGCTTGCCTCCCCCCGAGAAGTCCGCCTTCCTGCTATCTAAATTTTTTGCAGTTGATGTTTGATAACATGCAGTTCTTTGTAAACTTTTCATATTTTTCATTATACATGGGAACATAGTGTCAGTTGCATGAGATAGATAATCCAAAAATAAAATGCAGTTCGCTCGCCTTGTTTAAATGAAGTGCATTTTTCTGTATGAAAGAAGCGTGGTTTTCTGTGGAAGGTGTATCAAATTATTGTTCTGTTTACAAAAATAAATGCAGTGCACTCACATCGGCCCTGGCGTTACAAAAAATTAAGTGCAGTTCCTTCCGTCGATAAATGCAGCCGACGCTCGGCGGATGCGGTTCACTTCGTCACTTCCGGTTTTAAGAAAAAAAACATGTGTTTCTGTTTTGCCGATAATGCAGTGTGGTTGCACGCGCAGGTCGCTTCCATTTGTACCGTGGTTCACGTTCCGTGGAGCAAACTACGATGATTTGAGGAAAAAACGCATGCAGTGCTCTCTGTTCGACAATGCACTGCGGTCGCTCGTCGGATGCAGTTCGCTTCGTCGATTCTAAATCCACAGAAAACACGTTCATTTCTATTCGCTGGTAATGTAGTGCGCTTGTGTAACAACCCATTTGCAATAATAAGAAATCAACATGATACTGTACCTTGTCTGATGACTTTGTAACTTGGCATGATACTAGAGTTTGACATTTCATGTGGTGATTTAAATTTGCATTGGGATGGGAGCCCATTTGGTTTGTTTGAATTTGCATTCAAAATGGTTCAAGAAGGGTGTTTGAAGATTAATCTTTGTTGCATGCATGCTCTCCTTGCCCCCAAACTTGGCATAGCCAATTCCTTGCCTCTCCCAAGCTTTTTAAAAGCCTTGAAACATTTTTGCCAACTCCATTATTGTGGGCCACAGTTCTAGGTGGTTTGAATTTTCAAAATGCCCCCACATTTTACTTGCTCAAAAATTGGTCAAACCAATTTTAGAAAAGGGAGAATATTACAAGGTTTCCAAAACATATTTTTATATGTTTTTCTCTTTTTTGGATTGGCCACAAAAACTCTTGGAGATTTTCTGTTTTGTTAAATGGAAAAATCCAACTTCTTTTTTCTGGACGCAGCGGACCTGCCAGGCCCAGGCCTCGCCCCACCTCTTCGCAGCCCGCCTGGCCCGTGCCACCGAAGCGTTACGCGGGGGCAACGTTAGCCGCTGGATCGAGATCGGGTGGCCCTGGGTCATCGTCTTTACAGCGTGTCTAGGGTCCCCTCCCTCTCTCTCTCACAGCCGACGGGAGGCGTCGACGTCGATGCGGCCGACGTGGCCTGGAGCCTCCCCCCTTTATAAGCTGAGGTCCCAGGCCCCCACCTGGAACCCTAGGTCCCCCTTCCCCCCTCCAATTTCCACCGCCACCGCCTGGTTCGTCCTCAGGGACCTCCCCTGTTCCGCCGGTGAGGTTTCAAATTTTCCACCGTCTTCCCTCGTTCGTGACCGTGCGACCTTCCGCGTCGTCTCCAGCATCTCACCGCTCCGTTCCCGTCGTGCAGGGGGAGCGGAACTCCACGAATCGGGCCCGCGACGTTGATCACTTGCTGCGGGAACTCGTCTTCCCCGACGACGGTTGCGTCCTCTGCTTCCTCTACGCCGAGCTCAGGATCGCCTCCAGCAACCCCTAGGTGAGCTTCAGCGAGTTCCCCTTCCTCATAGAGCACAAACACGTAGCCGAGCCGTCGTGCTCTTCCGTTCCCCGTCGTAGACATCGCCGCCATGCAGTTTGTGGCCGCTGTGCTCGTGGCGTGCCTCGGACATGCTCGTGCATGCCCATAGCGTGCTCCGCACGTGATTGTGACACCCAAGAGGCCGTGTAGGGCTCACAGCCCTACGGGTTTCCCGCGTCTGAAGTCTGCAGCGCAAGCTGTGCGCCGCCGTGATCTTTCTAGTGAGAAAGCCCCCCCCCCTTGGGGCGTTTCGGTCTCGGATCCGGGCACCCACGTTGTCGTGGTGGTGCCCTGCGTCGTTTTGGAGAAGTAGGTGAGCGGCTGCCGGCGCAAGCTCGCCGGAATCGTCTCGGGTTCAGACGCAGCGCATTCGGGCTTCGTGTCTGTAAGGTCCGATATGCGGTACTGTTCCAGATCTAGGTGTTTCCACCCAGATCCGGGGACGAAGCACATATCGGTCCCACCGCGACATATGACGAAGCCATATGCCCCGGATTTCCAACGTGATATCACAACATTACAGATACAAGGATACAACATCTCATACAATCGCCATACAACTGCCTCAAATACAATACAACAGCGGAAGATATATGTCCGAGTACAGACTACAAGCAAATTCCTACTGGCAAAGAGAAAAACATCGATCCCCATAACCACACGGGTCCAGGCCCTCCGCCGGGATCCGCCTAACTAGTCGTCGTCGAGTCTCCACGTGAAACGTCGATCACCATACCTGTTGTCGATCAAGAACCCTGAAAAGAGTTTGGGGGTAGTATCATGAGTACAGAGGTACTCAGCATCCAACTGTAGTGGTCATCTGACCCAACAAGGACTTCATCACTCGTCATTCTAGGACAACTAGTAGTTTACGGTAAGGATGGGGTAAGTGGTGAGGTTGCTGCCGCACTAGCATTTATGAAGTGGCTAACGATCTAGAGAGTAAGATAAGAAGCCAAGCATTCGATGAGGAATCTCCTCCAACAAGTCTTGCTATCAACTACTTACGCAAACATAACACCTATCGTATCCTTGTCCTCCTCTTCGCATCCCGACGAAGAAGAAGCAGTCAAGGCACACACACACACGTTGATCAAGGTATATTAAGATTATCTCAGTTGTTGTTGTCTATGAACAAGGAGTAGGTCTCAAGTCGTCCATAACCGTGGACACGACTTCTCGAAAATATTTAACCCTGCAGGGGTGTACCAACTGCCCATTACGAGGCTCCGCACGCACGTCCATCTCTCTCAGTTGCTACCCATCACAGGCAACCATTTTATGATTTAGTTCCAAGAGATCCGAAACGACAGGTCCCTCTAGCTAACAACGAACAAATCCGGGTGGCCCCCGGTGAGTCGACATCCATCTCAGGAGCCGGCCGCGCTCTCGATCTGGTCTCAACCGTCTGTCGCAGGTTTGGATAGCCGGTTAATCACACATGGGAAACCGGGTCCTCAGCCGGACAAGGTGGGCCAGCAAGGGAACTATGTCCTCACTGGTCCAGGTTGGTTTGTAAACAACTAGCGGCCGACCAGCACACACACGGTTTCAAATGGTAAATCAGCTTGGGCCACCACTAGAAATGTTTGAATCTAGGTAGGTAAGAAAAGGGGACCCCATAAAATCCCACACGCGGTTAGGCACGCTCAGTCTTAAAACCAATACCCGGAACTCGGATCCTAGGTGACTCGAATGGAACAAAGCGTCGGGGCAGGATATCCTAGACCTTCCATCCTTCGTCGAATATAGTCAACATTAATAATAATCATATCATCAACAACAATATAAAAATGTGATATCCCAAACCAAGGAGTAACTGGGTAACATCGTAGCATCCTAAGCATGCATACTAAGCAGGGGCTGAGCAACAAGCAATAGTAACATAGCAGTACAAGGTTTGCTGGGAAGGGACATGGCTGTATCGGTTTGAAAGAGGCTGTAAACATGTGGTAGGATCAAACATCGAACCTAACCTAGACTAGCATGCAAACCGCTGGTTGAAATAGAATGGATCATAAGTAATGCATAGTCCTTGCCTGTTGATAAGTCGGGTTCCGAAGGTGTAGTTGATCGCAAGCTCGCAACGTCTCCGAGAGTAACCGCGGGAGGCACACAGGGAGGAAACACTGGAAAGCAATCAACGAGCAAGCATCTATTACTACGAAGCAAACACGAGCAAGCATCAACAAAAAGGCAACACGAGACATCGCACCTACCGTCGAGAGCGGTTACTAACAGATTAAGTGGAGTACTCGTCACACACGACGATACCGCACGTTTACGATGGTTCAAGTTGTTTAGCTACACAAGGTGATCAACAATGGTTGTTAACATGGCATATCACTCAAGCATGGCATAGCACACAAACATGGCAAGAGTGAAGCATAAATAAACTACCTAAGCTAGTCAATTTAAGTGGGGTGAAATCCTAGACATGGCAAACTATTGCGGACCCCACGATAAAAATGGAATTTGGTACTTTTTTTGCCCTAAACAATATTTTATTATTTTATTTAGCAAGCAAGAACAGCATAAACACAATCTACATGCAATTCTAGTCAAGTTACATATAAAGAACATTTTAAATAGAGCAACGGTTAAAAAGTTATTAAATAAATAGTTTACAGTGGCAAGCAGTGTAAATAGCAGGTAAAAAGCATGTAAACAAAGTCAAACATGGCAACAAGCAACATTTTATTAGTCTACGCACAAAACGGAGCAACTTTCATCTAGAAAGCGTCTCCATCGGAGCTACCGGTGAAAAGATATAAGCATCGCAAGAAAAAAAAACACAATCTGCTAAATTAATAAGCCCAGAGAAAAAAAACTGGGCAACGCGCCGAAAGCTACTGGCCCTACAGAAAATAAAAAGAAAAAAAAAAGAAAAAAGGGGCTGGGGCGCTGGACCTTGGCCGGCTTGGGGGCTGATGGGCCGCGGGCACTGGTGGGCTGCGCCGGCCCACCTTGGCCAAGGCGGCGGTCAATGGGGGCGTGAGGGCGCTCGGGCCGTCCAGTGGTGGCCACCAGGCGGCGGCGGCAGCAACCGTCTCGCCGACCGGCGAGGCAGTGGAGGCGGGGGAAGCGGATCCGGGCCTCGACGTGGAGGAGGTCGGCAGCATCCGTGGCTCGAGGTCGGGCCGGTGGCGCCATGGCGGGCGGCTGCCGAGCTCCATGGCCGGTCCGCCTTGGCCTCCCATGGAAGGTGCGGTGGCGCGGTCTTCTAGCTGGGACAGAGAAGGAGGTGAGATGAGGGAGAGGAGGAGAGGAGCAAGAAGGAGAGGAGGGGGGGCTCGGCGACCTGCAGGGCGGCGGCTGCCTGCTGGACTGCCGGCGGCGGCTGCTCGGGCGGCGGCGCCCTCGGGCTCCACGGGCGCGCGGGGTTGGCTCGGGCATGGTGGGTTGCTCCACGGGATCCATTACGGGCGACGTGGCAGCCTCCGGGGCCGTCGGATCTCCGGATCTGACGGTCCAGGACAAATTGGGCAATTTTCCAAATCTGGTGGAGCTAGGGTTACGAAAATTGGGGATATTTTTCCAGATCTGGGGGTTGGTGGCTGCCTATTTTGTGGCTAGGGAAACCCTAGAAGAGGATTGGGAGTGTGGTGGTCTTTACATAGCCCAGGTGGCTGGCAGTTTGCAAAAACATCCCCGGTTTTTCTCTCGGGCGCGCGGTGCTCTCGTTTCTGACCGCCGGGGGTCCGCAGTACCTCCGATTCGGGTAAAACTTCGAACTGCGCGATCAGCGTGTCGAGCCGGAGGCGTTCACCTACCGTTGGAATCATTTCGAAAACACCTTCCGGCGCGCTATAAAAATAACCCGTTTAATTATTAAACGGGGTTTTTCGTTCCGTTGGCTGCGGCTGGTCTCGTGTGGTCTCGCGACAGTGATCGGGTGAAACCTGGTGTCGCAAAGGTCGAGTGTCAGGGTAGCAAGGGTCGGTCTCCGTCCGATACGAGATAAGAGGGGGAAAATAATCGCCGATCGATAAATCGGGGATGCAAACACCGCAAACAAAAAAGACAATCAAACAATTCACACCAAAAACAATTTTTTTAATTTTTGTGAAAACTGGGCTGTTACAGTGTCTGAAGCTATCGCCGCCGTGGGTTTCAAAGGAGAAGGGAAAGCGAGCCAGTGCGCCACCTCGGCCACGCGGCGCACCTACGTGTAGCTGGATGTGCCATCTCGCGTTCCTGAGCCAGTGCAGAGCCGCCGGAGTCCTGCCGGTGAGGCGAGCGTCACCGCAACTCGTCGTCGCCGTCCAGTTTTGAAGTTCAGTTCAGCTAGGCGGCAGGGATAGCTCTTCTAGTTTCATTCTTGATTCCTTTCAACTCGACTCAGTGGCGTGTTGGTAGCGAGCAGCAGCGGCAAGCAGTGGGCGTGGGTTCGAATCCCACGCGAGGCTTTTGCCTCCCCCCTTTTGATTTTTTTGTGGATGCTAACAGGTGGGCTCCTCATGTCTGTGAGGTTGCCCGAGTGGAAGTGGACTGAGCCCACCGATTGCTTTGAAGCTGGGCCAGTGCGCCAGAGGCCAGCCCAAGTGGTTGCGCCCTCTGTTTTTTTCCCTTTTATCTTTTCCTTTTCTGTTTTAGTTCAATTTGAGTTTGATTTCAAATTCAAATTGAATTTAAAACCTTGGAGCTCTTATACCTCAAATATGGCATCCAAAATATAAAGTTGGGGTAGTTTTTCCCACTGATCACAATGGTGATGTTCATTTTGCGGTTTGCCCCCTCTAATTTTGGGAGTAGTGGTAATTTTGCAAAGAAGCCCCTCACTTCTTTTGTATTTGCAAAGTGTTTTGCAAATTCAAAGTGTGACATGTCATATATGTTTTTGGGGTACAAAATTGCAGGGATTAAAATGGTGATGTCCATTTGATGTTTTGTGCAACTCAATGGATATGGTGTGATCACCTAACCATATCCTACCTTGCCTTTCTTTTCGTTGTTTCTTTCAACTTCAGTGCATGTTGAAATCCTGATCATCTTTTCATTTCAAGTCTCTCTTCATGTCATCTTCAAATCTTTGCATCATTAAACCAGCCCCTAGCATGTTGTCATATGCAATGTGGCTGGGTTCCTATCTTTTGTTGCACCTTTCCGATGTCAAGTTCATCGACATCTCTCCGTCTCCGGAATCGATGTTTTACTTTCACGTTGTATTTATTTCTGTTGATTGTTTTGTTGTTCATGTCATGTTGCCATGTTACTTACACCACAAATTAAGGACCAAAGCCATTCAACGTAAATAAATTGCATATGAAGATGTTGACGTGTCGTCACCACCTTCGTTTAAATCTGACTAGATAGGGCCACATCATGTCTATTAAACTTGATCATACCATCTTTGCCCGTGCATTGCACCCATTGCTTACTTGTGTGCCTTTTCCTTGCCGGTACCTTACATTAGCACCTGAGACTGCCGAGGAGACTTACGTGGAGGTTTCCGACACCGAGCCCGAGGACCCTGCTACGTCTGCTCCATCGACCGATTACCCAGGCAAGGGGAAGATCTATACCATTACTTGATACCTTTCTGCCTACTTGCCTAGCTGTAGTCTAGAACGTTTGTTTGATCCTATCCACCTTGTTCATGCCATAATCAAACCCAAACAACCATGATCCCCACATCCCAGCAAAACATTGTATTGCTAAGTTACCGCTGCTCAGTCATTGCTTAGTATGAGTAGGAAAACTTGTTGCTTACCCTATGCTATGGTTTGGGTTATCATGTTATTTAAAGAAGTTGGTTGATATTTATTATTATTATGATGTTAAATTATACTTGACGAAAGATGGGAGACCAGGCTGTTCCCGCCAGGTGTTTTGTTCCATTTGAGTCACCTAGGTCCCGAGTTCCGGGTATTGTGTTTCTTGACGAGCGTGCCTAATCGTGTGTGGGATTCTATGGGGTCTCCTTGTCTTACCTACCTAGCTTCATACAATTCTAGTGGTGACCCGAGCTAATTTACATTTGCAACGTGTGAGTGCTGGTGGTACCCCAGCTGTTTACAAACCAACCCGGACCAGTGGGGACATGGTTCCCTTATTGGTCCAAGACTGACTGGCGAAGGCCCAGTCCTCATGTGAGGCTTAACCGGTAACCCAAACCCTGTTGATACGGAAGAGGCCGATCCGAGAGCGCGACCGGCTTTTGGATTGGATGTCGACTCCCCGGGGGCTACCTGGAATTGTGTGTTGTTAGTTAGAGGGACTCTGACATTCTGGAATTTCAGGCGCTTACCTAGCCAAGTGGAAACCGGGCGTACATGTGAAGCCTATGATGGGAAGTTGGTACACCCCTGCAGGGTTAAATCTTTTCAAAAAGCCGTGTCCGCGGTTATGGACGACTTGAGACCTACACCTTGTTCATAGAATAACATCAAATTGAATCATAATTAAAAACTTGCCTACCGTGTGAGTGCCTTGGTTGCTTTTCTTCGTCCAGGGGGACCGAGAGAAGATCCAGGTTGTGTTATGTTTGACGTAAGTAGGTGAAGAGCAGACTTATGACACGATGTCACGTGCATTCTTGGATCTTACCCCTATTCTAATAGAACGATAGCCACCATATATGCTAGTGCAACGGAAAACATTACCTTTACCTTGTCTTACCGTAGGAAGTTAGTTATCCTGTAATGATATAATCTCACCCCTGTTTTCCTTTTGTGCTTTTACTGTTTTGCCTGATCGGCCGCTGTAGTTGACTACTACCTCGACCCGAGCACTAGACGATACTTCGTGGAGGTGGCCCCGGAGGACGACGATGAGGATGACTTCGTTCAGTAAATCCTATAGTTGGGTTCCGACGATCCGTGGGTGGACTATTTATGTGCAGCCCTCTCTAGGGTCATTTGGATTTTGACCGTACTCGGTCCTGATTGTCTTCCGCTTGTTGCATGATGTACTGTTGGGTCTATGGACCTCTAAGATGATGTAATAAATCCCAGCGGCGATGTATGCCCTGGACTCTATATAATTATGTCTTAGTATAAAGTTCATTGTTCTTATATCTGTTGTCGAGAATCCGGCAGCGACATGAGTGCGAGTGTCGTGAGTCGGTGGCCTTTTATGCGCTACTAACTTGAGTGGGACGCGAAAGCGACTAACTCGAGTTAGCACCGCATCGGGGGCCTTACAGCTCGCCTGTCGAATGCGGTGCGGTTGCCCGACCAATGCAGTTCGCTTCGTCGATTTCGGGTCCGCGAAGAATGGAGTTCCGCGTTTTTAGTAGAATCGACACAATGTTTAAACAGTAAGGAATTAGAAAGTGTGTTCTACATGAAAATGGAGCGCCTCGACGATATCTATCCATCTAAGTATCAATTGCATCGATCAGATAAGAGAATCAAAAGAATTTACGCAAAAACTCCCTCTGCCCCAAATGTGGACAGCCACACCGTTTTTCAAATTACTTTAAAACCGTGAGGAATTTGGAAAAAATTTCAACATGTGGATTGTTCTCCTACTCCATACGAATCCAACGGTGTATCATACGCATAGATCGGACACGCGGTTAAAAAGTTCTACTCTCTACAAGATCCCCCAGCGGAAAACAGAGTGTGTGCATTTGTTTGCGGCTAGATTTCTCTCAAATTCGTAGTGAATTAGACAAAGTTTTATACATATGGATGGAGTGCCTGATCGATATCTTTCCAACGGTATATCATTTGCATCATTTCGATGAACGGTTTAAGAGAAATCACGAAAAAACAGCCTCTGCGAAAGTGGGCCGCCGCACCATTTTTGAAACTGATCTTAATCCGTGAAGAATCGGGGTAAGTGTCCAACATGCGGAAGATTCTCCTTTTCCATACGAATCCAATGGTGTATCATACGCTCAATTCAGACAAACGGTTAAAAAGTTAAGGCAAAATGTAAAATTACGGTTTATTGATGTCAAATCAGAGGGGGGGGGGGTGAAGAATAACTATTCCTCACCCAGGGTGACGATTATAGATATATATATATATAAATTAATTGAGAACTCAATCTACTAAAGTTTCACACTTGGACTCCGTCGGGTTCGTATTTTGACTCATCCCCATGCCACTAGTCAGGTACAAGACAAGCTGGTCCTCTCCCTTTCGACTTTGAGCACTCATGCAATGGATGAGCGCGAGCAAGATACGTTAGCACTTAGGATGGAAAAGAGAGAAATAATGGGGAATGAAGAAAAAAGGGTATGAAAGGATCACATTAATGAGGACAATCATAGGAGAGAGAAATCCAAATGATAGATATGATGTGAGGAGTAGGGATTGCCATGCAACGGATGCACGTATGACCTAAGGTAAGCTCTCCAATGGAACTAGTGGGGGTGCATCCAACTTGCTTTCTCATGAAGACCTAGAGCTCATTTCAGGAGGCTCATCCTTGGAATATGCAAGCTAAGTTCTATAGTGTAAGGGTCCCCACATAGTTATGCATGAATGATAATCTCTATTGAGTACAAGTATAGAAATGGAGTACGTGTGTGGATCTTTCAAAAGGAATGGTAGTGTTTCCCCCTTCTCTCTTTTTATTTTTTTCTCTCTTTTCTCTTTTTTGTATTTTTTTGGACTCTTTGGCTCTTTCTATTTATCTCTCTTTTTTACTCTTCGGGATCTTTTAATTTGTTCTCTTTGGGATCTTTTCCTCACTTAAGGGCAACACTCTATATTTTACAAGATTATAGAAGATCTTCACACTTTATAAGAAGTACTCAAACATAAAGAAGAATGAAAACTATCATGATGTATGCAAATGTATGCCTCTGCCAGTGTAACAAGATATGCAATGATACTAGCGCGTCATGTAGCAATAATAAGCGCAAAGCCCAACTATCATGCGGCTCCTCGATCAAGCAAAAGCATCTATGACACGAAGATGAAGTCATGAGATGGTCGATGTTGCATGGCAATGTATCTCGAAAAGGCTATGGAAATGCCTTGATAGGTAGGTATGGTGACTGTTTTGAGGAAGATATGAGGAGGTTTATGATGACAGAGCGTATCGTGCCAAGGGTTTGGATGCACCGGCGAAGTATGCGCCAACTCTCATGGTGAGAAAGGGCAATGCACAGTACCGAAGAGGCTAGCAAAATATGGGAAGGTGGAAGTGCCGACAATCGAATACTCGCATTAGTCCAAATAACTCATGCACTTATTATCGGTAACTTTCTATCTAATCGGGAGGTTCACAAAGAGACGAGTACCCCGGGGAGGAGTGAATGGGGGTTTGGTTATCCTTGCGCATCCTCGACCAATGGTACGTGAGGGTACTCTATATATTCCAACCCTTCCAGAGGTTAGCGATCCATCTAGTAGCTAGAGTTCTCAACTATTTTTTTTTACTTTTGGAAAATAAGCACGGATTGCGCAAAATATGACACCTATCACTAATAGGCTTAAGCTCTTGGCACCTTGATGTCCAAACATTACTCTTATCAATATCTCAAAACTATTGCATGTTATTACTACACTTGTAATAGCAACCTTAATTACTTACTCATGCAAGACACACAACTCGGTGCAACAAGCCAACTCTCTAAACAAGATAAATATGAAGGCTAAGAGAGTTTCTAGAAGAACCTAAACAAAATCTCTAAAAAAGAAAAGAATGAAACTAAAGAGCTAAGCATGATTGTAGCTATGGAAAGATAAAGAACACACACAAAAAGATAAGATAAGCATGCAAGCCTATGTTGTGTTCTACAGTGGAGTGGAGCTTGTTTCTCTCCCAAGAAGTGGAGCGTGTTTTTCTCCAAGTCTAGCACATAACATATGAAGCAATAAAAATATAGCATGGAGAAGGAAGAACTGATGATCGTTGATGGAGAAGGGGATGCATGGGGGCATCCACAAGCGTAGATACCTGAGTCTCCTTTGATATTTCTTTGGGGTGCATGGGGGCATCTCCAATCTTGAGCGCATGACACTCTCGAATCTTCTTTCATCATCTTCCTTCGCATACTTGAATACTTCCTTCATACGAAACTCATCATAAGCTGATTAGAGTGGTTAGTACCCATGATAAAATATTTTTTCTCCACTATAAATAAAGATATTCTTGAAGAGCTACTGTATCTCAAAATTGCAAAAAAGTTTTTGCAAAGAAAAAGAAGCTTAATGTTTGCCAAACGAAGAAAAGGCAACACGTGGCAGAATGTGTGAAAAACAGACCAGCAGGTAGTAAATATTTTCTTTGGTGTACTTCTGCAACTCAAATAAATAAACTCAGAACATACGCACGAAATACAATTGTATAGAGCACTCTGTAAAAAATATTCAGATAAAAAAGATGATCTGGTGATTTTAGCCGGATATTTCCGTCAAGGGGACATAATCTGTTTTTGGACAGCATGTCACAACTTTTGAATTCTTGCAATCGGAGGCTAAAACTTGGCACAAAGCTTGAAAATTAAAGATACAATGATGTTTCTACAGTAGTAACAAGCATCAAGACCACTAAAATTGAGAGTAAAAACATCTTGGGTTGCCTCCCTACAAGCGCTTTCTTTTATGCCTTTTAGCTAGGCATGATACAAAAGAGTAATCAAAAGTCATCATAGTTGTCGGAGTAATAAAGATCTTTAAATGGTTCCTCAACAAGTTCGTCCTTATTTCTTTTAGTAAAGTGATGCGTACCTTTCGCCTTTCCACGTAAGAGTATGTGTCCCTTACCTATATCAATGAATCCTTTTACAGCTCGGAGGAAGTCCCTTCCAAGCACTATGTTTCCTTGGTTTGGCTCCATGATGAAGAAATCAACCGTTGCACTCCTTTTAAAGAATGTAACTTGGACATCTTTTACCTTTCCTTGGATCTCAGAAATATCTCCATTAGCATGTTCATGATAAGATGAAAATTTGTCCATGTTTGAGAGTTTTAAAGAATCATAAACAACTTTTGGCATTGTAGAAACCATGGATCCAATATCACAAAAAGAAAGGAAGTCTTGGTTAGAGATGCTAATTCTAAAAAAAGGCTCCCAATCATTGTCTACGTTCAAAATATCTTTCTTGTTGGGCTTGGTTTTCTCTACTTTTCTCAACTATAGTGCATCCATTCTCTTTTCAATAGTAGCAAGTCTATCTATAACAGTATCAAAACTATGATCATAAACAAAGTAACTAGATAGACCACGTATAATATCAAGAGCTCTAGCTTCATCACACTCTAAGAAAACTCCTTCAACTATAATATCAAGAGAGTGTTTACACCATTTAAAAAGACCATGGTAAAAATTTCTAAGCACAATTTTTATAGGTATCCAAGGCATAATTCTCCTATGTGCATCAGAAATTCTGTCCCATGCCTTCTTCATATTTTCTCCATCCCTTTGATGGAAATCTAGAACGTCGTATTCCCTCAAAGCACCAAGTCCTAACATGCTCGACTAAACAGAAAGGACTACTAAAAGCAAGGTAACTAAATTTTTTTGTGGTTTTTTTATAAAGGACACTAAGATAAAAATGATAAAGTAAACTAACAAGACTAAAAAGCAAAGGTAAAAGATAGTGTGCAACTCCCTATCTTGAAGAGTGGAGTCCCTGGAAATGGCGCCAGAAATTACTCTTGATGGCACTGAAGTAGTGCTCCTCGTTGGCTACCCCAAGTGGAAGGTTGAGATGTAGCGTAGAGGTAATTTCCCTCGGTGAAGATACCAAGGTTTGTCTCCAGTAAGACTCCGACGACGATAAGTAGGTGACAACGGTGCCAGAAATTACTTCTAGCTAAGTAGTCGTGGACCTGCACACAGATACAAATAACTTTGCTCCCAACGAGTACAGAGAGGTTGTCAATCTCTCCGGCCTTATTGTTTACAAAGGGTCAAACGCAAGGGTAGATAGTAGTGATGATAAATGCAAAGTAAAGTAAAAGCTGAAAGTATAGTGAAGGTGTAACAGTGGTGGAAATATGGATCGGAGTCCCGTGATGTTCACTAGTGATGTCTCTCTCCCAAAAGACGGTGAAACGACTATGCTAGGTGAACAAATTACAGCTGGGCAATTGACAGAGTAATAAACGCACCGCAATGCTAGTTATGCTACTTGAAATTTAGAGTGCTCAAATGTATGGGCAGCACGCCAAGAAAAGTAGACCGAAATGCATCTGCATCTACTCACTAATCATCCACCTTGAGATATCTATCCAGAACATCTCGCTGGTATTAAGTTGCAAGCCCCACCCAAAGTGTAAACTCAAAGCAACAGAAAATTTCATTAACAATCTATGCATAAGGTAAACAATCCTTGTAACCGAGGTTACAAGCACAACTATTTTCTCCCTGGTGGAAGCAACACATCCCCTAGTCTCATGTTTCTGTCACTCAAGCTAACATCAAGGGGTTGAACCCACAATCATGCATAACGCTCCCTCTTGGAGTTACTATCTACTACTTGGCCAAAGCAATAAAAAGCAACGGAGAACATGCAAGAATTACTAAGAACAAAATATAAAAGGTAAACCAAATATATAACTCAATATGATCTGAACATAATCTCATAATCCATCGGATCCCAACAAACACAGCATAGCAACAACAGGAAAATTACATAGGTGCCTTGATCATGTAGGGCGGCTCACAAGGTCTACACATTGAAGAACAAGGGTGGAGAGAATATATCACATAGCTACTGATCACGGACCCATGGTCCAAGGGGGACTACTAACGGCACATCCGGGAGGCGTCCATGGTGGTCGAGAGGCTCCCGGAGGTCAATCCTCCCTCCGGCAGGGTGCAGGGAAGAGGTCTTCTGGTGCTCCCGATCTTCGGAGCGGGCGGCGGCGGTGAAACAAAGAGGTAATTCGCGATGCGGGATTCTCCTCGAGGGTTTCCACGATGGGGGTAAAAATAGGCCGAAGGGTGGCACCTGAGGTGGGGCCGCTCCACCTGGACTCCTGGGAGGGGGTGGCCCCCCTCCGGCTCTTCTTCGGTGGTTCCGGAAGATTCCTTCACGCTGATTTTTATTCTGATTTTTCTGGAATTTTTATGGTATTTTAAATTTGCCAAAAATCACTACAACTAAAGACATCAACAGACAGGAGTTGACACTGGATGCACTAAGTTAGTAGGTTATTCCAAATGTGTGTAAAATGATATAAAAGTGTAGCAAAACATGTAGCAATGTCACATAAAAGTGCCTAGAACAAGCAGAAATTATAGATATGTTTGGGACGTATCACTTATCGGTGGTGGGGAATTGCTAAGTAGTGGGCATAATGGTCTAGGGAATTTATCGGAGAGTATCTTCGGAATCTTCTAGTGAATTGGGCGACCATCTGCAATGCGGGGCTCTCCGAGAGTAAGTAGTCACGAGAACCTAGAGTTAGAGTTAGTAAATTCTTTAACCCGAAAGGAAGAGAGAGCAGAGTCCTAGAGTAAGGGTGCGGAGAAAAAGATCCTAATACCATAGATATCACAACTGGGTGGTATCGATGTGGGCCCGTAAGCCAAACATTAAGTTAGCAAAATAGTTTTTGCAAAGACTAGACTCAACTTCGACCAAGGAGTGGGAAGGGGCTTACCTATAGGCAGTCGCCTCTAATACCAACTTGTGACGCCCCCAAAATCGGACTGTGTACAGTAATCATACGCGCAAGGTACACGGCCGAGATCAAGGACTCACGACATGATATCACATCACAACTCTAATAATAAAAATAATACAAGTTGTTTCATACAAGCCAGGGGCCACGAGGGCTCGAATACAACATCTCGAGAGCACAAAGTTAGCGGAAGCAATAGTATCTAAGTACAGACACGAGAATACAAGTTTTTCTTAAGAATCCTAGCACAAACACTACTCAACGATCGAAAAGGCGAGGCCTCCTGCCTAGGAACCTCAAAACTACTCCTAGTCGTCGGGATCTCCATGCTGTAGAAGGCATGAGGGATCTTCTACTCCTGGACTCCAAGGCTCCAACGTCTGATTGCAGCAACCGAGTATATAGAAAACAAAGGGGGAAATAAAAGAAAGGGTGAGTATCTAGCATACTCAGCGAGATTTAAACCCATGCTACTAAGCATTTGTGCATTGGTATCAAAATGGAAGAAGAGGTTGTATAGTGGGCTGCAAGATAGAAGTACCAAGGTAAGAGGGAATAAGCTAGGCCTATCGAAGACTATCATCTTCCGACGATTCTTGCAGCACAAGAAGAGAACAACCAACAGTTACATATAAAGCATAAAGTAACAAAGCAGCAGAAGTTGTTGCAGCATTGTATACTAGTAAGTTGTATTAATTATCAATGCCTCCGAGGTATCTTCCTCGACCTCCCTGCGAGGAAGAAAACCCGGAACCAAAAGTTTAATAATGTAGTAGTTTGTAGTAGTAGGATCTGGCTTCAGCATAATGCATCCTGTTACCTTGGACACGGCTATTCGAATAGATTAATCTTCCCTGAAGGGGTGCACTTCTGTTACAATAAAACACACGGATCTCCACAGCTGCGTACACCTTGTTAGGTAATGCCCCACCGAGGCTATCCGACACACCATAGCCCATCCTTCAAACTCAACAAAGAGGCCATCCGCCAGTCTAAATCCTAAGTACACAGGGCTTTGGACCCTAACCCTGACATACTCCTGCACGGTGCGTGGCTGGCCGGTGAAGCAAAAACAAATATCACAGCTCGAGAAAAGAAGTCACACCACTTCTTGGTGCAGGCCGCGGTACTGCTGATGTCTGAAGATCTTTCGAATGATACTATGATGCAGGGAGCCCAAACTCGGCATCCCACGTGTAGGCAACACGTATAAGCCAAAAGGCTACTCAAGTCATCCACCGAACCATTAGTCACTTTATTATCTCGCGGACAACCGTTATCGTTGTCCGACTAATTCACACAACGGACAACGAACAACAGCCAGGACCACCAGTACATCGGTGCATGCCATGTCATCGCATCAAAGCACCGGGTTACCAACAAGGTGAATCGTCTCCTTACCTTGTCTCGTGGGTGCTCTTGGAAGAGCTCGACTTTCGTGGTTTGGTAACTCTCACGGACAACGATCAGGGTCCAAGCACACATGTACATTGGTCGTACCCTCCTTGCCGTCCTGTCGCCATAACCCTCGCGGGCACCATAGGGTCACCCGACTACTTACCTTTAAGGACCACCATGGTTCAAAACCCTAGGGAGGAACTACAGAGTCGGCAACTAGTGGAGTACGAGGATTACTCCTCGATGTCCCACACTTGAGGTGGCTCGGTAGAGTCGTGGTAGGGGCCTTTAGCGGAGTCCGCTCGACAACGTTGTAGTTGCAGTAAAGTAAAGTTGTATCCGCGCTCATTCCCCAGAGTGATCACGGCCCGCTATCTAATCCCAGTTGACTAACAATGCGCAGGACTAGCTGCTGAATATAATAAATTTAATATGCAGCATAGGATAAAGGAAGCTACATCAAGGGGCGACAATGACAGACTATGCAATTGAGTAGGATTGTAACGTAGCTGCAGCAATTCCTAGTGCAATAGATAAATATAGACATATAGGCTATAAATGGGAGAGGTGATGGGGCACTACTTGCCTGGAAGATCGACAGTAGTGGTACAGTCACCGACGAAGTAGTCGTACTCAGCAGCGGTGCAGTCGGGGGCAGTCTCGGGATCTAACGAATCATAGGGGGAGAAACAGTAAATACAAAGCATTCATATGAAAACAGAAGCATGGCATGAAAGATGCAACGTAAACGGTGTTCTAACGCAGTACAAAGTGTTCTGCTCGGAGCGGGAATTCATCCGGGGATGAACTGCCAGCTCCGGGTGATTATCGGCAGATGATCCGGAGGGGGACGGTCTAGTGTTCGTTTTGATAGAGGGGGTGGTTGGTATATGAGTAGGGTATCCGTGTTCATGCTATTTTTCTAAGCAACTTTGATATATAAACTATTTTCATCGGAGTTACGGTTTTAAATATATTAAATTTCAAAGTTTTAACCATTTTAGATCAATTACTGAATTTTTTTAAATCATTAATTCTAGCATTATCCAGAACAAGAACTTTGACTGGTTAAACCTAACCAATGGGCCAGGCATGTCATAGGCACAAGGGTTAATCCCCATTTATTTTAATTCACAAATTAATTAGAGGCACTAGGCACACATGTCATACAGCCTATAATTTATACAGATTTAAATTAAAAAGTTTCATTAACTAAAACGTTGGGGTCCCACATGTCATCCTCTACCCAGCTAACAGTTATTTAACCCAGATTAACTTAGGATGGGGCCCCACTAGTTATAGACAATGAGGGGGGTTTAATTCGTTAAACACATTATTAGGGGCTAATCAACTGCGGGGCAGTTGTCAGTGGGGTTATCCCACGACCAACTATGCGTGCACGCCAGTGGCGAAGGCCGAGGGGGACGATGGTGAGGGTTTGTTCCGGCCAGGGGCCATGGCGGGAGTTGCGGCCACGCGCAGGCAAGGGCACGCGGCCACGGAGGCGAACAAGGCACGGCCAGGACGGAACCGTGCGCCTCGGCCATGGCGAGTACGACAAGGGAGGGCGTGTGGCCACGTGCGCAGGTATGTGCATGAGGGCACGGCCGAGCGTGAGGGGGGGACGCGGCGAGAAGCACGGTCAGCACGTGCTCATCGGCGGCCCGATGCAACAATCGTAGCATTTGGCGAACTACGGAGGACCGGGGCATGCACGAGCGGTGATGCACGACATCAGGGAGAGGGGGAAGGGGAAACGGGGGGAGATGCTCACGGGGGGAGGGGGGAGGGGGCAGTAGCATGACCAGGGGGCTCGGGGAAGCCGGGGGGGGGGGGGGTCGGGGTGGAGCGGTGCGAGCGGCGGCGGCGCGGTGGCCGTGGTGGATGTGGACATCGAATTCATCGCACACGCGGCCTCCGGACTCAATTCTGATGTGGTAGCCGACAAAGACGAGCCCCGCCGTCTCCACGGACACCTTGGTACAAGGAATGGTGGCCGGTGGCCACGGTGAAGGCAGCGGCACGGCGACGACAGGGCCCGAGCGGCGCCGGTTCATAACAATGAAGAGAGGGAGGGGAATCTTGCGATCTAGGGTTCCTGGGAGTATCGGGGATCTTATCCCCGCCGGTGAGCCGCGGGATGGCCGCCACGGCGACGGTTGTGGCCATGGTGTCGTGGATGGCCGCCAAAAACGCTATGCCTCCTCCTGTAGCGAGGAAGGAGAAGGCCCAGGTGGACTGGGCCTGTCTAGAGCTACCCTGAGCGCTAGATAATTCTTTTGCTATATTCTTCTCTTTTATCTTTCTGATTTCTGCTACACTTTTTTTTGGCTAGCAAAACATTTTGTAAAACATGTCAATGGTCTGAATTGTTATATTGTATTATGTTTCACTTCTAGAAAAGGTTTGAGAGTTAAATAAATTCCTTTGAATTTTGTTTAAATAGTAATTGATTAAAAGGGGTTATTTTAGGCACTACTTTTATTTGTGTAATATATTTAACCATTGTAATAAAATCTCATTTCTATAGTGCCTTGACCGACTGAGTTTTAGGCATTTAATAAAATTGGTTGCACAATTTTTATTTAAAGTTTTTTTTCCACTTTTGTTTTTAATTCTAACGAAGGGGGCCTTTAAAATGATTTGATTCAAAGATGATCATAGCATGGTTAATCACTGAGATTAGTCATTAACAAAAGTGGTCACTATAGCTTGACACTGACGGTGTTACATTTAGCATCGGGCTCAAGGTTGATAGTATGTTTAAAAAAAGATGGACTAATTCCCTTGAGATCGTCTAGGGTATATCCAGTAGCTCCTCAGTGTCTTCGAAGGGTTTCCAATAACCTCTCCTCTTCATATCCTGAAAGGTTAGAATTGATAATAACAGGATATATTTTATTTTCATCTAAATAAGCATACTTGAGCGTATCGGGAAGAGGCTTAAGGTCGAACACTGGGTCTTCTTTGGTTTGTGATAAAATTCCTAAAGGTTCAACCGGAAGGTTGTGCTTCAGGATAGCAGGTTGTCTTAAGAATTCTTTCCTGCATATGAATATCATTCTCTTGGTCCTCCATGTATTGCTTCAAAGGATCGTTAGGAGGAATAGCAATCGAGACAATATCTTCAATAATTTTATCCTTACTAGGCAAATCAGTACCACGAGTTTGCTTGAAGAATTTAGAAAAGTTAAATTCATATGGCTCACCATTGAATTCAATAGATACTTTTCCTTTGTTACAATATATAATAGCTCCACAAGTCTTGAGAAAAGTTCTACCAAATATAATAGGACAAAAATTATCTCGCACTGAACCAAGTATTAAAAAGTCGGTAGGATGTTTTACCTTCCCACATAGGACTTCAACGTCTCTCACAATTACAATAGGAGAGATAGTTTGTCTGTTTGCAAGATGAATAGGAACATCAACTTCTTCAAGTTCACAAGGTGAAATTTCACTCATAATCTCATGATAGAGTGAATAAGGAATAGCACTAGCACTGGATCCCAAATCGCATAGCCCATAATAATTGTGATCCCCTATTTTAACAGATACCACTAGACTACGAAAAAATTGGGCCTTTATTCTTGGTTGTGACAAGGTTAGTACAAACAGCACAAAAAATTATATTGGAATCTATAATATCATTACTAACAAGATCTTTAACCAATGCAACTTGAGGATCGACCTTGATCTGGTCCTGTGGGCACCCCGGATTATATACCCAGAGCGGCCAGCTGTGTATACTGTCATGCTCCCATGATCAGTGCCGGATGACACACAACTTGACAATGGATATCACAGTCACAAGTTCATACAATACCTAATACAAATTCATACAACAATAATGTCTTACATGGCCTCATCGGGCTCAAATAGCAGCAGAATAAGAAAAAGCAGGATAAGTAGTAGCAGCACAATCCACAGGGCAGTTCAAAGCATAGCATGTCCTTGCAATCATCGGTAGCATCATTGTAAAATACCTTCTCCTCCAAGCCTGGCCGATTGAATAACCAGGGACAAAGCCGTGAGTACATACAAAGTACTCGCAAACCACCTAAAGAAAGAAACAAAGTTTTGCATACGAAAATAATGGGATGGATATATGGTGGAGTTTCTCATAGGGATTTCCTAACTACTCAATTTTCATTAAGTTGGAAAATTTTTAAACTTGGCAAGTTTTATTTCCCACAAATGAATTTGGATATGTCAAGTCCAACCCTTTCCAACAATATCAACATCATCATCGCGAGCCATAAACTCGGTACCGGGCTTTCTCATCTGTTCCCCACAAAGTGTGGCCTCACTAGCTGTACATGACCGTGGACTCCGGCTACTCGAATAGTTTTCACTCTGCAGAGGTTGTACACTTTACCCACCACATTTGATACATCTGCCAGCTGTCCCCACGGATAGCCATACCTCAGTATGCGGGTCTCTTATAATTGAAAATAGTCTTCCCCTTGTTTTTCCTAGTACAGATGAATCTACCCCTTGCGTACTACATGGATTGTCCATGTGTCAGGTCATGCTACTCTTGGACCCAAGCCTGCACCATAGTCGAAGAGCACCAAGGTTTCGTTCCGACACCAAGCCTAGTGAATTTCACCCATCGACTTCGAGGGCTATCGGATTCGTGGAATCACTCATCCATGAGTAGTTATAACACCCCCTAACTAAGACAAACAAGCTTCCAACTAGCCAGTCCCATACCAGAGTATAGTGGTTGTACTGTAAGGCTAGGTTTTGGAGGCACTTATGGAGATTCTCTCCATACTTTGTCCATCTTCGACGATGTTCCAACAATCTTGTCCATACCATCTTCTTAGACGTATTCCATAACCAATAGGGTGAAGTATGACTTTCCATGATGTTATGTAATGCTAATGATCAAGGCTAAGTGATGGTCTCGACAGAGTGTCGGAATCATCGGGGTTCTACTTAGTTTTCCCAGATAGTAGGCTATGGGGTGGTGTGGAGTTTTCCTAATATAACTAATACAATCCCAAACCATATGAACATAATAGCATAATACAGTATAAATGATACAAGTGAAAATAAAAAATGGGTAAAGCGGAGTTTGAGTTTTGACGGTGGCTTTCCTTCGTCGGTGGTGGTCTCGTGGTCAGTCTCGGGGCAGCTTGGAGGTAGTCTTGTCCTGCAGGGTCAATGGTCTCGTCTACACATTGTGAAACAAAGGAAATTCACACTATTACAACATGGCAATAACAAGCACACATCACTAAATTTTTCAAACAAATTCTCAAGCAACAAAGGACAAAACAATTCTCAAGGTTTCATATTTATTAAGATTTAAATCTTATAACACCTCAACAAGATTAAAAGATTATAACATGGCACCTCAACAAGATTTAAATCTTATAACACCTCAACGTTTCATATTTATTAAGATTTAAATCTTAAAGGAATAAACATGATAGAATTATTAACATCAAGATTAAAAATTAAGCAAGCCCTTAACTAGAAGCAATGTTTTTCACCCAATTTATTCACTAACTCATTTTTAAATTATTTTACTTTCAAGAACTAAATTCATAAAAATTTCCTACTAACGAGAGGTGATTTTAATAAAGTACTAACAAACCAATAATACTAACATAAAAATTAAGGAAATTAAACTAACAAACAATTTAATAACAAAAGGCCACAATTTTAATTAAGCATAACAACATAGATATATTTTGGTGTTGTCGAATTAATAAAAAGAAAAAGGATAAGCGAAGCCGGCGCATTGCTATCCCTCGCGCAAGGGTTGCTTCTTCCAGTGGGCCGAGCCGAGCGCAGAGGCTGCGTTTTTTAAGGTCCGAAGGGGTATGGCCCTTCCCTGACCGTTGGATCAAGGCCCGATCGAACGGCCAGGGGTTCGTCTTCCTCACGGGCACGATCTGAACAGATCGGCCTCCAGTGCCATGACGCACAGGGAGCAGGGGCTCTCATAGGAGGTGCTCCTGGCGGTGGCGGTCGGCGGCGAGTGGCGTGGGAGGACCGGGGCGACTGATACGTCAAAAATGCATCACTACTTTATATCGTAATTTACCCCTATTCATTGATATATTTCATGTTATGATGCTATTCTTATGTTGTTTTGACTTGTTTTACACAGTTTGGAACTTTTCGATGCCGAAGCAGCAGACATGGATTCAGTGGTAAAAAGTGAACGCCGAGGTGCTAAATCAGAAGACCTCCAAATTACCTGAAAATCGACGGAGGCCATTTTCCAGAAGAATGACGGGGACATGCAAAAAGGAGACCAGAGGGAGGCCACCAGGAGCCTAGGCGCCCCCCTGGCGCGGCCCCACACCTGGCCGCGCCGGGTGGCCGCCTGGACCCCTGGGGCCACCCCGGGCTCCCCCTCTGGCCTGTTTATCCTTCGTCTTCCGAAAACCCTAAAAAGGGAGGAGTTTCGCAAGTTCCGCCGCCACTCCATGACGGAAACCTACAGAGAAGAAAAAAATCTCCGACGGGCAAATTCCGCCGGGAGAACTCCTACCGGAAGGGGAGATCATCGCCATCGTCATCACCATCGTCACAGGACTCATCGAGATCATCATCAACATCATCCCCAACATCAACACCATCTCCACCACCATCCTATCTCATCTCGCAATTGCAACTCGTGTTGTAATCTGTACTATCTATCCTCTCTACTTTATCGGTGTTGATTACTCCTTTGTGGTGAATGCTATTGAGTTTTGTTGGAGAAATATTATTATGTCCAGATTGTTTATCATCTATTTATCCCCACTGATCATGATCTCTTTTATGTGTTGTGAGTAGTTACTTTAGTTCTTGAGGACATGGGAGAAGTCTTGTTGTTAGTAGTCATATGATGTTGAAGTAATATGTGTTGTTTGATATTTAAGTTTTGTTGTTATTTTCCTAGTGGTGTTGTGTGAGTAAAACACTCAACACATCGCCTTATTAAGGACCTAGGTGAATGCATTGTGTATAAATAATGCTTATGGTGGGTTGCCGGAGTGACAGAATCCTGAACCCTAGTTTGCACGCTTTTGCACAAGGGAACAATGGATCACTGATCGTATGGCTACGGTTAGGCTTTTGCCTTAATTAATACCTTGTATTTGCTGATGCTTGCAGGGCGTTTAATCATAAGGGTACACTTATCTTAGTCTAGAATGTGTACTAGCATAGATCCACCCACTCAACACTTATCAACATAGCACATAGTACCGGTGCGGAATATGGCGAAAGCACGTGACTATTTCTCTCGTGTCTCCTCAAGAACACTCTAGCCTTTATAAGTTCAGTTGCTAGGCCTATCCTTTGCTCAAAAGGATTGGGCCACTTGGTACTTCTCAGTGCCTTTTACTTTGCTTGCTTTTACCTTCTTGATGCTTATACCGAAAACCCCTAAAAAGTTATCTTTTAGTGCCTGCAGTTATTTCTTTGCCAAAGTCACTTACCAATACCTTCTGCTCCTCGTTGGGTTCGACACTCTTATTTATCGGAAACGCTACAATAGATCCCTTACTGTTGAGGGTCATCAAGTATTGTTTTCAAGCGCCGTTGCCGGGGAGCGTAGCGCTATTAGTAAGTGAAGCTGGTAAGGAAGCTTTTATATTTTTGTTTTGCTGTGGCTGCTCTTTGCCCTCATGGACACCTCTACTATTGGTTCGTTGCTTATGGGGAAACGCCCCACTACCATGGTGATCACTCCTAACCCTGCTGAAATTGTGCCTTACAAAATACCAATTGGTATTATTGATTATTTCTTTGCTAATCGTTATGCAGGAGACAGACATCCAGGTGAACACCTGCTATATTTATCACAACTATGTTCATTATTCAAGCTTGCAGGTGTGTCAAGGGAGTTCGGAATGAAGAAATTTTTCTCCGTATCACTTATTGATAAAGCTTCAGATTGGTATAAGCTCCTCGATAACTCACATTTGCTTAATTTTCAAGAGCTTATATCTCTCTTTTATACAAACTTTTATCCTCTTCATGAAATTCATCGAGATAGGAACTACATCTATAACTTTTGGTCTCGTGACGGAGAGAGCATCACTCAAGCTTGGGGGAGACTGAAGTCCCTAATGTTCAAATTTCCTATACATGAACTCCACAAAAATATTATACTTACAAATTTATATACTAGGCTCTCTCTCAGGATAAGGAGATGTTGGATGCCTCCTCTAGTGGGGTATTCCAAACAAGAAGCATTGAAGAAAGATGGAATCTCATTGAGAGGATCCAGAAGAATACTGAAGACTGGGAAATCGATAAAGGTATTGAACCCGCTATGAACTATGAGCATGATTACACTGAGAGGTATGTGAAAACTGATTATTACTAACAAGAACTTTGCCTCTCACTGACTCTTCTAAAGAAGAGAAGGATCAGTATCATAAACCATTTACAGAATTACATGTTGTTGTTAATGTTGCTGACCCTATTATGCCTGTAGTTTTATATGAAAAGCCCCTTTTCCCACCAGGATAAGGGAACACTCTTTTGTGACAGGCATAATAAATAAAAGTGAGAGAAGAACCGACGAGCCTGAGGACCAGATCAAGGTCGATCCTCAAGTTGCGGTGGTTAAAGATTTAGTTAGAAATGATGTTTCAAATTCCATTATAAATTTTTGTGTTGTTTAAACTAATATTGTCACAGCCAAGAATAAAAGACCAATTTCAGGTACACCAGTTGTATCTGTCAAAATAGGAGACCACAATTATTACGGGCTATGCGATTTGGGATCAAGTGCTAGCGCTATTCCTTATTCACTCTATCAGCAGATGATGGGTGAGATATCGCCCTGTGAACTTGAAGAGGTTGATCTTACTATTTATCTAGCAAACAAAGAAACTATCTCTCCCATCGGAATTGTGAGAGATGTTGAAGTCGTATGTGGAAAGGTAAAGTATCCTACCGACTTTCTAGTACTTGGTTCAGTGCAAGATAGTTTTTGCCCTATTATCTTTGGTAGGCCTTTCCGCAGCACTTGTGGAGCTATAATAGATTGCAAAAAGGTAAAGTTTATGTTGAATTCAATGGTGAGCCATATGAATTTAACTTCTCTAAGTTCTCTAAGCAACCTCGTGGTGCTGATTTACCTAGTAATGATAAAATTATTGAAGATATTGCTTCCATTGCTATTCCTCCTAATGATCCTTTGAAGCAATATATGGAAGACCACAAGAATGATATGCATATGCAAGAAAGAAACGAGTTGGACAAAATATTCACAAGACAAACTTCTATCCTGAAGCACAACCTTCCGGTTTAACCTTTAGGAATCCTAGCACAACCAAAATAAGACCCGGTATTTGACCTCAAACCACTTCCCAATACGCTAACCTTTCAGGATTTGAAGAAGAGCGATTATTGGAGACACTTCGCAGACACCGTGGTGCCCTTGGCTATACCCTTGATGACCTTAAGGGGATTAGTCCATCGATTTGCCAACATACTATCAATCTTGAGCCCGATGCTAAGCCAGTTGTTGATCATCAACGACGGTTGAATCCAAGGATGAAGGACGTGGTTAGGACTGAAATTCTCAAGCTTCTAGCCGCAGGTATCATGTATCCTATAGCTGATAGTAGGTGGGTAAGTCCAGTTCATTGTGTTCCTAAGAAAGGAGGTATGAATATTGTTCCTAATGATAAAAATGAACTAATACCTCAAAGAGTTGTTATTGGATATAGAATGTGTATTGATTACAGGAAGTTGAACAAGGCAACCAGGAAGGACCACTACCTACTGCCCTTTATCGATCAGATGCTTGAGAGGTTGTCCAAAAATACCTACTTTTGCTATCTTGACGGGTACTCTGGCTTCTCTAAAATTCATGTTAATATTGTCGATCAAGAGAAGACCACTTTCACGTGTCCATAAGGTACTTATGTTTATAGGCGTATGCCTTTTGGTTTATGCAATGCACCTGCTACTATTCAGAGATGCATGTCTGCTATTTTTCATGCTATCTATGAGGAGATTGTGAAAGTCTTCATGGACGATTTCTCCGTCTATGGAACTTCCTTTGACCACTGTCTCCACAATCTTAATAAAGTTTTGCAGAGATGCGAGGATACAAATTTAGTTCTAAATTGGGAAAAGTGCCACTTCATGGTTAACGAAGGGATTGTTCTTGGTCACAAGATTTCCGAGAGGGGAATTGAAGTGGACAAGGCGAAGATTGAAGCTATTGAAAGGATGCCCTATCCAAGGGACATCAAAGGTATTCGTAGTTTTCTCGGTCATGCTAGTTTCTATAGAAGATTTATTAAAGACTTTTCTAAGACTTCGAGACCCCTCACTAATCTTATCCATCAGGATGTTCCTTTTGTATTCAATGAATATTGTAAGGAAGCCTTCGAAGTTCTTAAGAAAGCTTTAATAACCGCTCCTATAGTACAACCACCTGATTGGAAATTTCCCTTTGAAATTATGTGTGATGCTAGTGATTTTGCTGTTGGGGATTTTTTAGGACAATGGGTTGATAAGAAATTGAATGTTATACATTATGCTAGCAAAACCCTTGATAGTGCTCAAAAGAATTATGCTACTACAGAGACGAAATTCTTAGCAGTATTTTTTGCTTGTGATAAGTTTAGACCTTATATTGTTGATTCAAAAGTCATTATCCATACTAAACATGCTGACCTTAAGTATCTTATGGAGAAGAAGGATGCCAAACAAAGACTCATCAGGTGGATACTCCTTCTTCAAGAATTTGATTTACAGATTGTTGATAGAAAAGGAGCAGACAATCCGGTGCTGGATAATCTTTCAAGGATAGAAGATATAGCACCTGATCCCATTCCAGTCAACGACAATTTTCTAGACGAACAACTTTCCGTTGTAAAAGTACAATCTCTTTCCGATCCTTGGTTTGCAGATTATGCTAATTTTATCGTTGCAAAGTATTTTCCTCCAGGTCTAACATTTCAACAAAGGAAGAAGTTCTTCCACGATTTGAGACATTACTTTTGGGATGACCCTCATCTTTTCAAAGAAGGTCCAGACGGGATCGTGAGAAGATGCATACCGGAACACGAGCAGAAGGATATTCTCAAGCAATGTGATGATAGTCCCTATGGAGGACATCGTGCCAGTGAGAGGACCGCACATAAGGTTCTCCAAACAGGTTTTTATTGGCCTACTCTCTTTAAAGATGTTAGAAATTATGTTTTATCTTGTGATAAGTGTCAGAGAGTTGGTAATATTAGTAGGAGGAATGAGATGCCTATGAATTAATCTCTAGTGGACCTGGGCATTTTCCGGGCCGGGCCGGACTCGGGTCGGGCCTAAAAAAAGCCCGGTGCAAAAAAACTAGGCCCGAGCCCGGCCCGGCCCGGCCATCAAGTGCAGAAATCGAGCCTGAGCCCGACAAATCCCGACACGGCTCGGTTGGCCCGGCCCGATCCTTTGTTGTTTCTTGATTTTTCAAAGCCCGAGACCGGCCTGACATGTGCATTTGACCCAAATTTCAGGCCCGAGCCCGGCCGGACTTGCAAGCCCGGCCCGGCCCTGGATTTTCGGGCCGGCTGCATCGGGCCGTCCGGGCCTGTCTGCCCATGGCCAGGCTTACTCTCTAGTGATTGAGCCTTTTGATTGTTGGGGTTTTGATTTTATGGGTCCTTTTCCTCCCTCACACAAGTACACTCATATTTTAGTAGTTGTTGATTATGTAACCAAGTGGGTTGAAGCAATCCCCACTGAGAGTGGTGATCAAAAAAAATCTTTGAAAATGCTCAAAGATGTTATGTTTCCTAGAATTGGTGTACCAAGGTATCTTATGACTTATGGAGGATCGCACTTCATGCATGGAGCTTTTAGAAAATCTCTAGCCAAGTACGATGTCTATCATAGAATTGCTTCACCGTACCATCCTCAAACTAGTGGGCAGGTTGAGCTCACCAATAGAGAGATCAAGTTGATCTTGCAGAAGACAGTTAACAGTTCTAGAAAGGACTGGTTAAAGAAGTTAGGAGATGCTTTGTGGGCATATAGAACTGCTTACAAAAACCCCATGGGCATGTCCCCCTATAAGATGGTCTATGGCAAGGCTTGCATTTGCCATTAGAATTAGAACACAAAGCTTTCTGGGCTATTAGGGAGCTTAATGCCGACCCAAAGTTGGCTGGTGAGAAGCGTCTCATGAACTTGACTTCTCTAGATGAGTGGAGAAGTGAAGCTTACGAGAGTGCTAAAATGTTTAAGGAAAAGGTAAAGAAGTGGCATGATAGAAGGATTCTTAAATGTGAATTTAATGTTGGTGATAAAGTTTTGTTGTTGAGATCTCATTTCAGGTTTTCTCCAGGTGAACTGCTTTCCATATGGGAAGGGCCATTTCATATCGAAGAAGTCTACCGATCCGGTGCAATCAAGATTAACAATTTTGATGGCACCAAACCTCAAGATGTGAATGGGCAAAGACTCAAGCATTCACTACTGGAAAAACAGTTATAGATAATATTGAAACTAATGGTGCACTATACATGTGGTGCGCCATTACTATTTAGTAATGGCGCACCATGTGCAGGTGCGCCATTAGTAACCTAAACAGTAATGGCGCATCTGGTGAAAAGTGCGCCATTATTTTGTTTGACCAAGGTTTGACCCATTCCTGGACATAGTAATGGTGCACTTTTTATAAGTGCGCCATTAGTAAGGTGACATAGTAATGGCGCACCTGGCGAAGGGTGCGCCATTACTATGTTTGACCAAGGTTTGACCCAGTCAAAGACATAATAATGGCGCACTTTGTAAAGGTGCGCCATTACTATGTCAAACATAGTAATGGCGCACCTTTACCAAGTGCACCATTACTATGTCTTTGACCAAGGTTGACCCAGTCAAAGGCATAGTAATGGCGCACTTTGTGAAGGTGCGCCATTACTAAATTTCTGAGGTGGCCAAATTTTTTACCAAATGCACCCCCCCGTGGACCTCCTTTTCAGTTTTAAAAAAATAAACAAAAATGATAGAAATGTCAAAAAAATAAAATAAAATAAGATTCCCATGAGATATGTGGTCTAGTTCTTAGGAAAATTTAGAAACATGAATTTTGAATTTTTTTGCAAAATCTCTCGAGAATTGTGTAAAATGGGCTTAACCCGTTGAACATTTTTAGAATCCTCAAAATTCTAACAGAAAAAAGTTACGGGGCTTTGAAGATCTAGAGGGCAAAAAAATGAAAAATAATTCAAACTTACTAATGGCGCACTATTTGAAAAGTGCGCCACTAGTAACAGGGAAAAAATTTGAATTTTTTTTTGAATTTTTTTTGAAAAAAGTTCAAAATATGATAGGACACTGGTCGGTAAGTTTCAATTTTTTTTCACCATTTCATCACACCAATGGACATTAACAAGGTCTTAGACATTAACAAGGTTTAATAGGATTGATATGATACATATATCAACAAGTGCTTGTGAGGTGAGGTGGGGCAAGAGGTGAATGGAACTAAGAAGTTAATCGTGCTGGGGCTGGAGTAGTGTGAGGATGGGTGACCCTTCGGGAAGTTTGACCACGGAGTGCAATTTAGCTTGAGATTAAGCGGGGTAACTTGAGATTAAGCCGTAGTGACTCGAGATTAAGAAATAAAAAAAGTAAAAAAATTTAAAATTGAAAAAAATATATTAAAAAAATTGAAAAAAGTTAGTAATGGTGCACCTTAGATAGCAATGTGCGCCACTACTATGTTCCCGCCTTACAAATTCAAAAAAATTAGAAAAGAAATAAAAAATATGGGTGTCCAGTGGCGCACCAGTAGAGGTAGTAATGGCGCATATGTGGTGCTGCAGTACTATCTGTGATAGTAATGGTGCACAGAATGTGCGCCATTACTAAGCGTTAGTAATGGCGTGCTAGTAATGGCGCACCGGATGTTCTCCATTACTAGCAAAAAAAGGTGCGGCATTAAAGGCCATTTTTCCAGTAGTGATTACATGGCAGGAGACCCGATCAATTTTGACGTAAATTTGATATACCCAAAAACTCATGAACAATATGTTGCAACCCCGTTTCAGACACCAGCAAGAACATAATAAGAAAAGGTATGTATTACGGTAAGGAAACATCGCGAACCGCCATAAAAGTTTCATATTACAAGTTTTTGCAAAAAATAGGAAAATTCAGAGCCTAATTGGAGTCGGAGTGGAGCTCGAGGGGGCCCAGGCGCCCCCTGGCGCGGCCTACCCCCTGGCCGCACCGGGTGGCCGCCTGGGCACCCCGGAGTCCATCTCCGACCCCACTTTGGCTTGTTACCTTCCTTCTGTTGCAGTTTTGCTATACTTGCCCGGATAGTCCCGACACCGTATCTCGCGATTTCGTGTGTTTTCTTTTCGAGTTGTTTCTGCCAAGAAATATTTTAGCTAGACCTAGGTGACATGGCTTCCCCAAGTTCCCCCAAGGACAAGTTCATCATCAATGTCATCAACCCTTACCTCGCCGAGGTGAAGAAGCACCCTCAAACCGTTCGGTTGGAGGATGTTGTTCTCCACTAAGAAGATCTAAAGGAACCTGTCAAAGAGGGGAGCATCGACGCCAGGATGGAAGAAGTGGAGCAAGAAATCTTCAAGTACAAGAAGATGGTCGAGCACGGTGTTGAAGCCAACTTCGACCTCATCAACAAGCTGAAGACGTTCTAAAAGAAGGAGATGAGGGGGATGTGGTCAAGCATCACCACAGCAGAAGAAAGAATTGATGAGCTCCAAGGGCAGATCTATGATCTACACAACCAGAACTGTGAGTATGAACTAAAGTTTATGCGCATGGGTTTAGGTGCTGAAAGAAGGATCTTGGAGACTGAAGCCTCTTTTGAGACGGGAGAACCTCTTCCATGGAAGCGCTTCGTCAAGGACTATGTAACCAACAACAACAGGAATGAGGAGTGAAATCTCCTCGGGTAATGGCATACCCTTAGCTTATTCCAAGCTTGGGGGAGTGTCCGGTATCTTTATCTATATCTTAATCTTTTAGAGTCAAGTAGAGTCGTATCATGTCTAGGGAAGTTATCTTATGAAATAGGTGTTTGCATTAAGGTCTATCACTCCTTTGTTGAGAGTATTGTATCCGTGAGTGTGGAGTCGTCTATGATGGAATATTAATGAGAAGTCTATTGGTTCCTTCGTTGCACTCGGTATTCTCTTCACGCAATCGACCTTATATGATGATTGTTATTGGGAGTATTGACCTTATATCAGGTATGGCTTTGAAAACTTTCTTTAAATTTTGGCAAACATAACTTTGGTCATGACAACATGTATGTTTTCTCAGGTAGCGTCATAGCCAAACCTTTATGTTATTATGCTTTAAGTGTTATGTTGACAAGGAAGACAACTTGATGTGTTATGCTTACCTTAATGTATATGCTTTATATGTTTTTCATCCGAGTTAGCATCAATTGTCTGTTCTCTCAAAGCCTTTGCTAGCCAAACTCTTTGCCTAGCAGATTTATGCTTGTGAATCCATACCCTGAAACCAATATCTTCCATATGAGTCCACCATACCTTCCTATTCGTGGTATTCCACTACCACTCCTAAACGTATAGAATTTATGTGGTATCCTTAAATGTTCAAAATCTTCTGTTTTGTGCCTCTTGTTTAGCTCATGAGGAAGTAGTAGGTAATCCATGATCTTTTTAATTTAGACAAGTTTTACCCCGGGATTGCATGTCTAATCTGCAAACCCATAATACGAGGAGGAACTGGCATGAGTCGTCCAACTCGTAAGATAATACAACAAACAAACCCTCCTTCTCGCTTGGTCTATGAAAAATCAAAAACTTTGGAAGTGATAAACAAAGGATATTAAGGGGATGTGATCCTCCCCACTTGGGAGCCGTTCCTCTAAACTTGTCCAGCTTGAGAAGTAATTGAGCTATCTATTAGCACTCTTTGACAAACTATGCACCTCCAAAAAATTGTTTTCATTCTGTTTGATTTAAGGATAGCACATGAGTTTCCCTGCTTGCATGTAACAAGGCGTGTATTTTAATTTTATGTTGAGTCAGTTCATCCTACTTCCTTCCTTTCCCAAAGAGAAGAGACACTTGATGTTGATGAGGATTCATCCATATAGTGCTGCATTAAGTTTTTCCATGCCACATAATTTTTGACATTATCTTTTGATAAGTAAGTTGTTTGCGAAAGCTTATGCCAAGCAAGCATCTTCCTTTGTGTTAGCATTTGCACTTCATGACTAATAACATGTTCTTTAAAAATCTTCAAATTTTTTCATTATAAAGTGAAAGAGCAAAAGTAAAAGTTATTAGTTGTCCTTTGACCAAGGATGTGTTTGCCATAATTTGATGAGTTTTCTAAGCTCTAATTTTGATTATAATTGTTATTACTTTCTCATAAGGGCCTTATGAGTTGAGGTTGCTATTGAGGATGCTTGAGTTTGGTGAAGAAATCATAATTCTTCTTGTCTGTATTCTATTTATCGACACTTCACTCCCTAAACTTTTGGAAAGGTTTACCGAGCTAAGAATTCGCATGGGGACAAGCGAGGTCTAAGCTTGGGGGAGTTGATACGTCCAAAATGCATCACTATTTTATATCGTAATTCATCCCTATTCATTGATATATTTCATCTTATGATGTTATTCTTATGTTGTTTTGGCTTGCTTATCACCACTGATCATGATCTCTTTTATGTCTTATGAGTAGTTACTTTTATTCTTGAGGACATGGGAGAAGTCTAGTTGTTAGTAGTCATATGATGTCGAAGTAATATGTGTTGTTTGATATTTAAGTTGTGTTGTTATTTTCCTAGTGGTGTTGTGTGAGTCGAACACTCAACACTTCGCCTTGTTAAGGACCTAGGGTAATGCATTGTGTATAAAGAATGCTTACGGTGGGTCGCCGGAGTGACAGAAACCTGAACCCCAGTTTGCATGCTTTTGCACAAGGGAACAATGGATAACTGATCGTATGGCTATGGTTAGGCTTTTGCCTCAATTACTAACTTGTATTTGTGGATGCTTGCAAGGTATTTAATCATAAGCGTACACTTATCTTAGTCTAGAAGGTGTACTAGCATAGATCCACCCACTCAACACTTATCAACATAGCACATAGTACCGATGCAGAATATGGCGAAAGCACGTGACTATTTCTCCCGTGTGTCCTCAAGAACACTCTAGCCTTTATAAGTTCAGTTGCTAGGCCTATCCTTTGATCAAAAAGATTGGGCCACTTGGTACTTCTCAGTGCCTTTTACTTTGCTTGCGTTTACCTTCTTGTTGCTTATACCAAAAACCCCTAAAAGGTTATCTTTCAGTGCATGCAGTTATTTCTTTGCCAAAGTCACTTACCAATACCTTCTGCTCGTAGGTGGGTTCGACACTCTTATTTATCGAAAACGCTACAATCTATCCCCTACAGTCGAGGGTCATCAACGACGCGGGGGTTCCATTTTTCGCGTTGGAGGGCTCGATGCAGTGGCGAACGGCGGTGGCTTGGGGTAGACCGTCGGGGCAGTGGCGAGGCTCGGCGCGGCTCCTCAGCGTCTCCTCCTTGCAGGCGGTTCCTCGCCGGCGTCGGCTTCGGCGTGGGGCAGAGAGGGGGCTCCCCATTCGGCCCTCTCCTCCTCCCTTCTCTTCTCCTTCCTCCTTTACTTCCTCCTACTCCGCTTTTGTTCTACTTCTCGGACTGAAGTGGGGAGGTGGATGGTGCTGCTGCGAGTGAAGTGAGGAGAGGGGGCGCTAGGGCTCCCCTTTATAGCGGTAGGAAGGGGCGAGTTGGCGGGAAGCGGGCGAGGGACGATCGTGTACGCGGGAGAGGTCAATCTGCGGCCTCGCCGGTGACTGGGCGAGAGGGGTGGCGGCGGGGTGATGTCAACATGCCGACGTCAGTGCGGGCCCACGCGCTGACGTGAGTGCTGACATCAGGAGCGCGTGAGGGGCTGACCGATGGGGTAGACTTTGCTGGTACGCTGGATAGAGATTTAGACTAGTTGGGCTTCGGCCTAATGGGTGTGGGCAGGGATTTTTTTATACGACTTAAATTCCTCTAATATATTTATGTTTTGATATAAATTTGGAAATAAATTTCAATTAAACCTCATAAATACTTCATAATACTCCAGAATTATTATCTTAATTGTTTTGAGATTTTTAGGGATTTTTTAATAAGGTGAACAGTATTATTACTATTATACTAATAGCAATTAACCCATTAGCACTTTTTAAAATATTTTAATTAAATTCCTTATGCTATAGAGTTATTTTTAATTATTTAAATAATGAATATACATGCAAGTAAAACTTTACTTGGGAAAACTATTAATGATGCTAATTTGCTATGGTGGTTATATGTTGGTAGAACAATATGTGTGGTATGTGCTAAATATTTTTTATTGGTTGATTCTTTTTAGCATGACAAGGTAAATAACAAATCAGGGCATATCATTAAAACAAGGCAAGATAAAAACAACTTGGCAAACAAGACATGGGATGGAAGCACAACAAACAAGTTTTTTGTTAACCCTAATTTTTAGCGTCCTAATAACAAGACAATAAAAGTTGGTTTTTATCATTCTAATAAAAAGACAATAAAAGTTTGGATGTGATAGGTCCTCAGGTTCGTCATAATAGAATGCTCCCTCATCCTTGCGGGAAAAGGTGGCTTTTCATATATAACTGCAGGAAAAATATGGTCAGCAACATGAATATCAACAGGTAATTCCTTAAGGTGTTTATGATGCTTATCCTCCTTCTTTTTAGAGGAATCAATATGAGAGGCAAAGTTTTTGCAAAAATCAATAAGAAGTTGGGAGTCAAGTCCAATCTTAGCAAAAAAAGTATTGAAGTAATCAGTTTCCACATAACTCTGAATATGATCATGCTCATAATTTATAACGGGTTCAATACCTTTATCGATCTCCAAATCTTCAGTGTTCTTTTGGATCCATCGATAAGATCCCATCTTTCTTCAACGCTTCTGGTGCGGAATAACCCACTAGAGGAGGCATCAAGCATCTCTCTATCCTGACAAGAAAGTCTTGCATAAAAGTTTGTAAGAATAATTTCCTTGGGGAGATCATGATTGGGGCATTTGAGCATTAGGGACTTCAATCTACCCCAAGCTTGGGCGATGCTTCCTCCGTCACGAGACCAAACATTATAAATATAGTTCCTGTCTTGATGTATTTCATGAAGGGGATAAAACTTTGCATAAAATAGAGGCATAAGTTCTTGCCAATTTAGTAAATGAGATTTATCAAGAAGACTATACCAATCCAAAGCCTTACCCTTTAATGATAGAGAGAGTAATTTTCTCATGAAAAAGTCCATCAATATACCTTCAAGCTTAAATAAGGAGCATAGTTGTGAAACATATAACAAGTGTTAGCCTGGATGTCCATCTCCTGCATATCGATTAGCCAAAACAAAATCAATAATACCAGTTGGTATTTTGAAGGGCACAATTTTAGTAGGTGGCGGAGCCTTCTCCACCACAGTAATGGTGGGGCGGTTCCCCGCAAGAAAAGAACCAAGGGCGGAGTGGTCCATAGGGACTAAAAGTAACAACGGCAAAAAAAAAACAGCACGTGCAATATAAAGGTTTCCTTACCAATTTCACTTACCAATAGCGCTACACTCCCCTACAACGGCGCCTAAAAATGGTCTTGATGACCCACAAGTGTAGGGGATCTATCGTAGCCTTTTTTATAAGTAAGAGTGTCGCACCCGACGAGGAGCAGAAGGTATTGACAAGTGATCTTGAGATAGGAATAACTGCAAGTACTGAAAGGTAGCTTTTTATGGGTTTTCTGGTATAAGAAACAAGGTAATAAATGCAAGGAAGATAAATAATGAAAAAGTGTAGCAAGTGGCCCAATCCTTTTTAACTCAAAGGATAATCCGAAGGATCAAACTTATAAAAGCTAAAACGTTCTTGAGGACACACGGGAGAGATAGTCATGTGCTTTCGCCATATTTCGTCTAGTGCTATGTTTTGGGTTGATAAGTGTGGTGTGGGTGGACCTATGCTAGTGCACTTTCTAGAATAAGATAAGTACACTCCTATGATTAAACCTCTTGCAAGAATCTGAAAATACAAGAGAGAAATTAAGGCAAAGCCTAACCATAGAAATAAACTTTAGGATCCAACAATCCCTCGTGCAAAAGTGTGCGAACTGGGGTTCGGGTGCCTATCAGTCCGGCAACCCACCATAAGCATACTTTATACACAATGTATTACCCTAGGTCCTTAAAAATGTGAAGTGTTATGTACTCGACGTTCACACAACGTCACTAGAATAATAACACCACAACCTAAATATCAAACAACACGTATTACTTCAACATCATATGACTACTAACAACTAGACTTCTCCCATGTCCTCAAGAACTAATGGAACTACTCACAAGACATAAAGATCATGATCAGAGGTGATAAATATATGATAAACAATATGGTCATAACAATACTTCTCCAACAAAATTCAATAGCATTCACCACAAAGAGTAATCAACACCGGTAGAGTAGAGGGGATGGATTGTGCATGCTACAACTTGGATTGCAATGGTGACATGATATGGGATGAAGATGGAGATGGTGTTGGTGATGAGGATGATGTTGATGATGGTCTCGATGATACCCGTGACGAGGGTGATGACGATGAGAATGATCTCCCCCTCCAGGAGGAGTTCTCCCCGGCGGAATATGCCCGCCGAAAAGGTCTTTTCTTCTATGTAGGTTTCCTCCATGGAGCGGTTGCGGAACTCCGTAAACTCTTCTTGTTCTGCTGTTATTAGGTCACGACGATGATATAGGCCAAAGGGGAGGTTATGGAGTGGGTCCCACCTCCCAAGCGGCCACCTGGCGCGGCCTGAGGGGGGCGCGCCACCAGGGCGCCTGGGAGCCTGGTGGGCGACCTCCGGGTGTCCTTCGGCTGGTCTTCGTCAATTCATCAAAAAGTTATGCCCCTTGAATTTTAGTTCATTTGGAGATGTGCTGATATGGTCACTTGGTGTACACTTTTCCCCGCTAATCCATGCGTCTGCTGTTTCGGCACCGAAAAGATGTAAACTATGAAAAACAAGCCAAAACACTATAAGAACATCATCATAACATGAAATATATCAATAAATAGAGGTGAATTATGAGGTAAAATAGTGATGCATTTTAGACGTATCAGTTGTCCCGGCACCCTGTCGGAGGGAGGATTCACCTTCGGAGGCCTCTCCATCACCATGATGGCCTCTGGGATATGCCGTGATGAGTCCCCCTTGGACCATGGGTCCATGACCAGTAGCTATGTGTTGTCTTCTCTCCAATCTTGTACTTCAATGTTTAGCCCTTCTGAGCTGGCTATCATAATTGAGGCACCTATGTATTAGTTCATGTTTTGTTATGTTGTGTTTGCTGGGATCCGATGGATTATGAGATTATGGTCAGTGTGTGATGAGTAATATACAGGATTTACCTTTATATTTTAGTTCTTGAGTGTTCTTGCATATTCCCCGTTACGTTTGTTTCTTTGGCCAAGTCGTAGATTGTAACTCCAAGAGGGAGTGATATGCATGATTGTGGGTTCATGCCCCCTGACGTCTAGCTTGAGTGACATAAACATGCGACTAGGGGATGTGTTGTTGCCACCAGGGAGAAAACAGCGGTGCTTGTAACTACGGTTGCAAGGATTGCTTACATTACGCATAGAGTGTTAAGGCAATTGTCTGTTGCTTTGAGCCTACAATTTGGTTGGGGTTCTCAACTAATACCAGCGAGATGTTCTGGATAGATATCTCAAGATGGATGATTAGTGAGTAGATGTTTATGGTTAAACGGTCTAGTTTTATTGTGTAATGCACATACGATTGATCCTCTTTACTTTCTAATAGCATAAATCGCATTGCGGTGCGTTTGTAATTCTGTCAATTGCCTAGCTGTAATTTGTTCATCCAGCATAGTTGTTTATCGTCTGTTGGGAGAGAGACATCACTAGTGAAAGTCATGGGACCCCGGTCCATATTTCCACCATAGTTTACACCGTTAACTTTTACTGCTTTATTTCCTTTCAGCTGCAACTATTATTCCCCTCCCCCTTTGTGTTTGATCCTTTGTAAACAGCAAGGCCGGAGAGATTGAAAACTCGTTGGGAGCAAAGTTATTTGCGTCTGTGTGCAGGTCTAGGTTAAGTGAGTAATATCTTTCAGACGGCGCGTTACTCGTTTCACCACATTCTTGTTTCGCTTGGAGTCCTACTGGAGACAAACCTCGATATCTTCTCCGAGAGAATTTTTCTCCTATCTAAATCATAACCTTCCACTTAGGGTAACCAACATGGAGGTGTTATCTGCACCCATCAAGCGAATTTCTAGCGTCGTTGCTAGGGATTCTGAAGATCGGCAGAAGCCTGGCCCCGTCAACCTAGGCATCAAAGCGAATTTCTGACGCCGTTGTCGGGGACTCCAGTCTTCAAGATATGGAGTTGCACACTATCCTTTATCTTTGCTCTTTACTCTTGTTAGTTTAATTTTCTGTTTTTGCTTTAGAGACTTTTACCAAAAACACCAAAAAATTAGTTACTTTGCTCTTGCTTCCTGTTGTTACAATGGATTTCTCTGAAAACACCAAGTTGTGTGACTTCACTAGTCACACCAACAATGACTTTATTTGAACTACTATTGCTGCACCCGCCACTGCGGCGACTTCCTATGAAATAAAACCTGATTTTTTGCACCTTGGTATGAAAGATAAATTCTCCGGTGCTGGAGATGATGCTACTTTGCATTTGAATAATTTTGTTGACCTTTGTGATATGCAAGAGTATAAGGAAGTAGACGGTTATATTGTTAAACTTAAGCTTTTTCGCTTTTCTTTGAGAGGAAGAGCTAAGGAGTGGCTCCAATCTTTTCCTAGGAATAACATGTTGGAAATATGCCCTAGAGGTAAATAATAAAGCATCTTTATTAGCATATTTAATTAGTTTATAATAAGTTTTATACTATGCTATAACTGTATTAAGCGGAAACATTAACACACGTGTAGTATACAAACAACCAGGCCCCTAGTTAACTCTAGTATACTAGTTCATTGGGCAATTGATCATGAAGGTTTCCTGATCATTAGAGCATTTCCAACACGGTGATTCAAAAATAACCCAGCGCGCTGGTCTTCGCGCTAGGGTATTTGAGGCGTTCACTCCAGCGCGAGGGGCAAAAAGAAGAGAAGGCGTGAAATCAACTGTCGGGAAATTTCCCACCGTTCAGTCCTTCCTTCATCGCCCGTCGTCCGTGCCCCGCACCAGCTCGCGGCCGCCTCCCCTGGCCGTCGTCCGTCCGCCCGCCACGCCTCCTCTTCGTGCTCCTCTCGGCACTCCCGCCTGCGTGACGCATTGTCCGACCATAGTCTGGCCATGGTCTGGCACGACCACGAGTCCACGGCGCGGGGCGGGCATGGCGGCGAGTACACGGTGTGGCAGGGCGGGCGGTGCAGTGCGCGGAGGGGCAGGCGGCGAACGCGGCCATGGCTAGCGGAGCAGGCACGGGGCGTGTGATGGGCAAGACAGTGAGTCCAAGGTGGCGAACCAGGCCACGGAGTGTGGGCAAGACGGGGCGTGGCCAGCGGACGAGTCCACGGGGCGCAGCCGACAAGTCCACGGCGATGGGCACGACCATGGGGCGAGTCCAATGGGTGAGGTCGCGGGCAAGACGACGTAGCAACGGCTAGGCGCGGCGCGGCCAGGGCAGGCCATGGAGGCCACCGCGAGGGCAAGCGGCCATGTCGCGAGGAAGGTCGGCGATCCCACAGGCGAGGCCGCGGGCGGCATGGCGAGGCCACGTGTAGCAGGACGAGTCCACAAACGAGTGCGGTGCGGTGCGCTATTTTACCGCGTCTAGTGAAGACTCCTTTTGTGCGCTAAAATTTAGTGCATTTGCTAAAGCTTTCCATCGTTTTCGCGATCTGTATCGCTATTTTGGCAATGTATACTAGTTTTAGCGTGACACGCGCTAGTGCATCTGTTGAAGATGCTCTTAGGAGAATGATATGATGGACACACACCCACCTATAGTGTTGCAATTTGCTCCAGTCACATAGTTCAACATTGCGATTACCTAATAACGTAGTGACCCAATCCTTAGATCGTAATGATCATATGTAATCACTATATCTGGAGGATGCTTTGAGGGTATCAGCTGTTACACTGTAATAGGGTAACCATAAAGGTGCATCTTGGGTATTCCGAAGTAGATATGTTGGAGGAGTATGAGATCGATCAGAGCGGGATTTGTCCATCTGACTGACGGACAGGTACTCTGGGCCCACTCGGTGATATTACATCATAAATATTGTGCAATCATGTGACTAGGTCATGGGGTTGTAATATCACGGAGACGAGTAAATTTGTTTGTCGGAGACGAGGATGAACTAGGTATTGGATACCGACGATGATACCTCGGACAAACAAAGCACCGTGTGACAAAGGGAGGATTCAACATTAACGGTTCAATGATGAAGTTAATTCGATGGAAGCGCAGGGGCCATCAAGGATGGTAACCAGATACCACATGAAGGTCATTGATCAGAGAGTGTCTGATTATTTCTGTTGTTTCCTGAACCGTAGGGTGTCATGCTTAAGGGTATTCGACGCATTAAGGATAGATTCGGGATCACCGGAGAAATAGGAGAGAACTCCAAAATCATTTCGGAGGGGTGTCGGAAAATGTTCTGAGGTTCTGAATTGTTCAGAATGTTTTTTGGATATGTTTTATTATTTAATTAATTGAATTAACTATTAAAATATAATTAATATAATAATGCTTCTTTTATTTTTATTTTTCATTAAAAGAAAGAAAAGAAAAAAAAGGAGGGCATAGCGTCATGGTCCATTAGGCCCATATGGGCTACTTGGCCACTTGGCCACGGGCGCCATGGCCACAAGGCTGGTCGGCCACATGTGTTGCACCACAAAATCACTAATTATAGAGTACTCGTAGCAACGAGCGCTTCCACTCCCTCCGCGCTCGACAAGTGGCGCTTCACGCGCGTGCCAAGTGGGGCGATCTGGTGGTTCCCTTTTTCCCTTATTTTGGGGAACGCGGTGTGCCTTTCACGCAAGCACGGTCGTGCCTCTCGCAGAGGCACGGTCGCGCCTCTTTTTTAGAAGAAAGACTCGTGCCTTTTTTTAGAAGCACGATTGTGCCTCTTTTTGGAGGCACGCGGTATGCCTCCTTCCTAAGCTAATTCGTGCCTCATGTGAAGGCATTGTCGTGCCTATTTTTTAGAGGAAGGACTTGTGCTTCTTTTTCTAGAGGCACGACTCGTGCCTCTTCCTTAGAGGCACGAGTCGTGCATCCTCGGAAGAAGATTCGTGCCTCCCACACAGGCAAGGTCGTGCCTCTTTTTTTTTGAAAAAATGATTTTTTTGACCAAAACGTATAAAAACGTGAAAAAACCAGGAAAGCCAAAAAAATCACTGAAAAAACCAGTTTTAAATACAAAAAATACGTACACAAAAATTAAAAAAAAGAAATCCCGAGGAAACGTTGTGAATGCGACACGTGGCATGTTATGAGCCTAGTAAAGTGCTCGCCGGGCTGGGCCGCGAACGAGTACTGTAGAACTAGTTCCTCTCGTTGCTCCACGAGTACTAGTACATGTGAATAGTACCACATGGCTAGTTTCGCTATGGTTGCACTCCCTTTTGCCCTATATAAAGAGAGGTAGGGTGCCCCTTTTTCAACAGCAGAAAATTTCAGAAAAATACAGATAAATTTTATTGATCGCTCTCTCTCCCTTTCTCCTTCCTTTGAGCGGACTCGGGATTTCTTCACCATACGCACGCCGTCATGATGCTGGAATCGGGATCCGAATCCATCTTCTTTCCACTGCTCGCCTGGTTTGGAGCCCGGAGGGAACGTCGGGTACACCGTATGCGTGTAATCCTGCGAGGTGTAATCCTCGAGGCCATGTCACGACATCTTCACCGACAACATTCCGACGGGGACGTAATCCCTTCATCAGTCTACAAGGACCGGGGGATTTCTGGAGTCGTCTAGGATCTTCGCCGCATCGAGGGTCGGCGGGTACGACTACATCAACCACGTTCACGCAGGAACGTTTCCCGCTTAACGGACTACATACTGGTATGTTACCATTTTCCCTCTGTTACTTACATTTTCATAGCATAGGTCTTGGGTTTGGGCATCGCGTAGGTTGGAAAATTATTCTTTTCTGTCCCTAGCCCCATTAGTGGTATCATGACACGGGTTATGCGCAGATGTATTGTACGGATAGAACACATAAAGTATGTGGGCATCAACTCTCCAATTGTTACCCTCCCACGTGTACTCGTTTAGCATTGCGGCAATGTCCTGATGAAGTGGCCCCGACCGACCTTACGCGTTTAAGCGAGACTAGTTCCACACTTGACATATGGCATTGTAATATATAAGTAGTTGAGGGGTGTCTGTCTCTCTAACATTAGCGATGCGAAAATGTTTGCATCGGAGGGCCCCGACAGGGGTGCAATAGAGACAATTGCCGAGTTGGTTTTTTGATTGTATGTTCGTGGCCATAGAAACGGTTCTATCTCGCAAGCATTATCAGTTACGTAAAACTTTCAAAATATAAAGTAGAGGCGTCTAAACTTTAATTTGCAGGGGGGCATCATAGTTAGTATGATTTATATTGTTGCATCATGTTTTGCTTGTATTAGATATACGGCGGTAGCATTATAGGATGATCCCTCACTAATCCAACAATGTGTCCTTCCTTAGTGAAGCACCATCTGGAAATATCTTCATTATGGAGGCATCACGTGTCACACGGGTGTCAAACATATTAATGTTCAAATGAGATGGGTGGAGCAAGCCTAGCATGTCCAGAAACATGGCCTTGCATATGCGGCATATAATCACTAAGGTTATTGTGGCGAGCCTGGCGTATGCAGATATAGCCTCGGGACACCAGATCGAAAGATCTAGTATGAGTCACATAGATGATGTGATTGGCATGATGGCCTACCTTCAGAATATACTGATGGCCGTGACAATCGGGGGAGTATAGTTCTCTAGGAGCGTGTAGTCACTTAGAATAAACTATGCGGGATGTTTTTCTGAGTGGGAGTTCCAGGATTGTTTAAAAACATGAAATCCTATCATTAACTTAGTTTTCATGTGTTCGCAAATATCATTGTTGATAATTTAATACCCCAATGTTTGTAACTATGGTTGTTTTATGCGTGATGGAGAACTTAAGGTAGACGGGTCTAACTTCATTGATTGGTACCAGCACCATTGGAGACATAATCATTAGTAATGATTTGCTAAAACGTAATACGAGAACTGCTAGGAGATACACCTGACAACTCCGTAATTGAGGAAGATGATAATGAGTATGGTACTCATCGCCACTTATTTATGACTCTCCAATACACCATAATTCATTCTATGAAATATGAATTGCAAGTGCGCGTTAAACGACATCAACATGTATGACGTGGTACATGAACTTGAAGCACTTTGTCGTAAATTGGAGTAATGGAATATGAGTATATGAACATGGTTTCTTTCAAGCATTGTGGAAGGAACAACCTGCTAAGAAAGTCACTTGGACAATTGTATAAGATACATGGACACTTTGTGGAAAACTTGGACTACCAAATGACTAATGACTTTGCGATAACTGGGGAGTTGGGTCCTGTGACACCCCCAAAATCAGACCGTGTACAGTAATCATACACGCAAGGTACACGATCGATACCAGGGACTCACGGTGAGATATCACAACACAACTCTACAAATAAAATAATACAAGCTGTTTAATAGAAGCCAGGGGCCACGAGGGCTCGAATACAACAGCTCGAGAGCACAAATTCAGCGGAAGCAAAAGTATCTGAGTACAAACACAAGGTACAAGGTTGCCTTAAGAAGGCCTCCTTCCTGGGAACCTCCAAACTACTCCTGGTCAAAGGGGAACTCGACGTCGTAGAACGCATCGGGGATCTTCACGTTGCGGCGGTCAGCATCGTGGAACTCCTGCTCCTAGACTCCAAGGCTCCAACGTCGACTGCAGCGGCCGATCAGGCTAAACAAAAAGGGGGGAAACAAGCAGGTGAGTATCTAGCATACCCGCGAGTCTTACGTACGCTACTAAGCATTTATGCATTTGTATCATATGGAAAGGGGAGGCTGTATATAGTGGACTGCAAGGTAGAAATTCAGAATAAGGATAAGAAGCTAGGCCTATCGAAGACTATCATCTTCCAATGAGTCTTGCAGCATGAGGTAAGAATCAGCCAACAGTTCAATAGCATGAATGTAATAACAATGAAGCAGAAGTTGCTGCAATATTGTATAATAGTAAGTTGTAATAATTAATAATTATATATGCCTCTGAGATCCCGTCCTCGACTTCCCTGCGAGGAAAAGAAACCGGAACCAACAGTTTAATAGTAGTAGTTTGTAGTGGTAGGATATGTCTTCAGCATAAATCGTCCTGTTACCGTGGACACGGCTATTCGAATAGATCAATCTTCCCTGCAGGGGTGCACTAGTGTGACACTACACGCTCGGATCTCCAGGGTGGCGTACACCTGGTTAGGGAGTGCCCCACCGAGGCTATCCGACACAACGCAGTCCATCCTACGGCTCATCAGAGAGGTCCCCGCCGGTCTACAGCCCTAAGGGCAAGGGGGTCATGGGCCTATCACCCCTCGCTCTCCGGGTCGTTGCGAGGAGGGTGAATTCCAACGCCGCAGCGCGATCCGTCCCTGCCGCAATGCTGAACTGGAAGTCTTTCAGAGCTTTCAAACGAGGCTACATTGCGGAGGCGCCCAAACGCGTAATCCCACGTATAGGTAGTGCGTACAAGCCAAAAGGCTACTCAAGTCATCCGCCGAACCCGTTAAGCATTTTATTAATTTTCTGTCGAGACAACCGTTATCGTTGCCACTTATTGAATGAGTCACGGACAACGACAGCAGTCAGGACCGCCAGTAACATCGGTGCCTGCCCTGACGTCCCAGCAACTCGTGCGGTTACCAACAAGGTGAACCGTCTCCTTACCTTGTCTCGCGTTTGCTCCGAAGCGCTCGACTTTCGTACAACAGGATATCTGTCGGCCACGAATAGTACCAGGCCCGCCGCACACCGGTGTAATACACCTGACCCGACGTTCCGCTAAGATACCCTGCGCGGGCACCGTTGGGTCACCCGACTCCTTACCTATAAGGACACCAGTTGATTCGAGTGTCTACCATCAAGTGAAACCAGAAGGAATCACCCTCGATGATACACTTGAAGAGGTTCGACCGAGACATCAGCGGAATGAACTAAAGAGGAATATTCTCATATCATCCCAGTGATGCTACGCTACTGAGCCGACGAGAGTGAAATACGAGTCCGTCCACTCGTAAGTCAAACTCGAAGCGACTCGGCAGAGTCTCGCCGTTGTAGGTTCCCTATGGCGTCTGCATTGATCCGTACCTGTTGCAGTTGTAATATTTTGTAATCCGCGTTCACTCACCAGAGTGATCACGACCCGCTATTCTAAACCTAGCTAAAAATACACAGGGTTACTGCTGAATATAATATATATATTGATAAGGCAGCATAGGATAAAGAAAGGTACATCAAGGGGCGACAAAAACATGCTATGCAATTGAATAGGATTGTAACGTAGCAGCAGCAGTAACCATGCCTAGTGCAAGAAATGTACGGAAAGATAGGCGATATCTGGGGAAGGAAAATGGCTCTGCTTGCCTGGAAGCTCAACGGTAGGGGCACGGTCGTCGACGAAGTAGTCGTACTCAACAACGGTGTCGTCAGCGGCAGTGTCGAGGTCTATCGGAGAATAAGGGGGGAGAAACAATAAATACACAACAATAATATCAATACAAATGTATGACATAGCAGATACAAAGTAACGGGGGTCTAGCGCAGTGTTCGGTGATTTTGCTCGGAGCGAGAATTTATCCGGGGATGACCCATCAGTACCGGTTGATTACCGGACCGATGATCCGGAGAGGGAAGGTTCCATGTCTGCAGTGTTAGAGACATCTGACAGACATGTGGATAGTGTATCTGTGCTCGTTGATTGATTCTGAACAACTTTTATGTTCAGAACTATTTCATCCAGAAAGTTTTACCGTCTCCGGTCGTCTGACAAACAGATGAACTGGAGTAGAAATGTTCCACATTCGGTATTGTAGAGGGGTATGGTGGGTATACGGGTAGCGTATCCGTATCCGTTATACTTCTCTGAGCAACTTTCAGATAGAAAGTATTTGGATCTGAGCTGCGGTTTATTTAATACGATTTTCTAAAGATTAAATCATTTAAAAGCATTTACTAGATTTATTTTATTCATTTAATATCACATTATCCAAAACAGTGTTGTTGACCAGTCAACTGACTGGTGGTACCCAGTTGTCATTGCCTTGTCTCAAATAAAATCTTTTATCTAATTAAAACATTGCGGGCACCCACATGTCATCAACTAGGGTTTTATGAAATTTCTCTAAGTCTGGGAATTTCCGGCTTTAAGCATCCATTAGCCATGTTCGGGAGGCTACGGTTTAGGGTTTCACTCCTCCCATGAATTTGTGCCCATCATCAACTTTTATTAGTTGTCTGCGATCTCGAATCCGGTACAAATGATGTTTTTAGTAGAGCCCATTTACTTAATTAAAACTCGGTCCGAAAAGTGCTACCAATTGTTGATTACAGATGACGGTTATTTTATCCAAACTTTGCAAGTTAATAGCTATTAATCTATGGCTCAAATTAGGGTACCTCCTATGGATGATTTGCAACATATAATTTATGCTAGCATGCCATGGGTTTAATATTGCATAAAACATTGCTTCAACTTGTTAACTCATAGCCCTAACTTAGCTATGAAAACCATTTGTTTTCTGCCAGTGCTTTTCTTAATAGAAATCTTTCTTTTGCGATTTTTGTTGGATTTAATTCATGCATTTTCGGAAGTTGCTCCAATGGAACTAAATGGAGCTCGTTAAGTGTTCTCTCTGCCCATATCATTTTTACCTATATTAGAAATCATTTTTGCTCGATTTTCACCGCAGTTTTGTTGTCGCCAAAGGGTGGTCAATGTAGTATGTTTAGAACTGCATCTGCATCCATACTTCAAAGTACAAGTTGCATATGCAGTTGTCTCTCTATTAGAAGTACATATATCAACTAGATGTTCAAAGCAAGGCAAGTGCACACCTAATGTTGCAAGTACTCCATTGTATTAAGAGTAGATGAGTTAGTACTCCACCGGGGTGTAATAATCACATACTCGATAATCTAGTATTTAGTAGCAGCTTCAGCAAGTAGCTAGCAACTGCAGCTTCAACAAAACCGCGACACTGGCCAGGAGGCTCAGCAGCGAGCAGCTGCTGCAGCACACGCAGTAGCGCAACAAGCAACATCAACATCAATGGAGACATCGAGCACGACCATGGGGGCACAACTGCGCGCGACCAGGGAGCTCACGGTGGGGGAGGCGTCGCGGCTGGAGCTCAGGGAAGGAGATGCACGACGGCGGAGCTTCAGCGCGCGCGGCCGGCGCGGGGCGCGCGGGTCAGAGTGGCGCGGTGGCCTTCGGCACCATGGGGCGGCCGAGGCGAGGAGCGCGGGCGGAGGCGGCCAGGATGGCGGCGCGGCAAGGCCATGCAGGGGCGAGCACACCGAGAGGCGCCGGAGGTCGCGGCAGCGTCCATGGCGGCCCCAAGCACCGGAGGCGACGAGGACGGCGGCTAGGGTTAATGGGGGCAACGCCAGGAGGAGGCCCGCGGCGAACCGGTGGGGTGGAGGGCACACAACATCACCGGGGGGCTCGGGGGCGGTTGGGGCCACGGCGGGCAGCCGGGGCTCGCCGGTGCTGGCCGGAGTAGCCGGCTGCGTCCATGGGGGGAGAGGGGGAGGCGGGGGCAACGTCCTGCAGGGAGGAGGAGATCGGGAGAGAGATGGGGATCGGGGGGGGGGGGGGGGTTGACTCAGGCCGTTTACTAGGGCACTAGGGGCAGTGGGCTGGGGCGACCTGGCAGACCGGCCTGGGCTGGCAGAGCACTAGTCCCAGTTGGCCTGGGCCGGTTCTTTTTTTTAATTTTTTTTGTTTTTATTATATTTAGCTATCAAATGATTTTTGGAAAAGGGGGCAACTATGCCAATAATTGTGTTACACCTAAATATAGTGCTACAAAAATTCTTAGTGGCAAAATAAAAGTATTTGCATTCTGTCATATTTTAAATATTATTAATTGTGGTTGTTATGCTACTATTTTGAATTGGTTAAATTATTTAATCCACTTAATAAAATACCATGGTTAATTTAACACGACCTAATAACTTTTAGGAATTTAATAAAATAGGTTGCACAATTTTTAAACAAAGTTTATTTTGCCACATTATTTTTAATACCAATAAAAAGCACTTTGAATATAGCTTTGATTTGATTTCAATGTAGAGGGGTTGGACTGGTTGTGACTTATGATGATCAAGGCCCATGGCCATATTGCTATCAACAACATCAAAAGGAGAATTGAATGTGAACTGACCCAAGTTGTTCAAAGCAAAAAATTTATCAAGGCCATTTTGAGCAACAAAGATTATCAACAGTGATTAGCAACAGTAATCCTGATTACTGTAGGTGATTACTGTAGCGTGACACCCGGGGTGTTACAGGTCCGCTTCCTCCCAACTACAAAGATCATGTCTAGACTATGTCATGAAGGAGAATCGTTCACCTGTCATGAGGTCAAGGTTAAAGTTATGAACTTTCAAGGTAGAACCAATGCAGGAATAGTCATTGACGGAGAAGTTATATTTGATATATGAGTTATAAATGTCTTTCCCCACAAAATACTAATTGTGGTTGATTAAGTATTTGATGCTTGAACTTACTGCTTAAAGATTGTCTTGAAAGGGATGAGGTGGCAATGTGTGCTGACGGTAATCAAGATAGTTGATGGTCGGCAACACTCTCCCTCTACATCTATCATTTGATTAATTATATGAATAAATTTATGATCGTTTGAGTGTGGACTTTATTAGTGTGTCTTGCATCTCGCGAAGACAAGTATTCATATTAGTGAGAAACAAGTCAGTTGTTATCCTTTTATGAATGATATCTTTTGTGTTCACATTATGGTTATGAATGAGTTATTCTTATTTTAATATTGATGATAGTAGTATGATCATTTATAAAATATGTGATACCAAGAATTATCCAAACTTAATAATGACACTAGAGTTTAAGTCATGATTGGTTTGATGAAGTCTTGAGATACTTGATCTCTTGACACATCCAAACCAAGCCTCTTTAGGTGAGATGACTGAAACCTCACATTCTAGTAAAACAGAGTTTGTACTGATTGTTGTATACATAGTGATGTATCATGTTTGAACATGTAGTGAACTTCATTGTTTCGAGAACTTCATATGTGGACTTAGATGAATATGTGTATTTACTAATGGAACACAAGTCTGAAATAGTTTGATATGATCAAAGGGATTTCAGAATGAAGACGTGTAGTAAATTAACAAGAAAGACAAGTCTCTATAAATTGATCAAAGTGACAAATGTTTTGATTTATCCTTGGGCATATGGACTTGTGTGAAAGTTTATCCACAAATTACAATGATTAAGACACTTCAATATTATTTATGTGCTTGAACATCAAAATAATACTCTATTGAATAGTGTATGGTATAAGTTATCTCTTACCGAGTTAAGTTATTATTGTTTAGAGTTATTCATTCAATATTCAAACACTCACTTCAGTATAGGGAACCATCTGAGTTCATGGAAACCAACACCATATGAGTCATGGTGTATCGTGGTTTCTAGGAAGTTTGATTTATGTGATAAATTATCTTTGTAGTGTATCCTTAGTCAACTATGGATGCATCTTCCACAACTAGAACCAAAGGAGCAAAAATTTGTGTTGCTAAGTTTGGTGTTTGTCAAGAAGTGTTCTTGATGAATGTGTTAATGGAAGAAAGTGAAGGTACAAACAAGGTCATTGACCTTGCCTCCAGATGTCAGAGTAGCACAATGGAACGTGTTCTGGAACCAAAGCTCTACAATTAGAGGAGAAATTGATGATAGTGATCATGGTGTTTCTGTTGAATCTTTTACTGAACAAAGTAGGATTCAAGAATGCATATTTTCCCCTTCTGCAGAATAATATTCATGATGCACTTGTCATGTTAATGGAACAAGACATACCTATGAACTATGAAGAAGTGATGATGGACCCAAGTACGAGAAATGACTATGAGTCATGAAATCCTATATTGAGTTACATTTAACATTACTTGAATCTTATCGAGTAAAGAGGTTACTTGATATTTTCAATAACTGCAAGGTTAGAAGAAATAGATGTAAACATCAAAGGGATACATCAAGACCGATTTGTCATAAAGGATGTTTCTGACAAATTCAAAAGGTTGACTACAATATGTAGCGATGCTTGAGTCAATAGGATATTCACTACGATTGATCTAAAATGTTATCAATATCGTAACTTCCTCAAATCCTGCACTTGAAAGTGTTGTAATTCGTACAAAAAGAAGGTTTTGGAAAACATATGGATATTAGTGTCTCGTAACTAGAATTCTCGATTTGATGGATGATACAAGATTTTGGACTTAGCCAAAATATCGAGGAAACATGAATTTGCATGAAATTGAGTGGGACCTGAATAGTTTCCTACACCTAATATGTGGATGACATATTTTGAGTGGTAGCTATGGGAGTATTATCCTAGTCTTATATGTGACTGGCATATTTGAGTGGGAGCAATGTGAGTGTTATCCTAGTCTTATATGTGGCTGACATATTTGAGTGGGAGTGTAACCACATTCTCATATATGGATAACATATTGTGAATGGTGTAGTTGGTATCAATGATTATTGAAAATCTTTCATGAATGAAGTTAAACATTGAAAATCTATTAAGATAGATTAATGTGTTTAATGACATTGATTCGGAATACTTTCCTGGAGAAGATTCTGAAGGAGTTCAGAATGGGACATGTCAAGAAGGTAGTTCTTACTTATATATCCAAGAGAAGTAACGAGTTAATATCAGTACAAGAACAATGGTTAAATGAAAGAAAACGGATGTGCTACATCCTCTATGCCTCTGTCATAGGTTCTTTCATATAAAAATAGAGTTATGTACTTGACGTAATGTGACCCAAGTTCTTAGTAAGAAGAACATGTTGTGATATGATTTATGAGTAAATCATAGAACAAAGAGTTAAGTTTATCCTTCAGTGTCTGGAGACAACTGATGATACATCTCTAATTTTTAAAGGATAGTGAACTTGACCATAAATGTTAAGCTCGTTCAAGTTCTGACCCTAACCTGGAAAATTGAGACATCATGCTAATAAATGCCTAAGTTGAAAGAAACATGGTTGAACATCCAAGTATCATGCAATGCACTAAAGATTAAATCTACATTGATATGGCTGCTTTAGAAGTGGCAAGATCTATATTCTGGCTTAAGAAGTTTGACTTATAATTGAGTGAGTTTTCAGTGTGCGTGATTAAGGGAAAGTCCGTGTGACCCAACGGATGTCATTGTTGAAACACAAACAAACAAAGTCTCACTCTGCCGCCAAATATATACCTTATCATTTTAATGGGATAATGAGATGAATGTCAAACTAGGTGACATTAATGATTCGCAAAAGACATATGGATCTGAATGGTACAAACCGTTGACTCAAACTTTTCCACAAGCAAGCACGATCAATAACCATATAGATGATATGGAGTTATGATCGACAGGAAAATGCAACTAGATTATTTATACTCTAGTGCAAGTGGGAGACTGTTGGAAATATGCCCTAAGGTAAATAATAAAGCATGCTTATTAGCATATTTCATTTGTTCATAATAAGTATTATATTATGCTATAATTGTATTAAGCGGAAACATTAATACACGTGTGGTATACAAACAACCAGGTCCTTAGTTAACTCTAGTATACGTCCGTTGACAATGAAGTCGTGTCATTAGGAGAATGATATGATGGACACACACCCACCTAAAGTGTTGCAATGTGATCCAGTCACATAGTTCAACATTGTGATGACTTAATAACGTAGTGACCCGATCATTAGACTGTAATGATCTTATGTAATCACTATCTCCGGAGGATGCTTGGAGTGTATCAACCATTACACTGTAATAGGGTAACCATAAAGGTGCATCTTGGGTATTCCGAAGTAGATACGTTGAGGAGAATGAGATCGATCAAAGCGGGATTTGTCCATCTGAGTGGCGGATAGGTACTCTGGGCCCACTCGGTGATATTACATCATAAAGATTACACAATCATGTGACTAAGTCACGGGGTTATAATATCACGGAGACGAGTAAATATGTTTGTCGTAGACGAGGATGAACTAGGTATTGAATACCGACGATCAAACCTCGGACAAACAATGTACCGTGTGACAAAGGGATCAAGACTAAACGTTAACAGTTCAAAGATGACGTTAATTCGATGGAAGCACAGGGGTCATCAAGGATTGTAATCAGATCCCACATGATGGTCATTGATCAAAGAGTGTCTAATCATGATTGTTATTTCATGAACCGTAGGGTGTCACGCTTGACGCATTACAGATATATTCGGGATCGCCGGATAAATAAGAGAGAACTTCAAAGGTTCCAAGGGGTGTCGAAAAAATAAGAGAGAACTCCAAAGGTTCGGGGGGTGTCGGTAAATGTTCCGAGGTTCCAAATTATTCGGAAAATTATTTTGATATGTTTTATTATTTAATTAAATGAATTAAAAATTAAAATATAATTTAAATAATTAAATGGAATAATGGTTCTTTTATTTATTTTTCTTTAAGAGAAATAAAAGAAAAAATAAAAAGAAAAAAAGAGGGCATGGCGCCATGGGCCATTAGGCCCATATGGGCCAGTTGGCCACTTGGCCACGTGCGCCATGGCACAAGGCTGGCCGGCCACATGCGTTGCACCACGACAACTAGTACATGTGATTAGTACCACATTGCTAGTTTCGCTACGGTTGCACTCCTTTTTTCCCTATATAAAGAGAGGTATGGTGCCTTGTTTGAACAACAGAAAATTCTAGAAAAATACAAATACATTTTGTTGATCTGTCTCTTCCTTTCTCCTTTATTTGAGAGGACTCCCTTTGTTTGGAGTTTGCAATAGGTTGGCAATTTCTCCACCATACGCACGCCATCATGCTGATGGAATCAGGATCTAAATCCATCTCCTTTCCGTTGCGCGTCTGATTCGAAGCCCGGAGGGAACGTTGGGTACACCGTATGCGAGTAATCCCGCGAGGTACTGCACTTGCGGTACTCCTTCATCATCGAGGTCATGTTGCTACGTCTTCACCGACAACGTTTCGACGGGGACGTAATCCCGTCATCAGTCTATAAGGACTAGGTGGTTTTTGGAGTCGTCAAGGATCTCCACCACATCGAGGATCTGCGGGTATGACTACATCAACCACGTTCACGCGGGAACATTTCCCTCTTATTGGACTACATATTGGTATGTTACCGTTTTCCCTCCGTTACTTACATCAGCATAGCATATGTTACATGCGTTGCACGATGACAACTAGTACATGTGAGTAGTACCACATGGCTAGTTTCGCTACGGTTGCACTCCCTTTTTCCCTATATAAAGGGAGGTATGGTGCCTTGTTTGAACAATAGAAAATTCTAGAAAAATACAAATAAATTATGTTGATCTGTCTCTCCCTTTCTCCTTTCTTTGAGAGGACTCCCTTTGTTTTGAATTTGCAATAGGATGGAAATTTCTCCACCATACGCACGCCATCATGCTGCTGGAATCGGGATCTCAATCCATCTCCTTTCCGTTGTGCGCCTGATTCGAAGCCCGGAGGGAACGTCGGGTACACCGTATGCGAGTAATCCCACGAGGTGTTGCACTTGCGGTACTCCTTCATCATCGAGGCCGTGTAGCTACGTCTTCACCGACAACGTTTCGATGGGGATGTAATCCCGTCATCAGTCTATAAGGACTAGGTGGTTTTTGGAGTCGTCAAGGATCTCCACCGCATCGAGGATCTGCGGGTATGACTACATCAACCACGTTCACGCGGGAACGTTTCCCGCTTATCGGACTACATATTGGTATGTTACCGTTTTCCCTCCATTACTTACATCAGCATAGCATAGGTCTTGGGTTTGGGCACCGCGTAGGTTGGAAAAATTATTGTTTTCTTCCCGAGCCCCAACATAACATAGTTTCTTGGGACAAATGTAAGTATGCTTTTATTGGGAAGTACTACCCATCTGCTAAGATTATTCAATTGAGGAGCAACATTATGAATTTTAGACAGCTTGATAATGAACATGTTGCTAAAGCTTGGGAACATATGAAATATTTTGCTAAGAATTGCCCTACTCATGGATTAACTACTTTGATGGTTATCTAGACTTTCTATGCAGGATTAAACTTTATCTCGCAGTATTTGTTAGACTCGGTCGCGGGAGGAACATTTATGTCAACCACACTTGGTGTTGCCACGAAGCTATTATATGATATGATGACAAACTAGTCTCAATGGCACACCGAACGATCTCCAATAGGTAGAAAGGTAAACTCTTTTGAGGAGATATTCTCTTTAAATGATAAGGTTGACTTGATCATGTCTTTACTTACTAAGCACGCCCCTGTTGATCCTCATGATGTTCCTTTAAATTCTTTGGTTTCTCAAGAAAGAGACCAAATAGATGTTAATTTTATTTCTAGGAACAATTTCAACAACAATGCTTATAGGAGTAATTTTGGTAGCAACAATCCTTGACCGTTACCTCTGAAAAACTCTTATAGCTACACTACTAATGATAGAAGAATGCATAGTTATGAAAAACTCTTAGAGATAGAGAAGGCCACTAAGAATTACATGCACACCCAATACGAACAAAAAAATACCTTCTCTAGACAATTATATGAGAATTCTTCTATCTTGAAAAACATTACAAACAACTTGAGAGCTTTAATAATGAGATTTCTAATCTCCAAACTAGACTCACTTCCACCGAAACCCAAGTCTCCAATATGTCTCACACTCATGCCACTATGACAAATCAAACTTCGTCCAAATCTTAAGTGGTTTTGTCTTTAGAAGAGAGAGTTAATAACCTTCTTACACACACCACACTTGCTACTTCACATATTGTTGAGGATCTCAAAACTTTTTGCACCCATCACATCCCTAGTCCACCTAATGGACCCATCAATGGTCATGCTAAAACCTCAAATTTAGGACAATAAGGTCCCTCGAACTTATAGACTACCAAAGAGAGGATGAGATTAGATGACATCCTCAGCACTTTAATTAATGGCAATGAACTTGCCTTTGATAATTTTAGTCTCTCTGAAGTCATTAAGTTTTTGCAAAGATTGGCCAAAGACCCCCACACTAGTTCACTTAACTTTGCCTTCACCGAGCATGTCATTAATGATCTAATCAAAGATAGGGAGGGGAAGCTTAAACTAGAGGTTTCTTTTCCTAGAAAACTAGAAGATGGTTGGGATCCTATGGTCAAGATTAAATTGAATAAATTTTGTTGAATTGCTTTATGTGATGTTGGAGCTAGTGCCTCCGTTTTACCCAAAAGAATGTATGATATGCTTGAATTGAAACCTTTTGATCCTTGTTATTTTGGTGGTCGTCTTGTTGATTCTTCCGTAAATAAACCTTTAGGAAGGATTGATGATGTGCTTATTGTTGTCAATGATAATTATGTTCCCGTTGATTTTCTTGTCATGGACATTGAGTGTGATCCCTCGTGTCCAATTATTTTGGGATGGCCTTTTCTTTGCACCGTTGGTGCTATCATGGACGTGAAAGAAAGTACTATATGATTCCAATTACCCCTCAAGAAGGGCATGGAACATTTCCCTAGAAAGAATATTAAGTTATCTTTTGAGTCCGTTAAACGGGCAAGCTATGCTTTTGATATTGACAAAACATGATCTTGTTTCTTCATCCTAGCTCAAAAGCATAAAAGAAAGCGCTTATTGGGAGGCAACCCAAAATGTTTTTAATTTCATTTTTAGTGGTGTTGATTCTTGTTACTACTTTAGAAACATCATTGTATCTTTATTTTTAAGGTTTGTGCCAAGTTTTAGCCTTCGGTGGCATGTGAAACAAAAGTTGTGACATGCTCTCCATAAAACAGATTATGTTTGCTTCATTGCAAAAATCTTAAAAATCACCAGATCACCTTTTTTATCTGAATATTTTTGACAGTATGCTCTATACAATTGGCTAACTACTACCTGTTCTGAGTGTTTTGATTTCAGTTACAAAAGTACCCCGAAAAAATTGTTTACTACCTGTTGTTATGTTTTTCCCAGATTCTTCCCTATTTTGCGCTTCTTCAATTTTGCAAATCTTGCGCATGATTTTTCCTAGCAAATTTTTTTTGGAAATCTTGACAAACAGTAGGCCTTGTTCAAAATCTTTGTTTCCAACAAAGGCTAAGTAGAATTAGTTTATTTGAGCTACTAACCACTCTAATCAGTTTATGATGAGTTTCGTATGAAGGGAGTTTTCAAGTGTGTGAAGGGAGATGATGAAAGAATATTCAAGAGTGCCAAAATCTCAATCTTTGGGATGCTCCAAATATTCAAGGAGACTCAAGCGTCTAAGGTTGGGGATGCCCCCATGCATCTCCTTCTACATCAACAATCAATAGTTCGTTCTTCTCCACACTATATTTTTATAACTTCATATGTTATGTGCTATGCTTGGAGCGTCTTGCATTTATTTTAAAGTTTTCTTTGTTTAGTTTTGCTTTATATTCATAACAAGTTGGACCCTAGCATGCCTTGTTTGGGAGAGAAACACGCTCCGCTTTTTCCTAGAATAATCATAGTTTTCATGCTTATCTTTGTGGAGTGTTCTTTATTATTTCTAGCTGATGTCAAGTTTAGCTCTTGTTCGTCATGTTTATCTTTAAGAGAATTTGTTTAGGATATTTTTTCTAGTACTCTCTTGAGTTTCATGCTTATCTTGTTTAGAGAGTTGGCCTGTAATGGAACTGGTTAGTGCTCCTCGTTGATTACCCCAAGTGGAAGGTTGAGATGTAGAAACGGTGAATTTTCCTTACACGAGGACTTTAAGGTTTATCAAATCCAGGAGGACTCCGAGGATCAACAAGTAGGTGGTGGAGTAAGTGACGAGCCGTTTGAATAGATATCGCTCACTCAACCTAGACATGCACACAAAAGCGAACAACTTTTCTCCAAACAAGTCAGAGAGGTTGTCAATCTCTCCGGTATTGTTGTTTACAAAGAATCAAACACAAGGGGAAATAATGGTAGTGATTGCAACGGAAAGTAATTAAAAGCAGTAAAGGTTAATAGTGTAAACTATGGTGCAAAACGGACCGGGTTCCCATGACTTTCACTAGTCATGTCTCTCTCCCAAAAGATGATAAAGAACTATGCTGGGTGAACAAATTACAGGTGGGAAATTTGCAGAATTATAAACGCACCGTAATGCTAATCATGCTACAAGAAAGCTAGAGGCTCAATCGTATGGGCATTACAAAAAAATGAGTAGAGCGTTTATTCATCAGCATCTACTCACTAATCATCCACCTTGAGATATCTCTCCAAAACATCTCGCTGGTATTAAGTTGCGAACCCCAACCAAATTGTAAGCTCGAAGCAACACACAACTGCATTCAAACTTTATGCATAATGTAAGCAATCCTGCAACCGCAGTTACAAGCACTGTTGTTTTCTCGCTGGTGGCAACAGCACATCCCCAAGTCTCATGTTTTTTTCACTCAAGCTAGGCATTGGGGGGCATGAACCCACAATCATGCATAACGCTCCCTCTTGAAGTTATTATCTACTACTTAGCCAAAGCAATAAAAAGAAATAGAGAAATGCAAGAATACTCAAGAACGAAGACATAAAAGGTAAACCAAATATATTACTCATCACAATCTGAACATAATCTCATAATCCATCGGATCCCAGCAAACACAACATAGCAACAAAAAAACTAATATAAAAGTGCCTTGATCATGTAGGGTGGCTCATAAGGTCTAAGAATTGAGGCACAAGATTGGAGAGAAGACATCATCTAGCTACTAATCATGGACCCATGCTCCAAGGGGGACTACTCACAGCACATCCGGGAGGCTATCATGGTAATGGAGGAGCCTCATGAGGTGAATCCTCCCTCCGGCAGGGTGCCGGGACAGGTTCTTCAGGCAATCCCGAGATCAGAATCATAGCGGTGGAGGAATAGTGGTGAAATCACATAATGAGGTTCCTCCCAGGGGTTTTCGGAGCAGGGACGATATATAGGTCAAAGGAGGGCACCAGGGAGGCCCACCTGACCAGGCGGCCAAGTGGCGCGACCCCACCCCAGGTCGCGCCAGGGACCCTCCTGGTCAGGGGATGGGGCCCCTCTCGGTCCCCTCCAGCCTTCCGGAGTCTTCTGGACTTCTGATTTCATATATGATTTTTCTGAGCACTTTGATATTTGACATTTTCCTGCAATGCACGGACGACAGTAGACAGAAACTGGCACTGGGGCACTGCGTTAGTAGGTTATTCCAAATATGTTGTAAAAGGTATGAAGGTGTAGCAAACATATAGCAATATCACCAATATAAACATGGAACAAGCAAATATTATAGATACGTTTGGGACGTATCAACATACCCAAGCTTAATTCCTGCTCATCCTCGAGCAGGTAAATAATAACAAAGATAATTTCCGAGGTGACAGGCTACCAACAAAGATTTGAAATTTAAAGTACAAAAAGTAAGATATGCAAATCCATTCATGACAATAACAAGCAAGATTCTATATCTAGTATTTAAACTAGCAAAGTAAGAACATAAAGGTGCAAGAGCTCTTGTTGTCCGTGACTCGAATATCTCCAATCGGTGTTTCTTGTGCAAGAAGTGGGAGATGAGTGTAGAGCATAAAAACTACTAGTAGTTGTTGAGAACTCAAACTACTAAAACTTCACACTTAGTCTCCTTTCGAATCTTATTATGACTCATCCCCAGACCAATGGCCAGGTACTAGTCAAACTGATCCTCTCCTTTTTGATTTTGTGCACTCATGCAATGAATGAGCGCGAGCAATATTAGTTGACACTTAGGATGGCAAATAGAATAATGATGGGGAAGGAAGAAAAAAGATGTGATAGGCTCACATCAATGAGGAAAATCATAGGCGAGAGAAAGCCAAATGAAAGATATGATGTGAGGAGCAGGGATTGCCATGCAAAAAATGGAAATATAAGCTATGGGAAGCTCTCCAATGGAACTAGTGGGCTGCATCTAACTTGCTTGCTCAAGAATACCTAGAGCTCATTTGAGGAGGCTCGTCATTGGAATATACAAGACAAGGTCTATAGTGTAAGGATCCCCATATAGTTATGCATTAATGATATGAAACTCTCTATGAAGTACAAATACTACTTTGGTTCACGAGTGTGGATCTTTCAAAAGGAATAGTAGTGTTTCCCCCTTATCTCTTCTTATTTCTCTTTTTTGTGGCCTCTTTGGCTCTTTATATTTATCTCTCATTTGTCTTCTTTGGGATCTTTTAATTTTTCCTCTTTTGGGATATTTGATTTTTGTCCTCTTTGGGATCTTTTTCTCACTTGAAGGGAAACACTCTATATTTTAGAAGGATATAGAAGATCACACACTTTATAAGAAGTACTCAACATAAATAAAACTGAAACTAAATCAGGATGTATGCATATGTATGCCTCTGCCATTATAGCAGGATATGCAATGATACTAGCATGTCATGTAGAAATTATAAGGGCAAGGCACAACTAGCATGTGATGGCGTGGAAGTGGTAATGGCTTCTCGCCCTTCGTTGGTTACCCCAAGTGGAAGGTGAGATGTAGGATAGCAGCAAATTTCCCCAATGTAGAGAATAGGGTTTGTCTTCCATAGGACTCCGGCGATGATAAGTAGGTGTCAGCGGTGCACCTGACGCGGACCTGCACACAACACAATTAACTTTGCTCCCAACGAAGTTCAGAGAGGTTGTCAATCTCTCCGTTCTTGTTGTTTACAAAGGATCAAATACACAAGGGATAATGATAATGATAGCTATTGAAAGTAAATACTGAAAAGGAAATAAGCTTGTAAACAGTGATGAGAATATGGACCGGGGCCCCGTGATGTTCACTAGTGATGTGTCTCTCCCAAATGACTATAAAACTGCTATGCGAGGTAAACAAATTACAAAAGGGCAATTGACAGGATTATAAACGCACCGCAATGCTAACTATGCTACAAAAGAAAGGAAGAGGCTCATAAGCATGGGCAGTACGCCAAAATAAGTAGACCGAAATACATCTGCATCTACTACTAATCATCCACCTTGAGATATCTATCCAGAACATCTCGCTGGTATTAAGTTGCGAGCCCCACCCAAAGTGTAAACTCAAAGCAACAGACAACTGCATTGAAAAGAACTTTGCGTAAAGTAAACAATCCTTGCAACCACGGTTACAAGCACCGTTGTTTCCCCCCTTGCGGCCACAGCACATCCCCTAGACGCATGTTTCTGACACTCAAGCGCGTCATTAGGGGGCATGTACCCACAAGCGAGCATAACGTTCTGTGACGCCCCTAAAATCAATCTGTGTACAGTAATCATACACGCAGGGCACACGGCTGAGATTAGGGTGCCACGGTGAGAATATCACAGCACAACACTAAAAACAAAAGGATAAACCAATATGTTACAATAAAGTGGGGTCGCGCGGACCCGAATACATAAGTTATACCAGCCATAATATCTGAGTACAGACATAGTTAGTCAAGTTTTGCCTTAAGAAGGCTAGCACAAATAACATCAGAGATACAGATCGAAAAGGCAAGGCCTCCTGCCTGGGAGCCTCCGAAATTACTCCTGGTCCTGGTCAGCGGGGGTCTCGACGTAGTAGTATCCGCCTCCGGGGTACTCCTGCTCCTGGGCTCCAACATCGACTGCAGCGGCCGATCAGGAAAAACATAAAGGGGGAAATAAAGAAAAGGTGAGTATCTAGCATACCCGCGAGTCTTACGTCCGCTACTAAGCATTATGCATTGTATCAAATGGAAAGGGGAGGCTCTATATAGTGGACTGCAAGATAGAAATCAGAATAAGGGTAAGAAGCTAGGCCTATCGAAGACTAGCATCTTCTGACGTGTCTTGCAGCATGAGAAGAGAAACAGCCAACAGTTCAATAACATGAATGTAATAACAATTGAGCAGAAGTTGCTGCAGCATTGTATAATACTATGTTGTATGATTAATAATAATAATGCCTCCGAGTTCCCTTCCTCGACTCCCTGCGAGGAAGAAGACCCGGAACATACAGTTTAATAGTAGTAGTTTGTAGTGGTAAGATCCAGCTTCAGCATAAAGCGTCCTGTTACCGTAGACACGGCTATTCGAATAGATTAATCTTCCCTGCAGGGGTGCACTGGCGTGACTCTACGTCGCTCGGATCTCCAGGGTGGAGTACACCTTGTTAGGGAACACCCCACCGAAGCTATCCAACACAAAGTATCCCATCCTTCGGCAATCAACAGAGAGGTCATCCGCCGGACTATATCCTATGTACGCCGGGCTTTGGACCCTAACCCGAACGTACTCCTGCATGGTGCGTGACTGGCCGGTGAAGCAAAATCAAAACAAATACAAATACACCACTCGAGCAAGAGAATACTACACCACTTCCCGGCAATCAGCCCGCGATACTGCTGACGTCTGAAGACCCTCGAACGAGACTACGATGTAGGGGAGCCCACACTCCTTATCCCACGTGTAGGTAGTGCGTACAAACCAAATGGCTACTCAAGACATCCGCCGAACCATTTAACATTTTAATTAACCTGCGTGACAACCGTTATCGTTGCCTCGACTTAACTGACCCGCGGTCAACGACAACAGTCAGGACCACCAGTACATCCGTGCCTGCCCTGTCGCCCCACCAAGTCACTGCGGTTACCAACAAGGTGAATCGTCTCTTTACCTTGTCTCGCGTGTGCTCTTGGTAGAGCTTGACTTTTCATATTTTGGTAACTCTCGCGAGATACGAGCAGGGGCCAAGCACGCCAGTAACGTCGGTCGTACCCTCCCTGTCGTTCCCGACGATATACCGATCGCGGGCACCGTTGGGTCGCCCGACTTCTTACCTTAAGGACAACCGTGCTTAGGTACCTAGAGCGGCTATACAAAGTCATCAACGAGTGGAGTACAAGGATTACTCCTTGATGGCTCACACTTGAAGGTGGCTCGGCAGAGCCGAGCTAGGGGTGCCTTAGGCGGTGTCTACATTGTACCGTACCTGTGCAGTTGTATATATTGTATCCGTGTTCACTCCCAGAGCGATCACGACCCGCTATCTAATCCTAGCTCACAATGCGCAGCGCTCACTGCCGAATAATGCATAAGTAATAATAGGCAGCATAGGATAAAGGAAAGGTACATCAAGGGGTGACAAAATCAGGCTATGCAATTGAATAGGATTGTAATCGTAGCAGCAGCAGTAACAATGCCTAGTGCAAGAAATGTACGGAAAGATAGGCGATATCTGGGGAAGAGAATGGCTCTGCTTGCCTGGAAGCTCGACCGTCGGGGTACGGTCGTCGACGACGTAGTCGTACTCGGCAGCGGTGTAGTCAACGGCAGTCTCGGGGTCTACCGGAGATTAAGGGGGGAGGAAACAGTAAATACACAGCAATAATATAGAAACATATGCATGACATGATGGATGAAATGTTTACGGGGTTCTAACGCAGTGCAATGTGTGATGCTGGGAGCGGAAAATCATCCAGGGATGAATTACCAGCTCCAGGTGATTACCGGACAGGGTGTCCGGAGGGGGAAGGTACCATGCCGGAGGTGTCGTGGACATCCGACAAACATAAGAGGGGTGTATCCGTGTTAGTTGAACTATTCTGAACAACATTCGTGTTCAGAATAAATTCATCTGGATACTTTAACAATACCGGATAATTTACCGGACAGGCGGACCGGAGGGAGACGGTTCGACGTTCGGTGCGTTAGAGGGGGGTGGTGGACCAACGGATAGCCTATTCTTAACCGACATATTTTTTTGAGCAACTTTGATGTATAAAGTCTTTTGATCCGATATACGGATTAAAAGATAATAATTTAATAAGTTTAATTCATTTTTAAATCATTTAAATCAATTACTATTTCTTTAATTAATTAATTAATTAATATAATTAATAATCATTTTTATTATACTGACCAGTGGGTCCCACTAGTCAGTGACTTATTTAACAAATTAAATTAATTCAGTAAATTAATTAAAAGTGGGGGTGGCCCACATGTAAGTCTCACATCTAGTAATTAAACAATTTAATTGAACTACAATGGGCAGGGCCCACATGTCATTGTAACATAGGGGGTTTTAATTTATGTTTTAACTAATCAGCACTTAATTAAAGGGGGTTGGCCCCACATGTCATAAGTAGAGGGGGGTTTCCTTTTCTGTTTTAATTTTCATTAGCAATTAGATTAGGGGGGTGTAGGGCCCCACCTGTAAGTGGGTGTGAGGGGGGTGTTAGCCAGTGCGTGCACAGGGCACGCCGGCGGCGAGCACACAGGGGAGGTGTCGGCGAGCATACGCTCCCCGACGACCAAATCCGCGCGGGAGGGAGGGAGTCGACAGGGGGGGTGGTCGCCGCGCGTTGACCTGTGTTGTAGGCAGGAACCAGAGCGACCGGAGGCGAGCTCCTCGTCGTGCCGTGGCGGCGGCCGAACTCGGCCCGACGAGAATAGCCACTTGGGGGGGGGGGGGCGCTCGCGACAAATTGGAGGCACGAGCGGCACCTAAGCGCGGAGGTGACCGTGATGGTGGCGCGCACGTGAACCAAGGGTCGACGTGGCTACGCCGGCGACCAGCGCGCACGGTGGAGGCTCGGCCATGAGGGGGGCGAGGGCTACGGCGAGCAGACGAGACGGGAGGGAGAGGGAAATGCAGGAGTGGCTCACAGCGATGCACGTAGGGGAGGCAACGTGCTCGGGGTAGGGATGCGGGCGCCGGGTTCGTCGTCGCGGCGGCGACCTCTCCTCGGGGAGCTCCTGTGCGAGGGAGAGAGGAAGGGGGCGACCGGGGGGGGATCTGGGAGGGGGGGCGAGCGCACTAGGGTTCTCGCGCAGGGGGGCGCGCTTTGTAGTCGCAGGGGAGGGGCGGGATGGCCGCCACGGCGGCTCGGCGGCGTCTGGCCGCGCGATGCGCGCCACGCCATGCCATCCCTCTCCTCCACTGTAGCGAGGAAGGGGATGGGGGCGCCGGTTGGGCTGTGGGCTGGAGGCCCAGGGGGTGGGGGGGTTAGGTGGCTGGGGGCGCTGCGGGCTAGGGGTGGTCCAGGGGGAGAGGGGGGTTAGGCTAGGTTCGGTTTACATTTTTTTTGTCTTCTGTTTTTATTTGTTTTAAATATTTTAGCACTTTCTTAAATTATGTCACATGGCCCATAACTATTATTGCAAATGGCTAGAGTGCCACAAAAAGTCTTGTGCCCAAATAAAATATTTTAATATTTTAATTAAATATTAAATTACTAAAATGGACTTTATTAGCTACTGTTTGAATTATTTGAATTATTTATTAGGTCACAAAATTACTCAAGTTGGTGTGACATGAACCACTTATAGTAGTGAGTTAATAAAAGTGGTTTGACAATTTTTGGGCAAAGTTTATTTGCCACTTTTATTTTTAATTTCCAGTTCAAAGGTTTTTAGGGTTTGACCTAGGTCTAGTTGATCAAGATGATTAGGGCATGGAGTTTTGATTCCCCAACACCATGAATTTGAATATGATCAGAGAAGGTTTGATCAAGGCAAGTTTCCGTGACAGTGATTAACAACAGTAATCTGGAATAGTAAATTTTATTATCAAGGGGATTACTGTTCCCCAACACTGAGGGTGTTACGAATCTCCCCCACTACAAGAATTCCCGTCCCGAGAATTTAGGTGGTAGAGGGGAAAAGATCGGGGTATTCATCGCGAAGACGATCTTCGCGTTCCCAGGTGGCTTCATCCTCAGAATGATTCGACCACTGAACTTTGATAAACCTCGTCGTCTTGTTGCGGGTTCGGCGTTCAGACTGATCGAGAATGCGGCTCGGATGTTCTTGATAGGTCAAGTCGTGCTGCAGCTCGATCATATCATGTTCCACTTCGCGGATGGGGTCCTTGAAGAAGCGTCGGAGTTGCGATACGTGGAATACATCGTGGACTTGAGAGAGGTTCGGCGGCAATTCCAATCGGTATGCCACTGGTCCACTCCTGGATAGGATACGGAACGGGCCAATGTAGCGAGGAGCTAACTTGCCTTTGATTCCGAAACGATGAGTGCCCCTCATGGGAGTGACATGGTGGTATGCATATTCGCCAGGTTGATAGACCGTTTCCTTGTGCTTGCGATCATAGTTGCTCTTCTGACGAGACTGAGCAGCTTTCAAGTGTTCACGAATAACGCGAACCTGATCTGCGGCATGTTGTATGATGTCCGGACCAACGAGAGTTCGTTCCCCAGTTTCTGACCAATTCAGAGGGATTTGACACTTACGTCCATAGATAACTTCGAAGGGGGCCATCTCCAGACTAGCTTGATAGCTATTGTTGTACGAGAATTCAGCAAATGGAAGAGATTCCTCCCATTTCTTACCGAATGAGATGACACAAGCTCGAAGCATATCTTCAAGCACTTGATTGACTCGTTCGACTTGTCCTTGCGACTGGGGGTGATAGGCGGTGCTGAAATTCAGGTGAGTGCCCATAGCTTCTTGGAAACTATCCCAAAATCTTGAGGTGAAAATGCTGCCACGGTCTGAACTGATCTCCAACGGAATGCCATGGAGGGACACAATTCTGGAAACATACAAGTCTGCTAACTGACTAGCAGAGATAGTCTCCTTGACAGGCAGAAAGTGGGCAACCTTGGAGAATCGGTCGATGACGACAAAGATCGCATCATGACCCTTCTGTGATCGCGGAAAAACGGTGACGAAGTCCATTTCAATCTTGTCCCATTTCCATTCAGGAATAGAGAGGGGTTGCAGAGTTCCAGCAGGTCTTTGATGTTCTGCCTTGAGGTGACGACAAACGTCGCACTCGTCAACATATCGAGCGATGTCTTGCTTCATGTTAGACCACCAGTACCGCTGACGAAGGTCTTGGTACATCTTGGTACTACCAGGGTGAATCGACAAATGAGTATTATGAGCTTCTTTCATGACGCGCGGGGTCAAGTCTAGATTGGGCTTACTCCTAGGGACCACTAAACGATTCTTGAAATACAACGTACCATCATCAACAACAGTGAAGCATGATGGCTTTCCTCTAGCGATATACTTCTTGATCTTCTCGACATCAGAGTCACAAGTTTGTATCCACTTGATGGTGCTGTCGAGGTCTGGCTCAACAACAAGGTTATTAACATATCCCCGAGGAACAATCTCAAGGTTTAGCTTGCGTAGCTCTTCATACAGAAGTGGTTGTTGTACTTGAACTTCAAGTTCACTACAGTAGGCTTTGCGGCTCAAGGCATCATCCACCACATTAGCTTTGACAGGGGTGTAATAAATTCACATGTTGTAGTCGGCTATTGTCTCGAGCCATCTCTGCTGGCGGACATTCAGGTCGGGCTGAGTAAACAGGTACTTCAGGCTTTGGTGGTCGGTGTAGATCTCGCAACGGTTACCGACGACGTAATGTCGCCACAGCTTCAATGCATAAATGACCGCTGCCAATTCAAGATCATGTGTTGGATACTTATCTTCGTGATCACGCAATTGACGAGAGACATAAGAAATCACTTTGCACTCTTGGATTAGGACACAACCTAATCCTTGACGAGACGCATCACAATATATCACGAAGTCCTTCTGAGTATCAGGCGGAGCAAGCACTGTGGGAGAAGTGAGCTTGTCCTTGAGAGCTTGGAAACTTTCCTGACATTTATCAGTCCACTCAAACTTGACACCTTTGTGAAGAAGGTTGGTCAGAGGCCTGGCAATCTTGGAGAAGTTCTCGACGAAACGGCGTCAATAGCTGGCGAGTCCGAGGAAACTTCTGACTTGCTTGACAGTCTTGGGGGGACTCCAGTCCAGAATAGCCTGGATACGTTCTGGGTTGACAGCAATGCCATCCTTGGAAATCACGTGACCAAGGTAGGTCACTACAGGAAGCCAGAACTCGCACTTAGAGTACTTAGCGTAGAGTTTGTGTTCTCGAAGCTTCTCTAGTATAAGACGAAGATGTTCAGCATGTTTTTCTTCATTCTTGGAGTATATTAAGATATCATCCAGATAAACCACGACAAACTTGTCGAGGTATTCCATGAATATATAGTTCATCAATCGGGAGAAAGTGGCTGGAGCATTCGTCAAGCCAAAGGACATGACAGTGTACTCATATGAACCATAGCGAGTAATGAAAGCGGTCTTCGGAATGTCCTCTTTACGGACTCGGATTTGATGGTAACCCAACCTCAAGTCGAGTTTCGAAAACACCGTGGATCCAGCAAGTTAATCATACAGATCGTTGATCCGGGGAAGAGGATATTTGTTCTGGATGGTGGCTTGGTTGACGGGTCGGTAATCTTGGACCAAACGATTTTTTCCATCGCTCTTTTTTACAAAGAGCGAAGGTGCTCCCAAGAAGAGGAACTTGGGCGAATGAATCCTTTGTGAAGTGATTCGTCGATCTACTTCTTCAGTTCAAGGAGGTGGTGAGGTGGCATCTTATAGGGACGCTTGGCAATAGGGACGGTGCCAAGTTTCAGGTCGATGACGAATTCCACCTCTCGGATCGGGGGTATTCCCGAGAGTTCTTCTGATCACGAACGACTGGAACATTCTCAATCCCGTCAAGAGGTGAGATATTCAGAGAATTCATCATATAAATCCGCGTTTCCGCATCTTGGGTAATTCGGGTGGTGTGGTTAACAATCTCGCCAGAGGGGTGAAAAAGTTGCACAGAACTGGTGCCACAATACAGTGCGGCATCGTGGACTTTCAACCAATCCATCCCCAGAATGAGGTCTATGGTGGAAGCTTCAGGAGGATGGGGGAAGCAAGGAACTCAATTCCTTCAATTTCGATGATGGTTTTGGGCACTATCTTGGAGGTGTGGCAATGGCCTATCGGAGTGCGGACAACCATCGGTGGATCCATATTTTCTACCGTGAAGTTATGCGACAATGCAAATGCTTACGACATGAAGGAATGCAATGCTCCTGAATCAAATAAAATAGTAGCAGGTACTGAATTAACAAGAAGGGTACCCATCACGGTAGCAGATTGCTCCTGAGCTTCTTCGGCATTAATGTTGTAAGCATGTCCGCGAGTGTGAGCAGAAGACCCAGTGTTATAGTTGGGGGTCCTATTGTTGCCACGGCCATTTCCACGACCAGCAGGGTGAACTACCAGTTGATTCTGTCGCTGGGGGAAGTCTTTGGAAAAGTGACCTGACTGATGGCACTTGAAGCACAAGCCATCTTGAGGACGGAGGGGTGCAGTCTCAGTCTTCGGCTGTCTCGGCGGGGGCGGAGGCAGACGAGGTGCAACATACGACGGCCTTGGTGCCGGGGCAGGTGGACGATACACACTATGTGGAAGCCAAACGCGTTGCTTCTGTGTTGTGCCCGAAGATGAGCAAGCATCACGGGGGCGCTTCGGCGAACCCCTGAACTTAGCCTGAGAGGTCTCGAGCGTGATAGTCTGGTTCACCATGGTGGCGAATTCAGATAAGACGTGCAAATCCAGAGCAAGCTGGAGATCTGAGTTGAGTCCATCACGTAACTTCTCTTGCCTACTTGCATCATTTGGGAGGTCACTGGCAGCATAGCGGGAGAGGCGGAGGAATTCCCTCTGATATGCCTCGACAGTTTTGTTGCCCTGAACGAGGTTGCGGAACTCGGCCTTCATACGGTTCATAATCGCCCGGGGGACATAACGAGCACGGAAGGTAGTCTTGAAGTCATTCCAGGTAAAGACAGTCCCTTCAACTAGCGAGCCCTTGTAGGTGTCCCACCACTGAGCAGCGAGGCCACGCAGGAGATAGGACGCAAAGTTGACGTAATCAACAGCGCTCACATTAGCGAACTCCAGCTGACGATTGATGTCACGAAGCCAATCATCGGCATCCAGCGGCTGTTCAGGTTGGTGGAAGAGAGGGGGATTGAGACGCATGAAATCCCGCAGAGTAACCACAGGAGGTTGGTTCTGGTGCTGGTTCTGGTTCTGATTCTGGTTCTGGAGCTGATCTATGACTCCTTGCATAAACACTTGGTTCATCTGAAACTGCTGCATCATTGCGGCCATGTAGTCCGGCGGCGGAGGTGGATCGTTGGCACAACGACCACGACCACGACCACCACGACCAGCCATCCTGCTAGAATTTAACAGGGGTATTTCAGCGATGATAATTTTAACGAGATGCCGGAAACGAGTAAGATGTAAAACGACAACAAAGAGGAGGCGCGGATATATAGGAGTAGTCATATAAGACATACACATCCACACATAGAATCAATCGTAAATCGGGCAGTGTAACGTCGTAGAAATTAAGGAAAAAGGACACACTAGGCGGCGCGTAGACCGCGGCAAGGATTACACGACACGACGTAGATTCCACTATGTCAATCACGCCGCAGGAAAACTGTTGGCCACAGGAGTTAATACCAGAGGACGCGCGGCCTGCCCAGAATGAGAATGGGATCCGCGGTCCGGGACCTGGGGTAGAACTCCTGCGATACGACTCAATCAATGGGGAAGCACCAAAACGCTGGGTGGAACCAAGAGAATGTGATCCTAATGTCAGAGTTTGTAAAACTGACCAGCAAGGATAAGAGAGCAGAGTCCCAGAGCATAGGTAAGAAGAAAAGGATCCTAATACCATAGATATCACACGTAGTGACATCGATGTGGGCCCGTAAGCCAAACATTAAGTTAGCAAAATAGTTTTTTAAAGTCTAGACTCAACTTCGACCAGGTAGTGGTTGGGTGGATTCCTACAGGCAGTCGGCTCTGATACCAACTTGTGAAGCCCCTAAAATCAATCTGTGTACAGTAATCATACACGCGGGGTACACGGCTGAGATTAGGGTGCCACGGTGAGAATATCACAGCACAACACTAAACACAAAAGGATAAACCAATATGTTACAATAAAGGGGGGTCGCGCGGACCCGAATACATAAGTTATACCAGCCATAATATCTGAGTACAGACATAGTTAGTCAAGTTTTGCCTTAAGAAGGCTAGCACAAATAACATCAGAGATACAGATCGAAAAGGCAAGGCCTCCTGCCTGGGAGCCTCCGAAACTACTCCTGGTCCTGGTCAGCGGGGGTCTCGACGTAGTAGTATCCGCCTCCGGGGTACTCCTGCTCCTGGGCTCCAACATCGACTGCAGCGGCCGATCAGGAAAAACATAAAGGGGGAAATAAAGAAAAGGTGAGTATCTAGCATACACGCGAGTCTTCCGTCCGCTACTAAGCATTATGCATTGTATCAAATGGAAAGGGGAGGCTGTATATAGTGGACTGCAAGATAGAAATCAGAATAAGGGTAAGAAGCTAGGCCTATCGAAGACTAGCATCTTCTGACGTGTCTTGCAGCATGAGAAGAGAAACAACCAACAGTTCAATAACATGAATGTAATAACAATGGAGCAGAAGTTGCTGCAGCATTGTATAATAGTAAGTTGTATGATTAATAATAATAATGCCTCTGAGTTCCCTTCCTCGACTCCCTGCGAGGAAGAAGACCCGGAACCATACAGTTTAATAGTAGTAGTTTGTAGTGGTAAGATCTAGCTTCAACATAAAGCGTCCTGTTACTGTGGACACGGCTATTCGAATAGATTAATCTTCCCTGCAGGGGTGCACTGGCGTGACTCTACGTCGCTCGGATCTCCAGGGTGGCGTACACCTTGTTAGGGAACACCCCACCGAAGCTATCCGACACAAAGTAGCCCATCCTTCGGCACTCAACAGAGAGGTCATCCGCCGGACTATATCCTATGTTCGCCGGGCTTTGGACCCTAACGTACTCCTGCACAGTGCGTGACTGGCCGGTGAAGCAAAATCAAAGCAAATACAAATACACCGCTCGATCAAGAGAAGACAACACCACTTCCCGGCAATCATCCCGCGATACTGCTGACGTCTGAAGACCGTCGAACAAGACTACGATGTAGGGGAGCCCACACTCCTTATCCCACATGTAGGTAGTGCGTACAAGCCAAAAGGCTACTCAAGACATCCGATGAACCATTTAACATTTTAATTAACCTGCGTGAAAACCGTTATTGTTGCCTCGACTTAACTGACCCGCGGTAACGACAACAGTCAGGACCACCAGTACATCGGTGCCTGCCCTGTCGCCCCACCAAGTCACTGCGGTTACCAACAAGCTGAACCGTCTCCTTACCTTGTCTCGCGTGTGCTCTTGGTAGAGCTCGACTTTTCGTAGTTTGGTAACTCCCGCGAGATACGAGCAGGGGCCAAGCACGCCAGTAACGTCGGTCGTACCCTCCCTGTCGTTCCCGACGATATACCGCTCGCGGGCACCGTTTGGTCGCCCGACTTCTTACCTTAAGGACAACCGTGCTTAGCTACCTAGAGGGGCTATACAAAGTCATCAACGAGTGGAGTACAAGGATTACTCCTTGATGGCTCACACTTGAAGGTGGCTCGGCAGAGCCGAGCTAGGGGGGCCTTAGGCGGTGTCTACGTTTTACCGTACATGTGCAGTTGTATATATTGTATCCTTGTTCACTCCCAGAGCGATCACGTCTCGCTATCTAATCATATCTAACAATGCGCAGGGATCACTGCTGAATAATGCATAAGTAATAATAGGCAGCATAGGATAAAGGAAAGGTACATCAAGGGGTGACAAAATCAGGCTATGCAATTGAATAGGATTGTAATCATAGCAGCAGCAGTAACAATGCCTATTGCAAGAAATGTACGGAAAGATAGGCGATATCTGGGGTAGAGAATGGATCTGCTTGCCTGGAAGCTCGACTGTCGGGGTACGGTCGTCGACGACGTAGTCGTACTCGGCAGCCGTGTAGTCAACGGCAGTCTCGGGGTCTACCGGAGATTAAGAGGGGGAGGAAATAGTAAATACACAACAATAATATACAAACATATGCATGACATGACAGATGAAATGTTTACGGGGTTCTAACGCAGTGCAATGTGTGATGCTGGGAGCGGAAAATCATCCGGGGATGAATTACCAGCTCTGGGTGATTACCGGACAGGGTGTCCGGAGGGGGAAGGTACCATGCCGGAGGTGTCGTGGACATCCGACAAACACATGAGGGGTGTATCCGTGTTAGTTGAACTATTCTGAACAACATTCGTGTTCGGAATAAATTCATCTAAATACTTTAACAATACCGGATAATTTACCGGACAGGCAGACCGGAGGGGGACGGTTCGACGTTCGGTGCGTTAGAGGGGGGTGGTGGACCAACGGATAGTGTATTCTTATCCTGCATATTTTTCTGAGCAACTTTGATGTATAAAGTTTTTTGATCCGGTATACGGATTAAAAGATATTAATTTAATAAGTTTAATTCATTTTTAAATCATTTAAATCAATTACTATTTCTTTTATTAATTAATTAACATAATTAATAATCATTTTTATTATACTGACCAACGGGTCCCACCGGTCAGTGACTTATTTAACAAATTAAATTAATTTAAATTAATTAAAAGTGGGGGTGGCCCACATGTAAGTCTCACATCTAGTAATTAAACAATTTAATTAAACTACAATGGGCAGGGCCCACATGTCATTGTAACATAGGGGGTTTTAATTTATGTTTTAACTAAACAACACTTAATTAAAGGGGGTTGGCCCCACATGTCATAAGTAGAGGGGGGTTTCCTTTTCTGTTTTAATTTTCATTAGCAATTAGATTAGGGGGGTGTAGGGCCCCACCTGTAAGTGGGTGTGAGGGGGGGTGTTAGCCCGTGCGTGCACAAGGAACGCCGGCGGCGAGCACACAGGGGAGGTGCCGGCGAGCATACGCTCCCCGACGACCAAATCCGCGCGGGAGGGAGGGAATCGACAGGGGGGGTCGCCGCGCGTCGACCTGTGTTGTAGGAAGGAACCGGAGCGACCGGAGGTGAGTTCCTCGTCGTGCCGTGGCGGCGGCCGAACTCGGCCCGACGAGAATAGCCACTGGGGGGACGCTCGCGACAAATTGGAGGCACGAGCGGCACCTAAGCGCGGAGGTGACCGTGATGGTGGCGCGCACGTGAACCAAGGGTCGACGTGGCTACGCCGGCGACCAGCGCGCACAGTGGCGGCTCGGCCATGAGGGGGGCGAGGGCTATGGCGAGCAGATGAAACGGTAGGGAGGGGGAAATGCAGGAGTGGATCACGGCGATGCACGTAGGCGAGGCAACGTGCTCGGGTAGGGATGCGGGCGTCGGGTTCGTCGTCGCGGCGGCGACCTCTCCTCGGGGAGCTTCTGTGCGAGGGAGAGAGGAAGGGGGCGACCGGGGCGGGGAAATCTGGGAGGGGGGGTGAGCGCGCTAGGGTTCTCGCGCAGGGGGCGCGCTTTGTAGTCGCCGGCGAGGGCCGGGATGGCCGCCACGGCGGCTCGATGGCGTCTGGCCGCGCGATGCGCGCCACGCCATGCCATCCCTCTCCTACACTGTAGCGAGGAAGGGGATGGGGGCGCCGGTTGGGCTGTGGGCTGGAGGCCCAGGGGGTGGGGGTTAGGTGGCTGGGGGCGCTGCGGGCTGGGGGGTGGTCCAGGGGGAGAGGGGGGTTAAGTTAGGTTCAGTTTACTTTTTTTGTCTTCTGTTTTTATTTGTTTTAAATATTTTAGCACTTTTTTAAATTATGTTACATGGCCCATAACTATTATTGCAAATGGCTAGAGTGCCACAAAAAGTCTTGTGCCCAAATAAAATATTTTAATATTTTTATCAAATATTAAATGACTAAAATGGACTTTATTAGCTACTGTTTGAATTATTTGAATTATTTCTTAGGTCACAAAATTACCCGAGTTGGTGTCACATGAACCACTTATTATTAGTGAGTTAATAAAAGTGGTTTGACAATTTTTGGGCAAAGTTAATTTGCCACTTTTATTTTTAATTTCCAGTTCAAAGGTTCTTAGGGTTTGACCTGGGTCCAGTTAATCAAGGTGCATAGGGCATGGAGTTTTGATTCCCCAACACCATGAATTTGAATATGATCAGAGAAGGTTTGATCAAGGCAAGTTTCAGTGACAGTGATTAACAAAAGTAATCTGGAACAGTAAATTTTATTAACAAGGGGATTACTGTTCCCCAACACTGATGGTGTTACACGTTCCCTCTTGGAGTCTCTACCTACTACTTGTCCAAAGCATTAAACAGCAACGGAGAACATGCAAGAATTACTTAGGAACGAAAATATAAGAGATAAAAACCAAATATATTACTCTATCACGATCTGAACATAATCTCATAATCCATCAGATCCCATCAAACTCAGCATAGCAACAGCAGAAGAATTACATATGTTCCTTGATCATGTAGGGCAGATGTAACACCCTCAGTTGTCTGTAACAGTAATCCTTTTGCTAATGACAATTACTGTTGATAAATCATGCCATGATCAAATTTGAATCAAATCAAATTCAAAATGCCTTTTTGTTGATATTAAAAATAATGTTGCAAATAAAACTTGTCCAAAAATTATACAACCACTTTTATTAAATCACAAATAATCAGTGGGTCATGCCCATGTGGTTATGGTATTTTATTATGCCTCTGGAAAATTCAAACAATTCAAACACCAAGCAAAACAACACCATTTGACAATTGAATATTATAAATAAATAGTAAATGGTTTTATTTTAAGCCTAAAATTTTTGTGGCACCCTAGGTATATATATTACTAATTATGGGCCAGGTTACACATTTTACAAAAATGCAAAAGGCACAAAATTAATTACTAACATAAAAGAACAGAGAAAAAGAAATCAAAAAAATTACAAAAGTGCTATACCTCGCCCTGGGAAAAGGCCCACGCCCGGCCCACTTCCCCTTCCCCACCTGCTCCCGTCTTTTCCCCCCACCTGCTCCCGTCGCCATCGAGCACAGTGGCCGTGGACACGCCGGCCGGCCCCTCCCTCACCTGCTCCCCTCCATTGTGGCCGCAATGACAAGGAGAGCACCCCCACCCACTCCCTGGACACCCCCGCCTCCACTTTCCCCTCTTCTTCAACCTCGTTTTCGCCGGGAGGAAACTACCCGACGCCACCATGGCCACCTCGACGAACCACCGTGACCATTGACCACCATAGCACCCGCAACCGTGTCTGGAGTGCTCGCAGATGAAGTCCTCGACATCACGAAGAAGATTCAAGCCTGGAGCCACCACGGCGATCTAATCGCGGTCATCTTCTTCCTCGGGCCGCCAGACGCGCCGAGCGATTCCGGCAGCTCCAAGCCTTCCCCGAGCCCATTTCCACCCTCTACGTGATCCCGGTGAGCACCAGAACCGTCTCCAACTAGCCACGGACACCCGATAACCCCCTGTTGCGTTCCCCTCTTCGCCATGCACTGACCGCCGCCATGGAGGTCATAGCCGTTCCCCCAGTGGTTTCCAGTGCGTGCCTTTGACCCCATTGCGCGTCTGGTGAACCGTAGCTTCGCTCTGGCTAGCTCGCGCCCCATAGTACGTGCTGTAGCCGGTATTTCATGTACCCCCAGAAATCGCGCCCTCCATTGACGACCGCGAGCTCAGCTTCGGCCACCTCCGGCCGCTCTGCGGGTACCAGTCGACGCGCGGCTCACTCGCCGATCGATTGGGCCCGGTCCCGCACCCTCTCGTGGTCTGTGCGCAGCGCACGGCCACCACCGGCGACCTCTGTCTCGTCGGCGAGGACGAACTGACGTGGCAGTTTAATTAGTATTAAGCTAATTACCCACTGCCACTGACAGTGGGCCCCGCGCGTGATAATAGCCTGTTAAGCTTAAGCCCCCTCTGTTAACTTAACTACTAAGCTAAATACCCCTTGAGTCTATTACAAGTGGGCCCCCACCTGTTTAAAATAAATGAAACTGTTAGTTAACTCTCTGTGTATGACAGCTGGGCCCCACTGGTTTTTTTTTAATAAATTGGTTTTATAAAATGTTGAGTCTATGACCAGTGGGCCTAGAGGCTTTTCTGATTTATTAAAATGTTTTATAAATAAACAGAGGCTGACATGTGGGTCCCATATGTCAGGCACTGTTGTGGATAATGTTTTGGATAATGTTGTAATAAGAATAAAAAGAAATTTATAAAATCATTTAAATTGATTTAAACTTTTAAATTCAATAACTTTTAAACCGTAACTTAGATTTAAAAACTTTATACATGAAAATTGATCAGAAAAATATAACGAATATGAATACTCTACCCGTATTTCTATCACACCCCTCTAACACAACGAACATCGAACCGTCCCCCTTCGGACCGACTGTCCGATAAATTGTCCGGTACTGCTAAAGTACCCGGATGAATTTATTTCGAACACGAAAGTTGTTCAGAATAGATCAACTAGCACGGATACACCCCCCTTATGTTTGTACGGTACCCACAACACCTTCGGCTTGATCCTTCCCCCACCCCTCCGTACACCCTGTCCGGTAATCACCCGGAGCTGGTAGTTCATCCTCAGATGAATTTCCGTTCCGAGCAACGTGCATTGCACTGCGTTAGAACACCATTAACATTTCATCTTTCATGACATGCATCTGTTTGTATATGTTTGTTGTGTATTTACTGTTTCTCCCCCCCCCTTAATCTCCGGTAGACCCCGCTGCTGCCGTCGACTACACCGCAGCTGAGTACGACTACTTCGTCGACGACCCTACCCCTATCGTCGAGCTTCCAGGCAAGCAGAGCCATTCTCTTCCCCAGATATCGCCTATCTTTCCGTACTTTTCTTGCACTAGGCATTGTTACTGCTGCTGCTATGTTACAATCCTATTCAATTGCATAACCTGTCATTGTCGCCCCTTGATGTGCCTTCCTTATCCAATGCTGCCTATAAATATATATATATGATATTCAGCAGTGAGCCCTGCGCATTGTTAGCTAGGATTAGATAGGGGGTCGTGATCACTCAGGGGAGTGAACGCGGATACAATTATTATAACTGCACAGGTACGGTACAATGCAGACACCGCCTCAAGCCCCTACCTCGGCTCTGCCGAGCCACCACCAAGTGTGAGCTATCAAGCAGAAATCCTTGTACTCCACTCGTTGTTGACTCTGTATAGCCGCTCTAGGTACCTGAGCAACGGTTGTCCTTCAGGTAAGAAGTCGGGCGACCCAACGGTGCCCGCGAGAGGTATTGTGACGGGACGACAGGGAGGGTACGACCAGTGTACCGGTGTGCTTGGCCCCTGATCGTCGGCCGCGAGTGTTACCAAACTACGAAAGTCGAGCTCCTCCAGGAGCACACGCGAGACAAGGTAAGTAGACGGTTCACCTTGTTGGTAACCGTAGTGACTTGGTAGGACGACAGGGCAGGCACCGATGTACTGGTGGTCCTGTCTGCTGTCGTTGTCCGCGGGAGAGTTAAGTCGAGGCAACGATAACGGTTGTCACGCAGGTTAATTAAAATGCTAAATGGTTTAGTGGATGTGTTGAGTTGGCTATATTCCATGTACGCACTACCTACCCGTGGGAATTACGAGTTATGGGCTCCTCTGCTTCGTAGTGTCGTCCGAGGACTCTTCAGACGTCAGTAGTACCGCGGCCTGCGCCGGGAAGTGGTGTTGTCTTATTTGTTCACGCAGTGGTGTCTTATTTGGATTTTCTTCAACTTCACCGGCCAGCCACGCACCGTGCAGGAGTACGTTCGGGTTGGGGTCCAAGGCCCGGCGTACTTAGGAATTAGACCGGCGGATGGCCTCTCTGTTGAGTTTGAAAGATGGGCTACGAAGTGTCGGATAGCCTCGGTGGAGTGTTCCCTAAAAAGGTTCCCGCCCCTGCTGGAAAGATTAATCTATTCGAATAGCCGTGTCCACGGTAACAAGACGCTTTATGCTGAAGCTGGATCTTACCACTACAAACTATTACTATTAAACTGTATGGTTCCGGGTTTGCTTCCTCGCAGGGGAGTCGAGGAGGGAACTCGGAGGCATTGTTAATTATTACAACTTATTATTATACAATGCTGCAGCAACTTCTGCTGCATTGTTACTTTATGCTCTATATAAACTGTTGGCTGAATCTTACCTCATGCTGCAAGACATCGTCGGAAGATGCTAGTCTTTGATAGGCCTAGCTTCTTACCCTTATTCTGATTTCTATCTTGTAGTCCACTGTATACAGCCTCTTATTTCCGTTGATACAATGCATAATGCTTAGTAGCGGACGTAAGACTCGCGGGTATGCTAGATACTCACCTTTGCTTTATTTCCCCTTTTCCGCTTTGCCTGATCGGCCGCTGCAGCCGACGTTGGAGCCCAGGAGCAGGAGTACCCCGGAGGCGACTACTACGACGTCGAGTTCCCCGTCGACCAGGAGTAGTTCGGTGGATCCCAGGCAGGAGGCCTCGCCTTTTCGATCTGTATCTCTGATGTGATTTGTGCTAGCCTTCTTAAGGAAAAACTTGACTAACTATGTCTGTACTCAGATATTATGGCTTGTATGACTTATCCTTTTGTGTTTAGTGTTGTGCTGTGATATTCTCACCGTGTCACCCTAATCTCAGCCGTGTACCCTGCGTGCATGATTACTGTACACGGATTGATTTTGGGGGCGTCACAAGTTGGTATTAGAGCCGACTGCGTGTAGGAAGCCACCCCACCACTACTTGGTCGAAGTTGAGTCTAGACTTTGAAAAACTATTTTGCTAACTTAATATTTGGCTTACGGGCCCACATTGATGTCACTACGTGTGATATCTATGGTATTAGGATCCGTTTCTCCTTACCTATGCTCTGGGACTCTGCTCTCTTATCCTTGCTGGTAAGTTTTACAAACTCTGACATTAGGATCACGTTCTCTTGATTCCACTCGGCGTTTTGGTGCTTCCCCATTGATTGAGTCGTGTCGCAGGAGTTCTACCCCAGGTCCCGTACCGCGGATCCCGTTCTCATTATGGGCAGGCCGCGTGTCCTCTGGCATTAACTCCTGTGGCCAATAGTTTTCTTGCGGCGTGATTGGCATAGTGGAATCTATGTCGCGTCGTGTAATCCTTACCGCGGTCTGCGCGCCGCCTAGTGAGTCATTTTTCCTTAATTTCTACGACGTTACGCTGCCCGATTTTCGATTGACTCCGTGTGTAAATGTGTATGTCTTATATGACTACTCCTATATATATCCGCGCCTCCTCTTCGTTGTCGTTTTACTTCAGGCTTGATTCCGGTACCTCGTTAAATTTTCATCGCTGAAATACCCCTGTTAAATTCTAGCAGGATGGCTGGTCGTGGTGGTCGTGGTCGTGGTGCCAACGACCCACCTCCGCCGCCGGATTACATGGCCGCGATGATGCAGCAGTTCAAGCTGAACCGTCAGTTCATGGAGAATTTCATGGCTCAGTTCCCCCAGCCGAATCAGAATGGGCACCACCTTCAGCACGCCACCGTGACTCTGCACGACTTCACCCGCCTCAACCCCACTATGTTCCGCAACACTGTTCAGCCGTTGGATGCTGATGACTGGCTTCGCGACATCACGCACGAGCTGGAGTCTGCTAATGTCGATCCAGCCGACTATGTGAACTTTGCGTCTTATCATCTGAAAGGCGCCGCTGCTCAGTGGTGGAGCACCCACAAGCATTCCCTGCCAGTTGGAGAAGTCATCACTTGGGATGAATTTCAGTCTGCCTTCCGCGCCCGCTACATTCCTCAGGGGATCATGGATCGTAAGGCGGAAGAATTCCGCAACCTCACTCAGGGCGACATGACTGTTGAAGCCTATCAGCGCGAGTTTCTCAACCTCTCTCGCTATGCGGAAGAAGAGATCACCACTGATGCTCGCAGGCAGCAGAAGTTCCGTCGTGGCCTCAATCCAGACCTCAGGCTCGCTCTTGCCGATCATGATTTCGCAAACTTCTCCACCATGGTGAACAAGGCTATCACCGTCGAGACTGCCCAGATGGAGCACAAGAACTCTCTGACGTTGGATCATCTTCGGGCACAACGCAGAAGCGTCGTATCTGGCTCCCTACCAGTGTGACCCATTCACCTGTCCCTGCTCCAAGGTCGTCTTATGCTGCACCCCGTCTGCCTCCGCCACCGCAGATGCCAAGAGCTCTGCTTGCACCACCCAATGCTACCTCCCCTTCGTCCTCAGGATGGATTATGCTTCACGTGCCGCCAACCTGGGCATTTTTCCAGAGAGTGCCCCCAGAAACAGAAGCAACTGCTAGTTCACCCCGCTGGCCGCGGAAATGGTCGTGGCAACAACCGGACCCCAACTATAATATTGGGTCTGCTGCTTATGCTCGTGGACATGCTAACAACGTCAATGTTGAAGAAGCTCAGCAAAAACCCGCTACCGTGATGGGTACCCTTCTCGTTAATTCCGTACCTGCTACTGTTTTATTTGATACAGGAGCATCGCATTCATTCATGTCGGAAGCATTTGCATTGTCACATAACTTCGCATTGGAAAAGATGAACCCACCGATGGTTTTTCGCACCCCGATAAGTCAATGCCGAACCACCAAGATAGTGCCCGAAACCATCGTTGAAATTGAAGGAATTGAATTCCTTACTTCCCCCATCATCCTAACGTCTTCCACCATAGACCTCATTCTAGGAATGGATTGGTTGAAATTTCACGATGCCGCACTTTCTTGTGGCACCAAGTCTGTCCAACTTTTTCACCCCTCCGGCGAGATTGTTAACCACACCACCCGAGTTACCCGTAATGCTGAAACACAGATATTTATGATGAATGCTTTGAATGCCGCCCCCCTGGAAGGCATCGAGAACGTTCCAGTCGTTCGCGATTTTCCCGACGTCTTCCCAGAAGAACTGCCGGGAATAACCCCGATCAGAGAAGTCGAATTTGTCATCGACTTGAAGCCCGGCACCACCCCTATTGCCAAGCGTCCTTACAAGATGCCGCCACATGAACTCCTTGAACTTAAGGAGGAAATCGACAAGGCACTTCAGAAAGGATTCATTCTCCCCAGTTCCTCTGCTTGGGGAGCACCTTCACTTTTTGTCAAGAAGAGCGATGGGACAAACCGGTTGGTCCAAGATTATCGGCCCATTAACCAAGCCACCATCCAGAACAAATAACCACTTCCCCGGATCTACGATCTGTATGATCAACTTGCCGGATCCAAGGTGTTTTCTAAACTCGACTTGAGGTTGGGTTATCACCAAATCCGAGTCCGTGATGAGGACATTCCGAAGACTGCCTTCATTACTCGCTATGGTTCATACGAGTACACTGTCATGTCCTTTGGCTTAACCAATGCTCCAGCCACCTTTTCCAGATTGATGAATTATATTTTCATGGAGTACCTCGACAAGTTCGTCGTGGTTTATCTGGATGATATATTGATATATTCCAAGAATGAAGGAGAACATGCTGAACATCTCCGTCTTATACTGGAGAAGCTTCGAGAACACAAACTCTACGCTAAGTATTCGAAGTGTGAGTTCTGGCTTCCCGAAGTAACCTACCTTGGACATGTGATTTACAAGGATGGAATTGCCGTCACCCCAGAACGTATCCAGGCTATTCTTGACTGGACTCCTCCCAAGACCGTCAAGCAAGTCCCCAGTTTCCTCGGGCTCGCTAGCTATTGCCGCCGTTTCGTCGAGAATTTCTCCAAGATTGCCAGGCCTCTGACTAATCTTCTTCACAAAGGCGTCAAGTTTGAGTGGACAGATAAATGTCAAGAAAGTTTCCAAGCGCTCAAGGACAAGCTAACTTCTCCCCCGGTGCTCGCTCCCCCTGATACTCAGAAGGACTTCGTGATATATTGCGACGCGTCTCGTCAAGGATTATGCCGTGTCCTAATGCAAGAGCGCAAAGTGATTGCTTATGGCTCTCGTCAGTTGCGTGCTCACGAAGACAAGTATCCAACACATGATCTCGAATTGGTAGCAGTAATTTATGCATTGAAGTTGTGGCGACATTACCTCGTCAGTAATCATTGCGTGGTCTACACCGATCACCAAAGTCTGAAGTACCTGTTTACTCAGCCAGATCTGAATCTTCGTCAACAACGATGGCTCGAGACAATAGCCGACTTCAACATGGATATTTCGTATACCCCGGGCAAGGCTAACGTGATGGCCGATGCCTTGAGCCGCAAAGCTTACTTTTCTGAACTTGAGGTTCAGGTGCAGCAACCACTTCTGTATGAAGAGTTTTGCAAGTTGAACCTCGAGATTGTTCCTCAAGGTTACGTCAATAACCTGGTTCTCGAGTCAAGCCTCGACAACCTCATCAAGAGTAGACAATCTCTGGCCCCTGACATTGTGAAGATCAAGCAGGACATCGCAGCAGGGAAGCCCTCCCCTTTTACCATTGATACAAATGATGGTGATACTGTGTACTTCAAGGGCCGCTTAGTAGTTACTGTGAGCCCGGCCATCATTAACTGTGGTCCGGATATCATGGAAGAAGCCCATAATTCTCCCTTGTCAATCCACCCTGGCAGTACCAAGATGTATAAAGACCTTCGAGCGGTACTGGTGGCCTTACATGAAGCAAGACATCGCCCGCTATGTTTCTCAATGTGACGTTTGCAGTCGCGTCAAAGCCGGACATCAGAAACCTGCTGGTTGGTTGTGACCACTCCCTCCTCCTGATTGGAAGTGGGAAAAAGTCAAGATGGACTTCGTCACCGGTTTTCCAAAGTCACAGAAAGGTAACGATGCCATCTTTGTCGTCATCGACCGATTCTCCAAGAATGCTCACTTCCTGCCAGTCAAGGAGACGATCACTCCTAGTCAGTTGGCACACTTGTATATCTCCCAGATTGTGTCACTCCATGGTATTCCTCTGGAGATCAGTTCAGACCGTGGCAGCCTTTTCACCTCACGATATTGGAATAGTTTCATGGAAGCCTTCGGGACTCGTCTGTTTCTCAGCACCGCTTATCACCCCCAGTCGCAAGGCCAAGTTGAACGAGTCAATCAAGTGCTGGAAGACATGCTTCGTGCTTGTGTCCTTTCATTCGGCATGAAATGGGAGGAATCTCTCCCGTACGCAGAATTCTCGTACAACAATAGCTATCAGGCTAGCTTGAAGATGGCCCCCTTCGAAGTTCTATACGAACGTAAATGTCGAACCCCCCTGAACTGGTCAGGAACTGGGGAACGACCCTACTTCGGACTGGATCTTGTCCAACAAGCTGAAGATCAGGTTCGCATTGTGCAAGAAAATCTCAAGGCCGCTCAGTCTCGTCAGAAGAGCAACTATGACCGCAAACACCGGGAAATGGAGTATCAACCCTGTGAATACGCTTACCTCCGTGTCACTCCCATGAGGGGCACTCATCGCTTCGGTATCAAGGGCAAGTTGGCTCCTCGCTACATTGGCCCGTTCTGTATCCTTTCCAGGAGTGGACCCGTGGCATACCGGTTGGAATTGCCGCCGAACCTCTCCCGAGTCCATGATGTCTTCCACGTGTCGCAACTCCGTCGCTGCTTCAAGGACCCTATCCGCGAAGTGGAGCATGATATGATCGAGCTGCAAGAAGACTTGACTTATCGAGAACATCTGAGCCGCATTCTCGATCAGTCTGAGCGTCGAACCCGCAACAAGACCGTCAAGTTCCTCAAAGTCCAGTGGTCGAATCATTCTGAAGATGACGCCACCTGGGAACGCGAAGATCGCCTTCGCGATGAATACCCCGATCTTTTCCTCGCTACCACTTAAATTCTCGGGACGAGAATTCTTGTAGTGGGGGAGATTTGTAACACCCTCAGTTGTCTGTAACAGTAATCCTTTTGCTAATGACAATTACTGTTGCTAAATCATGCCATGATCAAATTTGAATCAAATCAAATTCAAAATGCCTTTTTGTTAATATTAAAAATAATGTTGCAAATAAAACTTGTCCAAAAATTATACAAGCACTTTTATTAAATCACAAATAATCAGTGGGTCATGCCCATGTGGTTATTGTATTTTATTATGCCTCTGGAAAATTCAAACAATTCAAACACCAAGCAAAACAGCACCATTTGACAATTGAATATTATAAAGAAATAGTAAATGGTTTTATTTTAAGCCTAAACTTTTTGTGGCACCCTAGGAATATATATTACTAATTATGGACCAGGTTACACATTTTACAAAAATGCAAAAGGCACTAAATTAATTACTAACAGAAAAGAACAGAGAAAAAGAAATCAAAAAAATTACAAAAGTGCTAAACCTCGCCTTGGGCAAAGGCCCACGCCCGGCCCACTTCCCCTTCCCCACCTGCCCCCGTTTCTTCCCCCCACCTGCTCCCGTCGCCGTCGAGCACAGTGGCCGTGGACACGCCGGCCGGCCCCTCCCTCACCTGCTCCCCTTCACTGTGGCCGCGATGACAAGGAGAGCACCCCCACCCACTCCCTGGACACCCCCGCCTCCACTTTCTCCTCTTCTTCCACCTCGTTTTCGCCGGCAGGAAACTACCCGACGCCGCCATGGCCACCTCGACGAACCACCGTGGCCATTGACCACCGTAGCCCCCGCAACCGTGTCTAGAGTGCTCGCAGACGACGTCCTCGCCATCACGAAGAAGATTCCAAGCCCGGAGCCACCACGGCGATCTAATCGCGTTCATCTTCTTCCTCGGGCCGCCAGACGCGCCGAGCGATTCCGGCAGCTCCAAGCCTTCCCCGAGCCCATTGCCACCCTCTACGTGATCCCGGTGAGCACCACAGCCGTCTCCAACTAGCCACGGACACCCGATAACCCCCTGTTGCGTTCCCCTCTTCGTCATGCACTGACCGCCGCCATGGAGGTCATAGCCGTGCCGCCAGTGGTTTCCAGTGCGCGCCTTTGACCCCATTGCGCGTCTGGTGAATCGTAGCTTCGCTCTGACTAGCTCGCGCCCCTTAGTATGTGCCGTAGCCGCGATTTCATGCACCCCCAGAAATCGCGCCCGCCATTGACGACCGCGAGCTCAGCTCCGGCCACCTCCGGCCGCCCTGTGGGTACCAGTCGACGCGCGGCTCACTCGCCGATCGATTGGGCCCGGTCCCGCACCCTCTCGTGGTCTGTGCGCATCGCACGGCCACCGCCGGCGACCTCTGTCTCGTCGGCGAGGACGAACTAACGTGGCAGTTTAATTAGTATTAAGCTAATTACCCACTGCCACTGACAGTGGGCCTCGCGTGTGATAATAGCCTGTTAAGCTTAAGCCCCCTCTGTTAACTTAACTGCTAAGCTAAATACCCCTTGAGTCTATTACAAGTGGGCCCCCGCCTGTTTAAAATAAATGAAACTGTTAGTTAACTCTCTGTGTATGACAGCTGGGCCCCACTGGGTTTTTATTTAATAAATTGGTTTTATAATATGTTGAGTCTATGACCAGTGGGCCCAGAGGATTTTCTGATTTATTAAAATATTTTATAAATAAACAGAGGCTGACATGTGGGTCCCATATGTCAGGCACTGTTGTGGATAATGTTTTGGATAATGTTGTAATAAGAATAAAAAGAAATTCAGAAAATCATTTAAATTGTTTTAAACTTTGAAATTCAATAACTTTTAAACCGTAACTCAGATTTAAAAACTTTATACATGAAAATTGATCAGAAAAACATAACGAATACGAAAACCAGCACTTTATCCGTATGTCTATCACACCACTCTAACACAACGAACATCGAACCGTCCCCATTCGGACCGACTGTCCGATAAATTGTCCGGTACTACTAAAGTACCCGGATGAATTTATTTCGAACACGAAAGTTGTTCAAAATAGATCAACTAGCACGGATACACCCCCCCTTATGTTTGTACGGTACCCACGACACCTCCGGCTTGATCTTTCCCCCCCCCCTCCGGACACCTTGTCGGGTAATCACCCGGAGCCGGTAGTTCATCCTCAGATGAATTTCCGTTCCGAGCAACGTGCATTGCACTCCGTTAGAACACCGTTAACATTTCATCTGTCATGACATGCATCTGTTTGTATATGTTTGCTGTGTATTTACTATTTCTCCCCCCCCCTTAATCTCCGGTAGACCCCGCTGCTGTCGTCGACTACACCGCTGCTGAGTACGACTACTTCGTTGACGACCCTACCCCTACCGTCGAGCTTCCAGGCAAGCAGAGCCATTCTCTTCCCCAGATATCGCCTATCTTTTCGTACTTTTCTTGCACTAGGCATTTTTACTGCTGCTTCTACGTTACAATCCTATTCAATTGCATAACCTGTAATTGTCGCCCCTTGATGTGCCTTCCTTATCCTATGCTGCCTATAAATATATATATATATATATGATATTCAGCAGTGAGCCCTGCGCATTGTTAGCTAGGATTAGATAGGGGGTCGTGATCACACAGGGGAGTGAACGCGGATACAATTATTATAACTGCACAGGTACGGTACAATGCAGACACCGCCTCAGGCCCCTACCTCGGCTCTGCCGAGCCACCACCAAGTGTGAGCTATCAAGCAGAAATCCTTGTACTCCACTCGTTGCTGACTCTGTATAGCCGCTCTAGGTACCTGGGCAACGGTTGTCCTTCAGGTAAGAAGTCGGGCGACCCAACGGTGCCTGCGAGAGGTATTGTGACAGGACGACAGGGAGGGTACGACCAGTGTACCGGTGTGCTTGGCCCCTGATCGTCGGCCGCGAGAGTTACCAAACTACGAAAGTCGAGCTCCTCCAGGAGCACAGGCGAGACAAGGTAAGGAGACGGTTCACCTTGTTGGTAACCGCAATGACTTGGTGGGACGACAGGGCAGGCATCGATGTACTGGTGGTCCTGGCTGCTGTCGTTGTCCGCGGGTCAGTTAAGTCGAGGCAACGATAACGGTTGTCACGAAGGTTAATTAAAATGCTAAATGGTTCAGTGGATGTCTTGAGTTGGCTATATGCCATGTACGCACTACCTACCCGTGGGAATTACGAGTTATGGGCTCCTCTGCTTCGTAGTGTCGTCCGAGGACTCTTCAGACGTCAGTAGTACCGCGGCCTGCGCCGGGAAGTGGTTTTGTCTTATTTGTTCGCGCGGTGGTGTCTTATTTGGATTTGCTTCAACTTCACCAGCCAGCCACGCACCGTGCAGGAGTACGTTCGGGTTGGGGTCCATGGCCCGGCGTACTTAGGATTTAGACCAGCGGATGGCCTCTCTGTTGAGTTTGAAAGATGGGCTACGAAGTGTCGGTTAGCCTCGGTGGAGCGTTCCCTAACAAGGGTCCCGCCACCCTGGAGATCCGTGCGTGTAGTGTAACACAAGTGCACCCCTACAGGGAAGATTAATCTATTCGAATAGCCGTGTCCACGGTAACAGGACGCTTTATGCTGAAGCTGGATCTTACCACTACAAACTATTACTATTAAACTGTATGGTTCCGGGTTTGCTTCCTCGCAGGGGAGTCGAGGAGGGAACTCGGAGGCATTGTTAATTATTACAACTTATTATTATACAATGCTGCAGCAACTTCTGCTGCATTGTTACTTTATGCTCTATATAAACTGTTGGCCGATTCTTACCTCATGCTGCAAGACATCGTCGAAAGATGCTAGTCTTCGATAGGCCTAGCTTCTTACCCTTATTCTGATTTCTATCTTGCAGTCCACTATATACAGGCTCTTATTTCCGTTGATACAATGCATAATGCTTAGTAGCGGACGTAAGACTCGCGGGTATGCTAGATACTCACATTTGCTTTATTTCCCCTTTTTTGCTTTTCCTGATCGGTCGCTGCAGCCAACGTTGGAGCCCAGGAGCAGGAGTACCCCGGAGGCGACTACTACGACGTCGAGTTCCCCGTCGACCAGGAGTAGTTCGGTGGATCCCAGGCAGGAGGCCTCGCCTTTTCGATCTGTATCTCTGATGTGATTTGTGCTAGCCTTCTTAAGGCAAAACTTGACTAACTATGTCTGTACTCAGATATTATGGTTGTATGACTTATGTATTTGGATCCTTGTGATCCCTGGTATTGTAATATATTTTTTTATCCTTTTGTGTTTAGTGTTGTGCTGTGATATTCTCACCGTGTCACCCTAATCTCAGCCGTGTACCCTGCGTGTATGATTACTGTACACGGATTTATTTTGGGGGCGTCACAGCAGCTCACGAGGTCGAAACCATGAAGAACAAAGAGGGGAGGACAACATCACATAGCTACTGATCACGGACCCATGGTCCAAAGGAAACTACTCACGACACATCCGGGAAGCGTCCATGGTGGAGGAGAAGCTCCCGAAGGTCGATCCTCCCTCCGGCAGGGTGCCGGCAAGGGTAGTGACGGTGCTCTCGATCTTGTAAGCACGGTGGCGAAACCGAGGCGAGTTCGCAAAATAGGGTTCTGTCTTCGGAGTTTCCCCGTGACGGAGAATAAATAGCCGAAGGGGGGCAGCCAGGGGGCCACCAGGGGTCCAGGCGCCCCCCCCCCTGGCGCGGCCAGGGCCCTGGCTGCGTCAGGTGGCCGCCTGGACACTTGGTGGTGGCCCTCTGGCCCCACTTTGGTGATTCTGGAAGGCTCCGTTGCACTGATTTTTTATCCGATTTTTCCCGAATTTTTGGAGCATTTTTAATATGGGGGAAACCTGGAGTAGAAAAACAGCAGAAAACAGGAACTGGCACTGGGGTGCACTGAGTTAGTAGGTTAGTCCAAATATGATCAAAAGTGTATGAAAGAGTATCTAGATCATAGCAATATCACACAAAACATGCATGGAACGAGCAGAAATTATCGATACGTTTGAGACGTATCAACATCCCCAAGCTTAATTCCTGCTCGTCCTCAAGTAGGTAAATGATAATAAACATAATTTATGTGGTGACATGCTAGCAACCATATAAGAACTTTGAAAAGTAAAGCAATCAAGGTGTGTGATTCAATTCAAGTCATAACATACAAGACTCTATATTAGCATTGAAACAAGCAACGAAAGAACATTAGGTGCAAGAGCTCTCGCTGTCCGTAACTCGGATGTCTCCAAATGGTGTTTGCGTGCAAGAAGGGGGATAGCGAATACGAGAAGAAAAAGTATTTTTGTTGAGAACTTAATCTGCTAAAGTTTCACACTTGGTCTTCTTCGGAATCTTATCTTGACTCGTCCCCAGACCACTAGCCTGGTACAAGTCAATTTGATCCACTCCTTTTCAATATTTTGGGCACTCATGCAATGGATGAGCGTAAGCACGAGAGTTGACACTTAGGATGGCAAAGAGAGAAATATGGTGAAGGAGGAAGACAAAAAGGTGAGAAAGGCTCACATCAATGAGCACAATCATAGGCGAGAAGGCCAAATGATAGATATGATGTGAGGAGTAGGGATTGCCATGCAACGGATGCACATATGAGCTGAAAAAGCTCTCCAATGGAACTAGTGGGGGTGCATCTAACTTGCTCGCTCATGAAGACATAGAGCTCTTTTGAGGAGGCTCATCCTTGGAACATGCAAGTCAAGTTCTATACTGTGAAGGTCCCCACATATCTATATGCATGATCATCTCTATGGAGTACAAGGATAAGATGGAGTACTAGTGTCGATCTATCAAAAGAATAGTAGTGTTGCCCCTTTCTATCTTTTTATTTCTTTTTTTCTTTTTTCTTTTTTTTATGGCATCAATGGCTCTTTCTATTTAACTCTCATTCGTCCTCTTTGGGATCTTTTATTTTCTCTACTTTGGAATCTTTTCCTCACTTAAGGGAAACACTCTAATTTACAATAGCGTATAGAAGATCTTTCACACTTTACAAGGTACTCAAATCATAAAGAAGATGTAGCTATCATGATGTATGCAATGTATGCTGCTGCCAGTGTAGCAGGAACATGTATGACATGAAGATCAAGTCATGAAGAGGTGGAAGTTGCATGGCAATATATCTCAGAAAGGCTATGGTAATGCCTTGATAGGTAGGTATGGTGGCTATTTTGAGGAAAGATATAAGGAGGTTTATGATGACAGAGTGTATCATGCCAAGGGTTTGGATGTACCGGCGAAGTTGGACGCAAAATATCGGAGTGAGAAGGAGGCAATGCACGACAGGAGAGGCTAGCAAATATGAGGAGGTGGAAATGTCAACTTTCAATACTCAGATTAGTTTGAAGAACTCACGCACTTATTATCGGTAACTATCAATCTAATAAGGAGGTTCACAAAGAGACAAGTACCCCGAGGAGGAGTGTATGGGGGATTGGTTATCCTTGCGCATCCTCGACTCATGGTACGTGAGTGTACTCTAATATTCGATCCCTCCAAAGATTAGCGATCCATCTAGTAGCTAGAGTTCTCAACTAGTTTTGTAGGTTTTGAAAATAAACAAAGATTGCCCAAAATACGACACCTATCACTAATAGGCTAGAGCTCTTGACACCAAAAGTTCAAACATTACTCACATCAATACCTCAAAACTATTGCAAGTTACTACTAAATTTAAATAGCAACCTCAATTACCTACTTTCAAGACAAGACATAACTCAGTGCAACAACCAACTCTATTAACAAGACAAACATGAAAACTAAAGAGAGTTCCAGCAACAAAATAAACAAAATCCAAGGCTCTTGCTAAAGACAAACTAAGACTAAAACTAAACATGGCAGTAGCTACGAAAAGATAAAGAACACACAACAGCAAAAAGATAGGCATGAAGAATCCTATGATGTGTTCTAGATTTTGAAAGTGGAGCGTGTTTCTCTCCCACACAAAGTAAGACGGGGTATAAATTTTTATGAATAGCAAGAAAATCTAAAGAAAACTAAAAATAAAACCTAAGAGCGAGACGCTCCAAGCATAGCACATAACGCATGAAGTGATAAAAATATAGTGAGACAAAGGACGAACTGATGATTGTTGATGGAGAAAGGATGCACGGGGGCATCCCCAAGCTTAGGCGCTTGAGTCTCCTTGAATATTTATTGGGGATGCATGGGGGCATCTCCAAGCTTGAGCACTTGACACTCCTGAATCATCTTTCATCATCTTCCATCGCACACTTGAAAACTCCCTTCATACATAACTCATCATAAGATGATTAGAGAGGTTAGTACCCTTACTAAATAATTTTTCCCCACTGGATATAAAGATATTCTTGAAGAGCTACTGTTTCTCAAGATTTCCAAAAGTTTTTCCAAAAAAAAAGCAAGCTTAAGGTTTGCAAAAGTTAGGAGAGACAAAACGTGGCAGAATCTATGAAAAACAGAACAGCACATAGTAGAGAATTTTTTCGGGCAACTTCTACAACTCAAATCGAAAAACTCGGAACATACGAAAGTTCCGTGATTGTATAGAGCACTCTGTGTAAACAATTCATCTCAAAAAGATGAACTGGTGATTTGATCCGATTTTTTTCATCACGAACACAGAATCTGTTTTCTGCACAGCATGTCACAACTTTCACTTCCCTTGTCATATGAGGGTATAACTTTGCACAAAGCTTGAAAATAAAGATACAATGATGTTCCAACAGTAGTAACAATCATCAAGACCACTAAAAATAGACGTAAAAACATTGTAACAGCCCAGATTTCATAAAAATGAATTTTTTTTCTTTCGGTGTGAATTGTTTGATTGTCTGATTTGTTTGCGGTGTTTGCATCCCCGATTTATCGATCGGCGATTATTTTTCCCCCTCTTATCTCGTAGCGGACGAAGACCGACCCTTGCCACCCTGACACTCGACCTTTGCGACACCGGGTTTCACCCGATCACCGTCACGAAAATCGCACGAGACCAGCCGCAGCCAACGGAACGAAAACCCCATTTAATAATTAAACGGGATATTTTTATAGCGCGCCGGAAAGTTTTCTCGGAACGGTTCCAGTGCTAAGTGAACGCCGCCGGCTCGACACGCAGATCGCGCAGTTCGAAGTTTTACCCGAATCGGAGGTACTGCGGACCCCCGACGGTCAGAAACGTGAGCACCGCGCGCGAGAGAGAAAAACCGGGGATGTTTTTGCAAACTGCCAGCCACCTGGGCTATATAAAGACCACCACACTCCCACCTCTTTCTAGGGTTTCCCTAGCCACAAAATTGCAGCCACCCCCCTAGATTTTCTCCAAATTCTGCCCACTAGCCCCAGATTTGCGAAACCCTAGCCTCCCAGCAAATTCCAGCCCTCAGATCTAAGATCTGGGGCTCAGATCACGTCCACGTGGCCTCCCAGCCGCTCCTCCACCAAACCGGGCCCCGCAGGGCCCTAGAGAGCCGCCGCGGCCCGTTCGGCCCGTCCGAGCGCCGCCGCGCCCGAGCTCCACGAGCCAGACGTGGCCACGCCGCCACCAACTTCGGTCGCCGCCGGCGCGCCACCAGGGCGTCGTGCCACCCTCGCCTCTCCTCCGCGCCCAGGTCTCCTCCTGGTCCCTCCTTTCTCCCTGTTCCCTCTCCTCTCACGCCTCCCTTCTCCTCCTCTGCAAAATGCGGCGACCGAAGCCACCCCGCCATGGCGGGCCACGAGCTCGAAGCTCGAACCGCCGCGCCACCTCGGATCCACGCCGCGGCGCCAGCCATACCCGCGACCCCAGCCGCCTCCGCCTCACCGCGCCACTCGCCGGCGAGGTTCGCTACGCCGCCGCGCCGAAACGGCCGCCGGCCTCCGCCTGTACGAGGCCCCGGTCGGGACCGGGCAGGCCAGCGCCAGCCAACCGCCACCGTGGCTGGGCCGGCTCCCAGCGCGCCCACGTGGGCCAGCTCGCCCAGCGCGGCCCAGCTCCTCCTCCAGGCCAAGTGGGCTTCGGCCCGATAGGGGTGAGCCTGCCCCCCCCCTTTTTTTGCATCTGTTGTTTTTTTTCCTAGCACCCTGTTATTTTTCTAAGTCTTTATGTATTTTGCTGCTGATGCCTGTTTGCGATGTAATTTCCCGTTGAACTGTAGCGCATATGACAATGCACCCAAAATGAAAGTTGCTTAGTTTCATATGCACTTAAATTCATCTTTTGTGAGCATTTGCATTTGAGGTCATCGTGATTGTGTAATTTTGTGCTAAACAGGGCATCAGATCGTTAATTGCAACTGCTGCTGTTAAACTGTCTGAAAACTGTTGCTTGGTTGAAACTTCGGGCGACGGTTGCTTCGCAACCGTACGTCGGAATTGAGTGATTCCTTTTGCGTTGCGTTAAGCATTGTTTCTACTTCAGTTTCATGCTTTCACATGCCATAATTTCTTGCTGCATCATGATTGTATCTTTCTCCAAAGTAGCTATCCTGTTGTTAGTGTGCTGCTATTTATATTTTGTTGCAACTTCGGTCGACGAGTGTGTCGCGACCGTTTATCGGAATTGAGTGTTCCAATTGAATATTGTTAAGCATCATGTCTACTTTCATTACATGTTTTGAATTGTCATGATATGCTTGCTGGTCATATAGTTATTGAGATCCAAAGTTGTTATCCCGCTGTTTTTGACAGCCACCTCTGTTTTTCTCTAAGTCTGTAACGTCCCGATGCCATGTTGTTTGTTTAATATCTTTTGATCTATGATGCCTATTTGCATGATTCTTTTTGCCATGCCTTCCATGTCATGTCTAATTTAGTTCCATATCATTTGTGAGCATGTTTGCATTGATTATCCTGTTTATGCATTGCTCTAAAGTGTGCTTCGTGATGTTGGCAGATTGTGCCCGTAACTTGTTTTGCTTATATCTTTTTAACCGTAACTCCGTTTGGGGTGTTCTTTATATGTAACTTGATTACTTTTTCGTGTACTTTGTGTTTATGCTATTGTTTGCTGCTGTTAACCAACCTAAAAAATGGTTTAGCGCAGAACAGTACCAAATGTTTTAATCATCGTGCGGCACTTAGTGTTATGCCATGTTTAGGTTGTGCCTCACTTAAATTGACTAGCATAGATAGTTTACTTTGTGCTTCACCTCTTGATATGTTTATGTGCTATGCCATGCTTGCTTGAGTTTCCAAGTTAATAACCGTTGGTTGATCACCTGTAGCTAAGCAACTTGAACCACCGTAAATGTGCGGTATCGTCGTGTGTGACGAGTACTCCACTTAACCTGTTAGTAACCGTTCTCGATGATAGATCCGTATCGCGTTGCCATGTCGTGTGATGTCTTCTTGATTTTTTGTTGCCTCGTAGTAATAGAGTGCTTGCTCGTTGATTGCTTTCCAGTGTTTATCGTCTTGTGTGATTCCGCGGGTACCTTCGGAGACGATGCGAGCGTGCGATCCACTACACCTTCGGAACCCGACTTATCAACAGGCAAGGACTATACATTACTTATGATCCATTCTATTTCAACCAGCGGTTTGCATGCTAGTCTAGGTTAGGTTCGATGTTTGATCCTACCACATGTTTACAACCTCTTTCAAACTGATACAGCCATGTCCCTTCCCAGCAAACCATGTACTGCTATGTCACTATTGCTCGTTGCTCAGCCCCTGCTTAGTATGCATGCTTAGGATGCTACGATGTTACCCTGTTACTCCTTGGTTTGGGATATCACATTATTATATTGTTGTTGATGATATGATTATTATAATGTTGACTATATTCGACGAAGGATGGAAGGTCTAGGCTATCCCGCCCCGACGCTTTGTTCCATTCGAATCACCTAGGACCCGAGTTCTGGGTATTGGTTTTAAGACTGAGCGTGCCTAATCGCGTGTGGGATTTTTTTGGGTCCCCTCTTCTTACCTACCTAGCTTCAAACATTTCTAGAGGTGGCCCAAGTTGATTTACCATTTGAAACCGCGTGTGTGCTGGTCAGCTGCCAGTAGTTTTCAAACAACTCGGGCCAGCGGAGACAGAGTTCCTCTGTTGGTCCACACTAGTGAGCTAGGGAAGTCCCCTGTTATATAGGCGAGACTAACCCCGACCTTAGCCATACGGAAGAGTCCGATCTGAGAGCGTGGTCGGCTTTTGGATTGGGTGTCGACTCCCCGGGGGCCACCCGGATTTGTGCGTTGTTAGTTAGAGGGACCTGTCGTTTCGGATCTCTCGGAACTAAATCATAAAATGGTTGCCTATGATGGGTAGCAACTGAGAGAGACGGGATGCGAAGAGGAGGACAAGGATAGGATAGGTGTTATGTTTGCGTAGTAGCTGATAGCAAGACTTGTTGGAGGCGATTCCTCATCGAATGCTTGGCTTCTTATCTTACTCTCTAGATCGTTAGCCACTTCATAAATGCTAGTGTGGCAGCAACCTCACCACTTACCCCTTCCTTACCGTAAACTACTAGTTGTCCTAGAATGACGAGTGATGAAGTCCTTTCTGGGTCAGTTGACCACTAAAGTTGGATGCTGAGTACCTTTGTACTCATGATACTACCACCAAACTCTTTTCAGGGTTCTTGATCGACAACAGGTATGGTGATCGACGTTTCACGTGGAGACTCGACGATGACTAGTTAGGCGGATCCCGGCGGAGGGCCTGGACCCGTGTGGTTATGGGGATCGATGTTTTTTCTTTTGCCACTAGGCATTTGATTGTAGTCTGTACTCAGACATGTATCTTCCGCTGTTGTATTGTATTAAGGCAGTTGTATGCCGATTGTATGAGATGTTGTATCCTTGTATCTGTAATGTTGTGATATCATGTTGGAAATCCGGGGCATATGGCTTTGTCATATGTCGCGGTGGGACCGATATGTGCTTCGTCCCCGGATCTGGATGGAAACATCTAGATCTGGAACAGTACCGCATATTGGGCCTTAGAAACATCTTGGGTTGCCTCCCAACAACCGCTTTCTTTTACGCCTTTAAGCTAGGCATAAGGCAAAATATCAAGTCGTATCAATCAATCCATCATCAAGATCATCAAAAATCTCTTCAATTGTACAACTAGTCTTAAGAGGTCTTTCAAATAAAGGCCTAAGAAAGTTATTCTAGGGAGAAAACCAAAAGGTGGAAAATCAGTGGTAGTTTCATTTAAAAATTTGTCAAAAAGAGGTATTTCTTCCAAAGTTTTCACGGTTTCGACTTTCTTGGCAATGGGTGGATTATTTTTAGGTCTGGCAACCTTAGGGACGTAGTTGAACTTAGGTTCCTTCCTTGCCGGAGTCTCTACCTTTTTCGGTTTGATTGACGAGAAAGTAGTCCCTAAAGTATTAACGATTTCCTCAATCTTATCAGTCCTTGAGGGATCCATGTCATGGAATTTGATTGTCTCCAAAGTTTTAATAATTTTATGCATGGAGCTATCAAGCCTATTCAAATTCCCTTGAATATTGCGACCCAACTCATTTATCCTAGTTATGCTTGGTATTTCTAGTTGTATCTTTTCAAGTTTTCTCATAATGTGAACTAGAGTGATATCTTCTTGGATGCTAGCAACAGGGAGATTTCCAACAAGATTTTCAATAACATTAAGAGACTCCCAAATTGGGGCTTCTAGGAAATTCCCATTGATAGCAGTATCTAATATGAACCTATTCCAAGGAGTAATCCCAACATAAAAAATTCTAAGCAGGATAGTAGTGGATTGCTTCTTTGTGGCTCTTTTCTGAGAATCATTAATTCTATACCAAGCATCTTTTAAAGTTTCACCACCTTTTTGTTTAAAGGTGAGAAACTCTGTCTCAACAAAGGCAAAAGGACCAGACATAATGACAGCTACTAGCAAGATAAATAAATTTTTTGTGATTTTTGATATAAGACACAAAGATAAAAACAGAAAGGTAAACTAACAGTACTAAAAAGTAAAGGTAAAGGGTAGTGGGAAACTCCCCTATCTTATCACTCGGAGTCCCCGGCAACGGCGCCGGAAATTTTCTTGATGGCGTGGAAGTGGTAATGGCTTCTCGCCCTTCGTTGGTTACCCCAAGTGGAAGCTGAGATGTAGGATAGCAGCAAATTTCCCCTATGTAGAAGATAGGGTTTGTCTCCGGTAGGACACCGGCGATGATAAGTAGGTGTCAGCAGCGCACCTGACGCGGACCTGCACACAACACAATTAAATTTGCTCCCAACGAAGTTTAGAGAGGTTGTCAATCTCTCCGGTCTTGTTGTTTACAAAGGATCAAACACACAAGGGATAGTGACAATGATAGCAACTGAAAGTAAATACTGAAAAGGAAATAAGCTTGTAAACAGTGATGAGAATATGGACCAGGGCCCCGTGATGTTCACTAGTGATGTCTCTCTCCCAAAAGACGATAAAACTGCTATGCGAGGTAAACAAATTACAGAAGGGCAATTGACAGGATTATAAACGCACCGCAATGCTAACTATGCTACAAAACAAAGGAAGAGGCTCATAAGCATGGGCAGTACGCGAAAATAAGTAGACCAAAATCCATCTGCATCTACTACTAATCATCCAACTTGAGATATCTATCCAAAACATGTCGCTGGTATTAAGTTGCGAGCCCCACCCAAAGTGTAAACCCAAAGCAACAGACAAGTGCATTAAAAAGAACTTTGCGTAAAGTAAACAATCCTTGCAACAACGGTTACAAGCACCGTTGTTTTCCCCCTTGCGGCCATAGCACATTCCCTAGACTCATGTTTCTGTCACTTAAGCGTGTCATCAGGGGGCATGTACCCACAATCGAGCATAACATTCCCTCTTGGAGTACTACCTACTACTTGGCCAAAGCAATAAACAACAACGGAGAACATGCAAGAATTACTTAGGAAAGAAAATATAAGAGATAAAAACCAAATATATTACTCTATCACGATCTGAGCATAATCTCATAATCCATCAGATCCCATCAAACTCAGCATAGCAACAGCAGACGAATTACATATGTGCCTCGATCATGTAGGGCATCTCACGACGTCTAAACCATGAAGAAAAAAGAGGGGAGGAGAACATCACATAGCGACTGATCACGGACCCATGGTCCAAAGTAAACTACTCACGGCACATTCTGGAAGCGTCCATGTTGTAGGAGAAGCTCCCGGAGGTCGATCCTCCCTCCGGCAGGGTGCCGGGAATGTTCTTGACGGTTCTCCCGATCTTGGAAGCGCGGCGGTGGCGGAACAGAGGCGAGTTTGAGAAATAGGATTCTGTTTTCGGAGTTTCCCCGTGACGGAGAATAAATAGGCGAAGGGGGGCAGCCAGGGGGGCCACCAGGGGTCCAGGTGCCCCCTGGCGCGGCCAGGCCCATTGTCGCGCCAGGTGGCCGCGTGGACACCTGGTGGTGGCCCTCTGTCCCCAGTTTGGTGATTCTGGAAGGCTCCGTTGCGCTGATTTTTATACGATTTTTCCTGAATTTTTGGAGCATTTTTAATATGGGGGAATCCTGGAATAGAAAAACAACAGAAAACAGGAACTGGCACTGGGGTGCACTGAGTTAGTAGGTTAGTCCAAATATGACGAAAAGTGTATGAAAGTGTATCTAGATCATAGCAATATCACACAAAGCATGCATGGAACGAGCAGAAAATATTGATACGTTTGAGACGTATCATCAAGAGGCTCTACTATCAAGCAAAAGCATGTCTGACAATGAAAAATAAAGTCATGAGAAGATGGATTGTCGGAGGAATGACCCCGGGTAGGGTCACCCAAGAGAAACAATTCACCAAGGAAAAGAGCACCGACCTGATGGTCGCCGATCTAATCAAGGCCGAGCTGATCAAGACTAAGCAAGTAGTGGGCCGAACTGATCAGGTCAGAGGCCGATTGCCCCAAAGAGAGTGCACTCGGCCTCACCTAGGATCATTCGGCCGAAGAGAATAGAGCAATCTCCGAGAAGAATCCCAGGTCAGACACTTGGTACAAGTTCATTCAATGCGCAATCCCTGAAGATCAGGGATGTCAGAGGCGTGCGGTCTCCTCCAGCGCCGATCACGCGGACAGGCTGATAGGCCTAAGTCCCTAGCTCCACTGTTCACTGGCAAGGTCTACAAGATAGCAGCATGGTGAGCCACAAGTATACACCGGGTCATTCGAGAGAGCACGATGTGAGGACCCTAGCTTGTCTCAGAATGGCAGCTGGGCCCTCCCCTTTGTATATTTACCTTTGTACCCCGGGCAGCCGGGCTCGGCCTATAAGAGCCCCGGGGACCCCCTCCTGTGTGAGGGACGAGGGAGCACTTATTGCAATTTCACCCACCAGAGAGAGAGCAAGGAGAGAGCTGTGCTTAGAGCCCCCTTCTCCTTCCTCTCAAACAGCTCAAGGAGCATTCATTGTAGCCAGAGTTATTGCATACAGCTAGCTCGGCGGGATTAGGGGTGTTATCTCTACGGAGAGCCCCGAACCTGGGTACATCATGGTGTCTCACTGTGTGTTCCCACTCTCGATTCCGGCACCATCGACATAGTTCTCGGTTTGTCCCCCTCTTTAACCATACCCATGGCATCTGCCGTTACATATCGACGACAGTTGGCGCCCACCGTGGGGCAGGTCGAGGCGTCGACTGGAGTTCTGATCCGGATGGGACCATCATCTGCATCGCGCGCGCGCTTCGCCTCCGGCCTGGTTCTCAGGAGCGGGGCATGGGACTATGTCGTCGACAATGCCTCGCGGTTTGGGGCAGGAATGCCTCTGCCGCATGGCGTCATCATTCCTTTTGGCGGACATCGTGTTTTTGTTGCCGCACTTCCTGAGTTTTTCCCAAGGGAGGTACGGGTGTTCTCTGAGCTCACATATCTGTTTCCAGGCGGGCCGGATGTTGTTGGAGCCGAGGGCACGACTGCGCACATACGTGCGGAGGTTATGATGGCGGGAGCATCTAGTCGCCACAGTTCCACCTCAGCGACCCGAGCCGCGAGGGAAGCAGCTACTGCACCAGCTGGCCCAAACAACCCACCGGATGTGTTCTGCACTCCCGTGGATTTCCATGCTGATCCAGCTGTGGCTCACGCCGAGCTCGAGAAGGCGCGTCAGGCTCTGAAGGAACAATCAGATCAGATAGACGTTGAAAAGCCTCAAGCAGCGTGTCATCCCACCCCCAGTGATAGATGAGCTTCGCATAGCTGGCCGAGAGGTCGGCAGAGAGTTGGGAGGACCCCAGCAGCCCGCAGCAACCACCATCATCGCTCCACAGATTTCATACAGTTCTCGTGTGAAGAACATGAGAGCTTCCGAGCAGATCGCCACCGAGATGGAGCACCTGGAAGGAGAAGAGCTGCGAGAGAGGACCCGCCGGATGCGTGACCTTTTAGCAGTGGCAAAGAAGCAGCAGAAGGCGGCCACCGAGCAGCAAGGGCTAGTGGCATTAAAATCTGCTCGGGCAACTGCGGGAGCAAACCAGCCGAATGCTCTGCCTCGGCAGCACAGGAAGGCATCTTCGCCGCATGGTAGTTTACAACACAGTCAGAGGAATCAAGGGGCTGTAGGAGGCAGTAGGAGGGATGAGCCAGCAGTTAGCAGCAGGCACAATGAGCAATTGGCGGTAATGAGTCTGCGCCTGGGTCCCCGGGCAATTGGGGAGAACGATGCAAGGCACCGCATCGAGCAATTGCAGCAAGACAAGCAGCCAAAAGATGATGCACCAGCGGGTCCGGCCTGTTTCGGCCCGCGCATTCGGCAAGAGCAGTTCCACAAAGGCTTCACATTGCCCAGGGACAACCCCAAGTACAATGGATTAGTCAAGCCAAAGGATTGGCTGGTCGATTATATGACCGCAGTCGGCATTGCAGGAGGCAGTCGGCGTGTTGCGGTTCGCTATGCACCGCTCATGCTTCAAGGTTCAGCTCGGTCCTGGTTGAATAGTCTTCCCAGCAATAGCATCAACTGCTGGAAAGATTTTGATGATGCGTTTGTTCGGAACTTCACCGGCACGTATGAGCGCCCAGGTCTGCCCCGGCACCTGGCGTTATGTGTACAAGGAAAGGACGAGCCCCTTCGCAATTACCTTCAGTGGTGGATCAAGCTCAGAAACACTTGCGAGGGAGTTCATGAAATCCAAGCCATCCAGTACTTCACTGACGGCTGCTTGGACGGGTCACTGTTGGAGCACAAGATCGTGCGCAAGGAGATAACATCTTTGTCCGATCTGATGAGAATAGCCAATTCATTCGCCGCGTCTGATGCTACAATGCGCGCGATCAAGTTGAGTCCCAGTGGTTTCATCCAAGGGCAATCCTCCGGGCAGCAGCAGCAGCAGTCGGCAGAAGCAAATGGGCCGAATGGTCCCAATCGGCGCGAGAGACGCGAGATCCAGCGGAACAAAAACTTTGGCAACAACAAAAACACCCCAACTTCAACAACAACAACAACACAGGCTTCAACAAGAGGAAGGACGAGCAGCCGGATGCCCAATATGGCAATCGGCAGGTGGCAGTAGTTCAGCAGCAAGAGGAACAAGGGGCTGCGGGATGCAGTCGGAGGCAAAAACCTGCAGAAAGACCGCAGAGCCCGATCAGGCCCCCTTACTCCCTTGAGGACATGATGAACCAGCCATGCAAAATTCTCAGTGGAGTCGGCAAGCCCTCATCTCACACCACTCGGCAATGCATCTGGGTCAAGCGTTTGTCAAAGGGAGGAGCAGGAAATCTTCCCCCACCACCACCCCCACCCCAGGACCTCCACCATCAAATGCACGTTAGCAGTTCCCGTGCTAGGACGCGGCGTATATGATCTTCACCAGCGATTCGGATGACAAGGACAGTTGGAGAGCCCGAGAGCAGGCAGTCAATGCCACTATGCCAGCAATCCCCCAGAAGATGAACTGGAAGGACAGCATCATCGCATGGGGCCCATAGGATCACCCGAGCGTAATGCCAAACCCAGGAAGTTATGCGCTCGTGGTGGTTGAAATTGTCGCAGCACCATTGTACTCATGCAAGTTCACCAGGACTCTCATTGATGGAGGCAGCGCCATCAACATTCTGTATACGGACACAATGATCAAGCTCGGCATTAGTGAGAGCGAATTGGACCCCAGCAGGACCGTGTTTCACGGGATAGTGCCCGGCCTTTCATGTACTCCATTGGGCCGCATTCGGCTGGAGGTAGTGTTTGGTTCCGAGGAAAAATTTCGCCGAGAGCCGATCTGGTTCGAGGTGGCCGACCTGAGCAGTCTGTACCACCTTCTGCTCGGATCGCCTGCAATCGCCAAGTTCATGTTCAACATTTTCCAGCCCTACCTGAAGATGAAGCTTCCAGGGCCGAATGGTCCCATCACAGTGTGCGGTGACTACAAGCAATCACTAGAGTGTTCATCCGCCGGCTCCAAGCTGGCCGATTCCCTGGTCATCGATGCAGAACGGCGCCAGCTCGACAAGGTCGTAGCAATGGCCCAAGCTCAGATGAAGGCACCCATGCTGAGCACGAAGACCAAGAGATCGGACAATGAGACTGCATTTCAGGCAGCCAAGGCTAGCAAGAGGATTTCTCTGGACCCCTCCGATCCGACCAAGTGTGTCATCATTGGGGCCGGGCTCAGCAGCAAATAGGAAGGCGAGCTCGTCTAGTTCCTCCATTAGAACTGGGACATCTTTGCACGGTCCCCACAAGACATGTCTGGTGTACCGAGGGAACTCGCCGAGCACAAACTTCACATCCGACCTGGATCCAAGCCGATCAAGCAGCCACTTCGGCGCTTTTCAGAGGACAAGAGAAGAGCAATCGGCGACGAGATCGCCAAGTTTCTCGCAGTAGGATTTATCAAGGAAGTGTTCTACCCAGACTGGTTAGCAAATCCAGTTCTGGTTTCGAAGAAGAATAGAACTTGGCGCATGTGTATAGATTACACTTGCCTGAATAAGGCATGTACCAAGGATCCTTTTGCTTTGCCCCGTATTGATCAAGTGATTGATTCTACGACTGGCTATCATCTCTTATGTTTTCTGGATGCCACAGCTGGCTATCACCAGATTAAACTTGCTATCGATGATCAAATAAAGACTGCGTTTATCACCCCCTTTGGGGCTTATTGCTATCTCACCATGCCCTTTGGCCTGAAAAATGCTGGCGCGACTTATCAGCGTACTATGCAGTGATGCATTCGACCTCAGTTAGGTCGGAACATTCATGTGTATGTAGATGACCTTGTGGTCAAGTCAGTGTAAGGGTCAACTTTACTGGATGACCTCAGAGATACATTCACAAATTTGCGTGCTTACAATATCAAGCTCAACACGGAGAAATGTGTGTTCGGCGTGACAGCCGGCAAGCTGCTCGGATTTCTGGTGTCCGAAAGAGGAATAGAGTGCAACCCCGAGAAGATTGCAGCAATCGAGAGGATGGAGAAGCCCAGGAACCTCAAAGATGTCCAGAAGTTCACCCGATGCCTAGCATAGCTCAGTCGATTCCTCAGTCGACTGGGAGAGAAAGCAATTCCCCTGTACCAGTTGATGAAGAAAAAGGACAAGTTCACATGGACTCCGAAGGCAGACGATGCATTCAGAGAACTCAAGCGCATGTTTTCCACTGCTCCAGTGCTGACAGCTCCGATTGAGAAAGAGCCAATGATGTTGTACATCGCAATAACCACTCGGGTGGTCAGCATTGTCATGGTGGTCGAACGTCCTGAAGAGGATAGAGCACAATTGGTCCAGAGGTCAGCATATTATGTCAGTGAAGTGCTTTCGACCTCCAAGCAAAACTACCCCCACTATCAGAAGATGTGCTATGGTGTATAGATGGCAGCCAAGAGATTCAAGCCGTATTTCCAAGCGCATCCGATCACAGTTATCAGCTCGGCACCGCTGGCAGAAATCATAGGCACCAGAGATGCATCCGGCATAGTGGCAAAGTGGGCCATAGAGATCGCAACTCATGGTATCAAGTATGAGCCACGCACGGCAGTCAAGTCCCAGGCGTTGGCAGATTTCTTAGTTGATTGGGAAGAAACCCAAGATGAGCCCCCCTGTTCGGATTCCCATTTCTGGAAAATACACTTTGATAGTTTCAATATGATGACTGGAATAGGGGCTGGCATTGTTCTTACCTCTCCAAAGGGTGACAAGCTCAGATATGTACTGCAGATCCACTTTTCAGCGTCAAATAATGTGTCGGAGTACGAAGCATTGATCCGTGGTATCCGATTGGCCAAGGAAATTGGCATTCGGAGTATTTTGTGTTACGGTGATTCCGATCTGGTAGTACAGCAATGCACTGGCACTTGGGATGCAAAAGATGCAAACATGGCAAGCTATAGATTTCTTGTGCATCAACTTTCTGGTTTCTTTGAAGGGTGAGAGTTCCATCACATTCCCCGAGCTGAGAATGAGGCGGCGGATTCACTGTCCAAGTTGGGTTCCACCAGAAAAGAAATTCCACCAGGCGTCTCTTTGGAGAACATCCAAAAGCCATCTATCAAGCCTTCCCCAGAATCAGAGTCAATCTTTATTCCGGCCGACCTGAAGATGGCAGAACTTGAAGCACAAAAATTTGCAAAAGAGCAAAAGTTAGCGAAGTATTCGGCCGCACCAGGGGCTGCCGATTGCAAACCAGGGGCTGTTGTCGTCAGCTCGAGGACTGATGTGGTCATGCAAGATGCAGTCAACTCCTCCTCCTCCGAGTTGCCAGTAGCAGAAGCCGAACCACCAGAACCAGAAGCAGTTGTTATGATGGTAATTGTGGTAGCACCATCTGTCAAGACCCGGGGTTAGCGTATGCAAGTCCCGCTACGACATTGTCATATGGAGAGCCGAGAACCGTACCCACTTGTCTAAGCAGACAAGGCCAAGCACAGAACATTCTCGGAAAGCATCGTACGTGAGGGGCATCCCATCTAGGCCGGATGATCAACTGAGATGGGTCCTCATCGTCCGCACACAACTCTAATGATATGGGTGATGAACTCCCATATTCACAGACAAGTCGCCTCAACCATACTATCGACTATCTCATAACTCTTACATAGACTTACTCCAGCCCGATCATTTAGTCGGGGTCTAGGGCGGGCTCGATCATACCACAAAGTGTGCACGAGACAGAGTCTCGAACAATCGCATCGCGATGCCCCAAGCTGCGCACATCTAAGGGCCACTTGGTGTATGAAAGACCGCCAGCCAGATCACAACTAAGGTCTCGAAAACCCATACAAAGACATGCATGTTATAAACATACACGCAGCACACATGCCTTGTATGAACAGCAGGTATCATTGCAATTCTCTACAAAGTATACATTTTATTGATAACTCTTACAGAGTGCACACAGAGATCACAAGTATGTGATCCAACATTACAACAACAAGCGGAAGCAAAGTATGTCTGTGTCAGAACCCCAACTAGGGTAAGTGCTAGGATTGTTTGATCCCTTTGCATCATGCAAAAATTCAAATGAAATTCAAAAATGGGGAATCAGAAAGCCCTGAGAATTTAATTCAAATGGCCAGATAAAAATACTTTTCCAAAAATCATTTGAATGTTTGGAAAATTCCTATAAATGTTGCTGATCATTTTAAAAGTGGTTTGGGATCAATCCCATGCACATGGATTTTTCTAATATTCAAACAGTGGCTTTGGAAATTAAAATAACCCTATTTGAATTGAAATTCAAAATATATTGAATTTCAAAAATGCCCAAATTCCATATGTGACTAGCTACTGGTCACCTAGTATTTATAAAAGTAATTGGGCATTTTTTATAAAATGCTTTGGTATTTTTACCAGGGCAAAACAAAAGGGCAGAAACATAAAACAGAGAAGAATTAGAAAAGGAGAACTCCTGGCTTTCGGCCCAACTCCACTGGCCTGGCCCAGCCCAGCCCGGGGCGCTTGTCGTCTACCTCCCCGCCGAGCCAACAGCTCGGTGGAGGCAGAGCGCGGGCACGGCGCCACCTCGCCACCCTGGAGCCGTCTAGGCCTTCCCCTTCCCCCTGAACCCGCCACGGAGACGCCCTGGTCACATCCAATCTTCTTCCCCTCTCTCTGGACCTCCTCCCCCTCTCCTCTTCGCGAATCCAGAGCCGCCCCGAAGCCAGCCGGAGCACGCCGTCGTGCCAGTCGCGGCCACTGGCCTCCATGTTGCTCGCCGTGATGTCCAGACGAACCAGCGCTGCCGTCCCCACCGGACCCCCCAACTAATCGAGCCCGAGGACGCCCGGAACCCACGCCAGCTTCTTCGAGACCCCGCCGGAGCCGGAGAAGACCGCCGTCAAATTGCGTCGTCTCCGCGCGCCCCAGCCCTCGTCGTTGCCTCCGTGAGCTCCAGGGTGAGCCTCTGCGTCGATTCTCCCTCCTCCTACTCCTTCCCGTGCACCAAGTCACCGTCGCCGTTCTCCAGAGCTCCGGCCGCCGCGCCTTTTGAAGCCGCCGTCAACCCCGAGCCCCTGGAGACCCCCTGGTGGCTTAGCTCGACGCGGGCGAGTACGGCGCACCTCCCCGTGGTTCCCCCGTGCCCTCCCGTGGCCAAAACACCACTCCGGCGAGCCCTCCGCCGCGTCTGCAGGTCACCGGCGGCTAACCGCCGGCGGGCCGGTTTAATTAGTGCCTAATGACCCCCTCTAGCCCAATGACAGGTGGGCCCTGTCCCTATTTAAGCTCCTGTTTAATTAAATCAAACCGGGGGATTAACCATTGAGGCTGACAGGGTGGACCCACTGGTCAGCCCCCCCTGACGTCACCCCCACGCCATGCTGACGCAGTAAAGAATTTCCAGAAAATATAAATGAATTAATTTAATCCAGAAAATTCCAGAAAATCATTTAAACTTGGGAAATTCATAACTAATTCATATGAACTCCAAATATAGCAAATAATATGTCTAAAAATATCAGAAAAATCCAAGGATTATGAATATGGGCTCTGTTTTCATGTTTGACCAATTAAAATTGGGTGAACAGTGCAAAACATCCATATGGCTTTAATTCAAATTCAAATTCAAATTTGAAGCACATTTGCAAGTGACTTTGCATTTGACTTCTTTTAAATGGAATTGTAACCACTTTGTGACCAAGAACATCATCATTTCAATATTGATCATGTGTTTGATGCATTGCAAATAAATTTATACCATTGTTTGATTGTTTGCTTGATAGACGTGCAACCGGAACCGGAGGCCACCCCCTTCGTTGAAGACCCCGATATCGAACTTCGTCAGCAAGGCAAGCAAACCCCATTGATCATGTCTATAAAATCCCAATTCCCTCTCAGTCTCGCTTATGCATGTTTAGGAGATCACTTTGTATTGATTCTACCGCATAGTTGAACCCATATCCGATGCATGGCCTATCATCTTGTCACAGTATTAAGCAAACCACAATCCTAGCTGACATAGGAGTTGTATGATATCATGAAGCCCCTGCAACTGTTACAGCTTATTGCATGCTTAGTGTTACATGAGGTTGCTTTTGATGTGAGTCGGGATGATGGTGAACATGGTGTTGATGAAAGTGAAACTGTGTCGGTGAATCCACCTAATACAAGGTGAACGATGAGAGGCTGTGTAGGAGTACACAGTGGGTTGTCTCGTTGAACACTGACTTAGGCATCGAGTTCTTGTATGGTAATCCAAGACAAAGAGTACAACCACACATTGGGCTCACTGACCCCTCTCGGCCTAGGACCTTGATCCGTGTCGACGTCCAGGAGTCACATTAGTTCGGGCTTTCCATTTGACATATGCATAGAAAAAGAACGAAGGAAATGGTTGCATCATATAGATGTGTGGGTGCACCTGTGAGGCAGGAAAACCATCTGCCAGAGGTGGCGTCTCGGTCACCTACATTGTTTGAGTCCGTTTCGTTGATCCGGCCGGGCTCTCGAGCGGAGGCAAACTCAGATAGTCGACTCCTGGAATAGACCGGTTGTGAGCGAAGTGTCGTGGTGAACATCCTCGCTGTCACCTCTTGAACGGTGGCGAGACATGGCGGTAACCGATGGTCATGTGTGTGTAGCTTACACCCTTGCAAGGTTAATAAAACTATTCGAATAGCCGCGTCCGCGGTTAAGGACTACTTGGAACCTGTACCTGATTATTAGACAACTTGAATGGATACTTATAAAATCCGCAAGATAAGCGTGAGTGCTATGGTGTGCCTCCTCGTGGGGGAGTCGAGGAAGTAACCATAGTGGTGTATTTATTGGAGATGTAGTGGACTCGTGTACGCTTCTTACCTCAAGTCTGGTAGTCGTAGTTCAGGACTAGCCAAGTCAAAGCTGGCACTTCTGCATGATGAAACCCCACCTCCCTCTACATTGATACTTGAGCATGAGTAGTTTAGTTCTGATGTAAGTCTTGCTGAGTACGACTTTGTACTCACGTTTGCTTATTCTATGTTTTAGATAAGAAACCGGACCCCGATGGAGTCACCTTCATGAAGCTCGACGTTGACTAAGTTAGCATAGTCCCAGACAGTAGTCTGGTCCCTCGTGGAAGGGCATGTTTGTTGTACAAGGCTTCTCTAAGCCATTTGTTAAACTTGTCTGTACTCAGAACTAATTTGCTTCCGTTGTATGATTTAATGTTGATCACAGACATGTGATCTTTGTATGCTCTATATGTATATCTATAAAGAGTACTTTGTAGAGTTATGTGATGATACCTGCTGTTCATACTAGGCATGTGTGTTGCGTGTATGTTTATAACATGCATGTCTTAGTATGGGTTTTCGAGACCTTAGTTGTGATCTGGCTGGCGGTCTTTTATACACCAAGTGGCCCTTAGATGTGCGCAGCTTGGGGCATCGCGATGCGATTGTTCGTGACTATGTCACGTGCACACTTTGTTGTATGATCGAGCCCGCCCTAGACCCCGACTAAGTGATCGGGCTGGAGTAAGTTTATGTAAGAGTTAGGATCCAATCGATAACATGGTTGAGGCGACTTGTCTATGAGTATGGGATTCACCACCCATAAGCATTTAGACTTGTGAGCGGACGTTGAGGACCCATCTCAGTTGATCATCCGGCCTGAATGGGATGCCCCCTCACGTTCGATGCTTACCGAGAACGTTCTGTGCTTGGCCTTGTCTGCTTAGACAAGTGGGTACGGTTCTCGGCTCTCCATGTGATTGTATCGTGACTGGAATTACATACGCTAACCCCGGGTCCCGACAGACTTGGTATCAGAGAAGGACTGTCTGTAGGATTAGAAAACCTTGGTCGAAGTCGAGTCTAGCATTCTATAGTTATATAGTTACTATGGGTATATAAGGGAATAACGTAAGGCTTCTTTTTCTCCATACCCTCATCGATCTGAGTTCTGGGTCACCCTTATCTTTTCTACGGGATGATTGGACTAGGCTCATCTATGTCTTACTAGAACATCTCGTTGTTTGCTTCTTTGTAGCCGTAGGATTGTTGTGGTCGTCCAGACTCATCGAGTTTTGAGTTCCTTGAGGAAGTTCTGTTCAATCTCCTCGAGGTTATCTTGTTTTCATCCCGGTGTAGCCGTTATGCTGCCGGATTTTTCCCATGTTTCTGTGAATCTTTGCCTTCGCATTATAATCCTTTCCGCCTTCATCATGTCTTGTTATCCTTGAATCCATCATTCAACCTGTTCTGATTGTTAATTTTTATCACACAGGATGTCAGGTGGAACTCGTAGTGCTGTTCGTCGGAATCGAGACCGTGTTCGGAATCGAAATGATGATGAACCTCTACCACCGTCTTCTGCGGCGGAAATCATGATGGAAGCTGAGAAGAATCAACGCGACCAAACACGCCTTCTGGAGCTCATCGAGCAGAATACCTCGCGTCATTGCAATGTGGTTGTGAGCATCCAGGACTTCATCCTCCTCAAGCCACCGGTATTCCGATGTTCTTCTGAGCCCCTTGAAGCTGATGATTGGCTCCGTTCCATCGAGCGTAAGCTTGATACTGCACATGTTGCTCCCGATGATCGAGTTATATTCGCGACATACTTTCTGGAAGGTGCTGCTGCTGAATGGTGGGAGAACTATGCTGCGATGCAGCCTGATGGTCACCTAGTGACTTGGCAGGAGTTCTGTGTTGCCTTTTTAGGGTACCACCTTCTGGATGAGTTGATGGAGCGCAAGAAGGAAGAGTTCTGCAATCTCACTCAAGGAGAGATGTCCATCCATGAGTATGTGAGAGAGTTCAACCGTCTTGCCCGGTATGCCCAAGATGAGATCACCACCGATGCCAGAAAGCAGGCAAGGTTCCGCAAGGGACTTAGCCCTATCCTCCGCCATGATCTCAACCTCATCGAATTTTCCACCTTTGAGGATTTAGTCAACATATCCTTCAGAGCTGAGCACGGCAATGAAGTGTTCGAAGAGTCTCGCAAGCATGCTCTTGAGCATGCCCCTTCTTCAAGTTCAGCCCCTCAGAAACGCCGAATTTGGATTCCAACCAGAGCCATACCTCAAAACTTTCTGCAGAGGCCACCACCGAATATATGCCATCCACCCCAACACATTATTCCACCCCGGAATGATGGTGTGCAACCAAGCAATTCCACTCCCAACATTTCAGATAGGGTATGCTTTAAGTGTGGTCTTCCAGGCCATTACTATCGTCAATGCTGTAACAGCCCACATGTAATAAGTTGCTATCACCATGTATTTTATCCTTCTCTGTTGGACTTGTAACTTGGCATGGTGGAAGTCTACATCTTTTCATGTGGTGATTCAAATTAGCATGGAGATTGGAGTCATTTTGGATTGGTTTCTTTTGCATGCAAAGTGGCTCAAGAAGGGCAGTCATGGAATTTTCCTTGCCACATGCTCACTTCACTTGACCCCAACTTGGCCTAGCCATTTCTTTTCATATGGCAAGGGTTTTAAAACCCTCAAGGCATTTTTGCCACCAACAAAAGCAGTAGCCCTAGTTCAAAGTGTTTTGAATTCAAAAACAGGGCCACATTTTTTTTGTTGCCAAAATTGGCCAAACCACTTTTGAAAAATCCAGAAAAATGCAAGGATTAAGAATTTCAAACTCATGGAATTTTGAACCTTTTATTTTTCTCTCAAAAACTCTTCGAAGTCCTTTTCTATTTAATTTTAAATAGAAAAGGTACTGTTTTGCTTATGGACATTTTTTTCACTGCATGCAAAAATGGCCAAACCATTTTTGGATGATCAAACATCCTTTTAGGGGATTTATAAAATTATTTGGAATATTTTTATGACCCCAAATCTTTTCCTTTTTCCTTTATTTTCTTCCTGCTGCTCATTTTCTCCTGGAACGGGCTGTTTTTCCTTTTCTTCTCCCTCCAGCCCAGCTGGGCCGCTGGACTCAGCCCACCAGTGCGCGCCCGTTTCCTTTTCTTTTTTTCCTTTCTTCTCTCTCGCTGCCAGCTCGGGCCCGCTTGTCATCCCCCTCCTTCCTTCACCTTTCCAGCACGCACATGGCGCCGTGGGGAGACGCCTGGACCTGCTGCGTCCACGTCGCCTCCCCCTCTGCCTATAAGAGCCCCCCCTCCTGGTGGCCTAGGGTTTAGTTTCCCCCTCGGGTTGCGCCGCCGCCGCCTCCTCCGTTTCTTCGCTGTTCCGGCCGATTCCGCCATGGACAGGAGGTCCATGGCTTGATCTTCGCGCAGCACGTCGCCTTCGTCCACGACGCCGTCAGCCCGCGTCCAAAACGACCTCCTCCGAGCCGCTCGACCCCCCTCTTGCCCCGCTGTGAGCTCCACCTCTTCTCCCCTGTTTCTGCAAGAATCCTGTTCCGCCGTAGATTTCCGTCGAGACGCAGCTCCGATCCGTAGCGCGGCGAGCTCGTCTTAGCCGTAAAAGGGACTCACGGCACATCCAGCTCCGTCCAGCAGCGAGCGGTGGAGCCGTGGAGCTCTGTAGGAGATGGCGTCGACGCCTGAAGCCTTCGCGCGCGAAACCTGAACCTGCACCTTCGTCAGACAGCAGAAATCCATCTTCTTTCTTGTTTCAGACCACGCCACCTCCTCCTTTCGCCGCCTCCCTTTTCCGGCGAGGCTAGCATCCTTTTTGCGTGGTCTCCGATGAGGTTCCGGTGCCTGTTGTGACCCTGGTTGTCCCATCTAGATGTCCCCGGCGGCAGAGGAGCGAGCGCATGTACGCAGTGGATGCGGGGGTCGCCGGAAGAGGTCGCCGCGCAAGCCTGACAGAGCAGCAGCTGCGTTTCAGTGAGCAACTTCAGAGAACCTTTGTTCTCTTTAACTTGCTTGCGAGCCCCCTTTGGTCACAAGTCGAACGGTAGCCGAGTTGGTCGAGCACCTGTTGCCGCAGCGCGAGGTCGCGGGTTCGAATTCCCTTCGGCGATTTAAACCCCCTTTTTTCTGCATTTTTGGAGTGGCCGCGCGAGCAACTGGGCTCGGCCCAATGCCTTAGCGCGCAAGGGTGAGCAGCAGCAGAGGGCTGCGGATTGGATTCAGCCCAAGTGGGCTGGACCCCTTTTCTTTTTATTTATTTATTCTTTTTCTTTTCTGTTTTAAATTCAATTTGAGTTTGAATTTCAAATTCAGTTCTGAATTTGACCAACTTTCAAACAGGGGCATCCCATATATCAATTTGGGGTAGTTTGAGCTACGGATTGCAGTAGTGATACTCATTTTTGCATCTGACCCCTTCTAAAAATTGGAGTTGTGTCATTTTGCAAATAAACCCTCTGTTGCTTTTATTTAATTTTGGGAATTGGTTCAATTTGCAAATTGCCCATATCACATATGATTTTTGGGTAGTTTTGCACTAGGAGTTGCATGGTGATAATCTTTTCATCAACTGAACCTTTTCAAAAATTCATGAGGTGCAATTTTGCACTCAGCCCCCTGAACTTCAGTTGAATTTGCAACTGCTTATGCAAATTCAAATGGAGGCATATTATATATGTTTTTGGGGTACTTTTCTGCAAGGAATTCAGTAGTGATGTTTTCTTGTTGTGTTGAGCAACTTCTGAGACAAGGTGTGATCACCTGGTCCAGAAGCTTTCTGTCTGTCTGTCTACAACATCTCAGCTTCAGTGCATCTGAGGTGTTGTTCATCTGGTCTTGTCAAGGCATTTCCATGCCATCTCTTCTTCAAGTCAGCCTTGATATATTGTCATATGCATAGGGGCTGACCTCCAAAAGTTGTTGCACCTCCCTAAGTGTCAATTTCACCGACACTACTTCGTCTCCGGAATCATTGTTTTACTTTCATGTTATTTAAATTCCTGTAATGCTTTGTTGTTCATGTCATGCTATCATGCTATTTACACCTAAGTTAAGGCTCAGACCAGAGCCATTACAATGTAAAGGAATTGCATATGCAAGTGATGACTTGTCGTCATCACCTTCATTTAAACTTGACTAGACAGGGTCATATCATGCAAATAAAATCCTGATCATGCCATCCTTGTTTGAGTTGCATCAGTTGCTTACTTGTGTGCCTTTTCCTGCCGGTACCTTACGTTAGCACCTGAGACCGCCGAGGAGACTTACGTGGAGCTGTCCGACACCGAGCACGAGGGTACCGTGAGTGCTGCTTCGACTACCTTACCAGGCAAGGGGGAGATCTGTGTCATTACTTTATAACTTTCTGCTCATGCCTAGCTGTAGTTCTAGAACGTTATTGCTTGATCCTATCTACATCATATGCCATGTTTAAAACCCATACAGCCATGATCCCCACAACCCAGCAAACCGTTGTACTGCTAAGTTACCGCTGCTCAGCCATTGCTTAGTATGGACAGAAAACTTGCTGCGTACCTTATATAATTATGGTTGGGATATCATGTTATAAAAGAAGTTGGTTGATATTTATTATTGTTAAATGATGTTAATTTATATTCGACGAAAGGTGGAAGGCTGGACTATTCCCGTCTGGTGCTTTGTTCCATTTGAGTCACCTAGGACCCGAGTTCCGGGTATTGTGTTTCTTGACGAGCGTGCCTAATCGTGTGTGGGGTTTTATGGGGCCCCCTTGTCTTATCTACCTAGCTTCTTACAATTCTAGTGGTGGCCCGAGCTGATTTACATTTGCTTCGCGTGTGTGTTGGTTGGTACCCCAGCTGTTTGCAAAACAAACTGGGCCAGTGGAGCATAGTTCTCTGTTGGTCCACCCGATCAGCTAGGACCCGGTCTCATAAGAGAACTAACCGGTAATCCGACCTGCGTCATACGGAAGAGTCCGATCCGAGAGCGTGGCCAGCTTGAGGTTTGGGTGTCGACTCCCCGGGGGCCACCCGGAGTTGTGCGTTGTCAGTTAGAGGGATTCTGACGTTCCGGAGTTTCAGGCGCTTACCTAGCCAAGTGAAAACCGGGCGTACATGCGACGTCTATAATGGACAGTTGGTACACCCCTGCAGGGTAAATCTTTTCGAAAAGCCGTGTCCGCGGTTATGGACTACTTGAGACCTACTCCTTGTTCATAGAATAACATCAATGTAATCATGCTATAAAACTTGACAAACCGTGTGCGTGCCTTGGTTGTCTTTCTTCGTCCAGGGGGACCGAGAGGGAAACGAGGATGTGTTATGTTTGCGTAAGTAGGTGGATAGCTGACTTACGACACGTCGTCTACGTAAATTCTTGGACCTCATCTATATTCTGATAGAACGTGTAGCCACCATATATGCTAGTACGGCTGCAAACTGTCTATATCTTTACCTTACCTGTAGCGTTAGTTATTCCGTAATGATATGTTCTCACCCCCGTTTACTTTTCCGCTTTTACCGCTTTGCCTGATCGGCCGCTGCAGTGGACTACTTCCTCGACCCCAGCACTGGACGATACTTCGTGGAGGTGCCCCCGGAGGATGACGACGAGTACGACTACTCCGACCAGTAGGATCCTTAGTTGGGCTCAGACGTTCCCGTGGGTGGATTTATGTGTAGCCCTCTCTAGGGCAATTTGGTTCTTGACCGTACCCGGTCCATGTCTTGCTTCCGCTTGATGTACTGATGAGATGTATTCATGAGAATGTTATATGTTTTGGACAGTGGCGTTGTATGCCCTGCTCTATTATCTCTATATATGTATTTCCTTTTCTTGTAGAGTTGTGTTTTTGTACCTGTTGTCGAGAATCCGGCAGCGACACGAATGCGAGTGTCGGGCGCCGGTGGCGTTTGATGCGCTTCTAACTCCGACCGGACGCGAAAGCGACTAGTTGGAGTTAGTACCGTATCAGGGGCCTTACAACTTGGTATCAGAGCAGGACTGACTGTAGGACCCTTTACTGGCCGAAGTTGAGTCTAGAAACTATTTTGGTAGTTATATAGGAAAAAAATTCGGAGAGTAGGACCTCTTTCTGTTTTCTCCTTATCCCACCCTCCCACCCCTTTTTCCGTGAGGAAGTGAAACGATGTTTTTCTCTGTGCAACTTATCCCCTTTCAAAAATCTAGGATCTCGTTTACATGAGACTCCGATTCCTCTATAATGTTTTGCTAGCGACGAGATGTGTTGGCGTCTTTGAGACCACTGAGCCGCCACTTGGGGTTGACTGCTCTACCTCGCTTACGGCGTACCCCAGGTGAACCGTCCATACAGGATTGGCGGGCATCCTATGGTAATATGGAGGTGGTGTCTTTCCCCTATGGACGACCGTGATGGCGGGCCGCTCAGGGCAGATGTCTCATTGTGCAGGTTTCCAACCGCTCGTATATATTGTTGTGTGCTCGCTAGCACATTATTATATTGGATTCGGATGTTCTTGGTTTGGGAATTCCAGTAGCTCCTAGTTATCGACTTTCCGGGTTAACCTTGGTGGAATTTCAGCCTTCGGCTTTCTCATACCTCATGAGGAAGTTTTGTTGTCAATTTTGCTTTAACTCTAGTTACTTCAATGATTCGTTCATGTTCTCATAAGTGTTCCTCTATACAGTATGCCAAGAGCGAACATGCCGCCACCAGAGAACCCTATCCTTGGGGAGGCTGTAGCTGCAGTGGCTCAGGGCACAGCTGCGATCCTTCAGTTGCTGCAGAACCAGGGTGCTCAGAGGAATGATCGACCACAGTACACTACGCTGTAGCAGTTCCTTGCGATCAGCCCTCCCAGGTTCTCCGAGGCTCGAGAACCGCTGGAGGCGGATGACTGGATTGCAGAGATCAAGAAGCACTTCAAGGCCAACTCCGTCAGACCCGTCGACTACGTCACCTTCGCCTCCTTCCAGCTCCAGGGTGCTGCAGGCAGTTGGTTCTCGACGTACAAGGAGAACAAAGGAGAGACAGAGATCACGTGGGATGACTTCGTCAAGGATTTCAGAGCTGCTCATATTCCCAGTGGACTGATCGAGAGGAAGCGCGAGGAGTTCTTAGCTCTGAGGCAGGGGGACAGGTCTGTGCAGGAGTATAACCTGGCCTTCGTCAGGCTTGCCAGGTACGCTCCAGAGGAGGTCCCGTCTGAGGCCAAGCGCATTGCCAGGTTCCGCGGTGGTCTTGCCCCGGACATCAAGTATGCGCTCACCTTGTCCACGCCGAGCCTGTTCTCAGAGTTCGTTGACCAGGCTATCAGACAGGAGTCAGCTGAGGCAGAGCGTTCCGCAGAGAAGAGGAAGCAGAGAGAGCACAGTTCAGCAGTGATGATCCACAAGAAGACCAAGTCCTGGGTTGCAGACCCACAGCCTCAGCCGCAGCGTCAGCAGTTCCAGCAGAGGGGGGCAGTTGTCCGCACTTTTGCCCGCCCTCCCGTCCCAGTGCAGCACGGACCTCGCTCTACTCCACCACACGCGAGGCCGCCTGCTCCACAGGGCCAGCCCAGGCCAGAGATCACGTGCTTCAAGTGTGGCAAGCCGGGCCACAAGTCTCCGCAGTGCACCGACCCTCGTTACGCCAGGCTGCCTCCGCCCCCACCTCGCTCTACACCGAGCAACGCGATGGTGCGGGCCCAGCCACGAGCGCTCAGGGTGAACAACGTGACTGTGGCAGAGGCTCAGCAGTCGTCTGAGATTGTGCTTGGTAGGTTACTTGTGTGTTCAGTTCCAGCGACAGTTTTGTTTGATTCCGGAGCTTCCCATTCCTTCATATCTCAGTCCTTTGCTTCCAGAATAGATCTTCCACGTGACCAGCTTCCGTGCAAGCTATCAGTTGTCACACCTGGGTCAAAGTTCACTTCTTCATGGACGGTTCCAGATGTGGAGATCAGTGTTCAGGGTGCTGTCTTTCTGGCATCTCTGGTTGTCTTGCCCTGTTCCGACATTGATGTCATTTTGGGCATGGATTGGCTTGTCAGGTACAAGGCCAAGATTGATTGTCCGTCCAAGACCGTGTTGCTGACGCACGATTCAGGCGCAGAGATTTGGTACACTTGTGGCTCGACAGTGGGATCAGCACAGTTGTACGCTCTGAACGCTGGAGTTGCTCCATTGATCGAGGAGGTCAGAGTTGTTCGAGAGTTTCCAGATGTCTTTCCAGAGGAGTTGCCAGGTATTCCACCCGTGCGTGCTATCGAGTTCGTGATCGAGCTAGAACCTGGTACACAGCTGATATCTCGGCAAGCTTACAAAATGTGTCCGGAAGAGCTGATTGAGTTGAAAGAGCAGTTGGTGAAGCTTGAGAAGGATGGGCTCATTCGTCCGAGCACTTCCCCTTGGGGTGCCCCGTGTCTTTTTGTCAAGAAGAAAGATGGTACTAGTCGGTTGGTTCAAGACTACCGTGGTATCAACAAGAAGACGATCAAAAACAAATACCCTTTGCCCAACATCAATGACTTGTTTGAACAGTTGCATGGAGCAAAGGTGTTTTCAAAGCTTGATCTAAAGATGGGGTACCACCAGATTCGTGTCCGTGAGGAGGACATTCCTAAGACAGCCTTCCGCACTCGATATGGCCTGTACGAGTTTACGGTCATGACGTTTGGCTTTTCAAACGCTCCTCCGACGTTCATGAGGGCCATGAACTATCTCTTCCAAGAGTGGCTAGACGTGTTCGTACTCCTCTACCTCGACGACATCCTTGTCTTTTCTAAGTCAGAGGCTGAGCATGAGGAGCATCTCAGATTGGTGTTGCAGAAGTTGAGAGATCACCAGTTTTATGCCAAGTTTTCCAAGTGTGAATTCTGGATGAACAAGGTCAACTTTCTTGGCCATGTCATTTCCTCGGAGGGCATTGCTATTGACCCAGACAGAGTCCGGACGATTCAGGATTGGACTCCGCCGAGGAATGTTAAGCAGTTGAGGAGCTTTCTCGGACTTGCCAGCTATTGCAGGAAGTTTGTCGAGAATTTCTCCAAGATAGCAAAGCCGATGACTGAGCTGTTGTGCAAGGGCAAGAAGTACGTTTGGTCACAGGCTTGCCAGGCAGCTTTTGATGAGTTGAAGATAAGACTGACCACAGCTCCGATCCTTACGCAGCCGGATGAGTCACAGCCGTTTCAGGTGTTCTGTGATGCCTCGTTGAATGGCCTTGGCGGAGTATTGATGCAGGGAAAGAGTATTGTGGCGTACACCTCCAGACAGTTGAAGCAGGCTGAGAGGAACTATCCGACCCACGATCTTGAGCTGGCTGCAGTGATTCATGCATTGGTTACTTGGCGACACCTCCTCCTAGGGAGGAAGGTTGATGTGTTCACCGATCACAAAAGCTCAAAGTACTTATTCACGCAGCCTAACTTGAACTTGAGGCAAAGGAGGTGGCTCGAGACTATTACTGAGTACTCCGTGGATATTCAGTATACGCCTGGCAAGGCGAATGTCATAGCTGATGCGTTGAGCCGCAAGGGTGATTGCAACAGTCTTCAGGTGCAGAAGATACACCCAGATTTATGTGAGGCCTTTCGCAGGCTCAATCTTGAACTTGTTCCAGCAGGCTATCTAGCCAACCTTGTGGTAGAGCCCACTATCCGTGAGAAGATTCGTGAAGCTCAATCTGGTAGCTTGATGATCCAGAAAGTCAAGCAGGGTGTTGCCGCCTCAGTTCCGAAGTACAGTTGCTTTTCAGTGCATAATGACGGCACCGTGATGTTGGAGGAGAGAGTTGTTGTTCCCAAGGAAGGAGGTCTCAGAGAGGTCATTTTGAAAGAAGGCCATGACTCAATGCTGTCTATCCACCCTGGTAGCACCAAGATGTATCAGGACCTCAAGCAGAGCTTTTGGTGGACTCGTATGAAGCGGGATGTTGCCCGTTTTGTCTCCCAGTGTGATGTGTGCAGGAGAGTGAAGGCACAGCATCAGAAGCCTGCAGGGCTACTTCAGCCAATTGAAATTCCAGAGTGGAAATGGGATCACATTGAGATGGATTTCATCACCGGGTTTCCTCTGTCGCAGAAGAAGAACAATGCCATCTTTGTTGTCATTGACAATCTCTCCAAAGTTGCCCACTTCTTTCCAGTGAAGGACTCCATTTCAGCAGCTCAGTTGGCGGATTTGTACACCGCACGAGTTGTATCTTTGCATGGCATCCCCAAGAAGATCAGTTCTGATCGAGGCAGTCTTTTCACCTCCAAGTTCTGGCAGGCTTTTCAAAAAGCAATTGGTACGACAGTGTTGTTCAGTACCGCTTATCACCCTCAGACCAGTGGGCAGGTTGAGCGTGTGAATCAAATTCTTGAGGACATGTTGAGGGCATGTGTCATCTCGTTTGGCATGAAGTGGGAGGAATGCTTGCCGTATGCTGAGTTCTCTTACAATAACAGCTATCAAGCAAGCCTGCAGGCAGCACCGTTTGAAGTGTTGTATGGTCGCAAGTGCAGGACTCCTTTGAACTGGTCCGAGACAGGCGAGAGGCAGCTGTTCGGTCCAGATGTGATCCAAGAGGCTGAGGACACAGTGAAGATTGTCCGGGAGAACCTGAAGGCAGCACAGTCTAGGCAGAAGGCCTATTATGACAAGAAGCACCGTGGTGTTGACTTCAAAGTTGGTGACTTCGCATACCTCAAAGTGTCTCCACTTCGAGGCACTCACCGCTTTGGGATCAAAGGCAAGTTGGCTCCCAGGTTCGTTGGTCCGTTCCGCATTCTCGAGACTCAGGGACCTCTTGCGTTCCGCCTCGAGCTTCCAGACAGTTTGGCTATGGTGCATGATGTGTTCCACCTATCTCAGTTGAAGAAGTGTTTCAAGCAGCCAGAGCAGGCAGTAGACTTGGCCGAGATCCAGCTCAGTGCGGATCTTTCTTACTCAGAGCGTCCAGTCCGTGTTCTTGACTCGTCAGAGCGCAAGACTCGCAACAAGACCGTCAAGTTCCTCAAGGTGCAGTGGGCACATCACTCGGAGAAGGAAGCAACGTGGGAGCGTGAAGATCATCTCAGTTCCGAGTATCCCGAGCTTTTTCTTGCTTAGATCTCGGGACGAGATCCTGTGTTGGTGGGGGAGAGCTGTAACAGCCCACATGTAATAAGTTGCTATCACCATGTATTTTATCCTTCTCTGTTGGACTTGTAACTTGGCATGGTGGAAGTCTACATCTTTTCATGTGGTGATTCAAATTAGCATGGAGATTGGAGTCATTTTGGATTGGTTTCTTTTGCATGCAAAGTGGCTCAAGAAGGGCAGTCATGGAATTTTCCTTGCCACATGCTCACTTCACTTGACCCCAACTTGGCCTAGCCATTTCTTTTCATATGGCAAGGGTTTTAAAACCCTCAAGGCATTTTTGCCACCAACAAAAGCAGTAGCCCTAGTTCAAAGTGTTTTGAATTCAAAAACAGGGCCACATTTTTGTTGTTGCCAAAATTGGCCAAACCACTTTTGAAAAATCCAGAAAAATGCAAGGATTAAGAATTTCAAACTCATGGAATTTTGAACCTTTTATTTTTCTCTCAAAAACTCTTCGAAGTCCTTTTCTATTTAATTTTAAATAGAAAAGGTACTGTTTTGCTTATGGACATTTTTTTCACTGCATGCAAAAATGGTCAAACCATTTTTGGATGATCAAACATCCTTTTAGGGGATTTATAAAATTATTTGGAATATTTTTATGACCCCAAATCTTTTCCTTTTTCCTTTATTTTCTTCCTGCTGCTCATTTTCTCCTGGAACGGGCTGTTTTTCCTTTTTCTTCTCCCTCCAGCCCAGCTGGGCCGCTGGACTCAGCCCACCAGTGCGCGCCCGTTTCCTTTTCGTTTTTTCCTTTCTTCTCTCTCGCTGCCAGCTCGGGCCCGCTTGTCATCCCCCTCCTTCCTTCACCTTTCCAGCACGCACATGGCGCCGTGGGGAGACGCCTGGACCTGCTGCGTCCACGTCGCCTCCCCCTCTGCCTATAAGAGCCCCCCCTCCTGGTGGCCTAGGGTTTAGTTTCCTCCTCGGGTTGCGCCGCCGCCGCCTCCTCCGTTTCTTCGCTGTTCCGGCCGATTCCGCCATGGACAGGAGGTCCATGGCTTGATCTTCGCGCAGCACGTCGCCTTCGTCCACGACGCCGACAGCCCGCGTCCAAAACGACCTCCTCCGAGCCGCTCGACCCCCCTCTTTCCCCGCTGTGAGCTCCACCTCTTCTCCCCTGTTTCTGCAAGAATCCTGTTCCGCCGTAGATTTCCGTCGAGACGCAGCTCCGATCCGTAGCGCGGCGAGCTCGTCTTAGCCGTAAAAGGGACTCACGGCACATCCAGCTCCGTCCAGCAGCAAGCGGTGGAGCCGTGGAGCTCTGTAGGAGATGGCGTCGACGCCTGAAGCCTTCGCGCGCGAAACCTGAACCTGCACCTTCGTCAGACAGCAGAAAGCCATCTTCTTTCTTGTTTCAGACCACGCCACCTCCTCCTTTCGCCGCCTCCCTTTTCCGGCGAGGCTAGCATCCTTTTTGCGTGGTCTCCGATGAGGTTCCGGCGCCTGTTGTGACCCTGGTTGTCCCATCTAGATGTCCCCGGCGGCAGAGGAGCGAGCGCATGTACGCAGTGGATGCGGGGGTCGCCGGAAGAGGTCGCCGCGCAAGCCTGACAGAGCAGCAGCTGCGTTTCAGTGAGCAGCTTCAGAGAACCTTTGTTCTCTTTAACTTGCTCGCGAGCCCCCTTTGGTCACAAGTCGAACGGTAGCCGAGTTGGTCGAGCACCTGTTGCGGCAGCGCGAGGTCGCGGGTTCGAATTCCCTTCGGCGATTTAAACCCCCTTTTTTTCTGCATTTTTGGAGTGGCCGCGCGAGCAACTGGGCTCGGCCCAATGCCTTAGCGCGCAAGGGTGAGCAGCAGCAGAGGGCTGCGGATTGGATTCAGCCCAAGTGGGCTGGACCCCTTTTCTTTTTATTTATTTATTCTTTTTCTTTTCTGTTTTAAATTCAATTTGAGTTTGAATTTCAAATTCAGTTCTGAATTTGACCAACTTTCAAACAGGGGCATCCCATATATCAATTTGGGGTAGTTTGAGCTACTGATTGCAGTAGTGATACTCATTTTTGCATCTGACCCCTTCTAAAAATTGGAGTTGTGTCATTTTGCAAATAAACCCTCTGTTGCTTTTATTTAATTTTGGGAATTGGTTCAATTTGCAAATTGCCCATATCACATATGATTTTTGGGTAGTTTTGCACTAGGAGTTGCATGGTGATAATCTTTTCATCAACTGAACCTTTTCAAAAATTCATGAGGTGCAATTTTGCACTCAGCCCCCTGAACTTCAGTTGAATTTGCAACTGCTTATGCAAATTCAAATGGAGGCATATTATATATGTTTTTGGGGTACTTTTCTGCAAGGAATTCAGTAGTGATGTTTTCTTGTTGTGTTGAGCAACTTCTGAGACAAGGTGTGATCACCTGGTCCAGAAGCTTTCTGTCTGTCTGTCTACAACATCTCAGCTTCAGTGCATCTGAGGTGTTGTTCATCTGGTCTTGTCAAGGCATTTCCATGCCATCTCTTCTTCAAGTCAGCCTTGATATATTGTCATATGCATAGGGGCTGACCTCCAAAAGTTGTTGCACCTCCCTAAGTGTCAATTTCACCGACACTACTTCGTCTCCGGAATCATTGTTTTACTTTCATGTTATTTAAATTCCTGTAATGCTTTGTTGTTCATGTCATGCTATCATGCTATTTACACCTAAGTTAAGGCTCAGACCAGAGCCATTACAATGTAAAGGAATTGCATATGCAAGTGATGACTTGTCGTCATCACCTTCATTTAAACTTGACTAGACAGGGTCATATCATGCAAATAAAATCCTGATCATGCCATCCTTGTTTGAGTTGCATCAGTTGCTTACTTGTGTGCCTTTTCCTGCCGGTACCTTACGTTAGCACCTGAGACCGCCGAGGAGACTTACGTGGAGTTGTCCGACACCGAGCACGAGGGTACCGTGAGTGCTGCTTCGACTACCTTACCAGGAAAGGGGGAGATCTGTGTCATTACTTTATAACTTTCTGCTCATGCCTAGCTGTAGTTCTAGAACGTTATTGCTTGATCCTATCTACATCATATGCCATGTTTAAAACCCATACAGCCATGATCCCCACAACCCAGCAAACCGTTGTACTGCTAAGTTACCGCTGCTCAGCCATTGCTTAGTATGGACAGAAAACTTGCTGCGTACCTTATATAATTATGGTTGGGATATCATGTTATAAAAGAAGTTGGTTGATATTTATTATTGTTAAATGATGTTAATTTATATTCGACGAAAGGTGGAAGGCTGGACTATTCCCGTCTGGTGCTTTGTTCCATTTGAGTCACCTAGGACCCGAGTTCCGGGTATTGTGTTTCTTGACGAGCGTGCCTAATCGTGTGTGGGGTTTTATGGGGCCCCCTTGTCTTATCTACCTAGCTTCTTACAATTCTAGTGCTGGCCCGAGCTGATTTACATTTGCTTCGCGTGTGTGTTGGTTGGTACCCCAGCTGTTTGCAAAACAAACTGGGCCAGTGGAGCATAGTTCTCTGTTGGTTCACCCGATCAGCTAGGACCCGGTCTCATAAGAGAACTAACCGGTAATCCGACCTGCGTCATACAGAAGAGTCCGATCCGAGAGCGTGGCCAGCTTGAGGTTTGGGTGTCGACTCCCCGGGGGCCACCCGGAGTTGTGCGTTGTCAGTTAGAGGGATTCTGACGTTCCGGAGTTTCAGGCGCTTACCTAGCCAAGTGGAAACCGGGCGTACATGCGACGTCTATAATGGACAGTTGGTACACCCCTGCAGGGTAAATCTTTTCGAAAAGCCGTGTCCGCGGTTATGGACTACTTGAGACCTACTCCTTGTTCATAGAATAACATCAATGTAATCATGCTATAAAACTTGACAAACCGTGTGCGTGCCTTGGTTGTCTTTCTTCGTCTAGGGGGACCGAGAGGGAAACGAGGATGTGTTATGTTTGCGTAAGTAGGTGGATAGCTGACTTACGACACGTCGTCTACGTAAATTCTTGGACCTCATCTATATTCTGATAGAACGTGTAGCCACCATATATGCTAGTACGGCTGCAAACTGTCTATATCTTTACCTTACCTGTAGCGTTAGTTATTCCGTAATGATATGTTCTCACCCCCGTTTACTTTTCCGCTTTTACCGCTTTGCCTGATCGGCCGCTGCAGTGGACTACTTCCTCGACCCCAGCACTGGACGATACTTCGTGGAGGTGCCCCCGGAGGATGACGACGAGTACGACTACTCCGACCAGTAGGATCCTTAGTTGGGCTCAGACGTTCCCGTGGGTGGATTTATGTGTAGCCCTCTCTAGGGCAATTTGGTTCTTGACCGTACCCGGTCCATGTCTTGCTTCCGCTTGATGTACTGATGAGATGTATTCATGAGAATGTTATATGTTTTGGACAGTGGCGTTGTATGCCCTGCTCTATTATCTCTATATATGTATTTCCTTTTCTTGTAGAGTTGTGTTTTTGTACCTGTTGTCGAGAATCCGGCAGCGACACGAATGCGAGTGTCGGGCGCCGGTGGCGTTTGATGCGCTTCTAACTCCGACCGGACGCGAAAGCGACTAGTTGGAGTTAGTACCGTATCAGGGGCCTTACAAATGCCCTCAGGTCTTGATGGCACCACGTCATTCTCGACCCAAACCTCCAAAGAAACCAACCACCAAAGCTTTTCCAGCAAAGCCTTCATCCACTAGTAGTGGTTGTGTGAACCAAATCTCAGTTGAGGAAACCACTGATGCTTCTGACGTCATTCTTGGCAAAGTCCTAGTCAATCATGTCCCCGCCTCCGTTCTTTTCGATGCAGGAGCTTCTCATTCATTCATGTCGGAGAGTTATGCACTTCGTCATGAGTTTCCTTTTGAAGAAATGTTTTCTCCAATGGTCATTCAAACTCCTGGTTCAAAGTGGCAAACTAATAGAGTAAGCCATGGCAATCAAATTGCAATTGAGGGTCTAGTATTCCTTGCTTCACTTATAGCCCTCAAGTCTTCGGACATTGATGTCATCCTAGGAATGGATTGGTTATCAAGGCAGAATGCTTTCCTTGATTGTAAAGCCAAATCAGTCAAACTCACCCATCATTCAGGCCAGATCATTCACTACACATCACCCAGCTCTAAAATCCAGATGCATACTTTGAATGTGCTTCCACTTCCATACCTTGAAGATGTTCCGGTGGTTCGTGACTTCCCGGATGTCTTTCCTGAAGAGCTGCCGGGAATGCCACCCGACAGGTCTGTAGAATTCATAGTGGATCTTATACCAGGCACAGCCCCAATTTCCAGACGCCCATATAGAATGGCCCCACATGAGTTAGCTGAGCTAAAAACCCAACTTGATGCTTCGTTGGCAAAAGGCTTCATCCGCCCTAGCTCATCGCCATGGGGTTGCCCCGTTCTGTTCGTAACGAAGAAAGATGGAACAGAAAGGATGTGCGTAGACTATCGCCCGCTAAATTTAGCGACGATAAAGAACAAATACCCACTGCCCAGGATCAATGATCTTTATGATCAACTTGCAGGATCCTCTGTCTTCTCTAAGATGGATTTGAGATTAGGCTATCATCAAATCAAGATCCGAAACGAGGACATTCCCAAAACGGCTTTTACTACTCGTTATGGTCTTTACGAGTACACCGTCATGTCCTTTGGTTTAACCAATGCCCCCGCCACATTCTCGCGCTTAATGAATTCGATCTTCATGGAGTACCTAGATAAATTTGTTGTGGTTTATCTTGATGACATTCTCATCTACTCGAAGAACGAAGAAGAGCACGCAGAACACCTAAGGTTGGTATTGATGAAACTTAGAGAGCATCGCATGTATGCTAAATTCTCCAAGTGTGAATTTTGGCTACCAGAAGTGACCTACTTAGGCCACGTGATTTCTGTGAAAGGTGTTGCAGTCAATCCCGAGAGAGTTCAGGCCGTCCTTGACTGGACTCCACCTGAATCGGTTAAGCAAGTTAGGAGTTTTCTTGGCTTAGCAAGCTATTGCCGCCGCTTCGTCGAGAACTTTTCTAAAGTTGCAAAGCCTCTTACTGAACTCCTCAAGAAAGATAAGAAATTCCAGTGGACCCCCAAGTGCGAGGAAAGCTTTCAAGAGCTAAAAAGAAGATTGACTTCTGCACCCGTACTTGCACCTCCAGACACCAAAAGGGATTTCGAGATCTATTGTGATGCTTCACGGCAAGGGTTAGGATGCATACTTATGCAAGATAGACATGTGGTAGCTTATGCTTCACGCCAGTTGCGGCCACATGAAGAGAACTATCCTACCCATGATCTTGAACTCGCTGCCGTAGTTCATGCCCTGAAGACTTGGCGACATTACCTCCTTGGTAATCGTTGTGAGATATATTCTGATCACCAAATCCTCAAATACATATTCACCCAGCCAGATCTTAATCTCAGGCAAAGACGCTGGATAGAGTTGATAAAATATTATGACTTAGGAATTTCTTACACCCCAGGCAAGGCCAACGTCATGGCTGATGCACTAAGTCGTAAGTCGTATTGTAACAACCTCATGTTACAATAGTATCAACCACCTCTGCACGAGGAATTTCGCAAGCTTAATCTTGAGATTGTTCCTCGTGGATCTCTTTTCAACTTGGTGGCGAAACCAACCCTTGAGGATCAGATCATAGTTGCCCAAAGGCGTGCACGAGGTGTTCGCCGGATCAAGGAGAACATTGCTAGCGGAGTTGCTAAATGTTTCTCCATAGATAGTAAAGGAACGGTATTCTTTGAAAATCGTTTGGTAGTACCTAAGAATAAGGATCTACGGCAACTCATCCTCAAAGAAGCCCATGACACACCCCTCTCGATTCATCCCGGTAGCACAAAAATGTACCGAGATCTACGTCAGAGATTTTGGTGGACCAGGATGAAGAGAGACATTGCTCGATTTGTTGCTGAATGTGATGTTTGTCGTCGCATTAAGGCAGAACACCAAAGACCTTCTGGTACACTTCAACCTTTGCCTATTCCAGAGTGGAAATGGGACAAAGTCGGTATGGATTTCATCACCGGCTTTCCAAAAACCCAAAAGGGAAACGATGCCATCTTCGTGGTCATTGATAGACTTTCCAAAGTTGCTCACTTCCTTCCCGTTCGCGAGTCTATAACTGCTAGCCAGTTAGCGGACTTGTATATCTCTAGAATTGTGTCTCTTCACGGTGTTCCTTTGGTGATCAATTCTGATCGTGGTAGCCTTTTCACCTCTAGATTCTGGGGAAGCTTTCAGAATGCTATGGGAACTCATCTATCCTTTAGTACAGCTTTCCATCCTCAGTCTAGCGGTCAAGTTGAAAGGGTTAATCAAATCTTGGAAGACATGCTCAGAGCTTGTGTTATCTCTTTCGGAAAGAATTGGGAGAAGTCTCTTCCATTCGCCGAATTTTCTTATAACAATAGCTATCAATCTAGTCTGCACATGGCTCCTTTTGAACTCCTATACGGACGACGATGTCGAACACCCCTTAACTGGTCAGAAACCGGTGAAAGACAACTCTTTGGACCGGATTTGATCAAGGAAGCAGAAGAGCAAGTTCGCATTATTCGTGATCGTTTGAAAGCCGCTCAGTCTCGTCAAAAGAGCTACTATGATCGTCATCATAGAGAGGAGAGCTACAATATTGATGAGAAGGCTTACCTCCGGGTTACTCCTCTGAAGCGAACCCAAAGATTCGGTATCAAAGGCAAATTGGCCCCACGTTACATCGGACCTTTCCGCATTCTTGCTAAACGTGGAGAAGTTGCCTACCAACTTGAACTACCCCCTCACCTTTTCCGAGTACATGATGTATTCCATGTGTCACAACTCAGGCGTTGCTTCAAGGACCCCATCCGCGAAGTCGACCATGAAACACTTGATCTCCAAGATGACCTTTCTTATCGAGAGTACCCCGTTCGTATTCTTGATTCAGCAGAGCGTGTCACTCGTCGTCAGAAGATCAAGTTCCTCAAAGTGCAATGGTCACATCACTCCGAGAAAGAAGCAACATGGGAAAGAGAAGACCGCCTCTGTGCCGAGTACCCCACCTTCCTCCCGATGACTTCTGAATCTCGGGACGAGATTCTTTTGAGTGGGGGCGAGTTGTCAGAACCCCAACTAGGGTAAGTGCTAGGATTGTTTGATCCCTTTGCATCATGCAAAAATTCAAATGAAATTCAAAAATGGGGAATCAGAAAGCCCTGAGAATTTAATTCAAATGGCCAGATAAAAATATTTTTCCAAAAATCATTTGAATGTTTGGAAAATTCCTATAAATGTTGCTGATCATTTTAAAAGTGGTTTGGGATCAATCCCATGCACATGGATTTTTCTAATATTCAAACAGTGGCTTTGGAAATTAAAATAACCCTATTTGAATTGAAATTCAAAATATATTGAATTTCAAAAATGCCCAAATTCAATATGTGACTAGCTACTGGTCACCTAGTATTTATAAAAGTAATTGGGCATTTTTTATAAAATGCTTTGGTATTTTTACCAGGGCAAAACAAAAGGGCAGAAAAATAAAACAGAGAAGAATTAGAAAAGGAGAACTCCTGGCTTTTGGCCCAACTCCACTGGCCTGGCCCAGCCCAGCCCGGGGCGCTTGTCGTCTACCTCCCCGCCGAGCCAAGCAGCTCGGTGGAGGCAGAGCGCGGGCACGGCGCCACCTCGCCGCCCTGGAGCCGTCTAGGCCTTCCCCTTCCCCCTGAACCCGCCACGGAGATGCCCTGGTTACATCCAATCTTCTTCCCCTCTCTCTGGACCTCCTCCCCCTCTCCTCTTCGCGAATCCAGAGCCGCACCGAAGCCAGCCGGAGCACGCCGTCGTGCCAGTCGCGGCCACTAGCCTCCATGTTGCTCGCCGTGATGTCCAGACGAACCAGCGCTGCTGTCTCCACCGGACCCCCCAACTAATCGAGCCCGAGGACGGCCGGAACCCACGCCAGCTTCTTCGAGACCCCGCTGGAGCCGGAGAAGACCGCCGTCAAATTGCATCGTCTCCGCGCGCCCCAACCCTCGCCATTGCCTCCGTGAGCTCCAGGGTGAGCCTCTGCGTCGATTCTCAGACCTAATTTGCTTCCGTTGTATGATGTAATGTTGATCACAGACATGTGATCTTTGTATGCTCTATATGTATATCTATAAATAGTACTTTGTAGAGTTATGTGATGATACCTGCTGTTCATACTAGGCATGTGTGCTGCGTGTATGTTTATAACATGCATGTCTTAGTATGGGTTTTCGAGACCTTAGTTGTGATCTGGCTGGCGGTCTTTTATACACCAAGTGGCCCTTAGATGTGCGCAGCTTGGGGCATCGCGATGCGATTGTTCGTGACTATGTCACGCGCACACTTTGTTGTATGATCGAGCCCGCCCTAGACCCCGACTAAGTGATCGGGCTGGAGTAAGTTTATGTAAGAGTTAGGATCCAATCGATAACATGGTTGAGGCGACTTGTCTATGAGTATGGGATTCACCACCCATAAGCATTTAGACTTGTGAGCGGACGTTGAGGACCCATCTCAGTTGATCATCCGGCCTGAATGGGATGCCCCCTCACATTCGATGCTTACCGAGAACGTTCTGTGCTTGGCCTTGTCTGCTTAGACAAGTGGGTACGGTTCTTGGCTCTCCATGTGATTGTATCGTGACTGGAATTACATACGCTAACCCCGGGTCCCGACAGTCTGAGTACAGACAAGTTTAACAAATGGCTTAAGAAGCCTTATTTAAACACAAGCCCTCCACGAGGGAACTAGTCGTCTGACTGGGACTAGACTAGCTTGATCTTCAGTCGTCGAGCTCGATGAAGAAGCCACCTTCGGGGTCAGTGGGTTCATCTAAAACATAGAATAAGAAAACGTGAGTACAAAGTCGTACTCAGCAAGACTTACATAGGAGCTATACTACTCATGCACATGTATCAAGGTAAAGGTAGGTGGGGTTTCACTTGCAGAAGTGCCAGCTTTGACTTGGCTAATCCTGAACTACGAGTACCAGACTTGAGGTAAGAAGCGTACACGAGTCCACTACTTTCTCCAACCAATTACACCACTATGGTGCCTTCCTCGACTTCCCCACGAGAAAGCACGCCGTAGCACTCACACTTATCTTGGTGTGTTTTAGAAGTATCCAGTTCAAGTTGTCTAATAATCAAGCTAAGCTTTCCAAGCAGTCCTTAACCGCGGACGCGGCTATTCGAATAGTTTTGTTAACCCTACAGGGGTGTACCTCTACACACACATGATCATCTGTTACCGCCTTTGTACTCGACACCGTTCAAGAAGTGTCGGCGAGGATGCTCACCACAACTGTTACCTCATAGCCTATCTAGTCCGAGATAGCCGCCTACCTGGGTTGCCTACCACTATCGTGAACCCCGGCCTGTTTACCGAAGTGGACCCAAGTGATGTGTGCGTGGTGCATAAGCCGGTCTCGGATGAGCCGTTCTCTCACTTAGCAGCCAGGCCACAGACCTACCAGAACTCCGAACTATTGCAACATCTGGACATCGAAAGGGATGAGTTAATAGGTTGAGAGGGGTCAGTGAGCCCAATGTGTGGTTGTACTCTTCATCTTGGATCACCACACAAGAACTCGGACTTAGGGCGGTGTTCAACGAGACAACCCACCGTGTACTCCTACACAGCCTCTCATCGTTCACCTTGTATTAGGGTAGATTCACCAACACCTTTCCACCAACATCATCATGATCACTACCATCCCGACTCACATAACAGTAACATCATTGTATCACTCTAAGCATGAAATAAGCAGTAACAATTGCAGGGGCCACATGATATCAATCAACTCCTACAGTTGCTAGGATTGTGGTTTGCCTACTACTGTGACAAATGATAGGTCATGCAAAGGAATGAGTTCATCTATGCGGTAGGAACGTAGCATGGTAATCATCCTATACAATGCATAAGCGAGACATGAGAGGGAAGTGGGATTTTATCGACATGATCAATGGGGGTTTGCTTGCCTTGCTGACGAGGTTCGGGTTCGGGGTCTTCAACGAAGGGGATAGCCTCCTGTTCCGGTTCCACCTCTACTCGACAAACAACAAACAAGGTAGCAAAGTAAATACAATGCACAATAACATGGTTGAAGATTGAAACTTGATGTATATGTTTGATGTGTGAAGCAATTCCATTTAAATGGAGTATATTGCAAATTGAATTGCAAATTCAAACTCCAATTTGAATTCATTTTAGCCAAGTTATAAATGACATTGTTTGATCAAGTTGAACCAATTTGAAATGTGTATGATATGCCTCTGAAGTTCAAGTATAATGTGATATGTTGACATGGTTCCAAATGCAAAAGTATTTGAAAAGAATTTGAATTAATTCCATTTAAATCAAATAGCAAATGCTACTGATCACATTTTAAATTGAACTCAAATATGGTTTAAAGTTGGATATTTGGATAGCTTATTTTCTCCTGATCATTTTTCATATATTATTTGTCCAATTTGGAGTTAATATGAATTTTCTATGAATTTCCAAAGTTTCAGCCTTTTTTTGGAATTTCTGTAATTTCTCTGATTTCTTTTTATTCTGGAAATTCTTTTATTGCAAGGGTGACGTCAGGGGGGGTCTGACCTGTGGGGCCGGGGTGTCAGTCACTGGGTTAATTAACCCGGCTGGTTTAACTTAACCAGTGGCTTAATTAAGCCATTAGGGGCCAGTGTCAGTGGCTAAGAGGCTGGTTAGTGGCTAACCTAACCATGGCCACGTCATGGGCTGCCGAAGGCTAAATGCCGGCGTCAACAGACGCGGCGGCGACTCGCCGGAAAGGGTTGCGGGGCACGGGAGGCTACGGGGAGGGCACTTGCGTGTTCCTGGTGGCGCCGTGCATCGAATGGAGGGAGCCATGGTTCACGGGGAGGTCTGGAGCGTCGACGGCGACGTGCTGGGCGGAAACAGAACGACGGCGAGGTTGGGGGGGAGGCTAGCGTGCACGGCCTGGGCTAACCTTGGCGTGTTCGAAAGATGGCATTGCCAAGAGTCATCTGCGCGCTCTGGGGCAACAAGGAGGGCACTGGAGCGAGCTCTACTTCGACCATGGCGGCGACGGAGCTCTGCGTCCATGGAGTTTTCGGCTACAGCTAAGGAGGGGATCGAGGAAAAGCACCGGGCGAACCGTAGGCTCACCATGAATCCAACGGAGGCGGTCGCGTGCTCAGGGAAGCTCGGAGTTGGACGGAATTTGAAGACGACTCGCGGCGGCCGGAAACGAAGGCGATGAAGGGGGCGGCGGCTACAAAGCTTCCTGGCTCGATTACTCCTGCACGGCGACGAAGACGAGCATGGCGCGCGTCCTGGACATCTCGTGGCAGCTCGATGAGGCCGGTGGCCACGCGGGTGCGGCGGCGCGCTCCGGCGGTTCCTTCTGTCGACGACGAACACGGCGAGGGAGGAGGGGGAGGTGGCTCTGGAGGAAGGGGAACGAAGTTGGGCGTCTTCCAGACGTCTCCGGGCGAGGAGATAAGCCCTGGGCAGGCAGGCAGCTGCCTGGCGCGCCCCCGGTGCTCGCCGGCGACCTGGGTGCCTGCCTGGCCGGGGTTGAAGACGCATGTGCCCCCCGTGGGCTGGGCTGGGCCAGGCTGGGAGAGAGTTGGGCCGAAACCAAGTGAGCCTCTTTTCCCCTTTTCTGTTTCTTTTCTATTTTCTTTTCTGTCTTTGTTTTGGTTTTTCTAAATAAAATAGCAAACCATTTTATTAAATGCTCATAATTTTTATATGGCCTCACCAAATAATATACTAGCCACTTATAAATTTTGAACATTTTTTAAATTCAAATAATTTGAACTTTAACTCAAATAGGGGTTTTTGATTAATTCCAAGGCACTGTTTGAATATTTGAAAAATCCATGAGCATGGGGTGGTTCCCACATCACTTGATATGTGATCACACTCATTTATAAGACTTTTCAAAAATCTAACATGAAATTTTGGAGAAGATTTTTATCTGGCCTTTTGAATTAATTCATCTAGGGGGTTCCTTCTCCCATTTTTCTTTTGAATTTGATTTCAAAGATTTCTTTTGAAAATTTTAACATGATGCAAGTGACTTGCTAATCCTAGCACATTACCTAACAGAGGGTTCTGACACCATCATGGGTAGAACCAATAAGAAAATTTTTGGTGGACGGTACACTCCCCCAGGATGAAGTGGAAGCCCGGCAAATCCAGCGCCGATCTGGAGCATGCACCATCATCAACAATGAGCTAATGCATCGCAGTGCGGCCGGGGTCCTCCAATGTTGTGTTGAAGAATACAAGGGGCAGAAGCTGCTGCGGGACATCCACCAAGGAGAGTGTGGTCACCATGCATCAGCTACAACGATAGTTGCCAAGGCTTTTCGCCATGGTTTCTACTGGCCGACAACGAAAGCAGTGGCAGAAGAGCTAGTCAAGTACTACAAAGGGTGTCAAAGATTCAAAGCCAAAAGCCACTTACCAGCCTCAGCACTGAAGACCATTCCGATCACATGGCCGTTTGCAGTTTGGGGATTGTACATGGTCGAACCGTTCAAAACAGCCAGAGGTGGTATGACACACTTATTGGTGGCAGTGGACAAGTTTACCAAGTGGATTGAAGCAAAGCCGATCAAGAAGCTAGATGGACCGACTGAGGTCAAGTTCATTGTGGACATCACAATCAGATATGGAATACCAAACAGCATCATCACTGACAACGGAACAAACTTTGCAAAAGGGGCGCTAGCTCGGTATGCTTCCCAACAAGGCATTCGGCTGGATGTAGCATCTGTATCTCACCCCCAGTCAAATGGTCAAGAAGAGCGGGCAAACAGCCTCATCCTGTCTGGAATCAAGCCAAGATTGGTGGAACCACTGGAGAGAGCACCTGGCACATGGCTCGATGTGCTCCCAGCAGTGCTTTGGAGTCTGCGTACCACGCCGAACCGTTCAACTGGATTCACTCCCTTCTTCCTCGTATATGGTGCGGAGGCAATCATTCCTGCGGATATCGAGTTCAACTCACCCCTCCATGCCATGTACACGGAGGAAGAAGCCAAGGAAACTCGAGAGGACGGCGTCGATCTAAGAGAAGAAGCATGTCTCCTGGCCTTGTCCAGGTCAGCAGTATACCAGCAGAAGCTGCGGCAGTACCACAGCAAGAAGATACATCCCCTAGCTTTTCATGAGGGTGACTTGGTGTTGTGCCGGATCCAGAAATCGGATGGCCAGCACAAGTTATCTTCTTCTTGAAAATGTCCATTCGTCGTCAGTCGGGCGCTGTAAGGCCCGATATGCGGTACTGTTCCAGATCTAGATGTTTCCATCCAGATCCGGGGACGAAGCACATATCGGTCCCACCGCGACATATGACGAAGTCATATGCCTCGGATTTCCAACATGATATCACAACATTACAGATACAAGGATACAACATCTCATACAATCGGCATACAACTGCCTCAAATATAATACAACAGCGGAAGATACATGTCTGAGTACAGACTACAAGCAAATGCCTAGTGGCAAATAGAAAAACATCGATCCCAATAACCACATGGGTCCAGGCCCTCCGTCGGGATCCGCCTAACTAGTCGTCGTCGAGTCTCCACGTGAAACGTCGATCACCATACCTGTTGTCGATCAAGAACCCTGAAAAGAGTTTAGGGGTAGTATCATGAGTACAGAGGTACTCAGCATCCAATTGTAGTGGTCATCTGACCCAGCAAGGACTTCATCACTCGTCATTCTAGGACAACTAGTAGTTTACGGTAAGGAAGGGGTAAGTGGTGAGGTTGCTGCCGCACTAGCATTTATGAAGTGGCTAACGATCTAAAGAGTAAGATAAGAAGCCAAACATTCGATGAGGAATCGCCTCCAACAAGTCTTGCTATCAACTACTACGCAAACATAACACCTATCCTATCCTTGTCCTCCTCTTCGCATCCCATCGAAGAAGAAGCAATCAAGGCACACACACACGTTGATCAAGTTGTTAAGATTATCTCAGTTGTTGTTGTCTGTGAACAAGGAGTAGGTCTCAAGTTGTCCATAACCGTGGACACGGCTTCTCGAAAAGATTTAACCCTGCAGAGGTGTACCAACTGCCCATAACGAGGCTCCGCACGCACGCCCATCTCTCTCGGTTTCTACCCATGATAGGCAACCATTTTATGATTTAGTCCCAAGAGATCCGGAACGACAGGTCCCTCTAACTAACAACGCACAAATCCGGGTGGCCCCCGGTGAGTCGACATCCAACTCAAAAGCCAGCCGTGCTCTCGAGTCGGCCTCTACCGTCTGGACGAGGTCGGGGTAACTAAACCAACACTGTGGATAGCCCTCGAGCTTCCAGATTTAGACCAACAAAGGAACTCTGTCTCCGCTGGCCCGAGTTGTTTGAAAATCTGCGAGGTCGACACTCGCACACACACGTTTGCAAAAGGTAAAACCAGCTTGGGCCACCACTAGAAATGTTTGAAGCTAGATAGGTAAGAAGAGGGGACCCCATAAAATCCCACACGCGGTTAGGCACGCTCAGTCTTAAAACCAATACCCGGAACTCGGATCCTATGTGACTCAAATGGAACAGAGCGTCGGGGCGGGATAGCCTAGACCTTCCATCCTTCGTCGAATATAGTCAACATTTATAATAATCATATCATCAACAACAATATAATAATGTGATATCCCACCTAAAGAGTAACAGGGTAACATCGTAGCATCCTAAGCATGCATACTAAGCAGGGGCTGAGCAACGAGCAAAAGTAACATAGCAGTACAAGGTTTGCTGGGAGGGGACATGGTTGTGTCGGTTTAAAAGAGGCTGTAAACATGTGGTAGGATCAAACATCGAGCCTAACCTAGACTAGCGTGCAAACCGCTGGTTGAAATAGAATGGATCATAAGTAATGTATAGTCCTTGCCTGTTGATAAGTCGGGTTCCGAAGGTGTAGTCGATCGCAAGCTCGCATCGTCTCCGAGAGGTACCCGCGGAAGCACACAAGAAGGAAACACTGGAAAGCAATCAACGGTGCACCACTATTACTACGGAGCAAACACGATCAAGCATCAACAAGAAGGCAACACGAGACATCGCACCGACCGTCGAGAGCGGTTACTAATAATTTAAGTGGAGTACTCGTCACACACGACGATTCCGCACGTTTACGGTGGTTCAAGTTATTTATCTACAGGTGAGCAAAGGTTGTTAACATGGCAACCCAAGCAAGCATGGCATAGCACACAAACAAGTCAAAAGGTGAAGCACAAAGTAAACTATCTATGCTAGTCAATTTAAGTGAGGCACAACCTAAACATGGCATAACACTAAGTGCCGCACGATGATTAAAAGATTTGGTACTGTTTTGCCCTAAACAATATTTTATTATTTTTATTAGCAAGAAAGAGTAGCATAAACACAATCTACATGCAATTCTAGTCAAGTTACATATAAAGAACATTTTAAACAGAGCAACAGTTAAAAAGTTATAGCAGCTACAGTTTACAGTGGCAGACAGTGTAATTAGCAGGTAAACAGCCGGTAAACAAGCTCAAACATGGCAGCAAGCAACATTTTAATAATCTACGCGCAAAACGGAGCAACTTTCATGTAGAAAGCGTCTCCATCGGAGCTACCGGTGAAAAGTTATAGCTACCGCAAAAATACTAATACAACTGCAAAATAAAAGCCTACAAAACAAAAAAAACACTACTGGGCCGAAACTAGGCTATTTGGGCCCAACAGAAAAAAAAGAACTAAAATAAAAAAAAAGATAAAAAAAAGGGGGCTTGGCGCCTCACCAGTGGGCCTCGGCCCAGGCCGGCTGGAGAGCTGGGCGCTGGACGCTGGGCCTTGGACGCCAGGCCGGCCCACCTGGCGCGACGGCTGGCTGGCACCTGCCCGATCCCGTGCTGGATCGCGGCCAGGGCGGCGCTGGCTCTTGGCCGGCTGGCCTCCGGCGACCTCCGGTGAGGGCGGGCGGCACACGACGTAGGGGAGAGGCCCAGGCGGTGCTGGAGGAGCCGGTGGCTTGGTCCGCAGCCGACGTGCAGGTCCAGGGGGCGGCGCACGGCCGTGCTCGAGCTCCTGCTTCGGGCTCGCCGGCTCGTTCTGCAAGGAGAGAGGGAAGTCAGGGAGAGGAGAGGGAACGCTAGGAGGAGAGGAGAGGCGCGACCTGGCGCGCGGCTCGCCGGCGGCACGGCCTTGGACGGTGGGAGGCGGCGGCGGTGAGGTGCCTCGGGCGGAGACGGACGAGGTCGGCCCGGATCGGGCCCGGCGGCGGCTGAAGGCGGGCCCACGCGGCCCGGGGCGTGGCTGTGCTGCGGTGGGAGGCTTGGGGAGCCACGTGGCGGCCTGGGAGCCGCCGGATCGGGATCTGACGGCTCCGGGTCGCCCTGATCTAGGGTTTCGGGGCAAGAGGGGCTTGGGGCAGAATTTGGAGGGGGTTTTGGGGGTGTGGCTGCAAATTTCCAGTAGGGTAAACCCTAATTGGGTGGTGGGAGGCTGGTGTTCTTTATATAGGCAGGTTGGCTGGCTGGTTCACGCAAACGCCCTCGGTACCCCTCTCGCGTGTCCGGTGATCGCGTTCGTGACCGCCGAGACTCCGTACAGACTCCGATTCGGATGAAACTTCGACCTATGCGCTCAGCGCGTCGAGCCCGTCGATCGTACCTCACTGCGGTGACATTCCGACAACATTTTTCGGCGCCCCAATAAAATAATCCGTTTATTAAATAAACGGGGTTTTCGTTCCGGTGGCGATGGCTGGTCTCGTGCGGGTAGCGACGATGATCGGGTGAAACCCGGTGTCGCAAAGGTCGAGTGTCAGGGTGGCAAGGGTCGGTCTCCGTCTGGTACGAGATAAGAGGGGGAAAATAATCGCCGATCGATAAATCGGGGATGCAAACACCGCAAATAAATCAGACAATCAAATAATTCACACCGAAAACAAAATTTTTAATTTTTATGAAAACTGGGTTGTTACAATACAACACCACCAACAAGGGATCTCGTCCCGAGATCCAGGACGATCCGGGGGAGAGGGGAAGGGGGAAAGAAGAGAGTCGACGATCTTCAACACCACCAACAAGGGACTCTGCTCCATGTCGACGTCGAACTTCGGTCGAGATAAATTTCCGCAGAGAGATGGCAACGCCGAAGAACGAAACCATCAGGAGACCAAGAGGAAGAACGACAATTCAAAACGACGATCAAGGGAAGCATTCTTACTGAAATCGTGAGGATACTTGGAAAGGGAACTGAAGTCAACAGAAGACCAAAATGTTTACCCAGAGTCGGAAGAACTAAAGGTACTACAGGATTCCCACCTGAGCTCGGAATCGAGACAATACTTCCCAAGCAAAGCATTGTAACGGTTTCGATACTCCACACACTCGAGATCCTAGAGTTTTGAAGGGGATAAGATCAGAGTTAAAACACTTACGACACTTGTCCTGACCAGAGCAAGGGTAAGGAGTAAAAAGATCCTACTCTCCGATAACTAACTTAGTAACTACAAAATAGTTTTTGTCTAGACTCGACTTCGGCCAGAAAAGGGATCCTACGGTCGGTAAGGCTCTGATACCTAGTTGTAAGGCCCGATATGCGGTACTGTTCCAGATCTAGATGTTTCCATCCAGATCCGGGGGCGAAGCACATATCGGTCCCACCGCGACATATGACGAAGTCATATGCCCCGGATTTCCTACATGATATCACAACATTACAGATACAAGGATACAACATCTCATACAATCGGCATACAACTGCCTCAAATATAATACAACAGCGGAAGATACATGTCTGAGTACAGACTACAAGCAAATGCCTAGTGGCAAATAGAAAAACATCGATCCCAATAACCACACGGGTCCAGGCCCTCCGCCGGGATCCGCCTAACTAGTCGTCGTCGAGTCTCCACGTGAAACGTCGATCACCATACCTGTTGTCGATCAAGAACCCTGAAAAGACTTTGGGGGTAGTATCATGTGTACAGAGGTACTCAGCATCCAACTGTAGTGGTCATCTGACCCAGCAAGGACTTCATCACTCGTGATTCTAGGACAACTAGTAGTTTACGGTAAGGAAGGGTTAAGTGGTGAGGTTGCTGCCGCACTAGCATTTATGAAGTGGCTAACGATCTAAAGAGTAAGATAAGAAGCCAAACATTCGATGAGGAATCGCCTCCAACAAGTCTTGCTATCAACTACTACGCAAACATAACACCTATCCTATCCTTGTCCTCCTCTTCGCATCCCGTCGAAGAACAAGCAATCAAGGCACACACACACGTTGATCAAGTTGTTAAGATTATCTCAGTTGTTGTTGTCTATGAACAAGGAGTAGGTCTCAAGTCGTCCATAACCGTGGACACGGCTTCTCGAAAAGATTTAACCCTGCAGGGGTGTACCAACTGCCCATTACGAGGCTCCGCACGCACGCCCATCTCTCTCAGTTGCTACCCATGATAGGCAACCATTTTATGATTTAGTCCCAAGAGATCCGGAACGACAGGTCCCTCTAACTAACAACGCACAAATCCGGGTGGCCCCCGGTGAGTCGACATCCAACTCAAAAGCCGGCCGCGCTCTCGAGTCGGCCTCTACCGTCTGGACGAGGTCGGGGTAACTAAACCAACACTGTGGATAGCCCTCGAGCTTCCCGGTTTGGACCAACAAAGGAACTCTGTCTCCGCTGGCCCGATTTGTTTGAAAATCTGCGAGGTCGACACTCGCACACACACGTTTGCAAAAGGTAAAACCAGCTTGGGCCACCACTAGAAATGTTTGAAGCTAGATAGGTAAGAAGAGGGGACCCCATAAAATCCCACACGCAGTTAGGCACGCTCAGTCTTAAAACCAATACCCGGAACTCGGATCCTATGTGACTCAAATGGAACAAAGCGTCGGGGCGGGATAGCCTAGACCTTCCATCCTTCGTCGAATATAGTCAACATTTATAATAATCATATCATCAACAACAATATAATAATGTGATATCACACCCAAAGAGTAACAGGGTAACATCGTAGCATCGTAAGCATGCATACTAAGCAGGGGCTGAGCAACGAGCAAAAGTAACATAGCAGTACAAGGTTTGCTGGGAGGGGACATGGCTGTATCGGTTTAAAAGAGGCTGTAAACATGTGGTAGGATCAAACATCGAGCCTAACCTAGACTAGCATGCAAACCGCTGGTTGAAATAGAATGGATCATAAGTAATGTATAGTCCTTGCCTGTTGATAAGTCGGGTTCCGAAGGTGTAGTCGATCGCAAGCTCGCATCGTCTCCGAGAGGTACCCGCGGAAGCACACAAGAAGGAAACACTGGAAAGCAATCAACGGTGCACCACTATTACTACGGAGCAAACACAATCAAGCATCAACAAGAAGGCAACACGAGACATCGCACCTACCGTCGAGAGCAGTTACTAATAATTTAAGTGGAGTACTCGTCACACACGACGATACCGCACGTTTACGGTGGTTCAAGTTATTTAGCTACAGGTGAGCAAAGGTTGTTAACATGGCAACCCAAGCAATCATGGCATAGCACACAAACAAGTCAAAAGGTGAAGCACAATGTAAACTATCTATGCTAGTCAATTTAAGTGAGGCACAACCTAAACATGGCATAACACTAAGTGCCGCACGATGATTAAAAGATTTGGTACTGTTTTGCCCTAAACAATATTTTATTATTTTTATTAGCAAGCAAGAGTAGCATAAACACAATCTACATGCAATTCTAGTCAAGTTACATATAAAGAACATTTTAAACAGAGCAACAGTTAAAAATTTATAGCAGCTACAGTTTATAGTGGCAGACAGTGTAATTAGCAGGTAAACAGCAGGTAAACAAGCTTAAACATGGCAACAAGCAACATTTTAATAATCTATGTGCAAAACGGAGCAACTTTCATGTAGAAAGCGTCTCCATCGGAGCTACCGGTGAAAAGTTATAGCTACCGCAAAAATACTAATACAACTGCAAAATAAAAGCCTACAAAACAAAAAAAACACTACTGGGCCGAAACTAGGCTATTTGGGCCCAACAGAATAAAAAACTAAAATAAAAAAAAAGATAAAAAAAGGGGGCTGGGCGCCTCACCATTGGGCCTCAGCCCAGGCCGGCTGGAGAGGTGGGCGCTGGAGGCTGGGCCTTGGACGCCAGGCCGGCCCACCTGGCGCGACGGCTGGCTCGCACCTGCCCGATCCCGTGCTGGATCGCGGCCAGGGCGGCGCTGGCTCTTGGACGGCTGGCCTCCGGCGACCTCCGGTGAGGGCGGGCGGCGCACGACGTCGGGGAGAGGCCGGGGCGGTGCTGGAGGAGCCGGCGGCTTGGTCCGCAGCCGACGTGCAGGTCCAGGGGGCGGCGCACGGCCGTGCTCGAGCTCCTACTTCGGGCGGCCATGGCAAGTGGCGGTTCGGGCGGCTGGGCTCGCCGGCTCGTTCTGCGAGGAGAGAGGGAAGTCAGGGAGAGGAGAGAGAACGCTAGGAGGAGAGGAGAGGCGCGACCTGGCGCGCGGCTCGCCGGCGGCACGGCCTTGGACGGTGGGAGGCGGCGGCGGTGAGGTGCCTCGGGCGGAGACGGACGAGGTCGGCCCGGATCGGGCCCGGCGGCGGCTGAAGGCGGGCCCGCGCGGCCCGGGGCGTGGTTGTGCTGCGGTGGGAGGCTTGGGGAGCCACGTGGCGGCCTGGGAGCCGCCGGATCGGGATCTGACGGCTCCGGGTCGCCCTGATCTAGGGTTTCGGGGCAAGAGGGGCTTGGGGCAGAATTTGGAGGGGGTTTTGGGGGTGTGGCTGCAAATTTCCAGTAGGGTAAACCCTAATTGGGTGGTGGGAGGATGGTGGTCTTTATATAGGCAGGTTGGCTGGCTGGTTGACGCAAACGCCCTTGGTACCCCTCTCGCGTGTCCGGTGATCGCGTTCGTGACCGCCGAGACTCTGTACAGACTCCGATTCGGACGAAACTTCGACCTATGCGCTCAGCGCGTCGAGCCTGTCGATCGTACCTCACTGCGGTGACATTCCGACAACATTTTTCGGCGCCCCAATAAAATAATCCGTTTATTAAATAAACGGGGTTTTCGTTCCGGTGGCGATGGCTGGTCTCGTGCGGGTAGCGACGATGATCGGGTGAAACCCGGTGTCGCAAAGGTCGAGTGTCAGGGTGGCAAGGGTCGGTCTCCGTCCGGTACGAGATAAGAGGGGGAAAATAATCGCCGATCGATAAATCGGGGATGCAAACACCGCAAACAAATCAGACAACCAAACAATTCACACCGAAAACAAAATTTTTATTTTTTATGAAAACTGGGCTGTTACAGGCACTCAAGAACAATGCATATTACCTCATCGACTACAGAAAGCCGACCCGATATGTGGATACTTCAGGACAAGAAATGGAGCATCCCTGGAACGCCGAGCAGTTGTGCCCATTTTACAGTTGAGCGGTATCGTTGTATTCCCCCTTTAAAATGTTATCAATGAGAATAGCCGTGCGTCCATGAGACTGCGTTCGGCAGGAGGTACAAAAAACATGTGCATTCATTTCCCAGTCCTAAGGTCGGCAAAAGCGGACCCGGGGACTGGTCGGTTGCCCCGAAACGGGTATACTTAAGAAAAGAGCAAGAAGAGCGATGAGTTTGCAAAGGTCAATTCGAATCGAATGCCGACCGCAGGTCGGCTGTAATGTCGGGTGGACGTGGCCGAGAAGAACCATCAATCGGAATATTCTTACTCTAAAGTATACTCAGTTCGAATCTAACCGAAGGCAGACGCTACCGATTGTGACTAGACCGGCTGGCCAACAATCGGCAGGTTGCAGTCGGCTCGTCCGCACAACCTTACCTTTACGAGAAAAACTGGGCTCGTCCGCACAACCTTACCTTTACGAGAAAAACTGAGAGCCTAAAAGTACTTGTCAAAGTTTCCTTTGAGGTCTGTTCTCTGATCCGATCACAGGCTGCAGGTCGGCTGTAGGATTGGCAGAAACATCAAGAAAGGAAGAAATAGAGGAAAAGAAAAAGGCAATCGGTTTGAAAACGCGAAGGCAAGAAAACACATATAACAAAGAAAGAACTGAGCTCCCGAGCGAGCGTGGCCGATAGGCCGAATGTTGAGTATTACATGAAAGCGGTCCTCAGCGGGCACACTTGAAATTTGTCCAGTGTTTCTGAAGAAAAAGCAGGTAAAGGAGGGTGCGCCAAACTCAGGCAGTTGCCGCATCGGAAAAAGATGGAGCAGACGGAGTTGAAGCAGTCGGAGTCGTGCTGGGGGCACCTCCCAAAGCAGAAGTGGCAGTGGCATCAAGCCGAGTGTCCGGTGGGGCTCGAGCGGCACTCGCCGAGTGCCCGTCGGAGGAGTCGTCGCCTTCTTCCTCGCCTGCATCCTCGCCTTCTTCTTCATTATCAACATACTTCGAGGAGTGGGAGATGGCACTTCTTGTGCGACGAGCAGGCCGAGACTGCGCGGCATCTTCGCTGGTGGTGTACAGAAGCTCACTGAGTGATAGTTGTTTGATCTAAACGCCTTGGTCATCGATGAAGTGAATGAACTCAAAAGGATTCATGGCCTCAGAAAGTTCATCAGCAAGATGGCATATATGCGTCCAAACTAGAGCGAGACTACCCTCCGACCCGGTGCGCAGAGCCTTCAGCAGACTAATGTCTACCTTAGGGTACCAGCTCTTGACAATGGATAATGCAGCTTGAATCCCAGTGCAAATGCCGGAGTCGAGCATGATCTCAAGTTGGCGAAGGGCAGCCTTGAGGTTCCGAGACACATCATCAGTCGTCTCGCTAGCAATCGGCTTGGTCCGTGATTTGAAGAGCTTAGCATTCAGCTTCTGGACCAGAGTTTTGTAGATGCAGAGAGCACCTTTGATAAGGGGCTGTCGGGCACCAGAGCCACAGCGAAGTCCTCAGCACTCCAGCCGGCATCAGCATCAACCACCGCGCCTCTGAGTTGGGCCAAGCATCTGATGAAAAGAGCAATGTCAGATCGGAGGGCAACAATGTCAGATCGGAATACAAGAGCAAGAGGAAAGGAGAAAATACCAGCAAGGGCGAGGTCCACTCGGTGGAGGCAAGCAAGGGCAAGGTCGGCATGTGTCTAGGCAGCTTGGAGGTCTTCCTGATGCTGGACATCCATGTCTTCGACACGTTTGATGGCCAAGTCCCTTTCCTTCAATAGTTGACCTTCCACCTCGTGGCGGGCATCGACAAGCCTCTGCATTTCATGGTCGTGAGTAGTTTTGGCGGCGGCAAGGTCCCTGGTCATCTTCTGGATCTTGGCCTGCAATTCGGTCTCAATAGCAGCTAGATGTTGACGTTCCTGTTCAGCAATTCCGAGCTGACCATCCTTCTCACCGAGCTGGGTCTCCAGCTCGGAGATTTTCTTCTAAGCAACCTCCAGCTCGGGGGCATGGAAAGCAGCAGCTAAAGCAAGAGATGTGGCTAAGTTATTCCAGCAGTGGCAATCAGAGATAAGCAAATAACAAGCAGAAATATACCTGACAGCTCTTTGATCTTCACAACTTGAGCATCAGCATTTTTCTTCAGAGTAGCGATGGATTTTTGGCCCGCTGAATAAGCGGCCAAGAGCTCATCAAAGAAAGCTCGACGTCTGTCGCAAATGGCCTGAAAAATTGGTTGATCAGATCTAAGATTCATAGCAAATAAAAGAAAGTAAGATCCGAGCATATTGAAAGCAATCGACCCGAATCTCGGGGACTACACCCAATGGGTGCGCTGGCGCGCCTCCACAGGAACTTAAACTTACAGAAGCAGAGTGCTCGGAGGCGAGGATTTGTCCTAGGGCCCCAGTAGCAAGACTCCTAATGTGGGTGGCGAGCCCACCCAATCGGTGCAGTAGATGGGTCGGGATCTGGTCCTCGGACCCAGGAGGAGGAGGAGTGGAAGAATCGGCAGGAGGTCGGACCGGGAGACGTCGAGTGCTCCGGTGTACGCTTGGCGGAACTGATCAGCTCGCGAAAGTTGGCGTCCCGTGGTCGGCGGCTGGCGCACGACAGCGCTGGAAGATGGAGACACAACACTAGTGGTCCCAGCGGTGACATGAGAGGCAATCAGAAAAGATACCTGTGGTGGAGGAGCAGTCGGGTTGATGGGGGCAGCGGAGGCGCTCCCCGATCCAGCGACAGGAGTGGGATCAGCATGAATAGTGGCCTGGGCTGAAGAAGCCTCAGGCTGAGCAGCATCTGCGTCGATCAGGTCTGCGGCCGGTGCAATGGGATGCGCAACCCCAGACTGGTCGAGGAGGAGTGGAGCAGCAATGGCGGTGGTTGCAGGGGTGACCGGTTGCGCGCCAGCAATTGGACCGGTGGTGGTCGCGGAGGTCGGAGGAGGAGCAGTCGGCTGCAGCTGCTTGGTAGCTGCAGCAACTTTCTGTTTCTTGAGGCGCTCGTCCTTGGAAGTTTCGGTGGAAACTCTCTTGCGCGAAGGCGCAGGGGGAACAACAGAGGTAGTGGAGGTCGCGGGATGCGCACTCGGAGGAACCTCAGGTACCACAGGGGCAGAGTCGGAGGAGCTCCAGGTGCAGCGGGAGCAGCAGTTCGGGTAGCCCTGCATCACAAAAAAGCAAGATGAAAAAAGAGATCAGACACAAATAGAAGAACACAGAGCAAGAGCAAAGGAGAGTACCCGACAGCTCGGGGCAGGCTGGCAGAAAATTTTGACATAGAAAAGCTCAGCGGAGCAATGTTCAGCGGCGCGGGAGACAGCACGAGGCTGGAGGGCCTAGGAGCAATCGGAGGAGGAGCTCGGCGTCCTGGTCTCTTGTTAGTTTTCTCTGGGGGAGCCTTGGAGGGGCCAGCGACATCATCTGTTCGGGGGCGCTTTCCCGCAGTCGTCGTCTGTGCAATCGGCTGGGACTCTATGCCACAGTCACCAGGAGAATCAGCGTCACTACTCCACTCGGCCATGAAGCATTTGATGGAGGACTCATACTCACCCGGCTGATCGCGGCCAAGTCCAAGGGAGGCAGTGCGGGCTTCTGATTCAGAGTTTGTTTCCACCTCGAGCTCTAGGTCCTCAGCGTCTTCTTCTGTGCGGTCGGGGTGGTAGCTAAAAGCGGCTTGCCCGTCGTGCATGGCCTTGGAGCCGAGGAATTCCTGGGGAAGAGCGGCCGATCAAAATCAGCAAGAAGGCAAAGAAAAATCTGTGCAAGATCAGAAGCAGAGGCATACCACGGGGCAAGGTCGGAGGCGGTTGTACGCCCTCAATCCGAACACAAAAGCTTCATTAGCTTTAACATCGGCGAGCAAGTTTAATCGGCGAACGAGCTCTGTTTCTGATATTTTGAAGGTAGAGATCCGAGTGGGGTCTCGCAACTGGCTCAAGTCGCAGATGCGATGGCATCGGCGCTGCAGTGGGAGCACTCGGCGGCAGAGCCAGGTGGCAACCAGGTCGGCAGGTTGTAGCCCTTCAGCCATCAACACTTGGATGTGGGCCATCTTCCGATCCAGATCAGTGTCCCGTCACCTGGCTTCTCAGACCAGTTGTGCTTGGCAGTTGGAGGCGGCGGGGAGTACTCGGTAAGGTTCAGCAGATCCTTTCCCTCGAGAGAGGAGACATAGAAGAACCCCATCTTCCAGTATTTGATAGACTGCGGTGGCTGGGGACGATGGTACAGTTCGGCTTTCCGGATGTAGATCACGGCGGCTCCGCACTCGGCAATCACTTTCACTTCCATTTTCTTTTGGGTCTTTGGATCGGTGAGAAACAACCTGGTGTCCACTCGGAAACTTCGGGGAAAGAAGAGCCGGGACCAGAGGCCAACGGTGGGCCGAACTCCGAGATAACCTTCGCATAACGTCACGAAGGTGGAGAGCAGCATGACGTCATTCACCCCGAGGTGGTGTGGCTGCAATCGGAAGAAATCCAGGAACTCGCGGAAGAACTTGCTCACCAGGAGCTCGAAGCCACGTTGACAGTGGGTGAGGAACACCACGTGCTCGCCGGCCTTGGGCATGGGTGCGAGCTCGGGGCCGGGAACGCGGGTGTCGAGGTCCGCCGGGATCTTGCGCGACCGGCGGAGGAGAGCAATGTGCATCTCAGTCACATGAGAACCTTTCCACGAAACCCTCAGGCAGGCGGCGGCGGTGGCGGAGGTGTCGTCCCCCATGGAAGCGTCGGACTCCGTGGTGGGCGAGGAGGAAGAACACGACGATGAAGACGGCAGCGGCGGCGGGAACCGAGATTCGTGTCCACCAATGGTGACGGAGGAGAAGTGGTGGCGTTGGCGGCGAAGAGCGGCCGAAAGGTCGTCGACGGGGTGGATCTAAGCCTCGGCGGCGGCCGGAGCAGCAGCGGAGAGCACGATGTGGCGGCGGCAGAGACAGAGGAGGGAGGCTCAAGGAAGAAGATGAAGTGGACGGTGCGTGGCGCATCCCCACCCCTCGGGATATTTAAAGAGCCAGCAGGATGGTAGTGGGATCCGCTGTGCCGAATCGGTGGCCAGTGTGGCCGCGTGTATTTCCAGTGCATCACCAGTTCGGAACACAGAGGATCCGGCGGATGGGACCGGACATGTGCGCGTGGCTCGAGGCGGCGGTTATGACATGTCAAATCATGGCACGTCGTTCTGCATTCCACGGCGAATTCGAAGCAGCAAGTTTCGGTCGACATTCTACTCAAACTAACCGTTGGCTAGATCGGCTGAGAAGATCAAGAGCAATCGACAGATCAGCCGAGAAGATCAAGAGCAATCAGCAGGTCGCGAGAAATTGGTCAGTTGAGAGCAATTGGTCAGAAAATCAAGAGAAATCGGCAGATCGCAAGCAATCGGCCAGTTGAGAGCAATTGGTCAGAAAATCAAGAGCAATCAGCAGATCGCAAGCAATTGGCCAATTGAGAGCAATCGGTCAGAAAAGAAGATCCAAGATTTGCGAAGTATGGGAGGAACCTGTGCAGGCCCCGTTGCCATTCAGTTCGGCGGGACCTCCGCAGCTTCAGGGGCTACTATCGTGGGAATGACCCCGGGTAGGGTCACCCAAGAGAAACAATTCACCAAGGCAAAGATCACCGACCTGATGGTCGCCGATCTAATCAAGGCCGAGCTGATCAAGACTAAGCAAGTAGTGGGCCAAACTGATCAGGTCGGAGGCCGATTGCCCCAAAGAGAGTGCAATCGGCCTCACTTAGGATCATTTGGCCGAAGAGAATAGAGCAATATCCGACCAGAATCCTAGGTCGGACACTTGGTACAAGTTCATTCAATGCGCAATCCCTGAAGATCGGGGCTGTCAGAGGCGTGCGGTCTCCTCCAGCGCCGATCACGCGGACGGGCCGACGGGCCAAAGTCCCTAGCTCCACTGTTCATTGGAAAGGTCTACAAGATAGCGGCATGGTGAGCCGCAAGTCTACACCGGGTCATCCGGGAGAGCACGATGTGAGGACCCTAGCTTGTCTCAGACTGGCAGCTGGGCCCTCCCCTTTGTATATTTACCTTTGTACCCCGGTCTCGGCCTATAAGAGCCCCGGGTACCCCTCCTGCGTGAGGGACGAGGGAGCACTTATTGCAATTTCACCCACCAGAGAGAGAGCAAGGAGAGAGTTGTGCTTAGAGCCCTCTTCTCCTTCCTCTCAAACATCTCAAGGAGCATTCATTGTAGCTAGATTTATTGCATATAGCTAGCTCGGCAGGACTAGGGGTGTTATCTCTACGGAGAGCCCCGAACCTAGGTACATCACGGTGTCTCACTGTATGTTCCCACTCTCGATTCCGGCACCATCGACATAGTTCTCAGTTTGTTCCCCTCTTTAGCCATCCCCATGGCATCTGTCATTACATATCGACGACATGGATGTTGCATGGCAAAGTATCTCAGAAAGGCTATGGAAATGCCTTGATATGTAGGTATGGTGGCTGTTTTGAGGAAGATATAATGAGGCTTATGATGACAGAGCGTATCATGCCAAGGGTTTGGATGCACCGGAGAAGTTTGCACCGACTCTCAAGATGATAAAGGCCAATGCACGGTACCGAAGAGGCTAGCAACATATGGATGGTGGAAGTTCCAACAATCGAATACTCGCATTAGTCAAACAAACTCATTCACTTATTATTGGTAACTCTCTATCTAGTCAGAAGATTCACAAAGAGACAAGTACACATAGGAGGAGTGTATGGGGGTTTAGTTATCCTTGCGCATCCTCGACCCATGATAACATGAGCGTACTCTATATATTACAACCCCTCCAAAGTTTAGTTATCCATCTAGTAGCTAGAGTTCTCAACTAATTTTTGTAGTTTTTGAAAATAAGCACAATGAACCAAAATACGACACCTATCACTAATAGGCTTGAGCTCTCGGCACAAAGAAGTCCAAACATTAATCAAAACAATACCTCAACACTATTGCAAGTTACTATTAAACTTATAATACCAACCGCAATTACCTACTCAAAGTAAGACACACACTCAGTGCAACAGGCCAACTCTCTAAACAAGATAAGCATTGAAAACTCAAGAGAGGTCCAGAAGCAACAACCTAAATAAAAGCTCTTAAAGATAAACATGAAAGCAAGAGATAAACATGACAGCAGCTAGAAAAAGTAAAGAACACTCAACAAAGATAAACATGTAAACTATGACCATTCTAGGTGAAAGTGGGGTGTGTTTCTCTCCCAAACAAGGTATGCTAGGGTCCAACTTGTTATGAACGGCAAATAAACCTAAAACAAATTAAAAAGTAAAGAGAGAGACGCTCTAATCATAGCACATGACCTATGAAGTCATACATGTGGGACTAAACACCACATGGAGGAGGGGCGTGCGCCGACCATAGGGGGTGGGCCCCTCCCTTGGAGCATGGCCCAAGGGGGAGGCTCCCTCCTTCCCCTGATGGGCCCTATGAGGCCCATGTGCCTCTTAATTCATTATTTAACTATTTAAATCATATTTTTAATATTTAATTCATTAATTAAATACTAAAACATATCCAAATAATATTTTGAACAATTCAAAATCTCTAGAACCATTTATGGCCTCAATCGGAACAATTCCGGTGTTCTCCCTTATTTCACTGATGATCCCGAATCTATCCTTAATGCGTCAAATACACTTAAGCGTGACACCCTACGGTTCGGGAAGCAGCAGACATTATTAGACACTCTCTGATCAATGGCCATCATATGGGATCTGGTTACAATCCTTGATGGCCCCTGCGCTTCCATCGAATTAACTTCACCGTTGAACCGTTAACGTTGAGTCTTGATCCTTTTGTCATACGGTACTCTGTTTGTCCGAGGTTTGATCGTTGGTATCCTTATATCTAGTTCATCATCGTCTCTGACAAACATGTTTACTCGTTTGTGCGTATTACATCTCCGTGACCTAGTCACATGATTGCAATCTGTATGATGTATTATCACCGAGTGGGCCTAGAGTACCTATCGGTCACTCGAATGGACAAATCCCTCTTTGATCTATTTGCATACTCCTCAACATATCTACTTCGAAATACCAAAGATACACCTTTATGGTTACCATATTTCAGTGTAACGGTTAATGTACTCAAAGCATCCTGGTAGATAGCAATTATGTATGATCATCATGGTCTAAAGGATCGGGTCACTACGTTATTAAGTTATCGCAATGTTGAACTATGTGACTGTATCACATTGCAACACTCTAGGTGGGTGTATGTCCATCATATCATTCTCCCAATAACATGACTCCATTGTCAACAGGCGTATTTGTCTCATGATCAGGAAACCTTGATCATCAATTGCCCAATGGACTAGTATACTAGAGTTAACTAGGGACCTGGTTGTTTGTATACCACACGTGTATTAATGTTTTCCCTTAATACAGTTATTGCACAGTATAAAACTTATTATGAACTAATGGAATATTCCAATGAACATACTTTATTATTTGCCTCTAGGGCACATTCCCAACACCGTGGGGGGCCACCCCCTAGCCAAGCGACCTCCTGGCGCGGCCATGGGGTGGCCGCGCCACATGGCCGCTGATACGTCCCAAACGTATCTATAATTTTTTTCTTGTTCCATGCCTATATAGGTGATATTGCTATGTGTTTTACTACAATTTCGTACCTTTTTACACATATTTGGACTAACCTACTAACTCAGTGCACCAAGTGCCGGTTTCTGTCTGTTGATGTCTGTAAATTATAGGTTTATACCTATGTTTACAGTGCTCAGAAAATTCCATAAAAATATATAAGAAATCAGTGTTCCAGAAGACTCTGGAAGCCCGAAGGAGAGCCGGAGGAGGGTCACGCCCCCCCTCACAGGCGGCCAAGGGACGTGGCCCCACCCTAGGCCGCGCCAATAGGCCACCTGGAGGGGTGGAACCCCCCTGGTGCCCTCTAATACATCCCAAATATATCTACAATTTCTTCTTATTCCATGCTTATATGGGTTGCTATGTGTTTTTCTACAATTTCTTATCTTTTTACACATATTTGGACTAACCTACTAACTTAGTGCACCCAGTTCTTGTTTCTGTCTGCCGATGTCTGTGAATTGCAGGGTTATACCCATATTTATAGTGCTCGGAAAATTCCATAAAAAATATATAAAAAATTAGCATTCCAGAAGACTCCGGAAGCTCGAAGGAGAGCCAGAGGGGGCCACCCAACTCCTAGGGGGCCAGCGGGTGCGGCCCCACCCCAGGCCGCCTGGAGGGGTGGGACCCCCCTGGTGCCCTCCTTTGGCCTATATTACCTCCTCGACACAAAAACCCAGGAAGCAAACCCCGTATCGCGAAATTCACCACTGTTCCGCTGCCGCCGCGATCCTGAGATCGGGATCGCTAGAAGACCTTGTCTCGGCACCTTGATGGAGGGAGGGTCAATCTCCGAGAGCTTCTCCACCACCATGAGCGCTTCCCGGATGTGTCGTGTGTAGTTGACGAGGGGGTGACCCCACGACTCCTATGAATGAGCCTACCCGGTGTACCAGAAGACAGAAGGCCCCCAAAGATGCCGCCTGAGCCCAGCCTTAGCCCACTAGTGGCACCGACGTAGGAGTCCGCGAGTCACAAGGAAGGTGCAAACTTGCCGTACGGAACAAGATCATGGTTAGGAAACCTCATATGTAATCACGACGGACTCCCCGAGACCTAGTCTAGTATATAAGGGCTAGGAGGGGAGACATCGAGATCAAGCAATACACAATCTGTAACCTAGCCTTGTGCGGACTAGCCTCGTCTTCCCTGTAATCGCCATCTCCAATCAATAATATCGAGCAGGAACGTATCCTCCTGTTAGCCGACGAGCTTATCGTCCAACCTGTGCCTCTCATGACTAACCCAGGGTCCCTGACCATGGGATTTGTCGGGGCACATCCCCGTCAATTGGCGCCGTCTGTGGGAACTACACAGGTTGGAATTACGATCTCGGCGGTTCCGTCTCCAGCAAGCCGTAACTCAAGGGCAAGAACCAGATGCAATCTACCTGAGGAACTCAAGATCACGGCGAACATCTCTGCCGCCCCGGCAAGATCGCTCAGCCTGCAGCCGTGTCAAGATCAATACTACAGCGGCAACCGAGCCCACCGCCAGCGAAGGAGAACTCGACGACCCAAAAGAAAGGCGCAAGGGTTCTACACGGAGACCCCGATCGACGAACTACAACATGAAGAAGAGGACTTGCTGGCCACTCAACGTCCCACCGCCACCCGGGCACCCGCCGCACAACAAGACACTGACTCCGAGCTCGAGATCAGCCACCGCCAAGATCATCGCCAACAAGGAAGAAATCGACGACCCAGAAGGTAGGCGCGAGGATCCTACGAAGCGACTCCACCCGACGAGTCGAACTATACAGCCACACGATCTCCGATCACTCGACGACCCGCTGCCGCGCGGACAGCCACCAGCCGCTAGGGCAGCGACTCCGAGACTCGGACCGGCGAATACTACGACCCAGATCGAAGGCCAGATGAATTCGCCAATCTCATAAGGAACCAGAATCTAAGTGTAGGGATCGAAGTCGACCCGCGAGCTCACGAGCACCCAGTGGACCACGCGCTATTCTTCCAAATCTCAAGGAGGAAATGGCACGCCGGATCTAGCAAGCTCACGGTCAGGGAACAGCTAGAAGGACCATGCACGATCCACTGCTTCGAAGACAGTTGGGGAAACATCAGATCAAGCCACACTCTGGGAGACTGCCGCCTGTTCAATGAACTCGCCGACAGCCTCAAGGAGGAACAACAGCAAGAAGCCAAGCGCGCCCGACGATCCGAGCAGTCGCCCACTCAAGGACAGGTGTACACGATCCAAGAAGGCAAGGTATCGCAAGCCCAACAGGACGCCTACACCCTGCAGGCTAGAGCAGCCGAGAATCTTAACGCAATCGAAGTCTACCAGCTACACGACGCAGAAACCAGCATCACGTTCTCCCTGAGCGACCACCCGCATGCAGTCCCAAGGCCAGGGCACGCGCCCCTGGTCCTCGACGCTCAAATCGGAGGGTACGACATGGACAGAATCTTCATGGACGGAGGCAGCAGCATGAACATAATCTTCGTCAGCACCCTGCGGAAGATGCTGATCCCTCGATCAGTATGGAAGAAATCAAGCACCGTGTTATACGGAGTAGTCCCAGGAGAAGCAGCTACCTCCCTTGGATTAATCGAGCTCAAAGTCGTCTTCGGCAACAGACGCAATTTCGCGAGACGCACCCTCGAGTTCGAAGTACTCGATTGGCAATCACAGTATAACGCCATATTGGGACGTCCAGCGTTCGCACAATTCATGGCGATTCCGCACTACGCTTACCACAAACTCAAGATTCCAGGATTCTCAGGCGTCATCACAGTCAACGGGAGCTTCATCAAGTCAGAAAAATGTGACCGCGATTTCCACAAAGTCTCTGACACCTTCGGAGCCGAGCAAGAACTCACAGAAATAGCCATGGCGACAGACAAGAGTATCTTTCCGCTAGCAAGCCGAAGCGAGTCAAAAGAGTATGGACGGGACTTCAAGATCGACAGCGACACGGTCACCCACCAGGTGCACCCGACAGACCCAGAAAAAACAGTCCGCGTGTACGCCCACCTCCCGGAAGAGCAAGCGACGGCCCTCATCACTTTCCTCCGCGAAGAATGGGAAATCTTTGCCTGGTGCCCAGCCGACATGCCAGGACTACCGCGCGAGTTCACAGAGCACGCGTTGCGCATCAAGCCAAACACCAAGCCAGTGAAGCAGGCGCTACGAAGATTCTCAGAACCCAAACGCAGAGAAATCGGGGAGGAAGTCAACCGACTACTCGACGCCCAATTCATTCGAGAGACGAAGAAAACCACTTGGGTCGCCAACCCTGTGCTGGTCCCCAAGAAAGACACGGATGTACTGCAAATGTGCGTCGACTACGGGCCAATCAACAAACACTGCCCAACGGATCACTTTCCCCTGCCAAGAATCGACCAGATAATCGACTCGACAGCAGGATGCGATCTACTATCGTTCCTCGACGCCTACTCAGGATACAATCAGATCAGGTTGAAGGAAGAAGACGAAGAGCATACGTCATTCATCACCCCTTACGGCGTATTCTGCTACAGAACAATGCCTTTCGGACTCAAGAACGCAGGTGCTACATACCAGCGAATGATGCAAGCATGCTTAAAAGAGAAAATCGGAAGAAATGTACAGGTCTACGTGGATGACATCGTCATCAAAACCTACAGCGCAAACACACTACTCGACGACCTGTGTGAGACCTTCGCAGCACTCAACAAATACAGAATCAAACTCAACCCGAAGAAGTGCGCGTTCGGCGTCCCAGCCGGGAAGCTGCTCGGGTACATGGTCTCTGCTCGAGGAATCAAAGCGAACCCCGAGAAAGTTCAAGCAATCGCCAGGATGCAGGAACCAACCAACATCACAGGAGTGCAGCAGCTCACTGGAAGACTCGCAGCCCTGAGTCGTTTCATCAGCAGATTGGGAGAGCGCACGTTGCCATTCTACCAGTTGCTGAGAAAAGGAGAGAAATTCGAGTGGACTGCAGAAGCCCGCAAAGCATTCGCGGACCTGAAGAAGACACTGTCGACCCCGCCGACCCTGGCGGTCCCCAAAGAAAAAGAACAACTATACCTCTACGTAGAAGCAAGCAACAGCGTTGTAAGCACAGTACTCGTCGTCGAGCGCACAGAGGAAGGAAGATCCAGAGCATACAGAGGCCCATCTACTACCTCAGCATGCTCTTGACAAAATCCCAGCAGCGGTACCCGCACTACCAGAAGCTACTACTGGCCATCATCACGGCCTCAAGAAATGTGTCGCACTACTTCGACGAGCACCCCATCACAATCGTGAGTAGCGCACCACTCGCAGACATTCTCAACTACCCCGGAGCAACTGGGCGAGTCGCCGAGTGGAACATTGAGCTCAGTCCGCGGGACCTACAATTCAAACACCCGACAGCAATCAAGGCCCAAGTACTCCTAGATTTTCTGGTCGAGTGGACGGAGGTCTAGACACCAGGCCTAAGCAGGGAGCCGGAGCAGGAGTCGTTCTGGTCTCCCCCAAAGGAACCAAACTCAAATACAACCTCGAGATCAACTTCAGCCACGCCTCCAACAACGAAGCCGAATACGAGGCACTACTCTATGGCATGCGTATGGCCAAAACATGCGGTGCCACTCGCATCGTAATCTACGGAGACTCCAACCTCGTCGTCCAGCAGGCGATGAAAGACTGCAATGCAGTAGCCGACAACATGGCGGCCTATCAGAAGCTCTACAACGCACTTGAAGGAAGTTTCGACGGCTGTGAGCTCAATTATATCCCCAGAGCAAACAACACAGAAGCCGACGAACTCGCAAACATCGGCTCGACTCGAGGACCAGTACCACTCGGCGTCTTCCTTGAAAGCATCAGCCAGCGATCCATCAAGGAGAAACCAGCAGCACCAGAGGTAGTTGTAGATGATGACACCACAGAGCCAGCACAAGTGGCATCAGCAAGTCCATCTCAAGGCAACAGCAGCCAAGAGTTCAAACCTACGGATTCAACATCACTTGAAGGACCAACATGGACAAGACTGTTCCTCCGATTCCTAATCGAAGGCACACTACCGCAAGACGTCTCAGAAGCTCGATGCATCAGCCGCCGATCCAAGGCATTCACAGTCATCAACAGACAGTTATACAAGTGAAGCATCACCCAGATACTCCAGAAGTGCATCGATGAAGAAGACGGCAAAGTCCTACTACTCGAAATCCACGAGGGCACCTGCGGGCACCACGCGAGCAGCCGAGCACTCGTATCTAAAGCGTTCCGAGCAGGTTTCTACTGGCCCACTGCGATGAAAAACGCAGAAGACATCGTACGACGCTGCATCGCCTGTCAAAAATTCGCCAGCAGGTCGCACGCCCCAGCCTCAGAACTCAAGACAATACCACTATCATGGCCCTTCGCCACCTGGGGACTCGACATGGTGGACCCACTGAAGAAATCATCAAAGGGAGGAAGAACTCACCTGCTAGTAGCAGTCGACAAGTTCACCAAATGGATCGAAGCAGTGCCCATCACCAGCTCCACAGCCCTCACGGCGGTGAACTTCATCAAATCAATCATCTTCAGGTTCGGGGTGCCACACAACATCATCACGGACAATGGCACAAACTTCACAGCAGCAGAATTCTAGAACTTCTGCGAAGAACTGGGCATCAAAATCAACTATGCATAAGTCACACACCCACAATCCAACGGCCAGGTGGAAAAAGAAAACGGCCTAGTATGCGGAGGACTCAAAAAGCGGCTCCTCGCACCACTCGAGCAGGCCGCGGGCAACTGGGTAGAAGAACTCCCTGCCGTACTATGGAGCCTACGCACCACCCCGAATACTGCAACCCAGTACACACCTTTCTTTATGGTGTACGGGTCGGAGGCGGTGCTACCACATGACCTCAAATTTGGGGCACCCCGGATCTCAGGGTACGAAGAAGAGGAAGCAGAAGAAGCGCTGCAAGATGACAAAGACACAGCAGACGAAGCAAGGGACACAGCCCTAGCAAAGTCAGAGGGATACCAGGAAAAACTGCGCACTTACCAAAGCAGTCGCCTGCGCACCAGAACCTTCAATAAGGGCGACCTTGTCCTACGGCTCATACAAGAGAAAGTTCACAAGCTTTCCCCCCAATGGGAAGGACCGTTCATAATCACAGAAGTCATAGGAGGAGGCGCCTATAGACTGAAGAACCCGAAGACTGACGAGGACGTGGGAAATCCATGGAACGTAGCGAACCTACGCCTGTACTACCCATAGTCTCCACCAGTCATGCTCATCTGGCAGCTCATGTAAACCTTCGATGCAATAAAATGATGTTGCCCAAATCCTACCACAACAAAGCACTCGGGGGCTCGAGCACAAAAACTCCCCCCGAGAGACGCTATCGTCGCAATCGCGATCTCTTACCAAAGCACTCAGGGGCTCGAGCACAAAGACTCCCCCTGAGAGACGCTATCGTCGCAATCGCGATCTCTTACCAAAGCACTCGGGGGCTCGAGCACAAAAACTCCCCCCGAGAGACGCTATCGTCGCAATCACGATCTCTCACAAAAGCACTCGGGGGCTCGAGCACAAAAACTCCCCCCGAGAGACGCTATCGTCACAATCGCGATCTCTCACAAAAGCACTTGGGGGCTCGAGCACAAAAACCCCCCGAGAGACGCTATCGCCGCAATCGCGATCTTTCTCAAAAGCACTCGGGGGCTCGGTTGCAAAATCTCCTCCCGAGAGACATCGTCATAGCTCACGCAGCCCAAAGCTCAAAAGGGACCAAGCAAAAACCCATCGACAAGCGTCACCCGTTGAACTCTGTCCGGAATCAAAGGGAAAGACACGGCTACAACTAGATGGAACACCCTGTACTCTGAAGAAATACGGAAGGAGCGCAGGACGCAGACAAATATTTAAGTCTTCACCCAATCGCCAACGATCACCTAAAGACTTGGGGGCTACTCCCATCGGGAGCGCTGTCGCACACCCGATAAAAGACAGGAAATAATGGAAGAATGACAAAGGAAACAGATCTCAGCCTACGTTCGACTCTTCGACTCAAACGTAGACTCGGGGGCTACTCCCATCGGGAGCGCTGTCGCGCACCCGATAGAACCCACAAAGCGAAGTTCTAATGGACTTGAAGACAGCTTTCGATCGCCAAGGACTCGAAGACAACTCTCGTTTGCAAAGGACTCGAAGACAGATTCCATTACAAAGCCTCAAGCACAGTTCGCATTACAAGGACCCGAAGATCATTCTTAGTACAAAAGATTCGAAAGTACATTGGATACAAGGCAGCTCTGATTGCTCGAAGGCACAAGTAGCCAATAAAGCCTACAGCATCATTCACCCAAGGAATTGTGACTTCTACATGAGTGCCCATGCTGGGATGATTGGCACCAAGACAGCGAGCATCATCACAGAGAAAGGAGGAGTCGAAGCAGCAAGCTCATGATGTCAATGGCATAACAAAAGGTGAAGCTCGACTTATTTGCGGAGCAGTCGAAGACGATACTCCACCAGCTTCTTCTCCTGCTCCACCAGCTTCTTCTCCAGCTCCACCCGAGCTGCCGGCGAAGATGACGCTGCCGCCTCCAGTTCTACAAGGTCGCCTGGCGCGCCCGCTTGACTGGTGGTTTGACGTCGAGATCCTCTTCAGAACCGGAGGGGGAAGCAGTTGAAGACGGCTCCGCATCAGCACCCGAAGAGTCACCGGAGGAGGAAACATTTGAAGACGCAAACGAAGGACTCCTCGACCTGTCAGAACCATCACTGCCTGTCTCCGGCCAGTACGGATCCATGCGGTTGCCGCTCGGGTCAAAAGCGCGGATGACAAGAGTGTCTTTACCATAAAAACGGCAACAAAGAGTGTCACCATCACGCAATTTCAACTGACGAGCAAAGGATTTCTAGCCAAAGCCAAGAAAAATCAAGCAGGAACTATGGATCTCCAACTTAACATAAGAAGGAGATCGAGCGCACCCCTGAAGACGAAGCAGCAAGCCGTCAAGGCCACGCGCAGAAACAATGGCAGCAAATGCAGAAGGAAGAAGAATACGAGCAGCGCCCCAGCCACGAACGTGCAGGAGAAAGTCATAACACCAAACACCCTCCTCCAAGGTAGAGGAGGAAGGCACCAACGCTGCACCATGACGACCACCGCGAGAAGAGCGCGGAGTACGACCACCACGGCCGCGGCGAGCACGACCACGGCCAGTCATACCAGCTCCACGCTTGGGCTCCATGAGAAGAGGAGGAGAAAGAGAAGTAAGATGAGCGGAGGACGAATACCGCTGCTAGAAGAAAAAAAGGGGCCCATTTATAGCACAAACCCCAAATAGAAGCCCAGACGACGGGAGCCACTAATTCAAAGACCAAGCACGCCCGGCGATTCGAAGTTCGAGACAAAGATGCCTTCACACGGGAGGCACAGCGCGCTGGACGCGTCAAATCTCGCGTGTTTTCAATACGTGCATCGATAACTCAACAGGCGGCTGCAGCACGCCACCAAAAGCCATCATTATGACCGGTCATGCAGACATGACGGTTAGCAGCCAGAGCATCTTTTTGACGGTCCTCCAGCAAGGACATAGTGATCTTCACCAAACAAGAGGTAAATTAAAGAGGTTGTCAGCAGAAGAGGCAGCTTGCAAGCACCGTTTTTTGCATAGATTAAATACATTTTTCAAATATATCTAGCTCCCATCGGGAGTGTATCCATCCATGAGATTTTTCGGGTGCTCCCTCACCCAGAAGTAAAAACGTGCTTGAGTGATTACTCGCACCCATAAGAGTTTTCGGGTGCTCCCTTACCCAACAGTAAAAACATGCTCAAATGATTACTCGCACCCATGAGAGTTTCGGGTGCTCCCTCACCATGACGTAAAGATGAACAGACCTGCACTCACCAGCTCGAGCGGTCCTGGAGTATCGGGTGCTCCCTCACCCTGAGAGAAAAAGTGATATTCGAATGATTACTCGCAAAACTCTATATACTCAAACACTCGACGACTTCCCGAGCAAATAACCCTCTACATCACTCTTCGCCCGAGCACTCGGAGAAGCTCCACGAGTGACTGCTAAAACCGCCCACTTGATTGTTTATTCCAAGTGGGTGCATTATCTACTAGGCTCCGCGCCTCAATACAAATACATATTCCTGGAACACGATACACTATGCCCAGATGCCACGCAAGCTTAGCGTGTAGGTAAGACCCCGCTGCGAAGATAGGCCGGGCTGGGACTTGCCGAAGAGCGATTTCACTCCCAACCTTTTCCATGCGCATGCATGATAGAAAAAGCCGGGCGGACGCGCCTAGACTACGAACTTTACTGGCGGCAATTGATCACTGTAAGACCTGCAGCGACATGACTTTTGCTAGACACCAGTGTTCCAAGCTCATGTCGAGGGACATGGGTTTGATTGGGCTACTGCGGTTTTTGCCACTAGTGCAATTCACCAAGGCTCGACCAGTCGACACCTTGGGCCCTTTCAGCTTAGCATCCCTTGAAACAGGATTTGTCATGGCCCCAGACTGCCAGCGACCCACGGTTGAACCGTGCATACATCAAAACGACGCTAGAGTGGATTCGAGTCCCTGCGCGCCTCTTTGAGTCCCCCATGCACTCGGGGGCTACTGAAGAGGGGGTGACCCCACGACTCCTATGAATGAGCCTACCCGGTGTACCAGAAGACAGAAGGCCCCCAAAGATGCCGCCTGGGCCCAGCCTGGGCCCACTAGTGGCACCAACGTAGGAGTCCGCGAGTCATAAGGAAGGTGCAAACTTGCCGTACGAAACAAGATCATGGTTAGGAAACCTCATCTATAATCAGGACGGACTCCCCGAGACCTAGTCTAGTATATAAGGGCTAGGAGGGGAGACGTCGAGATCAAGCAATACACAATCTGTAACCTAGCCTTGTGCGCACTAGCCTCGGCTTCCCTGTAATCGCCATCTCCAATCAATAATATCGAGCAGGAACGTATCCTCCTGTTAGCCGACGAGGTTGAGTTGCCATGTTAACAACCTTTGTTGATCACTTGTAGCTAAACAACTTGAACCACCGTAAACGTGCGGTATTCGTCGTGTGTGACCGATACCCCACTTAAACTGTTAGTAACCGTTCTCGACGATAGATCCGTATCGCGTTGTCGTGCTATGTGTTTCCTTCTTGATCATGTGATGCTTCGTAGTAATAGATGCTTGCTCGTTGATTGCTTTCCAGTGTTTTCCGTCTTGTGTGCTTCCGCGGGTACCTCTCGGAGACGTTGCGAGTGTGCGATCGACTACACCTTCGGAACCTGACTTATCAACAGGCAAGGACTATACATTCTTATGATCCATTCTATTTCAACCAGCGGTTTGCATGCTAGTCTAGGTTAGGTTCGATGTTTGTTCCTACCACATGTTTACAGCCTCTTTCAAACCGATACAGCCATGTCCCCTCCCAGAAAACCTTGTACTGCTATGTTACTATTGCTCGTTGCTCAGCCCCTGCTGAGTATGCATGCTTAGGATGCTACGATGTTACCCTTTTACTCCTTGGTTTAGGATATCACATTATTATATTGTTGTTGATGATATGATTATTATAATGTTGACTATATTCGACGAAGGATGGAAGGTCTAGGATATCCCGCCCCGACGCTTTGTTCCATTCGAGTCACCTAGGATCCGAGTTCCGGGTATTGGTTTTAAGACTGAGCGTACCTAACCGCGTGTGGGATTTTATGGGGTCCCCTTTTCTTACCTACCTAGCTTCAAGCATTTATAGTGGTGGCCCAAGCTGATTTACCATTTGAAACCGTGTGTGTGCTGGTCAGCTGCCAGTAGTTTTTAAACCAACCCGTACCAGTGAGGACATGGTTCCTTGTTGGTCCACCTTTGACCGGCGAGGGCCCGAGGCCTCACGTGAGGCATCTCGGTAACCCAAACCCTGTTGAGACGGAAGAGTCCGATCCGAGAGCGTGGCCAGCTTTTGGATTGGGTGTCGACTCCCCGGGAGCCACCCGGATTTGTTTGTTGTTAGTTAGAGGGACCTGTCGTTTCGGATCTCTTGGAACTAAATCATAAAATGGTTGCCTGTGATGGGTAGCAATTGAGAGAGATGGGCGTGCGTGCGGAGCCTTGTAATGGGTAGTTGGTACACCCCTGCAGGGTTAAATCTTTCAGAGAAGCCGTGTCCACAGTTATGGACGACTTCAGACCTACTCCTTGTTCATAGACAACAAAAACTGAGATAATCTTAATATAACTTGATCAACGTGTGTGTGTGCCTTGAATGCTTCTTCTTCGTCGAGATGCGAAGAGGAGGACAAGGATAGGATAGGTGTTATGTTTGCGTAGTAGCTGATAGCAAGACTTGTTGGAGGCGATTCCTCATCGAATGCTTGGCTTCTTATCTTCCTCTCTAGATCGTTAGCCACTTCATAAATGCTAGTGTGGCAGCAACCTCACCACTTACCCTATCCTTACCGTAAACTACTAGTTGTCCTAGAATGACGAGTGATGAAGTCATTGCTGGGTCAGATGACCACTAAAGTTGGATGCTGAGTACCTCTGTACTCATGATACTACCCCCAAACTCTTTTCAAGGTTCTTGATCGACAACAGGTATGGTGATCGACGTTTCACGTGGAGACTCGATGACGACTAGTTAGGTGGATCCCGGCGGAGGGCCTGGACCCGTGTGGTTATGGGATCGATGCTTTTCTCTTTGCCACTAGGCAGTTGATTGTAGTCTGTACTCAGACATGTACCTTCCGTTGTTGTATTGTAATTGAGGCAGTTGTATGCCGATTGTATGAGATGTTGTATCCTTGTATCTGTAATGTTGTGATATCATGTTGGAAATCCGGGGCATATGGCTATGTCATATGTCGCGGTGGGACCGATATGTGCTTCGTCCCCGGATCTGGATGGAAACATCTAGATCTAGAACAGTACCGCATATCGGGCCTTACAATGTCAAAACTGTTATAATAGAAAGCAAGTCAAATATAGAGGATGACACTACAGCCTTGTAGGGACCCGGAATATGCATATGTAATTCCTGTCACAGTTCAATCATATGGAGAGCCGAGAGCCGTACCCACTTGTCTAAGCAGACAAGGCCAAGCACAGAACACTCTCGGAAAGCATCGAATGTGACGGGCATCCCATCCAGGCCGGATGATCAACTGGGGTGGGTCCTCATTGTCTGCTCACAAGTCTAAATGATTATGGGTAATTGATGGCATGGAAATGATAATGGCTTCTCGACCTTCGTTGGTTACCCAAAGTGGAAGGTAAGATGTAGGATAGCAGCAAATTTCCCCTATGTGGAGGATAGGGTTTGTCTCCCGTAGGACTCCGGAAATGATAAGTAGGTGTCAGTGGCGCACCTGACGTGGACCTGCACACGATACAATTAACATTGATCCCAACGAAGTTCAGAGAGGTTGTCAATCTCTCTGGTCTTGCTATTTACAAAGGATCAAACACACAAGGGATAATGATAATGATAGCAACTGAAAGTAAATACGGAAAAGGAAATAGGCTTGTAAACAATGATGTGAATATGGACGGGGTCCCGTGATGTTCACTAGTGATGTCTCTCTCCCAAAAGACGATAAATGCTATGCGAGGTAAACAAATTACAGATGGGAAATTGACAGGATTATAAACGCACCGCAATGCTAACTATGCTACAAAAGAAAGGAAGAGGCTCATAAGCATGGGCAGTACGCCAAAATAAGTAGACCGAAATCCAACTGCATCTACTACTAATCATCCACCTTGAGATATCTATCCAGAACATCTCGCTGGTATTAAGTTGTGAGCCCCACCCAAAGTGTAAACCCAAAGCAACAGACAAGTGCATTAAAAAGAACTTTGCGTAAAGTAAACAATCCTTGCAACCGTGGTTACAAGCACCGTTGTTTTCCCCCTTGTGGCCACATCACATCCCCTAGACTCATGTTTCTGTCACTCAAGCGTGTCATCAGGGGGCATGTACCCACAATCGAGCATAATGTTCCCTCTTGGAGTTACTACCCACCACTTGGCCAAAGAAATAAACAGCAACGAAGAACATGCAAGAATTACTTAGGAACAAAAAATATAAGAGATAAAAACCAAATATATTACTCTATCACGATCTGAACATAATCTCATAATCCACCAGATCCCATCAAACTCAACATAGCAACAGTAGAAGAATTACATATGTGCCTCGATCATGTAGGGCAGCTCATGAGGTCTAAACCATGAAGAACAAATAGGGGAGGAGAACATCACATAGCTACTGATCACGGACCCATGGTCCAAGGTAGACTACTCACGGCACATCCGAGAAGCGTCCGTGGTGGAGGAGAAGCTCACGGAGGTCGATCCTCCCTCCGGCAGGGTGCCGGGAATGGTCCTGACGGTGCTACCGATCTTGGAAGCGCGGCGGCGGTGGAACAGAGGCAAGATTGCGAAATAGGGTTATTTCTTCATAAGTTACCCATGAAGGAGAATAAATAGGAGAAGGGGGGCAGACAGGGGGGCCACCAGGGGTCCAGGCGCCCCCTGGCCCTCCTTCGGGGTTCTGGAGGCTTCCGACACGCTGATTTTTTATCTAATTTTCTCCGGATTTTTGGAGCACTTTTTATATGGGGAAAATGAAATAAAAAAACAGCCGAAAACAGGAACAGGCACTGGGGTGCACTGAGTTAGTAGGTTAGTCCAAATATGATCAAAAATGTATGAAAGTGTATCTAGATCATATAAATATCACACAAAACATTCATGGAGCGAGCAGAAATTATCGATACGTTTGAGACGTATCAACATCCCCAAGCTTAATTCTTGCTCGTCCTCGAGTAGGTAAATGATAACAGGCATAATTTATGTGGTGACACGCTAGCAACCATATAAGAACTTTGAAAAGTAAAGCAATCAAGGTATGTGATTCAATCCAAGTCATAACATGCAAGAGTCTATATTACCATTGAAACAAGTAACAAAAGAACATTAGGTGCAAGAGCTCTCGCTGTTCGTGACCCGAATGTCTCCAAATGGTGTTTGCATGCAAGAAGGGGGATAGGGAATACGAGAATAAAAGTTATTTTTGTTGAGAAATCAATCTACTAAAGTTTCACACTTGGTCTTCTTTGGAATGTTATCTTGACTCATCCCTAGACCACTAGCCAGGTACAAGTCAATTTGATCCACTCCTTTTCGATATTTTGTGCACTCATGCAATGGATGAGCGTGGGCACGAGAGTTGACACTTAGGATGGCAAAGAGAGAATATGGTGGAGGACTAAGACAAAAAGGGTGAGAAAGGCTCACATCAATGAGGACAATCATAGGCGAGAAGGCCAAATGATAGATATGATGTGAGGAGTAGGGATTGTCATGCAACGGATGCACATATGAGCTGAAAAGCTCTCCAATGGAACTAGTGGGGGTGCATCTAACTTGCTCGCTCATAAAGACCTAGAGCTCTTTTGAGGAGGCTCATCCTTGTAATATGCAAGCCAAGTTCTATAGTGTGAAGGTCCCCACATAGCTATATGCATGATCATATCTATGGAGTACTAGGATAAGAGGGAGTACTAGTGTGGATCTTTCAAAAGGATAGTAGTGTTGCCCCTTTCTCTCTTTTTATTTCTTTTTTCTATTTTTTCTATTTTTTGTATTTTTTTGGTGGCCTCAATGGCTCTTTCTATTTAACTCTCATTTGTCCTCCTTGGGATCTTTTGTTTTGTCCACTTTGGGATCTTTTCCTCACTTAAGGGCAACACTTACAAGAGGGTATAGAAGATCTTTCACACTTTACAAGGTACTCAAATCATAAAGAAGATGTAGCTATCATGATGTATGCAATGTATGCCGCTGCCAGTTTAGCAGGAACATGTATGACATGAAGATCAAGTCATGAAGAGGTGGATGTTGCATGGCAATATATCTCGGATAGGCTTTGGAAATGCCTTGATAGGTAGGTATGGTGGCTGTTTTGAGGAAAGATATAAGGAGGTTTAGGATGACAGAGAGTATCATGCCAAGGGTTTGGATGTACCGGCGAAGGTGGACGCCAACTCTCGGAGTGAGAAGGAGGCAATGCACGGCACAGGACAGGCTACAAATATGAGGAGGTGGAAGTGTCAACTTTCAATACTCACATTAGTCCGAAGAACTCATGCACTTATTATCGGTAACTCTCAATCTAATCAGGAGGTTCACAAAGAGACAAGTACCCCGAGGAGGAGTGTATGGGGGTTTGGTTATCCTTGCGCATCCTCGACTCATGGTACGTGAGTATACTCTAATATTCGATCCCTCCAAAGATTAGCGATCCATCTAGTAGCTAGAGTTCTCAACTAGTTTTGTAGGTTTTGAAAATAAACACGGATTTCCCAAAATACGACACCTATCACTAATAGGCTAGAGCTCTTGACACCAAAAGTTCAAACATTACTCACATCAATACCACAAAACTATTGCAAGTTACTACTAAAATTAAATAGCAACCTCAATTACCTACTCTCAAGACAAGACACAACTCAGTGCAACAGCCAACTCTCTTAACAAGATAAATATGAAAACTAAAGAGAGTTCCAGCAACAAACTAAACAAAATCCAAGGCTCTTGCTAAAGACAAACTAAGACAAAAACTAAACATGGCAATAGCTACGAAAAGATAAAGAACACACAACAGCAAAAAGATAGGCATGAAGAATCCTATGATGTGTTCTAGATTTTGAAAGTGGAGCGTGTTTCTCTCCCACAAAAAGTAAGATGGGGTCTAACTTGTTATGAACAGCAAGCAAATCTAAATAAAACAAAAAATAAAACCTAAGAGAAATACGCTCCAAGCATAGCACATAATGCATGAAGTGATAAAAATATAGTGAGACGAAGGACGAACTGATGATTGTTGATGGAGAAGGAGATGCACAGGGGCATCCCCAAGCTTAGACGCTTGAGTCTCCTTGAATATTTATTGGGGATGCATGGGGGCATCCCCAAGCTTGAGCACTTTACACTCCCGAATCTTCTTTCATCATCTTCCATCGCACACTTGAAAACTCCCTTCATACATAACTCATCATAAGCTGATTAGAGAGGTTATTACCCTTAATAAATAATTTTCCCCACTGGATATAAAGATATTCTTGAAGAGCTACTGTTTCTCAAGATTGCCAAAAGGTTTTTTCAAACAAAAAGCAAGCTTAAGGTTTGCAAAAGTTAGGAGAGACAAAACGTGGAAGAATCTGTGAAAAACAGAACAACAGGTAGTTAACATTTTTTTAGGGGCACTTATGCAACTCAAATCAAAATAATCAGAACATACGAAAGTTCCGTGATTGTATAGAGCACGTTATGTAAACAATTCAGCTCAAAAAGATGAACTGGTGATTTGATCCGATTTTTTCCATCACGAAGACAGAATCTGTTTTCTGGACAGCATGTCACAACTTTCACTTCCCTTGTCATATGAGGCTATAACTTGGCACAAAGCTTGAAAATAAAGATACAATGATGTTGCTACAGTAGTAACAATCATCAAGACCACTAAAAACAGAAGTAAAAACATCTTGGGTTGCCTCCCAACAAGCGCTTTGTTTTACGCCTTTAAGCTAGGAATAAGGCAAAAGAAGGATCAAAGGTCTCCAAGATCGTCGGAATCGTATAAACCTTCAAATTGATTTTCAATAAGCTCATTCTTCTTCTTCCTAGGAAAAATTACTTACCTTTTGCCTTACCACGTAAGCGTATGAACCCGTTACCAACATCAATGAAGCCTTTCATGGCTCGGAGGAAGTTCCTTCCAAGCACAATGTTGCTTTGGTTTGGCTCCATGACGAAGAAATCCATCGGTGCAATCCTATGAAGGAATGTAACTTGGACTTATTTCACCTTTCCTTTAACCTCTGAAATATCTCCATTAGCATGTTCATGATAAGATGAAAATTTATCCATATCTAGTTTCAAAGAATCATAAAATAATTTTGGCATAGTAGAAACCATGGATCCAATGTCACAAAAAGCAAGGAAGTCTTGGTTAGAGATGCTAATCCTAACAAAGGGCTCCCAATCATCATGTATCTCCAACATTTCTTTCTTGTTGGACTTATGTTTTTCTACTTCCCTCAAATCTACAGCATCCATCCTCTTTTCAATAGTGGGAAGTCTATCTATAACAGTATCAATACTACGATCATAAACAAAATATCAATACTAGCTTCATCACACTCTAAGAAGTATCCTTCAGCTATAATATCAAGAGAGTGTTTACACCACTTAAAAATACCATGGTAAAAATTTCTAAGAAAAATTTTTATAGGTATCCAAGGCATAATTCTTTTATGTGCTTCAGAAATTTTGTCCCATGCCTTCTTCATATTTTCTCCATCCCTTTGACGGAAATCGAGAACTTCTGATTCCCGCAAAGCACCAAGTCCGAACATATTCGTCTAAACAAGGAGGACTACCAACAGCAAGATAAATAATTTTTTGTGATTTTTTATATAAGACACAAAGATAAAAACAGAAAGGTAAACTAACAAGACTAAAAAGCAAAGGTAAAAGATAGTGGGCAACTCCCCTATCTCATCACTCGGAGTCCCCGGCAACGGCGCCGGAAATTTGCTTGATGGCGTGGAAGTGATAATGGCTTCTCGCTCTTCGTTGGTTACCCCAAGTGGAAGGTGAGATGTAGGATAGCAGCAAATTTCCCCTATGTGGAGGATAGGGTTTGTCTCCCGTAGGACTCCGCAATGATAAGTAGGTGTCAGTGGCGCACCTGACGCGGACCTGCACACGATACAATTAACTTTGCTCCCAACGAAGTTCAGAGAGGTTGTCTATCTCTCCAGTCTTGCTGTTTACAAAGGATCAAACACACAAGGGATAATGATAATGATAGCAACTGAAAGTAAATACGGAAAAGGAAATAGGCTTGTAAACAATGATGTGAATATGGACGGGGTCCCGTGATGTTCACTAGTGATGTCTCTCTCCCAAAAGACAATAAAACTGCTATGCGAGGTAAACAAATTACAGATGGGCAATTGACAGGATTATTAACGCACTGCAATGCTAACTATGCTACAAAAAAAGGAAGAGGCTCATAAGCATGGGCAGTACGCCCAAATAAGTAGACCGAAATCCAACTGCATCTACTACTAATCATCCACCTTGAGATATCTATCCAGTACATCTTGCTGGTATTAAGTTGCGAGCCCCACCCAAAGTGTAAACCCAAAGCAACAGACAACTGCATTAAAAAGAACTTTGCGTAAAGTAAACAATCCTTGCAACCGCGGTTACAAGCACCGTTGTTTTCCCCCTTGTGGCCACATCACATCCCCTAGACTCATGTTTCTGTCACTCAAGCGTGTCATCAGGGGGCATGTACCCACAATCGAGCATAACGTTCCCTGTTGGTGGCCCCCTGGCCCTCCTTCGGGGTTCTGGAGGCTTCCGACACGCTGATTTTTTATCTGATTTTTCCCGGATTTTTGGAGCACTTTTTATATGGGGAAAAACTGAAATAGAAAAACAGCAGAAAACAGGAACTGGCACTGGGGTGCACTGAGTTAGCAGGTTAGTCCAAGTATGATCAAAAATGTATGAAAGTGTATCTAGATCATAGCAATATCACACAAAACATGCATGGAGCGAGCAGAAATTATCGATACGTTTGAGACGTATCAGTGGTGAAATCCCATACTCATACACAAGTCGCCTCAACCATATTCTCGATTGAATTATAACACTTACATAAAACGACTCCAGCCCGATCACCTAGTTGGGATCTCGGGCGAGCTCAATCATACAACAAAGTGTGCCACGTGATAAAGTCACGAGCAACCGCATCGCGATGCCCCAAGCTGCGCACATCTAAGGGCCACTTGGTGTATAAAAGACCGCCGACAAGAACACAACTAAGCTATCGAACCCCACACTAAGACATGCACGTTATAATCATACACGCAGCATACATGTCCATTGTAAATATCAGGTACACATTGCATGAACTCTATAAAGTTTACAATTTTATTGGCTTATATAGAGTACACACAGAGATCACAAGACTGTGATCCAACATTACATCATTCAAGTGGAAGCACCTTAGGTCTGAGTACAGACAAGTTTAACAAATGGCTTAGAGAACCTTATTTATAAACAAGCCCTCCACGAGGGACCAGACCTCTGTCTGGGAATACACTAGCTTGATCAGTCGTCGAGCTCCAAGAAGAATCCACCATCGGGGTCAGTGGATTCATCTAAAAACATAAATAAGAAAACGTGAGTACAAAGACGTACTTAGCAAGACTTACATAGGAACTATACTACTCATGCTCAAGTATCAAGGCAAAGGGAGGTGGGATTTCAATGCAGAGGTGCCAGCTTTGACTTGGCTAGTCATGTACTACGAATACCAGAATGAGGTAAGAAGCGTACACGAGTCCATCTATCCAAGTCTCCCAAACAATTACTCCACTATGGTTCCTTCCTCGACTTCCCACGAGAAAGCACGCCATAGCACTCACACTTATCTTGGCGGTTTTTAAAGTATCAGTTGAAGTTGTCTAATAATCAAGCACAAATAACCAAGTAGTCCATGACTGCGGACGCGGCTATTCGAATAGTTTATTAACCCTGCAGGGGTGTACTGCTACACACACATGACCATCATTTACCGCCAAGTACTCGTCACCATTCAAATGGTGTCGGCGAGGATGTTCACCACGACAATTACCTCACGGCACCGTTCTAGTCCAAGGAGTCAACTATCTGAGTTTCAAACCCAACTGGAATTCCGGCCGAGTTTCCGGTCAGGACTCAAACCATGTAGGCACGACTAACAAGCCCACCTCGACGGATGGTTCTCCGCTTGACAAGCCATGTGCAACAAGCCCTACCATGAATGCCACATTTCATTTCCTTTATCTTTCTATGCATATGCCGAATGTAAAAAAAACCAAACTAGGTGTGACTCCTGGACTTGGATCGGGGTGAGTTAATAGGTCGAGAGGGGTCAGTGAGCCCAATGTGTGGTTGTACTCTTTGTCTCGGATTACCATACAAGAACTCGGGCTTAAGGCGGTACTCCTACACAGCCTCTCATCGTTCACCTTGTTTAGGTCAAGTTCACCAACACATTTCCACCATCACCAACATGATCACTACCATCCCGACTAACAAAAGATTAACATCATTGTAACTCTAAGCATGCAATAAGAAGTAACAGTTGCAGGGGCCACATGATATCAATCAACTCCTACATCTGCTAGGATTGTGGTTTGCTTACTACTGTGACAAAATTATAGGTCATTCATCGGAATAGGTTCAACTATACGATAGAAATGTATCATGGTAACATCCTAAACAACGCATAAGCGAGACTGAGAGGGAAGTGGGATTTTATTGACATGATCAATGGGGGTTTTATTGCCTTGCTGACGATGCACGGGTTATCGATCTTCTGCTTCAGGGGTGAACTCCGTCGCGGAAACGCTGTTTACCGAATAAATCATCAACGAAGGGGGATAACATCGAAAGTAAAAATGCTCAAGCACATGTTAAGGTTGTCACATGATGTATATGGTACTGGTTTGTGGCAAATTCCATTTAATTGATGTGTATTGCAAAAGATTTGCAAATTCAAACTCCAAATTTGAATTCAAATTATGTCGTATGCACATTTTCTTCTGTTCACACATTTTAAAATGGTCAAACATGAATGCAAATTGCATATTCATAATCCTTGCATTTTTATGATAATTTTCATATATTATTTGTTTAATTTGGAGTTAGGATGAATTTTCTATGAATTTCCAAAGTTTAATTGATTTTTTGGATGTTTCTGAATTTCTTTTAAATTGGACAGAGTCTTTATTGCGTTGGCATGAGGTCATGCTGACTTGGGGGGGGACTCTGACTGGTGGGGTCCCCTTGTCAGTGTCACATGGTGTTAATCTCTATTTAATTTTAATTAAGCAGAGGCGTTAGGGAGCCTGGGCCCACGGTCAGTGGCCTAGGGTTAAACTAACCTAGGTGGTTAGTGCCCCAATGGCCGAACCGGCCGGCGGCTAACCGCCGGTGACCACGGGTCACGGCGGCGCTTCGCCGGAGTAACGCTCCAGGCCACCAGGGGGATCGCGAGGGGCACCATCCGAAAACTCTCGAGCGTGTGCATCCAAGTGGGGCACACCAGGGACCTTGGGGCGGCCGGAGAGCACGCCGGCGACAAGAGGGCGCGGCGGCCGGGCTCGGGCTCAGGTGCAAACAGCAACAGGGGCACGGGGAGGAGCGTAGGGAGGGGCGAAATGAAGGGGAGCTCACCCCGGAGCAAACGGCGGGGTCGTCGAGGCCGGAGGAGTTGCGTCGGTGACGAATTCCTCCTCGGAGTTCCACGGTGGCCGGCGGCAAGATGGCGAAGCGGACGTCGTCTCTGGTGGAGCCCGGCTCGAACTAAAGGCGTGAATCGTTGAAACGCTCCACTGCGTGTCTTCTGGACATGATGGTGCAGCGAAAATAAGCCAGTGGCCACGCGGGCTCACGGTGGTCGGCGACGACGAGCTACTGGCGGCGTCGAATTTGCGAGAGAGAGAGAGAGGGGGAGAGTGACCGTCGAGGGGGGAGATGAGGGTGTTCTCTAGCGTCGTTGTGGCGCGCCCAGAAGGCCCGAGGTGGCCTTGATGTGCCGCGGTGGCGTCGGCGCGTCCCCTGCTCGACACCGAGCACCTTAGGGGCGAGGGGAGGAAGACGACAGGAAGAGGTGGGCCGGGCCAGGCTGCTGGGTAAGTGGCTAGGTGGGTGGGCCTGCTTTCCTCTTTCTTTTCTCTCTGTTTTTCTTCTATTTTTCTTTTTTTGTAATTTGGTTGCTCTAGTAAATAAATACCAAAGCATTTTGTAAAATCCCAAAACTTTAATATGGCCTTATGTGACATAATAAAATCCACTCCCAAGTTTTGGTGTATTTTGAAATTAAAATTATTTGAATTTCATTTCAAATAGGGTTTTTATTTAATTTCCAAACCCTGTTTGGAATTTTTGAAAAATCTTGGTGCATGCAGTGGGACCCACTTCACTTTATATGTGATCATGCATATTTATAAGACTTTTCAAAAATAATAGAGGAATTTTTGGAAGCACTTTTTGTCTGGCCAATTGAATTAAATTCATTTGGGGCTTTTCTTTTCCCCAATTTAATTTCCTTTTGAATTTTTTTACATGATGCAAAGTGACCACCTAACCCTAGCACATGCCTAAGTTGGGGTTGTGACAAGTCGCCCCCACTCAAAAGAATCTCGTCCGGAGATTCATAAGTCATCGGGAGGAAGGTGGGGTACTCGGCACTGAGACGGTCTTCTCTTTCCCACGTGGCTTCTTTCTCAGAGTGGTGTGACCATTGCACTTTCAGAAACTTAATCTTTTGACGACAAGTGACCTGCTCTGCTGAATCAAGAATACGAACGGGTTATTCTCGATAATAAAGGTCAACTTGGAGATCAAGCGTTTCATTGTCGACTTCGCGGATGGGGTCCTTGAAACAACGCCTGAGTTGTGACATATGGAATACATCATGTACTCGGCAAAGGTGCGGGGGTAGTTCAAGTTGTGACAGATGGAATACATCATGACACGAACGGGTTTCTAACCAATTTAAAGGTGTTCGACATTGTCGTCCATAGAGGAATTCAAAAGGAGCCATGTTCAGACTAGATTGGAAACTATTGTTATAAGAAAATTCGGCAACCGGAAGAGACTTCTCCCAATTCTTTCCGAATGAGATAACACAAGCTCTGAGCATGTCTTCAAGTATTTGGTTAACTCTTTCAACTTGACCACTAGACTGAGGATGGAAAGCTCTGCTAAAGAAGAGATGAGTTCCCATAGCATTCTGAAATCTTTGCCAGAATCTAGAGGTCAAAAGGCTACCATGATCAGAATTGATTTCCAAAGGAACGCCATGAAGAGACACGATTCTAGAGACATACAAGTACGCTAACTGGCTAGTAGTTATAGACTCACAAACAGGAAGGAAGTGAGCAACTTTGGAAAGTCTATCAACGACAACGAAGATGGCATCTTCCTTTCTGGGTTTTTGGAAAGCTAGTGATGAAGTCCATACTGACTTTGTCCCATTTCCACTCGGGAATAGGCAAAGGTTGAAGAGTGCTAGGAGGTCTTTGATGTTCTTCCTTAATGCAACGACAAACATCACATTCGGCAACATAACGAGCAATGTCTCGCTTCATCCTAGTCCACCAAAATATCTGGCATAGATCTCGGTACATTTTCGTGCCACCGGGATGATTCGAGAGGGGGGTGTCTTGGGATTCTTTGAGAATTAGTTGCCTTAGATCCCTATTCTTAGGAACTACCAAACGATTTTTAAAGAATATCGTTCCTTTACTATCTGTGGAGAAACATTTAGCAACTCCGCCAGCAATGTTCTCCTTGATCCGGCGAACACCTTGTGCATGCCTTTGGGCAACTATGATTTGATCCTCAAGGATTGGTTTCACCACCAAGTTGAAAAGAGATCCACGAGGAACAATCTAGAGGTTGAGCTTTCTAAATTCCTCATGAAGAAGTGGTTGATACTGATGTACATGAGGTTGTTACAATACGACTTACAACTTAGTGCATCAGCCATGACATTGGCTTTGCCTAGGGTGTATGAGATTCCTACGTCGTAATATTTTATCAACTCTAGCCAGCGTCTTTGCCTGAGGTTAAGATCTGGCTGGGTGAAAATATATTTGAGGCTTTGGTGATCAGAATAGATCTGGCAATGGTTACCAAGGAGGTAATGTCTCCAAGTTTTCAAGGCATGAACTACGGCAGCGAGTTCAAGATCATGGGTAGGATAGTTCTCTTCATGTGGACGCAACTTGCGTGAAGCGTAAGCTACCACATGTCGATCTTGCATAAGTATGCATCCTAACCCTTGCCGTGAAGCGTCACAATAGATCTCGAAATTATTTTTGGTGTCTGGAGGTGCAAGTACGGGTGGAGAAGCCAATCTTCTCTTTTGCTCTTGAAAGCTTTCCTCGCACTTGGGGTTCCTTTCGAATTTCTTGTTGCAGCATGCGACACGCTACGCTAGCGCTAAATCAAGATTTTCTACCGTGCACAACCAAGATCACTGCTACTGGAGATGAACTACATGATTAGGGTTTACCACTAGACGTGCAGTCACGGCAGCGGAAGGAGAGTTGGTGATGCGCGTCGGCGGCTGCTGCTCGAATCCCTCGAACTGATCCCTCGTACCGATCCCACGAACGGAGTCCCGCGATCCAATCCCGCGAATAGTTCGTCCAAGAGCCGCAGGTGCAGCGCCTCCAAGGGATGCGCACGTACAAGGAGGGGCGTCGGGCGGCGGACTGCTAAGTCCGGTGGCTCGGCCTGGAGGTGGAGTGGCGGCTAGGGTTTTGGTCTGACCTGTACCCCTTCGGGGTTCACCCTAGCCCTTATATAGGCGCCCGTCGAATGGCCTCAACCCTTGAGGCAATCCGGACCCTGCATCCATATTCCATTCGGATCACATCCGAATGGGCTCCTTTCCTCTTAAGCGCGCGACCCTATAGGTTCACGTACACATGGACACGTCCCGAATCACATCTGGTTTGATAGTCGGTAGCGGTTCCTAGCAGAACGTGTCGACTCCCATATATGTGTAAAGTCATAAGACGAACCATTACAAAGTGTCATATGCAACATTCCTTTTGCCTCACGATATATGTTGTCAAGCTCAAGGCGAGTACTTGTCACCCTTGTGATATGTTGACCTCTCTTCTCGAAACCGTGATACAGATTCCTGAACCGGGTTAACACTTGATACATCCAAATTGCATCACTATTTAATATCATAATTCATCCTTATTCATTGATATATTTCACATTACGATGATGTTCTTATGTTGTTTTGGCTTATTTTACACAGTTTGCAACTTTTCGGTGCCGAAGCAGCAGACGCAGGATTCAGCGGTAAAAAGTGGACGCTGAGTTGCTGAAGAAGAATACCTCCAAATTACCTGAAAATCGACGGGGGGTATTTTCCAGGAGATTCACGAAGACTCGCCGAAGAGGGGCCACAGGGGCCCCAGGAAGCCACCTTGCGCGGCCCCACCCCTGGCCACGCCGAGAGGGCGCCTGGAGCCCTGGGGCCACTCCCGGCTCCCCCCTCTGGCCTATATACTCCTCGTTACGCGAAAACCCTAAAAAAGAAGCTTTCACGGAGTTCCGCCGCCGCTCCATGGCGGAAACCTATAGATAAGAAAAGGGCTCTCCGGCGGGCAGATTTCGCCAAGGAGATCATCGCCATCGTCATCACCATCGTCACGGGCATCATCGAGATCATCATCAACATCATCCTCAACATCAACACCATCTCCACCACCATCTAATCTCACCTCACAAGTTCATCTTGTGTTGTAATCCGTACTATCTATCATCTCTACTCTACCGGTGTTGATTACTACTTTGTGGTTAATGCTATTGAGTTTTGTTGGGAAATACCATTATGTCCAGATTGTTTATCATATATTTATCACCTCTGATCATGATCACTTTTATGTCTTGTGAGTAGTTACTTTAGTTCTTGAGGACATGGGAGAAGTCTAGTTGTTAGTAGTCATATGATGTTGAAGTAATTTGTGTTGTTTGATATTTAAGTTGTGTTGTTATTTTCCTAGTGGTGTTGTGTGAGTTGAACACTCAACACTTCGCCTTCTTAAGGACCTAGGGGAATACATTGTGTATTGAGAATGCTTACGGTGGGTTGTCGGAGTGACAGAAACCTGAACCCCAGTTTGCACGCTTTTGCACAAGGGAATAATGGATCCTTGATCTTATTGCTGTGGTTAGGCTTTTCCTTAATTTCTATCTTGTATTTGCGGATTCTTGCAAGATGTTTAATCATAAGAGTGCACTTATCTTAGTCTCGAAGGTGTGCTAGCATAGATCCACCCACTCAACACTTATCAGCACAACACTTGTTATCGATACAGAGTATGGCGAAAGCACGTGACTGCCTCTCCATGTGTCCTCAAGAACGCTTTAGTCTTTATAAGTTCTGTTGCCAGGCTTATCCTTTGCTCAAAAGGATTGGGCCACTTGTTACTCCTCAGTACTATTTACTTTGATTGCTTTTATCTTATTGTTGCTTATATCGAAAACCCCTAAAAAGTTATCTTTCAGTGCTTGCAGTTATTCCTTGTCCAAAATCACCTATCAATACCTTTCGCTCCTGGTTGGGTTCGACACTCTTACTTATCGAAAACGGTACAATAGATCCCTTTATGTTGAGGGTCATCAAGCTACGTTTTATATTGTTGTTTTTATTTTTCTATTGTTGTTCTTTGTCCGTATGGACAACCTAGCTATTGGATCGTTGGTTATGGGGAAACGCCCCACATCTGTTGTGGTTCTTCCTCCCCCTCCTGAAATTGTGCCTTATAAAATACCAGCTGGTATTATCGATTATGTTTTGGCTAATCGTTATGCAGGAGACAGACATCCCAGTGAACACTTGCTATATTTATCACAACTATGTTCACTATTTAAGCTTGCAGGTGTATCAATGGAGTTTGTCATGAAGAAATTGTTCTCCGTATCGCTTATAGAAAAAGCTTCAGATTGGTATAAGCTTCTCGATAACTCTCATTTGCTTGAATGGCCAGAGCTTATGTCCCTCTTTTATACCAAGTTTTATCCTCTTCATGAAATTCATCGAGACAGGAAGTATATCTATAACTTTTGGTCTCGTGACGGAGAAAGCATCGCTCAAGCTTTGGGGAGATTGAAATCTCTAATGCTCAAATGTCCTATTCATGAGCTCCCCAAGAAAACTATACTTACAAATTTTTATGCTAGACTTTCTCGTCAGGATAAGGAGATGTTGGATGCCTCCTCTAGTGGGGTATTTCAGACAAAAAGCGTTGAAGAAAGATGGGATCTTCTTGAAAGGATCCAGAAGAATACCGAAGATTGGGAAATAGATAAAGGTATTGAACCCGCTATAAATTATGAGCATGATTATATAGAGAGCTATGTGAAAACTGATTACTTTAATGCCTTCTGCTCTAAGATTGGTCTTGATTCCCATCTAATGATTGATTTTTGTAAGGACTTTGCCTCTCATATCGACTCTTCTAAGAAGAAGAAGAGTCAGCATCATAAACCCTTCAAAAAAATACCTATTGATATTCATGTTGCTGACCCTATTGTTCCTGCAGTTATATATGAAAAGCCCCCTTTTCCCGTAAGAATAAGGGAGCACTCTTATGTGACAGGCATAATGAACAAGAGTGAGAGAAGAATAGATGAACCTGAGGACCAGATCAAGGTCGATCCTCGAGTTCCATTGGTTAAAGATCTTATTACTAATGATGCCTCCACTAACCTTGTCACAGCCAAGAATAAGAGCCCAATTTTAGGTACACCAGTAGTATCAGTTAAAATAGGAGATCACAATTATTATGGGCTATGCGATTTGGGATCGAGTGCTAGTGTTATCCCGTATTCACTTTATCAAGAGATCATAGGTGAGATTTCACCTTGTGAACTTGAAGAAGTTGATGTTACTATTCATCTTGCAAACAGATCAACTATCTCTCCTATCGGAATTGTGAGAGACGTTGAAGTCTTATGCGGAAAGGTAAAATATCCTACCGACTTTCTAGTACTTTGTTCAGTAAGGGATAATTTTTGTCCTATTATTTTTTGTAGACCTTTTCTCAGAACCTGTGGAGCTATAATAGATTGCAAGAAAGGTAAAGTTTATGTTGAATTCAATGGTGAGCCATATGAATTTAACTTTTCTAAGTTCTCTAAGCAGCCTCGTGGTACTGATTTACCTAGTAATGATGAGGTTATTGAAGATATTTCTTCCATTTCTAACGATCCTTTGCAGCAATATATGGAAGACCACGAGAATGATTTGCATATGCAGGAGAGGAATGAGTTGGACGAAATATTCTTAAGACAACCTGCTATCCTAAAGCACAACCTTCCAGTTGATCCTTTGGGAATTTTGTCACAACCAAAATAAGATCCAGTGTTTGATCTTAAACCTCTTCCCGATTCGCTCAAATATGCTTATTTGGATGAAAAGAAAGTATATCCTGTTATTATCAATTCTAACCTTTCAGGGTATGAAGAGGAGCGTCTATTGGAAGTACTTCGCAAACATCGAGGTGCAATTGGCTATACCCTTGATGACCTTAAGGGGATTAGTCCGTCTATTTGTCAACATACCATCAACCTTGAACCTGATGCTAAACCAGTTGTTGATCATCAACGACGGTTGAATCCAAAAATGATGGATGTTGTAAGGACTGAGATTCTCAAGCTTCTAGCCGCAGATATTATCTACCCTATAGCTTATAGTAAGTGGGTAAGCCCGGTCCATTGTGTTCCAAAGAAAGGAGGAACAACTGTGGCTCCTAATGATAAGAATGAACTAATACCTCAGAGAATTATTATTGAATATAGAATGTGTATTGATTACAGGAAGCTGAACAAGGCAACCAGGAAGGACCACTACCTGTTGTCGTTCATAGACCAAATGCTTGAAAGGTTATCCAAAAATACTCATTTTTGTTATCTTGATGGTTATTCTGGCTTCTCTCAAATTCATGTTAACACTGTTGATCAAGAGAAGACCACTTTTACTTGTCCCTATGGTACTTATGCTTACAGACGTATGCCTTTTGGTTTATGTAATGCCCCTGCTACTTTTCAAAGGTGTATGTCTGTTATCTTTCATGGTTTTTGCGAAGAAATTGTGGAGGTATTCATGGACGATTTCTCCGTCTATGGAACCTCTTTTGACCATTGTCTCCACAACCTTAATAAAGTTTTGCAGAGATGTGAGGAGACAAATCTGGTGCTTAACTGGGAGAAGTGCCACTTTATGGTCAACGAGGGAATTGTTCTTGGCCACAAGATTTCCGAGAGGGGAATTGAGGTGGACAGGGCCAAGATCGAAGCAATTGAAAGGATGCCCTATCCAAGGGACATCAAAGATATTCGTAGTTTTCTCGGTCATGCTGGTTTCTATAGAAGATTTATTAAAGACTTTTCTAAGACTTCGAGACCCCTCACTAATCTTCTCCAGAAGGACGTTCCTTTTGTTTTTGATGAAGATTATAAGGAAGCCTTCGAAGTTCTTAAGAAAGCTTTAATAACTGCTCCTATAGTACAACCACCTGATTGGAATTTACCTTTTGAAATTATGTGTGATGCTAGTGATTTTGTTGTTGGAGCTGTTTTAGGACAAAGGGTTGATAAGAAGTTGAATGGTATATCTTATGCTAGCAAAACCCTTGATAGTGCTCAAAAGAATTATGCTACTACTGAGAAGGAATTCTTAGCAGTAGTGTTTGCTTGTGATAAGTTTAGGCAGTATATTGTTGATTCTAAGATTATTGTTCATACTGACCATGCTGCCATTAAGTATCTTATGGAGAAAAAGGATGCCAAACCAAGGCTCATCCGATGGGTACTCCTTCTTCAAGAATTTGATTTGCAGATTGTCGATAGGAAAGGAGCAGACAATCCGGTGGCGGATAATCTTTCAAAGATGGAAGATATAACGCATGATCTCATTCCAGTCAACGACAGTTTTATAGACGAACAGCTAGCTGTTGTTAAAGTACAATCTCTCTCCGATCCTTGGTTTGCAGATTATGCTAACTTTATCGTTGCAAAGTTTTTGCCTCCAGGTTTAACATTTCTGCAAAGGAAGAAGTTCTTCCACGATTTGAGGCATTACTTTTGGGATGACCCACATCTTTTCAAAGAAGGTCCAGATGGGATCGTGAGAAGATGCGTACCGGAACACGAGCAAAAGGACATTCTCAAACAATGTCACGACAGTCCGTATGGAGGACATCATGCTGGTGAGAGGACCGCACATAAGGTTCTTCAATCAGGTTTTTATTGGCCTACTCTCTTTAAAGATCCTAGAAATTATGTTTTATCCTGTGATAAGTGTCAGAGAGTTGGTAATATTAGTAGAAGGAATGAGATGCCTATGAATTACTCTCTAGTGATTGAGCCTTTTGATTGCTGGGGTTTTGATTTTATGGGTCCTTTTCCTTCCTCACACAAGTACACTCACATTTTAGTTGTTGTTGATTATGTGACCAAGTGGGTAGAAGCAATCCCCACTGAAAGCAATGATCACAAGACATCTTTGAAAATGCTCAAGGATGTAATTTCTCCTAGGTTTGGAGTACCCAAGTACCTCATGACTGATGGGGGTTCGCACTTTACACATGGAGCTTTTAGAAAGGCTTTAGCCAAGTATGATGTCAATCATAGAATTTCTTCACCGTACCACCCTCAAACTATTGGGAAAGTTGATCTGAACAATAGAGAGATCAAGTTGATCTTACAGAAGACAGTCAATAGAAATAGAAAGGATTGGTCAAATAAGTTAGGAGATGCTTTGTGGGCGTATAGAAACTGCTTACAAAAACCTCATGGGCATGTCTCCCTATAAGATGGTCTATGGCAAGGCTTGCCATTTGCCATTAGAATTAGAACACAAAGTTTTCTGGGATATTAGAGAGCTTAATGCTGACCCGAAATTAGCTGGTGAAAAGCGTCTCATGAACTTGACTTCTCTAGATGAGTGGAGAAGTGAAGCTTACGAGAGCGCTAAAATGTTCAAGGAAAAGGTAAAGAAGTGGCACGATACGAGGATTCTGAAACGTGAATTTAATGTTGGTGATAAAGTTTTGTTGTTTAGATCCCGTTTCAGGTTTTCTCCAGGTAAACTACTTTCCAGGTGGGAAGGGCCATTTCATATTGAGGAAGTCTACCGCTCAGGTGCAATCAAGATTAACAATTTTGAAGGCACCAAACCTCAAGTGGTGAATGGGCAAAGACTTAAGCATTACATAGCAGGAGATCCTGTCAATGTGGATGTGGATTTCGTATTCACAAAATCTCATGAAGAACATGTTGCAGCCCTGTTCCAGACACCAGCAGAAGCAGAATAAGGAAAGGTATGTATTACGGTAAGGAAACATCGCGAAACCGCCATACAAGTTCCAGATTATGAGTTTTTTGCAAAATATAGAAAATTTGAGGCCTAAGTGGAGCCGGAGACCAGCTCCAGGGGGCCCAGGCGCCCCCCTGGCCGCGCCGGGAGGTCGCCTGGGCACCCCGGAGCCCGTCTCCGACTCCTCTTTGACCTGATTTTTGCTATATATTTGCCCGGATCGTTCCGGCAACGTATCTCGCGATTTCGTGTGTTTTCTTTTTGAGTTGTTTCTGCCAGGAAAACTTTCAGCAAGACCTAAGTGCCATGGCTTCCCCAAGTTCCCCCAAGGACAAGTTCGTCATCAACGTCATCAATCCTTACCTCGATGAGGTGAAGAAGCACCCCAGATCCTTCGTGTGGAGGACGGTGACTTCCACAAGGAGGATCTGAAGGGATCAGTCAAGGAGGGGAGCACCGAGGAGCGGCTGAAGGAGGTGGAACATGAGGTCTTCAAGTTCAAGAAGATGGTGGAGCATGGTGTTGAAGCTAACTTCGACATCATGAACGAGATAGAGGCTTCCCACAAGAAGGAGATGAAGGAGATGTGGTCAAGTTTGGCCGTACTAGAAGAAAAAGTTTATGGGCTCCAAGCACAGATCAATGATCTGCAGAACCAGAACTGTGAGTATCAACTATAGTTTCTGCGCATGGGTTTGGGTGCTGAGTGCAGGATCTTGGAGACGGGAATGTCCTTTGAGACTGGAGAACAGCTCCCTTGGAAGAGCTTCGCCAAGGAGTACGTGACCGACAAGAACAAGAATGAGGAGTAAATCTCCTTGGGTAATGGCATTCCCTTAGCTTGTTCCAAGCTTGGGGGAGTGCCCGGTATTTTTATCTTTATCTATGTCTTTTAGATTCAAGTAGAGTCGTATCATGTCTAGGGAAGTTATCTTATAAAATAGGTTTTTGCATTGAGATCTATCACTCCTTTTTGGAGAGTTATGTATCCGTGAGTGTGGAGTCGTCTATGATGGAATATTAATGAGAAGTCTATTGATCCCTTCGCTTCACTCGGTATTCTCTTCACGCAATCGACCTCATGATGATTCTTATGGGAGTATTGACCTTATATTAGGTATGGCTTTGAAAACTTTATTTAATCTTGGCAAACATAGCTTTGGTCATGACAACAAGCATGTTATTTTTCTCAAAGTAGCGACATAGCCAAAACCCTCTTTGTTATTATGCTTGTAGTGTTATGTTGACAAGGAAGACAACTTGATGTGCTATTCTTGTTTTAATGTTTATGCTTTATATTGCTTTGCATCCAAGTCATCATCAATTGTTTGTTCTCTCAAAGCCTTTGCTAGCCAAACCTCTGTACTAAGCGGAATTCTGCTTGTGCATCCATACCCTGAAACCAGTATCTTCCATATGAGTACATCATACCTTCCTATTCGTGGTATTCCACTACCACTCCTAAAGCATAGAATTTTTGTGTTATCCTTAGATGTTCAAAGTCTTCTATTTTGTGCCCCTGTTTTAGCTCATGAGGAAGTAGTAGTTAACTCATGACCTTCTTAAGTTGGACAAGTTTTACCTCGGGATTGCATGTCTAATCTGCAAACCCCTAATACAAGGAGGAACTGGCATGAGTGCGCCCAGCTCACAAAAGATAATATAACAAACAAACCCTCCTTCACGCTTTGTTCATGAGAAATCAGAAAACTTTGGCAGTGATAAACAAAGGAGATTGTGGGGATGTGATCGTCCCCGTTTGGGAGCCGTTCCTCGAAACTTGTCCAATCTGAGAAGCAATTGAGTTACCTATTAGCATTCGTTGACAAATCATGCACCTCTCAAAACTTGTTTTCATTCTGTTTCATTTAAGTATAGCACTTGAGTTCTCCCTGCTTGCCTTTAACAAGGCTTTTTCCTTTACTTTTATGTTGAGTCAGTTTTCCCTACTTCCTCCTTTCCCAGAGAGAACAGAAACTTGATGCTGATGAGGATTCATCCATATAATGTTGCATTAAAGTTTTGCCATGCCATATCATTGTTGACATTATCTCTTGATAAGTAAGTTGTTTGCAAAAGCATTTGCCAAGCAAACATCTTCCTTTGTGTTAGCATTTCCACTTCATGACTAATAGCTTGTTCTTTCAAAAAAGTTCCAAATTATCTCTTCAAAATATAAAGAGAAAGAGAAAAGGTAAAAGCTATTAGTTGTTCTTGACCAAAGGACATGTTTGCGATGATTTGATGAGTTTCCTTAGCCCTACTTTTGATTATACTTGTTATTACTCTTTCATAAGGGCTTTATGAGTTGGAGATTTCTGTTTAGGATGTTTGAGTTTGGTGAAAAGATCATGATGCTTCTTGTCCGTATTTTATTTATCGACACTTCACTCTCTAAACTTGTGGACAGGTTTACCGAGCTCAGTTTTCGCTTGGGGACAAGCGAGGTCTAAGCTTGGGGGAGTTGATACGTCCAAATTGCATCACTATTTTATATCATAATTCATCCTTATTCATTGATATATTTCACATTGCGATGATGTTCTTATGTTGTTTTGGCTTATTTTACACAGGTTGCAACTTTCCGGTGCCGAAGCAGCAGACGCAGGATTCAGCGGTAAAAAGTGGACGCTGAGTTGCTGAAGAAGAATACCTCCAAATTACCTGAAAATCGCCGGGGGGTATTTTCCAGGAGATTCACGAAGACTCGCCGAAGAGGGGCCAGAGGGGGGCCACCTGGCGCGGCCCCACCCCTGGCCGCGCCGGGAGGGCGCTTGGAGCCCTAGGGCCACTCCCGGCTCCTCGTTACGCGAAAACCCTAAAAAAAGAAGCTTTCACGGAGTTCCGCCGCCGCTCCGTGGCGGAAACCTACAAAGAAGAAAAGGGCTCTCCGGCGGGCAGATTCCGCCGAGGAGATCACCTCCCGGAAGGGGAGATCATCGCCATCGTCATCACCATCGTCACGGGCATCATCGAGGTCATCATCAACATCATCCCCAGCATCAGCACCATCTCCACCACAATCCAATCTCACCTCACAAGTTCATCTTGTGTTGTAATCCGTACTATCTATCCTCTCTACTCTACCGGTGTTGATTACTACTTTGTGGTGAATGCTATTGAGTTTTGTTGGAATCCGTACTATCTATCCTCTCTCCAGATTGTTTACCATATATTTATCACCTCTGATCATGATCTCTTTTATGTCTTGTGAGTAGTTACTTTAGTTCTTGAGGACATGGGAGAAGTCTAGTTGTTAGTAGTCATATGATGTTGAAGTAATTTGTGTTGTTTGATATTTAAGTTGTGTTGTTATTTTCCTAATGGTGTTGTGTGAGTCGAACACTCAACACTTCGCCTTCTTAAGGACCTAGGGGAATACATTGTGTATTGAGAATGCTTACGGTGGGTTGCCGCAGTAACAGAAACCTGAACCCCAGTTTGCACGCTTTTGCACAAGGGAATAATGGATCCTTGATCTTATTGTTGTGGTTAGGCTTTGCCTTAATTTCTATCTTGTATTTGTGGATGCTTGCAAGATGTTTAATCATAAGAATGCACTTATCTTAATCTAGAAGGCGTGCTAGCATAGATCCACCCACTCAACACTTATCAGCACAACACTTGTTATCAATACGGAGTATGGCGAAAGCACGTGACTACCTCTCCATGTGTCCTCAAGAACGCTTCACTCTTTATAAGTTCTATTGCCAGGCTTATCCTTTGCTCAAAATGATTGGTCCACTTGCTACTCCTCAGTACTATTTACTTTGCTTCCTTTTATCCTATTGTTGCTTATACCGAAAACCCCTAAAAAGTTATCTTTCAGTGCTTGCAGTTATTCCTTATCCAAAATCACCTATCAATACCTTTCGCTCCTCGTTGGGTTTGACACTCTTACTTATCGAAAACTCTACAATAGATCCCTTTACGTTGAGGGTCATCAACACTTAACCCATATCGCATGGCCATGCTTTCTGAATTTTATCACTCGAGAGGGCCCAGAGAATATCTCTCCAATGTGGAGGGGAAAATCCCATCTTGATCAACCATGTCTCGCGGCATGTATCATGACTCACCCGTAACCTACCTTTATAACTACCCAGTTACGGTGTAGCGTTTGATAGTCCCTAAGTGAGTCATTCCTCATCCCGAGAACATGCGAGGGCCTCAGGTCTAGGACATGGTATATACATTGTATTGAGACTAACAGATGACAGTATCTCGCTGTGTCTCAAAGTGAGTCTCTATCCAACTCAGTGATCCCATCACTAAGTTCATACTATCGGTAGCATCTCCATGCTCATGACTTGTGAAACATAGTCATCAATCGAATCATATACTAGTCAAGGATATGTGTCCGCATAACCTTATCAACTAGGGACCATTAGAACAATCATCATAGAATATATAGTCTCACAAACAAGTCACATACTTATTGATACATATCAGTGATGATGTTCAAGGACAATACAAATAACTGATGAATACATAAGGAGATAACATCTTAACATGATTTCCTCTAGGGCATATCTCCAACATTTCTTATCTTTCTTGAGGAGTTCAGTTCGAGGCTTGGCAACTTTTGAGAAGTTCTCAACGAAGCGGCGACAATAGCTTGCTAAGCCAAGAAAACTCCTAACTTTCTTAACTGATTCAGGTGGAGTCAATCAAGGACGGCCTGAACTCTCTCGGGATTCACATCAATGCCTTTTGCAGAAATCACGTCGCCTAAGTAGGTCACTTCTGGTAGCCAAAATTCGCACTTGGAGAACTTGGCATAAAGGCGGTGCTCCCGAAGTTTCATCAATACCAGCCTAAGATGTTCTGCGTGCTCTTCTTCGTTCTTCAAGTAGAGGAGAACGTCATCAAGATAAACTACAACAAATTTATCTAAGTACTCCATGAAGATTGAATTCATCAAGCACGAGAATGTGGCGGGGGCATTAGTTAAACCAAAAGACATGACGGTGTACTCGTAAAGACCATAACGAGTAGTGAAAGCCATTTTTGGAATGTCCTTGTTTCTGATTTTGATTTGATGATAGCCTAATCTCAAATCCATCTTGGAGAAGACAGAGTATCCGGCAAGTTGATCATAAAGACCATTGATCCTGGGAAGTGGGTACTTGTTCTTTATCGTCGCTAGATTTAGCGGGCGATAGTCTACGCACATCCTTTCTATTCCATCTTTCTTCGTTACGAACAGAACGGGGCATCCCCATGGAGATGAGCTAGGACGGATGAAGCATTTTTCCTACAAAGATTCAAGTTGTATTTTAAGCTCAGCTAACTCATGTGGGGCCATTTTGTATGGGTGTCTTGAAATTGGGGCGATTCCTGGCATAAGATCTACAATGAATTCTACACATCTGTTGGGTGGCTAGATTTAAGGGGTTGGATTACTAGATAGTTTTCTTAGAGGATGACCGTGGCTTACTAGGGCCTACAACAGATATGTTAGAGTAGCAAAGTACCCCAACACGATGGTTCGTGCGGTTATTCTGGCTAGAAGACATCTAAAGTGGGAGGAAGAACTGCAAATGCATCAATATAGGTTTCTAGAAGAAAACCTACAACAAACACTATGGAACTGTCGGGTATGCCACCTAACAAATCTTCTGGAAAGACATCCAAAACGGGGAGAAGGATTTTGCAACTGCATCAGATTATGAAGAAACCCGGAATGACTCGGACAGCATAACGGTTGTAATTGCAAGAGAAATAGAAATCCCCACAACATTTCAATAGCACTTACATAAGAAGTCCAAAACTGGAAGCACAAAGACTCTAAACAACCGAACACAACGTTCCTAAGGCTACAAGGAAGCAATCAACGAGATGTTCTAGTAAGACATAGATGAGCCTAGTCCTATCTTCCCGGTGAAAAAGATGAGGGTGACTCAGAACTCAGAACGATGAGGGTAAGGAGAAAAAAGAAGACTTAAGTTGTTCCCTTATATTCCCAGAGTAACTATATAACTATAGAAGACTAGAGTCGACTTCGACCAAGGCTGATAATCCTACAGTCAGTCCTGCTCTGATACCAAGTCTGTCGGGACCCGGGATACACATATGTAATTCCTGTCATAGTTCAATCATATGGAGAGCCGAGAGTCGTACCCACTTGTCTAAGCAGACAAGGCCAAGCACGGAACACTCTCAGAAAGCATCGAACATGAGGGGCATCCCATCTAGGCTGGATGATCAACTGAGGTGGGTCCTCATCATCCGCTCACAAGTCTCAATGATTATGGGTGGAAATAACATACTCATAGACAAGTCGCCTCAACCATATTCTCGATTGAATTATAACACTTACATAAAAGATCTCCAGCCCGATCACCTAGTCGAGATCTCGGGCGGCCTCAATCATACAACAAAGTGTGCCACGTGATATAGTCACGAGCAATCGCATCGCGATGCCCCAAGATGCGCACATCTAAGGGCCACTTAGTCTATAAAAGACCGCCGGCAAGAACACAACTAAGTTATCGAACCCCACACTAAGACATGCACGTTATAATCATACATACAGCATACATGACCAGTGTAAACAGCAGGTACAAATTGCATGAACTCTACAAAGTTTACAACTTTATTGGCTTATATAGAGTACACAAAGAGATCACAAGACTGTGATCCAACATTACATCATTCAAGCGGAAGCAACTTAGGTCTGAGTACAGACAAGTTTAACAAATGGCTTAGAGAAACCTTATTTATAAACAAGCCCTCCACGAGGGACCAGACCTCTGTCTGGGACTACACTACTTTGATCAGTCGTCGAGATCCAAGAATAAGCCACCATCAGGGTCAGTGGATTCATCTAAAAACATAAATAAGCAAAAGTGAGTACAAAGTCGTACTCATCAAGACTTACGTAGGAACTATACTACTCATGCTCAAGTATCAAGGCAAAGGGAGGTGGGGTTTCAATGCAGAGGTGCCAGCTTTGACTTGGCTAGTATGGTGCCTTCCTCGACTTCCCACAAGAAAGCACGCCATAGCACTCACACTTATCTTGGAAGTTTTTAAAGTATCCGTTGAAGTTGTCTAATAATCAAGCACAGATAACCAAGTAGTCCATGACCACGGACACGGCTATTCGAATAGTTTATTAACCCTGCAGGGGTGTACTGCTACACACATGACCATCAGTTACCGCCAAGTACTCGTCACCATTCAAGGGGTGTCGGCGAGGATGTTTACCACGACACTTACCTCATGGCATCGTTCTAGTCCAAGGAGTCAACTATCTGAGTTTCAAACCCAACTGGAATTCCGGGCGAATTTCCATTCAGTGACTCAAACCATGTAGGCACAACTGACAAGCCCACCTCGATGGATGGTTCTCCGCTTGACAAGCCATGTGCTACAAGCCCTACCATGAATTCCACATTTCATTTCCTTTATCTTTCTATGCATATGCCGAATGGAAAAAACCCGAACTAGGTGTGACTCCTGGACTTGGATCGGGGTGAGTTAATAGGTCGAGAGGGGTCAGTGAGCCCAATGTGTGGTTGTACTCTTTGTCTTGGATTACCATACAAGAACTCGGGCTTAAGGTGGTGTTCAACGAGACAATCCACTGTTTACTCCTACACAGCCTCTCATCGTTCACCTTATTTAGGTCAAGTTCACCAACACATTTCCACCATCACCAACATGATCACTACCATCCCGACTCACAAAAGAGTAACCTCATTGTAACTCTAAGCATGCAATAAGAAGTAACAGTTGCAGAGGCCACATGATATCAATTAACTCCTACGTCTACTACGATTGTGGTTTGGTTACTACTGTGACAAAATTATAGGCCATGCATCGGAATGGGTAATACAGTAGAAACGTATCATGGTAACATCCTAAACAACGCATAAGCGACACTAAGAGGGAAGTGGGATTTTATCGACATGATTAATGGGGATTTTCTTGCCTTGCTGACGATAAACGGGTTAAAATGGTCAAATATAAAAGAAAATTGTATATTCATAATCCTTGCATTATTCTGATAATTTTTCATATATTATTTGTTTAATTTGGAGTTAGGATGAATTTTCTATGAATTTCCAAAGTTTAACTGATTTTTTGGATTTTTTTCGAATTTCTTTTAAATTGGACAGAGGCTTTATTGCATCAGCATGAGGTCAAGCTGACGTGGGGGGGACTCTGACTGGTGGGGTCCCCTTGTCAGTGTCATAGGGTGTTAATCTCTGTTAAATTTTAATTAAGCAGAGGGATTAAGGAGCCTGGGCCCACTGTTAGTGGCCTAGGGTTATAGGTGGTTAGTGCCCTAATGGTCGAACCGGCCGGCGGCTAACCGCCGGTGACCACAGGTCACGGCGGCGCTTCGCCGGAGTAACGCTCCAGCCCACCAGGGGGATTGAGAGGGGCACCATACGGAAGCCCTCGAGCGTGCGCATCCAGCGGGGCACACCAGTGACCTTGGGGCGGCCGGAGAGCACGCCGGTGACAAGAGGGTGTGGAGGCCGGGCTCGGGCTCAGGTGGAAACAGCAACAGGGGCACGGGGAGAAGCGTGGGGAGGGGCGAAATGACGGGGAGCTCACCCCGGAGCGAACGGCGGGGTCGTCGAGGCCGGAGGAGCTGCGCCGGTGACGAATTCCTCGTCGGAGTTCCACGGTGGCCGGCGGTGAGATGGCAAAGCAGACGTCGTCTCTGGTGGAGCCCGGCTCGAACTGAAGGCGCGAATCAACGAAACGCTCCACTGTGGGTCTTCTGGACACGATGGTGCATAAAAAATGAGCCGGTGGCCACGCGGGCTCACGGTGGTCGGCGACGACGAGCTACTTGGCAGCGTCGATTTTGCGAGAGAGGGAGAGAGAGAAAGAGAGGGGGTAGAGTGAACGTCGAGGGGGGAGATGAAGGCGTGCTCTGGCGTCGTCGTGGCGCGCCCAGAAGGCCTGAGGTGACCTGGATGTGCCGCGGTGGCGTCGGCGCGTCCCCTGCTCGACACCGAGCAGCTTAGGGGCGAGGGGACGAAGACGACAGGAAGAGGTGGGCCGGGCCAGGCTGCTGGGTAAGTGGCTAGGTGGGTGGGTCTCCTTTCCTCTTTCTTTTCTTTCTGTTTTCTTATGTTTTTTCTGTAATTTGTTTGCTCTAGTAAATAAATACCAAGGCATTTTGTAAAATCCCAAAACTTTAATATGGCCTTATGTGACATAATAAAATCCACTCCCAAGTTTTGGTGATATTTGAAATTCAAATAGGGTTTTTATTTAATTTCCAAGCCCTGTTTGGAATTTTTGAAAAATCATGGTGCATGTAGTGGGACCCACTTCACTTTAAATGTGATCATGCATATTTATAAGACTTTTCAAAAATAACAGAGGAATTTTTGAAAGCACTTTTTGTCTGGCCGATTGAATTAAATTCATTTGGGGCTTTTCTTTTCCCCAATTCAATTTCCTTTTGAATTTTTTTACATGAAGCAAAGTGACCACCTAACCCTAGCACATAACTAAGTTCGGATTGTGACAAGCTTTTATTAATAGCTAAGAAATTGATTTTGATAATTGCACTCTTCCTGATGTTTATTAAATTTTTGCAAAGAATGGGCAAAGACCTGCACACTAGTTCACTCAACATTGCGTTCACCTGTAGCGACCCGATTCACTTAGAATCGGAGTCTCTGTGCTCAAGTGCTAGTCCCTGGATCGAACTCGCTAGCACACATAGTAATAGATGTATATCAAAGTACAAGTGCATCATTATTACATCGTATGATCCAGAATTTAAAACAAATAACAACTTGCATAGCTCAAGGCTAGCTTATTCAATATAAATATAGTAGAAGAAAAACTAGTAGCAATGAGTCCCATCAAAATCCACACGCGACATGCTGAGTGTAGACTCGCAACCCTATCGTACCACACTAATCTTCTGAGAAACCTGCAACATGAATGTCACAGCCCGACAACGGTCAGTACATTGAATGTACGGCAAGTAACACAAGTGACATAGCAACCAACATCTACAAGCAAGGTATGACAAACAGAACACTCAAGTTTGGCTTGTAGAAGAATGTCCCCACCTACCTCCACTAGTTGGTCAGGGTTTACTCAAGTATAGATTGCGTCCAGTTTATCACCCATGAGAACTCCAAGAATCCTAGGTTGACGTGATAAGAACTTCAGAAGTATCAAGTGCGCTCTGTCAGTGCTGCATTCTCTAGGGAGTCTAGAGCGCTTCTATCAAGGACGCATTCACCCGATTTAAGTCCAGAAACTACTTCTCCACCTCAATTGTGCTCTGTCAATTATGCATTCTCTAGGGACAATAGAGCGCTCTATCCAGGACGCATTCACTGATAAAAAGTCCCGAAGCCTACAGCTATAAGTTAGTCTCAACACCTTACTGAATTGAGATAGATAACTCTCCCATCGCCTACCACAACAAGACTCAACATGCAATTAACGAATAAAAACAGGGCACACATATGGCAACAATGAATAGCATCATGACATTAAACATATGGCTATCCTACCAGGTTTCAGCATAACACAATTATCGTACACATGCATAAAGACAGGATGAGCATAATCGAAAGTGCAACTTTCCTTGAATAGTCGATGAAGATATTAACACTCACAATATCATCAACGCTATTCCTCGAACACCGAGCAATCTATCGCGTTCAAAGAAGGAACCGATAAATAACCACACTCAAGAACACCAAACATAAATCAACAACAAAGAATCAAATAAAAAATAACATGAACAAATACTAGCTATAATTAATCCACACGCTACTAGGATCATAACACAAAAGAATTATCTAAACCGAATTAAACGTTTAACCAATAGACCTCCGAAAGGTTGAATTTGCATCTAAAGAAATTCAAATTTAAATAGTGCAAAAATGTTAAAAAATCCCACATATTAATATGAGCGCATAGAAAAACAAATCACCTAAATCTAATTTATGGTTTAAAAGATATAGCTAAAAAATTATGTTAAAATCTATTCAAAACTGGGCTGACTAGTGTGCTGATGTAACTTGGCGTGTGAAGTGATTGCTTGGTTGCAATGATATATAAGAGGTGCCCTCCAATTAAGTGACGATGAATGACTACTATGAAGTCACATTGCCACTAAACAAAAGAAATAGAATAAAAAAACTATCGTGTGCACCGTGTACAAGAAGGCGACCAGTACAGAACTAGGATACGCTGCGACTTCGGACGTCGATGGCGGAGGCTCCAATTACTTTCCAGCCAAAATAAGGTGTCTAGAGCGTGATGCGTACGGAGTGAAAAGCGACGGTGCTATTGGAGGTGACATGGACCTTCTCAGGTGCCCGCAACGATGATGCCAAGTCAGTGCTCTCGGTGAACTCCGGGCGTTCTCCGGTGGCGTCGGCTCACCCGCGGAGCGTGCGAAGTTGCGATCTAGGTCACGAAACCATGTCCATCGGGTGCACAATTGAGTGAAGGTTCAAGAGGTGTAAATGGAGACATCGGAGATGCACTGACCGCGGCGAAATCGTTGAGCGAAGGCGACGGCCGTGGCGAGATCTAAACTCCGCGGCGGCGACTCCCTTGGGGTAAAAAGAAAAAAGAAGCTTTAAGGTGCTGCAGTGTATGCTTATATAGGTCGAGGACAAGGAAGGGAAGTCTCGCATCGATCAAATCCATCAGTTTCGAATCAGTTTGGATCTGTTCCGTTCGTAAGGAACACGTACACGAAGGTAATCTTCGTACAGATAGGGTAAAACGAAAAGGAAAGAAAAAAAAGGCCTGTCTTGGCTTGGCCGTGGGCTGGGATGCTGCTGCGCGCACGCACGCACTTGAGTGGGCGAGAAATAGGGAAATTTGCTGCGGCGCTAGCCTACTGCAGAAATTTCTTTTCTATTTTTACAACAAAATAAATTTAGCTAAACCAAATATAAGGGAGATTGCTAAAATCACCAAAGAATAAAATAAAATTATTACTAATAATATATAGCACATAATTCTCAACCCCATATAAATTAATTCCAAAAAAATATTTTTCTAATATTATATTTGGCCTAATAAATAATCCCTAAAATTAATTTAGGGTTATAAGTAATTCAAAAAAAAAACTCCAAAGTTTCAGATCCTAGTGAAATTTACAATAACTCAAGCAACACCAATATGTTTTTAACTATATCTTATTTAAATTACTAACATTCCAAATTTAAAAAAATTAGGATGTTACAAATCTACCCCCTTAAAATGAATCTCGTCCTCGAGATTCGAGTTGGCTAACAATGCTTAAATATATGTATCTCTAGAAATCCATGATGCAATTCTAATGCCATCTCCATGTTTGTTTTCAACTCCCTTGATATGCCCAAATGTGATGCACCATTACTCTAAAGAATGATCACAATACTTGTACTTGATTAGAATGTTACCGGATTTCGATTCTGATGCTTTATAAATTCTTCCCACATTGACGTAATTCACATGTCCCCTTTCCATGTGATCACGCCTCTTTTCTCCAGATTTCCCATTGTCATTTATCATGTTCTTCAACTCAGGACAATTTGTTGAATAATGCGCTGGGTTCCGGCACCTGTAACAAATTAGCCGGCTTATATCCTTCTTTGTAGGTGTTGAAGGTCTACATGAGTGGTTGTGGTCATTGTTTCCTGCATCATTGTCGTTGTTGCCATTTCCCTGACCATTGTGATTATACCCATTGTCAGTGTAATGATTATGGACATTATAGTCATGACCATTGTGCATGTCCTCTTCAGAATCATAGTTCTCAGAAGATGTTGATGAACTACGAGGCTTCTACCGAGATTCAGAGTTGAACTCCCTGTCGTTTGCCTTGCTTTTGCGATTCTCCACCTCTAGATGCTTTCCTTCAAGTACAATAGCCTTGTCAATAATCTCCTGACAGTTGTGAAAGTCGCAACTGTCAGCTAAACACCTAGCTTATCATTCGGTCCTTCAAGGAATTTCTCTTGCCTAGCTTCATCAGTGTTAAATCCACTAGGAGCATAACGTGCCAAGTTGTTGAACTCTTCCACATATTGTGACACAGTGCGATTTCCCTGGCACAAGCTATGAAACCCCTTCTTCTTCAAGCTCATAGCACCCGCAAAAACATGAGCGACGCAAAATGCAGCCTCAAACGGCACCCAGGTGATAGTGGAAATAGGATAAGTTACCAAATAATTATGCCACCAAACTGCAATAGGTCCCTCCAACAGGTGTGAGGCAAACCTCACTCTCTCTGCATTAGTACAACCTACAGTCTCCAAGTTTCTGTTAACTGAACGAAGCAATCGTCGGCCACAATAGGTTCAGGGGTGCTAGAGAACCTCTGAGGATTCAACTTCAAGAACCTAGTAAGCATGTCCACAGTTGGTGGTGGTGGTGGATTGTTATGGTTGTTTCCCATGTTCTGAGCAAGCAACTGGATCAACTGAGTCTTCCCCTGAAGCAAATGTTGCATGTATGATGGTATGTCATTGTTGTTGTTCTCATTATTGCCTGCACCACTTACCCTAGTCTCACGTCTCGGCGGCATCTGGTGGGTGAGCAGAGGTAAGGTTTAGATAGAAATAGGTCTAAGAGAATACTACCCATAAGCACACAATAACAATCAAGCTCCAGCAAACACACAAGAACAAACAAAAATCCTAAGATAGAATCATATCAAGGGATATATGTGATCTATCAACTAACTATACTCATAACGATAACATTATAATAAGATGGTGGTCTGCCTACTAAACCTTCTCACATAACACTACTATAACTACAAGGGTCATCTACAATTTAAAAGAGAAGGTAGTCAACAATGAATGAAGATATGAATATGAGAGTAAGGATGAATAAGTAGATAAAAGTTATAAAATAAAATTTTCACTCCTGTGGCTTTTCTAATCCATTTTCTAGGGTCACGACCTATAGTCGACACACTGCTCTAATACCATCTGTAGCAACCCGATTCACTTAGAATCGGAGTCTCTGTGCTTAAGTGCTAGTCCTTGGATCGAAATCGCTAGCACACACAGTAATAGATGTATATCAAAGTACAAGTGCATCATTATTACATCGTATGATCGAGAATTTAAAACAAATAACAACTTGCATAGCTCAAGCCTAGCTTATTCAATATAAATATAGTAGAAGAAAAACTAGTAGCGAGGAGTCCCATCAAAATCCACACGCGACATGCTGAGTGTAGACTCGCAACCCTATCGTACCACACTAATCTTCTGAGAAACCTGCAACACGAATGTTACAGCCCGACAACGGTTAGTACATTGAATGTACGGAGAGTAACACAAGTGACATAGCAACCAACATCTACAAGCAAGGTATGACAAACAGAACACTCAAGTTTTTCTTGTAGAAGAATGTCTCCACCTACCTCCACTAGTTGGTCAGGGTTTGCTCAAGTATAGATTGCGTCCAGTTTATCACCCATGAGAACTCCAAGAATCCTAGGTTGACATGATAAGAACTTCAGAAGTATCAAGTGTGCTCTGTCAGTGTTGCATTCTCTAGGGAGTCTAGAGCGCTTCTATCAAGGACGCATTCACCCGATTTAAGTCCAGAAACTACTTCTCCACCTCAAGTGTGCTCTGTCAATGATGCATTCTCTAGGGACAATAGAGCGCTCTATCCATGACACATTCACTGATAAAAAGTCCCGAAGCCTACAGTTATAAGTTACTCGCAACACCTTACTGAATTGAGATAGATAACTCTCCCATCGCCTACCACAACAAGACTCAACATGCAATTAACGAATAAAAACAGTGCACACATATGGCAACAATGAATAGCATCATGACATTAAACATATGGCTATCCTACCAAGTTTCAGCATAACACAATTATCGTACACATGCATAAAGACAGAATGAGCATAATCGAAAGTGCAACTTTCCTTGAATAGTCGATGAAGATATTAGCACTCACAATATCATCAACGCTATTCCTCGAACACCGAGCAATCTATCGCGTTCAAAGAAGCAACCGATAAATAACCACACTCAAGAACACCAAACATAAATCAACAACAATGAATCAAATAAAAAATAACATGAACAAATACTAGCTATAATTAATCCACACGCTACTAGGATCATAACGCAAAAGAATTATCTAAACCGAATTAAACATTTAACCAATAGACCTCCGAAAGGTTGAATTTGCATCTAAAGAAATTCAAATTTAAATAGTGCAAAAAATTTAAAAGAAATTATCCCACATATTAATATGAGCGCATAGAAAAACAAATCACCTAAGTCTAATTTATGGTTTAAAAGATATAGCTAAAAAAATTATGTTAAAATCGATTCAAAACTGGGTTAACTAGTGTGCAGATGTAACTTGGCGTGTGAAGTGATTGCTTGGTTGCAATGATATATAAGAGGTGCCCTCCAATTAAGTGACGATGAATGCCTACTATGCAGCCACATTGCGACTAAACAAAAGAAATAGAAAAAAAAACAATCGTGCGCACCGTGTACAAGAAGGCGACCAGTACAGAACTAGGATACGTTGCGACTTCGGACGTCGATGGCGGAGTCTCCAATGACTTTCCAGCCAGAAGAAGGTGTCTAGAGCGTGATGCATACGGAGTGAAACGCGACGGTGCTATTGGAGGTGACGTGGGCCTTCTTAGGTGCCCGCAACTATGATGCCAAGTCGGTGCTCTCGGTGAACTCCGGGCGTTCTCCAGTGGCGTCGGCTCACCCGCGGAGTGTGCGAAGTTGCGATCTAGGTCACGAAACCATGTCCATCAGGTGAGAACTTGAGTGGAGGTTCAAGAGGTGTAAACGGAGACGTCGGAGATGCACTGACCGCGACGAAATCGTTGAGCGATGGCGACGGCTGTGGTGAGATCTAAACTCCGCGGCGGCGACTCCCTTGGGGTAAAAAGAAAAAATAAGCTTTAAGGTGCTGAAGTGTATGCATATATAGGTCGAGGACAAGGAAGGGAAGTCTCGCATCAATCAAATCCATCAATTTCGAAACAGTTTGGATCTGTTCCGTTCATAACGAACACGTATACGAAGGTAATCTTCGTACAGAGAGGGGAAAACGAAAAGGAAAGAAAAAAAAGGGGTGCCTCAGCTGGGCCGTGGGCTGGGATGCTGTTGCGCGCGCGCACGCACGTGTGTGGGAGAGAGATAGGGAAGTTGGCTGCGGCGCTAGCCTGCTGCAGAAATTTCTTTTCTATTTTTACAACAAAATAAATTTAGCTAAACCAAATATAAGGGAGATTGCTAAAATCACCAAAGAATAAAATAAAATTATTACCAATAATATATAGCACATAAAAACATTTATTCTCAACCCTATACAAATTAATTCCAAAAAAAATCTAATCTTATATTTGGCCTAATAAATAATCCCTAAAATTAATTTAGGGTTATAAGTAATTCAAAAAAATATTTTTAAACTCAAAGTTTCAGATCCTAGTGAAATTTACAATAACACAAGCAACACCAACAAGTTTTTATCTATATCTAGTTTAAATTACTAACATTCCAAATTTAAAATTTTTGGGATGTTACATCACCGAGCATATTACCAATGCCCTTATCAAAGCTAGGGAGGTGTCCGAGGATAGAAGCTCGCTCTGTCTTCCCGGGAAGCCTCGCCGCCCTTCTGGAAAACATCCCGCATCGGACCACTCCTACTCATCCGGAAAGGTCCCGCCACGGTGCCTCCCGGGAAGGAACTTGGCCACCTCTTTCCTTAAGCGGTGTGGGACGGGCAAGGGTCCCACCGCCTACGGAATGTTCCAAGGCACATTCAATGCGCTGCCCCTGGTCAAAGAGGCGGCGGTTGCAGCGGCGTCTTCGACCCCCTTCGCTCCTTGTACGTGCCAAGGGCCAGTGCGACATCCCGACGAGAGAAGCAACCTTCCACCACGCATCCTTCCCGGAAGTGGCGCTACATCGACACCTGCCAAGCCAACATCGGAGGAGCCCCTCCTGGAAAGAGCTATTATGTTGACCCCCTTGATAGCTTCTCGCTCCTTGTTGGTTACCCCAAGTGGAAGGTTGGGATGTAGCTAGCATTAAATTTCCCTCGGTGAAGATACCAAGGTTTATGTCTCCAGTAGGACTCCGAATTCTGCAAGTAGGTGTCAACGACACTAGAAGTTGACTTGGACCTGCACACAGAAACAAATAGCTTTTCTCCCAAGGAGAACAGAGAGGTTTTCAATCTCTCCGGTCTTGTTGTTTACAAAGGATCAAACGCAAGGGGGAAATAATAGTGGTGATAGCAATTGAAAGGAAATAAAGCAGTAAATGAGTTGAGGTGTAAAAAATGGTGGAAATATGGACCGGGGTCCCATGATGTTCACTAGTGATGCCTCTCTCCCAAAAGACGATAAAGTAGCTAAGTTGGGTGAACAAATTACAGCTGGACAATTGGCATAATTATAAACGCACCGCAATGCTAATTATGCCGCAAAAAAGATAGAGGCTCAAACGTATAGTCAGTACGCCACGAGTAGACCGAAATCCAACTGCATCTACTCACTAATCATCCACCTTGAGATATCTATCCAGAACATCTCGCTGGTATTAAGTTGAGAGCCCCACCCAAAGTTTAAACCCAAAGCAACAGGCAACTGCATTAATGAACTTTGCGTAAGGTAAACAATCCTTGCAACCGCGGTTACAAGCACCTTTGCTTTCTCCCTGGTGGCAACAACACATACCCTAGTCTCGTGTTTCTGTCACTCAAGCTAGACAACGGGGGGCATGAACCCGCAATCAAGCATAACACTCCCTCTTGGAGTTACTATCTACTATTTGGATAAAGCAATAAAAACAACGGAGAACATGCAAGAACTACTCAAGAACAAAATATAAAAGGCGAACCAAATATATAACTCATCACAATCTGAACATAATCTCATAATCCATCGAATCCCGGCAAACACAACATAGCAACAGCAGAAATATTACATAGATGCCTTGATCATGTAGGGAAGCTCACAAGGTCTAATAATTGAAGCACAAGATTGGAGAGAAGACATCACATAGCTACTGGTCATGGACCCATGGTCCAAGGGGGACTACTCATGACACATCCGGGAAGCGCTCATGGTGGTGGAGAAGCTCCCGGAGGTCGTTCCTCCGACAGGCAGGGTGCCGGGAAGAGTTCTTCTGGTGCTCCCGATCTTGAAGCGGGGCGGCGGCGAAACAAAGGTGAAAATAGCGATACGGGGTTCCTCTCTAGGGTTTTCGGAGCGAGGAGTAAATATAGGCTAAAGGGGGAACCAAGGGATGGACCCTCCCCCCAGGCGCACTGGTGGCGCGACCTAGGGTGGGGCCGCGCCCCCTGGCCGCCTGTGTAGGGGGTGGACCCCCTCTGGCCCTTCTTCGATGATTCCCTAAGCTTCTGTTACGCTAATTTTTTAACTGATTTTCTTGGAATTTTTGGAGCTCTGTAAATATGGGTAAAAACCTGCAACTTACAGACATCAGTAGACAGTAACTGGCACTAGGTGCACTGAGTTAGTAGGTTAGTCCAAATATGTGTAAAAAGATATAAAAATGTAGCAAAACACATAGCAATGTCACCTAAAAGAGCATGGAACAAGCAGAAATTATAGATACGTTTGGGACGTATCAACATCACCAAGCTTAATTCCTGCTCGTCCTCGACTAGGTAAATGATAACACAGAAAATTTATGTGGTGACGCGCTAACACACATATAAGAAATTCAAAGTGAAGCAAGTAAGGTATGCAATTCAAGTCAAGACGATAACAACCAAGAGTCTATATCTAGTATTGAAACTAGCAAAGTAAGAACATAAAGGTGCAAGCGCTCTCGCTGTCCGTGACTCGAATGTCTCGAAATGGTCTTTGCGTGCAAGAAGTGGGAGAAGGGTTTAGAGCATAAAAATACTATATAGTTTAATTGAGAACTCAATCTACTAAAACTTCATGCTTGGTCTCCTTAAGAATCTTATTTTGACTCGTCCCCAGACCACTAGTCAGGCACAAGTCAAACTGATCCTCTCCCTTTCGACTTTCAGCACTAATGCAATGGATGAGCGCGAGCAAGATATGTTGGCACTTAGGATGGCAAAGATAATAATGATGGGGAAGGAAGAAAAAAAGGTGTGAAAGGCTCACATCAATGAGGACAATCATAGGCAAGAGAAAGCCAAATGATAGATATGATGTGAGGAGTAGGAATTGCCATGCAACGGATGCACATATGAGTTAAGGTAAGCTCTCCAATGGAACTAGTGGGGTGCATCCAACTTGCTTGCTCATGAAGACCTAGAGCTCATTTGAGGAGGCTCATCCTTGGAATATGCAAGCCAAGTTCTATAGTGTAAGGATCCCCACATAATTATGCATGAATGATAATCTCTGTGGAGTACAAATATGACAATGAAGTACGAGTGTGGATCTTTCAAAAGGAATAGTAGTGTTGCCCCCTTCTCTCTTTTTATTTCTTTTTCTTTCTTTTTTCTATTTTTTGTATTTTTTGTGGCCTGATTGGCTCTTTCTATTTATCTCTCGTTTGTCCTCTTTGGTATCTTTTGATTTTTCCTCTTTGGAATCTTTTCCTCACGTAAGGGAAACACTCTATATTTTACAATAATATAGAAGATCTTCACACTTTACAAGAAGTACTCAACATAAAGAAAACTGAAAAACTATCATGATGTATGCAAATGTATGCCTCTGCCAATGTAGCCGGATATGCAATGATACTAGCGTGTCATGTAGCAATGATTACAGCAAAGACCAACTAGCATGCGGCTCTACGATCAAGAAAAATCATGTATCACATGAAGATCAAGTCATGAGATGATGGATGTTGCATGGCAATGTATCTCGGAAAGGCTATGGAAATGCCTTCATAGGTAGGTATGGTGGCTGTTTTCAGGAAGATATAAGGATGTTTATGATGACAAAGCGTATCATGCCAAGGTTTTGGTTCCTCCGGCGAAGTTTGCACCAACTCTCAAGATGATAAAGGGCAATGCACGATACCGAAGAGGCTAGCAAAATATGGATGGTGGAAGTGCCATAATCGAATACTCGCATTAGTCCGAAGAACTCACGCACTTATTATCAGTAAATCTCTATCAAATCAGGAGATTCACAAATAGACAAGTACCCCGAGGAGGAGTGTGTGGGGGGTTTGGTTATCCTTGCGCATCCTTGACCCATGGTATGTGAGGGTACTCTACATATTCCAGCCCCTCAAGAGGTTAGCGATCCATCTAGTAGCTAGAGTTCTCAAGTAATTTTTGTAGTTTTCGAAAATAAACACGAATTTCCCAAAATACGACACCTATCACTAATAAGCTCTTTGCACAAAAAGTCCAAACATTACTCAAATCAATACCTCAAAACTATTGCAAGTTACTACTACACTTGTAATAGCAACCTTAATTACCTACTCATGCAAGACACACAACACAGTGCAACAAGCCAACTCTCTAAACAATATAAGCATGATAACTCAAGAGCGTTCCGAAAGCAACCTAAATAAAAGCTCTTAAAAATATAAGCATGCAAACTAAGAGCTAAGCATGACATCAGCTATGAAAAGATAAAGAACACGCAAAAAAAATAATCATGAAAAAATATGTTGTGTTCTAGGGCGGAGTGGAGCGTGTTTATCTCCCAAAAAATGAAGGCTAGGGTCCAACTTGTTATGAACAACAAGCAAAAGAAAACAAACTAAAAAGTAAAGAGTGACACGCTCCAAGTTTAGCACATAACACATGAAGAAATAAAAATATAGCATGGAGAAGGACGAACTTATGATTGTTGATGGAGAAGGGGATGCATGGGGCCATCCCCAAGCTTAGACGCTTGAGTCTCCTTGAATATTTCCTCGGGGTGCATGGGGGCATCCCCAAGCTTGAGCGCTTGACACTCCCGAATCTTCTTTCCTCATCTTCCGTCGCATAATTGAAAACTCCCTTCATACGAAACTCATCATAAGCTGATTAGAGTGGTTAGTACCCATAATAAAATATTTTTTATCCATTGGAAATAAACATTTTCTTGAATAGATATTGTTTCTCATGATTGCTAAAAAGTTTTTTGCAAGGAAAAATCAAGCTTAAGATTTGCAAAACGATGAAAACGCAAAACGTGGCAGAATATGTGAAAAACAGACTAGCAGTTAGTAAATAAATTTTTCGGGGTACTTCTGCAACTCAAATCAAAAAACTCAGAACATACGTCTGAAAAATAATTGTATAGAGAATACTGTCAAAAAATTAAGATAAAAAAGATGATCTAGTGATTTTTGGATAATTTTTCCGTCAAGCAGACAGAATCTGTTTCTGGACAGCATGTCACAACTTTTGAACTTTTCTTGCAATCGGAGGCTAAAACTTGGCACAAAGCTTGGAAATAAAGATACAATGATGTTGCTAAATTAGTAACAAGCATCAAGACCACTATACAGAAAGTAAAAAAACATATTGTGTTGCCCCCAATAAGCGCTTTCTTTTATGCCATTTAGCTAGGCATGATGCAAAAAGATCAAGTTTTACCAATATCAAAACAATAACTTGCCCGTGTAACGGACTCATAAGGTAACTTAATATTCTTTCGAGGGAAGTGTTACATTCCCTTTTTGAGGGGGAATGGGAATCTAATGGTCCCTTCTATCATGTAAATGATAGCACCAATGGTGCGGAGAAAAGGACGTCCCAAAATAATTGGACATGAGGGATCACACTCAATGTCCATGATAAGAAAATCAACGGGGACATAATTATCATTGACAACAATAAGAACATGATCAATCCTCCCTAAAGGTTTCTTTTCGGAAGAATCAACAAGAAAAACACCAAAAGAACAAGGATCAAAAGGTTTCAAATCAAGCATAGCATACATTCTTTTGCGCATAACGGAGGCACTAGCTCCAACATCACATAAAGCAAAGCAAGAGAAACTATTCAATTTAATCTTGACCATAGGATCCCAACCATATTATAGTTTTCTTGGAATAGAAGTCTCTAAGTTGAGCTTCTCCTCCCTAGCTTTGATAAGAGTATTGGTAATATGCTCGGTGAAGGCAACATTAAGTGTACTAGTGTGGGGGTCTTTAGCCATTCTTTGCAGAAAAGTGATAACTTCATAAAGACTACAATTATCAAAATCAAGATCACTACCATTAATCAAAGTGGTGGTGATGTCATCAAAGCTCATTCTCTTGGTAGTCTCTAAGTTCATGGGACCTTCTTCTCCTAAAGTTGAGGTATTAGTATCACCATTAATAGGTCCATTGGGACTAGGGATGTGTTGGGTGCTAAAAGTTTTGAGATCATCAACTTGTATAGTGGCAATAGTAGTGTGTGTAGGAAGGCTCTTAATCCTTTGTTCCTCTTCTTTTTCTCTAGCGCATTGATACACCCCGAACGTATCTATAATTTCTGCTTGCTCCATGCATGTTTTGTGTGATATTGCTATGTTTTAGCTACACTTTCATACACTTTTGATCATATTTGGACTAACCTATTAACTCAGTGCACCTCAGTGTCAGTTTCTGTTTTCTGCTGTTTTTCTATTTCAGATTTCCCCGTATTAAAAATGCTCCAAAAATTCTGGAAAAATCAAATAAAAAATCAGCTCACGGGAACCTTCCAGAGTCCCGAAGGGGGGTCGGAGGGGACCCACCAGGGCCACAGGCGCCCTCCTAGAGCGCCCTAGGGTGGGGCCACGCCAGGGGGGTGCCTGGACCCCCGGTGGCCCCCTGGTTGCCATCCTTCGCATATATTTATCTCTCGACCCAAAACGCTCGAAGACAGAACCCTTTTTCGCGATCTCGCCTCTGTTCCGCCGCCGCCGTGCTTCCAAGATCGGGAGCACCAGAAGACCTTTTCCTGGCACCCTGCCGGAGGGAGGATTGACCTTCGGGGGCTTCTACACCACCATGGACGCTTCCCGGATGATCCATGAGTAGTCCGCCTTGGACCATGGGTCCATGATCAGTAGCTATGTGATGTTATCCTCCCCTCTTTGTTCTTCATGGATTAGACCTTGTGAGCTGTCCTACGTGATCAAGGCACATATGTAATTCTTTTTGCTGTTGATATGCTGAGTTTGCTGGGATCTGATGCATTATAAGACTATGTTCAGATTGTGATGGAGTAATATATTTGGTTCTTCTCTTTTATATTTTTGTTCTTGAGTAATTCTTGCATGTTCTCCATTGTTGTTTATTGCTTTGGCCAAGTAGTTGGTAGTGACTCCAAGAGGGTGTGTTATGCTTGATTGTGGGTTCATGCCCCCTGATGACTAGCTTGAGTGACAGAAACATGAGTCTAGGGGGTGTACTTTTGCCACACGGGGGAAAACAACGGTTCTTGTAAACGCGGTTGCAAGGATTGTTCACTTTACGCAAAGTTCTATTAATGCAGTTGTATGTTGCTTTGGGTTTACACTTTGGGTGGGGCTCGCAACTTAATACCAACGAGATGTTCTGGATAGATATCTCAAGGTGGATGATTAGTAGTAGACGCAGTTGGATTTAGGTCTACTTATTTTGGTGTACCGCCCATGCTTTTGAGCCTCTTCCTTTCTTTGTAGCATAGTTAGCATTAGTTTGTGCCCGTAATCCTGTCAATTGCCTAGTTGTGATTTGTTTACCTCGCATAGCAGTTTTATCGTATTTTGGGAGAGAGACATAACTAGTGAACATCATGGGACCCCGGTCCATATTTCCACCACTGTTTAAACCCTCAATTTACTTCTTGCTTTTACTTTTAGTTGCAGTTATCACTATCTTTTATCTGTCGTGTTTGATCATTTGTAAACGGCAAGGCCGGAGAGATTGACAACCTCTCTGTACTCGTTGGGAGCAAAGTTATTTGTATTTGTGTGCAGGTCCACGTAAACTAAGCAACCCTGAGATTGTGAACGGCGCCATTGTTAACTTTACCACCTACTTGTCGTCGTTGGAGTCCTACTGGAGACATAAACTCTATCCTCTATGTTAGGGGAAATTTGCTACGGTGCTACATCTCAACCTTCCACTTGGGGTAGCCAACGAGGAGCACTACTTCGGTGCCATCAAACCAATTTCTGGCGTCGTTGCCGGGGACTCCAATCTTCAAGATAGGCGAGTTGCACACTATCTTTTACCGTTGCTTTTTAGTCTTGTTAGTTTACCTTTCAGTTCTTTCTTTAGTGTCCTTTATCAAAAATCACAAAAAAATTGATTGTCCTGTTTGCTGCTATGGGTTCCACTGAAAAAACAAAGTTGTGTGACTTCACTAGTCACAACAACAATGATTTTATCTGCACTCCTATTGCTACACCTGTCACTTCAGCTACCTCTTATGAAATTAAACCTGCTTTGTTAAACCTTGTTATGAGAGATCAATTCTCTAGTGCTGGAGATGATGCTGCTTTACACTTAAATAATTTTGTTGAGCTTTGTTACATGCAAAAGTATAAAGAAGTAAAAGGTGATATTGTTAAGCTTAAGCTTTTTTCCTTTCTCCTTGAGGGAAGGAGCTAAAATTTGGTTTCAATCCTTGCCTAGGAATAGCATAGATTCTTTGGATAAGTGCAATGATACTTTTATTGGAAAGTACTACCCACCTGCTAAAATTATCCAGTTGAGGATTAATATTATGAATTTTAAACAATTGGATAATGAACACGTTGCCCCAGCTTGGGAACTAATGAAATCTCTTGTTAAGAAATGCCCTACACATGGTTTGACTACTTGGATGGTCATCCAGACTTTTTATGCAGGCTTGAACTTTACCTCGCGGAACCTGTTAGATTCGACCGCGGGAGGAACCTTTATGTCAACAACACTTGGTGCTGCAACAAAACTACTAGATGAGATGATGACCAATTATTCCCAATGGCACACCGAACGAGCTCCAACGGGTAGGAAGGTAAACTCTGTCGAGGAGATTTCCTCCCTAATTGAAAAAGTTGACTTAATTATGTCTCTACTTACGAAGCAACCTCCTATTGATCCTCATGATGTCCCTTTAAATTCTTTGGTTTCTCAAGAACAAGTAGATGTGAACTTTATCTCTAGAAACAACTTCTACAATAATGCTTATAGGAGTATTTTTTTCTAGCAATCCTAGACCGTTCCCATCCAACAACTATGGGAACAACAACACTTATCCTGACAACAAGAACTCCACTTCTGAATTAGAAAGCATGCTTAAAGAATTTATCACTAGCCAAAAGGCCTTCAACAAGAGTGTAGAGGAAAAATTAGACAAATTAGATAATCTCTCTTTGAAGGTAGACAACTTAGCCCTCGATATTGAAATTCTTAAAATTAGAACTTCTCACCTCGAGGAGAGGAAGGCCACTTATATTAATGCTATCCAAATGCAAATTAATGAAAACATTAGGATGATGGCTAAACTTCAAGAAATATGGGCTAGAGAAAAGGAGGAAGAAGATAGAATTAAGAGCCTTCCTACACACCACACTGTTGCTACTATCCAAGTTGTTGAGGATACCCAAACTTTTAGCACCCAACACACTCCTAGTCCCATTGGACCTATTAATGGTGATGCTATTGCCTCAACCATAGAAGAAGAAACTCCTATGAACATAGAGGCTTTCAAACAAGTGAGTCTAGATGACACCACTGCCACCTTTGATAGTAGTGGCATTGATTTTGATAGTTGTACCCTTTCTGAAGTTATTAGTTTATTACACAAAATGTCTAGAGACCCCCACACTAGCACGTTAAATCTTGCCTTCACGGAGCATATCACTAATGCTCTCATTAAAGCTAGGGAGGAGAAGCTTAGAATAGAAGCCTCCATACCTAGGAAGCCAGAAGATGGTTGGGACCCTATGATAAAAATTAAATTTAATAACTTCTCTTGTTATGCTTTATGTGATGTTGGAGCTATTACCTCCGTTATGCCCAAAAGAATGTATGATATCTTTGAATTGAAGCCCTCTGAGCCTTCTTCTTTTTGTGTTCGTCTCGTTGATTCTTCCGTAAAGAAACCTTGGAAGATCGACGATGTTCTTATCATTGTCAATGACAATTATGTTCCCGTTCACTTTACTATTATGGACATAGAGTGTGAACCTTTATGTCCAATTATTTTGGGACTCCCTTTTCTTCGCACCGTTGGTGCTGTTATTGACATGAAAGAGGGGAATATAAAATTTCAATTACCTCTTAAAAAAAGGGATGGAACATTTCCCTAGGAAGAAGATTAATTTACCTCTTGAGTCTGCCACACGGGCAAGCTATTCTCTTACTCTTGATAAAACTTGATCTTTTTGCTTCTTGCCTAGCTTAAATGCGTAAAAGAAAGCGCTTGTTGGGAGGCAACCCAAGATGTTTTTACTTCTGTTTTTAGTGGTCTTGATGATTGTTACTACTGTAGCAACATCATTGTATCTTTATTTTCAAGCTTTGTGCCAAGTTTAGCCTCCGATTGCAAGAAAGTTTAAAAGTTGTGACATACTGTCGAGAAAACAGATTATATCCTTGGACGAAACAATTCGCCTAAAATAACCAGATCATCTTTTTGATCTGAATTTTTTTGACAGTTTTCTCTATACAATTGGCTTTCGAGCGTTTGTTTCGAGTTTTTTGATTTGAGCAGAAGCAACCCGAAAAAATTATTTACTACCTGCTGGTCTGTTTTTCACAGATTCTGCCACGTTTTGCCTTTCCTCACTTTTGCAAGTCTTGCGCTAGCTTTTTCTTTGCAAATTTTTTTTGGAAATCTTGAGAAACAGTAGCCCTCCAAGAAAATCTTTATTTCCAGTAGAGGCAAATAATTTTATTAAGTGTACTAACCTCTCTAATCAGCTAATGATGAGTTATGTATGAAGGGAGTTTTCAAGTGTACGAGGGAAGATGATGAAAGAAGATCCGGGAGTGTCAAACGCTCAAGCTTGGGGATGCCCCCATGCATTCCCAATAAATATTCAAGGAGACTGAAGCATCTAAGCTTGGGGATGCCCTCGTGCATCCCCTTCTTCATCAACAATTATCAGTTCGTCCTTCGTCTCACTATATTTTTATCACTTCATGTGTTATGTGCTATACTTGGAGCGTCTCGCTCTTTAGTTTTCTTTTTAGTTTTATTTTTATTTGTTTGCTGTTCATAACAAGTTAGAACCCAACTTTCTTTTGTGTGGGAGAGAAACACGCTCCACTTCAAACTAGAACACATAATAGGACTTTCATGCTTTTCTTTCTTTTGTTGTGTGTTCTTTATCTTTTCTTAGTTGCTGTCATGTTTAGCTCTTAGTTTTCATGTTTATATTTTCAAGAGATTTTGTTTAGTTTGTTGTTGGAATTCTCTTTAGTTTTCGTGTTTATCTTGTTAAAAGAGTTGGTTGTTGCATTGAGTTCTGTCTTAACTTTAAGTATGTAATTGAGGTTGCTATTCAATTGTAGTAGTAACTTGCAATAGTTTTGAATTATTGTTGTGAGTAATGTTTGAACTTTTGGTGTCAAGAGCTCTAGCCTATTAGTGATAGGTGTCTTATTTTTGGCAATCCGTGTTTATTTTAAAAAACTACAAAAACTAGTGGAGAACTCTAGCTACTAGATAGATCACTAATCCTTGGAGGGATCGGATATTAGAGTACACTCACATACCATGAGTCGAGGATGTGCAAGGATAACCAAACCCCCATACACTCCTCCTCGGGGTACTTGTATCTTTGTGAACCTCCTGATTACATTGAGAGTTACCGATAATAAGTGCATGAGTTCTTCAGACTAATGTAAGTATTGAAAGTTGACATTTCCACCTCCTCATATTTCCTAGACACTTTAGGTACCGTGCATTGCCCTCTTCTCACTCCGAGAATTGGCGTCCACCTCGCCGGTGCATCCAAACCCTTGGCATGATATGCCCTGTCATCATAAACCTCCTTATATCTTTCCTCAAAACATCCACCATACCTACCTATCAAGGCATTTCCATAGCCTTTTCGAGATACATTGCCATGCAACATCCACCTTCTCATGACTTCATCTTCATGTCATACATGTTCTTGCTACACTGGTAGAGGCATAAATTTGCATACATCATGATAGCTACATCTTCTTTATGTTGAGTACCTTGTAAAGTGTAAAAGATCTTCTATACTTCTTGTGAAATAGAGTGTTGCCCTTAAGTGAGGAAAATATCCCAAAGAGGACAATTTTAAAAGATCCCAAGAGGACAAATGAGAGTTAAATAGAAAGAGCCATGGAGGCCACCAAAAAATACAAAAAAAGAGAAAAAGGAAATAAAAAGAGAGAAGGGGGGCAACACTACTATTCCTTTTGAAAGATCCAAACTCGTAATCCCTCTTATATCGTGTACTCCATAGAGATGATCATATATGCATATAGCTATGTGGGGACCTTCACATTTTAGAACTTTGCTTGTATATTCAAATGATGAGCCTCCTCAAATGAGCTCTAGGTCTTATTGAGCGAGCAAGTTGGATGCACCCCCCACTAGTTCCATTGGAGAGCTTTTCTTAGCTCGTATGTGCATGCGTTGCATGGCAATCCCTACTCCTCACATCATATCTATCATTTGGCTTTCTCTCGCCTATGATTGTCCTCATTGATGTGATCCTTTCACACCTTTTTGTCTTCCTCCTCCACCATATCTCTCTCTTTTCCATCCTAAGTGTCAACTCTCGTGCTTACGCTCATCCATTGCATGAGTTTTCCAAATATCGAAAGGGAGTGGATCAAATTGACTTGTACCTGGCTAGTGGTCTGGGGATGAGTCAAGATAAGATTCTAAAGAAGACTAAGTGTGAAACTTTAGTAGATTGAGTTCTCAAAAAATAAATATTTTTCTCTCTCGTATTCCCATCTCCCACTTCTTGCACGCAAACACCATCTGGAGACCTTCAAGTCACGGACAGCAAGAGCTCTTGCACCTTTATGTTCTTATGTTGCTTGTTTCAATGCAAATATAGACTCTTGCTTGTTATGACTTGAATTGAATTACATACATTGATTCCTTTACTTAAAAGTTCTTATATGGTTGGTAGCATGTCATGATAGAAATTATGCTTGTTATCATTTACCTACTCGAGGACGAGCAGGAATTAAGCTTGGGGATGTTGATACGTCCCATACGTATCTATAATTTTTGCTTGCTCCATGCATGTTTTGTGTGATATAGCTATGTTCTAGCTACACTTTCATACACTTTTCATCATATTTGTACTAACTTATTAACTCAGTGCACCTCAGTGCCAGTTTCTGTTTTCTGTTGTTTTTCTATTTCAGGTTTCCCCCGTATTAAAAATGCTCCAAAAATTCCGTAAAAATACAACAAAAAATCAGCATACGGGAACCTTCCAGAGTCCCGAAGGGGTGCCGAAGGGGACCCACCAGGGCCCCAGGCGCCCTCCCGGCGCGCCCTATGGTGGGGTCGCGCCAGGGGGGCGCCTGGACCCCTGGCGGGCCCCCTAGCTGCCCCCCTTTGCCTATATTTATCTCTTGACCCGAAACCCTCGAAGACAGAACCCTTTTTAGCGATCTCGCCTCTATTCCGCCGCCGTCGCGCTTCCAAGATTGGGAGCACCAGAAGACCTCTTCCCGGCACCCTATCGGAGGGAGGATTGACCTCCGGGAGCTTATCCACCACCGTGGATGCTTCCCGGATGATCCGTGAGTAGTCCACCTTGGACCATGGGTCCATGATCAGTAGCTATGTGATGTTCTCCTCCCCTCTTTGTTCTTCATGGATTAGACCTTGTGAGCTGCCCTACATGATCAAGGCACATATATAATTCTTTCTGTTGTTGCTATGCTGAGTTTGCTGGGATCTGATGGATTATGAGACTATGTTCAGATTGTGATTGAGTAATATATTTGGTTCCTCTCTTTTATATTTTTGTTCTTGAGTAATTCTTGCATGTTCTTCGTTGATGTTTATTGCTTTGGCCAAGTAGTAGGTAGTGATTGCAAGAGGGAGCGTTATGCTTGATTGTGGGTTCATGCCCCCTGATGACTAGCTTGAGTGACAGAAACATGAGTCTAGGGGATGTGTTGTTGCCACAAGGGGGAAAACAATGGTGCTTGTAACCGCGGTTGCAAGGATTCTTTACTTTAAGCAAAGTTTTTTTAATGCAGTAGTCTGTTGCTTTGGGTTTACACTTTGGGTGGGGCGCGCAACTTAATACCAGCGAGATGTTCTGGATAGATATCTCAAGGTGGATGATTAGTAGTAGATGCAGTTGAATTTCGGTCTACTTATTTTGGCGTACCGCCACGCTAGTGTGGATCTCTCAAAAGGAATAGTAGTGTGCCCCCTTCTCTCTTTTTATTTTTATTTTTCTCTTTTTTCTATTTTTTGTATTTTTTGGTGGCCTCAATGGCTCTTTCTATTTCTCTCATTTTTCCTCTTTGGGATATTTTTTTTGTCCTCTTTGGGATCTTTTCCTCACTTTAGGGGCAACACTCTATATTTTACAAGAATATAGGAGATCTTTCACACTTTACAAAGGTACTCACATAAAGAAAATGTAACTATCATGATGCAAATGTAGGCCTCTGCCAGGGTAGCAGCATATGCAATGATACTAGCGCGTCATGTCGCTATGATTAGGGAAAGTCCCAACTAGCATGCGGCTCATCGATCAAGCAAGTGGCATGTATGACATGAAGATCAAGTCATGAGAAGATGGATGTTGCATGGCAATGTATCTCGGAAAGGCTATGGAAATGCCTTGATAGGTAGGTAAGGTGGTTGTTTTGAGAAAAGATATAAGGAGGTTTATGATGAAAGAGCGTATCATGCCAAGGGTTTGGATGTACCGGCGAAGGTGGACGCCAACTCTCGGAGTGAGAAGGAGGCAATGCACGGCACAGGAGAGGCTAGCAAAATATGGGAGGTGGAAGTGTCAACTTTCGAATACTCACATTAGTCCAAAGAACTCATGCACTTATTATCGGTAACTCTCAATCTAATCAGGAGGTTCACAAAGAGACAAGTACCCCGAGGAGGAGTGTATGGGGGTTTGGTTATCCTTGCGCATCCTCGACTCATGGTACGTGAGTGTACTCTAATATCCGAACCCTCCTGAGGTTAGTGATCCATCTAGTAGCTAGAGTTCTCTACAGGGATTTTGGTTTTCTAAAATCACACGGATTGCCCAAAATACGACATCTATCACTAATAGGCTATAGCTCTTGACACCATAAGTTCAAACATTACTCTAGTCAATACCTCAAAACTATTGCAAGTTACTACTACAAAGAGAATAGCAACCTCAACTACCTACTTTCTAGTCAAGACAAAAAACTCAGTGCAACAGGCAAACTCTCTAAACAAGATAAACATGCAACCTATAGAAAGTTCAACTGAGACAAAATAAAAGCTCTAGAAGAAAACAAAAGCACTACAACTAAGCAGGGCAGCAGCTAAGAAAAGAAAAAGAACAACTCACAGCTAAGGAAATAAGCATGCAAATCCTATGAGGAGTTCTAGTTCAAACGGAGCGTGTTTCTCTCCCACACAAAAGAAAGCTGGGGTCTAACTTGTTATAACAGGAAACAAAGAAAAAAAAAACTAAGAAAAGTAAAGAGCGAGATGCTCCAAGCATAGCGCATAACGCATGAAGTGATAAAAATATAGTGCAACTAGGGACGAACTGATAATTGTTGATGAAGAAGAGAATGCACGGGAGCATGCCCAAGCTTAGACGCTTGAGTCTTCTTGAATATTTATTGGGGTTGCACATGGGCATCCCCTGGCTTGAGCGTTTGACACTCCAGGATCTTCTTTCATCATCTTCCATCGCACACTTGAAAACTCCCTTCATACATAACTCATTGTAAACTGATTAGAGAGGTTAGTACACTTTTCAAATAATTTTACTCTACTGCAAATAAAGATTTCCAGGAAGGGATACTGTTTCTCAAGATTTCCAAAAGGTTTTTTCAAATAAAAAGCAAGCTTAAGGTTTGCAAAAGTTAGGAGAGACAAAACGTGGCAGAATCTGTGGAAAACAGAACAGCGGGTAGTAAAGAATTTTTTAGGGGCACTTCTACAACTCAAATCAAAAAACTCAGAACATACGAAAGTTTCGTGATTATATATAGCACGCTGTGTAAAAATATCAGCTCAAAAAGATGAACTGGTGATTTTCTATGATTTTTCCGTCACGAGGACAGAATCTGTTTTCTGGACAGCATGTCGCAACTTTCACTTCCCTTGTCATATGAGGCTATAATTGGCACAAAGATTGAAAAATAAAGATACAATGATGTTGCTACAGTAGTAACAATCATCAAGACCACTAAAAACAGAAGTAAAAACATCTTGGGTTGCCTCCCAACAAGCGCTTTCTTTTACGCCTTTAAGCTAGGCAAGAAGATTATAGAAGATGCTCTCACAAGAATAAGAATTTTGAAGCAAAAGAGAGCATCAAGAAGCAAATATGAAACACATTTAAGCCTAACCCACTTCCTATGCATAGGCATCTTATAAGAAAATAAATCAAAGAAGCAAAAATAAACCAGCATAGGAACGTGGAACAAGAACATCTTCAAAACATTCAACATAAAGAGAGGAGTTTTAGTAATATGGAAGTTTCTACAACCAAACTTCCCTCTCTCAAAATAATTTTCAGTAGTATCATGAACAACATCAAGAATATAACTATCACATAAATCATGTTGTTCATGACCTACAAGCACACGTGTATAGTTTTCAACATGGTCTTTAGGATTATAAGATAAATGCAACCCATCACATTGAGCCTTGATAAGAGCACAATTCTCCGGAATATGAGTTGGAGATTTCAAAAGGATAATAGGACAATCAAGTGTGGGTGAAATAGAAAAAAATTCATGCTCAACATGAGGAACTATAGCAAGTTCATCTCCGTAAGCATCATCCATAGTGGCATCACGGCCATAAGCATAGAAGGCATCAACTTCATCAAAAAGGTATATTTCAAAAGAATCCATGGGGTCATAACACTCATATAAGGTAAGAGTCAAAGGGTTACTCTCATTACAAGGTAGACGTGGATGGCTCCATTCTTCCTCCTTTTTTTCATCACTCTCCTCCTATTTTTCATCCAAGGAGCTTTCGGGTTCAGCAATTTCTTCTTCCATAGAGTCCTGCAAATCATTAGTCTCTTCCTTTGGGGGAGAGATTCTTTCAAGATGATCAGTAATATAATAATTTGCATCGTAATTTTCCAAACGATAGTTAAGTATAGCAAGACTCTCAGATTTGTAAGGGGCATCATCAATATTTTTAAGAAGAGAAGTAATTTCATAGGCACCCTTATAAGCAACAAATTCTTCTATTTCCTCTACATCATTTAGACTATGCTACAAAAGAAAGGAAGAGGCTCAAAAACAATGGGCAGTACGCCAAGGTAAGTAGACCGAAATCCATCTGCATCTACTACGAATCATCCACCTTGAGATATCTATCCAGAACATCTCGCTGGTATTAAGTTGTGAATCCCACACAAAGTGTAAATGTCAGAACACCAACTAGGGTAAGTGCTAGGGCTTGTTTGACCCTTTGCATCATGTGAAAATTTCAAATGAAATTCAAAAATGGGGAAAAGAAAAGCCCTAGAGAATTTAATTTAAATGGCCAGATAAAAATCTTTTTCCAAAAATCATTTGAACATTTGGAAAATTCCTATAAATGATGCTGATCATTAAAAATGGTTTGGGTTCATTCCCATGCCTATGGAATTTTCTAAAATTCAAAAGGTGCTCTGGAAATTAAAGTTGACCCCTAATTGAATTGAAATTCAAATGTTTTGAATTTCAAAAATGCTCAAATCCTAAAAGTGGCTTTCCACTGGCTACTTAGGATTTTATAAATACTTTGGGCATTTTTATAAATTGCCTAGGTATTTATTTATCAAGGCACAACAAAATTACAGAAAGAAAAACGAAACAAATAAAGAAAAGATGGCTTACCAGGGAAGAAGCCCAACTTACCGCACCACGGCCCAGCCCACCTCCCCGCGCATGTCGTCTTCCTCCCCGCGGGCCGAAGCAGCTCGATGTCGAGCATGCCTCGGCCGGTGACCGCCACCGCAACGACGAGGCGCTTCCAGGCCCTCCCCTTCCTCCTTAGAGCGCCACGAGGACGCACCAGATCCCCCGCACTCTTTCCCCCTCTCTCACGTCGTCTCGGTCGCCACCCCGTGGCTCACCATCGTCGCCGCGTGCGCGCACTCGCGCCCAACGACAGCAAGCCACCGCACCTCTGTGTCTCTCGTCTGCGCCACCCTCGACTTCATCACTGGGCCAACGCCTGCGAGCTGGAGCACCCCGAAGCCGACGAATCGGACGTCTTTCCTCCGCACGGCCGCCGGCACGCCGTCGTCGAATTCGCCGCCCCTGGAGCCCCCACGGCTTCTTCGTCCCCTCAATTAGCATCGGGGTGAGCTCCCGCTCCTTTTCCCTCTCCCAGCGCGTGAAACGGTGCCCCGTAGCCGCCGCCCCGCTGTGCCCGAACTCCAGCCGCCGCGCGAGCTCGCCATCGACGAGGTTCCGGTGCTCCCCGGTGACACTGCGGTGCTCAGGGTGAAGCGCGCATCCACGGGCATTCGTTTGGTTGTCGTCACGCTCGTTTTTCTGCACGGAGCCGTCGTCCCCGTGTGCGCCGCCACACTGGACGTCACTGGCGGCTAGCCGCCGGCAGCCCGTGACGTGGCCCGATTAGCTTAAGAGCTAATGACACTGTTAAACCACCCCCAAGCCACTTACACGTGGGCCCCACACCCCCTAATAACCCCCTCTGTTTATTAAAACAGAGGGAATTAACCCCTGAGCCACTGACAGGGCTGGCCCACTGGTCAGACCCCCCCCCCGCCCACGTCATGCTGATGACAGCATGACGCAATAATCCTTTTTCCAGATTAAAAGAATTCAGAAAAATCCAGAAAAAGATATAAACTTTGAAATATCATAGAAAAATCATACTAACTCCAAATTAAACAAATAATATATGAAAAATTATCAGAAAAATGCAAGGATTATGAATATGCAATTTTTTTTTATGTCTGGCCATTTTAAAATGGGGCAACAGTAGCAAATGTGCATATGGCTTAATTTGAATTTGAATTTGGAGTTTGAATTTGCATTTCAAATGCAATACACTTCATTTAAATGGAATTGTCCACACATCAGCAACATGTACATCATATTATACCACTTTATCATGTGTGTGTGCATTGTACATTCTTTTGATAGCTTGTTTGCATTGTTTGATATCGAATAGAGGTGGAGCCGGAACCCGAGATCACCCCCTCCGTTGAAGATACCCCGTACGACCATCGTCAGCAAGGCAAGCAAACCCCATTGATCATGTCTATAAAATCCCACTTCCCTCTCAGTCTCGTTTATGCATGTTTAGGAGATCACCTTGTTATCGGTTCTACCGCATAGTTGAACCCATATCCGATGCATGACCTATCATCTTGTCACAGTAGTAAGCAAACCACAATCCTAGCTGACGTAGGAGTTGATTGATATCATGTGGCCCCTGCAATTGTTAAAGCTTATTGCATGCTTAGAGTTTACAATGAGGATACTTTTGATGTGAGTCGGGATGATAGTGAACATGGTGTTGATGAAGGTGAAACTCTGTTGGTGAATCTACCCTAATACAAGGTGAACGATGAGAGGCTGTGTAGGAGTACACAGTGGGTTGTCTCGTTGAACACCGCGTTAAGCCCGAGTTCTTGTATGGTAATCCGAGACAAAGAGTACAACCACACATTGGGCTCACTGGCCCCTCTCGACCTATTAACTCACCCCGATCCAAGTCCAGGAGTCACACCTAGTTCGGGTTTTCCATTCGGCATATGCATAGAAAGATAAAGGAAATGAAATGTGGTATTCATGGTAGGCTTGTAGAACATGGCTTGTCAAGCGGAGAACCATCCGTCGAGGTGGGCTTGTCAGTCGTGCCTACATGGTTTGAGTCCTGACTGGAAACTCGGTCGGAATTCCAGTTGGGTTTGAAACTCAAACAGTTGACTCCTTGGACTAGAACGGTGTCGTGAGGTAAGTGTCGTGGTGAACATCCTCGCCGAGACCCCTTGAATGGTGACGAGTACTTGGAGGTAACTGATGTTCATGTGTGTGTAGCGGTACACCCCTGCAGGGTTAACAAACTATTCGAATAGCCGCGTCCGCGGTCATGGACTACTTGGAAAGTTGTACCTGATTATTAGACAACTTGAATGGATACTCTAAAACTCGCAAGATAAGCGTGAGTGCTATGGCGTGTTTCCTCGTGGGGAAGTCGAGGAAGTATCCATAGTGGTGTATTGGTTGGAGACTTGGTAGTGGACTCGTGTACGCTTCTTACCTCAAGTCTGGTACTCGTAGTACAGGACTAGCCAAGTCAAAGCTGACACTTCTGCATGTTGAAACCCCACCTCCTTTACCTTGAAACTTGAGCATGAGTAGTATAGTTCTGATGTAAGTCTTGTTGAGTACGACTTTGTACTGACGTTTTCTTATTCTATGTTTTAGATGAGAACCCAGCCCCCGATGGAGTCACCTTCCTGAAGCTCGACGTTGACTAAGCTAGTATAGTTCCAGACAGCAGTCTGGTCCCTCGTGGAAGGGCATGTATGTTGAACAAGGCTTCTCTAAGCCATTTTTTAATCTTATCTGTACAGAGATCTAAATTGCTTCCGTTGTTTGATGTAATGATGGATCATAGTTATATGATCTTTGTGTACTCTATGTGTAAGTCAATAAAGATATACTTTGTAGAGTTCATGCAATGTGTACCTGCTGTTTACACTGGACATGTATGTTGCGTGTATGATTATAACATGCATGTCTTAGTGTGGGGTTCGATAACTTAGTTGTGTTCTTGCTGGCGGTCTTTTATACACCAAGTGGCCCTTAGATGTGCGCAGCTTGGGGCATCGCGATGCGGTTGCTCGTGACTCTGTCACGTGGCACACTTTGTTGTATGATTGAGCCCGCCGGAGATCCCGACTAAGTGATCGGGCTGGAGTCTGTTTATGTAAATGTTATAATTCAATCGAACATATGGTTGAGGCGACTTGTCTATGAGTATGGGATTTCACCACCCATAATCATTTAGACTTGTGAGCGGGCGATGAGGACCCATATCAGTTGATCATCCGGCCTGGATGGGATGCCCCTCACGTTCGATGCTTTCCGAGAGTGTTCTGTGCTTGGCCTTGTATGCTTAGACAAGTGGGTACGGCTCTCGGCTCTCCATATGATTGAGTTGTGACTGGAATTACATACGCATATTCCGGGTCCCGACAGTAAACTCAAAGCAACAGACAATTGCATTAAAAGAACTTTGCGTAAAGTAAACAATCCTTGCACCCACAAGTACAAGCACCGTTGTTTTATACCTGGTGGCAACAGCACATCCCCTAGTCTCATGTTTCTGTCACTCAAGCTAGACATCAGGGGGCTGAACCCACAATCAAGCATAACGCTCCCTCTTGGAGTTGCAACAAATCACTTGGCCAAAGTAAAATACGGCAACGGAGAACATGCAAGAATTAACTAAAGAACACAAATATAAAAGAGAACAAATATATTACTCATCACAATCTGAACATAGTCTCATAATCCATCAGATCCCAGCAAACTCAGCATAGCAACGCAGAAAATTACAAAGGTGTCTCGATCATGTGAGGCAGCTCACGCGGTCTCGAAAGTGGAAGCACAAAGAGGGGAGGAGAACATCACATAGCTAATGGTCATGGACCCATGGTCCAAGAGGGACTACTCACAGCACATCCGGGAGGCGTCCACGGTGATGGATGGTCTCCCAGAGGGGGTTCCTCCTTCCGACAGGGTGCCGGGGCAGCTTCTCCTAGCAGCCCCGATCTTCAAACGGCGGCGGCGGCGATACAGAGAGGAGAACGGGAATAGCAAATCGATATTAGGGGTTTCCTCCGCGAGGGCTAAATATAGGCCAAAGGGGGCAGCGAGAGGGGCCATAGGGCAGCCAGGAGGCCTCCTGGCGCGCCCTAGGGTGGGGCCGCGCCAGGGACCCTCCTGGGGCCCTGGTGGGTCCACCCCCTTCCATCTTTGGTTCTTCGGGAAGCTTTCAGGACGCTGATTTTTTATATAACTTTTCCGGAATTTATTTGACACTTTTAATGGCGGGAAAACCTGAAATATAAAAACAGCAGAAAACAGGAACTAGCAACTGGGTGCACTGAGTTAATAGGTTAGTCCAAATATGATCAAACGTGTATGAAAGTTCAAGCAAAACATGGCGAAGTCACACAAATCATGCATGGAGCAAGCAGAAATTATAGATAGATTTGGGACGTATCACGAGCGTATAAGCTTGGGGATTCCCCCGTGCATCCCGTTCTTCATCGACAATTACCAGTTCATCCTTCTTCACACTATATTTTTATCGCTTCATGTGTTATGTGCTTTGCTTGGAGTGTCTTGCTCTTTACTTTCCAGTTTTGTTTTTCTTATTTTAGTTTTGTTTGCTGGTCATATCAAGTTGGATCCTAGCATGCCTTGTTTGGGAGAGAAACACGCTCCACTTTTGCCTAGAATGCTCATAGTTTTCACTTCAATCTTTGTTGAGTGTTCTTTCTTTGTTTCTAGTTGCTGTCATGTTTAGCTCTTGTGCTTCATGTTTATTTCTTTTCTAAGAGCTGAGAATTGGAATTTTTAGGGCTCTCTTGAGTTTCATGATTATCTTCTGTAGAGAGTTGGCATGTTGCACTGGTGTGTGTCTTACTTTGAGTAGTTAATCAAGGTTGCTATGCTAAGTTTAGTAGTAACTTGCAACAGTTTTGAGGTGTTGTTTGAAGTAATGTTTGGAATTTTGTGTGTCAAGAGCTCAAGCCTATTAGTGATAGGTGTCGTATTTTGGTTCAACGTGCTTATTTTCGAAAACTATAAAAGCTACTAAAAAGATCACTAATCCTTGCGGGGTTGTAAAAGAGTACCCTCACGTATCATGGGTCGAGGATGTGCAAGGATAACCAAGCCCCAAAACACTCCTCTTATGGTGCTCGTTTCTTTCTGAATCTCCTGACTAGATAGAGAGTTACCGATAATAAGTGGACAAGTTCCTTTGACTAATGTGAGTATTCGATTCTTGGCACTTCCACCAGCCATATTCTGTTAGGCTCTTCTGTACCGTACATTTCCCTTTATCATCTTGAGAGTCGATGCAAACTTCGTCGGTGCATACAAATCTTTGGCATGATATGCTCTATCATCATAAGTCTTGTTATATCTTCCTCAAAACACCCACCATACGTACCTATCAAGGCATTTCCATAGTCTTTTCGAGATATATCGCCATGCAACATCCATCTTCTCATGACTTCATCTTTCATTGTCATACATGATTTTGCTTGATCATGAGTTGCATCATAGTTGGGCGTTGCCCTTATAATTGCTACATGACGCGCTAGTATCATTGAATATCTTGCTACACTAGCATAGCCATACATTTGCATGCATCATGATATAGTTTCAATTTTATTGTGAGTGCCTTGTAAAAGTATGTTGATCTTCTTCATCCTTGTAATATATAGAGTGTTGCCCTTAAAGTGATGAAAAGACCCCAAAGAGGACACAAATAAAATGTCCCAAAAAAGGACACATGAAAAGATCCCAAAAAGGACAAATGATAGATAAATAGAAAGAGCCAAAAAGGCCAAAAAAAGAGAAAGAAAAAGAAAAGAAAAGGGGCAACATTACTATTCCTTTTAGAAGATCCACACTTGTGCTTCAAAGTAGCACTTGTACTTCATATAGATTTTTTATATCATTCATTCATAACTAAGTGGGGACCTTCACATTATAAAACTTGGCTTGCTCCCTCCGTAAACTAATATAAGATGTTATAGATCACTAGTTTAGTTATCTAAAACATCTTATATTAGTTTACAGAGAAAGTATATTCCAATGATGAACCTCTTCAAAAGAGTTCTACGTCTTCGTGAGAAAGCGAGTTGGATGCACCCCACTAGTTCCGTTGCATGGCAATCCCTACTCCTCACACCATATTTACCAGTAGGCTTACCCTTGCCTAAGGTTGTCCTCATTGATGTGTGATATAAACATGATCCTGACAGATATAACCACGATCGTCACGTATAAAGATAATTATCAAGTACTATCGTTCGTTTGTACGCAAAATTTAACTGATAAAAGTATGATGTTACACTCCTATTATGATTTAGTTGTATTCAGAAATAAAGGATTTGAAGAATAAATAAAAAGGAAATATGATGCAACCAGCGAATGCCACAGGAGCCAAACAATTGTTTGCTACATGGCCCAGAGTAGTACGTGATGGATCCAAGGTCCTTTGGGTGTGCTAGTACAACACGTTTGATCAACATGCCTTATCAACCGAAGCCAACCTGTATTTCTTACCAAGAGATGGGTCTTCGTATGACTCCGCGTCCAGGGCAGCAGTGCGCCGTCGCCTCTCTCTAATAAATAGGCAGTTAAAATTAGGATTTAGACTCAGGTTTTATTGTATTGTCTAGCCATCGCTGTAATTTACATCTACGAGACGTGTAGGACTATCGCCTTGTCAAATCCATAGTGGAACCCCAACTTATTCGTGTGCTTCATCTATTATCCGCAGTTTTAGATTGCAATTTATCTTCGTTCTTGCTGGTTATTCGGTTGCTTGCAGGACGTGAACCTCGTTGTTCAGGTTGATCGTGCCTACAACAAGATCAATAACCATCGAAGATTGGTTTAGCGATTGCCAGGTGTATCTTCGGGTACGGTATAGCCGGATCGTCAAGGTCAAAATTCACCTAATCGATAGCTACCCCCACTCTCATCGAAAGATCGGGCCTCCGTCACATCAGTGTGAGACTTTCGTACTTTTTTACTTCCTTCCCCCATTATTTATTCTCTTCTTCATCCTAAGTGCCAACTAATCTTGTTGGCGTCCATTCATTGCATGAGTGCTCGAAATCGAAAGGGAGAGGATCGGATTGACTTGTACCTGGACGATAGTTTGAGATGAGTCATAATAAATTCCAAAAGAGATCAAGTGTGAAAGTTAGTAGATTGAGTTCTCAACAACTAATAACTATTTTTATGCTCTTAAACCCATTTCCCACTTTCTGCACGGGAACACCGATTGGAGACATTCGAGTCACGGACAGCGAGAGCTCTTGCACCTTTATGTTCTTACTTTATATAGACTCTTGCTTGTTATTATCTTGACTTGAAATGCATCTCTTGCTTGTTGTACTTTAAAGTTAAAATCTTTGTTGATAACTTGTCACCACAAAAATTATCTTGGTTGTCATTTATTTACTCGAAGACGAGCATGAATTGAGTTTGGGGATGTTGATATGTCCCAAACGTATCTATAATTTTTGCATGTTCCTTGCTTGTTTTGGTGATATTGCTATATATTTTGATGCACTTTCATATTATTTACAACATATTTTGGACTAACCTATTAACTCAGTGCCCAGTGCCAGTTTCTGTCTGTTTTTGTCCGTGCATTGCAGCAAAAGGTGAAAAATAAAAGTTGTCAAAAAAATCCATAAAAAGAACTGAAAAAAATATTCAACTCGAAAGACTCCAGAAGCCTGTAGGAGGGCTAGAGGGGGTCCACCCCCCACCCAGGCGCCTGTCTGCCGCGACCAGGGGGGTGGTCGCGCCACCTTGCCGCCACGGCCAGGGGGCCACCTCCCAGGCCCCCCTTTGGCATATATTTAGCCCTCGTCCCGAAAACCTACGGAGAGACACCCATTTCGCGAGAAGACCTTCTGTTATGCCGCCGCCGCGATTCCGATCTCAGGATCGCCTGAATTCCTGCCCCGTCACCCCGTCGAAGGGAGGATTGACCTCCGGAGGCTTCTACATCGCCATGATCGCCTACGGGGTGCGTCGTGAGTAGTCCCCCTTGGACCATGGGTTCATGACCAATAGCTACATGATTGTCTTTTCTCCAATCTCGTGCTTCAATGTTTAGCCCTTGTGAGCTGCCTATCATGATCAAAGCATCTATGTATTAATTCCTGCTTTACTATGTTGTGTTTGCTGGGATCCGATGGATTATGAGATATGTTCAGATTGTGACGAATAATATATTTGGTTTATCTTTTTTTTTTGTCTTCTTGAGTAGTCTTGCATGTTCTCCATTGCGTTTGTTGCTATGCCCAAGTAATAGATTACAACTCCAAGAGGGAGCGTTATGCTTGATTGTGGGTTCATGCATCTAGATGTCTAGCTTGAGTGACAGAAACATGAGACTAGAGAATGGGTTGTTGCCACCAGGGGTAAAAAAGTGGTGCTTATGACTGTGTGTTATAAGGATTGCTATCATTACGCATAGAGTGTTAACGCACTTGTCCGTTGCTTTGAGCTTACAATTTGGTTGGGGTTCGCAACTTAATACCACCGAGATGTTCTGGATAGATATCTCAAGGTGGATGATCAGTGAGTAGACGCTGATGAATAATCGATCTACTTGTTTTGGTGTAATGCCTCTACGATTGAGCCTCTTTACTTTCAAGTAGCATAATTAGCATTGTGGGACGTTCATAATCCTGTCAATTGCCCAGCTGTAATTTGTTCACCCAACATAGTTGTTTACTGTCTTTCGAGAGAGAGACATCACTAGTGAAAGTCATGGCACCTCGGTCCATATGTCCATTATAGTTTACACCGCTTTCATTTACTACTTTATTTACTTGCAGCCGCACAACTATTATTCCCCCCCTTGTGTTTTGATCCTTTGTAAACAACAAGATCGGAGAGATTGACAACCTCCCTAAACTCATTGGGAGAAAAGTTATTTGTGTTCTTGTGTGCAGGTCCACGACAACACGCCACCGAGCAAATCTCTGGCGCCGTTGCCACCTACTTGTTGACTCTGGAATCCTATTGGATTGGTAACCTTGGTATCTTTACTGAGGGAAATTTGCTGCTATCTACATCATAACCTTCCACTTAGGGTAACCAACGAAGAGGTGTTATATACACCCATCACTCCCCGTATGTGAAACCGCGCGTGCAGTGCGTACTCCCCCGTGTGTGAAATGGTCGAAGCGACTATGATGTGACTACTCATGCATGCAAACACAAAAACACGAGGGCACCAGGGGGGAGGGTCCCACACGTCAGTAACACTCAACTGCCCTGACCACGTTTGGGAATTGGTGAGGATGGGCGCTGTGGTGGAGAGGAAAAATGAGTAAAGTTAACTGATTTGGGGAAAACTGAGTACAACTATGCAACCGAAGGTACAAAAATAGAAAATCCTTCACCAGAAACTGGAAGAGTAGGGGGGCACCTATCAAATTATAAAGGGAGTTAAAACAACAAGGGCACTTGGGCCTATTCCCTCCTCCCTCTTAGCCATCCAACCCACCTCCCCAGCGAAGGGGTACGAACCCCTTCTCCACCATTGGATCTTATTTCGACGGTGGGGAACAGACCGCACGCCCTTCTCCACCTCAGGTCCCCCTATCCATGGCAGTCGCGCTTCCCATAGCCACGAAAGTGACCAAGCTCGGCTACTGGGTGCACCCCAAACAAAAACATGGCTTGGAGGATGTCTGGGGCAACAATGGGTGGTTGCGCGGCCATGGCATCTGCAATCGTAGCGACGGTCTCCTTCTCCTTCTTGGTGGGGCAACGGTGACCTCTGCCTTCTTTGTACTTCACTGGTCACTCTTGGCCGTTTGGATGTCAAGCGCCGCCCACTCTTTAGGGGGTGTGGTCCTCGTTTGGCTTCCAGGAGCCCACGACGCAAGAGGGACGAGGGCGGGCATCAGTTGGGACGGGGCGACGAGGGTTGCGCCAACTATGGTGAGATTGAGGGCTGGATTGGGGAGGGGAGCCGCGGGAAGGGAATGTGCTGAGAGGCGGGCCACAGGAGGACAAGGCGGGTATAGAGAGGAAGTTCGTTGTGCGTCTACGGCTCTACACAAACCCAAATTCACATCAAACTAGATCATTAAAGGCGCGCGTTGCTGCGCCCGTCCATTTTGGTACTATAATATATGTGAATAATGTAATTCCATGTAAAATAGTGTTTTAACCTCATAGTATAATTATTAGACTTGTGAATAATCACGCTTACTCTAGTGTTGCGACAAATGAAAACTAATGGCAAAGAGATAAACTACAACCCATTCAAACTTCTAGTTCAGTACTAAAACACACGAGTTCTTTTTGGTGGAATATAGAAGTTGTAGCATCATACTCACCGCCAGTTTTCTAGGCCTAGGAAATAGTTCAATTTTACTGTCTTAAATAGTAAGGGGGTTGTTGTGTAATAAAAAACCCTAAAAATAAGAACATGTACCAATCTGATAAACATTGGAATGAGAATTTTGAGATAGCAAGCTGAAATTCTACTCAGTAGGTTTTCATTTGTTCTTATGTCTAGGTAATGAAATACAATTGAAAGGGTTTACTCTACATGGGAGTTTAATGTACAAATGCTCATGTACATAATAAATAATATGTAACTACTCCCTCCGTAAACTAATATAAGATGTTTTAGATCATTAGTTTAGTTATCTAAAACATCTTATATTAGTTTACAGAGTGAGTACATCACATATGTAGCGACCAAAAGATCAAGCCTTCTAGTGCACAATGTGATAAATTTGCATCTCTTGTCATTTCTATGAATAGAACTGAACCCAACCAATTGCCCTTTAGAACAAACAAAATCCATTAGCACCTAATATGTAAATTGATGAATAAAACAGGAAAAATCCGTTATGAATTATTTATTCTTCCATAAAGTAATAGTAGAAAATTTAAAATGAACTAAATAGAGATGATCGGGAGCTAATATGGTATATCATTATGGATTGTAGATGTATCTGATTGGTACAAGTACAATAGCTCAACGCAAAGTTACACAATAACAATTATAAGAAACTCAATACATATTTCTCAACCTGGATAGAAATCTAGTACCAAATGAACCTCACCTTTCCATACTTAACTAATATCATCAGAATTGAAAAGTGACCATTGTTATCCAAACATGTATTTGCTAAATCTTTGAAAGTGTAATTGAATCTCAGTGTACGTGTGCCCACATACCTATGTACATGCTAGTGGTAATTAGCTACTTGCCTCAAGATAGGCCAAATATTAATATAAATAAATTAGTATCAACATAATCATGTGATTTTTCTTCTTTTTAGAGAATTTTATCCGATTATAGTAGCCACGAGATATGTGAAGTGAAGCATAAAATATATCATACTGACGCTCGCACTATTAATACAAAATGCAAAAGTATAATAGATTGAAATTTACGCAACATGTACCTATCGATTTAGCATTTAGTGAACCCAGATTTTTGAATTTTTTTTGTGGGAAATATAATTAACATCATGTGTTCATTCCAATTTTTTTCCATACTGCATGGAAATAATACCTAATAATATTTACTAACGGTAGTAGTTTCAATCGTAAGCAAAAATTAGTCATGAGCTAATAAAGGTTATATTTATAACAGAACCATGTAGTCCGGGAGACACTGAATCTTTACATCACAAATCTTGAATTGTGTGGTTGGCTACAAATAAACTGAGAAGAAGGCAAGAATATATATGGTGCTACTTGTCTTGTATAAAAAGGATGTTAGTTGTCTTGTAACATGTATCAGGAGCTTGTTCAACCCCGCAGTAGAACCGACGGAGAGCACCATGCCTTGCACATACAAAATTCAGAATCATGCTTGTCAAAATATTGATGACTCCTCGGCTACAGAATAAAAGGTGTGATCTGCAAGCGTCGATGTACATACAAGAATTGATCTCTATTTCAGACCAAAAATGTGCATCTAGTAAAAGAAGCAAACCTTGTGGTGCACAATCTTCTTGGTTTACATCCCCTACCACTGCTAGGAACTTCAGTAAAGTCAGACTTTTTGACTCCGTTTTCAAACATATATAATATTTTGGGAGCTGATTCGTAAAATGATTATTGGAACACATAGAATCCATTAGGTTATTCTCCCATGAAGTAATAGAAAAAAATAAGAAAACTGATCTCACATAAGAGCAATGATTGCAAATGTATCTGGCCGGTACAATAGCTAACCTATAAAGTTACGCTAGAAGGTTGAAAAACTCAACAATTTTCTCTATTATTAAACCTGCACAACAAATATAATCAGGAGAGTCCATGAGGCAGGCTAGATGTACTTGCAGAGGAAGGAATGGCCCTCGTAAGCTTTGGATACATCCTTGATAATAATAATAATATTCGTTGGAAGGAAGGGAACTTTGTACCATATGATAGCTCAGCTAGGCTCCTTGATTCTATATATGAAGTGTACCTTCGAAAGATACTACATGAATGGAAATAAGTAGGTATCGGCTAGCATGATTGATTAAATAGGCTACCAAACAATTATATAGGTTGAGCAACCTTAACCTAATAGTGACCAAAACAAAACACATGTGACAATTGATAAAGACCCAGAATATGTATGAATGCAATTATCATGCCACTCAAAAGTAAATTTGATAAAGTGTAGGCCAGATAAAAAAAGCAAGCTACCATATAAAACATTCTTAATTTCTACCAACATCAATAATTATACCACGGAATAAACTTGTGAATCATACTATTTTAATAAAACATACCATAAAAAATACTTTACATATAGTTTAAAAAATGATATGATGGCAAAGGATTCGGTTGAATACATATTTTCTCAATATCAGGATCAATCTTATTCTTGTGTGGATTTGATCCACTCTTATATAACACATTGAGTGACAGATATTTCGCACCTCAAAAAATAGACCCCTCCAATTGGCATGCCAAGTTACTAATATCCACTGAAGTTGAGTGACAAGAGCGAAAGATGGTACCTTTGACATCTTCGAACGCCCATGCAGCAAAAAAAAGGTCCAAGATATGATAGTGAGATGCATAGATAAACTTCATACCAAATTGGTAAATTAGCCACAATGCAAACTTCAAAGTTCAATTCAAAATTTGAAATATGAACATGTAAGCTTTTATTTTTCTTTGAAGAGCTTGTTAATATCACCCGTGATATGTATTTCTTGATCTTCCAATAATTAACAAAGTCAATGTATTTTCTTAGACAGTGCACACCACAATTATGCAGGAAGTTTAAATGTGAGTACACCATCCACATTAAAGGATGATGATAATATAGATTCATGTTGGGCCAATATTCTTGCAATGCTTGAGCTGAAAATCACTTTAGCCTCCAATCTGGCCCTGAGGGAAGGCAAAAAAAAGAGGCTATCGCCAAAGGACTAATTATTAGTACAATATAGTAGATAGAACATTTGAAAACATGCTTCTTTTACTGAACCTGTAGGGAATTCTCGAATTTCATACAATTGTTATGTACAAAAAAGGCAAAAAGAAACAAGAATAAAGTTAGTAAGAAACATGTTAATTAAAGCTTTTTGGTTCACTTCACCTAAGAGCCTAAAGTGGCATGACGGGCATCAAAGTAAAACCTAGTTCGCATACTTTTTCCTCCTGAATAATACATTGAACCAACTCTGAATATTTATGTGCATATCAAACACAGAATAGCACATATATTTCTGGTTATAGAACTGCACAACCACATATATGAAGAAGTATTGGTAGCTTGACATTAAAAAAAAATAACACAAAAATGCTAGTAATCAGAAACATCAAAATTAGTACTGTCCCTATAAGGTAATATGTCATAGATTTCGTAAAGTGAAAAGACATCCCTCCGTTCTTTGAAGAGTGTATTTCCAACTTTTTTGGAGATTCCAACTATTTTAAACTTTGACCAAGTTTATACAAAAATATAACAATACTTATGAAACTAAATAATTATATAATAAGAATATACTTTATAACAAATCTAATGATACTAATTTGATGATATAAATATTGGTATTTTTATATAATCATGGTCAAAGTTTAAATTTTTGACTTTCCAACAAAGTTGGAAGTACATTTTTTCAAGGACGGAGGGAGTACATGATAGAGGTGTGCTCCTCCTTGTTCTCCTTCTTTGCTACTCCTCACACATTTAGGGGATGACATGCCTAGAGTGGATGTATGGCGGAAGCGTCAATTGAGACGAAATTGGGTCCTGAACTCAACAACAAACATTTTTCTATGGCCAAACTCATCTTTATAACAGAACCATCTAGTTGAGACATCCTTACAACATGAATCCTGAACTGATGTGATTATCTGAAAATAAAGTGAGCAGAAGGCAAGAACAAATACAATTCTACCTTACTTGTAACATAGACCAAGAGAATGTTCAACCAGGCAGTGTAGCCCCATGACTTGCACATCAAAAATTCAGAATGAATATTCAAGTAAGGTACAACTTCTGGAGTGATGAATGCATACCTTCATTGTTCTCTTCGACCTCTTCTAACTGATCCGATGTAGATAAAATAGATTAAAAACATACTCCAACAATCCCTATCGGTTGTAATTGCCCGCTGCCGCCGCTACCTCTCTCCTCACCCATCTTCAAGATCTGCCCAAATCCATTGACAACCAGTATGAATAACACTTGAATAATTTTTTTGGTGGATGAAGAAATCGTACAGGAAAGAAATATAGGGGAACCTAGCCAAACACCATGTCAATAGAAGTTGTATTGCTAGTGGGAAAAAGGTGAGTGAAGAGTAGTAGGGGAGGAATCATACATATACACGTACCTGGGCACGGGCATCATCCTCCATGAGTGTTTGTAGAAACCAGGGAATGATTGCTTCCTTAGAACTCCAGAGGAGACATTTTGCTCAGCCGAACAGCCATGGCGTTGGTCTGCATCGCCGCCTAGGCAGGCTGGCATCACGCATCTAAACTGTTGTGACGCCCCCAAAATCAAGCCGTGTACAGTAATCATACACGCAAAGTACACGATCGAGATTAGGGACTCACGGTGAGATATCACAACAAAACTCTACAAATAAAATAATACAAGCCGTTTAATACAAGCCAGGGGCCACGAGGGCTCGAATACAACAGCTCGAAAGCACAAAGTTAGCGAAAGCAATAGTATCCGAGTACAGACACAAGAATACAAGGTTTCCTTAAGAAGGCTAGCACAAATATCAACAACGATCGAAAAAGGCGAGGCCTCCTGCCTGGGAACCTCCAAACTACTCCTGGTCAACGGGGAACTCGACGTCGTAGAAGGCATCGGGGATCTTCACGTTGCGGTGGTCGGCATCGGGGATCTTCTGCTCAGGGACTCCAAGGCTCCAACGTCGACTGCAGCGGCCGATCAAGCAAAACATAAAGGGGGAAATAAAGCAAACGTGAGTATCTAGCATACCCGCGAGTCTTACATCCGCTACTAAGCATTTATGCATTTGTATCAAATGGAAAGGGGAGGTTGTATATAGTGGACTGCAAGATAGAAAATCAGAGCAAGGATAAGAAGCTAGGCCTAACGAAGACTAGCATCTTCCGACGAGTCTTGCAGCATGAGGAGAGAATAGCCAAGAGTTTATATAAAGCATAAAGTAACAATGCAGCAGAAATTGTTGCAGCATTGTATAATAGTAAGTTGTAATAAATAGCAATGCCTCTGAGTTCACATCATCGACATCCCAGCGAGGAAGAAAACCCGGAACTATACAATTTAATAATAATAGTTTGTAGTGGTAAGATCCAGCTTCAGCATAAAGCGTCCTGTTACCGTGGACACGGCTATTCGAATAGATTAATCTTCCCTGCAGGGGTGCACTTGTGTTACACTACACGCACGGATCTCCAGGGTGGCGTACACCTTGTTAGTGAATGCCCCACCGAGGCTATCCGACACTCCGTAGCCCATCTTTCAAACTCAACAGAGAGGCCATCCGCCGGTCTAAATCCTAAGTACGCCGGGCCTTGGACCCCAACCCGAACGTACTCCTGCACGGTGCGTGGTTGGCCGGTGAAATTGAAGCAAATCCAAATAAGACACCACCGCGCGAGCAAATAAGACAACACCACTTCCCGGCAATCAGCCCGCAGTACTGCTGACGTCTGAAGAGTCCTCGGACGACACTACGAAGCAGAGGAGCCCATAACTCGTAATTCCCACGAGTAGGTAGTGCGTACATGGCATATAGCCAACTCAAGACATCCACTGAACCATTAGTCATTTTATTAACTTGCGGGACAACCGTTATCGTTGCCTCGACTTAACTGACCCGCGGACAACGACAGCAGCCAGGACCACCAGTACATCTGTGCCTACCCTGTCGTCCCACCAAGTCTCTGCGGTTACCAACAAGGTGAACCGTCTCCTTACCTTGTCTCTCGTGTGCTCCTAGAGGAGCTCGACTTTCGTGGTTTGGTAACTCTCGCGGCCAACGATCAGGGGCCAAGCACACCGGTACACTGGTCCTACCCTCCCTGTCGTCCCGTCGCAATACCACTCGCGGGCACCGTTGGGTCGCCCGACTTCTTACCTGAAGGACAAACGTTGCTCAGGTACCTAGAGCGGCTATACAGAGTCAGCAACGAGTGGAGTACAAGGATCACTCCTCGATAGCTCACACTTGATGGTGGCTCGGCAGAGCCGAGGTAGGGGCCTGAGGCGGTGTCTGCATTGTACCGTACCTGTTGCAGTTATAATAAGACGTATCCGCGTCACTCCCCTGAGTGGTCACGGCCCGCTATCTAATCCTAGCTAACAATGCGCAGGGCTCACTGCTGAATATAATATATATTTATATAGGCAGCATAGGGTAAAGAAAGGTACATCAAGGGGCGACAAAGACAGGCTATGCAATAGAATAGGATTGTAACGTAGCAGCAGCAGTAACAATGCCTAGTGCAAGAAAAGTATGGAAAGATAGGCGATATCTGGGGAAGAGAATGGCTCTGCTTGCCTGGAAGCTCGACGGTTGTAGGGGTACGGTCATCGACGACGTAGTCGACCACAGGGGCATCGGCCTCGGTCGTCGGGTCTATCGGAAATAAGAGAGGGGGAGAAACAATAAATAAACAACAATAATAGCAATACAAATACAAGACATGACAAACTCAATGTTAACGGTGTTCTAACGCAGTGCAATGCACGTTGCTCAGAGCGGGAGTCCATCTGGGGATAAACTGCCAGCTCCGGGTGATTACCGGATAGGGTGTCCGGAGGGGGAAGGGTTCATGCCGGAGGTGTCTGGACATCCGACAAACGTATGGAGGGTGTATCCGTGTTACTTGAACTATTCTAAACAACTTTCGTGTTCGAAATAAATTCATCCGGGTACTTTAGCAGTACCGGACAATTTATCGGACAGTCGGTCCAGAGGGGGACGGTTCGATGTTCGTTGTGTTAGAGGGGTGTAATAGACATACGGGTAGCGTATTAGTATTCGTTATATATTTCTGATCAATTTTCATGTATAAAGTTTTTGAATCTGAGTTACGGTTTAAAAGTTATTGAATTCCAAAGTTTAAATCATTTTTGAACAATTTTCTGAATTTATTTTATTATTAAACCAACATTATCCAGAACATGAACTTTGACTGGTCAAACCTGACAGGGGGACCCACCTGTCAGCCTCACATTTTAATAATTCATTTTATTAAATCTAAACAGCAGTGGGGCCCAGGTGTCATGGAGACAGTTTTAATCTAACAGTTATTTTTACTAAACAAAGGATTAAGTGATGATGGGCCCACATGTCATATGTATAGGGGGTTAATTCATTTGTATTTAACATAATGCCAAATTAGAGGGGTGTGGGCCTACTGGTCAGAGACACACAACAACGGGATTAGGGTGGGGATTAGCCCAGCATGCACACGGGGATGCCGGTGGCCGGGGCTCACGGCGGCGTGAGGCAGAGAGCGACGGCCGGAGATGGGCGCAGAGGCGGACGCGGCGGCGTGCGGGGGAAGGGGGGTGGCCATGGCCACTGGCCGAGGGCGGTGAGGCCGCCGTGCTACCGCAGCTGCAGCATGCGGAGGGGAGCGGGCACGGGGGCATGGCCCAGCGTGGCCAGAGTGCGGTCAGGGCATGCGCGTGGGCTGCGGTGGGCGGCCAGGGGCGCGCGCGGGGGGCAGCAAGCGCACATGGGCGCGGCCAGCGCATGAGTTGCGCACGGGGCGGAGGCGCGGTGAGCGCGTGCTCACCGGGAGCTCGGCGTGGCGGCAACGGAACCCAAACGGCGACGAATCCGACGAGAAAAAAGGGAAATCGGGGGAGACACCCACCGTATTGACGACGCGCTGCATAGGGAGGCGTTTCATGCGGTCCAGGCGACGAATTGGTCGTCGAAGTCCGCGGCGGCCGACGGAGGAGACAACTCGATTCGCTCGACGTGGTTGGTCCCGGTCCAATTCCGCGCTGAGGGTGACGAAGACGAAGAAGGGGAACACACTGGACAGCTCGGCGTGGTCTGTTGGTGAGGGTGGACGCGCGTGTTCACCACCCGCGGCCATGGCGGCCCGGTTGCACTGGGGAAGAAGCAGGGGAGGGGGAGAATAACAGGGGGCTCGATCTAGGGTTCTGGGGCCAGGGGGTGGCGGCTCGGGGTCTTATCCACAGAGGGCGTGGGGGCAGGTGAGGGGAAGGGAGCCGGCATGGCCTCTGCGTCGACGTGCCATGGCTGCACGTGATGAACAGAGGAGGGGGAAGAAGGAGAGAGGGAGATGGGCTGGGCCCTAGGTGGGCTTCGCCCTGGGCAACTTTTAGTGTTTTGCCAAATTTGCTTTTATGTTTCCTTTTTAAGTTTCTGTTGTATTTTATTTTGACTAGCAACTGAATTTATAAAAATATGTAAATAGTACCAATAAAAGTGTTGCAATGTCTAACACTGCCACAAAAAATTTGGGTTTAAAATAAACTCATTTGGTATTTCCTCAAAATTATAAATGATTAAAATGGACTGTTTGGCTACGGTTTGAATTGTTTAAAATATTTAAACACTTTAATATATTCCCATTGCTATTCTAAGATGATCTACTGATTTTTATGCAATTGATAAAATTGGTGGCACAATATTTGGCATAGTTTTAGTTTTCACGTATTTACTAAAAATCCAAGGCAATTTAATAACTTCTAAATATTGATTCAAATTCTATAACTGCCTATGGATTATTTGCAAGGTCCATGGACATTTTTGTTTAACCATATTTTAAAAGTTTATCTTGACTGGCATCTGCAAACTTTAATTGGAGTTGAATTATCTCCAATGCAAAGTTTTAACGAGGACGATTAGGATGACAAAGCAATCAATTAGCTTAATGACAGGGCTAAGATCTGAGGGTGTTACAACTGTGAGACGAATCGATCCACCCCTTCTCACAGACGACGGATCCCCTCCCCCCCTCTCTCCTAGCGACCTATCTTGTCTTCTTTGTTGAGATCAGAATGGCCCGTTCCTCTCCTCCGTCGAGCTCTGTTGCCGTGGTGGATATGGAGGCCGCCGACCTGCTTTGATCTGGGAAGGGGAGTGGGAGGATGGGGGCACCAGCGGTGTGGGAGACGGTGGAGGTTGGGATGGGGAAGAGGGTGCAGGTGCCTGAGGAGTTGGAAGCGGAGCACTGGGAGGACCTCGGCGGCGGATCTAAACAACAACGGTGGAGGAGGAGAAGGTAGACCTCGATGGTGGGGGACTGAGATGACTTCTCTTGGGGGAAGGAGGGAGGAGGGAACCTTGGTGGCGGCGAACCTCGTTCCCATCTGCTCAGTCGGTCAGCATCAAACTTGGATGTAGCGCACAAGAACGGGGATGGCGGCGGCGGTGTGTCCAGTTTTTCGATGATTTAGACGATCCATTCCCCTCTCTCTCTCCAGCGAACAATTTTTTTGTATAAAGAGGGGAGCAAAGTAACTTGGAGTCTTGGACCGTGCTGGGTAGGGCTGTCAAACGACCCAGTTCATGAGATGTCTCGTTTTTTTCTTCCAGAGCAGTATCCCCTTAGGACAGCGATCTAATGGCCAAAAATGATCAAATCAATGAAATGGACGGTAACAATCGCAAATCGTTGTGAGGGCAAGAATTGTGCTCAATTATACTGTCCTAAATATAGATTAAAAATGAATCATTTTTTTGAGATAAAAGACCTTATTACTTAAAAGGTTTAAGCAAATCATTGGGTCATGTTTTTTTGTTCGTGCGGATCCAAAGGAAACAAAGAGTCGCCCTTATCTTCTCGAACTTTCTCAATCTTTGAGTGCATAGCGGCGCGTCCTCCCCTCCACTTCCCTCTGAAACCACAACGCCCATCTCCCGTACTCCTATCCTCAGATCAAATGGTGGCGGTCGGTACACGTGGAGAAGAGACTTCGTCCATGTGATACCCTGCCATGGCTGCCCGCGCGCTTGTCCCACCCCCTCTGCCTCCTCCCCATATGGGTACCATCCGGGCACCCCCGCGTGCCACTGATATCTCTGCGCCGCCGCCGCCCAATGGCTACCGGCGTGGCGTCGCCGGTCTAAGCTCAGCGCTGACCGGCCACCGGGGAAGGTCCCTTCCTGGATTGCATCCTCATTTGGTTGTGTGGATATCGTGCTGACACGGAATCTTTTTGTGTGGTTTTGTTTAGTGGCTTGCTTCTGTCCTGTTTCTCCTACATTGTTAGAGACTTCCAATATTTATTGTGAAATCATTGTGAGTGCAATCTTGGATTAGTCCTATGTTTGTAAGCTGGCCCTGAAACAATTTTCTGCAAATTCTGCTTATAATAATAATAATAATAATAGTAATAATAATGACAATAATATGGAAGGCAGTAAAAACCGTTCCTGGAGTAGAATAGTGTCTTTGTTTCCTTAGATGAACAGAGCTTTCAGTTTCCCTTGTGTTTCTTGATCCCGTGGTTGATGGCAACTCATATTTATTCAGGCATACTTTGTGTAAAGTGCAATTGACGGAATCTCGTAGTGGCAATCTTCAAGTGGAAGCAAACTCGTCTCATTCCCCAAAACCACTGATGTCTACTGGACATGGTAATTTCTCTAGCTTAGGCTGAATGCCTTTGGATCTTGTAGGTACCATGCGATAAAAGTTGAGAAAATATGGATCGTTACTTGGCACTTCTATGGGCAGTTAGTCAATTTTTGTATTTTAGTCCGCAACTTTGATATTTTATTGTTTGCTTATCTGAATTTATAATCTGTTGTGATAGTACAAAGTTGCACATAATTATGATTTCTAGGAAATAGTGGAGGTTCACATTTATTCGGTATCCTTTATCACTGTGATTGAGTGTATGCAAATGTGAAATCACATTATATCATTTACAGAGGTATTTTTTGAAAAAAAAATTCTCCTTTGACTTCAAACTAGAAATTTGATATATTTTGTCACATAAAGGTCATTCGTTTATTCGATTTGGTAAATACAGTTTTTGGGTATATACCGTGTCAATACTTCGGTAAATACAATATGGAATCAAAATACGGTTTGGTTTCGTTATATAACATACTCCCTCCGTTCCTTGATATAAGGTGCCTAAGCTTTTTGCACGAATATTAACGCATACATGTAATGCTACAATTGAACTGATCTATCCCTAAAAAAATCGAGAGAGAAACAGTTCGAATCAGCCAATAATATAAAATAGACTCTCCATTCTATCTCTTTTCGTAGGTATATTTACCTAGACGGATGGTATAATACCAATATGCCATTTATTTTGGAATTTTTCTCAAAACCATAGGCACCTTATATAAAGAAACGGAGGGAGTATTACTTTGGTATATACCAAACTAACCAAAATGTACGCGAGTTTAAAAATGAGTCAACAATTTTTTGTTTTCGTTGTGTATTTCAGTGACTAAATATTGTATATCGTTATTTTTCAAACCATGTGATGGCATTGTCTGGCCCTGTACAAGCAGTGGGATTTTTTTTTAAGAAACACCAAAAAAATCAAGAAAAATTATCCACAGGTTCTAATCTGTACAAGTGAAGCCAAATAGGCAATAGCTCATCAATCGAGACTGTGTTTGTAGTAGCACTAGTATACTAGTAGTGAGTGATCCTTACATTGCACAAGGATTACAATGTTCATGGTAGATTAGCTTTATAACAGCAGTTCAGTCCAGTTCAGAAAGATAAAGACCCGTAAGTAAAAGGTAACGAGCATCTGAACGTATACACTGGCATTGCTACGAATAAGAGAATGCAACTTCAGAGCATTGTTGGATAGGTGCAGCTCCCAGTTCTGGCGGGCCATCCAGGCCATTAAGCCTCAGATTCGCTTGGGCCTGTCCGTCTCGGTTGGTGACGGTGCAGGAACCCTCTTCTGGCTGGACGCTTGGGTTGGGGCTAGCCCTATGCGGGGTATCCTTCCCTGGCCTCTTTGCGATCTGCTCCGACCCAGAACTCTTGGTTGCCGAGGCTGGGGCTAATGGTAGCTGGGATGTCTCATTCCGGCGAACTTTTGGCCCGGACGAGGCCTGAGCTTGGCTCGCCCTTAGGACTTTGCTCCCGTCCGACCGCCCTATGCGCCCGGACCGTGTATCTTGGTCTCTGGCATTTTCTGGGCAGTATTCCGTGGCCTCCTCTTATCGGGCCCTCTGCCGGGATCCGTCCATCCCTTGCTCACTTATGGAAGGCTCCCATCCCGCTGAAGATTAAGATTTTCCTCTGGCAGCTGCTTCGGGACCGCCTTCCCTCTAGAACGGAGGTCCTCAAGCGCCAAGGCCCTGGCAATGGTATCTGCCCACTGTGTGATGTCCCGGAGACCAGACATCACATCTTGTTTGCTTGTTCGGTGCCCAGATTCCTGTGGCGCTTCGTTCGTGAGGCTCTGGGACCTGACTGCGAGGCCCCAGACCTGGCCGAGTTCGTTCAGACTCAGGCCAACCAGCCCAATATTAGAAGACGCCTTTTTTGGCTTGTGTTCATGGCTCTTACCTGGACCCTCTGGACGACTAGGAACAAAATGGTTGTTGAACGTATCTTCCTACGGCGGGCCTCTGATATGCTTTTACATTCCTGGCCTTGCAGCACTGGCACCCGCTCTCGAGGCACAGAGATAGAGACTTTCTCCTGCGCATGACTGAGGCCCTGACTACTGAGGCTAGGCGCCTGGCCTCACCATCTTCACCATCAGCAAGCAGGTAGCGATTCTTGACTGAATCATCTTCTTGCTACCATCATACCAGCTTGTTGGAGGGAATCAGAAGAGGAACTGAGCAGGTCACTCTAGTACAAGTTAGAGCGGCACTGGTAGTGAGTGGGGTGAGCGCGCCGTTGGGGAGCCGCGAGGGCCGGTGGGTGCTGGAGGAAGGGAATCGGGCAAGGGACTGAGCTAGTCGGGTTTGTGCATCGGATGGTGGAGCGGCACCAGAGGCATGGCGATGCAGCGAGGTTGGCATGTAGTCGGGGTGCCGCGAGGAGACCGGAGGGATGGGATCAGACAAGGGGTTGAGCAGGTCGCACTCGGGTCGCGGAGCGGTGCCGGAGGTGTGGCAATGCAACGAGTTTTGCCGATGGCGAGTGTGCCGTTGGGGAGTCGCAAGGGCAGGTGATGGTGAGCACGCTGCCGCCATGTTGCTTGCGAGCGCTCTCACTCCCTCGCTCGTGTGTGCGCGTGAGGCCATGACCCGCTGGCTGCCTCTTCGTTTCTTGCTGCAGCCTCCAGGTCATTTTCTAGTGGACTTGTGGTGGTGATGAGCTGGTCTGCGCTAAAACGTAAAAAAAGAAGACTTCATCGCTGTTTCCGATTTTACCGGAAATTTTTGGTTTAATACTGAAAAACCGCATCTTGTATGGTTTCTAGATCTAGTACCATAGCGTAAACCAAAGACCATATTAACCTCAAATTTGGGCTCAGTTCGGTTTCAAAATGCATTCATTTAATAAAGTCCACTAAAACACTTACACTGACATAGTAATCTTCTCAAACAGGTGTGTACATTTCGATTTTTTGGATGTTTTTCGCTTGCACTTCCAGTGTATTTAAGTTAAATTACACAAGTATAATATTCAATGAAGTGCACATCTTTGTTTTTCATTGTGTAAAATTGATATTTTGTTTCAGTAAAATTGTTCATTTAATTTAGTGTTAATATTTATATGTACTTCTGATATATTAAAGTTAAGCTTGTACCTATAAGGTTAAAAACATGTGCGCCTAAAATATCTCGATCGGATTGTGATGTTTTGAAGTTTATGTCATCCCCAGTTGGTTTTTTACAGATGACTCAGCCATAACCTGTAAAGGATTCTGTATGATATCATGGAACCTTAAGGCAGATGTTATGGATGGTTACATAATCTTCGTAACAGGTGATCCAGTTACACTGGGTTGTTGGGAACCTGGTATGGCTGTTCAGTTGAATCCTTCTGTTAAAAGTAGCAATAAATGGACAGCTGTAATCAAGGTAACTCTTCCAACAGAAATAACTTTGTGCCATACTAGTCAAGTGAGATGGTACATCCTTGGATAGTTTCCTAAACTTGCTATAATATTGTCTAAGCTAGTTAATAATGAATAAGTTATATTCAATGAGGCATGCTGTGGTTTGTCTGGTCAAGGTAAACTAGAAAACGGACTAGACCGGTGCAAACTAAGTGAACTTAGCATTCTGAAAGAGATCTTGCTTAGTAAATAAAATATGCCTCTTTATGGATGTGTACTACCTTTTCTATTTATAAATGATGCGCATGTTTGAACCATATGATGGTTCCCAAGGGGACAACTACAAAATTTAGTTACGTTTTCCAGCCTATTGCAACCATTAGATTGTATCCCGTTGTACATTGCAAGTGTTTTACCGACTCAAAAGTTTTATTTTGTTCCTGCTCCTTTCATTTCCTTTATGGTGTAGCATTTAGACCATACTATTCTTTTCTTCTGTGGCTAAACGTTTGAACACATATATGTGTTTTTTTGGGTTTTCATTGAATGGTCAAAGGTTACAGTGATCCATCATTTGCTTCATAGCTTTTACTTGTAGCATGTTTCTTCTGCTTCTGTATGTAAAGAGTGCTCGCCATTCAACAAATGCTCCTACATATGTCTATGTTTATGCTTCTAGTTGCTTTAGTGACGAGGAACATTAGAGAAAATTAAAGAGAAAAAAATATCAGAAGTCAAAACGATTTTACTTCTACTCCATTCTTGATAAGTTGGTCCATAATCACGTGTTCTTGTATTTGTTTTCTTACCTATGGATAATGTTTTCTATAACCTTATATCTATGAGTAGAAGCGAGATGTGACGGCTTCCCAAAGGTTCATTCTTGTCTATTTACACAAGTTTAAATATTGTTTACCATGGCAATATGATAGTGAAGCATTTAAACTACTCTACCTAGTCAATTTTAATGGAGTGGGAAGCTCACATATAATAGGCATTCTAATTACCCCACAAAAAGAACACATTTAATATGGTTTTGCTCCTAATTCAAATCTACACATTTTTCTGGTTGGAATGGACCTATGCACTTAACTATTTGAGTTACAGTTATTTAATTATGGTTAAAGTAATTAATCAAACCAATTTAACCAGTTAACTAAATTAGGCAATTTTAATGGAGTCAACATGTGTGCAAATGTCATAATCACATTTCTCCGATCAAGTTCCATATACAACACTTGATCATCTGAGTGATTGATTTTATGTGATTTTCACGAGACCGTCCTTTTTTGTAATTAATAAAGGTGCAGAAATAGCTATGGGCCAAAACAGAGTGAAATGTGCTAGTTAAGCGGTACACCGTGCGTAGAATAACAATATCATGTCTATTTGGGCTAAGCCCATCTATTGAAGACATGAACCGACGCACGGGTGAGGGGAACAATGTCAGATGCTATGGGCCACAACCCAACACAGAGGAAGAGAGGGACAATTGAGCTACTCACCTTGTGGCTCAACGGGCTGGCTCGGTGGAGGCGGGCCTGGCTGGAGGTGAATCGACCGAACCATCCAGTCCACGACGGCTCGGCAGTTGGGGGTGAGAGACGCTAAATCTTGATGGGATCCATAGCACTGGAGAGGCGCTAAATCTTGATGGGATCCATGGCGCCGGAGAGGTGGAACTCCTGATTCGGCGTGGCAGGGCTTGACGAAGAAGAGGAATGGCAGGTCGACGGCCAGGCGAGGAGGCGTTGGCTTTGGGCAGCTCGGCGAGCCCCGTGGCGGCGGTCGCAAGATGTGCCAGAGGCCATGGCGGAGCGGGAGGCAGCCTTGGTGGGTTCTTGGGAAAGAAAAGGGAGAGGGTTAGTGAGGGATAGAGAGAAGGGAAGGGAGAGGAGGCGTTGTGGCGGGGCGACGATGCTGGCCTCGTTGGTCGTCTGCTTGATAGCGGGGAACCGACGCTAGGCCACGATTGCTTGGGCGCATGGGTGCTGGGTCGGGAACGGAGGCGAGGCGGCAACCCTCGGGCAGCTGTGGAGACGCACACACTCGAATATACGACATGAGAGCCCAATTCAGGCTCGCACGGGCCGCGACAGCTAGGAGGTTCCTTGGGGTTGCACTGATCACGTGGAGGCTAGGGTTGGTTGGAGGTGGCAATTGGGAAGGCAAACCCTAAAAATGGAGGGAGAAGTTGTCCATTTTACGCAAGGGAAGACATGGCTTCAAATAGAAGGGGTGGTGGGGCTTTAGTGGACCTAATAGGGATTATGCTGTGGCCTAAATTAGCACATTTATGTTAATTAAAAGCATTTATTATTTAACTATCTATAGCGCCTCGTATTTATCCATTGGGGGGATCAAATGACCTTCGTTTGACGTGACATTTTAAAGTAGCCTCTCGAAACTCTCATGCGGAGCTCACTTATTTTTTGTTTAGAAAATATCCATTTATTAAATAAATGGGGTTTTGCATGATAAGTTATGTTTAGACTTGCGCAAATATGTGAATTGATTTTGGTAGCTCCCAAATGTCACAAAGAGGTCCGGGCATGAAAACCAAAAGAAGGTAGGGGGTATAAAATTCACCATTTAACTATATAGGAAAAATCTCATTGGGATGCCATAGCACCGGAGTGTACACATGCACACATATGCAAAGTAGAATTTCCCTTTCCTTTTCTTTTTTGAGAAACCACCTGGAGCTAAGTCACTCAAATAGAAGAAGAGAGTTGTCCATTTTATTAGGGAAAATTGGACAAAAACAATACAAAGGTTAGAAAGTCCCCTTCGGCCATCGAAGCTACGAAACCAAGACATGTGACACCAAACTTGCCGACATGCCAAACAAATCCCACCGCCCCAACATTGTTATGGGAGGAGCAGGTCAGGGCCGCTCCAACATAGAAGGTGAAGATAGTGGGCCACAAGAACCCCGCGTCGTCCATAGCACCCGACGATATGACGGTTGACACAACCCCGGACCACCACCCGGCATGCGCAAAGCTACTGTGCCCTGCATAGCGTGCCCTCACCACCTTCTGTGGCCAGTGTCCTGACATCCACCGCTTGCAAGCTGCCACAATGCCGCACAACCCAGGCAATTTACAACCCTAGCTGTGGAGAAATTCCTACCCACAAATTTTGGCCATTGCACCAAACCCGAGGCCGCTGCCTCGACATACAAGCAAAAGCGAGCGCCACTGGCTGCCTCTGTCGAGCCTACATACCCTGCCACCTTCGAAGCGCGAATGCCACCCTCGCGGTGTGAAGCCACAACTCTACCTTGTAGGGCCACTGCCACACTGCAGCACGGGGACCGCCACTTCGACATCCAACCAACAAACTCGGGAGAACGACACACCACTGCCCCCACCGACTAGATAAATCATCACAACAATAGCACAACTGGTAGACACAAGACGGGCCTCCAAAGGCTGCATCCCCAAGGGGGGAAATGATTGGAGACGTTGTCGTCGCCCGCTTCAGCCAAAGCCAAAGCTAGGTTTTCACTTGGATAGCTCAGGGATTTGGGGTAACAGAGCGATAGGAGTTCCACGATAGTGCCTCCAAAGAGGGGAACGACATCAGAAGACACCGGTGCCACCGGCACCGACCATGTTCAACACTAGGTTTTCACACAAAACGAACCAACATACACCAGTTGCTCCTGCATCGAAATGAGGCGGCTGCTATCGACCAACCCCCGCGTCCAAGCGAGCCACACACGCCAACCACCGTTGCCGGCTGCAGGATGACACCACACACCGCCATGCAACCGTCGACAACCCAACGCCAAATTTACATACGTTGGGCCTTGCAGAGCGTTGTTGCCCTCGATCCGTGGAACACCGCTAGCACCACGGATCGCGGGCTCCGACCGGAACCACCACATGCGGAGGTCCTCTATAGACACCGTCGACCCCAACGGATATGGTCTGGGACCCCAGATCCGGGGCCATCCTGCTGCCACCTCAGCGAGAACTGCCTAGCGCTGCACACCCATGCCCCTGCGTTTGCCGCCCTTGCTGGCCCGTGCCGACCAGCCACCATCTTCGCACTCAGCCGAGGACAGTGGCCACCATGAGAAGGAGCCTCCCCGGCATTGTTTGGCAGCAGGGACCGCTGCCACCGCGGCGGCGGCGAGGGAGCACCGAAGGGGAGGACCCTAGGTGACGGCGCGGTGGTGCTTCTGGTGTCACCTCGGGAGAGAGGCCGTCTACGGTTCCTAGATTTGCCCGGTTTAGGTTTTACTTCGCAAATTCCTTTTTTTTATGGATTTGTGGTAAGAAATATTGTGTTATATGAAACTTATACTTTGAGGATGAGGCACATCTTTCTGTATTTTATACATCTGACAAACATTTTAAAATTCACAACTTTACAAACAGGTTTTCATGTTAAATGCTATAGGTAATTAATTCCATTGACATACCTGCCTTTCATTGTTATTATCGGAAACATAACTGTCACTTATTATGATTGTTATAAAAAAATCATATCATTCTTTTGACACATGCTTTCAGGTACCATATGGGGTGCATTTCAAGTACAATTATTTTGTTCGGGAGGAAAAAAATTCCTCTAATGAGATCATATGGAGGCCTGGTCCTCAGTGCTCCTTATTGATACCTTCAGTTAGCCAGAAAAAACATGTCATCCTTGTGAAAGATCTGTGGATGGAAACCATTGTGGCAGGTATTTCCTCTCCTTCCTGGGGATCATGGCTGATGGAAGCTGATTCTGTTGAAGATCAAATTTCTGAGAGTGAGAAGCGTGAGAGCATTGTGAAAGCCCACTCTGTTTTAGATATGGTGGATCGAGCTTCATCTGTAGGTAATGTTGCTCTACCACATATTTTCATTTTATTCTTATTAATTGAGGCCCTTAGAGTTGCTGAACACTTAAATGTTTCCAGTGGATTGGCAGGTGAGCATATTATTATGAGACTTGGGAATGGCACACCTTTAGATGTGAAGCATACATCAGATGCAGAGAGTCCATCCATCAGTGTGCATGATGATTGTACTGCAGCTGATAAACCAAATGCAATTAAAATAAATGTAAACCAACATGAGAGAAATCAGCCTGTTGAGGAGCCATGGGTTCTTGGACGTATCGTCTCAGCAAAGAACTCTGCTGCACCAGTGAAACACAAGAATGGCAGAGGGAAGCTTTTCAATACGGAAAAGGATTCAGGTGAAATAACCGAAAACATGCCTGAACAGGATCAGCCTGTGGAGGAGCCATGGTTATTTCAGTCTTGGGCTATAGCAAACGGAGCTGGTGTTATATCGAAAGGGAAAGTAGAAGCAAAGGATATTATAAAAAGGTTTAAAAAAATTGATAAACCCCCAGCAGCTTCTGAGAAGGATATGCCCGCCACTGGTGAACATTCGCCAAGAGTCATATTAATTAACTCCTCTATCTGCACTACGCAGAGAATTGCAGTATTGGAAGATGGGAAACTAGTTGAACTGTTGCTGGAGCCCATAAAAAACAATGTACATTGTGACAGTATTTATTTAGGTATAGTAACTAAACTTGTGCCTCATATGGGAGGTGCTTTTGTCGACATTGGAATTTCGAGACCTTCACTTATGAGCATAAAGCAAAACCGTGATCCATTTGTATATCCTCAAATTGCCAAGGACATTAAAGGAGGTTCTGCTAATGATTCTAATTGTAATGATGAGAGCCTTCTGACATACGATGATGATGATATTGCTGATGACGAGTTCGCAGATGAAGAAAATGACGATGATTCATCAACATTTCTGGCTCAGAATGTTAGGGAAAATGAAGAAGGCTTGGACATTGTGCCCCATTCTAAGATAAAGAGTATTGATGGTTCTGAATTTGAAAATATCTCTGGTTGGGATGATGAAATTGATGATCACGTGGAAGATGAATACATTGACGATCTCTTACCAGGAGATCGGTCAGAGATCTGCAATGATATTAAGACATTATCTTCCATTCAGCATGCTTTGAGGGAATCTAACGATGATACAAATGGATATAGGTGGTCTCAAGTTCGCAAGGGCACAAAAATCATGGTTCAAGTTGTCAAGGAGGGATTGGGCACGAAAGGTCCAACACTGAGTCCCTTTCCATGCTTAAGAAGTCGATTTTGGGTATGTAAGATTAACATAGTTCAGCTCTCATGCTCTTTGAGCATTACATTTTGATGCTTTATGATCTCTTGTTTGCCATTGGTACAACAGTCACACAAAAGGAGTATCTCTGACCGCTAAATGCAGTCTAGTTAGTTCATCGAATCACAACTATTTGTATGTGCACCCTGTTGCAGAAATACACATTACACACTTGAAAACGAAGTGAAGAAAAATCAAGGATGTACGACATCCTTAACATGTGCATTTGCAACACGTGCTATAACAAGCTGTTTCCTGCTTCCTTGTAAGAAACCTTTTCGAGTTCTGATCTTGAACAAAGCAATGGTCTTAAATTACCTGGGGGTATGTTGCTTATGGACATTTTCCATGATAACATGTTAGTGCTATTACCGAGGACTAATTTTTCAAGGGGCATTCTGACCTAAGTACCAAAACTTTCCAAAGGAATACCCTTGTTCTGACAGACCCTAAATTGTATGGTGCATAGGTGCTCAGGTAGAAACATTTTTTATTTTGGAATAACCCTTCCATATCGAATTGCAGATATTGGTTTCCCGTGGCAACAAAGTTGGAGTTTCAAAGAAGATTACCGGGATAGAGCGCACCCGGTTGAAGGGCATTACAAAGTTATTACGACCTCCTGGATTTACTCTGACGGCTCGTACGGTTGCTGCTGGCCATTCTTGGGAGGAGTTAAACAAGGACCTTGATCGCTTGTTATCTACCTGGAAAGGAATAACTGAACACGCTCAATCTGCTGCCTTAACTGCCGAGGAGGGTGTGGAAGGTGCTATTCCTGTGATGTTGTATAGATCAAAGGGCCAAGCTCTGTCTATTGTTCAAGATGATTTCAATGAGAAGGTGAATTAAGTTTGCATACTGTTCAAACACAGAAGAACTGATAAAATTATATCACCAGTTCAATTTTTTTTCAAATGCCTTACTCGAATCATGATTAACTGGTATTTTCACTTAGGTCAAGAGGTTGGTTGTGGATTCTCCTCGCACCTACCACGAGGTGAGTAGCTTGATATATGATACGCTTATAGTCGTTTAAACTCTTGAAGAAGTATTTCCTGTAAACTATTTTTCATTCACACTGATCCATGCTTTATTATGTATACCTATAGACAGAAGTTGAGTTCTAAGGGCCTGTTTTTCCTATAATTTTAAAAGTCAACACTTAAATTATGTTTCTCCGAAGTTTTGCTTCCCATATTTTGTTCTGTCACATAAGCCTAATAACTAAACATGGATGGTTGTACACTTTACATTTTACCGTTAGGATGTTTTTCTTTCTGAATTTTCAACCGCGCGCTGGGGGGGGGGGCACCTGTTTTTTGAGTTCGAGACTCAAGATTTAGCCGAAGAATTTTGCCGCCCAGAAAGCATGATGCCCAGCCATCGCAGAGTGGAGGCACACCTTCCATGACACAGCATCTTCCCGACACACCCACTGGAGAGAAGGGAGGTCAGGATGGAGCCCCCTGAAGACAACGCCATTTTGGTGTTTCCACAGGTTCCAGTAGCGCAGGATGGTGAACATAGACGCCGATTATGGGGGGATATCAGCGGGGAGATGGAGGCTGGGCAGCTCACGGACAGTGGCATCAGCCAGAGGACCACCGCCGATCGAGCCCCAGAATGACCTTGCAAAGGGGCAAGCAAACACGATGTGCGACGCCGTTTCCTCCCCAGCACCGCAAGTGGGGCAGATAGCCTCAGACGCGGCGAGGATGTTCTTCAGGAGAGATGCCCGCGACTGGATTTTTGACTCCCCCCCGTGTGCCTGCACCTTGTCAGTTCCCATGAATCATGGCCGCTTTGCAACTGCACGCCCTCCAGTGCTCTGAGCAGGATGCCCAGATATCACGATCACCAGCGCGTCCCTGACACCGGAATCCAGGACGGTCTTCACGGAGACATGGGGGTCTAGTGCGTGCGAGAACAGAGCCGGCAGGTTGATGCTGATGGGCCCCTGCGGCAGCCAGTTATGTCTCCAAAAGGCTGTGTGCTCCCCATTCCGAATTACCACACGACAGAGAGACTGGTATAGGGCTGCAGCGCTGCAAGCGTGTTCCAGTGTTGGACACCTTCTTGGGGCAAACCGGTCCGCGAAAAGCCGCCACCACGCCCATGCACACCATGGCTCGTTGGGGGTGAGCATGCAGTTTGTGCAGAAGGCGGACTTGCAGGCACATGTTATGTGTCTTGATGCACCGGACCTTGAGTCCACCCTCACAGCACACCTGCTTCCAGGCAATCAGGCCTTTGGCGCTAGAGGACCGATCCATCCAAGTCACAAAGGAAGGCGCGGCGAATGGCATCGAGAGCGGGGATCAGCACGGGCGGTAGGGTGATCGCGCCCATGGCGTACACTGGGAACGCATCCAAAACCGCATTCAGCAGCACAACCCGCCCAACATACGACATGAAGATGGCTGGCCAGCACGACAAGTACTTGTCGACTTTGGCAATCAGAGGGGCAAAATCCGTCAGCTTCAGTTTGTCCATCAACAGAGGCAAGCCAAGATAAGTTTGGGGGAATCCTTCAACTCTGCAGCCTGGGGCCGCACTCATGCCATTGAGATCTTCTGGGTCGACATGGATGGGGCACTAGAGTGCTTTTATGGAAGTTGATCACCAGCCCCTACGGCATGCGAAAAATCCTCTAGGATCTGTTTATGTCTGACGGCAGCATGTGCACTTGCACTGACCAAGATCAATGTGTCGTCCGTGTACTGCATCACGAGGCACGGGGCATTCTTCACCAGTGGATGCGAGAGCTCAGGGTCTTGCTTGATCATTTGCTGTAGGACATCGGCCACCAGGATGAACAAATAGGTGGATAACGGGTCTGCCTGCCGGAGGCCGTGTTTGCAGTCAATCCAGAGCCCAGGCACTCCATTGAGCATCACCGCAGACTTGGAGATGGTGAAGATTGCGTTCATCCAGGCACACCACCGTGGGGGAAGCCACGCCCAAGGGATGGAAGACGACGCAAAAAGGATGCATTTGCCAAGAACTCGAAACCAAAACATAACGCGCAAGATTTCGGCTAGCCAGATCCACCTTGAACACCAGATCGGTGACGCAAGAAACCACTAGATGCTCGGGGGAGGGGAGGTGCAGAGGTGGTGATTGACAAGTTTTTCAATGACCGCCACAGTGAGCGGAACAGCGGCGTGATCCAGACCGGACCAGGGACATGCAATGAGGGCGGAGAGGAGGGATCAAAGGCGACAACTGATTTGAAGGTATCAAGGATGTGGCTTTGGAACTTCTCGCCTGGGGTGCCCACCTTGACCTTGGTGCACCCGCGATCCACACAACGAGGGGCCACGTCCGCCTGACCGCCGTCGGTCACAGCAACAGGGGGGGGGTGCTATGGGAGAGGTGGAGATGGCGCCAACGCAGAGGGAGCCCGGTGATGCGAAACGGGCGTTGCCCTCGGGGTTGGCCGCGGGGTCGTGAGGGACATACATCAAAGTCCATTATGAATAGAAAATCCATTATGGATATAAAAGTAAAACATGTGTTGTTTGCCCTACCTTTGTTACATTGAGGGGTATTCTCCATTATGAGTAGAAAATCACATTTCTCAGACCTGTTGAGGTAAAAAAAAAGGTTTTCTTCTTTTGTTTTTAGGTTACAGGCTATCTGCAAGACGTTGCACCTGAGCTCTGCAATCGAGTTGACCTCTACGAGAAAAGAACTCCGATATTCGATGAATATAAAATTGAAAAGGAGATCGACAACATTCTCTGCAAAAGGTATGATGTCACTTCCTGCAACTGATGTTCATTTTACAGCTGCCAACCTGTGTGATATATGGGAGCTCTACTGGAGACCAAAATTGCATCTGTAGCTGTATATTTGAGTTTGCTAAGTAACTTCAGTATGTCTGGACCAAGGAGTAGTAGTGAGGCTGTTATCTCTGTATTTCTATAACCATATCTTCTATCACTTCCTAACTAAGAACAAATTAATTAAATAAAAACTAAACCAAAGAGCAGAGTGCAACAATTACAGTGGCTTGGTGCCCTAGGTGCTTCTTCTGCCTAGAACTTGCTCAAAGAGTAAACTTAGAAGAAGTTGCTTTTGTAATCGCTGATCCATCATGTGCGAAACAAGTCTTTGTGAAGCAGGTATTTATAATTAGGAAATATAAATTTGTTGAGATACAGACCAACAATATTTGACGGAATTGATAGTTCTCTATTCGAGAAGCTTTGCATCTCATTGTATTCAATAAGTAGGAATTGTTAGGAATAAACAACTTGTATTCCTATGGGGCCATAGGCCAGTATACATACATGTACTCCCTCCGTTCTTAAATATAAGACCTTTTAAAGATTTTAATATGGACTACATACAGAGCAAAATTAGTGAATCTACACTGTAAAGTATGTCTATATACATCCGTATGTAGTTCGTATTGAAAACTCTAAAAGATCTTATAATTAGAAACAGAGGGAGTACATGCTTTGGCAAATGGTTGATGGTTGAGTCGATTTAGTTGGCTGACCTATCTAGCTGCTATTTCGATTTGGCTGGCTGACCTCTTGAGCTGCTATTCCGATTTGGTTGGCTGACCTCTTGAGCTGCTGTTTCGATCTGGTTGGCTAATCTATAAAAAAAAACTGCTACTGTTGTCTACTGACGACAATCTATGGTGAGTTGCGTGAGGAGGTTTACATGCAACCACCGCATGGGTACTCTTTTCCTAGCGGCATGGTTTGTCGTCTTCGTCGCTCTCTTTATGGTCTTAAGCATGCCCCCCCCCCCCTCCCGCGCCTGGTTTGAGCGTTTTGCCTCATCGGTGATTGCCGCTGGTTTCTCAGCGAGTGCTCATGATCCTGCGTTGTTTGTTCATCTTTCTGCTCGTGGTCGGACTCTTATTCTTCTATATGTTGATGACATGATCATCACTGGTGATGACCCTGAGTAGATTGCCTTTGTAAAGGCACGTCTTAGTGAGCAGTTTCTTATGTTTGATCTTCGCCCACTTTGCTACTTTCTTGGGATTCAGCCATTCAGGTATGTCTATGCAGTCCGAATCTGACTTCAGCACTTAGGGACTTGGACTTTTCTTGGGCTCAAAGTGATGTGGGAGAACTTCTTGAACAACATCTAATCATGTCCCTTTGCTTTACCATCATTTCTTGAGGATGATGTAGAGGAAGTAGTGGTGGTTGTGGTTGTATCCATGGTATTGATGTTCTCATCACTTTGGTTAGGTCGAGCTTTAGCAGCACCCGCGACAACTTGAGCTGGTGAAGGAGCCATGCCGATTCATATTAGAGATGCTTATAAATTTCTGCCTTATTATATGATAATGTCTCCTTTGTTGCAGGGTTGTGCTACAGAATGGGGGTTCTTTAATTATAGAACAGACCGAAGCTTTAGTTTCCATTGATGTGAATGGTGGCCACAGTATGTTTGGTCAAGGGACGTCGCAGGAGAAGGCTATTTTAGATGTGAATCTTGAAGCTGCAAAGCAAGTATGTGCTTTATGCTGTTGCTGTGCAGGAAAACAGTATATTTGCTTCCAAATTATCTCTCAGAGTCTATCTGTGTCATGAACTTATCCTTGTGTTGTGATTCTTTATATGTGTTTTTCTGGTCACATACCTTCAGTTTCGTTGCTTTATTTGTTATAGGAAACATACATGTGTGTTGCAACGGGGAAAAACTTGATGTGCTTATCTAAACATCCATCTGTGGCACAGCATGATAACATGCTTAAAGGAAGGAACGCACATGACAAAGTTTAAAAGAAATGCATATTACATTTTAATCTTTATTACCTACGGTGCATATATGTTGTGATCACCGAATGATCAGAAATAGTTAACTGTGTTGAGTGTATTTGTGAATTGCCTAGCCCTTTCCATCAGTTCGGATTTTTGATTGCGTTAGACCTCCCGCAATGGGAGTATCATAGCTAGTATCATGCATGCCAACTAAGCAAATTTGGTGATGTGGCATAGAATTAAATGAAGAAAGAGAGGATTGAGTATCATATTATGATACCGTATCATAATAAATGTTAAGCTAGTATGTGTCTTGCATGGAAATAAATAATACTACTTATGATACTATGCATTGTGGAGGTAGTATCATACACTAGTATCATGTGCATGATACTAACCTTATGATACTACCATTGCGGGAGGCCTTAGCTAGTGCATGAAGCTTAAGAACATGCATTTGTCAACCCTTCGCATGCAACAATTTAATGCATCAAATAATCTAAACGGGGATAGAAAAAAAATAAAAGCTTCGGTTCTCTTGTGATTCACGATCTGTGACAGTTGACTTCCAAAAAAAAGAGCAAAAAAAAAGTTCTTGGGTATGCATTCTTCTCGCTGCCCATCACATATTGACGGTGGTCACCTCAGTGACCCTGTCCCGCCCGTACACACTCTCTCGATGTTCGGTGCTCCTTCGTCTACGACGCTGTTTCATCACGCGTCCTCAGTACATGGTGATTGTTGCTCTACACCGACTCCTCTTGCGACCTTCACCGGTGATTGTCGCTCTACATCGACTCCTCTCGCGACTTTCATCGATAGTGCTGGTGTATATGGCACCATTGACGATGCCTCGCACATGCGTCCTTGACGTTTGCTGCTGATTTGTCTATGGCGTCGCCTCCTCCATCGGCCTCTGCTGAGGGTGTTGGTCATGCTATACCGCGTTCTCTCGCGGCCCCCTTCGGTACCGGTGGCTCCCCCGTCGATGCTACTCCGTCGTCTGATTCAGCCGTGTCCTTCACCGAGCAGGAGATTGTGCGACTATGTGACCTGCTGATTGAGCATGAGCGGGGCGCGGCTTCCTCGTGGGATGTTTCTTCATCGACTTCTTCACTTGAGCCCCTGACTGAGCATGATATTACACGACTTCGAGGACTGCTGGCTGCGCTCTCCAACTCTTCATCGACTGGTTCTGTTGGTTCTGCTACTGACTCTTCTGGCATTATGAGACCACCTTCTACACAGGCAGGTACACCCTCGTGGGTTCTTGATACTAGAGCTTCCTTTCATATGACTCATGATTCATCCACTTCATCGTCTCTTCGATCGCTTGATTCACCTGTTCATGTTCGTGCTGCTGATGGTACCTCTCTCCCGGTTCATGGTCGCGGCACTCTTAGCACTTCATCATTTACTGTGCCTGATGTTGCTCATGTTTCTCGACTTACCATGCAGCTTATTTCTGGTGGCCAGATTGTTGACTCTGATTGTAGGGTCATTCTCGACTTTGACTCTTGTTCTGTTCTCGACCGTCGCATTGGTTCTCTCCTTGATGCAGGTCCCCGTCGCCGTGACTCTCAAGGTCTTTGGGAGCTTGACTGGCTTCATCTTCCTTCCGCTGCTACCACTGTCAGTTCCCCCTCCTGTACTGCCTTATCTACCAACTCTTTTCAGCAGTGGCATCACCGACTTGGTCACTTATGTGGCTCTCGTCTCTCCTCTCTAGTTCGACGTGGTCTTCTAGGATCCGTCTCCGATGGTGTCTCTCTAGACTGTCTGGGTTGTCGCCTTGGCAAACAGGTCCAGTTGCCTTATCCTCATAGCGAGACTGTGTCTCAGCGTCCTTTTGACCTTGTTCACTCTGATGTCTGGGCCCCCGCTCCATTTGCCTCGAAGTGCGGTCATCGTTACTATATTATTTTCATAGACGACTTCTCTCGATACACTTGGATATACTTTATGTCATCTCGTAGTGAGGTCCTATCCATATATCAGCGTTTTGCTGCCATGGTTCACACTCAGTTCTCTATGCCTATTCGTATGTTCCGTGCTGACTCTGCTGGAGAGTATATCTCCAAGATGTTGCGTGGATTTCTTGCTGAGCAGGGTACTCTTGTCAGTTCTCTTGTCTTGGTGCTCATGCTCAGAATGGCGTGGCTGAGCGCAAGCATCGTCACCTTCTTGAGACGGCCCGTGCGTTGATGATCGCCGCTTCTCTTCCCCCTCACTTCTGGGCTGAGGCTGTCTCTACTTCTGCCTGTCTCATTAATAATCATCCCTCTGCCGCTCTTCAGGGTGCCATTCCTCTTGAGCGCCTTTTCGATCGCTCGCCCGACTATTCTATGCTTCGATCGTTTGGTTGTGTTTGCTTTGTTTTTCTTGCTCCTCGCGAATGCACCAAACTATCTGTCCAGTCTGTTGAGTGTGTCTTTCTCGGATACAGTGACGAGCATAAGGGCTATCGCTGTTGGGATCCGGTGGCCCGTTGGATGCGTATTTCTCGAGATGTGACTTTTGATGAGTCTCGCCCCTTTTATCCGCGTTCGACCTCGTTTGCTACGGAGGATCTGTCTTTTCTCCTCTTTCCTGATTCTCCTCCCTCGGTTCCTCATGATTCTTCTCCTCCTCCCGTTGATCCGGTACCGTCTCCTCCGCCTTCGGTGCCATCTACTCCGACTCTTTCCTCTTCTTCATCATCGTCCTCTGCACCCTCTTCCCCAGTGATTCCCTCACCTTCGCCTCCTCATGTTAGCCCTTCTCCTCCTACCTTTCCTTTTCACTATACTCAGCGTTCTCGTGTTGTTCCCGAGTCCTCTGATGCACCCCCTACTTCTGGTGCACCACCTCCTCCACCATCTTATACTCTTCGTCCCCGGCCTTGTCCTCCTAAAATCTTAGATCCTGATGATCCTGCTACCTATAGCATCTTGGCCATTCCGAAGCCGACCACTTACCGTGAGGCTGTTGTCCATCCTGAGTGGCAACTCGCCATGGCTGAGGAGATTGCTGTGCTTGAGCGCACCGACACGTGGGAGATTGTTCCTCTTCCTCGTCAGATTCGCCCGATCACGTGTAAGTGGGTCTATAAGGTTAAGACTCGTTCTGATGGGACTCTTGAGTGCTACAAAGCTCGTCTTGTCGCTCGTGGCTTTCAGCATGAGCATGGTCGTGATTATGATGAGACATTTGCTCCGGTGGCTCACATGACCACTGTTCGGACTCTTCTCGTCGTGGCTTCTGTTCGCCATTGGTCTGTGTCTCAGCTTGATGTCAAGAATGCCTTTCTTAATGGTGAGTTGCGTGAGGAGGTTTATATGCAACCACCACCTAGGTATTCTGTTACAGATGGCATGGTTTGCCGTCTTCGTCGCTCTCTCTATGGCCTCAAGCAGGCTCCTCGTGCCTGGTTTGAGCGCTTTGCTTCTGTAGTCACTGCTGCTGGTTTCTCCCCCAGTGCTCATGATCCGGCGCTGCTTGTTCACTGTTCTCCTCGTGGTCGCACTCTTCTTCTTCTCTATGTTGATGATATGGTCATCACTGGTGACGACCCTGAGTATATCGCCTTTGTTAAGGCTCGTTTGAGTGAGCAGTTTCTCATGTCGGATCTTGGTCCGCTTCGTTATTTTCTTGGGATTGAGGATTCCTCCACTGTTGATGGATTCTTTATTTCCCAAGAACGGTATATTCAGGATCTCCTTGCTCGTGCCGCTCTTACTGATGAGCGTACTGTTGAGACTCCCATGGAGCTCAATCTCTCTCTTCGTGCTTCTGATGGTGATCCTCTTTCTGACCCGACTCGTTATTGACATCTTGTCGGGAGTCTTGTCTATCTTGCTGTTACTCGTCCGAACATTTCTTACTCTGTCCATATTCTGAGTCAGTTTGTTTCTGCTCCCACTACGGTCCACTACAGTCACCTTCTCCGTGTTCTCCGCTATCTTCGTGGGAATATCTCTCTTTCTCTCTTCTTTCCTCGTTCCAGCTCATTACAGCTCCAGACCTACTTCGATGCTACGTGGGCGAGTGATCCTTTGGATCGCCATTCATTATCTGCTTATTGTGTTTTTCTTGGTGGATCTCTTATTGCCTGGAAGACGAAGAAGCAGACCGCAGTTTCCCGTTCGAGTGCAGAGGCTGAGTTGCGAGCTATGACTCTTTTGACTGCTGAGGTGACTTGGTTACGGTGGTTACTTGCAGATTTTGGTGTCTCTGTGACGACACCCACTACTCTATTGTCTGACAGTGCAGGTGCTATCAGTATTGCACGTGACCCGGTGAAGCATGAGCTTACCAAGCATATTGGTGTTGATGCTTCTTTTGTTCGTGCCAGTGTGCAGGATCATATTATAGTGCTCCAGTATGTGCCTTCAGAGCTACAGTTGGCAGATTTTTTCACGAAGGCCCAGACTAGATCACAACATCACTTTTTCCTCTCCAAACTCAGTGTTCTTCATCCACCATGAGTTTGAGGGGGGTGTTAGAGTAGATTGTAGTGTCCCTATTAGTTAGGGGGTTTCCTGCATATTTGTCACCTGTACATGTACTATATATTGTGGCCTTTGACCCCCATGGAATACAAGTTGCATATTCCTAACAGAAGATACGTCGCCGAGGAAGGATCAGAACGATGGCAGCGGTGGCGGCGGAAAGTACAGGCCGCCGGCGAAGCGGACTGAGGATGAGGGCATAGGGATCGTGCCGCGCATGCCGACAAGGACTAGCGGTGTCCCGATCCAGTATCCCATGCTGACGGACTCCCAACTACGGTGTCTGGGCCATGAAGATGAAGGTGCTCCTCCGCTTGTTCGGCCTTTGGCCGACGTTGGAGGGCACAGTGGAGTTCGGCCAGGGCAGGGATGATGGGGCACTCGCCGTTCTGTCGCAGTCCGTCTTGGACTCCGTGATGATGACCGTGGCAGACCGTGAGACGATTCGGCGCATGCGTGTTGGCGAGGACCGTGTCAAGAAGTTGCCGGTCAAGCAACTTAAGAGGCAGTTGGATCTAATGGATATGGGAGACGGTGAATCGGTATCGGCATTTGTCCAGAAGATGATGACCCTCGTCGCCGAGATCCGATACCTCGACAAGAAGTTCACCGAGGAGGCGGTGGTCGAGACCCTATTTAATGCCGTCCCTGCGCGGTTTGGTGACATCATCAACATAATCGAGCAATGGGGCGATCTCACAACGATAACCATGGCTGAGGCTGTTGGTCGTCTCACCGCCTTCGAGGAAAACTAAAGTGCTCGTCGTCGTTGTCAGTCCGGCAGCAAGGAAGATCAGCTCATGCTGATGACTCAAGCCCTGGAGCAGCTCATGAAGGGCAAGAAGGCAACGCCAGGAGCCAGCAACAGTGGTAGTGGTCATGGCCGTGGAGGTGGACCGTGAGTGTGGGCGCGGGTGCGTGACTGCGTCTATGGCGGGCAAGCAAAAAAAAAACACCGCAAATTTGACATAACCAAGGTGAGGTGTTTCAACTGCAACGAAATGGATCATTTCAAGTCGGACTGCCTAGAGCCCATGAAGGAAAATGTAAACTTCGCTCAAGCAGCGGAAGACGATGACCCTGGCCGCTCATGTTGGAGACATGTGAGCTGACGACTTCGGGGAGCTGTCACCGACAGAACAGGTGCTGCTTAATGAAGAGAAGGTTGTCCCGAAGCTGGCACATGCGTTTTGGGCATGTCGACTTCAGGTCTCTTTGGGCACTGGCAGCCAGTGGCATGGTAGATGGATTGCCTCTCGCAGAACAAGTTGAAAAGATCTGAGACGGCTGCATGATAGCGAAGCAGCGTCGATTGTCGTTCCCTGTACAAGCTGCATATCGTGCAACTAACTACATCTTAGTGCACGGGGATTTGTGTGGCCCAATCTCACCCGAGACGCCTGGTGGCAAGAGGTATTTTTCGCTCCTGGTCGACGACTACCCACAGTATATGTGGGTAGCCCTGTTGCGCAGCAAGGATGAAGCACTTGATGCACTAAAGAAAATTCAGAAGGTTGCAGAGAATGAAAGAAATTTGATGCTGAAGGCTCTCAGGACTGACAGGGGTGGAGAATTCACTTCCAAGGAGTTTACTGCACACTGTGAGGAGTATAGGCTCATGCACTTACCGCGCCGTATGCACCACAACACATTGGTGTAGTTGAGAGGAGAAACCAAACTGTGGTCGGTATGGCCAGGAGTCTTCTCAAGAACATGGGTGTGCCTGCATGTTGAGTATATGGACCATTAGGAAACATAGATAGCGTAGGACTCTATTCTACCTTGACTTATACTCCAAGTAGATCATTGTACTCCTATATATATATGCGTCCAAGGCTCAAGCAATAAACATCGATTCCACCAAACCCATTTCTATCCTTCTACATGGTATCAGCCTAAACACGATCTAAACCCTAGCCGCCGTCGTCGCTTCCGCCCGCGCCACCCCCTGGGCCGATCCTTGATCGCCGACGCCGGGGGCCGCGCCGCCCGTACCTAGGGTTCGTCCGCCGGTTCTGTGGACTGGCTGCCCTAGAAAGTCTTTTCCCCCGATCCCTTGATTGGGCCTTTCTCTCTCGCGCCGGTCATCTTTGATCGCCGCTCTTTTTTGGTTTTCCGATCTAAGATCGGTTTGCGTCGCCCACCGTCGCCGTCGTTCTCACGCGCCTCTACTCCGACATTAGCATGACTACCGGCATCTTCCCCGACATGGCGGCTTCACGCAACGCCTCGACGACTTCACGCGACGCGGCGGCCCATCCGGCCGCCTTCCGCGCGTCTGTCGCCCGTCGCCTTACGCCGATCGTCGCCGCCTTTGCTTCGGATCGGGAGTCCTTCATCGCCATCATCGCCATCGACTTCATCCCTCCTCGACCCACTCGTGCCATCCGTCCCCGTGTCGGCACGACTCGCGCCGGCTGGCCCGGCGCCGACCGGCCCGCGTTGGCTGAATCTGCTCGGCTCCTCGTCGCCATCATCACGCCGAGCAGCGCCCTCCACCTCGCGGGCGATCGGATTGATCACCTGCCCGCCCGCGATCGCCTCATCTGCGCCGCGTGGACGATCCGTATAGTCGTCTGCGTGCGCCTCCGCAGGACCCCGTGAAGAACGCCTCCGAGTACGAGTGCCTATCAACCGATCGAGCAACGGGCTGCCGTTGCGTCGCCCCTTCGGGTCGCATCGTCGCCGCCCCGTGGTTCTCCCCGTGGTTGCACCAACCTGCGCGCTGTCGCTGCGTTGCCCCTTTGGACCGTAGTGCCGCGGCCCGTGGTCAACCGTCACCCCGAGGCCGTCGGCTCCAGGCCGTCCTCGAGGCTGCACCGACCCTCGCGCTGCCGTTGCGTTGCAGCGTCGGGCCGTAGCGAGCGTGGCGCGTGGTCCCTGCAACCACCCTGAGGTCTTCCCCGCCGTCGCCCCCGACATGTGCACCGCCGCTGCGTCGCCCCTTCGGGCCGTAGCGTAGCGGCACGCGGTCCACTCCGTCGTCCTCGCGCGTTGACGCCCCCGTGGCACGCGTCGCCTCTCTCGGTGCGGGAACGCCACCGTCCGCGCATGGTCTTCGTCACGCTGTTGGGTTCTTCATCGCCTACTTCGAGCACCGCCGGCGCCGCGCCACCCGCACTGCTGCCGCTCACCCGAGCCGTGCCGACACCCTGTTCGCCGCTGCCGCTCACCCGAGCCGTGCCGCCTCTATCGGCGACCGACGCGGCCCCCCATGGGCTGCCTCTGGTTCCGTCGACTTCATCACCGTCCACCTCTTCGTCTTCGTCCAGCACCAACTCATCGTCAGCGTCGCCGTCATCTTCCCCGACCACTTCCTCTAGCTCCGACAACCGCGACATCTCCACCCTCGGCACCTTCTACCCCCCCCCCCCCCCAACGCCGAGTTGCGCTGCAACCTTCGTCGAGCCCTTCTCTGCTGGTCCCTCCGACATGACGTACAACTCATACTGGTCCCCGTCTACGCATGCCCGGTACTGGCAACACCGATGTGTGCCTTCATCTATGACGTGTTCCCGGGCCTGGCAAGCCTGGTGCGGTGCTTCGTCGACATCGTCTTCGTCTATCTACGCATGCCCGGTGCTGGCAACACCGACACGTGCCTTCGTCTACGACGTGTCCCCGGGCTTGGCAAACCCGGCGCGACGCTTCATCAACACCGTCTTCTTCCGGACGTCACCACCATCTTCTTCACGACGTCCCTCGCTACGACTGACGACCGCCCGCCAGTGCCACTCTTCTCGAGCCGCGCTGCGCCCTTGACTACCCATCATTCCTTGCACCCGCGGCTCATCCGCGACCTCCTCGACACCGGCTACCCCGACTCGACATCAACCACGTCATTTCTCGCACGGCTACCTATATTATGGCTTCACCAACCTACGCTCTTGGCTACTTCGACAACAACACAAAGGGCTACTGCCTGCTTGGGAACCTCATTGGCTTCCACTCTAGCCACAACTCCGCGATGTGTTGACCGTTACGACTGTGGTGGGGATGTCCGTCGGCTCCGCCTTCAGATTCTTCTCCAGTCTCACCGTTTGCGTCGCTACGTTGTGACTGCGGGGGATGTTGAGTATATGGACTATTAGGAAACATAGATAGCGTAGGACTCTATTCTACCTTGACTTATACTCCAAGTAGATCATTGTACTCCTATATATATGCCTCCAAGGCTCAAGCAATAAACATCGATTCCACCAAACCCATCTCTATCCTTCTACACTGCATGATTTTGGGGAGTCTTCTCATTATGTGTGGACCTTTCATTTACGCCGAAAATCTGATGTCTTAGCCACTCTAACGGCGTTTTATTCTTATGTCTCCACACAGTTTGGTTGTCCCATCCTTGCACTTCAAACTGACAATGGAAAGGAATTCGACAACCTCGCCGTTCGCACTCTTCTCACCTCTCATGGCACCACCTTCCGTCTCACATGCCCTTACACCTCGCAAAAAATGGCTGCGTTGAACGTGTACTTCACACTTTCAATGATTGCGTTCATACACTACCTTTTCATGCCAATGTCCCTCCTCGGTTCTGGCCAGACGCACTTGCTATGACATCTTTTCTTCTTAACGTTTGCCCGTGCCGTCCATGCTGGAACTATGCGCCCCATCCGTTGCTTTTGGTACCCCCCCGTCTTATGATGAGCTGCACGTTTTTGGGTGTCTTTGCTATCCTAGCATTGCTTCTACCACTACTCACAAACTCGCCCCACGCTCACTTGCTTGCATCTTCTTGGGCTACCCCTCCAACACCAAGGTCTACCGGTGCTATGATCCCGTCTCCCACCGGGTCATCACGTCGCGGCATAGTTACTTTGATGAGAAATTTCCGCCTTCCAACAGGTACCACCTGTTGTGGGAAAGTCACGGCAGATGTCCTCATCGGAGAACTTATTGTGGGGCCTTAGCTACCGGATGGACTCAAGGATGGGGTTGATCGAAAACGAGAGACGCGAGTTTACCCAAGTTCGCCGTTGACCCCGTTGCCTCGTCCTTGACTGCGTCTTGCTCCGGCTCCAGGTCGCCCGTGGACACAATGCCTGTGACGGGCTCCTCCTCACCCTCGCCCGTGGTCTCACCCTTTGCCTCGTCCAAGGTCTCGCCCACTGCCTCGGCGACTTCGTCAGCTTCAACAAACTCGTCGGTCGCTCCTCTGCCATCTCGCGTGATGACACATGCACGTGCTGGTGCTCACTGCCCTAGCACACGTTATCCCACTGATGAGTGTTGTGTGCGCAGCCTCGACTTCAGCGTCAGCTCCCATTCCGTCCTTGTGTGCAAGAGGAGTTTGACGCTCTCCAGCGCAACCGTACATGGACTTGTTCCACGGCCTCCTCATGCAAACATCATCAGTGGGAAATGGTTGTTCCACATGTAGACACGACCTGATGGCAGTCTCGAGCGCTACAAAGCGCGCTGGGTGGTTTGTGGTTTTCGACAGCGAGCTGGCGTGGACTTCACCGACACTTTTGCCCGTTTGTTAAACCGGACACGATCCACACCGTCCTTCAGTTGGCGGTGTCTCGAGCTTGGTCGGTACACCAATTGGACATTTCCAACGCCTTTCTTCATGGACATCTCACCGAGGAGGTGTTGTGCCAGCAGCCCACCGGCTTCGCCGATGCCACTCATCCAGACCACGTGTGTTTGCTCTCCCGCTCTCTCTACGGGCTGAAGCAGGCACCACGCGCATGGTACCAGTGCATCGCCGAGTTCCTTCAGCGGCTTGGTTTTCGCTCCACCCGCTCCGACGCCTCGTTGTTTGTTTATCATCATGGTGATGCCACTGCATATCTGCTGCTCTACATCGGCGATATCACCCTGACAGCGTCTTCCATTGAGCTCCTCAACCAGCTCACTGCCCGTCTTCACGCGGAATTCACTCTCAAGTATTTGGGCCCGTTGCATTATTCCTTGGGATCGAGGTCGTTCGGCGCACTGATGGGTTCTTTATTCATCAGCAGCGATGTGCTCATGGGCTACTCGAGCGTGTTGGCATGCTCAACTGCAAGCCCGCTGCCACCCCGGTCGACACGAAGGCCAAGCTATCTGCTCTCGATGGTTCCCCCGCATAGGATGCTGCATTTTATCGCTCCATCGTTGGTGCACTCCAGTATTTGACACTCACTCACCCGGATTTGCGGTATGCGGTTCAGCAGGTGTGCCTTCATATGCACTCATCTCGGGATTCTCATTAGAACTCAGTGAAGCGGATTCTTTGCTATATTGGACTCACATTGACGGCGTCTTCTTCTAGCGATATCATGGTCTACTCTGACGCTGATTGGGTTGGTTGCTCGGATACTCGTCGATCCACATCCGGCTATTGTGTCTACCTTGGGGCCTTCATTGAGATCGTGGTCGTCTAAATTGCAACCCACGGTGTCTCGCTGGAGTGCTGAGGCGGAGTGTAGGGTGGTGGCTAACGCTGTTGCTGAGTGTGCGGATCAAACTTAATAACATTTTGCTTTTTAAGATCAAACAGCGGATAGTTCTCCTTTTTTCAGCTGGAACAATCAGCCTTCATCGGGATATTCTGTACTCAGTTTCATAATGTAGTGTGCATTGGTTTTCTCAGAAGTTAAATTTCATAAGTTTGACCATGTTCATAAAGAAAATTATCTATATCTACTATACCGAGTGTATACTCTTTGAAAATGTATTTGATGATGAAAATACTGGTATTGATTTGGTATTCTAGACGTTTATGAACTTTTCCTCCAAACTTGGTCAAAGTTTAAAAGTATGCCTTTGAAAAAAAAATCTAATATACACTATATTTGGAATGGAGGGAGTACCATTAATTAATCATATTATACTTGCATTGATATCCCTATTAGAAAATTGCTTTGCACAGTGACACCATACCTGCAACTGCTACTTGTGTTTTGTAGCAACCAGCAACCATACGCCCTATGAAGCGGAATAATAAATGTGGTTTGCATAGATTGATTGTTTATTTTAAGCATGGAAGATATTAAAGTACCGGACTTCATTGCTGATCTTGAAATTTCTTCAACACAGATTGCCCGCGAGCTGCGCTTGAGGGATATTGGTGGCATAATTGTTGTTGATTTTATCGACATGACAGATGATTGTAAGATATTAGCTTTGACTCAATTTGAACTGATGATGTCATGTAAATGGATATCCATGATTGTGTATTTGTTTTACAGATCTTCACTAGACTTGCATTCCAACCTGTTGATACTTGACTATGTCATAAAATTTTATATCGTATACTAGTATCATTTATGCAGCCTGATATTATAGAATTTACTAGAATGCAGTTTCATTGAATATCATTCTCTGACATGTACCTTCTCATGTTTTCATGTTTGGAATCCTTCATGTTCTAGGTGAATCACCTAGCAAAATATGTTGCTTGTTGATCTTAAACTGCTACTTCGTTGTGTAAAAAATCAAGTATAAGATTTGATTTAATTGCATTTTTTATTGGTGAACAATATATACTACATTTTATACTCGAACACTTGCATATCAGTACTCCTGTCAGTAAGAGGCTTCTTCTTTACCTCTTTAGTTGTTATACGTAACTGGATGCTGGTAAATTTGGTTGGAGTTTCAACAAAAAAAGTAATAAATTCAGCTCAGTATATTTCTCCATTAAGAATATTAGACATCTTATTTTGATACTTTGCAAAAGTTAGCAATTGTTTGTCTTGATTTTTATGCCATCATTTCTCTTTTGATGGGACATGCACAATTAAATTTGTGTAATTTGAAAAGTGCATTTGGTTCAAAACTGAATCTTCATGGGATCGTAAGAGCTTTGCTTATGCTCTGAATTAATGCTGCTAAAGGTAATAGAGAATATCCCTGTTACTTGTACTATTTGGGTATCCTGCATAGCTGATTAAATTGTTAGCTGACATCATGGTCAGCCTGTTATGCGATTCCCATTTTTGTTCTGATGGTGCTATGTTTGAGACTGATGCCTTCCTGGTCATTTAATCAATATTTCTTGCACTTGATGATGTCCACAAGATTATGTGTTTTCACTTGATGATGCCTGCAGTATTATGTGTATTTTCTTGATCCTTTTTTTTTATCCTTGATCTAATCTAGCATTTCCCCTCAGCAAACAAAAGATTAGTCTATGAAGCAATGAAGAAAGCAGTAGAAAAAGACCGCTCGACCGTTGGTGTTTCAGAATTGTCAAAGCTAGGTTTGATGGAAATAACTAGAAAAAGGGTAATGTGCTACTGACACTTTGCAATCATGTTGGTACTAAGCTCTTGTACACCGTAGAAACTTCAATTATCATAAGAATGCAACAAATCTTGTTGGTTGTTACTTGGAGTTATCAGTAGCAAACTCGTAATTGCTTGGATCACTTTTCTAGCATGACGACACTAATCCACAATAACATAAATACATATTTATCTAATTATGTAGTACATATTGGGCAATAGCAAGTAGATGAAACCAAAGGTATCCAAAGAAGGCTAAATAAACAAAAAAAGTTGAACAATCACTAATACCACATTTATTGTTCATTATCCTGTTAAAGTTTAAGACTTCAAATAAATTGTTGATGAGGTATCCTCAACTGATTAATCCATCGTTCTGATCCACATTTTTGCCTAAACTATGCTTGTTAGGGTGCAAACTCCGACAAAAAAATGCCATGGTTTTAATGAGAATATCTATTCTCTACATAGAAATTGGTGAGCATGGAATTGTGATTCAGAAGTTCATATTGTCTGCGTTGAAACTTTTTGTTTGGTTGAACCGGTATCCCTGACTCTTGACTGTTTTCCTATATTGTCTTGTCTCGCACATGCGCCGTTTCTTGGTGCTTCGTGCTCGTCATTTGTGACGTCATCCCTTCCGACGTCTTTCTCAGGTTGTGTTGGTCAATGACTCCTCTCGCGACCTTCGCACTTGGTAATTGTCGCTCTACTCCGACTCCATTCATTGTACGATGAATTTCGACGATGCTCCGTCTCGCACATGCACCTTCTATCAGTGTTGGGTGCTCTTACATTAGTTGTTGTTCTTCGCTGCTCTTTGTCGACATCTAATGTGCTTGGCTTTCTCCACAACTTCTTTCGCAATCATGATGGGTCATGCATCTTCATCTCGTGTGTGCATCCGCTAAATCCGTTGATATTTTTGTGTTTCTCATGTCATGCTAGTCCATCATACCTTTGTCCGTCAACCTTTTTCTTGCCCTTGTCCATTCTATTGGATTTTGTGGCCTCTCTTTGCATTGTTGATCTACGCCCATTCTCTTTGCCGCTGAGCTTTTTTCGCCGCCGGTTTTCTTGGGCTATGATCTTTTGTGCAATGCTTCATTCTTCTGATGTGTCATCTTCTTTTGACAGCCCATCTTCTCTCGATACTTCTCTTGTATCTATTGATGCGGATTCCCTTAGGCTTAACTCGACAGGTTTTGAAGACTTCGTGCTATGTTGACACACAAGACACGGATTTTTGGTTTTGTTTTTCTACTGTTACACTTCTTCAAATGCAATACTATTGCACACGCCTTGCATTTAAGGGGGATGGGAGGGGGTGCTATGGAGTATTTGTATTACGTCTAGGAGTCCTATTAGGCTATGTTTCCTTTCCTTGTACCCCAGTCGCCTTTGATGGATAAGTCTTTGTACTCCAGTCTTTGTGGGGCTGCAGCACATGGTCCTTGTGTCCTTGTGGCTGTTAGGCTGTTAGGATTCTCTGCACAACACATGGTCCTTTATGTCCTTGTGGTTGTTAGGATAGCATCTTAGACTTTCAGTTAGCATCTTAGACTAGCATCTAGCATATGCTTGGCTGGTTAGCAGTCCCTATAAATATGTAACCCCAACCCCTTAGGTTGGCTTGGCATTGTGTGAGAAATAACCAGAAAATTGCCCCTACTCCAGTGTCATCCTCTTCCTAGCATGAGATTAAGGTTCAAGAGACTAACAAGTGGTATCAGAGCCTCGTTATCCTGCAGCGTGAGCATCTCCTGCTCACCTATTTCCCTTGGGAAGCCCAAAGCAGCAGCATCGCCGGCTGCCAAGAGAGCAGCAGCGGCACCGGCTGCCCCTGGTCACCTTTCTCCCTCCACACGGCCGAGCAACAGCTCGTCTGCAGCCACCCGCCCTTCGCGCAGCAGCCCCCCAGCAGCGAGCCATGTCTTCAGGCCACTCTCAGCACACGACTACCTCGAGTACGAGGCGTCGGCAGGAGGCCAAGCTCGCCGCGACAGAGGAGCGTGAGCGAGCGGCTGCAGCAACCGTTGCGGCGGCAGCAAGGGTGTCAACGCTGGCAGCGGCCGGAGCGGAGGCAGAAGCAGCAGCGGCAGCAGACGCCGCACGTGAGGCGGCGGCGGAGGTCAAGGTGCTGCGTGACAGCACCAACAACTCCGTCTCTGCTGAAGACTGCGCCAACGCGGAGTGCGATGGTGCAGCACAAGAGCGGACGGCGCAGTGGGCAGCTGAGCACGGAGGCGTGCACGGTGGAGGCCCTCCCGGAGGAGGCGTGCACCGCGGCGGCGACGGCTGGGACGACCAAGACCGCGGCCTCTACGGGGTCTGGATTGTGGTCAGGGAAGTTGGTCCCGGTGCTGGGTGGCCTACCCTCACCAAAACCAACTACGTCGAGTGGGCCGCGGTCATGAGGATCAGGCTCCAGGTGTGTCACATGTGGGAGGCGGTCCAGCATGGCAACGTCGACTACCATGAGGATCGACGGGCGCTGGACGCCCTCATCGCCGCAGTCCCGCCCGAGATGCAGTTCTCGCTTTCCAACAAGCGGACTGCCAAGGAGGCCTGGGACGCCGTCGCTGCAGCCCGCATAGGCAGCGATCGCGCCCGCAAGTCCACTCTGCAGGCCCTTCACAAGGAGTGGGAGAACCTGGCCTTCAAGCCAGGTGAGGACGTTGATGACTTTGCTCTCCGTCTCAATACTCTCCTACAGAAGATGGCGCAGTTCGGCGATGACACCTACGACGAGGAGAGAGCTGTCAGAAGCTCTTTCGCTGCGTCCCCGAGAAGTACAAGCAGATGGCTCGCTCGATCGAGTCGCTGCTAGACCTCTCCACGATGACGATCGAGGAGGCGATGGGTCGCCTCAAGGTCATCGACACCGACGAGCCACAACCCATATCGGGGCCCATCACCACTGGCGGAAAGCTCCTCCTCACTCGGGAGCAGTGGGATTCCCGCCATGGTGATAGGAGGGGGGAGGCCTCTTCCATGAGAGGCGGCCGCAAGCGCGGCAAGCCGCGCAGGGCGCGCAACGACACTCAGGCCGGTGCGCGAGGACGTACCGAAGGTGATCCCCGCGAAGGCACCCGGGGAGGCACCGCCGGCATATTTCAGCCAGCGCCAGAAGATACCTGCCACAAGTGTGGCCAGACTGTCCATTGGGCCAAGGACTGTCGGCAGCCACGCCACGGTCAGGCCCATGTCGCACAGGCGGAGGAGGAGCCGACTCTATTCATGGCACATGCGAGCATCGAGCTAGCTCCAGCGGCCCCGGCCGTAGCGGCTCTCCTCCACCTCGACGAGCCAAAAGCTCATGCCCTTCTTGGCGATGGCTCCGGCAAGGACAAGACCAGCGGGTGGTGCCTGGACACCGGCGCCACCCATCACATGACCGGTCGACGGGAGTTCTTCGCCGAGCTTGACTCCACCGTTCGAGGCTCCGTCAAGTTCGGGGATGCCTCAGCCGTGGAGATCAAGGGTGTCGGCTTCGTCATCTTCGCCGCCAAGACCGGAGAGCACCGGCTGCTCACTGGCGTCTACTACATCCCCGCGCTGAGGAACTCCATCATCAGCCTGGGACAGCTGGATGAGAACGGCTCACGAGTGCTGATCGAGCATGGGATCCTACGCATCTGGGATCGCCACCGACGCCTTCTCGCCAAGGTAACCAAAGGTGCAAACCGACTACGTCCTTGACGTGCAGGTGGCACAACCTCTCTGTCTCGCAGCTCGTCGGGACGACGAGGCGTGGCATGAGCGCTTTGGGCATCTTCACTTCGAGGCCCTGAAGCGGCTCGGTGCCACGGAGATGGTGCGAGGCCTGCCGTGCCTCGACCATGTGGAGCAATTCTGCGACATCTGCGTGATGACGAAGCAGAGGCGACTCCCCTTTCCCTAGCGGACGAGTTTCCGAGCCAAGGAGAGGCTCGAGCTCGTACACGGGGACTTGTGCGGCCCGGTGGCGCCGACCACACCGGGAGGACGACGCTACTTCTTGCTGCTCGTTGATGACCTCTCCCGCTACATGTGGGTGCTGGTCCTTGGCAGCAAGGGAGAGGCGGCGGACGCCATCAGGCGCGCGCAGGTGGCTGTGGAGGCGGAGTGCGGCCACAAACTGCGCGTACTACGCACCGACAACGGCGACGAATTCACGACGGCTGAATTCGCGTCGTACTGTGCTGATGAAGGCATCCAGCGCCACTACTCCGCGCCGTACAACCCGCAGTAGAACGGCGTCGTCGAGCGACGCAACCAGACGGTTGTGGGGATGGCTCGGGCCCTTCTCAAGCAGAGAGGGATGCCGGCTGTTTACTGGGGAGAGGCGGTGGCGACGGCCGTCTACATCCTCAACCGCTCGCCTACCAAGGTTCTCGACGGCAGGACGCCGTACGAGGTCTGGCACGGGCGAAAACTAGCGGTCTCCCACTTGCGGGTCTTCGGCTGCCTCGCTTTCGCCAAGGAGCTTGGCCATATCGGCAAGCTCGACGACAGGAGCACTCCGGGAGTGTTCATCGGCTATGCGGAGGGCTCGAAGCGCATCCTCGACCCAAAGACACAGCGTGTGCGCATGATGCGCGACGTTGTGTTCAATGAAGGGCGAGGATGGGCGTGGGACAAGGCGGTGGACGACGGCTCGACTCCGAGGTATGACGACTTCACTGTCGAGTATGTTCACTTCGAGGAGGCTGGGGGAGTAGGCAGCAACTCTTCATCGGGCACGCCTACCTCAATTCCCAAGTCTCCATCGACCCCGGCGTCTACTCCACTGGCACCACGCTCTCCGACCACGATTTCAGCTACGCCGAGTCCTTCACCGGCTCTACCACAGCCGGCGACGCCACGTACTCCAGCACCGATAGCCACTCCTCAGGGCACGTCTACTCCAGCACCAGCTCCCAGCCTGGCGGAGTTTGCTTCCCCGCTCTCTCACGACGAAGAGCGCATCGACGCGTATCATGACGGTGAGCTGCTGTGGTACCGTACGATGGAGGACCTCCTTGGCGACCAGCCAACGCCGGGATTGGCGTCCCGCGATCTGGAGGCGCAGCTGCAACTGGTGTGTGAAGACGGCGAGCCTCGGTCTTTTGCGGAGGCCGAGGGAGACGCGGCTTGGCGCGCCGCGATGCAGTTGGAGATGGATGCGGTCGAGACGAACCGCACCTGGGAACTTGCCGACCTCCCTCACGGTCATCGCGCGATTACCCTTAAGTGGGTGTTCAAGCTCAAGAGGGATGAAGCCGGCGCCATCGTCAAGCACAAGGCTCGCTTGGTGGCACGAGGTTTCTTGCAGCAGGAGGGAGTCGACTTCGACGACGCCTTCGCTCCCGTGGCACGTATGGAGTCCGTGCGACTCCTCCTTGCGTTAGCTGCCCAGGAGGGCTGGCGTGTCCATCACATGGATGTCAAGTCGGCCTTTCTCAACGGCGACTTGAAGGAGGAGGTCTACGTGCACCAGCCGCCGGGATTTGTGATCCCCGGCAAGGAAGGCAAGGTACTCCGCCTGCGCACAAGACTTAGGGGGAGAATGATGGATAAGTCTTTGTACTCCAGTCTTTGTGGGGCTGCAGCACATGGTCCTTGTGTCCTTGTGGCTGTTAGGCTGTTAGGATTCTCTGCACAGCACATGGTCCTTTGTGTCCTTGTGGCTGTTAGGATAGCATCTTAGACTAGCATCTTAGACTTTCAGTTAGCATCTTAAACTAGCATCTAACATATGCTTGGCTGGCTAGCAGCCCCTATAGATATGTAACCCCAACCCCTCAGGTTGGCATGGCATTGTGTGAGAAATAACCAGAAAATTGCCCCAACTCCAGTGTCATCCTCTTCCAAGCATGAGAGTAAGGTTCAAAAAACTAACAACCTCTTTCATCGAAGATGGAATCACGGGTGATTTGAACACACTTGTTCACCGGACCGTATGCATGGTAGCGCTTAACGCACTTGTCGTAGCCAATGAAGACCATGGCGGAGCGGCGATTGTCGAGCTAAAGGTGCGCAGATGCTGGACAGCCGGCTTCCTCCCATGCGAAGCCTCAAATAGCGTCATGCCAGCCAGACTTTTGGTGGGGGGCTCCCCTCCAAAATTCTGCTGGCAGTTTCCTTTGTTTCAGCAGGAAACGAGCAGTGGTGCCGACCGTCTTATTCCAGCATTCTATTACTCCATTCTGATGTGGGAAATAAGGCGCCGTGAACTGACGTTGCACACTTTGCTTCTCGCAATGGTGTGCAAACACCAGCAAGGTGAATTCTCCACTGTTGTTGGTATGGAAGACACGCACTGGTCATCCACATTCTTCTTCAACTGCCGCTTTGACTTGCTGAAGAGAGGCAGCCGAGTCGCCTTTTCCTGCTAGGAGGACCACCCACATATGTAGCGGGTGCAATCATCAACCAGCAACACGAAATAGCGACGACCAACATGTGTTGCAGACTTGCAGGAGTCATCAGTACTTTCTAGATGTTTTTGATATTTATTTTAATGCTGAAACAGTGTTCGTGTAGCAACATACTTACCACCGTTATATGTTTATTACTTTCGAGTCATGCTGACACCCTTCCTTTAAATTATCCTGTTGTCGGTAATGTTTATATGCCTGGTTGATGCAGGTTCGACCAAGTGTTACTTTTATGATCAGCGAGCCTTGTCCATGTTGCCATGGTATTGGTCGTGTTGAAGCTCTTGATACGTCCTTTTCTAAGATAGAACGTGAAATTTGTCGACGCCTGGTAAGTCCTATAAACATATGCTTGTTTGTTGTGTCCTCAGTTTATCTCTTTAGTTTGTATTACATATTGAAATGAATGCTCACACCTGAATGTAGGCTTGCAGCTAATTTTCTAGAGATATTTTGAAACAATATGGATGACCCATGGTACTGAAACCGCATGTTTGTTTATGCCTTCTGATAATATTACATCATTTGGCATTATGATAAACCTTTTCTGGATGCACATGATCTCCTTCTATAGCCAATATTTCAGACATGGAACTTCCTCTCATGATGTACTCAAGTGTTTGTCACAGTTATTCTACAAGAATTTTTTTATCTTAACCTTTTCCAATGAATCAGGCCGTCTCTGGTCATAAATCAGATCCAGAGAAACCAAAATCGTGGCCAAAATTTTTGCTTAGGGTGGACCATGAGATGTGCACGTACTTGACATCAGGCAAAAGGACTAAATTAGGGATCCTTAGTAGCGCCCTCAAAGTTTGGGTTTTGTTGAAGGTATAACGTGCCATACGTTTGTTTATCCATTTAAACCCTCCATGAATCTTCAATAATGATTTACTTCAGCTAACTCAGTTTGTTAAATGAAAATAATTCAGATTGCTCGAGGTTTTACACGGGGTGCATTTGAATTACTACCGTATTCTGATCAGAAGGATACAGATGAGCAGAAGGAATCATCACCAGACTCACCACCTCCGAGGGAAGCAGGAAGACCCAAATTGTCGGTTTTTCCTATAAAGAAATGGATGAGCCGTGCAAAGCGAGCCAAGTGAATGTCTTGCAAAGTTGAGATGATTTTTTTCAAAGAGCTGTACTAACTTCTTTTTAATCTTGTTATAATCCGACGTTGATCCAGACAGCGGATATTCATGTTTGTCTACTGTCTTTGATTTTCTAGTTTCCACACAGTGAAGTTTAAGGTAAAATGTAGAAAATATGTGGGAAGATTGTAGGATACAGTGAAACTAGATCATGAGCCATCTGCTAAATCAATATAAAGCCAGTATAAAGCTGGATCTTTCAAAAATAAAATAAAATTGTATCATGTCAAAGCTGTGAGGGCATATTATAGTTACGTAGTTGTATTGGCCTAGTCAGGTTTTTGTTTATTTATTTTCTTTATTGATGACCAGTTCAATTGTTGTCAAAATATGAAAAGTTAGTATTACCTCCGATCCATATTAATAGACTTAACTTTGTTTAGATTCGTATGTATCTAGTTAAGTATTTAGACTAAAAGCATGTATATCTAGACAAATTTAAGTTCATTAATATGGATCGGAGGGAGTATTTAAATTGGGATGTCAGTCTAGAGCTACTGGATGCGCTGGGAGGAGGCTGAACCAAACGAATCGTTGTTCTGGGTTTTCAATCAAGTGATTTGGGAGAGCAACTAATGAACGAGTAGGGCTAGCATTTTCAGTCTTATTCAGACCCAGAGTTAAATTCCCCTGGCAAATGGACCATGATCTGCTCTTTTCTCAGCTCGGGGAAAAGAAGAAAGAATGGCACTGAAGTGGACATTCGAGAGAGATGGACAATAGATACAGATGCAAGTCAGGGATGAGATGGCTGAAATGAGTACTCTTTGAGGAGTACGTGCAAGGAACACTTTTGGTGGGTTGGGAGCGCGTCACATGTCGCGTGCTAAGCGATTTCTAGGATATTTTTTGTTTGTAGGTGTTTTTGGTGTTTGGATGAGTTTTTTTGGCTTTTTGATTTTCGTATGGTTTTTCTTGCATTTTAATCAAAACATATTATGCGTAAAAATGCATTATTTTACTTTTACGATAAGGACGATGTTCCTTTGGAGCCGTTTTTTCTTGCATTTTGTTCAAAAAATATTATGCGTAAAAATGCATTAATTTTATTTTTACGATAGAAATGATCATGCCTTTGGACCCATAGGTTTGCTTTCGTAAGAATCATGCCCCATGCTATGAAAAATGCGGGTTTTTGAGAGATGCAGTCGTGCCTTTCATGGAGATACATGTTTATTTTTGCGAGTCTAAAAGCAAGAAATATGTTTTTTAAGGCATATGTTTGCTTCCGAGCCTCTAAAAAAAGATGTGTTTTTCTAGAGGCACGATCGTGCCTTTCGTAGAGGCATAGGTTTGCTTCCGCGAGAACACCTGCTTCGTACCTCTAAAAAGAAAGGGAAACATATTTTTTAACATGATCGTACCTCTCTTGAAGACGTACGTTTGTTTTCGCTAGAGACACAATCCGACACTCGTGCCTCTAAAAAAGGAAAAAGGAAATTCTTCATATTGCGACAAGTGGTCTGTGTATAGTGTGTCGCTTACCAACCGTGGAAGAGGGGGGGGGGGTGCTCGGTACAATGAATACTTCATGATTTCAGCGACTTGGACATTTGCTCCAGTTGGGCCTTTAACTCTAGATGGCCCATGAAATAGATTGGAACGGATTGGATCAATTAGATAAAAAAGAGCAATATATAATTAATCAGAAGATCCCTACAACAACAATAACTACAAAGCCTGTTAGTTCTAAACAAGTTGGGGTAGGCAGGCTAGAGTTGAAACCAAAAAGATATCGAAACCAAGTTATGGCTCTAGCATGTGGATAGCTAAGTTCCATGCACCCTTGTCGAGAGCTAGATCTTTGGTGATAACCCAATCCTTCATATCTCTTTTCATGGACACATCCAAGTCAAGTTTGGACTCTCCCGACCTTTCTTGACATTAGCGCCTTAACCGCCTGTTATGCACATGCGCTTCAGGAGGCCTACACTGGATATGCTCAAAACATCTCAGACGATGTTGGACAAGCTGTTAGAGATAAGACCTAGAGGTAATCATGAGATGATGTTATTTCCTTATATATTCATGAGTTATTTGTATTGTCCTTGAACATTATCACTGCTATATATATCAGTAAGTATGTGACTTGTTTGTGAGACTATATATTGTATGATGATTGTTCTTATGGTCCCTGGTTGATAAGGTTATGCGGACACATACCCTTGACTAGTATATGATTCGGTTGATGGCTATGTTTCACAAATCATGGGCTAACCCAATAGTATGGACTCACTGATGGGATCACTGAGTCGGACAGACCCACTTTGAGACGCCATGAGATGTTGTCATCAGACGCTTGAGTCTCCTTGAATATTTGTGAGGGGGGGGGGGCACCCACCAGCTTAAGCTTTTGGCACTCCTGAGTCTTCTTTCATCATCTCCCTTCATAACGCATGAAAACTTCATTCACATGAAACTTCTCATAAACCGATTAGAGTGGTTAGTGCCAATAAATAATAAAGTTTCACTTGGGTATTGTTGGAACACATTGGAACTCTCAAATTAAACATTATCTACCGTTTTCCAACTTTGTTTAAGGTTCTTGCACCGAAAAACCATGAACAAAGTGCCCAAAAGAAGAAAACGCAATTATAAGGCAGAAATCTGGGAAAATAGAGAAGCCTGTGAAACTCGAACTATTGCACGCACTTCTGTAGCTAAAAAAACTCAAAACTAATGAAGTTGAAAAATTATATAGAGTATGATGTGTAACAAATTTAGATCAAAAAGATGATTTGATGAATTTTAAAGATTTTTGCAATGAAGTAGACATAATCGATTTTCTACACAACATGTCACAACTCTGTCTTCCCCATCATTAGAGGCTAAAACTTGGCACACAACTTGAAAATAAAGATACCATGGTGTTGCTACAGTAGTAACAAAAACCAAGACACACTAAAACGGAAAGTAAAAAAAAACATTTTGGGTTGCCTCCCCTTAAGCGCTTTCTTTTATGCCTTTTAGCTAGGCATGAAGCACAAGATCAAGTTTCATCTATTGAACCATCATAAAAATCATCAAAAAGTTCTTCAATAGTGCAACTAGTCCTTTTACGAGGACTCTCAAATAAAGCCCTAGTACTAACACTTCTAGGAACAAAATAAAAGGTAGTAAAACCAATAGAAGATTCATTCTTAAAACTACTCAAAATAGGTACTTCCTCCATGGTTTTCAAAGTTTCATTCCCCTTGGCAGTAGGTGTATTAAATTTGGGTTAGGGGATCTTAAGTACATAAATGAACTTAGGTCCCTTCTTCATCGGGGTTTCTACCTTTTTGGTTTTGATTGAGGATAAAGTTGTTCCTAAAGCATCAATTACTTTATCAATCTTATCAATCCCAGAAGGGTCATCTTCCTTAGATTTAAGGGTCTCTAGAGTTTTGTTAACTTTACTTATGGAGCTATCAATCCTATTCATATTCCCTTCAATCTTACAATCTACTTCATTTATCTTACTCATGGTAGGCATCTCTTTTTCTAACTTCTCAACTTTACTCATAATATGTTCTAAAGTGATCTTATGGCTTGTGTCAACAACAAGGGGAATTCCAACTAAATTTTCTATAACATTGAGAGCTTCCCAAGTGGGAGCTTCCAAGAAGTTGCCACTTATTGTTGTATCTAATATGAATCTAGTCCAAGAAGTAATCCCAACATAAAAAATTCTCAGAAGGATAGTAGTGGATTATTTCTTGGTGGCTCTACTTTCAGAATCCCTAATTCTATACCAAGCATCTTTCAAATTATTCCCACCTCTTTGTTTGAAGGTGACGACTTCCACCTCCGGTGCAGCACCAAAGGTAAAGGAACTAGACATATTGACTAACACAAGAAACAAACTAAAAACAAGATAAATGCATTTTTTTAGGTTTTTGAATAAAGACACACAAGAAAAACTAGAAACTGAAAGGTAAACTAACAAGATTAAAAAGAAAAGGTAAAAGGTAGGTGCAACTCCTCTATCTTGAATCTTGGAATCCTCGGCAAAGGCGCCAGAAATTAGCTTGATGGGTGCAAATAACACCTCCTCGTTGTTACCCTAAGTGGAAGCTTACGATGTAGATACTTGAAAATTCCCTCAGTAAAGATGCCAAGGTTTATTTCTCTCGTAGAATTCCAGAGACAACAAGTAGGTGGCAAACAACAACGCAAAAATTATTCTGAGGCACGTCACCAATTAGCTTGCATGGACCTGCATACAAGAACATAAATAACTTTTCTCCCAACGAGTACAGAGAGGTTGTCAATCTCTCCGGCCTTGCTGTTTACAAAGGTTAAAACGCAAGAGATAATAATAATGCAACTCAAAAGGAAATAAAACATTAAATAATAGCGGTGTAAACTTATGATGAGAATATGGACCGGGGCATCATAGCGCTCACTAGTGATGTCTCTCTCCCAAAAGACGGTAAAAATCTATGTTGGGTGAACAAATTACAGTTGGACAATTGACAGAATTATAAATGCACCGCAATGCTAGTTATGCTAGTAGAGTGTGCAAGGTTCAATTGTATGGGCATTACACCAAGTCAAGTAGATCGTTTATCCATAAGTATCTACTTACTAATCACCCCCCTTGAGATATCTATACAGAACATCTCGTTGGTATTAAGTTGCGAGACTCAACTATAAGCTGTAAACTCAAAGCAACGGACAACTGCATTAACACTCTATGCGTAATGTAAGCAATCCTTGTAACACGCAGTCATAAGCACCGCTGTTTGATGGGTGCAAATAACACCTCCTCGTTGGTTACCCCAAGTTGAAGGTTATGATGCAGATATCGGTAAATTTCCCTCAGTGAAGATACCAAGGTTATCAATCCAGTAGGACTCCAAGTGCAGCAAGTAGGTGACAACGGCGTCGAAATTTTAGCTCTGGCTAGGGAGTTGTCGTGGACCTGCACACAAACGCAAATAATTTTGCTCCCAACGAGTCAGAGAGGTTGTCGATCCCTGCGGTCTTGTTGTGTACAACGGATCAAAACACAAGGGTGGGAATAATAGTAGTGATTGCAACGAAAAGGAAGCAATAAAGATGAACGGTATAAACTATGGTGGAAATATGGACCGGGGTCCCATGCCTTTTCACTAGTGATTTCTCTCTCCCAAAAAACGATAAACAAATATGCTGGGTGAAAAAATTACATCCAGGAAATTGACAGAATTATAAACACACCGCAATGCTAATTATGCTACAAGAAAGCTAGAGGCTCAATCATATGGGCAGTACGTCGAGACGAGCAGACCGTTTATTCACCAGCATCTACTCACTAATCATCCACCTTGAGATATCTATCCAGAACATCTCGCTGGTATAAGTTGCGAACCCCACCAAACTGTAGGATAAAAGCAATAGACAACTGCATTAACAAACTATGCATAATGTAAACAATCCCTGCAACCACAGTTACAAGCACCGTTGTTTTCTCCCTAGTGGCAACAACACATCCCCTAGTCTCATGTTTGTGTCACTCAAGATAAACATCGGGGGGCATGAACCCACAATCAAGCATAACGCTCCCTCTTGGAGTCATGATCTACTACTTGTACAAAGCAATAAAAAGAAACGGAGAACATGCAAGAATACTCAAGAACTAAAACATAAAAGGTAAACCAAATATATTACTCATCACAATCTGAACATAATCTCATAACCCATTGGATCCCAGCAAACACAGCATAGCAACACAGAAACTAATACATAGGTGCCTTGATCATGTAGGGCAGCTCACAAGGGCTAAGATTTGAGGCACAAGATTGGAGAGAAAATATCACATAACCACTGATCATGGACCCATGGTCCAACGGGGACTACTCACGGAACATCCGAGAAGCGCTCATGGTGGTGGAGGAGCTCCCGGATATTGATCCTCCTTCCGGCAGGGTGCCGGGAAAGGGTATTATGACGATCCCGATCTCAGGATCATGCGGTGGCGGAACAGTGGTGAAAATTGCGTAACAAAGGGCTTCCCGAGGGTTTTCGGGATGAGAGGTAAATATAGGCCGAAGGGGGGGGGCACCAGGGGGCCCCACCTGACCAGGCGGCCAGGTGGCGTGGACACACCCTGGCCGCGCCAGGCACCCGTCTGGTGAGGGGGGAGGGCACCCCTCCGGGTGTACTTCGGGCTTCTGGAGTCTTCCTGTATGCTAATTTTTTATATGATTTTCCTAATTTTTCGGAGCACTTTAAATATTGGTAATTTCCTGCAATGCACGAACAACAACAGACAGAAACTGGGACCGGGGCACTGAGTTAGTAGGTTAGTCGAAATACGTTGAAAAAGGTATGAAAGTGTAGCAAAACATGTAGCAATGTCACCCATATAAGCATGGAGCAAGAAGAAACTATAGATACGTTTGGGACGTATTAACATCCCCAAGCTTAATTCATGGTTGTCCTCGAGCAGGTAAATGGTAACAAAGATAATTTCTGTGGTGACAGGATACCAAAAAATATTTTAACTTTAAAGTAAAGCAAGTAAGATACGCAATTCAAGTCAAGACAATAACAAGCAAGAGTCTATATCTATTATTGAAACTAGCAAAGTAAGAACATAAAGGTGCAAGAGCTCTCGCTGTCCGTGACGCGAATGTCTCCAAATGGTGTTTGCGTGTAAGAAGTGGGAGATGGGTTTAGAGCGTAAAAATACTAAAGAGTTAATTGAGAAATCAATCTACTGGAACTTCACACTTGGTCTCCTTCGGAATCTTATTATGACTCGCCCCCAGACCATTAGTCAGGCACAAGTCAAACTGATTCTCTCCCTTTCGACTTTGAGTACTCATGCAATGAATGAGCGCAAGCAAGATATGTTGGCACTTAGGACGACAAATAGAATAATGATGGGGAAGGAAGACAAAAAAAGGTGTGAAAGGCTCACATCAATGTGGACAATCGAGAGAAAGCCAAATGATAGATATGATGTGAGGAGTAGGGATTGTCATGCAACAGATGCACATATGATCTATGGGAAGCTCTCCAACGGAACTAGTGGGGGTGCATCCAACTTTCTTTCTCAAGGAGACCTAGAGCTCATTTGAGGAGGCTCATCATTGGAATATACAAGCCAAGTTCTATAGTGTAAGGATCCCCACATAGTTATGCATGAATGATATGAAACTCTCTATGTAGTACAAAAATTACTTTGAAGTACGAGTGTGGATCTTTCAAAAGGAATAGTAGTGTTGCCCCCTTCTCTCTTTTTATTTCTTTTATTTATTTTTTCTATTTTTTAATTTTTGTGGCCTCATTGGCTCTTTCTATTTATCTCTCATTTGTCCTCTTTGGGATCTTTTAATTTGTCTTCTTTTGGGATCTTTTATTGTGTCCTCTTTGGGATATTTTCCCCACTTTAAGGGCAACACTCTATATTTTACAAGGATATAGAAGATCAGACACTTTATAATAAGTACTCAACATAAAAAAATTGAAATCTATCATGATGTATGCAAATGTATGGCTCTGCCAGTGTAGTAGGTTATGCAATGATACTAACGCGTCATGTAGCAATTATAAGGGCAACGCCCAACTAGCATCCTGCTCCTCGAGCAAGCAAAAGCATGTATGACATGAAGATCAAGTCATGAGATGATGGATGTTGCATGGCAATGTATCTCGGAAAGGCTATGGAAATGACTTGATAGGTAGGATGGTGGTTGTTTTGAGGAGGAATATAATGAGGTTTATGATGACAGAGCGTATCATGCCAAGGGTTTGGATGCACCGGCGAAGTTTGCACCAACTCTCGAGCTGAGAAAGGGCAATGCACGGTACCAAAGAGGCTAGAAAAAAATGGATTGTGGAAGTGCCAACAATCGAATACTCACATTAGTTAAAGGAACTCATCTGCTTATTATCGGTAACTCTCTATCTAGTCAGGAGATTCACAAAGAGACAAGTACCCCGAGGAGGAGTGTATGGGGGTTTGGTTATCCTTGCGCATCCTCGACCCATGGTACGTGAGGGTACTCTATATATTACAACCCCTCCAGAGGTTAGCGATCAATCTAGTAGCTAGAGTTCTCAACTATTTTTTTTCTAGTTTTTGAAAATAAGCACAAATTGCAGAAAATATAACACCTATCACTAATAGGCTTGAGCTCTTGACACGCAGAAGTCCAAATAATACTCAAATCAATACCTCAACACTATTGCTGTTGGGAATGTGCCCTAGAGGCAAATAAAATATGTTTATTGGCATATTCCATTAGTTAATAATAAGTTTTATAGTGTGCTATAACTGTATTAAGAGGAAACATTAATACACGTGTGGTATAAAACAACCAGGTCCCTAGTTAACTCTAGTATACTAGTCTATTGGGCAATTGATGATCAAGGTTTCCTGATCATGAGATGTAAATAAGCTATTGACAATGGAGTCGTATCATTGGGATAATTATATGATGGAAATACACCCACCAGAAGTGTTGCAACGTGATCCAGTCACATAGTTCAACATTGCGATAACTATAACGTAGTGACCAGATCCTTTGACCGTAATGATCATAAGTAATTGCTATCTATGAGGATGCTTTGATTTGCAACCCACCACCTGACTGAAATATGATGGCCATAAAGGTGTACTTTGGGTATCTGAAATAGATATGTTGATGAGTATGCAAATAGATCAAAGCGGGATTTGTCTATCCGAGTGACAGATATGTACTCTGGACCCACTTGGTGCTATTGCATCATAAAGTTTGTGAAAACGTGTGACTAGGTCACGAGGTTGAAATATCACAGGAACGAGTAAACATGTTTGTCGATAACGAGGGTGAACTAGGTATATTGGATACCGACGATCAAACCTCAGACAAACAAAGTACCACAGGAGAAAGGGACCATGCTCAACGTTAAACAGATCCAACAGCGATGAAGTTTCATTCGATGGAAGCGCAGGGGCCATCAAGGATTGTAACCAGGTCGGATCGATGGTCATTGATCAAGAGAGTGTCTTGATTATGTCTGTTATTTCCCCGACCGTAGGGTGTCACACTTAAGGGTATTCGACACAATAAGGATTGATTCGAGAGCACCGGAGAAATAAGAGAGAACACCGGAATTGTTCCGGTGGAGGCCGGAAATTGTTCTGGGTATTTTGAAAGGTTCAAAATATTATTTAATAATGTTTAAATATGTTTTATTATTTAATTAACAGAATTAAATATTAAAATATAATTAATTATATTTAAAAATGGAAGAAAAGGCATATGGGCCTAAAAAAGCACATTACGGAAGGAGGGAGCTCCCCCCTTGGGCCATGCGCCAAGGGAGGGCCCCACCTCCCCATGGCACACCCTCCCCCTCTCCCTTTGGTTTAGTACCACATGGGAAGTTGAGGGAGGTGTGCCCCCTCCTTGGCCTATATAAGGAGGGGTGGGGGTGCCCTTTTTTCTTCATGGAATTTTGAGACAAGTTTCTCATCTCTCTTCCTCCATTCTCCTTCCTCGAGTGGACTCCCCTTGTTTGGAGTCTACACTTGGTTGGGGATTTCTCCACCATACGCACGCCGTCGTGCTGCTGGAATAGGGATCCGAATCCATCTTCTTTCGTTGCTCACCTGGTTCGGAGCCCGGAGGGACGTCGGGTACATATGTGTGTAATCCCGCGAGGCACTACACTTGTGGTGCTACTTCATCGTTGTGGCCGTATCGCTGCGTCTTCACTGACAATGTTCCGACATGGACGCAATACTGTCATCGGTCTACGAGGACCGGGTGGCTATCGGAGTCATCTTGGATCCGCGCGGCATCGGGGATTACCGGTACGACTACATCAAACACGTTCACGTGGGAACGTTTCCCGCTTTACGTACTACATAATGGTACGACCTATTTCATCCGTTACTTGCATCGCCATAACATAGGTCTTGGGCTTGGGTCTCGTAGGATAAGAAAAAATATTTTTTTCTGCCCCGAACCCCAACAGTGGTATCATGAGCAAGGCTATGCGTAGATGTATTGTATGGATAGAACACATCTAGTATGTGGCATCAATTCTCCAATTGTTACCCTCCCACGTGTACTCGTTTAGTATTGCGGAAATGTCCAGATGAAGCGGCCCCGACCGACCTTACGCGTTTATGCGAGATTGGTTCCACGCTTGACATATGGCTTGTACCATATAAGTGACTTTTGGGGTGTCTATCTCTCTAACATTAGCTTTGCAAAGACGTTTTCAACGGAGGGCCCCGACAGGGGTGTAATAGAGACAATTGCTGAGTTGTCGTGGTTGTATGTCCGTAGGCATAGAAACGGTTCTATCTCGAAAGCCCTAGCAGCCACGTAAAACTTGCAAAAGATAAATTAGATGCGTCTAAACTTTAATTTGCAAGGGGGCATCATAGTTAGTATGATTTATATTGTTGCATCCTGTTTTTCTAATATGTTAGATATACGATGGCAGAATTATAGGATGATCCCTCACTAATCCAACAAAGTGTCCTTCCTTAGTAAAGCACCATGTGGAAAGTTCTTCATTATGGAGGCATCACGTGTCACACGAGTGTCAAACATTTTTACGTTCACAAGAGTGGGTGGAGCTTAGCATGTACAGAAACATGGCCTTGCATACGCGGCATATAATCAGTAAGGTTATTGTGGCGAGCCTGGCATATGCAGATATGGCCTCGAGACACAAGATCAAAAGATCAAGCATGAGTCACATAGATGATGTGATTGGCATGATGGCATACCTTCGATAACATACCGTTGACACCAGTTTTTGGCACGAAAATATTCATATACAAGATGGCTTAAAATGAAAAAAATGTTCTACATGAAATTTTTTGGTATCATTGATATGAACATCTTTGTAGTTCCAGCCATCTTCATCCGATTCCATCTTGGAGGCCGAAACTATGTTGGAAGCGATAGGATCCTGGCCTTCCAAGTACTATTATTCCAATTAGGCCTTCAAGACGTCATCAAATGTAAAAATATTATACATGGGGCGGCTTCGGCTCGTCGAACCGGTCAATTTTTATATTTGAAACGTCCAAATCTGAGTTCGTATGAAAAAGTTACGGCCGAAACCGTGTGCTGCTGCAGAAAAAGTCTGAGAACTTCCCAGGAAAATTCGGACGTCCGACGGAAAACGGAAATCCGACGGGAAAGGTCAATAGACCTCCGATTTTGACCAGAAGTACGACGGGGATCGGGCGTCCGACCAGTCAGACGTCCGACCAGTCAGACGTCCGACCAGTCAGACGTCCGAATGACGACGGACGTCCGATTTTGGCGACGGGATTCGAGAAAACTTTCTAGATTCGCGTTTTTCTTCGACCTGAGTTAGAAATCAGCTCAAAACCCTTTCAAGATGGCTCTGAATAAAAAAACGTTCAACATGAAAGTTCTTGGAAATTTCGAGGGCTGCAACTTTGAAGTTTTGAGGTTTTTCATCCGAGGTAGTTTACAGCCCCAAAACTACTAAAAACCGAACTGCTGTCCCAGGCCCACTTGTAATCCGAGTTCGGTTAAGTTTGGAAACATTTGGATGGGATTTGAAGTCCTTTTCTTATACGGAAAGTCCAGCCTCCTCATATATAGATGAGGTGACGGCCAATTGAGACAACGCACAATCGCAAACACATCTAAACCCTAATTTCGTCTACTTTCCACGTATCTTCTACCTCGTTCTTCGTTTGTTCTTGTTCTTACACGGCAACGATCTGCGAGAGCTCTACGGGCGATAAGGTCGACCTAGGGCAGACCATAGCCGCCGTGCGCCCAGACGAGGTCCCTCCCAGGCGTGTGGGGTTTCGGGTGCTCAAAAGCGTCCGTCGATTGTATTGCGTATCGCGCTACCGGACGGACCTCCTTCGACGTGAGTTGCGGTGCATCACCCCCAGCGTCGAGGGTACACGTGACGTGTTCGTGTGTCAACACACTTTTTGGCGACTCTGCTGGGGACGAAGCTTTGAATGGTCTCCGGCCCGTTCTTGCTACGAAAAGATCGTCATCAAAGATTTGCTATCTACGAAGGTAATATGAATACTCAATCCCCTCATGTAGATGCAAATAACTCATATGGTGCTACTAGATTGTTCAATGAATATACTATATCTGCTAACCCTAGTTTGGTCAATTATACATCTAATTATGTGCGAAGGCCGATTGAAAGTAATTTACATGCTTTGAATTCTTATGATACTAGTAACATGCACCATACGTATGTCAGAACCCCAACTAGGGTAAGTGCTAGGGTTGCTTGTGCCCTTTGCATCATGCAAAAATTCAATTGAAAATTCAAAAATGGGGAAAAGAAAAGCCCTGAGAATTAATTCAAATGGCCAGATAAAAATCTTTTTCCAAAAATCATTTGAATATTTGGAAAATTCCTATAAATGATGGTGACCATTTTAAAAGTGGTTTGGGTTCATTCCCACACCCATGGAATATTCAAAAATTCAAAAGGTGCCCTGGAAATTAAATTTGACCCCTATTTGAATTGGAATTCAAATGTTTTGAATTTCAAAAATGCCCAAACCTTAAAAGTGGCTTGCTACTGGTCACTTGGGTTTTATAAAATTATTTGGGCATTTTAATAAATTGCTCTGCTATTTATTTTGGGGCAAAACCAAATACAGAAAAGATAAAACAGAAACAAAACAAAGAAAAAAAAAGGAAAAGGAAAGCTAGCCCACCCGGCCAGGCCGCAGGCCCAGCTAACCGAACCCCGGCCCAAGCCCACGAGGGGCTTGTCGTCTACCCCAAGCAGCTCGCTGTCGAGCATGCCGGGGGCGACGACCGCCACCTCGACGGCGAGCGCCTTCTAGGCCTCCCCGAGGATTCTCCTTGCGCCACCACACTCGCCAGGAGCCGCCACACCTCTTTCCCCCATCGCTGCTTCCTCCCCGTCGCTCCTCGTCGAGATTTCGCACGGGCCCGTAGCCCGAGTGGAGCACGCCGCCGTAGAACTCGCGGCCACCGTGCCCCACTCGCCGCCGCAAGCTGTCCAGAAGCTCCGCCAGCATCGTCTTCGTCAAGCCGTGCAGTTAATCGAGCCTGGGAGACCCGGAGCCAACGCCTTCGTCACCGTTCCTCTCCGGCCGCGATGAAGCTCTGGCGAGAATTACTCTGCCGCCTCGCCTCCTCCGGCTTCCTCGAGCCCGTGACTGCACCCAGGGCGAGCGTGCGCTCTTTTTCCCTCTCGCCGCGATCGTTTCTGTGCCCTGCAGCAGCGTCCTCGTCTTCGCAGAGCTCCGGCCGCCGCCACGTTACTCGCCGCCGTTGCCCTGGACCTCCCCGGCGACGATGGCCTACTCCATCGTGTGCGGGAGGCCACGGGGAGCGTTTTGGTGTAACGCGTGCGTCTTCTGGACCCCGGGAGCCTCCTCCCCGTGCAGCTCCGCCGCACTGGTGGTCACCGGCGGCTAACCGCCGGCGGGACCGATTAGCTTAGGGGGCTAATCCCCTGTTAGTTGACCTTGGGTCACTGACAAGTGGGCCCTGCCCCCTTAATCTTTCTGGTTAACTAATTTAACCACGAGTTTAACCCCACTGAGGCTAACAACAGGGCCCCACTGGCCAAAGCCCCCCCCACGTCATGCTGATGTCAGCATGACGCAGTAAATAGAAAAAAGATTCAAAGAAATTACAGAAAAGGCAGAAAATGGCTGAAACTTTGAAAAATCATAGAAAATTCATATTAACTCCAAACTGGAAAAATAATATGTCTAAAATTATCAGAAAAATACAAGGATTATGAATATGCAACTTGTTTCTATGTTTGACCATTTTAAAATGGGTGAACAGTAGCAAACATGCATATGGATCCTTTTTGAATTCAAATTGGGAGTGATTTTGCAAATGACTTTGCAACCCACTTATTTTAGATGGATTCATCCACACATCAGAGACATTGTTCCAACTATACAACATCACTTCATGATCAACCTTTTCAAATGGACTTTCATGCATTCAAATGCAATTGAAATTCATCGATAAATCAAATGGAGTTTGAATTTGCAACTCAAATGCAATATATTCCTTTTAAGTGAAATGCTCAACACATCAGTACCATGAACATCACCATTACAATCTTATTCATGTGATTGTGCATTGTACATTATGTTGATCCTATGTTTGTCATGTTGCTGATAGAAGTGGAGCCGGAACCCGAGTTCACCCCCTTCGTTGAAGACCCCGTGACTGATCCTCGTCAGCAAGGCAAGCAAACCCCATTGATCATGTCTATAAAATCCCAATTCCCTCTCAGTCTCGCTTATGCATGTTTAGGAGATCACCTTGTGTCGATTCTACCGCATAGTTGAACCCATATCCGATGCATGACCTATCATCTTGTCACAGTAGTAAGCAAACCACAATCCTAGCTGACATAGGAGTTGATTGATATCATGTGGCCCCTGCAACTGTTAATGCTTATTGCATGCTTAGTGGTACAATGAGGTTGCTTTTGATGTGAGTCGGGATGATAGTGAACATGGTGTTGATAAAAGTGAAACTGTGTTGGTGAATCCACCCTAATACAAGGTGAACAATGAGAGGCTGTGTAGGAGTACACAGTGGGTTGTCTCGTTGAACACCGCCTTAAGCACCGAGTTCTTGTATGGTAATCCAAGACAAAGAGTACAACCACACATTGGGCTCACTGACCCCTCTCGGCCTAGTACCTTGATCCGTGTCGACGTCCAGGAGTCACATTAGTTCAGGCTTTCCATTTGACATCTGCATAGAAAAAGAATGAAGGAATGGTTGCATCATATAGATATGTGGGTGCACCTGTGAGGCAGGAAAACCATCTGCCAGAGGTGGCGTCTCGGTCACTTACATTGTTTGAGTCCGTTTCGTTGATCCGGCCGGGCTCTCGAGCGGAGGAAAACTCAGATAGTCGACTCCTGGAATAGACCGGTTGTGAGCGAAGTGTCGTGGTGAACATCCTCGCTGTCACCTCTTGAACGGTGGAGAGACCTAGCGGTAACCGATGGTCATGTGTGTGTAGCTTACACCCTTGCAAGGTTAACAAAACTATTCGAATAGCATCGTCCGCGGTTAAGGACTACTTGGAACCTGTACCTGATTATTAGACAACTTGAATGGATACTCTAAAATTCGCAAGATAAGCGTGAGTGCTATGGTGTGCTTCCTCGTGGGGAAGTCGAAGAAGCAACCATAGTGGTGTATTGGTTGGAGACTTGGATAGTGGACTCGTGTACGCTTCTTACCTCAAGTCTGGTACTCGTAGCACAGGACTAGCCAATTCAAAGCTGGCACTTCTGCGTGATGAAACCCCACTTCCCTTTACCTTGATACTTGAGCATGAGTAGTGTAGTTCTGATGTAAGTCTTGCTGAGTACGATTTTGTACTCACGTTTGCTTATTCTATGTTTTAGATGAGAAACCAGACCCCGATGGAGTCATCGACCCGAAGCTCGACGTTGACCTTGGTAGCATAGTTCCAGACAGCAGTCTGGTCCCTCGTGGAAGGGCATGTATGTTTACAAGGCTTCTCTAAGACATTTGTTAAACTTGTCTGTACTCAGACCTAATTTGCTTCCGTTGTATGATGAAATGTTGATCACATACATGTGATCTTTGTATACTCTATGTGTAAGTAAATAAAGAAGTACTTGTAGAGTTATGTGATGATACCTGCTGTTCATACTAGGCATGTGTGCTGCGTGTATGTTTATAACATGCATGTCTTAGTATGGGTTTTCGAGACCTTAGTTGTGATCTGGATGGCGGTCTTTTATACACCAAGTGGCCCTTAGATGTGCGCAGCTTGGGGCATCGCGATGCGATTGCTCGTGACTCTGTCACGTGCACACTTTGTTGTATGATCGAGCCCGCCCTAGACCCCGACTGAGTGATCGGGCTGGAGTAAGTCTATGTAAGAGTTAGGATTCAATCGATAACATGGTTGAGGCGACTTGTCTATGAATATGGGATTCACCACCCATAAGCATTTAGACTTGTGAGCGGACGATGAGGACCCATCTCAGTTGATCATCCGGCCTGGATGGGATGCCCCTCACGTTCGATGCTTTCCGAGAACGTTCTGTGCTTGGCCTTGTCTGCTTAGACAAGTGGGTACGGTTCTCGGCTCTCCATGTGATTGCATCGTGACTGGAAGTACATACGCATATTCCGGGTCCCGACAACGTATTCCATTTCTCATGCATAGGCAACCCCAGAAATCCATATGCCGATGAACAACATGATGAGCTCGGTTGATAGAGTTGAAACACCCCATGTAGGAACTTTTAATAACATGCAACAAAGTGTTTCACCTTTTTATTCATCGACACCTAACTTGAAATATACTAATCCAAATATGCCGATGGATAGGGGAATTGGCCATGCTAGCACTAGTTATTCGGCTAATTACCATCAACCATCATATGCTACAACTCATGCTACTAATCTGTCAGTGCCATATGCAACTGTTGATACTCATAATTCGGCTCCACACCTTCATGGTTATAGCCAAATAAGTGACCAATCTACAGGAGCATACATACCTTCATCTAAAGTTGCTGCTGAGGTAGTTACGTTAGAAAGGAAAAAATCCCAAAATGACAGGATTAGTGATATTTGTATGGAATTATATCTTAGTGGTTTGTCTCCTAACTATAATGCAATAAAAGCTAGAGTTTTGCAAGAAGATGAATCATTGCCAATTGATAGGTTATGTTAGGAAAAATATAGTTCCACACCAATGCATATGTCTTCTCCTATTGCTCCAGCATACTATATACCCCCTATACAATTGCAAAGTTTCGGCAACACTCAAGTTCTAATACCTAAAGAGTCTAAAAGTATTGAAGGGCAATCTACCCGGAGTGGGCTGAGATTGAGAAAAAGCTTAAAGCTAATGGCATTGGGGGGAAATCTTGTCCAGGGTGGGCTGAGCTTGAGAAGAAGCTTAAAGCTAAATCAGCTGCTCGTCGTTTGGAGCAAATAGAAAAAGAATTGGCTCAAAGAAAAGCAGCCTTGCCAATTGATGAAAAGAGTGATGATTCGAAGATTGAAAGTTCTTTGGCTGGAAAAGCCGAATCAACTAGTGTGTGTTCCGAATTCATCAAATCCAAAAAGGCAAGCACCATTGAGAAAGGGCATGGACAACACATAACAACCGTGCTTGATTTTTCTAAAGCTAAGTGACGAGGGGGTGACCCCACGACTCCTACAGATAGGCCTACCCGGTGTCCCTGAAGATAGAAGGCCCATGAAGACCCGCCTGGACCCGCCTTGGCCCGCTAATTGGCATCGACGTAGGAGTCTGCGACTCACAAGGAAGGTGCGAAGACCTGTCGTACGGATCAAGCTAGGGTTAGGAAAGCTTACCTGTAAACGTAGATGAACTCCCCGAGACTTAGCCCAGTATATAAGGGCTAGGAGGGACGACGCCAAAGGCATCCAATATCATCTGTAACCCTAGCCTTGAGCGCTCCAGCCTTGGCATCCACTGTAATTGCATCTCCCTCATCAATAATATCGAGAAGGAACGTGTCCTCCTGTTTGCCGACGAGCTATCGTCCAACCTGTGCCTCTCATGACTAACCCAAGGTCCCTGACCATGGGATTTGCCGGGGTTGATCCCCGTCAATTGGCGCCGTCTGTGGGAACTACACAGGTTGGGATCACGATCTCGGCGGTCCCGTCTTTAGCAAGCCACAACTCAAGGGCAAGGACTAGATCTAGCCCACTCGAAGGATTCAAGATCACGGCGAACATCTCTGCCACCCCATCAAGATCGCTCGGGCTACAGCTGTGCCAGGACCGACACTACGGTAACAGCCAAGTGCAGCGTCAGCGCCGAAGGAATCGACGACCCAGAAGAACGGCGAGAGGCCTCTACGAAGGAATTCCACTCGACGAACCGCGACGCGCAGCGGAGGACTCGCAAATCTTTCGAAAACCCACCGCCGCCCGGGCACCCGCCGCACATCAAGACGATGACTACGAGATCGAAACCAGCGATCAGCAGAACCGTCGCCAAGGAAGAAGGAATCGACGACCCAAAAGGCGCGCACGGGAGATCTATGGCGAGGTTCCAATGAACGAGCCACGTCATGCAGCTGTGCAACCGACGACCACTCGACGACACGCCGTCGCACGAGCACCTGCCGCCAGCCAGGACAGCGACTCCGAGACACCGGTGGGCAAGTACTATGACCTAGATCGAAGGCCAGATGAATTCTCCAACCTCATCAAGAACCAAGACATGAGTCGAGGAATCGAAACCGACCCTCGCTTCCATGAACACCCGGAGGATCACGAGCAAATCTTCAGAATCTCAAGAAGGAAGAGGCACGCCGGATCTAGCAAACTCACGGTTAGAGAGCAGCTAGCAGGACCCTGCACGATCCACAGCTTCGAGGATGACTGGGGACGCGTCAGGTCAGGTCACACTTTGGGAGACTGCCACCTGTTCAATGAGCTAGCCGACGACCTCAAGAAGGAGAAGCAGAAAGAAGACAGGCGCAACTGGCGACCCGAACAATCTCCGCCCTCAAGCCCGGAAGGACGTCACATCCCGATGCAAGGACAAGTGTTCATGATCCAAGAGGGAAGGGTGCCACAAGCACAACGCGACGCCTACGCCCTGCAAGCTAGAGCAGCCGAGAGCATAAATATAGTCGAAGTCTACCAACTACATGATACGGAGACCAGCATCACGTTCTCACAGAACGACCATCCACCCGCAGTCCCAAGACCGGGGCACGCGCCCCTGGTGCTCGATGAACAAATCGGAGGGTACAACATGGATAGGGTCTTCATGGACGGAGGCAGCAACATGAATATCATCTTCGCAGCACCCTGCAAAAGATGCCGATCCCACGATCAGTATGGAAGAAATCGAGCACCGTGTTACACGGGGTAGTCCCAGGAGAAGAAGCCACATCCCTCGGAGTCGTCGAACTTGAAGTTGTCTTCGGCAACCGACGCAACTTCGCAAAGCACGTCCTCAAGTTTCAAGTACTCGACTGGCAATCGCAGTATCACGCCATATTGGGACGACCAGCATTCGCACTGTTCATGGCGGTTCCACACTACGCCTACCTCAAGCTCAAGATGCCAGGATCAACGGGAGTCCTCACGATCAACGGAAGCTTCATCAAATCAGATCAATGTAACCGTGACTTTCACAAAATCTCCGACACATTCGGAGCCGAACAAGAACTCAGAGAAATAGCCATGGTGACGAACAAGAGTACCTTCCCATTGGTGAGCCAAAGCGAATCTAAGGAGTACGGACGCGACTTCAGCATCGACAGCGACACAGTCACTCACCAAGTGCACCCGACGGACCCGGACAAAACAGTCCGCGTGTACGCCCACCTACCAGAGGAGCCGGCGACGGCTCTCGTCGCTTTCCTTCGAGATGAGTGGGAAATATTCGCCTGGTGCCCAGCCGAGATGCCTAGAATACCACGCGAATTCACGGAGCACGCCCTACGCATCAAGCAAAACACGAAGCCGGTGAAGCAAGCTCTGATACGATTCTTGGAGCCCAAGCGCAGAGCAATCGGAGAGGAAGTCAACCGGTTACTCGACGCCCAGTTGATCCGAGAAACAAAGAAAGCCACCTGGATAGCCAACCCAGTGCTGGTGCCCAAGAAAGACACGAACGTGCTGCGCATGTGTGTCGACTACGGACCAGTCAACAAACATTGCCCGAAGGACCACTTCCCCCTGCCTAGAATCGATCAGATAATCGACAAGACAGCAGGGTGCGATCTACTTTCCTTTCTTGATGCCTACTCAGGATACAACCAGATCAGGATGAAGGAAGAAGACGAAGAGCACACATCGTTCATCACCCCCTATGGCGTATTCTGCTACAGGACCATGCCCTTCGGGCTCAAGAACGCAGGCACCACATACCAGCGAATGATGCAGGCCTGCCTGAAAGAGAAAATCAGAAGAAATGTGCAAGTCTATGTGGACGCCATCGTCATCAAGACCTACAAAGCAGCCACACTACTCGACGACCTGCGCGAAACCTTCGCAGCGCTCAACAAATACAGAATCAAACTCAACCCAAAGAAGTGCGCATTCGGCGTACCGGCGGGGAAGCTGCTCGGCTATATGGTCTCTGCCCGAGGAATCGAGGAAAACCCTGAGAAAGTCCAAGCCATCTCCAAATTGCAAGAACCAACCGACGTCAAAGGAGTACAAAAGCTCACTGGAAGACTCGCAGCCCTAAGCCGCTTCATCAGCAGGCTGGGAGAACGCGTGCTTCCTTTCTATCAGCTGCTCAGAAAAGGAGAGAATTTCGAGTGGACGGAGGAAGCCCGCCAAGCATTCGCGGACCTGAAAAAGACACTCTCGACCCCACCAATCCTGGCGGTACCCAAGGAACGAGAGAAGCTATACCTCTACGTGGCAGAACGTAACAATGTAGTAAGAACATCGCTCGTTGTCGAACGCACAGAAGAAGGCAACGTCCAGAGCATCTAGAGACCAATCTACTACCTCAGCATGCTCCTGACCAAATCCCAGCAGCGGTACCCGCATTATCAGAAGCTACTACTGGCCGTCATCAAGACCTCAAGAAAGGTGTCCCACTACTTCGACGAGCACCCTATCACAATCGTGAGCAGCGCACCACTCGCTGACATACTCAACAACCCTGGAGCGACTGGACGAGTCGCCGAGTGGAACATTGAGCTCATCCCACGGGACCTGCAGTTCAAGCACCCAACAGCCATCAAAGCCCAAGTACTCCCAGATTTGCTGGTTGAGTGGACGGAGGTTCAGACACCAGGCCCCCCAGACCTATCAAATTCATGGTCAATGTTCTTTGATGGGTCCAAGAGACAATAAGGAGCCGGGGCAGGAGTTGTGCTTATCTCACCTAAAGGAACAAAGCTAAAATATGTCCTCCAGATCAACTTCAATCACGCCTCCAACAACGAAGCAGAATACGAGGCACTCCTCCATGGCATGCGCATGGCCAAAACGCGCGGAGACACTCGCCTCATAATCTACGGGGAATCCAATCTCGTCGTCCACCATACGATGAGAAACTGCGACGCAATAGCCGACAACATGGCGGCCTCCCAGAAGCTCTACAACGCACTCGAAGGAAGTTTCGACGGTTGCGAGCTCAACTACATCACCAGGGCCAACAACACAGAAGCTGACGAACTCGCGAACATTGGTTCGACCCGAGGACCAATACCACCCGGCGTTTTTCTCGAAAGCATTAGCCAGAGATCCATCAAGGTACATGCATCAGCACCTGAAACAGTCGTGGACGGCGAGGACGTAACAGACCTGGCACAGGTGGCAGCAGCAAGCCCATCAGAAGGCACAAGCACCAGCACACCCAACAGCACAGCTCCGACAGAGCTCGAAGGACCTGTCTGGGAAAAACCGTTCCTCCAATTCCTAATCGAAGGTACGCTACCACAAGAAGCGGCTGAAGCACGACGCATCAGCCGACGATCCAAGGCGTTCACGGTGATCAACAAACAACTGTACAAGCGCAGCATCACCCAGATACTCCAAAGGTGCATCGACGAAGAGGACGGCAAAGCCCTACTGCTCGAAATCCACGAAGGCACCTGCGGGCACCATGCGAGCAGTCGAGTACTCGTGTCCAAAGCATTCCGAGCCGGGTTCTATTGGCCCACTGCCATGAAAAACGCAGAGGAAATCGTGCGAAGTTGTGTCGCCTGCCAGAAATTCGCCAACAGGACACACGCTCCAGCCTCAGAGCTCAAGACCATACCACTATCCTGGCCGTTCGCCACCTGGGGATTCGACATGGTGGGCCCACTCAAGAAATCATCAAAGGGCGGAAGGACACACCTGCTCGTCGCAGTCGACAAGTTCACTAAATGGATCGAAGCAGTGCCCATCACCAGCTCCACATCCCTCACGGCTGTCAACTTCATCAAATTGATCATCTTCAGGTTTGGAGTGCAACACAACATCATCACGGACAACGGCACGAACTTCACAGCCGTGGAATTCCAGAACTTTTGCGAAGAACTGGGCATCAAAATCAATTATGCTTCAGTCGCGCACCCGCAGTCCAACGGCCAAGTGGAAAAAGCAAACGGCCTTGTATGCGGGGGAATCAAGAAGCGGATCCTCGCACCACTCGAGCAAGCCGCCGGCAACTGGGTAGAAGAACTCCCCGCGGTACTATGGAGCCTACGAACTACACCAAACACCCCGACCCAGTACACACCCTTCTTCATGGTGTATGGGGCAGAGGCAGTACAACCACATGACCTCAAGTTCGGAGCACCTCGGATCACCGGGTACGAAGAAGAAGAAGCAGAAGAAGCATTACAAGATGACAAAGATACAGCTAACGAAGCAAGAGATACAGCCCTGGCAAAATCAGAGGGGTACCAGGACAAGCTACACACCTACCAAAGTAGTCTCTTGCGCACTAGAACCTTCAACAATGGTGACCTAGTCCTACGGCTGATACAAGAGAAGGTCCATAAACTTGCCCCCCAATGGGAAGGACCATTTATAGTCTCAGAAGTCATCGGAGGTGGCGCCTACAGGCTGAAGAACCCGAAGACAGACGAGGATGTGGGTAACCCATGGAACGTAGCAAACTTGCGACTGTTCTACCCATAGTCCCCATCGGTCAGACATGACTGACAACTCATGTAGCCGCTCCACCGCAATAAAATAAATGTTGCCCAAATACCGCCATCTCAAAGCACTCGGGGGCTTAAGCATAAAATCCCCCCGAGAGACGCTATCGCCTACGCGATCTTAACCAAAGCACTCGGGGGCTTAAGCATAAAATCCCCCCGAGAGACGCTATCGCCACTTAAGCGATCTTCACCAAAGCACTCGGGGGCTTAAGCATAAAATCCCCCCGAGAGACGCTATCGCCTACGCGATCTTAACCAAAGCACTCGAGGGCTTAAGCATAAAATCCCCCCGAGAGGCGCTATCGCCTACACGATCTTAACCAAAGCACTCGGGGGCTTAAGCATAAAATCCCCCCGAGAGACGCTACCGCCACTTAAGCGATCTTCACCAAAGCACTCGGGGGCTTAAGCATAAAATCCCCCCGAGAGACGCTATCGCCACTTAAGCGATCTTCACCAAAGCACTCGGGGGCTTAAGCATAAAATCCCCCCGAGAGACGCTATCGCCTACGCGATCTTAACCAAAGCACTCGGGGGCTTAAGCATAAAATCCCCCCGAGAGACGCTATCGCCTACACGATCTTAACCAAAGAACTCGGGGTCTTAAGCATAAAATCCCCCCGAGAGACGCTACCGCCACTTAAGCGATCTTCACCAAAGCACTCGGGGGCTTAAGCATAAAATCCCCCCGAGAGACGCTATCGCCTACGCGATCTTAACCAAAGCACTCGGGGGCTTAAGCATAAAATCCCCCCGAGAGACGCTATCATCGCTTACGCGATCTTAACCAAAGCACTCGGGGGCTTAAGCACAAAATCCCCCCGAGAGACGCTATCACCACCTACGCGAGCTCACCTTAAAAACTCGGGGGCTCAGGCATAAGCATTCCCCGAGACACACTACGGTCCTATTCAAAAACACCAAGTTAGCAATCTTCAAGTCTTCACCCGGACTACAAACAACCAAGACTCGGGGACTACTCCAGAGTTGAACCGCGAGGAAATACGCAAAGTTTTAAGCCTACGTTTAACTCTACAACTCAAACGTAGCCTCGGGGGCTACTCCCATCGGGAGCGCTGTCACGCACCCGATAGAACACACTAGAAAGTTAAAGTCAGTGAATCACGGGAGGAATCGAAGACATTCTGCGCTATCAGAAGGAGTCGAAGACAGTGCATCACAGGACTCGAAAACACAGTTTATTGCAAGATCTCAACCACAGCTTGAAGTCAGCCATAAAGGTATAAAAGGACTCAACTACATTTGGATAGAAGGCAGCTCCTGTTACAAGAGGGAATTACCCAAGGAATTAAGACTTCTACATGTGTGCCCATGAGGGGTAATCGACTCTGATACAAGGGCATCACCACAGACAAAGGAAAAAGGAAGCTAGCAGAGGATGTCAATGACATAAAAAAGGGTGAAGCTCGACTTATTTGTCAATGCTCCACCAGCTTCTTCTCCAAGCTGCAGCTGCACGCTTTCTTCTCCGGCTGCACAACATCTTCTCCGAGTTGCCGGCGAAGATGAGGCCGCCTCCAGTTCTACAAGGTTGCTTGGCGCGCCCGCTTGATCGACGGCTTGACGTTGATGTCCTCTTCGGAGCTGATGGAGACGGCATCACCACCTGAGGAGTCGCCAGAAGACAGAGCTGTAGAAGATGCAGGCGTAGGACTCCTCAACCTTGTGGAGATGTCGCTGCTCGACTCCTGCCAGTGCGGATCAATGCTGTTGCCGCTCGGGTCGAACTCACGGACAGTGACAGTACTTTCGCCGTCAAAACGACAGCTGAGCATATCGCCATCTCGCAAATTCAACCGCCGAGCAAAAAAATCCAACCAGAGCCAAGAAAAATCAAGCGGGAGCTATCAACCTCCAAGTCAACATAGGAAGGAGATCGACAGCTCCCTTGAAGATGCAGAAGCAAGCCATCTAAGCCACGTTCAGAGACAATGGAGGAAAAAGCAGAGGGAAGAAGAACGCGATTGGCGCTCTGGCCGTGAACGCGTAAAAGAAAATCATAGCGCCAGAATCCCTCCTCCAAGGGAGAGGAGGAAGGCATTGGCGCCGTACCATGGCGACCACCACGGCATGAGCGTGGAGTACGGCCACCACGGCCACGACGAACACGGTCACGGCCAACACCTCGCTTGGGAGACATGAGAGGAACAAGAGAAGAAGGAAGAGGCAAAGCAGCAAGCTGGATAGAGGCGAAACGCCGTGAAAGAGAAAGGCTTATTTATAGAAAAAAAATCTCCCAGCACAGAGAAGCCAAGACGACAAAAACAATTAATTCAAAGACCAAACGTCATAGACGTCTCAGATACCAAGGCCAAGATGCTTTCCCACGAGACGCACTGTGCGTGAGACGCGTCAATTCACACGCGTTTCCAACGCACGTATCGGAAACTCAACCAGCGCTTGCCGCACGCCACAGCGGTCATCATTATGACCGGTCATGAAGACGTGACGGTTCACTGGCGGAGCATCCCTGACAGCCATCAAACAGAGGCATCGTTATCCTGACAAGCGGCGAAGAATACCGACAGACATCAAGTATGATTTCTTAAACACATTTTTCAAATATATTTAAACTCCCATCGGGAGCGTACCCACTCAAAACCGAGCCTTAGGTGAGCAGCCGCCCAAAAGTCAGCAATGTGCTCGAGTGACCACTCGCACTCACGAGAGTCTCGGGTGCTCCCTCAACCCGACACAAGACAAACATGCATTCGCCAAGATCATACAGCGCTAAGAGTCTCAGGTGCTTCCTCACCTCAAGAGCCGAAACGACATTCGAGTGACCACTCGCGAAGAACCCCTCGCCGGAGCACTCGAAACAAGCCCCGCGGGTGAATAAGTGAACAACTCGCTTGCTGTTTTGTTCCAAGTGGGTGCAATACTATTAGGCTCCGCGCCTCAAAAATACACATTCCTGGAACACGACACACTATGCCCAGATGCCACGCAAGATTAGCGTGTAGGTAAGACCCCGCTGCGAAGTTCGGCCGGGCTGGGACTTGCCGAAGAGCGATTTCACTCCCAACCTTTTGCATGCGCTGCAGACGATAGAAAAAGCCGGGCGGACGCGCCTTAGGCTATGCACATTACTGGCGGCAAATGAACACCGTAAGACCTAAAGCGGCAGGACTTTTGCTCGACACCAGTGTTCCAAGCTCACGTCGAGGGACGTGGGTTTGATTGGGCTACTGCGATATTTTCCACTAGCGCAATTCACCAAGGCTCGACCAGTCGACTCCTTGGGCCCTTTCAGCTTAGCATCCCTCGAAACAGGTTTTGTCATGGCCACCAGACTGCCAGCGACCCGCGGTTGTACTGCGCATAAAAACGACCGACAAATGGATGTACTCGAGTCCCTGCGCCACTCTTCGAGTCCCCCAGGCACTCGGGGGCTACTGACGAGGGGGTGACCCCACGACTCCTACAGATAGGCCTACCCGGTGTCCCTGAAGATAGAAGGCCCATGAAGACCTGCCTGGACCCACCGTGGCCCGCTAATTGGCACCGACGTAGGAGTCTGCGACTCACAAGGAAGGTGCGAAGACCTGTCGTACGGAGCAAGCTAGGGTTAGGAAAGCTTACCTGTAAACGTAGATGAACTCCCCGAGACCTAGCCCAGTATATAAGGGCTAGGAGGGACGACGCCAAAGGCATCCAATATCATCTGTAACCCTAGCCTTGAGCGCTCTAGCCTTGGCATCCACTGTAATCGCATCTCCCTCATCAATAATATCGAGCAGGAACGTGTCCTCCTGTTTGCCGACGAGCTATCGTCCAACCTGTGCGTCTCATGACTAACCCAGGGTCCCTGACCATGGGATTTGCCGGGGTTGATCCCCGTCACTAAGGGAACCTATTTCCTGCCCTATGAGTTTTGTGCCACAGAAATTGATGAGCATCAAGAACAAAGTGATATGGCCGAACAAAGTTTGGTTAATCATGAACATCAAGAACACAAGCGTGCAATTGAGCAAAGTTCCCTTGATGATCAATCGAGTGATGAAGCATGTAGCAAAGATAAAGATAAGGAGAAGACGTTGGAGAGTCATCCAAAACTGGAGCAAACTATTGTTCAATTCACAGAACCATCATGCTCTTCCAATGTGTATGTCGAGGTATGTGTAGCAAGTAATTTATCTATTTTCAGATTTGGTCATAACTTTATTGTTGATGCATCTATTAGAGAAATTCTTATAACAAATCTTGAGAGACCAATGAAGAAGGATAATTTACTTGTTAGCAATACAATTATAACAAAACATATCGGACAACAATTTTTTGCCATTTAGAAAGACCTATAGTGACTTATTATTGCAGCAAAAGTGTTTTCCATTGTTTTATTTAAAGTTTATATATACATGGATAGCTTTGCTAGTTTCATACTTGACTTTCATTTGGTCTGAAGTGAGACATATATGTTATAACAGTTTTTATTTTCAGAAAAATAAAGCCAAGATTTGAATCTTTTGAGAAAACCGATGATTGTATAAATTCTTATTCAAAGTCATCGGAGATGGAGTGCGAAGCACAATGCATAACCGAATGGGGTGATACAAAATCTGAACCATTCGTTTGCTTACTTCCAAAGCCGTTCTCGCACCAAGATCGGCTAGAAAGCAAAAAGATTACCTTAGATTCAAATATGTGTGATCAGATCTTTGATCTGTTGTTGAAGAATGAATATATTAGAATTCTTGATCACCATGTTAAGCCATCAATCCAAGGACGAATGTATTGTAAGTTACATGATTCGTTCAAGCAGAATTTTGAGGACTGCCATATGTTTCGTCAAATAGTTAAATCGGCCATTGGTAGCGGACGATTGAAACTTGTTAAAACACCAAGGGATCATCATGCTATTCCTATTGGTCATGATGGCAGAAAGTTTTTTCATCGACTGCTTCAAGCCGATTCATTTTAAGGTAAGAAGGTAACAACTGCAAGTGATGGGATCAAGCTTTCAAGCACACAAATTATTCATGAGCGCAATGATGATATTCTTGAAGGCAAGGATTCTGTCAAAGTTAAGACGCCGAGCACTGGGGGGCAGCAAGAAAATCCAAAGATCGATGCAAGGAAAATCAAAGAAAGCAAAGGCCGAGTTAAACGCAAAGGTAAAAAGCGGAAATTCACTTTCGCGCAGCTATTGCAAAAATATCAGAAGATAAGTGAGGAGAAAATTGCTCATCGGCCAAATAATTCAAAAGCATCAAGATCACCCCCTAGGCGCAAATCTGAAGACCGGTATTGGCAAAGTGATAATTTCAATACATCATACTCATATCCTTATTTTGGGTCACCAATACAAGCGTCATGGATACTTCCTTATGCTTATATGAATCAATATCCATCACGGGGCAGGCATAATTCTAGGGCACATTATCCATCTTATTTTGAACCGTCTCATCAAGATTATGCAGCTCCAAGACGGTCCACATTTGATGAACAATTGCATAACAAAGACCGTTTCAATCAAAGGGAATCGGTCCGGAGCTCAAGGAAGAAGAAAGAGATGGTCAAGCAAGTATATCGTGTCAAAAGGGATGGTCGTGAATGTGCCACATCAGATTTTATTTCAAATGATAAAGAGCCAATGAAAGTGTTGACACTGGCTGCTAAAGGCAAAGAAGAGGAGAAAACAAATCTTCAAAATCAAGATTCCAAATATGAACAAAAGGAGATGAGAGTGCACAAGGTAAAAAAGGAATTGCCATTGCTTGAAAAAGAATCACAGTCGAGGTGTCCACTTGGTTTATCGTATTGGCAGAAGAAGAGATTGCAAAAGCTCAGTGCACGAGAACTCGAAAAGCAGAATATGGCATGGGATCCCAAGAAGAACAGTCAAACCAAAAATGATGTGCAAGCTTCTATTTTAGAGAATACAACCATAGTGAAGAAGGAGAAATCATCTCATAAAATATTAAACCGAAGGTTTCCATCATCCAACCGGAATCTTCAATTAGCACATCATTCATATTCTTCAAACATGTCATTGATGCCTTTATCATGGAATTCATCCTCAGGTACGATTGGTTACCCTCCATGGACTTATTTTGATCCATGGATGCAATAAAATTTCTTACATCATGATAGGGGATTACCAAGTCACTATACATTTGATTAGTTACATTCTTGTTGCTGATTCAAGGGGCCGAAATATTTGATTTGTTATTTCATTTGCTTGTTTCGGCTATATATGCTTTGGTGGATGAATTCTATATGTCGTTTATACTAATGACCGATGTTTGTTCTATCGTCCTAAGAATACATCTAAACATGGCTGGTGTGGTTTTCTAATCACCGTCCTTAGTTTTGTTGGAGATTGAGACAAGGTGTACATTCGTTAAAAATATGTTGCATGTACCAATTCATAAGTTGAAGAATTGGTGAGTGGGATTATGCTTTGGCTAGGTATGATATAGATAATTTGAATCTATGAGAAGCCAAATCATTGGTGTTTTTATTATTGAGCATAATATTTTTATGAACCTTGTCTCATTAGTGCCATGGAGATTATATTTTGGTGGTTTAGTTTGTAGCAACGGCCAAGGTTTTGGTATTGCTTTTATATCTCCTCATGGTGCTATTTTGAAGCCTCGTCATGCTTAGAATATTGTTGCACAAACAATCAAAGCTGAATATGTTATTATTCGGTTCAAAGCTTTTGCTTGATATAGGTGCTACACATATTGAGGATTTTGGTGATTCATTATTGGTAGTGCAGCAAGTTTCTGGAGTGTTTAAATGTTTTGATGAATCACTCAATGTTTATCTTGATAAATGTCTAGATGTAGTTTCTACTTTGGATCATTTTAGTATTGCTCATGTACCTAGACATGACAATTGGAAAGCAAATGAATTGGCACAACAAGCATCTGGTTATCATGTTGATCGTGTCATGTTTCATATTTCTCAAGAACCAATATCTTGCCTTGCCAGCATAGAAGAGGACGAATTAGAACTTACTACTTCAGCCACTAATGAGATATCTAGTGCAGGTGAAAATCAAGATTGGAGGAAGCCCATTATTGATTATTGGCGTGATCCTAGTAAAAGTGTGGACATGATTGTTCGGCGTATATCTTTTAAGTATGAGTTGAGAGATGATGACCTTTATCGCCGAACGGTTGATGATGTTTCTTTAAAGTGCTTGGATGATGATCAAGCGAGAGTTGCTATGGGAGCGGTACATGAAGGAATATGTGGTACTCATCAATCGGCTCCAAAGATGAAGTGGTTATTGCGACGTGCTGGATTTTATTGGCCGACTATGATTAGTGATTGCTTCAAGTACTACAAAGGATGTGAAGCTTGTGAAAAGTTTGGTGATATTCAGTTGGTTCCTGCTGCTATGTTACATCCTATTATTAAGACGTGGCCTTTCAGAGGTTGGGGATTAGATTTCATTGGACAAACTCATCCTTCCTCCTCAAAGGGGCATCGGTTTGTGTTGGTGGCAACTGATTATTTTACCAAGTGGTCTGAAGCAGTACCTCTCAAGAATATGACACATGTGGAGGTAATTAAATTTATAACCGAGCATATTATTCATAGATTCGACATCCCTCCAACATTGACTACGGATCAAGGTTCGTCTTTCATGGCACATCAAGTTAGCGAATTTGCCAAATCTTACAATATAAAGTTGCTCAATTCTCCCCGTATTATGCCCAAGCTAATGGACAAGTTGAATCTTGTAATAAGGTATTGATCAAGCTCATCAAGAAGAAAATTGAAGATAATCCAAGGATATGGCATGAGTTATTGTCTGAAGCTTTGTGGGCACATATGATTTCAAGGCATGGTCATACGAAGGTAACTCCATATGAGCTTGTAGATGGTCAAGAAGTTGTTTTGCCCGTGGAGGTTAATTTGAATGCCTTGAGGATAGCCAAACAAAATGATTTATCAGCGGTGGACTTTTATAATTTGATGATGGATAATATTGATGAGGTCACCGATAAGCGTTTGGCTGCGTTAAAGGCCATATAAAAGGATAAGTTGAGGGTGGCAAGAACTTATAATAAGAAAGTAAAGTTGAAGAATTTTCAGATTGGAGATCTTGTATGGAAGGTGATTCTACCAATTGGTGCAAAAGATAGAAAATTCGGAAAGTGGTCACCAAGCTGGGAAGGGCCTTTCAAGATTATAAGAATAGTTCCAGGAAACTCGTATTTGGTGGAATCCATACAAAGAACGATGTTGCCTAAAGCTCTCAATGGCAAGTATTTGAAGAAGCACCACCCAAGTGTGTGACAAGAAGCTTGAATAAACAATGGCCGATATGTGATTATCGCCCTAAGAACAAAGCATGGCTGATATACGTTTATCTCCCTAAGAGTATGCATGGACGATGGAGTGTTGACATCGTCCTTATATCCTATGTGGTACAAATTATTATTCGGCACACAAGTTTTGCCGAAAAACAGGGGGGATGTGTTGACACCAATTTTTGGCACGGAAATATTCATATACAAGATGGCTTCAAATGAAAGTGTTCTACATGAAAAAGTTTGGTATCATCGATATGAACATCTTTGTAGTTCGAGCCATCTTCATCCGATTCCCTCTTGGAGGCCGAAACAATGTTGGAAGCGATAGGATCCTGGCCTTCCAAGTACTATTATGAAAATTAGGCCATCAAGACATCATCAAATGGAAAAATGTTCTACATGGGGGGGGGGTTTCGGCTCGTCGAACCGGTCGATTTTGATATTTGAAACGTCCAAATCCGAGTTCGTATGAAAAAGTTACGGCCGAAACCGTGTGCTGCTGCAGAAAAAGTCTGAGAACTTCCCAGGAAAATTCGGACGTCCGACGGAAAACGGAAATCCGACGGGAAAGGTCAGTAGACCTCAGATTTTGACCAGAAGTACGACGGGGATCGGACGTCCGACGGGTCGGACGTCCAAATGACGACGAATGTATGATTTTGGCGACGGGATTCGGGAAAACTTTCCAGATTCGCGTTTTTCTCCGACCTGAGGTAGAAATAAGCTCAAAAACCTTCCAAAACGGCTCCGAATCAAACAATGTTCAACTTGAAAGTTCTTGGAAATTTTGAGGGCTACAACTTTGAAGTTTTGAGTTTTTTCATCCGAGGTCATTTACAACCCCAAAACTACCGAAAACCGAACCGCTGTCTCAGGCACACTTGTAATCCGAGTTCGGTTAAGTTTGGAAAGTTTTGTACGAGATTTGAAGTCCTTTTATTATACGGGAAGTCCAGCCTCCTCATATATAGATGAGGTGACGGCCGATTGAGGCAACATACAATCGCAAACACATCTAAACCCTAATTTCGTCTACTTTCCACGTATCTTCTACCTCGTTCTTCGTTTGTTCTTGTCCTTGCAGGGCAACAATCTACGAGAGTTCTCGGGGCGATAAGGTCGACCTAGGGAATCCCATAGCCGCCGTGCGCCCAGACGGGGTTCCTCCCAGGCGTGTGGGGTTTCGGGTGCTCAAAAGCGTCCGCCGGTTGTCTTGCGTATCGCGCTACCGGACGGACCTCCTTCGACGTGAGTTGCGGTGCATCACCCCCAGCGTCGAGGGTACACGTGACGTGTTCGTGTGTCAACACATACTGATGGTCATGACGATCGGGGGAGATATGTTCTTCAAGGATCGTGTAATCACTTTGAATAAACTATGAGGGATGTTTGTCTGAGTGGGAGTTCCAGAATTGTTTTAAAACATGAACTCCATATTATGAACTTAATCTTCATGTCTTAGAAAATATCATTGTAGATAATGTCTTACCCAATGTTTATAACTATGGATCTTTTAGTGTTATGTAGAACTTAAGGTAAATGGGTCTTACTGCATTGATTGTTACCAACACCGTTAGAGACATACTCATCGGTAATGTCTTGCTAAACGTAATACGAGAACTGCTAGGAGATACACCTGATAACTCCGTAATTAAGGAAGATGATGATGAGTATCGTACTCACCATCAGTTATGAATGACTGTCCAATACACGTACTCCATTCTATGGAATCTGAATTGTGAATGCATGTTAACGACACCAACATGTATGACTTGCTAGGTGAACTTGCAAGCACCAAGTCACAAATCAGAATAATGGAATATGAGTATATGTACGTGGTTTCTATCAACCATGGTGGAAGGAACAACCTGCTAAGAAAGTCACTTGGAAAATGTATAGGATACATGAACACCTTGTGTACAACTTGGACTACTGAATGCCTGGTTACTTTGCGATAACCGGAAAGATAGCATCCTCTTCTTCCCAGCTACGAAGACAGTGTCTAGACTATGTCATGAAGGAGAATCGTTCACCTGTCATGAGATCATGGTTAAAGTTGTGAACTTTAAAGGTAGAACCAATGCTAGAATAGTTATTCACTGAGAAGGTATATTTGATATACGAGTTATAAATGGTTTTCCCCATGAAACACTAATTGCGGTTGATTAAGTATTCGACAATTGAACTTACTTCTTATAGAGTGTCTTGAAAGGGATGAGGTGACAATGTGTGTTAACGGTAATCAAGATAGTTGATGGTCGACAACACTCTCCCTCTACATCTATCATTTGATTAATTATATGAATAAATTTATGATCGTTTGAGTGTGAACTTTATTATTGTGTCTTGCATCTCGCAAAGACAATTATTCATATTAGTGAGAAACAAGTCAGTTGTTCTCCTTTTATGAATGATATCTTTTATGGTCACATTACCGTTGTGAATGAGTTATGCTTATATTGATGATGGTAGTTTGATCATTTATAAGAAATATTGTAATGCCAAGAATTATCCGAACTTAATAATGACACTACAGTTTAAGTCATGAATGGTATGATGGAGTCTTGAGATACTTGATCTCTTGACACATGCAAACCATGCCTCTTGAGGTGAGATGACTAAAACCTCGCATTCTGGTAAAACAGAGATTGCGATGATTGTTGTATATCATACATTGTGATGTATCATATTTCAGCAAGTAGTGAATTCCATTATTTCGTGAACTTCAGATGTAACTTAGATGAATATGTGTATTCACTACTGAAACATGAGTCTGAAATAGTTTGATGTGATCAAAGGGATTTTAGAATGAAGACGGGTATTAAATTAACAAGAAAGACAAGTCTCTACGTTTTGATCTAAGTGACAAATGTTTTGAGTTAGTCTTGGGCATAAAGACTTGTGAAAGTTGTTTCACAAATTACAATGCTTGGACCACTTCAATATTGTTGATGTGCCTGAACATTATAATCATACTCTATTGAATAGTGTATGGTCTAAGTTATCTCTTACCGAGTTATGTTATTATTAGTTTAATATGCAAACACTCACTACAGTATAGGGAACCTTCTGAGTTCGTGTAAACAAACACTATATAAGTGATGGTGTGTTGTGGTTTCTAGGAAACTAGATTTATATGATAAATTATCTTTGTAGTGTATCCTTAGAAAACTATGGATGCATCTTCCACAACTAGAACCAAAAGAGCAAAAATTGTGTTGCTAAGTGTTTTGGTGTTTGTCAAGAAATGTTGTTGATAAATGTGTTAATGGATGAAAAGTGAAAGTTCAACCAAGGTAATTGACCTTGCCTCCAAATATCAGAGTAGCGCAACTGAATATGTTCTGGAACCAAAGCTCTACAATTAGAGGAGAAACTAATGATAATGATCATGAAGTTTTGGTTAAAGCTTTTACTGAACAAAGTGGGATTCAAGAATACATATTTGCCCCTTGTGCAAAATGTTATTCATGATTCACTTGTGAAGTTAATGGAACAAGACATACCTACGAACTACGAAGAAGTGATGGTGGACCTAAGTATGAGATATGACTATGATTCATGAAATCCTATATTGAGTTAAATTTACAGATTTCTTGAATCTTATCAAGTAAGGAGGTTACTTGATATTCTCAATAAATTCAAAGTTATAAGGAATAAATGTGAACGTCAAAGAAGACGTCAACATCGATTTGTCACAAAGAATGTTTCTAACAAATTCAAATGGTTGACTACAATGTGTAGCGATGCTTGAGTCAATGGGATATTCACTGCAATTGATCCAAAATGTTATCAATACCTTGACTTCTTCAAATCCTACATTTGAAGAAGTGTTGTAATTGGTACAACAAGAAGGTTTTGAAAAACATATGGATAGTAGTGTCTCGTGACCTGAATTCTCAATTTTATGGATGATCAAAGTGATTTTGGACTTAACCAAAATATTGAGAAACATGCATTTGCATGAAACTGAGTGGGAGCTTAATAGTTTCCTAAACTTAACATGTGGACGACATATTTTGAGTGGGAGCTATGGGAGTATTATATCCTGAACTTAATATGTGGATGACATATTTGAGTGGGAGCTATGTGGATGTTATCCTAGTCTTATATGTTACGAACATATTTGAGTGGGAGCTATGATAGTGTTATCCTAGCCTTATATGTGGTTGACATATTTGAGTGGGAGCATGCCAACATTCTCATATATGGATAACATATTGTGAATGGTCTAGTTGGTATTAATGATTATTTGAATCTTTCATAAATGAAGATGAACAAGTATTAAGCATTGAAAATCTATTAAGATAGATCAATGCATTTAATAACATTGAGTCAGAATACTTTCCTGGATAAGATTCTGAAGGAGTTTAGAATGGGACAAGTTAAGAAGGCAGTTCTTACTTGTATATCCAAGAGAAGTATCGAGTTAATCTCTGTACAAGAACAATGGTTAAATAAAAGAAAGAAATGTATGTGCTACATAATCTAAGCCTCTGTCATAAGGTTCTTTCATATAAGACCAAAGTTTTTTACTCGAAGTAATGTAACCCAAGGTCTAAGTAGGAAGAACATGTTGTGATATGATTTATGAGTAAATCATTGAACAAAGAGTTAAGTTTATCCTTCAGTGTCTGGAGAGAACAGAGGATACATCTCTAATTTGCAAAGGTTAGTGAACTTGACCATAAATGTTATGCTAGTTCAAGTTCTGACACTAACCTAGAAAAGTGAGATATCATACTAATGAATGCCTAAGTTGAAATAAACTTGGCTAGACATCAAAGTTGCAGACAATGCACTAAGGATTAAATCTACATTGATGTGTCTACTTTAGAAGTGGTAGGAGTTATATTTTGGCTTATGAAGTTCGACTTCTGACTGAGTGATTTTCAGTGTGCATGACTATGGGAAAGTCCACGTGACCCACCAGATGTCATTGCTGAAACACAACAAATGAAGTCTCACTCTACCGAAAAATATATATATACCTCGTCATTATAATGGATAATGAAGTAATGTCAAACTAGGTGACATTAATGATTTGCAAAAGGACATACGGATTTGAATGGTACCCAGACCGTTGATACAACCTTTTCCACAAGCAAGCTTGATCAATAACCATATAGATGATATGGAGTTATGATCCATAGAACAATGCAACTAGATTATTTGTACTATAGTGCAAGTGGGAGAATGTTGGGAATGTGCCCTAGAGGCAAATAAAATATGTTTATTGGCATATTACATTAGTTCATACTAATTTTTATATTGTGCTATAACTGTATTAATCGGAAATATTAATACACGTGTGGTATAAAACAACCAGGTCCTTAGTTAACTCTAGTATACTAGTCCATTGGGCAATTAATAATCAAGGTTTCCTGATCATGAGATGTAAATAAGCTATTGGCAATGGAGTCGTATCATTGGGATAATGATATGATGGACATACACCCACCAGAAGTGTTGCAATGTAATCCTGTCACATAGTTCAACATTGCAATAACTATAACGTAGTGACTAGATCCTTTGACCGTAATGATCATACGTAATTGCTATCTATGAAGATGCTTTGATTTGCAACCCACCGCCTGGAAGAAATATGTTGGCCATAAAGCTTCACTTTGGGTAGCCGAAATAGATATGTTGATGAGTATGCAAATAGATCAAAGCGGGATTTGTCCATCCGAGTGACGGATAGGTACTCTGGTCCCACTCGGTGATATTGCATCATAAAGTTTGCGCAAACGTGTGACTAGGTCACGGGGTTGCAATATCACAGGAACGAGTAAACATGTTTGTCGATAACGAGGGTGAACTAGGTATATTGGATACCGGCGATCAAACCTCGGACAAACAAAGTACCGCAGGACAAAGGGACCATGCTCAACGTTAAACGGATCCAACAACGATGAGGTTTCATTCGATGGAAGCGCAAGGGCCTTCTCGGATTGTAACCAGGTCTGATCGATGATCATTGATTAAGAGAGTGTCTTGATCATGTCTGCTGTTTCCCGGACCGTAGGGTGTCACACTTAAGGGTATTCGACACAATAAGGATTGATTCGGGATCACTGGAGAAATAAGAGAGAACACCGAAATTGTTCCGGTGGAGGCCGGAAATTGTTCTGGGTATCTTGAAAGGTTCAAAATATTATTTAATAATGTTTAAATATGTTTTATTATTTAATTAACATAATTAAATATTAAAATATAATTAAATATATTTAAAAATGGAATAAAAGGCATATGGGCCTAAAGAGGCCCATTAGGGGAAGGAGATAGCTCCCCCCTTGGGCCATGCGCCAAGAGAGGGGCCCACCTCCCCATGGCGCACCCTCTCCCCTCTCCCTTTGGTTTAGTACCCCATGGGAAGTGGAGGGAGGTGTGCCCCCTCCTTGGCCTATATAAGGAGGGGTGGGGGTCCTTTTTTTCTTCATGGAATTTTAAGACAAGTTTCTCATCTCGCTTACTCCTTTCTCCTTCCTCGAGTGGACTCCCCTCGTTTGGAGTATACACTTGGTCGGGGATTTCTCCACCATACGCACGCCATCGTGCTGCTGTAATCGGGATCCGTATCCATCTTCTTTCCGCTGCTCGCCTGGTTCGGAGCCCGAAGGGACGTCGGGTACACTGTATGTGTGTAATGCCGCGAGGCACTACACTTGTGTGCTACTTCATCGTTGTGTCCGTATCGCGGTGTCTTCACCGATAACGTTCCGACAGGGACGCAATCCCGTCATCGGTCTACAAGGACCGGGTGGCTATCATAGTCATCATGGATCTGCTTGACATCAGGGATTTCCGGTACGACTACATCAACCATGTTCACGCGGGAACGTTTCCCGCTTAACAGACTACATAATGGTATGTGACCTATTCCATCTGTTACTTGCATCGCCATAGCATAGGTCTTGGGCTTGGGTCTCATAGGATAAGAAAAATTATTTTTTACTGCCCCGAACGCCAACAATTGCAAGTTACAACTATACTTATAATAGCAACCTCAATCACCTACTCAAGTCAAGACACAAAACTCAGTGAAGCAGGCCAAGTCTCTAAACAAGATAAGCATGAAAACTCAAGAGAGTTCCAAAGTAAACAACCTAAATAAAAGCTCTTAAAAGATAAGCATGAAAAACAAGAGCTAAACATGATAGCAGCTAGAAAAAGATAAAGAACACTCAACAAAGATAAGCATGAAAACTATGTTGTGTTCTAGGGTGGAGTGGAGCGTGTTTCTCTCCCAAACAATGTAGGATAGGGTCCAACTTGTTATGAACATCAAGAAAAAGAAAACAAACTAAAAAATAAATGCAAGACGCTCCAAGCAGAGCACATAACATATGAATTAATAAAAATATAGCGTGGAGAAGGATGAACTGATGATTGTTGATGGAGAAGGGGATGCACGAGGGCATCCCCAAGCTTAGGCGCTTGAGCTTTCGACACTCCCGGATCTTCTTTTATCCTCTTCCTTCGCACACTTGAAAACTCCCTTCATACGAAACTCATCATAAGCTGATTAGAGGGGTTCGTGCCCATAATAAAATAATTTTCCTCTACTGGAAATAAAGATTTTTAGGAAGAGCTACTGTTTCTCAAGATTGCCGAAATTTTTTTGCAAAGAAAAAGCAAGCTTAAGATTTGCAAAACGGTGAAAACACAAAACATGGCAGAATCTGGAAAAAACAGACCAACTATAGTAAATAATTTGTTAGGGGTACTTCTGCAACTCAAATCAGAAAACTCAGAACAGACTGCCGAAAGTCAATTGTATAGAACATACTGTCAAAACAATTCAGATCAAAAAGCTGATCTGGTGAGTTTTGAGATTTTTTTCAATGGAGCAAACATATTCTGTTTTCTGGAAAACATGTTACAACTTTTGATTTTTCTTGCAAACGGAGGTTAAACATGGCAGAAAGCTTGAAAATAAAGATACAATGATGTTGCTACTGTAGTAAAAAACATCAAGACTACAAAAAGTTGAAATTAAAAACATTTTGGGTTGCCTCCCACTAAGCGCTTTCTTGTATGCCTTTGAGCTAGGCATGAAGCAACAAGATAAAGTTTTATCAATATCAAAGGAATAGCTTGCTCATGTAACAGACTCAAATGGTAACTTAATCTTCTTTCTATGGAAGATTTACATTCCCTTTTTTAGGGGTAATTGGAATATTATAGTCCCTTCTTTCATATCAATGATAGCACCAACGGTGCGGAGAAAAGGGCGTCCCAAAATAATTGGACATGAGCGATCACACTCAATGCCCATGACAAGAAAATCAACGGGAACATAATTATCACTGACAACTTTAAGAACACATCAATCCTTCCTAAAGGTTTCTTTATGGAAGAATCAACAAGACAAACACCAAAAGAACAAGGATCAAAAGGTCTCAATTCAAGCATATCATACATTCTTTTGGGTAAAACGGAGGCATAGCTCCAGCATCACATAAATAAAAGCAAGAAAAAATATTCAATTTGATCTTGACCATAGGATCCCAACCATCCTCTAGTTTTCTAGGAATACAAACCTCTTATTTAAGTTTATCCTCCCTAGCTTTGATAAGATCATTTGTGATATGCTCGGTGAAGGCAATGCTAAGTGAACTTGTGTGGGGGTCTTTGGCCATTCTTTGCAAAATATTAATAACATCAGGAAGAGTGCGATTATCAAAATCAAGTTCTCTAAAGAAAAACTCTATCAAAAAGGAATTTTTTCAATTGTCCCAAGTGTTTTTCTTACAAGGGGATAGGGAATGGAACCACTTCTTTTGTTTCCCACGGAGGTAATAATCAAAGAAATTTAGTTTGAATTGGTCACTATCCATCCCAGGAGGTTTTTGTTCATCACACACCCTCTCATTATTATTGTCCAAGTGATAGATAGCATCCTCTCCTTTCTCAGAAAATTGATCTCTCAAATCATACTTCAGGAAAGGTCTACTAATAGGGGTGCAAACATAATAGTTATAGTGACAAACATAATTGCAAAGCTCAAAATCGTTAGAGGTGTCCCAACTAGGAGTTCCGTGCCTGGGGCAAATTTCAATGCTAGTGGAACCCATAGTAATAGCATCAGGCAAGAGCAAAGTAACTAATTTTTTTGTGGTTTTTGATATAGACTGAAAAGCAAAAACTAGAAAGTAAACTAACAAGACTAAAAAGTAAAGGTACAAGATAGTGTGCAACTCTGCTATCTTGTAGACTGGAGTTCCCGGAAACGGCGCCAGAAATTTAGCTTGATGGGTGCAGATAAACCTCCTCACTGGTTACCCCAAGTGGATGGATATGATGCAGATAGCGGTAAATTTCCCTCATTGAAGATACCAAGGTTATCAATCCCGTAGGACTCCAAGTGCAACAAGTAGGTGACAACGGCGTCGGAATTTTAGCTCTGGCTAGGGAGTCATGGACCTGCACACATACGCAAATAACATTGCTCCCAATGAGTCAGAGAGGTTGTCAATCCCTCCGGTCTTTTTGTTTACAAAGGATCAAAACACAAGGGTGGAAATAATAGTAGTGATTGCAACAAAAAGGAAATAAAAGAAGTAAAGACGAACGGTGTAAACTATGGTGGAAATATGGACCGGGGTCCCATGACTTTCACTAGTGATGTCTCTCTCCCAAAAGAAGATAAACAACTATGTTGGGTGAACAAATTATAGCTAGGCAATTGACAGAATTATAAACGCACCGCAATGCTAATTATGCTACAAGAAAGCTAGAGGCTCAATCGTATGGGCAGTACACTGGGACGAGTAGACCGTTTATTCATCAGCATCTAGTAACTAATCATCCACACTGAGATATTTATCCAGAACATCTCGCTGGTATTAAGTTGTGAACCCCATCCAAACTGTAGGATCAAAGCAACAGACAACTGCATTATCAAACTATGCGTAAGGTAAACAATCCTTGCAACCGCAGTTACAAGCACCGTTGTTTTCTCCCTGGTGGCAACATCACATCCCCTAGTCTCATGTTTCTGTCACTCAAGCTAGACATCGGGGGCATGAACCCACAATCAAGCATAACACTCCCTCTTGGAGTCACCATCTACTACTTGGCCAAAGAACTAAAAAGCAACGTAGAACATGCAAGAATACTCAAGAACTAAAACATAAAAGGTAAACAAAATATATTACTCATCATAATCTGAACATAATCTCATAATCCATCGGATCCCAGCAAACACAGCATAGCAACACAGAAACTAATACATATGTGCCTTGATCATGTAGGGAAGCTCACAAGGGCTAAGAATTGAGGCACACGATTGGGGAGAAAACATAACATAGCTACTGATCATGGACCCATGGTGCAAGGGGGACTACTCACGGCACATTCGGGAAGCGCTCATGGTGGTGGAGGAGCTCCCGGAGATCGATCCTCCCTCCGGAAGGGTGTCGGGAAATGGTCTTCTGGCGATCCTGATCTCGGGATCACGGCGGTGGCGGCGGAACAGTGGTGAAAATCGCGTAACGGAGGGATTCCTGAGGGTTTTCGGTACGCGAGGTAAATATAGGCTGAAGGGAGGCTGTAACAACCCAGATTTCACAAAAATTAAAAAATTTGTTTTTGGTGTGAATTGTTTGATTGTCTGATTTGTTGGCGGTGTTTGCATCCGATATTTATCGATCGGCGATTATTTTCCCCCTCTTATCTCGTACCAGACGGAGACCGACCCTTGCCACCCTGACACTCGACCTTTGAAACACCGGGTTTCACCCGATCACCGTCGCGAAAACCGCACGAGACCAGCCGCAGCCAACGAAACGAAAAACCCCGTTTAATAATTAAACGGGTTATTTTTATAGTGCGCCGGAAAGTGTTCTCGGAACGGTTCCAGCGCGAGGTGAACGCCGCCGGCTCGACGCGCTGATCGCGCAGTTCGAAGTTTTACCCGAATCGGAGGTCCTGCGGACCCCCGGCGGTCAGAAACATAAACAACGCGCACGCGAGAGAAAAACCGGGGATGTTTTTGCAAATTGCCAGCCACCTGGGTTATATAAATACCACCACTCTCCCACCCATTTCTAGGGTTTCCCTAGCCAAAAATTGCAGCCACCCCGCTGAAATGCCCTCAAATTTCAGCCTCCCTAGGCCCAATTCTCGAAACCCTAGCCCTCCAGGCCACCAGAGTCGTCGATCTGGCCGATCTGCGGCTCAGCTAGAGTCCCACAGCCTCCCAGCCGCCTCTCCTACCAATCCGGGCCGCGCGGTCCCGCACCACCGCCGCCAAGCCCACCTCAGGCCGATCTGGGCCGCGCCACCCCGTGGAGCCCCGACCGCGGCGCCCGCGATTCTGGCGAGCTGCCGGCTGCCGGCCAGCCGCGTCGGCGCCGCGCCCACCTCCTCCTCGCGCCCCTTTCCTTTCTCCTCTCCTTCCCCTTCACCTCACCGTCGTCCCTCTCCCTCTTCTCTCACAGGTGGCCGCGCCATGAACAAGGCTAAGCCGAGCTCGAGCCGCCGCCAGCGTCCGCAGCTCGCCCCACGCCGCCAAGACCCCACCGGCCACCTCAGCCACCGGATCCGGCGAAGCCACGCCAAGGTCCGGCCTCCCCTGCGCTTCACCGGCCTCCTTTACCTGCGCCGCCTTGCCGGCATCTTCGGGAGCGGCCGTCGCCGCCGCGGTCGGAGCCAGCAGAACGGCCAGCCAGGCCACCGTCACTGCCAGTAGCGGGCCGGCTAGATCCAGCGTCCCAGCTGGCCCACATCCCCCGGCCCGCGCTGGTTCCTCGCACTGTGCGAGATCCAGTTAAGCCTTGCCCCGAAACCCATGTGGTGAGCAGGCCGAGCTCCCCCTTTGTTTTTTTTTGTTTTTTTTATCAGTGGTTATTTTTTTCTAAGTCTGGAATGTATTGCTGTTGATTCAATTTTGCGAGTAGATTTGTGAGTAATCTGTAGCTCGGATCACGATGCGCCAAAAAGGAAAATAGTTTAGAATTGTGTGTACTTCAGTTCATCTTTTTTGAGCATTTTGATTTGAGGCCATCTTGATATTGTTAATCACTGTTGAAGTGGGCATCAGGCTGTTAACTGCTACTCCCTCTGATCCATAAAAAGTGTCGCTCATTTTGTACTAAGCTAGTACAAACTTTATACTAGATGAGCGACACTTATTATGAATCGGAGGGAGTATTATTTTCTGTTATGTGCTGTTGTTGTTATTTTATTGCAAGTTTGCATGATGATTGTGACACATCCATGAGGCCTATTGCATTGATTCTTTTTGCATAATGTTAAGCATCATGTATACTTCCATTATATGTATTGCATTGTCATGTTTACATTCCCGATAATAGTTATATTCTGCTCCAAAGTTGCTATGCCGCTGTTGTTGACAACCACCTCTGTTTTTCACTAAGTCTGTAACGTTCCGATGCGATGTTGTTTGCTTAATATCTTTTGATCTATGATGCTTATGACCTTGATTCTTGTTTTTACCTGATCATCATCATGTTTATTTCATGCCCATATATTGCTATGTCATGTTGCTGCACTTTTGCATATAGTTATACCCCTATTTATACAGCATGAAAATAACAGTTTATGCCCTGTTTTCTTGATTTTCACTAAGTCCTAGACCAGTAATGTTTATAGCTTTTTGTGTTGCTTATAACTAGTGATCCATGATGGCTTTTTGCATGATTCTATTTGCCATGCCTTCCATGCCATGTCTACTTTAGTTGCATATCATTTGTGAGCATGTTTGCATTCATTACCCTGTTTATGCATTGCTCTAAAGTGTGCTTCCTGATGTTTGGCAGCTTGTGTTCCAAACTTGTTTTGCTTGTATCTTTTTGACCGTAACTCCGTTTGGAGTGTTCTTTATATGTAACTTGATTAGTTTTTCATGTACTTTGTGTTTATGCTATTGTTTGCTGCTGTTAACCAACCTAAAATATGGTTTAGGGCAGAACAGTACAAAATGTTTTAAATGTCGTGGGGTACTTAGTGGATGCCATGTTTAGGTTGTGCCTCGCTTAAATTGACTAGCATAGATAGTTTACCTTATGCTTAACCTGTTGCCATGTTTGTGTGCTGTGCCATGATTCTGTGTTTTTCCATGTTAACAACTTTGTTCATCACCTGTACCTAAACAACTTGAACCACCGTAAACGTGCGGTATCGTTGTGTGTGACGAGTACTCCGCTTAACTTGTTAGTAACCGCTCTCGACGGTAGGTGCGATGTCTCGTGTTGCCTTCTTGTTGATGCTTGCTCGTGTTTGCTTCGTAGTAATAGATGCTTGCTCGTTGATTGCTTTCCAGTGTTTATCGTCTTGTGTGCTCCCGCGGTTACTCCCGGAGACGGTGCGAGCTTGCGATCAACTACACCTTCGGAACCCGACTTATCAACAGGCAAGGACTATACATTACTTATGATCCATTCTATTTCAGCCAGCGGTTTGCATGCTAGTCTAGGATAGGTACGATGTTTGATCCTACCACATGTTTACAGCCTCTTTCAAACCGATACAACCATGTCCCCTCCCAGCAAACCTTGTACTGCTATGTTACTATTGCTCGTTTCTCAGCCCCTGCTTAGTATGCATGCTTAGGATGCTACGATGTTACCCTGATACTTTTGGTTTGGGTTATCACATTATTATATTGTTGTTGATGATATGATTATTATAATGTTGACTATATTCGATGAAGGATGGAAGGTCTAGGCTATCCCGCCCCGACGCCTTGTTCCATTTGAGTCACCTAGGATCCGAGTTCCGGGTATTGGTTTTAAGACTGAGCGTGCCTAACCGCGTGTGGGATTTTATGGGGTCCCCTTTTCTTACCTATCTAGCTTCAAACATTTCTAGTGGTGGCCCAAGCTGATTTACCATTTGAAAACCATGTGTGTGTCAGTTGGGTCGCTCCTGGCAGATATTCTTTAAAATAACTTGGGCCAGCTGAGACATGGTTTCTCTGTTGGTCCACCCCGGATTTTTTCGTTGTTAGCTAGAGGGACCTGTCGTTCCGGATCTCTTGGGACTAAATCATAAAATGGTTGCCTATCATGGGTAGCAACTGAGAGAGATGGGCGTGCGTGCGGAGCCTTGTAATGGGCAGTTGGTACACCCCTGCAGGGTTAAATATTTTCGAGAAGCTGTGTCCACGGTTATGGATGACTTGAGACCTACTCCTTGTTCATAAACAACAACAACTGAGTTAATATTAATATAACTTGATCAACGTGTGTGTGCCTAGACTGCTTCTTCTTCTTCCTCGGGATGCGAAGAGGAGGACAAGGATAGGATAGGTGTTATGCTTGCGTAAGTAGGTGGATATCAGACTTGTTGGAGGCGATTCCTCATCGAATGCTTGGCTTCTTATCTTACTCTCTAGATCGTTAGCGACTTTATAAATGCTAGTGCGGCAGCAACCTCACCACTTACCCCATCCTTACCGTAAACTACTAGTTGTCCTAGAATGACAAGTGATGAAGTCCTTGCTGGGTCAGTTGACCACTACAGTTGGATGCTGAGTACTTATGTACTCATGATACTACCCCCAAACTCTTTTCAGGATTCTTGATCGACAACAGGTACGGTGATCGACGTTTCACGTGGAGACTCGACGACGACTAGTTAGGCGGATCCCGGCTGAGGGCCTGGACCTGTGTGGTTATGGGGATCGATGATTTTCTCTTTGCCACTAGGCATTTGATTGTAGTCTGTACTCAGACATGTATCTTTCGCTGATGTATTGTATTAAGGCAGTTGTATGCCAATTGTATGAGATGTTGTATCCTTGTATCTGTAATGTTGTGATATCATGTTGGAAATCCGGGGCATACGACTTCGTCATATGTCACGGTGGGATCGATATGTGCTTCGTCCCCGGATCTGGATGGAAACATCTAGATCTGGAACAGTACCGCATGTCGGGCCTTACAGAGGCACCAGGATCCGCCGTCCCACGCCCTCCTCTGGCCTCCTCGCCTCGTGCCGCCTCACCACGTCGCCGGAGCCGGCCGGTCGGCAAGCCAGCCGCCGCCGCCGCGGTCGGGTCGGGGCACAGCCTCCAGCCACGCCACCGAGCTGGGCCGGAATCTCCCCCCTCTCGGCCCAGTCCAGCAGGCCCTGCGCCCCTTGGCCCAGCACGCCTCGGCCCGCAGCCGTCCACCGCCCTGGGCGCCTCCCAACTAGCCGCCACCACCCTCCATATGGGCCTCGGCCCATGGTGAGTGGCCTGAGCCCGAACCCCCTCTCTTTTTTGTTAAGTCCCCACTGTTCTGTTATTAATTGTACTGTGTTGCAATGCCTTTTGCGTAAGATCCGTAGCCCGTATGAAGTTGCGCCGAAAAGGAAAAATGTTCTATGTGATGTGCTCTAAATTTTTTGCTTTAGTGAGTCAATCCATTTGAAGTCATTTGAGGGGTGCTAATCTCTTTTGAAGTGTGCTCTAGAATGTTGCTGTTGTTCACTGTTGTTTTTAGCAAAGTTTGGTTGATGTTTGTGTCACATCCATGATGCATATGCCAATAATTCCTTCTTTTGTGTGTTAAGCATCATGTGTACTTCAATTAGATGCAGTCTTTTTCCATGTTCACCTACTGTAGCTATTTCATATCTTGCTCCAATGTGGTGTACCTGATAATTTGTGTTGTTGTTTGTATAAAGTTGCCTACTTGACTGCAGTATAGCTATTGGTCCATGCTTCATATGCATTAGCTCCAATGTAATTAATTGCTTATTGCCATGTATACTTTGATGCCATGATATCCTTCATGTTCACATAGTTATTGGGATCCCAAAGTGCATACCTGTTGTTTTCAGTCACATACCCTGAAGTTTCACTAAGTCCCTAGACCAGTAGTATATTTTAGCATTTTTCATGGGTAAAAATTATCACTTCTTGCTTCTCATATACATGAAACCTTGTTTACATGTCATGCTTGTCATGTCTACTGTTGATCCACATCATTTTGGTGCATGTTTGCAACCTGTAGCATGTTGGTTCATTGCTCTCAAGTGTGTTACCTGATGTTGGCAGATTGTGTTCATAACTTGTGATGCTTGTATCTTTTTAACCATAACTCCGTTTGGGGTGTTCTTTATGTAACTTGACTAGAATTTCATGTAGATTATGATTGTGCTATTGTTTTCTATTGATAACCAGTCTAAACTATGGTTTAGGTAAGAATAGTAATAAACCTATAATTTGTCGTGAGGTACTTAGTGATATGCATTGTTTAGGATTTTGCCTCACTTAGATTGACTAGCATAGATAGTTTACTTTTGCTTAACCTCTTTCCATGATTGTGTGTCATGCCATGCTTGAGTGATATGCCATGTTAACAAACTTTTCTAATGTTGTGTAGCTAAACAACTTGAACCAATCTAAATGTGCGGTACCGTCGTGTGTGGATGATACTTCACTTAATCTGTTAGTAACCGCTCTCGACGGTAGATGCGATGTCGTAGTGTGTTGTCTCGTGTTGTCTTCTTGCTCCTTGCTTGCTTGTGATTGCTTCGTAGTAATATATGCTTGTTCGTCGATTGCCTTTTCCAGTGTTTCCTTCTTGTGTGCTCCCGCGGTTAATCTCGGAGACGATGCGAGCTTGCGATCGACTACACCTTCAGTTTGTCTTCTCAATAGGTAAGAGGGAGCATATATCATGCTTATAACTTTCAGCTCACTTGTGCCTAGGTATGGGATAGAACGATTGCTTGATCCTACCACCTCATATTCATGCCTCTCAAATAAACCCAAATAGCCATGTCCCTCAACATCCTAGCAAACCATTTTTTGATTGTTTGGTCATGTACCTTTCTTGCTTAACCACTGCTTAGTATGCATGCTTAGGATGCTACAATTGTTCCCTTGTTACTACTTGGATTGGGCTATCACATTATTATATTATTGTGGATGATGTGATTATTATAATGTTGACTATACTCGACGAAGGATGGAAGGTCTAGGCTATCCCGCCCCGATGCTTTGTTCCATTCGAGTCACCTAGGATCCGAGTCCTGGGTATTGTGTCTCTTGACGAGCGTGCCTAACCGCGTGTGGGATTCTATGGGGTCCCATTTTCTTACCTACCTAGCTTCAAACATTTCTAGTTGTGTCGCAAGATGATTTACCATTTGCAAACCATGTGTGAGTCTATCGGGTCGCTCCTAGCAGATGTTCTTTAAATAACCCAGGCCATCGGAGACATGGTTTCTCTTGTTGGTCCACCCCAGGGAGATAGGGGGATGCCCACATGGTTTGGGTAGCTAACCCGACCTCATCCAGACGGTAGAGGCCAATTCGAGAGCGCGGCCGGCTTTTGAGTTGGATGTCAACTCACCGGGAGCCACCCGGATTTGTGCGTTGTTAGTTTGAGGTACTTGTCGTTTCGGATCTCTCAGAACTAAATCATAAAATGGTTGCTTGTGATGGGCAGAAACTGAGAGAGATGGGCATGCGTGCGGAGCCTTGTAATGGGCAGTTGGTACACCCCTGCAGGGTTAAATCTTTTTGAGAAGCCGTGTCCACGGTTATGGACGACTTGAGGCCTACTCCTTGTTCATAGACAACAACAACTGAGATAATCTTAATAATTTGATCAACATGTGAGTTCCTTGACTGCTTTATCTTCGTCGGGATGCGAAGATGAGGACAAGGATAGGATAGGTGTTATGTTTGCGTAAGTAGCTGATAGCAAGACTTGTTGGTGGAGATTCCTCATCGAATGCTTGGTTCTCATCTTACTCTAAATAGATCGTTAGACAATTATATAATTCTTGTGCGGCTGCAACCTCAACCACTACCCCCATATTACCGTGAGAAGTTAGTTACAAGACTTGTTGATATAGCTCGCCCCTTTCTTCTCTCTTTTACGCACGTTATGCAAACGATCTTGGACTACAGAGGATCTCGACGACCCTTCTTATGGACGCCTTCGCGGAGACTCGACGAAGACTAGTTAGGAGGATCCCGGCGGAGAGCCTGGACCCGTGTGGATGTGGGAATGGTGTGTTTTACCTTTGGCACTAGGCATTTGATTGTAGTCTGTACTCAGACATGTATCTTCCGCTGATGTATAGTATTAAGGCAGTTGTATGCCGATTGTATGAGATATTGTATCCCTGTAGCTGTAATGTTGTGATATCATGTTGGAAATCCGGGGCATATGGCATTGTCATATGTCGCGGTGGGACCGATATGTGCTTCTTCCTCGGATTTGGATGGAAACATCTAGATCTGGAAAAGTACCGCGTATCGGGCCTTACAGCTTAGCTGTTTTATCGTCTTTTGGGAGAGAGACATCACTTGTGAACATCATGGCACCCCGGTCCATATTTCCACCATTGTTTACACTTTAACTCTTTACTGCTTTATTTCCTTTCAGTTGCAATCACCATAATTATTTCCACCGTGTGTTTGATCCTTTGTAAACGACAAGGCCTGAGAGATTGACAACCTCTCTGAACTCGTTGGGAGCAAAGTTATTTGCTTTTGTGTGTAGGTCCACGTCTTCCGTTAGCGCCAAAGCAGCAGACACCTTCCCATTGATCCTCAGAGTCTTCCTCGATTCGATAAACCTTACAGTCCCCGTGTAAGGGAAATTTGCTGCTACTACATCATAACCATCCACTTGGGGTAACCAACGAGGAGCATTACTTCAGTGCCATCAGGCATCCAATCTCGCATAGCTCCACCCTCGACGAGAGAACTCTCGCGGAAACCTCCATTGTAATTGCCTCCACCATATAATACATCAAGAAGAAAGTAGGGGTTTCACCGATCGAGGGCCCTGAACCTGGGTAATCCATGTCTCCTGTTAGCCGATGAGCATCGCCAACCTGCACTCTTCTCTCTACGATCTATACCCAGGGTTCCTAATCATAGGATTTCCCGAGGCCGATCCTCGATTCCCTGGTTGTTGTGGGGGTCTGATGACCTTCAACGTAAAGGGATCTATTGTAGCGTTTTCGATAAGTAAGAGTGTCGAACCCAACGAGGAGCGAAAGGTATTGCTAGGTGATTTTGGACAAGGAATAACTGCAAGCACTGAAAGATAACTTTTTTAGGGGTTTTCGATATAAGAAACAATAATATAAAAGCAAGCAAAGTAAATAGTACTGAGGAGTAGCAAGTGTCCCAATCCTTTTGATCAAAGGATAAGCCTGGCAACTAAACTTATAAATACTAAAGCGTTCTTGAGGACACATGGAGAGGTAGTCACGTGCTTTCGCCATACTCCGTATCGATAACAAGTGTTGTGCTGATAAGTGTTGAGTGGGTGGATCTATGCTAGCACACCTTCTAGACTAAGATAAGTGCACTCTTATGATTAAACATCTTGCAAGCATCCACAAATACAAGATAGAAATTAAGGCAAATCCTAACCACAGCAATAAGATCAAGGATCCATTATTCCCTTGTGCAAAAGCGTGCAAACTGGGGTTCAGGTTTCTGTCACTCCGGCAACCCACGGTAAGCATTCTCAATACACAATGTATTCCCCTAGGTCCTTAAGAAGGCGAAGTGTTGAGTGTTCGACCCACACAACACCACTAGGAAAATAACAACACAACTTAAATATCAAACAACACAAATTACTTCAACATCATATGACTAATAACAACTAGACTTCTCCCATGTCCTCAAGAACTAAAGTAACTACTCACAAGATATAAAAGAGATCATGATCAGAGGTGATAAATATATGGTAAACAATCTAGACATAATGGTATTTCTCCAACAAAACTCAATAGCATTCACCACAAAGTAGTAATCAACACCGGTAGAGTAGAGAGGATAGATAGTACGGATTACAACACAAGATGAACTTGTGAGGTGAGATTGGATGGTGGTGGAGATGGTGCTGATGTTGGGGATGATGTTGATGATTATCTCGATGATGGTCGTGACGATGGTGACGACGATGGCGATGATCTCCCCTTCCGGGAGGTGATCTCCTCGGCGGAATCTGCCCGCCGGAGAGCCCTTTTCTTCTCTGTAGGTTTCCTCCACGGAGCGGCGGCGGAACTCCGTGAAAGCTTCTCTTTTTTAGGGTTTTCGCGTAACGAGGAGTATATAGGCCAGAGGGGGTAGCCGGGACTGGCCCCAGGGCTCCAGGCGCCCTCCTGGCGCGGCCAAGGGTGGGGCCGCGCCAGGTGGCCTCCTGGGGCCCCTGTGGCCCCTCTTCGGCGAGTCTTCGTGAATCTCCTGGAAAATACCCCCCGTCGATTTTCAGGTAATTTGGAGGTATTCTTCTTCAGAAACTCATCGTCCACTTTTTACCGCTGAATCCTGCGTCTGCTGCGTAGGCACCGGAAAGTTGCAAACTGTGTAAAATAAGCCAAAACAACATAAGAACATCATCGTAATGTGAAATATATCAATGAATAAGGATGAATTACGACATAAAATAGTGATGCAATTCTGACGTATCAACTCCCCCAAGCTTAGACCTCGCTTGTCCCCAAGCGAAAACTGAGCTCGGTAAACCTGTCCACAAGTTTAGAGAGTGAAGTGTCGATAAATATAATACAGACAAGAAGCATCATGATCTTTTCACCAAACTCAAACATCCTAAAAAGAAATCTCCAACTCATAAAGCCCTTATGAAAGAGTAATAACAAGTATAATCAAAAGTAGGGCTAAGGAAACTCATCAAATCATGGGAAACATGTCCTTTGGTCAAGAACAACTAATAGCTTTTACCTTTGCTCTTTCTCTTTATATTTTGAAGAGATAATTTGGAACTTTTTTGAAAGAACAAGCTATTAGTCATGAAGTGCAAATGCTAACACAAAGGAAGATGTTTGCTTGGAAAATTCTTTTGCAAACAACTTACTTATCAAGAGATAATGTCAACAATGATATGGCATGGCTAAACTTTAATGCAGCATTATATGGATGAATCCTCATCAGCATCAAGTGTCTGTTCTCTCTGGGAAAGCAGGAAGTAGGGAAAACTGACTCAACATAAAAGTAAAGGAAAAAAGCCTTGTTAAAGGCAAGCAGGGAAAACTCAAGTGCTATCCTTAAATCAAACAGAATGAAAACAAGTTTTGAGAGGTGCATGATTTGTCAACGAATGCTAATAGGTAACTCAATTGCTTCTCAGATTGGAAAAATTTAGAGGAGCGGCTCCCAAACGGGGACGATCACATCCCCGCAATCTCCTTTGTTTATCACTGCCAAAGTTTTCTGATTTCTCATGAACAAAGCCTGAAGGAGGGTTAGTTTGTTATATTATCATTTGTGAGTTGGGTGCACTCATGCCAGTTCCTCCTCGTATTAGGGGTTTGCAGATTAGACATGGAATCCCGGGGTAAAACTTGTCCAACTTAAGAAGGTCATGTATTAACTACTACTTCCTCATGAGATAAAACAGGGGCACAAAATAGAAGATTTTGAATATCTAAGGATAACACAAAAATTATATTCTTTAGGAGTGGTAGTGGAATACCACGAATAGGAAGGTATGGTGGACTCATATGGAACATACTGGTTTCAGGGTATGGATGCACAAGCAGAATTCCGCTTAGTACAGAGGTTTGGCTAGCAAAGGCTTTGAGAGAACAGACAATTGATGATGACTTGGATGCAAAGCAATATAAAGCATAAAAATTAAAATAAGCAAAGCACATCAAGTTGTCTTCCTTGTCAACATAAAACTGCAGGCATAATAACAAAGAGGGTTTTGGCTATGTCGCTACTTTGAGAAAAATAACATGCTTGTTGTCACGACCAAAGCTATGTTTGCCAAGATTAAATAAAGTTTTCAAAGCCATACCTGATATAAGGTTTATACTCCCATAAGAATCATCATGAGGTCTATTGCATGAAGAGAATACCGAGTGCAGCGAAGGGATTAATAGACTTCTCATTAATATTCCATCATAGACGCCTCCACACTCACAGATACATAACTCTCCAAAAAGGAGTGATAGACCTCAATGCAAACACCTAGTTTATAATATAACTTCCCTAGACATGATACGACTCTACTTGACTCTAAAAGACATAGATAAATATAAAAATACCGGGCACTCCCCCAAGCTTGGAACAAGCTAAGGGGATGCCATTACCCAAGGAGATTTACTCCTCATCCTGTTGTGGTTGTTTCTTCAGATCCCTGATGACACGGGAAAGGGTTCGGTTCTCTGACTCCAAGACTTTCACCTGTACTTTTAGCACACGGATATCTTCACAGAGTTGGTTGGTGATGCGGTAGGCCTCGGAGATGGTGGAAAGCATACGTTGATCTTTAGGTGAAGTGGAGGGCCCTGAAAGGTTAAGAGAAAGATCATAATGAGGTTGGAAAGATCCCACCATGATAGGATTGCTCGGGCCTCCTTGTTGTTGTGCGGTGATAGTCTTGACTTCCTCCCTCACGGAGCGCTCCATCTCCGCTTGTCTTGCGGCAGTTTCTTCTTCGATAGCCCAATCAACGTGCTTCCCTTGATTAAGATCCTTCTGGACTTGACTAGACGCCATCCCAAGAAGTCTTCTCCGCTCGAGCCACAAGAAGACATCTCTACTACTCATCTTTTAGTCCTGGCAGAAACAGCTTGAAAAGAAAACACACGAAATCGCGAGATACGTTGCCGGAACGACCAGGGAAAATATATAGCAAACATTTCTGCACAGAAAGGAATGTAACAGGTCAAAGCGGAGTCGGAGACGGGCTCCGGGGTGCCCAGGCGGCCTCCCGGCGCGGCCAGGGGTGGGGCCGCGCCAGGGAGGCGTCTGGGCCCCCTAGAGCTGGTCTCCGGCTCCACTTAGGCCTCAAATTTTCTATATTTTGCAAAAACTCGTAATCTGGAACTTATATGGCGGTTTCGCGATGTTTCCTTACCTTAATACATAACTTTCCTTATTCTGCTTCTGCTGGTGTCTGGAACAGGGCTGCAACATGTTCTTCATGAGATTTTGTGTATACCAAATCCACATCAACATTGACAGGATCTCCTGCTATGTAATGCTTAAGTCTTTTCCCATTCACCACTTGAGGTTTGGTGCCTTCGAAATTGTTAATCTTGATTGCACCTGAGCGGTAGACTTCCTCAATATGAAATGGCCCTTCCCACCTGGAAAGTAGTTTACCCGGAGAAAACCAGAAACGAGATCTAAACAACAAAACTTTATCACCAACATTAAATTCACGTTTCAGAATCCTCCTATCATGCCACTTCTTTACCTTTTCCTTGAACATTTTAGCTCTCTCGTAAGCTTCACTTCTCCACTCACCTAGAGAAGTCAAGTTCATGAGACGCTTTTCACCAGCTAATTTCGGGTCAGCATTAAGCTCTCTAATAGCCCAGAAAGCTTTGTGTTCTAATGCTAATGGCAAATGGCAAGCCTTACCATAGACCATCTTATAGGGAGACATGCACATGGGGTTTTTGTAAGAAGATCTATACGCCCACAAAACATCTCCTAACTTATTTGACCAATCTTTTCTATTTCTATTGACTATAAGATCAACTTGATCTCTCAATTGGTGAGCTCAAATTTCCCACTAGTTTGAGGGTGGTACGGTGAAGCAATTCTATGATTGACATCGTACTTGGCTAAAGCCTTTCTAAAAGCTCCATGTGTAAAGTGCGAACCCCCATTAGTCATGAGGTACCTGGGTACTCCAAACCTAGGAAAAATTACATCCTTGAGCATTTTCAAAGATGTCTTGTGATCAACGCTTTCAGCGGGGATTGCTTCTACCCACTTGGTCACATAATCAACAACAACTAAAATGTGAGTGTACTTGTGTGAGGAAGGAAAAGGACCCATAAAATCAAAACCCCAGCAATTAGAAGGCTCAATCACTAGAGAGTAATTCATAGGCATATCATTCCTTCTACTAATGTTACCAACTCTCTGACACTTATCACAGGATAAAACATAATTTCTAGCATCTTTAAAGAGAGTAGGCCAATAAAAACATGATTGAAGAACCTTATGTGCGGTCCTGTCACCAGCATGATGTCCTCTGTACGGACCGTCGTGACATTGTTTGAGAATGTCCTTCTTCTCGTGTTCCGGTACGCATCTTCTCACGATCCCATCTGGACCTTCTTTGTAAAGATGTGGGTCATCCCAAAAGTAATGCCTCAAATCGTGGAAGAACTTCTTCCTTTGCTGAAATGTTAAACCTGGAGGCAAAAACTTCGCAACAATAAAGTTAGCATAATCTGCATACCAAGGATCGGAGAGAGATTGTACTTTAACAACAGCTAACTGTTCGTCTGGAAAACTGTCTTTGACTGGAATGGGATCATGCGGTATATCTTCCATCCTTGAAAGATTATCCGCCACCGGATTGTCTGCTCCTTTCCTATCGACAATCTGCAAATCAAATTCTTGAAGAAGGAGTACCCATCGGATGAGCCTTGGTTTGGCATCCTTTTTCTCCATAAGATACTTAATGGCAGGATGGTCAGTATGAACAATAATCTTAGAATCAACAATATACTGCCTAAACATATCACAAGCAAACACCACTGCTAAGAATTCCTTCTCAGTAGTAGCATAATTCTTTTGAGCACTATCAAGGATTTTGATAGCATAAGATATAACATTCAACTTCTTATCAACCCTTTGTCCTAAAACAGCTCCAACAGCAAAATCACTAGCATCACACATAATTTCAAAAGGTAAATTTCAATCAGGTGGTTGTACTATAGGAGCATTTATTAAAGCTTTCTTAAGAACTTCGAAGGCTTCCTTACAATCTTCATCAAAAACAAAAGGAACGTCCTTCTGGAGAAGATTAGTGAGGGGTCTTGAAGTCTTAGAAAAGTCTTTAATAAATCTTCTATAGAAACCAGCATGACCGAGAAAACTACGAATACCTTTGATGTCCCTTGGATAGGGCATCCTTTCAATTGCTTCGATCTTGGCCCTGTCCACCTCAATTCCCCTCTCAGAAATCTTGTGGCCAAGAACAATTCCCTCGTTGACCATAAAGTGGCACTTCTCCCTGTTAAGCAACAGATTTGTCTCCTCACATCTCTGCAAAACTTTATTAAGGTTGTGGAGACAATGGTCAAAAGAGGTTCCATAGACGGAGAAATCGTCCATGAATACCTCCACAATTTCTTCGCAAAAACCATGAAAGATAGCAGACATACACCTTCGAAAAGTAGCAGGGGCATTACATAAACCAAAAGGCATACGTCTATAAGCATAAGTACCATAGGGACAAGTAAAAGTGGTCTTCTCTTGATCAGCAGTGTTAACATGAATTTGAGAGAAGCCAGAATAACCATTAAGATAACAAAAATGAGTATTTTTGGATAACCTTTCAAGCATTTGGTCGATGAATGGCAACGGGTAGTGGTCCTTCCTGGTTGCCTTGTTCAGCTTCCTGTAATCAATACACATTCTATATCCAATAATAATTCTCTGAGGTATTAGTTCATTCTTATCATTAGGAACCACAGTTGTTCCTCCTTTCTTTGGAACACAATGGACCGGGCTTACCCACTTACTATCAGCTATAGGGTAGATAATACCTGCGGCTAGAAGCTTGAGAATCTCAGTCCTTACAACATCCATCATTTTCGGATTCAACCGTCGTTGATGATCAACAACTGGTTTAGCATCAGGTTCAAGGTTGATGGTATGTTGACAAATAGACGGACTAATCCCCTTAAGGTCATCAAGGGTATAGCCAATTGCACCTCGATGTTTGCGAAGTACTTCCAATAGACGCTCTTCTTCATACCCTGAAAGGTTAGAATTGATAATAACAGGATATACTTTCCTTTCATCCAAATAAGCATATTTGAGCGAATCGGGAAGAGGTTTAAGATCAAACACTGGATCTTCTTTTGGTTGTGACAAAATTCCCAAAGGCTCAACTGGAAGCTTGTGCTTTAGGATAGCAGGTTGTCTTAAGAATATTTTGTCCAGCTCATTCCTCTCCTGCATATGCAAATCATTCTCGTGGTCTTCGATATATTGCTGCAAAGGGTCATTAGGAGGGATAGCAATAGAAGCAATATCTTCAATAATCTTATCATTACTATGCAAATCAGTACCACGAGGCTGCTTAGAGAACTTAGAAAAGTTAAATTCATATGGCTCACCATTGAATTCAACAGAAACTTTACCTTTCTTGCAATCTATTATAGCTCCACAGGTTCTGAGAAAAGGTCTACCGAAAATAGTAGGACAAAAATTATCCCTTACTGAACCAAGTACTAGAAAGTCAGTAGGATATTTTACCTTTCCGCATAAGACTTCAACGTCTCTCACAATTCCGATAGGAGAGATAGTTGATCTGTTTGCAAGATGAATAGTAACATCAACTTCTTCAAGTTCACAAGGTGAAATCTCACCTATGATCTCTTGATAAAGTGAATACGGGATAGCACTAGCACTCGATCCCAAATCGCATAGCCCATAATAATTGTGATCTCCTATTTTAAGAAATACTACTGGTGTACCTAAAATTGGGCCCTTGTCCTTGGCTGTGACAAGGTTAGTGGAAACATCACAAAATTTTATAATGGAATCTAAAGCATCATTAGTAATAAGATCTTTAACCAATGCAACTCGAGGATCAACCTTGATCTGGTCCTCAGGTTCATCTATTCTTCTCTCACTCTTGTTCATTATGCCTGTCACAAAAGAGTGCTCCCGTATTCTTACTGGAAAAGGGGCTTTTCATATATAACTGCAGGCACAATAGGGTCAGCAACATGAATATCAATAGGTAATTCTTTGAAGGGTTTATGATGCTGACTCTTCTTCTTCTTAGAAGAGTCGATATGAGAGGCAAAGTCCTTACAAAAATCAATCATTAGATGGGAATCAAGACCAATCTTAGAGCAAAAGGCATTAAAGTAATCAGTTTTCACATAGCTCTCTATATAATCATGCTCATAATTTATAGCGGGTTCAATACCTTTATCTATTTCCCAATATTCGGTATTCTTCTGGATCCTTTCAAGGAGATCCCATCTTTCTTCAACGCTTTTTGTCTGAAATACCCCACTAGAGGAGGCATCCAAGATCTCCTTATCCTGACGAGAAAGTCTAGCATAAAAATTTGTAAGTATAGTTTTCTTGGGGAGCTCATGAATAGGACATTTGAGCATTAGAGATTTCAATCTCCCACAAGCTTGAGCGATGCTTTCTCCGTCACGAGACCAAAAGTTATAGATATAATTCCTGTTTCGATGAATTTCATGAAGAGGATAAACTTGGTATAAAAGAGGGACATAAGCTCTGGCCATTCAAGCAAATGAGAGTTATCGAGAAGCTTATACCAATATGAAGCTTTTTCTGTAAGCGATATGGAGAACAATTTCTTCATGACAAACTCCATTGATACACCTGCAAGCTTAAATAGTGAACATAGTTGTGATAAATATAGCAAGTGTTCACTGGGATGTCTGGCTCCTGCATAACGATTATCCAAAACACATTCGATAATACCAGCTGGTATTTTATAAGGCACAATTTCAGTAGGGGGAGGAAAAACCACCACAGATGTGGGGCGTTTCCCCATAAGCAACGATCCAATAGCTAGGTTGTCCATACAGACAAAGAACAACAACAGCAAAATAAAAACAACAATATAAAAATTTCCTTACCAGCTTCACTTACCAATAACGCTATGCTCCCCGGCAACGGCGCCAGAAAACGTAGCTTGATGACCCTCAACGTAAAGGGATCTATTGTAGCGTTTTCGATAAGTAAGAGTGTCGAACCCAACAAGGAGCGAAAGGTATTGATAGGTGATTTTGGACAAGGAATAACTGCAAGCACTGAAAGATAACTTTTTTAGGGGTTTTCGATATAAGCAACAATAATATAAAAGCAAGCAAAGTAAATAGTACTGAGGAGTAGCAAGTGTCCCAATCCTTTTGATCAAAGGATAAGCCTGGCAACTAAACTTATAAATACTAAAGCGTTCTTGAGGACACATGGAGAGGTAGTCACGTGCTTTCGCCATACTCCGTATCGATAACAAGTGTTGTGCTGATAAGTGTTGAGTGGGTGGATCTATGCTAGCACACCTTCTAGACTAAGATAAGTGCACTCTTATGATTAAACATCTTGCAAGCATCCACAAATACAAGATAGAAATTAAGGAAAAGCCAAACCACAGCAATAAGATCAAGGATCCATTATTCCCTTGTGCAAAAGCGTGCAAACTGGGGTTCAGGTTTCTGTCACTCCGGCAACCCACCGTAAGCATTCTCAATACACAATGTATTCCCCTAGGTCCTTAAGAAGGCGAAGTGTTGAGTGTTCGACTCACACAACACCACTAGGAAAATAACAACACAACTTAAATATCAAACAACACAAATTACTTCAACATTATATGACTACTAACAACTAGACTTCTCCCATGTCCTCAAGAACTAAAGTAACTTCTCACAAGACATAAAAGAGATCATGACCAGGGGTGATAAATATATGGTAAAAAATCTGGACATAATGGTATTTCTCCAACAAAACTCAATAGCATTCACCACAAAGTAGTAATCAACACCGGTAGAGTAGAGAGGATAGATAGTACGGATTACAACATAAGATGAACTTGTGAGGTGAGATTGGATGGTGGTGGAAATGGTGCTGATGTTGGGGATGATGTTGATGATGATCTCGATGATGCCCGCGACGATGGTGATGACGATGGCGATGATCTCCCCTTCCGGGAGGTGATCTCCTCGGCGGAATCCCGCCAGAGAGCCCTTTTCTTCTCTGTAGGTTTCCGCCACGGAGCGGCGGCGAAACTCCGTGAAAGATTCCGGTTTTTAGGGTTTTCGTGTAACGAGGAGTATATAGGCTAGAGGGGGGGGGAGCCGGGAGTGGCCCCAGGGCTCCAGGCGCGGCCAGGGGTGGGGCCGCGCCAGGTGGCCGCCTGGGGCCCCTGTGGCCCCCCTCTGGCCCCTCTTCGGTGAGTCTTCATGAATCTCCTGGGAAATACCCCCATCGATTTTCAGGTAATTTGGAGGTATTCTTCTTCAGCAACTCAGTGTCCACTTTTTACCGCTGAATCTTGCGTCTGCTGCTTCGGTACCGGAAAGTTGCAAACTGTGTAAAATAATCCAAAACAACATAAGAACATCATTGTAATGTGAAATATATCAATGAATAAGGATGAATTACGATATAAAATAGTGATGCAATTTGGATGTATCAGGGTCGAGCCTCGATTTTTTTTCCTGTGGTTGTGGCGTCTGCTGTTGTCGCTGTGATTGCCATGGTTGTAGCTGTCGATGAAACTTGATTTGCGGTGGGTGACACAATTGACATTGGGAGTCGCAGCATGGGCGGGTGCCTTAGTCAGGGAGATTTCAACATTGATCCTGGTGCCGTGGTTGGTGTTGATATGTCCCAAACGTATCTATATTTTCTGCTTGTTCCATGCTTATATTGGTGACTTTGCTATATGTTTTGCTACACTTTCATACATTTTTCAACATATTTGGACTAACCTACTAACTTAATGCCCCAATGCCAGTTTTTGTCTGTTGTTAACTGTGCATTGCAGGAAAATACCAATTATTAAAGTCCTCGAAAAAATTGGGAAAATCATATAAAAAACAGCAGTCACGAAGAATCCAGAAGCCCGAAGGGGAGCCGAAGGGGTGCCCCCTTACTAGATGGGCCCTTGGCGCAGCCTAGGGTGGGGCCAAGACACCTGGACGCCTGGTCAGGTGGGCCTCCCTGGTGCCCCCTTCCGCATATAATTACCTCTTGCTCTGAAAACCCTCGAGAGGCCCTCCGTTATGTGATTTTCACCACTGTTCCTCCGTCGTCGCGATCCCGAGATCGGGATCGCTAAGACCCTGTCTCGGCACCCTGTTGGAGGGAGGATTGATCTCCGGGAGCTTCTCCACCACCATGAGTGCTTTCCGGATGTGTCGTGAGTACTCCCCCTTGGACCATGGGTCCGTGATCAATAGCTATGTGATGTCTTCTCTCCAATCGTGTGCCTCAATTCTTAGCCATTGTGAGCCGCCCTACATGAGCAAGGCATCTATGTATTAGTTTCTGTGTTGCTATGCTGTGTTTGCTGGGATCCGAAGGATTGTGAGATTATGTTCAGATTTTGATGAGTAATATATTTGGTTTACCTTTTATGTTTTAGTTCTTGAGTATTCTTGCATATTCTCCGTTGCTTTTTATTGCTTTGGCGAAGTAGTAGATCGTGACTCCAAGAGGGAGTGTTATGTTTGATTGTGGGTTCATGACCCCCGATGTCTAGCTTGAGTGACATAAACATGAGACTAGGGGATGTGTTGTTGCCACCAGGGAGAAAACAACGGTGCTTGTAACTGCGGTTGCAAGGATTATTTACCTTATGCATAGTATGTTAATGCAGGTGTCGGTTGCTTTGATCCTACAGTTTGGCTAGGGTTCGCAACTTCATACCAGCGAGATGTTCTGGATAGATATCTCAAGGTGGATGATTAGTGAGTAGATGCTGATGAATAAATGGTCTGCTCATCTCGGCATACTACCCATACGATTGAGCCTCTAGCTTTCTTGCAGCATAATTATCATTGCAACGCGTTTATATTTCTGTCAATTGCCCACCTGTAATTCGTTCACCCAGCATAGTTGTTTATCATCATTTGGGAGAGAGACATCACTAGTGAAAGTCATGGGACCCCGGTCCATATTTCCACCATAGTTAACACAGTTAATCTTTAATGATTTTTTCCTTTCTATTGCAATCACCGTCACTATTATTATTCCCTTTGTGTTTTGATCCTTTCTAAACAACAAGACTGGAGAGATTGACAACCTCTCTGACTCGTTGGAAGCAAAGTTATTTTCTTTTGTGTGCAGGTCTAGGTTGAGTGAGTAATATCTATTCAGATGGTGCGTTTCTCGTTTGACCACCTTCTTGTTGTCCTTAGAGTCCTCCATTCGATAAACCTTACAGTCCTCGTGTACGGGAAATTTGCTGCTACTAAATCCTAACCTTCCACTTGGTGTAACCAACAAGGAGGTGTTATCTACAACCATCAAACGAAATTCTGGTGTCGTTGCCGGGGACTTCAGTCTACAAGATAGGGGTCTTGTACACTATCTTTTACCTTTGCTTTTTTTGTCTTGTTAGTTTACTTTTTAGTTTTTGCTTTAGAGTCTTTTATCAAAAACCAAAAAAATAGTATGTCAAGTTCCTTACTTGCCATCAATGTCTAACTTCTTTGAGACCAGATCTTATTGGCATGGAGGATTCACTGAGGATCAACAAGAATATTACAAGGAATACCGCTTGTCTCAAAAAGGGATACTCTTATGGAGACAAATACATCAATCGTATGAGTATGCTAGAAACTTGTGCTCAATATATGATATATCTTTCTGGAGGGATGAATCTTGTTTCTTTATGAGCCATAAACACCTTGCTTTCCAATGTGAGTACAATGATGATGAAACCTTAACTTCTTACGCTAAGGGAAATTATGATTTTCATGATGCAGAACAAATAGAAGAATTTGTTGCTTTTAAGGGTGCCTATGAAATTACTTCTTTTCTTGAAAATATTGATGATGCCCCTTACAAATCTGAGAGCCTTTCTATACTTCAGTATTTCTTTGAAAATTACAATGAAAATTATTATATTACTGATTATCTTGAGAGAATATCTCCCCAAAGGAAGAGACTAATGCTTCGCAGGACTCTATGGGAGAAGAAATTGCTGAAATTGGAAGCTCCTTGGATGAAAAAGAGGATGAGGGTGAAGAACAAAAGGAGGAAGAATGGAGCCATCCATGTCTACCTTCTAATGAGATTAACTCTTTGACTCTTACTTTATATGATTGCCCTCCATGCTTACCAAATGACGATGAATGCTATATTGATTAGTCTTATGATCCTATGGATTCTTTTGAAATATCCCTTTTTGATGAAGTTGATGTCTTCTATACTTGTGGACATGATGCCACTATGGATGATGCTTACGGAGATGAAACTGCTATAGTTACTCATGTTAAGCATGAAATTGTTTCTATTGCACCCATACTAGATTGTCCTATTATCCTTTTGAAATATCGAATTCCGGAGGATTTTGCTCTTATTAAGGCTCATAGTGATGGGTTGCATTTATCTTATGCTCCTAATGACCGTATTGAACACAATACACATGTGCTCGTAGGTCATGAACATCATGCTCTATGTGATTGTTATATTCTTGATTTTGTTCATGATACTACTGAAAATTGTTTTGAGAGAGGAAAGTTTAGTTGTAGAAACTTCCATGTTACCAAAACACCTATCTTTTTGTTGAAAGTTTTGAAGTTGTTCTTGTTCCGCCTTCCTATGCTTTTCGCTTTGTGATTCTTTGATTTATTCACTTACAAGATGCCTATGCATAGGAAGTGGGTTAGACTTAAATGTGTTTCATAGTTGCTTCTTGATGCTCTCTTTTGCTTCAATTCTTATTCTTATGAGAGCATCTTCTCTAATCCTTGTGCCTAGCTCAAAGGCATAAAACAAAGCGCTTATTGGGAGACAACCGAAAATGTTTTACTTTCAATTTTAGTGATCATGATGTTTGTTACTACTTCAACACCATCATTGTATCTTTATTTCCAAGTGTTGTGCCAAGTTTAGTCTCCGATTGCAAGAAAAATCAAAAGTTGCGACATGTTGTCGAGAAAACAGAATCTGTTTGCTCCATTGCAAAAATTCTGAAAAATCACCAGATCATCTTTTTTATCTGAATTTTTTTGACAGTATACTCTATACAACTGAATTTCTGCGGTATGTTCTGAGTGTTTTGATTTGAGTTGCAGAAGTGCCCCTAAAAGATTATTTACTACCTGTTGGTCTGTTTTTCCCAGATTCTGCCCTGTTTTGTATTTTCACCGTTTTGCAAATCTTAAGCTTGCTTTTTATTTGCAAAAACTTTTTTGAAATCTTGAGAAACAATATCTATTCCTGAAAATATTTATTTCCAGTAGGGGAAAATTATTTTATTATGGGCACTAACCCCTCTAATCAGCTTATGATGAGTTTCGTATGAAGGGAGTTTTTAAGTGTGTGAAGGAAGATGATGAAAGAAGATCCGGGGGTGTCAAAATCTCAAGCTTTGGGATGCCCCCATGCACCCCCAAGAAATATCCAAGGAGACTCAAGCGTCTAAGATTGGGGATGCCCCCGTGCATCCCCTTCTCCATCAACAATCATCAGTTCGTCCTTCTCCATGCTATATTTTTAGCTCTTCATGTGTTATGTGCTATGCTTGGAGCGTTCTGCTCTATACTTTTTAGGTTTTTTTAGTTTTTCTTGTTGTTCATAACAAGTTGGACCCTAGCCTACATTGTTTGGGAGAGAAACATGCTCCACTTGACCCTAGAACACAACATAGTTTTCATGCTTACCTTTGTTGATTGTTCTTTACCTTTTTCTAGATCCTATCATGTTTAGCTCTTGCTTTACATGCTTATCTTGTAAGAGATTTTATTTAGGTTGTTTCTTTTGGAACTCTCTTGAGTTTTCATGCTTATCTTGTTTAGAGAGTTGGCATGTTACATTGAGTTTTGTGTCTTGACTTGAGTAGGTAATTGAGGTTGCTATTTAAGTATAGTAGTAACTTTTAATAGTTTTGAGGTATTGATTTGAGTAATGTTTGGACTTCTGTGTGTGAAGAGCTCAAGCCTATTAGTGATAGGTGTCGTATTTTGGGCAATCCGTGCTTATTTTCAAAAACTACAAAAAATCAGTTGTGAACTCTAGCTACTAGATGGATCGCTAACCTTTGGAGGGGTTGTAATATATAGAGTACCCTCACGTACCATGGGTCGAGGATGCGCAAGGATAACCAAACCCACATACACTCCTCCTTGAGGTACTTGTCTCTTTGTGAATCTCCTGATTAGATAGAGATTTACCTGTAATAAGTGGATGAGTACCTTTGACTAATGTGAGTATTCAATTGTTGGCACTTCAACCATCCATATTTTGCTAGCCTCTTCGGTACCGTTCATTGCCCTTTCTCACCTCGAGAGTTGGTGCAAACTTCTCCGGTGCATCCAAATCTTTGGCACGATATACTCTGTCATCATAAGCCTCACTATATCCTTCCTCAAAACAGCCACCATACCTACCTATCAAGGCATTTCCATAGCCTTTCCGAGATACATTGCCATGCAACATCCATCTTCTCATGACTTGATCTTTCATTGTCATACATGTTTTTTCTTGATCGTAGAGCCGCATGCCAGTTGGGACTTGCCCTTATAATTGCTACATGACGCGGTAGTATCATAGCATATCCTGCTACACTAGCAGAGGCATACATTTGCATTCATCATGATAGTTTTCAATTTTCTTTATGTTGAGTACTGATAGCTACTCGCTAATTTTTAGTTAACCCAAGTGGAAGGTTGAGATGTAGCTAGCAGTAAATTTCCCTCGGTGAAGATACCAAGGTTATCGAACCAGTTCGACTCTGAATTCTGCAAGTAGGTGTCAATGGCGCCAGAGATTAAGTTTCCAAATTGGTTCGATGTTGACGTGGACCTGCACACAGAAACAAATAACTTTGCTCCCAACGAGTTCAGAGAGGTTGTCAATCTCTTCGGCCTTGTCGTTTACAACGGATCAAACGCACGGTAGAAATAATGATGGTGATTGCAACTGAAAGGAAATAAAAACAGTAGATAGTTGAGGTGTAAACAGTGGTGGAAATATGGACCGGGGTCCCATGATGTTCACTAGTGATGTCTCTCTCCAAAACACGACAAAATAGCTAAGCTGGGTGAACAAATTACAGCTGGGCAATTGACAGAATTATAAACGCACCGCAATGCTAATTATGCTACAAAGAAAGTTTGAGGCTCAAATGTATGGGCAGTACGCCAAGACAAGTAGACCGTAATCCAACTGCATCTACTCACTAATCGTCCACCTTGATATATCTATCTAGAACATCTCGCTGCTATTAAGTTGCGAGCCCCACCCAAAGCAACAGACAAATGCATTAACAAACTTTGCGTAAGGTAAATAATCCTTGCAACCGCGGTTACAAGCACCGTTGTTTTCTCCCTGGTGGCAAAATCACATCCCCTAGTCTCATGTTTCGGTCACTCAAGCTAGACATCGGGGGGCATGAACCCACAATCAAGCATAAACGCTCCCTCTTGGAGTTACTATCTACTACTTGGCCAAAGAAATAAAAATCAACGGAGAACATGCAAGAATTACTCAAGAGCAAAATATAAAAGGAGAACCGAATATATAACTCATCACAATCTGAACATAATCTCATAATCCGTCGGATCCGAGAAAACACAACATAGCAGCAGCAGGAAAATTACATAGATGCTTAGATCATGTAGGGCAGCTCACAAGGGCTAAGAATTGAAGCACAATATTGGAGGGAAGACATCACATAGCTACTGTTCATGGACCCATGGTCCAAGGTGGACTACTCACGGCACATCCAGGAAGTGCTCATGGTGGTGGAGAAGCTCCGGGAGGTCAATCCTCCCTCCGGCAGGGTGCCGGGAAGAGGTCTTCTGGTGCTCCCGATCTTGGAAGTGAGGCGGCGGCGGAACAGAGGTGAAAATCAAGATGCGGGGTTCCTCTCGAGGGTTTCTAGAATGGGGTGTAAATATAGGCCGATGGGGGGCATCAGGGGAGGTGGCCCATGCCCGGGCGCCCTCCTGGCGCGGCCAGGGGTGGGGCCGCACCACCTGGCCGCCTGGGTGGGGCATGGGCCCCCTCTGGCCCCACTTCGGGCTTCTGGAGTCTTCCTATGCGCTGATGTTTTTATTGGAATTTTTGGAGCTCTGTAAATATGGGTAAAAACTTGAAATTCACAGACATCAGCAGACAGAAACTGGCACTAGTTGCACTGAGTTAGTAGGTTAGTCCAAATATGTGTGAAAAGGTATGAAAGTGTAGCAAAACACATAGCAATGTCACACAAATGAGCATGGAACAAGCAGAAAGTATAGATACATTTGGGACGTATCAATTACTTCTTGTAAAGTGTGTGATCTTCTACATTCATGTAAAATATAGAGTGTTGCCCTTAAAGTGAGGAAAATATCCCAAAGAGGACACAAATAAAAGATCCCAAAAGAGGACAAATTAAAAGATCCCAAAGAGGACAAATGAGAGATAAATAGAAAGAGACAATGAGGCCACAAGAAAATAAAAAAAAAATAAAAAAGAAAGAAAAAAGAAGAAGAAAAAGAGAAGGGGGCAACACTATTATTCCTTTTTGAAAGATCCACACTCGTACTCCAAAGTAATTTTTTGTACCACATAGAGAGTTTCATATCATTCATGCATAACTATGTGGGGATCCTTACACTATAAAACTTGGCTTATATATTCTAATGATGAGCCTCCTCAAATGAGCTCTAGGTCTTCTTGAGCAAGAAAAATGTAAGCACCCCCACTAGTTCCATTGGAGAGCATTTCATAGCTTATATGTGCATCCGTTGCAGGGCAATCCCTACTCCTCACGTCATATCTATCATTTGGATTTATCTCTCCTATGATTGTCCTCATTGATGTGAGCCTTTCACACATTTTTGTCTTCCTTCCCCATCATTATTATCTTTTCCATTTAAGTGCCAACATATCTTGCTCGCGCTCATTCATTGCATGAGTACTCAAAGCCGAAAGTGAGAGGATCAGTTTGTCTATTGCTTGACTAGTGGTTTGGGGACGAGTCACAATAAGATTCCGAAGGTGACCAAGTGTGAAGCTTTAGTAGATTGAGTTCTCAATTAACTATCTAGTGTTTTTATGCTCTAATCCCATCTCCCATTTCTTGCACGCGAACACCGATTAGAGACATTCGAGTCACGAACAACGAAAGATCTTGCACCTTTATGGTCTTACTTTGCTAGTTTCAATACTAGATATAGACTCTTCCTTGTTATTGTCTTGAGTTGAATAGAATATCTTTCTTTCTTTACTTTCAAGTTCAATTATTTGTTGGTAGCCTGTTGCCACAACAATTATCTTTGTTATCATTTACCTTCTCGAGGACGAGCAGGAATTAATCTTGGGGATGTTGATATGTCCCGAACGTATCTATAATTTCTGCTTGTTCCATGCTTATATTGGCGACTTTGCTATATTTTTTTCTACACTTTCATGCCTTTTTCAACATATTTGGACTAACCTACTAACTCAGTGCCCTAGTGCCAGTTTCTGTCTGCTATTGTCCGTGCATTGCAAAAAAATACCAATTATTAAAGTGCTCAGAAAAATCGGGAAAATCATGTAAAAATCAGCAGTCAGGAAGACTCCAGAAGCTCGAAGGAGAGCTGGAGGGGTGCCCCCCTCACCAGGTGGGCGCCTGACACGGCTTAAGGTGGGGCCACACCACCTGGCCTCCTGTTCAGGTGCCCCCCCTAGTGCCCCCTTCCGCCTATATTGACCTCTCGCTCCGAAAACCCTCGAGAGGCCCTCCGTGGCACAATTTTCACCATTGTTCCGCCGCCGCCACGATCCCGAGATCATAATCACCACAAGCCCCTATCCCGGCACCCTTCCGGTGGGAGGATTGATCTCCGCGAGCTTCTCCACCACCATGAGCGCTTCCCGGATGTGCCGTGGTTAGTCCCCCTTGGACCATGGTGAAAGCGCAATCATGCCCTTAATCATATTTTGATGTTGATGTGAATATACATATAGGGGACTAATAATGTTTGTCAAGTATATCAAAGGTATTAGTTCTCGGATCGTTGTGTGTGTGGATCATGGACCATTGATATTATCAATATCTCAAGATATGGAACCAACAAAGTTGAAGCGTAAGCTTTTCCGCTTATTCTTGAGTATAGGGATCCCCGTACTATTAAGAGGGGATTGGTGGGGTTGTGTTTAACATTTTCTCAAATCACCTTAAAACAACACAACACTATTTAAAACTACATAGTTAACTTTGTCCTAACTTTCGGATGTCCGGCATATTTCAGACGTCAGACACTTCACGGTTTCGAACGTCTGTTGTGTTCCGGATGTCCGACATCCCACTCGCAGAGTATATTTGGCAAGGTAAGTAGGCTTGCAAATATGGCCGGACTTTCGACGACTTTCGGACGTCCAAAACTTTGCATTACAAATTATGCCTCACCAGGTTAGTAGGCCTCCAAAATTGGACGGAAGTCCGACGGCCTTCGGACGTCCAACATGTTGGACGCCCGAACCCCGCCAGACGTCTGGTACCTGAGACACTGGCTACTAACCTGGCATTCCCCACTGTGTTCATCAAGAACATTTTGGACATCCGACATATTTCGAACGTCTGACATATTTCAGACGTCCGACAATTGGAGTTCGGACGTCCGACTTCTGACGGACGTCCGACATTTGCACAGCTGAATGATCCAACGACCACTTCGGCCATTGGACTATAAATACACCCTCAGAGTTGACCACTTCACTCCAATCACTCATAAGAACACAAGTTCTCCCTCTCACTCTCTCTTACACCAAATCCCAAATCCATGAGAGATTCTTGAGATTTCTTGTCGGATCTTTCACCCCGTGATAGATCCGGCCCTTCCCCATCTTTCAACCAAAGAAAATCGTGTTTTGAGCAAGTCTTGAGCATTCCTCATTGATCTTGTTACTCTTGGAGGTTGGAGACTCCTAGGCGGGTAGGAGTTCTTCGGAGAGGAATCGACCATTGTGATTACCCCCTTGAGTTTGTGAGGGTTTGGTGACCACCTTTAAGGTCAACCGGAAGTGTTTGGAATCGCCTTCGTCGTGATATCTCAAGGGGAATAGAGTGAGCATTCGTGGCGTTGGTGTGCCTTTGTGGTTTCACCCACTCTCTCCAAACGGTGAGTAGCTTCCCTCCAAGGAAGTGAACATCGAGATACACCGTTGTCTTCATGTCATTCGGCTATCCCTACTCTTTCCCCATTTACTTGCACTACCTTGTTGTTTATCCCTCAATTGCTTCATTATATTGTGCTTGTTGTTTACCTTATCTTAACTAATTCATCCTTGCAATTGTTAGGCTCATCTTTAGCTTCTGCACTATTGCCAAAAATTGCTAAGTAGTGTTAATTTTTTTTGAATATAACCTATTCACGCCCCCCTCTAGGTCTATCTCGATCCTTTCAATTGGTATCAGAGACTCATGCTCTAATATTGTGTCTTAACCTCCCTAGAGCCAGATGACCAAGAACGGCAACCCCGAAAGTTCGGGTGCTGATGTGAAGGTGATCGTAGTTTTCGCGGATGCCACTCGTTTGGAAGCCGAGAGATTGGCTTGCCAAGGAATAGCCTCTGCAACACTTGCGGTTCCCCCCTCCACGGGGAATGTTTCCGTTGATATTGAGGATCCTAAGTTGTTCACTTCGAATGATGTAGTACAACATCTAGAAAAACAAAAATTGGATATGGAAGTCGCCTTTGCAAAGATGAAGGCTACGACATCTTTGTGTACCCTAGTTCCGAATTTCCTTTGCAAAGAGGTGGTCCCTACCAATAGGAATATCCTACCCCAAGCTTGTGGAACCTAAGTATAATTTCAATGGAAATCCGCCGGTACTAACCGAGACTACTAAATTTTTGGATTGGAAAAGTATTATGGCAGATTATGTTAGGTTCGTGTGTGAACCAATGTGGAACCACATCGACTCCGGGAAAGGTTGCTATCCGGTTGATCCAAACAACATTACACCCAGTGAAGTGTTTGACAGACACCTCAACCTTGCTGCCATTGGGTTCTTGAAAAGAGGAATGGATGAGTTGATTCGAGCACCATTTCTCCACATCACAAACACTAAGGAACTTTGGGATACTCTTCTCATCGCCAAGTCCAGCATTGGAACTCTACAAATGACAAGATTTGATACCGCTAAGAATGCCTTGCATAATCTCCACATGAATAAAGATGAGATGCCCCAACAACTCCATATGCGTCTCAAAGTTCTCTCTGCACATGTCCAATCTTTCACTTGTGAGAAGTCCTTATATGGATATCAAATCACCAACCGTTAACGCGTGAAAAAAATGTTGAATGCTCTCATGGTATACTCACATCAAATGGTATGGGAATTGAGGCGTATCCCGACTTCTTCAAGATGACACCGGATGATATGATTTCCACCTTCTTGCAATATGAAGACCACCTAAAGGAGTCCAAGAGACTACTCGCCACATATGGTGGTCCATCCTCAAACCTTGCTCTCAAGGCTAGGATCAAGGAGATTGATGATGACGAGGAAGATTGTGAGTACGAAGATGATGATAAATACGATGACACACCATCATATGAAGATATGGCTCTCTTTGTGAAGAGGTTCTCCAAAGGGGACTTCAAGGGAAGATTCAAAGAGAAGACGACAAGAGCATGCTACAACTGTGAGAGGCCGGGACACTTTGAGGAGGATTATCCATATGAGAAGAGAGAAGACAAGCCTCATTTTCCTAGGAAGGACGTTGCCAAGAAGCTCCCAAATCCTCTCAACAACAAGCTCAAGAAGAAAGCATTGTTAGCTCTAGAAGGGTCCGATCCCGAGGATGTTGGTGGTGTGGCCGGAGTTGCTCAAGATACACAAAAGACCTTGAAGGTCCTCAACAAGAAAGGTGAAGTTGTCAAGTAGAACTACATGAGTGACTACACCAGCAATGCACACACGTGTCTCATGGCCAAGTTGGTTGATGATGACACTTCCTCCACCTCGGCCAAGATCAAGGTAACTCCTATTGATGAGTCCTTCATGCTCTCTTCCAAAACACCTAATGATGAATTTCATGATGCGGAAGGAGATGATGCAAATTTTACATGTGAAGATTTGTTGTTCGTTAAAGTGAACAAAATGATGAGCTCTCTCAAAGTCAATAAGCTCAAAATGTTTCAATTGATTATGGATGTGGTGGGTAAGTGTAACAACCCATTTGCGATAATAAGAAATCACCATGAGATTGTACCTTGTCTGTTGACTTTGTAACTTGGCATGATGCTAAAGATTTAAATTTCATGTGGTGATTTCAATTTGCATTGGGATTGGAGCCCATTTGGTTTGTTTGAGTTTGCATCCAAAGTGGTTCAAGAAGGGTGTTTGAAGAATTTTAATTGTTGCATGCATGCTCTCCTTGACCCCAAACTTGGCATAGCCAATTCCTTGCCCTCCCCAAGCTTTTTAAAAGCCTTGCAACATTTTTGCCAACTTCAAAAATTTGGCCCACAGTTCAATGTGATTTGAATTTTCAAAAAGGGACCCACATTTTAGTTGCTCCAAAATTGGTCAAACCAATTTTAGAAAATGGAGAATATTCCAAGGTTTCCAAAACATATTTTTATATCTTTTTCTCTTTTGTGGATTTGCCACAAAAACTCTTGGGAATTTCTGTTATTTACTTAATGGAAAAATCCCTTTTCTTTTTCTCTAGAGGCAGTCTAGCAGGCCGGCCCATCTGGGCCTCCCCTTGCCCGCAGCCCACCTGGTCCTCCGCCAGCGAACCGGTACGCAGGACGATCCCTGGCCGCCCGATCAGGATCCGAGGGAGGGGGCGCATCGCCTTTCCACCATGGAGAGGTCCCCTCCCCCTCTTCTCTCACACCGGCGGGTAGGCATCGACGTCGACGCCTGCCGACGTGGCTGGGAGGCCGCCCCTCCATATAAGCCGAGCTCCCGAGCCCCCAGGACCCCCTAGGGTTGCGTTTCCCCACTCGTTCCTCCTCCACGCCGCCGGGTTCGTTCCCGTTCTTCTCCCCTGTTTCCGCCATGGCCGCCGGGAGATTCTTGCAATTCGTCGCCGTCGTTTGATCCCGCCGTCCTTGCTTTTCTCGTCGTCGTCCTGGTGACCCCATGTGCACGTTTTGCCCTGCAGGAACGCGCTAGGAGGAGCCGGACGTCCCCGAGCCGTGGATCCCGCCTCGGCTCAGTCGTCTTCCCCGTCGACGGCTGCGTCCTCTGCTACCTCTACGCCGAGCTCAGGCTCGCCTCCAGCAACCCCTAGGTGAGCCTCAGCGAGTGCCCTACCCTGTAGCGCACGAACGCGTAGCCGAGTCGTCGTGCTCTTTCGTTCCCCGCCGTACACGTCGCCGCCGTGCAATCCGTGGCCGCCGTGCTCGTGGTGTGCCTCGGACATGCTCGTGCGTGCCCTGGCTGCGTGGCATTCACGTTTTTGGCACGCAAGTGGTCTCCTTTGGCCCTTTTGCGTTGCGCGTCGTCGGAGTCTAAATTTGTGCAGTAGCCGCACCGCCGCCGTGAAGTTCAGTTGAGCGTAGCCTCGCCGTAGTTGAGCTAGGGCTCCAACCTGGGGTGTGGATCTGCAGAGGAGTGTCCCAGCTCGGTGTAGATCCTCTTGGCGCGGCCAGAATCGCACTATGTTCGCCGCTAGCCTCGCCCGAAGGTCGCCGGATTGCACTGCTGTCCTGTGTCTTCAGAGCAGGTCGCCGCCCTTCTGAATATTCGTTGATTCCGGCGAGCAGCAAGCGAGTTGGAGGCAGTGCAGGCGCCCAGAGGTAGAGGGAAGTCCCCTCTCGGGTTCCCATGTCGGGACTCGCCGGGAGGTGGCCGGAGCGCGACGTGGTGCTCGCTGGAAGGGCAGCTCGCGTCGGGTTCAGAAGGCGCGTGTTTTTCGTCAGGCCGCAGGTGTCGTGAGTTCAGAAGCAGGGGCTGTCGCCTGGGCCTGGAGGAGTAGAAAGGTCGTGGGCTTGGTCTAGCAGTGGGCTTGGCCCCTTTTTCCTTTTGTTTTGTTTTTTTTCTTTTCTGTCTCAGCCGAGATGGGTCGTGGAGATGAGAGGGAGAGCTGGGCCTTTTCGCCCGAAGCCAGCCAATGTGGGGTCTGGGCCCCTTTTCCTTTTATTTTCTTTTTCATTTCTTTTCTGTTTAATTCAAATTTGAATTATTTTCAAATTCAAATTTGTTTTGAACTTCCATTTCATTTGGGGGCATCCCATATTTTTTTTGGGGTAGTTTGACCCACTGATCTCAATGGTGAGGTCAACTTTGCACCTTGCCCCCTCTATCATTTGGAGTGTGGTAATTTTGCAAATAGCCCCCTCAATCTTTTGTTTTTGACTAGTGATCCCCAAAATTCAAATATGGCCATGACATATATGACTTTGGGGTACTTTTCTCCAAGGTTTTGCATGGTGATAATGGTTTGTCTATTTGATCCTTTTTCAAAATGCCTCTAGTGCAACTTTGCACTCAGCCCCCTGAAATTCATTTGAAGTTGCAACTGTGTTTGCAAATTCAAATGGGACCATATCATATATGGTTTTGGGGTATACTTTTGCAAGGTTTGCAATGGTATGTCCATCTGATGTTTTGTGTAATCCAAGTGGACAATGTGTGACCACCTTAACCAGGATCAACCTGACTTTTCCCTTCCTAACATCATTCCAACTTCAGTGCATGTTGGAATGTTGTCTTTTGTTTCATGTCATCTTCAATATTTGCATCAAAACCCAGCCCCTACCATATTGTCATATGCAATGTGGCTGGGTTCCTTTCTTCTGTTGCACCTTTCCGATGTCAAGTTCGTCGACATCTCTTCGTCTCCGAAATCGATGTTTTACTTTCACGTTGTAATTATCTTTTTCTATTAATTGCATCGCTGATCATGTCATGTTGCCATGTTACTTACACCAAATTAAGGCTAAGACCAAAGCCATTTTACGTAAATAAGTTGCATGTGAAGTTGTTGACGTGTCGTCACCAACTTCATTTAAATTGACTAGATAGGGTCACATCATGTCTATTAAAATTGATCATACCATCTTTGCCTGTGCATTGTACCCATTGCTTACTTGTGTGCCTTTTCCTTGCCGGTACTTTCCGTTAGCACCTGAGACCGCCGAGGAGACTTACGTGGAGATTTCCAACACCGAGCCCGAGGACCCTGCTGCGTCTGCTTCGACGACCGATTACCCAGGCAAGGGGAAGATTTATACCATTACTTGATACCGTTCTGCCTACCTGCCTAGCTGTATCCTAGAACGGTTGTTTGATCCTATCCACCTTGCTTGCCTTAATCAAAACCAAAACAGCTATGATCCCCACATCCCATTAAAACATTGTGTTGCTAAGTTACCGCTACTCGCCCATTGCTTAGTATGAGTAGGAAAACTTGCTGCTTACCCTATGCTTTGGTTTGGGATATCATGTTATCTAAAGAAGTTGGTTGATATTTATTATTATTATGAAGCTAATTTATACTTGACGAAAGATGGGAGACCAGGCTGTTCCCGCCAGGTGTTTTGTTCCATTTGAGTCACCTAGGTCCCGAGTTCCGGGTATTGTGTTTCTTGACGAGCGTGCCTAATCGTGTGTGGGATTCTATGGGGTCCCCTTGTCTTACCTACCTAGCTTCATACAGTTCTAGTGGTGGCCCGAGCTGATTTTACTATTTGCAATGTGTGTGTGCTGGTGGTACCCGAGTTGTTTACAAACCACCTTGGGCCAGGAGGACTTGTTCCTTGGCTGGCCCACTTTGTCCGACTGAGGACCCGGTGTCCCATGTGTGATTAACCGGGTATCCAAACCTGCGACAGACGGTAGAGGCCGATTCGATAGCGCGGCCGGCTTTTGAGTTGGGTGTCGACTCACCGGGGGCCACCCGGAGTTGTGTGTTGTTAGTTAGAGGGACTCTGACGTTCCGGAGTTTCAGGCGTTTACCTAGCCATGTGGAAACCGGGCGTACATGCGAAGCCTATGATGGGCAGTTGGTACACCCCTGCAGGGTTAAATCTTTTCGAAAAGCCGTGTTCGCGGTTATGGACGACTTGAGACCTACTCCTTGTTCATAGTATAACATCAATTTGAATCATAATTAAAACTTGCCTACCGTGTGAGTGCCTTGGCTTCTTTTCTTCGTCCAGGGGGACCGAGAGAAGATCCAGGTGGTGTTATGTTTGACATAAGTAGGTGGTTAGCAGACTTACGACGCGATGTCACGTGTATTCATGGATCTTACCTCTACTCTAATAGAACGATAGCCACCATATATGCTAGTGCGGCTGCAACCTTTACCTTTATCTTGTCTTACCGTAGGAAGTTAGTTATCCTGTAATGACATAATCTCACCCCTGTTTTCCTTTTGTGTTTTTACTGTTTTGCCTGATCGGCCGCTGCAGTGGATTACTACCTCGACCCGAGCACTGGGCGATACTTCGTGGAGGTGCCCCCGGAGGATGACGATGAGGACGACCTCGTTCAGTAGATCCTATAGTTGGGCTTCGACGATCCGTGGGTGGACTCTTTATGTGCAGCCCTCTCTAGGGCAATTTGGATCTTGACCGTACTCGGTCGTGTTTGTCTTCCGCTTGTTGCATGATATTCTGTTGGGTCCACGGACCTCTGAGATGATGTAATAAATTCCATTGGTGATGTATGCCCTGGACTCTATATATTTATGTCTTAGAGTTAAGTTCATTGTTCATATACCTGTTGTCGATAATCCGGGAATGACACGAGTGCGAGTGTCGTGAGTCGGTGGCTCTTTATGCGCTACTAACTTGAGCGGGACGCGAAAGCGACTAACTCGAGTTAGCACCGCATCGGGGGCCTTACAACTTGGTATCAGAGCAGGACTGACTGTAGGACCCCTTACTGGCCGAAGTTGAGTCTAGAAACTATTTTGTAGTTATTAAGGAAAAATCGGAGAGTAGGAACTCTTTCTTTTTCTTCTTACCCCACCCTCCCACCCCTTTTTCCATGAGGAAGTGAAACGTTGTTTTCTCTCTGCAACTTATCCCCTTTCAAAATAAATCTAGGTTCTCGTTTACATGAGGCTCCGATTCCTCTATAATTCCTTGCTAGCGACGATAAGGGTTGGCGTACGTTGAGAACACTGAGCCGCCACTTGGGGTTGACTGCTCCACCTCGCTTATGGCGTACCTCAGGTGAAACTCCTATACAGGGATGGTTGGCATCCTCCGGATGTGGTTCCTCCCCCTATAGGAGACCTCTTCGGCGGGCCGCTCAGGGAAGATGTCTCAACGTTCAGGTCTTCAACCACTCGTATATATTGTTGTGTGCTCGCTAGCAGATTATTATCTTGGATTCGGATGATCTCGGTTTGGGGATTCCAGTAGCACCTAGATTTCTACTTTCTGGGTTAAACTTGGTGGAATTTCAGCCTTCGGCTTTCTCATACCTTGTGAGGAAGTTTTGTTGTCAATATTGCCTTATCTTCTAGTTACTTCAATGTTTCAACCATGTTCTCATAAGTGTTCCTGTATACAGGATGCCAAGAGTGAACATGCCGCCGCCAGAGAACCCTCTACTTGGGGAGGCTGTGACCGCAGTGGCTCAGGGCACAACTACGATCTTACAAATGCTGCAGAACCAGACTGCCCAGAGGAACGAGCAACCACAGTACACCACACTGCAGCAGTTCCTTGCTATCAACCCCCCCAGGTTCTCCGAGGCACGAGACCCGCTGGAGGCGGATGACTGGATCGCAGAGATCAAGAAGCACTTCAATGCAAACACCGTCAGACCAGTCGACTACGTCACCTTCGCCTCCTTCCAGCTTCAGGGTGCAGCAGCCAGCTGGTACGATACCTACAAGGCCAACAAGGGCGATGCTATCATCACGTGGGCAGATTTCGTCGCAGACTTCAGAGCAGCACATATTCCGAGTGGCTTGATGGACAGGAAGCGTGAGGAGTTCTTGGCTCTGAGACAGGGTGACAGGTCAGTTCAGGAGTACAACCTGGCCTTCGTCAGGCTCGCCAGGTACGCTCCAGAGGAGGTCAGCACAGAGGCTAAGAAGATAGCCAGGTTTCGTGGGGGTCTCAGCACAGAGATCAAGTACGCGCTCACTCATTGCAGCCCCACGCTGTTCTCACAGTTCGTGGATCAGGCTATCCGCCAGGAGTCAGCCAGAGCAGAGTGGGATGCAGACAGGAAGCGCCAGCGAGAGCACAGTTCCGCAGTGATGGTCCACAAGAAGGCAAAGACGTGGGTCACAGAGGCACCACCACAGAGGCAGCAGTACCAGCATAGGGGGGCAGTTGTCCGCACTTTTGCCCGCCATCCCGTCCCAGTTCAGCAAGGGCCTCGCTCTACACCACCACACGCGAGGCCACCCAGGTCGCAGCAGCAGCCCAGGCCGGGCGTGATCTGCTACAAGTGCAGAGAGCCAGGGCACATGTCTCCCAACTGCACCGATCCGCGCTTTGCTCGGCTCCCACCGCCTCCACCTCGCTCTACTCCGAGCACTGCGATGGTGAAGGAACAACCACTTGCAGTTCGGGTGAACAACGTGATGCTCACAGATGCTCAACAGTCTTCAGAGATCGTTCTTGGTAGGTTACTTGTATGTTCAGTTCCCGCGACAGTTCTGTTCGATTCCGGAGCTTCTCATTCATTCATATCCAATGCCTTTGCTATGTCACTTGACCTTCCGAGAGAGCAGTTTCCTAGACCGCTCTCAGTTTGTTCTCCGGGCTCTAGAGTGGAGTCTTCCAGGCTTGTTCCAGATGTGGACATCCGTATTCAGGGCGTTGTGTTCACAGCATCCCTGATAGTCTTGCCTCGTTCCGACATTGATGTCATTTTGGGCATGGATTGGCTTGTGCAGCACAAGGCCAATATTGATTGCCCAACCATATCAGTGAAGTTGACTCATGATTCAGGTGCAGAAGTCTTGTACACTTGTGGCTCTATGACAGGACCAGCACATTTGTACGCTTTGAATGCAGGAGTTGCACCTTTGCTCCAAGAGGTCAGAGTTGTCTGTGAGTTCCCAGACGTCTTTCCGGAGGAGTTGCCAGGAATTCCCCCAGTTCGAGCTATTGAGTTTGTTATTGAGCTAGAGCCTGGTACCCAGCCGATTTCTCGGCATCCATACAAGATGTGTTCGAAGGAGTTGATTGAGCTCAAGAAGCAGTTGACAGAGTTGGAGGCAGGTGGTTTTATCCGCGCGAGCACTTCCCCTTGGGGTGCACCAGCTTTGTTTGTCCAGAAGAAGGATGGGACTAGCCGCTTGGTCCAGGACTATCGCGGTATCAACAAGAAGACCATCAAGAACAAGTACCCTTTACCCCGCATCAATGATCTGTTCGAACAGTTGAATGGGGCTAAGGTGTTTTCCAAGCTTGACTTGAGGATGGGGTATCACCAAATCCGTGTTCGTGAAGAGGACATTCCCAAGACCGCGTTCAGCACATGTTATGGGCTGTATGAGTTCACGGTCATGACTTTCAGGTTCTCCAATTCCCCTCCAACATTCATGAGAGTTATGAACTTTTTGTTCCAAGAATGGCTTGATGTGTTCGTGATCCTCTACCTCGACGACATTCTTGTCTATTCCAATTCAGAGGCTGAACATGAGGAACATTTGCGCTTGGTGCTGCAGAAGTTGAGAGAGCACCGGTACTACGCCAAGTTCTCCAAGTGTGAGTTTTGGATGGACAAGGTCAATTTTCTGGGCCATGTCATCTCCGCTGAGGGAATTGCGGTTGACCCAGAGCGAGTCAGCACTATTCAAGAGTGGGCTCCGCCGAAGAATGTGAAGAAGCTAAGGAGTTTTATCGGCCTTGCCAGTTATTGCAGGAGGTTTGTGCAGAATTTCTCCAAAATAGCAAAGCCAATGACTGAATTATTGTGCAAGGACAAACGGTACACTTGGTCACCAGCTTGCCAATCAGCCTTCGAGGAGTTGAAAGAGAAGTTGACCACATCTCCAATTCTCACGCCGCCAGATGAGTCACAACCTTTTCAGGTGTTTTGTGATGCTTCCTTGCAAGGGCTGGGCGGAGTTTTGATGCAAGGAAGGAATATTGTGGCTTATACCTCATGACAGTTGAAGACAAGTGAGAGGAATTATCCCACGCACGACTTGGAGCTTGCAGCAGTTGTGCACGCTTTGGTCACTTGGTGACACCTCCTCTTAGGGAGGAAGGTGGATGTGTTCACCGATCACAAGAGTCTGAAGTACTTGTTCACTCAGCCAAATCTGAACTTGAGGCAAAGAATATGGCTTGAAACCATTACTGAGTACACATTTGATATTCAGTACACACCTGGGAAGGCGAATGTCATAGATGATGCGCTGAGCCGCAAGGGCGATTGCAATAATATCCAGGTGCAGAAGATCCACCCTGATTTGTGTGAGTCCTTTCGTAGGCTCAATCTCGAGCTAGTTCCAGCAGGCTATCTTTCCAACCTGGTGGTAGAGCCCACTATCCGTGAGAAGATTCGTGAAGCCCAGTCTGGCAGCTCAATGATACAAAAGATCAAGCAGGGTATTGCCGCCTCAGTTCCAAAGTACGGTTGCTTTTCAGTGCATAATGACGGCACCGTGTTGTTCGAAGAGCGAGTTGTTGTTCCCAAGGAGGGAGATCTCAGAGAGGTCATCATGAAGGAGCCCATTATTCAAAGCTGTCCATTCACCCTGGCAGTACAAAGATGTATCAAGATCTCAAGCAAAGCTTTTGGTGGACTCGTATGAAGCGGGATGTTGCCTGTTATATGTCTCAGTGTGATGTGTGCAGGAGAGTGAAGGCACAACACCAGAAGCCTGTAGGTTTGCTTCATCCACTTGAGATTCCGGAGTGGAAATGGGATCATATAGAGATGGATTTCATCACAGGCTTCCCCTTGTCGCAGAAGAAGCACAATGCCATCTTTGTTGTCATTGACAATCTTTCCAAAGTTGCCCACTTCTTTCCAGTGAAGGACTCCATTTCAGCAGCTCAGTTGGCGGATTTGTACACCGCAAGAGTTGTATCTTTGCATGGCGTTCCCAAGAAGATCAGTTCTGATAGAGGCAGCCTTTTCACCTCTAAGTTCTGGCAGGCCTTTCAAAAGGCGTTTGGTACGACAGTGTTGTTCAGTACCGCTTATCACCCTCAGACAAGTGGGCAAGTCGAGCGCGTGAACCAAATCCTCGAGGACATGCTTCGGGCATGTGTCATCTCCTTTGGCATGAAGTGGGAAGAATGCTTGCTGTATGCTGAGTTCTCTTACAACAACAGCTATCAGGCAAGTCTGCAGGCAGCGCCGTTTGAAGTCTTGTATGGCCACAAGTGCAGGACACCAATGAACTGGTCCGAAACAGGTGAGAGGCAGCTGTTCGGTCCAGATGTGATCCAAGAGGCAGAGGACAGAGTGAAGATTGTTCGAGAGCACCTAAAGGCAGCACAGTCTTGGCAGAAGGCCTATTATGACAAAAGGCACCGTGGCATAGCGTTCCAGGTTGGTGATTGGGCGTACCTGAGAGTGTCTCCGTTGAGGGGAACTCACCGCTTTGGCATCAAAGGAAAGCTCGCTCCAAGATTTGTCGGACCTTTCTGCATCCTTGAGACTAGAGGACCTCTTGCCTTTCGACTCGAGCTCCCAGAGAGTCTGTCCATGGTGCATGACGTGTTCCATGTGTCCCAGCTAAAGCAGTACTTCAAGCAGCCAGAGCAGGCTGTTGACTTGGGCAAGATACAGCTGAGTGCGGATCTTTCCTACTCAGAGCGTCCAGTCCGTGTTCTTGAGACGTCCGAGCGCAAGACGCGCAACAAGACCATCAAGTTCATGAAGGTTCAACGGTCACATCATTCGGAGAAGGAAGCAACGTGGGAGCGTGAAGATCATCTCCCTTCTAAGTATCCTGAGTTGTTTCAGGCTTAGATCTCGGGACGAGATCCTGTGTTGGTGGGGGAGTGCTGTAACAACCCATTTGCAATAATAACCAATCACCATGAGATTGTACCTTGTCTGTGACTTTGTAACTTGGCATGATGCTAAAGATTTAAATTTCATGTGGTGATTTAAATTTGCATTGGGATTGGAGCCCATTTGGTTTGTTTGAGTTTGCATCCAAAGTGGTTCAAGAAGGGTGTTTGAAGAATTTTAAATTTTGCATGCATGCTCTCCTTGACCCCAAACTTGGCATAGCCAATTCCTTGCCCTCCCCAAGCTTTTTAAAAGCCTTGCAACATTTTTTCCAACTTCAAAAATGTGGCCCACAGTTCAATGTGATTTGAATTTTCAAAAAGGGACCCACATTTTAGTTGCTCCAAAATTGGCCAAACCAATTTTAGAAAATGGAGAATATTCCAAGGTTTCCAAAACATATTTTTATATGTTTTTCTCTTTTGTGGATTGGCCACAAAAACTCTTGGGAATTTCTGCAATTTACTTAATGGAAAAACCCCTTTTCTTTTTCTCTGGAGGCAGTCCAGCAGGCCGGCCCATCTGGGCCTCCCCTTGCCCGCAGCCCACCTGTGCCTCCGCCAGCGAAGCGGTACGCAGGACGATCCCTGGCCGCCCGATCAGTATCCGAGGGAGGGGACGCATCGCCTTTCCACCGTGGAGAGGTCCCCTCCCCCTCTTCTCTCACACCGGCGGGCAGGCATCGACGTCGACGCCTGCCGACGTGGCTGGGAGGCCGCCCCTCCATATAAGCCGAGCTCCCGAGCCCCCAGGACCCCCTAGGGTTCCATTTCCCCACTCGTTCCTCCTCGCCGCCGCCGGGTTCGTTCCCGTTCTTCTCCCCTGTTTCCGCCATGGCCGCCGGGATATTCTTCCAATTCGTCGCCGTCGTTTGATCCCGCCGTCCTTGCTTTGCTCGTCGTCGTCCTGGTGACCCCATGTGCGCGTTTTTCCCTGCAGGAACGCGCTAGGAGGAGCCGGACGTCCCCAAGCCGTGGATCCCGCCTCGGCTCAGTCGTCTTCCCCGTCAACGGCTGCGTCCTCTACTACCTCTACGCCGAGCTCAGGGTCGCCTCCAGCAACCCCTAGGTGAGCCTCAGCTAGTGCCCTTCCCTGTAGCGCACGAACGCGTAGCCGAGTCGTCGTGCTCTTTCATTCCCCGCCGTAGACGTTGCCGCCGTGCAATCCGTGGCCGTCGTGCTCGTGGCGTGCCTCGGACATGTTCGTGCGTGCCCTGGCTGCATGGCGTTCACTTTTTTGGCACGCGAGTGGTCGCCTTTGGCCCTTTTGCGTTGCGCGTCGCCGGAGTCTGAATTTGTGCAGTAGCCGCAGCGCCACCGTGAAGTTCAGTTGAGCGTAGCCTCGCCGTAGTTGAGCTAGGGCTCCAACCTGGGGTGTCGATCTGCAGAGGAGTGTCCCAGCTCGGTGTAGCACCTCTTGGCGCGGCCAGAATCGCACTGTGCTCGCCGCTAGCCTCGCCCGAAGTTCGCCGGATTGCGCCGCTGTCCTGTGTCTTCAGAGCAGGTCACCGCCCTTCTGAATCTTCGTTGATTCCGGCGAGCAGCAAGCGAGTTGGAGGCAGTGCAAGCGCCCAGAGGTAGAGGGAAGTCCCCTCTCGGGTTCCCATGTCGGGACTCGCCGGGAGGTGGCCGGAGCGCGACGTGGTGCTCGCCGGAAGGGCAGCTCGCGTCGGGTTCAGAAGGCGCCTGTTTTTCGTCAGGCCGCAGGTGTCGCGAGCTCAGAAGCAGGGGCTGTCGCCTGGGCCTGGAGGAGTAGAAAGGCCGTGGGCTTGGCCCCTTTTTCCTTTTGTTTTGTTTTTTTTTCTTTTCTGTCTCAGCCGAGCTGGGCCGTGGAGAAGAGAGGGAGAGCTGGGCCTTTTCGCCGAAGCCAGCCCATGTGGGGTCTGGGCCCCTTTTCCTTTTATTTCCTTATTCATTTCTTTTCTGTTTAATTGAAGTTTGAATTATTTTCAAATTCAAATCTGTTTTGAACTTCCATTTCATTTGGGGGAATCCCATATTTTTTTTGGGGTAGTTTGACCCACTGATCTCAATGGTGAGGTCAACTTTGCACCTTGCCCCCTCTATCTTTTGGAGTGTGGTAATTTTGCAAATAGCCCCCTCAATCTTTTGTTTTTGACAAGTGATCCCCAAAATTCAAATATGGCCATGCCATATATGACTTTGGGGTACTTTTCTCCAAGGTTTTGCATGGTGATAATGGTTTGTCCATTTGAGCCTTTTTCAAAATGCCTCTAGTGCAACTTTGCACTCAGTCCCCTGAAATTCATTTGAAGTTGCAACTGTGTTTGCAAATTCAAATGGGACCATATCATATATGGTTTTGGGGTAGACTTTTGCAAGGTTTGCGATGGTATGCCCATCTGATGTTTTGTGTAACCCAAGTGGACAAGGTGTGACCACCTTAACCAGGATCAACCTGACTTTTCCCTTCCTGACATCATTCCAACTTCAGTGCATGTTGGAATGTTGTTCATCTGATCCTTCAAGCTTTTGTTTCATGTGATCTTCAATCTTTGCATCAAAACCCAGCCCCTATCATATTGTCATATGCAATGTGGCTGGGTTCCTTTCTTCTGTTGCACCTTTCCGATGTCAAGTTCGTCGACATCTCTTCGTCTCCGAAATCGATGTTTTACTTTCACGTTGTAATTATTTTTTTCTGTTAATTGCATCGCTGATCATGTCATGTTGCCATGTTACTTACACCAGATTAAGGCTAAGACCAAAGCCATTTTACGTAAACAAGTTGCATGTGAAGTTGTTGACGTGTCGTCACCACCTTCATTTAAATTGACTAGATAGGGTCACATCATGTCTATTAAAATTGATCATACCATCTTTGCCTGTGCATTGTACCCATTGCTTACTTGTGTGCCTTTTCCTTGCCGGTACTTTACGTTAGCACCTGAGACCGCCGAGTAGACTTACGTGGAGATTTCCCACATCGAGCCCGAGGACCCTGCTGCGTCTGCTTCGACGACCGATTACCCAGGCAAGGGGAAGATTTATACCATTACTTGATACCTTTCTGCCTACCTGCCTAGCTGTAGCCATATTGCTTGCCTTAATCAAAACAAAAACAGCCATGATCCCCACATCCCAGCAAAACATTGTGTTTCTAAGTTACCGCTGCTCGGCCATTGCTTAGTATGAGTAGGAAAACTTGCTACTTACCCTATGCTTTGGTTTGGGATATCATGTTATCTAAAGAAGTTGGTTGATATTTATTATTATGATGATGCTAATTTATACTTGACGAAATATGGGAGACCAGGCTGTTCCCGCCAGGTGTTTTGTTCCATTTGAGTCACCTAGGTCCCGTGTTCTGGGTATTGTGTTTCTTGACGAGCGTGCCTAATCGTGTGTGGGATTCTATGGGGTCCCCTTGTCTTACCTACCTAGCTTCATACAGTTCTAGTGGTGGCCGGTGCTGATTTTACTATTTGCAATGTGTGTGTGCTGGTGGTACCCCAGTTGTTTAGAAACCACCTTGGGCCAGGAGGACTTGTTCCTTGGCTGGCCCACTTTGTCCGGCTGAGTACCCGGTGTCCCATGTGTGATTAACCGGGTATCCAAACCCGCGACAGACGGTAGAGGCCGATTCGAGAGCGCGGTCGGCTTTTGAGTTGGGTGTCGACTCACCGGGGGCCACCCGGAGTTGTGTGTTGTTATTTAGAGGGACTCTGACGTTCCGGAGTTTCAGGCGTTTACCTAGCCAAGTGAAAACCGGGCGTACATGCGAAGCCTATGATGGGCATTTGGTACACCCCTGCAGGGTTAAATCTTTTCGAAAAGCCATGTCCGCGGTTATGGACGACTTGAGACCTACTCCTTGTTCATAGTATAACATCAATTTGAATCATAATTAAAACTTGCCTACCGTGTGAGTTCCTTGGCTGCTTTTCTTCGTCCAGGGGTACCGAGAGAAGATCCAGGTGGTGTTATGTTTGACGTAAGTAGGTGGTTAGCAGACTTACGACGCGATGTCACGTGTATTCATGGATCTTACCTCTACTCTAATAGAACGATAGCCACCATATATGCTAGTGCGTCCGCAACCTTTACCTTTATCTTGTCTTACCGTAGGAAGTTAGTTATCTTGTAATGACATAATCTCACCCCTTTTTTCCTTTTGTGTTTTTACTGTTTTGCCTGATCGGCCGCTGCAGTGGATTACTACCTCGACCCGAGCACTGGGCGATACTTCGTGGAGGTGCCCCCGGAGGATGACGATGAGGACGACCTCGTTCAGTAGATCCTATAGTTGGGCTTCGACGATCCGTGGGTGGACTCTTTATGTGCAGCCCTCTCTAGGGCAATTTGGATCTTGACCGTACTCGGTCGTGTTTGTCTTCCGCTTGTTGCATGATATTCTGTTGGGTCCACGGACCTCTGAGATGTTGTAATAAATTCCAGTGGCGATGTATGCCCTGGACTCTATATATTTATGTCTTAGATTTAAGTTCATTGTTCATATACCTGTTGTCGATAATCTGGCAGCAACACGAGTGCGAGTGTCGTGAGTCGGTGGCTCTTTATGCGCTACTAACTTGAGCGGGACGCGAAAGTGACTAACTCGAGTTAGCACTGCATCGGGGGCCTTACAGTAAGCACTCCACAACCATTAAGGATCTTGAAATATTCCTCGCCGAGAAAAAGGATAACTGTGTTCTCCTTGAGCGGAAGGTTGACTTTGAGGAGGCTCGCAGTTATAATTTGTGCAAAGTTGTCCAAACAACAAATGATTTAAATGTCAGTACCCCAACTTGGGTAAGTGCTAGGATTTGTTTATGCCCTTTGAATCATGAAGAAATTTCAAAAATATTCAAAAATGGGGAAAAAGAAAAGCCCTAAAGAATTTAATTAAATGGCCAGACAAAAATTTCTTCCAAAAAACTCCTCTGGTATTTTTGAAAAGTCTTATAAATGTGCATGATCACATAAAAAGTGAAGTGGGTCCCACTGCATGCACCAAGATTTGTCAAAAATTCCAAATAGGGCTTGGAAATTAATTAAATACCCTATTTGACTTGAAATTCAAATTATTTGAATTTCAAAAATCCCCAAACTTTATAAGTGGCTAGCAATATGCATTACAAGTCCACATAAAAGTTTTGGGCATTTTATAAATTGCCTAGGTATTTAATTACTAGGGCAAAGCAAATTAACAGAAAAGAAAATTAAAAGAAATAAACAAAAGGGGCTTTACCTGGGCATCTCACCCAACTCATCCCCCCCAGCCCGCCAGGCGGTCCAGCCCACCTCCCTTTTTGTCTTCTTCTTCAACCAGCTCGGTGTCGAGCTGGGAGAGCACGGCGAAGACACCGTGGCCGCCGAGAGGCTTCTAGGCCCTCCCCTGCCCTCTCTTGGCGCCACGCAGCAGCCGGAAGCCCCCTGATTCCTTTCCCCCTCTCGGAGCTCGCTTCCCTCATCTCCCCTCGCCGTTTTCTTCGCCGCCCGAAGCTCACGCCAGAGCACGCCGCCGCGCCAGCGTAGCCATCGACGCCGAGAAGCCGAGCCACCGTGTCCAGAAGCATTGGCGTCGCCGTCTTCGCCGTATCGCGCATCCAATCGAGCCCCAGAGCCTCTGGAGCAGACGTCGCCTTCGATTCCCCACCGCCGGCTGCCATCGACTCCGGCGAGAAATTACTCACCGCCGAGCCCCCTTCGACCTCTTCATCGTTGCCATCGAGCTCCGGTGAGCTTTGCGCTCTGTTTCCCCCTCCACGTTCTTCTTTTCGAGCCGCGTATCGCCATCTCTCCGTGGACAAAGACCGGCCGCCGCGCCCTTCGTCGTAGCCATGGACCGGGACCTCCCCGTGGCGCCCCAGTCGCTCTAGCAGATGCGCGTGGTCGCGAGCTACACGCCCGTGCCTCCAGTTTCCTTCCCCGTGCCCTGAAACGTGTTTCCGGCGAAGCTCCGGCAAGCACAGTGTTGCCGGCGACAACCCCGCCATTAGGGCTAAGCTAACCACACCACTAATCCCCCCCTAATAGACACAGATAGTGGGCCCAGGCCCTTAATCTAATTACAGATTAAATCAAACGGAGGGGATTAACCCCTGTGAGGCTGGCAGGGCTGGCCCACGGGTCAGACCCCCCCCACGTCATGCTTACGCAAGCATGACACAGTAATTCGATAAATGATTTAATTTAATTCCAGAAATTACAGAAAATAGTTTAAACTTAAAAAATTCATAGAAAATTCATATTAACTCAAAATTAAACAAATAATATATGAAAAATTATCAAAAAAATGCAAGGATTATGAATATGCAACTTGTTTCGATGTTTGACCATTTTAAAATGGGTGAACAGTAGCAAACATGCATATGGCATAATTTGAATTTGAATTTGGAGTTTGAATTTGCAAATTTTTTGCAATACACTTCAATTAAATGGAATGTGCCACAAACCAGTACCCTATACCTCATGTCACAACATTAACATGTGCTTGAGCATTGTACTTTATTTGTGTCCCCCTTTGTTGATGATTGTTCCGGTAACAGTGTTTCCGAGACGGAGGTCACCCCCGAAGCAGAAGAACGTTAAACCCGTGTATCGTCAGCAAGGCAAGCAAACCCCGTTGATCATGTCTATAAAATCCTAATTCCCTCTCAATCTCGCTTATGCATGTTTAGGAGATCACCTTGTTATCGATTCTACCGCATAGTTGAACCCATATCCGATGCATGACCTATCATCTTGTCACAGTAGTAAGCAAACCACAATCCTAGCTGACATAGGAGTTGATTGATATCATGTGGCCCCTGCAATTGTTAAATCTTATTGCATGCTTAGAGTTTACAATGAGGATGCTTTTGATGTGAGTCGTCATGATAGTGAACATGGTGTGATGAAAGTGAAACTGTGTTGGTGAATCTACCCTAATACAAGGTGAATGATGAGAGGTTGTGTAGGAGTACACAGTGGGTTGTCTCGTTGAACACCGCCTTAAGCCCGAGTTCTTGTATGGTAATCCGAGACAAAGAGTATAACCACACATTGGGCTCACTGACCCCTCTCGACCTAGTAACTCACCCCGATCCAAGTCCAGGAGTCACACCTAGTTCGGGTTTTCCATTCGGCATATGCATAGAAAGATAAAGGAAATGAAATGTGGCATTCATGGTAGGGCTTGTAGAACATGTCTTGTCAAGCGGAGAACCATCCGTCGAGGTGGGCTTGTCAGTCGTGCCTACATGGTTTGAGTCCTGATTGGAAGCTCGGCCGGAACTCCAGTTAGGTTTGGAACTCAGACAGTTGACTCATTGGACTAGAACGGAGCTGTGGGCGAAGTGTTGGGGTGAACATCCTCGCCGACAACCCTTGAATGGTGCCGAGACCTGGCGGTAACTGATGGTCATGTGTGTGTAGCGGTACACCCCTGCAGGGTTAACAAAACTATTCGAATAGTCGCGTCCGCGGTCATGGACTACTTGGAAAGTTGTGCCTGATTATTAGACAACTTGAATGGATACTCTAAAACTCGCAAGATAAGTGTGAGTGCTATGGTGTGCTCCTCATGGGGAAGTCGAGGGAGTAACCATAGTGGTGTATTGGTTGGAGACTTGGTAGTGGACTCGTGTATGCTTCTTACCTCAAGTCTGGTACTCGTAGTACAGGACTAGCCAAGTCAAAGCTGGCACTTCTGCATGTTGAAACCCCACCTCCCTTTACCTTGAAACTTGAGCATAAGTAGTTTAATTCTGATGTAAGTCTTGCTGAGTACGACTTTGTAGTCACATTTGCTTATTCTATGTTTTAGATGAGAACCCGGACCCCGATGGAGTCACCTTCGTGAAGCTCGACGTTGACTAAGTTAGTATAGTCCCAAATAGTACTCTGGTCCCTCGTGGAAGGGCATGTATGTTGAACAAGGCTTCTCTAAGCCATTTGTTAAACTTGTCTGTACTCAGACCTAATTTTCTTTCGTTGTATGATGTAATGTTGATCACAGACATGTGATCTTTGTATGCTCTATGTGTAAGTCAATAAAGATACATTTTGTAGAGTTATGTGATGATACCTGCTGTTCATACTAGGCATGTGTGTTGCGTGTATGTTTATAACATGCATGTCTTAGTATGGGTTTTCGAGACCTTAGTTGTGATCTAGCTGGCGGTCTTTTATACACCAAGTGGCCCTTAGATGTGCGCAGCTTGGGGCATCGCGATGCGATTGCTCGTGACTCTGTCACGTGCACACTTTGTTGTATGATCGAGCCCGCCCAAGACCCCGACTAAGTGATCGGGCTGGAGTCTGTTTATGTAAGGGTTATGATTCAATCGATAACATGGTTGAGGCGACTTGTCTATGAGTATGGGATTTCGCCACCCATAATCATTTAGAATTGTGAGCGGGCGATGAGGACCCATCTCAGTTGATCATCCGGCCTGGATGGGATGCCCCTCACGTACGATGCTTTTCGAGAGTGTTCTGTGCTTGGCCTTGTCTGCTTAGACAAGTGGGTACGGCTCTCGGCTCTCCATGTGATTGAGTTGTGATCGGAATTACATACGCATATTACGGGTCCCGACATTAAATGACAAACATGTTGTGATATGGGGTGGCCCAATCTTCTCAGTAAGCGGACGGTGAATATGAGGGTGATGATAGATAACTTGTATGTAGCCGATGAAGTCTCCTCGCTAGATCCCTGTTGCCAATGCGACAGCTCTCTACCCTTTGGATATTCACAACTTCACACACTTGCGCAACGTAGCTGTCGACCACGAGATGGTAATTTGCAATCTACTAATTCCCAGTGGAACAACAGATCCCACATAACTTGCAGTAGCAATACTTCAGATCGATACGAATTGAAGTATATGATTCAAGATGAAAGCTTGGAGCTATTCTCAAGAACTAGGGTTTATCTAAACGTGGTCTAACCTAAAAACTCGTAGGGGGTCCTATATTTATAAGCTAGGGTGTCCAAACGGGGATACATGGGCCGCAGCCCTTAATTCTGCGCGCAGGCATCAGGCAGGTCGGACGGTCTGACCTGTAACTCGGACGGTCCGGCCTCAGGACGGACGGTCCGACCTGTTACTCAGACGGTCCGAGCTAAGCAGTAAATGCTACTGATGTTTGGCGTCGTAAGTCGGACGGTCCGGCTTGATACTCGGACGGTCCGGGCTGGGGTCGGACGGTCCGACATGAAGTCCGGACGGTCCGACTTTGCCAGTAATTCCACTGATCTTCGGAGGCATATTTCGGACGGTCCGCCTTGATGTCCGGACGTCCGGCCTGGTGTCCCGGACGGTCCGACTTGCAATCCGGTCGTCCGACGCCTTTAGCAATTCCTCCTTTTGCTTCATCTTCGTGCAACTCTCTCCTCGTGCAACTTGCCCTTGTTCCTTCTCTTCCTCTTGTATAACTCCTTGGTACCTGATAACACATATATACGAGGACTTAGGCAGTATAAAATCCTCACGAAGTAAAACATCGGATTCTATGAGGAATAAGTTCACCTGTTGTTCTAGTAGCTTTGCACGAGCTCTTGTAATAGGTCCAATTCTGATTTCATTGGACTTAATCATAATTGGTTCTCCATTAGGTTTTGGAGGTGCAAGGATAGTAGGGATGTCCTCATCATCTCCCCCCTTCAAAAGGCGTCGACCTCGACGCTCCAAGGTCATCTCCATCGTAGGGTGACAGATCAGCAACGTTGAAACTGTTGCTAGCACCTCCAAACTCAGCAATTGGTATATCAATCGAGTAGGCATTGTCATTGATCTTGGCTAACACTTTGTAAGGACCAGCACCACGTGGCTTCAACTTAGAATTCCGCATCTCTGGAAACCCGTCCTTGCGCAAATGCTCCCAATACTTATCTCCAGGCTGAAAAAGAACTTCCTTCCGTGACTGGTTCCGTGCAGCACCAACGTTCTTGCCTTGCTTCTCAATAGCCTCTCGAGTTTTCTCATGAATCTGCTTCACATAATCTGCTCTTTTGGATGCCTCCATATTAACTCTTTCCTGCAATGGAAGAGGCAACAAATCAAATGGCGTAATAGGCTTAAAACCATACACCACCTCAAAAGGACAAAGCTGAGTAGTAGTGTGTACTGCCCTGTTATAAGAAAACTCAACATGTGGCAAACACTCCTCCCATTCACGCAGATTTTTCTTGATCATAGTGCGCAACAATTGTGACAATGTTCTATTCACCACCTCCGTTTGACCATCAGTTTGAGGATGACATGTAGTGCTGAACATCAACATTGTTCCTATCTTTCCCCAAAGTGTCTTCCAGAAGTAGCTCACAAATTTCACATCCCTGTCAGAAACAATTGTCTTGGGCACTCCATGCAAGCGTACAATCTCCCTGAAAAACAGATTATCAACATGCGACGGATCGTCGCTCTTGTGGCAAGCAATAAAGTGTGCCATCTTAGAAAATCTATCCACTACCACAAATATACTATCATGACCATGTTTAGTACGTGGCAATCCTAACACAAAATCCATACTAATATCTTCCCAAGGTGTGGTAGGAGCCGATAGTGGAGTATACAAACCATGAGGCTTCAACTTGGACTTTGATGTGTTGCATACAATGCAACGGCGAACAAACCTGTCCACATCACGCCTCATCCTGGGCCAATAAAAATGATCAGCAAGCATGAGTAGCGTCTTCTCACGCCCAAAATGACCCATCAAACCTCCAGCATGTGATTCCTGCAACAAGAGCAAACGCACAGACGATTCTGGAACACAAAGTTTGTTAGCACGAAACATAAATCTATCATGTATGTGGAACTTGTCCCATGCGTTTTGAAGCACACACAAACGATATGGTTCAGAAAAATCAGGATCAGTTGCATATAAATCACACAAGCTCTCTAAACCAGGAATTTTAACATCAAGATGTGTCAATAACATGTTCTTCCTAGATAGAGCATCAGCAACAACATTATCTTTCCCTTTCTTATGTTTAATGATGTAGGGAAAAGACTCAATGAACTCAACCCATTTAGCTAAGCGCCTATGAAAGTTAGATTGCGCCTTCAAGTATTTCAAATCTTCATGATCAGAATGTATGATAAATTCTTTGGGCCACAAATAATGTTGCCAAACCTCAAGAACTCGAACAAGTGCATACAATTCTTTGGCATAAACAGGGTAGTTCAATCTAGCACCAGAAAGTTTCTCGCTGAAATAAGCAATAGGTCTACCTTCTTGCATCAACACACCACCAATGCCTATACCACTAGCATCACATTCAACTTCAAATTGCTTAGAAAAATCAGGTAATGCAAGTAATGGTGCAGAAGTAAGTAAACGTTTCAACTCATCAAATGCAAGGTCTTGGGCAACACCCCAAACAAAAGGTACACCTTTCTTAGTCAATTCATTCAAAGGTGCAGCAAAAGTACTAAAGTCTTTCACAAAACGTCTATAAAAACCAGCAAGACCGTGAAAACTTCGTACTTGGCTAACATTCATGGGAATAGGCCAATTTTGAATTGCCTCAATTTTAGAAGAATCTACTTCTACCCCATGCTTAGAGACAACATATCCCAGAAATATGACCTTATCTTTTGCAAATGTGCACTTCTCAAGATTAGCATATAATTTAGCATCACGCAACACTTGCAAAACTTGTCTAATATGATCAGCATGCTCAAATTCAGTGCGGCTGTAAATAAGTATATCATCAAAATACACAACCACAAAACGACCAATAAACTCCCTCAAAACATGGTTCATTAATCTCATGAAAGCACTAGGAGCATTAGTAAGACCAAAAGGCATCACTAACCAGTCATATAAACCAAACTTAGTTTTGAAAGCAGTTTTCCATTCATCCCCTTCTTTCATCCTAATTTGATGGTATCCACTATGCAAATCAATTTTAGAGAAAATAGCAGCACCACTCAATTCATCAAGCATATCCTCTAAACATGGAATAGGATGGCGATATCGAATAGTGATATTATTTATAGCTCTACAATCTACGCACATACGCCATGTACCATCTTTCTTAGGAACCAAAATAAGAGGCACAACACAAGGGCTAAGACTGACACGAATATACCCTTTATCCAGAAGTGCTTGTACTTGTTGTTGAATCTCCTTCGTCTCTTGGGGATTGGTCCTGTATGGTGCCCGGTTGGGAAGTGTAGCACCCGGTATAAGATCAATTTGGTGCTCAATACCACGTAATGGTGGCAATCCCGCTGGTACCACCGCCGGAAACACATCATCAAATTCCTGCAAAACATTAGACACACCAGGAGAAAGAGGATGGTTATCGTTAGAAAGCAAGACCTCGCCTTTGTACATAAGCACAAGTGGCATGGCTGTAGGATCCTTACTAAATTCTCTCATGTCTTCTTTGGTGGCTAATATAAGCAAACTAGACTCTCTCGCACTTTTCGTTATAGGATCACGCACAACTATTACATTGTTCTCTCGTGTGGGTCCTAAATCAACCTCAACTTTCTGATGAGACTCATTCAAAATTTGCTATGGAGACATAGGATGGAGAGTAACTTTCTTGCCCTTGAACTCTAAGTGATATGTATTGGCTCGGCCATTGTGTTGCACATGGCGATCATATAACCACAGCCGACCCAATAGAAGATGGCAAACTGTCATAGGCACCACATCAAAATCAATGGAATCCTGGTATGGGCCTATCTCAAAATTCACGAGCACCATATGATTCACCTTCATATCACCACTGTCACTCAACCATTGGACATAATATGGATTTGGGTGAGGTAAGTATTTCAGATTCATCTTGGCACATAACTCCTTGCTTGCGAGGTTGCGGCAGCTACCTCCATCGATGATCACTTTGCAAGCTTTGTTGGGACCAACAAATTCCTTGGTCTGAAACAGATTACAGCGCTGAGAATCAGCATGTGGGTGCACAGTGAGAGCACGTTGTGACACAACAATAGTAGGAGCAGGAGACGGAAAAGCATCCATGCCTTCTTCACTGTTGTATCCATCGTCATCAAACGCAGCTGGGTCTTCATCATCACCGGTTTCATACTCGTTGGTTTCTTCATTAATGAACATGACCTTTCGGTTCGGGCAATCTCGCTTGAAGTGGCCCGGATTACCGCAAGAGTGACAAGTCATCTCGCGATTGCGAGTTGTAGACATGTTGGAGCCTGGACTAGTGGCAGGAGCAGCTGGCTTCTTGGCCATAGAACCATTGGAGGCTGGCTTGGAAACGGAAGAAGAAGCCCAAGTATTGGCAACAGAGTTCTCCATAGGCGCGGCAGACGATGTCCTTGGAGAAAATCTGTTAGATGATGTGTATTTGGCCTTCAATTGTGCCTCTTCTGCAAGCTGTGATTCAGCCTCCCTTGCAAGATGCAATAGATCATTCATATTATAGTATTGGTGATGCCGCACAATACTTTTGATGTTAAATTTCAGCCCATGGAGAAAACGTTGCATAGTCATCTCAACCTCTTCACGAACTCGCGCACGTTGCAGCAACATCTCCATCTCCATATAGTATGCATCAACGGACATAGTACCTTGCTTCAAATGTTGCAATTTATCAAAAATTGTCCGTAAGTAATTTGTGGGAACAAACCGAGCTTTCATGGTCGCCTTCATGTCACTCCATGTACGAATAGGTTGCCCATCGGTTTCTTGTATCTCAGTCAACACACTCTCCCACCAACGCAAGGCATAACCGTCAAACTCGGAAGAAGCAATCTTGATCTTCTTGTCCTCCGAATAATCATGCAAACGCCATAATTTTTCCATCTTAAGCTCCCATGTGAGGTACTCTTCACATCCGTGGAACCTTCAAATTTGGGGATGTTAAACTTGGGCTTGCTCAAGACATCTTCTTCCTGAATGGGTAGACGGCGCGCACCAAAGGCAAGGGGAGGTTGGCGAACCGGCCCTTGAGCACGCCCACGGCCTTGATTGCCCCTCAAATCAGCATTGTCGCCATGGACACTACCATCATCTTCCTGAGCGTCAGGTTGGCGTTGTACAATAGCTGCTTGTATGCCAGTGACAGATGTTGTCATGTGCTGTAGGCTCTGTTGTATAGCAGCAAGTTGTTGTTGCATAGTGGTGACTGCAGCTTCAGTCGCGTCCACTTTCAGTTGGACCGCTTGAACATTTGTATCAATCGCATCAGCGGATTTAGTGATCATCCCAGTCAAGTGATCACGGAGACCTTCATATGCCTCCCATGTAACTGGCGCATCCTTGTCCTGTTTCTGTGTCACATCAAAACCACTTTGAGACATGATTAGTAGGTTAGTGCACTAAATAAAAATCTTTTGGTGGACACTCACAACTCACTCAAAACTGACAAGAAAAGGTGAATCTTACCGTTCCAAAGTGAATAGTAATGCGTACCCGCTCGGATGGAGGACTAGTGCACGGATGTGATGAAGTGAATACCCGGGTATAAGAAACCGTCACACGATAAAATAGAATTATGTAGTGGAGCTATAGGTATGGATCCCTATCTACACCAATTCACAAATCCTAGTGCTGATCGTATGCCAAGAATTTCTACGGGAACACACGCGGTGGAGAACAATGGGGCAAAATAAATTATGAAATTGAGCGCACAATATGTGTGGCGGAGTAATTAATGCTCGTGTTACAATTGCACAAGAGAGAAAATTCTAGCAAAAGCTCAAAGTGTACAGGCACAAGATTGCTCAATCTACTAGTGCGAAGAACGTGGTAGAGAAAGGAACTCAAGGCTTCACAAAATATGTAATCAACTTTGCCTTTTCTGTCTCTTTTTGCTAGGCTTTTTCTCAACTCTTTTTCCTTTTTTTTATGCTTTTTCTCTTTTCTTGTTCTCTTTTTTTTTAATTTTCTGACTCAACGTGAAGTAAACAGCAACCCAACTCAACTTTGCACAAACCACGTGATGCACTTCAAAACCTATAGGAGCAGCCCGAAGAGCAAAGATATGCTAGTCTCAATAGGAAAGTGCTACACCATAGAAAGGCTAACTATGGCGAACAAACGGAGACACAATCTGAGGGATAAAAGATAACGAAAAACAAACTGACTCGACACAAACCAATCTAAACACGACAAAGACACTCCGACTTGTGAGACACAAATATAGGAAAACTAAGACTCGATCAAAAACAAGTTACGCAAACTGGACGACGATCAGCAACTAAAACATGGAAAAGATGCACTCTAGGTTATGGCAAAAACAATAAACCCTAATATATTTGTATGGCTTTTTCTGGATAGGACGAAATGAAAAGATCTACGGGGGATTTGGTGGATGCTTACCGAGGAAACACTGGAAATCTGATACCAAGATGATATGGGGTAGCCCGATCTTCTCAGTAAGCGGACGGTGAATATGAGGGCGATGATAGATAACTTGTATGTAGCCGATGAACTCTCCTCGCTAGATACATGTTTCCAATGCAACAACTCTCTACCCTTTGGATATTCACAACTTCACACACTTGCGCAACGTAGCCGTCGACCACGAGACGGTAATTTGCAATCTACTAATTCCTAGTGGAACAACAGATCACACAAAACTTGAAGTAGGAACACTTCAGATCGATACGAATTGAAGTATATGATTCAAGATGAAAGCTTGGAGCTATTCTCAAGAACTAGGGTTTATCTAAACGTGGTCTAACCTAAAAACTCGTAGGGGGTCCTATATTTATAAGCTAGGGTGCCAAAACGGGGATACATGGGCCGCAACCCTTAATTCTGCGTGCAGGCATCGGGCAGGTCGGACGGTCCGACCTGTAACTCGGACGGTCCGGCCTCAGGACGGACGGTACGACTGTTACTCGGACGGTCCGACCTAAGCAATAAATGCTACTGATGTTTGGCGTCGTAAGTCGGACGGTCCGGGCTGGGGTCGGACGGTCCGACATGAAGTCCGGACGGTCCGACTTGGCCAGTAATTCCAATGATCTTCGGAGGCATATTTCGGACGGTCCGCCTTGATGTCCGGACGTCCGGCCTGGTGTCCCGGACGGTCCGACTTGCAATCCGGTCGTCCGACGCCTTCAGAAATTCCTCCTTTTGCTTCATCTTCGTGCAACTCTCTCCTCGTGCAACGTTCCCTTGTTCCTTCTCTTCCTCTTGTATAACTCCTTGGTACCTGATAACACATATATACGAGGACTTAGACAGTATAAAATCCTCATGAAGTAAAACATCAGATTCTATGAGGAATAAGTTCACCTGTTGTTCTAGTAGTTTTGCACGAGCTCTTGTAATAGGTCCAATTCTGATTTCATTGGACTTAATCATCATTGGTTCTTCATTAGGTGTTGTAGGTGCAAGGATAGTAGGGATGTCCTCATCATGTTGCCTCCTTGAAAAAGGCCAATGTTATTTGTAAGGAACTTGCTAATGATATGAACAAGTTTGTCGAGATAAACACCTCTATTTCTAAGGATGTTGAGGTACTCACCATGTCTCTCAAGACAAAAGATGATGAACTCACCGCCCTTAAGAAGAGTCTTGAGGCTCACAAGTTTTCTTACATAAAAACCCTTACTAAGATGTCTCCTCCTAACATTGCACATGTTGATGCTTGTGCTACTAACTCTACTCTTGATCAAGCATCTCTCATGGAGGATAACTTAGCCCTTCATGCTCAACTAAAGAAGGTACTCATAACTTGTGCCCAAGGCGAGAAGAACCTAAATGATGTACTAAGTCATCACAAGGAGTCATTTGCTAAGGAAGGACTTGGTTTTGATCCAAGTACGAGTGTGACAAAGGATGTCGCCCTTAGCAAGGGATCAACTCCTCATAAGGTGATCTTTGTTCGCGAAGGGCACAAGGACAAAGGAAAGAAGAAGGTTGATGTGGTTGGTGTTGTGAGTCGGAAGGCCACTAGGTGCAAGCCCACTCCCTACAAGAAGAAGGATAAGATGCCTCCATCCTATGTGCTCTGTAAGGAAAAGGATGGAGATGTGTTTTCTCACTTGATTGGACCCCGTAAAGCTTTTCGGTTCTATGTTATTTGGGTCCCAAAGACCCTTGTTACTAACCTTAGAGGTTCCATTGAAAATCCTAAATCTATGTGTAGGGTACTTTCTCCGGTGGAGTCAAATGGGTGATTGATCGTGGTTGCACAAATCATATGACCGGAGAAAGCTGTTTGCTCAAGGACTTCCTGGATGCAATACAACCATATATGAGCATTGTATTTGGTGGTGGTTCCAAGGGAAAGGTACTTGGGTTTGGCAAGGTGGCTATCACTAATGACATGTCTCTTGCAAATGTCATGCTTATCCAATCCCTTCAATACAATTTTCTTTTTGTTCATCAATTAGCTTCCGTTGGTTATGATACACTATTTGGTCTAACAAGTGTGAAAGTCTTTAGAAGAGATACTCTCGAAGTGGCCTTTGTTGGAGAGTTGGATGGCAACCTTTATACGGTTGATTTATCGAAAGAGAGCACTTACCATGCAACTTGTCTAATGGCCAAGACCGACAAGGGGTGGCTATGGCAGCGCCGGCTAGCCCATGTCAGCGGCGGCTAGCCCATGTCAGCATGAGAAATCTAAATGATCTCCTAAATGGTGAACACATCATCGGACTAACAAACGTGTCTTTTGAGAAAGATCGTGTGTGTAGTGCATGCATATCCGGGAAGCAACATCAATCAAAGCACACACCCAACAATGTTGTGTCAACTTCAAGGACCTTGGAGCTCCTTCATGTGGATCTCTTCAGGCCTCCATCATGGGATAGTCTTGGTGGGAAGAAATATGGTCTTGTCATTGTTGATGATTACTCAAGATACACGTGGGTGTTCGTCCTCAAGTCCAAGGACGAGTCGAAGGCCACCTTCATCGATTTTTCCAAGCAAGCCCAAAGGAAATACAACATGGCTATCTTGGCAATAACAAGTGATAGTGGCTCCGAATTCAAGAACTACACCTTGGAAGAATTCTTGAGTGATGAGGGGATTGAGCATCAATATTCCGCACCATACACCCCTCAACAAAATGGTGTAGCGAAGAGGAAAAATCGTACTCTTGTGGAGATGGCCCGGTCCATGTTGGATGAGTACAAGTCACCATATATCTTTTGGGCCGAATCCATCAACACTGCATGTCATGCATCAAACCAACTCTTGCTCCGCAAGATCTTGATGAAGACCCCCTATGAACTTCTAACCGGGCACAAGAAAAACGTCAAATACTTCCAACTATTAGGTTGTAAGTGTTTCTTTCTCCACAAGAAAGATCGGTTAGCTTAGTTTCAATCCAAAACCATTGATGGTATATTTGTTGGATATGCTTCAAACTCTCATGCCTATAGAGTCTAAAACAAATCCACCGGATGTGTTGTGGAAACTTATCTATGGAGTTTGATGAATTTAATGGCTCCCATGGGGAGCAAGTTGGTCTAAGTGATGTAGGTAATAATGAATATTCGTCTCAATACATTTTGGTTATGGGCATTGGAGATCTTGTGCCCATTGCTCAAGTGCCTACAGATGATGAGGTGGGTGATGGGCCAAGTGTCCCAACACCACAAGCACCTCCTCCTACCACTCAAGATCCAATTTCTCGTGATGAGCCCATTATCCAAGAACAAGAACAGGACCCTCCACAATCCAATGTGGTTGCACAACCACAAGTTGATGATGCGGTTGAATCACATGAAGATAATCTTGACCGCATCCTCTTTGGAGAAAATGATGCTATTGATGATGAACCAAATGTATATCATGAGCCCGAATGGGTGGAGCCTCTTGAAACACCAACATCTACCATGCCCTTGGTGGCAAGACGAGTTGAAGTAAACAAGATTCTCATGGGATTGAGGCAAGGTATAGTTACTCGTACTAAACTTATGAACTTTTGCGCTCACTTCTCGTTTGTGTCTAGAATTGAACCTCTTAGGGTTGAACAAGCACTTTTGGATGCAGATTGGCTCCTTGCAATGCAAGATGAGCTTACTAGTTTCACCCGGAACGAGGTATGTTCTCTCGTGGAGAGGCCTTCCGGTCAAGATCATAACATCATTGGAACTAAGTGGACTTTCAAGAACAAACAAGATGAACATGGTATTACCATCCGCAACAAAGCAAGGTTAGTGGCTCAAGGGTACTCCCAAGTTGAAGGATTGGATTTTGATGAGACCTTTGCTCCCGTTGCCCGTCTTGAATCTATACACATGTTTCTTGCTTATGCCGCATTCAATGGCTTCCCATTATTTCAAATGGATGTGAAGAGTGCTTTCCTTAATGGTCCACAACAACAAGATGTATATGTAGCACAACCACCCGACTTATATGACCCCCATCACAAGTACCACGTGTATAAACTTCATAAGGAATTATATGGTCTTAAGCAAGCCCCTCGGGCTTGGTATGACCATCTTAGGAAGTTTCTACTCGAGGAAGGATTTGTGAGGGGAGTCATTGATGTCACTCTTTTTACCAACAGAACCAATGGTGAGTTGCTCATATGCCAAATCTATGTAGATGACATAACATTTGGTTCTTCTAATCCATATTTGTGCAAGTAGTTCTCGGAAACTATTACCAAGAATTTCGAGATGTCCATGATGGGGAGCTTGAAGTATTTCCTTGGATTTCAAATCGAGCAATTTGCCGAAGGAACATTGATACACCCCAAACGTATCTATAATTTATGCTTGTTCCATGCACTTTTATGTGACGTTGCTACATGTTTTGCTACACTTTTATATCATTTTACACATATTTGGACTAACCTCCTAACTCAGTGCACCCAGTGCCAGTTCCTGTCTGCTGATGTCTTTAGTTGCAACGATTTTTCGCCAATTTAAAATGCCAGAAAAATTCCAGAAAAATCAAAATAAAAATTAGCGTCAAGGAAGCTTCCGGAACCACCTAAGGAGAGACGGAGGGGGGCCACCCCCCCTCCCAGGCGGCCAGGTGGCACGGCCCCACCCCTGGTCGCTCCACCAGGGCGCCTGGGAGGTGGGCCTCACCTCTGGTGCCCCCCTTCGGCCTATTTTTACCCCTCGTCATAGAAACCCTCAAGGAGAAGCCCGCATTGAGAAATACCTTTCTGTTCCGCCACCGCGCTCTGAAGATCGGGAGCACCAGAAGACCTCTTCCTAGCACCCTGCTGGAGAAAGGATTGACCTTCGGGAGCTTCTCCACCACCATGGACGCTTCCCGTATGTGTCGTGAGTAGTCCCCCTTGGATCATGGGTCCGTGATCAGTGGCTATGGGATGTCTTCTCTCCAATCTTGTTCTTCAATGTTTAGTCCTTGTGAGCTTCCCTACATGATCAAGGAACTTATGTAAATTTCCTGTTGTTGCTATGCTGTGTTTGCTGGGATCCGATGGATTATGAGATTATGTTCAGATCGTGATGAGTTATATATTTGGTTTACCTTTCATATTTTGTTCTTGAGTAATTCTTGCATGTTCTCTGTTGCTTTTTATTGCTTTGGCCAAGTAGTAGATAGTAACTCCAAGGGGAGCGTTATGCATGATTGTGGGTGCATGCCCTCCGATGTCTAGCTTGAGTGACAGAAACATGAGACTAGGGGATGTGTTATTGCCACCAGGGAGAAAACAACGATGCTTGTAACCGCGGTTGCAAGGATTGTTTACCTTACGCATAGTTTTTAATGCAATTGTCTGTTGCTTTGAGTTTACACTTTGGGTGGGGCTCGCAACTTAATACCAGCGAGATGTTCTAGATAGATATCTCAAGGTGGATGATTAGTGAGTAGATGCAGATGGATTTCGGTCTACTTGTCTTGGCGTATTGCCCATACTTTTGAGCCTCTTACTTTTCAGTAGCATAATTAGCATTGTGGTGCGTTTATAATTCTTTCAATTGCCCAGCTGTAATTTGTTCACGCATCTTAGTTGTTTATCGTCTTTTGGGAGAGAGACATCACTAGTGAACATCATGGGACCCCGGTCCATATTTCCACCATTTTTTACACCTCCACTGTTTACTGCTTTATTTCCTTTCATTGCAGTTATCACCACTATCATTACCTCTTGCGTTTGATCCTTTGTAAACGGCAAGGCCGGAGGGATTGTCAACCCCTCTTTACTCATTGGGAGAAAAGTTATTTGTTTTTGTGTGCAGTTCCACGTCAACTCATGCGTCATCAAGTAATCTCTGGCGCCGTTGACACCTACTTGTCGATCCTTGGATTCCTCCTGGATTCGATAAACCTTACAATCCTCGTGTAAGGGAAATTAGCCGGTATCTACATCTCTACCTTCCACTTGGGGTAACAAATGAGGAGCACTACTTTAGTGACATCAAACATTCATCTCCCAAACAAAGTACATTCAAGACATGCTCGTGAAGTTCGGTATGAAATATGCCAAGCCATGCAAGACACCCATGCCAACCAAGGGATATCTAGAACAAGACCTTTCTGGTATTCCATTTGATGCTACTCTTTATCGTTCTATGATAGGGTCATTTCTTTACATTTGTGCATCTAGACCGGATATTATGCTTAGCGTAGGAATGTGGGCAAGATATCAAGCCTCTCCTATGGAGAGTCATCATTTGGCGGTTAAGAGCATTCTTAGATACCTTGTTCATACTCCTTTGTTAGGCCTTTGGTACCCCAAGGAAGCCAAGTTTGATCTCTTGGGGTACAGGGATGCGGATTGGGCCGGAGACAAGGTGGATCGGAAGTCAACCTCCGGTTCATGCCAATTTCTTGGGCACTCATTGGTAAGATGGCACTCCAAGAATCAAAATTGTGTTTCCCTCTCCACCGCCGAAGCCGAGTATGTTGCCTCCGCAAGTTGTGCTACTCAAATCTTATGGATGAGACAAACTTTGAAGGATTATGGACTCATCTATAAGAAGGTACCATCTTATGTGACAATGAAAGTGCTATCAAGATTGACAAGAACCCTTGTCAACATCCTCGCACCAAGCATATTGACATTCGTCGTCACTTCATACGGGGTCCTATTCAAAAGGGTGATATTGTTCTTGCACATGTGGGCACCGACAAGCAACTTGCCGATATCTTCAACAAGCCATTGGGTGAAGCAAGGTTTTGCCAACTAAGAGGTGAACTTGGTATCTTGGAATGTTATATATTTACGGCTTAGGGGTATCTTGCTCTCATTCATGCACATATCAAACAACTTGTCTAGATGTAGGCATGTATGTAGGGGGAGAAACTCAATCAATGAGTTCTCAACTCTCTACGTGATGCATAAATGGATCCACACATCAACAATCTGCATGCTCACTAAGGTGCAATCATGTGTAGCGGTTAACGATGGAGTAGTGACTTTGGACCCAAGGTACATCTTTGCACAATACACTCAAACATTGTGGATTCGTCCACCGCCTTTCCATTTTTGAAAGGCTTGCTTGATCATCATTGAGTGCTTATGCTTTCATGCACATCTCTTTATGCCTATATATTACACACTATGGACCCTATCGTACTTATGCTCGTATGTCGCATCCTTACAAAAATTGTCCAACAATTATTTTTCACCAAAATTCGGACGTCCGACCCCCTTCCGAAATCTGAACATATTTACAAGTGGCATGCCCTTCCCAGACGAACTTCCATCGGTTTTCGGATGTCCGGTCCATCAGAATTCCGAAAATCATAGGATTTCCAACATTTCCACTATGCCTGTCGTTGTAGACCTCAGCTTCCCCTCCCAGCCCTGTTCGGAAATCTGACAGATTTCGAACGTCCTCCATGTCGGACGTCTGAACTTCACAGCCCTATATAAACTGATCATTGGGCCGAGGGGAGAAGTTATCTACCACTCGGCCACCCACGACCCTCACCTGTGCGCCGCCGGTTCCGCCCCACGTCGCCACCGACCACCCCGGCCTCCTTGGTGCTTCTCGCCTCCGGATCCGCGCACCCCGGGTACTCCTCCTCCCGATCTATCCTTCTATCCAATTTGGATGGTGCCCGAATTTGTGCCTCATTGTGCATCTCTTCTTCTAGGGTTTCGTGATAGTGAGAACGAAAAGGTCCGCTCACAAGCATGTCGGTGGCTCGTACTCTCGGGGTATGCATTTCATGCTTCACACTATTCATGGTTCTCCCCGGTCACTTTTTTAGATGTGGGTCCATTTACTCATTCATGCTATGTGTTTGTCTAGGTGGATCTGAGGACTCCGATGAGCATGCCCGTCCTATTCGCAAGGGTCGTAGTGGCAAACAGCCGTAGTATGCCGAGCCCTCATCGGAGAGTGACCCCACACCTAGTGAGGATGACCTCAACTTTCAGGATGAGGTTGTAGAAGTTGACAATGACTATGTTGCTGAGGATGCTCCTGAGATGGATGCTCGCCCTGCTGCCACATCCAAGCCCAAGCTTGGAGTTCGTCGCAAGGCTCGGGGCTCCTCCTCGGCATCCGGTGCTCAAGATGATGTGGCCCCAGATGATGCACCTCATGTGCCTCGGGTTCACATCCTTGTGAGCTCGTGGACTCTACAGGACGCCTGATGACTGACTATTCCAAGATGCCGCTTGATGAGTACCAGAAGCTTCGCCTTGAGAACCAGTTTGAGTTTCCTCAAGATTGTCTGGATACCAGGTTCAGGACCAATGAGCAGGCAGATATTTTCACCTCCGTTGCTGTTCATCAGGACCTTGCCAACTATCATGCCTGCATTCCTCTCGCCTTCATCCGGTCACATCCATCCAAGTTTCCAGGTGTGATGGACATTGTTGTCTCCATGGGTCTTGCACTAGTCTTTATCCTTCAGCGTGACTGGAACACTGCTGCTATTCTCCAGTTCTACGCCACTTGTTATTTCATAATAGAGATGTCACCTAGATGACTGGTGAGCACCAATACACTTCCTCATTTTCTCAGTTTGCGAGGGCTCTTGGCTTGCATCCCTTTGGCCACCGGATTCACACGAACAACAAGGAAAAACCTAAGGGCATCAATGATTTTCTCTGCCTTGTTAAGCCTGGCCTCGAGGGTGATGACTATTTGAGGAAGTGAAAGACCAATGATGTGATCAGAGGGGGAGGGGGTGAATGATCACTTCAAATTTTCGGAAGAAACTTCGAAGAGAAGGAGAATTACAGCAAGGGAAGAATAATTATACAACGAACTAGGAAGCAAAACTAACAGCGAAGCTAAACATAGCGAGTCAAGTCACAGCGAAGCATAACATGGAAGCAGAGTAGTACAGAATGTAAGTGCTGGAAGTAAAACAAACTCAGTACGTAGCGATGTTTGTTTGACCAGTTCACACTCTGTAAAGTGTTACGTCTGGTTGGAGGGACTTGTGATTGAACACAGGAGCTAATCTTTCTCCGTCCGTTGCTCCACTGCACCAATCTCCTTGAGCTTGGTCAGTTTTGAATCGTGGTAGATTATTGAGGAAATCTCTGAAACCTTTGACAAACTTGAACTTCGAGACGGCAATTTCTCTTCGCTCTCTGAAGACTAATCTCTAATCATCTAGGAGGATTGCATTCCTCCAAGATAACAAGGCTAGAAAACTTCCACCTAAGTCATAGTGAATCAGCTCCGTTCAATAGGACTTTAGATTCGGTGGTTGGCTTTGGGTTTTTCTTTGGTGGCGTTCTTGGGATGCTCTATGCAGTCTCTAGGGAATAATCTTAGAGCAGCCAACCGCAAGTGGCGTCGAGGGCGGCGTATTTATAGGTGGCGATCCCAAGGAGCGAAATGACAGATCTGACCCGAAGTGACAGTTTGACACGTGTCCACAACGGTCGTATTTATCATCAAGGCACAGTTAAAGCTGACTCACGGTCCGAGTTTTGATTCGGAAGCGGAAAGTATGAATCCTTTTCTACCAAAGCTTAACTCAGCACACATGAGATTTCTCCTCTGAGGCTTCTCACTGGGTTTTGATTCGAGCGGAGCATTTTCACAATAACTTCGGCTTCGACTTGCTAACCCCTCTTGATAGTACAGTTTTTCCTATGACTCAAAGAATAGAAAAGGAACTACACAAAAACTACTAAGTCTTGCAACGTCTTCTTCATCTCCTTGGTGAGTTATGCTTCAGGGAATCATAACACTTTAAGGGTCATCCTTCATGATAAAGCTTCACTCCAAGGAATAAGCTTCGACATCTTGTCCATCTTCCTTAAAGATCTTCCACATATCTTGTGCTTCAGGAACCTAATCAACTATTTACACTCGAAAACATTGTTAGTTCATCTACTGTCTTGCCCAACAATATCCAAAACACATGGGGGAAAAACTTTGCTCTTACAATCTCCCCCTTTTTGGACTATTGTTGACAAAACAGGCATCGATAAAAGTATTGAAGTTTTTGAGTAGTGATGGAAGCAAACTCTAAGATGTGATATTTTGACTCCCCCTGAATGTAGTCATCGAAGATAGATTGAGTTCAAGTAGATGCTTAAGTAATATTTCTTCGGTGGAGAGTAAAAAATTACATCTTAGTGAGTAGGATTGTAATTTTGATAGAATTCCAGTGTAGGCAATCCTCTCGAATAACCTGTGAACTTATTTAATAATAACCACCTGCAAGATAAAGACTACGAAGCAAAACTTGCAAGCAAAGGGGTTATTAAAATTTCAGAGTAGCATAATGGTTCACAATAGGACTTAAGTTACAACCCAGTCGAAAGAATGGAAAGTTTGTTGCAACTTAAACGGAATCAAAGAATGGAAGAAAAACCCTATCCCCGATGCAAAACTAAACTCATCGATGCATCATTATCCCCATTTTTGTCAATAATTGGAAAAAGGTGGCGAAGAGTATCGAGAGTTCCTTATGCATCTGCATCTCCCTGGGAACCCAGCGAGGCAGAACGGCGCGGAGACGACTCGCCGAATGAAGATTGGTCGCCAGAAGATTCTTCTTCGGAGGCTGGTGAATCATAAGCTTCAAAATCCTTCGAGGCGATGAGGTCGAGGTCGCTTTCATCGAGGGCGTCTTCATGCTTGGAGGTAATGGAATCGTCATCGGAGACAGTGTCCGGCCGAATGCGTTCATGTTCATTGACAAATAAAACTTCGTGAATCTTGTGCAAGGGGGGAAACTTTGGATCCGGTCTGTCAACAATGTCATTTCTGGAAAAGTTTCGCTGAAGATGAGGGTATTCTTTGAAGATGTGATCTTTGCATAGACCCTTAACTGAGTTGAACTTCCGAAGGCCTTTCCAAGAGTGACGCTTCAGCACACGAAGATATTGATTGTTGTTCATAGCAATATTTTCTACTCTGTTGACTTCACTGATTAGGAACTGCATCTGTCTTTGATTTGCTTCAATAAAATTTCAAGCATCTATTGGGAGTGAAGATTAACTTCAAAATTGTGACAATCCTTCTGGAATTGCTTCATCATGTTCCGCTCATTTACTTCATGGCGAACTCCAACATATGTGGCAAAGACATTGTTGGGTTGCCGCAGCAGATTCAAAGTATCGCGCACAAGAGGGGTGAAAAGATTCGGGTGGTGACGAGTAGTAAAATCGTTAGCACGGCCATAGTTGCAGACGGCTTCAAGCCATGGAGCATAAGGTTTCAGAGTGAAGGGCAGTTTTGCACCATGAACCATTGTGGGAAGAAAGCAGTCTTCGAAATCAAACACAAGCCCATGATATAGCTTGAGAATAGCATGCCTGACTTCAGGATAAATATTGGATTCCTCCGAAGCAGTACTCAATGGAAGCAGTGAGTTTTAACAGATATAAAACCAAGTCTTGGAGATGAATACCAAATGCTTCGGGCGAATATTTGTTGGCATGTAATTATTAGTGACCTCCGAATCAAGTAAGGTGGTGAATTCTGCTTAAATCAGATCTGGAAGCATATGAATCTATTCAAGCTCACCAGTATGCCGAGGAATGTTCACAATTTCCAAGAATTCTTACGAAGACATGCGGAAAACTTGGCCTTGAATCATCCATTCAAAGGTCCAGGTGCTAGGCTCATTTGCATCGCTAGAGACATATAAGGTAGCATAGAACTTCTTTATGAGCTCATAATTGAAGGGAGTGCTAAGAGCAAACAGGCCAATCAGATTCTGAGACTCAATGGTGTTGACAATGTTCTGGAATCAAGTGGAAGTTGAAAGGTTTCTCATGTCAAGATATATGTGGCGAAACAGAACACCCTTCTGGTAGAAAACTTTGGTATAAAGGATTTGAAGATCTGTTGTCCGGAAGCAAAGGTCATCAGTTGTGCGGGGTGAAGCATATGGTCTAGTGCCAAAGAATATGTGCTTCTTCTGACGCTTCTCGAGGCTAAACTCAGGGCCGTGGAGCGAAGAACAACCAGCACCCAGGAAGATAGGAAAAGTTTCCCTTGGGTAATTGCAGTCTAGCTGGGTGTCTTGGCTTGGAATGCAGTGTCGGGCGAATCCTTTATTGGCGATTGGATGGTTCAATTTGGGAGGGGCCCGCAGCCTGAGCAAAAGTCAGAGCCATTTCTTGGGAGGGGTTTATGATATCCACATGTTCATCTTCTATGTTGGCTCCATCACGAGCTAGATTTTCTTCGGACTCTTCAACTGAATGAGCCGAGAAATAATCGCGAGTCCTCGACGAGGCAGCGGCTGGAGTGGAATGCTGGGGAGCATCAGCTTCCGGGCGAGGGGAATAGGTGGAGCGGGGGAGCGCGACACAGCAGCAACTGGGGTGGCAACATGTTGTCTGGAAGGGGCTGGCGGTGGAGTGGGAGCACGAGGTGGAATGGTTTCGGTGGCAGGTGGAGTTGGAGTAGGAATTCGAGGGGTAGGAGTTCTGGCGGGAGTGGAGGCTTTTGGTGGAGGGGTTGGAGTCTTTGGTGTGGGGGCAGGTGGTTTTTGGGTCGAGGTTTGAGCTTTCTTGGCTTTGGGGGCATGAGGAGTAGGATCTGAAGTTTTCTTGGGCGGGTTGGATGCGTCGTCTTCGTCATCCATGTCAGCCGCGGAAGCAAGAGTCATCTTTCTCCTCTTGATAGTCTTATTCTTCGAAGAAGGATCCGAAGATTTTTCTTCGACAGTGGCTTTGCGCTTCTTGGAATCATTTTCCATTACGACAGCATTGTGGGTCTAGCAAAGTTCTTAAACAACAGTTCGAACCTTTCCCTTAAACACCAAAATGTCACCCTTGGTGACCTGATTTACTTCAATGACTTTCCGAAGCATAGTAATAACTTGTTCTTGGAAGTCTTAATCAGTTTCCGCTTCAGCACGCTGCTGGAACTTATGCATCTTGGCAGTTTCAGCTCGGTCACAAGAATTCAAATCCTTCAGCTGGTTCATCAAGGTTTTAATCATTCCTTCGATGGTGAGAGGTATGTATACTTCACCAAGGTCAACTGCTTCCGCATTTTCAGCTTCGCCCTTTTTCCAGAGGGCCTCATAGATGCCCAAGGCATCCCAAAGTTCAGCATCACGAGGATCAGGGAACTGTTGTTGGCTTTGGCGGTCCTCATCCTCATGTGCTTCGGGCACTGGTGCAGTCTTTTTCTTTGGCCGAGCTACTTCAGCAATAGGGGTCATATCAACAACATACTGTTTTTGTGCAGCCCTGGCTGCTTTCTCAGCATTCCGTGTGGCTAAGGTGGCAAGCGCTTCCTTCCTTTTTTCTTCAGACTGCTTTAGTTGTTGTGCTTCAGCAGCAGCCTTCTATTCATTTTGTTTTGCTTCAGCGAGATTTTTCTTCGCGTCAGCCGTGGCAGCCGCTTGATTTGCAGCATCAAGCTCTTCCTTCTTCTGAGCTGCTTCCTTCTCAGCTTTTTTTTGGCAGCAGATTCGCGTGCCAACTGGTTTCTCTTCAGAGCCTCGTCGAGGTCTTTCTGGCATAATTCTTCTTCAGTGGGCTTGCGCTTGGAAGATTGAGTCACATCTAGACCAGGTTTAGCAACCATGGCCTTAGGCTTGGATGGGGCGGCATCTTTCTCCTGCTTTTGCTTCGAGGGGTCATGCTTTTGCTTCGACCGCCTCACAGTTGTAACATCTTGTGGGGGTGGCTTGGAAGCCAATGGTTTTTCGATCACCAAGTTCGTGGTGTCAATTACTGGGCGTGCAGCAGGCCTGTTAGTGGGGTCTTGAATCTTGAGACCTTTGGCAGCCGATTTTTCACCAGGTTTCTTCTTCAGAGTGATGCGACTGGGACATGCTCCTATTCATCATCTGCTTCAGCAGCAGGATCATCTTCATCCATGGAGTCCTCAAGAGCAGCTTCTTCCAATAGAGCTTGCTCTTCATCAGTGAAGGCATGAGGGGTGAAGTAGTTTTCCTCTTTAGCTTCCGAGGCTTTTTCTTCGGAGAACTTTGTCCTTCACCAGCTGCTTCGGCAGCGAGTCTTTTGGCTTCTTCCTTCACCTTCTTCTTGCACTTCTTCTCAGCGGCCACAGCCAGACGTGCTTGTTCTGCTGGATAGAAGTCTGGCGTGTGTATTGAAGTTGGATGGGGCATCTTTGGTGGCTTGGGGTAGTAGAGATGACGATTTGCTTCGGTATACTTGGAAGACATATGCTCAGTGTATAGATATGGTGCATGGAAGGTAAATTTCATGGCTCATTTCCATTCGGGCACGCTTTTGTACTTGTACCACCGGATTTCCTAGTAGCGGCGAATCCCTTGCAATCTTATCTTCCTCTGTTGATCAGTTTCTTCGTCTGGAGTTTCAAAACCTAGATGTTCAACAACTTCGCGAGGAATTCCACCAGCATTATTTCGCTCCTTTGTTCTTCCTCCCTTTCTCTTCGGAGTAACCTCTTGCTCAACTTCTTCAGCATGTGCATCATGCAGAACTGGTGACTCGTTTCAGAAACCCAAATCGGTAGACATCCTGTGAAGAAGATGCAGAAAAGACGGAAAGGGGCATAGGCATGTTCAATCACCAGCAAAAGTTTCGAAAACGATTTTTGACAAGAGATTCAGAGGGAGAGCAGGTTTGGATTCAAGTTCCTTCATGTACTAAGCTAGATCTGATTCGAGATTGGATCTAACAAGGTACATGCAGATCTTTTACTGCTTAACCTAGAACTCACCTGAATCGGAAGGGAAAGAGATGAATGCAACAAACAGATTTCCCTAAGAAAAATCAACCAGAAAACCCTAAGAAATCGATCCAATCTTGCAGACGAACAGAGTGGGAAAGAGAGGATCGAGCCCTTGCGTACCCTAACTTGGCGACGGAGGGCGTCTATGGTGGCGAGGGAGGAGGAGAAGTCGCTCTCGTCGGCGGGAAGTCCACGGCGGAGGTTGTCCGGCAGCAAAGCGGCATAGTCGGCATCGTAGAGGAGAGGCACGGCGGTGCGCACGGGAGACTAGGGTTCGCGGAGAGAGAGAATGAAGTGTGGATAGGTTTCTCCGGGGGTGCCTTATATAGTGGACAACCTGAAAGATCTGGCAGATCACATCGAACGGCTCCCAGCAACCGTCTCTCCGGATTCTACGACGAGGATTTCATGGCGAATCGCGAGAAAATCTCAACGACCCAAAATTGACGGGATCTTGATACGCGAGAGATGATAATGGCTTCTCGCCCTTCGTTGGTTACCCCAAGTGGAAGCTGAGATGCAGCTTAGCGGCAAGTTTCTCTTGGTGAAGATACCAAGGTTGAGTATCGACCAGTAGGACTCCAAGGTCGACAAGTAGGTGGCAAGGAAACAATGGCACCGTTTTAGACAAAAGTTTCTTCGTTGACCTGGACCTGCACATGACATAAATAACTTTTCTCCCAACGAAGTTCAGAGAGGTTGTCAATCTCTCTGGTCTTGTTGTTTACAAAGGATCAAACACAAGGGATAATGATAATGGTGATGGCAGCTAGAAAGTAAAAGCAGAAACTAAATGAGCGTGAAAACAGTGATGAGAATATGGACCGGGATCCCGTGATGTTCACTAGTGATGTCTCCCTCCCAAAACACGATAAAACTGCAATGTGAGGTAAACAAATCACAGCTAGGCAATTGACAGGATTAAAAACGCACCGCAATGCTAACTATGCTACAAAGAAAGGAAGAGTCTCAAAAGCATGGGCGGTACGCCAAAATAAGTAGACCGAAATCCAACTGAATCTACTACTAATCATCCACCTTGTGATATCTATCCAGAACATCTCGCTGGTATTAAGTTGCAAGCCCCACCCAAAGTGTAAACCCAAATCAACAGACAACTAGCTTAAAAAGCACTTTGCGTAAAGTAAACAATCCTTGCAACCGCGGTTACAAGCACCATTCTTTTCCCCCTTGTGGCAACAACACATCCCCTAGACTCATGTTTCTGTCACTCAAGCGTGTCATCAGGGGGCATGAACCCACAATCGAGCATAACGTTCCCTCTTGGAGTCACTACCTACTACTTGGCCAAAGCAATAAATAGCAACGGAGAACATGCAAGAATTACTCAAGAACATAAATATAAAAGATAAGAACCAAATATATTACTCAATCACAAACTTAACATAGTCTCATAATCCATCAGATCCAAGAAAACTCAGCATAGCAACAGCAGAAAATTACATATGTGCCTCGATCATGTAGGGTAGCTCACGAGGTCTAATCCATGAAGAACAAAGAGGGGAGGAGAACATCACATAGCTACTGATCACGGACCCATGGTCCAAGGTAGACTACTCACGGATCATCCAAGAAGCGTCCATGGTTGAGGAGAGTCTCCCGGAGGTCAATCCTCCCTCCGGCAGGGTGCCGGGAAGAGGTCTGCTGGCGCTCCCGATCTTGGAAGCGCGGCGGCGGCGGAACAGAGGCGAGATCGCGAAAAAGGGTTCTGTCTTTAGAAGAATTCTGTCACGGGGAATAAATAGGCGAAGGGGGGAAGCCAGGGGGGCCACCAGGTGTCCAGGCGGCCCCCTGGCACGACTAAGCCCTAGGCCGCGCACCAGGGCGCCTGGACCCCTGGTGGTGACTCTCTGGCCCCACCCAGGTGATTCCGGAAGGTTCTTCTGCGCTGATTTCTTATCTGATATTTCCTGAATATTTGGAGCACTTTTAATATGGGGGAAACCTAAAATAGAAAACAGCAGAAAACATGAACTGGCACTGTGGTGCACTGAGTTAATAAGTTAGTCCAAATATGATCAAAATTGTTTGAAAGTGTATCTAGATCATAGCAATATCACACAAAACATGCATGGAGCAAGCAGAAATTATAGTTACGTTTGGGACGTATCAACATCCCCAAGCTTAATTCATGCTCGTCCTCGAGTAGGTAAATTATAACAAGCATAATTTCTGTGGTGACATGCTAACAACCATATAAGAACTTTGAAAGTAAAGCCATCAAGTTATGTAATTCAATTCAAGTCATAACAGGCAAAAGTCTATATTAGCATTGAAACAAGCAACATAAGAACATAAAGGTGCAAGAGCTCTTGCTGTCAGTGGCTCGAATGTCTCCAGATGGTGTTCGCGTGCAAGAAGGGGGATATGGGAATACAAGAGAAAAAATATTTTTTGTTGAGAACTCAATCTACTAAAGTTTCACACTTGGTCTTCTTTGGAATCTTATCTTGACTCATCCCCAGACCACTAGCCAGGTATAAGAAAATTTGATCCAGTCCTTTTTGATATTTTGAGCACTCATGCAATGGATGAGCATAAGCACGAGAGTTGACACTTAGGATGGCAAAGAGAGAGATATGGTGGACGAGGAAGACAAAAATGGTGTGAAAGGCTCACATCAATGAGGAGAATCATAGGCGAGAAGTCCAAATAAAAGATATAATGTGAGGAGTAGGGATTTCCATGCAACGAATGCACATATGAGCTAAGAAAAGCTCTCCAATGGAACTAGCGGGGGTGCATCTAACTTGCTCGCTCAGGAAGACCTAGAGCTCGTTTGAGGAGGCTCATCCTTGGAATATGCAAGCCAAGTTCTATAGTGTGAAGGGTCCCCATATAGCTATATGCATAAATGATCATCTCTATGGAGCACAAGGATAAGAGGGAGTACGAGTGTGGATCTTTCAAAAGGAATGGTAGTGTTGCCCCTTTCTCTCTTTTTATTTCTTTTTCTCTTTTTTCTATTTTTTTGTATTTTTTGGTGGACTCAATGGCTCTTTCTATTTAACTCTCATTTGTCCTCTTTGGGATCTTTTAAATTTGTCCTCTTTGGAATCTTTTCCTCACTTAAGGGCAACACTCTATTTTACAAGAAGGTAAAGAAGATCTTCACACTTTACAAGGTACTCAACATAAATAAGATGTAGCCATCATGATGTATGCAAATGTATGCCTCTGCCAGTGTAGCAGGAACATGTATGCCATGAAGATCAAGTCATGAGAAGGTCGATGTTGCATGGCAATATATCTCGGAAAGGCTATGGAAATGCCTTGATAGGTAGGTATGGTGGCTGTTTTGAGAAAAGATATAGGGAGGTTTATGATGACAGAGCGTATCATGCCAAGGGTTTGGATACACCGGCGATGGTGGACGCCAACTCTCGGAGTGACAAGAGGGAAATGCGCGGTACCGAAGAGGCTAGCAAATATGAGGAGGTGGAAGTGTCATCTTTCAATACTTACATTAGTCTGAAGAACTCATGCACTTATTATCGGTAACTCTCAATCTAATAAGAAGGTTCAGAAAGAGACAAGTACCCCGAGGAGGAGTGTATGGGGGTTTGGTTATCCTTGCGCATCCTCGACTCATGGTACATGAGTGTACTCTAATATCCGATCCCTCAAAAGATTAGTGATCCATCTAGTAGCTAGAGTTCTCAACTAGTTTTTGTAGGTTTTGAAAATAAACACGGATTTCCCAAAATATGACACCTATCACTAATAGGCTAGAGCTCTTGACACCAAAAAATTCAAACATTACTCACAACAATACCTCAAAACTATTGCAAGTTACTACTACAATTGAATAGTGATACGTCCAAAATGTATCTATAATTTTTGCTCGCTCCATGCATGTTTTGTGTGATATTGCTATGATCTAGATACACTTTCATACACTTTTGATCATATTTGGACTAACCTATTAACTCAGTGCACCCCAGTGCCAGTTCCTGTTTTCTGTTGTTTTTCTATTTCAGTTTTCCCCCATATAAAAAGTGCCAGAAAAATTCCGGGAAAAATACAGGAAAAATCAGCATATAGGAAGCTTCGAGAAGAGCCCGGGAGGGGCCAGAGGGGAGCCAGGGGGGCCCAGGCGGCCACCGGCGCGGCCCCACCCCTGGCCGCGCCAGGGGGGCGCCTGGGGCCCCTGGTCCACCTCTGGCTTCCCCCCTTCGCCTATTTATTCTCCGTCACGGGGAAACTCCAGAAGAGGAACCCTATTCCGCAAACTCGCCTCTTTTCCGCCGCCGCCGCGCTTCCGAAGATCGGGAGCACCAGAAGACCTCTTCCCGGCACCCTGCCGGAGGGAGGATTGACCTCCGGGAGTCTCCTCTCCACCATGGATGCTCCCCGGATGTCTCGTGAGTAGTTTTCCTTGGACCATGGGTCCGTGATCAGTAGCTATGTGATGTTCTCCTCCCCTCTTTGATCTTCATTGTTTAGACCTTGTGAGCTGCCCTACATGATCGAGGCACCTTTGTAATATTTCTACTGTTGCTATGATGAGTTTGGAGGGATCTGATGGATTATGAGATAATGTTCAGATTGTGATAGAGTAATATATTTGGTTTTTATCTCTTATATTTTTGTTGCTAAGTAATTCTTGCATGTTCTCCATTGTTGTTTATTGCTTTGGCCAAGTAGTAGGTAGTGACTCCAAGAGGGAACGTTGTGCTAGATTGTGGGTTCATGCCCCCCGATGACACGCTTGAGTGACAGAAACATGAGTCTAGGGGATGTGTTGTTGCCACAAGGGGGAAAACAACGGTGCTTGTAACCGTGGTTACAAGGATTGTTTACTTTACGCAAAGTTCTTTTTATTGTAGTTGTCTGTTGCTTTGGGTTTACACTTTGGGTGGGGCTCGCAACTTAATACCAGCGAGATGTTCTGGATATATATCTCAAGGTGGATGATTAGTAGTAGATGCAGATGGATTTCGGTCTACTTATTTTGGCGTTCTGCCCGTGCTTTTGAGCCTCTTCCTTTCTTTTGTAGCATAGTTAGCATTGCGGTGCGTTCATAATCCTGTCAATTGCCCTTCTGTAATTTGTTTACCTCGCATAGCAGTTTTATCGTCTTTTGGGAGAGAGACATCACTAGTGAACATCACGTATCCCGGTCCATATCCTCATTATTATTTCCAAGCTATATTTACTTTACTGCTTTTACTTGCTATCATTATCCCTTGCGTTTTATCCTTTGTGAACAACAAGACCGGAGAGATTGACAACCTCTCTGAACTTCGTTGGGAACAAAGTTATCTGTGTCTGTGTGCAGGTCCACGTCAGTTGCGCCGCTGACACCTACTTATCATCTCTGGAGTCCTACTTGAGACAAACCTTGGTATCTTCACCGAGGGAAAACTGCTGCTGCACTACATCTCAAACCTTCCACTTGGGGTAACCAACAAAGGGCGAGAAGCCATCAAATAGCCACCTCAATTACCTACTTCAATACAAGAGACAACTAAGAGCAATAACCAAATCTCTTAACAAGATAAAAATGAAAACTAAAGGGAGTTCCAGCAACAAACTAAACTAAACTAAAGCTAAAGCTCTTGAAAAAGATAAACATGAAAACTAAGAGCTAAACATGGCATCAGCTACGAAAAGATAAAGAACACACAACAGAGAGAATATAAGCATGAAAAATCCTATGATATGTTCTAGATTGAAGTGGAGCAAAGATAAAGAAAACTAAAAAGGAAACCTAAAAGCGAGACGCTCCAAGCATACCACATAACGCATGAAGTGATAAAAATATAGTGAGACGGAGGACGAACTGATGATTGTTGCTGGAGAAGGGGATGCATGGGGGCATCCGCAAGCTTAGACGCTTGAGTATCCTTGAATATTTATTGGGTATGCATGGGGGCATCCCCAAGCTTGAGCGTTTGACACTCCCAAATCTTCTTTCATCATCTTCCCTCGCACACTTGAAAACTCCCTTCATACATAACTCATCATAAGCTGATTAGAGAGGTTAGTACCCTTAATAAAATAATTTTCCTCTACTGGAAATAAATATATTCTTGAAGAGCTACTGTTTCTCAAGATTTCCAAAAAAAAATTGAAAATAAAAATCAAGCTTAAGGTTTGCAAAAGTGAAGAAAGGCAAAACGTGGCAGAATCTGTGAAAAACAGAACAGCAGGTAGTAAAGAATTTTTTACGGGGTACTTCTGCAACTCAAATCAGAAAACTCAGAACATATGAAAGTTTCACAATTGTATAGAGCATGCTTTGTAAAAAAATCTTCTCAAAAAGATGAACTGGTGATTTGTTTTGATTTTTTCCGTCAAGCAAACAGAATCTGTTTTCTAGACAACATGTCACAACTTTTGCTTCCCTTATCATAAGAGGCTTGAACTTGGCACAAAGCTTGAAAATTGTAAGGCCCGATATGTGGTACTGTTCCAGATCTAGATGTTTCCATCCATATCCGGGGACGAAGCACATATCGGTCCCTCCGCGACATATGACAATGCCATATGCAACGGATTTCCAACATGATATCTCAACATTACAGCTACAAGGATACAACATCTCATACATTTGGCATACAATTGCCTTAATACAATACATCAGAGGAAGATACATGTCTGTGTATAGACTACAATCAAATGGCTAGTGGCAAAGGTAAAACACACCATTCTCTTAACCATACGGGTCCAGGCTCTCCGCCGGGATCCACCTAACTAGTCGTCGTCGAGTCTTCGCGAAGGCGTCCAGAAGAAGGATCGTCGAGCTCCTCTGTAGTCCAATATAGTTTTCATAACGTGTGAAAAATAGAAAAGAGGGGGTGAGCTATATCAACAAGTTGTGTAACTAACTTCTCACGGTAAGATGGGGGTAGTGGTGACGTTGCAGTCGCACTAGCAATATATGAGTGGCTAACGTTCTATTTTAGAGTAAGATGAGAACCAAGCATTCGATGAGGAATCGCCTCCAACAAGTCTTGCTATCATCTACTTACGCGAAAATAACACCTATCCTATCCTTGTCCTCCCCTATGCATCCCGACGAAGAAGAAGCAGTCAAGGCACACACACATTGATCAAGTTATTAAGATTATCTCAGTTGTTGTTGTCTATGAACAAGGAGTATGAACAAGGACACGGCTTCTCGAAAAGATTTAACCCTGCAGGGGTGTACCAACTTCCCATTACAAGGCTCCGCACGCACGCCCATCTCTTTCAGTTTCTACCCATCATAGGCAACCATTTTATGATTTAGTTCCGAGAGATCCGATACGACAGGTCCCTCTAACTAACAACACACAAACCCGGGTGGCCCCTGGGGAGTCGACACCCAATCCAAAAGCCGGCCACGCTCTCGGATCGGACTCTTCCATCTGGACGAGGTCAGGGTAACTAACCCAAACCATGTGGGAAGCCCCCTAGCTTCCAGGTGTGGACCAACAAGAGAAATCATGTCTCCGCTGGCCCGAGTTGTTTGAAATCTTCCAGCCGCGGACCAGTCACACACACGTTTCAAATGGTAAATCAGCTTGGGCCACCACTAGAAATGTTTGAAGCTAGGTAGGTAAGAAAAGGGGACCCCATAGCATCCCACACGCGGTTAGGCACACTCGTCAAGAGACACAATACCCGAAACTCGGGTCCTAGGTGAATCGAATGGAACAAAGCGTCGGGGCGGGATAGCCTAGACCTTCCATCCTTCGTCGAGTATAGTCAACATTATAATAATCATATCATCCATAACAATATAATAAATTGATAGCCCAATCCAAGGAGTAACAGGAGGTAACCGTTGATAGCATCCTAGCATGCATACTAAGCAGTGGCTGAGCAGCGAGCAATAGTAACATAGCCGAACAAGGTTTGCTGAGATGTGGAGGACATGGCTATTTGGGTTTATTTGAGAGGCATGAATATGAAGTGGTAGGAGCAAGCAATCGTTCTATCCTATACCTAGGCGCGAGTGAGCTGAAAGTTATAAGCATGATATATGCTCCCCCTTACCTGATGAGAAGACGAAGGTATAGTCGATCGCAACCTCACATCGTTCCGAGAGTACCAGCGAAAGCATACAAGATAAAAACGCTAGAAAGACAAACGAAGAGCAAGCATCTATTACTATGGAGCAATCACGAGCAAGCATCAACAAGAATGCAACACGATACAACACACTACGATATCACATCTATCGTCGAGAGCGGTTAGTAGTAGGTTAAGTGCAGTACTCATCACACACGATAATACTGCACATTTAGAATGGTTCAAGTTGTTTAACGAAACAACATGAGCAAAGGTTGTTAACATGGCATTTCACACAAGCATGGCATGTCACGCAATTATGGAAAGAGGTGAAGCACAAAGTAAACTATCTATGCTAGTCAATTTAAGTGAGGCACAACCTAAACATGACAGTCCACTAAGGGCCCCACGATGATTAAAGAATTTGGTACTGTTCTTCCCTAAACCATATTATAGGTTGGTTAACAACAGCAAACAATGGCATAAACACAAAGTACATGAAATTCTAGTCAAGTTACATGTAAGGAACATTTTTATCGCAACAACGGTTAAAAAGTTATTAAATAAAAAGCTTACGGTGGCATGCGATGTAACTATCAGGTAAACAACATGTAAACAATCTCAAAGATGGCCAAGGGCAACATTTTATTAATCTACACACAAAACGGAGCAACTTTCATGTAAGACGCATCATGATCCGAGCTACCGTTAAAAAGATATTCGCATCGCAAAATCCTATGTTTTTTCTGAAATTTATTTAATGTGCAGAAATTGCTAAATGTTCCTGGGCCAAAAGCACTACTAAACAGGCTAAACAGAGCGAGTGCGGAATAATAAGAAAAGCCTACGGGCGCTAAATAGCAGCAGCTGAAATGGGCCTAGCCCGGCTGATTGCATAGGAAAAATTAGGAAAAAAAGGGTTGAGGGGCGCTCACCCCAGTGGGCTCGGCCCAAGGCGATGGCTGGTGGGCGGCGGACTGCTGTGGCTCGCCCAGGTCGAGGAAGGGGGTTGGGCCGCGGGGGCACGCTGGGCCACGGGCGCTGGGCAAGGCCGGCCCAAGTGGCCGCGGTGGCTGCAACCGGTGGCCGGTCCGTCTGGATCGACGCAGCGGCGCGGCTCGCCGGACGTGGATGCCGTCGGGGAGGCACCTAGGTGGCACGAGAGGCGAGCGGCGGTCGGTGGAGCGCTGGGCTGCCAGATCCGGGCGGCGGCTCACCGGATCCAAGCTGGGAGGCCGTCGGTGGGGAGCTCGTGGCGGAGGCGGCGCGGGGCCGAGCTCGGGGTTTAGCTCGCCTTTGGCATGGCGGTGGCGGACCTGCGTGGAGGGAAGGAGGAGGGTGAGAGGAAGAGGAGGAGAAGGGATAAGGCAGCGGCTCACCGGAGGAAGCACGGCGGCGGCCGGCGTCGAGCTCGCCGGAGAGCAGGTGGCGTGAGGCGGCAGCGGCAACGGGCGGCGCGGCTGCGGGCTAGCCGTGGCCCGCTTCAGGCCCGACGACGCTCTCCAGGCCCTGCGGGACCTAGATTCGTTGGAGGAGGCTGGGAGGGCTGCGGGGCTACGTGGCTCAATTTGAGCTCTCCATTTCCCGATCCGATGGCCAGAATTGGCTAGGACTTAGGGTTTCGGGGAGAGGAGGACTAGGGAAAAAATTAGATGTTTTGTGAGGGGGTGGCTGCAAAGTTGGCTAGGGGAAACCCTAATGAAATGGGGGGAGGAGGTGTGGCTATTTATAGGTTGGCTTGAATGGCCGGTTTACGCAAACACCCTCGGGTTTTCTTTCTTGTGTCCGGTATTCCACGTTTCTGACCGGCGGGGGTCCATAGGACCTCCGATTTGGACGAAATCTCAAACCATGCGCTCAGCGTGGCGAGCCCATCAGTCCTACCTCACTTCGGTACTGTTCCGAGAACATTTTCCGACGCCCAATAAAATGATATGTTTAATTATGAAATGGGGTTTTTTGTTCCGATGGCGATGGCTGGTCTTGTGCCAAAAGTTGTGACGGTGCTCGGGCGAACCCGGTGTCGCAAAGGTCATGTGCCGTTTGGGAAAAAGGTTTAGTCATGCATCCGATACGAGAAAGAGAGGGGAGAATATTCATCTATTAATAATTCGACGAAGCAAATACAGCAAACAATTCTAAAAAGCAACAAAATAAAGCTACAAACAAAATATTTAATTAGGGTGGAATTTCCGGGCTGTTACAAAAATAAAGATACAATGATGTTGCTACAGTAGTAACAATCATCAAGACCACTAGAAACAGAAGTAAAAACATCTTGTGTTGCCTCCCTACAAGGGCTTTCTTTTACGCCTTTAAGCTAGGCATAAAGCAAAAGAAGAATCAAAGGTCCCCGAGATCATCGGAGTCATAAAAACCTTCAAATTGATTTTCAACAAGTTCATTCTTCTTCTTTCTAGGAAACATGTACTTAACTTTTGCTTTTCCACGCAAGCGTATGTGCCCCTTACCAATATCAATGAATCCTTTCATAGCTCGGAGGAAGTCCCTTCCAAGCATGATGTTACTTTGTTTTGGCTCCATGACGAAGAAATCCATCATTGCAACCCTTTTAAGGAATGTAACTTGGACTTCTTTTACCTTTCCCTTAATCTCTGAAATATCTCCATTAGCATGCTCATGATAAGATGACAAATTATCCATTACTAGTTTCAAAGAATCATAAACTATTTTTGGCCTTGTGGAAACCATTTATCCAATATCACAGAAAGCAAGGAAGTCTTGGTTAGAGATGGTAATCCTAACAAAAGGATTCCAATCATCATCGATCTCCAACATTTCTTTCTTGTTGGAATTAAGTTCCTCTACTCTTCTCAAGCCTAGAGCATCCATCCTCTTTTCAATAATGGAAAGTCTATCTATAACTGCATCAAAACTACGATCGTAAACAAAATAACTAGATAGACCATGCAAAATATCAAGCACTCTAGCTTCATCACACTCTAAAAAGTCTCCTTTAGCCATAATATCAAGAGAGTGTTTATACCAATTAAAAAGACCATGGTAAAAATTTCTAAGCACAATTTTTGTAGGTATCCAAGGCATAATTCTTTTATGTGCCTCAAAAATTCTGTCCCGTGCCTTCTTCATATTCTCTCCATCCCTTTGATGGAAATCTAGAACTTCTGATTCCCTCAAAGCACAAAGTCCTAACATGCTTAACTAAACAAGAAGGACTACTAAAAGCAAGGTAAATAGTTTTTTTGCTATTTTTTATATAGAACACTAAGATAAAAACTAAAAGTTAAACTAACAAGACTAAAACACAAAGGTAAAAGATAGTGTGCAACTCCCCTATCTTGGCACTCGGAGTCCCCGGCAACGGCGCCAGAAATTTTCTTGATACGCGAGAGATGATAATGGCTTCTCGCCCTTCGTTGGTTACCCCAAGTGGAAGGTGAGATGCAGCGTAGCAACAAGTTTCCCTTGGTGAAGATACCAAAGTTGAGTATCGACCAGTAGGACTCCAAGGTAGAAAAGTAGGTGGCAAGGAAACAATGGCACCGTTTTAGACAAAAGTTTCTTCCTTGACCTGGACCTGCACACGACACAAATAACTTTTCTCCCAACGAAGTTCAGAGAGGTTGTCAATCTCTCCGGTCTTGTTGTTTACAAAGGATCAAACATAAGGGATAATGATAATGGTGATGGCAGCTAGAAAGTAAAACCAGAAAATAAATGAGCGTGGAAACAGTGATGATAATATGGACCGGGATCCCGTGATGTTCACTAATGATGTCTCTCTCCCAAAAGACGATAAAACTGCTATGCGAGGTAAACAAATCACATCTGGGCAATTGTCAGGATTAAAAACGCACTGCAATGCTAACTATGCTACAAAGAAAGGAAGAGGCTCGAAAGCATGGGCGGTACGCCAAAATAAGTAGACAGAAATCCAACTGCATCTACTACTAATCATCCACCTAGAGATATCTATCCAGAACATCTCGCTGGTATTAAGTTGCGAGCCCCACCCAAACTGTAAACCCAAAGCAACAGACAACTGCATTAAAAAGCACTTTGCGTAAAGTAAACAATCCTTACAACCGCGGTTACAAGCACCGTTGTTTTCCCCCTTGTGGCAACAGCACATCCCCTAGACTCATGTTTCTGTCACTCAAGCGTCTCATCAGAGGGCATGAACCCACAATCGAGCATAACGTTCCCTCTTGGAGTCACTACCTACTACTTGGCCAAAGCAATAAACATCAACGGAGAACATGCAAGAATTACTCAAGAACATAAATATAAAAGATAAGAACCAAATATATTACTCAATCACAAACTTAACATAGTCTCATAATCCATCAGATCCCAGCAAACTCAGCATAGCAACAGCAGAAAATTACATATGTGCCTCAGTCATGTAGGGCAGCTCACGAGGTCTAATCCATGAAGAACAAAGAGGGGAGGAGAACATGGCATAGATACTGATAACGGACCCATGGTCCAAGGTAGACTACTCATGAATCATCCGGGAAGCATCCATGGTGGAGGAGAGGCTCCCGAAGGTCAATCCTCCCTCCGGCAGGGTGCCGGGAAGAGGTCTGCTGGCGCTCCCAATCTTGGAATCGCGACGGCAGCGGAACAGAGGCGAGATCGCAAAAAAAGGGTTCTGTCTTTGGAAGAATCCCGTCATGGGGAATAAATAGTCGAAGGGGGCAGCCAGGGGGGCCACCAGGTGTCCAGGCGGCCCCCTGGCGCGGCCAAGCCCTAGGTCACGCCACCAGGGCGCCTGGACCCCTGGTGGTGGCCCTCTGGCCCCACCCAGGTGATTCCGTAAGGTTCTTCTGTGCTGATTTTTTATCTGATTTTTCCCGAATTTTTGGAGCACTTTTAATATGGGGGAAACCTAAAATAGAAAAAATAGCAGAAAACTGGAACTTGCACTACGGTGCACTGAGTTAATAAGTTAGCCCAAATATGATCAAAATTGTATGAAAGTGTATCTAGATCATAGCAATATCACACAAAACATGCATGGAGCGAGAAGAAATTATAGATACGTTTGGGACGTATCAGATATCAACGGCCGAAGAAAAACTCTTGACCTTGAGTAAAAACTTCGATAAAGTTGGAAGCGTTTGATTCGGAACTCAATGACGTTCGAAGCAAAATGTTTTCTGTTTCAAATGTGCTTAACCATTTTAGAGCAGACGGAGTGAGAATGAAGAAGAATAGAAGGGGTAGGGTCCGAAACTTATCACCTTGAAGAAGAATAACAATGAAGCTAAAGGTGATAAGCATAGGGTACTAAATCAAAACGAATCAAAAAGACAAAACTGGAAGAAAAAAGAAAAACGAAACTAAACACGAAAGCGAAGTAAATGAATAAGTACCGGGACGCAAAGTTTCAGTCTTAAAAAACGTTGTGTGAGTCTAAAATGTTTAGGTGACATCTCAACACACAGAACCTTTTCTCATCCAATTGTTTCGTGAAAATATCTGCCAATTGATCTTCAGTTCTGACATGGCGAATCACAATATCTTCCCGCTGAACATGATCACGAAGAAAATGATGGTGAATGTCAATATGCTTCATGCGAGAGTGCTGCACTGGATTGTGAGAAATTTTGATAGCACTCTCATTATCATATAGTAGAGGAATTTTCTTCACATGAATTCCATAATCTTTTAGCGTATGCTTAAGACAAAGGATCTGAGTACAGCATGATTAGAAGCAATGTATTCGGCTTCAGCAGTATATATTGATACACAGTTTTGCTTCTTGGAAGCCCAACACACAAGAGATCTACCAACAAAATGACAAGTGCCTGAAGTAGATTTCTTATTAACACGATCACCATCCCAGTCCGAACCAGAATAGCCAATAAGATCAAATTGAGCACCCTTGGGACAGCATAGTACCAAGGAAGGTGTGTGAGCAAGATATCGAATAATTCGCTTGACAGCAATATGATGTGATTCTTTTGGATTTGCCTGAAAACGAGCACATATAAATACTGAAAGCATAATGTCGGGTCTAGAAGCACATATATATAAGAGTGAACCACTCATGGACCGATACTTTTTCTCATCGAATGGTTTTCCCTTCTCATCTGTATCTAGGAAGCCATTGGTTGGCATAGGTGTCTTGATAGTTTTGAAATCAGCAAGACCAAACTTATTCAGGCAATCTTTAAGATATTTCTCTTGAGATATGAAAGTGCCATTCTTTTGTTGATGGATTTGAAGTCCGAGGAAGAACTTCAATTCACCCATCATAGACATGTCATATTTCTTCGACATCATCTTGGAAAATTCTTCGCTGATGTCAGGGTTAGTACAGCCAAAGATAATATCATCTACATATATTTGACACACAAATAAATCAATATTATAAGAGCGAGTGAAAAGAGTTGGGTCAGTTGTCCCTGGTTTGAGGCCTTTCTTCAGGAGGAAATCCTTCAGGGTTTCATACCAAGCACAAGGTGCTTGCTTTAACCCATAGAGAGCTTTGTGTAACCTGTACACCATATCAGGATTCTTAGGGTCTTCAAAACCTGGATGCTGCATAACATACACTTATTCTTCGATTTCACCGTTAAGAAAAGCACTTTTGACATCCATTTGATATAGCAGAATAGCATTGAAATTTGCAAAAGCAAGCATGACATGAATTGATTCGAGACGAGCAACTGGAGCATAAGTTTTGCCAAAATCGATACCTTCGATTTGGGTGTAACCTTGTGCAACCAGTCGTTCTTTGTTTCTTACCACAATACCATCTTCATCTTGCTTGTTGCGAAAAATCCACTTTGTACCAATGATGTTATGCTTCGTGGGATCAGGTCTCTCAACTAATGACCAGACTTTGTTTCTCTTGAATTGGTTAAGTTCTTCGATCATAGCAGTTAACCTATCTGAGTCTTTCATGGCTTTGATGGTTCTACCATAGAGACAACCGAAAAGTTTCCACAGAATTTAGGCAAACGAGTACGAGAACGAGTAGTGGGATGACCTGGTTGACGAATGTCTTCAAGGATCGAATCAACATCAACTCTTCTTCGCACTCGAGATAGTGCAGCTTCATTAGCTTGCGACTCAGGTTCTTCTTCGGAATCGGCATTTCCTTCAGGATCAACATTTCGTTCGGGATCAGAATTTCCTTCAGGATTAGCATTTTCTTCGTTCATGGGTTCTTCTTCGTCATGTTCATCATTAGCTTCAGGATTTTGATCTCCAGGGGCCCAGGCTATGTGTGGGAACATTGGATCATCATCATCCCTGTTAGCTTGACTAGGATTTTCTTCGACTGGATGAATCTCTCCAATAGCCATGGACCTGATCACTTCATCAAGAGGAGGTTCATCTAGATCATTAGGCAAATGCTCCTTTTGAGAGCCATTAGTTTCATCAAACCTCACATTTATAGTTTCCATAACCTACCCAAAGTGGGAGTTATAAACTCTGTAAGTGTGTGAATTTGAGCCATAACCTACAAGAAAACCTTCATGTGCCTTAGGGGAAAATTTAGAGCTATGATTGATATCCCTAATAAAACATGGAGCACCAAACACCCTAAGGTACGAAACATTAGTCTTGTTACCAGTGATAATCTCATGTGAAGATTTCTTCAGGAACTTTTGAAGGTAAACCTTGTTGATGATATGGAAAGAAATGTTAATTGCTTCAGCACAGAACCTGATAGGAGTCTTGTATTCAGCAAGCATTGGTGTGTCCATCTCAATAAGAGTTCGATTCTTTCTCTCAACCGCATCATTATGTTGAGGTGTATAAGAACCTGAGAATATAAGAGTAACACCATAATCATCAAGAAAATCTTCAATATGATATTTTTTAATTCAGTTCCATTATCACTTCGGATGTGCTTCAGAGTCAATTCATATTCGTTCTAAGCACTCTTAGTGAATGACTTGAAGATTCCAACACCTTTTCTCTTTTCATCCAGAAAGAAAACCAAGTGTAGCGAGAAAAATCATCAATAATGACTATACCATACTTGTTGCCTCCAAGACTAGCATAATTTTGAGGACTAAAAAGATCCATGTGAAGCAATTCAAGAGGACGAGTAGTATTCATAATTGCCTTCGCTGAATGATGTTTCTTTGTAATCTTGCCATCTTCACAGGCACTGAACAGACGATCCTTATCGGATTTTACTTCGCTAAGGCCAATAACATGCTTCTTCTTCACCAGAGTTTGAAGATTTCTCATCCCTGCATGACCAATTCTTCTATGCCATAACCATCCAGAGGAAGTTTTTGCCATTAATCAAATGGATACAGCAGGACCCGAAGAAAAATAAACAATATATAAAGAAAACAGAACAAGCATACACATATCACATAGCTTTTTTTTAGGCAGAACAGTAGGGCAAAGCCCCACTGCAATTTTTCCATTATTTAAAATAAAAGGTGTCTGTTACATGGTGGCTTGAGATAAGCCAAATAAAAAAAGTGGAAAAGCCTCAAAAAATAGGCATGAGCCTAAAAGAATGAAAAGAGATAACTTAAATGGAAGACTCAAGCCGGTCTTTGAAAGCTTGAGAAAATTTGATCTTCATCCTATATTTCAGTAGCTTGAGCTCAGCAAAATAAAGGTCCTGCCAACTCTGCATAGAAGGTTCTATGTTCTTGAAAATTCTGTTGTTGCTAGTTATCCATATTGTCCAGGAGGCTATAATGATGATGTCCATTGCAAATGGAGTGTGGAGCTTGGTTTTGATGTCTTCAATTATGTCCAAGGTGTGAAGGTTCTGACTTCGATTAGGACATACAAAGTCCCAGCGTTGGCTAGCAAAGGGACAACTCCAAAAAAGGTGTCTCAGGGTTTCTTCCTAATCACAATTCAAGGTTACACAATTGTAAGATTCCAGAGTGAAGGGTTACCTTCTGAGGAGGTTTCTGGTGTTGAGCCTGTCATGCAGTAATAACCAGAAAAAATCTTTGTGCTTTAGTTGGCAGGAGGTTGCCCAAACCCATTTTAAATGAGGGGGGCAGTGGTGGTTCCAATGATGTTCTTGTAAGCTTTTGAGGAACTGAAAGATCTTGAACCCCATATGTAGCTCCATTTATCAAAAGATTCATTATTGTTACCGTGATTGTAATTCTGACAAAGTTGATCCATTGCTTGAAATTTCATATAAGCTTCTGAAGAGAGGGGTAAATGAAACAGGTCTTCCATGTATCCTGTTCTCATGTAATCATGCACTATAATTGTGCGAGACTTGGCAAAGGAGGAAAGGTGTGGGAATATGTTTTGAAAACATTGTTGTGCCCAAAGATCTGACCAAAAGAGTGCACTTTTCCATCCCCAATGTTGCATTTTGCAATTGCTTTATACATGGGCAGTAAGTTCAGATTAGTTTTCCACCAGAAGGATCCAAAGCGGCCAGAACCAGGAAGCTAGCCAGAGGAGTAGTATGTTTCTCAAATGAGGTTTACCCAAGGGATGTTTTCTCTGTTAAAGAATTTGTGCAGATTTTTCAGGAGCAATGCATTGTTCTGGGCAGAAATGTTTGGCACTCCAAGGCCACCTTCGTGTTTTGGTCTACAGACAGTATTCCAGGCTACCAGAGCAGGTTTTTTGCCCTCCATATTTGGACCTCTCCAAAGACAATGCCTCAGGTATTTGAAAATTTGTTGTTTGACAGTTTCAGGGAGGTCAAGGCATGTCATGTGATACACAGCCATAGAGGATAAGATGGATTTCACAGCAATCAGTCTTCCAGCATAAGAGAGAATTGTGGCCACTCCATTTAGTTTTTAAGCAATCTTGCTCACCGGACGAAGAAAATGTTCCACCTTGGGTTTATGAATTTGAAGGGGGATTCCCAGATAGGTGATTGGAAACTTGCTCTGTTGACATTGCATGGTCTGAATAAAATGAGAGGCTCTCTCCTCATCCAGGTTTATAGGAATCTTACTGGACTTATGTTAAGCAACATTTAATCCAATAGCATTTGTGAAGGTGTTGAGGAGTGCTTTTAGGCAAAGGATTTGTTTGGCATCAGCTTCCAGGATCAAAAGAGTATCATCAGCATATTGAACAATAGGGAAATCTGGGCATGATGAAAACTGCACAGGTGGGGTGAGAGCTCTGTTGATCATTGGAATATTAATCATAGATTGCAGCAGGTCAGCAGTGATCACAAAGAGCAGAGGGGAGAGGGGGTCTCCTTATCTAACCCCTCTCTTGCAGTAAAACGTTCTCCCGGGAATACCATTTAGCAGAACTGAAGAAGTGGTAGAGTGGAAAATGAGGCTCATCCAAGAAATCCATTTGTCTCCAAATCCTTTTGCTCTTAAAACCTGGATGATGGTAGAGTATTCAATAGTGTCAAAAGCCTTTTCAAAATCCAATTTAAGCAGCAGGCATTCTTTTCCTGATTGGTGGCACTGGTACAGAAATTCAAAAGCCCAGGAAATGCAATCTTGTATGGCTTTGTCTTTAATAAAACCATATTGATTGATGTGAATCAGCTTAAGAATAATCTTTTGCAGTCTGTTGGCCAGAATTTTGGTGATTATTTTGAGAGAGGTGTTAAGCAGGGAGATTGGCCTGAAATCACTGGGAGTTTGTGGGTTTTGGATTTTAGGGACCAGAGTGATAAAAGAAGAATTAATACTCTCAAGGTTGATGTCTCCCTTGAAAAGGTCTTGAATGAGTTTTAGAATGTCAGGAGCAATGATGTCCCAGCAGGCCTTGCAAAATTCATTATTAAATCCATCAGGTCATGGGGATTTACCATTGAGCAAGTCATCAATGACAGATTTAATCTCCTGGATGGTAACAGGTTCCTCAAGCTCTCTCATGGCATCACTATCCTGTTTTTGAATGAAATCCTGTAAATTGATAGGCATATGAATGTTTTGACTTGTGCCCAGAGTCTGTTGGAAAGCTTCCCAAGGAGTGCAGCTTTGCCTTCATGGTCAGTAATTCCAACATCATCAGAGTTCTAGAGGGAAACAATGAAATTATGTCTTCTATTTATTGTTGCTTTAGCCATAAAGAACTCAGAGCATTCATCTCCAAACTTGACCCATTTAATTGTGCCTCTCTGTTTCCAATATATCCTCTGATTATGCAGCAATTGCAAGAGTCTTCCCTTAAGCAAGTTTCTGCAGTTCCTTTTGAAATGTGATAGATCTCTAGAGTCCTCAAAGAGGTCAAACATGAAAACATAATCATTTATCTCCTGAATTTCCTTTTTAAGAGAGGGAATGCTTTTAGACCATAGTTTAATAGCTCTTCTCAAAAAAATTTAATTTAGCATTTAGGAATTTGGCAGCATCTTTAAATCACACAGGAATACTCCAAGAATTTTGGACAATATCTTTAAAATCAGTGTGTTGGATCCAGTAGTTCTCAAATCTGAACAATTTTGACTTAGGGATAACAGAGTCAATCTGAATCATACATGGGAGGCGATCAGATACAGGTTTTTCAAGAGGCAAGGCCATAGTAGCAAGGTAGGAAGTGTTCCAGGAGGGAGAAGTGAAGAACCAATCCAATTTCTCAAGCAGGGGGTTCTGTTGCATATTACTCCAAATGTATTGCCTACCTTTGAGGGGCAATTCAATCAGACCCGGATTGTTGATGGCTTCATTGAAAAGAAGCATTTCATTAATGTCTCCCCAGGTTTATTTCTGTCCTCTTGAGATCTAAGAAGATTGAAATCACCCATAATGATCCAATCCATTTCTTCAGTCATTTGAATTTCCCCAAACCACTGTATGAATTCAATATTTTCATTGTGAGTACATGGAGCATATATGTTTGATAATATTCATATCTGATTGGTGAGTTTGTTGGTGAACTGGATGGATAAGCAGTACGGATTTTGAAAAATGAGCTCTCTATCTAAGAGAGAGTCATTCCAAGCAGTGAGAAGACCCCCAGATGCCCCAACAGAAGGTAGGTAGACAAATTTACCAAATCTTTTAGGAGAAAAGTTCCTTATATAATTCAGTTCAAAATCCTCTCTCTTTGTTTCTTGGAGACACACCACTGCACAATTTCTCTCTTCAATTTTATTTGAAATTGCATTCCATTTATCACTTAAATATATGCCCCTGATGTTCCAATTAAGGATATTGCATTTTCTGTTGTTATTCATAAGAAACATCAATAGAGTACTTTTTGATGATGGGGCCCAGGCCCATCAAATCCTTAAAGCTCAGAGAGTCATAGCATATAGCAGTGATTATGGCACTACAATTCAAGGTCCAAATAGCATGCCAACCAAGCATCACAAGGTACTGTTTTAAGATTACATCACATCCAAAAGAGCAAAAGAGATCAAGCTCACTATCCATGCAATCCCTACATATCACTACTGGCCCAACATGCAGTAGCAGACAGTTGTGCTTCATTTATCACTAGAGGAGGAAGTTTTCTTGTCTTTGGCCTTGGACACCTTGGCCAAATCCTCCTGAGCTTTCTTCCTTGGCTACTTGGCCAACTTTTCATCCAAGTCCTTATCATCCACCTTGCAAAAGGAAGAAGTAAGATTTTTAACAATCTTATTTTGCAAACCATGTGGGGTAGCATAGCAGGGAAGACATACTTGATTTGTACAATTGCTCTTAAAATCATCATTGATAATTTTAATTCTATCACTTCTCCTTACCTCAGACTCTACTATAGCAGCCTTCCCTCTTTTCTTTTTTGAACCTAATCCAGCTGTGATGCCTTGAGAGCCCATGTCCAAGTTAGTGTTGCCCTCATTCTCTTTGTTTTGTTCATGCTCTTCATGTTTTCAGCAGAGGAACATGTAGGTTCTTGTGATGAGACACACTTAACAGGAACAATGAATGTAAAGAAATCTTCTTTGGAGTTATTCTCAATAATCATAAACCATAAAGAAGATCGTAGCATTCTTATAGTCCAATCAAATTGTTTAGGGGATATGAGGGATTGGAGGATAAAGTTGACCAACTTACAAGAACCTGGGCCATAATAGCATTATCAGGGAGCTTGTCAAAGGGAGCAAAATGGGAGCTCCAAAGTTTGAGGCCCACAACTGTAGGCTGTGAAGCTGGGGATATATAATTGCAATCCAAAGAAAAGAGGTTATCACCAATGCCAAATTTAGCAAGAGTTTCATTGAATAAAGCATATTCATTACCTTCCCGAAGATCAAGTGTTGAAGGGGATAAAGGATAATTTGCACTCTTATTATAGCCCAGAGGAATCCTCTCAAGGACTGGAGAGCTTTCCACTCCAAGAAGATTCAGAGAAGTTTCAGTAGCTTCAATAACACTATCCAACAGTTTGGTGTAGTCCTCAGTGACATTCTGCAGGTGCAGACCACACTTGGGGTGCTAGGGGTAAAGCTCTTCCTGACTGTGACAAAAGGGGCACTAGCAGAGGCTGACAGAGGATCGGTGGAAGAACTCTGCATTTCATCTACAGAAAAGACCAGTGGCTCATCCTGAGCATTCTGGGAAGCAGGAAGAGCCTGGTTTTGTTCTCCTGGGACTTGGATTTCTGTAGCCTGCACTTCAGGGTGCTCATCAGCAAGCACAACACCTGCCGGTAAAATTTTCTCAAGCTCAGGGGCAAGATGATCTACAGGGACCAGGTTATTGTGAAATGGTTGTTCCTCCTGTTGAGGATGCAATTCAGGCACATCAAAGACAACTTCCTCAACTTGAGCAGGGTGAAAATCAGGGGCAACTGGGGCATCCTCCTCAGCATCATCCTCAAGGAAATATGCCATTTGAATGTTAAAAAGGCCCATGGCCAGAGGAGCAGGATCATGTTGCTCAAAATTGGGAGCTGCAGGAGTAAAGTTGATGGATAAGTCGGAAGCAATAGAAGTTAATCCACTGTTATCTTCTACAGGTGGCTGTAACTCTTCCCCATCACCCCAGGCTAAATCTTCATTCTACACAGCATCCATAAGAAGGTTGAAGTTATCATTGTTGTTTTCAGCAGCTTGATTGTGAAAAGCCCAGTGATTATCAAAATCCTCCTCAGCTCCATCCTGGTTGCCCTGAATAACTACATTTTGTTGTTGGTTTTGCATTTCCTAAAAATGAAACCCAGGGAACTCATTCAGAGCAGGGGGCGGAGGTGGGTCCACCCTAGGGGGTGGAATGTGGTCCTCTGCTGTAGGGCCACCCCCAAGCATCTACTGCTGAAGAATCTCCACCAAGCAAGTCCAAGACTGCTCATCAAATTGCTCCCCTTCAGACCAACGGATGCTTTTGGGACCTCAACCAGATCAGTAACCCGGACCTTCATGATAATTCTGCCCTTGTGACCTTCATAGAGCTCCCAGTTGCTGAGTTTACCGAAATCACAGACGACAGCAAATAAGTCTTTAGTGTTGTAGTAGTCAAAAGGGACACCAACAAGCAGAAGCCAACAGACTCGATTGAAATTCAGACTGCGCCAGTTGAGGCCCTCATTGTGTTTGGTGAAGTGGAGGTGCACATCAGCGAACGGGATGGGGCTTTCAAAGACTAACATGTATTTGTCTCGGACGTGTCAGGTGCACATATGCATCCCCAAATGGGCATATCTGAACATCTCGGCCACCCATCTCAATGACATCATCGAAGAACTCCAGGAAAACTAGGCGCACGTTGGGGAAGTGAACCTGAGCGGGGCGCGGGTGGATGGTGATGGCGAGAGAGTTGACTGGTGCAATATCTCTCCTCGTTGGTTACCCCTAGTGGAAGGTGAGATGTAGGATAACGAAAAATTTCCCTCGGTGAAGATACCAAGGTTTGTCTCCAGTAGGACTCCGGAGATGATAAGTAGGTGTCAACGGCGCAATTGACGTGGACCTGCACACGACACAAATAACTTTGCTTCCCAACGAGTACAGAGAGGTTGTCAATCTCTCCGGCCTTGTTGTTCACAAAGGATCAACGCAACAGATAATAATGATAATGGTAGCTGCTAGAAAGTAAAATAAGAAAAGTAAATGAGCGTGTAAACAGTAATGAGAATATATACCAGGGTCCCGTGATGTTCACTAGTGATGTCTCTCTCCCAAAAGACGATAAAAATGCTATGCGAGGTAACCAAATTACAGCTGCGCAATTGACTGGATTAAAAACGCACCGCAATGCTAACTATGCTACAAAGAAAGGACGAGGCTCAAAAACATGGGCGGTACGCCAAAATAAGTAGACCGAAATCCAACTGCATCTACTACTAATCATCCACATATATCCAGAACATCTCGCTGGTATTAAGTTGCGAGCCCCACCCAAATTGTAAACCCAAAGCAACAGACAACTGCATTCAAAGGCACTTTGCGTAAACCCACAATCGAGCATAACGTTCCCTCTTGGAGTCACTACCTACTACTTGGCCAAAGCAATAAACAACAACGGAGAACATGCAAGAATTACTTAGGAACAAAAATATAAAATATAAGAACCAAATATATTACTCAATCACAATCTGAATATAATCTCATAATCCATCAGATCCGAGCAAACTCAGCATAGCAACAGCAAAAAATTACATATGTGCCTCGATCATGTAGGGCAGCTCACGAGGACTAAACCATGAAGAACAAAGAGGGGAGGATAACATCACATAGCTACTGATCATGGACCCATGGTCCAAGGGAAACTACTCACGGCACATCCGGGAAGCGTCCATGGTGGAGGGGAAGCTCCCGGAGGTCAATCCTCCCTCCGGCAGGGTGCCGGGAAGAAGTCTGCTGGCGCTCCAGGTATTGGAAGTGCGGCGGCGGTGGAACAGAGGCGAGATCGCGAAAAAGATTTTTGTCTTTGGAGGTTTCGCGTCACGGCGATTAAATAGGCGAAGGGGCAGCCAAGGGGCCACCAGGGGTCCAGGCACCCCCTGGCATGGCCAAGCCCTAGGTCGCGCCAGGTGGCCGCCTGAGGCCCTGGTGGGTCCCCTCCGGCTCTCCTTCAGGGTTCCGGAAGCTTCCGGTACGCTGATTTTTATCTGATTTTTCCTGAATTTTTGGAGCACTTTTACTATGGGGGGAACCTGAAATAGAAAAACTGCAGAAAACAGGAACTGGCACTGTGGTGCACTGAGTTAATAAGTTAGTCCAAATATGATCAAAAGTGTATGAAAGTGTATCTAGATGATAGCAATATCACACAATACATGCATGGAGCAAGCAGAAATTATAGATATGTTTGGGACGTATCAACATCGCCAAGCTTAATTCCTGCTCGTCCTCGAGTAGGTAAATGATAACAAGCATAATTTCTGTGCTGGCATGCTAGCAACCATATAAGAACTTTGAAAAGTAAAGCAATCAAGGTATGTGATTCAATTCAAGTCATAACATGCAAGAGCCTATACTAGCATTGAAACAAGCAACAAAAGAACATTAGGTGCAAGAGCTCTCGCTGACCGTGACTCAAATGTCTCCAGATGGTGTTTGCGAGCAAGAAGAGGGATATGGGAATACGAGAAAAAAAGTATTTTTGTTGAGAACTCAATCTACTAAAGTTTCACACTTGGTCTTCTTTGGAATCTTATCTTGACTCGTCCCTAGACCACTAGCCAGGTACAAGTCAATTTGATCCACTCCATTTCAATATTTTGAGCACTCATGCAATGGATGAGCGTAAGCACGAGAGTTGACACTTAGGATGGCAAAGAGAGAAATATGGTGGAGGAGGAAGACAAAAAGGGTGAGAAAGGCTCACATCAATGAGGACAATCACAGGCGAGTAGGGATTGCCATGCAACAGATGCACATATGAGCTAATAAAAGCTCTCCAATGGAACTAGTGGGGGTGCATCCAACTTGCTCGCTCATGAAGACCTAGAGCTCATTTGAGGAGGCTCATCCTTGGAATATGCAAGCGAAGTTCTATAGTGTGAAGGTCCCCACATAGCTATATGCATAAATGATCATCTCTATGGAGTACAAGGATAAGAGGGAGTACTAGTGTGGATCTTTCAAAAGGATAGTAGTGTTTCCCCTTTCTCTCTTTTTATTTCTTTTTCTCTTTTTTTCTATTTTTTCTATTTTTTTGGTGGCCTCAATGGCTCTTTCTATTTAACTCTCATTTGTCCTCTTTGGGATCTTTTATTTTGTCCACTTTGGGATCTTTTCCTCACTTAAGGGCAACACTCTAATTTACAAGAAGGTATAGAAGATCTTTCACACTTTACAAGGTACTCAAAACATAAATAAGATGTAGCTATCATGATGTATGCAATGTTTGCCTCTGCCAGTGTAGCAGGAACATGTATGACATGAAGATCAAGTCATGAAGAGGTGGATGTTGCATGGCAATATATCTCGGAAAGGCTATGGAAATGCCTTGATAGGTAGGTATGGTGGCTATTTTGAGGAAAGACATAAGGAGGTTTATGATGACAGAGTGTATCATGCCAAGGGTTTGGATGTATCGGCGAAGGTGGACGCCAAATCTCGGAGTGAGAAGAGGGCAATGCACGGTACGGAAGAGGCTAGCAAATATGAGGAGGTGGAAGTGTCAACTTTCAATACTTACATTAGTATGAAGAACTCATTCACTTATTACCGGTAACTCTCAGTCTAATGAGCAGGTTCACAAAGAGATAAGTACCCCGAGGAGGAGTGTATGGGGGTTTGATTATCCTTGCGCATCCTCGACTCATGGTACGTGAGGTTACTCTAATATCCGATCCCTCAAAAGATTAGTGATCCATCTAGTAGCTAGAGTTCTCAACTAGTTTTGTAGGTTTTGAAAATACACACGGATTTCCCAAAATACGACACCTATCACTAATAGGCTAGATCACTTGACACCAAGAGTTCAAACATTACTCACAACAATACCTCAAAACTATTGCAAGTTACTACTAAAATTAAATAGCAACCTCAATTACCTACTTTCAAGAAAAGACACAACTCAGTGCAACAACCAACTCTCTTAACAATATAAACATGAAAACTAAAGAGAGTTCCAGCAACAAACTAAAAAAAGGCAAGGCTCTTTCTAAAAACAAACTAAGACTAAAACTAAACATGGCAATAGCTACGAAAAGATAAAGAACACACAACCGTAAAAAGATAGGCATGCAAAATCCTATGATGTGTTCTAGATTGAAGTGGAGCGTGTTTCTCACCCACACAAAGTAAGATGGGGTCTAACTTGTTATGAACAGCAAGCAAAGCTAAAGAAAACTAAAAAGTAAACCTAAGAGCGAGACGCTCCAAGCATAGCACATAACGCATGTAGTGATAAAAATATAGTGAGACGAAGGACGAACTGATGATTGTTGATGGAGAAGGGGATGCATGGGGGCATCCTCAAGCTTAGACGCTTGAGTCTCCTTGAATATTTATTGGGGATGTATTGGGGCATCCTCAATCTTGAGCGTTTGACACTCCCGGATCTTCTTTCGTCATCTTCCCTCGCACACTTGAAAACTCCCTTCATACATAACTGATCATAAGCTGATTAGAGAGGTTAGTACCCTTAATAAAATAATTTTCCCCACTGGATATAAAAATATTCTTGAAGAGCTACTGTTTCTCAAGATTGCCAAAAGGTTTTTGCAAAGAAAAAGCAAGCTTAAGGTTTGAAAAAGTAAGGAAAGGCAAAACGTGGCAGAATCTGTGAAAAACAGAACATAAGGTAGTAGAGAATTGTTTCGGGGTACTTCTGCAACTCAAATTAAAAAACTCAGAACATACGGAAGTTTCAAAATTGTATAGAGCATGCTGTGTAACAAAATCAGCTCAAAAAGATGAACAGGTGATTTGTTTTGATTTTTTTCGTCAAGCAGACAGAATCTGTTTTCTGGACAGCATGTCACAACTTTTTCTTCCCGTATCATAAGAGGCTATAACTTGGCACAAAGCTTGAAAATAAAGATACAATGATGTTGCTACAGTAGTAACAATCATCAAGACCACTAAATACAGAAGTAAAAACATCTTGTGTTGCCTCCCAACAATCGCTTTCTTTTACGCCTTTAAGCTAGGCATAAGGCAAAAGAAGAATCAAAGGTCTCCAAGATCATCAGAGTCATAAAAACCTTCAAATTGATTTTAAACAAGCTTATTCTTCTTCTTCCTAGGAAAGAGGTACTTACCGCGTAAGGGTATGTGCCCGTTACCCATATCAATGAAGCCTTTCATAGCTCGGAGGAAGTCCCTTCCAAGCATGATGTTACTTTGGTTTGGCTCCGTGATGAAGAAATCCATAGGTTCAACCCTATGAAGGAATGCAACTTGGACTTCTTTTACCTTTCCTTTAACCTCTGAAATATCTCCATTAGCATTTTCTAGATAAGAGGACAATTTATCCATATCTAGTTTCACAGAATCATAAACTATTTTTGGCAAGGTAGAAACTATGGATCCAAGATCACAAAAAGCAAGGAAGTCTTGGTCAGAGATGCTAATCCTAACAAAGGGCTCCCAATCATCATCTATCTCCAACATTTCTTTCTTGTTGGACTTAATCTCCGCTACCTTTCTCAAGTCTAGAGCATCCATCCTCTTTTCAATAGTGGCAAGTCTATCTACAACATGTTGTATATATACTCTAGAGGCAAATAATATATGATTATTCCAATATATCTAAACAAGTTCATAACCAGTTTCATACCGTGCTAGAACTGTATCAGTGAAACAATGATACAGGTGTGGTATAGAAAACCCCAGAGTTCCTAGTTAGCCTCTATATCAATAACTAGTTCATGGTCAACATTATGGTCGTGGTTTCGCGATCATGGACAATTTAGTCTCTTGACTGCGAGGTCACCTCACTGGATGAGTGACGTGATGAACATTACCCAAAGCAAGCATTGCAGCATGATCAATCTTATGAAGGTTCAGTGTTGTAATTACAGAACGTAGTAGACCGTTCCTTTGACCGTGAGTACGTGCATAATTGCTATCTTCCCGGATGATTTGACTTACATCCCACCACCTGACTGAAATATGCGGGTCATAACGGTTGTATCTTGGGTATTCCGTGGAGATATGTTGAGGAGTATTGTTACAAGAGCGGGATTTGTCAATCCATGTAATGGATAGATACTCGGGGCCCACTCGGTGAGATTCCATCCATAAAGCTGCAGCGTGTGACTAGGTCACAGGGATGAATATCACGGGAACGAGTGAATAAGGATTTGTTCAGAACGAGGTTGAACCAGACATAGGATGTCATTGATCGAATCTCGGAACAATCCAGTATCGCTGACAAAGGGAATGTTATACGACGTATGGTCCAATCGGTGTTGATATCCGGAATGCACAGGGGTCATTATGGGCATCCAGGTCCCGCTGATGATCATTGACCGTAGCCTCATCTCGGTCATGACTGGAGTGTTCTGGGACCGTAGGGTAACACACTTAAGGGCTCGATGAAATCGGAGACCTTTTCGGAACTATCGGAGTTACCGGAGAATAAAGGAAGCAGCACCGGGAAAGTTCCGTGTTGACCCGAAGGAGTTTCGGAGTGAGCCGGAAGGTGTTCCGGAGCACCGGGAGAAGGAATAATATGTTTTAGTTATTAATTAATTGAATTAATAATTAAAAACATTTTATTTATAATTAAAAAGTGCTATGGGCCTTATTTATGAAAGAGGCCCGTTAGGGGAAATAAAGGGAAAAAAGAAAAAGAGAGAGAGAGGAAGGCGCGTGGGCCCTAGGGCCCATGAGGGGTGCCCCCCCCTCCTCCCTTGGCCGGCCACCTCCCCCTAGCAAGGGACTTTAGTCCCACCTTGCTAAGGGAGAGGGGTTGACTCCCTCCCCTCTGCCTATATATAGACGGGCAGGGTGCACATATTTAATACACAGAAATCCGTGAGAAAATAAATATTAGTCTGAATTAAGATCGGTTTTCTCCGGTTTTCTCCCCTTCCTCGTCTCTTCCACGGTGGGCTCCCTAGTGTGGTCTTTTAATGGAATTGAGGCATCTCTGCTAGAATCGGAGGTCGTCGTGCTGCCGAAGCTCCATCCGGAGGTCTACTTCCGCAACCTTCGCTGGATCGGAGAACGGAGGTCGTCATCGAGTCTCGTACGTGTGGGAGTACTATGAGGTGCTACACGTGTGGCACTACACCCATCCGGGTGCTAACACGGCCAGGGGGCAGTGAAACTTGTTCGACTACACCAGCCACGTTTGCGGGAACGTTTCCCGCGCAACGGACTACACCCCGAGGTATGTTATTCCGCACTCCTTTCCGTTACGATAATACGGCTAGCTAGATCTTGGGTTATGGGAAACGCTAGTTAGGAAAATTTTGTGTTTTCCGCTGCGCACCCCAACACAACAGTATCAATACTACGATCATAAACAAAATAACTAGATAGACCATGCAAAATATCAAGAGCTCTAGCTTCATCACACTCTAAAAAGTCTCCTTCATCTATAATATCAAGAGAGTGTTTACTCCACTTAAAAATACCATGGTAGAAATTTCTAAGCACAATTTTTATAGGTATCCAAGGCATAATTCTTTTATGTGCTTCAGAAATTATGTCCCATGCCTTCTTCATATTTTCTCCATCCCTTTGACGGAAATCTAGAACTTCTGATTCCCTCAAAGCACCAAGTCCTAACATGTTCATCTAAACAAGGAGGACTACCAAAAGCAAGATAAATAAAAAATTGTGATTTTTCATATAAGACACAAAGATAAAAACTGAAAGGTAAACTAACAAGACTAAAAAGAAAAGGTAAAAGGTAGTGGGTAACTCCCCTATCTTAGCACTCGGAGTCCCCGGCAACGGCGCCAGAAATTTTCTTGATGGCGAGAGAGTTGACTGGTGCAATGTCTCTCCTCGTTGGTTACCCCAAGTGGAAGGTGAGATGTAGGATAAAGGAAACTTTCCCTCGGTGAACATACCAAGGTTTGTCTCCGGTAGGACTCCGGATATGATAAGTAGGTGTCAACGGCGCAATTGACGTGGAACTGCACACAACACAAATGACATTGCTTCCCAACGAGTACAGAGAGGTTGTCAATCTCTCCGGCCTTGATGTTCACAAAGGATCAACGCAATAGATAATAATGATAATGGTAGCAGCTAGAAATTAGAAGTAGAAAAGTAAATGAGCGTGTAAACAGTAATGAGAATATAGACTGGGGTCCTGCGATGTTCACTAGTGATGTCTCAGTCCCAAAAGACGATAAAACTGCTATGCGAGGTAAACAAATTACAGCTGGGCAATTGACAAGATTAAAAACGCACTGCAATGCTAACTATGCTACAAAGAAAAGACGAGGCTCAAAAGCATGGGCGGTATGCCAAAATAAGTAGACTGAAATACAACTGCATCTACTACTAATCATCCACATCTATCCAGAACATCTCGCTGGTATTAAGTTGCGAGCCCCACCCAAAGTGTAAACCCAAAGCAACAGACAACTGCATTAAAAGGCACTTTGCGTAAAATAAAAAATCCTTGCAACCGCGGTTACAAGCACCGTTGTTTTCCCCCTTGTGGCAATAGCACATCCCCTACACTCATGTTTCTGTCACTCAAGCGTGTCATCGGGGGGCATGTACCCACAATCGAGCATAACATTCCCTCTAGGAGTCACTACCTACTACTTGGCCAAAGCAATAAACAGCAACGGAGAACATGCAAGAATTACTTAGGAACAAAAATATAAAAGATAAGAACCAAATATATTACTCAATCACAATTTGAACATAATCTCATAATCCATCAGATCCCAGCAAACTCAGCATAGCAACAGCAGAAAATTACATATGTTCCTCGATCATGTAGGTCAGCTCACGAGGACGAAACCATGAAGAACAAAGAGGGGAGGAGAGCATCACATAGCTACTGATCACGGACCCATGGTCCAAGGGAAACTAGTCACGGCACATCCGGGAAGCGTCCATGATGGAGGGGAAGCTCCCGGAGGTCAATCCTCCCTCCAGCAGGGTGCCGGGAAGAAGTCTGTTGGGGCTCCCGATCTTGGAAACACGACGGCGGTGGAACTGAGGCGAGATCACAAAAAAGGGTTATGTCTTCAGAGGTTTCGCGTCGCGGAGATTAAATAGGCGAAGGGGGCAGCCAGGGGGCCACCCGGGGTCTAGGCGCCCCCCCCCCTGGCGCGGCCAAGCCCTAGGCTGCGCCAGGTGGCCACCTGGGGCCCTGGTGGGTCCCCTCCGGCTCTCCTTCGGGGTTCCGGAAGCTTCCGGTACGCTGATTTTTTATCTGATTTTTCCTGAATTTTTTGAGCACTTTTAATATGGGGGAAACCTGAAATAGAAAAAAATGGCAGAAAACAGGAACTGGCACTATGGTGCACTGAGTTAATAAGTTAGTCCCAATATGATCAAAAGTGTATGAAAGTGTATCTAGATCATAGCAATATCACACAAAACATGCATGGAGCAAGCAGAAATTATAGATACGTTTGGGACGTATCAGATGGTAACGATGGCCCAGTCCTTGAAATAGACTGAGATTATATCCAAGTGATTGAACAAGCATAACTTTGTCAATATGTTTATCCTTTGATATAACAACCTTACCCAGACCAAGAACTTTACCCTTATTGTTGTCATCGAAGGTAATGTACTTCTGTGAAGATTGAGTGTTTTTTCCTTCGGTGAACAATTCTTTGTCTCCGGTCATATGATTAGTGCAACAACTGTCCATGACTCATTCGGATCCACCGGAGACATAGCCCTGCAGAATAATTAGTTCTTCTTAACCACCCACAAACGAGCAGGTGACTGAGAAAGTATGGAAGCACTTGTTGAAACAGTGGTATTAAAGCGAATAGGATTAAGTTGACAAGTGGGACCATCAAGCACACCATAAACATAATTCCTCTGTGAAGGGTTAGGGTATGAATGAGCATATACAATCTTATCATTATTATCACGGTGACGATAAGCATAACGACCAACACGATAGTATTCCTTTTGAGGAACATTTGATTCGGAAACCAGCGAATCATTTCTCTCTTCGAGAGAATAGAAGTGCTCCGGTGGTACCGAAGACTTTCCCTGCATAGAATGGTTAGCAGGCAATTTCTCAATGAGTGACTTGCGCACCCGGATTTGTCTCTTATAGAAACCATTCCTTGGAGGGGTACCAATGTATTCGGCTGAAACCTTTCCTTCCTGATCCTTGATAAGTTTGTAGTTAGAATTAAGTGATTCATCAACAATGTCCTTATCAATTTTGCAGTTGAAACCAGAAAGGTTAGCAATATCTATAGGCTTTTCCTTCGCTAGAACCCATACAGTTTCTGGGTACTGCTCAGGTTCCCAGTAAGTGCCATCAGGGTTTAGCTTCCTTTCGAAACCAACACCGTCCTTCCTAGGATTCCTGTGAAGGAGAGCCTTCTTTAGGATATCACATAGGTACTGGTATCTCTGGTGATGCTAGCAAGGAATATACTTCTCTCGCTCCTCGTTGGTTACCCCAAGTGGAAGGTGAGATGTAGCGTAGCAGCAGAATTTCCCCTATGTAGAGGATAGGGTTTGTCTCCCATAGGACTCGCAGAGATACAAGAAGGTGGTAAAGTGAACAGTGGCGCCGAGGTTGCTAACTTTTCCTGGACCTGCACACACAGCAAATAACTTCGCTCCCAACGAGTACAGAGGAGTTGTCAATTCCTCCGGCCTTGCTGTTTACAAAGGATCAACGCAAGAGATAATAATAGTGGCAACTGAAAGTAAGAACTGAAAGTAAGTTGAAGGTGTAAACAATGGTGTGAATATGGACCGGGGTCCCGTGATGTTCACTAGTGATGTCTCTCTCCCAAAAGACGATAAAAGTGCTAGCGAGGTAAACAAATCACAGCTGGGCAATTGACAGGATTATAAATACACCGCAATGCTGACTATGCTACAAAAGAAAGGAAGAGGCTCAAAAGCAATGGGTAGTACGCCAAGGTAAGTAGACCGAAATCCATCTGCATCTTCTACAAATCATCCACCTTGAGATATCTATCCAGAACATCTCGCTGGTATTAAGTTGTGAATCCCACCCAAAGTGTAAACTCAAAGCAACAGACAACTGCATTAAAAGAACTATGCGTAATGTAAACAATCATTGCACCCGCAAGTACAAGCACCGTTGTTTTATCCCTGGTGGCAACAACACATACCCTAGTCTCATGTTTCTGTCACTCAAGCTAGACATCAAGGGCTGAACCCACAATCAAGCATAACGCTCCCTCTTGGAGTTGCAACAAATCACTTGGCCAAAGTAAAATACGGCAACGGAGAACATGCAAGAATTTACTAAAGAACACAAATATAAAAGAGAACCAAATATATTACTCATCACAATCTGAACATAATATCATAATCCATCAGATCCCAGCAAACTCAGCATAGCAACATAGAAAACTACAAAAGTGCCTCGATCATGTGAGGTAACTCACGAGGTCTCGAAAGTGGAAGCACAAAGAGGGGAGGAGTACATTACATAGCTATTGGTCACGGACCCATGGTCCAAGGGGGACTACTCACGGCACATCCGGGAGGCGTCCATGGCGATGGATGGTCTCCCAGAGGGGATTCCTCCTTCCGGCAGGGTGTCGGGGCAGCTTCTCCTGGCAGCCCCGATCTTGAAACGGCGGTGGCGGCGGAACAGAGAGGAGAACAGGAATAGCAGATCGATATTAGGGGTTTCCGTCATGGGGGGTAAATATAGGCGAAGGGGGCACCGAGGGGGGCCACCAGGAAGACAGGAGGCCTCTTGGCACATCCTAGGGTGGGGCCGCGCCGGGGACCCTCCTGGGCCCCCGGTGGTGGCCCCCCTGCCATTCTTGGTTATTCTAGAAGCTTCCATGACGCTGATTTTTTATATAATTTTTCCGGGATTTATTGGGCACTTTTAATGGCCGGAAAACCTGAAATACAGAAACAGCAGAAAACAGGAACTGGCAACTGGGTGCACTGAGTTAATAGGTTAGTCCAAATATTATAAAAAATGTGTATGAAAGTTCAAGCAAAACATGGCAAAGTGACACAAAACATGCATGGAGCAAGCAGAAATTATAGATACGTTTGGGACGTATCAACATCCCCAAGCTTAATTCCTGCTCGTCCTCGAGTAGGTAAATGATAACAAGCATAATTTCTGTGGTGACATGCCACACAACCATATAAAGAATTTTTAACTAAAGCAATCAAAGCATGCAATTCAATTCAAGTCTTAACAAGCAAGAGTCTATATTAGTATTGACACAAGTAACAAAAGAACAAAAGGTGCAAGAGCTCTCGCTGTCCGTGACTCGAATGTCTCCAGATGGTGTTTGCATGCAAGAAAGGGGATAGGGAATATGAGATAAAAAATATATTTGTTGAGAACCACTATCTACTAAAGTTTCACACTTAGTCTCCTTTGGATTCTTATCTTGACTCGTCCCCAGACCACTAGTCAGGTACAAGTCAATTTGATCCACTCCTTTCGATATTTTTAGCACTCATGCAATGGATGAGCGTGAGCAAGAAAGTTGACACCTAAAATGCGAAACATAAAGAAGGTGGAGGAGGAAGACAAAAAAGGTGTGAAAGGCTCACATCAATGAGGACAATCATAGGCGAGAAGGCCGTATGATAGATATGATGTGAGGAGTAGGGATTGCCATGCAACGGATGCACATGTGAGCTAAAAGCTCTCCAAGGGAACTATTGGGGGTGCATCCAACTTGCTTGCTCAAGAAGACCTAGAGCTCTTTTGAGGAGGCTCATCATTGGAATATACAAGCCAAGTTCTATAGTGTGAAGGGTCCCCACATAGATATATGCATGTATGATAATCTCTATGGAGTACAAGGGATAGAGGATGAAGTACTAGTGTGGATATCTCAAAAGGAATAGTAGTGTGCCCCCTTCTCTCTTTTTATTTTTATTTTTCACTTTTTTCTTTTTTTTGTATTTTTTGGTGGCCTCAATGGCTCTTTCTATTGCTCTCATTTATCCTCTTTGGGATCTTTTAATTTTGTCCTCTTTGGGATCTTTTCCTCACTTTAGGGGTAGCACTCTATATTTTACAAGAATATAGGAGATCTTTCACACTTTACAAAGGTACTCACATAAAGAAAATGAAACTATCATGATGGAAATGTATGCCTCTGCCAGGGTAGCAGGATATGCAATGATACTAGCGCGTCATGTATCAATGATTAGGGCAAGGCCCAACTAGCATGTGGCTCATCGATCAAGCAAGTAGCATGTATGAGATGAAGATCAAGTCATGAGAAGATGGATGTTGCATGGCAATGTATCTCGGAAAGGCTATGGAAATGCCTTGATAGGTAGGTATGGTGGCTGTTTTGAGGAAAGATATAAGGAGTTTTATAATGACAGAGTGTATCATGCCAAGGGTTTGGATGTACCGGCGAAGGTGGACGCCAACTCTCGGAGTGAGAAGGAGGCAATGCACGGCACAGGAGAGGCTAGCAAAATATGGGAGGTGGAAGTGTCAAATTTCGAATACTCACATTAGTCCGAAGAACTCATGCACTTATTATCGGTAACTCTCAATCTAATCAGGAGGTTCTCAAAGAGACAAGTACCTCGAGGAGGAGTGTATGTGGGTTTGGTTATCCTTGCGCATCCTCGACTCATGGTACGTGACTGTACTCTAATATTCGAACCCTCCAGAGGTTAGTGATCCATCTAGTAGCTAGAGTTCTCAACAGGGGTTTTGGTTTTCGAAAATAAAAGAGGATTGCCCAAAATACGACATCTATCACTAATAGGCTCGAGCTCTTGACACCAAAAGTTCAAAAATTACTCCAGTCAATACCTCAAAACTATTGCACGTTACTACTACGAAGAGAATAGCAACTTCAACTACCTACTTTCTAGTCAAGACACAAAACTCAGTGCAACAGGCAAACTCTCTAACAAGATAAAAAATGCAACCTATAGAAAGTTCAACCTAAGACAAGACAAAAGCTCTAGAAGAAAACTAAAGCACAACAACTAAACAGGGCAGCATCTAAGAAAAGAAAAAGAACAACTCACAGCTAAGAGAATAAGCATGCAAATTCTATGCGGAGTTCTAGTTCAAGCGGAGCGTGTTTCTCTCCCACACAAAATAAATCTGGGGTCTAACTTGATATGAACAGCAAAAAAAGCAAGAAACAAACCTAAGAAAGGTAAAGAGCGAGACGCTCCAAGCATAGCACATAACGCATGAAGTGATAAAAATATAGTGAAACGAGGGACGAACTAGTAATTGTTGATGAAGAAGGGGATGCACGGGGGCATCCCCAAGCTTAGACGCTTGAGTCTCCTTGAATATTTATTGGGGGTGCACATGGGCATCCCCAAGCTTGAGCGTTTGACCCTCCTGAATCTTCTTTCATCGTCCTCCATCGCGCACATGAAAACTCCCTTCATAAATAACTCATTGTAAACTGATTAGAGAGGTTAGTACCCTATTAAAATAATGTTCCTCTACTGCAAATAAAGATATTCTTGAAGAGCTACTGTTTCTCAAGATTTCCAAAAAGTTTTTGCAAAAATAAAAGGCAAGCTTAAGGTTTGCAAAAGTTGGGAAAGACAAAACGTGGCAGAATCTGTGAAAAACAGAACAGCGGGTAGTAAAGAATTTTTTTGGGATACTTCTGCAAATCAAATCAAAAAACTCAGAACATACGAAAGTTCCGTGATTGTATAGAGCACGCTGTGTAAAAAATTAGCTCAAAAAGATGAACTGGCATTTTTCTACGATTTTTTCCGTCACGAGGACAGAATCTGTTTTCTGGACAGCATGTCACAACTTTCACTTCCCTTGTCATATGAGGCTATAATTGGCACAAAGCTTGAAAAGTAAAGATACAATGATGTTGCTACACTAGTAACAATCATCAAGACCACTAAAAACAGAAGAAAAACAAAAAGGAAAACCTAAATACGTTGCGGGCTGCCTCCCGAAAGCGCTTCTTTAAAGCCAATAGCTAGGCTTAAAGCAAGAGATCAAGTCTTATCAAGAAAATAACTAGCCCGTGTGACGGACTCAAAAGGCAACTTAATATTTTTCCTAGGGAAATGTTCCATCCCTTTCTTGAGAGGGAATTGGAATTTGATATTCCCCTCTTTCATGTCAATAACAGCACCCACGGTGCGAAGAAAAGGACGTCCCAAAATAATTGGACAAGAAGGCTCACACTCAATGTCCATAATAGTAAAATCAACGGGAACATAATTTCCATTGACAATGATAAGAACATCATCGATCTTCCCCAAAGGTTTCTTTACGGAAGAATCGACAAGACGAACACCAAAAGAACAAGGATCAAAAGGTTTCAATTCAAGCATATCATACATTCTTTTGGGCATAACAGAGGTACTAGCTCCAACATCACAAAGAGCAAAACAAGAGAAGTTATTCAATTTGATTTTTATCATAGGATCCCAACCATCTTCTAGCTTCCTAGGTATGGAGGCTTCTAGTCTAAGCTTCTCCTCCCTAAATTTGATTAGAGCATTGGTGATATGCTCTGTGAAGGCAAGATTAAGTGTGCTAGTGTGCGGGTCTCTAGAAGTTTTGTGTAGGAAACCAATAACTTCAGGTAAGGTGCAGTTGTCAAAGTCTAGATCACTACTATCTATCAAGGAGGTAGTGATATCATTTAAGATCACTTGTTTGAAAGCCTCTATGTTCATAGAGGTTTCTTCATCTATGGTGGAGGTGGTAGCATCACCATTGATAGGTCCAGTGGGACTAGGGGTGTGATGGGTGCTAACAGTTTGGACATCCTCAACAACTTGGATAGTAGCTACTGTGTGGTAGGTAGGAAGGCTCTCAACTCTCTCTTCTTCCTTGGGGATAATTTCGGATTTTGCTGACATCTGGTTTATCAAGGTAGATTGGGTGTGAGACATGTTTGAGACATAGGTCTCAGTGCTAGTGAATCTAGTTTGGAGACTGGAGATGTCACTGTTCAGGCTCTCAAGTTGTTTTCTAATGTTTTGAAGGATAGAAGAGTGTTCATCTAATTTTCTGGAAAAAGCCTTGTTTTGTTCAAATTGTGTGTGCATATAATTTTTGGTGGATTTTTCTATTTCTACAAGTTTCTCATAACTAGGTAGGTCTCTTTCCATATAAGTCTGGTTGTAGGAGTTGCTATTGTCGTTCCCATAGTTGTTGGATGGGAAAGGTCTAGGATTGTTGCTACCAAAATTACTCCTATAAGCATTATTGTTGAAACTGTTTCTAGAGATAAAGTTCACATCTACTTGTTCTTGAGCAACCAAGGAATTTAAAGGAACATCCTGAGGATCAATAGGAGCTTGCTTGGTAAGTAGCGACATGATTAAGCAAACCTTTTCATTAAGAGAGGAGATATCCTCGACAAATTTACCTTCTTACCAGTTGGAGATCGTTCGGTGTTCCATTATAGAGTAGTTTCGCATCATTTCATCAAGTAGCTTCGTGGCAGCACCAAGTGTGGTTGACATAAAAGTTCCTCCCACGGCCGAGTCTAGCAGATTCCGCGAGGTAAAGTTTAAGCCTGCATAAAAATTCTGGATAACCATCCAAGTAGTCAAACCATGTGTAGGGCAGTTCTTAACAAGAGATTTCAATCGTTCCCAAGCTTGGGAAACATGTTCATTATCCAATTGCCTAAAATTCATAATTTTACTTCTTAACTGGATAATTCTAGCAGGGGGGTAGTACTATTCTTAGGTAAGGATTGCAGCCACTCCTTGGCTCTTCCTTTCAAGGAAAAAGGAAAAAGCTTCAACTTGACGATGTCTCCATCTACTTCCTTGTAATTTTTCATATCACAAAGCTCAACAAAATTATTTAAGTGCAAGCCAGCATCCTCTCCAGCACCTGAGAATTGATCTTTCATAACAAGATTAAGCAAAGCAGGTTTAATTTCATAAGAAGGTGCTGAAGTGGCAGGTGGAGCAATAGGAGTGCAAATAAAGTCACTGTTGTTGTGACTAGTGAAGTCACACAAATTGGTGTTTTCATTGTAACCCATAGTAGCAGAAGGTATTTTTGGTATTTTTGATAAGGGACACAAAAGCAAAAACTGAAATGTAAACTAGCAAGACTAAAAAGCAAAGATAAAAGATAGTGTGCAACTCCCCTATCTTGTAGACTGGAGTCCCCTGCAACGGCGCCAAAAAATGCTTGGTGCTAGCAAGGAAGATACTTCTCTCGCTCCTCGTTGGTTACCCCAAGTGGAAGGTGAGATGTAACGTAGCAGCAGAATTTCCCCTATGTAGAAGATAGGGTTTGTCTCCCGTAGGACTCGCAGAGATACAAGAAGGTGGTAAAGTGAACAGTGGCGCCGAGGTTGCTAACTTTGCCTGGACCTGCACACACAGCAAATAACTTCGCTCCCAACGAGTACAGAGGAGTTGTCAATTCCTCCGGCCTTGCTGTTTACAAAGGATCAACGCAAGAGATAATAATAGTGGCAATTGAAAGTAAGAACTGAAAGTAAGTTGAAGGTGTAAACAATGGTCTAAATATGGACCGGGGTCCCGTGATGTTAACTAGTGATGTCTCTCTCCCAAAAGACGATAAAAGTGCTAGCGAGGTAAACAAATCACAGCTGGGCAATTGACAGGATTATAAACGCACCGCAATGCTAACTATGCTACAAAAGAAAGGAAGAGGCTCAAAAGCAATGGGCAGTACGCCAAGGTAAGTAGACCGAAATCCATCTGCATCTTCTACAAATCATCCACCTTGAGATATCTTTCCAGAACATCTCGCTGGTATTAAGTTGCGAATCCCACCCAAAGTGTAAACTCAAAGAAACAGACAACTGCATTAAAAGAACTATGCGTAAAGTAAACAATCCTTGCACCCGCAAGTACAAGCACCGTTGTTTTATCCCTGGTGGCAACAACACATACCCTAGTCTCATGTTTCTGTCACTCAAGCTAGACATCAAGGGGCTGAACCCACAATCAAGCATAACGCTCCCTCTTGGATTTGCAACAAATCACTTGGCCAAAGTAAAATACGGCAACGGAGAACATGCAAGAATTTACTAAAGAACACAAATATAAAAGAGAACCAAATATATTACTCATCACAATCTGAACATGATATCATAATCCATTAGATCCCAGCAAACTCAGCATGGCAACATAGAAAACTACAAAAGTGCCTCGATCATGTGAGGCAGCTCACGAGGTCTTGAAAGTGGAAGCACAAAGAGGGGAGGAGTACATCACATATCTATTGGTCACGGACCCATGGTCCAAGGCGGACTACTCACGGCACATCCGGGAGGCGTCCATGGCGATGGATGGTCTCTCGGAGGGGATTCCTCCTTCCCGCAGGGTGTCGGGGCAGCTTCTCCTGGCAGCCCCGATCTTGAAACGGCGGTGGCGGCAGAACAGAGAGGAAAATGGGAATAGCAGATCGATATTTGGGGTTTCCGTCACGGGGGGTAAATATAGGCGAATGGGGCACCGAGGGGGGCCACCATGAAGCCAGGAGGCCTCCTGGCGCGGCCTAGGGTGGGGCCGCACTAGGGACCCTCCTAGGCCCCCGGTGGTGGCCCTCCTGCCATATCTTGGTTATTCCGGAAGCTTCCCTGACGCTGATATTTTATATAATTTTTCGAGGATTTATTGGGCACTTTTAATGGCCGAAAAACCTAAAATACAAAAACATCAAAAAAACAGGAACTGGCAACTGGGTGCACTGAGTTAATAGGTTAGTCCAAATATGATAAAAAGTGTATAAAATTTCAAGAAAAACATGGCAAAGTCACACAAAACATGCATGGAGCAAGCAGAAATTATAGATACGTTTGGGACGTATCACCTGGACACTTTTGAACATACTTGTTTCAAACAATTCTTTCAACCTGCGGAGTTCCTCAATAACAACAGAGTTTTGCTCATCCGAGGCATTAGTATCATCAATAACAATAGGTGCTTTGCCTTTAGAATCAATTTTGCTTCGTTGCAAGCACGTTAAGCATGGTGAATTAGAATTAAGTTTTGCTTCAGAACCTTGTTGAGCCATGAGAGAGAGGTTAACATTTTCCAACTCTTCATGAGCCTCTTTCAGTTTCTCGAGAGCCATTTTCCTCTGAAGAAATTCATAGGTGAGCTTCTTATAGTCTACTGAAAGAAGAAAATGCCGAGAGGATAGTTCCTCAAAATTTTCTTTCAGAGATGCATGCTCATTAGTCAAAGTTTGACCTTTCTCTATCTCATCGATCAACAGGGCTTCTGATTTCTTAATGGTTTTGCTTAGCAAGTCTAGTTCATCTTGTTGGATGGAAGCAATTTTGGCAAGTTTAGAATAGCTTATTCTTTAGTCACTTTCATAGGAGAGCAATCAGAAGTATCATAGGTAACTTTGGATGAAGATAGCTTTGCCTTGGCCATAAAGCAGTATGCACGAGTTTCATATTCACTGCTGTTGTTGGTGAAGAATGAACTCGAAGCACCTGCTGAAGCAAATGCCAATCCAGAAACACCATCAAATTTGGAGCCAGATCCAGCCCTTGAACATGATTCTGCTTCGGACCCAGAGGCTTCTTCTTCGGAGTTCATTTCTTTACCTAGATATGCCTTGGCACAGTGAGAATTGCTTCGTCGGGACGAGTGTGTCTTCGAAGAAGAACTCTCACGCTTCTTATGGTACTTTTTCTTCTTGTCATCATCAGAATCTTTCTCCTTGTCTCTTCGAGAGCCAGATTCATGCCTCTTTGACTCATAGCTTTTGGTGGATTTGTGGTACTTGCTTGAGGAATCTCTGAGAGAATGCTTTGATTTGTTTTCAGCTTCCCATAAAGGGCAATCAGGAATGTAGTGACCTGGTTTCTTGCACTTATAGCAGCAGTTATATTTAGCTGGAGACCCTCTTGAGGATGAGCGGTGGGAGGAGGAGCTGGATAGCTTGTCTTGAGGAGTAATTCTTCTTCGGTGATGAAGAAATTTTTCTTTGGAAACGGTTGAAACGCTTCATTATAAGAGCCAAATTCTTCCCAATGCGTGCAGGATCATCTGATTCACTGCAGGAAGCAGAACTGGCTTCAGGAGAAGAGTGGCGTGAAGCTTTTTCCTTGAGGGCATGTGATCTCCTTCGGGATCCATTCACATCTCATTTCTCTTCTTATTCCATCTCAAAGGTAGTGAGTCTCTCAAGAATATCAGCAGCGACTAGGTTTATGAAATCAGTCCTCTCTTTGATCATCAAGACAATGTGATCAAAGGAATCGTCAAGAGAGCGAAGCAAAGTTCTAACCACCATATCACTATTGATATCTTCAGCATCGAGGGAAATCAAATCATTTGAGAGAGCAGTGAGTCTATTGTAGATGGAGGTGACCTTTTCTCCCTCGTGTCACTTAAACCGATAGAATTTGCTTCAGAGCGTGTCAACTCTAGCATCTTTCTGAGTAGAGACACCTATCCAATCTTCTCAAGATAATCCTAGACACCTTTGGCAGAGGGTATATTCTTCATTTCATGATATTTTCCTAGAGTCAAATGATTTGTGATGAATACCCAGACTTCAGAATCAAGAGCCATATTCTTCGTCTCATCAGCGGTAAGAGCATTCTTGTCCTTGATCTGAACTCCATGCTTGACAACTTCCGAGGCAGCTGAGTTTATAGCAACGATGTTTCTCTTCATCTTGTCCTTCCAGTAAGGATAGTCCTTCCCATTGTAAACAGGAATAGGTTTGCCAGAGCGAACAGCTGCAAAAGACATACTTGGCGACACTCCAGGAGTTTAATCTAAAACACGTAGAGCGTAGGGAGTGCCTAGCTCTGATACCAATTGAAAGACCAAGAATGTGATCAGAGGGGGAGGGGGTGAATGATCACTTCAAATTTTCGGAAGAAACTTCGAAGTGAAGCAGAATTACAGCAAGGGAAGAACAATGATACGGAGAACTAGGAAGCAAAACTAACAGCAAAGCTAAACATAGCGAGTCAAGTCACAGCGAAGCATAACATGGAAGCGGAGTAGTACAAAATGTAAGTGATGGAAGTAAAACAAACTCAGTACGTAGCAATGTTTTTTTGACCAGTTCACACTCTGCAAAGTGCCACGTCTGGTTGGAGGGACTTGTGATTGAACACAAGAGCTAACCTCTCTCCGTCTGTTGCTCCACTGCACCAATCTCCTTGAGTTGGCCAGTTTTGAATCGTGGTAGATTATTGAGGAAATCTCTGAAACCTTTGACAAACTTGAACTTCGAGACGGCAATTTCTCTTTGCTCTCTGAAGACGACTCTCTAATCGTCTAGGAGGATTGCATTCCTCCAAGATAACAAGGCTATAAAACTTCCACCTAAGTCATAGTGAATCAACTCAGTTCAATAGGACTTCTGATTCGGTGGTTGGCTTTGGGTTTTTATTCGGTGGCGTTCTTGGGATGCTCTTTGCAGTCTCTCTCAGGGAATAATCTCAGAGCAGCCAGCCGCAAGTGGCGGCAAGGGCGACGTATTTATAGGTGGCGATCCCAAGGTGCGAAATGATAGATCTGACCCAAAGTGACAGTTTGACACGTGTCCACAACGGTCGGATTTATCATCAATGCGCAGCTTTACTTGTTAAAGCTGACTCACGGTCTGAGTTTTGATTCGGAAGAGGAAAGTACGAAGCCTTTGATACAGAAGCTTAACTCAGCACACATGATATTTCTCCTCTGAGGCTTCTCACTGGGTTTTGATTCGAGCTGAGAATTTTCACAATAACTTCGGCTTCAACTTGCTAACCCCTCTTGATAGTACGGTTTTTCCTATGACTCAAAGAATAGAAAAAGAACTACACAAAAACTACTAAGTCTTGCGCCGTCTTCTTCATTTCCTTCGGTGAGTTATGCTTCACGGAATCATAACATTTGTAAGGGTCGTCCTTCATGATAAAGCTTCACTCCAAGAAATAAGCTTCGACATCTTGTCCATCTTCCTTGATAATCTTCCACATATCCTGTGCTTCAGGAACCTAATCAATTGTTTACACTTGAAAACATTGGTAGTTCCTCTACTGTCTTGTCCAACAATATCCAAAACACATGGGGGCAAAACTTTTCTCTTACAGGAAGCCCAATGACATATCTATCTGGAGGCAGCCATATTAGTTAGTGTGTGCTCTGTACTATGTATCCCAAGTATGGGGATAAGACACACTGCAGTAGCTCAACTATTTCTCTGATGTGGCTCATGCAGGCGGCACCCACCAAGCGACTTGATGTGGCTTACTACCTCTGGCATGAGATACGGATGGCCAGCTTGCAGGTTCTCCGTCACTATCCTCATGCTCCTTTTATTATGGCATTCATTGAGTCGGTGGTTCCTACAACGTTGGAGATTACTCAGGCCCACCCCATGTGGGTCATTCCTGGGCACATGTATTTCACTGCCCCTGCTGTTCGGATGACTAGGCATGTTCCTATTTACACCACTTTTGGAGGTGCTCTTCGCCGTCATATTTCTGAGCAGGCTCCTATGCGTCGCATTGCACGGTTTTTGGGCAAGGCCCAAGTTGCTATGATGAGGACCATCTCATTCAACTTCCACTCCAACCACACGGTGGTCTCCAGTTTGATTAAGTCCAAGAACGCTTTGAAGGCCCATCTTCGCGCAGCTGGCGAGGCCAATGTCAGTGACGACGAGCGTCTTCCCGATGCCCCTCCTGGTGATCTTGGTTTTGACTTTCCTACGGGCCCGAAGTGGTCTGACTTCTTCCCTGGAGACCCTGGAGCGAGCGGTAGTGGGACTCACTAGTCGCTCTTCGTTGATGTTGCCCCCTGAAAGGACGTGGATGTCTCCTAGAGGGGGGTGAATAGGCGTTTAAACTAATTACGGTTTCGTCTTGAACAAATGCGGAATAAAACTTAACGTTTAATTTTCCAAGCAAGAAACCTAAATAAGCTAGGCTCAACTATGTGCACCAACAACTTATACTAAGCAAGATAAACAGCTATGTGATAGCAAGATATATAACAAGAGCACTAAGGCTATCACAAAGTAGGTGCACAAGTAAATAGGTTGACTAGATGAACAACCTATGGGACAAGCAATGCACAATAATATGAGCAAGCACAAGATGAAAAATGTAATAAGCTTGCTCAAAGAAAGGGTAGAGATAACCGCAAGTGGAGCCGATGGAGACAAGGATTTGTTACAGAAGTTCCTTCTCTTGCGAGAAGTACGTCTCCGTTTGGAGAGGGTGAGGAGCACAATACTCACATGAAGCCAACGAGGGCCACCCTATTTCTCCTCACGCTCTTACCAATGCAAGATGACGTGATTCCACTATTAGGACACTTGAGGGCGGTCACTGAACCTACAAATGGCAACCCTTGGGGCAGTCACCGAACCCGTACAAATGCTCGAGGCAATCTCCACAACCGAATTGGAGGCTCCCGTAGCGTCCCGAAGCTTTCCACCACAATGATTGAGCTCCGTAACAACAAGCCTCTAGGTGCAAACGCACCCACGAGGAACAAGCTCTAGAGTGCCTATGCACTCAAGAGTAGCTATCTTCTCAACTTCAATCACTACAAAAAATCCTCGAAGAGAACTCAAACCGGTGCACCAAATGCAATGGCAAGAGCACACGAAGTGCTCAAGTCCCCAACTCTCAAATCCCACCAAAGCAACAAAATCTATGGAGGAATATGAGAGGAAGAACAAGGAGAACACAAAGAACTCCAAGATCTAGATCCACAAGGTTCACCTCACTTAGAGGAGAGATGGCTTGGTGGAGAATGTGGATCTAGACCTCCTCTCTCTTTTCCCTCAAAAAGGAGCAAGAATCATAGGAGGGGAAGAGAGTAAGCAAGCTCAAAGAGGTCAACAATGGGGGAAAGAACTTGCACAAAACCGGTGGGGACAAAGGAAGAAGAAGAACCCCTTTTATAGTCCCCCACGAATCCAGCCGTTGGGAACCTTTGGCAGCCCACCAACCACGGTACTACCGCTCGGAGAGCGGTACTACCGTGGTGCGGTACTACCGCACCGGGAGTGGTACTACCGCCCCACGGTACTACCGAAGCCCAGTACCGTGCCCACTACCGCAGAGTCCAGTGGACTTACGGTAGTGAGTGCGCTACTTGCCCACGGTACTACCGTGGCACGGTACTACCGCGCTCGGAGCGGTACTACCGCCCCACGGTACTACCGGGGGCCAGTACCGTGCCCACTACCGCAAAGTCCAGTGGACTTACGGTAGTGAGTGCGGTACTCGCCCACGGTACTACCGCCCTGGCAGAACCAGGGAGCCCAGGCCACACAACAGATGAACTCCAAAGAAACAGGCAAACCCTGAATTGCCACAACTTTTGCAAATGAACTCCGATTAAGGCAAACTCAAGCTTGATGTAAAGCTAACGAACAGAGCTGCCTAATCACGACTGGAAATATTTAGAAGTGGCAAGGGAGAAATGTCAAACAAATAGAGGTGTGAAACCTCTAACCGAGACGACCCGGCAAATCTCCCACATCGAAAAACATAAGAGAAGACGCATATGAAATCCGTTTTCGATGAACAAGAGCTTGTCATGAAGAAGACCACAAGCTTCAAAACTCACACGGAGAAAAGTCAAACAAGAACCAATAAATATGATGCCAAGGATGCAAAAGGTTTGAGCTCTCCACGAACGACTCGGCCTAGCCTATAACACGGTCTCCTAACTACTACCAAGAGACCGATAAACTAGACACCTATCTAGTCAAACCTTTGTCTTGCGCATAATCCACTTGAGCTTGATGATGACGATCATGCCCGCCTCAAGTTGGAACATCTTCCTTGATTCCGCCGGCTCGATGAAGACTTGTAGATAGCTCCCCCATACTCCATTATGGGTGAGCCTCTTTTAGGAACATCTTCACACGACCATTATCACCAAATGGTCGGCAAGCTCCAAGCATACGATATCTTCGTGATGCTCCTCTTGACCTTGCACACATCTACTTGACCAATCTTTGGATATCTCCATGAAGAACACCTTGGTCAACACGTAATCTTCATCTTACAACCTTGAAGCCACCATATGATCTTCAAGCGTTGCCTATGGAAAAACCTTAAAGTATAACTCAAGGAAACCATTAGTCCATAAAGATTGTCATCAATTACCAAAACCAAACATAAGGGCATATGCCCTTTCACCCCCTTTTTTGTACTTGTTGCTAGAGGGGGAGTGTAGCGACCCAATTCACACAGAATTGAAGTCTCTGTGCTCAAGTGCCAGTCCCTGGATCGAACTCGCTGGCACACACAGTATAATAGATGTATATCAAAGTACAAGTGCATCATTATTACAACGTATGATCCAGAGTAAAATAAATAACAAGTTGCATAGCTCAAGGCTAGCTTATTCAATATAAATATAGCGGAAGAAAAAACAAATAACGTGGAGTCCATCAACAGCCACATGCGAACATGCTGATTGTGGACTCGCAACCCCTAAACGCACCTTACTGATCGTCTGAAAAACCTGCAACACCGAAGGTTACAGCCCGACAACGGGTCAGTACATCTGATTTGTACGGCAAGTGACACGGAAAAGTTTATATAAAGGACCTACACCTACATGCAAGGTAAGTCAAAGGAAAGGCTTATGGTTTTGTTTTGCAGAAAGCCAATTTTCTCCTAAACTAAACTAGTCAAAAAATTTAGTTTAACTTACTACTAAAGATTGAACTGGGCACACCAGTCTCAATCCACACCCTTTATTAAAATATTGCCCACTCAAATTATTATGGTGATTCATATGTCAAGATCCTCCAGTAACAGTAATGTCTAGTAGCTCAAGGATGTCCATAACCGGGGACACGGCTAATCATGATTAGTTTTTACTCTGCAGAGGTTAGTACACTTTCCCCGCTGGACTCAACCCGAAGATTGAGACGAAGTCTTTTAGAAGAGGTCACCTACACCCAACGGCAAGCCGGTACCACCTATCACATCTACATATGCTAGCTTTGCACGGGAGAGGCTTCCTACATCATACTCAACTAAGCCAGAGCCCATATGGCTAGCGGCTGTACATGTAAGCTTCTAGTCACCAAGTATGTCTGATCTTTTTGAGCCTGGACGGCGCCCACTACGTCAGAGGGTACTCGCCATGACGTATACTCGACCACCAAACCAACCATTAGGGGTACAACCTGGTCTCGACCTTAGATAAGGAACGAGCCCCCAGGAAGCACTCCCTGCCCGTCCAGAAGTGATTTCTATTTATTAAACAGTTGCTACTCAAGTTATTAAATAGCTCACATGCACTCCATGAATTTTCACAACCCAAACCACGTCTACAAAGCATAGCAATAAAGCAACAACACGGCTAGGTTGATCTACGGTAGACAAGTCAAAACATGTGGCTATCCTAACTGGTTTTGCAGCAACAGTAAAATAAACTACCTATCATGCAATAGGGTGATATTCCTTAACATAATGCATATAGAAAATATAGGTATGAGTATGGTCAAAGTATCACTTGCCTTCTTGCTGGTCCTGACGGTCACAATCCTCACAAAACGAGGCGACACACTCCGGACAATCTATACGAGCAAACATAGCACCAATCAATCATCTGTTCAATACAAATATTCTCAAACAATAATAAACATTCAAAGAATAGTAGAAAAACTTTCTTAACAGTAGCTAAACTTAAAGTACTTGTCAAATAAAAACTAACGCAAAAAGGAACGGCGCAAACGGGCGCACCGGTAAAAAGTTACGGCTGCCAGAAGTTCAAATTTGGATCAGCTTGGGATCCAAATTTAAAAACTTCAAACTTCTGTAACACTAGGTCTACTGTCTAGAAAATTTATACACGGTCGCAACGCAACTGGAATCACTCGATTCAGAGCTACGGTTAAAAAGTAGTCGCGAAAACGGTATCGGGTGAAAAACGGGGGTACCGGGGTGTTCTACTGTAAAAATGACCCGTACATAAATAAAACTTTTACGAAAAACGCGATCGGGTCCCTGTGCGGTTTGAATCCATATCTGGAAAAAAAATCGAAACGTTTTTTTTTCTAACTTCTCTTCTTCCTCGCGTGCTGGACAGGACGCAGCACGGGGCAGCCATGGCCTGGGATCGGGGACGGGCGCGGCCAGCGCCGGCGAGCGGCCGGCGGCGGGGCGGCCAGCCGCGGCGGCGGCGGGGCGGCCAGGCGCGGGCGCGCGGGCACGCGGCCGTGAGCGCGGCGGCCATGGCGCGGGCTAGCTCCGGCTCGGGCTAGCTCCGGCCGGGCGGCGGCGGCCGAGCGCGGCTAGGGGCGGTGGGGTGCTCCGGCGAGGCGGGGGCGGCGGCACACGGCGGCGGCTCGCGAAGATTACCTCAAAAAAAACGCCACAAAACGCACTCCGACGATGACGTCGGCGGCGGCGGATCCCGCGGATTAGATTAGTCTAACCCTAAAAACGCTAAGCGAAAATAAATTTAGCCCTAATCGGGGCTATTTATAGCCAGCCCCTAATCCTCTTTTTTTTTGTAAATCCGAGATAAATACAAAATCGGTCTGTGGAAAAAAAACAGAGCAGGCCCGTTAGGCCCAAAACAATATAAGAAAAATCAAGGAAATTTATTTTAAAATTCCGTCTTCGCCAATATTTTTAAAATAATAAAATTGAATTTTTGGCTTGACCAAAATATTAAAATAAAATAAAAACTTTGCAACTTATTTTTAAATATTTTAAAATACTTTTCTGGCATTTTAAAAATACCAAAAGCTCCGAAAATTGATTTAAAAACTTTTCCAGAGCATAAATAAATTCCAAAAATAATTTTAGAAAATATTTATAACTCCAAAGTAAAATTAAAAAGTCTCCCATAAATATTTTAAACTATTTTTCAACGGATTAAAAATGGGGATAAGTCCTTTTATATCCTCTCCAGCGAACTGCCATGTGTTGAAAAATGTTTAAAAATATTTTAAAATTCCAGAAAAATGCGGAAGCAGCATGAGATGCATATGATGATCTATTAACATCCGAATTTTAGAAAATTGGGATGTTACAAACCTACCCCCCTTAAGATGAATCTCGTCCTCAAGATTCGAACTGGCTAGCAAAGAGATGCGGGTGGTCTTGCTTCAGATCTTCTTCACGCTCCCAAGTTGCCTCCTCTTCGGTATGATGATCCCACTGAACCTTGCATAGTCTGATCGTCTTGGTGCGGGTAACTCTTTCGGCAGTCTCCAGAATCTTCACAAACTTCTCTTCATAAGTCAGGTCGCTCTCCAACTGAATTGCCTCAAGTGGCACTGTATCTCTCAAAGGAATATCTGCCATCTCTGCATGACACTTCTTCAGCTGGGATAAGTGAAACACATCATGAACTCCTGACAAAGCTTCTGGCAACTCCAACTGATAAGCTACCTCTCCTCTGCGCTCCAAGATCTTGTAAGGCCCCACAAAACGTGGTTCTAACTTGCCCTTGATTCCAAACCTCTTGATTCCGCGGATTGGTGAAACTCTGAGATACGCACGGTCTCCAACCTCATAGGTTACATCCTTGCGCTTAGCATCTGCATAACTCTTCTGCCTGGACTGTGCTATCTTCAATCTATCACGGATCAACTTGACTTTCTCCTCGGCATCTCTGATCAGGTCTGGTCCAAACAACTGACGTTCTCCTACCTCATCCCACATCAACGGAGTTCTGCACTTCCTGCCATACAGTAACTCGAATGGTGCAATCTGTAGACTAGCCTGATAACTGTTGTTATATGAGAACTCAGCATACGGGAAGTTGTCATCCCAACTCGAACCATAATCCAACGCACAAGCCCTCAACATATCCTCCAAGATCTGATTGACACTCTCGGTCTGCCCATCTGTCTGAGGATGGAATGTTGTACTGAACTCCAGCCTAGTGCCCAAGGTCTCATCCAACTGACGCCAAAACTTCGAAGTAAACTGAGTACCTCTATCAGACACAACCTTGCTTGGAACTCCATGCAAACACACGATCCTGGACATATAAATCTTGGCTAGCTTGGCACTGTTATAAGTTGTCTTCACTGGAATGAAGTGAGCAACCTTGGTCAGACGATCAACAATCACCCAAATAGAATCATATCCTGACCGAGTCCTGGGTAAACCGGTAATAAAGTCCATACCTATCTGATCCCACTTCCAATCTGGTATAGGAAAAGGCTGCAACAACCCTGCTGGCTTCTGATGCTCAGCTTTGACTCTCTGGCAAACATCACACAAAGCAATATACTGAGCTATCTCTCGCTTCAGGCTAGGCCACCAAAATCTCTCCCTCAAATCCAAATACATCTTGGTATTCCCGGGGTGAATAGAATAAGGTGAATCATGTGCCTCCTGAAGAATCAACTTCCTGATCTCTGCATCTTGCGGTACACAAATGCGCTTCTCAAACCAAATGGCTCCATGCTCATCCTCACGGAAACCCTCTACTTTCTCTTTGGTCATATTCTCCTTTATCTCCTTAATTTCTGCATCACCCTTATGAGCTTCTCTGATTCTTTCCAACAAATTTGGCTTCACCTCCAATGTTGCCACATATCCCTTAGGGACTATCTCCAACCTAAGATTCTTGAACTGCTCACATAACTCAAGTGGCACATCCTCAACGTTAGCAACATTGATATGACTCTTACGGCTCAATGCATCAGCAACCACATTCGCTTTACCAGGATGATACTGCACATTCAAATCATAATCCTTAATAAGCTCCAGCCATCTACTCTGCCTAAGATTCAAATCCTTCTGAGTAAAGATATGCTTCAAACTCTTATGATCAGTAAAAACATCACAATGATTTCCAATAAGATATTGCCTCCAAGTTTTCAATGCATGAACAACTGCGGCTAACTCCAAATCATGTGTAGGATAGTTCTGCTCATGGTTCTTAAGCTGACGAGAAGCATAAGCAACAACTCTACCTCCTTGCATCAAAACACAACCAAGTCCTCGACGAGATGCATCACAATATACTTGGAAATCCTTATGTATATCAGGCAAACATAAAACAGGTGCAGTTACTAACCTTTTCTTCAATTCCTGAAAGCTGGCTTCACATGCCTCACTCCAACCAAACTTATTATCTTTCTTCAACAGCTCAGTCATTGGTTTTGCAAGCTTGGAGAAATTCTCAATGAACCTCCTATAATATCCTGCAAGACCCAAGAAACTGCGAATATCTCCAACTGACGCGGGCGTCTCCCATTCTGTAACTGTTGAAACCTTGGATGAGTCCACAGCTACCCCTTCTCCTGACACAACATGTCCAAGGAATCCGACCTCCTTCAACCAAAACTCACACTTGCTGAACTTGGCATATAACTTGTGCTCCCTGAGCTTCTCCAATAACAAACGCAAATGTGCCTCATGCTCTTGCTCATTCTTGGAATACACCAATATATCATCAATGAACACCACAACGAATTTATCCAAGAATTCCATAAAGACCTTGTTCATCATATTCATGAAGTATGCAGGAGCATTAGTTAATCCAAATGACATAACAGTATACTCATACAACCCATACCTCGTAGTAAAAGCAGTCTTCGGAATATCCTTCTCCCGAATCTTGACTTGATGATAACCAGAACGAAGATCAATCTTAGAGAATACACAAGCTCCCTCCAACTGGTCAAATAGATCATTAATCACAGGTAAAGGATACTTGTTCTTGATAGTAACATCATTCAGAGAACGGTAATCAACACACATCCTCTGGGTCCCATCCTTCTTCTCAACAAACAATATTGGAGATCCCCAAGGTGACGAGCTTGGGCGAATGAACCCCTTATCCCGCAACTCTCTGATCTGTTCCTTCAACTCTGCAAGTTCATTAGCGGGCATTCTATACGGTATCTTAGCAATAGGCCCAGTGCCTGGTATTATATCAATAAGGAACTCAATCTCCCAATCCGGTGGCATACCTGGCAACTCCTCCGGAAACACATCCGGATACTCCCTCACAACACGCACATCATCTAGGCTACCCCCCTTAAGAGAATTCACCTGGGCGTGCTGATGCTTGTACTTGGACACATATCTGATCTTCTGTCCACTTGGTGTACGAATAGTGATGGACCGACTAGCACAATCAATAACACCTTGGTATCTGGCTAACCAATCCATGCCCAAAATAATATCCAAACCTTGTGACTTCAACACAATCAAATCTGTAGGAAAAACATGCTTCCCAATGGCTAGGCTCAACTGATAGCATCCCAAACTAGCTGACATCTCCGCTCCCGGTGAACTTATGAGCATAGATGACTTAAGAACTACGGTAGGTAACTCATGCTTATCCACAAATACCCTCGATATGAAAGAATGCGATGCACCAGAATCAAAAAGAACAAGTGCGGGTACTGAATTGATAAAGAACTTACCAATCACAGCATCAGGCTCATCATAGATCTCCTCCACGTTGACATGGTTCACATGCCCCTTGTTGAAAGGATTGGGCTTGCTGACTCCAGAATTCCCATTGTTGTCCTTGCTCTCCGGGCACATGTTGGAGTAGTGTCCCATCTTCCTGCACTTGAAACACTGAACTCGACTGAGGTCCTTCTGAGCATTCACCACTTGACGGTTCTGGTTGTAGTTCTCTCCATTTCCATTTCCTTTCCCATTGCCATTGTCATTGCCATTCTTGTTACCATTGTGGTGGTTGTGGCCATTATGGTTGTGACCATTCCCACCATGATGGTTGTGTCCTCCACTGTGAACATGGCCATTCCCACCATTGTGGTTATGTCCATGGTTATGTCCTCCATTGCCACCATAAGAATTGCGTGGCTTCTGCTGCGGTCCAGAGTTATACTTGCCACCATTGTTGTTGTTGAACTTCCTCTTGCGGTTCTCAATGGCTTGCTGCTTGCCTTCCAACACAATAGCCTTGTCTATGAGCGCCTGACAGTTAGCAAAAGTAGCCACTGTCAGCTGGACTCCCAACTCATCATTCAGCCCCTCCAAGAACTTTTCCTGCCTTGCAGCATCATTCTTGACATCATCTGGAGCATATCTGGCAAGCTTGTTGAACACCTCAACATACTCGGCCACTGAACGGCCTCCCTGACGCAAACTGCGAAACTCCTTCTTCTTGAAGCTCATGGCGCCTGCTGAAACATGTGCGGCGCGAAAAGCAGACTGGAACTGCGCCCATGTGATGGTGTCAATGGGGTAAGTCAACAAGTAGTTGTCCCACCAAGCAGCGGCAGGACCCTCCAGCAAATGTGAGGCAAACCACACTCTCTCTGTCTCAGTGCAGCCAACAGTCTCCATATTCCGGCCCACTGAACGAAGTCAGTCATCCTCCACTATGGGCTCAGGAGTACTAGAGAACCTCTGAGGATTCAACCTCAGGAACCTTGCAAGCGTGTCCACCGGTGGTGGTGCTGGCGCATTGTTGTTGTTGCCCATGTTCTGAGTGAGCAACTGGATCAGCTGAGCTTGTCCTTGAAGTAGCTGCTTCATATAAGATGGCACTCCATTGTTATTGTTCTCATTCCCCGTGGGATCACGTCTCGGCGGCATCTGTTGGGTAAGAATAGGTAAGATTTAGACAGAAAGTAGCTAGGGAAATATACTCCTACCCATATGCTTATGATGATCATGGCAAGCATTATATATACAATGCATATATCACCAATCAACTTCACCAATCAATATCACCATAACATCAAACATATAACAATCATCAACCAATGCACTCATACGGAAAACCATCACATATCACACCATATAGTTTAAAATATATTTTATAACTGATATAAGATCCTCATAACAACCTCGGGTAATATAAGATCCTCAACACAATCACGAATAACATAAGAGTATATCCAGCAACCTAGTATTGCCACACCGAATAAGTCGACATGGTCAAATACGCTAACACGATAACGGTAGAGCACTAATTCTCGACGAAGTAATTCCTAATGCTGTCTTTGCTAAACAGCATGCGGTAATCGCGCCCGCTGATGCGGTTGCGCCTTTTGGGACTCGGCTCCCTTTCTTCTGCCGAGGTGTCTACTTCTGGCTCCTATTTTGGTTCTTCAATTCCATTGGCCTTCATCTTCTCCTTCAGCCTTTTCATCTCTGCTTGCATCTCCAACTTTTCCTTCTTCAGCTTGTTGTTGTCCCTCTTGAGCCTGGTGTTCCTCTGCTGCAACTCAGTAATGGTGTAGAGGTCCCACTGAGTGCACTTCTCCAGGCAATGAATGTGCTTCTCCAGGCTTTGGATGATGTAGCTGGTTGTACCTGGCCAAATGGCTCCAGGCACATACCTGAACCTCTTTGGCAATATGTTCCCCGACGGGAGAACCTTGGCCATCTCTGCGTACACCGTACCCTTTAGTCGGGCGGAATACGTCTCCACAATGCGTCCAAGAGCAATGTGAGCGGCCATGCGCACACACCACTCCTTCTCCTGGGCATGCACCTCGAAGGACTCCGTAATCACCCGTTCTTCATTCTCCATGCTTCCAAGGATGAAAGTCTCCACTTGCCAGTAGTCATCAGCTCCCCTTGTCTCCACGATGTCCGGCTGAAAGACTGGCGCGTAGATGTTCAGGAAGTGGAAAATCCCCCTGAGCTCAGGTCCAAATGCCATAGCACGGTATGAAATAGTGGTCATCTATAATCAAAGAGAGGTAAGGCAAGATTAGAATAGGTATGAATACGAGATAGAGGAGGTAAGTAAGTACAAGACAGAGTGATATAAAGTAATATTTTGATTTCTATGGCTTTTCTACTCCATTTTGTAGGGTCACGTCCTACAGTCAACAACCTGGCTCTGATACCATCTGTAGCGACCCAATTCACACAGAATTGAAGTCTCTGTGCTCAAGTGCCAGTCCCTGGATCGAACTCGCTGGCACACACAGTATAATAGATGTATATCAAAGTACAAGTGCATCATTATTACAACGTATGATCCAGAGTAAAATAAATAACAAGTTGCATAGCTCAAGGCTAGCTTATTCAATATAAATATAGCGGAAGCAAAAACAAATAACGTGGAGTCCATCAACAGCCACATGCGAACATGCTGATTGTGGACTCGCAACCCCTAAACGCACCTTACTGATCGTCTGAAAAACCTGCAACACCGAAGGTTACAGCCCGACAACGGGTCAGTACATCTGATTTGTACGGCAAGTGACACGGAAAAGTTTATATAAAGGACCTACACCTACATGCAAGGTAAGTCAAAGGAAAGGCTTATGGTTTTGTTTTGCAGAAAGCCAATTTTCTCCTAAACTAAACTAGTCAAAAAATTTAGTTTAACTTACTACTAAAGATTGAACTGGGCACACCAGTCTCAATCCACACCCTTTATTAAAATATTGCCCACTCAAATTATTATGGTGATTCATATGTCAAGATCCTCCAGTAACAGTAATGTCTAGTAGCTCAAGGATGTCCATAACCGGGGACACGGCTAATCATGATTAGTTTTTACTCTGCAGAGGTTAGTACACTTTCCCCGCTGGACTCAACCCGAAGATTGAGACGAAGTCTTTTAGAAGAGGTCACCTACACCCAACGGCAAGCCGGTACCACCTATCACATCTACATATGCTAGCTTTGCACGGGAGAGGCTTCCTACATCATACTCAACTAAGCCAGAGCCCATATGGCTAGCGGCTGTACATGTAAGCTTCTAGTCACCAAGTATGTCTGATCTTTTTGAGCCTGGACGGCGCCCACTACGTCAGAGGGTACTCGCCATGACGTATACTCGACCACCAAACCAACCATTAGGGGTACAACCTGGTCTCGACCTTAGATAAGGAACGAGCCCCCAGGAAGCACTCCCTGCCCGTCCAGAAGTGATTTCTATTTATTAAACAGTTGCTACTCAAGTTATTAAATAGCTCACATGCACTCCATGAATTTTCACAACCCAAACCACGTCTACAAAGCATAGCAATAAAGCAACAACACGGCTAGGTTGATCTACGGTAGACAAGTCAAAACATGTGGCTATCCTAACTGGTTTTGCAGCAACAGTAAAATAAACTACCTATCATGCAATAGGGTGATATTCCTTAACATAATGCATATAGAAAATATAGGTATGAGTATGGTCAAAGTATCACTTGCCTTCTTGCTGGTCCTGACGGTCACAATCCTCACAAAACGAGGCGACACACTCCGGACAATCTATACGAGCAAACATAGCACCAATCAATCATCTGTTCAATACAAATATTCTCAAACAATAATAAACATTCAAAGAATAGTAGAAAAACTTTCTTAACAGTAGCTAAACTTAAAGTACTTGTCAAATAAAAACTAACGCAAAAAGGAACGGCGCAAACGGGCGCACCGGTAAAAAGTTACGGCTGCCAGAAGTTCAAATTTGGATCAGCTTGGGATCCAAATTTAAAAACTTCAAACTTCTGTAACACTAGGTCTACTGTCTAGAAAATTTATACACGGTCGCAACGCAACTGGAATCACTCGATTCAGAGCTACGGTTAAAAAGTAGTCGCGAAAACGGTATCGGGTGAAAAACGGGGGTACCGGGGTGTTCTACTGTAAAAATGACCCGTACATAAATAAAACTTTTACGAAAAACGCGATCGGGTCCCTGTGCGGTTTGAATCCATATCTGGAAAAAAAATCGAAACGTTTTTTTTTCTAACTTCTCTTCTTCCTCGCGTGCTGGACAGGACGCAGCACGGGGCAGCCATGGCCTGGGATCGGGGACGGGCGCGGCCAGCGCCGGCGAGCGGCCGGCGGCGGGGCGGCCAGCCGCGGCGGCGGCGGGGCGGCCAGGCGCGGGCGCGCGGGCACGCGGCCGTGAGCGCGGCGGCCATGGCGCGGGCTAGCTCCTGCTCGGGCTAGCTCCGGCTGGGCGGCGGCGGACGAGCGCGGCTAGGGGCGGCGGGGTGCTCCGGCGAGGCGGGGACGGCGGCACACGGCGGCGGCTCGCGAAGATTACCTCAAAAAAAACGCCACAAAACGCACTTCGGCGATGACGTCGGCGGCGGCGGGTCCCGCGGATTAGATTAGTCTAACCCTAAAAACGCTAAGCGAAAATAAATTTAGCCCTAATCGGGGCTATTTATAGCCAGCCCCTAATCCTCTTTTTTTTGTAAATCCGAGATAAATACAAAATCGGTCTGCGGAAAAAAAACATAGCAGGCCCGTTAGGCCCAAAACAATATTAGAAAAATCACAGAAATTTATTTTAAAATTCCTTCTTCGCCAATATTTTTAAAATAATAAAATTGAATTTTTGGCTTGACCAAAATATTAAAATAAAATAAAAACTTTGCAACTTATTTTGAAATATTTTAAAATACTTTTTTGGCATTTTAAAAATACCAAAAGCTCCGAAAATTTATTTAAAAACTTTTCCAGAGCATAAATAAATTCCAAAATTAATTTTAGAAAATATTTATAAATCCAAAGTAAAATTAAAAAGTCTCCCATAAATATTTTAAACTATTTTTCCACGGATTAAAAATGGGGATAAGTCCTTTTATATCCTCTCCAGCGAACTTCCATGTGTTGAAAATGTTTAAAAATATTTTAAAACTCCAGAAAAATGCGGAAGCAGCATGAGATGCATATGATGATCTATTAACATCCGAATCTAGAAAATTGGGATGTTACAGGGAGAGACATATATGTATCCAGTTTTATTGATGGTGTCTAGGCATCGATTATGAGTCTTGAGTTTGTACGGTTTGTTAAGACCTTTTTATGTGAACTTTGTGTGTGATCGTACTACTATGTTGGGTCGTTTGGTGCTATGCATGGTGTCTTTATATGTGTCTTGGCAAATATCTTATTGGCATTTGATTGAGTGCTCATATATGGTTATCTTGAGCTTGCAGTTCAGATTGTCAACTTGATATTTAAATATTTCAGCTTCAAATGATATGACCTATGGTTAGTAATCTTGCCTCATAACCATGGTGTTGGAACTTCTCTCGATTTGTGCATCCTGCTTAAAGACAAGGATCTTATATGCACACGTTGAGGGGCAGTTCATAATAAAACTTGCTCCTATTAAAGCTAAATTTGTATATCTTTGGGAGCTATATGTATGTTGTCATCAACTACCAAAAATGGGGAGATTGAAAGTGCAATCATGCCCTTAATCATATTTTGATGTTGATGACAATATACATATAGGGGACTAATAATGTTTGTCAAGTATATCACAGGTATTAGTTCTCAGATCATTGTGTGTGTGTGGATCATGGACCATTGATATTAACAATATCTCAAGATATGGAACCAACGAAGTTGAAGAGTAAGCTTTTCCGGTTATTCTTGAGTATAGGGATCCCCGCACTATTAAGAGAGGGTCAGTGGAGTTGTGTTTAAGATTTTCTAAAATCACCTTAAACAACACAACAATGTTTAAAACTACATAGTTAACTATGTCCTAACTTTTGGATGTCCGGCATATTTCGGACATGCGACATATTTCGGATGTCCGACACTTCACGATTCCAGACGTCCGTCATGTTTTGGACGTCCGACATCCCACTCACAGAGTATATTTGGCAAGGTCAGTAGGCCTGCAAAATATGGTCGGACTTCCGATGAATTTCGGACGTCCGAAGCTTTGCATTACACATTATGCCTCACAAGGTCAGTAGCCCCCCCCCATTCGACGGAAGTCCGACGGCCTTCGGACGTCTGACATATCGGACATCCGAACCCCGCCAGACGTCCGGTACCTGAGTCACTGGCTACTAACCTGGCGTTCCCCCACTGTGTTCATCAAGAACATTTCAAACGCCTGACATATTCTGGACGTCCGACAATTGGATTTCAGACATCCGACATTTAGCTGAATGCTCCAACGAACACTTCGGCCATTGGACTATAAACACCCCCTCACGCCCACTTGTGAGGGTTGACCACTTCACTCCAATCACTCATAAGAACACAAGTGCTCCCTCTCACTCCCTCTTACACCAAATCTCAGATCCCGGAGATATTCTTGAGAGTTCTTGTTGGGTCTTTCACCCCTTGATAGTCAGGCCCTTCCCCATCTTTCAATCAAAGCAAATCGCTTTTTGAGAAAGCCTTGAGCATTCCCCATTGATCTTGTTACTCTTGGAGATTGGAGACTCCTAGGCGGGTAGGAGTTCTTCGGAGAGGAATCGACCATTGTGATTACCCCCATTGAGTTTATGAGGGTTTGGTGACCGCCTTTAAGGTCAATCGGTAGTAGTTGGGAATCGCCTTCGTGGTGATATCTCAAGGGGAATAGAGTGATCCTTTGTGGCGTTGGTGTGCCTTCGCGGTTGTGACGCCCCCAAAATCAGACCGTGTACAGTAATCATACACGCAAGGTACACGATCGAGATCAGGGACTCACGGTAAGATATCACAACACAACTCTACAAGTAAAAATAATACAAGTTGTTTAATACAATCCAGGGGCCACGAGGGCTCGAATACAACAGCTCGAGAGCACAAAGCGGATGCAATAGTATCTGAGTACAGACACAAGAATACAAGGTTGCCTTAAGAAGGCTAGCACAAATAACAATAGATCGAAAAGGTGAGGCCTCCTGCCCGGGAACCTCCAAACTACTCCTGGTCAACGGGGAATTCGACGTCGTAGAAGGAATCGGGGATCCTCACGTTGTGGTGGTCAGCATCGGGGATCTTCTCCTCCTGGGCTCAAACGTCGACTGTAGCGGCCGATCAGGCAAAACAAAAAGGGGGAAATAAAGCAAGGGTGAGTATCTAGCATACCTGCGAGTCTTACGTCATCTACTAAGCATTTATGCATTTGTATCAAATGGAAAGGGGAGGCTGTATATAGTGGACTGCAAGGTAGAAATCAGAAGAAGGATGAGAAGCCTAGGCCTATCGAAGACTAGCATCTTCCGACGAGTCTTGCAGCACAAGAAGAGAACAGCCAGCAGTTCATATAAAGCACAAAGTAACAATGCAGCAGAAGTTGTTGCACCATTGTATAATAGTAAGTTGTAATAATTAACAATAATAATGCCTCCGAGTTCCCTTCCTCGACTTCCCTGCGAAGAAGAAGACCCAGAACCATACAGTTTAATAGTAGTAGTTTGTAGTGGTAAGATCCAGCTTTAGCATAAAGCGTCCTGTAACCGTGGACACGGCTATTCGAATAGATTAAACTCCATGCAGGGGTGCACTACTGTTCAGCCTGCACGCTCGGATATCCAGGGTGGCGGGCACCTTGTTAGGGAACGCTCCACAAAAGCTATCCGACACGACGCAGCCCATCCTAGGCTCAACAAAGAGGCCATCGGCCGGACTATATCCTATGCGATCAGGGGTCTAGGACCCTCACCCTTCACGCTCCTGCATGGTGCGTGGTTGGACGGTGAAGCAAAAGAAAATCCAAATACACCGCTCGAGCGAAGAAGACACCACTTCCCTCCGCAGGCCGCCGTACTGCTGGCGTCTGAAGAGCTTTCGGACAAACTACGACGCAGGGGAGCCTATAACTCCTTATCCCACGTGAAGGTAGTGCGTACAGACCAACGGGCCTCTCAAGTCATCCACCGAACCATTTAGCATTTTATTATTATCTCGCAAACAACTGTTATCGCTATCTGACTAACAACACAACGGACAACGAACAGCAACAAGGTCCACCAGTAACGTCGGGGCCTGCCCTATCGTTCCGTCAAAGCACACGGTTACCAACAAGGTGAACTGTCTCCTTACCTTGTCTCGCGTGTGCTCTTGGTAGAGCTCGACTTTTCGTAGTTTGGTAACTCTCATGAGATACGAGTAGGGGCCAAGCATGCCAATAACGTCGGTCGTACCCTCCTTGTCATTCCCGACGCAATACCGCTCGCGGGCACCGTTGGGTCGCCCAACTCTTACCTTGAAGGACAACCGTTGCTCAGGTACCTAGAGCGGCTATGCAGAGTCAGCAACGAGTGGATGATGACCCTAAATTGTAGGGAATCGTTTGTAGCGTTTTCGATAAATAAGATTGTCGAACCCAACGAGGAGCAGAAGGTATTGGCAGGTGACTTTGGTAAAGAAATAGCTGCAGGAACTAAAAGATAACTTTTTAGGGGTTTTGGATATAAGCGATAAAAAGGTAAAAGCGAGCAAGTAAAAAGCACGGAGGAGTAACAAATGGCCCGATCCTTTTGAGAAAAGTATAGGCCTAGCAACTGAACTTATAAATACTACAGCGTTCTTGAGGACACACGAGAGAAATAGTCACGTGTTTTCGCCATATTCTGTATCGGTACTATGTGTTGTGTTGATAAGTGTTGAGTGGGTGGATCTATGATAGTACACCCTCTATTCTAAGATAAGTACACTCCTATGATTAAACATCTTGCAAGCATCCGCAAATACAAGATAGTAATTAAGGAAAAAGTCGAACCATAGCAATATGATCGATGATCCATTGTTCCCTTGTGCAAAAGCGTGTGAACTGGGGTTCAGGTTTCTGTCACTCCGGCAACCCATCGTAATCATTCTTTATACACAATGCATTCCCCTAGGTCCTTAATAAGGCGAAGTGTTGAGTGTTCGACTCACACAACACCACTAGGAAAATAACAACACAACTTAAATATCAAACAACACATATTACTTCAACATCATATGACTACTAGCAACTTGACTTCTCCCATGTCCTAAAGAACTAAAGTAACTACTCACAAGACATAAAAGAGATCATGATCAGTGGGGATAAATAGGTAGTAAAAAATCTGGACACAATGATATTTCTCCAACAAAACTCAATAGCATTCATCACACGGTAGTAATCAACACCGGTAGAGTAGAGAGGATAGATAGTACAGATTACAACACAAGTTGGACTTATGAGGTGAGATTGGATGGTGGTGGAGATGGTGCTGATGTTGGGGATGATGTTGATGATGATCTCAATGATGCCCGTGACGATGGTGATGACAATGGCGATGATCTCCCCTTCTGGGAGGTGTTCTCCCCGGCGGAATCTTCCCGCCGGAGATGTATTTTCTCCTCTGTTGGTTTCCTCCATGGAGCGGCGGCGGAACTCGCGAAAAATCTCCTCCTTTAGGGTTTTTGACGACGACGAATTAATAGGCCAGAGGGGGGAGCCTGGGGTGGCCCCAGGGGTCCAAGCGGTCACCCAGCGCGGCCAGGGGTGGGGATGCGCCAGGGGGGCGCCTGGGCTCCTGATGGCCCCCCTCTGGTTCCCGTTTTGTGTTTCCCCGTTAATCTTCTGGAAAACGGCCTCCGTCGATTTTCAGGTAATTTGGAGGTCTTCTGTTTCAGCAACTCAACGTCCACTTTTTACCGCTGAATCATGCGTTTGCTGCTTCGGCATCGGAAAGTTGCAAACTGTGTAAAATAAGCCAAAACAACATAAGAATAGCATCATAACATGAAAATTTTCAATGAATAGGAAAGAATTACTATATAAAATAGTGATGCATTTTGGACGTATCAGTGGAGTACAAGGATTACTCCTTGATAGCTCGCACTTGATGGTGGCTCGGCAGAGCCAAGCTAGGGGGCCTTAGGCGGTGTCTGCATTGTACCATACCTGTTATAGTTAATATATTGTTCCGCGTTCACTCGCCAGAGTGATCACGACCCGCTATCTAGTCCTAGTTGACTAATAATGCGCATGGATCAGTGTTGAATAATATATAAGTATTTATAGGCAGCATAGGACAAAGAAAAGTACATCAAGGGACGACAAAGGCAGGCTAGGTAATTGAATAGGATTGTAACGTAGCAGCAGCAATAACAATGCCCAGTGCAAGAAATATACAGAAAGATAGGCGATATCTGGGGAAGAGAATGGCTCCGCTTGCTTGGAAGCTCAACGGTACGGGTAGGGTCGTCGACGCAGTAGTCGTACTCAGTAGCGGTGTAGTCGGCGACAGCAACGGGGTCTACCGGAGATGAAGGGGGGAAGAAACAGTAAATACAAAGCAAGCATATACAAACAGATGCAATGTTAACGGTGCTCTAACGCGGTACAAAGTGTTATGCTCGGAGCGGGAATTCATCCGGGAATTAACTATCGGCTCCGGGTGATTATCGACAAACGGCCCGGAGGGGGGATGTCGATGTTCGTCGTGTTAGAGGGGTGTGGTGGGTATACGGATATTGTATCCGTATTTGTTATATTTTTTTGATCAATTTTTATGCATAAAGTTTTTTAATCTGACTTACGGTTTAAAAGATATTAAATTTCAAAATCGTTTTTAATTCAATTTTGAATTTCTTCATTTATTTAAATGCAACATTATCCACAACAGTACTGACATGTGGGGCCACCCTGTCATAGGCTAAGGCCTTTGACTGGTCAAACGGACCAGTGGGTCCCACATGTCATAGAGATATTTAGAATTAATCATTTTATTTAAATTAATAGCCAATGGGGCCCAGATGTCATGGACACGGTGCTAATTAATCATTTTATTTAACCAGTGATTAGATTAATGGCCTATGGCCGACATGTCATAGACACAAATGTTTTTCCTGGAATTATTTTACCCAGCAAATTAATTAGAGAGACATGGCCCACCTGTAAGTGACCTAAAGGGGGGATTAACTAAACAGGGGCTTAGCCCCGGCTAGCCCATGGCGAGACCGCGCCAGCCGCCACGGGCACGCCGGCGACGCCGCGTCGGCGAGGAGAGGGGTTTGCGGCGAGGCGCGGGGGCGTAGCCATGCGCGTGAGCTCGTGCTGCGTAGGGTAAGGAGGTGGGCGCGGCTACAGAGGATAGCCGGCGGCGAGCAGCGGCAACGTAGGACCAGGCACAACCAAGCGTAGGGCAGGGCGCGCCCGGGGTGGCTATGGGCGGGGTTGGAGTGCGCGTGGACACGACAAGGGTCATCCACGTCGCGGTGAGAGCGCGGCTAGGGCCAGGCGAGAGCACGCCATAGCCATGGCGGCACGGCGGCGTCGAGCTCGGACAGGGAGTGCTACGGCGAGCAAATGGAAGAGGGAAGGGGGGATCCGGCTCCTCGGCTCAACGCAGACTGGTAGGGGTATGGTAGCGAGCTGGGGACGACCGGAGCGGGTTGAATTTGGCGCTGAAGACGGTGGCTGTGGCGGAGGTTGCAGGCGGAGGGCTGCGTCCACGGCGCGGTCCACGTCGATTCCTCCTCGGAGGTGATGAAGACGACCCCGAGGCGGCCTTCGGACACGGTGGCGGAGCTTGTCGTCGCCGCTAGCCGCGGCGGCGCGAGACGGCGGCGATGGTCAGGCTCGGGCGCGCGAGATCGAGAGAGGGGCGCGATGGGGAGAGTTGGGAGGGGGGAAATCTGGCGATCTAGGGTTCCTGGGTTGAGGGGGCGGCCTTATCCTGCCGGTGAGCCGCGGGTGGCCACCACGGCGGCACGGCCGGCCATGGACGGGGCACGGGCGTCCACGACCCCCCCCCCCCCGGTGAGCAGTAGGAAGAAGAAGAGGGCTGGGGACCGGGGTGGGCCGGCCAATTGGGTGGGCTTTGCCCCGAGCGTAGTATAGGTATTTTTTGTATTTCCTTTTTTGTTTTCTTCTGTAATATTTTTTTTAGCCACCAAATATATTTTTGTAAAATATGACAATTGCTCCGATAGTTGCATTATAACTTAATATGTTGCTACAAAAACTTTAGGCACCAAATAAATTCATTTGCAATTTTGTTTTATTTAAAAGGGGTCAAATGCTACTGTTTTGATTTTTTACATTATTTAAACCTTGTAATAAATTCACACTACCATGTTGTCATAACATACTGAATATTAGGTATTTAACAAAATTGTTTGGACAATTTTTGGTGGAAACAATTTTTCACGTTGTTTTGGAATTTTTATTTGGGTTTGGATTTGAATAGCCATGATCAAGGGTGATCATTATTAGCAAACCATATTGGCTTGGCATTATCAACAGTGATCACCGTAACGTGACACCCGGGGTATTACAAATCTCCCCCACTGCAAAGAATTCTCTTCCCAGGAATTAAAAGGTAGTGGAAGGGGTAAAGCTTTGGTTTCGTATTCTAACGAGTCTTCTTGGTCTTGTTTGCTCCTTTCAATCCTCCTTGTTGATGTCTTCATTTCTCTGCATCAGTGCATCTCGACGAGTTGTCATCCTTTCTTCAGGGGCTTCATCGTACTTACGAATAGGCTAGGAGATAAAACTTAAGGGGGACGGAGCGGTACCAGGCTAATCAACCGGGGTGGTCCAAGGGAATGCGGTACAAAGTATCTTCTGAGTTTAACTCAGGGAATACATCGAGAGAAACAAAAGAAGGCATAAGAAGTTTCAAGTGGATAGACATGCATTCGATGTCAATGACGGAGGATGAAAGGGATTCAGAGCATCAGGCATAAGCATTGCGTCTGGTACCTTGTTGAATATCACAAGGTAGGTGACTCGTGAATTTCATACGAGGCCACGCACGAAGAGTAACCTTGGGAACGGGGATGTACAAAAGAGTCAGGGTCCTGTGGAACTGCGGGTTATGGGCCCACATTGAATAAGAAGGGTGGTGACAAACAATGCGATCAAGTTGCAAGGTAAGTCAGAGAAAAGCTTGTTAGCTATGTCAGCAACAATGTCAGTGCCAAGGGCGAGGGACGAAGAGAACCATCTTCCTACTCGTTAAGACGAGGCGGACCAATTGGCAAAGTTCTTGTCCATCGGTGGTCACCAAAAAGTCATCAACAATCGTAACAGGTTGTACGGAAAAAGTAGTGCAATGAAGTGTTTACATAAGCAGAGAATTATCACTGCTCAGATAAGATACATTACAAGAGAATTTAAACATACCAATTAAAGGGAAGATGTGATTATCCAATTAATCAGACCAATGGAAGGGAAAATGTAATGATACACAAGTATCACGTGTATATATTTCCCAAGAGAAAGCAGAGCAAGATATATATGACCAAGTTTGTATTGGCGGGGGGGTCAAAGAATGTTATCGATGATATCACAAATCATCGAGGGGCAAGGATGGTATTTCTCATGATGCATCCAAGTAACACTTGGGATAAGTCAAAATGTCGATGATGACCACGACACATCATGTCAAAAGGTTTCCAGAACATACAAGAGAACAACGGCGACATCAAGCAAAAGGAATGGTGAAGAAAAAGTATTCGGTGTTCCCGGTTGACGACAACCCAGAACCACGAAATGGCTATTACATGGATAGCCATTGTTTCATCACAATTCATAAGATGTAGTGCAAAGGCATGATATCCTCGAGATACCAGGAGTAATACTCGAAGGCAAAACGGAAGATCATAGGTGTAGAAGAATTTATACCAAGGGGGTTAATTATCTTTACGAGAAGCTTTCATGATAAGTTCTACGTAGTATCCATGGGAATGAACACAAAGGTTCAGGTTCGACTCCCACTTCTTCAATGCATATCCTTTTCATTCACTTCTCATTGTTGATGAATTTGTAGCGTTCAAAAATTTATCTGGCATAACACCAGTAGAGTAAGACCCGTAGAAGTTCATGGGTTCACACGGATGGATGAAGCATAGATACAAACCATAGGGACATTTTACGAATCTATACGACAAACAATAGGAGCAAGAGATACAAGTTTGAAAGAAGAAGGCTAATGACACAGACCAGATGATACCGTTCGCCAAAGGCATTTTGTATCAGGGGAAGCTCGTCAATGATTTAGGACACAAGGGGACGGCAGGTAGTAATCCACCAAAAAGGTCAGGCGGCGTACAAAGAGTCTGGTGCGAGTATCGGTACTCAAACATAAGGAGAAAGAATACAAAGGCATCAGATGGCAGAAGCAGCTGAATATTTCGATGCTTAATTTCAAAGGAATTATGATTTCCAGAATGAAGGATCGGAAGCAGACGCTCCGATCAAATGATGAGTAAGTTGAATGGAATTAGTTGGATAATCAATCAAGGTTTGATTTACCGATATCCAGCTCATGTCCGGAATGACGTCTGAGCTGGAAGAATGAATTCATAGGGATCAAAGGATGATTGAGTGCATTAGCACACACGATGATTTAGCAGATCAGAATGCCAATGCCAAGGGAGGTCATCCAAGACTACAAGACAAACGGGATTAATCATAGTGCAAGCACGTAAGAAGAATCTCCAAAGCAGTAGGCTACCGAGGATTGTCGCGAGATCGAATAGTATTTCAAAGTATTTTGGGAATCACAGGAACAACTAGGGATGAACGGATCCTCGATAAATGCGAGGAATTATCCGCAGTGTGAAAAGAAGTTGCAAGGCAGTATGCTCAAAGGATTTACCAATCAATGGAGAGTTTATCGAGGCATCTAGTAAACACAAGAGCATCTGGGATTGTATGGATGAACGGAAGGTACATGAAGTTATCCAAAATACCTTATCAGTGGTAGGGCATAACAAGGGTGATGGGCACAGAGGGTCTCGACAATTTATCGGAGAGCATCTTCGAGATCTTCTGGTGAATCACGTCATCATCTATGATGAGGGGCCCTCCGGGAGGATGTGATCACGAGAAACTAGAGTTAGTGTTAAAAAAATCTTTAACCCGAAAGAGAAGAGAGATCAGAGTCCCGGAGTACAGATGCGGAGAAAAAGATCCTAATACCACCCAGTTTGCGACGTGGCCGATAATCCACACGACACTGTTAGTAAATTAGTTTTGCAAAGACTAGACTCGACTTCGACCCAGGAGTTGGAAGGGGGTGTCCTACAGGCAGTCGACTCTGATACCAACTTGTGACGCCCCCAAAATCAGATCGTGTACAGTAATCATACACGCAAGGTACACGATCGAGATTAGGGACTCATGGTAAGATATCACAACACAACTCTACAAGTAATAATAATACAAGTTGTTTAATAAAAGCCAGGGGCCACGAGGGCTCGAATAAAACAGCTCGAGAGCACAAAGTTAGCGGAAGCAATAGTATGTGAGTACAGACACAAGAATACAAGGTTGCCTTAAGAAGGCTAGCACAAATAACAACAGATCGAAAAGGCGAGGCCTCCTGCCCGGGAACCTCCAAACTACTCCTGGTCAACGGGGAATTCGACGTCGTACAAGGCATCGGGGATCTTCTGCTCCTGGGCTCCAACGTCGACTGCAGCGGCCGATCAGGCAAAACAAAAAGGGGGAAATAAAAGCAAGGGTGAGTATCTAGCATACCCGCGAGTCTTACGTCCGCTACTAAGCATTTATGCATTTGTATCAAATGGAAAGGGGAGGCTGTTTATAGTGGACTGCTATCGAAAACTAGCATCTTCCGACGAGTCTTGCAGCACAAGAAGAGAACAGCCAGCGGTTCATATAAAGCACAAAGTAACAATACAGCAGAAGTTGCTGCAGCATTGTATAATAGTAAGTTGTAATAATTAACAATAATAATGCCTTCGAGTTCCCTTCCTCGACTTCCCTGCGAGGAAGAAGACCCAGAACCGTGGACACGGTTATTCGAATAGATTAAACTCCCTGCAGGGGTGCACTACTGTTCATCCTGCACCCTCGGATCTCTAGGGTGGTGGGCACCTTGTTAGGGAACGCTCCACCAAAGCTATCCGACACGACGCAACCTAGCCTATGCTCAACAGAGAGGCCATCCGCCAGACTATATCCTATGCGACCAGGGGTCTAGAACCATCACCCTTCACGCTCCTGCACGGTGCGTGGCTGGCCGGTGAAGCAAAAGCAAATCCAAATACACCGCTCGAGCGAAGAAGACACCACTTCCCGGTGCAGGCCGCGGTACTGCCGGCGTCTGAAGAGCTTTTGGAAAAATTACGACGCAGGGGAGCCCATAACTCCTTATTCCGCGTGAAGGTAGTGTGTACACAGAAACGGGCCTCTCAAGTCATCCACCAAACCATTTAGCATTTTATTATTATCTCGCAGACAACCGTTATCGTTGTCTGACTAACTACACAACGGACAACGAACAGCAACAAGGTCCACCAGTAACATCGGGGCCTACCCTATCTTCCCGTCAAATCACGCGGTTACCAACAAGGTGAACCGTATCCTTACCTTGTCTCACGTGTGCTCTTGGTAGAGCTCGACTTTTCGTAGTTTGGTAACTCTCGCGAGATACGAGCAGGGGCCAAGCACGCCAGTAACGTCGGTCGTACCCTCCTTGTAATTCCCGACGCAATATCGCTCGCGGGCACCGTTGGGTCGCCCGACTCTTACCTTTAAGGACAACCGTTACTCGGGTACCTGGAGCGGCTATACAGAGTCAGCAACGAGTGGAGTACAAGGATTACTCCTTGATAGCTCGCACTTGATGGTGACTCGGCAGAGCCGAGCTAGGGGGCCTTAGGAGGTGTCTACATTGTACCATACCTGTTACAGTTAATATAATGTTCTGCGTTCACTCACCAGAGTGATCACGACCCTCTATCTAGTCCTAGTTGACTAACAATGCGCAGGGCTCACTGCTGAATAATATATAAGTATTTATAGGCAGCATAGGACAAAGGAAAGTACATCAAGGGGCGATAAATACAGGCTATGAAATTAAATAGGATTGTAACGTAGCAGCAGTAGTAACAATGCCTAGTGCAAGAAATGTACGGAAAGCTAGGCGGTATTTGGGAAAGAGAATGGCTCTACTTGCCTGGAAGCTCCACGGTAGGGGTAGGGACGTCGACGCAGTAGTCGTACTCAGTAGCGGTGTAGTCGACGGCAGCAACGGGGTCTACCGGAGCTGAAGGGGGGAAGAAACAGTAAATATAAAGCAAGAATATACAAACAGATGCATAACAGGACAGATGCAATGTTAACGGTGCTCTAACACGGTACAAAGTGTTATGCTCGAAGCGGGAATTCATCCGGAGATGAACTACCGGCTCTGGGTGATTATCGACAGACGGCCCGGAGGGGGATGTCGATGTTCGTCGTGTTAGAGGGGTGTGGTGGGTATACGGATAGCGTATCCATATTTTTTATATTTTTCTGATCAATTTTCATGTATAGAGTTTTTTAATCTGACTTACAGTTTAAAAGATATTAAATTTCAAAGTTTAAATCATTTTGAATTTCTTTCATTTATTTAAATTCAACATTATACATAACAGTACTGACATGTGGGGGCCACCCTATCATAGGCTGAGGCCTTTGACTGGTCAAACGGACCAGGGGGTCCCACCTGTCACAGAGATATTTGGAATTAATCATTTTATTTAAATTAACAGCCAATGGGGCCCAGATGTCATGGACACAGTGCTAATTAATCATTTTATTTAACTAGTGATTAGATTAATGGCCTATGGCCCACATGTCATAGACACAAATGTTTTTCCTCGGATTATTTTAACCAGCAGATTAATTAGAGGGACATGGCCCACCGGTAAGTGTCCGAAAGGGGGGGTTAACTTAACAGGGGCTTAGCCCCGGCTAGCCCACGGCGAGACCACGCTGGCCGCCACGGGCACGCCGGCGATGACGCGCCAGCTCGTGTTGCACAGGGTAAGGAGGTGGGCGCGGGGGGGTGTGCCATGCGCGTGAGCTCGTGTTGCACAGGGTAAGGAGGTGGGCTCGGCTACGGAGGACAGACGATGGCGAGGAGCGGCAACGTAGGAGCGGGCACGACCAAGTGTAGGGCAGGGCGCGCCCGGGGTGGCTATGGGCGGGGCTGGAGCGCGCGTGGACACGGAAGGGGCCGTCCACGGCGCGGTGAGAGCGCGGCCAAGGCCAGGCGAGAGCACGCCACAGCCATGGCGGCACGGTGGTGTCGAGCTCGAACGGGGAGTGCTACAGCGAGCAAATGGAAGAGGTAAGGGGGGAATCCGGCTCCACGGCTCACCGCGAACTGGTAGGGGTATGGCAGCGAGCTCGGGGACCACCGAAGCGGGGTGAATTTGGCGCGGAAGACGGCGGTTGTGGCGGAGATTTCAGGCGGAGGGCGGCGTCCACGGCGCGGTCCGCGTCGATTCCTCCTCGGAGGTGGTGCAGACGACCCCGGGGCGGCCTCCGGACACGGTGGCAGAGCTTGCCGTCGCCACTGGTCGCGGCGGCGTGAGACGGCGGCCACGGTCTGGCTCGGGCGCGCGAGATCCAGAGAAGGGGCCTGATGGGAAGAGTTGGGAGGGGGAAATCCGGCGGTCTAGGGTTCATGGGTTGAGGGGTGGCCTTATTCCTCCGGTGAGCCGCGGTATGGCCGCCACGGCGGCATGGACGAGGCACAGGCTTCCACGACCCCCCCCCCGGTGCGCAGCAGGAAGAAGAAGAGGGTTGGGGGCCGGGGTGGGCCGGCCAATTGGGTGGGCTTTGCCCTGAGCGTGCTATAGGTATTTTTGTATTTTTTTGTATTTCCTTTTTTGTTTTCTTCTGTAATATTTTTTTTAGCCACCAAATAATTTTTTGTAAAATATGATGATTGCCCCGATATTTATATTATAATTTAATATGTTGCTACAAAAACTTTGGGCACTAAATAAATTAATTTGCAAATTTATTTTATTTAAAAGGGGTCAAATGCTATTGTTTTGATTTTTTTTACATTATTTAAACCTTGTAATAAATTCTCACTACCATGTTGTCATAACATACTGAATATTAGGTATTTAACAAAATTGTTTGGACAATTTTTGGTGGAAACAATTTTTCACATTGTTTTGGAATTTTCATTTGGGTTTGGATTTGGATTTGAATAGCCATGATCAAGGGTGATCATTATTAGCAAACCACATTGGCTTGGCATTATCAACAGTGATCACCGTAACGTGACACCCGGGGTGTTACAGTGGTTTCACCCAGTCTCTCCAAACGGTGAGTAGCTTCCCTCCAAGGAAGTGAACATCGGGATACATCGTAGTCTTCGCGTCATTCGGTTATCCCTACTCTTTCCCCCATTTACTTGCACTGCCTTGTTGTTACCTTGTTGGTTATCCCTCACTTGCTTCATTATATTGTTCTTGGTGTTTACCTTATCTTAACTAGTTCATCCTTGCAATTGTTAGGCTCGTCTTTATCTTCCGCACTATTGCCTAAAATTGCTAAGTAGTGTTAAAATTTGTAATATAACCTATTCAGCACCCTCTAGGTCTATCTCGATCCTTTCACATGGGTCCATGATCAGTATCTATGTGATGTCTTCTCTCCAATCTTGTGCCTCAATTCTTAGCCCTTGTGAGCTCCTGTAACAGCCCAGTTTTTGCAAAAATTAAAAATTTTGTTTTCGGTGTGAATTGTTTGATTGTCTGATTTGTTTGCAGTGTTTGCATCCCCGATTTATCGATCGGCGATTATTTTTCCCGTCTTACCTCGTATCGGACGGAGACCTACCCTTGCCACCCTGACACTCGACCTTTGCGATACCGGGTTTCGCCCGATCACCGTCGCGAAAACCGCACGAGACCAGCCGCAGCCAACGGAACGAAAAACCCCGTTTATTTAATAAACGGATTATTTTACGGGGCGCCGAAAAATGTTGTCGGAATGTCACCGCAGTGAGGTACGATCGACGGGATCGACGCGCTGAGCGCGTGGTTCGAGATTTCGTCGGAATCGGAGTCCGTACGGAGTCTCGGCGGTCACGAACGCGATCACCGGACGCGTGAGAGGGGTACCGGGGCATTTGCGTAAACTGGCCAGCCAACCTTCCTATATAAAGACCACCAGCCTCCCACACCCAATTAGGGTTTCCCCCATGGAAAATTTGCAGCCACACCCCTAGATTTGCTCTAATTTTTGCCCAATAGCCCCTCCCCACTGAAACCCTAACCTCCCTCAGATCTGAACCGTCAGATCTGAGATCCAACGGCTCAGATCCGAGCAACCCCCCCCAAACCGCAGCTCTCAGGCGCCCCGGGTCGCGCGGGCTCGCCTCCAGCTGCCGCCGAGCCCGATCTAGGCCTGGAGGCCCTCACCACCGCGCCGCTCTACCGCCTCCCGCCGGCGAGCCACTCCGGCCATGCTGCCTCCGCGCCCCACCTCTCCTCCCGCGCCTCTCTCCTCCTTTACTCCTTCCCTCCTCACCTCCTTCTTCCCCTTGCTGCAGGCGCCGCCGCGCTCGTCGGACTGCCGCCGCGCCATGGACGGAGGCCGGCCCGAGAAGGAGCTCGAGCTCGCGCCGCACCTCGCCACAGATCTGGACGCCTCTCCCCTGGATCTGTCTCCCCCGCCGCCGAACGCACCTGCCGCCAGCCTGCCGCACTGCCCATGGCCTGCCGCTCGTCGCCGGCGCAGGCTCGCGCCGCCGCCGTGGAGACGCGCTCGGGATCGAGCGTCCCGGCCACCAGCTCGCTGCGCCGCTGTGGGTCGTCCAGCATCCATGCCCAGCTGGACCAAGTCCAGCTCAGCCAGTGGGCCGAGCCACTAGGGTGAGGCCCAGCGCCCCTTTTTTTTCTTACCTGCAACCTTTTTCAATTTTTGCTAAGTTCTTATTTTATTACTGTTGTTAGCTGTTTTGCGCGTAGTTTTACGTTAGATCTGTACCTCGGATGAACTTGCGCCCAAAATAAATTTTGTTGTTGTTGATGTGCTCTATCTTAATGCTTTTTGGAGTTAATCCATTTGAGGCCGTCTTGGTTGTGTTATTGTTGGTCAAAAAGGGTATCCCGTCGTTATTTGCAAACTGTTGTTAATGGCTGCTGTAAATTGTTGCTTGATTGAAACTTCGGGCGACGGTTGCTTAGCAACCGTACGTCGGAATGGAGTGATTCCTTTTGCGTTGCGTTAAGCATTGTTTCTACTTCAGTTTCATGCATTCACATGCCATAATTTCTTGCTGCATCATGATTGTATTTTGCTCCAAAGTAGCTACCCTGCTGTTAATGTGCTGCTGTTGCTGAAACTGTTATTTTGTTGCAACTTCGGTCGACGAGTGTGTCGCGACCGTTTATCGGAATTGAGTGATTCCAATTGCATATTGTTAAGAATCATGTCTACTTCAATTATATGTATTTCATTGTCATGATATGCTTGCTGGTCATATAGTTATTGAGCTCCAAAGTTGTTATGCTGCTGTTTTTGACAGCCACCTCAGTTTTACACTAAGTCTGTTACTTTGCGATGCCATGTTGTTTGCTTAATATCTTTTGATCTATGATGCCTATTTGCATGATTCTTTTTTCCATGCCTTACCTGTCATGTCTACTTTAATTTCATATTATTTGTGAGCATGTTTGCATTGATTATCCTGTTTATGCATTGCTCTAAAGTGTGCTTCGTGATGTTGGCAGATTGTGCCTGTAACTTGTTTTGCGTATATCTTTTTAACCGTAACTCCGTTTGGAGTGTGCCTTATATGTAACTTGATTAGTTTTTCGTGTAATTTTTGTTTATGCTATTGTTTGCTGTTGTTAACCAACCTAAAATGTGGTTTAGGACAAAACAGTACCAAATGTTTTAATCATCGTGCGGCACTTAGTGTTATGCCATGTTTAGGTTGTGCCTCACTTAAATTGACTAGCATAGATAGTTTACTTTGTGCTTCACCTCTTGAAATGTTTGTGTTCTATGCCATGCTTGATTGAGTTGCCATGTTAATAACCTTTGTTGATCACCTGTAGCTAAACAACTTGAACCACCGTAAATGTGCGGTATCATCGTGTGTGACGAGTACTCCACTTAACCTGTTAGTAACCGCTCTCGATGGTAGGTACGATGTCTCGCGTTGCTTCTTGTTGATGCTTGCTCGTGTTTGCCCGTAGTAATAGAGTGGTTGCTCGTTGGTTGTTTTCAAGTGTTTACCGTCTTGTGTGCTTCTGCGGGTACCTCTCGGAGACGATGCGAGCTTGCGATCGACTACACCTTCGGAACCCGACTTATCAACAGGCAAGGACTATACATTACTTATGATCCATTCTATTTCAACCAGCGGTTTGCATGCTTGTATAGGATGGGTTCGATGTTTGATCCTACCACATGTTTACAGCCTCTTTCGAACCGATACAGCCATGTCCCCTCCCAGCAAACCTTGTACTGCTATGTTACTATTGCTCGTTGCTCAGCCCCTGCTTAGTATGCATGCTTAGGATGCTACGATGTTACCCTGTTACTCCTTGGGTTGGGATATCACATTTATCATTATTATATTATTGTTGATGATATGATTATTATAATGTTGACTATATTCGACGAAGGATGGGAGGTCTAGGCTATCCCGCCCCGACGCTTTGTTCCATTCGAGTCACCTAGGATCCGAGTTCCGGGTATTGGTTTTAAGACGGAGCGTTCCTAACCGCGTGTGGGATTTTATGGGGTCCCCTTTTCTTACCTACCTAGCTTCAAGCATTTCTAGTGGTGGCCCAAGCTGATTTTACCATTTGAAACCGTGTGTGTGCTGGTCGTACGCCAGTAGTTTTTAAACCAACCCGGACCAGTGAGGACATAGTTCCCTTGCTGGCCCATCATGACCGGCTGAGGACCCAGTGTCCCATGTGTGATTAACCGGCAATCCAAACCTGGAGTCATACGGTAGAGACCAAATCGAGAGCGCGGCCGGCTCCTGAGCTGGATGTCGTCTCACCGGGGGGCACCCGGATTTGTTCGTTGTTAGTTAGAGGGACCTATCGTTTCGGATCTCTTGGAACTAAATCATAAAATGGTTGCCTGTGATGGGTAGCAACTGAGAGAGATGGGCGTTTGTGCGGAGCCTTGTAATGGGAAGTTGGTACACCCCTGCAGGGTTAAATCTTTTCAAGAAGCCGTGTCCACGGTTATGGACGACTTGAGACCTACTCCTTGTTCATAGACAACAACAACTGAGACAATCTTAATATAACTTGATCAACGTGTGTGTGTGTGTGTGTGTGAAAGTGCAATATATCGACCAGAGGGGGGGTGAATGGGAGATTTTCAATTTTACTACCAGATTTTGGTTTTCTTCAGGACTGAAGAAATCATGAAGCTGAAGAAGTTACCAAAATGATGAAGAAATAAAACTTCACAGAATGTAATCATTAGGGCAGCTCATCATAATGCAACAGAAATAAATCAATTCAGATAAGCAGAAGTGCTTCAGATGCATAGTATGAAGACAAAGAGCAGAGGGAGAGCTGAAGCATAAGAAGTCAACATAGAAAATACTGAAGCTTAAGAGGTTGAAGAGATAGCACCAGAGATTGAAGACATTGATTTGGTAGACCAGTTCAAGTTGTTGTGACAACTCTACGTCTGGTTGGAGAGGCTGATATTCAACTCAGAAGACATAATCTTCACCTTGTTCTCCTTGAACTAAAGTCCTCAGACTCCGTCCAATAACTCAGGTGAGTCTTCAAGGTAGACTCCTGAAACCTTTACAGATTCAGTCACTCCGGAAAGTCACAATTGCATCTTGACTTCCTCAGACTGAAGACTTCTACACCGGCTGGAAGATCACAGTCTTCAAGAGTAAAAAGCTTCGGATCACTCGAACCGACTTCCTCAGAAATGCTCAACTACCCAGGCTAGTGGTTTTCCTCACATAGGTTCTTCAGTTTCCTCAGAGGTGGGTTTCTCTCAAATGACAAGTGTCAGTTTTTCTCTCGGAGCAGCCAACCCACAAATGGGGCTGGGGGTGGCTATTTATAGCCGCGGAGCAACCCGAGGTGAAAGGACATAAATGCCCATGCATGCAATTACTCTCATGCCCTCGGAAATGACCGTTGCTAGACAAGTTCTAGCCTCTCACCACGCAACACGTGGCATGGTCAAAGTATTCTCTCTCCAGACTCCTCAACCGAAGTTAGTTACCTCAGTGTCCTGAAGAACAACGTCTCAGACACACGAGGACTGAACTTCTACTGCAGGAGATAACTCTCTCTTCAGGAGAACTGCACTCGCAGTCTCCAGACTTCTCAATCGAAGACAGATTCCTCAGTGTCCTGAAGAACAAGGTCTCAGACATCCGAGGAACTGGACTTCTACTGCAGGAGATTTCCTCAGGGTTTTTCTTCAGGATTCCTAATTGAGCACTTCCTCAGAACTTCGGAACTTGTTTTCTTCAACCCCTCCAACAATACGGTGTTTTCCTACGACTCAAGAAGTATAAAAAGTCTTAGCGAAGACTACGCTTCAACTTCGTCTTCAGCGCGAACGTCCTCAGGATCGTCCTCAGCTTCAGCTTCAACCGAACGCTTCAGGATCCTGATTCCTCAGGATTTCGCGCAACTTCATTCTTCAGGAAACGCACCGATTTCTCCAATGTTCCTCAACATTTTGGGGGGTCGACATTGGTGGTTAAAACACCTCATCAGGGACTGTTCTCCTGTGTATACTCACAAACACATCAGTCCCTTAACCGTTTTGTCATCAAACTCTGAAACCTCAAGGGGAGGGCACTTGATGCACTTACAATCTCCCCCTTTTTGGTGATTTGATGACAATCAGGTTAAGCTTCAACGGGGATAAAATTATGAGTTTGAAGAATAAAAACTTTGAAGAACATTTGTATCATCAAGCTGGATATAATGAAGCTCCCCCTGAGGATGTGCATATAAGTTGAAGAATGTTTAATATCTAAAGCATTTTGAGGTATATGAGAAGCTCCCCCTATATCCAGGCATTTCTGAAGCAGTGCATGTTATGAAGTGTTTGAGGAATTTAAACAACGCACTGAGAGAGGTGTTTGCAGAGACAATCACATGCATATATGATAAACTTGAGGAAATAGCATGAGGTAACTGAGGAATAGTATCAGGCAAACACCAAAATTACAGTTTACAACTCGTTACAAAAAAAATCTGAAGAACGAGAGTTGTAACTGAAGAACCCCTTAACTAAAACCCGCTTGAAGACTAACAGATTTCTCCCCCTTTGTCATAAAATGAACAAAAAGGGAAAAACTAAAGCTAACACCCCTTTGAAGTTGCTTCAAGGCTGAGGTGAGTCACGCCTGAGGCAATCCGTTGCAGTGTGAGGGCAGGCAGCTGTGTCTTCAGCTTCTTCAGCAGTCATCTCCTGGTTTGAAGAATAAGAATCCATGGCCGGAGGAGGAGTTGTGCAGCGTCTGAATTGCCTTGGGGGTCTGACTGCAAGAATCGGAGGCTTTTGAAGCTCCAATTTTGCAAGGTCTTCAGGGGTGATTACTTCTCTCATCAAGGCATCAAGATGTTGATATGTATGATGAGCATGCTGATGCACTTTCTTCACTGAAGAATGCGTCTGAGCCATGTAGCTGAGGATTTCAGTAAACTGACGCTTCACCCAATCATGATTTCGGTCAACCTTCTGATGAAGACTAATCAGAAGCTCTCGGTCAGTCATCACTCGAGCCTGAGTTGTATCCTCAGTTGAGGCATGAGTTCTTGTTTCATCAGTAGTTCGAGACTGAGGATGACGAATATTTCCACCAAGGGAATTGGTCGGGAGAACTTCTTCATAGAATATGCCTTTTCCCTTGTTATTTTAAGCAATCGTATGCTGAAGCACTTCGACAGGCGGTATATATGTCCTATGATTCGGGTGATCCGGTTGAAAATCAATACCAGTCGTGGCTCGGATGAGCTTCATGATCCATGGCGCGTATGGCTTCAGGATATGAGGATTCTGTGTTGCATCAACCAGAGTTCTGAAGAAGAAGTCAGAAACGTTGATTGGCCCAGACATGCAGAGGTTGTGGAGTATGTTCTTCATGATGCCAATGACTTCTTCAGCAGTGGATTCATAGCCTTTAATGGGACAAAAGGTCTTCGCCAGAATCTGATACAATGTACTTGGTAGATACAGAAGCTCAGAAACTGGAAACTTTGTGCGAGCTAGGGCTTCAGGGGCCTGAGGCTTCATGAGCATGTTCATCAGGTCATCTCAAAGAAGTTGAGACCCATAGGAGCAAGCAGCTGGGGAAGTGCACTGAGGCAACTCAAGAATGTCAATTGCTTCAGGAACAGTGATGGTGTAATGATGATGCTCAGTCATCCAGTCGAGGACCCAGGTGTTGATATCCAGAGGATCTCCTGAAACATACAAAGTGGCATAAAGCTGAAGCACAAGCTCTTCATTCCAGTGGATGCATTCAGAGCAGAACTGAAGCAGCTTGGCATGATGCAGATCCTGAAGCACATTGTTGAAGCAGGGAAGGGATTCCATATCCAGCAAAGGAATATGCTTGTGAGGAAACAGTTTGTTTTGTTTGTAGAGAATTGAAGCATAATAGTTCTTCTGAGTGGCAGTCCAGAACCTCAGCAGCTTTCGAGGTGGAGCAGAATGATAAGGATTTTGAATCCCCTCTTGGAAGAAACTCATGGCATTGAAGAAATCAGTAGCATCAAAGCTTGGGGTATCATCAGCTTCAAGATCACGGAAGAACGGTTGCTTCTGCTTCGGACACAAGGACCGAGCTGGAACTGGGCCTTGAGGTGGTGAAGGCGCTTGAGGCACTTCAATCTGAAGGGAGGCTTGAGGCTGAGGCGGAGCAGCGACAGATGCTTCAGGCACATATGTGTTGAGGTCCTTGGGAAGACGAGGTGATGTGGCCTGTTTGTCTTCAGAGCCATCCTTTGAGGCTTCAGCATTAGCATTTGTACTGTTTTTTGCTTCAGGAGGAGCATTTGTGCTTTGCTCGGCTTCAGCATCAGTTTCAGCGGCTGGTGGGTCGGGCTGAGGATCAGCAGTGGTAGGTTCAGCAGCATCAGTATCAGTTGTAGTGGTTGCTGCAGCATCAGTATCAGCAGCAGAATTTATGGGAGCACTTGTGGCTTCAGGGTCATCAGCATTAGACGCTGAGGACGAGGCACCAACTTATTCTTCAGACTGAAGAAAAGTATCAGGAAGCACCTCGGTCATGGTGTTGGAGTGAGGCTCAGGTGAGAAGATAGTATGAGTGGGCGAGTTGGTCAGCCCATAATCCTCATCATGGACACGAGGAGTTCCATCATCCATAATGTCGACGTCCATGTCTTCAACTTCAGTGATAGTTGGTGGTGGTGGGGACGGTGGAGTTGGAACAATTGGTGTTGCAGCAGGGGGTGGAGTGAAGACGATTAAACTGCGCAGAGGATTTTAAGGTGGAGTTGAGGCAGCAGTAATAAGAGCGGTGGTATCAGCGGCCTGTTTTGTCGGAGGAGCTGAGGAAAGTGGCGTAGCATCAATGGGGTCCTCAACAGTAGGCTTCTTTGCAGCAGGTGGAGTTGAGGGTTGGGCTTCAGGCATGCGCTTGAGGCTTTTGGCAGAGGTATCAGTGGGTACTGAGGAAGCAGGCTGTCGAAGCTTCATCAACTTTGCCATCTGTTGTGAGATCCGTTCCTTGGATTTACCAATATAAACACGGTTGGCAGCGAACTCAATGTTGAGACGTTGAACTTCGCATTGATGCTCTGTAAACTCCTGAGGAGTAACTTCAGTGATAGATTTCTTCTTGAAGTCACTGTGGACTTTCTTCAGTTTGGCCTTCAACTGTTTCTGAAGATCACGTTGATGAATCTCATTTATGAGGAACTGTTGAACATAGTACTTGATGTCTTTAGGGATGTCCAAATCATCAAGCGGAGTGTCAGGCTTGACAGACCAAATTTCAATGTACTCCAAGATCTTCTTGGGATCAAGGAGAAGCGGGATTTCTGAACCCGTTGCTTCAGCTTTGCGTCTGGCCGCAGCACGCACATATTCAATCTTATCAGCTTCAGTGGCGACGAAGCCGGACAAATCCTCAAAGTCATATTCATCATCAGAGGATTGAGGAGTATGATGAATGGCGCCCCGCATAGCAGTTTTCTTTGGTGATGGGCGAGGGCCGCGTTGAAGAACAGTTTTGGTCTTCAGCTGAGACTGAGGCATTGTGGTTGAGGCATCAGGAGCACCAGATTCATCAGTGCGTATCCTTGAGGAGGGGGAAGCACCATCCGTGCGTTGACATGAGGAGCCAACAACTTGAGGCTTAGCTGAGGTCTTCTGGGAGGGTTTCATGCCGGGAGCCTTTTTGCGGTGCTGATGCGGAGGTTGTTGTCTGGGTTGATACTGATCCTGATGCGGAATCTGTATTGAAGCAGTCAAGTCACGGACAAGATTCTTGACACGGCTGCGAGTGCGCTTGAGGTACTGCTCATATGCCGCAGGAAAGTCTTCAGGAGTGTGCATTGTTGTGGGATCAGGAATGACTCCAGGAGCTGGTGGAGGTCGAGCCTTGATACCCAAGGTCTTCAGTGGAGGATTAACGGCAAACATCTCCTCATGTTGAGGATTAAGCCATTGATAGGCCACCCAACGCTTGGCCCATTCCCTCGTGATCTTCTGGACTCTTTTCTTACGATCATCAGCAGTTTCACGTTCGGGAGTCTTCAGCTTTTCATATAGCTCAGCAGGTAGGTCTCTAGCAGTATCAGTGTGCTTCCGCCGAGGAGCCATTTTCTTCAGCTGAGGAGACTGAGGAATTGTACGTTCGAGCTGAGCTGCAAATGAAGTGAGACTATGAGAACCATTCGATTCCTCAGCTGACATGTACCTGTGACAGAATTAAGTTGCGAGGGAAGTGGGGTACGGTTATATGGGTTCATGAGGAATAGGCTGAGGAAAACAAAGGAATGAGGCATAGGTATAGGTCTCAGAAAGCTAGCAGTACAGTTGAGGATTTAACTGGCTTGAGGACACAACAGTACTGAGGAATTATACGCTGAGGAATAATCCACTGAGGAATAAGCATACCAGACTTGAGGCGAATGATGAGGAACAACGAGTCTTCGTCCCCGGCGACGGCGAACTCCGGCGACGTTAGCACACGAGCTTGAGGATCTCAAGGGCAGCGGCGCGAGAGGGAGAGGAGCGGTGAGGGAAATGACCGGGGGGTAGAGGGCTATTTATAGAGGGGTGAAAGCTGAGGGGTTGCGAAATTTTTGGACCAGATAGCCCCTGATTGTTGGGATCCTCAGTGGATATCTAATGGTGGATAAGCACGACATGCGGTAAAATCGCAACAAATTGAAGACAGTTGTAACTGTAAATCCTTGATTTTAGGAATTTGAGGACAAGGGCTGAGGATGAAGACAAATGGTCTCAGGCTGATGATGAAGACTAATGGTCTCAGTCTGAGGAATACAAGATTTTCGAATGAACGCATATGAGATAGACAGATTAGATAAGTGAGCGCAGAGAGACGGGTCCGATCACGTTCACCTAGATGAAGAAGCAAAAGTTGAAAAACAATAACTATAGGTGAACGCTGTTGAGGACAAACACGGTGATCATCAGTAATGAAGACTTCAAATCCTGAGGAAGTTGAGGAACAACAAATCCTGAGGTGTTTGGGCGGTGGCGCTACCCACCTTATAGGGAATGAGACACTTGATACCATACAATTGTCGTATGGATCTTGAGTCAATTCCACGTTAATTTCTTCACACATAGCAAGGTAGTTCCTCATGATTTGAGGAGTACGACGCATCGTGTGTTGTACATCAGGATTCTTCAATATTGTTTAAGCGTTAGGATGTGTGTCCATTCACTGGACGTTTGAGGAATCTAAGATATTTAGCTCACACCTCAGAGTGCTAAATCACTTCTCATCCAAAGGCTTAGTGAATATATCAGCAAGTTGGTCTTCAGTCTTCACGTGGCTGATGACGATATCTTCCTTCAATACATGATCCCGAAGAAAGTGATACTGAATCTCAATATGCTTCGTCCTCGAGTGTTGTACTGGATTCTGATAGATCTTGATGGCGCTCTCATTGTCACATAGCAGTGGTACTTTCTTCAGGTTGATGTCGTAGTCCTTCAGAGTTTGCTTCATCCAAAGAAGCTGTGAACAGCTAGCACCAGCAGCAATGTATTCAGCTTCAGCAGTGGAGAGGGAGACGCAGTTCTGCTTCTTCGATGACCAGCACACTAGAGAACGTCCGAGGAAATGACATGTTCCTGAGGTAGACTTCCGATCCACTCGATCTCCAGCATAATCTGAGTCTGAGTACCCAACGAGATCCAGCTGTGAGCCTTTTGGATACCATAAGCCTAACGACGGGGTGTGAGCCAAATATCGAAGAATTCGTTTCACCGCTTGGTGATGCGATTCCTTAGGTGCCGCTTGGAATCGGGCACACATGCAAACGCTCAACATTATATCAGGCCTAGATGCACATAGATATAGCAGAGAACCTATCATGGAGCGGTATACCTTTTGATCGTAGTCCTTGCCATTTTCATCAGGGCCAAGTTGTCCATTTGTACGCATCGGTGTCTTGATGCCCTTGCAGTCTTGCATCCCGAATTTCCTCAGGCACTCCTTGAGGTACTTCTCCTAAGAGATGAAGATGACGTTGCGTTGTTGACGAATTTGAAGCCCTAAGAAGAACTTCAGTTCGCCCATCATGGACATCTGATACTGTTCACTCATCAAGAATGCAAATTCTTCACTGTATTTCTTGTTAGTGCATCCAAATATTATGTCATCAACATAAATTTGACATATGAATAATGCATCATCATATCGTTTTGTGAAAAGAGTTGGATCGAGGGAACCAGATTTGAAGCCCTTGCTGATGAGGAAGTCCCTTCGTGTGTCATACCAAGCCCGAGGGGCTTGCTTCAGTCCATAGAGGGCTTTCTTCAATCTGTACACCATATCAGGTTTCTTTGGGTCTTCAAAACCTGGAGGTTGAGCAACATATACTTCTTCCTCGATATTACCATTGAGGAAAGCACTTTTCACATCCATTTGATATAACTTGATATTATGATGGTTAGCGAATGCAAGCATAATACGAATGGACTCAACTCTAGCAACAGGAGCGAAGGTTTCACCGAAGTCGATCCCCTCGACTTGAGTATATCCTTGAGCTACGAGACGAGCTTTGTTTCTGATGACTTGTCCATCTTCATCGAATTTGTTGCGGTAGATCCACTTCGTGCCGATGACATTGTGAACTCGAGGATTAGGACGTTCGACAAGTTCCCAAACATCATTCAGTTTAAACTGAAGAAGTTCGTCTTGCATTGCGTGAATCCATTCCGCTTCTTGGAATGCCTCGGTGACTTTGGTGGGCTCTGAAATTGATACAAACGAGAAATGCCCACAAAAGTTAGCTATACGATTAGCTCTTGCACGAGTAAGAGGACCTGGTAGGTTGACTTCAGCGAGGATTTTGTCCACTTGAACTTCATTTGCCACACGAGGAAGTCGAGGAGGATGATCTTGAGGCGCATCTTCGTCACTGGTGTCAGATTCATTTGCATCAGCTTCAGGTGCTTCGGGAGCTTCAGGGGTATCAGGAGCCTCAGGATCAGGATCGTCATCAGGATTATCTGCATCAGGATTTGGATGTTCTTCAGGAGCAGGAGGTATGTGGGTTTCTTCAGGATGATCCACAGGAATGATGTCACCAGCACCCATCTTCTTGATCTGTTCTTCAGGTGGTGCTTCACCTAAATCATGTGGCAGGTGCTCTCTTTGGGATCCATTAGATTCATCAAATCGCACGTCTACAGTTTCGACAATTTTATGATGACTAATATTGAAGACTCTGTAGGTGTGCGAGTTGATACCATAACCAAGCATGAAGCCCTCACATGCTTTGGGTGCAAATTTGGACTCATGATGAGGATCACGAATCCAGCAGGGTGCACCAAATACTTTGAAGTAACTTACATTGGGTTTCTTACCGACCATTAACTCGTATGATGTTTTATTGAAGAACTTATGAAGATACACTCGATTGACGATGTGGCATGCAGTGTTGATTGCTTCAGCCCACCACTTGAGTGAAGTATTGTACTCAGCCAGCATCGTGCGAGCCATCTCGATGAGGGTTCGATTCTTCCTCTCAACAACTCCATTTTGTTGAGGAGTGTAGGGAGCAGAGAATTCATGAGTGATTCCCAAGTCATCGAGGAATTCTTCCACACCGAAGTTCTTGAACTCAGTGCCGTGGTCGCTTCGAATGTGCTTGATCTTCAGGTTGTAGTTGTTCATGACTCGCAGGGTGAAGCGCTTGAGGATTGCTGGGGTTTCTGACTTATAGAGAAGAAAATGCACCCAAGTGTATCGTGAGAAGTCATCAACAATAACAAGACCATACACATTACCTCCAAAGCTTGAATACTTTGGAGGACCGAATAGATCCATGTGAAGCAATTCCAGTGGTCTCGTAGTAGTCATGATGGTCTTCGCTGGGTGCTTGGCCTTGATCATCTTTCCAGCTTCGCAAGCACCACAGAGCCGATCCTTTGAGAATCTGATTTCCTCAATCCCGAGGACATGTTTCTTCAGAACCAGCTTCTGAAGATTTCTCATTCCAGCGTGGTCGAGTCTTCGATGCCATAGCCAGCACTCTGAGGCTCGTGCCATGAGGCATGTAGCGACCTGAGGACCTTCAGAGAAATCTACAATATACAGGTCACCTTTCCTAACCCCACTGAAGACAACGGAGTTATCGCTAACCATGAAGACAATACAACCATGTTTTCCGAAGAGAACAGCGAGATTAAGATCACACAACATAGATACAGACATCAAGTTGTATCCAAGGGATTCAACAAGCATGACTTTATCAATGTGTTGGTCTCGAGAGATAGCCACTCTGCCGAGACCCAATACCTTACTTTTACCTTTATCAGCGAAGGTGATGGTTTTCTTTGAAGAAGGACTCAGTGATGATTCCATAAGAAGACTTCTGTCACCAGTCATGTGATTTGTGCATCCACTATCCCTCACCCATTCAGTCTTTCCCTGCAAATGAATTAGTATCTCATACAGCAAGTTATGAGCCAGTCTCAGTTTGAGGAATTTAAGGTTCCTCAGAATTAATTCCTCAGGATGTTCCTCAGGATTGATTCTATGAAACCAAACAATATAATTATCCTTCAACTGACTCAAATGTTGTTGTCCTGGGCATATGATCTGCAGAAATTGTAATTGCCTCAGGACATGTCCCTGCAAGGATGATTAGTTCTTAACCACCCACATCTTTATGGGTGGTCTTGAGGCGCATGAGGATCGATGAGGGTGATGGGACCTAATGGGGTGTGAGATGGTAGCATCAGGATAAACAAATGAATAAGCATTCTTATGTGGAGCTTCCCTGTGAACAAAATGGTTAGCAGATACATGATTATAATCATTTCCTTTTGAGGTATCGTCCTCAGATTATCTCCTCAGCTCATTTGCATCTGCATTCACAGGAAGGTTAGTGATGAGGTCCTTCGGAACCCAGATCTTCTTGACTGGAGGACCGTTCCTGCAGTTAGCTCCGATGTATCTGGCAAATACCTCACCATTACCATTCTTAAACAATTTATATTTTGAGTCAAATGACTCAATCATCACATCTGAAGAAACAGCATCATAACCAGATAAGGTATAGGGATCAGGAGGGGGCATATTTGCCCGAACCCAAGTGGTCTCTGGATATTGTTCAGGTTTCCAGTAAGACCCATCGGGGTTGAGTTTCCGAGTGAATGCGACACCTTCTTTCCTCGGGTTTCTGTTGAGGATCTGTTTCTTGAGGATGTCACAAAGGGTCTGATGTCCTTTCAGGCACTTGAACATGCCTGTTTCCAGTAGACTCTTCAGCCTAGCATTTTCTTCAGCAATGTCTATGGTATCCTCAGATGAGGGGCTAGATACCACAGAGGCAATAGAAATAACAGAGTCTGAAGACATTGAGGAACTATACACAGAGATGATACAATCATGTTCAATGCATTTTAAACAGGGAGGATTAAATCCTTCTTGTGGCATGATAATCTGTTGGGAGAGGAGTGAATCATTTTCTTTCCTCAGATCGTCTTGAGACATCCTTACACGTTCAAGTTCTTCTTTCCTCATGAGGAACTCATGAGATAGCTTTTCATGATCGGTAAGGAGTGCCTCATGACGATTGAACAAGTCATCAAACTTTGACTGAAGAGTTTTTGATTCATCAGTCAATTTTTGAGTCTTCGTCATTTCCTCAACCAACATATCATCACTTTTGTTTAGTGAGATCTGAGTCTTTTCAAGTGCACGTTGTTGCTTAGATGCATGTTTAGCAAGTTTAGCATAGTTTTCATCAGGTTCTTCATCAGAGGGTTCATCTGATGATGAGTAAGAAGATACCTTGGAGGACTTGGCCATGAAGCAAAAGGCAGGAGTTGTGTCTTCAGCTTCATCATCAACATGTGATAGACCAGATTCCTCGGTGCTGAAGATTGACTTTGAGACAAGCGTCGTGGCAAGAGCTAGACCGGCCACACCCTCAGATTCTTCAGATTCTTCTTCCTCAGCATCAGGGTTGGAACCAGATTCTTCCGAGTCCAATTCTTTGCCGAGATATGCGCGAGCCTTACGGGAACTGCTGTTCCTGTATCCAGCAGACTTTGAGGATCTTGAGGATTTCTTCTTTGTCTTTTCATCAGAACTGTCGTCTTTCCCTTTCTTCTTCTTCTTCAGTCTAGCTTCCTTTTCCCATAAAGGACACTCAGCGATGTAATGCCCAGGTTTCTTGCACTTGTGGCAGACTCTCTTTCTTGCTTCGACGGAGTCATCATCTTTGATTTTTTTAGGACGATCTTGAGGAATTTCCGAAACGGTTCTTCTTCGTGAATCTCTGGAACTTTCTGGTGAGGAGAGCAAGTTCACGGCTGAGAGTTTCAGGATTATCAGTATCAGCCTCAGACTCTTCATCAGAGGACACTCTTCGTGCTCTAGCTTTTAGCGCGCAGACTTTAGGCGTGGTGTTGTATAAATCTCGTTTTTCAGAGAGCTTCAGTTCCTGAGCATTGAGGCGCTCGAGAATGTCCGCTGGATCCAGAGTCTTGAAGTCAGGCCTTTCTTGAATCATCAGCGATAGGAACTCAAATGAGTCATCCAGTGACCTCAGTAGTTTCTTCACAACTTCATGGTCTGTGATATCAGCAGCACCTAATGCTTGAAGTTCATTGGATATGTCAGTGAGTCTATCAAAGGTTTGTTGCACGTGCTCATTGTACAGCCTCTTGAACCTGTTGAAGAGACTGCGGAGTGTATCAACCCGTGAGTCTCGTTGAGCAGAGACTCCTTCATTGACTTTAGACAGTCTTGTCCATATCTTCTTTGCAGTATCCAGACCACTGATACGGTTGAACTGGGCCTTGTTGAGATGACCACCAATGATGCTTCGAGCTTTTGCATCAAGCTGCCAGTTCTTCTTGACAACTTCAGGAGCAGTCATCAAATTTTCTTCAGGAATGCCTTGATCAACAATATCCCACAGATCCTTGTCAATGGCTTCAAGATGCATCCTCATCTTGTTCTTCCAGTATGGATAGTCTGTCCCGTCGAAGATAGGGCAGTTTGAGGCAACACTCATTGTACCTGAGGTCGACATAACTAAAACTCCAGGTGGTTAAACCGAATCACATAGAACAAGGGAGTACCTTGCTCTGGTACCAATTGAAAGTGCAATATATCGACCAGAGGGGGGTGAATGGGAGATTTTCAATTTTACTACCAGATTTTGGTTTTCTTCAGGACTGAAGCAATCATGAAGCTGAAGAAGTTACCAAAATGATGAAGAAATAAAACTTCACAGAATGTAATCATTAGGGCAGCTCATCATAATGCAACAGAAATAAATCAATTCAGATAAGCAGAAGTGCTTCAGATGCATAGTATGAAGACAAAGAGCAGAGGGAGAGCTGAAGCATAAGAAGTCAACATAGCAAATACTGAAGCTTAAGAGGTTGAAGAGATAGCACCAGAGATTGAAGACATTGATTTGGTAGACCAGTTCAAGTTGCTGTGACAACTCTACGTCTGGTTGGAGAGGCTGAGATTCAACTCAGAAGACATAGTCTTCACCTTGTTCTCCTTGAACTAAAGTCCTCAGACTCCGTCCAATAACTCAGGTGAGTCTTCAAGGTAGACTCCCGAAACCTTTACAGACTCAGTCACTCCGGAAAGTCACAATTGCATCTTGACTTCCTCAGACTGAAGACTTCTACACCGGCTGGAAGATCACAGTCTTCAAGAGTAAAAAGCTTTGGATCACTCGAACCGACTTCCTCAGAAATGCTCAACTACTCAGGCTGGTGGTTTTCCTCACATAGGTTCTTCAGTTTCCTCAGAGGTGGGTTCCTCTCAAATGACAAGTGTCAGTTTTTCTCTCGAAGCAGCCAACCCACACATGGGGCTGGGGGTGGCTATTTATAGCCGCGGAGCAACCCGAGGTGAAAGGACATAAATGCCCATGCATGCAATTACTCTCATGCCCTCGGAAATGACCGTTGCTAGACAAGTTCTAGCCTCTCACCACGCAACACGTGGCATGGTCAAAGTATTCTCTCTCTAGACTCCTCAACCGAAGTTAGTTACCTCAGTGTCCTGAAGAACAACGTCTCAGACACACGAGGATTGAACTTCTACTGCAGGAGATAACTCTCTCTTCAGGAGAACTGCACTCGCAGTTTCCAGACTCCTCAACCGAAGACAGATTCCTCAGTGTCCTGAAGAACAAGGTCTCAGACATCTGAGGAACTGAACTTCTACTGCAGGAGATTTTCTCAGGGTTTTTCATCAGGATTCCTAATTGAGCACTTCCTCAGAACTTCGGAACTTGTTTTCTTCAACCCCTCCAACAGTGCGGTGTTTTCCTACGACTCAAGAAGTATAAAAAGTCTTAGCGAAGACTACGCTTCAACTTCGTATTCAGCGCGAACGTCCTCAGGATCGTCCTCAGCTTCAGCTTCAACCGAACGCTTCAGGATCCTGATTCCTCAGGATTTCGCGCAACTTCATTCTTCAGGAAACGCACCGATTTCTCCAATGTTCCTCAACATTTTGGGGGGTCGACATTGGTGGTTAAAACACCTCATCAAGGACTGTTCTCTTGTGTATACTCACAAACACATCAGTCCCTTAACCGTTTTGTCATCAAACTCCGAAACCTCAAGGGGAGGGCACTTGATGCACTTACAGTGTGCCTTGACTGCTTCTTCTTCGTTGGGATGCGAAGAGGAGGACAAGGATAGGATAGGTGTTATGTATGCGTAGTAGTTGATAGCAAGACTTGTTGGAGGCGATTCCTCATCGAATGCTTGGCGTCTTATCTTACTCTCTAGATAGTTAGCCACTTCATAAATGCTAGTGCTGCAGCAACCTCACCACTTACCCCTTCCTTACCGTAAACTACTAGTTGTCCTAGAATGACGAGTGATGAAGTCCTTGCTGGGTCAGATGACCACTACAGTTGGATGCTGAGTACCTCTGTACTCATGATACTACCCCCAAACTCTTTTCAGGGTTCTTGACCAACAACAGGTATGGTGATCGACGCTTCACGTGGAGACTCGACGACGACTAGTTAGGCGGATCCCGGCGGAGGGCCTGGACCCGTGTGGTTATGGGATCGATGCTTTTCTCTTTTCCAGTAGGCATTTGATTGTAGTCTGTACTCAGAGATGTACCTTCCGCTGATGTATTGTATTTAAGGCAGTTGTATGCCGATTGTATGAGATGTTGTATCCTTGTATCTGTAATGTTGTGATATCATGTTGGAAATCCGGGGCATATGACTCCGTCATATGTCGCGGTGGGACCGATATGTGCTTCGTCCCCGGATCTGGATGGAAACATCTAGATCTGGAACAGTACCGCATATCGGGCCTTACAGCTCCCCTACATGATCAAGGCATCTATGTATTAGTTTTTGTGCTGCTATGCTGTGTTTGCTGGGATCTGATGAATTATGAGATTATGTTTAGATTGTGATGAGTAATATATTTGGTTTACCTTTTATGCTTTAGTTCTTGAGTACTCTTGCATGTTCTCCATTGCTTTTTATTGCTTTTTCCAAGTAGTAGATCGTGACTCCAAGAGGAGCGTTATGCTTGATTGTGTGTTCATGCCCCCCCCCCCCCCCCGATGTCTAGCTTGAGTGACAGAAACATGAGACTAGGGGATGTGCTTTTGCCACTAGGGAGAAAACAACGGTGCTTGTAACTGCGGTGGCAATGATTGTTTACCGCGTACCTTACGCATAGTATGTTAATGCAGTTGTCTGTTGCTTTGATTCTACAGTTTGTCTGGGGTTCGCAACTTAATACCATCGAGATGTTCTGGATAGATACCTCAAGGTGGATGATTAGTGAGTAGATGTTGATGAATACGGTCTGATCGTCTTGGTGTACTGCCCATATGATTGAGCCTCTAGCTTTCTTGCAGTATAATTAGCATTGTTGTGCGTTCATAATTCTGTTAATTGCCCAGATGTAATTTGTTAACCCAACATAGTTGTTTATCGTCTTTTGGAAGAGAGACATCACTAGTAAAAGTCATGGGACCCCGGTTTACACCGTTAATCTTTGCTGCTTGCTTTCTGTTGCAATCATCGTCACTATTATTATTCCCTTTTTGTTTTGATCATTTGTAAACAACAAGACCGGAGAGATTGACAACTTTTCTGACTCGTTGGGAGCAAAGTTATTTTCTTTTGTGTGCAGGTCCAGGTTGAGTGAGTAATATCTATTCAGACGGCGCGTTGCTTGTTTGACCACCTTATTGTTGTCCTTGGAGTCCTCTTGGATTCGATAAACCTTACAGTCCTCGTGTAAAAGAAATTTGCTGCTACTACATCCTAACCTTCTGATACGTCCCAAACGTATCTATAATTTATGCTTGCTCCATGCATGTTTTGTGTGATATTGCTATGATCTAGATACACTTTCATAAACTTTTGATCATATTTGGATTAACCTACTAACTCAGTGCACCCCAGTGCCAGTTTCTGTTTTCTGCTATTTTTCTATTTCGGTTTCCCCCCGTATTAAAAGTGCTCCAAAAATTCGGGAAAATCATATAAAAAATCAGCGTGAAGGAACCTTCCGGAGTCCCGAAGGGGGACCAGGTGGGACCCACTAGGGCCCCAGGCGGCCACCTGGCGCGGCCTAGGGCTTGGCCGCGCCAGGGGGCGCCTGGACCCCTGGTGGCCCCCTGGCTGCCCCCCCCCCTTCGCCTATATTATTTCCCGTGACGTGAAACTTCCAGGGAGAGAACCCTTTTCCGCGATCTCGCCTCTGTTCCGCCGCCGCCGAGTTTCCAAGATCGGGAGCGCCAGCAGACCTCTTTCCGGCACCCTGTCGGAGGGAGGATCGACCTCCGGGAGATTCCCCTCCACCATGGACGCTTCCAGGATGTGCCGTGAGTAGTTTCCTTTGGACCATGGGTCCGTGATCAGTATCTATGTGATGTTCTCCTCCCCTCTTTGTTCTTCATTGTTTGGACCTCATGAGCTGCCCTACATGATCGAGGCACATATGTAATCTTTCCGCTGTTGCTATGCTGAGTTTGATGGAATCTAATGGATTATGAGATTATGTTTAGATTGTGATAGAGTAATATATTTGGTTCTTATCTTTTATATTGTTATTCTTAAGTAACTCTTGCATGTTCTCCGTTGTTGTTTATTGCTTTGGCCAAGTAGTAGGTAGTAACTCCAAGAGGGAACGTTATGCTCGATTGTGGGTTCGTACCCCCCGATGACACGCTTGAGTGACAGAAACATGAGTCTAGGGGATGTGTTGTTGCCACAAGGGGGGAAACAACGATGCTTGTAACCGCGGTTGCAAGGATTGTTTTGTTTACGCAAAGTGATTTTTAATGCAGTTGTCTGTTGCTTTGGGTTTACACTTTGGGTGGGGCTCGCAACTTAATACGAGGGAGATGTTTTGGATAGATATCTCAAGGTGGATGATTAGTAGTAGATGCAGTTGGATTTTGGTCTACTTATTTTGGCGTACTGCCCATGCTTTTGAGCCTCTTCCTTTCTTTGTAGCATAGTTAGCATTGCGGTGCGATTATAATCATGTCAATTGCCCGTCTGTAATTTGTTCACCTCGCATAGCAGTTTTATCGTCTTTTGGGAGGAAGACATCACTAGTGAACATCACAGGACTGGTCCATATTATCATCATTGTTTACATGCTTATTTACTTTTCCGCTTTTACTTTCAGTTGCTATCATCATTATCATTATCCCTTGTGTTTTGTCCTTTGTAAACAAGACCGGAGAGATTGACACCCTCTCTGAACTTCGTTGGGAGCAAAGTTATTTGTGTCTGTGTGCAGGTCCAGGTGAAGTAAGCAACTGAGAGTTGTGAACGGCGCAATTATTTGCTTCACCACCTACTTATCATTATCGGAGTCCTACTGGTCGATCTCAACCTTGGTATCTTCACCAAGGGAAACTTGCCGCTACACTGCATCTCACCTTCCACTTGGGGTAACCAACGAAGGGCGAGAAGCAATTATCATCTCTTGCGTATCAAGCAAATTTCTAGCGTCGTTGTCGGGGACTCCGAGTGCTAAGATAGTGGAGTTTCCCACTACCTTCCACCTTTACTTTTTAGTCTTGTTAGTTTACCTTTCAGTTTTTATCTTTGTGTCTTATATCAAAAATTAAAAAAAACTGCCACACTTGCTGCTACTATGGGTTCCACTGAAAACACCAAGTTGTGTGACTTCACTAGTCATAACAACAGAGACTTTATCTGCACTCTTATTGCCACACCTGCCACTTCATCTACCTCTTATGAAATTAAACCTGCTTTGCTAAACCTTGTTATAAGAGATCAATTCTCTGGTGCTAGAGATGATGTTGCTTTACACTTAAATAAATTTGTTGAGTTATGTGATATGCAAAAGTATAAAGAAGTAGAAGGTGATGTTGTTAAGCTCAAGCTTTTTCCTTTATCTTTGAAAGAAGGAGCTAAAATCTGGTTTCAATCTTTGCCTAGGAATAGCATAGATTCTTGGGCTAAGTGCAAAGATGCTTTTATTGGGAAGTATTACCCACCTGCTAAAGTTATCCAATTGAGAAGTAACATTATGAATTTTAAGCAATTGGATAATGAACACGTTGCCCAAGCTTGGGAACGTATGAAATCTCTTGTTAAGAAATGCCCTACACATGGTTTGACTACCTGGATGGTTATCCAGACTTTTATGCAGGCTTGAACTTTACCTCGCGGAACCTGTTAGATTCGGCCGCAAGAGGAACCTTTATGTCAACTACACTTGGTGTTGCCACAAAACTTCTCGATGAGATGATGACCAATTATTCCCAATGGCACACCGAACACACTCCAACAGGTAGGAAGGTAAACTTTGTCGAGGACTCCCTAAATGAAAAAGTTGACTTAATTATGTATCTACTTACCAAGAAACCCTCTATTGATCCTCATCATGTTCCTTTAAATTCTTTGGTTGCTCAGGAACAAGTAGATGTGAACTTTATTGCTAGAAACAACTTCAACAATAATGCATATAGGGACAATTTTGCTTGTAATCCTAGACCGTTTCCATCCAACTATGGGAACACCAACACTTATCCTAGCAACAAGAACCCCACTTCTGAACTAGAAAATATGCTTAGAGACTTTATCACTACCCAAAAAGCCTTCAACAAGAATGTAGAAGAGAAATTAGCTAAGTTATATAATCTCTCTTTGAAGGTATATAGCTTAGCCCTTGATGTTGAGATGATAAAAATTAGAACCTCTCCCCTTGAGGAGAGGAAAGCCACCCCTATTAATGCTATCCAATTGCAAATTAATGAAAATATTAGGATGATGGCTAAACTTAAAGAAATATGGGCTAGAGAAAAAGAGGGAGAAAATAGAATTAAGAGCCTTCCTACACACCACACAGTTTCCACTATCCAAATTGTTGAGGGCACTCGAACTATTAGCACCCAATGCACTCCTAGTCCCATTGGACCTATTAATGGTGATGCTAATACATCAACCGTGGAAGAAGAAACTCCTATGAACATAGAGGGTTTCAAACAAGTGAGCCTAGTTGACACTACTACCACCTTTGATAGTAGTGATATTGATTTTGATAGTTGCACCCTCTCAAAAGTTATTAGCTTGCTACACAAAATGTCTAGAGACCCCCACACTAGCACACTCAATCTTGCCTTCACGGAGCATATCATAAATGCTCTCATCAAAGCTAGGGAGAGAAGCTTAGGATAGAAGCCTCCATACCTAGGAAGCTAGATGATGGTTGGAACCCTATTATTAAAATTAAATTAAATAACTTCTCTTGCTATTCTTTATGTGACTTGGAGTTAGTACCTCCATCATGCCCAAAAGAATGTATGACATGTTTGAATTGAAACCTTTTGACTCATGTTCTTTTGGTGTTTGTCTCGTTGATTCTTCCGTAAAGAAACATTTCGGGAAGATCGACGATGTTCTTATCATTGTCAATGACAACTATGTTCCCGTTGATTTTATTATTATGGATATAGAGTGTGAATCTTTATGTCCAATTATTTTGGGACGTCCTTTTCTTTGCACCGTTGGTGCCGTTATTGACATGAAATATGGGAATATAAAATTTCAATTCCCTCTCAAAAAGGGGATGGAACACTTCCCTAGAAAGAAAATCAAGTTACCTTTTGAGTCCGTCACACAGGCTAGCTATTCTCTTTCTCTTGATAAAACTTGATTCTTCTTTTCCCTTATGCCTAGCTTAAAGGCGTAAAAGAAAGCGCTTGTTGGGAGGCAACCCAAGATGCTTTTACTTATGTTTTAGTGGTCTTGATGATTGTTACTACTGTAGAAACATCGTTGTATCTTTATTTTCAAGCTTTGTGCCAAGTTATAGCCTCTTATGATAAGGGAAGCAAAACTTGTGACATGCTTTCCAGAAAAAAGATTATGTCTTATTGACAGAAAAAATCGGATAAAATCACCTCTTCGTCTTTTTTAGCTGAATTTTTTACACAGCAGGCTCTATACAATTGTGAAACTTTCGCATGTTCTGAGTTTTTTGATTTGAGTTGCAGAAGTGCCCCGAAAAAATTTCTCTACTACCTGATGTTCTGTTTTTCACAGATTCTGCCACGTTTTGCCGCTCCTTACTTTTGCAAACCTTAAGCTTGCTCTTTCTTTGCAAAAACATTTTGGCAATCTTGATAAATAGTAGCTCTTCAAGAATATCTTTATATCCAGTAGGGAAAAATTATTTTATTAAGGGTACTAACCTCTCTAATCAGCTTATGATGAGTTATGTATGAAGGGAGTTTTCAAGTGTGCGATGAAAGAAGATCCGGGAGTGTCAAGCGCTCAAGCTTGGGGATGCCCCCATGCATCCCCAAGAAATATTCAAGGAGACTCAAACGTCTAAGCTTGGGGATTCCCCCGTGCATCCCCTTCTCCATCAACAATTATCAGTTCGTCTCTCGTTTCACTATATTTTTATCACTTCATGCGTTATGTGCTATGCTTGGAGCGTCTCGCTCTTAGGTTTACTTTTTAGTTTTATTTAGATTTGCTTCCTGTTCATAACAAGTTAGACCCCAACTTACTCTGTGTGGGAGAGAAACACGCTCCACTCCAATCTAGAACACATCATAGGATTTTTCATGCTTATCTTTTTGTTGTTGTGTGTTCTTTATCTTTTCATAGCTACTGCCATGTTTAGTTTTAGCCTTAGTTTGTCTTAAGAAAGAGCATTTGCTTTTGTTTAGTTTGTTGCTGGAACTCTCTTTAGTTTTCATGTTTATCTGGTTAAGAGAGTTGGTTGTTGCATTGAGTTGTGTCTTTTCTTGAAAGTAGGTAATTGAGGTTGCTATTTAATTTTAGTAGTAACTTGCAATAGTTTTGAGGTATTGATGTTAGTAATGTTTGAACTTTTGGTGTCAAGAGCTCTAGCCTATTAGTGATTGGTGTCGTATTTTGGGCAATCCGTATTTATTTTCAAAACCTACAAAACTAGTTGAGAACTCTAGCTACTAGATGGATCACTAATCTTTGGAGGGATCGGATATCAGAGTACACTCACGTACCATGAATCGAGGATGCGCAAGGATAACCAAACCCCCATACACTCCTCCTCGGGGTACTTGTCTCTTTGTGAAACTCCTTATTAGATTGAGAGTTACCGATGATAAGTGCATGAGTTCTTCGGACTAATGTAAGTATTGAAAGTTGACACTTCCACCTCCTCATATTTGCTAGCCTCTCCCGTGCCATGCATTGCCTTCTTCTCACTCCGAGAGTTGGCGTCCACCTTCGCCGGTACATCCAAACCCTTGGCATGATATGCTCTGTCATCATAAACCTCCTTATATCCTTCCTAAAAACAGCCATCATACCTACCTATCAAGGCATTTCCATAGCCTTTCCGAGATATATTGCCAAGCAACTTCCACCTCTTCATGACTTGATCTTCATGTCATACATGTTCCTACTACACTGGCAGAGGCATACATTGCATACATCATGATAGCTACATCTTCTTTATGTTTTGAGTACCTTGTAAAGTGTGAAAGATCTTCTACACCCTCTTGTAAATTAGAGTGTTGCCCTTAGTGAGGAAAAGATCCCAAAGTGGACAAAATAAAAGATCCCAAAGAGGACAAATGAGAGTTCAATAGAAAGAGCCATTGAGTCCACCAAAAAATACAAAAAAATAGAAAAAAAGGAGAAAAATAAAATAAAAAGAGAGAAAGGGGCAACACTACTATCCTTTTGAAAGATTCACACTAGTACTCCCTCTTATCCTTGTACTCCATAGAGATGATCATTCATGCATATAGCTATGTGGGGACCTTCACACTATAGAACTTGGCTTGCATATTCCAAGGATGAGCCTCCTCAAAATAGCTCTAGGTCTTCATGAGGGAGCAAGTTAGATGCACCCCCACTAGTTCCATTGGAGAGCTTTTCTTAGCTCATATGTGCATTCGTTACATGGCAATCCCTACTCCTCACATCATATCTATCATTTGGCCTTCTCGCCTATGATTGTCCTCATCGATGTGAGCCTTTCTCACCCTTTTAGTCTTCCGCATCCACCATATTTCTCTCTTTGCCATCCTAAGTGTCAACTTTCATGCCTACGCTCATCCATTGCATGAGTGCTCAAAATATTGAAAAGGAGTGGATCAAATTGACTTGTACCTGGCTAGTGGTCTGGGGACGAGTCAAGATAAGATTCCAAAGAAGACCAAGTGCGAAACTTTAGTAGATTGAGTTCTCAACAAAAAATACTTTTTTTTCTCGTATTCCCTATCCCTCTTCTTGCACGCAAAGACCATTTGGAGACATTCGAGTCACGGACAGCGAGAGCTCTTGCACCTAATGTTCTTTTGTTACTTGTTTCAATGATAATATAGACTCTTGCATGTTATGACTTGAATTGAATCACATACCTTGATTGCTTTACTTTTCAAAGTTCTTATATGGTTGCTAGCATGTCACCACAGAAATTATGCTTGTTATCATTTACCTACTCGAGGACGAGCAGGAATTAAGCTTGGGGATGTTGATACGTCCCAAACGTATCTATAATTTATGCTTGCTCCATGCATGTTTTGTGTGATATTGCTATGATCTAGATACACTTTCCTACACTTTTGATCATATTTGGACTAACATACTAACTCAGTGCACCCCGGTGTCAGTTTCTGTTTTCTGCTGTTTTTCTATTTCAGTTTTCCCCCATATTAAAAGTGCTCAAAATCGGAAAAATCAGATAAAAATCAGCGTGAAGGAACCTTCCGGAGTCCCGAAGGGGGACTAGATGGGACCCACCAGGGCCATAGGCGGCCACCTGGCGCAGCCTAGGGCTTGGCCGCGCCAGGGGTGCGCCTGGACCCCTGGTGCCCCCCCCCCCCCTGGCTGCCCCCTTCGCTTATATATTTCCCGTGACGTGAAACTTCCAGGGAGAGAACATTTTTCCGCGATCTCGCCTCTGTTCCGCCACCGCCGCGCTTCCAAGATCGGGAGCACCAGCATACCTCTTCCCGGAACCCTACCGGAGGGAGGATCGACCTCAGGGAGCTTCCCCTCCGCCATGGACGCTTCCCGGATGTGTCGTGAGTAGTTTCCTTTGGACCATGGGTCCGTGATCACTAGCTATGTGATGTTCTCCTCCCCACTTTTTTCTTTATTGTTTAGACCTCGTGAGCTGCCCTACATGATCGAGGCACATATGTAATCTTTCTGTTGTTGCTATGTTGAGTTTGATGGGATCTGATGGATTATGAGATTATGTTCAGATTGTGATAGAGTAATATATTTGGTTCTTATCTTTTATATTGTTGTTCTTAAGTAATTCTTGCATGTTCTCCGTTGTTGTTTATTGCTTTGGGAAAGTAGTTGGTAGTAACTCCAAGAGGGAACGTTATGCTCGATTGTGGGTTCATGCCCCCCGATGACACGCTTGAGTGACAGAAACATGAGTCTAGGGGATGTGTTGTTGCCACAAGGGGGAAAACAACGGTGCTTGTAACCGTGGTTGCAAGGATTGTTTACTTTACGCAAAGTGCTTTTTAATGCAGTTGTCTGTTGCTTTGGGTTTACACTTTGGGTGGGGCTCGAAACTTAATACCAGCGAGATGTTCTCGATAGATATCTCAAGGTGGATGATTAGTAGTAGATGTAGTTGGATTTCGGTCTACTTATTTTGGCGTACTGCCCATGCTTTTCAGCCTCTTCCTTTCTTTGTAGCATAGTTAGCATTGCGGTGCGTTTATAATCCTGTCAATTGCCCGTCTGTAATTTGTTCACCTCACATAGCAGTTTTGTCGTCTTTTGGGAGAGAGACATCACTAGTGAACATCACGGGACCCCGCTCCATATTCTCATCATTGTTTACACGCTTATTTACTTTTCCGCTTTTACTTTCAGTTGCTATCATCATTATCATTATCCCTTGTGTTTTGATCCTTTGTAAACAACAAGACCGGAGAGATTGACAACCTCTCTGAACTTCGTTGGGAGAAAAGTTATTTGTGTCTGTGTGCAGGTCTAGGTGAAGTAAGCAACCGAGAGTTGTGAACGGCGTCATTGTTCGCTTCACCACCTACTTATCATTATCGGAGTCCTACTGGTCGATCTCAACCTCGGTATCTTCACCAAGGGAAACTTGTCGCTACGCTGCATCTCACCTTCCACTTGGGGTAACCAACGAAGGGTGAGAAGCAATTATCATCTCTCGCGTATCACCTTCCACTTGGGGTAACAAACGAGGAGGTGTTATCTACACCCATCAAGTGTCGATCTTGGCCTTGTAGGTGGTGATCGTGCTTGATCCGTGGGGCGGAGAGTGCCCCATTGATTGACGTAGATCCGAAAACCGGATTCGTGCCTAGGCATCGATCTGACGAGATCAACTGCAAGATCGGAAGGTGCGTGGTGAAGTCGAGGGACCCGAACAAATCGATCTCTGCTCGAGTCATCGATGCGTCGAGTGTCGTTGATGGAGTCGTCGAGTTGTAGATTGCCGATGATGGGACCGGCGAGACCGTAAATCCAACCCGCATGTTTCCCACAGACGGCGCCAAATGACGAGGGTGGACATCAACAAATCCCATGGTTAGGTACCTTGGGTTGATTGAAGGGGGAGTGCGTAGTTGGGGATCTCGTCAAGTAACAGGAGACAGGGATTTATCCAGGTTCAGGGCCCTCGATCGGTAAAATCCCTACTTCCTGATCGATCTATTATATGAAGGAGATGTTTACAGAGGTGGATCCGGCGAGATTTCTCAAGCCAGGAGGTGTTGCTCGATGTATTGTGATGTCCCTATACGTCCCCTCTCCCAACCTTTATATACTAGGCTAGGTCCCAAGGAATCCCTCTAGGGTTACAGGAGATTTCCTATTCTATGCAGTCTTGTACGCCAAGTCTCAGACTCCAAGTCGGTTCGGTCGTCGGTGCATCGGGTGGACCCAACATATTGATGTCGGGCCTTCCGAGGCTTCTAGTGGGCCACCGGTTTTGACACGCACCGGGTACCCTTACAGAGGGAAATCATGGGGGTATTACCCCTTCAAAAATATTTTTGGGAATTTTCTGAGATACTTCAATTTTTACCTTTCCTGCACAAAATCAGTCGTACATGTAGCTTTGCTGAAAACAATGTCAGTCAGGGTTAGTTCCATTCAAATCATGCAAGAATGAGGTCAAAACAATAGCAAAAGTGTTTGCAAAAGTAGATACATTTGAGACGTATGAACCACCCTGGCATCACTTAACTTACCCTGAAAAGAAGTTTCCCTAATCAAATTATACACGATATTTCATAGCTAAGGGTTTGACCAAGTTCTTGCTAACCAATATGCTTGAAAATCATCAATTTATAGATGTCTGCTCAACCTGCACTCCACCCGCACCGGTCTTGGCACGGTAGCACGATCATCGGCAAGAGATGGCACGAGACGGTTCCGCTAGCGATGAGTCTACCGCCAAGTAGAGTCAAGTGGCGCAATCCTGTGGCAGGTCGTGGCGCCCCGCCAGTTGTACTTAGGACATTTTGCAACACCTTTTTTAGTAGTCCTATAAACTTATCTGAATTTGTTAATGTAACATCAACTCGCATTACCAAGAATATATTACAAGACCGGCTCCAAGTGTTGTATATTTTTGACCTTTGTGTTGCAAATATACAACACTTTGACTAGGTGTTGTAAAAACGTTTGGCGCCAACTGCCGGAAGTTTTCCAATAAAAGCATCCTTGCACTTATCCAAAGAATCTATGCTATTCTTAGGCAAGGATTGAAACCAGATTTTAGCTTCATCCCTCAAAGAGAAAGGAAAAAAGCTTAAGCTCAACAATATCACCATCTACTTCTTTGTACTTTTGCATATCACAAAGCTCAATAAAATTATTTAAGTGCAAAGCAGCATCATCTCTAGCACCAGAGAATTGATCCTTCATAACAAGGTTCAGCAAAGCAGGTTTAATCTCATAAGAAGGTGATGAAGTAGCAAGTGTAGCAATAGGAGTGCAGATAAAGTCATTGTTGTTGTGACTAGTGAAGTCACACAACTTGGTGTTCTCAGAGGAACCCATAGCAACAGCAAGCAAGATAACTATTTTTTATTATTTTTGATAAAAGATACTAAAGCAAAAACTAAAAGGTAAACTAACAAGACTAAAAATCAAAGATAAAAGATAGTGTGCAACTCCCCTATCTTGAAGAGTGGAGTCCCCGGCAACGGCGCCAGAAATTTGCTTGATACACGAGATAATACTCGTCCCTCGTTGGTTACCCCAAGTGGAAGGTGAGATGTAGCGTAGCGGCAAATTTCCCTTAGTTAAGATGCTAAGGTTTAGATTGTCTCCAGTAGGACTCCAAGATCGACAAGTAATTGGTGAAGTGAACAATGGCGCCGTTTACAATCTAGGTTGCTAACTTCACCTGGACCTGCACACACAACAGATAGCTTTGCTCCCAACGAGTACAGAGGAGTTGTCAATTCCTCCGGCATTGTTGTTTACAAAGGATAAAACGCACGGGATAATAATGATAGTGGTAGCTACGGAAAAGTAAATACTGAAAGTAAATTGAAGGTGTAAACAGTATTGGAAATATGGACCGGGGTCCTATGATGTTCACTAGTGATGTCTCTCTCCCAAAAGACGATAAAATAGCCATGCGAGGTAAACAAATTACAGCTGGGCAATTGACAGGATTATGTGCGCAAACCAATGCTAATTATGCTATAAAGAAAGGAAGAGGCTCAAAAGCATGGGCGGTACGCCAAGACAAGTAGACCGAAATCCATCTGCATCTACCTACTAATCATCCACCTTCAGATATCTATCCAGAACATCTCGCTGGTATTAAGTTGTGAATCCCACCCAAAGTGTAAACTCAAAGCAACGGACAACTGCATTAAAGAACTTTGCGTAAAGTAAACAATCCTTGCACCCGCAAGTACAAGCATCGTTGTTTTCCCCCTTGTGGCAACTGCACATCCCCTAGACTCATGTTTCTGTCACTCAAGCTAGTCATCGGGGGGCATGAACCCACAATCATGCATAACGCTCCCTCTTGGAGTCACTACCTACTACTTGGCCAAAGCAATAAACAGCAACGGAGAACATGCAAGAATTACTCAAGAACATAAATATAAAAGAAGAGAATCAAATATATAAATCAATCACAATCTGAACATAATCTCATAATCCATCGGATCCCAGCAAACTCAGCATAGCAACAGCAGAAAGATTACATAAGTGCCTCGATCATGTAGGGCAGCTCACGAGGTCTAATCCATGAAGAACAAAGAGTGGAGGAGAACATCACATAACTACTGATCATAGACCCATGGTCCAAGGTGGACTACTCACGGTTCATCCGGGAAGCATCCATGGTGGTGGAGAAGCTCCCGGAGGTGATTCCTCCCTCCGGCAGGGTGCCGGGAAGAGGTCTTCTGGTGCTCCCGATCTTAGAAGAGCGGCGGCGGCGGAACAGAGGAGAGATCGCGAAAAAGGGTTCCGTCCCCGAGGGCTTCTCGTCACGGGGAATAAATAGGCGAAAGGGGGCAGCCAGAGGTGGGCCAGGGGCTCCAGGCGCCCCCCTGGCGCGGCCAGGGGTGGGGCCGCGCCCTCTGGCCGCCTGGGCTCCCCTGGCCCCCCCTCGGCCCCCACTTTGGCTCTTCTGGAAGGTTCCCGTACGCTGATTTTTCCTATATTTTTCCCGGAATTTTTCTGGCACTATAAATAAGGGGGAAACCTGAAATAGAAAAACAGCAGAAAACAGGAACTGGCACTGGGGTGCACTGAGTTAATAGGTTAGTCCAAATATGATCAAAAGTGTATGGAAGTTCATCAATATCATAGCAATATCACACAAAAGAGGCATGGAGCAAGCAGAAATTATAGATACGTTTTGGACGTATCAGGAGGTTGGTGGTGGTCTTCCCTATGGCGGATAGGACGACGACGGGCGTCTCCTCGGGGAAGCTGAGGACGAGGTCGGCCTCCTCCCGCATCCGCGCAACGGACGCCACCGACAACCCGCCGAACTTCATCACGACGGTGAACCCCGCTGCGGTCCCGGCCGCATCCACCGGCTCGCCCTTCTTGAGAATGGCCGCCACCCCGGCCGACCCGCCTTGGCATCGGAGCACCAGCCTCCTCTGTGCACAACATTGCCTAGAGGCGGCCCCGCACAGCAAGGAGCCCCTCGTCGTCCCGAGCCTGGGCGGCGCGGCTGCCAGAGAATCCCGCGCGAGCGCCGCTAGATGCAGCGCAGTGGCCATCGCTTCCATCACCGTTTCCTTGGCGTCCCGATCGCGGTCTGCCTGCAACAGGCAGCAGAGCTTCCCTACCGCGCCCCACGCGGGCCATCTCCCGCACCGCCTCCGACGCCGCCACCCTGCCGCAGACTAGCTCCGTGATGCGCCTGCTCTTGCCGCCGCCGGGGAACGTGGGGCAGGAGGACGATAGCTCCAGGTGGATGGCCCGCTTCCTTTGCCCAGTTGCCCTGCTGGCACCCACCACCTGATCGATCAAATGCCTAATGCCTAATATCTGAATTTTACAACACTGTTTTACAACATCTATTGGAGTTGGTGTTTTACAACACGAATATACAACACCTGTTGGAGTTAGCCATTTCTTGGTGTTGTAAAACACACTTTTTGGTGTTGTAAATTATACAACACCTAGTTTACAAGACCAAAATATACAACATCTATTGGAGACTTGTAGAATGACCGTGCGTTGTTACGGGCTACAATCATATAATAAATTGCATAAATAATCATATGATAATTATCATAGAAAAGATCAATCGAATCTTTGAGACCAGCAACTATCACGTTGATCATGGTACTAGTTTTTTTCTTGCATCTGATGTCGTCCAAATTTTGTCCTAATACTCTCTTGTTAATTTGGAATGCATAATAGATAGCAAATATTTTCTTGTTCAATAATCCATTCATTACTTCAAGATTTCGTCTGGATGCATCTGGGGTAGCAATTAGCAAAATCTTAAAGCATCTACATCATTCGCTTAATAAATTATTCAACATGCAGTAATGCACATAGATAAAATAGGAGGACAATTCAAAAAGAGAAAGAAAATGAATATCGAATTAAAGATAGGTATCCATATATTACGTCGTCTCATTTTTAACTCATGAAATGGAAGGTTCTGTTTTTAGCGCCGAGAATTGGGTTATACACACCTTTCAATATGCAAGTTTCCAGGTTGACATAAAACTTAAAAGCAGGATACAACTAATAATTCAATTCTGGCAGAATGTTCATCTTGGTTGCATAGAAGAAGGATACAAAAACAAACTTTAAATGGCAATCTCCATATCACAACTGTGTACTTCATTTTCTCTTGTTCCTTGAAAATAGGCTCTCTACGTTTGAATAATGTCCTAGTACTATCTCCGTCATAGTTTAGAAGGCCTACGCGTACCTCTAGGTCGTTAATTTAACCAACATAACATAAGATATAAATTATAAAAATCATACCATTAAAAACTTCAGATGTTGTATTTTCAAATGGTATAATTTTTATGTTATATATCTTATGTTATGTTGGTTAAATTAACGACCTAGGAATACGCGCAGGCCTTATAAACTGTGACGGAGGTAGTACAACAACTTCTCACATGAAACAATTTTTGGTCATAGACCGTACTTATTGCAAATAAATCATATGAAACATCAAGTGCAGACAAAAAGGTCTATGGCTCCATGCTATGTATAGACATGCACTTTAAATAACAGTGTTCAATATAAATCCTCGCCCATGCCAAAAGGACAAAATAGAAGAGGCAGGTCTTCTTGCCTATTCAGAAGCGTGGTCAACGAAAATTTGACCCTACTCACAATTAAGGAAATGATAACTTTTGATGCATCGTCTCATATTATGACCTAGTTTTCCTAGAAAGTGATGCTGCAATAGGTGTTACTTTGAATATTCTCAATGCTAAGAGGTTGTTTGGATAGCTAATTTATAGAGAACCAATTATCTATAAACATGATTTTTGTTATAACAACCTCAAAACTTGTTTGGCTTATCTTAAATTGAATTCCAGAAAGAAAAAAAATAGTTTGTAGAAAAAACAGTAATAGTGGTTTTCTATATACCAGTTTTTTTTTACCTAGAATACTAATTCCATTAACTAGAACCGTGCACAGCAGAATCACTGGCAACCAAGTCACAAACAAAGTCTGGTACTTGGTCCTTCCACTAGGAGCACATAGCTCCTGCATGATAGCCGAAAGCAGCAAGGCTATGAGCCACTTTATTACAGGTACGTTTACAGAAAGTAAATTCGAACAAAGGCTACGTGCTTGACGGATAAGAACACCGATTGGAGACAGGTATCTGTCACCAGAATTTATGGCATTCACTAGCATCAACGAGTTTGACTCAAAAATAGTCTGATGAATGCCCAGTTCGCTTGTTGCTTCAATTGCCTTGTTGCATGCAGTGGCTTCGGCTTGAATTGGTGACGAGAGATCATCCAGTGTTCCTGCACATGCTGCGATGAATTCCCCTTGAGCTGATCGCAATACACAGCCCCAAGCTCCCCTTCCTTGCTCCACACAAAAGGCTCCATCAACATTTACTTTTACAAAACCTTTCCTAGGTTTACTCCAGCTTCAGTATGTCGATTTTCCTGTACTTCGCCCTGAGTTGGTCCGATATGAAAATCATCGGAATACTTTCGTATGCTGTAAGCAATATATTCCCTGGACTTCATCTTGCCTCCTCGGTTTACCTTGCTGCGTATGTTCCACCACTCCCATAGGAGAATGAAAACCATATCATGTCGTTGCGGCGGCATCGACCATAAATAATCAAACACAACCGCTGGGTCCATGTTCTATATACCAGTTTGTTGCTCACGAGTAGATGACAGCGGACTCAACGTCCTTCTCGTGACGAGCTATTGAGCTCCGTCGTTACAGACAGATCAGGTCGTGGTATTCCACCCGGTGCCTCAACATATAAGAACTCACTGGCACGCTCGTCCGTTGTTGTTGTCGTTCCCATCCTAAGGATCCCTGCCTTGTATAGTTGTATGTCGTCTCATGCCGCCCTTCTCGAGCAACTTAGACGGGGCCCATAGCAGGTCTGGCAGGTCTAGCCAGAAGCTGCCCTGTTTCTCCGCAAACACAACCTGCGTCCCCATTGTCTCCATGTGTTCCTGACCATCGGGGTATTCTCCACTATAAACTTTAGTCCGATCACACCAACGGCGGGTGAGCACTATCACCTGTGCTGCGTCGCCAGCCTGCTCAGCACCCATGGCTACGGCTACAAGCCCCGCAACCCCGCTCGCTGGAAAGACGTATTACTCTTCTTCTGTGTCCAAACTAGACGCAACTCTCTCAGCTGGGATGGTACTGACCAGGAAACCCACAGCAAGCCACTCGGTCACCAACATCTGGCAGATTTGGAACACGCAGTGCGCTGATGGCCCTGCGTCTGTGCTTGCCTTTCGCACCATGAATCTGTGAACTGCGTGCGGCATAACCAATACGCCGACTAATACTTTCGGCCTTCTGGATCACCTACAGAGCGCAACTCACGAAGCTAAAATTCGAGCTTAACGGAATCTCTATGCAATAAATATTACTTGTGTGATTAAGCTCATGTGCCTCCCCGAACGAAGATCTACATACTTGCAAGGAACTGTATATATTTACTTTAACTGGAAAGATAATTAAAACTGGATTTCCTAAAAATCCTCCTAAAACACATTTTTACAAAATCTAGCGACTAACCTCGGTATCCAAAAAACCACTAAAAGTAGAAAAGATACCATTTGTTAATTGAGAAACAAAACTTCAAATTTGAGAGTGCTACAACTACCATGCAAAATCATTGCAATATGCCTCACCTTCAAAGCATTACAACACCGAAAAGAGCTCCTCAGGTTCCTGAAAAGGAGTCAGTCGTGAAAATTAATTGAGGTAGGTAACAGAAATAACTGGAGAAGATTAACACACATGCAGAGTAACAACATTTAACTATTTGCAGTACCTGGCAGTAACTTCCATTACTATCTGGTATTATTAGTGTCAGGTACATCTTTAGAAATCTGAGTTCTCACCTTGAAGGAAGAGATCAAAAGAGTTGTTGTAGGCTGGGTTTTCATAACAAGACATGGATAGAGAATGAAAAAAAATCAGTGTCATACCCAAAAAATATTACATCAAAGGGAAGCTAAGTTACTTATAATGCCCTACAAAAGTCAGTGTTGAAACTTTTACGTACTTCTCCATAACAAGCTGGCCAAGTTTTTTCTTAGCTTCAGTGTCTTCAGCCACTTATAGGCTCGACTTCTGTTTTAGCTTCCTAGCAAGCAAAGAAATCACCAATGTTTAATTCTTTTATTACAATGCCATACACCAGACTGTGTATAATAGAGTTGAAGTAGTAATTATATACTGCACAAAAACGACATAAAATTCAAATGATGAGAGGAAAACATCAGGTTGGCAATGAAATAGCTACATGTGTGTACTTTCAACATTTGTATTCCTTCCTCATAACTGAGACTCAAGGTATTCTCTAGGTACTCCTGCATAAATTAACACAATGTGAGTCGACATCTTGAGCTACAAAAACCAGATAATGTAACATAACTGGAAGATTTTTTTACCTTCAGTGGTTCAAATGGATACTGCCTGCTAATCGCCTGGAGTTCCTTCTTGCAATTTTTATTCAAGTGTCTGAACAATTCTACGACTAATCCATCACAATATTGGAAACATGTATAAAGGAACAAGTTCAAACATTGTCGTGTTTGTAAGTGGACAATAATTTACGATCTTCCTGACCTCAAAATAGCACCCCATAATCTCCATGTCAGCATCCAAACCAACAAACTCAGACGGATGCCTATGTGTGTGGGAATTTTCATCCCTAAACATAGGCCCAACCTCAAATACACCATAAAACCCACCATAGACAGTCAACTATTTGTGCGACTGAGGGGATTGTACTAAACAAGAAGGGTTGCCATTAGTATATTCAAGTTTGTATACTGCTGCTCCACCTTCACTTGATCCTGAAATCAACTTTGGGGGTGTGGATCCCAATAAAATCTTTTGACGATAGATATTCCTTGAATTTCTGCAAGTATCCAACAATGATAAACATTTACTAACCAACAGAAAATAGAACATCACATGATTCAGAAATGCAAATAAAATAAATCCATGGAGCCTTCAGAAATCAGATTTTGTAAAAGCATATGCATTGGCTTGACAAATCCCTATTCTACACAGAAGAGAAAACACAAAACGAGAGGATCAGGAAGGGACTCACGAGAAAGCCGAAGGAGAAGGTTGAGACCGCGAATACCCAGAAGATGTCATACGTGAATGCACAACTCAGAAGACCAAACCGACCTGATCATCGCCATGAGGAAAAAGTTGTAAACTCATACCAAATCTGAATGCCATGTTAAAACTGAATCCTAAAATTAAAGGTCAGCTATATTACCTTGAGGTTAGGCACTCTGACGATTTGGCTGAAAGTGACTATCAGTGCAATATCCTGAAAACGCAGAATCAGATAACAATTGACATATAGCAATTACATCGAAAGACATCGGATACTGCAGATGTCTGTACATATTTTTGCAAAGTAAAAAATGAGATAGGAACGGTGGCGGGGGATGCTTCTACTCATGTCAATGGGCTCCGCATCTGACCAGGGATTGAGAAGCGATAGCGTCAAGAATACATACATTACCTATCCACTTAATCCACAACACAGTCTACAGTACTCAAGCTATTCCTTTTTCTGTACTAATGTATACAATAATATTTTTATGTTCAGGCATCAACCTAGTGGAATCTGTTTTCATATTAAGACAAATTCGCAAGATAATAGTGCCGAAGAAAGTACCACAAGTGGTTGCACGATAATGTTTTATAACATGATCCTAAGTCCATCGACCTCTGGACTGGACAAAACAAATCAAAGAGAAGTGATATTGAGAATGAGAGATGGAGTGAAGTGTGTTGATGGCACAATAGCATCAGGTTTTGGCATAGAAGTTTTTTACCTTTGGGTTGCCTGAACATAAAAAAGTTTCTAATTCTTAATGTTACACCAATCTTCTTAGACTGCAAACACCACCCATTTGTAGTTCTCTTAGGCCCATTCTGCCAATGGAACATTCCCAAGGAACCTTGGAGCAAGAACTTGAACTCAATCAACCTATGGGCAGACAAATCCTATTCGAAACACAAAAGGCAAAGAGAGATGATGAAATTTTTAAAAGAGGCTAAATCACCAAACAATGTGCATAATCAGATTCTAATTCTCTCTACTGTCCAATCATCTCTACAACCCCGTGCTCCCTATACCTCAATCTGCCCATGATTTATCCTGATACTATCCAGAAAGAGGTCATCCCGTACTCCCTTACCCTCCTCTACAACCAAGCAACAACCACATGCTCCTCCACCCAGCCTCGACGGTGACCCTGACTGTCATATCCTGCACGGATGCGCGCGGTTGCTCCTCCCTTCCCGGGAGGCGCCCTATGCACACACAACCCCACGCCTACACGCTTTGCCCATCACCACCTCCTCACCGGCGGCAATGTCATAAGATTTTGATTACCGTCGTCACTGTCCTCATGCCTCATGTGGATTTGAGGAACAAGAGGGAAGGCCTCTGGGGAGGTCGAGGGAGAGTGCGACCTTTCCGCTGTAGCCGCCCTCATGCCTCACCTGGGCTTGGACATGAGGGAAGTCCATTGGGGAGGTCGAAGCTCGAGGGAGACAGAGGTGCCGGAGAGATTAACTGAGAGAAAGGGAGCACGACTCCTCGTCGTCGGCTGTTTGTCTTGCTCCTTCGCATCCATGGGATCCATCTCCCGAGCCTCCGTCGATCGCCAGGAAAATGGGGTGTGGTCGTATTGGGTGGCGCTTGCAGCGCGCGTGGCGCAGACTGCGCAAGGGGGATGCCTCTTCTTGATATTAGCAAGAGGGGAGAGGGAGGGGGATGATCCAGCCGTCGCCCCGCCGAGGTAGATCGATTGGGAGTGGGGGAGGAAGGAGTGAAGTCTATTTTAGACCTTGAATTTATACGGCACGTCCAAATTGAACCCTAAGCTTTAAATCCCTGAAATCTGTACCTATACTCCCTAATCCCAGTTAATCCTAACCCTAGCCCGATCAGTTTGGCAGGTTGAAAAAATAACAATCCCGGTTGGGATATCTTTCTCTCATTGTATTCATGGACCCACATGTCAACTTTTATCTTCTCCTCCGAGTCTCCTCGCCGTGTACGAATACAAGAGCAAGGCAGTGGCTACCATGGACAGACGCAGCTCTGCAGCCTGCATGCCCCGCTCAAGCGCCCATTGAGCAAGAAGTAGCACCCGTTGAAGCCATACAACAAGCAACGCTTGCGCTCGATGTGTATGTGAGGCACAGGACTACGACGCCTTTCATCTTTGCTTGGGCTCGTCGGAGTCGCCGGGTTCGTCGACATCGATCTCCGCCAGCATTGTGAACATGACTTCATTTGCACGTACGCATCTCAGGTGCGATGAAGGGATGCTTGTATGGTTATTTTACAGGGAGCTGATCGAGTACATGCGTACGTTGAGTAGCGGTCTGTGATGCCGTGCCGTACTTCCCGGCGCCGGCATGGACATGTCAGGCGATTAGCCGATGACAAGGTCCGACATGCGGCGGCTCCACTCTTGTGCCTCGTGGTGGGACAGCAATCGTTCCAGACCGAGTCCAGCCTAGCGGTCAGCAGGCGCCAGAAGGATCCTCCGGTCGAAGCCTGCAGATCCATCCACGCGGACGGCGGCGCTAACTCGCGGGCGTTTATGGAATCACGGGCACGCCATGGTCATCAACTACACCACTATCTCAAAATCCCTGGCAGCCTCGCTCTCCGCCTCGTCCAGCAACCCAGCCAATCACCGCCACACCAACGGTACCGACGGCTGCAACGCCTCCTCTAGCGGCGTGCTGATTTTTGGGGATAGGAGAAGGTGGGGATAGAAAAGATGGATTTTACAGATGGGCCAATGTTGCCAGTGAGAGTAGCCATTCATCCAGGCCGGGATAACCCCTTTTCCCGGTGTGCCAAATGATCTAGGGTCGAGATTGTACGGGATCGAAGAATACAGGGTATAGATTTCAGGGATTTGAAGGTCAGGGTTCGATTCCGACGTGCTGTATGAATTCAAGGTTTAAAATAGACTTCACTCGGGAGGAAGGGAAGTTAGGGATAGGACCGGGGAGGGGGTGCGGGGTGAGTGGCTGGTTTTCTCTTTCCATCGGTTTTCTCTAGCGCGCACGGATTGGGGTATCGCTTCGATAAAAAAATCGGTGAAGGAAGGTTTCGTTCGATGGAGGGAGTTTGGGTGTCGATGAAACTCTAAGCACGGAACATTAAATTTGCACATTGCTACTCATCATTGTTGGTCACTAGCAAACATGCCTGTGCGTTGCAACGGGAAAAAATCATATATTTTTCTGTTTGACATGAATTTTGTCCGATAGACTAATGCATTGTCCGTCCATGATTCCTTGGAATTTCACTTTAAACACATATATTAATATATTAAAAAATAAATAGAAAATTGTGTTACATAATTTTTTTCTTAGCCTCAAATTTTGGGACCCTTGGATCAAACTCAATTGAACTATCTTCAACAGACCTCCAATTCCCCAACTTTTCACCACCTCGTTTTTCTCTAGAAACACAACGCGCCGACAAGATCTTCCAACTGACACTAATGTTTTATTCAACACAATAAGTTTTATAGAAAAAAAATGTTGACACATGACCAAATCAAAATTCTAGGAAAAATATTAGGCACAATGACATGTCTCTGTTTGTCTCTCTTAAGCGTTAAACCTATAGTTATTTATGGATGCAAAAGCAATAATAGATGCGCACGCTCTTAATATCACACGCTGCTTGTACTTCTTCTTGATCTCATGCTGCGACCTATCTGACCAGCCCACTTGAAGCTTATTGTCTCCATCGATGGTGATATGAAGATTCGAGGCCATGAAGACCGCACCGGCAGCTATGCTGGGCAGGTTGAAGAGCATCAAGGTTGGCATGATAGCAAAACGACCTGGATGGGCAGCGCGAGCGTTCGCCAGGAACTAAAGAATCCATCTTAATTATTCAAATTGCATCATGTACGTTTTAATTTGTAGAACTCCAGGAAAGATATGTGAATGACTGATGACACATATGGGCACCAATTGGACAAACGAACGAACGACTTGTGACCGGCAGACACCTATTGAACGAGCGGGCGGATTGTGTACGACCAATGACGTACAAAAAAAAGGATCGAGGCATGGTTCAATTTTTTTTATGTTTGAATGAATTTTCCTTGTTAGAGATCGACCTAGAAAATCAAGATGCGTCAAGTATGATGAAGATGTCCGGTGGCGGCATATAGTAGCTGCTGCACATAATTGTACATTGAGCTAAAGATTGCAAGTGTGTATGACGTTATGAAACATATAGGAAATTGAACACTGAACTTACCCGTGTTTTTGTGACAACTGTTAGTAACATTTTATAAAATTAGGCATTTCCTTGTAATTAAAATGAAAACCAAAAGGTTATCCAAAATCGGCCGCCAACGAACAATCACACCATCGTATCACCATTCTATAAATACATTTTTTGCTCTTTATTGTTGAATACAACGCAACGTTTTAATTAGACTTCCTTCATTTTAAGAAGAGCCCACAAATCATATTTAATTACAGCCAATCTTTCCTTCCCTTATTTGCGTCATTTATCATTTATTTTATTTATTGCATTTAATATGAATCATATTTTCCTTCCTTACCTCAGCCATCATTTTTATCTTTTTTGCATGCAACCCCATAAATAACTCTTTTCTTTCTTTATTTGGGCATCCATCCTTTCTTTTCTTTATTGCATGCAGCCTACGACCCATAATCACAGCCAATTAGAATCACTTTATCCTTTCTCTATTGGATGCAATCAACAAATAAAACTGTGTATATAAATAGGTTGAAATTACTGCAAAAAAGCGAAGTGGTACTATTTTTTTGGCTAGAAATTGGTTATAAGATACCCACACGCGTAATAAGAGGCCTTAAAAGAAGCTGGGCCGCTGGCCTCGAGGCCCATACACGACAGCCGCTGGATATATACGGGACGTCTCTTCAAATATCATCCACTATTGCGTGGCGTACTGGCTTAGTCCACCTTCTCGTTGCCCGGAGGTCTGGTGTTCAAATCCCAGTATTGCATATAATTTTTTGCACTTCTACCGGTTTTAGGCGGATGACGTCAGTGGTGTATATTGATGACGTCATCGACATACGAAAAACTGGGAGAAACGCACCTTCCTTTATTATTACGTAGAGATTAACGGTGTGTTTGGTTCTCTTGCCCGTTCACTTTACCAAGCAAAGCTAGCCTTGCCGATGGAGGCGAGCCAAATCGGCTAGCTCCCTCGAACCAAGGAAAAACTAGAAAACGTGGGTTACGAGACATGTTTGCCCAGGAACCAAATCGCTGGCTTCCTTGCTAGGCTAGGCAAAGCGAGTGCTTGCCCAAGAACCAAACGTGCCCTAAATCGATCCAATTTTTTAACGCCCGTGATTAGTTGTCTCACCATCATAGATGAACACCTGATATAGAAGGGGTTGCTGAAAATGACTTTTTTTTGTAACAAATCTGAATGATGGGAAATCCAATTAAAACATGTGTTGGCATACACTTGTTTTTTGCGAGACCTTTTCGAGTTTGCTTTGTTTCTTTCTTCCTTTCAAAACACAGAGACACGATAAATTAATATGAAATAATTGTAGTTTCATATTTACCCGATCACTTATGCTACAAGAGAATGATGGTCAATAAGGAATTCACATGGTTAATGCTACAAATTGCCGCATGATAAACGTTGGACACATAAGCAGAAACGTTTGTCTCGCTTAGAAGAAGGTGAAGGTTGTTTTAGTATCATCTAGCATGTCCCCATCACATCGATGCAAATATCTATATTTTGGTCCTAGTGCCCATTATTTTTCAGAGACCTTAGATGATAAATATTGTACACATGATAAATAGTAATACTATAAGATTTTTGAAAGGATGATAACAATTCAAAGGCACTGATCATTACACATAACTTCCTAATAGACCATGTTTTCAAGAATCACTTTTGTGAACAGAAAATTGGCATGATCTTTCTTAAATTGGTCATCATCTTCTCCTTCTCGCAACCCCAACTAGTCTAACAAAGCAGAACAACATATTTTTGTTGCATTACTTTCGGTGGAGGTTATTACTATGAGCATTAACTTGTGGTTGTTTACAGTGAGATAATACCCAGATATTGTAATAATCTACAATCCATACATCAAACAAGATGGAAGTTAAATCATATGAAAAAACACAAGACACGATGGTAGAAAATATTCCTATGTACCTAAGGTATTAATAATACTATCAAGTATCAAGGCCACCAAAAAGTTATAAACAGTTTTCAAGTCTCAGTGTTTAGCATACTCTAATTTTTGTTTCAACCCTGACCTGTAGCTTTGAACAACATTGTATATGATTTTTGACGGCAACGGATGTACTATTGTATGCTTTTGTGAACTAAGTAGCAAGGACAATACATAGATGGGAACAAACACAAGGCAGGCATCTGCTTCAGACTCGAGGACAAAACATCCATACCATGCTCACTCTAGCTCTTGTAGCAAATCATTGCTAATATATATGATTCATTCATGTAGATCCAATCCTACACATTTTTACATGAACATAAGTGAGGTGTAATACCCGAACAAAAAATTATACCTTGCCACAGGTTAGCTGGGGACGAACCCTGCAGCTCGCGTGGGGAGAGGCTAGGTACCTAACCGCATTAGGCTATAAACATGAATACTCCTATCTTTATTGACTGGCCTATTAAATTCAAAAATAGTATTTCACGGTAGTGTTGTACTAAGCATAAAATAGAAAAATTATCGCAGATTAGTAATATCTTCACATTTATTGATTATGCTCAATGACAGTTATGCACAACATCGTAAATCATGCTCTTACTACATCTGAATGTAATTACACCTCAAATAAATAAACCTGGAAGTAACTTTAGTGTATACAACCTTACGAGTGTCTTCTAGATGGGTTGATATGTTGCATGACAAAGCACAACTGCAAATAATAGGCCAACAACTAAGTTCTTCAGGTCTTTTACAATTCATACAAAAGGTTTTGCGTACCACCCCCCTTGACTTTAACCACTCAGATGGAATATCAAGGAGGCAATGGGAGATAATTTTATTATTAGTATAAGCCTCCATAACACCACCCTCCCTCTAAGCATATATATACATGCATGTATGTAAATTTAGATTCAAATCTAAACCACCAATTGTGACGCCCCCAAAATGAGACCGTGTACAGTAATCATGCACGCAAGGTACACGATCGAGATTAGGGACTCACGGTGAGATATCACAACACAACTCCACAAATAAAATAATACAAGTTGTTTAATACAAGCCAGGGGCCACGAGGGCTCGAATACAACAGCTCGAAAGCACAAAGTTAGCGGAAGCCATAGTATCTGAGTACAGACACAAGAATACAAGGATGCCTTAAGAAGGCTAACACAGATAACAATAGATCGAAAAGGCGAGGCCTCCTGCCTGGGAACCTCCAAACTACTCCTGGTCAACGGGGGAACTCGACGTCGCAGAAGGCATCGGGGATCTTCATGTTGCGGTGGTCGGCATCGGGGATCTCCTGCTCCTGGACTCCAAGGCTCCAACGTCGACTGCAGCGACCGATCAGGCAAAACAATAAAAGGGGAAAAAAGCAAGGGTGAGTATCTAGCATACCCGCGAGTCTTACGTCCGCTACTAAGCATTATGCATTTGTATCAATGAAAAGGGGAGGCTGTATATAGTGGACTGCAAGGTAGAAATCAAAATAAGGGTAAGAAGCTAGGCCTATCGAAGACTAGCATCTTCTGACGATGTCTTGCAGCATGAGAAGAGAAACAACCAACAGTTTATATAAGCATAAAGTAACAATGAAGCAGAAGTTGCTGCAACATTGTATAATAGTAAGTTGTAATGATTAATAATAATAATGCCTCCGAGTTCCCCTCCTCGACTTCCCTGCGAGGAAGAAAACCCGGAACCATACAGTTTAATAGTAATAGTTTGTAGTGGTAAGATCCAGCTTCAGCATAAAGCGTCCTGTTACCGTGTACACGGCTATTCGAATAGATTAAACTCCCTGCAGGGGTGCACTACTGTTCAGCCTGCACGCTCGGATCTCCAGGGTGGCGTACACCTTGTTAGGGAATGCCCCACCGAGGCTATCCGACACATCGCAGCCCATCCTAGGCTCAGCAGAGAGGCCATCCGCCGGACTATATCCTATGCGCCAAGGGGTCTAGGTCCCTCACCCTTGCACGCTCCTGCACGGTACGAGACTGGCCGGTGAAGCAAAAGCAAATCCAAAACACACCTGCTGCAGCAAAGAAGACAAGACCGCTTCCCGGCTATCAGCCCGTGGTACTGCTGACGTCTGAAGAGCTTTCGGACAAACTACGACGCAGGGGAGCCCATAACTCCTTATCCCACGTGAAGGTAGTGCGTACAGACCTTTGCGGCCTCTCAAGTCATCCGCCGAACCATTTAGCATTTTAATTAACCTGCGTGACAACCGTTATCGTTGCCTCGACTTAACTAACCCGCGGTCAACGACAGCAGTCAGGACCACCAGTACATCGGTGCCTACCCTGTCGTCCCACCAAGTCTCTGCGGTTACCAACAAGGTGAACCGTCTCCTTACCTTATCTCGCGTGTGCTCTTGGTAGAGCTCGACTCTCGTGGTTTGGTAACTCTCGCGAGATACGAGCAGGGGCCAAGCACGCCAGTAACGTCGGTCGTACCCTCCCTGTCGTTCCCGACGCAATACCGCTCGCGGGCACCGTTGGGTCGCCCGACTTCTTACCTTAAGGACAACCGGGGCTCAGGTCCCTAGGGCGGCTATACAGAGTCAGCAACGAGTGAAGTACGAGGATTACTCCTCGCTAACTCCACTTGATGTGCCTCGGCAGAGCCGAGCTAGGGGGCCTTAGGCGGTGTCTGCATTGTACCGTACCTGTGCAGTTGTATATATATTCGTATCCGCGTTCACTCCACAGAGTGTTCACAGCCCGCTATCTAATCCTAGTAGACTAACAAAGCGCAGGGCTCACTGCTGAATAATGCATAAATATAATAGGCAGCATAGGATAAAGGAGGTACATCAAGGGGTGACAAAAACAGGCTATGCAATTGAATAGGATTGTAATCGTAGCAGCAGCAGTAACCATGCCTAGTGCAAGAAATATACGGAAAAGATAGGCGATATATGGGGAAGAGAATGGCTCTGCTTGCCTGGAAGCTCGACGGTTGTAGGGGTACGGTCGTCGACGACGTAGTCGAACACAGGGGCATCGGCAGCGGTCGTCGGGACTACCGGACAATAAGAGAGGGGGGATAAACAATAAATACACAACAATAATAGCAATACAAATACAATACATGGCAAACGCAATGTTAACGGTGTTCTAACGCAGTGCAAGGTGTATTGCTCGGAGCGGGAATTCATCCGGGGATGAAATACCGGCTCCGGGTGATTACCGGACAGGGTGTCCGGAGGGGGAAAGGGATCATGTCGGAGGTGTCGTGGACATCCGACAAACGTGTGAATGGTGTAACCGTGCTAGTTGAAACATTCCGAACAACTTTTGTGTTCGGAATAAATTCATCCGGATACTTTGACAGTACCGGACAAATCATCGGATAGACGGTCCTGAGGGGGACGGTTCGATGTTCGGTGCGTTAGAGGGGTGTGATTGCTATACAGATAGTGTATCCGTATTCGTTATATTTTTCTGATCAATTTTCATGTATAATGTTTTTGAATCTGACTTATGGTTTAAAAGATATTTAATTTTCAAATTTAAATCAATTTAAAAGATTTTCTGGAATTATTTTATTATTAAAACAGTAACATTATCCACAACAGGGTTGACTGGTCAAACCTGACATGGGGTCCCATATGTCAGCCTCACAGGTAATACAACCAGTTTAGTAATTTAATTAAAAGTGGGGTCCCACATGTCATACACACATTGTATTTACTATTTAATTAAACTAATCAATTTACAGGTGGGCCCTAGGTGTAAGTGACACATGGGGTTTAATTAACATGTTTTATTTAATTAAAAGGGCATGGGCCCATATATCATACACTCTAGGGAATATAAACTTGCTAATTTAATCTAAACAGGGGCTAGGCCCCACTTGTCATTCAGACTAATACTAAGAGGGGGTTTACTCTAATACATGATTAGGGGGGTTATGCCAGGGGGCGTTTAACGGGGGTGGGGGCCACCAGTCAGCGGGTCACCCCACTGGCTAATAGCCAGCCCATGCCGGCGGTGACACCTAGCGGCGACGGCGACGACCGGGAGCTCGCCTCCGGCGGCCGTTTAGTGTACGGGGGGAGGAATCGGGCGCGGGCAGAGCCACAGGTCTACTGGTGCAAAGAAAAACGGGCGCGGTCGTCCTAAAATGACGGCGGTGACGAACCGTGCGACTGCTGGAGCTCGGCACGACGGCGACGACGAACTAGCGCACCTATCGGAGCACGAAGAATGGCCAAATGATGAGTAGCTCACAGCGGAGCTCGAGGGGGTCTCGGGGTAGCCGGGGGCGGTCGGGGGTGAGCAGATCGACGGCGAGGAGGTGGCGGACGTGGCAGAAAAAGAAGGAGGGGGCAGCGTCATTGGTCTTGCTCCGGTCGATTCCTTGCTCCAAGCGAGGAGGACGATGCCCGCGATCCTCCAGGACAACCCGGTGCGGCGCGAGGTGGCCATTGGCCGCGAGATCGACGGTGGCGCGGCCACAGGTGCGCTAGGTCGAGCTCGAACGTGAGAAAAGGAGCACGCGGCGCGAGGAGGAGGGGGAGGGGTGCGGCTAGGGTTCGTCCACGGCTCAGGGCAAGGTCTTATACTCCAGGGGGGCGGGGGATGGCCGCCACGGGGCACCGGCAGCCATGGACGGAGCACGGGCGTCCACGGTGCCCCTGTTGAGCAGTAGGAAGGAGAAGGGGTGGGGTAGTTGGGCTGGGCCTGGGTTAGATGGGGGGCCTTGCCCATGGGCGCTAGATAGGATTTTTTTGTATTCTTTTTATTTATTGTGTTCTGTTTTCTGTTTGTATTTCTTTTATTAGCTTAGCCATTTTTGTAAAATATGTTAGGTGCCTCTAAATTAGTATAGCACTATATAGCAGTGCCACAAAAGTTTGGGAGGCAAAAGAAATTCATTAGATATTTCTTTTAAATATTAAAAGCCCAAAGTGAGGGTTTTAACCTACTGTTTGAATTGTTTGAAATTTTCTATAACTTAATAAATTCCCAAAACCATAAGAATTTGGTCCACTGAATATCTGTGTTTTAACAAAAGTGGTTCCATAATCTTTGGACAAAGTTTAATTTGCACTTTGTTTTTTTTAATATTTCACCATAGGCATCTTGAGCTTAGTTTTGATTTCAAATGCAAAGGGGCTTGGATTTGTTTTGATCCAAGATGAGCAAGGCCCATGGTTCACATGCTTTCAAAAATATCAAAGGGGAATTTGAATTTGGACTGAACCAAGTTGATCAAAGCAAAAAAAATGAACAATAGTGATAAACAGTAATGGTGATTACTGTTCACTGACAGTGAGGGTGTTAGAAATCTCCCCCACTACAAAGAATTCTCGTCCCGAGAATTAAAAGGTATTGTAAGGGATAAAGCTTTGGTCTCGTATTCTAACGGATCTTCTGGGTCTTGTTTCCCTTCTCGAAGAAGTTAATCCTTCCCGTTGAAGTCTTCATTCCTTTGCATCAGTGCATCTCAACGAGTTGTCATCCTTCCTTCGGGACTTCATCGTACCTAAGAATAGGTTAGGGGGAAACTTGAGGGGGGCGGATCTGTATAAACTTAACCAACCGAGATGATCGAAGGGAATGGGGTACAAAGTATCTCACGAGTTAAACTCAGGGAGATACATCAAGAGAAACAAAAGAGGGCATGAGAAGCTCTCAAGCGGATATGCAAGCATTCGACGATGATAACGGAGGATGTAAAGGGGTCCAGAGCATCAGGCATAAGCACTGGGTCTGATATCGAACTGAATATCAAAAGGTAGGTGACTCGTGAGTTGCATATGGGGTCAAGCAAGAGGAATAACCTCGAGAACAGAAAGGTACAAGAGAGTCAGGTTTCGATCCTGTGGGACTGTGGGTTATGGGCCCACATTGAACAAGAAGGGTGTTGATATTCCATGCGATCAAGTCGCAAGGTAAGTCAGCAAACAGCTTATTAGCTATGTCGGCAACAACGTCGGTGCCAAGGGCGAGGGACGAAGAGAACCATTTTCCTGCTCGTTAAGACGAGGCGGACCAATAGGCAAAGTTCTCGTCCATCGGTGGTTACCGAAATGTTATCAACAGTAGTAACAGGTTGTACGGACAAAGTAAGTACACCGAAGTGTTTACATAAGCAGGGAACTATCACTGCTCAGATAAGGTTGAACAGGCCAATGAAATAGTAGATGTGATTATCCGATCAATCAGACCAATGGAAGGAAAAAGTAAAGATACACAAGTATCACATGTATATCTTTCCAAAGGGGAAGTAGAGTAAGGTATACCTTACCTGTTGGGAAACGTAGTAGAAAACAAAAAAATTCGGCCTACGAATCAAGAACCCAAGATCATCCAAGAAGATTGCATACAAGGTTCTAGGTCATGGCTCACCAACCGATGTAGCGGAAGTAGAGTTGGTGAAGACCGTCGGTGCAGATCCCCGCAGCTAGGAATTTCAATGACCTCCCAACCGCGAGGATATCGATCCCTCGAACCGTCCCGCGATCTAGTCCCACGGACAAGTCCCACGAACAAGCTCCTCGAAGAAGGGTCGAAGGTACGACCCCTCCATTAGTATACACACATCCCGTAGCAGCAATCCAGCAGCGCTCCGCCGTCCAGAGATGAAAGCCACCGATAAAACTAGAGGGAGAAAACCCTAACGGATTCCGATCTAGAACAGTGTCTAAACCGGGGTCTAATTGTGGAGCAACGGGGTTTAGAGGGAGGGAGGGTGGCGCATAGGCCTTGGGGTTTGATGTGCTGCGCCCCTTGCCCCTCCCCCTCATTACATAGGTGGCCAAGGGGCTGTCTTGGGCGCAATAGGGGTGGTGGAGTCCCCTTGGGACTCCTCCTTCCAAAGGGAGACCTTCCCACTGGGGAATCCTACTCCAAGGAGGATTGCAATCCTACTCCAAGTAGGATTGCTCCCTTATGGCGCCCCCCACCCCATGGCCGACTTGGGCAGCCTAGGCGGCTTGCCCCCCAAGGCTAGGGGCGTGGGGGTAGTGGGTGGTACTGCCCGGAAACTTCCGGAACCTTCCAGAAGCTTCCAGGACCTTCCGGAACCTTCCGGAATCGTTTCGGGACATTCCGGAACCTTCTGGAGCACTTTCAGGACCTTCCGGGACCGTTCTCGGACGTTCCGGAGCCATACGGATAGTTTCCAAGACCATCCGAGTTACAGTTTAAGCAACCCAATGACCGCGAAGGTTGTCTGGACGCCCAGCGATTATCCGGAAACTATTCCGGTTGATCCAGGACTTCCCCAGTACCATTCTCATATGTTCCGGAACCACCTGGGATTACTCCAGAGTGATCCGGACATATCCTTAAATACCCAGAACTACTTCTGGTGCCCTTATGAACTATTCCATAAATCTCCGGAACTACTTCTGGTACCCGTATGAACTATTCTGCTTTGCTTCCACTAAACCTTCTACCATTCCAGCATTCTAACAGACTACTGCTCGTTAAGTGTGTGACCCAATAGGTTCGGTATAATGCGGACATGACTCAGAACATCTTCCGGACATAGGTCAACAGCCTTTTGTCAATAGCCAATAATCAACAGCGGAGCCATGGACACCCATGTTGACTCCCGCACATACACGAAGAAACTTCGAATGAGCCATTATGTTTAGTCATGTACCATTCCCTTTGCTTCGCGATATATGACAAAGTTAGAGGAGAGAAGTTTGGCACCCATGTGTAACAACTTTTGAACACAAGCCACTCGTTATCCTCTTTGCTCGTTTGTCTCTATTTCTCGTTATTGTATTCGGGTATCCCCGTGATTAAATCACAATGCGTCTGGCCAGACTAGAACGGATACCATCATACCGAGTGGGCCCAAAGTCAATATCTCTTCATCGTGAAGGAGCAAATCCCATTCTTGAACTATCACAGTCACTAGCCACACCATCTGACATACCCAGAACTTATTTTACTACTTCCCATTTACGGGAGGATTCGTCTAAGAACCAAAGCATGTCTTCCTGTGTGAAGCAACTCGATACTCTCATGGTCTAAGGAATTACGTATATGATAACATTTCATGATATGACTTATAACGTAGTTACGATGTGATCTCTAAGTATACCATTCAATACTGGGGTCGGTTCAACATCATTGTTCTGCTAACAATATGTTCTCATTGCTACTGACATCCTTGTTACAAGAACAATGTCCATGATTAAGAAAACGTAATCATCAGTTAGCACATGAGCTGGTCTTAGAGGCTAAACCAGGAACTCTTGGTGTTTACATTTCCACACATGCAAGTAAGTTTTCTTCTGAATCTCATAGTCAGGGTCATTGCAATTATAGCACAGAAATATAAACATTAATTACAAACGTGGAAATATATATAATAACATTTTATTATTGCCTCTAGGGCATATTTCCAACAGTCTCCCACTTGCACTAGAGTCAATAATATTATCAGTGCTTGAGCACTTTACACCTATGGCATACTGGTGTAATACATGCTTCATTTGTGGTATAGACTTCATCATCGGATCTGACGTTTCAGGCCCGTTTGTATCTTGCATATCTTCGCGTTTCACGCTATCATAAAATTCACTAATTTTATCAGTTTATCTTTGTATATGTTTGAATCATTTGGCAGGACCTTGGTTCCTTTAGAATAAGTCATGAAATCATTCATCAATGTTCCATGAGCTTCAAGCACCTAGGAAACCATACCATGTTCATAAATGAACTGATGATTCAAAATACCCTCCCTTGTTACTTCTTTAAGTAACAATGTACTTAGCCTCGGTTATAGAATTCGCCACAGTATCTAACTTAACACAGTTCCTTCATAATGTGCCACCATGTGAAACACATAATTCCAATTAAAATCTAAAATCGGTCGGAGTAGGTATGAAGACTGAATTGGTGTAACTGATTTACATCAAAAATTCAGCTGGTGTAACTCATTACAACGAGCTCTTCATTATCTCCATTTTTCGAGAAACATATCTTATCTTTCATAAGCTTAATTTTTCAATGTTTGTCCAATGGTCAACAAATTGATCACTTTGGTATCTTGCTCACAACCTTTTGAAGCACTGGACATATCTGGTTGATTTACATATTCTGGTGTACATGATTAATCCAAACACACGGGTGAGTGGAATTCAATTCACGTGTTTCTGCTTATCTGTGTTCATCAACACCGATTTCTGCAAACAACTTTTCACCACGACTTCGGCAAGAACATGTTTCTTGGCATTTCATACTAAACTACTTTAGTATCATGTCAATATGTAGTGTTGGCTTTAGCATGATCAGGCACTTACTATCTTCATAGATCACTGTGCTCAATACTAATGCTATATCAGCCCAAGTTCTTCAACTGAAAACTATTTCCAATGAAGTCCTTATTCGTGTCAAGAAATTTACATCATTTCTAATCAACAATATGTCATCTACATAAGGTTTTAGAAATATCATTCAGCTCCCACTTACTTTCTTGAACATTCAAGCATCTTCGTTATTCCCGATGAAAACAAACTCTTTTGGCAATTTCATCACAACGAAAATTCCAACTCCATTATGCCAGCTTCAGTCCATCACTGGATATCCAAGGCTTGCATCTATTTTAGCATCCTTTGAATCGAAAAAACATTCCGGTCGTATCACATATACGTCCTTTGTTATATTTCCGTGTAGGAACTTTGTTTTGACGTTCATTCTACCATATCCTATAAATGAGATATGTAGTAATTGCTAATATAACCCGAACTGACTAAAGCATCTCTACGGTCGAAACTATTTCGCCGTAGTCAACCTTTGAACTTGCTAGAAAACAATTTTTCAACGAGTTGAGCTTTATGGATAAAACAATTTCATCCGAATCAATTATAGATCCATATATATATTCTTCAGACTTTTAGTCTTTCGGAGGGTCTACCAAGTTCAAAACTTGACTTACTTCCATGGATACTATCTCGGATTATTTGGCATTCAGCCAAATCCCGGAGTCAGGGCCCATCAACGCTTCTTTGTATATCACAGGTTTATCATTGTCGAACAATAATATCTCGTTTTACATATCATGAATGTTTGTACGAGTTTTGTCTAACCTGTGTGGTTCAGCTGCGCACTTATTTGAAGATTCAACAATCTTTAACAAGTTGCACTGTCCTCCCACTCACTCTTTTGCAGGAGGTAATACTCGAAGGGTGAACGAAGGATCATAGGTGCCGAAGGGTTTATTCCAAGGGGGTAATTATCTTTACGAGAATCTTTCATGATAAGTTCTGCATCGTATCCATGGGCATGAACTCAAAGGTTTAGGGTCGACTCCCACTTCTTCAATGTATCACCTTTCAATTCACTTCTCGATTTCGATGAAGTTGTCGTGTTGGAATTTTATTTGGCGTAACACCAGTAGAGTATGACCCGCAGAAGTTTCCGGGGTTCACACAGATGGATGAAGCATAGATACAACCCATAGGGACATTTTACGAAACTATACGTCAAACAATAGGAACAAGAGATACAAGTTTGAGAGTAGATGACACGGACCAGATGATATTGTTTGCCAAAGGCATTTCGTATCAGAGGAATCTCGTCAATGATTTTAAGACACAAGGGGACGACATGTAGTAATCCACCAAAAAGGTCAGGCGGTGTACAGAGAGTCTGGGGCGAGTATCGGTACTCAACCATCCGAAGAAAAAATACAAAAGCATTGGAGATAGAGGCATCGGAATAATTCGATGCTTAAGTACAAAGGAATTATGACTTCCATATCGGTGTATCCGATTCAGATACATCGATCAAACATTAATAAGTTGAATAGAAGCTTGACGGTTAATCAATAAAGGTTTGATTTACCGAGAACCATCTCATGTCCGGAATGACGTCTGAGCCAGAAGAATGGATTCGTAGAGATCAATAGATGATTGCGTGCACTAGCACACACGATGATTCAATAGATCGGAATGGCAATGCCAAGGGAGGTCATCAAAGACTACAAGACAAACGAGATTAATCATAGTGCAAGCAGTTAAGAAGAATCTCCAAAGTAGTAGGCTGCCGAGGACTGTCGCGAGATCGAATAGTATTTCAAAGTATTTTGGTAATCACAGGAACAACTTAGGATGAACGGATCCTCGATAAATGTGAGGAATTATCCGCAGGGTGAAAAAAAGTTGCAAGGCAGTAGGATCAAAGGATTTTCGAAACAACGGAAAGTATTTCGATGCATCTTGTGAACACAAGAGCAACTGGGATTGAATGGATGAACTAAAGGTGTATGTGGTTATACATACAAACTTATCGGTGGTAGGGAATTGTAAAGGTGATCAGCACATATGGTCTCGGGAGTTTTATCGGAGAGTAATCTTCGGAACCTTCTCGTGCAGCAAGCGATCATCTGTAATGAGGGGCTCTCCGGGAGGAAGTAGTCACGAGAACCTAATGTCAGAGTTAGAAAAATCTTTAACCCGAAAGAGAAGAGAGATCAGAGTCCCAGAGTAAGGGTACGGAGAAAAGGATCCTAATACCACCCATTTTTGCGACGTGGGCCGATAAGCCACACGACACGGTTAGTAGAGTAGTTTTGGAACGACTAGACTCGACTTCGACCAAGGAGTTGGAAGGGGGTGTCCTACAGGCAGTCGGCTCTGATACCAACTTGTGACGCCCCCAAAATGATACCGTGTACAGTAATCATGCACGCAAGGTACACGATCGAGATTAGGGACTCACGGTGAGATATCACAACACAACTCTACAAATAAAATAATACAAGTTGTTTAATACAAGCCAGGGGCCACGAGGGCTCGAATACAACAGCTCGAAAGCACAAAGTTAGCGGAAGCCATAGTATCTGAGTACAAACACAAGAATACAAGGATGCCTTAAGAAGGCTAACACAAATAACAACAGATGGAAAAGGCGAGGCCTCCTGCCTGGGAACCTCCAAACTACTCCTGGTCAACGAGGGAACTCGATGTCGCAGAAGGCATCGGGGATCTTCATGTTGCGGTGGTCGGCATCGAGGATCTCCTGCTCCTGGTCTCCAAGGCTCCAACGTCGACTGCAGTGGCCGATCAGGCAAAACAATAAAAGGGGAAAAAAGCAAGGGTGAGTATCTAGCATACCCGCGAGTCTTACGTCCGCTACTAAGCATTATGCATTTGTATCAATGGAAAGGGGAGGTTGTATATAGTGGACTACAAGGTAGAAATCAAAATAAGGGTAAGAAGCTAGGCCTATCAAAGACTAGCATCTTCTGACGATGTCTTGCAGCATGAGAAGAGAAACAACCAACAATTTATATAAGCATAAAGTAACAATGAAGCAGAAGTTGCTGCAACATTGTATAATAGTAAGTTGTAATGATTAATAATAATAATGCCTCCCAGTTCCCCTCCTCGACTTCCCTGCGAGGAAGAAAACCCGGAACCATATAGTTTAATAGTAATAGTTTGTAGTGCTAAGATCCAGCTTCAGCATAAAGCGTCCTCTTACCGTGGACACGGCTATTTGAATAGATTAAACTCCCTGGAGGGGTGCACTACTGTTCAGCCTGCACGCTGCTTGGTGTGCGAGGTGATGATAGTGATTTCTCGCCCTTTGTTGGTAAACCCCAAGAGGAAGGTGTGATGTAGCACATCAGAAAATTTCCCTCAGTAAAGATACCAAGGTTTGTCTCCAGTAGGACTCCGGAGATGATAAGTAGGTGTCAGCGGCGCAACTGACGCGGACCTGCACACAGACGCAAATAACTTTGTTCCCAACGAAGTTCAGAGAGGTTGTCAATCTCTCCAGTCTTGTTGTTCACAAAGGATCAAACACAAGGGATAATGATAGCCACTGAAAGTAAAAGCAGAAAAGTAAATGAGTATGGAAACAGTGATGAGGATATGGACCGGGATACGTGATGTTCACTAGTGATGTCTCTCTCCCAAAAGACGATAAAACTGCTATGTGAGGTGAACAAATTACAGAAGGGCAATTGACAGGATTATGAACGCACCGCAATGCTAACTATGCTACAAAAGAAAGGAAGAGGCTCAAAAGCATGGGCAGAACGCCAAAATAAGTAGACCGAAATCCAACTGCATCTACTACTAATCATCCACCTTGAGATATCTATCCAGAACATCTCGCTGGTATTAAGTTGCGAGCCCCACCCAAAGTGTAAACCCAAAGCAACACACAACTGCATTAAAAAGCACTTTGCATAAAGTAAACAATCCTTGCAACCGCGGTTACAAGCACCGTTGTTTTCCCCCTTGTGGCAACAGCACATCCCCTAGACTCATGTTTCTGTCACTCAAGCGTGTCGTCAGGGGGCATGAACCCACAATCGAGCATAACGTTCCCTCTTGGGGTTACTACCTACTACTTGGCCAAAGCAATAAAAAGCAACGGAGAACATGCAAGAATTACTTAAGAACAAAAATATAAAAGATAAGAACCAAATATATTACTCTATCACAATCTGAACATAATCTCATAATCCGTCAGATCCCATCAAACTCAGCATAGCAACAGCAGAAAGATTACAAAAGTGCCTCGATCATGTAGGGCATCTCACGAGCTCTAAACCATGAAGAACAAAGAGGGGAGGAGAACATCACATAGCTACTGATCACGGACCCATGGTCCAAAGGAAACTACTCACGGCACATCCGGGAAGCATCCATGGTGGAGAGGAGACTCGCAGAGGTCGGCCCTCCCTCCGGCAGGGTGCCCGGAAGAGGTCTGCTCGTGCTCCCGATCTCGGAAGCGTGGCGGCGGCGGAACAGGGGCGATATCGCGAAAAAGGGTTCTTCTTCCGAGGGTTTCTCGTCACGGAAAATATATAGGCGAAAGGGGGCAGCCAGGGGTCCAGGCGCCCCCCTGGCGCGGCCAGCCCCTAGGGTGCGCCACCAGGGCGCCTGGGCCCATGGTGGTGGCCCTCTGGCCCCACTCAGGTTCTTCTGCACTGTTTTTTATCTGATTTTTCCCGAATTTTTGGAGCACTTTTTATATGGGGGAAAACTGAAATGGAAAAACAGTAGAAAACAGGAACTGGCACTGTGGTGCACTGAGTTAATAGGTTAGTCCAAATATGATCAAAAGTGTATGAAAGTGTATCTAGATCATAGCAATATCACACAAAACATGCATGGAGCAAGCAGAAATTATAGATACGTTTTGGACGTATCAACATCCCCAAGCTTAATTCCTGCTCGTCCTCGAGTAGGTAAATGATAACAGCATAATTTCTGTGGTGACATGCTAGCAACCATATAAGAACTTTGAAAAGTAAAGCAATCAAGGTTAGAGATTTAATTCAAGTCATAACATGCAAGAGTCTATATTAGCATTGAAACAAGTAACAAAAGAACATTAGGTGCAAGAGCTCTCGCTGTCCGTGACTCGAATGTATCCAAATGGTGTTTGCGTGCAAGAAGGGGGATAGGGAATATGAGAAAAATATTTATTTGTTGAGAACTCAATCTACTAAAGTTTCACACTTGGTCTTTTTCTGGAATCTTATCTTGACTCGTCCCGAGACCACTAGCCAAGTACAAGTCAATTTGATCCACTCCTTTTTCAATATTTTGAGCACTCATGCAATGGATGAGCGTAAGCACGAGAGTTGACACTTAGGATGGCAAAGAGAGAAGTACGGAGGAGGAGGAGGAAGACGAAAAAGAATGAGAAAGGCTCACATCAATGAGGACAATCATAGGCAAGAGATGCCAAATGATAGATATGATGTGAGGAGTAGGGATTGCCATGCAACGGACGCACATATGAGCTAGGAACCTCTCCAATGAAACTAGTGGGGGTGCATCTAACTTGCTCGCTCATGAAGACCTAGAGCTCGTTTGAGGAGGCTCATCCTTGGAATATGCAAGCCAAGTTCTATAGTGTGAAGGTCCCCACATAACTATATGCATAATGATCATCTCTATGGAGTACAAGGATATAGAGGGAGTACTAGTGTGGATCTCTCAAAAGGATAGTATTGTTGCCCCTTTCTCTCTTTTTATTTTTTTTCTCTTTTTTCTATTTTTTTCTATTTTTTTGTGGCCTCAATGGCTCTTTCTATTTAACTCTCATTTGTCCTCTTTGGGATCTTTTATTGTGTCCACTTTGGGATCTTTTCCTCACTTAAGGGCAACACTCTATTTTACAAGAAGGTATAGGAAATATTTCACACTTTACAAGGTACTCAAAATCATAAAGAAGATGTAGCTATCATGATGTATGCAATGTATGTCGCTTCGAGTGTAGCAGGAACATGTATGACATGAAGATCAAGTCATGAAGAGGTGGAAGTTGCATGGCAATATATCTTGGAAAGGCTATGGAAATGCCTTGATAGGTAGGTATGGTGGCCATTTTGAGGAAAGATATAAGGAGGCTTATGATGACAGAGCGTATCATGCTGATACGTCCAAAACGTATCTATAATTTCTGCTTGCTCCATGCATGTTTTGTGTGATATTGCTATGATCTAGATACACTTTCATACACTTTTGATCATATTTGGACTAACCTATTAACTCAGTGCACCCCAGTGCCAGTTCCTGTTTTCTGCTGTTTTTCTATTTCAGTTTTCCCCCATATAAAAAGTGCGAGAAAAATTCCGGGAAAAATACAGGAAAAATCAGCGTACATGAAGCTTTGAGAAGATCCCGGGAGGGGCCAGAGGGGAGCCAGGGCGGCCCAGGCGGCCACCCGGCGCGGCCCCACCCCTGGCCGCGCCAGGGGGTCCCCTGGTCCACCTCTGGCCGCCCCCTTTCGCCTATTTATTCTCCGTCACGGGGAAACTCCAGAGGAGGAACCCTATTCCGCAAACTCGCCTCTGTTCCGCCGCCGCCGCGCTTCCGAAGATCGGGAGCACCAGAAGACCTCTTCCCGGCACCCTGCCGGAAGGAGGATTGACCTCCAGGAGTCTCCTCTCCACCATGGATGCTCCCCGGATGTCTCGTGAGTAGTTTTCCTTGGACCATGGGTCCGTGATCAGTAGCTATGTGATGTTCTCCTCCCCTCTTTGATCTTCATTGTTTAGACCTCGTGAGCTGCCATACATGATCGAGGCACCTTTGTAATATTTCTGTTGTTGCTATGCTGAGTTTGGAGGGATCTGATGGATTATGAGATTATGTTCAGATTGTGATAGAGTAATATATTTGGTTTTTATCTCTTATATTTTTGTTCCTAAGTAATTCTTGCATGTTCTCCATTGTTGTTTATTGCTTTGGCCAAGTAGTAGTGTTGGGACCCGGGGTTAGCGTATGCAAGTCCAGCTAAGACATAGTCATATGGAGAGCCGATAACCGTACCCACTTGTCTAAGCAGACAAGGCCAAGCACAGAACGTTCTCGGAAAGCATCGTACGTGAGGGGTATCCCATCCAGGCGGGATGATCAACTGAGATGGGTCCTCATCGTCCGCACACAAGTCTAATGATATGGGTGATGAGCTCCCATATTCAAAGACAAGTCGCCTCAACCATACTATCGACTATCTCATAACTCTTACATAGACTTACTCCAGCCCGATCATTTAGTCGGGGTCTAGGGCGGGCTCGATCATACCACAAAGTGTGCACGGGACGGAGTCTCGAGCAATCGCATCGCGATGCCCCAAGCTGCGCACATCTAAGGGCCACTTGGTGTATGAAAGACCGCCAGCCAGAACACAACTAAGGTCTCGAAAACCCATACAAATACATGCATGTTATAAACATACACGCAACACACATGCCTTGTATGAACAGCAGGTACCATTGCAATTCTCTACAAAGTGTACATTTTTATTGATAACTCTTATAGAGTGCAAACAGAGATCACAAACATGTGATCCAACATTACAACACAAACGGAAGCAAATTATGTCTGAGTACAGACAAGTTTAACAAATGGCTTGAGAAGCCTTATTTAAACACAAGCCCTCCACGAGGGAACCAGTCGTCTGACTGGGACTAGACTAGCTTGATCTTCAGTCGTCCAGCTCGATGAAGAAGCCACCTTCGGGGTCAGTGGGTTCATCTAAAACATAGATTAAGCAAACGTGAGTACAAAGTCGTCCTCGGCAAGACTTACATAGGAGCTATACTACTCATGCATATGTATCAAGGTAAAGGGAGGTGGGGTTTCACTTGCAGAAGTGCCAGCTTTGACTTGGCTAATCCTGAACTACGAGTACCAGACTTTGAGGTAAGAAGCGTACACGAGTCCACTACTTTCTCCAACCAATTACACCACTATGGTGCCTTCCTCGACTTCCTCACGAGAAAGCACGCCATAGCACTCACACTTATCTTGGTGTGTTTTAGAAGTATCCAGTTCAAGTTGTCTAATAATCAAGCTAAGCTTTCCAAGAAGTCCATAACCGCGGACGCGACTATTCGAATAGTTTTGTTAACCCTGCAGGGGTGTACGGCTACACACACATGATCATCATTTACCGCCTTTGATCTCGACACCACTCAAGGGGTGCCAGCGAGGATGCTCACCACAACTGTTACCTCATAGCCGATCTAGTCCGAGAAAGCCGCCTACTTGGGTTGGCTACCACTATCGTGAACCCGGCCGGTTTACCGAAGTGGACCCAAGTGATGTGTGCGTGGTGCATAAGCCGGTCTCGGATGAGCCGTTCTCTCACTTAGCATCCAGGCCACAGACCTACCAGAACTCCGAACTATTGCGACATCTGGACATCGAAAGGGATGAGTTAGTAAGCTGAGAGGGGTCAGTGAGCCCAATGTGTGGTTGTACTCTTCATCTTGGATCACCACACAAGAACTCGGACTTAGGGCAGTGTTCAACGAGACAACCCACCGTGTACTCCTACACAGCCTCTCATCGTTCACCTTGTATTAGGGTAGATTCACCAACACTTTTCTACCATCATCATCATGATCACTACCATCCCGACTCACATAACAATATCAACATGGTATCATTCTAAGCATGCAATAAGCAGTAACAATTGCAGGGGCCACATGATATCAATCAACTCCTACATTTGCTAGGATTGTGGTTTTGCCTACTACTGTGACAAATGATAGCTCATGCAAAGGAATGGGTTCATCTATGCGGTAGAAACGTAGCATGGTAATCATCCTATACAATGCATAAGCGAGACATGAGAGGGAAGTGGGATTTTATCGGCATGATCAATGGGGGTTTGCTTGCCTTGCTGACGAGGTTCGGGTTCGGGGTCTTCAACGAAGGGGGCAGCCTCCTGTTCCGGTTCCACCTCTACTCGACAAACAACAAACAAGGTAGCAAAGTAAATACAATGCATAATCACATGATGGAAGGTTGAAACTTGATGTATATGCTTTTATGTGTGAGGCAATTCCATTTAAATGGAGTATATTGCAAATTGAATTGCAAATTCAAACTCCAATTTGAATTCAAACTTAGCCAAGTTACATGTGACATTGATTGATCAATTTGAAACATTTTGAAATGTGTATGATATGCCTCTGATGTGTAAGTGAAATGTAGCATGTTGCCATGGTTCAAGTTGCAAAAACTTTTGAATTGAATTTGATTTAATTCCATTTAAATCAAATAGCAAATGCTACTGATCCCAATTTAAATTCAACCCAAACAAAGTTGAAAGTTGGATATTTGGATAGCTTATTTTCTCCTGATCATTTTTCATATATTATTTGTCCAATTTGGAGTTGATATGAATTTTCTATGAATTTCCAAATTTTGAGCTATTTTCTGGATTTTCTTTAATTCATTTCAATTTCTGGAAATTCATTTATTGCGTCAGGCTTGCGCAACGGTGACGTCAGGGGGGTCTGACGTGTGGGGTCGACCTGTCAGTGGCTGGGTTAATTTAATCCGGCTGTTTAAAATAACCAGTGGCTTAATTAAGCCACTGGGGCCCATTGTCAGTGACCTAGGGTCACTTAACCCGGGTGGGGTTAAGCCCTAACCATGGCCACGTCGGCGGGCCTGCCGGCGGCTAAACGCCGGCGTCACAGACGCGGCGGCGTTGCACGGGGAGGGTGCTCCCGGCCACCATTTGGCATGCCGTGACCACCAAACGGGAGCCCAGGCACGCGCGCTTCATCTGGGACAGACGAGCAGCACGGGGACTCACCGGAATGACGTCGGCGACGAGCAAAGGCGGCGGCAGAGAACCGGCGAGGTCGGGAGTGGGGGTAGAGGCCACGTCTTGAGGCTGGGATGGTCGCATTCGAATGATAGAGCCACTGAGAGTCAAACGCGCGCGCTGGACGAGATGATGGGGCACAGGGGCGACCTCATCATCGTCCATGGCGGCGACGTGCTTCGGCAACCATGGCGAAAACGGCTAGAGGGGTTGCGGGGTGCTGGAAGATTGGGGGAAACGCTCAGTAGCTCACCGTGAATCGAACGGAAGCAACAACAAGCTCGGGGAGGCTTCAACAGCGGCGAATCGACGGCGGCGAGCTCGCGGGTCCAGCGAGAGGTTGAAGACGATGGCGTCGGCTCGGGGAGGAATTAGGGCTCCAGCTTCTGCGTGAAGACGAAGTCGAGGACGAGGAACACGGTGGATTTACTGGTTGGAGCTCTAGGGCACGGTGGCCACGTCGTCCACGGTGGTGCGCTCCGGTGAAGCTTCGAGCGGCGAGGAAATCGAGCACGGGAGGAGGAGGAGGAAGCTCTGGAGGGGGGGAATGGATCGGGACGGGAGAGAGACGTCTCCAGGCGCGAGAAGGGGGCACGGGGAGGCCTGGAAGGTGCTCGGCAGCGACGTGTCGTCCACGGCTGGCTCGGTGGCATTCCATCGAGCAGCTTGGAGGCGCGGGGCGGGGAAGAAGACCCTGCTGCCCCTCTGGGCCGGGTGGGCCGGATGGGCTGCTCTCGCCTGGGTGCCAGGTAAGCTTTTCTTCTTCTTTTTCTGTTTTTCTTTTCTGACATTTGTCTTGTTGTGCTAAAATAAATAGCTAGGCATTTTATTAAATGCTGAAATTTTTTATATGGCCTCATAATAATATAGACTAGACACTTATAAAGTTTCAACACTTTTAAAATTCAAATAATTTGAATCTTAACTCAAATAGGGATTTTTGATTAATTCCAAGGCACTGTTTGAATATTTGAAAAATCCATGAGTATGGGATGGGTCCCACATCACTTGATATGTGATCACACTCATTTATAAGACTTTTCAAAAATCTAACATGAATTTTTGGAGAAGATTTTTATCTGGACTTTTGAAATAATTCATCTGGGGGGGGGTTCCTTCTCCCATTTTGCTTTTGATTTTGATTTCAAATATTTCTTTTGAAATTTTAACATGATGCAAGTGACTTACTAACCCTAGCACATTACCTAACAGAGGGTTCTGACAAGTAGGTAGTGACTCCAAGAGGGAACGTTGTGCTAGATTGTGGGTTCATGCCCCCCGATGACACGCTTGAGTGACAGAAACATGAGTCTAGGGGATGTGTTGTTTCCACAAGGGTGAAAACAACGGTGCTTGTAACCGCGGTTACAAGGATTGTTTACTTTACGCAAAGTTCTTTTTATTGCAGTTGTCTGTTGCTTTGGGTTTACACTTTGGGTGGGGCTCGCAACTTAATACTAGCGAGATGTTCTGGATAGATATCTCAAGGTGGATGATTAGTAGTAGATGCAGATGGATTTCGGTCTACTTATTTTGGCGTTCTGCCCGTGCTTTTGAACCTCTTCCTTTCTTTTGTAGCATAGTTAGCATTGCGGTGCGTTCATAATCCTGTCAATTGCCCTTCTGTAATTTGTTTACCTCGCATAGCAGTTTTATCGTCTTTTGGGAGAGAGACATCACTAGTGAACATCACGTATCCCGGTCCATATCCTCATTATTATTTCCAAGCTATATTTACTTTACTTCTTTTACTTGCTATCATTATCCCTTGCGTTTTATTCTTTGTGAACAACAAGACCGGAGAGATTGACAACCTCTCTGAACTTCGTTGGGAACAAAGTTATCTCTGTCTGTGTGCAGGTCCACGTCAGTTGCGCCGCTGACAACTACTTATCATCTCTTGAGTCCTACTGGAGACAAACCTTGGTATCTTCACCGAGGGAAAACTGCTGTTGCACTACATCTCAAACCTTCCACTTGGGGTAACCAACGAAGGGCGAGAAGCCATCACATGCCAAGGGTTTGGATGTACCGGCGAAGGTGGACACCAACTCTCGGAGTGAGAATAAGGCAATGCACGGCACGGGAGAGGCTAGCAAAATATGGGAAGGTGGAAGTGTCAACTTTAAATACTTACATTAGTCCGAAGAACTCATGCACTTATTATCGGTAACTCTCAATCTAATAAGGAGGTTCACAAAGAGACAAGTACCCCGAGGAGGAGTGTATGGGGGTTTGGTTATCCTTGCGCATCCTCGACTCATGGTACGTGAGTGTACTCTAATATTCGAACCCTCCAAAGATTAGTGATCCATCTAGTAGTTAGAGTTCTCAACTAGTTTTTGTAGGTTTTGAAAATACACACGGATTGCCCAAAATACGACACCTATCACTAATAGGCTAAAGCTCTTGACACCAAAAGTTCAGACATTACTCACACCAATACCTCAAAACTATTGTAAGTTACTACTAGAATTAAATAGCAACCTCAATTACCTACTTCCAAGACAAAACACAACTCAGTGCAACAACCAACACTCTTAACAAGATAAACATGAAAACTAAAGAGAGTTCCAGCAACAAACTAAACAAAAGCCAAGGCTCTTTCTAAAGACAAACTAAGACTAAAACTAAACATGGCAGTAGCTACGAAAAGATAAAGAACACAAAACAGCAAAAAGATGAGCAGGAAAAATCCTATGATGTGTTCTAGATTGGAGTGGAGCGTGTTTCTCTCCCACACAAAGTAAGATGGGGTCTAACTTGTTATGACCAGCAAGAAAAACTAAAGAAAACTAAAAAATAAAACCTAAGAGCGAGACACTTCAAGCATAGCACATAACGCATGAAGTGATAAAAATATAGTGAGACGAAGGACGAACTGATGATTGTTGATGGAGAAGGGGATGCACGGGGGCATCCCCAAGCTTAGACGCTTGAGTCTCCTTGAATATTTATTGGGGATGCATGGGGGAATCCCCAAGCTTGAGCGCTTGACACTCCTGGATCTTCTTTCATCATCTTCCATCGCACACTTGAAAACTCCCTTCATACATAACTCATCATAAGCTGATTAGAGAGGTTAGTACCCTTAATAAAATATTTTTTCCCGACTGGATATAAAGATATTCTCGAAGAGCTACTGTTTCTCAAGAGTTCCAAAAAGGTTTTGCAAAGAAAAAGCAAGCTTAAGGTTTGAAAAAGTGAAGAGAGGCAAAACGTGGCAGAATCTGTGAAAAACAAAACAGCAGGTAGTAGAGAATTTTTTCGGGGCACTTCTGCAACTCAAATTAAAAAACTCAGAACATACGAAAGTTTCACAATTGTATAGAGCATGCTGTCAAAAAAATTCAGGTCAAAAAGATGATCAGGTGATTTTATTCCAATTTTTCTGTCTAGGGACTGAATCTGTTTTCTGGACAACATGTCACAACTTTTGCTTCCCTTATCATAAGAGGCTATAACTCGGCACAAAGCTGAAAAATAAATATACAATGATGTTGCTACAGTAGTAACAAACATCAAGACACAACAAAAGCAAAAAGAAACCTAATTCGTTGCGGGCTGCCTCCCGAAAGCGCTTCTCTAAAGCCATTAGCTAGGCTTAAAGATTGTGAAAGGTGCTCTCATAAGAATAAGAATTTGAAGCAAAAGAGAGCATCAAGAAACAAATATGAAACACATTTAAGCCTAACCCACTTCTTATGCATAGGCATCTTGTAAGAAAATAAGTCAAAGAAGCACAAAGTGACATGCATAGAAAGGTGGAACAGGAACATCTTCAAAACTTTCAACATAAAGAGAGGAGTTTTAGTAATATGGAATTTTCTACAACCAAACTTCCCTCTCTCAAAATAATTTTCAGTAGTATCATGAACAACATCAAGAATATAACTATCACATAAATCATGTTGTTCATGAACTGCAAGCACACGTGTATAGTTTTCAACACGGTCTTTAGGATTATAAGATAATTGCAACTCATCACATTGAGCCTTGATAAGAGCAAAGTTCTCCGGAGTTGGAGATTTCAAAAGGATAATAGGACAATCAAGTGTGGGTGCAATAGCAACAATTTCATGCTTAACATAAGGAACTATAGAGAGTTCATTTTTGTCAGCATCATCCATAGTGGCATCTTGGCCATCAACAAAGCAAGTATCAAAATTTTCAGAAAGGGATATTTCAAGTGAGTCCTCGGAATCATGGGATTCCTCCTCAATGCAATAATTGGCCTATTCTTGGGCAACAAACATTTTATTTTTAAAATCCTCAATATAAGAATTGGAAGTATAATTCTCGAAGCAATAAGCAAGAACTGCAAAGTTTTCAGACTCGAAAATAGTATCATGATATTTTTCAATCAAAGAAGCAATCTCATAGGCACCTTTAAAAGCAACAAAATCTTCAATCTTTTCAACATCAAAGTAATCATAAACACCTTTAGCATAAGAAGATAAGATCTCATTTTCATTAAACTCACATTGGAAAGGGAGGTGTTTATGATCTATATTAGACCAACAAGTAAAATCATAAATGTGGCACAAAAGTTTAGCATGGCAATAAGAAACATGTATTTGATCCCATAAGTGTTTCCCTTTCTGAGATAGGCGGTGCCACGTATAATGAGCATGCTCATCCAATGATTTTCCCTCAACCAAGTCGGTTGGGTTTTTAGCGCGAGCACAAATTGATCGAAGACGATCCAAGTGAAACATGTCCATCCTACCATATTTGGGTGGTTCATCACCCATGATGAGGATAGCATAAATAGGCAAAGCAAGACAAAGGCAAAAGGTAGCAACTATTTTTGTGGTTTTTCATAAAGGACACTGAGATAAAAACTGAAGGGTAAACTAACAAGACTAAAAAAACAAAGGTAAAGGGTAGTGTGCAACTCCCCTATCTTAGCACTCGGAGTCCCCGGCAACGGTGCCAGAAATTCTTTGCTTGGTCTACGAGGTGATGATAGTGATTTCTCGCCCTTCGTTGGCAAACCCCAAGAGGAAGGTGTGATGTAGCACAGCAGAAAAATTCCCTCAGTAAAGATACCAAGGTTTGTCTCCAGTAGGACTCCGGAGATGATAAGTAGGTGTCAGCGGCGCAACTGACGCGGACCTGCACAGAGACGCAAATAACTTTGTTCCCAACGAAGTTCAGAGAGGTTGTCAATCTCTCCGGTCTTGTTGTTCACAAAGGATCAAACACAAGGGATAATGTTAGCAACTGAAAGTAAAAGCAGAAAAGTAAATGAGTGTGGAAACAGTGATGACGATATGGACCGGGATACGTGATGTTCACTAGTGATGTCTCTCTCCCAAAAGACGATAGAACTGCTATGCGAGGTGAACAAATTACAGAAGGGCAATTGACAGGATTATGAACGCACCGCAATGCTAACTATGCTACAAAAGAAAGGAAGAGGCTCAAAAGCATGGGCAGAACGCCAAAATAAGTAGACCGAAATCCAACTGCATCTACTACTAATCATCCACCTTGAGATATCTATCCAGAACATCTCGCTGGTATTAAGTTGCGAGCCCCGCCCAAAGTGTAAACCCAAAGCAACAGACAACTGCATTAAAAAGCACTTTGCATAAAGTAAACAATCCTTGCAACCGCGGTTACAAGCACCGTTGTTTTCCCCCTTGTGGCAACAACACATCCCCTAGACTCATGTTTCTGTCACTCAAGGGTGTCATCAGGGGGCATGAACCCACAATCGAGCATAACGTTCCCTCTTGGGGTTACTACCTACTACTTGGCCAAAGCAATAAACAGCAACGGAGAACATGCAAGAATTACTTAAGAACAAAAATGTAAAACATAAGAACCAAATATATTACTCTATCACAATTTGAACATAATCTCATAATCCATCAGATCCCATCAAACTCAGCATAGCAACAGCAGAAAGATTACAAAAGTGCCTCGATCATGTAGGGCAGCTCACGAGGTCTAAACCATGAAGAACAAAGAGGGGAGGAGAACATCACATAGCTACTGATCACGGAACCATGGTCCAAAGGAAACTACTCACGGCACATCCGGGAAGCATCCATGGTGGAGAGGAGACTCCCGGAGGTCGGCCCTCCCTCCGGCAGGGTGCCGGGAAGAGGTCTGCTGGTGCTCCTGATCTCGGAAGCGCGGCGGCGGCGGAACAGAGGCGAGATCACGAAAAAGGGTTCTTCTTCCGAGGGTTTCTCGGCACGGAGAATATATAGGCAAAGGGGGGAAGCCAGGGTGGCACCAGGGGTCCAGGCAGGGCGCGCCACCAGGGCGCCTGGGCCCCTGGTGGTGGCCCTCTGGCCCCACTCAGGTTCTTCCGGAAGGTTGTTCTGCGCTGATTTTTTATCTGATTTTTCCCGAATTTTTGGAGCACTTTTATATGGGGGAAAACTGAAATAGAAAAACAGCAGAAAACAGGAACTGGCACTGTGGTGCACTGAGTTAATAGGTTAGTCCAAATATGATCAAAAGTGTATGAAAGTGTATCTAGATCATAGCAATATCACACAAAACATGCATGGAGCAAGCAGAAATTATAGATACGTTTTGGACGTATCACACGCTCGGATCTCCAGGGTGGCGTACACCTTGTTAGGGAATGCCCCACCGAGGCTATCCGACACATCGCAACCCATCCTAGGCTCAGCAGAGAGGCCATCTGTAACACCCTCAGTTTCTGTAACAGTAATCACTTTGACTGTTGAATATTACTGTTGCTAATCCTGGTTGCTAATCCTGCCTTGATCAAGCCTTGCCTCTAATCATATTCAAACCATGATGGTTGATATTTAAAACCATATGCCCAATGCACCTTGATCACTTGGAATCAAATCAAAGTTCAAAACTCCTTTTGGTGAATATTAAAAATATGTGACAAATAAAACTTTGCCCAAAAACTGTGAAACCAATTTTGTAAAATGCCACAAATCAATAGAACCGTGTTGGACCAACTTGGGTATTTTTGTGAGCTATTAATTAATCCAAACAATTCCAACAGTAGCCTAAAAATCCCACCTTGAGCATTTATTAAATAAAAGAAATAGCATATGGATTTATTTTGCCTCCAAAACTTTTGTGGCACTGGTATATAGTGCAGCATAAATATACAAGCAACTTTCATGTTTAGCAAAAATGCCTAAGCCATTTATTAAAATACAAAAGTAAAGAACAGAAAAAAACACAAAAAAAACCCTAAACCCCGCCACTGGGTGAGGCCCACTCCTCCCCCCAGCCTGGCCCACCCCGTCCAGCCCACCCTCTCTCTCTTCCTCTCTCCCACCTGCTTCCATCCCCTCCTCTACCTGCTCCGTCGCCGTGGCCGCGCCATGTCCATGGAAGCCACGGCTGGCCCCCCTCTCCCTTGTGCGTCGCGGAGACGATAAGGCCGACCACCTGCTCCCTTGACCCCCTGTTCATTCCTCTCCCCCTCCCCACACACCTTCCCTCCTCTCCCGTGCGGCACCGGGCCGCTGCCGTGGCCGCGCCACCGCCGTTGCCGCGGCCATCGGCCGCCTCTCGCCATCGCCGGGTGTCCAGGAGGTGCGCCGCGACCGTCCACGTCGTTTTCCCCCACAAATTCGAGCCGCCGAACCACTACCTCGCCGCCCTGGTCGTCTTCTCCGGCCACGGCCACCACGAACCCGCCGCCCGATTCACTGTCAACGCATCCTCCCCGCGCACGCTGCCCTCACCGACGAGTTCGCGGTGAGCACCGCCTCGTTTCCCCCTTGTTCATCCTCGGTCTGATGCGCTAGAACGGCCGCCCCACCAAGCCGTACTCCGGCCGCCGCTAGAGGCCGTCGTGGCCGCCGTTCAGTCCGCTCCTGTCCTCCCCGGAGTACACCAGTGGGCGCGCGGCATGGCCCTCACCCGATTGGTGCCTCCGCCGCTGCGTGTGCTCACCGGAGCGCCGTCTCTGGCGGGCCTCCGTCGTGCCCGTGCTCGCCGGCGCGGCCGCCCGTGTTGGCCAGTGGGTTTTACCCACTGACCAGTGGGCCCCGGTCGCTAAGCCCCCCCCTAATGAATAAATATTTTGTTAGTATAAACTAACTAACCCCTGTTAGTTAATTAGGTCAGTGACAAGTGGGCCCGAGGCCATCTAAGTTAAAATGTCTATTAAGTTAATTTATCTCTGTGACTTACATGTGGGTCCTGGCCCAATTTAAATTAATAAAAATTGTTTTATTTCACTGTGAGACTGACAGTGGGGCCCCACTTGTCAGTGTGACCAGTCAACTCTCTTTGTGGATAATGTTGGAATTTAGTAATAAAAATAATCCATAAAAGTATTTAAAATGATTTAAACTTTAAAATTGAATATCTTTTAAACCGTAAGTCAGGTTAAAAAACTGTATACATCAAAATTGATCAGGAAAATATAATGAATACGAATACGCTATCCGTATGTCTATCACACCCCTCTAACACAACGAACATCGACCCGTCCCCCTCCGGACCGACTGTCCGATAAATTGTCCGGTACTGCTAAAGTATCCGGATGAATTTATTTCGAACACGAAAGTTGTTCGGAATAGATCAACTAACTCGGATACACCACCCACACACATGTCGGATGTCCATGACACCTCCGGCATGATAACTCCCCCTCCGGACACCCTGTCCGGTAATCACCCTGAGCTGGCAGTTCATCCCCGGATGAATTCTCGCTCCGAGCAACGTGCATTGCACTGCGTTAGAACACCGTTAACATTGCATATGTCATGTAATGCATCTGTTTGTTTACGATTGCTTGTATTTACTGTTTCTCCCCCCTTTATTCTCCGGTAAACCCCGCTGCTGCCGCCGACTACACCGCTGCTGAGTACGACTACTTCGTCGACGACCGTACCCCTACCGTCGAGCTATCAGGCAAGCAGAGCCATTCTCTTCCCCAGATATCGCCTATCTTTCCGTACATTTCTTGCACTAGGCATTGTTGCTACTGATACGTTACAATCCTATTCAACTGCATAGCTTATCATTGTCGCCCCTTGATTACCTTTTCCGCTTTCCTATGCTGCCCTATATATATATATATGTCTTATAATCAGCAGTTAGCCCTGCGCCTTGTTAGTTAATAGGATTAGATAGCGGGACATGATTACTCTGGGAGTGATCGTGGAAACGATACATTATAAACTGCTATAGGTACGGTTCAGAGCAGACACCGTTTCAGGCCCCTACCCCGGCTCTGCCGAGCCACATCAAGTGTGAGCTATCGAGGAGTAATCCTTGTACTCCACTCGTTGCTGACTTTGTATAGCCGTCTTAGGGTACTGAACCACGATTGTCCTTACAGGTAAGGAGTCGGGTGACCCCACGGTGCCCGCGCAGGGTATCTTAGCGGAACGACAGGCCAGGTGTATTCCACCGGTGTGCGGCGGGCCTGGTACTGTTCGTGGCCGACAGGTATCCTGTTGTACGAAAGTCGAGCTCTTCGGAGCAAACGCGAGACAAGGTAAGGAGACGGTTCACCTTGTTGGTAACCGCACGAGTTGGTGGGACGTCAGGGCAGGCACCGATGTTACTGGTGGTCCTGACTGCTGTCGTTGTCCGCGACTCATTCAATAAGGGGCAACGATAACGGTTGTCTCGACAGAAAATTAAAATGCTTAACGGGTTTGGCGGATGACTTGAGTAGCCTTTTGGCTTGTACGCACTACCTATACGTGGGATTACGGTGTGGGCCCTCCGCGTTGTGGTCTCGTTCGAAAGCTCTGAAAGACGTCCAGTTCAACATTGTGGCGCGGTCGGATCCGCATCCATGATAGAGTTGTGTGGTATCCACCGTCCTCACAACGACCCGGAGAGCGAGGGGTGATAGGCCCATGACCCCCTTGCACTTAGGGTTGTAGACCGGCGGGGACCTCTCTGATGAGCCGTAGGATGGGCCTCGGCGTGTCAGATAGCCTCGGTGGGGTGTTCCCTAACAAGGTGTACGCCACCCTGGAGATCCGAGCGTGAAGTATGACACCAGTGCACCCCTGCAGGGAGTTTAATCTATTCGAATAGCCGTGTCCACGGTAACAGGACGCTTTATGCTGAAGCCATATCCTATCACTACAAACTACTACTATTAAACTGTTGGTTCCGGGTTTTCTTTCTCGCGGGGATGTCGAGGAGGGGAACTCGGAGGCATTGCTAATTATTACAACTTATTATTATACAATGCTGCAGCAACTTCTGCTGCATTGTTACTTTATGCTATATATAAACTATTGGCTGATTCTTACCTCATGCTGCAAGACTCGTCGGAAGATGCTAGTCTTCGTTAGGCCTAGTTTCTTACCCTTATTCTGATTTCTATCTTGCAGTCCACTATATACAGCCTCTTCTTTCCGCTGTTACAATGCATAATGCTTAGTAGCGGACGTAAGACTCGCGGGTATGCTAGATACTCACCTTTGCTTTATTCCCCCCTTTTCGCTTTGCCTGATCGGCCGCTGCAGCCGACGTTGGAGCCCAGGAGCAGGAGTACCCCCGGAGGCGACTACTACGACGTCGAGTTCCCCGTTGTCCAGGAGTAGTTCGGTGGATCCCAGGCAGGAGGCCTCGCCTTTTCGATATGTACCTCTTATGTTATTTGTGCTAGCCTTCTTAAGGCAAAACTTGACTAACTATGTATGTACTCAGATATTATGATTGTTTAACTTATGTATTCGCATCCTCGTGATCCCTGGTATTGTAACATATTGGTTCATCCTTTTGTGTTTAGTGTTGTGTTGTGATATTCTCACCGTGACACCCTAATCTCAGCCGTGTACCCTGCGTGTATGATTACTGTACACGGATTGATTTTGGGGGCGTCACACCATCCGCCGGACTATATCCTATGCGCCAAGGGGTCTAGGTCCCTCACCCTTGCACGCTCCTGCACGGTACGAGACTGGCCGGTGAAGCAAAAGCAAATCCAAAACACACCTGCTGCAGCAAAGAAGACAAGACCGCTTCCCGGCTATCAGCCCGTGGTACTGCTGACGTCTGAAGAGCTTTCAGACAAACTACGACGCAGGGGAGCCCATAACTCCTTATCCCACGTGAAGTTAGTGCGTACAGACCTTTGCGGCCTCTCAAGTCATCCGCCGAACCATTTAGCATTTTAATTAACCTGCGTGACAACCGTTATCGTTGCCTCGACTTAACTGACCCGTGGTCAACGACAGCAGTCAGGACCACCAGTACATCGGTGCCTGCCCTGTCGTCCCACCAAGTCTCTGCGGTTACCAACAAGGTGAACTGTCTCATTACCTTATCTCGCGTGTGCTCTTGGTAGGGCCCGACTTTCGTGGTTTGGTAACTCTCGCGAGATACGAGCAGGGGCCAAGCACGCCAGTAACGTCGGTCGTACCCTCCCTGTCGTTCCCGACGCAATACCGCTCGCGGGCACCGTTGGGTCGCCTGACTTCTTACCTTAAGGACAACCGGGGCTCAGATCCCTAGGGCGGCTATACAGAGTCAGCAACGAGTGAAGTACGAGGATTACTCCTCGCTAACTCCACTTGATGTGCCTCGGCAGAGCCGAGCTAGGGGGCCTTAGGCGGTGTCTGCATTGTACCGTACCTGTGCAGTTGTATATATATTCGTATCCGCGTTCACTCCACAGAGTGTTCACAGCCCGCTATCTAATCCTAGTAGACTAACAAAGCGCAGGGCTCACTGCTGAATAATGCATAAATATAATAGGCAGCATAGGATAAAGGAGGTACATCAAGGGGCGACAAAAACAGGCTATGCAATTGAATAGGATTGTAATCGTAGCAGCAGCAGTAACCATGCCTAGTGCAAGAAATATACGGAAAAGATAGGCGATATCTGGGGAAGAGAATGACTCTGCTTGCCTGGAAGCTCGACGGTTGTAGGGGTACGGTCGTCGGGACTACCGGACAATAAGAGAGGGGGGAGAAACAATAAATACACAACAATAATAGCAATACAAATACAATACATGGCAAACGCAATGTTAACGGTGTTCTAACGCAGTGCAAGGTGTATTGCTCGGAGCGGGAATTCATCCGGGGATGAAATACCGACTCCGGGTGATTACCGGACAGGGTGTCCGGAGGGGGAAAGAGATCATGTCGGAGGTGTCGTGGACATCCGACAAACGTGTAGATGGTGTAACCGTGCTAGTTGAAACATTCCGAACAACTTTCGTGTTCAGAATAAATTCATCCGGATACTTTGACAGTACCAGACAAATCATCGGATAGACGGTCCGGAGGGGGACGGTTCAATGTTCGGTGCGTTAGAGGGGTGTGATTGCTATACAGATAGCGTATCCGTATTCGTTATATTTTTCTGATCAATTTTCATGTATAAAGTTTTTGAAACTGACTTACGGTTTGAAAGATATTTAATTTTCAAATTTAAATCAATTTAAAAGATTTTTTGGAATTATTTTATTATTAAAACAGTAACATTATCCACAACAGGGTTGACTGGTCAAACCTGACATGGGGTCCCACATGTCAGCCTCACAGGTAATAAAACCAGTTTAATAATTTAATTAAAAGTGGGGTCGCACATGTCATACACACATCGTATTTACTATTTAATTAAACTAATCAATTTACAGGTGGGCCCTAGGTGTAAGTGACACAAGGGGTTTAATTAACATGTTTTATTTAATTAAAAGGGCATGGGCCCATATGTCATACACTCTGGGGAATATAAACTTGCTAATTTAATCTAAACAGGGGCTAGGCCCCACTTGCCATTCAGACTAATACTAACAGGGGGTTTACTCTAATATATGATTAGGGGGGTTATGCCAGGGGGCGTTTAACGGGGGTGGAGGCCACCAGTCAGCGGGTCACCCCACTGGCTAATAGCCAGCCCGTGCCAGCGGTGACACCTAGCGGCGACGGCGACGACCGGGAGCTCGCCTCCGGCGGCCGTTTAGTGTACGGGGGGGGGGGGGAGGAATTGGGCGCGGGCAGAGCTACAGGTCTACTGGTGCAAAGAAAAGCGGGCGCGGTCGTCCTAAAATGATGGCGGTGATGAACCATGCGGCTGTCGGAGCTCGGCACGACGGCGACGACGAACTAGCGCACCTATCGGAGCACGAAGAAGGGCCAAACGATGAGTAGCTCACAGCGGAGCTCGAGGGGTCTCGGGGTAGCCGGGGACGAGCAGATCGACAGCGAGGAGGTGGCGTCCGTGGCAGAAAAAGAAGGAGGGGGCGGCGTCGTTGGTCTTGCTCCGGTCGATTCCTTGCTCCAGGCGAGGAGGACGATGCCCGCGATCCTCCAGGACAACCCGGTGCGGCGCGAGGTGGACATTGGCCGCGAGATCGACGGTGGCGTGGCCACGGGTGCGCTAGCTCGAGCTCGAGTGTGAGCAAGGGAGCGCGCGGCGCGAGGAGGAGGGGGAAGGGGTGCGGCTAGGGGTTCGTCCACGGCTCAGGGCAAGGTCTTATACTCCAGGGGCCGGGGGATGGCCGCCACGGGGCACCGGCAGCCATGGACGAAGCACAGGCGTCCACGGTGCCCCTGGTGAGCAGTAGGAAGGAGAAGGGGGTGGGTTAGTTGGGCTGGGCCTGGGTTAGGTGGGGGGCCTTGCCCATGGGCGGTAGATAGGATTTTTTGTATTCTTTTTATTTACTGTTTTTTGTTTTCTGTTTGTATTTCTTTTATTAGCTTAGCCATTTTTGTAAAATATATTAGGTGCCTCTAAATTAGTATAGCACTATATAGAAGTGCCACAAAAGTTTGGGAGGCAAAAGAAATTCATTAGATATTTATTTTAAATATTGAAAGCCCAAAGTGAGGGTTTTAACCTACTGTTTGAAATTTTCTATAACTTAATAAATTCCCAAAACCATAAGAATTTGGTCCACTGAATATCTGTGATTTAACAAAAGTGGTTCCATAATCTTTGGACAAAGTTTAATTTGCACTTTGTTTTGTTAATATTTCACCAAAGGCATCTTGAGCTTAGTTTTGATTTCAAATGCAAAGGGGCTTGGATTTGTTTTGATCCAAGATGAGCAAGGCCCATGGTTCACATGTTTTCAAAAATATCAAATGGGAATTTGAATTTGGACTGAACCAAGTTGGTCAAAGCAAAAAAAAATGAACAGTAGTGATAAACAGTAATGGTGATTACTGTTCACTGACAGTGAGGGTGTTACACCAATGTAGCAAGAAAGAGAAGAATTTTAAGGAGCCAATTTGAGATACAAAATTATCAGTATAAGTCTCCATAGCACCTCGCTCCAGCCAAGCACATATATCTATGTATGTAAATATATATTCAAATCTGAACCACCAGTGTAGCAAGAAAGAAGAAATTGTAAAGATGTACTCTGCAAAGGTTTTTATTTCTGTTAACATGCACATGAAATGAATTATATTAAAGCCTAAAGTTCCTTGATGGCTCATAATCAGAATCCCTCTGAATAATATAACATCTCTAGGCAAGAGCAGTGGATCTCAAACTAATTTCCCCACTGGCTAAAATATTAAAGAATGATATTATCATGTAAAAGATGGGAAAAGGGAAACATACCATTATGAAGTCATACATGAGTTACATCAGCAGCCCATGGCAGCTTACAATAATCGACAGGGCTCAGTTCTTGCAAAACCATGAGGTTAATAATTAACTGGTGCAATACCGTGACTTTGGGCCAATACTGTTCATATTTGAATCAATCTATCAAATGGTATATAGGTTTATGTCATTAATTGACCATTTTGACCATTGATACAATTCACAGTAATAAACAATTCTCAGGACAAAAGGTAAATGGATTTACGGAACTTTCCAAAAGAAATTGCATAAGTAAAACTTATAGAGGCATAATTTCAGATTCAGTACCAAGCTTCCCTGCCTGTTTTCATCACATATATGCAGCCATGTATGTCAAGCAAGGTTGGTCTGAGCCGGGATTAAAAAATAGGGGCCAAATAATCTGAGATTTGGGGAGAAAATCATAGATGGATATGAAGCAGTGAAGCTTAATCAATGGTGAGCAATGCCCCTTTTGTCTTGAAGGTCCGGCACCACAAAACAAAAATCAATGTACTGCACTGCTGTATTAATTCAGACCAAAACAAATGTAGGGAACTATCAATTTTTCCAACAAAGATTAAGGAACTATCCTAATTGTGCCATACTCATCCTAATTCTCAGTTGCCAACAATCAGCAGCTTCCTCTGCCTGCAACCACCCACTCTTCCTATAGAGTGCCACACACATGAACAAGAGGCCGACAGGAGCACAACACATATGTCATATACGACTGGATATAGACGTTGGCTGTGTGATGCCAGAGGATATAAGATGAGGTTGGAGGGAGAGAGATGCTCACGCCGATTTGTTGCGCCACCTTCGATCCGCTACTGACGCGTGCACCCTTGCTCCGCCACCGTCGATACATAAACCCATCGGAGCCCCGTGCTTGCCGGAGGAGCCAATCCTCGACCTCCTCAGAGCGAGGGGAGAGGCGTGTACGTGTGTGTATCCGCCGTCGCGCTCCCCCTTCAGAGGCGCCGTTGTCGCTGCTCGGTGCCGCCACCGCCCGACTGCTCTCCCCCTTTCTCTCGATCTTGATCTTCCGAGATCAAGCTCTACAACCTTAAAGCCAGCGGCATGTTTGGATGGAAGTCGAACATGAACATCGATTGAAGAGATTGCTTGATGGCGATTGCCTGCGCTGATGAGACGAATTCAGGGTGGATAGTGGAAAGAGAGACTCCGTGGGTGAGAGGAAGGAAGGGGTCGTCGGTCCTGATCATATTGGTCGAGTCGAGGTTTCTTGGTGCTGAGGTTAGTGTGCTCCTCGACAATCGGTCCATGGCAGCGACGACCATGAGGAGGCCTGTGAAGGAGAAGAGGAATCGGTTCCTGCGGTGGACCTTGTGGCCGCACCGTATGGCGCCCCTGCAGCCGCACCATTGGAGCTTGTTGCCTGGCGCACCGGATCCAACGATCAGCACCAAGTAGAAGGATGAAGAGGAACTTACCGGCAATCTAGACGCAAGGGAAAGAAGAACCTAGAACTTGAGCACGTGAATCACTCATCAAAAAACCACAACAGAAAAACAAGAAGAGGAACATTGTGTGATCTTGTCTATTACACACCATGGAATTTGGAGCACTGGAGGATGCTGCCGGAGATGACGGCGTGATCCATCGATCTGTCATCAACGGCGAGAACGTGCAGCAGGGCCACGCTCCCCTCACCCACCAACGTTCACGACCCCTTCATGATCCCCTTCTTGTCGCAGCAGGGTAACCTCCCCATCTGTAATGATCCCCTTCATGATCCCTTTCTTGTCGCAACGGAAGAGTATAAGGAGGAAATAGAATTTCTGTCATCGCTCGAGAAGACCCATGCGGCGCTGCTCCAGGACAACCAGGCGGGGCTTCCGGCGCTCGAGAACACCCATGCGACGCTGCTCCAGGAGAACCAGGGGGGGCTGGTTGCGCTCGATGTCGCCACCCCGCCGAGGTGCGAGGTGCAGTCTAGATTGGCTGCCGGGAGGGGGGGGGGAGGATACAGAGGTGCGAGGATAGGGAGGGGGCTGGATCGGGTTGGAGGCTAGAGGAAATAAAACCGGGGAGGCAGTTAATCGGGAGAAAAAATGGATGTAAAATCAAAAGGGGCGGGGGCTTTGACGTGGGATCGTGGCCTCCTCCGTTGTTACGGCGTTTTCTTCGTGTGGAACGTACGAGGGGATGGTTGAACCATCACCACGACAACCACGACGACGACGTCCAGTTCTCTCGTGTGGAACGTACGAGGGGGTGGTTGAACCATCACCACGACAACCACGACGACGACGTCTAGTTCTCCTTTAATAGTAGAGATGAGTAGAGATAATAGGACACGTACACCATCGGCTTTTGACCCTGACCTACTCCATCCGACCGTCAATCCTACTCCGAGCGCCACCTCACGAATCCAACCGTCATCGCACATCTCGGAGTCCCGCGCTCCCCTCCTCTTCCACCTTATTGCCGCACCCCCTCCCTTCCGACGCCGCCTGCGCAGCAGTTGGGAGCGAAACCCTCTCCCTCCCAACCTACCAAACCCTAGAAAACCCCAAAAAAATCCGCAAAATTACCCCAAAAAAACTCGATTTTTTTTCCTCAGGAACCTATCCTTCAATCGGATCCGCTTCTACACTATCTCTCCTACCCGGTTGATGATGGCGGCGCAGGTTCAGGCGTCGACGGCACCAGCGATCAGCGCGATGGAGGGCGGCACGTCTCCGGCGACTGGGGCTGCGGCAGCATCCGCAACCGCGGCTTTCCCGGCGACGTCCCTCTACGTGGGGGATCTGGACGTGAGCGTGCAGGACGCGCAGCTCTTCGACGTCTTCAGCCAGGTCGGCTCGGTGGTGTCTGTGCGCGTGTGCCGGGACGTCAATACCAGGATGTCCCTAGGCTACGCGTACGTCAACTTCGGCAGCCCTTCCGATGGTGAGTCTGTTCCTGCCCATGATCTGTTGGTCAAATCGCGTGATAGGCCTGCTTGTAAATGTCTTTGAAATTGATTTTAGTGGGATTATTACAAATAGTGTTTATCCATGCGCTAGTAGCCCTAGTAAGATCAAACTGTTCAAATCTTCTCCCTCTGTTCCTAAATATAAGTCTTTGTAGAGATTACACCATGAACTACATACGGATGTATATAGATGTATTTTAGAGTGCAGGTTCATTAATTTTGCTCACTATGTAATCTATAGTGAAATCTCTAGAAAGGCTTATATTTATGAACGGAGGGAGTATTTCGTTGGCAGTAACATGCGGAATACGTTATTTATATAGGTAAATTTCTGTGATATGCATTTAGATTTATCTTTTGCAACGAAACAGTATTTGCAATCGTTGTGAGTTACTTGGGCTAACTAGAAGTACTGTTTTGAACATGCAGTTATGCAGAAACATACATCAATTTATAGTTTTCTTATTTTGCATAACATAATTTAGCAAGTCCTAAGCATTATTATTAAAGGTATATGATACCCTAAATGCTTTGTCAGGTCAAGCTTACTGCTTTTAAAATGATTTTGATTTTTTGTTTACTAAACTTATATTGTATATAGCTGCTGCTCCTTTGTTCCTAAACTATAATTGCTTGCAGCTGCAAGGGCATTGGAAATGCTGAACTTCACTCCTGTTAATGGGAAGCCTATCAGGATAATGTATTCTAACCGTGACCCCAGCTCACGTAAAAGTGGTGCAGCAAATATATTTATTAAGGTATTATTTGTTGGGAATGCTTTTCTTCTTTGATTTTCCACAATGAACTACTCCCTCTGTTCCAAATTAGATGACTTCATTTTGTTCACATGTGTATACAAAATGAAGTCATCTAATTTGGAACGGAGGGAGTATTTTGCTTGACACCAATGCTTATTTCATTGTTCACAGAATCTTGACAAGTCAATAGATAACAAAGCGCTCTATGACACATTTTCTGCCTTTGGAAACATTCTTTCATGCAAAGTTGCCACAGAAATGTCTGGAGAATCCAAGGGTTATGGTTTTGTTCAGTATGAGCTGGATGAATCAGCACAGAATGCTATCAATGAGCTCAATGGGATGCTTTTGAATGACAAAAAAGTTTATGTTGGGCCTTTTGTTCGTAAACAGGAGAGGGAAAATGTTTTTTGCAGTCCTAAATTCAATAATGTCTATGTAAAGAATCTATCAGAATCTACCACTGAAGATAATCTGAGGGATATTTTTGGTAAATTTGGACCTATAACTAGTGTTATTGTAGTGCGAGCGGATGATGGTAAATCCAGATGCTTTGGATTTGTTAACTTTGAAAATCCAGATGATGCTGCATGTGCTGTTGAGGATTTGAATGGGCAGAAAATTGATGATAAGGAATTATATGTTGGGAGAGCTCAGAAGAAGTCTGAAAGGGAAATGCAGTTGAAAGAAAAATTTGAGAAAAACAATAAAGAGACAGCTGACAAGAATCAAGGCACTAACTTGTATTTGAAAAATTTGGATGGTAGTGTTGATGATGATGAGAAGTTAAAAGAACTTTTTGCCGAATATGGCATTATAACTTCTTGCAAGGTTCATTTCTTGTTCCTAGTTTGTTCTGCGCATTATTTTAATGTATATACATACTTTGCCGCTGCTAATTGAAATCATGCTGTAGGTTATGCGGGATTCAAATGGTGTCAACAAAGGATCTGGTTTTGTTGCATTTAAATCTTCCGAAGATGCTTCACGGGCTGTAAGTTGGCATCTGAAAATTCAATTTAAGATTGCCTAGCGAAATTTTGTACTAACATATGTTGTGGTACTTGTAGCTTGTGGCAATGAATGGTAAAATGGTTGGTAGCAAGCCTCTTTACGTAGCACTTGCGCAACGCAAGGAAGAAAGAAGAGCCAGGCTGCAGGTGATGGTCTCATATGAATTATTTCCAAAGTTATGTGACAAGTGTCGTGGAATGTCACTTGTCAAGAATTATAATATCTAGTCTGTTCTAGAGTCGTATGGAGTATCGATACGGCGACATGGATACTACGATATGGGTTCGGGGACACGGGACATGACATTCTCTAGAAACAACAATACAGCGATATGGCGAGTATATATAAATAAATACTAATAAAATGACATGTAATAAAGACAAAACATAATATAATGCAATCAAAATACTGCCCCATTGGTTGCCTCCATGCCTCTTTCAAGTCCTGAATGATCATTAATGTCCTGTCAATCTGAGATATACAATCATGAGAAGTTTAAAACAATGAAGAAGTTGGCTTGTAGCTTGCTTACCACATGAGTATATACTTGTTCCTTCCTAGCTTCCCAACTTCCAATTCCATGTTTCCTAGTTTAAAACATGCGAGTAGTCTCAATTTTGAATTATCAATGGCCATAGACAAACAATGCAAAAGTTCACTGAGATAACATGATAAATAGGAATATACAAGTCAAGGTGGCCATAAACCCATAGTCAAACAGGGCACACCAATTTAACAATTAACAAGTCATGAACAATTCAACAAAGCCTTTCAGTCCCAAACAAAGTTGGGGTAGTCTAGAGTTGAAACCCATAATATCTCAAAACCTAGTCAATGTTCTGGCACGTGGATAGCTGACACAATTACAAGTATACAATGCTTCAACAAGACAACATCGTTGACTTTGTGATGCAAAAGTGCATACCTTCGGTGATGAACATTCTTTCAATATGAGCATCAGCTTGCTGTTGAAGCTGTGAATGATTTTTTTTTCTGAAATCCTTGATTGCTTTCCTGCTGCCTTCATTTTCCTTGTTGCTGATGGGCCAGATTCCTCATAGGGCGGTAGAGGAATTATCTTCCAGTTCCACCATTTCCAATAAGTAGAGCGACTACCCCGTCGTCCTTGCAAAGTTCCTCAAAGATAGGATGTGCAATCTTAGTACTCGTACAAGGTTTTATGCCTAAATTTGCTACCTTAAAAAGATGTGCTCTTAATCTTGAATAGCTGCCTGGGAAATCAGGCTAACAGAAGTTGCAATGGAGCCATTTGTTGCCTGCATGACCTGACTTGTCTGCTGCTATTATTGTAGCATGCTTCTATAAAGGATATTTCGGATTGGGAACGCCAAGCCCAGCCTCTTCACCTATGCCTTCAACATCAATACTGTAGCTTGCAGTACCACCAAGTGAAGATTGGCTTGCTGCTATGCCACTCCCTCCAGATGCCATGTCATATTTCCCTCCCTAGCAGTAGGAGCACAATAGCAACATCAGCATGCAGTAGCAAGCAGCCAATAACCAAGCACATGCGCATGCGGTAGCAAGCAGCCAAGCACACATCACACACACATGCGACGGAATCAATTACCTCACTCTTGTTGGTGATTGGTAGTGGCGGAGAGGACTCGAGTCACTCGTGGCGGCGACGGGGCGCGCTTGCCCCTGTGGTTTCCCAATCCAATCCCTCCTTGTGCAGTTGGAGTGTGAGAGAGCAAATTTTAGGGTTAGTGGTGGGCTTCCATTGTGCCCAGGCTGTGCAAATGTCCTCACCGTATCCCGCGATGACCTAAGTTTTTCGCTGTTTGTATCAGATTTATTTCCTTTTTAAAAAAAATTGAAAATTGTGATACTCTTTAGATATGCATACCGCGATGGCCATGTGCAAGGTGCGGAAATGGTAACTCTGGCCATATCGGTGCTTTGTAGCTGGTTTCCAATTGAACATATACACGCTTGATGTTCTTTTTGTTCTAAAATGTTCTGTGGTTTTGTCTTTGATGTTTCAGGCGCAATTTTCTCAAATGCGTCCTGTGATGCCACCCCCAGTTGCTCCGCGCATGCCCATGTACCCCCCTGGTGTTCCTGGGATGGGCCAACAGTTATTCTATGGCCAACCACCACCAGCTTTTGTTAACCCACAGGTATCCCAACAGAGCAATTTTTTTTCCGTACACATGAGTGGCTTAGCTAGCATCGTACATAGTATGCACCATGAAAATTTAACAGCACATCTAGTTGTCCAGTTCATCGTATTTAATTGTTTGTTTCATCAATGGTACTCCCTCCGGTCCGGTGTGTAGGTCCTATGCGTGTCCCTAGGTCGTTAATTTTGACATTCACCAGGGATACAAAAATGCTATTTTTGGCAAATCTGAAGTTTGATGTTTATGTTAAGTGGCTATTTCAGATTTCTTACAAATTAGGTATTCAATGTTTTCTGAGGCTGGAGATGTCACAGTTTTGTACTGTCAACTAAAAGACTGGAAGTTGTAAATGATGCTAATAATATGAGTTGTTTTGATCCAGAAATCTCTGTTTCACTTGTAGGATTTTTAATTGGTTCATGTTGGTTCCTTGTCCTTTTGAATTTGTACTACTCGGGCATTATTTTGCTTTTGAAACACTATAGTGTGATTGCTTTGCGCTTGTTCAATATTTTGACCTGGCATGCATAGATGTTATAATTGACAACTGCTAATAACATGAGTTTTGTTGATTAGAAATCTCTGTTTCACTTCTAGGATTTGTAATTGGTTGATGATGGTTCCTTGTCCTAATGAATTTGCACTACTCGGCCATTATTTTGTTTTTGAAACACTAGTGTGATTGCTTTGCACTTGTTTAATATTTTGACCTGACATGCATAGATGTTATAATTGACAACTGCTAATAACATGAGTTTTGTTGATTAGAAATCTCTGTTTCGCTTCTAGGATTTTCATTTGGTCGATGCTCCTTGTCCTTATAAATTTTTACTAGTCGAGCATTATTTTTGTTTTTGAAATACTATGGGGTGATTGCTTCGTGCCTGTTCAACTTTTTGGTGTAACATGCATAAATGTTATATGGGAAATGATCCAGATGATCCTTTGCTTCGAATCCATTGCCTTGTCCATCAGCCACGTGTCCCCATGGACCAGGCACATACCTATCCTCTCCACCTCTAATATCTTATCCTTCCGTTCTCTTCTCCATCCAAATAACAAACTTCTTCTTCCTTCTTTTATCTCTCACATCACTGAACCACCGCACTAGTCGTCCTGCCACGGTGTGCAAGGCCGCAGAACCAAGTGTTATCGCTCGTCGCTGTTGCAACTCCACATCACAGCTACCATCCGACCATCGTGCCAAAGCTGCCTTTGCGAGGCACGCTACCACCAGAACATCGTTCAACAGTGACTGCCATTCTATGGCGCCACCGCTGGAGCTTCATCCGCTGTTGCATGCCGTCTTCTAAAGCTCGTTGAAGCCCTTCCCTGCCTTTGTTTTGCAACAAGATCCATGTTGCAAAGGGGCTTTCGCAACAACAACCCTGTTCCAAAGAACTTGGCAATTCATCCGTGAATTTCGCAACATAGTCCATGTTGCAAAGTCTTTTTTGCAACAATGTCCTTGTTGCAAAATTGGCAACGAAGGTTATGTTGCAAAGGAGCTTGTGCAACATGCTCGTTGTTGCAAAGTAATAAATCTATGGAAGGAGATCGAATGATACGGATCTCGTCATCCAACGGTTGGTGAGGCGGTGAATCTTTTAAAAAGATCTGTCGGTTGATACGTAGCGCTGCCCATGTTATAATCGACAACTGCATATTGGGAAAATGATGGCTATTTTTGGTTTTCAAAGAGAATAGTGTTGTACCAGGAAAATCAGCCAGAGTTCCCTTTTCCTCTTGGACAACGTTGTTGGAGGAGTTCTCACATGGTTATATAATGTGGTACCTCAAATCCTGTATGAACTCTTTGATTCACAACAACAACAGAAAAAACGACGACAACAACAACAACCAAGCCTATCAGTCCCAAACAAGTAGGGGTAGGCTAGAGTTGAAACCCATAAGATATGGAAACCAAGTCATGTCGATGCACCCCTGTCCATATCCAAATCTTTGGTGATATCCCACTCCTTATCTCCCTTCACACACTCCCATGTCTTGGTCTGCCCTGACCTCTCTCGACATATCAACATGCCTTCACCGGTCACTATGCATTGGCGCTTTAGGTGGCCTGTGTTGAATATGCCGAAACCATCGCAGACTATGTTGGACAAGCTTTTTTTAATTGGTGCCACCTATCACGTATATCATCAATTCGAATTCGATCCTTGTGTGGCCACATGTTCATTTCAACATGCGCATCTATGCTACACATAGTTGTTGGACATGTCGCCTTTTAGTTGGCCAACATTCAGGACCATACAACATAGCAGGTCGAATTGCTGTTCTATAGATCCTACCTTTTAGCTTTTGTGGCAGTCTTATCATAGAGAACGTTAGAAGCTTGGTGCCACTTCACCAATCCAACTTTGGTTCGATGACTCACATCTTCATCGATGTAACCATCCTTTTGCAGCATTTACCCCAAACATTGAAAGTTGTCCTTCTGAGGTATCACCTGCCAATCCAGGCTAACTTCCTCCTCTTTCTCATGCCTGTAGTACTGAAACCACACCTCATGTACTCAGTTTTAGTTCTATCACAAGCCTAAAACCTTTCGATTCTAAAGTCTGTCTCCACAACTCTAATTTTTGATTAACCCCCGTCCACTGTCGTCGAGTAGCACAACATCATCCGCAAAGAGCATACACCATGGGATGTCCCCTTGATATACCTTGTGACTTCATCCATCACCAAAGCATAAAGATATGGGCTGAAGGCTGACTTTTGGTGCAGTCCTATTTTAATTGGGAAGTCATCAGTGGTTCCATCGCTTGTTCGCACACTTGTCCCAGCATTGTCGTTCATGTCCTTGATGAGTGTAATGTACTTTGTTGGGACTTTCTGTTTTTCCTGGTATCTTATCGGAGGCCTTCTCCAAGTCAATGAACACCATATGTAGATCCTTCTTTTATTCCCCGTATCTCTCCATAGGACGTCGTACCAAGAAAATGGCTTCCATGGTCAATCTCCCATCCATGAAAGCAAATTGATTTTTGGCCATGCTTGTCATTCTTCTTAAGAGGTGCTCAATAACTTTCTCCCATAGCTTCATTGTATGGCTCATCAGCGTAATCCCATGGTTATTAGTATAACTCTGAACATCCTCATTGTTCTTGAAGATTGGTACTAATATTCCACCCCTCCATTCTGAAGGCATCTTGTTTGATCGAAAAGTGAGGTTGAAAAGCTTGGTTAACCATACTAGCACTACGTCTCCAAGGCCTCTCCACACCTCGCATTGCCTCCTTTCATCATTCTTAAAGCCTCCCTGACCTTGGCCCTTGGCCTCCTGGATTCGCCGCACAAAACGGCTGTTCCTATCATCAAAGGAGCATCTAGCTCAATGGTAGAGCTCCCATTCCCCCCATTGAACAGCTTGTCGAAGTAACTCCCCATCTATGGTTGATCTCCTTGTTGCTCATCAGAAGCCGATCTGCTTTGTCCTTGATGCATTTGACTTGATTGACATCCCTCATCTTCCTCGGATCTTGGCCATCTTATAGATGCCCTTTAACCTTCCTTCGTGTTTAAATCTTTGGTGTGGGTCAACGGGGATTCAAGCCTCGTACGTAAGGTCTAATCCACCAACTCAAAGTTCACAAGGTCGACAGCTAGGCTCCATGCCTACCCATGTCTCAATGCTTATCCAATCTTAATCAGCTACTCGTATTGACATCTGTTGATCATTTTGTATTTACACATCATGCAGCTGGTGATCTTGTCTTATTGCAAGTTGCCTAATTTCCCCGTGAAGTCCAATAAGTTCTCTGGATTGGATTAATATGAGAGTGCAACTTATGCTCAACAAAATTCATTCATGGTGCAAATACTGTTATTTCTTTCTCACTTGGATGTTAAATTTTAACATTTTCTCGTCTTGCAGACTGGATTTGGTTTCCAGCAACATATGATTCCTGGAATGAGACCTGGTGTTGCTCCGATGCCAAATTTTGTCATGCCAATGGTGCAGCAAGGTCAACAACCACAACGCCCATCTGGAAGGCGTGCTGGTGCTGGTGGAATGCAGCAGCCAATGCCAGTGGGTCACCAGCAGGTAATAGTTCTTCCTTTCCTTTTAAAGGAACACATCATTTATTTTCCGGTTATATACTTGAACAGTGAGTTAACGTTTGTCGCTGCAGATGGTTCCAAGGGGCGGTCGTGGTGGTTACCGTTATGCGTCTGGCCGTGGCATGCCTGATGCTGCATTCCGTGGTGTTGGAGCTATGGTGCCATCACCTTATGAGATGGGAAAGATGACTCTCACTGACATTGGTGCACCGCAGCAAGTTTCTAGTGGAGCATTGGCATCTGCACTTGCCAACTCTCCTCCAGAGCAGCAACGAGTGGTTAGTTTTTCTTTTTTCTTTTTTCTTTTCCCCGTATCAAGTGATGGTGCATTATGAACTCTTGCAATAACTATGTAATTTGTGCAGATGCTTGGTGAAAGCTTGTACCCACTTGTTGATCAGCTGGAGCATGATCAGGCTGCCAAGGTTACGGGTATGCTTCTGGAGATGGACCAAACTGAGGTTCTTCATCTAATTGAGTCACCTGACGCTCTGAAGTCTAAGGTTGCTGAAGCAATGGAGGTTCTCCGGAGTGCTCAGCAGCAGCAGACCAATGTTCCAGCTGATCAGCTGGCTGCTCTTTCGCTGAGCGATGGCTTTGTTGCTTCTTAATTGAAGTGGTACTTGTTCTGGATTCTGTACGTGCTTGGTGCTTCAGAACGTGGGAGTGTCTTTAGTTTCATTCAAATAGATCTAACTGTGGATTTACAACATATTTTACTCTTTATTTGTTTGAATACTGAGATCGAAAAATGAGAAGCTTGTGGATTGTCCATTTGTTTGGGTGCTGCTAATTTAATTTTGGAAAACATTTGCTTCTTCCGCTTGAAGTGATGCTGGTTTCAGTTGCCTCCACTGGTTGCTTGGTGCCCCATGGCTGCACGCATACTCATTATTGGACCAGACCACAGGCATGAGAAGGATGATCACCATGCTTTATGCCGGTGACCTCCTCTCTTGTGGGCCATGATGTGGGAAAGCTTGAGCGTACTTCCATGGTATGAAATAGGCAAACTGCCCAAAAACCACTTTTTAGGATATTTGAACCCAAAATTGAAGCTTCAATAGTCGCAAAATCTCTATATTTTTTTGTCTAATTTGAGGAATCCATATAATTTGCTCCCAAGGGGGCTTCCTTCCCGCTCCTTTGCCTCCACCTCTCGTTGCCCTTCTGTCACCGGTGTGGATAAGTCTAAGGCACTTGTTGTGCTTTCTCCTCACTCTTCGTCTTCCTTCTCTCCCTTTTCCTGCACGCGACCTATTTGAAATCAGTTTAGGTGTTTGGATCTGACGAAGATTTTGACTCAGGCGAGGAGCCAGTCTTGGGGGTTGCTTTGTCCCTTGGCTCTGATGCGGTCAGTGTATCGGTGCTTGGGGTGCCCCATTGTTGTAAATTCACACCAGGGCTCACCTTCTTGGGCAGCGTGTGTCGCCATTTGTTTCAAACCTAGGTTGGTATGCAGTTCTTTTGCGAGCTCGTTGTTCTGGTAAGTTTTCCATCCATTCCTTGGTGGCGAGGCTCCTAGGATCTTGGCATGCCTCCCTGTTGTTCGCTAGCTCCGCTTCTCCGGTTGTGTGTTTTGTGTCGCTGTGTGTCAAGTTGGCCTTCGCGGTGGTGGTGGGGCCACCCTCTCTTGTTCCTAGGGTGATAACTTAAGAGGTCACCCCGTCTGTGGTGCGGTCAATGGGTTGCGTTAGGCGAGCCAAGGTGGGATGGTGGGTCGTTGCCTTAATCTTTGAATTTTTCTTTTTACTCTACCAGTTTCCACGTTGTTGGGCCGGGTGGCCTCCATACTTGGTTCGTGCCCCTCTCGCGAGCATGTGGGTTCACATAGGGTGCAATGACCCTCACCTAGGGTTTTCGGCATCTACTTTTGATATGAGCAGATCCACCTCTCCTCGTCGCATCGTTCATGTTCCTCAAAAAAAAAACTTCCCCCTCTCCCTCTCATTCACCTTAGTGGTGCTCAAGGATCGTTCATGTGGTTCTTTTAGTGACAGGAACTGTAACGAGAAGCATCATCTTGATGGCTCCAATGAGACTAGATCTAACTCTCTTGCTTATGAAGATGATCTCACACTAGTAGGAAAAACCCTATAGGTAACCACTTAGTAGTGGTGCACCTTATAGGCACTACAGGTAGCAAAACCATCGCTACTATTAGGTTGATAGTTGTAGCGCGGGTTCTGTGCTGCGCGATACTACTATGGATAGATGAGGCCAACCGGTGGCCCCCACTTACTAGTAGCAAGGGGTGCATGACCTGCGCTACAACTAAGTACCTTTTTGTGTGAAACAACCTCTCTCTCTCTCTCTCTCTCTCTCTCCGCACGTTCTTCCCCTAACTCCTCCCCGTGCCGTGCCCGAGCGTCGCCCCCACCGAGCCATCCCCGAGCACCACGGCCATCCTCGAGCGATGTGCCCTTCCCCAAGCGCTGCTGCCATCGCCGAGCGTCGTGCCCCTCCCCGAGCGCACCGCTATCCAACCACCCTCTCCTCACCGGTCCGTGAGGTAAAAAATTATATATTTTTCTGTTAATTTATATTTGCTCAATTAATTATGTGTTAATATTTTCTGTTAATGTTAGATTTAATATGTTAGTGTTAGTACTATATGTTATTTTTTGACTGGGTGTACTAGATGTTAATTAGTGTTAGTGATAGTATTAGGTTCTAGATGTTATTAAATTAATGCTATTAACAAAAAATAGTATCACAAAAATTAGCTTATCTGAATTTATGAGCTGCTCAAGATATTTTTTTAGTATTAGAGACGCTGTTACGGTCACCTATGACCATGGAGAACCAACCAAAAGATTGTACGATCACCGATAGTCATGAAGGTTATGTCTATGCGCTAGATCACTTACCTCCCCCGGAGCATTTGGCTCATATCCACCATGTCAAACCCTAGGAGGAGGCATAGGATGACACTTCACTCGTCTTATATGTCGGAAGTCAAAGACGACATCAAGAGGCAGAAGCAAGGAGTGCATCCGAGGTCATCGACCGGATTACGAATGAGGAGCCAGCAGTATATGCAAGAATAAGGAGCGGATCGACCCAGATGACCTCCCGCCACATGCATGGATCCTCCACTCGACGATGGGATAGGTGAGGTCCTAGGATCTGGCAAGGCGCAAATGTTGGATCGATTTTTGCAACGGGAGGGAACAACAACCTTCTTCTCCTTCGACGGAGCCGCCCTAGTGGTGAGATAATAGGCTACATGAGTTTGCTTTTGGTCCTGGTCATCTTTTGGAGTGTTGATTTATGATCTGGTTAACTATTAGTGCTCATGTTCAGTACTGGGATGTTCTAATTTGTACAATTTCCACTGTCTAGCTACTATACTGTGCTAATGGATGTGGTAGAATGTAACTAATAATGTTGATTGCTACTTGTATTTTACTTTTGATATATACTTCTGCTACTTTTGTTGGATCCAGGGAATATTTGTAGGGAACAATCTACGAGTTTCCTATGTTTTACCAGAATGTTGATTAATTTCCTTTCTGGCAAATTTTAGTCACTCGACATGTCCTATTTTTAGCAAAGGTCATGCCAAATTTTTCTGTGGATTTCAACATGTTTTTTTTCTTCTAAAAAGGTAGAATATTGAGTTGATTATAACATATTTGTTGATATGAACATAGGAAATGAAATCTCCTTGTTGTTTTGAAACTAGACACTTGCTCAAGCAAGTTGGATTGGACGATGATAATGCTTTATTTATAATACTTTCAGAAGGTTTCAAATTAAATACGTGTAAGAGCAAAGTTTTGCCCCATGTGTTTTGGACAGGACAGTAGAGGAACTAACAATGTTTTCTAGTGTAAATAGTTGTTTGGGTTCCTGAAGCACAAGTCAAGTGGTAGATCTTCTAGGAAGATGGATAAAATGTCGAAGCTTATTCCTTGGAGTGAAGCTTAATCACGCTGGGTGACCCCTAAAAATGTATGATGTCCTGAAGCATAACTCTCCGAAGGAAATAAAGAAGACGGCGCAAGACTTAGCAGTTTTTGTGTATTTCTTTTTCTATTATTTGAGTCATAGGAAAAACCGTACTATCAAGAGGGGTTAGTAAATCGAAGCCAAAATTATTGTGAAAAAGCTCAGCTCGAATCAAAACCCAGTGAGAAGCCTCAGAGGAGAAATCTCATGAGCACCGAGTTAAGCTTCGGTGTCAAAGACTTCATACTTTCCTCGCCTCCGAATCAAAACTCAGGCTGTGAGTCAGCTTTACTTGTTCCACAAGTAAAGTTGCGCATTGATGACCAATCCGACCGTTGTGGACACGCGTCAATCTGTCGCTTCAGGTCAGATAAGTCATTTCGCTCCTTGGGATCGCCATCTATAAATACGCCGCCCCCGCCCTCAGTTGCGGTTGGCTGCTAAGTGATTATTCCCAGAGAGAGACTGAAGAGAGCATCCCAAGAAAGATACCGAAGCTAAACCAAAAACCAACCACCGAATCAAAATTCCTACTGATCTGACCTGATTCACGATGACTTAGGTGGAAATTTGCTATACTTTTTATCTTGGAGAACTGCAATTCTCCTAGACGGTTAGAGAGTCGACTTCAGAGAGCGAAGAGTAATTGTCGCCTCGAAGCTCAAGTTTGTCAAAGGTTTCGGAGATTCCATCAATAATCTACCCCGAGCCACAACTGGCCAAGATCAAGGAGATTGGTGCAGTGGATAATAGGACGGAGAAAGGTTAGCTCCTGTGTTCAATCACAAGTCCCTTGAACCAGACATAGCACTTTGCATAGTGTGAACTGGTTGAACAAACATCTCTGCGTACAGGATCGTTTTCCCTTCCAGCACTTACATTATGTACCTTTACTCTTAATTTTGTGCTTTGCTATGTTTTTCTTCACTGTCATTTGCTTCACTTAGTAGTTGTGCTTCCTAATTTCTGTGTAGCTTCCAACTGTTGTTCTTCCATTTGGTTGCCTTTTTGCTTCACTTCAAAGATTTGGTCGAATTTTTTGAAGTGATCATTCACCCCTCCCCCTCTGATCACATCCTTGGTCTTTCAACTGGTATCAGAGCTAGGCACTCCCTACACTGTACGTGTTTTGGATGAACCTCCAGGAGTGTTTCCAAGTATGTCTTTTGCAGCTGTTCGCTCTGGCGAACCTATTCCTGTTTACAATGGGAAGGACTATCCCTACTGGAAGGATAAGATGAAGATGAACATCGTTGCTATCAATTCTTCTGCCTGGGAAGTTTTCAAGCATGGAGTTCAAATCAAGGACAAGAATGCTCTCACTGCTGATGAGACGAAGAATATGGCTCTTGATTCTGAAGTCTAGGTATTCATCACGAATCATTTGACTCCAGAAAAGTATCATGAAGTGAAGAATATCCCCTGTGCCAAAGGTGTCTGGGATTATTTAGAGAAGATTGGAGAAGGTGTCTCTACTCAATAAGATGCTAGAGTTGACACTCTCCGAAGCAAATTCCATCGGTTCAAGCGACACGAGGGAGAAAAGGTTGCCTCTATCTACAACAGACTCATTGTTCTCTCAAATGAGTTGATTTCCCTCGGTGCTGCTGATATCACTAGTCATATGGTGGTTAGAACTTTGCCTCGCTCTCTTGATGATTCCTTCAATCACATTGTGTTGATGATCAAAGAAAGGACTGATTTCAGAAACCTTGTCGCTGCTGATATTATTGAGAGACTCACTACCTTTGAGATGGAAGAAGAAGAGAAACGAGATGTGAATGGATCCCGAAGAAGATCACATGACCTCAAGGCAAAAGCTTCACTCCAATCTTCTCTTGAAGCAAGTTCTGCTTCTGGTGATGAATTTGATGACCCTGCAAGCATTGGGAAGGATTTGGCACTGATCATGAAGCGCTTCAATCGTTTCCAAAGGAAAGGCCTCTCATCATCGAAGAAGAATTACTCGTCAAGGCACTCGAGCAATTCCTCTCACCGCTGGTCCTCAAGAAGCTCGCCATCGAAGGACAACAAATGCTACAAATGCAAGAAACCAAGTTATTACATTGTTGATTGGCCTCTATGGGAAATCGAAAACAAATCAAGGCATTCACAAAACAGTTCCTCAAGCAAGTCTCACAAATCATCCAAAAGCTATGAGCCAAAGAAACATGAATCAAGCTCACGAAGAGACAAGAAGAAAGATTCTGATGATGAAAAAAGGAAGAAGTATCACAAGAAGCGCGAGGGCTCATCTTCGAAGAATTATTCATCACAACGAAGTAGCTCTCACCGAGCCAAAGCTTATCTGGGGAAGGAAATGAACTCCAAAGAAGAAGAATCTGGATCCGAAGCTGAATCAAGATCAGAATCTGGTTCAGGATAAGAATCTAACAGTGTTGCTGGAATTGCATACGCTTCGACTCTCGCTTCAAAATATGCTTCGAGCTCATTCTTCATCAACCAGAGCAGGGAAGATGAAACTGCTGCTTATTGCTTCATGGCCAAGGCTAAGGTATCTTCATCTAAAGCTACCTATGATACTTCTCATGGCTCTTTATATGATAGTGATTCTAGAATCAGTTATGCTAAGCTTGCTAAAATTTCTTCTATCCAGCAACATGTACTTGATTCACTTAGCAAAACCATTAAGAAATCAGAAACCCTATTGATCGATAAGATAGAGAAAGGTAAAACTTTAACTAATGAGCATTCTACTCTGAAGGAGAAGTTTGAAGAACTATCCAATCGACATGATTCTCTTTCAGTGGACTATGATAAGCTCACTTATGAATTCCTTCAAAGGAAAATGGCTCTCGAGAAACTGAAAGAGGCTCATGAAGAATTGGAAAACGTTAATCTCTCTCTCATGGCTCAACTAGGTTCTGAAGCTAAAACTGATTCTGCTTCACCATGCTTAACCTGTTTGGACCGAAGTAAAATTGAGTCTATATCTAAACTAGACAAAGGCAAATCACCTATTGTTATTGATGATACTAATCCCTCGGATGAGGAAAACTCTGCTGTTACCGAGGAACTGCTCAGGTTGAAAGATTTATTTGAAACATGTATGTTCAAAAGTGTCCAGGGACACCAGTACCTATGTGATATCCTGAAGAAGGTTCTCCTTCACAGGAATCCTAGGAAGGAAGTGTTGGTTTCGAAAGGAAGCTAAACCCTGATGGCACTTACTGGGTGTTGGGTTTGTGCCCTAAAGGCAAATAAAATATGATTATTGGCATATTCCATTAGTTCATAATAAGTTTTATACTATGCTATAACTGTATTAAGCGGAAACATTAATACACGTGTGGTATACAAACAACAAGATCCCTAGTTAACTCTAGTATACTAGTCCATTGGGCAATTGATGATCAAAGTTTCCTGATCATGAGACAAATAAGTCTATTGGCAATGGGGTCATGTCATTGGGAGAATGATATGATGGACACACACCCACCAGAAGTGTTGCAATGTGATCGTGTCACATAAGTTCAACATTGCGATAACTACAACGTAGTGACCAGATCCTTTGACCGTAATGATCATACGTAATTGCTATCTATGAGTATGCTTTGATTTACTACCCACCGCCTGACTAAAATATGCTGGACATAAAGGTGTACTTTGGGTATTCCGAAATAGATATGTTGATGAGTATGCAAATAGATCAAAGCGGGATTTGTTCATCCGAGTGACGGATAGGTACTCTGGGCCCACTCGGTGATATTACATCATAAAGATTGCAATCATGTGACTAGGTCACGGGGTTGTAATATCACGGGAACGAGTAAACATGTTTGTCGGTAACAAGGATGAACTAGGTAAATTGGATACCGACGATCAAACCTCGGACAAGCAAAGTACCGCAGGACAAAGGGAACAGGCACAACGTTAACGGATCCAACAACGATGAAGTTTCATTCGATGGAAGCGCAGGGGCTATCAAGGATTGTAACCAGGTCCAATTGATTAGTCATTGTTCAGAGAGTGTCTGATCATGTCTACTGTTTCCCGGACCGTAGGGTGTCACACTTAAGGGTATTCGATGCATTAAGGATTGATTCAAGATCAACAGTGAAATAAGAGAGAACACCGGTATTGTTCTGGTGGAGGCCAGAAATGGTTCTGGAGATTTTGAATTGTTCAAAATATTATTTAAATATGTTTTAGTATTTAATTAATGAATTAAATATTAAAAGTCTGATTTAAATAATCAAATAATGAATTAAAAGTCACATGGGCCTCATAGGGTTCATTAGGGGAAGAGGGAGTCTCCCCCCATGGGCCATGGCGCCATGAGGGCCCCACCCCCTTATTGGTGCGCCACCCCCTCCTTGGTGGGATTAGTCCCACCTCGGGGAGGGAGGTTCCCACCCTCCTCAGCCTATATAAGGATGGGTAGGGGTGCCCTTTTAATCATCCAATTAATTTTCTCTCTCTCTTTCTCCTGCCTTTGAGCGGACTCCCCTTGTTTGGAGTCTGCACTGGGTTGGGCGTTTCTCCACCATACGCGCGCAGTCGTGCTGCTGGAATCGGGATCCGAATCCATCTTATTTCTGTTTCTCTTCTGGTTCGGAGCCCGAAGGGACGTCGGGTACATCGTATGTGTGTAATCCCGCGAGGCACTACACTTGTGGTGCTACTTCATCATCGTGGCTGTATCGTGAGGTCTTCATCGACAATGTTCCGACGGGGACATAATCCCGTCATCGGCCTACGAGGACTGGGTGGCTGCTGGAGTCATCGTTGATCTGCGCGGCATCAGGGATTGCCGGTACGACTACATCAACCACGTCCGTGCGGGAACGTTTCCCGCTTAACGGACTACATACTGGTATGCGAATTATTTCCATCCGTTACTTGCATCAGCATAGCATAGGTCTTGGGTTTGGGTATCGTAGGTTATGAAAAATTATTGTTTTCTGCCCCGATCCCCAGCACTAGGAACACGAGCAGTACCCAAAAACTGTATGGGTCTTAGCAAACGAATATTGCTAACCTTTCAGGTTTCTACTGCAAGATTGATAAGGCCATTATTGATGAATCACTTGATTCTAACTAAAAACTTATCAAGGATCAGGAAGGAAAAGTTTCGGCCGAATACATTGGTGCCCCTCCAAAGAATGTTTCTATAAGAGACAAATTTTGGTGCGCAAGTCACTCGTTGAGAAATTTCCTGCTAACCATTCTATGCAGGGAAAGTCTTCGGTACCACCGAAACACTTCTACTCTCTTGAAGAGAGAAATGATTCATTAGTTGCCGAATCAAATGTTCCTCAAAAGGAATACTATCGTGTTGGTCGTTATGCTTATCGTCACCATGATAATAATGATAAGATTTCGTATGCTCATTCATACCCTAACCCTTCACAGCGAAATTATGTTTGTGTTGTGCTTGATGGTCCCCCTTGTCAATTTGATCCTGTTCGCTTTAATACCGCTGCTTCATCAAGTGCTTCCATGCCTTCTCAGTCACCCGCTCGTTTGTTGGTGGTTAAGAAGAACTAATTCTTCTGCAGGGCTATGTCTCCGGTGGATCCGAATGGGTCATGGACAATGGTTGCACTAATCATGTGACCGGAGACAAAGAGTTGTTCACCGAAGAAAAAACTCACTCACTCTTCTCAGAAGTACATTACCTTCGGTGACAACAATAAGGGTAAAGTTCTTGGTTTGGGTAAGGTTGCTATATCCAAAGATAAGCATATTGACAAAGTTATGCTAGTTCAATCTCTTGGATATAACCTCATGTCTATATCAAAGCTATGTGATATGGGTATGCTTGTTCCGTTTCCTGCTTCGCGTTGTGTTGTGTTTTCTGTTCCGTTTCCTGCTTCGCGTTGTGTTGTGTTTTCATAGGATGACTATACGTTTGTCTTCGAGGGCTACCGAAAAGGAGATTGATATATTGTTGATTTTTCGTCGGGCCTTGCCGTATCCACCTGCTTAATGGAAAAAGCTTCCTCTGGATGGTTATGGCACAGAAGACTTGGTCATGCAGGGATGAGAAATCTTCAAACTCTAGTGAAGAAGAAGCATGTTATTGGCCTTAACAAAGTAAAATTCGATAAGGATCGTCTCTGCAGTGCCTGTGAAGCTGGAAAGATCACAAAGAAACATCATTCAGCGAAGACAATCATGACTACTAATCGTCCCCTTGAATTGCTTCATATGGATCTTTTTGGTCCTCAAAATTATGCCAGTCTGGGAGGCAACAAGTATGGTCTAGTCATTATCGATGATTTCTCTCGCTTCACTTGGGTTTTCTTTTTGGATGACAAGAGAAAAGTTGTTGAAATCTTCAAGTCATTCGCTAAGAGAGCTCAGACCGAATATGAATTGAACCTGAAGCACATCCGAAGTGATAATGGAACTGAATGAAAAAAAAACTCATACTGAATACTTTCTTGATGATTATGGTATTACTCATGAATTCTCTGCTGCTTATACACCACAACAGAATGGTGTGGTTGAGAGAAAGAATCACACTCTTATTGAGATGTCTAGAACTATGCTTGCTTAATACAAGACTCCTATCAGGTTCTGGGACGAAGCAATTAACATTGCATGCCATATCATCAACAAGGTTTACCTTCACATGTTTCTGAAGAAAACATCTCAGGAACTCCTCACTGGTAATAAGACTAATGTTTCGTACCTTAGGGTGTTTGGCGCTCCATGTTTTATTAGAGATATGAATCATAGCTCTAAGTTTGCCCCTAAGGCACATGAAGGTTTTGTTTTAGGTTATGGCTCAAACTCTCATACTTACAGAGTGTATAACTCCCACTTTGGGAAAGTTATGGAAATTGTATATGTGAGGTTTGATGAAACTAATGGCTCTCAAAAGGAGCATTTGCCTCATGATCTAGATGAACCTCCTAAAGATGAAGTGATCAGGTCCATGGCTATTGGAGAAATCCGTCCTATCGAAGGAAATCATCGTCAAGTACATCAGGATGATGATGATCCAATGTTCCCACACATAGCCCGGGGCGCTGTAGATCAACATCCTGAAGACAATGATGAACAAGACGAAGAAGAACCCATGAACGGATAAAATGCAAATCTCGAAGGACAAGCTGAACCCGAAGGCCAAGCTGATTCTGAAGGACAAGCTAATCGTGAAGGTCAAGCTGACTCCAAAGGAGAACCAAAGCCACAAGCTAATGAGACTTCATTGTCTCGAGTACGAAGAAGAGTTGATGTTGATTCGATCCTCGAAGACATTCGTCAACCAGGTCGTCCCACTACTCGATCTCGCACTCGCTTAAGTAACTTTTGTGGAAGTTTCTCGTTTGTCTCCATGCTAGAACCATCAAAATTTGATGAAGCCATGAAGGACTCAAACTGGTTGACCGCAATGATCGAAGAACTTAACCAATTCGAGAGAAACAAAGTCTGGTCATTGGTACAGAGACCTGATCCCATGAAGCATATTTTTTTGACAGAAAGACTCTAAGCGAACCCCTCACAGTTTAATAGGCGCAACACAATCCAAATTGCAAGTAACGTGCCTTGAACCTGGGTGGGTGGGAAGGCATCAACCCCTTCCCGCCACTAGGCTATGCCTTAGTCTGCACGAAGAGATACTAGTGTTGGATATGTGCCCTAGAGGCAAATTAATAAATATATTTGCACATTTTAGTTTTGTTCATAATACGTTTTATACTATGATAGAACTGTATTACTCGGAAACACTAATACACGTGTAGTATAAAACCCATCCCAAGTTATACTCAGGTGTACTAGCTCATTGGGAAATCGATGATCATGGTTTCCTGATCATGAGGTACGAACCGCCTATATACAATGAGGTCTATCAGTAGGAGAATAATGTGATGGACACACACCCACCTAAAGCATTGCGATGTGATCAAGTCACATGGTCATGCATTGCGATGACTTTGTAACATATGACTTAGTCCTTAGACCGTAATGATCATACGTAATTGCTATCTATGAGGAGGCTTTGATTTGCATCCACCGCCTGACGAAAATATGCTGGCTATAAAGGTGTACTTTGGGCATTACGAAATAGATATGTTGACGAGTATGCAAATAGATCAAATCGGGATTTGTCAGTCCACGTGAAGGACAGGTACTCTGGTCCCACTCGATGATATTGCATTAATAGCTTGCAAGCAAGTGACTAGGTCACAAGATATGTAATAGGCCTGAACGAGTAAACTTGTTTGTTGAGAACGAGAAGTGAACATGGTATAAGGATACCAATGATCAAACCTCGGACAAACAAAGTACCGCCAGACAAAGGGATCATGTCTTATCGTTAACGGTTTCCAAAAGCGATTGAAGTTCATTCGATGGAAACGCAAGGACTATCAAGGATTGTAACCAGGTCCAATTGATTAGCCATTGATCGGAAAGAGTGTCTTGATCATGTCTGCTATTTCCCGGACCGCAGGGTGTCACACTTAAGGTTCAATCGATGCATTAGGATTGATTCGGGATCATCGGTGAAATAGGAGAGAAACACCGGAATAGTTCCGGGAGAGAACGGAAGATGTTCCGTGGATTTTGAAAGGTTGAAAATAAAGTTTAATTATATTTAATAATGTTTTATTATTTAATTATCTGAATTAAATATTAAAATATATTTAATTTAATTCAAATAATGAAAAAATGGCTAATGGGCCAATTGGGGCCCATTAGGGGAGGAGGGGGTTCCCCCTTGGGCTTGGCGCCAAGGGTAGGGCCCATCCGCCCCTTGGCCGGTGCACCTCCCCCCCTTGGAAGTTTAGTCCCACATGGGGGAGGGGAGGAGGATCACACCCCCTAGGCCTATATAAGGAGGGGTAGACCCCCTTTTTCCATACACAATTGAGTTTATATCTCTCTCTCTCTCTCTCTCTCTCTCTCTCTTTCTCCTACCTCGAGCAGACTCCCCTTGTTTGGAGTTTGTACCTCGTTGGGAGTTCTCCACCAAAGCACGTCATCGCTCTGCCGGAGTTGGGATCCGAATCCTTCTTGTTTCCGCTGCTCGCCTGGTTCAGAGCCCAGAGGGAACATCGGTTGCATTGTACGTGTGTAATATCCTTGAGGCACTACACTCTGTGGTTCTACTTCATCGCCGGAGGTCTCCACAAGTCATCATCGCTGGTGTCTTCTACACGATAGGGAGGTCGTAGGTTCAGAGTCTACGCCAACCACGTTCGTAGAACGTTTCCCTCTTTCGGTCTTCAAAGGTATGAACACCGATTCCCTCCATTACATTACATCGCCATAGCATAAATCTTGGGTTCGGGTATCGTAAGTTGGAAAAGTTATTGTTTTCTGCCCCGTATCCCTATGTGTATATGTATTGTACGGGTAGAACACATCGAGGATGTGGGCATCAATTCTTCATTTGTTACCCTCCCACGTGTACTCATTTAGCGTTGCGACAGTGTCCTGATGAAGCGGCCCCGACCGACCTTACGCGTTTACGCGAGACTGGTTCCACGCTTGACATATGGCTTGTACCATAAAAGTGGCTGGGGGTTGGCTGTCTCTCTAACATTAGCGACGCGAAGATGTTTGCAACAGAGGGCCCTGACAGGGGTGTAATAGAGACAATTGTGGAATTGGTGTTGTGACATGTTTTCACAGGATAGAAACAGTCCTCTCTATCAAAACCCCTAGCAGCCACGTAAAACTTGCAAAAGATAAAGTAGAGGCGTTTAACTTTAATTTGCATGAAGGGGGATCATAGCATGTATGATTTATAGTTTTACTTCCTGTTTTTGCTAATATGGTAGATATAACGATGGTAGCATAAATAGGATCATCTCTCTCAATACCAGTATTGTGTTCTCCCTTAATGGGCACCGCCTGGAAGGATTTCCCTTACGACCGACATACCAGAAATGGATGTCATACGTAATAAACGACGTTCGCATGAGGTTGGGTTTGGAAAGCCTAGCATATGTAGATATGGCCTTGCTAAGCAACTAACATTAAGGTCAGAATGGCAGGCTTGGCGTATGTATATGCGAGTCTAGAACACAGAAGATAGAAAGTTAGAGCACAAGTCACATACCAGATGTGATTGGCATGATGGCCTACCTTAGCCACATACTGATGGACGTGACGATCGGGGAGGTATGGGGTGTAGGATTGTGTGATCACTTATTTAAATTGAGAGGTGTTTATCTAAGTGGGAGCTTTCTAGAATTTAAGGTAAAATTGAAACTCGTGAATCACCATTGTAGATGGCAGCACCACGTCCCTCATTCAACTTAGGGTCGTTCCTAGAGAAAGACAAACTGAAAATTGGTGGTTCAAACTTCACCAACTGGTTCCGCACTCTAAGGATTCTCCTCGTTCCCCTCAAAATGGCATACGTACTAGAGGCCGCGTTAGGTGATGCATTACCAGCATATGCAAGCCAGGATGAGAAGAATGTCTAACTCTCCAAGGCTGATGATGACAACCTTGTCCAGAGTGGCATGCTCTATTCCATGGAGGCTGAGTTGCGAAACACTTTAAGAGGATGTGTACTTATGAGATTATCACCGACCTCAAGGCCGTGTTTTCACCTCAAGCCATGGATGAACAATACAAATCTTCTGAAGCCTTCTTCTCGGCTAAGATGGATGAGCACAACAGTGTTAGTGAGAACGTGGTCAAAATGTCTGGCTACGTTCAACGCCTGAATGCTCTGGAATGTCAGATTCCAGATGAACTTGATGTTGATAGGGTGCTGCAATCGTTGCCCCCTATCTATAAAGGCTTTGTGCTGAACTACAACATGCAAGGGATGACTAAGACCTCGTATGAGTTATTCGCCATGCTGAAAAGTGCTGAGGTTGAGATGATCACACTGTATTCATGATCAACAAGACCACTGAATTCAAGAAGTCTGGCAAGAAGGAGAAGGGAAAGAAAGGAGGCCCTAAGAAGGATGGCAAGTCAGTTGTCGGTCATACGAAGGCACCTAAACCTGGACCCAAGCCTGGAGTTGAGTGCTTCCACTGCAAGGGCGATGTCCACTGGAAACGCAACTGCCCCAAGTACCTAAAGGACAAGAAGGCTGGAAAGATTTCCAAGAGAGACGAAGGTATATTTGATATACATATTGTTGATCTTTTCTTAACAAGCGCCGGGAGCACTTCCTGGATATTTGATACAGGATCTGTTGCTCATATTTCTAATTCTGTTCAGGGACTAAGAAATAAGCGACGTTTGAAGAAAGATGAAGTGACGATGCGCGTGGGCAACGACTGTCAAGTTGAAGTATTGGTTGTCGGCACGAAGCATCTTAGTCTCCCTTCGGGATTAGTTTTGATTTTGAATAAATGCTACTATGTACCCGCATTGAGTGTGAACATCGTTAGTGTCTCTTGCTTGAAGAAAAACCACTATTCTTTTAAGTGAGATAAAATTGGTTGTGCGATTTACAAGAGTGATGTGTTTTATATTCACGCACCGGAAATAAATGGTTTATTCATACTTAATCTCGATTGTGATGTATGTCATATCAACAATATAAATGTCAAAAGATTAAAGCCTAGTGGCGAAGAGCACATGACGATGTGGCATTGTCGACTTGGTCATATTGGTATAAAGCGCATGGAGAAGCTTCATAAAGATGGACTTCTGGAGTCATTGGATTTTGGATCCCTTGACACAAGTGAACCATGCCTAATGGGAAAAATGACAAGGACTCCATTCAATGGAACAATGGAGCATGCGACGGACTTACTGGGGATCATACATACAAATGTATGCGGACCTATGAACGTCCCCACACGCAATGGTCTTCGTTACTTCGTGACCTTCACTGATGATTTGAGTAGATATGGATATATTTACTTGATGAAACACAAGTCTGAAACCTTTGAAAAGTTCAAGGAATTTCAGAGTGAGGTCGAGAAACAACTCAGGAAGAAAATCAAGCACCTTCGATCCGATCGAGGAGGCGAGTATTTAAGTCACGAGTTTGACAATCATTTTAAGGCTTGTGGTATCATACCACAACTTTCGTCGGTAGGAACACCTCAGAGGAACGGTATGTCCGAATGATGTAATCGAACCCTATTGGATAGTGTACGATCGATGATGTCTCATACCGACTTACCTGTGTCTTTATGGGGGTATGCATTAGAAACTTCCGCTTACGTTCTTAATAGGGCACCATCCAAATACGTAAAGACAACCCCATTTGAAGAATGGCATGGCAAGAAGCCTTCGTTGTCTCAACTGAAGATTTGGTGTTGTGAGGCTTATGTTAGGAATCTTCAGCCTGAAAAACCGAATCTAATGCGGAAAAGTGCATCTTTGTGGGCTATCCAATGGAAACTTGTGGATATACCTTCCACAACCCGTCTGAGGGAAAAACGTTTGTCGCCAAGACCGGAACTTTTCTTGAGAAAGAATTTCTTTCGAAAGAATTGAGTGGGAGGAAAATAGACCACGATGAAGTGATTGACCAATCACTCCAAATGGAAGATTCTGCAACAAAAATTGTTCTGGAACCATCTTCCACAGAGGGAGTTGAAGAGGATGGTCAACACAACATTCATAACAATCATGACATACATGATGAACATGATGAGAATGAAGAGGAACCTACTGTGCCCCGTAGGTCATCAAGAATCCGTCAAGCTACTGAGTTTTACGGAGAACTTGTGAATGCAATCACCTCATATGAGTCTGACGAACCTACGGTCTACAAATAAGCTATGGAAGGACCCGAGTCCGAGAAATGGCTGGAAGCCATGAGATCCGAAATAGACTACATATATCAACAAAGTATGGAATATGGTAGATTGACGAGGATCGGCCTCGGCAAATTCTAGGGTTAGGTACCCTAGGTTTCGTGTAGAAGGAAGGAGAGCGACGTGGCCTGCATGTTGGTAGGATTCGGAGGTGACAAGCGACACATGGCGCACAATTTACCCAGCTTCAGCCCCCCGGAGGGAAAACCCTACATGCTGCTTGTCTGATCTTGTATTGATGATGATGTACACGGGTGCTATGAGGGATTTGGTGGAGAGAGATCTGTCTAGTTCTATGCGTGGGATCTTGAGTTGTGTGTTCAATTGTGTGTCATCTAGAGAGGTGCCCCTACCTCGCTTTATATAGATAGCCAGGTAGGGGTTTACATGAGTCCTAGTCGACTACAAGTAGGAGTCCTTGTCTTGCGCCTCAAGTCTTCGGCTTCATGTCGGTTTGTGAGTCTTCTAGTGGGCCGCCAGTCTTGATACGCGCCAGTTACCCTCACGGAGAGGAGTCGTGGGGTCACCCCCTCGTCATAGATATTCCCGAGTACCGAAAGGCCGTCGAGAATAAATGGATATTCAAGAAAAAGACTGACGCATACGGAAATGTTTCTGTCTATAAAGCTCGACTTGTCACGAAAGGGTTCGAACAAATTCAAGGATTTGACTACGAGGAGACATTCTCTCGTGTAGCGATGATAAAGTCTATTCGTATTTTACTAGCAATAGCTGACTACCATGATTACGAGATATGGTAGATGGACGTGAAAACCGCGTTCCTTAATGGTAACATTGAGGAAGAGTTGTATATGGTACAACCGTAAGGTTTCATTGATCCAAAGAATGCTGGTAAAGTGTGTAAGCTTCAACGGTCCATCTATGGATTGAAGCAAGCATCTCGGAGCTGGAACCTTCGATTTGATGAGGTCATCAAAGCGTTTGGATTTGTCCAAAATGTCGTAGAGTTTTGTGTCTATAAGAAACTGAATGGGAGCTCTGTAGCATTCCTTGTGTTGTATGTGGATGAATATTACTGATAGGGAACGATACAAAATTCTTAGGAGAAGTGAAGGAATACTCGAATGGACAATTTTCCATGAAGGACCTAGGTGAAGCTGCGTACATACTAGGCATTAAGATCTATAGAGATAGACCTAATCGCCTATTGGCCTTGAGTCAAAGAACTCATATTGATAAGATACTGAAGAGGTTCAGTATGGATAACTCCAAGAGAGGCCTCTTGTCAGCTATAAAAGGTGTTAAGTTAAGTGTGACTCAATGTCCAACAACAGCAAAGGAAAAGGAGGAAATGTCCTCAAAGCCCTATGCCTCAGCCATAGGTTCTATAATGTATGCTATGCTATGTATTCGGCCGGATTTTGCTCTGGCAATTAGTATGACTAATCTCTACCAGAGTAATCATGGAATGATTCATTGGACCGCAGTAAAGAACATCCTGAAATACCTACGAAGGACGAAGGATCTCTTTCTCGTTTATGGAGGATGTGAAGAGGAGTTGGCCGTAAAGGGTTACGTCGATGCTGGCCTTAACTCTGACACATATGACTCAAAATCCCAGTCGGGATATGTGTTCATGTTGAATGACGGCGCAATTAGATGGAGGAGCGGCAAGCAGTCAGTCGTTGCGCAATCTACTATGGAGTCGGAGTATATTGCCGCTTGCGAAGCGTCAAATGAAGCGTATTGGATGAAGAAGTTAGTGATCGATCTTGGTGTCTTTCCCAGCTGCACTGAACCTGTTGACATCTTCTGCGACAGCACGGGTGCCATTGCTAATTCGAAGGAACCAAGAAATCACTCTACAACCAAGCATATTCTCCAACACTTCCATGTGACGAGGGACTACGTCAGGGATGGCCATACTAGGATTCACAAAATACATACAGATCTGAACGTAGCAGATCCAATGACTAAACCTCTTCCACAAAGCAAGTTTGAAGACCACCGAGAGACTATAGGTGTTAGATACATGCCGGATGTAAACTAGTGTAATTTGTACTCTAGTGCAAGTGGGAGATTGTTGGATATGTGCCCTAGAGGCAAATTATTAAAGATATTTGTCACATATTTTTTTTGTTCATAATACGTTTTATACTATGCTAGAACTGTATTACTCAGAAACACTAATACTATTCTAGTATAAAACCCGTCCCTAGTTATACTCAGGTGTACTAGCTCATTGGGCAATCGATGATCATGGTTTCCTGATCATGAGGTACGAACCGCCTATTGACAATGAGGTCATATCATTACGAGAATGATGTGATGGACACACACCCACCTAAAGCATTGCGATGTGATCAAGTCACATGGTTCGGCATTGCGATGACTTTGTAACATATGACTTAGTCCTTAGACCGTAATGATCATACGTAATTGGTATCTATGAGGAGACTTTGATTTGCATCCACCGCCTGACTAAAATATGATGGCTATAAAGGTGTACTTTGGGCATTCCGAAATAGATATGTTGATGATTATGCAAATAGATCAAAGCGGGATTTGTCAGTCCATGTGAAGGACAAGTACTTTGGGCCCACTCGGTGATATTGCATCAATAGCTTACAAGCAAGTGACTAGGTCACAAGAGATGTAATAGGCATGGACGATTAAACTTGTTTGTTAAGAACGAGATGTGAACCTGGTATAAGGATACCAATGGTCAAACCTCGGAGAAACAAAGTACCGCTAGACAAAGGAATCATGTCTTATCGTTAACGTTTTCCAAAAGCGATTAAAGTTCATTCGATGGAAGCGCATGGACTATCAAGGATTGTAACCATGCCCAATTGATTAGACATTGATCGAGAAGAGTGTCTTGATCACGTCTGCTGTTTCCCGGACCGTAGGGTGTCACACTTAATGTTCAACCGATGCATTAGGATTGATTCGGGATCATCGGTGAAATAGGAGAGAAACACCGGAATAGTTCCAAGAGAGAACGGAAGATGTTCTGGGGATTTTGAAAGGTTGAAAATAAAGTTTAATTATATTTAATAATGTTTTATTATTTAATTATCTGAATTAAATATTAAATATATTTAATTTAATTAAAATAATGAAAAAATGGCTAATGGGCCAATTGGGGCCCATCAGGGGAGGAGGGGGTTCCCCCCTTGGGCTTGGCGCCAGGGGTGGGGCCCATCCCCCTTGGCCGGCGCACCTCCCCCCTTGGGAGTTTAGTCCCACACGGGGGGTGGGAGTTTAGTCCCACACGGGGGAGGGGAGGAGGATCACACCTCACTTGGCCTATATAAGGAGGGGTAGACCCCCCTTTTTCCAGACACAATTGAGTTTGTCTCTCTCTCTCTCTCTCTCTTTCTCCTACCTCAAGCGGACTCCCCTTGTTTGGAGTTTGCACCTGGTTGGGAGTTCTCCATCAAAGCACGCCGTCGCTCTACCGGAGTCGGGATCTGAATCCTTCTTCTTTCCGCTGCTCGCCTGGTTCGGATCCCGGAGGGAACATCGATTGCACTGTACATGTGTAACTGATATGTCCCAAACGTATCTATATTTTCTTCTTCCTCCATGCATGTTTTGGGTGATATTGCTATACTTTTGATGCACTTTCATACACTTTTGATCATATTTGGACTAACCTATTAACTCATTGCACCCGAGTGCCAGTTTCTGTTTTCTGCTGTGTTTGTATTTCAGGTTTTCCCATTACTAAGTGCCAGAACAATTCCGGGAAAAATATATAAAAAATCAGCGTCACAGAAGCTTCTAGATGCCCGAAGGGGGGCTGGGGGGGGGACCAGCTGGTGCCTAGGCGGCCAGGGGGCACGACCCCGCCCTAGGCCGCTCCAGGGGGCTGCCTGGACCGCTTGGTCCACCCCTGGCTGCCCCCTTCGCCTATATTTACCTCTTGTCCTGAAACCCCCGAGGACACAACCCTTTTTCGCGATCTCCCCTCTGTTCTGCTGCCGTCGCGCTTCCAAGATCGGGGCTGCCAGGAGACCCTGTCCCGGCACCCTGCCGGAGGGAGGATTGACCTCCGGGAACTTCTCCACCACCATTGACGATTCCCGGATGAGCCGTTAGTAGTCCACCTAGGACCATGGGTCCATGATCAGTAGCTATGTGATGTCTTCTCTCCACCTTTGCTCTTCATTGATTAGACCTTGTGAGCTGCCCTACATGATCAAGGCACATATGTAAGTCTTTCTGCTGTTTATATGTTCAGTTTGCTGGGATATGATGGATTATGAGATTATGTTCAGATTGTGATGAGTAATATATTTGGTTCTTATCCTTTTATATTTTTGTTCTTGGGTAATCCTTGCATGTTCTCCGTTGCTGTTTATTGCTTTGGACAAGTGGTAGGTAGAAACTCTAAGAGGGAGCGTTATGCATGATTGTGGGTTCATGCCCCCTGATGACTAGCTTGAGTACCAGAAACATGTGTCTAGGGGATGTGCTGTTGCCACAAGGGGGAAAACAACGGTGCTTGTACTCGCGGGGTGCAAGGATTGTTTACTTTATGCAAAGTTCTTTTAATTCAATTGTCTGTTGCTTTGGGTCTACACTTTGGGTGGGGCTCTCAACTTAATACCAGCGAGATATTCTGGATAGATATCTCAAGGTGGATGATTAGTGAGTAGATGCAGATGGATTTTGGTCTACTTGTCTTGGCGTACTTCCCATGCTTTTGGGCCTCTTCCTTTATTTTGTAGCATAGTTAGCATTGTGGTGCGTTTTTAATTCTGTCAATTGCCCAACTGTAATTTGTTCACCTCGCATAGCTGTTTATAGTCTTTAGGGAGAGAGACATCACTAGTGAACTTCATGGGACCCCTATCCATATTTCCATCACCGTTTACACCCTCAATTTACTTTCTGTTTTACTTTCGTTGCATTTATCACTACTATCTACCCTTCCGTTTGACCCTTTGTAAACAACAACGCCGGAGAGATTGACAACGTCTCTATACTCGTTGGGAGCAAATTTATCTGTTGTTGTGTGCAGGTCCACGTCAACTCTCGCGCTATCAATTTCTAGCGCCGTTGTCACCTAATTTTTGCCGTAGGATTCCTACTGGAGACATAAACCTCGGTATCTTTACTGAGGGAAACTTGCTGTTGTGCTACATCTCAACCTTCCACTTGGGCTAACCAACGAGGGGCGAGAAGCCATCAACACAATTTCTGGCGCCGTTGCCAGGGACTCCGCTCTTCAAGATAGGGGAGTTGCACACTATCTTTTATCTTTGCTTTATAGTTTTGTTAGTTTACCTTTCAATTTTTATCCCAGTGTCTTATATGAAAAACCAAAAAAATAGTTGCTACCTTTTATCTTTGTCTTTGTCTGCCTACTGATGCTATCTTTACCATCGGTGTGGAACCACCCAAATATGGTAGGATGGACATGTTTCACTTGGATCGCCTTCGATCAATTTGTGCTCGCACTAAAAACCCAATCGACTTGGTTGAGGGAAAATCATTGGATGAGGACGCTCATTATACGCGACACCGCTTATCTCAGAAAGGAAAACACTTATGGGAGCAAATACAAGTTTCTTATTGCTATGCTGAGTGTTTATGCCACATTTATGATTTTACTTGTTGTTCTAATGTAGATCGTAAACACCTTCCTATCACATTTGAGTTTAATGAAAATGAGATCCTATCTTCTTATGCTAAAGGTGTTTATGATTACTTTGTAAGTGCATCTAGTGCCCCCTTTTAGGTTTTGGAGTATTTGATGACAAAACGGTTGAGTGACTAATGTGTTTGTGAGTATACACAGGAAAACAGTCCCTGAGGATGAGGTTAACCACCGTTGTTGACCCCCCAAAATGTTGAGGAACATTGGAGAAATTGTTGTGTTTCCTGAAGAATGAAGTTGCGCGAAATCCTGAGGAATCAGGATCCTGAAGCGTTCGGTTGAAGCTGAAGCTGAGGATGATCCTGAGGACGTTCGCGCTGAAGACGAAGTTGAAGCGTAGTCTTCGCTAAGATTTTTTTATACTTCTTGAGTCGTAGGAAAACACCGCACTGTTGGAGGGGTTGAGGAAAATGAGTTTTGTATTTCTGAGGAAGTGCTCAATTAGAAATCCTGAAGAAAAACCCTGAGGAAATCTCCTGCAGTAGAAGTTCAGTCCTCGGATGTCTGAGACGTTGTTCTTCAGGACACTGAGGTAACTAACTTCGGTTGAGGAGTCGGAAGATCGTTAGTGCGATTCTTCTGAAGAATGTGAAGAGAGAGAATAGTTTGACCGTGCCACGTGTTGCGTGGTGAGAGGCTAGAACCTGTCTAGCAACGGTCATATCCGAGGGCACGAGAGTAATTGCGTGCATGGGCATTTATGTCCTTTCACCTCGGGTTGCTCCGCGGCTATAAATAGCCACCCCCAGCCCCATTATTGGGTTGGCTGCTCCGAGAGAAAAACTGACACTTGTCATTTGAGAGCAACCCACCTCTGAGGACATTGAAGAACCTAAGTGAGGAAAACCACCAGCCTGAGTAGTTGAGCATTTCTGAGGAAGTCGGTTTGAGTGATCCGAAGCTTTTTACTCTTGAAGACTGTGATATTCCAGCCGGTGTAGAAGTCTTCAGTCTGAGGAAGTCAAGATGCAATTGTGACTTCCCGGAGTGACTGAGTCTGTGAAGGTTTCGGGAGTCTACCTTGAAGACTCACCTCAGTTATTGGACGGAGTCTGAGGACTCTAGTTCAAGGAGAATAAGGTGAAGACTATGTCTTCTGAGTTCAATCTCAGCCTCTCCAACCAGACGTAGAGTTGTCACAGCAACTTGAACTGGTTCATCAAGTTTTCGTCTTCAGTGTCCCGGTGCTATTTCTTCAACCTCAGTTATTCTGTTTATGCATTGATGACTTATCCTGATGCTTTACTTTATGAGTTCACTCTGCACCGTTTCCTCAGTTTGTGCCTTAATTTTACCTTAGCTGTGCAATAGGTTGTTTTTACATTCACGTCATTGCTATTGTACTCCGTGTGTTCTTCCTCAGGTTTCAACTTCCTCAATTTCGCATTGCCTCAGTCCTGAGGAACTAGAAATTTCTCGTGATTTTTTAAAATCTCCCATTCACCCCCCTCTGGTCGACATATTGCACTTTCATACTTTGATGTTGAAAAGAATGAAGAGTTTGTTGCCTTGAAGGGTGCTTATGAGATTTCTTATTTGACTAAAAATTATTACGATACTATTCACAAGTCTGAAAATTTTGCAGTGCTTCAATATTGCTTTGAGAATTATGTTTGCAATGACTATATTAAGGATTTTAAAAATAAAATGTTTGCTGCCCAAGAAGAGGCTAATTATTCCTATGATGAGGAATCCTATGATTCCGAGGACTCACTTGAAACATCCCTTTCTGATAAACTTGATATTTGCTTTGTTGATGACAATGATGCCACTTTGGATGATGCTTACGAAGATGAACTTTCTATAGTTCCTTATGTTAATCATGAAATTGTTGCTATTGCACCCATACTTGATTGTCCTATTATCCTTTTGAAACCTCCAACTCATATTCCGGAGAATTTTGCTCTTATCAAGGCTCAATGTGATGGGTTGCATTTATCTTATGATCCTAAAGACCGTGTTGAAAACTATACACGTGTGCTTATAGGTCATGAACAACATGATTTATGTGATAGTTATATTCTTTACGTTGTTCATGATAATATTGAAAATTATTTTGAGAGACGGAAGTTTGGTTGTAGAAACTTCCATATTACTAAAACTCCTCTCTTTATGTTGAAAGTTTTGAAGTTGTTCTTTTTCCACCTTCCTATGCATGTCACTTTGTGCTTCTTTAATTTATTTTCTTATAAGATTCTTATGCATAGGAAGTGGGTTAGGCTTAACTGTGTTTCGTATTTGCTTCTTGATGCTCTCTTTTGCTTCAAATACTTTTTCTTATGACAACACCTTTTATAATCTTCATGCCTAGCTAAAAGGCATAAAAGAAAGCGCTTGTTGGGAGGTGATACGTCTCAAACATTTCGATAATTTCTGCTCGCTCCATGCTTGTTTTGTGTGATATTGCTATGATCTAGATACACTTTCATATATTTTTGATCATATTTGGACTAACTTACTAACTCAGTACACCCCAGTGCCAGTTCTTGTTTTCTGCTGTTTTTCTATTTCAGTTTTCCCCCATATAAAAAGTGCTCCAAAAATCCGGGGAAAATCAGATAAAAAATCAGCGTGTCGGAAGACTCCAGAAGCCCGAAGGAGGGCCAGGGGCCCACCACCAGGCACCAAGGCGGCCACCTAGGCCCGTGGTGGCCCCTGGCTGCTCCCCTTCGCCTATTTATTCTCCATCACGGGAAACTTCCGAGGACAGAACCCTATTTCACAAATTCTCCTCTGTTTCACCGCCGCCGCGCTTCCAAGAACGGGAGCACCGTCAAGACCCTTCCCGGCACCCTGCCAGAGGGAAGATCGACCTCTGGGAGCTTCCCCTCCACCATGGACGCTTCCAGGATGTGCCGTGAGTAGTCTACCTTGGACCATGGGTCCGTGATCAGTAGCTATGTGATGTTCTCCTCTCCTCTTTGTTCTTCATGATTTAGACCTCGTGAGCTTCCCTACATGATCGAGGAACTTATGTAGTTCTTCTGCTGTTGCTATGCTGAGTTTGATGGGATCTGATGGATTATGAGATTATGTTCAGATCATGATAGAGTAATATATTTGGTTTTGATCTCTTATATTTTCGTTCCTAAGTAATTCTTGCATGTTCTCCGTTGCTGTTTATTGCTTTTGCCAAGTGGTAGGTAGTAACTCCAAGAGGGAACGTTATGCTCGATTGTGGGTACATGCCCCCTGATGACACGCTTGAGTGACAGAAACATGAGTCTAGGGGATGTGCTGTGGCCACAAGGGGGAAAACAACGGTGCTTGTAACCGCGGTTGCAAGGATTGTTTACTTTACGCAAAGTTCTTTTAATGCAGTTGTGTGTTGCTTTGGGTTTACACTTTGGGTGGGGATCGTAACTTAATACCAGCGAGATATTCTGGATAGATATCTCAAGGTGGATGATTAGTAGTAGATGCAGATGGATTTTGGTCTACTTATTTTGGCGTACTGCCCATGCTTATGAGCCTCTTCCTTTCTTTTGTAGCATAGTTAGCATTGCGGTGCGTTTATAATCCTATCAATTGCCCATTTGTAATTTGTTTACCTCTCATAGCAGTTTTATCGTCTTTTGGGAGAGAGACATCACTAGTGAACATCACGGGACCCCGCTCTATATTCTCATCACTATTTACAAGCTCATTTATTTTCTCGTATTTAATTTCAGCTGCCATTATCATTATCATTATCATTATCCCTTGTGTGTTTGACCCTTTGTAAACAACAAGACCAGAGAGATTGACAACCTCTCTGAACTTAGTTGTGAGCAAAGTTAATTGTATTGTGTGCAGGTCCACGTCAGTTGCGCCACTGACACCTACTTATCATCGCCTTAGTCCTACGGGAGACAAACCCTATCCTCTACATAGGGGAAATTTGCTGCTATCCTACATATCACCTTCCACTTGGGGTAACCAACGAAGGGCGAGAAGCCATTACCACTTCGACGCCATCAAGCAAATTTCTGGCGCCATTGCCGGGGACTCCGAGTGATAAGATAGGGGAGCTATCCACTATCCTTTACCTTTACTTTTTAGTCTTGTTAGTTTACCTTTCTGTTTTTATCTTTGTGTCTTATATAAAAAATTACAAAAAAATCTGCCGCACTTGCTGCTATTATGGGTTCCACTGAAAACACCAAGTTGTGTGACTTCACTAGTCACAACAACAAAGACTTTATCTGCACTCCTATTGCCACACCTGCCACTTCAGCTACCTCTTATGAAATTAAACCTGCTTTACTGAACCTTGTTATGAGAGATCAGTTCTCTGGTGCTGGAGATGATGCTGCTTTACACTTGAATAATTTTGTTGAATTATGTGATATGCAAAAGGATAAAGAAGTAGAAGCTGATGTTGTTAAGCTCAAGATTTTTTCCTTTATCTTTGAGGGACGAAGCTAAAATCTGGTTTCAATCTTTGCCTAGGAATAACATAGATTCTTGGGATAAGTGCAAAGATGCTTTTATTGGGAAGTACTACCCACCTGCTAAAATTATCCAATTGAGGAGTAACATTATGAATTTTAGGCAATTGGATAATGAACACGTTGCCCAAGCTTGGGAACGTATGAAATATCTTGTGAAGAAATGCCCTACACATGGTTTGACTACCTGGATGGTTATCCAGACTTTTTATGCAGGCTTGAACTTTACCTCACAGAACCTGTTAGATTCGGCCGTGGGAGGAACCTTTATGTCAACCACACTCGGTGCTGCTCCCAAAGTCCTTAATGATATAATGACCAACTATTCCCAATGGCACACCGAACGCGCTCCAACAGGTAGGAAGGTAAATTCTGTCGAGGAAATTACCTCCCTAAATAATAAGCTTGATTTAATTATGTCTCTACTTACCAAGCAACCCTCTATTGTTCCTCATGATGTTCCTTTAAATTCTTTGGTTGCTCAAGAACAAGTAGATGTGAACTTCATTGCTATAAACAACTTTAATAATAATGCTTATAGGGGCAACTTTGCTAGTAATCCTAGACCGTTTCCATCCACTTATGGGAACAACAACACTTACCCTAGAAACAAGAACCCCACTTCTGAATTAGAAAACATGCTTAGAGACTTTATCACTACCCAAAAATCCTTCAACAAGAATGTGGAAGAAAAGCTAGCTAAATTAGATAATCTTTGTTTGAAGGTAGATAACTTAGCCCTTGATGTTGAGATGTTAAAAATTAGAACCTCTCCCCTTGAGGAGAGCAAGGCCACTCCTATTAATGCTATCCAATTACAAATTAATGAAAATATTAGGATGATGGCTAAACTTAAAGAAAGATGGGCTAGAGAAAAAGAGGAAGATGATAGAATTAAGAGCCTTCCTACACACCACATAGTTGCAACTATCCAAATTGTTGAGGACACCGAAACTATTAGCACCCAATGCACTCCTGGTCCCATTGGTCCTATTAATGGTGATACTAATACCTCAATCGTAGAAGAAGAAACTCCTATGAACATAGAGATTTTCAAGCAAGTGAGCCTAGATGACACTAGTAATACCTTTGATAGTAGTGATATTGATTTTGATAGTTGCACCCTCTCAGAATTTATCAGCTTGCTACACAAAATGTCTAGAGACCCCCACACTAGCACTCTCAATCTTGCCTTCACAGAGCATATCACAATTGCTCTCATCAAAGCCAGGGAGGAGAAGCTTAGGATAGAAGCCTCCATACCTAGGAAGATAGATGATGGTTGGGACCCTATGATCAAAATCAAATTAAATAACTTCTCTTGCTATGCTTTATGTGATGTTGGAGCTAGTACCTCCGTCATGCCCAAAAGAATGTATGATATATTTGAATTGAAACCTTTTGATTCTTGTTCTTTTGGTGTTCGTCTTGTAGATTCTTACGTAAATAAACCTTTGGGGAAGATCGACGATGTTCTTATCATTGTCAATGACAACTATGTTCCCGTCGATTTCATTATTATAGATATAGAGTGTAAACATTTATGTCCAATTATTTTGGGACGTCCTTCTCTCCGCACCATTGGTGCAATCATTGACATGAAAGAGGGGAATTCAAAATTTCAATTCCCTCTCAAAAATGGGATGGAACACTTCCCTTGAAAGAAAATCAAGTTACCTTTTGAGTCCGTTACACGGGCTAGCTATTCTCTTTCTCTTGATAAAACTTGATTCTTCTTTTGCCTTATGCCTAGCTTAAAGGCGTAAAAGAAAGCGCTTGTTGGGAGGCAACCCAAGATGTTTTTACTTCTGTTTTTAGTGGTCTTGATGATTGTTACTACTGTAGCAACATCATTGTATCTTTATTTTTAAGCTTTGTGCCAAGTTATAGCCTCATATGACAAGGGAAGTGAAAGTCGTGACATGCTGTCCATAAAACAGATTCTCTCCTCGTGACGAAAAAATTCGAAACAAATCACCAGTTCATCTTTTTGAGCTGATTTTTTTACACAGCGTTTTGTATACAATCACAGAACTTTCGTATGTTTTGAGTTTTTTGATTTGAGTTCCAGAAGTACCCCTGAAAAATTCTTTAGTACCTGCTGTTCTGTTTTTCACAGATTCTGCCACGTTTTGTCTCTCCTAACTTTTGCAAACCTTAAGCTTGAATTTTCTTTGAAAAAACCTTTTTGCAATCTTGAGAAACAGTATCTCTTCAAGAATATCGTTATATCCAGTGGGAAAAAATATTTATTAAGGGTACTAACCTCTCTAATCAGCTTATGATGAGTTATGTATGAAGGGAGTTTTCAAGTGTGCGATGGAAGATGATGAAAGAAGATTCGGGAGTGTCAAGCGCTCAAGCTTGGGGATGCCCCCATGCATCCCCAAAAAATATTCAAGGAGACTCAAGCGTCTAAGCTTGGGGATGCCCCCGTGCATCCCCTTCTCCATCAACAATCATCAGTTCGTCCTTCGTCTCACTATATTTTTATCACTTCATGCGTTATGTGCTATGCTTGGAGAGTCTCGCTCTTAGTTTTTTTTTTAGTTTTCTTTAGCTTTGCTTGCTGTTCATAACAAGTTAGATCCCGTCTTACTTTGTGTGGGAGAGAAACATGCTCCACCTTCAAAATCTAGAACACATCATAGGATTCTTCATGCCTATCTTTTTGCTGTTGTGTGTTCTTTATCTTTTCGTAGCTATTGTAGTGTTTAGTTTTAGTCTTAGTTTGTCATTAGCAAGAGACTTAGATTTTTTTAGTTTGTTGCTGGAACTCTCTTTAGTTTTCATGTTTATCTTGTTAAGAGAGTTGGTTGTTGCACTGAGTTGTGTCTTGTCTTGAGATTAGGTAATTGAGGTTGCTATTTAATTTTAGTAGTAACTTGCAATAGTTTTGAGGTATTGATGTGAGTAATGTTTGAACTTTTGGTGTCAAGAGCTCTAGCCTATTAGTGATAGGTGTCGTATTTTGGGAAATCCGTGTTTATTTTTAAAACCTACAAAACTAGTTGATAACTCTAGCTACTAGATGGATCGCTAATCTTTGGAGGGATTGAATATTAGAGTACACTCACGTACCATGAGTCGAGGATGCGCAAGGATAACCAAACCCCCATACACTCCTCCTCGGGGTAGTTGTACCTTTGTGAACCTCCTTATTAGATTGAGAGTTACCGATAATAAGTGCATGAGTTCTTTGGACTAATGTGAGTATTGAAAGTTGACACTTCCACCTCCTCATATTTGTAGCCTGTCCTGTGCCGTGCATTGCCTCCTTCTCACTCCGAGAGTTGGCGTCCACCTTCGCTGGTACATCCAAACCCTTGGCATGATACGCTCTGTCATCCTAAACCTCCTTATATCTTTCCTCAAAACAACCACCATACCTACCTATCAAGGCATTTCCAAAGCCTATCCGAGATATATTGCCATGCAACATCCACCTCTTCATGACTTGATCTTCATGTCATACATGTTCCTGCTACACTGGCAGCGGCATACATTGCATACATCATGATAGCTACATCTTATTTATGATTTGAGTACCTTGTAAAGTGTGAAAGATCTTCTATACCCTCTTGTAAATTAGAGTGTTGCCCTTAAGTGAGGAAAAGATCCCAAAGTGGACAAAACAAAAGATCCCAAAGAGGACAAATGAGAGTTAAATAGAAAGAGCCATTGAGGCCACCAAAAAAATACAAAAAATAGAAAAAAGAGAAAAAAAGAAATAAAAAGAGAGAATGGGGCAACACTACTATCCTTTTGAAAGATCCACACTAGTACTCCCTCTTATCCTTGTACTCCGTAGAGATGATCATGCATATAGCTATGTGGGGACCTTCACACTATGGAACTTGGCTTGCATATTCCAAGGATGAGCCTCCTCAAAAGAGCTCTAGGTCTTCATGAGCGAGCAAGTTAGATGCATCCCCACTAGTTCCATTGGAGAGATTTTTAGCTCATATGTGCATCCGTTGCATGGCAATCCCTACTCCTCACATCATATCTATCATTTGGCATTCTTGCCTATGATTGTCCTCATTGATGCGAGCCCTTCTCACCCTTTTTGTCTTCCTCCTCCACCATATTTCTCTCTTTGCCATCCTAAGTGTCAACTCTCGTGCTTACGCTCATCCATTGCATGAGTGCTCAAAATATCGAAAAGGAGTGGATCAAATTGACTTGTACCTGGCTAGTGGTCTGGGGACGAGTCAAGATAAGATTCCAAAGAAGCTCCAAGTGTGAAACTTTAGTAGATTGAGTTCTCAACAAAAACACTTTTCCTTCTCATATTCCCTATCCCTCTTCTTGCACGAAACACCATTTGGAGACATTCGAGTCACGGACAACGAGAGCTCTTGCACCTAATGTTCTTTCGTCGCTTGTTTCAATGCTAATATAGACTCTTGCATGCTATGACTTGAATTGAATTACATACCTTGATTGCTTTACTTTTCAAAGTTCTTATATGGTTGCTAGCATGTCACCACAGAAATTATGCCTGTTATCATTTACCTACTCGAGGACGAGCAGGAATTAAGCTTGGGGATGTTGATACGTCTCAAACGTAATGATAATTTCTGCTTGCTCCATGCATGTTTTGTGTGATATTGCTATGATCTAGGTACACTTTCATACATTTTTGATCATATTTGGAATAACCTACTAACTTAGTGCACCCCAGTGCCAGTTCCTGTTTTCTGCTGTTTTTCTATTTCAGTTTTCCCCCATATAAAAAGTGCTCCAAAAATCTGGGAAAAATCAGATAAAAAATCAGCGTGTTGGAAGACTCCAGAATCCTGAAGGAGGGACAGGGCCCCACCACCAGGCACCCAAGAGGCCACCTGGCGCGGCCAGGGGCCTGGCCGCGCCAGGGGGCGCGTGGGCCCCTGGTGCCCCCTGGCTTCCCCACTTCACCTATTTATTATCCATCACGGGAAACTTCCGAGGACAGAACCTTATTTCGCAAATTCTCCTCTGTTCCGCCGTCGCCGCGCTTCCAAGATCAGGAGCACCGTCAGGACCCTTCCTGGCACCCTTCCGGAGGGAGGATCGACCTCCGGGAGCTTCTCCTCCACCATGGACGCTTCCAAGGGTTCGTGATCAGTAGCTATGTGATGTTCTCCTCCCCTCTTTGTTCTTCATGGTTTAGACCTCGTGAGCTGCCCTACCCGATCGAGTCACTTATGTAATTCTTCTGCTGTTGCTATGCTGAGTTTGATGGGATCTGATGGACTATGAGATTATGATCAAATCATGATAGAGTAATATATTTGGTTTTGATCTCTTATATTTTCGTTCCTAAGTAATTCTTGCATCTTCTCCATTGCTGTTTACTGCTTTGGCCAAGTGGTACGTAGTAACTCCAAGAGGGAACATTATGCTCGATTGTGGGTACATGCCTCCTGATGACACGCTTGAGTGACAGAAACATGAGTCTAGGGGATGTGCTATGGCCACAAGGGGGAAAACAACGGTGCTTGTAACCGCGCTTGCAAGGATTGTTTACTTTACGCAAAGTTCTTTTAATGCAGTTGTCTGTTGCGTTGGATTTACACTTTGGGTGGGGCTCGTAACTTAATACCAGCGAGATGTTCTGGATAGATATCTCAAGGTGGATGATTAGTAGTAGATGCAGATGGATTTCGGTCTACTTATTTTGGCGTACTGCCCATGCTTATGAGCCTCTTCCTTTCTTTTGTAGCATAGTTAGCATTGCGGTGCATTTATAATCGTATCAATTGCCCATTTGTAATTTGTTTACCTCGCATAGCAGTTTTATCATCTTTTGGGAGAGAGACATCACTAGTGAACATCACGGGACCCCGGTCCATATTCTCATCACTATTTACAAGCTCATTTATTTTCTGGCATTTACTTTCAGCTGCCATTATCATTATCATTATACCTTGTGTGTTTGACCCTTTGTAAACAACAAGACCAGAGAGATTGACAACCTCTCTGAACTTCGTTGGGAGCAAAGTTAATTGTATTGTGTGCAGGTCCACGTCAGTTGCGCCGCTGACACATACTTATCATCGCCGGAGTCCTACGGGAGACGAACCCTATCCTCTACATAGGGGAAATTTGCTGCTATCCTACATCTCACTTTCCACTTGGGGTAACCAACGAAGGGCGAAAAGCCATTACCTCTTCCACGCCATCAGGAGGCAACCGAAGAAGTTTTTACTTTCAGTTTTAGTGGTCTTGATGATTGTTACTACTGTAGCAACATCATTGTATCTTTATTTTCAAGCTTTGTGCCAAGCTTAGCCTTTGATTGCAAGAAAGTTCAAAAGTTGTGACGTGTTGTCCAGAAAACAGATTCTGTCCCTTGACAAACAAAATCGGCCAAAATCACCAGATCATCTTTTTGATCTGAATGTTTTTGATAGCATGCTCTATACAATTAGCTTTCGTGCATTTTTTCTGAGTTTTTTGATTTGAGTTACAGAAGTACCCCAAAAAAAATTATTTACTACCTGCTGGTCTGTTATTCACAGATTCTGCCCTGTTTTGCCTTTTCCCAGTTTTGCAAATCTTGAGCTATTTTTTCTTTGCAAAAACTTTTTGGGAATCTTGAGAAGCAGTAGCTCTTCAAGATTATCTTGATTTCCAGTAGAGGAAATATGTTTTATTATGGGTAGTAACCTCTCTAATCAACTTATGATGAGTTATGTATGAAGGGAGTTTTCAAGTGTGCGAGGGAAGACGATGAAAGAAGATCCGGGAGTGTCAAACGCTCAAGATTGGGGATGCCCCCATGCACCCCCAAGAAATATCAAAGGAGACTCAAGCATCTAAGCTTGGGGATGCCCTTGTGCATCCCCTTCTCCATCGACAATTATCAGTTCGTCCTTCGTTCCACTATATTTTTATCACTTCATGCGTTATGTGCTGTGCTTGGAGCGTCTTGCTCTTTACTTTTTAGTTTTCTTTAGCTTTGTTTGCTGTTCATAACAAGTTAGAACCCATATTTCTTTGTGTGCACTTTAACTAGAACACATCATAGGATTTTCGTTCGTATCTTTCTTTCTGTGTGTGTTCTTTATCTTTTCGTAGCTGCTGTCATGCTTAGATCTTAGTTTTCATGCATATTTTTTAAGAGATTTTGTTTAGTTTGTTGCTGGAACTCTCTTGAGTTTTCATGTTTATCTTGTTTAGAGAGTTGGCCTGTTGCGCTGAGTTGTGTGTCTTGACTTGAAGTAGGTAATTGAGGTTGCTATTCAATTGTAGTAGTAACTTGCAATAGTTTTGAGGTATTGTTTTGAGTAATGTTTGAACTTTTGGTGTGAAGAGCTTTAGCCTATTAGTGATAGATGTCATATTTTGGGCAATCTGTGTTTATTTTCGAAAAAATAAAAAATGCTAGTTGAGAACTCTAGCTACTAGATGGATCACTAATCTTTGGACGGATCGGATATTAGAGTACACTCATGTACCATGAGTCGAGGATGCGCAAGGATAACCAAACCCCCATACACTCCTCCTCGGTGTATTTGTCTCTTTGTGAACCTCCTGATTAGATTGAGAGTTACCGATAATAAGTGCATGAGTTCTTCGGACTAATGTGAGTATTCGAAAGTTGACACTTCCACCCACCTATACTTTTTCTAGCCTCTTCGGTACCGTGCATTGCCCTTTCTCACCTCGAGAGTTGGCGCATACTTCGCCGGTGCATCCAAATCCTTGGCACGATACGCTCTGTCATCATAAACCTCCTTATATCTTTCCTCAAAACAGCCACCATACCTACCTACAAGGCATTTCCATAGCCTTTCCGAGATACATTGCCATGCAACATCCACCTTCTCATGACTTGATCTTCATGTCATACATGCTTTTGCTTGATCAATGAGTCGCATGCTAGTTGGGCCTTGCCCTAATCATTGCTAGATGACACACTAGTATCATTGCATATCCTGCTACACTGGTAGAGGCATACATTTGCATATATCATGATAGCTTCATCTTCTTATGCTCAGTACTTTTGTAAAGTGTGAAATATCTTCTATACTTCTTATAATATATAGAGTGTTGCCCCTAAAGTGAGGAAAAGATCCCAAATAGGTAATATTAAAAGATCCCAAAGAGGACAAATGAGAGATAAATAGAAAGAGCCATTGAGGCCACCAAAAAAATACAAAAAATAGAAAAGAGAGAAAAAAGAAAATAAAAAGGGAGAAGGGGCACACTACTTTTCCTTTTGAGAGATCCACACTCGCACTCCCTCTTATATATTGTACTCCATAGATATCATCATACATGCATATAGCTATGTGGGGACCTTTACACAATGACGAGCCTCCTAAAATGAGCTCTAGGTCTTCTTGAGCAATTAAGTTGGATGCACTTCCACTAGTTCCATTGGAGAGGTTTCCATAGCTCTTATGTTCATCCGTTGCATGGCAATCCCTACTCCTCACATCATATCTATCATTTGGCTTTCTCTCGCCTATGATTGTCCTCATTGATGTGAGCCTTTCACACCTTTTTTTGTCTTCCTCCACCATCTCTCTCTTTGCCATCCTAAGTGTCAACTTTCTTGCTTACGCTCATCCATTGCATGAGTGCTCAAAATATCGAAAGGGAGTGGATCAGTTTGAGTTGTACCTGGCTAGTGGTATGGGGACGATTCAAGATAAGATTCCAAAGAAGACTAAGTGTGAAACTTTAGTAGATTGAGTTCTCAATTAAAATAAAAAGTATGTTTTTACTCTCTCGTATTCCGATCTCCCACTTCTTGCACGCAAACACCATTTGGAGACATTTGAGTCATGGACAGCGAGAGATCCTGCACCTTTATGTTCTTATGTTGCTTGTTTCAATGCTAATATAGACTCTTGCTTGTTATGACTTCAATTGAATTGCATATCTTACTTGCCTTACTTAAAAGTTATTTTATGGTTGGTAGCATGTCACCATAGAAATTATGCTTGTTATCATTTACCTACTCGAGGACGAGCAGGAATTAAGCTTACGGATGTTCATACGTCCCAAATGTATCTATAATTTCTGCTTGCTCCATGCATGTTTTGGGTGATATTGCTATACTTTTGATGCACTTTCATACACTTTTGATCATATTTGGACTAACTATTAACTTAGTGCACCCAAGTGCTAGTTTCTGTTTTCTGCTGTTTTTATATTTCAGGTTTTCCCATTACTTAAAGTGCCAGAAAATTCCGGAAAATATATATAAAAAATCAGCGTCACGGAAGCTTCCAGATGCCCGTAGGGGGGCTAAGGGGGGGATCCACTTGGTGCCTAGGCGGCCAGGGGGCGCGACCCCGCCCTAGGCCGCGCCAGGGGGCCGCCTGGACCCCTGGTCCACCCCTAGCTTCCCCCTTCGCCTATATTTACCTCTCGTCCCAAAACCCCCAAGGACATAACCCTTTTTCGCGATCTCCCCTCTATTCGGCCACCGCCGCGCTTCGAAGATTAGGGCTGCCAGGAGACCCTGTCCCGGCACCCTGCCGGAGGGTGAATTGAACTCCGGGAGCTTCTCCACCACCATGGACGCTTCCCGGATGAGCCGTGAGTAGTCCGCCTTGGACGATGGGTCCATGATCAGTATCTATGTGATGTCTTCTCTCCACCTTTGCGCTTCATTGATTAGACCTTGTGAGCTGCCCTACATGATCAAGGCACATATGTAATTCTTGATGCTGTTTCTATGTTGACTTTGCTGGGATCTGATGGATTATGAGATTATGTTCAGATTGTGATGAGTAATATATTTGGTTCTTATCCTTTTATATTTTTGTTCTTGAGTAATTCTTGCATGTTATCCATTGCTGTTTATTGCTTTGGCCAAGTGGTAGGTAGAAAATCCAAGAGGGATCGTTATGCATGATTGTGGGTTCATGCCCCCTGATGACTAGCTTGAGTGACAGAAACATGAGTCTAGGGGATGTGCTGTTGCCACAAGGGGGAAAACAACGGTGCTTGTACTCGCACGTGCAAGCATTGTTTACTTTAAGCAAAGTTCTTTTAATGCAGTTGTCTGTTGCTTTGGGTATACACTTTGGGTGGGGCTCGCAACTTAATACCAGCGAGATGTTCTGGATAGATATCTCAAGGTGGATGATTAGTGAGTAGATGTAGATGGATTTTGGTCTACTTGTCTTGGCGTACTGCCCATGCTTTTGAGCCTCTTCCTTTCTTTTGTAGCATAGTTAGCATTGCGGTACGTTTTTAATCCTGTCAATTTCCCAGATGTAATTTGTTCACCTCTCATAGCTTTTTATCGTCTTTTGGGAGAGAGACATCACTAGTGAACTTCATGGGACCCCGGTCCATATTTCCATCACTGTTTACACCCTCAATTTACTTCCTGTTTTACTTTCGTTGCATTTATCACTACTATCTACCCTTGCGTTTGACCCTTTGTAAACAACAAGTCCGGAGAGAATTACAACCTCTCTGTACTTGTTGGGAGCAAAGGTATCTGTTGCTGTGTGCAGGTCCACGTCAACTCTCGCGCTATCAATTTCTAGCGACGTTGCCACCTACTTGTCACTGTCGGAGTCCTACGGGAGACATAAACCTCGGTATCTTCACTGAGGAAAACTTGCTGTTGTGCTACATCTCAGCCTTCCACTTGGGGTAACCAATGAGGAGCGAGAAGCCATCAGTAATCTCCTCAAGGCACTACACTCCTTGGTGCTATTTCATCGCTGGTGGTATTCTACATGACAGGGAGGTCGTAGGTTCAGAGTCTACGCCAAGCACGTTCATAGAACGTTTCCCTCTTTCGGTCTGGAAAGGTAGGAACACCAATTCCCTCTGTTACATTACATCGCCATAACATAGATCTTGGGTTCGTGCATCGGTTGGAAAAATTATTGTTTTCTACCCGTATCCCAACAACTAGTGGCATATTATGGTAAAAAGTGCCTTGATCCCACGAAGCATAGTATCATTGGTACAAAGTGGATTTTTTGCAACAAGCAAGATGAAGATGGTATTGTGGTAAGAAACAAATAACGACTGGTTGCACAAGGTTACACCCAAGTCGAAGGTATTGACTTCTGCGAAACTTATGCTCCAGTTGCTCGTCTCGAATCAATTCATGTCATGCTTGCTTTTGCAAATTTTAATGGTATTCTGCTATATCAAATGGATATCAAAAGTTCTTTTCTTAATGGTGAAATCGAGGAAGAAGTATATGTTATGCAACCTCTAGGTTTTGAAGACCCAAAGAACCCTGATATGGTGTACAGGTTACACAAAGCTCTCTATGGGTTATAACAAGCACCTCGAACACTGAAGGATTTCCTCCTGAAGAAAGGCTTCAAACCTGGAACAACTGACCCAACTCTTTTCACTCGCTCTTATAATGGTGATCTATTTGTGTGTAAAATATATGTTGATGATATTATCTTTGGCTTTACTAACCCTGATTTAGCGAAGAATTTGCCAAGATGATGTCGAAGAAATATGAAATGTCTATGATGGGTGAATTGAAGTTTTTCCTCGGACTTCAGATTCGTCAACAGAAGAATGGCACTTTCATTTATCAAGAGAAATATCTTAAAGATTGCCTGAAGAAGTTTGGTCTTACTGAATGCAAAACTATAATGACGCCTATGCCAACCAATGGCTTCCTGGATGCTGATGAGAAGGACAAACCCTTCGATCAGAAGAAGTATCGGTCTATGATTGGTTCTCTGTTATATCTATGTGCATCTAGACCTGCCAGTATGCTTTCAGTATGTATATATGCTCGTTTTCAGGAAAATCCAAAAGAATCACATCATATTGTTGTCAAGCGAATTCTTCGATATATTGCTCACACACCTTCCTTGGGACTATGGTATCCCAAGGGTTCTCAGTTTTATCTTATTGGCTATTCAGATTCAGACTAGGCTGGTGATCGTGTTGATAGGAAATCTACCTCAGGCACTTGTCATTTTCTTGGTAGATCTCTTGTGTGTTGGGCTTCCAAGAAGCAAAACTGTGTATCAATATCTACAGTTGAAGCCGAATACATTGCTGCTGACTCATGTTGTACTCAGATCCTTTGGCTTAAGCAGAGGCTGAAATATTATGGAATTCATGTGAAGAAAATTCCTCTCCTATGTTGTAACAACCCAGATTTCACAAAAATTAAATTTTTTTTTTCGTTGTGAATTTTTTGATTGTCTGATTTGTTTGCGGTGTTTGCATCCCTGATTTATCGATCGGCGATTATATTTCCCCCTCTTATCTCGTACCGGACGGAGACCGACCCTTGCCACCCTGACGCTCGACCTTTGCGACACCGGGTTTCACCCGATCACGTCGTGAAAACCGCACGAGACCAGCCGCAGCCAACGGAACGAAAAACCCCGTATAATAATTAAACGGGTTATTTTTATAGCGCACCGGAAAGTGTTCTCAGAACGGTTCCAGCGCGAGGTGAACGCCGCCGGCTCGACGCGCTGATCGCGCAGTTCGAAGTTTTACCCGAATCGGAGGTCCTGCGGACCCCCGGCAGTCAGAAACGTGAGCACCGCGCGCGCGAGAGAAAAACCGGGGATGTTTTTGCAAACTGCCAACCACCTGGGCTATATAAAGAACACCACACTCCCACCCATTTCTAGGGTTTCCCTAGCCACAAAATTGAAGCCACCCCCCTCCACTTTGCCCCAAAACACAGCAATTTTCGTCCAATTTTCTGCCCAATGAGTTCTGGACCTTCAGATCCGACGACCCTGGATGCGCCACGTCGCCCTGGCCTCTCTCCTCTCTCTCCTCACCAACCGCAGCCGCACCGTGGAGCCCGAGGGCGCCGCCGCCGGCGACCACGGCAGCCGCGCGCCCCCGCCAGGTCCTCTCCTCCTCGCCCCCTCTCCTTCCTCTCCTCCGTCTCCTCACCTCCTTCTCCCTCTCCCGCAGGTTGCCTCCGTCCATGGATGGCCACGGCCGCGCCGCGCCATGGCAGCCGGCTCGGGCTGAGCCTTGCTCGCCCCTGCGCCCTTCGACCTCACCGCGCCACCACGAGGCAGGGCAGCCACGGATCCGGCGAGGAGCCGCCCGGATCCGGCGCCCCTCCAGCCTCCAGCCGCCCTTCGTGCCACGCCGGACGGCGCCGCCGGCGCCCTCACCAGTCGGGAGGAGCAGCGCCTCTCCGAGCCGGCCATCTCCCCTGCCAGGCCAGCCGCGCCCACATGGGCCGGCCCAACTCCAGTGGCCCAAGCTAGCCGCCCGGCCTTCCAGCTCCAGATGGGCCGAGCCCAACTGGGTGAGGCCCATGCCCTTTTTTTCCCCTGTTGTTTTTCTTTTTTCAGATTTTGGCTAAGTCTTTGGTAAACTGTGTGCTGATTCAATTTTGCAACGTAATTTCCCGTTGATCCGTAGCTCCGATGAACGTGCCCCCAAAATGAAAGTTGCTTAGAATTGTGTGCACTTCAATTCATCTTTTGTGAGAATTTGAATTTGAGGTCATCTTGATTGTGTAATTGTGTGCTAAACAGGGCATCAGATCGTTAATTGCAACTGCTGCTGTTAAACTGTCTGAAAACTGTTGCTTGATTGAAACTTCAGGCGACGGTTTCTTCGCAACCGTACGTCGGAATTGAGTGATTCCTTTTGCGTTGCGTTAAGCATTGTTTCTACTTCAGTTTCATGCATTCACATGCCATAATTGCTTGCTGCATCATGATTGTATCTTGCTCCAAAGTAGCTACCCTGCTGTTAGTGTGCTGCTGTTTATATTTTGTTGCAACTTCGGTCGACGAGTGTGTCGCGACCGTTTATCGGAATTGAGTGATTCCAATTGCATATTGTTAAGGATCATGTCTACTTTCATTACATGTATTGCATTGTCATAATATGATTGCTGGTCATATAGTTATTGAGCTCCAAAGTTGCTATGCTGCTGTTTTTGACAGCCACCTCTGTTTTTCTCTAAGTCTGTAACGTTCCAATGCCATGTTTGCTTAATATCTTTTGATCCGTGATGCCTATTTGCATGATTCTTTTTGGCATGCCTTCCCTGTCATGTCTACTTTAGTTCCATATCATTTGTGAGCATGTTTGCATTGATTATCCTGTTTATGCATTGCTCTACAGTGTGCTTCCTGATGTTGGCAGATTGTGCCCGTAACTTGTTTTGCTTGTATCTTTTTAACCGTAACTCCGTTTGGGGTGTTCTTTATATGTAACTTGATTAGTTTTTCGTGTACTTTGTGTTTATGCTATTGTTTGCTGTTGTTAACCAACCTAAAATATGGTTTAGGACAGAACAGTACCAAATCTTTTAATCATCGTGCGGCACTTAGTGTTATGCCATGTTTAAGTTGTGCCTCACTTAAATTGACTAGCATAGATAGTTTACTTTGTGCTTCACCTCTTGTAATGTTTTTGTGCTATGCCATGATTGAGTGAGATGCCATGTTAACAACCTTTGTTGATCACCTGTAGCTAAATAACTTGAACCACCGTAAACGTGCGGTATTCGTCGTGTGTGACCGATACCTCACTTAAACTGTTAGTAACCGTTCTCGACGATAGATCCGTATCGCGTTGCCGTGTCGTGTGATGTCTTCTTGATCTTGTGTTGCCTCGTAGTAATAGAGTGCTTGCTCGTTGATTGCTTTCCAGTGTTTACCGTCTTGTGTGCTTCCGCGGGTACCTCTCGGAGACGTTGCGAGCGTGCGATCGACTACACCTTCGGAACCCGACTTATCAACAGGCAAGGACTATACATTACTTATGATCCACTCTATTTCAACCAGCGATTTTCATGCTAGTCTAGGTTAGGTTCGATGTTTGATCGTACCACATGTTTACAGCCTCTTTCAAACCGATACAACCATGTCCCTTCCCAGCAAACCTTGTACTGCTATGTTACTATTGCTCGTTGGTCAGCCCCTGCTTAGTATGCATGCTTATGATGCTACGATGTTACCCAGTTACTCCTTGGTTCGGGATATCACATTATTATATTGTTGTTGATGATATGATTATTATAATGTTGAATATATTCGACGAAGAATGGAAGGTCTAGGCTATCCCGCCCCGACGCTTTGTTCCATTCGAGTCACCTAGGATCCGAGTTCCGGGTATTGGTTTTAAGACTGAGCGTGCCTAACCGCGTGTGGGATTTTATGGGGTCCCCTTTTCTTACCTACCTAGCTTCAAGCATTTCTAGTGATGGCCCAAGCTGATTTACCATTTGAAACCGTGTGTGTGCTGGTCAGCTGCCAGTAGTTTTTAAACCAACCCGGACCAGTGAGGACATAGTTCCCTTGCTGGCCCATCATGACTGGCTGAGGACCCGGTTTCCCATGTGTGATTAACCGGCAATGCAAACCTGGATTCATACGGTAGAGACCGATTCGAGAGCGCGTCCGACTTTTGAGTTGGGTGTCGACTCACCGGGGGCCACCCGGATTTGTTCGTTGTTAGTTAGAGGGACTTGTCGTTTCGGATCTCTTGGAACTAAATCATAAAATGGTTTCCTGTGATGGGTAGCAACTGAGAGAGATGGACGTGCGTGCGGAGCCTTGTATGGGAAGTTGGTACACCCCTGCAGGGTTAAATCTTTTCGAGAAGCCGTGTCCACGGTTATGGACGACTTGAGACCTACTCCTTGTTCATAGACAACAACAACTGAATTAATCTTAATATAACTTGATCAACGTGTGTGTGTGCCTTGACTGCTTCTTCTTCGTCGGGATGCGAAGAGGAGGACAAGGATAGGATAGGTGTTATGTTTGCGTAAGTAGTTGATAGCAAGACTTGTTGGAGGCGATTCCTCATCGAATGCTTGGCTTCTTATCTTACTCTCTAGATCGTTAGCCACTTCATAAATGCTAGTGCGGCAGCAACCTCACCACTTACCCCTTCCTTGCCGTAAACTACTAGTTGTCCTAGAATGACGAGTGATGAAGTCCTTGCTGGGTCAGATGACCACTACAGTTGGATGCTGAGTACTTCTGTACTCATGATACTACCCCCAAACTCTTTTTAGGGTTCTTGATCGACAACAGGTATGGTGATCGACGTTTCACGTGGAGACTCGACGACGACTAGTTAGGCGGATCCCGGCGGAGGGCCTGGAACCGTGTGGTTATGGGATCGATGTTTTCTCTTTGCCAGTAGGCATTTGATTGTAGTCTGTACCCAGACATGTATCTTCCGCTGTTGTATTGTATTTGAGGCAGTTGTATGCCGATTGTATGAGATGTTGTATCCTTGTATCTGTAATGTTGTGATATCATGTTGGAAATCCGGGGCATATGGCTTGGTCATATGTCGCGGTGGGACCGATATGTGCTTCGTCCCCGGATCTGGATGGAAACATATAGATCTGGAACAGTACCGCATATCGGGCCTTAAAACTTGGTATCAGAGCCTTACCGACCGTAGGATCCCCTCTCTGGCCGAAGTCGAGTCTAGACAAAAACTATTTTGTAAGTTAGTTATCGGAGAGTAGGAATCTTTTTACTCCTTACCCTTGCTCTGGTCAGGACAAGTGTCGTAAGTATTTTATTCTCGCCTTATCCCCTTCAAACCCTAGGATCTCGATGAGTTTGGAGTATCGGAACCGTTACAATGCCTTGCTTGCAGCGTATTGTCTCGATTCCGACCTCAGGTTGGGAAGTCCTGTAGTACCTTTAGTTCTTCCGACACTGGGTAAACATCTTGGTCGTCTGTTGACTTCATTCCTCTTGTATAGTGTCCTCACTATTTGAGTGAGAATGCTTCCCTTGATCGTCTCGTTAACTGTCGTTCCTCCTCTTGACACCTGATGGTTTCGTTCTTCTGACGTTGCCACCTCTCTGCGGAAAATTTATCTCGACGGAAGTTCGACGTGGACATGGAGCAGAGTCCCTTGTTGGTGGTGTTGAAGATCGTCGTCTCTCTTCTTTTCCCCTTCCCCTCTCACCCGGATCGTCCAGGATCTCGGGACGAGATCCCTTGTTGGTGGTGTTGTATTGTAACAGCCCAGATTTCACAAAAATTAAAATTTTTGTTTTCGGTGTGAATTGTTTGATTGTCTGATTTGTTTGCGGTGTTTGCATCCCCGATTTATCGATCGGCGATTATATTTCCCCCTCTTATCTCATACCGGACGGAGACCGACCCTTGCCACCCTGACACTCGACCTTTGCGACACCGGGTTTCACCCGATCACGTCGTGAAAACCGCACGAGACCAGCCGCAACCAACGGAACGAAAAACCCCGTTTAATAATTAAACGGGTTATTTTTATAACGCACCGAAAAGTGTTCTCGGAACGGTTCCAGCGCGAGGTGAATGCCGCCGGCTCGACGCACTGATTGCGCAGTTCGAAGTTTTACCTGAATCGGAGGTCCTGCGGACCCCCGACGGTCAAAAACTTGAGCACCGCGCGCGCGAGAGAAAAACCGGGGATGTTTTTGCAAACTGCCAGCCACCTGGGCTATATGAAGACCACCACACTCCCACCCATTTCTAGGGTTTCCCTAGCCACAAAATTACAGCCACCCCCTCCACTTTGCCCCAAAACACCCCAATTTTCGTCCAATTTTCTGCTCAATGATTTCTGGACCGTCAGATCGTCAGATCCGACGGCCCTGGATGCGCCACGTCGCCCTGGCCTCTGTCCTCTCTCTCCTCACCAACCGCAGCCGCACCGTGGAGCCCGAGGGCGCCGCCGCCCGAGCAGCCGCCGCCGGCGACCACGGCAGCCGCGCGCCCCCGCCAGGTCCTCTCCTCCTCGCGCCCCTCTCCTTTCTCTCCTCCGTCTCCTCACCTCCTTCTCCCTCTCCCGCAGGTTGCCTCCATCCATGGATGGCCACGACCGCGCCGCGCCATGGCAGCCGGCTCGGGCCGAGCTGAGCTCGCTTCTGCGCTCTCCGACCTCACCGCGCCACCACGAGGCAGGGCAGCCACGGATCCGGCGAGGAGCCGCCCGGATCCGGCGCCCCTCCAGCGTCCAGCCGCCCTTCGTGCCACGCCCGAGAGAGATGGACGTGCGTGCGGAGCCTTGTAATGGGAAGTTGGTACACCCCTGCAGGGTTAAATCTTTTCGAGAAGCCGTGTCCACGGTTATGGACGACTTGAGACCTACTCCTTGTTCATAGACAACAACAACTGAATTAATCTTAATATAACTTGATCAACGTGTGTGTGTGCCTTGACTGCTTCTTCTTCGTCGGGATGCGAAGAGGAGGACAAGGATAGGATAGGTGTTATGTTTGCGTAAGTAGTTGATAGCAAGACTTGTTGGAGGCGATTCCTCATCGAATGCTTGGCTTCTTATCTTACTCTCTAGATCGTTAGCCACTTCATAAATGCTAGTGCGGCAGCAACCTCACCACTTACCCCTTCCTTGCCGTAAACTACTAGTTGTCCTAGAATGACGAGTGATGAAGTCCTTGCTGGGTCAGATGACCACTACAGTTGGATGCTGAGTACTTCTGTACTCATGATACTACCCCCAAACTCTTTTTAGGGTTCTTGATCGACAACAGGTATGGTGATCGACGTTTCACGTGGAGACTCGACGACGACTAGTTAGGCGGATCCCGGCGGAGGGCCTGGAACCGTGTGGTTATGGGATCGATGTTTTCTCTTTGCCAGTAGGCATTTGATTGTAGTCTGTACCCAGACATGTATCTTCTGCTGTTGTATTGTATTTGAGGCAGTTGTATGCCGATTGTATGAGATGTTGTATCCTTGTATCTGTAATGTTGTGATATCATGTTGGAAATCTGGGGCATATGGCTTTGTCATATGTCGCGGTGGGACCGATATGTGCTTCGTCCCCGGATCTGGATGGAAACATCTAGATCTGGAACAGTACCTCATATCGGGCCTTACATATGTGATAATGAGAGTGCTATCAAAATTTCTCAAAATCCGGTAAATCACTCTCGCACGAAGCATATTGACATTCACCAAATTTTCTTCGTGATCATGTTCAGCGTGAAGATATTGTGATTAGACATGTCAGAACTGAAGATCAATTGGCACATATATTCACGCAACCATTAGATGAGAAGAGGTTATGTGCGTTTAGATGTGAGCTAAACATTTTAGACTCACGCTACATTTTGTAAGACTGAAACTTTACCTCCCTGTACATATTCTTTTACTTTGCTTTCGTTTTTAGTTTCGCTTTGCCTTTTTCTTCCAGTTCTGTCTTTTTGATTCGTTTTGAATTAGTCCCCTATGCTTATCACCTTTATCTTCTATGTTGTTTTTCTTCAAGGTGATAAGTTTTGGACCCTACCCCTTCTATTCTTCTTCATTCTCACTCTATCTAGTCTAAAATGATCAAGCATATTTAAAACGATATGCATTCTGGTTCGGACGTTATTGAGTTCCGAATCAAATGCTGTCAACTTTTATTGAAGCTTTTAACTCTCGGTCGAGTGTTCTGATTCGGCCGTTTAGATCCGTCAATCACGAACCGTTGAGATTCTCTCGCGATCCGCCACTAAATCCATACCATAGAATACAGAGAGACAATCGGTGGGTGCTGTCCGATTCGGTCTGTCAGATCCGTCAGATCGGCCTATATAAGGCATCCCCCCAGAAAAACCTAATTACCCACACTTCGTCTCTCTCGTGATTCCCCTTACTCTCGTGCGCGCTGCCATGCTCTTCTCGCTCCCGCCGACGACCTGGCCACTTCACTGTCGTACGGTCATCGCCTAGAGACTTCCTCGCCGCCGTGAGCACCGTCTACACCGCTTCCGTCACCGTAGCCGTCCGCCGTCACCAAGCTAGGGTACGCCAGACTCGATCCAATCTCTCTCTCTCCTTTTGGACTCCTCTGCGAGATTGGACTCAAATCTTTTAGGGTTTGTTGTTGTTTTTATAGGATTGTTCAGATCTTGTGGATTTGTTTCTCCGTGAGAAACTTGTTTGTAGCAATCCAAAGCTCTCACTCTGATTCAGGTTAGATTTGTATATTGATCCGAAGATCTGTTTGTCCTGTGCTTGGTCAATTTGTATTAAGTAGTTCTAGCGCAGTACAAACTAGATTGCGAATCAAAACATGTTTTCCCGAATCTCTTGTCAAAACTTTTTGTCAAAACCTTTGCTGGTGCTTGATCATGCCTATCCCCGTTCCCTCGTTCCTATTTCTTTGTCATAGGATGTCTGCCGAAATGGACTTTGGTGATGAGTCACCCGTGCTTGATGATAATGCTAAAGCTGTTGTGGAGCTGGAAGCTCCGAAGCAGAAAAGGAAAGGAGGCCGGACCAAAGAGCTCAACAATGCTCACGGGATTCCACAGGCCGTCAGAGAAAAGTTTGGATTCTTCACGCCTGATGAAGAAACTTCCCATGAGAGGAAGATTAGACTGCAAGGGATTCACCGCTACTGGGCAATCCGTTGGTACAAGTACAAGAGGATTCCTGAAGGAATATGGGCCATGCAATTTGCCTTTATCCCTCCTTATCAGTACTGCATGCATATGGCCAGCAAATATAATGAAGAAAACCGCCACCTCTACTATCCTGTGCCCTGGAAGGAACCTCACCCACTTCTCTCAGAACCCCGGATGACTACCCGGAAGAACAAATTCGTTTAGCCGTTCTGGATGAAAAACATTGATAGAAGAAAGAGAAGGAAGAAGAAAAGTTGCACGAAGATGAACTTGCTGGAGAAGGAACCATCGCTCCAAAGAAAAAGTCTCGGAAGCTGAAAAATAAAGCCGCATCACCTCCTCTTGCCTTCACTGATGAAGAGCAAGAAAATCTGGTTGAAACAGCTCTTCACGACTCCACCACGAAGGAAGAAGAAGAAGATGATCCTGCCAACCATGCTGATGATGAGTCTGAAAAGGCTCATGTTGCTCCACCCAGGGAAAAGATTCGTGTTCCCCTAAAGAAGAAGCCCGGAGAGAAACCTGCTTCAAGAGGAATTCAAATTAGTGACCCTATAGACATGGTCATCGACACCACCCACCTGGTTGTCGAGAAGCCTTTGGCTTCCAAGCCTCCATCTCAATCTATTCAAAAAGAGAAGAGATCAATGCAGAAGCACGGACCGTGGAAGCAGACGAAAACTGCTGAAAAACCTATTGCCGCTCTCAAGCCAAAGGGAATGGTCGCCAAGCCAAACCCTTCCGTGTCCCAAGTTACCAAGATGCCATCGGAAGTTGAACTCCATAAGAGAGACAAGGTAGAAGACTTGGAACGCCACAAGTTGGCTCAAGAATCTACTGCGAAGCAAAAGGTAGCGAAGGAAAGAGAGAAGCTTAATGCTGCCATAAAGGCCGTAACTAAAGATGACGTGAAGCGCAAGCTCACCAAAGCTAAATAGAATGAGAAGAAAGCTGCTACTGAAGCTGAAAATCTTTGAGCCTATGATCCGAGGAGAACGACAACTCTTGAGAAAATTTCCACCAAAACTGCTGAGAAGCGAGCCAGAGAAGCTCAAAAGCAACCTGTGGTCTCCAATGTTCAGAAGAAAATTGCTGAAGAGCCTAAGGGCCAAGATGACATGGAGTGCCACAGTGAACACCAGTTTCCAGATCCAAGGGAAGCTTAATTATGGGATGCCTTCGGCATCACCGAAGATCTTTGGAAGAAGAGCGAAGCTGAAGAAGAAGTTGTTGTGCCCAGCACTGTATACTTGCCCCTGCCATCGAACAGATAATTGTCAATCTGATGGCGAAGCTATCTTTATGCTCAAAGCAAAGCTGAATCTGCAAAGATTCACAAATATCAAAATACGGCAGGTACTGAAGACGACGAGGACATTAAATAATCAGTCCTGTCTCTCCTTCAGCAAGTCACCAACAAGAACTCTTCCACTCAGGAGGAAGTGGCGAATCAGAAAGGCAAGATCAAGAAAGCTGTTGAAGATCTTTGCCTCAGCCACAACAATGCTATCCTGGCTGCTGATTCAAGAAAGCGAAAGGAAAATGATGATCTTCTGGCGAAGAAGAATCAAGAGAATAAGAGGCCTTGCATTATCACTCTTGCTAATGCTGCAGACATGGAGAACAAAGGCGAACCACCTTCTCCAGTGCTTCATGCACACGCTCCCAAGTCCAGCTCCTAGCCTGCTCCTTCCAAAGCCATCGCTCCACCGAAAACCAAAACCCCAGCTCCACTAAAAGCTCCTACCCAAATCCCAACTCCCACTCCACCAAGAGCACCAACTACTCCTGCAAAAACACCTACTCCTACACCCAAAGCTCCAACCCCACCGAGATAACCTACACCACCTGATCCAATCCCTTCACCTCCACCCGCCAACGAAGAAAAAGCTCCAGCCCGCACTCCCACTCCACCTCGTGCCGCCTCTCGACCCCAAGAATCACCCCAACAATAAGCTGCACCTGAAGCTGATGCTCCCTAAGCCTCACCCCCAGCTGCCGAAGCACAATAGACCCATTCTTTCTCTCCTGCTCGATCTGCTTCCGAATCTCATGCTACTCAACCAAATGCTTCACCAGCAGGAGATGAGGAAGTTGAAATCCTGAAACCTTCACAGGAATTGATTCTTGCTCAAGCAAAGGAAGCAGGGCCGTCCCAAGTGATTCCATCTCCTCGCCATCCCATGATCCGCTCAGCCTGGCAAAGTCAACCTGCTCAAGACACTCAACTGGACTCCAACTACCCCAGGGAAACTTTTCCCATTTATTTGGGTGCAGGCAGCTCTTCAAGACATGGTCCTGAGTTTGACATCGAGCACCATCGAAGAAAATTGCGCTTCTTTGGAATCAGTCCATATGCTTCGGACTGCACTGCTGATGACCTTCTCTTCTGGAATGTTGAACAACAAGTGCTATACACCAAGGTCTTCTCTCAGAAAGATGTGCTGTTTCACCATCACTATCTTGATCTGTGAAGCTTAGATACTGCTCATTCCTTCTAGAATATCTGTGAAACCATCAACTCTCAGAACCTGGTGCGCCTATTTTATCTGCAAGACACATTCAACTCCGAGCTCATCAAGAAATTTTATGCAACTCTTTATGTCTCGGGCGAATCAAATGATCCCAGCAATTGAACGCTTGAATGGATGATACAAGGGCAAGTGTTTCGCATGTCCTCACAGGACTTCATGGAAATCGTTAACACCACGCCATACTGGTGCTCAACCCAAGATTCATTTGCTTCCGGATATGTCAGATGAAGAATTTGCTTCCTTGCTGGATCCAGGGGTCACTTAGGATTTCATGCCAGAAAACATCCGTCCGAAGCACTTGGTGTTTATCTCCAAGTCGTGGTTTTACATTCTGTCAAACTCTCTGTTACCACACTGTACTGCTTCAGAAGAGTCCAATATTTATCCGCAAGTGAGGCATGCCATTCTGAAGCTCTCCCATGGCTTGGTATTTGATTTTGAAGATTGCTTCCTCCGGACCATGGTTCTCGCTGCTGAATTGCCATTCACCTTCAGGCCTTATGCACCTTGGCTTCATGCAGTTTGCCATTATGGCCGGAATGAAAACTTTGTTTCCAGGCACCACGCGAAGCTATTCGTTCCACCAGTACGCGACACGATGAATATGCTTCGCCAACCCAATAATCCTATAATTACTTATGTGGGTGTTCGGCAAGAAGTAAATGTGAGAAATCTCCAGAAGAACTTCCAGAAGGACAGTCACCAGTTTGAGGTTTCCCTTCGCTCCCAACAGATGCTAGAGAATTACATCGAAGCTAATCAAGGCCAGATGGAATTTCTCTCAGATGAAATCAACCGCGTGGGCAACATTACACTCAATAACAATCAATATCTTCGAGTGCTGAAGCGCCATTCTTGGAAAGGGCTTCAAAAGTTTTATTCTTCCAAGGGACTAAACACGGAGCATTTCTATAAGGATTGTCCACACCTCAACCGCAATTTCTCCAGGAATGACACCATTGACCGCCCGAATCCAAAGCTTCCCCCTCTGCACAAGCTTGATGAAGTCCTGTTTGTCAACGAGCCAGATCCAATCAGGCCGAACACTATTTCCAAAGGCGATTCAATCAACTCCCATCAAGATGATGCTCTCGAAGACAGTGACCTTGACCTCCTCGCGCCTGCCGATGCCGAAGCCTATCTATCACCCACTTCCGAAGAAGAATCTTTCGGCGATCAGTGTTCGTCAAGCGACTCTTCCGCGGCAGGCTCTGCTCGAAGGACTCCCCAAGATGCTGCTAACGCATAGGAACCCTTCATGCTCTTCGCCACCTTTTGTCCAATCATTGACAAAAATGGGGAGAATGATCCATCGATGGGTTTAGTCTGCCACGGGGACAGGGTTTTGCTTCGTTCGTTTTTGCCTCGAGTTTTAAGTTACAACAAACATTCCATTTGCTTCGATTGGGTTGTAACTTAACTTAGATTTGTGTCTGTTAACTGTATACCACTATGTCATTTTAATAACCCCTTGCTGGCAAGATTCTGCTTCGTATCATAACTCTTGCAGGTGGTTATTATCCTTAAGTTCATAGGTCATTCGAGAGGATTGCATATCATTGGAATCTTATTTGGAACTGCAATCCTATTCGCTAAGATGGTCAAATTACACTCTCCATCAAAGAAAATTATCTATGTATCTACTTTGATTCAAATTATCTTTAATGCACACATTCAGGGGGAGTAAAACCATCATATGTTAGAGTTTTCTATCATCTCAACTCACAATTTCATTACTTTTATCAATGCCTGTTTTGTCAACAATAGTCCAAAAAGGGGGAGATTGTAAGAGCAAAGTGTTGCCCCCATGTGTTTTGGATATTGTTGGACAAGACAGTAGAGGAACTAACAATGTTTTCTAGTGTAAACAGTTGTTTGGGTTCCTGAAGCACAAGTAAAGTGGTAGATCTTCTAGGAAGATGGATGAGATGTCAAAGCTTATTCCTTGGAGTGAAGCTTAATCACGCTGGATGACCCCTAAAAATGTATGGTGTCCTGAAGCATAACTCTCTGAAGGAAATGAAGAAGACGACGCAAGACTTAGCAGATTTTGTGTAGTTCTTTTTTCTATTCTTTGAGTCATAGGAAAAACTGTACTATCAAGAGGGGTTAGTAAGTCAAAGACGAAGTTATTGTGAAAAAAGCTCAGCTCGAATCAAAACCTAGTGAGAAGCCTTAGAGGAGAAATCTCATGAGCGCTGAGTTAAGCTTCGATGGCAAAGACTTCGTACTTTCTGCCTTTGAATCAAAACTCAGGTTGTGAGTAAGCTTTACTTGTTGCACAAGTAAAGTTGCACATTGATGAAGAATCCGACCGTTGTGGACATGCGTCAAGCTGTCGCTTCAGGTCATATCATTCATTTCGCTCCATGGGATCGCCACCTATAAATACGCCGCCCTCTCCCTTAGTTGCGGTTGGCTGCTCAATGATTATTCCTAGAGAGAGACTGAAGAGAGCATCCCAAGAAAGATACCGAAGCTAAACCAAAAACCAACCACCGAATCAAAAGTCCTACTGATCTGAGCTGATTCACTATGACTTAGGTGGAAGTTTGCTAGACGTTTTATCTTGGAGAACTGCAATTCTCCTAGACGGTTAGAGAGTCGACTTTAGAGAGCGAAGAGTAATTGTCGCCTCGAAGCTCAAGTTTGTCAAAAGTTCAGAGATTCCCTCTGTAATCTACCCCGAGTCACAACTGGCCAAGCTCAAGGAGATTGGTGTAGTGGAGGATAGGACGGAGAGAGGTTAGCTCCTGTGTTCAATCACAAGTCCCTCCAACCATACGTAGCACTTTGCAGAGTGTGAACTGATCGAACAAACATCGCTGCAGACAGGCTCGTTTCCCCTTCCAGCACTTACATTATATACCTTTACTCTGAATATTGTGCTTTGCAATGTTTTGCTTCACTGTCATTTGCTTCACGTAGTAGTTGTGCTTCCTAATTTCTGTTTAGCTTCCAGCCTGTTGTTCTTCCATTTGGTTGCCTTTTTTGCTTCACTTCAAAGATTTGGTCGAAATTTTTGAAGTGATCATTCACCCCCTCCCCCTCTGATTACATCCTTGGTCTTTCAATATGTTATATGTGTTTTTACGTATTATACTATTATTGCATGCAAAAATATATTGATTGTTTTGCTTAACAAGTTTATTATTTATTTTATTTTATTTTAGTGCACCCCATGCTTCGAAAGGTCTGCACTTATAAGTAAGCTTAATCTATCAATTGATGAAGACACCAGTGCCACTTTCCACTTTCGGACAGAACATGAGTTCTATTTCAAGTGCACATTTCATAATGGAAAAGAGCGAACCTATTTGGATTGTTCGGGGCGGAGGGGATTGTGCAAAGCTTACCAATTAGAGGTTGGAATGGAACCAGAATTTGAGCTTACCATATATTCTGACGATTACCGTCACATTTGGGTGGATTTGGGCATCATGAAGACAGTACTTCCTCCGTGTAATTTTTTAAGAAAAGTTGGTGAGCTTTATTTCACATGGAATTAGTATCTACTTTTATCTAATTCATCTTTATTTTTTTACTAGAGAACTTATTTCCATGCGCCAAGAACAGTTCGAAAGATAGTAGACAACACCCATTATACTATTGGAACCACACTTACTTAGGAGGAGAAAATCATCTAGTCACATTTGTTGATGATTTGGAGGACCTTGTGGACACTTATAATGCTAGATCAAATGATGCACATTACATACCAGTAGTGCACACCTTGAACAAGACCAACATCGAGAAGAAAAGACTAGTAAGAGTTGTACTTAATGACATATTTTCAATATATTGTTCGATCATTAAATATATGACTAATTATATGTTGCTTTTTTGTTTCCTTGCAATAGAAGCTTCCATTTTTTGTTCCTGGTCTTATGGATGAGTATGGTAAGATGATGATACGTCTCAAACGTATCTATAATTTTTTCTTATTCCATGTGATAGAGGCGGGGTGTCCCGATCTTTCGATGAGATGATAAATATCGATTTGGTGGAGTCGACTTTGACGATCCGACTACAAATGTGCAACGACGTCGCGCCTTGGAAATCGCTAAACCAATCTCCTGAAGGTTATTGAACACGCCGGAGCATGATCAACCTGACCACGAAGGTCTAGTGCCTGCAAGCAATCGAAGAACAAGCAAGAACTATGATAAAGCAATCTGAATATTTTGAATATATAGATGAAGTATGAATAAAGTTGGGGTTATGAAGCGGTCTTGGTCTGGCCGTAGGACATAAATGAAGTACACTAAGTTGCAATGACTAACTTTTAACTAAACAAAACATAAAGAAAACCCTAGGGCTTGATCTACTTATACAGGAGTAAAGGGTGGAGGCCAAGGGGGTGGAAGAACATCCCAAGGCATCCTAAAACCAAACTTAGGTCGTACAAGGCACTTGGGCCCATGTGGAGGTGATGCTGATACGTCCCAAACGTATCTATAATTTCTGCTTGCTCCATGCATGTTTTGGGTGATATTGCTATGCTTTTTCTACACTTTCATACACTTTTAATCATATTTGGACTAACTTATTAACTCAGTGCACCCCAGTGCTAGTTTTTGTTTTCTGCTATCTTTTTATTTCAGGTTTTCCCATTACGTAAAATGCCAGAAAAATCCTGGGAAAAATATAAAAAAATCATCATACAGGAAGCATCCAGATGCCCTAAGGGGGACCAGAGGGGCCCCACCTGGTGCCTAGGCGGCTAGGGGGATCGACCTAGGGTGCGGACGCGCCGGGAGGCCGCCTGGATCCATGGTGGCCCCCTGGCTTCCCCCTTTTCCTATGTATTTCTCTCATCCTAAAACTCCCGAGGACAGAACCCTTTTTCGTGATCTCCCCTCTGTTCCACCGCCTCCGCGCTTCCAAGATCGAGGCTGCCAGGAGACCTCTTCCCAGCACCCTGCCGAAGGGAGGATTGACCTCCGGGAGCTTCTCCACCACCATGGAAACTTCCCGGATAAGCCGTGAGTAGTCCTTCTTGGACCATGGGTCCATGATCAGTAGCTATATGATGTCTTCTCCCCTCTTTGTTCTTCATGGATTAGACCTTGTGAGCTGCCCTACATGATCAAGGCACATATGTAATTATTTCTGCTGTTTCTATGTTGAGTTCGCTGGGATCTGATGATTATGAGATTATGTTCAGATTGTGATGAGTAATATATTTGGTTCTTTTCTTTTGTATTTTGGTTCTTGAGTCATTCTGGCATGTTCTCCGTTGTTGTTTATTTCTTTGGCCAAGTAGTAGGTAGCAACTCCAAGAGGGAGCGTTATGCATGATTGTGGGTTCATTCCCCCTGATGACTAGCTTGAGTGATAGAAACATGAGTCTAGGGGATGTGCTATTGCCACAAGTGGGAAAACAACGGTGCTTGTAACCGCGGTTGCAAGGATTGTTTACTTTACACAAAGTTCTTTTAATGCAGTTGTCTGTTGCTTTGGGTTTACACTTTCGGTGGGGCTCGCAAATTAATACCAGCGAGATGTTCTGGTTAGATATATCAAGGTGGATGATTAGTAGTATATGGAGATGGATTTCGGTCTACTTGTCTTGGCGTACTTCCCATGCTTTTGGGCGTCTTCCTTTCTTTTGTAGCATAGTTAGCATTGTGGTGCGTTTTTAATTTTGTCAATTTTCCAGATGTAATTTGTTCACCTCGCATAGCTGTTTATAGTCTTTAGGGAGAGAGAGACATCACTAGTGAACTTCATGGGACCCTGGTCCATATTTCCATCACTGTTTACGCCCTCTATTTACTTCCTGATTTACTTTCTAGTTGAAGTTATCATTACCTTTTATCTCTTGCGATTGACCCTTTGTAAACAACAAGGTTGGAGAGATTGACAACCTCTCTGTACTCGTTGGGAGAAAAGTTATTTGTATCTGTGTGCAGGTCCACGTCAACTCTCGTGCTAGTAATTTCTAGCACCGTTGTCACCTACTTGTCGTTGTTGGAGTCCTACGGGAGACAGACCTTGGTATCTTTGCTGAGGGAAATTATGCTATGCTACATCTCAACCTTCCACTTGGGGTAGCCAACGAGGAGCACTACTTCAGTGCCATCAAGCTAATTTATGGCGCCGTTGCCGGGGACTCCGCTGTTCAAATAGGGGAGTTGCACGTTATCTTTTATCTTTGATTTTTAGTCTTGTTAGTTTACTTTCTAGTTTTTGCTTTTTCTTGTGTGTATTATATGAAAAACCAAACAAATATTTTCTACCTTTTGTCTTTGTCTTTGTCTTCCTACTGATGCTATCTTTACCATGGGTGTGGAACCACCCAAATATGGTCGGATGGACATGTTTCACTTGGATCGTCTTCGATCAATTTGTGCTCGCGCTAAAAACCCCATCGACTTGGTTGATGGAAAATCATTGGATGAGCATGCTCATTATACGCGGCACCTCTTTTCTCAGAAAGGGAAACACTTATGGGATCAAATACAAACTTCTTATTGCTATGCTGAGTGTTTATGCCACATTTAAGATTTTACTTGTTGTTCTAATATAGAACGTAAACACCTTCCTTTCCAATGTCAGTTTAATGACAATGAGATCCTATCTTCTTATGCTAATGGTGTTTAAGATTACTTTGATGTTAAAATGATTGAAGGATTTTTATGCTTTTAAGGGTGCTTATGAGATTGTTTTTTGATTGAAAAGTATTACGATACTATTCACAAGTCCGAAAACCTTGCAGTTCTTCCTTATTGCTTCAAGAATTATACTCCAATGCTTATATTGAGTATTTCAAAAAAAAATGTTTGCTGCCCAATAAGAGGCTAATGATTTCTTTGACGAGGAATCCCTTGATTCCGAGGACTCACTTGATACATCCCTTTCTGAAAATCTTGATACTTGCTTTGTTGATGGCCATGCTGCCAATATAGATGATGCTTGCGAAGGTGAACTTGCTATAGTTCCTTATGTTAAGCATGAAATTGTTGCTATTGCACCCACACTTGATTGTCATATTATCCTTTTGAAATCTCCAACTCATATTCCGGAGAACTGTGCTCTTATTGAGGCTCAAAGTGATGGGTTGCATTTATCTTACGTCCTAAAAACCGTGTTGAAAACTACACACGTGTGATTTTAGATCATGAACACGATGCTTTATGTGATAGTTATATTCTTGATGTTGTTCATGATGATACTGAAAATTATTTTGAGAGAGGAAAGTTTGGTTGTAGAAACTCTCATGTTACAAAAACACCTCTCTTTATGATGAAAGTTTTGAAGTTGCTCTTGTTCCACCCTATACTTGTTGATTTGTGCTTCTTTGATTTATTTGTTTACAAGTTTCCCATGCATAGGAAGTGGGTTAGGCTTAAATGTGTTTCATATTTGCTTCTTAATGCTCTCCTTTGCTTCAAATCCTTATTCTTATGAGAGCATCTTTTATAATCTTCGTACCTAGCTCAAAGGCGTAAAAGAAAGTGCTTGTTGAGAGGCAATCCAATATGTTTTTCCATCTGTTTTGAGTGGTATTGATGATTGTTACTACTGTAGCAACATCATTGTATCTTTATTTTCAAGCTTTGTGCCAAGTTTAGCCTCCGATTGCAAGAAAGTTCAAAAGTTGTGACATGCTGTACAGAAAACAGATTCTGTGCTTGGACGGAAAAATTCACGATAAATCACCAGATCATATTTTTGATCTGAATTTGTCTGAAAGCATGCTCTATACAATTAGCTTTCGAGCGTATATTATGAGTTTTTTGATTTGTGTTGCAGAAGTACCCCAAAAAAATTATTTACTACCTGCTGCTCTGTTTTTCACAGATTCTGCCACGTTTTGCCTTTCCTCAGTTTTGCAAGTCTTGCGCTAGATTTTTCTTTGGAAAAACTTTATGGCGGTCTTGAGAAACAATAGCCCTTCAAGAATTTTTTTATTTCCAGTAGAGGCAAATTGTTTTATTATGGGTACTAACCTCTCTAATCAGCTTATGATGAGTTATGTATGAAGGGAGTTTCCAAGTGTGCGAAGGAAGATGATGAAAGAAGATCCGAGAGTGTCAAACGCTCAAGCTTGGGGATGCCCCCATGAACCCCCAAGAAATATTCAACGAGACTCAAGCGTCTAAGCATGGGGATTCCCCTGTGCATCCCCTTATCCATCAACAATTATCAGTTCGTCCTTCGTTCCACTATATTTTTATCACTTCATGCGTTATGTGCTATGCTTGGAGCGTCTTGCTCTATATTTTTTTATAGTTTTCTTTAGCTTTGCTTGTTGTTCATAACAAGTTTGAACCCAGATTTGCTTGTGTGGGAGAGAAACACGCTCCACTTTAAACTAGAACACATCATAGGATTTTCAGGCTTATCTTTCTTTTGTTGTGTGTTCTTTATCTTTTCGTAGCTGCTGTCATGTTGATCTCTTAGTTTTCATGCTTATATTTTAAGAGCTTTTTGTTTAGTTTGTTGCTGGAACTCTCTTGAGTTTTCATGTTTATCTTGTTTATAGCCTTGGCCTGTTGCACAGAGTTGTGTGTCTTGACTTGAAGTAGGTAATTGAGGTTGCTATTCAATTGCAGTAGTAACTAGCAATAGTTTTGAGGTATTGTTTTGAGTAATGTTTGAACTTTTGGGTGTCATGAGCTCTATCCTATTAGTGATAGATGTCATATTTTTGGCAATCTGTGTTTATTTTCGAAAAACTACAAAACTAGTTGAGAACTCTAGGTACTAGATGGACCACTAATCTTTGGAGGGATAGGATATTAGAGTACACTCATGTACCATGAGTCGAGGATGCGCAAGGATAACCAAACCCCCATACAATCCTCCTCGGGGTACTAGTCTCTTTGTGAACCTCCTAATTAGATTGAGAGTTACCGATAATAAGTGCATGAGTTCTTCGGACTAATGAAAGTATTCGAAAGTTGACACTTCCACCTCCTCGTATTTGCTTGCCTCTTCGGTACCATGCGTTGCCTTTCTCACTCCGAGAGTTGGTGCCTACCCACCGGTGCATCCAAACCCTTGGCATGATACGCCCTGTCATCATAAACCTCCTTATATCTTTCCTCAAAACAGCCACCATAACTACCTATCAAGGCATTTCCATAGCCTTTCCGAGATACATTGCCATGCAACATCCACCTTCTCATGACTTGATCTTCATGTCATACATGTTCCTTCTACACTGGCAGAGGCATACATTTGCATACATCATGATAGCTTCATCTTCTTTATGCTGAGTACTTTTGTAAAGTGTGAAAGATCTTCTATACTCCTTGTAAAATAGAGTGTTGCCCCTAAGTGAGGAAAAGATCCCACAGAGGTAAAATTAAAAGATCCCAAAGAGGACAAATGAGAGTTAAATAGAAAGAGCCATTGAGGCCACAAAAAATTACAAAAAATAGAAAAAAGAGAAAAAAGAAAATAAAAAGACAGAAGGGGGCACATTACTATTCCTTTTGAGAGATCCACACTCGTACTCCCTCTTGTATCTTGTACTCCATAGAGATGATGTAATGACCCGATTATCTAAGAATCCAAGTCTCTGTGCATTCTGTGCTAGTCCCTGGATCAATAGCTAGCACACACAGGTCATGATGTAATATCAAGAATAAACGACATGTCATATATATTACATCAAAGATCCAGTATTACAATAAAACATACCTGCATAGCTCAAGGCTAGCTTACAAATATAACACAACGGAAAAACAATAAAAGCTTCGTGGCGTCCATCAACTCCACCGGCAAGTTGAGTATAGACATCGTAACCCTACATCGCATCACTTACCCGTCGTATATATTCCTGCAACACCGAAGGTTACAACCCGACAACGGGTCAGTACATCTGATTTGTACGGCAAGTCACACGAAAAAGTATATAGCAGATCTACAACTACATGCAAGGTAAGTCAAAGGAAAGGCTTATGGTTTTGTTTTGCAGAAAGCTGATTTTTCCCAATCTACCTAGTCAAAATTTTAGTTTAACTTACTACTTAAGATCGAACTGGGCACACCAGTTCCAATCCACTCCCTTTATTAAGTCTTGCCCACTCAAGTTATTATGGTGATTCATCTGTCAAGATCCTCCAGTAACAGTAATGTCTAGTAGCTCAAAGTTGTCCATAACCGGGGACACGGCTAATCATGATTAGTTTTTACTCTGCAGAGGTTACTACACTTTCCCCGCTGGACTCAACCCGAAGATTGAGAAGAAGTCTTTAAGAAAAGGTCACCTACACCCAACGGCAAGCCGGTACCACCTATCACATCTACATCTGCTAGATTTGCACGGGAGAGCCTTCCTACATCGTACTCAACTAAGCCAGAGCCCATATGGTCAGCGGATGTACATGGAAGCTCCTAGTCACCAAGTATGTCTGATCTTTTTGAGCCTGCATGGCGCCCACTTACATTTAGAGGGTAGATACCATGACGTTCTGTCGACCACCAAAACCAACCATTAAGGGTACAACCTGGTCTCGCCTTAGATAAGGCACGAGCCCCTAGGAAGCACTCCCTGCCCGTCCAGAGGTGAATTCTATTTAAGGTTGCTAGTCAAGTCATTAAATCCTCACACAACTCAATGTATTCTCAAGCCAATCCCCGTCTACAAGCATAGCAATATATAACCAACACAAACTAGGGTGACAAATAATACAGGATCAGATCATATGGCTATCCTACCAGGTTTGCAGCATAAGTATATATACTAGTCCTACACATGCATAGGGTGGTATTTTCTACATGCATAAGTAAAAATATAGGTTGTGAAATGGTCAAAGTATGACTTGCCTTATACATTCGATGAAGTTCTTCGCTCTCACGATCCAGATAACTCTTCTCGTCACACTCCGAGCAATCTATCGTAAAGGAAAGATACCACATAAGAAATTACGCACAAAGGAACCAAAAGATTAACAAATCAAACAACAAGGTTTTAGCAACAAAACAAAAACAAAAAGGCTTGACATGGCACCAGTGTCGATGTGCTCGAAGGTGACAGGTGGAACGTGAACTCGAGAGAGTCAACAAATAAAGATTCATCAGGAAGGAATTGTGATAATGGACATTATGAACTCAAGGTGAATATCATGCCCACACGAAAAGTGTGTGAATCTTACCGATAACATGTCTCAAGTGATCCGATATGCAAAAAGAATCACATGAAACGGAATACTACAACACATGTCATAGCAAGTTCAAATTTGAATTGAATTTAACTTTAAAAAGATCAAGAAACTTGTGAAATTTCGTGTACACATGATATAGACAGAAAGTACATGACACGAGTGATCCAACGCAAAATGAATCACTCGATTTGGATCAACGGTTGAAAAGATACGACCTCCAGAATTTGAATTTGAATTTGAATAAATTCAAATTCAAAAGTGTACAAATCTGTGAAAGGTTTATTCTATGACAAACTATTGGTCAATACGAGTGCATAGGAAAAAGAATCACCTAATTCCGACTTACGGTTTAGAAGATACATCTACGGAGATTCTAAGGTAAAATCTGTGAAAAAGGGCTCAACCGTGAATAAAATAAATTGTTCCTCACAAACAGGCCCCTGGACGCTACGGGACGAACGGTGTTCGTTTATAGCTTTAAATAGTGAACGCTCGCTGGATAAGAAATTCGGCCTGACTCGGTTAACCGGCTAAACCAGAGAAACCGGGTTAACTCAAACCGGTTTAAATAAAAAAACCCTAACTACTAGATTCGATCCGGACCGTTGGTCCTAGATCCAATGGTGAGGGAGCTCACCGGCAACTTACCACGGTGGCGGCTGGCGGTTGGTCGCGGCGGACTCCGACCGGCGAGCAGCGGCTGCTCCGGCGAGGTCGCGCCGGCGGTGACGGAGTGCAGGCGGGGCGACCAAGGGGCGGCGCTCCCGCGTGCGAGGCGTGGCGCTCCTCCGGTGGCAGGCGGCGCCGGGAGGTGCGGCGCACGGCGGCGCGGTGGTGGCGGCCAGCCGACACGGCGGCTCGGCGTCGAGGCGCTTCGGTCGAAGCCGAGCGGCGACGAGGTGTGTGTGTGTGTGTGGGGGGGGGGTGGCGTACTGCACAGGGAGGTGGCGGGAGGTGGCTGGGCGCAGCGAGGTGCGGCCGACGGCAGCGATGGCCGGCGCGATTCCGGTGAACTGCTCCGGTGGCGCTAGGGTTCCGTGGCGGTGGCGCCGACAGGCGGGGTCCACGGACGGTCGCCGCTAGGTCTTTTTTAAGAAATACAATTTCTAAAAACCTTATATAGACAAAGAAGGAAAAAAAGGAAAAAAAAATCTAACCGACTCGGGCTATAATTTTGCTCGTGGGCAAAAAAGGCTATTGGGCTGCTGGGCTATAGTTTTTTTATTTAAAACTCAAACTTCAAACAATTCTACGAAAATAAATACTATTCAGAAAAATATGAAATAAATTTCTAAATTCATGAAATAATCTGAAGAAAATTATGCCATGAACATATTTTCCAAAATAATAAATAAAAATAATGACATTTTTCCAATGACTTTATTTAGTCATAAAATATTTAAAAATTAACAAAAACCTCAATTAATTATTTAAATAATTTCCACTCCATTTTCTGAAGAAGTCATTTTTATCTTCTCTCAAGGTATTATGATTTTTGAATGGAACATTATTTAAATATCTCCAATTAAAATAAATGAAAATATATTTAAAACATTTCCAACTTTCTTTTATATTGAAGGAGTCATATTACCTTCTCTCATTTTAATTTTTTTGTTGGATTTGTTTTAAATAATAAATTCCCTTAGGCCAAAAATGAATATTTGGAAAGTCATTTGATTCCCTCTCGTTTTAATATTCATTTAAACTTCGAAAGTTTTAAATCCTACTGAAAATCAATCATATCAAGCAAACAATCATTATTATAATTTATTTATTAACATTCCAAAATTTAGAATTTTTTTGGATGTTACAGATGATCATATATGCATATAGCTATGTGGGGACCTTTACACTATAGAACTTGTCTTGTATATTCCAATGATAAGCCTCCTCAAATGAGCTCTAGGTCTTCTTGAGAAAGAAAGTTGGATGCACCCCCACTAGTTCCATTGGAGAGTTTTCCATAGCTCACATGTGCATCCGTTGCATGGCAATCCCCACTCCTCACATCATATCTATCATTTGGATTTCTGTTGCCTATGATTGTACTCATTGATGTGAGCCTTTCACACCGTTTTTTTCTTCCTCCTCCACTATTTCTCTCTTTGACATCCTAAGTATCAACTTTCTTGCTTACGCTCATCCATTGCATGAGTGCTCAAAATATCGAAAGGGAGTGGATCATTCAGACTTGTACCTGGCTAGTGGTCTGGGGACGAGTCAAGATAAGATTCCAAAGAACACTAAGTGTGACACTTTAGTAGATTGAGTTCTCAACAAATAAATGTTTTTCTATCTTGTATTCCCATCTCCCACTTCTTGCACGCAAACACCATTTGGAGACATTCGAGTCAAGGACATCGAGAGCTCTTGCACCTGTATGTTCTTCTGTTGCTTGTTTCAATGATAATATAGACTCTTGCTTGTTATGACTTGAATTGAATAACATGCCTTGATTGCTTTACTTAAAAGTTCTTATATGGTTGGTAGCATGTCACCACATAAATTATGCTTGTTATCATTTACCTACTCGAGGACGAGCAGGAATTAAGCATGTCCCAAATGTATCTATACTTTCTGCTTGCTCCATGCATATTTTGGGTCCTATTGCTATGCTTTTGCTACACTTTCATACACTTTTGATCATATTTTGACTAACTTATTAACTCAGTGCACCCCAGTGCCAGTTTCTACTTTCCGCTGTCTTTTTATTTCAGGTTTTCCCATTACGTAAAATGCCAGAAAAATTCCGGGAAAAATATATAAAAAATCAGCATACCGGAAGCTTTTAGATGCCCGAAGGGGGGCCAGAGGGGCCCCACCCGGTTCCCAGGCGGCCAGGGGGTGCGGCCTAGATTGGGGCAGCGCTGAGACCCCGCCTAGACCCCCGGTGCCCCCCTGGCTGCCCCCTTCGCCTATATATTTCTCTCGTCCCGGAACCCCCGAGGACAGAACACTTTTTCGTGATCTCACCTCTGTTCCGCCGCCACCGCGCTTGCAAGATCTGGAGCACCAGAAGACCTCTTCTCGGCATCCTGCCAGAGGGAGGATTGATCTCCGGGAGCTTCTCCACCACCATGAATGCTTCCCGGATGAGCCGTGAGTAGTCCACTTTGGACCATGGTGATACGTCCCAAACGTATCTATAATTTCTGCTTGTTCCATGCATGTTTTGTGTGACTTTGCCATGTTTTGCTTGAACTTTCATACACTTTTGAACCTATTTGGACTAACCTATTAACTCAGTGCACCCAGTTGCCAGTTTTTGTTTTCTGCTGTTTTTGTATTTCAGGTTTTTCGGCCATTAAAAGTGCTCCAAAAATTCCGCAACAGAAGCTTCCGGAATCACCAAAAGAGGGAAGGGGGGCCACCACCAGGAAGCCAGGAGGGCAGGTGGCGCGGCCCCACCCTGAGTCGCGCCAGGCACCCTCCTGACTGCCTCGTGGGTTCCCTCGACGCCCCCCTTCACCTATATTTACCCCTCGGGGTGGAAACCCCTAGGACGGACTCCTTCTTCGCGATCTCGCCTCTGTTCCGCCGCCGCCGCCGTTTCTAGATCGGGGCTGCCTGGAGAAGCTGCTCCGGCACCCTGCCAAGAGAAGCTACCCCTTCCGGGAGACCCTCCATAGCCATGGACGCCTCCCATATGTACCGTGAGTAGTTTCCCTTGGACCATGGGTCCGTGACCAGTAGCTATGTGATATATCTCTCCCCCTTTTGTGCTTCCAGTTTCGAGTCCTCGTGAGCTGCCTCACATGATCGAGACATCTATATAATTTCTGCTATTGCTATGCTGAGTTTGTTGGGATCTGATGGATTATGAGACTATGTTCAGATTGTGATGAGTAATATATTTGGTTCTTCTCTTTTATATTTTGTTCTTGAGTAAATTCTTGCATGTTCTCCGTTGCGGTATTTGCTTTGGCCAAGTATTTTATTTGCAACTCCAAGAGAGAGCGTTATGCTCGATTGTGGGTTCAGCCCCTTGATGTCTAGCTTGAGTGACAGAAACATGAGACTAGGGGATGTGCTGTTGCCACCAGGGATAAAACAACGGTGCTTGTACCTGCGGGTGCAAGGATTGTTTACTTTACGCATAGTCCTTTTAATGCAGTTGTCTGTTGCTTTGATTTTACACTTTGGGTGCAATTCGCAACTTAATACTAGCGAGATGTTCTGGATAGATATCTCAAGGTGGATGATTCGTAGTAGATGCAGATGGATTTCGGTCTACTTACTTTGGCGTACTTCCCATTGCTTTTGAGCCCTTCCTTTCTTTGCAGCATACTTAGCATTGCGTTGCCTTCATAATCCTATCAATTGCCCAACTGTGATTTTTTTACCTCGCTAGCACTTTTATTGTCTTTTGGGAGAGAGACATCACTAGTGAAAATCACGTGACCTTGGTCCATCTTCACATTATTGTTCACACTACCAATTTACTTTCAGTATTTACTTTTCCGTTGCTATCACTATCATTATTATCTCTTGCGTTAATCCTTTGTAAACAGCAAGGCCGGAGGAATTGACAACTCCTCTGAACTCGTTGGGAGCAAAGTTATTTGTATCTGTGTGCAGGTCCAGGTGAAGTTAGCAACCTCGGCGCCATTGTTCACTTTACCACCTTCTTGTATCCTTCGGAGTCCTACGGGAGAAAAACCTTGGTATCTTTGCCAAGGGAAAACTTGCCGCTGCACTATATCTCACTCTGCACTTGGGGTAACCGACGAGGCTTGAAGAGTATTAACACTCTCTTGCCATCAGCAAGTTTTCTGGCGCCGTTGCCGGGGACTCCAGTCTACAAGATAGGGGAGTTGCACACTATCTTTTATCTTTTCTTTTTAGTCTTGTTAGTTTACCTTTCAGTTTTTAATTTTGTGTCCTTAATAAAAAATACCAAAAATACCTGCTGCTACTATGGGTTCCAATGAAAACACTAAGTTGTGTGACTTCACTAGTCACAACAACAGTGACTTTATCTGCACTCCTATTGCTCCACCTGCCACTTCAGCACCTTCTTATGAGATTAAACCTGCTCTGCTTAACCTTGTTATGAAAGATCAATTCTCAGGAGCAGGAGAAGATGCTGCCTTGCACCTAAACAACTTTATCAAGCTCTGCGACATGCAGAAGTACAAGAAAGGGATGGAACATTTCCCTAGGAAAAATATTAAGTTACCGGTTGAGTCCTTCACACGGGCTAGTTATTCTCTTGAAAAGACTTGATCTTCTGCTTTAAGCCTAGCTAATGGCTCTAAAGAAGCGCTTTCGGGAGGCAGCCCGCAACGAATTTAGGTTTTTATTTTTGCTTTTGTTCTGTTCTTAGTGGTCTTGATGATTGTTACTACTGTAGCAACATCATTGTATCTTTACTTTTCAAGCTTTGTGCCAAGTTTAGCCTCATACAGCAAGGGAAGTAAAAGTTGTGACATGCTTTCCAGAAAACAGATTCTGTCCTCGTGACTAGAAAAATCAGAGAAAAATCCCAGTTCATCTTTTTGAGCTAACTTTTTTACACAACGTGCTCTATACAATTACTAAACTTCCGTATGTTCTGAGTTTTTTGAGTTGAGTTGCAGAAGTACCCCTAAACAATTCTTTTCTATCTGCTGTTCTGTTTTTCACAGATTCTGCCACGTTTTGTCTCTCTTCACCTTTGCAAACCTTAAGCTTTCTTTTTCTTTGCAAAAACCTTTTGGAAATCTTGGGAAACAGTAGCTCTTCCTGGAAATCTTTATTTTCAGTATAGGACAATTATTTTATTAGGGTACTAACCTCTCTAATCAGCCTACAATGAGTTATTTATGAAGGGAGTTTTCAAGTGCGCGATGGAGGACGATGAAAGAAGATTCAGGAGGGTCAAACGCTCAAGCTTGGGGATTCCGAATGTGCACCCCCAATAAATATTCAAGGAGACTCAAGCGTCTAAGCTTGGGGATGCCCCCGTGCATCTCCTTCTTCATCAACAATTATCAGTTCGTCTCTCGTTGCACTATATTTTTATCACTTCATGCGTTATGTGCTATTCTTGGAGCGTCTCGCTCTTAGGTTTTGTTTTTAGTTTTATTTTGCTCTGTTTGATGTAGTAACAAGTTACACCCCAACTTACTCTTTTGTGTGGGAGATATTCATGCTCCGCTTGAACTAGAAGTCCTCATAGGATTTGCATGCTTATTCTTTTAGCTGTGAGTTGTTCTTTTTCTTTTCTTAGCTGCTGTTCTGTTTAGTTGTAGTGCTTTAGTTTTTCTAGAGATTTTCTTTTGTCTTAGGTTAAACTTTCTATAGGTTTCATGTTTTATCTTGTTAGAGAGTTTTCCTGTTGCAATGAGTTCTGTGTCTTGACTGAAAGTAGGTAGTTAAAGTTGCTATTCTCTTTGTAGTAGTAACTTGCAATAGTTTTGAGGTATTGACTAGAGTAATGTTTGAACTTATGGTGTCAAGAGCTCTTGCCTATTAGTGATAGATGTCGCATTTTGGGCAATCCGTGTGTTTTTCGAAAACAAAAAAGACCCCTGTTGAGAACTCTAGCTACTAGATGGATCACTAACCTCTGGAGGGTTAGAATATTAGAGTACACTCACGTACCATGAGTCGAGGATGCGCAAGGATAACCAAACCCCCATACACTCCTCCTCGGGGTACCTGTCTCTTTGTGAACCTCCTGATTAGATTGAGAGTTACCGATAATAAGTGCATGAGTTCTTCGGACTGATGTGAGTATTCGAAAGTTGACACTTCCACCCACCTATACTTTTTATAGCCTCTTCGGTACCGTGCATTGCCCTTTCCCACCTCGAGAGTTGGCGCATACTTTGCCGGTGCATCCAAACCCTTGGCACGATACGCTCTATCATCATAAACCTCCTTATATCTTTCCTGAAAACAGCCACCATACCTACCTACAAGGCATTTCCATAGCCTTTCCGAGATACATTTCCATGCAACATCCACCTTCTCATGACTTAATCTTCATGTCATACATGCTACTTGCTTGATCGATGAGCCGCATGCTAGTTGGGCCTTGCCCTAATCATTGCTACATGACGCGCTAGTATCATTGCATATCCTGCTATCCTGGCAGAAGCATACATTTGCATCATGATAGTTACATTTTCTTTATGTGAGTACCTTTGTAAAGTGTGATAGATCTCCTATATTCTTGTAAAATATAGAGTATTGCCCCTAAAGTGAGGAAAAGATCCCAAAGAGGACAAAATAAAAAGATCCCAAAGAGGACAAATGAGAGTTAAATAGAAAGAGCCATTGAGGCCACCAAAAAAAATAAAAAAAAGAGAAAAGGAGAAAAATAAAAAGAGAGAAGGGGCATACTACTATTCCTTTTGAGAGATCCACACTAGTAGTTCATCTCCTATCCCTTGTACTCCATAGAGATCATCATAATGCATATAGCTATGTGGGGACCCTTCACACTATAGACCTTGGCTTGTTTATTCCAATGATGAGCCTCCTCAAACGAGCTCTAGTTCTTCTTGAGAAAGCAAGTTAGATGCACCCCCACTAGTTTCCTTGGAGAGCTTTTAGCTCACATGTGCATCTGTTGTATGGCAATCCCTACTCCTCACATCATATCTATCATATGGCCTTCTCTCGCCTATGATTGTCCTCATTGATGTGAGCCTTTCACACCTTTTTGTCTTCCTCCTCCACCTTCTTTCTGTTTCGCCTTTTAGGTGTCTACTTTCTTGCTCACGCTCATCCATTGCATGAGTGCTCAAAATATCGAAAGGGAGTGGATCAGTTTGACTTGTACCTGGCTAGTGGTCTGGGGACGAGTCCAGATAAGAATCCAAAGGAGACCAAGTGTGAAACTTTAGTATATAGTTGTTCTCAACAACCTTATTATTTTTTCTCTCGTATTTCCCTATCCCTTGCTTGCACGCAAACACCATCTGGGGACATTTGAGTCACGGACAGCGAGAGCTCTTGCACCTTTTGTTCTTTTGTTGCTTGTGTCAATGCTAATATAGACTCTTGCTTGTTAAGACTTGAATTGAATTGCATGCTTTGATTGCTTTACTTAAAAGTCCTTTTATGGTTGTGTGGCATGTCACCACGGAAATTATGCTTGTTATCATTTACCTACTCGAGGACGAGCAGGAATTAAGCTTGGGGATGTTGATACGTCCCAAACGTATCTATAATTTTTTCTTGTTCCATGCATGTTTTGTGTGACTTTGCCATGTTTTGCTTGAACTTTCATACACTTTTGAACCTATTAGGACTAACCTATTAACTCAGTGCACCCAGTTGCCAGTTTCTGTTTTCTGCTGTTTTTTTATTTAAGGTTTTCCGGCCATTAAAAGTTCTTCAAAAACTCCGGGAAAAATATATAAAAAATCAGCGCAACAGAAGCTTCCGGAATCACCAAAAGAGGGAAGGGGGGCCACCACCATCGGGGCTGCCTGGAGAAGCTGATCCGGCACCCTTCCGGGAGAAGCTATCCCCTCCGGGAGACCCTCCATAGCCATGGACGACTCCCGTATGTACGGTGAGTAGTTTCCCTTGGACCATGGGCCCGTGACCAGTAGCTATGTGATCTATCTCTCCCCCTTTTGTGCTTCCACTTTCGAGTCCTCGTGAGCTGCCTCACATGATCGAGGCATCTATGTAATTTCTGCTGTTGCTATGCTAAGTTTGTTGGGATCTGATGGATTATGAGACTATGTTCAGATTGTGATGAGTAATATATTTGGTTCTTCTCTTTTATATTTTGTTCTTGAGTAAATTCTTGCATGTTCTCCGTTGCGGTATTTGCTTTGGCCAAGTATTTTATTTGAAACTCCAAGAGAGAGCGTTATGCTCAATTGTGGGTTTAGCCCCTTGATGGCTAGCTTGAGTGACAGAAACATGAGACTAGGGGATGTGCTGTTGCCACCAGGGATAAAACAACGGTGCTTGTACCTGCGGGTGCAAGGATTGTTTACTTTACGCATAGTTCTTTTAATGCAGTAGTCTGTTGCTTTGAGTTTACACTTTGGGTGGGATTCACAACTTAATACCAACGAGATGTTATGGATAGATATCTCAAGGTGGATGATTCGTAGTAGATGCAGATGGATTTCGGTCTACTTACTTTGGCGTACTGCCCATTTCTTTTGAGCCCTTCCTTTCTTTGCAGCGTAGTTACAATTGCGGTGCCTTCATAATCCTGTCAATTGCGCAACTGTGATTTTTTCACCTCGCTAGCACTTTTATCGTCTTTTGGGAGAGAGACATCACTAGTGAAAATCACGGGACCCCGGTCCATCTTCATATCACTGTTTACACCCTTATTACTTTCAGTCTTTACTTTCAGTTGCCACTATTATTATCTCTTGCGTTGATCCTTTGTAAACAGCAAGGCCGGAGGAATTGACAACTCCTCTGTACTCGTTGGGAGCAAAGTTATTTGTATCTGTATGCAGGTCCAGGTGAAGCTAGCAACCTCGGCGCCATTGTTCACTTTACCACCTTCTTGTATCCTTCGGAGTCCTACGGGAGACAAACCTTGGTATCTTTGCCAAGGGAAAACTTGCCGCTGCACTATATCTCATTCTGCACTTGGGGTAACCAACGAGGCTTGAAGAGTATTAACACTCTCTTGCCATCACATGGGTCCATGATCAGTAGGTATGTTATGTCCTCTCCCCCTCTTTTTTCATCATGGATTAGACCTTGTGAGCTGCCCTAGATGATCAAGGCACATATGTAATTCTTTCTGATTTTGCTATGTTGAGTTTCCTGGGATCTGATGGATTATGAGACTATGTTTAGATTGTGATGAGTAATATATTTGGTTCTTCTCTTTATTTTCTTTTTCTTGAGTAATTATTTGGCCAAGTAGTAGGTAGTAACTCCAAGAGGGAGTGTTATGCATGATTGTGGGTTCATGCCCCCGGATGACTAGCTTGAGTGACAGAAACATGAGTCTAGGGGATGTGCTGTTGCCACAAGGGGGAAAACAACGGTGCTTGTAACCGCAGTTGCAAGGATTATTTACTTTACGCAAAGTTCTTTAATGCAGTTGTCTGTTGCTTTGGGTTTACACGTTGGGTGGGGCTCGCAACTAATACTAGCGAGATGTTATGGATAGATATCTCAAGGTGGATGATTAGTAGTAGATGCAGATGGATTTCAGTCTACTTATCTTGGCGTACTGCCCATGCTTTTGAGCCTCTTCCTTTCTTTTGTAGCATAGTTAGCATTGCGGTGCATTTTTAATCTTGTCAATTGCCCATCTATAATTTGTTCACCTTGCATAGCTGTTTATCGTCTTTTGGGAGAGATACATCAATAGTGAACTTCATGGGACCCCGGTCCATATTTCCACCACTGTTTACACCCTCAATTTACTTCCTATTTACTTTATAGTTGCAGTTATCATTACCTTTTATCTCTTGCGTTTGACCCTTTGTAAACAACAAGGCCGGAGAGATTGACAACCTCCCTGTATTTGTTGGGAGCAAAGTTATTTGTATCTGTGTGCAGGTCCACGTCAACTCTCGTGCTAGTAATTTCTAGCACCGTTGTCACCTACTTGTCATTGTCGTAGTCCTACGGGAGACAAACCTTGGTATCTTTGCTGAGGGAAATTACGCTATGCTACATATCAACCTTCCACTTGGGGTAGCCAACAAGGGGCACTACTTTAGTGCCATCAGATGCAACACCTATTGAGTTGGAATATGTCTCGAATTCTGCTGTTGGGTCAAACTGTTTTCACAATATCTCCACGCTCATGTCGAATTTGATGGTGAAACCAATTGCATTGGAAAGTACACGAGATAAACTATCACATGCAAAAAGAACCACCCAAGTTGGAGTTCGTATGAAGAATATATTGTTGTTTGGATTTGGGTATATGTGTGCAGTCCGAATATGAGTCCATGACGTGAGGGACTTGGTCTCTATCTTATCTTGGACCAAAAGTGACGTGAAATAACTCCTTGTGCATCACATAATCATGCGCATTTGTATTGAATTCATTTTTTGATCAAATATGGAGAAATTAATGTTAGTTTTGGTTGTATCCATGGTAGTGATGTCCTCATCATCCTCCCCTTCTTGAAAACGAAGCCGTCATCGACGTTGCTTGATCTGAAACATGTCAAACAAAAGAGACATGGTGTACACATGAGATATGTATATGTCATCCATCTTTACAGTCCTCAGTTTTTGCACATGTGACACATGTTGTAAGGCCCGATATCCCGTACTGTTCGAGATCTAGATGTTTCCATCCAGATCCGGGGATGAAGCACATATCGGTCCCACCGCGACATATGACAATGCCATATGCCCCGGATTTCCAACATGATATCACATCATTACAGCTACATGGATACAATATCTCATACAATCGGCATAAAACTTCCTTAAATACATTACATCAGCGGAAGATACATGTGTGAGTACAGACTACAATCAAATACCTAGCGGCAAAGATAAAAGACATCGCTCCCATAACCACACGGGCCCAGACCCTTCGCCGGGATCCGCCTAACTAGTCGTCGTCGAGTCTCCACGTGAAACGTCGATCACAATACCTGTTGTCGATCAAGAACCCTGAAAAGAGTTTGGGGGTAGTATCATGAGTACATAAGTACTCAGCATCCAACTGTAGTGGTCATCTGACCCAGCAAGGACTTCATCACTCGTCATTCTAGGATAACTAGTAGTTCATGATAAGGATGGGGTAAGTGGTGAGGTTGCTGCCGCACTAGCATTTATGAAGTGGCTAACGATCTAGAGAGTAAGATAAGAAGCCAAGAATTCGATGAGGAATCGCCTCCAACAAGTCTTCTATCCACCTACTTACGCAAACATAACACCTATCCTATCCTTGTCCTCCTCTTCGCATCCCGACGAAGAATAAGCAGTCAAGGCACACACACGTTGATCAAGTTATTAAGATTATCTCAGTTGTTGTTGTCTATGAACAAGGAGTAGGTCTCAAGTCGTCCATAACCGTGGACACGACTTCTCAAAAAGATTTAACCCTGCAGGGGTGTACCAACTGCCCATTACAAGGCTCCGCACGCACGCCCATCTCTCTCAGTTGCTACCCATCATAGGCAACCATTGTATGATTTAGTTCCAAGAGATCCGAAACGACAGGTCCCTCTAGCTAACAACGAACAAATCCGGGTGGCCCCCAGGGAGTCGACATCCAATCCAAAAGCCGTCCACGCTCTCGGATCGGCCTCTTCCGTCTCAATAGGGTTTGGGTTACCGGGACACCTCACGTGAGGTCCCGGGCCCTCGCCGGCCAAGGGTGGACCAACAGAGAAACCATGTCCCCGCTGGCCCTAGTTGGTTTAAAGGATGTCTGCTAGGAGAGACCCGACATACATATATGCATGGTTTTCAAATGGTAAATCAGCTTGGGCCAGCACTAGAAATGTTTGAAGCTAGTTAGGTAAGAAAAGGGGACCCCATAAAATCCCACACGCCGTTAGGCAGGCTCAGTCTTGGAACCAATACCTGGAACTCAGATCCTAGGTGACTCAAATGGAACAAAGCATCGGGGCGGGATAGCCTAGACCTTCCATCCTCCGTCGAATATAGTCAACATTATAATAATTATATCATCCACAACAATAAAATAATGTGATAGCCCAAACCAAGGAGTAACAGGGTAACATACTAGCATCCTAAGCATGCATACTAAGTAGGGGCTGAGCAACGAGCAATAGTAACATAGCAGTACATGGTTTGCTGGGAGGGGACATGGCTGTATCGGTTTAAGAGAGGCTGTAAACATGTGGTATGTCACAACCCCAACTAGGGTAAGTGCTAGGGTTTGAGTGCCCCTTTGCATCATGTGAAAAATCCAAAAAGAAATTCAAAAATGGGGAAAAGGAAAGCCCTGAGAATTTAAATAAATGGCCAGATAAAAATCTTTTTCCAAAAATCATTTGAATGTTTGAAAAATTCCTATAAATGATGGTGATCATTTGAAAAGTGGTTTGGGTTGATTCCCATGCCCATGGAATTTTCTAAAATTCACAAAGTGCCTTGGAAATTAAATATGACCCCTATTTGAATTAAAATTCAAATGTTTTGAATTTCAAAAATTCTCAAATTCTACAAGTGACTTGCTACTGGTCACCTAGGATTTATAAAAATCTTTGGGCATTTTACGAAATTGCCTAGCTATTTATTTCTAGGCACAACAGAATTACAGAAAAGAAAAAGGAAGAAGAAATAAAGAAAAGAGGAAACCCCTGGCTTCTAGCCCAACTGAACCCCCCGGTCCACCTGGCCTCGGCCTAGCCCACCTCTCCTTATCGTCTTCTTCCCCCTTCCCCGAAGCTGCTCGCTAGAGGCAGGGGAGCACGCCGCGGGTGCCACCGCGACGACGAGAGGCGTCCTGGCCCTCTCCTACTCCTCCAGTGCGCCACGATGTAGCCAGAAGCGCCCCACACCTTCTCCTTCCCTCGCTGTCTCTCTCCCTCTCTCCAGTGCAAGCTCGCAAGGAAACCGGAAGCCGCCGTAGCTCATCGGCACGCTCTGGCGTGGCCAACGTCGACGAGGACGCAAGCCAAGCTGTCCACTGTGATCGCCGCCGCCTACTGCTTCGATTCCCCCCTTCAATCGAGCCAAGCCCGCACCAGAGACGACGCCAGCATCGCCGGATCGCCGCCGACCGCCATGGATTCAGGCGATCGATTCGCCGCCTACCGGACCTCCCCGGCGTAGCCGATGCCTTCTTCAAGCTCCTGGTGAGCGTGCACACCTTCTAGCCCTCCCCACACTCCTCCCCGTGCACCGCAGCGTCGCGCAGCCCGTGCCCGTGCTCCGGCCTCCGCGGAAGCTTCTTCCCGCCGTGGCCTCCGGCCTCCTCCAGTGAGCGCGCGAGGTTCCTTCGAAGCGCGCGTGAGCGGGGGTTCTTCTGATGCTATTCCCGAGCCCCCCGTGCTCATTTCCAAGCTCCGGCGAGCCCTCCGCCGTCGGCTTGGGTCACCGACGGCACGTGCCGGCGTGGCACTTAATTAGGGGGGCTAACCCCTATCATTAGACCCCATGGGCCACTGACAGGTGGGGCCAGCCCCCTAAAGCTTAATTAAAATTAAATTAAACATGGATTTAACACTGTGCCTATGAAAAGCATGGCCCACATGTCAGCCCTCTGCTGATGTCATGCTTGCATCAGCATGATGCAATAAACAGTTTTCCAGATTAAAAGAATTAAAAGAAATTCAGAAAAAGGCAGAAAATAGTATAAACTTCCAAAAATCATAGAAAATTCATATTAACTCCAAATTTAACATATAATATATGAAAAATGACCAGCAGAAAATAATCTATCCAAATATACAACTTTTAGCTATGTTTGAGTTGAATTTAAAATGGGACCAGTAGCTTTTGCTATTTGGTTTAATTGGAATTAAGTCAAATTAAATTCAAATGCTACTCCAATTTCAACCAATGCAATGCAATCATGATCACTTGAACATCAGAGGCATATCATACACATTTCAAAATAGTTTACAATGATCAAACACTAGCAAATACAAATGGGCTAATTTGAAAGTCATATATGGAGTTTGAATTTGCATTTCAAATGCAATACCCGTCATTTAAATTGAATTTGCTACAAACCAGTACCAATCACATCATGGACAACTATATCATGTGTATGTGCATTCTATTTCAATGTTGCCCTCCTTTGTTGATGATTGTGCCGGTAACAGTGCCTCCGAGACGGTGATCACCCCTGAAGGAGAAGAAGTTCGGTAAACCCCGTGTATCGTCAGCAAGGCAAGCAAACCCCCATTGATCATATCTATAAAATCCCACTTCCCTCTCAGTCTCGCTTATGCATGTTTAGGAGATCACCGAGACACGTTCTTTCGCGTAGTTGAACCCATTCCGATGCATGACCTATCATTTTGTCACCGTATTAAGCAAACCACAATCCTAGCAGATATAGGATTTGAATGATGAGCATGTGGCCCCTACAACTATAACTTCTTATTGCTGCTTAGTGATACAATGAGGTTACATTGTTTGTGAGTCGGGATGGAATGAACACAGTGATGCTGATGATAACGTGTTGGTGAATCCACCCTAATACAAGGTGAACGATGAGAGGCTGTGTAGGAGTACACAGTGGGTTGTCTCGTTGAACACCGCCTTAAGCACCAAGTTCTTGTATGGTAATCCAAGACAAAGAGTACAACCACTCATTGGGATCACTGACCCCTCTCGGCCTAGTACCTTGATCCGTGTTGACGTCCAGGAGTCACATTAGTTCGGGCTTTCCTTTTGGCATGTGCATAGAAAAAGAATGAAGGAATGGTTGCATCATATAGATATGTGGGTGCACCTGTGAGGCAGGAAAACCATCTGCCAAAGGTGGCGTCTCGGTCACTTGCATTGTTTGAGTCCGTTTCGTTGATCCGGCCGGGCTCTCAAGCGAAGGCAACTCATATAGTCGACTCCTGGAATAGACCGGTTGTGAGCGAAGTGTCATGGTGAACATCCTCGCTGTCACCTCTTGAATGGTGGCGAGCAAAAGGCGGTAACCGATGGTCATGTGTGTGTAGTTTACACCCTTGCAAGGTTAAAAAACTATTTGAATAGCCGCGTCCGCGGTTAAGGACTACTTGGAACCTGTACCTGATTATTAGACAACTTGAATGGATACTCTAAAACTCGCAAGATAAGCGTGAGTGATATGGTGGACTTCCTCGTGGGGAAGTCGAGGAAGTATCCATAGTGGTGTATTGGTTGGAGACTTGGTAGTGGACTCGTGTACGCTTCTTACCTGAAGTCTGGTACTCGTAGAACAGGACTAGCCAAGTCAAAGCTGGCACTTCTGCATGATGAAACCCCACCTCCCTTTACCTTGATACTTGAGCATGAGTAGTTTAGTTCTGATGTAAGTCTTGCTGAGTACGACTTTTTACTCACGTTTGCTTATTCTATGTATTAGATGGAAACCCAGACCCCCGATGGAGTCACCTTCCTGAAGCTCGACGTTGACTAAGCTAGTATAGTTCCAGACAGCAGTCTGGTCCCTCGTGGAAGGGCATGTATGTTTACAAGGCTTCTCTAAGCCATTTGTTAAACTTGTCTGTACTCAGACCTAATTTGCTTCCGTTGTATGATGTAATGTTGATCACAGACATGTGATCTTTGTATACTCTATGTGTAAGTCAATAAAGAAGTACTTTGTAGAGTTATGTGATGATACCTGCTGTTCATACTAGGCATGTGTGCTACGTGTATGTTTATAACATGCATGTCTTAGTATGGGTTTTTGAGACCTTAGTTGTGATCTGGCTGGCGGTCTTTTATACACCAAGTGGCCCTTAGATGTGCGCAACTTGGGGCATCGCGATGCGATTGCTCGTGACTCTGTCACGTGCACACTTTGTTGTATGATCGAGCCCGCCCTAGACCCCGACTAAGTGATCGGGCTGGAGTAAGTCTATGTAAGAGTTAGGATTCAATCGATAACATGGTTGAGGCGACTTGTCTATGAATATGGGATTCACCACCCATAAGAATTTAGACTCATGAGCGGACGATTAGGACCCATCTCAGTTGATCATCCGGCCTGAATGGGATGCCCCTCACGTTCGATGCTTTCCGAGAGTGTTCTATGCTTGGCCTTGTCTGCTTAGACAAGTGGGTACGGCTCTCGGCTCTCCATGTGATTGTATCGTGACTGGAATTACATACGCCTATTTTGGGTCCCGACATGGTAGGATCAAACATCGAACCTAAACAAGACTAGCATGCAAACCGCTGGTTATAATAGAATGGATCATAAGTAATGTATAGTCCTTCCCTGTTGATAAGTCGGGTTCCAAAGGTGTAGGCGATCGCGAGCTCGCACAGCCTCCGAGAGTAACCGTGGGAGCACACGGGAAGGAAACACTGGAAAGCAATCGACGAGCAAGCATCTATTACTACGAAGCAATCACGAGCAATCAACAAGAAGAAAGCAACACGAGACAACACACTACAGTATCACATCTATCGTCGAGAGCGGTTACTAACAGGTTAAGTGGAGTATTCGTCACACACGACAGTACCTCACATTTAGAATGGTTCAAGTTGTTTAGCTACACAACATGAGCAAAGGTTGTTAACATGGCATCTCATTCAAGCATGACATATCACACAATCATGACAAAAGGTGAAGCATAAAGTAAACTATTTAATATAGTCACTTTAAGTGGGGGGTAAAACCTATACATGACAACTATTATGGACCCCACGATAATTATTGCATTTGTTACTGTTTTTCCCTAAACCATATTTTATACTCCCTCCGTCCCAAAAAGAATGTCATGGTTTTAGTTCAAATTTGAACTAAAACCATGACATTCTTTTTGGGACAGAGGGAGTATTTATTATTAGCAAGCAGGAGCAACATAAACACAATCTACATGCAATTCTAGTGAAGTTACATATAAAGAACATTTTAAACGGAGCAACAGTTAAAAAGTTATGGCAATTACAGTTTACAGTGCCAGAGAAGGCACAATTGATTAATCTACACAAAATTCTAAGCAAGTTTCATATTTAACGCGTCGCGATCCGAGCTACGGTCTAAAAGATACAGGCAACGCAAAAAAAAAACTATTAATCTGCCCCGAGAAAAAAACAAAGCAAGGGGCCGAATCTAACGTTGTTGGGCTTAACAGGATGGGCGCTAAATAACTAAATGGTGCACACGGGAGAGGAACCAGATCGTGGGCCGAGCCCAACACGTGCAGGAAAAAAGGAAAAAAAGGAAAAGGAGGGGAGCTCACCTCTGGGCCGAGGCCCAGGACGGCGGTGGCGTAGGATAGAGGGGCGCGCTCGGTGCGGTGGGAGGAAGTAGGCCGAGGTGCCGGGCCATGCCGCGAGTTTGGCCTTGGGGCGCTGGTTGTTGGGCCAAGCCAGGCCCAGCTGGACGGCTCGTGCGGTTGTCTGGGGGCGCTGCCTCGTCCCGTTTGGAATCGGCCAGCGGCGGCTGTGCTGGATCAACGCGGCGCAGTGGTTCTCGTGCGTGCGGTGTCCAAGGGCGGGGAGGAGAGCAAGGGAGGCTGGGGAGGTCTGGAGGCGGCCGGGGACGGGCAGGATCGGCCGTGGGCCGCCGGATCTGGCCGGTGGTGACGCTAGCGAGGGCCGAGGTGGGCGAAGCTCGAGCCAGCCATCCATGGTGGTGGCTGGAACTGGAGAGATGAAGATAGGGAGATGAGGCAGATGGGAGAGGGAGGAGAACTGCGCGGGGAGAGGGGAAATGGCCACGGGCTCACCGGGGATGCGACGGCAACCGGCGGTGGGCGGTGGTGCCTCCACGGGGCGGCGGCGGCTCGGGCGCCAGATCGGGCCCGGACGACGCCGTGGCGGGCTTCTAGGGCTCTGCGGGGCCCAAACGGCTGGGGAGGTAGCTGCGAGCGTGACGTGGCACGATCTGAGCCATAGATGGCCAGATCTGACGGCTCTGAAGCACCTGGGGCTAGGGTTTCGGGAGAGAGAGGCTGTTTGAGGCAGATCTGAGGGGGATCAGGGGGTGGCTGCAATTTTCCACGGAGGGAAACCTTAATGCCATGGGGAGGAGGAGGGCTCCTTATAAAGGCTAGTTGGTCTAGCAGATGACGAAAATACCCCTAATTTTATACCCGATCCTACGTTACGCGTTTCTGACCGTCGAGGCTACGTACAGACTCTGATTCAGACGAAATATCGAACCACGCGCTCAATGCGGCGAGCCCGTCAATCGTACCTCACTTCGATACCGTTCCGAGAATATTTTCCGACGCCCAATAAAATAATCCATTTAATTATTAAATGGGGTTTTTTGTTCCGATGTCGAGGGCTGGTCTTGTGCCGGTTGTCGCGACGGTGCTTGGGTGAAACCCGGTGTCGCAAAGGTCGTGTGCCGTTGGGAAATGGTTTGGTCCCGCATCCGAGACGAGAAAGAGGGGAAAAAATATTCACCGATTAATAATTCAGCGAAGAAAACACTGCAAACAATACAGGCAATCATCACAACAACGCAACAAACAATTTTTTTTAATTTGGGTGGAATTTCCGGGCTGTTACAGTACAACACCACCAACAAGGGATCTTGTTCCGAGATCCTGGACGATGCGGGGGAGAGGGGGGGAGAAAAAGAGAGTCGACAATCTTCAACACCACCAACAAGGGACTCTGCTCCATGTCGACGTCGAACTTCCGTCGAGATAATTTTCCGCAGAGAGATGGCGACGTCGACAGGTGTCAAGAGGAAGAAAGATAGTCCAAAGCGACGATCAAGGGAAGTATTCTCACTCAAATCGTGAGGATACTAGGCAAGAGGAACGAAGTCAACAGATGACCAAGATGTTTACCCAGAGTCGGAAGAACTAAAGGTACTACATGATTTCCCAACCTGAGATCGGAATCGAAACAATACGCTGCAAGCAAGGCATTGTAATTATTCCGAAACTCCACACTCATCGAGATCCTAAAGTTTGAAGGGGATAAGGCGAGAATTAAAACGCGTACCACACTTGTCCTGACCAGAGCAATGATAAGGAGTAAAAAGATTCCTACTCTCCGATAACTAACTTGGTAACTACAAAATAGTTTTTGTCTAGACTCGACTTCGGCCAGAGAAGGTATCCTACGGTCGGTAAGGCTCTGATACCAAGTTGTAAGGCCCATTATGCGGTACTGTTTCAGATCTAGATGTTTCCATCTAGATCCGGGGACGAAGCACATATCGGTCCCACCGCGACATATGACACTGCCATATGCCTCGGATTTCCAACATGATATCACATCATTACAGCTACATGGATACAACATCTCATACAATCGGCATACAACTGCCTTAAATACATTACATCAGCGGAAGATACATGTCTGAGTACAGACTACAATCAAATACCTAGTGGAAAAGAGAAAAGACATCGCTCCCATAACCACACGGGTCCAGGCCGTCCGCCGGGATCCGCCTAACCCGTCGTCGTCGAGTCTCCACGTGAAACGTCGATCACCATACCTGTTGTCGATCAAGAACCCTGAAAAGAGTTTGGGGGTAGTATCATGAGTACATAAGTACTCATCATCCAACTGTAGTGGTCATCTGACCCAGCAAGGATTTCATCACTCGTCATTCTAGGATAACTAGTATTTCACGGTAAGGATGGGGTAAGTGGTGAGGTTGCTGCCACACTAGCATTTATGAAGTGGCTAACGATCTAGAGAGTAAGATAAGAAGCCAAGAATTTGATGAGGAACCGCCTCCAACAAGTCTGCTATCCACCTACTTATGCAAACATAACACCTATCCTATCCTTGTCCTCCTCTTCGCATCCCGAAGAAGAAGAAGCAGTCAAGGCACACACACGTTGATCAAGTTATTAAGATTATCTCAGTTGTTGTTGTCTATGAACAAGGAGTAGGTCTCAAGTCGTCCATAACCGTGGACATGGCTTCTCGAAAAGATTTATCCCTGTAGGGGTGTACCAACTGCCCATTACAAGGCTCCGCACGCACGCCCATCTCTCTTAGTTGCTACCCATCATAGGCAACCATTTTATGATTTAGTTCTGAGGGATCCGAAACGACAGGTCCCTCTAGCTAACAACAAACAAATCCGGGTGGCCCCCGGGGAGTCGACATCCAATCCAAAAGCCGGCCACGCTCTCGGATCGGCCTCTTCCGTCTCAATAGGGTTTGGGTTACCGGGACACCTCACATGAGGTCCCGGGCCCTCGCCGGCCAAGGGTGGACCAACAGGGAAACCATGTCCCCGCTGGCCCTGGTTGGTTTAAAGGATGTCTGCTAGGAGCGACCCGACAGACATATATGCATGGTTTTCAAATGGTAAATCAGCTTGGGCCACCACTAGAAATGTTTGAAGCTAGTCAGGCAAGAAAAGGGGACCCCACAAAATCCCACATGCGGTTAGGCACGCTCAATCTTGGAACCAATACACGGAACTCGGATCCTAGGTGACTTGAATGGAACAAAGCGTTGGGGCGGGATAGCCTAGACCTTCCATCCTTCGTCAAATATAGTCAACATTACAATAATCATATCATCCACAATAATATAATAATGTGATAGCCCAAACCAAGGAGTAACAGGGTAACATCGTAGCATCCTAAGAATGCATACTAAGCAGGGGCTGAGCAACGAGCAATAGTAACATAGAAGTACATGGTTTGCTGGGAGGGGACATGGCTGTATCGGTTTAAGAGAGGCTGTAAACATGTGGTAGGATCAAACATCGAACCTAACCTAGACTAGCATGCAAACCGCTGGTTATAATAGAATGGATCATAAGTAATGTATAGTCCTTGCCTATTGATAAGTCGGGTTCCGAAGGTGTAGGCGATCGCGAGCTCGCACTGTCTCCGAGAGTAACTGCGGGAGCACACGGTAAGGAAATACTGGAAAGCAATTGACAAGAAAGCATACATTACTACGAAGCAATCACGAGCAATCAACAACCAGAAAGCAACACGAGACAGCACACTACGGTATCGCATCTATCGTCGAGAGCGGTTACTAACATGTTAAGTGGAGTATTCGTCACACACGACGGTACCTCACATTTAGAATGGTTCAAGTTGTTTAGATACACAACATGAGCAAAAGTTTTTAACATGGCATCTCACTCAAGCATGGAATATCACACAATCATGACAAAAGGTGAAGCATAAAGTAAACTATTTAATCTAGTCACTTTAAGTGGGGGGTAAAACCTATACATGACAACTATTACGAACCCCATGATAATTATTGCATTTGGTACTGTTTTTCCATAAACCATATTTGATATTTGTTATTAGCAAACAGGAGCAGCATAAACACAATCTACATGCAATTCTAGTCAAGTTACATATAAAGAACATTTTAAACGGAGCAACGGTTAAAAAGTTATGGCAATTACAGTTTACAATGGCAAAGGTCGTAAATAGCAGGTAAACAACATGTAGACAAGTTCAAACATGGCAAAGGAGCACATTTTATTAATCTACACTAAATTCTAAGCAAGTTTCATATTTAACGCGTCGCGATCCGAGCTACGGTCTAAAATATACGGGCAACGCAAAAAAAAAACTATTAATCTACCAATTAATCTGCCCCGAAAAAACCCCAGAGCAACAGGCCGAATCTGACGTTGTTGGTCTTAACAGGACGGGCGCTAATTAACTAAACGATGCACACGGGCGAGGAACCAGATCGTGGGCCGAGCCCAACACGTGCAGGAAAAAAGGAAGAAAAAAGGAAAAAGAGGGGAGCTCACCTCTAGGCCGAGGCCCTAGCCGGCGACGGCGTAGGATAGAGGGGCGCGCTCGATGCGGAGGGAGCCAGAAGGTCGAGGCGCCGGGCCGTGATGCGAGTTTGGCCTTGGGGCTAGGGTTTCGGGAGAGAGAGGCTGTTTGAGGCAGATCTGAGGGGGATACGGGGGGGTGGCTGCAATTTTCCAGGAAGGGAACCCTAATGCCATGTGGGAAGAGGATGGGTCCTGATATAGGCTAGTTGGTCGGGCGAATGATGAAAATACCCCTAATTTTATACCCGCTCCTACGTTACGCGTTTCTGACCGCCGAGGCTACGTACAGACTCCGATTCGGGCGAAATATCGAACCACGCGCTCAGCGCGTCGAGGCCGTCAATTTTACCTCACTTCGATACTGTCCCGAAGATATTTTCCGACGCCTAATACAATAATCCATTTAATTATTAAATGTGGTTTTTCGATCCGATGTCGAGGGCTGTTCTTGTGCCGGTTGTCGCGATGGTGCTTGGGTGAAACCCGGTGTCGCAAAGGTCGTGTGCCGTTGGGAGAAGGTTTGGTCCCGCATCCGATACGAGAAAGGGGAATTTTTTTTCACCGACTAATAATTCGGCAATGCAAACACTGCAAAAAATACAAGCAATCATCATAGCAACACAACAAGCATTTTTTTTAATTTGGGTGGAATTTTCGGGTTGTTACACATGTATATATGAATAACTTTCATATGTCGAGAAATATAAAGATATGTAATCATCAAAATAAGAAAACGACATAAAAGTATTGCAACTCAGTTTGCATATATAAGTGAAGCTCTTAATCATATCTAAAGATTGACAATGCTCGTCATTATACCATCCCAACATCGGTGAAAAAAGGTTAAATGATTTAGAAGGACATGCGACAACAAGCTTAACTAAGCAGTCATGCAACAAGTCATTGGACGCAGAATTATCACCAAGATTAGAGGTCATATCAAAATGATTAAACATTGACTCATTCATAATAGTAACATGATTATCGAATATAGATGGTGTGATCAAATCAGCAGGTAACTCAACACATGGTGTATTCAAGTCTACTAGGCAAGCAACATCCTCATGTGAAGTTATGACATCCTCTAAAATAGGTTGTGTGATCAAATTAGTTGATAGCTGAACACATGTTGCATTTGAATCAACAAGGTTCTCTTGTGGAGGGGAAAGATCCTTTTAATGATGCTGGATCACATATAGGAGGTGATGTAGTGCTCACAACAATGGATGTGGTTGTCATAGTGCACGTAGTGGTTGAAGGAACAATCTTCTCAACTCATGGGATTTTCACATTACTTTTGTTTGTCTTGTGAGCAACACGTCTTTTTATTTGCTGTTCAGCTTTACAAGGAAGACGAAACAAATGATCCATAGCATAACACTTTTCATGAATTAGTATCTCTTGAATATCACGATTTAATCCTCCCCAAAATATTCTTCACTTTCTTCTAAATAGGAGTGCAACAAGGTAGTTTAAAAATCATCATAGTATTTTGTTATGGTGTCACTACCTTGTTTTAAATGTTCTAGCTTCTTAATCATGTCACGAGTATAATAAGCATGAACAAATCTAAATCGCATAGCAAGGTTGAGATCATTCCAAGTATTAGGTATATAATCAGGATATAAACTACAATATTCATTTCATCAAATAGAAGCAAAACCTGTGAAAGCACTAATTGCAGTTTTTACTTTATTGTGCTCAGAAAAATTATGGGAAGCAAATATATCATTTATTTCAAACTCCCACTCAATGTATTAATCAGGTCTTAGACGTCCATGAAAGGGTGTTATAGAAACAATAACCTGATCATGTGCATGCTTATGTGTGTTTACCTCTCGCAGTGGTTGTTGTGTAGTTGTAGGTGGTGGCAAATGTCCAAGTATTGTTGACGCCCAAAAAGTTCTAACTCCGGAACCTACCATGATTAGTAGAAAACAAGAAACAAATCACAAGTATGTCTTCCTATGAACTACTAGGGTGTGGTGGTAAAATGCCCACAGGATAGCAAATATCAATGTTTTACAAGTTCTTACCATGCAACAGGTGGTGACCGGTAACCAACGGTGTCAAATAACTCCAAAGATTGTGTAAAGTGATTGCCAGGTGAAGGTATGTATACACGTCGTAAAAATATGTGGAGTTTGGAAGGCTTTAAAATAGTAGCAAAAAGACCAGCAACAATCAATCCTGAGATACAAAATTGCATTAACGCTCAACGACGGTACTATGCTGGTCCTAGGCTAGATCGGACTAGAGACGCGAGCCTAGAACACTAATGTGGTCATGGCGTAGCACAACTAGCAGCAATGAATGATATGAATTAGCTCTGGACAACAAGATATAAGTGAAGATCACGAAGAAAGTAACGATTATGGTGAAAATAGGCTCCAAATCAGGATACACCAACACTCTTGCTACAACTTTCCTCTAAAATAGAATTGCTAATTTTTTGATATTATTTCTCCAAAACACCATTGATTTAAGATTTCCGACTCAACAAGAATCACTCAATTTGGAGGTCGGATGAGGTGTAAAAAAACCAGAATCATCCCAAAATCTGCAAAAAAATATGTTCGGAAACTATAGAGGGAAAAAAGTTTAGAAGCTCATATGGAGATTCGAATAACACACTAGCTCCAGAACTATTTGGACGTGGCTCAGAAATTTCTTTAATTTGAGTACTAGTGGAGCCAAAATGGACTTCAGTTGACAAAGTTATGCCCGTTTTACTGAACACTGTCCAAAACTGATTCCGGCGAGAATTCAGAAATGACTTGAACAAGCTATAGATCCAAAAAAAATCTGGTTTTTTTTCTTTTTATGGTGGATGGTAGAAGTAGGCATCGGAGGGGATGTTGGTGCAGCGGTGGCGTGACTAATGTGAACATAACTCATAACTCTAAAGGACTAGATACTAAGACCAGCAACTCGAAATGACGATGCAACCGATAATTCAATAAAGCAAAGCACCAAAAATAAAATTGTGAAGGCTCAAATTGGTTTGGATATGATGATCTAATCCTATTTTTGTGGCTTTTTTTTATGGCTGATAGGTGATAAAAATGTTGGGATACGGGGAAGAAAACAATAATTTTCCAACCTACGATACCCGAACCCAAGATCTATGCTATGGCGATGTAAAGTAACGGAGGGAATCGATGTTCATAACTTTGAAGACCGAAAGAGGGAAACGTTCTACGAACATGGTTGGCGTAGACTCTGAACCTACGACCTCCCTGTCGTGTAGAAGACCACCGACGACGATGACTTGTGGAGACCTCCGGCAATGAAGTAGTACCACAGAGTGTAGTGCCTCGAGGAGATTACACACGTACGGTGCAACCGATGTTCCCTCCGGGATCCGAATCAGGCGAGCAGCGGAGAGAAGACGAATTCGGATCCCAACTCTGGCAGAGCGAAGGCGTGCTTTCATGGAGAACTTCCAACCAGGTGCAAACTCCAAACAAGGGGAGTCCTCTCGAGGTAGGAGAAAGAGAGAGAGAGAGATAACTCAATTGGATGATGGAAAAGGGGGGTCTACTCCTCCTTGTATAGGCCAAGGAGGGGGGTAATCCTCCTCCCCTCCCCCATGTGGGACTAAACCCCCAAGGGGGGGAGTGCGCCGGCCAAGGGGGGGGGGGGTGGGCCCCACCCTTGGCGCCAAGCCCAAGGGTGGAACCCCCTCCTCCCCTAATGGGCCCCATATGGCCCATTAAGCCTTTTTCCATTTTTTTAATTGATCTAATTATATTTTAATATTTAATTCAGATAATTAAATAATAAAACATTATTAAACATAATTAAACTTTATTTTGAACCTTTCAAAATCCCCGGAACATCTTCCGTTCTCCCCCGGAATTATTCCCGTGTTTCTCTCTATTTCACCGATGATCCCGAATCAATCCTAATGCATCGATTGAACCTTAAGTGTGACACCCTACGGTTCGGGAAATAGCAGACATGATCAATACACTCTTTTCGATCAATGGCTAATCAATTGGACCTGGTTAAGATCCTTGATAGTCCCTGAGCTTCCATCGAACGAACTTCGATCTCATTTGGAAACCGTTAACGATAATACATGATCCCTTTGTCTAGCGGTACTTTGTTTGCCTCAGGTTTGATCATTGGTATCCTTATACCAGGTTCACATCTCGTTCTCAACAAACAAGTTTAATCGTCCATGCCTATTACATCTCTTGTGACCTAGTCACTTGCTTGCAAGCTATTGATGCAATATCATCGAGTGGGCCCAGAGTACCTGTCCTTCACATGGAGTGACAAATCCCGCTTCGATCTATTTGCATACTCATCAACATATCTATTTCGGTTGCCCAAAGTAAACCTTTATAGCCAGCATATTTTAGCCAGGCGATGGATGCAAATCAAAGCCTCCTAGTAGATAGCAATTACGTATGATCATTACGGTCTAAGGACTAAGTCATATGTTACAAAGTCATCGGAATGCTGAACCTGTGACTTGATCACATCGCAGTGCTTTATGTGGGTGTGTGTCCATCACATCATTCTCCTAATGATATGACCTCATTGTCAATAGGCGGTTCGGACCTCATGATGAGGAAACCATGATCATCGATTGCCCAATGAGCTAGTACACCTGAGTATAACTAGGGACGAGATTTAGACCACACGTGTATTAGTGTTTCCGAGTAATACAGTTCTAGCATAGTATAAAACATATTATGAACAAAACGAATATGTGACAAATATCTTTATTAATTTGCCTCTAGGGCACATATCCAACAGTCTCCCACTTGCACTAGAGTACAAATTACACTAGTTTACATCTGGCATGTATCTAACACCTATAGTCTCTCGGTGTTCTTCAAACTTGCTTTGTGGAAAAGGTTTAGTCATTGGATCTGCTGCATTCAGATCGGTATGTATTTTGAGATTCCTAATATGTCCATCCCTGACGTAGTCCCGCGCCACATGGAAGCGTCAGAGAATATGCTTGGCTGTAGAGTGAGTTCTTCCTTCGCATTAGCAATGGCACCCGTGTTGTCACAGAAGATACCAATGGGGTCAGTGCAGCTGGGAAAGACACCAAGCTCGATCAGAACTTCTTCAGCCAATACGGTTCATTTGACGCTTCGCAAGCGGCAATATACTCCGAATCCATAGTAGATTGGGCAACGACTGACAGCTTGCCTCTCCTACAGCTAATAGCGCCGCCAATCAACATGAACACATATCCCGACTGGGATTTTGAGTCATCTGTGTCAGAGTTAAGGCCGGCATCAATGTATCCCTTTACGGACAACTCCTCTTCACATCCTCCATAAACGAGAAAGAGATCCTTCGTCCTTCGTAAGTATTTCAGGATGTTCTTTACTGCGGTCTAATGAATTATTCGAGGATTTCTCTGGTAGCGATTAGTCATACTAATTGCCAGAGCCAAATCCGGCCGAGTACATAGCATAGCATACATTATAGAAAATATGGCTCAGGCATAGGGCTTTCAGGACATATCCTCCTTTTACTTTGCTGTTGTTGGACATTGAGTCACACTTAACTTAACACCTCTTATAACTGGTAAGAGGCCTCTCTTGGAGTTATCCATACTGAACCTCTTCAATAGATTCTCAATGTAAGTTCTTTGACTCAAGGCCAATAGGCGATTAGGTCTTTCTCTATATATCTTAATGCCTAGTATGTACGCAGCTTCACCTAGGTCCTTCATGGAAAATTGTCCATTCAAGTATTCCTTCACTTCTCCTAAGAATTTTGTATCGTTCCCTATCAGTAATATGTCTTCCACGTACAACACAAGTGTAACATCCCAAGTGTCATGCTACAATAATCAATTTTGTTAATAAAAAATCATTGTGCTTAACCTTGTCTTAATCATTATTGATTCCAATCACAATTCAAAATCCCCTTTGGATGGAATTAAAAACAAAACTTTAAATTAAACTTGAAAAAAAATTGTGCAACCATTTTTATTAAATGCATAAAAGTTAGTAGGTCATGATAATATAGAATAGTTAGTTGTTAAAACATTTTGGTAAAGTAAACAAATAAAAACAGAAGCAAAACAACACTACTTAACCTTTTGAAATATAAGTAAAATTCAAAGTACTTTATTTGGGCCCCAAACTTTTTGTAGCAGTGAAACATAATTCCATAATAAATATTGAGACGAGTAGCACATTTTACAAAAATATATTGCTAGCCAAAATAAAAATATGAAAGAAAATAGAAAGGACTAAAAGAAATAAAATGAAAAGGCTCTATTTATCTCCCAGGGCAAAGCCAAACACATAGCCCAACCCACCAACCCTCTTCTTCTTCCTACTGCTCACCAGGGTGCCGTCGACGCGTGTGCCCCGTCCATGGCCGCCGGTGCCCCGTATCAGCCATCCACGCCATTCCCGGCATGGATAAGAAGCCGTCCCCGATCTCCCTGCCCCCCCCCCCCCCCCGCGCAAATCCTAGCCGCCCCATTCCCCTCCTCTGCCTCGATCTCGCCTCCTCCCCGTGCGGGGGCCGCCGCTAGGCCGTCGCCACTGCCAGTGGCCACTCGCGTCCAACGACGATGTCAAGCCGAGCCGCTGTGTCCAGTGGTTTTCCCTGCCTCCTCATCATATCCCTGAGCACTCCATCATCGTCGGAGGCCACTGCATCGGCTGAATCGAGCCCGCCGCAACCACGGCTACGACGCACGTCGTCGTCGATTGCCGCATCGTCAAGCCACCTCGCGCCTCACCGAGCCTTCCACTTCACTCACAGTGAGCTTTTGCTTCTTCCCCTTCTTCCCGCACTCTGATTCGCCCCTCCGGTCGCCGCCCCCACCTGAGCATACTCCGGCTGCCGCGGCAGCTCGCCGTGGTCGTCGCTCTAGCCTCCCTCGCGCCCGTCGAGCGCATCCCATGGACGCGCCACCCATCCCGCGTCCAATTCCCCCTCTTTGTGCGCTGAATGGCCACCGGAGCTGACCGATTTGGCCGCCATCGTGCCCCTCCTCACTGGCGTGCATGGCCCGGTTGGCTGTGGCTAATCCCCTCCCTCCACTGACTGGTGGGGCCTCCAAGTTATATTAGCCCCTAATTTGTGTTAAGCAAAGAAAAACCCATGTTAGCATAATTGAGTCTATGAAAAGTGGGGACCTGACCCTGATAAAAATAAATTAGATAACTTAGAAGCCTTTGTGATAATGACCTGTGGGCCTAGCCCTTTAAGTTACTAAAATGGTTTAATTAAAATTGTATTATGACATGTGGAGCCCACTGAATAATGATTTAGTTAAATAAACATAATCTACTGATTTATTAACTAGTCACTGACAGTAGGACCCCACTGGTCAGTTTGAACAGTCAAACCACTTTTGGATAATACTATTTTTAAATGATTAAAATAATTACAAAAATGCTTGAAACAGAGTAAAACTTTATAAATCAATATCTTTTAAACCGTAACTCCGATGAAAATGGGCCGTTTTATTCTTCGGTCAAAACCCCTGTCACCGGTGTAGTAGTCGTAGTCGCGTTCCGCGCGAGTCGTCGGGGCGTCTGATTCATTGCGGATGTAGTCTTATCCTACAGCCCAGTTATTGGCATTTTCCAGCAATTGTGCGAGTGAGTTTTTCTTTGAAATCTATGCGTTGAAGTCCTCGCCGGAATGCGTCGATTGCATTTTCGTCCGATATGTTTTCGGCTGAGTTTTTGATTATAGTCCACTGCTGGATGTATGCCCTGAGGGACTCTCGGGTTCCTTGCCTACATGCTCTTAGTTCTTCGAGTGATGCTGGTCACTTATATGTTGACTTGAAGTTCTCGATGAAGGCGCTCCGAAATTGCTTCCAAGAACTTATGGAGCCTCGCTGTAAGTTTTTTAGTCAATGTCATGCTGATCCCTCGAGCATGAGCTGTACGTACTGCATGGTTGTGGTGTTGGTGCCTCGCTGAAATTTTAAGGCTATTAAATAGTCGTCGAGCCATGCTTCTGGTTCTTCCAGTGCGTCCTACTTGTGCGTTGTTGAATTCATCTTGAAACCCTTGGGAATTCGTGTTTTTCGTATGGCTCGCGCGAAGCACAATGCTCGGCAGGGTTCCAGGTCCTCATCGGAAGCTTGCTCATCCGATAATTCTTCGCGAGCTGCGCATCTGCATCGCCCTCAGTTGATTTTGTTATGTGTGATGTCATCTCACGCGTCGCGTCGTTGATCGTTGCTGCGGCGGTTACTGTGGTCGCCCCTGTCACAATCTCTGCTCTTTTTAGGGTATTTGCAGCGGTCGTCATTGCTGTCATCATCGTCGTCGGGTGAGCTTGAATCCATATCCGGTTTTGTTCGCGGGCCACCCGTCTTGAACTCGCTTTTTTGGGAACTGATGCTGCAATCGCATCGATGATCACTTTGAGTGCTCGCGCGGTAGTGCGGTCTGCGTCGCCTTTTTCGCCAGTTTGAGCATAGTGCAGGTATGTTGGGCAGTGACGAGGGCTTCCACAGGTGTGAGCTTCTTTTCTTATTCGTCTTCGTCCTCTAGTCGGAATGCGTCGTCTAATTTGCGGGCGACCTTTTTCTTATCAGTCCGGCGAAGGTTGTTGAATCTGGACCTGCGCTGATGAGGGGACCTTTGATCAGAGGAGTAACTCGAGTGTTCGGTGTTGTATTGTGGGTGGCCCTTGGCTCGTTTTGCGGTTCTTCTTTGTTTCTCCTGTTCAAGCCTTAGCCATCTGGTTTTCTTGGTGACATCGGTTGTTAGCTTATTGTATGCTCTCAGTTCATCGCGCGTTGCATCCTCTGGGAGGAGCTTGGCGCGTTTTACTGCGTCATTTACTGTAGCGATTTATTCTTTGGTCAGAATGATTTTCTCTGTAGTTTGGGTGTGTCTTGCGGCTTCTGAGTTGTGGCGTCTGCTGCTGTCAGGTTGATCATCTCTGTGAGTTCCTTCTTGTCCCCTGGACACTTTCCTTGGGATGGTTCCTGGTTCGCCGAGGTGTGACAGTTAATTGCCAGACGTTGTTGGGTTCGCTGCTCCTGCCGTTGGTGCCGGCTATGCCATGATTTTCAGGGTCATCTTCTCTTCCCCTGTCATCTGAAGTTGCTGCATGGTTGTCTGCCATGAACACTTGGAACGACGTCCTGCTTGATGGTCTTGTCTTCTTTCTACCCCGCCTTTTCCATGTGGATGCCACACTCGCATAGTCGCGAGTAGCGCGGTGGATAGGACTGAGGTGGGTTGCATGATGGACTCGAAGAGCCGTCGAGCGGGTGATTCCTCTTTGGTTGATTCCGTTTTTGCTGTTGATGTCGCGGGGTACTCGGGTTCGATCTGCGAGGTGAAGGGTGCCCCAGTGGTTGATGTAGATCTTGTAGCTTCCAAGAGTTAAGTCTGTACCTGCGCGAAGATTAGAGAAAGCTGAGCATGAGACAGTGAGATGTGCGACGAAGCCGAGGGACTCGAACATATCGGATTCTGCTCGAGTCGATGAGGCGTCGAGTGCTGACGTAGTCTATGAGTTGTTGAGTGTCGGCGAAGGGACCGCCGAGATCGTTGTTCCAAACTGCGTCTTCCCCATGGTCAGCGCCAATTGATGAGGATTCACCTCGGCAAATCCCATGGTTAGGAACCCTGGGGTAGATCGCAGAGAGAAGGTGCAGGTTGGTGATACTCGTCGGCTAACAGGAGACATGGATTTACCCAGGTTCAGGGCCCTCGATCGGTGAAACTACTACTTCCTACTCTTTCGTATTATGATGGAGGCGATTACAAAGGCGGTCGAGGCGAGATCGCTCAGGACCGGAGGTGTTGCTATGAGATTGGATACCCTAGACGTCCCCTCTCCCAGCCTTTATGTACTATGCTGGGTCGCAAGGAGTCCATCTAGGTTTAGAGAGATAGTTTTCCTAATCTATTTTTAGTCTTGGACGCCAGGTCGCAACTTCCATAGTCGTCGAGGACTCCTAAGTCGGTGCCTTGAGTGGGCCAGTCGTGGGCCTGTCGAGGCTTCCAGCGGGACTTCTGTCTTGACGCGCACCAGGTACCCTCATCTGTAGGAGTTGTGGGGACACCCCCTCGTCACCAAGAGAGGTCTCTTGCCAGTTATAAAAGGTGTTAAGTTAAGTGTGACTCAATGTCCAACGACATCAAAAGAAAAGGAGGAAATGTCCTCAACGCCCTATGCCTCAGCCATAGGTTCTATGATGTATGCTATGCTATGTACTCGGCCGAATTTAGCTCTAGTAATTAGTATGACTAATCACTACCAGAGTAATCCATGAATGGTTCATTGGATTGTGGTAAAGAACATCCTAAAATATTTACGAAGAATGAAGGATCTCCTTCTCGTCTATGGAGGATGTGAATAGGACTTGGCTGTAAAAGCTTATGTCGATGCTAGCCTTAACTCTGACACAAATGACTCAAAATCCCAGACGGGATATGTGTTCATGTTGAATGGCGACGCTATTAGCTGGAGGAGCGGCAAGCAGTCAGTCATCTCCCAATCTTCAATGGAGTTAGAGTATATTGTCGTTTGCGAAGCGTCAAATGAAGCGTATTGGCTGAAGAAGTTCGTGATCGAGCTTGGTGTGTTTCCCAGCTGCACTGACCCCATTGGTATCTTCTGCAACAACACGGGTGCCATTGCTAATGCGAAGGAACCAAGAAATCACTCTACAACCAAACATATTCTCCGACGATTCCATGTGACGGGGGACTACGACAAGGATGGTCATACTATGATTCACAAACTACATACGGATCTGAACGCAATAGATCCAGTGACTAAAACTCTTCCCCAAAGAAAGTTTGAAGAACACCTAGAGACAATAGGTGATAGATACATGCCTGATGTAAACTAGTGTAATTTGTACTCTAGTGCAGGTGGAAGACTGTTGGATATGTGCCCTAGAGGCAAATTAATAAAGATATTTGTCACATATTCACTTTGTTCATAATATGTTTTATACTATGCTAGAACTGTATTACTCAGAAACACTAATACACGTGTAGTATAAACACCCGTCCCTAGTTAAACTCAGGTGTACTAGATCATTGGGAAATCGATAATCATGGTTTGCTGATCATGAGGTACGAACCGCCTATTGACAATGAGGTCATATCATTAGAAGAATGATGTGATGGACACACACCCACCTAAAGCACTGCGATGTGATCAAGTCACATGGTTTAGCATTGCGATGACTTTGTAACATATGACTTAGTCCTTAGACCGTAATGATCATACGTAATTTCTATCTATTAGGAAGCTTTGATTTGCATCCACCTCCTAACTGGAATGTGTTGGCCATAAAGGTGTACTTTGGGCATTCCGAAATAGATATGTTGATGAGTATGCAAATAGATCAAAGCAAGATTTGTCAATCCGAGTGATGGACAGGTACTATGTGCCCACTCCGTGATGTTGCATCAACAACTTGCAAGCAAGTGACTAGGTCACAAGAGATGTAATAGGAACGGACGAGTAAACTTGTTTGTTGAGAACAAGGTATGAACTAAGGTATAAGGATCCCGATGACCAAACCCCGGAAAAACAAAGTACCACAGGACAAAGGGATCATGTCTTATCGTTAACGGTTTCCAAAAGCGATTGAAGTTCATTCGATGGAAGCGCAAGGGTTATGAAGGATTGTAACCAGTTCCAGTTGATTAGTAATTAATCGAAAAGAATGTCTTGATCATGTCTGCTGTTTACCGGACCGTAGGGTGTCACACTTAAGGGGTAATTGATGCATTAGGATTGATTCAGGATCATCGGTGAAATAGGAGACACTACTGCAAAGAGGGGCTAACACGATACTCCTTTCCCAGTCCCTTGTACGAAACTTTTTGCGATGCTATCAATGCAAACGGTATAAATAAAAAACCGTTTGGCCGAAACTGAACCGTCTGGGAAACATACCTGAAAGGCCACAATTCCAAAAATTATTGCGTGGTTGATGTAGGGCTGACAGGTTTTTGAAAATCGGTCTGGGATGTTTACGGTGAAATCCCACGGTTGCAAAGAATGGACCGCTAGCCCTTTATCACAATCGTTCATAGTAACTGAAATGTTTGGAATGCCTAATCTATCAGGCATGCTTCTGAAAATCCTTTCGTGTGTGAAACAAGGGGTGGCTTCACAATCATTTGTATTTACTGAAACGTGTGGGATGTGTAGTCTATCAGGCACGTTTCTGAAAATCTTTCCGTGTGCGAAACAAGGGGTGGCTTCACAATCATCTGTATTTACTGAAACGTGTGGGATTTGTAGTCTATCAGGCACGTTTCTGAAAATCCTTCCGTGGCTGGAAGAAAGGCTGACGGTCCGTCCAAACAACTGTCTACTATGAGCATTCAGAAAACATTTAAATATAGATAGTTCGAGGTACATTAATTGAAGCCGCGGCCACCAGCGCATGCAGTACACACACAGAGTTCATCGCTACACTTTTAACTCATTCAAACTGGAAATACAGTACTAGCTAGAATGGGCGCCATGCAGGTGAATTCGGCGCTGGCTCACGGCTGGGTGGATGTAGGGCGTTCGATCACCGCCTTGTATTCATCGTAGGCGACATAGTACGCCGCTTTTGCCACGACACGGCATACGGACGCCCAATCTTCCATGGCCATGAGTTGCGCGTTGGCGACGCAGAGCTCCTGCTCGGCGTGGTAGAGCTTAGCGAGAGCCGGCCCGAGATCCTATGGTAAACCGAGTGCGCTCGACCAAATATCAATGCTGCCTTTGACGCCCGTCGGAAGGAAGGTGTAGGTACCGGGGACAATGGAGCTACCGGAACCGCGGTCGCCGCGGGAGCTGCCGCCATTTCCTCCAAGGCCACGTCCTTTGCGGGATCCGCCCTTTCCTCCACGGCCAGGACCTTCGGCTGAGTTGCTCGCCATGGAATAGATCGCCGGAGTTGGAGGAGCGAAGCGGAAGAGAAAAATTACGGTCTGGGGTGTGGCGAAGTTTATGAAACCCCTATAGCGCACCTGACCCGGTATAAGTAGCAGGCGATAGCAAACTCGAACGGCCGCCGAGTGCCCAATCATTGAAGCCCCGCCGCCGCCCCTTGGGAAGTAGTGCCACACGTAGTTTGATCGGCGTGCGAATTGGGCCATGAGCCACTGCCCCTGATTGGACCCCTTCGCTCATATGGACCAGTGTAGAACGGGAATCGCCGTCTGGCCCCGACGAACCAAAAAGTCGACTCGCCCTTTGTTCGGTTACCACTTACCATGCATGCATAACTGCGCATATTATGTAAGCCCGCTGGACAGAGAAAATCATCCCGCACACACCAAAACTTTCATCGTCTTCTCAGCCCTCTCGAGAAGTTCGACATGGCTGCGCAGGATGACATCGACAGTTCCTCTCCGGCGCAAAGACGCTGTCTGGAGGCGTAGGACGGCATTTACGGTTCCCCTCCGCCGCAAAGACGCTGCTTGGAGGAAATCAGCGACGATACCCTTACAACCGTGGTCTCCAACAACACTAGAGCGGACATGTAGAGCGTCACAAGGTTTGCATCATGTGGCCCGGGGGTTATGCACCTCGTCCTAGGTCGAATTGAGGAGATGAAGTTGGTTCTCGGGCTTCCCTGCGTAATGGAGCAATTGGTAGATTATCAGTACAGGGCAACGAAGCAGGAATAGGCGCTGAGCGACAAGTGCACCATCACCCTCTTGATGAAACACCTTTTCCAGCGACGATTTTCTGCCGCCCTCAGGTAGGTGATCGATCGCTTACGTCTCTTTCTTTACAAAATTTCATTTCTCTCAGCTTCATATTTGAGGATCGATCCAACTGCACGTACGGGCTACGGCAGCCTTGGGTTGGTGCGAATAGCGACTGGCTAGCCTGTCTTGTACTTAGCGGCGGAGACATCCAGTTGCACAATTTTTACACTGGAATGAAAGTTGATGTGCCTCCATTTTCTTCTATTGGCCTTCGTCAGACAAACGGCCTATGCAATTTCGGCTACGATCTCATAAACCCTAAATTGAAGAAGATAGCCATTGCACGTCCACCTGGAAAGCTATATGGCTACAAAGACTACAATCTCATCGTCGTCTTCGACAACAGGATTGCCATAACAGGACGGGGCAATGTTACCACCTCCTGGTACGATGTTCCTGACTCCTTAACATGGTATATGCTTGCAACACCCCATTTGAGTCCTTGGTGATATGAAGATGCCGTTTATAGTAGCCGCGGTACTTTGCTGTGTCGAACAGCGGTGATTGTTACATGTGGGATCTAGATAGTGGAGGTAAAGCTTGTTTTTACATATGTATATCCCATGGTGTATATGTTATTATTTGCTTTAGTAAATGTTCAGTCCATTTATATATAGTAATAAAATGTACTATGCTTCGTTTCAATTGCAGGTTCGATGCAGCCCCCAATTTCAATTCATGCGCCGCAGATTGTCAATGACATGGTCCCAGAGAACGGTTGGAATGATTGGACGAAGGAATGGTACCTCATTCCTGATGGCTATGGAAAGCTATTTATCGTGCGGGTTGCTGCAGAGATCACCAGAGACGAACCTGAAATTCCTTACCTGAACCAGACTATTCGAAGTTACAAAAATGCGAGCTGCGACGTCTTCACGATTCATACATGACAACGTGATCTCCGGGGCGCACAATGGGAGGCCGTCCCCGACTTGGGTGAGTACTCCTTGTTTTTAGGAAAAAGTTATCCTAGCATGATCAGAATAACACCACAGATGATGAGCACGGACTGTTCGATGCATGCTGCGGATGATGGTCTGCCGTTCCTTAAGCCTGGTTATGTCTACATTGCTTGCTGTCACCTCAACTCCGGCTAGGGCGAAGCACCATCTCCTAATCTCTGCCGTTTTTCCTTGGACGGCTCTCCTATGCTTGGTTGTAACCTACCAAGTTGCTACAGCGGCCAGGAGTCAACCCATCAGTGGATAATGTCGTTGGTGCTAAACTACGAGGACTGGACCGAGCATGATCGAGAAGTGCCACCATGAAAGTTTACATCTGCTCGATCCATCCTTATAGGTATATATATATATATATGTATATATGTGTGTGAGTGTGTGGTATCTGGCGAGACTATATGCCTGTATTTATTATATTGTAGGTGTGTGAGGTAATTTATATGAAGCATTGTACGTAATGGATGTATATATGCAACTGGAATTTAGGTCAATTTAGATGTGATCGTTTTTGTTATCATAACGAATAACCCACACGGCTTGTAAAACAAACTGTTTGCAATGCACGATTTGGCTAGCTGATGAAGCTAGAATTAAATCTTTTAAACCCCAAACTTATTATATCTGGTAACCCTAGCGTGCAACTATGGCCGTTGGATATAACCTTAGCGCGATCGATAGTCGTTCTTACCACGATCCGCGACAAGATGGTTACATGACCTGATTGGTTGCATATTTGTTTAGGTATATTACACACAGTTTATAATGCACAAACTGTTTGCAATGCGCGATGTGGCTTGCTAAGGAAGCTATGAAGAGTTTCGTATTGAAGAAGCTAGGTAGAATTATTTTTTAGCGTCGTTACCTTCAAATTGAAAATAATTTCAAAATACCTCTTAAATAATGAGAGTTTCAGTGGATTGCTAATCAAATTAGATACGCTTTGTATTTAATCTAGGCCATTCATTTTGACGTATCGGGGTTTCGATCGGAAACAACCACATCACAAAGCCATCATGTTATTCTTAAATCTCTTAAACCCAATACTTTTTGTATGTTCAACATTAAGCATTCACACTAACATGCTGAAATTTCAAATGTTTCTGTCTTCATTTGGCAATTTTAATGTATTCAATGAATTATTTTCGAGCATAATGGCATTGAAATTGAAAATCAATTCAAATGAAATAAAAAAAGGACAATACTTGGCATGTTGTCATCATTACACCAACCTGGTCCGTCGTAAAAGTTTCAGTGGATCACTAAAGAAATTAGATACACTTGGTGTACAAACTTGGCCATTCCTTTTGAAGTATTGGGGTTTCGACCGGAAACAACCACGTCACAAAGACATCACGTTATAATTAAATATTTAAAACCCCAAACTTTTTATATGTTCATCATTAAGCATTGACACTAACATCCAGAAATTTGAGGCGTTTCTGACTTCATTTGAGAATTTTAATGCATTAAATGAATTGTTTTCGAGCATAATGTCAATGAAATTTAAAATCAATTGAAATGACCTTTAAAAAGGACGAGATTTGGCATGCTATTATCATTTCACCAACATGGTTCGTGGTAAAAGTTTCATTGGATTACTAAATAAATTAGATACACTTCTTGCACAAAATGCATTAGTTGAATTTTAGTCAAACCTTGGAAAACCGTTGACCGTCTCAAAACCCAGCAGAATATCTCGTAACCCTAGCGTACAACTATGGCCGTTGGATGTAACCCTAGCGCCTAACGATAGTCGTTGGATCTTACCGCGATCCGCGACAAGCTAGTTACGCAACCTGATTGGTTGCATATTTGTTCAGGTATATTACATACAGTTTATAATGCACAAACGTTTGTGATCCTCTAACACGAAGGATTTTTCGTATCATCTCTCTCGAAAAAAAAAACAATACCCATTTGCGATAAGGATGTAACCCATACAATTGTATCAAAACGCATACCCAACACAGGTTGTTAAAACAGACTGTTTGCAATACGAAATTTGCCATACCGAAGAAGCTTTGGTAGAAGGACTGGTACAGTAAAATAGCGTATATAGATTCCGTCTATCTGGTTTTCAAAACTGATTTTTTTCAGGGTCACAACTAAATAACTTATATAAACGCTTCACGCATACACGAAGACGAGTAATATAATAATAAAATAACTGAGACGAGCTAAACAAATGGAGGATTACATTGTTCATCAGAGTTTTAGCTAAATAAATATGGACTACCAGTATCCCGGATGTCTAGGTCCGCAACCGCATACAAAGAAATGCTCCCTGTACCTCTTCATCATCCTTTCTCGCACATTGAGGTTTAGATCCTCATCTTTGACCACATTCCCCTTAATTAAGATAAAGGCATCTTCAGTAGTCTTCATGGTGGATCTGAGCTTCTCGATGGCAGAGGCGACGGCCAGATCCGCGTGTTCAGCGGCTTGTTGGGCCACATCCACCTTCTCTTGGTCTACAGTCTCCTGAAGGTGGAGAGATCTGGAGAGATTTTCCATTGCTTCATAAGCTTTGATGGCCTTGGCTTTTCTCTTTGTTGTAGCGCGCATAGCCATATAGGCCCTTGCCGACCTCTCGGCGATCTCGCTGGCCAAGTCCGCGCTTTATGGGCGATTTGGTACAAGCGAGCCTCTTCCGACGCCGCGTTCTTGGCGGCCTCGGCCCGGACTTCCGACCTGGCCTGCCATTCTGGCGATGGATAGTCCTTAGGAGGTGAGGGTGAGGGTGACGGTGAGGGTGGTGGTGAGGGTGATGATGAGAATGTAAGAGTTGGCGAGATAGACTTAGACGGAGAGGCCATGATGGGTGTGATGGCAAACAAGGATATCTGGGGCGAGGGCGGATGAGTGTATTTATGAGGTATGCTTACTTTCAAGGTTTATTTTTCCAGCAAACTATTTTATTTTGGAAAACCTTTCATGGTGCCGCGATTTAACTTCATTATGAAGTGGGCTCTATGTTCAGTGGAATGCGCCTTAAGAACATGTGTATGTAATTGTTGCTGCGTAAAGCTTTTTAATGCATCTTGTGCATTTTTATTATTAAAAACGACTTTGAAATTGAACATTTTTAGATTTTTAGTCCCCAAGTTGTTTTATGATCAACATTAAGCATTCACACTAACATACTGAAATTTCAAATGTTTCTGATTTCATTTGGCAATTTTAATGCATATAGTGAATTTTATTGAGCTTAATGGCCTTGGAATTGAAAATCAATTAAAATGACCTCCAAAAAAGGATGAGACTTGGCATGCTGTCATCATTTCACGAACGCGGTCCTTGGTAAAAGTTTAATTGGGTTACTAGAAAAATTAGAAATACTTCATTCACAAACCGGACCATTCACTTCAAAGTATCAGGGTTTCGATTAGAAACAATCAGAACAAAAATACATCATGTTATTCTTAAATCGTTTAAACCCCTATATTTTTATATGATAAACATTAAGAATTCACACTAACATACTGAAATTTCAAACGTTTCTGACTTCATTCGGCAATTTTAATGCATATAATGAGTTTTTTGAGCTTAATGGCCATGGAAGTGAAAATCAATTCAAATGACCTCAACAAATGGATGAGACTTGGCATGCTGTCACCATTTCACGAATATGGTCCGTGGTAAAAGTTTCAGTGGATTACTAGAGAAATTAGATACACTTCATTCACAAATCGGACCATTCAGTTCGAAGTTTTAGGGTTTCGATCGGAAACAATCACAACACAAGGGCACCACGTTATTCTTCAATCCTTTAAACCCCAATCTTTTTATATGATCAGCATTACGCATTCACACTAACATGCTGAAATTTCAAACTTTTCTGACTTCATTTGGCAATTTAAATGCATATAATGAATTATTTTTTAGCTTAATGGCCTTGGAATTTAAAATCAATTCAAATGACATCTAAAAAGGATGAGACTTGGCATGTTGTCATCATTTCACGAACATGGTCCGTGCTAAAAGTTTCAGTGGAATACTAGACAAATTAGATACATTTCGTTCATAAATCGGACCATTTAGTTCGAAGTTTCAGGGTTTTGATCGGAAACAATCACAACACAAGGGCATCACATTATTCTTAAATCCTTTAAACCCCAATGTTTTTATATGCTCAACAATAAGCATTCACACTAACATACTGAAATTTCAAAAGTTTCTGACTTCATTTGGCAATTTAAATGCATATAATGAATTATTTTTGAGCATAATTACCTTGGAATATCTCGTAAAGCATAACGTAGGATGCTGGCCGTTGGATTTAACTTGGACCGAAAGATAGTCGTTGGATCTTACTGCGATCCGCGAGAAGTAGGTTATGCGACCTGATTGGTTGGATATTTGTTCAGGTATATTACACACAGATAATTATGCAGAAATGTTTGCGATAACACTTACCGAAAAATATCGATGGCCGCGTCAATATCTAACCCGCCCATCTCTCCATCCACCACCAATTTTTCAATGTTCCTGTATCATCTCACTCGGGTAAAAAAACTGCCCATTTGCGATAAGATGTTAGCCCATACAGATTTATTTCTAGTTTCGTCTGCGATACCACTTCTCCCGCCTATTTCCTCCCCACCTACCAAAATTTTTGCCAGCCGCGGGAATATCTAAGCCGCCCCCTCCTTCCTTCCACCCCAAAGGCCGCATTCCCCCTTCTTGTTCAAACCTTCCCCTGCTCCTCCTAGCGCTGCGGCCTAGACGGTGCAGGCAACTCCGGAGAAGTGCTACACGATGCAGCCCCGCCCACGTTCCGCACACCAGGCGCGGCGGCCTACCCGGCGGAACCCCCCTTCCGTATACCTCACGGAGGCCTATACTGTGTAAGCCGGCCGCCCCCTCCCTGCTAGCCGCGCCGCTCGCCCTGTTTCGGTAAGATCCCAACTGCCCTCATTATGCGCTTTCTCTTACTCCTCCATTGATCCTGATGCTTATGTTATAGTTAGTTGATCGACTTTCCATGTCCTGAATCTGCTCGATTCTTTGTTTTGCGGATTGGTTGTATTGTTTAGTTTCCATGAGCGAACCTGTCATCATTGATCGCCTCTGCATTTATGTCGTGCTTCACTCAAGGGGCAAGCGAGATACCAATGTACTATGTTTAGACTATGAGCATCGCAATCTTGAAGTATTTTTCAGTTTCATATAATCCATTCTTAGCCTGTTTGCGTTCTTTTTCACGAGCTTGAATGTATGCTTTGTGCATGATATTCGTAACACTGTTCCAATTCTCATTAGATCCGATCGTAGCTACTTAGCTGGAATTTCCATGTCTTGAATCTGATCGTTTGTATGATTCATTTTGTATGAATGAACCTCTTATCATTGATTTCCCCCTTTCGTACATTACTTAACCATTTTATACTTCATCAAATTGTAGGTTAGCAATGGTTGGCTCCGAGACTTAAAATCGAGGTATGCACTTGGTCTAAAGGTCCTATGCTCATTAATATACAATCGAAGGAAAATGACAGTGTTTGGGGTCTAACATTTACATCTTGCTTGTAGCTCCTTTTACAAGATGTTTAGATCCACTGTTCGACCCATTCTGCATCTAGGGAAACAAGGTCACCATGACCATCAACCAAGTCAAGAAACTTAGAAAGATTGTTAGGATAAAGAAACTGGCCACGAAAGACATCAAACTCTTTGTATGCACAATGAAGAAGACTTCAGTTTGCTGTAAGATGGTACTAATTTATCCCCCTACCATATTCTTTCACGTGCACACAATTTCAGTACCGAAAACGATATTTATGCCCATCTTTGCATGTATTCTTTTCCGAAGCAGTTCACCGATGATTACCCCTCAACCCACCTGTTTGGTCAAGAGGCAAGAAAGGTTTTTTCTACAACACCCACGCTATAATATTGAAGTATTCCTGAAGAGGGCGAACGATGGACGGGCAATTATCAACACTCGCTGGGCTAAAGTCGCACATGCGTTCAACATTATCATAGGGTCAATTTATACATTCAAATTCCATAGCTTCCCAAACGAGATTCATATGTCTATCTACAGACTATGAAACTGTACTTCGCAAAGGTTATAATAACAAAGATTTGGTGCTTCTATATTGTGGTTGGTTATAAATGTCAGTAACACTGTGCTGGTTGTACTGTGATTTCAGTAACACTGTGTTATATATATATATATATATATATATATGATGGGAACATTTTTGTTATAAATGTCCTTCTTACAACAATTAAAAAATGACTAAAATGTTTCACATTAATATATTGATAAATAATCAATTTTGTAGTTACAACATTGCACACGGTTCTGCATATAATTTCGCCACAGATAGGTGCGTACATCACACACGTTCAATAAAAAAATCAGAGTTGGGCATTTATTTCTAATTCCACAACATATTTTGTGCACAATCGTTTGTATTGTTCCGCGTACAACACACACATTTTGGACGAAAAGAACATTTGGGATTTAATTCTGAAACCACACGAGCATTTGTGCACAATCGTTTGTGTAGGTGTCAGCAACACAAACGTATACTATATACAAACTGTATGGAATAGCTTTGGGTATGCCACGCAGTTCCTGACATACCAGCGTTTGGGATTGTATAACTCAACAAAAACTTAGTTTCTGTAATAAACGTATGTCATAGGATAATAATCTCAGACGAACATTGTGGATAAGTGTTTGCGATAAAAAGGTCATCTCAAACGATTGAGTTATCTTGTGCGTCTGCGTGGACTATCCATAGGAAACTGTTTCTGGCTATCGTGTGGAATATGCCTCCCTATCGCAATCGAGAGCAAGGCGATGGTTCCGATTCCCGTAGGCAATAGGGGTCAAAAACCGTTTGGATAGCTGTCGCGCGCACTAGTGAGAGAGCACCGAAATAGTTCTGAGAGAACGGAAGATGTTCCGGATATTTTGAAAGGTTCAAAATAAAGTTTAATTATACTTAATAATGATTTATTATTTAATTATATGAATTAAATATTAAAATATATTTAAATAAATTAAAATAATGAAAAAATGGCTAATGGGCCATATGGGGCCATTAGGGGAGGAGGGGGTTTCCCCCTTTGGCTTGGCGCCAAGGGTTGGGCCCATCCCCCTCCGTTTGGCCGGGGCACTCCCCCCCTTGGGGGTTTAGCCCCACATGGGGGAGGTGTAAGGCCCCCGATGCGGTGCTAACTCAACTTAGTCGCTTTCGCGTCCGACTCGAGTTAGTAGCGCATAAAAGGCCACCGACGCACGACACTCGCACTCATGTCGCTGTTGGGTTCTCGACAACAGATATAAGAACAATGAACTTTATACTAAGACATAAATATAGAGTCCATGGCATAAATCGCCGCTGGTAATTATTACATCATTTCTGGGGTCAAAGACCCAACAGTACATCATGCAACAAGAGGGAGACAAACACGACCGAGTACGGTCAAAATCCAAATGGCCCTAGAGAGGGATGCACATAAACAAGTCCACCCACGGAACGTCGGAACCCAACAATAGGATCTACTGGGCGAAGTCGTCCTCGTCATCCTCCTCCGGTGGCACCTCCACGAAGTAACGTCCAGTGCTCGGGTCGAGGTAGTAATCAACTGCAGCGGCCGATCAGGCAAAATAGTAAAAGCAGAAAGGAAACAAGGGGTGAGATTATATCATTACAGTTATAACTAACTCCCTACGGTAAGACAAGTATAGTGGAAAAGGTTGCAGTTGCACTAGAATATAAGGTGGCTATCGTTCTATTAGAGTAGAGGTAAGGTCCAAGAATGCACGTGACATCGTGTCATAGGTCTGCTATCCACCTACTTACGGCAAACATAACACAAGCTTGTCCCTCCCTCGGTCCCCCATGGACGAAGAAAGCAGCCAAGGCACACACACGGTAGGAAAGTTTTTAATTATGATCCAAGTTGACGTTATTCTATGAACAAGACGTAGGATCTGAGTCGTCCATAACCGTGGACACGGATTTTCGAAAAGATTTAACCCTGCAGGGGTGTACCAACTGCCCATCATAGGCTTCGCATGTACGCCCGGTTTCCACTTGGCTGTGTAAACGCCTGAAACTCCGGAACGTCAGAGTCCCTCTAATTAACAACGCACAATTCCGGGTGGTCCCCGGTGAGTCGACATCCAACTCAAAAGCCGGCCGCGCTCTCGAATCGGTCTCTACCGTATGGCTAAGGTCGGGTTGATTCCCACCTGAATAGAAGGGGACTTCCCTAGCTCACTAGTGTGGACTAACAAGAGGAACTATGTCTCCGCTGGTCCGAGTTGTTTCGAAAACTAATGGGGTACCAACCAAGCACACACACGTTTGCAAAATGTAAATCAGCTCGGGCCACCACTAGAACTGTTTGAAGCTAGGTAGGTAAGACAAGGAGACCCCATAGAACCCCACACACGATTAGGCACGCTCAAACAAAGAACCAATACACGGAACTCGGATCCTAGGTGACTCAAATGGAACAAAGCACCAGGCGGGAACAACCCAGCCTTCCATCTTTCGTCGAATGTAATTAACACCAATTTAATAATAAATATCAACCAACTTCTTTATTAACAAGATATCCCAACCATGGTATAGGGTAAAGCAGCAAGTTTCCTACTCATGCTAAGCAATGGCTGAGCAGCGGTAACTTAGCAATACATTGTTTTGCTAGGATGTGGGGATCATGGCTTTTTGGGTTTGATTTGTGGCATAAGCAAAGGGGATAGGATCAAAACAACATTCTAGACTACAGCTAAGCAAGTAGACAGAAAGTTATAAGGTAATGGTATAGATCTTCCCCTTGACTGGGTAATCGGTCGACGGAGCAGGCTGATGGTACGATTTAACGCCCCCTCGTTGGTTACCCAAAGTGGAAGGTTGAGATGTAGATAGCAGCAATTTCCCTTAGAGAAGATGCTAAGGTTGAGTATCGAACCAGTAGGACTCCAACAGATACAAGAATGTGGTAATGTGAAAAATGGCACCGTTCACAACCGAGGTTGCTTAATTTACCTAGACCTGCACATACAACAGATAACTCTGCTCCCAACGAGTTCGGAGAGGTTGTCAATCCCTCCAGCCTTGTTGTTTACCAAGGATCAAACGTACGGGATAATAATGATAGTGATAGCAACGGAAAAGTAAATAAAGCAGTAAATAAATAGTGGGTGTAAACAGTATTGGAAATATGGACCGGGGTCCTATGATGTTCACTAGTGATGTCTCTCTCCCAAAAGATGATAAAATAGCCATGCGAGGTAAACAAATTACAGCTGGGCAATTGACAGGATTATGTGCGCAAACCAATGCTAACTATGCTATAAGTAAAGGAAGAGGCTCAAAAGCATGGGTGGTACGCCAAGACAAGTAGACCGAAATCCATCTGCATCTACCTACTAATCATCCACCTTGAGATATCTGCATTAAACAACTTTCCGTAAAGTAAACAATCCTTGCACCCACAAGTACAAGCACCGTTGTTTTCCCCCTTGTGGCAACAACACATCCCCTAGACTCATGTTTCTGTCACTCAAGCTAGTCATCGGGGGGCATGAACCGCCAATCATGCATAACGCTCCCTCTTGGAGTCACTACATACGTGATTGGCCAAAGCAATAAACAACAACAAAGAACATGCAAGAATTACTCTAGAAAATAAATATAAAAGAGGAGAATCAAATATATTACTCAAACACAATCTGAACATAGTCTCATAATCCATCGGATCCCAGCAGAAAGATTCCATATGTGCCTCGATCATGTAGGGAAGCTCACGAGCTCTAATCCATGAAGAACAAAGAGGGGAGGAGAACATCACATAGCTACTGATCATAGACCCATGGTCCAAGGTGGACTACTCACGGTTTATCCGGGAAGCATCCATGGTGGTGGAGAAGCTCCCGGAGGTGGTTCCTCCCTCGGGCAGGGTGCCGGGAAGAGGTCTCCTAGTGCTCCCGATCTTGGGGGTTTTGCGTCACGGAGAATATATGGGCAGCCAGGAGGGCCACCAGGTGTCCAGGACGCCCCCTGGCGCGGACCCACCCTAGGGCGCGTCGGGAGGGCGCCTGGGCCCCTGATGGGTCCCCTCTGCCCCCCTCGGTGATTCCCGAAGCTTCCGAAGCGCTATTTTTTATTGGATTTTTCCTGAATTTTTGGAGCACTTTAAATATGGGGGGAAACCGGAAATAGAAAAACAGCAGAAAACAGGAACTGGCACTGGGGTGCACTGAGTTAATAATTAGTCCAAACATGATCAAAAGTGTATGGAAGTTCATCAATATTATAGTAATATCACAAAAAGAAGCATGGAGCAAGCTGAAATTATAGATATATTTTGGACGAATCAACATCCCCAAGCTTAATTCCTTCTCGTCCTCGAGTAGGTAAATGATAAAAGCATAATTTCTATGGTGACATGCTAACAACCATATAAGAACTTTTAAGTAAAGCAATCAGGGCATGTAATTCAATTCAAGTCATAACAGGCAAGAGTCTACATTTAGCATTGAAACAAAAAACATAAGGACATAAAGGTGCAAGAGCTCTCGCTGTCCGTGACTCAAATGTTTCCAAATGGTGTTTGCGTGTAAGAAAGGGGATAGGGATATACGAGAAAAAAATATTTTTGTGTTGAGAACTTAATCTACTAAAGTTTCACACTTGGTCTTCTTTGGAATCTTATCTTGACTCATCCCCAGACCACTAGCCAGGTACAAGTCAAAATGATCCACTCCTTTTCGACATTTTGAGCACTCATGCAATGGATGAGCGTAAGCAAGAAAGTGGACACTTAGGATGGCAAAGAGAGAATATGGTGGAGGAGAAAGACAAAAAGGTGTGAAAGGCTCCCATCAATGAGGACAATCATAGGCGAGAGAAAGCCAAATGATAGATATGATGTGAGGAGTAGGGATTGCCATGCAACGGATGCACATATGAGCTAAGGTAAGCTCTCTAATGGAACTAGTGGGGGTGCATCCAACTTGCAGCTCATTTGAGGAGGCTCATCATTGGAATATACAAGCCAAGTTCTATAGTGTGAAGGTCCCCACATAGCTATATGCATGAATGATAATCTCTATGGAGTACAAGATATAAGAGGGAGTACGACTGTGGATCTCTCAAAAGGAATAGTAGTGTGCCCCTTCTCTCTTTTTATTTCTTTTTCTCGTTTTTCTATTTTTTTTATATTTTTTTGGTGGCCTCAATGGCTCTTTCTATTTCTCTCATTTGTCCTCTTTGGGATCTTTTAATTTTGTCCTCTTTGGGATCTTTTCCTCACTTTAGGGGCAACACTCTATATATTACAAGAAGTATAGAAGATATTTCACACTTTACAAAAGTACTCAAATCATAAAGAAGATGTAACTATCATGATGTATGCAAATGTATGCCTCTGCCAAGGTAGCAGGATATGCAATGATATGAGCGCGTCATGTAGCAATGATTATGGCAATGCCCAACTAGCATGCGGCTCATCGATCAAGCAAGTAGCATGTATGACATGACGATCAAGTCATGAGAAGGTGGATGTTGCATGGCAATGTATCTCGGAAAGGCTATGGAAATGCCTTGACAGGTAGGTATGGTGACTATTTTGAGGAATGATATAAGGGGGTTTATGATGACAGAGCGTATCATGCCAAGGGTTTGGATGTACCGGTGAAGGTGGACGCCAACTCTCGGAGAGAGAAGAAAGCCATGCACGACACAGGAGAGGCTAGAAAAATATGGGAAGGTGGAAGTATCAACTTTCGAATACTCACATTAGTCCGAAGAACTCATGCACTTATTATCGGTAACTCTCAAGCTAATAAGGAGGCTTCACAAAGAGACAAGTACCCCGAGGAGGAGTGTATAGGGGTTTGGTTATCCTTGCGCATCCTCGAATCATGGTACGTGAGTGTACTCTAATATTCGATCCCTCCAAAGAGTAGTGATCCATCTAGTAGCTAATGTTCTCAACTAATTTTGTAAGTTTTGAAAATAAACACGGATTGCCCAAAATACGACATCTATCACTAATAGGCTAAAGATCTTGACACAAAAAGTCCAAACATTACTCAAAACAATACCTCAAAACTATTGCAAGTTACTACTACAAAAGAACAGCAACCTCAATTACCTACTTCAAGTCAAGACACAAAACTCAGTGCAATAGGAAAACTCTCTAAACAAGATAAACATGAAAACTTAAGAGAGTTCCAGCAACAAACTAAAAAAAAGCTCTTAAAACGATAAACATGAAAACTAAGAGTTAAACATGGCAGTAGCTATGAAAAAGATAAAGAACACTCACATCAAAGACATAGGCACGAAAAAAATCCTATGATGTGTTCTAGATTTTGAAAGTGGAGCGTGTTTCTCTCCCACACAAATAAAGCTGGGTTATAACTTGTTATGAACAGAAAGCAAAGCTAAAAAAAACTAAAAATAAAACCTAAGAGCGAGACGCTCCAAGCATAGCACATAACGCATGAAGTGATAAAAATATAGTGAAACGAGAGGCGAGCTGATAATTATTGATGGAGAAGGGGATGCACGGGGTCATCCCCAAGCTTAGACGTTTGAGTCTCCTTGAATATTTCTTGGGGATGCATGGGGGCATCCCCAAGCATGAGCGCTTGACACTCCTGAATCTTCTTTCATCATCTTCCCTCGCACACTTGAAAACTCCCTTCATACATAACTCATCATAATCTGATTAGCGAGGTTAGTACCCATAATAAAATAATTTTTTCTCTACTGTAAATAAGGATATTCTTGAATATCTACTGTTTCTCAAGATTTCCAAAAAGTTTTGCAAAGAAATAGCAAGCTTAAGATTTGCAAAATGAAGAAAAGGCAAAACAGGACAGAATCTGTGAAAAACGGACCAGCAGGTAGTAAAGAATTTTTTAGGGATACTTCTGCAACTCAAATAAAAAAACTCAGGACATACTAAAGTTCCGTAATTGTATTGAGCACGCTGTGTAAATATTTCAGCTCGAAAAGATGAACTGGGATTTTTCTGTGATTTTTCCAGTCACGAGGACAGAATCTGTTTTCTGGACAGCATGTCAAAACTTTCACTTCCCTTGTCATATGAGGCTATAATTGGCACAAAGATTGAAAAGTAAAGATACAATGATGTTTATACAGTAGTAACAATCATCAAGACCGCTAAACATAGAAGAAAAACAAAAAGGAAATCCTAAATTCATTGCGGACTGCCTCCCGAAAGCGCTTCTTTAAAGCCATTAGCTAGGCTTAATGCAATAGATCAAGTCTTTTCAAGAAAATAACCAGCCTGTGTGACGGACTCAAAAGGCAACTTAATATTTTCCTAGGGAAGTGTTCCATCCCTTTCTTGAGAGGGAATTGGAATTTTATAATCCCTTCTTTCATATCAATAACAACACCCACGGTGCGAAGAAAAGGACGTCCCAAAATAATTGGACAAGAAGGTTCACATTCAATGTCCATAATAGTAAAATCAACAGGAACATAATTGTCATTGACAATGATAAGAACATCATCGATCTTTCCCAAAGGTTTCTTTATGGAAGAATCGACAAGACGAACACAAAAAGAACAAGGATCAAAAGGTTTCAATTCAAATATATCATATATTCTTTTGGGCATAACGGAGGTACTAGCTCCAACATCACATAAAGCATAGCAAGAGAAGTTATTCAACTTAATTTTAATCATAGGATCCCAACCATCTTCTAGATTTCTAGGTATGGAGGCTTCTACCCTAAGCTTCTCCTCCCTAGCTTTAATGAGAGCATTAGTTATATGCTCCGTGAAGGAAAGACTAAGTGTGCTAGTGTGGGGGTCTCTAGACATCTTGTGAAGGAAACAAATAACTTCAGAAAGGGTGCAATTAGCAAAATCAAGGTCACTACTATCAATTAAAGTGGTAGTGGTGTTCTTTAGGCTCACTTTTTTGGTAGGTTCTATAGTCATAGGAGTTTCTTCTTCTACGGTTGAGGTCATAGCATCACCATTAATAGGTCCTATGGGACTAGGGGTGCATTGTGTGCTAAGAGTTTGGATATCCTCAACAACTTGGATAGTAGCAACGGTATGGTGTGCAGGAAGGCTCTTAATTCTATCTTCTTCCTCCTTTTCTCTAGCACATCTCTCTTTAAGTTTAGCCATCATCCTAATTTTTTCATTAATTTGCACTTGGATAGCGTTCATAGGAGTGACTTTCCTCTCCTCAAGAGGAGAAGTTATAATTTTAAGAAATTCTACTTCATGGGCTAAATTGTCTACCTTTGACGAGAGATTATATAATTTGTCTAATTTTTCCTCTGCACTCTTGTTGAAGGCTTTTTGGGTAGTGATGAAGTCTTTAAGCATACTCTCTAATTCAGAAGTGGAGTTCTTGGTGCTAGGCTAAGTGTTGTTGTTCCCATAGTTGTTGGAGGGGAACGGTCTAGGATTGCACCAAAATTACTCCTATAAGCCTTGTTGTTGAAGTTGTTTCTAGAGATAAAGTTCACACCTACTTGATCCTGAGCAATCAAAGAATTTAAAGGAACATCATGAGGATCAATAGGAGATTGCTTGGTAAGTAGAGACATAATCAAGTCAACTTTTTCATTTAGGGAGGAGATCTCCTCGACAGAGTTTACCTTCCTACCTGTTGGAGCTCTTTCGGTGTGCCATTGGGAATAGTTGGTCATCATCTCATCGAGTAGTTTTGTGGCAGCACAAAGTGTAGTTGACATAAAGGTTCCTCCCATGGCCGAATCGAGCAAGTTCCGCGAGGTAAATTTCAAGCCTGCATAAAAAGTTTGGATAACCATTCAAGTAGTCAAACCATGCGTAGGACAATTCTTAACAACAGATTTCATGCGTTCTCAAGCTTGGGCAACGTGTTCATTATCCAATTGCTTAAAATTCATAATATTACTCCTCAATTGGATAATCTTAGCAGGGGGTAGTACTTCCCAATAAAAGCATCCTTGCACTTATCCAAAGAATCTATGCTATTCCTAGGCAAGGATTGAAACCAGATTTTGGCTCCCCCTCTCAAGGAGAAAGGAAAAATCTTAAGCTTAACAATATCACCATTACTTCTTTGTACTTTTTCATATCACAGAGCTCAATAAAATTATTTAAGTGCAAAGCAGCATCATCTCCAGCACCGGAGAATTGATCTTTCATAACAAGGTTCAGCAAAGCAGGTTTAATCTCATAAGAAGGTGCTGAAGTAGCAGGTGTAGCAATAGGGGTGCAGATAAAGTCATTGTTGTTGTGACTAATGAAGTCACACAACTTGGTGTTCTCGGAGGAACCCATAGTAGCAGCAAGCAAGATAACTATTTTTTTGATTTTTGATAAAGGACACTAAAGAAGAAATTGAAAAGTAAACTAACAAGACTAAAAAGCAAAGATAAAAGATAGTGTGCAACTCCCCTATCTTGAAGAGTGGAGTCCCCGGCAACGGCGCCAGAAATTGCTTTTGATGGTACGATTTAACGCCCCCTCGTTGGTTACCCAAAGTGGAAGGTTGAGATGTAGATAGCAGCAATTTCCCTTAGCGAAGATGCTAAGATCGAGTATCGAACCAGTAGGACTCCAAAAGATACAAGAAGGTGGTAAAGTGAACAATGGCGCCGTTCACAACCGAGGTTGCTTACTTTACCTGGACCTGCACACACAACAGATAACTTTACTCCCAATGAGTTCAGAGAGGTTGTCAATGCCTCCTGCCTTGTTGTTTACAAAGGATCAAACGCACGGGATAATAATGATAGTGATAGAAACGGAAAAGTAAATAAAGCAGTAAATAAATAGTGGGTGTAAACAATATTGGAAATATGGACCGGGGTCCTATGATGTTCACTAGTGATGTCTCTCTCCCAAAAGACGATAAGATAGCCATGCGAGGTAAACAAATTACAGCTGGGCAATTGACAGGATTATGTGCACAAACCAATGCTAACTATGCTATAAAGAAAGGAAGAGGCTCAGAAGCATGGGTGGTACGCCAAGACAAGTAGACCGAAATCCATCTGCATCTACCTACTAATCATCCACCTTGAGATATCTATCCAGAACATCTCGCTGGTATTAAGTTGCGAATCCCACCCAAAGTGTAAACTCAAAGCAACGGACAACTGCATTAAAGAACTTTGTGTAAAGTAAACAATCCTTGCACCCGCAAGTACAAGCACCGTTGTTTTCCCCCTTGTGGAAACAACACATCCCCTAGACTCATGTTTCTGTCACTCAATCTAGTCATCGGGGGGCATGAACCCACAATAATGCATAACGCTCCCTCTTGGAGTCACTACATACGTGATTGGACAAAGCAATAAACAACAACGGAGAACATGCAAGAATTACTATAGAACATAAATATAAAAGAGCAGAATCAAATATATTACTCAAACACAATCTGAACATAGTCTCCTAATCCATCGTATCCCAGCAGAAAGATTCCATATGTGCCTCGATCATGTAGGGCAGCTCACGAGGTCTAATCCATGAAGAACAAAGAGGGGAGGAGAACATCACATAGCTACTGATCATAGACCCATGGTCCAAGGTGGACTACTCACGGTTCATCCGGGAAGCATCCATGGTGGTGGAAAAGCTCCCGGAGGTGGTTCCTCCCTCCGGCAGGGTGCCGGGAAGAGGTCTCCTGGTGCTCCCGATCTTGGAAGCACGGCGGCGGCGGAACAGAGGAGAGATCGCTAAAAAGGTTTCCCGTCTCGGGGGTTTTGCATCGCGGAGAATATTTGGGCGAAGGGGGGCAGCCAGGGGGGCCACCAGGGGTCCAAGCGGCCCCCTGGCGCGGCCCCACCCTAGGGCCCGTCGGGAGGGTGCCTGGGGCCCTGGTGGGTCCCCTCTGGACCCCCCTCGGTGATTCCCGAAGCTTCCGAAGTGCTGATTTTTTATTGGATTTTCCCGAATTTTTGGAGCACTTTAAATATGGGGGAAACCTGAAATAGAAAAACAGCAGAAAACAGGAACTGACACTGGGGTGAACTGAGTTAATAAGTTAGTCCAAATATGATCAAAAGTGTATGGAAGTTCATCTATATCATAGCAATATCACAAAAAAGAAGCATGGAGCAAGCAGAAATTATAGATACGTTTTGGACGTATCACAGGCATAGCACGGTCCTCGGGCTCGGTGTCAGAAATCTCCATGAAAGTCTCCTCGGCAGTCTCAGGTGCTAACGTAAGGTACCTGCAGGGAAAGCACATAAGTAAACATCGAGACCAACAATGCCCAAGCACGGATGAGATGATCAAGTTTAATAGACATGGTGTGACCCTATCTAGTCAATTTAAATGAAGGTGTTGACGACACGTCAACAACTTCATATGCAATTACATATATTTTTATGGCTTTGGTCATATCCTTAATTTTGGTGTAAATAACATGGCAACATGACATGGCATGAAACAAACAACAATTTAACAACAATACGCATCGTCAAATAAATCTATCGATTCCGAAGACGGAGAAGTGTCGGTGAAGTTGGCACCGGGAAGGTGCAACAGAAGAACAGGATCCCAACCACTTGCATATGACAATATGCTAGGGCTGGTTCATGGAGGCAAAAGATTCAAGATGGCAAGACCCAAGTTGAATTTTCAAAACACAGTTTGCAAATTCAAAAGAGCTGGAGGGCCTTAATGCAAATTGACAATACCTCAATATTTTTAAGGCTCAAATTTCAAAATGGACCTCACCATGAGCTTCAGTGGGAGAAACTACCCCAAATTCATATATGGGAAGCTATGTTTGGGACAGAGAAGTTCAAAAGTCCTAAAACAGATTTGAAGTTGAATTCAAATAAATTTTGGAATCTAAAAAGAAAAGAAATGGAAAAAAAAGAAAAGATGAGGAGAGATCTACGCCACTTGGGCTACTCTCGGGCGCAAAGCCCATCTCCTTCTCTCTCTCTCTACGGCCCAGCACTGCCAGCCCACTAGGTGGCAGAAGCCACTTGGGCCAAGCCCAAAACACCTGCTGGAAAACAAAAGAAAAAGGGGCAAGGTGCCCCAGCGGGGACTCGAACCCACGAGCTACTCCTATCCTCTCCAGGCTCATGCCACTGCGCTACTGCAGCTGCTCGAACAGAAAACGCGGCCTAGCTCTGAAGAACCATCTCCCTCTCGTCTCTGAACTTCAAAAGCCTGACGAAGCTCGACACCGACAGACATCGGAGCGACTACTTCGGGCGAACCTAGAGTCACCAACCGACCTGCTCGGAGCAAGACAGCTAGGAGAGGCGCAAGGTGGCACCTTCCACTGCAAGTGCACACAGGCCACGATCTCCATCTCCTCCTTGCCTCGCCGGAAACTGATCGGGATCAGAGCGGCGACGAACTGCTTCTGAAGAACATCTTCAGAGCCCGCGCACGGAGGCTAACTCCGGCGAGCCAAGGATTGGCTACAGGGCGCCTCCGGCGTCACCGCGAGTCGCTACGCCCTCCTGGGACATACAGCTTCGCCCCTAGACTTCGAACTCTCACCGGAGCACACGGGAACATACCCCAGCCTCGTCGGAAACACCCCACGGCTGCACCCGATACAGAACCCGATACAGAGCCACTACACGGGAGGCACCCAAAGGATATTACTTTGAGGCCAAACGCGCGACCTGGACGTGCCCAGAGCACATCTGCACACTCCTCGACGACGCCCTGCTCACGGTGATCACCGGCTTGGTGGGGACCCGTGACACGGCGGTCGGAAACGATGGGCTATGACGACCCACTAGCTCGCAACTACGAGGGAACAGGGGAGCATCGGGTGCTCACCTAGAAGTGTTCGGGGACGACCTCGATGCCTTGAAGGAGACGCCGGTGAAGCAGGACGTCGGCGAAGCAGAACGGCGACGCTGCGAGTGGCCTCATCGCGAGATCGCAGCGGGGCTCCTGCAGCCAACCTGCCGACGGGAAAGGGTCAGGAATATGCGCAGGAGGACGACCGGGAAGGAACGGCCGGCGGTGATGTTCAACGGCGGGGATTGCTCCCGGTCACTTGCGGGTCATGGCAGAGCAGAACGGCGAAAATGAGCGCGGCAGCAGCGAACCGAGGGGGAAACTGGAGAGGAGGAACCCTAGGTTCCCCGGAGCGTCTCTGGCTGCCTCTTATAGTGGGCCTAGCTCTCCCTGGCCGGAGGGCTCCATCGGCTCTGGACGGACTCGCGCTGAGAGAGGAGGGGGAGGGGACCTCTGTCCACCATGTAAAGAAGAAGGAGGAGGGCCCTTGGATCAAAGATCAATGTCTCGGCGCCCCCCAACTTAACCCTTCGGAGCTGGGCTAGAGCCCGAGAAGGAACAGGCCTAGGTGGTCTGGGTTGCGGCCAGAAAGAAAAAGAAAAAGGAGGGAAAACCCCCCTTCTGCCTTTTCCCATTTAAAAATAAACAGAAAAGGACTTGGGGTTTTTCAGAAAAGAGTACAAGGAATTTAAATGCACAAAAATATGCAAAAATAATCCTTGAAATATTCCTCAATTTCCAAAATTGATTTGGGCATTTTTGCAACAACTAAAATGTGGAGTCATTTTGAAATTCAAAATCACTTTGAACTACAACCCCCATTTTGGTGATGGAAAAAATGATGTGAGGTTTGTAAAACCCTTGGAAATGGAAAGGAAAAGGCTATGCCAAGTTTGACGTTTAGGGGAGCACAATTGCAAATGGAACAATTCCTCAAACACGACTCTTGAGCCCTTCTGCATGAATCCAAATTCAAATCAAATGGGCCCAAAACTTTTTGGCAAATTAAATCATCACATGAAATCAGACAAAGTACAATCTCATGATGATTTCAATTGTTGCTGATGGGCTGTTACAGCACCCCCCCACCAACACAGGATCTCGTCCCGAGATCTAAGCCTGAAACAACTCTGGATACTTGGAACGGAGACGATCTTCACGCTCCCATGTTGCTTCCTTCTACGAATGATGTGCCCACTGGACCTTCATGAACTTGACGGTCTTGTTGCGAGTCTTGCGCTCAGACGTCTCAAGAACACGGACTGGACGCTCTGAGTAGGAAAGGTCCGCACTCAGCTGTATCTCGCCCAAGTCAACGGCCTGCTCTGGCTGCTTGAAGCACTGCTTTAGCTGGGACACATGGAACATGTCATGCACCATGGACAGACTCTCTGGAATCTCGAGCCGAAAGGCAAGAGGTCCTCCAGTCTCAAGGATGCGGAAAGGTTCGACAAATCTTGGAGCGATCTTTCCTTTGATACCAAAGCGGTGAGTACCCCTCAATGGAGACACTTTGAGATATGCCCATTCACCAACTTGGAAAGCTACACCACGGTGTCTTTTGTCATAATAGGCCTTCTGCCTAGACTGTGCTGCCTTTAGGTGCTCTCGGACAATCTTCACTCTGTCCTCTGCCTCCTGGATCACATCTGGACCGAACAACTGCCTCTCACCTGTCTCGGACCAGTTTAGAGGTGTCCTGCACTTCTGTCCATACAAGACCTCAAACGGTGCTGCCTGCAGACTTGCCTGATAGTTGTTGTTGTAAGAAAACTCAGCATACGACAAGCATTCCTACACACGCTCGAAGCATGTCCTCGAGGATTTGGTTCACGCGCTCGACTTGCCCACTTGTCTGAGGGTGATACGCAGTACTGAAGACAATCTTTGTACCCAATGCCTCTTGAAAGGCCTTCCAGAAGTTTGATGTGAAGATTCTTCCACGATCAGAACTTATCTTCTTGGGGATACCGTGCAATGAAACAATTCTCGCGGTGTACAACTCTGCCAACTGTCCAGCCGAGATAGTTTCTTTGACAAGCAGAAAATGGGAAACTTTGGACAAGTTATCAATGACAACAAAGATTGCATTATTGCCCTTTTGAGACCTCGGAAACCTGGTGACAAAGTCCATCTCAATGTGATCCCACTTCCACTCCGGAATCTCAAGTGGCTGAAGTAGCCCTGCAGGCATCTGGTGTTGTGCCTTCACTCTTCTGCACACATCACATTGGGACACAAACCGGGCTACATCGTTCTTCATACGAGTCCACCAAAAGCTTTGCTTCAGATCTTGATACATCTTTGTACTGCCAGGGTGAATCGACAGCTTGAAATCATGGGCCTCCTTCCTGATGACCTCTTTTAGATCTCCCTCCTTGGGAACAACAACTCTCTCCTCGAAGAACACGGTGCCGTCATTATGCACTGAAAATCAACCGTACTTTGCAACTGAGGCGGCAATACCCTGTTTGATCTTTTGTATCATTGAGCTGGCAGACTGAGCTTCACGGATCTTCTCATGGATAGTGGGCTCTACCACAAGGTTGGTAAGGTAGCCTGCTGGAACTAGCTCGAGATTGAGCCTGCGAAAGGACTCACACAAATCAGGGTGGATCTTATGCACTGGATATTATTGCAATCGCTTTGCGGCTCAGCGCATCGGCTATGACATTCACCTTCCCATGCGTGTACTGAATATCAACTGTGTACTCAGTAATCGTTTCAAGCCATCTTCTTTGCCTCAAGTTCATATTTGGCTGAGTGAACAAGTACTTCAGACTCTTGTGGTCGGTGAACACATCCACCTTCCTCCCTAAGAGGAGGTGTCGCCAAGTGATCAAGGCGTGCACAACTGCTGCAAGCTCCAAGTTGTGCGTGGGATAATTCCTCTCACTTGTCTTCAACTGCCATGAGGTATAAGCCATAATATTCCTGCCTTGCATCAAAACTTCGCCTAGACCTTGCAACGAGGCATCACAAAACACCTGAAAAGGCTGTGACTCATCTGGCGGCGTGAGAATTGGAGCTGTGTTCAACTTCTCCTTCAACTCCTCGAAGGCTGACTGGCAAGCTGGTGACCAAGTGTATCGCTTGCCCTTGCACAACAATTCAGTAAATGGATTTGCTATTTTGGAGAAATTCTGCACAAACCTCCTGCAATAGATGGTGAGGCCGAGAAAACTTCTTAACTGCTTCACATTCTTCGGCGAAGCCCACTCTTGAATAGTGCGGACTCGATCTGGATCAACCGCAATACCCTCAGCAGAAATGACATGGCCAAGAAAATTGACCTTGTCGAGCCAAAACTCACACTTGGAGAACTTGGCGTAGTACCGGTGCTCTCTTAGCTTCTGCAGCACCAGGAGAAGATGTTCCTCATGCTCAGCCTCTGATTTGGAATATACAAGAATGTCGTTGAGGTAGAGGATAACAAACACATCAAGCCATTATTGGAACAAATAGTTCATAGCTCTCATGAATGTTGGAGGGACGTTTGAGAAGCCGAAGGTCATGACTGTGAACTCATACAACCCATAACGTGTGCTGAACGCGGTCTTGGGAATGTCCTCTTCACGAACACGGATTTGGTGATACCCCATCCTCAAGTCAAGATTGGAAAACACCTTTGCCCCATTCAACTGTTCGAACAGATCATTGATGCGGGGTAAAGAGTATTTGTTCTTGATGGTCTTCTTGTTGATACCGCGATAGTCCTGGACCAAGCGGCTAGTCCCATCTTTCTTCTTGACAAACAAAGCTGGTGCGCCCCAAGGGGAAGTGCTAGCGCGGATAAAACTGCCTGCCTCCAACTCTGTCAACTGCTTCTTTAGCTCAATCAACTCCTCCGAACACATCTTGTACGGATGCCGAGAAATCGGCCGAGTACCAGGCTCTAGCTCAATAACGAACTCAATAGCTAGAACTGGGGGAATTCCTGGCAACTCCTCAGGAAGGACGTCTGGGAACTCACAAACAACTTTGACTTCTTCGAGCAAAGGTGCGACTCCTGCGTTCAAAGCGTACAACTGTACTGCTCCTGCCATTGAGCCACAAGTGTACAAGATTTCTGCGCCTAAATCATGTGTCAACTTCACGGATCTAGTCGGACAATGAATATTGGCCTTGTGCTGCACAAGCCAATCCATGCCCAAGATAACATCAATGTCAGAACGTGGAAGCAAGATCAAGGAAGCTGAGAAAAGGAGACCCTGAATCTGAATGTGAACACTCGGAACTCTGACAGCTGAACTGAACTTAGAGCCCGGGGTAGAGATGGCCAATGGTGAAGGCATCACCTCTGCCAGGAAATCTAATTGCTGAGCGAAGGACTTGGAAATGAAGGAATGAAACGCTCCGAAATCGAACAAAACTGTCGCAGGTATAGAACTAACAAGCAACCTACCAATCACAATCTCAGAAGACTGCTGAGCATCTGCCATCATCACATTGTTCACTCGAACTGCGGATGGATGTGCCCTCACCATCGCAGTGCTCAGAGTATACCGAGGTGGAGGCGGTGGGATCCGAGCAAAGCGTGAATCGGTGCACTTGGGGAGAAGTGTGCCCCGGCTATCCACACTTGTAGCAGATCACGCCTGACCTGGGCTGGGGCGGCGCCTGGGTGGCCTCGCGTGTGGTGGTGTTGAGCGAGGTCCCTGCTGAACTGGGACGAGAGGGCGGGCAAAAGTGCGGACAACTGCCCCCCTCTGTTGGAACTGCTGCCTCTGCGGTGGCGCCTCTGTGACCCAAGTCTTTGCCTTCTTGTGGACCATCACTACGGAGCTGTGCTCTCTCTGGCGCTTTTTATCTGCGTCCCACTCTGCTCTGGCTGACTCCTGGCGGATAGCCTGATCCACTAAATGCGAGAACAGCGTGGGGTTGCACTGGGTGAGCGCATACTTTATCTCTATGCTGAGACCCCCGCGGAACCTGGCAATCCGCTTGGCCTCAGTGGAGACCTCCTCCTGAGCGTACCTGGCGAGCCTGACGAAGGCCAGGTTGTACTCCTAAACTGACCTGTCACCCTGTCTCAGAGCCAAGAACTCCTCTCGCTTCCTGTCCATCAAGCCACTCGGAATATGCGCTTCTCTGAAGTCTGTGGCAAAGTCCTCCCACGTGATCACATCATCACCCTTGTTGGCCTTGTAGGTATCGTACCAGCTGGCTGCTGCACCCTGAAGCTGGAAGGAGGCGAAGGTGACGTAATTGACTGGCCTGACGGTGTTTGCATTGAAGTGCTTCTTGATCTCTGCGATCCAATCATCCTCTTCCAGCGGGTCTCGAGCCTCTGAGAACCTGGGGGGTTGATAGCAAGGAACTGCTGCAAAGTCGTGTGCTGTGGTCGATCACTCCTCTGGGCAGTCAGGTTCTAGAGCATCTGTAAGATCGCAGCTGTGCCCTGAGCCACTGCGGCCACATCCTCCCCAAGGATAGGGTTCTCCGGAGGCGGCATGTTCCCTCTTGGCATCCTATATACAGGAACACTTATGAGAACACGATAGAATTATTGATGAAACCAGAAGATAAAGCAATATTGACAACAAAACTTCCTCACGAGGTATGAGGAAGCCGAAGGCTGAATATCCACCAAGGTTATCCCAGAAAGTCGAAATCTAGGTGCTACTTGAATCCCCAAACCGAGATCATCCGAATCCAAGATAATAATCTGCTAGCGAGCACACAACAATATATGCGAGTGGTTGAAGACATGAACGTTGAGACATCTCCCCTGAGCGGCCCGCAGAAGCGGTCTCCTATAGGGAGAGGAACCACATCCGGAGGATGCCAACCATACCTATATAGGAGTTTCCCCCAAGGTACGCCGTAAGCGTAGTGGAGCTGTCAACCCCAAGTGGCGGCTCAGTGTTCTCAACGTACGCCAACCCTTCTCGTCGCTAGCAAAAAATTATAGAGGAATCGGAGCGTCATGTAACTGAGAACCTAGATTTGTTTTGAAAGGATAAGTTTCAGAGAGAAAACAACGTTTCACTTCCTCACGAAAAAGGGGTGGGAGGGTGGGGTAAGAAGCAAAAGAAAGAGTTCCTACTCTCCGATTTTTCCTTAGTAACTACAAAATAGTTTCTAGACTCAACTTCAGCCAGTAAGGGGTCCTACAGTCAGTCCTGCTCTGATACCAATTTTTAAGGGCCCCGATGCGGTGCTAAATCAAGTTAGTCGCTTTCGCGTCCGACTCGAGTTAGTAGCGCATAAAAGGCCACCGACACACGACACTCCCACTCGTGTCGCTGTCAGGTTCTCGACAACAGATATTAGAACAATAAAATTTATACTAAGACATAAATAAAGAGTCCAGGGAATACATCGCCGCTGGTAATTATTACATCATTTCAGGGGTCAAATACTCAACAGTACATCATGCAACAAGCGGAAGACAAAAAAAACCGAGTACGGTCAAAATCAAAATGGCCCTAGAGAGGGATGCACGTAAACAAGTCCACCCGCGGAACGTCGGAACCCAACTATAGGATCTACTGGGCGAAGTCCTCCTCGTCATCCTCCTTCGGTGGCACCTCCACGAAGTAACGTCCAGTGCTCAGGTCGAGGTAGTAATCAACTGCAGCGGCCGATCAAAAAAAACAGTAAAAGCAGAAAGGAAACAAGGGGTGAGATTATATCATTACAGTTATAACTAACTCCCTACGGTAAGAAAAGTATAGTGGAAAAGGTTGCAGTCGCACTAGCATATATGGTGGCTATCGTTCTATTAGAGTAGAGGTAAGGTCCAAGAATGCACGTGACATCGTTTCATAGGTCTGCTATCCACCTACTTACGGAAAACATAACACAACCTTGTCTCTCCCTCGGTCCCCCCTGGACGAAGAAAGGTAGCCAAGGCACACACACGGTAGGCAAGTTTTTAATTATAATCCAAGTTGACGTTATTCTATGAACAAGACGTAGGCTCTGAGTCGTCCATAACCGTGGTGTAACACCCTCACTATCATGAACAGTAATAACTTTTGCTAATCAATGATTACTGTTGCTAATCATGCTTTGATCCCCTTGAATCAACTCAAATTTAAATTTCCCTTTTGTGGATATTCAAAACAATGTGGCACATAAAACTTTGTCCAAAAATTGTGCAACCAATTTTGTAAAATGCCTAAAAATCAGTGGACCATGTTAAACCAACCTTGGGTATTTATTGCAATAAATAAATATTATAAACAATTCTAACTGGTGTTAAAACAGCCCCCTTTATTTGTTGTAGTTAAAAAATAAATATCAAATGATTTAAAAAAATGCCCAAACTTGTTGTGGCACTGCTACATAGTGCAAGACAAATTTTCAAACAAGTTTTATCATTAACAAAAATCATATGGTGGTCCAACCAATTAAATCCGATTGAGGGTTTTCTCAGAAATTACAGAAATTAGAAAAATCCTATTTCTCGCCAACGTGCAAGGCCCACCCCGGCCCACCTCTTCCCCCCTGGCGCCCTAGATCACATGACCGAACCGCCCCCGTCCACTACTCTCGATCCCGATCCCCACCCCCCTTCTCGATCTGGATTGGTCCCGCCTCCCCTCTCCCTCCAGGACGGCGCCGGCCCCAACCTACTCCGACGAGCCCCGACTGCCACAGCCTCCATGCTGCACCACCCCGGAACCCGCTCGTGACGAGGCACCTCCTCCACCGCATAGACCCGACGACCTCCTCCTCCGTGTGCGACCCAGGCCAACCTTGGACGTGGTGGTCGCGGTGCTCAGCACCGCCGTGGCCTACGCCTCTCCGCCACGGCCCCTGCGGAAAGCGCCCCCTCCACCGCTCCTCCGACGCTCCCCCGAGCCTTGGCATTCTGTAACACCCTCACTGTCAGTGGACAGTAATCAGGGTTACTGTTCATCTTTACTGTTCAAAACTTTTGTTTGATCAACTTGGAACAGTTCAAATTCAAATTCCACTTTGATGTTGTTGGATGCATTGTGATCATGGACCTTGGTCAACTTGGATCAAAACAAATCCAAGCTCAATTCCAATTACCCTTTGAATTGAAATCAAAATTCAAATGATCAAAATGCCTTGGTGCAATAATAAAAACCAAGGTGACAATAAAACCTTGCCCAAAAATTATGGAACCACTTTTATAAAATCCCAAATAATCATTGGACCATGCCAATGTGGTCATGGGTATTTATTGTGCCATGGAAAATTTCAAACAAATAATAACAGTGCTAAAACAACACTATTTTCCAATTGCTTAATGAAAATAAATATCTAAAGAGTTTAGAAAAACCCTAAACTTTTTGTGGCACTCTAGGTATATGCTCTACTAATTATGGAACAATAATTGTATTATACAAAAATGCCTAAGCCATTTAAATAAATGCTAACATAATTTTACAGACAAAGAAAAGAACAGAAAATGGGACACCGACTATTTGTTGCACGGGGCAAAGCCCACTGATCTGGCCCACCCGGGCCTTTTCCTTTTCCCCCATCTTCTTCCTGTTCCTCTGGCCGACCACGACCGTGGCGTTGCCGCCGGACCACCTTGCCACCTCCTGCGTCGCTACAAGAGCCCCTCGGAGAAGATAAGGCCGAAGCCTTGCCCCCGTGGAGGAGGATAAGATCTTCCCCCCCAGTTCATCTCTCTCCAGCGCCACAACCCTTCCTATCCCGAGCCCGAGCAGACGCCATGGACGCGCTGTCGTAGTCGACGCGGCCACTGCGCCCCCCAACTGGCGCTGGCGTGTCCTCCGACCTCCTCTACGTCGTCTTCGTCGCCCTGGAGAGGAAGGCGACCCAGGAGCCACCACCGCCGCGGATCGGGTCCTTCTTCTTCCTCCAGCCACCGGCTTACCTCGACGCCCCAGGCCACTCCGAGCCCTCCCCGAGAACCCCGACACCCCCATCGCGCTCCTCGGTTAGCTCCAGACCCATTCCCCCTCTTTTCCGGCCAAAATCGCAGATGTTGCGCCTCTTCCCCCGCCGAGCCGCCATTGATAGGGGGGTGGAGCTCCGTGCTCGCCCCGCCGCTGCTTGGCCTGGCCGCGCCCAGGCATGCAAGCGCCTCGCTGCGGTGGCAGCGGCCTACCCGCGCGCCCGTGGCCCGCCTCCAGCCTTCGCCGCCGCGCTGGACGTGCCGGCCGTGGCCGCCGGCAGCCTCTGCCGTGGTGGCCTGCCGATGGGCACGGCTGTGCCCCTGACCAGTGGGGCCGGCCGGTTTTGATTAGGGATAACCCCTATTAGATTAATTCAACCAGTTATTAGCACACCCTGGGTCCCTGACATGTGGGCCCTGCCCTTTTTAAAAAAATGTTTTTTATATAATTAAACAGTTATTAAAATGTGTATATGACTTCTATGGCCCACCTATAAGAGATTAGTTTAATTAAATAAACTAAATAACCCATTGACATGTGGGATCCCACTATTAATTAGATTTAATTAAAATGTTTTATTAGCATGTGAGGCTGACCAGTGGGTCCCACTGGTCAGGTTTGACCAGTCAACTCCACTGTTGTGGATAATGTTTAATTATTTAATTAAAGAAATTCTAAAAATGTTATAAAATAATTTAAATTTGGAAATTCAATATCTTTTAAACCGTAAGTCAGATTCAAAAACTTTATACATGAAAATTGAATAGAAAAATATAAATAATACGGTTACGCTATCTGTATGTCTACCCACCCCCCTAACACACCGATCATCGACATTCCCCCCCTCCGGGCTGTCTGTCGATAATTCCCGATGCCGGTAAAAACCTACCGGATGAATTTATTCCGAACACGAATATTATTCAGAATAGTTCAACTAACCCGGATACACCCCCCTTATCTTTGTCGGATGTCCACGACACCTCCGTCATGATACCTTCCCCCTCCGGTCGCCCTGTCCGGTAATCACCCGGAGCCGGTATTTCATCCCCAGATGAATTCCCTCTCTGAGCATAACACATTGTACTGCGTTAGAACACCGACATCGATACATTTGCCATGTCATTCATATGTTTGCATGATTGCTTTGTATTTACTGTGTTTATCCCCTCTTTTAATTCTCCGGTAGACCCCGCTGCTACCGCCGACTACACTGCTGCCGGGTACGACTACTTCGTCGACGACCCTGCCCCTACCCACGAGCTTCCAGGCAAGCATAGCCATTCTCTTCCCCAGATATCGCCTACCTTTTCCGTACTTTCTTGCACTAGGCATTGTTACTACTGCTGCTACGTTATAATCCTATTCAATTGCATAGCCTGTTTTTGTCGCCCCTTGCTGTACCTTCCTTTGGCATATGCTTCCTGTTATAATTATGCATATATTCAGCAGTGAGCCCTGCGCATTGTTAGCTAGGACTAGATAGCGGGACGTGATCACTCAGGGGAGTGAACACGGATACAATATATAACTGTTGCAGGTACGGAACAAAGCAGACACCGCCAAAGGCCCCTATCTGGGTTATGCCTAGTCACCTCAAGTGTGAGCTATCCAGGAGTAATCCTTGTACTCCACTCGAGGCTGACTTTGTCTTGCCGCCATAGGGTCCTGGACAGCGGTTGTCCTTAAAGGTAAGAAGTCGGGCGACCCAACGGTGCCCGCGAGCGGTATATCATCGGGAACGACAGGGAGGGTACGACCGACTTTACTGGCGTGCTTGGCCCTTACTCGTATCTCGCGAGAGTTACCAAACCAAAATAGTCGAGCTCTACCAAGAGCACACGCGAGACAAGGTAAGGACATGGTTCACCTTGTTGGTAACCGCAGTGACTTGGTGGGACGACAGGTCAGGCACCGATGTACTAGTTGTCCTGACTGCTGTCGTTGACCACGGGTCGGATAAGTCGAGGCAACGATAACGGTTGTCGCGCAGGTTAATTAAAATGCTAAATGGTTCGGCGGATGACTTGAGAGGCCCGTTGGTCTGTACGCACTACCTTCACGTGGGATAAGGAGTTATGGGCTCCCCTGCGTCGTAGTTTGTCCGAAAGCTCTTCAGACGTCAGCAGTACCGCGGCCTGCGCCGGGAAGTGGTGTCTTCTTCGTCCGGACGGTGTGTTTTTGGATTTGCTTTCGCTTCACTGGCCAGCCACGCACCGTGCAGGAGCGTGCAAGGGTGAGGGTCCTAGACCCCTTGGCGCATAGGATATAGTCCGGTGGATGGCCTCTCTGTTGAGCCTAGGATGGGCTGCGTCGTGTCGGATAGCCTCGGTGGGGCGTTCCCTAACAAGGTTCACGCCACCCTGGAGATCCGAGCATGCAGGCTGAACAGTAGTGCACCCCTGCAGGCGGAGCAGGAGTACCCCGGAGGCGGATACTACTACGTCGAGACCCCCGCTGACCAGGACCAGGAGTAGTTTCGGAGGCTCCTAGGAAGGAGGCCTTGCCTTTTCGATCTGTATCTCTGATGTTATTTGTGCTAGCCTTCTTAAGGCAAGACTTGACTAACTATGTCTGTACTCAGATATTATGGCTTGGATAACTTATGTATTCGGGTACGCGTGACCCCCTTTATTGTAACATTTTGGTTTATCCTTTTGTGTTTAGTGTTGTGCTGTGATATTCTCACCGTGGCACCCTAATCTCAGCCGTGTATCCCTGCGTGTATGATTACTGTACACGGATTGATTTTGGGGGCGTCACAAGTTGGTATCAGAGCCGACTTCCTGTAGGAAGCCACCCACCACTACCTGGTCGAAGTTGAGTCTAGACTTTGAAAAACTATTTTTCTAACTTAATGTTTGGCTTACGGCCCACATCGATGTCACTACGTGTGATATCTATGGTATTAGAATCCTTTTCTCCTTACCTATGCTCTGGGAATCTGCTCTCTTATCCTTGCTGGTAAGTTTTACAAACTCTGACATTAGGATCACGTTCTCTTGATTCCACCCGGCGTTTTGGTGCTTCCCCATTGATTGAGTCGTGTTGCAGGAGTTCTACCCCAGGTCCCAGACCGCGGATCCCATTCTCATTCTGGGCAGGCCACGCGTCCTCTGGCATTAACTCCTGTGGACAACAGTTTTCTTGCGGCATGATTGACATAGTGGAATCTATGTCGCGTCGTGTAATCCTTACCGCGGTCTGCGCTCCGCCTAGTGTGTCCTTTTTCCTTAATTTCTACGACGTTAAGCTGCCCGATTTTCGATTGTTTCTATGTGTGGATGTGTATGTCTTATATGACTACTCCTATATATTCGTGCCTCCTCTTTGTTGTCGCTTTACCTCATACTCATTTCCGGCATCTCGTTAAAATTCTCATCGCTGAAATACCCCTGTTAAATTCTAGCAGGATGGCTGGTCGTGGTGGTCGTGGTCGTGGTGCAAACGATCCACCTCCGCCGCCGGACTACATGGCCGCGATGATGCAGCAGTTTCAGATGAACGAAGTATTTATGCAAGGAGTCATAGACCAGCTCCAGAACCAGAATCAGAACCAGAACCAGCACCAGAACCAACCGCCTGTGGTTACTCTGCGGGATTTCATGCGTCTCAATCCCCCTCTCTTCCACCAACCTGAACAGCCGCTGGATGCCGATGATTGGCTTCGTGATATCACTCGTCAGCTGGAGTTCGCTAATGTGAGCGCTGCTGATTATGTCAACTTCGCGTCCTATTTCCTGCGTGGCCCCGCTGCTTAGTGGTGGGACACCTACAAGGGCTCGCTAGCTGAAGGGACTGTCGTCACCTGGAATGACTTCAAGACTGCATTCCGTGCTCGTTATGTCCCCCAGGTGATTATGAACCGTATGAAGGCCGAGTTCTGCAACCTTGTTCAGGGCAACAAAACTGTCGAGGCATACCAGAGGGAATTCCTCCGCCTCTCCCGCTATGCTGCAAGTGACCTCCCCAATGATCCAAGTAGGCAAGAGAAGTTCCGTGATGGACTCAACGCAGATCTCCAGCTTGCACTATCCTTGCACGTCTTCCCCGACTTCGCCACCATGGTGAACCAGACTATCACTCTTGAGACCGCTCAGCTTAAGTTCGGTGGTTCGCCGAAGCGCCCCCGTGATGCTGGCTCATCTTCGCGCACAGCACAGAAGCAACGCGTTTGGCTTCCACACAGTGTGTATCGTCCACCTGCCCCTGCACCAAGGCCGTCGTATGTTGCACCTCGTCTACCTCCGCCTCCGCCAAGACAGCCGAAGACTGAGACTGCACCCCTCCGTCCTCAAGATGGCTTGTGCTTCAAGTGCCATCACCCAGGTCACTTTTGCAGAGACTGCCCTCAGCGACAGAATCAACTGGTATTTCACCCTGCTGGCCGTGGCAACAACAGGATCCCCAACTATAACACTGGGTCTTCTGCTCACACTCGCGGACATGCTTACAACATTAACGTTGAAGAAGCTCAGGCACAGCCCGCTACAGTGATGGGTACTCTCATCGTTAACTCAATACCTGCTACTGTTTTATTTGATACGGGCGCATCGCATTCATTCCTGTCGGAAGCATTTGCATTGTCGCATAACTTTACGCTTGGAAAGATGAGCACACCGATGGTTGTTCGCACCCCGATAGGCCAATGCCGAACCACCATGATGGTGCCCAACACCGCCATTGAAATCGAAGAAGTTGTATTCCACGTGTCCCCCATCATTCTGAAGTCTTCCACCATAGACCTCATCCTGGGAATGGATTGGTTGAAAGTCCATGATGCCGCACTGTATTGTGGTACCAAGTCTGTCCAACTTTTTCACCCCTCCGGTGAGATTGTTAACCACACCACCCGGATTACCCGTGATGCTGAAACGCATATCTATATGGTGAATGCTTTGAATGTCTCGCCTCTTGAAGGAATTGAGCAAGTTCCAGTCGTTTGTGATTTTCCCGACGTTTTCCCAGAAGAACTGCCGGGGATACCCCCGATTAGAGAGGTTGAATTCGTCATCAACTTGAAGCCTGGCACCGTCCCTATTGCCAAGCGCCCATATAAGATGCCACCTCACCACCTCCTTGAATTGAAGAAGGAGATCGACACAGCCCTCGAGAAAGGCTTCATCCGTCCTAGTTCCTCTGCTTGGGGAGCACCTTCGCTCTTTGTCAAGAAGAGTGATGGAACGAACCGTTTGGTCCAAGATTACTGACCCATCAACCAAGCCACGATACAGAACAAGTACCCTCTCCCTCGGATCAATGATCTTTATGATCAACTTGCTGGATCCACGGTGTTTTCAAAACTCGACTTAAGGTTGGGTTACCACAAAATCCGCGTCCGTGAAGAGGACATTCCGAAGACCGCCTTCATTACTCGCTATGGTTCATACGAGTACACTGTCATGTCCTTTGGCTTGACGAATGCTCCAGCCACCTTTTCCCGATTGATGAACTATATATTCATGGAATATCTCGACAAGTTTGTCGTGGTTTATCTGGATGATATATTGATGTACTCCAAGAATGAAGAAGAACACGCTGAACATATTCGTCTGATACTGGAAAAGCTTCGAGAACACAAACTCTATGCTAAGTACTCTAAGTGCGAGTTCTCGCTTCCCGAAGTAACTTAACTTGGTCATGCGATTTCCAAGGATGGTGTTGCCGTCAACCCCGAACGTATCCAGGCTATTCTTGATTGGACTCCCCCAAGACTGTCAAGCAAGTCAGAAGTTTCCTCGGACTCGCCAGCTATTGCCGCCGTTTCGTCGAGAACTTCTCCAAGATTGCCAGGCCTCTGACTAACCTTCTTCACAAAGGCGTCAAGTTTGAGTGGACTGATAAATGTCAAGAAAGTTTTCAAGCTCTGAAGGACAAGCTCACTTCTCCCCCAGTGCTTGCTCCGCCTGATACTCAGAAGGACTTCGTAATTTATTGCGACGCGTCTCGTCAAGGATTAGGCTGTGTCCTAATGCAAGAGCGCAAAGTAATTGCTTATGGCTCTCGTCAGTTGCGTGCTCACGAAGATAAGTATCCAACTCATGATCTCGAATTGGCAGCGGTAATTTATGCATTTAAGCTGTGGCGACATTACCTCGTTGGTAATCGTTTTGAGATCTACACCGACCACCAAAGTCTGAAGTACCTATTTACTCAACCAGACCTGAATCTCCGCCAGCAGAGATGGCTCGAGACAATAGCCGACTACAACATGGAAATTTCTTACACCCCTGGCAAAGCTAATGTGGTGGACGATGCCTTAAGCCGCAAAGCCTATTGTTCTGAACTCGAAGTCCAGATAGAGCAGCCACTTCTGTATGAAGAGCTCCGCAAGTTGAACCTTGAAATTGTTCCGCAAGGACATGTGAATAACCTTATTGTTGAGCCGGACCTCGACAGCACCATCAAGTGGATACAAACATGTGACTCTGATGTCGAGAAGATCAAGAAGTATATCGCTGGAGGAGAACCGTCATGCTTCACTGTTGCTGATGATGGTACGTTGTATTTCAAGAATCGTTTAGTGGTCCCTAGGAGTAAGCCCAATCTAAACTTGACCCCGCGCGTCATGAAAGAAGCTCATGATACTCCTTTGTCGATTCACCCTGGTAGTACCAAGATGTACCAAGACCTTCGTCAGCGGTACTGGTGGTCTAACATGAAGCAAGACATCGCTCGATATGTTGACGAGTGTGACGTTTGCCGTCGCGTGAAAGCAGAACATCAAAGACCTGCTGGAACTCTGCAACCACTTTCTATTCCTGAATGGAAATGGGACAAGATTGAAATGTTCTTCGACACCGGTTTTCCGCGATCACAGAAGGGTCATGATACGATCTTTGTCGTCATCGACCGATTCTCCAAAGTTGCCCACTTTCTGCCAGTCAAGGAGACGATCTCTGCTAGTGAGTTAGCAGACTTATATGTTTCCAGAATTGTTTCCCTCCACGGTATTCCGTTGGAGATCAGTTCAGATCGTGGAAGAATTTTCACCTCGATGTTCTGGGATAGTTTCCAAGAAGCTATGGGCACTCACCTGAATTTCAGCACCGCTTATCACCCCCAGTAGCAAGGACAAGTCGAACGAGTTAATCAAGTGCTTGAAGACATGCTTCGAGCTTGTGTCATTTCATTCGGTAAGAAATGGGAGGAATCTCTTCCATTTGCTGAATTGTCGTACAACAATAGCTATCAAGCTAGTCTGAAGATGGCACCCTTTGAAGTTCTTTATGGACGTAAGTGTCGAACCCCTCTGAATTGGTCAGAAACTGGGGAACGAACCCTCATTGGTCCGGACATCATACAGCATGCTGAAGATCAGGTTCGCGTTATTCGTGAACACTTGAAAGCTGCTCAGTCCCGCCAGAAAAGCAACTATGACCGCAAGCACAAGGAAATGGTCTATCAACCCGGCCAACAAGCTTACCTTCGTGTCACTCCCATGAGGGGCACCCACCGCTTCGGAATCAAAGGCAAGTTAGCTCCTCGCTACATTGGCCCGTTCCGTATTCTTTCTAGGAGTGGACCAGTGGCATACCGTTTGGAATTTCCGTCAAACCTCTCTCAAGTCCACGATGTCTTCCACGTGTCGCAACTCCGACGCTGCTTCAAGGACCCTATCCGCGAAGTGGAACATGATATGATTGAGCTGCAGCAGGACTTGACCTATCAAGAACATCCAAGCCGCATTCTTGATCAGTCTGAACGCCGAAACCGCAACAAGACGACTAAGTTTCTCAAAGTTCAGTGGTCGAATCATTCTGAAGATGAAGCCACTTGGTAACGCGAAGATCTTCTTCGTGAAGATTACCCCGATATTTTTCCCGCTACCACTTAAATTCTCGAGACGAGAATTCTTGTAGTGGGGGAGATTTGTAACACCCTCACTGTCAGTGAACAGTAATCAGGGTTACTGTTCATCTTTACTGTTCAAAACTTTTGTTTGATCAACTTGGAACAGTTCAAATTCAAATTCCACTTTGATGTTCTTGGATGCATTGTGATCATGGACCTTGGTCAACTTGGATCAAAACAAATCCAAGCTCAATTCCAATTATCCTTTGAATTGAAATCAAAATTCAAATGATCAAAATGCCTTGGTGCAATAATAAAAACCAAGGTGACAATAAAAACTTGCTCAAAAATTATGGAACCACTTTTATAAAATCCCAAATAATCATTGGACCATGCCAATGTGGTCATGGGTATTTATTGTGCCATGGAAAATTTCAAACAAATAATAACAGTGCTAAAACAGCACTATTTGCCAATTGCTTAATGAAAATAAATATCTAAAGAGTTTAGAAAAACCCTAAACTTTTTGTGGCACTCTAGGTATATGCTCTACTAATTATGGAACAATATCTGTATTGTACAAAAATGCCTAAGCCATTTAAACAAATGCTAACAGAATTTTACAGACAAAGAAAAGAACAGAAAATGGGACACCGACTATTTGTCGCACGGGGCAAAGCCCACTGATCTGGCCCACCCAGGCCTTTTCCTTTTCCCCATCTTCTTCCTGTCCTCTGGCCGACCACGACCGTGGCGTTGCCGCCGGACCACCTCGCCACCTCCTGCGGTCTCTACAGGAGCCCCTTGGAGAAGATAAGGCCGAAGCCTTGCCCCCGTGGAGGAGGAGAAGATCTTCCCCCCCCAGTTCATCTCTCTCCAGCGCCACACCACTTCCTATCCCGAGCCCGAGCAGACGCCATGGACGCGCTGTCGTAGTCGACGCGGCCACTGCGCCCCCCAACCGCCGCTGGCGTGTCCTCCGGCCTCCTCTACGTCGTCTTCGTCGCCCTGGAGAGGAAGGCGACCCGGGAGCCACCACCGCTGCGGATCGGGTCCTTCTTCTTCCTCCAGCCATCGGCTTACCTCGACGCCCCAGGCCACTCCGAGCCCTCCCCGAGCACCCTGACCCCCCCATCGCGCTCCTCAGTTAGCTCAAGACCCATTCCCCCTCTTTTCCGGCCGAAATCGCCGATGTTGCGCCTGTTCCCCCGCCGAGCCGCCATTGACAAGGGGCTGGAGCTTCGTGCTCGCCCCTCCGCTGCTTGGCCTGGCCGCGCCCAGGCATCCGCGCGCCTCGCCGCGGTGGCGGCGGCCTACCCGCGCGCCCGTGGCCCGCCTCCAGCCTTCGCCGCCGCGCTGGACGTGCCGGCCATGGTCGCCGGCAGCCTCTGCCGTGGTGGCCTGCCGATGGGCACGGCTGTGCCCCTGACCAGTGGGGCCGGCCGGTTTTGATTAGGGATAACCCCTATTAGATTAATTCAACCAGTTATTAGCACACCCTGGGTCCCTGAGTGGGCCCTGCCCTTTTAAAAAAAATGTTTTTTATATAATTAAACAGTTATTAAAATGTGTATATGACATCTATGGCCCACCTGTAAGAGATTAGTTTAATTAAATAAACTAAATAACCCATTGACATGTGGGACCCCACTGTTAATTAGATTTAATTAAAATGTTTTATTAGCATGTGAGGCTGACCAGTGGGTCCCACTGGTCAGGTTTGACCAGTCAACTCCATTGTTGTGGATAATGTTTAATTATTTACTTAAAGAAATTCTAAAAATGTTATAAAATGATTTAAATTTGGCAATTCAATATCTTTTAAACCGTAAGTCAGATTCAAAAACTTTATACATGAAAATTGATCAGAAAAATTTAACGAATACGGTTACGCTATTTGTATGTCTACCCCACCCCCCTAACACACCGATCATCAACATTCCCCCCCTCCGGGCTGTCTGTCGATAATTCCCGATGCAGGTAAAAACCTGCCGGATGAATTTATTCCGAACACGAATGTTGTTCGGAATAGTTCAACTAACCCGGATACACCCCCCTTATCTTTGTCGGATGTCCACGACACCTCCGGCATGATACCTTCCCCCTCCGGTCGCCCTGTCCGGTAATCACCCGGAGCCGGTATTTCATCCCTAGATGAATTCCCGCTCCGAGCATAACACATTGTACTGCGTTAGAACACCGACATCGATACATTTGCCATGTCATTCATATGTTTGCATGATTTCTTTGTATTTACTGTGGTTATCCCCTCTTTTAATTCTCTAGTAGACCCCGCTGCTACCGACGACTACACTGCTGCCGGGTACAACTACTTCGTCGACGACCCTGCCCCTACCCGCGAGCTTCCAGGCAAGCAGAGCCATTCTCTTCCCCAGATATCGCCTACATTTTCCGTACTTTCTTGCACTAGGCATTGTTACTACTGCTGCTACGTTATAATCCTATTCAATTGCATAGCCTGTTTTTGTCGCCCCTTGCTGTACCCTCTTTTGTCCTATGCTTCCTGTTATAATTATGCATATATTCAGCAGTGAGCCCTGCGCATTGTTAGCTAGGACTAGATAGCGGGACGTGATCACTCAGGGGAGTGAACACGGATACAATATATAACTGTTGCAGGTACGGAACAAAGCAGACACCGCACAAGGCCCCTATCTGGGTTATGCCTAGTCACCTCAAGTGTGAGCTATCCAGGAGTAATCCATGTACTCCACTCGAGGCTGACTTTGTCTTGCCGCCATAGGGTCCCGTACAACGGTTGTCCTTAAAGGTAAGAATTCGGGCGACCCAACGGTGCTCGCGAGCGGTATATCGTCGGGAACGACAGGGAGGGTACGACCGACGTTACTGGCGTGCTTGGCCCCTGCTCGTATATCGCGAGACTTACCAAACCACGAAAGTCGAGATCTACCAAGAGCACACGCGAGACAAGGTAAGGAGACGGTTCACCTTGTTGGTAACCGCAGTGACTTGGTGGGACGACAGTGCAGGCACCGATGTACTGGTGGTCCTGACTGCTGTCGTTGACCGCGGGTCAGTTTAGTCGAGGCAACGATAACGGTTGTCGCGCAGGTTAATTAAAATGCTAAATGGTTCGGCGGATGACTTGAGAGGCCCGTTGGTCTGTACGCACTACCTTCACGTGGGATAAGTAGTTATGGGCTCCCCTGCGTCGTAGTTTGTCCGAAAGCTCTTCAGACGTCAGCAGTACCGCGGCCTGCGCCGGGAAGTGGTGTCTTCTTCGTCCGGACGGTGTGTTTTTGGATTTTCTTTCGCTTCACCGGCCAGCCACACACCGTGCAGGTGAGGGTCCTAGACCCCTTGGCGCATAGGATATAGTCCGACGGATGGCCTCTCTGTTGAGCCTAGGATGGGCTGCGTCGTGTCGGATAGCCTCGGTGGGGCGTTCCCTAACAAGGTTCACGCCACCCTGGAGATCCGAGCGTGCAGGCTGAACAGTAGTGCACCCCTGCAGGGAGTTTAATCTATTCGGATAGCCGTGTCCACGGTAACAGGACGCTTTATGCTGAAGCTGGATCTTACCACTACAAACTTTTACTATTAAACTGTATGGTTCCGGGTTTCTTCCTCGCAGGGAGGTCGAGGAGGGAAACTCGGAGGTATTATTATTATTAATCATTACAACTTATATTATTCAATGTTGCAGCAACTTCTGCTTCATTGTTACTTTATTGCTTTATATGAACTGTTGGCTGATTCTCTTCTCATGCTGCAAGACATCGTCGGAAGATGCTAGTCTTCGATAGGCCTAGCCTCTTACCCTTATTCTGATTTCTACCTTGCAGTCCACTATATACAGCCTCCCCTTTCCATTTGATACAAATGCATAATGCTTAGTAGCGGACATAAGACTCGCGGGTATACTAGATACTCACCTTTGCTTTATTTCCCCTTTTATGTTTTGCCTGATCGGCCGCTGCAGTCGACGTTGGAGCCCAGGAGCAGGAGTACCCCGGAGGCGGATACTACTACGCCGAGACCCCCGCTGACCAGGACCAGGAGTAGTTTCGGAGGCTCCCAGGCAGGAGGCCTGGCCTTTTCGATCTGTATCTCTGATGTTATTTGTGCTAGCCTTCTTAAGGCAAAACTTGACTAACTATATCTGTACTCAGATATTATGGCTTGTATAACTTATGTATTCGGGTCCGCGTGACCCCCTTTATTGTAACATTTTGGTTTATCCTTTTGTGTTTAGTGTTGTGCTGTGATATTCTCACGGTGGCACCCTAATCTCAGTCGTGTACCCTGCGTGTATGATTACTGTACACGGATTGATTTTGGGGGCGTCACACATTCCCTGCCCCCCATGTGAGCCTCCCCCTCCCCTTCCCATTTGAGAAGCGCCTGCGCCCTTAGCACCTGACCTCCGGGCGATGGCTCCGGTCGCCGCCGTGCGTGCTCAGCCGCGCGCGGGCGCACGCTCGCCGCGCGGGCTGCCCTCTGGCCGCGCCCGTGTGTGCCTTCCTTGCCGCCCCCCACTCCCTAGCCGTGCACACCCCCGTGCTGGCCGCGCCTCTAGCCGCGTTCCCCGCAACCCCCGCCGCCGCCCGTGGTGTTCTGGCCGACCGCTGCACCCCGATCCCCTGCTGACTGATGTCGCTGTTGTGCTGCTCCTCTGAATTTACTCTACTACTAACTGCTACTGTTGGATGCTACTGGGTACCACTATGGACAGCCGCAAAAATAGCAACAAAATGCAGTGCAAATAAAATCCAACATTGATGAAAAGTATATGTGTAGAAAGTACATGTAACGAGCTTCGTTTTGTTACATTTAACCAACCCCCGAAAATGTGCGGATTAAATCTGGCAAAAATCGCAAAATACAGATTTATAATAAACTGCAGACAGAGTTACCCCGATGGCCACTTTAGCGCCGTGGATGAACATGATACAGACATCTGTCATGCCAACTGAGGGCATGGCATGATTGAGAACATGATGTATTGCAAATCCCATGTTGGATACGTCTTCATTTGGGCTGCGGATAAATAGCACTTATCCGGCGAACTTTGCATCTTCTAACAATCTTGGGAATTCACGTCGAGCAGCACTTTTCCGGCAAAGGTTTAGATAAGCAGATGAACTCTAGTAAAATTTCCATTCGTACCGGATTCGAGATCTCAGACAACTGATGACGATTGGTATAAGGCACAAATTCATCGGAGGGGTGGAACCCCAAACCGTGGGCCCCCGAAGGCGGCCAATGGATAATTTTCGTCGGTAATCTCAGACTTAGCAAAATTTGAGGGAATCCCAAAACCAGCCAATGACACTTGGGCCCCACCATCACTGTTCACCATTGAAATGGTCAACTGTTGACTGCCCCCACTGGCCCCACATTTCATTGACTGTGGCTGGCTCAGTCTGAATATAAAAATATTTAACCAATCATTGTTGAATTAAAATAAACTCTCCATGACATGTGCGCCCCCCTTGTCAGATTACTATTCTGGATAATCTTTTGGATAATGTTGCATTTAAATATTAAAATAAATTCCAGAAAATGATTAAAAATGATTTAAACTTTGAAATTCAATATCTTTTAAACCGTAGCTTCGATGGAAAGACTTTATACATTAAACTTCATCATAAAAATACAACGAATATGGATACGCTACCCGTATACCCACCGCACCACTCTAACCTACCGAACACGGAACATTTCTCCTCCGGTTCATTTGTCTGTAAGACGACCAGAGCCGGTAAAACTTTCCGGATGAAAATGTTCTGTATATGGAAGTTGTCCAGAATGGATCAATGAGCACGGATACACTATCCAGATGTATGTCAGATGTCTCTAACATTGAAGACATGGAACCATCCCCCTCCGGATCATCGGTCCGGTAATCAACCGGTACTGATGAATCATCCCCGGATAATTTCCCACTCCGAGCAAAGCACCTTGCATTCTAATAGAATACCGTTAACCATGCTTCTGCCATGTCTTGTATTTGTGTTGTTATTATTGTGGTGTATTTATTGTTTATCCCCCCTTATTCTCCGATAGACCTCGTTGCTGCCGCCGACTACACCGTCGCCGAGTAAGACTACATCATCGACGACCGTACCGCTACTACCGAGCTTCCAGGCAAGCAGAGCCATTCTCTTCCCCAGATATCGCCTATCTTTCCGTACATTTATTGCACTAGGGATGGTTACTGATGCTGCGACGTTATAATCCTATTCAATTGCATAGCCTGTTTTTGTCGCCCCTTGATGTACCTTCCTTTATCCTATGCTGACTTATCAATATATATAATATTCAGCAGTGAACCCTGCACATTGTTAGCTAGGTTTAGAATAGCGGGCCATGATCACTCTGGTGAGTGAACGCGGATTACAAAATATTATAACTGCAACAGGTATGGATCAATGCAGACGCCTTAGGGAACCGACAACGGCGAGACTCTGCCGAGTCGCTTCGAGTTTGACTTACGAGTGTTCGGACTCGATGATACGAGGGTGTTCCTCTTTAGTTCATTCCGCTAGTGTCTCGGCACCACCGGGGTGATACAAGAATATTCCTCTTTAGTTCATTTCGCTGATGTCTCTGTCGAACCTCTTCAAGTGTACCATCGAGGGTGATTCCTCCTGGTTTCACTTGATGGTAGGCACTAGAATCAACTGGTGTCCTTACTGGTAAGGAGTCGGGTGACCCAACGGTGCCCGCGCAGGGTATCTTAGCGGAACGACAGGTCAGGTGTATTCCACCGGTGTGCGGCGGGCCTGGTACTGTTCGTGGCCGACAAATGTCCTGTTGTACGAAAGTCGGGCTCTTCGGAGCAAACGCGAGACAAGGTAAGGAGTCGGTTCACCTTGTTGGTAACCACACGAGTTGGTGGGACGTCAGGAAAGGCACCGATGTTACTGGTGAACCTGACTGCTGTCGTTGTCCGCTACTCATTCAATAAGGGGCAACGATAATGGTTGTCTCGACAGAAAATTAATAAAATGCTTAACGGGTTCGGCGGATGACTTGAGTAGCCTTTTGGCTTGTATGCACTACCTATACGTGAGAATTACGAGTTATGGGCTCCTCCGCGACGTAGCCTCGTTCGAAAGCTCTGAAAGACGTCCAGTTCAGCATTGCGGCAGGGACGGACCGCGCTGCGGCGTTGGAATTCACCCTCCTCGCAACGACCCGGAGAGCGAGGGGTGATAGGCCCATGACCCCCTTGCCCTTAGGGCTGTAGACCGGCGGGGACCTCTGTGATGAGCTGTAGGATGGACTGCGTTGTGTCGGATAGCCTCGGTGGGGCATTCCCTGACAAGGTGTACACCACCCTGGAGATCCGAGCGTGTATGATAACACTAGCTCAGCCCCTGCAGGGAAGATAATCTATTCGGATAGCCGTGTCCACGGTAACAGGACGCTTTATGTTGAAGATAGATCCTACCACTACAAACTACTACTATTAAACTGTTGGTTCTGGTTTCTTTTCCTCGCGGGGATGTCGAGGGAGGGAAATCGGAGGAATTGTTAATTATGATTACAACTTATTATTATACAATGCTGCATCAACTTCTGTTGCATTGTTACTTTCATTACTGTTATATTAACTGTTGGCTGATTCTTACCTCATGCTGCAAGACTCGTCGAAAGATGCTAGTCTTCGATAGGCCTAGCTTCCTATCCTTATTCTGAATTTCTACCTTGCAGTCCACTATATACGGCCTCCCCTTTCCATTTGATACAAATGCATAAATGCTTAGTAGAGGACGTAAGACTCGCGGGTATGCTAGATACTCACCTTTGCTTTATTTTCCCCCTTTTTGTTTTGCCTGATCGGCCGCTGCAGTCGACGTTGGATACTTGGAGCCCATGAGCAGGAGATCCCCGATGCCGACCACCGCAACATGAAGGTCCCCAAAGCCTTCTACGACATCGAGTTCCCCTTTGACCAGGAGTAGTTTGGAGGTTCCCAGGCAGGAGGCCTCGCCTTTTCGATCGAGTGTTGTTTTTTGTGCTAGCCTTCTTAAGGCATCCTTGTATCCTTGTGTCTGTACTCAAATACTTTTGCTTCCACTGACTTTGTGCTCTCGAGCTGTTTTATTCGAGCCCTCGTGGCCCCTGTCTTGTATTAAATAGTTTATTTTATTTTATTTGTAGAGTTGTGGTGTGATATCTCACCGTGAGTCCCTGATCTCGATCGTGTACCTTGCGTGTATGATTACTGTACACGACTTGATTTTGGCGGCGTCACACGTGCACACGAATTTTCAAAAATATTTAACCCTGCAGGGGTGTACCAACTGCCCATAATAGGCTTCACATGTACGTTCGGTTTCCACTTGGCTGTGTAAACGCCTGAAACTTCGGAACGTCAGAGTCCCTCTAACTAACAACACACAATTCCGGGTGGCCCCAAGTGAGTCGACATCCAATTCAAAAGCCGGCCGCGCTCTCGAATCGATCTCTACCGTATGGCTAAGGTCGGGTTTAGTCTCACCTGAATAGCAGGGGACTTCCCTAGCTCACCAGTGTGGACCAACAAGAGGAACTATGTCTCCGCTGGTCCGGGTTGTTTCAAAAACTGCTGGGGTACCAACCAAGCACACACACATTTGCAAAATGTAAATCAGCTCAGGCCACCACTAGAACTGTTTGAAGCTAGGTAGGTAAGACAAGGGGGCCCCATAGAACCCCACGCACGATTAGGCACGCTCAAACAAAGAACCAATACCCGGAACTCGGATCCTAGGTGACTCAAATGGAACAAAGCACCAGGCAGGAACAGCCCAGCCTTCCATCTTTCGTCGAATATAATTAACACCAATTTAATAATAAATATCAACCAACTTCTTTATTAACATGATATCCCAACCAGAGTATAGGGTAAAGCAGGAAGTTTTCCTACTCATGCTAAGAAATGGCTGAGGAGCGGTAACTTAGCAATACAATGTTTTGCTGGGATGTGGGGATCATGGCTGTTTGGGTTTGATTTGTGGCATAAGCAAAGGGGATAGGATCAAAACAACGTTCTAGACTACAACTAAGCAAGTAGATAGAAAGTTATAAGTTAATGGTATAGATCTTCCCCTTGCCTGGGTAATCAGTCGATGGAGCAGATGTAGCAGGGTCCTCGGGCTCGGTGTCAGAAGGAAAGCACACAAGTAAACATCGAGACCAACAATGCCCAAGCTTGGATGAAATGATCAAGTTTAATAGACATGGTGTGACCCTATCTAGTCAATTTAAATGAAGGTGTTAATGACACGTCAACAACTTCATATGCAATTACTTATATTTTTATGGCTTTGGTCATAGCCTTAATTTTGGTGTAAATAACATGACATGGCATGAAATAAACAATAAGTTAACAACAATACGCATCGTGAAATAAATCTATCGATTCCGGAGACGGAGAAGTGTCGGTGAAGTTGGCACCGGGAAGTTTCAATAGAAGAACAGGATCCCAACCACTTGCATATGACAATATGCTAGGGCTGGTTCATGGAGGAAAAAGATTCAAGATGGTAAGACCCAAGTTGAATTTGCAAAACACAGTTTGCAAATTCAAAAGAGCTGGAGGGCCTTAATGCAAATTGACAATACCTCAATATTTTTAAGTCTCAAATTGAAAAATGGACCTCACCATGATCTTCAGTGGGAGAAACTACCCAAAATTCATATATGGGAAGCTATGTTTGGGACAGAGAAGTTCAAAAGTCCAAAAACATATTTGAATTTGAATTCAAATAAATTTTGGAATCTAAAAAGAAAAGAAATGGAAAAAAAGAAAAGATAAGGAGAAATCTACGCCACTTGGGCTACTCTCGGGCGCAAATCCCATCTCCTTCTCTCTCTCTCTAGGGCCCAGCACTGCCAGCCCACTAGGTGGCAGAAGCCACTTGGGCCAAGCCCAAAACACCTGCTGGAAAACAAAAGAAAAAGGGGAAAGGTGCCCCAGCGGGAACTCGAACCCACGAGCTGCTCCTCCTGGCTCATGCCACTGCGCTACTGCAGCTGCTCGAATAGAAAACGCGCCCTAGCTCTGAAGATCCATCTCCCTCTCGTCTCTGAACTTCAAAAGCCTGACGAAGCTTGACACCGACAAACACCGGAGCGGCTACTTCCGACGAACCTAGCGTCACCAACTGACCTGCTCGGAGCAAGCCAGCTAGGGCAGGCCCAAGGTGGCACCTTCCACTGCAAGTGCACACAGGACACGCTCTCCATCTCCTCCTTGCCTCGCCGGAAACTGATCGGGATCAGAGCGGCGACGAACTACTTATGAAGAACATCTTCAGAGCCCGCGCACGGAGGCTAACTCCAGCGAGCCAAGGCTTGGGTACAAGGCGCCTCCGGCGTCAGCGCGAGTCGCTACGCCCTCCTGGGATATCCAGCTTCGCCCCTAGACTTCGAACTCTCACCGGAGCACACGGGAACAGACCCGAGCCTCGTCGGAAACACCCCACGGTTGCGGCTCTGAACCCGATACAGAGCCACTACACGGGAGGCACCCAAAGGCTATAGATTTGAGGCCATACGCGCGACCTGGACGTGCCCAGAGCACGTCCGCACACTCCTCGACGACGCCCTGGTCACGGTGATCACCGGCTTGGCGTGGACCTGTGACACGGCGGTCGGAAATGATGGGCTACGACCACCCACTAGCTCGCAACTACGAGGAACAGGGGAGCATCAGGTGCTCACCTAGAGGTGTTCGGGGACGACCTCGATGCCTTGAAGGAGACGCCGGTGAAGCAGGACATTGGCGAAGCAGAACGGCGGCGCTGTGGGTGGCCTCGCCGCGGGATTGCAGCGGGGCTCCTGCAGCCAACCTGCCGAAGGGAAAGGGTCAGGAATACGCGCAGGAGGACGATCGCGAAGGCACGGCCAGCGGCGAGGTTCAACGGCGGGGAATTGCTCCCGGTCACCTGCGGGTCACGGCGGAGCAGAACGGCAAAAATGAGCGCGGCGGCGGCGAACCGAGGGGGAAACTGGAGAGGAGGAACCCTAGGTTCGCCGGAGCCTCCGGCTGCCTCTTATAGGGGGCCTAGCTCTCCCTGGCCGGAGGGCTCCACCGGCTCTGGCCGGACTTGTGCGTGTGAGAGGAGGGGGAGGGGACCTGTGTCCACCGTGTAAAGAAGAAGGAGGAGGGCCTTTGGAGAAAATATCAACGACTCGGCGCCCCCCAACTTACCCCTTCGGAGCTGGGCTAGAGCCCGAGAAGGAACAGGCCCAGGTGGGCTTGGCTGCGGCCAGAAAGAAAAAGAAAAAGGAGGTAAACCCCCCCTGATGCCTTTTCCCATTTAAAAATAAACAGAAAAGGACTTGGGTTTTTTCAAAAAAGATTACAAGGAATTTAAATGCACAAAAATATGCAAAAATAATCCTTGCAATATTCCTCAATTTCCAAAATTGATTTGGGCATTTTTGCAACAACTAAAATGTGGAGTCATTTTGAAATTCAAAATCACTTTGAACTACAACCCCCATTTTTGGTGATGGGAAAAATGATGTGAGGTTTGTAAAACCCTTGGCAATGGAAAGGAAAAGGCTATGCCAAGTTTGAGGTTTAGGGGATCACAATTGCAAATGGAACAATTCATCAAACACCTCTCTTGAGCCCTTCTGTATGAATCCAAATTCAAATCAAATGGTCCCAAGACCCTTTGGCAAATTAAATCATCACATGAAATTATAATCTCTAGCACCATGCCAAGTTACAAAGTCATCAGAAAAAGTACAATCTCATGAAGATTTCAATTGTTGCTCATGGGCTGTTACAGGAGGGGAGGAGGATCACATTCCCCCCCTTGGCCTATATAAGGAGGGGTAGACCCCCCTTTTTTGAAAGCGCAATATATCGACCAGAGGGGGGTGAATGGGAGATTTTCAAATTTCTTGAGGAATTTCAATTTCCTTAGGACTGAGGTAATTCCAAATTGAGGAAACTCATAGAACGAAGAATTATAGAAGCATTACAAAAAGTAGACATGACTACAATGCATCATATTTCAGGGAAAGCAACTTCCATCAAAGTAGATAAAGTGTAACACATGCGATGCATAAGGAATCGTAAAAAAGGAAACTCAGAAGGGAAGGCATCAGGACAAGTCATCAGCATATTAACTTAAAAGAAGAGTTTGAAGAAATAGCACCAGGGTACTGAAGACATGGATTTGATGAACCAGTTCAAGTTGCTGTGACAACTCTACATCTGGTTGGAGAGACTGAGATTAAACTCAGAAGACATAATATTCACCTTATTCTCCTTGAACTAAAGTCCTCAGACTCCGTCCAATTACTCAGGGAGTCTTCAAGGTAGACTCCCGAAACCTTCACAGACTCCGTTCACTCAGGGAAGTCACAATTGCATCTTAACTTCCTCAGAACAATGACCTCTACACCGGCTGGAAGATCACAGTCTTCAAGAGTAAAAAGATTCGGATCACTCGTACCAACTTCCTCAGAAATGATCAACTACTCAGGCTGGTGGTTTTCCTCACTTAGGTTCTTCAGGTTCCTCAGAGGTGGGTTGCTCTCAAATGTCAAGTGTCAGTTTTCTCTTGGAGCAGCAAACCCACAAATGGAGCTGGGGCGGATATTTATAGCCGGGGAGCAACCCCAGGTGAAAGGACATAAATGCCCATGCACGAAATTACCATCGTGCCCACCCTTCGGACCGTTGCTAGACAGGTTCTAGCCTCTTACCACACAACACGTGGCACAATCCATAGTATTTTTTCTCTCTCTCTCTCTCTCTTTTTCAGGAAAACTGCACTGGAAATTTCCTGACTCCTCAACCGAATTTAGATTCCTCATTGTCCTGAAGAACAAGGTCTCAGATACTCAAGGAACTGAACCTCTACTGCAGGAGATTCCTCAGGGTTTTCTTCAGGATTTCTATTTGAGCACTTCCTCAGAAATACATAACTCATTTTCCTCAACCCCTCCAACAGTGCGGTGTTTTCCTATGACTCAAGAAGTATAAAAGTCTTAACGTAGACTACGCTTCAACTTCGGCTTTAGTGCGAGATGCCTCAGGATGATGCACAGCTTCTTCAACATCATCCGAATGCCTCAGGATCCTGTTTCCTCAGGATTTCGCCCCTCGCCAGTCTTCAGGAAATGCACCAATTTCGTCAATGTTCCTCAACATTTTTGGGGGGTCGACGATGGTGGTTAACCTCTTCTTCAGGGAATGTTCTCCTGTGTATACTCACAAACACATCAGTCCCTTGACCATTTTGTCATCAAATACTCCAAAACCTCAAAGGGGCACTAGATGCACTTACAATCTCCCCCCTTTTTGGTGATTTGATGACAATCAGGTTAAAGCTTCAACGGGATTAAATAGGTAGTTTTGAGGAATTAAAACTTGAAGAAAACAACTCATTCTATCTGGATATAGAGATGCTCCACCTGAGGATATGCATATATTATGTGGAAATTACGTGCAGTAAATATTTTGAGGAATTTGAGGAGCTCCCCCTATATCCAGGATGGTCTAAAACAGTGCATTATGTAGAAGAATAAACACAACACTGAGTAAAGTGGTTGCTGAGGAATATCATGAGTATAAAATGAACTAGAGGAATATCATGAGGTAACTCAAAATTATCAGACAACCACAAAAGTATCAGTTTACAACTCGTTACAAAAAAGAACGAGAGTTGTAACTGAGGAACCCCATATAGACCCGCTTGAAGACTAACATATTTCTCCCCCTTTGTCATTAAATGAGCAAAAAGTAGAGACTACGACTAACGAACCAAGATTAATGCCTCAGGGATGAGGTGAATCAGGCCGAAGGCAAGCCGTTGCAGTGTGAGGACAAGCCGCACTGTCTTAAGCTTCTTCAGGAGATATCTCGTGTTTCAAAGAGAAGCAATCCATCACCAGAGGTGGTGTGTGGCATCGACGAAACTGACAAGGAGGTCGAATCTCTGAGACTTGAGACTGCTTGAGGCCGAGCTTGGCGAGGTCTTCAGGCACAATCACTTTAGTGAGAAGAGCATCAAGTCTTTGATAGGTATGATGGGCATACTGATGAATCTTCTTTTGGGCGGTGTGCATACGCACCATGTAGCTGAGGATATCGCCAATCTGACGCTTGGTCCAGTCATGATTGCGATCGACTTTCTAATGAAGACTAATGAGAAATTCTCGGTCAGTCATCACGCGAGCTTGAGTTGTGTCCTCAGTTGAGGCATGTGTGCGCTCCTCATGAGTAGTACGGGACTGAGGTTGCCTTATATTTCCACCAAGGGAATTCTCAGGTAGAACTTCCTCATAGAAGACATCTTTTCCTTTGGCATTTGAAGCCAGAGTATGCTGAAGCACTTCGACTGGAGGCAAATATGTGCGATGATTGGGCTGATCCGGCTTATAGTTCATACCAGTCTTGGCACAAATCTGCTTCATAATCCATGGACCATATGGCTTCAGGATGTGAGGATTCTGGGCAGCATCAACCATTCTCCTAAAGAAGAAGTCTGAGAAATTGATTGGCGCAGACATGCAGAGGTTATACAGAATGTTCTTCATGATGCCTACAACTTCTTCAGCAGTGGATTCATACCCCTTGATTGGGCAGACAGACTTGGCCATAATTTTATACAGAGTGCTTGGCAGATACTGAAGGTCAGTCACGAGGAACTTGGTACGGGGAGGAGGTTTAGGAGCTTGAGGCTTCATAAGCATGTTCATCAGATCATCCCTCAGAAGTGGAGCACCATAAGTGCTCGGAACTGAAGCATCAAAGAGAGGCAGCTGAAGAATCTCAATGATCTCAGCCACTGAGGCAGTATAGTGCTGATGCTTAGTCATCCATTCTCGCACCCAAGTGTTGATGTCCTTGGGATCGCCTGAGACATATAGAGTTGCATAGAACTGAAGCACAAGCTCTTCATTCCAATGGATACACTCAGAGAAGAACTGAAGCAATTTGGCATGGAACAAGTCTTGCATCGCATTGTTGAAGCAAGGAATGTCCTCCATATCCGGATGAGGGTGTTTATGAGGAAATACCTTGTGCGCCATGTAGAGAACCGAGGCATATTAATTCTTCTGAGTTGCAGTCCAGAATCGCAGCAGCTTGCTTGGTGGCGCAGAATGATAGGGACTCTGAATCCCATCTTGAAAGAAGCTCATGGCGTTAAAGAATGCATCAACCTTGAAGCTTGGACGTGCATCAGCCTCAATGTTGCGATAGAGTGGTTGTTTCTACTTCGGACAGAGAGAAAGTGCTGAGGCTTTCCCCTGAGGAATTGGTGCGTCTGAAGCAGGTGGAGGCACAGGTGGGGACACAGTAGCTTCTGGTAAGACATCAGGGCCAGGTTTCGGTGAGGCAGCTAGAGCTGAGGGAGATGTGACTTGTTTTTTAGCGGAGCTGTCCTTTGTAGCCTCAGGTTCAACATTTGTCACAACCCCAAGTTAGGTATGTGCTAGGGTTATTTTGCTCCTTTGGATCATGTAAATTTTTTTAAAAGAAATTGAATTGGGGAAAAAGAAAAGCCCTAAAGAATTTAATTCAAATGGCCAGACAAAAATTTCTTCCAAAAATTCCTCTGGTATTTTTGAAAAGTCTTATAAATAAGCATGATCACATATAAAGTGAAGTGGGTCCCACTGCATGCACCAAGATTTCTCAAAAGTTCCAAACAGGGCTTGGAAATTAAATAATACCCCTATTTGATTTGAAATTCAAATTAATTGAATTTCAAAAATCTCCGAATCTTGGGAGTGGCTAGTTATATGCCACATGAGTCCTAATTAAAGTTTTGGAATTTTTATAAAATGTTTTGGTATTTGTTTTATCAAAACAGAACAAATTGCAGAAAAGAAAACATAAGAGAAAAAGGAAAGGGGGCTTTACCTGGGCATGTGGCCCAACTCATCCCCCCTGGCCCATTAGCACGGTCCAGCCCACCTCCCCTTTGTCTCCTTCCTCAAGCAGCTCGGTGTCGCCCCGAGAGCGCGCGACCGACGCCACCGCGACGCCGGCGTCCTTCTAGGCCTCCCCTGCCTCCCTTCTCTCGCCACGCAAGCCAACGAAGAGCCCCACATCCTTTCCCCCATCTTGCGCAAGCTCTGTCCCCCTTCTTCTTCGTCAATCTTGCGCCAACAGAGAAGCCTCGGAGCATGCCGACGTGCCCGACGCGGCCAACGGCGACGAGGATCCGCCCCGACCTGTCCAGGAGGTTGCCCACCATCGACTTAGCCTAGCCGCGCGTCGAATCGAATCTCGGAAGCTCTGCAACTAACGCCATCGTCACCGGAAACCGCCACGGTCGCCGTTGCCTCTCCGGCGAATTCGCCACCCCCGGGTCCTCCCCGACTCCGGCGACCACGCCAACGCATTCCTGGTGAGGCCCCGGTCATTTCCCATCTTTTCCCGTGCCCTCCCGTGTCCTGTACCGCTAGTTCATCGGAGCCACCAGCCGGCCGCCGCACCTCGTCGTCACCGGCGTCGAAGCAACCCTCCCCGTGACCCCCTGCTGGATCCTTTCGATGCGGGAGATCAAGGGCTCCCTCCTGGAGCTTTTCGCGCGTCAAATGGAGGCTGGGAGCCTCCTCCCCGTGCAGCGCTGCCGCACTGGTGGTCGCCGGTGACCTCCCCGCCGACGTGCCCACGTGGCCCTGTTAACCCTAACCTAAGCACCCACTTATCCCCTCCCAGAGCCCATGACAGGTGGGCCCCCCAGCCCCCTAACCCCCCTGTTCAGTTTAATTAACCAGGGATTTAAACCCATGAGACTGACATGGGTGGCCCACAGGTCAGCCCCCATGACGTCACCCTTGCGCAAGCATGACGCAGTAAATAGAAAATAATTTAAATAAAATCCAGAAATTACAGAAATTAGTATAAACTTCTAAAATTCATAGAAAATTCATATGAAGTCCAAATTTAACATATAATATACGAAAAATGATCAGAAGAAAATGCTCTATCCAAATTTACAACTTTCGACTTTGTTTGATTTGATTTTAAGATGGGACCAGTAGCTTTTGATATTTGGCTTAATTGGAATTAATTCAAATTAAATTCAATTGCTATTCCATGCAATGCAAACATGATCACTTGTACATCAGAGGCATAACACACACATGATCACATGGTTTACAATGATCAAACAAAATCAATTGCAAGTTTGAATTTGCATTCCAAATGCAATACACTTCATTTAAATTGAATTGCCACAAAACAGAAGCAATCTCATCATGGACAACTATATTATGTGTATGTGCATTCTATTTCAATGTTGCCCCCCTTTGTTGATGATTGTGCCGATAACAGTGCCTCCGAGACGGTGATCACCCCCAAAGAAGAAGACCACCGTTAAGACCCGTGTATCGTCAGCAAGGCAAGCAAACCCCATTGATCATGTCTATAAAATCCCAATTCCCTCTCAGTCTCTCTTATGCATGTTTAGGAGATCACCTTTATTATCGATTCTACCGCATAGTGGAACCCATATCCGATGCATGACCTATCATCTTGTCACAGTAGTAAGCAAACCACAATCCTAGCTGACATAGGAGTTGATTGATATCATGTGGCCCCTGCAACTGTTACTGCTTATTGCATGCTTAGAGTTTACAATGAGGATGCTTTGATGTGAGTCGGGATGATAGTGGACATGGTGTTGATGAAAGTGAAACTGTGTTGGTGAATCTACCCTAATACAAGGTGAACGATGAGAGGCTGTGTAGGAGAACACAGTGGGTTGTCTCGCAGAACACCGCCTTAAGACTGAGTTCTTGTATGGTAATCCGAGACAAAGAGTACAACCACACATTGGGCTCATTGACCCCTCTCGACCTATTAACTCACCCCGATCCAAGTCCAGGAGTCACACCTGGTTCGGGTTTTCCATTCGGCATATGCATAGAAAGATAAAGGAAATGAAATGTGGCATTCATGGTAGGGCTTGTAGAACATGGCTTGTCAAGCGGAGAACCATCCGTCGAGGTGGGCTTGTCAGTCGTGCTGTAAGGCCCGATATGCGGTACTGTTCAAGATCTAGATGTTTCCATCTAGATCCGGGGACGAAGCATATATCGGTCCCACCGCGACATATGACATAGCCATATGACCCGGATTTCCAACATGATATCACAAAATTACAGATACAAGGATACAACATCTCATACAATCGGCATACAACGGCCTTAATACAATACAACAGCGGAAGATACATGTGTGAGTACAAAGTACAATCAAATGCCTACTGGCAAAGAGAAAAACATCGATCCCCATAACCACACAGGTCCAGGCCCTCCACCGGGATCCGCCTAGCTAGTCGTCGTCGAGTCTCCTCGTGAAACGTCGATCGCCGTACCTGTTGTCGATCAAGAACCCTGCAAAGAGTTTGTGGGTAGTATCATGAGTACAGAAGTACTCAACATCCAACTGTAGTGGTCAACGGACCCAGCAAGGACTTCATCACTCGTCATTATAGGACAACTAGCAGTTTACGGTAAGGATGGGGTAAGTGGTGAGGTTGCTGCCGCACTAGCATTTATGAAGTGGCTAACGATCTAGAGAGTAAGATAAGAAGCCAAGCATTCGATGAGGAATCGCCTCCAACAAGTCTTGCTATCAACTACTTACGCAAACATAACACCTGTCCTATCCTTGTCCTCCTCTTCACATCCTGACGAAGAAGAAGCAGTCAAGGCACACACACACACGTTGATCAAGTTATATAAAGATTATCTCAGTTGTTGTTGTCTATGAACAAGGAGTAGGTCGCAAGTCGTCCATAACCGTGGACACGACTTCTCGAAAAAGATTTAACCCTGCAGGGGTGTACCAACTGCCCATTACAAGGCTCCGCACGCACGCCCATCTCTCTCAATTGCTACCCATCATAGGCAACCATTTTATGATTTAGTTCCGAGAGATCCGAAACTAGAGGTCCCTCTAACTAACAACGAACAAATCCGGGTGGCCCCCGGGGAGTCGACACCCAATCCAAAGGCCGTCCGCGCTATCGGATCGGACTCTTCCGGCTGGACGAGGTCGGGTTAGCTACCCAAAAAGATGTGGGAAGCCCCCTAGCTTCCAGGTGTGGACCAACAAAGAAACCACGTCTCCGCTGGCCGGAGGTTTTTCAAAATCTGCTGGGAGCTCATCAGTCACACACGGTTTTCAAATGGTAAAACCAGCTTGGGCCACCTCTAGAAATGTTTGAAGCTAGGTAGGTAAGAAAAGGGGACCCCATAAAATCCCACACGCGGTTAGGCACGCTCAGTCTTAAAACCAATACCCGGAACTCGGGTCCTAGGTGACTCGAATGGAACAAAGCGTCGGGGCAGGATAGCCTAGACCTTCCATCCTTCGTCGAATATAGTCAACATCATAATAATCATATCATCAACAACGATATAATAATGTGATAGCCCAAACCAAGGAGTAACAAGGTAACATCGTAGCATCCTAAGCATGCATACTAAGCAGGGGCTGAGCAACGAGCAATAGTAACATAGCAATACATGGTTTGCTGGGGGGGGACATGGCTGTATCAGTTTGAAAGAAGTTGTAAACATGTGGTAGGATCAAACATCGAACCTATCCTAGACTAGCATGCAAACCGCTGGTTGAAATAGAATGGATCATAAGTAATGTATAGTCCTTGCCTGTTGATAAGTCGGGTCCCGAAGGTGTAGTCGATCGCAAACTCGCAACGTCTCCGAAGGTATCCACGGGAGCACACAAGAAGTAAACACTGGAAAGGAAATCAACGGAGATACCACTATCACTACGGAGCAATCACGAGGAAGCAATAAATGAGCAAGCAAGATCAATTATGATGCATGCCATTTGATTATCATGGCATGAATATAAGAACGAGCATGTTTAAAAGAAGCATCGGGAAACAAGTGTGCAATGCTAACGACAACCTCTATACGCATTACGTACGTGATTTACGGATCCGAAGGATCCTTATGTTAAAGTTATCATAATGCATGATAATGGCATATGCGGGGATTGAACAAGACATGAACAAGAATTGCCCACTTGTGAAGATAGACCTCACATTGGACTCCTCAACATAAACATAGATGCATTGACATGGCATGGTGTACCTAATGCATTCTACGGCAGACAATAAAATAAGGAAAGGGACAACGCTATCGGAAACTACGGTCATCGCGAGATCTACGACGCATCAAAACAAGTGATATGAGTGCCAATGAAGAATAGAAGTGATGTCGTATCACCTATGGAATAGGTGAACAACATCAATTATCGGGTGGTGCAACAGGATTGTTGGTCATGAAGTGAGCAACAATATACGGGGATCACAAGATATCATCAACTGAACTATGCATATATCTCGTGAGGATTAAGAAAGAATGGTAAACACACATGCTACATGGGACCACCTCAAGCATATACGGAAACAATATGTCCAGGTGGTCCCTTTACATGAATGAAACGCAATATGGCGGAAAAGGTTTGGTGAACGGCACTCGGTGCAATATCCCGAAATAATGCATGCCCATATTGCAAAATGAACAACATCATCGTGTTCCTCACGGAATTCTACCCCAAAAGCATATATAACATGGTATATTTTGGGGGAAAGGAGGCACATAATACAAGTGTTGCAAAAAGGGGCAGATTGAAGCTAAACAGAGATTAAAAAAAAGGAGAGTCCTGGGACTTGAACCGGTTGAAAACACGGTGCCCAAGCCACTGCACCAACGTCTGAAATCACGACAAAACTTAGGTTCAACCGTAGCTAACTTATACGCGCGGGCAAAGCTGAACAAAAATAAAAGGGCACCTTTGCGCCGGCTGGGACTTGAACCCGCCACCTCTCGGCCATAAGCGAGGCGCCCAGACCACTACACTAGAACTGCTGCTCTCGACTGCAAACAAGGCTAGAGGCATAAAGTCTAACTGCACGGGCTAACTGAAACCTCACTCGAACTGAACCTGAACAACACAAAGAATACGCAGCAAAACAAAATAAAAGGGGCGCTGTATGGGATTTGATCCCGAGACCTCACAGTTGTATCCACGGCGACCAACCACTGCGCTGTTGCTACTGATCTGGACTGAAACAAGGAACCACAGGAGCTACGGTTTCGGGAATTTGGAGGCAATTGGGCAGATCTTTGTTTTGTGAGGGGGGTGGCTGCAATTTTTGGCTAGGGAAACCCTAGAAATGGGTGGGAGTGTGGTGGTATTTATATAGCCCAGGTGGCTGGCAGTTTGCAAAAACATCCCCGGTTTTCTCTCGCGCGCGCAGTGTTTACGTTTCTGATCGCCGGGGGTCCGCAGGACCTCCGATTCGGGTAAAACTTCGAACTGCGCGATCAGCGCGTCGAGCCGGCGGCGTTCACCTCATGCTGGAACCGTTCCAAGAACACCGGCGTGCTATAAAATATCCCGTTTAATTATTAAACGGGGTTTTTCGTTCCGTTGGCTGCGGCTGGTCTCGTGCGGTTTCGCGACGGTGATCGGGCGAAACCCGGTGTCGCAAAGGTGGAGTGTCAGGGTGGCAAGGGTCGGTCTCCGTCTGATACGAGATAAGAGGGGGAAAAATAATCGCCGATTGATAAATCGGGGATGCAAACACCGCAAAAAAATCAGACAATCAAACACTTCACACCGAAAACAAAATTTTTAATTTTATCAAAATCTGGGCTGTTACACGTGCCTACATGAATTGAGTCCTGACTGGAAGCTCGGCCGGAACTCCAATTAGGTTTGGAACTCAGACAGTTGACTCCTTGGACTAGAACGGAGCTGTGGGCGAAGTGTTGTGGTGAACATCCTCGCCGACACTCCTTTAATGGTGCCGAGACCTGGCGGTAACTGATGGTCATGTGTGTGTAGCGGTACACCCCTGCAGGGTTAACAAAACTATTCGAATAGCCGCGTTCGCGGTAATGGACTACTTGGAAAACTGTGCTTGATTATTAGACAACTTGAACAGATACTCTAAAACTCGCAAGATAAGCGTGAGTGCTATGGTGTGCTTCCTCGTGGGGAAGTCGAGGAAGTAACCATAGTGGTGTATTGGTTGGAGACTTGGTAGTGGACTCGTGTACGCTTCTTACCTCAAGTCTAGTACTCGTAGTAGAGGACTAGCCAAGTCAAAGCTGGCACTTCTGCATGATGAAGCCCCACCTCCCTTTACCTTGATACTTGAGCATGAGTAGTACATATCTGATGTAAGTCTTGCTGAGTACGACTTTGTACTCCCGTTTGCTTATTCTATGTTTTAGATGGAAACCCAGACCCCGATGGAGTCACCTTCCTAAAGCTCGACGTTGACTAAGCTAGTATAGTCCCAGACAGCAGTCTGGTCCCTCGTGGAAGGGCATGTATGTTTACAAGGCTTCTCTAAGCCATTTGTTAAACTTGTCTGTACTCAGACCTAATTTTCTTCCGTTGTACGATGTAATGTTGATCACAGACATGTGATCTTTGTATACTCTATGTGTAAGTCAATAAAGAAGTACTTTGTAGAGTTATGTGATGATACCTGCTGTTCATAATAGACATGTGTGTTACGTGTATGATTATAACATGCATGTCTTAGTATGGGTTTTCGAGACCTTAGTTGTGATCTGGCTGGCGGTCTTTTATACACCAAGTGGCCCTTAGATGTGCGCAGGTTGGGGCATCTCGATGCGAGTGCTCGTGACTCTGTCATGTGCACACTTTGTTGTATGATCGAGCCCACCCTAGACCCCGACTAAGTGATCGGGCTGGAGTCTGTTTATGAAAGGGTTATGATTCAATCGATAACATGGTTGAGGCGACTTGTCTATGAGTATTGTATTTCACCGCCCATATTCATTTAGACTTGTGAGCGGGCGATGAGGACCCATCTCAGTTGATCATTCGGCCTGGATGGGATGCCCCTCACGTACGATGCTTTCCGAGAGTGTTCTATGCTTGGCCTTGTCTGCTTAGACAAGTGGGTACGGCTCTCGGCTCTCCATGTGATTGAGTTGTGACTGGAATTACATACGCATATTCTAGGTCCCGACAACATTGGTGTTGTGCTCGGCCTCAGTTTCAGTGGCGGGCTGAGCACTTTCAACATCAGGTTCATCAGCATCTTCAGAAGAGGCTGCTGCATCATCATCGTCATTAGTAGCAGCATTAGGAGCACTAGTGGCTTCAGGTTCATCAGCATCAGAAGTAGAATGAGATGATGCACCAACCGAATCTTCAGAGTTATAGTAGTATCAGGAAGCACTTCAGTAGCAGTGGGGGAGTGAGGCTCGAGTGAAAAAATAGTGTGAGTGGGGGAGTTGTCCAGCTCATATTCCTCATCCATGATACGTGGAGTTCCAGTATCCTCAATATCAACATCCATGTCCTCAAGTTCCTTGGGAACTGAGGTGTTGGAATGATTGGTGTGCCAGACCCAGTCACAATTTCCTTGGAGGGTGGAGTGAAGACAATCAGGCGGCGTTCAGAAGTTTCTTGTGGTCCTGAGGCAGCAGGAGGTGTTGTGGAAGCCTCAGGATTTCTTGATGTAGGAGGAGCTGAAGAGATAGGAGCCGCATCGATTGGTTCCTCAATAGTGGCTTCCAGTGCGGGCCTCTTAGCCGCAAGTGGGGTGGAGGTGAGGCTTCAGCCATGAGCTTGAGGCATGGTGAGGAGTCCTCAAGCATGGCATCAGATTGCACTGGGAAGCAGGAGGTATTGAGGATGATGGCTGCCGAAGCTTCATTAAATTTTTCATCTGCCGGGACATGCATTCCTTTGATTTGCCAATGTAGGCACATTTGGCATTGAACTCAGTAGTGAGCCGTTGAACTTCACATTGATACTCAATGAATTCTTGAGGAGTGACATAGGTGACAAACTTCTTGTTGAATTCACGATAGACTTTCTTCAGTTGATTTTGTAGCTGCTTTTTAAGGTCTCGGTGATGAATCTCATTGATGAGGAATTGTTGAATATAGAACCTGAGGTCCTTGGGTATATCCAGGTCATCAAGAGGAGTATCAGGCTTTATAGACCAGATTTCAATATACTCCAAGATCTTCTTACGATCGAGGAGAAGTGGTATTTCAGATCATGTGGCCTCAGCTTTGCATCTGGCTGCAGCACGCACATATTCAATCTTCTGTTCCTCAGTGGCCACAAAACCGGCCAGATCTGTTGTGGTTCGGGGCAGAAAACACAAATGTTTTCATAACCTACGATACCCACATACTAGATACGTTCTATCCGTACAATACATCTACGCATAGCCTTGCTCATGATACCACTGTTGGGGTTCGGGGCAGAAAACATTTTTTTTTCATAACCTACGATACCCAATCCCAAGACCTATGCTACGGCGATGTAAGTAACGGATGGAATAGGTCACATACCAGTATGTAGTACATTAAGCGGGAAACGTTCCCGCGTGAACGTGGTTGATGTAGTCATACCAGCAATCCCCGATGCCGCGCGGCTCCACGATGACTCCGATAGCCACCCGGTCCTTGAGACTAATGCCGAGATTACGTCCCCGTTGGAACATTGTCGATGAAGATGCTGCGATACGGCCACGACGATGAAGTAGCACCACAAGTGTAGTGCCTCGCGGGATTATACACATACAGTATACCCGACGTCCCTCCGGGCTCCGAACCAGTAGAGCAGCGGAAAGAAGATGGATTCGGATAACGATTCTAGCAGCACGACGGCGTGCGTATGGTGGAGAAATCCCCAACCTAGTGCAGACTCCATACAAGGGGAGTCCGCTCATAGGAGGGAGAAAGGAGGAAGAGAGAATTTAGTTTTTAAGGAATCAAAAGGGCACCCCTACTCCTCCTTATATAGGCTGAAGAGGGGGGGAAGCTCCATCCCTCCCCGAGGTGGGACTAATCCCACCAATGGGGGGGGGGGGTGGTGCGCCGGCCAGGGGGGAGTGGGCCCCCCTTGGTGCAAGGCCCAAGGGGGGAGACTCCTCCTTCCCCTAATGGGCCCTATGAGGCCCATATGCCTTTTAATTCATTTTTAATTATATTTAATTATATTTTAATATTTAATTCAGATAATTAAATAATTAAACATTAATTAAACATTATGAAATATATTTTGAACCTTTCAAAATACCCAGAACAACTTTCGACCTTCACCGGAACAATTCCGTTGTTCTCTCCTATTTCTCCGGTGATCCCGAATCTATCCTTACTGCGTCGAATACCCTTAAGTGTAACACCCTACGGTACGGGAAATAGCAGACATGATCGAGACAATCTCATTGATCAATGACTAATCAATTGGACCTGGTTACAATCCTTGATAGCCCCTGTGCTTCCATCGAATGAACTTCAATCGCTGTTGGATCAGCTAACCGTGTGCTTGTTCCCTTTGTCCTGTGGTACTTTGCTTGTCCGAGGTTTCATCATCGGTATCCAATATACCTAGTTTGTCCTTGTTGTCAACAAACAAGTTTACTCGTTCCCGTGATATTACAACTCCGTGACCTAGTCACATGTTTGCGCAAACCTTATGATGCAATATCACCGAGTGGGCCCAGAGTACCTATCCGTCACTCGGATGGACAGATCCCGCTTTGATCTATTTGCATACTCATCAACCATCTATTTCGGAATACCCAAAGTTGTCACAACCCCAACTAGGGAAAGTGCTAGGGTTTGAGTGCCCTTTGCATCATGTGAAAATTTCAAATGAAATTCAGAATTGGGGAAAAGAAAAGCCCTAAAGAATTTTATTAAATAGCCAGATAAAAATATTTTTTCCAAAAATCATTTGAACATTTGGAAAATTCCTATAAATGGTGCTGATCATTTTAAAAGTGGTTTGGGATCAATCCCAAGCTCATGGAATTTTCTAAATTTCAAACAAGGCCTTGGAATTAAAATAAAACCCCTATTTGATTTGAAATTCAAATTGTTTGAATTTAAAAAATGCCCAAAAGTTATAAGTGGCTAGGTATATATTTTTTGAGGCCACATAAAATATTTGGGGCATTTATAAAAATACTTTGGTATTTATTTATCGGAGAAAACAAATGAAAGAAAAAGAAAAACAAACAGAAAAGAAATAAAAAGGAAAAAGGGGCCTTACCTGCTTCTGGCCCAACTTAAACTAGGCCGGCCCAGCCCAGCCCGAGCTTCTGTCGTCTTCCTCCCCCTTCCCCAAAGCAGCTCGCTGGAGGCCAGGGGCACGCCGACGCCACGTCGACGGCGTGAGAGCCGTCTAGGCCTCCCCAGCCCCCCTGCGCACGCCACGCAGGTGCCAGAAGCCCCCCGCACCCTTTTGCCCCTCTCCTAGCTTCGCCGTTCTTCTTCCCCGGTGATTCCGCGCCGCACCCGTAGCCTAGCCGGAGCACGGCGAAGCTCCGACGCGGCGACCGGGCTCCTCGCGATGCACCTCTGTGTCCAGCGTCACCGAAGTTGACACCCTCGTCGAACCCCGGCGTCAATTTGAGTCCAGCGCCACAGGAGACGACTCCAGCCTGGAGACTTCGCCGCCGGCCACCGAGAAGGAGACCTTCAAATACGTCGCCATCGAGCTTCCCCGGCCCCGCCGTCTTCACCTTTCAACTCAGGGTGAGCATCTCTTCGAGTTGCCCCTATTTCCGCCTCCTCCCATGCCCCGGAGCCCGATTCCGGCGAGTTCAGTCCACGGCCGCCGCCTTTGTCGACGTTGCCGTCGCAGAGGACCTCCCCGTGAGCCCGAGATGGAACTAACCGACGCGGGCAAGCTTGAGCATCACGCCAGTGCTCTCCGCTTCCCCTCCCGTGCCCCCAACGCCACTCCGGCGAAGTTCCGGCGGCCTACAGTGGCAACGCCGACGAGCCCCTCCATTAGAGCACCTAAACCCCGCCTAATCCTAACCCTAGTAACTAAGAGTGGGCCCTAGGCCCTTAACTAACCACTGTTAGTTTGTAACTAACAGGGGATTAACCCCAGAGAGACTGACCACAGGGCCCCACCTGTCAGCCCACCCTCTGACATCACCCCCACGCCACCCTGACGCAATAAAAGAAAAGGAATTAAAAAGAATTAAAAGAAATCAGAAAAATCCAGAAAATAACCAAAACTTCAATAAATCATAGAAAATGCATATTAACTCCAAATTAAACATATAATATATGAAAAATGATCAGCAGAAAATTCTCTATCCAAATATGCAACTTTCAACCATGTTTGAGTTGAATTTAAAATGGGACCAGTAGCTTTTGCTATTTGGCTTAATTGGAAATAATTCAAATTAAATTCAAATGCTTTTGTAATTTGAACCTTTGCAACATACCACATTTTTCTTGTACTTCAGAAGCATATCACACACATGATAACATAGTTTACAATAACCAAACATTAGCAAATGCAAGATGACCTACTTTGAATAAGATTTGGAGTTTGAATTTGAATTAACTTTTCAAATCAACTTCAATTAACATGTGGCAAATTGAACCTAGATCACACCAATACCATTCACATCATGGACAACATAATCATGTGCTTGTGCATTTACATTTAATGTTGTCCCCCCCTTGTGTTGATGATTGTTTCCGTTACCAGCCTTTCCAAGACGGTGATCACCCCCGACGAAGAAGAAGATCGGTAAACCCCGTGTATCGTCAGCAAGGCAAGCAAACCCCTTTGATCATGTCTATAAAATCCTACTTCCCTCTCAGTCTCGCTTATGCATGTTTAGGAGATCACCGAGACACGTTCTTTCGCATAGTTGAACCCGTTCCGATGCATGACCTATCATTCTGTCACCGTATTAAGAAAACCACAATCCTAGCAGATATAGGAGTTGAATGATGAGCATGTGGCCCCTGCAACTATTACTGCTTATTGCTTCTTAGTGATACAATGAGGTTACTTTTTTTGTGAGTCGGGATGGTTTGAACATAATGGTGTTGAGGATAACGTGTTGTGAATCTACCCTAATACAAAGTGAACGATGAGAGGCTGTGTAGGAGTACACAGTGGGTTGTCTCGTTGAACACTGCCCTAGGCCCCGAGTTCCTGTTTTGTGATCCAAGACAAAGAGTATGACCACATGTAGGGTTTTATGGGGACCCCGTTTGGCCTCTTTACGTACACGATCCGGTCCAGGAGTCACAATAGATTCGGGCTTTCTATTTTGCATATGCATAAAAAAAATGAAGAAAAGGTTGCATCGTATAGATATGTGGGTGGACCTGTGAGGCAGTGAAACCATCTGGCAGAGGTGGCGTCTCGGTCCCTTGCATTATCTGAGTCCGTTTCGTGGAACCGGCCGGACTCTCGAGCGGTGCCAAACTCAGATAGTCGACTCCTGTATTAGAGAAGGTGATGTGAGGATAGTGCCTTGGTTTCATCCACGTCCGACACCCGCTTGAAGGGTGACAAGAACGAGGCGATAAGTGATGACACGCGTGTGAAGATGTACACCCCTGCAGGGTTAATGAACTATTCGAATAGCCGTGTCCGCGGTTTTGGACTACTTGGAGACCTCTACTTGATCATAGACAACTTGAATGGATACTTATAAAACTCGCAAGATAAGTGTGAGTGCTATGGCGTGCTTTCTCGTGGGGAAGTCGAGGAAGTATCCATAGTGGTGTATTGGTTGGAGACTTGGTAGTGGACTCATGTACGCTTCTTACCTCAAGTCTGGTACTCGTAGTACAGGACTAGCCAAGTCAAAGCTGGCACTTCTGCATGTTAAACCCCACCTCCTTTACCTTGATACTTGAGCATGAGTAGTTTAGTTCTGATGTAAGTCTTGCTGAGTACGACTTTGTACTCACGTTTTCTTATTCTATGTTTTAGATGAGAACCCGGACCCCGATGGAGTCACCTTCGTGAAGCTCGACGTTGACCTTGGTAGTATAGTTCTAGACAGCAGTCTGGTCCCTCGTGGATGGGCATGTATGTTTACAAGGCTTCTCTAAGCCATTTGTTAAACTTGTCTGTACTCAGACCTAATTTTCTTCCGTTGTATGATGTAATGTTGATCACAGACATGTGATATTTGTATGCTCTATGTGTAAGTCAATAAAGATACACTTTGTAGAGTTATGTGATGATACCTGCTGTTCATACTAGGCATGCGTGCTGCGTGTATGTTTATAACATGCATGTCTTAGTATGGGTTTTCGAGACCTTAGTTGTGATCTGGCTGGCGGTCTTTTATACACCAAGTGGCCCTTAGATGTGCGCAGCTTGGGGCATCGCGATGCGATTGCTCGTGACTCTGTCACGTGCACACTTTGTTGTATGATCGAGCCTGCCCTAGACCCCGACTAAGTGATCGGGCTGGAGTTTGTTTATGTAAGGGTTATGGTTCAATCGATAACATGGTTGAGGCGACTTGTCTATGAGTATGGGATTTCACCACCCATAATCATTTAGACTTGTTAGCGGGCGATCAGGACCCATCTCAGTTGATCATCCGGCCTGGATGGGATGCCCCTCACGTTCGATGCTTTCCGAGAGTGTTCTGTGCTTGGCCTTGTCTGCTTAGACAAGTGGGTACGGCTCTCGGCTCTCCATGTGATTGCATCGTGACTGGAATTACATACGCATATTCCGGGTCCCGACAAAAGTGCACCGTTATGGCCAGCATATTTCAGTCAGGCGGTGGGATACAAATCAAAGTCTCCTCATAGATGACAATTACGTATGATCATTACGATCAAAGGATCTGGTCACTACGTTATAGTTATCGCAATGTCGGACTATGTGACTTGATCACATTCAACACTTCTGCTGGGTGTATGTCCATCATATCATTATCCCAATGATACGACTCCATTGCTAACAAACTTATTTGTCTCATGATCAGGAAACCTTGATCATCAATCGCCCAATGGACTAGTATACTAGAGTTAACTAGGGACCTGGTTGTTTGTATACCACACCTGTAATAAGGTTTCCGCTTAATACAATTATAGCATAGTATAAAATGTATTATGAACTATTGGAATATGCTCAATAAAACATATTTTATTTGCCTCTAGGGCACATTACCAACAGTCTCCCACTTGCACTAGAGTACAAATAATCTAGCTGCATTGTCTGTGGATCATAACTCCATATCATGTATATGGTTATAGATCATGCTTGCTTGTGGAAAAGGTTGCATCAATGGTCTGAACCATTCAGATCCGTATGTCTTTTGTAAATCATTAATGTCACCTATTTTGACATTCCTTCATTATCCATTATAATGATGAGGTATATATTTGGTGGTAGAGTGAGACTGCGTTCGTTGTGTATCAGCAATGACGTCCGTTGGATCACGCAGACCTTCACTTAGTCATGCACACTAAAAACTCACTTAGTCAAAAGTCGAACTTCTCCAGCCAAATTATAACTCCTGCCACTTCTAAAGTAGCCACATCAATGTAGACTTATTCCTTAGTGCATTGTATGCAACTTTGATGTCTAACCATGTTTCTTTCAACTTAGGCATTCATTAGTATGATATCTCAATTTTCTAGGTTAGTGTCAGAACTTGAACCAGCATAACATTTATGGTCAAGTCCACTATCCTTTACAAATTAGAGATGTATCCTCAGTTCTCTCCAGAAACTGAAGGACAAACTTAACTGTTTGTTCAATGATTTACTCATAAATCATAACATGTTCTTACTACTAAGAACTTGGGTCACATTACGTCGAGTACATAACTCTGGTTTTGTATGAAAGAACCTATGACAAAGGCATAGAGAATGTAGCACACCCATTTCTTTCATCTAACATTGTTATTGTACTGAGATCAACTTAATACTTTTCTTGGACACATACAAGTAAGAACTACTTCTTGACTTGTCCCATTCTGAACTCCTTCAGAATCTAATGCAGGAAAGTATTCAGACTCAATGTTTATCAAACACATTAATCTATCTTAATAGATTTTCACTGTTTAATACTTATTCATCTTCATTTATGCAAGATTCAAATAATCATTAATACCAACTACACCATTCACAATATGTTATCCATATATGAGAATGCAGTCACGCTCCCACTCAAATATGTCATGCAAATATTAAGTTAAGGATAACACTCATATAGCTCCCACTCAAATATGTCAGTTACATATAAGGTAAGGACAACATCCACATAGCTCCCACTCAGATATGTCAGACACATATAAGACTAGGATAATACTCCCATAGATTCCACTCAAAATATGTCGTCCACATATTAAGTTTAGGAAAATATTAATCTCCCACTTAGTTTCATGAAAATGCATGTTTCCTCGATATTTTTCTTAAGTACAAAATCCTTTGATCATTAATCAAATCGATAATTCTTCACGAGATACTAGAATCCATATGTTTTAAAAACCTTCTCGTTTTACCAATTAAAACACTTCTTCAAATGCAGGATTTGAGGAAGTCACGGTATTGATAACAATTTGGATCAACCGTAGTGAATATCCCATTGACTCAAGCATTGCTACATGTTGTAGTCCACCTATTGAATTTGTCAGAAACAATCTTTGTGACAAATCAATCTTGATGTCTTCTTTGATGTTTACATTTTTTCCTTATAACTCTGAAGTTATTGAGAATATCAAGTACCTTGTTTACTCGATACGATTCAAGTAATCTTAAATGTAACTCAATATAGGATTTCATGACTAATAGTCATATCTCGTACTTAGGTCCACCATCGCTTCTTCATAGTTCGTAGGTATGTCTTGTTCCATTAACTCGACACGTGAATCATGAATATCATTTTGCACAAGGGGAAAATATGTATTCTTGAATCCTACTTTGCTCAGTAAAAGTTTCCATCAAAACATCATGATCTTTATCATTGGTTTCTCCTCTAATTATAGAGTTTTTCTTCCGGAACATATACCGTTGTGCTACTCTAACATTTGGAGGCAAGGTCAATTACCTTGGTTGAACTTTCACTTTTCTTCCATTACCACATTTATCAAGAACAATTCTTGACAAACACCAAGCTTAGCAATACAAGTTTTGCTCCTTTCGTTCTAGTTATGGAAGATGCATCCATAGTTGACTAAGGATACACTACAAAGATGATTTATCATATAAATCAAGCTTCCTAGAAACCACAACACGCCATGAGATATATAGTGTTGGTTTCCACGAACTCAGATTGTTCCCTATACCAAAGTGAGTATTTGCACATTAAATTAATAACTCTAAACAATAATAACGTAACTCAATAAGAGATAACTTAGACCATACACTATTCAATAGAGTATGATTACAATGTTCAGGCACATAAACAATGTTGAAGTGTCCAAGCATTGTAATTTGTGAAACAACTTTCACAAGTCTTTATGCCCAAGAATAACTCAAAACATTTTTCACTTTGATCAAATCGTAGAGACTTGTCTTTCTTGTTAATTTAATTTCCATCTTCACTCTGAAATTCCTTTTGATCATATCAAATCATTTCAGACTCATGTTTCATTAGTGAATACACATATTCACCTAAGTCCACATACAAAGTTCACAAAATAATGAAATTCACTACATGTTGAAATACGATACATCACTATGTATGATATTCAACAATCAGTACACACTCTGTTTTACCAGAACGCGATGATTTAGTCATCCCACCAAAAAAGGGCATGTTTGCATGTGTCAAGAGATCAAGTATCTCAAAACATCATCATACCATTCATGACTTAAACTGTAGTGTCTTTATTAAGTCTGGATAATTCTTGGTATTACAATATTTCTTATAAATGGTTCAAACTACTATCATCAATATAAGAATAACTCATTCATAATCGTAATGTGACCATAAAAGATATCATTCATAAAAGGAGAACAACTGGCTTGTTTCTCACTAATATGAATAATTGTCTTCGCAAGATGCAAGACACACTAATAAAGTTCACATTCAAACGATCATAAATTTATTCATATATTAATCAATTGATAGATGTAGAGGGAGAGTGTTATCGACCATCAACTATCTTGATTATCGTCAGCAGACATTGTCGCCTCAACCCTTCCAAGCCACTCTCAAGCAGTAAGTTCAAGCATCAAATACTTAATCAACCACAATTAGTGTTTTGTGGGGAAAGACATTTATAACTCGTATATCAAATATATTTTCTCCTTCAATGACTATTCCTGCATTGGTTCTACTTCATGACAGGTGAACAATTCTCCTTCATGACATATTCTAGATATGGTCTTTGTAGCTGGAAGGAAGCGGATGCAACTCCCGAACTATCGCAAAGTAACCAGTCATTTAGTAGTCCAAGATATGCACAAGGTGATCATGTATCTTATACAGTTTTCAAGTGACTTTCTCAGCAGGTTGTTCCTTCCACCATGGTTGAAAGAAACCCCGTCCATATACTCATATTCCATTACTCTAATTTGTGACTTACTGCTTTCAAGTTCACCTAGCACGTCATACGTGTTTGGTGTCGTTGACATGCATTCACAATTCAGATTCCATAGAATGAAGTATGATGTATTTGGAAAACCATTCATAAGTGATGGTGAGTACGATACTCATCATCATCTTTCTTAATTACAGAGTTATCAGGTGTATCTCCTAGCAGTTCTTCATATTATGTTTGTCAAGTCATTACTAACGAGTATATCTCTAACGGTGTTGGTACACATTAATGAAGTAAGACCCATCTACCTTAAGTTCTTCATAACGCTAAAGAGCCATAGTTATAAACATTTTGGGTATGACATCTTCTACAATGATATTTGCTAAGACATGAAGATTAAGTTCATAATATGTGGAGTTCAATTTCTTTAATTCTAAAACTCGCACTTAGTACAACATCTCTTAATTTACTAAGTGATTACACAATCCTCGAAGAACATACCTCCCCCGATCGTCACGTCCATCAGTATATTTTTCAAGGTAGGCCATCATGCCAATCACATCATCTATGTGACTCGTGCTCGATCTTTCGATCTTCTGTGTTCCAAGCCCGCATCTACATACGTCAAGCCAACCAATCCAACCTTAATGTTAGCTGTTCAGCAAGGCCATATCTGCATATGCCAGGCTTGCCGAACCCAACCTTATTCGAACGCCATTTAATATGTGTGACACCCGGTATGTACGGAATGTCGGCCATATGGGAGATCCTTCCAGGCGGTGCCCATTAAGGGAGAACACAATGTTGGTATTGTGAGAGACTATCCTATTTATGCTACCGTCGATATATCTAGCATATTAGCAAAAAATGATGTAAAGTTAAATCATACATGCTATGATTCCCCCCGACATGCAAATTAAAGTTGAAAACGCCTTTCTACTTTATCTTTTGAAAGTTTTACGTGGCTGCTAGGGGTTTCGAGAAAAGAACCGTTTCTATCCTACGAAAACAAGCCACAACACCAATCCCGCAATTGTCTCTATTACACCCCAGTCAGGGCCCTCCGTTGCAAACGTCTTCACAAACCATATGTCAAGCGTGGAACCAGTCTCGCGTAAACGTGTAAGGTCAGTCGGGGCCACTTCATCAGGACATTGCCGCAATTCTAAACGAGTACACGTGAGAGGGTAAAAATTGGAGAATTGATACCCACATACTAGATACGTTCTATCCGTACAATACATCTACGCATAGCCTTGCTCATGATACCACTGTTGGGGTTCGGGGCAGAAAACATTTTTTTTTCATAACCTACGATACCCAATCCCAAGACCTATGCTACGGCGATGTAAGTAACGGATGGAATAGGTCACATACCAGTATGTAGTACATTAAGCGGGAAACGTTCCCGCGTGAACGTGGTTGATGTAGTCATACCAGCAATCCCCGATGCCGCGCGGCTCCACGATGACTCCGATAGCCACCCGGTCCTTGAGACCAATGCCGAGATTACGTCCCCGTTGGAACATTGTCGATGAAGATGCTGCGATACGGCCACGACGATGAAGTAGCACCACAAGTGTAGTGCCTCGCGGGATTATACACATACAGTATACCCGACGTCCCTCCGGGCTCCGAACCAGTAGAGCAGCGGAAAGAAGATGGATTCGGATCCCGATTCCAGTAGCACGACGGCGTGCGTATGGTGGAGAAATCCCCAACCTAGTGCAGACTCCATACAAGGGGAGTCCTCTCATAGGAGGGAGAAAGGAGGAAGAGAGAATTTATTTTTTAATGAATCAAAAGGGCACCCCTACCCCTCCTTATATAGGTTGAGGAGGGGTGGGAACCTCCATCCCTCCCTGAGGTGGGACTAATCCCACCAAGGGGGGGTGGTGTGCCGGCCAGGGGGGAGTGGGCCCCTCCCTTGGCGCAAGGCCCAAGGGGGGAGGCTCCTCCTTCCCCTAATGGGCCCTACGAGGCCCATATGCCTTTTAATTCATTTTTAATTATTTTTAATTATATTTCAATATTTAATTAAGATAATTAAAAATAAAACATTAATTAAACATTATTAAATATATTTTGAACCTTTTAAAATACCCAGAACAACTTCCGACCTTCACCGGAACAATTCCGGTGTTCTCTCCTATTTCTCCGGTGATACCGAATATATCCTTACTGCGTGGAATACCCTTAAGTGTAACACCCTACGGTCCGGGAAACAACAGACATGATCGAGACAATCTCATTGATCAATTACTAATCAATTGGACCTAGTGACAATCCTTGATAGCCCCTGCGCTTCCATCGAATGAACTTCAATCGTTGTTGGATCCGCTAACCGTGTGCCTGTTCCCTTTGTCCTATGGTACTTTTCTTGTCCGAGGTTTGATCATCGGTATCCAATATACCTAGTTCGTCCTCGTTCTCAACAAACAAGTTTACTCGTTCCCGTGATATTACAACTCCGTGACCTAGTCACATGTTTGTGCAAACCTTATGATGCAATATCACCGAGTGGGCCCAGAGTACCTATCCGTCACTCGGATGGACAAATCCCGCTTTGATGTATTTGCATACTCATCATCCATTGTAACAGCCCAGATTTCACAAAAATTAAATGTTTTTGTTTTCGGTGTGAATTGTTTGATTGTCTGATTTATTTTCGGTGTTTGCATCCCTGATTTATTAATCGGTGAATATTTCTTCCCCCTATTCTCGTATCGGATGCGTGACCGACCCCTTGTCCACAACGGCACACGACCTGTGCGACACCGGCTTTCACCCGAGCACCGTCGCAACCGGCACATGACCAACCATCGCCACCGGAATGCAAACCCCGTTTATTTAATAAACGGATTATTTTATGGGGCGCCAAAAAATGTTGTCGGAATGTCACCGCAGTGAGGTACAATCGACGGGCTCGACGCGCTGAGCACGTGGTTCGAGATTTCGTCGGAATCGGAGTCCGTACGGAGTCTCGGCGGTCACGAACGCGATCACCGGACGCACGAGAGGGGTACCGGGGGCATTTGTGCACGAGAGGACGAGAGTGATTCTTTTTTTGTATTGTTGTGCTCTCTGTGCTCTAGCATCCATCTTTTGTGAGCATTCTGTTTTGAGGTCATCTAGTTTGGGTAATTGTTGGTCAAACAGGGCACCAGATCGTTAACTGCTAAACTGCTGTGAATCTGTCTGAAACTATTAATTTGTTGAAACTTCGGGCGACGGTTGCGTCGCAACCGTACGTCGGAATGGAGTGAATCCTTTTGCATCCTGTTAAGAATTGTTTCTACTTCAGTTTCATGCATTCACAGGCCATAATTGCTTGCTGCATCATGATTGTATCTTCACCCAAAGTAGCTACCTTGCTGTTTGTGTGCTGCTGTTTATATTTTGTTGCAACTTCGGTCGACGAGTGTCGCGACCATTTATCGGAATTGAGTGATTCTTGTTGCATATTGTTAAGCATCATGTCTACTTTCTTTATATGTATTGCATCATCATGATATGCTTGCTGGTCATATAGTTATTGAGCTCCAAAGTTGCTATGGTGCTGTTTTTGACATCCACCTCTGTTTTTCTCTAATTCTGTAACGTTCCGATGCCATGTTGCATGCTTAATATCTTTGGATCTATGATGCCTATTTTCATGATTCTTTTTGCCATGCCTTCCCTGTCATGTCTACTTTAGTTCCATCTCGTTTGTGAGCATGTTTGCATTGATTATCCTGTTTATGCATTGCTCTAAAGTGTGCTTCCTGATGTTGGCAGATTGTGCCCGTAACTTGTTTTGCTTGTATCTTTTTAACCGTAACTCCGTTTGGGGTGTTCTTTATATGTAAATTGATTAGTTTTTCGTGTACTTTGTGTTTATGTTATTGTATGCTGCTGTTAACCAACCTAAAATATGGGTTAGGGAAGAACAGTACAAAATCCGTTAATTTTCGTGCGGCACTTAGTGTATGCCATGTTTAGGTTGTGCCTCACTTAAATTGACTAGCATAGATAGTTTCCTTTATGCTTCACCTCTTGACATGTTTCTGTGCTATTCCATGCTTGAGTGAGATGCCATGTTAACAACCTTTGTTGATCACCTGTAGCTAAGCAACTTGAACCACCGTAAACGTGCGGTATTCGTCGTGTGTGACCGATACCCCACTTAAACTGTTAGTAACCGTTCTCGACGATAGATCCGTATCGCGTTGCCGTGTCGTGTGATGTCTTATTGATCTTGTGTTTCCCCGTAGTAATAGAGTGCTTGCTCGTTGATTGCTTTCCATTGCTTATCGTCTTGTGTGCTTCCGCGTGTACCTTCGGAGACGTTGCGAGCTTGCGATCAACTACACCTTCGAAGCCCCAGTTATCAACAGGCAAGGACTATACATTACTTATAATCCATTCTATTTCAACCAGCGGTTTGAATGCTAGTCTAGGTTAGATTCGATGTTTGATCCTACCACATGTTTACAGCCTCTTTTAAACCGATACAGGCATGTCCCCTCCCAGCAAACCATGTACTGCTATGTTACTATTTCTCGTTGCTCAGCCCCTTCTTAGTATGCATGCTTAGGATGCTACGATGTTACCCTGTTACTCCTTGGTTTGGGAGATCACATTATCATTATTATTATTGTTGTTGATGATATGATTATTATAATGTTGACTATATTCGACGAAGGATGGAAGGTCTAGGCTATCCCGCCCCGACGCTTTGTTCCATTCAAGTCACCTAGGATCCAAGTTCCGGGTATTGATTTTAAGACTGAGTGTTCCTAACCACGTGTGGGATTTTATGGGGTCCCCTTTTATTACCTACCTAGCTTCAAACATTTCTAGTGGTGGCCCAAGCTGATTTACCATTTGAAACTGTGTGTGTGCTGGTCAGCTGGCAGTAGTTTTTAAACCAACCCGGACCAGTGAGGACATAGTTCCCTTGCTGGCCCACCTTGTTCAGCTGAGGATCCGGTTTCCCATGTGTGATTAACCGGCTATCCAAACCTGCGACAGACGGTGGAGACATGATCAAGAGCGCGGCCGGCTCCTGAGCTGGATGTCGACTCACCGGGGGCCACCCGGATTTGTTCATTGTTAGTTCGGATCTCTTGGAACTAAATCATAAAATGGTTTCCTGTGATAGGTAGCAACTGAGAGAGATGGGCGTGCGTGCGGAGCCTTGTAATGGGCAGTTGGTACACCCCTACAGGGTTAAATATTTTCGAGAAGACGTGTCCACGGTTATGGACGACTTGAGACCTACTCCTTGTTCATAGACAACAACAGCTGAGATAATTTTAATATAACTTGATCAACGTGTGTGTGTGCCTTGACTGCTTCTTCTTCGCCGGGATGCGAAGAGGAGGACAAGGATAGGATAGGTGTTATGTTTGCGTATGTAGGTGGATAGCAGACTTGTTGGAGGCGGTTCCTCATCGAATGCTTGGCTTCTTGTCTTACTCTCTAGATCGTTAGCCACTTCATAAATGCTAGTGCGGCAGCAACCTCACCACTTACCCCTTCCTTACCGTAAACTACTAGTTGTCCTAGAATGACGAGTGATGAAGTCCTTGCTGAGTCAGATGACCACTACAGTTGGATGCTGAGTACTTCTGTACTCATGATACTACCCCAAACTCTTTTCAGGGTTCTTGATCGACAACAGGTATGGTGACCGACGTTTCACGTGGAGACTCGACGACGACTAGTTAGGCGGATCCCGACGGAGGGCCTGGACCCGTGTGGTTATGGGGATCAATGTTTTTATCTTTGCCATTGGGCATTTGATTGTAGTCTGTACTCAGACATATACCTTCTGCTGATGTATTGTATTTGAGGCAGTTGTATGCCGATTGTATGAGATGTTGTATCCTTGTATCTATAATGTTGTGATATCATGTTGGAAATCCGGGGCATATGGCTTTGTCATATGTCGCGGTGGGACCGATATGTGCTTCGTCCCCGGATTTGGGTGGACACACCTAGATCTGGAAAAGTACCGCATATCGGGCCTTACAACTTGGTATCAGATCCTTACCGACCGTAGGATCCCCTCTCTGACCGAAGTCGAGTCTAGACAAAACTATTTTGTAGTTACTAAGTTAGTTATCGGAGAGTAGTATTCTTTTTACTCCTTACCCTTGCTCTGGTCAAGACAAGTGTCGTAAGTGTTTCATTCTCTCTTATCCCCTTCAAAACTCTAGGATCTCGAGAGTGTGGAGTTCGGAATAGTTACAATGCTTCGCTCGCGGTGTATTGTCTTGATTCCGATCTCAGGTTGGGAAATCCTGTAGTACCTTCAGCTTTTCAGCATTTCGGTAATTATCTTGGTCGTCCATTGCCCTCCCTCCTTTTGCTGGTGTTTTCACGACTTGCGTCGAAAAGCACTATCCTTTGATCCGGTTTTCGCTGTCGTTCTTTCTGTTGACACTGACGGTTTCGTTTTTTCGACGATGTCGTCCCTTTGCAGAAATTTATCTAAACCGAAGTTCGACGTCGACATGGAGCAGAGTCCCTTGTTGGTGGTGTTGAAGATCATCGTCTCTCTTTTCTCTTACCCCCTCTCCCCCGGACCGTCCTGGATCTCGGGGCGAGATCCCTTGTTGGTGGTGTTGTATTGTAACAGCCCAGATTTCACAAAAATTAAATTTTTTTGTTTTCGGTGTGAATTGTTTGATTGTCTGATTTGTTCGCGGTGTTTGCATCCCCGATTTATTAATCGGTGAATATTTCTTCCCCCTATTCTCGTATCGGATGCGTGACTGACCCCTTGTCCACAACGGCACACGACCTGTGCGACACCGGGTTTCACCCGAGCACCGTCACAACCGGCACATGACCAACCATCGCCACCGGAATGCAAACCCCGTTTATTTAATAAACGGATTATTTTATGGGGTGCCGAAAAATGTTGTCGGAATGTCACCGCAGTGAGGTACGATCGACGGGCTCGACGCGCTGAGCGTGTGGTTCGAGATTTCGTCGGAATCGGAGTCCGTACGGAGTCTCGGCGGTCACGAACGCGATCACCGGACGCACGAGAGGGGTACCGGGGGCATTTGCATAAACTGACCAGCCAACCCTGCCCTATATATAGACCACCACACTCCCCTAGGCCTTCTAGGGTTTCCCCCATGTAAAAATTGCAGCCAGCCCCCTCTTTTTGCACCAAATTAGCCCCAAAACCCCCAAAATCCCGAAACCCTAGATCTAAAGTGCCTGGAGCCGTCCGATCCGAAGATGGACGCTCCAGGACGCGCCACGTCATCCCTGGAGCTCCTCCAGCCAGCTCCCTGCCGACCGGGCCATGCGGGCCCGCCGCCGCCGCCGCCGGGCCCAACCTGGGCCGGCCAGCCCGAGCAACCACGCGCTCCCGAGCTCCTCCCCACGGCCATGGCCGCCGCCGCTCCCTGCGCTACTCCGGCGAGCCCGAGGCGCCACCCCGCCGGCCGACCTCCTCCTCCTCTCCTATTTCCTTCCTCCTCCCTCCTCCTCTCTCCTCCCCCTTTCTCTTCCTCTGCAGGAACAAGCCATGGCCGCCATGGATGCCATGGCTCGGAGCTCCGAGCTCGTCGGCCCCCACGGCCGCCACAGCCCTGATCCGGCCAGATCCGGCGGCCTCCGGCCACCCTCCTTCGACCCCGGCCGCCCAAGAGCCTCCCATGGCCTCCCGTGCCCGCGCCATGGCCGTTTTGGTCCTCTCCAGCCCACCATGGGAGGTGCAGCCCGAGCTCCCCCTCTGTAATTTTCGCTAAGTCCCAGATTTTCTACTCCGTGTACCCGTTTTGTAATGCGATACTTTTTTTTATTGTTGTGCTCTCTGTGCTCTAGCATCCATCTTTTTTGAGCATTCTATTTTGAGGTCATCTTGTTTGGGTAATTGTTGGTCAAACAGGGCACCAGATCGTTAACTCCTTAACTGCTGTGAATCTGTCTGAAACTGTTAATTTGTTGAAACTTCGGGCGACAGTTGCGTCGCAACCGTACGTCGGAATGGAGTGAATCCTTTTGCATCCTATTAAGCATTGTTTCTACTTCAGTTTCATGCATTCATAGGCCATAATTTCTTGCTGCATCATGATTGTATCTTCACCCAAAGTAGCTACCTTGCTGTTAGTGTGCTGCTGTTTATATTTTGTTGCAACTTCGGTCGACGAGTGTGTCGCGACCGTTTATCAGAATTGAGTGATTCTTGTTGCATATTGTTAAGCATCATGTATACTTTCATTATATGTATTGCATCATCATGATATGCTTGCTGGTCATATAGTTATTGAGCTCCAAAGTTGCTATGCTGCTGTTTTTGACAGCCACCTCTGTTTTTCTCTAATTCTGTAACGTTCCGATGCCATGTTGCATGCTTAATATCTTTGGATCTATGATGCCTATTTGCATGATTCTTTTTGCCATGCCTTCCCTGTCATGTATACTTTAGTTCCATATCGTTTGTGAGCATGTTTGCATTGATTATCCTGTTTATGCATTGCTCTAAAGTGTGCTTCCTGATGTTGGCAGATTGTGCCCGTAACTTGTTTTGCTTGTATCTTTTTAACCGTAACTCCGTTTGGGGTGTTCTTTATATGTAAATTGATTAGTTTTTTGTGTACTTTGTGTTTATGTTATTGTTTTCTGCTGTTAACCAACCTAAAATATGGGTTAGGGAAGAACAGTACAAAATCCTTTAATTTTCGTGCGGCACTTAGTGTATGCCATGTTTAGGTTGTGCCTCACTTAAATTGACTAGCATAGATAGTTTCATTTATGCTTCACCTCTTGACATGTTTGTGTGCTATTCCATGATTGAGTGAGATGCCATGTTAACAACCTTTGTTGATCACCTGTAGCTAAGCAACTTGAACCACCGTAAACGTGCGGTATTCGTCGTGTGTGACCGATACCCCACTTAAACTTTTAGTAACCGTTCTCGACGATAGATCCGTATCGCGTTGCCGTGTCGTGTGATGTCTTATTGATCTTGTGTTTCCCCGTAGTAATAGAGTGCTTGCTCGTTGATTGCTTTCCAGTGCTTATCGTCTTGTGTGCTTCCGCGGGTACCTTCGGAGACGTTGCGAGCTTGCGATCAACTACACCTTCGGAGCCCGACTTATCAACAGGCAAGGACTATACATTACTTATGATCCATTCTATTTCAACCAGCGGTTTGCATGCTAGTCTAGGTAAGGGTCGATGTTTGATCCTACCACATGTTTACAACCTCTTTCAAACCGATACAGACATGTCCCCTTCCATCAAACCATGTACTGCTATGTTACTATTGCTCGTTGCTCAGCCCCTGCTTAGTATGCATGCTTAGGATGCTACGATGTTACCCTATTACTCCTTGGTTTGGGATATCACATTATCATTATTATTATTGTTGTTGATGATATGATTATTATAATGTTGACTATATTCGACGAAGGATGGAAGGTCTAGGCTATCCCACCCCGACGCTTTGTTCCATTCGAGTCACCTAGGATCCGAGTTCCGGGTATTGATTTTAAGACTGAGCGTGCCTAACCGCGTGTGGGATTTTATGGGGTCCCCTTTTCTTACCTACCTAGCTTCAAACATTTCTAGTGGTGGCCCAAGCTGATTTACGATTTGAAACCGTGTGTGTGCTGGTCAGCTGCCAGTAGTTTTTAAACCAACCCGGACTAGTGAGGACATAGTTCCCTTCCTGGCCGACCTTGTTCAGCTGAGGACCCGTTTTCCCATGTGTGATTAACCGGCTATCCAAACCTGCGACAGACGGTAGAGACCAGATCGAGAGCGCAACCGGCTCCTGAGCTGAATGTCGACTCACCGGGGGCCACCCGGATTTGTTGTTGTTAGTTAGAGGGAACTGTCGTTTCGGATCTCTTGGAACTAAATCATAAAATGGTTGCCTGTGATGGGTAGCAACTGAGAGAGATGGGCGTGCGTGCGGAGCTTTGTAATGGGCAGTTGGTACACCCCTGCAGGGTTAAATCTTTTCGTGAAGCCGTGTCCAGGGTTATGGACGACTTGAGACCTACTCCTTGTTCATAGACAACAACAGCTGAGATAATTTTAATATAACTTGATCAACGTGTGTGTGTGCCTTGACTGCTTCTTCTTCGCCGGGATGCGAAGAGGAGGACAAGGATAGGATAGGTGTTATGTTTGCGTATGTAGGTGGATAGCAAACTTGTTGGAGGCGATTCCTCATCGAATGCTTGGCTTCTTGTCTTACTCTCTAGATCGTTAGCCACTTCATAAATGCTAGTGCGGCAGCAACCTGACCACTTACCCCTTCCTTACCGTAAACTACTAGTTGTCCTAGAATGACGAGTGATGAAGTCCTTGCTGGGTCAGATGACCACTACAGTTGGATGCTGAGTACTTCTGTACTCATGATACTACCCGCAAACTCTTTTCAGGGTTCTTGATCGACAACACGTATCGTGACCGACGTTTCACGTGGAGACTCGACGACGACTAGTTAGGCGCATCCCGGCGAAGAGCCTGGACCCGTGTGGTTATGGGGATCGATGTTTTTCTCTTTGCCACTAGGCATTTGATTTTAGTCTGTACTCAGACATTACCTTCTGCTGATGTATTGTATTTGAGGAAGTTGGATGCCGATTGTATGAGATGTTGTATGCTTGTATCTATAATGTTGTGATATCATGTTGGAAATCTGGGGCATATGGCTTTGTCATATGTCGCGGTGGGACCGATATGTGCTTCGTCCCCGGATCTGGGTGGACACACCTAGATCTGGAATAGTACCGCATATCGGGCCTTACAACCATCTATTTAGGAATACCCAAAGTGCACCGTTATGGCCAACATATTTTTGTCAGGCGGTGGGATACAAATCAAAGTTTACTCATAGATGACAATTACGTATGATCATTACGGTCAAAGGATCTGGTCATTACGTTATAGTTATCGCAATATCGAACTATGTGACTTGATCACATCGCAACACTTCTGGTGGGTGTATGTCCATCATATCATTATCCCAATGATACGACTCCATTGCTAACATACTTATTTGTCTCATGACCAGGAAACCTTGATCATCAATCGCCCAATGGACTAGTATACTAGAGTTAACTAGGGAACTGGTTGTTTGTATACCACACCTGTAATAAGGTTTCCGCTTAATACAGTTATAGCATAGTATAAAACGTATTATGAACTAATGGAATATGCTCAATAAAAAGTATTTTATTTGCCTCTAGGGCACATTCCCAACAAGATCTTCAAACTCATCTTCGTCATCTGAGCTGAAGGAGGTCTGAATAGAACCGCGCATGGTTGTTCTCTTTGGAGAGGGTCTCAGGCCTCGATGAACAGTCGTCTTTGTCTTCAGTTGAGGCTGAGGCAGTGTGGTGGAAGCCTCAGGTGCACTGCCAGACTCATCAGTGTGAAGCCTTGAGGCAGGAGCAGCTCCAGTGGTTCGTTGGCATGAGAAGCTCGGACCCTGAGACTTTGCTGAGGATTTCATCGACGGTTTGATGCCAGGAGTTTTTCTGTGAGGATGACTAGGAGGCCGAGGCTGAGGCTGAGCAGCATGCTGAGGCGGAATCTTCACTGAGGCAGCCAAGTCACGGGCCAAAATGCTGGCAAGATGAGCTTTCCTCTTGAGATAGCGCTGATAAGCCTTAGAAAAGTCATCGGGAGTCTTCAAGGTTGAGGGATGAGGAGTGACACCTGGTTCAGGAGGAGGGCGAGACTTAATGCCCAAGGTCTTCAAGGGAGGATTGACGGCAAACATCTCCTCATGCTGAGGATTGATCCACTGATATGCAACCCATCTTTTAGCCCATTCCCTTGTGATTTTCTGAACCCGTTTCTTACGATCACTGGAAGTTTCACGTTCTGGAGTCTTCAGTTTTTCATATAGCGCTGGGGGCAAGTCACGAGCAGTATCAGTGAGTTTGCGACAAGGAGACATTTTCTTCAGTTGAGGAGACTGAGCAATTGTTCGTTCGAGCTGAGCTGCAAATGAAGTGAGACTATGAGAACCATAAGATTCCTCAGCTGACATGTACCTGTGACAGAATTAAGTTACGAGGGAAGGGGGTACAATTATATGCGTTCATGAGGAAATTGTGGAGGAATTAAAATTGATGAAGCATAGGTCTTAGTAAGATTTCAGTACTGCTGAGGAATAAGAGGCTTGAAGAATCTTGAAGAAGGTGCAGTAATGAGGAATTAATGGTTGAGACATTGTCATACCAGAAATGAGGCGAGTGCTGAGGAAACCCGAGTCGGTCTTCTCCGTCGACGATGGACGCCGATGTCGACATTGCAAGAGCTTGAGGAGCTCAAGGGCGGCGACGCGAGAGGGAATGAGGTGTGGGGGAAAATGACCGTGGGGGTGGTGGCTATTTATAGAGGGGTAAAACTGAGGGGTCACGATTTTTGTGGACAAGATTACCCCTGGCGGTTCGGATTTTTGTGGTTATCACATTGATGGATATGCACGATGCGTGGTAAATGCGCAACAATCAAGAGATAAGATTAAAGTTAAATTGATGGTCCTCATCTTGAGGAAACTGAGGACAATGAAAGTTTTGAGGATAAAGTTAAAGCTTCAGTTTGAGGAACATGTGAGTTTCCAATGAACGCATACTTAAGATAGAAAGGTTGGATAAGTGAGCACAGAGGGACCGGTCCGATCACATTCACCTAGATGAAGAAATAAATTTTGAAGAAAAAAAAACTATAGGTGAATGTTGTTGAGGACTAAACAATAAGTATCAGGATGAAGACACAAATGAGGAAACTAAGGACCAAGGATTCCTGAGGAATTTGGGCGGTGGCGCTACCCACCTTATAGGGAATAAGACACTTGATACCATACAATTGTCGTAAGGATCTTGAGTCAATTCCACGTTAATTTCTTCACACGTAGCAAGGTAGTTCCTCATGATTTGAGGAGTACGACGCATCGTGTGTTGTACATCAGGATTCTTCAATATTGTTTAAGCGTTAGGATTTGTGTCCATTCACTGGACATTTGAGGAATCTAAGATATTTAGGTCACACCTCAGAGTGCTAACTCGCTTCTCATCCAAAGGCTTAATGAATATATCGGCAAGTTGGTCTTCAGTCTTCACGTGGCTGATGACGATGTCTTCCTTTAACACATGATCCCGAAGAAAGTGACACCGAATCTCAATGTGCTTCGTCCTCGAGTGCCGGACTGGGTTCTGATATATCTTGATGGCACTCTCATTGTCACATAGAAGTGTTACTTTGTTCAGGTTGACGTCGTAGTACTCTAGAGTTTGCTTCATCCATTGAAGTTGTGAGAAGCTTGCATCAGCGGCGATGTATTCAACTTCAGCAGTGGAGAGGGAGACACAATTCTGCTTCTTCGATGACCAGCACACCAGTGAGCGTCCGAGGAAGTGACATGTTCCTGAGGTGGACTTCCTATCCATGCGATCTCCAGCATAATCCGAGTCTGAGTACCCAACAAGATCCAGCTGCATGCCTCTTGGATACCATAAGCCTAGCGACGGGTTGTGAGCTAAATATCGAAGAATTCGGTTCACCGCTTGGTGATGCGATTCCTTTGGTGCCGCTTGGAATCGGGCACACATGCAAACTCTCAACATTATATCAAGCCTAGATGCACATAGATATAGCAGAGAACCTATCATGGAGCAGTATACCTTTTGATCGTAGTACTGCCATTTTCTTTAGGATCGAGTTGTCCATTTGTAGGCATCAGTGTCTTGATACCTTTACAGTCTTGCATCCCGAATTTCCTCAGGCACTCCTTGAGGTACTTCTCCTGAGATATGAAGATTCCATGGCGTTGCTGATGAATTTGGAGCCCTAAGAAGAACTTCAGTTCGCCCATCATGGACATCTGATACTGTTAACTCATCAAGAAAGAAAATTCTTCATTGTATTTCTTGTTAGTGCATCCAAATATAATGTCATTAACTTAGATTTGGCATTTCAATAAAGCATCATCATAGATTTGAAGCCCTTGCTGATGAGGAAATATCTTAGTGTGTCATACCAAGCCCGAGGGGCTTGCTTCAGTCCGTAATGAGCTTTCTTCAATCTGTACACCATGTCAGGATTCCTCGAGTCTTCAAAACCTGGGGGTTGAGCAACATATACTTCTTCCTCGATATTTCCATTGAGGAATACACTTTTCACATCCATTTGATATAAATTGATATTATGATGGTTAGCAAATGCAAGCATGATGCGAATGGATTCAAGTCTAGCAACTGGAGAAAAGGTTTCACCGAAGTCGATACCCTCAACTTGTGTGTATCCTTGTGTGACAAGACGAGCCGTGTTCCTGATGACTTGGCCATCTTCATCAAGTTTGTTGCGGTAGATCCACTTCATTCCAATGACATTGTGAACTCGAGGACCAGGACGTTTGATCAGTTCCCAAACATCATTCAGTTTGAACTGAAGAAGTTCGTCTTGCATGGCCTGAATCCATTCCGCTTCTTGGAATGCCTCATCAACTTTGGTGGGCTCTGAACTGGAAACAAACAAAAAATTCCCACAAAAGTTAGCTATTCGATTTGCTCTGGCACGAGTGAGAGGACATGGTATGTTGACGTCGGCGAGGATTTTGTCGACTTGAACTTCATTCGCGACATGTGGAAGACGAGGTCGATGATCTTTAGGAAAATCATCATCACTGTCATCAGATTCATTAGCATCAGCTTCAGGTGCTTCAGGGGTCTCAGGAGCCTCAGGATCAGGATCGTCATCGGGATCATTTGCTTCAGGATTTGGGTGTTCTTCAGGAGCAGGGGGTATGTGTGTTTCGTCAGGATGGTCCACGGGAATGATGTCACTAGCACCCATCTTGTTGATCTGTTCATCAGGTGAAGCTTCATCTAGAACAGGTGGAAGGTGATCTCTTTGCGAGCCGTCAAATTCATCAAACCGCACATCTACAGTGTCAACAATTTTATGATGATTGATATTGTAGACTCTGTAGGTGTGCGATTTGATACCATAACCAAGCACGAAACCCTCACATGCTTTTGGTGCGAATTTGGACTGGTGATGAGGATCACGAATCCAACATGGTGCACCAAATACTTTGAAGTAACTCACATTGGGTTTCTTACCGACCATTAGCTCATATGATGTTTTCTTGAAGAACTTATGAAGATACACTCGATTGACGATGTGGCAGGCAGTGTTGATTGCTTCAGCCCACCAAATGAGTGTTGTGTTGTATTCAACCAGCATCGTTCGAGCCATCTCGATGAGTGTTCGGTTCTTCCTCTCAACAACTCCATTTTGCTGAGGAGTGTAGGGTTCTGAGAACTCATGAGTGATGCCCAAGTCGTCAAGGAATTCTTCCACACCTATGTTCTTGAACTCAGTGCCGTTGTCGCTTCGAATGTGCTTGATCTTCAGGTTGTAGTTGTTCATGACTCGCTGGGCGAAGCGCTTGAAGATTGCTGGGGTTTCTGACTTATAAAGAATAAAATGCACCCAAGTATATCTTATAAGTCATCAACAATAACAAGACCATACACTACCTCCAAAGCTTGACTACTTTGGAGGACCGAATAGATCCATGTGAAGCAGTTCTAGAGGTCTTGTTGTCGTCATGATGGTCTTCACAGGATCCTTGGCCTTGGTGATCTTTACAGCTTCACACGCGCCACATAACCGGTCCTTGGTAAATCTAATTTCCTCAATCCCGAGGATGTGTTTCTTCAGAACCAGTTTCTGGAGGTTCCTCATCCCAGCGTGTCCAAGTCTTCGATGTCATAGCCAACACTCGGAGGCTCGAGCCATGAGGCAAGTAGCGACCTGAGGACCTTCAGAAAAATCTACAATATAAAGGTCACCTTTCCTAGCTCCTCGAAAGAGGATGGAGTTATCACTAACCATATAAACAACACAACCATATTTTCTGAAGAGGACAACGAGGTCAGGATCACATAGCATAGACACAGACATCAGGTTGTACCCGAGGGATTCAATTAGCATGAGTTTTTCAATGTGTTGGTCTCGAGAGATAGAAACACTGCCGAGACCCAATAGCTTACTTTTACCTTTATTAGCGAAGGTGATGGTTTTCTTCGAAGAAGGACTCAGAGATGATTCCATGAGAAGGCTTCTATCACCAGTCATGTGATTTGTGCATCCATTACCCATTACCCATTCGGTCTTCCCCTGCAAAGGAATTAGTATCTCATACAATAGGTTATGAGCCAGTATCTGTTTGAGGGATTTATGATTCCTCAGAATTAATTCCTCATGATGTTCCTCAGGATTGATTCCTCGAGATCATATAGTATAAATTTTCGTCAACTCACTCAAGTAATATCGTCTTGGGCATATGATCTGCAATGTTTGTGATTGCCACAGGATGAGTTCCTGCAAAGATGATTAGTTCTTCTTCACCACCCACAATCTAATGGGTGGCCTTGAAGCATATGAGGAACGATGAGAATGATGAGACCTAATGGGACGTGAAATAGTGGTATCAGGATAAACAAATGAATAAGCATTCTTATGAGGAGCTTCCCTGTGAACAAAATGGTTAGCTGAGACATAGTTATAATCATTTCCCTTTGAGGTATCGTCCTTAGATGGTAACCTCAGCTCATTTTCATCTGCATTCACAGGAAGGTTAGTGATGAGTTCCTTTTGAACCCAGATCTTCTTTACTGGAGGACCGTTCCTGCAGTTAGTCCCGATGTATCTGGCGAATACCTCACCATTAACATCTTTAAATAGTTTATAGTTTGAGTCAAAAGACTCAATCAACACATCTGAGGAAGCAATGTCATAACCAGATAAAGTATAGGGATCAGGAGGAGGCCTTTTCTCCAGAACCCAAGTGGTCTTTGGGTATTGCTCTGGTTTCCAGTAAGATCCATCAACATTGAGGTTTCAGGTGAAACCGACACCTTCTTTCCTCGGATTCCTGTTGAGGATCTGTTTCTTGAGGACGTCACAAAGAATCTGATGCCCTTTCAGACTCTTGAACATACCGGTTTCCAGAAGACTCTTCAACCTAGCAGTTTCTTCAGCAATGTATATGGTATCCTCAAATGAGGGGTTAGATACCATAGATGAAGTTGATATAACAGATTATGAAGATATTGAAGAACTAGGTACTGAAGTAATACGGTCATGTTCAATGCACTTTAAACAAGGAGGATTAAATTCTTCTTGAGGCAGGATGATCTGTTGGGAGAGGAGTGAGTCATTTTCTTTCCTCAGATTGTCATAAGACATCCTCACGCGCTCAAGTTCTTGCTTTCTCATGAGGAACTCATGAGCTAGCTTCTCATGATCGGTGAGGAGTGCCTCATGACGACTGATTAATTCGTCAAACTTGGCCTGAAGAATTATTGATTCATCAATCAATTTTTGAGACTTCGTCATTTCCTCAACAAACATATCATCACTCTTGTTTAATGAGTTCTGAATTTTCTCAAGTGCACGTTGTTGCTTAGAAGCAAGTTTAGCCATTTTAGCATAGTTTTCATCAGGTTCTTCATCTGAGGGATCATCACAGGAAGAGTGATAAGATACCTTGGAGGACTTGGCCATGAAGCAGAAGGCGGGAGAGGTATCTTCGGCCTCATCATCAATGCGGTGTGTGACAGATTCCTCAGTGCTGAAGATTGACTTGCTGGCTAGCGCTGTAGCAAGAGTAAGACCAGCCACACCTTCAGATTCCTCGGACCCTTCTTCCTCAGCTTCAGGATCAGAATCAGATTCTTCAGAGTCCAATTCTTTGCTGAGATATGCGCGAGCCTTACGAGAACTGTTGTTCCTGTATCTGGAAGACTTTGAGGATCTTGAGGATTTCTTCTTCTTCTTCTTCTTCTTCAGCTTAGCTTCCTTTTCCCAAAGAGGACATTCATCGATGTAATCGCCAGGTTTCTTGTAATTGTGGCAGACTCTTTTTCTTGTCTGAACTGAGTCATCATCTCTGTTTCTTCTTGAGGAAGATCTTGAGGAATTTTCGAAGCGATTCTTCTTTGTTAATTTTTGGAACTTTCTGGTGAGGAGAGCCAGTTCCTGACTGAGAGTTTCAGGATCATCAGAGTCAGCCTCAGATTCTTCATCGGAGAACAATTTTCGTGCCTTGGCTTTTAGTGCGCGGACTTTTTTGGTGGAGCCGTACAAGTCTCGTTTCTCAGAGAGCTTCAGTTCATGAGCATTGAGGCGCTCGAGAATGTTAGCATGATCGAGAGTCTTGAAGTCAGGATGTTCTTGAATCATCGGTGATAGAAACTCAAATGAGTCATCTAGAGACCTCAGTAGTTTCTTCACCACCTCATGATCTGTGATGTCAGTGGAACCCAGTGCTTGAAGCTCATTTGATATATCAGTGAGTCTGTCAAAGGTTTGCTGCACATGTTCATTGTCCAGCATCTTGAACCTGTTGAAGAGACTGTGAAGTGTATCAACTCGAGAGTCTCGTTGAGCGGAAACTTCCTCATTGACTTTTGACAGCCTCGTCCACATCTTTTTAGCAGTATCCAGACCGCTGATACGGTTGAAGTGAGCCTTGGCCACAAATGATGCTTCAAGCTTTTGCATCGAGCTGCCAGTTTCTCTTGACAACTTCAGGAGAAGTCATCAAAGTAGCTTCAGGAATTCCTTGTTCAACAATATCCCAGAGGTCCTTGTCAATGGCTTCAAGATTCATCCTCATCTTGTTATTCTAGTACGGATAGTCTGTACCATCGAAGCTGGGGCAGTTCGAAGCAATGTTCATTGTACCTGAGGTCGACATAACTAAGACTCCAGGTGGTTAAACCGAATCACAAAGAACAAGGGGGTACCTAGCTCTGATACCAATTAAAAGTGCAATATATCGACCAGAGGGGGGGTGGTGAATGGGAGATTTTCAAATTTCTTGAGGAATTTCAATTTCCTCAGGACTGAGGCAATTCGAAATTGAGGAAACTCACAGAACAAAGAAGTACACAAGCATTACAGAAAGTAGACATGACTACAATGCATCATATTTCATGGAAAGCAACTTCCATTCAAGTAGATAAAGTGTAACAGATGCGATGCATGAGGAATCAGAACAAAGGAAACTCAGAAGGGAAGGCATCAGGACAAGTCATCATCACATTAACTTAAAAGAAAAGTTTGAATAAATAGCACCAGGGCACTGAAGACATGGATTTGATGAACCATTATAAGTTGTTGTGACAACTCTACATCTGGTTGGAGAGGCTGAGATTGAACTTAGAATAAATATTCTTCACCTTATTCTCCTTAAACTAAAGTCCTCAGACTCCGTCCAATTACTCAGGTGAGTCTTCAAGGTAGACTCCCGAAACCTTCACAGACTCCGTTCACTCAGGGAAGTCACAATTGCATCTTGACTTCCTCAGAACGATGACCTCTACACCGGCTGTAAGATCACAGTCTTCAAGAGTAAAAAGCTTTGGATCACTCGAACTGAATTCCTCAGAAATGCTCAACTATTCAGGCTGGTGGTTTTCCTCACTTAGGTTCTTCAGGTTCCTCAAAGGTGGGTTGCTCTCAAATGAGAAGTGTCAGTTTTTCTCTCGGAGAAACCAACCCAAAAATGGAGCTGGGGTCGGCTATTTATAGCCGGGGAGCAACCCCAGGTGAAAGGACATAAATTCCCATGCACGAAATTACCATCGTGCCCACCCTTCGGACCGTTCCTAGAAAGGTTCTAGCCTCTTACCACGCAACAAGTGGCACGGTCCAAAGTATTTTCTCTCTCTCCCTCTCTTCTTCAGGAAAACTGCACTGGCAGTTTTCTGACTCCTCAACCGAAGTTATATTCCTCATTGTCCTGAAGAACAAGGTCTCAACACTCGAGGAACTGAACCTCTACTGCAGGAGATTCCTCAGGGTTTTCTTCAGGATTTCTATTTGAGCACTTCCTTAGAAATACATAACTCATTTTCCTCAACCCCTCCAACAGTGCGGTGTTTTCCTATGACTCAAGAATTATAACATTCTTAACGTAGACTATGCTTCAACTTCGGCTTCAGCGCGAGATGCCTCAGGATGACGCACAACTTCTTCAGCATCATCCGAATGCCTCAGGATCCTGTTTCCTCACGATTTCGCGCCTTGCCAGTCTTTAGGAAATGCACCGATTTCTTCAATGTTCCTCGACATTTTGGGGGGTCGACGATGGTGGTTAACCTCTTCTTCAGGGACTGTTCTCCTGTGTATACTCACAAACACATCCGTCCCTTAAATGTTTTGTCATCAAATACTCCAAAACCTCAAAGGGTCACTAGATGCACTTACAGTTTAATCTCTCTCTTTCTCCTACCTGGAGCGGACTCCCCTTGTTTGGAGTTTGCACCTGGTTGGGAGTTATCCACCAAAGAACGTCATCGCTCCGCTGGAGTCAGGATCCGAATCCGTCTTATTTCCGCTGCTCGCTTGGTTCGGAGCCCGGAGGGAACATCGGTTGCACTGTACGTGTGTAATCTCCTCGAGGCACTACACTTGTGGTGCTACTTTATCGCCGGTAGTCGCCAAGAAGTCTTCATCGCTGGTGGTATTCTACACGACAGGGAGGTCGTAGGATCAGAGTCTATTCCAACCACGTTCGTAGAACGTTTCCCTCTTTCGGTCTTCAAAGGTATGAACACGGATTCCCTCCGTTACTTTACATTGCCATAGCATGGATCCTGGGTTCGGGTATCGTAGGTTGGAAAAATTATTGTTTTCTGCCCCGTATCCCAACAATCTTTTCCTCACGTAAGGGCAACACTCTATATTTTACAAGAATATAAAATAAGATCTTCCCACTTTACAAGAAGTACTCAACATAAAGAAAACTGAAAAACTATCATGATGTATGCAAATGTATGCCTCTGCCAGTGTAGCAGGATATCCAATGATACTAGCGCGTCTTGTAGAAATGATAAGGGCAAAGCCCAACTAGAATGTGGCTCCTCGATTAAGAAAAAACATGTATGACATGAAGATCAAGTCATGAGATGTTGGATGTTGCATGCCAATGTATCTTGGAAAGGCTATGGAAATGCTTTGATAAGTAGGTATGGTGGCTGTTTTGAGGAAGGATATTGTCGGGGAGCAGGAGTTTGCTCCCCCATCCCGGAAACCTGCACCAGCTTGCCGAGGAAGAATACCTCTTAGGTACTGTCACACCCCAAAAATTATAGCATGTGATATAAGACACTAGTCGACCACCATAAATTGAGGGCCAACAAAAAATTTAGTCTGGCAGTGGTGTGATAACGAATGCATGTTTGATGTGTGTGCTTAAAGATGATCATGATCTTGCATGTAGTTGAAAGATGAACATTTGGTGATCATGTTGTTTGTTTTGAATGCAAAGTAGGAATCATGGAGGTAGTGATCATCATTTCGTGGTGCTTGTGCCTAGATAAACAAGTGATCGTGGTGAAGATCATTTTTCCACCATATATGCAAATCATCTTAATAGGATCACATACAAAAAAAAGAATATGATCAAATATAGTACTAAAGCAAACCATAGTATCATTTAGCCATCTTTTGCACTTTACCTTTATTGTTGTGTTATTTCCATTTGAATTCTTTTGCTTTGGTTCATTAAACAAATATATGAAGAATGTAAAACCTCATTTATTTCAGGAATATAATTAGTATAATAATCTCTTAAGAGTTTCCAAAACCCTAAGGAGAAAAGTTTGTGCCCAATAGAATGAACTAAAACAATGATCATAAAAATCACATAAAATGCTTTGACACATAATAGATCATATAAATATAGATGATCATGGTGTTGCTTGTAGTGCAAAGAGGAACTTGTGTTATTATCATGAGTTTTTTATACACATGTGTGAGTAGTATAGGTCACTACCACTCTATCCTGTTGATCATCCTAGCATGATCACAAGCAAGATCAATCTAAACCCTATCATATATATATAGCTAAAACACTCTTATAACTTAGCACTTTTGCACCCACTCACATTGTTTATGTGATGACTCTAGTGCCTTGTTTTTGTTGTTGTTTTATTGAACATTATGAAGTGTGCACGTGGAATGCAATAATTTCAGAAAATGAAATAATTCTAAAATACTTTAACCCACACAAAGTCATTAACATAATAAGATATGTGTATCATAGAAAATCAAACAGAGGTTTGTTTTAATTTTTATTAAGTAGAGGAAGATCACATAGGATCTAGTCATCATTCAAACAACTTTAAAACACAATAATGTCTGGAAATTTATTTAAAAAATCAAATTCAAATACCTTTGAGGCATTTCCACAAACACCTTGAGGGCATATTTCTGTTTTTGTTGAAAATTCTATAAAACTCATTTAAATTAAATTCAAACAGTAGATAAAAAATCTAAACTACCCTAACCACCCCTAGATATTCTCTCTCTTTAGATATGGAGAGAGGCAGAAGCCCTCACCCCCCTCTATCTCTCACGCTAATCTCAACCCCTTCTCTCTCGTCTCTCTCTCATATCTCGGATTCCCTCTCCGTAGCCAGACCTCCCCGAGTTGCGCCTCCCCTGGATGACCTCCACTCTAACCACTTAATAGCCCCATTTGACTTGGACACGACAACACCTGAAGCTCTCACCATTGGCCTAGCTAGGCACGCCCGCTCGCCCTACCCCCTTGCAAGTTCCCGAGGAGCACCTGATGCACGCCAGCTCTCCCCTCTCCACGCAACCCTACCGTTGTGAGCCTGAGAAACCACCATCCGAGCCTGTGAACAGTCCTACCCCCAGAGAAAACCACCGTGAGCCTCCCATCGGAGCCTCCTAGTCTCTGGCGATGAGCTCTGGAATCTACCCTGCAACCGAGCCCATGGATTTTCGCCCACTGTTTCCCCCTATGCTCCCCGGTTTTTGCCCGCCGTCGTCACCATGGAAGTGGATCACGAGCCCACGGTGCACCACGCCGCCCGCCTATAAAAGGAACCCGATCCCTTCCGTTCAACTCGCCCCTCACACCTCTCCACTCCTCACTCCACCCAGCCACCTCGCCCCATCCCCACTGTCCCATAGTCACCTCGCCACCCCACCCGAGTAGAAGAAGAGAGAAGGGAAGGAGGAGAAGAAGGGAGGACGAGGAAAGGAGGAGGGGGAAGGCCTGCGCGCCTTCGCCCCTACGCCAGAGAGCCCGGAAGGAGATGCCGCCCCAAGCCGTACCCCGATGCTCGAGCGTTACCCCGAGCCACGCACTTCCACGAGTCGTCGTTCGCCTTCCCGAGGCAAGAAAAGCGGAACGCTACAGCCGCCCAGAAGCTCCGCCACCCCTCCACGCCGACCATCGCCGTCGGGAAGCCCTCCGGTGAGCCTCCCGTGCCTTCCCTGTCCGCCCTTAGGGCTCTGGCAAACCTGCATGTGGCTGGGGGAAGAAGAAAGCCCCTGGCCGTCGGATCTGACTTGATCCAACGGCCAGGATGGTCACCTACCCGTTCGTCTAAAAAAACAATTGCACACTACACGCGGGCTTGGCCCACTGGAGGAAAAACACACCTAAGCGAGATAGAGCCATAGGCCCGTCCTAGTTTTTCTTTTTTAGTTTTATTAAATCCCAGGAACTAAAATATTAATACTCCCTCCGTTCCTTGATATAAGGTGCCTAAGGTTTTTGCACGGATATTAACGCGTATGTATAATGCTACAATTGGACTGATCTTTTCCTAGAAAAAATCAGGAGAAAACAGTTCAAATCAGCCAATAATAGAAAAAAGACTCTCCGTTCTATCTCTTTCCGTAGCCATATTTTCCTAGACGGGTGGTATAATACCAATATGCCATGTGTTTTGGAATTTTTCTCAAAACCTAAGGCACCTTATGTCAAGGAACAGAGGGAGTATTAAAATAAATACACCACAGAAAAATGCGAAACAAAATTTGTTGTGATCTTAAATTTATGCATTATTTTTACTTGCTCTCATAATACTTGTTTGAAGAACAAAAAAATGGGCCTTATTAATATTTATTGTTATTGTGGTAATTTAGTTTAATGTAATTAAATCCATGTTAACCCTAAAAATGTAATATAAATTTTAGATGCTCCTGATAAAATGATACATTTTTTTTCTGTATGTTCATAATTAGTATTTTCTGAAATACAATTGTGGCAGTTTATTATATAATATTGTATTACTTGTTATTAAGATAATAATATCAAACTCATTGTAAATAAATTTAATTCAGAAAAATTTATTAAATTTTCTTTTCTCTGATTAGTATATAATTGTGGTATAGTTTAAATAATAAATATATAAGATAAAAAACTTGGAATATGTTTTTATTAATTTTTGTAAATATTACTGCTTAATATAAATTTAGTTAAAATCTTTAATATTGAAATAAGTTTGGTGTAATTTCAATAAGAATTTTCCTAGTCAGTAGCTATTTATTATGTTAGTATATAATTAAACTGCAATAGGTAAAAATTTCTGTAGAAAATATTAACATGACTAATACGCAGATAGAAATAGGCCCAACAACTAGAATAAAATTTCACCCTGGGCGAAATATTTCCTTGTGCTTTGCAGAACTGTTATCTTTATTATCTTCTTTGTAGAACTAATACAATATTACAAAAATCCTTACTGGTCATAAAAATATGAAATAAATTTTGTTCTGATCTTGCATTTAGGCTATATTTTTCTGTATGAGTGGAATTGATGATTGCATAAATAAAATTAAGAACCATGTTATGAATATTGCTAATAATTCATGTTTAGGGTCATTCTAGTTTATTCTCTGTAACCAATAAAATATGTTAATTTTATTATTATGGTTGTCTCTGGACAGTAGTTAATTATTGTATAGTTATTTAATTAAATTTATTAAAAACAATATGACCTAAGGCAATAAAAATGAATTTTGTAAACTCCTATGTAGGGTGTTGCTTAAATGTTTGCTTAGCCCTATAAACTTATTAAACCACCATAAAAAATTCTGCCCACATGTGATAATGTGAATATACTTGTTGGTATGGCTCATGCGATGATTTGATTGAGTGCTAAATGATTGTTTTGTTGGTGGAATGTTTGCTTTGAATGATGTGATGGTAATTGTGTGCTATTTTCCGCAACGTGTAGACGAGACGCTTGACGTTGCAGGTGAAGACTCCTTCCAAGCAGAAGAAGCCGTATCAGGAGACACCGTCGAGGAAGGCGAGCCATCTTCAAAAAATTAACCCTTGTCCTACATTTTTACTTTCTTTGTACCATATTATATATCATGCTATTGTTATATCATTTTGGTTGGGAATTATATTAGTTTATTAGGTGAACCACCCCATACCTTGTAAGCCTACCTATTTGGGAGAAAGAAATTAGACACTGATGATCTTGATGTACTAGCCCTAGCCTTGATAAAGAACAAATGATAACATAATGATTTGATTAATGTTGCTCGACCCTAATGAAATGGCATACATCTAAAAAGATGTGATGACCGAGATTGTGGTTGTTGGAAACATCGTTGTACATATTCAAAGTCTGGAGGGACTCTCTATAAGTGCCGGCGAAACCTAGTCTTATAGTACAACCACAATACTCTGATATGGGACAGGGTTAGTTCGAAACTTGTTTATCTTAGTACGGGGGACTTATAACTACACATGGATGTTTGATTCCACGAATCTGGTAGCCCTCGAAGTCGAGTGCTGAAATTCGCTAGGCTTGGCGTCTGAGGGAACCTTGGTGCTCTTAGACTACGGTGCATGCTTGGGTCAAAGAGGAGCATGACCTGGCACGCGGGTAGTCCATGTTGTACGCAAGGGTTAGATTCACCTATACTAGCATAGATAAGGGGAATACTACGGTCGATTATCCGAAAACCGCATACTGAGGTATGACGATCCGTGGGGACTCACGGCGGATGAATCGAATGTTGTGGGTAAAGTGTACAACCTCTGTAGAGTGAAAACTATTCGAGTAGCCGGAGTCCATGGTCATGGACAGCTAGTGTGGACACACTTTGTGGGAATAGATGAGAAATTCTAGTACTAACATTATAGTCCACGATGATATTGTTGGTACTATGAAAAGTGTTGGACATGATGAAATCAAATATAATTGTGGGATTAAAATTTGCCATGGATAAAATGTTGCCAACTTAACTAATATTGAGTAGTTAGGTTTCCCCCATAATAAACCCCACCATATAGCCATCCCATTATTTTCTATGCAAAAATATTTTTTCCTTTCTTTAGGTGGTTTGCGAGTACTTTGTATGTACTCACGGATTTGTCCCTGGTTATTCAATCGGCCAGGCTTGGATGAGCAGGTATTTGACGATGACGCGACTGACGAATACTAGGATGTGCTACTCTCTGAGCTTTACCTGTGGATTGTGATGCTGCTATCTATCTTGTTTTTTCTTATTCCGCTGCCATTTGAGCCCGATGAGGCCGTGTAAGACTATGTTGTTGTATGACTTTGTATGCGGTACTGTATGAACTTGTGACTGTGATATCCATTGTCGAGTTGTGCGTCATGCGGCACTGATCATGGGAGCATGACGGTATGCACAGCTGGCCGCTTCAGACATATAGTACGGGGTGCCCACAGACTTGGTATCAGAGCCTCAGTTCAGACTGTAGCAGCCTAGTTAACTTGGACGTTATTAGAAATATTTTTGAAAAAAATCTCTTACACCTCTTACCCCATTCAAATTGTTTTAAGTCAAGCGAGACCGAAGATTAAGAGGGAATGGTGTCCCAAAACAGATGAAAACTAGTGGAACATTTTATTTAGTCTCCCTTATCCGAGTGCTTGATCTTATGCTTGTTTTGCCATGTTTAGTCTTAAGTTAGAGTGACCCTACGCCCCACTTAGGATGACACTAACATGTGCCCTCTTACCTTGCGCAACAACCTCAGGATGTCGAGGAACACCCGCGCTCACCAACCTGGATCCGATGAAGCGCCATCACCACCGCCTGACCCAAACATGGCTCAGCTTGTGCGCATGGAGAATAAAAAGCCTAACCTGCCAAGCCAATATCACCATTGTCTCAAGAGGTTCTCGTACCAACGATGTGTCCACCACCATAATCTTACCTTGACTATGATAAGGAAGGATCAAGACCCCAACTACAACAACCTTCAGACATAGAGATGAGCTAATTTGTTATAGGTTGAGTAAACCCATCTTCCGTGAGTATTAGGTCTACCTTGATACTGGAAGAAACCCTTGTTTCATTATGAACCGATTGGAGATATGTGTCGCTTGCGTGTCTCTTCGGCAACACCTTGTGACCACATCCTCATGTTCGTGTGTTACAACCCACCCGCTCGTTGGTGAAATATTGTTGAGACCAATACCCCACCTAGGAGGCCTTTTGTAAACCCTATAGGTAACCTATGGGAAGTGGCATGTGTTGGAATCCAAAGTAAAGCCCTTTTAGAGAAGAAGACATGTAAATTAGCCCATGTACTGAAAAGTGAAAATAAATTGGGCACTTGCTTTAATTTGATTTAGCAATTCATGTTAGCCATGGATTGTATAACATGAGGATTAATCGAAATAATTACGAGATGCCGAAGTGTTTGCAATACTTGAAAATAAGCCCAATATTAGAGCAACAGATTCACTAGAACATGTACAAGGTAATGATTCGAGTGCGACATGGATTGGCCCCCATGACGACTACTCTTATTATTCACCTTGCTATATGCAATAGTAAATCTATGCCAAGAGAACCGATGCAAGCTAAGTAAGACCGTATAAACAAGTTTGCATACTCTCATGATCCCGATGATTAAACAGGAGCATGTGAAATTGGAACTCCCATACCCCTCTAAGGCGAAGCACGATAGACTCATAAAACTCAAGGTTTAGTGATCAAGCAATGTGATTTAGGTATTCACCATCATGACAGGCTCAACAACCCAACAACACTTCATCCACTTATAGTCAAGAGAGATCCAGATGTAGTCGAAGCCCCTAACGAAGGATCCGTACCACCAACGAGAAGCCACAATAGAAATTGAAACCCCAACTAACTCAACCTTTTACTTTTGGAATTTTCAATGAGTATGAACCCATCCCTGCCCTTAGCTTAACCTACTCATATTAGAGGGCATATCCTCAAAGAGAAACCAAGAGTCCGAAGACGAGAGCTGACCAAGATACTAAGTAACCCTTCAACTTGGATGGATGGGAGTAAAGACTTATCATGGAAGTAGCTCCACAACTCTTCATCACCCCACCCAAAGACCAACCTGGAATACCAAGTGATCCATGAGCATGCCATTAGTTAGTATTTTGAAAAACAAATCTGAAAAGACGACTCTCTAGTAGAAATAGCCTATGATCCCTTAACATCAATCCTTTGCAAGATTCAGGATCGTGGAGGAGAAGTTGCCTACCAGCTAGAGCTACCCTCAGATTTGTCACGAGTACACAACCTGCCTCAGCCCCGGAAGTATTCAGAAGTTCCCCGCAGGCCCATATTCTCGAAGACATATACCATAGTTTTGTGGATAGCAATAAGGACTTAACCTTATCTAAGGAAACCCCTTTTTTGCCTCATGGGTAAAATAAACCTTACTACCCGAAGACACAACCCCAAATACCTCAAGACCTATTAGAGAAACCGATCCTGATGATTACCCTCAAAACGACTTTCCCTGCCTCCTTATTCCTTAGCTTCGGAATCTCGGGGACGAGATTCTTGTAAGGGGGGAAGGTATGTCACATCCCAAAAATTATAGCGTGTGATATAAGACACTAGTCGACCACCATAAATTGAGGGCCAACAAAACCTTTTGTCTGGCAGTGGTGTGATAATGAATGCATGTTTGATGTGTGTGCTTAAAGATGATCATGATCTTGCATGTAGTTGAAAGATGAACATGTGGTGATCATATTGTTTGTTTTGAATGCAAATTAGAAATCATGGAGGTAGTGATCATCATTTCGTGGTGCTTGTGCCTAGATAAGCAAGTGATTGTAGTGAAGATCATTTCTCCACCATATATGCAAATCATCTTAATAGGATGACATACAAAAAAAAGAACATGATCAAATATAGTACTAAAGCAAACCCTAGTATCATTTAGCCACCTTTTGCACTTTACCTTTATTGTTGTGTTATTTCCATTTGATTTTTTTGCTTTGGTTCATTAAACAAATATATGAGGAATGTAAAACCTCATTTATTTCAGGAATATAATTAGTATAATAATCTCTTAAGACTTACCAAAACCCTAAGGAGAAAATTTTGTGCCCAATAGAATGAACTAAAACAATGATCATAAAAGAATCACACAAAATGCTATGACACATAATAGATCATATAAATATGGATGATCATGGTGTTGCTGGTAGTGCAAAGAGGAACTTATGTTATTATCATGAGTTGTTGATACACGTGTGTGAGTAGTATAGGTCACTACCACTCTATCCTGTTGATCATCCTAGCATGATCACAAGAAAGATCAATCTAAACCCTATCATATATATATATCTAAAACACTCTTATAGCTTAGCACTTTTGCACCCACTCACATTGTTTATGTGATGACTCTAGTGCCTTGTTTTTGTTGTTGTTTTATTGAACATTATGAAGTGTGCACGTGGAAGGCAATAATTTCAGAAAATGAAATAATTCTAAAATACTTTAACCCACACAAAGTCATTAACATAATAAGATATGTGTATCATAGAAAATCAAACAGAGGTTTGTTTTAATTTTTATTAACTAAAGGAAGATCACATAGGATCTAGTCATCATTCAAACAACTTTAAAACACAATAATTTCTGGAAATTTATTAAAAAAATCAAATTCAAATACCTTTGAGGCATTTCCACAAACACCTTGAGGGCATATTTCTGTCTTTGTTGAAAATTCTATAAAACTCATTTAAATTAAATTCAAACAGTAGATAAACAAAACCTAAACTACCCTAACCACCCCTAGATATTCTCTCTCTTGAGATATGGAGAGAGGCAGAAGCCCTCACCCCCCTCTATCTCTCGTGCTAATCTCAACCCCTTCTCTCTCGTCTCTCTCTCATATCTCGGATTCCCTCTCCCCTAGCCAGACCTCCCCGAGTTGCGCCTCCCTTGGATGACCTCCACGCTAACCACTTATTAGCCCCGGATGGCTTGGACACGACAACACCTGAAGCTCTCACCATTGGCCTAGCCAGGCTCGCCCGCTGGCCCTACCCTCTTGCGTGTTCCCGAGGAGCACCTGCTGCACGCCAGCTATCCCCTCTCCACGCCACCCTACCGTTGTGAGCCTGAGAAACCACCATCCGAGCCTGTGAACAGTCGTACCCCCGGAGAAAACCATGGTGAGCCTCCCATCAGAGCCTCCTCGTCTCTGGCGACGAGCTCTAGAATCTCCCCTGCAACCGAGCCCATTGATTTGTGCCCACCGTTTTCCCCTAGCCTCCCCGGTTTTTTCCCGGCATCGTCACCATGGACGTGGCTCACGAGCCCACGGTGCACCACGCCACCCTCCTATAAAAGGACCCCGATTCCTTCCATTGAACTCGCCCCTCACACATCTCCACTCCTCACTCCACCCAGACACCTCGCCCCATCCCCACTGTCCCATAGTCACCTCGCCACGACACCCGATTAGTAGAAGAGAGAAGGGAAGGATGATAAGAAGGGAGGACGAGGAAAGGAGTGGGCAGGCCGGTGCGCCTTCGCCCCTACGCCGGAGAGCCCAGCGGCCTTCTGCCTTAAATCACCGACGACGCCCGGGAGGAGATGCCGCCCCAAGCTGTACCCCGACGCTCGAGCGCTACCCCGAGCCACGAACTGCCACGAGTCGCTGTTCGCCTTCCCGACGCCAAAAACGGAACGCTGCTGCCGCCCCGAAGCTCCGCCACCCCTGCACGCCGACCATCGCTGCCGGCAAGCCCTCCGGTTAGCCTCCCATGCCTCCCCTACCTGCTCTGAGGGCTCTGGAAAACCTAAATGTGGATGGGGGAAGAAGAAAGCCCCTGGCCGTCGGATCTGACTTGATCCAACAGCCAGGATGGTCACATACCCGCTCTTCTAAAAAACAATTGGACACTACACGCGGGCTCGGCCCACAAGAGGAAAAACGCACCTAGGCGAGATAGAGCCCTAGGCCCGTCCCATATTTTCTTTTTTTAGGTTTATTAAATCGCAGGAACTAAAGTATTAATATTAAATAAATACACCACAAAAAAATGCGAAACAAAATTTGCTGCGATCTTGAATTTATGCATTATTTTTGCTTGCTCTCATAATACTTGTTTGAAGAACAAAAGAATGGGCCTTATTAATATTTATTGTTATTGTGGTAGTTTAGTTTAATGTAATTAAATCCATGTTAACCCTAAAAATGTAATATAAAATTTAGATGCTCCTGATAAAATGATACATTTTTTCTGTATGTTCTTAATTACTCTTTTCTGAAATGAAATTGTGGTAGTTTATTATATAATATAGTATTACTTGTTATTAAGATAATAATATCAAACTCTTTGTTAATAAATTTAATTCAGAAAAATTTATTAAATTTTCATTTCACTCATTAGTATATAATTGTGGTATAGTTTAAATAATAAATAAATAAGATAAAAAAAACTTGGAATTTGTTTTTATTAATAGTTGTATATATTAATGCTTAATATAAATTTAGTTAAAATCTTTAATATTGAAATAAGTTAGGTGTAATTTCAATAAGAATTTTCCTAGTCAATTGCTATTTATTATGTTAGTAGATAATTAAATTGCAATAGGTACAAATTTATGTAGAAAATATTAACATGACTAATACACAGATTGATATAGGCCCAACACCCAAAACACAATTTCACCCTGGGCGAAATATTTCCTTGTGCTTTGCAGAACTGTTATCTTTATTATCTTCTTTGTAGAGCTAAAACAATATTACAAAAATCCTTACTGGTCATAAAAATATGAAATAAATTTTGTTTTGATCCTCCATTTAGGATTTTTTTGTATGAGTGGAATTGATGATTGCATAAATAAAATTAAGGACCATGTTATTAATATTGCTAATAATTCATGTTTAGGGTAATTCTAGTTTATTCTGTGTAACCAATAAAATATGTTAAAATTTTATTATGGTTGTCTCTGGACAATAGTTAATTATTGTATTGTTATTTAATTAAATTTATTAAATAAAAACATGACCTAAGGCAATAAAAAAATGACTTGTGTAAACTCCTATGTAAGGTGTTGCTTAAATGTTTGCTTAGCCCTATAAACTTATTAAACCTCTATTAAAAATTCTGCCCACATGTGATAATCTGAATATACTTGTTGGTATGATTCATGTGATGATTTGATTGAGTGCTAAATGAGCGTTTTGTTGGTGAAATGTTTGCTTTGAATGATGTGATGGTAATTTTGATCTATTTTCCGCAACATGTAGACGAGACGCTTGACGTTGCAGGTGATGACTCCTTCCAAGCCGAAGAAGTCGTACCAGGAGACACCGTCGAGGAAGGCAAGCCATCTTCAAAAACTTAACCCTTGTACTACATTTTTACTTTCTTTGTACCATATTATATATCATGCTATTGTTATATAATTTTTGGTTGGGAATTGTATAAGTTTATTAGGTGAACCACCCATACCTTGTAAGCCTACCTATTTGGGAGAAAGATGTTAGACACCGATGATCTTGATGTACTATCCCTAGCCTTGATAAAGAACTAATGATAACATAATGATTTGATTAATCTTGCTCCACCCTAATGAAATGGCATACATCTAAGAAGATGTTGGATATGTGCCCTAGAGGCAAATTAATAAAGATATTTGTCACATATCTATTTGTTCATAATACATTGTATACTATGCTAGAACTGTATTAAGAGGAAACATTAATACACGTGTGGTATATAACAACCTGGTCCCTAGTTAACTCAGGCATACTAGCTCATTGGGCAATCGATGATCAAGGTTTCCTGATCATGAGATGTGAACTGTCAATTGACAATGAGGTCATATCATTAGGAGAATGATGTGATGGACACACACCCACCCATAGCATTGCAGTGTGATCAAGTCACATAGTTCAGCATTGCGATGACTTAATAACATAGTGACTCAACCCTTAGACCGTGATGATCATACATAATTGCTATCTATTAGGATGCTTTGAGTACATCAACCGTTACACTGAAACATGGTAACCAGAAAGGTGTGTCTTGGGTAATCCGAAGTAGATATGTTGAGGAGTATGAAATAGATTAGAACGGGATTTGTCCATCCGAGTGACGGATAGGTACTCTGGGCCCACTCGGTGATATTGCATCAACAGCTAGCTAGTGACTAGTTCACATGAGATGTAATCTGCACAGACGAGTAAATATGTTTGTCAGAGAAGAGGGAGAACTAGGTATTGGATACCGACAATCATACCTCGGACAAACATAGTACTGCAGCACAAAGGGATCAAGTCATATTGTTAACGGTTCAACGGCGAAGAAGTTTATTCGATGGAAGCGCAGGGGCACATAAAGGATTGTAACCAGATCCCACATGATGGTCATTGGTCAGAGAATGTCTCGATCATGTCTACTATTTCCCGAACCGTAAGGTGTCACACTTAAGGGCAATCGATGCATTAAGGACAAATTCGGGATCATCGGTGAAATAAGAGAGAACACCGGAATTGTTTCGGGAGGTGCCGGACGCTCTTCCGGATATTTTTAAAGGTTCAAAATAAAGTTTATTGATGTTTAAATATGTTTTATTATTTAATTGACAGAATTAAATAATAAAAATGATTTAAATATTAATTAAAAAGGTGGAAAAGGCATATGGGCCTAAAGAGGCTCGTGAGGGGAGAAGGGGGTTTCCCCCCTTGGCCCATGGCGCCAAGGGAGGGGCCTTGGCCCCCACCCTAGCCGCACCCTTCCCCCCTTTGGGAGTTTAGTCCCACATGGGGAGGGGAGGAGGTTCCCCCCCCTCCTTGGCCTATATAAGGAGGGGTAGGGTGCCCTTTTTCATCCATCCCATTGAGTTCTTTCTCTCTCTCTTTCTCTGACCTAGAGCGGACTCCCCTTGTTTGGAATTTGCACCTGGTTGGGTGTTTCACCATCATTCGAATGCCGTCGCGCTGCCGGAATCGGGATCCGGATCAGTCTTCTTTTTGCTGCTCTTCTGGTTCGGAGCCCGGAGGGACATCGGTTGCACCGTACGTGTGTAATACCGCGAGGCACTACACGTGTGGTGCTACTACATCGCTGGAGGTTATTCAACATGACAGGGAGGTCGTAGGATCAGAGTCTACGCCAACCACGTTCGAGGAACGTTTCCCTCTTTCGGTCTTCAAAGGTATGAACACCGATTCCTTCCGTTACATACATCAGCATAGCATAGATCTTGGGTTTGGGAATCGTAGTTGGAAAAATTATTGTTTTCGGCCCCGTTCCCTAACAGAAGATGTGATGGCCAAGATTGTGGTTGTTGGAAACATCGTTGGACATATTCAAAGTCTGGAGGGACTCTTTATAAGTGTCGCCGAAACCTAGTCTTATAGTACAACCACAATACTCTTGTATGGGACAGGGCTAGTTGGAAACTTGTTTATCTTAGTACGGGGGTCTTATAACTAAACATGCATGTTTGATTCCACGAATCTGATAGCCCTCAAAGTCGAGTGGTGAAATTCGCTAGGCTTGGCGTCTGAGGGAACCTTGGTGCTCTTCGACTACGGTGCAGGCTTGGGTCCAAGAGGAGCTTGACCTAGCACGCGGACATTCCATGTAGTACGCAAGGGGTAGATTCTGTACTAGGATAGACAAGGGGAAGATTACGGTCGATTATCCGAAAACCGCATACTGATGTATGACGATCCGTGGGGACTCACGACGGATGTATCGAATGTTGTGGGTAAAGTGTACAACCTCTGCAGAGTGAACACTATTCGAGTAGCCGGAGTCCACGGTCATGGACAGCTAGTGAGGCCACACTTTGTGGGGAATAGATGAGAAATTCTAGTACTGAGATTATGGTTCACGATGATGTTGCTGGTATTATGAAAAGGGTTGGACATGATTAAATCAAATATAATTGTGGGATTAAAATTTGCCAAGGATAAAATGTTGCGAACTTAACTAATATTGAGTAGTTAGGTTTCCCCCATAATAAAACCGCACCATATAGCCATCCCATTATTTTCTATGCAAAAATATTTTTTCCTTTCTTTAGGTGGTTTGCGAGTACTTTGTATGTACTCACGGATTTGTCCCTGGTTATTCAATCGGCCAGGCTTGGATGAGCAGGTATTTGACGATGACGCGACTGACGAGTACTAGGATGTGCTACGCTCTGAGCTTTACCTGTGGATTGTGATGCTGCTATCTATCTTGCTTTTGCTTATTCCTCTGCCATTTGAGCCCGATGAGGCCGTGTAAGACTATGTTGTTGTATGACTTTGTATCTGGTACTGTAAGAAATTGTGACTGTGATATCCATTGTCGAGTTGTGCGTCATGCGACACTGATCATGGGAGCATGACGGTATGCACAACTGGCCGCTTCGGACATATGTCCGGGGTGCCCACAGGTACGAACAAGACGTTGCCGAAAAGGAGTTCCGCGCAGCAAGATAGAGGAAGAAACAGCGCCGCCCTCTCCCTTAAGCGGTATGGAGAGGACATGATGGTCCCACCACATGCAGAACATTCCAAAAGACATTCATTGCGCCACCCCCTGGTCTGAGGGACAGGGCTACCGCGGCGCCTTCGCCTCTGTTATATTCCTCGTACGTGCCGAGGTCCCACACGCCGGCTCAGGAGGAGTGGCGACACCTCACCATGCACCCTTTCCGGAAGGAGCATTTCGGTGACACCCGTCACCCCAGGCTCTAGAACACCCCTCAGCTCGCCGGCTCAGGAACCCGCCAACGAGCACGCGGCCTTGCCTAACGGACCACCCGAAGAAGTGGCGCCTCCTAGCGGCCATCTCCCAGTCAACGACGCCGAACGCTCTCGTTGTTCCCCCGCACGCCCAGGCGGTGCGGTACCGGAGCTGAGCCGAGGCCGGGCCTCTGACCGGAGTGGTGGGACTCCCCGTATCCCCACTCCGAACGGATTGCATACCCCCGTGGAGGCACTGGCGCAAGTTAGAGCTCTCAGTCGGTTTCTTCCTTCCGGCGATCAGTTGGAGACCTGGAGCCTCACCATCGTCTAACTCTCCGCGTGGGCCTTGCAGAAGCAGCAGGAGCTCGATCGTCGTGCCCCCTTGCCATCTCGGCAATGCACGGGGCCGACCGTGCTGCCTAACGCTTCTGCCCGGGGGCAGGAGCGCATTGTGCACTCCCCTCAACATGGGCATCATCAAGACCACCCCCGAGATGAGCGCTGTCGTGACCCCGCTGTTCGCCAGCCCACTCATCGACGAGCCGGATCTCCTGGCGCAGCTTCTGTGGTGTCTTATGGACACCGTCGGTCCCCGGATCAACGCACCCGTCTGGAGGACTGGCGCCACGAAGACGCTCGAACCACCATCGTCAGGCAGAAGGAAACTCGTCGGTGTTCCAACGCCCGAGTTCCTCCTCTCGATACTGTCCGGGAGGGGATTCTTGCCGGTAAGTGCGACTACAACACCGTGTGTGTAGCCTCCACCCAAGATCTCCGCAGTGTCAAGTGGCCCAAGAAGTTCCGGATAGATGTTCCGCTTCCGTACGATGGCAAGACAGACCCCCGCGAGTTCATTCACATGTACATCACTGCTGTGGAGATCGCGGGGGGAGACGACAAAGCGAAGGCCAACTACTTCCCCATGAAGCTCAAGGACAACGTCCGCCGGTGGATGATGCACCTACCAGACAGCTCCATCAGCTCGTGCGCAGAACTCTGTGATAGGTTTGTTGGCGCATTTTCCGAAGGGGTCCAACCTCCGAAAACAGTCAGTGACCTGCGCCTAGTTGTGCAAAAAGAGGGCGAATCTCTCCGGAAGTTCGTCCAAAGCTTCACCCAGATGCAGCATTGCATCACCGACGCGCATGAGGCCGCGACCATCGCGACCTTCCATGCCAACGTCAAGAACTCGCGTATGCTCGAGAAGATGAGAACCCGATCCATCAAGACTATCACCACTCTATTCAAGCTGGACGACAAGGTCGCCCGCGTCGAAGAGGCGGTCCTGCCTGTTAATCGAGATGCCGGGAGCCGCCCTACGACTTGAGCTCCTTCCGGAAAGAACCAGTATTCCAGGGAGCTCAGGCCCCGCAAGCGTGTACACCAAGCCGTGTTCAGCACAGAGGGAAGCAGGGCGGCTCCGCAACCACCCTCCACCGACACCGTGGTTGCCGATATGGACACTGCCCCATCTCCCTACTGCCAGATACACAAGACCGACAAGCATGAACTATCCGAGTGTGGCTCTATAATCAAGCTCCAAGAAGACATGGCAGCCTTCTACGCCAGGAAGGACGTCGAGAGGAAGGCCCAGCGAGGTGGAGGCTCCCAATGCGGGGGCTGAGGCGGCTACCAGAACAAGGGCAAGTCGAAGAGCCCGCCTTCCGACGACGACGTTTTCGGAGAAGAGGAATCCGGAGGCGACGTGGGTGACGACTTCCGGGCTTGTTGTGGATTTTGTCGGTTACATCCATGGGGGAGCGTCCGCGCTCGCCTCCAACCGTCAGTACCACAAGGCCGTGAGACAGGTCCTCACGATCCAGTCCCAGCCGGAGGGCCCTCGGGTTTCCCGTCGGGCTAACATCCCTCTAGTAGTGGATGTCGGCGACCACCCTGCTACCCTTCCGGATGACAGCGACGACTTGCCGCCCACGCTCCTCTCTTCGATGATCAGCAACATCAAGGTAAGCAAGATGATGTACGACACCGGGTCCAGCATTAACATGTTGTCCTCCCGCGCCTTCGAGAAGATGCAGATTCCGAGAAGCCACCTCCTCCCGTCCGCTGCCTACCGCGGAGTCAGTGGGATGGAGGTCCAGCCACTTGGGAAGATTTCACTTCCTGTCACCCTCAGGGACCTCGCCAATTTACAGACGAAGATGCTCGTCTTTGATGTCACAGACTTACCTCTTCTGTATAACGGGCTGCTCGGGCGGCCGTTTATACGGAGGTTGCCTCTGTGCATCACGGGCTCTACAAACTCGGCAAGATCTCGGGCCCCCGAGGCGCCATCTACCTAGTCAGCGACGCGCGAGAAGCTCTACGATGCGTCCAGGGCGAAACAAAGAAGGCCGTTGCCGCGAGGGCAGCCCGAAAGGCACCGCTTCCGAGCGACGTGCATGTTCTTGGGGAAAACACCCCGCTTTCTGAAAGCCCCACCAGTGAAGACAGAAGAATGGAACCTCAGGTTCCCGCTGCCTCATCGGGCAACAAGCCTTCCGGAGAACGTACACGCCCCGTTATGGACCCCGTCCGGAAAGTGACCAAGAAACTGAAGCATGACCAGCTTGCTCTGGCAGCTGTGTCGAAAAAAGTTCCTATTTCGGAGGATGGAAGTCACACCGTGCACATTGGTGCTGACCTTTCCCCCAAATAGGAAAGCGCTCGTCGCCTACCTCCGCGAGCACGCTAGCGTCTTCGCGTGGGAGCCCTCCGATCTTCCTGGAGTTCCCAGGGAGGTGATCGAGCACAAACTAGCAGTCATGGAAGGCGCCAAGCATGTGAAGCAGAATGTCCATCGTCAAGCACCAGACCGTCAAGATTTCATAGCAGAAGAGATCCAGAAGTTGCTCAAAACCGGGTTCATCCGTGAGATTCGACACCCACATGGTTATCCAACCCCGTTGTCATCCCCAAGACGAACGAGAACAAGAGGCTGTGCATCGATTATGGTGACGTCAACAATGCCTGCCCGAAAGATCATTTCCCTCTCCCTCGCATTGATCAAATCATGGACTCAACAACGGAGTGCGATCGGTTGTCTTTCCTGGATGCATACGCCGGATACCACCAGATCAAGATGGTGGTTGAAGACGAAGAGAAGACTGCGTTCATCACCCCTTGTGACGTGGATTGACCCCGGCAAATCCCATGGTTAGGAACCCTGGGTTAGATCGTAGATGAGATGTGCAGGTTGGCGATAGTCGTCGGATAATAGGAGACATGGATTTACTCAGGTTCAGGGCCCTCGATCGGTGAAACCCCTACTTACTGCTCGATTGTATTATGATGGAGGCGATTACAGTGGAGGTCGTGGCGAGTTCGCTCAGGACCGGGGGTGTTTCTATGCGATTGGATGCCCTAGACGTCCCCTCTCCCAGCCTTTATATACTAGGCTGGGTCTCAACGAGTCCATCTAGGTTTACATAGACAGTTTCCTAATCTATTTTTAGTCTTGGACGCCAAGTCGTAGCTTCCATAATCGCTGAGAACTCCTACGTCGGTGCCTCGAGTGGGCCAGTCGTGGGACGGTCGAGGATTCCAGCGGGCCTTCTGTCTTGATACGCACCAGGTACCCTCATCCGTAGGAGTTGTGAGATCACCCCCTCGTCACCTTGCGACACATATTGCTACATATGCATGCCCTTTTAGGTTGAAGAATGCAGGCTCCACCTTCCGGAGAGCCATCCTTATCAGCCTCGAGCCACAACTACCGCAATGTCGAGGCCGACATGGACGACATTGTGGTCAAGACCAAAGAAGAAGACACTCTTGTTGAAGGCATGCGTGAGACATTCCGCAATCTCGACAAATTGAACTGAAGCTGAATCCGAAGAAATGTGTTTTCGGTGTGCCTTCCGGTAAGCTCCTCTGGTTTTTGCTGTCCCATCGTGGCATCGAATTCAACTCCAACAAGATCAAGGCGATCGAGCAAATGCAGGCCCCGAAACTCATCAAAGGCGTCCAAAGTCTAAACGGGTGCATTACGACACTTGGGAGATTCATCTCCCGGCTAGCCGAAAGGGCACTCCCGTTCTTCAATTTTTTGAAGAAATCCGGTCCCCTTGAGTGGAACGCAGAAGATGTAGCTGCTTTCCAAGACTTGAAGAAGTACCTCGCGTCGCCACCAATCCTAGTGGCGCCACACTGTAGCAGCACAAAACTAGCAATATTTTTTTTTGGAAATCATCATGTTATGCCATGAGAAAGGTCCACGCCAAATTCCATGATTTTATCATGTCCAGAAATTGGGGTTGCAGTTCGAATGGCATGTGAATTAGTTTCAAAGCCATTTAAATTACTTCAATATTTTGACCCATTTCTTTTCCCAAAAATCTTATAGTTGCTGAGGATTCATAATCATATTTGTATATGATTTTTGGAATTCATTTTCTATTTCCTTTTAGACTTTTTCTTCTGTTGTCTTTGTACATGAATAAATGCAGGGCATTTCCTCTACCTCTTGGACCCTTTCTCTTTTCTCCAGCCCAAACTCCTCCTAAGCCCGGCCCAAATTCCCCACGCCCCACCTATCATCCCCTCTCCCCTCTCCTTCTCCCTCACCTTTTTCTCCCTCTCGGCTGAAAAAGCAGAGGAGGCCGGCGTGGAGCCCTCCGGGCAGCCTCCTCTCCTCTCCCCTTTATCTACCTGTTACGCCCCGGCCACAGCCACCGGTCCCGGCGTACGCCTGGCGGGATCTAGACTGTCCCCACAGACCAACACTAGTCTTTCCTGCACACTTTGTCCTCGCTCGTGCGCACCTGGGAGCTACTTCCCAGTCGGTCACCCATCCTCAAATTGCTCCAAGACAAGCACGCTTAACTTTGGAGTTCTTTGAAGATGTGCTTCCGGAAAAGAAGGTGCACCTTGTTGATATGAGTAGTCTATCATTCCTATTAAGCCAGGATGTCACATACACCCCCACTCAAAGGAACCGATGTCCTCATCAGCGCACAGGAACGTTCCCCCTTGGCACACGTCTGTGTGTCCAGTGCCGACACATGTCCCACATGTTCGCGCAACTGACCCACACACGCCCGTGTAACCGCGAGGGTCGGCTCTGATACCATTTGTTACGCCCCGGCCACAGCCACCGGTTCCCGGCGTACGCCTGGCGGGATCTAGACTGTCCCCACAGACCAACACTAGTCTTTCCTGCACACTTTGTCCTCACTCGTGCGCACCTGGGAGCTACTTCCTAGTCAGTCACCCATCCTCAAATTGCTCCAAGACAAGCACGCTTAACTTTGGAGTTCTTTGAAGATGTGCTTCCGGAAAAGAAGGTGCACCTTGTTGATATGAGTAGTCTATCATTCCTATTAAGCCAGGATGTCACACTACCCCCTCCGGAGCCCCTCTCTGGAACCCTAGCCGCGTCCCCTTCCCCCTCCCAACCGCCGCCACCCTCTCCTCTCCCCCACCTTTTCCTCTCCGCCGCCATGGGAGCCTGAGCAGGACCTCGAATTCGCCGATCCCCCTGTCTTGATCATCGTTGCCTTCAACGTGGGCATCTTCTACGAGATCGTGCGCGCCACCAGCTTCAAGGAAGTGAGCCGACGTATTCGGTACCCTTGGCTGCATCCTCGTCGTCCCCGCGTCCTGGCCCCGTCCTCGCCTTTGCCCTCCCCGGGCCGGCGATCGTCGCCTACCCCCTCTGTGAGCCTCCCCTTCCCCTGTCTCTCTCTCACTGTGTAGCCTGCGCGTAGGCCGCGCCCAGTGCACCTCACCCTGCTACTTGCCTCCCAGGTGTCCAGGACGCTAGCCCGACATCGCCCCCGTGCGTGCCTTGCTTGATCGTCGAGCCCCTGCTCCCTGTCTTCCACGTCGTCAGGTTCCTCTCCGGCCTGCGCAGAGTTTTGTTTCCCGTCAGGTTCAGTTGCGGTGCAGATTTCTTCAGAGTTTCAGTCGTGTCGACGCCTTGGGTTTTGCCGCTGAGTAAGTAGATGCCCTTGAGCCCCAGCCTTCCATTATGTGCACGTACGGCTGCATGGTCGTCGTGGCTAGGCGTAGGAGAAAGTGTTCGTGTCGTTGGAGTGTCGACAGCGAGACCACGATTGCCGGAAAATTGTTGTTTGCAATTGTCTTCTGAACCCTGTTCGTGTTCGTCGGGTGTTAAGTTCAGTTAGCTGCATCTGTCTGTTTATCTTTCATAGAAGAGTTTGCATAATGTTGGAAGTAGCGTAGCCAAGTGGTGTGGGCGACATGGTTGCATCCAGGAGGTCCCTGGTTCGATCCCCATTGGGAACGAATTAAAGCCCCCCTTTTTTGCATCTTTTTCAGCAGAAGAAGTTGGGCTAGGCCCATCAAGTTCCTTCACCCTTGGGCGCCAGATAAGGCCACCCCACGCAGTGCTGTTGGGACAGAATGGCCGAGGGCAGCCCACCAGAGAGGTTTCCCTCCTTTTTCCCTTGGATTAAATTCAAATCCTTTTGAATTCAATCAAATCTGCCCCTTTTTGCATAATATTTGCATTGAGCATCCTTGCTCCGAGCATGTCATGTCATATATTCTTTCGGGGCAGATTTCCATGAGGAACGAAATGGTGATGCTCAATTGTTCATTTGAGCTTGCAATATTTCGTGAAGGTGTATTATTTGCACATAACCCCTCATGATGTTGCACCGTAGTTCTCCTTTGACCGCAGCTTGCCAATAGCGTAGTCTTGCGCTTTATTTCATTGCTTGCAATAGAATGCATTAGGTGCATCATATTATGCCATATCATCTGCATCTTTTTAAGTTGATGAATCCCAACTCGAGGTGTGTGCTCAAGTGTGGGCAATTATTGTTGATATTATGTTCTAGTCTTTTGCACATGCCATGATCTTGCATCATAACAACTACTACCTCCGATCCATAATAAGTGTCGCTCATCTAGTACAAAGTTTGTACTAGTTTAGTATAAAATCTGCGACACTTATTATGGATGGGAGGGAGTATAACATAAGGAATCCCGTGGATTCAGTAATCACCTACCTAATGCATATTAAGGTTATCGGTAGCATTGAACCATTGCTTCCCGATGCTTCATTTAAACTTGCATATCCTTATGTTGATGCCATGGTATTAAAATGTCATGCATCATACTTGATCATGCTTCTTTCTTCATTGCTTGTTGGTGATTGCTCTGTAGTGATAGTGCTATATCCGTAGCTTGCTTTCCAGTGTTTACTTCTTGTGTGCTCTCGCGGATACCCTCGGAGACGTCGAGAGCTTGCAATCGAGTACACCTTCGGCATTGACATCTCAACAGGTAAGGGGGAGCATATATCATGCTTATAACTTTCAGCTCACTTGTGCCTAGTTGTAGGATAGAACGATTGCTTGATCCTACCACCTTACATTTAAGCCACCATATTTAAACCCAAACAACCATGTTCCTCCACATCCCAGCAAACCTTTGATTGGCCATGTACCTTGCTTGCTTAACCACTACTTAGAATGCATACTTAGGATGCTACTTATGTTATCCTGTTGCTCCTTGGATTGGGCTATCACACTATTATATTGTTGTGGATGATATAATTATTATAATGTTGACTATACTCGACGAAGGATGGAAGGTCTAGGCTATCCCGCCCCGACGCTTTGTTCCATTCGAGTCACCTAGGACCCGAGTTCCGGGTATTGTGTCTCTTGATGAGCGTGCCTAACCGCGTGTAGGATGCTATGGGGTCCCCTTTTCTTGCCTAACTAGCTTCAAACATTTCTAGTGGTGGCCCAAGATGATTTACCATTTGAAACGTGTGTGTGAATGGTCCGCGGCGGGAAGATTTCAAACAACTTGGGCCAGCGGAGACATGGTTTCTCTTGTTTGTCCACCCTAGGGAGCTAGGGGGCTGCCCACATGGTTTGGGTAGCTAACCCGACCTCGTCCAGACGGTAGAGGCCAATTCGAGAACGCGGCCGGCTTTTGAGTTGGATGTCGACTCACCGGGGCCACCCGGATTTGTTCATTGTTAGTGAGAGGGATTATGACATCTGGACTCTCGGAACAACTCTTCAATGAGTGTCTTCAACGGGCCCGACTGAGAGAACCAGCGTGCGTGCGGAGCCTTGTAATGGGCACTTGGTACACCCCTGCAGGGATAAATATTTTCGAGCAGCTGTGTCCACGGTTATGGACGACTTGAGACCTACTCCTTGTTCATAGACAACAACAAATGATATAATCTTAATAACTTGATCAACGTGTGAGTGCCTTGACTGCTTCTTCTTCGTCGGGATGCGAAGGGGGGGCACAAGGATATGATAGGTGTTATGTTTGTGTAAGTAGCTGATAGCAAGACTTGTTGGAGGCGGTTCCTCATCGAATGCTTGGTTCTCATCTTACTCTAACATAGATCATTAGCCACTCATATATTTCTAGTGCGACTGCAACCTCACCACTACCCCCATCTTACCGTGAGAAGTTAGTTACAAGACTTGCTGATATAGCTCACCCCTTCTTTTCTCTTTTACGCACGTTATGCAAACGATGTTGGACTTAAGTGGAGCTCGACGACCCTTATTTTGGATGCCTTCACAGAGACTCGACGACGACTAGTTAGGCGGATCCCGACGGAGAGCCGGACCCGTGTGGTTATGGGGATCGTTGTTTTTCTCTTTGCCACTAGGCATTTGATTGTAGTCTGTACTCAGACATATATCTTCCGTTGTTGTATTGCATTAAGGCAGTTGTATGTCGATTGTATGAGATGTTGTATCCTTTTAGCTGTAATGTTGTGATATCATGTTGGAAATCCGGGGCATATGGCAGTGTCATATGTCGCGGTGGGACCGATATGTGCTTCGTCCCCGGATCTGGATGGAAACATCTAGATCTGGAATAGTACCGCATATCGGGCCTTACACACACCCATGTGAACCCCTGCTGTTGTACATCTCGGCAACTTCTCAGGTGGTAAGCGGAGCCTTGGTGGTCGAGCGCGACCTCACAGAAGAAGGCGGTGGACCCCCACCCGAATCAAGCAATCCTAAAGAACCATCTCCTACAGCTGGAGTCCACGGGGCCAAGGTCCTTGCCAGGAGGACAACTCAGAAGCCAGTCTACTTCATCAGCACCGTCCTCCGGGACGCAAGATGCCGGTACCCGCAGATCCAGAAGATCCTCCTCGGGGTGCTCATAGCATCCCAGAAGCTCAAGCACTATTTTCAAGCGCATCCAATCCGGGTGGTAACCGCAGAAACCGAGATGCCACTGGCCGGATCGTGGAGTGGGCGTTGGAGCTTTCCGGTTTCGATCTCACGTTCGTCAACTCCTCCACCATCAAGAGCAAGGTACTGGCTGATTTTGTTGCTGAATGGACTCCGACTCCAAAAGATGACAAAGACCTCCGGGAAGCATCTTCGCTTCACGGCGCTGAAGACAACAATGAGTGGAACATGTACTTTGATGGATCCTTCTCTTTGCAGAGGGACGGGGCTGGTGCCGTCCTGGTTTCCCCGACTGGAGAAGTTTTGAAGTATGATGTGCCGATGTTGTTCGAGGATAGGCCTCCACCAACAACACGGCAGAGTATGAAGGGTTGCTCGCTGGTTTGAGGGCCGCCATGGGTCTCAGAATCAAAAGACTCATAGTCAGAGGCGACTCACAACTGGTGGTTAACCAAGTCAGGGAAGATTACAGATGCCCTCAGATGCAGGCATACATCGATGAAGTCCGCAAGCTCGAGAAACACTTCCACGACCTAGGGTGCAGCATATCCCAAGGTCCAAGAACAGCATCGCGAACGAGCTATCCAAGATCGCTGCGCGAAAGGAAAAAAGCACCGCCCAAAGTGTTCGTTGAGCGTTTACTCAAACCCTCAGTCGACTCCACGTGGCTGAAGACCAAGAAGCAAAAGACTAAAGCCAAGGGGAAGTTTCTCGGAGAGGTGCGCTCATTCGTCCCCAGCAAACACCAAGTCCTCGTTGTTGGCCCTGCGCCCCTCTGCTGGGGCGCTGACATCCTGGACTACTTGAAGAACGGAGAGCTACCAAGCAACCGGAAGGATGACGAGAGGGTTGCTCGCCAAGCATCGATGTATCTCTTACTCGATGGATCCCTTTACCGCAGGCGTCCCAAAGTTGTGAAGCTACTGTGCATCCCCACAAACGAAGGCAAGAAGCTACTCCGAGACATCCATGAGGGAACATGCGGCGCCCACATTGGATCTCGGTCTCTATTTGGCAAAGCTTTCCGGCAAGGGTTATATTGTCCCACAACCTTGAACGACGCTGTATAGCTTATCAACACCTGCGATGCCTGTCAATTCCACGCCAAGGCTGTTCATCAACCAGCACATGCTCTCCAAACCATCCCTCTATCATGGCCCTTTGCGGTCTGGGGATTAGATATCCTGGGCCCATTCCCCCGTGCTACTGGGGCTATGAGTTCCTCTACGTCGCCATAGACAAGTTCACCAAGTGGACAGAAGTGGAACCATTCCGCAGGGTTACACCGCAGTCCAACATCAAGTTCATCAGAAGCATGGTGTGCCGTTTCGGGGTCCCCAACCGGATCGTCACGGACAACGACACCCAGTTCACAAGATAAGCCTCCCTCGAGTAATGCGAGCAAATGGGCACCACAGTGTGTTTCTCTTCAGTGGATGATCCAAGGAACAACGGCCAGGCAGAGAGAGCCAATTCGTAAGTACTCTGAGGTCTCCGGACCCGTACCTTCCAGCGTCTCCAGAAGTTTGGAAATGAACTCCAGCTGTTCTATGGTCGATCCGTACAACACCCAACTGAGCCACAAATGAGACGCCCTTTTCTCTCGTTTACGGGACGGAGGCGGTGCTCCCCACAGAACTCAGATATGGATCTCCTCGAGTTCGCGCCTTCGATGATGCCGAACAACGGCAATTCCGACAAGGAGACGTCGTCGTTGCCGAGGAAGTACGTACTCGGGCTGCTACATGTGCCGCGTGGTACCAGCAAGGACTAGGCCGCTATCACAGCCGTCACGTCCGCTCCCGAGAACTTGAGGAAGGCTACCTTGTCCTCCGTCGGCTACAGTCCGAGAGGGGTCTAAGCAAGTTTTCTTCAAAGTGGGAAGGCCCTTATCGGGTAGTCCAAGTCACCCGGCCCGAATTCGTCCGCCTGGAGACCGAGGATGGAGTACCCGTGAGAAACTCATTGAACATATAGCACCTCAGGAAGTACCATCTCCGTAAGTTCTATCCGTGAGGGTATAAAATTGTCGGATGACCAGTTTCCTGGCAGCGCCACATTTGTAAGATGTGATCTCCGGATCCATGTTTATGGATGCAACCTAGAAAAATCCACAGGGGCTTAATCGGTGTGTGTTAGCACAGTTTACTTTAACGATGCCCGGGCTAACCCTACTATCCGGCCTGCTTTTCGGAAAGGACCTAACCGGCACGCAAAATCCTGCCGGACTAAGTACTTCCCTGTAGCTCCCACGACGGCAAGTAGTATGCGGCGATTGTTTCTCTCTTATCTTCACCCACGCGGTAAGACATTTTTTGCAGGGAAAAACATATTAAAAAAGCAGCCAAACTCGTCGTCTCAAGAACGGTTCACAAACCGGAGCCTCTTGGCTTTCCGGAACTGTTACAAACAAAAGAAGAAGAGAAGAAGAAAAGTGAAGGGGTCACCCTCAGTCGATCTGGACCACCATCTTGATGTCCTCCGGGACCTTCTCGCCTCCATCGCTGCTAGAGCTTTCTTCCCCCCTGCGTTGCTCAGAGGAGGCGTCGTCACCTTCGTTACCGGACGAAGTCGCACCGCTGCTAGAGCTTTCCGGACAGCACTCCTTGCGCCCGCCATGCATGTTGAAGCACTTCAGCGTCAAGAGGTCCTCTTCGTCGTAGCGGAACAAGATGAAGTCCCCGAACTCCATCTTGCGACCGCGGGCGAAGACCTTCCACCCGTGCGACAAGAGAAGATCCCCGGTGGTCGCCCGATGGGTCTCCACCTTACCGCCCTGTGGGGCCACCCATCCACCTGCAAACGGAAGTGTAGGGGCTCGGCGTCCCTCACAGCGTCACGTAGCACCTTTGGAAGAGGGAGCCACCTGCAAGAAGCCGATGTCAACTAAACACCGAACTCGAAGACGATACGCTCGCTATGGGAGTTGCGGATCCTGGCCGGCGGCATGGCCCCACGGCTTCCAATGTTGCGGCCACGATACGTTCTCCCGCGGGTCCTTTGCCCCCGCGTGGCAGGAACAAGGACCCTTGTCGAAGCCCCAATCAACGGCGCCGCTCGTCCGCCTCGGCTTCCCCTCCCTCGACTAGGGCGGCCACAAACTCCTCCTCCGTGGAGGGCTCGGGGGCTTTTATCTTCTGCCTCCTCGAAAGCACGACGTTTGGGAGCCATGGCCTGTGCAACTGCCGCTGATTGGAAGAAGAAGCTACTATGGAGTGCCCGATTCATCTGCGGACGGATGGGAATAAGTACCGGTTTCCCCAGCGGAACGCGGCAACTGACCCAATTACTCCACCTCGGGCTCTGGATCGTGGCGACTCTCGTCCTCCGCAACCGCCATCAAGTGCCTGCCCCGCAGGCTCCTTGCGACATGTGTCAGTTTCCTCCGCCAGGAGGGCCCGGAACACCACGCATTCACACTTCCAATACCACGTCCTGGATGTTTTAGCTTCCCGGATCATCAGAAATGGCATGGCTCTCGTACCAGGAATCTACGCCACAGCGGGCTCGGGGGCTATTGTCGGGGAGCACGGGTTTGCTCCCCCATCCCGGAAACCTGCACCAGCTTGTCGAGGAAGAATACCTCTTAGGTATGAACAAGACGTTGCCGGAAAGGAGTTCCGCGCAACAAGATACCAGAAAAAACAACACCGCCCTCTCCCTTAAGCGGTGCAGAGGGGACAGGATGGTCCCATGATACGTCCCAGACGTATCTATAATTTTTGCTTGCTCCATGCATGTTTTGTGTGATATTACTATGATCTAGATACACTTTCATACACTTTTAATCATATTTCGACTAACCTACTAACTCAGCCTACCCCAGTGCCAGTTTCTATTTTCTGCTGTTTTTCTATTTCACTTTTCCCCCATATTAAAAGTGCTCCAAAAATTCGGGAAAAACACGATAAAAAATCAGCGTGAAGGAACCTTCCGGAGTCCCAAAGGAGGACCAGGTGGGACCCACCAGGGCCCCAGGAGGCCACCTGGCGCGGCCTAGGGCTTGGCCGTGCCAGGGAGGCGCCTGGACCCCTGGTGGCCCCCCTGGATGCCCCCCTTCGCCTATTTATTTCCCGTGACGTGAAACTTCCAGGGAAAAAAACCCTTTTCCGCGATCTCGCCTCTGTTCCGTCGCCGCCGCGCTTCCAAGATCGGGAGCGCCATCATACCTCTTCCCGGCACCCTGCCGGAGGGAGGATCGACCTCCGGGAGCTTCCCCTCCACCATTGACGCTTCCCGGATGTGTTGTGAGTAGTTTCCTTTGGACCATGGGTCCGTGATCAGTAGCTATGTGATGTTCTCCTCCCTTCTTTGGTCTTCATGGTTTAGACCTCGTGAGCTGCCCTACATGATCGAGGCACATATGTAATCTTTCTGCTGTTGCTATGCTGATTTTGATGGGATCTGATGGATTATGAGATTATGTTCAGATTGTGATAGAGTAATATATTTGGTTCTTATCTTTTATATTTTTGTTCCTAAGTAATTCTTGCATGTTCTCCGTGGTTGTTTATTTCTTTGGCCAAGTAGTATATAGTAACACCAAGAGGAAACGTTATGCCCCCCGATGATACGCTTGAGTCACAGAAACATGAGTCTAGGGGATGTGCTGTTGCCCCAAGGGGGAAAACAACGGTGCTTGTAACCGCGATTTCAAGGATTGTTTACTTTACGCAAAGTTCTTTTTAATGCAGTTGTATGTTTCTTTGGGTTTACACTTTGGGTGGGGCTCGCAACTTAATACCAGCGAGATTATCTGGATAGATATCTCAAGGTGGATGATTAGTAGTAGATGCAGTTGGATGTCGGTCTACTTATTTTGGCCTACTGCCCATGCTTTTGAGCCTCTTCCTTTCTTTGTAGCATAGTTAGCATTGCGGTGCGTTTATAATCCTTTAAATTGCCCATCTGTAATTTGTTCACCTCGCATAGCAGTCTTATCGTCTTTTGGGAGAGAGAGATCACTAGTGGACATCACGGGACCCCGGTCCATATTCTCATCATTGTTTACACACTTATTTACTTTTCTGTTTTTACTTTCAGTTGCTATCATTATCATTATCCCTTGTGTTTTGATCCTTTGTAAACAACAAGACCGGAGAGATTGACAACCTCTCTGAACTTTGTTGGGAGCAAAGTTATTTGTGTCTGTGTGCAGGTCCACGTCAGTTGCGCCGCTGACACCTACTTATCATCTCCGGAGTCCTACTGGAGACAAACCTCGGTATCTTCACCGAGGGAAACTTGCCGCTACGCTGCATCTCACCGTCCACTTGGGGTAACCAACGAAGGGCGAGAAGCAATTATCATCTCTCGCGTATCAAGAAAATTTCTGGCGCCGTTGCCGGGGACTCTGAGTGCTAAGATAGGGGAGTTGCCCACTACCTTTTACCTTTGCTTTTTAGTTTTGTTAGTTTACCTTTTAGTTTTTATCTTTGTGTCTTATATCAAAAATCACACAAAAATATTTATCTTTCTTTTAGTAGTCCTCCTTGTTTAGATGAACATGTTAGGACTTGGTGCTTTGCGGGAATCGGAAGTTCTCGATTTTCGTCAAAGGGATGGAGAAAATATGAAGAAGGCATGGGACAGAATTTCTGAAGCACATAGAAGAATTATGCCTTGGATACCTATAAAAATTGTGCTTAGAATTTTTTACCATGGTATTTTTAAGTGGTGTAAACACTCTCTCGATATTATAGCTGAAGGAGACTTTTTAGAGTGTGATGAAGCTAGAGCTCTTGATATTTTGCATAGTCTATCTAGTTATTTTGTTTATGATCGTAGTATTGATACTGTTATAGATAGACGTGCCACTATTGAAAAGAGGATGAATGCTCTAGACTTGAGGAAAGTAGAAGAACTTAAGTCCAACAAGATAGAAATGTTGGAGATAGATGATGATTGGGAGCCCTTTGTTAGGATTAGCATCTCTAACCAAGACTTCCTTTCTTTTGTGATATTGGATCCACAGTTTCTACTATGCCAAAAATAGTTTATGATTCTTTGAAACTAGATATGGATAAATTGTCATCTTATCATGAACATGCTAATGGAGATATTTCAGATGTTAAAGGAAAGGTAAAAGAATTCCAAGTTGCATTCCTCCATAGGGTTGCACCGATGGATTTCTTCATCATGGAGCCGAACCAAAGCAACATCGTACTTGGGAGGGACTTCCTCCGAGCTATGAAAGGCTTCATTGATATTGGTAACGTGTCGGGACCCGGGGTTGGTGTATGCAAGTCCCGCTACGACATAGTCATATGGAGAGCCCAGAACCGTACCCACTTGTCTAAGCAGACAAGGCCAAGCACAGAACGTTCTCGGAAAGCATCGTACGTGAGGGGCATCCCATCCAGGCCGGATGATCAACTGAGATGGGTCCTCATCGTCCGCACACAAGTCTAATGATATGGGTGATGAACTCCCATATTCACAGACAAGTCGCCTCAACCATACTATCGACTATCTCATAACTCTTAAATAGACTTACTCCGGCCCGATCACTTAGTCGGGGTCTAGGGCGGGCTCAATCATACAACAAAATGTGCACGAGACAAAGTCTCGAGCAATCGCATCGCGATGCCCCAAGCTGCGCACATCTAAGGGCCACTTGGTGTATAAAAGACCGCCAGCCAGATCACAACTAAGGTCTCGAAAACCCATACAAAGACATGCATGTTATAAACATACACGCAGCGCACATGCCTTGTATGAACAGCAGATATCATTGCAATTCTCTACAAAGTATACATTTTATTGATACCTCTCACAGAGTGCACACAGAGATCACAAGTATGTGATCCAACATTACAACATTCAACGGAAGCAGAGTAGGTCTGGGTACAGACAAACTTAACAAATGGCTGAAGAAGCCTTATTTAAACACAAAGCCCTCCACGAGGGAACCAGTCTGCTGACTGGGACTACACTAGCTTGGTTTTCAGTCGTCAAGCTCGAGGAAGAATCCACCTTCGGGGTCTGTGGGTTCATCTAAAACATAGAATAAGCAAACGTTAGTACAAAGTCGTACTCAGCAAGACTTACATGGGCACTATACTACTCATGCACATGTATCAAGGCAAAGGGAGGTGTGGTTCAATTGCAGAAGTGTCAGATTTGACTTGGCTAGTCCTGAACTACGAGTACCAGACTTGAGGTAAGAAGCGTACACGAGTCCACTACATCTCCAACCAATTATACCACTATGGTGCCTTCCTCGACTTCCCCACGAGAAAGCACGCCATAGCACTCACGCTTATCTTGGTAAGTTTTATAAGTATCCAGTTCAATTTGTCTAATAATCAAGCTAAGCTTTCCAAGCAGTCCCTTACCGCGAACTCGGCTATTCGAATAGTTTTGTTAACCCTGCAGGGGTGTACTGCTACACACACATGATCATCAGTTACCGCCTTTGATCTCGACACCATTCAAGGGGTGTCAGCGAGGATTCTCACTACAACTGTTACCTCATAGCCGATCTAGTCCAAGAAAGCCGCCTACCTGGGTTGGCTACCACTATCGTGAACCCGGACGGTTTACCGAAGTGGACCCAGATGATGTGTGCGTGGTGCATAAGCCGGTCTCGGTTGAGCCGTTCTCTCACTTAGCTGCCAGGCCAAAAACCTACCAGAACTCCAAACTACTGCGACATCTGGACATCGAAAGGGATGAGTTAATAGGTTGAGAGGGGTCAGTGAGCCCAATGTGTGGTTGTACTCTTCATCTTGGATCACCACACAAGAACTCGGACTTAGGGCGGTGTTCAACGAGACAACCCACTGTGTACTCCTACACAACCTCTCATCGTTCACCTTGTATTAGGGTAGATTCACCAACACATTTCCACCATCTTCCACATGATCACTACCATCCTGACTCACATAACAGTAACAACATTGTATCAGTTTAAGCATGCAATAAGCAGTAACAATTGCAGGGGCCACATGATATCAACCAACTCCTACATTTTCTAGGATTGTGGTTTGCTTACTACTGTGACAAACGACAGGTCATGCAAAGGAATGGGTTCATCTATGCGGTAGAAACGTAGCATGGTAATCATCCTATACAATGCATAAGCGAGACATGAGAGGGAAGTGGGATTTTATCGACATGATCATGGGGGTTTGCTTGCCTTGCTGACGAGGTTCAGTCTCGGGATCTTCAACGAAGGGGGAAGCCTCTTGTTCCGGTTCAACTTCTACTCGACAAACAACAAACAAGGTAGCAAAGTAAATACAATGCACAAGCACATGGTTGAAGGTTGAAACTTGGTTTGCATGCTTCTGATGTGTGAGGCAATTCCATTTAAATGGAGTATATTGCAAATGAATTGCAAATTCAAACTCCAATTTGAATTTAAATGAATTCCATATGCATGTTTGCTTCTGTTCCCCCATTTTAAAATGGTCAAACATGAAAAAAAGTGCATATTCAGAATCCTTGAATTTTTCTAATAATTTTAGACATATTATTTGCTATATTTGGAGTTAGGATGAATTTTGTATGAATTTCCAAAGTTTAGCATATTTTCAGCCATTTTTTGGATTTGTTTTAATTCAAATAAACATTTACTGCGTCACTGTGATGTCATGCTGGCGTCAGGGGTTTGACTCTGGTAAAACTGACCTATGGACCAGGGTTGTCAGCCTCTCAGTGTTAACTCCCGATTTGTTTTAATTAACAGTGGGTTAATTAGGGGCTAGGGCCCACGTGTAAGTGTCTCTGAAGGGGGAATTAGAACTTAAACAAATGACGTCCACGTCATCTCGCCGGCGGCTAGTCGCCGGTGACCAAATCCGCGGCGGCACTCTGCTCTCCTCCTCTCCTGGCCACCATTCGATGCGCTGAGACCACAGGGACGTAGCCCATGCTCTTGCACGTCGTCTGGTGCACCCGGGCGTCCAAGGTGATGACCATAGAGATGACGGCGACCTCACCGGCGGCAACAGAAGCCCGGCGAAGAGACAAACATCGCCACAATGCACCAAATCAAGCAGGCGCTAGCTCATTCGACGCGTGAGGTCACAGTGAAGATGACGGACAGGTTCTCGAGTTTGTTTGCTTCACGGGTGCTCGCCGACGAGCACACCGGCGACGAGGAGCCATGGCTCCCAAGGCGAACCGGGCTAGAAGGAGGGAGGGGCGATGTGAGCTTGGGGGAAACGCTCACCAGGCTACAGGGAACACGACGAGGTAGTCGACGGAGTCGGGGAGGGAACGTAGCCGGAGTATTTGACGACGACGAGTCGCAGATCCGGCGAGGGATCGAGGGCGATTGCGGCGGCTTGAGTCCAAATCACGGCTCCATCTGCTTCGGGGAGAGGAAGGCAACGACGACGAGTACGAGGGACACAGCAGCTCGAGCTCTATGGCATGGTGGCCACGTCTTCCACGGCGGTGCGCTCCGGTGAGCTTCCTGTCGGCGACGAAATCGAGCAAAGGAGATCGCGAGAGCAGTGGAGAGGAGGGGGAAGTGAGGCGGGCGTCCACGGGACGTCTCCTGGCGCGATAAGGACGCCTGGGAGGCCTCCAGGCAGGCTGGTGGCGTGGCGGCCGCGGCATGCCCTCCACCGAGGAGCTTGCCGCCGCCGTGAAAGACGACAAGGGGGGCCAGCAGGCCTGGGCTGCAGTGCGGTAAGTTGGGCCGAGGAGGCCCAGGTAAGTGGGCTCCTTTCTATTTTCTATTTTCTATCTGTTTAATCTTTCCTTTCTTTAAAAACTTTTCTGTATTTGTTTTGTCTTAACTAAATTAAATAGCTAGACATTTTATTAAATGCTAAAACTTTTTACATGGCCTCATAATATATTAGGCTAGCCACTTATAAAGTTTGGCACTTTTTAAAATTCAAACCATTTGAATTTTAAATCAAATAGGGGTTTTTGATTAATTCCAAGGTCTTGTTTGAATATTTGAAAAGTCCATGAGCATGGGGTGGGTCCCACTTCACTTGATATGTGATAACACTCATTTATAAGACTTTTCAAAAATCAAACATGAATTGTTGGAAAAGATTTATTTCTGGCCTTTTGAATTAATTCATCTGGGGGTGTTCCTTCTCCCATTTGAGTTTGAATTTGAATTCCAATTGATTTCTTTGAAATTTTTAACATGATGCAAGGTGACTTGCTAATCCTAGCACATACCTAACTTGGGGTTGTGACATAACGGGCACATACTCTTACGCGGTAAGGCGAAAGGTAAGTATCTCTTTCCTAGGAAGAAGAAGAATGAGCTTGTTGAAAATCAATTTGAAGGTTTTTATGACTCCGATGATCTCGGAGACCTTTGATTCTTCTTTTTCCTTATGCCAAGCTTAAAGGCGTAAAATAAAGCGCCTGTTGGGAGGCAACCCAAGATGTTTTTTACTTCTGTTATTAGTGGTCTTAATGAGTGTTACTACTGTAGCAAAATCATAGTATCTTTATTTTCAAGCTTTGTGCCAAGTTATAGCCTCTTATGATAAGGTAAGCCAAAGTTGTGACTTGCTGTACAGAAAATAGATTCAGTCTTCTTGACGGGAAAAATCAGAACAAATCACCAGTTCATCTTTTTGAGCTGAATTTTTTACACAGCATGCTCTATACAATTGTGAATCTTTCGTATATTCTGAGTTTTTTGATTTGAGTTGCAGAAGTGCCCCGAAAAAATTCTCTACTTCCTGTTGTTCTGTTTTTCACAGATTCTGCCACGTTTTTCCTCTCCTTACTTTTGCAAACCTTAAGCTTGCTTTTTCTTTGAAAAAAGTTTTTGGAAATCTTGAGAAACAGTAGCTCCTCAAGAATATCTTTATATCCAGTGGGGAAAAATATTTTATTAAAGGTACTAACCTCTCTAATCAGCTTATGATGAGTTATGTATGAAGGGAGTTTTCAAGTGTGCGATGGAAGATGATGAAAGAAGATCCGGGAGTGTCAAGCGCTCAAGCTTGGGGATGCCCCCATGCATCCCCAATAAATATTCAAGGAGACTCAAGCGTCTAAGCTTGGGGATGCCCCTGTGCCTCCCCTTCTCCATCAACAATCATCAGTTCGTCCTTCGTCTCACTATATTTTTATCACATCATGCGTTATGTGCTATGCTTAGAGCGTCTCGCTCTTAGGTTTACTTTTTACTTTTCTTTAGATTTTCTTGCTGTTCATAACAAGTTTGACGCCAGCTTACTTTCTGTGCGAGAGAAACACGTTCCACTCCAATCTAGAACACATTATAGGATTTTTCATGCTTATCTTTTTGCTGTTGTGTGTTCTTTATCTTTTCGTAGCTACTTCCGTGTTTAGTCTTAGTCTTAGTTTTTCTTTAGCAAGAGCCTTGGCTTTTGTTTATTTTTTTCAGGAACTCTCGTTAGTTTTCATGTTTATCTTGTTAAGAGAGTTGGTTGTCGCACTAAGTTGTCTTGTCTTGAAAGTAGATAATTGAGGTTGTTATTTAATTTTAGTAGTAACCTGCATTAGTTTTGAGGTATTGATGTGAGTAATGTTTGAACTTTTGGTGTCAAGAGCTCTAGCCTATTAGTGATAGGTTTCATATTTTGGGCATTCCGTGTTTATTTTCAAAACCTACAAAACTAGTTGAGAACTCTAGCTACTAGAGGGATCACTAATCTTTGGAGGGATCGGATATTAGAGTATACTCACGTACCATGAGTCGAGGATGCGCATGGATAACCAAACCCCCATACACTTCTCCCCGGAGTACTTGTCTCTTTGTGAACCTCCTTATTAGATTGAGAGTTACCGATAATAAGTGCATGAGTTCTTCGGACTAATGTAAGTATTGAAAGTTGACACTTCCACCTCCTCATATTTGCTAGCCTCTCCTGTGTCGTGCATTGCCTTCTTCTCACTCCGCGAGTTGGCGTGCACTTTCTCCGGTACATCCAAACCCTTGGCATGATACGCTCTGTCATCATAAACCTCCTCATATCTTTCCTCAAAACATCCACCATACCTACCTATCAAGGAATTTCCATAGCCTTTCCGAGATATATTTCCATGCAACATCCACCTCTTCATGACTTGATCTTCATGTCATACATGTTCCTGCTACACTGGCAGAGGCATACATTTCATACATCATGATAGCTGCGTCTTCTTTATGTTTTGAGTACCTTGTAAAGTGTCAAAGATCTTCTATACCGTCTTGTAAATTAGAGTGTTGCTCTTAAGTGAGGAAAAGATCCCAAAGTGTACAAAATAAAAGATCCCAAAGAGGACAAATGAGAGTTAAATAGAAAGAGCCTTTGAGGCCACAAAAAAATACAAAAATAGAAAAAAGAGAAAAAAGAAATAAAAAGAGAGAAAGGGGCAACACTACTATCCTTTTGAAAGATCCACACTAGTACTCCCTCTTATCATTTTACTCCATAGAGATGATCATTCATGCATATAGCTATGTGGGGACCTTCACACTATAGAACTTGGCTTGCATATTCCAAGGATGAGCCTCCTCAAACGAGCTCTAGGTCTTCATGAGCGAGCAAGTTAGATGCACCCCCACTAGTTCCATTGGAGAGCTTTTCTTAACTCATATGTGCATCCGTTGCATGGCAATCCCTACTCCTCACATCATATCTATCTTTTGGCCTTCTCGCCTATGATTGTCCTCATTTATGTGAGCCTTTCTCACCCTTTTTGTCTTCCTCATCCACCATATTTCTCTCTTTGCCATCCTAAGTGTCAACTCTCGTGCTTACGCTCATCCATTGCATGAGTCCTCAAAATATCGAAAAGGAGTGGATCAAATTGACTTGTACTTGGCTAGTGGTTTGGGGATGAGTCAAGATAAGATTCCAAAGAAGACCAAGTGTGAAACTTTAGTAGATTGATTTCTCAACAAAAATACTTTTTTCTTGTATTCCCTATCCCTCTTCTTGCACACAAACACCATTTGGAGACATTCGAGTCACGAACAGTGAGAGCTCTTGCACCTACTGTTCTTTTGTTACTTGTTTCAATGCTAATATAGACTCTTGCATGTTATGACTTGAATTGAATCACATACCTTGATTGCTTTACTTTTCAAAGTTCTTATATGGTTGCTATCATGTCACCACGGAAATTATGCTTGTTATCATTTACCTACTCGAGGACGAGCAGGAATTAATCTTGGGGATGTTGATACGTCCCAAACATATCTATAATTTCTGCTTGCTCCATGCATTTTTTGTGTGATATTGCTATAATCTAGATACACTTTCATACACTTTTGATCATATTTTGGACTAACCTACTAACTCAGTGCAACCCAGTGCCAGTTTCTGTTTTCTGCTGATTTCTATTTCAATTTCCCCCTTATTAAAAGTGCTCCAAAAATTCGGGAAAAACTGATAAAAAAATCAGCGTGATGGAACCTTCCGGAGTGCCGAAGGAGGACCAGGTGGGACCCACCAGGGCCCCAGGCGGCCACCTGGCGCGTCCTAGGGCTTTCCCGCGCCAGGGGGATGCCTGGACCCCTAGTGGACCCTCTGGATGCATCCCTTCGCCTATTTATTTCCCTTGACGTGAAACTTCCAGGGAAAAAATCCTTTTCCGCGATCTCGCCTTTGTTCCGCCGCAGCCGCGCTTCCAAGATCGGGAGCGCCAGCAGACCTCTTCCAGGCACCCTGCCGGAGGGAGGATCGACCTCCGAGAGCTTCCCCTCCGCCATGGATGCTTCCCGGATGTGTCGTGAGTAGTTTCCTTTGTACCATGGGTCCGTGATCAATAGCTATGTGATGTTCTCGTCCCCTCTCACCACTAGGGAAAAGCTTATAGGTAGAGGCTTAACAGAAGCACCCTCTTAAAGATAGGCGCTACTGCTAATTAGCAGTAGCGCGCTATATGGACGCTCTCTATTGATATGCCTGTATCAGTAGCGCCTCATCTGTGGATCCGCTACTGGTATAGGTGGTCCCCACCAAACCCAGCTGACAAGTTTTAGTAGCAGCGCCCCCCTGGAAAGACCGCTACTACTATCTACTTATCACTAGCGCCCTTCCGTTACGACCAATGCTGCTAATGTGGACCCAACTTAACCCAGAGGCCCGCAAATAGCAGCAGCGCGTGATCTATTGGGTCGCTACTACTAAAAGAATAGCAGTAGCGCCGTAGCGGTACAGGCGCTACTGGTAAGACGCAGCAGCCACCTTTCCACCAACCATCCCCCTACCCCCTCCTCTCTCTCCCTCGCTTGCTTCTTCCTCATTCCTTCTCCTACCTCTTGTCCATCTCCATTAATGCATTACACCATCTCCATTAATGCACTACACACCATCTTCATTAATGCAATATCTCTCTCTTTCCTTCTAATTTGCTCCTCCTCCACCACCACATATCATGCATAAATGCATCTAGCTATCTCTCTTTCTCACCTTTGTCTCCTTCCCCTCACTAGCTAGTGCAAGCTTCTCCCAAGTGTGATATTTTAACAAAAGGTATATACTTTCTCTCTCTCTCTTAATTAATTACTAGCTAGCTAGGTACGTGGATGCATGAGATGTGAGTAAAAAATTGTGCTTTGCATCAATGAAAATATTTGTGTGTGTGTATGGGTGTGTGATATGAGAGTTTTCCTATGTTTTGCCGAAATGTCGATTTACTTCCGTTTCGGCGAATTTCGGGCAAACTCTATATGTCCTATTTTTAGGAAGGTCATGCCGAATTTTTGTATGACTTTGATATGCATATGCATGTCGTTATAATCTTTTGTTTGTATAACTCGTAGGCGACCATGAAGGTCTGTGGAAGGATGGTGGATAGATACTTGCGATCCGCAGTGGACGACATGGTTGAAAAAAATGAAAAGGAGATTTTATGTCCTTGTCGAAAATGCAAAGAAGGCGTCTGGCTGGACCCCTTTAAGGGTGGACGTTTGAAGGCGCACCTGCTTAGATATGGTTTCATGGATGGCTATACTCGATGGATAACTGAAGATGATGATGACGATATCGATGGTGCAACCAATAACCCCATGGCAGCGGATGAAGAGATGATTGATGGATCCGAAGAGGAAGAGGGCGCTGGAAATGACGGCGGAGAAGAGGCCGCACATGGTAATGGCGGAGAAGATCAGACCAAACATGAAGGAGAAGATGCGGACCTGACGGATCCTTCGTCGCCACTAAATTCAATCGTGCGGGACCCTCATGTTCGAGACCTGCTTCACAGGAAGACGACTAGCGACAGAGCTGGTTCTAGAGAGGAGGACAAGTTGGAGCAACTGGAGGTAGACTCGAAGACTCCATTGTATGATGGTTGCGCTCCTGAGGTGACCCGCTTGAGTTTCACGCTCGAAGTTCTAAAGATGAAGGCTAAAAACAAATGGAGCGACAAAAGCCTCGATGACCATCTCAAGTATCTAAACAAGATAGTTCTTCCCCCGGGGAACCTTTGTCCTACTAGTATCGATGAGGCCAAGAAGATTGTGTGCCCTCTTGATCTGCCGCACATTAGATACCATGCATGCATCAACGATTGCATCATTTATCGGAACGAGAACGCAGAAAAAACAAGTTGTCCGGTGTGCAATGCTGATAGATACAAGAAGGCCGGAAAGAAATCTCCTCAGAAAGTTGTATGGTACTTTCCGATCATTCCTCGTCTGCAGCGTTATTTCGTAGATCCTAAGGAAGCTGAGCTCATGCGGTGGCACGCGGTTAGGAAGGTGCCCGATGATGGAGATGATCCGAAGATGAGACACCCTATGGATGGAAGCCAGTGGAGAGCGTTGAACGCCGAATATGGATTTCATCTTGATCCAAGGAACGTCATGCTTGGCGTGAGTTCAGATGGCATGAATCCGTTTGGCAAGAAGAACACCAACCATAGCACATGGCCCGTGTTTGTATGGATGTACAACATTCCCCCGTGGAAGTGCATGAAGACAAAGTACATACAGTCGGGAAATAATATTAATCTATATCTCGAGCTATTGAAAGAGGAGCTAGAAATGTTATGGAAATCACCAGTCAAGACATGGGACGCTTTCGAAAAAGAATATTTCTATATGAAAGTCGCGGTGCTGACGACGGTGCACGATTATCTCGGTTACGGATATGTATCAGGCCAGGTGTGCCATGGATATTGCGGATGCACGAGGTGCATGGATGATACAATGTCTCAGCAGCTAACGATAGATGGTGGGTCTGCGAAAATCGTGTACATGGGGCATCGAAGATGGCTCGAGAAGAATGACCCGTGGAGAAACCGTGGAGATCTATTCAATGGTGAGACTGAGCATCGAGGACCTCCACGTAAGAGGAGCGGCGCCGAAATTGATGAGTTGTTGAAAAACTAGAAAGAGTGCCCCGCGCCTGGAAAGATGAAAAAACCGGAGCCGCTGCTGAAGGTAAGGAAAACAAGGTCTGTTTTCTGGGACTTGGAGTACTGGCCCAAACTCGATACACCTCATTGTCTTGATCAAATGCATATCACGAAGAATGTTCTCGAGAGTTTTCTTGGCACACTGATGAACATGCCGGAGAAGACCAAGGATGGGCCGAAGGCAAGAAGAGACTTGGAAGATTCGGAAATAAGGGCAGATCTCCACATGCCCCGTAAAACGGCCGAGACAGAGACGGAGACAAAGGCGAGGGACAGCAGGCGGGGCAAAAAAGTAAAGAAGAAGGAAGAGAAATATTGTCCCCTTCTTGCTTCACCTTCAATACGAAGGAGATCGATCAATTTTTCAAGTGTCTTACCGGAATAAAAGTTAGTTCCGGTTACTGTGGGAAGATAAGCAGATATCTAGACATGCAGAAAAAAAGGTTCAGCGGGATGAAGTCTCATGACTTTCACGTGATGATGACGCAGATACTACCGGTTGCCCTTAGAGGGATAATGGACATGCACGTCCGTGACACGCTTACTGGTTTCTGTAATTTTTTCGATGTTATCTCTCGAAAGTCGATCAGTTCGAAGCAGCTCACAAGGCTACAGGAAGAGATTGTTGTCATACTATGTGAGCTCGAGATGTACTTCCCGCCCGCGTTCTTTGACGTCATGGTGCATCTGTGTGTCCACATTGTGGACGACATCATCGACCTTGGCCCGTCATACCTGCACAAGATGATGCCGTTCGAGAGTATGAATGGGGTCATCAAAGGATTCGTTCGTAACATGTCCCGACCAGATGGAAGCATCGTACAGGGCTATCTGACACAAGAGTGCATCTCTTTCTGCGAGAATTATCTAAGCAACGGAGACGACGACGTCCCTGTTGTTGGTTTGCCCGTTAACAAGCACTATGGGAGGCTCGGAGGAGAAGGTCACACCAACGGTCGGAGGGAACTGCATGTCGACCACTCGGATCGACGCAATGACTTTGACAGGGCAAACTTAGTAGTGCTACAACATCTTGACGTGGTAGACCCTTTCGTGACACTGCACAAAGAAACCATCGCCAAGAAGTACCATGACCAGGGCCTACGCAAGACGGACGCCGAAGTTACTAGAGAGCACAACTCCACTTTCTTGCCTTGGTTCAAAGAGCATGTTCTTGCCAATCCCCCGGAAGAGGGGTCTACAGACGCATTTCTCATATACGCCTTAGCACATGGCCCTGCTGTCAACTTCCTCACCTATCAGGCAGACGATATAAATGGATACACGTTCTATACGGAGGCCAGAGATATGAAAAGTGATTTCCAGAACTTGGGGGTGACGATAGAATGCATGACTGGCGACAACGGCTCAATTGAAAGATATTACGGAAGGGTCGAAGAGATCTGGGAGCTTAGCTACTCTGGACTACACAATGCGACGATGTTCCGTGTCAGATGGGCTAATAATGTCGAAAGAGAAAACCGGTATTTCACTACTATGTCTATACTCGACGCCAAGAGCGCTACCGTGAACGTCATCGCCACAAATGAGCCATGGATACACGCTAAGCACGTGACACAATGTTTCTACATAACCGACCCGAGCAATCCCAACCGTGTTGTCGTGAGGAGAGGCAAAAGCAACATCGTCGGAATGGATGGAGTCGCCAACATAGAAGACTATGACCAGTACGGCAACCCGATGAGGGAAGATGACGACGACGATGAAGCATATGTCAAAAGAAGAATGAAGACTACATTACCTATGAAAGATCGTACTCCATGGAAAAGGAAAAGTCACAACGAGGGCCTAAATTATTCAGAAACGAAAAAAAAAGGAAAGAAACTAATCACTAAGAAACGTCCTTGACGCTGAGAAAATAAATGTGTGTTGTAATCTATATATGTGTCTATTTTGTATACTTGCACTTTAACCGCGTTATCGATCGGTCAAATTATATATTGCCGCTGTTAAATATACATTATATAAATTGTATCGGTCATTGTTCGGAAAAAAAATTAAAAAGGAAATGGAAAGAGGGAAAAAAATGCCAGAAATATCAGTAGCGGGCCCTGTCAGCGCGCGCTACTGCTAAGGTTTAGCAGTAGCGGGCCCTGTCAGAGCGGGCTACTGCTAAACTTAAGCGGGTCACCTCTAAGTTTTAGAAGTAGCGGGCCCTGTTAGAGCGCGCTACTGCTAAACTTAGCAGTAGCGGGCCCTGTCAGCGCGCGCTACTGCTAAACGTACCAGTAGCGCGCGCTGACAGGGCCTGCTACTGCTAAGTTTCACTTAAACCGGTCGGGCAGGTTCTTCTTTTCATTCCCCTCTATCTCTCCCTCTCGAACTCCTCCCCGGCCGCCGTCGTCGTCGCCGCGCCTCCCCGCCCTCGTCGCCTCGCCTCCGCCGCCCTCGTCGCCTCGCCGCCCCGCCCTCGTCGCTGCGCCTCCGCCGCCCTCGTCGCCTCGCCTCCGCGGCCGCCGTCGTCGTCAAGCCGCCGCCGCCACCATCGATCTGTTCGGTAAGCCCCCCGCCCCCGTTTCCTTAATCCTCCGTCGATCTTTCCCCGTCCCCAGCCTTCACTACTGCCGCACAACTCGATGATGCCTCCGGCTTCACTTCATCTCACCCTCACTGCTGCGCGCAATAGCCTTTCACGAGCATTCCGTCGAACACGGCAAACAAATGCCGGATCTTGGTCTCTAGATGCCCAGTAGAAACTGAAGAATGTCAAGATGCAGTTCTAAAACTGAAGAATTACTCAAAATTGAATAATTTCCAGTGGCTTGTAGAATTACTCAAAACTGAAGAATTGCTCAAAACTGTATAATTGGCAGTGGCCTAGTATATTGCAGTTTCTCAAAATAAAGAGAACTCCATCACCAGTACAGTTTTAACTCTCAACTCCATCACCTGTATAATTACTGCTTTCTGAAAATGTGAAAAAAAATGCCAATGGCTAGCTGCACGTACTCCATCAATATTACTCCAAGTACAGTTTGAACTCTGAACTCCATCACCAATTTTAAACAGATTAGAGGGACAACAACAAGTAGCCCAATCAAGCATGCAAAAAATTGGAATCACACCTTCTGCTTTATTGTTTTATTTTTTAAAATTCATACAGTGTACTCTTAATAAAAATTTGTTATCCTGCAAACTCTGTTCTTTTTAGGAGTACAAAGTTTAACAGTACCAACATGCAAGGAACTGTGCAAGTTAATTGTGCAAAACAACAAGAGATCTTCTTTTTATTATTAGTAAAAAGTGAATCATCAGTAGGTCTGATCACTGTTGAACTACTCTACTTAGTGTAACTCTGAAGAGTTGTTCTTTCTAATTGTGTGCGTGGGTATATGCTTAAGACAGAACAATCTGATGGAACAAAACACATGGTCCCCAATACCCATCTTATTATGCTCTGTGCAACACCACGTGCTCATTACTCACTAGGCCAGATTTGCATCTCAAAACCTTGCACTCTACCGATTTGAATGAATAAAATAACAGTAATATTTAATATTGTTTAGGAGTTTGTATGAACTTTTGGAGTTGAAAATGCAAATGAAATGATATTGTGTACGAATTTTCTTCTTTTTTCCATATGCAGGGATCCGAGGGGCCTATGTTTTGCTGGAATGTTGATTTATTTCTGTTCCGGCAAATTTCAGGTTCCCGATATGTCCACTTTTCAGCAAAGGTCATGCCGAAATTTACCGTGAATTTCGACATGACTTGTGCTACAAAGTATGACATATCGAGTGCCCGGTATTTGATAGGACGGTATTTAGTCATGTTTTTATAGTTTGAGAATCAAACTTGGAGACTAAAGATATCGTAGGAAACATGTCGACCAACGACGAAGCCGGTGCAAATGAAGATTTTTACTACCAGCAGCATGAAAACGCCTTGCTCGACCATATGTCTTCTCAGCTACGAGACAAAGGTCCAAATGCCGCTAGTGCGACGACGCCGAAATTGAGTCCGACAGGACTACTGATGGCACCGACGGCACTGACACCGGCGCCACCGACACCGGCGGCGCTGAAGCCGCTAATGAACCAGCAAATAAGAAGAAGGAGAGGGTACGAAAACCAAACAAGCTCGGCACCGACAAACTGCTAGTGACAGAGGTGCATCCTGGAAAATTCGAGCCAATAGCGCCGACGGAAGCTCGCAAGTGCTACGGCAACCAAGTCGGATGCATCCTATGGGAAACCGTGAGCATCAACGACTATGACTTGAGGAGTATACCAAATATGGAACATTTACTCCTTACGAAGCTGCACAACAGATTCAAGTTCCTGGATCGGGATGAGAGCAAAACTCCGTGGGATGATGATGCCATGACTGACATAAACGCCGCCGCCATGGTCAAGTTCAGCAACGCATTGTCCGTGTGGAAAGTGAGGGTGAAACGATTGATTGAGAAGAACAAACCTTTGTCCAAGATTTTTGCGGACAATCCATCACTTACGGAAGCTGAGTTCTTAAAATTCAAGGACACTTGCGCTACCGACGAAGCCAAGCTTAGGTCCGCGAAATTCAAGGGGCTTCAGAAAAGGAACATGGGGAAACACCGCCTCGGAAGCCGTGGTTACATTGGCAAAAGGCCCATATGGGACAAGGAGGACGCGGAACGTGAAGCCGCGGGGATCCCAGACCCCTTGGCGGAGTTCACCGACCCGCAGGAGTATGACTTCATCAGGGCCCGCTACAAGTGGGACTCGAAGAAAAAGGTTTGGTCCACGGACGCACCCACGAGGGAATTGATGAGATTACTAGTAATATTTTTTTCCACCTTATATTAGCTTCTCATCAAGTCAGAATACACGTTGTAGTAACATTTGTAAATGGTCCACGTTTCTTTCGCAGAAAGAGCAACACAAGCTTGATGCCGAAAGTGACTCATCGTCTCAGTCGACGATGAGGCCCAAGTGGGACACCCATCTCAACCGGGCCTTGAACATAATGAAGGGCCTCCCTTTGGACACTCGGCCGCAGCATGGACGTATGCACGGCGTCGGAGATGGTTCCCAGTGGAAGCACTACTACCACGAGGACCCTGAGGCCAAAAGGCAGAGAAGGAAGTTTAGTCAGGTCAACATCGACGAGAAGGTGAAGCTTGCGGTTGAGAAAAAAGCAGGTGAGACCGAACAAGCGACCAAACAAGATATGATCAAGTCGGCAGTCAATGCAGCTTTAGCTGCCTGTAGAGATGAGTTCGCAGCTTCGGTTTCATCCTTGATCCCGGCTGTTATCGAGTGGATGAAGCAAAATCCAGACAAAATGGCAGCGGATTTTCCCCGTACTAGCTTCGTCGGGAGCAACTCGGTGAACATCGCACCAGCGGGGCCTGCTCTCGCATCCGGACATGCTCCATTAGCCGCTCATAGCAGCCCGTCCTCTGTCTCTGGCGTGCTAGGCGGGCCTTCGCCTTTGGCTGAGCTCGACGCCCTCACAGTAATTACGCGTCAAACCAACATATCTATAATATATCCCTTTTTCATTGCCTTTTGGATGTCTGACGCCGTAGACATGTTTTCACAGGCCGAGAGAACCCTGTGCACCTTACTATACATGATCAATGGCCAGACGGTGGATGTGGGAAAGGAAACGATAATAAATCCCATGGATCGGATGATCCACACCACGCAGATGCCCAATACCACTTTCAAGGTTTCCGTGGCGAGTGTCAAACTGGGCCACGAGGATTTGGCTCCTCCGGTACAACTCGGGGGAGAGGAAGACGAGACCCCTAAGCGGCTTGCAGACTGCAAGGGCTATTTCATCCTATGGCCGAAGGGTCTTCTTCGTGTCGAGTCGGCCGCCATGATGACCACACCAATGACAACACATCCCCAAGAAGGTATGAACACCACCACCCCGCCTCCGCAATTATTAGCGCCGCCTGTTATGCTGGGTGAGAGCAGCGAGCGACGCGAGGAAGGCGGTCCAAGCAGAGTGGATCTTGATTTCTCCCCCGTGCTCCAGCAAGCAATGGATGATGACATGGACAAGGATGGTGACCCTATGCAATTCCTCAACACCGCCTTCATTAATCAGGAAGTAGAAATGATGAGTCAGTCATATGACTCGGCCAATAAGGAGCATGTGGACGAGGAGATGGATATTCTGTCGGAGCAGTAGCATCCTAGGTCTGAGTGCAAAAAGTCTCTCTTTGTGCAACCCTTGCAGGACACGCCTCCAGATGCCGCCTCAAACCAGCATGAACAACCCTTGCTCAGCCCGTCAACACTTGGGTTGGCGATCAAGGGCGTTATGAAAGGCTCATCACAACCTCTCCCCCAGAAGAAGCCGAGGAAGAGACCGAATAGGAAAGACTTAGCTGCCAAAAAGGCTGTCAATGCTTCTAGCAGCAAGTCGGTTCCGCCAACCGGTTTTGCAGACCGTGTACCGATGAAAGGTAAGGCGTTGATCCATGTCGCGGGCGAGCCGATCCTCTCGCCGAAACCGCTGGAGAGCATATTAGGGGATCTCAGGAGACTGCACGACCATGTACTGTCGACAGAGAAAAGCCTTCTCGCGTCGAAGGATCCAGGATATCCACTTTATGCGGTGCGTGTGCCTCCGGGCATGGGCTACGTCGACACGGCGCCTGCGGAAGTGTTCTTCCTGCGGTTTGATCACATCTTTGAGATGTTCCTCACTAGGCGGCTCGATTTTACGATCGTCCTCCTTTTTGCGCTCCATATGAGCTTTGTCATCAAAAGAGAGGAAATCTCGCAAATCGCGGTGGCAGATCCATACTACATGCATGAGTCCTTCTTGTCGCTCGGTGACTATGAACTTAAAACTGCTAGGGAGTACATCGAAAATTTCATGCTGATGAATAAGAAGGAAATGGTTCTCGTGCCTTATCATCCAATGTAAGTCATTGCCTGATTGCCTTTACATTTCAATCATTCCTTTTCTCATATGGATGCTAGCTAATTTGAGGTGCATTTATTTTGCGCAGCGAGGGGCACGCCGTCCTTATCGTTCTTTTCCCGCGAGTCTCCCATGCCGTGTATTTCGACTCGTCTAGGCACTTCAAAAGGAAGGACTACACCAAAGTAATGAGTCTTGTGGATTCCGCTCTCCAGGGCTTCGGCATGAGGGGTGGACACATCGAGAAAAAGTCACGAAGGAAGGGCGCGCCGTGTTTCTCGCATAAAACCAACTTCTGCAGTATCCGTCAACCGGAAGGAAGTTCAAATGATGGATACTATGTCATCCATCTCATGATGGAGTTCAGAAAGGATCAGCAACGTCTTCGCATGGCAAGCAAAGATGACAATCATATCATGATATGGGAAAAAAACTTAGCCGAACCGGATTATAAAGTAAGAGATGACTACTTTCGCATCCTGAAGGATATTGCAACCATCATCATGAAAGAAGTCGTCGACAAGAAGGGGATGTTCTACCACGGCCCAATATCGCGAGCTGATGTTAAAACTCGCGTAGGAATGCAGCTTTGGACATTACGCCGTTCAATAAGCTAGGGTGCGTCCTCCCAGATATGGATGGATGGAAGTTCTAGTGTATTGACTATTCCGATGATGATGTCTCGGTTGAATTTATACTTTTGGAAGCGATATGAAACCTTTGTGATGTAATTTAACGGTCATGTTGAACTACTTGCGTAACTCTTGCTAGCTAGTGAATTAGTTGGGGTACCATGAACAACGTGTGTATATTATATTATGTATGTTACTTTATGTTGCATCTATTCACTAACTTTTTGTCTTCGTGTTGCTCAAGTATATTATGTTGTGTACTATTGTTGAATTGCTATAATGAATATTCATATCTAATAGGTACATAGATCATCGATGGCGAAGAAATGCTATGCCGTGTACATAGGGAAGGTTCCAGGAGTGTACGATGAGTGGCCAGAGTGTCAGGCCCAAGTGCATCGGTTCCCGGGCGGCAGCCAAAGAGGGTTCAATACCAGAGAGGAAGCGGAAGCTAGTTACTTGAGATTTACGCTAGCGCGAGAGGAAGATCGGAGGCAGCGCTTCATGAGCTACTACATAATTCCACTCTTCCTCATAGTGACCGCTCTTCTAGTATATATCATAGTTTAGATGGATGATGAAACTTGCTTGTAGTTGCATGTATTTAAGATATTGTGACAACTTCTATCGCTATTTTAGAGATGACATGATGAGAGACATCATTTGTGTCTGATATGAGAGATCATGATGATATATATATATGGTCAGCAGATTATTGTATGTGTATGATATGATGAGATTTGTACTCTGTAGAAAACCTGTGTATGTGTATGAGACTATATTGTACAATACCTGTACAAATACAGCAAAAATACGATGGGAAAAAGAAACAAAAAATGAAAAATAAATACCAGTGGCGCCCTATTACCTATACGCGTTACTGGTATTAGTAGTAGCGGGCTCTAAGGGGGGCGCTACTGGTGTAGTAGTAGCGGGTGCGTACGCGCGCTACTGCTACAAGTTAGCTGTAGCGTGCTAGCAGTAGCGCGCCCTGGGGCGCTACTGATAAGCCAAAAGGGGGCGCTACTACTAGCATTTCTCCTAGTAGTGTCTTTGTTTTTCATGGTTTAGACCTCGTGAGCTGCCCTACATGATCGAGGCACATATGTAATATTTCTGCTATTGCTATGTTGAGTTTGATGGGTGTAAGGCCCGATATGCGGTACTGTTCCAGATCTAGGTGTTTCCACCCAGATCCGGGGACGAAGCACATATCGGTCCCACCACGACATATGACAAAGCCATATGCCCCGGATTTCCAACATGATATCACAACATTACAGATACAAGGATACAATATCTCATACAATCGGCATACAACTGCCTCAAATACAATATAACAGCGGAAGGTACATGTCTGAGTACAGACTACAATCAAATGCCTACTGGCAAAGAGAAAAACATCGATCCCATAACCACACGGGTCCAGGCCCTCCGCCGGGATCCGCCTAACTAGTCGTCGTCGAGTCTCCACGTGAAACATCGATCACCATACCTGTTGTCGATCAAGAACCCTGAAAAGAGTTTGGGGGTAGTATCATGAGTACAGAGGTACTCAACATCCAACTGTAGTGGTCATCTGACCCAGCAAGGACTTCGTCACTCGTCATTCTAGGACAACTAGTAGTTTACAGTAAGGATGGGGTAAGTGGTGAGGTTGCTGCCGCACTAGCATTTATGAAGTGGCTAACGATCTAGAGAGTAAGATAAGAAGCCAAGCATTCGATGAGGAATTGCCTCCAACAAGTCTGCTATCCACCTACTACGCAAACATAACACCTATCCTATCCTTGTCCTCCTCTTCGCATCCCGACGAAGAAGAAGCAGTCAAGGCACACACACGATGATCAAGTTATATTAAGATTATCTCAGTTGTTGTTGTCTATGAACAAGGAGTAGGTCTCAAGTCGTCCATAACCGTGGACACGGCTTCTCGAAAAGATTTAACCCTGCAGGGGTGTACCAACTGCCCATTACGAGGCTTCGCACGCACGTCCATCTCTCTCAGTTGCTACCCATCACAGGCAACCATTTTATGATTTAGTTCCAAGAGATCCGAAACGACAGGTCCCTCTAACTAACAACGAACAAATCCGGGTGGCCCCCGGGGAGTCGACACCCAATCCAAAAGCTGGCCACGCTCTCGGTTCGGACTCTTCCGTCTCAACAGGGTTTGGGTTACCGAGACGGCTCACGTGAGGCCTCGAGCCCTCGCCGGTCAAAGGTGGAACAACAGGGAAACCATGTCTCCGCTGGTCCGGGTTGTTTAAAAATTGCGAGGGGATCCACCAAGCACACACACGGGGTTTCAAATGGTAAATCAGCTCGGGCCACCACTAGAAATGTTTGAAGCTAGATAGGTAAGAAAAGGGGACCCCATAAAATCCCACACGCGGTTAGGCACGCTCAGTCTTAAAACCAATACCCGGAACTCGGATCCTAGGTGACTCGAATGGAACAAAGCGCCGGGGCGGGATAGCCTAGACCTTCCATCCTTCGTCGAATATAGTCAACATTATAATAATCATATCATCAACAACAATATAATAATGTGATATCCCAAACCAAGGAGTAACAGGGTAACATCGTAGCATCCTAAGCATGCATACTAAGCAGGGGCTGAGCAACGAGCAATAGTAACATAGCAGTACAAGGTTTGCTGGGAAGGGACATGGCTGTATCGGTTTGAAAGAGGCTGTAAACATGTGGTAGGATCAAACATCGAACCTAACCTATACTAGCATGCAAACCGCTGGTTGAAATAGAATGGATCATAAGTAATATATAGTCCTTGCCTGTTGATAAGTCGAGTTCCGAAGGTGTAGTTGATCGCAAGCTCGCGTCGTCTCCGAGAGGTACCCGCGGAAGCACACAAGACGATAAACACTGGAAAGCAATCAACGAGCAAGCATTTATTACTAGGAAGCAAACACGAGCAAGAACAACAAGAAGCAACACGAGACATCGCACCTACCGTCGAGAGCGGTTACTAACAATTTAAGTGGAGTACTCGTCACACACGACGATACCGCACGTTTACGGTGGTTCAAGTTGTTTAGCTACACAAGGTGAGCAAAAGGTTGTTAACATGGCAAGCACAGAAGCATGGCATAGCACACAAACATGGCAAGAGGTGTAGCACAAAGTAAACTATCTAATCTAGTCATTTTAAGTGGGGGGTAAAACCTATACATGGAAACTATTACAGACCCCACGATAAATATTGCATTTGGTACTGTTTTGCCCTAAACAATATTTTATTATTTTTATAAGCAAGCAAGAGCAGCGAAAACACAATCTACATGCAATTCTAGTCAAGTTACATATAAAGAACATTTTAAACGGAGCAACGGTTAAAAAGATATTGCAATAACAGTTTACAGTGGCAAGCAGTTGTAATTAGCAGGTAAACAGCATGTAAACAAAGTCAAACATGGCAAATGAGCACAAATTATTAAACCAGACACAATTCTAAGCAAGTTTCATATTTTACGCGTCGCGATCCGAGCTACGAGCAAAAAGATACGGGCAACGCAAAAAAGGAACACAATCTGCTAAATAAAAACCTAAAAACAAAAAAAAGTCTAATAGGCTGAATCTAGGTCTTACTGGGCCAAGCCCACCAAAAGCAGCAGCAATTAAAAAAATAAAAAAGGGGCTCACTACATGGGCCTCAGCCCATCTGCAGAGGAGGCCGGCGGACTGGGCCGGGGCGCGCGGCCCACGTGATGGAGGAGCCCAGCTGGGCGCTGGGGCTGCGCGAGCTTCGTGCTCCTCCCGAGCGGGAGCGGCAGGCGGCGCCGGTGCTCCAGCACGGCGAGCTTCGGCGTGGAGCGGGGCGCAGGGCAGGGACGGCACCACGGGGCGGCGGCGGCTTGGATCCGGGGCTCTCCGGCGAGGATCCAGGGAGCGGCGGCCCGAGCTCCTCGGCTCCATGTCATGGTGGCGCCATGGCGGGCGGTGGCACGGCCTCCTGGTGCTGCGGGATGAGAGGGAGGGAGGTCAGGAGGATAGGGAGGAGGAGAGGCGCGGGGGAGCGTGGACCTGGGCGGCGGCCCTCGCCGGAGGTCGGGCGACGTGGAGCTGGTCTCCATGGGAGGCGGCTGCGTGAGATGGGCCAGGCGGTTGGGAGCTGTGAGGAGGCCAGATCTGGGCCGTCAGATCCCAGATCTGACGGTCTGGATCAGAGGGAAGCTAGGGTTTCGCGAAAAAGGGTCTATTTGGCAAATTTGGAGCAGATCTGGGGTGGTGGCTGCACATTTTTGGCTAGGGAAACCCTAGCAATGGGTGGGATTGTGGTGGTCTTTATATAGCCCCGATGGCTGGCAGTTTGCAAAAACATCTCCGGTTTTTCTCTCGCGCACGCGGTGTTCACGTTTCTGACCGCCGGGGGTCCGCAGTACCTCTGATTCGGGTAAAACTTCAAACTTCGCGATCAACGCGTCGAACCGTAGGCGTTCACCTCGCGCTGGAACCATTCCGAAAACACTTTCCGGCGGGCTATAAAAATAACCCGTTTACTTATTAAACGGGGTTTTCATTCCGTCGGCTGCGGCTGGTCTCGTGCGGTTTTCGCGATGGTGATCGGGTGAAACCCGATGTCGCAAAGGTCGAGTGTCAGGGTGGCAAGGGTCGGTCTCCGTCCGATACGAGATAAGAGGGGGAATAATAATCGCCGATCAATAAATCGGGGATGCAAACACCGCAAACCAATCAGACAATCAAACAATTCACACCGAAAACAAAATTTTTAATTTTTGTGAAAACTGGGCTGTTACAATACAACACCACCAACAAGGGATCTCGTCCCGAGATCCAGGACGATCCGGGGGAGAGGGGGAGAGAAAAGAGAGTCGACGATCTTCAACACCACCAACAAGGGACTCTGCTCCATGTCGACGTGGAGCTTCGGTCGAGACAAAATTTCCGCAGAGAGACGGCAACGTCAGAAAACGAAACCATCAGTGACAAGAGGAAGGACGATCGCGAAAACCAGATCAAGGGATAGTGATTTTCGACGCAAGTCGTAAAAACACCGGGCAAAAGGAAGGAGTGCAAAGGACGACCCAGATGATATCCGAAACCGGAGAAGCTAAAGGTACTACAGGAATTCCCACATAGCTCGGAATCGAGACAATACTTCCCAAGCAAAGCATTGTAACGGTTCCGAAACTCCACACTCATCGAGATCCTAAAGTTTGAAGGGGATAAGGCGAGAGTAAAACAATTATGGCACTTGTCCTGACCAGAGAAAGGGTCAGGAGTAAAAAGAATCCTACTCTCCGATAACTAACTTAGTAACTACAAAATATATATTTTTCTAGACTCGACTTCGGCCAGAAAAGGGATCCTATGGTCGGTAAGGCTCTGATACCAAGTTGTAAGGCCCGATAAGCGGTACTTTTCCAGATCTAGGTGTTTCCACCCAGATCCGGGGACGAATCACATATCGGTCCCACCGCAACATATGACAAAGCCATATGCCCCGGATTTCCAACATGATATCACAACATTACAGATACAAGGATACAATATCTCATACAATCGGCATACAACTGCCTCAAATACAATATAACAGCGGAAGGTACATGTCTGAGTACAGACTACAATCAAATGCCTACTGGCAAAGAGAAAAACATCGATCCCATAACCACATGGGTCCAGGCCCTCCGCCGGGATCCGCCTAACTAGTCGTCGTCGAGTCTCCACGTGAAACGTCGATCACCATACCTGTTGTCGATCAAGAACCCTGAAAAGAGTTTGGGGGTAGTATCATGAGTACAGAGGTACTCAGCATCCAACTGTAGTGGTCATCTGACCCAGCAAGGACTTCCTCACTCGTCATTCTAGGACAACTAGTAGTTTACGGTAAGGATGGGGTAAGTGGTGAGGTTGCTGCCGCACTAGCATTTATGAAGTGGCTAACGATCAGAGAGTAAGATAAGAAGCCAAGCATTCGATGAGGAATCGCGTCCATCAAGTCTGCTATCCACCTACTATGCAAACATAACACCTATCCTATCCTTGTCCTCCTCTTCGCATCCTGACAAAGAAGAAGCAGTCAAGGCACACACACGTTGATCAAGTTATATTAAGATTATCTCAGTTGTCTATGAACAAGGAGTAGGTCTCAAGTCGTCCATAACCGTGGACACGGCTTCTCGAAAAGATTTAACCCTGCAGGGGTGTACCAACTGCCCATTACGAGGCTCCGCACTCACGTCCATCTCTCTCAGTTGCTACCCATCACAGGCAACCATTTTATGATTTAGTTCCAAGAGATCCGAAATGACAGGTCCCTCTAACTAAGAACGAACAAATCCGGGTGGCCCCAGGGGAGTCAACACCCAATCCAAAAGCTGGCCATGCTCTCGGGTAGGACTCTTCCGTCTCAACAGGGTTTGGGTTACCGAGACGCCTCACGTGAGGCCTCGGGCCCTCGCCGGTCAATGGTGGACCAACAGGGAAACCATGTCTCCGCTGGTCCGGGTTGTTTAAAAATTGCGAGGGGATCCACCAAGCACACACACGGGGTTTCAAATGGTAAATCAGCTCGGGCCACCAATAGAAATGTTTGAAGCTAGATAGGTAAGAAAAGGGGACCCCATAAAATCCCACACGCGGTTAGGCACGCTCAGTCTTAAAACGAATACTCGGAACTCGGATCCTAGGTGACTCGAATGGAACAAAGCGTCGAGGCGGGATAGCCTAGACCTTCCATCCTTCGTCGAATATAGTCAACATTATAATAATCATATCATCAACAACAATATAATAATGTGATATCCCAAACCAAGGAGTAACAGGGTAACATCGTAGCATCCTAAGCATGCATACTAAGCAGGGGCTGAGCAACGAGCAATAGTAACATAGCAGTACAAGGTTTGCTGGGAAGGGACATGGCTGTATCGGTTTGAAAGAGGCTTTAAACATGTGGTAGGATTAAACATCGAACCTAACCTATACTAACATGCAAACCGCTGGTTGAAATAGAATGGATCATAAGTAATGTATAGTCCTTGCCTGTTGATAAGTCGGGTTCCGAAGGTGTAGTTGATCGCAAGCTCGCGTCGTCTCCGAGAGGTACCCGCGAAAGCACACAAGACGATAAACACTGTAAAGCAATCAACGAGAAAGCATCTATTACTACGAAGCAAACACGAGCAAGAACAACAAGAAGCAACACGAAACATCGCACCTACCGTCGAGAGCGGTTACTAACAATTTAAGTGGAGTACTCGTCACACACGACGATACCGCACGTTTACGGTGGTTCAATTTGTTTAGCTACACAAGGTGAGCAAAAGGTTGTTAACATGGCAAGCACAGAAGCATGGCATAGCACACAAACATGGCAAGAGGTGTAGCACAAAGTAAACTATCTAATCTAGTCATTTTAAGGGGGGGGGGTAAAACCTATACATGGAAGCTATTACAGACCCCACGATAAATATTGCATTTGGTACTGTTTTGCCCTAAACAATATTTTATTATTTTTATAAGCAAGCAAGAGCAGAAAAAACACAATTTACATGCAATTCTAGTCAAGTTACATATAAAGAACATTTTACACAGAGCAACGGTTAAAAAGATATTGCAATAACAGTTTACAATGGCAAGCAGTTGTAATTAGCAGGTAAACAGCATGTAAACAAAGTCAAACATGGCAAAGGAGCACAAATTATTAAACTAGGTACAATTCTAAGCAAGTTTCGTATTTTACGCGTCGCGATCCGAGCTACGAGCAAAAAGATACGGGCAACGCAAAAAAGGAACACAATCTGCCTAAATAAAAACCTAAAAAGAAAAAAAAGTCTAACAGGCTGAATCTAGGTCTTACTGGGCCAAGCCCACCAAAAGCAGCAGAAATAAAAAAAATAAAAAAAGGGGCTCACTACATGGGCCTCAGCCCATCTGCAGAGGAGGCCGGCGGACTGGGCCGGGGCGCGCGGCCCACGTGATGGAGGAGCCCAGCCGGGCGCTGGGGCTGCGCAAGCTTCGTGCTCCTCCCGAGCGGGAGCGGCAGGCGGCGCCGGCGCTCCGGCACGGCAAGCTTTAGCGTGGAGCGGGGCGCAGGGCAGGGACGGCACCACGGGGCGGCGGCGGCTTGGATCCGGGGCTCTCCGGCGAGGATCCAGGGAGCGGCGGCCCGAGCTGCTCGACTCCATGTCATGGCGGCGCCATGGCGGGCGGTGGCACGGCCTCCTGGTGCTGCGGGATGAGAGGGAGGGAGGTCAGGAGGATAGGGAGGAGGAGAGGCGCGGGAGAGCGTGGACCTGGGCGGCGGCCCTCGCCGGAGGTCCGGCGGCGTGGAGCTGGTCTCCATGGGAGGCGGCAGCGCGAGACGGGCCAGGCGACTGGGAGCTGCGAGGAGGCCAGATCTGGGCCGTGAGATCCCAGATCTGACGGCCTGGATCAGAGGGAAGCTAGGGTTTCGCGAAAAAGGGGCTATTGGGAAAATTTGGAGCAGATCTGGGGTGGTGGCTGCACATTTTTGGCTAGGGAAACCCTAGAAATGGGTGGGAGTGTGGTGGTCTTTATATAGCCCCGATGGCTGGCAGTTTGCAAAAACATCTCCGGTTTTTCTCTCGCGCACGCGGTGTTCACGTTTCTGACCGCCGGGGGTCCGCAGTACCTCCGATTCGGGTAAAACTTCAAACTTCGCGATCAGCGCATCGAGCCGGAGGCGTTCACCTCGCGCTGGAACCGTTCCGAAAACACTTTCCGGCGGGCTATAAAAATAACCCGTTTACTTATTAAACGGGGTTTTCGTTCCGTTGGCTGCGGCTGGTCTCGTGCGGTTTTCGCGATGGTGATCGGGTGAAACCCGATGTCGCAAAGGTCGAGTGTCAGGGTGGCAAGGGTCGGTCTCCGTCCGATACGAGATAAGAGGGGGAAAAAATAATCGCCGATCGATAAATCGGGGATGCAAACACCGCAAACAAATCAGACAATCAAACAATTCACACCGAAAACAAAATTTTTAGTTTTTGTGAAAACTGGGCTTTTACAATGGGATCTGATGGATTATGAGATTATGTTCAGATTGTCATAGAGTAATATATTTGGTTCTTATATTTTATATTTTTGTTCCTAAGTAATTCGTGCATGTTCTTCGTTGTTGTTTATTGCTTTGGCCAAGTAGTAGGTAGTAAATCCAAGAGGGAACGTTATGCTCGATTGTGGGTTCACTACTGGAATTCTCTTGTTTGCCGTTTGCCACCTTTAGCGGTCGGCAAAGATGTTTGCCGTCTGCTCCCGGTCGGCACAGCTCTTGTCAACAGTTTCTTCGGCAAAGAGGTTCTTTGCCGTCTGCACAAAATCGACGGACAGCAAAGCCCTTTGCCGACCGTATACTGGCAAGTAGACGGCAACGACAGCCTGACGGAAAAAAGGTTACAAGCCCCTCCGTCAGGCCGTTAACGGCGAGGTGTGTCATCTACCGACAGACGGAAAAGATATGGTGACGTCATCAAGATGTCACCTCTCATCAGATCTTTGCCGTTTGCCGGGCAGACGGCATAGTAATGTTCTTTGTCGTCTGCCTTGTATATGCAGACGGCATACGGACCAAATGGCACCCAGTCTGTTCCTAGATTGCACAGTTGGGTGCCACGTGTCACCTTTGCCGAGCGGATGCAAACGGCAAAGGCCGTTGCCGACTGCCTACAGACGGCAAAGAGCCTGGATAGCCACGGTTTTTTCTGTTTTCTGTTAAATCCCTGCATTTGACAAAAATATAGCAATATAGACATATACATGTTCTCCAACAGCAGTATAAGAACCCACACATGTTGATCAAGCAAAACTATGCATATATGTTCATCAATCCAATCATATATAGTCTCAAACACACAAGTGATCAAACACATGTTCTCCAAATACAATATATACATAGTACATAGTAAACCAGCAACTATCAAACACACAAGTGACCAAAATAGTTTATAAAACTAAGCTACAAGTACAAATGCAGCACTCCATCATAGCATGACTACTCCCTTGAAGCAAATCTGCAAAATGAAGCTAAGAAAGTTATAAGAAGAACAAGTAGAAGAAGAAGTAAAATGAGAAGAAGAAGAAGAAGAAGAAAAAGGAGAAGGAGAAGAAGAAAAGATCCTCTCCTTCTTCTTCTGTTTTCTTCTTTTCTTTTGAGAAAACAAAGCTAACATAAGCAATGGTGATCAAATTAAGCTAGATTTAGCATATTTTGAGGAAATTGAGCTAACTTCAGCATTTTTGAGCAACTAAGCAAAATTTAACAATTGTTGAGCCAATTTAAGCTAGCTTTAGCATTTTTTGACCCAATTAAGATAACTTTGAGATTTTGTGAGAAAACTAAGTTGACTATGTTAGTTTTGGAACTAACTAAGCTAAATGTGACATTTTTGTGTAAAATAGGCAAAGTATGCATTTTCAAACTAACTAAGCATTTATAAAGCAAAATATAGAACAAAAATTACCGAAGTGTAGCCCTCAAGGATGAGGTGGCTGAGAAGCATCAGTCGGGTTGCCCGAGGTTGACGGGGGAGAAGGGTCATGGGATGCAGCCCGAGAGTTATGCTGCACGAAAAGATCAACTAGCGGTTAGCATGACACCACACAATAAGGTATTGATGATCATTGAAAGATACTCACCGTCCCCACATGAGAGATGATCGGCATCGGTGGAGCGGCCTGGCCAGTCTTCTCGCACATAGTCTACACATTTGTTTTCCACGAGTCAATCATATTAGTTCCTAATATAAACAAACATTATAACATGCGTTCTTTGGGTGAATATGAACAAGTGACTTACCACGATGAGCTCGTACAAGGCCCGGTTCGACGCATAGTGGCGTGCCGCGGCCTCCTCAAGAGCCTTCGCCGTACTCTCCTCCGCCAACCTCTCTCTCTCTACTGCCTTCTCCTCCGCCAACCGCTACTTCTCCTCAAGTAGCCGCTGGGTATTCTGTCGCTCTCTCTCAAGAGCTTCCCGCAACCCCACTCCTGTAGTTAGCACTGTAATATTCGATGAGAGAACACAAGAATGCAAGAGTCCTTATGTCTAACCTCGATAGCAAGATCGACTGGCCGCGCACGAGTCCTTATAGCAGGAGAAGAGCTCGTTTGGCGCGCCTTGATCTCAGGAAGAGTCCAATTGCACCGAATCAACTTATCTCCAATGGACATGGCGCCATGGCGCCTTCCGCCACCAGAGATCATCACCAGCTCCGGGTCTATAGGCTTCCCAACCGGGGTATAATCCTGCCCGTGCTTCTCCTTCGCCACCTCGGTATAAGCCTTCATCTTACCGTAGGCGGCAACGTTGGTGAAAGTCGACGGAGTGGCAATATCCGACTCTGAGAGTGCCTTGGCATTCTTGTACGACGCTGTATGGGCCATGCCATAATTGTCGAACACACCAAGCGACTCTATTTTATTATGCTCCGCCTAAAAGACAAAGCAAAGCACAATATTAGTAAACTGCTAAGTTGTGGGTGCGTAAAAGAAAATATTAGCAAAACACACATACCCATTTTTTCCCGTAGCCAGCTACGTTGCGGCTGCCTTGATGGTGTGGCACACCAACCATGTGGGCGCGCCGGTCCTTGGCATTGTTGTGGGCGGCCAACCAGGCTTCTGAGCACCACTGGTCCACAATGACCTCCCAAAAATCCATCTTATCCGCACACCATCTCGGTGGCGCCTAAGTTAGTAAACATGAAGATTAGCAATTATATAGGACTAGCTAGCTAGGAATGAAATCAACGAAACTAAAAGATGCACCTTTCCCGCCTCCTCCTCCATGGACTCTTCGACCTTGTAATAGACCTTGAAATCAACGAAACTAAAAGATGCAAGAAGGGGTTACCATCATGTACTGGTCCCTCGAAAGATACTTCTTTCGGCATTCCGACTTGCTACGTTAAGGCCACACTTGGCGTAGTAGTCACGGACCGCCTGCACTCGCATCTCGTGCCTTGTGTTTTGCAAGAGGCGCCTGGACTCTTGGATGAGCACCTTTCCCACCTCCTCCTCCATGGACTCTTCGAACTTGTAATAGACCTTATATTAAAAGCATGAGACAACACTGATGAGTGCACCAACTACCTAGCTATTCTCAAGTTCTCATTGTGTGAAAGAGAAATTACCCAAAAGCCGTTCAACACCATGTCCGCTCTGGTGTGGCATTCGACCCCGTTGACGGTCGTATTTGACGGGGCCTGGGCAGCTATATAGTGCTCCCAAAAGAGTCTAGCCTGCGGAGGCAAATCATCATCGGGCAACTGAACTAACCCCGGGAAATACTGCCTGATGTGCACACCAAGGATGCCATTGGGATTGCGGACACCCGAGGCGTATGCCCAACCCTGCAATACAAAAAAGTAAAAAAGCCATCAGATATTTTCATAAACCTCAGCGTACTTAAACAAAGTAATTAAGTGCACTTACGTCTCTCCATCAGGCGTAATCAACGACCTATGGGCGGGAGTCACTGGCTCAGCCGAGAGCCGTGTACCCCCACGCTGGTACACGGTGTTACCCTCAGCCCCCTCAGCCTCATCATCAGTGTGAACCACCTCCTCTTCACCAACCTGCCTCTCTTCACCAACCTCCCCCTCGGGCGTCTCCACCTCAGGCCACGGACCCCAGGAAGTGCGCCCGGATGTAGCCTCCTCCTCCACCACGGGACTCTCCGGGGAGGGAACCACCCTGTGCTCTGGTGAATCAGCCGGAGGTGGTGGCGAGGAAGGCGCAACTGTCTCCCTCCCTCTCGTGCGGCCACCACCTGCTCTGCCTCCTCTCCCGCCCCTCTTCGTCCGACCTCCTCTCCCCTTGGGCACCTCACAAGTAGGAGGCGAGGACATACTTGCAAGCAAAGACTTCCGTAGAGTCCCTGGTGCGAGCGTAATACCACGGCCCCTACCTCGTGACGAAGAACCACCCGCGGAGGTCGCGCCCTCCATATCTGTCACGAACCTGCCAGAAGCATAGTAAAAGAAATTAGTACAAATGAGAAAAAGAAATAATACTACTACAAAAGAAAAAAGTAATTACTATAATGAGAATATATATAAATATATTTAAAGTTGGGATTCATACAACTAACAATAGTCGGGATCATCCGTCTCTTCTCCGGGATCAATTGATGGATCATCTTCACTATCACGCGTGTCGTCGTAAATGACGGCATCGTCGGGGTTCAACAACACCAACATTTGGAAGGCCTTTCTATAAACGGTCAAGCATTGACAAGTCATCTAGAGTAGTAACCTCTTCTTCTTCAGGAGGCTCTTGCACATCATTGGTATGGGCTTCTTCCTCATCATCGGTATCGGGTTCACTCTCATTGTCTTGTTCCATGTTCTTGGGTTGTGTAGAGCGGTTTCGGAAACGTTTTTTCAGGCTCCGGGTTTCTTGGAAGAATTCTCCTTCATATGTCTCCGGGTTAATGTGAGGCTCATAATCATCTTCATTGGGGGGAGGTGGTCTTAGATGTGGCGGCACATCCTAAACGACATCCCAACCTTTCAGGTTTTCAACCGTTTGGCAGGGGTATGATAGATAGAAAACCTGGGTGGCCTGTTGAGCCGTAATATAGACATCGTGGACATTGAAATGTGTGTCTTGTCGAATTTCGTCTAGACCTACATGTTCATGAGTCCGTCTAGTCTCCGACGGAAGAAACCAATGACATTTGAAGACAACGACGTTCGGAGGATTTTCACCATAGAAAAGAAGTTCGTATATTGCTTCAACTCTTCCATAATATTCAATACCTCCTTCGCCAACAGCCGACACACCCGAATTTGTAGATGTTCGATCGGGCATTATTTGTTCTTTACCAACGGTACGAAAGCGATACCCATTGATATCGTATTTCTCAAATGTACGGACCTTAAAGTCAAAACCATTAGCGAATTGTCTCAATTCGGCGTCTATAGGCTCGTCAGGTGAATTTTCCTATAAGTTTAATAGGAAAAGATTAGTATATTAGTCGGAAATATGAACAACAAATGAAACCCTTTATGAATGGTAGTTACCGTTCGTTTGAACCAAGAGATGAAACCGGGATTGCCGTGTCCATGTTTGGCGAGAAGCTCATACTTTGTGATGGAATCCCTTTCAATAACCGCTCCATTCGAGTATTGGGCGACGTATCGACTGTACCAATTGATGTGAATAAGACACCAGAATTATAAGAAGTTGCAAAACATTTTACGTACCAAGCACTTACTTGATGTACGGACGCACTTCTGTTAGGTTGGTAAAGATATACAACGTAAGGGTCCTCCATTCTTCGAGATCCAAAATCATATTTCTCGAAGCACCAACAGATCCAAGCTTCCCTTTGAATAGGCTGAGGTTGGATTGATGTCGTTTGGGGTCGCCTGTATTGTATCGAGGCTTTGGATTATGCAAATGGCGATTTTTGGCTTCATAGTGTGCTGTCATGAAGTTTGCCGCCTCCTCGGTAATGAATGCCTCGGCCATGGATGCTTCAATTCTACATTTATTTTTACATTTTGCTCGAAGCGCCTTCTGCATTCTCTTGGTTGAATAGCACCAACGGTTTTGCACAGGGCCACCCAATCTTGCCTCGGTCGGGAGATGCAATATCAAATGCTTCATCGGATTAAAAAAACGCGGTGGAAAGATCTTTTCTAACTTGCAGAGCAACTCCACCGCCATCTCTTCCATGTCTTCTAGCACGCCATCGGATAGTTCTTTAGCACAAAGAACACAAAAGAAATAGCTCAGTTCTGCCAGTACTAGCCATTCTTCCTCGGGGATATAGCCACGCAACATCACCGGCATTACCCGCTCAAGCCATATGTGCCAATCATGACTCTTGAGCCCAAATATTTTCAATTTTTGTGGACTAGCTCCCCTCCTCATATTCGCTGCGTACCCATCGGGGAACATCAAACGGTTTTGCACCCACAAGAGAATTTCCCTCATATGCCCCCTTTCAAGAATTAACCAGGCCCTTGGCTTCGACCAATTCTTCCTTCCTTTCGGCTGTCGCATGTTCTGTAAAGGTCTATCACATAGAGTCTCCTGGTCGACTCTAGCTTTAGGATTATCCTTTGAATTCCCATCTATGCCAAAAAATGTACCAAATAGGGCCTCACCGATATTCTTTTCAGTGTGCATCACATCAATGTTGTGTGGAAGTTCGAGGTCTTTGAAGTAGGGGAGATCCCAGAAGCATGTCTTGTGAGTCCATGCGTGTTCCGAATTATATCCCTTGAAATACCCGGGATGTTCTGGATCAGGCTCGAGAGAGTTCAACTGAGCCAGGACCTGTTCACCCGTCATCGTAGGTGCTGCCAGGTTTTTGATAGCTTTGCCTTTGATGAAGTTCTTCCTGTCTCTTCTGAAAGGATGCTTATGAGGCAGAAACTGTCTATGCAAGTCGAAGCAGGAATACTTTCCACCCGCCTTAAGCCAATGAAACCGAAGAGCAGCCTCGCATGTTGGGCATGCGAACCTTCCATGAACACACATGCCATAGAAAAGCGCATACGCCGGCAGGTCATGCATCGAGTACTGATACCACACATGCATTATGAAGGTCTTTTTGCTAGCTGCATCGTATGTCTTAAACCCTTCATCCCAAGCTTGTTGCAATTCCTCCTTAAGCGGTTGCATGTACACATCCATATTCTTCCCCGGATATTTGGGCCCTGGTATTATCAATGTCGGGAAAATGTTCTTCCTTTTCATAATCTCTGAGGGGGGAAGATTGAGTGGCATGACAAATACAGGCCAACAACTATATGAGGCTGCCATCAGACTGAAAGGATTGAACCCATCCGTGCCGACGATGATTCGGCAATGCTTTGGCTCCTTAGTTTTTTGCACATGTTTTTCATCGAACTGCTTCCATGCTAAACCATCTGATGGGTGAGTCAACATCGCCTTCCCATCTGCATCAAATTCTGTTCTCTTCCCATATTTGTGCCATGTCATCTGTCTGGCTGTCTCTTACATCTTGTAAAGGCGTTGAATTCTTGGTATCACTGGCAGATACCAAAGAACATTTACGGGTATTTTTTTCTACGTCTTCTCACCTTGACCATTGTCTACCACAACATACCTGGATGACTTGCATTTCGGACAATAGTCTTCCTGCGCATACTCTTTCCTAAATAAAGCACATCCATTCTCACAAGCATGTATCTTCTCATAGGGCATCTTAAGTACCTTGAGGATTTTATCCGATTGGTACAGGTTTGCAGGCATAACATGATCTTTTGGTAGAAACCGCCCAAATAGGGTCATGATTGCATTGTAGCATTATGTGCCCAAGTTGAATTGTGCCTTCAGATCCATCACTTGTGCGATGGCATCGAGCTGACAAAGCTCAGTTTGAGCATGGAGAGGACGTATTGAGGACTCCAACATCTCATAGAAGGCCTTCGCAGTTTCCTCCATCTCATCGTCCTCATTCCGCGCATCGTCAAAGTCCTGCACCATGTCTTCGATCCCGGTTCCGTACTCGTCCGTGCGTTGGCGGACCACCTCCTCTCTCCTGCGTCCGGCAGACTCGCCATGGAAAGTCCACACAATATAATCAGGCTTAAAACCCCACTTCTGCAAGTGTTTACCCATATCCACCTCTGTCGCCTGTTTATAGTTGTCGCACCTAACACAGGGGCACCAAGTTTTTCTCTGACCATTTGCAAACGCTGCTCTCAGAAAGTCCTTGGTTTTCATTGCCCATTAAGTGCTGATCTCTTTTTGATTAGGGCGACCGGTGTACATCCAGGCACGATCATCGCTCATCTTGTCACTAGCTAGCTACTAAACAACAAATATACAAGTTTGTCAATTTTATTACATCCACTTTTTATTGCTTTTATACATAGCTACGGCATATGCAATTAATTAACCTACACACTAATAGGTAAAGATATGTGCTAATCCCACCCGAGTATGTGTAGATTGGGTTCGTTTTCCCATGCTCTTCTCCCGACCCGACGCAGAATTTCGGCAGCACCTCCCCGCTGTTCTCCTAATACACGTCTCGACAACAAGCCGAGAGGTTGTGTATCCGGAGAAAAACAGGGAGGCGCTGACGAAATTCCACGTCGGATCAGGACTAGAGCATGAAAAAACGACCCAATCTACACATACTCGGGCTGTCCATGGATAACGTTGGACAATTCGAAAGAAATTACTATTATAAATATGCAAATGAATGCATATTTATACTGTAATCCTTTCGAACGGGAGACGCATACTGGTTACGCGACTGACCTAGCTAGTGTCATCGGCATGAAGGCCGGAACAAAACACGAGGGGGAGGATATCAGAGTTTTTTTTACTCACCCTCGATAGGAGCGGAGGTCGTCGATCACGAGACCCTCGACGGCAGTGCTCGGAGTGAAGGGGAAATAACTGCACATTAAATTTCAAATAATCAACACAAACACTATTACCGGTAGTTAAGCTAAAGTAATACTAACGTCTAATTACTAACTACATTATCTACTTTCTTATTCTTCTTCTTCGCTCGTCCTCGTCTCTGGGCTGCGATCTATACAACGGCGTCCTCCTCTCCTCCTTCTCTCCGGCCTCCTCCTCTCCTCCTTCTCCATCTCTCCTCCTACTCCTAACTTCCTCCTCCTCCTCCTCCATATCTCCGACCTCCTCCTCCTTCTCTCGGGCCTCCTCCTCTCCTCCTTCTCTGCGGCCTCCTCCTCCATCTCTCCGACCTCCTCCTCCATCTCTCCGACCTCCTCATCCTTCTCTCGGGCCTCCTCCGCTCCTCCTTCTCCATCTCTACTCCTCCTAACCTCCTCCTCCTCCACCTCCTTCTCTCCTCCTCTTATTTCTTTCACTTCTTTTTCTAACGAAAACGAATTAAAACTAAATCTATCTAATTGCTAACTAAAATTGCATCTAATTAAAACAAAATAAAACTAATTGCTAACAATACTATTACAAAATAACACTAATAAAATTACTAAAAGAAATAACTACAATACAATAACCTAACTAATTTTTTTTCTCTTCTTTCTATTTTTCCTCTTCTTTTAATTTTTTTTCTTCTTCTAACCTAACTAACTACAATGAAATGACTAACTACAATACTAAAATTACTAAAACGGAGAAAAAGCTAACAAAAATTACTAACATGGAGAAAAAAAGAGGGGAAAGGGGGCTCACGGAGTGGAGGACGTGGAGACCGGCGATGGTGGTGGAGGAGGCGGTGCTGGAGGAGGACGGTGCTGGAGGAGGCCGGCCGGGTCGGGGTGAACGGCGGCAGGGGCTGAAAAAGGGTGGCGGGCGGCGGTTAGAGGAGAGAGAGGAGGGAGTTCAGGGAGGAGGATGGGCGGGTGGCGAGGCTCATCGGCGGCGGGCGTGGAGGCGGGCCCGGCGGCGATCTGCGGGGGACGGCGACGCTGGGTGTGGCAGAGAGAGAGAGGGCACGAGTGGGGATAGGGGCTCGGGGGCGTTTCTCCGGCAGTTAACGGCACATGAGGTATGCCGTCTATCAGCAGACAGCACACGCCTCTTTGTCGTCTGCTCACAGACGGCATACCTCGGGGCCGTTAGCCAGGCCGAGTGGGAGGGCCTGGCTGGGCCCACAAATTCTTTGCCGTCTGCACGCAGATGGAAAAGAGTTTGTTGCCGTCATCCTGAGTGGAAGCAGACGGCATCCCGCATATTTTCCATCTGTCAGCGGTTTGCCAACTGTGTTTAGGTCAACAGACGACATATAACCTCTTTGTCGTCTGCCCCGATGAAAAACAGACGGCAAAGAGGTTGACACATGGAAAACTGATGAATTCCAGTAGTGGTTCATGCCCCCTGATGACACGCTTGAGTGACATAAACATGAGTCTAGGGGATGTGTTGTTGCCACAAGGGGGAAAACAACGGTGCTTGTAATCGCGGTTGCAAGGATTATTTACTTTACGCAAAGTTCTTTTTAATGCAGTTGTTTGTTGCTTTGGGTTTACACTTTGGGTGGGGCACGCAACTTAATACCAGCGAGATGTTCTGGATAGATATCTCAAGGTGGATGATTAGTAGTAGATGCAGTTGGATGTTGGTCTACTTATTTTGGTGTACTGCCCATGCTTTTGAGCCATTTCCTTCCTTTGTAGCATAGTTAGCATTGCGGTGCATTTATAATCCTGTCAATTTCCCATCTGTAATTTGTTCACCTCGCATAGCAGTTTTATCGTCTTTTGGGAGAGAGACATCACTAGTGAACATCACGGGACCCCGGTCCATATTCTCATCATTGTTTACATGCTTATTTACTTTTCCTCTTTTACTTTCAGTTCCTATCATTATCATTATCCCTTGTGTTTTGATACTTTGTAAACAACAAGACCAGAGAGATTTACAACCTCTCTGAACTTCGTTGGGAGCAAAGTTATTTGTGTCTGTGTGCAGGTCCACGTCAGTTGAGCCGCTGACACTTACTTATCATCTTCGGAGTCCTACTGGATACAAACCTCGGTATCTTCACTGAGGGAAACTTGCCGCTACACTTCATCTCACATTCCACTTGGGGTAACCAACGAAGGGCGAGAAGCAATTATCATCTCTCGCGTATCATCCCACCCCATGCAGAATGTTCCAAAAGGCATTCAATGTGCCGCTCCCTGGTCTGAGGGACAGGGCTACAGCGGCGCCTTCTCCTTTGTTCTATACCTCGTACGTGACAAGGTCCCGCACGCCGACTCAGGAGGAGTGGCGACACCTCGCCACGCACCCTACCTGGGTAAATCCCAGCGTGTCTCAGTGTCGACGGATCTCATTGTGTTTCGCGTGTGCGTCCCTGAATCATATCATCCGGGGGGATCCAAGCCCTGATAGATATCATAAGGCTCTTGACACACAGAAGTCCAAACATTACTCGAAACAACACCTCAAAACTATTACAAGTTACTACTAAACTTATAATAGAAACCTCGATTACCTACTCAAAACAATACACACATTCAGTGCAACATGACAACTCTCTAAACAAGATAAGCATGAAACACAAGAGTTTACTAAAAACAATATCCTAAACAATAGATCTTAAAGATAAAAATGAATAACAAGAGCTAAACATGATAGAAGCTAGAAATAATAAAGAACACTCAACAAAGATTGGAATGAAAACTATGAGCATTCTAGGCAAAAGAGGAGCATGTTTCTCTCCCAAACAAGGCATGCTAGGGTCCAACTTGTTATGAACAACAACAAAAAATAAAATAAGAAAATCAAACTAAAAATTAAACGCAAGACGCTCCAAGTATAGCACATAACATATGAAGTGATAAAAATATAGAGTGGAGAAGGACGAACTGATGATTGTTGACGTAGAAGGAGATGTATGAGGGCAACCCCAAGCTTAGACGTTTGAGTCTCCTTGATTATTCCTTGCGGGTGACGGGGGAATCCCCAAGCTTGAGATTTTAGCACTCTTGAATCTTCTTTCATCATCTTCCCTCGTATACTTGAAAACTCCCTTCATACGAAACTCATCATAAGCTGATTAGAGTGGTTAGTACCGCAAATAAATTAATTCCACTTAGCCTTTGTTGGAAACAAATATTTTAAAAAATGCCTACTGTTTTTGAAGATTGCCATAAATTTTTTGCAAGGAAAATGCATGCGCAAGATTTGCAAAATTGTAGAAGTGTAAAACAGGGCAGAATCTGGGAAAAACAGAACAACATGTAGTAAATAATTTTCTCGTGGTACTTCTGCAACTCAAATAAAAAACCTTAGAACAGGTTGTAGCTTCACAATTTTATACAACATACTGTCAAATGAAATCAAATCAAAAATATGATATGTTGATTTTATTCGAATTTTTCCGTCAACCAGACATAATCTGTTTTCTCGACAGCATGTCACAACTTTTGACTGAGTTGTCACCTGAGGCTAAAATTTGGCACAAAGCTTGAATATAAAGATACGATGATGTTTATACAGTACTAACAAGCATCAAGACCACTAAAACTGAAAGTAAAAAACATTTTGGGTTGCCTCCCAATAAGCACTTTTTATGCCTTTGAGATTGGCATGAAGCGACAAGAAGAATCAAGGTTCAAATGAAAGCATCATCAATAGGATCATTAAAATTTGCAAATTTCTCTTCAATGAGCTCTTCTTTATTTTTACTAGGGAAGAAATACGTACCTTTGGCTCTCCCACGTAAGAGAATTTGACCTTTACTTACATCAATGGAGCCCTTCATGGCCCGGAGAAAGTCCCTTCCAAGCACTATGTTTCCTTGATTTGTTGACTTCAAAATTATGAAGTCAACCGCAACATCCCTTTTTGAAAATTAAAATTGGATGTTATCAACCTTCCCTTGAATCTCAGAAATATCACCATTAGCATGTTCATGATAGCAAGGTAAATCAACCAGTGTTAATAAATTAAATAGATAATGATTGTTTGCTTGATGTGTTTGATTTTCTCTGGGATTTAAAACTTTTGGAGTTTATTGAATATTAAAAAGAGAGGGAATAAAAGGACTTTCCCTAATAATCATAATTGGTGATTTTGGAATTTATTATTTAAAACAAAACCAACAAAACAAAATGAGAGCAGGTAAAATGACTCCTTCAACATATTAAAAGTTTGGAAAATGTTTTAAATCTTTATTGGAATTCTTGGAATTTTCAAAACATTTTTCAACTAAAGGAAATTCATTTGAGAGGATATAAAATAACTTATCCCCTTTTAATAAAGTTGGAAAATATTTAGAATATTACTTTCAATTTTTAAAATTATTATGAGTATTATAAATAGCTCTAAAATTATTTTAAGGATTTTATAATGCTAAGATAGTTTTTATTTCATTGAAATGATTTATTAAATATATTAAAAGAGTTGAACAAAATATTCCAACGGCATATCTTTATTTTACCAAATTATTTATTGGTGTGACAATTTTAAAATTTATATTTTATTATTTAGAAATGGTTTGTCAATGATTTTGACCAAATAAAAATATTTATAATAATTTATTGGATTTATTTGATTTACGAAAAAAATTATATATTTAAATAAAGTATTTAGAAAATGTTTTTTTCCTTTTTGGAAAATGTATTCACTAAATAAATTTCTTTGTATTATTTGAAGAATTTAGAATTTTATTTCATATTTTTCGGAGTTACGGTTGATTTGATTTAATTGTTTGAAGTTTCGGTTTTTGAATAAAAGAAAAACCCGTGCGCAGCTGGCCGAGTAGCCTTTTTCCGCCCGCGAGCGCAATTCGAGCCCAAGTCGGACCCAGATCGTTTTTTTTCTTTCTTTCTCTCCTTTCCTTATAAATAGAAATCCAGATTATTTTTTTTCCCTTTTCTTTTTCTTTTCCTTTAAAAAAAGGGGAAAACCTAGCCGGCGGGACCCGAGGGCCACGCCGCCGGGCCCCGCCACGGAAGCCGCCGCCCGCGCTCGGCACTGCCACCGGCCGGAGCAGCGCCCGCGCCCCTCCCGCGCCTCGACACCGCCTCCCGCCGCCCGTCGCGCGGCCATGCCGCCGTGCGCCGCCGCTCCCGAACCGGCCGTGCCGCCGCCTCTTGGCCGTCGTGGCCTCGCCGCCGGCCGGCAGTCGCTGGGTCGGCGTAGCCACCGCGCCGCCTCACCCCTTGTGCTGCGCGCCCTGGCCGGCCACGACGCTCTCCCGTGCCCCCTGGTGCCTTGCCGCCTCGCCCCTCGTTGCCGGAGCAAAACGGAGTTCGCCGGAGCTCCAACTCCGGCCAGATCTGGTCCCAGGGACCCGATCGCGTTTTTCGTAAGATTTTTATTTATGTATTAGTCCTTTTGGCAGGAAACCCCCCGGCACCGTACTCGCAGTATCTCCGCAACCGTAAGTCGGATTGCGGTGATTCTTTTTCCTCCGCACTCGTGTTGTTCTGTAGTTTAGCATAGAATCAACTTTTCAAACTTTTGCACACTTTTGAATTTGAATCTATTTCAAATTCAAATTCAAATCCCGCAGGCCGTATCTTTTAAACCATTGGTCCAAATCGAGTGATTCTTTTCGCGTTGGATCACTCGTTCCATGTACTTTCTGTCTATAGCATGTGTACACAAAAATTCAAATGTTTATTCATCTGTTTAAATTCAAATTCAACTCAAATTTGCACTTGCTATGACCTGCGTTGTAGTATTCCGTTTCACGTGATTCTTTTTGCATATTGAATCATATGAGACATCCTATCGGCAATATCCACACACCATTCATATTGCTATGATCTTTACCTTGATTTCATAATGCCTTGATCATAATCTTGTATCGACAATTCTTTATCTGTTGACTCTCTCGAGTTCACGTTCCACTGATCACCTTCGAGCACATCGACACCTTTGCACTTCAAAACCTTTTCGTTTTGTTGCTAAAACCTTTGTGTTTGTTTGTTGATATTTTGTTTTTCTCGTTCTGATGTGATTGCTTATTTGAGTTCCTTCATTGCGATAGATTCTCGGAGTGTGACGAATAGAGTTGACTGGACCGTGAGAGCGAAGAACTTCACCGAATGGAAAAGGCAAGTTACAGTTTGACCATATGTCAACCTATATTTTCTATTATGCATGTAGCAAATTATCACTCTATACATGTGTAGGACTATATATTAGTTATGATTTAAACCTAGTAGGATAGCCATATGTTCTGATCCTGTATTTCATTGTCGACCTAGGATCGTGGTTGTTATATACTGCTATTGCTTTGTAGACGGGGATTGGTTGAGTTATCATTGAGCTTTGTGAGGAGTAATGACTTGACTAGCAAACTTAAATAGAAATCACCTCTAGACGGGCAGGGAATGCATCCTGGGGCTCGTGCCGGACCAGGGCTAAATGCTTCCCGAATGGTTGTTTTGGTGGTGAACCGGGTGCGTCATGGCGAGTACCCTCTGACGCAGTGGGCGCCGTCCAGGCTCAAAAAGATCGGACATACAATGTGACTAGTAGCTTCCATGTACAACCACTGGCTATATGGGCTCTGGCTTAGATGAGTAAGTTGTGGGGAACCTGGCCCTGGTAGCTAGCTGATGTAGATATGATAGGTGTACCGGCTACCAAAGGGTGGAGGCAACCTCTTCTAAAAGACTATGTCTCAATCTTCGGGTTGAGTCTAGTGGGGAAAGTGTACAAACCTCTATAGAGTGTAAAAACTGATCATGATTAGCCGTGTCCACGGTTACGGACAACTTTGAGCAACTGGGCATTATTGTTGTTGGATGGTCTTGACTGATAATTCACCTTAATAAGAATTTGAGTGGGAACTTTTAATAATGGGATGGTTGGAATTGGTGTAGCCCAATTCAACCATACTTAGGACTAGCAAGATAAATTAAAATTTGATTAGTTGTAGTATATGAGGGAAAAATCAGCTTTCTGCAAAATAAAACCATAAGCCTTTCCTTTGACTTATCCTTGCATGTAGCGATAGGTCTGTTATATACTTTTTCGTGTGACTTGCCGTACAAATCAGATGTACTGACCCGTTGTCGGGCTGTAACCTTCGGTGTTGCAGGATTGTATACGATGAGTAAGTGATGCGTTGTAGGATTACGATGTCTATACTCAACTTGCCGGTGGAGTTGATGGACGCAACGAAGCTTTTTATTGTTTTCCGCTGTATTTTATTTGTAAGCTAGCCTTGAACAATGCAGGTATGCTTTATTATAATACTGGATCTTCGATGTAATATATATGACATGTGGTTTATTCTTGATATTACATCATGTACTGTGTGTGCTAGCTATTGATCTAGGGACTAGCACATAATGCACAAAGACTTGGATTCTTAGCGAATCGGGTCGTTACAAATGGTATCAGAGCCCATGTTGACTATAGGTCGTGACCCTAGAAAATGGATAGGAAAATCCATAGGAACAAAAGTATTTTATCACTCCTTGATCACTTACTCTCCCCACTAGTATCTCTCATCTATTATTCATCTTTTAAAACTCCTCATCTTGTTTTACTGTAAATACCCCTCCGAGTTGCTTATGCCCTGAAGACAAGACATTTGAGAAGTACATCATCAACCTCGTGGATCAATTGAAGTGATGACCACAAGAACTAGAAGGAGTAACTTATGGTGATCGATAAGTTATGGAACTACGAGAGGAATCTTTGAGATCAGCTTAGCTGAGAAGGCTGAAGTTTAGATTCAGACCACCACCTTTTAGTTGAAGTTAGGTGAACGAATTTCGCGTAGTATGATGAGATCATATGTCTTGCACATATGACCTTACTCTAGGTGTTGTTTGTGTGTTTTGACTTTTGTGACTGTATTGTTTGCTGTTATGTGTTACTGTCGAACGTAGGTGTTTTTGCCGCTTTCTTGTTTGAGTGCATATGTTTGGTGTTATCTTTAGTTGTTGTCTTGTCGATGTTATAGTTTTCCCCTAAACCTGGTCGTATGGGTTTAATAGATGGAGTATGGAGTAGGACTCGCCTTTTCTGCGGTGATGTCGAGATTGAAGGTGGAGCAATGGATTCGTAGTATGGAGAAGCTCATGAAGATAAACAAGGTTGGAAGTGAGGACATGGTCCCCTATGCTGTTAAGTACTTGGTAGAAGAGGCTGCTACCTGGTGGACAATGCACCAAGCGATTGACGAATCACGAAGGAAGATTACTTGGAAGGAGTTCAGAAGGATTTTGTTGGGATCCCTCCTCGTCACCCCGATGCAAAGGACGGTAACCCTTAAGAGGATCCGTGCCTGTACAATTTGCGGAAAAACAGGACACTCCTATGAAGGACACCAAGATGGATGTCCCTATTGTGAAGAAATTCACTCGGGTGAAGAATGCCCCACTGCACAAGTCACATGTTTTACGTGTGAAGGAACTGATCATTACCCCGCTCAGTGTCAATTTTTCATCGTAACACAACAAGTGATTCAACATCAAAAGGAAGGAAATAAAGTTATCCAAGAATTGAAGGAAGCACCCGTGAAGAAGAAAAAGAAGGACATTAGCCAAATTTAGTGTTTCCGGTGCAGGGATATGGGACATGACGCCAACATGTGTCCAGAATTGAAGGGGACGAAGAAGTTGTGAACGTGGAAGCAAGGATGCTGACTCGAAGAAGCTTATGTTTTGCAATTGGAGGATAAAAATTCGTAGGTGTGCACTAAGTGTACATTGTTACCTTTTCATTGTTAGCTGGAGTTGTGGATCGATGCATTTTTTTGCTATTGATTAACTAGAGGTTTTATGTCATGATTGTTTTGTTAAGTTTTTCTTGTGGCCTTGACCCTGTTATGTCTTGTTTTGATGTGATGTGTTGTGCTTTGTGGTTCTTCTTCGCGAGTAGAATAAGTTACGTTACCTTAGACCCTCATCTATTTAGTATGCTTCAAGACTGAGGAAGACGCAACCACAAGAGGAATAAGTTGACAAGTGACTCGACGATACGAAGATTTCTTCAACAACGCGAAACTGAAGCTACCGTCATTGAAGACTTGAAGACCTGGAAGATTCAAAGTTTCTACCGTTAGATCGTTTCTGTGAGCTGTCATTTCTTGTTTACCAACAGCTGCACACCAAAACTTATTTTCAAATTAGTGTGATGTTTGTATGGGTATCTCCCCCTATCTCTCTCTACCTCGCTATCTACATTATATTCCCCCTCATCCTCATCCCTAAACTGAAGAAGCTACTACAATGGCTGCAAATGCCAAGACGAGGATAAAAGATGGATGCCACTTAAAGCTGAGTTCAAGGATAACCCAATGTCCCAAGATCTTACAACAAGCAAGCACAATCTTGCTGAAGGAAGAACTCTGGAGGAAGTTGAAGCCCATTAGTACACGTTTTATAGTAGTTTGCGCAAACCTGAGTGTTGTGAAGAAACGATAGATGTTTGTTTGGCTTGAAGAACCATAGACTTATCTGAACCCAGTTCAAGATCAAGAGGAATTTCTGCAATGCTTGTGAGGATGACCGAGTGTTAGATTGCGAGATTCGCTAAACCATATACAAGGTAATGATTTGGGTGCGGAATGGATTGGCCCCCATGACGACTACCCTTATTATTCGCTCTTGCTATGCCGGGTAGTAAATCTTGAGTGACTTACCTATAGAAGAGAGACGACGATGTAAAAGCTTAAACCATAGAATGGTACGATGTGTGACCCCAGTAGAAGTTTACCGTTTGTGTTATACGCTGAGTATGGACCAAGACCGTCTGCTACAGGTATTCCGTAAAAGTATGCTTGATGACCACCATGAGGAAATCGATAGTTGCTTAGTATTGGCGCCTGACTAGTCAACCATGAAGGTTCAGTATACGAAGACTCCTCTTTTGCTAAGGATTCAAGACCTGATAGGAGGAGGTAAATCTCTTTGAAGGAGGTTATCGATGGAGTAAGATTTTGAAGACAACGTCGCACTCCTTTTAAGGGTGGTAGCACCCTAGCTCATCGGAGGATCGATGGACTGTCATGAAGACCCGAACCCTAACCTTTCTTTCTAGCCATCTCGAATCTCGAGGACGAGATTCCTTTTAAGGGTGGTAGTGTGTAACATCCCAAAATTCGCTGAATTTTGGAATGTTAATAAATTAAATAGATAATGATTGTTTGCTTGATGTGTTTGATTTTCTCTAGGATTTAAAACTTTTGGAGTTTATTGAATATTAAAAAGAGAGGGAATAAAAGGACTTTCCCTAATATTCATAATTGGTGTTTTTAGAATTTATTATTTAAAACAAAACCAACAAAACAAAATGAGAGAAGGTAAAATGACTCCTTCAACATATTAAAAGTTTAGAAAATGTTTTAAATCTTTATTGGAATTCTTGGAATATTCAAAACATTTTTCAACTAAAGGAAATTCATTTGAGAGGATATAAAATGACTTATCCCCTTTTAATAAAGTTGGAAAATATATAGAATATTACTTTAAAGTTTTTAAAATTATTATCAGTATTATAAATAGCTCTAAAATTATTTTAAGGATTTTATAATGCTAAGAGAGTTTTTATTTCATTGAAATGATTTATTAAATATTGTAAAAGAGTTGAAAAAAATATTCCAATGGGATATCTTTATTTTACCAAATTATTTATTGGTGTGACAATTTTAAAATTTATATTTTATTATTTATAAATGGTTTGTCAATGATTTTGACCAAATAAAATTGTTTATAATAATTTATTGGATTTATTTGATTTATGAAAAGCATTATATATTTAAATAAAGTATTTAGAAAATGTTTTTATTTTTATTTTTCCTTTTTGGAAAATGTATACACTAAATAAATTTCTTTGTATTATTTCAAGAATTTAGAATTTTATTTCATATTTTTCGGAGTTACGGTTGATTTGATTTAATTGTTTGAAGTTTCGGTTTTTGAATAAAAGAAAAACCCGTGCGCAGCCGGCCCAGTAGCTTTTTTCCGCCCGCGAGTGCAATTCGAGCCCAAGTCGGACCCAGATCGTTTTTTTTCTTTCCTTCTGTCCTCTCCTAATAAATAGAAATCCAGATTATTATTATTTTTCCTTTTCTTTTTCTTTTACTTTAAAAAAAGGGGAAAACCTAGCCGGCGGGACCCGCGGGCCACGCCGGCCCCGCCGGCCCCGCCTCAGAAGCCGCCGCCGCTGGCGGGCGCCACGCCGCCACCGGCCGGAGCAGCGCCCGCGCCCCTCCCGCGCCTCGACGCCGCCTCCCGCCGCCCGTCGCGCGGCCACGCCGCCATGCGCCGCCGCCTCTTGGCCGTCGTGGCCTCGCCGCCGGCCGGCAGCCGCTGGGTCGGCGTAGCCACCGCGCCACCGCGCTGCCTCACCCCTTGTGCCGCGCGCCTTGGCCGACCACGGCGCTCTCCCGTGCCCCCTGGTGCCGTGCCGCCTCGCCCCTCGTCGCCGGAGCAAAACGGAGTTCGCCGGAGCTCCAACTCCACCCAGATCTGGTGCCAGGGACCTGATCGCGTTTTTCGTAATATTTTTATTTATGTATTTGTCCTTTTGGCAGGAAACCCCCTCGGCACCGTACTCACAGTATCTTCGCAACCGTAAGTCGGATTGCGGTGATTCTTTTTCCTACGCACTTGTGTTGTTCTGTAGTTTAGCATAGAATCAACTTTTCAAACTTTTGCACACTTTTGAATTTGAATGTATTTAAAATTCAAATTCAAATCCCGCAGGCCGTATCTTTTAAACCATTGGTCCAAATCGAGTGATTCTTTTCGCGTTGGATCACTCGTTCCATGTACTTTATGTCTATAGCATGTGTACACAAAAAATCAAATGTTTATTGATCTGTTTAAATTCAAATTCAACTCAAATTTGCACTTGTTATGACCTGCGTTGTAGTATTCCGTTTCACGTGATTCTTTTTGCATATTGAATCATATGAGACATCCTATCGGCAATATCCACACACCATTCATATTGCTATGATCTTTACCTTGATTTCATAATGCCTTGATCATAATCTTGTATCGAAAATTCTTTATCCGTTGACTCTCTCGAGTTCACGTTCCACTGATCACCTTCGAGCACATCGACACCTTTGCACTTCAAAACCTTTTCGTTTTGTTGCTAAAACCTTTGTGTTTGTTTGTTGATCTTTTGTTTGTCTTGTTGTGATGTGATTGCTTATTTGAGTTCCTTCGTTGCGATAGATTCTCAGAGTGTGACGAATAGAGTTGACTGGACCGTGAGAGCGAAGAACTTCACCAAATGGAAAAGGCAAGTTACACTTTGACCATACCTCAACCTATATTTTCTATTATGCATGTAGCAAATTATCACCCTATGCATGTGTAGGACTATATATTAGTTATGATTTAAACCTAGTAGGATAGCCATATGTTCTGATCCTGTATTTCATTGTCGACCTAGGATCGTGGTTGTTATATACTTCTATTGCTTTGTAGACGGGGATTGGTTGAGTTATCATTGAGCTTTGTGAGGAGTAATGACTTGACTAGCAAACTTAAATAGAAATCACCTCTGGACGGGCAGGGAATGCATCCTGGGGCTCGTGCCGGACCAGGGCTAAATGCTTCCCGGATGGTTGTTTTGGTGGTGAACCGGGTGCGTCATGGCGAGTACCCTTTGACGCAGTGGGCGCCGTCCAGGCTCAAAAAGATCGGACAGACAATGTGACTAGTAGCTTCCATGTATAGCCACTGGCTATATGGGCTCTGGCTTAGATGAGTAAGTTGTGGGGAACCTGGCCCTGGTAGCTAGCTGATGTAGATATGATAGGTGTACCGGCTACCAAAGGGTGGAGGAAACCTCTTCTGAAAGACTATGTCTTAATCTTCGGGTTGAGTCCAGTGGGGAAAGTGTACAAACCTCTGCAGAGTGTAAAAACTGATCATGATTAGCCGTGTCCACGGTTACGGACAACTTTGAGCAACTGGGCATTATTGTTGTTGGATGGTCTGGACAGATAATTCACCTTAATAAGAATTTGAGTGGGAACTTTTAATAAAGGGATTGTTGGAATTGGTGTAGCCCGATTCAACCATACTTAGGACTAGCAAGATAAATTAAAATTTGATTAGTTGTAGTATATGAGGGAAAAATCATCTTTCTGCAAAATAAAACCATAAGCCTTTCCTTTGACTTATCCTTGCATGTAGCGATAGGCCTGTTATATACTTTTTCGTGTGACTTGCCGTACAAATCAGATGTACTGACCCGTTGTCGGGCTGTAACCTTCGGTGTTGCAGGATTGTATACGATGAGTAAGTGATGCGTTGTAGGTTACGATGTCTATACTCAACTTGCCGGTGGAGTTGATGGACGCCACAAAGCTTTTTATTGTTTTCCGCTATATTTTATTTGTAAGCTAGCCTTGAGCTATGCAGGTATGCTTTATTGTAATACTGGATCTTCGATGTAATATATATGACATGTGGTTTATTCTTGATATTACATCATGTACTATGTGTGCTAGCTATTGATCCAGGGACTAGCACAGAAGACTTGGATTCTTAGCGAATCGGGTCGTTACATACTCATAAGCTTTAAATAATTATAAACAGTTTTGGGCATGGTAGAAACCATGGATCCAATATCACAGTAAGCCAGGAAGTCTTGGTTGAAGATGCTAATTCTAATAAAGGGATCCCAATCATCCTTTATCTCTAAGAACTCCTCTCTAATGGGTTTGGGTTTCTCTACTCCTCTCAAGTCTAAAGCATCTATTTTCTTTTCAATATTAGAAAATCTATCTATAATAGCATCAATTCCATGATCATATACAAAGAAACTCGATAGACCATTTATAATATCAAGAGCTTTAGTCTCTTCACACCTCAGAAAATTTCCTCCAGCTAATAAGTCTAAAGAATTTTTACACCGCTTCAAGATGCCATGATAAAAAGTGTTAAGAAAAATACCCATGGGTATCTCAGGCGTCACCTGTTTACAAGCCCTGAAAAGTCTATCCCAGATTTTTTCGAATCTTCACCGTTCTCCTGTCTAATGTTTTTGACTTCAACATCATGACAAGCCTTGAAAACAGAAAAGAAAGACATACTGACTACTACTTGAAGCAAGATAAGAAAAAAGTAACTATTTTTTTGGTGTTTTTGATATAAGACTAAAAAAAACGGAAAATTAAACTAACAAGAGTAAAAAGAAAAGATAAAAGATAGTTTCAATTCCCCTATCTTGAAGACTGGAATCCCTGGCAACGGCGCCAAAAATTTGCTTGATGGGTGTAGATAACACCTCCTCGTTGGTTACCCCAAGTGGAATGTTATGATGTAGATAGCAGAAAATTTCCCTCTGTGAAGATACCAAGGTTATCAATCCAGTAGGATTCCAAGAGGTACAAGTAGGTGACAACGGCGGCCAGAAATTAGCTGCTGGTGTCGATTTGACGTGGACCTGCACCTAAGAACACGAATAACTTTGCTCCCAACGAGTTCAGAGAGGTTGTCAATCTCTCCACCTTGTTGTTTACAAAGGATCAAACACAAAGGGGGAATAATAGTGGGTGAAACTGAAAGGAAGTAAAAGTAGTAAAGGTGAATAGTGTAAACTATGATGGAAATTTGGACCGGGTTCCCATGACTTTCACTAGTGATGTCTCTCTCCCAAAAGACTATAAAACTATGTCGGGTGAACAAATTATAGCTAGGCAACTAACAGAATTATAAACGCACCACAATGCCAATTATGTTACTACAAAGTAAAGAGGCTCAATCGGATGGGCATTACACCAAAACAAGTAGACCGTTTATCCATCAGCATCTACTCACTAATCATCCACCTTGAGATATCTATCCAGAACATCTTGGTGGTATTAAGTTGCGAGCCCCCACTAGTGTAGAAGGTAGCTATCACGATACTCCTTTCCCAGTCGCTTGACCGAAACTGTTTGCGATGCAATCAACACAAATGGTAGATATAAAAAACCATGTGCTCGAAACTGAACCATCCGGGAAACGTACGCGAATGTCCACAATTCTAAAAATTAATGCGTGGGTGATGTAGGGCCGACAGGTCTTTGAAAATCGGTCTGGGATACCTACAGTGAAAGCCCACGGTTGCAGACAATGGACCGCTAGCCCTTTATCTCAATAGTTAATGTTTCCTCGAATTTTTGGGATACCTAGTCAATCGTGCATGCTTCTGAAAATCCTTTCATTGGCGGGATCAAAGCTGACAATTCGACCAAGCAACCATCCGCATATATATTCAGAAAAACCACGGTCGCAAACAATGAACCGGTAGCCCTTGTTACCAATGGGTTGTGGCTACTGAAATGTGTGGGATATGCGCTTTATCAGAAACCCTTCTGAAAATCTAAGTGTTGTTGTTGGACAACACACAGTTCGTACAATCAACTGTGCGTGATGACAACAAATAACACCGACAGCTGCTTCAAATGAACCGCTAGCTTGTTCTATGTATTTTATATTTATTTAAAAATTTGCTAGTTTCTCTTAGCAGACGTTCTGAAGTACAAAATTGTGTGTGATGATATGGTGTAACACAAACAAGTAAGTTATAAAAAATGTCTACTTTGTAGGCACACTGCAACCCGTTTGAGATATCATTGCAACCAAACGATTATAATTCTAGACTATTTACAAACAGCACGTTGTGATACCTTGTGCACTTTTAAATTTTTTTTTAAGGAAAGAGTAACGAGAACCTTGCGATATAGATTGCCACGCGTCAGCCGCTTTTTCGTCTTCCTCATTTCGGTTTGTACCCGCCGGCGACTTCTACTCAAGAAGATCGAACACTCTTTCATCGGTTGTGATGGCCACGCGTACGATGGCGATGCAGCTGCAGCAGGCGCTAGGTCACGCGCGGAACCGGGCAACCTTCCCGCCCGTAGCCAAAAATCCCCGATGCGGGCCATAAAGGGCGTCAATGTCGTAGACACAGGAGCCGCATTCACATCCCCTTATTTTTCCTTCTCCTCCCACAGATCAACAATGGGTCCGGTCCTCCATACACCAGCCAACTTGACCCCAGCAGCTGATGGTGAGTTAGTGACTCCGCCGGCAGTGCCGGATAACTCCTTGCTAGTTCCAGTGGTACCGCGGGCGACCCGCACTCATTATGCAAGCCTGAATGCTTGCTCCCGTAACGCCGGTCGCACAGCGCGCCGAGCGCAACGCGTGCTCCCATCGAGCTGCCACGCCCGCGCGGACCCTCCAAGCGCAGGCGCGCACCATCCGGGCGATGGTGCGCGACAGGTAGGAGGAGGGGAGCAGTGTCCGGGCGTAGGGGGTGGCATGCAGGCACCGACGAGCACCATGCAAGCACCGGCGAGCCCATCCAGGCGTCTGTCAGCACATTTAGGCGCGGGTGAGCAGATTCAGGCGTCGGTGCCGACGAGCACTATTCTAGCGCCGAAGAGCGCCACCCAGGCTCCCTCGGGCTTCGGCGACGACAACAGGGACACCCTCGAGCGCTACAATTCCTTCCTCGCGCAGGAGGAGGAAAACCGGATAGATATTTCACTGGCAGCTTCCCTGGGTGAAGAGGAAGATCATCAGCGTGATCTGGCGAGGTACGAGGAAAGCGAGCGCTTCACGGTAGGGAATCGGGAGCGGCGGAGGAGGCTGCCCGTAGACGGAGGAGTTTCTCCTCCGGTGGCTCCAACTGATCTGCACACATGGCACGAAGCTTTTAGCTGGTAATAAATATTTTTGGTTCATTAGTATATCGTTGATGGACTTCTAGCATAGTTTAAATGAGCTAGAGACGAGGGTAAAAGCTATTTCAGTACATAGTTGACGCTAGTTTAGAGTTTATTTTGGGTTAGTTCTTATAGTTGAACTAATTGGAGAAAAGGAACCATGCTCCTTTATGTAATGGAGATCTATGTTATGCAATGAAAATCTGTTTTCTGTGAATCCTATGCGTGTATTCCTCTTGTTTGATTGATTGCTAGATGCAAAGCCTTGTTCAGATACATATGAATAAAAAACACACGGGACATTAAAACAGACTGTTGGCAATGCGCGACCGCTTGCGCCAGGATTTTCATTGCAGATTTCTCGCTCCATTTTGCAAGGAGGAATAGTAGTTGCCTTATGGTAGAAGGCTTGGAGGATTTGGTCAGGAGCGGTGGTGCGTGCTCCTGGCACGCGGCCATCTAGTCAACCCTGAGCACACGCCACGCCTCTCCCGACTCATCATCGCAGAGCTAGCGAGCCTACCTTGGAAAATAATTGCACTTGTTCATGTGGCTTCGAGCTTGCGACGTGAAAGAAGGAAGAACATGTAGTAGTATTTGGGAGCGGTGAGGGGGGAGGGGTTTAACATCAAAAGCCCTGTCTCACGGTGAGCTAGAACGAGTCCGGTGAGGAGCGCCGGTGCGCGCGTGCTCCTGCCACACTTCCGTCTAGTCAAACCTGTTCGCACGCCACGCCTCTCCCGTCTAATCACCGTACTGTGTGTGTGGACAGTCCCGAGGCTAGCTGCTAGTAGCTAGACGCGGATGAGTAATATTTTGCGGTGAAGTCTGCAACGGTTGAGAGCAAATCATGTGAACAATGCAAAAGATTTATTACAGGTTCCCCGCTAAATAGTTCATCACCGTGATACACTGGAGTTCTTCCTCGACTAAAGCCATAAAAAGTTCAAACTTCAAACTTAAACTAGATAGGAATGGCGCCTGGAGGCGATGATCGACGGCGGCTCACGAAGAAGATGGTTAAAGAAGACTCAAGACTTGCATGCTGCGGGGAAGCACAAGCTCGCCGCCTTGTAGAGAGTGTAGGCGAGCCTATACTCATGTAGCCTTGTCGAAGGTATCGGCGACGGCGCCCTCCGAAACAGCCAACAACTTTTCCCGCGTCCAGCTCGATCTGAGCCTTGCACAACATCTTGGATGACGGATAGATGTGTTATCGGAGGTAGCATATCATCCAGCCCTCGCCGTCAGCTTCAATTTAGCGTGGCCTCTTCACACGGCGCGACGGATCCAAGGAAGGCGTAGGGATCGAGCTGTCGTCGCCTCCGCCGCATCCTCCACCTCCCAATAGGCTCGACGGCTTATCGGCAGGTGGAGGGATTTGGATGCCGTCGACGTTGTCCGCTATGTCTCCCCTCCTTCCTCCACCTCCCATAGGGTTTGACGGCTTGTCTACGGGCGGAGGTACGATTTGGCTGCAGTCGTCCTCTATGCATCCACCGCATCCTCCACCTCCCACGAGGCTCGATGGATCATCGACGGGCGGAGGAATCGAGCTACCTTTCTGCGCTTTGCCCCCTCCACATCCTCCACCGACCTCAAGGAGCGACGGCTTGACGAAGGGAAGAGGGGTCAAAATGACGTCATCGGTTTTCCCTTCACCACATCCTCCACCTCCCCCTTCTCTCGACATGGATGTACGCTTTAGAGGACTAGGAACTACGGAAGGAATCTATGGCCGGAGGACGAATGGGAGATGTGGTGAAGGTGCATGCCGGGGTCGGTAGTGTGGCGTGTACGGGGTGGAGGATATTTTCCTCGACAGGAACCGTAAAAGGCCACACCATTGTTCATATAGGGCAGGAGGTCTGTGAGATAGTGTTCACTAGCATACGAATCCAAATTTCTCATTGTTTGCTTTGCAGTACAGACGGAAAAGCATACACATACAGGGATATAATCGTTTGCGTTGTAAGAGATAGTGGGTATAAACCCTAAAGGACTTTGAAATCGAAAACCAATTCAAATGCTGACTAATCAGTATGAGACTTTGCATGCTGTCATCGTTTCACCAGACCGGAATGTTGTGTAAATTTGAGATTATCTTGTTAAAAAATAGGGGTACTTCGTGTACAAAATGGGCCATTCCTATCGAAATATCAGGGTTTCTATGTGAGACAACCACATTAGAAAGACAACATGTTATTCTAAAATCCTTTAAACCCCCAGTTTTGTATGTGTTAAGCAATGGGCACTCACACTAGGTTCCCAAAATTTCAAACATCTTTGACTTCATTTGACATATATGATGTACCAGGTGAATCATTTTCGAGAAAAACCACCCTGCAAATGAAAATCAATTCAAATGGGCTCTAAATTGGATGAAACTTTATGTGTTTTCATCATTTCACCAACAATGTATGTGGTTAAATTTAAAGATGGTTATGATAAAAACCAATGGTACTCCGTGTACGAAGTGTACCATTCACTTCGAAGCATCGGTGTTTCTACCGGAAACACCTGCAATACAAGTACAACATATTAGTTGTAAGTGACTTGAACCCCAAACTTTTTATGTGTTCAACACCAAGCAGTCACACTAACATCCTAGAATTTCAAGCATTTTGGACCTCGTTTGATAAATATTACGCATTTAGTGCTTTATTTTTGAGCAACACGCCCATGAAATTGAAAGTCGATTCAAAATGCCTCCGAGTGGGATGAGATTTGACACGCTCTCATCATTTCACGAACATAATACGTGGTAAAAAATTGAGAGCAGTATGACAAAAACCGATGGCACTTAGTGTACAAAATTGGGCCATTCCCATCGAAATGTCGGGGTTTCGACGTGAAACAACAACATCACAAAGACAACATGTCTTTCGAAAATCCTTTAGCCTCCATTTGTTGTGTGTGTTTGCCATTAAACACTCATGCCGGTATCCCAAAATTTCAAACATCTTTGACTACATTTTACATATAAAATGTACTAGGTGAATCATTTTCGAGCAAAACAACCTTGCAACTGAAAATCAATCAAACAATCTCTAAATTGGATGAAACTTGGCGTGTTGTCATCATTTCACCAACAATGTATGTGGTTACATTTAAAGATGGTTATTATAAAAAACAATGCTACTTCATGTACGAAGTTGTACCATTCACTTCGAAACATCGGTGTTTCTACCGGAAACATCCGCATTACAAGTGCAACATATTATTTTTAAGTGTCTTGTACCCCAAACTTTTTATGTGTTCACCGTCAAGCATTCACACTAACATCCTAAAATTTCAAGCAGTTTGGACCTCGTTTGATAAATATTGTGCACTCACTGATATATTTTTTAGCAAAATGCCTATGAAATTGAAAGTCGATTAAAATGACCTCGAAACGGGATGGGATTTGGCATGCCTTCGGCATTTCACGAACATGGGTCGTGGTAAAAATTTGAGAGGATTATGACAAAAACTGGTGGCACTTAGTGTACAAACTGCATTAGTTGAATGTTGGTCAAACACTGAAAAACCATGTTGACCGTCTCAAAAACCATCCGAAAAATCTCGTAACCATAGCGCACAACAGTGGCCATTGGATGTAACATTAGCGCCGAATGGTAGTCATTGGATCTCAGCACGATCCACGAGGAGCTAGTTATGCAACCTGATTGGCTGGATTTTAGCAAAGTACAGGCACACAGTTTACAATGAAGAAGCGTTCGGGATGCGAGAACGCAAGTGGCACGCCTCCTAACGAAGGCTTCCGTCCGAAGCTATCCAAATTTCTCACGGTTTTCTTTGCAGTACGTACAGATGGAAAAGCATACACATACATGAATATAATCGTTTGCTTTGTAAGAGCTGGTGGGTATAAACCCTAAAGGACTTTGAAATCGAAAACCAATTCAAATGATGACTAATTAGTATGAGACTTTGCACTGTCATCGTTTCACCAGACCGGAATGTTGTGTAAATTTGAGATTATCTTGATAAAAAATAGGGGTACTTCCTGTACAAAATGGGCCATTCCTATTGAAATATCAGGTTTCTATGTGAGATAACCACATTAGAAAGACAACATGTTATTCTAAAATCCTTTAAACCCCTAGTTTTTTATGTGTTAAGCAATGGGCAATCACACAGGGTTCCCAAAATTTCAAACATCTTTGACTTCATTTGACATATATGATGTACCACGTGAATCATTTTCAAGCAAAACAACCCTGCAAACGAAAATCAATTAAAATGGTCTCTAAATTGGATGAAACTTTGCGTGTTGTCATCATTTCACCAACAATGTATGTGGTTAAATTTAAAGGTTGTTATGATAAAAACCAATGGTACTCGTGTACGAAATTGTACCATTCACTTCGAAGCATCGGTGTTTCTACCGGAAACACCTGCGTTACAAGTACAACATAATATTTTGAAGTGATTTGAACCCCAAACTTTTATGTGTTCAACACACAACATTCACACTAACATCCTATAATTTCAAGCATTTTGGACCTCGTTTGATAAATATTACGCATTTATTTCTTTATTTTTTAGGAACACGCACATGACATTGAAAGTCGATTAAAATGGCCTCCGAGTAGGATGATATTTGACACGCTGTCATCATTTCACGAACATGATACGTGATAAACAATTGAGAGGATTATGACAAAAACTGATGGCACTTAGTGTACAAAATTTGGCCATTCCCATCGAAATGTTAGGGTTTTGGCGTGAAACAACAACGTCACAAAGACAACATGTCTTTCTAAATTCCTTTAGCCACCATTTGTTGTGTGTGTTCAACATTAAACACTCACACCGGTATCCCAAAATTTCAAACATTTTTACTATATTTTTCATATAAAATGTACTAGGTGAATCATTTTCGAGCAAACAACCCTGCAACTAAAAATCAACTCAAACGGTCTCTAAATTGGATGAAACTTGGCGTGTTGTCATCATCTCATCGACAATGTATGTGGTTAAATTTGAAGGTAGTTATGATAAAAACCAATGGTATTTCGTGTACGAAGTTGTACCATTCACTTCGAAGCATCGGTGTTTCTACCGAAAACATCCACATTACAAGTGCAACATATTATTTTTAAGTGTTTTGAACTACAAACTTTTTATGTGTTCATTGTTAAGAATTCATACTAACATCGTAAAATTTCAAGCAGTTTGGACCTCGTTTGATAAATATTGTGCACTCACTGATATTTTTTAGCAATATGACCATGAAATTGAAAGTTGATTCAAATGTCCTCTAAACGGGATGGGATTTTGCATGCCGTCACCATTTCATGAACATGGTACGTGGTAAAAATTTGGCAGGACTATGACAAAAACTGGTGGCACTTAGTGTACAAACTGCATTAGGTGAATGCTGGTCAAACACTGAAAAACTCCGTTGCCGATCTCAAAAACTATCCAAAAAAAATCTCGTAACGATAGCTCACAACAGTGGTCGTTGGATGTAACATTAGCACCTAATGGTAGTCGTTGGATCTCAGCACGATCTGCGAGGAGCTGGTTCTGCAACCTGATTGGCTTGCTTTTATGAAAGTACATGCACACAGTTTACTATGAAGAAGCGTTTGGGATGCGAGAACGCAAGTGGCTTCCATCCGAAGCTATACTCAATCCACATCTAGCTCGATTTCCCCACCTCTGGTGATTCAAGAACGCAATCCATTCCTCAACCCATCAATCGGCTTAGGTCTATAGGATGGGGACGTCGACTCGCTACCGGAGGCCTCGTAGGGCCGACTTTGCCGCCGCCCCGGTTCCTGCTGGAGGAGGTGGTTCTGACGATGCTTCCCTGAGCGCGACCTTGCCCGCGTTTGGAGAGAGGTATCGTCCGGTGACCGATTCCTTCATTAGCCCGGCCGCCCCGAGCATCACCTATTTCCCGGCTATTTCCATTTTGCTGGCCGGTCATGCCCGATTGGCAACCCCTTTTTACTGCACGACCCGTCTCCGTCTTGTTCATTCCGACCGCATCCGTCCAACGCGCAGCTACTGAAGTGAATAAGGCGACGGAAGCCGCTAAGAGGGTGGCTTACATCGCCATCTTGGCGGCGGTAGCCGCCAGAAGAAAGACGGAAGCCGCCAACAGGGCGGCGACAAACGCCGATGTCGCGGCCGCCTCTCTGGACCAGCAGCTCAGTGAAGTTCAGCGGGCCAACAGGGCGGCTGCATACGACGATGCCTCAGAGGCCTCTCTGGACCAACAGCTCATCGACGGTCAGGAGGCCAACAGGGCGGCGGCATACGCCGATGCCTCGGAATCCTCTCTGGACCAGATGGACTAGTAGTATTTGTTTATTTAGTCGACTGTCTTTTGTTATTCCACTAGATCTTGAGTAAGAGCTATGTTAAGTCCAGTACCTTTTTTAACTATTGAGCTGGTTCGATTTAGCAAGTGTGAGCTTTGCTGATGACTCCGTTGTTTTCTCAAATTAACAACTTCTCTTAATATATTCAGTGCCATGGATGATGTTCACTATAATGAGGATAATTTGCACCGAATTTTGAAGGTTCCCATATGGATTTATTTTTAGTTTCGTCTACGATACCACTTCTCCCGCCTATATCCTCCCCCCTACCCAAACATTTCTCCAGCTGCGGGAATATCTAAGCCGCCCCCTCCTTCCTTCCACCACCAAAGGACGCATTCCCCCCTTCTTGTTCAAACCCTCCCATGCTCCTCCTAGCGTTGCGGCCTAGACGACGCAGGCAACTTCTGCGAAGTGCTACACGGTGCAGCCCCGCCCCCGTTCCGCATACCGGGCGCGGCGGCCTCAACGGTGCAACCCTCCCGTTCCGTATACCGCACGGCGGCCTAGCCTGTGTACGCCGGACGCCCCCTCCTTGCTGGCCGCACCGCTCGCCCTGTTCCGGTAAGATCCTGACCGCCCTCCTCATGCACATGCTCTTACTCCTCTATCGATCCTGTATGGCCCGACCACCAAATCATGGAGGATACAATTGTTGTGGATTCCACCCTCACCGCACTCACACGCCATCGCGTGCTTTCCTTGAATCCAGGCCCGGCAGTCGTCTGCTACGACAGTGCGGTGGGCAGCCATGAAGAGGAAACCTCTCTTCCTTCCTTCCAATGGGAAGGATCCCATTGCCCTCTCCATCGGCGACGAGTGGGTCGTTATTAGCTTCCTAGATACATATGTTTAGTTAGATATGCCACAGAGTTAAATTATATTCAGATCACCCTTTCCACATGCGTTGCTCATGCTTTGCATTAATTTTTTTCTCTTTCGATTGCATCTAAAAATTAATATTTTGTTTGGATTGCATCTACAAATTCAAGTAATTGAAACCATACTTTGTATAATGTTATCATACAATGTGATACGCAAGTTAATTAGCGATCATTAACACATGAAAACCTATTCATTTCCTATATGTGTTAGGCATGTTGTCGTTTCCTAGCTGGACTTTCCATGTCTTGAATATGTTGGATTGTATGGTGTATTATGTATGCATGAACCTGTTATCATTGACTGCATGCCACTTCTTACATTACCTAACCATTATGTACTTTATGCAATTTCAGGGTAGTAATGTGTGACTCTGAGATTTACAACTGAGGTATGCACATGGTCTACATGGCTTATATCCCATTAGTGTACAAATGAAGGAGAAATGATATTACTCGTGTTCTAATGTTTACATTTTGCTTGTAGCTCCCTTTGTCAAAGGACTAGATGCACTGTTCGACCCATTTTGCATATGGGGAAATGTGGTGACCATGACTATCAATCAAGTCAAGAAACTTAGAAAAATCGTAAGGATAAAGAAACTGGCCATGAAAGACAACAAACTCTTTGTCTGCACAATGAAGAAAACTTCAGTCTCCTATAGGATGGTACTAATTTATGTTCCAACTATATTTTCCCCTACGCACACAATTTCCATACTGAAAACTATATTTATGCATGTCTTTGTATTCAGTCTTTATCGAAGCAGTTCACCGATGATTATCTATCAAACCACCTGTATGGTCAAGAGGCAAGAAAGGATTTTGTACAACACCCGCGCTATAATATTGAAGCCTCCTTGAAGAGGGAAAACGATGGGCGGGAAATCATCCACAAGCGCTGGACTAAAGTTGCAAAGGCCTTGAACATTCTCGAAGGCTCAATTTTCGCATTCCGCTTCGACAGTTTCCCAGATGAGATTCATCTCTCTATCTACTGTCTATGATGTTGTACTTTGCAAAGTTTGTTTCTGTATTGCGGCCTGGTGTACTATCTGCTGGTTGTTACCATAGATTTCGTGTTTATGTAATGCGGCCTACTGTACTATTTGTTGGATGTACTGTGATTTCAGTAATTATGAAAATCCTGGTGACCATTACAAGCATATGAAAGATACTATGTTATATATATATATATATATGAATGTGCTTATATCAACAATTAAAAAATATCCTAAAATATTTAAGATAAATACAATGCTAATGAAACTTTGAGCGATTGGATCATTGCACACGGTTCTGCATATAAGTTCGTCACTGATAGCTATGTACATCGCACACATTCGATAAGAAATGAGCGTTGGGGATTTTTTATAATTCCACACCATATTTTGTGCACAGCCGTTTGTATTGTTCAGCGTACATCACACACAGTTTGGATGAAAAGAACGTTTGGGATTTAATTCTAAAACCACACGAGCATTTGCGCACAAACGTTTGTGTAGGTGTCAACAATACAAACGTGTACTATATACAAACTGTATGGAATAGCGTTGGGTATCCCACGTAGTTCCTAACACACTAGCGTTTCGGATAGTATAACTCAACACAAATGTAGTTTCTGTATTAAACTCATGCCATAGGATAATAATCTCAGACGGACATTCGTGGATAAGTGTTTGCGATAAAAAGGTCATCTCAAACGTTCGAGTTATCTTGTCCGTCTACGCGGACTATCCATAGGAAACGGTTTCTGGCTATCGTGTGGAATAGGCCCCCCCCCTATCGCAATAGAAATCAAGGTGACGGTTTCGGTTCCCGTAGGCGATAGGGGTCAAAAACCGTTTGGATAGCTATCACGCGCACTAGTGCCCAACCAAGTTGTAGGCTCAAAGCAATAGGCAATTGCCTTAACACTCTATGCGTAATGTAAACAATGCTTGGAATCGTAGTTACAAGCACCACTGTTTCTCCCTGGTGGCAACAGAACATCCCCTAGTCTCATGTTTCTGTCACTCAAGCTAGACATCGGGGGGCATGAACCCACGATCAAGCATAACTCTCCCTCTTGAAGATGCAATCTACTACTTGGCCAAAGTAACAAATGCAATGGAGAACATGCAAGAATACTCAAGAACTAAAATATAAAGGTAAATGTTGGGGAAAGGACCCTTGGGGTACCTTCGAAAAAGAACCGCACGAACAATACAGATTATCAGAGTGCAATTTAACTAATGCCTCTTCCGGGAGGATGAGTCGTCAATTGTTTGCCACGCGCAGGTCCTCTTCTGGTTTTGCAGAGCAATTATTGAGGAAGGAGACAAACCACACCGATCTGCAGAGAGACAACGACACCTGGCGAGGGCATCCCACTCACGTGGCGCGCCAGGGCGTGTCGCGACAACCGCATCCCAAGCCTCCCGAAAACTATCTCCGTGATCCACGTAGCTCGCGTGTGTGTGTCTTTCTTGTAAATTTGAGCAAACACCCATGGCACTTTGTGACTATCCCCTTTCGTTAATAAAAGGGAGAAGTTTTCCTGAGAGAAGGGGAGAGAGAACCCTCCCGGAAAAAATTGTATCCTTTTTGGCTACCCACAAGAAAGATCATACAAGCAGGAGTAAGGCTTTTAGTCTCCGGACGGCCCGAATATGGGTAAACCATGTGTTTGCTTGCATCATCATCATCAAGCTTGAATGTAGTTTCGACACCAACAGCAACCTCCGTCTTCATCAATCAAGCGGGAACCTGGCGTGTTCCCCGTCCCGCACGGTCCCTGGGTCGTGCCCTGCCGGGAGCAGCCCTTCAGGAAGGACCTTTCGGGTCAGCGTCGCCGCTGTTCTCCCCTCTTCCTAGCACTGGACTAGGGATGGATGAGGATCCCCCGAAATCTGGCGCTAGAAGGAGGGCCCGAGAAGCAACCCCTGAAATTTGGCGCTAGAAGGAGGGTCGGCGGTCACGCCGGCTATTATCTTCCCACTTCAAAAACCATGTTCTCGAAGGGAAGGCCATGGCAAGGGATGCCACCTCCGACGTCGGCAAGGTAGCACCTCCCTGCGGCTGTTCCCTTGACCCCCTAATAGGTGCTCGACTCTACAGAGAAACCTCTGAGCGCTGGTCTTCGAGCGCAGCTTGGCAGCAGCAAAGACGGTTGGATTCTTGCTATAGTTTCCCTCGTGATTTTCCCCTCCCAAGAATTTTCCGATTCCTCCTCAATTGAGCATGAAGGATTTCGTGTCGCTCCCCGTTGTGAATCCCCCTACTCCCCCCGTCGTGCTCACTTATTGTGTTCCTCGGATTCGTATCCCCTTCGAATCAAATTGTTTTCGGACACAATCGACAAAGAAGAATGTGGCGCCCGAGCGACACCATACTCTCATGAACAAACTGCACCGAGAGCAGTCTCCCTAAGGTAATCACGGTCCTACTGCCTTCTCGACATGTGAGCAGCCTGAGCCTGGCTACCCATGTCCTCTCCCGGTGACAGTACCGGAAGGAAACCATATGGGGCGCTATGGGATGATCCGACTTGGTATGGATTACGCTCTGGGTCCGCCCCACAGCCTGGTGCAAGGTTTATACAAAGGTTTCGCTCCGAGCGAACACGCGCAGACGTATTGCCACCGATAAACTCCCACTAGTCGGGTGCGTCTATTGGATATATGCTCTAGAGGCAAATAATATATGATTATTCCAATATATCAAAGCAAGTTCATAACCAGTTTCATACCGTGCTAGAACTGTATCAGTGAAACAATGATACATGTGTGGTATAAAAAACCCCAAACTTCCTAGTTAGCCTCTATATCAATAACTACTTCATGGTCAACATGATGGCCGTGGTTTCGCGATCATGGACAATTAAGTCTCTTGACTATGAGGTCACCTCACTGGATGAGTGATGCGATGAACATTACCCAAAGCAAGCATTACATCATGATCAATCTTATGAAGTTTCAATGTTGTAATTACAGAATGTAGAAGACCGTTCCTTTGACCGTGAGTACGTGCATAATTGCTATCTACTCGGATGCTTTGACTTACATCCCACCACATGACTGAAATATGCAGGTCATAACGGTTGTATCTTGGGTATTCCGTGGAGATATGTTGAGGAGTATTGTTACAAGAGCGGGATTTGTCAATCCATGTAATGGATAGATACTCGGGGCCCACACGGTGACATTCCATCCATAAAGCTGCAGCGTGTGACTAGGTCACGGGGATGAATATCACGGGAACGAGTGAATAAGGATTTGTTCAGAACGAGGTTGAACCAGACATAGGATGTCATTGATCAAATCTCGGAAACAATCCAGTATCGCTGACTAAGGGAATGCTATACGACGTAAGGTCCAATCGGTGTTGATATCCGGAATGCACAGGGGTCATTATGGGAATCCAGGTCCCGCTGTTGATCAATGACCATAGCCTCATCTCGGTCATGACTGGAGTGTTCTCGGACCGTATGGTAACACACTTAAGGGCTCGATGAAATTGGAGACCTTTTTCGGAACTATCGGAGTAACCAGAGAATAAAGGAAACAACATCGGAGAAGTTCCGTGTTGAACCGAAGGATTTTCGGAGTGAGCCAGAATATGTTCCGGAGCACCGGGAGAAGGAATAATATGTTTTAGTTATTAATTAATTTAATTTATAATTAAAAACATTCTATTTATAATTAAAAAGTGCTATGGGCCTTATTTATGAAAGGGAAAAAGAAAAAGAGAGAGAGAGGGAGGCGCCATGGGCCCTAGGGCCCATGAGGGGTGCGCCCCCCTCCTCCCTTGACCGACCACCTCCCCCTAGCAAGGGACTTTAGTCCCACCTTGCAATGGGAGAGGGGTTGACTCCCTCCCCTCTGCCTATATATAGATGGGTAGGGTGAACATATTTAATACACAGAAATTCGTGAGAAAATAAATATTACTCCGAATTGAGATCGGTTTTCTCCGGTCTTCTCCCCTTCCTCGTATCTTCCACGGTGGGCCCCTTGTTTGGAGCCGATAGTGGGATCGAGGCATCTATGCTACACGGAGGCCGTCATGCTGCCGAAACTCTGGTTCCGGAGGTCTACTTCCGCCACCTTCGCTGGATCGGAGATCGGAGGTCGTCATCGAGTCTCATACGTGTGCGAGCACTACGAGGTGCTACACGTGTGGCACTACCCCCATCCGGGGGCTAACACAGCCAGGGGCTGTGAAAATTGTTCGGCTACATCAACCACGTTTGCGGGAACGTTTCCCGCGCAACAGACTACACCCCGAGGTATGTTATTCCGCACTCCTTTCCGTTACGGTAATATGGCTAGCTAGATCTTGGGTTATGGGAAACGCTAGTTAGGAAAAATTTGTGTTTTCCACTGCGCACCCCCACAGTTGTATCATGATCTAGGTCTATGCTTAGTATTACTGTACGGATGGAACACATCGGGGATGTGGGCGTTGATTGTATGATTGTTACCCTCCCACGTGTAATTGTTCACATCTGCGGCATCGTTTCATGAAGCGGCCCCCGACCAACCTTACGCGTACGCTTACGCGAGACTGGTTCCACGATTGACATACAGCTTGTACCGTATAAAGTGGCTCTGGGGGGTGTCTGTCTCTCTACTTTAGCGGATGTGGCATTTGAAATGGAGGGCCCCGTGCGGGGTATAATAGAGACAATCGTATGGTTGACGTTGTGGTTGACTCGTAGGTTAAAACCAGTTTAACTATGAAAGCCCTAGCAGCCACGTAAAACTTGCAATATACAACTAGGTCGTCTAAACTTTTGTCGGGACCCGGGGTTAGTGTATGCAAGACTCGCTACAACACAATCATATGGAGAGCCAAGAACCGTACCCACTTGTCTAAGCAGACAAGGCCAAGCACAGAACATTCTCGGAAAGCATAGAACGTGAGGGGCATCCCATCCAGGCTGGATGATCAACTCAAATGGGTCCTCATCGTCCGCACACAATTCTAAATGATATGGGTGGTGAACTCCCATACTCATAGACAAGTCGCCTCAACCATACTATCGATTGTATTATAACCCTTACATAGACTTACTCCAGCCCGATCACTTAGTCGGGGTCTAGGGCGGGCTCGATCATACATCAAAGTGTGCACGAGATGGAGTCTCGAGCAATCACATCGCGATGCTCCAAGGTGCGCACATCTAAGGGCCACTTGGTGTATGAAAGAACGCCAGCCAGATCACAACTAAGGTCTCGAAAACCCATACTAAGACATGCATGTTATAAACATACACGTAGCACACATGTCTAGTATGAACAGCAGGTATCTTTGCAATTCTCTACAATGTATACATCTTTATTAATAACTCTTACAGAGTACACGCAGAGATCACAAGCATGTGATCCAACAATACAACAGACAAGCGGAAGAAAATTATGTCTGAGTACAGAAAAGTTTAACAAATGGCTTAGAGAAGCCTTATCTAAAAACAAGCCCTCCACGAGGGAACCAGTCGTCTGACTGGGACTAGACTAGCTTGATCTTCAGTCGTCCAGCTCGATGAAGAAGCCACCTTCGGGGTCAGTGGGTTCATCTAAAACATAGATTAAGCTAATGTGAGTACAAAGTCGTACTCAGCAAGACTTACATAGGAGCTATACTACTCATGCATATGTATCAAGGTAAAGGGAGGTGGGGTTTCACTTGAAGAAGTGCCAGCTTTGACTTGGCTAATCCTGAACTACGAGTACCAGACTTTGATGTAAGAAGCGTACACGAGTCCACTAGTTTCTCCAACCAATTACACCACTATGGTGCCTTCCTCGACTTCCCCACGAGAAAACACGCCATATCACTCACACTTATCTTGGTGTGTTTTAGAAGTATCCAGTTCAAATTGTCTAATAATCAAGCTAAGCTTTCCAAGCAGTCCATAACCGCGGACGCGACTATTCGATTAGTTTTGTTAACCCTGCAGGGGTGTACCGCTACACACACATGATCATCATTTACCGCCTTTGCTCTCGACACCATTCAAGGGGTGCCAGCGAGGATGCTCACCACAACTGTTACCTCATAGCTAATCTAGTCCGAGAAAGCCGCCTACTTGGGTTGGCTACCACTATCATGAACCCGACTGGCTTACCGAAGTGGACCCAAGTGATGTGTGCGTGGTGCATAAGCCGGTCCCGGATGAGCCGTTCTCTCACTTAGCAACCAGGCCACAAGCCTACCAGAACTCCGAACTATTGCGACATCTGGACATCGAAAGGGATGAGTTAGTAAGCTGAGAGGGCTCAGTGAGCCCAATGTGTGGTTGTACTCTTCATCTTGGATCACCACACAAGAACTCGGACTTAGGGCGGTGTTCAACGAGACAACCCACCGTGTACTCCTACACAACCTCTCATCGTTCACCTTGTATTAGGGTCAATTCACCAACACTTTTCTACCATCATCGTCATGATCACTACCATCCCGACTCACATAACAGTATCATCATGGTATCATACTAAGAATGCAATAAGCGATAACATTTGCAGGGGCCACATGATATCAATCAACTCCTACATTTGCTAGGATTGTCGTTTGCTTACTACTGTGATAAAATGATAGGTCATGCAACGGAATGGGTTCATCTATGCGGTAGAAACGTTATCATGGTGATCATCCTATACAATGCATAAGCGACACATGAGAGGGAAGTGGGATTTTATCGACATGATCAATGGGGGGTTTCCTTGCCTTGCTGACGAGGTTCGGGTTCGGGGTCTTCAACGAAGGGGGCAGCCTCCTGTTCTGGTTCCACCTCTACTCGACAAACAACAAACAAGGTAGCAAAGTAAATATAATGCACAATCACATGATGGAAGGTTGAAACTTGATGTATGTGCTTTGATGTGTGAGACAATTCCATTTAAATGGAGTATATTGAAAAATGAATTGCAAATTCAAACTCCAATTTGAATTCAAACTTATTCAAGTTACATGTGACATTGATTGATCAATTTGAATCATTTGGAAATGTGTATGATATGTCTCTGAAGTGTGGTTGAAAAGTAGCATAATTCCATGGTCCAAGTTGCAAAATCATTTCAATTGAATTTGAATAAATTCCAAATAAATCAAATGACATATGCTACTGGTCCCATTTTAAAATCAACTCAAACCTAGTTGAAAGTTGGATTTTTGGATAGCTTATTTTCTCCTGATCATTTTTCATATATTATTTGTCCAATTTGGAGTTAATATGAAATTTCTATGAATTTCCAAAGTTTGGGCTATTTTTTGGAATTTCTGGAATTTCTTTAATTCAATTTAATTTCTGGAAAATTCATTATTGCGTCACTGTTGCGTCAGGCTGACGTGGGGGGGGGGGGGCTGACATGTGGGCCTGGGTGTTCAGCTTCTGGGTTAATGAACCCGGCTGGGTTGACTTAACCAGTGGCTTAATTAAGCCACTGGGCCCACTTGTCATCGGCTCTGGAGGGTCATTAGGGGGTGGATTAGCGAGGGGGTTTAGGTTAACCCACCGGCGGATAAACGCCGGCGGCCTGGCCACGGCGGCGCTACACGGATCCACTGCTCCCGGCCACCATTCGATGTGCTGAGACCACGGGAACGTAGCCCGTGCTCTCGCGCGTCGTCTGGTGCACGCGGGCGACCTCGGGGGTGACCAGGGCGACGACGGTGACCTCGCCGGTGGCAACAGAAGCCCGACGGAGAGACAAACGTCGCCATGGTGCACCAAATCCAGCAGGCGTTAGCTCATTCGACGCGTGAGGCCACAGTGAAGACGACGGACAAAAAGACGAGCTCGATTGCGTAACAGGTGGTCGTCGCCATGGCTCCCGGCGGCGAGGAGCTTCGGCCCTCATGGTGGATTGTGCTAGAGAGGAGGAGGAAGACGTTCGGATGGCTCGGGTGAACCGTGAGTCCAACGGAAGAGGTGGCAATGTCGTAGGAGCTCGGGGCTGGCCGGAATTGAAGAAGTCGTGCGGCGGCTCCGGCGAGACGATGGCGAAGATTGCGACGGCCTCGGGCTCGATTAGGACGCCAGCTCCTCCAGATCGATGAAGACGACGACGCTGCGCACGGGGGACATGGTTGCTGGCCTTCTTGTCGACGTTGGCCGCGGCTTCTCGCGATGATGAACGGCGGAGGCTCTCGGATGAAATGGGGAAAACGCGTAGAGCGCGAGAGAGGCAGCGGTGAGAGGGGGAGAGTGACAAGGACATCCAGGGGCTTCTCCTGGACACACGGAAGAGGGCGGGGAAGCAGCTGCGTGGACGGGCAGCGTCGGCGGTGTCGGCATGCCCTCCAGCGAGCTGCTTGCCTCGCTGGGGGAAGACCACAAGGAGAGCCGCGGGCTTGGGCTGCTGGAACGGTAAGTTGGGCCGAGAGGCCCAGGTAGGTGGGCTCTTTTCCCCTTTTCTATTTCTTTTTTCTTTTTCCTTTCTGTAATTTGTTTTGTTTAGATAAATAAAATAGCTAAACATTTTAATAAATGCTATAACTTTTTAGATGGCCTTATAACAATATAGACTAGCCACTTATAAAGTTTGGCACTTTTTAAAATTCAAATGATTTGAATTTTAAATCAAAAAGGGGTTTTTCATTAAATCCAAGGCACTGTTTGAATATTTGAAAAATCCATGAGCATGGGGTGGTTCCCACATCACTTGATATGTGATCACACTCATTTATAAGACTTTTCAAAAATCTAACATGAATTTTTGGAGAAGATTTTTATCTGGCCTTTTGAATTAATTCATCTGGGGGGGGGTCCTTCTCCCATTTTTCTTTTGATTTTGATTTCAAAGATTTCTTTTGAAATTTTAACATGATGCAAGTGACTTAATAACCCTAGCACATTACCTAACAGAGGGTTCTGACAACTCGCCCCCACTCAACAGAATCTCGTCCCGAGATTCAGAAGTCTGCGGGAGGAAGGTGGGGTACTCGGCACTGAGACGGTCTTCTCTTTCCCACGTAGCTTCTCTCTCAGAGTGGTGTGACCATTGCACTTTCAGAAACCTAATCTTCTGACGACGAGTGACACGCTCTGCGGAATCAAGAATACGAACGGGGTATTCTCGATAAGAAAGGTCATCTTGGAGATCAAGCGTTTCATGGTCGACTTCGCGGATGGGGTCCTTGAAGCAACGCCTGAGTTGGGACACATGGAATACATCATGTACTCGGGAAAGGTGCAGGGGTAGTTCAAGTTGGTAGGAAACTTCTCCACGTTTAGCAAGAATGCGGAAAGGTCCGATGTAATGTGGGGCCAACTTGCCTTTGATACCGAAACGTTGGGTTCCCTTCAGAGGAGTAACCCGGAGGTAAGCCTTCTCATCCAGATTATAGCTCTCTTGCCTATGATGACGATCATAGTAGCTTTTCTGACGAGACTGGGCTGCTTTCAGTTGATCACGAACAATGCAAACTTGCTCTTCTGCTTCCTTGATCATATCCGGTCCAAAGAATTGTCTTTCACCGGTTTCTGACCAGTTTAAAGGTGTTCGACATCGTCGTCCATAAAGGAGTTCAAAAGGAGCCATGTTCAGACTAGATTGAAAACTATTGTTATAAGCAAATTCGGCGAATGGCAGAGATTTCTCCCAATTCTTTCCGAATGAGATAACACAAGATCTGAGCATGTCTTCAAGAATTTGGTTAACCCTTTCGACTTGACCGCTAGACTGAGGATGGAAAGCTGTACTAAAGGAGAGATGAGTTCCCATAGCATTCTGAAAGTTTCCCCAAAATCTAGAGGTGAAAAGGCTACCGCGATCAGAATTGATTTCCAAAGGAACACCATGAAGGGATACAATTCTAGAGACGTACAAGTACGCTAACTGGCTAGCATTTATAGACTCGCGAACTGGAAGGAAGTGAGCAACTTTGGAAAGCCTATCTATGACAACGAAGATGGCATTGTTTCCTTTCTGGGTTTTCGGAAAGCCGGTGATGAAGTCCATACCGACTTTGTCCCATTTCCACTCGGGAATAGAAAAAGGTTGCAGTGTACCAGCAGTTCTTTGATGTTCGGCCTTAATGCGACGACAAACATCACATTCGGCAACAAATTGAGAAACGTCTCTCTTCATCCTAGTCCACCAAAATCTCTGGCGTAGATCTCGGTACATTTTTGTGCTACCGAGATGAATCGAGAGGGGTGTGTCATGGGCCTCCTTGAGGATGACTTGCCTTAGTTCCCTATTCTTAGGTACTACCAAACTATTTTCAAAGAATACCGTTCCTTTGCTATCTATGGAGAAACACTTAGCAACTCCGCTAGCAATGTTCTCCTTGATCCGGCGAATACCTCGTGCACGCCTTTGGGCAACTATGATTTGATCCTCAAGAGTTGGTTTCGCCACCAAGGTAGAAAGATAGCCATGAGGAACAATCTCAAGATTAAGCTTGCGAAATTCCTCATGAAGAAGTGGTTGATACTGTTGCAACATGAGGTTGTTACAATACGACTTACGACTTAGTGCATCAGCCATGACGTTGGCTTTGCCTGGGGTGTAGGAAATTCCTACATCGTAATCTTTTATCAACTCAATCCAGCGTCTTTGCCTGAGATTAAGATCTGGCTGGGAGAAAATGTATTTGAGGCTTTGGTGGTCGGAATAGATTTCACAACGATTACCAAGGAGGTAATGTCGCCAAGTTGTTAGGGCATGAACTACGGCAGCGAGTTCAAGGTCATGGGTAGGATAGTTCTCTTCATGTGGCTGCAACTGGCGTGAAGCATAAGCTACCACATGTCGATCTTGCAGAAGTATGCATCCTAACCCTTGCCGTGATGCGTCACAATAGATCTCGAAATCCTTCTTGGTGTCTGGAGGTGCAAGTATGGGTGCAGAAGTCAATCTTCTTTTTAGCTCTTGAAAGCTTTCCTCTCACTTGGGAGTCCATAAGAATTTCTTATCTTTCTTGAGGAGTTCAGTTAGAGGCTTTGCAACTTTAGAAAAGTTCTCGACGAAGCAACGACAATAGCTGGCTAGGCCAAGAAAACACCTAACTTGCTTAACCGATTCAGGTGGAGTCTAGTCAAGGACGGCCTGAACTCTCTCGGGATTCATAGCAATGCCTTTTGCAGAAATCACGTGGCCTAAGTAGGTCACTTCTGGTAGCCAAAATTCACACTTGGAGAATTTAGCATGCAGGCGATGCTCTCTAAGTTTCATCAATACCAGCCTTAGGTGTTCGGCATGTTCTTCTTCGTTCTTCGAGTAGATGAGAATATCATCGAGATAAACCACAACAAATTTATCTAAGTACTCCATGAAGATCGAATTCATCATGCGTGAGAAAGTGGCGGGGGCATTGGTTAAACCAAAGGACATGACGGTGTACTCGTAAAGACCATAACGAGTAGTAAAAGCCATTTTGGGAATGTCCTCATTTCGGATTTTAATTTGATGATAGCCTAATCTCAAATCCATCTTGGAGAAGACAGAGGGTCCTGCAAGTTGATCATAAAGATCATTGATCCTGGGCAATGGGTACTTGTTCTTTATCGTCGCTAAATTTAGCGGGCGATAGTCTACGCACATCCTTTCTGTTCCATCTTTCTTCGTTACGAACAGAACGGGGCAACCCCATGGCGATGAGCTAGGGCGGATGAAGCCTTTTTCCAACAAAGCTTCCAGTTGGGTTTTAAGCTCAGCTAACTCACGTGGGGCCATTTTGTATGGGCGTCTAGAAATTGGTGCGGTCCCTGGGGCAAGATCCACTATAAACTCTACACATCTGTCGGGTGGCATGCCCGGCAGCTCTTCAGGAAAGACATCCGGGAAGTCACGAACCACCGGAATATCTTCAAGTTCGGGAAGGGGAAGTACATTCAAGGAATCCACTTGGGTTCTTGTTCTGGGTGAGGTATAGTTGACTGTTTTGCCTGAAGGGTGGGTGAGTTTCACGGATTTGCCTTTGCAATCCAGGTAGGCATTCTGTCTTGATAGCCAATCCATGCCAAGGATGACATCAATATCTGAAGACTGGAGGGCTATGAGTGAAGCAAGGAATACTAGACCCTCAATTGCAATTTGATTACCATGGCTTACTCTATTAGTTTGCCATCTTGACCCTGGAGTTTGAATAATCATGGGGGTGGACAATTCAACAAAAGATAGCTCATGACGAAGTGCATAACTTTCCGACATGAATGAATGAGATGCTCCTGGGTCGAAAAGAACGGAAGTAGGAACATAATTGACTGGGAGCGTACCAAGAATGACGTCAGTGGTGTCGTCAGTCTCTTCGGCGGCAATCTGGTTCACACGTCCACGAGTGGCGGGAGGAGCGGGTTTGGCGGTGTAGACCTTCTGGGGTGGCTTTCCACGACCATTGTTGTTGTTGCCTCCGGCACGGGGTGGAGCATTCTGATTCTGGAGCTGGTTCTGGGGACACTCACGAGAGTAGTGGCCTGCCTGACCACACTTGTAACAGGATCCAAAGATAGTGCGTGGAGCTGGGTTGTTTGGTGGAGCTGGTGGAACTGAGTTGGTGGACGAGGCGCCACATAGGATGGCCTCGGTGGGTTGTTCTGGCGGAACATACTGTTTGGGATCCAGATCTTGCGCTTCTGGGAGCCTGAACTGGATGATCCATCGTCTCTAGGGTGTTTGCGAAAGTCGTTGGGGGTGTTCATGTCCTCTGCCTTGATGGCCTTGTTGACAAGGACCTGGAAGGTGGCAAAGTCATGTAGGTTGAGCTCACGACGGAGTCCAGAATTGAGTCCGCGACGGAACCTCTCTTGCTTCTTTGCGTCGGTGGAGACTTCTTCAGTAGCATAACGAGCCAGTCGGTAGAACTCATGGCTAAACTCGTTAATAGTCCTTCTGCCTTGAGTGAGGTTGCAGAACTCCTCACGCTTGCGGTCCATAAGACCCTTGGGAATGTGGTGCTCACGGAAGGAAGTGCAGAATTCATCCCAAGATGTAGGTGGTCCAACGGGACGCATATTCAGAAAGTTCTCCCACCAAGAGCTAGCTGCACCTTCGAGGTGATAGGTGGCATAGCTGACCTTGTCGCCATTTGCAACATGGCCTGCTTGGAGCTTCCTCTAGATGCTGCGAAGCCAGTCATCGACGTCAAGGGGCTCGGTGGAGTAACTGAAAACCGGGGGATGAAGTCGCATGAAGTCGTTTAGGGACACCAACTCATTGAGCTGTTGAGTGGTGTTGCGGGCAATGACTTCCAGCAGATGGTGAGAGTCTCGGCGGTTCCTCTCAACCTCCATCAGAACCTGAGCCATCGTGGGTGGGGGTGGAAGGTTGCCTTCCTCCTGGTCATTCCCACGACCCTAGTTACGACCAATCTGGCCACGGGTTCCTTGAGACATCCTGAAGGTGAAAAACCAAAGTCAAACATAGTTGATTTGAAGAGTCTAATCAAGGTATTGAAGTTATGGAAGGATTACAGAGCAAAGGAAGTAATCATCTTGACAACATGGTGATAAAAGCATATAAGCCATATATTCACAAGCTGTCATACAAACCATACATCGTTTTAGTACAAGCACCAAGCTAATACAAACGTGATGATGATGATACATCCTTCAGAGGCACTCTGACTTCCTATACATTATTTATCTAAGCCTATGGAATCTTAGACACCTTGCATACAATATACTAAGATACTAATACATCCTCACTAAGTAAGACCACAGGCGGTCTCACTCATCTTCATCTCCATAGTAGTCCTCATAAAAGTTACCCGCATATCCCGGTAGCTGAAGGTGACCATCGGAAAACACGGAGGCCTGTGGACCCTGATATCCATTTGGGCAAGGATGGGGCCTAGGTCCAGCATAGGGTGGAAGCAAAGGACCACGGGGTGGAAAAATGCCTCCAATCTCGGGCCAAGCAACTCGAGAAGGCATCTGAGTCCTCACTGGGTAGATAGCATCATACTCAACTGATCCCACACTCACAAAGGGTGCCAAGAGTGTCAGTGCTCGATACAGACGAACACGAGTGGCGTGAAGCTCGAAACGGAGAGCGCGTGCATCACGGTCTCGATCACAAGCAAACCTAGCAGTCATTTGAAGTGCTGGATCTTCTGCAGAGTGATCTGAGTAGAGTCCGGTGTAATATCCCTCTTCTCCTGGAAGTGCAGAAGGGATATAGCGGAATGAGGTCTCTCTCAGCATAGTGTGCTTCTCTCAGGAGGGTAATGCATGAGTATGCAGCATCCTGCACAGCCATGTTCTCTGTCATGCCAATGCCATGTCCAAAGTGGATAGGCTGAGTGACTCCAACGTGGTGCGGGTAGATCCTGACAATGCAGTGGAACTGGGTCTGGTTAAAGTCAAGGAACTGCTCCTCAACGGTGTACTCAGGATACCATCGATATCCCACATAGGACATCATCTCGATCAACGTGGCGGGATGGCCACGCACACCGAGGCACCTGGTCAAACGAACAATCTGCCGAGGGGGAAGATCTGCCATCTGAAACAGAAAGAAGGAGTTTGCAAATGCATCAGATTATGAAGAAACTTGGAATGACTCGGACAGCATAACGGCTGTAATTGCAAGAAAAAGACAATTTCTTACAACATGGAAACAACACTTAGATATGATGTAAGAAATCAGGAAGCATAACCACTCTAACAAACCGATCACAACTTTCCTACGGCTACAAGGAAGAAAACAACGAGATGTTCTAATCAGACAGAGGAGAGCCTAGTCCTATGTTCCCGTAGAATAAGATGAGGGTGACTCGGAACTCAGAATGAAGGGGGTAAGGAGAAAAAAGAGGCCTTACGTTGTTCCCTTATATACCCAGAGTAACTATATAACTATAGAAGGCTAGACTCGACTTCGGCCAAGGCTGCTAGTCCTACAGTCAGTCTTGCTCTGATACCAAGTCTGTTGGGACCCAGGGTTAGCGTATGCAAGCCTCGCTACAACACAATCATATGGAGAGCCGAGAACCGTACCCACTTGTCTAAGCAGACAAGGCCAAGCACAGAACGTTCTCGGAAAGCATCGAACGTGAGGGGCATCCCATCCAGGCCGGATGATCAACTGAAATGGGTCCTCATCGTCCGCACACAAGTCTAAATGATATGGGTGGTGAACTCCCATACTCATAGACAAGTCGCCTCAACCATACTATCGATTGTATTATAACCCTTACATAGACTTACTCCAGCCCGATCACTTAGTCGGGGTCTAGGGCGGGCTCGATCATACATCAAAGTGTGCATGAGACGGAGTCTCGAGCAATCGCATCGCGATGCCCCAAGCTGCGCACATCTAAGGGCCACTTGGTGTATGAAAGACCGCCAGACAGATCACAACTAAGGTCTCGAAAACCCATACTAAGACATGCATGTTATAAACAAACACGCATCACACATGTCTAGTATGAACAGCAGGTATCATTGCAATTCTCTACAATGTATACATCTTTATTAATAACACTTACAGAGTACACACAGAGATGACAAGCATGTGATCCAACACTACAACAGACAAGCGGAAGCAAATTCTGTCTGAGTACTGACAAGTTTAACAAATGGATTAGAGAAGCCTTATCTAAAAACAAGCCCTCCACGAGGGAACCAGTCGTCTGACTGGGACTAGACTAGCTTGATCTTCAGTCGTCCAGCTCGATGAAGAAGCCACCTTCGGGGTCAGTGGGTTCATCTAAAACATAGATTAAGCAAACGTGAGTACAAAGTCGTACTCAGCAAGACTTACATAGGAGCTATACTACTCATTCATATGTATCAAGGTAAAGGGAGGTGGGGTTTCACTTGCAGAAGTGCCAGCTTTGACTTGGCTAATCCTGAACTACGAGTACCAGACTTTGATGTAAGAAGCGTACACGAGTCCACTACTTTCTCCAACCAATTACACCGCTATGGTGCCTTCCTCGACTTCCCCACGAGAAAACACGCCATAGCACTCACACTTATCTTGGTGTGTTTTAGAAGTATCCAGTTCAAATTGTCTAATAATCAAGATAAGCTTTCCAAGCAGTCCATAACCGCGGACGCGGCTATTCGAATAGTTTTGTTAACCCTGCAGGGGTGTACTGCTACACACACATGATCATCATTTACCGCCTTTGATCTCGACACCATTCAAGGGGTGCCAGCGATGATGCTCACCACAACTGTTACCTCATAGCCGATCTAGTCCCAGAAAGCCGCCTACTTGGGTTGGCTACCACTATCGTGAACCCGTCCGGTTTACCGAAGTGGACCCAAGTGATGTGTGCGTGGTGCATAAGCCGGTCTCGGATGAGCCGTTCTCTCACTTAGCAACCAGGCCACAAGCCTACCAGAACTCCGAACTATTGCGACATCTGGACATCGAAAGGGATGAGTTAGTAAGCTGAGAGGGGTCAGTGAGCCCAATGTGTGGTTGTACTCTTCATCTTGGATCACCACACAAGAACTCGGACTTAGGGCGGTGTTCAATGAGACAACCCACCGTGTACTCCTACACAGCCTCTCATCATTCACCTTGTATTAGGGTCGATTCACCAACACTTTTCTACCATCATCATCATGATCACTACCATCCCGACTCACATAACAGTATCATCATGGTATCATACTAAGCATGCAATAAGAGATAACATTTGCAGGGGCCAAATGATATCAATCAACTCCTACATTTGCTAGGATTGTGGTTTGCTTACTACTGTGACAAAAGGATAGGTCATGCAACAGAATGGGTTCATCTATGCGGTAGAAACGTTATCATGGTGATCATCCTATACAATGCATAAGCGAGACATGAGAGGTAAGTGGGATTTTATCGACATGATCAATGGGGGGTTTGCTTGCCTTGCTGACGAGGTTCGGGTTCGGGGTCTTCAACGAAGGGGGCAGCCTCCTGTTCCGGTTCCACCTCTACTCGACAAACAACAAACAAGGTAGCAAAGTAAATACAATTCACAATCACATGATGGAAGGTTGAAACTTGATGTATGTGCTTTGATGTGTGAGACAATTCCATTTAAATGGAGTATATTGAAAAATGAATTGCAAATTCAAACTCCAATTTGAATTCAAACTTAGTCAAGTTACATGTGACATTGATTGATCAATTTGAATCATTTTGAAATGTGTATGATATGCCTCTGAAGTGTGGTTGAAAAGTAGCATAATTCCATGGTCCAAGTTGCAAAATCATTTGAATTGAATTTGAATAAATTCCAAATAAATCAAATGACATATGCTACTGGTCCCATTTTAAAATCAACTCAAACATAGTTGAAAGTTGGATTTTTGGATAGCTTATTTTCTCCTGATCATTTTTCATATATTATTTGTCCAATTTGGAGTTAATATGAAATTTCTATGAATTTCCAAAGTTTGGGCTATTTTCTGGATTTTCTGGAATTTCTTTAATTCAATTTAATTTCTGGAAAATTCATTATTGCGTCACTGTTGCGTCAGGCTGACGTGGGGGGGGGCTGACATGTGGGCCAGGGTTGTCAGCCTCTGGGTTAATGAACCCGGCTGGGTTAACTTAACCAGTGGCTTAATTAAGCCACTAGTCCCACTTGTCATCGGCTCTGGAGGGTCATTAGGGGGTGGATTGGCGAGGGTGTTTCGGTTAACCCACCGGCGGCTAAACGCCGGCGGCCTGGCCACGGCGGCGCTACACATATCCACTGCTCCCGGCCACCATTCGATGTGCTGAGACCACGGGAACGTAGCCCGTGCTCTCGCGCGTCGTCTGGTGCACGCGGGCGACCTCGGGGGTGACCAGGGCGACGACGGTGACCTCGCCGGCGGAAACAGAAGCCCGGCGGAGAGACAAACGTCGCCATGGTGCACCAAATCCAGCAGATGTTAGCTCATTCGACGCGCGAGGCCACAGTGAAGACGACGGACAAAAAGACGAGCTCGATTGCGTAACAGGTGGTTGTCGCCATGGCTCCCGGCGGCGAGGAGCTTCGGCCCTCATGGTGGATTGTGCTAGAGAGGAGGAGGAAGACGTTGGGATGGCTCGGGTGAACCGTGAGCTCACCGTGAGTCCAACGGAAGCGGTGGCAAAGTCGTAGGAGCTCGGGGCTGGCCGGAATTGAAGAAGTCGTGCGGCGGCTCCGGCGAGACGATGGCGAAGATTGCGACGGCCTCGGGCTCGATTAGGACGCCAGCTCCTCCAGATCGATGAAGACGACGACGCTGCGCACGGGGGACATGGTTGCTGGCCTTCTTGTCGACGTTGGCCGCGGCTTCTCACGACGATGAACGGCGGAGGCTCTCGGATGAAATGGGGAAAACGCGTAGAGCGTGAGAGAGGCAGCGGCGAGAGGGGGAGAGTGACAAGGACGTCCAGGGGCTTCTCGTGGACACGCGGAAGAGGGCGGGGAAGCAGCTGCGTGGACGGGCGGCGTCGGCAGCGTCGGCATGCCCTCCAGCGAGCTGCTTGCCTCGCTGGGGGAAGACCACAAGGAGAGCCGCGGGCTTGGGCTGCTGGAATGGTAAGTTGGGCCGAGAGGCCCAGGTAGGTGGGCTCTTTTCCCCTTTTCTATTTCTTGTTTCTTTTTCCTTTCTGTAATTTGTTTTGTTTAGCTAAATAAAATAGCTAAAGATTTTAATAAATGCTATAACATTTTATATGGCCTTATAACAATATAGACTAGCCACTTATAAAGTTTGGCACTTTTTAAAATTCAAATGATTTAAATTTGAAATCAAAAAGGGGTTTTTCATTAAATCCAAGGCACTGTTTGAATATTTGAAAAATCCATGAGCATGGGGTGGTTCCCACATCACCTTATATGTGATCACACTCATTTATAAGACTTTTCAAAAATCTAACATGAATTTTTGGAGAAGATTTTTATCTGGCCTTTTGAATTAATTCATCTGGGGGGGTTCCTTCTCCCATTTTGCTTTTGATTTTGACTTCAAAGATTTCTTTTGAAATTTTAACATGATGCAAGTGACTTAATAACCCAAGCACATTACATAACAGAGGGTTCTGACAACTTTCTATTGCTAAGTGGGGGCTATCGTTTGTTTGATTGTGATGTAGTGATAGCTTTCCTATATGTTACTAGTAAGTAGTAAATGTCATCATGACAAAACAAACTCAAATGGAGACACTATAGACTTAGTGTTGCCATAGCTTAGACATCTTAAAACCTGCTAGTATAGGATACACGACGGTAGCATGTGATAAGATGATCCCTCAACAAAGCCAAACACAAGTATTCTACCAAAGTGTGCACCACCTGGAAGGATCTCCCATATGGCCGACATTCCGTACATATCGGGTGTCACACATATTAAACGGTGTTTGCATGAGGTTGGGTTCGGCAAGCCTAGCATATGCAGATATGGCCTTGCTGAGCAGCATATAACATGGAAGTTAATTTGGCGAGCCTAGCATATGCAGATATGGCCTCGGAATACTAGAGATCAAAAGATCGAGCATGAGTCACAATATACAGATAATGTGATCGCACAAGTTGTTTTCTACCTTTGAAACTGACCCGTCGGCCGTGTGATATTCGAGGACGGTCAGTGAATCTGGATCATGTAATCACTAAAACTTCTCAGGGATGATTGTTTTAGTGAGAGCTCGTTTATAATATGATTATATGAACTCGTTGTTGTGAACTAGTCTTAATTGTATTCCTTGCAATTATGTTTGTAGAAAATGAATCCACTAGAGCAACGTGAATTATCTTTCTTCATGGAGGGTGAAAGACTTAGAGTAGATGGGTCAAACTTTGCTGACTGGTACTCACGCCTTAGGACTTCGCTCAAAAGAGCAAACATCTTGTTCACAATAGAAATGCATGTGGAAGAACATCCGGACGACGATGTTGGCGATCAGGAGATACTTGATCATTATGCTCGCCGACAGAAGTGCTCCGTAGTAAAGAATGTCATGATTTTCAGCATGTCAGAGGATTTGGGTATTCAGTTTTAGGACACTGGCTCATATGACATGATGGACACGCTAAAGATAATGTTCTTACGTGAGTTCGGAGTTGCCAGATTTGAGTTAGAAAGCAAGTTTCTATCTACAAAGATGGAAGAACACACAAGCCTTGATGATCACTTAGATAGGATGCATGAGATGTACCTGACCCTGGTGGAGGACTACGAATATTGGACAATGAACAAAACCACCACAGAAGAGTTTGCAATAAACACGTTATTGCACTCGCTTCCTCCGAGTTATGGTGATTATGTTCATAGCTATGTCGGAAGTGGAGCTAAAATGAGTCTCCAGAACTTCATGACTAATCTCTTGGCTGCAGACATTGCTCCTATCGAGGATGCAGAAGTTGTCGATGGAGAAGGTATATACTTGATATACTTTATAAATGTTTCTTCCCCTTTATACAACACTCGCAGTTAATGAGTATCTGATACTTATTCTGTTTTATGAAAACAGGACCTGCCGTTGCATGGACGGGAAGAGGTGAAATCAAGGATTGATGGAAATCAAGTCAGTTGATGGCCAACATGGATTCCGCCGAGACATCTATCATAGGAGATACTTAGAGTATTAGATAAATCTTATGTAATCATTATAGTATGAACACTTAGTTGTGTGTCTTGCATCTCGCAAGACAAAGTTATTCATGTAATGAGACAACTCAGTTGTTCCATCTTTATGAATAAAAGTGTGCTTATACTTTGATTACGTCTTGATTTATGTTATGATAGAAAGCATTTATAATACTGCTATTATTGTCAAGTAATATTCAATGTTTAATGATAAAGTTGTCTTGATTATAACAAGTCAAAGATTTGATTGCATAAGGTGATTTCATAACTGATGAATTCATTAAATGTATGATCTGTTAAACTTTTGAGTTCATTATCGAATGAAAGTCATAACTTGATTGTGTGATATGGATTATATACACGATCTATGAACCTTTGCAATAAATATGACCAAGACAAGGTTCTAGCAAGTAGAACTTCTGCCAATTATTATACATAACTAGATGACCCGTTGCGCCAAATGGCGTAGAGTCCCAATTAAAACCATGTAATTGTAGAAACAACTTATATTTTCAAAACCCAATCATTCTTGTGGTTATACTCATTCAAATGTGAAATTGTTAACCAAACCAACAAATGATCAATTAAATCCTGAACTGCAAGTGAAATGGCAGTTTAGCAAATAAAGCAATTACCAATGCTATATAGCCAAGCATCATATCAAACGCAATCCATGGATCATATAACACAATACATAATATATATAGAAAAAACCTTGCATTTTTAGAAACCAACTATGTTATCATTATACTCTTGAAGACGTGAAAGGGAGGATAATTTTCTTCGAGACATGTCACGCCGCATGGAGCGAACGACTCATTTAAACGAGGATGTAGAATCTGATTGGATGATTCCCTTTAATAATCAAGGAGGTCCAATCTGCTTCAACAACATATATTCTATTTTGTATGATGCTCCAGTGATCCTAATAACTTGATATAAACATATTCAAGTCCTATACATCTTGTAGATAAATATCAAGTACTACAAAGCACATGGTGATTGGATAAAAATGAAAAAGCATAGCATCCATCATTACTTTGCTGGGACAACATGTCCACCAGGGCCCTTTATTCTAGAATCCTAATTCGTGAGATATATGTAATGAGTCTTCTTACATCTCCTAAATGAATGATTCTCTCGCATTTCAGCCGCTCCGCCGACTTCCGATGATCCACTACATCATCAATGTTTTGTAATTGGTTATGGTTAGATACTCTTCAAACTCCCTAATAAAAGTTGACAAATGCGTAAATAGATAAATATAGGATTATGCAAGTCTGAACATACATGTGTCAGAAAATATGTAGCACGCTCCACCGATCTTTGCAATCTTGTACACCAGTTTCGCCGTATACCTTGGACTGAAATATTAAGAGATTATAAGAACTACAACGAATATTTCTATAATCGAGCATCTTTCTATAAACGTGAATGTAAATGGTGGGGGTAAAAATGCCATCTTTCTATATTTTTTTCTCCTTCCATGCACAAAATTTATTCCAAAATCATATGTGAGCAATTCTAAAATCAAAAGAAGTTCAAATTGGTTATTTTCATGCACAGAACAGATAACATTCATGCATTTAACATTTCTGCAAAGAATTTTACTTACCTACGGAACTAATCTAATAGGTGGATGCCAATGATGTGGAAAGTCTACGGAAGTAATTATAAACAGCAGGCTGGCTAGTGAGGAATAAAATCATGAAGCAACATTCAGGTTTCAGTAGCGTGCACAGAAAGAAAGTCAGAGAGATACATCATTTCCATAAACACCATAAAACAAAAACCAGAAGACAATAGTGATAATATTCTCAGTATGAGTTGTAAGGAAACCGAAAAATGCTAATACAACAAAACCAAGTTATGCAAAGAATTTAACTTTGGCTAGTATATAAGATAGAAAAGATTGGCATATTTTATAATATACAAAGTTACATAAATAAAGCTATTATTCTCAGTATAAAGAAGTAAAGAAACTGGAGGATGATAATACACCAAAAATATGCAAAGAATTTCTTTTTGGTGGCATATGAGATAGAAAACATTAGCATTTGCAATGTACAAAGTTACATAAGTAGAGTTATACATGAACCTATGACTGCGTATTCGATACACAGAGATTGTGCTGAAGAGCGCATCAGGTGCAAAGAATTTTCTCTAGTTGCTCTAAAGAAAAAATAGATAGTGGAAAAAAATAAGAGGATTAGCATTATGGATTGGACGATTAGCATGTTTTCAGCTATTTAACCTAAAAAAATTCTGCAAAACAGATATAAACTCTAGAATATGAAAGAAAACTACTATTTTTTATATTGCAACCCAGACCATATTAAAACATGACTCCATTTCTATTCACGATGCAATACAATAGAGCATATATCTTTTTATCCACATCCAAGGTACATGAATCGAAACATAATGGGGAAAATAAAAGCGTAGCAAGGAAGGGGCATGGCCTTACCGGCGCCGTTCAAGTTGATGTTGCAGAAGCCAATATGGTGGTGCAGGGGCGTGAGCTCACCGGAGATGGCTGGTTGCACCGGTACAACACTGTCAGCTGCTCATCTCCACTGCCCTTGATGCTGCTAGTGCTTGTGAAGGCATGGGTGCTACATGAAAATTCTATAATATACAACAATACTACAATAGTTCTGATCTCTGTGTGAGAAGAAACCCAAAATGACAGGATCTGACATACGAAAATAAAAAATGCAGGATCAAAAAGGGTAAATTCAATCTAGGACATTATCATAGAGAAAACAGATGTTCTCTTCGGCGTCGAACAAATGAGATATACTAATCGTTTGATAAACTGCTACCAAAAAATAAGGGTATTTTTTTACCCCGGTAATTATAGAATGGAGTTTTACAAATCTTAACCTGAAGAGAGTGTGGGCTCCACTGATCTGCAAAGAATTTAGACCAGGAAAATAGAATTGAATCTAGTCCACATAACACAGCCTATTCTGCCACATTATCTTTGGTTCAGTCTTCTTTATTTCAACCAGTAAAGAAAATTATTCTGAATGTGAACTAAAAGCACTATCAAAATAAAATCTCAATGTTACGGTATAATAAACAATTATGAAAGAAACCAGTAGAGAAAATTCTGTCATTCAATTTTTTCCTAAATCAGGTCTCAAGAATAAAATCTTTCGCCCTGTGCGGCAACACATGTCATCAAGGAGGTCATTAACAACCGAGCAAGCCAGCATATGCATACAACAAACATTAACAAACATGAAGCAGAAAACCAGGATGAACGCACACAACAAGCAAGCAGGAGGGGTAGAGGGGGTCAAGGATTGGGAAGAATTTACCTATTTACCTTTCTAGGCATGTCGCCATACACGCCATAGCTAAATACGTCCACATGGATTGCAACACCTCCCATAGCCACTGGGGTACCCAAAAAACATGTCCAACATAGTTAGCATCAATTAGCAGGGGCTAAAATAAGAATGCAGACCACACATAGATAAGCATGCATCAGTTAGCATCAATTCGCTGCTTAGGTTATAGCATTATCTGATTTCAGAATAAATCATATGAGCAACTACATATTGATTCCATAAGGCGAAGAATAATTTTGAAGCTACAAAATATACAAACACAATAAGAAGCCCATAAGAGTAGGTTTCACCTGAATACATAAAAGAAACGAATAACTATTACAAAGTATGTGCAAACACAAGATATTTAAATATGGTATAAAGCTTTTGTCGGGACTCTTTCACAATTCAATTAGGTACCACATCCATACACCTCTTATCTATAAACCGAAGTGCAAAGCTAATAACATTGCATTGAATGATCTTTGAGGCTCTATAATTTAATATTGTGTGCTTTATAAAAGAAAAGGGCTTACTGTAGAGGTGGTGCCAGATTCTGATTTCTTTGTCCTCATCAATATGAAGATGAAAATTGTTGAGAGAAGGAAAGAATTCCCCTGCACGGTGCCACGGTCCCATATACTCTTCAGTATGGATTTATCAACCTCCCTTGAAAATCCTTTAAACTCAGCTGCTTCTTGTAAAATAAAAAATGCTTGTGGTCATTGATTCATATTTTGCCAATATAGTTCGCGAACAAATTTAAATGGAAAATACAATAATCTATAAATCAAAAAATTATTGACTGAGATAAACTTGTTCTGTTCATTCTTAATTTTTTCGAGGAATTTCAAAATAGCGGCAAAAGTTGGAACAAAGGGATAAGTTTGGACTCTATAGATTACCTACAACTAAATGCCCATTTGTATTTAATGTTGCTGTCATTGGTATGGATGAGGCGTCATGATCATCTTCATTGGATTTTCCTGAATTATCTCCCTGATGGTCAACATATCCCAGCTCCATTATGCCATGATTCAGCTTTAGCCTGTCAACTTTTTCCAACACAAGTGGATGACCCTGAAATGGATAATGTAAAAAATATACTTTTATGGTGTTAGATGTTGGAAAAATCAGTTATTAAATAGCACATAGAAAGGGCCAGCATGTGAATATTATGTTAGAGAAGATATGTGGTCAACAATTTTGCATGGCTTGTTTCAAGCGAGCATATGTCTCCATAGGGTAGTTTTGAGTGTTGGGCGCATGCCTAGTATATACAATTTCATTATAAAGCAGGTATAAACTGGTTTGAGAGTAGAACGAAGACAAATAAAGGGAATAAGAAGGACTCTAACTTCCAGAAAAGTTTTTCTATGCATTTTCCTTTTCACAAAGGAAACTCTCTTTTCATTTAATGGTTTGGAAAGTACAGCATCCATAAATAAGTAATAGCAATAACATAGATAGACATCATTTTTAAAAACAGACAAGATTCGATGTACGCAACTTTATTTTTAAGACGACACAGTATACATAAATGAGTAGCTACAGCTTTGTCATAGCTTCTCCCACTAATGTGCAAACAAAGAAGAATGAAGCAAGCGGGGAATTAAAACTAATATGAAGTGGGGGCGGAGAAGCCGGGGCTGGAGGAGATGATGGGCAGCAGCGACAGTCGCTGGTCCATGTGCGAATGAGGAAGCAGGGCAGGGGAAATGGGGTGTGCCTAATTGATAAAGATTCATAAGAAGTACCACAAGTAACCAGTTGATCATTTCCAAATAAATTGCTGCTACAATTTGTTGAAGCTAAGGGAAATCAAAACACCATCAGGTCTCCCTTTTAAGAAAGATTAGATAGATTACACCATCAGGTCTCCATTTTTAAGAAAGATTAGATAGATACCAGAGCAACAATCGTGTCATTTCTCTCCTTTAGTTACATAGGTAAATCAACAACGACACTGAAAAATGTATCAAATAAATAGTAAGTGAACTCTTTCTTTTTTGCAGCGATAGAGAGTGAAAAATTAACTAAATTGCAGTAGAAATGCAACTGCATGAATATGAGCATAAGTTAGCATACTCGGGGTGATTGTGCTGAACATAATATTGAAGCACTCAGCCATATGCATCAAACCTATGTAAGATCAATTAATTTCTACTAAGCTACATTAAGAATGGATTTATCGGCACATACACTGAAGCAGTGCCACCAAACTTAAGAACAAAAATTTGTGTTAGATGCTTCTTGCTGATACAGAAAAGGCAAACATGTAGTATATGTAAATTGCATTTTATTTCTAATCTATCACTTCCACAAATTATTGGTTGGCTTATAGATCATCTCCAGGCTGTGGCTCCATGTTCCTGTAATTTCTTTGAAGATTTATCACACCAAAACATAAAAGCTGTAGCTCCATATTTCAGCAATTTCTTTGAAGATTTATCAAAGCAAACATAGAGAGCAGCATCATTACATGTGGAAATTATCATACTGAATATAAGAGTATACCATACACTTTCTTGATCCTATTCCAGACCCCGTGTCCTTGGAATCCCCACAACCACTGTAGTAGCCCCTCATATGGGTTTCGGCACAATGGTCAAGATAATTTCCCAAAATCAATCCTTTCTCAATAATCACTACACTACAGTAGTACTATTATGTACACATGAATGGGATTAAATCCATCAGTACATCATGTATCCAACATGAATGGGATAAAATCCATCAGTGCACTTCAGTAGTGAATATTTAAACAAAATAGAAAGCACTCACCAAATTGTAAGCTTCTTTGCATCATGTAAGGAGAACCGGAGAAGGAGACCTAATGGTCGTTGCTCCTAGCCTGTAGGACGAGCCCAGCAAAGAGTACATCCACGCATTCACGCCTTGGATCCCTAGGTTATACATCCATGACCAAGATGTTGTTAAAATGGATAAACTGCTGATCCCCTAAAGATGTATTTTCTATCACAAAACTTAAACATGAGATGTTTCAGCACACAAACTGACACAGATTCATATAGTCAACCCACGATCTGTCAGCAAATTACATTACGCACTAAATTTATTTATTATGGTAGATCAATAAAAAGATCACAGAGCACATCTCCTTAGTTTGTCCAATAATGCAGTAGCAATTCAAGCTCTTATATAAGTTGGAGTAGTAGAGTTAAAATATATTTACACAAAATTTGACTCAACAAATCATGAAGACCAAAAGTAAATGATCTAGTACCTCAACAATCAGTTTATTAATTAGACCACAAATAGATATATACCTTTATAGGCATGTGAAATAGAAAATATATAACTGGATAAAAATCCCTCACTGAGGCAAATACCTTACAAAACATACCACTGGAAGGCTCACCTTTATGTTGAGGAGGCAGTGGTGTGGTAGAAAGCCAAGCAAAGGCCTAGTTGTTCTTTTCCCCCACATCCTTCCTCACTCGCCCCTGCTCCTCCACAGCCACCATCAAGACCACCCCAACCCTGCTCTCCTATGGCAGATCTGAAGAGGAGAAAAAAGTGGAGAGAAGATTAGAGGAGGAAGCAGCAATAAGAAAGAGAAAGGATTATGAAAAGAGGAAAAAATAGAGGAGAGACCTTAGAAAGGTCGCGATGCCAGAAGCGGCAACCGAGGATGATAATGGATGAGGAGATGTACCAATGAGACAGAGAGACGCCCCAGCCGCCTGACCTCTTGCGCCTCCCACTCTTTACCTATATCGGAGCTCGGCGGTGGCGGAAGGAGGAGCTCGAGGCAGCGGTCAGGGCCTCCCTACTCCCCTTCCTTCTCTCCATCCCTCTCACCTTCTCTTTGTCCTGGGGGCGCCGAAGCCACCATGGGAGGGGAGGAGGCAGGAGGTGCGGCGGCTGGGGCGAGGGGAGGAGACCGGGAGTCCAGCGGCTGGGGCGAGGATAGGATGGAGGTGGCGCACAGGAACGGGGGCGAGAGAGGAGGCTCGGTTAGGTCACGACGCGGGATAGGTTTCCTGTGCAGGGGGATATGTATATGCAGCATTCAACGGCGCAGAACGAGCGGGAGGCAAATCCGACGGCCAACGATGGTTGCCCCCGGAGGAGCGCTGAGAGGCCTCCCGGGCTAGGGTCTTTTAAGAGTTAAATTGATGTACTAAATGGGCACATGAGTTATCATTAAATATTTCATATAATTAATTGAAAGCTTGTATTCAATTGAGATCATAAAACTGAGATTCAGAGGAATCACAGTGTGAAGAAAGAATATAAGGATACAAATAACTAAGCTATGATCTGAGTGATAAGTATTAAAGTTGACATAATGGAAGACTTGTGGAAGTTGTACCGCAAATTACGATGGAAGTTTAAAGTGCTAGACTACTTAAACCATTCGTAGTCATACTAAAATGTACTATGGTATAAACATTCTTTCCCCTTGCACTAAAATTATTAACGAACAAGGTTGTTTAATTTATTAAGTTAAAACACCCACTTCATGAATAGGAAACCATCCTGAATCTAATGAGACAAGATAGCTCCATAATTGATGGTGTTATAAGGTTTCTTAAAGAAAGAATTTCTTTGTGATAAAGCTACAAGCAATTGAAATTACATATTCTCCCCGAATAGCAAAATTTGTGTTGCTTGATTGGTAGTGCGAGAAGAAGTCTCTACACGGATCCACTGGGAGATAATGGAAACTTTGACCAAGGTATTGGACCTTGCCTTCAGAATATCAGAGTATTGCAACGGAAGCGTGTTCCGTTGTAACAACACTGTATAAGGAAGGGTATGCCATAGATGATTGATCTTGGTATATGAGTTGAAGCCATTGTTAAATTTAGAAGGTTGTCATGAATACGTTCTGTACAGAACAATAATCATGAGTCTTCTTAATGAAACAAAAGGAATAAAACTGCTTGAAATACAAAGGTATGATGGTAACCTAGAACACGAGGAGAAATGAAATAATATTGAGTTACATAAAGGATGGCTCATGTCTAGTGAAATAAATCGGTTATTTTATATTCCCGATAAACTGGAGAGTTATTGAGAATAATGTAGCAGGCATAAGGCATTATTTGGCTCATAAAACTGCTATGAACAAAGTTCAATATTGATTGACTACGAAAACTTAGGAATGCTTTAATCAATATTTCATTTACACTACAGTGGACCATACCTAGAATTGCGTCTCGTTCAAACTTAGGATTTGAAAGTGAATTGCAACAGGCATGACAAAATTTTATTTCGTTAAAGGATGGACTATATTACCTAAAGACAGGAAACCCTCAACCCTGATTTGATCAAGTGATTTTGTGATAAACAAAATATTGAGTAGACCTGTAGTTTCATGAAACTGAATGGGAGCTTCGGAGACTTCCAAGAAACTTGGAACGCAGAGGGCATTTTCTGAGTGGGAGCTTCGGAGACTTCCAAGAAACTTGGAATGCAGAGGGAATTTTCTGAGTGGGAGCTTTGAGAGAATTATTGTTATGTAAGACATAAGAATAAAGATGTTAACTTGATGAAAGCTAAACCACAAATATATGAGTATATGATAGATATATTTGAGTGGGATCATGATCACTGTCCCAAACATATATGCATTGATATGTGTGAAGAATGATCTCATATATATATATATATATATGGATATGCATTGATTGTGTACATAGAGAATCGTCTTATATACACATATGCATTATGATATATATATAGGGCGTAAGGCAAATAAAACACAAGATTACAAGAATCTTCTTTTATGTGAAGTACTAACACGTTACACGTTGAAATCTATAAGAATAGATTAAGAAACGGCTAATGAACCAAAGAAAAGTTGGAATAATCTTCTAGACAAGAAACAGGTTCTTGTAGCTATAAATTATATAACGGATGAAATCCAAATATCACAAGCAATGTCTTGATGGAAGAATAGAGATGCACCATGTACTAGGACATGTGATCTCATATGTACTTTGACATATGATTCTACCATATAACATGCATTATGAATCCAACAACAGAATGACTCAAAAGTTCTTGGAAGAAGAACATATTCCGATGTGCTTTAGGAGTAAAACACAGAATATGAATAAAGTCCATTAATTCTGTATATGAGGAATACTGAGGACTATGCTCTAAAATATAGAAAGGATAATAGACTTGAATGTAATGCAAGATTACAATTGCAAGCCATATTATGAGTCTATATGGAATTAGAGACATCACCGAAGATATGAAAGAAATGTGAGCAAGATTCACGACACTACAAACATAATACTACTTAAGGAAAGTAAACGTATGGATAAAATTTTGGCGTAAGAAGTTTGGACTTCTGGCTCAGTGTATTTCCCAATATATGTGACGCTGGATAAGTCTTCTGAAGACTGAACCAAAGGATCGCTAAAGGATACCGTGAAATAATAGTCTCACTCTCCCGCGAAACTTAAATCCAACCATTATATGATAATGAGTGGCATGTCAAACAAGTTGACCTATGCCAGTTGCATAGGAAACATACAAATCTGAATTGGTGCAGTTTCGTTGACGAAACCTCTTCCATGAGCATGCATGATATATGAACACTTATGTGATAAGATGGTTATGATCGGGAAAATGCGGCTAGATTATTAGCACTCTAGTGCAAGTGGGAGACTGTTGGATATATGCTCTAGAGGCAAATAATATATGATTATTCCAATATATCTAAGCAAGTTCATAACCAGTTTCATACCGTGCTAGAAGTGTATCAGTGAAACAATGATACAGGTGTGGTATAAAAAACCCCAGAGTTCCTAGTTAGCCTCTATATCAATAACTAGTTCATGGTCAACATGATGGTCATGGTTTCGCGATCATGGACAATTAAGTCTCTTGACTATGAGGTCACCTCACTGGATGAGTGACGTGATGAACATTACCCAAAGCTAGAATTACAGCATGATCAATCTTATGAAGGTTCAGTTTTTTAATTACAGAAGGTAGTAGAACGTTCCTTTCACCGTGAGTACGTGCATAATTGCTATCTACTCGGATGCTTTGACTTACATCGCACCACCTGACTGAAATATGCGGGTCATAACGGTTGTATCTTGTGTATTCCATGGAGATATGTTGAGGAGTATTGTTACAAGAGCGGGATTTGGCAATCCATGTAATGGATAGATACTCGGGGCCCACTCGGTGAGATTCCATCCATAAATCTGAAGCTTGTGACTAGGTCACGGGGATGAATATCACGGGAACGAGTGAATAAGGATTTGTTCAGAACGAGGTTGAACCAGACATAGGATGTCATTGATTGAATCTCGGAAACAACCTAGTATCACTGACAAAGGGAATGCTATACGACGTAAGGTCCAATCGGTGTTGATATCCGGAATGCACAGGGGTCATTATGGGCATCCAGGTCCCGCTAATGATCATTGACCGTAGCCTCATCTCGGTCATGACTGGAGTGTTCACGGACCGTAGGGTAACACACTTAAGGGCTCGATGAAATCGGAGACCTTTTTCTTAACTATCGGAGCAACCAGAGAATAAAAGAAACAACATCGGGGAAGTTTCGTGTTGAACCGAAGGAGTTTCGAAGTGAGCCGAAATGTGTTCCAGAGCACCGGGAGAAGGAATAATATGTTTAAGTTATTAATTAATTTAATTAATAATTAAAAACATTTTATTTATAATTAAAAAGTTCTATGGGCCTTATTTATGAAAGAGGCCCATTAGGGAAAATAAAGGGAAAAAGAAAAAGAGAGAGAGAGGGAGGCGCCATGGGCCCTAGAACCCATGAGGGGTGCGCCCCCCCCCCTCCTCCCTTGGCCGGCCACCTCCCCCTAGCAAGGGAACTTAGTCCCTCCTTGCTAGGGGAGAGGGGTTGACTCCCTCCCCTCTGCCTATATATAGATGGGTAGGGTGCACATATTTAATACACAGAAATTCGTGAGAAAATAAATATTACTCCGAATTGAGATCGGTTTTCTCCGGTCTTCTCCCCTTCCTAGTCTCTTCCACGATGGGCCCCCCTTGTTTGGGTCCTATAGTGGGATCGAGGCATCTCTGCTTCACGGAGGTCGTCGTGCTGCCGAAACTCTGGTTCCGGAGGTCTACTTCCGCCACCTTCACTAGATCGGAGATCGGAGGTCGTCATCGAGTCTCATACGTGTGCGAGTACTACGAGGTGCTACACGTGTGGCACTACACCCATCCGGGTGCTAACACAACCAGGGATCTGTGAAACTTGTTCGGCTACATCAACCATGTTTGCGGGAACATTTCCCGCGCAACGGACTACAGCCCGAGGTATGTTATTCCGCACTCCTTTCCGTTATGGTAATACGGCTAGCTAGATCTTGGGTTATGGGAAACGCTAGTTAGGAAAAAATTGTGTTTTCCGCTGCGCACCCCCACAGCGTTAGGGGGACCCGATTCCCTGTGTCCCCGTTTCCCGGAAACTCCCATTCCCCGAAAAGTTGTGTCCGGAATCGGGACTAGAGTTCCCGGAAAATCCTCCTCCTCCTTGGAGCCTGGGTACCGGATGCTTCTATCGACCCGTCAAAGACACGGGTCAGATTGTGCTATGCTTTCAAGAGGCGGCGAGGCTTGTCCCGCGGTCACATCCCGGATGGCATGCCTTGCGCCCCTCTTGTAAGAAAACAATCACAAAACCTTTTCGCGAATTCACAACATTCACACGAAGAAGACCCGACATAAATCTAAGAAGCTGATGCTTCAAGATATCTCGCGGCTCGCCTCGCGGGGGACGATTGCCAAGTACATTATTACAACTCACGAAGTTCATATCGACAAAGGTAAAACAAGGTAACATGCGGTTACAAGGGGTCATTTCCTCCTAGCCATCGTGGTGCTAATATTCTCGGCATGATTACGACACTTCTCCTCCATGCGCTTCTGTTCCGCTGGGTCCGGGATGCTCATGTACATGGTGTTCAGGTCCAGGACCGAGTTGTGGAATTTCATCCTTGCGAGCGCCCACCTGCAGATCTCTAAGCATACGTATTTCACGATCTGGGCCGCTCGCTCTGTGTGCCCCACCTGGTACTTATCCATCACATCCGCTGAACTCAAGAAGAAAGCCATGAGTCCCTCGATTCCGTGATCCTGCGGGTCCTCCGGAAGACGAACATGGGGTAGCTGCATCTCGTTCAGCACTATGGCAAAGCTGGTTGCCACACCCCGGATGGACTTCAGCCCCTCGCTATTTGTCGCTCTGTGTCGCGCGTACTCATCCTTCAGGTTGGCATAAGCCCTGCCCGCGGCGTCCAGATCCTTCTGGGTACGTGCGGCCTCCGCACGGGTGACGGTCGCCGCCTTCTCTGTTTCGGAAAGGATGGCCTCCAACTTCCGGATGTGAGCCTCCCTCTCGATCATGATCTGCTTAAGCCATCACACCCCCTTGCAACTAGCGCACCACCTCCACGTGCGCACTCTGCACGGCTTCTAGCTCCTTCTTGTGCAATTCCACCAGGTGGCGGCGCGCTTCGGCAACCACGGCCTCTAGCGCATCCTCATGACGTTTGAGGGATTGTATTTCCTCCGCAATGTCTTCAGCTTGCTTGGCTTAGCCTTGGCTCACCTTGTGGAGGTCTGTCCAGACATGTAGCCTCTCCGCTTCTTCGCTTGCTTGCGCCGTGTGTGTCTTACACCCCTGAAATCGGACCGTGTATAGTAATCATACACACAAGGTACACGGCCGAGATCAAGGACTCACGACATGATATCACAACACAACTCTAACAATAAAAATAACACAAGCTCTATAATACAAGACAGGGGCCACGAGGGCTCGAATACAACAACTCGAGAGCACAAAGTTAGCGGATGTAATAGTATCTGAGTATAGACACAAGAATACAATTTTTCCTTAATAAGGCTAGCACAAACACTACTCGACGATCGAAAAGGCGAGGCCTCCTGCCTGGGAACCTCCAAACTACTCCTGGCCATCGGGGGAACTTGACGTAGTAGTAAGCACCGGGGGTCTTCCTCTCCTGGACTCCAAGGCTCCAAGGTCTGATTGCAGCAACCGTGTATATAAAACAAAGGGGGGAAATAAAGCAAGGGTGAGTATATAGCGTACTCAGCAAGACTTAAACCCAGGCTACTAAGCATTTATGCACTGGTATAAAGATGGAAGAAGAGGATGTATAGTGTACTGTAAGACAGAAATACCAGGGTAAGGCGGAATACGCTAGGCCTATCGAAGACTAGCATCTTCAAACGAGCTTGCATCAGTAGAAGAGAACATCCAACAGTTATAACAACTTGAATGTAATAACAATGCAACATAAGTTGATGCAGCATTGAATAATAGTAAGTTGTAATAATTATCAATGCTCTCGAGATTCCTTCCTCGATTTCCCTGCAAGGAAGACATCCGTGAACAACCGTTTACTTTTAATAGTTTGTAGTAGTAGGATCTGGCTTCAGCATAAAGCATCCTGTTACCATGGACACAGCTATTCGAATAGATTTCATCCTTGCAGGGGCTGCACTACTGTTACCCTACACACTCGAATCTCCAGGGTGGCACACACCTTCACTACTGGAAATGCTCAGTTTGCCATGTGTCATGCCCTTTGCCGTCTGCATTTCATCGGGGCGGATGGCAAATAGGTGGTGTGCCGTCTGCAACCCTAAATGCAGACGGCAAAAGTATGACGTATGGCAAACAGGCTGGATGCCGTCTGCTTCGCCTAGGCGGACGGCAAAGAAACCTTTGCCGTCTGTGCACATACGGCAAAGAGCCCGGTGGCCCCACCCATCCCACTCCTCGGATGGCAGTTAACGGCCCGGGGGTTTGCCGTCTGCCCCCGGATGGCAAAAATACTTTTGCCGTCAGGGGGCAGACGGCAAACCCCCGGGGCGTTAACTTCCCGTGAGGCCTCATCTCTTTCCCTCACTTCATCCACTTCTCCTTGCGCCGCCTCTCTCCTCTCGCCCCACGCCGTTGCCGCACCGTCCCTGTCCCCGCCGCCCACGGCCGCCCACCACCGGTGATCCTCGCCGCCAGCCCCTCTCCTCCTCCCTCCTCTCTCTCCTCTCCTCCTCTCCCCCCTCTCCCCCTCTAACATTTGCTGCTGCGCTGGGATTCGCAGAGCACCGCCGCCGCTGGTGAAGACGCCACCCTCGACGCCGGTGCCACCCCGCACCGGCAGCCGTCCTCGTCGCCGGCGCCACCTACCCCACCGCCGCCGGTGAGCCCGAGATCCCCGACCCTCTATTTTTTTATTTTTTCTAGGTATTATTAGTATTAGATTTATCTATTATTAGTATTAGTATTAGTATTGTTAGGTTTTTCTGTTTTTTAGTTAGTATTAGGTTTTTTGTTGTTTACTTAGTATTACTATTAGTATTAGGTTTTTCTGTTATTAGTATTAGTATTAGTATTAGTATTGTTAGGTTTTTCTGTTTTTTAGTTAGTATTAGGTTTTTTGTTGTTTACTTAGTATTACTATTAGTATTAGGTTTTTCTGTTATTAGTATTAGTATTAGCATTTAGTTAGTCTTTTGTAGTTTTAGAAAAGAAAAATAATTAGAAGAAGGAAAAGAATTAGAAAAAAATAATTAGAAGAGGAGAAGGAATAAGAAGAAGAATAGAACAAGAAGAAGATGAAAAAGAAGAAGATGAGAAATAGAAGAAGAAGAAGAAGAAAAAGAAGATGAGGAGAAAGAAGAAGATGAAGAAGAAAGGAAGAAGAAGAAAAATAGGAGAAACAAAAGAAGAAGAAGAAGAATAAGAATAAGAAGAAGAAGAATAAGAGAACTAGAATAAAAAAAGGATAGGAGAAAGAAGAATAGGAAAAATATGAAGATTTAGAAAAGGAAAAGAAATAGATGAAGAAAAATAAAAATAAAAGAAATAGAATAAAAAGAAGAAGAAGAAGAAGAGGAAGAGATGAAGAGGAGAAAGAAGAAGAGTTTGTAGTATTGTAATTAGTTAGTGTATATATTGTAGTATTATGGTTAGTTAAATTTAGTATTTGTTAGGAAAAATAAAATGTTAATGATCCCTCCCCTCGCCTATCACTAACGTATCCCTTACCGGACCCATCCTCGCAGATCCTCACCGGTGACCCTAGCCTCTCCTCGGCCCTCTCTCTCGTCACCGAAGGCAGCAGGTAGCTAGATATCTTCTTCCCCCTTCATTTTCTTTGTTCCGGCCTTCGTGTCGATGACACTAGTAGCTAGGTAAATACAGTCGCGTAACCAGTATGCGTCTCCCGTTCGAAAGGGTTATAGTTATAAATATGCATTAATTTGCATATTTATAATAGTGATTCTTTTGAATTGTCCAACATGATCCATGGACAGCCCAAGTATGTATGTAGATTGGGTCGGTTTCCCATGCTTTGGTCCCGATCCGACGCGGTATTTCGTCGGCGCCTCCCTGTTGTTCTCCGGATACACAACCTCTCGGCTTGTTGTCGAGACGTGTATTAGGAGAACAGCGGGGAGGTGCTGCCGAAATACCGCGTCGGATCGGGACCAAAGCATGGGAACCGACCCAATCTACATACATACTCGGGTGGGATTAGGACCTATCTTTACCTATTAGTGTGTAGGTTAATTGCATATGCCATAGCTATGTATGATAAAAGCAATAAAAAGTGGACGTAATAAAATGGTATATTTGTTGTTTAGTAGCTAGCTGTAGCGACAAGATGAGCGATGATCGTGCGTGGATGTACACTGGTCTCCCTAATCAGAAAGAGATCAGCAATGAATTGGCAATGAAAACAAAGGAGTTTCTGAGAGCGGCGTTTGCAAATGGGCAGAGAAAAACCTGGTGCCCCTGCGTTAGGTGCGACAATTATAAATAGGCGACAGAGGTGGATATGCGTAAACACTTGCAGAAGTGGGGTTATAAGCCTGGTTATACGGTGTGGAGCTTCCATGGCGAGTCTGGCGGACGACAGAGAGAGGAGGTGGTCCGTCAGCGCACGGATGAGTACGGAACCGGGATCGAAGACATGGTGCAGGACTTTGACGATGCGCGGGATGAGGACGATGAGATGGAGGAATCTGCGAAGGCCTTCTATGAGATGTTGGAGTCTTCGAAACGTCCGTTGCACGCTCACACTGAGCTTTGTCAGCTCGATGCCATCGCACAGTTGATGGCTTTGAAGGCACAATTCAACTTGGGCACAGATTGCTACAATGCGATCACGACCCTAATTGGGCGGTTTCTACCAAAAGATCATGTTATGCCTGCAAACCTGTACCAATCGGATAAAATCCTCAAGGTACTTAAGATGCCCTATGAGCAGATACATGCTTGTGAAAATGGATGTGCTTTATTTAGGAAAGAGTATGCGGACGAAGACTATTGTCCCAAATGCAAGTCATCCAGGTATGTTGTGGTAGACAATGGTCAAGGTGAGAAGACGCAGACCAAAATACCCGTAAATGTTCTTAGGTATCTTCGAGTGATACCAAGAATTCAACGCCTTTACATGATGGAAGAGACAGCCAGATAGATGACATGGCACAAACATGGGAAGAGAACATAATTTGATGCAGATGGGAAGCCGATGTTGACTCACCCATCGGATGGTTCAGCATGGAAGCACTTTGATGAAAAACATTCGGAAAAGCTAAGGAGCCAAGGCATTGCCGAATCGCCGTCGGCACAGATGGGTTCAATCCTTTTGGTCTAATGGCAGCCTCATACAGTTGTTTGCCTGTATTTGTCATGCCACTCAATCTCCCCCCCTCAGAGATTATGAAAAGGAAGAACATTTTCCTGACGTTGATAATACCAGGGCCCAAATATCCGGGGAAGAATATGGATGTGTACATGCAACCGCTTAAGGAGGAATTGCAACAAGGTTGTTAGGGAATGCCCCACCGAGGCTATCTGACACGACGTAGTCCTACCTAGGCTCATCAGAGAGGTACCCACCGGTCTAAAGTCCTAAGCGCTCGAGGGTCTTGGGCCATCGCCCCTCGCCCTCTGGGTCGTTGTGTAGAGAGTGAATTCCACGCAACACCTTTGGGATGCGGATTCGATTGTGCCACAATGCTGAACTGGACGTCTTTCGGAGCTGTCGATAGAATGTACGCCGCGGAGGGCCCACACTGTAATCCCACGTGGAGGTAGCGTGTATAGGGCACGTCGACCCACTCAAGTCATCCACCTGACCCATTTGAGCATTTTTGTTATCTCGCGGGTCAACCTTTATCGTTTTCCCGACTTACTAACACAACAGACAACGAACAACAGCCAGGACCACCGCTCACCGAGGCCCACCCTGTCGTCCCGTCAAAGCACGTGGTTACCAACAAGGTGAACCGTCTCCTAACCTTATCTCGTGTGTGCTCCTGGAGGAGCTCGATTTTCATGGTTTGGTAACTCTCGCCGACAACGATCAGGGTCCAAGCCCACCGTACACCGGTAGCCCTCCCTGTCGTCCTGTCGCAATACCTCTCGCGGGCACCGTTTGGTCACCCGACTACTTACCTTTAAGAACAACAACGGTTCAGGACCCTAGGGCGGCTATACAGAGTCAGCAATTAGTGGAGTACGGGGATTAGTCCTCGATATCTCACACCTGATGTGGCTCGGTAGAGCCATGGTAGGGGCGTTTAGGGGTGTCCACTCGACAGCGTTGTAGTCGCAGTAAAGTAAAGTTGTATCCGCATTCACTCCCCAGAGTGATCATAACCCGCTACCTAAACCTAGTTAACTAACAAAGCGCAGGGCTAATTGCTGAATATAATATATATTTATATTAGGCAACATAGGATTTCGGAAGGTACATCAAGGGGCGACAAAAATAGGCTATGCAATTGAATAGGAATGTAACGTAGCAGCAGCAATGCCTAGTGCAATAGATAAATATAGATAGATAGGTGATATCTGGGAGAGGTGAAGGGGCACTGCTTGCCTGGAAGCTCGGTAGCAAGGGACTGCTTGTCGCGTAGTAGTCGTACTTAGTAGAGGTGTAGTTGGCGGCAGTCTCAGGGTCTACCGGAGAATAAGGGGGGAGAAATAGTAAATATAGATCAATCATACGCGAACAGATGCATGGCATGACAGATGCAATGTTAACGGTGTTCTAACGTAGTACTAGGTGTATTGCTCGGAGTAGGAAATCATCCGAGGATGATATACCGACTCTGGGTATTTATCGGATAAGCATTCCGCAGGGCGAATGTCTTAGGTTCGGTATTCTAGAGGGGGTGGTAGGTATATGGGTAGCGTATCCGTACTCGTTGTATTTTTCTGATCAACTTCATATATAAATTATTTTCATCGGAGTTACAGTTTAAAAGATATTGAATTTCAAAGTTTAAATCAATTTAAAAGAAATTTTGGATTTTCTTTTATTATTAAATAGAAAAATTATCCATAAGTCTATCCAAAGCAGTGAACTGACAAAGGGGGCTCACCTTTCATAGACAGTGGCTTAATCGAGTGAATTAAGTTAATTAAAGTGGTTAATTAGCAGCTGAACCCCACATGTCATAGACAGTGATTATTAATAAAACATCTTTAATCAATTTTAATTAACCATGGGGTGGGGTTCGCATGTCAGAGACTGGGGTTTCCCAGTCAGCATAGTTGACTGGTCAACCCAGTCAACTGGACCACGGGGGACCATTGAAAGTGACCCAAGGGGTTGCCCTCGCGGTGCCACGTCGGCGGTGGCCGACGGCGAATCGCCGGCGAGCAATCTCGCGGCGACGCGGCCCTACATCCGTCAGAAATCGGCCACAGGGTTCCGTTTGGAGCGCAACTGGTCGCATTCGAACGAGAGGACGGCGATACGTCGATTGGTGGCGGTGGCGGCGTCTGGTGTGGCCGGAGTCGACGACGGCAACGAGATTGGCGGCTGTCGGAGCACGGGTTCGTCGACGGCGAAGATTCTGAGCATGGGAGGCGGTGTGGATGGTTGCGTTCGTACGCGGAGGGTACCGCACGTCTAACGTTGGTGGTGTCGGGGCTTGGATTTGACTGGAACGGCGCCGGCAACGAGCGGGGCGGCGACTAGAAAATGGCGAAGGTGACGCCGACGATGGAGTGCATGATTTCGAGCGTACTCGCATGCGTTTGACTCATGTGCGTGTGTGGAGTGCAATGGCACAAGTGGCGTGCCAAATGCACGCTCCGGGCCACTGGCGTGAGCTCGCCGGCGGCGACGAGCTCATGGCTCTAATGGTGACGGCGTCTACATCGGAGGGGAAACCAAGGGGAGGGTTGGGGACGGTGGCCGTGCTCACAGTGAGTTTGTAGCCGTGCAAAGTGGGCTCGGGGGAGGCTCGATGATGGCGGAATTCTTTTGCGACGAAGACGGAGGCGGTATGGGGAACGATGACGATGTCCTGCGTGTGGTGGCCCGCGGCTCGATTCCTCGCTGTAGTTGACGTAGTTGACGACGGTGCGGCAGGTGGACATAGTGGCTTGGCGACACGAGCTCACTGGCCTCGTGAGCTCACGGCCATGGCGAGAGCGGCTACGGGACCGAGTGGGGAATGGCGCAATGGAGAGGAAGGGGTAATAAATCTCGATCTAGCATTCGGGTTCACGGTGGGGGGTTGCGGGGTGGCTTATCCCCGCCGAGGACGTCGTGGATGGCTGCCATGCCGGGCGTGGATGCGTGCCACGCACGGGGAGGTGAGCAGTTTGAGGGAGATGACGCCGGGGTGGGCTATGTGGGTTGGGCCAAGGCACTTTGCACTTGTTGCATAGGGAACTGGGCTTCTTTTTCCTTTTTCTTTTATTTCTGTTTTCTTTTCTGTTCGTATTTTTTCCTTAGCTTTTGCATTTTTTTTAAATATGGAACAAGCGTTCCGGTTTGATTAACCCCCTAGCGTTGCAAGGGGGCATGGCGTCCAGTAGCAGGTCCCTGGCCTGGTTGTTGTGCAGAGGAATCACCTTCTCTGCCGAGACTGTTTTCCATCCTCCAGCGAACATTTCCTTGAACGTGTGGTAAAACCTGACCACTGAAAAATTGTGCTCCGCCCCAGGATGGAGCAGCATCTTGTCTGTCGGGCCCTGGTAATCACACGCCATCCTTTCCTGATGTTGCAGAGGGGCAATTCAGCAGCACAGGTAATCGGCCACCACCATGTCCAGCGTCAGGCCGTCGGCCTTCAAGTACTTGATCCGGCGCAGCACCAGATCAAACTGCTCGCAAAGGTGGGATGAGCCATACCAAATATCAGTCTCAGCCTTGTCCTGTGGCAGCGCATCGACCGACACCTCATAAGCCGGAATGATCGGGTCCATCTTCACGAAGATCCAGTCATGTCGCCACTCATCCCTCTTGGTGATCACAAGCGAGTCCAGGTACTCATCCGACATCCTTTCTCGGATCTTGAGTGAAAATCCCCCCGCGATGGCATCATGCTTCACCCTGGTAGCATAGAAGTACCGGAACAAGGCTACTGAAAGAACTACCCCCACAAAATTCTCAGACAAATACGCGAAGGCGTCCAGTGCAATCACCCCGTTCGGATGCAATTACAAGAACTTGATCTTATATGTGTCCAGGATAGACAGAAAGAACCTGGACAAGGGAGGCACCAAGCCCTCTTCAAAAATGTAGTAAATATTAGCACCATGTCCCTCTGTATCTTCGCATCCCTTCCTTCCGGCTTCGCCACGACGGTAGGCCTATTCTCGTTGCCCTCGCTGGCGAGAAATACCCGCTGCAGATCCATCTTCTCTCCGGAGTTGCGGCACGACGGGAAGCACGCAAAGGTCAACCGCAGGCCCACGGCTGGAACCGCAGCGACGGTCGGGGGGCTCGGCTCCGGCATCCGCCTTTGCGTTTGTTTCCTCTTGGGTGCCATCATAGATCTAGGATGGGAGCGGGTGGCGTTTGTTTGCGCGAGAAGAGGATGCAAAGCAAGGGATGGAATAACCTCCCCTCGACCATGGGGGTGATTGATATACCCCACTCTCTGGGGGTTTGCCACGCCCCTCGCAAGGTTACTTCTTGTGGGCCCGGCGTACTGTACCATGGAAGAATCACCCCGCAAGCCAGAGAGTCGTTTGCCGGTTACCGTTTGGGCCTAGCCACGGCCTTGGTGATGTGGCGCCCATACCCAGGCCCGGGGGCCAGTGTCGGGGAAAGGACCCATGGGGTACCTTCCGAAAAGCATCGCACGAATAACCCAGATTATCACAGTGCAATTTAACTAATGCCTCTTCCGAGAGGATGAGTCGACCTTTGTTTGCCACGTGCAGGTCCTCTTCTAGTTTGGAAGAGCGTTTACTGCGGAAGGAGACAAACCGCACCGATCTGCAGAGAGACAACGACACATGGCGAGGGCATCCCACTCACGTGGCGCGCCAGGGCCAAGCTGTCGCGACAACCGCATCCCAAGCCTCCCGGAAACTATCCATGCGATCCACGTAGCTCACGTGTGTGTGTATTTCTGGTAAATTTGAGCAAACACCCGTGGCACTTTGTGACTACCCCCTTTCTTTTAGAAAAGGGAGAAGTCGTCCTAAGAGAAGGGGAGAGAGAATCCTCCCGGAACACATTGTATCATGTCCGGCTACCCACAAGAAAGATCAGAAAACCAGGAGTAGGGATTTTAGTCTCCGCACGGCCCGAACCTGGATAAACCCTGTGTTTGCCCGCATCATCTCCATCAAGCTTGAATGCCATTTTGAAGCCAACAACAACCTTCGTCTTCATCAAGCAAGCGGGAACCTGGCGTGTTCCCTGTCCCACACGGTCCCTTGGTTGTGCCCTGCCGGGAGCAGCCCTTCCGGAAGGACCTTTCGGGTCAGCGTCGCCGCTGCTCTCCCCTCTTCCTGCCGCTAGACAAGGGCTGGATGAGGATGTCCTCACATCTGTGATACAAGGAGGGCCCGAGAAGCAACCCCCGACAGTAAACTGAACATAATCTCATAATCCATCGGATCCCAGCAAACACAACATAGAAAATAGGAACTAATACAAAGGTGCATTGATCATGATAGGCAGCACACAAGGGCTAAACATAGAAGCACAAGATTGGAGAGAAGACATCACATAGTTACTGGTCATGGACCCATGGTCCAAGGGGGACTACTCATGGCGCATCCCAGAGGCGATCATGGTGATGGAGAGGCCTCCGGAGGTCAATCCTCCCTCCGGCAGGGCGCTAGGACAGCTTCTCCTGGCGATCCCGAGATCGGAATCGCTTCAGCGGTGGTACAATGGACAAAATTTCGTAAACGGGAACTCCTCAAGATTTTTTGTCTCGGGAGATAAATATAGCCCAAAGGAGGACCTAAGGGGTGGCCCCACTGGCCCAAACGTCCAGAGGGCGCGACCACCACCCTGGTCGCGCAAACAAGGCGCCTGGCTGGGGGGTGGCCCCCCTCGGGGCCCCCTTTGTACTTCTGGAGTCTTCTGACTTTGATTTTTTGGTATTTTTTTCTGGAATTTCCGAGAACTTTTATTTTTGACTTTTTTCTGCAATGCACAGACAATAATAGACAGAAACTGGCACTGGGCACTGAATTAATAGGTTAGTCCAAAATATGTTATAAATGATATGAAAGTGCATCGAAACATATAGCAATATAACTAAAATAAGCATGGAGCAAGAAAAAATTATAGATACGTTTGAGACGTATCAAGACCCAGTTTCTACCTTAAGAAGAAACATTGTGCATCCCTTGGTACACCTGAGACAAATAAGAGGAGAAGCCCCGAGAAAACTTGGACACTGCCACAAGCCAGCGGACCTTCCGAGGAAGCCAAGACCCCGGATTCTCGAGATCATCACATGCACCCGGTAACTCACCGAGCCGCATCAACCCCGTGAACCACCGGCCCCGACAACCACTAGAACTGTGGATCTTGTAGAGAACCACCAACTTCACTAACCACACGAGTCACCTACCACTAACAATTGGCCCGCGAATCTTGGACTGTTGTCTCATACCTCTTCCCACATAGTGAAGTGGTCCACAACCCATGTATCCTTTCCCGCTAGCTTATAAATATCCACCCACCTTCTCCATTTTAGGGAAAACAAGATATACTAAAATAAATAGCTTTGTTCCCATCCTCCCTTAGTGGAATAATCTCCATAGGTGTAGTTTTTGGAGTATATACTCCCGTGTGAGTGAGGCATCTTCTACGGTTGAGCCTCTAGTTATGATACTCCCGCTGGAGTGAGGCTCTTTTGCGGTTGAGTTCTCTTGTTTGATACTCTATAGGGGTGATGTTCTTCTACGGTTGAACCTCCGTTCGATCCTGCGGGAGTGAGGCACCTTATACGGTTGGACCTCCAGTTACTGTATCTCAACTATATTTTACCTTGTTTGAGGACCTTGAATTGTATGTTGGAGATATGCCCTAGAGGCAATCATGAGATGATTTTATTTCCTCATGTATACATGAACTATTTGTATTGTTCTTGAATATCATCAAAGATATGTACCAATAAGTACTTAACTTGTTTGCAAGACTATTTATTGTATGATGATTGTTCTAATGGTTACTAGTTGATAAGGTTATGTGGACACATATCCATGACTAGTATTCGATTCAGTTGATGAATGTGTTTCACAAGTCATGGGAATAGATATGTTAACCCGATAGTATGGAATCCATGATGGAATCGCCGAGTCGGATAGACCCACTTTTATACACATCGAGGTATTGTCATCTATTAGTCTCAATATAATTTATATGCCATATCCTAGACATGTCCTTGCATGTTGTGAAGATGACGATTGGCTGAATTTAGGGTACATCAAGCGCAACTCTCTAACTGGGTAGTTATAAATATAGATTTCTGGTGAGTCGTTATACATGACGTGTGACATGGCTGACCAAGATGGTATTTGCCCCTCTAACTTGGAGAGATATTCTCTAGACCATCTCGAGTGTTAAGATTCAAAAAGCATGGCTATGCAACATGGATTAAGTGTTAACCCGGTTTGGGAATATGTAACAAGGTTTCCTGAAGAGTGGTATATCTACCAAGGGTCACAAGTACTCACCTTGAAAAAACTAATCATGAATATGACTCATTGTTAACAAGCATCTTCTCACTTCGTGCACTCATGTGATTCGACACGTTCTGCTAGAAGCCGATACTGATTGATCGAGTCAGATGTGATACGAGTCATGTCACCTATCGGGTCGCACGCTGATACGTCGCAAACATATCTATAATTTTTTGTTTGTTCCATGCTTATTTGGTTGACATCGTTACATGTTTTGATGCACTTTCATGTATTTTACAACATATTTGGGAACTAACCTACTAACCTATTTGGCAATACCCCCGGAGCCAGAAGGACTCCTGGAAGGGGGACACCACCTGACCAGGTGGCACGACCAGGCCTTGCCCACGCCGCCTGGCCGCCTCGGTGATGGGCCCCACCTCTGGTGCCCTACTTTGCGCCTATTTATTTCCCGGAACGCAAAAACCCTGAATATCCAATCGCTTATTCCAGAAGAGTTTCCGATCTCCGCCGCCATCTCTAGGAAGCTTAGAGACACCACAAGTTCTTGTTCTGGCACCCCGCCGGGACGAGGAAGTGCCCCAGATCAATCTCCATCGACGTTGCTTCCTCCCTCCATCATGCGGGAGTACTTCCTCCTCGGGGTTGAGGTTTTCTACCAGTAGCTATGTGGTTATCTCTATCTCCCATGATGTGATCTTGATTGTGATCATTGGCTATGTTAATCTAGTTGTATCCCATGATGTTTCCCCCGTCTTCTATGTGTTGGATTTGATGTGCTCACTTGATGATATCTAGTATAATCGCCGAGACTGTGGTTACATTAGGTCTATTGGTGTAAGGCCCGATATGCGGTACTGTTCCAGATCTAGATGTTTCCATCCAGATCCGGGGACGAAGCACATATCGGTCCCACCGCGACATTACAACTACAAGCATACAACATTACAACTACAAGCATACAACATCTCATAAAATCGGCATACAACTGCCTTAATACAATACATCAACGAAATATACATGTCTGAGTACAGACTACAAACAAATGCCTAATGGCAAAGGTAAAACACACCAATCCCGTAACCACACGGGTCCAGGCTCTCGCCGGGATCCGCCTAACTAGTCGTCGTCGAGTCTCCACGAAGGCGTCCAGAAGAAGGGTCGACGAGCTCCTATGAAGTCCAAGATCGGTTGCATAACGTGCGTAAAAGAGAAAAGAAAGGGGTGAGCTATATCAACAAGTCTTGTAACTAACTTCTCACGGTAAGATGGGGGTAGTGGTTGAGGTCGCAGCCGTACTAGCAATATATGAGTGGCTAACGTTATATTCAGAGTAAGATGAGAAGACAAGCATTCGATGAGGAATCACCTCCAACAAGTCTGCTATCAGCTACTTAAACAAACGTAACACCTATCATGTCCTTGTCCTCCCCTTCGCATCCCGACGAAGAAGAAGCAGTCAAGGCACACACACATTGATCAAGTTATTAAGATGATCTCAGTTGTTGTTGTCTAGGAACAAGGAGTAGGTCTCAAGTCGTCCATAACCGTGGACACGGTTTCTCGAAAAGATTTACCCCTGCAGGGGTGTACCAACTTCCCATTACAAGGCTCTGCACGCACGCCCATCTCTCTTAGTCGGCCCCGTTAAAGACACTCATTGAAGAGTTGTTCCAAGAGATCCAGACGGCATAATCCCCCTAAATAACAACGAACAAATCCGGGTGGCCCCCGAGGAGTTGACACCTAATCCAAAAGCCGTCTGCACTCTCAGATCGGACTCTTCTGGCTGATGCAGATCGGATTACCGGGTCACCTCACATGGGGCCGGGTCCTAGCTGATTGGATGGACCAACAGAGAAACCATATCTCCACTGGCCCAAGTTTTTTTAAAAGATATCTGCTAGGAGCGACCCGATAGACATATATGAATGGTTTGCAAATGGTAAATCAGCTTCGGCCACCTCTAGAAATGTTTGAAGCTAGGTATAAGAAAAGGGGACCTGATACGTCTCAAACGTATCTATAATTTATTCTTGCTCCATGCATGGTTTGTGTGATATTGCTATGATCTAGATACACTTTCATACAATTTTGATCATATTTGGAATAACTTATTAACTCAGTGCACCACAGTGTCAGTTCCAGTTTTCTGCTGTTTTTCTATTCGAGGTTTCCCCCATATTAAAAATGCTCCAAAAATTCAGGAAAAATAGGATAAAAATCAGCGCAACGAAAGCTTCAGGAATCACCAAGGTGGGGCCAGAGGGCCACCACCAGGGACCCAGACGGCTACCTGGCGCGGCCAAGGGTCTGGCTGCGCCGGGGGGCGCCTGGACCCCTGGTGGCCCCCCTGTCTGCCCCCCTTCGCCTATTAATTCCCAATGACATGAAACTTCCGAAGACAGAACCCTTTTTCGTGATCTTGCCTCTGTTCTTCCACCGTCGCGCTTCCAAGATCGGGAGCGCCAGCAGACCTCTTCCCGACACCCTGACGAAGGGATGATTGACCTCCGGGAGCTTCCCCTCCACCATGGACGCTTCCTGGATGATCCGTGAGTAGTTTCCCTTGAACCATGGGTCCGTGATCAGTAGCTATGTGATTTTGTCCTCCCATCTTTGTTCTTCATGGTTTAGACCTCGTGAGCTTCCCTACATGATAGAGGCACATATGTAATTTTCTATTGTTGCTATGCTGAGTTTCTTGGCATCTGATGGATTATGAGATTATGTTCAGATTGTGATTGAGTAATATATTTGGTTCTTATCTTTTATATTTTTGTTCCTAAGTAATTCTTGCATGTTCTCCGTTGTTGTTTATTGCTTTGGCCAAGTAGTAGGTAGTAACTCCAAGAGGGAATGTTATGCTCGATTGTGGGTTCATGCCCCCCGATGACACGCTTGAGTGACAGAAACATGAGTCTAGGGGACGTGTTGTTGCCATAAGGGGGAAAACAACGGTGCTTGTAACTGTGGTTGCAAGGATTGTTTACTTTACGCAAAGTGCTTTTTAACGCAGTTGTCTGTTGTTTTGGGTTTACACTTTGGGTGGGGCTCGCAACTTAATACCAGTAAGATTTTCTGGATAGATATCTCAAGGTGGATGATTAGTAGTAGATGCAGTTGGATTTCGGTCTACTTATTTTGGCGTATCGCCCTTGCTTTTGAGCCTCTTCCTTTCTTTGTAGCATAGTTAGCATTGCGGTGCGTTTTTAATCATGTCAATTGCCCAGCTGTAATTTGTTTACCTCGCATAGCAGTTTTATCATCTTTTAGGAGAGAGACATCACTAGTGAACATCACGGGACCCCGGTCCATATTCTCATCACTGTTTACACGCTCTTTTATTTTTCTACTTTTACTTTCTAGTTGCTATCAGCATTATCATTATTATTTGTTGCGTTGATCATTTGTGAACAGCAAGGTCGGAGAGATTGACAACCTCTCTGTACTCGTTGGGAGCAAAGTTATTTGTGTCGTGTGCAGATCCACGTCAGTTGCGCCGCTGACACCTACTTATCTTCTCTGGAGTCCTACTGGAGACAAACCTTGGTATCTTCACCGAGGGAAATTTGCCTCTATCCTTCATCTCACCTTCCACTTGGGGTAACCAACGAGGAGAGACCATCAAGAAAATTTCTGGCGCCGTTGCCGGGGACTCCGAGTGCTAAGATAGGGGAGTTTCACACTATCTTTTACCTTTGCTTTTTAGTCTTGTTAGTTTACCTTTCATTTTTTATCTTTATGTCCTATATCGAAAATTACAAAAAAAAACTGCCACTTCAGCTACCTCTTTTGAAATTAAACCTGCTTTGCTAAACCTTGTCATGAGAGATCAATTCTCTGGTGCTAGAGATGACGCTTCTTTACACTTGAACAATTTTGTTGAATTATGTGATATGCAAAAGTATAAAGAAGTAGAAGGTGATGTTGTTAAGCTGAAGCTTTTTCCTTTCTCATTGAGGGAAGGAGCGAAAATCTGGTTTCAATCTTTGCCTAGGAGTAGCATAGATTCTTGGGATAAGTGCAAAGATGATTTTATTGGGAAGTATTACCCACCTGCTAAAATTATCCAATTAAGGAGAAAAATTATGAATTTTAAGCAATTGGATAATGAACACGTTGCCCAAGCTTGGGAACGAATGAAATCTCTTGTTAAGAAATGCCCTACACATGGTTTGACTACTTGGATGGTTATCCAGACTTTTTATGCAGGCTTGAACTTTACCTCGCGGAACCTATTAGATTCGGCCGCGGGAGGAACCTTTATGTCAACTACACTTGGTGCTGCCACAAAACTTCTCGATGAGATGATGACAAACTATTCCCAATGGCACACCAAACGCGCTCCAACAGGTAGGAAGGTAAACTCAGTCGAGGAGATTACCTCTCTAAATGAAAAAGTTGACTTGATTATGTCTCTACTTACCAAGCAACCCTCTATTGATCCTCCTGATGTTCCTTTAAATTCTTTGGTTGCTCAGGAACAAGTAGATGTGAACTTTATTGCTAGAAACAACTTCAACAATAATGCTTATAGGGGCAATTTTGGTAGCAATCATAGACCGTTTCCATCCAACTATGGGAATAACAACACTTATCCTAGCAAAAACTCCTATAATCAAACTTATAAGGAAAGAGACCTACCTAGCTATGATAAACTGGTAGAAATAGAGAAAGCTACTAAGAATTATATGCACACCCAGTTTGGAAAAAAACAAAGCCTTCTCTATGCAATTGGGAGAGAACAATGCCATTCTGCAAAACATTAGTAAACAACTTGAGAGCCTGAATAGTGATATTTCTAATCTCCAAACTAGACTTACAGCCACTCAAACCTATGTTTCAAATATGTCCCATACCTAATCTACTTTAGTAAATCAAATGGCAGCCAAACCAGAAGTTATCCCTATGGAAGATGATAGAATTAAGAGCCTTCCTACACACCACACAGTCGCTACTATCCAAATTGTTGAGGACACCCATACTATTAGCATCCAACACACTCCTAGTCCCATTGGACCCATTAATGGTGATGCTAATACATTAACTGTAGAAAAAGAAACTCCTATGAACATAGAGGGTTTCAAACAAGTGAGCCTAGATGACACTGCTACCACCTTTGATAGTAGTGATATTGATTTTGATAGTTGTACCCTCTCTGAAGTTATTAGCTTGTTACATAAAATTTCTAGAGACCCCCACACTAGCACACTAAATCTTTCCTTCATGGAGCATATCAACAATGCTCTCATCAAAGCTAGGGAGGAGAAGCTTAGAATATAACCCTCCATACCTAGGAAGCTAGATGATGGTTGGGACCCTATGATTAAAATTAAATTGAATAACTTCTCTTGCTATGCTTTATGTGATGTTGGATCTAGTAACAAGAACCCCACTTCTGAACTAGAAAGCATGCTTAGGGACTTTATCACTACCCAAAAAGCCTTCAACAAGAATGTAGAAGAGAAATTAGCCAAATTAGATAATCTCTCTTTGAAGGTAGATAGCTTAGGCCTTGATGTTGAGATGCTTAAAATTAGAACCTCTCCCCTTGAGGAGAGGAAGTCCACTCATATTAATGCTATACAATTGCAAATTAATGAAAATATTAGGATGATGGATAAACTTAAAGAAAGATGGGCTAGAGAAAAAGAGGAAGAGGACAGAATTAAGAGCCTTCCTACACACCACACAGTTTCTACTATCCAAATTGTTGAGGACACCCAAACTATTAGAACCCAACACACTCCTAGTCCCATTGGACCTATTAATGGTGATGCTAATACCTCAACCGTAGAAGAAGAAACTCCTATGAACATAGAGGGTTTCAAAAAAGTGAGCCTAGATGACACCACTACCGCCTTTGATAGTAGTGATATTGATTTAGATAGTTGCACCCTCTCAGAAGTTATTAGCTTATTCCAAAAAATGTCTAGAGACCCCCACACTAGCACACTAAATCCTGCCTTCACGGAGCATATCACTAATGCTCTCATCAAATCTAGGGAGGAGAAGCTTAGAATAGAAGCCTCCATACTAGGAAGCTAGATGATGGTTGGGACCCTATGATTAAAATTAAATTGAATAACTTCTCTTGCTATGCTTTATGTGACGTTGGAGCTAGTACCTCCGTCATGCCCAAAAGAATGTATGATATGTTTGAATTAAAACCCTTTGAGTCGTGTTCTTTTGGTGTTCGTCTTGCTGATTCTTCCATTAAAAACCTTTGGGGAAGATCAACGATGTTCTTATCATTGTCAATGACAATCATGTTCCCGTTGATTTCACTATTATGGATATAGAATGTGAACCTTTATGTCCAATTATTTTGGGACGTCCTTTTCTTTGCACCGTTGGTGCTGTTATTGACATGAAAGAGGGGAATATAAAATTTCAATTCCCTCTCAAAAAGGGGATGGAACACTTCCCTAGAAAGAAAATCAAGTTACCTTTTGAGTCTGTTACATGGGCTAGCTATTCTCTCTCTCTTGATAAAATTTGATTCTTCTTTTGCTTTATGCCTAGCTTAAAGGCGTAAAAGAAAGCGCTTTTTGGGAGGCAACCAAAGATGTTTTTACTTATGTTTTTAGTGGTCTTGATGATTTTTACTACTTTAGCAACATCATTGTCTCTTTATTTTCAAGCTTTGTGCCAAGTTATAGCCTCTTATGATAAGGGAAGCAAAAGTTGTGACATGCTGTCCAGAAAACAGATTATGTCTACTTGACGGAAAAAATCGGAACAAAGCACCAGTTCATCTTTTTGAGCTGAATTATTTACACAACATGCTCTATACAATTGTGAAACTTTCGTATGTACTGAGTTTTTCGATTTGAGTTGCAGAAGTGCCATGAAAAAAATTCTTTACTACCTGTTGTTCTGTTTTTCAAAGATTCTGGCACGTTTTGCCTCTCTTCACTTTTGCAAACCTTAAGCTTGCATTTTCTTTGCAAAAACCTTTTGGCAATCTTGAGAAACAGTAGCTCTTCAATAATATCTTTATATCCAGTGGAGAAAAAATATTTTATTAAGGGTACTAACCTCTCAATCATCTTATGATTAGTTATGTATGAAGGGAGTTTTCAAGTGTGCGAGGGAAGATGATGAAAAAAGATCCGGGAGTGTCAAACGCTCAAGCTTGGGGATGCCCCCATGCATCCCCAATAAATATTCAAGGAGGCTCAAGCGTCTAATGTTGGGGAATCCCCCGTTCATCCCCTTCTCCGTTGACAATCATTAGTTCGTCCTCCGTCTCACTATATTTTTATCACTTCATGCGTTATGTGCTATGCTTGGAGCGTCTCGCTCTTAGGTTTCCTTTTTAGTTTTCTTTAGCTTTGCTTGCTGTTAATAACAAGTTTGACCCCAGCTTACTTTGTGTGGGAGAGAAACACGCTCCACTCCAATCTAGAACACATCATAGGATTTTCATGCCTATCTTTCTACTGTTGTGCGTTCTTTATCTTTTCGTAGCTACTGACATGTTTAGTTTTAGTTTTAGTTTTTTGCTGGAACTCTCTTTAGTTTTCATGTTTATATTGTTAAGAGAGTTGGTTGTTGCACTGAGCTGTGTCTTGTCTTGAAGTAGGTAATTGAGGTTGATATTCAATTGTAATAGTAACTTGCAATAGTTTTGAGGTATTGATATGAGTAATGTTTGAACTTTTGGTGTCAAGATCTCTAGCCTATTAGTGATAGGTGTCGTATTTTGGGCAATCCGTGTTTATTTGCAAATCCTACAAAACTAGTTGAGAACTCTAGCTACTAGATAGATCACTAATCTTTGGAGGGATCGGGTATTAGAGTACACTCCTTTACCATGAGTCGAGAATGCGCAAGGATAACCAAACCCGCATACACTCCTCCTCGGGGTACTTGTCTCTTTGTGAACTTCCTTATTAGATTGAGAGTTACCGATAATAAGTGCATGAGTTCTTCAGACTAATGTAAGTATTGAAAGTTGACACTTCCACCTTCCCATATTTGCTAGCCTCTTCAGTACCGTGTATTGCCTTCTTCTCACTCCGAGAGTTGGCGTCTACTTTCTCCGGTGCATCCAAAACCTTGGCATGATACACTCTGTCATCATAAACCTCCCTATATCTTTCCTCAAAACAGCCACCATACCTACCTATCAAGGCATTTCCATAGCCTTTCCGAGATATATTTCCATGCAACATCCACCTCTTCATGACTTGATGTTCATGTCATACATTTTCCTGCTACACTGGCAGAGGCATATCTGGCATACATCATGATAGCTACATCTTCTTTATGTTTGAGTACCTTGTAAAGTGTGAAAGATCTTCTATACCTTCTTGTAAAATAGAGTGTTTCCTTTAAGTGAGGAAAAATATCCCAAAGTGGACAAAATAAAAGATCCCAAATAGGACAAACTAGAGTTAAATAGAAAGAGCCATTGAGGCCACCAAAAAAATAGAAAAAGAGAAAAGAAATAAAAAGAGAGAAAGGGGCAACACTACTATTCCTTTTGAAAGATCCACACTAGTACTCCCTCTTATCCTTGTACTCTATAGAGATGATCATACATGCATATAGCTATGTGGGGACCTTCACACTATAGAACTTGGCTTGCATATTCCAAGGATGAGCCTCCTCAACCGAGCTCTAGGTCTTCATGAGCGAGCAAGTTGGATGTACCACCACTAGTTCCATTGGAGAGCTCTTCTTAGCTCCTATGTGCATCCATTGCATGGAAATCCCTACTCCTCACATCATATCTATCATTTGGCCTTCTCGCATATGATTGTCCTCATTGATGTGAGCCTTTCTCACTCTTTTTGTCTTCCTCCCCCACCATATTTCTCTCTTTGCCATCCTAAGTTTCAACTCTCGTGCTTACGCTCATCCATTGCATGAGTGCTCAAAATATCGAAGAGTGGATCAAATTGACTTGTACCTGGCTAGTTGTCTGGGGACGAGTCAAAATAAGATTCCAAAGAAGACCAAGTGTGAAACTTTAGTAGATTGAGTTCTCAACAAATATATTTTTCTCTCGTATTCTCATATCCCCGTTCTTGCACGCAAACTCCATCTGGAGACATTCGAGTCACGGACAGCAAGAGCTCTTGCACCTAATGTTCTTTTGTTGCTTGTTTCGATACAAATATAGACTCTTGCCTGTTATGACTTGAATTGAATCAAATACCTTGATTGATTTACTTTCAAAGTTTTTATATGGTTGCTAGCATGTCACCACAGAAATTATGCTTGTTATCATTTACCTACTCGAGGACGAGCAGGAATTAAGCTTGGGGATGTTGATACGTCTCAAACGTATCTATAATTTCTGCTTGATCCATGCATGTTGTGTGTGATATTTCTATGATCTAGATACACATTCATACAATTTTGATCATATTTGGACTAACTTATTAACTCAGTTTACCTCAATGCCAGTTCCTATTTTCTGTTGTTTTTATATTCCAGGTTTCCCACATATTAAAAATTCTCCAAAAATTCGGGAAAATAGGATAAAAATCAGCGCAACGGAAGCTTCCGGAATCACCAAAGTGGGGCCAGAGGGCCACCACCAGGGACCCAGGAGGCCACCTGGCACGGCCTAGGGTCTGGCCGCGCCGGGGGGCGCATGGACCCCTGGTGGCCCCCCTGGCTGCCTCCTTCGCCTATTTATTCCCCGTGAAGTGAAACTTACGAAGACAAATCCCTTTTTCGCGATCTCGCCTCTGTTCCGCCGTCGCCGCGCTTCCAAGATCGGGAGCGCCAGCAGACCTCTTCCCGGCACCCTGCCGGAGGGAGGATTGACCTCCGGGAGGTTCCCCTCCACCATGGACGCTTCCCGGATGATCCGTGAGTAGTTTCCCTTGGACCATGGGTCCGTGATCAGTAGCTATGTGATGTTCTCCTCCCCTCTTTGTTCTTCATGGTTTAGACCTCGTGAGTTTCCCTACATGATCGAGGCACATATATAATTTTCTGTTGTTGCTATGCTAAGTTTGCTGGGATCTGATGGATTATGAGATTATGTTCAGATTGTGATTGAGAAATATATTTGGTTCTTATCTTTTATATTTTTGTTCCTAAGTAATTCTTGCATTTTCTCCATTGTTGTTTATTGCTTTGGCCAAGTAGTAGGTAGTAACTCCAAGAGGGAACTTTATGCTCGATTGTGGGTTCATGCCCCCTGATGACACGCTTGAGTGACAGAAACGTGAGTCTAGGGGATGTGTTGTTGCCACAAGGGTGAAAACAACGGTGCTTGTAACCGCGGTTGCAAGGATTGTTTACTTTACGCAAAGTGCTTTGTAATGCAGTTGTTTGTTACTTTGGGTTTACACTTTGGGTGGGGCTCGCAACTTAATACCAGCGAGATGTTCTGTATAGATATCTCAAGGAGGATGATTAGTAGTAGATGCAGTTGGATTTCGGTCTACTTATTTTGGCGTACCGCCCATGCTTTTGAGCCTCTTCCTTTCTTTGTAGCATAGTTCGCATTGCGGTGCGTTTCTAATCCTGTCGATTGCCAAGCTGTAATTTGTGTACCTCCCATAGAAGTTTTATCGTCTTTTGGGAGAGAGACATCACTAGTGAACATCACGGGACTCCGGTCCATATTCTCATCACTGTTTACACGCTCTTTTATTTTTCTGCTTTTACTTTGTAGTTGCTATCACCATTATCATTATTATCTGTTGTGTTGATCCTTTGTGAACAGCAAGGCCGGAGAGATTCACAACCACTCTGTACTCGTTGGGAGCAAAGTTATTCGTGTCGTGTGCAGGTCCACGTCAGTTGTGTCGCTGACACCTACTTATCATCTCGGGAGTCCTACTGGAGACAAACCTTGGTATCTTCACCAAGGGAAATTTGCCGCTATCCTGCATCTCACCTTACACTTGGGGTACCAACGACGAGAGTCCATCACGACCCCATAAAATCCCACACGCGGTTAGGCACGCTCAGTCTTAGAACCAATAACCGAAACTCGGATCCTAGGTGACTTTAATGGAACAAAGCGCCGGGGCAGGATAGCCTAGACCTTCCATCCTTCGTCGAGTATAGTCAACATTATAATAATTAGATCATCCACAACAAATATAATAATGTGATAGCCCAATCCAAGGAGTAACAGGATAATAGTTGATAGCATCCTAAGCATGCATACTAAGCAGTGGTTAAGCAAGGAAGGTACATGGCCAAACAAAGGTTTGCTGGGATGTGGAGGAACATGGCTATTTGGGCTTTAATATGGAAGCTTAAATGTAAGGTGGTAGGATTGAGCAATCATTATATCCTATACCTAGGCACTAGTGAGCTGAAAGTTATAAACATGATATATGCTCCCCCTTACTTGATGAGAAGACAAAGCCGAAGGTGTAGTCGATCGCAAGCTCGCATCGTTTCCAAGAGTACCCGTGGGAGCACACAAGAAGGAAACACTGGAAAGACAATCAACGGAGATGCGTCTATTACTATGAAGCAATCACGAGAAAGCAACAACAAGAAGGAACCACGAGACAACGCAAAACGATATCACATCTATCGTCGAGAGTGGTTACTAACAGGTTAAGTGGAGTACTCGTCACACACAACGATACCGCACATTTATCATCGAGGGTTAAAGTTGTTTAGCGACACAACATGAGCAAAGGTTGTTAACATGGAATCTCACTCAAGAATGGCATGTCACACAAACATGACAAGAGGTGAAGCATAAAGTAAACTATCTATGCTAGTCAATTTAAATGAGGTAAAATCCTAAACATGGCATAACACTAAGTACCCCCACGATAATTATTAGTTTCACTACTGTTCTGCCCTAAACCATATTTTATTATTTTTATTAGCAAGCAAGGACAGTACAATCATAATCTACACGCAATTCTAGTCAAGTTACATATAAAGAACATTTTAATCGGAGTTACGATTAAAACGTTACGGCATATTATATTTATGGAGGCATGCGGTGTAATTAGCAGGTAAACAACATGTAGGCAAGTGCAAACATGGAAAAGGACCACATTTTGTTAAACTAGAAAAAAATCTAAGCAAGTTTCAAGTTGGAACTATCGAAATTCGATCAACGAGGTAAAGGATATAGCCATCATAAAAAAATAACACAAACTGCCAAATATATATGCCCGGAGAAAAAATAAGCCTCAACGGGCCGAAACTACTCTAAACAGGCTCAACAGGGGGGGGGGGGGGGCGCCAGATAGCTAATTAGGTGCTAAACAACAGCAATGGATATGGGCCTAGCCCAACAACACAAAGGGAAAAAATAGAGGGTTGCCTCACCTAGTGGGCTCGGCCCAGGAGGCGGGGTGGGCGACGCGTAGCGGCGCAGCGCCCAGGGGCAGAGGCTAAGCACAGGTCAAGGCCACCATGGGATCGGCCGCGTGACGGGGGACGCTGGGGCACGTTGGCCCACCTGGCCGCCTACGTTCGTCCAGCGGGACGATCCCGACTAGGGAGTCAACGACGACCTCGGTTGCAGATTCCGACGAGGAGACAAGCCGGCGCAGGTCACAGGAGGCCGGGGAATGGCGGATCTGGCCGTTGGCGCGGCTTCTACGGGGCATCCATGGCGAGGCTTCGAGGAGGCACGTCGCAACATGGAGCTCCATCCAAGGCGGCTCGGGGATTCACATGGAGAGATGAGGGAGATTAGGGAAGGAGAGAGGAAGAGGAGAAGAGAGGAAGGAGAAGGGGAGGGCGCTCGGGGAGTGGACCTGCTGAGCGTAGCGGTCGCCGGTGGCGCACCGACCATAGGCGCGAGGCAGCGGAGGGGGTCGGGCGGCTCGGCGCATGAGCGTGAGAGCTCGGGCTCGGGCATGGCTGCAGCACGGGAGAGATCTCAAGCATTCTCGGTCGTTGGATCCGTTGATCCAACGGTGCAGATCAGGGGGAGATGCTCTTCAGATCTTGTGGGAAAAACACGTGGTGGCTCTGGGTTGGGGTGGCGTGGAAAGAGAGGAGTAGGGCTAGGGTTTGTCCAAATTAGGCAGGGTTGCACTGCTATATATAGAAGGTGGGTGTTTGGGAGGGGTTTTGGGCCACAAAATGGCCTGTTTCGGGTCCAAATTTTGGGTGGGCTAGATTCCGAAGATAAGAGGGGAATCCTGGAGTCCGTCTAGCAGCGCATGTGGCATTTTATAAATACGTCTGACGTTCACCTACCCGACGAAGTCGTAATTACACCGGCTACTATGCCTGGAAAATCTGATCGTTCACCCGCTAAACGAAGCCAGAATCGCACAAGAATCGAAACACATCGTCGCAACACGATAACCACGTCGTCTACAACGTTTAACGCCAAAAAAGAATGTCGAGCACCTCCCGATAAAATAACCCATTTAAATATAAATGGTGGTTTTTCCGCACTTGTTGGTGATGGTTGGTCTTGTGCCGGCTGTCGCGACGATTCTCAGGTGGAACCCGGTGTCGCAAAGGTCGTGTGCTGTTGGGAAAAAGGTTCGGTCCCGCATCCGATACGAGAAAGAGGGGGGAATATTCACCGATTAATAAATCGGCGAAGCAAATACTTAACAAGCAGCAAAATAAAGCAACAAACAAAAAAAATTATTTAGGGTGGAATTTCCGGGCTGTCACAATACAACACCACCAACAAGGGATCTTGTCCCGAGATACTGGACGTTCTTCAACACCACCAACAAGGGACTCTGCTCCATGTCGATGACAAAATTCCGTCAAGAAAACTTTCCGCAGAGAGATGGCGACGTCAAAGAACAGAACCATCAAGAGAGCAAGAGGAGGAAGATAGTTCAAAGCGGCGATCAAGGGTAGCATGCTCACTGAAATCGTGAGAATACTAGGCAAGAGGAGTGAGGTCAACAGACGACCAAGATGTTATCCAAAGTCGGAGAAGCTAAAGGTACTACATGGATTCCCAAACCTGAGATCAGAATCGAAACAATATGCTGCAAGCAAGGCATTGTAACGGTTCCGAAACTCCACTTACTCGAGATCATAAAGTTTGAAGGGGATAAGGCGAGAATAAAACACTTACAACACTTGTCCTGACCAGAGCAAGGGAAAGGAGTAAAAAGATTCATACTCTCTGATAACTAACTTAGTAACTACAAAATAGTTTTGTCTAGACTCGACTTCGGCCAGAAAAAGGATCCTACGGTCGATAAGGCTTTGATACCAAGTTGTAAGGCCCGATATGCGGTACTGTTCTAGATCTAGATGTTTCCATCCAGATCCGGGGACGAAGAACATATCGGTCCCACCGCGACATATGACAATGCCATATGCCCCGGATTTCCAACATGATATCACAACATTACAACTACAAGGATACCATATCTCATAGAACCGGCATACAACTGACTTAATACAATACATCAGCGGAAGATACATGTCTGAGTACAGACTAGAAATAAATACCTAATGGCAAAGGTATAACACACCATTCCCTAACCACACAGGTCCAGGCTCTCCTCGGGGATCCACCTAACTAGTCATCGTCGAGTCTCCACAAAGGCGTCCATAAAAAGGGTCGTCAAGCTCCTCTGAAGTCCAAGATCGGTTGCATAACGTGCGTAAAAGAGAAAAGAAAGGGGTGAGCTATATCAACAAGTCTTGTAACTAACTTCTCACGGTAAGATGGGGTAGTGGTTGAGGTTGCAGCCGCACTAGCAATATATGAGTGACTAACGGAGTAAGATGAGAAGCCAAGCATTCGATGAGGAATCACCTCCAACAAGTCTTCTATCAGCTACTTACGCAAACATAACATCTATCTTATCCTTATCTTCCTCTTCGCATCCTGTCAGAACCCTCTGTTAGGTAATGTGCTAGGATCTTTTTCACTTTGCATTCATGAAAGAAATCTTTGAAATCAACTTCAAAATCAAAATGGGAGAAGGAAACCCCCCAGATGAATTAATTCAAAAGGCCAGATAAAAATCTTCTCCAAAAATTCATGTTAGATTTTTGAAAAGTCTTATAAATGAGTGTGATCACATATCAAGTGATGTGGGACCCATCCCATGCTCATAGATTTTTCAAATATTCAAACAGTGCCTTGGAATTAAAGAAATACCCCTATTTGATTTAAAATTCAAATCATTTGAATTTTAAAAATGTTGAAACTTTATAAGTGGCTAGTCTATATTATTATGAGGCCATATAAAAAATTTCAGCATTAAATAAAATGTTTAGCTATTTTATTTAGCTAAACAGAACAAATGTCAGAAAATAAAAACAGAAAAGGGATCAGAAAGACTTACCAGACGCCCAGGCGAAGCTGGCCCATCCAGCCCACCCGGCCCAAAGGGGCAGCGGGGTCTTCTTCCCCGCCCCGCGCCTCCAAGCTGCTCGGTGGAATGCCACCGAGCCAGCCGTGGATGCCACGTCGCCGCCGAGCGCCTTCCAGGCCTCCCCGTGCCCCCTTCTCGCGCCTGGAGACGCCTCTCTCCCGTCCTGATCCATTCCCCCCCTCCATTGCTTCCTCCTCCTCCTTCCGTGCTCGATTTCGTCGCCGCCCGAGGACCACCGTGGAGCACGCCGCCGAGTCCACGCAGCCAACGTCGCCCCCGAGCCGTTCCGCCGTGTCCAGGAGAACCGCAGCAGGCGTCTTCGTTGTTCCCCTCAATCAATCGAGCCCGAGCGCTTCAGCAGACGTCGCCAGCTTCATCGAGGAGTCGCCGGACCCGCAAGCTCGCCGTCGTCGATTCGCCGTCGTGGAAGCCTCCCCGAGCTTGCCGTTGCTTCCGTTCGAACCGCGGTGAGCTTCTGAGTTTTTCCCCCAAGCTCCTAGCACCCCGTAGCCTCTCTAGCCGAATCCGCCATGAGAACCGAGCTCCTTGCCGCCATGGTTGAGCTAGAGCTCGCCCTCGTGCTCCTCGCGACCCCCCAGTGCGCGCGTTTGACTCGCGGGCGTTCCAGCTTTCGGACGCACACAAGATCAGCCCAAGCCATGCACCCTAGCCTCTTCCCCAACCTCGCTGTCGTTCTGTTTCCGCCCAGCACGTCGCCGTTGTCGCTTCCGACCTCCCCGTGACCCCCTGTTGCTTCCTCTCGACGCGGACGACCTCCAGGAGCACGCCGATGCCCTCCGTTTCCTCTCCCGTGGCCTCTAGCAGTTTCCAGCAAGGGCGCCGCCGTGGCCAGGCCACCGGCATCAAGCCGCCGGTGGGTTAGCCCTTAACCCCTCGCTAAACACCCCCTGGGTCACTGACCAGTGGGCCCAGTGGCTTAATTAAGCCACTGGTTTACAATTAACCAGCCGGGTTAATTAACCCAGTCAATGACAGGGTGACTCCACATGTCAGCCCCCCCCCCTGACGCCAGCTTGACGTCAGCCTGGCGCAATAAATCTATTAAATGATATCCATAGATTATTTGAATTAAAGAAATTCCAGAAATTCCAGAAAATAGCTCAAACTTTGGAAATTCATAGAAAATTCATATTAACTCCAACTTGGACAAATAATATATGAAAAATGATCAAGAGAAAATTATCTTTCCAAATATGCAACTTTCAACTATGTTTGAGTTGATTTTAAAATGGGACCAGTAGCATATGTCATTTGTTTTATTTGAAATTAATTCAAATTCAAATCAAATGCTTTTGCAACTTGGACCATGGACTTATGCTACATTTCAACCACACTTCAGAGGCATATCATACACATTTGAAGAAGGTTCAAAATGATCAAACAATGTCACATGTAACTTGACTAAGTTTGAATTCAAATTGGAGTTTGAATTTGCAATTCAATTTGCAATATACTCCATTTAAATGGAATTTCTTCACACCTCAAAGCATATACATCAAGTTTCAACCTTCCATCATGTGATTGTGCATTGTATTTACTTTGCTACTTTGCTTGTTGTTTGTCGAGTAGAGGTGGAACCGGAGCAGGAGGCTGCCCCCTTCGCTGAAGACCCAGAACCCGAACCTCGTCAGCAAGGAAAGCAAACCCCCATTGATCATGTCGATAAAATCCCACTTCCCTGTCATGTCTCGCTTATGCATTGTTTAGGATGATCACCATGATTCGTTTCTACCGCATAGATGAACCCATTCCTTTGCATGACCTATCATTTTGTCACAGTAGTAAGCAAACCACAATCCTAGAAAATGTAGGAGTTGTTTGATATCATGTGGCCCCTGAAAATGTTATCGCTTATTGCATGCTTTGTATGATACCATGTTGTTACTGTGATGTGAGTCGGAATGGTAGTGATCATGTTGATGTTGGTAGAAAAGTGTTGGTGAATCGACCCTAATACAAGGTGAACGATGAGAGGCTGTGTAGGAGTACACGGTGGGTTGTCTCGTTGAACACCGCCCTAAGTCCGAGTTCTTGTGTGGTGATCCAAGATGAAGAGTACAACCACACATTGGGCTCACTGACCCCTCTCAGCTTACTAACTCATCCCTTTCGATGTCCAGATGTCGCAATAGTTCGGAGTTCTGGTAGATTTGTGGCCTGGATGCTAAGTGAGAGAACGGCTCATCCGAGACCGGCTTATGCACCACGCACACATCACTTGGGTCCACCTCGGTAAACCGGCCGGGTTCACGATAGTGGTAGCCAACCCAAGTAGGCGGCTTTCTTGGACTAGATCGGCTATGAGGTAACAGTTGTGGTGAGCATCCTCGCTGGCACCCCTTGAATGGTGTCGAGATCAAAGGCGGTAAATGATGATCATGTGTGTGTAGAGGTACACCCCTGCAGGGTTAACAAAACTATTCGAATAGCCGCGTCCGCGGTTATGGACTGCTTGGAAAGCTTAGCTTGATTATTAGACAACTTGAACTGGATACTTCTAAAACACACCAAGATAAGTGTGAGTGCTATGGCGTGCTTTCTCGTGGGGAAGTCGAGGAAGGCACCATAGTGGTGTAATTGGTTGGAGAAGTAGTGGACTCGTGTGCGCTTCTTACCTCAAAGTCTGGTACTCGTAGTTCAGGATTAGCCAAGTCAAAGCTGGCACTTCTGCAAGTGAACCCCACCTCCCTTTACCTTGATACATGTGCATGAGTAGTATAGCTCCTATGTAAGTCTTGCTGAGTACGACTTTGTACTCACGTTTGCTTAATCTATGATTTAGATGATACCACTGACCCCGAAGGTGGCTTCTTCATCGAGTTGGACGACTGAAGACCAACTAGTCTAGTCCCAGTCAGACGACTGGTTCCCTCGTGGAGGGCTTGTGTTTAAATAAGGCTTCTTAAGCCATTTGTTAAACTTGTCTGTACTCAGACATAATTTGCTTCCGTTTGTGTTGTAATGTTGGATCACATGTTTGTGATCTCTGTTTGCACTCTATAAGAGTTATCAATAAAATTGTACACTTTGTAGAGAATTGCAATGGTACCTGCTGTTCATACAAGGCATGTGTGCTGCGTGTATGTTTATAACATGCATGTCTTTGTATGGGTTTTCGAGACCTTAGTTGTGTTCTGGCTGGCGGTCTTTCATACACCAAGTGGCCCTTAGATGTGCGCAGCTTGGGGCATCGCGATGCGATTGTTCGAGACTCCGTCTCGTGCACACTTTGTGGTATGATCGAGCCCGCCCTATACCCCGACTAAGTGATCGGGCTGGAGTAAGTCTATGTAAGAGTTTTGAGATAGTCGATAGTATGGTTGAGGCGACTTGTCTTTGAATATGGGAGTTCACTACCCATATCATTAGACTTGTGTACGGACGATGAGGACCCATCTCAGTTGATCATCCGGCCTGGATGGGATGCCCCTCACGTACGATGCTTTCCGAGAACGTTTTGTGCTTGGCCTTGTCTGCTTAGACAAGTGGGTACGGTTCTCAGCTCTCCATATGACTATGTCTTAGCTGGACTTGCATACGCTAACCCCGGGTCCCGACACATCCCGACGAAGAATAAGCATTCAAGGCACACACATTGATCAAGTTATTAATATTATCTCAGTTGTTGTTGTCTATGAATAAGGAGTAGGTCTCAAGTCGTCCATAACCGTGGACACGGCTTCTCGAAAATTTTAACCCTGTAGGGGTGTACCAACTTCCCATTAAAAAGATCTGCATGCACTCCCATATCTCTCAGTCGGGCCCGTTAAAAATACTCATTGAAGAGTTGTTCCGAGAGATTCATACGTCATAATCCCTCTAACTAACAACGAACAAATCTGGGTGGCCCCCGGGGAGTCGACACCCAATCCAAAAGCCATCCGCACTCTCGGATCGGACTCTTCCGGCTGACGCATGTCGGATTACCGGGTCACCTCACATGGGGTCGGGTCCTAGCTGATCGGTGGACCAACACAGAAACCATGTCTCCACTAGACCAAGATGTTGTAAAAGATATCTGCTAGGAGCGACCCGACAGACATATATGCATGGTTTGCAATTGGTAAATCAACTTGGGCCACCTCTAGAAATGTTTGAAGGTAGGTAGGTAAGAAAGGGGACCCCATAAATTCCCACATGTGGTTAGGCACGCTCATTCTTAGAACCAATACCCGGAACTCGGATCCTATATGACTTGAATGGAACAAAGCGTCGGGGCGGGATAGCCTAGACCTTCCATCCTTCGTCGATTATAGTCAACATTATAATAATCAGATAATCCACAACAAATATAATACTGTGATATCCGAATCTAAGGAGTATCAGGATAACATTTGATAGCATCCTAAGCATGCATACTAAGCAGCGGTTAAGCAAGCAAGGTACATGGCCAAACAAAGGTTTGCTGGGATGTGGAGGAACATGGTTGTCTGGGTTTTAATAGGGAGGCTTAAATGTAAGGTGGTAGGATCAAGCAAACGTTCTATCCTATACCTGGGCACAAGTGAGCTGAAAGTTATAAGTATGATATATGCTCCCCCTTACCTAATGAGAAGACGAAGCCGAAGGTGTAGTCAATCGCAAGCTCGCATCGTTTCCGAGTACCCGCGGGAGCACACAAGATGGAAACACTGGAAAGGAAATCAACGGATATGCATCTATTACTACGAAGCAATCACGAGCAATCAACAACAAGAAGGCAACACGAGACAACGCAAAACGATATCACATCTATCGTCGAGAGCGGTTACTAACAAGTTAAGTCGAGTACTCGTCACACACGACGATACCACACATTTATCATCGAGGGTTCAAGTTGTTTAGATACACAACGTGAGCAAAGGTTGTTAACATGGCATCTCACTCAAGCATGGGATGTCACACAAACATGACAAGTGGTGAAGCATAAAGTAAACTATCTATGCTAGTCAACTTAAATGAGGTAAAATCATAAACATGGCATAGCACTAAGTACCCCACGACATTTATTTGTTTCACTACTTTTCTTCCCTAAACCATATTTTATTATTTTTATTAGAAAGCAATAACGGCACAATCATAATCTACATGCAATTCTAGTCAAGTTACATATAAAGAATATTTTAATCGGAGTTACGGTTAAAAAGTTATGGCCCATTACATTTATGGTGGAATGCGGTGTAATTAGCAGGTAAACAACATGTAGACAAGTGCAAACATGGCAAAGGAGCACAATTTATTAAACTAGACAAAAATCTAAGCAAGTTTCAAGTTGGAACTATCGTAATCCGAGCAACGAGGTAAAAGATATAGCCATCGCAAAAAATAAAACAAACTGCCAAATATATATGCCCAGAGAAAAAATAAGCATCAACGGGCCAAAAATACTCTAAACAGGCTCAACAGGGGGGGCGCTAGATAGCTAATTATCGCATGAGGCACTAAACAACAGCAATGGATATGGGCTTAGCCCAACAACACAAAGGAAAAAAATAGAGGGTTGCCTCACCTAGTGGGCTCGGCCCAGGAGGCGGGGTGGGCGACGCGTAGCGGCGCAGCGGCAGGGGCGGAGGATAGGTGCAGGTCAAGGCCACCATGGGCTGGGCCGCATGACGGGGGCAGCTGTGGCGCGTTGGCCCACCTGGCTGCCTGCGTTCGTCCAGCGGGATTCCGGCGAGTAGACGAGCCGGCGTAGGTCACAGGAGGCCGGGAAAGGGCCGATCCGGACGGTCCCCATCGGATTAGGGTGCGGCTTCTACGGGGCATCCACTGTGAGGCTTTGAGGAGGCGCGTCGCGGCATGGAGCTCCATCCATGGCGGCTCGGGGCTTCACAGGGAGAGATGAGGGAGATTAGGGAAGGAGAGAGGAAGAGGAGAAGAGAGGAAGGAGCAGGGGAGGGCGCTCGGGGAGTGGACCTGCTGAGCTTAGCGGTCCCCGGCGGCGCATCGACCGGAGGCGCGAGGCGGCCAAGGGGCTCGGGCAGCTCAGCGCTTGAGCGTGAGCGCTCGGGCTCGGGCATGGCTGCAGCACGGGAGATACCCCCAAGCGTTCTCGGCCGTTGGATCCGTTGATCCAACAGTGCAGATCATGGGGAGCTGCTCTTCAGATCTGGTGGGGAAAATAGGTGGCGGCGCTGGGTTGGGGTGATGCGAAAAGAGAGGAGTAGGGCTAGGGTTTGTCAAAATAGGCAGGGTTGCACTGCTATATATAGCAGGTGGGTGTTTGGGAGGGGTTTTGGGCCACAAAATTGTCTGTTTCGGGTCCAAATTTTGGGTGGGCTAGATTCCAAAGATAAGAGGGGAATCCTGGAGTCCGGCTAGCAGCGCATGTGGCATTTTATAAATACGCCAGACGTTCACCTACCCGACGAAGTCGGAATTACACCGGCTACTATGCCTGGCACATCCGATCATTCACCCGCTAAACGAAGCCGGAATCGCACGAGAATCGAAACACATCGTCGCAACACGATAACCACGTCGTCTACAACAATTAACGCCAAAAGAGAACGTCGAGCACCTTCCGATAAAATAACCCATTTAAATATAAATTGGGGGTTTTTCCGCACTTGTTGGTGATGGTTGGTCTTGTGCCGGCTGTCGCGACGGTGCTCGGGTGGAACCCGGTGTCGCAAAGGTCGTGTGCTGTTGGGGAAAAGGTTCGGTCCCGCATCCGATACGAGAAAGAGGGGGGGAGGAATATTTGCCGATTAATAAATCGGCGAAGCAAATACTGCAAAAAATTCTAACAAGCAGCAAAATAATTAGGGTGGAATTTCCGGGCTGTTACAATTTTACATGGATTAGAAGAATATTTTCATGAGTTTTTTCTTCTTTGTTGTGGATTGAATTATGGATTCGAGTGCTCTTGATGCTTGTGTTGAGTATAATTTTACAGTGTTGTGGTGACAATTGGCACTTTATCATATTACAAAGAGACTATTCTTGAGATATGTTGTGGTTATTTTTAGTACTATATTTGGACGGTCGTGGTGACATTGGGACATCCATAGATGTGGAATACAAACTCTAAGGTGTGCTCTTGTAGCCCTACACAATTCTCGTCCTCTTTTGACCATAAAAGAATGATCTCTGAGTAACGTCTTCCTTGTATGCTTTTAGTGGAAATATAATGTGATTCAGTTATGTTAATGTTGTTGGGAGTTGCCACTAGTGAAAGTATGAAGCCTAGGCCTTGTTTCTCATCATTGCAATACTGTTTGTGCTCACTTTTACTACTTGCTACCTTGCCGTTTTTAGTATTTCAGATTACTAAAACATATATCTACCATCCATATTACACTCGTATCACCATCTCTTCGTCGAACTAGTACACCTATACAACTCCTACTTGTATTAGGCGTGTTGGCAACACAAGAGACTTCTTGTATCTTAATTGCAGGGTTTCTTGAGAGAGACCATCTCCAACCTCTACTTACCTGACTTCAATAAACCTTAGGTCATACACTTGAGGGAAATTGTTGCTGTCCTACAAACATCTACGCTTGGAGGCCCCACATAGTCTACAAGAATAGAAGCATATGTAGACATCACACGCTTTAGGGGAATGATCCTATTTGGATTGGGTCCGAGTAGAAATCGGATGTGGAGTCTGGATGGGCCTCAATCGTTGAGCTCACCCAATGTGTTTATATAAGTGGAGGGGGGAGACCCTGCAAAGGGCTAGACTAGTCTCACAACCTAGCCTCCACCACTACCACATCCAAGTCATGGAATCAGACATAGCAGTCCATAGCTCGACATTCCTCCTTGCACGTGCAAATACCTTCGAGTTGCTACAACTATGGTCCTATGATGAACATTTTTTAGGTATCTCTTGGAGGGGTCCGCGAGGACGGGACGGGACGCGCATCGCCAACTCTCCTTCCACGGTCCTAACTACTCTAGTGGTATAACTCCCATCCCATGATTTATCCAAAGAGTATGATCTTGGTTGCATGGTAGAAATTTTGTTTAGCGCTAGCGTACGTAGCGTACCACGTGCCCTAATAGTGTACCTCTTTTGGTGGATGAATCGAGTATCTTTTTATTTTGATCTTGTTCATTTCCTTTTTTGTATATTTGAACTTTACCCTTCAGATTCAACTACAAATCATAAAGATTGGCCAAACCCTATGGGATCAATCCTTGATTGGGCTTGGTCCTATATCAAGTGGTATCAAGAGCAAGGTTGCCATGAATTGGAATCACTTCTACCAATTTTAAGCATGTTTTTGTTTCGTTCTATCCAAAATCGAAAATACCCACACTCCACCAAGTTTCGAGTTTTCGTTGAATCTTTTGTTATTTGGTTGGTTTTGGTCCATGCACGCAACATGATTCGAGTGGATTTACTTTCCCTTTGCATTACCTCGAGACAAAATTTTCTTTCTTTAGTTTGGAATACCAAGTACGAATCCGTCGTCGATCTAATTTCCAAGTACTTCTTGAAACTTCTCCACACTGCCACGCTATCGACACTGTAAACCATCATGGACAACGCCGTCATCCATGCATCCTCACAGAACCCTAACCGGAAGAAGACCACCTGTCGGGGGATAATTCAGAGACCCGGCAGGATAACTGAAGAGGCTTCACACTACAGATGAAGGGAGTCGGTCCATTGGCCGGCTCGTTAAAGGAGGGGACGAACCTGGGTAAATCCATGTGTCTCTCTTGTGCCAACTCCTCGTAGATCGACTCTCCCTCCTCGAATCACTCGTAGCAAAGGCCCCGCTTAAGTTCTCTATGAGGACATCTAGCGTGATTTTCCCACGACGGTTGTCGCCCATCGTGGGGCCTACGCGCAAGGATGTTGAGATTCGGGAGGGAGCTCGACACGGTATGGAAGGAATCGACGTCGACTGGATGACCCGAAGCCCGCGCGGCAAGCTCTACAATGACATTGCAGCCTGGGGCCCTAAAGCCGACTCCGTCGAATCAGGCTACCGGGTCCCCATCGAATCTACACACCTCTTCATCGACCGGACCAGCGGATCGAATCCAGAGCCCGATCCGGAGGTCCCGATCGAACACGCGAGATGATATGCAATCTAATCCGCCCGCGCCTTCGTCGTATTCATCAACGCCTCCGTGGAAGAGCAGGATGCCTCCACCCTCTCAGCGGACAAGATGAACCAGAACCTTCCGACACCGGGTCGCACCCGAGTGACGGAAACCACACCGGCACTAGTTCAATCAGCCCCCTTGGGGAGGATAGGCTCGGAAGAGATCTAAGAAAAGGCCAATGCTATGTTCCCTCCGCCTCGCCCCGGCGCATGACCGTATACATGGTCGGCTCCCTCAACAGAGCAACGCGTAAAAATGTACCCGGGGTCGAAGGGGAGGCCGCCCGAGCAACAACAGGCGGTGGAACCAACGCCAACCAGGATATTACTGGAACATCAGCCAATGGGGGAGCCGGGGGCCCGACTCCTAACTGTCTGGAAGCATACACTATGACTCTCGACGCGATGAACACGCTCATGAGCACTGAGATCATACTGGAAAATCAAGCCTCCCTGAACGAAGGGATAACCAAGCACAAGCAGGATATCGTCCGGCTATGGAAAGAAATCAATAGGGAAACTCAGATCCTGGCAGCGGCGCATCAACAGATCACAGAGGAAACATCCCGGCTACGGAACGAGGCGACTCGCATCAGCATGCAGGTACTGAACCCAACAACGGCGCCTTGAGAGAGGCACGCGAGCCGGCTACGATCTAGCATGGCAGTAAAGGCGCTTTTTAGCATCCCAGACCAGGCGACTCATCAAACAGATGGAGCTGAAGGAACCACACCCCGAAAACAGTACTGCAGGCTAAAATCATCGGTACTCGATCTCTCGCTGGATGGCGCCTCTACTCTCCTCTCCTCTCCACCTCCTCTCCACCTCCAACTCCAACTCTTGTGATGGCCATGATTCTTACTAGAATCCGGCCATGGAAAGTCTCCTTCATTGGGATTTCAACCCTGGACTCGCGGTTGAAGATCAGGTGTGTCACCGTTTCAAATCTTTTGTCATGTCTCGGGTGTTTCCTCCAAGGAATTCTTCTTGGTGGCTACTTTCTCCTCGGCATCTTTTCCACTCTCTTGCTCCTCGATTTCTTTGGCTCTCCAATGTTGCATTTGAGGTTTGGCGTCTGGTTTTAATGTTGTGCATCTCAAGAACAAAAGCTTTTGGTTCTCTGTGGCATCGAACAAAGTTGTTCATTTTATTTACTCTCTACGTGACAGAATCTAGTCGAACTTTGTTTGTCATTTCAATTTGTTCAAGGAGAATTGTTTTGCTTATTCCCATGATTCGGGTTGGGCATCGGATGTTGAAATTTTTGTCCTATCTCTGCGGTCACCGTCTGCGATTTGCTCTAATTTGAATTTCTTAAAAAGAGGGGATGCTTTGGATAATTCTGCGGATTCAGAACTAGCTAAGTTTGGTTTCTCTATGAATGCTTCAGCCAATCTTTTGAATTCTTTTGACCAAGTGGGACAAGATCACTTGCATGTGCCAAATCCTCCTCAACCTGCAGCTGTTTCTCAAAGTGTTCATGGTCTTGGCAGTTCGACATCATTGAATCATGGTTTGGTAAGTGCTCAGGCACATCCCCCTGATCAAGGGCAGAATTTAATTGAGCAGGATCCCATACCTTCTGTGTTCAATTTTGGATCCATTAAGGCTACAGTTTCCATACCGGTTCAAGCAAATTTTGTGCACACTTTAGTTGGTATGAGAATTAAGTCTGATTGGTGGTTGCATGATCAGGCTGATTTGCAAAATATTCTTTAGTGGAGATTGGCTGGGTACACCGATGCTAAAATTGTGGTTTTTGATTGAGCGGGATATCCTTCCTTCTAATGATGCAATTTACATTGCGCTTGGACAATGTAGCAGATGCGCTTGTTTTGATCATTTGGTGGACCAATGTGACAGCACATTCTACCTGGGTCGCATCAATTTTTTGCATGCCTGCTATTGCGTTCACACATCATGGCCTAAAAAACACCAGATGTGTAACATCTGTAATGCATCGGGTCATACCTCTTTGCACTGCTCGGCGGGTTTGTTTTGCTTACGTTGTCAGATGTGGGGGCATACCAAAGCTAGGTGTGGTAGCAAATCCTGTCAGTCTTTTATTTGGAAAGTTAAAAACGTGAGTACTCAAAGGAAGGTGCCTATGGCCAGTTTTCGCCCGAATCGCCAGACCACCCAAAGGAAAGAGTAGCGCCCCAAAAGGAAACCCATAGGGGGTAGTATTTTAATCTCAGAAGAGACATACCGGGCCATTCCTTTTCCACAACCTTGTCTTCCTCCCTTGAGTACTACCTCGACTATGCAGCTTCTGCTTCCTCTTGGTTCTAAAGCTACAATGGCGAACTTCCCGGTGAGACCGTTCCAGTTTATGCCCGAGGGTGTTGAGCTTGACCGCGGTCCAGAGGACCGCCTTGTTCGGAACATGATTGTGGTGGACGATCCTCCTCTCAGCCACGAAAGGTATGCCATTGTCATTGTTAATCCTGAGCCGACGGACCACCTCAAGAAGACTGTTCTAGATGAATTAGTGAGGATTATGAGGTAGTATTACAGTTCCGGATTCGTTTGTTTATCCTCTGGTGGTAGCTTTCACTGATGTTGCTTTGAGGGATCAGCTCATTAGAGGAAGTTCTTTTTAGAATAAAGGCAGGGGGGCCGACTTTATTGGTAAAGCCATAAGGCAACGTAGCGAGGACACGAGTTAAGAAGCAATATGAGATGGAGAGTACTGAGTTACACGGCACACCAGCTAGAACCAGAGACCGTAGGCACACGGCAAAAAATACCAACTAGTTCATAAGTCTCGACGACTAAGCCTCAACAAGGAGCGCCCAACATCAGGTACGCGGGGGCTGGCGAGGGCCGAGGAGAGAGGTCGCCGTTTCCTTGATCTTGCCAATCGCCGCCTCCATGTCGAGCTAAGCATCGCCGCTAATCAGAGATTTCCACGGCTGTAAAATGGCGATAAGCTGGTATAAACAGTTAACAGGGAACCTGGGGAAGACATGTTCAATAGTAAATTTGTTACGGGTAGTCCAAAGGGTCCAACAAATGCCTGCAAAAATAGGCCAAAAGACGCGTCTAAATTGAGCTGGCATCGATCGAACAAGTGACCGGACCTCCCTAAAAGAGCTAGGGTTCCAAGAATTGCCCAGCCACGATCTTAGGCAGCTCCAGGGGAAGTGAGAGAGGTGACAATGGAAGAAAATGTGATCAGCAGATTCCGACAAGGAGCACAGCGCAAAGGCCTCATAAATATTAACATTGCGCTTGTGGAGATTGTCCGACGAAGGGAGTTTGTTACGGAACGCCTGCCAAAGGAAAATTTTGATCTTGGGCAGAATACGTGCCTTCCACAAGACCGATAATTTTCTGACCCGTGGGGCCCCGACAAGGGAACGGTATAAGGATTTGACAGAGAAGAAACTAGAGGCGGTTAGGTTCCATTTAACAGAATCGTTGATCTCAAAAATCTCCGGGAGGAGAGCAACAAGGCGCCGTCAATCCAGGAACTCCGCGGGAGACAGGGTACGACGAAAGCCAAAGTCCCAATCAAGCCTGGCCAAGTCAGCGATGGAAGCCCCGGGGTCAGAACAGAAGGAAAAGAGGTTCGGGAACAAATCCTCCATCAGACTAGCAGGGGACCACAGGTTCAGCCAAAAACGAACCGAGCAACCATTCCCAACAAGGAAGGTGACATTCTGACGGAAAATCTCGCGGAATTTTATAAGTTGACGCCAAAACTGAGATCCCCGTGACTCGAAGCGAACATGGGGGAGGAGGGAAAATATTGAAGGGAATATGCCCGAGAAACAATAATAAAGTGTTTATTATATTATTCCTTGTTTATGATAAACTTTTATTTCTCATGCTAGAATTGTATTAACCGGAAACGTTGATACATGTGTGTTTAATAAACAAACAATGGTTCCTAGTAAAGCCTCTCTTTTAACTAGCTCGTCGATTAACAGATGATCAAGGTTTTCTGATCATGAACATTGGATGTTGTTAATAACGGGATCATATCATTAGGAGAATGATGTGATGAATATATACCCAAACTAAGTATAACAATACGATAAGGTCATTTAGTTTATATTGTTATATCTTGCATTCGAAGTAATCTTGTTCCTTAGACCATGAGATCATGTCAATCACTAATACCGAAAGAATACTTTAATGACATCAAACGTCACACCGTAACAGGGTGACTATAAAGGTGGTGTTAGTTATTCGGAAAGTATTAGTTGAGGCTCATGGATCAAGAATGGGATTTGTCCATCCAAAATGACGGAGAGATATACTCTGGGCCCTCTCGGTGATATCACATTGACACCGCTTGCAAGCACGTGACTAGGTCACAAGAATGTCATATCACAGAACGAGTAAATGAGTACTTGTCGGAAACGAGATCGAACAAGGTATGGTTGATACCGATGATCGGATCTCGGACAAGTAAAATATCGCGAGACAAAGGGAATTAGTTACGACGTTGATGGTTCACACAATCACAAGATTCATCGTTGAATATATAGGAGTCATCACGGATCTCCAGATCCCGCTGTTGATTATTGATCGGAGAGGTGTCTCAATCATGTCTGTATTATTCGCGAACCGTAGGGTGACACACTTAAGGTTTGATGATGCATTTTGAGAGGATAAGGAATATTGAAGAATGTTTTGGACAGCACCGAAATTGTTTCGTGTAAAATTGAAATAGTTCAAGGGGTTTTTGTCGCATGGTTGTTAATAGAATTAACAAATGATTCGAGGTGCAATGTGCAAATGTTTGTTAATAGGATTAACAAATATTAAATAAAGAAATAGAAATGTTTTACTTATTTATTAAACAAAACCTTTGGATTTTCCAAGTGGACAATTAAGGGAGCATGGGTGGGTGTGAGTGTGGCTTCCACTCACATCAAGAGGGGAAGAGGTGGAGGCACCATGAGTTGGCCGCACCCCCCTCTTGGGCTGCCCACTCCTCCCCTAGAAAAGGAGGGTGAGGGCTTCCCCTCCCATACACTTGCCACACCTCCCTTCCTCTCCACCCGTTGCTCCATACTATGGTCTTCCGCTTGGCGAAGCCCTGACCGTGGGATTCTTCACCGGATCACGTTGTTGTGCTGCTGGATTTCCGGGGATCCTCTACTTCCGCTTCCCCGCTGGATCGAGGGAACGGAGGTCATCATCAAGCTGTACGTGTGAATGAGCACGGAGATGCTCAGCGTACATCATCGCGATCTTGAGATCGGCAAGTGAACCACTACATCATCCATGAGATTTGATCTCGTAACGTTTTAAGTCTTCAAGGGTGAGTTCTTCTATGACATCCTACTCGTTGCTTACATCTCCTAGATTAGATCTTGGCTTGTTGGTTGTTTATGCGTAGGAAAAAAATTTGTTTTCCTTGCTACGAACCCTTCAGTGGTATCAGAGCCTCGTCTATGCGTAGATGGTTTGTACGAGTAGAACACATATGGATGTGGGCGTTGATGATCATCGTTTTGCCTCCTTTTGTATTTTCGATCCTAGTGGCATAGTGGGATGAAGCGGCCCAGACTAACCTTACATGTCCGCCTACATGAGACTTGTTCCACGACTGACATGCAACTTGTATTGCATAAGTGGCTGGCGGGTGTCTGTCTCTCTCACTATAGTTAGGACCTAATGTATAACGGGTTGTTAAAAATATATTTTATCAACATTGTGGTTTATGTTCGTAGGTATGAATGGTTCTATCTTGGTAAGCCCAAGCCACGTAAAATATGCAAAAATAAATTAGAGACGTCTAACTTGTTTTTGCAGGGCATGTGATGTGATATGGTCAATGTTACAAATTTGATGTATGAGATGATCCATTTTGTAAGTTATTGACATACCGGCAGGAGCCATATGGTTGTCTTATTATTTATGGCCTGCGTGCTGTATATCATATCCATGTGATATGTTGTAATTTGATGGACAATCAAGATGGAGGTGCCATGGACCTTGGTGCCACGCCGGTGGGATGATGAAGATCATACCATGATTCACAAGATGGAGATCAAGTGCAAGAAGGACCATATCATATCACATTATCCATGCATGTGATGTTAATCCTTTTATGCATCTTATTTTTCTTAGACCGCGACGGTAGCATTATAAGATGATCCCTCTCAATTAATATCAAGATAATAATGTGTTCTTCCTTAGTATGCACCGTTAAGAAAGTTCGTCGTTTCGAGACACCACGTGATGATCGGGTGTGATAGACTCTACGTTCGCATACAACGGGTGTTTTCAAGCCTAGCATGTACAGACATGGCCTTGAAACACACACAATTCAATGGTTCTACCGTGCGAGCCTAGCATGTACAGACATGGCCTCGGAACACGAACCGAAAGGTAAAGCATAAGTCATATGGATGATATGATGAACATGTCGATGTTCGCCTTTGCAGCTACATCATCTCACGTGATGATCGGTTTTGGTGTAGTGAATTTGGTTTGTGTAATCACCAAAACGACTAAGAGGGATGTTTTTTTTGAGTGGGAGTTCATGGGATAATTTTTTGAATTAACTTGAACTTAATTTATCATAAACTTAGTCTAAATAGTCTTTGCAAATATGTTGTAGATCATGGCTGCACCTACCTTCAATTTCAATATGTTCATGGAGAAAGAAAAGCTAGCGAACAATGGTAGCAACTTTACCACTTAACCTGAGGATTCTCCTCACCGCTTGCAAGAAGCTCTATGTGCTTGATGCACCGCTAGGTGACCAGCCCGCTGATGATGCTTCTGATGAAGATAAAAATGTTTATCTGACTCAAAAAGAAGACCACAATATAGTTCATTGCGGCATCCTTTATGGATTAGAACCAGAGCTGCGAAAACGTTTCGAGAACAACACTGCTTATGCTACAATGGGATAATTGAAAATGATTTTCGATACCCATGCTGCAGTTGAGAGTTATGATGCTTCAGAAAAGTTCTTTAGCTGCATGATGGAAGAGAACAGCTCCGTCAGTGAGCACGTACTCAAAATGTCTGCGTACGCTGATAAGCTCATAGCCTTGGGAATAACGATTCCCAATGAGCTAGGGATACATCGTGTTCTTCAATCTCTGCCACCTAGTTACAAGAACTTTGTGATGAACTATAATATGCAAGGCATGAAGAAGTCTCTTCCTGAGCTTCTCTCGATGCTTACAACTGCTGAAGTGGAGATCAAGAAAGAGCATCAAGTGTTGATGATCAATAAGACCACTAGTTTCAAGAAAGTCAAGAAAGGCAAGCCAAAGGGCAACTGCAAGAAGGTTGGCAAGTCTGTTTCTACACCTGAGAAGAAAACCAAGAATGGTCCTAAGGCTGAGACTGAGTAGTTCTATTGCAAGGGCACTGGCCACTGGAAGCGAAACTGCCCCAAATATCTGGCAGATAAGAAGGCCGGCAAAGTGAACAAAGGTATATGTGATATACATGTTATTGATGTGTACCTTACTAGTACTCGCAGTAGCGCCTGGGTATTTGATATTTGTTCGGTTGCTCACATATGTAACTCGAAACAGGAACTGCAGAATAAGTGACCACTAGCAAAGGATGAGGTGATGATGCGCGTCGGCAATGGATCAAGAGTTGATGTGATCGCCGTCGGCACGCTACCTCTTCGTTTACCGTCTGGATTAGTTATAAAACTGAATAAATGTTATCTGGTGCCTGCGTTGAGCATGAACATCATTTCTGGATCTTGCTTAATGCAGAGTGGTTATTCCTTTAAGTCCGAGAACAATGGTTGTTCGATTTATATGAATAATATCTTCTATGGTCACGCACCTGAGAAGAATGGTTTATTTCTTTTGAATCTTGATAGTATTGATACACATATTCATAGTGTGAATGCCAAAAGAATCATGTTAAATGATGATATTGCTACTTACATGTGGCATTGCCGCTTAGGTCATATTGTTGTTAAACGCATGAAGAAGCTCCATTCTGATGGACTCTTAGAATCACTTGATTATGAATCATTTGAAACGTGTGAACCATGCCTTATGGGAAAGATGACTAGAACCCCGTTTTCAGGTTCTATGGAACGGGCGACAGACTTACTGGAAATCATACATACTGATGTGTGTGGACCAATGAGTGTATCGGCGCGCGGTGGATATCGTTATTTTGTCACTTTCGCAGATGATTTGAGTAGATATGGATATATTTACTTAATGAAACACAAATCTGAGATGTTTGAAAAGTTCAAAGAATTTCAGTGTGAAGTTGAAAATCATCGTAACAGAAAGATTAAATTTCTACGATCTAATCGTGGAGGTGAATATTTAAGTTACGAGTTTGGCATGCATATGAAACAATGTGGAATAGTTTCACAACTCACACCTGCCGGAACACCACAGCGTAATGGTGTTTCCGAACGTCGTAATCGTACTTTATTGGATATGGTTCAATCTATGATGTCTCTTACAGATTTTCCACTCTCATTTTGGGGTTATGCACTAGAGACCGCTGCATTCACTTTAAATAGGGCACCATCTAAATCCGTTGAAATGACACCGTATGAATTATGGTTTGGAAACAAACCTAAGCTGTCATTTCTAAAAGTTTGGGGCTGCGATGTTTATGTGAAGAAGCTTCAACCTGATAAACTCGAACCCAAAGCGAAAAAATGCATCTTCATAGGATACCCTAAGGAAAAAATAGGGTACACCTTCTATCACAGATCCGAAGGCAAGATTTTCGTTGACAAGAATGGATCCTTTTTAGAGAAGGAGTTTCTCTCGAAAGGTGTGAATAGTAGGAAGGTAGAACTCGATGAGGTTATTGAACCTTCTCTTCTTGGAATGGCGAGTAGCGCAGCACCGGAAGTTGTTCCAGTGCCGACTCCGTCAGTTGAAGAGGGAACTAATGATCAAGATCATGAAACTCCAGAAGAGGAAACTACCATGCTTCGCAGGTCAACTAGGGAACGTACAGCTCCTGAACAGTATGGGAATCCCGTCTTAAACTTCATGGTAGATGGAAGTGATGACCTTGCGACATATGATGAAGCAATGATGAGCCCAGATTCCAACAAATGGCTTGAAGCCATGAAATCCGAAATGGGATCCATGTACGAAAACCAAGTTTGGACTTTGGTGGACTTACCCGATGACCGTAAGGCCGTTGAGAACAAATGGATTTTTAAAAAGAAAACTGATGCTGATGGTAATGTGACCGTCTATAAAGCTCGACTTGTCACAAAAGGTTTTCGACAAATTCAAGGAGTTGACTACGATGACACCTTCTCACCAGTAGCGATGCTAAAGTCAGTTAGGATTATGTTAGCAATTGCTGCATTTTTCGATTATGAAATCTGGCAGATGGATGTCAAAACGGCATTCCTGAATGGTGACATTGAGGAAGAGTTGTATATGATGCAGCCCAAAGGTTTTGTTGATCCTAAGGATGCTGACAAGGTATGCAAGCTTCAACGTTCCATTTATGGACTGAAGCAAGCATCCCGGAGTTGGAACCTCCATTTTGATAAGGTGATCAAAGAGTTTGGATTTGATCAAACGTACGGAGAAGCTTGTATCTACAAGAAAGTGAGTGGGAGCTCTGTAGAATTTCTAGTACTGTATGTGGATGACATATAGTTGATTGGAAATGATATAGAATTGTTAAAAGGTGTAAAAGGTTATTTGAACAGTAGTTTTTTGATGAAAGACCTCGGTGAAGCAGCTTATATATTAGGCATCAAAATCTATAGGGATAGATCAAGACGCTTAATTGGACTTTCGCAAAGTACATACATTGACAAGATTTTGAAGTTCAGAATGGATAAAAGTAAGAAGGGGTTCTTACCAATGTTGCAAGGCAAGACGTTGAGTAACACTCAATGTCCAGTTACAGCAGAAGATAGAGAGGAAATGAATAAGATTCCCTATGCTTCAGCCATAGGTTCTGTCATGTATGCTATGCTATGTACAAGACCAGATGTGGCACGTGTTGTTAGTTTGACTAGCAGGTACCAATCCGATCCAGGTTTGGAACACTGGGCGGCGGTCAAGAATATCCTTAAGTACTTGAGAAGAACTAAGGATATGTTTCTCGTGTATGGCGGTGAAGAAGAGCTCGTCGCAAGAGGTTACGTCAATGCTAGCTTCGTCACTGATCCGGATGACTCTAAGTCACAATCCGGATACGTATTTATTATGAATGGAGGAGCAGTAAGCTGGAGGAGTTCCAAGCAATCTGTGGTAGCGGGATCATCAACAGAAGCGGAATATGTTGCTGCCTCAGAGGCAACACATGAAGCAATTTGGATGAAGGAGTTCATATCCGAACTAGGTGTGGTTCCGAGTGCTTTGGATCCAATGGTTATCTATTGTGACAACAATGGTGCCATTGCCAATGCTAAGGAACCAAGGTCTCACAAGAATTCCAAGCATATCAAGCGCCGTTTTCTCTCCATCCGTGAGTATGTCAAGGATGGGGATGTGAAGATTTGCGAAGTACACACAGATCTGAATGTGGCAGATCCGTTGACTAAAACTCTCCCAAAGGAAAAACATGATAAACACCAGAACTCCATGGGTGTTAGATTCATTACTATGTAATATAGATTATTGCCCCTAGTGCAAGTGGGAGACTGAAGGGAATATGCCCGAGAGGCAATAATAAAGTGTTTATTATATTATTCCTTGTTTATGATAAATGTTTATTTCTCATGCTAGAATTGTATTAACCGGAAACATTGATACATGTGTGTTTAATAAACAAACAATGGTTCCTAGTAAAGCCTCTCTTTTAACTAGCTCGTCGATTAACAGATGATCAAGGTTTCCTGATCATGAACATTTGATGTTGTTAATAACGGGATCATATCATTAGGAGAATGATGTGATGAATATATACCCAAACTAAGTATAACAATACGATAAAGTCATTTAGTTTATATTGTTATATCTTGCATTCGAAGTAATCTTGTTCCTTAGACCATGAGATCATGTCAATCACTAATAACGAAAGAATACTTTAATGACATCAAACGTCACACCGTAACAGGGTGACTATAAAGGTGGTGTTAGGTATTCGGAAAGTATTAGTTGAGGCTCATGGATCAAGAATGGGATTTGTCCATCCAAAATGACGGAGAGATATACTCTGGGCCCTCTCGGTGATATCACATTGACACCGCTTGCAAGCACGTGACTAGGTCACAAGAATGTCATATCACAGAACGAGTAAAAGAGTACTTGTCGGAAACGAGATCGAACAAGGTATGGTTGATACCGATGATCGGATCTCGGACAAGTAAAATATCGCGAGACAAAGGGAATTAGTTACGACGTTGATGGTTCACACGATCACAAGATTCATCGTTGAATATATAGGAGTCATCACGGATCTCCAGATCTCGCTGTTGATTATTGATCGGAGAGGTGTCTTAATCATGTCTGTATTATTCGCGAACCGTAGGGTGACACACTTAAGGTTTGATGATGCATTTTGAGAGGATAAGTAATATTGAAGAATGTTTTGGACAGCACCGAAATTGTTTCGGGTAAAATTGAAATAGTTCAAGGGGTTTTTGTCGGATGGTTGTTAATACAATTAACAAATGATTCGAGGTGCAATGTGCAAATGTTTGTTAATAGGATTAACAAATATTAAATAAAGAAATAGAAATGTTTTATTTATTTATTAAAGAAAACCTTTGGATTTTCCAAGTGGACAATTAAGGGAGCATGGGTGGGTGTGAGTGTGGCTTCCACTCACATCAAGAGGGGAAGAGGTGGAGGCACCATGAGTTGGCCGCACCCCCCTCTTGGGCTGCCCACTCCTCCCCTATAAAAGGAGGGTGAGGGCTTCCCCTCCCATACACTTGCCTCACCTCCCTTCCTCTCCACCCGCTGCTCCATACCATGGTCTTCCGCTTGGCGAAGCCCTGACCGTGGGATTCTTCACCGCATCACGTTGTTGTGCTTCTGGATTTCCGGGGATCCTCTACTTCCGCTGCCCCGCTGGATCGAGGGAACGGAGGTCATCATCAAGCTGTACGTGTGACTGAGCACAGAGACGCTCAGCGTACATCATCGCGATCTTGAGATCGGCAAGTGAACCACTACATCATCCATGAGATTTGATCTCGTAACATTTTAAGTCTTCAAGGGTGAGTTCTTCTATGACATCCTACTTGTTGCTTACATCTCCTAGATTAGATCTTGGCTTGTTGGTTGTTTATGCGTAGGAATTTTTTTTGTTTTCCTTGCTACGAACCCTTCAAATATTTGGCTTGGAGGAGGTGAAGCCACAACGTCCAATGATCAGGGGCGAAAATTTTCCACCACCATTTGACGATCAAGAAAGTATTCATAATAGCCGTATCAAGAATGCCCAACCCTTCACAGGCCTTTGGCTTGCAAATCAGTTTCCAGCGGACCAGACGGTATTTTCTCTTATTATTGGAGGAGTTCCAGTAGAAATTGCTTCTATGCTTATCCATGGCAGCGTGCGTCACTGCGGGGAATTGGTAGAAACCCCTAGAGTAGGTGGGTAGAGAGGAAAGGCACGAATTGCTCAGGCAAACTTTGGCTGCTTGTGAATGGTGATGGCCACGCCAAGGCATGAACCGATTACCCACTTTCAACGGGACATGCGCGAGATCTTTGGCGGAGATATGATGGGCGGAGACGGGGATACCCAGATACTTGAACGGGAAAGTGCCAAGAGCACAGTTCATCAACGTTGTGGTTCTAGTCTGATCCTCCTCCGTTCCCCCAGCACCAGGATCTCACTTTTATATAAATTAATTTTATGACCTGACATCATTTCAAAACAAAGGAGCAAGAAATTGAGGTTAGTCAGACACAGCTCCGAATTCTGGACCATAATGATCGTGTCAGCCGCGTATTGCAGGTGCGTGACGCCATTCGGGATAAGATTACAGGCAACCGGAAGAACATGCCCACTAACAGACGCACGATGAAGAATTTCAGAGAAGGCATCAACCACGAAGTTAAAGAGGAGGGGTAAGAGAGGGTCTCACTGCCTCAGGCCACGACCATTAGAAACGTAAGGGCCCACCGCACCATTGACGGCCACCGCCGTGTGGCGAACACAAACCAACTACATAACCCGTTGGATATAAGCGCCCTCGAAACGTTTTGCCACCAAGACATCTCTCAAGAACGTCCAACTGACCGAGTCGTATGCTTTTTAAAAATCAAGTTTGAGAATCACTTCATTGGTATGAGAACGTTTGATGTCATGGATAATTTCGTGTAGGGAGAGGATGCCATCAAGAATAAACCTTCCCTTAATAAAATCCGACTGCATCGGGCTAATAACCGAATGAGCGATGGGGGACAAACGGGTCGCGAAGGCCTTTGCAGGGAACTTTGGAAAATTGTTAATCAGTGCAATGGGTCGGAATAGCTTCACCGAGTTAGCCCCTTTGACCTTGGTGATGAGGGTTAGGAAATCATAATTGAGGCGGGAGATATCAACCGTACCTAGGCAAAAACCTTGGATGATGGCCATAACTAAGGGTTTGAGAACGGGCCAGAATTTTAAGAAGGGTATGGAGAACCCGTCAGGTCCCGGAGCAGAATTAGATTTTGACGCAAACACCGCAGCCTCAATTTCGTCGGCCGAAAGGGGAAGCATGAGGTCCCTGTTATTCGAAGCCGAGACGAATCTAAAGGCAGGCCAAAGAGATGTGGCAAGGGAAATGAGGGGGGGAGGTATAGCGGCGAGAAGGGTCGAGAAGAATTCATGCACGTGATTCATTATAGCCGCGGGGTCCTCTACAAGGGCTCCATTAATCCACAGGCGACCAATAAAGCATCACCGCCGCCTGCCACTAGCAATGGCCATGAAGTAGGCCATGAGAGAGTCCCCTTTCAAAGTCCAGGAAATCCTTCCTCTCTGTTTCCATAATTCCTTCTCCACCAAATGCAGGTTGATCAGGTCATTTTCAAGATCATACCGTTTAGCCCATCCGGCGTTCTCAAGTCCAGCCGAATCGGCCAAATTATCTAGCAACCGGATGTCATTCAAGAGGGTATCTTTAGCCATGCGGTTCAAGGCCGATTTGTTAGCCACCCAATCCCGAAGGAATTATCTTAACCCCTGTGCACAATGCCTCCAATCATCAAGAGGCCCGAAGGATCTGTGACCAGAGGAGAGGAGCGCAGTGATGTTGGTCGAAACCATAGGGATGAAGCCCTCCTGCATCGGCCAAGAGGAATCAAAACGGAAACGGGTACGAGCTAAGGGCACCACCAGGGCAGTATCCATGATGAGGGGGGTATGGTCAGAACCAATGTGCAGTACCTCAAGCAGCGAAGAACGAGGGAACATTCCATCCCAAAGTCTACACATGAAGACACAGTCAAGGACGGACCAGACCGACAGGGTTTTGTTATTGGACCAAGTGTATCTAGCCCCCGATCGGTCTAGTTCATGGAGCGCATCTTGCACAATGAAGTTATTAAAATACGTAGCTCTAGCCCAGCTGAAGTTGGGGGAGGATTTATCGCGTGGGTGTCGTAGGAGATTGAAATCCCCACCCATCAGGACCGGGTGGTTCACATTATACATCTTGATAGCGAGATTTTCAAGGAAGCTCGAAGATATGGAATGATCCGACGGGCCGTAGACACAAACGATCTCCCAAATGAGACCAGAAACAACATTTTTAAGTAGCAGGACAACAAAAAATTTAGAGAGTTCGACGTTTAGAATATCAAAAAGATCAGCATCAGCTCCCACCAGAATGCTACCCGCAGATCCAACAGAAGGAATACAATGCAACACTAAGTGTCCCCTTCCACACGTCGAGTCCAGCAAGGCAGTGGTGAATGATTGTTTCTTAGTCTCTTGTAGGCACATGATATCGGAGGGGTAGGAGGAGAGGAGATTCCGTAGCTGGTTTCGGCGCCCTCTAGCTCCAAAACCACGGATATTACAAAAGAGAAATCTCATTTATGAGAAAGGTTTTTGATGCGGAGGCTCGATCTGCGAGGTCCCGCACAGGATTTAGCTTTAGTCATTATGGTCATTATGGTTTACTTAGTTTGGATTGGGCCGGGCACGGGTTACGAGGGGTGCATAAGAAGGTGACGACGACGGCCCGGGCTGGCCTCTACCACCCAGGACCAAGTTACCATCGGCCCCAACAGGCTCGGGATTCTTTTGGGCCAAAGCGGCCTGGGCCACCTCCTTAGCACGGAGGATCGACAGGATTTCAGCAGGGGGTTTATCAAACGAGCTCAGACAAATACCCGAGTCCCCAGCGACCCGAACAAAGTGATCGTCAGGAAAATCAGAGAGAACCGTGCGCTTAAGAGCAGAGACACGGGACGTACCATTCATGGGGATGCCGGAGTCAGCAGTGCGCCGGGACTTGCGGGCGGTGGAGAGAGGAGTCTTGATAGAGAACGAACAACCAGACGGAGATGCAAGGGAGTCCAAGCCAGGGCTGACTGCGCCCAGGTCCACATCCAAGGAGCGAAATATGACATCCCTAGAGATCTGAGATGCCTCCGCTTTCGCACGTGCCTTGGCCCTAGCAGAAGTCTTGCGCACCGTCCCCCGAGGCCTCTTGGCAACAGGCACGTCCACCGCCCCCTCCCTGGGAGGAGAATCGAAAATGTCGGACAGGGAGGGGGAAGAAGGGCGTTGCGGAATGTTAGAGCAGACTGCCGAGGCAGGAGACTTGGGCGGCATGAGCCCGGGTGACTCGACGGCCTCAAAGCCTGGGGGTGCCTTCGGACCAGCCGCCGCATGTTTATTCTGATTCCCGGCAGCATGGGGGCCCTTGGAGGTGAAAAAATTATGGACGTCAGGGAACAGAGAAGCGCCTCCACCAACACTGTCAGTCCGGGATGGATCATCATCTTTGTGGTCAGATGGCGGAGGGGGCGGGCCGGACTGCGACACGGGGGCAGCGCCCTCAACCCGAACTTTGATGCGGAATGCCTTGCGGACAGGAACGAACTCGACGAAGCGACGAACCAAGGAAGGATTGCGGAAGCTGATCAGCATGAGTACAACCCCTCGTCGCGGGAGGGAAGCCAGACCAACATAACGGGGATGACCAATCAGCTCAGCAAAAACCATGAGAACGGCCTCATTACGCATCTCATCGGGTACCTCATCCACCAAGACCCAAACATCGACCAGAGAGCCAAAAGAACGATCAACCTCCACTGCTTCCTTGACCGAGATGATAGTTTGGAAAAGCGGCAGGGTGAAGCTCGCACTCCTGGAAATCATCCTCAAGCTCTCCAGAGAGGGGGAAAACCACGGCAAATTCCGACTCCGACAGTTGTTCAATCTGCCAATCCCATTTTTCCACGCCCCATTCCCGCATTTCCTCAGAGAGCATAAGAAAGGACACATCCCCCTCGAGCACAGAGATAATGGCCGCATTCTTGGGCGGGTGGGTGGCCACAACCACCTGGTCCCCGCCAACCATGCCAAAGAAACCACCCCCGGGTATGCCTAGACCAAACTACTTAAGAGTGGGGGGAGGTGAGCGGTTGTTGCACTCCACCGTGAGGTGGCCTTCCACGCGGCAAATCAGAAAAAATGGGGGCACCTTGCAGCCAACTTGGAAATGACCGGTGCGATGACAGGCAAAGAAAGTGACCTGGGAGGGGCGAGCGCGAGCAGGTGGACCTTGGTGCTGATCAGAAGTCGGCGGGGAAGGAAGGATGCCATCACCGCCCTAAGAGCCGCCAGGAGCATCATGAGAATCATACTTGTGCTTGTAGCTGAACGAACCGCCTCCATGCGCACGTCCGCCGCCACCACCCGAGGCACGGCCGCCGCCACAACCACCATGGTACCCGCGACCCCCGCCGAAAACGCCATGGGGAGGGGGTGGACGGCCAACAGTTAGGCCGGGAGGTGGTGGAGCGGAACAGAGAACCGCAGCAGGTGTGGGAGGAGCAGCCGCCGTCGCCTTGTCCCAAGGATCAACCGGGGCCGCTGAGGGTGAGATCTGGCTGGAGCCCTCCGGGGCTCCCGAGCCAACACCCCCCACCGCAGTCTCGGCCGCCTTTTCTCATTCGAGGCGGGCGCGGAGGGAAGACTCAAGCTCCGCCCCATCACCGGCGGACGAGCGCGGGGAGGGCGCGGCGGAGGAAGGGCGGGATCCATCCATGGCGACCACAGAGAAAGGATGGGGGAGGGGAAGCACAGGAGGTGGCACGAGCTTGATGAATCTGGGGCGAGAAGCGACGAAGGGGGACGGGGAGAAGAGTCCCCGCCGCACGTCCCTAGGAGATGCGGGAAACCCTAGCGAGAGATCCCGGGAGCCGCGATGGATCCATATATACCCTAGGGCAACAGGGCCGCCGGTCAGGGGGGGGCGCAACTGGGCCAAGTGAGGGGAGGGGGGATGTAAGAGGTCGGCCCAGCAAGGACGGGAAATCTGACTCGAAAAAAGAAAAAGGCTCGCGTTCACAGCCCAACGGAATAGGACCACCAGCACCCACTCCCGGCCCACAAGCCATGGAGGGCCCAAAGGAGGGATCAATGTTTCTGTCTCAGGTAGGGTTAGGGTTACCACCGCCGCTGCCGGACGCCGCACGTCCCCGACGATGAGCTCCGCCCAACACACATCCCCGGAGCGACCATACCACACATCCCAAGAGGGCACGGTAGGCGAGGCAGGCGCAGAAGAGGGAGGGGACGGCAAACCTGTGAGGGCTGAGGGACCCCGATGTCGACGGGACACGATCTCCCAGCCAGTTTCCAGCCGACATGCTACCGAAGGGCACCACGGGCCGACGCCACCCGACGTGAAGCGGTGATGTCTACACACGCTTCTATTCTTGTAGACTATGTTGGGCCTCCAAGAGCAGAGGTTTGTAGGACATCAGCAATTTCTCTCAAGTGGATGACCAAAGGTTTATCGAACTCAGGGAAGTAGAGGTTGAAGATGGTCTCTCTCAAGCAACCCTGCAATAAGATACAAGAAGTCTCTTGTGTCCCCAACACACCTAATGCAACTAGGAGTTGTATAGGTGCACTAGTTCGCCGAAGAGATGGTAAAATAAGAGTGATAGGTGCGGCAAAGCAAGGTAATATAAATCTGTAATAAAAAGTGATGCAAGCAAACCTGTGACAAAGTGAGCACAAACGATGTAACAATGGTGGAAACAAGGCCTAGGCTTTATACTTTCACTAGTGGAAACTCCCAACAACATTAACATAGTCTAATCACATGATATTTCCCATAAAACATGCAATGGAGACGTACTCGGAGGTCATTCCTTTGTGGTCAAGAGAGGACGAGAATTATGTAGGGCTACAAAAGTACACCTCAGAGTTCGTGGTTCTCAATCTATGGATTTCCCAATGTCGCCACGGCCATCCAAAGAGAGCACCACAATCACCACAACATATCTCAAGGATAGTCAAAGACAAGCACCAAGAGACTCTCAATCTTCAATCAACACACAAAAGAGGAAATCACTCATGATAATATTCTTCTAACCCATGTCCAATAGACCGCTGTCACCATTGTCTCGGGGATTATACTAGATAACATCAAGTGAGTACATCAATCCAATACATAGAGGAAGGGGAAATATCATGGGATCACCCTAGATTAGCATAGCCTATGATCACAACGAAGATCAAATCATGGGAGAGAGGGAAGAATACATAGCTACTGGTAGAAACCTCAGCCCCGAGGAGGGACTACTCCCGCATCATGTAGGGAGGAAGCAACGACGATGGAAATGAATCCGGGGACACTTCCCCGTCCCGGCAGGGTGCCAGCACAGGGATTCTGGTTCCCCGAAGCTTGTCGGCGATGGCGGCGGAGATCGGGATTGCTTCTGGAGAAAAGGGGTCTGGAATCAGGGTTTTCGCGATGGGAGAATAAATAGGAGCCAAAGGGGGCACCGAGTTAATAAGTTAGTCCAAATATGATCAAAAGTGTATGAAAGTGTATCTAGATCATAGCAATATCACACAAAACATGCACAGAACGAGCATAAATTATCGATATGTTTGGGACGTATTGTAAGGCCCGATAAGCGGTACTGTTGCAAATCTAGATGTTTCCATCCAGATCCGGGGACAAAGCACATATCGGTCACACCGCGACACATGACGAAGTCATATGCCCCGGATTTCCAACATGATATCACAACATTACAGATACAAGGATACAACATCTCATACAATCGGCATACAACTGCCTTAAATACAATACAACAGCGGAAGATACATGTCTGAGTACAGACTACAATCAAATGCCTAGTGGAAAAAGAAAAACATCGATCCCCATAACCACACGGGTCCAGGCCCTCCGCCGGGATCCGTCTAACTAGTCGTCGTCGAGTCTCCACGTGAAACGTCGATCACCATACCTGTTGTCTATTCAGAACCCTGAAAAGAGTTTGGGGGTAGTATCATGAGTACAGAAGTACTCAGTATCCAACTGTAGTGGCCATCTTACCCAGCAAGGACTTCATCACTGGTCATTCTAGGACAACTAGTAGTTTACGGTAAGGAAGGGGTAAGTGGTGAGGTTGCTGCCGCACTAGCATTATGAGGTGGCTAACGATCTAGAGAGTGAGATAAGAAGCCAAGCATTCGATGAGGAATCACCTCCAACAAGTCTGCTATCAACTACTTACGCAAACATAACACCTATCCTATCCTTGTCCTCCTCTTTGTATCCCGACAAAGAAGAAGCAGTCAAGGCACACACACACGTTGATCAAGTTGTATTAAGAATATCTCAGTTGTTGTTGTCTATGAACAAGGAGTAAGTCTCAAGTCGTCCATAACCGTGGACACGGCTTCTCGAAAATATTTAACCCTGCAGGGGTGTACCAACTGCCCATTACGAGGCTCCGCACGCACTTTTATCTCTCTCAGTTGCTACCCATCACAGGAAACCATTTTATGATTTAGTTCCAAGAGATCCGAAACGACAGGTCCCTCTAACTAACAACGAACAAATCCGGGTGGCCCCCGGTGAGTCGACATCCATCTCAGGAGCCGGTCGCGCTCTCGATTTGGTCTCAACCGCCTGTCGCAGGTTTGGATAGCCGGTTAATCACACATGGGACACCGGGTCCTCAGCCGGACAAGGTGGGCCAGCAAGGGAACTAAGTCCTCACTGGTCGAGGTTGGTTTGTAAACAACTGGCGGCCGACCAGCACACACACGGTTTCAAATGGTAAATTAGCTTGGGCCACCACTGGAAATGTTTGAAGCTAGGTAGATAAGAAAAGGGGACCCCATAAAATCCCACACGCGGTTAGGCACGCTCAGTCTTAAAACCAATACCCGGAACTCGGGTCCTAGGTGACTCGAATGGAACAAAGCGTCGGGGCGGGATAGCCTAGACCTTCCATCCTTTGTCGAATATAGTCAACATTATAATAATCATATCATCAATAACAGTAATAATAATAAATGTGATATCCCAACCCAAGGAGTAACAGGGTAACATGGTAGCATCCTAAGCATGCATACTAAGCAGGGGCTGAGCAACGTGCAATAGTAACATAGCAGTACAAGGTTTGCTGGGAAGGGATATGGCTGTTTAGGTTTGAAAGAGGCTGTAAACATGTGGTAGGATCAGACATCGAACCTAACCTAGACTAGCATGCAAACCGCTAGTTGAAATAGAATGGATCATAAGTAATTTATAGTCCTTGCCTGTTGATAAGTCGGGTTCCTAAGGTGTAGTTGATCGCACGCTCGCATCGTCTCCGAGAGGTACCCGCGGAAGCACACAAGACGATAAACACTGGAAATCAATCAACGAGCAAGCAGCTATTACTACGAAGCAAACACGAGAAAGCATCAACAAGAAGGCAACACGAGACATCGCACCTACCGTCGAGAGCAGTTACTAACAGGTTAAGTGGAGTACTCGTCACACACGACGATACCGCACATTTACGGTGGTTCAAGTTTTTTAGATACAGGTGATCAACAAAGGTTGTTAACATGGCATCTCACTCAAGCATGGCATAGCACACAAACATTACGAGAGGTGAAGCATAAATAAACTACCTAAGCTAGTCATTTTAAGTGGGGTGAAATCCTAGACATGGCAAACTATTGCGGACCCCACGATAAAATAGAATTTGGTACTGTTTTGCCCAAAAAATATTTTATTATTTTTATTTGCAAGAAAGAGCAGCATAAACATAATCTACATGAAATTCTAGTCAAGTTAAATATAAAGAACATTTTAAACAGAGCAACGGTTAAAAAGTTATTGCAATTACAGTTACAGTGGAAAGCAGTTGTAATTAGCAGGTAAACATCATGTAAACAAAGTCAAACATGGCAACAAGAAACATTTTAATAATCTACACGCAAAACGGAGCAACTTTCATGTAGAAAGCATCTCCATCGGAGCTACCGGTGATAAGATACAGGCACCGCAATAAAAACAATACAATCTGCAGTTAAATAAAAAAAACCTAGCTGAAGAAAAAAAACTAAACGGGCCGAATCTGCTACTGGGCCCAACAGGAAAAAGACAAAAAAGAAAAAGAAAAAAACAGGGGGCGCTCACCATGGGCCGTGGCCCATCTGGCCTGGAGGCCGGCCTGGGCTGCTCGGCTAGATGGGCCGCCTGGGCTGGGGCGTGGCCCACCTGGGCGTGCGGTTGTTCCCGATCCAGATCGTATCGGAGCCGGAGCCGCGGTGGCCGGTGGCGGCCTTTCCGCCGGCGAGGGGGCGGCAGGACGCACGGCGGGGCGGCCGGGAACGGAGGCGCGCCGGCCAGATTCGGACGTTGGTGTGGCCGGCCGGCTTCTTGGGCGGCGGCTTCAAGCTCGGGCAAGCTCGGCGGCGGCGCCATGGCGCGAAGGCGGCTCTCCGGTGAGCCTGCGGGGCAGAGAAGGGGTGAGAGGAGGAGATGGAGGCGCGGGGTGGTCGTGGGTGCTCGCCGGGGCGTGCACGGCGCAACGGCGTGTCGTGGCTCGCCGGCGGCGAGGTGCTCGGGTGCGCAGGGCTCCTCTGCCCAGATTGGTTCCGGGCAGCGCCGGAGCGGGCCGGGAGGGCCCTGCGGGTCCCGGATCCGGTGGGTGGCTGCTGGAGGAGGGAGGAGGTGACGTGGCTCAATCCGGAGCCTCGATCCAGAGATCTAACGGCTGAAATGCTTGGGTATTAGGGTTTCGCGAATTTGGGGGTTTATTGGGAAGATCTGGGCAATTCTCAGGGGGGTGGCTGCAAATTTGGACTAGGGAAACCCTAGAAATGGGTGGAGGAGTGGTGATCTTTATATAGCCCCGGTGGCTGGCAGTTTGCAAAAACATCCCCGGTTTTTCTCTCGCACACGCGGTGCTCACGTTTCTGACAGCCGGGGGTCCGCAGTACCTCCGATTCGGGTAAAACTTCGAACTGCGCGATCAGCACGTCGAGCCGGAGGCATTCACCTCGCGTTGGAACCGTTCCGAGAACACTTTCCGGCACGCTATAAAAATATCCCGTTTAATTATTAAAGGGGTTTTTCGTTCCGTTGGCTACGGCTGGACTCGTGCGGTTTTCGCGACGGTGATCGGGTGAAACCCGGTGTCGCAAAGGTCATGTGTCAGGGTGGAAAGGGTCGGTCTCCGTCCAGTACGAGATAAGATGGGGGAAAATAATCGCCGATCGGTAAATCGGGGATGCAAACACCGCAAACAAATCAGACAATCAAACAATTCACACCGAAAACAAAAATTTTAATTTTTGTGAAAACTGGGTTGTTACACGTATCAACATCCCCAAGCTTAATTCCTTCTCGTCCTCGAGTAGGTAAATGATAATAAACATAATTTATGTGGTGACATGCTAGAAACCATATAAGAACTTTGAAAAGTAAAGCAATCAAGGTATGTGATTCAATTCAAGTCATAACATGCAAGAGTCTATAATAGCATTGAAACAAGTAACAAAAGAACATTAGGTGCAAGAGCTCTCGCTGTCCGTGACTCGAATGTCTCCAAATGGTGTTTGTGTGCAAGAAGCGGGATAGGGAATACGAGAAAAAAAGTATTTTTTGTTGAGAACTCAATCTACTAAAGTTTCACACTTGGTCTTCTTTGGAATCTTATCTTGACTCGTCCCCAGACCACTATTTAGGTACAAGTCAATTTGATCCACTCCTTTTCGATATTTTGAGCACTCATGCAATGGATGAGCGTAAGCACGAGAGTTGACACTTAGGATGGCAAAGAGAGAATATGGTGGAGGAGGAAGACAAAAAGGATGAGAAAGGCTCACATCAATGAGGACAATAATAGGCGAGAAGGCCAAATGATAGATATGATGTGACGAGTAGGGATTGCCATGCAACAGATGCACATATGAGCTGAAAAGCTCTCCAATGGAACTAGTGGTGGTGCATCTAACTTGCTCGCTCATGAAGACCTAGAGCTCTTTTGAGGAGGCTCATCCCTTGGAATATGCAAGCCAAGTTCTATAGTGTGAAGGTCCCCACATAGCTATATGCATGTATGATCATCTCTATGGAGTACAAGGATAAGAGGGAGTACTAGTGTGGATCTTTCAAAAGGATATTAGTGTTGCCCCTTTCTCTCTTTTTATTTTCTTTTTCTCCTTTTCTATTTTTTTAGATTTATTTTGGTCGCCTCAATGGCTCTTTCTATTTAACTCTCATTTCTCCTCTTTGGGATCTTTTAAATTTGTCCTCTTTGGGATGTTTTCCTCACTTAAGGGCAACACTCTATTTTACAAGAATTCTAGAAGATTTTTCACACTTTACAAGGTACTCAACATAAATAAGATGTAGCTATCATGATGTATGCAATGGATGCCTCTGCCAGTGTAGCAGGAACATGCATGAAATGAAGATCAAGTTATGAAGAGGTGGATGTTGCATGGAAATATATCTCGGAAAGGCTATGGAAATGCCTTGATGGCTAGGAATGGTGGCTGTTTTGAGGAAATATATAAGGAGGCTTATGATGACAGAGTATATCATGCCAAGGTTTTGGATGCACCGGCGAAGGTGGACGCCAACTCTCGTAGTGAGAAGAGGGCAATGCACGGTACCGAAGAGGCTAGCAAATATGAGGAGGTGGAAGTGTCAACTTTCAATACTTACATTAGTCCAAAGAAATCATTGACTTATTATCGGTAACTCTCAATCTAATAAGGAGGTTCACAAAGAGACAAGTACCCCGAGGAGGAGTGTATGGGGGTTCGGTTATCCTTGCGCATCCTCGACTCATGGTACGTGAGTGTACTCTAATATCTGATCCCTCAAAAGATTAGCGATCCATCTAGTAGCTAGAGTTCTCAACTAGTTTTTTTAGGTTTTGAAAATAAACACGGATTTCCCAAAATACGACACCTATCACTAATAGTCTAGAGCTCTTGACACCAAAAGTTCAAACATTTCTCACAAAAATACCTCAAAACTATTGCAAGTTACTACAAAAATTAAATAGCAACCTCAATTACCTACTTTCAAGACAAGACACAACTCAGCGCAACAACCAACTCTCTTAACAAGATAAACATGAAAACTAAAGAGAGTTCCTGCAAAAAACCAAAAAAAAGCCAAGGCTCTTGCTAAAAAAAAACTAAAACTAAACATGGCAGTAGCTATGTAAAGATAAAGAACACACAACAGCAAAAAGATAGGCATGAAAAATCCTATGATGTGTTCTAGATTTTGAAAGTGGAGCGTGTTTCTCTCCCACAAAAATTAAGACGGGGTCTAACTTGTTATGAACAACAAGCAAAGCTAAAGAAAACTAAAAATAAAACCTAAGAGCGAGACGCTCCAAGCATAGCACATAACGCATGAAGTGATAAAAATATAGTGAGACGAAGGACGAACTGATGATTTTTGATGGAGAAGGGGATGCACGGGGGCATCCCCAATCTTAGACGCTTCAGTCTCCTTGAAAATTTATTGGGGATGCATGGGGGAATCCCCAAGCTTGAGCGCTTGACACTCCCGGATCTTCTTTCATCATCTTCGATCGCACACTTGAAAACTCCCTTCATACATAACTCATCATAAGCTGATTAGAGAGGTTAGTACCCTTAATAAAAAAAAAATTACCCAGTGGATATAATGATATTCTTCAAAAACTACTATTTCTCAAGATTTCCAAGAGGTTTTTGCAAAGAAAAAGCAAGATTAAGGTTTGCAAAAGTAAGGAGAGGGAAAACGTGGCAGAATCTATGAAAACGGAACAGCAGGTAGTAGAGAATTTTTTTCGGGGTACTTCTGCAATTGAAATCAAAAAACTCAGAACGTACGAAAGTTCTGCAATTGTATAGATCACGTTTTGTAAAAAAATCATCTCAAATAGATGAACTAGTGATTTGATCTGATTTTTTTCCGTCAAGAAGACAGAATCTGTTTTCTGGACAGCATGTAACAACTTTTGCTTACCTTATCATATGAGGCTATAACTTGGCACAAAGCTTCAAAATAAAGATACAATGATGTTGCTACAGTAGTAACAATCATCAAGACCACTAAGAACAGAAGTAAAAACTCAAACTAAAGATAACAAGGATTGTCTCCCTAGAACTCTTTCTTTATAGCCATAAATATAGGCTTAAGATTTTAATGATGCTCTCATAGGAATAAGGAATAAGAGTTAAAGAACAAAAGAGAGCATAAAGAAGCAAATAACAAACATATTTAAATCTAACATGCTTCCTATGCAAAGGGATCTTGTAGAGCAATAATGTCGGGACCCGGGGTTTGCGTATGTAATTCCAGTCACGATGCAATCACATGGAGAGCCGAGAGCCGTACCCACTTGTCTAAGCAGACAAGGCCAAGCACAAGACACTGTAGGAAAATATCGTACGTGAGAAGCATCCCATCCAGGCCGGATGATCAACTGAGATGGGTCCTCATCGCCCGCTCACAAGTCTAAATGATTATGGGTGGTGAAATTCCATACTCATAGATAAGTCACCTCAACCATGTTGTCGATTGAATCATAACCCTTACATAAACAGACTCCAGCCCGATCACTTAGTCGGGGTCTAGGGCGGGCTCGATCATAAAACAAAGTGTGCACGTGACAGATTCATGAGCAATCGCATCGCGATGCCCCAAGATGCGCACATCTAAGGGCCACTTGGTGTATAAAAGACCGCCAGCAAGATCACAACAAAGGTCTCGAAAACCCATACTAAGACATGCATGTTATAAGCATACACGCAACACACATGCCTAGTATGAACAGCAGGTATCATCACATAACTCTACAAAGTGTATCTTTATTGACTTACACATAGACAATACAAAGATCATATGTTTGTGATCAACATTACATCATACAATGGAAGCAAATTAGGTCTGAGTATAGACAAGTTTAACAAATGGCTTAGAGAAGACTTGTAAACATACATGCCCTTCCACGAGGGACCAGACTGTTGTCTGGAACTATACTAGCTTAGTCAACGTCAAGCTTCAGGAAGGTGACTCCATCGGGGTCTGGGTTCTCATCTAAAACATAGAATAAGCAAACGTGAGTACAAAGTCGTACTCAGCAAGACTTACATCAGAACTAAACTACTCATGCTCAAGTATCAAGGTAAAGGGAGGTGGGGTTTCATCATGCAGAAGTGCCAGCTTTGACTTGGCTAGTCCTGTTCTACGAGTACTAGACTTGAGGTAAGAAGCGTACATGAGTCCACTACCAATTCTCCAACCAATACACCACTATGGTTACTTCCTCGACTTCCCCACGAGGAAGCAAGCCATAGCACTCACACTTATCTTGCGAGTTTTAGAAGTATACATTCAAGTTGTCTAATAACCAGGTACAGGTTCCAAGTAGTCCATGACCGCGGACGCGGCTATTCGAATAGTTTTGTTAACCTTGCAAGGGTGTAAAGTACACACACATGACCATCGGTTACCGCCTTTTTCTCGCCACCGTTCAAGAGGTGATAGCGAGGATGTTCACCACGACACTTCGCTCACAACCGGTGTATTCCAGGAGTCGACTATCTGAGTTGCCTCCGCTCGAGAGCCCGGCCGGATCAGCGAAACGGACTCAAACAATGCAAGTGACCGAGACGCCACCTTTGGCAGATGGTTTTCCTTCCTCACAGGTGCACCCACATATCTATATGATGCAACCATTCCATAATGCTTTTCCTATGCACATGCCAACTGGAAAGCCCGAACTAATGTGACTCCTGGACGTCAACACGGATCAAGGTACTAAGCCAAGATGGGTCAGTGAGCCCAATGTGTGGTTGTACTCATTGTCTTGGATTACCATACAAGAACTCGGTGCTTAAGGCGGTGTTCAACGAGACAACCCACTGTGTACTCCTACACAGCCTCTCATCGTTCGCCTTGTATTAGGGTGGATTCACCAACACAATTTCACTATCATCAACACCATGTTCACTATCATCCCGACTCACATCAAAAGCATACTCATTGTAAACTCTAAGCATGCAATAAGCAGTAACAGTTGCAGGGGCCACATGATAACGATCAACTCCTATGTCAGCTAGGATTGTGGTTTGCTTACTACTGTGACAAGATGATAGGTCATGCATCGGATATGGGTTCAACTATGCGAAAGAACGTGTCTCGGTGATCTCCTAAACATGCATAAGGCAGACTGAGAGGGAAGTAGGATTTTATAGACATGATCAATGGGGTTTGCTTGCCTTGCTGACGATACACGGGTCTTACCGGTGGTCTTCTCCTTCGGGGGTGATCACCGTCTCGGAGGCACTGTTACCGGCACAATCATCAACAAAGGGGGGCAACATTGAAATAGAATGCACATACACATGATATAGTTGTCCATGATGTGATTGCTTCTGTTTTGTGGCACTTCAATTCAAATGAAGTGTATTGCATTTGGAATGCAAATTCAAACTCCATATGTTGCTCAAATTAGCCAAGTTGCAATTGCTTTTGTTTGATCATTGTAAACAAAGTGATCATGTGTGTGATATGCCTCTGATGTACAAGTAATCATGTTTGCATTGCAATGGTTCAAATTGGAAAAGCATTTGAATTAAATTTGAATTAATTCCATTTAAACCAAATAGAAAAAGCTACTGGTCCCATTTTAAATTCTACTGATCATTTTTCATATATTATTTGTCCAATTTGGAGTTAATATGAATTTTCTATGATTTTTCAAAGTTTATTCTAATTTATGTAATTTCTGGATTTTCTTTAATGTTTTTATTCCATTTATTGCATCATGCTGATGCAATGCTGGCGTCACCAGGGGGCTGACATGTGGGCTAGGCTTGTCAGCCACAGTGCGTTAATTCCCTCTGTTTAATTAAACAGAGGGGGTTATTAGGGGGCCTGGCCCCACTTGTCAGTGGGTTAGGGGGTGGTTAAGGGCTGATTAGCCGTTAAGCTAATCGGCCACGTCACCGCCGCCGACGGCGACCTCTGTACGCGGCGGCATTCCGCCGGAACAGGGTTCCCGGCCACGGGGATGCAGGCGGAGAGCACAGGAGTGTGCCTCGTGCCCTCCCCCTTCTAGTGGAGCTAGCAGGGGTACCCGAGGAGGCCCGAGGCCACGGAGGCGACGAAACCCACGGCGGCCGGAGCACGGACCTCGACGAATCGGTGACTGGGGCCTCGAGGGAGAGCACGGGAAGGCGGGGAAGAACGGGAAGCTCACCCTGAGTGTGTTGGTTCCGCTGGTGAGACCGGAGAGGCAGCGATGGCGGGGAAATTGCTCGCTGGAGTTGCGCGAGCTCGGCGGCGAGATGGCGAAGCAGACGTCGTCTCCGGTGGAGCCAGGCTCGATTTGAGGGCGCAAATCGACGAAGAGCCCCCCTGTGGGTCTTCTGGACACGTCGGTGCGGCGAAAGGGAGCCGGTGGCCACGCAGGCTCACGGTGGCCGGCGACGAGGAGCTACGGGCGGCGTCGAAATCGTGAGGGGGAGAGGGATAGAGCGAGCGGCGAGAGGGGGAAAAGGCCGAGGAGGCTTCTGGGCGCCTCTTGGCGTCCTGGGGGAGAAGAGGGGGCCCTTGAAGCTCCTCGGTGGCGTGCGCGGCGGTGAGCTCGTCACCGAGCTGCTTCGGGCGCCGGGGAGGAAGACGACAGGGGGGGTAGTGGGCTTGGGCCGGGGTGCGTTTAGTTGGGCCCGAGGCCTGTAGGTTTGGGCTGGGTTTTGTTTTTCTTTTTCTTCTCTGCTTTCTTTTGTTTTTCTTTTTCTGTTATTTGTTTTGCCCCAAATAAAATAGCAAGGCATTTTATAAAATCTTCAAAACTTTTATGTGGGCTTATAATATATATAGCTAGCCACTCACAAGCTTTAGAGATTTTTGAAATTCAAATACTTTGAATTTCAAATCAAATAGGGTATTTAATTAATTTCCAAGCCCTATTTGGAATTTTTGACAAATTTTGGTGCATGTAGTGGGACCCACTTCACTTTATATGTGATCATGCATATTTATAAGACTTTTCAAAAACACCAGAAGAATTTTTGGAAGAAATTTTTGTCTGGCCATTTGAATTAAAATCTTTAGGGCTTTTCTTTTTCCCCAATTCAATTTCTTTTGAAATTCTTACATGATGCCAAGAGGCACTCAAACCCTAGAACTTACCCTAGTCGGGGTTCTGACAACTCACCCCCACTCAAAAGAATCTCGTCCTGAGATTCAGAACTCGTCGGGAGGAAGGAGGGGTACTCGACATGGAGGCGGTCTTCTCTTTCCCACATTGCTTCTTTCTCGGAGTGGTGTGACCATTGCACTTTCAGAAACTTGATCTTCCGACGACGAGTGACACGCTCTGCTGAATCAACAATACGAACAGGGTACTCTCGATAAGAAAGGTCATCTTGGAGATCAAGAGTTTCATGGTCGACTTCGCGGATGGGGTCCTTGAAGCAACTCCTGAGTTGTGACACATGGAATACATCATGTACTCGGGAAAGCTGCAGGGGTAGTTCAAGTTGGTAGGCAACTTCTCCACGTTTAGCTAGAATGCGGAAAGGTCCGATGTAACATCGGGCCAACTTGCCTTTGATACCGAATCGTTGGGTACCCTTCAGAGGAGTAACCCGAAGGTAAGCCCTCTCATCCAGATTGTAGCTTTCTTGCATATGATGACGATCATAGTAGATTTTCTGACGAGACTGAGCGGCTTTCAATTGATCTGGAACAATGCGAACTTGCTCTTCTGCTTCCTTGATCATATCCGGTCCAAAGAATTGTCTTTCACCGAGTTCTGACCAGTTTAAGGGTGTTCGACATCGTCGTAAATTGAGAAGTTCAAAAGGAGCCATGTCCAGACTAGATTGATAGCTATTGTTATAAGCAAATTCGGCGAATGGAAGAGATTTCTCCCAATTCTTTCCGAATGAGATAACACAAGCTCTGAGCATGTCTTCCAGGATTTGATTAACCCTTTTAACTTGACCGCTAGACTGAGGATGGAAAGCTGTACTAAAGGAGAGATGAGTTCCCATAGCATTTTGAAAGCTTCCCCAGAATCTAGAGGTGAAAAGGCTGCCACGATCAGAATTGATTTCCAAAGGAACACCGTGAAGAGACACAATTCTAGAGACGTACAAGTCCGCTAACTGACTAGAAGTTATAGACTCGCGAACGGGAAGGAAGTGAGCAACTTTTGAAAGTCGGTCAATGACAACGAAGATGGCATCATTTCCTTTCTGGGTTTTTGGAAATCCGGTGATGAAGTCCATACCGACTTTGTCCCATTTCCACTCGGTAATAGGCAATGGTTGAAGAGTACCAGCGGGTCTTTGGTGTTCGGCCTTAATGCGACGACAAACATCACATTCGGCAACATATCGAGCAATGTCTCTCTTCATCCTAGTCCACCAAAATCTCTGGCGTAGATCTCGGTACATTTTTGTGCTACCGGGATGAATCGAGAGGGGAGTCTCATGGGATTCTTTGAGGATGAGTTGCCTTAGATGTCTATTCTTAGGTACTACCAAACGATTTTGAAAGAATACCGTTCCTTTGCTATCTGTGGAGAAACATTTAGCAACTCCGCTAGCAATGTTCTTATTGATCCGGCGAACACCTCGTGCACGCCTTTTGGCAACTATGATTTGATCCTCAAGAGTTAGTTTCGCCACCAAGTTGAAAAGAGATCCACGAGGAACAATCTCGAGGTTGAGCTTTCGAAATTCCTCATGAATAAGTGGTTGATACTGTTGTAGCATGAGGTTGTTACAATCAATGTAAAAAATACCGTGCTATGGTAAAATAGCGTGGCCCTATAAATATGCTATTAACGTGCTATTTCGCGCTACAGCGTGCTATTAGAGAGATATTGTACATAGATTTATTTAGCGAGGCATTTCCTAAAACTCTATATCGTGTTATTAGGGATGGTATAGCGCGCTATTTTTTTCATTGGTTACAATACAACTTACGACTTAGTGCATAAGCCATAACATTCGCTTTCCCTGGGGTGTAAGAAATTCCTAAGTCATAATCTTTTATCAACTCTATCCAGCGTCTTTGCCTGAGATTAAGATCTGGCTGGGTGAATATGTATTTGAGGCTTTGGTGGTCGGAATAGATCTCACAACGATTACCAAGGAGGTAATGTCGCCAAGTTGTCAGGGCATTAACTACGGCAGCGATTTCAATATAATGGGTAGGATAGTTCTCTTCATGTGTACGCAACTGGCGTGAAGCATAAGCTACCACATGTCTATCTTGCATAAGTATGCATCCTAACCCTTGCCGTGAAGCATCACAATAGATCTCAAAATCCCTTTTTGTGTCTGGAGGCGCAAGTAGGGTGCAGAAGTCAATCTTCTTTTCGGCTCTTGAAATCTTTCCTCGCACTTGGGGGGTCCATTGGAATTTATTATCTTTCTTGAGGAGTTCCGTTAGAGGCTTTGCAACTTTGGAGAAGTTCTCAACGAAGCGGCGGGAATAGCTTGCTAAGCCAAGAAAACTCCTAACTTGCTTAACCGATTCAGGTGGAGTCCAGTCAAGGACGGCCTGAACTCTCTCGGGATTGACAGCAATGCCTTTCGCAGAAATCACGTGGCCTAAGTAGGTCACTTCTGGTAACCAAAATTCGCACTTAGAGAACTTGGCATAAAGGCGATGCTCTCAAAGTTTCATCAATACCACGAAGAACTTGTCCAAATACTCCATGAAGATTGAATTCATCATGCGCGAGAAAGTGGCGGGGGCATTGGTTAGACCGAAGGACATGACGGTGAACTCGTAAAGACCATAACGAGTAGTGAAAGCCGTCTTGGGAACGTCCTCGTTTTGGATCTTGATTTGATGATAGCCTAATCTCAAATCCATCTTGGAGAAGACAGAGGATCCTGCAAGTTGATCATAAAGATCATTGATCCTGGGCAATGGGTACTTGTTCTTTATCGTCGCTAGATTTAGCGGGAGATAGTCTACGCACATCCTTTCTGTTCCATCTTTCTTCGTTACGAACAGAACGGGACAACCCCATGGCGATGAGCTGGGGCGGATGAAGCCTTTTGCCAACAAAGCTTCAAGTTGGATTTTAAGCTCAGCTAACTCACGTGGGGCCATTTTGTATGGGCATCTGGAAATTGGGGAGGTTCCTGTGGCAAGATCTACAATGAATTCTACACATCCGTCAGGAGGCATTCCTGGCAGTTCTTCAGGAAAGACATCCGGGAAGTCACGAACCACCGGAATATCTTCAAGGTCAGGAAGGGGAAGCACATTCAAAGTATGCATCTGGATTCTAGAGCTGGGTGATGTGTAGTCAATTGTCTGGCCTGAAGGATGGGTGAGCTTAACTGATTTGGCTTTACAATCAAGGAAAGCATTCTTCCTTGGTAACGAATCCATTCCTAGGATGACATCAATGTCCGAAGACTTGAGGGCTATAAGAGAAGCAAGGAATACTAAACCCTCAATTGCAATTTGATTGCCATGGATCACTCTATTAGTTTGCCATTTGGAACCAGGAATTTGAATGATCATTGGAGAAAACATTTCTTCAAAGGGAAACTCATGCCGAAGTGCATAACTCTCCGACATGAATGAATGAGAAGCTCCTGGATCGAAAAGAACGGAGGCGGGGACATGATTGACTGGGAGTGTACCAAGGATGACGTCAGAAGTAGCAGTGGTTTCCTCAACTGAGATTTGGTTCACATATCCACTACCTGTGACTGAAAGCTTTGCTGGAAAGGTTTTTGTGGTTGATTTCTTTGGAGGCTTAGGTCGAGAATGACGTGGTGTCATCAAGACCTGAGGGCACTTACGAAAGTAATGGCCTGACAGACCACACTTGAAACACACCCTCCCTGAATTGCTGGGAGTAGGATTACTTGATTGCACACCATCATTCCTGGGAGGAACAATGTGTTGAGGTGGATGGCATATATTGGATGGTGGCCTCTGAAGAAGGTTTTGAGGTATGGAACCAGTTGGAATCCATATTCTGTGTTTCTGAGGGGCTGAACTTGAAGAAGGAGCAAGCTTAAGAGCATGTTTGCGAGACTCTTCGAACACTTCATTGCCATGCTCAGCTCTGAAGGATCTGTTGACTTAATCCTCAAAGGTGGCAAATTCAAGGAGGTTGAGATCATGGCGAAGGATAGGGCTAAGTACCTTACGGAACCTTGCCTGCTATCTGGCATTGGTGGTGATCTCATCTTGGGCATATCGAGCAAGACGGTTGAAATCTCTCACATACTCATGCATGGACATCTCACCTTGAGTCAAATTGCAGAACTCTTCCTTCTTGCGCTCCATCAAGTCATCCAGAATGTGGTACCCTCGGAAGGCAATACAGAACTCCTGCCAAGTCACTACGTGACCATCTGGATGCATAGCAACATAGTTCTCCCACCATTGAAGAGAAGCACCTTCCAAGAAGTATACCGCGAAAATAACTCGGTCATCCGGAGCAACATCTGCAGTATCAAGCTTACGCTCGATGGAACGGAGCCAATCATCAGCTTCAAGGGGCTCAGAAGAACATCGGAATACCGGTGGCTTGAGTAGGATGAAGTCCTAAATGCTCACAACCACATTGTGATGATGGGTGGTATTCTTCTCAATGAGCTCCAGAAGGCGTGTTTGATCACGTCGATTCCGCTCAGCTTCCATCATGATTTCCGCCACAGAAGGCGGTGGTGGAGGTTCATCATCATTTCGATTCCGAACACGGTCTCGATTCCGACGAACAGCACTACGAGTTCCACCTGACATCCTATGTGATAAAAATCAACAATCAAAACAGGTTGTACGATGGAATCAAAGATAAGAGGACGTGATTAGGAAGAAAAGATTGTAATGCAAAGGCAAAGATTCCTAGAAACACGGAATAAATTGGGCAGCATAACGGCTACACTGGGATGGAAAATGAAACAACCTCGAAGAAATTGGACCGAACTTCTTCAAGCAACTCAATGGAACGATGAGTCTGGACGACCCCAACTGTCCTACGGCTACAAAGAAGCAAACAACGAGATGTTCTAGTAAGACATAGATGAGCCTAGTCCTATCTTCCCGTAGAAAAGATGAGGGTGACTCAGAACTCAGATCGATGAGGGTAAGGAGAAAAAGAAGCCTTACGTTGTGCCCTTTATACCCAAGTAACTATATAACTATAGAATGCTAGACTCGACTTCGACCAAGGGTTGAATAATCCTACAGACAGTCCTGCTCTGATACCAAGTCTGTCGGGACCCGGGGTTTGCGTATGTAATTCCAGTCACGATGCAATCACATGGAGAGCCGAGAGCCATACGCACTTGTCTAAGCAGACAAGGCCAAGCACAAGACACTCTCGGAAAGCATCGTACGTGAGGGGCATCCCATCCAGGCCGGATGATAAACTGAGATGGGTCCTCATCGCCCGCTCACAAGTCTAAATGATTATGGGTGGTGAAATCCCATACTCATAGACAAGTTGCCTCAACCATGTCGTTGATTGAATCATAACCCTTACATAAACAGACTCCATCCTGATCACTTAGTCGGGGTCTAGGGCGGGCTCGATCATACAACAAAGTGTGCACGTGACAGAGTCACGAGCAATCGCATCGCGATGCCCCATGCTGCACATATCTAAGGGCCACTTGGTGTATAAAAGACCGCCAACCAGATCACAACTAAGGTCTTGAAAACCCATACTAAGACATGCATGTTAGAAGCATACACGCAGCACACATGCCTAGTATGAACAACAAGTATCATCACATAACACTACAAAGTGTATCTTTATTAACTTACACATAGAGCATACAAAGATCACACGTCTGTCATCAACATTACATCATACAACGGAAGCAAATTAGGTCTGAGTACAGACAAGTTTAACAAATGGCTTAGAGAATCCTTGTAAACATACATGCCCTTCTACGAGGGACCAGACTGCTGTCTGGGACTATACTAGCTTAGTCAACGTCGAGCTTCAGGAAGGTGACTCCATCGGGGTCTGGGTTCTCATCTAAAACATAGAATAAGCAAACGTGAGTACAAAGTCGTACTCAACAAGACTTACATCAGAATTAAACTACTCATGCTCAAGTATCAAGGTAAAGGGAGGTGGGGTTTCATCATGCAGAAGTGCAAGCTTTGACTTGGCTAGTCCTGTTCTACGAGAACCATACTTGAGGTAAGAAGCGTACATGAGTCCACTACCAAGTCTCCAACCAATACACCACTATGGTTAATTCCTGGACTTCCCCACGAGGAAGCAAGCCATAGCACTCACACTTATCTTGCGAGTTTTAGAAGTATCCATTAGAGTTGTCTAATAACCAAGTACAGGTTCCAAGTAGTCCATGACCGCGGACGCGGCTATTCGAATAGTTTTGTTAACCTTGCAAGGGTGTAAAGTACACACACATGACCATCGGTTAACGCCTTTTGCTCGCCACCGTTCAAGAGGTGACAGCGAGGATGTTCACCACGACACTTCGCTCACAACCGGTGTATTCCAGGAGTCGACTATCTGAGTTGCCTCCGCTCGAGAGCCCGTCTGGATCAATGAAACGGACTCAAACAATGCAAGTGACCGAGACGCCACCTTTGGCAGATGGTTTTCATGCCTCACAGGTGCACCCACATATCTATATGATGCAACCATTCCTTCATTCTTTTCCTATGCACATGCCAACTGGAAAGCCCGAACTAATGTGACTCCTGGATGTCAACACGGATCAAGGTACTAGGCCGAGAGGGGTCAGTGAGCCCAATGTGTGGTTGTACTCTTTGTCTTGGATTACCATACAAGAACTCGGTGCTTAAGGAGGTGTTGAACAAGACAACCCATTGTGTACTCCTACACAACCTCTCATCGTTCACCTTGTATTAGGGTGGATTCACCAACACAGTTTCACTTTCATCAACACCATGTTCACTATCCTCCCGACTCACATCAAAAGCATCCTCATTGTAAACTCTAAGCATGCAATAAGAAGTAACAGTTGAAGGGGCCACATGATAACAATCAACTCCTATGTCAGCTAGGATTGTGGTTTTCTTACTACTGTGACAAGATGATAGGTCATGCATCGGATATGGGTTCAACTATGCGAAAGAACGTGTCTTGGTGATCTCCTAAACATGCCTAAGCGAGACTGAGAGGGAAGTAGGATTTTATAGACATGATCAATGGGGTTTTCTTGCCTTGCTGACGATACACGGGTCTTAACGGTGGACTTCTCCTTCGGGGGTGATCACCGTCTCGGAGGCACTGTTACCGGCACAATCATCAACAAAGGGGGGCAACATTGAAATAGAATGCACATACACATGATATAGTTGTCCATGATGTGATTGCTTCTGTTTTGTGGCAATTGAATTTAAATGAAGTGTATTGCATTTGGAATGCAAATTCAAACTCCATATGTTGCTCAAATTAGCCAAGTTGCAATTGCTTATGTTTTATCATTGTAAACCAAGTGATCATGTGTGTGATATGCCTCTGATGTACAAGTGATCATGTTTGCATTGCAATGATTCAAATTGTAAAAGCATTTGAATCAAATTTGAATTAATTCCATTTAAACCAAATAGCAAAAGCTACTGGTCCCATTTTAAATTAAACTCAAACATGGCTTAAAGTTGTATATTTGGATAGATTATTTTCTGCTGATCATTTTTCATATATTATTTGTCCAATTTGGATTTAATATGAATTTTCTATGATTTTTCAAAGTTTATTCTAATTTCTGTAATTTCTGGATTTTCTTTAATGTTTTTATTCCATTTATTGCATCATGCTGATGCAATGCTGGCGTCACCAGGGGGCTGACATGTGGGCCAGGCTTGTCAGCCATAGTGTCTTAATTCCCTCTGTTTAATTAAACAGAGGGTTTATTAGGGGTCCTGACCCCACTTGTCAGTGTGTTAGGGGGTGGTTAACGGCTGATTAGCCTTTAAGCTAATCGGCCACGTCACCGCTGCCGGCGGCGACCTCTGTACGCGGCGGCGTGCCGCCGGAACAGGGTTCCCGGCCACGGGGATGGAGGCGGAGAGCACAAGAGTGTGCCTCGTGCCCTCCCGCGTCCAGTGGAGCTAGCAGGGGGACCTGAGGAGGCCCGAGGCCACGGAGGCGACGAAGCCCACGGCAGCCGGAGCACGGACCTCGAAGAATCGGTGGCTGGGGCCTTGAGGGAGATCTCGGGAAGGCGGGGAAGAACGGGAAGCTCACCCTGAGTGTGTTGGTTCCGTTGGTGAGACCGGAGAGGCAACGATGGCGGGGAAATTGCTCGCCGGAGTTGCGCGGGCTCGGCGGCGAGATGGCGAAGCGGACGTCGTCTCCGGTGGAGCCAGGCTCGATTTGAGGGTGCGAACCGACGAAGAGCTCCCCTGCGGGTCTTCTGGACACGTCGGTGCGGCGAAAGGGATCCGGTGGCCACGCGGGCTCACGGTGGCCGGCGACGAGGAGCTACGGGCGGCGTCGAAATCGCGTGGGGGAGAGGGAGAGAGCGAGCGGCGAGAGCGGGAAAAGGCCGAGGAGGCTTCTGGGTGCCTCGTGGCTCCTGGGGGAGAAGAGGGGGCCCTGGAAGCTCCTCGGTGGCGTGTGCGGCGATGAGCTCGCCACCGAGCTGCTTCGGTCGCCGGGGAGGAAGACGACAGGGGGGTAGTGGGCTTGGGCCGAGGTGCGTTTAGTTGGGCCCGAGGCCTGTATAGGTTTGGGCTGGGTTTTGTTTTTCTTTTTCTTCTCTACTTTCTTCTGTTTTTCTTTTTCTGTTATTTTTTTTGCCCCAAATAAAATAGCAAGGCATTTTATAAAATCTTCAAAACTTTTATGTGTGCTTATAATATATATAGCTAGCCACTCACAAGTTTTGGAGATTTTTGAAATTCAAATAATTTGAATTTCAAATCAAATAGGATATTTATTTAATTTCCAAGCCCTATTTGGAATTTTTGACAAATCTTGGTGCATGCAGTGGGACCCACTTCACTTTATATGTGATCATGCATATTTATAAGACTTTTCAAAAATACCAGAGGAAATTTTGGAAGAAATTTTTGTCTGGCCATTTGAATTAAAATCTTTAGGGCTTTTCTTTTTCCCCAATTCAATTTCTTTTGAAATTTTTACATGATGCAAAGAGGCACTCAAACCCTAGAACTTACCCTAGTTGGGGTTCTGACAAATAACTCATTGAAGCATAAAGATATTAGCATAGGAAGGCAAAATAAGTGCAACTTCAAAACCTTCAACATAAAGAGAGGGAACTTGATATTATTGAAATATCTATAAGAATATGTTCCCTTCTCATAGTAATTTCCAGTAGGATCATGAATAAACTCAACAATATAAGAATCACATAAAGCATTATTACCATGTTCCACATGCAAAAGGGTACTCTTACTCTCCACAAAAGAATAATCTTTCTCATTTGTAATAGTGGGAGTAGGACTATCATAAAGAACTTGAACACTATAGAATAATTGTGTATTAGGAAGATGGTGTTCAACAAGGGAGTAATTCCCTCCATGATTATTACAAGTTTCATAAGGATAATTGCTCCTTATGTCATAGGTACCTTTATAATCACTATAGATAGGAGTTATAACATCATCATAGTAGAGAAGAGCATTATCATTGCTAGAAACTATATTTGTAAACATGTTGTCTTTATTCTTACTAGAAAAAGAATTATCAATTACCACATCACTAATGGGTAAAGGCCTTGCAATCCTATCATCCCCAAGTTTAGAGCTCTCCATATCATCACTCTCAGAGTTGGTACCAAGAAGATTTTCAAGATCATAAGTAGCATTATCATCGTTTTCCCAATCACAAAAACTAGCATGCATATCATAATCAAAATCATCTTCAATAGTGCCTAAGGACTTAACATCAATATAATAATGAATGCAATCAAGCTCACTGTCCTCAAAAATTTGCGAGGGTTATGCTCAGGCCAGGTTGATACCCATTCTTCTTCCTTCTTTCTCCTCTTCCTCCTCCTCTTCTTTTTCTTCTTCTTCACCTTAGGAGGGAGTGGGTGGAGATGATGTTTCTCCACATATCCTGGTTTATCATTCGAAACAATAGGGGAAACTTGGGAGAAACTCTCCTTTTTATTAGTAAAGATATAAGAGACATTTTTGTACTTTGGTAAAATTCCCTCCTTTCTAATCTTACTTATGTAATCATTTTCATGGCAATTAACAACACAATAGAGATGGAAATTTTGCAAAGTGTTTCTAATTCCTAAGGCATTCACATCTAGCCAAGAAGTCTCTTCTGATAACTCTTCACACATCAAAAATAACATAAGTTCATCATAAAGATCAGAAGTGATCATGTTATCACACAACTGATTAATAGTTATCCTTTGAAAGTTCATGCATTGAAAATTAAAGTGACCCTCTATACAGCAAAGTTCACAAGTAAAAGGATAAAGGTCACACAATTCTCTAGCAATTTCATTTAAATCTTTGACCCAAGTGATTGTTCTTTCATGCTTATGTTGCTTACAATACTTCTCTTCTTCAATCATAGGCCTTTCACAAGGTCTATCCATTCCACAAAAATTAGCATGCTTATATAAAACTTCATTTTCAGGTATTGGATCATGCATGTTGCAATCATCATGAACAATTTCATTTTCTTTGAAAATCTCTTTAAAAGGTTCATGATGCTTGATCCAATTCTACTTAGGCATATTAAGATGTGAAGCAAAAGATTTGTGGAAATCAACAAGGAGATGAGAATCAAGCCCAAACTTAGCACTAAACTTATTAAAACTTGCAGTTTCAACAAAGGACTTAATGCAATCATACTCATAATTTATATCTGACTCTTTACCTTTGTCGATCTCCCAATCTTCAGTATTGCGTTGAATTCTGTCAAAGAGTTCCGATTTAGCATCAATCTTTTCGTTTGCGAAAGAACCCATAGAGGAAGCATTGAGCAAGTCTTTATCCTGTCGAGAGAGCCTCGCATAAAAATTAGTAATAATTATATCTTTGGGGTGCCCATGGTTAGGACATTTTAGCATTAAAGTTTTTAGTCTCCCCCAAGCTTGAGATATGGTCTCTCCGTCATGAGGATAGAAATTATAAACATAATTCCTATTCTCATGAACTTCATGAAGAGGGAAAACTTGGAGTAGAAGAGAGACTGGATCTCTTCCCAATATCGTAGGTGAGAATCATCTAGTAGCCTATACCATTCCAATGTTTTTCCTTTCAGTGACAAGGCAAATAATTTCTTCATGACTTCACCTCTTGTCAAACCTGAAATCTTAAATAACTCACAAACTTCAGTAAGTTTCAACAAATGAATACTAGGATTGACTGTCCCATCATAACAATCATTAATAATAATTTCAACTATCCCAAGTGGTATTTTGAACGGGATACATTCAGTAGGTGGAGGAGACTTCTCTACCACGGGTGTGGTAAAGCGGCCTTCCCCAAACAATGAACTAAGAGTGCAGTTTTCCATAAGCATAACTAGTGAAAATAAAATCAAGAAACGAAAAGATTTAATTGCAAGGTCTAAAGATATACCTTCAATGCTTACCTCCCCGGCAACGGCACCAGAAATAGCTTGATGTCTACACACGCTTCTATTCTTCTAGACAATGTTGGGCCTCCAAGCGCAAAGGTTTGGAGCATAGCAGCAATTTCCCTCAAGTGGATGACCTAAGGTTTATCGAACTCAGGGAAGTAGAGCTTGAAGATGTTCTCTCTCAAGAAACCCTGGAATTAAGATACAAGAAGTCTCTTGTATCCCCAACACACCTAATACAACTAGGAGTTGCATAGGTGCACTAGTTCGGCAAAGAGATGGTAAAATACGAGTGATAGGTGTGGCAAAGAAAGGTAATATAAATATGTAATAAAAAGTGCAGCAAGCAAACATTTGACAAGAGTGATCACAAACGGTGTAACAATGGTGGAAACAAGGCCTAGGCTTCATACTTTCACTAGTGGAAACTCCCAACAACATTAACATAGTCTAATCACATGATATTTCCCATAAAACATGCCATGGAGACGTACTCGGAGGTCATTCCTTTGTGGTCAAGAGAGGACGAGAATTATGTAGGTCTACAAAAGCACACCTCAGAGTTTGTAGTTCTCAATCTATGGATTTCCCAATGTCACCGCGGCCATCCAAAGAGAGTACCACAATCACCACAACATATCTCAAGGATAGTCAAAGACAAGCACCAAGAGACTCTCAATCTTCAATCAACACACAAAAGAGGAAATCACTCATGATAATATTCATCTAACCCATGTCCAATAGACCGCTGTCACCATGTTCTCGGGGATTATACTAGAGAAGATCAAGTGAGTACATCAATCCAATACATAGAGGAAGGGGAAATATCATGGGATCACCCTAGATTAGCATAGCCTATGATCACAAAGAAGATCACATCATGGGAGAGAGAGAAGAATACATAGCTACTGGTAGAAACCTCAGCCCCGAGGAGGGACTACTCCCGCATCATGGAGGGAGGAAGAAACGTCGATGGAAATGAATCCGGGGGCACTTCCCCGACCTGGCAGGGTGCCGGCACAGGAATTCTGGTCCCCCGAAGCTTGTCGGCGATGGCGGCGGAGATCGGAATTGCTTCTGGAGAAAAGGGGTCTGGAATCATGGATTTCGCGACGGGAGAATAAATAGGAGCCAAAGGGGGGCACCAAGGGCCACTGAGTTAATAAGTTAGTCCAAATATGATCAAAAGTGTATAAAAGTGTATCTAGATCATAGCAATATCACACAAAACATGCACGGAACGAGCAGAAATTATCGATACGTTTGGGACGTATCAACATCCCCAAGCTTAATTCCTGCGCGTCCTCGAGTAGGTAAATGATAATAAACATAATTTCTGTGGTGACTTGCTAGCAACCATATAAGAACTTTGAAAAGTAAAGCAATCAAGGTATGTGATTGAATTCAAGAACTTTGAACTAACAAGTAACAAAAGAACATTAGGTGCAAGAGCTCTTGCTGTCCGTGACTCGAATGTCTCCAAATGGTGTTTGCGTGCAAGAAGGCGGATAGGGAATACGAGAAAAAAGTTTTTTTTGTTGAGAACTCAATCTACTAAAGTTTCACACTTGGTCTTCTTTGGAATCTTATCTTGACTCGTCCCCAGACCACTAGCCAGGTACAAGTCAATTTGATCCACTCCTTTTCGATATTTTGAGCACTCATGCAATGGACAAAGCCCAGAACCTTACAACCGGCGCCCCGGCCGACGAAGGCTTCGTCGGGATGTCCGCGGGCACGGCGCAGAGGGGGAGTATGCCGGGGAGAGGGGCCGCAGACAAGCGGCACGGCGCGAGGATGGCCGGAGAGCGCGGGGGGGGAGGGGGAGGATGGGGAGGGGGAGGGGGAGGGGGGGAAGGAAGGGAGCCATCCCTATCCGCTCTCTCATTAGACAAAGTCCACACCAATTTGATGAGCACGTCCTTTTCTCCTTTCTGCCGCATGACGAGGGACCTAATATGAGGATCTGTCTGTTTGAATATTATTCGTGGTCTTGTTCTTGCCTTTCCCAATGGATTATCAGAAAGATCACTATATTAACAAAGCGGTGTCCTGTTTTGCTAAGATGGATATTTGGCACATGCAAGGACAGAACAAAGAGAGGGTTTTGTTCCGGGTACTTATTAGTGACATTGCCCAAGTGCCTCACAGTTTGGCCATCCAGCGGGTGAGCAATCTTCTTGGGATGGGTCGTTCGTGGACTATTCCAGTATACATCCTGAATGGTCGCCACACCATCCCTGTCCTGTGTGGCAATGAGGATCCGCTCCCCCCCTATGGGTGCCTTCCCTCATTCATTTGAGCTCCCCTACCTGTCAGCTGCTCAATAGTGGTTATTGGAGCAATAGGAAACCCATCAAGGGCAAATCCATGATGCGTGGAATCAGAATGTTCAGCAAGAGTAGGATTTGCAGGACAATGCTGGGGTGAGTGGCCAGTGGACGTACCGCCATATGGTGGAGTTAATCTCAGGTAACTACTTTAGTACGATGGGCCATCACTGCTTGATGGAGTTGCACCAGAAGATAATTTTTTAGATGATCCACAGAATGAATGGTCAGTCTATTCTGATATTTCTGCAGCGGATGATGATTTGGTTCATGGGACTGAGAACTCTGACTTACGTTTCCTGCGTGTTGGTGGCATACCGTGTAAGGCCCGATATGCGGTACTGTTACAGATCTAGATGTTTCCATCCAGATCTGGGGACGAAGCACATATCGGTACCACCGCGACATATGACAATGCCATATGCCCCGGATTTCCAACATGATATCACAACATTACAACTACAAGGATACAACATCTCATACAATCGGCATACAACTGCCTTAAATGCATTACATCATCGAAAGATATATGTCTAAGTACAGAATACAATCAAAAGCCTAATGGCAAGAGAAAATCATTGATCCCCATAATCACACAGGTCCAGGCCCTCCGTCGGGATCCTCCTAACTAGTCGTCGTCGAGTCTCCACATGAAACGTCGATCACCATACCTGTTGTCGATGAAGAACCATGAAAAGAGTTTGGGGGTAGTATCATGAGTACAGAAGTACTTAGCATCCAACGGTAGTGGTCAATTGACCCAGCAAGGACTTCATCACTCGACATTCTAGGATAACTAGTAGTTTACGGTAAGGATGGGGTAAGTGGTGAGGTTGCTGCCGCACTAGCATTTATGAAGTGGCTAACGATCTTGAGAGTAAGATAAGAAGCCAAGCATTTGATGAGGAATCGCCTCCAACAAGTCTGCTATCCACCTACTTACGCAATCATAACACCTATTCTATCCTTGTCCTCCTCTTCGCATCCCAACGAAGAAGAAGCAGTCAAGGCACACACACACGTTGATCAAGTTATATTAAGATTATCTCAGTTGTTGTCGTCTACAAACAAGGAGTAGGTCTCAAGTCATCCATAACCGTGGACCGGCTTCTCGAAAAGATTTAACCCTGCAGGGGTGTACCAACTTCCCATTACAAGGCTCCGCACGCACGCCCATCTCTCTCAGTTTCTACCCATCACAGATAGCCATTTTATGATTTAGTCTCGAGAGATCCGAAACGACAGGTCTCTCTAACTAACAACGAACAAATCCGGGTGGCCCCCGGTGAGTCGACATCCAACTCAAAAGCCGGCGGCGCTCTCGAATCGGCATCTACCGTATGACTCGGGTTTGGATTACCGGTGAATTCTCACATGAGTCCGGGTCCTCAGCCGACCAGGTTGGACCAATATGGGAACCATGTCCCCGCTGGCCCAAGTTGTTTTAAATCTGCTGGGAGCTCACCAGTCACACACACGGTTTCAAATGGTAAATCAGCTTGGGCCACCACTAGAAATGTTTTAAGCTAGGTAGGTAAGAAGAGGGGACCCCATAGCATCCCACACGCGGTTAGGCACGCTCAGTCTTAAAACCAATACCCGGAACTCGGGGTCCTAGGTGACTCGAATGGAACAAAGCGTCGGGGCGGGATATCCTAGACCTTCCATCCTTCGTCGAGTATAGTTGACATTATAATAATCATATCATTCACAACAATATAATAATTGTGATAGCCCAATCCAAGGAGTAACAGGGGGTAATATTCGTAGCATCCTAAGCATGCATACTAAGCAGGGGATAAGTAACGAGCAATAGTAACATAGCAGTACAAGGTTTGCTGGGAGGGGACATGGTTGTATCGGTTTAAGAGAGGTTGTAAACATGTGGTAGGATCAACCATCGAACCTATCCTAGACTAGAATGCAAACCGCTGGTTATAATAGAATGGATCATAAGTAATGTATAGTCCTTGCCAGTTGATAAGTCGGGTTTCGAAGGTGTAGTCAGTCGCAAGCTCGCATCGTCTCCGAAAGTATCCGCGGGAGCACACAAGAAGTAAACACTGGAAAGCAATCAACGAACATGCTTCTATTACTACGTAACAAGCACGATCAAGCAATGAACAAACAAGCATGGTCAAGTATGATGCATGTCATTTTAATAACATGGCATGAACACAAGATTGGACAAGTTTAATGAAGCTCGAGAATCACAGTGCAATGCTCCCGACAATCTTCATATGCATTAGATGGGTGATCAATGGACCCGAAGTATCCTTATGTTATAGTAATTATAATGCATGATCCTGGCATATGCAGATACTTAAACAAGACATGAATAAGAATTGCCCACTCACGAAGATAGACCTCGAGACGGGGTTCCTTAAATTAAATATATGAAAATGACATGGCATGGTATGATATGATGCACCTAATGCAATAAATTGCAAGCAATGAAGGAGAACGGGACTACGCTACCGGCATCTACGACATTGCGGAACTACGAAGCTCGAAACACGAGAAAAGAAAGGAGGAAATGCACCATGTGCATCTTATGAAGGGTTATGTGAAAAATGCACCATCACCAAACATAATGCATGCACATACGATAAAATGAACAGCACCATTGTCTTCCTCATAATTTTCTACCCCAAATTCATGTATGACATGAATTATTTGAAGCAAGGATGCACATTTTACAAATAAGGCAAAAAAGGGGGCAGATTTGAATAAACGACAGAAAAAGAAAAGGAGGGAAATCTCCACGGACTGGCTTCGGCCAAAGCAGGCCCAAACCCTCGCGGGTGTGCTCTGTTGGGTGCCCACGGGCGTTGAATAACACTGGGCCGAGCCCAAGTGGCTTTGCAAAAAAAATAAACAGAGGAAAAGGGCAATAAAAAGGATGGGTTTTATTGCTCCAAGGGGAGCTCAAACCCGAGATCTCTCGGTTGCCAACCAGGCACCAGACCACTGAGCTACTGCTGCTAGAGTTAACAGAGAAATAGCGTTGTGGAGTTAACAGAGAACTAGCGCTGTGGAATAAAACCCAACACTAGGCGGTTATCCGACGAAACGAAAACTGAAGAACAGAGTTGCGCGCAAAACAGAATAAAAATGGGGTGCTTCTGCGACCTCGTAGGTGTAACCATGGCGCCCACACCACTGGGCTATTGAAGCCAACTTGACAGGAAAAGATATTGTAGCAACAAATAATAGGCTCCATGCCATCTGAAACTGAAGAAAACAGAGAAACTGAACCTGCAACAGGCGCTCGATGCAAAAAGATACAGAAAAAAGGGGGTGCCTTGTGCTCGTAGGGAATTGACCCCACGCCTACACGGATAAAACCACGGGCACACTACCACTACACCGTCTACACATCACGCAACAAGGAAAAAACTACAGCAATATGAACACATACATGCGCTAACTGAAACTGATAACCAAACTCTGAAAGAATATGCAATTTCCAGTTCCTGACGAAACTGACGAAGACGAACAGGGGAAAACATGGGGCACGCGCTTGGGCGGGCACTGGGTTGCATGGGAGGCTCCATAACACGCACTGGACACGATATGGAAGACATGCACGCGAGCTGCTCGCATCCCGGACAGACGGGAGTGAGCCACGGCATGCCAATGATGGGCGGGCGCCGGAACTGGGCATCAATACGGAGAAGCACACCACGATCACAGTGACGGAACCACGGCGATAGCCTACGCGCGGGCTACACGGGACATTGGAGAAATGGGCGGCTCACAGGGGGGCTCGAGGTCGACGATCAGCTCGGTGTGGCTGCAGGCTCGACGGGGACGCGGCAAGGCGGAGGAGGAAGACGTGGTCGGGCCTCGGCGAAGACGGTGAAGAAGGTATCGACACCTTGCACCTGGAGACGCACGGGTGGTTGGAGACGACGCCGGGCTCTACGGGGAAGACGCCTACGTCTTCAGGGAAGATGATCGGAAGCGGGGAGCCATCAATTCCGGGGCTTGAGCTCCTGCTCATGGTGGAGAACAGAGAAGGAGGAGGGAAAACATGGGGAAGGAGTGGCTGGCGGTGGGGAGAGGGAACCCTAGACTAGAGGGGCGCAGGGGATTTTGGAAGGGCTTGATATAGGGGAGAGGAGGCTGCAGGTGGTGGCCATAGGAGGTTCTCTCCTCCTCCTCCTCGCCATTGTCCTATAGCGAGGGAGGGGGACCTCCACGATAGAGAAAAAAGAGAGAGGAGGGGTGTCTCGGTTGGGCTGGAGTTGGGAGGCCAAAGTGGCTGGGCTGGGAGAAGAAGAAGGAATCGGCCCAAGAGTCTATTAAAAATCTCTGCATTTATTCATTAGAAAAAATGACAGCAGAGAAATGGCAAAGGAAATAGCAAATGAATTCCAAAAGTCATATAAAAATATGATTATGGATCCTTTGCAACTATAAGATTTTTAGAAAATGATTTGGGTCAAATATGTTTAAGTATTTCAAAAGGCATATAAATTATTTCAAATGTAATTTGAACTACAACCCCATTTTCCAGAAGGCTAAAATCTTGGGATTTTGCAGGGGCTTTAATCATGGCACAACATGTTAAAATCCCAAAGGTGTATCTTAGGGGGTCAAAGATGAAGCAATGAGAAAATGGTGTAGGCCAAAAAAGGAAGAAAGAAAAGAAATGGAAATAATCCTTTTACATAATAGGAAAAATGCTTGGGCATTTTTCCGTCGCATGGATTATTGCAAAGAATAAACGTGCAATTATCATCCCCAATGGGAAAAATAAAAATGCAAATTTTCTGGATTTTGCTAGATTTGGGTTGTTACCACAAGGATTCACAATTGTCACCAATATGAGACTGGAATTTTGGATCCGTCTCTTGCTTTTGGGCAGATTCCAGCGTCGTATCTTGGGGTCGGACTCTTTTATCACCTGTTATCGATTATTGAGGCTATTGTCAGCGCTATCTGGATCACTCTCTCAGCACAGACTTCTCCGCTTGATGAGATTCACTTCAATTTTCAACCCATGTCAGACTCCATTCTCATCCCGATCGATATCCGAACCCCTTTTGCTCAGGTGTCTGAACTTGATCAAGAGACTACAAGGAAGATAAAACTTCCTCTACTCACTGCCTCTGCCTCTGAAGATGAGATGCAGGATTCTGCCGTGTGTTAATCTTTGGAAACCAACCTATTGGCTTAACAGATTGTGAATGAAACCGCAGCAATTGACACGGTGCACTTGCGGCATAGTACTCGTTCAACCCGTTATGATGGGTTCAAAGTTCCATCCATCTCTGATGCTTGACCACGTGTCACACGTGTCAGACCTAGAACGGTTGTCACAACCCCAAGTTAGGTATGTGCTAGGATCAAGTCTCACATTGCATTCATGTTAAAATTTTCAAAAGAAATTGAAATGGGAGAGAGAACAACCCCCAGATGAATTTATTTCAAATGGCCAGAATAAAAGTTGCTCCAAAAATTCCTTTTGTATTTTTGAAAACTCCCATAAATGAGTGTGATTAATATCAAGTGGTGTGGTAGCAATCCCATGCTCATGGATTTTTCAAATATTCAAACAGGACATTGGATTTAAATTGAAACCCCTATTTGAATTAAAGTTCAAATTATTTGAATTTTAAAAATGTTCAAACTTTACAAGTGGCTAGCCTATTATATTGTGAGGCCATATAAAAAGTTTCAGCATTTAATAAAATGCCTAGCTATTTTTTTAGCAAGGCAAAACAAAATACAGAAAAAAATAGAAACAGAAAAAGGAAAAGGAAGCTTACCAGGAAACAGGCCCAACTCAACCCCCAGTAGCCCACTAGCCTGGCCCAGCCCGCCAAGTCCCCTGTCGTCTACCCCAAGCAGCTCGCTGTCGAGCATGCCGGGGGCAGCGACTGCCACCGTGACGCCGCCGACGCGCCAGACCTCCCCCGAGTCTATCTCCACGTCGTGTTACGCCTGGAAGACGCGTCCGTTCTTTTCCCCCTCTCCAGAGCAAGTTCCCCTCCCTCCTCCGTCGGAATCGAAGACGACAGCGAAGCTCGCCGGAGTACGACGACGCCCACGCGCGGCCAACGACGACGAGAGGCTGCACGATCGTGCCCAATCGCTCCGCCATCGTCTTCTCCGTCGAACTACGCAGCTAATCGAGAAACGAAGCCCTCGACGCGACGTGATCTTCACCACCGTGCTCCGGCCACCGCAAATTTCCGTCGTCGATTACTTCGCCGTCGAGCCATCCCCGTCTCCATCGACTGCCCCATCGTGTTCCTAGCGCCACGGTGAGCATTTTCCCTAACCCAGCCAAGCCCCTATCGCCCTCTGTGCCATTCCGCCATGGGAGCCGAGCTCCGTCGCCGCCATGGATGACCAAAGGCGTGTTCTCGTGTGCCTCCGTATTCCCCATCTTGTCTGTGACGTTCCTGGAGTCCTTACAAACCCAACGCACCCACGCACGCACCACCCCGTGCCGGTTTTGCAAGTGCCACCCAACACCGTAGCTCCGGCCGCCGCCACCTTTGAAGTCGACGTCCTCTGGAGCCTCCCCGGCGACACGCGAGTAGCGCATACGATGCGGCTCGTCACGGTCCATCTTCTGGTGCCCTTGGCGCAGTGTTTGGTGCCCGGAAAGGTGACTCCGGCGACGCGCGACCGTCTGCCGAGCTTGCTGTAAGGCCCGATATGCGGTACAGTTCCAGATCTAGGTATTTCCACCCAGATCCGGGGACGAAGCACATATCGGTCCCACCGCGACATATGACGAAGTCATATGCCCCGGATTTCCAACATGATATCACAACATTACAAATACAAGATACAACATCTCATACAATCGGCATACAACTGTCTTAATACAATACAACAACGGAAGATATATGTCTGAGTACAGACTACAATCAAATGCCTACTGGAAAAGAAAAAAACATCGATCCCCATAACCACACGGGTCCAAGCCCTCCGCCGGGATCCGCCTAACTAGTCGTTGTCGAGTCTCCACGTGAAACGTCGATCACCATACCTGTTGTCGATCAGAACCCTGAAAAGAGTTTGGGGGTAGTATCATGAGTACAGAGGTACTCAGCATCCAACTGTAGTGGTCAACTGACCCAGCAAGGACATCATCACTCGTCATTCTAGGACAACTAGTAGTTTACGGTAAGGATGGGGTAAGTGGTGAGGTTGCTGCCGCACTAGCATTTATGAAGTGGCTAACGATCTAGAGAGGAAGATAAGAAACCAATCATTCGATGAGGAATCGCCTCCAACAAGTCTTGCTATCAACTACTTACGCAAACATAACACCTATCCTATCCTTGTCCTCCTCTTCGCATCCCGACGATGAAGAAGCAGTCAAGGAACACACACGTTGATCAAGTTTATTAAGATTATCCCAGCTGTTGTTGTCTATGAACAAGGAGTAGGTATCAAGTCGTCCATAACCGTGGACACGGCTTCTCGAAAATATTTAACCCTGCAGGGGTGTACCAACTGCCCATTACAAGGCTCCGCACGCACGCCCATCTCTCTCAGTTCCTACCAATCACAGGCAACCATTTTATGATTTAGTTCCAAGAGATCCGAAACGACAGGTCCCTCTAGCTAACAACGAACAAATCCGGGTGGCCCCCGGTGAGTCGACACCCAACTCAAAAACCGGCCGCGCTCTCGAATCGGTCACTACCGCCTGTCGCAGGTTTGGATAGCCGGTTAATCAGACATGGGAAACCGGGTCCTCAGCCAGACAAAGTGGGCCAGCAAGGGAACTATGTCCTCACTGGTCCGGGTTGGTTGGAAAACTACTGGCGGCCGACCAGCACACACACGGTTTCAAATGGTAAATCAGCTTGGTCGGTAAGAAAAGGGGACCCCATAAAATCCCACACGCGGTTAGGCACGCTCAGTCTTAAAACCAATACCCGGAACTCGGGTCCTAGGTGACTCGAATGGAACAAAGCGTTGGGGCGGGATAGCCTAGACCTTCCATCCTTCGTCAAATATAGTCAACATTTATAATAATCATATCATCAACAACAATATAATAATGATAAGGTGATATCCCAAACCAAGGAGTAGCAGGGTAACATCGTAGCATCCTAAGCATGCATACTAAGCAGGGGCTGAGCAACGAGAAATAGTAACATAGCAGTACAAGGTTTGCTGGGAGGGGACATGGCCGTACCGGTTTGAAAGAAGCTGTAAACATGTTCTAGGATCAAACATCGAACCTATCCTAGACTAGCATGCAAACTGCTGGTTGAAATAGAATGGATCATAAGTAATGCATAGTCCTTGCCTGTTGATAAGTCGGGTTCTGAAGGTGTAGTTGATCGCAAGCTCGCAACGTCTCCGAGAGGTACCCGCGGAAGCACACATGAAGGAAGCACTGGAAAGCAATCAACGAGCAAGCATCTATTACTGCGGAGAAAAAACGAGCAAGCATCAACAAGAAGTCAACACGAGACATCGCACCTACCGTCGAGAGCGGTTACTAATAGGTTAAGTGGAGTACTCGTCGCACACGACGATACTGCACATTTAGAAAGGTTCAAGTTCTTTAGCTACAGTTGATCAACAAAGGTTGTTAACATGGCATCTCACTCAAGCATGGCATGACACACAAACATGACAAGACGTGAAGCATAAAGGAAACTATCTATGCTAGTCAATTTAAGTGAGGCACAACCTAAACATGGCAAACTATTGCGGACCCCACTATAAAAATGGAATTTGGTACTGTTTTTCCCTAAACAATATTTTATTATTTTTATTAGCAAGCAAGAGCAGCATAAACACAACCTACACGCAATTCTAGTCAAGTTACATATAAGAAACATTTTTATCGGAGCAACGGTTAAAAAGTTATGGCAGTTACAGTTTACAGTGGCAAGCAGTTGTAATTAGGAGGTAAACAACATGTAAACAAAGTCAAACATGGCAACAAGCAACATTTTAATAATCTACCCAAAAATCTAAGCAATTTACATGTTTTACGCGTCGCGATTCGAGCTACCTTTAAAAAGATACGGGCACCGCAAAATATAACAATAATCTGCAATTTTATTTATAAACCAGAGAAAAAAAAAGTCTACTGGGCCGAAATCTACTGGGCCGGCCCAACTACCGCTGCAGAAAATAAAAAGAAGAAAAATAAAAAAAGGCTGCTCACCATAGTGGGCTCTAGAGGCCCATTCGGCCTGGGTGCTGGAGGGTGGTTTGGGGCGGCTGGGCCTCTGGCGCTGGTGGGCCGCCTGGGCTTCACCGGCCCAGGGCGCCTGGCTGGAGGCGGTGGTGAGCTCGAGCTCCCCGAGCAGGAGGCTCGTGCCGGATCGGGCAGAGGAGGCGGCGGCCGCCGGTGGGCACGCCGGCGAGGGGCCGCCCTGCGCCGGGCGTCCCAGAGAGGCAAGGCGACGGCTGATCCGCGTGCGGGGAGGTGGATCCAGGCGACGTCGGGGTCCCGAGGGCTGGCGGCGAGCTCCGGCTCAGCTCCGGCCATGGCGGCTACCATGGTGTGGGGCGGCGCCGGCCTGGATCTGCGAGGACAGAGGAGGGGGCAGTGAGAGGAGGCGGGGAGAGGAAGAGAAGAGAGAGGGGCGCCCGCGGGGTGAAGGAGAGGTGGCCGGTGTGGTGGCGGCTCGCCGGCCGCGGCGACGAAGCTCCACGGGTGGAGGCGGAGCGGGCGTGGAGAGGAGCTCGTGGATGGGGCTGGAGGAGAGAGAGAGGAGGCCAGGTGCTGACGTGGCACGGTCTGGAGCGTCGGATCACAAATCTGACGGCTCCGGAGGTGCCAGGGGCTAGGGTTTCCGGATTTGGGGCAAAACTGGGGCAGTTTTTTGGGGCAATGTGGAGGGGTGGCTGAAATTTTGGCTTAGGGAAACCCTAAAAAGAGGTGGGAGTGTGGTGGTCTTTATATAGCCCAGGTGGCTGGCAGTTTGCAAAAACATCCCATGTTTTTCTCTCGCGCGCGTGGTGATTACGTTTCTGACCGCCGTGGGTCCGGAGGACCTCCGATTCGGGTAAAACTTTGAACTGCGCGATCAGCTCGTCGAGCCGGCGGCGTTGACCTCGCGCTGAAACTGTTCTGAGAACCCTTTCCGGCGTGCTATAAAAATAACCCGTTTAGTTATTAAACAAGGTTTTTCGTTCCGTTGGTTGCGGCTGGTCTCGTGCGGTTTTTGCGACGGTGATCGGGTGAAACCCGGTGTCACAAAGGTCGAGTGTCAAGGTGGCAAGGGTCGGTCTCCGTCCGATACGAGATAAGAGGGGGAAAAATAATCGTCGATTGATAAATCAGGGATGCAAACACCGCAAACAAATCAGACAATCAAACAATTCACACCGAAAACAAAATTTTTAATTTTTGTGAAATCTGGGCTGTTACACTCGCCAGCGACGAGCTAGGCCATTAGGCCTTAACCCACGCTTAATCACCCCCTGGTGACACTAACACGTGGGCCAGAGGCCACTAACCCATCTGTTAAATTAATCCACTGGATTAATTAACCCAGAGCCACTGACTAGTGGGCCCCTCTGGTCAGAGCCCCCTCTGACGACAGCATGACCTCATGCTTACGCATTAAATCGAATTTCCATTTAAAAAGAAAAGCAGAAAAATCCAGAAAGTGAATTAAACTTTGGAAATTCATAATTAATTCATTTTAACTCCAAATTGGACAAATAATATGTCTAAAATTATTAGAAAAATGCAAGGATTGTGAATATGCAACTTGTTTCTATGTTTGACCATTTTAAAATGGGTGAACAGTAGCAAACATGCATATGGCCTTCTTTTGAATTCAAATTTGGAGTGGTTTTGTAAATGACTTTGCAACACACTTCTTTTAAATGGTTTCATCCACACATCAGAGACTTTACCTCACCTTTACAACATCACTTCATGATCAACCATTTCAAATGAACATTCATGGTTTCAAATGCATTTGAAATTCATCGATAAATCAAATGGAGTTTGAATTTGCAACTCAAATGCAATACACTCCATTTAAATGGAATTGCCTCACACATCAGAAGCATGTATACCAAGTTTCAACCTTCAACCATGTGTTTGTGCATTGTACTTATTTTGCCCCCCCCCCTTGATTGTTGTTTGTCGATAGAAGTGGAACCGGAACAGGAGGCTGCCCCCTTCGTTGAAGAACCTGAACCTCGTCAGCAAGGAAAGAAAACCCCCATTGATCACGTCGATAAAATCCCACTTCCCTCTCAGTCTCGATTATGCATTGTTTACGATGATTACCATGCTACGTTTCTACCGCATAGATGAACCCATTCCTTTGCATGACCTGTCTTTTGTCACAGTAGTAAGCAAACCAAAATCCTAGCAAATGTAGGAGTTGATTGATATCATGTGGCCCCTGCAATTGTTACTGCTTATTGCATGCTTGGGGTGATACAATGTTGATACTGTTATGTGAGTCAGGATGGTAGCAATCAGGTTGATGATGGTAGAAATGTGTTAGTGAATCTACCCTAATACAAGGTGAACGATGAGAGGCTGTGTAGGAGTACACGGTGTGTTGTCTCGTTGAACACCGACCTAAGTCCAAGTTCTTGTGTGGTGATCCAAGATGAAGAGTACAACCACACATTGGGCTCACTGACCCCTATCAACCTACTAACTCATCCCTTTCGACGTCCAGATGTCGCAGTAGTTCGGAGTTCTGGTAGGTTTGTGGCCTGGCTGCTAAATGAGAGAACGGCTCAGCCAAGACCGGCTTATGCACCACGCACACATCATCTGGGTCCACTTCGGTAAACCGGCCCGGTTCACGATAGTGGTAGCCAACCCAGGTAGGCGGCTTTCTTGGACTAGATCGGCTATGAGGTAACAATTGTGGTTGCATCCTCGCTGTCACCTCTTGAATGGTGACACGCAAAAGGCGGTAAGTGATGACATGTGTGTATAGCGGTACACCCCTGCCCGGTTCACTATTCGAATAGCCGCGTCCGCGGTAAGGGACTGCTTGGAAAGCTGTGCTTGATTATTAGACAACTTCAATGGATACTTATAAAACTTGCCAAGATAAGCGTGAGTGCTATGGCGTGCTTTCTCGTGGGAAGTCGAGGAAGGCAACATAGTGGTGTAATTGGTTGGAGACATGTAGTGGACTCGTGTATGCTTCTTACCTCAAGTCTGGTAATCGTAGTTCAGGACTAGCCAAGTCAAAGGTGGCACTTCTGCATTTGAACCCCACCTCCCTTTACCTTGATACATGTGCCTGAGTAGTATAGCTCCTACGTAAGTCTTGTTGTGTACGACTTTGTACTCACGTTTGCTTATTCTATGTTTTAGATAAACCCACTGACCCCGAAGGTGGATTCTTCCTCGAGCTCGACGACTGAAGACCAAGCTAGTGTAGTCCCAGTCAGACGACTGGTCCCTGGTGGAAGGGCTTGTTTATAGTTAAGGCTTCTCTAATCCATTTGTTAAACTTGTCTGTACTCAGACCTATTTTTCTTCCGCATGTTTGTTGTAATGTTGGATCACGGTCTCGTGATCTCTGTGTGCACTCTATAAGAGTTATCAATAAAGTTGTATACTTTGTAGAGAATTGTAATGATACCTGCTGTTCATACTAGACATGTGTGCTGCATGTATGATTATAACATGCATGTTTTAGCATGGATTTTCGAGACCTTAGTTGTTATCTGGCTGGCGGTCTTTTATACACCAAGTGGCCCTTAGATGTGCGCAGCTTGGGGCATCGCGATGCGATTGCTCTTGACTCCGTCACGTGCACACTTTGATGTATAATCGAGCCCGCCCTAGACCCCGACTAAGTGATCGGGCTGGAGTAAGTCTATGTAAGGTTTATGATATAGTCGATAGTATGGTTGAGGCGACTTGTCTATGAGTATGGGAGTTCACCACCCATATCATTTAGACTTGTGTGCGTACGATGAGGACCCATCTCAGTTGATCATCCGGCCTTGATGGGATGCCCCTCACATTCGATGCTTTCCGAGCACGTTCTGTGCTTGGCCTTGTCTACTTAGAAAAGTGGGTACGGTTCTCGTCTCTCCATATGATTGTGTTGTAGTGAGTCTTGCATACGCTAACCCTGGGTCCCGACAACGGTTCCTGATGTCATCTATGCAACCTCGGCCAGAGCACCACACTCGGGCACGACATCCTTGATCTTTGACGGATCTACCTCTACCCAACCTCCTCCACCAACTTCCATTCCCTTCATGCAGGAGGTGGGGACTAATTTATGTGGCATCCCACCTGAAGATCTTAGCTCTGACAAGTTCTTTGCACTAACGGAGCAGTTGGGTTCGTCTCGTCAGTGATCGGTATGCAAAAAAATAAGTGCTGGAACGTGTTGTGTTGGAATGTGCGTGGCATCAACTCTGAAGAGAAGCAAATAGCAGTCCGTAATGCAATCGAGTTGTGTGGTTGCTCTATAGTTTGTTTTCAAGAAACCAAGCGTACCTCTTTTGATTTTAATTTTATCAAACTGCTGTGTCTTAAGAAGTTCGATAAATTTGAATTTGTGTCGTCTATTGGTAATTCAGGGGGCTTTGCACTTTGCGGATGGGCTCTACTTTCTCTGGTGAACTTTTGTTCTATGAAATCTTTGCCCTAGGAATTTGTTTTACCTGTCTTCAGTCTGGGGTAGTTTGGTCTCTATTTAACATATATGGTCCGTGCTCAGGGCCGAACCGTGGGATATTTACAGATTGGTTACGTGGCCTAGTTATTCCTGACGCTGCTGATTGGCTTCTCATTGCTGATTTTAACTTTATACGTGCGCCTGATAACAAGAACAGGGGTGGTGGTAATGTGCAGGATATGCTTCTGTTTAATGAAATCATATGCAAACAATCCCTAGTTGAAATCCCAATTAAGGGGCGATATTTCACTTGGAGTAATATGCAACTAAACCAACTTTTAGAACAACTCAATTGCCATTTTCGCTCTCTGAATTGGGCGGTGAGCTACCCCAATATGACAATTTTGCCTTTGGGTAAACCCGTATCTGACCATGTACCCTGCTATGTTTCCATACAAATGGCCATCCCCAAAACCAAGATTTTTCTTTTTGAGGAGTACTGGACTAATCACCCGGGTTTTCACAAGACAGTTCAACAATCATGGGGTAAGAGATGCCATGCTGCTAATGCAACGGCGATCCTTTCCAAGAAACTTAAAACCTTGCGTTATGATCTCAAATATTGGACTAGAAACATTTCACGTCTATCAATTTTCATAGACAACTCCAACAAATCTTTGGGAGAATTGGATGCCATCGAGGACAAACCAACACTCACCCTGCCTGAATCCAACTTCAGGATGATCCTGAAAAAACACTTGCTTACGTTGCTGCATCCGAAGAAACTATGCTGGAAGAAACGGTGTACGATTCAATACTTCAAGTTTGGTGATGGGAACACCAAGTTTTTTCACAGAGTGGCTACGGAACGCTATCGCAGAAATTCAATTGCCTCTCTCAAACCTCCTGATGACACGGTCATTGTTGATCATGTGGGCAAGGAAGCGGTACTGTTTCATACATACCCGGACATACTTGGGAGGTCCTCTCCTAGTGAGATGGTGCTTGATCTTTAGCGGATCGTAAGGCGAATTGAAGTTTTGGACGTGTTGGTGACGCCTTTTATCAGGGAAGAGATAGATAACGTGGTCCAACACATGCCGGCTGATCGTGCCCCTGGGCCGGATGGATTTTTTGGATGTTTTCTCAAAATATGCTAGGCCACTATCATGGAGGAATTCTATGCTCTGCGTGATGAGTTCTTTGCGGGGGATTTGGATCTTGAGAGTATCAATGCGGGATTTATCACTCTCATCCCTAAAATACGATCTCCTAAGACCGCAAATGATTACCGACCCATCACACTCTTAAATTGTTGTCTCAAGATTTTGACCAAACTCCTAGCAGATAGACTTCAAATGCTGATCCTTCGCATCATCCATCGAAACCAATACGGCTTCCTACGAGGGTGTTCCATCCAGGACTGCCTGGCATGGGCGTTTGAATATATACACCAATGTTAGGCGTTTGGGAGACCTATGGTCATACTGAAATTAGATTTTGCGAAGGCGTTCGACACCATCGAGCACCAGCCAATGTTAGCGATCATGGAACAAATGGGCTTCCCCCAGAAATGGCTAAGCTGGATGAGATCCCTGTTTGGCTCGGCCAAGTCCTCGGTTCTCCTTAATGGAACTCCAGGTAGGAAGTTTTACTACCGTCGTGGTAGCCGGCAAGGGGACCCTTTTTCCCCGCTCATTTTCGTGTTGGAGGCCAATCTCTTACAGGTTGCGATCAATAAGGAATATTGGGAGGGTTTTTGCGCGCTCCGATACTTGTCAAGGGCCAAGACTATCCAGTTGTGTAGTATGTGGACGATACGATTGTCGCGTTACCAGATGATATGGATCAGGTGGTTAGGATGAAATCCATTCTGCAGGATTATGCCACATCGGTTGGGCTACGTATCAACTTCATGAAATCTACCTTGGTTCCGTTAAACTGTCCGGGGATCTACCTACTCTTTTGGCTAGAGCCCATGGATGCTCTCTTGGCTCAATGTCGTTTACATACCTGGGTTTTCCTTTGGGCACGACAAGACCTTCTGTGGCAGACTTCATGCCTCTGGTTGCATCTGTGGAAAGACGGCTCTCCACAGCCACATCTTTACTCGATTACATTTTGAAGCCTATGTTAGTTAATTCAGTGATCTCTTCCTTGGCGGTCTACAACATGTGCTTAATCAGGTTGCCAGCTACCCTTGTAGAACACCTTGATAATTTATGCATGTACTAGTTGTAGGCGAAAAAGGAAGATGTGTGGTCAAGAGTAACTAGATGGCATCATGGGAACTGGTGTGTCGACCGAAACTCAAGGGTGGGCTAGGAATCATTGATCTTCGGATACAAAATCAAGGGTTCCTGCTCAAGATGTTGCACAAGTTTTATAACAAAATGGAGACACCATGGATGGGTTTGATTTGGAATGCGTACTACAAGGATAGCGTGCCTCATGCTACAGGTGACTGTGGGTCATTTTGGTGCCGTGATCTCATGAAGCTTGCCCCGTTTTATAGGGGAGTTACTAGAGCCATGGTGGGGGATGGTAAATCCATTCTGTTTTGGAAGGATCTATGGCCAACAGAGATTAACATGGTGACGTATCCCCGCACTTTCTCCTTTGCGGTGCATGAATATCTGTTAGTGAGGGGGCTGCTGTCGGCTGCACTGCTTGGAGTCAATTTCTAGCTGTCGTTGTCGCTCCCAGCGTGAGAGGAAGTGGCTAAGCTGCAAGCAATACGGCTAAGTTTAACCCGGCGGATGGAGAAAATGACTCCTTGAAATGTATCTGTGGACTGACTCATTCTCTTCTAGCAAGTTTGATTCGTTTTGCTTTAAGGATGTACTAGTGGATTTGGTACTGTTTTGCGCTAAACAATATTTTATTATTTTTATTAGCAAGAAAGAACAGCATAAACACAATCGACATGCAATTCTAGTCAAGTTACATATAAGAAACATTTAAATCCGAGCAACGGATAAAAAGTTATTGCGGTTACAGTTTATAGTGGCAAGCAGTGTAAATAGCAGGTAAACAGCATGTAAACAAGCTCAAACATGGCAACAAGCAACATTTTATTAATCTACGCGCAAAACGGAGGAACTTTCATGTAGAAAGCGTCTCCATCGGAGCTACCGGTGAAAAGTTATAAGCATCGCAAATTTACTAATACAATCTGCCTAAATAAATAAATAAACTAGCAGAAAAAACTAAACGGGCCGAAACTAGTGCTATTGGGCCCAACAGAAGAAAAACATAACTAAATAATAGAAAAATAAAAAAATAAAAAAGGGGTTAGCCTCACCTAGCTGGGCCTTGCTGCGCTGGGCTTGAAGGGCTTCTGGGCCGCCTTGGCCTGGCAGCTGGGCCGCGCTGCTGGGTCGTGGGGGCGCCGGTTGGAGCCAGTCAGTCGTCCCGTCCCTGAGCTCCCGATCCAGAACGCTGGCGGCGGCGCGCTTGACGAAGCCCAGCGAGGGGCGGCGGCCGAGACGAGCAGGGGAGGCCGGGAGGCGCGGCAAGGTCCAGAGGGGGAAGGAGGAGCCGGATCTCGCGAGCTCCAAGGCGGCGGGGCCTCGAGCTCTTGCTTCGGGCGGAGGATTCCCATGGAACTCGCGAACTGCAGGGAGGAGAAGAGGGAAACGGTTGTGAGGGAGGAGGAGAGGAGAAGGGGTGTGGGAGGAGAGGTCACCGGAGCGGGCTGCCGGCCGGCGGCGTGGCCGGAGCGGGCGCGGCGGTGGCGCAGTGCAGCGCACGGGCGCGAGGAAGCTGCTCGGGCAGGGGGTTGCTCCACGGGTGACTGGGGCTCGTCTGGGCCGTTGGATCGGCCGATCCGACGGTCCAGATCCCAGGGAAGTTAGGGTTTGAGCAAAATGGGGATAAAAACTGCGAAAATGGGGTGTTTTGTGCCAGATCTGGGGCTGGTGGCTGCCTAGGTGCTTAGGGGAAACCCTAAGTGGGGTGGTGGTCTATATATAGCCCAAGTGGCTGGTAGTTTGCAAAAACATCTCCGGTTTTTTCTCTCGCGCGCGCGGTGCTCACATTTCTTACCGCCGGGGGTCCGCAGTACCTCCGTTACGGGTAAAACTTCAAACAGCGCGATCAGCGCGTCGAGCCGGAGGCATTCACCTCGCGCTGGAACCGTTCCGAGAACACTTTCCGGCGCGCTATAAAAATATCCCGTTTAATTATTAAACGGGGTTTTTCGTTCCGTTGGCTGCGGCTGGTCTCGTGAGGTTTCGCGACGGTGATCGGGTGAAACCCGGTGTCGCAAAGGTCGAGTGTCAGGGTGTCAAGGGTCGGTCTCCGTCCGATACAAGATAAGAGGGAGGAAAAGTAATCGCCGATCGATAAATCGGGGATGCAAACACCGCAATCAAATCAGATAATCAAACAATTCACACCGAAAACAATTTTTTTAATTTTTGTGAAATCTGAGTTGTTACAGTGTGCAACTCCCGTATCTTGTAGACTGGAGTCCCCGGCAACAGTGCCAGAAATTAAGCTTGATGGCACTGAAGTAGTGCTCCTCGTTGGCTACCAGTAGGACTCCATGTTCTTCAAGTAGGTGGCAACGGCGCCAGAAATAACTTCAATCTAGGGAGTTGTCGTTGACCTGCAACAGCAACAAATAACTTTTCTCCCAACGAGTTCAGAGAGGTTGTCAATCTCTTCGGCCTTGTCGTTCACGAAGGATCAAAACACAAGCGGGAAATAGTAGTGGTGATTGCAACGAAAAGGAAATAAAAGCAGTAAAGAGTTGAGGTGTAAACAATGGTGGAAATATGGACCGTAATCCCATGATGTTCACTAGTGATGTACCTCTCCCAAAAGATGATAAAACAGCTAAGCTCGGTGAACTAATTACAGTTGGGCAATTGACAGATATATAAATGCAACGCAATGCTAATTATGCTCCAACAAAGTTAAAGGCTCAATCGTATGGCCAGTACGCCTAGACAAGCAGACCGTTTATTCATCAGCATCTACTCACTAATCATCCACCTTGAGATATCTATCCAGAACATCTTGCTGGTATTAAGTTGCGAGCCACACCCAAAGTGTAAACCTAAAGCAACAGACAACTGCATTAAAAAACTTTGCGTAAGGTAAATAATCCTTGCAACCGCGGTTAGAAGCACCGTTGTTTTCTCCCTAGTGGCAACAGCACATCCCCTGGTCTCATGTTTCTGTCACTCAAGCCAGACATCGGGGGGCATGAACCCACAATCAAGCATAACGCTCCCTCTTGGAGTTACTATCTACTACTTGGCAAAATCAATAAAAAGCAACGGAGAACATGCAAGAATTACTCAAGAACAAAATTGTAAGAGCAAGTTTTGCTCCCAAAGGTTTTGGAGATTGTTGGACAAAGAAGTAGAGGAACTAATATTGTTTTTGAGTATAAAAAGATTCTTAGGTTCTGAAAGAATGGAGTTTGCTGGTAGAAGATCGAAGGACAACTGATGTCTACGGACGCTTCTATTCTTGTATACTATGTTGGGCCTCCAAGCGTAGTGGTTTGTAGGAAAACAACAATTTCCCTCAAGTGGATGACGTAAGGTTTATCGAACTCATGGAAGTAGAGGTTGAAGATGGTCTCTCTCAAGCCACCCTGCAATTAAGATACAAGAAGTCCATTGTGTCCCCAACACACCTAATACAACTAGGAATTGTATAGGTGCACTAGTTCGGCGAAGAGATGGTAAAATACGAGTGATGGGTTCGGCAAAACAAAGTAATATAAATCTGTAATAAAAAGTGCAGAAAGCAAACATGTGACAAAATTGAGCACAAACGGCATTGCAATGGTGGAAACAAGGCCCAGGCTTCATACTTTCACTAGTGGCAACTCCCAACAACATTAACATAGTCTAATCACATGATATTTCCCATAAAACATGCAATGGACACGCGCTCGGAGGTCAATCCTTTGTGGTCAAGAGAGGACGAGAATTATGTAGGGCTACAAAAGCACACCTCATAGTTCGTAGTTCTCAATCTATGGATTTCCCAATGTCGCCGCGGTAGTCCAAAGAGAGTACCACAATCCACACAACATATCTCAAGGATAGTCAAAGACAAGCACCAAGTGATAGAGGCGAAGGTGTCCCGATGTTTCGATGAGATGGTGGAGATCGATTCTGGTGGAGACGACTTTCACGACCCGACTACAAACGTGCGAAGACGTTGCGCCTTAGCGATCGCTAAACCAACTCCGAGAGGTTATTGATCCCGCGGATGCAGGATCAACCAGACCATGAAGGTCTAATTCCTGGAAGCAATCGACAAGAACAAGCAAGAACTAAGAATTGCAATCTGGATATTGCGAATATAAGATGAATGATTGACGAAAGTTGGGGTTCCAATGTGGTCTTGGCCTGGTCGGATGACATAAACGAAGAACTCGAAGTTGCTGCTATGGCTAACTTAAATCTAATTAAAACCCAAGTCTAAACGACGTCCTAAGGACTGTATATATGGGGGAACAGAGGGGATTTTCGTGACCCCTTGGAGGTGAGGGTCCAGAAACAACCCTAACTCGGTTTCCCCACACATGCAGACTCTAAAAACAGCCTATAAGGTGGTATTTCGAAACAATATTAAGGTGACGCAACACCTATAATTGCCCTTGGATGAAAATAATGAAGTGGCATCTCGTGTATTTCGTCCAAGCCTTCATGCACGCCTTATGGTGGCTTCAAAATGCGAAAATCACCACTCGAAGCTCCATTGTCCTTTCCCGCGTGCGCACCTTCTTCTCCATGCTTGATCCCGCTCCAATGACCATCCTTCTTGTCCATGCTAGGTCATTCATTCATAAGAAAAAAAAGTATCTAATTTAGGCAGCATCATATGTTCCTGAACATTAGAAGGATTCGCAAGAAACGAAAGTACCTGATAATTTGGTTGACGTGCGTGTGCTCTAGTAACTGGTCCAATATGTGTAGTTGGTGAGGATGTGGGTGTAACATTAGTAGGGATGTCCTCATCATCCTCCCCTTCTTGAATTGAATTCGTCCTCGATGGAAGCTCATCATCTTCTCCCAAATAAGGCTTCAAATCTGCAATATTAAATGTGGGACTAACCCCAAAATCTGCAGGTAGCTCAATTTTATATGCATTATCATTAATTTTCGACAAAACCTTAAACGGACCATCAGCTCATGGCATTAACTTAGACTTCCGCAAATCAGGAAACCTATCTTTATGTAGATGTAACCAAACAAGATCTCCTGGTTCAAACACAACATGCTTTCTACCCTTATCACCAGCCAGATTGTATCTAGCATTCATTCTCTCAATGTTTTCTTTAGTTAACTCATACATTTTTAATATCAATTTGGCACGTTGCTTAGCATCAAAATTAACCTTCTCCGAAGATGGAAGAGGCAGCAAATCAATTGGTGCACGAGGTAGAAAAGCATACACAATCTCAAAAGGGCACATTTTAGTGGTAGAATGCAATGAACGATTATAAGCAAATTCAGTATGAGGTAAACATTCTTCGCATATTTTCAAGTTATTCTTTAAAACAGCCCTAAGCATAGTAGACAAAGCCCTATTGACTACTTCAGTTTGTCCATCAGTTTGGGGATGACATGTAGTACTAAAAATTAGTTTAGTCCCCAACTTAGCCCATAAGCATCTCCAAAAAATGCTAAGAAACTTAGTATCACGATCTGAGACAATAGTATTGGGCACACCATCTAAGCGAATAATGTCACGAAAGAATAAATCAGCAATATTAGCAACATCAGCGCTTTTATGACATGGGATAAAGTGTGCCATCTTAGAAAATCTATCCATGACCACAAATATGCTATCCCTCCCCTTCTTTGTTCGAGGCAAGCCTAAAACAAAGTCCATGGATATGTCCTCCCATGGAACACTAGGTACAGGTAAAGGCATGTATAAACCATGAGGATTGAGTCGTGACTTAGCTTTTTGACATGTAGTGCAGCGAGCAACAAAACGCTCAACATCCCGTCTCATCTTTGGCCAAAACAAATGTGTAGCAAGTACATCCTCTGTCTTCTTCACGCCAAAGTGTCCCATTAATCCTCCTCCATGTGCCTCCTGCAACAACAAAAGAAGAATAGAGCTAGATGGAATGCATAGCTTGTTAGAACGGAAAACGAATCCATCATTAAGCACAAACTTGTTCCATGTTCTACCTTCTCTACAATTATGCAATACATCTTCAAATTCCGCATCATGCACATATTGATCTTTGATTGTCTCTAAACCGAATATCTTAAAGTCAAGTTGTGAAAGCATAGTATAACGTAGAGACAATGCATCAGCAATAATATTATCTTTACCCTTCTTGTGTTTAATGACATAAGGGAAAGTCTCAATAAATTCAACCCACTTAGCATGTCTACGATTAAGTTTTTCTTGACTTCTTATGTGTTTCAAAGATTCATGATTAGAATGTATAACAAATTCTTTAGGCCATAAATAATGTTGCCAAGTTTCTAATGTCCGAACAAGAGCATATAATTCCTTATCATAAGTAGAATAGTTCAAACTAGGCCCACTCAATTTTTCAGAAAAGTATGCAACAGGTTTAGCATCTTGTAATAACACACCTCCCAAACCAATCCCACTAGCATCGCATTCAAGCTCAAAAGTCTTATTAAAATCAGGAAGTTGGAGCAAAGGAGCATGTGTTAACTTATCTTTCAATACCGTGAAGGCTTCTTCTGGTGCGGTACCCTAAGTAAAAGGCACATCCTTGCGTTTAAGCTCATTGAGAGGTGCAGCAATGGTGCTGAAATCTCTCACAAAACGCCTATAGAATCCAGCGAGGCCAAGAAAACTCCTCACTTGTGTGACCGTTTTGGGCTGCGTCCAACTCTCAATGGCCTCGATCTTGGCTTTATCAACTTCAATTCCATGCGGAGTAACAACATAGCCAAGAAACGATACTCAGTCGATGCAAAAGGTGCACTTCCCAAGGTTACCAAACAAACGTGCATTACATAGAGCAATAAAAACAACACGTAAATGATCCAAATGTTCCTCCAAAGATTTGCTATAAATGAGTATATCATCAGAATAGACTACCACAAATCTTCCAATGAAAGCACGTAAAACCTCGTCCATTAATCTCATGAAAGTGCTAGGTGCATTAGTTAACCCAAAAGGCATGACAAACCACTCATATAGTCCAAACTTAGTTTTAAATGTTGTTTTCCATTCATCCCCTAATTTCATGCGAATTTGATGGTATCCACTACGCAAATCAACTTTGGAAAACATGGAAGAGCCACTTAATTCATCAAGCATATCATCTAACCTAGGAATAGGATGACGATAATGAATAGTAATGTTATTAATGGCTCTACAATCAACACACATACGCCATGTTCCGTCCTTTTTTGGCACTAATATAACAGGAACAACAGAAGGACTAAGGGATTCGCTTATATAACCTTTGTCGAGTAGCCCTTGTACTTGATGCTGAATCTCCTTCGTCTCCTCTGGATTGGTACGGTATGGCGCACGGTTGGGCAGCGAAGCACCGGGAATTAAGTCAATCTAATGCTCAATCCCTCGAATAGGTGGTAATCCCGGTGGTACGTCTTGGGGAAAGACGTCTATAAACTCCTGCAAAAGGTCAGTGACAACAGGAGGCAAAGAAGGAGGCAATTCCTCAAATGAAAAAAAAGCTTCTTTGCACACAAAAGCATAGCACACATATTGACTAACATCCAAAACCGAAATATCAACCTTAGTAGCAAGCAAAGTTGGACTAGTCAATTTAATTTCATTAGAAACAGCAGAAGAAGATTTTCTATTAGTCTTATGTTGTTGCTCAAATTCTTTAGCTGCTATCTCATTTTCATTCTATTTTTTCTCCTGTTTAGCTTTACTAGCTCTATCAAGATCATCTTTCACAATTTGTTCAGGAGACATAGGAAGTAAAGCAATATTTTTATCCTGATGAACCAGAGTAAACTAATTTGTCCTACCATGGTGTACAACATTCCTATCAAATTGCCATGGTCTACCAAGTAAAAGAGAGCATGCTTGCATGGGTACCACGTCACAATCAACATAATCAGCATATGCAGCAATGCTAAAGTGCACATGAACAGAACGCGTTACCTTAATCTTACCACAATTGTTAAACCACTGAATATAGTACGGATGAGGGTGTGGTCTTGTGGTGAGAGATAGCTTCTCCACAAACTCCATGCTAGCCAAGTTGTTGCAATTCGCTCCATCAATAATGATGCGAACCGAACGTTCTTTCGCCACTCCCTTTGTCTAGAACAAATTGTGCCTCTGGTTCTGCTCGGCCTTCGTTCCTGCACACTTAACACACGTTGAGCAACCAAACTAGCATATTTATCTGCATCATCAGGAGCCATATACTCGATATCATGAGAATCATCATGGGAACCCTGTTCCTCATTAGAAATGAGGACTAAAGTCTCCTCATCATAGTCACTCGCTGACTCATACCCACCATCCGCCGTAATAGTCATGACACGCTTGCAGGGACAGTCTTTTGCGAAGTGACCTCCACCTTGGCACCTGCGACATTTAATATCACGATCTCGTGTTTGCCCTGTGGAAGCCATGGATGAAGAAGAAATCGTTGCTGGACCACTCTGTGCACCCTTGAATGGTGGTGTTGGCTGTTTTGGTGGCTCCCTATAAGAATGAGCGGCTGAAGTAGATGGTGGTGCAGCAGGACGTGTGGATGTAGAAGGTCCACGCGATGTCCTAGATGTATTTCTTCCTGCAGAAAAGTTAGTTGTCGTAGCGGCCTGTCGATCCTGCACCTCACGTTCAGCTTTACAAGCAAGATGAAACAAACGAGTGATAGTACTATAGTCCTTGTATTCTAAAATAGTTTGTATCTCCTTTTTTAAGCCACCCATAAAACGTGCAAGCATAGCTTCATTATCCTCTACTAGGCCACATCTAATCAATCCAGTTTGTAATTCCTGATAATATTCCTCTACAGAATTTTTTCCCTGTCTCAAACGCTATAAGTTTTGTAGCAATTCACGTTGATAATAAGGAGGAACCCAACGAGTACGCATAGCATATTTTAAACCAGCCAAAGTAGTTGGAATATTATTAGCATGCAATCTACAATGTTCAGACCACCAAATAGATGCAAACCCCGTGAATTCACAAACAGCAGCAGTAACACGTCTATTCTCAGGATATTGTAAACATGTAAATCGTTCTTCAATTTCTAACTCCCAAGTAAGATAAGCATCAGGAATATATCTACCCTCAAATGGTTTAAGATTCAGTTTCAGTTTAGGCACATGTTCATCATCGCTTACCTGAAGGTGTGGCGGGTGTCGACCTTGTCGAATGTTGGGACGTGGACGTCCAGCTTGTTGTTCATAGGGCGCTTCCTGTTCCACCTCATGCTTGTAATCACCCTTGTAGTCGTCATACTAGCCGACGTCAGAAGCAGCAGCCGCAACTGCAGTAGCAGGAGGAGGATCACCAATACCAGCAGCTTGTCCGATCGGAAACAGAATACGTCGTGCATGTCGTGGGGGCGGTGGCTATGCCGGAGCGGCAGCAGGAGGTGGAGCTAGACGTGCCATCAACTCAGTAAACTTGGCGTCGATCTTGGTCACGATCATCTTCTCCACGCCATCAATCACCTCTGTAAATCTGTTCTCGATGTCATGCACCTGTTCAGACATCATTTAGTTGCTTGTTTTTCATGTTCTCCCAATCAGGCGCGTCTGCCACCTCGTCATCGTGTGATCCTGGCATTGTTAGCAGAAATAGAAAACACACAGAAATATGATCCTACTTCTACAAATGGGATGTGGTGTGGTGGAAAGCACAAATCCGTCAAGCTTTCCTTTTGTTCTTACCGATTCTTACCTAGCAGCAGGTGGTGATGTACAACCAAAGGGTCAAGACTGTCAAAGATGTGTTAGAGCGATGGCCATGAGGTGTCAAAACGCATGATGTAGAATATATGTGGAGCTGCAGGAAAGCTGACAAGTATGGTAGCAATGAGGACAGAGATGCAAAGCTGAATAGACACTTAACGTCGGTACTGTGCTGGTCCTAGGCTAGATCATACTAGAGACGCGAGCCTAACACACCAATGAAAGCACGACGCGGCACGTAAACAACTGAGAAGCACACTCCAAATTTCTCTTTCTCTTTTTTTGCGAAAATATCACTATAATGGCAAGTGTCTCAAAACGTTCCCGGGGTCCTAAAACCAGGATAGGCACAAGATGATTATTGACACTTTCAAAACTTTTTGGGACAACGTGTGGTACTCTTTGCTGACGTCTAAAGAACATTTCGTTAACTAGGGGGCGGAACTTTTTTTTTTTGGAAATCACCCCCTTCTACGTACGACAAAAGTTTGGTGAGATCCGAATCTAATCAACTCAAAACTAATCTCGCTACAGAGAGATCACAAACCGAACGGGTGATGGAAACTCAACTCGGATTGGTGGAACACGATGGTGTATTTGGACTCGAATTGGCGGCAGCGGACGGATGGAAACTGTGCGGCGGCTGCGTGACAAACGGTGATCAGAACTCGAAACTCTAAGGGAACTAGACACTAAGACCAGCAACTCGACACAACGATGCAACCTCAAATTCAACAAAGCAAACTACTTTAAAGAAAATTGGACAAAAGGCTAGGACTGTCTTTGGACGTGATGATCTAACCCTAATTTCACTAGTGGCAACTCCCAACAACATTAACATAGTCTAATCACATGATATTTCCCATAAAACATGCAATGCAGACGCACTCGGAGGTCAATCCTTTGTGGTCAAGAGAGGACGAGAATTATGTAGGGCTACAAATGCGCACCTTACAGTTCGTAGTTCTCAATCTATGGATTTCCCAATGTCACCGCGGCCATCCAAAGAGAGTACCACAATCACAACAACATATCTCAAGGATAGTCAAAGACAAGCACCAAGTGATAGAGGCGAAAGGTGTCCCGATGTTTCGATGAGATGGTGGAGATCTATTCTGGTGGAGACGACTTTCACGACCCGACTACGAACGTGCGAAGACGTTGCGCCTTAGCGATCGCTAAACCAACTCCGAGAGGTTATTGATCCCGCAGATGCATGATCAGCCTGACCACGAAGGTCTAATTCCTGCAAGCAATCGACAATAACAAGCAAGAACTAAGAATTGCAATCTGGATATTGCGAATATAAGATGAATGATTGACCAAAGTTTGGGTTCCAATGCGGTCTTGGCCTGGTCGGATGACACAAACGAAGAACTCGAAGTTGCTACTATGGTGATGTATACGCACGCTTCTATTCTTGTAGGCTATGTTGGGCCTCCAAGCGCAGAGATTTGTAGGATATCAGCAATTTCCCTCAAGTGGATGACCTTAGGTTTATCGAACTCAGGGAAGTAGAGGTTGAAGATGGTCTCTCTCAAGCAACCCTGCAATTAAGATACAAGAAGTCTCTTGTGTCCCAAACACACCTAATACAACTAGGAGTTTTATAGGTGCACTAGTTCGGCGAAGAGATGGTAAAATATGGGTGATAGGTGTGGCAAAACAAAGTAATATAAATCTGTAATAAAAAGTGCAGCAAGCAAACATGTAACAAAAGTGAGTGCAAACGGTGTAACAATGATGGAAACAAGGCCTAGGCTTCATACTTTCACTAGTGGCAACTCCCAACAACATTAACATAATCTAATCACATGATATTCCCCATAAAACATGCAATGGAGACGTACTCGGAGGTCATTCCTTTGTGGTCAAGAGAGGACGAGAATTGTGTAGGGCTACAAAAGCACACCTCAGAGTTCGTAGTTCTCATCTATGGATTTCCCAATGTCACTGCGGCCATCCAAAGAGAGTACCACAATCACCACAACATATCTAAAGGATAGTCAAAGAGAAGCACCAAGGGACTCTCAATCTTCAATCCACACACAAAAGAGGAAATCACTCATGAAAATATTCTTCTAACCCATGTCCAATAGACCGCTGTCACCATGGTCTTGGGGATTATACTAGATAAGATCAAGTGAGTACATCAATCTAATACATAGAATAAGGGGAAACATCATGGGATCATCCTAGATTAACATAGCCTATGATCACAATCAAGATCACATCATGGGAGAGAGAGAAGACAACATAGCTACTGGTAGAAACCTCAGCCCCGAGGAGGAACTACTCCCGCATCATGGAAGGAGGAAGCAACGTCGATGGAGATGAATCCGGGGGCACTTCCCCGTCCCGGCAGGGTGCCGGCAGAGGAATTCCGGTCCCCCGAAGCTTGTCGGAGATTGCGGCGGAGATCGGAATTGCTTCTGGAGAAAAGGGGTTCGGAATCAGGGTTTTCGCGACGGGAGAATAAATAGGAGCCAAAGGGGGGCACCAGGGGGGCCACCAGTCGCCTAGGCGGCCTCCCGGCGCGTCCAAGCCCTGGCCCGCGCCCATTGGCCGCCTAGGCACCAGGTGGGGCCCCTCTGGCCCTTCAGCGGTGAATCCAGAAGCTTCGGGAATGCTGATTTTTTATCTGATTTTTCCCAATTTTTTTGGAGAACTTTTAATATGGGGGAAACCTGAAATAGAAAAACAGCAAAAAACAGGAACTGGCACTAGTGTGCACTGAGTTAATAGGTTTGTCCAAATATGATCAAAAGTGTACGAAAGTGTATCAATATCATAGTAATATCACAGAAAAGAAGCATGGAGCAAGTAGAAATTATAGATACGTTTTGGACGTATCATATGGCTAACTTAAATCTAATTAAAACCCAAGTCTAAATGACGCCCTAAGGGCTGTATATATGGGGGAACAGAGGGGATTTTCGTGACCCCATGGAGGTGGGGTCCGAAAACAACCCTAACTCGGTTTCCCCACACATACGGACTCTAGAAATAGCCTATAAGGTGGTATTTCGAAATTACATGGGCCCAGCCTAATATTGCTTCCCTTATCATATGAGGCTAAACTTGGTACAAAGCTTGAAAAATAAAGATACAATGATGATACGTCCCAAACGTATCGATAATTTCTGCTTGCTCCATGCATGTTTTGTGTGATATTGCTATGATCTAGACACACTTTCATACACTTTTGATCATATTTGGACTAACCTATTAACTCAGTGCACCCCAGTGCCAGTTTCTATTTTCAGCTGTTTATTTGTTCCAGGTTTCCCCCATATTAAAAGTGCTCGAAAATTTTGAGAAAAATCGAATAAAAAATCAACGCCTCGAAAGCCTCCAGAACCCCGAACGAGGGCCGAGGGGCCACCACCAGGTGCCCAGGCGGCCACCTGGCGCGGCCTAGGGCTTGGCCGCGCCAGGGGGGCGCCTGTAACAGCCCAGATTTTCGCAAAAATTAAAATTTTCGTTCTCTCGTGGAATTGTTTGATTGTCTGATTTGTTTGCGGTGTTTGCATCCCCGATTTATCAATCGGCGATTATTTCCTCCTCTTAACTCGTATCGGACAGAGACCGACCCTTGACACCCAGACAATCGACCTTTGTGACACCGGGTTTCACCCGATCCACGTCGCGAAAACCCGCACAAGACCAGCCATAGTCAACGGAATGAAAAACCCCATTTAATAATTAAATGGGTTATTTTTATAGCGCGGCGGAAAATTTTCTCAAAATGGTTCCAGTGCGAGGTGAACACCACCGACTCGATGCGCTGATTGTGCAGTTCAAAGTTTTACCCGAATCGGAGGTCCCGCGGACCCCCGGTGGTCAAAAACGTAAACACCGCGCGCGAGAGAGAAAAACCGGGGATGTTTTTGCAAACTGCCAGCCACCTGGGCTATATAAAGACCACCACTCTCCCACCCCTTTTTAGGGTTTCCCCTAAGCCAAAATTCCACCACTCCCTCACAATTGCCCCAAAATTAGCCCCATTTTCACAACCCTAGATCAGGGGCATTCCCAGCCCTCGGATCTGAGATCGGAGGGCCAGGATTGCGCCACGTCACCCCCAATTTACCACCTGCCTCTTCTCTCTCCTCCACCACCAACGCCTGCACCGTCTGCCGCCGCGCTCGCCGGCGAGCAACCCCGCCGCCCGCCAGGTCCTCTCCTCCTCCCGTGCTCCACCCCTCTTCCCTCCTTCTCACCCTCCTCTTCGCGCAGGTCGCCGGGCCGCCCGCAGCGCCGTCGTCGCGCGCCATGGAGGGAGTCGAGCGAGCTCGAGCTCGCCGTGGCCACCTCGCCCCCGCCTGGATCCGCCTCCCCGCGCCCGGATCCGCCGCCTCCAACCGCCCTGTACCCCTGCGCCGCTGCCTCGCCTGCTAGGGGCCCGCTGGAGATGGCCGGAGGTCGCCGCGCGCCGCCGCCGTAGACGAGAGCTCGGCCCGATCGGGGTCGGGCGAGCGGTTGACAACCGCCGGCCTCCTGGGCCGGCCCAGCTCCTCCCTCCCGCGGCCCAGCCGCCAGCCGCTGGCCCAGCTCCCTCCGCGGCCTCTTGGGCCTCGGCCCGTGGTGAGGCCCGAGCGCCCCTTTTATTTTATTTTTTTCCTGCTGCTTTTTTTTTGTCTAAGTCTGGTGATAATCTGCTACTGATTCAATTTTGTGCTGCGATTAACGATTAAACCGTAGCCCAGCTCACGATGCGCCCAAAAGGAAAATTGTTTAGAATTGTGTGTGCTTCAGTTCATCTTTTGTGAGCATTTTGATTTCAGGCCATCTTGATGTTGTTAATCACTGTTGAATTGGGCATCAGACTGTTAACTGCTATTAATTCCTGTTAAGTGTTGTTGTTATTATTTTATTGAAAGTTTGATTGATGTTTGTGACACATCCATGAGGCCTATGCTATTAATTCTTGTTGCATACTGTTAAGAATCATGTCTAATTCAATGATATGCATGCACATGTCATATTTTCCTACTGCATTGTGACATCCTGGCTTAATAGGAATGATAGACTACTCATATCAACAAGGTGCACCTTCTTTTCTGGAAGCACATCTTCAAAGAACTCCAAAGTTAAGTGTGCTTCGCTTGGAGCAATTTGAGGATGGGTGACCAACTGGGAAGTAGCTCCCAGGTGCGCACAAGTGAGGACAAAGTGCGCAAGAAAGACTAGTGTTGGTCTGTGGGGACAGTCTAGATCCCGCCAGGCGTACGCCGGGAACCGGTGGCTATGGCCGGGGCGTTACAAATGGTATCAGCGCCGACCCTCGCGGTTACACGGGCGTGTGTGGGTCAGTTGCGCGAACATGTGGGACATGTGTCGGCACTGGACACACAGACGTTTGCCAAGGGGGAACGTTCCTGTGGGCCGATGAGGACATCGGTTCCTTTGAGTGGGGGTGTATGTGACATCCTGGCTTAATTGAATGATAGACTACTCATATCAACAAGGTGCACCTTCTTTTCTGGAAGCACATCTTCAAAGAACTCCAAAGTTAAGCGTGCTTGGCTTGGAGCAATTTGAGGATGGGTGACCGACTGGGAAGTAGCTCCCAGGTGCGCACAAGTGAGGACAAAGTGCGCAGGAAAGACTAGTGTTGGTCTGTGGGGACAGTCTAGATCCCGCCAGGCGTACGCCGGGAACCGGTGGCTATGGCCGGGGCGTTACATGCATGATGTTTGTTTCATCACCCAAAGTAGCTACCCTGCTGTTAGTGTGCTGTTGTTTATATAAAGTTGCTACTTTCCAGCATTGTATCTTTTTAACCATGCATCCTATTGAGTGTTGCAATATGTCATTTTGATCTATGACATGTCTACCTTCATTATATGTATTGCATTGTCATGTTTACATTTCTGGTCATACATATGTTTAGCTCCAAAGTTGCTATCCTGCTAATTTTGACAGCCACCTCTGTTTTTCACTAAGTCTGTAACTTTCCGATGCGATGTTGCTTGCTTAATATCTTTTGACCTGTTATGCCTATGACCTTGATTCTTGTTTGTACCTGATCACCATCATGTCTAGTTCATGCCCATATATTGCTATGTCATGTTGCTGCACTTTAGAATATAGTTTTTCTCCTGTTTATACAGCATGAAAATAACAGTTTCTTCCCTGTTTTCCTGATTTTCACCAAGTCCTAGACCAATAATGTTTTATTGCATTTTGCTTGGGCTATAATTAATTGTTCATGATGCCTATTTGCATGATTCCTTTTGCCATGCCATGCCTTCCATGTATACTTTAGTTTCATATCATTTTTGTGCATGTTTATAACCTTTTTCTTGTTTATTTGTTGCTCTAAATTGTGCTACTGATGTTGACAGATTATGCCAGTAACTTGTTTTGCTTATATCTTTTTAACCGTAACTCCGTTTGGAGTGTTCTTTACATGTAACTTGATTAGATTTTCGTGTAATTTGTGTTTATGCTATTGTTTGCTGTTGTTAACCAACCTAAAATATGGTTTAGGGATGCTCTCGACGATAGATGCGATATCATAGTGCGTTGTCTCGTGTTGCCTTCTTGTTGATGCTTGCTCGTGATTGCTTCGTACTAATAGATGCTTGCTCGTCGATTTCCTTTTCTAGTGTTTCCTTCTTGTGTGCTTCCGCGGGTACCTCTCAGAGACGTTACGAGCTTGCGATCGACTACACCTTCGGTTTCGTCTTTTCATCAGGTAAGGGGGAGCATATATCATGCTTATAACTTTCAACTAACTCGCGCCTAGGTCTAGGATAGAACGATTGCTTGATCCTACCACTTTATATTGATGCCTCTCAAATAAACCCAAACAACCATGTCCCTCCGTATCCCAGCAAACCTTGTTCGGCTATGTTACTATTGCTCACTGCTCAGCCACTGCTTAGTATGCATGCTAGGATGTTATCAACTGGTACCTCATGTTACTCCTTGGATTGGGCTATCACATTATTATATTGTTATGCATGATATGATTATTATAATGTTGACTATATTCGACAAAGCATGGAAGGTCTAGGCTATCCCGCCCCGATGCTTTGTTCCACTCGAGTCACGAAGGACCCGAGTTCCGGGTATTGTGTCTCTTGACGAGCGTCCCTAACCGCGTGTGGGATACTATGGGGTCCCCTTTTCTTACCTACCTAGCTTCAAAAATTTCTAGAGGTGGCCCAAGCTGATTTACCATTTGAAACCATGTATATATGTCTGTCGGGTCGCTCCTACCAGATATCCTTTAAAACAACTTGGGCCAGCGGAGACATGGTTTCTCTGTTGGTCCACACTGGTGAGCTAAGGGGCTGCCCACATGTGAGGGGATCAGTTACCTCGACCTTAGCCTGACGGAAGAGTCCTATCCGAGAGCATGGCCAGCTTTTGGATTGGGTGTCGACTCCCCGGGGGCAACCCGGATTTGTTCGTTGTTAGCTAGAGGGACCTATCGTTTCAGATCTCTCGGGACTAAATCATAAAATGGTTGCCTGTGATGGGTAGAAACTGAGAGATATGGGCGTGCGTGCGGAGCCTTGTAATGGGCAGTTGGCACACCCCTGCAGGGTTAAATCTTTTCGAGAAGCCGTGTCCACGGTTATGCATGACTTGAGACAACAACAAGTGAGATTATCTTAGTAATTTGATTCAACGTGTGTGTGCCTTGACTGCTTCTTCTTCGTCGGGATGCGAAGAGGAGGACAAGGATAGGATAGGTGTTATGTTTGCGTTAGTAGCTGATAGCAAGACTTGTTGGAGGCGATTCCTCATCGAATGCTTGGTTCTCATCTTACTCTAAATTAGTCTATTAGCCACTCATATATTCCTAGTGTGTCTGCAAACTCACCACTACCCCCATCTTACCCATGAGAAGTTAGTTACAAGACTTTGATATATCTCACCTCTTTCTTTTCTCTTTTACGCAACGATATTGGACTTCAGAGGAGCTCGACGACCCTTCTTCTGGACGCCTTCACGAAGACTCGACGATGACAAGTTAGATGGATCCCGGCGGAGATCCTGGACCCGTGTGGTAATGGGAATGGTGTGTTTTACCTTTTGTCGGTAGGAATTTGAATGTAGTCTGTACTCAGACATGTATCTTCCGCTGATGTAATGTATTTAAGGCAGTTGTATGCCGATTGTATGAGATGATGTATCCATGTAGCTGTAATGTTGTGATATCATGTTGGAAATCCGGGGCATATGGCATTGTCATATGTCGCGGTGGGACCGATATGTGCTTCGTCCCCGGATTTGGATGGAAACATCTAGATCTGGAACAGTACCGCATATCGGGCCTTACAGCACCTGGACCCCTGGTGGCCCCCCTGGCTGCCCCCCTTCACCTATATATTCCCCGTGACGTGAAACTTCCGAAAGGAGAACCCTTTTTTGCGATCTCTCCTCTGTTTCGCCACCGCCGCGCTTCCAAGATCGGGAGCGCCAGCAGACTTCTTCCCGGCACCCTGCCGGAGGAAGGACCGACCTCCGGGAGCATCCCCTTCACCATGGACGCTTCCCGGATGTGTCATGAGTAGTTTCCTTTGGACCATGGGTCCGTGATTAGTAGCTATGTGATGTTCTCCTCCCCTCTTTGTTCTTCATTGTTTAGACCTCGTGAGCTGCCCTACATGATCGAGGCACATATGTAATCTTTCTGCTGTTGCTATGCTGAGTTTGATGGGATCTGATGGATTATGAGATTATGTTCAGATTGTGATAGAGTAATATATTTGGTTCTTATCTTTTATATTTGTGTTCCTAAGTAATTCTTGCATGTTCTTCGTTGCTGTTTATTTCTTTGGCCAAGTAGTAGGTAGTAACTCCAAGAGGGAACGTTATGCTCGATTGTGGGTTCATGCCCCCTGATGACACGCTTGAGTAACAGAAACATGATTCTAGGGGATGTGCTGTTGCCATAAGGGGGAAAACAACGATGCTTGTAACCGCGGTTGCAAGGATTGTTTACTTTACGCAAAGTGATTTTTAATGTAGTTGTCTGTTGCTTTGGGTTTAAACTTTGGGTGGGGCTCGCAACTTAATACCAGCGAGATGTTCTGGATAGATATCTCAAGGTGGATGATTAGTGGTAGATGCCGTTGGATTTCGGTCTACTTATTTAAGCATACTGTCCATGCTTTTGAGTCTCTTCCTTTCTTTTGTAGCATAGTTAGCATTGCGGTGCGTTCATAATCCTGTCAATTGCCCTTCTGTAATTTGTGTACCTCGCATAGCAGTTTTATCGTCTTTTGGGAGAGAGACATCACTAGTGAACATCACGACACCCCGGTCCATATTCTCATCACTGTTTACACGCTCATTTACTTTTCAGCTTTTACTTTCAGCTGCTATCATTATCATTATCCCTTGTGTTTTTATCCTTTGTAAACAACAAGACCGGAGAGATTGGCAACCTCTCTGAACTTCGTTGGGAGCAAAGTTATTTGTGTCTGTGTGCAGGTCCAGGAGAAGCAAGTGATTATCTTCAAATGGCGCATCACTTGCTGAATCACCTACTTATCATTGCCGGAGTCCTACTGGTCGATACTCAACCTCGGTATCTTCATCGAGGTAAACTTGCCGCTACACTGCATCTTACCTTCCACTTGGGGTAACCAACGAAGAGTTAGAGGCAATTATCCTCTCTCACGTATCAAGCAAATTTCTGGCGCTGTTGCCGCGTACTCCGAGTGATAAGATAGGGGAGTTTCCCACTAACTTTTACCTTTACTTTTAGTCTTGTTAGTTTACCTTTCAGTTTTTATCTTTGTGTCCTATATAAAAAATTACAAAAACAATCTGCCACACTACCAAGTTGTGTGACTTCACTAGTCACAACAACAAAGACTTTATCTACACTCCTATTTCCACACCTGCTACTTCAGCTACCTCTTATGAAATTAAACCTTCTTTGCTAAACCTTGTTATGAGAGATCAATTCTCTGGTGCTGGAGATGATGCTGCTTTACACTTGAATAATTTTGTTGAATTATGTGATATGCAAAAGTATAAAGAAGTAGAAGGTGATGTTGTTAAGCTCAAGCTTTTTCTTTTCTCTTGGAGGGAAGGATCTAAAATGTGGTTTGAATCTTTGCCTAGGAATATCATAGATTCTTGGGATAAGTGCAAAGATGCTTTTATTGGGAAGTATTACCCACCTGCTAAAATTATCCAATTGAGAAGTAACATTATGAATTTTAAGAAATTGGATAAGGAACACGTTTCCCAAGCTTGGGAACGTATGAAATCTCTTGTTAAGAAATGCCCTACACATGGTTTGACTACCTGGATGGTTATCCAGACTTTTTATGCAGGCTTGAACTTTACCTCGCGGAACCTTTATGTCAACTACACTTGGTGCTGCCACAAATCTTCTCGATGAGATGATTACCAATTATTCCCAATGGCACACCGAACACGCTCCAACAGGTAGGAAGGTAAACCTTGTCGGGAGATTACCTCCCTAAATGAAAAAGTTGACTTAATTATGTTTCTACGTACCAAGCAACCCTCTATTGATCCTCATGATGTTCCTTTAAATTCTTTGGTTGCTCAGGAACAAGTAGGTGTGAACTTTATTTCTAGAAACAACTTCAACAACAATGCTTATAGGGGAAATTTTGCTAGCAATCCTAGACCGTTTACATCCAACTATGGGAACAACAACACTTATCCTAGCAACAAGAACCCCACTTCTAAACTAGAAAGTATGCTTAGAGACTATATCACTACCGAAAAAGCCTTCAACAAAAATGTAGAAGAGAAATTAGCTAAGTTAGATAATCTCTCTTTGAAGGTAGATAGCTTAGCTCTTGATGTCGAGATGCTGAATATTAGAAGCTCTCCCCTAGAGGAGACGAAAGCTACTCCTATTAATGCTATCCAATTACAAATTAATGAAAATATTAGGATGATGGATAAACTTAAAGAAAGATGGGCTAGAGAAAAAGAGGAAGAGGATAGAATTAAGAGCCTTCCTACACACCACACAGTTGCCACTACCCAAATTGTTGAGGATACCGAAAATATTAGCACCCAATGCACTCCTGGTCCAATTAGACCTATTAATGGTGATGCTAATACCTCAACCGTAGAAGAAGAAACTCCTATGAACATAGAGGGTTTCAAACAAGTGAGCCTAGATGACACTACTACCACCTTTCATAGTAGTGATATTGATTTTGATAGTTGCACCCTCTCAGAAGTTATTAGCTTGCTACACAAAATGTCTAGAGACCCCCACACTAGCACTCTCAATCTTTCCTTCACGGAGCATATCACAAATGCTCTCATCAAAGCTAGGGAGGAGAAGATTAGGATAGAAGCCTCCATACCTAGGAAGCTAGATGATGGTTGGGACCCTATGATAAAAATTGAATTAAATAACTTCTCTTGCTATGCTTTATGTGACGTTGGAGCTAGTACTTCTGTCATGCCCAAAAGAATGTATGATATGTTTGAATTGAAACCTTTTGATTCTTGTTCTTTTGGTGTTCGTCTTGTTGATTCTTCCGTAAAGAAACCTTTGGGTAAGATCGACGATGTTCCTATCATTGTCAATGACAACTATGTTCCCGTTTATTTTATTATTATGGATATAGAGTGTGAACCTTTATGTCCAATTATTTTGGGACATCCTTTTCTTCGCACCGTTGGTGCCGTTATTGACATGAAAGATGGGAATATAAAATTTCAATTCCCTCTCAAAAAGTTAAATGGAACATTTCCCTAGAAAGAAAATCAAGTTACCATTTGAGTCTGTTACACGGGCTAGCTATTCTCTTTCTCTTGATAAAACTTGATCCTTCTTTTGCCTTATGCCTAGCTTAAAGGCGTAGAAGAAAGCGCTTGTTGGGAGGCAACCCAAGATGTTTTTACTTCTTTTTTTAGTGGTCTTGATGATTTTTACTACTGTAGCAACATCACTGTATCCTTTTTTTCAAGCTTTGTGCCAAGTTATAGCTTCTTCCGATAAGGGAAGCAAAAGTTCTGACATGCTGTCTAGAAAACAGATTATGTCTTCCTGACAGAAAAAATTGGATCAAATCACCAGTTAATATTTTTTACCTAATTTTTTTACACATCATGCTCTATACAATTGTTAAACTTCCGTATGTTCTGAGTTTTTATATTTGAGTTGCAGAAATACCCCGAAAAAAATTTCTACTACATGTTGTTCTGTTTTTCACAGATTCTGCCATGTTTTGTCTCTCATTACTTTTGCAAACCTTAAGCTTGATTTTTATTTTCAAAAGCCTTTTGGAAATCTTGAGAAACAGTAGCCCTTCAAGAATATCTTTATTTCCAGTGGGGATTTTTTTTTATTAAGGGTACTAACCTCTCTAATCATCTTATGATGATTTATGTATGAAGGGAGTTTTTAAGTGTGCGATGGAAGATGATGAAAGAAGATCCGAGAGTGTCATGCGCTCAAGCTTGGGGATGCCCCCAGGCATCCCCAATAAATATTCAAGGAGACTCAAGCGTCTAAGCTTGGGTATGCCCCCGTGCATCCCCTTCTCCATAAACAATCATCAGTTTGTCCTTCGTCTCACTATATTTTTCTCACTTCATGCGTTATGTGCTATGCTTGGAGCGTCTCGCTCTTAGGTTTACTTTTTAGTTTTCTTTAGCTTGGCTTGATGTTCATAACAAGTTAGACCCCATATTACTTTGTGTCTGAGAGAAACACGCTCCACTCCAATCTAGAACAGATCATAGGCTTTTTCATGCTTATCTTTTTGTTGTTGTGTGTTCTTTATCTTTTCGTAGCTACTGCAATGTTTAGTTTTAGTTTTAGTTTGTCTTTAGCAAGAGCCTTGGATTTTTTTTAGTTTGTTGCTGGAACTCTCTTTAGTTTTCATGTTGATCTTGATAAGAGAGTTGGTTGTTGCACTGAGTTGTGTCTTGTCTTGAAAGTAGGTAATTGAGGCTGCTATTTAATTTTTGTAGTAACTTGCAATAGTTTTGAGGTATTGATGTGAGTAATGTTTGAACTTTTGGTGTCAAGAGCTCTAGACTATTAGTGATAGGTGTCGTATTTTGGGAAATCCGTGTGTATTTTCAAAACCTACAAAACTATTTGAGAACTCTAGCTACTAGATGGATCGCTAATCTTTGGAGGGATCGGATATTAGAGTACACTCACGTACCATGAGTCGAGGATGCGCAAGGATAACCAAACCCCCATACACTCCTCCTTGGCGTGCTTGTCTCTTTGTGAACCTCCTTATTAGATTGAGAGTTACCGATAATAAGTTCATGAGTTCTTCGGACTAATGTAAGTATTGAAAGTTGACACTTCCACCTCCTCATATTTGCTAGCATCTCCTGTACCATGCATTGCCTTCTTCTCACTCCGAGAATTGGCGTCCACCTTCGCCGGTACATCCAAACCCTTGGCATGATACGCTCTGTCATCATAAACCTCCTTATATCTTTCCTCAAAACAGCCACCATACCTACCTATCAAGGCATTTCCATAGCCTTTCCGAGATACATCATGATAGCTACATCTTCTTTATGATTTGAGTACCTTGTCAAGTGTGAAAGATCTTACATACCCTCTTGTAAATTAGAGTGTTGACCTTAAGTGAGGAAAATATTCCAAAGTGGACAAGATAAAAGATCCCACAGAGGACAAATGAGAGTTAAATAGAAAGAGCCATTGAGGCCACCAAAAAATACAAAAACTAATAAAAAAGAAATAAAAAGAGAGAAAGGGGCAACACTACTACCCTTTTGAAAGATCCACACTAGTACTCCCTCTTATCCTTGTACTCCATAGAGATGATCATTCATGCATATAGCTATGTGGGGACCTTCACACTATAGAACTTGGCTTGCATATTCCAAGGATGAGCCTCCTCAAAAGAGCTCTAGGTCTTCATGAGCGAGCAAGTTAGATGCAGCCCCACTAGTTCCATTGGAGAGCTTTTTATCTCATATGTGCGTCTGTTGCATGGCAATTCCTACTCCTCACATCATATCTATCATTTGGCCTTCTCTCCTATGATTGTCCTCATTGATGTGAGCCTTTCTCACCTGTTTGTCTTCCTCCTCCACCTTATTTCTCTATTTGCCATCCTAAGTGTCAACTCTCGTGCGTATGCTCATCCATTGGATGAGTGCTCAAAATATCGAAAATGAGTGGATCAAATTGACTTGTACCTGGCTAGTGATCTGGGGACGAGTCAAGATAAGATTCCAAAGAAGACCAAGTGTGAAACTTTAGTAGATTGAGTTCTCAACAAAAATTCTTTTTTCTCGTATTCCCTATCCCCCTTCTTGCACGCAAACACCATTTGGAGACATTCTAGTCACGGATAGCGAGAGATCTTGCACCTAATGTTCTTTTGTTACTGGTTTCAATGCTAATATAGACTCTTGCATGTTATGACTTGAATTGAATCACATACCTTGATTACTTTACCTTTCAAAGTTCTTATATGGTTGCTAGCATGTCACCATAGAAATTATGCTTGTTATCATTTACCTACTCGAGGATGAGTAGGAATTAAGCTTGGGGATGTTGATACGTCCCAAACGTATCGATAATTTCTGCTTGCTCCATGTATGGTTTGTGTGATATTGCTATGATCTAGATACAGTTTCATACACTTTTGATCATATTTGGACTAACCTATTAACTCAGTGCACCTAGTGCCAGTTTCTGTTTTCTTCTGTTTTTTTATTCCAGGTTTCCCCCATATTAAAAGTGCTCCAAAAACTCGGGGAAAATCGGATAAAAAATCAGCGCATCGGAAGCCTCCAGAACCCCGAAGGAGGGCTAGGGGCCACCTCCAGGTGCCCAGGCGGCCACTTGGCGCGGCCTAGGGCTTGGCCTCGCCAGTGGGGCGCCTGGACCGCTTGTGGGCCCCCTGGCTTCCCCCCTTCACCTATATATTCCCCGTGATGTGAAACTTCCGAAAGGAGAACCCTTTTTCGCGATCTCGCCTCTGTTCCGCCGCCGCCGCGCTTCCAAGATCGGGAGCGCCGACAGACTTCTTCCCGGCACCCTATCGGAGGGTGGATCGACCTCCGGGATCTTCCCCTTCACCATGGACGCTTTTTGGATGTGCCGTGAGTAGTTTCTTTAGGACCATGGGTCCTTGATCAGTAGCTATGTGATGTTCTCCTCCCCTCTTTGTTCTTCATGGTTTAGACCTCGTGAGCTGCCCTACATGATCCAGGAACATATGTAATATTTCTGCTATTGCTATGCTAAGTTTGATGGGATCTGATGGATTATTAGATTATGTTCATATTGTGACAGAGTAATATATTTGTTTCTTATCTTTTATATTTTTGTTCCTAAGTAATTCTTGCATGTTCTCCGTTGTTGTTTATTTCTTTGGTCGAGTAGTAGGTAGTAACTCCAAGAGGGAACGTTATGCTCGATTGTGGGTTCATGCCCCCTGATGACACACTTGAGTGACAGAAACATGAGTCTAGGGGATGTGTTTTTGCCACAAGGGGGAAAACAACGGTGCTTGTAACCGCGGTTGCAAGGATTGTTTACTTTACGCTAAGTGATTTTTAATGCAGTTGCCTGTTGCTTTGGGTTTACACTTTGGGTGGGGCTCACAAATTAATACCAGCGAGATGTTCTGGATAGATATCTCAAGGTCGATGATTAGTAGTAGATGCAGTTGGATTTCGGTCTACTTATTTTGGCGTACTGCCCATGCTTTTGAGCCTCTTCCTTTCTTTTGTAGCATAGTTAGCATTCGGTGCATTTATAATCCTATCAATTGCCCTTCTGTAATTTTTTTACCTCGCATAGCAGTTTTATCGTCTTTTGGGAGAGACACATCACTAGTGAACATCACAGGACCCCGGTCCATATTCTCATCATTGTTTACACGCTCATTTACTTTTTAGTATTTACTTTCAGTTCCTATCATTATCATTATCCATTGTGTTTTGATCCTTTATAAACAACTAGACTGGAGAGATTGACAATCTCTTTCTAACTTCATTGAGAGCAAAGTTATTTGTGTCTATGTGCAGGTCCAGGATAAGCAAGTGATTATCTTCAAACGGCGCATCACTTTCCGCACCACCTACTTATTATTGCCGGAGTTCTACTGGTCGATACTCAACCTCGGTATCTTCATCGAGGGAAACTTACCGCTACTCTGCATCTCACCTTCCACTTGGGGTAACTAACGAAGGGCGAGAAGCAATTATACTCTCTCGCGTATCAAATGATGTTGCTACAGTAGTAACAATCATCAAGACCACTAAAAACAGAAGGAAAAACTCAAAGTAAATATAACAAGGGTTGTCTCCCTAGAGATCTTTCTTTATAGCCATAAATATAGGCTTAAGATTTTAATGATGCTCTCATAGGAATAAGAGTTGAAGAACAAAAGAGAGAACCAAGGAGAAAATACCAAACACATTTAAGTCTAACATGCTTCCTATGCATAGGAATATTGCAATAGAATAATTCATTGAAGCACAAAGCAATAAGCATAGGAAGGCAAAAGAAGTGCAACTTCAAAAATTTCATCATGAAGAGAGGGAACTTGATATTATTGAGATATCTATAAGCATATGTTCCCCTCTCATAATAATTTTCAGTGGGATCATGAATAAACTCAACAATATAAGTATCACATAAAAAATTCTTATCATGATCCACAAGCATAGAAAATTTATTACTCCCCACATAAGAAAAATCCTTCTCATTAGTAATAGTGGGAGCAAACTCAAGAAAATAGATATCACATGAATACACTTGCAAACATTTATTCTTTATAGCATAAGTTTCATCACAATAATCATCATAGATAGGAGGCAAAGTAGAACTTTGCATATCATTAGCATCAAAGGTATTCAAAGATCATCTTATAACTTTGCATATCATTAGCATCAAAGGTATTCGAAGAAGACATACTAGTAACATGGCAATCATGAAGAGTATGCAAATAAATTTCCATAGGTTTTTTATTTTCTCTTCAAACACTTCATGACCCAATTCAAGGTAGAGCTCATAAAGGTCTCTCATTTTTTTTCATCAGCCTAACTAGTGAAAATAAAAACAAGAAACGAAAAGATTTAATTGAAAGATCTAAAGATATACCTTCAAACGCTTACCTCCCCGGCAACAGCGCCAGAAATAGCTTGATGTCTACGCACGTTTATATTCTTGTAGACTATGTTGGGCCTCCAAGGGTAGATTTTTGTAGGACAGCCGCAATTCCCCTCAAGTGGATGACCTAAGGTTTATCGATCTCAGGGAAGTAGAGGTTGAAGATGGTCTCTCTCAAGAAACCCTGCAATTAAGATACAAGAAGTACCTTGTGTCCCCAACACACCTAATACAACTAGGAGTTGTATAGGTGCACTAGTTCGGCGAAGAGATGGTAAAATACGAGTGATATGTGTGGCAAAACAAAGTAATATAAATCTGTAATAAAAATTGCAGCAAGCAAAGATGTGACAAAAGTGAGCACAAACGGTATTGCAATGGTGGAAACAAGGACTAGGCTTCATACTTTCACTAGTGGCAACTCCCAACAAGATTAACATAGTCTAATCACATGATATTTCCCATAAAACATGCAACGGAGACACACTCGTAGGTCAATCCTTTGTGGTCAAGAGAGGAAGAGAATTATGTAGGGCTACAAAAGCACACCTCAGAGTTCGTAGTTCTCAATCTATGGATTTACCAATGTCACCGCGGCCATCCAAAGAGAGTACCACAATCACCACAACATATCTCAAGGATAGTCAAAGACAAGCACCAAGAGACTCTCAATCTTTAATCAACACACAAAAGAGGAAATCACTCATGAAAATATTCTTCTAACCCATGTCCAATAGAACGCTGTCACCATGGTCTCGGGGATTATACTAGATAAGATCAAGTGAGTACATCAAATCCAATACATAGAGGAAGGGGAAATATCATAGGATCACCCTAGATTAACATTACCTATGATCACAACGAAGATCACATCATGGTAGAGAGAATTGACCACATAGCTACTGGTAGAAACCTCAGCCCCGAGGAGGGACTACTCCCGCATCATGGAGGGAGGAAGCAACATTGATGGAGATGAATCCTGGGGCACTTCCCCGTCCCGGCAGGGTGCCGACACAGGAATTATGGTCCCCCAAAGCTTGTTGGCGATGGCGGCGGAGATTGGAATTGGTTCTGGAGAAAAGGGTCCCGGAATCAGGGTTTTCGCGACGTGAGTATAAATAAGGGCCAAAGGAGGGCACCGGGGGAGGTCCCAGTCGCCCAGGCGGCAACCCGGCGCGGGTCTACCCCTGGCCGCGCCAGGAGGGCGCCTGGGGCTGTGGGCCACCCCAGGTCCCCATCCTCCGGCTAGAGGACTCTTCTAGAACGCTGATTTTTATATATTTTTCCCAGAATTTTCTGAGCACTTTTAATAATGGGAAAACCTGAAATACAAAAACAGTAGAAAACAGAAACTGGCATGGGGTTCACTGAGTTAATAGGTTAGTCCAAATATGATAAAAAAAGTGTATGAAAGTGTATCAAAAGCATAGCAATATCACACAAAACATGCATGGATCAAGCAGAAATTATAGATACGTTTGGGGCGTATCAACAACTCACTGCAGCAAAGCTGCAGTTCAATACCGAAGCCTTTGAAGGAAAACGACCCCTAAAAATTTCGTCGAGAAAGAAGATGCTCTCGAGTAAAAGAGCAACGAGGAGAAAGCTGGTGTTGGACGAAGACGTAGTGTTTTTTCTAGTTTCTCTTTTACTTTCTTGAGTTGTAGGAAAAACCGTACTATCAAGAGGGATTTCGTAGTTGAAACCTTAGTCGAAGTGAATTTTCTCTGCTCAACTTAAAACCCACAGATATCCTACCGAGAGAAATCTTACTGAGTCGAGTAATAGCTCGAAGGTGAAGTCATCGCACTTGGTGCTTTCGAGAGAGAACTCGTTTGCTAAGTCAGCTTACTTGCTCCACAAGAAAAGTTGCGCAGTGATTGAAAATCCGACCATTGTGGACACACATCAAGCGGTTGCATCGGTTCACTTCAGTCATTTCACCATCGGGATCGCCACCTATAAATACCCCGCACACACCCGCCATTTTTGGTTGGCTGCTCCACCGAATATTCTAAGACAGAAGTGATGTGAGCATCCCGACAAAGATTTCGAGAGAAAACCAAAACCCAAGTCCAAACTGAGTTGAGAAATTCACAGAGACTTAGGTTGATATTAGTCGATCTTTTTATCTTGGAGAACTGCAAGTCTCCTAGATGGTTAGGCGTCGCCTGTCAAGCAGTCGAAGAGTAATTTTCACTACTGAAGGAAGTCTGTAAAGGTTCCGGAGATGTCCTGAATCATCTACCCCGAGTGAAAACTGGACAAGCTCCAGGAGTTTGTTGCAGTGGAGAATAGGACGGAGAGAATTTTGCTCCAGGTGTTCAATCACCATCCCTCCAACCAGATGTAGCACTTTGCAAACTTTGAACTGGTTTACCAAACATCGTAGTGTCAGGCTCGTTTTCTTACTCGTATTTACCTTATGTATTTACTCGCTTGCCTGTTTGCTTTCGATGATTCCCCTCGTCCCCAATCCTTTCGATCCATGCATGACTTTTGATACTGCAATCCCTTCCAGATTCACTTAGTCTTTCGTTGTTTGCATGCATTCTTTCTAAGTTTCGTAGAATTTTTAAAAGTGATCATTCACCCCCTCCCCCTCTGATCATTCTTGAGCTTTCAATTGGTATCAGAGCTAAGCACTCCCTACGGTCCGCGTATTTTGGTCTAACCACCTGGAGTGTTGTCAAGAATGTCGTTTGCAGTTGTTCGCTCGGGCGAACCGATTCCTATTGACAATGGGAAGGACTATCCTTATTGGAAGGAAAAAATGAAGAGGAACATCATGACCATCAATTCTGTTGCTTGGGAAATTGTCAAGAATGGAGTTCCAGTCAAGGACAAGCCTGCCATCACCCCTGCTGAGGCAAAGAACATGGCTCTTGATTCTGAAGTCTGTGTATTCATCACGAATCATCTGACTCCAGAAAAATACCATGAGGTCAAGAATATTCCTACGGCCAAAGGTGTCGGGGACTATGTAACAGCCCAGATTTCACAAAAATAAAAAAAAATTGTTTTCGGTGTGAATTGTTTGATTGTCTGATTTGTTTGCGGTGTTTGCATCCCCGATTTATCGATCGGCGGTTATTTTTCTCCTCTTATCTCGTACCGGACGGAGGCCGACCCTTGCCACCCTGACACTCGACCTTTGCGACACCGAGTTTCACACGATCACCGTCGCGAAGACCAGCACGAGTCCAGCCATCGCCACCGGAATGCAAACCCCGTTTATTTAATAAACGGATTATTTTATGGGGCAGTGAAAAATGTTGTCAGAATGTCACGCAGTGAGGTACGATCGACGGGTTCGACGCGCTGAGCGCGAAGGTCGAAGTTTCGTCTGAATCGGAGTCCGTATGCACCTTCGGCGGTCAGGAACGTGATCACCGGACGCGAGAGAGAGTTACCGAGGGAGTTTGCGTAAACTGGCCACCCAGCCCTGCCCTATATAAAGACCACCAGCCTCCCACACCCATTTTAGGGTTTCCCTTAACACAAATTTCAGCCACCCCCCTAAGAAATCCCAGATCTGCCTCCCAAATCCCCCTATCCCCGAAACCCTAGCTCCTGGTCAGATCTGACCGTCGGATCTGCAGATCGACGGCCTGGGAGCGCGCCACGTCACCCCAGATCCAGCTCCAGCCTCCCACAACCAGCACAGGGCATCCGGGCCGCGCGGACCCGCCTCCGCCGCCACGGCCGAGCTCCTCCTGAGTCTCGCCATGGCCGCTGCCACCGGCCAACTCCGGCGTTGCAGCCGCCGCGCGCCACCAGGCTGGCCGCCGACAGCCGCCGCCGGACGCCTCCTCTTCCCTCGCGCCTTCTCCCTCCGCCTCTCACCCTCCTGCTTCTCTCTCGCAGGCTTCCAGAACCGCCATGGCGCCGCACGAGATGGAGCCGCCTCGTGCTCGAAGCCACCCGCCACCGGCCTCCCCGCAACGGATCCGGCGAGGACCCGCGCGGATTCGGCCGCGCCGCACCTCCTCGACCCTCCTTCGGCTTCCTACGATCCGCGGCTCGTCGCCGGCGCCAGCCAGCCGCCGCCGCGGTCACGGCTGGACGAACCGGCCGCCCGCCTCCAACGGATGTGGTTGGTCGGCGCCCCACCCACGGCCCAGAAGCAGCCAGCTCCCTGGAGCCCAGCACGGCCCAGGCCGCCACAACCCAGTCAGGCCGCCCCCCAGGCCAGATGGGCCGTGGCCAGCAGGTCCTTCTTTTTTTTCCCTAGCCCCCTCAAAATTCTGCTAAGTCTTTTTATTATTGCTGCTGTTACGTTTTTGCAACGCTATTTCCCGTTGATCCGTAGCTCCGATGAACGTTCCCCCAAAACGAAAGTTGCTCAGTTTTGCGTGCTCTAGCATTCGTATGTAGAAAGTTTTTCCGTTTGAGGTCATCTTAATTGTGTAATTGTGTGCTAAACAGGGCAACTGGTCGTTAATTGCAAACTGTTGATTAACTGATGCTGAAACTGTTGCTTGATTGAAATTTCGGGCGACGGTTGCTTCGCAACCGTACGTCGGAATTGAGTGATTCCTTTTGCGTTGCGTTAAGCATTGTTTCTACTTCAGTTTCATGCATTCACATGCCATAATTGCTTGCTGAATCATGATTATATCTTGCTCCAAATTAGCTATCCTGCTGTTAGTGTGCTGCTGTTTATAATTTGTTGCAACTTCGGTCGACGAGTGTGTCGCGACCGTTTATCGGAATTGAGTGATTCCAATTGCATATTGTTAAGCATCATGTCTACTTTCATTACATGTATTTAATTGTCATAATATGCTTGCTGGTCATATAGTTATTGAGCTCCAAAGTTTCTATGCCCCTATTTTTGACAGCCACATCTGTTTTTCTCTAAGTCTGTTACTTTGTGATGCCATGTTGTTTGCTTAATATCTTTTGATCCATGATGCCTATTTGCATGATTCTTTTTGCCATGCCTTCCCTGTCATGTCTACTTTAGTTCCATATCATTTTTGAGCATGTTTGCATTGATTATCCTATTTATTCATTGCTCTAAAGTGTGCTTCGTGATGTTGGCAGATTGTGCCCGTAACTTGTTTTGCTTATATCTTTGTAACCGTAACTCCGTTTGGGTGTTCTTTATATGTAACTTGATTAGTTTTTCGTGTACTTTGTGTTTATTCTATTGTTTGCTGTTGTGAAAGAACCTAAAATATGGTTTAGGGCAGAACAGTACCAAATCCTTTAATTGTCGTGCGGCACTTAGTGTATCCCATGTTTAGGTTGTGCCTCACTTAAATTGACTAGCATAGATAGTTTATTTTGTGCTTCACCTCTTGTCATGTTTATGTGCTATGCCATGCTTGCTTGAGTTGCCATGTTAATAACCGTTGGTTGATCACCTGTAGCTAAGCAACTTGAACCACCGTAAACGTGCGGTATTTGTCGTGTGTGACCGATACCCCACTTAAACTGTTAGTAACCGTTCTCGACGATAGATCCTTATCGCGTTGCCGTGTCGTGTGATGTCTTCTTGATCTTGTGTTGCCATGTAGTAATAGAGTGCTTGCTCGTTGATTTCTTTCCATTGTTTACCCTCTTGTGTGCTTCCGCGGGTACCTTCGGAGACGATGCGAGCTTGCGATCTACTACACCTTCGGACCCCGACTTATCAACATGCAAGGACTATACATTACTTATGATCCATTCTATTTCAACCAGCGGTTTGCATGCTAGAATAGGATAGGTTCAATGTTTGATCCTACCACATGTTTACAGCCTCTTTGAAACCGATATAGCCATGTCCCCTCCCAGCAAACCTTTTACTGCTATGTTACTATTGCTCGTTTCTCAGCCCCTTCTTAGTATGCATGCTTAGGATGCTACGATGTTACCCTGTTACTCCTTGGTTTGGGATATCACATTATTATATTGTTGTTGATGATATGATTATTATAATGTTAACTATATTCGACGAAGGATGGAAGGTCTAGGCTATCCCGCCCCGACACTTTGTTCCATTCGAGTCACCTAGGATCCGAGTTCCGGGTATTGGTTTTAAGACTGAGCGTGCTTAACCGTGTGTGGGATTTTATGGGGTCCCCTTTTCTTACCTATCTAGCTTCAACATTTCTAGAGGTGGCCCAAGTTGATTTACCATTTGAAAACCATGCATATATGCCTGTCGGGTAGCTCCTGGCAGACATCCTTTAAAACAACCCGGACCAGTGAGGACTTAGTTTCCCTGTTGGTCCACCCTTGACCGGCGAGGGCCCGAGGCCTCACGTGAGGCGTCTCGGTAACCCAAACCCTGTTGAGACGGAAGAGTCCGATCCGAGAGCGTGGCCAGCTTTTGGATTGGGTGTCGACTCCCCGGGGGCCACCCGGATTTGTTCGTTGTTAGCTAGAGGGACCTGTCGTTTGGGATCTCTTGGAACTAAATCATAAAATGGTTGCCTGTGATGGGTAGCAACTGAGAGAGATGGGCGTGTGTGCGGAGCCTTGTAATGGGCAGTTGGTACACCCCTGCAGGGTTAAATCTTTTCAAGAAGCCGTGTCCACGGTTATGGACGACTTGAGACCTACTCCTTGTTCATAGACAACAACAACTGAGATAATCTTAATATAACTTGATCAACGTGTGTGTGCCTTGACTGCTTCTTCTTCGTCGGGATGCGAAGAGGAGGACAAGGATAGGATAGGTTTTATGTTTTGCGTAGTAGGTGGATAGCAGACTTGTTGGAGGCGATTCTTCATCGAATGCCTGGCTTCTTATCTTACTCTCTAGATCGTTAGCCACTTCATAAATGCTAGTGTGGAAGCAACCTCACCACTTACCCCATCCTTACCATAAACTACTAGTTGTCCTGGAATGACGAGTGATGAAGTCCTTGCTGGGTCAGTTGACCACTACAGTTGGATGCTGAGTACTTCTGTACTCATGATACTACCCCAAACTCTTTTCAGGGTTCTTGATCGACAACAGGTATGGTGATCGACGTTTCGCGTGGAGACTCGACGATGACTAGTTAGGCGGATCCCGGCGGAGGTCCTGGACCCGTGTGGTGACGGGGATCGATGTTTTTCTCTTTGCCACTAGGCATTTGATTGTAGTCTGTACTAAGACATGTATCTTCCGCTGTTGTATTGCATTCAAGGCAGTTGTATGCCGATTGTATGAGATGTTGTATCTTTGTATCTATAATGTTGTGATATCACGTTGGAAATCTGGGGCATATGACTTCATCATATGTCGCGGTGGGACCGATATGTGCTTCGTCCTCGGATCTGGATGGAAACATCTAGATTTGGAACAGTACCGCATATCGGGCCTTACAGACTATCTCGAGAAGATTGGTGAAGGTGTCTCTACTCAGAAAGATGCTTGCATTGACACTCTCCGAAGTAAATTCTATTGGTTCAAGAGGCACGAGGGAGAAAAAGTTAACTCCATCTATAGTAGACTCGCCACCTTATCAAATGAGTTGATTTCCCTCGATGATGAAGATATCGCCAGTCACATAATTCTTAGGTCTTTGCTTCGTTCTCTTGATGACTCCTTCGATCACATTGTGTTGATGATCAAGGAAAGGACTGATTTCAGAAATCTTGTCTCTGCTGATATTCTCGAGAGACTTACCACCTTTGAAATGGAAGAAGAAGAAGAAAAATGTGATGTCAATGGAACTCGAAGAAAATCTCATGCTCTCAAGGCCAAAGCCTCACATCACTCCTCTCCTGAAGCTAGTTCTGAATCTGGAGGTGCCTCAGATGACCCTGAGAATATTGGAAAAGATTTGCCACCGATAATGAAAAGATTCAACTGCTTCCAGAGAAGGAATTCCTCTGCACTGAAGAAAATCTACTCCTCCAGACATTCAAGCAATTCATCACAGCATCGATCATCATCCAGAAACTCTTCAGCGAAAGATAATTGTTGTTACAAGTGCAAGAAGCCAGTTCACTTCATCGTTGATAGTCCTCTCTGAGAAATTGAACATAGATCCAAGAATTCACACAACAACTCGTTGAGAAAGTCGCACTGATTGAGCAAAAACTATGAGTCGAAGAGATATGATTCAAATCCCAGAAAAGACAAGAAAGATGATTCTGATGATGACAAGAAGAAGAAGTACCATAAGAATCGAGAGATTTCTTCCTCAAAATCACATTCCTCTCGATGTAAGAATTCTCACCGTGCCAAGGCCTATCTGGGTAAAGAGATGAGCTCTGAAGATGAAGCCTCTGGGACCGAAGTGGAATCAAACTCAAGATCTGGTTCTGAGTCTGATGGTGTTGCTGGTCTAGCATTTTCTTCAAACAAGGGATCAAGTTCATTCTTCTCCAACCAAAGCAGTGAAGATGAAACTCCAGCTTACTGCTTCATGGCTAAGGCAAAGGTATCTTCTTCTAAGAATCCTATGGTACTTCTGATGGATCTGCTTATGAAAGTCACTCTAGGATAATCTATGCCAAACTTGCTAAAATTGCTTCTATCCAACAAGATGAACTAGATTCTCTGAGTGAAACTATTCAAAAATCTGAGACTTTGTGGATCAATGAGATTGAGAAAGGTCAAACTTTGACGAATGAGCTTGCTGTTCTGAAGGAAAAGTATGATGAACTTTCCTCTCGGCATGATCTTCTCTCAGTGGAATACGAGAAGCTAACCTACGAATTCCTTCAAAGGAAAATGGGTCTCGAGAAACCAAGAGAGGCTCATGAAGAGTTGGAAAATGTCAATCTCACTCTCATTGCTCAACAGGGCTCAGAAAATAAAAATGAATCTACTTTACCTTGCTTAACTTGTTTGGATCGAAGTAAAACTGAGTCTATTTCTAAGCAATCGAAAGGAAAGGAACCTGTTGTCATTGATGATGCTAACCCCTTGGTCGAGGAAAATTCTACTGTTACCGAGGAACTCCTCAGGTTGAAAGATTTATTTGATACACGCATGTTCAAAAGTGTTCAGGGACACCAGTACCTATGTGATATCCTAAAGAAGGCTCTTCTGAATAAGAATCCTCGAAAGGAAGGTGTTGGTTTCGAGAGGAAACTCAACCCAGATGGCACCTACTGGGAGCCCAAGAAGTATCCTAAAAAAATTTGGGTTCTTGCGAAAGAAAAGCCCATTGATATTGCTAACCTTTCAAGTTTCAAAGTCAAGTTTGATAAGGCTATTGTTGATGAATCACTTGATTCTGACTACAAGATTATTAAAGATCAGGAAAGAAAAGTGTCCGCTGAATTCGTCGGTACTCCTTCGAAGAATGGTTTCTATAAGCGACGGATTTGGGTTCGCAAATCTCTCATAGAAAAACTGCCCCCTAACATTTCCATGTAGGGAAAATCTACGGTAGCACCGAGACACTACTATTCTCTCGAGGATAGAAATGAACCTCTAGTGCCTGCATCAAATGTTCCCCAGAAGGAATACTATCGAGTAGATAGAAATGTTTATCTTCATCATGATAATAACGACAAAATTTCTTTTACCTACCAGTACTCTAACCCCTCACCGAGAAATTATGTTCATGGTGTGCTTGATGGTCCCTGTCGGGACCCGGGGTTAGCGTATGCTAGACTCGCTACAACACAATCATATGGAGAGCCGAGAACCGTACCCACTTGTCTAAGCACACAAGGCCAAGCACACAACGTTCTCGGAAAGTATTGAACGTGAGGGGCATCCCATCTAGGCCGGATGATCAACTGAGATGGGTCCTCATCGTCCGCACACAAGTCTAAATGATATGGGTGGTGAACTCCAGTACTCCTAGACAAGTCGCCTCAACCATACTATCGATTGGATTATAACCCTTATATAGACTTACTCCAGCTCAATCACTTAGTCGGGGTCTAGGAGGGGCTCGATCATACAACAAAGTGTGCACGTCACGGAGCCACCAGCAATCGCATCGCGATGCCCCAAGCTGCGCACATCTAAGGGCCACTTGGTGTATAAAAGACCGCCAGCCAGATCACAACTAAGGTCTCTAAAACCCATACTAAGACATGCCTAATATAATCATACACGCAACACACATGTCTAGTATGAACAGCAGGTATCATTGCAATTCTCTACAAATTTTTCATCTTTATTGATAACTGTTACAGAGTGCACACAGAGATGATGAGACAGTGATCCAACATTACAACAAACATGCAGAAGCAAAGTAGGTCTGAGTACAGACAAGTTTAACAAATGGCTTAGAGAAGCCTTATTTATAAACAAGCCCTTCCACGAGGGACCAGTCGTATGACTGGGACTACACTAGCTTGATCAGTCGTCGAGCTCCAGGAAGAATCCACCATCGGGGTCGGTGGGTTCATCTAAAACATAGAATAAGCAAACATGAGTACAAAGTCGTACTCAGCAGGACTTACGTAGGAGCTATAATACTCATGCACATGTATCAAGGTAAAGGTAGGTGGGGTTCGAATGCAGAAGTGCCATCTTTGACTTGGCTATTCCTGAACTACGAGTACCAGACTTGAGGTAAGAAACGTACACGAGTCAACTACATGTCTCCAACCAATTACACCACTATGGTGCCTTCCTCGACTCCCCACGTGAAAGCACGCCATAGCACTCACGCTTATCTTGGCAAGTTTTATAAGTATCCTGTTCAAGTTGTCTAATAATCATGCACAACTTTCCAAGTATTCCCTTACCGCGGACTCGGCTATTCGAATAGTTTATTAACCCTGCAGAGTGTACTGCTACACACATGAAACTATCGGTTACCGCCGGGATCTCGTCACCCTTCAAGAGGGTGTCGGCGAGGATAATCTCCACAACTTTTACCTCACAGCCAACTCAAGTTCAATGAAGACGCCTATCTGGGATGGTTTCCACATTCGTAACCCGGCCGGTTTACCGAAGTGGTCCCAGAAGATGTGTGCGTGGTGCATAAGCCGGTCTCGGTTGAGCCGTTCTCTCACCTTGCAGCCAGGCTACAAACCTACCAGAACTCCGAACTACTGCGACTCATTGAACTGAGAAGGGGTGAGTTAGTAGGTTGAGCGGGGGTCCATGTGCCCACCATGTGGTAGTACTCTTCGTCTTGTATATCCACACAAGAACTCGGGCTTAGGGCGGTGTTCAACGAGACAACCCACTGTGTACTCCTACACAGCCTCTCATCGTTCACCTTGTATTACGGTAGATTCACCAACACATTTCCACCATCATCAACATGATCACTACCATCCCGAATCACATAACATTATCAACATTGTATCACTCTAAGCATGCAATAAGCAGTAACAGTTACGGGGGCCACATGATATCAATCAACTCCTACATCTGCTAAGGTTGTGGTTTTCTTACTACTGTGACAAATGATAGGTCATGCAAATGGGTTCATCTATGCGGTAGAAACGTAGCATGGTAATCATCCTAAACAATGCATAAGCGAGACTGAGAGGGAAGTGGGATTTTATCGACATGATGAATGGGGGTTTGCTTGCCTTTCTGACGAGGTTCATTATCGGGGTCTTCAACGAATGGGGTGATCTCGGGTTCCGGCTCCACCTCTATTCGACAAACAACACAAACATCGAAACAATAATAAGACAATGCTCAAACACATGAGTTGAAGGTTGAAACTTGATGTATGTGTCACTAATGTGTGAGTTATTCCATTTAAAAGGAGTATATTGCAAACGAATTGCAAATTCCAACTCCAATTTGAATTTCAAAAGAATGCATATGCAATGTTGCCACTATTCACCCAATTTTAATTGGTCAAACATGAAAAAAGATTGCCTATTCAGAATCCTTGCATTTTTCTGATGATTTTACATATATTATATGTTTAATTTGGATTTAAAATGAATTAGTTATGAATTTCCAAAGTTTAAAGCACTTTCCGGAATTTCTGAATATTCTTTAAATAGAAACTCAGTTTATTGCGCAAGCATGACCTCATGTTGGCGTCAGGGGGCCTCTGACCAAAGGGTCCCGCCTGTAAGTGTCACTGTGTTAATTAAAACGTTTTAATTAAATTTAAACTAAACCAGAGGTTAATTAGGGCCTAGGGCCCACATGTTAGTTTCTTGTTTAATTAACTAAAACATTTTTTGTTAACTTAAACCTAAACAGAGGGGTTAAGGCCTGGGGGCCCACCTGTCAGTGGCACTAGTGGTTGGGTTAGGGGCTAATCACGCCGGCCACGTGGGTCTCACCAACGGCAAGTCGCCGGCGACCATCCAGCACGGCGACGTTGACGTTCCCGGCGTTTCTGGCCTCCATTTGATGCGCTGCTTGCACCAAAACACTCACCAGGTCACCGCGGTTTGAGGGGAGTCGAGCAGGGGGCCTGGGGATCACCGGAGACACGCCGGCGACGAGCCCTAGCGGCGGCCGTGGCTCGGGATAGAAGAAGTCGGCGAAGTAGGGGTTTACTTGGGCATGAGCTAGCCTAGAAGACTCCTGGAAGCACCAGAAACACGGTGCGCACCTTGGATGGAATGGAGGGGCACTGGGGCTACCTCGTGGGCGTTCATGGCAGCGGCCGTGTTCCTGTTGAAAGGGGGAAATGGCTACGGTGCAAACTAGAGGCTGGAAAGAGTTGGAGAGCAACCAGAAGCTCACCAGGAATCTTATGGCGAAGACGGCGAGGCCGGAGAGGCTGTGACGGTGAGGAATTTGACGACGGCGATTTGCGGGTCCGGCGACGTCTCGGTGAATCTTGTCAGAACCCCAACTAGGGTAAGTGCTAGGGTTTGAGTGCCCCTTTGCATCATGCAAAAATTCAAAAGAAATTCAAAATTGGGGAAAAGAAAAGCCCTGAGAAATTATTTCAAATGGCCAGATAAAACTCTTTTTACAAAAATCATTTGAATATTTGGAAAATTCCTATAAATGATGTTGATCATTTTAAAAGTGGTTTGGGTTCATTCCTATGCCCATGGAATATTCAAAAATTCAAAAGGTGCCCTGGAAATTAAATTTGACCCTATTTGAATTGAAATTAAAAATATATTGAATTTCAAAAATGTCCAACTCCTAAAAGTGACTAGCTACTGGTCACCTAGTATTTATAAAATTAGTTGGGCATTTATATAAAATGTTTTGGTATTTTTACCAGAGCAAAACAAAAGGCAGAAAAGGAAAAACAGAAACAAAAACAGGAAAAGACCCCCCTTGCCATTCTGGCCCAACTAAAGCCCCCAGCCGGCCGAGGCCTACCCCCGGCGCCCTTGTCTTCTTCTCCAGGCAGCCAGGCAGCTGCGTGCCCGGCATGCCATGGCCGCCGTGGCCGCCAAGGCCACGCAGCTACTCCCCGGGGCTCCTTCTCCTCACCAGGACAGCGCCCAGAAGCTCCTTCCTCCATCCCCTCACTCGTTGCTCTCTCTCTCTCGCTCTCCACTCGTTGATTTCCTCGCCGCCAGAGAAGACCCGAGCGCCACCGCAGAGCACCATCGTGGTCCGGCGTGGCCATCGCCGTTGAGGAGCCGCGCCGACGTGTCCCACGTCTTCCCCGTCGTCGACTCCCTCACTGAGCAGCGCATTGGAGGCCTCCTCGTTCCCGAGCCGCCGGAATCAACCTCGACACGCCGCCGGACCCGCGAGGACTCGCCGGAAAATTCGCAGCCGTTAGTCCCTCACCTTCGACCCCAAGGTCACCATCGCATTTGCGGTGAGCTCCGCTTCTTTTCCCCTCTTTCCCATCTTGAATCCGTGCCCCAGTCACCCTTTTGCATCACGTCCGTGAGCACGCCTCCACGGAGCTCGTCGCCGGCGAAGCTCCGGCTACTCCCGGCCTTCCCCGAGCCCATGGCTTGATGCGGGCGAGCAAGGGGCATCTCCCCGTGCTTCCCTCGTACCAAATCGTGGCCGGAGGGCCACCCCGGCGTGTCTCTGCCGTGCACAGTGGCCGCCGCCGGTTAGCCGCCGGTGGGCGGTTTAGTTAAGGGTTAATCCCCCCTTAACACCCCCCCCTAAACACACTGACAGTGGGCCCCAGCCCCCTCTAATTTAAGCACAATTTAAATTAAACCCCGGGTTTAACCCCAGAGCCACTAACAGCATGGCCCCACTGGTCAGCCCCCCTGCTGACGCCATGCTGATGCAGTGCTGACGCAATAAAAGATTTTCCAGAAATAAAACAATTCCAGAGAAATTACAGAAATTCCAGAAAATACCCAAAACTTCAATAATTCATAGAAAATTCATTTTAACTCCAAATTAAACAAATAATATATGAAAAATTATCAGAAAAATGCAAGGATTAAGAATATGCAAAAAAAAATTATGTTTGACCATTTTAAAATGGGGCAACAGTAGCAAATGTGCATATGACTTAATTTGAATAAAAATTTGAAGTTTGAATTTGCATTCCAAATGCAATATACTTCAATTAAATTGAATTTGCCACAAATAAGTACCCTTTAATTCATGTCACAACAATATCATGTGCTTGTGCATTTTACTTCCGAAGTTGTCCCCACCTTGGTGATGATTGTTTCCGATACCAGCTTTTCCGAGACGGTGATCACCCCCGAAGGAGAAGAAGTTCGATAAACCCTGTGTATCGTCAGAAAGGGAAGAAAACCCCATTGAGCATGTCTATAAAATCCCAATTCCCTCTCAGTATCGCTTATGCATGTTTAGGAGATCACTTTGTATCGATTCTACCGCATAGTTGAACCCATATCCGATGCATGACCTATCATCTTGTCACCGTATTAAGCAAACCACAATCCTAGCAGATTTAGGAGTTGAATGATGAGCATGTGGCCCCTGCAACTGTTAATGCTCATTGCATGCTTAGTGGTACAATGAGGTTGCTTTTGATGTGAGTCGGGATGATAGTGAGCATGGTGTTGATGAAAGTGAAACTGTGTTGGTGAATCCACCCTAATACAAGGTGAACGATGAGAGGTTGTGTAGGAGTACACAGTGGGTTGTCTCGTTGAACACCTCCTTAAGCACCGAGTTCTTGTATGGTAATCCAAGACAAAGAGTACAACCACACATTGGGCTCACTGACCCCTCTCGGCCTAGTACCTTGATCCGTGTTGACGTCCAGGAGTCACATTAGTTCGGGCCTTCCATTTGACATATGCATAGAAAAAGAGTGAGTGGAAATGTTGCATCATCCTAGATATGTGGGTGGATCTGTGAGACAGTGAAACCATCTGTCAGAGGTGGCGTCTCGGTTGCCTAGATTGTCTGGGTCCGTTTCGTTGATCCGGCCGGACTCTCGAGCGGTGACAAACTCAGATAGTCGACTCCTGGAATAGACCGGTTGTGAGCGAAGTGTCGTGGTGAACATCCTCGCTGTCACCTCTTGAACGGTGGCGAGACCTGGCGGTAACTGATGGTCATGTGTGTGTAGTTTACACCCTTGCAAGGTTAACAAAACTATTCGAATAGCCGCATCCGCGGTTAAGGACTACTTGGAACCTGTACCTGATTATTAGACAACTTGAATGGATACTTATAAAACTCGCAAGATAAGCGTGAGTGCTATGGTGTGCTCCTCGTGGGGAAGTCGAGGAAGTAACCATAGTGGTGTATTTGGTTGGAGACTTGGTAGTGGACTCGTGTACGCTTCTTACCTCAAGTCTGGTACTCGTATTTCAGGACTAGCCAAGTCAAAGCTGGCACTTCTGCATGTTGAACCCCACCTCCTTTACCTTTATACTTGAGCATGAGTAGTATAGATCTGATGTAAGTCTTGCTGAGTACGACTTTGTACTCACGTTTGCTTATTCTATGTTTTAGATGAGAAACCGGACCCCGATGGAGTCACCGACCTGAAGCTCGACGTTGACTAAGTTAGCATAGTCCCAGACAGTAGTCTGGTCCCTCGTGGAAGGGCATGTTTGTTTACAAAGCTTCTCTAAGCCATTTGTTAAACTTGTCTGTACTCAGACCTAATTTTCTTCCGTTGTATGATGTAATGTTGATCACATACATGTGATCTTTGTATACTCTATGTGTAAGTCAATAAAGAAGTATTTTGTAGAGTTATGTGATGATACCTGCTGTTCATACTAGGCATGTGTGCTGCGTGTATGTTTATAACATGCATGTCTTAGTATGGGTTTTCGAGACCTTAGTTGTGATCTGGCTGGCGGTCTTTTATACACCACGTGACCCTTAGATGTGCGCAGCTTGGGGCATCGCGATGCGATTGCTCGTGACTCTGTCACGTGCACACTTTGTGGTATGATCGAGCCCGCCCTAGACCCCGACTAAGTGATCGGGCTGGAGTAAGTCTATGTAAGAGTTAGGATTCAATCGATAACATGGTTGAGGCGACTTGTCTATGAATATGGGATTCACCACCCATATGCATTTAGACTTGTGAGCGGACGTTGAGGACCCATCTCAGTTGATCATCCGGCCTGAATGGGATGCCCCTCACGTTCGATGCTTACCGAGAACGTTTTGTGCTTGGCCTTGTTTGCTTAGACAAGTGGGTACGGTTCTCGGCTCTCCATGTGATTGTATCGTGACTGGAATTACATACGCATATTCGGGGTCCCGACAGACTTGGTATCTGAGCAGGACTGTCTGTAGGACTAGTCAACCCTTGGTCGAAGTCGAGTCTAGCATTCTATAGTTATATAGTTACTCTGGGTATAAGGGAACAACGTAAGGCTTCTTTTTTTCCTTACCCTCATCGATCTGAGTTCTGAGTCACCCTTATCTTTTCTATGGGATGATAGGACTAGGCTCATCTATGTCTTACTAGAACATCTCGTTGTTTGCCTCCTTGTAGCCGTAGGACAGTTGTGGTCGTCCAGACTCATCGTTCTGTTCAGTTCCTTGAAGAAGTTCTGTCCAATTTCTTCGAGGTTGTTTCATTTTCCATCCCGGTGTAGCCGTTATGCAGCCCGATTTATCCCGTGGTTCTATGAATCTTTGCCCTTGCATTACAATCTTTTCCTCCTAGTTATGTCCTCTTGTCTTTGATTCCATCATACAACCTGTTCTGATTGTTGATTTTTATCACACAGGATGTCAGGTGGAACTCGTAGTGCTGTTCGTCAGAATCGAGACCGTGTTCGGAATCGAAATGATGATGAACCTCTACTACCGCCTTCTGCGGAGGAAATCATGATGGAAGCTGAGAAGAATCGACGTGATCAAACACGCCATCTGGAGCTCATCGAGCAGAATACCTCACGTCATCGCAATGTGGTTGGGAGCATTCAGGATTTCATCCTCCTCAAGCCACCGGTATTCCGATGTTCTTCTGAGCCCCTTGAAGCTGATGATTGGCTCCGTTCCATCGAGCGTAAGCTTTATACTGCACATGTTGCTCCCGATGACCGAGTTATTTTCGCGGTTACTTCTTGGAAGGTGCTGCTTTTCAGTGGTGGGAGAACTATGTTGCAATGCAGCCAGATAGTCACGTAGTGACTTGGCAAGAGTTCTGTGTTGCCTTTCGAGGGTACCACATTCTGGATGAGTTGATGGAGCGCAAGAAGGAAGAGTTCTGCAATCTGACTCAAGGAGAGATGTCCATGCATGAGTATGTGAGAGAGTTCAACCGTCTTGCTCGTTTTGCCCTAGATGAGATCACCACCGATGCCAGAAAGCAGGCAAGGTTCCGCAAGGGACTTAGCCCCATCCTTCGTCATGATCTCAACCTCATCGAATTTGCCACCTTTGAGGATTTAGTCAATAGATCCTTTAGAGCTGAGCATGTCAATGAAGTGTTCGAAGAGTCCCGCAAGCATGCTCTTGAGCTTGCTCCTTCTTCAAGTTCAGCCCCTCAGAAACGCCGAATTTGGATTCCAACCAGTGTCATACCTAAAAACCTTCTCCAGAGGCCACCACCGAATGTATGCCATCCAGCTCAACACATTGTTCATCCCCGGAATGATGATGTGCAACCAAGTAACCCCACCCCCAGCAATTCAGGCAGGGTGTGTTTCACTTGTGGTCTGACAGGCCATCACTTCCGACAATGCCCTATAGTGTTTGTGGAACCCCGTCGACCTAGTCATAAGCCTTCAAAGAAATCCACCACCAAAACAATCCCAGCAAAGCTTTCAGCCACAAGTAGTGGATATGTGAACCTAATCTCAGTTGAGGAAACCACTGCTGCTTCCGACGTCATCCTTGGCACACTCCCAGTCAATCATGTTCCCACCTCCGTTCTTTTCGATCCAGGAGCTTCTCATTCATTTATGTCGGAGAGTTATGCACTTCGGCATGATGTATCCTTTGAAGAAATGTTTTCTCCAATGGTCATTCAAACTCCTGGTTCCAAATGGCAAACTAGTAGAGTAAGCCATGGCAATCAAATTGCAATTGAGGGTTTAGTATTCCTTGCGTCTCTTATAGCCCTCAAGTCTTCGAACATTGATGTCATCCTAGGCATGGATTGGTTATCAAGGCAGAATTCTTTCCTTGATTGTAAAGCCAAATCAGTTAAACTCACCCATCCTTCAGGCCAGACCATTGACTACACATCACCCAGCTCTAGAATCCAAATGCATACTTTGAATGTGCTTCCCCTTCCAGACCTTGAAGATGTTCCGGTGGTTCGTGACTTTCCGGATGTTTTTCCTGAAGAGCTGCCAGGCATGCCACCCGACAGGTGTGTAGAATTCATAGTGGATCTTATACCAGGCACAGCCCCAATTTCCAGACGCCCATATAGAATGGACCCACATGAGTTAGCTGAGCTAAAAACCGAACTTGATGCTTCGTTGGCAAAAGGCTTCATCCGCCCTAGCTCATCGCCATGGGGTTGCCCCGTTCTGTTCGTAACAAATAAAGATGGAACAGAAAGGATGTGCGTAGACTATCGTCCGCTAAATCTAGCGACGATAAAGAACAAGTACCCACTACACATGATCAATGATCTTTATGATCAACTTGCTGGATCCTCTGTCTTCTCCAAGATGGATTTGAGATTAGGTTATCATCAAATCAAAATCCGAAACGAGGACATTCCAAAAACGGCTTTCACTACTCGTTATGGTCTTTACGAGTATACCGTCATGTCCTTCGGTTTAACCAATGCCCCCGCCACATTCTCGCGCTTAATGAATTCGATCTTCATGGAGTACCTAGATAAATTTGTTGTGGTTTATCTTGATGACATTCTCATCTACTCGAAGAACGAAGAAGAGCACGCAGAACATCTTAGGTTGGTATTGATGAAACTTAGAGAGCACCGCCTTTATGCCAAGTTCTCCAAGTGTGAATTTTGGCTACCAGAAGTGACCTACTTAGGCCACGTGATTTCTGCGAAAGGCATTGCTGTCAATCCCGAGAGAGTTCAGGCCGTCCTTGACTGGACTCCACCTAAATCGGTTAAGCAAGTTAGGAGTTTTCTTGGCTTAGCAAGCTATTTCCGCCGCTTCGTCGAGAACTTTTCTAAAGTTGCAAAGCCTCTAACTGAACTCCTCAAGAAAGATAAGAAATTCCAATGGACTCCCAAGTGCGAGGAAAGCTTTCAAGAGCTAAAAAGAAGATTGACTTCTGCACTCGTACTTGCACCTCCAGACACCAAAAGGGATTTCGAGATCTATTGTGATGCTTCACGGCAAGGGTTAGGATGCATACTTATGCAAGATCGACATGTGGTAGCTTATGCTTCACGCCAGTTGCGTCCACATGAAGAGAACTATCCTACCCATGATCTTGAACTCGCTGCCGTAGTTCATGCCCTGAAGACTTGGCGACATTACCTCCTTGGTAATCGTTGTGAGATTTATTCTGATCACCAAAGCCTCAAATACATATTCACCCAGCCAGATCTTAATCTCAGGCAAAGACGCTGGATTGAGTTGATAAAAGATTATGACTTAGGAATTTCTTACACCCCAGGCAAAGCCAATGTCATGGCTGATGCACTAAGTCGTAAGTCGTACTGTAACAACCTCATGTTACAGCAGTATCAACCACTTCTTCATGAGGAATTTCGAAAGCTCAACCTCGAGATTGTTCCTCGTGGATCTCTTTTCAAGTTGGTGGCGAAACCAACCCTTGAGGATCAAATCATAGTTGCCCAGAGACGTGCACGAGGTGTACGCCGGATCAAGGACAACATTGCTAGCGGAGTTGCTAAATGTTTCTCCACAGATAGCAAAGGAACGGTATTCTTTGAAAATCGTTTGGTAGTACCTAAGAATAGGGATCTAAGGCAACTCATCCTCAAAGAAGCCCATGACACTCCCCTCTCGATTCATTCCGGTAGCACAAAAATGTACCGAGATCTACGCCAGAGATTTTGGTGGACCAGGATGAAGAGAGACATTGCTCGATTTGTTGCTGAATGTGATGTTTGTTGTCGCATTAAAGCAGAACACCAAAGACCTGCTGGCACACTTCAACCTTTGCTTATTCCAGAGTGGAAATGGGAGAAAGTCAGTATGGACTTCATCACCGGATTTCCAAAAACCCAGAAAGGAAATGATGCCATCTTCGTGGTCATCGACCGACTTTCCAAAGTTGCTCACTTCCTTCCCGTTCGCGAGTCTATAACTGCTAGTCAGTTGGCGGACTTGTACGTCTCTAGAATTGTGTCTCTTCACGGTATTCCTTTGGTAATCAATTCTGATCGTGGTAGACTTTTAACCTCTAGATTCTGGGGAAGCTTTCAGAATACTATGGGAACTCATCTCTCCTTTAGCACAGCTTTCCATCCTCAGTCTAGCGGTCAAGTTGAAAGGGTTAATCAAATCTTGGAGGACATGCTCAGAGCTTGTGTTATCTCATTCGGAAAGAATTGGGAGAAGTCTCTTCCATTCGCCGAATTTGCTTATAACAATAGTTTTCAACCTAGTCTGAACATGGCTCCTTTTGAACTCCTCTATGGACGACGATGTCGAACACCCCTAAACTGGTCAGAAACCGGTGAAAGACAATTCTTTGGACCGGATATGATCAAGGAAGCAGAAGAGCAAGTTCGCATTGTTCATGATCGATTGAAAGCCGCCCAGTCTCGTCAGAAAAGCTACTATGATCGTCATCATAGGCAAGAAAGCTACAATCTGGATGAGAAGCCTTACCTTCGGGTTACTCCTCTGAAGGGAACCCAAAGATTCGGTATCAAAGGCAAGTTGGCCCCACGTTACATCGGACCTTTCCGCATTCTCGCTAAACGTGGAGAAGTTGCCTACCAACTTGAACTACCTCCGCACCTTTCCCGAGTACATGATGTATTCCATGTGTCACAACTCAGGCGTTACTTCAAGGACCCTATCCGCGAAGTCGACCATGAAACGCTTGATCTCCAAGGTGACCTTTCTTATCAAGAGTACCCTATTCGTATTCTTGATTCAGCAGAGCGTGTCACTCGTCGTCAGAAGATCAAGTTCCTGAAAGTGCAATGGTCACATCACTCCGAGAAAGAAGCAACGTGGGAAAGAGAAGACCGCCTCTGTGCCGAGTACCCCTCCTTCCTTCCGACGACTTCTGAATCTCGGGACGAGATTCTTTTGAGTCGGGCGAGTTGTCAGAACCCCAACTAGGGTAAGTGCTAGGGTTTGAGTGCCCCTTTGCATCATGCAAAAATTCAAAAGAAATTCAAAATTGGGGAAAAGAAAAGCCCTGAGAAATTAATTCAAATGGCCAGATAAAACTCTTTTTCCAAAAATCATTTGAATATTTGGAAAATTCCTATAAATGATGTTGATCATTTTAAAAGTGGTTTGGGTTCATTCCCATGCCCATGGAATATTCAAAAATTCAAAAGGTGCCCTGGAAATTAAATTTGACCCTATTTGAATTGAAATGCAAAATATATTGAATTTCAAAAATGTCCAACTCCTAAAAGTGACTAGCTACTGGTCACCTAGTATTTATAAAATTAGTTGGGAATTTTTATAAAATGTTTTGGTAATTTTACCAGAGCAAAACAAAAGGCAGAAAAGGAAAAACAGAAACAAAAACAGGAAACGACCCCCCTGGCCATTCTGGCCCAACTAAAGCCCCCAGCCGGCCCAGGCCCACCCCCAGCGCCCTTGTCTTCTTCTCCAGGCAGCCAGGCAGCTGCGTGCCCGGCATGCCGTGGCCGCCGTGGCCGCCCAGGCCACGCAGCTACTCCCCGGGGCTCCTTCTCCTCACCAGGACAGCGCCTAGAAGCTCCTTCCTCCATACCCTCACTCGCTGCTCTCTCTCTCTCGCTCTCCTCTCGTTGATTTCCTCGCCGCCAGAAAAGACCCGAGCGCCACCGCAGAGCACCGTCGTGGTCCGGCGTGGCCATCGCCGTTGAAGAGCCGCGCTGACGTGTCCCACGTCTTCCCCGTCGTCGACTCCCTCACTGAGCAGCGGATCGGAGGCCTCCTCGTTCCCGAGCTGCCGGAATCGACCTCGACACGCCGCCGGACCCGCGAGGACTCGCCGGAAAATTCGCAGCCGTCAATCCCTCACCTGCAACCCCAAGGTCACCATCGCATTTGCGGTGAGCTCCGCTTCTTTTCCCCTCTTTCCCAGTTTGAATCCGTGCCCAATCACCCTTTTGCATCACGTCCGTGAGCACGCCTCCATGGAGCTCGTCGCCGGCGAGGCTCCGGCCACTCCCGGCCTTCCCCGAGCCCATGGCTTGATGCGGGCGAGCAAGGGGCATCTCCCCGTGCTTCCCCCCGTGCCAAACCGTGGCCAGAGGGCCACCCCGGCGTGTCGCCGCCGTGCGCAGTGGCCACTGCCGGTTAGCCGCCGGTGGGCGGTTTAGTTAAGGGTTAATCCCCCCTTAACCCCCCCCCCCTAAACAGACTGACAGTGGGCCCCAGCCCCCTCTAATTTAAGCACAATTTAAATTAAACCCCGGGTTTAACCCCAGAGCCACTGACAGCATGGCCCCACTGGTCAGCCCCCCTGTTGACGCCATGCTGATGTAGTGTTGACGCAATAAAAGATTTTCCAGAAATAAAACAATTCCAGAGAAATTACAGAAATTCCAGAAAATTACAATAATTCATAGAAAATTCATTTTAACTCCAAATTAAACAAATAATATATGAAAAATTATCAGAAAAATGCAAGGATTAAGAATATGCAAAAAAAAAATTATGTTTTACCATTTTTCAATGGGGCAACAATAGCAAATGTGCATTTGACTTAATTTGAATACAGATTTGTAGTTTGAATTTGCATTCCAAATGCAATATACTTCAATTAAATTGAATTTTCCACAAATCAGTACCCTTTACTTCATGTCACAACAATATCATGTGCTTGTGCATTTTATTTCCGAAGTTGTCCCCCCCTTGTTGATGATTGTTTCCGATACCATCTTTTCCGAGACGGTGATCACCCTCGAAGGAGAAGAAGTTCGATAAACCCCGTGTATCGTCAGCAAGGCAAGCAAACCCCATTGATCATGTCTATAAATCCCAATTCCCTCTCAGTCTCGCTTATGCATGTTTAGGAGATCACTTTGTATCGATTCTACCGCATAGTTGAACCCATATCCGATGCATGACCTACCATCTTGTCACCGTATTAAGCAGACCACAATCCTAGCAGATTTAGGAGTTGAATGATGAGCATGTGGCCCCTGCAACTGTGAATGCTTATTGCATGCTTAGTGGTACAATGAGGTTGCTTTTGATGTGAGTCGGGATGATAGTGAGCATGGTGTTGATGAAAGTGAAACTGTGTTGGTGAATCCACCCTAATACAAGGTGAACGATGAGAGGCTGTGTAGGAGTACACAGTGGGTTGTCTCGTTGAACACCGCCTTAAGCACCGAGTTCTTGTATGGTAATCCAAGACAAAGAGTACAACCACACATTGGGCTCACTAACCCCTCTCGGCCTAGTACCTTGATCCGTGTTGACGTCCAGGAGTCACATTAGTTCGGGCCTTCCATTTGACATATGCATAGAAAAAGAGTGAGTGGAAATGTTGCATCATCCTAGATATGTGGGTGGATCTGTGAGACAGTGAAACCATCTGTCAGAGGTGGCGTCTCGGTTGCCTAGATTGTCTGGGTCCGTTTCGTTGATCCGGCCGGACTCTCGAGCGGTGACAAACTCAGATAGTCGAATCCTGGAATAGACCGGTTGTGAGCGAAGTGTCGTGGTGAAAATCCTCGCTGTCACCTCTTGAACGGTGGCGAGACCTGGCGGTAACTGATGTTCATGTGTGTGTAGTTTACACCCTTGCAAGGTTAACAAAACTATTCGAATAGCCGCATCCGCGGTTAAGGACTACTTGGAACCTGTACCTGATTATTAGACAACTTGAATGGATACTTATAAAACTCGCAAGATAAGCATGAGTGCTATGGTGTGCTCCTCGTGGGGAAGTCGAGGAAGTAACCATAGTGGTGTATTTGGTTGGAGACTTGGTAGTGGACTCATGTACGCTTCTTACCTCAAGTCTGGTACTCGTAGTTCAGGACTAGCCAAGTCAAAGCTGGCACTTCTGCATGTTGAACCCCACCTCCTTTACCTTGATACTTGAGCATGAGTAGTATAGATCTGATGTAAGTCTTGCTGAGTACGACTTTGTACTCACGTTTGCTTATTCTATGTTTTAGATGAGAAACCGGACCCCGATGGAGTCACCGACCTGAAGCTCGACGTTGACTAAGTTAGCATAGTCCCAAACAGCAGTCTGGTCCCTCATGGAAGGGCATGTTTGTTTACAAGGCTTCTCTAAGTCATTTGTTAAACTTGTCTGTACTCAGACCTAATTTGCTTCCGTTGTATGATGTAATGTTGATCACATACATGTGATCTTTGTATACTCTATGTGTAAGTCAATAAAGAAGTAATTTTTAGAGTTATGTCATGATACCTGCTGTTCATACTAGGCATGTGGGCTACGTGTATGTTTATAACATGCATTTCTTAGTATGGGTTTTCGAGACCTTAGTTGTGATCTGGCTGGCGGTCTTTTATACACCAAGTGGCCCTTAGATGTGCGCAGCTTGGGGCATCGCGATGCGATTGCTCGTGACTCTGTCACGTGCACACTTTGTGGTATGATCGAGCCCGCCCTAGACCCCGACTATGTGATCAGGCTGGAGTAAGTCTATGTAAGAGTTAGGATTCAATCGATAAGATGGTTGAGGCGACTTGTCTATGAATATGGGATTCACCACCCATAAGCATTTAGACTTGTGAGCGGACGTTGAGGACCCATCTCAGTTGATCATCCGGCCTGAATGGGATGCCCCTCATGTTCGATGCTTACCGAGAACGTTCTGTGCTTGGCCTTGTCTGCTTAGACAAGTGGGTACGGTTCTCGGCTCTCCATGTGATTGTATCGTGACTGGAATTACATACGGATATTCCGGGTCCCGACAAATCTCGCGTGGGCTCGAGGCCAAATTAGCTCGCCGGCTTCTGCAGGAGGACGAATATGACATCGGGGAAGGCGTTGGACACGATCTTGGGGCCTAGTTCGGGCTCGGGCTGCAAGTCGCCATGTCCATGGCCTCCTGTTCTTCTCAGGCGTCGACGAATTCGTCCAGAGAGAGTGAGAGAGTGACAGGAAATGGGGGAATGATAGAACATCGTCTCCAGCGTCTCTGTGGCGTGGCTAGAAGACGCGGGAGGGGCGGGTGGAGGCTGGGGAGGCGTCGACGTGCTCGGCTGGCTATGTGGCTTTCCACCGAGCATCTTGGGGGCGCGGGGATGGGGAAGAAGACCCCTGTGCCCCTGGTGAGCCGGCTGGGCCGGCTGAGCTGGGCTTCGCCCAGGCGACAGTTAAGCATTGTCCTTCTTCTTTTTTCTTATTTCTTTTTCTGACATTTGTTTTGGCTCTGCTAAAAAAATAGCAAAACAATTTATAAAATGCTGAAACTTTTTTACATGGCCTCACAATATAATAGGCTAGCCACTTGTAAAGTTTGAACATTTTAAGAAATAAATTATTTGAACTTTAATTCAAATGGGGGTTTAAATTTAAATCCGCGCTCCTGTTTGAATATTTGAAAAATCCATGAGCATGGGGTTGGTCCCACATCACTTGATATGAGATCACACTCATTTGTGAGAATTTTCAACTTTTATTCTGGCTATTTGAAATAAATTCATCAGGGGGGGTGTTCTCTCTCCCATTTCATTTTCCTTTTGAAATTTTTTCCATGATGCAAAGTGAGACTTGATCCTAGCACATACCTAACAGAGGGTTCTGACAACTCGCCCCCACTCCGAATAATCTCGTCCCGAGATTCAGAAGTCTGCGGGAGGAAGGAGGGGTACTCGGCACTAAGAAGGTCTTCTCTTTCCCATGTGGCTTCTCTCTCAGAGTGGTGTGACCATTGCACTTTCAGAAACTTAATCTTCTGACGACGAGTGACACGCTCTGTGGAGTCAAGAATACGAACGGGGTATTCTCGATAAGAAAGGTCATCTTCGAGATCAAGCGTTTCATGGTCTACTTCGCGGATGGGGTCCTTGAAGCAACGCCTGACTTGTGACACATGGAATACATCATGTACTCGAGAAAGGTGTAGGGGTAGTTCAAGTTGGTAGGCAACTTCTCCACGTTTAGCAAGAATGCAGAAAGGTCCAATGTAACGTGGGGCCAACTTGCCTTTGATACCGAATCGTTGGGTTCCCTTCAGAGGAGTAACCCGAAGGTAAGCCTTCTCATCCATATTGTAGCTTTCTTGCCTATGATGACGATCATAGTAGCTTTTCTTACGAGACTGGGCTGCTTTCAATTGATCACGAACAATGCGAACTTGTTCTTCTGCTTCCATGATCATATCCGGTCCAAATAATTGTCTCTCACCGGTTTTTGACCAATTAAGGGGTGTTCGACATTTTCGTCTATAGAGGAGTTCAAAAGGAGCCATGTTCATACTAGATTGGAAACTATTGTTATAAGCAAATTCGGCGAATGGAAGAGACTTCTCCCAATTCCTTCCGAATGAGATAACACAAGCTCTGAGCATGTCTTCAAGAATTTGGTTAACCCTTTAACCTTGACCGCTAGACTGAGGATGGAAAGTTGTACTAAAGGAGAGATGAGTTCCCATAGCATTCTGAAAGCTTACCCAGAATCTAGAGGTGAAAAGGCTACCACGATCAGAATTGATTTCCAAAGGAACACCATGAAGAGACACAATTCTAGAGACATACAAGTCCGCTAACTGGCTAGCAGTTATAGAATCGCGAACTGGAAGGAAGTGAGCAACTTTGGAAAGTCTATCCACAACAACGAAGATGGCATCATTTCCTTTCTGGGTTTTTGGAAATCCAGTGATGAAATCCATACTGACTTTGTCCCATTTCCACTCTGGAATGGGAAAAGGTTGAAGAGTGCCAGCAGGTCTTTGGTGTTCGGCCTTAATGCAACGACAAACATCACATTCGGCAACATACTGAGAAATTTTTTGCTTCATCCTAGTCCACCAAAATCTCTGGCGTAGGTACCGGTACATCTTTGTGCTACCAGGATGAATCGAAAGGGGAGTATCATGAGCCTCCTTAAGAATTAGCCTCCTAAGATTGTGTTTTCGTGGTACAAACAATCGAGTGCCAAAGAAAATGACACCTTGATCATTTATGGAGAAACATTTAGAAACTCCGCTAGCAATGTTCTTCTTGATCTCTTGAATACCACTATCACGTTTCTGGGCGGCTATGATTTTATCTTAAAAGGTTGGTTTCACCACCAAGGTAGAAAGATAGCCATGAGGAACAATCTCAAGATTGAGCTTGCGAAATTCCTCATGAAGAAGTGGTTGACACTGTTGTAACATGAGGTTGTTACAATACGACTTACGACTTAGTGCATCAGCCATGACATTGGCTTTGCCTGGGGTGTAAGAAATTCTTAAGTCATAATCTTTTATCAACTCAATCCAGCGTCTTTTCCTGAGATTAAGATCTGGCTGGGTGAATATGTATTTGAGGCTTTGGTGGTCGGAATAGATCTCACAACGATTACCAAGGAGGTAATATCGCCAAGTTGTCAGGGCATGAACTACGGCAGCGAGTTCAAGATCATGGGTAGGATAGTTCCCTTCATGTGGACGCAACTGGCGTGAAGCATAAGCTACCACATGTCTGTCTTGCATAAGTATGCATCCTAACCCTTGCCGTGAGGCGTCACAAAAGATCTCGAAATCCTTTTTGGTGTCTGGAGGCGCAAGTACGGGTGCATAAGTCAATCTTCTTTTTAGCTCTTGAAAGCTTTCCTGGCACTTGGGAGTCTATTTGAATTTCTTATCTTTCTTGAGGAGTTCAGTTAGAGGCTTTGCAACTTTAGAAAAGTTCTCGACGAAGCGGCGTCAATAGCATGCTAAGCCAAGAAAACTCCTAACTTGCTTAACCGATTCAGGTGGAGTCCAGTCAAGGACGGCCTGAACTCTCTCGGGATTCACAGCAATGCCTTTTGCAGAAATCACGTGGCCTAAGTAGGTCACTTCTGGTAGCCAAAATTCACACTTGGAGAACTTGGCATAAAGGCGATGCTCTCGAAGTTTCATCAATACCAACCTAAGATGTTCGGCATGTTCTTCTTCGTTCTTCGAGTAGATGAGAATGTCATCAAGATAAACTACAAAAAATTTATCCAAGTACTCCATGAAGATCGGATTCATCATGCGCGAGAATGTGGCGGGGGCATTGGTCAAACCAAAGGACATGACGGTGTACTCGTAAAGACCATAACGAGTAGTGAAAGTCATTTTTGGAATGTTCTCGTTCCTGATTTTGATTTGATGATATCCTAATCTCAAATCCATCTTGGAAAAGACAGAGGATCCAGCAAGTTGACCATAAAGATCATTGATCCTGGGCAGTGGGTACTTGTTCTTTATCGTCGCTAGATTTAGCGGGCGATAGTCTACGCATATGCTTTCTGTTCCATCTTTCTTCGTTACGAATAGAACAGGGCAACCCCATGGCGATGAGCTAGGGCGGATGAAGCCTTTTGCCAACAAATATTCAAGTTGGATTTTAAGCTCAGCTAACTCACGTGGGGCCAATTTGTATGGGCGTCTGGAAATTGGTGCGGTGCCTGGCATAAGATCCACTATCAACTCTACACATCTGTCGGGTGGCTAGAAAGACGGGGTTGGATTACTGGGTTGTTTTCTAGAGGATGACCATGGCTTACTAGGGGCTACAACAGATATGTTAGAGTAGAAAAGTACCCCAACACGATGGTTAATGTGTTCATTCTGTCTATAAGACATCTAAAGTGGGAGGAAGAGCTGCAAATGAATCAGTATAGGTTTCTAGAAGAAAACCTACAACAAACACTATGGAACTATTGGGCATGCCACCTAGAAGTTCTTTTAAAAGGACAACCGAAATGGAGAGAAGGATTTTGCAACTGAATCAGATTATGAAGAAACTTGGAACGACTCGGACAACATAACGGCTGTAATTGTAAGAAATGTCTTTTCTTGCAATGTAGAAACAACACTTACATACGATGTAAGAAATCAGAAAGCACAACAACTCTAGCATACCGAACACAACTCTCCTACGGCTAAAAGGAAGCAAACAACGAGATGTTCTAGTAAGACATAGATGAGCCTAGTCCTATCTTCCCATAGAAAAGATGAGGGTGACTCAGAACTCAGAACGATGAGGGTAAGGAGAAAAAAGAAGCCTTACGTTGTTCCCTTATATACCCAGAGTAACTATATAACTATAGAAGGCTAGACTCAACTTCGACCAAGGCTGATAATCCTACAGTCAGTCATGCTCTGATACCAAGTCTATCGGGACCCGGGGTTAGCGTATGCAAGACCCGCTACAACACAATCATATGGAGAGCCGAGAATCGTACCCACTTGTCTAAGAAGACAAGGCCAAGCACATAACGTTCTTGAAAAGTTTCGAACGTGAGGGGCATCCCATCCAGGTCGGATGATCAACTGAGATGGGTCCTAATCGTCCACACACAAGTCTAAATGATATGGGTGGTGAACTCCCATACTCCTAGACAAGTCGCCTCAACCAAACTATCGATTGTATTATAACCCTTACATAGACTTACTCCAGCCCGATCACTTAGTCGGGGTCTAGGGCGGGCTCGATCATACAAGAAAGTGTGCACGTGACGGAGTCACGAGCAATCGCTTCGCGATGCCCCAAGCTGCGCACATCTAAGGGCCACTTGGTGTATAAAAGACAACTAGCCAGATCACAACTAAGGTCTCGAAAACCCATACTAAGACATGCATAATATAATCATACATGCATCACACATGTCTAGTATGAACAGCAGGTATCATTGCAATTCTCTAGAAAGTTTACATCTTTATTGATAACTGTTACAGAGTGCACGCAGAGATCACGAGACCGTGATCCAACATTACAACAAACATGCGGAAGCAAAGTAGGTCTGAGTACAGACAAGTTTAACAAATGGCTTAGAGAGGCCTTATTTATAAACAAGCCCTTCCACGAGGGACCAGTCGTCTGACTGGGACTACACTAGCTTGATTAGTCGTCGAGCTCTAGGAAGAATCCACCTTCGGGGTCAGTGGGTTCATCTAAAACATAGAATAAGCAAACGTGAGTACAAAGTCGTACTCAACAAGACTTACGTAGGAGCTATACTACTCATGCACATGTATCAAGGTAAAGGTAGGTGGGGTTCGAATGCAGAAGTGCCAACTTTGACTTGGCTAGTCCTGAAATACGAGTACCAGACTTGAGGTAAGAAGCGTACACGAGTCCACTACATGTCTCCAACCAATTACACCACTATGGTGCCTTCCTCGACTCCCCACGAGAAAGCACGCCATAGGACTCACGCTTATCTTGGCAAGTTTTATAAGTATCCAGTTCAAATTGTCTAATAATCAGGCACAGCTTTCCAAGTAGTCGCTTACCGCGGATGCGGCTATTCGAATAGTTTATTAACCCTGCAGGCGTGTACTGCTACACACATAAAACTATCAGTTACCGCCGGGATCTCGTCACACTTCAAGCGGCTGTCGGTGAGGATAATCTCCACAACTTTTACCTCATAGCCAACTCAAGTTCAATGAAGACGCCTATCTAGGATGGTTTACACATTCGTAACCCGGCCGGTTTACCGAAGTGGTCCCAGAAGATGTGTGTGTGGTGCATAAGCCGGTCTCGGTTGAGCCGTTCTCTCACCTTGCAGCCAGGCCACAAACCTACGAGAACTCCGAACTACTGCGACTCATTGAACTGTGAAGGGATGAGTTAGTAGGTTGAGCGGGGGTCCATGTGCCCAACATGTGGTAGTACTCTTCGTCTTGGATCACCACAAAAGAACTCTGGCTTAGGGCGGTTTTCAACGAGACAACCCACTTTGTACTCCTACACAGCCTCTCATCGTTCACCTTGTATTAGGGTAGATTCACTAAAAGATTTCCACCATCATCAACATGATCACTACCATCCCGACTCACATAACAGTACCAACATTGTATCACTCTAAGCATGCAGTAAGCAGTAATAGTTGCAGGGGCCACATGATACCAATCAACTCCTACATCTGCTAGGGTTGTGGTTTGCTTACTACTGTGACAAATGATAGGTCATTCAACAGAATGGGTTCATCTATGCGGCAGAAACATAGCATGGTAATCATCCTAAACAATGCATAAGCGAGACTGAGAGGGAAGTGGGATTTTATCGACATGATCAATGGGGGTTTGCTTGCCTTTCTGACGAGGTTCAGTATCGGGGTCTTCAACGAAGGGGGTGATCTCGGGTTCCGGCTCCACCTCTATTCGACAAACAAAACAAACATCGAAACAATAATAAGACAATGCTCAAACACATGAGTTGAAGGTTGAAACTTGATGTATGTGTCACTGATCTGTGAGTTATTGTAAGGCCCGATATGCGGTACTGTTCCAGATCTAGATGTTTCCATCCAGATCCGGGGATGAAGCACATATCGGTCCCACCGCGACATATGACGTAGTCATATGCTCCGGATTTCCAACATGATATCACAACATCTCATACAATCTGCATACAACTGCCTTAATACAATACTACAGCGGAAGATACAAGTCTGGGTACAGACTACAATCAAATGCCTACTAGCAAAGAGAAAAACATCGATTCCCATAACCACACGGGTCCAGGCCCTCCGCCTGGATCCGCCTAACTAGTCGTCGTCGAGTCTCCACGTGAAACGCCGATCACCATACCTGTTGTCGATCAGAACCCTGAAAAGATTTTGGGGGTAGTATCATGAGTACAGAAGTACTCAGCATCCAACTGTAGTGGTCAACTGATCCAGCAAGGACTTCATCACTCGTCATTCTAGGACAACTAGTAGTTTACGGTAAGGATGGGGTAAGTGGTGAGGTTTCTGCCACACTAGCATTTATGAAGTGGCTAACGATCTAGAGAGTAATATAAGAAGCCAAGCAATCGATGAGGAATCGCCTCCAACAAGTCTGCTATCCACCTACTACACAAACATAACACCTATCCAATTCTTGTCCTCCTCTTCGCATCCTGACGAATAAGAAGCAGTCAAGGCACACACACGTTGAACAAGTTATATTAAGATTATCTCACTTGTTGTTGTCTATGAACAAGGAGTAGGTCTCAAGTCGTCCATAACCGTGGACACGGCTTCTCGAAAAGATTTAACCCTACAGGGGTGTACCAACTGCCCATTACAAGGCTCCGCACACACGCCCATCTCTCTCAGTTGCTACCCATCACAGGCAACCATTTTATGATTTAGTTCCAAGAGATCCGAAACGATAGGTCCCTCTAACTAACAATGAACAAATCTGGGTGGCCCCCGGGGAGTCGACACCCAATCTAAAAGCTGGCCACGCTCTCGGATCGGACTCTTCCATCTCAACAGGGTATGGGTTACCGAAACGCCTCACGTGAGGCCTCGGGCCCTCGCCGGTCAAAGGTGGACCAACAAGGAAACCATGTCTCCGCTGGTCCTGGTTGTTTAAAAACTGCGAGGGGATCCACCAAGCACACACACGGGGTTTCAAATGGTAAATGAGCTCGGGCCACCACTAGAAATGTTTGAAGATAGATAGGTAAGAAAAGGGGACCCCATAAAATCCCACACGCGGTTAGGCACGCTCAGTCTTAAAACCAATACCCGGAACTCGGATCCTAGGTGACTCGAATGGAACAAAGTGTCGGGGCGGGATAGCCTAGACCTTCCATCCTTCGTCGAATATAGTCAACATTATAATAATCATATCATCAACAACAACATAATAATGTGATAGCCCAAACCAAGGAGTAACAGGGTAACATCGTAGCATCCTAAGCATGCATACTAAGCATGGGCTGAGCAACGAGCAATAGTAACATAGCAGTACATGGTTTGCTGGGAGGGGACATGGCTGTATCGGTTTAAGAGAGGTTGTAAACATGTGGTAGGATGAAACATCGAACCTAACCTAGACTAGCATGAAAACCGCTGGTTGAAATAGAATGGATCATAAGTAATGCATAGTCCTTGCCTGTTGATAAGTCGGGTTCCGAAGGTGTAGTTGATCGCAAGCTCGCATCGTCTCCGAAAGGTACCGGCGGAAGCACATAAGACGGTAAACACTGCAAAGCAATCAACGAGCAAGCATCTATTACTACGAGGCAAACACGAGCAAGCATCAACAAGAAGCAACACGAGACATCGCACCTACCGTCGAGAGCGGTTACTAACAGGTTAAGTGAAGTACTCGTCACACACGACGATACCGCACGTTTACGGTGGTTCAAGTTGTTTAGATATAGGTAATCAACAAAGTTGTTAACATGGCAAGCACAGAAGCATGGCATAGCACACAAACATTACAAGAGGTGAAGCATAAGATAAACTATCTATGCTAGTCATTTTAAGTGGGGGGTAAAACCTATACATGTCAACTATTACAGACCCCACGATAAATATTGCATTTGGTACTGTTTTTCCCTAAACAATATTTTATTATTTTTATTAGCAAGAAAGAGTAGCATAAACACAATATACATGCAATTCTAGTCAAGTTCCAGATAAAGAACATTCCAAACCGAGTTACGGTTAAAAAGATACAAGCAAAACAAGTTGCGGGCACAATCTGCCAACATCAGGAAGCACAGTTTAGAGCAATGCATAAACAGGATAATGAATGCAAACATGCTCACAAATGATATGAAACTAAAGTAGACATGATGCTTAACAATATGCAACAAAATCACTCAATTCCGATAAACGGTCGCGACACACTCGTCGACCGAAGTTGCAACAAAATATAAACAGCAGCACACTAACAGCAGGATAGATACTTTGGTTGAAGATACAATCAACATGCAGCAGTCATATATGACATGTGAATGCATAGAACTGAAGTAGAAACAATTCTTAACAGGATGCAAAAGTAGAAACAATGCTTAACAGCAGGATAGGAAGCCACCGTCGCCCGAAGTTGCAATAAAATAAAAGTTCAGCAACAACAGCACAACTAACGATCTGGTACCCACTTCGACGCAGAAATAAATTATCTAGATGGCCTCAAACGGAAAAAAAATTCTACATATGAACGCTAGAGCACGCAAAACTGAGCAATTCATCTTTTGGGCGCTACACGATCCGAGCTACGGTTATCTAGCAATCGTCAGCGCAAAACAGATCACAGCAGTAAAATTACAGGACTTAGAAAAAACTGGAAAAAAATAAAACAAACAGAAAAAAAGTAGCCTTACCCTTAATGGGCTCGACCCAACTGGAGGCTGGGAGGCCGGCTGGGGCGCGGTGGTGCGGACTGGGCCGCCTGGGGTGCCTGGGCCGGGGAGGCTGGCGGATCGGCCCACCTGGCCACGACGGCGGAGCTCGCCTCGTCCGATCCCGATCCCGATTGGATCGAGGACGGCTGCCGACAGGTGCAGCGGCGGCCTCCGGCGAGGTTGCAGGCAAGGCGGTGCGGGGGAACAGGCGCAAGGGGCGGCGCGGGCCCGGATCCATGCGCGTGGTCGTCGGGGCGGTCGACGGCGGCGTTCGTGGCGGCCGGCTCGAGCTCGGATCGCCGGCAATGGTGGCGGCGGCCGACGCCTGCGAGGCAGAGAGAGGGGGTGACACGAAGGAGTTAGAGGAGGAGTGGAGAGCGCGCTGGAGGGGGCGCGGGTGGAGCTCACCGGAAGGGCCGGCTCGCTGGTGCGGCGGCGGCTGCGCGCGGCGGCCGGAAGCGCTCGGCTGGAGGCGCTCGGGCACAGTATGGAAAATCCACAGGGCGACGTGGCGCTATCCCGACCGTCAGATCGGGCGATCTGACGGTCCAAAACTCATTGGGTTGATCTCAGGTCTGGGGTTAGGGTTTGGGGCGAAAATGGGGGTGTTTTTGGGGCAAACTGGAGGGGGTGGCTGCAATTTTGGACAAGGGAAACCCTAGAAAGGGGTGGGAGTGTGGTGGTCTTTATATAGCCCAGGGGGCTGGCAGTTTGCAAAAACATCCCCGGTTTTTCTCTCGCGCGCGCGGTGTTCCACATTTTTGACCGTCGGGGGTCCGCAAGACCTCCGATTCGGGTAAAACTTCGAATTACGCGATCAGCGCATCGAGCCGGAGGCGTTCACCTCGCGCTAGAACCGTTCCGAGAACACTTTCCGGTGCGGTATAAAAATAACCCGTTTAATTATTAAACGGGGTTTTTCGTTCCGTTGGATGCGGCTGGTCTCGTGCGGTTTTCGCGATGGTGATCGAGTTAGACCCGGTGTCGCAAAGGTCGAGTATTAGGGTGTCAAAGGTCGGTCTCCGTCCGATAAGAGATAAGAGGGGGGAAATAATTGCCGATCGATAAATCGGGGATGCAAACACCGCAAACAAATCAGGCAATCAATCAATTCACACCGAAAACAAAATTTTTAATTTTTGTGAAATCTGGGCTGTTACAATACAACACCACCAACAAGGGATCTCGTCCCAAGATCCAGGACGATCCGGGGGAGAGGTGAAGGGGGAAAGAAGAGAGTCGACAATCTTCAACACCACCAACAAGGGACTCTGCTCCATGTCGACGTCGAACTTCGGTCGAGATAAATTTTCCGCAGAGAGACGACATCGTCGGAAAAACGAAACCGTCAGTGACAAGAGGAAGAACGATCGCAAAAACCAGATCAAGGGATAGTGATTTTTGACGCAAGTCGTAAAAACACTGGGCAAAAGGATGGATGGCAATGGATGACCCAGATGATACCCGAAACCAGAGAAGCTAAAGGTACTACGGGAATTCCCACCTGAGCTCGGAATCGGGACAATACTTCCCAAGCAAAGCATTGTAACGGTTCCGATACTCCACACACTTGAGATCCTAAAGTTTGAAGGGGATAAGTCGAGAATAAAACACTTATGACACTTGTCCTGACCAGAGCAAGGGTAAGGAGTAAAAAGATTCCTACTCTCCGACAACTAACTTAGTAACTACAAAATAGTTTTTGTCTAGACTCGACTTCGGCCAGAGAAGGGATCCTACGGTCGGTAAGGCTCTGATACCAAGTTGTAAGGCCCGATATGCGGTACTGTTCTAGATCTATATGTTTCCATCCAGATCCGGGGACGAAGCACATATCGGTCCCACCGCGACAAATAACGTAGTCATATGCCCCGGACTTCCAACATGATATCACAACATTACAGTTAGAAGGATACAACATCTCATACAATCGGCATACAACTTCCTTAATATAATACAACCGCGGAAGATACATGTCTGGGTACAGACTACAATCAAATGCCTACTGGCAAAGAGAAAAACATCGATTCCCATAACCACACGGGTCCAGGCCAAGGAGTATATTGCAAAGGAATTGCAAATTCAAACTCCAATTCGAATGTCAAAAGAATGCATATGCAATGTTGCCACTGTTCACCCAATTTTAATTGGTCAAACATGAAAAAAGATTGCATATTCAGAATCCTTGCATTTTTCTGATAATTTTACATATACTATATGTTTAATTTGGAGTTAAAATGAATTAGTTATGCATTTCCAAAGTTTAAAGCATTTTTGGAATTTCTGAATATTCTTTAAAAAGAAACTCAGTTTATTGCGTAAGCATGACCTCATGCTGGCGTCAGGGGGCCTCTGACCAAAGGGTCCCCCCTGTAAGTGTCACTATGTTAATTAAAATGTTTTAATTAAATTTAAACTAAACCAGCGGTTTATTAAGGCCTAGGGCCCACATGTCAGTGTCTTGTTTAATTAACTGAAACATTTTTTGTTAACTTAAACCTAAACAAAGGGGTTAAGGCCTGGGGGCCCACCTGTCAGTGGCACTAGTGGTGGGGTTAGGGGCTAATCACCCCGGCCACGTGGATCTCACCGGCGGCAAGTTGCCGGCGACCATCCAGCACGGCGGCGTTGACGTTCCCGGCGTTTCTGGCCTCCATTTGATGCGCTGCTTGCACCAAAACACTCACCAGGTCACCGCGGTTTGAGGGGAGTCGAGCAGGGGGCCTGGGGATCACCGGAGACACGCCGGCGACGAGCCCTAGCGGCGGTCGTGGCTCGGGATAGAAGAAGTCGGCGAAGCAGGGGGGTTTACTTGGGCATGCGCTAGCCTGGAAGACTCCTGGAAGCACCAGAAACACGGTGCGCACCTTGGACGGAATGGAGGGGCACTAGGGCTACCTCGTCGGCGTTCATGGCGGCGGTCGTGTTCCTGTTGAAAGGGGGAAACGGCTACGGTGCAAACTAGAGGCTGGAAAGAGTTCGAGATCAACCAGAAGCTCACCAGGAAGCTAATGGAGAAGACGGCTAGGTCGGAGAGGCTGTGACGGTGAGGAATTTGACGATGACGATCTGCGGGTCCGGCGACATCTCGATGAAGCTCGCGTGGGCTCGATGCCAAATTAGCTCGCCGGCTTCTGCAGGAGGACGAAGGCGACGTCGGGCAAGGCGTTGGACACGATCTTGGGGCCTAGTTCGGGCTCGGGCTGCAAGTCGCCATGGCCATGGCCTCCTGTTCTTCGCGGGCGTCGACGAATTCGTCCAGAGAGAGCGAGAGAGTGACGGGAAAGGGGGGAATGGAAGCACAACGTCTCCAGCGTCTCCGTGGCGTGGCTAGAAGGCGCGGGAGGGGCATGTGGAGGCTGGGGAGGCGTCGACGTGCTCGGCTGGCTCGGTGGCTTTCCATCGAGCAGCTTGGGGGCGCGGGGGTGGGGAAGAAGACCCCTGTGCCCCTAGTGGGCTGGCTGGGCCGGCTGAGCTGGGCTTCGCCCAGGCGACAGTTACGCTCTGTCCTTCTTTTTTTTCTTATTTCTTCTTCTGACATTTTTTTTGGCTTTGCTAAAAAATTAGCAAACCAATTTATAAAATGCTGAAACTTTTTTACATGGCCTCACAATATAATAGGCTAGCCACTTGTAAAGTTTGAACATTTTTAAAATTCAAATTACTTGAACTTTAATTCAAATAGGGGTGTAAATTTAAATCCATGCTCCTGTTTGAATATTTGAAAAATCCATGAGCATGGGGTTGGTCCCACATCACTTGATATGAGATCACACTCATTTATGAGACTTTTCAAAAATGCAAAACGAATTTTTGGAGAAACTTTTATTCTGGCTATTTGAAATAAATTCATATGGGGGGGTGTTCTCTCTCCCATTTCATTTTCCTTTTGAAATTTTTTCCATGATGCAAAGTGAGACTTGATCCTAGCACATACCTAACAGAGGGTTCTGACTGTCCCCCTCTCCAATATTATCATGTTCGCTATAATATCGCTGCTTCATCTAGCACTTCCATGCCTTCTCAGTCACCTGCTCATTTGTGGGTGATTAAGAAGAACTAATTCTTATGCAGGGCTATGTCTCCGGTGGATCTGAATGGGTCATGGACAGTGGTTACACTAATCATATGACCAGAGACAAAGAGTTTTTCACCGAAGACAAACTTACTGAATCTTCTCAGAGATATATTACCTTCGGTGACAATAACAAAGGAAAATTACTTGGTTTGGGTAAGGTTGCTATATCGAAGGATAAGCATGTTGACAAAGTTATGCTTGTTCAATCTCTTGGATATAATCTTATGCCTATATCAAAACTTTGTGATATGGGTATGCTTGTATTGTTCTCTGCTTCTCGTTGTGTTGTGTTTTCACAGGATGATTATACCTTCGTTTTCGAAGGATATCACAAGGCTGATATTTATATTGTCGTTTTTTCTTCGGAACCTGTAGTATCCACATGCTTAATGGCTAAAGCCACATCTGGTTGGTTATGGAACAGAAGACTTGGTCATGCAGGGATGAAAAATCTTCAAACTCTTATCTCGAAGAAAAATATCGTTGTTATTGAAAATGTGAAATTTGATAAAGATCATCTATGTAGTGCATGTGAAGCTGGAAAGATAGACAAGAAACATCATTCAACAAAGACTATCATGACTACTACTTGTCCTCTTGAATTACTTCACATGGATTTATTCGGTCCTCAAAATTATGCTAGTCTTGGAGGCAACAAGTATGGTCTAGTTATTGTTCATGATTTCTCTCGGTATACTTGGGTTTTCTTTCTAGATGACAAGAGCAAAGTTGTCGAAATCTTCAAAACTTTCGCTAAGAGAGCACAGACCGACTATGAATTATCTCTGAAGCACATCAGAAGTGATAATGGTACAGAATTCAAAAATACTCATATCGAAGAATTTCTTGATGAATATGGCTTTACTCATGAATTCTCGGTTGCTTATACACCGCAACAGAATGGTGTGGCCGAGAGAAAGAACCAAACTCTTATTGAAATGTCCAGAACAATGCTTGATGAATACAAGACACCAATCAGGTTCTGGGCCGAAGCAATTAACACTGCTTGTCATATGCACAAATTTCTGAAGAAAACTTCACATGAGCTTATCACTGGTAAAAATCCAAATGTGTCATATCTCAAGGTTTTTGGTGCTCCATGTTATATCAGAGATATGAATCATAGCTCCAAGTTCGCCCCAAAGGCTCACGAAGGTTTTCTCTTAGGTTATGGTTCGAGTTCTCACATGTATAGAGTGTACAACTCCCATCTTGGCAAAGTTGTAGAAACTGTAACTGTTCAATTTTATGAAACTAACGGCTCTCAAAAGGAGCAATTACCTCTTAACCTAGATGAACCACCTTTGGATGAAGTGATTAGGTCAATGGCAATTGGAGATATTCGTCCTATCAAAGGAAATGCTCGTCAAGTCAACAAAGATGGTGATGATCCAATGTTCCCACACATAGCCCGGGGTGTTGGAGATCAACATCCTGGAGACAACAATGAACAGGACGAAGGAGAACACATGAACGAAGAAAATTCTCAACCCCAAGGATAAGGTGAACCCGAAGGAAATGTTAATCCCAAAGGACAAGCTAATCCCGAAGGCCAAGATGATCCCGACGACGAACCGGATCCGCAAGCTAACGAAGGAGTACTCTCTCGAGTTCGAAGAAGAGTGGACGTCGACTCAATGCTCGAAGAGATTGGTCAACCAGGTCGTCCCACTACTCGTTCACGCACTCATTTAGCTAACTTATGTGGAAATTTCTCGTTTGTGTCCATGCTAGAACCATCGAAATTTTATGAAGCCATGAAGGACTCAGAATGGATGACGTCTATGCTCGAAGAACTTAACCAGTTCGAGAGAAATAAAGTCTGGTCCCTTGTTGAAAGACCTGATCCGAAGAAGCATAATATCATTGGTACAAAGTGGATTTTTCGCGGCAAGAAGGATGAAGATGGTATTGTGGTAAGGAATAAAGCTCGACTGGTTGCACAAGGTTACCTCCAAATCGAAGGTATTGATTTTGGTGAGACTTATGCTCTAGTTGCTCGACTTGAATCCATTCGTGTCATGCTTTCTTTTGCAAATTACAATAGTATATTGCTATATCAAATGGATGTCAAAAGTGCATTTCTTAACGGTGAAATCGAAGAAGAAGTATATGTTCTGCAGCCACCAGGTTTTGAAGACCCGAAGAATCCAGATATTGTGTACAGGTTGCACAAGGCCCTCTATGGGTTAAAGCAAGCACCTCGTGCTTGGAATGAAACACACAAGGATTTTATTCTGAAGAAGGTCTTCAAACCAGGAACAACTGACCCGAATCTTTTTACTCGTGCATAAAAAAATGATATTTTTGTGTGTCAAATTTACGTCGATGATATTATCTTTGGCTGTGCAAACCCTGATTTCAGCGAAGAATTTGCTCGAATGATGTCGAGGAAATACGAAATGTCAATGATGGGTGAATTGAAGTTCTTTCTCGGACTTCAAATCCGTCAACAATAGAATGGAACATTCATCTCTCAAGAGAAGTATCTCAGAGATTTCCTGAAGAAGATTGATCTTGTCAACTGCAAAACTATCAAGACTCCAATGCTTACGAATGTTCACCTAGATGCAGATGAGAAGGTAAAATCTTTCGACCATAAGAAATATCGCTCGATGATTGGTTCACTTCTTTACCTTTGTGCATCTAGACCTGACATTATGCTATCAGTTTGTATGTGTGCTCTTTTTCAGGAAAATCCAAGTGAATCACATCATATTGTTATCAAGCGAATTCTTCGATATCTTGCACATCCACCTACCTTTGGACTATGGTATCCCAAAGTTACTAGTTTGATCTTATTGGATATTCTGATTCTGACTGGGCTGGTGATCGTGTCGACCGAAAATCTACCTCAGGCACATGTCATTTTCTAGGTAGATCTCTTGTCTGTTGGGCTTCGAAAAATAGAATTGTGTATCAATTTCTACAGCTAAAGCCGAGTATATTGCAGCGGGCTCATGCTGCACTCAAATTATGTGGCTCAAGGAAACGCTGAAGGATTACGGTATTCTAGTGAAGAAAATTCCTCTGATGTGTGATAACGAGAGTGCCATAAAAATTGCTCACAATCCTGTGCAACACTCTCGAACGAAGCATATTATATTCATCATCATTTTCCTTCAGATCACGTTCAGCGAGAAGATATTGTTATCAGTCATGTCCGTACCGAAGATCAATTAGTTGATGAGAAAATGTTTTTTGCACTAAGGTGTGAGTTAAACATATTGGACTCACGCAACGTGCAGTAAGATCAAAACTATATATACTTTGTATTATATGTATACCTACTAGTTGTAGTTTACCCGTCCTGGTTTTATGTCGTGTTTCTTTTTCATTTTATTGTTCGCTTGTTGTTGTCCTATACACTTGTCACTCCGAGTTTTCTATAGTTTTCTTTCTCTCGGATTGATCAAGTATCAGACCTTGTTTTCCCTCTATTCTATCCCTTCCCTCTCTATGCTCTTTTCTGTCGTGAACATGTATATTTGTACTCGATTAGATTCCCTTCGAATCTTATTGATTCCGAAGGAAAATCTGTCGAAACTTTATCTAATTTATCGCTCTATGTTTGATGAGTTTATTCTCGGACGTGGAACACATTTCTTTTGGTTAGTTGGGATTTTCCTGTGATTTCCGCCACAAAATCCGTCTGTTGAATTTGGAGAGACGCGAGATCTGCGTCGTTGGATCAGATATGTCAGTTATGTCAGTCGACCCCCTTATAAATATTGATCCACCCCACCGACACAGTTCTCTCACTTCCTCGACTTCGTCTGTCCCTCTCGCCCCCGAGCTCTTGCGCGCCGTCGTGCTCCTCTCGCCATTGCCGACGACCTCGTGGCTTGTGACGCCCCCAAAATCAGACCGTGTACAGTAATCATACACACAGGGTACACGACTGAGGTGAGGGTGCCACGGTGATAATATCACAGCACAACACTAAACAAAAAAGGATAAACAAATATGTTACAATAGAGGGGGTCACGCGGACCCGATTACATAAGTCATACAAGCCATAATATCTGAGTACAGACATAGTTAGTCAAGTTTTGCCTTAAGAAGGCTAGCACAAATCAAATCAGAGATACAGATCGAAAAGGTGAGGCCTCCTGCCTGGGATCCACCGAACTACTCCTGGTCAACGGGGAACTCGACGTCGTAGTAGGCGCCTCCGGGGTACTCCTTCTCCTGAGCTCCAACGTCGGCTGCAGCGGCCGATCAGGCAAAACAGTAAAGGAAATAAAGCAGGTGAGTATCTAGTATACCCGCGAGTCTTACGTCCGCTACTAAGCATTATGCATTGTATCAACGGAAAGAAGAGGCTGTATATAGTGGACTGAAAGTCAGAAATTTAGAGCAAGGGTAAGAAGCTAGGCCTATCGAAGACTAGCATCTTCCGACGATATCTTGTAGCATGAGGTAAGAATCAGCCAACAGTTTATATAAAGCATAAAGTAACAATGCAGCAGAAGTTGCTGCAGCATTGTATAATAATAAGTTGTAATAATTAGCAATGCCTCCGAGTTCACCTCCTCGACATCCCAGCGAGGAAGAGAACCCGGAACCATACAGTTTAATAATAGTTTCTAGTGGTAAGATCCAGCTTCAGCATAAAGCGTCCTGTTACCGTGGACACGGCTATTCGAATAGATTAATCTTCCCTGCAGGGGTGCACTTGTGTTACGCTACACGCACGGATCTCCAGGGTGGCGGGAACCTTGTTAGGGAACGCTCCACCGAGGCTATCCGACACTTACTAGCCCATCTTTCAAACTCAACAGAGAGGCCATCCGCCGGTCTAAATCCTAAGTACTCAGGGCCTTGGACCCCAACCCTGACGTACTCCTGCACGGTGCGTGGGTGGCCGGGAAGCCGTAAAGAAAACAACACAGCTCGAGCCAAAGAAGACAGCGCACTTCCCGGCAATCAGCCCTCGGTACTGCTGACGTCTGAAGAGTCCTCGGACGACACTACGAAGCAGAGGAGCCCATAAACTCGTAATTCCCACGGGTAGGTAGTGCGTACATGGCATATAGCCAACTTAAGACATTCACTGAACCATTTAGTATTTTAATTAACCTGCGTGACAACCGTTATCGTTGCCTCGACTTAACCGACCCGCGGACAACGACAGCAGCCAGGACCACCAGTACATCGGTGCCTGCCCTGTCGTCCCACCAAGTCACTGCGGTTACCAACAAGGTAAATCGTCTCCTTACCTTGTCTCGCGTGTGCTCCTGTAGGAGCTCGACTTTCGTGGTTTGGTAACTCTCGCGGCCAACGATCAAGGGCCAAGCACACCGGTACACTGGTCGTACCCTCCCTGTCGTCCCGTCGCAATACCTCTCGCGGGCACCGTTGGGTCGCCCGACTTCTTACCTGAAGGACCTCGCCGTTCAGGACCCTATGGCGGTAAGACAAAGTCAGCCTCGAGTGGAGTACCAGGATTACTCCTGGATAGCTCACGCTTGAGGTGACTAGGCATAACCCAGGTAGGGGCCTTAGACGGTGTCTGCATTGTACCGTACCTTTGCAGTTATAATATTTGTATCCGCGTTCACTCCCCTGAGTGACCACGGCCCTCTATCTAATCCTAGCTAACAATGCGCAGGGTTCACTGCTGAATAATGCATAACAATAATAATAGGCAGCATAGGATAAAGGAAGGCACATCAAGGGGCGACAAAAATCAAGCTATGCAGTTGAATAGGATTGTAATCGTAGAAGCAGCAGTAACAATGCCTAGTGCAAGAAATGTACGGAAAGATAGGCGATATCTGGGGAAGAGAATGGCTCTGCTTGCCTGTAAGCTCGACAGTAGAGGTACGGTCGTCGACGAAGTAGTCGTACTCAGCAGCGGTGTAGTCGACGGCAGCAGCGGGGTCTACCGGAGATTAAGGGGGGGAAGAAACAGTAAATACACAGCAAGCATATACAAACAGATGCATGACATGATAGATGAAATGTTAACGGTGTTCTAACGCAGTGCAATGCAATATGCTCGGAGCGGAAATTCATCTGGGGATGAACTACCGACTCCGGGTGATTACCGGACAGGGTGTCCGGAGGGGGAAGGATCAAGCCGGAGGTATTGTGGTTACCGGAACAACATAAGGGGGGTGTATCCGTGCTAGTTGATCTATTCCGAGAAACATTCGTGTTCGGAATAAATTCATCCGGGCACTCTAACAGTACCGGACGATTTATCGGACAGTCGGTCCGGAGGGGGAATGTTCGATGTTCGTTGTGTTAGAGGGGTGTGATAGACATACGGATAGCGTATTTGTATTCGTTATATTTTTCTGATCAATTTTTATGTATAAAGTTTTTTGATCCGAATTACGGATTAAAAGATATTGATTTTATAAGTTTTAATCAATTTAAAACATTTATAAATTATTTTTCTATTTCGTTTATTCTTTATTCAATATAAATTATATAAATATTTAATACTGACCAGTGGACCCCACTGGTCAGTGACTTATTTAAATAAAAACATGAAATTAACTAATATGTCAGTGGGGTCCCACCTGTCATCCTCATTAACTAATAATAATTTTTATAAATAATTAAACTGACATGTGGGACCCAACAGTCAGTGGGTTATTTTATTAAAACAATTTTATTAACCTAGTAAACTAGGTGGGGCCTAGCTGTCAGTGGGCTAGGGGGGTTTTATTTGGGGTTGCCCCCGGTTGAAACGTGCCTGTGCCCGTGCCCGCCGGCGAACATGGCATGGCGGGGCTGGCCAAACGGTGAGGAGGGCAGCGACAGAGCGCGACCGCGTGGGTGGGCGCGCCGTCAGCGCGGCGAGCGGGCGAGCGTGCGCGGCCAGGACGCGGCCAGAGTTTGGCGTGCGCACCCACGACGGCAACACGGAGGCCGGAGCTCTGCTAGGCGGGGGGCGAGGCTACGGTGGATGATACTTCGCGCGAGATGGGGCAAAAGGAGCGGCGGCTTACAGTGAAGCGAGTAGGAGAGGTAGCAGGCGCGGGGGAAGCCGGTGTGGAGCTCCACGGCAACAATGGCGCGGTGGCCGCGGCGGTGAAGAGGAGCTCGAATCGCGACGTGCGGTGCGTCCCGGCGTTGATTGTTAGCGCGAGGTGGAGTGGTTGACCGCCGTGGGCGTCCCAGACATGGAGGCGCGGTGAAGGACGTCCGGTGGCCACGTCGGCAACGGTGGCGTGCCCACGGCCGCGCGGATCCGGTGGGGGAAAGGGGAGACAGAGGCGAGGGAGAGCGCGAGGAGGGGAAGAGGAGTGAGCAGAGGGGGGGTCGTCCTTATCTCCGCAGCGGCGAGAGGGGAGCAGGTGAGGAGGGGTCGGCCTGGCAGGCGCGTCCATGGCCGTGGCCTAGCCACGGCGATGGAGGCAGGTGAGACGGGACGGGGGCAGGTAGGGGAAGGGGGTTGGGCCGGGTGGGCCATGTGCCCAGGGCGTAGGTTAGTTGTTTTGTTTTCTGTTTTTATTTTTCCTTTTTGTTTTCTGTACTTTGAATTTGTTTTACTAACCTAGGCATTTTTGTAAAATATGTTAGGTGCCTCAAAATTAGAATAACACTATATAGCAGTGCCACAAAAGTTTTTGCAGCAAAAGAAAATCATTAGATATTTGTTTTAAATATTAAAAGCCCCAAGTAAGGGTTTTAACCCACTTTTTGAAATGTTTGGAATTTTCTGTAACTACAAAAATTACCAAAGTTGGCCCAACATGATTATAATGATTTTAGTTAATTTAGAAAAATAGTTACATGATTTTTGGAACAACTTTAATTGAGCACTTTTGTTTTATTTTTCATTTAAAGCAGTTCCAATTAGGGTTTGGTTTCTTGATGAGCAAGATGCAATTGGGCCTTGGGTTTTGATCCCAAGGGCTCAAGTACATGGTGCATGGGGTGTTGATCAACCACAGCAAGGTTTGATCATTAGCATCACAAAGTTTTATCAAGGACAAGGGAGATCAATCAGTGATAATCCAACAGTGATGATCAACAGTGATGATGATTACTGTTATTGCAACTGAGGATGTTACAAATCTCCCCCACTACAAGAATTCTCGTCCCGAGAATTTAAGTTGTAGCGAGAAAGAAATCTGGGTATTCATCACGAAGGCGAACTTCGCGTTCCCAGGTGGCTTCATCTTCAGAATGATTCGACCACTGGACTTTGAGGAACTTGACGGTCTTGTTGCGGGTTCGACGTTCAGACTGATCAAGAATGCGGCTCGGATGTTCTTGATAAGTCAAGTCCTGTTGCAGCTCAATCATATCATGTTCTACTTCGCGAATAGGGTCCTTGAAGCAGCGTCGGAGTTGTGACACGTGGAAAACATCGTGGACTTGAGAGAGGTTCTGCGGCAATTCCAATCGGTATGCCACTGGTCCACTCCTGGAAAGGATACGGAACGGGCCGATGTAGCGAGGAGCCAACTTGCCTTTGATCCCGAAGCGGTGAGTGCCTCTCATAGGAGTGACATGGAGGTACGCGTATTCACCAGGTTGGTAGACCTTTTCTTTGTGCTTGCGATCATAGTTGCTTTTCTGGCGGGACTGAGCGGCTTTCAGATGTTCACGGATGACGCGAACCTGATCTTCTGTGTGCTGTATAATGTCCAGACCAACGAGAGTTCGTTCTCCAGTTTCTGACCAATTCAGAGGGGTTCGATACTTACGTCCATAAAGAACTTCAAAGGGTGCCATCTTCAGACTAGCCTGATAGCTATTGTTGTAAGAGAATTCAGCAAATGGAAGGGATTCCTCCCAATTCTTACCGAATGAGATGACACAAGCTCGGAGCATATCTTCAAGCACTTGATTGACTCGTTCGACTAGTCCTTGCGACTGGGGGTGATAAGCGGTGCTGAAATTCAGGTGAGTGCCCATAGCTTCTTGGAAACTATCCCAAAATCTTGAGGTGAAAATGCTGCCACGGTCTGAACTGATCTCCAACGGAATGCCATGGAGGGACACAATTCTGGAAACATACAAGTCTGCTAACTGACTAGCAGAGATCGTCTCCTTGACTGGCAGAAAGTGGGCAACCTTGGAGAAGCGGTCAATGACGACAAATATAGCATCGTGGCCTTTCTGCGATCTGAGAAAACCAGTGACGAAGTCCATCTCGATCTTGTCCCACTTCTATTCAGGAATAGAGAGTGGTTGTAGAGTTCCAGCAGGTCTTTGATGTTCTGCCTTGACGCGACGGCAAACGTCACATTCAGAAACATATCTGGCAATGTCTTGCTTCATGTTAGGCCACCAGAATTGCTGACGAATGTCTTGGTACATCTTGGTGCTTCCAGGATGAATGGACAACGGGGTATCGTGAGCCGCTCTCATGACCTTCGGGGTCATATCCAGGTTCTCATGCCTGCCCTTGCTGTGAGTAACCACTAAACAGTTCTGGTAGTACGCCGCACCTTTGCTATCAACGGTGAAGGGTGAGGGTCTCCCATTGGCGATATCGCGCTTAATCTTGTGTACGAAATCATCATAGAACTGTATACCCTTGACGGATCTAACGAGATCCGGTTCGAGAACCAGGTTATTTGCATAACCTTGAGGAACAATCTCGAGGTTTAACTTCTGAAAATCTTCATACAGAAGTGGTTGGTGTACTTGAACTTCAAGTTCACTACAGTAAGCTTTACGGCTCAAAGCATCGGCCATCACATTAGCCTTGCCAGGGGTGTAATGAATATCCATGTTGAAATCGGCTATTGTATCGAGCCATCTTTGTTGGCAGAGATTCAGGTCGGGCTGGGTAAACAAGTACTTCAGGCTTTGGTGGTCGGTGTAAATCTCGCAACGGTTACCAACGAGGTAATGTCGCCACAGCTTCAATGCATAAATTACTGCTGCCAATTCGAGATCATGTGTTGGGTATGTCTTCGTGAGTACGCAACTGACGAGAGCCATAAGCAATCACCTTGCGCTCTTGCAATAGGACACAGCCTAATCCTTGGCGAGACGCGTCGCAATATATCACGAAGTCCTTCTGAGTATCAGGGGGAGCGAGCACCGGGGGAGAAGTTAGCTTGTCCTTGAGTGCTTGAAAACTTTCTTGACATTTATCTGTCCACTCAAACTTGACACCTTTGTAAAGCAGATTAGTCAGAGGCCTGGCAAGCTTGGAGAAATTCTCAACGAAACGGCGGCAATAGCTAGCGAGCCCGAGGTAACTGCGGACTTGCTTGACGGTCTTGGGAGGAGTCCAGTCAAGAATAGCCTGGATACGTTCGGGGGTGACGGCAATGCCATCCTTGGAAATCACATGTCCAAGGTAGGTTACTTCGGGAAGCCAGAACTCACACTTAGAATACTTAGCGTAGAGTTTGTGTTCTCGAAGCTTCTCCAGTATAAGACGAAGATGTTCAGCATGTTCTTCTTCATTCTTGGAATATATCAATATATCATCCAGATAAACCACGACGAACTGGTCGAGGTACTCCATGAAAATATAATTCATCAATCTGGAGAAGGTGGCTGGAGCATTGGTTAAGCCAAAGGACATGACAGTGTACTCGTATGAACCATAGCGAGTAATGAAGGCAGTCTTCGGAATGTCCTCATCACGGACTCGGATTTGGTGATAACCCAACCTCAAGTCGAGTTTAGAAAACACCTTAGATCCGGCAAGTTGATCATACAGATCGTTGATCCGGGGAAGTGGGTATTTGTTCTGGATGGTGGCTTGGTTAATGGGCCGATAATCTTGGACCAATCGGTTTGTCCCATCGCTCTTCTTGACAAAAAGCGAAGGTGCTCCCCAAGCTGAGGAACTGGGGCGAATGAATCCTTTCTGAAGCGCCTTGTCGATTTCGTCCTTAAGTTCAAGGAGTTCATGTGGCGGCATCTTGTAAGGACGCTTGGCAATAGGGGTGGTGCCGGGCTTCAAGTCGATGACAAATTCAACTTCTCTGATCGGGGGTATTCCCGGCAGTTCTTCTGGGAAGACGTCGGGATAATCGCGAACGACCGGAACGTTCTCGATGCCTTCGAGGGGGGCGGCATTTAAAGCATTCATCATAAATATCTGTGTTTCGGCATTACGGGTAACTCGGGTGGTGTGGTTAACAATCTCGCCGGAGGGGTGAAAAAGTTGGACAGACTTGGTGCCACAATATAGTGCGGCATCGTGAACTTTCAACCAATCCATGCCTAGAATTAGGTCTATGGTGGAGGTTTTCAGGATGATGGGGGACACAAGGAATATAATCCCTTCGTCGTCAATGGTGACATCGTGTACCATCATGGAGGTTTGGCAACGGCCTCCAGGGGTGCGGACAACCATCGGTGGGTTCATCTTCTCAAACATAATGTTACGCGATAACGCAAATGCTTCCGACATGAATGAATGCGATGCTCCTGAATCAAATAAAACAGTAGCAGGTGCAGAATTAACGAGAAGGGTACCCATCACGGTAGCGGGTTGTTCCTGAGCTGCTTCCACATTAATGTTGTAAGCATGTCCACGAGCATGAGCAGCAGACCCAGTATTATAGTTTGGGGTTCTGTTCTTGCCACGGCCATTTCCACGGCCAGCGGGGTGAACTACCAGTTGCTTCTATTTCTGGGGGCACTCTGTGGAAAAATGCCCAGGTTGGCGGCACGTGAAGCATAATCCATCCTGAGGACGGAGGGGTGTAGCATTGGGTGGTGCAGGCAGAGCTCTTGGCAACTGCGGTGGCGGAGGCAGACGGGGTGCAGCATAAGACAGCCTTGGAGCAGGGACAGGTGATTGGGTCACACTGGTAGGGAGGCAAATACGACGCTTCTGCGTTGCGCCCGAAGATGAGCCAACGTCACGATAACGCTTCAGAGAGGTCTTGTGTTCCATCTGGGCAGTCTCGACGGTGATAGCCTTGTTCACCATGGTGGCGAAGTTGGCGAAATCATGAACGGCAAGAGCGAGCCTGAGGTCCGGGTTGAGGCCACGACGGAACTTCTGCTGCCTGCGAGCATCGGTGGTGATCTCTCCTTCCGCATAGCGAGAGAGGTTGAGGAAATCGCGCTGGTAGGCTTCTACAGTCATGTCGCCCTGAGTGAGGTTGCGGAATTCTTCCGCCTTACGATCCATGATCCCCTGAGGAATGTAGCGGGCGCGGAAGGCAGACTGAAATTCATCCCAAGTGATGACTTCTCCAACTGGCAAGGAACGCTTGTGGGTGCTCCACCACTGAGCAGCGGCGCCTTTCAGATGATAAGACGCAAAGTTCACATAGTCGGCTGGATCAACATTAGCAGACTCCAGCTCGTGAGTGATGTCGCGAAGCCAGTCATCAGCATCCAACGGCTGAACAGTGTTGCGGAACATAGTGGGGTTGAGGCGGGTGAAGTCGTGCAGAGTCACGGTGACAGGCTGATGGTGGTGCCCATTCTGATTCGGCTGGGGGAACTGAGCCATGATATTCTGCATGAACTGACGGTTCATCTCGAACTGCTGCATCATCGCGGCCATGTAATCCGGCGGCGGAGGTGGGTCGTTGGCACCACGACCAGCCATCCTGCTAGTATTTAACAGGGGTATTTCAGCGATGAAAAATTAAACGAGAAACCGAAATCAAGCCTGAAGTAAAACGACAACAAAAGGGCGGCGCAGATATGTATAGGAGTAGTCATATAAGACATACACATTCGCACACAGAGTCAATCGAAAATCGGGCAGCGTAACGTCGTAGAAATTAAGGAAAAAGGACTCACTAGGCGGCGCGCGGACCGCGGTTAGGATTACACGACACGACATAGATTCCACTATGTCAATCACGCCGCAAGAAAACTATTGGCCACAGGAGTTGATGCCAAAGAATGCGCGGCCTGCCCAGAATGAGAATGGGATCCGCGGTCTGGGACCTGGGGTATGACTCCTGTGACACGACTCAATCAATGGGGGAAGCACCAAAAACGCCGGGTGGAATCAAGAGAACGTGATCCTAATGTCAGAGTTTGTAAAACTTACCAGCAAGGATAAGAGAGCAGATTCCCAGAGCATAGGTAAGGAGCAAAGGATCCTAATACCATAGATATCACACGTAGTGACATCGATGTGGGCCCGTGAGCCAAATATTAAGTTAGCAAAATATTTTCAAAGTCTAGACTCAACTTCGACCAAGTAGTGGTGGGGTGGCTTCCTACAGGCAGTCGGCTCTGATACCAACTTGTGACGCCCCCAAAATCAGACCGTGTACAGTAATCATACACACAGGGTACACGACTGAGATTAGGGTGCCACGGTGATAATATCACAGCACAACACTAATAACAAAAGGATAAACAAATATGTTACAACAGAGGGGGTCACGCGGACCCGATTACATAAGTCATACAAGCCATAATATCTGAGTACAGACATAGTTAGTCAAGTTTTGCCTTAAGAAGGCTAGCACAAATCAAATCAGAGATACAGATCGAAAAGGTGAGGCCTCCTGCCTGGGATCCACCGAACTACTCCTGGTCAACGGGGAACTCGACGTCGTAGTAGGCGCCTCCGGGGTACTCCTTCTCCTGAGCTCCAACGTCGGCTGCAGCGGCCGATCAGGCAAAACAGTAAAGGAAATAAAGCAGGTGAGTATCTAGTATACCCGCGAGTCTTACGTCCGCTACTAAGCATTATGCATTGTATCAACGGAAAGAAGAGGCTGTATATAGTGGACTGAAAGTCAGAAATTTAGAGCAAGGGTAAGAAGCTAGGCCTATCGAAGACTAGCATCTTCCGACGATATCTTGTAGCATGAGGTAAGAATCAGCCAACAGTTTATATAAAGCATAAAGTAACAATGCAGCAGAAGTTGCTGCAGCATTGTATAACAATAAGTTGTAATAATTAGCAATGCCTCCGAGTTCACCTCCTCGACATCCCCGCGAGGAAGAGAACCCGGAACCATACAGTTTAATAATAGTTTCTAGTGGTAAGATCCAGCTTCAGCATAAAGCGTCCTGTTACCGTGGACACGGCTATTCGAATAGATTAATCTTCCCTGCAGGGGTGCACTTGTGTTACGCTACACGCACGGATCTCCAGGGTGGCGGGAACCTTGTTAGGGAACGCTCCACAGAGGCTATCCGACACTTCCTAGCCCATCTTTCAAACTCAACAGAGAGGCCATCCGCCGGTCTAAATCCTAAGTACTCAGGGCCTTGGACCCCAACCCTGACGTACTCCTGCACGGTGCGTGGGTGGCCGGGAAGCCGTAACAAAAACAACACAGCTCGAGCCAAAGAAGACAGCGCACTTCCCGGCAATCAGCCCGCGGTACTGCTGACGTCTGAAGAGTCCTCGGACGACACTACGAAGCAGAGGAGCCCATAAACTCGTAATTCCCACGGGTAGGTAGTGCGTACATGGCATATAGCCAACTTAAGACATTCACTGAACCATTTAGTATTTTAATTAACCTGCGTGACAACCGTTATCGTTGCCTCGACTTAACCGACCCGCGGACAACGACAGCAGCCAGGACCACCAGTACATCGGTGCCTGCCCTGTCGTCCCACCAAGTCACTGCGGTTACCAACAAGGTAAATCGTCTCCTTACCTTGTCTCGCGTGTGCTCCTGTAGGAGCTCGACTTTCGTGGTTTGGTAACTCTCGCGGCCAACGATCAGGGGCCAAGCACACCGGTACACTGGTCGTACCCTCCCTGTCGTCCCGTCGCAATACCTCTCGCGGGCACCGTTGGGTCGCCAGACTTCTTACCTGAAGGACCTCGCCGTTCAGGACCCCATGGCGGTAAGACAAAGTCAGCCTCGAGTGGAGTACCAGGATTACTCCTGGATAGCTCACGCTTGAGGTGACTAGGCATAACCCAGGTAGGGGCCTTAGACAGTGTCTGCATTGTACCGTACCTTTGCAGTTATAATATTTGTATCCGCGTTCACTCCCCTGAGTGACCACGGCACTCTATCTAATCCTAGCTAACAATGTGCAAGGTTCACTGCTGAATAATGCATAACAATAATAATAGGCAGCATAGGATAAAGGAAGGCACATCAAGGGGCGACAAAAATCAAGCTATGCAGTTGAATAGGATTGTAATCGTAGCAGCAGCAGTAACAATGCCTAGTGCAAGAAATTTATGGAAAGATAGGCGATATCTGGGGAAGAGAATGGCTCTGCTTGCCTGTAAGCTCGACGGTAGAGGTACGGTCATCGACGAAGTAGTCGTACTCAGCAGCGGTGTAATCGACGGCAGCAGCGGGGTCTACCGGAGATTAAGGGGGGGAAGAAACAGTAAATACACAGCAAGCATATACAAACAGATGCATGACATGATAGATGAAATGTTAACGGTGTTCTAACGCAGTGCAATGCAATATGCTCGGAGCGGAAATTCATCTGGGGATAAACTACCGACTCCGGGTGATTACCGGACAGGGTGTCCGGAGGGGGAAGGATCAAGCCGGAGGTGTTGTGGTTACCGGAACAACATAAGGGGGGTGTATCCGTGCTAGTTGATCTATTCCGAGAAACATTCGTGTTCGGAATAAATTCATCCGGGCACTCTAACAGTACCGGACGATTTATCGGACAGTCGGTCCGGAGGGGGAATGTTCGATGTTCGTTGTGTTAGAGGGGTGTGATAGACATACGGATAGCGTATTTGTATTCGTTATATTTTTCTGATCAATTTTTATGTAAAAAGTTTTTTGATCCGAATTACGGATTAAAAGATATCGATTTTATAAGTTTTAATCAATTTAAAACATTTATAAATTATTTTTCTATTTCTTTTATTCTTTATTCAATATAAATTATATAAATTTTAATACTGACCAGTGGGCCCCACTGGTTAGTGACTTATTTAAATAAAAACATGTAATTAACTAATATGTCAGTGGGGTCCCACCTGTCATCCTCATTAACTAATAATAATTTTTATAAATAATTAAACTGACATGTGGGACCCAACAGTCAGTGGGTTATTTTATTAAAACAATTTTATTAACCTAATAAACTAGGTGGGGCCTAGCTGTCAGTGGGCTAGGGGGGTTTTATTTGGGGTTGCCCCCGGTTGAAACGTGCCTGTGCCCGTGCCCGCCGGCGAACATGGCACGGCGGGGCTGGCCAAACGGCGAGGAGGGCCGCGACAGAGCACGACCGCGTGGGTGGGCGCGCCGTCAGCGCGGCGAGCGGGCGAGCGTGCGCGGCCAGGGCGCGGCCAGAGTTTGGCGTGCGCACCCACAGCAGCAACACGGCGGCCGGAGCTGTTCTAGGCGGGGGGCGAGGCTACGGTGGATGATACTTCGCGCGAGATGGGGCAAAAGGAGCGGCGGCTTACAGTGAAGCGAGTAGGAGAGTTAGCAGGCGCGGGGGAAGCCGGTGTGGAGCTCCACGGCAACAATGGCGCGGTGGCCGCGTCGGTGAAGAGGAGCTCGAATCGCGACGTGCGGTGCGTCCCGGCATTGATTGTTAGCGCGAGGTGGAGTGGTTGACCGCCGTGGGCGTCCCAGACATGGTGGCGCGGTGAAGGACGTCCGGTGGCCACGTCGGCAACGGTGGCGCGCCCACGGCCGCGCGGATCCGGTGGGGGAAAGGGGAGACAGAGGCGAGGGAGAGCGTGAGGAGGGGAAGAGGAGTGAGCAGAGGGGGGGTCGTCCTTATCTCCGCAGCGGCGAGAGGGGAGCAGGTGAGGAGGGGTCGGCCTGGCAGGCGCGTCCATGGCCGTGGCCTTGCCACGGCGATGGAGGCAGGTGAGACGGGACGGGGGCAGGTAGGGGAAGGGGGTTGGGCCGGGTGGGCCATGTGCCCAGGGCGTAGGTTAGTTGTTTTGTTTTCTGTTTTTATTTTTCCTTTTTGTTTTCTGTACTTTGTATTTGTTTTCTGTACTTTGTATTTGTTTTACTAACCTAGGCATTTTTTTAAAATATGTTAGGTGCCTCAAAATTAGAATAACACTATATAGCAGTGCCACAAAAGTTTTTGCAGCAAAAGAAAATCATTAGATATTTATTTTAAATATTAAAAGCCCCAAGTAAGGGTTTTAACCCACTGTTTGAATTGTTTGGAATTTTCTGTAACTACAAAAATTACCAAAGTTGGCCCAACATGATTATAATGATTTTAGGCAATTTACAAAAATAGTTACATGATTTTTGGAACAACTTTAATTGAGCACTTTTGTTTTATTTTTCATTTAAAGCAGTTCCAATTAGGGTTTGGTTTCTTGATGAGCAAGATGCAATTGGGCCTTGGGTTTTGATCCCAAGGGCTCAAGTACATGGTGCATGGGGTGTTGATCAACCACAGCAAGGTTTGGTCATTAGCATCACAAAGTTTTATCAAGGACAAGGGAGATCAATCAGTGATAATCCAACAGTGATGATCAACAGTGATGATGATTACTGTTACTGCAACTGAGGGTGTTACACGGCTTTATTGCCGAAAGGATGCCGCCGGAGGACTTCCCGCCGACGAGAATCATCATCTACGCCATCGTAGATCTCACACATCACCAAGTTAGGGTATGTGCGAGACTAGACTCGAATCTACTCCAATCTGCCCTTCGAGTTCTAGATTTGTTCTTGATTTTCTCTTATTTTGTTAGGTTTGTTTTATCCGTTTGGATCTTTGCTCTTTGGGAAATCAGTTTCTAGCGTTTCCTATCGAATTCCCATCCGATCTAGGTAAGAAATCTCTCGTCCCGTGGAATTTCTCACTTAGGCAAATCTCTCAGATTCATATCGATAGATTTACAGTTTGAGCATTGTATTCATACCAGTTCTTCGTTATACTTGCATCCGATGGAAATCTAGCTTAGCAGTCGTATGAAAATATGTTTCAAAGATAAATCCCTCTATATGATTGTTGCGTTCAAAATGATTTTCTCCGAAAATATCTGGTACATGTTCATATCTTGCCTATTTTCCCTCGTGCCCATCTGTTTCGCAGGAAAATGTGTGAGAACGCTGGAAATTTCAGGCAGCGCAAGCGTACAGGAGGCCGAACCAAAATCACAAACAATTATGAAGGTTTGTCCGAAGAATTGATAAACGAGAAAAAACTGAGAACGCCAGAAGGATCTATTGAAGATGCCAGAACGAGAGTTAATCGGCTGCAAGAAATTCAAAGACTCCAAGCTCTTCGTTGGTATCAGTACAAGGCTATTATCCATGGATGGGAAAGACTGTTTGCATTGAAGAACCCCTGGTCTAATGTCAAAGCATTGAAGCCAGGATAGACTCAAGAAACTAGACCCCTTCCAACAGCAGATGCTCACCCATCTACTCTAAAGACTCCCGTTGATTTCCAAGATCTGGTTGCTGCTCGAGCTGGACGAGCAGAAAAGAGAAAGGAAGCAAAGGCCAGAAAAGAAGTTGCTGATGCTACTGTGGGCAACGAAGAAGTTGCCGAACAAGTTGGTCCTAGTACCAAGTCAAAGGCTGGCAAGAAATCTGCCAAGCGCCAGAAAAAGGTCGTTGTCGTTTCACCACCTGAAGCAACATCATACGATGAAGAAGCCAGTAACGAAAAACAAGATCCAGGTACTGAGGCAGATGTAGAAGATCATCCTCCTCCCGCTTCAAAGAATAAACGAGGACAAAAGGGCATATGGATCCAGGAGCCAGTTGCAGCGGATCCACGAGCAACAGTTGACATCACAAACTTAGTCATGGATCCACCGCTTGCCACCACTCCTCCTCGTCAATCAAAACCCTCGGCTAAGTCAAAGGGAAAGCAGGCGGCTGTGAACGAAGATGATGAAACTCTTCTCAAGAGGAAAGAAAGATTGGCCAAGCAGCAAGAACTTGAGGCCAAAGAGTTGGAGAAGTCAAAGGTGCTCAATTTCCACAGACAACCCGAGGCAAAGAAAGCTTTGGTTGCCAAGCAGTTGGGAATACTTCATCTGGTTTCTGACAAGTACAGACTCCAGCTTGAGAAAAACCATGCCCCCAGTGCAGCGACAGAAAAGCTCGTGGCCCCAAGTGCCACCGAGAAAGTTGTGACTCCCATAGTAACGAAGGATTTAAGGGTCTCCAAATTTTTATAATTTTTGTTCATGGAGCTATCAAGTCTATTTAAATTCCCTTGAATCCTACGATCTACCTCATTTATTTTACCCATCCTTGGCATCTCTAGCTCTATCCTCTCAAGTTTACTCATAATGTGAGCTAAAGTAATGTCCTCTTGTGTGCTAGCAATAGGGAGATTTCCGAAAATATTTTCCATAACATTAAGATCTTCCAAGAAATTACCATTGATTGCAGTATCTAAATCAAACCTATTCCAAGAAGTAATACCAGCATAAAAATTTCTAAGAAAGATAGTGGTGGATTTCTTCTTGGTGGCTCTATTTTGAGAATCATTAATTCTATACCAAGCATCTTTCAAACTTACTCCACCCCTTTGTATGAAGGTGATAATCTCTCCCTCGGGTGCAACACCAAAAGCAAAGGGCTTAGACATACTAACTAAATAAAGAAAAGTAACTTTTTTGTAGTTTTTGGTATAAGACTCTAAAGAAAAAACTAGAAAGTAAACTAACAAGACTAAAAGAAAAGGTAAAAGATAGTGTGCAACTCCCCTATCTTGTAGACTGGAGTCCCCAGCAACAGCACCAGAAATTATGCTTGATGGCACTGAAGTAGTGCTCCTCATTGGATACCCCAAGAGGAAGGTTGAGAAGTAGACAGCGGCAAATTTCCCTCGGTGAAGATACCAAGTTTGTCTCCAGTAGGAGTCCATGTTCTGCAAGTAGGTGGCAACGGCGCCAGAAATTACTTCTGGCTAGGGAGTTGTCCTGGACCTGCAACAGCAACAAATAACTTTGCTTCCAACGAGTTCAGAGAGGTTTTCAATCTCTACGGCCTCGCCGTTCACAAAGGATCAAAACACAAGCGGGAAATAGTAGTGGTGATTGCAACGAAAAGGAAAAAAAAGCAGGAAAGAGTTGAGGTGTAAACAGTGGTGGAAATAGGGACGGGGGTCCCATGATGTTCACTAGTGATGTCCCTCTCCCAAAAGACGATAAAATAGCTAAGCTCAGTGAACAAATTACAGCTGGGCAATTAACAGATATATAAATACACCACAATGCTAATTATGCTCCAAGAAAGTTAGAGGCTCAATCGTATGGCCAGTACGCCAAGACAAGCAGACCGTTTATTCATCAGCATCTACTCTCTAATATTCCACCTTGAGATATCTATCCAGAACATCTCGCTGGTAATAAGTTGCGAGCCCCACCCAAAGTGTAAACCTCAAGCAATAGACAACTGCATTAACAAACTTTGCGTAAGGTAAACAATCCTTGCAACCGCGGTTACAAGCACCATTCTTTTCTCCCTAGTGGAAACAGCACATCCCCTGGTCGCATGTTTCTGTCACTCAAGCCAGACATCGGGGGGGCATGAACCCACAATCAAGAATAACGATCCCTCTTGGAGTTACTATCTACTACTTGGCCAAAGCAATAAAAATCAACGGAGAACATGCAAGAATTACTTAAGAACAAAATAGAAAAGGAGAACCAAATATATAACTCATCCCGATCTGAACTAATTCTCATAATCCATCGGATCCCAGCAAACACAGCATTGCAACAGCGGAAAGATTACATAGGTGCCTTGATCATACAGGTCATCTCACAAGGACTAAGAATTGAAGCACAAGATTTGAGAGAAGACATCACATAGCTACTGGTCATGGACCCATGGTCCAAGGGGGACTACTCATGGCACATCCGGGAAGCGCTCATGGTGGTGGAGAAGCTCTCGGAGATCAATCCTCCCTCTGGCAGGGTTCCGGGACGAGGTCTTATGGCGATCCCGATCTCGGGATCGCGGCGGCGGCAAAACATTGGTGAATTTCGCGATGCGGGGTCTCTTTTCAGGGTTTATGTACCAAGGGGTAAATATAGGCCGAAGGGGGCACCATGGAGGTTCCCTCCTCCCAGGCGGCCTAGGGTGGGCCCGCGCCCACTGGTCGCCTGGGATGGGGGTGGCCCCCCTTCGGCTCTCCTTCGGGCCTTCAGAGTCTTCTAAAATTCTGATTTTTCATATATTTTTCTTGGAATTTTTTGGGCACTTGAAATATGGGTATAAACCTGCATTTCACAGACAGAAACTGGCACTGGGTGCACTGACTTAGTAGGTTAGTCAAAATATGTGTAAAAAGGTATGAACGTGTAGCAAAACACATAGCAATGTCATCCAAATGATCATGGAACAAGAAAAAATTATAGCTACTGTAACAGCCCAGATTTCACAAAAATTACAAATTTTGTTTTCAGTGTGATTTGGTTGATTGTCTGATTGTATGCGGTGTTTGCATCCCCGATCTATCAATCGGCGATTATTTTTCCCCCTCTTATCTCGTACCGGATGGAGACCGACCCTTTCCACCCTGACACTCGACATTTGCGACACCGGGTCTCGCCCGATCACCGTCGCGAAAACCGCACGAGACCAGCCGCAGCCAACAGAACCAAAAACCCTGTTTAATAAGTAAACGGGATATTTTTATAATGCGCCGGAAAGTGTTCTCAGAACGGTTCCCGCGCTAGGTGAACGCCGCCGGCTCGACGCGCTGATCGCGCAGTTCGAAGTTTTACCCGAATCAGAGGTCCTGCGGATCCTCGGCGGTCAGACACGTAAATATCGCGCGCGTGAGAGAAAAACCGGGGATGTTTTTGCAAACTTCCAGCCACCTGGGCTATATAAAGACCACCACACTCCCACCCCTTTCTAGGGTTTCCCTAAGCCAAAATTGCAGCCACCCCCTCCAGTTTGCCCAAAATTTGCCCCACAACCCCAGATCTAGGAAACCCTAAGTCCCAGCAATTTCCGGCCGTCGGATCGCGAGATGGCGGGCTCAGAGAGCTCCACGTCACCCTCAGCCAGCCTTCACCAGTTCAGGCCCTGCAGGGCCAGGGAGCCGCCGCCGTCGGGTCCATCCAGGCCTGGAGGCCCTCGGCAGCCCGAGCTCCGCCCACTGATGTCTCCAACGACCTCGCCGCCGCCGAGATCCCGGCCGCCATGCCGTGCTGTTGCAGGTCACCTCTCCTCCTCCCCTCCACCTCCCTCTTCTCCTCTCACCTGCCGCCTTTCCTCCCTCCCGCAGGAGCCCGCGCAGGGCGCTGCCGCGCCGGACCTTGTAGCCGCCATGGACGGAGGAGCCGCATCGGCCCGAGATCACGCCGCCTCGAGGCCCCGCTAGATCTCACCGCCACGCGAACCGGACGCCGTGACCCATCTCCCGCCGGATCTGGCCCCGTCGTGCGCCTCCCCGCAACCACCTCGCCACCAACTCGCCGGAGCAGCCCGCCGGAGCGCCGCCTGCGCCTCAGCCTGTCAGAACCCTCTGTTAGGTAATGTGCTAGGAACAAAGTCACCTTGCATTCATCAAAGAAAATCAAATGGAATTCAAATTCAAACTCAATTGGGAGAAGGAACGCCCTCCAGATGAATTTAATTCAAATGGCCAGAATAAAAGTTGCTCCAAAAATTCCTTTTGCATTTTTGAAAACTCCCATAAATGAGTGTGATCACATATCAAGTGGTGTGGTAGCAATCCCATGCTCATGGATTTTTCAAATATTCAAACAGGACCTTGGAATTAATCAAATACCCCTATTTGAATTTGAATTCAAATATTTTGAATTTCAAAAATGTTCAAAACTTGGGGATGACTAGCTACTGGTCATGTAAGTCCATATATAAATTTTGAGCATTTAATAAAATGCCTAGCTATTTTTTTAGCACAGCAAAACAAATAACAGAGAGAAAAACAGAAAGAAAAGAGAAAAGGGAAAGAGGCCCACTCACCTTGGGCCCCAGGCCCAACTTACCTGTACCGCAGCCCAAGTCCGCCAGGCTCTTGTCGTCTTCCAGCGCATCGGCAAGCACCTCGGTGGCGGCCATGCCGTAGCCACCGACGCCACCCCGACGATCTGCCTGCTTCCCCGACGTCAAGAGCGTGTACAGGAGAAGCCCCTGGACGTCCTCGTCACTCTCCCCCTCTCGTCGCACTCTCTCGTGCTCTCTGTGCGTTTCCCCCAAATCCTCCGAGAACAGCCGCCGTTCGTCGACGCAAGAACTCGCAGCCAACGCCGGATATAGGCGAGGAGAACATGTCCATCATGGGCGCCACCGTCGTTTACCCCGATCTGGAGAAGTTGGCGTCCTAATCGAGCCCGAGGACGACGCACGCTTCACCGGGAGCTCGCCGGACCCGCAAGCCGCCGTCGTCGATTACTTCGGCCGTAGAGACTCCCCGACCACGCCACCGCTTCCACTGCATCCGCAGTGAGCTCCTTCTTTGCCCCACCCAGTCCACGACCACCCTCTTGGCTTATACCGTGTTTTTCCATGAAAGCCGGAGTTCTCGCCGCCGGGATCCATGGCGACGACCCCCTGTTGCGCAATCGAGCTTGCCTTCTTGTCCTTTGCACTCACGGTGCTCCACTGCTCCGAACCAGCCTAACCCCACTCCAAGTCGTGCCGTCCAGCAGGTTCTAGGTTGTAGCCGTGGCTCGGTCGCCGCAAATCTCGACGCCGGCGAGCCTACAGAGCCCCCCAGCCCCCGTTCTTGGTCCAGATCGTTGGGCGACGACGAGAGCTTCCTCCTGGTTGTCTTGGCGCTACATTTGGACCACGGGATCGCCATCCCGTGAGAGCGCCGCTGTGCTGGATGGTCACCGGCGACTTGCCGTCGGTGAGGTCCACGTGGCCGGCATGTTTATCTCTAACCCCCGTGCTTAATCACCTAGCCCCACCCTGCAGAGACACTTACATGTGGGCCCTAGGCCCTAATTAACCTCTGGGTTAATCTAATTCTAAACTAAACTTTTTAATTAACACAGTGAGAGAATAACATGTGGGTCCCCCTTGTTAGTGGCCCCCTGACGCCAGCATGACCTCATAGTGACACAGTAAAGCCTTTTCCAATTTAAATTTATTCCAGAAATTCCAGAAAATGAGTTAAACTTTGGAAATTCATAACTAATTCATTTTAACTCATAATTAAACATATAATATATGTAAAATTATCAAAAAAATGCAAGGATTCTGAATATGCACTTTGTTTCCATATTTGACCATTTTAAAATGGGGGAACAGACAGAACAATGCATATGGATTCCTTTTAAATTCAAAATGGAGTTTGAATTTGCAAAACCTTTGCAATACACTTCATTTAAAAGGAAACCCTCGCACATCAGAAGCATATACATCAAGTTTCAACCTTCAACCATGTGGTTGTGCATTGTATTTATATTGCTTCCTTGTTTGTTGTTTGTCGAGTAGAAGTGGAACCGGAACAGGAGGCTGCCCCCTTCGTTGAAGACCCCGATACCGAACCTCGTCAGCAAGGCAAGCAAACCCCCATTAATCATGTCGATAAAATCCCACTTCCCTCTCAGTCTCGCTTATGAATTGTTTAGGATGATTACCATGCTATGTTTCTACCGCATAGATGAACCCATTCCTTTGCATGACCTATCATTTTTCACAGTAGTAAGCAAACCACAATCCTAGCAAATGTAGGAGTTGATTGATATCATGTGGCCCCTGCAATTGTTACTGCTTATTGCATGCTTAGAGTGATACAATGTTGATACTGTTATGTGAGTCGGGATGGTAGCAATCATGTTGATGATGGTGGAAATGTGTTGGTGACTCTACCCTAATACAAGGTGAACGATGAGAGGCTGTGTAGGAGTACACGGTGGGTTGTCTCGTTGAACACCGCCCTAAGTCCGAGTTCTTGCGTGGTGATCCAAGATGAAGAGTACAACCACACATTGGGCTCACTGACCCCTCTCAACCTACTAACTCATCCCTTTCGATGTCCAGATGTCGCAATAGTTCGGAGTTCTGGTAGGTTTGTGGCCTGGGTACTAAGTGAGAGAACGGCTCAGCCGAGACCGGCTTATGCACCACACACACATCATCTGGGTCCACTTTGGTAAACCGGCCGGGTTCACGATAGTGGTAGCCAACCCAGGTAGGTGGCTTTCTTGGACTAGATCGGCTATGAGGTAACAGTTGTTGTGAGCATCCTCGCTGACACCCCTTGAATGGTGTCGAGATCAAAGGCGGTAACTGATGGTCATGTGTGTGTGGCGGTACACCCCTGCAGGGTTAACAAAACTATTCAAATAGCTGCGTCCGCGGTAAGGGACTTCTTGGAAAGCTTAGCTTGATTATTAGACAACTTGAACTGGATACTTATAAAACTTTCCAAGATAAGAGTGAGTGTTATGGCGTTCTTTCTCGTGGGGAAGTCGAGGAAGGCACCATAGTGGTGTAATTGGTTGGAGACATATAGTGGACTCGTGTACGCTTCTTACCTCAAGTCTGGTAATCGTAGTTCAGGACTAGCCAAGTCAAAGATGGCACTTCTTCATTGAAACCCCACCTCCCTTTGCCTTGATACATGTGAATGAGTAGTATAGTTCCTACGTAAGTCTTGCTGAGTACCACTTTGTACTCACGTTTGCTTATTCTATGTTTTATATGAACCCACTGACCCCGAAGGTGGATTCTTCCTCAAGCTCGACGACTGAAGACCAAGCTAGTGTAGTCCCAGTCAGCAGATTGGTTCCCTCGTGGAGAGCTTGTGTTTAAATAAGGCATCTTAAGCCATTTGTTAAACTTGTTTGTACCCAGACATAATTTGCTTCCGCATACTTGCTGTAATGTTGCATCACGGTCTCGTGATCTCTGTGTGCACTCTGTAAGAGTTATCAATAAAGTTGTATACTTTGTAGAGAATTGTAATGATACCTGCTGTTCATACAAGGCATGTGTGCTGCGTGTATGATTATAACATGCATGTCTTTGTATGGGTTTTCGAGACCTTAGTTGTGATCTGGCTGGCGGTCTTTTATACACCAAGTGGCCCTTAGATGTGCGCAGCTTGGGGCATCGCGATGCGATTGCTCGTGACTCCGTCACGTGCACACTTTGATGTATGACCGAGTCCGCCCTAGAACCCGACTAAGTGATCGGGCTGGAGTAAGTCTATGTAAGGGTTATAATACAATTGATAGTATGGTTGAGGCGACTTGTCTATGAGTATGGGAATTCACCACCCATATCATTTAGACTTGTGTGCGGACGATGAGGACCCATCTCAGTTGATCATAAGGCCTGGATGGGATGCCCCTCACGTTCGATGCTTTCCGAGAACGTTCTGTGCTTGGCCTTGTCTTCTTAGACAAGTGGGTACGGTTCTCGGCTCTCTATATGATTGTGTTGTAGCGAGTCTTGCATACGCTAACCCCGAGTCCCGACACATCCATGCCCGCTCGGGAACGAGCATCGGCTCGGCAAGGCAACCGCTCGTTGTGCCCGCATGGGCCAGACGCCCCTCCCACGGCCCAAGGCGCCAGCAGGCCCAGCCTCCTCCAAGCGGTCTGCCAGCCTCTCCAGCGCCCACCCCTCCAACTTGGGCTCGGCCCATGGTGAGCTTCGAGCCCCCCCCCCTTTTTATTTTTTTGTTGTCTATTTAGCTGGGCTCGGCCCAATAGTGTATAGCGCATGTGGGCGTAGTTTATTATTTTGCGCCCGTCCTGTTAAGCCCAACAGTAGCAGATTTGGCCCGATAATGTTATTTTTTTGCTTATGGGCTTATTTAATTGGCAGTTTGCGTTAGATTTTTGCGGTGCACGTATCTTTTTAACCGTAGCTCGGATCGCGACGCTTTAAACATGAAACTTGCTTAGTTTTTCATGTAGTTTAATAAAATGTGCCTCTTTGCCATGTTTGACTTTGTTTACATGTTGTTTGACTGCTAATTACATCACATGCCACCGTAAATTGTTTCTTTAATAACTTTTTAACCGTTGCTCCAATTAAAATGTTTCTTATATGTAACTTGACTAGAATTGCATGTAGATTGTGTTTATGATGATCTTTCTTGCTAATAAAAATTATTATTATTTTTAGGGCAGAACAGTACCAAATGCAATAATTGTCGTGGGGTCCTCAATAGTTTGCCATGTATAGGTTTTACCCCCACTTAAAGTGAGTAGATTATATAGTTTACTTTATACTTCACCTCTTTCCATGATTCTGTGACATGCCATGCTTGAGTGAGATGCCATGTTAACAACCTTTGCTCATCTTGTGTAGTTAAACAACGTGAACCATTATAAATGTGCGGTATCATCGTGTGTGATGAGTACTCCACTTAACCTGTTAGTAACCGCTCTCGACGGTAGGTGCGACGTCGTGCATTGTCTCGTGTTGCCTTCTTGATGTTGTTTTCTGGTGATTGCTTCGTAGTAATAGATGCTTTCTCGTTGATTGCTTTCCCGTGTTTACCGTCTTGTGTGCTTCCGCGGTTACCTCTCGGAGACGATGCGAGCTTGCAATCGCCTACACCTTCGGAACCCAACTTATCAACAGGCAAGGACTATACATTACTTATGATCCATTCTATTTCAACCAGCGGTTTGCATGCTTGTCTAGGTTAGGTTTGATGTTTGATCCTACCACATGTTTACAGCCTCTCTTAAACCGATACAGCCATGTCCCCTCCCAGCAAACCATGTACTGCTATGTTACTATTGCTCGTTGCTCATCCCCTGCTTAGCATGCATTCTTAGGATGCTACGATGTTACCCTGTTACTCCTTGGTTTGGGCTATCAAATTATTATATTCTTGTTGATGATATGTTTATTACAATGTTGACTATACTCAACGAAGGATGGAAGGTCTAGGCTATCCCGCCCCGACGCTTTGTTCCATTCGAGTCACCTAGGACCCGAGTTCCGGGTATTGGTTTTAAGACTGAGCGTGCCTAACCGCGTGTGGGATGCTATGGGTTCCCCTTTTCTTACCTACCTAGCTTCAAACATTTCTAGTGGTGGCCCAAGCAGATTTTACCATTTGAAACCGTGTGCGTAACTGGTCTGCAACCAGTGGATTTAAAACAACTCAGGCCAGCAGAGACATAGCTCCTTTGTTTGTCCACGCTGGTGAGCTAGGGAAGTCCCCTGTTATATAGGTGAGGCTAACCCCGACCTTAGCCATTCGTAAGAGTCCGATCCGAGAGCGTGGCCGGCTTTTGGGTTGGGTGTCGACTCCCCGGGGGCCACCCGGATTTGTTCGTTGTTAGTTAGAGGGACCTGTCGTTTCGGATCTCTTGGAACTAAATCATAAAATGGTTGCCTGTCATGGGTAGCAACTGAGAGAGATGGGTGTGCGTGCAGAGCCTTGTAATGGGCAATTGGTACACCCCTGCAGAGTTAAATCTTTTCGAGAAGCCGTGTCCACGGTTATGGACGACTTGAGACCTACTCCTTGTTCATCGACAACAACAACTGAGATAATCTTAATAAATTTGATCAACGTGTGTGTGCCTTGACTGCTTCTTCTTCGTCGGTATGCGAAGAGGAGGACAAGGATAGGATAGGTGTTATGTTTGCATAAGTAGTTGATAGCAAAACTTGTTGGAGGCGATTCCTCATCGAATGCTTGGCTCTTTATCTTACTCCCTAGATCGTTAGCCACTTCATAAATGCTAGTGCGGCAGCAACCTCACCACTTACCCCATCCTTACCGTAAACTACTAGTTGTCCTATAATGACGAGTGATGAAGTCTTTGCTGGGTCAGATGACCACTACAGTTGGATGCTGAGTACTTCTGTACTCATGATACTACCCCAAACTCTTTTCAGGGTTCTTGATCGACAATAGGTATGGTGATCGATGTTTCACGTGGAGACTCGACGACGACTAGTTAGGCGGATCCCGGCGGAGGGCCTGGACATGTGTGGTTATGGGGATCGATGTTTTTCTCTTTGCCAGTAGGCATTTGATTGTAGTCTGTACTCAGACATGCATCTTCCGCTGTTGTATTGTATTAAGGCAGTTGTATGCCGATTGTATGAGATGTTGTATCCTTCTATCTGTAATGTTGTGGTATCATGTTGGAAATCCAGGGCATATGGCTATGTCATATGTCGCGGTGGGACCGATATGTGCTTCGTCCCCAGATCTGGATGGAAACATCTAGATCTGGAATAGTGCCGCATATCGGGCCTTACAGATACGCAAACTCGGCCTTTTGTCCTTCTGCAGTGCCTGAAGATGTTGTCCTCATCGCCTCGGACAAGGGGCTTGGACGTTCCTGTCTTACTCCCAGAGTCAACTCTTTGGCTTCCGGCTGTGGAAGGGGACATTTCTTGTTGTTCTCATCATAACCTGACTCAAACACCCAAAGATTAACATCATCAACATTCAACAATCTTCGTGGCGTAGTGCCACACATCTTTTATAACCTGAAAATAATCCACCTTCTGGAACTGTGACTGATGACCCACAAGTGTAGGGGATCGTAGCCTTTTCGATAAGTAAGAGTTTCGAACCCAACGAGGAGCAGAAGGTACTGACAAGTGATCTTGAGAAAGGAATAATTGTAAGTACTGAAAGGTAACTTTTTATGTGTTTTCTGGTATAAGAAACAAGGAAATAAAAGCAAATAAAGTAAATGGTGATGGGGTGAAGCAAGTGGCCCAATCCCTTTGAACAAAGGATAAGCCGAAGGATCAAACTTATAAAGACTAAAGTGTTCCTGAGGACACACGGGAGAGGTAGTCAAGTGTTTTTGCCATATTTTGTCTAGTACTATGTTTTGTGTTGATAAGTGTTGTGTGGGTGGACCTATGCTAGTGCACCGTCAAGGCTAAGACAAGTACACTCTAATGATTAAACCCCTTGCAAGCATCCACAAATACAAGAGAGAAATTAAGGCAAAGCCTAACCAAACCAATAAAATTTAGGATCCCACACTCCCTCGTGCAAAAGTATGTGAACTGGGGTTCAGGTTTCTGTCACTCCGGCAACCCACCATAAGCATCCTTTATACACAATGTATTCCCCTAGGTCCTTAAAAATGTAAAGTGTTATGTAGACGACGTTCACATAACCCCACTAGAAGAATAACACCACAACTTAAATATCAATCAACACATATTACTTCAACATCATATGACTACTAACAACTAGACTTCTCCCATGGCCTCAAGAACTAAAGGAAATACTCACAAGACATAAAAGAGATCATGAGCAGAGGTGATAAATACATCGTGAACAATCTGGTCATAACAATAATTCTCCAACAAAACTTAATAGCATTCACCACAAAAGAGTAATCAACATCGGTAAAGCAGAGGGGATGAATAGTGCAAGTTACAACTCGAATTGCAATGGTGAGATGAGATGGGATGGTGATGGAGATGGTGCTTATGATGAGAATGCTGGTGATGAAGATCTCGATGATGCCTGTGACGATGGTGATGACGATGACGACGATCTCCCCCTCCAGGAGCAGTTCTCCCCGACGGAATCTACTCGCCGGAAAGGTCTTATCTTCTCTGTAGGTTTCCGACACGGAGCGATGATGGTACGAGATATGATACGGCTTCTCGCCCTTCGTTGGTTACCCCAAGTGGAAGGTTGAGATGTAGATAGCAGAAAATTTCCCTTACGCGGTGGCTGTAAGGTTTATCGAATCTAGGCGGACTCCTAAGATCGACAAGTAGGTGTCTTCTGCTCTGGCACTTACAGAAGACGTGGACCTGCACACACAACAAGTAACTTTGCTCCCAACGAGTACAGAGGGGTTGTCAATCCCTCCGGCATTGTCGTTTACACAGGATCAAACGCAAGAGGATAATGATAGTGGTGATAATTGCAACAGAAAGTAAAAGCCGAAAATAAAGTGGAGGTGTAAACAGTGGTGGAAATATGGACCGGTGTCCCATGATTTTCACTAGTGATGTCTCTCTCCCAAAAGACAATAAAATAGCTAAGCTGGGTGAACAAATTACAGTTGGGAAATTGACAGAATTATAGACGCACCGCAATGATAATTCTGCTACAAGAAATCTAGAGGCTCGAAAGTATGGGAAGTACGCCAAGACAAGTAGAACGAAATCCATCTGCATCTCCTCACTAATCATCCACATTGAGATATCTATCCATAAAATCTCGCTGGTATTAAGTTGCGAGCCCCACCCAAAGTGTAAACTCAAAGAAACAGAAAATTGCATTAACAATCTATGCATAAGGTAAAAAAAATCTTGCAACCGCGGTTACAAGCACCGTTGTTTTCTCCCTGGTGTCAACAACACATCCCCTAGTCTTATGTTTCTGTCACTCAAGCTAGACATCGGGGGGCATGAACCCACAATCATGCATAACGCTCCCTCTTGGAGTTACTATCTACTACTTGGCCAAAACAATAAAAAGTAACGGAGAACATGCAAGAATTACTCAAGAAAAAAAATATAAAAGGTAAACCAAATATATAACTCATCACGATCTGAACATAATCTCATAATCTATCAGATCCCAGCAAACACAGCATAGAAACAGCAGGAAAATTACATAGGTGCCTTGATCATGTAGGGAAGCTCACAAGAACAAGATTGGAGAGAAGACATCACATGCTGTTGGTCATGGACCCATGGTCCAATGGGGACTACTCACAGCACATCTGAGAAGCGTTAATGGTGGTGGAGAAGGTCCCGGAGGTCAATCCTCCCTCCGGCAGGGTGCCGGGAAGAGGTCTTCTGGTGCTCCCGATCTTGGAAGCACGGCGGCGGCGGAATAGAGAGGAAAGTCGCGATGCGGGGTTCTCCTCGAGGGTTTTTAGGACGAGGAGGTAATATAGGCCAGAGGGGGGAGCCAGAGGTGGGACAGGGCTCCCAGGCGCCCTGGTGGCGCGTCCAGGGGGTGGCCACGCCACCTGGCCACCTGGATGCCAGGTGGGGACCCCTAGTTCCCCTTCGGGACTCCGGAAGCTTTCGTCTCGCTCATTTTTAATATGTTTTTTCTGGAATTTTTAGGGCTCTGAAAATTGGGGTAAAAACCTTCAACTTAAAGACATCAGCCGACAGAAACTAGCACTAGGTACACTGAGTTAGTAGGTTAGTCCAAATCCGTGTAAAATGATATAAAAGTGTAGCAAAACATATAGCAATGTCACATTAAAGTGCAAGGAACAAGCAGAAATTGTAGATAAGTTTGGGACGTATCAAGTGGCGGCGGAACTCTGGAATCAACTTATGTTTTGGGGTTTTTAGGTCTCGGGGAATATATATGCCAAAGGGGAGCCCCGGAGGATGTGGGACCCACCTCCTAGGTGGCCTCCCGGCGCGGCCTAAGGGGGGGCACGCCACCAAGCCGCCTGGAGGCCTGGTGGTCCCCCTTTGACTCATCTTTTGCGACACTCTGTTATTTCTTTAGAAAATCCTTCCCCGGAAGTTTCGGGTCATTTGGATATGTGCTGATATGCCAACTCTATGTGCACTTTTCCCCGCTAATTCCTGCGTCTGCTGTTTCAGCACCGGAAAGTTGTAAACTGTCTAAAACAAGCCAAAACAATATAAGAACATCATCATAATATGAAATATATCAATGAATAGAGATAAATTATGATATAAAATAGTGATGCATTTTGGACGTATCAGTGACCCATCAGCCTTCCGCTCTCGAAATCCCAGCGCTAGCTTGTCAAGGTCGACATAGGTATAATACGTCTTGCACAACGCGAGAGCCCGCGTCAAACCCTTATGACAAGACGAAATATTCACTAAGTCCAACCATTCTGGGGCCTTCGACAATTCGCTGAAGAAGTCATCTTGAAATGAAGGGTATGGCAGACGACCGGTTAAGCGCTCGATAACCCGTCAACTGCCAGCGTGCAAGTCACGGATCACATCCATCACAGCCTCCAGCTTCGTCAGATCTGAGCCTTCCAAACAGGGGTTGTTTTCACCTATAAAGATCAATACATTGGGTCTAGTATATCAATATCCGTAGAACAGGATAGGAAATAAATAAACACACTAGACATACGAAGCACGGACCTAGCAACAGTGATACACCCCAAACGTATCTATAATTTCTGCTTGCTCCATGTATGTTTTGTGTGATATTGCTATGCTTTTGATACACTTTTGGTCATATTTGGACTAGCCTATTAACTCAGTGCACCCCAGTGCTAGTTCCTGTTTTCTGCTGTCTTTTTATTTCAGGTTCCCCCGTATTAAAAGTGCTCCCAAAATTCCGGAAAAATCCAATAAAAAATAAGTGACGGGAACCTTCCAGAGCCCCGAAGGAGAGCCAGGGGGCCACCCTATGTCTAGGCGGCCAGGGGGCGCGGCCCCACCCTAGGCCGCGCCAGGGGGTGCTTGCACACCCTGGTGGCCCCCCGGCTGCCCCCCTTCGCCAATATAATTATATCGCCACGAAACCTCCGAAGAAAGAACCATTTTTCGCGATCTCGCCTCTATTCCGCCGCCTTCGTGCTTCTAAGATAGGGAGCGCCAGAAAACCTCTTCCCGGCACCCTGCCGGAGGGAAGATTGACCTTCAAGAGCTTCTCCACCACCATGGACGCTTCCCGGATGATCCGTGAGTAGTCCACCTTGGACCATGGGTCCATGATCAGTAGCTATGCGATGTTTTCCTGCCCTCTTTGTTCTTCATGGATTAGACCTTGTGAGCTGCCCTACATGATCAAGGCACATATGTAATTCTTTCTGTTGTTGCTATGTTGAGTTTTCTCAGATCTGATGGATTATGAGACTATGTTCAGATTGTGATGAGTAATATATTTGGTTCTTCTCTTTTATTTTTGTGTTCTTGAGTAATTCTTGCATGTTCTCTGTTGTTGTTTATTGCTTTGGCCAAGTAGTAGGTAGTAGCTCCAAGAGGGAACGTTATGCTTGATTGTGGGTTCATGCCCCCTGATGACTAGCTTGAGTGACAGAAGCATGAGTCTAGGGTATGTGTTGTTTCCACCAGGGGGAAAACAACGGTGCTTGTAACTGCGGTTGCAAGGATTGTTTACTTTACGCAAAGTTCTTTTAATGCAGTTGTCTGTTGCTTTGGTTTGCGCCCATAATCCTGTCAATTGCCCAGCTGTAATTTTTTTCCCTTGCATAGCTCTTTTATCGTCTTTTGGGAGAGAGACATCACTAGTGAACATCATGGGACCCCGGTCCATATTTCCACCACTCTTTACACCCTCAATTTACTTCTTGCTTTTACTTTCTAGTTGCAGTTATCACTATCTTTTATCTCTTGCGTTTGACCATTTGTAAACAACGGACTGAAGAGATTGACAACCTCTCTGTACTCGTTGGGAGCAAAGTTATCTGTTGATGTGTGCAGGTCCACGTCAACTCGTGCTAGATTTCTAGCACCGTTTTCACCTACTTGATGTTGTTGGAGTCCTACTGGAGACATAAACCTTGGTATCTTCACTGAGGGAAACTTGTTGATGTGCCGCATCTCCTACCTTCCACTTTGGGTAACCAACGAGGGGCAAGAAGCCATCAAAGCAATTTATGGCGGCGTTGCGGGGGACTCCAATCTTCAAGATAGGGGAGTTGCACGCTATCTTTTATCTTTGCTTTTTAGTTTTGTAAGTTTACTTTTAGTTCTTGCTTTAGTGTCCTTTATCAAAAATCACAAAAAATACCTTGGTTTTAGTAGTCCTTCCTGTTTAGTCAAGCATGTTAGGACTTTGTACTTTGAGGGAATCGGAAGTTCTAGATTTCCATCAAAGGGATGGAGAGAATATGAAGAAGGCATGGGACAGAATTTCTGAAGAACATTGTAGAATTATGCCTTGGATACCTATAAAAATTGTTCTTAGAAATTTCTACCAAGGTCTTTTTAAGTGGTGTAAACACTCTCTTGATATTATAGCTGAGCGATATTTCTTAGAGTGTGATGAAGCTAGAGCTCTTGATATTATACATGGTCTATCTAGTTATTTTGTTTCTGATCGTAGTTTTGATACTGTTATAGATAGACTTTATACTATTGAAAAAAGAATGGATGCTCTAGACTTGAGGAAGGTAGAGAAACTTAAGCCCAACAAGAAAGATATGTTGGAGATTGATGATGATTTGGAGCCTTTTGTTAGAATTAGCATCTCTAACCAAGAATTCCTCGCTTTTTGTGATATTGGGTCCATGATTTCTACAATGCCAAAAATAGGTTATGATTCTTTGAAACTAAACATGGACATTTTGTCATCTTATCATGAACATGCTAATGGAGATATTTCTGAGATCCAGGGAAAGGTAAAAGATGTCCAAGTCGCATTCCTCAAGAGGATTGCAACGGTGGATTTCTTCATCATGGAGCCAAACCAAAGTAACATTGTTCTTGGAAGAGGCTTCCTCCGAGCCATGAAGGGATTCATTGATATAGGTAAGGGACAAATACGCTTACGAGGTAAAGCGAAAGGTACGTACCCCTTCCCTAGGAAAAAGAACAATGAACTTGTTGAAAATCAATTTGAAGGTTTTTATGATTCCGATGATTTCAGTGACCTTTGATTCTTATTTTTTGCTTCTTGCCTAGCTTAAAGGCGTAAAAGAAAGCGCTTGTTGGGAGGGAACCCGAGATGTTTTTACTTCTCTTTTTAGTGGTCTTGATGATTATTACTACTGTAGCAACATCATTGTATCTTTATTTTCAAGCTTTATGCCAAGTTTAGCCGCCGATTGCAAGAAAGTTCAAAAGTTGTGACACGCTGTCCAGAAAACAGATTCTGTCCTTGGACGAAAAAATTTGCCTAAAATCACCATATCATCTTTTTTATCTGATTTTTTTTACACCATGCTCTATACAATTAGCTTTCGGACGTCTTTTCTGAGTTTTTTTTATTTGAGTTGAAGAAGTACCCCAAAAAAATATTTACTACCTGCTGGTCTATTTTTCGCAGATTCTGCAACGTTTTGCCCTTCCTCAGTTTTGCAAGTCTTGCGTTAGCTTTTTCTCTGCAAAAACTTTTTGGCGGTCTTGAGAAACAGTAGCCCTTAAAGAAAATCTTTATTTCCAGTAGAGGCAAATTGTTTTATTGTGGGTACTAACCTCTCTAATGCTTATGATGAGTTATATATGAAGGGAGTTTTCAAGTGTGAGAGGGAAGATGATGAAAGAAGATCCAGGAGTGTCAAACGCTCAAGCTTGGGGATGCCCCCATGCATCCCCAATAAATATCCAAGGAGACTCAAGCGTCTAAGCTTGGGGATGCCCCCGTGCATCCCCTTCTCCATCAACAATCATCAGTTTTTCCTCCGTTCCATTATATTTTTGTCACTTCATGCGTTATATGTTATTCTTGGAGCGTCTTGCTCTTTAGTTTTATTTTTAGTTTTCTTTAACTTTGTTTGATTTTCATAACAAGTTAGAACCCAGCTTTATTTGTGTGGGAGAGAAACACACTCCACTTTAAACTAGAACACATCATAGGATTTTCATGCTTATCTTTCTTTTGTTGTGTGTTCTTTATCTTTTCGTAGCTCCTGTCATGCTTAGCTCTTAGTTTTCATGTTTATTTTTCAAGATAATTTGTTTAGTTTGTTGCTGAACTCTCTTGAGTTTTCATGTTTAGAGAGTTGGTTGTTGCACTGAGTTGTGTCTTGACTTGAAGTAGGTAATTGAGGTTGCTATTCAATTGTAGTAGTAACTTGCAATAGTTTTGAGGTATTGTTGTGAATAATGTTAGAACTTTTGGTGTCAAGAGCTCTAGCCTATTAGTGATAGATTTCGTATTTTTGGAAATCCGTGTTTATATTCAAAACCTACAAAAACTAGTTGAGAACTCTAGCTACTAGATGGATCACTAATCTTTGGAGGGATCGGATATTAGAGTACACTCACGTACCATGAGTCGAGGATGTGCAAGGATAACCAAACCCCCATACACTCCTCCTCAGGGTACTTGTCTCTTTGTGAACCTCCTAATTAGATTGAGAGTTACCTATAATAAGTGCATGAGTTATTTGGACTAATGTAAGTATTGAAAGTTGACACTTCCACCTCCTCTTATTTGCTAGTCTCTTCGGTACCGTGCATTGCCTTCTTCTCACTCCGAGAGTTGGCGTCCACCTCGCCGGTGCATCCAAACTCTTGGCATGATACGCTCTGTCATCATAAACCTCCTTATATCTTTCCTCAAAACAGCCACCATACCTACCTATCAAGGCATTTCCATAGCCTTTCCGAGATATATTGCCATGCAATATCCACCTTCTCATGACTTGATCTTCATGTCATACATGTTCCTGCTACACTGGCAGAGGCATACATTTGCATACATCATGATAGCTACATATTCTTTATGTTGAGTACTTTTGTAAAGTGTGAAAGATCTCCTATACTCCTTGTAAAATAGAGTGTTGCCCTTAAGTGAGGAAAAGATCCCAAAGAGGACAAAATTAAAAGATCCCAAAGAGGACAAATGAGAGAGAAATAGAAAGAGCCCTTGAGGCCACAAAAAAATACAAAAATTAGAAAAAAGAGAAAAAGAAAATAAAAAAAGAGAAGGGGCAACACTACTATTCCTTTTGAGAGATCCACACCCGTACTCCCTCTTATACCTTGTGCTCCATAGAGATGATCATATATGCATATAGCTATGTGGGGACCGTCACACTATAGAACTTGGCTTGTATATTCCAATGATGAGCCTCCTCAAATGAGGTCTAGGTCTTCTTAAGCGAGCAAGTTGGATGCACCCCCACTAGTTCCATTGGAGAGCTTTCCATATCTCACAGGTGCATCCGTTGCATGGCAATCCCTACTCCTCACATCATATCTATCATTTGGTTTTCTCTTGCCTATGATTGTCCTCATTGATGTGAGCCTTTCACAACTTTTTATCTTACTCCTCCACCTTATCTCTCTTTGCCATCCTAAGTGTCAGTTTTTGTGCTTACGCTCATCCATTGCATGAGTTCTCAAAATATCGAAAGGGACTGGATCAAATTGACTTGTACCTGGCTAGTGGTCTGGGGAAGAGTCAAGATAAGATTCCAAAGAAGACTAAGTGTGAAAATTTAGAAGATTTAGTTATCAACAAATAAATATTTTTCTCGTATTCCCATCTCCCACTTCTTGCTCGCAAACACCATTTGGAGAAATTTGAGTCACGGACAGTGAGAGCTCTTGCACTTGTATGTTCTTATGTTGCTTGTTTCAATGCTAATATATACGCTTGCTTGTTATGACTTGAATAGAATTACATACCTTGATTGCTTTACTTTCAAAGTTCTTATATGGTTGTTAGCATGTCAGCACAGAAATTATGCTTGTTATCATTTACCTACTCGAGGACGAGCAGGAATTAATCTTGGGAATGTTGATACGTCCCAAATGTATCTATAATTTCTGCTTGCTCCATGTATGTTTTGTGTGATATTGCTATGATCTAGATACACTTTCATACACTTTTGATCATATTTGGACTAACTTATTAACTCAGTGCACCCCAGTGCTAGTTCCTGTTTTCTGCTGTTTTTCTATTTCAGGTTTTCCCCATATTAAAAGTGCTCCAAAAAATCGGTAAAATCAGATAAAAAATCAGCGTACCAGAAGCTTCCGGAATCACCAAAGTGGGGCCAAAGGGCCACCACCAGGGGCCCAGGCGCCATGGTGGCGCGCCCTAGGGGGTGACCGCGCCAGGTGGCCGCCTAGGCACCTGGCGACCCCTATAGGTGCCCCCTTCGCCTATTTATTCTCAGTGACGGGATTCTTCCGGAGACAAAACCCCTTTTCACGATCTCGCCTCTGTTCCACCGCCGCCACGCTTCCAAGATCGGGAGCGCCAGCAGACTTCTTCCCGGCACCCTGCCGGAGGGAGGATTGACCTCCGGGAGCTTCCCTCCACCATGGACGCTTCCCTCATGATCCGTGAGTAGTCTACCTTGGACCATGGGTCCATGATCAGTAGCTATGTGATGTTCTCCTCCCCTCTTTCTTCTTCATGGATTAGACCTTGTGAGCTGCCCTATATGATCAAGGCACGTATGTAATTCTTTCTGTTGTTGCTATGCTGAGTTTGCTGGGATCTGATGGATTATGAGACTATGTTCAGTTTGTGATAGAGTAATATATTTTGTTCTTATCTTTTATATTTTTGTTCCTAAGTAATTCTTGCATGTTCTCCGTTGCTGTTTATTGCTTTGGCCAAGTAGTTGGAAGTGACTCCAAGAGGGAACGTTATGCTCGATTGTGGGTTCATGCCCCCTGATGACTAGCTTGAGTGACAGAAACATGAGTCTAGGGGATGTGTTGTTGCCACAAGGGGGAAAACAATGGTGCTTCTAACCGCGGTTGCAAGGATTGTTTACTTTACGCAAAGTTCTTTTAATGCAGTTGTCTGTTGCTTTGGGTTTACACTTTGGGTGGGGCTCTCAACTTAATACCAGCGAGATGTTCTAGATAGATATCTCAAGGTGGATGATTAGTAGTAGATGGTGTTAGATTTCAGTCTACTTATTTTGGCGTACCGCCCATGCTTTTGAGCCTCTTCCTTTCTTTGTAGCATAGTTAGCATTGCGGTGCGTTTTTAATCCTGTCAATTGCCCATTTTTGATTTGTTTACCTCGCATAGCAGTCTTATCGTCTTTTGGGAGAGAGACATTACTAGTGAACATCATGGGACCCCGGTCCATATTCTCATCACTGTTTACACGCTCAATTTATTTCGTGCTTTTACTTTCTAGTAGCTATAATTATCATTATCCCTTTTGTTTGATCCTTTGTAAACAACAAGGCCGGAGAGATTGACAACTTCTCTGAACTGCGTTGGGAGCAAAGTTATTTGTTGTGTGTGCAGGTCCATGTCAACCGCTAAATTTCTAGCGCCATTGTCACCTAGTTTGCCGCTTTCGGAGTCCTACGGGAGACAAACCCTATTCTGTACATAGGGGAAATTTGCTGCTATCCTACATCTCACCTTCCACTTGGGGTAACCAACAAAGGGAGAGAAGCCGTTATCATCTCTCGCACATCAGACGTCTTGGAGTGTACCCGGCTTCCGCCAAGGACGACTCCCTTGTCCAAAGGATCCTCGAAAGAAGAAGAACTCATGGTTCTTCTTCTCTTCCCTTCTGCCTCCTGATTAATACAGAGATAAAAACGTCTATCAGAAAAAGTATGGATGATAGAAGGTTGGACTCAAAGTATATCTTTCGCAAAGCAAGGCGAGTCACCCGATGACTCAGTACCTCATTATCAGAGGAAAACTTTTCCACCTTCTCGACGCCATCTTCGCTGATCGGGTCAACCCCGACGGTTTCGTCCCCATTTTCCCGCGAAACAAAGGAAAGAAAAACATTAGAAAACAAATTATGGGAGACGAAAGAAGGAGAATAGTACCTTTTCCTCTTCGTCTTCTTCCTCATATTCATCCTCGTCAACCTCACCATCGACTTCCTCGATGGAAGCTGAGGAACGGTTCACCGACCACTAAGGGTTGTCAACCTATGGATAAAAGGGCAGAGAATGGTGACCTATAAATCCTTCCTTACAAAAAAAAGAGGGAAAAGAAAAAACGAGTTTCTATTTTTACCTCCAGAGAGAAATTTTGGCCCAGAATGGGGCCAAGCCCACTCGGTTGACCAATTCCAGTGGCTCACATAGGAGCTTATTCGTGGCCCGAGATAACTCGGTCATGATATAATCGATATGGGTGTATCTCATGCTGTCACCCGAACCAGAATAATCAGACATGAGCTTGCTGCAAATGCTCAGGGGATGCACACGCCATCCCACCCAGTACTGAATCAGGCTGATGGCGCTCAGCCCGTGAGCTAGCAAAGCCCTGATTTTCTCTAACACTAGAGCAAGTGTTTTCCTCTCCTCTATACCCGGCCAAGAATTTAAAATTGATGAATAGGCAAGCCGGTTTTCATGAAAACCCGGTAGAGAAAGCTGATATGTTGGACTAGTATCATTGCGGTAGAAGAAAGATTTCTGCCAATCCCTAACGTGTCTATAAAGCTTCATAGATGGATAAATACATCGAATCCGTTGTTGAAGCGTGACGGCTCCACACTCAATAGCCTGGCCCCCGCTACTCTCTGTTTGCTTATTGCAATAGAAAGACTCTTGGAAAAGAGGGATTGTCAGCTTCTGTTGGTAATGTGCCCTAGAGGCAAATTAAATATGTTTTATTAGCATATTCCATTAGTTCATAATAAGCTTTATAATGTGCTTTAATTGTATTAAGCGGAAACATTAATACACGTGTGGTATAGAAACAACCAGGTCCCTAGTTAACTCTAGTATACTAGTCCATTAGGCAATTGATGATCAAGGTTTCCTGATCATGAGAAAAATACGTATGTTGACAATGGGGTCATGTCATTGGGAGAATGATATGATGGACACACACCCACCAGAAGTGTTGCAATGTGATCCAGTCACATAGTTCAACATTGCGATAACTATAACGTAGTGACCAGATCCTTTGACCGTAATGATCATACGTAATTGCTATCTATGAGGATGCTTTGATTTGCAACCCACCGCCAGACTAAAATATGCTGGACCTAAATGTGTACTTTGGGTATTCCGAAATAGATATGTTGATGAGTATGCAAATATATCAAAGCGGGATTTGTCCATCCGAGTGAAGGATAGGTACTCTGGGCCCACTCGGTGATATTACATCATAAATATTGCAATCATGTGACTAGGTCGCGGGGTTGTAATATCACGGGAACGAGTAAACATGTGTGTCGATAACGAGGATGAACGAGGTATATTGGATATCGACGATCAAACCTCGGACAAGCAAAGTACCGCAGGACAAAGGGAACAGGCTTAACGTTAACGGATCCAACATCGATGAAGTTTCATTCAATGGAAGCGCAGGGGCTATCAAGGATTGTAACCAGGTCCAATTGATTAGTTATTGGTCAGAGAGTGTCTGATCATGTCTGTTGTTTCCCGGACCGTAGGGTGTCACACTTAAGGGCATTCGACGCATTAAGGATAGATTCGGGATCATTGCTGAAATAAGAGAGAACACCGGAATTGTTCCGGTGGAGTCCAGAAATGGTTCTAGAGATTTTGAATTGTTAAAAATTTATTAAATATGTTTTAGTATTTAATTAGTGAATTAAATATTAAAAATCTGATTTAAATAATTAAAAATGAATTAAAAGGCATGTGGGCCTCATAAGACCCATTAGGGGAAGAGGGAGTCTCCACCTTGGGCCAAGGCGCTGCTTGGTGTGCGAGGTGATGATAGTGATTTCTCGCCCTTCGTTGGTAAACCCCAATAGGAAGATGTGATGTAGCACAGCAGAAAATTTCCCTCAGTAAAGATACCAAGGTTTGTCTCCGGTAGGACTCCGGAGATGATAAGTAGGTGTCAGCGGCGCAACTGACGCGGACCTGCACACAGATGCAAATAACTTTATTCCCAACGAAGTTCAGAGAGGTTGTCAGTCTCTCCGGTCTTGTTGTTCACAAAGGATCAAACACAAGGGATAATGATAGCAACTGAAAGTAAAAGCAGAAAAGTAAATGAGTGTGGAAACAGTGATGAGGATATGGACCGGGATACGTGATGTTCACTAGTGATGTCTTTCTCCCAAAAGACGATAAAACTGCTATGTGAGGTGAACAAATTACAGAAGGGCAATTGACAGGATTATGAACGCACCGCAATGCTAACTATGCTACAAAAGAAAGGAAGAGGCGCAAAAGCATGGGCAGAACGCCAAAATAAGTAGACCGAAATCCAACTGCATCTACTACTAATCATCCACCTTGAGATATCTATCCAGAACATCTCGCTTGTATTAAGTTGCGAACCCCACCCAAAGTGTAAACCCAAAGCAACAGACAACTGCATTAAAAAGCACTTTGCATAAATAAGCAATCCTTGCAACTGCGGTTACAAGCACCGTTGTTTTCCCCCTTGTGGAAACAGCACATCCCCTAGACTCATGTTTCTGTCACTCAAGCGTGTCATCAGGGGACATGAACCCACAATCGAGCATAACGTTCCCTCTTGGGGTTACTACCTACTACTTGGCCAAAGCAATAAACAGCAACGGGGAACATGCAAGAATTACTTAAGAACAAAAATATAAAAGATAAGAACCAAATATATTACTCTATCACAATCTGAACATAATCTCATAATCCATCAGATCCCATCAAACTCAGCACAGCAACAGCAGAAAGATTACAAAAGTGCCTATATCATGTAGGGCAGATCACGAGGTCTAAACCATGAAGAACAAAGAGGGGAGGAGAACATCACATAGCTACTGATCACGGACCCATGGTCCAAAGGAAACTAGTCACGGCACATCCGGGAAGCATCCATGGTGGAGAGGAGACTCTCGGAGGTCGGCCCTCCCTCCGGCAGGGTGCCGGGAAGAGGTCTGCTGGTGCTCCCGATCTCGGAAGCGCGGCGGCGGCGGAACAGAGGCGAGATAGTGAAAAAGGGTTCTTCTCCTAAGGGTTTCTCGTCACGGAGAATATATAGCGGAAGGGGGGAAGCCAGGGGGGCCACCAGGGGTCCAGGCGGCCCCCTGGCGCGGCCAACCCCGGGGGCGCGCCACCAGGGCGCCTGGGCCCCTGGTGGTGGCCCTCTGGCCCCACTCAGGTTCTTCCGGAAGGTTCTTCTGCGCTGATTTTTTATCTGATTTGTCCCAAATTTTTGGAGCGATTTTTATATGGGGGAAAACTGAAATAGAAAATTAGCAGAAAACAGGAATTGGCACTGTGGTGCACTGAGTTAATAGGTTAGTCCAAATATGATCAAAAGTGTATGAAACTGTATCTAGATCATAGCAATATCACACAAAACATGCATGGAGCAAGGAGAAATTATAGATACATTTTGGACGTATCAGGCGCCAAGAGAAAGGGGCCCACCCCCCTTGGTGCGCCATCCACCTTCCCCTAGGGATTAGTCCCACATGGGAAGAGGAGGGAGGTTGCCCCGCTCCTTGGCCTATATAAGGAGGGGTAGGGCGCCCTTTTCCTTCATCAATTTTTGACACAAGTTCTCTTCTCTCTCTCTCTCTCTCTCTTTCTCCTGCCTTTGAGCGGACTCCCCTTGTTTGGAGTCTGCACTGAGTTGGGGGTTTCTCCACCATACGCACGCTGTCGTGCTGCTGGAATAGGGATCCAAAACCATCTTCTTTCCGCTGCTCTTCTGGTTCGGAGCCCGGAGGGACGTCGGGTACACCGTATGTGTGTAATCCCGCGAGGCGCTACACTTGTGGTTCTACTTCATCACCGTTGCCGTATCGCGAGGTCTTCATCGACAATGTTCCGATGGGGACACAATCCCGTCATCGGTCTACGAGGACCGGGTGGCTACTGGAGTCATCGTGGATCTTCACGGCATCGGGGATTGCCGATATGACTACATCAACCACGCTCACGCGGGAAGTTTCCCACTTAACGGACTACATACTGGTATGTGACCTATTTCCATCTGTTACTTGCAACGCCATAGCATTGGTCATGGGCTTGGGCATCGTAGGTTATGGAAAATTGTTGTTTTCTGCCTCGAACCCCAACAGTGGTATCAGAGCAAGGCTATGCGTAGATGTATTGTACGGATAGAACACATCTAGTATGTGGCATCAATTCTCCTATTGTTACCCTCCCAGGTGCTCGTTTAGCATTGCGGCAATGTTCTGATGAAGCGGCCTCGACCGACCTTACGCGTTTACGGGAGACTGTTTCACGCTTGACATATGGCTTGCACCATATAAGTGGCTTTGTGGTGTCTGTTTCTCTAACATTAGCGATGCGAAGACGTTTGCAACGGAGGGCCCCGGCAGGGGTGTAATTGACACAATTGTTGAGTTGTTGTGGTTGTATGTCCATAGGCATAGAAACGGTTATATCTCGAAAGCCCTAGCAGCCACGTAACACTTGCAAAAGATAAAGTAGAGGCGTCTAAACTTTAATTTGCAGGGGGGCATCATAGTTAGTATGATTTATATTGTTGCATCCTATTTTTCTAATATGTTAGATATACGATGGTAGCATTATAGGATGATCCCTCACTAATCCAACAAAGTGTCCTTCCTTAGTGAAGCACCATCTGGAAAGTTCTTCATTATGGAGGCATCACGTGTCACACGGGTGTCAAACATTTTTACGTTCACAAGAGATGGGTGGATCAAGCCTAGCATGTCCAGAAACATGGCCTTGCATACGCAGCATATAATCACTAAGGTTATTGTGGCGAGCCTGGCATATGCAGATATGGCCTCGGGACACAAGTATCGAAAGATCGAGCATGAGTCACATAGATGATGTCATTGGCATGATGGCCTACCTTGAGCATATATTGATGGTCGTGTCACACGGGGGAGGTATAGTTCTCAAGGATTGTGTAATCACTTAGAATAAACTATGAGGGATGTTTGTCTGAGTGGGAGTTCCAGAACTGTTTTAAAACATGAACTCCATATTATGAACTTAATCTTCATGTCTTAGCAAATATCATTGTAGATAATTTCATACCAAATGTTTATAACTATGGATCTTTTAGTGTGATGTAGAACTTAAGGTAAATGGGTCTTACTTCATTGATGAGTACCAACACCATTAGAGACATACTCATTAGTAATGACTTGCTAAACGTAATATGAGAACTGCTAGGATATACACATGATAACTCCGTGATTAAGGAATATGATGGTGGGTATCGTACTCACCGTCACTTATTAATGGTTGTCCAATACACCATACTCCTATTGGATATGTGCCCTAGAGAAAAATTAATAAAGATATTTGTCACATATCCGTTTTTTTCATAATACGTTTTACATTGTACTATAACGGTATTACTTGGAAATACTAATACAGGTGTAGTATAAAACATAGGTCCGTAGTTTAACTCGGGTAAACTATCTCATTGGGCAATTGATTGATCAAGCTTTCCTAATCATGGCGACACTTAAGTCCATTGACAATGAGGTTATGTCATTAGGGGAATGATGTGATGGACATACACCCACCTCAAGTATTGCAATGTGATCGAGTCACATAGTTCAGCGTTGCGATGACTTTGTAACGTATGGCTTAGTCCTTAGACCGTAATGATTATACGTAATTGTCATCTATGAGGAGACTTTGATTTGTATCCCACCGCCTGACTGAAATATGCTGCCCATAACGGTGCACTTTGGGTATTCCGAAATAGATGGTTGATGAGTATGTTAATAGATCAGAGCGGGATTTGTCAGTCCTTGTAACAGGACAGGTACTCTGGGCCCACTCGGTGATATTGCATCAATAGCTTGCAAGCAGGTGACTAGGTAACGGGAGATGCAATAGGCACGGACAAGTAAACTTGTTTGTTTTGAACGAGATGTGAAAATGGTATGTGGGATACCGACGATCAAACCTCAGACAAACAAAGTACCGTAGCACAAAGGGATTACGTCGTATCGTTAACGGTTTCCAAAATCGATTGAAGTTCATTCGATAGAAGCGCAGGGGCTGTCAAGGATTGTAACCAGGTCCAACTAACTAGTCATTGGTCAATGAGAAGATTCTCGACCATGTCTGCTGTTTCCCGGACCGTTAGGGTGTTACACTTAAGGGCAATCGATGCATAGGACAGTTTTGGGATCAATCAGTGAAATAGGAGAAATCACCGGAATAGTTCCGGAGGAGGACGGAAGTTGTTCCAGACATTTTGAATGGTTCAAAATAAAGTTTAATTTGTTTTAATAATGTTTTATTATTTAATTATCTGAATTAAATATTTAAACATATTAAAATAATTAAAAAAAAGGAAAAAAGGCTATATGGGCCTATGGGGCCCATTAGGGGAGGAGGGGGTTTTTCCCCCTTGGGCTTGGCGCCAAGGGAGGGGCCCTGTCACAACCCCAAGTTAGGTATGTGCTAGGATCAAGTGCTCCTTTGCATTCATGGTAAAAATTTCAAAAGAAATTGAAATGGGAGAGAAAAACCGCCCAGATGAATTAATTCAAATGGCCAGATAAAAAGTTGCTCCAAAAATTCCTTTTGCATTTTTGAAAAGTCTTATCAATGAGTGTGATCACATATAAAGTGATTTGGATTCAAACCCATGCTCATAGATTTTTCAAATAATCAAACAGGAGAATGGATTTAAATTTAAACCCCTATTTGAATTAAAGTTCAAAGTATTTGAATTTTAAAAGTGTTCAAATTTTATAAGTGGCTAGCTCTCTATTTTATGAGGCCATATAAAATAATTTGGGCATTTATAAAAATACCTAGCTATTTTATTTAGCTAGGTCAACCTATATGCAGAAATAAAAAAAGAAAAATAAAAAGAGCAGAGACACTTACCTAACGCCCAGGGGCGAGGCCCACCTTCCCCAGCCGGCCCAGCCCACCAGGGGGGGCAGGGTCGTCTTCTTCCTCCTGCCAGGAGGACTCCACCGACGACGGCGACGTGCACGTCTCTGTGACACGTCCTGCTTGCCCTCCCCCGTGCTTATCCCTGCGTCTGCAGCCGTCTTGAGGTCGTCCTCATCATTTCCCCCTGGAGCCGTCTCCCTCTTCTTCTTTTTTCTTCATCACCTCGCCAGAAGCGGACCGCAACCGGAGCACCGACGAGAGTTAGCGCGGCCACCGTGCCTCGTTTGATGCAGCGAGCTTTCTAGGAGGCTCCCCGGCGACGACCACTTCGCGAGGCGCCATCAATTTGTCCCGAGAGGCAACGGAGGCGACAAAATCTTCGACGAGCCTCCGCGGCAGCCGAGGACTCCGGCGACGAATCGAACCCCCTCCAGCTCCTCCCCGACGTCGCTAGCTCACCATCCTCACAGGGGTGAGCCTCCGCTTCGATTCCCCCTCCCCGTTCGTTCTCCCGTGTCGTGCGTCGCCTCACCGTCGAAGTCTGACTCCGGCCGCCGCACATGGTCATCGCCGACGAGGCCTGAAGCCTCCCCTTGATGGCCCAGTGACACCAGAGGACGCGGGTGAGCGAGAGGAACCCCCATGTGCTCTCCGTTGTCCTCCCCGTGGCCCCTAGCTGATTCCGGCGAGGGCGCCGCCATGGCCAGGCCACCGGCGTCAAGCCGCCGGTGGGTTAGCCTTAACCCCCCCCCCCCCCCAGAGTCGATGACAAGTGGGCCCAGGACCCTAACTAATTAGGGATTAGTTTAACAGAACAGTTTAATTAACCCCAGACACTGACAAGTTAGACCCACACGTCAGCCCCCCCCCCCACGTCACTGTGACGTCTTGCCTACACATTAAGTGAATTTCCAATTAAATTATAAATTAGAGAAAATTCCAAAAATTCCCAAAAATGTTTAAACTTTGAAATTCAATAACTAATTCATATTAACTCCAAATTGGGCAAATAATATGTCTAAAATTATCAGAAAAATACAAGGATTCTGAATATGGACTTTGTTTGTATGTTTGACCAATTTAAATTGGGTGAGCAGTGGCAAACCTCCATATGGCTTTAATTTGAATTCAAATTTGGATTGAATTTGCAAATGATTTTGCAACACACTTCTTTTAGATGGATTCATCCACACATCAGAGACTTTACCTCAACTATACAACATCACTTCATGCTCAACCTTTTCAAATGAACTTCCATGCATTCAAATGCATTTGAAATTCATCGATAAATCAAATGGAGTTTGAATTTGCATTTCAAATGCAATATACTCCTTTTAAATGGAATGCTCAACACATCAGTACCATGAACATCACCATTACAATCTTATTCATGTGATTGTGCATTGTACATTATGTTGATCCTATGATTGTCATGTTGCTGATAGAAGTGGAGCCGGAACCCGAGATCACCCCCTTCGTTGAAGACCCTATGACCGAACCTCGTCAGCAAGGCAAGCAAACCCCCATTGATCATGTCGATAAAATCCCAATTCCCTCTCACGTCTCGCTTATGCATTGTATAGGATGATTACCATGCTACGTTTCTACCGCATAGATGAACCCATTCCTTTGCATGACCTATCTTTTGTCACAGTAGTAAGCAAACCACAATCCTAGCAAATGTAGGAGTTGGTTGAGATCATGTGGCCCCTGCAACTGTTACTGCTTATTGCATGCTTAGTGGTACAATGAGGTTGCGTTTGATGTGAGTCGGGATGATAGTGAACATGGTGTTGATGAAAGTGGAACTGTGTTGATGAATCGACCCTAATACAAGGTGAACGATGAGAGGCTGTGTAGGAGTACACAGTGGGTTGTCTCGTTGAATACCGCCTTAAGTCCGAGTTCTTGTGTGGTGATCCAAGAAGAAGAGTACAACCACACATTGGGCTCACTGACCCCTCTCATCCTAGTACCTCACCCCGTTGGAAACCCAGAAGTCGCAGTAGTTCGGAGTTCTGGTAGGGCTGTGGCACGGTCTGCGAAGTGGATGAACGGCTTTTAAAGACCGGCTTGGGACCCTGCACACATCGTTTGAGGCTGTACTGAAACCTCGGCCAGACTACCCATACGGATCCCCCTCAGATAAGCGACTCTCTGGACTAGAATGGAGCTGTGGGCGAAATATTGTGGTGGCATCCTCGCTGTCACCTCTTGAACGGTGACACGCAAAAGGCGGTAACTGATGACACGTGTGTGTAGGGGTACACCCCTGCAGGGTTAACAAAACTATTCGAATAGCCGCGTCCTTGGTTAAGGACTGCTTGGAAAGCTTATCTTGATTATTAGACAACTTGAACTGGATACTTCTAAAGTACACCAAGATAAGTGTGAGTGCTATGGCGTACTTTCTCGTGGGGAAGTCAAGGAAGGCACCATAGTGGTGTAATTGGTTGGAGAAAGTATTGGACTCGTGTACGTTTCTTACCTCAAATCTGGTACTCGTAGTTCAGGACTAGCCAAGTCAAAGCTGGCACTTCTGCAAGTGAACCCCACCTCCCTTTACCTTGATACATGTGTATGAGTAGTATAGCTCCTACGTAAGTCTTGTTGAGTACGACTTTGTACTCACGTTTGCTTATTCTATGTTTTAGATGAACCCACCGACCCCGATGGTGGCTTCTACCTAAAGCTCGAAGAATGAAGACTCAGACCAAGACCAAGCTAGTGTAGTCCCATTCAGACGACTGTTCCCTCGTGGAAGGGCTTGTTTATAGATAAGGCTTCTCTAAGCCATTTGTTAAACTTGTCTGTACTCAGACCTACTTTGCTTCCGCATGTTTGATGTAATGTTGGATTACAGACTTGTGATCTCTGTGTGCACTCTGTAAGAGTTATCAATAAAGATGTATACTTTGTAGAGAATTGCAATGATACCTACTGTTCATACAAGGCATGTGTGCTGCGTGTATGTTTATAACATGCATGTCTTAGTATGGGTTTTCGAGACCTTAGTTGTGATCTAGCTGGCGGTCTTTTATACACCAAGTGGCCCTTAGATGTGCGCAGCTTGGGGCATCGCGATGCGATTGTTCGAGACTCTGTCTCGTGCACACTTTGATGTATGATCGAGCCCGCCCTAGACCCCGACTAAGTGATCGGGCTGGAGTAAGTCTATGTAAGGGTTATAATACAATCGATAGTATGGTTGAGGCGACTTGTCTATGAGTATGGGAGTTCACCACCCATATCAGTTAGACTTGTGTGCGGATGATGAGGACCCATCTCAGTGGATCATCCCGCCTGAATGGGATGCCCCTCAAGTTCGATGCTTTCCGAGAATGTTTTGTGCTTGGCCTTGTCTGCTTAGACAAGTGGGTATGGTTCTCGGCTCTCCATATGATTGTGTTGTAGCGAGGCTTGCATACGCTAACCCCGGGTCCCGACAGACTTGGTATCAGAGCAGGACTGACTGTAGGACTAGCAGCCTTGGCCGAAGTCGAGTCTAGCCTTCTATAGTTATATAGTTACTCTGGGTATATAAGGGAACAACGTAAGGCTTCTTTTTTCTCCTTACCCTCATCGTTCTGAGTTCTGAGTCACCCTCATCTAATTCTACGGGATGATAGGACTAGGCTCACCTCTGTCTGATTAGAACTTCTCTTTGTTTTCTTCCTTATAGTCGTAGGAAGGTTGTGTCCGGTTTCCTAACATTGTTGTAATGCTGATTTCTTACATCGTATGTAAGTGTTGTTTCTACATTGCAAGAAAAGACATTTCTTACAATTACAGCCGTTATGTTGCCCGAGTCATTCCAAGTTTCTTCATAATCTGATGCATTTGCAAAATCCTTCCCTCCTCTTCGGTTGTCCATTTTGAAGGACTTCTAGGTGGCATGCCCGACAGTTCCATAGAGTTTGATGTAGGTTTTCTTCTAGAAACCTATAGTGTTTCAATTGCAGTTCTTTCTCCCACTTTGGAAGTCTTCTAGCGAGAAGAACCACACTAACTATCATGTTGGGGTACTTTGCTACTCTGACATATCTGTTGTAGCCCCTAGTAAACCATGGTCATCCTCAGGAAAACCATCCAGTAACCAAACTCCTTAAACCTAGCCACCCGACAGATGTGTAGAGTTTATAGTGGATCTTGTGCCACGAACCGCACCAATTTCTAGGCGCCCATACAAAATGGCCCCATGTGAGTTAGCTGAGCTTAAAACCCAACTGGAAGCTTCGTTGGAAAAAGAGGCTTCATCCGCCCTAGCTCATCGCCGAGGGGTTGCCCCGTTCTGTTCGTAACGAAGAAAGATGAACAGAAAGGATGTGCGTAGATTATCGCCCGCTAAATCTAGTTACGATAAAGAACAAGTACCCACTGCCCAGGATCAATGATCTTTATGATCAACTCGCAGGATCCTCTGTCTTCTCCAAGATGGATTTGAGATTGGGTTATCATCAAATCAAAATCCGAAACAAGGACATTCGCAAAACGGCTTTTACTACTCGTTATGGTCTTTACGAGTACACCGTCATGTCCTTTGGTTTAACCAATGCCCCCGCCACTTTCTCACGCATGATGAATTCGATCTTCATGGAGTACCTAGATAAAATTTGTTGTAGTTTATCTCGATGACATTCTCATCTACTTGAAGAACGAAGAAGAACATGCCGAACACCTAAGGCTGGTATTGATGAAACTTAGAGAGCATCGCCTGTATGCTAAATTCTCCAAGTGTGAATTTCGGCTACCAGAAGTGACCTATTTAGGCCACGTGATTTCTGCAAAAGGCATTGCTGTGAATTCCGAGAGAGTTCACGCCGTCCTTGACTGGACTCCACCTGAATCGGTTAAGCAAGTTAGGAGTTTTCTTGGCTTAGCAAGCTATTTCCGCCGCTTCATCAAGAACTTTTCTAAAGTTGAAAAGCCTCTAACTGAACTCCTCAAGAAAGATAAGAAATTCCAATGGACCCCCAAGTGCGAGGAAAGCATTCAAGAGCTAAAAAGAAGATTGACTTCTGCACCCGTACTTGCGCCTCCAGACACCAAAAAGGATTTCGAGATCTATTGTGACGCCTCACGGCAAGGGTTAGGATGCATACTTATACAAGATAGACATGTGGTAGCTTATGCTTCATGACAGTTGCGGCCACATGAAGAGAACTATCCTACCCATGACCTTGAACTCGCTGCCGTAGTTCATGCCCTGACAACTTGGCGACATTACCTCCTTGGTAATCGTTGTGAGATCTATTCCGACCACCAAAGCCTCAAATACATATTCACCCAGCCAGATCTTAACCTCAGGCAGAGACGCTGGATAGAGTTGATAAAATATTATGACTTAGGAATTTCATACACCCCAGGCAAAGCCAATGTCATGGCTGATGCACTAAGTCATAAGTCGTATTGTAACAACCTCATGTTACAACAGTATCAACCACTTCTTCATGAGGAATTTCGAAAACTTAACCTCGAGATTGTTCCTCGTGGATCTCTTTTCAACTTGGTGGTGAAACCAACCCTTGAGGATCAAATCATAGTTGCCCAAAGGTGTGCACGAGGTGTTCGCCGGATCAAGGAGAACATTGCTAGCGGAGTTGCTAAATGTTTCTCCACAGATAGCAAGGGAACGGTATTCTTTGGAAATCGTTTGGTAGTACCTAAGAATAGAGAGCTAAGGCAACTCATCCTCAAAGAAGCCCATGACACACCCCTCTCGATTCATCCCAGTAGCACAAAAATGTACCGAGAGCTACGCCAGAGATTTTGGTGGACTAGGATGAAGAGAGACATTGCTCAATTTGTTGCCAAATGTGATGTTTGTCGTCGCATTAAGGCAGAACACCAAAGACCTTCTTGTACACTTCAACCTTTTCCTATTCCAGAGTGGAAATGGGACAAAGTCGGTATGGACTTCATCACCGGCTTTCCAAAAACCTAGAAAGGAAATAATGCCATCTTCGTTGTCATAGATAGGCTTTCCAAAGTTGCTCACTTCATTCCAGTTCGCGAGTCTATAATTGCTAGCCAGTTAGCGGACTTGTACGTCTCTAGAATTGTATCCCTTCACGGTGCTCCTTTGGAAATCAATTCTGATCGTGGTATCCTTTTCACCTCTAGATTTTGGGAACGCTTTTAGAATGCTATGGGAACTCATCTCTCCTTTAGTACAGCTTTCCATCCTCAGTCTAGCGGTCAAGTCGAAAGGGTTAACCAAATTCTTGAAGACATGCTCAGAGCTTGTGTTATATCATTCGGAAAGAATTGGGAGAAGTCTCTTCCATTTGCCGAATTTGCTTATAACAATAGCTTCCAATCTAGTCTGAACATGGCTCCTTTTGAACTCCTTTATGGACGACGATGTCGAACACCCCTAAACTGGTCAGAAACCGGTGAAAGACAATTCTTTGGACCGGATATGATCAAGGAAGAAGAAGAGCAAGTTCGCATTGTTCGTGATCAATTGAAAGCAGCCCAGTCTCGTCAGAAAAGTTACTATGATCGTCATCATAGGCAAGAGAGCTACAATCTGGATGAGAAGGCTTACCTTCGGGTTACTCCTCTGAAGGGAACCCAACGTTTCGGTATCAAAGGCAAGTTGGCCCCACGTTACATCGGACCTTTCCGCATTCTTGCTAAATGTGGAGAAGTTGCCTACCAACTTGAACTGCCCCCGCACCTTTCCCGAGTACATGATGTATTCCATGTGTCCCAACTCAGGCGTTCCTTCAAGGACCCCATCCGCGAAGTCGACCATGAAACGCTTGATCTACAAGATGGCCTTTCTTATCGAGAATACCCCGTTCGTATTCTTGATTCAGCAGAGCGTGTCACTCGTCGTCAGAAGATTAGGTTTCTGAAAGTGCAATGGTCACACCACTCTGAGAAAGAAGCCACGTGGGAAAGAGAAGACCGTCTCCGTGCTGAGTACCCCTCCTTCCTCCCGCAGACTTCTGAATCTCGGGACGAGATTCTTTTGAGTGGGGGTGAGTTGTCACAACCCCAAGTTAGGTATGTGCTAGGATCAAGTGCTCCTTTGCATTCATGTTAAAAATTTCAAAAGAAATTGAAATGGGAGAGAAAAACCCCCCAGATGAATTAATTCAAATGGCCAGATAAAAAGTTGCTCCAAAAATTCCTTTTGCATTTTTGAAAAGTATTATAAATGAGTGTGATCACATATAAAGTGATTTGGATTCAAACCCATGCTCATAGATTTTTCAAATATTCAAACAGGAGCATGGATTTAAATTTAAACCCCTATTTGAATTAAAGTTCAAAGTATTTGAATTTTAAAAGTGTTCAAATTTTATAAGTGGCTAGCTCTCTATTTTATGAGGCCATATAAAATAATTTGGGCATTTATAAAAATACCTATCTATTTTATTTAGCTAGGTCAACCTATATGCAGAAATAAAAAAATAAAAAGAAAAAGAGCAGAGACACTTACCTAAAGCCCAGGGGCGAGGCCCACCTTCCCCAGCCGGCCCAGCCCAAAAGGGGGGCAGTGTCGTCTTCTTCCTCCTGCCAGGAGGACTCCACCGATGGAGGCGACGTGCACGTCTCTGTGCCACGTCCTGCTTGCCCTCCCCCGTGCTTATCCCTGCGTCTGCAGCCGTCTTGAGGCCGTCCTCATCCTTTCCCCCTGGAGCCGTCTCCCTCTTCTTCTTCTTTCTTCGTCACCTCGCAAGAAGCGGACCGCAGCCGGAGCACCGACGAGAGTTAGCGCGGCCACCGTGCCCCGTTCGATGCAGCGAGCTGTCTAGGAGGCTCCCCGGCGACGACCACTTCGCGAGGCGCCATCAATTTGTCCCGAGAGGAAACGGAGGCGACGAAATCTTCGACGAGCCGCCGGGGCATCCGAGGACTCCGGCGACGAATCGAACCCCCTCCAGCTCCTCCCCGACGTCGCCGAGCTCACCATCGTCACAGGGGTGAGCCTCCGCTTCCATTCCCCCTCCCTGTTCGTTCTCCCGTGTCGTGCGTCGCCTCGCCATCGAAGTCCGACTCCGTCCGCCGCGCATGGTCATCGCCGACGAGGCCTGAAGCCTCCCCTTGATACCCCAGTGGCACCAGAGGACGCGGGCGAGCGAAAGGAACCCCCCCTGTGCACTCTGTTGTCCTCCCCGTGGCCCCTAGCTGATTCCGGCGAGGGCGCCGCCGTGGCCAGGCCACCGGCGTCAAGCCGTCGGTGGGTTAGCCTTAACCCCCCCCCCCCCCAGAGTCGATGACAAGTGGGCCCAGGACCCTAACTAATTAGGGATTAGTTTAAGAGAACAGTTTAACTAACCCCAGACACTGACAAGTTGGACCCACACGTCAGCCCCCACCCCCACACGTCACTGTGACGTCATGCCTACGCATTAAGTGAATTTCCAATTAAATAATAAATCAGAGAAAATTCCAGAAAATGCTTTAAACTTTGAAATTCAATAACTAATTCATATTAACTCCAAATTGGGCAAATAATATGTCTAAAATTATCAGAAAAATACAAGGATTCTGAATATGGACTATGTTTGTATGTTTGACCAATTTAAATTGGGTGAGCAGTGGCAAACATCCATATGGCTTTAATTTGAATTCAAATTTGGATTGAATTTGCAAATGATTTTGCAACGCACTTCTTTTAGATGGATTCATCCACACATCAGAGACTTTACCTCAACTATACAACATCACTTCATGCTCAACCTTTTCAAATGAACTTCCATGCATTCAAATGCATTTGAAATTCATCGATAAATCAAATGGAGTTTGAATTTGCATTTCAAATGCAATATACTCCTTTTAAATGGAATGCTCAACACATCAGTACCATGAACATCACCATTACAATCTTATTCATGTGATTGTGCATTGTACATTATGTTGATCCTATGATTGTCATGTTGCTGATAGAAGTGGAGCCGGAACCCGAGATCACCCCCTTCGTTGAAGACCCTATGACCGAACCTCGTCAGCAAGGCAAGCAAACCCCCATTGATCATGTCGATAAAATCTCAACTCCCTCTCATGTCTCTCTTATGCATTGTATAGGATGATTACCATGCTACGTTTCTACCGCATAGATGAACCCATTCCTTTGCATGACCTATCTTTTGTCACAGTAGTAAGCAAACCACAATCCTAGCAAATGTAGGAGTTGATTGAGATCATGTGGCCCCCGCAACTGTTACTGCTTATTGCATGCTTAGTGGTACAATGAGGTTGCTTTTGATGTGAGTCGGGATGATAGTGAACATGGTGTTGATGAAAGTGGAATTGTGTTGGTGAATCCACCCTAATACAAGGTGAACGATGAGAGGCTATGTAGGAGTACACAGTGGGTTATCTCGTTGAACACTGCCTTAAGTCCGAGTTCTCGTGTGGTGCTCCAAGAAGAAGAGTACAACCACACATTGGGCTCACTAACCCCTCTCATCCTAGTACCTCACCCCGTTGGAAACCCAGATATCGCAGTAGTTCGGAGTTCTGGTAGGGCTGTGGCACGGTCTGCGAAGTGGATGAACGGCTTTTCAAGACTTGCTTGGGACCCTGCACACATCGTTTGAGGCTGTACTGGAACCTCGGCCGGACTTCCATACGGATCCCCCTCAGATAGGCGACTCTCTGGACTAGAACGGAGCTATGGGCGAAGTGTTGTGGTGGCATCCTCGCTGTCACCTCTTGAACGGTGACACGCAAAAGGTGGTAACTGATGAAACGTGTGTGTAGCGGTACACCCCTGCAGGGTTAAAAATCTATTCGAATAGCCGCGTCCGCGGTTAAGGACTGCTTGGAAAGCTTAGCTTGATTATTAGACAACTTGAACTAGATACTTCTAAAATACACCAAGATAAGTGTGAGTGCTTTGGCGTGCTTTCTCGTGGGGAAGTCGAGGAAGGCACCATAGTGGTGTAATGGTTGGATAAAGTAATGGACTCGTGTACGTTTCTTACCTCAAATCTGGTACTCGTAGTTCAGGACTAGCCAAGTCAAAGCTGGCACTTCTGCAAGTGAACCCCACCTCCCTTTACCTTGATACATGTGCATGAGTAGTATAGCTCCTACGTAAGTCTTGCTGAGTACGACTTTGTACTCACGTTTGCTTATTCTATGTTTTAGATGAACCCACCGACCCCGATGGTGGCTTCTACCTGAAGCTCGAAGAATGAAGACTCAGACCAAGACCAAGCTAGTGTAGTCCCAGTCAGACGACTGTTCCCTCGTGGAAGGGCTTGTTTATAAATAAGGCTTCTCTAAGACATTTGTTAAACTTGTCTGTACTCAGACCTACTTTGCTTCCGCATGTTTGATGTAATGTTGGATCACAGACTTGTGATCTCCGTGTGCACTCTGTAAGATTTATCAATAAAGTTGTATACTTTGTAGAGAATTGCAATGATACCTACTGTTCATACAAGGCATGTGTGTTGCGTGTATGTTTATAACATCCATGTCTTAGTATGGGTTTTCGAGACCTTATTTGTGATCTGGCTGGCGGTCTTTTATACACCAAGTGGCCCTTAGATGTGCGCAGCTTGGGGCATCGCGATGCGATTGTTCGAGACTCTGTCTCGTGCACACTTTGATGTATGATCGAGCCCGCCCTAGACCCCGACTAAGTGATCGGGATGGAGTAAGTCTATGTAAGGGTTATAATACAATCGATAGTATGGTTGAGGCGACTTGTCTATGAGTATGGGAGTTCACCACCCATATCAGTTAGACTTGTGTGCGGACGATGAGGACCCATCTCAGTGGATCATCCGGCCTGAATGGGATGCCCCTCACGTTCGATGCTTTCCGAGAACGTTCTATTCTTTGCCTTGTCTGCTTAGACAAGTGGGTACGGTTCTCGGCTCTTCATATGATTGTGTTGTAGCGAGGCTTGCATACGCTAACCCCGGGTCCCGACAGGCCCATCCCCCCTAGGCTGGCGCACTCCCCCCCCCCCTTGGGAGTTTAGTCCCACATGGGGGAGGGGAGGAGGATGGCACCCCCCCCCCTTGGCCTATATAAAGGAGGGGTACACCCCCCTTTTTCCAACACACAATTATTCCTCTCTCTCTCTCCTTCTCCTTCCTGGAAGTGGACTCCCCTTGTTTGGAGTCTGCACCTGGACTGGAGTTCTCCACCATAAGGCAGGCCGTCGCTCTGCTGGAGTCGGGATCCGAATCCGTCTTTCTTCCGCTGCTCGCCTGGTTCGGGGCCCGGGAGGAGCATCGATTGTATCGTACGTGTATAATCTCTTTGAGGCACTACACCTGTGGTGCTACTTCATCGCTGGAGGTCAACCGGGAGTCATCCTCTCCGGTGGTCTACTACACGACAGGGAGGTCGTAGTTCCGAGTCTACGCCAGCCACGTTCGCAAGAACGTTTCCCTCTTTCGGTCTTCAAAGGTACGAACACCGATTCCCTCCGTTACTTTACATCGCCATATCATAGATCTTGGGTTCGGGTATCGTAGGTATGAAAAACTTGTGTTTTCTGCCCCGTATCCCGTACAGGTAGAACACATCTAGGATGTGGGCATCGAATCTTCATACGTTACCCTCCCACGTGTACTCATTTAGCGTTGCGGCAATGTTTGATGAAGCGGCCCCCGACCGACCTTACGTGTTTACGCAAGACTGGTTCCACGCTTGACATATGGCTTGTACCATATAAAGTGGCTGGGGTGTCTGTCTCTCTGCATTAGCGATGCGAAGATGTTTGCAACGGAGGGCCCCGTCAGGGGTGTAATAGAGACGGATGGGAGACGGTGTTGTGGCATGTTTTCGCAGGATAGGAACGGTTCTCTCTCTCGAAACCCCTAGCAGCCACGTAAAACTTGCACAAGCTAAAGTAGAAAGGCGTTTGACTTTGCTTTGCATGAAGGGGGATCATAGTTTGTATGATTTACAGTTTTACTTCTTGTTTATGCTAGTATGCTAGATATGACGACGGTAGCACAAATAGGACCATATCTCACAATACCAACATTGTGCTCTCCCTTGGTGGGCACCGGCTGGAAGGTTCTCCCATATGGACGACATTCCGTACATACCGGGTGTCACACATATTAAATGGCGTTCGCATGAGGTTGGGTTCAGCAAGCCTGGCATATGAAGATATGGCCTTGCTGAACAGCTAACATCAAGGTTCGATTGGCAGACTTGAAGTATGTAGTTTCGGGCCTGGAACACGGTAGATCGAAAGATTGAGCACGAGTCACATACCTGATGTGATTGGCTTAGAGGCCTACCTGGGTCGCACACTGATGGCCGTGACGATCGGGGGAGGTATGGGGTCTGGGATTGTGAAATCACTTAGTTAAATTGAGAGGTGTTTATCTAAGTGGGAGCTTTTCTAGAATTTTAAAGATTAAATTGGAAACTCCACATTATGAACAAAAGTCTTAATATGTATCCTTGTGAATCAAACTTTGTAGATGGCAGCGCCACGCCCCTCGTTCAACTTAGGATCGTTCCTAGAGAAAGACAAACTAAAAACTGATGGGTCAAACTTCACCAACTGGTTCCGCACCCTGAGGATTCTCCTTGTTCCCCTCAAAATGGCATACGTACTAGAGGGCGCTTTAGGTGACGCACCAGCAGATGATGCCAGTCAGGATGAGAAGAATGTCTATCTCTCCAAGACTGATGGTTACAACCTTGTACAGAGTGGCATGCTCTACTCCATAGAGGCTGAGCTGCAGAAACGCTTTGAGAGGATGGGTGCATATGATATTATCACCGACCTCAAGGAGGTCTTTGCACCTCAAGCCAGGGCTGAACGGTATGAGGCTTCTGAAGCCTTCTTCTCAGCAAAGATGGACGAGCATGGCAGCGTGAGTGAGCACGTGGTCAAGGTGACTGGCTACGTTCAACGCTTGAATGCGATGGAATGTCAGATTCCATATGAACTTGCTGTTGATAGGGTGTTGCAGTCGCTTCCCCCTAGCTACAAAGGCTTTGTGCTGAACTACAACATGCAGGGGATGACCAAAACCCCTTCTGAGTTGTTCGCCATGCTGAAGAGTCTTGAGGTTGAGATCAAGAAGGAGCACGTTGTCTTCATGGTCAACAAGACCACTGAGGTTAAGAAGTCAAGAAGGCGGGAGAAGGCTAAGAGAGGTGGCCCCAAAAGGGATAGCAAGTCAGTTGTCGTTCCTCCCAAGGCACCTAAGCCCAAACCCGGAGTTGAGTGCTTCTACTGCAAGGGTGAAGTTTACTGGAAACGCAACTGCCCCAAGTACCTAAAGGACAAGAAGGCTGGCAAGGTCGCCAAGAGAGACGAAGGTATATTTGATATACATATTGTTGATCTTTTCTTGACAAGCGCTGGGAACACATCCTGGATACTTGATACAGGATCTGTCGCTCATATTCTAATTCCATTGAGGGACTAAGGAATAAGAGACGCTTGTTGAAAGATGAAGTAACGATGCTCGTGGGGAATGGCTGTCAAATTGATGTGTTGGCGGTCGGCAAGAAGCATCTTAGTCTCCCTTCGGGATTAGTTTTGGTTCTGAATAAATGCTACTATGTACTCGCATTGAGTGTGAACATCGTTAGTGGCTCTTGCTTGAAGCGAGACCACTATTCTTTTAAGTCTGATACAATTGGTTGTTCGATTTATAAGGATGGAGTATTTTATGATCACGTGATGGCTTCTCGCCCTTCATTGGTTACCCCAAGTGGAAGGTTTGAGATGTAGTGCAGCAGCAGTTTTCCCTCGGTGAAGATACCAAGGTTTGTCTCCAGTAGGACTCCAGAGATGATAACTAGGTGTCAGCGGCGCAACTGACGTGGACCTGCACAAAGACACAGATAACTTTGTTCCCAACGAAGTTCAGAGAGGTTGTCAATCTCTCCGGTCTTGTTGTTCACAAAGGATAAAACGCAAGGGATAATGATAGAAAGTAAAAGCAGTAAAGTAAATATAGCTTGGAAATAATAATGAGGATATGGACCGGGATACGTGATGTTCACTAGTGATGTCTCTCTCCCAAAAGACGATAAAACTGCTATGCGAGGTAAACAAATTACAGAAGGGAAATTGACAGGATTGTGAACGCACCACAATGCTAACTATGCTACAAAAAAAAGGAAGAGGCTCAAAAGCACGGGCAGAACGCCAAAATAAGTAGACCGAAATCCATTTGCATCTACTACTAATCATCCACCTTGAGATATCTATCCAGAACATCTCGCTGGTATTAAGTTGCGAGCCCCACCCAAAGTGTAAACCCAAAGCAACAGACAACTGCAATAAAAAGATCTTTTCGTAAAGTAAACAATCCTTGTAACCGCGGTTACAAGCACCGTTGTTTTCCCCCTTGTGGCAACAGCACATCCCCTAGACTCATGTTTCTGTCACTCAAGCGTGTCATCGGGGGGGGGGGGGCATGAACCCACAATCTAGCACAACGTTCCCTCTTGGAGTCACTACCTACTACTTGGCCAAAGCAATAAACAGCAATGGCGAACATGCAAGAATTACTTAGGAACAAAAATATAAGAGATAAAAACCAAATATATTACTCTATCACAATCTGAACATAATCTCATAATCCATCAGATCCCTCCAACTCAGCATAGCAACAGCAGAAATATTACAAAGGTGCCTCGATCATGTAGGGCAGCTCACGAGGTCTAAACAATGAAGATCCAAGAGGGCAGGAGAACATCACATAGCTACTGATCACGGACCCATGGTCCAAGGAAAACTACTCACGAGACATCCGGGGAGAATCCATGGTGGAGAGGAGACTCCCGGAGGTCAATCCTCCCTCCGGCAGGGTGCCGGGAAGAGGTCTTCTGGTGCTCTTGATCTTCGGAAGCGCGGCGGCGGCGGAACAGAGGCGAGTTTGCGGAATAGGTTTCCTCTTTTGGAGTTTCCCCGTGACGGAGAATAAATAGGCGAAAGGGGGCAGTCAGAGGTGGACCAGGGGCCCCAGGCGCCCCCCTGGCGCGGCCAGGGGTGGGGCCGCGCCGGGTGGCCGCCTGGGCCCCCTGGCTCCCCTCTGGCCCCTCCCGGGCTCTTCTCGAAGCTTCATGTACGCTGATTTTTCCTGTATTTTTCCCGGAATTTTTCTGGCACTTTTTATATGGGGGAAAACTGAAATAGAAAAACAGCAGAAAACAGGAACTGGCACTGGGGTGCACTGAGTTGATAGGTTAGTCCAAATATGATCAAAAGTGTATGAAAGTGTATCTAGATCATAGCAATATCACACAAAACATGCATGGAGCAAGCAGAAATTATAGATACGTTTTGGACGTATCAACATCCCCAAGCTTAATTCCTTCTCGTCCTCGAGTAGGTAAATGATAACAACATAATTTCTGTGGTGACATGCTAGCAACCATAAAAGAACTTTGAAAAGTAAAGCAATCAAGGCTAGAGATTCAATTCAAGTCATAACATGCAAGAGTCTATATTAACATTGAAACAAGTAACAAAAGAACAATAGGTGCAAGAGCTCTCACTGTCCGTGACTCGAATGTCTCCAAATGGTGTTTTCATGCAAGAAGGGGGATAGGGAATACGAGAAAAAGTAATTTTTGTGTTGAGAACTCAATCTACTAAAGTTTCACACTTGGTCTTCTTTGGAATCTTATCTTGACTCGTCCCCAGACCACTAGCCAGGTACAAGTCAATTTGATCCACTCCTTTTCGATATTTTGAGCACTCATGCAATGGATGAGCGTAAGCACGAGAGTTGACACTTAAGATGGCAAAGAGAGAATTATGGTGGAGGAGGAAGACAAAAAGGATGAGAAAGGCTCACATCAATGAGGACAATCATAGGCAAGGGATGCCAAATGATAGATATGATGTGAGGAGTAGGGATTGTCATGCAACGGATGCACATACGAGCTAAGAAGCTCTCCAAAGGAACTAGTGGGGGTGCATCTAACTTGCTCGCTCATGAAGACCTAGAGCTCGTTTGAGGAGGCTCATCCTTGGAATATGCAAGCCAAGTTCTATAGTGTGAAGGTCCCCACATAGCTATATGCATAATGATCATCTCTATGGAGTACAAGGATATAAAGGGAGTACTAGTGTGGATCTCTCAAAAGGATAGTAGTGTTGCCCCTTTCTCTCTTTTTTTTCTTTTTCTCTTTTTTCTATTTTTTTGTATTTTTTTGTGGCCTCAATGGCTCTTTCTATATAACTCTCATTTGTCCTCTTTGGGATCTTTTAATGTGGCCACTTTGGGATCTTTTCCTCACTTAAGGGCAACACTCTATTTTACAAGAAGATAAAGGAGATCTTTCACACTTTACAAGGTACTCAAAACATAAAGAAGATGTAACTAGCATGAAGTATGCAATGTATGTCGCTGCCAGTGTAGCAAGAACATGTATGACATGAAGATCAAGTCATGAAGAGGTGGAAGTTGCATGGCAATATAACTCGGAAAGGCTATGGAAATGCCTCGATAGGTAGGTATGGTGACTTTTTTGAGGGAAGATATACGGAGGCTTATGATGACAGAGCGTATCATGCCAAGGGTTTGGATGTATAGGCGAAGGTGGACACCAACTCTCGGAGTGAGAAGAAGGCAATGCACGGTACGAGAGAGGCTAGCAAAATATGGGAAGGTGGAAGTGTCAACTTTCAATACTTACATTAGTCCGAAGAACTCATGCACTTATTATAGGTAACTCTCAATCTAATCAGGAGGTTCACAAAGAGACAAGTACCCCGAGGAGGAGTGTATGGGGATTAGGTTATCCTTGCGCATCCTCGACTCATGGTACGTGAGTGTTCTCATATATTCGACTCCTCAGAAGAGTAGTGATCCATCTAGTAGCTAGAGTTCTCAACTAGTTTTGTAGGTTTTGAAAATACACACGGATTGTCCAAAATACGACACCTATCACTAATAGGAAAGAGCTCTTGACACCAAAAGTTCAAACATTACTCACATCAATATCTCAAAACTATTGCAAGTTACTACTAAAATTAAATAGCAACCTCAATTACCTACTTTCAAAACAAGACATAACTCAGTGCAACAACCAACTCTCTTTAACAAGATAAACATGAAAACTAAAAAGAGTTCCAGCAACAAACTAAACAAAATCCAAGGCTCTTGCTAAAGAAAAACTAAGACTAAAACTAAACATGGCAGTAGCTATGAAAAGATAAAGAACACACAACAACAAAAAGATAAGCAGGAAAAATCTTATGATGTGTTCTAGATTATGAAAGAGGAGCGTGTTTCTCTCCCACACAAAGTAAGACGGGATCTAACTTGTTATGAACAGCAAGAAAAGTTGTAAGGCCCGATATGCGGTACTGTTCCAGATCTAGATGTTTCCATCCAGATCCGGGGACGAAGCACATATCGGTCCCACCGCGACATATGACATAGCCATATGCCCCGGATTTCCAACATGATATCACAACATTACAGATACAGGATACAACATCTCATACAATCGGCATACAACTGCCTTAATACAATAAAAGAGCGGAAGATACACGTCTGAGTACAGACTACAATCAAATGCCTACTGGCAAAGAGAAAATATCGATCCCATAACCACACGGGTCCAGGCCCTCCGTCGGGATCCGCCTAACTAGTCATCGTCGAGTCTCCACGTGAAACGTCGATCACCATACCTGTTGTCGATCAAAAACCCTGAAAAGAGTTTGGGGGTAGTATCATGAGTACAGAGTTACTCAGTATCCGACTGTAGTGGTCATCTGACCCAGCAAGGACTTCATCACTCGTCATTCTAGGACAACTAGTAGTTTCCGGTAAGGAAGGGGTAAGTGGTGAGGTTGCTGCCGCACTAGCATTTATGAAGTGGCTTATGATCTAGAGAGTAAAATAAGAAGCCAAGCAATCGATGAGGAATCGCCTCCAACAAGTCTTGCTATCAACTACTTACGCAAACATAACACCTATCCTATCCTTGTCCTCCTCTTCGCATCCCGACGAAGAAGAAGCAGTCAAGGCACACACACACTATGATCAAGTTATATTAGGATTATCTCAAAGGAGTAGGTCTCAAGTCGTCCATAACCGTGGACACGGCTTCTCGAAAAGATTTAACCCTGCAGGGGTGTACCAACTGCCCATTACAAGGCTCCGCACGCACGCCCATCTCTCTCAGTTGCTACCCATCACAGGCAACCATTTTATGATTTAGTTCCAAGAGATCCGAAACGACAAGTCCGTCTAGCTAACAATGAACAAATCCGGGTGGCCCCCGGTGAGTCGACATCCAACTCAAAAGCCGGCCGCGCTCTCGAATCGGCCTCTACCGTCTGGATGAGGTCAGGTTAGTTGCCCAAATAGATGTGGACAACCCCCTAGCTCCCTGGGGTGGACCAACAAGAGAAACCATGTCTCCGCTGGCCCGGGTTGTTTGAAAACTACTGGCGTACGACCAGCACACACACGGTTTCAAAAGGTAAAATCAGCTCGGGCCACCACTAGAAATTCTTGACGCTAGATAGGTAAGAAAAGGGGACCCCATAAAATCCCACACGCGGTTAGGCACGCTCAGTCTTAAAACCAATACCCGGAACTCGGGTCCTAGGTGACTCGAATGGAACAAAGCGTCGGGGCGGGATAGCCTAGACCTTCCATCCTTCGTCGAATATAGTCAACATTATAATAATCATATCATCAGCAACAATATAATAATGTGATATCCCAACCCAAAGAGTAATAGGGTAACATCGTAGCATCCTAAGCATGCATACTAAGCAGGGGCTGAGCAACGAGCAATAGTAACATAGCAGTACAAGGTTTGCTGGGAAGGGACATGGTTGTATCGGTTTGAAAGAGGCTGTAAACATGTGGTAGGATCAAACATCGAACCTAGCCTAGACTAGCATGCAAACCGCTGGTTGAAATAGAATGGATCATAAGTAATGTATAGTCCTTGCCTGTTGATAAGTCGGGTTCCGAAGGTGTAGTGGATCGCAAGCTCGCATCGTCTCCGAGAGGTGCCCGCGGGAGCACACAAGAAGTAAACACTGGAAAGCAATCAAAGGTGCACCACTATTACTACGGCGCAATACAAGATTAAAGAGACAACACAAGACACGGAAACGCGATACGGATCTATCGTCGAGAACGGTTACTAACAGTTTAAGTGGGGTATCGGTCACACACGACGAATAACGCACGTTTACGGTGGTTCAAGTTTCTTAGCTACAGGTGATCAACCAACGGTTATTAACATGGCAACTCAATCAAGCATGGCATAGCACACCAACATGTCAAGAGGTGAAGCACAAAGTAAACTATCTATGCTAGTAAATTTAAGTGAGGCACAACCTAAACATGGCATAACACTAAGTGCCGCACGACAATTAAAGGATTTGGTACTGTTCTTCCCTAAACCATATTTTAGGTTGGTTAACAACAGCAAAAAATATCATAAATACAAAGTACACGAAAAACTAATCAAGTTACATATAAAGAACACTCCAAACGGAGTTACGGTTAAAAAGATACAAGCAAAACAAGTTACGGGCACAAACTGCCAACTCCACGAAGCACACTTTAGAGAAATGCATAAACAGGTTAATGAATGCAAACATGCTCACAGATGACATGGAACTAAAGTAGACATGACAGGGAAGGCATGGCAAAAATAATCATGCAAATAGGCATCATATCTCAAAAGATATTAAGCAAACAACATGGCATCGCAAAGTAACAGACTTAGTGAAAAACAGAGGTGGCTGTCAAAAACAGCAGCATAGCAACTTTGGAGCTAAATATCTATATGACCAGGAATGCTAACATGAAGATACAATACATGTAATGAAATTAGACATGATTCTTAACAATATTCAATTGGAATCACTCAATTCCGATAAACGGTCGCGACACACTCGTCGACCGAAGTTGCAACAAAATAACAGTTTTCAGCACAGCAGCACATTAACATCAGGATCACCACTTTGGAGCAAGATTTAATATAGCTAGAGCACCCATACATGACAAGTTAAAGCATGGAATTGAAGTACACATGATGCTTAACACATAGGAGAAAGAATCAATGAAATAGGCCTCATGGATGAGTCACAATCATCATGCAAAGTTGCAACAAAAATATAACAGCAGCACTTAACAGGAAAAGTAGCAGTTTAACGGCCTGATGCCCACTTTAGCACACAATTACACAATCAATATGAGCTCAAATGCAAAAACTTTCTACATACGAATTCTAGAGCACGCAAAACTGAGCAACTTTCATTTTGGGGGCGCGTTCATCGGAGCTACGGTTTGCTTTCTATCATCAATGCGGAATCGAATCAGCAGCTGAATTACTCCAGACTTAGCAAAAATTTGAGGTCCTGGACACAATAAAAAAACAGGGGGCTTGGGCTTCTCACCCTGGGCCGAGGCCCACTGCAGCAGAGGGGAGGCCGGCTTGGCTAGTTGTGGGCCGTGGAGGGCGAGTGGGCCGGGGAGGCGCGGCTGGGATGGCGGCCCACCTGGCTGCCCAAGCCAGCCCGCAGGGGCGCTGGAGGTCGCGCTCGTCCCCGACGTGGGAAGCAGGCGGCGGCGGCTTGCCCGGCTCGCCGGCCGGCTTGCCGCGTGAGGGCTAGGGAGGGGCGCAGCGGCCTGGAGGCTACCGGATCCGGCCGGATCCGGCTGGCGGCGGCCACCAAGCTCGGGCGGCGCCGGCTTCGTGCACAGGCGGCGGCAGCCAAGCTCCTGGCCATGGCGCGGGACCTGCGGGAAGAAAGGAGCGGCGGGGTGAGCGGGAGGAGAAGGGGAAGGAGAGAGGGAAGAGAGGGAGGAGAAGGAGAGGAGGGGAGCCGGCGGCTGCGGCCTGCTGTCCGGAGGCGAGAGGCGGCGGTGAGGAGCTCCACGGGCATGGAGAGAGAGAGGAGAGAGGATGGAGGCTAGACGCGATCCGGGCCGTCGGATCTCCGGATCTGACGGTCCAGAACTCATTGGGCAAAATGCAAAAATTGGGCTATTGTGAGGGGGGTGGCTGCAACTTTTGTGCTAGGGAAACCCTAGAAATGGGTGGGAGTGTGGTGGTCTTTATATAGCCCCGGTGGCTGGTAGTTTGCAAAAACATCCCCGGTTTTTCTCTCGCGTGCGCGGTGCTCACGTTACTGACCGCCGGGGGTCCGCAGTACCTCCGATTCGGGTAAACCTTCGAACTGCGCGATCAGCGAGTCGAGCCGGCGGCGTTCACCTCGCGCTGGAACCGTTCCGAAAACACTTTCCGGCGCGCTATAAAAATAACCCGTTTAATTATTAAACAGGATTTTCGTTCCGTTGGCTGCGGCTGGTCTCGTGCGGTTTTCGCGACGGTGATCGGGTGAAACCCGGTGTCGCAAAGGTCGAGTGTCAGGGTGGCAAGGGTCGGTCTCCGTCCGGTACGAGATAAGAGGGGGGGAAATAATCGCCGATCGATAAATCGGGGATGCAAACACCGCAAAAAAACCAGACAATCAAACAATCCACACCGAAAACAAATTTTTTAATTTTTGTGAAAACTGGGCTGTTACAAAATCTAAAGAAAACTAAAAACAAAACCTAAGAGCGAGACGCTCCAAGCATAGCACATAACGCATGAAGTTATAAAAATATAGTGAGACGAAGGACGAACCGATGATTGTTGATGGAGAAGGGGATGCACGGGGGCATCCCCAAGCTTAGACGCTTGAGTATCCTTGAATATTTATTGGGGATGCATGGGGGCATCCCCAAGCTTGAGCGCTTGACACTCCTGGATCTTCGGTCATCATCTTCCATCACACACTTGAAAACTCCCTTCATACATAACTCATCATAAGCTGATTAGAGAGGTTAGTACCCTTAATAAATAAATAAATTCCACTGGATATAAATATATTCTTGAAGAGATACTGTTTCTAAAGAGTTCCAAAAAGTTTTTGCAAAGAAAAAGCAAGCTTAAGGTTTGCAAAAGTTAGGAGAGACAAAACGTGGCAGAATCTGTGAAAAACAGAACAGCAGATAGTAAAGAATTTTTGAGGGGCACTTCTGCAACTCAAATCAGAAAACTCAGAACATACGGAAGTTTCGTAATTGTATAGAGCATACTGTACAAACATTTCAGCTCAAAAAGATGAACTGGGATTTTTCTGGAATTTTTCTGGTCACGAGGACAGAATCTGTTTTCTGGACAGCATGTCACAACTTTTACTTCCCTTGCCGTAAGAGGCTATAACTTGGCACAAAGCTGAAAAATAAAGATACAATGATGTTGCTACAGAATTAAAAATCATCAAGACACAACAAAAGCAAAAAGAAAACACCTAAATTCGTTGCGGGCTGCCTCCCGAAAGCGCTTCTTTAAAGCCATTAGCTAGGCTTAATGCAAAAGAAGAATCAAGTTTTATCAAGAGAAAGAAAATAACTAGCCCGTGTAACGGACTCAAAAGGTAACTTGATTTTCTTTCTAGGGAAGTGTTCCATCCCCTTTTTGAATGGGAATTGGAATTTTATATTCCGCTCTTTCATGTCAATAACCGCACCAACGGTGCGAAGAAAAGGACGTCCCAAAATAATTGGACACAAAGGTTCACACTCTATATCCATAACAATAAAATCAACGGGAACATAGTTGTCATTGACAATGATAAGAACATCGTCGATCTTCCCCAAAGGTTTCTTTATGGAAGAATCAACAAGACGAACACCAAAAGAACAAGGCTCAAAGGGCTTCAATTCAAACATATCAAATATTCTTTTGGGCATAACGGAGGTACTAGCTCCAACATCACATAAAGCATAGCAAGAGAAGTTATTTAATTTAATTTTGATCATAGGGTCCCAACCATCATCTAGCTTCCTAGGTATGGAGGCTTCTACTCTAAGCTTCTCCTCCCTAGCTTTGATGAGAGCATTTGTGATATGCTCCGTGAAGGCAAGATTAAGTGTGCAAGTGTGGGGGTCTCTAGACATTTTGTGTAGCAAACTGATAACTTCTGAGAGAGTGCAACTATCAAAATCAATATCACTACTATCAAAGGTGGTAGTAGTGTCATCTAGGCTCACTTTTTTGAAACCCTCTATGTTCATAGGAGTTTCTTTTTCTACGGTTGAGGTATTAGCATCACCATTAATAGGTCCAACGGGACTAGGAGTGCATTGGGTGCTAATAAATTGGGTGTCCTCAACAATTTGGATAGTGGCAACTGTGTGGTGTGTAGGAAGGCTCTTAATTCTATCCTCTTCCTCTTTTTCTCTAGCCCATCTTTCTTTAAGTTTGGACATCATTCTAATATTTTCATTGATTTTTAACTGGATAGCATTAATAGGAGTGGCCTTATTCTCCTCAAGGGGAGAGGTTCTAATTTTAAGCATCTCAATATCAAGGGCTAAGCTTTCTACCTTCAAAGAGAGATTATCTATTTTAGCTAATTTCTCCTCTACATTTTTGTTGAAGGCTTTTTGGGTAGTGATAAAGTCTCTAAGCATGCTTTCTAATTCACAGGAGGGGTTCTTGTTGCTAGGGTAGGTATTGTTGTTCCCATAGCTGGATGGAAACGGTCTAGGGTTACTAGCAAAATTTCCCCTATAAGCATTGTTGTTGAAGTTGTTTCTAGCAATAAAGTTCACATCTACTTGCTCTTGGGCAACCAAAGAATTTAAAGGAACATCATGAGGATCAATAGAGGGTTGCTTGGTAAGTAGAGACATAATTAAGTCAAATTTTTCATTGAGGGAGGTAATTTCCTCGACAGAATTTACCTTCCTACCTGTTGGAGCGCGTTCGGCGTGCCATTGGGAATAATTGGTCATCATTTCATCGAGAAGCTTCGTGACAGCACCAAGTGTAGTTGACATAAAGGTTCCTCCCGCGGCCGAATCTAACAGGTTCCGCGAGGTAAAGTTCAAGCCTGCATAAAAAGTCTGGATAACCATCCAGGTAGTCAAACCATGTGTAGGGCATTTCTTAACAAGAGATTTCATTCGTTCCCAAGCTTGGGCAACGTGTTCATTATCCAATTGCTTAAAATTCATAATATTACTCCTCAATTGGATAATCTTAGCAGGAGGGTAGTACTTCCCTATAAAATCATCTTTGCACTTATCCCAAGAATCTATGCTATTTCTAGGCAAAGATTGAAACCAGATTTTAGCATCTCCCCTTAAAGAGAAAGGAAAGATCTTGAGCTTAACAACATCACCTTCTACTTCTTTATACTTTCGCATATCACATAATTCAACAAAATTATTCAAGTGTAAAGCAGCATCATCTCCAGCACCAGAGAATTGATCTCTCATAACAAGGTTTAGCAAGGCAGGTTTAATTTCATAAGAGGTAGCTGAAGTGGCAGGTGTGGCAATGGGGGTGCAGATAAAGTCTTGGTGGTTGTGACTAGTGAAGTCACACAACTTGGTGTTTTCAGTGGAACCCATAGCAGCAAGTGTGGTACACTTTTTTGTAAATTTTGATAAAAGACACAAAGATAAAAACTGAAAGGTAAACTAACAAGACTAAAAAACAAAGGTAAAGGGTAGTGTGCAACTCCCCTATCTTAGCACTCGGATTCCCCGGCAACGGCGCCAGAAAACTTGCTTGATGGCTTCTCTCCCTTCGTTGGTTACCCCAAGTGGAAGGTTTGAGATGTAGTGCAGCAGCAGTTTTCCCTCGGTGAAGATACCAAGGTTTGTCTCCAGTAGGACTCCAGAGATGATAAGTAGGTGTTAGCGGCGCAACTGACGTGAACCTTCACACAGACACAGATAACTTTTTTCCCAACGAAGTTCAGAGAGGTTGTCAATCTCTCCGGTCTTGTTGTTCACAAAGGATTAAACGCAAGGGATAATGATAGCAAGTAAAAGCAGTAAAGTAAATATAGCTTGGAAATAATAATGAGGATATGGACCGAGATACGTGATGTTCACTAGTGATGTATCTCTCCCAAAAGACGATAAAACTGCTATGCGAGGTAAACAAATTACAGAAGGGCAATTGACAGGATTATGAACGCACCGCAATGCTAACTATGCTATAAAAGAAAGTAAGAGGCTCAAAAGCACGGGAAGAACGCCAAAATAAGTAGACCAAAATCCATCTGCATCTACTACTAATCATCCACCTTGAGATATCTATCCAGAACATCTCGCTGGTATTAAGTTGCGAGCCCCACCCAAAGTGTAAACCCAAAGCAACAGACAACTGCAATAAAAAGATCTTTGCGTAAAATAAACAATCCTTGTAACCGCGGTTACAAGAACCGTTGTTTTCCCCCTTGTGGCAACAGCACATCCCCTAGACTCATGTTTCTGTCACTCAAGCGTGTCATCGGGGGGGCATGAACCCACAATCTAGCACAACGTTCCCTCTTGGAGTCACTACCTACTACTTGGCCAAAGAAATAAACAGCAACGGAGAATATGCAAGAATTACTTAGGAACAAAAATATAAGAGATGAAAACCAAATATATTACTCTATCACAATCTGAACATAATCTCATAATCCATCAGATCCCTCCAAACTCAGCATAGCAACAGCAGAAATATTACAAAGGTGCCTCGATCATGTAGGGCAGCTCACGAGGTCTAAACAATGAAGATCAAAGAGGGGAGGAGAACATCACATAGCTACTGATCACGGACCCATGGTACAAGGAAAACTACTCACGAGACATCCGGGGAGCATCCATGGTGGAGAGGAGACTCCCGGAGGTGAATCCTCCCTCTGGCAGGGTGCCGGGAAGAGATCTTCTGGTGCTCCCGATCTTCGGAAGCGCGGCGGCGACGGAACAGAGGCGAGTTTGCGGAATAGGGTTCCTCTTTTGGAGTTTCCCCGTGACGGATAATAAATAGGCGAAAGGGGGCAGCCAGAGGTGGACCAGGGGCCCCAGGCGCCCCCTTGGCGCGGTCAGGGGTGGGGCCGCGCCGGGTGGCCGCCTGGGCCCCACCTGGCTCCCCTCTGGCCCCTCCCGGGCTCTTCTCGAAGCTTCATGTACGCTGATTTTTCCTGTATTTTTCCCAGAATTTTTCTGGCACTTTTTATATGAGGGAAAACTGAAATAGAAAAACAGCAAAAAACAGGAACTGGCACTAGGGTGCACTGAGTTGATAGGTTAGTCCAAATATGATCAAAAGTATATGAAAGTGTATCTAGATCATAGCAATATCACACAAAACATGCATGGAGCAAGCAGAAATTATAGATACGTTTCGGACGTATCATCATGCGTCGGAGCAACGTGGTTTATTCATACTTGATCTCGATGGTGACGTGTGTCACATTAACAATATAGAGGCCAAAAGATTAAAGAGTAGTGATGAAGAGCACATGATGATGTGGCATTGCCGACTTGGTAATATTTGTATAAAGGGCATGGAGAGGCTCCATAAGGATGGACTTCTTGATTCATTGGATTTTGGATCCCTTGATACATGTGAGCAATGCCTCATGGGAAAAATGACAAGGACTCCATTCAATGGGATAATGGAGCGTGCGGATGACTTATTGGGGATCATACATACAGATGTATGTGGACCCATGAACGTCCCCACACGCAATGGTATTCGTTACTTCGTGACCTTTACTGATGACTTGAGTAGATATGGGCATATTTACTTGATGAAGCATAAGTCTGAAACCTTTAAAAGGTTCAAGGAATTTCAGAATGAGGTCGAGAATCAACTCGGAAAGAAAATCAAGCACCTTCGATCGGATCGAGGTGGCGAGTATTTAAGTCACGATTTTTGCAATCATCTGAAGTCTTGTGGCATAGTACCACAGCTCACGCCGGCAGGCACACCTCAGAGAAACGGTGTGGCTGAACGACATAATCGAACCCTATTGGATAGCGTACGATCGATGATGTCTCATGCTGATTTTCCTTTGTCATTCTGGGGGTACGCATTAGAAACTGCCACTTACGTTCTTAATAGGGCACCATCCAAATCCGTAAAGACAACACCATTTGAAGAATGGCATGGCACGAAACCTAAGTTGTCTCACCTGAAGATTTGGGGTTGTGAGGCTTATGTTAGGAAACTACAGCCTGACAAACTTGAATCCAAGGCGGATAAGTGCATCTTTGTGGGCTATCCCAAGGAAACTTCTAGATACACCTTCTACAATCAGTCTAAGAGCAAAATGTTTGTTGCCAAGACTAGACACTTTCTTGAGAAAGAGTTTTTCTCGAAAGAGTTTAGTGGGAGGAAAATAGACCTCGATGAAATGACTGACCAATCACTCCAATTGGAAGAAACGTCCACAGAAGTTGTTTTGGAACCTTCTTCCACAGTGGGAGCTAAAGAGAATGGCCAGAACGACATTCATAACGATCATGACATACATGATGATCATGATGAGAATGAAGAGGAACCTATTATTCCCCGTAGGTCATCAAGAGTCCGTCAAGCTACTGAGTTTTACGGACAGCTTGTGAATGCAATATCGGCTGATGAGTCAGATGAACCTACGAGTTACAAAGAATCAATGGAGGGACCCGAGTCCGAGAAATGGCTTGAAGCCATGAAATCCGAAATAGACTCCATGTACACCAACAAAGTTTGGACTTTGGTGGATATTCCCGAGGACCGCAAGGCCGTCGAGAATAAATGGATTTTCAAGAAAAAGACTGACGCAGACGGAAACGTATCTGTCTACAAAGCTCGACTTGTCGCGAAGGGGTTCCGAAAAATTCAAGGAGTTGACTACGAGGAGACGTTCTCTCCTGTAGCGATGATAAAGTCTATTCGGATCCTACTAGCAATAGTTGCATACCATGATTACGAGATATGGCAGATGGTTGTGAAAAATGCATTCCTAAATGGCAACATTGAGGAAGAGTTGTATATGATGCAACCAGAGGGGTTTATCGATCCAAGAAATGCTGGTAAGGTGTGTAAGCTTCAACGGTCCATCTATGGGTTGAAGCAAGAATCTCGGAGCTGGAATCTTCTATTTGATGAGGTCATTAAAGCTTTTGGATTTGTCCAAAACGTCGAAGAGTTCTGCGTCTATAAGAAACTGAGTGGGAGCTCTGTAGCATTCCTTGTGTTATATGTAGATGACATATTGCTAATAGGGAACGATAAGAAATTCTTAGGAGAAGTGAAGAAATATCTGAATGGACAATTTTCCATGAAGCACCTTGGTGAAGCTGCGTACATATTGGGGATTATGATCTATAGAGATAGAACTAATCGACTATTGGCTTTGAGTCAGAGCACTTATATTGACAAGATATTGAAAAGGTTCAGTATGGATAACTCCAAGAGAGGCCTCTCGCCAGTTATAAAAGGTGTCAAGTTAAGCGTGCCTCACTGCCCGACCACAGCAAAAGAGAAGGAGGAAATGTCCTCAAAACCCTATGCCTCAGCTGTTGGGGCACACGGTACGCTACGCTAGCGCTAAATCAAAATTTTCTACCACGCACATCCAAGATCACTACTACTGGAGATGAACTACGTGATTAGGGTTTACCACTAGACGCGCAGTCACGGCAGCGGAAGGAGAGTTGGCGATGCGCGTCGGCTGCTTCTCTTCGAATCCCTCGAACCGATCCCTCGTACCGATCCCACGAACGGAGTCCCGCGATCCGATCCCGCGATTAGTTCGTCCAAGCACCGCAGGTGCATCGCCTCCAAGGGATGCGCACGTACAAGTAGGAGCGCCGGGCGGCGGACTGCTAGGTCTGGCGGCTCGGCCCGGAGGTGGAGTGGCGGCTAGGGTTGTGGTCTGTCCTCTATCCCTTTGGGGTTCGCCCCAGCCTTTATATAGGCACCCGTGGAATGGCCTCAACCCTTGAGGCAATCCGGACCCTCCATCCATAATCCATTCGGATCACATCCGAATGGGCTCCTTTCCCCTTAAGCGCGCAACCCTATAGGTTCACGTACACATGGACACGTCCCGAATCACATCCGGTTCGATAGTCGGTAGTGGTTCCTAGCGGAACGTGCCGACTCCCATATATGCGTAAAGTCATAAGACGAACCATTACAAAGTGTCATATGCAACATTCCTTTTGCCTCACGATATATGTTGTCAAGCTTAAGGCGAGTACTTGTCACCCTTGTGATAGCTTGACCTCTCTTCTCGAAACCGTGATACATATTCCTGAACCGGGTTAACACTTAACCCATGTCGCATGGCCATGCTTTCTGAATCTTATCACTCGAGAGGGCCCAAAGAATATCTCTCCAAAGTGGAGGGGAAAATCCCATCTTTGATCAACCATGTCTCGCGGCATGTATCATGACTCACCCGTAAGCTACCTTTATAACTACCCAGTTACAGTGTAGCATTTTATAGTCCCTAAGTGAGTCTTTCCTCATCCCGAGAACATGCGAGGACCTCAGGTCTCGGACATGGCATATACATTGTATTGAGACTAACAGATGACAATATCTCACTGCGTCTCAAAGTGGGTCTCTGTCCAACTCAGTGATCCCATCACTAAGTTCATACTATCGGTAGCATCTCCATGCTCATGACTTGTGAAACATAGTCATCAATCGAATCATATACTAGTCAAGGATATGTTTCCGCATAACCTTATCAACTAGGGACCATTAGAACAATCATCATAGAATATATAGTCTCACAAACAAGTTACATACTTATTGATACATATCAGTGATGGTGTTCAAGGACAATACAAATAACTCATGAATACATAAGGAGATAACATCATAACATGATTGCCTCTAGGGCATATCTCCAACATCAGCCATAGGTTCTCTCATGTATGCTATGTTATGTACCCGGTCCGATTTAGCGTTGTCTATTAGTATGACTAATCGCTACCAGAGTAATCCGGGAATGGCTCACTGGACCGCAGTAAAGAACATCCTAAAGTACTTGAGAAGAACAAAGGATCTCTTTCTCGTTTATGGAGGAGTTGATGAGGATCTCACCGTAAAGGGTTACGTTGACGCAAGCCTCGGCTCAGACCTAGATGATTCAAAATCCCAGACGGGATATGTTTTCATGTTGATTAGTGGCGCAATTAGCTGGAGGAGCGGCAAACAGTCAGTCGTCGCCCAATCTACAATGGAATCGGGATATATTGCCTCTTGCGAAGCGTCAAACGAGGTGTTGTGGCTGAAGAAGTTCGTGATCGAGTGTGACGCCCCCAAAATCAACTCGTGTACAGTAATCATACACGCAAGGTACACGATCGAGATCAGGGACTCACGGTAAGTTATCACAAAAAACTCTACAAATAAAATAATACAAGCTGTTTAATACAAGCCAGGGGCCACGAGGGCTCGAATACAACAACTCGAAAGCACAAAGTTAGCGGAAGCAATAGTATCTGAGTACAGACACAAGGGTACAAGGTTGCCTTAAGAAGGCTAGCACAAATATCAACAACGATCGAAAAGGCGAGGCCTCCTGCCTGGGAACCTCCAAACTACTCCTGGTCAAAGGGGAACTCGACGTCGTAGAAGGCACCGGGGATCTTCACGTTGTGGTGGTCGGCATCGGGGATCTCCTGCTCTTGGACTCCAACGCTCCAACGTCGACTGCAGCGGCCGATCAGGCAAAACAATAAAAGGGGGAAATAAAGCAGGTGAGTATTTAGCGTACCCGCGAGTCTTACGTCCGCTACTAAGCATTATGCATTGTATCAAATGGAAAGGGGAGGCTGTATATAGTGGACTGCAAGATAGAAATCAGAATAAGGATAAGAAGCTAGGCCTATCGAAGACTAGCATCTTCTGACGTGTCTTGCAGCATGAGAAGAGAAACAGCCAACAGTTCAATAGCATGAATGTAATAACAATAAAGCAGAAGTTGTTGCGGCATTGTATAATAATAAGTTGTATGATTAATAATAATAATGCCTCCGAGTACCCTTCCTCGACTCCCTGCGAGGAAGAAGACTCGGAACCATACAGTTTAATAGTAGTAGTTTGTAGTGGTAAGATCCAGCTTCAGCATAAAGCGTCCTGTTACCGTGGACATGGCTATTCGAATAGATTAATCTTCCCTGCAGGGGTGCACTGGCGTGACTCTACGACGCTCAGATCTCCAGGGTGGCATATACCTTGTTAGGGAACACCCCACCGAAGTTATCCGACACAAAGTAGCCCATCCTTCGGCAATCAACAGAGAGGTCATCCTCCGAACTATATCCTATGTACGCCGGGCTTTGGACCCTAACCCGAACGTACTCCTGCACGGTGCGTGACTGGCCGGTGAAACAAAATCAAAGCAAATACAAATACACCGCTCGAGCAAGAGAAGATAACACCACTTCCCGGCAATCACCCCGCAATAGTGCTGACGTCTGAAGACCCTCGAACGAGACTACGATGCAGGGGAGCCCACACTCCTTATCCCACGTGTAGGTAGTGCGTACAAGCCAAAAGGCCACTCAAGACATCCGTCGAACCATTTAGCATTTTAATTAACCTGCATGACAACCGTTATCGTTGCCTCGACTTAACTGACCCGCGGTCAACGACAGCAGTCAGGACCACCAGTACATCGGTGCCTGCCCTGTCTTCCCACCAAGTCTCTGCGGTTACCAACAAGGTGAACCGTCTCTTTACCTTGTATCGTGTGTGCTCTTGGTAGAGCTCGACTTTTCGTAGTTTGGTAACTCTTGCGAGATACGAGCAGGGGCCAAGCACGCCAGTAACGTCGGTCGTACCCTCCCTGTCGTTCCCGACGCAATACCGCTCGCGGGCACCGTTGGGTCACCCGACTTTCTTACCTTTAAGGACAACCGTTGCTCAGGTACCTAGAGCGGCTATACAGAGTCATCAACGAGTGGAGTACGAGGATTACTCCTCGATAGCTCCACTTGATGGTGGCTTGGCAGAGCCGAGCTAGGGGGCCTTAGGTGGTGTCTGCATTGTACCGTACCTGTGCAGTTTATAATTATCGTATCCGCGTTCACTCCCCAGAGTGATCACGGCCCGCTATCTAATCCTAGCTAACAATGTGCAGGGCTCACTTCTGAATATAATACATAATTAAAGTAGGCAGCATAGGATAAAGGAAGGTACATCAAGGGGCGACAAAAGCAGGCTATGCAATTGAATAGGATTGTAGAAAAGATAGGACATATCTGGGGAAGAGAACGGATCTGCTTGCCTGGAAGCTCGACGGTAGGGGTACGGTCGTCGTCGACGTAGTCAATCACAGGGGCATCGGCAGCGGACGTCGAGACTACTGGACAATAAGAGAGGGGGAGGAACAATAAATACACAACAATAATAGCAATACAAATACAAGACATAGCAAACGCAATGTTAACGGTATTCTAACGCAGTGCAAGGTGTATTGCTCGGAGCGGGAATTCATCCGGGGATGAACTTCCAGCTCCGGGTGAGTATCGATAGACGGCCCGAGGGGGAAGGTATCATGCCGGAGGTGTCATGGACATCTGACAAGCATATGTATGGTGTATCTGTGTTATTTGAGCCATTCCGAACAACTTTCATGTTCATAATAAATTCATCCGGATAGTTGTACCGGTACCGGGTAATTACTGGACAGACGAGCCGGAGGGGGAAAGTCTCGGAATCGGTATATTAGAGGGGTGCGGTGGGTATGCGGGTAGCGTATTTATATTCATTATATTTTTCTGATCAATTTTCATGTATAAAGTTTTTTTATCTGAGTTACGGTTTAAAAGATATTCCATTTTAAAGTTTAATCAAATTTAAATCATTTTTTGGATTTCTTTTTTATTATTAAAACCCAACATTATCCACAACAGGAACTTTGACTGGTCAACCCTGACATGGGGGTCCCACATGTCAGCCTCACACGTGTATTAAATATATTATATAATTTAAAAACAGTGGGGGCCAGTTCTCGCTGTTTTGCATATCTTTTCATTCTGCATCGTTTGGTAGGTCACGGAGCTCAATCGGAGTTCATATGACCAAGATATGGCCTCTTAACCGAACCTGCTCGCAGATTTCTGGACAGCGCAGATCATATCTACCTCGTGTCCTGATCCGTGTCCCGGATCAATCACCTAGTGATATCCGCATGCCACAATAGGGTTTACGGCACACTGTCTATCCCAATGGCGGATAACCGACTTCTAGGGATAAGTTCAGGCACGACCTAAGTAGCTCGCGCCTCAGGACAGATCATGAAATCAAGAACCTCAAACATACATGCAAAACCGATCTGATCTACACATCTCTATATGCAAATCCATCACGAATTCACCACCAAATAGCAGAGGCCCTGATACCACTGTTGGGGCACACAGTACGCTACGCTAGCGCTAAATCAAAAAAATTTACCGCGCACAACCAAGATCACTACTACTGGAGATGAACTACGTGATTAGGGTTTACCACTAGACGCGCAGTCACGGCAACGGAAGGAGAGTTCGCGATGCGCGTCGGCGGCTGCTCCTCGAATCCCTCGAACCGATCCCTCGTACCGATCCCACGAACGGAGTCTCGCGATCCGATCCCGCGAACAGTTCGTCCAAGCGCCGCAGGTGCAGCCCCTCCAATGGGTGCGCACGTACAAGGAGGAGCGCCGGGCGGCGGACTGCTAGCTCTGGCGGCTCGGCCTGGAGGTGGAGTGGCGGCTAGGGTTGTGGTCTGTCCTGTACCCCTTCGGGGTTCGCCCCAGCCTTTATATAGGCGCCCGTGGAATGGCCTCAACCCTTGAGGCAATCCGGACCCTCCATCCATAATCCATTCATATCACATCCGAATGCGCTCCTTTCCCCTTAAGCGCGCGACCCTATAGGTTCACGTACACATGGAAACGTCCCGAATCACATCCGGTTCGATAGTCAGTAGTGGTTCCTAGCATAACGTGCCGACTCCCATATATGCGTAAAGTCATAAGACGAACCATTACAAAGTGTCATATGCAACATTCCTTTTGCCTCACGATATATGTTGTCAAGCTCAAGGCGATTACTTGTGACCCTTGTGATAGCTTGACATCTCTTCTCGAAACCGTGATACAGATTCCTGAACCGGGTTAACACTTAAACCATGTCGCATGGCCATGCTTTCTGAATCTTATCACTCGAGAGGGCCCAAAGAATATCTCTCCAAAGTGGAGGGTCAAATCCCATCTTTGATCAACCATGTCTCGCGGCATGTATCATGACTCACCCGTAAGCTACCTTTATAACTACCGAGTTATGGTGTAGCGTTTGATAGTCCCTAAGTGAGTCTTTCCTCATCCCGAGAACATGCGAGGACCTCAGGTCTAGGACATGGCATATACATTGTATTGAGACTAACAGATGACAACATCTCGCTGCGTCTCAAAGTGGGTCTCTGTCCAACTCAGTGATCCCATCACTAAGTTCATACTATCGGTAGCATCTCCATGCTCATGACTTGTGAAACATAGTCATCAATCGAATCATATACTAGTCAAGGATATGTGTCCGCATAACCTTATCAACTACGGACCATTAGAACAATCATCATTGAATATATAGTCTCACAAACAAGTTACATACTTATTGATACATATCAGTGATGATGTTCAAGGACAATACAAATAACTCATGAATACAAAAGGAGATAACATCATAACATGATTGCATCTAGGGCATATCTCCAACATCAGCCATAGGTTCTCTCATGTATGCTATGTTATGTACCCGGTCAGATTTAGCGCTGGCTATTAGTATGACTAATCGCTACCAGAGTAATCCGGGAATGGCTCACTGGACCGCAGTAAAGAACATCCTAAAGTACTTGAGAAGAACAAAGGATCTCTTTCTCGTTTATGGAGGAGTTGATGAGGAGATCACCGTAAAGGGTTACGTTGACGCAAGCCTCGGCTCAGACCTAGATGATTCAAAATCCCAGACAGGATATGTTTTCATGTTGAACAGTGGCGTAATTAGCTGGAGGAGCGGCAAACAGTCAGTTGTCACCCAATCTACAATGGAATCGGGATATGTTGCCGCTTGCGAAGCGTCAAACGAGGCGTTGTGGCTGAAGAAGTTCGTGATCGAGTGTGACGCCCCCAAAATCAAGTCGTGTACAGTAATCATACACGCAAGGTACACGATCGAGATCAGGGACTCACGGTGAGATATCACAACACAACTCTACAAATAAAATAATACAAGTTGTTTAATACAAGCCAGGGGCCACGAGGGCTCGAATACAACAGCTCGAAAGCACAAAGTTAGCGGAAGCAATAGTATCTGAGTACAGACACAAGGGTACAAGGTTGTCTTAAGAAGGCTGGCAAAAATATCAACAACGATCGAAAAGGCAAGGCCTCCTGCCTGGGAAACTCCAAACTACTCCTGGTCAAAGGGGAACTCGGCGTCGTAGAAGGCATCGGGGATCTTCACGTTGTTGTGGTCAGCATCGGGCATCTCCTGCTCTTGGACTCCAACGCTCCAACGTCGACTGCAGCGGCCGATCAGGCAAAACCATAAAAGGGGAAAATAAAGCAGGTGAGTATCTAGCATACCCGCGACACTTACGTCCGATACTAAGCATTATGCATTGTATCAAATGGAAAGGAGAGGCTGGATATAGTGGACTGCAAGATAGAAATCAGAATAATGATAAGAAGCTAGGCCTATCGAAGACTAGCATCTTCTGACGTGTCTTGCAGCATGGGAAGAGAAATAACCAACAGTTCAATAGCATGAATGTAATAACAATGGAGCAGAAGTTGCTGCAGCATTGTATAATAATAAGTTGTATTATTAATAATAATAATGCCTCCGAGTTCCCTTCCTCGACTCCTTGCGAGGAAGAAGACCCAGAACCATACAGTTTAATAGTAGTACTTTGTAGTGGTAAGATCCAGCTTCAGCATAAAGCGTCCTGTTACGGTGGACACGGCTATTCGAATAGATTAATCTTCCCTGCAGGGGTGCACTGGCGTGACTCTACGATGCTCGGATCTCCAGGGTGGCGTACACCTTGTTAGGGAACACACCACCGAAGCTATCTGACCCAAAGTAGCCCATCCTTCGGCAATCAACGGAGAGGTCATCCGCCGGACTATATCCTATGTACGCCGGGCTTTGGACCCTAAACCGAACGTACTCCTGCACGGTGCGTGACTGGCCGGTGAAGCGAAATCAAAGCAAATACACACGAATACAAGGTTGCCTTAAGAATGCCAGCACAAATATCAACAGATCGAAAAGGCGAGGCCTCCTGCCTGGGAACCTCCAAACTACTCCTGGTCAGCGGGGGACTCGACGTCGTAGAAGGCATCGGGGATCTTCACGTTGCGGTGGTCGACATAGGGGATCTCCTGCTCCTGGGCTCCAACGTCGACTGCAGCGGCCGATCAGACAAAACAATAAAAGGGGAAAATAAAGCAGGTGAGTATCTAGCATACCCGCGAGTCTTACGTTCGCTACTAAGCATTATGCATTGTATCAAATGGAAAGGGGAGGATGTATATAGTGGACTGCAAGATAGAAATCAGAATAAGGATAAGAAGCTAGGCCTATCGAAGACTAGCATCTTCTGACGTGTCTTGTAGCATGAGAAGAGAAACAGCCAACAGTTCAATAGCATGAATGTAATAACAATGAAGCGGTGGGTATGCGGGTAGCGTATTTGTATTCATTATATTTTTCTGATCAATTTTCATGTATAAAGTTTTTGATCTCAGTTACGGTTTAAAAGATATTCCATTTTAAAGTTTAATCAATTTTAAATCATTTTCTGGATTTCTTTTTTATTATTAAAACACAACATTATCCACAACAAGAACTTTGACTGGTCAACCCTAACATGGGGGTCCCACATGTCAGCCTCACACGTGTATTAAATATATTATATAATTTAAAAACAGTGGGGGGCAGTTGTCGTTGTTTTGCATACCTTTTCATTCTGCATCGTTTGGTAGGTCACGGAGCTCAATCGGAGTTCATATGACCAAGATATGGCCTCTGAACCGAACCTGCTCGCAGATTTCTGGACAGCGCAGAGCATATCTACGCCATGTCCTGATCCGTGTCCCGGATCAATCACCTAATGATATCCGCATGCCACAATAAGGTTTAAGGCACACTGTCTATCCCAATGGCGGATAACCGACCTCTAGGGATAAGTTGTGGCACGACCTAAGTAGCTCGCGCCTCGGGACAGATCATGAAATCAAGAACCTCAAACATACATGCAAAACCGATCTCATCTACACATCTCTATATGCAAATCCATCACGAATTCACCACCAAATAGCAGAGGCTCTGATACCACTGTTGGGGCACACAGTACGCTACGCTAGCGCTAAATCAAAATTTTCTACCGCGCACAACCAAGATCACTGCTACTGGAGATGAACTACGTGATTAGGGGTTACCACTAGACGCGCAGTCACGGCAGCGGAAGGAGAGTTGGCGATGCGCGTCGGCGGCTGCTCCTCGAATTCCTCGAACCGATCCCTCGTACCGATCCCACGAACAGAGTCCCACGATCCGATCCCGCGAACAGTTTGTTCAAGCGCCGCAGGTGCAGCGCCTCCAAGGGAAGCGCACGTACAAGGAGGAGCGTCGGGCGGCGGACTACTAGGTCCGGCGGCTCGGCCTGGAGGTGGAGTGGCGGCTAGGGTTGTGGTCTGTCCTCTACCCCTTCGGGGTTCTCCCCAGCCTTTATATAGGCGCCCGTGGAATGGCCTCAACCCTTGAGGCCATCCGGACCCTCCATCCATAATCCATTCGGATCACATCCGAATGGGCTCCTTTCCCCTTAAGCGTGCGACCCTATAGGTTCACGTACACATGGACACGTCCCGAATCACATCCGGTTCGATAGTCGGTAGTGGTTCCTAGCAGAACGTGCCGACTCCCATATATGCGTAATGTCATAAGACTAACCATTACAAAGTGTCATATGCAACATTCCTTTTGCCTCACGATATATGTTGTCAAGCTCAAGGCGATTACTTGTCACCCTTGTAATAGCTTGACCTCTCTTCTCGAAACCGTGATACAGATTCCTGAACCGGGTTAACACTTAACCCATGTCGCATGGCCATGCTTTCTGAATCTTATCACTCGAGAGGGCCCAAAGAATATCTCTCCAAAGTGGAGGGGCAAATCCCATCTTTGATAAACCATGCCTCGCGGCATGTATCATGACTCACCCGTAAGCTACCTTTATAACTACCCAGTGACGGTGTAGCGTTTCATAGTCCCTAAGTGAGTCTTTCCTCATCCCGAGAACATGTGAGGACCTCAGGTCTAGGACATGGCATATACATTGTATTGAGACTAACAGATGACAATATCTCGCTGCATCTCAAAGTGGGTCTCTGTCAAACTCAGTGATCCCATCACTAAGTTCATACTATCGGTAGCATCTCCATTCTCATGACTTGTGAAACATAGTCATCAATCGAATCATATACTATTCAAGGATATGTGTCCGTATAACCTTATCAACTAGGGACCATTAGAACAATCATCATAGAATATATAGTCTCACAAACAAGTTACATACTTATTGATACATATCAGTCATGATGTTCAAGGACAATACAAATAACTCATGAATACATAAGGAGATAACATCATAACATGATTGCCTCTAGGGCATATCTCCAACATCAGCCATAGGTTCTCTCATGTATGCTATGTTATGTACCCGGTCAGATTAGCGCTGGCTATTAGTATGACTAATCGCTACCAGAGTAATCCGGGAATGGCTCACTGGACCGCAGTAAAGAACACCCTAAAGTACTTGAGAAGAACAAAGTATCTCTTTCACTTTTATGGAGGAGTTGATGAGGAGCTCACCGTAAAGGGTTACGTTGAGGCAAGCCTCGGCTCAGACCTAGATGATTCAAAATCCCAGACGGGATATGATTTCATGTTGAACAGTGGCGCAATTAGCTGGAGGAGCGGCAAACAGTCAGTCGTCGCCCAATCTACAATGGAATCGGGATATGTTGCCACTTGCGAAGCATCAAACGAGTCATTGTGGCTGAAGAAGTTCGTGATCGAGTGTGACCCCCCAAAATCAAGTCGTGTACAGTAATCATACACGCAAGGTACACGATCGAGATCAGGGACTCACGGTAAGATATCACAACACAACTCTACAAATAAAATAATACAAGCTGTTTAATACAAGCCAGGGGCCACGAGGGCTCGAATACAACAGCTCGAAAGCACAAAGTTAGCGGAAGCAATAGTATCTGAGTACAGACACAAGGGTACAAGGTTTCCTTAAGAAGGGTAGCACAAATATCAAGAATGATCAAAAAGGCGAGGCCTCCTGCCTGGGAACCTCCAAACTACTCCTGGTCAAAGGGGAACTCGGCGTCGTAGAAGGCATCGGGGATCTTCACGTTGTGGTGGTCAGCATCGGGGATCTCCTACTCTTGGACTCCAACGCTCCAACGTTGGAGTACAGACACACGAATACAAGGTTGCCTTAAGAATGCTAGCACAAATATCAACAGATCAAAAAGGCGAGGCCTCCTGCCTGGGAACCTCCAAACTACTCCTGGTCAGCGGGGGACTCGACGTCGTAGAAGGCATCGGGGATCTTCACGTTGCGGTGGTCGACATAGGGGATCTCCTGCTCCTGGGCTCCAACGTCGACTGCAGCGGCCGATCAGGCAAAACAATAAAAGGGGAAAATAAAGCAGCTGAGTATCTAGTATACCCGCGAGTCTTACGTCCGCTACTAAGCATTATGCATTGTATCAAATGGAAAGGGGAGGATGTATATAGTGGACTGCAAGATAGAAATCAGAATAACGATAAGAAGCTAGGCCTATCGAAGACTAGCATCTTCTGACGTGTCTTGCAGCATGAGAAGAGAAACAGCCAACAACGGAAGCAATAGTATCTGCGTACAGACACACGAATACAAGGTTGCCTTAAGAATGCTAGCACAAATATCAACAGATCGAAAAGGCGAGGCCTCCTGCCTGGGAACCTCCAAACTACTCCTGGTCAGCGGGGGACTCAACGTCGTAGAAGGCATCGGGGATCTTCACGTTGCGGTGGTCGACATAGGGGATCTCCTGCTCCTGGGCTCCAACGTCGACTGCAGCGGCCGATCAGGAAAAACAATAAAAGGGGAAAATAAAGCAGGTGAGTATCTAGCATACCCGCGAGTCTTACGTCCGCTACTAAGCATTATGCATTGTATCAGATGGAAAGGGGAGGTTGTATATAGTGGACTGCAAGATAGAAATCAGAATAAGGATAACAAGCTAGGCCTATCGAAGACTAACATCTTCTGACGTGTCTTGCAGCATGAGAAGAGAAACAGCCAACAGTTCAATAGCATGAATGTAATAACAATGGAGCAGAAGTTGCTGCAGCATTGTATAATAATAAATTGTATGATTAATAATAATAATGCCTCCGAGTTCCCTTCCTCGACTCCCTGCGAGGAAGAAGACCCGGAACTATACAGTTTAATAGTAGTACTTTGTAGTGGTAAGATCCAGCTTCAGCATAAAGCGTCCTGTTACGGTGGACACGGCTATTCGAATAGATTAATCTTCCCTGCAGGGGTGCACTGGCGTGACTCTACGATGCTCGGATCTCCAGGGTGGCGTACACCTTGTTAGGGAACACACCACCGAAGCTATCTGACACAAAGTAGCCCATCCTTCGGCAATCAACGGAGAGGTCATCCGCCGGACTATATCCTATGTACGCCGGGCTTTGGACCCTAACCCGAACGTACTCCTGCACGGTGCGTGACTGGCCGGTGAAGCAAAATCAAAGCAAATACAAATACACCGCTCGAGAAAGACAAGACAACACCACTTCCCCGCAATCAGCCCGCGATACTGCAGGGGAGACTACGATGCAGGGGAGCCCACACTCCTTATCCCACTTGTAGGTAGTGCGCACAAGCCAAAAGGCTACTCAAGACATCCGCCGAACCATTTAGCAGTTTAAGTAACATGCGTGACAACCGTTATCGTTGCCTCGACTTAACTGACTCGCGGTCAACGACAGCAGTCAGGACCACCAGTACATCGGTGCCTGCCCTGTCCTCCCACCAAGTCTCTGCGGTTACCAAAAAGGTGAATCTTCTCCTTACCTTGTCTCGCGTGTGCTCTTGGTAGATCTTCACTTTTCGTAGTTTGGTAACTCTCGCGAGATACGAGCAGGGGCAAAGCACGCCAGTAACGTCGATCGTACCCTCCCTGTCGTTCCCGACGCAATACCGCTCGCGGGCACCGTTGGGTCACCCGACTTTCTTACCTTTAAGGACAACCGTTGCTCAGGTACCTAGAGCGTCTATACAGAGTCAGCATCGAGTGGAGTACGAGGATTACTCCTCGATAGCTCCACTTGATGGTGGCTTGGCAGAGCCGAGCTAGGGGGCCTTAGGCGGTGTCTGGATTGTACCGTACCTGGGCAGTTTATAATTATCTTATCCGCGTTCACTCCCCAGAGTGATCACGGCCCGCTATCTAGTCCTAGCTAACAATGCGCAGGGCTCACTGCTAAATATAATACATAATTAAAGTAGGAAGCATAGGATAAAGGAAGGTACATCAAGGGGCGACAAAAGCAGGCTATGCAATTGAATAGGATTGTAATCGTAGCAGCAGCAGTAACAATGCCTAGTGCAAGAAAGTACAGAAAAGATAGGCGATATCTGGGGAAGAGAATGGCTCTGCTTGCCTGGAAGCTCGACGGTAAGGGTACGGTCGTCGTCGACGTAGTCGATCACAGGGGCATCGGCAGCGGACGTCGAGACTACCGGACAATAAGAGAGGGGGGAGAAACAATAAATACACAACAATAATAGAAATACAAATACAAGACATGGCAAACGCAATGTTAACGGTATTCTAACGCAGTGCAAGGTGTATTGCTCGGAGCGGGAATTCATCCGGGGATGAACTTTCGGCTCCGGGTGAGTATCGATAGACGGCCCGAGGGGGAAGGTATCATGCCGGAGGTGTCATGGACATTTGACAAGCATATGTATGGTGTATCTGTTTTATTTGAGCCATTCCGAACAACTTTCATGTTCAGAATAAATTCATCCGGATAGTTGTACCGGTACCGGGTAATTTCCGGACAGACGATCCGGAGGGGGAAAGTCTCGAGTTCGGTATGTTAGAGGGCTGCGGTGGGTATGCGGGTAGCGTATTTGTATTCATTATATTTTTCTGATCAATTTTCATGTATAAAGTTTTTTATCTGAGTTACGGTTTAAAAGATATTCCATTTTAAAGTTTAATCAATTTTAAATCATTTTTTGGATTTCTTTTTTATTATTAAAACACAACATTATCCACAAAAGGAACTTTGACTGGTCAACCCTGACATTGGGGTCCCACATGTCAGCCTCACAGGTGTATTAAATATATTATATAATTTAAAAATTGTGGGGCCCAGTTGTCATACTAACATATGCTTATTAACACATTTAAATTAACAGGGATTATCCTAAGGGCCCATGGCCCACATGACAGCCTCAGGTTTTCATTGAGCAGTTTATTTATCTAATACACTGGCCTTGAGCCCACTTGTCACAGGCTATTAGGAGGGGGTTAGTTTAACATGGGAGGTTATTAACAAGGGGTTAACCGGGGGGTTTACCCCAAGGTTTGAGCCACGCGCGCCGGCGGTGAGCTTGGAACACGGCGGCGACCCACTGGAGCTGCGCTCCGGCGACCGTGGGCAAGGTGAAGGGCAGGGTCGGACGCGGCCGGAGCCGCGCATCCCACTGTGGGGGTGCAAGCAGCAGGTGGAGGCCGGGGAACAACCACGGCGGCGGCCGGAGCAGGTCCATACGGGAACGGCGGCACGGCAAAGAAAATCGCGCTCGATAGGAGGGGAAAGGAGGCGGAGCTCACGTTGAGTGTGATGCGGCGGCCTGGCAGGCTGTGGGTGCAGAGGCGGCAGCGAATCGGGGCAATACAGTGGTGGCGGCCGGCGGCGAGAGGGACGAAGGGGCGTCGTGCTTCGGGCTTCCCACAGCAATTGCTCGCGCGTGATGGCGAATACCACCACGGGAAGCCGCTTGGACACGCTCCCATTTGCCGGGGAGGCCGGTGGCCGGGTCCACGACGGTCACGCGCCCAGGGCCGCGCTCGGGCATGGTCGGGGAGGAGGAGGCAGAGGCGCGAGGGGAACTGGCGAAAATATGCGGGGGCTAGGGTTCAAGGGTGCGGGGGCTTTATCCCCTCCGGCTAGCCGGTGGATGGCTGCCACGGAGCCCACGGCGTGACTAGCAGGGGGATGGGCACCACGCCATGCCCGTGAACAGGGGAGGGAGGAGGTGGGGAGGGGGCCGGGGTGGAGGTGGGCTTGGCCTAGTGGGGGAGCCTTGCCCCAGGCTTTAGTTAGGGTTTTTATTTTTGTTATTTCTTTTTCCCTTTTTGTTCTACTGTTTTATTTGTTTTTGCTACTTAACAATTTTTGTAAAACTTGTAACTTGCACCATAATTAACATTTCACTATACCAGAGAGCCACAAAAATTTTAGGGTTTTTCTAAACTCTTTTGATATTTATTTTTATTAAGCAATTGGCAAATAGTGTTGTTTTGGCTTGTGTATGAATTGTTTGAATTTTCCAGAGGCATAATAAATACTCCAAGTTGGTTTACAATGGTCGACTGAATATTGTGCATTTGACAAAAGTGGTTTTATAATTTTAGGACAAAGTTTAATTTTGCACTTTATTTTTAATATTCTCCAAAGGCATTTTGGGCTTAGCTTTTGATTTCAACACGAGTGGTTGGACTTGTGATGAATCATGATGATCCAGGCCCATGGACACATCGCTATTAACAATATCAGAAGGGGAATTTGAATTTGAACTGACCCAAGTTGATCAAAGAAAAATTAGGAACAGTAATTGTGATTACTGTTCATTGACAGTGAGAGTGTTACAAATCTCCCCCACTACAAAGAATTCTCGTCCCGAGAATTAAGGGTATCGTAAGGGGTAAAGTTTCGGTTTCGGATTCTAACGAATCTTCTGGTTCCTGTTGTCCTTCTCGAAGAGTTAATTCTGTCAGGCTGACGTCTTCATTTCTCTGCATCAGTGCATATCGACGTGTTGTCATCCTTCCTTCGGGGCTTCATCGTACCTACGGATAGGCTAGGAGAAAAAAATTAAGGGGGTCGGATTGGTACCCAGTTGATCAACCGAGGTTGTCCGAGGGAATGGGGTACAAAGTATCCCACGAGTTAAACTCAGGGCGATCCATCGAGAGAAACAAATGAAGGCATGAGAAGTTTCAAGCGGATATGCATGCACTCGATGTCGATGACAGACGATGAAAAGGGGCCTAGAGCATCAAGCATACACACTGAGTCTGAAATCGGACTGAATATGTAACAGCCCAGTTTTCAAAAAAATTAAAATTTTTGTTCTCGGTGTGAATTGTTTGATTGTCTGATTTGTTTGCGTTGTTTGCATCCCCGATTTATCGATCGGCGATTATTTTTTTCACCTCTTATCTCGTACCGGACGGAGACCGACCCTTGCCACCCTGACACTCGGCCTTTGCGACACCGGGACTCACCCGAGCACCGTCGCGAAAACCGCACGAGACTAGCCGCAGCCAACGGAACGAAAACCCTGTTTAATAATTAAACGGATTATTTTTATAGCGCGCCGGAAAGTGTTTTCGGAACGGTTCCAGCGCGAGGTGAACGCCGCCGGCTCGACGCGCTGATCGTGCATTTCAAAGTTTTACCCGAATCGGAGGTACTGCGGACCCCCGGCAGTCAGAAACGTGAGCACCGCGCGCGAGAGAGAAAAACCGGGGATGTTTTTGCAAACTGCCAGCCACCGGGGCTATATAAAGACCACCACACTCCCACCCATTTCTACGGTTTCCCTAGTCCAAAATTGCAGCCACCCCCTCACAATAGCCCAATTTTCGCATTTTAGCCTTTTTTGCCCAAAAATCCTAGCTCCCTGCGATCTGGACCGTCGGATCGCCCGATCCAACGGCCCAGATCGGCTCTGGCCTCCTCTCCTCTCTCTCTCTCATGGCTGCCATGCCCGTGCTCGTGGAGAGCAGCCGCCGCCGTGGTCCGCTCCGGCGAGCTCGCCAGGTCAGCGTCGCCGCGCCCTCTCCTCCTCCTCGCCTCACTGACCCCCTCCCTCTCTCCTCGCAGCATCGTCGGCTGCCGTTGCGCGCCATGGACGCCGCCATGGCCGCCAGCCTCGAGCTCGGCCGCCGCCCGCGGAACCACGCCGCGCCGCCCCCTTGGACCCCGACGACCCCGCGTCGTCCCAGCCGGTCGGATCCGTTTGAGCCGCGTCTCCAGCCATCGTCCCTGCCTCCCCTGCACCGTCCCCTCGCCGGAGCAACGACAGGATGCCGCCGCCTCCGCCCAGGCACTCGATCCAGTCGGGATCGAGCGGACCGACCGCCATGGCCACGTGGGCCGCTCCAGCCCCGGCCGGCCCAGCTCCCTCCCGCATGGCCCAGGAGCCTCCATCCCGAGCCGGCCTCTCCACCGCAGATGGGCCGAGCCCATGGTGAGGCATGCCTCCTTTTTTCCCCTGTTTTTTTTTCTTTTTCCAGATTTTGGCAGATGGTGCTATATTTTTGCGATGCCCGTAACTTTTAAACCGTAGCTCGGATCGCGTTGCGCCCAAAATATGAGTTTCTCAGTTTTACGTGCTCTTTCGTTCGTATGTAGAAAGTTTTTCCATTTGAGGCCGTCTAGATAGTTTAATTCTGCGTTGAAGTGAGCATCAGGCCGTTAACTGCTAATCTTTCCTGTTAAGTGCTACCGTTATTATTTTATTGCAACTTCGGGCGACGGTGGCTTCGCAACCGTTCATCGAAATTGATTGATTCCTTTTGCATCCTGTTAAGCATTGTTTCTACTTCAGTTATATGCATTCACATGTCATATTTTCTTGCTGAATGTTGATTGTATCTTGCTCCAAAGTAGCTATCCTATTGTTAGTGTGCTGTTGTTTATATTTTGTTGCAACTTCGGTCGACGAGTGTGTCGCGACCGTTTATCGGAATTGAGTGATTCCGATTGCATATTGTTAAGCATCATGTCTACTTCCATTATATGTATTGCATTGTCCTGATATGCTTGCTGGTCATATAGTTATTGAGCTCCAAAATTGTTATCCCGCTGTTTTTGACAGCCACCTCTGTTTTTCTCTAAGTCTGTAACGTCCCGATGCCATGTTGCATGCTTCATATCTTTTCATCTATGATGCCTTTTTGCATGATTCTTTTTGCCATGCCTTCCCTGTCATGTCTACTTTAGTTCCATATCATTTTTGAGCATGTTTTCATTGATTATCCTGTTTATGCATTACTCTAAAGTGTGCTTCGTGATGTTGGCAGATTGTGCCAGTAACTTGTTTTGCTTGTATCTTTTTAACCGTAACTCCGTTTGGAGTGTGCCTTATATGTAACTTGATTAGTTTTTCGTGTACTTTGTGTTTATTATATTGTTTGCTGTTGTTAACCAACCTAAAATATGGTTTAGGACAGAACAGTACCAAATGTTTTAATCATCGTGTGGCACTTAGTCTTATGCTATGTTTAGGTTGTGCCTCACTTAAATTGACTAGCATAGATAGTTTACTTTGTGCTTCACCTCTTGACATGTTTGTGTGCTATGCCATGCTTGCTTGAGTTTCCATGTTAACAACCTTTGTTGATCACCTGTAGCTAAGCAACTTGAACCTCCGTAAACGTGCGGTATTCGTCGTGTGTGACCGATACCCCACTTAAACTGTTAATAACCGTTCTCGACGATAGATCCGTATCGCATTGTAGTGTCGTGTGCTGTCTTCTTGATATTGTGTTGCCCTGTAGTTATAAAGTGCTTGCTCGTTGATTGCTTTCCAGTGTTTATCGTCTTGTGTGCTTCCGCGGGTACCTTCGGAGACGATGCAAGCTTGCGATCAACTACACCTTCGGAACCCGACTTATCAACAGGCAAGGACTATACATTACTTATGATCCGTTCTATTTCAACCAGCGGTTTGCATGCTATTCTAGGTTAGGTTCGATGTTTGATCCTACCACATGTTTACAGCCTCTTTCAAACCGATACAGCCATGTCCCTTCCCAGCAAACCTTATACTGCTATGTTACTATTGCTCGTTGCTCAGCCCCTGATTAGTGTGCATGCTTAGGATGCTATGATATTACCCTGTACTCCTTGGTTTGGGCTATCACATTATTATATTGTTATTGATGATATGATTATTATAATGTTGACTATATTCGACGAAGGATGGAAGGTCTAGGCTATCCCGCCCCGACGCTTTGTTCCATTCGTGTCACCTAGGATCCGAGTTCCAGGTATTGGTTTTAAGACTGAGCGTGCCTAACCGCGTGTGGGATTTTATGGGGTCCCCTTTTCTTACCTACCTAGCTTCAAACATTTCCAGTGGTGGCGCAAGCTGATTTACCATTTGAAACTGTGTGTGTGCTGGCCAGCTGCCAGTAGTTTTTAAACCAACCTGGACCAGTGAGGACATAGTTCCCTTGCTGGCCCATTATGACCGGCTGAGGACCCGGTTTCCCATGTGTGATTAACCGGCAATCCAAACCTGGAGTCATACGGTAGAGACCAGATCGAGAGCGCGGCCGGCTCCTGAGCTGGATGTCGACTCACCGGGGGCCACCCGGATTTGTTCGTTGTTAGTTAGAGGGACATGTCGTTTCGGATCTCTTGGAACTAAATCATAAAATGGTTTCCTGTGATGGGTAGCAACTAAGAGAGATGGGCGTGCGTGCGGAGCCTTGTAATGGGCAGTTGGTACACCCCTGCAGGGTTAAATCTTTTCGAGAAGCCGTGTCCACGGTTATGGACGACTTGAGACCTACTCCTTGTTCATAGACAACAACAACTGAGATAATCTTAATATAACTTGATCAACGTGTGTGTGTCCCTTGACTGCTTCTTCATCGTCGGGATGCGAAGAGGAGGACAAGGATAGGATAGGTGTTATGTTTGCATAAGTAGTTGATAGCAAGACTTGTTGGAGGCGATTCCTCATCGAATGTTTGGCTTCTTATCTTACTCTCTAGATCGTTAGCCACTTCATAAATGTTAGTGCGGCAGCAACCTCACCACTTACCCCTTCCTTACCGTAAACTACTAGTTGTCCTAAAATGACGAGTGATGAAGTCCTTGCTGGGTCAGTTGACCACTACAGTTGGATGCTGAGTACTTCTGTACTCATGATACTACCCCCAAACTCTTTTCAGGGTTCTTGATCGACAACAGGTATGGTGATCGACGTTTCACATGGAGACTCGACGACGACTAGTTAGGCGGATCCCGGCGAGGGCCTGGACCCGTGTGGTTATGGGGGGTCGATGTTTTTCTCTTTCCCACTAGGCATTTGATTGTAGTCTGTACTCAGACATGTATCTTCCACTGTTGTATTGTACTAAGGCAGTTGTATGCCGATTGTATGAGATATTGTATCCTTGTTTCTGTAATGTTGTGATATCATGTTGGAAATCCGGGGCATATGACTTCGTCATATGTCGCGGTGGGACCGATATGTGCTTCGTCCCCGGATCTGGATGGAAACATCTAGATCTGGAACAGTACCGCATATCGGGCCTTACAGAATATCACAAGGTAGGTGACTCGTGAATTGCATACGAGGTCAAGCCAGAGGAATAACCTCGAGAACAGAAGGGTACAAGAGAGTCAGGTTTCGATCCTGTGGAACTGTGGGTTATGGGCCCATGCTGAATAAGAATGGTGGTGACAAGCAATGCGATCAAGTTGCAAGGTAAGTCAGAGAACAACTTGTTAGCTATGTCGGCAACAACGTCGGTGCCAAGGGCGAGGGACAAAGCGAACCATTTTCCTGCTCGTTAAGACGATGCGGACCAATAGGCAAGGTTCTCGTCCATCGGTGGTTAACGAAATGTTATCAACAGTAGTAACAGGTTGTACGGACGAAGTAGTACACCGAAGTGTTTACATCAGCAGGGAATCATCTCTGCTCGGGTAATTTATATTAAAAGAATGGTTAAATAGACCAAAGGAAAATGTGATGATACACAAGTATCACGTGTATATCTTCCCCAAGGGAAAGCAGACCAAGATATATATGACCAAGTTTGTATTGGGCGGGGAGGGAGTCAAATAAAGTTGTCGATGATATCACAAATCATCGAGGGGCAAGGATGGTATTTCTCATGATGCATCCAAGTAACACTTGGGAGAAGTCTAAATGTCGATGACGACCACGACACATCATGTCAAGAGATTTCAAGAGAATGCAATCGAATAGCAACATAACCAAACAAAAGGGGTGGTGGAGCAAAGGTAAGTGGTGTTCTCGGTTGATGACAACCCAAAACCCATGAGTGGTTACGATAGGGAAAGGTATTGTTTCATCAGAATTACATTAGATGTAGTACAAAGGTATGATATCCTCGAGGTACCAGGGGTAATACTCGAAGGTAGAATGGTGGATCATAGGTGTAGCAGAATTCATACCAAGGGGATAATTATCTTTACGAGAAGCTTTCATGATAAGTTCTACATAGTATCCATGGGCACGAACACAAAGGTTCAGGGTCGACTCCCACTTCTTCAATGGATAACATTTCAATCACTTCTCTCTTTCGATGAAGTTGTAGAGTAGGAAATTTATCAGGCGTAACACCAGTACAGTGTGACCCGCAGAAGTTTCTGGGTTCACACAGATGGATGAAGCATAGATACAACCCATCGGGACATTTTACGAATCTATATAACAAACAACAGGAATAAGGGATCAAGTTTGAAAGCACAAGGCTAACGGCATGAAGTATATGATACCGTTCGCCAAAGGCATTTCGTATCAGGGGAAACTCGTCAATGACTTAGAACACAAGGGGACGATAGGTAGTAATCCACCAAAAGGTCAGGTGGCGTATAGAGAGTTTGGTGTGAGAATCAGTATTCCACCATAAAAAGAAAGAATACAAGGGCATCAGATGACAGAAGCAACCGAATATTTCGATGCTTGAGTTCAAGGGAATTATGATTTCCAGAAAGAAGGATCAGAAGCAGATGCTCCGATCAAAAGACGAGTAAGCTGAAAGGAACTGGACGGTCAATCAATCAAGGTTTGATTTGCCGAGATCCAGCTCATGTCCGGAATGACGTCTGAGCCGGAAGAATGAATTCATAGGGATCAACTGATGATTGCGTGCACTAGCACACACGATGATTCAACAGAACGGAATGGAAATGACAAGGGAGGTCATCCAAGAATACAAGACAAACGGGATTAACCATAGCGCGAGCGATAAGAAGAATCTCCAAAGCAGTAGCTTGTCGAGGATTGGCGCGAGATCGAATAATATTATAAAGTATTTTTGGGAATCATAGGAACCACTTAGGATGAACGGATCCTCGATAAATGTGAGGAAGTATCCGCAGGGTGAAAAGAAGCTGCAAGGCATTAGGCTCAAAGGATTCCCGAAACAACGGAAAGTATTTCGATGCATCTTGTGAACACAAGAACAACTGGGATTGAATGGATGAACGAAAGGTGTATGTGGTTATACATACGGACTTATCAGTGGTAGGGAATTGTAAAGGTGATTGGCACATAAGGTCTCGGGAGTTTTATCGGAGAGTAATCTTCGATATCTTCTCGTGAAGCAAGCGATCATCTGTAATGAGGGGCTCTCCGGGAGGAAGTAGTCACGAGAACCTAATGTCAGAGTTAGAAAAATCTTTAACCCGAAAGAATGAGAGAGTAGAGTCCCAGAGTAAAGGTGCGGAGTAAAAGATCCTAATACCACCCAGTTTGCGACGTGGGTCGATAAGCCACACGACACTGTTAGTAAAGTACTTTTGCAAAGACTAGACTCGACTTCGACCAAGGAGTTGGAAGGGGGTTACCTACAGGCAGTCAACTCTGATACCAACTTGTGACGCCCCCAAAATCAACTCGTGTACAGTAATCATACACGCAAGGTACACGATCGAGATCAGGGACTCACGGTAAGATATCACAACACAACTCTACAAATAAAATAATACAAGCTGTTTAATACAAGCCAGGGGCCACGAGGGCTCGAATACAACAGCTCGAAAGCACAAAGTTAGCGGAAGCAATAGTATCTGAGTACAGACACAAGGGTACAAGGTTGCCTTAAGAAGGCTAGCACAAATATCAGCAACGATCGAAAAGGCGAGGCCTCCTGCCTGGGAACCTCCAAACTACTCCTGGTCAAAGGGGAACTCGGCGTCGTAGAAGTCATCGGGGATCTTCACGTTGTGGTGGTCCGCATCGGGGATCTCCTGCTCTTGGACTCCAACGCTCCAACGTCGACTGCAGCGGCCGATCAGGCAAAACAATAAAAGGGGAAAATAAAGCAGGTGAGTATCTAGCATACCCGCGAGTCTTCCGTCCGCTACTAAGCATTATGCATTGTATCAAATGGAAAGGGGAGGCTGTATATAGTGGACTGCAAGATAGAAATCAGAATAAGGATAAGAAGCTAGGCCTATCGAAGACTAGCATCTACTGACGTGTCTTGCAGCATGAGAAGAGAAACAGCCAACAGTTCAATAGCATGAATGTAATAACAACGGAGCAGAAGTTGCTACAACATTGTATAATAGTAAGTTGTATGATTAATAATAATAATGCCTCCGAGTTCCCTTCCTCGACTCCCTGCGAGGAAGAAGACCTGGAACCATACAGTTTAATAGTAGTAGTTTGTAGTGGTAAGATCCAGCTTCAGCATAAAGCGTCCTGTTACCGTGGACACGGCTATTCGAATAGATTAATCTTCCCTGCAGAGGTGCAATTGCGTGACTCTACGACGCTCGGATCTCCAGGGTGTTGTACACCTTGTTAGGGAACACCCCACCGAAGCTATCCGACACAAAGTAGCCCATCCTTCGGCAATAAACAGAGAGGTCATCAGCCGGACTATATCCTATGTACGTCGGGCTTTGGACCCTAACCCGAACGTACTCCTGCACGGTGCGTGACTGGCCGGTGAAGAAATATCAAAACAAATACAAATACACCGCTCGAGCAAGAGAAGACAACACCACTTCCCGGCAATCAGCCCGGGATACTGCTGACGTCTGAAGACCCTCGAACGAGACTACAATGCGGGGGAGCCCACACTCCTTATCCCACGTGTAGGTAGTGCGTACAAGCCAAAAGGCCACTCAAGACATCCGCCGAACCATTTAGCATTTTAATTAAACTGCGTGACAACCGTTCTCGTTGCCTCGACTTAACTGACCCGCGGTCAACGACAGCAGTCAGGACCACCAGTACATCGGTGCCTGCCCTGTCGTCCCACCAAGTCTCTGCGGTTACCAACAAGGTGAACCGTCTCCATACCTTGTCTCGCGTGTGCTCTTGGTAGAGCTCGAATTTTCGTAGTTTGGTAACTCTCGCGAGATACGAGCAGGGGCCAAGCACGCCAGTAACGTCGGTCGTACCCTCCCTGTCGTTCCCGACGCAATACCGCTCGCGGGCACCGTTGGGTCACCCGACTTTCTTAACTTTAAGGACAACCATTGCTCAGGTACCTAGAGAGGCTATACAGAGTCAGCAACGAGTGGAGTGCGAGGATTACTCCTCGATAGCTCCACTTGATGGTGGTTTGGCAGAGCCGAGCTAGGGGGCCTTAGGCGGTGTCTGCATTGTACCGTACCTGTGCAGTTTATAATTATTGTATCCGCGTTCACTCCCCAGAGTGATCACGGCCCGCTATCTAGTCCTAGCTAACAATGCGCAGGGCTCACTGCTGAATATAATACATAATTAAAGTAGGCAGCATAGGATAAAGGAAGGTACATCAAGGGGCGACAAAAGTAGGCTATGCAATTGAATAGGATTGTAATCGTAGCAGCAGCAGTAACAATGCCTAGTGCAAGAAAGTACGAAAAAGATAGGCGATATCTCGGGAAGAGAATGGCTCTGCTTGCCTGGAAGCTCGACGGTAGGGGTACGGTAGTCGTCGACGTAGTTGATCACAGGGGCATCGGCAGCGGACGTCGAGACTACCGGACAATAAGAGAGGGGGAGAAACAATAAATACACAACAATAATAGCAATACAAATACAAGACATGGCAAACGCAATGTTAACGGTATTCTAACGCAGTGCAAGGAGTATTGCTCGGAGCGGGAATTCATCCGGGGATGAACTTCCGGCTCCGGGTAAGTATCGATAGATGGCCCGAGGGGGAAGGTATCATGTCGGAGGTGTCGTGGACATCTTACAAGCATATGTATGGTGTATCTATGTTATTTTAGCCATTCCGAACAACTTTCATGTTCAGAATAAATTCATCCGGATAGTTGTACCGGTACCTGGTAATTATCGGACAGACGATCCGGAGGGGGAAAGTCTCGGGTTCGGTATGTTAGAGGGGTGCGGTGGGTATGCGGGTAGCGTATTTGTATTCATTATATTTTTCTGATCAATTTTCATGTATAAAGATTTTTGATCTGAGTTACGGTTTAAAAGATATTCCATTTTAAAGTTTAATCAATTTTAAATCATTTTCTGGATTTCTTTTTTATTATTAAAACCCAACATTATCCACAACAGGAACTTTGACTGGTCAACCCTGACATGGGGGTCCCACATGTCAGCCTCACAGGTGTATTAAATATATTATATAATTTAAAAACAGTGGGGCCCAGTTGTCATACTAACATATGCTTATTAACACATTTAAATTAACAGGGATTATCCTAAGGGCCCATGGCCCACATGACAGCCTCAGGTTTTCATTTAACAGTTTATTTATCTAATACACTGGCTATTAGGGGGTGTTAGTTTAACATGGGAGGTTATTAACAAGGGGTTAACCGGGGGTTAGCCCAAGGTTTGAGCCACGTGCGCCGGCGGTGAGCTTAGAACACAGCGGCGACCCACTGGAGCTGCGCTCCGGCGACCGTGGGCAAGGCGAAGGGCAGGGTCGGACGCGGTCGGAGCCGCGCATCCCACCGTGGGGGTGCAAGCAGCAGGTGGAGGCCGGGGAACGACCACGGTGGCGGCCACAGTTGAACCCGGCGGCGGCCGGAGCAGGTCCATACGGGAACGGCGGCACGGCGAAGAAAATCGTGCGCGATAGGAAGGGAAAGGAGGCGGAGCTCACCTTGAGTGTGATGCGGCGGCCTGGCAGGCTGTGGGTGCAGAGGTGGCGGCGAATCGGGGCAATGCAGCGGTGGCGGCCGGCGGCGAGAGGGACGAAGGGGCGTCGTGCTCCAGGCTTCCCACAACAATTGCTCGCGCGTGATGGAGAATACCACCACGGGAAGCCGCCTGGACACGCTCCCGTTTGCCGGGGAGGCCGGTGGCCACGTCCACGACGGTCACGCGCCCAGGGCCGTGCTCGGGCATGGTCGGGGAGGAGGAGGCAGAGGCGCGAGGGGAACTGGCGAAAACATGGGGGGCTAGGGTTCAAGGCGGCGCGGGGTGCGGGGGCTTTATCCCCTCCGGCTAGCCGGCGGATGGCCGCCACGGCGCCCACAGCGTGGCTAGCCGGGGTATGGGCGCAGCACCATGCCTGTGAACAGGGGAGGGAGGAGGTGGGGAGGGGGCCGCGGTGGAGGTGGGCTTGGCCCAGTGGGGGAGCCTTGCCCCAGGCGTTAGTTAGGGTTTTTATTTTTGTTATTTATTTTTCCCTTTTTGTTCTACTGTTTTATTTGTTTTTGCTACTTCACAATTTTTGTAAAACTTGTAACTTGCACCATAATTAACATTGCACTATACCAGAGAGCCACAAAAAGTTTAGGGTTTTTCTAAACTCTTTTGATATTTATTTTTATTAAGCAATTGGCAAATAGTGTTGTTTTGGCTTGTGTATGAATTGTTTGAATTTTTCAGAGGCATAACAAATACTCCAAGTTGGTTTACAATGGTCCACTGAATATTGTGCATTTAACAAAAGTGGTTTTATAATTTTAGGACAAAGTTTAATTTTGCACTTTATTTTTAATATTCTCCAAATGCATTTTGGGCTTAGCTTTTGATTTCAAAACGAGTGGTTGGACTTGTGATGAATCATGATGATCCAGGCCCATGGCCACATTGCTATTAACAATATCAGAAGGGGAATTTGAATTTGAACTGACCCAAGTTGATCAAAGAAAAATTAGGAACAGTATTGATCAACAGTAATTGTGATTACTGTTCATTGAAAGTGAGAGTGTTACATCGAGCGTGGCGTCTTTCCCAGTTGCACTGACCCCGTACGAATCTTCTGCGACAACACGGGTGCCATTGCTAATGCGAAGGAGCCAAGAACTCACTCTAAAGACAAGCACATTATCCGAAAGTTCCATGTGACGCGAGACTACGTCCGGGATAGACACACTAGGATTCACAAGATACATACGGATCTGAATACAACAGACCCGATGACTAAACCTCTTCCACAGGGCAAGTTTGAAGAACACCGAGAGACTATTGGTGTTAGATACATACCTGATGTAAACTAGTGTAATTTGTAATCTAGTGCAAGTGGGAGACTGTTGGATATGTGCCCTAGAGACAAATTAATAAAGATATTTGTCACATATCCGTTTTGTTCATAATACATTTTATACTATGCTATAACTGTATTACTTGGAAATACTAATATAGGTGTAGTATAAAACATAGGTCCGTAATTTAACTCGGGTAAACTATCTCATTGAGCAATAGATGGATCAAGCTTTCCTGATCATGGCGACACTTAAGTCCATTGACAATGAGGTCATGTCATTAGGGGAATGATGTGATGGACATACACCCACCTAAAGTATTGCAATGTGATCGAGTCACATAGTTCAGCGTTGCGATGACTTTGTAACGTATGGCTTAGTCCTTAAACCGTAATGATCATACGTAATTGTCATCTATGAGGAAATTTTGATTTGTATCCCACCGCCTGACTGAAATATGCTGGCTATAACGGTGCACTTTGGGTATTCCGAAATAGATGGTTGATGAGTATGTTAATAGATCAGAGAGGGATTTGTCAGTCCTTGTAACAAGACAGGTACTCTGGGCCCACTCGGTGATATTGCATCAATAGCTTGCAAGCAGGTGACTAGGTCACGGGAGATGCAATAGACACAGACGAGTAAACTTGTTTCTTGTGAACGAGATGTGAACACGGTATGTGGGATACCGACGATCGAACCTCGGACAAACAAAGTACCGTAGCACAAAGGGATTACGTCGTATCGTTAACGGTTTCCAAAAGCGATTGAAGTTCATTCGATGGAAGCGCAGGGGTTGTCAAGGATTGTAACCATGTCCAACTTACTAGTCATTGGTCAATGAGAAGAGTCTCGACCATGTCTGCTATTTCCCGAACCGTTAGGGTGTTACACTTAAGGGCAATCGATGCATAGGATAGTTTCGGGATCAATCGGTGAAATAGGAGAAATCACCGGAATATTTCCGGAGGAGGACGGAAGTTGTTCCGGACATTTTGAATGGTTCAAAATAAAGTTTAATTCGTTTTAATAAGATTTATCATTTAATTATCTTAATTAAATATTTAAACATATTAAAATGATTAAAAAATGGAAAAAGGCTATATGGGGCCCATTAGGGGAGGAGGGGGTTTCCCCCCCCCCTTGGGCTTGGCGCCAAGGGTGGGGCCCATCCCCCCTAGGCCGGCGCACTCCCCCCCTTGGGAGTTTAGTTCCACATGGGGGAGGGGAGGAGGATGGCACCCCCCCCCTTGGCCTATATAAGGAGGGGTACACCCTGTTGGAATAAACCACGCCTGTGAGGCAAGCTGGGCGCGCGTGGAGGCGTCGGGTGCGCAGCGGGACGTGCTGGGCGCGTCGGGTCTGCAGCGGGACGCGCTGGTCGCGGCGGGTGCAAGCCGCACCGTGTGTGTGTGTGTGTGTGTGTGTGTGTGTGTGTGTGTGTGTGTGTGTGTGTGTGTGTGTGTGTGTGTGTGTGTGTGTGTGTGTGTGTGTGTGTGTGTGTGTGTGTGTGTGTGTGTGTGTGTGTGTGTGTGTGTGTGCGTGTGTGTGTGTGTGTGTGTGTGTGTGTTTACGTTTGTGTCTAAGTTTGTACCATGCATGTATCCATCAGGTTAGTCTAGGTGGGTCTAGGTTAGATCGTGGCGCAGCTAATCGCGGAGGCTGAGCTTCAGTTCGTTGGTATGTGCAGCAGAGGAACGCGGCGTGAAGGCCGGGTCTCGTGGAGTAGTTCGTGGCTCCATGCACGAGGGTGGTCGAGTCGCCAGGAGATCATGTACGTGTGCGTACAGTTCGCTGGAGTCCATTGCGTGAGCTGCGGGGCTATAAGTTTCCATGTAATCGTTGTGTGTGGGGTGGTTAGCCCAGAAGAAAAAGCTTGAGCCGTTCGTGCGCCAGAAACTCTAGTGTGTTCATCTCCTTCTTCTTCCACCTTCATCCATCCGTGAGAGAGCAGCTATGGTAGCACCAACACACCCCCTTTTTCCAACACACAATTATTCCTCTCTCTCTCTCCTTCTCCTTCCTGGAAGTGGACTCCCCTTGTTTGGAGTCTGCACCTGGACTGAAGTTCTCCACCATAAGGCAGGTCGTCGCTCTGTTTGAGTCGGGATCCGAATCCGTCTTTCTTCCGCTGCTCGCATGGTTCGGGGCCCGGGAGGAACATCGATTGTACCGTACGTGTATAATCTCTTCGAGGCACTACACCTATGGTGCTACTTCATCGTTGGACTTAGCACAAATAGGATCATCTCTCACAATACCAACATTGTGTTCTCCCTCGGTGGGCACCGGCTGGAAGGTTCTCCCATATGGCCGACATTCCGTACATACCGGGTGTCACACATATTAAACGGCGTTCGCATGAGGTTGGGTTCGGCAAGCCTGGCATATGCAGATATGGCCTTGCTGAACAGCTAACATCAAGGTTCGATTGGCAGGCTTGACGTATATAGATGCGGGCCTGGAACACAGTAGATCGAAAGATCGAGCACGAGTCACATACCTGATGTGATTGGCTTAGAGGCCTACCTGGCTTGCATACTGATGGCCATGACGATTGGGGGAGGTATGGGGTCTGGGATTGTGTAATCACTTAGTTAAATTGAGAGGTGTTTATCTAAGTGGGAGCTTTTCTAGAATTTTGAAGATTAAATTGATAACTCCACATTATGAACAAAAGTCTAAATATGTATCCTTGTGAATCAAACTTTGTAGATGGCAGCACCACGCCCCTCGTTCAACTTAGGATCGTTCCTAGAGAAAGACAAACTGAAAACTGATGGGTCAAACTTTACCAACTGGTTCCGCACCCTGAGGATTCTCCTCGTTCCCCTCAAAATGGCATACGTACTAGAGGGCGCGTTAGGTGACGCGCCAACAGATGAAGAATGTCTATCTCTCCAAGACTGATGATTACAACCTTATCCAGAGTGGCATGCTCTACTCCATGGAGGTTGAGCTGCAGAAACACTTTGAGAGGATGTGTGCATATGAGATTATCACCGACCTCAAGGAGGTCTTTGCACCTCAAGCCAGGGCTGAACGGTATGAGGCTTCTGAAGCCTTCTTCTCAGCAAAGATGGACGAGCACGGCAGCGTGAGTGAGCACGTGGTCAAGATGTCTGGCTACATTCAACACTTGAATGCTCTGGAATGTCAGATTCTAGATGAACTTGCTGTTGATAGGGTGTTGCACTCGCTTCCCCCTAGCTACAAAGGATTTGTGCTGAACTACAACATGCAGGGGATGACCAAAACCCCTTCTGAGTTGTTCACCATGCTAAAGAGTGCTGATGTTGAGATCAAGAAGGAGCACGCTGTCTTCATGGTCAACAAGACCACTGAGTTTAAGAAGTCAAGCAGGCGGGAGAAGGCTAATAGAGGTGGGCCCAAAAGGGATGGAAAGTCAGTTGTCGTTCCTCCCAAGGCACCTAAGCCCAAACCCGGAGTTGAGTGCTTCTACTGAAAGGGTGAAGGTCACTAGAAACGCAACTGCCCCAAGTACCTAAAGGACAAGAAGGCTGGCAAGGTCGCCAAGAGATATGAAGGTATATTTGATATACATATTGTTGATCCTTTCTTGACAAGCGCCGGGAACACATCCTGGATACTTGATACAGGATCTATCGATCATATTTCAAATTCCATTCAGGGACTAAGGAATAAGAGACGCTTGCTGAAATATGAAGTGACGATGTGCGTGGGGAATGGCTGTCAAATTGATGTGTTGGCGGTCGGCACGAAGCATCTTAGTCTCCCTTCGGGATTAGTTTTGGTTCTGAATAAATGCTACTATGTACCCGCATTGAGTGTGAACATCGTTAGTGGCTCTTGCTTGAAGCGAGACCACCATTCTTTTAAGTCTGATACAATTGGTTGTTTGATTTATAAGGATGAAGTGTTTTATGTTCACGCACCAGAGCAACGTGGTTTATTCGTACTGGATCTCGATGGTGACGTGTGTCACATTAACAATATAGAGGCCAAAAGATTAAAGAGTAGTGATGAAGAGCACATGATGATGTGGCATTGCCGACTTGGTCATATTGGTATAAAGTGCATGGAGAGGCTTCATAAGGATGGACTTCTTGATTCATTGGATTTTGGATCCCTTGATACATGTGAACCGTGCCTCATGGGAAAAATGACAAGGACTCCATTCAATGGGATAATGGAGCGTGCGGATGACTTATTGGGGATCATACATACAGATGTATGTGGACCCATGAACGTCCCCACACGCAATGGTCTTCGTTACTTCATGACCTTTACTGATGACTTGAGTAGATATGGGCATATTTACTTGATGAAGCATAAGTCTGAAACCTTTGAAAGGTTCAAGGAATTTCAGAATGAGGTCAAGAATCAACTCAGAAAGAAAATCAAGCACCTTCGATCGGATCGAGGTGGCGAGTATTTAAGTCACGAGTTTGGCAATCATCTGAAGTCTTGTGGCATAGTACCACAGCTCACGCCGGCAGGCACACCTCAGAGAAACGGTGTAGATAAACGACGTAATCCAACCCTATTGGATAGCGTACGATCGACGATGTCTCATACTGATTTGCCTGTGTCATTCTGGGGGTATGCATTAGAAACTGCCGCTTTCGTTCTTAATAGGGCACCATCCAAATCCGTAAAGACAACACCATTTGAAGAATGGCATGGCACGAAACCTAAGTTGTCTCACCTGAATATTTGGGGGGTTGAGGCTTATGTTAGGAAACTACAGCCTGACAAACTTGAATCCAAGGTGGATAAGTGCATCTTTGTGGGCTATCCCAAGGAAACTTGTGGATACACCTTCTACAATCAGTCTGAGAGCAAAACGTTTGTTGCCAAGACTGGACACTTTATTGAGAAAGAGTTTCTCTCGAAAGAGTTGAGTGGGAGGAAAATAGACCTCGATGAAGTGACTGACCAATCACTCCAATTGGAAGAAACGGCCACAGAAGTTGTTCTGGAACCTTCTTCCACAGTGGGAGCTGGAGAGAATGGCCAGAACGGCATTCATAACGATCATGACATACATGATGATCATGATGAGAATGAAGAGGAACCTATTATGCCCCGTAGGTCATCAAGAGTCCGTCAAGCTACTGAGTTTTACGGACAGCTTGTGAATGCAATCTCGGCTGATGAGTCAGATGAACCTACGAGTTACAAAGAAGCAATGGAGGGACCCGAGTCCGAGAAATGGCTTGAAGCCATGAAATCCGAAATAGACTCCATGTGCACCAACAAATTTTGGACTTTGGTGGATATTCCCGAGGACCGCAAAGTCGTCGAGAATAAATGGATTTTCAAGAAAAAGACTGACGCAGACGGAAACGTATCTGTCTACAAAGCTCGACTTGTCACGAAGGGGTTCTGACAAATGCAAGGAGTTGACTACGAGGAGACGTTCTCTCCTATAGCGATGATAAAGTCTATTCGGATCCTACTAGCAATAGCTGCATATCATGATTACGAGATATGGCAGATGGATGTGAAAAATGCATTCCTAAATGGCAACATTGAGGAAGAGTTGTATATGATGCAACCAGAGGGGTTTATCGATCCAATAAATGTTGGTAAGGTGTGCAAGCTTCAACGGTCCATCTATGGGTTGAAGCAAGCATCTCGGAGCTGGAATCTTCGATTTGATGAGGTCATTAAAGCTTTTGGATTTGTCCAAAACGTCGAAGAGTTCTGCGTCTATAAGAAACTGAGTGGGAGCTCTGTAGCATTCCTTGTGTTATATGTAGATGACATATTGCTAATAGGGAACGATAAGAAATTCTTAGGAGAAGTGAAGGAATATCTGAATGGACAATTTTCCATGAAGGACCTTGGTGAAGCTGCGTACATATTGGGGATTAAGATCTATAGAGATAGACCTAATCGACTATTGGCTTTGAGTCAGAGCGCTTATATTGACAAGATATTGAAAAGGTTCAGTATGGATAACTCCAAGAGAGGCTCTTGCCAGTTATAAAAGGTGTCAAGTTAAGCGTCACTCACTGCCCGACCACAGCAAAAGAGAAGGAGGAAATGTCCTCAAAACCCTATGCCTCAGCCATAGGTTCTCTCATGTATGCTATGTTATGTACCCGGCCAGATTTAGCGTTGGCTATTAGTATAACTAATCGCTACCAGAGTAATCCGGGAATGGCTCACTGGACCGCAGTAAAGAACATCCTAAAGTACTTGAGAAGAACGAAGAATCTCTATCTCGTTTACGGAGGAGTTGATGAGTGATACGTCCCAAACGTATCTATAATTTCTGGTTGCTCCATGCATGTTTTGTGTGATATTGCTATGTTTTTTATATACTTTCATATATCTTTATAAAATGTTTTGGAACTAACCTATTAATGGTTGCAAGAGTGCACAAGTTCTTGGTTTGTACTTTATGTGTAGGAATTACTTGGATAAAGGAAAAAATCACAAAAAGGAGCCTTGTAGGAGTTGGACTTTAACTCTCACGAAATCTGTCCCCACCAGACAGGTTTTAAAGATCGCCTCGGAAACGCTAGAAGACGGCCTCAAACGGAAAAACTTAAAACTACAAAGTTGTAGGTAATTTTTTTCCGGTGGATTCAGACATAAAATTCGTCCCAATAGGAGTTTGGATGCTTCCAGAAACCCCGAAATACAGAAGACGTAATCTGGATGACGGGAATCCGAGAGTCTATATAAAGAGAGGAAACCTAGGTCAAAGGGTACCACGAAAATTCCTCCCCCTTTGCAGTCGTCTTGAGGGGGAGATCAATCTCCACAGCAGCACCATATCCAAGGAAGAAGAAGGGGCCAAGGGCCGCTGCCCCCAAGGGCCGTGGGCGCCGTGGGCGCCGTGGCCGCCGCCGTCGCCGTCTCCTTCATCTCCTCCGGGCTGCACCTCTCCATCAACAACTCTCCCTCTCACCATGTCCATGTGTCAGTAGTTCCCCTCGGGGCTAAGGCGTATATCTTGATCTATGTGGTTTCTCTCTCTCCCATGATGTGATCTTTGTTGTGATCATAGGCTATGTTAATCTAGGGTGATCCCATGATATTTCCTCTTCCTGTATGTATTGGATTGATGTACTCAATTGATCTTATCTAGTATAATCTCCGAGACCAAGGTGACAGCGGTCTATTAGACATGGGTTAGAAGAATATTATCATGAGTGATTTCCTCTTTTGTGTGTGGATTGAAGATTGAGAGTCTCTTGGTGCCTGTCTTTGACTATCCTTTACATATGTTGTGGTGATTGTGGTACTCTCTTTGGATGGCCGCGGTGACATTGGGAAATCCATAGATTGAGAACTACGAACTCTGAGGTGTGCTTTTGTAGCCCTACACAATTCTCGTCCTCTCTTGACCACAAAGGAATGACCTCCGAGTACGTCTCCATTGCATGTTTTATGGGAAATATCATGTGATTAGACTATGTTAATGTTGTTGGGAGTTGCCACTAGTGAAAGTATGAAGCCTAGGCCTTGTTTCCATCATTGTTACACCGTTTGCACTCACTTTTGTTACTTGTTTCTTTGCTGCACTTTTTATTACAGATTTATATTACTTTGTTTTATCACACCTATCACCCATATTTTACCATCTCTACGCCGAACTAGTGCACCTATACAACTCCTAGTTGTATTAGGTGTGTTGGGGACACAAGAGACTTCTTGTATCTTAATTGCAGGGTTGCTTGAGAGAGACCATCTTCAACCTCTACTTTCCTGAGTTCGATAAACCTTAGGTCATCCACCTGAGGGAAATTGCTGCTGTCCTACAAACCTCTGCGCTTGGAGGCCCAACATAGTCTACAAGAATAGAAGCATGCGTAGACATCAATGAGGAGCTCACCGTAAAGGGTTACGTTGACGCAAGCCTCGGCTCAGACCTAGATGATTCAAAAGCCCAAACGGGATATGTTTTCATGTTGAACAGTGGCGCAATTAGCTGGAGGAGTGGCAAACAGTCAGTCGTCGCCCAATCTACAATGGAATCGGGATATATTGCCGCTTGCGAAGCGTCAAACGAGGCGTTGTGGCTGAAGAAGTTCGTGATCGAGCTTGGCGTCTTTCCCAGTTGCACTAACCCCGTGGGAATCTTCTGCGACAACACGGGTGCCATTGCTAACGCGAAGGAGCCAAGAACTCACTCTACAGCCAAGCACATTCTCCGAAAGTTCCATGTGATGCAAGACTACGTCCGGGATGGACACACTAGGATTCACAAGATACATACGGATCTGAACGCAACAGACCCGACGACTAAACCTCTTCCAAAGGGCAAGTTTGAAGAACACCGAGAGACTATTGGTGTTAGATACATACCTGATGTAAACTAGTATAATTTGTACTCTAGTGCAAGTGGGAGACTGTTGGATATGTGCCCTAGAGACAAATTAATAAAGATATTTGTCACATATCTGTTTTGTTGCTATAACTGTATTACTTGGAAATACTAATACAGGTGTAGTATAAAACATAGGTCCGTAGTTTAACTCGGGTAAACTATCTCATTGGGCAATTGACTGATCAAGCTTTCCTGATCATGGCAACACTTAAGTCCATTGACAATGAGGTCATGTCATTAGGGGAATGATGTGATGGACGTACACCCACCTAAAGTATTGCAATGTGATCGAGTCACATAGTTCAACGTTGCGATGACTTTGTAACGTATGGCTTAGTCCTTAGACCGTAATGATCATACGTAATTGTCATCTATGAGGAGACTTTGATTTGTATCCTACCGCCTGACTGAAATATGCTGGCTATAACGGTGCACTTTGGGTATTCCGAAATAGATGGTTGATGGGCATTCCATATTTATTTTCGGATTCGGAAGCGGAACGGATGCGGATTCGAATACCGGATTATGCGGATTCAGAAGTGGTACGGTAACGGAAAAACATCGGATCGGAAACGGACATTTACCATATTTATATATGAGGAATATATAAATGAGTTAAACTAGAATTATACATAAAGAATGAGCAAATATAAATACGTTTACACTTTAAGATTACATAAATCACTAGATAGTATAGAAATAATACAAATAAATCACTAACAAGCATATGTCAAGTTCCATAAGCAAAGATAGAATTTACATACTTCTCTTTAATACTTCAAACTTAGTCCATCAATCGGATTCGGAAATTAAAATTTCGGATTATCCGGCTAGAAAAAACGGATTATCCTATTATGTCGGATATTTACAATACCATATCCTATACCGTATCCTACCAATCGGATTTCTGTCGGATGTAAAAAATTTGTTATCGTATCCTATAAAAACGGATTCGGAAACGGTTTCGGTCGGAAATTATCCTAACCACTTTCACCCTTACATATTTGAGTGGGAGCTGTGTGGATGTTATCATGGTCTTATATGTGATTGCCATATTTGAGTGGGAGCTATGAGAGTGTCATCCTTATCTTATATGTGGCTGACATATTTGAGTGGGAGCATGAAAACATTCTCATATATGGATAACATATTGTGAATGGTGTAGTTGGTATTAATGATTATTTAGTTAAGTATTGAAAATATATTAAGATAGATTAATGCATTCAATAACATTGAGTCGGAATACTTTCCTGGATAATATTCTGAAGGAGTTCAGAATGGGACAAGTAAAGAAGGTAGTTCTTACTTGTATATCCAAGAGAAGTATCGAGTTAATACTCAGTACAATAATAACGGTTAAAGGAAAGAAATGGATGTGCTACATACTCTACGCCTCTGTCATAGGTTCTTTCATATAAAACCAATGTTTTGTACTCGACGTAATGTGACCCAAGTTCTTAGTAAGAAGAACATGTTGTGATAGGATTTATGAGTAAATCATTGAACAAAGAGTTAAGTTTATCCTTCAGTGTCTGGAGAGAACTGAGGATACATCTCTAATTTGTAAAGGATAGTGGACTTGACCATAAATGTTATGTTGGTTCAAGTTATGACACTAACCTACAAAATTGAGATGTCATACTAATGAATGCCTAAGTTGAAAGAAACGTGGTTAGACATCAAAGTTGCATACAATGCACTAAGGATTAAATCTACATTGATGTGGCTGCTTTAGAAGTGGAAGGAGTTATATTTTGGCTTAAGAAGTTTGACTTCTGGCTGAGTGAGTTTCAATGTGCATGACTATGGAAAAGTCCGCGTGACCCACCGGATGTCATTGCTGAAACACAACAAACAAAGTCTCACTCTACCGCCAAATATATATATACCTCATCATTATAATGGATAATGAAGTAATGTCAAACTAGGTGATATTAATGATTTGCAAAAGGACATACGGATCTAAATGGTACCCAGACCGTTGATACAACCTTTTCCACAAGCAAGCATGATCAATAACCTTATAGATGATATGGAGTTATGATCCACATGAAAAATGCAGCTAGATTATTTGTACTCTAGTGCAAGTGGGAGACTATTGGTAATGTGCCCTAGAGGCAAATAATATATGTTTTATTAGCATATTCCATTAGTTCATATAAGTTTTATACTGTGCTATAACTATATTAAGCGGAAACATTAACACACGTGTGGTATACAAACAACCAAGTCCCTAGTTAACTCTAGTAAACTATTCCATTGGGAAATTGATGATCAAGGTTTCCTGATCATGAGACAAATACGTCTGTTGACAATGGGGTCATGTCATTGGGAGAATGATATGATGGACACTCACCCACCAGAAGTGTTGCAATGTGATCCAGTCACATAGTTCAACATTGCGATAACTATAACGTAGTGACCAGATACTTTGACCGTAATGATCATAAGTAATTGCTATCTATGAGGATGCTTTGATTTGAAACCCACCGCCTGACTGAAATATGCTGGCCATAAAGGTGTACTTTGGGTATTCCGAAATAGATATGTTGATGAGTATGCAAATAGATCAAAGCGGGATTTGTCCATCCGAGTGACGGATAGGTACTCTGAGCCCACTCGGTGATATTACATCATAAAGATTGCAATCATGTGACTAGGTCACGGGGTTGTAATATCATGGGAACGAGTAAACATGTTTGTCAATAATGAGGATGAACTAGGAATATTGGATATCGACGATCAAACCTCGGACAAGAAAAGTACCGCAGGACAAAGGGAACAGGCTCAACGTTAACGGATCCAACAACGATGAAGTTTCATTCGATGGAAGCACAGGGGCTATCAAGGATTGTAACTAGGTCCAATTGATTAGTCATTGGTCGGAGAGTGTCTCATCATGTCTGTTTTTTTCCAAATCGTAGAGTGTCACACTTAAGGGTATTTGACGCATAAAGGATAGATTCGGGATCATTGGTGAAATAAGAGAGAACACCGGAATTGTTCTGGTGGAGGCCAGAAATGGTTCTGGAGATTTTGAATTGTTCAAAATATTATTTAAATATGTTTTAGTATTTAATTAATGAATTAAATATTAAAAATCTGATTTAAATAATTAAAAATGAATTAAAAAGGCACATGGGCCTCATAGGGACCATTAGGGGAAGAGGGAGTCTCCCCCTTGGGCCAAGGCGCCAAGAGAAAGGGGGCCACCCCCCTTGGTGCGATATCCCCCCCCCCTCCCCTAGGGATTGGTCCCACATGGGAAGGGGAGGGAGGTTGCCCCCCTCCTTGGCCTATATAAGGAGGGGTAGGGCGCCTTTTTTCTTCATCAATTTTTGAGACAAGTTCTCTTCTCTCTTTGTCTTTCTCCCGCCTTTTAGCGGACTCACCTTGTTTGTAGTCTACACTGGTTTGGGGGTTTCTCCATCATACGTACGACGTCGTGCTGCTGGAATCGGGATCCGAATCCATCTTCTTTCCGCTGCTCTTCTGGTTCGGAGCGGGGGGGCATCGGGTACACCGTATGTGTGTAATCCCGCGAGGCGCTACACTTGTGGTGCTACTTCATCATCGTGGCCGTATCGCGACGTCTTCATCGACAACGTTCCGATAGGGACGCAATCTCTTCATCGGTCTATGAGGACCGGGTGGCTACTGGAGTCATCGTGGATCTGCACGGCATCGGGGATTGCCGGTACGACTACATCAACCACGTTCACGCGGAACGTTTCTCGCTTAACGGACTACATACTGGTATGTGACCTATTTACATCCATTACTTGCATCGTCATAGCATAGGTCTTGGGCTTGGGTATCGTAGTTTATTGAAAATTATTGTTTTCTACCACGAACCCCAACAGCTTCCTCTACAAATAGACCTCACAGAGCGTCGTGAAGTTCCCGATGTTGACAATGGAATTGGCGGCCAGGTCTTGAGGATGCAAGCCATAAAAGTGAAGCAATTCACGAAAAAATAAGGAATCGGGAGGAAGGAAGCCCCGGGTCACGTGGTCCGCAAAAATCACAACCTCATCCGTTCCAGGCTGAGGCCGGGGCTCGTTCCCAGGGGCTCACCATCTAATGGCCTCCCGAGAAGGGAGTAATCCCTGATCTTCTAACTTGTTAAGACAAACTTCTGTTATGGTAGACCTGCCCCAATCACAAGCAAGAGTGGATTTAGATTTTGTCACGATGATTTTATTCTTCCTCTTGGCCTGCTCGGCCTTTAGGGTGGCTCTGACCTTGGACATTTGGGAATTGCTCGAAAGGCTACGGAAATGGAAATACGAATCAAAATATTGATAATAAACAGTTGGTCATTGCCTAGGTGATGATAAGGGATGCTACGGAAGAATTTCATTAATACGAGCATGAACAACATATCTACTGAAACCATAAGTACAAATATATTTTCCCGTTCCGCCAATCATAAGCGTTGAGATACGGCTAGGATAATGAAAGTTATATTTGCGAGTTCAAAATTCCTAGAAGAAATAAATTGAAGAGCTTCAAATCCTCGAGCAAAATAAGAAAAAGGATAACAAATCTGAGAAGAATAATTACCGATCAAGCAGACGAGAATGGCACGGTCCCGTGCTGATAGAAGAAAGCTAAGATCTTCGAACGCTGGATCGATGCATGGTGCGTGGAATACTGCACCCAGATTCTTCAGATAGCCAGTCAGTCGGAGGAAGAAGAACCAGGAAGAAGCAAGAATGTGTGAGCAGAGAATATGGGAAAGTAACGTTGGGTCCTATATATGGGGACACAAGCTCAACCAACAGTACAAGACTCGCGGCGTAATAAATGGGATTTCCTCGATTCTCGCGCGCGATGTGACTAAACAAGCAGGAGACGCCTCGATCCTGGAAAATGAAGATTATGTGTGATTTCATACTCAACGGATATGCTCATTAAAAGCTACAATGACGTATGGGAAGGTTTCCGACTTGTTATGGCCGGTTCGTCTATTAATGGATCTGTATCAAAGAAATATTGCCGAGGAGTCGGCTCCACACAAATCTTGGGGGCTACTGTCAGGGGGATAATTCAGAGACCCGGCAGGATCAATCAAGATGCTTCACACTCAAGATGAAGGGAGTAGGTCCATTGTAAGGCCCGATATGCGGTACTGTTCCAGATCTAGATGTTGTCATCCAGATCCGGGGACGAAGCACATATCGGTCCCACCGCGACATATGACATAGCCATATGCCCCGGATTTCCAACATGATATCACAACATTACAGATACAAGGATACAACATCTCATACAATCGGCATACAACTTCCTTAAATACAATACATCAGCGGAAGATACATGTCTGAGTACAGACTACAATCAAATGCCTAGTGGCAAAGAGAAAACATCGATCCCCATAACCACACGGGCCCAGGCCCTCCGCCGGGATCCGCCTAACTAGTCGTCGTCGAGTCTCCACGTGAAACGTCGATCACCATACCTGTTGTCGATCAAGAACCCTGAAAAGAGTTTGGGGGTAGTATCATGAGTACAGAAGTACTCAGCATCCAACTGTAGTGGTCAACTGACCCAGCAAGGACTTCATCACTCGTCATTCTAGGACAACTAGTAGTTTACGGTAAGTACGGGGTAAGTGGTGAGGTTGCTGCCGCACTAGAATTTATGAAGTGTTTAACGATCTAGAGAGTAAGATAAGAAGCCAATCATTCGATGAGGAATCGCCTCCAACAAGTCTGCTATCAGCTACTTACGCAAACATAACACCTATCCTATCCTTGTCCTCCTCTTCGCATCCCGACGAAGAAGAAGCAGTCAAGGCACACACACGTTGATCAGGTTATAGTAAGATTATCTCGGTTGTTGTTGTCTATGAACAAGGAGTAGGTCTCAAGTCGTCCATAACCGTGGACACGGCTTCTCGAAAAGATCTAACCCTGCAGGGGTGTACCAACTGCCCATTACAAGGCTCCGCACGCACGCCCATCTCTCTCAGTTGCTACCCATGATAGGCAACCATTTTATGATTTAGTCCCAAGAGATCCGAAACGACAGGTCCCTCTAACTAACAACGCACAAATCCGGGTGACCCCCGGTGAGTCGACATCCAACTCAAAAGCCGGTCGCGCTCTCGAATCGGCCTCTACCGTCTGGACGAGGTTGGGTTAGCTACCCAAACAGATGTGGGCAGCCCACAAGCTTCCAGGTGTGGACCAACAAAGAAACCATGTCTCCGCTGGCCCGAGTTGTTTGAAAATCTGCGAGGTCGACACTCGCACACACACGTTTTGCAAAAGGTAAAACCAGCTTGGGCCACCACTAGAAATGTTTGAAGCTAGATAGGTAAGAAAAGGGGACCCCATAAAATCCCACACGCGGTTAGGCACGCTCAGTCTTAAAACCAATACCCGGAACTCGGATCCTAGGTGACTCGAATGGAACAAAGCGTCGGGGCGGGATAGCCTAGACCTTCCATACTTCGTCGAGTATAGTCAACATTATAATAATCATATCATCAACAACAATATAATAATGTGATATCCCAAACCAAGGAGTAACAGGGTAACATCGTAGCATCCTAAGGATGCATACTAAGCAGGGGCTGAGCAACGAGCAATAGGAACATAGCAGTACATGGTTTGCTGGGAGGGGACATGGCTGTATCGGTTTGAAAGAGGCTATAAACATGTGGTAGGATCAAACATCGAACCTATCCTAGACTAGCATGCAAACCGCTGGTTGAAATAGAATGGATCATAAGTAATGTATAGTCCTTGTCTGTTGTTAAGTCGGGTTGCGAAGGTGTAGTTGATCGCAAGCTCCCATCGTCTCTGAGAGGTACCCGCGGAAGCACACAAGAGGGTAAAGACTGGAAAGCAATCAATGAGCAAGCATTCTATTACTACGAAGCAAACACGAGCAAGCATCAATAAGAAGGCAACACGAGACATCGCACCTACCGTCGAGAGCGGTTACTAACAGGTTAAGTGGAGTACTCGTCACACACGACGATACCGCACGTTTACAAGGGTTCAAGTTGTTTAGCTAAACAAGATGAGCAAAGGTTGTTAACATGGAATCTCACTCAAGCAAAGCATATCACACAAACATGGCAAGAGGTGAAGCATAAATAAACTATCTAATCTAGTCACTTTAAGTGGGGGGGGTAAAACCTATACATGGAAAACTAATGCGGACCCCACGATAATTATTGCAATTGGTACTGTTTTTCCCCTAAACAATATTTTATTATTTTATTATTAAGCAAGAACAACTTAAACACAATATACATGCAATTCTAGTCAAGTTACATGTAAGAAACATTTCAAACAGAGCAACGGTTAAAAAGTTATTAAATAAACAGTTTACAGCGGCAAGCAGTTGTAATTAGCATGTAAACAAAGTCAAACATAACAAAGAAGCACATTTTATCAATCTACACAAAATTCTAAGCAACTTTCATGTTTAAAGCGTCGCAATCCGAGCTACCGTTAAAAAGTTATAGCACTCGCAAAACTACTACACAATCTGCCAAATAATCTAACGAAAAAAAAGTAAAAAGGCCTATTGGGCCGAGCCCACTAACGCAACTGGAAAAATATAAAAAAACGGGGCTGCTCACCATTGGGCCGAGGCCCAGGACTGGAGGCGCTGGAGAGGCCGGCTTGCTGGGGTGGGCCGCTGACTGCGGTGCCGGCCCACGAGGCTGGAGGAGGCCTAGCCGGGCGGAGGCGGACGGATCAGAATCCCGCCCGATCCCGACCACCAGGACGGTGGCGCCGACGGAGCTCCGGCGGGGCGTGCGCAGAGGGGCGGCGCAGGGGGGTCCGGCGCGGCGGGAGGCGGACCCGGGGCGTGGCGGCTGCGTCGCTGGATCCAGCCGGGATCTGGCCGGCGGCGAGGTTCGGCTCCTCGAGCTCGGTCGTGGACCGGCCATGGCTAGAAGGCGGCTCCACCGCGGGACCTGCGATGAGGGAGACAGAGGAGGTGAGAGGAGAGGAGGGCGCGGGGAGAGAGAGGAGGCGGCGGGGCTGTTGCGGCCTGCCGGCGCGGACGATGGCGCCGCGGCCGGAGACGAGGCGACGGTGCACACGAGGAGCTGCGGCTGGAGAGAGAGGAGGAGGTTGGTGGAGGGCGTGACGTGGCGGCCGATCTGACGGTCCAGATCCATTGGGCTGATCTCCGGATCTAGGAGCTAGGTTTTGGACGAAAATGGGGATATTTTTGGGGCAAGAGGAGGGGGGTGGCTGCAATTTTGGCTTAGAGAAAACCCTAAGTGGGGGTGGGAGTGTGATGGTCTTTATATAGCCCAGGTGGCTGGCAGTTTGCAAAAACATCCCCGGTTTTTCTCTCTCGCGCGCAATATTTACGTTTCTAACCGCCGGGTGTCCGCAGGACCTCCGATTCGGGTAAAACTTCGAACTACGCGATCAGCGCGTCGAGCCGGCGGCGTTCACCTCGCGCTGGAACCTTTCCGAAAACACTTTCCGTCGCGCTATAAAAATATCCCGTTTAATTATTAAACGAGGTTTTTCGTTCCATTGGCTGCGGCTGGTCTCGTGCGGTTTTCGCGACGGTGATCGGGTGAAACCCGGTGTCGCAAAGGTCTAGTGTCAGGGTGTCAAGGGTCGGTCTCCGTCCGGTACGAGATAAGAGGGGAAAATAATCGCCGATCGATAAATCGGGGATGCAAACACCGCAAACAAATCAGACAATCAAACAATTCACACCGAAAACACATTTTTTTAATTTTGCAAAATCTGGGCTGTTACATCCATGGGACGACTCGTTAAAGGAGGGCCAGAAGAAGATGTGGCCCGCAGGTTAACCTACTTACAAGACGAGGACTGACGCACAAGGAAGGAGTCAAAGTCACACTACAACAAGAACCCCCTATAGCAATGCATAGTTCGCAACGCTTTAAGAATGCGTTGTATGATATCGTTTTTACTACGCATATATACGTTGGCAAGGTCATCTGTTGTCAGCTATACGAAGAGCAACGAGTATCATGTGTTGTAGTCTATGTGTATCTATACGTTGAAGGGAGAGACACGCATAACTAGTCCTCCATCTAAATATCGTCACAGAAAAAGTCCTCCATCTAAAATTGATTACGGGGTTCGAATTTTTTTTTATTTCAATAATCTGTACAGTACAAAAATTAAGTATTACTAGCACAAATGCCCGTTGCAACGGGAAAAATATATCTTTTCATGCCTTTAGCGTATAGCATTCTAATGTTGCATTGATTTTATAATTTTATATATCTTTTTGTTTACTTGTATACACTATAAGGGATATAGATTAATAACATTATAATAGTAAATCAGATAGTAAGGTAGTGTTGCATTAGATTCTTTAAGAAAAACTTAAATAAAACACAATAAAGTGGTTGCATTAGACCTTGTACAGCGCAGGTGCTTATGCATCGGTGCTAACTCCGTTGCTTCTCAGAATAATTCTTGCTCCTCAATGGACGGTGCTTGGTATGGGTGCTAGCTGATCCATTTTTCTCTTTCTTTTTTTGCTGATTGAGGCGTTGGGAAAACCTTCATTGCTTAGATGAAGCAGTTATTTTTTCCAACCACCCCTTGGCACCGGAAGCAAAGTCTTGTTTCTATCTCCCTTTCTAAGCACCCATGCTATCTAATCTCAAGAAAAAAACCAGACTTTTTTTTCAAGCACCTGTATAAGCGTCTAGCGTTGTACAGGGCCTTAGATTCATTAAATATTCCATAAGTCAAAGATATTATTGGGCTAGAGATATTGACTGCCCTAAAAAAAACTAAGACCGACACATCTCGCCTGCCGATAAAACCCGCCGCCGCCCTCCCTGTTTCCTCACCGCTGCGCCGCCGTCCACCCAAGCAGGCAAGCTCCAACCCATCCCTGGCGCACCCGCACCCTCCCAGGTTCCCTCACCTCAGGCCCCAAGCAGCCGAGGTTTCACCGGCGAGCCATCTCCCCCACCCCATCTCACCTCCGCCGCCGGATCCAAGCAGGAAGAAGGCAAGGTCTCCCTCCCTCGCTCGCCCAAGACGCCTCCCTCCCTCGCTCTCTCCAGCTAGCCGCGTCGATGCCTCATCTGTAGCTGCACCAACGAAACGCCCTTCCATTGGAGGTAACCTTCCCTCAGCCTCACTGTCAATGTGAAATACTGAAGCCAACTGAACTTGATGCTGTCAATTAAGTATCCATCTAGCATAATCATGTCCATTCGTTGTTCAAGAAAAAAGATCTTACATGTAATTTCGTATTTTTTTTCTTACTGTAATGGCGATCAATGTTGTAAGAAGATTATCTATCATAAGAAGCTTACTGTTCCACTCCAGTCAGGTTTCAGTATAGAGCAAAGTATGTACATGTTTTCTTGTATGATGTAAAACATAATTTTCAAATAACTTTACTACTTTACTCTTATTTTGATAAATCAAAAACCATTACATGTTTCCACAAGCCAAGGAAAATATATAGAAATGGTCTAAGTTTCTGAATTCCTAATGATATAAGCCTTGCTTACATCAGTACAAAACCGATCAAGATGGGATTCTACCATGGGTCTGCTGTGTGTTGGTTTCGGTTGCAGAAGACAAAAAGCTGTGTCTAGGAGTGGGCGGTCGCTTATAAAATAGAACAGTAGCAAACTATCAAACTAGTACCTCTCGATGAATCTTAAGATAAAACAAAATAGCTCTGGACAGGTGAGTCAGTTGATGTGAATTTGTGTTAGTGCAAGGTAGCGTCTGTGTGTGTGTCACAATGCAACTCAAATACTCACATGCAATTAATTAGTAGAACTCAGTGATATCTGGACATGTGGTTGTCATATTTTCTGTACTTTCTAGTAATTAGTATTGCTACACAATGGACATCCACGTAAAGGTTTACTTATACCAGATTATTAATACATTGCATGGATATTTGGATACTGATGTTTGACTATGTATTTTCCCGGCTCGTGGCTGATTTGGGTGCATTACAAAGTACTGACACTCCATCTCTCTGTGTGTGTGTGTCTATCTCTTGTCAACTGACTCCTAATTTACTTGAAAGGTAGACAATTTCTCACTGTCTCAGTTTGCCATGTGTGATAGTACAATATGCAGTGGTCGTGTCATTGTAAAATTCGCGTCAAATTTGATTGTTAGGGTAGTATGATCATGCTGTAACGACTCTGGGATACATGATGCAATTTTTTCTCGTCTTTACATAATTTCTGTCACATATGCACCACTGACAGCCATCTGCCAATCGCCGCCCAACTTGAACCAGCACCAAAGACGCACCCCCGCATAGGTAAGCTTCCTGCCCTCTTCTTCTCTTATATGATATTGTCTTTATAATCTGAAAATCTTTATGTCATTGATGATGAAGTTTGCTAGACAAAGTGTAAGTTCAATCCTTTTATGGTCTGCTTACGCTTGTCAGATGTGACTACATCTTATCTTGATCAGTAACTGCAAATTTGGATTAAGTAAGATATAGCCTTGCAATAAAAACTGAACTCTTTATTGCAGAGTGGGTATGGATGTACAAGTCAGCAAGCTACTTTTGCGTTATCCTAGAGGAAGTAACCGGTACTTGGCTGGCGTAGATGGATTTTTGGAATTTGCATATAAAGATAAGTTAGAAGATACCACTATCCTATGTCCATGTGAAGTATGTGTGCACACTTCTTTGCTGTCAAAGGATGATGTCCGTGGCTATAGATTTAGACCCAAGCGTTATGATAAGAAATCTCAAAACAGTGGAGTTGTTTTGACTGCAAAAACATCAAGTTATGCTTCCGCAGGTGATACTAACCCTATACTTGGAGATGTCATGTACTATGGAAGGGTAGTTGACATAATCGAGTTAGATTATTATAGAATGTTTTTGGTGGTGCTATTCAAATGCGAATGGGTCATGTAGCGAAGTGGTTGGTGGACCTTCTACATTTATTTTTGCAAAAAGCTAATTTTCCCTATAGAATAATAATAATTAAGTTCTACAATAGCATACGATTGAGATGGGAACCCCCACTCAATCTATCCCAAAGTGATTAAACCAATCAGTTAATTAAAGATGATGAGACAAATCAATATTACCACAACTAGTTGATTAAATTGTCCATAACTGGGGACACGACTAATCAATTAGTTTTACACTCTGCAGGGGTTTGTGCACTTTTCCCCACAAGACTCGATCGCCTCCTTTATAGTTCGTCACATTGCATGGTGTATGACAATTTGAAGATCGAGACATGGTTTTTCGGAAGTGTTTCCCCTTAATCGCTGGATAAACCGGTACACCTATAAAAATCTACATCTGCTAGTCTATCCCGGAAAGAGGTCACACAACCTACTCAACTAAGCCAGAGCTCATAATAGCTTGTGGTTGCACACGTAAGCTTCTAGATATGTCAATACAAACAGTCCCTTTGAGCCTGGGTGGCTTTTCGCAGTCATCACTGGCCATCCCAAGGATACTCGCAACCATCCCACCCAGGTAGTTCATTAACTTTATTTTGGTCCTAATTACTACATTATCACTCATACCTCATAATGATTCACTTCCCAATCCACGTCTACTTAGCATAGCAATATCATAATATACGATGGTGACAATGATGTAAGGATTAGACCTACCTCAATGAACTACTGGGTGTAATATCATAGCATAACCTATCATGCAATCTAAAGAAGAAGAACTAATGCATTGAAAACATAGGTAATAGGGAGTATGATCAAAGATATGACTTGCCTTGAATCTTGATGAAGTTATTCGCGCTCACAATTTCGACAATTCTAATCGTCACACTCCGAGCAATCTATCGTTACCAAGCAAACAAAATTCCACACAATAAATCAACAATCGAAAAGAAGGCAAACAATTTTATTTTTTTGAAACTCCAAAAGAAAAACCAAAGAAAAGATTTTGCAAAACATAAACTCAGTCGACTAAGACTTAACCAAGTCTTAGTCGACTGATTAACCATCAGATTTGCCAGTGCGCTTTTAGGTTCGCGTGTACGAGTTTTTGTTTTGCCCTGTAGAGGCCTGCTAAGAACTGGCGAGCCTATTTTGTTTTCTGTTTTTTGTTTGACCGGGCCCGCTGTATCGATCGTCCGGCTTGCTTGTTAGATTTTTCACGGCCGATTTGAGAAGGCGATGCCTATCCCCCTCCAGCTCACTCCACCATATCCATTCAAGAAAAGCACGACTTGATTGTTTGAGGTGAATTGTTAGTAGCCATTTGTCAACGACAACTTTTATAACAACAACAATGATTTTCTATAATAAATTTATTATATAAAAAAACGACAGCTTTGATGTAATTTTTATTTTTATTTTTATATATTAACTTCGTATCTTTTATTTATTTATTTGTGTAAATTTTTATATAATAAATTTGGGTACATTTTCACATTTTCATCTAATAATAAAAATTACATTTTCAATTATAAATTTTAAGTATTGGTTCTTTTTATTTCATCATATAAAATAGTTTCAAATTCAAGTTTCATACACTTGACAATTTTTGTAATTGCGGCGAAAAAGGAAAACTGCAAGCGACGACCCTCAACTGCAATTGCATGTCTATACACCCGCACACCGAGTCGCAACTGCATGTTTATACATCCAACTGCAACTACACAACCATACACCGAGTTGCAATTGCATGTCTATACACCCGACTGCTACTGCATAACCATATAATCAGTTGCAACTGCATGTCTATACACCCCGATTGCAACTGCACACCCGTACACCGAGTCGCAACTGCATGTTTATACATCCATCTGCAATTGCACAACCATACACCAAGTAGCAACTGCATGTCTATACACCCGATTGCAACTGCACACGCGCTCATCGAGTCGCAATTGCATGTTTATACACCCGATTGCAACTGCACACCCATACTCCAAGTCACAACGGCATGTTTATACACCCAACTGCAACTGCACAACCATACACTGAGTTGCAACTGCATGTATATACACTCGACTGCAACTGCATAACCATATAATATTGCAACTGCATGTCTATACACCCGAGTCGCAACTGCACATCTGCTCACCGAGTCGCAACTGCATGTCTATACACCCAACTGCAACTGCATAACCATATACTTAGTTGCAACTGCATTTCTATGCATCCAATTGCAACTGGGCATCCGCTGACCGGGTCGCAACTATATGTCTATACACCCAACTGCAACTGCACAACCATACATCGAGTTGCAACTGCATGTCTATACTCCCGACTGCAACTCCTTCGGCCAGACCTTCTTTTGTTACTATGTTCCAGCCATACGTATAAGTGCACAACGAGGTCGCAACTGCAACCCGGGTACATCAACCGCAACTAGGATTTTTTTTCCGGAATGTCCCGGTTGCATTCTGTGACGCCCCTAAAATCAAGCCGTGTACAGTAATCATACACGCAAGGTACACGATCGAGATTAGGGACTCACGATGAGATATCACAACACAACTCTACAAATAAAACAATACAAGCTTTTTAATACAAGCCAGGGGCCACGAGGTCTCGAATACAACAGCTCGAGAGCACAAAATTAGCGAAAGCAACAGTATCTGAGTACAGACACAAGAATACAAGGTTGCCTTAAGAAGGCTAGCACAAATAACAACAGATCGAAAAAGCGAGGCCTCCTGCCTGGGAACCTTCAAACTACTCCTGGTTAACGGGCGGACTCGACGTCGTAGAAGGCATCGGGGATCTTCATGTTGCGGTGGTCGACATCGGGGATCTCCTGCTCCTGGACTCCAAGGCTCCAACGTCGACTGCAGCGGCCGATCAGGCAAAACAAAAAGGGGAAATAAAGCAAAGGTGAGTATCTAGCATACCCGCGAGTCTTACGTCCGCTACTAAGCATTTATGCATTGTATCAAATGGAAAGGGGAGGTTGTATATAGTGGACTGCAAGGTAGAAATCAGAATAAGGGTAAGAAGCTAGGCCTATCGAAGACTAGCATCTTCTGACGAGTCTTGCAGCATGAGAAGGGAAACAGCCAACAGTTTATATAAAGCATAAAGTAACAATGAAACAGAAGTTGCTGCAACATTGTATAATATAAGTTGTAATGATTAATAATAATAATGCCTCTGAGTTCCCCTCCTCGACTTCCCATGCGAGGAAGAAAACCCGGAACCATACAGTTTAATATTAATAGTTTGTAGTGGTAAGATCCAGCTTCAGCATAAAGCTTCCTGTTACCGTGGACACGGTTATTCGAATAAATTAAACTCCCTGCAGGGGTGCACTACTGTTCAGCCTGCACGCTCGGATCTCTAGGGTGGCGTGAACCTTGTTAGGGAATGCCCCACCGAGGCTATCCGACACATCGCAGTTCATCCTAGGCTCAGCAGAGCGGCCATCCGCCGGACTATATCCTATGCGCCAAGGGGTCTAGGTACCTCACCCTTGCACGCTCCTGCACGGTACGAGACTGGCCGGTGAAGCAAAAGCAAATCCCCTGCTGCAGCAAAGAAGACAAGACCGCTTCCCGGCTATCAGCCCGTGGTACTGCTGACGTCTGAAGAGCTTTCGAACGAACTACGACGCGGAGGGCCCATATCGTAATCCCACGTGTAGGTAGTGCGTACAGACCAACGGCTCTCTCAAGTCATCCGCCGAACCAACAACAACAACAACAACAACAACAACAACAAAGCTTGTCAGTCCCAAACAAGTTGGGGTAGGCTAGAGCTGAAACCCAAAAGATATCGTAACCAAATCACGGTTCTGGCACGTAGATAACTAACTTCCACGCACCCCTGTCCAGAGCTAGATCTTTGTTGATAGCCCAGTCCTTCAGGTCTCTCTTCACAGACTCCTCCCAAGTCAACTTTGGCCTCCCTCGACCTCTCCTGACATTATCAGCACGCCTTAACCGTCCGATATGCACAGGCGCTTCAGAAGGCCTACGTTGGATATGCCCAAACCATCTCAGGCGATGTTGGACAAGCTTCTCGTCAATTGGTGCCACCCCAACTCTCTCCCGTATAACATCATTCCGGATCCGATCCTTCCTTGTGTGGCCACATGCCCATCTCAACATGCGCATCTCTGCCACACCTAGTTGTTGGACATGTCGCCTTTTAGTTGGCCAACATTCAGCACCATACAACATCGCAGGTCGAATCGTCGTTCTATAGAACTTGCCTTTTAGCTTTTGTGGCACTCTCTTATCACAGAGAACACCAGAAGCTTGGCGCCACTTTAGCCATCCAACTTTGATTCGATGGCTAACGTCTTCATCAATATCACCATCCTTCTGCAACATTGACCCCAAATATCGAAAGGTGTCCTTCTGAGGTACCACTTGCCCCTCAAGGCTAACTTCCTCCTCTTCCCCATGGTAAGTAGTACTAAAACCGCACATCATGTACTCAGTTTTAGTTCTACTAAGCCTAAAACCTTTCGATTCCAAAGTCTGTCTCCACAGCTCCAGCTTCCTATTAACCCCCGCCCGACTATCGTCGACTAGCACCACATCGTCTGCAAAGAGCATACACCATGGGATGTCCCCTTGTATATCCCGTGTGACCTCATCCATCACCAATGTGAAAAGATAAGGGATCAAAGCTGACCCCTGGTGCAGTCCTATTTTGATTGGGAAGTCATCAGTGTCGCCATCGCTTGTTCGCACACTTGTCACAACATTGTCGTACATATCCTTGATGAGGGTAATGTACTTTGTCGGGACTTTGTGTTTTTCCAACGCCCACCACATGACATTCCGCGGTATCTTATCGTAGGCCTTCTCCAAGTCAATGAACACCATATGCAGGTCCTTCTTTTGCTCCTTGTATCTCTCCAAGTCATCCGCCGAACCATTTAGAATTTTAATATTATCTCGCAGACAACCGTTATCGCTGTCTGACTAACAACACAACGGACAACGAACAGCAACAAGGCCCACCGGTAACGTCGGGGCCTGCCCTGTCGTCCCGTCAAAGCGCGCGGTTACCGATAAGGTGAACCGTCTCCTTACCTTGTCTCACGTGTGCTCTTGGTAGAGCTCGACTTTTTCGTGGTTTGGTAACTCTCGCGAGATACGAGCAGGGGCCAAGCACGCCAGTAACGTCGGTCGTACCCTCCCTGTCGTTCCCGACAATATACCGCTCGCGGGCACCGTTGGGTCGCCCGTCTCTTACCTTTAAGGACACCAGTTGATTCGAGTGCCTACCATTAAGTGAAACCAGGAGGAATCGCCCTCGATAGCACACTTAAAGAGCTTTGACAGAGACATCACCGGAATGAACTAAATAGGTAAACCTCGTATCATCCCGGTGATGCTACGCTACTGAGCCGACGAGAGTGAAATACGAGTCCGTCCACTCGTAAGTCAAAATCGGAGCGACTCGGCAGAGTCTCGCCGTTGTAGGTTCCCCACAGTGTCTGCATTGATCCGTACCTGTTGCAGTTATAATATTTTTTAATCCGCGTTCACTCACCAGAGTGATCACGACCCGCTATTCTAAACCTAGCTAACAATGCGCAGGGCTCACTGCTGAATATAATATATAGATATAAGGCAGCATAGGACAAAGGAGGGTACATCAAGGGGCGACAAAAACATGCTATGCAATTGAATAGGATTGTAACGTAGCAGCAGCAGTAACAATGCCTAGTGCAAGAAAGTACGGAAAAGATAGGCGATATCTGGGGAAGAGAATGGCTCTGCTTGCCTGAAAGCTCGACGGTAGGGGTACGGTCGTCGTCGACGTAGTCGATCACAGGGGCATCGGCAGCGGGCGTCGAGACTACCGGACAATAAGAGAGGGGGGAGAAACAATAAATATAAAGCAAGCATAGCAAAGAAATGCAATACATGACAGATGAAAAGCTATCGATGCTCTAACGGTATACGATACACGTTGCTCGGAGCGGAAATTCATCCGGAGATGAACTGCTCGCCCCGGGTGATTACCGGACAGGGAGTCCGGAGGGGGAAAGGATCAAGCCGGAGGTGTCGTGGACATCCGACAAACATAAGGGGGGTGTATCCGTGTTAGTTGAACCACTCCGAACAACTTTCGTGTTCAGAATAAATTCATCCGGATACTTTAACAGTACCGGACAAATCATCGGACAGACGGTCCGGAGGGGGACGATTCGATGTTCGGTATGTTACAGGGGGTGGGTATACGGATAGCTTATCTGTATTCGTTATATTTTTCTGATCAATTTTCATGTGTAAAGTTTTTGAATCTGACTTACAGTTTAAAAGATATTGAATTTTTAATATATAAATGACTTTTGGAATTCTTTTATTAATAAAATCAACATTATCCTAAAGATTATCCAGAACAGTACCACTGACATGGGGGTCCCACATGTCAGCCTCACATATTTAATAAAACACATAATAAAATTTAATAACAGTGGGGTGGCCCACATGTCATACACTCAATTTATAATTGCAATTTTAATTAAACAAATAATCAACGGGGCCCACGTGTCATTGACTACAGTGTTAAATTATCAGTTTAATTATTTTAACAGGCCCAGGGCCCACTAGTCATAGGCACGATACATCTAACAGTTTTCTATTTAAACCAATGGGGGTTAAGTGGAGGGGGCTGGCCCACATGTAATTGACCGAGGGGGTATTTCTATTAGTGTAAATTCTAACAGGGGGGTTTGTTTAGTTTGGTAATTAGAGAGGGGGGGGGGGTTAGTCCACGGACTAACCCAGTGTGCGCCCGCCGGCGACGAGCGACCAAGTGCTCGCCCCTGGCCATGGCTGGAGGCGCGGTCGTCACAGACCGGCCGAGAAGCTCGCCGCACATCCAGTGGAGCAGGCGGCATGGACGGGGATCGAGCTGGGGGCGCGTTTGGTTCCTAGGGGGGTATTGAGCTCGATGCATAACACACACAGTTCGTGCGGGGCCTAGGGGCGCGGTGCTCACAGCCATGGCGGCGGCCAGAGCACGGCATAGCGGGGACGACCACACGACGCACCAAATCAAGCGTTTGAAAGAGGGAAAAAATAGGGGACCTCACGGTGAACACGACAGAGGAGGCGGCGAGGTGAATGGGGGCGCGACGTCGACGAATTTCTCGTCGGGATCCCGTGGTGGTCGGAGGAAGACGGCGAAGTTGGCGTCGGCTCCCAGGCGTGTGGTGTCAATTGGTCGCGCGAGGTGATGAAGACGAGTATGGCGAGCCTCCAGGACACGCCGGAGCGGCAAGTCATCGTCGATGGCCGCGGGGGCTCACCACGGGGCGGCCATGTCGGCGCGGGCTGGAGGTGGGAGACGACTACGGGGCGTGGAGGGAGAAAAGGGGGCTAGGGTTAGGGTTTGAGGGGGGAGGGGCGGCCTTCACATCGGCGGCGACCGTCGGATGCTCGCCACGGTGGCACGCCGCGGCTCGGCCGCGCGATGCCCGCCACGGCATGGGCGTCCTTGCCCACTGTAGCGGGGAAGGAGATGATGGCAGGGCGGGCTGGGCTTGGCCCAGTGGGGGGGGTCCTCGCCCTGGGCGTAGTATAGGGCTTGGTTTATTTTTCTTTTATTTTCCTTTTCTGCTTTTTTTGTTTGCATTATATTTCTCAACTTGTGCAATTTTGTAAAATGGTAGAGTAGCTCCAAAATTAGTGTTTCACTTTATACTAGTGCCACAAAAAGTTTGGTGGCATTATAAAATCATTTGCATTATTGTATTATCTAAAAGGAATTAAATGCCACTGTTTTGCTATTGTTTTTATTTATTTACAATATTAAAATATCTTAATAAATCCCCAATTCAATTTTAATAAGGCCTACTTATTATTAGGCATTTAACAAAATAGATTTCATCATTTTTAGAGAAACTTTATTTTATCACTTTGTTTTATTATCAAGAAAAATGGATTTTGGATTTTGATTTGAACCATGATGATCAAGGCATAGTTGGCACATTGGTTTTAATATCAACCATCATGATTATGGATATGATCAAATGCAAAGTTGATCAAGGCATGGTTAGCACCAGTAATGATCATTATCAACAGTGATTACTGTTCTATGACAGTGAGGGTGTTACAAATCTCCCCCACTACAAGAATTCTCGTCCCGAGAATTTACAAGGTGGTGCTAGGGATAGAGTTCTGGTTTCGTATCCTAACGAGTCTTCTTGGTATTGTTGCCCTTCTCGACGGAGTTGATCCTTGATGATGTTGTCTTCATTTCTCTGCATCGGTGCACTGCGACGAATTGTCATTCTTCCTTCAGGGTTGCATCGTACCTATGAATAGGTTAGGTGGAAAACTCGAGGGGGGTCGGATTGTTACCAGGTTAATCAACCGAAGCATTCTGAGGGAATGAGGTACAGAGTATCCCTCGAGTTTAAACTCAGGGAAACATATCGAGAAGAAAAAAAGATATAAGAAGTTTCAAGTGGATAGGCAGGCATTCGATGCCGATGACGGAGGATGAACAGGGGTCCAGTGCATCAGACATAAGCACTGAGTCTGATATCGAACTGAATATCACAAGGTAGAGGACTCGTGAGTTGCATACGAGGTCAAGCAAGAGGAATAACCTCGAGAACAGAAGGTACAAGAGAGTCAGGTTTCGATCCTATGGAACTGTGGGTTATGGGCCCACATTGAATAAGAAGGGCGGTGACAAACAATGCGATCAAGTTGCAAGGTAAGTCAGAGAACAACTTGTTAGCTATGTTGGCAACAACATCAATTCCAAGGGCGAGGGACGAAGAGAACCATTTTCCTGCTCGTTAAGACGAGGCGGACCAATTGGCAAAGTTCTTGCCATCGGTGGTCACCGAAAAGTCATCAACCATAGTAACAGATTGTACGGACAAAGTAGTACACCGAAGTGTTTACATAAGCAGGGAATTATCACTGCTTAGATAATTTATATTAAAAGAAAGGTTAAACATACCAATGGAAAGGAAATTGTGACGATACGCAAGTATCAGGCGTAATTCTTTCCCAAGGAAAGGCAGAGTAAGATATACATGACCAAGTTTGTGTTGGCGTCAAAGGATGTTGTCGATGATAACACAAATCATCGAGGGGCAAAGATGGTATTTCTCACCATGATTTCAATTAACACTTGGTAGAAGCCAAGATGTCGATGATGACCATGACACATCATGACAAAAGGTTTCAAGAAAATACAATCGAACAACGATGACATCAAGGAAAAGGAATGGGGAAGAAAAAGTATTCGGGGATTCCCGGTTGACGACAACCCAAAACCATGAAATGGCTATGACAGGGATATGCATTGTTTCATCTCAATTCATAAGATGTAGTGCAAAGGCATGATATCCTCGAGATACCAGGGGTAATACTCGAAGGTAGAATGGTGGATAATAGGTGTAGAAAAATTTATACCAAGGGTATAATTACCTTTACGAGAAGCTTTCATGATAAGTTCTACATAGTATCTATGGGCATGAACACAAAGGTTCAGGGTCGACTCCCACTTCCTCAATGCATAGCCTTTCATTCACTTCTCGTTGTCGATGAATTGGTAGCGTTCAAAAGTTTATCTGGCATAACACCAATAGAGTATGACCCGTAAAAAAGTTTAGGTTCATACAGATTAGGGGAAGCATAGGGTTAACCCATCGGGGCATTTTTAAACCCATACAACAAACATCATAAGAGAGGGATACCAGTTCGAAAGCAGAAGGTTAACGACACCAAGTAGATGATATCATTCGCCAGAGGCATCTGATATCCGGGAAAATTCGTGTGACTTAGGGCACAAGGGGACGGTGCGTAGTAATCCACCAAAAGGTCAGGTGGGGGTACATAGAGTCTGGTGTGAGTATCGGTACTCAACCATAAGAAAAAGAATGCCAAAGCATTGGAGATAGAAGCATCGGAATAATTCGATGCTTAAGTACAAAGGAATTATGACTTCCATATCGGTGTATCCGATTCAGATACATCGATCAAACATGAATAAGTTGAATAGAAGCTTGACGGTTAATCAATTAAGGTTTGATTTACCGAGAACCAGCTCATGTCCCGAATGACGTCTGAGCCAGAAGAATGGATTCATAGGGATCAACTGATGATTGCGTGCACTAGCACACACGATGATTCAACAGATCAGAATGGCAATGCCAAGGGAGGTCATCAAAGACTACAAGACAAACGGGATTAATCATAGTGCAAATAGGTAAGAAGAATCTCCAAAGCAGTAGGCTGCCGAGGATTGTCACAAGATCGAATAGTATTTCAAAGTATTTTGGGAACATGAACCACTTAGAATGAACGGATCCTCAATAAATGTGAGGAGTTATCCGCAGGGTGAAAAGAAGCTGCAAGGCACTAGGCACAAACGATTTCCGAAACAACGGAAAGTATTTCGATGCATCTTGTGAGCACAAGAACAACTGGGATTGAATGGATGAACGGAACGTGTATGTGGTTATACATACGAACTTATCGGTGGCAAGGAATTGTTAAGGCAATGGGCACATAGGGTCTCGGCAATTCATCGGAGAGTATCTTCGGCATCTTCTGGTGAATCAGCTCACCATCTGTGATGAGGGCTCTCCAGGAGGAAGCAGTCACGAGAACCTAGAGTTAGAGTTAGCAAAATCCTTAACCCGAAAGGAAGAGAGAGCAGAGTCCCAGAGTAAAGGTGCGGAGAAAAAGATCCTAATACCACCCAGTTGGCGACGTGGGCCAATAGGCCACACGACACTGTTAGTAAAGTAGTTTTGCAAGAACTAGACTCGACTTCGACCAAGGAGTTGGAAGGGGGTGTCCTACATGCAGTCGGCTCTGATACCAACTTGTGACGCCCCCAAAATCAAGCCGTGTACAGTAATCATACACGCAAGGTACACGATCGAGATTAGGGACTCACGATGAGATATCACAACACAACTCTACAAATAAAATAATACAAGCTGTTTAATACAAGCCAGGGGCCACTAGGGCTCGAATACAACAGCTCGAGAGCACAAAGTTAGCGGAAGCAACAGTATCTGAGTACAGACACAAGAATACAAGGTTGCCTTAAGAAGGCTAGCATAAATAACAACAGATCGAAAAGGCGAGGCCTCCTGCCTGGGAACCTCCAAACTACTCCTGGTTAACGGGGGGACTCGACGTCGTAGAAGGCATCGGGGATCTTCATGTTGCGGTGGTCGACATCGGAGATCTCCTGCTCCTGGACTCCAAGGCTCCAACGTCGACAGCAGCGGCCGATCAGGCAAAACAAAAAGGGGAAATAAAGCAAAGGTGAGTATCTAGCATACCCGCGAGTCTTACGTCCGCTACTAAGCATTTATGCTGTATCAAATGGAAAGGGGAGGCTGTATATAGTGGACTGCAAGGTAGAAATCAGAATAAGGGTAAGAAGCTAGGCCTATCGAAGACTAGCATCTTCTGACGAGTCTTGCAGCATGAGAAGGGAAACAGCCAACAGTTTATATAAAGCATAAAGTAACAATGAAGCAGAAGTTGCTGCAACATTGTATAATATAAGTTGTAATGATTAATAATAATAATGCCTCCGAGTTCCCCTCCTCGACTTCCCTGCGAGGAAGAAAACCCGGAACCATACAGTTTAATAGTAATAGTTTGTAGTGGTAAGATCCAGCTTCAGCATAAAGCGTCCTGTTACCGTGGACACGACTATTCGAATAGATTAAACTCCCTGCAGGGGTGCACTACTGTTCAGCCTGCACGCTCGGATCTCCAGGGTGGCGTGAACCTTGTTAGGGAACGCCCCACCGAGGCTATCCGACACATCGCAGTTCATCCTAGGCTCAGCAGAGAGGCCATCCGCCGGACTATATCCTATGCGCCAAGGGGTCTAGGTACCTCACCCTTGCACGCTCCTGCACGGTACGAGACTGGCCGGTGCAGCAAAAGCAAATCCAAAACACACCTGCTGCAGCAAAGAAGACAAGACCGCTTCCCGGCTATCAGCCCGTGGTACTGCTGACGTCTGAAGAGCTTTCGAACGAACTACGACGCGGAGGGCCCACACCGTAATCCCACGTGTAGGTAGTGCGTACAGACCAACGGGTCTATCGAGTCATCCGCCGAACCATTTAGCATTTTAATATTATCTCGCAGACAACCGTTATCGCTGTCTGACTAACAACACAACGGACAACGAACAGCAACAAGACCCACCGGTAACGTCGGGGCCTGCCCTGTCGTACCGCCAAAGCGCGCGATTACCGACAAGGTGAACCGTCTCCTTACCTTGTCTCGCGTGTGCTCTTGGTAGAGCTCGACTTTTTTGTGGTTTGGTAACTCTCGCGAGATACGAGCAGGGGCCAAGCACGCCAGTAACATCGGTCGTACCCTCCCTGTCGTTCCCAACAATATACCGCTCGCGGGCACCGTTGGGTCGCTCGACTCTTACCATTAAGGACACCAGTTGATTCGAGTGCCTACCATTAAGTGAAACCAGGTGGAATCACCCTCGATGGCACACTTAAAGAGGTTTGACAGAGACATCAGCGGAATGAACTAAAGAGGTAAACCTCGTATCATCCCGGTGATGCTACGCTACTGAGCCGACGAGAGTGAAATACGAGTCCGTCCACTCGTAAGTCAAACTCGGAGCGACTCGGCAGAGTCTCGCCGTTGTAGGTTCCCCAGGGTGTCTGCATTGATCCGTACCTGTTGCAGTTATAATATTTTGTAATCCGCGTTCACTCACCAGAGTGATCACGGCCCGCTATTCTAAACCTAGCTAACAATGCGCAGGGCTCACTGCTGAATATAATATATAGATATAAGGCAGCATAGGACAAAGGAGGGTACATCAAGGGGCGACAAAAACATGCTATGCAATTGAATAGGATTGTAACGTAGCAGCAGCAGTAACAATGCCTAGTGCAAGAAAGTACGGAAAAGATAGGCGATATCTGGGGAAGAGAATGACTCTGCTTGCGTGAAATCTCGACGGTAGGGATACGGTCGTCGTCGACGTAGTCGATTACAGGGGCATCGACGGCGGACGTTGAGACTACCGGACAATAAGAGAGGGGGGAGAAACAATAAATATAAAGCAAGCATAGCAAAGAAATGCAATACATGACAGATGAAAAGCTCTCGATGTTCTAACGATATACGATACACGTTGCTCGGAGCGGAAATTCATCCGGAGATGAACTGCCCGCCCCGGGTGATTACCGGACAGGGAGTCCGGAGGGGGAAAGGATCAAGCCGGAGGTGTCGTGGACATCCGACAAACATAAGGGGGTGTATCCGTGTTAGTTGAACCACTCCGAACAACTTTCGTGTTCAGAATAAATTCATCCGAATACTTTAACAGTACCGGACAAATCATCGGACAGACGGTCCGGAGGGGGACGGTTCGATGTTCGGTATGTTAGAGGGGGTGGGTATACGGATAGCGTATCCGTATTCGTTATATTTTTCTGATCAATTTTCATGTATAAAGTTTTTGAATCTGACTTACAATTTAAAAGATATTGAATTTTTAATATATAAATGACTTTTGGAATTCTTTATTAATAAAATCAACATTATCCTAAAGATTATCCAGAACAGTACCACTGACATGGGGGTCCCACATGTCGGCCTCACATATTTAATAAAACACATAATAAAATTTAATAACAGTGGGGTGGCCCACATGTCATACACTCAATTTATAATTGCAATTTTAATTAAATAAATAATCAATGGGGCCCAGGTGTCATTGACTACAGTGTTAAATTATCAGTTTAATTATTTTAACAGGCCCAGGGCCCACTAGTCATAGGCACAATACATCTAACAGTTTTCTATTTAAACAAATGGGGGTTAAGTGGAGGGGGCTGGCCCACATGTAATTGACCGAGGGGGTATTTCTATTAGTGTAAATTCTAACAGGGGGGTCTGTTTAGTCTGGTAATTAGATAGGGGGTTAGTCCACGGACTAACCCAGTGTGCGCCCGCCGGCGACGAAGCACGGCGAGGGCGACCAAGTGCTCGCCCCTGGCCATGGCTGGAGGCGCGGTCGTCACAGACCGGCCGAGAAGCTCGCCGCACATCCAGTGGAGCAGGCGGCATGGACGGAGGTGACCGAAGGCGGCCTCTGCAACGACGCAGTCGGCACCGTGGTTCGGGCTCGAATGAATCAAGCGCCAGGGGCCACGGGGATCGAGCTGGGGGGCGCGTTTGGTTCCGAGGGGGGTATTGAGCTCGATGCATAACACGGACAATTCGTGCGGGGCCTAGGGGCGCGGTGCTCACAGCCATGGCAGCGGCCGGAGCACGGCATAGCGGGGACGACCACACTACGCACCAAATCAAGCGTTTGAAAGAGGGAAAAATAGGGGAGCTCACGGTGAACACGACAGAGGAGGCGGCGAGGTGAATGGGGGCGCGACGGCGACGAATTTCTCGTCGGGATCCCGTGGTGGTCGGAGGAAGACGGCGAAGTTGGCGTCGGCTCCCGGGCGTGTGGTGTCAATTGGTCGCGCGAGGTGATGAAGACAAGTATGGCGAGCCTCCAGGACACGCCGGAGTGGCAAGTCGTCGTCGATGGCCGCGGGGGTTCACCACGGGGCGGCCATGTCGGCGCGGGCTGGAGGTGGGAGACGACTACGGGGCGTGGAGGGAGAAAAGGGGGCTAGGGTTAGGGTTTGAGGGGGGAGGGGCGGCCTTCACATCGGCGGCGACCGTCGGATGCTCGCCACGGCGGCACGCCGCGGCTCGACCGCGCGATGCCCGCCACGGCATGGGCGTCCTTGCCCACTGTAGCGGGGAAGGAGATGATGGCGGCGCGGGCTGGGCTTGGCCCAGTGGGGGGGTCCTCGCCCTGGGCGTAGTATAGGGCTTGGTTTATTTTTCTTTTATTTTTCTTTTCTTCTTTTTCTGTTTGCATTTTATTTCTCAACTTGTGCAATTTTGTAAAATGGTAGAGTAGCTCCAAAATTAGTGTTTCACTTTATACTAGTGCCACAAAAAGTTTGGTGGCATTATAAAATCATTCGCGTTATTGTTTTATCTAAAAGGAATTAAATGCCACTGTTTTGCTATTGTTTTTATTTATTTACAATATTAAAATATCTTAATAAATCCCCAATTCAATTTTAATAAGGCCTACTGATTATTAGGCATTTAACAAAATAGGTTTCATCATTTTTAGAGAAACTTATTTTATCACTTTGTTTTATTATCAAGAAAAATGGATTTTGGATTTTGATTTGAACCATGATGATCAAGGCATAGTTGGCACATTGGTTTTAATATCAACCATCATGATTATGGATATGATCAAATGCAAAGTTGATCAAGGCATGGTTAGCAACAGTAATGATCATTATCAACAGTGATTACTGTTCTATGACAGTGAGGGTGTTACACATTCCTCACAACGAGGTCGCAACTGCACCCGGGGTACATCAAACGGAACTAGTTTTTTTTAAATGTCCCAGTTGCATTCCTCACAACGAGGTCGCAACTGCATCCCAGTTACACCAAACGCAACTAGGATTTTTTTTTTCGGAGTGTCCCAGTTGCATTCCTCACAACGAGGTCGCAACTGCAACCCGGGTACACCAAACACAACTAGGTTTTGGTGGTTCAACAATTCATAATTGAAATTTAACATAGTGTTTTTTACATATTTTTAATATTTTTTAACAAAACATGCTAACACGGTGCTAAGCATGTGTGTTTTAATGGTTCAACAATTCATAATTGAAATTTAAGATAGTGTTTTTTTGACATATTTTAAATATTTTTTTGTTAACAAAACATGCTTGCACAGCGCTAAGCATGTGTGTTTTGTTTTGTTATTATTAATTAACAAGAGAATTGTATTAAAAAAACTCCAGCCCAAACTCCAGCAAAAGCATGTGTGTGCAATTGCATGTCTATACATCCGACTGCAACTGCAAACAAAAAGTTTTAATTTTTTTGGCAAATTAAAAAATGTGTACTTCATAAAATCCACCGTGGAGCTCGGGAGCCAAAGTGATTTAAGTTTCAAGCCAAACACTGAGACAACAATAAAAATCCTAGCACATCTTTAGTTCTCCTATTGCAACAAAAAATGAGGCAAAAAAATTTGTTAGCAACCAGCCAACGCACACTGCAAACCACTATTACTAGCCACGGGATCGAACTAAAAGAAAAATGAGGTTAGTAGTACGCTGGTGTTAACATGGGCCCATAAAAACAAAAAATAAAGCCCAGCTGAAAAAACAAACAAATAAACAGATACATACATACGTACTTAACAAAGGCCTAATTTGTTAGGCTGACGTCAGCGAAGTCTCAGTCGACTAAGGCCTAGACGGACCCTAACACAAATGCGTTCAAAGTGGGTTTCCAGGTGTCTAGAATATAGGGTTTTAGTTTGCAAAAAGAATCAATCAAAATCGAGTTGTAAAACAATAGATACGATCAAATAAAGTCGAAATTGATTCTGATCAGATTTGAATATTTTCGAAAATAAAAAATAAATTTTAGGGTTGTACTAGATAGAAGATTTCGAAAGAAAACCGTGGGCTTTGGAATCACGCAAAACAGATCTACGGTCAAAAAGATATTACAAAAACAAATCCACATAGGATTTAGAATAATTTTTTGATCAAACGGAAAAATAATTTTCTCAAAACTTGGATCTACAGTACCCAATATGTAGAGGGTTTCAAAATAACGATTTTGCCACTGGTTTCGTCTAAAACGAAGCAACGGATAAAAAGTTATGGCGTTTTTACTAACCGCGACGTGTAGATTTGACGCGACGAAGACGACGGTTCCGACGATCTCCGGCGGCAAAGAAGTCGTCTAGGATGTAGGGCTTGATTAGGAGATCACAACGGTGGTGGTGATGATCTCCAACGTCGTCCGTACGGGCGTGGCGAAACGATGAACCGAGCGCGCTCCGATGAACTCCCGCGGTGCGCGTACAATTTGGGGATCAATCTTGCGCAAGAATAGAAAAGGGAAAAGATGTCCATTAAATAGACAACGAAGAAAGAAGTCGGTATGGAAAATTTGGGATCAAGGGGAGGCTCACCGGCGACGGGATCTACCGGTAAAGTCGAAATTTTCCGGCAAGATCTACCTCGAAATTAGCTCGATTTTTGACGGTTTAGGGCGAAATTTTTTGGGGAATCGGCGGAGAGGGACGTGAAATATTTATGGGACAAGATTTCGTGGGCAAAGAGCAATCGGAGAGGTGTTCCGGACAAACACGGCGAGCGGCGTCGCGTCGAGTCCGTTCTGGACTCCTTCGTGCGTGTCTCCAGGAGGGAGACGACCAGCGGGGCGGCTGGGCCACGTCGGCCGTTTCGGCACGCGGTCTGGCGCGCTGGCTGGGCCGGATTCGGCCTGGCCTGGCTGACGCGCCCGTTTTTTTTTGTTACGATTTTTTTTTCAATTTTTTTTGAAAAACCGATTATAGACATATTTTCAAAATAATAAAATAATTTCGAATAAAATAACGAAATATATTTTTAAAAAATTAAAAATAATAATAAATATATTTCTTTATTTACGTATTTTTAACACAACTTCAGAGTGTTTTGTAAAAAAATTACAACTCCAAAAATTTCTAAATAATTTTCTAAAATCTTAGAATAATTTAAATAGAATATTCAATAAATTTTTATACAAAGTAAAAAAATTAAAATAACATTTTCCAATAAAAATCCAAAGCAAGGTTTTAAATCATTTTCAAATGAAATTGAAGAAGTCATGTTATCTTCCCTCATTTAATTATTTTTAATTTTAAATATAAAATTATTTAAAATAAGATCCAATAAAATAAAATAAAAACTTTTATTTAAAACATTTTCCCAACTTTATTTTATTTACCGAAGGAATCATATTACCTTCTCTCTATTTATTTTTTTGTTGGATTTGATTTAAATAATAAATGTAAAAGAACAAAAATGAATATTAGGGAAAGTCCTTTTATTCCCCCTCATTTTAATATTCATTTAAACTCCAAAAGTTTTAGATCCTAGTCTATCTCACACAGATCAATTAGACACAAATCAAGCAAGAAAATCATAATTATCTAATTATTATAACATTTCAAAATTTAGAATTTTGGGATGTTACAAATCTACCACCCTTAAAATGAATCTCGTCCTCGAGATTCGAAGAGGCTAGAAAGAAAAGGTTAGGTTTGGGGTCTTCCGTCTCCGAAATACACTGATCCTCTAAAGCTCTAGGGTGCTACCATCCTTAAATGAAAATCCGAGGTCTTCAAGAATCTTGCACTTTCTATGAATTCCTTCTTACATATACCCCTTCTCCTTTGAGGTATTGAATCTCTTTTCACGGAATGATTGGTCTTCCATATGTTCATCCTTCATGAATGACAGGTCGAACGCCAATACTAACAAATATCGGTACTCTCATGGTGTTCAACAAGAGGGTTCACTGCAGAAAATAGGTCTTGGCTTATTCTCACCGTACTACTTATGATTCGCAAGGGTTGCAATGTACAGGGTCAACATCGTACCATTCTAAAGTTTTTGGCTTAACGTCGTCGTCATCTCTCTACCATAGGTAAGTCACTCTAGATCTACCATCCCACATAGCAAAGCGAATAATAAGAGTAGCCAGTATGGTGATCAATCCATCCTGCACCCAAATCATTACCTTGTATATGGGTTAGAGAATCTCGTATTCTAACATTGGGGCATCCTCAAAAGCACTGCAAAATTATCTTCTCCACGAACTGAGTTCAGGTAAATCCATGGTTTCTGCATGCCAAACAAAACAACTACCGTTTCTTCACAATTCTCAGGTTTTACGTATACTCCTATAAGATTCTCGGTTGGCAAAGTCATAGCTTCCTCCATGGTTCTTCTTTCCTCAAGAGCGTGCTTGATTCTTATCCGATCCTGCGGCTTGGGGCTTATGGCCCACCTCATCTATTGCAAATCTTAACTCCTCCTTGGGTTGCAAATATTCTCCATATCAAACATAAGTCTTGCTTCTCATTCTTAAAATCCAGCTATACTTCTTTCTTAATATCTTAATGCAAACTATCACATCTTTAAACGGACTCACGATTTACTTGTCAAAACTCCATTATGAGGTCCGATGTAGTTAACACTTCGATCATTCTTCGGGTAATAATACAAAATACTACCACCCTTAAAATGAAAATCCAGGGTCTCTTCCTTAGCTTCCAAAACACTTCTCCTTGCTTGTAGTGTTACTACTCATAAATATCCAATTCACACATGTGGTTGTTTCCTGACCAAAGGCACATACTAGCTCTATTGAATCTCAAATTGACCATTGCAATCTCATAGAATTTACACATCTCCATCCGACGTTTCTATTTTACAAAATATTTCCTTCTACTCTTATTGCATGCTTCATATCTAATATATCATCATAATACTTCTATCTATTACGATATTCTCCGGCAGAGTGATCTTTCTCATTGCAGCAAAACCGATTTCTCCTTTCTAGTCTTGGGGTCTCATTGTGAGTACTTAATCTCCTTGAGGCTTTGTCTTCCTTTCGGGGCATTTGGTAGAGTAGTGCCATGTTTCTCTGCACCTAAAACATATGACTTGACTTCGATCCTTCTTTGTAGAAATTGGATTCTTCTGGGGATACACACTTCTTTCATCATCTCCGTCCTTGGATTTCTGGGATGCATTCATCTCCTCTATATTCTTGACGTCTTTAACATAAGCGGTGTTCTCCGGGGTGTAAGGCTTCTTCTGTGAATCTTGGGTCATCCTCTTCTTGGTCTGGGTTTTTCGTCTTGCGAGAAGGTCGTAGTCTTTACAAGGGCAACTAGGTGCATAATGTCCATCCTTGTTACAATGCCAACACATGACACTTCCAAACACCATGTGTTTCTTTCTCGACCTTTCTATGTTGCTCCAATCTTCTATTTCTTGTTGGTCATACTCCACTTCTATTGTCGGGAATTTACCCAGATACTCGTCCCCCTTCTTTGCGCAATTTTGTGAAACATGTCCTTCTCCACATGAATAGCATGACTTGATGCAAACTGGGGTTGATGTTTCTTCGAGAGGGTCTTTAACATCTTCCTTCATCATGAGTACTTCTATCTGTTTACTAAGAGCTTCCTTCATCCCTTCCTTATGTTGTTGGATCACTTTCTGTACAACGGGGTATAAGTTACACTGGGCGGGGTAATGGGTAGTTCCTTCACACAAGAAACAGGTAACCTTCCTAGTGGGACATTCTTCAGCTAGGTGACTTTCTTCACAATAAGGGCATTCATCCTGATGTTCCTCGTGGGTGTGTCCTATTTCTCCACAGATCTTACATGCGCATGGTTTCTTCAGATCGTTTACACTAGGCTTCCTTGTTCGGGAGACAAGACGAGATCTTAGCAGAGTCAGTTTGAATTCCTCCCAAGTAATTTCTCCTTGCCATTCAGTGATAGATTGGTACATTCTCCACCAAGTAGCAGCACCTTTTGCAAAGTACTGAAGAGCATATTGCACCATATCCTTTCTTCCAACACTGTTATCCTTCATGTGCTCCCCCATGTTCTGAATCCATTGTTCGGTCTCCAAATGAGTCATTGCTCCAGAAAAGCTGAGTTCATCTCCATACACCATCTATTGGTTCCAAGGGTTTTGGCTTTAGGGGATAAGTTTGGAGGGGAGGGGAGAACAACACAAAAAAATAACACACAAATCACCGCATCTAACGTGAGCATATAACAGGGGTTTAGTCCTCTAAAGGTCATGGGTAGTCTTGGGATCTTGAAAGTCTTCAAAAATAAATCTTCGAGTCTTGAAAATCTTTGATATTTGTAGTTGGTAACTTCCATGCTTCCAATACACGGTATAATCCTCTTTACATAGAATTCATCATGAGTCCAATAACTTGTTCTTCTCGATGTAGCGTAAGATGATCCTTCCAAGTAGTCAACTAGGACGGGTATAGTCTAACTTGTTTGGGATAAGAGAGAGTGTTTGAAAAAAAACTCAGAAAAGGGGAGAAGTAATGGATTTTTTTTCAAAATAATATTTCTAGCAATAGAATTTCCTATGGCTTTCCAGTTTCTAGGGTCACGACCTACAGTCAACATGTGCTCTGATACCATCTTGTAGCGACCCGGTCCCGAAGGGAACCAAGTCTACTGTGCTTCTGTGCTATCCCTGGATCAGTATGCTAGCACACACAGTACTCGATGAAATACCATAGTATCACATGTCATAAATTAACGTAAATACATGGTATTTATTACCTTACAACCCTTAGGCTAGAATACACAGAAGAACAATCAATATATAAGTGGAGTCCCATCAACGCCAACGGCAAAGTTGAGTGTAGACTTCATGACCCTATATCGTATCACTTACTCGTCGTATATAATCCTGCAACACCAAAGGTTACAGCCCGACAACGGGTCAGTACATTTGAATGTACGGCAAATCATACCCCAGAAAGAAGTAAAATTTCCTACAATACATGCAATTTGGCTGGTGGAGCTTCTACATTTATTTTTGCAAAAAGCTAATTTTCCCTATAGAAAAATAATAACTAAGTTCTACAATAGCATACGATTGAGATGGGAACCCCCACTCAATCTATCCCAAAGTGATTAAACCAATCAGTTAATTAAAGATAATGAGACAAATCAATATTACCACAACTAGTTGCTCAAATTGTCCATAATCGGGGACACGGCTAATCGATTAGTTTTACACTCTGCAGAGGTTTGTGCACTTTTCCCCACAAGACTCGATCGCCTCCTTTGTAGTTCGTCACACTGCATGGTGTATGACAACTGGAAGATCGAGACATGGTCTTTCAGAAGTGTTTCCCCTTAACCGCTGGATAAACCGGTACATGGCGACAAGATTGTGGGGAATCGGCGGAGAGGGACGTGGAATATTTATGGGACAAGATTTCGTGGGCAAAGAGCATTCGGAGAGGTGTCCCGGACGGACACGGCGAGCGGCGCCGCGTCGAGTCCGTTCTGGACTCCTTCGTGCGTGTCTCGAGGAGGGAGACGACCAGCGGGGCGGCTGCGCCACGTCGGCCGTTTCGGCCCGCGGTCTGGCGCGCTAGCTGGGCCGGATTCGGCCTGGCCTGGCTGACGCGCCCGTTTTTTTTGTTACCTATTTTTTTAAATTTTTTTTTGAAAAACCGATTATAAACATATTTTCAAAATAATAATCTAACTTTGAATAAAATAACGAAATATATTTTAAAAAATTAAAAATAATAATAAAATATATTTGTTTATTTACGTATTTTTAACACAACTTCAGAGAGTTTTGTAAAATAATTTACAACTCCAAAAATTTCCAAATAAATTTCTAAAATCTTAGAATAATTTAAATAGAATATTCAATAACTTTTTATACAAAATAAAAAATAATTAAAATAACATTTTCCAATAAAAATCCAAAGCAAGGTTTTAAATCATTTTCAAATGAAATTGAAGAAGTCATGTTATCTTCCCTCATTTAACTATTTTTAATTTTAAATATAAAATTATTTAAAATAAGATCCAATAAAATAAAATGAAAACTTTTATTTAAAACATTTTCCCAACTTTATTTTATTTATTGAAGAAATCATATTACCTTCTCTCTATTTTTTTGTTGGATTTGATTTAAATAATAAATGTAAAAGAACAAAAATGAATATTAGGGAAAGTCCTTTTATTCCCTCTCATTTTAATATTCATTTAAACTCCAAAAGTTTTAGATCCTAGTCTATCTCACGCAGATCAATTACACACAAATCAAGCAAGAAAATCATAATTATCTAATTATTATAATATTCCAAAATTTAGAATTTTGGGAAGTTACAGGTCAATAGTTCTAAAGAAAGAGAAGTAAAGAAGGATAAGTATGGTCTTACGCTTGTGATTTTTTCACAGCAAGTCCATAGTGGTGAGAAGATAGAGCATGAGCCTTTTGTATTTGCCGACCAAGTTGACCAAGTTTTCTACACGAAAGACCGTACAAATCCAGGATGGTCATTTGTGACGAAGGTGACTCCGTGAGACAATTTTGACATGGGTGAAGAGTGGAACGATATAGAAAGTGAACCTTATCATGTTAGTAATCTGGGGGAGCTTTTTGATACTGCACATGGAAATGAAATGTGGACTAGAAGAGATATAGAAGGAACAACTGTAGATGCTATTGCAAGCAAGTTCCGATCCTGAAGCTTCGAACTAAATGAAAGGTTTGCTTCTAATGTCTTGTTTTTCCTTACTAGGTTTGAAATTCAAGTTTATCTTTACAGTACTATGAGATCTACAGTTTTGTAATTGAAAATAATATTTCTGTAGATGATGCTCAAGGTGAAGTTTATTTGAGACTAATGGCAATGTTTGTGGACAACCATTCAAAGGAAATGTCAATGTTGAATCATCATCGGTGAAGCATGTTCCTGAATTTCAATCCATCAAATAAAATTAGCACAGGAAATCCCTCAGTTTGTGCGCACCTACTTCTCCAGATCCACAATAGAGCAAGCATCTCTTCTTGGTTTAACCGTGGCTCTTTTAGCCATCGTTCAGGCCATCACAGGGTATGTCACACTGACGTGTGGGCTTGTAGTAATATTTTATTGCTTTAGGAACCCATTCCGTCAAATCAGTTCCGGTGGGTTTGTTTAGGTGGTGCAGCGGCTCTGAGCTGAGGTCCTGTCTGCCCATCGAAGAACAACAGTGACTATCGCAACATCTCGGAAATCAACTCAGCGCGTTCCTTTTAGTTCCGCGCGGTTAAAAATCATGGTTCTTTTTTTTATTCGCCGCGATTCATATCATACGTAGGTTTAGGTTGAGGACGCCCCCTATCAGACCGCCCTCAAGAAGTCCCACCGCGAGGAGGCCAGGCTGTTGCCGGACCTCACCGTCTGCTAGAGGTGACCTTAAAGCGGCCGGACGACACCGTATATGCGGCCCCGCCGCCTCCACCACAACCGTTGTCGCCACCGCCATGACCGTCATATGCGTTCCTCGAGCCGGAGCCGATGCCGCTGCCGGTGAACAAGGGACATGATGCGATATTTGATTAGGACGACGCGGGGCTTCACGGCGCCCTTCCCTGAGACGGTGCCACCGCCGCCACCACCTGAGCAGCAGTCAGACCCCCCCCCCTCGAAGAAGCACCCTACTTCACCGAGCAGTTGTCGTCGCTGCCGTAGCAGCCCTACTGGCCGAGCGACCTGCCGTTGGGGGCGCCGCCCTTCAACAAACTTATTATTGGTGGTTGATGTATTATGCTCCGATCCTAAAGAAAAGAAAAGACATAAGAATACTCACAGTTCTAAAAATATATTTGAAATCACTCTTAGATTAAACAAAAACCGTGGCTCTTTTAGCCATCGTTCAGGCCATCACAGGGTCTGTCACACTGACGTGTGGGCCTGTAGTAATATTTTATTGCTTTAGAAATCCATTCCGTCAAATCATTTCTGATGAGTTTGTTTCGGTGGTGCAGCGGCTCTGAGCTGAGGTCCAGTCTGCCCGTCGAAGAACAGCAGTGACTATCGCAACATCTCGGAAATCAACTCAGCGCGTTCCTTTTAGTTTCGCGCGGTTAAAAATCATGGTTCTTTTTTTTATTCGCCGCGATTCATATCATACGTAAGTTTAGGTTGAGGACGCCCCCTATCAGACCGCCCTCAAGAAGTCCCATCGCGAGGAGGCCAGGCTGTTGCCGGACCTCATCGTCTGCTAGAGGTGACCTTAGAGCGGTCGGACGACACCGTATACGCGGCCCTGCCGCCTCCACCACAACCGTTGTCGCCACCGCCATGACCGTCATATGTGTTCCTCGAGCCGGAGTCGATGCCGCTGCCGGTGAACAAGGGGCGTGATGCGATCTTTGATTAGGACGACGCGGGGCTTCACGGCGCCCTTCCCTGAGATGGTGCCACCACCACCACCACCCGAGCAGTAGTCAGACCCCCCCCCTCAAAGCAGCACCCTACTTCACCGAGCAGTTGTCGTCGCTGCCATAGCAGCCCTACTGGCCGAGCGACCTGCCATTGGGGGCGCCGCCCTTCAACGAACTTATTATTGGTGGTTGATGCATTATGCTCCGATCCTAAAGAAAAGACATAAGAACACTCACAGTTCTAAAAATATATTTGAAATCACTCTTATTATTGGAGATTGATGTATTGGATGGTTTGGTTTCTCATGAATGTGAACACAATTTTCTCCTGAATGTAAAGTTTCCCTTGAATGTTGAATGTATTGGAGATTGATGCACTAGATGATCTCTTACACATTATTTCTTTCATCTTCTTATTTTGTTGTCATGGTTGAGCTGGACCGCTTGTGTGTAGAATCCCGGACACTAGTACTCTGAGAATTGTTTTGATCCTCGATATGAGCTTGGCCATCCAAATAACAATGTTATTTGCCTCGACAAGACGAAGAGCTCTTGTGTTAAATGTTTTCCATTAGAGGACATTTTGAGGGTTGTATAACTCTATGTTAGAAATGGGCGTCTCGGACATCATATTGTTGTAGTGGTTGGACATTACTCTGAGTACTGTTTAGACGACGATGGCGAACATGACGAGATCTGCAGGACCACAACGCAACCAACACGGCCAAACACGAAGAGCTACCCAGGTTTAGGCCATTATGGAGGTGTAAAGCCCTACTTCTTGCTTGTCTGGTATTGCTCCAGTGGAGATGATAGTAGTGAGCTACAAGTTTGACATCTGTAATGGTCGATCTGCTCTACAATGCCCCTTTTGGGTCTTTTATAATCGTCCTGGTCCACTTTCCCCACAACCCGGTGGAAAGGGTTGCCACATAGAGACAAGTATCCAGGGGACAGGCCATGCTCCTATCATGACTAAAGTTACCTACTATGCTATAGCAAAGCTGCCATCGGGGAGATTGATACGGGTTGGCGTGGCTTTGACGCTAAGAAATGCCTCAGGGGACAATTTGTCGGCGGGAATCTTCGGCACCCTCTCAAGGGGTAATTGCCTTCAGGAGGGGGAAGTTCCTCACGAGGGGTCTCGTCGGTGGATGCCTGCAACACTAAGCTTGTGCCTCGACTTGCCTTCAGGATGTCACCGAACTAGGCCTTGGCTGACAGCCCAGGACAACACCCAGGATAAGGGTGCGTCGTCCCGACTAGAGGAGACTCCAACAAGCCTCGTGGGGAGGTGGCCCGCTCGGGCCCCTCGGGAGGAGTCCAAGTTCAAGAAGCAGATGACCCTTGGCGCCGAAGGGCCCTCTACAATCCTTCCGCAGCCGAGAGAGGAACACCCACGCGCAGCCCCCGAGCCCCCTGATGTTCCCACATGGAGGGACGAAGAGGTGTGCGACGCCATTCGACCGCCAAGGGTCGACGGGGCGCCCGACACTCAAGGGGCAGAGGCGTCACACAGGAGCGCTGCCCAGCCGGAGACGCAGTCGGCGGGAGGCGGCCGAGGAGGAAACTCAACCCGCTGAGCCTTCTGTCGTTGGTGATGTCGGCGTCAGGGAAGGGTCCCACAAGGGGGGGTCGAGCGCATATCACATTTCGTCGAACAACTACGAAGGACCATCAAACTATGTAAGAGTTATTTTTCTTGTATAATTATATAATTGTTGTCCACAATTCAGCAAAAAAAAAGAGTATATGTCTAATAACATCTTTTATTTCAACTGTGAAGGACCATCAAACTATGTAAGAGTAATTTTGCTTGTATAATTTTTTATGCTTATAATCTTTGTCCAGCAAAATTAAAATAAAGCATACGTTTCCTAATAACTTTTTTTATTTCCACTGGTTTTATATAATTATAAAATAAGGTAAATGTTTTCCCTTGATTTTTTATTCTATTTTCCTCTTTCCCTCGCTTTCTTCCCTCCATTTTTTCTATTTCCCTCCAAATTAAGCTAACTGCCCAAAAATCCTCCGCACCTCTCTCCTCATCTATCTCAACAGCACAAGTCGTGCGTTTTTCCCCATCTCTGCCGGCTGGCGGCGGCAGGCGATTGTGAGCCATCTCTCCGGTTGCAGGTCAGTACCTCATCCCCATGACCTTTCTTTTGCATGCAACCTCCTTCCGATGTGATTGTTCCGGCCAGCCCGTTTGCGCGCCTGCACTCGGCCCGCTGTTGCCGGAAACCTCCGCCACGTCCCCTGTTCCGGGGTCGTCGACCTGGATCAAGGCGCTGGACGATGCGAGTCGATGGCGTGGATATGGGGGCCAGCCGCAGCACCCAGCAGCAGAGAAAGGTGTTGGGGTCGTTGAGGCAGCGCAGACTTACCCTCACTGCTGCTATCTTAAGTACAGTAACCAGCGAGCCAGGGCGTCACGGTGGGCACACAGTGTGTCTATGCTTTAGCTGTGTGGGCATGCGCGGGGTCGAGGTCAAGGCCTCCAGGGCGTCGGGCACAAGCTGGCGGCTTGCCTGCGTCCGTGGTGTGGGTGTGAGATTTACAGTGTGTGATTACTGGTCATGTACAGTGCTAAGTGTCGATTTACTGTTCTAAGGAGTAGTTAATTGCAAGTTTGACTAGCAAATGACACTGCATTAGCTCTCAAAATTAGTCAATTGCAAGTATACGAAGTTGTTGATGTTGTGAAATTATTTGGTCAGTGATAAATGTAGACTAATACTCAACAACTACATGCTAGTTTGATTAAATTTATAATGTTTTGCAGGAGCACATATGAGACAAAGTAAACTGCATGTTGTTGAATGCAATGATGAATACATGACCGAGGAGCATATTGAACATGAGGATACCATGCATAAAGATGATGAATCATCTTATAATGGTGAAGAATACTTGTCTGATAGTGATGATGAAGACTACCACGACGACGACGCTGCTGCTAATGAACAAGGTAATTACCTTTTCACACTCTGCTAGACATTCTGGAAAATTAGAATCAACAAGTGCACTTCCATCCTAACAGAACTGAATGGTAAATTTTTAGTTTCGATGGTGTATAGTGTGGCTCTAAGGACCGATCATCACAACAACTAAAACTAAACCTGTGTTTGCACTACCATAAGATTCACTTCTTTTGTTTATGTGTGATTAACTATAAGTGTTTTGGGAATTTGTGCTTGCTCAGATGAAAACCAAGAAACAACCAAGCGTGGGAGGACAAGGCTGAAAGAAATATGGAATCTTCCAAAAGGGCAGAGAATTGTGGTTCAGTGCAATGATCTAAGCCAACCAATTGGAAAAGAAGCTGGGCGTCTTGCAAATTTTCTTGGCACGGTTGCTAGGAATGGTAAATTGTGTAGTTTGAGCTACAAGTATTGGAGAAAATTAATAGGAGAGAGAGAAAGAAAGACCAATGAGCAAAGAAACAAAAAGGATATACTAGCGCAAGTAAAGGTGTATTTGGATTTTGGAGTACATTAAATCTCTTTTTCCAACATCCTTATGCTTTACATATTTGCATTGTCATAACCATTGTTTTGTTTCATATGTAGATGAGGTCTCTTTACCCTTCTAGCATGGAAAAGTATATATTAAAAAAAATTGGAGATAGATGGAGGGAACATAAGTCAGATCTTAAATCATTGTATTTTGATGAAAATAAGAGCATGGAAGCGAATAACACCAATGTTCCTAAGGGTGTGATTAAGGACCAATGGATTACTCTTGTGAGTAATTGGATGAGCCAAAAGGCACAGGTACATGTATACTTGCCATATCTGTTATGTTCGTTTTGCTCAGTCATGTTACAAATAATGGAAAATGCATGTGCATACATTATACAATTGTTTAACAGGAGATAAGTGAGAAAAATAGGCAAAATTGTGCGATGAGGAAGTCCAAACACACTACTGGAACTAAGAGTTTTCCACGAGTTAGAGAGGAGCTGGTCAGTTTATGAGAACTCGAACTATATGCATTTACACTCATTTGTACTGCAATTCTTTAATAAATTAACCGTTCGATCAATAGAGACTAAAGGATCTGGAAAAGAAGTATCCGCACAGGGTTGTCTTATATATTCATACACATAAGCACAAAAGCGACAAGAAAATGAATGAACAAGTGGTATAATATTGACTCTTTTATTTTAATTATATTGTTGTTTAGCACATTGTTCTAACATAAACTATTCATGTGTATAGGTTGATTTGAAGAAACGTATAGCAGAGCATCCAGATTTAGTAGATACTAGTGGAGGAAAGACAGCATGGAAAGGAGATGTTTTGAATGCAGTACTTGGCGCAGACAAGCCTGGACATGTACATGGCCTGGGACTAGTTCCAAATCCAAATCAACTCTTTGATGTATCAGCTTCACGCCACTTTCAGAATATACACCTTATTTCATTGGAGGATACACCGAATGAAGAGCTTTTGGCTTTTAAACTTAAGATGGAGAAGTTGGAACAACATGTGAGAAACGAAGATGCTGTAATTCTGGAACTAAAAGAGAAGACACAAAACACTGAAGGACAGGTAAATTCGAAGATTTTGTCCATTATTTAAAACATGTACTAATTCTTTGGTTTTAGTTACATGGTTCTTTGCATCAGATATCTGCATCTCGATATGTTCCTTCTATTGCCAAGACAAATTCAAAAAGAAAAGTATGTGTCTTTAGAAAGGTTTAATATTTTTTGAAGCCATTTTACAAGTATGTTCTTAATCTTATTTCTTTTCAATCTACAGAGAATTTATAGTGACAATCATACTCAACAACTTGGTATAGGTGGACAGCAGAATAATATGATGGTACTGTATGGATGCATCTATTTTGTTTTTGTTTTTTATAGAAACTGTTCATCTCTTGCCATTCATTACAGAGCAAGGAAATATTTCTCAATGACATGGAGATGCAACCATCAAACAAACTCGCATATTATGCAATATGAATGTTTATTATTGTTCTTGCTAATCTTATAATATATCTTTTGTCATAGCACAATGAAACTTTGGTCCATGATGAAAATGTGCAACACGAGAAAGAAAATACTAGTGCATATAAGGTCAGTAACTCCTTCCTTTTCTGAAATTATTACCAATGTCAAGAATCATGCGAAGATTAACTTGAGAAATTATATTCTAATATACCAATGAAAACAAATCTAAAACACCAAATACTCATTGCGTAGCTGTTGTTAAATCTTTTCATTATGTGGTTATCTTCTGCAAATGTCAAACAAACGTCCTTGTAAGGATAAGGTATACTCATTTATATATTGTTTGGAATCTAATATTCTTGAGCAACAATTAATTGTTACTTGCACTTCTTGGATTAGGAATGTTTATAATAATTATTCCAAATCTTATGATATATATTTCTTCGCAGAACCAAAGATACTTTGATCCACGATGAAAATGTGCATCAAGAGAAGGAAACTAGTACTGCACATAAGGTTAGTGCGCTCATTATCTTTTTAACATTTAAATCTTCTTTTCAGTATGCATCTCTGCTCTCCCACTTCAAGAAATTCATTGCACATTTCTAGCATATACTGATGCTAGAAATATTTTCTTTACATTCTTAATATTAAGTAGAAAAATTTGATGTAAGTATCTAAGAGATAAAGTGTAGTTACTTTCACCAAGATGAAAAATCTCTTCACATTGTTATTTTAGTCTTTTGTTTGCATAATGTTGCATATCTCATAAATGAAAAAACTGTTACTAAAAATCTGTTTAGATATGCTAAGAAATCCATTGCTGCCAGCATGTAGTTTTTAACATAACAGAGGATAAGTGACATTGTAAGATATAGCAGCTGCAAAAAGGAACTTACATGTAGCATTCTTGCACAACAATCTAGCGCACATCATGACATACCATCACATGCTTGCACTGTTAAACTGACCTCCAATTTAACAACAAGCCTCAACGGTTTAGAGAATATTTTACGCATACGACACATGCTCATTATAATCATATGCACATCTATATTTAGCTTTTTGTTCTTAAGATATTCTGATTATCTTGCATCTTGCCATTAGCAGGCTGGCCAGAACATTAGTAAGACCTCAAAAGGAGCTAGTGCAACAAAGCATGTCAATGTATGATAGATCTTCTAAATATTTACCTTCTCTGTTCCAGTTTTCTTAGGCTTCAATTATATTGCATACTAATGTTGCACAAATATATTCTACAGAAACAACAATGCAGTACAACAAATTTTATGGGTGACGACTCGATTGAAGTATGGGTATTTGAAAGCTCAAGAATGATTAGAGGGGGAGGGGGTGAATGATCACTTCTAAAAATTCTAAGGAACTTAGAAGGAATTCATGCAAACTGCGAAGGACTACAGACATTTCGAAGGAAATACAGTATCGAAAGACATGCATGGCTCGAAAGGATTGGGAGAGAAAGAAAACATCGAAGGCAAACAGGCAACGAGTAAATACTTCATGTAAATGCAAGAAGGAAAACGAGCCTGACACAACGATGTTTGATAAACCAGTTCACACTCTGCAAAGTGCTACGTCTGGTTGGACGGACTGGTGATTGAACATCTGGAGCAAAACTCTCTCTGTCCTATTCTCCACTGCAACAATCTTCTCGAGTTTGTCCAGTTTTTACTCGTGGTAGATGATTCAGGACGTCTTCGAGACCTTTACAAACTTCCTTCAGCAGCGATAATTACTCTTCGACTGCTTGACAGGCAACGCTTAACCGTCTAGAAGACTTGCAGTTCTCAAAGATAAAAAGATCGGCTAATCTCAACCTAAGTCTCTGTGAATTGCTCAACTCAAATCAGACTTGGGTTTTGGTTTTCTCTCGATGAATCTCTCTTGGGATGCTCACAGTACTTCTGTCTTAGAATCTTCAGTGGAGCAGCCAACCCAAAATGGCGGGTAGGTGCGGGGTATTTATAGGTGGCGATCCCGATGGGTAAAATGACTGAAGTGACCCAATGCGATCGCTTGACGCGTGTCCACAACGGTCGGATTCCAATCACTGCGCAACTTTACTTGAGGAACAATTAAGCTGACTTACCGAACGAGTTCTCTCTCGAAGGCATGAAGTGTGATGACTTTGCCTTCGAGCTATTCACTCGACTCAGTAAGATTTCTCTCGGTAGGCTTTTGTGGGTTTAGGTTGAGTAGAGCAAATTCACTTCGACAAAGATCTCAACTAGCAAACCCCTCTTGATAGTACGGTTTTTCCTACGACTCAAGAAAATAAAGAGAAACTAGTAAAAAGACTAAGTCTTCGGCCAGCTTCAGCTTTCTCCTCGTTGCGCTTTTACTCGAGAGAGTCTTCTTCTTCAACGACATTTTTAGGGGTCGTCTTCCTTCAAAGGTTTCGGTAGTTGACTGCAGCTTCACTGCAGTGAGTTGTCCTTCGAACTTCTCCTTGCGAACTCCATTCTTTCGGAACCTAGGTATCTGTTTATACTCAAAAACAATATTAGTTTCACTTCTGCTTTGTCCAACAATGTCCAAAACCTTCGGGGGCAAAACTTGCTCTTACAGTATTAAGTTTATGTTATGCATGATTGGCTTCTTGAAGGTTTCAAATTGCTTATATTAAAAATTGTTTTATCGTTTACGAATAGGTTGGCAATATAGTATTTTTGAAGAGCTTGGGAAATCCAAACAAGAATCCTTCTTTTGCTACACTCCAAAGCGTCGATCCAGAATATAAAGTTGAGGGTGTTCATCTTGGTAATCAATTTTGGGCAGTGCGAGTTGATGCTACATTTGCAAAATCTGATCAGTTGATACGACCATTGACAAAGGTCAACATTATTGGTCATGCATCTGAATTAATTATAGCATGGCCTTCAACCTTTGTATGTTGATCCTCCAATTATTCTGCTCTCAACCTTATCTTCTCTACAATAAGTTACTGATCAGGTTTCTTTATTATTGTACATATTGCTAAGATAAATTGAAGATGCATGGCTCAGATGTTGATTGCAAGGTGGAGAATGGGGCTGCTATTCGATTGTCTTATGTAATGTTTTAGGATGTCACTTGTAGTGTTAATGTTTCAAACATTATGTTATAGAATGGTTGAGGCGCTGATTGAAACGTCCAGACTTAGGCTACTACTTCTGTTAGTATTTTATACCTTTGGATCATGTTCTTTGTAATGCAACAAAGTCAATTTAATATATGAGACCTTTTATGTTTGTTATATTGGGCCTCCTTTACATTGTTAGCATTGACCTCATCATCCTGGATGACTATATAAAATACGACTAGTAGTTCATGATATGTAGCAACTTCTCTGGACGATCCATTGATTTGCTATGTCATTTGAATATCCTATTGCGTAGTGTAGATAGCAACTATGACGTGTTGTTAGGCTCTAGCTCCACACGTTGCTACCTTGCAACGATTTTCTATGCCGTTCACCAACGCATTTGTACATGTTGTTGTAGACCCTTGCAACGCCACCTACGACAACACATAATAATCCGTTGGGGTAGGCCTTAACAACGCTTATATGGGCATACGACAACACATCGATGCGTTGTTGTAGGGGGGTTCCTGTTGTAGTGTCACCTTGGAGGACAAGTTTGCCATCAAGGAGGTAGAATAGGACTCCATATCGTGTAATAGTAGGACTCATTGTAAAACCCTAGGACTCGGCGTGTATATAAGCTGAGGCCCTGGGACGTTCAAAGGGCGAATCACCTTAGACTAGTTCTTGAGACACAGACGACATCTAGCGCCCTTGTAATCGAGATCTCCCACATATAATACAGGAAAGGCAGGAAGTAGGTCTTTACCTCATCGAGGGGTCGAACCTGGGTAAATCCATGTGTCTCTCTTGTGCCGACTCCTCGTAGATCGACTCTCCCTCCTCGAATCACTCGTAGCAAAGGCCCCGCTTAAGTTCTCTATGAGGACATCTGGCGTGATTTTCCCACGACACCACCCTCGAGTCCCTCCTTCGCCCATAAGACCCTCCTGACCTAAAGGTTACGGGAGAGAAAGAAATTTACCAGAAGCAGTCGTCGTTCCGCCGCCACCATGAAAATTTGATCTAGGGCTGCTAGAGCCCTGTCCCGGCACCCCTTCCGAAGGGGATGTCATCCCGAAGGCATCTTCCTCACCATGAGAGCCGCCCGGGTGATGCATGAGTAGTTCACCCTTGTACCTTGGGTCCATGGCAGTAGCTAGATGGGTGTCTCTCTAGCTTTGTGCTTCACTAATTAGTCCTTGTGAGTTGCCTATCATGATCAAGGCATTGTTTATGTAATTGATATGATGTGTTTGCTAGGATCCGAGGGATTACGAGATTGATCATATTGTTTATATATGATATATTTTGATATGTTCTTTTAGTGTTCTTGCATGCTCTCCATTATATGATGTTACTTTGGCCAAGTAGTGGCTTATAACTCCAAGAGGGAGTGTTGTGCTCGATAGTGGATTCATGCCTCATCGCGTCTAGGCACGAGTGATTGAAACGTCTAAGACGATGGATGTGTTGTTGCCAATAAGGATAAACACCGGTGTTTATGGCTACTTATTTCTCATAGATGTTGCTTACATTATGTACCAAACTCATAGAATTTGTCTGTTGCGTTTGCAACTTAATACCAACGAGATACACTGGATAATGGTCTCAATGTGGACTCTGAGTTATACATGCTGCTGGATAGCGGTCTATTATCTTTGTCGTAATGCCTGCATGATTAGGACCTTGAGATTTCTTATGTCATAATTAGTATTGCGTCGCGTTTGCCCAGTTGTAATTTTTTTACCCAACATGTTTATCGCTTTATGGAGAAACACCACTAGTGAAACAGTGGCCCTCGATCCTACCATTGTTTACAATCGTTTGCATTTAGTCTATTCCTTTTTTTCTTGCTGCACTTTTATACTTTTAATTTTCTCCACCAAACCATACGTTTAATTCATTTGTAAACAAGAAGACGGAAATCTTGACAACCTTCTTAGATAGTTGGGGATGAAAGTGGTTTGTGCTCTTGTGCACTGGTCCATGTTTGTTTTCTGACGCCGTTCCAGAAAACACCTTCTTGAAGACATTGAAGTCCTATTGGATTGATAACCTTGATATCATTACCGAGGGAAAACTGCCACTTGCTGCATAATACCTTCCTCTTGGAGTTCCAAAAGGGTGTGTGTGAAACGCACTACAAGCAAGCCATTACCAAGTTGCTCACCCCATGCTTGCAGATCAAAATCGATGCAAATATGACATATATGGAGAGGTCGTCGTGGACGCCGTCGAGCTTCGTGGAGATGTCGTCTAGCTTGGCGGAACTTTTGCCGAACATCTTATAGACCTCCATGATGGTCTCAGTGCTTTGGTTCAGGAGATTTTGGTCGCTTCCATCGTCGATGTTGCTTCTCAACAGGTCGTAGATGCGCCGCCCTTTGACAAAAAGCTCCTCCATCATCGCTTATCGACGACGTTGCTTGTGGCGGGTGAAATGACTATGCCTTGAAGGCTCCATGGCCTTGGCTCTGATCGCAGATTGTGAGCACACCGTCGCCTCACCAGGATTCTAGGTCGGCGATGAGGCAGATGATCCGAATTTGGATAGCATCGAGTTATTTCTTCTAACCTCCCTCACAACAGAAATCTAGGCAGAGCCAACGTCCAATTCCAACCCTTCCTAACCAGCTACAACTAATATTTCAGCCGTTGGATGTCACAATTGGGTCAAGCTGCCAACCATTGGTTGATGATAAAATGCTCCTTCCTTGTTGTAGTTTGAGGGGAAACAGCAGGACTCTGCTGTGATATTTTTATTGATTTTCAAATAAATGGTACAAAGTTTAGAGAAAAGAAAACAGAGCTATACAAAGAGAAAAAAAACCAGCCCTATGTGGCAAGATGCCATCGAAAACAAAGAAATAAACACAAATACAGAAAGCACAAGGGATCTATCTAAAAGCTTCCACCCAATCTTGCATGCCACCATAAGTTGTCCTCTTTGCCCTGTAAATCAGCCAAGACATCTCGGCTTTAAACTTGCCTCTGCATCTGAAAAGACTTGGGGTGATATTCTTGAAGATAAAGTCGTTTCTTGTATTCCAGATAGCCCAGCACACTAGGATGATCACTTCCATAGCAAATGGTACATTGAGTGATTGCTTGAGATGAGCAATTTCTTCAGTAACAGTGCTATGAGGTGAGTGCCAAGCTGGGCAAAGGTAATTCCAGCAATGTGTTGCAAAAGGACAATGAAAAAAGAGGTGATCTCTATTTTCAAGATTACTCTGATTGCACATGACACAGCTATAGTCTGGAATAAAGAAACTTTTACGCATGAGCATCGCTCTGGTATTCAGACTGTTGTGCAACAAGAGCCAGAAGAAGATCTTGTGTTTGAGCTGACAGCAAGTTTTCCACAGCCAAGAGAAATGGATAGGTGGATCCTGAAAATCTGAGAGTAGTGAATAGATCTTTGACACATGGAAATAATTCTTTCCCCCCGGAAGATTCCAAATATCTTGATCCTCGTTGAGCTCCATCTCAGAAAAGCACACTAGCAGATCCTGAAACCGTTCAAAAGCTTCCACAGATAAAGGGAGATGAAAATGATCAGCAAAATCATCTGTGTTTAAAAACTTTAGTAAGGAGATGTTCTGCCCTTTAGAGTAAGAGAAGAGATGCGGCCATAAGTCCTGTTTAGGGTGGGAATCCCAATTGTACTGCCAGAAATTCACAGTACTACCATTTTTCACTTGACAAGTATGAAGCTGCTTGTAAGTGGCCAACATTTTGAGGCAATCTCTCCACCAAAAAGAGAAGTTTTGGGTGGATACCTGGGTACCACCATGTTGATAATAAAAGTCCCAGATAAAATGGACCCAAGGTATATCCACATGATTCATGAATTTGTGCAACCTTTTCATCAGGAGGCTGTGGTTTTGCTTTTCCAAGTTAAGAATCCCTAAACCTCCTTTTGTCTTGGGTCGACAAACTAGATCCCATGCAGCAAGAGGTGGGTTCCTTTTTTCTAAATCTTTACCTCTCCAGAAAAAGTGTCTTCTATATTTATCAATTTGGTCAATGATGCCTTTGTATAGAAGGATGTTACTCATGGTGTAAGTGGGTAATGAAGAGAAGACTGCATTGATCATTAAGAGTCGACCATCATAGCTGAGAAACTGAGAACAAGAAGATAACCTCTTTTGAATCATTTCAATGATATACATGAAGTGCTCCATTTTGGGTTTTGAGAAGCTCAGAGGTGTGCCCAAGTAAGAGAAAGGTAAGGCACCAATGGAGCAACCCAAAATATCAGAGATCTGTACCAAAGTATCCTCATTAATGTGAATGGGATATATGTTGGATTTAGAGTAATTCACCTTGAGCCCAGAAGCAAGAGAGAATTGATTGATCGTTTATTGACAGTGATGCGATATCAGTGAAACAATGAAATATAACGTTCCAATTGAAGACATTCCTCGCGCGGACATGTACACGATTATAGATTGTTATATTGTGTACGCTCATTTTGACATGATTGTATAAAGTAGAATTCAAAACCCAGAAAAATGAATGGAGCTTTTGAGATACAAATCTAGCAATGAACTATTTTTCATTGTCTACGGTAACATGATTGTCGCATCAAATAGTACCAAGATAGCAGTACTCCCTCCAATCCATATTAATGGGCACACACTTAGTACAACTTTGTACATCGGAGGTAGTAAAAGAAATTATTATTTTTTAAAGAAATGCACTATTGTGATAGAATATGCTAAGTGCTACCTAAGAGCATCTCCAGCTGCACCCCCAAGCCGGTCCCCAAGGTGGCGATATGTTGCGCCGGATGAACAAAAAATCCTAGCCGCGCCCCCAACGGCCCAAATTTCGCCGCATTGGGACGAAATTGGATCCGGCGATCCCAAGCCGCCCCAGCGCGTTGGGGGTCTCCTAGGGGTGCCAGATGAAAGGAAAGCACGCGAAATCCCGGCGCGGCGCGGCCTTTGCGGGCCTGTCAAGTCAGCGACACAAAGCGTTGTCGTCCTCATCGCTTCGCCTCGGCTTCCTGCGCCGAATCAATTCCCTGCCGCCACCGGTCAGCCTTCTCAGGGAATCAATGCAGCCGACCTAGCAGTCCAATCGACCACAGACGGCGCAGTAATGGCATCAGGACGCCGCGTGTACGCCGTGTGTAGCTCGCCGCAGCCCGCCGCACGTCCACGCCCGCGGCTATAAAGGGGAACTCTCGCCGTTTTCGCCGCACACTGCATCGCTTCCTCGCCGCACTTCCCTCTCTTCTACCTCCCTCTCCCCGCAACCATGGTCGAGCGCTTCCCCGGTGACGGCGCTGCCCTGAACGGCTTCGGCCGCCACATCCTCCTACCGTGGGAGGCGATGCTGCTTTGTCGGGCGAACAGGGTCCTCAGCGCCGGCGGCGTGCCTGTGCCGCCGATCCCGCGTGGCGTGTCCTTTGACGAAGAGGTCGCGGCCATCCGCGCCGCCATGCCGCCGGGGGTCCGGCAGAACCCGATGTACGCGGTGGACAACAAACCGGAGTGGTTCAGCTACTTCGAGCGCTGATGGTACGAATTAATGCCCCCTCGTTGGTTACCCAAAGTGGAAGGTTGAGATGTAGACAACATCAAGTTTCCCTTAGCGAAGATGCTAAGGTTGAATGTCGAACCAATAAGACTCCAACAGATACAAGTAGGTGGTGAAGTGAACAATGGCGCCGTTTACAATCGAGGTTGCTAACTTCACCTGGACCTGCACACACAGCAAATAACTTTGCTTCCCAACGAGTACAGAGGAGTTGTCAATTCCTCTGGCCTTGTTGTTTACAAAGGATAAAACGCACAGGATAATAATGGTATGTGATAGCGGAAAAGTAAATACTGAAAGTAAATTGATAGTGTAAACAGTGTTGGAAATATGCACCGGGGTCCTATGATGTTCACTAGTGATGTCTCTCTCCCAAAAGAATATAAAATAGCCATGCGAGGTAAACAAATTACAGCTGGGCAATTGACAGGATTATGTGCGCAAACCAATGCTAATTATGCTATAAAGAAAGGAAGAGGCTCAAAAGTATGGGCGGTACGCCAAGACAAGTAGACCGAAATCCATCTGCATCTACCTACTAATCATCCACCTTGAGATATCTATCCAGAACATCTCGCTGGTATTAAGTTGAGAATCCCACCCGAAGTGTAAACTCAAAGCAACGGACAACTGCATTAAAGAACTTTGCGTAAAGTAAAGAACATAAATATAAAAGAGGAGAATCAAATATATTACTCAAACACAATCTTAACATAATCTCATAATCCATCGGATCCCAGCAAACTCAGCATAGCAACAACAGAAATATTACATAACTGCCTCGATCATGTAGGGCAGCTCACGAGGTCTAATCCATGAAGAACAAAGAGGGGAGGAGAACATCACATAGCTACTGATCATAGACCCATGGTCCAAGGTGGACTACTCACGGTTCATTCGGGAAGCATCCATGGTGGTGGAGAAGCTCGAGAAGGTGGTTCCTCCCTCCGGCAGGGTGCCGGGAAGAGGTCTTCTAGTGCTCCCGATCTTGGAAGCGACGTGGCGGCGGAACAAAGGAGAGATCGCGAAAAAGGGTTCCCGTCACGGGGGTTTCTCGTCACGAGGAATATATAGGCGAAGGGGGGCAGCCAGGGGGTCCACCAGGGGTCCAGGCAGCCCCACCTTGGGGCGCGCCGGGAGGGCGCCTGGGGCCCTGGTGGGTCCCCTCTGCCCCCCCCCCTCGGTGATTCCCGAAGCTTCCTATACGCTTATTTTTTTATTGTATTTTTCCTGAATTTTTTGAGCAATTTTTATATGGGGGAAACCTGAAATAGAAAAACAGCAGAAAACAGGAACTGGCACTGGGGTGCACTGAGTTAATAGGTTGGTCCAAATATGATCAAAAGTGTATGGAAGTTCAGCAATATCATAGCAATATCAGAGAAAAGAGGCATGGAGCAAGCAGAAATTATAGATACGTTTTGGACGTATCAACATCCCCAAGCTTAATTCCTGCTCGTCCTCGAGTAGGTAAATGATAAAAACATAATTTCTGTGGTGACATGCTAACAACCATATAAGAACTTTTAAGTAAAGCAATCAAGGCATGCAATTCAATTCAAGTCATAACAGGCAAGAGTCTATATTTAGCATTGAAACAAGCAACATAAGAACATAAAGGTGCAAGAGCTCTCGATGTCCGTGACTCGAATGTCTCCAAATGGTGTTTGCGTGCAAGAAAAGGGATAGGGATATACGAGAAAAAGTATTTTTGTTTTGAGAACACAATCTACTAAAGTTTCACACTTGCTCTTTTTTGGAATCTTATCTTGACTCATCCCCAGATCACTAGCCAGGTACAAGTCAAAATGATCCACTGCTTTTCGACATTTTGAGCACTCATGCAATGGATGAGAGTAAGCAAGAAAGTTGACACTTAGTATGGCAAAGAAAGAATATGGTGGAGGACGAAGACAAAAAGGTGTGAAAGGCTCACATCAATGAGGACAATCATAGGCGAGAGAAAGCCAAATGATAGATATGATGTGAGGAGTAGGGATTTCCATGCAACGGATGCACATGTGAGCTAAGGTAAGCTCTCCAATGGAACTAGTGGGGGTGCATCCAACTTGCTTGCTCAAGAAGACCTAGAGCTCATTTGAGGAGGCTCATCATTGGAATATACAAGCCAACTTCTATAGTGTGAAGGTCCCCACATAGCTATATGCATAAATGATAATCTCTATGGAGTACAAGATATAAGAGGGAGTACGAGTGTGGATATCTCAAAAGGAATAGTAGTGTGCCCCCTTCTCTCTTTTTATTTCTTTTTCTCTTTTTTCTATTTTTTTTGTATTTTTTGGGTGGCCTCAATGGCTCTTTCTATTTCTCTAATTTTCCTCTTTGGGATATTTTAATTTGTCCTCTTTGGGATCTTTTAATTTGTCCACTTTGGGATCTTTTCCTCACTTTAGGGGAAACACTCTCTATATTACAAAAAGTATAGAAGATCTTTCACACTTTACAAAAGTACTCAAATCATAAAGAAGATGTAACTATCATGATGTATGCAAATGTATGCCTCTGCCAGTGTAGCAGGATATGCAATGATACTAGCGCATCATGTAGCAATGATTAGGGCAAGGCCCAACCAGCATGCGGCTCATCGATCAAGCAAGTAGCATGTATGACATGAAGATCAAGTCATGAGAAGATGGATGTTGCATGGAAATATATCTCGGAAAGGCTATGGAAATGCCTTGGTAGGTAGGTATGGTGGATGTTTTGAGGAAGGATATAAGGAGGTTTAGGATGACAGAGCGTATCATGCCAAGGGTTTGGATGTACCGACGAAGGTGGACGCTAACTCTCGGAGTGAGAAGAAAGCAATGTACGACACAGGAGAGGCTAGAAAAATATGGGAAGGTGGAAGTGTCAATTTTCGAATACTCACATTAGTCTGAAGAACTCACTTATTATCGGTAACTCTCAATCTAACTAGATAATACCCCGCGCGTTGCTGCGGATACACTTATTTATATTTCTAGAGAATTGTAACATAAATACATGAGCACATATTGAGTAATAGAGAAAGAGCTAAAAAGATAATCTCGTGCTAAGTACGTAGTTCTTTGTGGTAGTGAATCCCATGTGAGAGATGAAAGGCCTATGGATAGGCGATGGAAGATGGAGATGTCATGTTTTCGTCTTCGGTCAAAGATAGGTATACATGAGCACATATTGAGTAATAGATAAAGAGCTAAAATGATAATCTCTTGCTAAGTATGTAGTGCTTTGTGGTAGCGAATCTCATGTGAGAGATGGAGGGCCTATGGGATATTGGATGGAAGATGGAGATGTCATGTTTTCGTCTCCATGTCAAAGATAGGTATACATGAGCACGAGTAATAGAGAAAGAGCTAAAAAGATAATCTCTTGCTAAGTATGTAGTGCTTTGTGGTAGTGAATCTCATGTAAGAGATGGAGGGCCTCTGGGATATTGGATGGAAGATGGAGATGCCATGTTTTTGTCTTCCATGTCAAAGATAGATAGGGGGGATGCAACGTCAGTATAGTGAGGAAAAAATTAATAGTTTGATTGCATGTTTGATGATATGGCATGATAGCTGAGTTGGCATGTGTGAATGACTTAATTACATTGCTTAGTGGGACATTGAGGTGGACACCTTGCATGTTGAGAGAATTGGGAGCAACTTCTTAAGAATGTTAGATTAGGAGGTTCTCAAAGAGACAAGTACCCTGAGGAGGAGTGTACGGGGGTTTGGTTATCCTTGTGCATCATCGACTCATGGTACGTGAGTATACTCTAATATTCGACCCTCAGAAGAGTAGTGATCCATCTAGTAGCTAAAGTTCTCAACTAATTTTGTAGGTTTTGAAAATAAACACGGATTGCCCAAAATACGACATCTATCACTAATAGGCTAAATCTCTTGACACCAAAAGTCCAAACATTACTCAAAAAAAATACCTCAAAACTATTGCAAGTTACTACTACAAAAGAATAGCAACCTCAATTACCTACTTCAAGTCAAGACACAAAACTCAGTGCAACAGGCAAACTCTCTAAACAAGATAAACATGAAAACTCAAGAGAGTTCTAGCAACAAACTAAACAAAAGCTCTTTGAAAATATAAACATGAAAACTAAGAGCTAAACATGACAGTAGCTATGAAAAAGATAAAGAACACACACAGCAAAGATAAGCATCAAAAAGTCCTATGTTGTGTTCTAGATTTTGGAAGTGGAGCGTGTTTCTCTCCCACACAAAGAAAGATGGGTTCTAACTTGTTATGAACAGCAAGCAAAGCTGAAGAATACTAAAAATAAAACCTAAGAGCGAGACGCTCCAAGCATATCACATAACGCATGAAGTGATAAAAATATAGTGAGACGAGAGACGAACTGATAATTCTTGTTGGAGAAGGGGATGCACGGGGGCATCCCCAATCTTAGACGCTTGAGTCTCCTTGAATATTTCTTGGGGATGCATGGGGGAATCCCCAAGCTTGAGCGCTTGACACTCCTGAATTGTCTTTCATCATCTTCCCTCGCACACTTGAAAACTCCCTTCATACATAACTCATCATAATTTGATTAGCGAGGTTAGTACCCATAATAAAATAATTTTTTCTCTATTGGAAACAAGGATGTTCTTGAAGATCTACTGTTTCTCAAAAGTTTTTGCAAAGAAAAAGCAAGCTTAAGGTTTGCAAAATGAAGGAAAGGCAAAACAGGACAGAATCTATGAAAAACAGACCAGCAGGTAGAAAAGAATTTTTTAGGGATACTTCTGCAACTCAAATAAAAAACTCAGAACATACGAAAGTTCCGTAATTGTATAGAGCACGCTGTGTAAAAAATTCAGCTCAAAAAGATGAACTGGGATTTTTCTCTGATTTTTCTAGTCACGAGGACAGAATCTGTTTTCTGGACAGCATGTCACAACTTTCACTTCCCTTGTCATATGAGGCTATAAATGGCACAAAGCTTGAAAAGTAAAGATACAATGATGTTGCTACAGTAGTAACAATCATCAAGACCACTAAAAACATAAGAAAAACAAAAGGGAAATCCTAAATTCGTTGTGGGCTGCCTCCCGAAAGCGCTTCTTTAAAGCCATTAGCTAGGCTTAATGCGAAAAGGAGCTCTCATAAGAATAAGGATTTGAAGCAAAAGAGAGCATCAAGAAGCAAATATGAAACACATTTAAGCCTAACCCACTTCCTATGCATAGGCATCTTGTAAGAAAATAAATCAAAGAAGTACAAAGTGACATGCATAGGAAGGTTGAACAAGAACAACTTCAAAACTTTCAACATGAAGAGAGGTGTTTTTGTAACATGGAAGTTTCTACAACCAAACTTTCCTCTCTCAAAATAATTTTCAGTAGTATCATGAACAACATCAAGAATATAACTATCACATAAATCATGTTGTTCATGACCTACAAGCACACGTGTATTGTTTTCAACACGGTCTTGAGGATCATAAGATAGATGCAACCCATCACATTGAGCCTTGATAAGAGCACAATTCTCCGGAATATGAGTTGGAGATTTCAAAAGGATAATAGGGCAATCAAGTGTGGGTACAATAGCAAAAATTTCATGCTTAACATGAGGAACTATAGAAAGTTCATCTTCGCAAGCATAATCCATATTGGCATCAAGGCCATCAACAAAGCAAGTATTAAGTTCATCAGAAAGGGAAGTATCAAGTGAGTCCTCGGAATCATGGGATTCCTCATCAAAGCAATCATTGGCCTCTTCTAGGACAACAAACATTTTATTTTGAAAATCCTCAATATAAGAATTGGAAGTATAATTCTCGAAGCAATAAGCAAGAACAGCAAAGTTTTAAGAATTGTAAATAGTATCATGATACTTTTCAATCAAAGAAGCGATCTCATAAGCACCTTTAAAAGCAACAAACTCTTCAACCTTTTCAACATCAAAGTAATCATAAACACCTTTATCATAAGAAGATAAGATCTCATTTTCATTAAACTCACATTGAAAAGGAAGGTGTTTACGATCTATATTAGAACAGCAAGTAAAATCATAAATTTGGCATAAACACTCAGCATAGCAATAAGAAGTATGTATTTGATCCCATAAGTGTTTCCCTTTCTGAGATAGTCGGTGATGGCTTCTCGCCCCTCGTTGGTTACCCAAAGTGGAAGGTTTGATGTAGCACAACGACAAGTTTCCCTTAGAGAAGATGCTAAGGTTTAGATTGTCTCCAGTAGGACTCAAGAGATACAAGTAGGTGGTAAAGTGAACAATGGCGCCGTTCACAACCTAGGTTGCTAACTTCACCTGGACCTGCACACAGATACAAATAACTTTTCTCCCAACGAGTTCAGAGTAGTTGTCAATTCCTCCGGCCTTGCTGTTTACAAAGGATTAACGCAAGAGATAATAATGATAATGATAGCAACGGAAAAGTAAATACTGAAAGTAAATTGGTAGTGTGAACAATAATGTGAAGATAGACCGGGGTCCCGTGATTTTCACTAGTGATGTCTCTCTCCCAAAAGACGATAAAAGTGCTAGCGAGGTAAACAAATCACAGTTGGGCAATTGACAGGATTATGAAAGCACCGCAATGCTAACTATGCTGCAAAGAAAGGAAGGGCTCAAAAGCAATGGGAAGTACGCCAAGGTAAGTAGACCGAAATCCATCTGCATCTACTACGAATCATCCACCTTGAGATATCTATCCAGAACATCTCGCTGGTATTAAGTTGCAAATCCCACCCAAAGTGTAAACTCAAAGCAACAGACAACTGCATTAAAAGAACTTTGTGTAAAGTAAACAATCCTTGCACTCGCAAGTACAAGCACCGTTGTTTTATCCCTGGTGGCAACATCACATCCCCTAGTCTCATGTTTCTGTCACTCAAGCTAGACATCAAGGGGCTGAACCCACAATCGAGCATAACGCTCTCTCTTGGAGTTGCAAATAAAATACTTGGCCAAAGCAAATACCGCAATGGAGAACATGCAATAATTTACTCAAGAACAAAATATAAAAGAGAAGAACCAAATATATTACTCATCACAATCTGAACATAGTCTCATAATCCATCAGATCCCAGCAAACTCAGCATAGCAACAGCAAAAATTACATAGATGCATCGATCATGTGAGGCAGCTCACGAGGACTCGAAAGTGGAGGCACAAAAGAGGGAGAGATAGATCACATAGCTACTGGTCACGGACCCATGGTCCAAGGGGAACTACTCACGGTACATACGGGAGGCGTCCATGGCTATGGATGGTCCCCCGGAGGGGGTAGCTTCTCCCGGCAGGGTGCCGGAGTAGCTTCTCCAGGCAGCCCCGATCTTGAAACGGCGGCGGCGGCGGAACAGAGGCGAGATCGCGAAAAAGGAGTTCGTCCTAGGGGTTTCCGTCACGGGGGGTAAATATAGGCGAAGGGGGGCGTCGAGGGGACCCACTAGGAAGCCAGGAGGCCTCCTGGCGCGGCCTAGGGTGGGGCCGCGCCAGGGACCCTCCTGGCTCCCTGGTGGTGGCCCCCCTTCGCTGCTTTGGTGTTTCCGTAAGCTTCCGCGACGCTGATTTTTTATCTGATTTTCCTGGATTTTTTGGAGCACTTTTAATGGCCGGAAAACATGAAATACAAAAACAGCAGAAAACAACAACTGGCAGCTGGGTGCACTGGATTAATAGATTAGTCCAAATATGTTCAAAAGTGTATGAAAGTTCAAGAAAAACATGGCAAAGTCACACAAAACATACATGGAGCAAGCAGAAATTATAGATACATTTGGGACGTATCAACATCCCCAAGCTTAATTCCTGCTCGTCCTCGAGTAGGTAAATGATAACAAGCATAATTTCTGTGGTGACATGCCACACAACCAAATAAGGACTTTTAAGTAAAGCAATCAAAGCATGCAATTCAATTCAAGTCTTAACAAGCAAGAGTCTATATTAGCATTGATACAAGCAACAAAAGAACAAAAGGTGCAAGAGCTCTTGCTGTCCGTGACTCGAATGTCTCCAAATGGTGTTTGCGTGCAAGCAAGGGACTGGGAAGAAAGAGAAAAAAGGTTGTTGAGAACAACTATCTAGTAAAAGTTTCACACTTGGTCTCCTTTTGATTCTTACCTGGACTCGTCCCCAGACCACTAGTCAGGTACAAGTCAAACTGATCCACTCCCTTTCGATATTTTGAGCACTCATGCAATGGATGAGCGTGAGCAAGAAAGTTGACACCTAAAAGGCGAAACAGAAAGAAGGTGGAGGAGGAAGACAAAAAGGTGTGAAAGGCTCACATCAATGAGGACAATCATAGGCGAAAGAAAGCCATATGATAGATATGACGTGAGGAGTAGGGATTGCCATACAACGGATGCACATGTGAGCTAAGGTAAGCTCTCAAATGGAACTAGTGGGGGTGCATCCAACTTGCTTGCTCAAGAAGACCTAGAGCTCATTTGAGGAGGCTCATCCTTGGAATATACAAGCCAAGTTCTATAGTGTGAAGGTCCCCACATAGCTATATGCATGATGATGATCTCTATGGAGTACAAGGGATAGAAGATGAAGTACTAGTGTGGATCTCTCAAAAGAAATAGTAGTATGCCCCCTTCTCTCTTTTTATTTTTCTTTTCTCTTTTCTCTATTTTTTATTTTATTTTTTGGTGGCCTCAATGGCTCTTTCTATTTAACTCTCATTTGTCCTCTTTGGGATCTTTTGATTTTGTCCTCTTTGGGATCTTTTCCTCACTTTAGGGGCAAGACTCTATATTTTACAAGAATATAGGAGATCTTTCACACTTTACAAAGGTACTCACATAAAGAAAATATAACTATCATGAAGTATGCAAATGTATGACTCTGCCAGTGTAGCAGGATATGCAATGATACTAGCGCGTCATGTAGTAATGTTTAGGGCAAGGCCCAACTAGCATGCGGCTCATCGATCAAGCAAGTGGCATGTATGACATGAAGATCGAGTCATGAGAAGGTGGATGTTGCATGGCAATGTATCTCGGAAAGGCTATGGAAATGCCTTGTAGGTAGGTATGGTGGCTGTTTTGAGGAAAGATATAAGGAGGCTTATGATGACAGAGCGTATCGTGCCAAGGGTTTGGATGCACCGGCGAAGTATGCGCCAACTCTCGAGGTGAGAAAGGGCAATGCACGATACCGAAGAGGCTAGAAAAAGTATAGGTGGGTGGAAGTGTCAACTTTCGAATACTCACACTAGTCCGAATAACTCATGCACTTATTATCGGTAACTCTCAATCTAACCAGGAGGTTCACAAAGAGACAGGTACCCCGAGGAGGAGTGTATGGGGGTTTGGTTATCCTTGCGCATCCTCGACTCATGGTACGTGAGTGTACTCTAATATTCGAACCCTCCAGAGGTTAGTGATCCATCTAGTAGCTAGAGTTCTCAACAGGGGGTTTTTGGTTTTCGAAAAACACACGGATTTCCCAAAATACGAGACCTATCACTAATAGGCTCGAGCTCTTGACACCAAAAGTTCAAACATTACTCTAGTCAATACCTCAAAACTATTGCAAGTTAGTACTACAAAGAGAACAACAACTTTAACTACCTACTTTCAGTCAAGACACAAAACTCAGTGCAACAGGAAAACTCTCTAACAAGATAAAACATGCAACCTATAGAAAGTTCAACCTAAAACAAAATAAAAGCTCTAGAAAAACTAAAGCACTACAACTAAACAGAGCAGCAGCTAAGAAAAGAAAAAGAACAACTCACAACTAAAAGAATAAGCATGCAAATCCTATGAGGAGTTCTAGTTCAAGCGGAGCGTGTATCTCTCCCACACAAAAGAGTAAGTAAGCTGAGATCTAACTTGTTACTACAGCAAACAAAGCTAAAGAAAACTAAAAACGAAACAAAACCTAAGAGCGAGACGCTCCAAGAAAAGCACATAACGCATGAAGTGATAAAAATATAGTGCAACGAGGGACAAACTGATGATTGTTGATGGAGAAGGGGATGCACGGGGGCATACCCAAGTTTAGACGCTTGAGTCTCCTTGAATATTTGTTGGGGATGCATGGGGGCATCCCCAAGCTTGAGCGCTTGACACTCCCGAATCTTCTTTCATCCTCCTCCATCGCGCACTTGAAAACTCCCTTCATACATAACTCATTGTAGACTGATTAGAGAGGTTAATACCCTAATAAAATAATTTTTCCTCTACTGAAAATAAGGATTTCCAGGAAGAGCTACTGTTTCTCAAGATTGCCAAAAAGTTTTTGCAAAGAAAAAGTAAGCTTAAGGTTTGCAAAAGTATGGAGAGACAAAACGTGGCAGAATCTGTAAAAAACAGAACAGCAGATAGAAACGAATTTTTTAGGGGTACTTCTGCAACTCAAATAAAAAAACTCAAAACATACTGAAGTTTCGTAATTGTATATAGCACTCTGTGTAAAAATTTCAGCTCAAAAATATAAACTGAGATTTTTCTGTAATTTTTCTAGTCACGAGGACAGAATCTGTTTTCTGGACAGCATGTCACAACTTTTACTTCCCTTGCCGTATGAGGCTAAACTTGGCACAAAGCTTGAAAAGTAAAGATACAATGATGTTTCTACAGTAGTAACAATCATCAAAACCACTAAGAACAGAAAAAAAGCAAAAATAAAAACCTAAATTCGTTGCGGGCTGCCTCCCGAAAGCGCTTCTTTAGAGCCATTAGCTAGGCTTAAAGCAGAAGATCAAAGTTCTCCAAAATCATCGGAAGGTTCACCAAGGATTTCAAAAGGGTTTTCAATAAGCTCATCCTTGTTCTTCCGAGGGAAGAGGTACGTACCTTTTGCCTTACCACGCAAACGTATTTGTCATTTACCTATATCAATGAAGCATTTCATGGCTCGGAGGAAGTCCCTTCCGAGCACTATATTTTCTTTGTTGGCCTTCATGATGGCAAAGTCAATCTCTACACTCCTTTTCAGAAACATGACCTGGACATCTTTTAATCTTCCCTGGATCTCAGAAATATCACCATTAGAATGTTCATGGAAAGATGGAAATTTGTCCATGCTTGCAAGGTACAAAGAATCACAAATAAAGCTTGGCATTTCCAATGTCACAAAAAGCAAGGAGGTTTTGATTAGAGATAACAACCCTAACAAAAGGCTCCCAGTCATTTTCTATTTCCAAAATCTCCTCTCTAGGGGGATTTAACTTCTCTACTTCTTTTAAGTCTAGAGTATCAAGTCTCTTTTCAATAGTAGCAATTCTGTCTACAACAGTGTTAAGACCCTCATAAACAAAATAACCAGATAAACCGTGTATAATTTCAAGAGCTCTAGCTTCATCACACTCTAAAAAGTCTCCTTCAGCTATAAGATCAAGAGAGTGTTTACACCACTTAAAAAGGCCAAAGTAAAAATTTCTAAGCACAATTCTTATAGGTAACCAAGGCATATTTGCCTTATGTGCTTTAGAAATTCTGTCCCATGCCTTCTTCATATTCTCCCCGTTCCTTTGATGGAAATCCAAGACTTCGGATTCCCTCATAGTACCAACTCCTAACATACTTAACCACACAGGAAGGGTAACAGGTATTTTTTGGTATTTTTGATTAAGGACACAAATGTAAAAACTGAAAGGTAAACTAACAAGACTAAAAAGCAAAGGTAAAAGATAGTGTGCAACTCCCCTATCTTGTAGACTTGAGTCCCCGGCAACGGCGCCAGAAATTTGCTTGATGGCTTCTCGCCCCTCGTTGGTTACCCCAAGTGGAAGGTTTGATGTAGCACAACGGCAAGTTTCCCTTAGCGAAGATGCTAAGGTTTAGATTGTCTCCAGTAGGACTCAAGAGATACAAGTAGGTGGTAAAGTGAACAATGGCGCCGTTCACAACCTAGGTTGCTAACTTCACCTGGACCTGCACACAGATACAAATAACTTTGCTCCCAACGAGTTCAGAGGAGTTGTCAATTCCTCCGGCCTTGCTGTTTACAAAGGATTAACGCAAGAGATAATAATGATAGTGATAGCAACGGAAAAGTAAATACTGAAAGTAAATTGGTAGTGTGAACAATAATGTGAAGATGGACCGGGGTCCCGTGATTTTCACTAGTGATGTCTCTCTCCCAAAAGACGATAAAAGTGCTAGCGACGTAAACAAATCACAGTTGGGCAATTGACAGGATTATGAAGGCACCGCAATGCTAACTATGCTGCAAAGAAAGGAAGGGCTCAAAAGCAATGGGCAGTACGCCAAGGTAAATAGACCGAAATCCATCTGCATCTACTACGAATCATCCACCTTGAGATATCTATCCAGAACATCTCGCTGGTATTAAGTTGCGAATCCCACCCAAAGTGTAAACTCAAAGCAACAGACAACTGCATTAAAAGAACTTTGCGTAAAGTAAACAATCCTTGCACTCGCAAGTACAAGCACCGTTGTTTTATCCCTGGTGGCAACAATACATCCCCTAGTCTCATGTTTCTGTCACTCAAGCTAGACATCAAGGGGTTGAACCCACAATCGAGCATAACGCTCTCTCTTGGAGTTGCAAATAAAATACTTGGCCAAAGCAAATACCGCAACGGAGAACATGCAAGAATTTACTCAAGAACAAAATATAAAAGAGAAGAACCAAATATATTACTCATCACAATCTGAACATAGTCTCATAATCCATCAGACCCGAACAAACTCAGCATAGCAACAACAGAAATTACATAGATGCCTCGATCATGTGAGGCAGCTCACGAGGACTCGAAAGTGGAGGCACAAAAGAGGGAGAGATAGATCACATAGCTACTGGTCACGGACCCATGGTCCAAGGGGAACTACTCACGGTACATACGGGAGGCGTCCATGGCTATGGATGGTCTCCCGGAGGGGGTAGCTTCTCCCGGCAGGGTGCCGGAGCAGCTTCTCCAGGCAACCTCGATCTTGAAACGGCGGCGGGGGCGGAACAGAGGCGAGATCGCGAAAAAGGAGTTCGTCCTAGGGGTTTCCGTCACGGGGGGTAAATATAGGAGAAGGGGGCGTCGAGGGGACCCACCAGGCAGCCAGGAGGCCTCCTGGCGCGACCTAGGGTGGGGCCGCGCCAGGGACCCTCCTGGCTACCTGGTGGTGGCCCCCCTTCGCTGCTTTGGTGTTTCCGGAAGCTTCCGCGACGCTGATTTTTTATCTGATTTTCCTGGATTTTTTGGGGCACTTTTAATGGCCGGAAAACATGAAATACAAAAACAGCAGAAAACAGCAACTGGCAGCTGGGTGCACTGGGTTAATAGATTAGTCCAAATATGTTCAAAAGTGTATGAAAGTTCAAGCAAAACATGGCAAAGTCACACAAAACATGCATGGAGCAAGAAGAAATTATAGATACGTTTGGGACGTATCAGTCGGTGCCGCGTATAATGAGCATGCTCATCCAATGATTTTCCCTCAACCAAGTCGGTTGGGTTTTTAGCGCGAGCACAAATTGATCGAAGACGATCCAAGTGAAACATGTCCATCCTTCCATATTTGGGTGGTTCCACACCCATGGTGAAGATAGCATCAGTAGGCAGAGAAAGACAAAGAAGAAAGGTAGCAACTATTTTTTTGGTTTTTCATAAAAGACACAAAAGAAAAAAGTGAAAGGTAAACTAACAAGACTAAAAAGCAAAGATAAAAGATAGTGTGCAACTCCCCTATCTTGAAGAGTGGAGTCCCCGACAATGGCGCCAGAAATTGCTTTTGATGGTACGAATTAATGCCCCCTCGTTGGTTACCCAAAGTGGAAGGTTGAGATGTAGACAACAACAAGTTTCCCTTAGCAAAGATGCTAAGGTTGAATGTCGAACCAATAGGACTCCAACAGATACAAGTAGGTGGTGAAGTGAACAATGGCGCCATTTACAACCGAGGTTGCTAACTTCACCTGGACCTGCACGCACAACAAATAACTTTGCTTCCCAACGAGTACAGAGGAGTTTTCAATTCCTCCGGCCTTGTTGTTTACAAAGGATAAAACACACGGGATAATAATGATAGTGATAGCAACGGAAAAGTAAATACTGAAAGTATATTGATAGTGTAAACAGTGTTGGAAATATGGACCGGGGTCCTATGATGTTCACTAGTGACGTCTCTCTCCCAAAAAGACGATAAAATAGCCATGCGAGGTAAACAAATTACAGCTGGGCAATTGACAGGATTATGTGCGCAAACCAATGCTAATTATGCTATAAAGAAAGGAAGAGACTCAAAAGCATGGGCGGTACGCCAAGACAAGTAGACCGAAATCCATCTGCATCTACCTACTAATCATCCACCTTGAGATATCTATCCAGAACATCTCGCTGGTATTAAGTTGCGAATCCCACCCAAAGTGTAAACTCAAAGCAACGGATAACTGCATTAAAGAACTTTGCGTAAAGTAAACAATCCTTGCACCCGCAAGTACAAGCATCGTTGTTTTCCCCCTTGTGGCAACAACACATCCCCTAGACTCATGTTTCTGTCACTCAAGCTAGTCATCGGGGGGCATGAACCCACAATCATGCATAACGCTCCCTCTTGGAGTCACAATCTACTACTTGGACAAAGCAATAAACAGCAACGGAGAACATGCAAGAATTACTCAAGAACATAAATATAAAAGAGGAGAATCAAATATATTACTCAAACACAATCTGAACATAATCTCATAATCCATCGGATCCCAGCAAACTCAGCATAGCAACAACAGAAATATTACATAAGTGCCTCGATCATGTAGGGCAGCTCACGAGGTATAATCCATGAAGAATAAAGAGGGGAGGAGAACATCACATAGCTACTGATCATAGACCCATGGTCCAAGGTGGACTACTCACGGTTCATTCAGGAAGCATCCATGGTGGTGGAGAAGCTCCCGAAGGTGGTTCCTCCCTCCGGCAGGGTGCCGGGAAGAGGTCTTCTGGTGCTCCCGATCTTGGAAGCGCCGTGGCGGCGGAACAAAGGATAGATCGCGAAAAAGGGTTCCCGTCACGGGGGTTTCTCGTCACGAGGAATATATAGGCGAAGGGGGGCAGCCAGGGGGTCCACCAGGGGTCCAGGCGGCCCCACCTTGGGGCGCGCCGGGAGGGCGCCTGGGGCCCTGGTGGGTCCCCTCTGCCCCCCCTCGGTGATTCCAGAAGCTTCCTATACGCTGATTTTTTATTGTATTTTTCCCGAATTTTTTGAGCACTTTTTATATGGGGGAAACCTGAAATAGAAAAACAGCAGAAAACAGAAACTGGCACTGGGGTGCACTGAGTTAATAGGTTAGTCCAAATATGATCAAAAGTGTATGGAAGTTCATCAATATCATAGCAATATCACACAAAAGAGGCATGAAGCAAGCAGAAATTATAGATACGTTTTGGACGTATCAAGCGCCGCCATGCCGAGGCCAGGGCATCCACGAACGGCGGTCCGCCGCCGTCGGAGTGGAAGAACTCCAACGGCCGCCGCCGTTGGTGGGACGCACCAGGCCGCACCCTCCATGCCATCCTCGAGTACATCGAGGGCGGTAACGACCTGCCTCTCACCTACCCGTCGGCGACCGTGCCCGCACGCCGATCTGGGTGTCCATGCCAGGATGCATGGATGGTGGGTCTTCGTCGTCCTCCGGGTCGGGGTCCCGCTCCCTCGGCGCGTCAGCCCCGCTCGCCGCCATCAAGCAGGAGGAGGTGATGCCCCTCGGACGACGCACACGCTCCGGCGGCCTCGTTATAAACGAGGGCCGCTCCGCCGCGTCTGCTCCGGCGCGGACTCCTCCACGCTGCGGCAGCTTCCTCTCCCGCCTCCACCAGCCGAAGAAGGAGCCCGAGCCCGAGCCCGAGCCGCCGGCTTACGTCAAGCCGGAGCACAAGGCGATGGCCGCCGCCGCCGACTACACCCTGGCTTGGGCGAAGGCGGACTATGATGTAACACCCTCAGATGCTTGTAACAGTAATCATCATCACTGTTGACTATCACTGTTTGTTAAGCACTGTTATCCCCTGTCCCTAATCAAACTTTGCTTCTGCTCCATCCAAACCATGCTGGTTGGTAATCAAAACACAAAGCCCAATGCATTTTGCTCATCAAGAAATCAAACCCTAGATGAAACAACCTCAAATGGAAAATAAAACAAAAGTGCTCAAATAAAGTTGTTGCAAAAATCATGGAACCATTTTTGTAAATTACCTAAAATCATTATAATCATGTTGGACCAACTTTGGTAATTTTTGGAGTTATAGAAAATTGTAAACAATTCAAACAGTAGGTTAAAACCCCTACTTTGGGCATTTAATATTTAAAAGAAATACCTAATGAATTTATTTTGCTGCACAACTTTTTGTGGCACCTCAGTAATATATAAAACTAATTTGCAAACACCAATTATATTTTTCAAAAATGCTAGGGTTAACAAGTCAATTACGGAAAAGAATTTAAATAAACAGAAAACCAGAAAATGGGAAAAACACTTAAACCTCGCCTGGGGCGAGGCCCACCTCAGCCCAGCCCGCTTCCTTTGTCTTCTTCCTCCCTCACCTGCCCCAACTGCTCCCGTACGGCCGGCCGTCGTGGACGCGCCGCTGCCAGCCCGGCCCCGCCCTCCAACTGCTCCCAGCCGCCGCTGTCGCGATAAGGATGAAGCCCTCGACCTCCTGGACGCGCTCACCCTCTCCTTCCCCTCCTCCTCCTCTCGCCATCGCCAGGGAAAGGTCCGCCCGAGCTCGCCGTCGCCATGACCGCGCCCACTCGCAGCCGGCAAGCTCCCTAGCCCTCGAAGACGTGTCCACCGGGTGCGCCGTCGTCGATTATGTCGACTACTGCGACGAATTCAAGCCGGGAGCCTCCACCCCGAATACACGGTCATCTCCCCCAACTCCGGTCGCCGCGGCATCGCGGAGGAAATCCGGCGCCACCACGACGTCCCCGAGCCCGCTGCCAACTCCGACGCGTTCGTGGTGAGCACCCTCACCACCCCCAACCGCCCGATGAGTCCCGATAACGCCGTAGCCTTCTCTCCTAACTCGCTTGCTCCGGCCGCCGTGGCACGTCATCGGAGTCGTCGTTTTGGTTCGTCCCAGTCCACGCCAAGTGCACCAGTAGGTCCCCCGTGTTGCGTATGCTCGATTTGGACCAGTAGCTAGCTCGAGTTCGACCCGTATATGCATTCGCCATTGGAGCCCGACGACCTTCGCCGCCATTGATGAAGATGCGCTCACCTCCGTGCGTCCCAGCTCGCGAGACCACTCCAAATCGACGCGGATTCGAGCTCTCCGTCGACTGCCACCAGCGGCGCCTCCAACGGCGCTCGGAATCGAGGGCTAGCTCGACCTCGCCGCCGGCGAGCCTCCGGTGAGGTTCCGGTGAGGCTGCCAGGTGGGACCCCGGTGTCAGCCAGTTGATTAGGGGTTAATCTCACCCCTAATAGTCACTGACATGTGGGTCCCATCCCACTTAAGCACCGGTTAAAAATAACAAAACTATTAGTAAGAGTTTAGGTCACTGACAGGTGGGTCCCCTCTAATTAATTAACTTAATGATTTAGGTTAATCCAATTAATTAAAATTTAATCACTGACATGTGGGTCCAGAGGCAATTTCTGAATTTTATAAAATGTTTTATAAATAACAGAGGCTGACATGCGGGTCCCACATGTCAGCACTGTTCTGGATAATGTTGTGGATAATGTTTTGGATAATGTTTAAATAAATAATAAAAGAAAATCCAGAAAATCATTTAAAATGATTTAAAACTTTGAAATTCAATAACTTTTAAACCGTAACTCGGATTCAAAAACTTTATACATGAAAGTTGATCAGAAAAATACAACGAATACGAATACGCTATCTGTATGTCTACCACACCCCTCTAACACTACGAACGTCGAACATTCCCCCTCCGGACCGCCTGTCCGATAAATTGTCCGGTACTGTTAGAGTGCCCGGATGAATTTATTCCGAACACGAAAGTTGTCCGGAATGGTTCAAATAGCACGGATACACCCCTCTTATGTTGTTCCGGTAACCACGACACCTCCGGCTTGATCCTTCCCCCTCCGGACACCCTGTCCGGTAATCACCCGGAGCCGGCAGTTCATCCTCAGATGAATTCCCGCTCCGAGCATATTGCATTACACTGCGATAGAACCCCGTTTACATTTCATCTGTTATGTCTTGCATTTGTATTGCTATTATTGTTGTGTATTTATTGTTTTCTTCCCCCTTTAATCTCCGGTAGACCCCGCTACTGCCGTCGACTACACCGCTGCTGAGTACGACTACGTCGTCGACGACCCTACTACTACCGTCGAGCTTGCAGGCAAGCAGAGCCATTCTCTTCCCTAGATATCGCCTATCTTTCCGTACTATTCTTGCACTAGGCATTGTTACTGCTGCTGCTACGATTACAATCCTATTCAACTGCATAGCCTGATTTTTGTCGCCCCTTGATGTGCCTTCCTTTATCCGATGCTGCCTATTATTATTATTATGCATTATTCAGCAGTGGACCCTGCGCATTGTTAGCTAGGATTAGATAGAGGGCCGTGATCACTCAGGGAAGTGAACGCGGATATAAATATTATAACTGCACAGGTACGGTACAATGCAGACTCCGTCTAAGGCCCCTACCTGGGTTATGCCTAGTCACCTCAAGTGTGAGCTATCAAGGAGTAATCCTTGTACTCCACTCGAGGCTGACTTTGTCTTACTGCCATAGGGTACTGGAAACGGTTGTCCTTCAGGTAAGAAGTCGGGCGACCCAACGGTGCCTGCGAGAGGTATTGCGACGGGACGACAGGGAGGGCACGACCAGTGTACCGGTGTGCTTGGCCCCTGATCGTTGGCCGCGAGAGTTACCAACCCACGAAAGTCGAGCTCCTCCTGGAGCACACGCGAGACAAGGTAAGGAGACGGTTCACCTTGTTGGTAACCGCAGTGACTTGGTGGGACGACAGGGCAGGCACCGATGTACTGGTGGTCCTGGCTGCTGTCGTTGTCCGCGGGTCAGTTAAGTCGAGGCAACGATAACGGTTGTCACGCAGGTTAATTAAAATGCTAAATGGTTCAGTGAATGTCTTGAGTTGGATATATGCCATGTACGCACTACCTACCCGTGGGATTATGAGTGTGGGCTCCTCCGCTTCTTAGTGTCGTCCGAAGACTCTTCAGACGTCAGAAGTACCGCGGGCTGATTGCCGGGAAGTGCGCTGTCTTCTTTGGCTCGAGCTGTGTTGTTTTTGTTACGACTTCCCGGCCACCCACGCACCGTGCAGGAGTACGTCAGGGTTGGGGTCCAAGGCCCTGAGTACTTAGGATTTAGACCGGCGGATGGCCTCTCTGTTGAGTTTGAAAGATGGGCTATGAAGTGTCGGATAGCCTCGGTGGAGCGTTCCCTAACAAGGTTCCCGCCACCCTGGAGATCCGTGCGTGTAGCGTAACACAAGTGCACCCCTGCAGGGAAGAATTGATCTATCGATAGCCGTGTCCACGGTAACAGGACACTTTATGCTGAAGCTGGATCTTACCACTAGAAACTATTATTAAACTGTATGGTTCCGGGTTCCTTTCCTCGCGGGGATGTCGAGGAGGTGAACTCGGAGGCATTGTTAATTATTACAACTTATTATTATTCAATGTTGCAGCAACTTCTGCTTCATTGCTACCTTACTGTTTTATATAAACTGTTGGCTGATTCTTACCTCATGCTGCAAGACACCGTCGGAAGATGCTAGTCTTCGATAGGCCTAGCTTCTTACCCTTGCTCTGAATTTCTGTCTTCAGTCCACTATATACAGCCTCTTCATTCCGTTGATACAATGCATAATGCTTAGTAGCGGACGTAAGACTCGCGGGTATACTAGATACTCACCTGCTTTATTTCCTTTACTGTTTTGCCTGATCGGCCGCTGCAGCCGACGTTGGAGCCCAGGAGCAGGAGTACCTCGGGGGCGCCTACTACGATGTCGAGTTCCCCCTTGACCAGGAGTAGTACTGTGGATTCCAGGCAGGAGGCCTCGCCTTTTCGTTCTGTATCTCTGATGTGATTTGTGCTAGCCTTCTTAAGGCAAAACTTGACTATCTATGTCTGTACTCAGATATTATGGCTTGTATAACTTATATGTTCGGGTCCGCGTGACCCCCTCTATTGTAATATATTTGTTTATCCTTTTGTGTTTAGTGTTGTGCTGTGATATTATCACCGTGGCACCCTAATCTCAGTCGTGTACCCTGTGTGTATGATTACTGTACACGGTCTGATTTTGGGGGCGTCACAAGTTGGTATCAGAGCCGACTGCCTGTAGGAAGCCACCCCACCATTACCTGGTCGAAGTTGAGTCTAGACTATGAAAAACTATTTTGCTAACTTAATATTTGGCTTACGGGCCCACATCGATGTCACTACGTGTGATATCTATGGTATTAGGATCCTTTTCTCCTTACCTATGCTCTGGGAATCTGCTCTCTTATCCTTGCTGGTAAGTTTTACAAAAGCTGACATTAGGATCACGTTCTCTTGATTCCACCCGGAGTTTTCTGGTGCATCCCCCATTGATTGAGTCGTGTTGCAGGCGTCGTACGCCAGATCCCAGACCGCGGATCCCATTCTCATTCTGGGCAGGCCGCGCGTTCTCTGGCATCAACTCCTGTGACCAACAGTTTTCTTGCGGCGTGATTGACATAGTGGAATCTATGTCGCGTCGTGTAATCCTTACCGCGGTCTGCGCGCCGCCTAGAGAGTCCTTTTTCCTTAATTTCTACGACGTTACGCTGCCCGATTTTCGATTGATTCGGTGTGCGCATGTGTAAGTCTTATATGACTACTCCTTTATATATCTGCGCCTCCTTTACGTTGTCGTTTTACTTCAGGCTTAATTCCGGTATCTCGTTAAATTTTCATCGCTGAAATACCCCTGTTAAATTCTAGCAGGATGGCTGGTCGTGGTGGTCGTGGTCGTGGTCGTGCTGCCAACGACCCACCTCCGCCGCCGGATTACATGGCCGCAATGATGCAGCAGTTCGAGATGAACCGTCAGTTCATGCAGAATATCATGGCTCAGTTCCCCCAGCCGAATCAGAATGGGCACCACCATCAGCATGCCACCGTGACTCTGCACGACTTCACCCGCCTCAACCCCACCATGTTCCGCAACACTATTCAGCCGCTGGATGCTGATGACTGGCTGCGCGACATCACTCACGAGCTGGAGTCTGCTAATGTCGATCGAGCCGACTATGTGAACTTTGCGTCTTATCATCTGAAAGGCGCCGCTGCTCAGTGGTGGAGCACCCACAAGCGTTCCCTGCCAGTCGAAGAAGTCATCACTTGGGATGAATTTCAGTCTGCTTTCCGCGCCCGCTACATTCCTCAGGGGATCATGGATCGCAAGGCGGAAGAATTCCGTAACCTCACTCAGGGCGATATGACTGTTGAAGCCTATCAACGCGAGTTCCTCAACCTCTCTCGCTATGCGGAGGGAGAGATCACCACTGATGCTCGCAGGCAGCAGAAGTTCCGTCGTGGCCTCAACCCAGAACTCAGGCTCGCTCTTGCCGTTCATGATTTCGCCAACTTCGCCACCATGGTGAACAAGGCTATCACCGTCGAGACTGCCCAGATGGAGCATAAGAACTCTCTGAAGCGCTACCGTGACGTTGGCTCATCTTCGGGCGCAACGCAGAAGCGTCGTATCTGGCTCCCTACCAGTGTGACTCATTCAGCTGTCCCTGCTCCAAGGCCGTCTTATGCAGCACCCCGTCTGCCTCCGCCACCGCAGATGCCAAGAGCTCTGCCTGCACCACCCAATGCTACACCCCTTCGTCCTCAGGATGGATTATGCTTCACGTGCCGCCAACCAGGGCATTTTTCTAGAGAGTGCCCCCAGAAACAGAAGCAACTGGTAGTTCACCCCGCTGGCCGTGGAAATGGCCGTGGCAACAACAGGACCCCCAACTATAATACTGGGTCTGCTGCTCATGCTCGCGGACATGCTTACAACATCAATGTTGAAGAAGCTCAGCAACAACCCGCTACCGTGATGGGTACCCTTCTCGTTAATTCCGCACCTGCTACTGTTTTATTTGATACAGGAGCATCGCATTCATTCATGTCGGAAGCATTTGCATTATCGCGTAACATTACGTTTGAGAAGATGAACCCACCGATGATGGTTCGCACCCCTGGAGGCCGTTGCCAAACCTCCATGATGGTACACGATGTCACCATTGACGTCGAAGGGATTATATTCCTTGTGTCCCCCATCATCCTAAAAACCTCCACCATAGACCTCATCCTGGGAATGGATTGGTTGAAAGTTCACGATGCCGCACTGTACTGTGGCACCAGCTCTGTCCGTCTTTTACACCCCTTCGGCGGGATTGTTAACCACACCACTCGAGTTTCCCGTGATGCCGAAACACATATATTTATGGTGAATGCTTTGAATGTCGCCCCCCTCGAAGGCATCGAGACCGTTCCAGTCGTTCGCGATTTTCCTGACGTCTTCCCAGAAGAACTGCCGGGAATACCCCCGATCAGAGAAGTTGAATTCGTCATCGACTTGAAGCCGGGCACTGTTCCTATTGCCAAGCGTCCTTACAAGATGCTGCCACATGAACTCCTTGAACTTAAGGAGGAAATCGACAAGGCACTTCAGAAAGGATTCATTCGCCCCAGTTCCTCAGCTTGGGGAGCACCTTCGCTCTTTGTCAAGAAGAGCGATGGGACAAACCGACTGGTCCAAGATTATCGGCCCATTAACCAAGCCACCATCCAGAACAAATACCCACTTCCCCGGATCAATGATCTGTATGATCAACTTGCCGGATCTAAGGTGTTTTCTAAACTCGACTTGAGGTTGGGTTATCACCAAATCCGGGTCCGTGATGAGGATATTCCGAAGACTGCCTTCATTACTCGCTATGGTTCATACGAGTACACCGTCATGTCCTTTGGCTTAACCAATGCTCCAGCCACCTTCTCCAGATTGATGAATTATATTTTCATGGAGTACCTCGACCAGTTCGTCGTGGTTTATCTGGATGATATATTGATATATTCCAAGAATGAAGAAGAACATGCTGGACATCTTCGTCTTATACTGGAGAAGCTACGAGAACACAAACTCTACGCTAAGTTTTCTAAGTGTGAGTTCTGGCTTCCCGAAGTAACCTACCTTGGACATGTGATTTCCAAGGATGGCATTGCCGTCACCCCAGAACGTATCCAGGCTATTCTTGACTGGACTCCTCCCAAGACCGTCAAGCAAGTCCGCAGTTTCCTCGGGCTCGCTAGCTATTGCCGCCGTTTCGTCGAGAATTTCTCCAAGATTGCCAGGCCTCTAACTAATCTACTTCACAAAGGCGTCAAGTTTGAGTGGACAGATAAATGTCAAGAAAGTTTTCAAGCCCTCAAGGACAAGCTAACTTCTCCCCCGGTGCTTGCTCCCCCTGATACTCAGAAGGACTTCGTGATATATTGCGACGCGTCTCGTCAAGGATTAGGCTGTGTCCTATTGCAAGAACACAAGGTGATTGCTTATGGCTCTCGTCAATTGCGTACTCACGAGGACAAATACCCAACACATGATCTCGAATTGGCAGCAGTAATTTATGCATTAAAGCTGTGGCGACATTACCTCGTTGGTAATCGTTGCGAGATCTACACCGACCACCAAAGCCTGAAGTACTTGTTTACTCAGCCAGACCTGAATCTTCGTCAACAACGATGGCTCGAGACAATAGCCGATTTTAACATGGATATTCATTACACCCCTGGCAAAGCTAATGTGATGGCTGATGCCCTGAGCCGTAAAGCTTACTGTAGTGAACTTGAGGTGCAGCTAGAACAACCACCTCTGTATGAAGATTTTCAAAAGTTGAACCTCGAGATTGTTCCTCAAGGTTGTGCAAATAACCTGGTCATTGAACCGGATCTCGTCAAATCCGTCAAGTGTATACAGTTCTATGATGATTTCGTACACAAGATTAAGCGCGATATCGCCAATGGGAGACCCTCACCCTTCACCCTTGATAGCAATGGTGCGGCGTTCTACCAGAACCGTTTAGTGGTTACTCACAGCAAGGGCAGGCATGAGAACCTGGATATGACCCCGAAGGTCATGAAAGCGGCTCACGATACCCCGTTGTCCATTCATCCTGGGAGCACCAAGATGTACCAAGACATTCGTCAGCAATTCTGGTGGCCTAACATGAAGCAAGACATTGCCCGATATGTTTCTGAATGTGACGTTTGTCGTCGCGTCAAGGGGGAACATCAAAAACCCTCTGGAAAACTACAACCACCTGAAATCCCTGTATGGAAGTGGGACAAAGTTCAGATGGACTTCGTCACCGGTTTTCCCCGATCACAGAAAGGTAACGATGCTATCTTTGTCGTCATCGACCGGTTCTCCAAAGTTGCTCACTTTATACCAGTCAAGGAGAAGATCACGGCGGCTCAGTTAGCGGAATTGTATATCGCCCAAATCGTGTCGCTCCATGGTATTCCGTTGGAGATCAGTTCAGATCGTGGCAGCCTTTTCACCTCAAGATATTGGCGGAGTTTCCAAGAAGCTCTGGGGACTACTCTGCATCTCAGCACCGCTTATCACCCCCAGTCACAGGGCCAAGTCGAACGCGTCAATCAAATACTTGAAGATATGCTTCGAGCTTGTGTCATCTCCTTCGGCAAGAAATGGGAGGAATCTCTTCCATTTGCTGAATTCTCGTACAACAATAGCTATCACGCTAGTCTGAAGATGGCACCCTATGAAGTTCTCTATGGACGTAAGTGTCGGACCCCTCTGAGTTGGTCAGAAACTGGGGAACGTGCACTCATTGGCCCGGATATTATTCAGCAGGCTGAAGACCAAGTTCACGTCATCCGTGAACATTTGAAGGCCGCTCAGTCTCGCCAGAAGAGCAACTATGACCGCAAACACCGTGAAATGGAGTATCAACCTGGTGAATACGCATACCTCCGCGTCACTCCCATGAGGGGCACTCATCGCTTCGGTATCAAGGGCAAGTTGGCTCCTCGCTACATTGGCCCGTTCCGTATCCTTTCCAGGAGTGGACCCGTGGCATACCGGTTGGAATTGCCGCCGAACCTCTCCCAGGTCCATGATGTCTTCCATGTGTCGCAACTCCGTCGCTGCTTCAAGGATCCTATCCGCGAAGTGCAGCATGATATGATCGAGCTGCAACAAGACTTGACTTATCGAGAACATCCGAGCCGCATTCTCGATCAGTCTGAGCGTCGAACCCGCAACAAGACCGTCAAGTTCCTCAAGGTTCAGTGGTCGAATCATTCTGAAGATGAAGCCACTTGGGAACGCGAAGATCGCCTTCGCGATGAATACCCCGATCTTTTCCTCGCTACCACTTAAATTCTCGGGACGAGAATTCTTGTAGTGGGGGAGATTTGTAACACCCTCAGATGCTTGTAACAGTAATCATCATCACTGTTGACTATCACTGTTTGTTAAGCACTGTTATCCCCTGTCCCTAATCAAACTTTGCTTCTGCTCCATCCAAACCATGCTGGTTGGTAATCAAAACACAAAGCCCAATGCATTTTGCTCATCAAGAAATCAAACCCTAGATGAAACAACCTCAAATGGAAAATAAAACAAAAGTGCTCAAATAAAGTTGTTCCAAAAATCATGGAACCATTTTTGTAAATTACCTAAAATCATTATAATCATGTTGGACCAACTTTGGTAATTTTTGGAGTTATAGAAAATTGTAAACAATTCAAACAGTAGGTTAAAACCCCTACTTTGGGCATTTAATATTTAAAAGAAATACCTAATGAATTTATTTTGCTGCACAACTTTTTGTGGCACCTCAGTAATATATAAAACTAATTTACAAACACCAATTATATTTTTCAAAAATGCTAGGGTTAACAAGTCAATTACGGAAAAGAATTTAAATAAACAGAAAACCAGAAAATGGGAAAAACACTTAAACCTCGCCTGGGGCGAGGCCCACCTCAGCCCAGCCCGCTTCCTTTGTCTTCTTCCTCCCTCACCTGCCCCAACTGCTCCCGTACGGCCGGCCGTCGTGGACGCGCCGCTGCCAGCCCGGCCCCGCCCTCCAACTGCTCCCAGCCGCCGCTGTCGCGATAAGGATGAAGCCCTCGACCTCCTGGACGCGCTCACCCTCTCCTTCCCCTCCTCCTCCTCTCGCCATCGCCAGGGAAAGGTCCGCCCGAGCTCGCCGTCGCCATGACCGCGCCCACTCGCAGCCGGCAAGCTCCCTAGCCCTCGAAGACGTGTCCACCGGGTGCGCCGTCGTCGATTACGTCGACTACTGCGACGAATTCAAGCCGGGAGCCTCCACCCCGAGCACACGGTCATCTCCCCCAACTCCGGTCGCCGCGGCATCGCGGAGGAAATCCGGCGCCACCACGACGTCCCCGAGCCCGCTGCCAACTCCGACGCGTTCGTGGTGAGCACCCTCACCACCCCCAACCGCCCGATGAGTCCCGATAACGCCGTAGCCTTCTCTCCTAACTCGCTTGCTCCGGCCGCCGTGGCACGTCATCGGAGTCGTCGTTTTGGTTCGTCCCAGTCCACGCCAAGTGCACCAGTAGGTCCCCCGTGTTGCGTATGCTCGATTTGGACCAGTAGCTAGCTCGAGTTCGACCCGTATATGCATTCGCCATTGGAGCCCGACGACCTTCGCCGCCATTGATGAAGATGCGCTCACCTCCGTGCGTCCCAGCTCGCGAGACCACTCCAAATCGACGCGGATTCGAGCTCTCCGTCGACTGCCACCAGCGGCGCCTCCAACGGCGCTCGGAATCGAGGGCTAGCTCGACCTCGCCGCCGGCGAGCCTCCGGTGAGGTTCCGGTGAGGCTGCCAGGTGGGACCCCGGTGTCAGCCAGTTGATTAGGGGTTAATCTCACCCCTAATAGTCACTGACATGTGGGTCCCATCCCACTTAAGCACCGGTTAAAAATAACAAAACTATTAGTAAGAGTTTAGGTCACTGACAGGTGGGTCCCCTCTAATTAATTAACTTAATGATTTAGGTTAATCCAATTAATTAAAATTTAATCACTGACATGTGGGTCCAGAGGCAATTTCTGAATTTTATAAAATGTTTTATAAATAACAGAGGCTGACATGCGGGTCCCACATGTCAGCACTGTTCTGGATAATGTTGTGGATAATGTTTTGGATAATGTTTAAATAAATAATAAAAGAAAATCCAGAAAATCATTTAAAATGATTTAAAACTTTGAAATTCAATAACTTTTAAACCGTAACTCGGATTCAAAAACTTTATACATGAAAGTTGATCAGAAAAATACAACGAATACGAATACGCTATCTGTATGTCTACCACACCCCTCTAACACTACGAACGTCGAACATTCCCCCTCCGGACCGCCTGTCCGATAAATTGTCCGGTACTGTTAGAGTGCCCGGATGAATTTATTCCGAACACGAAAGTTGTCCGGAATGGTTCAAATAGCACGGATACACCCCTCTTATGTTGTTCCGGTAACCACGACACCTCCGGCTTGATCCTTCCCCCTCCGGACACCCTGTCCGGTAATCACCCGGAGCCGGCAGTTCATCCTCAGATGAATTCCCGCTCCGAGCATATTGCATTACACTGCGATAGAACCCCGTTTACATTTCATCTGTTATGTCTTGCATTTGTATTGCTATTATTGTTGTGTATTTATTGTTTTCTTCCCCCTTTAATCTCCGGTAGACCCCGCTACTGCCGTCGACTACACCGCTGCTGAGTACGACTACGTCGTCGACGACCCTACTACTACCGTCGAGCTTGCAGGCAAGCAGAGCCATTCTCTTCCCTAGATATCGCCTATCTTTCCGTACTATTCTTGCACTAGGCATTGTTACTGCTGCTGCTACGATTACAATCCTATTCAACTGCATAGCCTGATTTTTGTCGCCCCTTGATGTGCCTTCCTTTATCCGATGCTGCCTATTATTATTATTATGCATTATTCAGCAGTGGACCCTGCGCATTGTTAGCTAGGATTAGATAGAGGGCCGTGATCACTCAGGGAAGTGAACGCGGATATAAATATTATAACTGCACAGGTACGGTACAATGCAGACTCCGTCTAAGGCCCCTACCTGGGTTATGCCTAGTCACCTCAAGTGTGAGCTATCAAGGAGTAATCCTTGTACTCCACTCGAGGCTGACTTTGTCTTACTGCCATAGGGTACTGGAAACGGTTGTCCTTCAGGTAAGAAGTCGGGCGACCCAACGGTGCCTGCGAGAGGTATTGCGACGGGACGACAGGGAGGGCACGACCAGTGTACCGGTGTGCTTGGCCCCTGATCGTTGGCCGCGAGAGTTACCAACCCACGAAAGTCGAGCTCCTCCCGGAGCACACGCGAGACAAGGTAAGGAGACGGTTCACCTTGTTGGTAACCGCAGTGACTTGGTGGGACGACAGGGCAGGCACCGATGTACTGGTGGTCCTGGCTGCTGTCGTTGTCCGCGGGTCAGTTAAGTCGAGGCAACGATAACGGTTGTCACGCAGGTTAATTAAAATGCTAAATGGTTCAGTGAATGTCTTGAGTTGGCTATATGCCATGTACGCACTACCTACCCGTGGGATTATGAGTGTGGGCTCCTCCGCTTCTTAGTGTCGTCCGAAGACTCTTCAGACGTCAGCAGTACCGCGGGCTGATTGCCGGGAAGTGCGCTGTCTTCTTTGGCTCGAGCTGTGTTGTTTTTGTTACGACTTCCCGGCCACCCACGCACCGTGCAGGAGTACGTCAGGGTTGGGGTCCAAGGCCCTGAGTACTTAGGATTTAGACCGGCGGATGGCCTCTCTGTTGAGTTTGAAAGATGGGCTATGAAGTGTCGGATAGCCTCGGTGGAGCGTTCCCTAACAAGGTTCCCGCCACCCTGGAGATCCGTGCGTGTAGCGTAACACAAGTGCACCCCTGCAGGGAAGAATTGATCTATCGATAGCCGTGTCCACGGTAACAGGACACTTTATGCTGAAGCTGGATCTTACCACTAGAAACTATTATTAAACTGTATGGTTCCGGGTTCCTTTCCTCGCGGGGATGTCGAGGAGGTGAACTCGGAGGCATTGTTAATTATTACAACTTATTATTATTCAATGTTGCAGCAACTTCTGCTTCATTGCTACCTTACTGTTTTATATAAACTGTTGGCTGATTCTTACCTCATGCTGCAAGACACCGTCGGAAGATGCTAGTCTTCGATAGGCCTAGCTTCTTACCCTTGCTCTGAATTTCTGTCTTCAGTCCACTATATACAGCCTCTTCATTCCGTTGATACAATGCATAATGCTTAGTAGCGGACGTAAGACTCGCGGGTATACTAGATACTCACCTGCTTTATTTCCTTTACTGTTTTGCCTGATCGGCCGCTGCAGCCGACGTTGGAGCCCAGGAGCAGGAGTACCTCGGGGGCGCCTACTACGACGTCGAGTTCCCCCCTTGACCAGGAGTAGTACTGTGGATTCCAGGCAGGAGGCCTCGCCTTTTCGTTCTGTATCTCTGATGTGATTTGTGCTAGCCTTCTTAAGGCAAAACTTGACTATCTATGTCTGTACTCAGATATTATGGCTTGTATAACTTATATGTTCGGGTCCGCGTGACCCCCTCTATTGTAATATATTTGTTTATCCTTTTGTGTTTAGTGTTGTGCTGTGATATTATCACCGTGGCACCCTAATCTCAGTCGTGTACCCTGTGTGTATGATTACTGTACACGGTCTGATTTTGGGGGCGTCACATATGATCGGCAGGACCTGGAGCAGCAACGTCGGGCGCTCGAGCTGCTCGAGGCGCAGCACCGTGCGAATCAGGCGCGGGGACGCGACAACAGCAATAGGGCGGCGGCGGCGAAGGGGAGCAACAGCAAGGCGGCGGCGACGGGAAGCGGCACCAGGCCGGCTGGCGGCGGCAGCACCGACGGCGTTGTGCAGCGGCGTCGAGCAAGCCCACCGCCAACCGACGTCGTCGTCCTCGACAGCAACGAGGAGGAGGAGGTGCCGCTCCGGATGAGGAGGAGGAGGCCGGCGCCCGGCGGCTAGGGGTGCAGAAAGCCCCGAAGGCCGAGCCGCCGAGCGACGACGACGACGACAGCGGCGGATACGGCCGCTACGACGGCGACTACGACGCCGTGATCTACCGCATTCTCGAAATGCAGTAGATGTTTTTCTTTTTTTATTATTATAATGTTTTGTGTTAAAACGCCGAACTATCTATGAATCCGTCTAAATTTTGTCCAATTTCTATGAAGTCCGTTCAATTCGCGTGAATTTTGTCCAAGTTTCGCCGTTTCGAATGCGGCTAAAAAATGGACCATGGGTGCGCGGCTGGGAAGCAAATCGGTCCAAGCCAAAATTTTAACCGACAAACCCTAAGCGATGTTAAAATAGCGCCGAAAACCGACTTAAAGGCTGAACGGATGAAGGTGCTCTAAAGCATATTATTCGCTAAGGCGCCATCCAAACTTATAATTCGAGTTCAAATTGCAGCGACGTTTTCTGAGCCAAAAAAAGAGACAAAGAGCCCCCTGACCGGTAGAATTGTGAGCCCGGTGTTCTCAGAAAAAAAAATGGTGAACCCGGCGGCAGTGGCAGAAGCGTAATATTATGGTAGTCAAGGGGGTAATATTATGAAGCAAATTCCCGGACGCGGTAAAGGAAGGCATGAGGCAGGAGAGGAGGCACTCGCTTTCTTCCCCCACACGTCTCTCTCCTCCCCGCATCCATCCTCTCCTAAAAATCCCCAAATCCGACCAAACCCTAGGCAAACTCCACTCCCCCCTCCGTTTCCTTCGCTGCTAAGTATTTCCCCTGGGCTCCGTATCTCCTCCTGCCGGGTTGGGCCTTGTATGAGAGCTTGGGAGGGAGAGTGAGTGAAGGAGGAGGATGACGGTGATGGAGCTCAAAGCGCTGCCGCTCGGTTTCCGCTTCCACCCCACCGACGAGGAGCTCGTCAGGCACTACCTCAAGGGCAAGATCACGGGGCAGATCAAGAACGAGGTCGAGGTCATCCCGGAGATCGACGTCTGCAAGTGCGAGCCGTGGGACCTCCCAGGTACTGTTGCTCATGTTCCTGCCGCCTCTTGTGTGGGGATGTTTTGGTCTTGGAGCTTGGATGATACGTACTCTTTATGGGGTTGATGCGGTTGGACTCTAAAGCTATTTTTGGTTCTTTGTTTTGCGGCTTCTGATTTTCGTCCCTGTGATTCGTGCCTGCCTAATTTGGGGTTCGAATTTTGATTTTGATTTTGTCTCACCCCATTTCGAACGCGTTGATGTTCTTATAACCCCACTTCAGCCAGTCACGATTCTCCGTCGGTGCGTTCGAGTTCCTGTACGGGATTCTGATCCCTCGGGCACCAAACTTTTTTTTCCCCAAAAAGGACCAAACTTTTATTAGTTCGCTCAATTTACTGGCTGATTCTGTCGGTTTGCATCGTACTGTTTGAGAGCTGAAAAAAAGAGGTCTTCGGGGTGCTGTTATTTGATACGATTCCACCCATGTCTGCTATGGAGTATATTTCTCTAATGTATATACCCTCTTTCCGAGATGCGATTTGGTGTGATGCAGCTGAAACTATTGGGCGTGCTGCTATTTAGTAATCTGAATGTCTTATCTATTGGATAAAGATTCCATTTCTTCTGACGCCGGTACCATGGTGCTTGCAGATAAAGCCTTGATCCGCTCAGAGGATCCAGAGTGGTTTTTCTTTGCACCCAAGGACCGCAAGTACCCAAATGGAAGCAGGTCAAACAGGGCGACGGAGGCTGGGTACTGGAAGGCCACCGGGAAGGACAGGATCATCAAGTCCAAGGGCGACAAGAAGAAGCAGCATATGATTGGCATGAAGAAGACCCTTGTGTTCCACCGAGGACGTGCCCCTAAAGGTGAGCGGACTGGTTGGATTATGCACGAGTACCGCACCACCGAGCCAGAGTTTGAGTCTGGCGAGCAGGTATGGTCCTCTTATCTGTTTCCTTCTCAGTTTTTCGTGCTAGTACTGTTTGATTCTGTTCACAGTTCGGTTCTAAGTTCTTTGATATAATAGGCTTGTTGACAAACATCTTCGGAAACCTACCAGTTTGATTTTTAGCCTGTAAAATGAAGTAAAACGATAATCAACACAGTACAAATCCGATTTGTCTGCACACTATGAGCAGTAAATGAATGTTTTCTCGAAAAGAAGAATAACCCCCGACCTCTGCAGCGAGTGACAACAATATATTATCACTTATTCGAAATCCAGTAGCCGAACAACATTAACCCGAAAAGAAAAAAACCCGAGGCCGCATGCCTCGTGACAGTAACCCCACCAGACAGACACTAACCCTATGATAAAGGCAAAAACAAAAAGAAACATACACAAATCGTAGGCTAAGCCTTCAAGAAGCCGATGATGAAGTCCAACCCAAGGTCGATCTTGAGATTTTCATCCACAAAGGCAAGCTTCGATCCATCACCATCAGCAAGGACACGACGCACAACACAGGCGTGCGTCGACGTAGCCTGACCGGAGATCTAGTGTTTCCATTAGAGTGTGCATTCTCGTCGTTGAAGTCACCTGTATCATCAACACTTGTCCGGCTAACGACCCCTCGCTAGCCGGATACCACACGAGGAGAAACTGGAAGACAAAGATGTCACATACCTCCTCGCCTTCGGTCACTGTTGCACCACCTTTGATCCAGCATCAACAGACAAAACACGACACCTACGCCAGAGCCACCATGCAACACCTGCCGATAGGAAGCATGACTTGACATCTCCACATGAGACGTCGTGCGTAGCACCCGCCGGCGACTTCACTTGTCAGTGACAAGCACGACGTGACGCCTTCGGAAGAGTTGCGTGTGTAACCCACCGAGCCGCATCAAACCCGGCCTGTTGGTGGAGGGGGTGTGATATTTGTCTGATACTTTTGCTGTGTTTGTGTACTTTCAGGGTGGTTATGTTCTCTACCGTCTATTTCAAAAGCAAGTGGAGAAAACTGAGCGCTCCATTCCGGAGGAAATGGATAGAAGTGGCTACTCTCCCACTCCATCTCGCTCAACTCCTGACAACATGGAAGCAAACGAGGAAGCTATCACACCGTTAAATAAGGAATCTCCTGAATCTTGTCTGCCTGCTACAATTGAAATTACGAGGTGGCTTGCAGACAGAAAAGACAATCCAGTGTCAAATGAAGCAAATGTTTTAGGCATGCCTTTTCATGGTAACTTTGATGAGAATTTCAAGGTGAGCAGAACTCTGTATAAAATTCCCATGAAAATATTTAACTGTGCGTTCTTTCAAAGTGAACTTCAGGTCCTGAAGTCTTGTACTGATTTGTGCTATATGATAAAAGCAGGCTGATCCCTCCGTTGGCTCTTTGGCTCACCTAATTGATTCACAGGAGAAAATTGTTGGTTCTAATGAATTTGCAACTGTTTCTGCCCCCATGTTATCGCATGACGATGCCTTCTTGAATGATCTTCTACTTCATTTACCTCATAATTCAGTGGAAGATTTCTTGAATGAAACAATTGCTGACCCAGATGAGCATTCATCTACTGCATCTAAAGTTCAGTATGATTCAGACACTGGGATTATGCAGGTAATAATTATTTTGCCATCTACTGTATATGTTATGATTATTGTGTACTCCTACCTTCTTATATTTGTTTGTTCTGCAGCCTCAGGGTGAGTTACTATATGATGATCCAAACTGGTATGATAGCTTTGTGTCACATGACACAAATCTTCATCCAAGTGGATTATATGAGAATGCAGCATTGCTTCCTTATGGCACTAATCCGGATGTACTTTCCATGGACTCCGGCGACGAGTCCTTGCAAGATTTGTTCAATAGCATGGATGATTCAAATGGAAAGAAGGATGTATGGAGCAACAACGAATTTGGATTTAATCCCGTGCATCAGCATTTACAGTCTACTGTGCATCCGAACTACATATTTTCTCAGCAGGGCATTGCACCGAGGAGGCTTCGGTTACTAAATTCATTGTCTGATGTCAATGTTGAGAGTAGAGAGAGCATGACCAGAGATGTACATGAAGATGAAGAATCAGATAATGTAACTTCAAAGTATATGGGTGAATCTGTTGAGTCATCTGCAGATGCAGATAATTCTGAGTCGACTGGGGTTATTATTATGAGCCGGCACCGTGCTCCAAGTTCAAGCGTGCCTCCCGACCGTGATGACACTCAATCAACGGGGATTTCTATTATCAGCCGGCGACCTGCTCCAAGTTCAAATATACCTTCCGATGAAGTTGATGTTGAGGCAACAGGGGTTAATATTATGAGCCGGCACACTGCTCCAAGTTCAAGCACGGATAGTTCATTTACTGAACAGGGGACTGCAGCGCGAAGGTTACGGCTACAATTGAACCTTGACGCAGGATCATGTTCCAGTGTTGATGGTTTGTCAAGTTGCATTATAGAAGATGGAAGCGAAAACAAAGGGCTGGAAGCTGAGGTGAGGGCTTCTTATTTCTGAACTAATTCTTCAACTGTACTCTGGTGGTAAAACATAAATATTGGATGTCCTACAGGTAGTCTCATATAGAATGTGTGGAAGATGTCTTTGTTTATGACCTTATTCCTGGGCCCTCTTCATTAGGCCTGTTGCAACTTATATGAACTGTGTGACAATGATGACTGGCAACGTAATCTATGCCGTTGAAGCGATACTAACATGTTTTGACATTTGTCTTCCAGATTGAAGAGCATGTGGGTACAAACTTTCCTGACAATGTTGGTTCTATTGGCAACAGTCATGCTGATGACCAAATGTACATGGGTGATCATGGTAACTAGTCTATTGAGCTATCATGCATTTTGTAATGTTGTTTTGTTGGCTTCTGCTTTGCGAAGCCTATCCAATGTATTATTGACATGATGCTGCTGCAATGATGCAGAACCTAGTTCTGTTATGAGGCTGCGGAAGACAGCAGAGAAAAACGACAAGGAAAACAAGCAGGAGGGTGGTTTCCAGTCTCATGTGAGAGCATCAAGGAAGAGGGGAGGCTTCCCAGCACACTTAATCCTGCCAGTTCTATCGGTTGCTCTTCTCGTCCTTGTCAGCGTTGGGATCTACGGATGGGCATAATGACTCTACTGGTGGGATTTAACGTTACATTTTCCCCACATTGGCTGTGATCATTGTACATAATGTGTCTTACTGCCTGCGTTTAGACGGTTGTAAGATGGCGAAGTATTTGTACCCCTTCAGGTGGGGAAGTAAAAATGAGGTAGCAAATGAGAAGCGGGATGAAGCAGGAAGAAAGTGTTACTGGAGATACCTGTGACTTGGTACATGCTAGTAGTTTTTATTTTTCTGTCACCGCAGATGTTAGCAACCAGGTTGTAGTCATCCTCGTCATCACATATGCGTGTTGTTTTAATGATGTAAGAGCATCTCCCAACAGTTTTTTTCAATGTAACCCTGCTCTTTATTAATCAACAGTCACCACTAGGGGGATACAAAACAGATCATGGGGTTGATCCAACCAGACATGTTGCTCCTGATCCAACGCGTGGCTATACTTATAGCTAAATTATAAGCATCAGTATTTGCTGTCCTACCAACAAAACAGAAATTACAATCTTCAAAACTATATCTTGACTTAAAATTTCTCTAATGATTGACCCGTAGATGCCTCATTCTCCCTTGTTGATATCCCGAATGACCTGCTAGCCACTCTGCATGCCATTGCCTCAAGGGTGGCTACATCAGTTACACCATGCCACCATAACTCAACATTGTCCTGATCGAGCTGCTCCACCATCCACAATCATTTTCATCACTCCCGCAGGTGGTGCTATCCATGCCAATCGAACAGTGGGAGGTGAAGCGGCATTAGCAGTGTTCCTCGAAATTTCCCCTAGCTTCACAATAAAACTTTCAACAAACAGCTTAGTCGACAATGAGATTTGAAAAATACATGCATGTATTGCTTGCTGACGTGCATATCAAATAGCCCACAATGTCACTATCATCTTGATGAAAGCGTCAGCAGATAGAGACTCTGTCATTGAGAACAACCAGAGCTTGGGGTGGGCAACATTAGTCGCTAGCTACCAGGTGCTCTAATAGCTCATCATCTAGTAGGGTCCATACACACCTCGACATTGAACACTCTACTAGGGAATGCTTCCACGAATCCTCATTGTCACAAAAAGAACAACGGTTGGTGAGTAACATCTTTTGGTGATTTCTGACATCTTCTGTGGGAAGAGAGATGTGAGCCAGTCTCCATTGGAAAGAGCACACCTTAGATGGTACATGAGTTTTCCATAGCGACTTCCACATCCTAGCATCATGGGCGTTTTTTTGATGTGTCCTCGATCATCTCAATCCAGGCCTCTGTGCGTCGTTTTGTTTCTGATAATTTTGTAGCAAGATTTGACAGTAAACCAACCACTTTTCTCATGGCTCCACGCCCAATAATCCTCGGTGTTTCTGGTGTAGAAAGGTATAGTTACAATAGCTAAAACATTGATTAGTAGAAACACTTTAACAACCCGAGCTCTATTCCAGGATGCATTTGTGTGATCAGTAAGATCAACCACGGTATAAGGTGTTAGAATATTGGGCCCATTAGTGGGCAGCCCACATAAGCAAACCTGAAAAATCTTAAATTGACCCATGTGCAATGGCAGATTTTTTTTTTGAAACGGACAATGGCAGAATTTTGGAGGTGCATGTGGTGCTAAAGTTTAGTACCACTCCGCTAATTTCCGGAGAGATACACCTCTTTATAAGGTGGAGTGCTTACACACTTGATGTGCAAGTAAAAAGAGAAGGCTCTCTCACGCGCACTCCTCCTCCTCCTCCGCCGCCGTCCGTCTCGTCACGACGCGCCGCGCCGCGGGTTGCGGGAATGAGCCGAGCCGATGGCTATATTTTGCTTCTTGGAAAAATGAGTTTTCGCGTACGCGTACAGTTTTGCCTATCCGGGTCGCTACCGAATTGTGGGCTGTACGCGTTAGGGTTTCCCGAACTGCTCTATATATTGTCGTGCGCCGCGTTGCACAAACACACCGAACCAATCTAAGTTTTCCACACCTCGTGACTTGCGCCGTCATCGTTACGTGGAGTGTATTCCGAACTACATGTTTACTATAGATGTGTTGCCGTATATGTTGCTGCTACTGTTCATGTTGTTTGATGCATCTAGTGAACTTCTGCATATGAACTCCGATTGAGGCAAACTCAAGCTTGATGAAAAGCTAACGAACAAAGCTAACCCAAGGGCTACACCCAGCGTGAAGGCGAAGATTATTTTGACACCTATTTATCCCTGGCTGCCTCCTATGGTCTGATCGTTCATCAAATGGAAGTAGGGACAACTTTCCTTAACGGAGAGTTGGAAGAGGAAATTTATATGGATCAGCCTGATGGGTTTGTGGTAAAAGGTGAAGAAAGAAAGGTGTGCAAATTGTTGAAATCTTTGTATGGGCTGAAGCAAGCACCTAAGCAATGGCATGAGAAGTTCGACATAAGTCTAATTTCTGCGGGATTTTTCATTAATGAGGCTGATAGGTGTGTTTATTATCGCCATGGTGGGGGCGATAATGTCATATTATGCTTGTATGTTGACGATATTCTAATTTTCGGAACAAGCATGATAGTGATAAACAAGGTCAAGTATTTTCTATCAGAGAGCTTTGATATGAAAGATCTGGGACAAGCTAATGTGATCCTGAACATTAAGATGATTAGGGATGAGAGTGGGATTACGTTGACGCAATCACACTATGTTGAGAAGGTCTTGAACCGCTTTGGTTTTATAGACAACAAGTCTTCTCCAACACCCTATGACCCCAGTGTGACACTAAGAGAAAGAATAAGAAAGAATCAAGAGATCAACTAAGATATTCTCAAGTGATCGGTTCACTCATGTACCTTGCGAGCGCGATGAGACCTGACATCTCTTTTGCTGTGAGCAAATTGAGCAGGTTCATGTCTAACCCGGGTATTGATCATTGGCATGCACTTGAAAGGGTCATGCGCTATATGAATAGTAGAATGAGTTGTGGGATTCACTATTCAGGGCACCCTGCTGTGCTCGAGGGATATTGTGATGCGGACTGGATCTCAGATGTTGATGAGCTCTATGCCACAAGTGGATATGCGTTTCTTCTTGGTGGTGGCGTAGTATCATGGAGGTCTTGCAAACAGACCATATTGACGAGGTCAACCATGGAAGCAAAACTTGCTGCTTTAGATACAACTTCTGTTGAGGCAGATTGGCTGCATGAGCTCTTGATGGACTTGCCGATGGTTGAGAAACCATTACCGGCCATCCTTATGAACTGTGACAACCAAACAGTTATTACAAAAGTGAACAATGCTAAGGATAATGCGAAGTCATTAAGACACGTTTCGTATATACAAATAGACAAAAACCTGGCAGATCCCTTTACAAAGGGACTATCACGAAATGTGATAGATAGTGCATCGAAGGAGATGGGGTTGAGACCCATGAGCGTTATACCATAGTGGTAACCCAACCTATGTGATCGGAGATCCCGTGAATTAGGACCTAGGAAAAACAAGCTAGTGGTTTAACTAAGGAGTGTTTTTATTTAACCCTCTCTATGTGAGATGCATAACTCTCAAATTCTGTAAGGAAGGTTGGCGATATGCCTTAATGTGTTTCTGTTGGCTATTCGTAGCAAATGTGCTACCCTACAGAGCGACCTTGAAAGAACACACCTATATGAGTCTGACTGTTAAACGTCGCAGTCTATGAGATTTGGGTGATCTCTAGAAAACTCATGAAGAGACCAGGGAGTATGACGCATATGCTCCACCCACGGGGTAGGCTACTGGCAGCCACGTACTGGTTAAGACTTTGAGTGAAGTCTATTGGCACCAAACTTGCAATTCAAGGTTCGTCCATTGTTCAAGTTGCTGATAGATGTAGCTTGAAGTTCTAGGCGGAAGTTCAACTTAATAGTCTCTGCTGAAACACTGGTATATAAAACAAGAATGGAGGTTTGGCAAAATCTCTAAATTGGGCCCATTAGTGGGCAGCCATATAAGCAAACCTGAACAATCTCAAATTAGCCCATGTGCAATGGCAGAATTTTGGAGGTGCATGTGGTGCTAAAGTTTAGTACCACCCCGCTAGTTTCCGGAGAGATACACCTCTTTATAAGGTGGAGTGCTTACACACTTAGTGTGCAAGTAAAACGAGAAGGCTCTCTTACGCGCACTCTTCCTCCTCCTCCTCCGCCGCCGTCCGTCTCGTCACGACGCGGCGCGGCTTGCGGGAATGAGCCAAGCCGATGGCTATATTTTTGCTGCTTGGGAAAAATGAGTTTTCGCGTACGCGTACAGTTTTGCCTATCCGGGTAGCTTCCGGATTGTGGGCTACTGAACCGACTCAAACGTGTGCGACGTGGCCGGCCCACGTTCGTACGCGTTAGGTTTTCCCGAGCTGCTCTATATATTGCCGTGCGCCGCGTTGCACAAACACACCGAACCAATCTAAGTTTTCCACAACTCGTGCCTTGCGCCGTCATCGTAGTCTACTTCATCCCGAGCGCCGGCGTGCACCGAAGTTTGGGAGAGCAGGTCTCTGGAACCAGTTGCCTTTGTGATCCTGTACGGGAGAGGGAGAATTAGGTTTTTGGGAAGCGCTCTGCGCGACTGCTCGCCGCTTCCACCACGGGCCGTCTTCCGGCCAGAGCTGCAGATCGTCTCCGCAGGCGTCGTCTTCTTCGACCTGTCATCACCGATGTCATCGTAAACAACCTCACCGCTGATCTCGCCGCGGTGAACTTGTCTCCCTCCTCTGCAAACGTTCATTACGTGGAGTATTCCGAACTACATGTTTACTATGGATGTGTTGCCGTATATGTTGCTGCTACTGTTCATGTTGTTTGATGCATCTAGTGAATTTGTATTTCACATGTTAGTGATACGTTTGACGTATCTACTTTTCCAAACACTTTTGCTATTGTTTTTCCCTCATTCTTGCATGATTTGGACGAAACTAACCCAGACTAACGATGTTTTCAGCAGAGCTGTCTGTATGGTTTTATTGTGTGCAGGAAAACGGATTTTTAGGTGTCTCAGAAAATTCCAGAAAAAATCACAGAAAATCCACGCACCCGAAGGACCAATGTACAATAAGTGGGGCCAGAGGGCAGCCAGGGGGCCCCAGGCGCCCTTCTAGCGCGGCCCCACCCCTGGTCGCACCAGGAGGCCGCCTGGGAGGGTCCTCCCTGTAACACCCTCAGTTGTCTGTAACAGTAATCCTTTTGCTAGTGACAATTACTGTTGCCAATCACTATTGCTAATCATGCCATGATAAAATTTGAATCAAATCAAATCCAAAATGCCTTTTTGTTGATATTAAAAATAATGTTGCAAATAAAAATTGTGGAAAAATAATACAACCACTTTTCTTAAATCACAAATAATCAGTGGGTCATGCCCACGTGGTTATGGTATTTTATTAAGCCACTGAAAAATCCAAACAAATCAAACAGTAGCAAAAACAGTGGCATTTGATACCTTTTAAATAAAACAACAATACTAGAGAATTTATATGTGCCCCAAACTTTTTGTAGCACTGATGTGGGGTATAACAATAATTATGGAACCTAGTACATATTTTACAAAAATGCTAAAGTGTATAAAACAAATACAAACAGAAAAGACAGAAAACAAAAAGCAAAATAAAATGAAAAGAAACTAAACCTCGCCCTAGGCGAGGCCCACCTCGGCCCACCTCGGCCCAACTCCCCCAGCAGTGTACCACCTCCCACCTGCCCCCATCACGTCGGCCACCCGCTCGACGCCGTGGCACCGCCGTGGCCATGGGCGCCGCTGGAGCCCCCCTCCCTCACCTGCTCCCCCCTGTAGCACCAGTCGACGATAAGGCCCCCCTGCGCCCCCTGGACACCGCCTCACCATTTTTCCCTTCCTCCCCATCTCGCCATCGTCGTCGTTTTCGGGTCCGGTGACAACCGTCGCCGTCGTCGCGCCCGGGCGTGGCCAACGCCTCCCTCGGGCCAAGACATGATGTCCACGCTGATCGTCGACGTCGACTACGCCACCCCTCGCGTGGAATCGGACTGAGGCACTCCGTGGACGTCGTCCTCTTCTTCCCCTTCGACGACGGCCGCCTCGCCTCGCCGGCCGATTCACACGCCCTGTTGCTCCTAAGATTCCGCCGGCCAGTCTTGTGCCACTAGGTGAGCACCCCACGCGTTCCCCCTTGGTTTGGTATCGATTGGCTACCCGTAGCCGTCGCCCCCCTATACCGTGCTCCGGCCGCCGCCGTGTTGGTCGTAGCCGTGGCCGCTGCCGTTCTTGCCGCGCCGCGTGCACCAGCATGCTCCCCGTGAGCTGTTGGTTTGGTTCATGCCGTTTGCGCGTTCGAATTCGACCCTTAACGTCTTCTGCCATTGATGGCCGTAAGCAGTCGCCGCCGCCGTTGACCGTGGCCTCGCCTCCGGCCACCTCCGGCTGCGGGACAACCACCATCCAACGCGTCTTGAAGCCCCCGTTCGAACAAGCCCAGCGTCATCCCCTCTCGTAGCCTACGACGTGTGTGCGCTCGTCGCCGGCATGCACTACCGTCGCCGGCGAGGCCATGTGCCACTGCACGGTGGGTCCGGCGCGTCAGATGGGTTAATTAGGTGTTAATCACCCCCCCGACAGCAGGCCCATCCCCTGTTAACTAATCAAAGTTATATTTAGATAAAAATAACCCCCTGCTGAGACTTACATGTGGCCCCCCAGCCTTTTTATTAGTTAAAACTGTTTAATTAAACTGTACCCTATGACATATGGGTCCCACCTGTAAGTTAATTATTTAACTGAATTAATTTACTTCTGTTAGTATGACATGTGGCCCCCACTGGGTTAATTGATTAATAAAATGTTTTAGTTAATAATCAGAGGCTGACTGGTGGGTCCAGAGGCTTTTCTGATTTATTAAAATGTTTTATAAATAATCAGAGGCTGACATGTGGGTCCCACACGTCAGGCACTGTTTTGGATAATGTTTTGGATAATGTTGATATAATAATAAAAGAAATTCAGAAAATCATTTAAATTGATTTAAACTTTGAAATTCAATATCTTTTAAACCGTAACTCAGATTCAAAAACTTTATACATGAAAATTGATCAGAAAAATATAACGAATACGAATACGCGATCCATATGTCTACCACCCCCCTTCTAACTTACCGAATATCGACATTCCCCCTCCGGGCCTTGTGTCGATATTTTTCCCGGTGCCGATAAAAACCTGCCGGATGATTTTACGTTTAACACGAAAGTTGTTCGGAATGGATGAACTAACACGGATACACATTTCACTTGTTTGTCAGATGTCCACGACACCTCCGGCATGGTACCTCCCCCCTCCGGACACCCTGTCCGATAATCACCCGAAGCTGGCAGTTCATCCCCGGATGAATTCCCGCTCCGAGCAACGTGCATTGCACTGCGTTAGAACACCGTTAGCTTTGCATCTGTCATGTCATGCATCTGTTTGTATATGCTTGCTGTGTATTTACTGTTTCTTCCCCCCTTAATCTTCGGTAGACCCCGCTGCTGCCGTCGACTACACCGTTGCTGAGTACGACTACTTCGTCGACGACCCTGCCTCTACTGCCGAGCTTCCAGGCAAGCAGAGCCATTCTCTTCCCCAGATATCGCCTATCTTTTCCGTACTTTCTTGCACTAGGCATTGTTACTGCTGCTGCTACGATTACAATCCTATTCAATTGCATAGCCTGCTTTTGTCGCCCCTTGATGTACCTTCCTTGATCCTATGTTGCCTTTTATATACATTATATTCAGCAGTTAGCCCTGCGCCTTGTTAGTCAATAGGACTAGATAGCGGGCTGTGTTCACTCTGGGAGTGAATGCGGATACGATCCATTACAACTGCTACAGGTACGGTTCAGAGCAGACACCGACTCATCCCCCGACGTCGGATCTGCCGAGCCACCTCAAGTGTGAGCGATCGAGGAGAAATCCCCGTACTCCACTCGTGGTCGACTCTGTATATCCGTCTTAGGGTACTGAACCACGGTTGTCCTTACATGTAAGGAGTCGGGTGACCCCACGATGCTTGCGCAGGGTATCTTAGCGGAACGACAGGCCAGGTGTATTCCACCGGTGTGCGGCGGGCCTGGTACTGTTCGTGGCCGACAGTTATCCTGTTGTACGAAAGTCGAGCTCTTTGGAGAAAACGCGAGACAAGGTAAGGAGACGGTTCACCTTGTTGGTAACCGCACGAGTTGGTGGGACGTCAGGGCAGGCACCGATGTTACTGGTGGTCCTGACTGCTGTCGTTGTCCACGACTCATTCAATAAGGGGCAACGATAACGGTTGTCTCGACAGAAAATTAATAAAATGCTTAACGGGTTCGGCGGATGACTTGAGTAGCCTTTTTGGCTTGTACGCACTACCTATACGTGGGAATTACGAGTGTGAGCTCCTCCGCGACGTAGCCTCGTTCGAAAGCTCTGAAAGACGTCCAGTTCAGCATTGCGGCACGGTCGGATCGCGCCGATGGCGCTGGAATTCACCGTCTTGCCCTTAGGGCTGTAGACCGGCGGGGACCTCTCTGATGAGCCGTAGGATGGACTGCGTTGTGTCGGATAGCCTCGGTGGGGCATTCCCTAACAAGGTGTACGCCACCCTGGAGATCCGAGCGTGTAGGCTACCCAGTAGTGCACCCCTGCAGGGAGTTTAATCTATTCGAATAGCCGTGTCCACGGTAACAGGACGCTTTATGCTGAAGTCAGATCCTATCACTACAAACTACTACTATTAAACTATTGGTTCCGGGTTTTCTTCCTCGCGGGGATGTCGAGGAGGGGAACTCGGAGGCATTGCTAATTATTACAACTTATTATTATACAATGCTGCAGCAACTTCTGCTGCATTGTTACTTTCATTACTATTATATTAAACTGTTGGCTGATTCTTACCTCATGCTGCAAGACTCGTCGGAAGATGCTAGTCTTCGATAGGCCTAGCTTCTTATCCTTATTCTGATTTCTACCTTGCAGTCCACTATATATAGCCTCCCCTTTCCATTTGATACAATGCATAAATGCTTAGTAGCGGACGTAAGACTCGCGGGTATGCTAGATACTCACCTGCTTTATTTTCCCCTTTTATTGTTTTGCCTGATCGGCCGCTGTAGTCGACGTTGGAGCCCTGGATCAGGAGATCCCCGATGCCGACCACCGCAACGTGAAGATCCCCGATGCCTTCTGCGACGTCGAGTTCCCCTTTGACCAGGAGTAGTTTGGAGGTTCCCAGGCAGGAGGCCTCGCCTTTTCGATCGAGTGTTATTTTTGTGCTAGCCTTCTTAAGGCAACCTTGTATCCTTGTGTATGTACTCAGATACTATTTCTTCCGCTGACTTGTGCTCCCGAGCTGTTGTATTCGAGCCCTCGTGGCCCCTGGCTTGTATTAAACAACTTGTATTATTTTATTTGTAGAGTTGTGTTGTGATATCTCACCGTGAGTCCCTGATCCCGATCGTGTACCTTGCGTGTAGGATTACTGTACACGGTCTGATTTTTGGGGTGTCACACTCCCCCCTCTGGTGCCCTACTTTGCCTCCTATTTTTTCCCGTGGCGAGAAAACCCCAGAACAGAAGTCGTTTTCCCAATTCTCGCCGCGCAGCCGCTGCCACCCTCTGTTCTTCTCCGGGAGGGCTAATCTGGAGGCTGTTTTGGCCTCCGGTGAGGGGAGATCATCGCCATCGTCATCATCATCACTAATCCATCCTCCCTCCATGACTTCTCGTTCCATGTGTGAGTAATTCCCTGCTGTAGGCAAAGGGGATGGTCGGGATTGGATGAGCTAGATCATGTAATAGTTTATCAGATTGTTGGGGGCATGTTGCCTATCATCTAGATTGGTGTTTATCATCTTTGCTTCAACTTTTTGCTCTTAATGCTTGTCACTTTGGGCCCGAGTGCCATGTTTTCAGATCTGAACCCTATGTGTTTGCATGAATATATTTGTGTTCTTGATCCTATCTACGAGTTGTATGCACCTGTTATAGTCCGGAACCGGCGATCCCAAAGGTGACAGCTTGGGACACCAAATGGGATGGACTATAGTTTGAGGATTCCTTGTATCCATTGATTGTTAATGCTTTGTCCCGGTGCTCTTTGACAGGATCACCTTAATCTCCATAAGTTCCTTTTGGCCCCGTTCGTAGCGGGATGGTAGGACAAAAGATGTTGTGCAAGTTCTTATTGCAAGCACGTACAACTACCTGTGGGGTACATGCCTAATGTTTGATATATGCCTAGATGATCATTACTTTTCTGTGTTCCTTGCCCCAAGTTAAATACATGATGTATCTCATCCATGCAGAACCCAACCATCCATCTCCCTCGCCTACTGTGTTTTTAATTCTGCTGGTTACTAGTTGTTTGCTTTTGCTGTTTTACTTTCCCTGTTTTACCGCCACTATTTCCGTTGCCACCATCACTTCCATATCGCAGTTACTATTAATATCTTGTTGCAAGTAAGTGTATCTCAGGTGCGGTTGAATTGACAACTCCACTGTCAAAGCTTGTCGGTATTCTTTGGCTCCCCTTGAGTCGAATCTATAAATTGGGTTATTCTTACCCGCGAAGACTATCTCGATCCCCTGCAGTTGTGGGTTACCAGTTAGTAGCTATTGTAGTCATGTCTAATATTCTGGAATTAATCATGAAATTATTGCCTAATTATCCAACATAAGGGGGCTCGGCCAACATGGACCCATATGGTTTCATCATCTCCTTCCGCGGGATCTAGTTATGCCTCCAACTATCTGCTGATTGCCCGTTGCCTATCCTTTTGATTAGTACAAGCTGAAGCATGTCCCTCCCCTCAACTATTGCTCGCCAAATCTGTGAGGGGTGATTCCCGGGATCAACCAACAAGATGTTATTTTGTGGGCTAATAAACAACCTTGAGAATCCTTGCCTTAGAGAGTCAAGATTTTCTAGCAGCCTCAACGCCTGCTTAGCATGGAGAGAAAGGTTGAACTGAATCCAAGACCTCCACACGCCTTCGGTTGAGTCATAACCAAGTGAGATTTTCTACGACCCTCTTTACTACCTGATGACCAACAAGTGTAGGGGATCTATCATAGATTTTTCGATAAGTAGGAGTGTCGCCAAAGAGGAGAAGAAGGTAAAGACAAGTGATTTTGAGCAAGGAATAACTCAAGCACTGCATAATAACTTTTTATGGGTTTTTTATTAGTTGACAGGTAAATAAAGAAACAAGCAAGGTAAATAATAATAAAGTGCAGCAAGTGGCCCAATCCTTTTGAACACAAAGGATAAGCCGAGAGGTTTTACTTATAAAAGCTAAAGCGTTCCTAAGGACAGAAGGGAGAGATAGTCAAGTTACTTTCATCATATTCCGCCTAGTAGTATCTAATGTTTTGATAAGTGTTGTGTGGGTGAACCTATGCTAGTACACTGCCTAGACTAAGACAAGTGCACTCTTACAATTAAACCTCTTGCAAGCATCCACAAATGCAAGAGAGAAATTAAGGTAAACCTAACTGTAGCTATAAACTCTAGGATCCTACACTCCCTTGTGCAAAAGTACACAAACTGGGGTTCAGGTTTCTGGCACTTCGGCAACCCACCATAAGCATCCTTAATACACAATGCCTTCCCCTAGGCCCTTAAAAGGTGAAGTGCTATGGAGTCGACGTTCACATAGCACCACTAGAAGAATGACACCGCAACTTAAATATCAAACCAAGTTATATTACTTCAACATCATATGACTACTCACAACAAGACTTCTCCCATGTCATCAAGAATTAGAGGAACTACTCACAAGACATAAAAGAGATCATGATCAGTGGTGGTAAATATATGGTGAGCAATCTGATCATAACAATAATTCTCCAACAAAACTTAATAGCATCTACTACAAAGTAGTAATCAACACCAATAAAGTAGAGGGGACAAATTGTACAAGATACAACACTAATTGCATTGCTAAAGTGAGATGTGATGGAGATGGAGATGGTGTTGATGTTGAGGAAGATGGCGATGATGATCTCAATTATGCTCGTGATGATGGTGATGTCCATGATGATGATCTTTCTCTCCAGGAGGAGTTTTCCCCGATGAAACCTGACTGTCGGAGAGGTCTTTTCCTCTCTGCTGAATTCCGCCTCGCAGGGGTGGAGAGAAAATTGATCTGATATGCCTCCCTCTGTTTTCAGGTCAGAGGGAGTATATACGCAAAAGGGGATCCCTAGAGGTGGGCCACACCACCAAGGCGGCTAGTGGGCGCGACCGCGCCACCTGGTCTCCTGGCTGCCAGGTGCCCCCTCCAGGACTCCTTCTGGCCTTCTTTGTCATTTTATCCAAAAATACTTTTCCCAGAATTTCAACTTATTTGGAGTTGCGTAAATATACCTCCTTGATGTGCATTTCTCTGGCTGTTCCCTAACTCTGCTGGCTTGGCACCGAAAAACTGTAAAATGTGTAAAATAGGGCAACACACCGTGAGAGACGCATCATAGTGTGAAATATATCAATGAATAGTGGTAAATTATGATGTAAAATAGTGATGCATTTTAGACGTATCACTCCCCCACTAGAACTTTCAAATAAACATGTTGAGATGTTCACATAGTCCTCTAGAGAGTTTAAAACATGACATAGAGTGTATGGGGATTTCTTGGGCCACTTATTTAACAAGAACCTCCTTCCCCGCATAAGATAAGGTTTTATCTATCCACTCTTTTACTCTACCCATAATCTCTCCATGAGGTATTTAAAAGTCCATTCTTCGAAGACCCTATGTTGGAAGGCATACCAAGATATTTATCATTTAGGGTCTCATTGGGAATGCAAATATTTTTTTATCTCAATTCTGATAGTGTCAGGAAATCCTTTGCTGAAGAATATGGAAGATTTATCAAGATTGATCATTTTCCCCGAAACCTCACAATAAATATCCAGAATCTGGTTCACCTCCATTGCACCATCACTATTTGATCTGAATAAGAACATGTCCTCATCTGCAAATAACAAGTGGTTTACCTTTGGTGCCAGAAGCGTCGCTTGTATCCCACCTAAAATAGACAACTGGACTCTTATTTTTAAAAGGCACGAAAGGCCCTATGCTATCAACATAAATAAATACGGAGAAATCGGGTCCCCATGACAAATACCACGTGAGGGTGTAAATTCCTCTAGTTTCCTTCCCTTAAAAAGGACAGAAAATTAATTTAACCTGTGTGACCATGCCCATCACAATTTTGACCGAACCTTTAGAAAATCCTGGCTTTAACATAATTGCCTCCAGATAGTTCCATTCAACCCTATAATAAGCTTTCATCAAAGAAGGTTCAATGCATAATTCTGCTTTCTTTTCCCCCTATTCATCCTCATAAAGTGAAGACACTCGCATGCTGCAATTATGTTGTCCATGATGAGACATCCAGGAACAAAGCTAACCGTACATCAGAAATTACGTCAGGGAGAACTAGTTTGATCATGTTAGAGATAACCTCCAAGGCAATCTTGTATGACACGTTGCATAAACTAATGGGCCGGAATTGTGATAAGAGTGTTGGGGTTTTTACATTAGGGATTGATACGGGCCAAACGTATCTAAACTTTTTGCTTGTTCCATGCTTGTTTTGGTGACATCTTACATTCTTAAGAAGTTGCTCCCCACTACTACCAATTCTCTCAACATGCACACACTCCATCTCATCATGCATGCCACATCACCCTCCACTAACATATTTCTCTCAATATGCAAGCATGCCACCTCATCATTCAATATGCATGAGAAAGACCCATCTCAATATGTCACTATGCATAATAAAAACCCACATGCAACATGCATGCATGTGAATTTTTATTTTATTATGATATTTATATTAAATCCATATATTAGTTCAAAAGTTATTGTTTCAAATATACATGCTTCATCTAACCAAACATTTTCACTGAAATATTTTGCAAGAAAGTTCTGCAACAACGTGCGGGGCATCATCTAGTTGCTATATGTTTTTATGAACTTTCATACCTTTTACAACATATTTAGGACTAAGCTATTAACCTAGTGCCCAGTGCCATTTTCTATCTATTTTTCGATGTGCAATGCAGAAAAAAGTGAAAAATCGATATTGCTGGAAAAATCCCAAAAAATTCCAAAAATTATTATTCATCAGAAGACTCCAGAAGCCCAAAGAGGGGCGGTCAAGGGAGATACCCCCTGTCTACGAGGCCACCTGGTGCGGCCATGAGTTGGTCGTGCCCCTGGTCGCCTGGCCAGGTGGGCCATCCCCCTGGTTCCCTACTTTGCGCCTATTTATCCCTCTTGTTCCGAAAACCTTCAGAGAGGACTCCTTTTTCCGTTTACGCCATAGTACTGTCACCACCGCGATCCGAATATCGGGATCAACATAATTTCATGTCCCGACACCCTGCTGGAGGGAGGATTGATCTCTGGAGGCTCCTCCATCACCATGCTTGCCTCCGAGATGCTTCGTGAGTAGTTCCTCCTTGGACCTAGGGTCCACGACAGCAAGCTAGTTGATATATTCTCTCCAATTTTGTGCTTCAATGTTTAGACCTTGTGAGCTTCTCTAACAGCCCGGGATTTTCACCCAAATTAAAAAAAATTGTTTGTTGCTTTATTTTGTTGATTGCTAGAACTGTTTGCAGTATTTGCTTCGCCCAATTATTAATCGGTGAATATTCTCCCCTCTTTCTCGTATTGGATGCGGGACCGAACCTTTTTCCCAAATGGCACACGACCTTTGCGACACCGGGTTCACCCGAGCACCGTCGAAACTTCTGGCACAAGTCCAGCCATCGTCATCGGAACGAAAAAACCCCATTTAATAATTAAATGGATTATTTTATTGGGCACCGAAAAATGTTCTCGGAACGGTATCGAAGTGAGGTACGACTGACGGGCTTGCCACGCTGAGCACGTGGTTCGAGATTTCGTCCGAATCGGAAGTCGTATGGACTACCGACGGTTAGAAACGTGGAGTACCGGACGCGCGCGAGAGGGATCGGGGGCATTTGCATAAACCTCCCAACCAACCAGCCTACATAAAGACCACCACTCTCCCCTACAACTTCTAGGGTTACCACTTGTAAAAATTACAGACACCCCCTCAAAATTGATAGATCTGCCTAATAGCCCCTCCAAATCCCGAAACCCTAGCCCCAACCCTCGATCTGGACTGATAGATCCAGATCGAAGGGCTTCCAATGCGCCACGTAGCCCCCAGCCGTATCCCAGATGAAGGCCCCGCAGGTCCCCTCCACCGCTGCCGCGGCCCGCCTCGGGCCGGATCTGGGCCTGAGCCGCCACCTGGCCAAGCAGGCCAGCAGCCGCCGCCGACAGGCGAGCCGTCGCGCGCCCCTCCTCTCTCCTCCGCGCCTCTTCCTCTTCCCTCCTTACCTCACCTCGCTCTGCCTCTCACAGGAGCCTCCGGAGTCGCACCCCTGCCACCATGGATGCCGTCGAGCTCCGAGCTCAGGCCGCCGCGCCCCACCGCCCGAGGCCGCCCCGACGACAGATCCGGCCGGCGCGCCCCTCCTTTGGTCCCGCCGCGCCCCTAGCCTCGCCGCCGGACGCCACAGCCGCCCCTCCCCGACGTACCCGCCGCCGGACACCACCCAGACCTGATCCGACCAGAATCGGGCAGCTTCCGCCGCTGCACGTGTGCGCAGGCGTGCCCACACGACCCACCTCGCCACACGGGCCGGCCCACGCTAGCGCGTGTCCCAGCCGCCGCCACCCCGGCCCATGGCCTCTCCTCGCCTAGGCGGAGCCGCCGCTAACCAACGCCCGCCGCCGCACTTGGGCTTCGACCCATCTGGTGAGCCAACCCACGTCCTTTTTTCGCTTTGCCCCTTTGTAAATTTTGGCTAAGTCTGGGAAAAACTGTTGCTGATTTCCTGTTTGCGGTGTAATTTGCGGTAGATCTATAGCCCGGATGACTTGGCGTCCAAAAGGAAAATTGTGCTATGTTATGTGCTCTAACTTTCGTCTTTAGTGAGTTAATCCATTTGAGGTTATCTAGTTGATGTAAATCATTGTTGAAGTGGGCACCAGATCGTTAACTGTTGCTACTTTCTGTTAATTGCTGCTGCTGTTATTTTCTTGCAACTTTGGTTGATGATTGTGTCACATACATGAGGCCTATGCTATTAATTCTTTCTTTTATGGGTTAAGCATCATGTGAACTTCATTTATATGCATTCCTTTGCCATGTTTGCCTGCTATAGCTAATTTATATCTTGCTCCAAAGTGGTGACCCTGATAACATGTGCTGCTGTTTATATAAAGTTGCTACTTTGATGCCCTATAATTAGTGATACATGCTTCATATGCGTTAGCTCCAATGTACTTAATTGATCCTTGCCATGTATAATTTGATTCCATATATTGCTATGCCATGATATCCTTGCAGTTCATATAGTTATCAAACTCCTAAGGGTAACCCTGCTGTTTGCTGTCACATGCCCTGATTTTCACTAAGTCCCTAGACTAGTAGTATTTTCTTGCATTTTGCATGGGTTACAATTACTTGTTCCTGATGCTCATATACATGAAACATTGTTTCCATGTTTTCCTTTTCATGTCTACTGTTTATCCACGTCATTTTGGTGCATGTTTGCATTCAGTAGATAATTGTTGCATTGCTCTAAAGTATGCTCCCTGATGTTAACAACATGTACCCGTAACTTGTGATTGTTTACCGTAACTCTGTTTGGAGTGTTCTTTATATGTAACTTGACTAGAATTTTATGTACTTTGTCTTTATGCTATTGTTTGCTGTTGTTAACCAACCTAAAATATGGTATAATACAGAACAGTACCAAATGCTCTAATTGTCGTGGGGTACTTAACGATATGCCATGCTTAGGATTGTGCCTCACTTAAATTGACTAGCATAGATAGTTTACTTTATGCTTCACCTCTTGTCATGTTTGTGTGCTATGCCATGCTTGAGTGACATGCCATGTTAATAACCTTGCTCATGTTGTGTAGCTAAACAACTTGAACCATTCTAAATGTGCGGTATCGTCGTGTGTGACGAATACTCCACTTAACCTGTTAGTAACCGTTCTCGACGGTAGATCCGTATCGTATCGCGTTGTCTCGTGTTGCCTTCTTGATGTTGCTTTCTCGTGATTGCTTCGTAGTAATAGATGCTTGCTCGTCGATTGCTTTTCTAGTGTTTCCTTCTTGTGTGCTTCCGCGGGTACTCTCGGAGACAATGCGAGCTTGCGATCGATTACACCTTTGGCTTCGTCTTATCATCGGGTAAGGGGGAGCATATATCATGCTTATAACTTTCAGCTCACTCGCGCCTAGGGTTAGGATAGAACGATTGCTTAATCCTACCACTTCATATTCATGCCTCTCAAATAAACCCAAACAGCCATGTCCTCCACATCCCAGCAAACCTTGTTCGGCTATGTTACTATTGCTCGCTGCTCAGCCAATGCTTAGTATGCATGCTAGGATGCTATCAACTGTTATCCTGTTACCCCTTTGAATGGGCTATCACACTATTATATTTGTTGTGGATGATATGATTATTATAATGTTGACTATATTCGACAAAGGATGGAAGGTCTAGGCTATCCCGCCCCGACGCTTTGTTCCATTCAAGTCACCTAGGATCCGAGTTCCAGGTATTGGTTCTAAGACTGAGTGTGCCTAATCGCGTGTGGGATACTACGGGGTCCCCTTTTCTTACCTACCTAGCTTCAAACATTTCTAATGGTGGCCCGAGCTGATTTACCATTTGAACCCCATGTGTGTGCTTGGTTGGACCCCCTCGCAGTTTTTAAAACAAACCAGGCTAGTGGGAACATGGTTTTCCAGTTGGTCCACCTGATCATCTAGGACCCGACCTCATGTGAGCATTTACCGGTAATCCGACCCGCGGCACACGGAAGAGTCTCATCTAAGAGCGTGGCCGGTTCTTGGGTTGGATGTCGACTCCCCGGGGCCACCCGGATTTGTGCGTTGTTAGTTAGAGGGACCTGTCGTTCTGGATCTCTCGGGACTAAATCATAAAATGGCTGCCTGTGATGGGTGGAAACTGAGAGAGATGGGCGTGCATGCGGAGCCTCGTAATGGGCAGTTGGTACAACCCTGCAGGGTTAAATCTTTTTTAGAAGCCGTGTCCATGGTTATGGACGACTTTCAACCTGTGTCTTGTTCATAGATAACATCAACTGAATCATAACTATATCTTGATCAATGTGTGTGTGTGTGCCTTGACTGCTTCTTCTTCGTTGGGATGGGAAGGGGAGGACAAGGATATGAAAGGTGTTATGATTGCTTAAGTAGCTGATAACAGACTTGTTGGAGGCGATTCCTCATCGAATGCTTGGTTCTCATCTTAATCTAAATAGATTGTTAGCCAGTTCATATACTGCTAGTGCGACTGCAAGCTCAACCACTACCCCCATCTCACCGTGATAAGTTAGTTACAAGACTTGTTGATATAGCTCACCCCTTATTTTCTCTTTTACGCACGTTATGAAAATGATCTTGGACTTCAGTGGAGCTCGACGACTGTGAGAACCCAGAAATAATTTCCAGACTCTCATGTGTTTAATTGTCAATCCCAGGATCATTGTTGAAAACACATCGAAATGGTATCATTGCAGAATACATAAAGATTTTATAAGTACCATAATCTGCCATAAGGCATACATATAAAATGTCTCATGACATTTGTTACAATCAGGAAACAACGGAAAGTAAAAATGCATAGCGACTCCATCTCAGCCACAAGCAGTCGATGTAGTCCACGTGACCTCACTCCTACGGATCTCCATAGTAGTCGTAATCATCACCTTCGTCTTCATGGAACTCCATTTCAACAAAATTATTGCCATGAGTACATTTTGTACTCAACATGCCTCCTGGGAAAGGACCTAGTAACTACATGATGCTTCAAAGGAAGGCTGTATGGTTCATTTGCATAAAAGCTAGTTTTGTTTGAAAAAGCATAATAGTTTGATAAGCGGTTTTAGACGAAAACAACATTTTCTCCATCATAACTTTCAACAAGGTGAGGATCCTCGATCCACTCACATCCTTCATAGGTTCCAAGAATAGGGGCAAAGAGGGAATAAGAAAGACAGGTTCCCGTATGTCAAGAAAGATTCATGTGTCGTCCATGACCGTGGACACGGCTATTCGAATAGTTTTACACTCTACAGAGGTTGTACCCTTTACCCACACGACACAATCTCGTCTTGATGCCACCAGCCGTCGCTGGCGTAGTACACTATTTTTTATACCGGCAGGGAGATTGTGACGAGGTCTTTCATTAGACCCACCCTTACTATGACATGCCCACTAGGTTTCACAAGGTAGTAACCGCAGTTCACAGTCCTTTCCCCCTTTTGTGCCGAGGATACCCCTCGCAAGGTAGCTATCCCATCTGCGGTACGACGATGCCGATAATAAGGATACACTAACTAATTAACCAAACCAGTGCCCATATACCATCTGGTTGTACGGTTGTCACAATCTTCAAATCCAAGACTTATTGGGCCTCATGCGGCACAGACGACGGATTGCCCCCTTCACCTCGTGAAGGGCAGCCCATCGCTCCTTCAATCCTTGATCCAGCTGTCGCCCGCGCCAGTATTTAGATGGTAAGTTTCACCCAGAGTAGAAGAGAGTAGAGGAAGTCAAAAATGGCCAACCGACCTAGCTTAGCAAGCTCAGTAACAAGTTTCAAGTGCTAATGATCCGAAGATCATTCAGATAAGTACCTATAGAATAATTAGCATGGCTAAGCATTTCTACTCTACTAGATTACTATATAGTTCTACTCAGGTGTCAAGTAAATAGGCGACAAGCAGATCAAGGTAATGTGTCAATCGACACGCTAGTTACGAGATAAAATAGCATGCATATAGTGGTTACAAAATACAATGCAATTTTGTAAAACATAGGATAAACATGATCAAAGAGGGAGGCATGCCTTCGTTGTTGAGTCCATCTTCGGTAACTTGAATCTGTCCATGTCCAACATCGTCACTCCCTACTCGTTGTAACGATAGAAAATGAAAACAAATAAATACCAAAGCAAAAGTAAATCCAAATATCATCCAAAATAAATTAAGGTAGGATGGATAGGAAGATAATGATCAAGATGGAGATTTCGAATGAGATAGAACAATAGGAATATACGTTGAAAGGATTCAATGAATATTGGATTGAATCGATATGGCTAAGGAAGGCTCGACGATCAAGACTAACGTTCTAATAAGAACTATGATACTAGCAGCTAGTAGTGCTCACTACACATCTCGACTAACTATATAGGAAACTATTATATAACAAACATAATGGCGTCAACACATGGAATGGAACCATCATATGCATCTTAACTACACAATGACAACATGGCATGACGAAGGTAAAAGTTAACCACAAATAAATATTTAGATATAACCTAAATATTTATATTGGTCAACATCAAGCATAATCAAACATCAATCATAACAACTATTAGCAAGTATATCTATAACAAGATTCAACCAACATTATGGTAAAACATAATTCAAAAAATAAATAGTAAGACACATATCATAGAAGGCATGTCAATAAAGAATCATGAAGATGTCTTAACTAATAATACAAGCATCAAACATACAAGTTATCATGAGGAGATAATAAACTAGGACATGGTCTTAATAATAAAGAATAACTAATACAAATGACCACTACCAATAATACACCACATGCTTAAAATAACTAAGCACGATGTGCACACTAAGTGTATGATCAAAGCACAACTCTACTAACATCAAATATGACTCGTCCTAAGCATATTATGAGTCATAAAAACAAGCATTAAAGCACTCATAATACTAACATGAAACAACTAAAGCATATATAAGTAACACAAGAACAATGATCACATATAGAACATTATAAGACCTGGAAGATCACTATCATGACATAATGTCTAGGCCTAGTCACACCACAAATGAACTATAAGATAAACAAGATATAAAGCTAAGTATGAAGATGATCATCACACGAGATGCTAAACTATACTATCCATAAAATACAACTCGTATATATGAGATAACTTAGTTCATATCAACCAACATAAAGATAAAGCATGAAAATATCACACAACTCTAAAATACTAGTCATGACATGCAAGAACACGAAAGCATGGCATTAGCACACAATACTATCATGCTAGTTATAACATATAAGCATAATGAAATCATAATGAGCATTTAGCCAAGTAAACAAATAGAACATGACATCAACGAAATCAACATGTAAAATACAAGTATGAATAACAAAATAGCATGCATTTCTATTTAGTACATCCTACACATGAAAAGACGTAAGATACTTAACTAGGCATCATACAATACAAATTGGTACATCCATACTATGTATACTACTTATACAATCATACAACATCATGACATGATATTAATCTAGCAAAATAAATCCTACTTAGACAAACATGGGATCGAACATGTATTTCTATCAAGCAAGGCTAACCATATATAATCATGTGGTTATAACACTAACAAGCACTTTCTAACACAAACAAAGATACAATCAAAACATGGATTCGACTATGAGAAAATGCTAACATGGTATGAAAATACATTAGGAAAAATAAACACACATGATAATTGTCAAGATGTAATAAACTAAGTTATATGCCACAAACATAAATCAACTATATGTAACACTAATAATCTAAGCATGGCATAAAACCAACCGTGAAATCTAGCATAATAGGCATCTACAAAATAAGACGATCATCTAGGCAATAATATGATATGCGACAAAGAGCCACGGTGTATTTGCTATCACACAAGAAATCATTTCATAACATCTAGCATAAAAAACTATGCAACAATATATACAAAAAATATATATAAACATCTACGTAGACATGGCATGATTTTAAAATCAATAAATCAAACATGTGACATATAAAAAAATGTAAACCCAATCTAAGATATCAACATGCTAAACAAATAAAATAATCAAGATAAGAAGTATTTCATCATTCGATAAATAAAGAAAATCCTAGAATAATCCTACCGATTTATAGGCACGACGAACATTCATAAAAAAATATACACATGCAAAGAATGGACTACATGATTTTTAAACATGATAACACCATGATACAACATACAAAACTATAATAGTCAAATAAAATAAATGCTTACAATAAACATACACATGGTAATGATTCACATAATTGTAAATAGGCATATCATATGACTACATACCACATTAAAAAATATCACCATAAAACAACATGTTCAACAGTTTTTAAATAACCGTAATGGATATAAATCTAACAAGGCACACGTCTTACAAATATTATACAAAAAATCCCTACTAGATATATCACGAACATATGAATAATAACATATAAGTTCACAATCAACTAGTACACATGATCATAATTTATAAGAACTAATAAACAAACATATCACACTTATACATGTTGCAAAGAATTATCACACGAAATTGTATAAAAATATTATTCTAATTAACACGAACGACTAAATAAAATCTATTCAAAAAATAATTTGCCGATGTAACAAACTAATTTCACCAATATGATTCTATGATCATAGGAAGCATTTGATATATTAAGCACGAAGTGATCCAACAAACAAAAACTACAAGAACATTCCGATGCCATCGGATGGTCACCGATTTGGGTGCGCGCGGCCAATTAGAGAAATAGATCAAGTTATAATGTCTAGAAGATACATTGGATGATGTTGAATAGATGTGCAAAAGGAATTGAGCCGAAACTCACCGAGTTTGATGAATCGACGCGATGAACAGAGTTGAAGAAGAAATTGTACGCGTAGCTTTGATGCAAGAGTATGAGCATCACAGAGCTGCTTTGAAGAAAGTGTAAAAAAGAAAATGAAGGAGGAAGGAGAAAGACGCGTGAGGTTCACCTCGGTTCCTCCTTTTATAGTCTATGGAAGGAGATCAAGAGATGAATGCCAACTTATGGCATTCGGTGCATCAGTTTCTACTGTGAGATTAAAACAATAATACGCAAAGTAAATTTCCTAAATGGGTTCATTGGTTCATGGAGAGTAATTTTTTTATAACTGGCTAATGGAAATGGTGAAAGAATTGATGGACAAAAGAGAAGAAGATGGAACAGCCATGAACGTTCCTATTTTATGTAACATGTGCGTGTAGGTGCGGGAGGAAGAAGAAGAGGCACTGGTTCGCTGGAGACTTAGGCCCAGATCGGCCAGGCCCATGAGGGAAGGGGTAAATAAAAATAAAGAGAGAAGTTGGGCTACGACCCATGATAGAGGAAGGAAAAAAAGAGATGGGCTTTAGAGTTTAATCCATAGCTTGGCAGAGAAAAAAATAAATAATTTTCCTTTTTGAAAAGGAAAATCTAGAAAGGAATTTTATGCTTGAACAAATATCAAATAAAGTAAAAAAAAACAAATACGCATAATTTAATATACCAAAGATAAAAAAAATATTCGACGAAGAGAGAACAATAAAACTCAAAATTAAATTTAGGTTGGTATTTAATCAAATTAAAATCTCCAAAATTAGGAAAACTCAATTTAAGCTTTTAATAATCAGATAAAACAAACTAAAGTTTCTGGCCCTAGTTTTTGGAAATATTTTTCTTAAACATTCCGAGCATCGGGATGTTACAACGACCCTTCTTCTTGACGCCTTCGCGGAGACTCGACGACGACTAGTTAGGCGGATCCCGGCGGAGAGCCTGGACCCGTGTGGTTACGGGAATGGTGTCTTTTACCTTTGCCACTAGGCATTTGATTGTAGTCTATACTCAGACATGTATCTTCCGCTGATGTAATGTATTTAAGGCAGTTGTATGCCGATTGTATGAGATGTTGTATCCTTGTAGTTGTAATGATGTGATATCATGTTGGAAATCCGGGGCATATGGCAGTGTCATATGTCGCGGTGGGACCGATATGTGCTTCGTCCCAGGATCTGGATGGAAACATCTTGACCTGGAACAGTACCGCATATCGGGCCTTACAACTTAGTATCAGAGCCTTACTGACCGTAGGATCCCTTTTCTGGCCGAAGACAAGTCTAGACAAAACTATTTTGTAGTTACTAAGTTGGTTATCGGAGAGTAGGATTCTTTTTACTCCTTACCCTTGCTCTGGTCAGGAACAGTGTCATAAGTGTTTTCATCTCGCCTTATCCCATTTCAAACTTTAGGATCTCGAGGTGTGGAGTTTTGGAATAGTTACAATGCCTTGCTTGCAGCGTATTGTCTCGATTCCGATCTCAGGTTTGGGAAATCCTGTAGTACCTTTAGTTCTTCCGACTCTGGGTAAACATCTTGGTCGTCTGTTGACCTCAGTCCTCTTGCCCAGTATCCTGACGATTTCAGTGAGAATTCTTTCCTTGACCGTCGCTTTCAACTATCGTTCTTTATTTTCGTCTCCCGATGGTTTCGTTCTTCGACGTCGCCATCTCTCTGCGGAAAGTTTCTCGACGAAAGGTTATCGTCGACATGGAGCAGAGTCCCTTGTTGGTTGTGTTGAAGATTGTCGACTCTCTTTTCTCTCCCCCTCTCCTCCAAATCATCCAGGATCTCGGGACGAGATCCCTTGTTGGTGGTGTTGTATTGTAACAGCCCGGGATTTTCACCCAAATTAAAAAAATTGTTTGTTGCTTTATTTTGTTGATTGCTAGAATTGTTTGCAGTATTTGCTTCACCGAATTATTAATCGGTGAATATTCTCCCCCTCTTTATCTTATCGGATGAGGGAGCGAATTTTTTTCCCAAACGGCACATGACCTTTGCGACACCGGGTTCACCCGAGCACCGTCGAAACTTCCGGCACAAGTCCAGCCATCGCCATCGGAACGAAAAAACCCCATTTAGTAATTAAATGGATTATTTTATTGGGCGTCAGATAATGTTCTTGGAACGGTATCAAAGTGAGGTACGACTGACGGGCTCGCCGCGCTGAGCGCGTGGTTCGAGATTTCGTTCGAATCGGAGGTCATATGGACTCCCGGTGGTCAGAAACATGGAGTACCGGACGCGCGCGAGAGAGATCGGGGGCATTTGCGTAAACCTCCCAGCCAACCAGCCTATATAAAGACCACCACTCTCCCCTACCACTTCTAGGGTTCCCACTTGTAAAAATTGCAGCCACCCCCTCACAATTACCAGATCTTCCCAATAGCCCCTCTATATGCCAAAACCCTAGTCCCAACCCTTGATCTGGACCGTTAGATCCAGATCGAAAGGCTCATAATGAGCCACGTAGCCCCCAACCGTATCCCAGATGAACCGGGCCCCGCAAGGCCCCTCCACAGCCGCCGTGGCCCGCCCCGGGCCGGATCTGGGCCCGAGCCGCCGCCTGGCCACGTAGGCGAGCCGCCGCGGGCCCCTCCTCTCTGCTCCACGCCTCTTTCTCCTCCCTCCTTACCTCACCTCGCTCTGCCTCTCACAGGAGCCGCCGGAGTCTCGCCCCCGCCACCATGGATGCCGGCGAGCTCCGAGGTTGGGGCACCGCGCCCCACCGCCCGAGGCCACCCCAGCGACAGATTCGGACGACGCGCCCCTCCTCTCGTCCCTCCGCGCCCCCAGCCTCGACGCTAGACGCCACATCCGCCCCTCGCCGACGTGCCCGCTGCCGGCCACCACCCAGACCCGATCCAGCCTGGATCGGGCAGCTGCCGCCGCACGTGTGGGCCGAAGTGCCCACATGACTCACCTCGCCACCGAGCCGGCCCACGCCTACGCCTGGCCCAGCCGCCGCCACCCCGGCCCATGGCCTCTCCTCCCTAGGCGGAGCCGCCGCTAACCAGCGCCTACCACTGCACTTGGGCTTCGACCCATCTGGTGAGCCAGCCCACGTCCTTTTTTCCCTTTGCCCCTCTGTAAATTTTGGCTAAGTCTATGAAAAACTGTTGCTAATTGCCTGTTTGCGGTGTAATTTGCGGTAGATCTGTAGCCCGGATGACTTGGCGCCTAATAGGAAAATTGTGCTATGTTATGTGCTCTAACTTTTGTTTTTATTGAGTTAATCCATTTGAGGTCATCTAGTTGATGTAAATCACTGTTGAAGTGGGAACCAGATCGTTAACTGCTGCTACTTTCTGTTAATTGCTGCTTCTATTATTTTCTTGTAACTTTGGTTGATAATTGTGTCACATCTATGAGGCCTATGCTATTGATTCTTTCTTGTATGTGTTAAGCATCATGTGAAATTCATTTAGATGCATTCCTTTGCCATGTTTGCCCGCGATAGCTAATTTATATCTTGCTCCAAAGTGGTGACCGTGATAACATGTGATGCTGTTTATATAAAGTTGCTACTTTGATGCCTTATAATTAGTGATACATGCTTCATATGCATTAGCTCCAATGTAATTAATTGATCCTTGACATGTATACTTTGATCCAATATATTGCTATGCCATGATATCCTTGCTGTTCATATAGTTATCAAGCTCCTAAAGGGTAACCCTGCTGTTTGTTGTCACATGCCCTGATTTTCGCAAAGTCCCTAGACCTGTAGTATTTTCTTGCATTTTGCAGGGGTTACAATTACTTGTTCCTGATGCTCATATACATGAAACTTTGTTGCCATGTCTTCCTTGTCATGTCTACTATTGATGCACGTCATTTTTGTGCATGTTTCCATTCAGTAGCTAACTGTTTCATTGCTATAAAGTATGCTCCCTAATGTTAACATGTACCCATAGCTTGTGATGCTTGTATCTTTTTTACCGTAACTCTGTTTGGAGTGTTCTTTATATGTAACTTGACTGGAATTTCATGTACTTTGTGTTTATGCTATTGTTTGCTGTTGTTAAACAACCTAAAATATGGTATAGGACAGAACAATACCAAATGATTTAATTGTTGTGGGGTACTTAGCGTTATGCCATGCTTAGGATTGTGCCTCACTTAAATTCACTAGCATAGATAGTTTACTTTATGCTTCACCTCTTGTCATGTTTGTGTGCTATGCCATGCTTGAGTGAGATGCCATGTTAATAACCTTGCTCATGTTGTGTAGCTAAAAAACTTGAACCATTCTAAATGTGCGGTATAGTCGTGTGTGACGAATACTCCACTTAACCTGTTACTAACAGCTCTCGATGATAGATCCGTATCGTATTGCGTTGTCTCGTGTTGCCTTCTTGATGTTGCTTGCTCGTGATTGCTTTATAGTAATAGATGCTTGCTCGTCGATTGCTTTTCCAGTGTTTCCTTCTTGTGTGCTTCCGCGGGTACTCTCGGAGACAATGCAAGCTTGCGATCGACTACACCTTCAGCTTCGTCTTCTCATCAGGTAATGGGGAGCATATATCATGCTTATAACTTTCAGCTCACTCACGCCTAGGTGTAGGATAGAACGATTGCTTGATCCTACCACTTCATATTCATGCCTCTCAAGTAAACCCAAACAGCCATGTCCTCCACATCCCAACAAACCTTGTTCGGCTATGTTATTATTGCTCGCCGCTCAGCCACTGCTTAGTATGCATGCTAGGATGCTATCAACTGTTATCCTGTTACTCCTTGGAATGGGCTATCACACTATTATATTTGTTGTGTATGATATGATTATTATAATGTTGACTATATTCGACGAAGGATGGAAGGTCTAGGCTATCCCGCCCCGACGATTTGTTCCATTCAAGTCACCTAGGATCCGAGTTCCGGGTATTGGTTCTAAGACTGAGTGTGCCTAACCGCATGTGGGATACTATGGGGTCCCCTTTTCTTACCTACCTAGCTTTAAACATTTCTAGTGGTGGCCCGAGCTGATTTAAATTTGAACCCCGTGTGTGTGCTTGGTTGGATCCCCTTGCAGTTTTAAAAACTAACCGGGCCAGTGGGAACATGGTTTTCCTGTTGGTCCACCTGATCAGCTAGGACCCGGCCTCATGTGAGAATTTACCGGTAATCCGACCTGCGTCATACGGAAGACTCCGATCCGAGAGCGTGGCCGGTTCTTGGCTTGGGTGTCGACTCCTCGGGCGCCACCCAGATTTGTGCGTTGTTAGTTAGACGGACCTGTCGTTACGGATCTCTCGGGACTAAATCGTAAAATGGCTGCCTGTGATGGGTAGAAACTGTGAGAGATGGGCATGCGTGCAGAGCCTTGTAATGGGCAGTTGGTACACCCCTGCAGGGTTAAATCTTTTCGAGAAGCCGTGTCCACGGTTATGGACGACTTGGAACCTACGTCTTGTTCATAGATAACATCAACTTGATGAATGTGTGTGTGTGCCTTGACTGCTTCTTCTTCGTCGGGATGCAAAGGGGATGACAAGGATAGGATAGGTGTTATGCTTGCATAAGTAGCTGATAATAGACTTGTTGGAGGCGATTCCTCATCGAATGCTTGGTTCTCATCTTACTCTAAATAGCTCGTTAGCCACTTCATATATTGCTAGTGCGACTGCAACCTCAACCACTACCCCCATCTCACCGTGAGAAGTTAGTTACAAGACTTGTTGATATAGCTCACCCCTTATTTTCTCTTTTACGCACGTTATGCAAATGATCTTGGACTTCAGTGGAGCTCGACGACCCTTCTTCTGGACGCCTTCGCGGAGACTCGACGACGACTAGTTAGGCGGATCCCGACGGAGAGCCTGGACACATGTGGTTACGGGAATGGTGTCTTTTACCTTTGCCACTAGGCATTTGATTGTAGTTTGTACTCAGACAAGTATCTTCTGCTGATGTAATGTATTTAAGGCAGTTGTATGTCGATTGTATGAGATGTTATATCCTTGTAGCTGTAATGTTGTGATATCATGTTGGAAATCCGGGGCATATGGCAGTGTCATATGTCGTGGTGGGACCGATATGTGCTTCTTCCCCGGATCTGGATGGAAACATCTAGATCTGGAACAGTACCGCATATCGGGCCTTATAGCTTCCTATCATGATCAAGGCATATATGTTATAGTTTCCATGTTGTTATGATGTGTTTGTTGGGAACCGTTGGATTATGAGATTATGTTCAAATTATGGAAGTAATATGATCTCTTTTATATTTTGTTCTTGAGTAGTCATGCATGTTCTCTGTTACAGTTTGTTGCTTTGGCCTAGTAGTAAGTTGTAACTCCAAGAAGGAGTGTTATGCTAGATAATGGGTTCATGCCTCCTGATGTCCAGCTTGAGTGACAAAAACATGGGACTAGGGAATGTGTTTTTCAATTAGGGGTAAAACATTGGTGCTTGTGGTTGCGTGTCACAAGGATTGATTACATTACACATAGAGTGTTAATTCAGTTGTCCATTGCTTTGAGTTCTTAACATGTGGTTGTGCTTGCAACTTAATACCAGCGAGATGTTCTGGATAAACATCTCAAGGTGGATGATTAGTAAGTAGATGTTGATGAATAAACAATCTACCTGTCTTGGTGTGATGCCCATACGATTGAACCTTGCACTCTCTGCTAGCATAATTAGCATTGTGGTTCATTTATAATTCTGTCAATTGCTCAGCTGTAATTTGTACACCCAACATAGTTTTTATCGTTTTTTGGGAGAGAGAGACATCACTAGTGAGCGCCATGATGCCCCAGTCCATAGCACCATCATATATTTACACCGCTACTATTTACTGCTTTTACTTTTCCTTTCCGTTTCACCTTTTTACTACCTTTTGCTTTTTAACCTTTGTAAATAACAAGGCGGGAGGTCTTGACAACCCCTTCTTACTATTGAGAGAAAAGTTCTTTGTGTCTTGTGTGCTAGTCCAAGTAACCTCGAGCATCAATTAATTTCTGGCGCTGTTTCCACCTTCTTGTCATCTCTAGAATCCTACGGGAGACATAAACCTTGTTATCTTTACTGAGGGAAATTTGCTACTATCTGCAACATAACTTCCACTTGGGCTAACCAACGAGGAGGTGTTATCTAAACCAATCAAGCTAATTTCTGGCGCCGTCGTCGGGGATTCCAAGCTTCAAGATATGGGAGTTGCACACTACCTTTTACATTTGCTTTTTAGTCTTGTTAGTTTACCTTTTAGTGTTTATCTTTGCTTGTGTGTCTTTATCCAAGAAGCTAAAAGAAGTAGTTGTCCTGTTCTAGTTTGTTTGATTTGCTGCTGCTAGCATGAGTTCTATTGAGAATACCAAGCGTTCTGACTTTACAAGTGATACGTCCCAAATGTATCTATATTTTCTGCTTGTTCCATGCATATTTATATGGGTGACTTTGCTACATGTTTTGCTACACTTTCATACCTTTTTCAACATATTTGGACTAACCTACTAACTCAGTGTCCCAGTGCCAGTTTCCGTCTGATGTTGTCCGTGCATTACAGGTATTTAACAATATTTAAAGTGCTCAAATTTTTGGGGAAAAATTATATAAAAAATCAGCGCAGAAGAAGACTCCAAAAGCCCGAAGGGCAGCCGGAGGGGGGCCACCCCCTCCCAGGTGGCCAGCTGGCGCGACCAGGGGGAGGCCGCAGCAGGGACCCGTCTGGTGGGGTGGGACCTGCCCCGGTTCCCCCCTTTGACCTATATTTACCTCTCGTCCCAAAAACCCTCGGGAGGCTCTCTGTTATGCGATTTTTACCACGGTTCTGCGGCCGCCGCGATCCCGAGATCGAGATCGCCAGAAGACCCTGTCCCGGCACCCTGCCGGAGGGAGGATTGATCTCCAGGAGCTTCTCCCCGGATGTGCCATAAGTAGTCCACCTTGGACCATGGGTCCATGACCGATAACTATGTGATGTTTTCTCTCCAATCTTGTGCCTCAATTCTTAGCCCTTGTGAGCTGCCCTACATGATCAAGGAACATATGTATTAGTTTCTGTGTTGATATGGTGTGTTTGCTGGGATCTGATGCATTATGAGGTCATGTTCAAATTGTGATGAGTAATATATTTGGTTTACCTTTTATGTTTTAGTTGTTGAGTAATTCTTGCATGTTCTCTGTTGCTTTGTATTGCTTTGGCCAAGTAGTAGATAGTAACTCCAAGAGGGAGCGTTATTCTTAATTGTGGGTTCATGCCCCCGATGTCTAGCTTGAGTGACAGAAACATGAGACTAGGGGATGTGATGTTGCCACCAGGGAGAAAACAACGGTGCTTGTAACCGCGGTTACAAGGATTTTTTACCTTACACGAAGTGTGTTAATGTAGTTATCTATTGCTTTGATCCTACAGTTTGGCTGGGGTTCAGGCTGGGGTTCACAACTTAATACCAGCGAGATGTTCTGGATAGATATCTCAATGTGGAGTATTAGTAAGATGATGATGAATAAACGATCTACTTGTCTTGGCGTACTGCCCATACGATTGACCCTCTAGCTTTCTTGTAGCATAATTAGCATTGCAGTGCGTTTATAATTCTGTCAATTGCCTAACTGTAAGTTGTTCACCCAGCGTAATTATTTATCGTCTTTTCGAAGAGAGACATCACTAGTGAAAATCATGGGATCCCGGTCCATATTTCCATCATAGCTTACACCGTTAATCTTTACTGCTTTTATTTCATTTTCGTTGCAATCATCACTACTATTCCCGCTTGTGTTTTGATCCTGTAACATCCCAAAATTCTCCGAATTTTGGAATGTTAATAAAATTAAATAGATAATGATTGTTTGCTTGATGTGTTTGATTTCACTTGGATCTAAATCTTTTAGAGTTTAAATGAATATTGAAATGAGAGGGAATAAAAGGACTTTCCCTAATATTCATTTTTGGTGTTTTGGAATTTATTATTTAAGACAAATCCAATAAATTAAAATGAGAGAAGGTAATATGACTCCTTCAATACATTCAAAGAGTTGGTAAATGTTTTTAAAAAAATTATTTGGGTTATATTTGGATTTTTTAAATATTTTGGCAATTATCTATAACCCTAAGTTAATTTTAGGGAGTATTTATAAAGCCCAAAATAATATTTTAAACTATTGTTTGAAAATAATTTATTTGGCATTGCGAATAATTTTTTTTTGTGATCTATATTATTAGTAATAATTTTCTGTATGCATTGGTGATTTTTAGAATTTATTTACTTTTCTTTTAGTCTAATTTGTTTCGTGTAAAAAAAACACAAATAAACGACTAGCAGCCTAGCAGCGGCCCAGTAGCTTTTCTCGCTTGTGCGTGCGCGCTCCGCAGCCAGCATCCACCTGGCCGTCTCAGTCAGCAGCAGAGGCAACCCTGCACATCCATTTGTTCTTTTTTTTTCTTTCCTTCACGTTACGTGTTAGGAACACGGTGAAACAACCGAAACCGAATCTAAACCAAATCAAAGCTGATTCAAACGATGGATCAGTCTATTCCCGTATTGCTCTCCTTGTCCTCGGTCCTTATAAACCCAAACCGCATCACCTAGCCCTCTTTTCTTTCTTTTTCCCCAAACCGAGACCACGGCGCACAAGTTTAGATCTCGCCAAGTTCTCGTCTGTTGTCGTCTTTGCTTGTCGATTTCGTCGCCGTAAGTGCCTATCCGATGCCCCCATCTACTCCTCTTGAACCTTTCCTCAGTGGTTCATCTGTTTGACAAGGTTTCGATGGCTACGTCGCAACTTCGTAGGTCGACGGAGTTCACCGGGAGCACTGGGTTGACGCCATTGCCGCGGTCGAACTAAAATCCGGCCATCGCTTCCAATAACTCCATCGCTTTGCCCTTTGTACGCTTCACGCGGTTGACATCTTTTATTTTCCAGTTCGCCAATTTGTGCGCTCCGCGAGTGAGCCGATGTCATCGGAGAGCACGTGGAGTTCACCGGGAGCACACAATTGACGTCGTCACTGCCGTCCGTCAAAGACTCCTCCCTCGATTCCGACAGCACCATCGCGTTTCCCTACGTACGGCACATGCGCTAGACATCTTTTCTTCGCCGGATAGTCACCGGAGCCGTCGCCATCTACATCCGAAGGCACACTTGTCCTAGTTCTGTACTAACCTTTTCCTGTACGAGGTGAGCCTCACGATTTTTATTCTTTTTTTCCCTTTTCATCTACTGTCAACTTTCAACGTGGCCTATACTTAGTCATCCATTATTACTTGATCGAATTGCTTTCCTCTGATTGCGTATCTGTTTATGAGGTTTTGCTAAGTGACAACGTCATATTAGCCCAGCTAATTTTGGGCAGATTTTTGATCAAAATTTGTTTAGTTATATCTTTTAAATTGTAGATCCAATTTAGTTGATTCCAAATCCTAGATTCATCTTTTGAGCTCCTCTAACCAGTAAACCTATCAACTCAACCTTTTGAAACTTTTGAATTTGAATTTGTTCAAATTCAAATTCAAACTCTCGGAGGCTATATCTTTTATACCGTTGATCCAATTCAATTATTATTTTTTGATAGGATCACTCATGTCCTATACTCTTTGTCCAGATCATTTGTCCACCATATTTAATTATGTTTTGATCTGTTTGAATTTAAATTTAGTTCAAACTTCACTTTACTTTAACTTGTGTTGTAGTATTCCGTTTCACGTGATATTTTTTGCATATTGGATCACATGTAACATCCTATCGGCAATATCCACACACCACTCATATTGCCATGTTATGTGTCTTTAGTTCTTAGTATCTTTAGTCATTGTTTTCTTTGTCGGCAATTCCTTACCCGTTGACTCTCTCGAGGTCACTTCCACCGATCACCTTCGAGCACATCCACACCTTTGCACTTTAAGGTTTTTGTTTTGTTGCTAAACCTTTGTGTTTGTGTTATTGATCTTTTGTTTGTCTCGTTGTGATGTGTTTGCTTATTTGAGTTCCTTCGTTGCGATAGATTGCTCGGAGTGTGACGAGTAGAGTTGACTGGAACGTGAGAGCGAAGATCTTCATCGAATGTATAAGGCAAGTGATGCTTTGACCATACTCATACCTATATTTTATATATACATTATGTTAAGAAATATCACCCTATTGCATGATAGGTAGTTTATTTTACTGTTGCTGCAAAAACCAGTTAGGATAGCCACATATTTTGACTTGTCTACCGTAGATCAACCTAGCCGTGTTGTTACTTTATTGCTGTGCTTTGTAGACGTGGTTGGGTTGTGAGAATTCATGGAGTGCATGTGAGCTATTTCTAATAAGCTGTGTAGCAACTTTAATATAATAGAAATCACTTCTGGACGGGCGGGTTGCATCCCGGTAGTTGTGCCTCGGTTGAGGACAGTGCCGGGGTTAAATGCACCCAATGGTTGTTTTGGTGGTGAACCGGGTGCGTCATGGCGAGTACCCTCTGACGCAGTGGGCGCCGTCCAGGCTCAAAAAGATCAGACATGCAATATTACTAGTAGCTTCCGTGTACAGCCACTAGCTATATGGGCTCTGGCTTAGCACGAGTACATTGCGGGGAACCTGGCCCTGGTAGCTAGCTGATGTAGATGTGTGGTTAGGTGTACCGGCTACCAAAGGGTGGAGGCAACCTCTTCAGAAAGTCTTTGTCTCAATCTTCGGGTTGAGTCCAGTGGGGAACGTGTACAACCTCTGCAGAGTGTATAAACTGATCATGATTAGCCGTGTCCACGGTTACAGACGAACTTTGATCAACTAGTCAGTACTGTTGATGAATGATCTTGACAGATGAACACTTAATAATAATTTGGTTGGGACAAGAGTAGCATGGGTTGCTGTGTGTTACAGGTAGTTTTCAACTTAAAACTTTGACTAGTTTAGTTCAGGAGAAAATTGGCTTTCTGCAAATTTAAACCATAAGCCTTTCCTTTGACTTACCTTGCATGTAGAAGTAGGTCCTTTATATAAACTTTTCCGTGTCACTTGCCGTACAAATCAGATGTACTGACCCGTTGTCGGGCTGTAACCTTCGGTGTTGCAGGTTTTTCAAACGATCAGTAAGGTGCGTTTACGGGTTGCGAGTCTACACTCAGCATGTTCGCATGTGGCTGCTGATGGACTCCACGTTATTTTCTTTTTCTTCCGCTATATTTATATTGAATAAGCTAGCCTTGAGCTATGCAACTTGTTATTTATTTACTCTGGATCATACGTTGTAATAATGATGCACTTGTACTTTGATATACATCTATAATACTGTGTGTGCCAGCGAGTTCGATCCAGGGACTGGCACTTGAGCACAGAGACTTCAATTCTGTGTGAATTGGGTCGTTACAGATGGTATCAGAGCAGTGTGTTGACTGTAGGTTCGTGACCCTAGAAAATGGATAGAAAAAGCCATAGGAACAAAAATATTTTATCACTCTTTGATTACTTACTCTCTCACTAGTATTTCTCATCTATTATTCATTTTCTAAAACTTCTCATCTTGTTTTACTATGAATACCCCTTGAGTTGTTTATACCTTGGAAGATAAGACATTTGAGAAGTACATCATCAACCTCGTGGATCAATTGAAGTTACAGCTGCCAGAATTAGGAGGAGTATCCTATGGATTTTAATAAGGATTAGTGTTTACACTACGAGAGGATCTTTAAGATCATCTTAGCTGAGAAGGATGAAGTTTAGATTCAGACCACCACCTATTAGGTGAAGTTAGATGAACGAATTTCGCGTAGTATGATGAGATCATATGTCTTGCACATATGACCTTACTCTAGGTGTTGTTTGTGTGTTTTGACTTTTGTGACTGTATTGTTTGTTGTTATGTGTTACTGTCGAACGTAGGTGTTTTTGCTGCTCTCTTGTTTGAGTGCATATGTTTGGTGTTATCCTTAGTTGTTGTCTTGTCGGTGCTATAGTTTTTCCCTAAACCTTGTCGTATGGGCTTAATAGATGGAGTATGAAGTAGGACTCGCCTTTTCTGGGGCGATGTCGAGACTGAAGGTGGAGCAATGGATTCGTAATATGGAGGAGCTTTTGGAGCGTAACAAGGTTGGAAGTGAGGACATGGTCCCCTATGCTGTTAAGTACTTGGTAGAAGAGGCTGCTACTTGGTGGAGAATGCACCAAGCGATTGACGAATCACGAAGGAAGATTTCTTGGAAGGAGTTCACTAAGGTTTTGTTGGGATCCCGCCTTGTCACCCCGATGCAAAGGACGGTAACCCTTAAGAGGATCCGTGCCTGTACAATTTGCGGGGAAGTAGGACACTCCCATGAAGGACACCAAGATGGATGTCCCTATTGTGAAGGAATTCACTCGGATGAAGAATGCCTCACTGCACAAGTCACATGTTTCGTGTGTGAAGGAAATAATCATTACCCGGCTCAGTGTCAATTTTTCATCATGACACAACAAGTTTCTCAGCATCAAAAGGAAGGAATGGAGAAAATTATCCAAGAATTCAGGAAACCACCTGTGAAGGAGAAAAATAAGGACATTAGCCACATTCAGTGTTTCCGGTGCAGGAATATGGGACATTACGCCAACCTGTGTCCAGAATTAAAGAAAGCACTCATGATGAAGAAGATAAAGGACCTTAGCCAAATTGAGTGCTATCGGTGCAAGAACATGGGACACTACATCAATACGTGTCCAGAATTGAAGGGGAAGGAGAAGTTGTGAACGGGGAAGCAAGGATGCTGACTCGAAGAAGCTTATGTTTGGAAACTTGAGAATAGAATATTCGTGGTGTGCACTAAGTGTACGGTGGTACTTTTTAATGATAGTTGGAGATGTGTATCGATGCGTGTTTGCTATTGATTGACTAGATGTTTTATGTCGTGATTGTTTTGTTATGTTTTGTCTTGTACCCTGTGGCCTTGATATGTATTTGATTGATGTGATGTGTTGTTCTTTGTGTTTCTTCTATGCGAGTAGAATAAGTTTACGTTTCATTAGACCCTCATATATTTAGTATGCTTCAAGACTAAAGAAGACACAACAACAAGAAGAATAACTTGACGGATGACTCAACGATATGAAGATTGTTTCGACATTTCAAAACTGAAGCTACCGGCATTGAAGACTTGAAGACCTGGAAGATTAAAAGTATCTATCGTTAGATCGATTATGTGGGCTGTCATTTCTTGTTTTACTGACAGCTACACATCAAAACTTATATTTTCCAAAACTAGTGTGATGTTTGTATGGGTATCCATATCTCTCTACTTTCTGTTCCCTCTCACCTGAAACCCCTACACTGAAGAAGCTACTACAATGGCTGCTAATGCCAAGACGAGGATAAAGATGGATGCAAGTTAATGCTGAGTTCAAAGTTAACCTCCTGTGCCAAGATCTTACGACAAGCAAGCACAATCTTGCTGAAGGAATAACCTCCAAAGAAGTTGTAGTCCATCAGTACACGTTTTATAGCAGGCTAGGTAAACCTGAGTGTAGTGAAGAAACGATAGATGTTTGTTTGGCTTGCAGAACCATGGATTTATCTGAACCTAGTTCAGGATCAAGAGGAATTTCTGCAATGCTTGTGAGAATGACCGAGTGTTAGATTGCGAGATTCACTAAACCATATACAAGGTAATGATATGGGTGCGGAATGGATTGGCCCCCATGACGACTACCCTTATTATTCGCTCTTGCTATGCGGGATAGTAAATCTTGAGTGACTTACCTATAACAGAGAGACGACGATGTTAAGCATGAACCATAGAATGGTACGATGTGTGACCCCTGTAGGAGATTTCCGTTTGTATTATACGGTGAGTATGGACCAGGACCGTCTGCTGCAGGTATCCCGTGGAAGTATTATTGATGACCACCAAGAGAGTATCGATAGTTGTTTAGTAGTGGCGTCTGAGCTGTCATCCATGAAGTCTCAGTACTTGGAAAACCACTCTCTGGCTAAGGAATGGAAACCTCAAAGGAGGAATTCGTGAAACCTCAAAGACCGCAGGTGAAACCTGTACAGAGAATGTCATCAATGGATTAAGATACTGGAAGCCCACACTTGTGATGAAGAATTCCATGCCCCAATGGAGTATGAAGAGTATGTGTGAGGAGCTCGCTGAGGGAGCAAGCTGTTGAAGACCATGTCGCTTTCCTTTTAAGGGTGGTAGCACCCTAGCTCATCGGAGGATCAACGGACTATCATGAAGACCCGAACCCTAGCCTTTCTTTCTAGCCTTCTCGAATCTCAAGGACGAGATTCCTTTTAAGGGTGGTAGTGTGTAACATCCCAAAATTCTCCGAATTTTGGAATGTTAATAAAATTAAATAGATAATGATTGTTTGCTTGATGTGTTTGATTTCACTTGGATCTAAAACTTTTGGAGTTTAAACGAATATTGAAATGAGAGGGAATAAAAGGACTTTCCCTAATATTCATTTTTGGTGTTTTGGAATTTATTATTTAAGATAAATCCAATAAATTAAAATAAGAGAAGGTAATATGACTCCTTAAATACATTAAAAGAGTTGGTAAATGTTTTTAAAAAAATTATTTGGGTTATATTTGGATTTTTTAAATATTTTGGCAATTATCTATAACCCTAAGTTAATTTTAGGGAGTATTTATAAAGCCCAAAATAATATTTTAAACTATTGTTTGAAAATAATTTATTTGGCAATGCGAATAATTTTTTTTGTGATCTATATTATTAGTAATAATTTTCTGTATGCATTGGTGATTTTTAGAATTTATTTACTTTTCTTTTAGTCTAATTTGTTTCGTGTAAAAAAAACACAAATAAATGACTAGCAGCCTAGCAGCGGCCCAGTAGCTTTTCTCGCTTGTGCGTGCGCGCTCCGCAGCCAGCATCCACCTGGGCCGTCTCAGTCAGCAGCAGAGGCAACCCCCCTGCACATCCCTTTGTTATTTTTTTTCTTTCCTTCACGTTACGTGTTCTACAGGAACACGGTGAAACAACCAAAACTGAATCTTAACCAAATCAAAGCTGGTTCAAACGATGGATCAGTCTATTCCCGTATTGCTCTCCTTGTCCTCGGTCCTTATAAACCCATACCGCATCACCTAGCCCTCTTTTCTTTCTTTTTCCCCAAACCGAGACGACGGCGCACAAGTTCAGATCTCGCCAAGTTCTCATCTGTTGTCGTCTTTGCTTGTCGATTTCGTCGCCGTAAGTGCCTATCCGATGCCCCCATCTACTCCTCTTGAACCTTTCCTCAGTGCTTCATCTGTTTGACAAGGTTTCGATGGCTACGTCGCAACTTCGTAGGTCGACGGAGTTCACCGGGAGCACTCGGTTGACGCCATTGCCGCGGTCGAACTAAAATCCGGCCATCGCTTCCAACAACTCCATCGCTTTTCCCTTTGTACGCTTCACGCGGTTGACATCTTTAATTTTCCAGTTCGCCAATTTGTGCGCTCCGCGGGTGAGCCGATGTCATCGGAGAGCACGTGGAGTTCACCGAGAGCACACAATTGACGTCGTCACTGCCGTCCGTCAAAGACTCCTCCCTCGATTCCGACAGCACCATCGCGTTCCCCTACGTACGGCACATGCGCTAGACATCTTTTCTTCGCCGGATAGTCACCGGAGCCGTCGCCATCTACATCCGAAGGCACACTTGTCCTAGTTCTGTACTTAGTCATCCATTATCACTTGATCGAATTGCTTTCCTCTGATTGCGTATCTGTTTATGAGGTTTTGCTAAGTGACAACGTCATATTAGCCCAGCTAATTTTGGGCAGTGGGCGCCGTCCAGGCTCAAAAAGATCAGACATGCAATATTACTAGTAGCTTCCGTGTACATCCACTGGCTATATGGGCTCTGGCTTAGCACGAGTACGTTGCGGGGAACCTGGCCCTGGTAGCTAGCTGATGTAGATGTGTGGTTAGGTGTACCGGGTACCAAAGGGTGGAGGCAACCTCTTCAGAAAGTCTTTGTCTCAATCTTCGGGTTGAGTCCAGTGGGGAACGTGTACAACCTCTGCAGAGTGTATAAACTGATCATGATTAGCCGTGTCCACGGTTACGGACAAACTTTGAGCAACTAGTCAGTACTGTTGATGAATGATCTTGACAGATGAACACTTAATAATAATTTGGTTGGGACAAGAGTAGCATGGGTTGCTGTGTGTTACAGGTAGTTTTCAACTTAAAACTTTGACTAGTTTAGTTCAGGAGAAAATTGGCTTTCTGCAAAACTAAACCATAAGCCTTTCCTTTGACTTACCTTACATGTAGAAGTAGGTCCTTTATATAAACTTTTCCGTGTCACTTGCCGTACAAATCAGATGTACTGACCCGTTGTCGGGCTGTAACCTTCGGTGTTGCAGGTTTTTCAAACGATCAGTAAGGTGCGTTTAGGGGTTGCGAGTCTACACTCAGCATGTTCGCATGTGGCTGTTGATGGACTCCACGTTATTTTCTTTTGCTTCCGCTATATTTATATTGAATAAGCTAGCCTTGAGCTATGCAACTTGTTATTTATTTACTCTGGATCATACGTTGTAAGAATGATGCACTTGTACTTTGATATACATCTATAATACCGTGTGTGCCAGCGAGTTCGATCCAGGGACTGGCACTTGAGCATAGAGACTTCAATTCTGTGTGAATTGGGTCGTTACAGATCCTTTGTAAACAACAAGACCGGAGAGATTGACAACCTCTCTGAACTCGTTGGGAGCAATGTTATTTGTTGTTGTGTGTAGGTCCAGGTCAAGTAAGCAACCCTTAAGGTTGTAAAACAGCGCCATTGTTTTCTTGCCACCTACTTGTATCTCTTGGAGTCCTACGGGATACATAACCCTAGCCTCTAAAGTTAGGGAAGTTTGCTGCTGTCTACTTCTCAACATTACACTTGGGCTAGCCAACAAGGAGCACTATCCAGTGCCATCAAGCTTAATTTCTTGCAACGTTGCCGGGGACTCCAGTCTACAAGATAGGGGAGTTGCACACTATCTTTTACCTTTGCTTTTTAGTCTTGTTAGTTCACTTTCTAGTTTTTGCTTTTGAGTCTTATATCAAAAAGCAAAAAAAAACTAGTTACTTTGTTCTTGCTTGTTGCTTTCATGGCTACTTATAAGAGTAACTGACCTGTGACTACACTAGTTATAATGGGGAATTATGCCCATGGCATGGTCTCCCGGGAAAGAAACTAGATATATGGTTTGAAGCTGCCCCAAAACGTCCTCACACTTGGGAAGATGTCAAAACTGTTATAGTGGAAAGCAAGTCAAACATGGCAGATGACACTACCGCTTTGATCAATAGTAGAGAACTTTATTTTGATAATTGCACTCTTCCTGATGTTATCAAATTTTTGCAAAGAATGACCAAAGACCCCCACACTAGTTCACTTAACATTGCCTTCACCGAGCATATCACTAATGCTCTTATCAAAGCTAGAGAGGAGAAGCGTAAATTAGAGGTTTCTATTCCTTAAAACCTAGAAGATGGTTGGGATCCTATGGTCAAAATAAAATTTAATAATTTTTCTTGTTTTGCTTTATGTGATGTTGGAGCTAGTGCCTCCGATCTACCCAAAAGAATGTATGATATGCTTGAATTAAAACCTTTTGATCCTTGTTATTTTGGTGTTCATCTAATTGATTCTTTTGTAAAGAAACCTTTAGGGAGGATTGATGATGTTCTTATAGTTGTAAATGATAATTATGTTCCCATTGATTTTCTTGTCATGGACATTGAGTGTGATCCCTCATGTCCAATTATTTTGGGATGACCTTTTCTCTGCACCGTTGGTTCTATCATTGATATAAAAGAAGGAATTATAAGATTCCAATTTAACCTCAAGAAGGGCATGTAACATTTCCCTACAAACAAGATGAAGTTACCATTTGAGTCCGTTACACGGGCAAGTTATTCTTTTGATATTGATAAAACTTGATCTTCTTGCATCATGCCTAGCTCAAAGGCATAAAAGAAAGCGCTTATTGGGAGGTAACCCTAAATGTTTTTACTTTCAATTCTTAGTGGTCTTGATGTTTGTTACTAATGTGGCAACATCATTGTATCTTTATTTCCAAGGTTTGTGCCAAGTTTAGCCTCCGATTGCAAGAAAAATCAAAAGTTATGACATGTTGTCCAAAAAACAGAATCTGTTTGCTGCATCGCAAAAATTCTTAAAAATCTCCAGATCATCTTTTTCATCTGAATTGTTTTGACAGTATGCTCTATACAATTTACTTTCTGCCATCTGTTCTTAGTTTTTTATTTGAGTTGCAGAAGTGCCGCTAAAAAATTATTTACTACGTGCTGGTCTGTTTTTCCCAGATTTTGCCCTGTTTTGCATTTTCACCGTTTTTCAAACCTTAATCTTGCTTTTCCTTTGCATTTTTTTTGGAAATCTTGATAAACAGTAGCTATTCCTGAAAATATTTATTTCCAGTAGAGGAAAATTATTTTATTATGGGTACTAACCACTCTAATCAGCTTATGATGAGTTTCGTATGAAGAGAGTTTTCAAGTGTGCGACGAAAGATGATGGAAGAAGATCCGGGAGTGTCAAAAGCTCAAGCTTGGGGATGCCCCCATGCACCACCAAGAAATATTCAAGGAGACTCAAGCGTCTAAGGTTGGGAATGCCCCCGTACATCCCCTTCTCCATCAACAATCATCAGTTCGTCCTTCTCAAGGCTATATTTTTCTCATTTCATATGTTATGTGCTATGCTTGGAGCGTCTTGCATTTACTTTTTAGTTTATTTAGCTTTGCTTTCTGTACATAACAAGTTGGACCCTAGCCTACATTGTTTGGGAGAAAAACACGCTCCACTTCACCATAGAACACAATATAGTTTTCATGCTTATCTTTGTTGAATCTTGTTTATCTTTTTCTAGCTGCTATCATGTTTAGCTCTTGTTTTTCATGCTTATATTTTTAAAGATCTGTTATTTAGGTTGTTTCTTTTGGAACTCTCTTGAGTTTTTCAAGCTTATCTTTTTTAGAGAGTTGGCCTGTTGCACTGAGTTTTGTGTATTGACTTGGGTAGGTAATTGAGGTTGCTATTTAAGTATAGTAGTAACTTGCAATAGTCTTGAGGTATTAATTTCAGTAATGTGTGGACTTCTGTGTGTCAAGAGCTCAAGCCTATTAGTGATAGGTGTCGTATTTTGGGAAATCCGTGTTTATTTCCGAAAACTACAAAAAAATTAGTTGATAACTCTAGCTACTAGATGGATCGTTAACCTCTGGAGGGGTTGTAATATATAGAGTACCCTCACGTACCATGGGTCGAGGACGCGCAAGGATAACCAAACCCCCATACACTCCTCCTCGGTGTACTTGTCTCTTTGTGAACCTCCTGATTAGAGAGAGAGTTGCCGATAATAAGTGAATGAGTTCTTTTGACTAATGTGAGTATTCGATTGTTGGCATTTCCACCATCCATATTTTTCTAGCCTCTTCGGTACCGTGCATAGCCCTTTCTCATCTTGAGAGTTGGTGAAAACTTCACCGGTGCATACAAACCCTTGGCATGATACGCTCTGTCATCATAAACTTCATTATGTCCTTCCTTAAAACAGCCACCATACCTACCTATCAAGGCATTTCCATAGCTTTTCCGTGATACATTGCCATGCAACATCCATCATCTTATGACTTGATCTTCATGTCATACATGCTTTTTCTTGATCCAGGAGCCGCATGCTAGTTGGGCCTTACCCTTATAATTGCTACATGACGCGCTACTATCATTGCATATCCTGCTACACTGGCAGAGGCATAAATTTGCAAACATCATGATAGTTTTTCAGTTTTCTTTATGTTGAGTACTTCTTATAAAGTATGAGATCTTCTATATCCTTGTAAAATGTATAGTGTTGCCCTTAAGTGACGAAAAGATTCCAAAGAGGACACAAATAAAAGATCCCAAAGAGGACACAATTAAAAGATCCCAAAGAGGACAAATGAGGCCAAAAAAATACAAAAAAATATAAAAAAGAAAAGAAAAAATAAATAAAAGGAGAGATGGGGGAAACACTACTATTCCTTTTGAAAGATTCACACTCGTACTCCAAAGTAATTTTTGTACTACATAGGGAGTTTCATAACATTCATGCATAACTATGTGGGGATCCTTACAATACAGAACTTGGCTTGTATATTCCAATGATGAGCCTCCTCAAATGAGCTCTAGGTATTCTTGAGCAAGCAAGTTGAATGCACCCCCACTAGTTCCATTGGAGAGCTTCCCATAGCTCATATGTGCATCCGTTGCATGGCAATCCCTGCTCCTCACATCATATCTATCATTTGGCATTCTCTCGCCTATGATTTTCCTCATTGATGTGAGCATTTCACACCTTTTTGTCTTCCTTCCCCATCATTATTCTATTTGCCATCCTAAGTGCCAACATATCTTGCTTGCGCTCATTCATTGCATGAGTGCTCAAAGTCGAAAGTGAGAGGATCGGTTTGAATTTTTCTTGACTAGTGGTCTGGGGACAAGTCACAATAAGATTTTGAAGGAGACCAAGTGTGAAGTTTTAGTAGATTGAGTTCTCAATTAAACTATATAGTATTTTTATGCTCTCAACCTATCTCCCACTTCTTGCACGCAAACACCATTTGGAGACATTCGAGTCACGGACAGCGAGAGCTCTTGCACCTTTATGTTCTTACTATGCTAGATTCAATACTATATTTTGACTCTTGCTTGTTATTGTCTTGACTTGAATTGCATATCTTACTTGCTATACTTTAAAGTTCATATATGTTTTAGTAGCCTGTCACCACAGAAATTATCTTTGTCATCAATTACTTGCTCGAGGACGAGCATGAATTAAGCTTGGGGATGTTGATACGTCCCAAACATATCTATAATTTCTGCTTGTTCCATGCTTATATGGGTGACTTTGCTAATTGTTTTGCTACACTTTCATACATTTTTCAAAACATTTGGACTAACCTACTAACTCAGTGCCGCAGTGCCAGTTTATATCCGCTGTTGTTCGTGCATTGCAGGTATTTACCAATATTTAAAGTTCTCAGAATATTCGGGAAATATTATATAAAAAATCAGCGCAAAAGAAGACTCCAAAAGCCCGAAGGGAAGCCAGAGGGGGGACACCCCCGTCCCAGGTGGCTAGCTAGCGCGGCCAGGGGAGGCCGTGCCAGGGACCAGCCTGGTGGGGTGGGACCTCCCCCGGTGCCCCCCTTCGACCTATATTTACCTCTCGTCCCGAAAACCCTCAGGAGGATCTTCGTTATGCGATTTTTACCACTATTCCGTGATGGCTTCTCGCCCCTCGTTGGTTACCCCAAGTGGAAGGTTGAGATGTAGCTAGTAGTAAATTTCCCTCAATGAAGATACCAAGGTTTATGTCTCCGGCGGACTCCGAATATTTCAAGTAGGTGTCAACGACGCCAGAGATTACGTTGTAGAATGGAGATATGGTTGACATGGACCTGCACATAGAAACAAATAACTTTGCTCCCAACGAGTTCAGAGAGGTTGTCAATCTATCCGGCCTTGTCGTTTAAAAAGGATCAACCGCACGGTAGAAATAATGATGGTGATTGCAAATGAAAGGAAATAAAAGCAATAAAGATTTGATGTGTAAACAATGGTGGAAATATGGACCGGGGTCCCATGATGTTCATTAGTGATGTCTCTCTCCCAAAATACGATAAAACAACTAAGCAGGGTAAACAAATTACATCTGGGCAATTGACAGAATTATAAACGCACCGCAATGCTAACTATGCTCCAAGTAACTTAGATGATGAGGACATCCCTACTACCAACACATCTCCAGTTCGTCATGAAGAACAAGTTGATTCAACAAAGAAGAAGGATGATGAAATCATAATTGGACCTATTACAAGAGCTCGTGCAAAGTTGATAGAACAACAGGTGAACTCGCTCTTAATAGATTCTGATATGTCATGTACTGAGAACTTTATACTGCCTAAATCTTTGTATGTTTGCATTATCAGGTATCATGACGAAGACGAGGATCCAGAAGGAGGAGAAGATAAAAGAAGCTCCAACTTTCGGACGTCCGACATCGGAGGCCAGGAGCTACGACGCCTCGACAACTTGAAGTTACAGAAGGGTTCCTATTTTCGGCGGACATCCGATGGGATTCAGACGTCCGACACGACGGACCTCCGACATGGAACGGACGCCCGACATGAAGATCTTCGCGAAGACCCCCCGAGTACAGTACCGGTTTCAAAACAAACGGAAGTTCGACACGATTCGGACGTCCGACGCATCGGACGTCCGAAACCCATCGGACGTCTGAAACTGCCTGCGCGCAGATCTGACGAGCTGCAGCCTTGTATCCGAGTTTGACATACCCTAGCTTATAAATACCAGACCCCCTACGAGTTTTAGGGCCAGACTACGTTTAGATAAACCCTAGTTCTTGAGAATAGCTACAAGCTTTCATCTTGAATCATATACTTCAATTTGTATCGATCTGAAGTGTTGCTACTGCAAGTTTTGTGTGATCTGTTGTTCCACCGGGAATTAGTAGATTGCAAATTACCGTCTCGTGGTCGACGGCTACGTTGCGCAAGTGTGTGAAGTTGTGAATATCCAAAGGGTAGAGAGCTTTCGCATTGGCAACAGGGATCTAGCGAGGAGAGTTCATCGGCTACATACAAGTTATCTATCATCGCCCTCATATTCACCGTTCGCTTACTGAGAAGATTGGGCCACCCCATATCATCTTGGTATCAGATTTCCAGTGTTTCCTCGGTAAGCATCCACCAAATCCATCTATTAGATCGTTTTTGTTTTCGTCCCATCCAGAAAAAGCCATACAAAAATATTAGGGTTTCTAGTTTTGCCATAACTTAGATTGCATCGGAGTCATTGTTTTAGTTTGCTGTTTCATGTGTTCTTCCCGAAAATTTCTCCGTGATGCGACATATTGTGGCATAAAGAGAAAAGTTACTGTAGCAGTACTGTAGCAATTTTCTTCAAGTTTGGAATAGTGTCAGAAAAATAAAAAAAAAGAGAGAAAAAGGGAAAAGTTTCAAAAAAATAGAAAGAAGTGTGATAAAAAAGAGTTATCCAAGAGTGCAAAGAGATATACAAGTGCTATAAAGGACATATCATAGTGGTGATCTTTTGAGAGGCCTGTCTTTCGTTTGTCTCCACTGTGTGAGTTTTTCCTTGGGTTTGTATCACACGATCAGCACTAGGACTTGACTTTGGTGTAGTTAGGGTGCCATACCTATAGCTCCACCATATCCTGCTTTGTCGTGTGTTCACTCTTTTACTCGGGTATTCACTTCATCACATCCGTGCACTAGTCCTCCATCCGAATGGGTACGCATTACTATTCACTTTGGAACGGTAAGATTCACCTTTTCTTGTCAGTTTTGAGTGAGTTGTGAGTGTCCACCAAAAGATTTTTATTTAGTGCACTAACCTACTAATCATGTATCAAAGTGGTTTTGATGTGATGCAGAAACAGGACAAGGATGCGCCAGTTACATGGGAGGCATATGAAGGTCTCCGTGATCACTTGACTGGGATGATTACTAAATCCGCTGATGCGATTGATACAAATGTTCAAGCGGTCCAACTGAAAGTGGACGCGACTGAAGCTGCAGTCACCACTATGCAACAAAAACTTGTTGCTATACAGCAGAGCATCCAACAAATGACAACATCTGTCACTGGCATACAAGCAACTATTGTACAACGCCAACCTGATGCTCAGGAAGATGATGGTAGTGTCCATGGCGACAATGCTGATTTGAGGGGCAATCAGGGCCGTGGGCATGGTGCTCAAGGACCGGTTCGCCAACCTCCACTTGGTTTTGGTGCGCGCCGTCTACTCATTCAGGAAGAAGATGTCTTGAGAAAGCCCCAGTTTAACATCCCCAAATTTGAAGGTTCCACGGATGTGGAAGAGTACCTCACATGGGAGCTTAAGATGGAAAAATTATGGCGTTTGCATGACTATTCGGAGGACAAGAAGATCAAGATTGCTTCTTCCGAGTTTGACGGTTATGCCTTACGTTGGTGGGAGAGTGTGTTGACCGAGATACAAGAAACTGATGGGCAGCCTATTCGTACATGGCGTGACATGAAGGCGACCATGAAAGCTCGGTTTGTTCCCACTAATTACTTACGGACATTTTTTGTTAAATTTCAACAATTGAAGCAAGGTACTATGTCCGTTGATGCATACTATATGGAGATGGAGATGTTGCTGCCACGTGCGCGAGTTCGCGAAAGGTTGAGATGACTATGGAACGTTTTCTCCATGGACTGAAATTTAACATCAAGAGTATTGTGCGGCATCACCAATACTATAATATGAATGATCTATTGCATCTTGCAAGGGAGGCTGAATCACAACTTGCAGAAGAGGCACAACTGAAGGCCAAATACACATCATCTAGCAGATTTTCTCCACGGACACAGTCTGCCGCGCCTATGGAGAACTATGGTGCCAATACTCGGGCTTCTTCTTCACTTTCCAAGCCAGCCTCCAATGGTTCTATGGCCAAGAAGCCAGCTGCTCCTGCCACTAGTGCAGGCTCCAACATGTCTACAGCTCGCAATCGCGAGATGACTTATAACTCTTGCGGTAATCCGGGTCACTTTAAGAGAGATTGCCCGAACCGAAAGGTCATGTTCATTAATGAAGACACCGGTGAGTATGAAACCGATGATGATGAAGACCCCGACACATTCAATGACGAGGGATACAATAGTGAAGAAGGCATGGATGCTTTTCCATCGCATGCTCCTACTATTATTGTGTCACAACGTGCTCTTACTGTGCAGCCCAAATCTGAGTCTCAGCGCTGCAATTTGTTCCAAACCAAAGCATTAGTTGGCCCCAACAAAGCTTGCAAAGTGATCATTGATGGAGGTAGCTGCCGCAACATCGCAAGCAAGGAGTTATGTGCCAAGCTAAATCTGAAATACTTACCTCACCCAAATCCTTATTATGTCCAATGGTTGAGTGACAGTGGTGAGATGAAGGTGAATCACATGGCGCGCGTAAATTTTGAGATAGGCCCATACAAGGATTCCATCGATTTTGATGTGGTGCCTATGAAAGTTTGCCATCTCTTATTGGGTCGGCCGTGGTTATATGATCGCCATGTGCAACACAATGGCCGAGCCAATACATATCATTTGGAGTTCAAGGGCAAGAAAGTTAATCTCCATCCTATGTTCCCACAACAAATTTTGAATGAGTCTCGTCAGAAGGTAGAGGTGAATGTAGAACCAACACGAGAGAACAATGTATTAGCTTTGAGTGATAATATAATGAAAAGTGTGAGAGAGACTAGTTTGCTTACATTAGCCACCAAAGAATACATGAGAGAATTTAGTGAGGATCCTGCAGCCATGCCACTTGTGCTTATGTACAAAGGCGAGGTTTTTCTTTCTAATGATAATCATCCTCTTTCTTCTAGTGTGTCTACTGTTTTGCAGATTATGATGATGTGTTTCCGGCGGAGGTTCCAGCAGGATTACCACCCTTGCGTGGTATTGAGCACCAAATTGATCTTATTCCAGGCGCTACACTTCCCAACTGGGCACCATACAGGACCAATCCCCAAGAGATGAAGGAAATTCAGCAACAAGTACAAGCGCTTCTGGATAAAGGGTATATTCGTGTCAGTCTTAGACCTTGTGCTGTTCCTGTTATTTTGGTTCCTAAGAAAGATGGTACATGGCGTATGTGCGTAGATTGTAGAGCTATAAATAATTTCACTATTCGATATCGCCATCCTATTCCACGTTTAGAGGATATGCTGGATGAATTGAGTGGTGCTGCTATTTTCTCTAAAATTGATTTGCATAGTGGATATCATCAAATTAGGATGAAAGAAGGGGATGAATGGAAAACTGCTTTCAAAAATAAGTTCGGATTATATGAGTGGTTAGTTATGCCTTTTGGTCTTACTAATGCTCCTAGTACTTTCATGAGATTAATGAACCATGTTTTGCGATAGTTTATTGGACATTTTGTGGTTGTGTATTTTGATGATATACTTATTTACAGCCGCAATGAATTTGAACATGCTGATCATATTAGACAAGTTTTGCAAGTGTTGCGTGATGCTAAATTATATGCTAATCTTGAGAAGTGCACATTTGCAAAAGATAATGTCATATTTCTAGGATATGTTGTATCTAAGCATGGGGTAGAAGTAGATTCTTCTAAAATTGAAGCAATTCAAAATTCGCCTACTCCCATGAATGTTAGTCAAGTACAAAGTTTTCACGGTCTTGCCGGTTTTTATAGACGTTTTGTGAAAGCCTTTAGTACTATTGCTGCACCGTTGAATGAATTGACTAAGAAAGGTGTGCCTTTTGTTTGGGGTGTTGCCCAAGACCTTGCATTTGATGAGTTGAAACGTTTGCTTACTTCTGCACCATTACTTGCATTACCAGATTTTACTAAGCAATTTGAAGTTGAATGTGATGCTAGTGGTATAGGCATTGGTGGTGTATTGATTCAAGAAGGTCGACCTATAGCTTATTTCAGTGAGAAGCTTTCTGGTGCTAGATTAAATTATCTGTTTATGATAAAGAATTGTATGCACTTGTTAGAGTTCTTGAAGTTTGGCAACATTACTTGTGGCCAAAAGAATTTATCATACATTCTGATCATGAAGCTTTGAAATATTTGAAAGCTCAATCTAATTTGCATAGACGCCTAGCTAAGTGGGTTGAGTTCATTGAGTCTTTTCCCTACATCATCAAATATAAGAAAGGGAAAGATAATGTTGTTGCTGATGCTCTCTCTAGGAAGAACATGTTATTGACACATCTTGATGTTAAAATTCCTGGATTAGAGAGTTTGTGTGATTTATATGCAACCGATCATGATTTTGTTGAACCATATCGTTTGTGTTTGCTTCGAACTGCATGGGATAACTTCCACATCCATGATAGATTTTTGTTTCGAGCTAACAAACTTTGAGTACCAGAATCTTCTGTGCGTTTGCTATTGTTGCAGGAATCACATGCAGGAGGATTGATGGGTCACTTTGGGCGTGAGAATACATTACTCATGCTTGCTGATAATTTTTATTGGCCCAGGATGAGGCGTGATGTGGACAGGTTTGTTCGACGCTGCATTGTATGAAACACATGCAAGTCCAAGATGAAGCCTCACTGTTTGTATACTCCACTATCGGCTCCTACCACACCTTGGGAAGATATTAGTATGGATTTTGTGTTAGGATTGCCACACACTAAATATGGTCATGATAGTATATTTGTGGTAGTGGATATATTTTCTAAGATGGCACATTTTATTGCATGCCATAAGAGCGACGATGCGTCGCATGTTGCTAACCTGTTTTTCAGGGAGATTGTACGCTTGCATGGAGTGCCCAAGACAATTGTTTCTGACAGGGATGTGAAGTTTGTAAGCTACTTCTGGAAGACACTTTGGGGAAAATTGGGGACAAAGTTGATGTTCAGCACTACATGTCATCCCCAAACTGATGGTCAAATAGAGGTGGTCAATAGAACATTGTCACAATTGCTGCGAGCTATGATCAAGAAAAATCTGCGCGAATGGGAGGAGTGTTTGCCACATGTTGAATTTTCTTATAACAGGGTAGTACACACTACTAATCATCTTTGTCCTTTTGAAGTGGTATATGGTTTCAAGCCTATTACACCTCTTGATTTTCTTCCTCTTCTATTGCAGGAACGAGTTCATATGGAGGCATCCAAACGAGGAGATTATGTGAAGAAGATCCATGAGAAGACCCGAGAGGCTATTGAGAAGCAAGGCAAGAATGTTGCTGCTGCGAGGAACCAGTCACGGAAGGAAGTGCTATTTCAGCCTGGAGATATGGTTTGGGTGCATTTGCGCAAGGATAGATTTCCAGGGATGAGGGATTCCAAGTTGAAGCCACGTGGTGCTGTTCCTTACAAGGTATTAGCCAAGATCAATGATAATGCCTACTCGATTGATATTCCCATTGCTGAGTTTGGTGGCGCTATCAACAGTTTCAACGTTGCTGATTTATCACCATATATGGGAGATGACCTTGGAGCGTCGAGGTCGACGCCTTTTGAAGGGGGGGGGGGACGATGAGGACATCCCTACTACCAACACATCTCCAAATCGTCATGAAGAACAAGTTGATTCAACAAAGAAGAAGGATGATGAAATCAGAATTGGACCTATTACAAGAGCTCGTGCAAAGTTGATAGAACAACAGGTGAACTTGCTCTTAATAGATTCTGATATGTCATGTACTAAGAACTTTATACTGCCTAAATCTTTGTATGTTTGCATTATCAGGTATCATGACGAAGACGAGGATCCAGAAGGAGGAGAAGATAAAAGAAGCTCCAACTTTCGGACGTCCGACGCATTTTGGACGTCCGACATCGGAGGCCAGGAGCTACGACGCCTCGATGACTTCAAGTTACAGAAGGGTTCCTATTTTCGGCGGACATCCGACGGGATTCGGACGTCCGACACGACGGACATCCGACATGGAACGGACGTCCGACATGAAGATCTTCGCGACGACCCCCGAGTACAGTACCGGTGTCAAAACAGCCGGAAGTCCGACACGATTCGGACGTCCGACGCATCGGACGTCCGAAACTGCCTGCACGCAGAGATGACGGGCTGCGGCCTTGTATCCGAGTTTGACATGCCCTACCTTATAAATACCGGACCCCCTGCGAGTTTTAGGGTCAGACTATGTTTAGATAAACCCTAGTTCTCGAGAATAGCTACAAGCTTTCATCTTGAATCATATACTTCAATTCGTATCTATATGAAGTGTTGCTACTGCAAGTTTTGTGTGATCTGTTGTTCCACTGGGAATCAGTAGATTGCAAATTACCGTCTCGTGGTCGACGGCTACGTTGCGCAAGTGTGTGAAGTTGTGAATATCCAAAGGGTAGAGAGCTGTCGCATTGGCAACAGGGATCTAGCGAGGAGAGTTCATCGGCTACATACAAGTTATCTATCATCGCCCTCATATTCACCGTTCGCTTACTGAGAAGATCGGGCCACCCCATATCATTAGAGGCTCAAAAGTATAAGTAGTACACAAAAACAAGTAGACCGTTTATCTATCAGCATCTACTCACTAATCATCCACCTTGAGATATCTATCTAGAACATCTCGCTGGTATTAAGTTGCGAGCCCCACCCAAAGTGTAAACCCAAACCAACAGACAACTGCATTAACAAACTTTGCGTAAGGTAAACAATCCTTGCAACCGCGGTTAAAAGCACCGTTGTTTTCTCCCTGGTCGCAACAACACATCCCCTAGTCTCATTTTTCTGTCACTCAAGCTAGACATCGGGGGGCATGAACCCACAATCAAGCATAAATGCTCCCTCTTGGAGGTACTATCTACTATTTGGCCAAAGCAATAAAAATCAACGAAGAAGATGCAAGAATTAATCAAGAACAAAATATAAAAGGAGAACCAAATATATAACTCATCACAATCTGAACATAATCTCATAATCCATGGATCCCAGCAAACACAACATAGCAACAACAGGAAAATTACATTGGTGCCTTGATCATGTAGGGAAGCTCACAAGGGCTAAGAATTGAAGCACAAGATTGGAGAGAATACATCACATAACTACTGGTCATGGACCCATGGTCCAAGGAGGACTACTCACGTCACATACGGTAGGCGCTCATGGTGGTGGACAAGCTCCTGGAGGTCAATCCTCCCTCCGGAAGGGTGCCGGGAAGAGGTTTTCTGGTGCTCCCGACCTCTGGAGCGCGGCTGGGCAGGAACAGAGGTGAAAGTCGCGATGCGGTGTCTCTTTTCAGGGCTTTCTCATCGAGGGGTAAATATAGGCCGAAGGGGGGGGGACCAGGGGGTGGCCCCTCCTCCCAGGGTTCCTTCTGGCGCGCCCAGGAGTGGGGCCGCGCCCCCTGGCCGCCTGGGAGGGGGGTGGACCCCCTCCGGATCTCCTTTGGTCTTCCGAAAGCTTCCGTTGCGCTGATTTTTATATATTTTTCCTGGAATTTTTTGGGCACTGTAAATATGGGTAAAAACTTGCAATTCACAGACATCAGCAGACAGAAACTTGCACTGGGTGCACTGAGTTAGTAGGTTAGTCCAAATATGTGTAAAAAGGTATGAAAGTGTAGCAAAAGATATAGCAATGTCACCCAAATGAGCATGGAACAAAAGACGTATCAACATCCCCAAGCTTAATTCCTGCTCGTCCTCGAGTAGGTAAATGATAACACAGATAATTTCTGTGGTGACATGCTAACACACATATATGAACTTCAATGTAAAGCAAGTAAGGTATGCAATTCAAGTCAAGACAATAACAAAAAAGAGTCTATATTCTAGTATTGAAACTGAGCAAAGTAATAACATCAAGGTGCAAAAGCTCTCGCTGTCCGTGACTCGAATGTCTCCAAATGGTGTTTGCGCGCAAGAAGTGGGAGATGGGTTTAGAAAAATAAAATATACTATATAGTTTAATTGAGAACTCAATCTACAAAAACTTCACACTTGGTCTCCTTCGGAATCTTATTTTGACTAGTCCCCAGACCACTAGTCAGGCACAAGTCAAAATGATCCTCTCCCTTTCGAATTTTTGAGCACTCATGCAATGGATGAGCGCGAGCAAGATATGTTGGCACTTAGGATAGAAAAGAGAAAAATGATGGGGAAGGAAGACAAAAAAGGTGTGAAAAGCTCACATCACTAAGGACAGTCATAGGCGAGAGAAACCCAAGTGATAGATATGATGTGAGGAGTAGGGATTGCCATGCAACGGATGCACATATGAGTTCAGGTAAGCTCTCCAAGGGTACTAGTGGGGGTGCATCCAACTTTCTTGCTCACGAAGACCTAGATCTCTTTTGAGGAGGCTCATCCTTGGAATATGCAAGCCAAGTTCTATAGTGTAAGGATCCCCACATAGTTATGCATGAATGATATGAATATCTCTATGGAGTACAAATATGACTATGGAGTACGAGTGTGGATCTTCCAAAAGGAATAGTAGTGTTGCCGCCTCTCTCTTTTTATTTATTTATTTCTTTTTTTGTATTTTTGTGGCCTCCTTGGATCTTTCTATTTATCTCTCATTTGTCCTCTTTGGGATCTTTTAATTTGTCCTCTTCTAGGATCTTTTATTTTGTCCTCTTTGGATCTTTTCCTAACTTAAGGGCAACACTCTATATTTTACAAGAATATAAAAGAAGATCTTCACACTTTACAAGAAGTACTCAACATAAAGAAAACTGAAAAACTATCATGCTGTATGCAAATGTATGCCTTTTCCAGTGTATCAGGATATGAAATGATACTAGCGCGTCATGTAGCAATGATAAGGGCAAGGCCCAACTAGCATGTGGCTCCTCGATCAAGAAAAAACATGTATGACATGAAGATCAAGTCATGAGATGATGGATGTTGCATGTCAATGTATCTCAGAAAGGCTATGAAAATGCCTTGATAGGTTGGTATGGTGGCTGTTTTGAGGAAGATATAAGGAGGTTTATGATGAAAGAGCGTATCATACCAAGGGTTTGGATGCACCGATGAAGTTTGCACCAACTCTCAAGATGATAAAGGGCAATGCAAGGTACTGAAGAGGCTAGAAAAATATGGAAGGTGGAAGTGCCAAAAATTGAATACTCGCATTAGTAAAAAGTTTTGGACATATGCTCTAGAGGGAAATAATATATATTTAAGCAAGTTCATAACCAGTTTCATACCGTGCTAGAAATGTATCAACGAAACAATGATACATGTGTGGTATAGAAATCCCCAGTGTTCCTAGTTAGCCTCTATTTGTATAACTAGTTCATAGTCAACATGATGGTCGTGGTTTCGCGATCATGTACAATTAAGTCTTTTGACTGTGAGGTCACCTCACTTCATGAGTGACGTGATGAACATTACCCAACGTAAGCATTACAGCATGATCAAACTTATGAAGGTTCAGTGTTGTAATTATAGAACGTAGTAGACTGTTCCTTTGACCGTGAGTACTTGCATAATTGATGTCTTCTTGGATGCTTTGACTTACATCCCACAGCCTGACTGAAATATGCGGTCCATAACGGTTGTATCTTGGGTATTCCGTTGAGATATGTTGAGGAGTATTGTTACAAGAGCGAGATTTGTCAATCCATGTGATGGATAGATACTCAGGGCCCACTCGGTGAGATTCCATCCATAAAGCTGCGCAGCGTGTGACTAGGTCATGGGGATGAATATCACGGGAACGAGTGAATAAGGATATGTCATAACGAGGTTGAACCAGACATAGGTGTCATTGATCGAATCTCGGAACAATCCAGTATCGCTGACAAAGGGAATGCTATACGACGTAAGGTCCAATCGGTATTGATATCCGGAATGCACAGGGGTCATTATGGGCATCCAGGTCCCGCTGATGATCATTGACCGTAGCCTCATATCAGTCATGACTGGAGTGTTCTCGGACCGTAGGGTAACACACTTAAGGGCTCGATGAAATCGGAGACATTTTCGGAACTATCGGAGTTACCGGAGAATAAAGGAAGCAGCACCGGAAAAGTTCCGTGTTGACCCGAAGGAGTTTCGGAGTGAGCCGGAAGGTGTTCCGGATCACCGGGAGAAGGAATAATATTTTTTAGTTATTAATTAATTGTATTAATAATTAAAAACATTTTATTTTAATTAAAAAAGTGTAATGGGCCTATTTGGAGAAAAAGGCCCATTAGGGGAAATAAAAGGGAAAAAGAAAAAGGGAAGGGGGGGCATAGGGCCCATGAGGGTGGCGCCACCTCTCCCCCCTTGGCCGGTGCCCTCCCCCTAGCAAGGGACTTTAGTCCCACCTTGCTAGGGGAGAGGGGTTGACTCCCTCCCCTCTGCCTATATATAGATGGGCAGGGTGCACATATTTAATATACAGAATTTCGTGAGAAATTCATAATTACTCCTAATCGAGATCAGTTTTCTCCGGTCTTCTGCCCTTCCTCGTCTCTTCCACGGTGGGCCCCCCTTGTTTGGGGCCTATAGTGGGATTGATGCATCTCTGCTACACGGAGGCCGTCGTGTTGCCGAAACTCCGGTTCTGGAGGTCTACTTCCGCCACCTTCACTAGATCGGAGATCGAGGTCCCCATCGAGTCTCGTACGTGTGAGTACTACGAGGTGCTACATGTGTGGCACTACACCCATCCGGGTGCTAACACAGCCAGGGGGCTGTGAACCTTGATCGACCACATCAACCACGTTTGCGGGAACGTGTTCCCGCGCAACGGACTACACCCCGAGGTATGGTATTCCGTACTCCTTTCTGTTACGGTAATACAACTAGCTAGATCTTGGGTTATGGGAAACACTAGTTTGGATTTTTTGTGTGTTTTCCACTGTGAACCCCAACAGTAGTATCATGAGCTAGGTCTATGCTTAGTATTACTGTAGGATAGAAACCATCGGGGATGTGGGCGTTGATTGTATAATTGTTACCCTCCCACGTGTACTTGTTCACATCTGGGAAATTGTTTGATGAAGCAGCCCCCGACCGACCTTACGCGTACTCTTATGCGAGACTGGTTCCACGCTTGACATGCGGCTTGTACCGTATAAAGTTGCTCTGGGGGTGTCTGTCTCTCTACTTCAGCGGATTTGGCATTTGCAACGGAGGGCTCCGTACAGGGTGTAATAGAGACAATCATATAGTCAGCGTTGTGGTTGACTCGCAGGTTAAAACCTGTTTAACCATGAAAGCCCTAGCATCCACGTAAAACTTGCAATATACAACTAGATCGTCTAAACTTTGTATTGCTAAGTGGGGGCTATCGTTTGTTTTGATTGTGATGTAGTGATATCTTTGCTATGTGTTACTAGAAAGTAGTAAACGTCATCATGATAAAACAAACTCAAACGTCCCGCTGATGTAGTGATAGCTTAGTTGAGTGTTTTTCATCTCGCGAGACAAAGTTATTCATGTAATGAGACAAGTCAGTTGTTCTGGTTAAATGAATAAAGTGTGCTTATACTTTGATTATGTCTTGATTTATATTATGATATAAAGCATTTATAATACTGCTATTATTGGCAAGTGATATTCAATGTTTAATGATAAAGTTGTCTTGAATACAACAAGTCAAAGGTCATGATTCGATTCAATTGCATAAGGTGATTTCATAACTAATGAAGTCATTCAATATATGATCTATTAACTTATGCATTTATCGGATGAAAGTCATAACTTGATCGCATGAGATGGATTAGATACATGATCTATGAACCTCTGCATTAAATATGACCATGACAAAGTTCTAGCAAGTAGAACTTGTGCCAATAAATATACATAAATGATGTACTAAATGGGCACGTGTGTTATAATTAAATACTTCATATGATTAATTGAAATTTGTATTCAATTGAGATCATAAAACTGAGATTCAGGAATCACAGTGTGAAGTAGAATATAAGGATACAAATCACTACGCTATGATCTAAGTGATAAGTATTAAAATTGACATAATGGGAGACTTGTGGAAATTGTACCACAAATTACGATGGAAGTTGAAAGTGACATACTATTTAAACCATTCTTAGTCATACTAAACTGTAGTGTGGTCTAAACATTCTTTCCCCTTGCACTAAAACTATTATCGAACAGGGTTGTTTAACTCATTAAGTTAAAAACACCCACTTCATGAATTAGGAAACCATCCTGAATCTAATGAGACAAGATAGCTCCATAAATGATGGTGTTAGAAAGTTTCAAAAGAAAGAATTTCTTTGTGTTAAAACTACAAGCAATTCAAATTACACATTCCCCTTGAATAGCAAAACTTGTATTGCTTAATTGGTAGTGTAAGAAGTAGTTTCTCTACACGGATCCAATGGGAGATAGTGGAAACGTTGACCGGGGTACTGAACCTTGCCTTCAGAATGTAAGAGTATTGCAACGGATGCATGTTCCACAGTAAAAACACTGTAAAAGAAAGAATATTCCATAGTTGATGATCTTGGTATATGAGTTGAAGCCTTAGTTGAATTTAGAAGGTTGTCATGAATACGTTCTGTACAGAACAATAATCATGAGTCTTCTTAATGAAACAAAAGGAATAAACTGCTTGAAACGCAAAGGAATGATAGTATCCTAGAACACGAGGAGAAATGAAATAATATTGAGTTACATAAAGGATGGCTCACGTCCTGTGAAATAAATCGGTCATTTCATATTTTCGATAAACTGGAAAGTTATTGAGAATAATGCAACGGACATAAGGAATTATTTGGCTCATAAAACTGTTATGACCAAAGTTCAATATTGATTGACTACGGAAATGTAGGAATGCTTTAATCAATAAAATATTTCATTTACACTACAATTAGGCCATAGCCTGGAATTGTATCTCGTTCAAACTTAGGATTTGAAAGTGAATTGCAATAGGCATGACGAACGTTTATTTCGTTAAAAGGATGGACTATAGTACCTCAAGACAGGAACCATCGATCTTGATTTGATCAAGTGATTTTGTAATGACTAAAATATTGAGTGGGCCTGTAGTTTCATGAAACTGAGTGGGAGCTTTGAAGACTTCCAAGAAACTTGGAATGCAGAGGGAATTTTCTGAGTGGAAGCTTTGAGAGAATTATTGTTATGTAAGACATAAGAATAAAGACGTTAACTTGATGAAAGCTAGACCACAAATATATGAGTATATGATAGATATATTTGAGTGGGAGCATGATCATTATCTCAAACATGTATGCATTGATTTGTGTGAAGAATGATCTCATAAATATATATATGGACATGCATTGATTTGTGTATATGGAGAATCGTCTCATATACAGATGTGCATTATGATATATATATATATATATATAGAGAGAGAGAGAGAGAGAGAGAGCATAAGGCAGATAAAATAGCAAGATTACAAGAAACTTCTTTGATGTGAAGTACTAACACGTTACTCGGTGAAACCTATAATGATAGATTAAGCTACGTATAATGAACCAAAGTAAAGGTTGGAATAATCTCTAGACAAGAAAGATGTTCTTGTGGCTAGAAATTGTATAAAGGATGAGAATCCAAATATCACAAGCAATGTCTTGATGGAAGAATAGAGATGCATCATGTAATTGGACATGTGATTTTATATGTGCTTTGACATATGATTCTACCATAAAACATGTGTTGTGAATCCAACAACAGAATGAATCAAAAGTTCTTGAAAGAAGAATAGACTCCGATGTGCTTTATGAGTAAATCACAAAATCTAAAATAAAGTCCATGCATTCAGTATAGGAGGAATACTGAGGACTATGCTCTAGAATATAGAAAGGATAGTAGACTTGAATGTAATGCAAGATTACAATTGCAAGCCATATTATGGGTCTATATAGAATTAGAGACATCACCGAAGATATGAAAGAAATGTGAGCAAGATTCACGACACTACAAACATAATACTACTTAAAGAAAGTAGACATATGTATAAAAGTTTAGTGTAAGAAGTTTGGACTTCTGGCTGAGTGTATTTCCCAGTATATATGACTCTGGATAAGTCTTTTGAAGACTGAACCAAAAGATCATTGGAGGATACTGTGAAATAATAGTCTCACTCTCCCACGAAACTTATATCCAAACATTATATGATAATGTCAGAACCCTCTGTTAGGTAATGTGCTAGGGTTAGCAAGTCTCTTGCATCATGTTAAAATTTCAAAAGAAATCTTTGAAATCAAAATCAAAAGAAAAATGGGAGAAGAAACCCCCAGTTGAATTAATTCAAAAGGCCAGATAAAAATCTTCTCCAAAAATTCATGTTAGAATTTTGAAAAGTCTTATAAATGAGTGTGATCACATATCAAGTGATGTGGGACCCATCCCATACTCATGGATTTTTCAAATATTCAAACAGTGCCTTGGAATTAATCAAAAATCCCTATTTGAGTTAAGATTCAAATTATTTGAATTTTAAAAATGTTGAAACTTTATAAGTGGCTAGTCTATATTATTATGAGGCCATATAAAAAATTTCAGCGTTTAATAAAATGCCTAGCTATTTATTTTAGCACAGCAAGACAAATGTCAGAAAAGAAAAACAGAAAAAGAAGAAGAAAAACTTACCTGGCGCCCAGGCGAGAGCAGTCCATCCGGCCCACCCGGCCCAGAGGGGCAGCAGGGTCTTCTTCCCCGGCCCGCGCCTCCAAGCTGCTCGGTGGAATGCCACCGAGCCAGCCGTGGACGACACGTCACCATCGAGCACTTTCCAGGCCTCCCCGTGCCCCCTTCTCGCGCCTGGAGACGTCTCTCTCCCGACCCGATCCATTCCCCCCCTCCAGAGCTTCCTCCTCCTCCTCCCGTGCTCGATTTCGTCGCCGCCCGAAGCTTCACCGGAGTGCACCACCGTGGACGACGTGGCCACCGTGCCCTAGAGCTCCTACCAGCAAGTCCACCGTGTTCCTCGTCCTCGACTTCGTCTTCACGCAGAAGCTGGAGCCCTAATTCCTCCCCGAGCCGACGCCATCGTCTTCAAGCTCTCGCTCGACCCACGAGCTCGCCGCCGTTGATTCGCCGCCGTTGAAGCCTCTCCGAGCTTACTGTTGCTTCCGTTCGATTCGCGGTGAGCTACTGAGCGTTTCCCCCAAGCTTCCAGCACCCCGCAACCCCTCTAGCCGTTTTCGCCATGGTTGCCGAAGCACGTCGCCGCCATGGACGACGATGAGGTCGCCCCTCTGCCCCATCATCTCGTCCAGCGCGCGCGTTTGACTCCCAGTGGCTCTAGCATTCGAACCCGACCGTCCCAGCCTCAAGACGTGGCCTCTAGCCCCACTCCCGAACTCGCCGGTTCTCTGCCGCCGCCTTTGCTCGTCGCCGACGTCATTCCGGTGAGCCCCCGTGCTGCTCGTCTGTCCCAGATGAAGCACGCGTGCCTGGGCTCCCGTTTGGTGGTCGCGGCATGCCAAATGGTGGCCGGGAGCACCCTCCCCGTGCAACGCCACCGCGTCTGTGACGCCGGTGTTTAGCCGCCGGCAGGCCCGCCGACGTGGCCATGGTTAGGGCTTAACCCCACCCGGGTTAAGTGACCCTAGGTCACTGACAATGGGCCCCAGTGGCTTAATTAAGCCACTGGTTATTTTAAACAACCGGATTAAATTAACCCAACCACTGACAGGCCGACGCCACACGTCAGACCCCCCCTGACGTCACCCTTGTGCAAGCCTGACGCAATAAATGAATTTCCAGAAATTGAAATGAATTAAAGAAATTCCAGAAAATCCAGAAAATAGCTCAAACTTTGGAAATTCATAGAAAATTCATATCAACTCCAAATTGGACAAATAATATATGAACAATGATCAGGAGAAAATAAGCTATCCAAATATCCAACTTTCAACTTTGTTTGAGTTGATTTTAAATTGGGATCAGTAGCATTTGCTATTTGATTTAAATGGAATTAAATCAAATTCAATTCAAAAGTTTTTGCAACTTGAACCATGGAAACATGCTACATTTCACTTACACATCAGAGGCATATCATACACATTTCAAAATGTTTCAAATTGATCAATCAATGTCACATGTAACTTGGCTAAGTTTGAATTCAAATTGGAGTTTGAATTTGCAATTCAATTTGCAATATACTCCATTTAAATGGAATTGCCTCACACATCAAAGCATATACATCAAGTTTCAACCTTCCATCATGTGATTGTGCATTGTATTTACTTTGCTACCTTGTTTGTTGTTTGTCTAGTAGAGGTGGAACCGGAACAGGAGGCTGCCCCCTTCGTTGAAGACCCCGAACCCGAACCTCGTCAGCAAGGCAAGCAAACCCCCATTGATCATGTCGATAAAATCCCACTTCCCTCTCATGTCTCGCTTATGCATTGTATAGGATGATTACCATGCTACGTTTCTACCGCATAGATGAACCCATTCCTTTGCATGACCTATCATTTGTCACAGTAGTAGGCAAAACCACAATCCTAGCAAATGTAGGAGTTGATTGATATCATGTGGCCCCTGCAATTGTTACTGCTTATTGCATGCTTAGAATGATACCATGTTGATACTGTTATGTGAGTCGGGATGGTAGTGATCATGATGATGATGGTAGAAAAGTGTTGGTGAATCTACCCTAATACAAGGTGAACGATGAGAGGCTGTGTAGGAGTACACGGTGGGTTGTCTCGTTGAACACCGCCCTAAGTCCGAGTTCTTGTGTGGTGATCCAAGATGAAGAGTACAACCACACATTGGGCTCACTGACCCCTCTCAGCTTACTAACTCATCCCTTTCGATGTCCAGATGTCGCAATAGTTCGGAGTTCTGGTAGGTCTGTGGCCTGGATGCTAAGTGAGAGAACGTCTCATCCGAGACCGGCATATGCACCACGCACACATCACTTGGGTCCACTTCGGTAAACCGGCCGGGTTCACGATAGTGGTAGCCAACCCTAGTAGGCGGCTTTCTCAGAGTAGATCGGCTATGAGGTAACAGTTGTGGTGAGCATCCTCGCTGGCACCCCTTGATAAGTGTGAGTGCTATGGCGTGCTTTCTCGTGAGGAAGTCGAGGAAGGTACCATAGTGGTGTAATTGGTTGGAGAAAGTAGTGGACTCGTGTACGCTTCTTACCTCAAAGTCTGGTACTCGTAGTTCAGGATTAGCCAAGTCAAAGATGGCACTTCTGCAAGTGAAACCCCACCTCCCTTTACCTTGATAAATATGCATGAGTAGTATAGCTCCTATGTAAGTCTTGCTGAGTACGACTTTGTACTCACGTTTGCTTAATCTATGTTTTAGATGAAACCACTGACCCCGAAGGTGGCTTCTTCATCGAGCTGGACGACTGAAGATCAAGCTAGTCTAGTCCCAGTTAGACGACTGGTTCCCTCGTGGAGGGCTTGTGTTTAAATATGGCTTCTTAAGCCATTTGTTAAACTTGTCTGTACTCAGACATAATTTGCTTCCGCTTGTGTTGTAATGTTGGATCACATGTTTGTGATCTCTGTGTGCACTCTATAAGAGTTATCAATAAAAATGTATACTTTGTAGAGAATTGCAATGATACCTACTGTTCATACAAGGCATGTGTGCTGCGTGTATGTTTATAACATGCATGTCTTTGTATGGGTTTTCGAGACCTTAGTTGTGATCTGGCTGGCGGTCTTTCATACACCAAGTGGCCCTTAGATGTGCGCAGCTTGGGGCATCGTGATGCGATTGCTCGAGACTCCGTCTCGTGCACGCTTTGTGGTATGATCGAGCCCGCCCTAGACCCCGACTAAGTGATCGGGCTGGAGTAAGTCTATGTAAGAGTTATGAGATAGTCGATAGTATGGTTGAGGCGACTTGTCTTTGAATATGGGAGGTCATCACCCATATCATTAGACTTGTGTGCGGACGATGAGGACCCATCTCAGTTGATCATCCGGCCTGGATGGGATACCCCTCACATACGATGCTTTCCGAGAACGTTCTGTGCTTGGCCTTGTCTGCTTAGATAAGTGGGTACGGTTCTCGGCTCTCCATATGACTATGTCTTAGCTAGACTTGCATACGCTAACCCCGGGTCCCGACAGACTTGGTATCAGAGCAGGACTGACTGTAGGACTAGCAGCCTTGGCCGAAGTCGAGTCTAGCTTGCTATAGTTATATAGTTACTCTGGGTATATAAGGGAACAATGTAAGGCTTTTTTTTTCTCCTTACCCCTTCGTTCTGAGTTCTGAGTCACCCTCATCTTATTCTACGGGAAGATAGGACTAGGCTCTCCTCTGTCTGATTAGAACATCTCGTTGTTTGCTTCCTTGTAGCCGTAGGAAAGTTGTGATCGGTTTGTTAGAGTGGTTATGCTTCCTGATTTCTTACATCGTATGTAAGTGTTGTTTCCATGTTGTAAGAAATTGTCTTGTTGTTGCAATTACAGCCGTTATGCTGTCCGAGTCATTCCAAGTTTATCTCATAATCTGATGCATTTGCAAACTCCTTCTTTCTGTTTCAGATGGCAGATATTCCCCCTCGGCAGATTGTTCGTTTGACCAGGTACCTCGGTGTGCGTGGCCATTCCGCCACGTTGATCGAGATGATGTCCTATGTGGGATATCGATGGTATCCTGAGTACACCGTTGAAGAGCAGTTCCATGACTTCAACCAGACCCAGTTCCACTGCATTGTCAGGATCTACCCGCACCACCTTGGAGTCACTCAGCCTATCCACTTTGGACATGGCATTGGCATTACCGAGAACATGGCTGTGCAGGATGCTGCATACTCATGTATTACACTGCTGAGAGAGGAGCACACTATGCTGAGAGAGACCTCATTCCGCTATATCCCTGCTGCACTTCCAGGAGAAGAGGGATATTACACCGGACTCTACTCAGATCACTCTGCAGAAGATCCAGTACTTCAGATGACTTCTAGGTTTGCTAGTGATCGAGATCGTGATGCACGCGCTCTCCGTTTTGAGTTTCACGCCACTCGTGTTCGTCTGTATCGAGCACTGAACCTTTTGGCACCCTTCGTGAGCGTTGGATCAGTTGAGTATGATGCTATCTTTTGTTGAATTGTCCACCCCCATGATTATTCAAACTCCAGGGTCAAGATGGCAAACTAATAGAGTAAGCCACGGTAATCAAATTGCAATTGAGGGTTTAGTATTCCTTGCTTCACTCATAGCCCTCAAGTCTTCATATATTGATGTCATCCTTGGCATGGATTGGCTATCAAGACAGAATGCCTACCTGGATTGCAAAGGCAAATCCGTGAAACTCACCCACCCTTCAGACAAGACCGTCATCTATACCTCACCCAGAACAAGTAACCAAGTGCATTCTTTGAATGTACTTCCCCTTCCCGAACTTGAAGATATTCCGGTGGTTCGTGACTTCCCGGATGTCTTTCCTGAAGAGCTGCCGGGCATGCCACCAGACAGATGTGTAGAGTTTATAGTGGATCTTGCCCCAGGAACTGCACCAATTTCTAGACGCCCATACAAAATGGCCCCACGTGAGTTAGCTGAGCTTAAAACCCAACTGGAAGCTTTGTTGGAAAAAGGCTTCATCCGCCCTAGCTCATCGCCATGGGGTTGCCCTGTTCTGTTCGTAACGAAGAAAGATGGAACAGAAAGGATGTGCGTAGACTATCGCCCGCTAAATTTAGCGACGATAAAGAACAAGTACCCATTGCCCAGGATCAATGATCTTTATGATCAACTTGCAGGATCCTCTGTCTTCTCCAAGATGGATTTGAGATTAGGTTATCATCAAATCAAAATCCGAAACGAGGACATTCCCAAAACGGCTTTTACTACTCGTTATGGTCTTTACGAGTACACCGTCATGTCCTTTGGTTTAACCAATGCCCCCGCCACTTTCTCACGCATGATGAATTCGATCTTCATGGAGTACTTAGATAAATTTGTTGTGGTTTATCTCGATGACATTCTCATCTACTCGAAGAACGAAGAAGAACATGCCGAACACCTAAGGCTGGTATTGATGAAACATAGAGAGCATCGCCTGTATGCTAAATTCTCCAAGTGTGAATTTTGGCTACCAGAAGTGACCTACTTAGGCCACATGATTTCTGCAAAAGGCATTGCTGTGAATCCCGAGAGAGTTCAGGCCGTCCTTGAATGGACTCCACCAGAATCGGTTAAGCAAGTTAGGAGTTTTCTTGGCCTAGCCAGCTATTTCCGTTGCTTCGTCGAGAACTTTTCTAAAGTTGCAAAGCCTCTAACTGAACTCCTCAAGAAAGATAAGAAATTCCTATGGACTCCCAAGTGCGAGGAAAGCTTTCAAGAGCTAAAAAGAAGGTTGACTTCTGCACCCGTACTTGCACCTCCAGACACTAAAAAGGATTTCGAGATCTATTGTGACGCATCACGGCAAGGGTTAGGATGCATACTTCTGCAAGATCGACATGTGGTAGCTTATGCTTCACGCCAGTTGCAGCCACATGAAGAGAACTATCCTACCCATGACCTTGAACTCGCTGCCGTAGTTCATGCCCTAACAACTTGGCGACATTACCTCCTTGGTAACCGTTGCGAGATCTATTCCGACCACCAAAGCCTCAAATACATTTTCACCCAGCCAGATCTTAATCTCAGGCAAAGACGCTGGATTGAGTTGATAAAAGATTACGACATAGTAATTTCTTACACCCCAGGCAAAGCCAATGTCATGGCTGATGCACTAAGTCATAAGTCGTATTGTAACAACCTCATGTTACAACAGTATCAACCACTTCTTCATGAGGAATTTTGCAAGCTCAATCTTGAGATTGTTCCTCATGGCTATCTTTCTACCTTGGTGGCGAAACCAACTCTTGAGGATCAAATCATAGTTTCCCAAAGGCGTGCACGAGGTGTTCGCCGGATCAAGGAGAACATTGCTAGCGGAGTTGCTAAATGTTTCTCCACAGATAGCAAGGGAACGGTATTCTTTGAAAATCGTTTGGTAGTACCTAAGAATAGGGAACTAAGGCAACTCATCCTCAAAGAAGCCCATGACACACCCCTCTCGATTCATCCCGGTAGCACAAAAATGTACCGAGATCTACGCCAGAGATTTTGGTGGACTAGGATGAAGAGAGACATTGCTCAGTTTGTTGCCAAATGTGATGTTTGTCGTCGCATTAAGGCAGAACATCAAATACCTGCTGGTACACTTAAACCTTTGTCTGTTCCATAGTGGAAATGGGACAAAGTCGGTATGGACTTCGTCACCGGCTTTCCAAGAACCCAGAAAGGAAACAATTCCATCTTCGTTGTCATAGATAGGCTTTCCAAATATGCTCACTTCCTTCCGGTTCGCGAGTCTATAACTGCTAGCCAGTTAGCGGACTTGTACGTCTCTAGAATTGTATCCCTTCACGATGTTCCTTTGGAAATCAATTCTGATCGCGGTAGCCTTTTCACCTCTAGATTTTGGGGAAGCTTTCAGAATGCTATGGGAACTCATCTCTCCTTTAGTACAACTTTCCATCCTCAGTCTAGCAGTCAAGTCGAAAGGGTTAACCAAATTCTTGAAGACATGCTCAGAGCTTGTGTTATCTCATTCGGAAAGAATTGGGAGAAGTCTCTGCCATTCGCCGAATTTGCTTATAACAATAGTTTTCAATCTAGTCTGAACATGGCTCCTTTTGAACTCCTTTATGGAAGACGATGTCGAACACCTTTAAACTGGTCAGAAACCGGTGAGAGACAATTCTTTGGACCGGATATGATCAAGGAAGCAGAAGAGAAAGTTCGCATTGTTCGTGATCAATTGAAAGAAGCCCAGTCTCATCAAAAAAGCTACTATGATCGTCATCATAGGCAAGAGAGCTACAATCTGGATGAGAAGGCTTACCTTCGGGTTACTCCTCTGAAGGGAACCCAACATTTCGGTATCAAAGGCAAGTTGGCCCCACGTTACATCGGACCTTTCCGCATTCTGGCTAAACGTGGAGAAGTTGCCTACCAACTTGAACTACCCCCGCACCTTTCCCGAGTACATGATGTATTCCATGTGTCCCAACTCAGGCGTTGCTTCAAGGACCCCATCCGCGAAGTCAACCATGAAACGCTTGATCTCCAAGATGACCTTTCTTATCGAGAATACCCCGTTCGTATTCTTGATTCCGCAGAGCGTGTCACTCGTCGTCAGAAGATTAGGTTTCTGAAAGTGCAATGGTCACACCACTCTGAGAGAGAAGCTACGTGGGAAAGAGAAGACCGTATCAGTGCCGAGTATCCCTCCTTCCTCCCGCAGACTTCTGAATCTCGGGACGAGATTCTGTTGAGTGGGGGCGAGTTGTCAGAACCCTCTGTTAGGTAATGTGCTAGGGTTAGCAAGTCTCTTGCATCATGTTAAAATTTCAAAAGAAATCTTTGAAATCCAAATCAAAAGCAAAATGGGAGAAGAAACCCCCCCAGTTGAATTAATTCAAAAGGCCAGATAAAAATCTTCTCCAAAAATTCATGTTAGAATTTTGAAAAGTCTTATAAATGAGTGTGATCACATATCAAGTGATGTGGGACCCATCCCATACTCATGGATTTTTCAAATATTCAAACAGTGCCTTGGAATTAATCAAAAATCCCTATTTGAGTTAAGATTCAAATTATTTGAATTTTAAAAATGTTGAAACTTTATAAGTGGCTAGTCTATATTATTATGAGGCCATATAAAAAATTTCAGCATTTAATAAAATGCCTAGCTATTTATTTTAGCACAGCAAGACAAATGTCAGAAAAGAAAAACAGAAAAAGAAGAAGAAAAACTTACCTGGCGCCCAGGCGAGAGCAGCCCATCCGGCCCACCCGGCCCAGAGGGGCAGCAGGGTCTTCTTCCCCGCCCCGCGCCTCCAAGCTGCTCGGTGGAATGCCATCGAGCCAGCCGTGGATGACACGTCGCCGCCGAGCACCTTCCAGGCCTCCCCGTGCCCCCTTCTCGCGCCTGGAGACGTCTCTCCCCCTTCCCGATCCATTCCCCCCTCCAGAGCTTCCTCCTCCTCCTCCCGTGCTCGATTTCGTCGCCGCCCGAAGCTTCACCGGAGCGCACCACCGTGGACGACGTGGCCACCGTGCCCTAGAGCTCCAACCAGCAAGTCTACCGTGTTCCTCGTCCTCGACTTCGTCTTCACGCAGAAGCTGGAGCCCTAATTCCTGCCTGAGCCGACGCCATCGTCTTCAACCTCTCGCTGGACCCGTGAGCTCGCCGCCGTCGATTCGCCGCCGTTGAAGCCTGCCCGAGCTTACTGTTGCTTCCGTTCGATTCGCGGTGAGCTACTGAGCGTTTCCCCCAAGCTTCCAGCACCCCGCAACCCCTCTAGCCGTTTTCGCCATGGTTGCCGAAGCACGTCGCCGCCATGGACGACGATGAGGTCGCCGATGTGCCCCATCATCTCGTCCAGCGAGCGCGTTTGACTCCCAGTGGCTCTAGCATTCGAACGCGACCGTCCCAGCCTCAAGACGTGGCCTCTAGCCCCACTCCCGACCTCGCCGGTTCTCTGCCGCCGCCTTTGCTCGTCGGGGACGTCATTCCGGTGAGCCCCCGTGCTGCTCGTCTGTCCCAGATGAAGCGCGCGTGCCTGGGCTCCCGTTTGGTGGTCGCGGCATGCCAAATGGTGGCCGAGAGCACCCTCCCCGTGCAGCGCCGCCGCGTCTGTGACGCCGGCGTTTAGCCGCCGGCAGGCCCGCCGACGTGGCCATGGTTAGGGCTTAACCCCACCCGGGTTAAGTGACCCTAGGTCACTGACAATGGGCCCAGTGGCTTAATTAAGCCACTGGTTATTTTAAACAGCCGGATTAAATTAACCCAGCCACTGACAGGCCGACCCCACACGTCAGACCCCCCCTGACGCCACCCTTGCGGAAGCCTGACGCAATAAATGAATTTCCAGAAATTGAAATGAATTAAAGAAATTCCAGAAAATCCAGAAAATAGCTCAAACTTTGGAAATTCATAGAAAATTCATATCAACTCCAAATTGGACAAATAATATATGAAAAATGATCAGGAGAAATTAAGCTATCCAAATATCCAACTTTCAACTTTGTTTGAGTTGAATTTAAATTGGTATCAGTAGCATTTGCTATTTGATTTAAATGGAATTAAATCAAATTCAATTCAAAAGTTTTTGCAACTTGAACCATGGAAACATGCTACATTTCACTTACACATCAGAGGCATATCATACACATTTCAAAATGTTTCAAATTGATCAATCAATGTCACATGTAACTTGGCTAAGTTTGAATTCAAATTGGAGTTTGAATTTGCAATTCAATTTGCAATATACTCCATTTAAATGGAATTGCCTCACACATCAAAGCATATACATCAAGTTTCAACCTTTCATCATGTGATTGTGCATTGTATTTACTTTGCTACCTTGTTTGTTGTTTGTCGAGTAGAGGTGGAACCGGAACAGGAGGCTGCCCCCTTCGTTGAAGACCCCGAACCCGAACCTCGTCAGCAAGGCAAGCAAACCCCCATTGATCATGTCGATAAAATCCCACTTCCCTCTCATGTCTCGCTTATGCATTGTATAGGATGATTACCATGCTACGTTTCTACCGCATAGATGAACCCATTCCTTTGCATGACCTATCATTTGTCACAGTAGTAGGCATAACCACAATCCTAGCAAATGTAGGAGTTGATTGATATCATGTGGCCCCTGCAATTGTTACTGCTTATTGCATGCTTAGAAAGATACCATGTTGATACTGTTATGTGAGTCGGGATGGTAGTGATCATGATGATGATGGTAGAAAAGTGTTGGTGAATCTACCCTAATACAAGGTGAACGATGAGAGGCTGTGTAGGAGTACACGGTGGGTTGTCTCGTTGAACACCGCCCTAAGTCCGAGTTCTTGTGTGGTGATCCAAGATGAAGAGTACAACCACACATTGGGCTCACTGACCCCTCTCAGCTTACTAACTCATCCCTTTCGATGTCCAGATGTCGCAATAGTTCGGAGTTCTGGTAGGTCTGTGGCCTGGATGCTAAGTGAGAGAACGGCTCATCCGAGACCGGCTTATGCACCACGCACACATCACTTGGGTCCACTTCGGTAAACCGGCCGGGTTCACGATAGTGGTAGCCAACCCAAGTAGGTGGCTTTCTCGGACTAGATCGGCTATGAGGTAACAGTTGTGGTGAGAATCCTCGCTGGCACCCCTTGAATGGTGTCGAGATCAAAGGCGGTAAATGATGATCATGTGTGTGTAGCGGTACACCCCTGCAGGGTTAACAAAACTATTCGAATAGCCCCGTCCGCGGTTATGGACTGCTTGGAAAGCTTAGCTTGATTATTAGACAACTTGAACTGGATACTTCTAAAACACACCAAGATAAGTGTGAGTGCTATGGCGTGCTTTCTCGTGAGGAAGTCGAGGAAGGCACCATAGTGGTGTAATTGGTTGGAGAAAGTAGTGGACTCGTGTACGCTTCTTACCTCAAAGTCTGGTACTCGTAGTTCAGGATTAGCCAAGTCAAAGCTGGCACTTCTGCAAGTGAAACCCCACCTCCCTTTACCTTGATACATATGCATGAGTAGTATAGCTCCTATGTAAGTCTTGCTGAGTACGACTTTGTACTCACGTTTGCTTAATCTATGTTTTAGATGAAACCACTGACCCCGAAGGTGGCTTCTTCATCGAGCTGGATGACTGAAGATCAAGCTAGTCTAGTCCCAGTCAGACGACTGGTTCCCTCGTGGAGGGTTTTTTTTAAATAAGGCTTCTTAAGCCATTTGTTAAACTTGTCTGTACTCAGACATAATTTGCTTCCGCTTGTGTTGTAATGTTGGATCACATGTTTGTGATCTCTGTGTGCACTCTATAAGAGTTATCAATAAAAATGTATACTTTGTAGAGAATTGCAATGATACCTACTGTTCATACAAGGCATGTGTGCTGCGTGTATGTTTATAACATGCATGTCTTTGTATGGGTTTTCGAGACCTTAGTTGTGATCTGGCTGGCGGTTTTTCATACACCAAGTGGCCCTTAGATGTGCGCAGCTTGGGGCATCGCGATGCGATTGCTCGAGACTCCGTCTCGTGCACACTTTGTGGTATGATCGAGCCCGCCCTAGACCCCGACTAAGTGATCGGGCTGGAGTAAGTCTATGTAAGAGTTATGAGATAGTCGATAGTATGGTTGAGGCGACTTGTCTTTGAATATGGGAGGTCATCACCCATATCATTAGACTTTTGTGCGGACGATGAGGACCCATTCAGTTGATCATCCGGCCTGGATGGGATACCCCTCACGTACGATGCTTTCCGAGAACGTTCTGTGCTTGGCCTTGTCTGCTTAGACAAGTGGGTACGGTTCTCGGCTCTCCATATGACTATGTCTTAGATGGACTTGCATACGCTAACCCCGGGTCCCGACAGATAATGAGTGGCATGCCAAACCAGTTGACCAATCCAGTTGCAAAGGAAACATACGAATCTGAATTGGTGCAGTTCGTTGACGAAACCTCTTCCATGAGCAAGCATGATCAATGAACACTTATGCAATAAGATGATTATGATCGGGAAAATGCGGCTAGATTATTAGCACTCTAGTGCAAGTGGGAGACTGTTGGATATATGCTCTAGAGGCAAAAAATATATAAGCAAGTTCATAACCATTTTCATACCGTGCTAGAACTGTATCAGTGAAACAATGATACAGATGTGGTATAGAAACCACCAGTGTTCCTAGTTAGCCTCTATTTCAATAACTAGTTCATGGCCAACATGATGGTCGTGGTTTCGCGATCATGGACAATTAAGTCTCTTGACTGTGAGGTCACCTCACTTGATGAGTGACGTGATGAAAATTACCCAACGTAAGCATTACATCATGATCAAACTTATGAAGGTTCCGTGTTGTAATTACAGAACGTAGTAGACCGTTTCTTTGACCGTGAGTACTTGCATAATTGCTGTCTTCTTGGATGCTTTGACTTACATGCCACCGGCTAACTGAAATATGCGGGCCATAACGGTTGTATCTTGGGTATTCCATTGAGATATGTTCAGGATTATTATTACAAGAGTGGGATTTGTCAATCCATGTGATGGATAGATACTCAAGGCCCACTCGGTGAGAATCAATCCATAAAGTTGCGCAGCGTGTGACTAGGTCACCGGGATGAATATCATGGGAAAAAGTGAATAATGGTATGTCATAACGAGGTTGAAACAGACATAGGATGTTATTGATCGAATCTCTAAAAAATCCAGTATCGCTGAAAAATGGAATGCTATACGACGTAAGGTCCAATCGGTATTGGTATCCGGAATGCACAGGGGTCATTATGGGCATCCAGGTCCCGCTGATGATCATTGACCCTAGCCTCATCTCGGTCATGACTGGAGTGTTCTCGGACCGTAGGGTAACACACTTAAGGGATCGATGAAATCGGAGACCTTTTCGGAACTATCGGAGTTACCGGAGAATAAAGGAAGCAGCACCAGAAAAGTTTCGTGTTGACCCGAAGGAGTTTCGGAGTGAGCCGGAAGGTGTTCCGGATCACCGGGATAAGGAATAATATGTTTTAGTTATTAATTAATTGAATTAACAATTAAAAACATTTTATTTTAAATAAAAAAGTGCAATGGGCCTTATTGGAGAAAAAGGCCCATTAGGGAAAATAAAAGGGAAAATAAAAGGGGGGGGGGCATGGGCCTAGGGCCCATGAGGGTGGCGCCACCCCTCCCCCCTTGGCCGGCACCCTCCCCCTAGCAAGGGAATTTAGTCCCACCTTGCTAGGGGAGAGGGGTTGACTCCCTCCCCTCTGCCTATATATAGATGGGAAGGGTGCACATATTTAATATACAGAAATTCGTGAGAAATTCATAATTACTCTTAATCGAGATCGGTTTTCTCCGGTCTTCTCCCCTTCCTCGTCTCTTCCACGGTGGCCCCCCTTGTTTGGGGCCTATAGTGGGATTGAAGCATTTCTGCTACACGGAGGCCGTCGTGCTGCCGAAACTCCGGTTCCGGAGGTCTACTTCCGCCACCTTCGCTGGATCGGAGATCGGAGGTCGTCATCGAGTTTCATACGTGTTAGTACTACGAGGTGCTACATGTGTGGCACTACACCCATCCGGGTGCTAGCACAGACAGGGGGCTGTCAACCTTGATGGACTACATCAACCACGTTTGCGGGAACATTTCCCGCGCAATGGACTACACCCCGAGGTATGTTATTCCACACTCCTTTCCGTTACTGTAATACGGCTAGCTAGATCTTGGGTTATGGGAAACACTAGTTAGGAAAAAATTTGTGTTTTCTGCTGCGAACCCAAACACAAAGAACTCATGCACTCATTATCGGTAATTCTCTATCTAATCAGGAGGTTCACAAAGAGACAAGTAACCCGATGAGGAGTGTATTGGGGTTTGGTTATTCTTGCATCCTCGACCCATGGTACGTGAGGGTACTCTATATATTCCAACCCCTCCAGAGGTTAGCGATCCATCTAGTAGCTAGAGTTCTCAACTAATTTTTGTAGTTTTCGAAAATAAACACGGGTTGCCCAAAATAGACACCTATCAGTGATAGGCTCAAGCTCTTGGCACCAAAAGTCCAAACATTACTCAAATCAATACCTCAAAACTATTGCAAGTTACTACTACACTTATAATAGCAACCTCAATTACCTAATCATGCAAGACACACTACTCAGTGCAACAGACCAACTCTCTAAACAAGATAAGCATGATAACTCTCAAGAGAGTTCCAAAATCAACCTAAATAAAAGCTCTTAAAAAGATAAACTTGAAAACTAAGAGCTAAGCATGACATCAGCTACGAAAAGATAAAGAACACACAAAAAGATAAGCATGCAAACCTATGTTGTGTTCTAGAGTGAAGTGGAGCTTGTTTCTTTCCCAAACAATGAAGGCTAGGGTCCAACTTGTTATGAAAAGCAAGAAAAACTAAAAAAAACTAAAAAGTAAAGAGCAAGACGCTCCAAGCATAGCACATAACACATGAAGTGATAAAAATATAGCATGGAGAAGGAAGAACTAATGATTGTTGATGGAGAAGGGGATGCACAGGGGCATCCCCAAGCTTAGACGCTTGAGTCTCCTTGGATATTTCTTGGGGGTGCATGGGGGCATCCCCAAGCTTGAGATTTTGACCCTCCCAGATCTTCTTTCATCATCTTTCTTCACATACTTGAAAACTCCCTTCATACGAAACTCATCATAAGCTGATTAGAGTGGTTAGTACCCATAAATAAATATTTTTTATCCATTGGAAATAAAGATTTTCATGAAGTATTACGGTTTCTCAAGATTGCCAAAAAGTTTTTGCAAAGAAAAAGAAAGCTGAATATTTGCAAGACGGTGAAAAAGCAAAACGTGGTAGAATCTGTGAAAAACAGACCATCAGTTAGTAAATAATTTTTTCTGGGTACTTCTGCAACTCAAATTAATAAACTCACAACAGACGCTAGAAATCTAATTGTATAGAGCATACTGTCAGAAAAATTAAGATAAAAAGATGATCTGGTGATTTATGATGATTTTTTCCATCAAGCAGATAAAATCTGTTTCTAGACAGCATGTCACAACTTTTGAACTTTCTTGCAATCGGAGGCTAAAACTTGGCACAAAGCTTGAAAATAAAGATACAATAATGTTTCTACAGTATTAACAAGCATCAAGACCCCTAAAACTGAAAGTAAAAATATTTTGGGTTTCCTCCCAATAAGCGCTTTCTTTTATGCCTTTTAGCTAGGCATGAAGATTATAAAAGATGCTCACAAGAGGATAAGAGAATTGTAGTAAAATTGAGCATCAAGAAGCAAATATGAAACACATTTAAGTCTAACCCACTTCCTATGCCTAGGAACCTTGTAAAGAAATAAATCATGAAAGCACAAAGTAACAAGCATATGAAGGTAAAAGAAGAACTTCAAAACTTTCAACATGAAGAGAGGTGTTTTTGTGACATGGAAGTTTCTACAACCAAACTTTCCTCTCTCAAAGTAATTTTCAGTAGCATCATAAACAAACTCAACATTATAACTATCAAATAAATCATGTTTTTGACGACCTACAAGCACACGTGTATATTTTTCAACATGGGTTTTAGGAACATAATATAAATGCAACCCATCACAGTGAGCCTTAATAAGAACAAAGTTCTCCCGAATACGAGTTGGAGATTTAAAAAGGATGATAGGACAATCAAGTGTGGGTGCATTAGAAACAATTTCGTGCTTAATATAAGTAAATATAGCAAGTTCATCTTCGCAATCATAATCCATATTGGCATCATGGCCATCAACAAAGCAAGTGTGAAATTCGTCAGAAAGGGATATTTCAAGTGAGTCCTCGGAATCATAGGATTCCTCATCAAAGCTATCATTGGCCTCTTCTTGGGAAGCAAATATTTTGTTTTTAAAATCCTCAATATAATCATTGCAAACATAATTCTCAAAGCAATAAGAAAGCACTGCAAAATTTCCAGACTTATGGATAGTATCGTTGTCAGAACCCCAATTTGGGTAAGTGCTAGGGTTTGAGTGCCCCTTTTCATCATGTGAAAATTTCAAAAGAAATTCAAAAATGGGGAAAAGAAAAGCCCTAGAGAATTTAATTCAAATGGCTAGATAAAAATTTCTTCCAAAAATTCCTTTGATATTTTTGAAAAGTATTACAAATAAGCATGATCACATATAAAGTGAAGTGGGTCCCACTGCATGCTCCAAGTTCTCTCAAAAATACCATAAGTGCCTTGGAAATTAAATAATACCCCTATTTGATTTGAAATTCAAATTATTTGAATTTCAAAAATTCCCAAAACTTGGGAGTGGCTAGTTATATGCCATGTAAGTCCAAATTAAAATTTTGGGGATTTTATAAAATACTCAGGTATTTATTTACCAGAGCAAAACAAAAAGACAGAAAAATAAAAGAAAAAGAAATAAAGACAGAGAGGAGCAAAAAAGCCCAACTCTTCCCCCCAGCCCACCTGGCCTGGCCCAGCCCATCCCCGTTTTATCTCTTCTTCCCCCGCGGCTCCAAGCAGCACGGTGGCGAAGACAGAGCATGGACGACGCCACCTCGACGTCGAGAAGCTCCTAGGCCCCTCCTGGAGGCCCCTCATCGCGCCACGAAGGACCCCAGAGCCTCCCCGTTCTCATCCATCTCTCCCTGGACGCCCTCCCCCTCTCTCTTGCGCAAGTTCGTCGCCACCAGTAGCTCGCCGGAGAGCGCCATCACGCGTAGTCGTGGCCAACAGCCGTCTCATGCCTCCCCAGCTTTTTCAGACGCTGAGCCGTCTTCTTCTCCGTCAAACCCCTCTGCGAATCGAGCCAAGAGAGCCCTGCAAGCGACGTCAGCATCACCGAATTGCCGCCGGACGCCGCGAAGCTCATCGTCGATTGCGTCTCCTGCAAGCCACCTACGCCCTCGCCACCAACTCCGTTTAATTCCTGGTAAGCCGCAGATTCAAACCCCTATGACCGCGCCTCCAATCCCTACCCCATTCGTGATCCTCCATGGGAGCCGAGGACGACCGCCGCCATGGCTGGTCTGGAGCTCGCGCCTTTACCCCTTTTCCCGCACCGCCATGTCTACCATGCTCCTGGCACCTCCACGAGTTGACTGCACCAGCGCACGCCAAAGCCCGTGCCTTGTTTCGAAGAGTTCGTCGTCACCGTGCTTCGGACCGCCGCGGGAGCTTGTCGCCGGTGGAGCTCCGGTGCCCCCTACGCTCCCCTGTGCCTGCAGGGTGAAGCGGGCGAGCGCGGGGAGCACCCCGGTGCCTTCCGCGTGACAACTGGTGGCCTGTGCCGCCGTCTTGCGCAGCGCTTGCGCGCACTGTTGCCACCGGCGGCTAACCGCCGGCGTGGCTGGTTAGTTAGCCTAAGCCACCCTAATCCACCCCTTTAGCCACTGATAGTGGCCCCCGTAGCCCTTAATTAAATCAAGGTTTTTCTTTAAACAGGAATTTAATCACGGAGTCTCTGACAAACCGTACCGACTAGTCAGACCCCTCCTGACGTCAGCCTGAACTCACAGTGACGCAATAAATGGGATTTCTATTTAAAAGAAAATCAGGAAATTCCAGAAAATGAATTAAACTTTGGAAATTCATAGAATATTCATTTTAACTCCAACTTTAGCATATAATATATGAAAAATTATCAAAAAAATGCAAGGATTATGAATATGCAACTTGTTTCTATGTTTGACCATTTTAAAATGGGTGAACAGTAGCAAAGATGCATATGGCATAATTTGAATTTGAAGTTTGAATTTGCATTCCAAATGCAATACACTTCAATTAAGATGAATTTGCCACAAACCAGTAGCATTCACATCATGTGACAACATAAGCATGTGCTTGTGCATTTACTTCCGATGTTATCCCCCCTTTGTTGATGATTGTTCTGGTAACAGTGCCTCCGAGATGGTGATCACCCCCGAAGGAGAAGACCACCGTTAAGACCCTATATCGTCAGCAAGACAAGCAAACCCCATTGATCATATCTATAAAATCCTACTTCCCTCTCAGTCTCGCTTATGCATGTTTAGGAAATCACCGAGACACGTTCTTTCGCATAGTTAAACCCATTCCGATGCATGACCTATCATTTTGTCACCGTATTAAGCAAACCACAATCCTAGCAGATATAGGAGTTGAATGATGAGCATGTGGTCCCTGCAACTGTTACAACTTATTGCTGCTTAGTGATACAATGAGGTTACATTGTTTGTGAGTCGGGATGGATATTCATAATGGTGTTGATGATAACGTGTTGGTGAATCCACCCTAAACAAAGGTGAAGGATGAGAGGCTGTGTAGGAGTACACAGTGGGTTGTCTCGTTGAACACTGCCCTAGGCCCCCGAGTTCCTGTTTTGTGATCCAAGAAAAAGAGTATGACCACATGTAGGGTTTATGGGAGCCCCGTTTGGCCTCTTTACGTACCCGATCCGGTCCAGGAGTCACAATAGATTCGGGCTTTCCATTTGGCATGTGCATAGAAAAAGAATGAAGAGAAGGTTGCATCATATAGTTATGTGGGTGGACCTGTGAGGCAGTGAAACCATCTGGCAGAGGTGGCATCTCGGTCCCTTGCATTATCTGAGTCCGTTTCATGGAATCGACCGGACTCTCGAGCAGTGCCAAACTCAGGTAGTCGACTCCTGGATTAGAGAAGGTGATGTGAGGGTAGTGCCTTGGTTTCATCCACGTCCGACACCCGCTTGAAGGGTGACGAGAACGAGGCGATAATTGATGACACGCGTGTGAATATGTACACCCCTGCAGGGTTAATAAACTATTCGAATAGCCGTGTCCGCGGTTATGGACTACTTGGAGACCTCTACTTGATCATTAGACAACTTGAATGGATACTCTAAAACTCGCAAGATAATCGTGAGTGCTATGGTTTGCTTCCTCGTGGGAAGTCGAGGAAGTATCCATAGTGGTGTATTGGTTGGAGACTTGGTAGTGGACTCGTGTACGCTTCTTACCTCAAGTCTGGTACTCGTAGTACAGGACTAGCCAAGTCAAAGCTGGCACTTCTGTATGTTGAACCCCACCTCCTTTACCTTGAAACTTGAGCATGAGTAGTGTAGTTCTGATGTAAGTCTTGCTGAGTACGACTTTGTACTCACGTTTCCTTATTCTATGTTTTAGATGAGAACCCAGCCCACGATGGAGTCACCTTCCTGAAGCTCGACGTTGACTAAGCTAGTATAGTCCCAGACAACAGTCTGGTCCCTCGTGGAAGGGCATGTTTGTTGTACAAGGCTTCTTTAAGCCATTTGTTAAACTTGTCTGTACTCAGACCTAATTTGCTTCCGTTGTATGATCTAATGTTGATCACAGACATGTGATCTTTGTATGCTCTATGTGTAAGTCAATAAAGAAGCACTTTGTAGAGTTATGTGATGATACCTGCTGTTCATACTAGGCATGTGTGCTGCGTGTATGTTTATAACATGCATGTCTTAGTATGGGTTTTTGAGACTTTAGTTGTGATCTGGCTGGTGGTCTTTTATACACCAAGTGGCCCTTAGATGTGCGCAGCTTGGGGCATCGCGATGCGATTGCTCGTGACTCTGTCACGTGCACACTTTGTTGTATGATCGAGCCCGTCCTAGACCCCGACTAAGTGATCGGGCTGGAGTCTGTTTATGTAAGGGTTATGATTCAATCGACAACATGGTTGAGGCGACTTGTCTATGAGTATGGGATTTCACCACCCATAATCATTTAGACTTGTGAGAGGGCGATGAGGACCCACCTCAGTTGATCATCCGTCCTGGATGGGATTCCCCTCACGTACGATGCTTTCCGAGAGTGTTCTGTGCTTGGCCTTGTCTGCTTAGACAAGTGGGTACAGCTCTCGGCTGTCCATGTGATTGAGTTGTGATTGGAATTACATACGCATATTCCGGGTCCCGACAATCGTAATACTTTCCAATCAAAGAAGCAATCTCATATGCACCCTTAAAAGCAACAAACTCTTCAATATTTTCAACATCAAAGTAATCATAAACACCTTTAGCATAAGAAGATATGATCTTATTTTCATTAAAATCACATTGGAAAGGAAGGTGTTTACAATCTATTTGTTAACAGCAAGTGAAATCATAAATATGGCATAAAGATTCAGCATAGCAATAAGAAACTCGTATTTGATCCCACAAGTGTTCCCCTTTCTGGGATAGGCGGTGCCACGTATAAAGAGCATGCTCATCCAATGATTTTCTCTCAATCATGTCTGTTGAGTTTTTAGCGCGAGCATAAATAGATCGAAGATGATCCAAGTGAAAAGTGTGCATCCTACCATATTTGGGTGGTTCCACACCCATGGTAACATAGCATCACAAGGCAAAGAGAAACAAAGCAAACAAACCAAAACAAGAAAGCAAACTAGAACAAGGATTTTTTTGTGTTTTTTTATATAAGACTCTAAAGCAAAAACTAGAAAGTAAACTAACATGACTAAAAAGCAAAGGTAAAAGATAGTGTGCAACTCCCCTATCTTGAAGATTGGACTCCCTAGAAACGGCGCCAGAAATTGTCTTTTTTTGAAACTAAGAACTGTAAGGCAGAGTGCCCCACAATATTTTATTGAATTATAAAGAGATATTTACAAATGTACAATCTGGTCTACCAAGAGTAGAAACCAATACAGAAAACATAAGCAACAATATGAAATATGTACATTTAAGGTGGAAAAAATCTATCCATCTAATGAGTTCCTCTTTAAACCTTGGCTTGATCCTGTGAGCCAGCAAGGTGACATCATGGATAAATCCTCTCTTCCACTTAGCAAAAGATTGCCTTTCATGTTTGAAAACTTTGGTATTTGTGACAATCCATATGTTCCACCAGGCTAGAAATACCACCCCAGTGAAAAAGGCTTATTGAAGGATCCTCTGGCCTGGTTGGTGATCTGCACCATGTCACTCCCTAAGGACCATTCAATTTGTAAGTAGTTCCGATTCTGCAGCTGAAGTTGCACTAGAATAACAAGTGGGTTCTATCCTCCAGAGTGTGCGTAGCATAAAGGACACATTCAAGGCCATCTTCAATTCTCCAGTGGCGCCTTTGAAGCATGTCCTTGGTGTTAATCCTGTCCATAATAACCAGCCACGCAAAAACTTTGATCTTGAGAGTGCAACAACTTCTCCAAACCCATTTCAACAATGGATTAGATTGGATTGGAGAGTGTACAAGATTATAGTATTTATTACCTGTATATTCACCCTTAGATCCCTCTTTCCATGAACATACATCACTGGTACCAGTGAAGCTGTATCCTTCCATCATTGTCTGGACCTGAGCCATCTCCTCATAAGCCTGAAGGGATGGGGACAGGTGGACCAATGATGTTATGGCCTTTGTGTTATTAAACTCCTCCAGAGAGAGTTATAGGGGTCTTTAGCAAAGGAGAACAGATGATTAAATCTGTGCTGCATAGTGGTCTTGGATCCTCCCAATTGCCAGTTATAAGACCAAAGCATCACAATATCTCCAGTTCCAGCAGCAATGCCAGAGCATGCCCTGAATTTTCCCATTGGCTTGCATACATGTTTCCACCAAAAAGACCAACATTCAGCAGTAGCATGAGGAACCCTATTATAGAAATAGGAGTTCCACATCAAGTGTACCAAAGGCACATCAATATTGTTATAGAACTTGGCCATATGTTTCATGAGCAGAGCATCATTCTGCAGGGTAAGATTTAGAATGCCTAGGCCACCCTTATTCTTAGACCTACAGATTAAATCCCAGGCTGCCAAGGAATGTCCATACTCATGTCCCTTCTTCCTCCACAGACATTGCCTCTCGATTCTTTCTAATTGCTTGATGATCCCAGGGGGTATCTTTAGGGTGCAAAGGAAATATATGGGCATGGTTGAGATCACAGAGTTTAACAAATGAAGCCTGCCACCATGTGTAAGGAAATTGGAACTGGCAGTGAGCCTTCTCTCCATGCAGTCTACCAGGGGCAAGAAATCAACCATCTTGTGTCTAGTGGTGCCCACAGGTAAACCCATAAAGGTGAATGGAAGCTTGCCCATTTGACAACCAAAAGGCTGAGCCAGATCCTAAAGTCTCTGTTCATATATATTGATAGGGGTCATGAATGACTTATGGAAGTTAATATCAAGCCCAGTAGAGGTCGAGAACAATTGTAGAGAGTCTTTCAAGTGTTGGATTTGTTGCTCATCTGCAGGCATGACCAAGATGGTATCATCAACATATTGCACAATTGGGAAGTCTCTGTCATGGCTTGGGAAAGGAAGATGGATTTTATTTTCCTGCAATAGATTATTGACCACTGATTGCAACAGATCATCAGCCAAAACCAACAATAATGGAGAAAGGGGATCTCCTTGTCTCACCGCTCTCCTACATCTAAATTGCTTGCTAGGTACCACATTAAGCAACACAGAAGATGATCCAGAATCCAGCAATTCCTTGACCCATCCTCTCCATGTTTCATTAAAACCTTTATGCTTAAGGATTTACAGAATGGCCTCATGTTCAGTGGAATCAAAAGCCTTTTCCAAGTCCAACTTTAGGATGATCAGAGGTCTGTTGGACTGGTGGCACTGGTGCAGGTATTCAAAAGTCCAAGCTAAACAATCATGTATAGTTCTTGACTTGATGAAGCCATATTGGTTCTTGTGGATAAATCATGATCTTTCTTCGCAATCATTTAGCACCCATCTTGGCCAGAAATTTTAACCCACACTGGTGAGAGAAATGGGCCTAAAATCAGAGACCACTTCAGGAGCCAACTTCTTGGGGATCAAAGTAATGAAAGATCCATTTAAGTTCTCCATCCTGGCCTGTCCAGCATGAAAGGCCCTTGCCAACTCATAGAAATCCTCAAAAACTATTGACCAACACTTTTTAAGAACATGCAATTGAATCCATCAGGGCCAGGTGCCTTATCATATTGCATGTTCTTGATAAACTCATCCATTTCTTCCTTTTCAAAGGCCAGAAACTGTCTTGATGGCTTCTCGCCCCTTGTTGGTTACCCAAGTGGAAGGTTGAGATGTAGCTAGCAGTAAATTTCCCTCGGTGAAGATACCAAGGTTTATGTCTCCTGCGGACTCCGAATTCTCCAGGTAGGTGTCAACGGCGCCAGAGAATAAGTTGCAGAATGGAGATAAGGTTGACGTGCACATGAAAACAGAAACAAATAATTTTGCTCCCAACGAGTTTAGAGAGGTTGTCAATCTCTCCAGCCTAGTCGTTTACAAAGGATCAAACGCACGGTAGAAATAAAGGAAGTAAGGAGTTGAGGTGTAAACAACGATGGAAATATGGATCGGGGTCCCATGATGTTCACTAGTGATGTCTCTCTCCCAACAGACAATAAAACAACTAATTTGGGTGAACAACTTACAGTTGGGCAATTGACATAATTATAAATGCACCGCAATGCTAATTATGCTGCAAGTAACTTAGAGGCTCAAAAGTATGGGTAGTACGCCAAATAGAGAATACTTTTTATCCATCCACATCTACTCACTAATCATCCACCTTGAGATATCTATCCAGAACATCTCACTGGTATTAAGTTACTAGCCCCACTCAAAGTGTAAACCCAAAGCAATAGACAACTTCATTAATAAACTTTGCGTAAGGTAAACAATCCTTGAAACCGCGGTTACAAGCACCGTTGTTTTCTCCCTGGTGGCAACAACACATCCCGTAGTCTCATGTTACTGTCACTCAAGCTAGACATCGGAGGGCATGAACCCACAATCAAGCATAAACACTCCCTCTTGGAGTTACTATCTACTACTTGGGCAAAGCAATAAAAAGCAACGGAGAACATGCAAGAATTACTCAAGAACAAAATATAAAAGCAGAACCAAATATATAACTTATCACAATCTGAACATAATCTCATAATCTATCGGATCCCAGCAAACACAACATAGAAAACACAGAAAAATTAGATAGGTGCCTTGATCATGTAGGGCAGCTCACAAGGGCTAAGAATTGAAGCTATGCACACAGTTTTTTACCCCCTTCGCATACGATTTTTAGAACCGTGTGCTTGCGTGGGTGTGCGATGAGGGGTGCCATCGCACACGATATAGAAACTGTTTGCGATGAGTGGTTGCTTCCCTGAAGGCCTGCTGGAAAGAAATGTTTCAGATAAGTTGCGGATCCCATACAATGTTTCAAGCACAACTGTGTGCATTGAGATATGTATCTCAAACGATACATCTTCCACGATCGTATGCAATGGTGCTTAATCACACCCAATTTCTTTTAGGAAATTGTGTGCTTTGTTATATGCAAGGCTAACAATTTTATCATGTGAACTGTGTGCTTTGTTAAGTGTAAAGCTGACGTTTTTACTCATGAACTATGTGCTTTGTTAGTTTTACAGTTGGCGTTTTTAGCTCATGAACTGTGTGCTTTGTTGGTTTTAAAGATGGCATTTCTAGGTCGCGATCTGTGTGCAATGTTATGTCTGTTAGCAGGCGTAGCATAATATATAATTTATTATTTCAATTAACAAATAACCAGATTTCTTTCCAATTTGAATGCAGGAAAAACAAACTATCTTTATTATCAGAAAGCCCTTCAACAAGTACACATAATCCAATTTAACATAACTATATATACAACAATATAGAAGCGCATGCTAATAGCTGACAACAGAACATATTTAGAGACGGTAAAGAGAGAGGCGAAATTTCTTAAGGTTGTTGTCAAAGTTGGAGAAACGGAATACCCATATTGAGCCCTCCTTCATGTGCAAGGCTTCAACAACCTTGGTCCAACCCTTTGTGATGACTGTCCGGCCAGCCTTCACAATCTTGAGGACGACATCAAGATCATCACGGTCTTCGCGAAATACTTCAACCTTTATTGCTTCGCCTTCAATTGCATAGTTTGAGAGGTAACTCTTGGTGAACTTCTTTGAAAACCATTGAAAACAGAAGATGTTGAAATTTTGTGGTGTACTTGTTTTTATATACATGCATTGTGAATGAAAAAAAAACAATACTAATCTACGACATCTTATATCTATGAACGGAGGTAGTAGTTCTTACCATCCTAAAAGTTACTGTTGTCTTGCATAATGCTAATGACCCACAAGTGTAGGGGATCTATCGTAGCCTTTTTGATAAGTAAGAGTGTCAAACCCAACGAGGATCAGCATGTAATGACAAGTGATCTTGAGCAAGGAATAACTGCAAGTACTAAAAGGTAATTTTTATGGGTTTTTTGGAATAAGCAACAAGTAAATAAAAGCAAGTAAAATAAATGATGGTGAGGTGCAGCAAGTGGCCCAATCCTTTTGAACACAAAGGATAAGCCGAGGGACTTTTCTTATAAAGACTAAAGCGTTCCTGAGGACACATGGGAGAGGTAGTCAAGTTACTTTCGCCATACTCTGTCTAATACTATGTTCTGTTCGAATAGGTGTTGTGTGGGTAGACCTAAGCTAGCACACCTCCTAGACTAAGACAAGTGCGCTCTCATGATTAAACCTCATGCAAGCATCCGAAAATACAAGAGAGAAATTAAGGCAAAGCCTAACCGTAGCAATAAACTCTAGGATCCAACACTCCCTTGTGCAAAAGTGTGCAAACAGGGGTTCGGGTTTCTATCACTCTCGCAACCCACCGTAAGAATCCTTTATACAAAATGCATTCCCCTAGGTCCTCAAAAAGGTGAAGTGCTATGTAGTCGACGTTCACATAGCACCACTAGAAGTATAACACCACAACTTAAATATGAAATCAACACATATTACTTCAACATCATATGACTACTAACAATAAGACTTCTCCCATGTCCTCAAGAACTAAAGTGACTACTCACAAGACATAAAAGACATCATGATTAGAGGAGATGAATATATGGTGAACAATCTGGTCATAAAAATAATCCTCCAACAAAACTTAATAGCATTCACCACAAAAGAGTAATGAACACTTGTAAAGTAGAGGGGATGAATATTTTGAGGTACTACATGGATGGCAATGGTAAAGTGAGATGGGATGAAGATAGAGATGGTGTTGGTGATTGGGATGATGGTGATGATGATCTCGATGATGCTCGTGACGATGGTGATGACGACGAGGACGATCTCCCCTTCCGGGAGGTGTTCTCCCCGACAGAATTTACCCGCTGGAAAGGTCTTCTCTTCTCTGGTGGTTTCCGCCTCGGAGCGGTGGCGTAACTTCTGATCTAACTTACCCCTGAAGAATTAGGTTTCAGAGAGTATGTAAGTCAAAGGAGTGCTCCGGAGGATGGGCTCCTCCACCAGGCGGCCACCTGGCGCGGCCTGGGCTTGGACGCGCCATCAGGCCACCTGGTGGCCCCCCTCCGGGAGCTCTTTTGCGTGTCCTCCTTAATTCTTCAGAAAATGCTTCCCTAAAAGTTTCAGGTCATTTGGAGACGTGCTGATATGTCCACTCTACATGCACTTTTCCCCGCTGATTCCAGAGTGCTATTTCGGCACCGGAAAGTTGTAAATTGTGTAAAACAAGCCAAAACACCATGAGAGAAGCATCATAATGTGAAATATATCAATGAATAGTTATGAATTATGATACAAAATAGTGATGCATTTTGGACATATCAACTCCCCCGATCTTAGACCTCGCTTGTCCCCAAGGAAAAACTGAGCTCGGCAAACTGATGGCTTCTCGCCCTTCGTTGGTTACCCCAAGTGGAAGGTTTGAGATGTAGTGCACCAACAGTTTTCCCTCGATGAAGATACCAAGGTTTGTCTCCAGTAGGACTCCAGAGATGATAAGTAGGTGTCAGCGGCGCAACTGACCTGGACCTGCACACAGACACAGATAACATTGTTCCCAACGAAGTTCAGAGAGGTTGTCAATCTCTCCGGTCTTGTTGTTCACAAAGGATAAAACGCAAGGGATAATGATAGCAAGTAAAAGCAGTAAAGTAAATATAGCTTGGAAATAATAATGAGGATATGGACCGGGATACGTGATGTTCACTAGTGATGTCTCTCTCCCAAAAGACGATAAAACTGCTATGCGAGGTAAACAAATTACAGAAGGGCAATTGACAGGATTATGAACGCACCGCAATGCTAACTATGCTACAAAAGAAAGGAAGAGGCTCAAAAGCACGGGCAGAAAGCCAAAATAAGTAGACCGAAATCCATCTGCATCTACTACTAATCATCCACCTTGAGATATCTATCCAGAACATCTCGCTGGTATTAAGTTGCGAGCCCCACCCAAAGTGTAAACCCAAAGCAACAGAGAACTGCAATAAAAATAACTTTGCGTAAAGTAAACAATCCTTGTAACCGCAGTTACAAGCACCGTTGTTTTCCCCCTTGTGGCAACAGCACATCCCCTAGACTCATGTTTCTGTCACTCAAGCGTGTCATCGGGGGGCATGAACCCACAATCTAGCACAACGTTCCCTCTTGGAGTCACTACCTACTACTTGGCCAAAGCAATAAACATCAACGGAGAACATGCAAGAATTACTTAGGAACAAAAATATAAGAGATAAAAGCCAAATATATTACTCTATCACAATCTGAACATAATCTCATAATCCATCAGATCCCTCCAAACTCAGCATAGCAACAACAGAAATATTACAAAGGTGCCTCGATCATGTAGGGCAGCTCACGAGGTCTAAACAATGAAGATAAAAGAGGGGAGGATAACATCACAAAGCTACGTATCACGGACCCATGGTCCAAGGAAAACTACTCACGAGACATCCGGGGAGCATCCATGGTGGAGAGGAGACTCCCGGAGGTCAATCCTCCCTCTGGCAGGGTGCCGGGAAGAGGTCTTCTGGTGCTCCCGATCTTCGTAAGCGCGGCGGCGGCGGAACAGAGGCGAGTTTGCGGAATAAGGTTCCTCTTCTGGAGTTTCCCTGTGACGGAGAATAAATAGGCGAAGGGGGACAGCCAGAGGTGGACCAGGGGCCCCAGGCGCCCCCCTGGCGCGACCAGGGGTGGGGTCGCGCCGGGTGGCCGCCTGGGCCCCCTGGCTCCCCTCTGGCCCCTCCCGGGCTCTTCTCGAAGCTTCCTGTACGCTGATTTTTCCTGTATTTTTCCCGGAATTTTTCTGGCACTTTTTATATGGGGGAAAACTGAAATAGAAAAACAGCAGAAAACAGGAACTGGCACTGGGGTGCACTGAGTTAATAGGTTAGTCCAAATATGATCAAAAGTGTATGAAAGTGTATCTAGATCATAGCAATATCACACAAAACATGCATGGAGCAAGCAGAAATTATAGATACGTTTTGGACGTATCAACATCCCCAAGCTTAATTCCTGCTCGTCCTCGAGTAGGTAAATGATAACAACATAATTTCTGTGGTGACATGCTAGCAACCATAAAACAACTTTGAAAAGTAAAGCAATCAAGGTTAGAGATTCAATTCAAGTCATAACATGCAAGAGTCTATATTAACATTGAAACAAGTAACAAAAGAACAATAGGTGCAAGAGCTCTCGCTGTCCGTGACTCGAATGTCTCCAAATGGTGTTTGCGTGCAAGAAGGGGGATAGGGAATACGAGAAAAAGTAATTTTTGTGTTGAGAACTCAATCTACTAAAGTTTCACACTTGGTCTTCTTTGGAATCTTATCTTGACTCATCCCCAGACCACTAGCCAGGTACAAGTCAATTTGATCCACTCCTTTTCGATATTTTGAGCACTCATGCAATGGATGAGTGTAAGCACGAGAGTTGACACTTAAGATGGCAAAGAGAGAAGTATGGTGGAGGAGGAAGACAAAAAGGATGAGAAAGGCTCACATCAATGAGGACAATCATAGGCAAGGGATGCCAAATGATAGATATGATGTGAGGAGTAGGGATTGCCATGCAACGGATGCACATACGAGCTAAGAAGCTCTCCAAAGGAACTAGTGGGGGTGCATCTAACTTGCTCGCTCATGAAGACCTAGAGCTCGTTTGAGGAGGCTCATCCTTGGAATATGCAAGCCAAGTTCTATAGTGTAAAGGTCCCCACATAGCTATATGCATAATGATCATCTCTATGGAGTACAAGGATATAAAGGGAGTACTAGTGTGGATCTCTCAAAAGGATAGTAGTGTTTCCCCTTTCTCTCTTTTTATTTCTTTTACTCTTTTTTCTATTTTTTTGTATCTTTTGGTGGCCTCAATGGCTCTTTCTATTTAACTCTCATTTGTCCTCTTTGGGATCTTTTAATGTGTCCACTTTGGGATCTTTTCCTCACTTGAGGGCAACACTCTATTTTACAAGAAGATAAAGGAGATCTTTCACACTTTACAAGGTACTCAAAATATAAAGAAGATGTAACTATCATGAAGTATGCAATGTATGTCGCTGACAGTGTAGCAAGAACATGTATGAAATGAAGATCAAGTCATGAAGAGGTGGAAGTTGAATGGCAATATAACTCGGAAAGGCTATGGAAATGCCTTGATAGGTAGGTATGGTGGATGTTTTGAGGGAAGATATAAGGAGGCTTATGATGACAGAGCGTATCATGCCAAGGGTTTGGATGTACCGGCGAAGGTGGACACCAACTCTCGGAGTGAGAAGAAGGCAATGCACTGTACGGGAGAGGCTAGCAAAATATGGGAAGGTGGAAGTGTCAACTTTCAATACTTACATGAGTCCGAAGAACTCATGCACTTATTATCGGTAACTCTCAATCTAATAAGGAGGTTCACAAAGAGACAAGTACCCCGAGGAGGAGTGTATGGGGGTTTGGTTATCCTTGCGCATCCTCGACTCATGGTACGTGTGTGTTCTCTGATATTCGACTCCTCAGAAGAGTAGTGATCCATCTAGTAGCTAGAGTTCTTGACACCAAAAGTTTTGTAGGTTTTGAAAATACACACGGATTGCCCAAAATACGACACCTATCACTAATAGGAAAGAGCTCTTGACACCAAAAGTTCAAACATTACTCACATCAATATCTCAAAACTATTGCAAGTTACTACTAAAATTAAATAGCAACCTCAATTACCTACTTTCAAAAAAAGACATAACTCAGTGCAACAACCAACTCTCTTTAACAAGATAAACATGAAAACTAAAAAGAGTTCCAGCAACAAACTAAACAAAAGCCAAGGCTCTTGCTAAAGACAAACTAAGACTAAAACTAAACATGGCAGTAGCTATGAAAAGATAAAGAACACACAACAGCAAAAAGATAAGCAGGAAAAATCCTATGATGTGTTCTAGATTTTGAAAGAGGAGCATGTTTCTCTCCCACACAAAGTAAGACGGGATCTAACTTGTTATGAACAGCAAGCAAAGCTGTAAGGCCTGATATGTGGTATTGTTCTAGATCTAGATGTTTCCATCCAGATCCGGGGACGAAGCACATATCGGTCCCCCTGCGACATATGACATAGCCATATGCCCCGGATTTCCAACATGATATCACAACATTACAGATACAGGATACAACATCTCATACAATCGGCATACAACTGCCTTAATACAATACAACAGCGGAAGATACACGTCTGAGTACAGACTACAATCAAATGCCTACTGGCAAAGAGAAAACATCGATCCCATAACCACACGGGTCCAGGCCCTCCGCCGGGATCCGCCTAACTAGTCGTCGTCGAGTCTCCACGTGAAACGTCGATCACCATACCTGTTGTCGATCAAAAACCCTGAAAAGATTTTGGGGGTAGTATCATGAGTACAGAGGTACTCAGCATCCAACTGTAGTGGTCATCTGACCCAGCAAGGACTTCATCACTCGTCATTCTAGGACAACTAGTAGTTTACGGCAAGGAAGGGGGAAGTGGTGAGGTTGCTGCCGCACTAGCATTTATGAAGTGGCTAATGATCTAGAGAGTAAGATAAGAAGCCAAGCAATCGATGAGGAATCGCCTCCAACAAGTCTTGCTATCAACTACTTACGCAAACATAACACCTATCACTAATAGGCAAGAGCTCTTGACACCAAAACTTCAAACATTACTCACATCAATATCTCAAAACTATTGCAAGTTACTACTAAAATTAAATAGCAACCTCAATTACCTACTTTCAAAACAAGACATAACTAAGTGCAACAACCAACTCTCTTTAACAAGATAAACATGAAAACTAAAAAGAGTTCCAGCAACAAACTAAACAAAAGCCAAGGCTCTTGCTAAAGACAAACTAAGACTAAAACTAAACATGGCAGTAGCTATGAAAAGATAAAGAACACACAACAGCAAAAAGATAAGCAGGAAAAATCCTATGATGTGTTCTAGATTTTGAAAGAGGAGCGTGTTTCTCTCCCACACAAAGTAAGACGGGATCTAACTTGTTATGAACAGCAAGCAAAGCTGTAAGGCCCAATATGCGGTACTGTTCCAAATCTAGATGTTTCCATCCAGATCCGGGGACGAAGCACATATCGGTCCCACTGCGACATATGACATAGCCATATGCCCCGGATTTCCAACATGATATCACAACATTACAGATACAGGATACAACATCTCATACAATCGGCATACAACTGCCTTAATACAATACAACAGCGGAAGATACACGTCTGAGTACAGACTACAATCAAATGCCTACTGGCAAAGAGAAAACATCGATCCCATAAGCACACGGGTCCAGGCCCTCCGCCGGGATCCGCCTAACTAGTCGTCGTCGAGTCTCCACGTGAAACGTCGATCACCATACCTGTTGTCGATCAAAAACCCTGAAAAGAGTTTGGGGGTAGTATCATGAGTACAGAGGTACTCAGCATCCAACTGTAGTGGTCATCTGACCCAGCAAGGACTTCATCACTCGTCATTCTAGGAAAACTAGTAGTTTACGGTAAGGAAGGGGTAAGTGGTGAGGTTGCTGCCGCACTAGCATTTATGAAGTGGCTAATGATCTAGAGAGTAAGATAAGAAGCCAAGCAATCGATGAGGAATCGCCTCCAACAAGTCTTGCTATCAACTACTTACACAAACATAACACCTATCACTAATAGGCAAGAGCTCTTGACACCAAAATTTCAAACATTACTCACATCAATATCTCAAAACTGTTGCAAGTTACTACTAAAATTAAATAGCAACCTCAATTACCTACTTTCAAAACAAGACATAACTCAGTGCAACAACCAACTCTCTTTAACAAGATAAACATGAAAACTAAAAAGAGTTCCAGCAACAAACTAAACAAAAGCCAAGGCTCTTGCTAAAGACAAACTAAGACTAAAACTAAACATGGCAGTAGCTATGAAAAGATAAAGAACACACAACAGCAAAAAGATAAGCAATAAAAATCCTATGATGTGTGCTAGATTTTTAAAGAGGAGCGTGTTTCTCTCCCACACAAAGTAAGTCGGGATCTAACTTGTTATGAACAGAAATCAAAGCTAAAGAAAACTGAAAACAAAACCTAAGAGCGAGACGCTCCAAGCATAGCACATAACGCATGAAGTGATAAAAATATAGTGAGACGAAGGACGAACTGATGATTGTTGATGGAGAAGGGGATGCACGGGGGCATCCCCAAGCTTAGAATCTTGAGTCTCCTTGAATATTTATTGGGGATGCATGGGGGCATCCCCAAGCTTGAGCGCTTGACACTCCTGGATCTTCTTTCATCATCTTCCATCACACACTTGAAAACTCCCTTCATACATAACTCATCATAAGCTGATTAGAGAGGTTAGTACCCTTAATAAATAATTTTTCCCCACTGGATATAAAGATATTCTTGAAGAGATACTGTTTCTCAAGAGTGCCAAAAAGTTTTTGCAAAGAAAAAGCAAGCTTAAGGTTTGCAAAAGTTAGGAGAGACAAAACGTGGCAGAATCTGTGAAAAGCAGAACAGCAGATAGTAAAGAATTTTTTAGGGGTACTTATACTACTCAAATCAGAAAACTCAGAACATACGGAAGTTTCGTAATTGTATAGAGCATACTGTGTAAAACTTTCAGCTCAAAAAGATGAACTGGGATTTGTCTGGAATTTTTATGGTCACCAGGACAGAATCTGTTTTCTGGACAGCATGTCACAACTTTTACTTCCCTTGCCGTAAGAGGATATAACTTGGCACAAAGCTGAAAAATAAAGATACAATGATGTTGCTACAGAAGTAACAATCATCAAGACACAACAAAAAGCAAAAAGGAAAACCTAAATTCGTTGCGGGCTGCCTCCCGAAAGCGCTTCTTTAAAGCCATTAGCTAGGCTTAATGCAAAAGATCAAGTTGTATCAATCGAATCATTATCAAGATCATCAAAAAGCTCTTAAATTGTACAACTAGTCTTAAGAGGTCTTTTAAATAAAGGCCTAATGAAGATACTTCTAGGGAGAAAACCGAAAGGCGAAAAATCAATGGAAAATTCATTTATAAAATTATCAAAGAGGGGTATTTCTTCCAAAGTTTTCACGGTTTCAACTTCTTTGGCAATAGGTGGTTTATTTTTAGGTCGGGGAACCTTAGGGACATAAATGAACTTAGGTTCCCTTCTTGCCAAAGTCTCTACCTTTTTTGGTTTGATTGAGGAAATAGTAGTTCCTAGGGTAGTAATGCTTTGCTCAATCTTATCTATCCTAGAAAAATCCGTATCACGGGATTTGATGACCTCCAAAGTTTTAATAATTTTAAGCATGGAGCTATCAAGCCTATTCAAATTCCCTTGAATCTTGCGATCAACCTCATTTATCCTAGATATACTTGGTATTTCTAACTCTATCTTTTCGAGTTTCTTCATAATGTGAGATAGAGTTATATCTTCTTGCATGCTAGCAATAGGGAGATTTCCAACAAGATTTTCAATAACATTAAGAGACTCCCAAGTTGGGGCTTCTAGAAAATTCCCATTGATAGCAGTATCTAATATGAACCTATTCCAAGGAGTAATCCCGACATAAAAATTTCTAAGCAGGATAGTAGTGGATTACTTCTTGGTGGCTCTTTTTTGAGAATCATTACTTCTATACCAAGCATCTTTTAAACTTTCTCCACCTTTTTGTTTAAAGGTGAGAACCTCTGTCTCAACAAAGGCAAAAGGGCCAGACATAATGACAACTAGCAAGATAAATAATTTTTTGTAAATTTTGATAAAAGACACAAAGAAAAAAACTGAAAGGTAAACTAACAAGACTAAAAAACAAAGGTAAAGGGTAGTGTGCAACTCCCCTATCTTAGCACTCGGAGTCCCAGGCAACGGCGCTAGAAAACTTGCTTGATGGCTTCTCGCCCTTCGTTGGTTACCCCAAGTGGAAGGTTTGAGATGTAGTGCGGCAGCAGTTTTCCCTCGGTGAAGATACCAAGGTTTGTCTCCAGTAGGACTCCAGAGATGATAAGTAGGTGTCAGCGGCGCAACTGACGTGGACCTGCACACAGACACAGATAACTTTGTTCCCAACGAAGTTCAGAGAGGTTGTCAATCTCTCCGGTCTTGTTGTTCACAAAGGATAAAACGCAAGGGATAATGATAGCAAGTAAAAGTAGTAAAGTAAATATAGCTTGGAAATAATAATGAGGATATGGACCGGGATACGTGATGTTCACTAGTGATGTCTCTCTCCCAAAAGACGATAAAACTGCTATGCGAGGTAAACAAATTAAAGAAGGGCAATTCACAGGATTATGAACGCACCGCAATGCTAACTATGCTACAAAAGAAAGGAAGAGGCTCAAAAGCACGGGCAGAATGCCAAAATAAGTAGACCGAAATCCATCTGCATCTACTACTAATCATCCACCTTGAGATATCTATCCAGAACATCTCGCTGGTATTAAGTTGCGAGCCCCACCCAAAGTGTAAACCCAAAGCAACAGACAACTGCAATAAAAAGAACTTTGCGTAAAGTAAACAATCCTTGTAACCGAGTTTACAAGCACCGTTGTTTTCCCCCTTGTGGCAACAGCACATCCCCTAGAGTCATGTTTCTGTCACTCAAGCGTGTCATCGGGGGGCATGAACCCACAATCTAGCACAACGTTCCCTCTTGGAGTCACTACCTACTACTTGGCCAAAGCAATAAAAAGCAACGGAGAACATGCAAGAAATACTTAGGAACAAAAATATAAGAGATAAAAACCAAATATATTACTCTATCACAATCTGAACATAATCTCATAATCCATCAGATCCCTCCAAACTCAGCATAGAAACAGCAGAAATATTACAAAGGTGCCTCGATCATGTAGGGCAGCTCACGAGGTCTAAACAATGAAGATCAAAGAGGGGAGGAGAACATCACATAGCTACTGATCACGGACCCATGGTCCAAGGAAAACTACTCACGAGACATCCGGGGAGCATCCATGGTGGAGAGGAGACTCCCGGAGGTCAATCATCCCTCCGACAGGGTGCCGGGAAGAGGTCTTCTGGTGCTCCCGATCTTCAGAAGCGCGGCGGCGGCGGAACAGAGGCGAGTTTGCGGAATAGGGTTCCTCTTCTGGAGTTTCCCCGTGACGGAGAATAAATAGGCGAAGGGGGGCAGCCAGAGGTGGACCAGGGGCCCCAGGCGCCCCCTGGCGCGGACAGGGGTGGGGCCGCGCCGGGTGGCCGCCTGGGCCCCCCTGGCTCTTCTCGAAGCTTCCTGTACGCTGATTTTTCCTGTATTTTTCCCGGAATTTTTCTGGCACTTTTTATATGGGGGAAAACTGATATAGAAAAACAGCAGAAAACAGGAATTGGCACTGGGGTGCACTGAGTTAATAGGTTAGTCCAAATATGATCAAAAGTGTATGAAAGTGTATCTAGATCATAGCAATATCACACAAAACATGCATGGAGCAAGCAGAAATTATAGATACGTTTTGTACGTATCACAAACCTGTCCACAAGTTTAGAGAGTAAATTGTCGATAAATAAGAATACAGACAAGAAGCATCACATTCTCTCTACTAAACTCAAGCATTCTCAACAACAAGCTCAATTCATAATGTCCTCATGAAAGAGTAATATCAATTGTACCCAAAAGTAAGGCTAATGAAAGCTCGTTAAATCATGGTAAACATGTTCTTGGTCAGAGAACAACTAATAACTTTTAAACTTTGCTCTTCCACTTATAGTTATGATGAGGTCAATTGAAGCTTTTGAAAGAACATGTTATTAGTCAAGAAGTCAAAATGCTAACACAAAGGAAGATGTTTGATTTAGCCAAGCTCAACAAACAACTTATTTATCCTAATTGATAATGTCAACAAAGATGTGATATGGAAATTCTCAATGAAACAATATATATGAATGCATCCTTGTCAACATAAGGTGTCTTCTGTATTTATGGATAAAAGGAAGTAGGCTTACTGACTCATCATAAAAGTAAAGGCTAAGACCTTCGCAGAGCGAAGTAGGGGAAAACTCCTGCGCTAGAGCTTTTAGTGTTTTTGTAAACAATAAGATTGTAAACATAAGCTTTTTTTGGGGGGGGGGAGGGGTGCATAATTCGTCAACGAATGCTAGCAGATAGCCCAATACTTCTCAAACTGGACAAGTTTCGAGGAACGGCTCCCAAAGAGAGACGATCACATCCCATTAATCTCCTTTGTTTATCACTACCAAAGTTATCTGATTTCTCATGAACAAAGTGTGAAGGAGGTTTTGTTTGTTGCTATTATCTTTTACGAGCTGGGCGCACTCATGCCAGACCCTCCTCGTATTAGGGGTTCGCAGATTAGACATGCAAACCCAAGATAAAGCTTCTCCAGTATGAGAAGATCATGAATTATGTAACAGCCCGGGATTTTCACCCAAATTAAAAAAAATGCTTGTTGCTTTATTTTATTGATTGCCCGTATTGTTTGCAATATTTACTTCGCTGATTTATTAGTCGGTGATTATATTCCCCCTCCTTCTTGTATCGGCTTGCGTGAACGACCCTTTCCACCATGGCACACGACCTTTTTCGACACCGGGTTTCACCCGAGCACCGTCGCAACTTCCGGCACAAGACCAGCCATCGCCATCGGAACGAAAAACCCCATTTAATAATTAAATGGATTATTTTATTGGGCATCGGAAAATGATATCGGAACGGTATCGAAGTGAGGTAGGACTGACGGGCTCGGCGCGCTGTGCGCGTGCTTCGAGATTTTCTCCTGAATCGGGGGTCGTATGGACTCTCGGTGGTAAGAAACGTGGAGTATCGGACGCGCGGGATAGTAGCCGGGGCGTTTTTGTAAACCTGCCATCCAGGCCAGTCTATAAATAGACCACCACTCTCCCTAGCCCTTCTAGGGTTTCCCCCATGTAAAATTCGCAGCAACCCCCCTAGAAAATATCCAGATCTGCCCCCACAGCCTCCTCTCCCCGAAACCTTAGCCCCAGATCTGGTAACCCTAGCTCCTAGCAAATTTAGGCCATTAGATCTCCAGATCGAGGGCCAGAAATCGTCCATGTCGCCTCAGCCGTCTCCACCGCCGATTTGGGCCCCGCAGGGCCTGGAGACAGTCGTCGCGGCCCGCCCGGGCCCGGATCCGCGCTGCCGCCTCCCGTGGAGGTCCTCTCCTCCCGAACCACCGCCGCCGTGCGCCTCCACTCCGGTCGTCGCCGTCGTCCGCCGGCGAGCACCGTAGCCCTCCGGTGAGCTCCCTCCGCGCCGCGCCTCCCTTCTCCTCTTTCACTCCTCTCCTCCTGCCTCACCTCTCTCCCTCTGCTCACAGCCGCGCCGCCATAGAAGCCCGATGCAGGAGCTCCGCCACCGCGCTCGATCTGCTCACCATGGACGCCCGACCGTCGTCCCCACCTCCAGATTCGCCCCTCTGCGCTCCATTCCAGTCACCCAGCGCCACCTCCTCATCGGAAAAGACGACTGGAGCGCTGCCTGCCCGCCGGAAGCATCCTCACCACGGCAACGGGCGGAGACAAGGCGCCGGCACTACTCGTGTCCGCACGTGGGCCGGCACGCCCACGTGGCCCAGCGCCTCGACCGCGGCCCAACTTGCGACGCGGCCTCGCACCTCCTCTTGCACTGGGCGAGTACCCGCCTATTCGTCGCCCACAGGAGGCCTAGGCCTCGGCCCACTAGGTGAGGTAGCCCCTCTCCTTTTTTGTTTAATTGTTGGGCCGTCCCAGTTGTGGTCTGCTGTTATCTTACGCGCATGGGCCTCTGTTAGTTAGGCTGCACCCACCCATTTAGGCCTAATATCCTTGCTTCCGGCCCAGAGCGCTTAATAATATTTTTCTATATATTAATAATGGCAGATTGTATTATTATTTTGTGATGCTTGTAACTTTTACCTCGTTGCTCGGATTGCGATAGTTTCAACATGAAAGTTGCTCCGTTTTGCGCGTTGATTAATAAAAATGTCCCCCTTTGCCATGTTTGAGTTTGTTTACATGATGTTTACATGGTAATTATAACCATTTTCACTGTAAAATGTTTATTTAATATCTTTTTAACCTTAACTCCGTTTGGGGTGTTCTTTACATGTAACTTGACTAGAATTTCATGTAGAGTGTGATTGTGCTATTGTTTGTTGTCGTTAAAAAACCTAAAATATGGTTTACGACAGAACAGCACAAAATGCTTTAATCTTCGTGGGGAACTTAGTGTTATGGCATGTTTAGGATTTTGCCTTACTTAAATTGATTAGCATAGGTAGTTTACTTTATGCTTCACCTCTTGCCATGATTGTGTGATATATCATTCTTGAGTTAGATGCCATGTTAACAACCTTTGCTCATGTTGTGTAGCTAAACAACTTGAATCGATGATAAATGTGCGGTATCGTCGTGTGTGACGAATACTCCACTTAACTTGCTAGTAACCTGTCTCGACGATAGTTGCGATGTCGTAGTGCGTTGTCTCGTGCTGCCTTCTTATTAATGCTTGCTCGTGATTGCTTCGTAGTAATAAATGCTTGCTCGTCGATTGACTTTTCCAGTGTTTCCTTCTTGTGTGCTTCCGCGGTTACTCTCAGCGACGTTGCGAGCTTGCGATCGACTACACCTTCGGCTTCGTCTTCTCATCAGGTAAGGGGGAGCATATATCATGCTTATAACTTTCAGCTCACTTTTGCCTAGGTATAGGATAGAACGATTGCTTGATCCTACCACTTCATTTTCATGCCTCTCAAATAAACCCAAACATCCATGTCCTCCACGTCCCAGCAAACCTTGTTCGGCTATGTTACTTTTGCTCGCTGCTCAGCCACTGCTTAGTATGCATGCTAGGATGCTATCAATTGATATCCTATTACTCCTTGGATTGGGCTATCACACTATTATATTTATTGTGGATGATGTGATTATCATAATGTTGACTATACTCGACGAAGGATGAAAGGTCTAGGCTATCCCGCCCCAATGCTTTGTTCCGTTCGAGTCACCTAGGACCCGAGTTCCGGGGTATTGTGTCTCTTGACGAGCGTGCCTAACCGTGTGTGGGATACTATATGGTCCCTTTTTCTTACCTACCTAGCTTCAAACATTTCTAGTGGTGGCCCAAGCTGATTTTACCATTTGAAATGTGTGTGTGACTGGTCCACGGCCGGCAGATTTCAAAAAACTCGGGCCAACAGAGACATGATTTCTCTAGTTGGTCCAAACCTGTCCGGCTGGGGATCCGGGCTCAGTTGAGTAGATACGGATAATCCAAACCCGAGGCAGACGGTAGAGACCAGATCGATTGCGCGGCCGGCTCCTGAACTGGATGTCGACTCACCGGAGGCCATCCAAGATTTTGCGTTGTTAGTTAGAGGGATTATGACGTCTGGACTCTCGGAACAAATCTTCAATGATTGTCTTTAACGGGTCCGACTGAGAGAACCATCGTACATGCGGATCTTATAATGGGCAGTTGGTACACCCCTGCAGGGTTAAATCTTTTCGAGAAGCCGTGTCCACGGTTATGGACGACTTGAGGCCTACTCCTTGTTCATAGACAACAACAAAAACTGAAATAATCTTAATTACTTGATCAATGTGTGTGTGCCTTGACTGCTTCTTCTTCGTCGGGATGCGAAGGGGAGGACAAGGATAGGATAGGTGTTATGTTTACGTAAGTAGCTGATAGCAGACTTGTTGGAGGAGATTCCTCATTGAATGCTTGGCTTCTCATCTCACTCTAAATAGAATATTAGCCACTCATATATTGCTAGTGCGGCTGCGACCTCACCACTACCCCCATCTTACCATGAGAAGTTAGTTACAAGACTTGTTGAAATAGCTCACCCCTTCTTTTCTCTTTTACGCACGTTATGCAAACGATCTTGTAATACAAAGGAGCTCGACGACCCTTCTTTTGGACGCCTTCGCGGAGACTCGACGACGACTAGTTAGGCGGATCCCGGCGGCAAGCCTGGAACCGTGTGGACGTGGGAATGGTGTGTTTTACCTTTGCCACTAGGCATTTGATTGTAGTTTGGACTCAGACATGTATCTTCCGCTGATGTAATGTATTTAAAGGCAGTTGTATGCCGATTGTATGAGATGTTGTATCTTTGTAGCTGTAATGTTGTGATATCATGTTGGAAAATCCGGGGCATATGGCATTGTCATATGTCGCGGTGGGACCGATATGTGCTTCGTCCCCGGATCTGGATGGAAACATCTAGGTCTGGAACAGTACCGCATATCGGGCCTTACAAATTATCTACTACTTCCTCATGAGCTAAAACATAGGCACAAGACAAGAAGTAATATTATTTTAAAGGTTTAAAGACATCACATGAATAGTATACTTTAGGAGTGCCAATGAAATACCACATATAGGAAAGGTATGGTGGACTCTTTTGGAATGTTGAGGTTTCAAGGTATGGGTGCACAAACAGTATTCCCACTTAGTACAGGGTTTGGCTAGCAAAGGCTTTTGAAAGAAGACAAATGATCTTGACTTGGATGCCAAGCAATATAATGTCTAACATTAAGGATTGGCATGAAACATCAAGTTGTCTTCCTTATCAACATAACACTTCAATCATAAGAACATAAAGGTTTTGAATATAACTTGGTAAAAGAAAACTCATGCTTGTTGTTTTGACCAATGATATGTTTGCCAAGATTAAATAAAGTTTTCAAAGCCATACCTGATATATAAGGTCAATACTCCCACAAGAATCAACATATAAGGTTGATTGCATGGAAAGAATACCAAGTGCAGTGAATAAAAACCGATAAACTTCTCATTAATATTCTTTCATAGACTACTACACACTCACGGATACAAGACTCTCCCATAAATGAGTGATGGACCTCCATGCAAACACCTATTTCATAAGATGGCTTTCCTAAACATGATACGTCACTAAACTTTGACCACAAAAGATAAAAGATAAAGATAAAAATACTGAGCACTCCCCCAAGATTGAAACAAGATAAGGGGATGCCATTACCCATGAATACTTCAATCTTTATTCCTTGGGTGGAGAAGGAGGGACCACTCTAGTTGGGGTCATGAGATTCTTCACCATAAGACGGAGTGTATCATTTTCCGCCTCCAAGATGGCACCTTAGCCTTCAGCACACGAAAGTCTTCGTAGAATTGATTGGTGATGCGATGAGCTTAAGAGATGGTCGGCAATACATATGGAGTTCCTTTTGGAGGGGTTGTTCCTGAAAGATTAAGAGAAGTATCATAGTGAGGATGAATAAACCCCACCAACATGGGGTTACTGGAGCTAGCTCCTCTTGTTGATGGGCTTCCGTGCTGATGGACAGAGACGATCTTGACTTCTTATCTCATGGAACGCTCCATCTCTTCTCGTCTTGCATCGATTTATTCATTTGTGGCCCATCCCACGATCTTTCCTTGGTAGACATCCTGCTGGACACGGCGGAGACGTCGACCCATGTAGTCCTCTCTGCTTGAGTCGCAAGAAGACATCTTGAACAAGAGGCTCTAAATCCTGACAGAAAAAGATAAAAAAAACGCCATGGGATCGCAAGATATAGAGCCGGGAGAATTGACAAAATATATAGCAAAAATTTCTTCACCCGAAGGAAAGTAAAACACAAAAGGGGAGTCGGAGACGGTCTCCTGGTGGACCAGGAGGCCACCTGGCGCGGCCAGGAGGTAGACACCGCTACCAGGGCGCCTGGCCCACCGGGAGCCCCTCTCCGGCTCTACTTCGGCTCGGAATTTTTCTTATTTTTCAAAAACTGATAATACGAAACTGTTATGCCTTTTTTACGAAGTCTTCTTACCATACTACATTCTTATTTGTTTTCTGCTACTGCTGGTGTCTGACACAATGTTGCAATATGTTCTTCATGAGTAGCTATCTTTATCACATCCACCTCAACATTGATAGGGTGTCCCGCTATGTAATGCTTGAGTCTTTGCCCATTCACAACTTGTGGTTTGGTGCCTTCAAAATTGTTAATCTTTATTGCACCGGAGCGCTATAATGATACTCTCTCTCGTTGGTTACCCCAAGTGGAAGGTTGAGATGTAGCGTAGCGGCAAGTTTCCCTTGGTGAAGATACCAAGGTTAAGATCGAGAAGTAGGACTCCGATAATGATAAGTAGGTGGTTCGACAAGTGATGCGTCGTCTGAAAAGATTCACTTGCTTCTCCTGGACCTGCACACGACACAAATAAATTTTCTCCCAACGAGTACAGAGAGGTTGTCAATCTCTGGCCTTGCTTTTCACAAAGGGTCAAACGCAAGAGATAGAAGGCAATGGTGATAGCAGCTAGAAAGTAAAAGAAGGAAAACAAAAGAGCATGTAAACAGTGATGAGAATATGGACCGGGGTCCCATGATGTTCACTAGTGATGTCTCTCTCCCAAATGACGATAAAACTGCTATGCGAGGTAAACAAATCACAACTGGGAAATTGACAGGATTAAAAACGCACCGCAATGCTAACTATGCTACAAAGAAAGGACGAGGCTCAAAAGCATGGGCGGTACACAAAAATAAGTAGACCAAAATCCAACTGCATATACTACTAATCATCCACCTTGAGATATCTATCCAGAACATCTCGCTGGTATTAAGTTGTGAGCCCCACCCAAAGTGTAAACCCAAAGCAACAAACAACTGCATTAAAAAGAACTTTGCGTAAAGTAAACAATCCTTGCAACACGGCTACAAGCACCGTTGTTTTCCCCCTTGTGGCAACATCACATCCCCTAGACTCATGTTTCTGTCACTCAAGCATGTCATCAGGGAGCATGAACCCACAATCGAGCATAACATTCCCTCTTGGAGTCACTACCTACTACTTGGCCAAAGCAATAAACAGCAACGGAGAACATGCAATAATTACTTAGGAACAAAAATACAAAATATAAGAACCAAATATATTACTCAATCACAAACTGAACATAGTCTCATAATCCATCAGATCCCAGCAAACTCAGCATAGCAACAGCAGAAAATTACATATGTGCCTCGATCATGTAGGGAAGCTCACGAGGTCTAAACCATGAAGAACAAAGAGGGGAGGAGAACATCACATAGCTACTGATCACGGACCCATGGTCCAAGGTAGACTACTCACGGATCATCCGGGAAGCATCCATGGTGGAGGGGAAGCTCCCGGAGGTCAATCCTCCCTCCGGCAGGGTGCCGGGAAGAGGTCTGCTGGCGCTCCCGATCTTGGAAGCGGGGCGGCGGAACAGATGTGAGATCGCGAAAGGGGGTTCTCCCTTCGGAAGTTTCATGTCACAGAGAATATATAGGCGACGGGGGGCTGCCAGGGGGGCCACCAGGTGTCCAAGCGCCCTGGTGGCGCGGCCAAGCCCTAGGCCGCGCCACCTGGGCACCTGGGCACCAGTTGGGGCCCCTCTGGCTCTCCTTCGGGACTCCAGAAGCTTCCGTTGCGGTGATTTTTTATCTGATTTTTCCCGAATGTTTTGAGCACTTTTAATATGGGGGAAACCTGAAATATAAAACTGCAGAAAACAGGAACTGGCACTGTGGTGCACTGAGTTAATAAGTTAGTCCAAATATGATCAAAATTGTATGAAAGTGTATCCAGATCATAGAAATATCACACAAAACATGCATGAAGCAAGCATAAATTATAGATACGTTTGGGACGTATCATATACTTCTTCAATATGGTATGGTCCTTCCCATTTGGAAAGCAATATACCTAGGGAAAAGCCGAAATGAGATCTATACAACAAAACTTTATCACCAACATTGAATTACCGTTTCAAAATCCTCTTATTGTGCCACCTCTTGACCTTTTACTTAAACATTTTTGTGCTCTCGTAAGGTTCACTTATCCACTCATCTAAATTAGTAAAATTCATGAGACGCTTTTCACCTGCTAGTTTGGGGTCAGCATTAAGCTCTCTAACTGCACAGAAAGCTTTGTGCTCTAGCTCTAGGGGTAGATGGAAAGCCTTGCCATAGACCATCTTATGAGGAGACATGCCCATGGGGGTTTTGTAGGCATTCCCATACGCCCACAAAGCATCTCGTAACTTTTTGGACCAATCCTTTCTAGAACAATTCACTGTCTTTTGTACGATCAGCTTGATCTCTCTATTGGTGAGCTCAACTTGCCCACTTGTCTGAGGGTGGTAGGGTGAAGCAATCCTATGATTTACATCATACTCGCCTAAATCTTTTCTAAGAGCACCATGTGTAAAATGTGATACCACGTCAGTCATAAGGTACCTTGGTACACCAAACCTAGGAAAGATTACATCTTTAAGCATTTTTAAAGATGTCTTATGATCAACAGTTTCAGTGGGGATGGCTTCAACCCACTTGGTTACATAATCAACAGCTACTAAAATGTGAGTCTACTTGGGTGAAGGAGCAAAAGGACCCATAAAATAAAATCCCCAGCAATCAAAAGGCTCAATGACTAGAGAGTAATTCATAGGAATCACATTTCTCCTACTAATGTTACCAACTCTTTGACACTTATCACAAGATAAGACAAAATTTCTAGCATCTATAAAGAGAGTTGGCCAATAAAATCCTGATTGAAGAACCTTGTGTGCGGTTGTATCACCGGCATGATGTCCTTCGTAAGGACTGTCATAACATTTACTCAAGACAACTTCCTGTTCATGTTCTGGTATGCATCTTCTCACAATCCCATCCACACCTTCTTTATAAAGATGTGAATCATCCCAAAAGTAATGCCTCAAATCATTTAAGAACTTCTTCCTCTGCTGAAATGTTAAACCTGGAGGCATAAACTTTGTAGCAATAAAATTAACATAATATGCATACCATGGGTCGGCAAGAGATTGTATACTTAATACAAATAGTTTTTCGTCAGGAAAACTATCGTTGACTGGAATGGGATCATGTGGTTTGTTCTCCATCCTGGAGAGGTTGTTGATACATCCAAACCGTATCTATAATTTCTGCTTGCTCCATGCCTCTTTTGTGTGATATTGTTGTTATATTGATGAACATCCATACACTTTTGATCATATTTGGACTAACCTATTAACTCAGTGCACCCCAGTGCCAGTTCCTGTTTTCTGCTGTTTTTCTATTTCAGGTTTCCCCCTTATTAAAAGTACCAGAAAAATTCCGGGAAAAATATAGGAAAAATCAGCGTACCGGAAGCTTCGAGAAAAGCCCGAGAGGGGCCAGAGGGGAGCCAGGGGGGCCCCAGGCGGCCAGAGGGCGCGGCCCCACCCCTGGCCGGGCCAGGGGGCGCCTGGAGCCCCTGGCCCACCTCTGGCTGCCCCCTTTCGCCTATTTATTCCCCGTGACGAGAAACCCTCAGGGATGGAACCCTTTTTCGCGATCTCTCCTCTGTTCCTCCACTGTCGCGCTTCCAAGATCGGGAGCACCAGAAGACCTCTTCCCGACATCCTGCCGGAGGGAGGAATCACCTCCGGGAGCTCCTCCACCACCATGGATGCTTCCCGGATGAACCGTGAGTAGTCCACCTTGGACCATGGGTCTATGATCAGTAGCTATGTGATGTTCTCCTCCCCACTTTGTTCTTCATGGATTAGACCTCGTGACCTGCCCTACATGATCGAGGAACTTATGTAATCTTTCTGCTGTTGCTATGTTGAGTTTCCTGGGATCCGATGGATTATGAGAATATGTTCAGATTGTGATTGAGTTATATATTTGATTCTCTTCTTTTATATTTATGTTCTTGAGTAATTCTTGCATGTTCTCCGTTGCTGTTTATTGCGTTGGCCAAGTAGTAGGTAGTGACTCCAAGAGGGAGCATTATGCATGATTGTGGGTTCATGCCCCCCGATGACTAGCTTGAGTGACAGAAATATGAGTCTAGGGGATGTGTTGTTTCCACAAGGGGGAAAGCAACGGTGCTTGTACTTGCGGGTGCAAGGATTGTTTACTTTACGCAAAGTTCTTTAATGCAGTTGTCCTTTGCTTTGAGTTTACACTTTGGGTGGGATTCGCAACTTAATAAAATCGAGATGTTCTGGATAGATATCTCAAGGTGGATGATTAGTGGGTAGATGCAGATGGATTTCGGTCTACTTGTCTTGGCTTACCTCCCATGCTTTCGAGCCTCTTCCTTTCTGCATAACATAATTAGCATTGGTTTGCGCACATAATCCTGTCAATTGCCCAGCTGTGATTTGTTTACCTCGCATGGCTATTTTATCGTCTTTTGGGAGAGAGACATCACAAGTGAACATCATAGGACTCCGGTCCATATTCCTACTACTATTTACACCTTGAATTTACCCTCAGTATTTACTTTTCCGCAGCTAACACTATCATTATTATCCCGTGCATTTTATTCTTTGTAAACAACAAGGCCGGAGGAATTGACAACTCCTCTGTACTCGTTGGGAGCAAAGCTATCTGTTGTGTGTGCAGGTCCAGGTGAAGTAAGCAACCTTAGGTTGTAAACGACGCCATTGTTCACTTCACCACCTACTTGTATCTGTTGGAGTCCTACGGGAGACGATCTTTTCAACCTTGGTATCTTTACGAAGGGAAATTTGCCGCTATGCTACATCTCACCTTCCACTTGGGGTAAGCAACGAGGAGCGAGAAGTATCTCGTGTATCAGTTGTCTTCCACAAGATTTTCTGCTCCCTTCCTATCAACAATCTGCAAATCAAATTCTTGAAGAAGAAGTACCCATCTGATAAGCCTTGGTTTGACATCCTTCTTCTCCATAAGATACTTAATAGCAGCATGGTCTGTATGAACAATGACATTGGAATCAACAATATAAGGCTTAAACTTATCACAATCAAATACTACTAGTAAAACCTCTTTCTCAGTAGTAGCATAATTCTTCTGAGCACTATCAATGGTCTTTCTAGCATAATGTATAACATTCAATTTCTTATCAACCCTTTGTCCTAAAAAAACTCTAACAGCAAAATCAGTAGCATCACACATGATTTCAAAAGGTAAACTCCAATCAGATGGTTGGACTATAAGAGCAGTTGTTAAGGCTTTCTTAAGAATTTCAAAGGACTCCTTACAATCTTCATAAAAAAACAAAAGGAATATCCTTCTAGAGAAGATTAGTTAGGGGTCTTGAAGTCTTAGAAAAGTCCTTAATAAATCTTCTATAGAAACTAGCATGACTGAGGAAACTACGAATACCTTTGATGTCCTTTGGATAGGGCATCCTCTCGATTACTTGAATTTTGGCCTTGTCCACTGACGAGGGGATACCCCCACGAGTCCTCAGCATGAGGGTTCCTGGTGCGTGTCAAGACGGAAGGCCCACTAGAAGCTTCGGCTGGCCCAAGAAAAGACCACCCGAAGCACCAACGGCTGCGCTGACATGGAGTCCAAGGCGGTTCAAAGTCCAAGGCATGTCCAGCAAGATTAGCTAGATTAGGCAATCACCTTGGTAAACCTAGACGGACTCCTCGAGACCTAGCCTAGTATATAAAGGCTGGGAGAGGGGACGTCTTGGACATCCAATCTCGCATAGCTCCACCCTCGGCAAGAGCAATCTCGCCGAGACCTCCACTGTAATCGCCTCCACCATATAATACATCGAGCATGAAGTAGGGGTTTTACCGATCGAGGGCCCTGAACATGGGTAATCCCTGTTGATGGGTGTAGATAACACCTCCTTGTTGGTTACCCCAAGGGGTAGGTTATGATGTAGATAGAATTTTTTTTTACTCAGTGAAGATACCAAAGTAATCAATCTAGTAGGACTCCAAGCGCAATAAGTAGGTGGTCAAACGAGAAAGGCGCCGTTTGAGATAAGTTACTCACTTGACATGGACCTGCACAAAAAATCAAATAAATTTCATCCCAACGAGTCAGAGAGGTTGTCAATCTCTCCCGTCTTATTGTTTACAAAGGATCAAACACAAGTGGAAATAGTAGTGGTGATTTACACGGAAAGGAAACAAAAGCAGTAAAATACTGGAGGTGTAAAAAATGGTGGAAATATGGACCGGGGTCCCATGATGTTGACTAGTGATGTCTCTCTCCCAAAAGAAGATAAATAACTATGTTGGGTGAACAAATTACAGCTGGGCAATTAACAGAATTATAAACGCATTGCAATGCTAATTATGCTACAAGAAAGCTACATGCTCAATTGTATGGGCAGTACGCCAAGACAAGTGGATCGTTTATTCATCAGCACCTACTCACTAATCATCCACATTGAGATGTCTATCCAGAACATCTCACTGGTATTATGTTGTGAACCCCAGCCAAACTATAAGATCTAAGCAATAGATAACTGCATTAACACACTTTGCGTAAGGTAAAAAATCCTTGCAACCGCAGTTACAAGAACTGTTGTGTTCTCCTTGGCGGAAACAACACATCTTCTAGTCTCATGTTTCAGTCACTCAAGCTTGACATCGGGGGGCATGAACCCACGATCATGCATACCGCTCCCTCTTGGAGTTCCAATATACTACATGGCCAAAGCAATAAAAAGCAACGGAGAACATGCAAGAATACTCAAGAGCTAAAACATAAAAGCTAAACCAAATATATTACTCATCACAATCTGAACATAATCACATAATCCATCGGATCCAAGCAAACACATCATATCTATCATTTGGATTTCTCTCGCCTATGATTGTCCTTATTGATGTGAACCTTTCACACCTTTTTTTCTTCCTCCTCCACCATATTCTCTCTTTTCCATCCTAAGTGTCAACTTTCTTGCTTACGCTCATCCATTGCATGAGTGCTAAAATTTCGAAAAGGAGTGGATCATTTTGACTTGTACCTGGCTAGTGGTCTGGGGATGAGTCAAGATAAGATTCCAAAGAAGACCAAGTGTGACACTTTAGTAGGTTGAGTTCTCAACAATGAAAATACTTTTTATCGTATATCCCTATCCCCTTTCTTGCACGCAAACACCATTTGGAGACATTCGAGTCACGGACAGTGAGAGCTCTTGCACCTTTATGTTCTTATGTTGCTTGTTTCAATGCTAAATATAGACTCTTGCCTGTTATGACTTGAATTGAATTGCATGCCTTGATTGCTTTACTTAAAAGTTCTTATATGGTTGTTAGCATGTCACCACAAAAATTATGTTGTTATCATTTACCTACTCGAGGACGAGAAGGAATTAAGCTTGGGGATGTTGATACGTCCAAAACGTATCTATAATTTCTTCTTGCTCCATGCCTCTTTTGTGTGATATTGCTATGATATTGATGAACTTCCACACACTTTTGATCATATTTCGACTAACCTATTAACTCAGTGCACCCCAGTGCCAGTTCCTGTTTTCTGCTGTTTTTCTATTTCAGGTTTCCCCCTTATTAAAAGTACCAGAAAAATTCCGGGAAAAATATAGGAAAAATCAGCGTAACGGAAGCTTCGAGAAAATCCCGAGAGGGGCCAGAGAGGAGCCAGGCCCCCCCAGGAGGCCAGAGGGCGCGGCCCCACCCCTAGCCGCGCCAGGGGGGGGGGTGCCTGGAGCCCCTGGCCCACCTCTGGCTGCCCCTTTTCGCCTATTTATTCCCCGTGACGAGAAACTCTCGGGGACGAAACCCTTTTTCGCGATCTCTCCTCTGTTCCGCCGCCGTCGCACTTCTAAGGTCGGGAGCACCAGAAGACCTCTTGCCGGCACCCTACCGGAGGGAGGAATCACCTCCGGGAGCTCCTCCACCACCATGGATGCTTCCCGGATAAACCGTGAGTAGTCCACCGTGGACCATGGGTCTATGATCAGTAGCTATGTGATGTTCTCCTCCCCTCTTTGTTCTTCATGGATTAGACCTCGTGAGCTGCCCAACATGATCGAGGCACTTATGTAATATTTCTGCTGTTGCTATGTTTAGTTTGCTGGGATCCGATGGATTATGAGGTTATGTTCAGATTGTGATTGAGTTATATATTTGATTCTCTTCTTTTATATTTATGTTCTTGAGTAATTCTTGCATGTTCTCTGTTGCTATTTATTGCTTTGGCCAAGTAGTAGGTAGTGACTCCAAGACGGAGAGTTATGCATGATTGTGGGTTCATGCCCCCCGATGACTAGCTTGAGTGACAAAAACATGAGTCTAGGGGATGTGTTGTTGCCACAAGGGGGAAAACAACGGTGCTTGTACTTGCGGGTGCAAGGATTGTTTACTTTACGCAAAGTTCTTTAATGCAGTTGTCCGTTGCTTTGAGCTTACACTTTGGGTGGGATTCGCAACTTAATACCAGCGAGATGTTCTGGATAGATATCTCAAGGTTGATGATTAGTGGGTGGATGCAGATGGATTTCGGTCTACTTGTCTTGGCGTACCGCCTATGCTTTTGAGCCTCTTCCTTTCTGCATAGCATAATTAGCATTGGTTTGCGCACATAATCCTGTCAATTGCCCAACTGTGATTTGTTTACCTCGCATGGCTATTTTATCGTCTTTTGGGAGAGAGACATCACTAGTGAACATCATAGGACTCTGTTCCATATTCCTACTACTGTTTAAACCTTCAATTTACCCTCAGTATTTACTTTTCCGCAGCTATCACTATCATTATTATCCCGTGCGTTTTATCCTTTCTAAACAACAATGCCGGAGGAATTGACAACTCCTCTATACTCGTTGGGAGAAAAGCTATCTGTTGTGTGTGCAGGTCCAGGTGAAGTAAGCAACCTTAGGTTGTAAACGGCGCCATTGTTCACTTCACCACCTACTCGTATCTGTTGGATTCCTACGGGAGACGATCTTTTCAACCTTGCTATCTTTACCAAGGGAAATTTGCCGCTACGCTACATCTCACCTTCCACTTGGGGTAAACAACGAGGAGCGAGAAGTATCTCGTGTATCAAGCAAATTTCTGGCGCCGTTGTGTGGGACTCCACTCTTCAAGATAGGGGAGTTGCACACTATCTTTTATCTTTGCTTTTTAGTCTTGTTAGTTTACCTTTCAATTTTTGCTTTAGTTTCTTTTATCGAAAAAAAAAATAGTTATCTTGCCTTTAGTTGTCCTTTCTGTTTTTTCAAGCATGTTAGGATTTGGTGCGTTGAGGGAGTCTGAGTTATTAGACTTCCATCAAATGGATGGAGAAAATATGAAGAAGGCTTGGGATAGAATTTCTGATGCACATAGAACATGCTAACGGAGAACATTCTTTAAAATTTAACATGGATGGAGAACATTCTTTAAAATTTAACATGGACAAATTATCATCCTATCATGAACATGCTAATGGAGATATTTCTAAGATTCAAGGAAGGATAAAAGATGTACCAGTGATATTCCTTAAAGGGATTGCAATGGTTGATTTCTTTGTCATGAAGCCAAACCAAGGAAACATAGTGCTTGGGAGGGATTTCCTCCGAGCCGTTACAGGCTTCATTGATATAGGTAAGGGACAAATACGCCTACGCGGGAAGGAAAAATGTACATACCCTTTTCCTAAAATAAACAAGATTGAAATTGTTGAGGAACCATTTGAATCATATTACAACTCCGATTGTTATGATGATCTTTGATTCCTTCTTTTTGCATTAAGCCTAGCTAATGGCTTTAAAGAAGCGCTTTCGGGAGGCAGCCCGCAACGAATTTAGGTTTTCATTTTTGTTTTTATTCTGTTTTTAGTGGTCTTGATGATTGTTACTACTGTAGAAACATCATTGTATCTTTACTTTTCAAGCTTTGTGCCTTTTATGGCCTCATACGACAAGGGAAGTGAAAGTTGTGACATGCTGTCCAGAAAACAGATTCTGTCCTCATGAGTAGAAAAATCAGAGAAAAATCCCAGTTCATCTTTTTGAGCTGAAATTTTTACACAGAGTGATCTATACAATTAAGAAACTTTCGTATGTTCTGAGTTTTTTTATTTGAGTTGCAGAAGTATCCCTAAAAAATTCTTTTCTACCTGCTGGTCTGTTTTTCACAGATTCTGTCCTGTTTTGCCTTTTCTTCATTTTGCAAACCTTAAGCTTACTTTTTCTTTGCAAAATCTTGTTGGAAATCTTGAGAAACAGTAGCTCTTCAAGATTATATTTATTTCCAGTAGAGAAAAATATATTTTATTATGGGTACTAACCTCGCTAATCAGATTATGATGAGTTATGTATGAAGGGAGTTTTCAAGTGTGCGAGGGAAGATGATGAAAGAAGATTAAGAAGTGTCAAGCATTCAAGATTGGGGATTCCCCCATGCATACCCAAGAAATATTCAAGGATACTCAAGCATCTAAGCTTGGGGATGCCCGCGTGCATCCCCTTCTCGATCGACAATTATCAGTTCGTCTCTCGTTCACTATATTTTTATCACTTCATGCGTTATGTGCTATGCTTGGAGCGTCTCGCTGTTAGGTTTTGTTTTTAGTTTTATTTATCTTTGCTTTCTGTTCATAACAAGTTAGAACCCAGCTTTCTTTGTGTGGAAGAGAAACATGCTCCACTTCCAAAATTTAGAACACAACATAGGACTTTTCCTGCTTATCTTTGCTGTGTTTGTTCTTTATCTTTTCGTAGCTACTGCATGTTTTGCTCTTAGTTTTCATGCTTATCTCTTTAAGAGCTTTTGTTTAGTATGTTGCTGGAACTCTCTTGAGTTTTCATGTTTATCTTGTTTAGAGAGTTTTCCTGTTGCACTGAGTTTTGTGTCTTGACTTGAAGTAGGTAATTGAGGTTGCTATTCTTTTTGTAGTAGTAACTTGCAATAGTTTAGAGGTGCTGTTTTGATTAATGTTTAGAATTTTTGGTGTCAAGAGATTTATCCTATTAGTGATAGATGTCGTATTTTGGGCAATCCGTGTTTATTTTCAAAAATCCTACAAATTAGTTGAGAACTCTAGCTACTGGATGGATCACTACTCTTCTGAGGGGTCGAATATTAGAGTACACTCACGTACCATGAGTCGAGGATGCGCAAGGATAACCAAACCCCCATACACTCCTCCTAGGGGTACTTGTCTCTTTGTGAACCTCCTTATTAGATTGAGAGTTACCGATAATAAGTGCATGAGTTCTTCGGACTAATGTGAGTATTCGAAAGTTGACACTTCCACCTTCCCATATTTTGCTAGTCTTTATTGTGCCGTGCACTGCATTCTTCTCACTCCGAGAGTTAGCGTCCACCTTCGCCGGTACATCCAAACCCTTGGCACGATACGCTCTGTCATCATAAGCCTCCTTATATCCTTCCTCAAAACAGCCACCATACCTACCTATAAAGGCATTTCCATAGCCTTTCCGAGATATATTGCCATGCAACATCCATCTTCTCATGACTTGATCTTCATGTCATACATGCTACTTGCTTGATCGATGAGCCTCATGCTAGTTGGGCCTTGCCCTAATCATTGCTACATGACGCGCTGATACGTCTCAAACGTATCTACTTTTCCAAACACTTTTGCTATTGTTTTTCCCTCATTCTTGCATGATTTGGAGGAAACTAACCCGGACTAACGCTGTTTTCAGCAGAGCTGCCTGTATGGTTTATTTGTGCGCAGGAAAATGGATTTTTAGACGTCCCAGAAAATTCCCAGAAAATCCACGCACCCGAAGGAGCCAGGAGCCAGAAGTGGGACCAGAGGGGAGCTCTGGGGGGCCTAGGCGCCCCCCCTGGCGCGGCCAGGGGTGGGGGCGCGCCCTCTGGCCGCTTGGGCAGCTCACCCCCTCCTCTGGTGCCCTACCGAGACTCCTATTTATCCCCGTGACAAGAAAACCCCAAAACAGAAGTCGTTTTCCCAGTTTCCGTCGCGGAGCCGCCGCCACCCTCTGTTCTTCTTCGGGAGGGCTAATCTGGAGGCTGATTTAGCCTCCGGAGAGGGGAGATCGTCGCCATCGTCATCACCATCACCACTCCATCCATCCTCCATGACTTCCCTTCATATGTGTGAGTAATTCCCTGCTGTAGGCAAAGGGGATGGTAGGGATTGGATGAGTTTAATCATGTAATAGTTTGTTGGATTGTTGGGGGCATGTTGCCTATCATCTACTTTGGTGTTTATCATCTTTGCTACAACTTGTTGTTCTTAATGCTTGTCACTTTGGGCCCAAGTGCCATGTTTTCAGATATGAACCCTATGTGTTTTCATGAATATATTTGTGTTCTAGATCCTATCTATGAGTTGTATGCACCTATTATGGTCCGGAACCGGTGATCCCAAAGGTGATAGCTTGGGACACCAAAGGGGATGGTCCATGATTTGAGGATTCCTTGTATCCATTGAGTTTATTGCTTTGTTCCGGTGCTCTTTGACATGAGCACCTTAATCTCCATAAGTTCCTTTTGGCCCCGTTCGTAGCGGAATGGTAGGACAAAAGATGTTGTGCAAGTTGTTATTGAAAGCACGCACAACTACCTACGGGATACATGCCTAATGTTTGATATTTGCCTAGATGATCATTGCTTTTCTGTGTGCCTTGCCCCGTGTTGGAATCTATTATATGTTCACCACTTACCGTCCCGTACAAGACCCAAGGTTCCGATCTTACCGTCCCGTACAAGAAAAGGTACCGTTCTGAACACTAGTGCTACACTTGATTCACCTTCTGTTATGAGTAAGTTTACTTCACCACCACTACATGATGCTTCTATTGAGTCTGTCACTATGTCCGATACTTTTGATGATGCTTCCACTACTCTGGATGATGCTACTTTTCTTGGTCACTATATTGAAACTCAGACTGCTAAGGCTGCAGTAAAATCCAAGACCGAGAACCCTGCTACCTATATTCCTACCTGCAAAACCTTTGGTTACCCGAGCTTAGATGAACTCAAGGAGAGAATCCTCGATGATGATTATGTTATTCTTGATGATGATTTTTGAAGGGAACTCAGAGAGTGTGTCGACTCTGACCCTGGTGTTGTTAAGGAGTTGCTCAAAAAGCATTCCATGAAGAACAAAGTTATTCCTGATCTTCAATTTGCCACATCTCCTATATGCATCACTGATCCTGATTATGATTTCTCTTTTGATCTTTCACTTATATCTACAGTCGAGGCTGACCCCTTTTATGGAAGAGAAAATGATGATGCTATAGCACACTTGACCAAACTCGCTGAGTTAAGCAACCTATTCACTACTGATGAGAAGATACGAAACTTCTATGTGGCCAAGCTTTTCCCTTTTTCTTTGAAGGAAGACGCTAAATCATGGTACGATGCACTACCCTATGGTTCCATTAAAAGTCCTCAAGACTTAGTCAAATTTTTTGTTGTTAAGTATTTCCTAGCTCATCTGCAACATGCTGCTTTGCAGAGAATCTATAACTTTAAACAATTGCAGGATGAGCACCTCCCTAAAGCTTGGGGGAGGTTTTGTGATTTACTTAAGGTCATGCCGGGACATGGAGTCCCCAAGAATGAGCTGCTTGATATATTTTAAGCTGGTTTAATCGATGAATCCAGATCCTATCTGGATAGTTGTGCTAGGTGTGTTTTCAGGGAAAGAACGCAGGACGATGCAGAAGAATTAATGTGCAAAATCGCCAAGAACCATGAAGATTGGTCCGTTCCTGAGCCACTTCTACCACCAAAAAAGAGGGGCATGCTTGTTCTGAACCCCGAAGATATGCAAGAAGCAAAGAAGTCTATAAAGGAGAAAGGTATTAAAGCCGAAGACGTGAAGAATTTACCGCCTATTGAGAAGTTGTGTGAGCCTACTACTTACCCTCCCTTGGTAGAGGTACACTCTCTATTAGACTTTACTGAAAGTGACATCCCTAAAGGTAAGCCTCCCGACCAATGTTTAGATGAGCTTGATAATTTTATTTTTAAGCAAGACCATTTTAATAGGAGATTACAAAGTCAGTTGCATGATAATTCTCTTGCTATCAAAAGTTTGTGTGATGTTCTAGAAAGAACAATTAATGATGTTAAATGTCTTGTTAAGCATTTTCATGTGGTTCAAACTCATCTTGAACAAATTTCTAATGTGCAAAAAGATTTGCTTGCTAATAATGCCAAACAGGACATACAAGCTTATGGAATTAAAACTAGGGGTGGAACACACACCCAGGACCCACTCTATCCTGAGGGGCATCCAAAGAGGATCGAGCAAGATTCTCAAGTACAAGAAGAAGACGAGACTGTTAGCTCCCCGAAGAAAAAGAAGAAGAAGAAACACAAGGACACTGACAATCCCGATGATCCTATTACAAGTGAAAAGCCAGCTGTTGATCCTAACATCATATCTACCTCCGATGCTGAAACAGAAGACGGTGCCGAGTCTGAAGAAAAGGACGCAGAGAAGGATGATTCTCCCAAGGTAAGAGAAGAAGATGCACCCGATAAACGCAAGAGGTACTCTAAAGAATACTTCATCGCTAGAAGACATGGGAAGGAAAGAGAACCATGGATACATAAACCCATGCCCTTTCCAGGTAAGTCCCTCAAATCCAAAGAAGAAGAGCATTATAATAAATTTTGTGAATGGATGAAGCCTCTTTTTCTTCAAATTCCTTTGACTGATGCTATTAAGTTTCCTCCCTATTCGAAATATATGAAAGATATTGTTACTAATAAAAGAAAAGTTCCTAATGAGGAAATATCTACTATGCTTGCTAACTACTCTTTCAGTGGCAAGATCCTAAGAAGCTCGGTGACCCAGGTATACCCACCATTCCTTGCTCCATAAAGAATAATTACGTCAGAACTGCTTTATGTGATCTTGGTGCAGGAGTGAGTGTTATGCCTTTCTCTCTTTACAAAAGGCTTTGTTTAGAGAAACTAATACCTACAGATATCTCCCTTCAGATGGCTGACAAATCAACAGCTGTCCCAATAGGCATTTGTGAGGATGTACCCGTTGAAGTTGCTAACTGTTTGATCCTTACAGATTTTGTTGTGCTTGATATGCCCGAGGATGCGAGCATGTCCATTATTCTTGGTAGACCTTTTCTTAAGACCGCAGGTGCTATCATTGATTGCAATGAAGGAAATGTCACTTTCAACGTTGATGATAAAGAACACACGGTGTATTTTCCAAAGAAGATCGACAAGAGGCATGGCCTTAACTCTATAGAGAATATCGAGACCGTGAAGATTGGAGAATGGGACTGTCCATTACATGTGCACCACAAATACAAAACCATTATGGTGGGGACAATGTCCATCAAAGTAAAGGTGCAATGATCACTTCATAAGGGGTGAGACTTCTTGTTCTGTATATCGCCGGTTTGTTGGTAAGACTTGATCAACCTTACTAGTAAGCTTGTTTTATATAGGTAAAAAGTTAAGCTTGTTATGTTTTCATTTGATTTGGCTTTCATTCTCTTTGCTGTACCAAGTTTTTTTGTGTTTTTGAAGCTTCACAATACTAATCACCGCTTTAAGTTTTCAGAAAGTTTTGCAGCTTTTTGAACTCCGAGAAATTTTCAACAGTGAAGTTTTCAGAAAAATTCCAGAAAAATAGAAATAAAAATTTCCATGCCGGGAGTGACCCAGAGGCACCTGGGGCTGACCAGGGGGGGACACCAGTGGCCCAGGCGGCCAGCTGGCGCGGCCTGCCCCCTGGCCGCGCCCACAGGGCGCCTGGAGCCCACAGGGCCCACTTCCAGGTATGTCTTCTTCCTCCTCCTTCTTCTCTCTCCAAAAACACGAGTTCTGCATTTGGTTCTTGCGTTCTTGCTGTTCTTGGAGGAAATTTTCGATCTCTCTCTACAGCCCACCATTCAAGCCGAAATCTTGAGCAAACACTCCCTGGTATGTAACTCCTTCACCCCTCCAATTAGATTTTTGATTGGTGGCTTCATTTGTGAGTATTTAGTAGCTCTTGGTGCTGTTTATGTGAACTTGCATGCTTGTGTAGAATTTTATTTTCCAAGTTTTGATGCAAGTTTATTCCTTAGGTAAGTGAGTTGAGTGGTTTGTTAACTCACGTTGTTTAAATCCTTGTTTTTGTAATTTGTCAAAAATTTCAGAAATGAGTTTGCTAGGAAGAGCAAAGGGGTGGCTTGGGAAGAAAAGGCCCGAGCGCTCCGATCGAGTTACAAGAGCTGAAGCTTCGCCCTCGAATGCTAGGGTGAGCTACAACGAAGATCATGTGCCCTTAGAGTTGTTTGAGGACACAAATCCAGCACATGCAATGACTTTCCCATGCGATGAATTCCTTGAAGCTGCAGGAATTAAGGAGGAGTTCTATAATCTTTGTGCTAATGCAGGTCTGACGCGGCTCGCAACGTGCCGTGTTACTCAGTATCAAAAACTCACCTCTTGTTTCATTAACAGTTTTAGATATAACCTTGACGCTGGTTCTGTTGCGTTTAAAATTTACAATGATCTTTTGACTATGCCTTTGGAAAAGTTTTGTGAAATAATAGGTGTGCCAAACGTTGGACTGACGGCGAAGATGAGCTCTCAGCCCTCCGAGCTGAGAACCGTCTTCAACTCTCTCTGTAGCATGGATACAAGGGATATTCATCTGTCAAAGATCTCCAGCATCTTATTCCCACACCTCAGGTATTTTGCGTATATATTTCTAGAGGGGTGTTAGCTCGTGACAACACGAGCAACATATCTGCGCCGGATATTGCTATCCTGGCAACCACCCTTTCAGGGAGGTTTGATTATAATGTGGGTGCCTTAATTGCTCGACGCCTTGCTATGAACAATAACAAGGGAGACTTATTTGGTGGCGTTTACGCCACACTTATCCTAGAGTCTCTTAATGGCACCCCACACCCCGATGATAAGCCTTTTACTTATTTAAGTTTTGACCTTGCTGCTATGAAAAGACATAAGTTTGTTACCATGACTTCCGAGTTTGGTAACCTTGATTATATCTTGCGTTTCGGAGCCACCACAGAACGCAAGATCCGTCTACCTGCACCTCTTTTGTTTGATTTTTCTCGCAGGAATGGATGGTCCTTTGATGTTATCCAGTTCGATGAGTTCGTGGTCCAGCGTCAGTTTCATAACCCCATGGAGGGGGTTGTGCCCGACGAGTAGGAGCATGGTGAGTTCCCACCTTTCCAGGGAGAGACCGTCACCCAGTTTGGTGAAGGTTCTTCCTCTGCTTGGAGCACAAATCCTTCTTCGTGGGAGGATCCGAGGACTTCGGTGTACGCACCGGAAGCCTCATACGACCCTTGGACTCACCCGTACTACCCTGGAGCAGGAGGCTCCTGGGGACATTAGCTACTACCAACTTAGGCCAAAATCCTAAGCTTGGGGGAGTACGTTCCCTTCTCACTTTTCCATTGTATTATCCATTTTATTCGCTTTGATCTTTTCGAAGTTTTTTCCCGTTCTTCTTTCTTTCTTTTCAAAAAAAAAAACCCAAAAAGATTTCCTTTCTCTCTTTAGTTTGCTTTGTTTTCAGAGTTCAGCTCGAGTCCGTGATGGCATTTGATAATATTTCCGACATCCGATCATGCAAGTGACAAGGCAGTAATGACGAAGATCGACGAAAGGGAAGCAACAAGGAAAACCAGTATGAACTCTTCTTGTTTCTACTTTTGTACATATGCCTGTACTTATGATCTAGAGACCAGCTTGTAGCGACATAGTGCTATGTTTACAATGCTTTCCCAGTGTTCATGCTTTCCTTGTGGCTAGTCTCAAATAGCTAGAGTACATAATGTGTTGTTGAAATGATTTACATGCATTGCATTGTTCATGGTTTGGCATACTGAAGTGGTATTTCCCTTCGGAGAATTTTTGGATTGACTTGGCACATGTTCACACATGCTTATGACTATAAAGTCTACTTTTGCCTTGATGATCTTTTTGTTTCAGAATAGTTATATCACTTTCATGCCCGATTCAATGTTGCTTTGTCGCTCTGCATGATTATGACAGTTATTGCTCACTAGTTGGTCGCTTCCCAGTCTTTTGCTAGCCTTCGCTCGCACCAAGCGAATTTCTGCTTGTGCTTCCAAACTCCTTTTAAAACCCAGTTGATCCATTTGAGTCCACCATACCTACCTATATGTGGTATTTACCGGCCACTCCTAACTTAGACTTTCTTGTGCCATCTCGAAATTTATTCAAAAGCTTCCCTTTTTTCGTAACCGTACAAGCTCATGGTACGGTGAGGGGAAATCAGTATCTTTCATGCCAAAAATATTTTGACAGAAGTTTTAACTAGTCAAAACACAAAAAAATATATGAGAGTTACACCTCCCCCATACTTGATGATGGAGTGAAATGGACCAAATGCTGCTTATGATAGGTGGAACGATACCCTCCTTCCATCCTTGAGGCAAAATAAAAGGTTCCATAGACCATCGAAGGATTTATGAATAAGGGAATATGTGTAAGCAAAAAGGCATTTTATATGGTTGGAATGGGAGATATTGAGAGACCTTTACCGTTCACAGTTGACTGGAAAGTTGCACTTCTCAAAAATGTTTTATCTCTGTTTCCAAAACCAAGAGCTCTGGCACATGTTTAGTATTTGCTTCCTTTCACGGGTTTTCAACCTTGCCATCAAAAGCCACGATCCGAGAGTCTCCCCTTCTTTCTTCAAAGCACCAACTATGAGAGCATAATTTTCATTCTTAGTGTAACATGCATTGTCCCAAAGTATTACATTGTCTTCTGCATGCTTGTGTTATTGCTAGTATGAAATACTGAGTTCTAGTCACCTTTAAAACTCCGCAGGAGTTTCTGCATTTATGTTTTGCTTCACTCATGGAGGCTAGCGAAATGCCACTCAAGTATGTTCAAGCTATGTGCATTGTGATCCTGTCTTGATTTTCAGTAGCTTATTATTTACTTTTAGTTGTCTGTGAGTGATCACATGAAAGAAGAATTGCTTCGTGCATTGTCCTTATAGCATTGTTTCAATACCTGCTACACTCTGTTCGTAGTACATGCTTATATACATCTAATGAAGCAAAAGAGTTTGTCAAAGTTTTCTTTGTCGCTTCCAATTCGTTGAACTGAATTGCTTGTGGACAAGCAATATGCTAAGCTTGGGGGAGTTGATACGTCTCAAACGTAACTACTTTTCCAAACACTTTTGCTATTGTTTTGCCCTCATTCTTGCATGATTTGGACGAAACTAACCCGGACTAACGTTTTTTAAGCAGAGCTGCCTGTATGGTTTATTTGTGCGCAGGAAAATGGATTTTTAGACGTCCCAGAAAATTCCCAGAAAATCCACGCACCCGAAGGAGCCAGGAGCCAGAAGTGGGACCAGAGGGGAGTTCTGGGGGCCCTAGGCGCCCCCCTAGCGTGGCCAAGAGTGGGGCCGCGCCCTCTGGCCGCCTGGGCAGCTCCCCCCTCCTTTGGTGCTCTACCGAGACTCCTATTTATCCCCGTGACGAGAAAACCCCAGAACAGAAGCCGTTTTCCCAGTTTCCGTCACGGAGCCGCCGCCACCCTCTGTTCTTCTTCGGGAGGGCTAATCTGGAGGCTGATTTGGCCTCCGGAGAGGGGAGATCGTCGCCATCGTCATCACCATCACCACTCCATCCATCCTCCATGACTTCCCTTCATATGTGTGAGTAATTCCATGCTGTAGGCAAAGGGGATGGTAGGGATTGGATGAGTTTAATCATGTAATAGTTCGTCAGATTGTTGGGGGCATGTTGCCTATCATCTACTTTGGTGTTTATCATCTTTGCTACAACTTGTTGTTCTTAATGCTTGTCACTTTGGGCCCGAGTGCCATGTTTTCAGATCTGAACCCTATGTGTTTTCATGAATATATTTGTGTTCTAGATCCTATCTATGAGTTGTATGCACCTATTATGGTCCGGAACCGGCGATCCCAAATGTGACAGCTTGGGACACCAAAGGGGATGGTTCATGATTTGAGGATTCCTTGTTTGCATTGAGTTTATTGCTTTGTTCCGGTGCTCTTTGACAGGAGCACCTTAATCTCCATAAGTTCCTTTTGGCCCCGTTCGTAGAGGGATGGTAGGACAAAAGATGTTGTGCAAGTTCTTATTGCAAGCACACACAACTACCTACGGGATACATGCCTAATGTTTGATATTTGCCTAGATGATCATTGCTTTTCTGTGTGCCTTGCCCCATGTTGGAATCTATTATATGTTCACTCTCATCCATGCAGCGCCCAACCATCCATCTCCCTAGCCTACAGTGTTTATAATCCTGCTGGTCATTAGTTGTTACTTTTGTTGTTACTTTTGCTGTGTCCACTATCACTATCATATTATCGTTACCACTTATCTATCGTTGCAAGCAAGTATATTTCAGGTGCGGTTGAATTGACAACTCAACTGTCAAAGCTTATAAATACTCTTTGGCTCCCCGTGTGTCGAATCAATAAATTGGGTTAACTTACCCGCGAAGACTATCTCGATCCCTTACGCCTGTGGGGCATCACGCGCTAGTATCATTGCATATCCTGCTACACTGGCAGAGGCATACATTTGCATACATCATGATAGTTACATCTTCTTTATGATTAGAGTACTATGTAAAGTGCGAAAGATCTTCTATACTTCTTGTAATATATAGAGTGTTGCCCCTAAAGTGAGGAAAAGATCCCAAAGTGGACAAAATCAAAAGATCCCAAAGAGGACAAATTAAAAGATCCCAAAGAGGACAAATGAGAGAGAAATAGAATGAGCCATTGAGGCCACCAAAATATACAAAAAAAGAGAAAAAGAGAAAAAAAAGAAATAAAAAGAGAGAAGGGGACACACTACTATTTTTTTGAGAGATCCACACTCGTACTCCCTCTTATATCTTGCACTCCATAGAGATTATCATTCATGCATATAGCTATGTGGGGACCTTCACACTATAGAACTTGGCTTGTATATTCCACTGATGAGCCTCCTCAAATGAGCTCTAGGTCTTCTGGAGCAAGCAAGTTGGATGCACCACCACTAGTTTCATTGGAGAGCTTACCTTAGCTCATATGTGCATCCGCTGCATGGAAACCCCTACTCCTCACATCATATATATGATTTGGCTTTCTCTCGCCTATGATTGTCCTCATTGATGTGAGCCTTTCACGCCTCTTTGTCTTCCTCCTCCACCATATTCTCTCTTTGCCATCCTAAGTGTCAACTTTCTTGCTTATGCTCATCCATTGCATGAGTCCTCAAAATGTCGAAAAGGAGTGGATCATTTTGACTTGTACCTGGCTAGTGGTCTGGGGATGAGTCTAGATAAGATTCCAAAGAAGACCAAGTGTGACACTTTAGTAGATTGAGTTCTCAACAATAAAAATATTTTTTCTCGTATATCCCTATCCCATTTCTTGCACGCAAACACCATTTGGAGACATTCGAGTCACGGACAGCGAGAGCTCTTGCACCTTTATGTTCTTATGTTGCTTGGTTCAATGCTAAATATAAACTCTTGCCTATTATGACTTGAACTGAATTGCATGCATTGATTGCTTTACTTAAAAGTTCTTATATGGTTGTTAGCATGTCACCACAGAAATTATGTTGTTATCATTTACCTACTCGAGGACGAGCAGGAATTAAGCTTGGGGATGTTGATACGTCCAAAATGTATCTATAATTTCTGCTTGCTCCATGCCTCTTTTGTGTGATATTTCTATGATATTGATGAACTTCCATAAACTTTTGATCATATTTGGACTAACCTATTAACTCAGTGCACCCCAGTGCCAGTTCCTGTTTTCTGTTGTTTTTCTATTTCAGGTTTCCCCCTTATAAAAAGTACCAGAAAAATTCTGGGAAAAATATAGGAAAAATCAGTGTACCGGAAGGTTCGAGAAAAGACCGAGAGGGGCTAGAGGGGAGCCAGGGCCCCTCCAGGAGGCCAGAGGGCGCGGCCCCAACCCTGGCCGCGCCAGGGGGGGCGCCTGGAGCCCTTGGCCCACCTCTGGCTGCCCCCTTTCTCCTATTTATTCCCCGTGATGAGAAACCCTCGGGGATGAAACCCTTTTTCGCGATCTCTCCTCTATTCCGCCGCCGTCCCGCTTCCAAGATCGGGAGCACCAAAATACCTCTTGCCGGCACCCTGCCGGAGGGAGGAATCACCTCCGGGAGCTCCTCCACCACCATGGATGCTTCCCAGATGAACCATGAGTAGTCCACCTTGGACCATGGGTCTATGTTCTTCATGGATTAGACCTCGTGAGCTGCCCTACATGATCGAGGCATTTATGTAATCTTTCTGTTGTTGCTATGTTCAGTTTGCTGGGATCCGATGGATTATGAGATTATGTTCAGATTGTGATTGAGTTATATATTTGATTCTCTTCTTTTATATTTATGTTCTTGAGTAATTCTTGCATGTTCTCCGTTGCTGTTTATTGCGTTGGCCAAGTAGTAGGTAGTGACTCCAAGAGGGAGCATTATGCATGATTGTGGGTTCATGCCCCCCGATGACTAGCTTGAGTGACAGAAATATGAGTCTAGGGGATGTGTTGTTTCCACAAGGGGGAAAGCAACGGTGCTTGTACTTGCGGGTGAAAGGATTGTTTACTTTACGCAAAGTTCTTTAATGCAGTTGTCCTTTGCTTTGAGTTTACACTTTGGGTGGGATTCGCAACTTAATACCATCGAGATGTTCTGGATAGATATCTCAAGGTGGATGATTAGTGGGTAGATGCAGATGGATTTCGGTCTACTTGTCTTGGCGTACCTCCCATGCTTTCGAGCCTCTTGCTTTCTGCATAGCATAATTAGCATTGGTTTGCGCACATAATCCTGTCAATTGCCCAGCTGTGATTTGTTTACCTCGCATGGCTATTTTATCGTCTTTTGGGAGAGAGACATCACAAGTGAAGATCATAGGACTCCGGTCCATATTCCTACTACTGTTTACACCTTCAATTTACCCTCAGTATTTACTTTTCCGCAGCTAACACTATCATTATTATCCTGTGCGTTTTATCCTTTGTAAACAACAAGGCCGGAGGAATTCAAAACTCCTCTGTACTCGTTGGGAGCAAAGCTATTTGTTGTGTGTGTAGGTCCAGGTGAAGTAAGCAACCTTAGGTTTTAAACGGCGCCATTGTTCACTTCACCACCTACTTGTAGCTGTTGGAGTCCGACGTGAGACGATCTTTTCAACCTTGGTATCTTTACCAAGGTAAATTTGCCGCTACCCTACATCTCAGCTTCCACTTGGGGTAACCAACGAGGAGCGAGAAGTATCTCGTGTATCAGTTGTCTTCCACAGGATTTTCTGCTCCCTTCCTATCAACAATCTGCAAATCAAATTCTTGAAGAAGAAGTACCCATCTGATAAGCCTTGGTTTGACATCCTTCTTCTCCATAAGATACTTAATAGCAGCTTGGTCTGTATGAACAATAACATTGGAATCAACAATATAAGGCTTAAACTTATCACAGTCAAATACTACTAGTAAAACCTCTTTCTCAGTAGTAGCATAATTCTTCTGAGCACTATCAAGGGTCTTTCTAGCATAATGTATAACATTCAATTTCTTATCAACCCTTTGTCCTAAAACAGCTCCAACACAAAAATCACTAGCATCATATGGTTGGACTATAGGAGCAGTTGTTAAGGCTTTCTTAAGAATTTCAAAGGACTCCTTACAATCTTCATAAAAAACAAAAGGAATATCCTTCTGGAGAAGATTAGTTAGGGGTCTTTAAGTCTTAGAAAGTTCCTTAATAAATCTTCTATAGAAACTAGCATGACCGAGGAAACTACAAATACCTTTGATGTCCTTTGGATAGGGCATCCTCTCGATTACTTGAATTTTTGCCTTGTCCACTGACGAGGGGATACCCCCACGAGTCCTCATCATGAGGATTCCTGGTGCGTGTCAAGACGTAAGGCCGACTAGAAGCTTCGGCTGGCCCAAGAAAAGCCCACCCGAAGCACCGACGGCTGCGCAGACATGGAGTCCAAGGCGTGTCCGCCAAGATTAGCTAGATTAGGAAATCACTTGTGTAAACCTAGACGGACTCCTCGAGACCTAGCCTAGTATATAAAGGCTGGGAGAGGGGACGTCTAGGACATCCAATCTCGCAGAGCTCCACCCTCGGAAAGAGCAATCTCGCCGAGACCTCCACTGTAATCGCCTCCACCATATAATACATCGAGCATGAAGTAGGGGTTTTACCGATCGAGGGCCCTGAACATGGGTAATCCCTGTTGATGGGTGTAGATAACACCTCCTTGTTGGTTACCCCAAGTGGAAGGTTATGATGTAGATAGCAGCAAATTTCACTCAGTGAAGATACCAAGGTAATCAATCCAGTAGGACTCCAAGCGCAACAAGTAGGTGGTCAAACGAGCAAGGCGCCGTTTAAGATAAGTTACTCACTTGACATGGACCTGCACAAAAAATCAAATAAATTTCATCCCAACGATTCAGAGAGGTTGTCAATCTCTCCCGTCTTGTTGTTTAGAACGGATCAAACACAAGTGGAAATAGTAGTGGTGATTGCAACAAAAAGGAAACAAAAGCAGTAAAACAGTGGAGGTGTAAACAATGGTGGAAATAGGGACCGGGGTCCCATGATGTTGACTAGTGATGTCTCTCTCCCAAAAGACGATAAATAACTATGTTGGGTGAACAAATTACAGCTGGGCAATTAACAGAATTATAAATGCATTGCAATGCTAATTATGCTACAAGAAAGCTACATGCTCAATTGTATGGGCAGTACGCCAAGACAAGTGGATCGTTTATTCATCCGCATTTACTCACTAATCATCCACATTGAGATGTCTATCCAGAACATCTCGCTGGTATTAAGTTGCAAACCCCAGCCAAACTATAGGATCAAAGCAATAGATAACTACATTAACACACTTTGCGTAAGGTAAAAAATCCTTGCAACCGCAGTTACAAGTTCCGTTGTGTTCTCCTTGGCGGCAACAACACATCTTCTAGTCTCATGTTTCAGTCACTCAAGCTAGAAATCGGGGGGCATGAACCCACAACCATGCATACCGCTCCTTCTTGGAGTTCCAATCTACTACTTGGCCAAAGCAATAAAAAGCAACCGAGAACATGCAAAAATACTCAAGAGCTAAAACATAAAAGGTAAACCAAATATATTACTCATCACAATCTGAACATAATCTCATAATCCATCGGATCCCATCAAACACACCATACCAACAACATAACTATTACATAGATGCCTTGATCTTGTAGGGCAGCTTACAAGGGCTAAGAATTGAGGCACAAGATTGGAGAGAAAATATCACATAGCTACTGGTCATGGACCCATGGTCCAAGGTGGTGGAGAAGCTCCTAGAGATCAATCCTCCCTCCGGGAGGGTGTCGGGACAGGGTCTTCTGGCGATCCCAATCTCGAATCGCGGCGGCGGTGGAACAGTGGTGAAAATCACATGATGGGCCGAAGGAGGGCACCAGGGGAGGTCCCACCCCTCCAGGCGGGCCCCTGGTGTGACCTCCCTCCTGGCGGCGCCACCTGGCTGCCTAGGTGGGGGTGGCCCCCCTCTGGGCCCATTCGGGCTTCTGGAGCCTTCTTCTGCGCTGATTTTTTATATATTTTGTATGGAATATTCCGAGAACTTTAAATATTGGTAAATACCTGTAATGCACGAACAATAGCAGACAGAAACTGGCACTGGGGCACTGAGTTAGTAGGTAAGTCCAAATATGTGTAAGAAGGTATGCAAGTGTAGTAAAACAAGTAGCAAAGTCACCCATATAAGCATGGAACAAGAAGAAATTATAGATACGTTTGGGACGTATCAGTTGTGGAGAAGCCGAGAGTGTTCAAAATTTAGAGGCGGGGGAAGCGGAGGAGTGGGGTAACCGAGGGAAGGACGGGACATATTACAGAAAGAGCGGTTGGGAATAATTGCCCCAAAACATAAAATATCGCGAGAAATTTTCATATCGTTGATGGCCTGATGCATCCATCGGTGACGCAACTAAATTAAGATGCAGTTAACTTAGAAAATAATTGCACATATAATCAGTTCATACTCAATAGTTTGTTACTAAATAAGGGCTTCTTCGGTTGCATTGTGGTTTGAAGGGGATTCTACAAAATAGATGTAATTCCCCCTTAATTGCCTCCAAACCCTCCCAATCCTCTGAACATGAGAGGCCCAAGGGATTTCATTGTGCATCTGATTAGCTAAGCAACGTATACTTAACTACGATAATAACATAACTAACGCAAGCTACAACATATTGAATTCATCAAAGAAAATTTCCCTGAACTTGTTCATTATCTTATCTCGCACGGAATGCTCGAGATCTTCATTCTTGTCCACCATTTCATTGAACAAAATGTAGGCATCATCTCTCAGCTTGCTGGCTTTGAACTCGTAAATAGAAGGGGCAGTGGTCGAATCAACGTGCTCGGCGTCTCCATGGGCCACCTCCGCCTCCTTAAGCTTGAGAGATTTAGTGAGTCTTGCCGCGGAATCATACATTTCCAAGGCCTTACCTATGCGCTTCCTCATAGCGCGGTCAGCCACATAGGCCCTTGACGCGTTCTTCGTGGTCTTAGAAGCACGCTCCGCCGCTTTGTTCGCGGCTTGAGTCAAGCGAGCTGCTTCTGCTGCCGCTTTCATGGAGGTCTGAGCCCAGAGATCCGCCTTGGTAGTGGCCATCTGCGACTGTAAGGTCGATACGACCCCTATGAAGAAGAACGCGTTGGTGTTCTCCTCCGCCCGTGAGATGGTGGTTGGCCATTGAAGTAGCATTAGTGGTGAGCAGAGCACTTGGCTACCTTGACGGAGATGCCATGGCTGGGAATGGAAGAAGATGTATTTGGGGGCGATGAGGGGAGGAGGGCGAAGAATAGGATAAGGTCGATGGCGACCCGGGGAGTATTTATGAGGCTTGACTACTGTCAAGGTTTTTTATGGACTTTTTCGTTGTAAATTTTTTTAAAAACTTAAAAGAAATACAAAAAAATGTTGAAATTTGCCATGGTGCCATGAATTGGCATCACAATGCAGTGGCAAAAATTTGAAATGATTTGGAGACTGCTGACATGTTGTAAGGCCCGATATGCGGTACTGTTCCAGATCTAGATGTTTCCATCCAGATCCGGGGACAAAGCACATATCGGTACCACCGCGACATATGACAATGCCATATGCCCCGGATTTCCAACATGATATCACAACATTACAGCTACAAGGATACAAAATATCATACAATCGGCATACAATTGCCTTAATTACATTACATCAGCGGAAGATACATGTCTGAGTACTGACTACAATAGAATTCCTAGTGGAAAAAGTAAAACATACCATCCCCGTAATCACACGGGTCCAGGCTCTCTGCCGTGATCCACCTAACTAGTCATAGTCGAGTCTCCAAGAAGGCGTCCAGAAGAAGAGTCGTCGAGCTCCTCTGAAGTCCAAGATCGTTTTCATCACGTTCGTAAAAGAGAAAGAAGGGGTGAGCTATATCAACAAGTCTTGTAACTAACTTCTCACGGTAAGATGGGGGTAGTGGTTTAGGTTGCAGCGGCACTAGCAATATATGAGTGGTTAACGATCTATTTTAGAGTAAGATGAGAACCAAGCATTCGATGAGGAATCGCCTCCAACAAGTCTTGCCATCAGCTACTTATGCAAACATAACACCTATCCTATCCTTGTCCTCCCCTTCGCATCCCGACGAAGAAGAAGCAGTCAAGGCACACACACGTTGATCAAGTTATAGTTATGATTCAGTTGATTTTATCTATGAACAAGACGTAGATTCCAAGTAGTCCATAACCGTGGACACGGCTTCTCAAAAAGATTTAACCCTGCAGGGGTATACCAAATGCCCATTACAAGGCTCCGCACGTACGCCAAGCTCTCTCAGTCGGGCCCGTTAAAGACACTCATTGAAGAGTTGTTCCGAGAGAACCGGACATCATAATCCCTCTAACTAACAACGAAAAAATCCGGGTAGCCCCCGGGGAGTCGACACCCAATCCAAAAGCTGGTCGCGCTCTCGGATCGGCCTCTTCCGTCTCAACAGGGTTTGGGTACAGAGACACCTCACGTGAGGTCCCGGGCCCTCGCCGGCCAAGGGTGGACCAAAAAGGAAAACCATGTCCTCACACACACGGTTTTCAAATGGTAAATCAGCTTGGGCCACCACTAGAAATGTTTGAAGCTAGGTAGGTAAGAAAAGGGGACCCCATAGCATCTCACACGCAGTTAGGCACGCTCAGTCTTAGAACCAATACCGGAACTCGGATCCTATGTGACTGCTAGGAGCAACCCGACAGACACACACACGGTTTTCAAATGGTAAATCAGCTTGGGCCACCCCTATAAATGTTTGAATCTAGGTAGGTAAGAAAAGGGGACCCCATAGCATCCCACACGCGGTTAGGCACGCTCAGTCTTAGAACCAATACCCGGAACTCGGATCGTATGTGACTCGAATGGAACAAAGCGTTGGGGCGGGATAGCCTAGACCTTCCATCCATCGTCGAGTACAGTCAACATTATGATAATAATATCATCCACAACATTATAATAATGTGATATCCCAATCCAAGGAGTAACAGGGGAACAATTGATAGCATCCTAGCATGCATACTAAGAACTGGTTGAGAAACGAGCAATAGTAACATAGCCGAACAAGGTTTGCTGGGATGTGGAGGACATGGCTGTTTGGGTTTATTTGAGAGGCATGAATATGAAGTGGTAGGATCAAACAATCGTTCTATCCTACACCTAGGCGCGAGTGAGCTGAAAGTTATAAGAATGATATATTCTTCCCTTTCCTGATGAGAATACGAAACTGAAGGTGTAGTCGATCAAAAACTCGCATCATCTCCGAGAATACCCGCGGCAGCACACAAGAAGTAAACACTGTAAAGGCAATCAACGGAGATACATCTATTACTATGAAGCAATCACGAGCAAGCATCAACAAGAAGGCAACACGAGACAACGCACTAAGGTATCACATCTATCGTCGAGAGCGGTTAATAAAAGGTTAAGTGGAGTACTCGTGACACACGATGATACCACACATTTAGAATGGTTCAATTTGTTTAGCTACACAACATGAGCAAGGTTTTTAACATGGCATCTCACTCGAGCATGGCATATCACAAAATCATGGCAAGAGGTGAAGCACAAAGTAAACTATCTAAGCTATTCAATTTAAGTGATGTAAAATCCTAGACATGGCATATCGCTAAGTACCCCACAACAATTAAATCATTTGGTACTGTTCTTCCCTAAACCATTCTTGGTTGGTTAACAACAGTAAACAATATCACAATCACAATCTACATGAAATTCTAGTCAAGTTACATATAAGAAACATTTTTATCGGAGCATCGGTTGAAAAGATACGACCTATTGCATTTACGGTGACAAGGATTGTAATTACAGGTACACAACATGTAGACAAGTTCAAACATGGCAAAGAGAAAAAAAATTATTGATCTACGCGAAAAATGGAGCAAGTTACATGTAGAACACGCCGCGATCTGAGCTACGGTTTAAAAGATACTGCACTCGCAAAATCTATTACAATCTGTCAATTAAATAAACTAGAAAAGGAATAAACATCTAACGGGCCGAATCTGGTCTAACGGTCCTATACAGGGGGCAAGCGCAACTTAACTAAACAACGCACCGTGCGTTACTTAGCACTGGGCCGAGCCCAACATCGCAACAAAAGAAATGAAAAAAAAACAGAAGGGGCGTCTGGGCCACTCACCTAGCTGGACCGAGCCCAAGAGGTGGGGTGGGCGAAGCTTAACAGGGAAACGCCTTGGGAGGAGGGAGGCGCTGGGCCTTGCGCTGCTGGGCCGCAATTGCTGGCATGCAGGGCCACGGTCGCTGGGCCGATGGAGGCGCTGCTGGGCCATGCGTTGGGGAAGGCCAGCCCAGGCGGGGTCAACGCGAGCGGAAGGCTCCTGCGGTCCTCGTCCCGATCCAGCGGGATGGCTGGCGGCGGCGAACTGCTCCAGCCACCGGAGCGGGATGGAGGCGGGAAGGGTGCAGGGTGGACGGGAATGGGCGCGGCTCGCCGGCGGTCGCCGGATCTGGCCGAAGAAGGGGTCGATGGTGAGGTCCATGGGGGGAATGAGCTCCTGGTTGACCTCGGGGCGTCCATGGCGTTGCGGGATCCTGCTGGGGCAAAGAGAGGGAGGTGAGGATAGGGAAGGAAAGGGAAGGAGGAGGCGCGACGGAGTGCTGGACTGCAGGCGGCGACTCGGTGCTCGACGGTGGCGCGCCGGAGTTGACAGCCGAGGCGAGGAAGGCGCCGGTGCGGGGAGTCGCGGGTGGTTCGGGAGGAGGTGCTCCACAGGAACGGGACAGAGGTGCGTATGGTGACGTGGCGCAACGGAGGTGCTCCGATCTGGATCCGACGGATCAGGGCGTCAGGAGGGTTTCTCCAGATCTGGAAATTTTGAGGGGGTGGCTGCAATTTTTACAAGGGGGAACCCCTAGAAGGGCTAGGGAGATGGGTGGTCTATTTATAGTCTGGACTGGATGGCAGGTTTACGCAAACACCCTCGAGTTTTCTCTCTCGCGTCCGGTACTCCAAATTTCTGACCGCCGGGAGTCCATACGACCTCCGATTCAGACGAAATATCGAACCACGCGCTCAGCGCGGCGAGCCCGTCAGTCATACCTCACTTCGATACCGTTCCAAGAACATTTTCCGGCACCCTATAAAATAATCCGTTTAATAAATAAATGGGGTTTTCATTCCGATAGCGATGGTTGGTCTTGTGCCAGAAGTTGCGACGGTGCTTGGGTGGAACCCGGTGTCGCAAAGGTCGTGTGCCGTTTGGGAAAAATGTTTAGTCACGCATGCCGGTACGAGAAAGAGGGGGGAAATATTCACCGATTAATAAATCGGGGAAGAAAATACTGCAAACAATTCTAGCAACCAAAAAAAATAAAGCATCACACATTTTTTTATTTGGGTGAAAATCCCAGGCTGTAACAATACAACACCACCAACATGGGATCTCGTCCCGAGATCCTGGATGATCCGGGGGAGAGGGGGGGGGTGAAAAGAGAGTCGACAATCTCCAACACCACCAACAAGGGGCTCTGCTCGATGTCGACGATGAACTTCCGTCGAGAAACTTTCCGCAGGGAGATGGCGACGTCGAAGAATGAAGCCATCAGGAGATCAAGAGGAAGAACAATAGTTCAAAGAGACGATCAAGGGAAGTATTCTCACTCAATCGTGAGGATACTAGGCAAGGGGAATGAACCCAACGGACGACCAAGATGTTATACGGAGTCGGAGAAGCTAAAGGTACTACATGAATTCCCAAACCTGAGGTCGGAATCAAGACAATACGCTGCCAGCAAGGCATTGTAACTATTCTGAAACTCCACACCTCGAGATCCTAAAGTTTGAAAGGGGATAAGTCGACAGTTAAAACACTTACGACACTTGTCCTGACCAGAGCATGGGTAAGGAGGAAAAATAATTCTACTTTCCGATAACCAACTTAGTAACTACAAAGTAGTTTTTGTCTAGACTCGACTTCGGCCAGAAAAGGGATCCTACGGTCGGTAAGGCTCTGATACCAAGTTGTAAGGCCCGATATGCGGTACTGTTCCAGATCTAGATGTTTCCATCTAGATCCGAGGACAAAGCACATATCGGTTCCACCGCGGCATATGACAGTGCCATATGCCCCGGATTTCCAACATGATATCACAACATTACAGCTGCAAGGATAAAACATCTCATACAATCGGCATACAATTTCCTTAATTACATTACATCAGCGGAATATACATGTCTGAGTATAGACTACAATCAAATGCCTAGTGGCAAACGTAAAACACACCATTCCCGTAAACACCCGGGTCCAGGCTCTCCGCCGGGATCCACCTAACTAGTCGTCGTCGAGTCTTCGCGAAGGCGTCCAGAAGAAGGGTCGTCGAGCTCCTCTGCAGTCCAAGATCGTTTGCATAACGTGCGTAAAGGAGAAAGAAGGGGTGAGCTATATCAACAAGTCTTGTAACTAACTTCTCACAGTAAGATGGGGGTAGTGGTTAGGGTTGCAGCCGCACTAGCAATATATGAGTGGTTAACGATCTATTTTAGAGTAAGATGAGAACCAAGCATTCGATGAGGAATCGCCTCCAACAAGTCTTGCCATCAGCTACTTACGCAAACATAACACCTATCCTATCCTTGTCCTCCCCTTCGCATCCCGACGAAGAAAAAGCAGTCAAGGCACACACACGTTGATCAAGTTATAGTTATGATTCAGTTGATGTTATCTATGAACAAGACGTAGGTTCCAAGTCGTTCATAACCGTCGACACGGCTTCTCGAATTGATTTAACCCTGCAGGGGTGTACCAACTTCCCATTACAAGGCTCCGCACGTACGCCAAGCTCTCTCAGTCGGGCCCATTAAAGACACTCATTGAAGAGTTGTTCCAAGAGAACCGGACGTCCTAATCTCTCTAACTAACAACGAAAAAAATCCGGGTTGCCTCCGAGGATTGGACACCCAATCCAAAAGTTGGCCGCGCTCTCGGATCGGCCTCTTCCGTATCAACAGGGTTTAGGTTACCGAGACACCTCACGTCACGATTTGAGCTACGGTTTAAAAGATATCGCACTCGCAAAATCTATTACAATCTGTCAATTAAATAAACTAGAAAAGGAATAAACATCTAACGGGTCGAATCTGGTCTAACGGGCCTATACAGGGGGGCAAGCGCAACTTAACTAAACATCGCACCGTGCGTTACTTAGCACTGCGACGAGCCCAACATCGCAACAAAAGAAAAAAAATAGAAGAGGCGGCTGGGCCGCTCGCCCTGACGGGCCGAGCCCAAGAGGTGGGGTGGGCGAAGCTTAACAGGGAAACGCCCTGGGCGGAGGGAGGCCCTGGGCCTTGCACTGCTGGGCCGCCATTGCTGGCGCGCCGGGACACGGTCGCTGGGCCGATGGAGGTGCTGCTGGGCCACGCGTTGGGGCAGGCCGTGTAAGGCCCCCGATGCGGTGCTAACTCAAGTTAGTAGCTTTCACGTCCCTCTCAAGTTAGTAGCGCATAAAAGGCCACCGACTCACGACACTCGCACTCGTTTCGCTGCCGTATTCTTGACAACAGATATAAGAACAATGAACTTTATACTAAGACATAAATATATAGAGTCCAGGGTATACATCGCCGCTGGTGTTATTACATCATCTCGGAAGTCTATAGACCCAACAGTACATCATGCAACAAGCAGAATACAATCACGACCGAGTACGGTCAAAATCCAAATGACCCTAGAGAGGGCTATAGATAAGCAAGTCCACCCACGGATCGTCGGAACCCAACTATAGGATCTACTACGCGAAGTCATTCTCATCGTCGTCCTCCGGGGGCACCTCCACGAAGTATCGTCCAGTGCTCGGGTCGAGGTAGTAGTCAACTGCAGCGGCCGATCAGGAAAAACAGTAAAAGCACAAAAGGAAAACAGGGGTGAGATTATATAATTACAGGATAACTAACTCCCTACGGTAAGACAAGGTAAAAGTAAAGGTTGCAGCCGCACTAGCATATATGGTGGCTATTGTTCTATCAGAGTAGAGGTAAGATCCAAGAATGCACGTGACATCGTGTTGTAAGTATGCTATTCACCTACTTACGGCAAACATAACACAACCTTGATCTTCTCTCGGTCCCCCTGGACGAATAAAAGCATCCAAGGAAGTCACACGGTAGGCAAGTTTTAATTATGATCCAATTTGATGTTATTCTATGAACAAGGAGTAGGTCTCAAGTCGTCCATAACCGCGGACATAGCTTTTCGAAAATATTTAACCCTGCAGGGGTGTACCAACTTCCGTTCATAGGGTTCGCATGTACGCCCGATTTCCACTTGGCTAGGTAAGCGCCTGAAACTCCAAAATGTCAGAGTCCCTCTAACTAACAACGCACTCCGGTCGGCCCCCGGTGAGTCGACACCCAACTCAAAAGCTCTCCACGCTCTCGAATCGGTCTCTACCGTACGACTAGGGTTTTGATAGCTGGTTAAATTCTCATATGAGACCGGGTCCTCAGCCAGTCAAGTTGGGCCAGCCAATGAACATGTCCTCCTGGCCCGGGGTGGTTTGTAAACAACTGGGGTACCACCAGCACACACACGTTGCAAATGTAAATCAGCTCGGTCCACCACTAGAATTGTACGAAGCTAGGTAGGTAAGACAAGAGGGCCCCATAGAACCCCACACAAGATTAGGCACGCTCGTCAAGAGACACAATACCCGGAACTCGGGACCTAGGTGACTCAAATGGAACAAAACACCAGGCGGGAACAACCCGGTCTCCCATCTTTCTTCAAGTATAATTAACATCATAATAATAAATATCAACCAACTTCTTTAATAACATGATATTCCAACCATAGCATAGGGTAAGTAGGAAGTTTTCCTAATCATACTAAGCAATGGCTGAGCAGCGATAACTTAGCAATACAAGGTTTTGCTGGGATGTGGAGATCATGGCTGTTTGGTTTTTGAGTGTGGCATAAGCAAGGTGGATAGGATCAAAACAAAGTTCTAGACTACAGCTAGGCAGATAGGCAGAGAGTTATGAAGTAATGGTATAAATCTTCCCCTTGCCTGGGTAATCAGTCGACGGAGCAGACGTAGCAGGGTCCTCGTGCTCAGTGTCGGAAACCTCCACATAAGTCTCCTCGGCGGCCTCAGGTGCTAACGTAAAGTACCGACAAGGGACAACACACAAGTAAACATCGAGACCAACAATGCTCAAGCATGGATGAGATAATCAAGTTTAATAGGCATGGTGTGACCCTAGCTAGTCAAATTTAAATGGATGTGTTGACGACACGTCAACAACTTCGTATGCAATTACTTATTATTTTGATGGCTTTGGTCATAGCCTTAATTTTGGTGTAAGTAACATGACAACATGGCATGGCATTAAAAAATAGCACCAACTTAACAATAATAAACATCGTGAAATAATTATCGATTCCGGAGACAGAGAAATGTGTCGGTGAAATTGACACCAAGGGAGTATCAAAGGAAGGCCACATGGGGTGCAAGATGTGGTTGATCATGTGGCAAGATGGAGCATTGAAAGGATGCATGGGTGTGCCAACTTGTGGGACCCAAACAAGATCAAAGGATGACAAGGGGAGAAAATCATACAAGACAAGGTCACATGTCGGTGCAACTCCTCTCCACATTGTTCCAATTTTTACGTAGCTCAAACATAAAAGCTGAGGTGACCATGTTGATCAGTAGATTTCTCTACCCCAATTTGATATACGACATGACTCAAGTCGAAAAAGCAAACATAGTTTGCAAATTTCAGAAGAACCAAAGGGCCTTGATGAAAATTTCCAACACCTGAACATTTTACGGCTCAATCATGCAAAATGGACTTCACCATGGTGCTCACTGAATTGAGCTACCCCATATTGATATAATGCATGAAGCATTTTCAACAGGGGCTCAAACAGGAGTGAAAAGATTTGACATGAGCTCGAGATTGTAAAAGAAAGAAAAGAAAAGAAAACGGCGGCACAAGTGAAAAGGCATCACGTTTCCCTTTGAATTTTCCCAAAACAAAAAATGGATGGCACCATCTTAAACCTCGGATTTCTCTGCCCAAAAATCATGTACAACATGTGGGCATTTGAGCAAGCATGCAAAAGACACAAGTATTCTGAATTTTGAGATAAAACAAAATAGGAAAAGGGGATTAGGAAAAAAAATGAGGAGAAAACCCTCTCTGGGCTGCCTTCGGCTTAGTCTGGCTCACTTGCTGGGCCAGCCCACCTCCACACGAGCGCCAGCCACTGGGCTCAGCCCCTCTCTACACCACAGTGGCACCAGCCACTGCCGAGTAGGCCACCCCTGTCAGCCCGACGCCCGAGCGCAAAAAGGCTTGGGAATAATATCCATGGGGGGAATCGAACTTAGGACCTCATGGTCGAGACCCAGCGGACCAACCAGCTGAGCTACTAGGGAGGTCACGTTACGACAGCGGACGCAAGTCAAATAACCTGTGTTCCGTGGGATAACTGAAGAAAACACAGAGCTTTGCTGACGAAACTGAACAAGACGCAGTGGCAGCGGCGGAGCAAATGCCGGCGACGACTGCGACGACCCTGCTGCACTAGTGACCTAACCGGGAGGTGCCGCGAGCAGATGGGACATCGGCGGAACCATTTTTTCCCAGGCAAACGCCGGCGACGACTGCGACGACCCTGCTGCACTAGTGACCTAACCGGGAGGTGACGCGAGCAGATGGGACATCGGCGGAACCATTTTTGCCCAGGCCCTCCCCGGTGCTTCCACGATGGCGGCGCGAGCTCTCCGGGAAGATGCGGCGGCGGTGGAACCACATCAAGTTCAGAGGCACAAACCGAGACTATTGCGGCGACGATCTTCTCTCGTACAGGCCACCGAGGGCTCGCTGGCGTTGCGAAAATGTGAGAGAGAAGCTCCAAGATCACTCGGGTGCCCGGATCATGTCCGCAGCAATGCCAAGACGATGCCTTACTTTCCGGAAACGACACAGCGGCGCACAATTTGCAGGTTCAGAACAAAAGAGACCGGGGCTGTCACGGCGATGACTTGCTTCTATGGCGCTAGGGAGGAGGGAAAGGCTTCGCGTTGCTCACCTAGAGGTGTTCGTGGACGTCCCTGATCACGCCGCAGGTGAAGGAGACGATGGAACCGACACCGGTGACGGAGATGACCCGCGAAAGAGGAAGGAGGCGTCGACCTGCTCCTTGGTTCCTACGACACGGCTGCAGGTCGGCGAAGACGCGGACGCCGACGATGAACTCCCTTGCAAGATTCTAGTCGGATACGCGGAGAGACGACGTCCAAATTGGGGTCTAGTTGCCGGTGGCCATGGGAAACAGGGAGGCTTGGAGGGGAAGAAAAGAGTTGGCAGCAGAGAAAAATGTGGAGGGGAATGAACCTAGGGTTCCTTGGGGGAGCCCTGGACACGCTTAAAAGGAGGGGGCGGCTGCCACTGCCCTCAGGGCTCCATGCCCTCGACGTGGCATCGGCTGTGAGAGAGGAGGGGGAAAATGTGGAGCTCCACGCTGGAAAGGAGGAAGAAGAGGGGAGCGTACCCCTTCACCGTGGCCTGGGCTGGGGGCACGGGAAGGAGAGGGAATAGGTCTGCTGGGCCGGGCCTGGCCAGCAGGTTCCTCTGGAGAAAAGAAAAAAAACGAGACAACCCTTTTCCAAATAAAAATCCAGAAAAGCCCTAGGACTTTTACAAAGAGAAAAAGGGAGATATAAAAACAAAACTTCAGCACCAAAGTTCTTCCTGGAATATTCCTGATTTTATAAAAATGGTTTGACCATTTTTGGAGCGAGTGGAATTTGAACCTTTTGAATTTGAATTCAAATGTTTTCCCTTTTGCCTTCCTATTTTTCAGAGGGTGAAAAATAGTTATAAAATCATGAAAATTCCCTAAACTCCAAAGTATTGGCTTGGCAAAGTTTGGAGTTCAAATGGTCAAACATGCATTTGCAACAGAACCCAATTCCATTCTTTTGGCATTTGATCAATTCATACAAAACGAAAAGACAAGTGGGCTCAACTTCTTCATCACCACCATGACCACATGAAAAGTCACACCTTACATGATCACAACTTGAACACCCAAAAGAGGGAAAGGTAAAAATACATGGTGAACAGAGGAATGCCACTCTTGGGCTGTTACAGCTCTCCCCCACCAACAGAGGATCTCGTCCCGAGATCTAAGCCTGAAACAACTCTGGATACTCGGAACGGAGATGATCTTCACGCTCCCATGTTGCTTCCTTCTCCGAATGATGTGCCCAATGAACCTTCATGAACTTGACGGTCTTGTTGCGAGTCTTGCGCTCGGACGTCTCAAGAACATGGACTAGACGTTCTGAGTAGGAAAGGTCCACACTCAGCTGGATCTCGCCCAAGTCAACGGCCTGCTCTGGCTGCTTGAAGCACTGCTTTAGCTGGGACACATGGAACACGTCATGCACCATGGACAGACTCTCTGGAAGCTCGAGCCGGAAGGCAAGAGGTCCTCTAGTCTCAGGGATGCGGAAAGGTCAAACAAATCTTGGAGCGAGATTTCCTTTGATTCCAAAGCGGTGAGTTACCCTCAATGGAGACACTCTCAGGTACGCCCAATCACCAACCTGAAACACTACACCACGGTGCCTTTTGTCATAATAGGCCTTCTTCCTAGACTGTGCTGCCTTTAGGTGCTCTCGGACAATCTTCACTCCGTCCTCTGCCTCTTGGATCACATCTGGACCGAACAACTGCCTCTCGCCTGTTTCAGACCAGTTCAAAGGTGTCCTGCACTTGCGGCCATACAAGACTTCAAAAGGTGCTGCCTGGAGACTTTCCTGATAGTTGTTGTTGTAAGAGAACTCAGCATACGGCAAGCACTCTTCCCACTTCATGCCAAAAGATATGACACATGATCGAAGCATGTCCTGGAGGATTTGGTTCACGCGCTCGACTTGCCCACTTGTCTGAGGGTGATAAGTGTTACTGAACAACACTGTCGTACCAATTGCCTTTTGAAAGGCCTGCCAGAACTTAGAGGTGAAAAGGCTGCCTCTATCGGAACTGATCTTCATGGGAATGCCATGAAAAGATACAACTCTTGCGGTGTACAAATCCGCCAACTGAGCTGCCGAAATGGAGTCCTTCACTGGAAAGAAGTGGGCAACTTTGGAAAGATTGTCAAGGACAACAAAGATGGCATTGTTCTTCTTCTGCGACAAGGGGAAGCCTGTGATGAAATCCATCTCTATGTGATCCCATTTCCACTCCGGAATCTCAAGTGGCTGAAGCAACCCTGCAGGCTTCTGGTGTTGTGCCTTCACTCTCCTGCACACATCACACTGAGACACATAACGGGCAACATCCCGCTTCATACGAGTCCACCAAAAGCTTTGCTTGAGATCTTGATACATCTTTTTACTGCCAGGGTGAATCGACAACTTGGAATCATGGGCTTCCTTCATGATGACCTCTCTGAGATCTCCCTCCTTGGGAACAACAACTCGCTCTTCGAACAACACGGTGTTGTCATTATGCACTGAAAAGCAACCGTACTTTGGAACTGAGGAGGAAATACCCTGTTTGATCTTTTGTATCATTGCACTCCAGATTGAACTTCACGGATCTTCTCATGGATAGTGGGCTCTACCACAAGGTTGGCAAGGTAGCCTGCTGGAACTAGCTCGAGATTGAGCCTTCGAAAGGACTCACACAAATCAGGGTGGATCTTCTGCACCTGGATATTATTGCAATCGCCCTTGCGGCTCAGCGCATCGGCTATGACATTCGCCTTCCCAGGCGTGTACTGAATATCAACTGTGTACTCAGTAATGGTTTCAAGCCATCTTCTTTGCCTCAAGTTCAGATTTGGCTGAGTGAACAAGTACTTTAGACTCTTGTGGTCGGTGAACACATCCACCTTCCTCCCTAAGAGGAGGTGTCGCCAAGTGATCAAAGCGTGCACAACTGCTGCAAGCTCCAAGTCGTGCGTGGGATAATTCCTCTCACTCGTCTTCAATTGCCGTGAGGTATAAGCCACAATATTCCTGCCTTGAATCAAAACTCCGCCCAGACCTTGCAAGGAGGCATCACAAAACACCTGAAAAGGATGTGACTCATCTGGCGGCGTGAGAATTGGAGTTGTGGTCAACTTCTCTTTCAACTCCTCGAAGGCTGACTGCTAAGCTGGTGACCAAGTGTACCGTTTCCCTTTGCACAACAATTGGCTTCGCTATTTTGGAGAAATTCTGCACAAACCTCCTGCAATAACTGGCGAGGCCGAGAAAACTCCTTAGCTGCTTCACATTCTTCGGCGGAGACCACTCTTGAATAGTGCGGACTCGCTCTAGATCAACCGCGATTCCCTCCTCGGAAATAACATGGCGCAGAAAATTGACCTTGTCTAGTCAAAAATCACAATTGGAGAACTTGGCGTAGTACCGGTGCTCTCTCAGCTTCTGCAGCACTAGGCGCAGATGTTCCTCATGTTCAGCCTCTGACTTGGAATAGACAAGAATGTTGTCGAGGTAAAGGATCACAAACACATCAAGCCATTCTTGGAACAAATAGGTCATGGCTCTCATGAATGTTGGAGGGGCGTTTGAGAACCCGAAAGTCATGACTGTGAAATCATATAGCCCATAATGTGTGCTGAACGCGGTCTTGGAAATGTCCTCTTCACGAACACGGATTTGGTGATACCCCATCCTCAAGTCAAGCTTGGAAAACACCTTTGCCCCATTCAACTGTTCGAACAGATCATTGATGCGGGGTAGAGGGTATTTGTTCTTGATGGTCTTGTTGTTGATACCGCGATAGTCCTGGACCAAGCGGCTAGTCCCATCCTTCTTCTGGACAAACAAAGCTGGTGCACCCCAAGGGGAAGTGCTCGCGCGGATAAAACCGCCTGCCTCCAACTCTGTCAACTGCTTCTTGAGCTCAATCAACTCCTTCGAACACATCTTGTACGGATGCCAAGAAATCGGCTGGGTACCAGGCTCTAGCTCAATAACGAACTCAATAGCTCGAACTGGGGGAATTCCTGGAAACTCCTCTGGAAAGACGTCTTGGAACTCACAGACAACCTTGAATTCTTCGAGCAAAGGTGCAACTCCTGCGTTCAAGGTGTACAACTGTGGTGCTCCTGCCATTGAGACACAAGTGTACAAGACTTCTGCGCCTGAATCATGTGTCAACTTCACGGATCTGTCCGGACAATCACTCTTGGCCTTGTACTTGTCAAGCCAATCCATACCCAGAATGACATCAATGTCGGAACGAGGCAAGACAACCAGGGACGAAGAAAAGATAACACCCTGGATACAAATCTCCACATCTGGGATACTGCCTGAGGACTGCATCCTCGATCCTGGAGAAGCAATTGCTAGAGGTGTAGGCAACCTCTCTCTTGGAAGATCAAGGGACTTAGCAAAGTCATTGGACATGAAGGAATGGGAAGCTCCGGAATCGAACAAAACAGTCGCTGGAACTGAACACACAAGTAACCTACCAATCACGATCTCTGAATACTGCTGAGCATCTGTGAGCATCATATTGTTCACTCGAACTGCATGTCGCTGTGCCTTCACGACCGCAGTTCTCGGAGTAGAGCGAGGTGGAGGCGGTGGGAGCCGAGCAAAGCGCGGGTCGGTGCAGTTGGGAGAAGTGTGCCCCGGCTCCCTGCACTTGTAGCAGATCACGCCTGGCCTGGGCTGCTGCTGCGGCCTGGTTGGCCTCGCGTGTGGTGGTGTAGAGCGAGGCCCCTGCTGAACTGGGACGGGAGGGCGGACAAAAGTGCGGAAAACTGCCACCCTCTGCTGCAACTGCTTCCTCTGCGGTGGTGCCTCTGTAACCCAAGTCTTTGCCTTCTTGTGGACCATCACTGCGGAGCTGTGCTCTCTCTGGCGCTTCCTGTCTGCATCCCACCCTGCTCTGGCCGACTCCTGGCGGATAGCCTAATCCACGAACTGCGAGAACAACGTGGGGTTGCACTGGGTGAGTGCGTACTTGATCTCTGTGCTGAGACCCCCACGGAATCTGGCAATCCGCTTGGCCTCTGTGCTGACTTCCTCCGGAGCGTACCTGGCGAGCCTGACGAAGGCCAGGTTGTACTCCTGAACTGACCTGTCATCCTGAATCAGAGCCAATAACTCCTCTTGCTTCCTATTCATCAAGCCACTCGGAATATGTGCTGCTCTGAGGTCTGCGACGAAGTCTTCCCACGTGATGATAGCATCGCCCTTGTTGGCCTTGTAGGTATCGTACCAGCTGGCTGCTGCACCCTGAAGCTGGAAGGAGGCGAAGGTGACGTAATCGACTGGTCTGACGGTGTTTGCATTGAAGTGCTTCTTGATTTCTGCGATCCAATCATCCGCTTCCAGCGGGTCTCGAGCCTCGGAGAACCTGGGGGGGTTGATAGCAAGGAACTGCTGCAGAGTGGTGTACTGTGTTCGATCACTCCTCTGGGCAGTCTGGTTCTGCAGCATCTGTAAGATCGTAGCTGTGCCCTGAGCCACTGCGGTCACAGCCTCCCCAAGGAGAGGGTTCTCTGGCGGCGGCATGTTCGCTCTTGGTATCCTGTATACAGGAAGACTTATGAGAATATGGTAGAAACATTGACAAAACCAGAAGATAAAGCAATATTGACAACAAAGCTTCCTCACGAGGTATGAGGAAGTCAAAGGCTGAAAATCCACCAAGGTTAACACGGAAAGTTGAAAGCTAGGTGCTACTTGAATCCCCAAACCGAGATCATCTGAATCCAAGATAATAATCTGCTAGCAAGCACACAACAATATATACGAGTGGTTGAAGACCTGAACGTTGAGACATCTGCCCTAAGCGGCCCGCCGAAGCGGTCTCCTATAGGGGGAGGAACCACATCCAGAGGATGCCAACCATCCCTGTATAGGATTTTTACCTGAGGTACGCCGTAAGCGAGGTGGAGCTGTCAACCCCAAGTGGCGGCTCAGTGTTCTCAACGTACGCCAACTCTTCTCGTCGCTAGCAAAAAATTATAGAGGAAACGGAGCCTCATGTAAACGAGAACCTAGATTTGTTTTGAAAGGGGATAAGTTGCAGAGAAAAAAAACAGCGTTTCACTTCCTCACGGAAAAAGGGATGGGAGGGTGGGGTAAGAAGAAAAAGAAAGAGTTCCTACTCTCTGATTTTTCCTTAGTAACAACAAAATAGTTTCTAGACTCAACTTCGGCCAGTAAGGGGTCCTACAGTCAGTCCTGCTCTGATACCAAGTTGTAAGGCCCCCGATGCGGTGCTAACTCAAGTTAGTCGCTTTCGCGTCCCGCTCAAGTTAGTAGCGCATAAAAGGCCACAGACTCACGACACTCGCACTCGTGTCACTGCAGGATTCTCGACAACAGATATAAGAACAATGAACTTTATACTAAGACATAAATATATAGAGTCCAGGGCATACATCGTCGCTGGTGTTATTACATCATCTCGGAGGTCTATAGACCCAACAGTACATCATGCAACAAGCGGAATACAATCACAACCGAGTACGGTCAAAATCCAAATGAACCTAGAGAGGGCTACAGATAAGCAAGTCCACCCACGGATCGTCGGAACCCAACTATAGGATCTACTGCGCGAAGTCATTCTCATCGTCTTCCTCCGGGGGCACCTCCACGAAGTATCGTCCAGTTCTCGGGTCGAGGTAGTAGTCAACTGCAGCGGCCGAACAGGAAAAACAGTAAAAGAACAAAAAGGAAAAACAGGGGTGAGATTATATCATTACCGGATAACTAACTCCCTACAGTAAGACAAGGTAAAAGTAAAGGTTGCAGCCGCACTAGCATATATGGTGGCTATCGTTCTATCAGAGTAGAGGTAAGATCCAAGAATGCACGTGACATCCAGTCGTAAGTCTGCTATTAACCTACTTACGGCAAACATAACACAATCTTGATCTTCTCTCGGTCCCCCTGGACGAAGAAAAGCATCCAAGGCACTCACACGGTGGGCAAGTTTTAATTATGATCCAATTTGATGTTATTCTATGAACAAGGAGTAGGTCTCAAGTCGTCCATAACTGCGGACACGGCTTTTCGAAAAGATTTCACCCTGCAGGGGTGTACCAACTGCCCATCATTTGCTTCGCATGTACGCCCGATTTACACTTGGCTAGGTAAGCGCCTGAAACTCCGGAACGTCAGAGTCCCTCTAACTAACAACACACAACTACGGTTGGCCCCCTGTGAGTCGACACCCAACTCAAAAGCTGGCCACGCTCTCGAATCGGTCTCTACCGTATGACTCGGGTTTGGATAGCTGGTTAAATTCTCATATGAAACCGGGTGCTCAGCCAGTCAAGTTGGGCCAGCCAAGGAACATGTCCTGCTGGCCCGGGGTGGTTTGTAAACAACTAGGGTACCACCAGCACACACATGTTGCAAATGTAAATCAGCTCGGGCCACCACTAGAATTGTACGGAGCTAGGTAGGTAAGACAAGGGGGCCCCATAGAACCCCACACACGATTAGGCACACTCGTCAAGAAACACAATACCCGGAACTCGGGACCTAGGTGACTCAAATGGAACAAAACACCAGACGGGAACAACCCGGTCTCCCATCTTTCGTCAAGTATAATTAACATCATAATAATAAATATCAACCAACTTCTTTAATAACATGATATTCCAACCATAGCATAGGGTAAGCAGCAAGTTTTCCTAATCATACTAAGCACTGGCTGAGCAGCGATAACTTAGCAAGACAAGGTTTTGCTGGGATGCGGGGATCATGGCTGTTTGGTTTTTGAGTGTGGCATAAGCAAGGTGGATAGGATCAAAACAACGTTCTAGACTAAAGCTAGGAAGGTAGGCAGAGAGTTATAAAGTAATGGTATAAATCTTCCCCTTGCCTGGGTAATCGGTCGATGGAGCAGACGTAGCAGGGTCCTCGGGCTCGGTGTCGGAAACCACCACGTAAGTCTCCACGGAAGCCTCAGGTGCTAACGTAAAGTACCGGGAAGGGAAAACACACAAGTAAACATCGAGACCAACAATGCTCAAGCATGGATGAGATAATCAAGTTTAATAGGCATGGTGTGACCCTAGCTAGTCAAATTTAAATGGAGGTGTTCACGACACGTCAACAACTTCATATGCAATTTCTTATTATTTTTATGTCTTTGGTCATAGCCTTAATTTTGGTGTAATTAACATGACAACATGGCATGGCATTAAAAAATAGCAACAATTAACAATAATAAACATCGTCAAATAATTATCGATTCCGGAGACGGAGAAATGTGTCGGTGAAATTGACACCAAGGGAGTACCAAAGGAAGGCCACATGGGGTGAAAGATGTGGTTGATCATGTGGCAAGATGGAGCATTGAAAGGATGCATGGTTGTGCCAACTTGTCGGACCCAAACAAGATCAAAGGATGACAAGGGGAGAAAATCATACAAGACAAGGTCACATGTGGGTGCAACTCCTCTCCACATTGTTCCAATTTTTACGTAGCTCAAACATAAAAGCTGAGGTGACCATATTGATCAGTAGATTTCTCTACCCCAATTTGATATACGACATGACTCAAGTCGAAAAAGCAAACACAGTTTGCAAATTTCAGAAGAACCGAAGGGCCTTGATGAAAATTGCCAACACCTCAACATTTTAAGGCTCAATCATGCAAAATGGACTTCACCATGATGCTCACTGAATTGAGCTACCCCAAATTGATATAATGCATGAAGCATTTTGAAAAGGGGCTCAAACAGGAGTGAAAAGATTTGACTTGAGCTCAAGATTGAAAAATAAAGAAAAGAAAAAAAAACGGCGGCACAAGTGAAAAGGCATCACGTTTCCCTTTGTATTTGCCCAAAACACAAAATGGATGGCACCATCTTAAACCTCGGATTTCTCTACCCAAAACTCATGTGCAACATGTGGGCATTTGAGCAAGGATGCAAAAGACACAAGTTTTCTGAATTTTGAGATAAAAAAAATAGGAAAAGTGGTTTGTGGAAAAAAATGAGGAGAAAACCCTCTATGGGCTGCCTTCGGCTGGGTCTGGCTCACTTGCTGGGCCAGCCCACCTCCACACGAGCGCTAGCCACTGGGCTCAGCCCCTCTTTACACCACAGTGGCACCAACCACTGCCGAGTAGGCCACCCCTGTCAGCCCCACGCCCGAGCGCAAAAAGGCTTGGGAATAGGCTAATGATGGTGGCCGTCGACCGGCCAAAGCCTACGTGTCGGTCGGTCAGGTCCACTTGTGCCCACTTTCCCGCTTTTGCTGCATTTGACATGTGATAAATGTTGCAACCGTAGTATAAAATGCTACTATCTATACTACTATTATACTAATATTAATATATTAATCTATATTATTTTTTGCTAAACGGATGTATTTAATAGTATTTTAGTGCTAAGCGCATTCATTTCGTAGCATGATATGAAAAAGTTACTAATGATTTTAGCTACAACAAAAAACATGAAGTGTGATCGGTGATGATGGGTCCCGAATTTTGTTGCAACCATTATAAAAAAATCTACAAGCGTAGATTAAATTTGCTGCAACGAATTGATGGTAAATATGGTACATAATTTTTTATTAGATTTTTGGTTGCAACAGTGAAAAAAAATGCACACAATAATTTTTTGTTGCTTCTATGTACCAAAAAAGTTGCAATCGATAGTAAAAAATGCAACAACCAGCGATTAAAATTTGTTACCATAATTTTTTTTCTGCAAACAACACCAAAAAAAATTTTTTTGCATCCATATACCGAAAAGGTTGCAAATGTGCCGCAAATTTTGCAAAGGTACCGCAAATGTTGCAGTCCAAACGAAGGGGTATGCGCAAATCATCGCGGAGATCGGACGGCTGCGGTCTGACCGGCGCCTAGCTAGCGCCGGTCGACCGACACTTATCAATGGCCTGGGGAATAATGTCCTTGGGGGGAATCGAACTCAGGACCTCATTGTGGAGACCCATCGGACCAACCAGTTTAGCTACTAGGGAGTTCATGTTACGACAGCGGACGCAAATCAAATAACCTGTGTTCCGCGGGATAACTGAAGAAAACACGGAGCTTTCCTGACGAAACTAAGCAAGACGCAGTGGCAGCGGCGGAGCAAACGCCGGCGACGACTGCGACGAACCTTCTGCACTAGTGACCTAACGGGGAGGTTCCGCGAGCAGATGGGACATCGGCGGATCCATTTTTGCCCAGGCCCTCCCCGGTGCTTCCACGACGGCGGCGCGAGCTCTCCGGGAAGATGCGGCGGCGCTGCAACCACATCAAGTTCAGAGGCACGAACCGAGACTGTTGCGGCGACGATCTTATCTCGTACAGGCCACCGAGGGCTCGCTGGCGTTGCGAAAATGTGAGAGGGAAGCTCCAAGATCACTTGGGTGCCCGGATCCTATCCGCAGCAACGCCAAGATGACGCCTTCCTTGCCGGAAACGACACGGCGGCGCACGATTTGCAGTTTCAGAACAAAAGAGGCCAGGGCCCTCACGGCGATGACTTGCTTCTATGGCGCTAGGGAGGAGGGAAAGGATTCGCGTTGCTCACCTAGAGGTGTTCGTGGACGTCCCTGATCATGCCGCAGGTGAAGGAGACGTTGTAGCCGACGCCGGTGACGGAGACGACCCGCAGAAGAGGAAGGAGGCATCGACCTGCTCCTTGGATCCTACGACACGGCTGCAGGTCGGGGAACACGCGGACGCCGACGATGAAGGCCCTTGCAAGCTTCTAGTCGGAGACGCAGAGAGACGGAGGCCAAATTGGGGTCTAGTCGCCGGTGGCCATGGGGAACAGGGAGGCTTGGAGGGGAAGAAAAGAGGTGGCGGCGGAGAAAACTTGGGAGGGGAATGAACCTAGGGTTCCTTGGGGGAGCCCTGGACACGCTTAAAAGGAGGGGGCGGCTGCCACTGCCCTCAGGGCTCCATGTCGTCACCGTGGCATCGGCTGTGAGAGAGAAGGGGGAAAAAGGTGGAGCTCCACGCTGGAAAGGACGAAGAAGAGGGGAGTGTACCCCTTCACCGTGGGCTGGGCTGGGGGCACGGGAAGGAGAGGGAATAGGTCTGCTAGGCCGGGCCTAGCTAGCAGGTTCCTCTGGAGAAAAGAAAAAAAACGAGACAACCCTTTTCCAAATAAAAATCCAGAAAAGCCCTAGGACTTTTACAGAGAGAAAAAGGGAGAGATAAAAACAAAACTTCAGCACAAAAATTCTTCCTGGAATATTCCTGATTTTATAAAAATGGTTTGACCATTTTTGGAGCGAGTGGAATTTGAACCTCTTGAATTTGAATTCAAATATTTTCCCTTTTGCCTCCCTATTTTTCAGAGGGTGAAAAATAGTTATAAAATCATGAAAATTCCCTAAACTCCAAAGTATTGGCTTGGCAAATTTGGAGTTCAAATGGTCACACATGCATTTGCAACAGAACCCAATTCCATTCTTTTGGTATTTGATCAATTCATACAAAACGAAAAGACAAGTGGGATGAACTTCTTCATCACCACCATGACTACATGAAAAGCCACACCTTATATGATCACAACTTGAACACACAAAAGTGGTGAACAGAGGAATGCCACTCTTGGGCTGTTACAGGCCGGCCCAGGCGGGGTCAACGCGAGCGGGAGGCTCCTGCGGTCCTCATCCCGATCCAGCAGGATAGCTGGCGGTGGCGAACTACTCCGGCACCGGAGCGGTACGGAGGCGGGAAGGGTACAGGGTGGCCAGGAACGGGCGCGGCTCGCCGGCGGTGTCTGGATCTGGCCGGAGAAGGGGTCGATGCCGAGGTCCATGGAGGGCACAAGCTCCTGGTTGATCTCGGGGTGTCCATGGCATCGCGGGCTCCTGCTGGGGCAAAGAGAGGGAGGTGAGGAGAGGGAAGGAAAGGGAAGGAGGAGGCGTGGTGGAGTGCTGGCCTGCAGGCGGCGGCTTGTTGCTCGACAGTGGCGCGCTGGAGTTGACGGCCGAGGCGAGGTCTACGCCGGTGCGGGGAGTCGCGGGTGGTTCCGGAGGAGGATTTCCACAGGAACGGGGCAGGGTGCGTATGGTGACATGGCGCAACGGAGGCGCTCCGATCTGGATCCGACGGATCAGGGTGTCAGGAGGGTTTCTCCAGTTCTGGAAATTGTGAGGGGTGTTTGTAATTTTTAAAAGGGGGAAACCCTAGAAGGGCTAGGGAGAGTGGTGGTCTATTTATAGTCTGGCATGGATGGCAGGTTTACGCAAACACCCTCGAGTTTTCTCTCTCGCGTCTGGTACTCCACGTTTCTGACCGCCGGGAGTCCATAGGACCTCCGATTCAGAGGAAATCTCAAACGACGCGCTCAGCGCGGCGAGCCCGTCAGTCGTACCTCACTTTGATACCGTTCCGAGAATATTTTCCGGCGCCTAATAAAATAATCCGTTTATTAAATAAATATGGTTTTTTGTTCCGATAGCGATGGTTGGTCCTGTGCCGGAAGTTGCGACGGTGCTCGGGTGGAACCCGATGTCGCAAAGGCCGTGTGCCGTTTGGGAAAAAGGATTAGTCACGCATGCCAGTACGAGAAAGAGGGGGGAAATATTCACTTATTAATAAATCGGCGAAGTAAATACTGCAAACAATTCTAGCAACCAACAAAAATAAAGCATCAAATTTTTTTTAATTTGGGTGAAAATCCCGGGATGTTACACATGTAGAGTCTTCACAAATCGAGCCATCTCTGATGAAGATTCGTGGTTTATTAAGGAAACCGCTTATATTTTCAGAGATACTTGAGGTATATTCTTTGTTTGAACATGATATTTTTTGTATGATCAACATACGCTATGGAATCATTACCGTGCAAGTTTGGCATTTTCCGGGTTTCATTTGCTATATTTAAATGATTTATCGCATTTCTTTGTATTTAATGCGAGTAATTAAGATTTGAACTACAAGTACACAAATTATTGTACAATTTTTTTTACAAAAATCTCTTTTTTGGTCTTCTCCACATGTGGATGCCTTATGGAAGAAAAATAGGCAGCGCAATATGTGAAAACATTGTTTTAGAACCCCGTAAAGATGGACTTTTTCGTTTCCGAAAATAACGAAAATGGAAAATAATTTAGAAAAGGTTAAAATTTTGCATGGCACCATGAATTGACATCACAATGAAGTGGTAAAAAATTGAAATGGTTTGGAGACTGCTGCCATGTATAGTCTTCACAAATCGAGCCATATTCGATGAAGATTCTTGGTTTCTAGAGGGTATCACTTAAATTTTAAGAGATAGTTGAGGTATATTCTTTGTTTGAACATGATATTTTTTGTATGATCAATATACTTTATGAAATCATTATCGTGCAAGTTTGGCATTTTCCGGGGTTCTTTTGCTATATTTAAGTGATTTACTGCATTTTCTTTGCATTTAATGCAAGTAATTTAGCTTTGAACTATAAGTACACAAATTATTATACAAAAATGCTTACAAAAATCTGTCTTGTGGTATTCTCCATATGTGGATGCCTTATGCAAGAAAAATAGGCAGCGCAATATGTGAAAACATTGTTTTGGAACCCCGTAAAATGGGTTTTTTCATTTCCAAAAATATAAAAATGGAAAATAAGTCAGAAAAGGTTGAAATTTTGCATGGCGTCATCAAGTGACATCACAATGAAGTGGTAGAAAATTGAAATGGTTTGGAGACTACTGCCATATAGTGTCTTCACAAATCGAGCCATCTCCGATGAAGATTCGTGGTTTCTAGAGGGAACTATTTAAATTTTGAGAGATAGTTGAGGTATATTATTTTTTTGAACATGATATTTTTGTATGATCAACATACGCTATAAAATCATTACTGTGCAAGTTTGGCATTTTCCACGGTTCTTTTGCTATATTTAAGTGATTTATCGTATTTTCTTTGCAATTAATGCAAGTAATTCAGATTTGAACTATAAGTACACAAATCATTGTACAAAAATGGTTACAAGAATCCGTCTTGCGGTATTCTCCACATGTGGATGCCTTATGCTAGAAAAATAGGCAGCGCAATACGTGAAAACATTGTTTTGGAACCCTATAAAGATGGATTTTTTCGTTTCCGAAAATAACGAAAATGAAAAATAAGTCAGGAAAGGTTGAAATTTTGCATGGCGCCATGAATTGACATGACAATGATATGGTAAAAATTTGAAATGGTTTGCAGACTGTTGCCATATTGAGTCTTCACAAATGGAGCCATCTCCGATGAAGATTCGTGGTTTCTAGAGGGAACAGCTTATATTTTGAGAGATAGTTAAGGTATATTCTTTGTTTGAACATGACATTTTTTGTATGATCAACATACGCTATGAAATCATTACCGTGCAAGTTTGGAATTTTCCGGGGTTCATTTGCTATATTTAAGTGATTTATCTTAGTTTCTTTGCATTTAATGCAAGTAATTCAGATTTAAACTACAAGTATACCAATTATTGTACAAAAATGGTTACAAAAATCTGCCTTGAGGACGTCTCCACATGTGGATGCCTTACGCAAGAAAAATAGACAACGCAATATGTGAAAATATTGTTTTCTAACCTTGTAAAGATGGAATTTTTTTCGTTTCCGAAGATAACAGAAATGGAATTTAGTCAGAAAAGTTTGAAATTTTGCATGGCGCCATGAATTGACATCACTATGCAGTGGTAAATTTTTTAAATGGTTTGGAGACAGTTGCCATATATATTCTTCACAAATCGAGCCATCCCGGCCACCGTACCCCACTGATAGCACCAGTAGTGCTTCCTCGTTGGTTACCCCAAGTGAAAGGCTATGATGCAGATATCGGTAAATTTCCCCTAACTTTAGAAGCTATGATTATGTCTCATGTAGGACTCCAAGTGCAACAAGTAGGTGGTGAAGTAAGCAACACGTCGTTTGAGATATTACCCGCTTAACCTGGACCTGCACACAGACGCAAATAACTTTGCTCCCAACGAGTTCAGAGAGGTTGTCAATCTCTTCGGCCTTGTTGTTTACAAAGGATCAAACACAAAGGGGGGATAATAATAGTAGTGGTGATGACTGCAATGAAAGGAAATAAAGCGGTAATGACGAACGGTGTAAACTATGATGGAAATATGGACCGGGGTCCCATGACTTTCACTAGTGATGTCTCTCTCCCAAAAGACGATAAACAACTATGCTGGGTGAACAAATTACAGTTGGGAAATTGACAAAATTATAAATGCACCGCAATGCTAATTATGCTACAAGAAATCTAGAGGCTCAATCGTATGGGCAGTACGCCAAGCCGAGTAGATTGTTTATTCATCAACATCTACTCACTAATCATCCACCTTGAGATATCTATCCAGAACTTCTCGTTGGTATTAAGTTGTGAACCCCAACCAAACTGTAGGATCAAAGCAACATACAACTGCATTAACACACTATGCATAAAGTAAGAAATCCTTGCAATCGCGGTTACAAGCACCGCTGTTTTCTCCCTGGTGGCAACAGCACATCGCCTAGTCACATGTTTCTGTCGCTCAAGCTAGACATTAGGGGCAGGAACCCACAATAATGCATATCGCTCCCTCTTTGAGTTACTATCTACTACTTGGCCAGAGCAATACAAAGCAACGGAGAACATGAAAGAATACTCAAGAACTAATAATAAAACGGTAAACCAAATATGTTACGCATCACGATGTGAACATAATCTCATAATCCATCGGATCCCAGCAAACACAACATAGCAACACAGAAACTAATACATAAGTGCCTTGATCACGTAGGGAAGCTCACAAGGTCTTAGAATTGAGGCACAAAGGTGGAGAGAAAATATCATCTAGCTACCCATGGACCCATGGTCCAAGGGGGACTACTCACGACACATCCGGGAAGCGCTCATGGTGGTGGAGAAGCTCCCGGAGATCAATCCTCCCTCCGACAGGGTGCTGGGACAGGGTCTTCTGGCAATCCCGATCTCTAGATCGCGGCGGCGGCGGGAAAGTGGTGAAAATCGTGTAAGTTTTTTTGTCGAGGACAAAATATAGGAGGAAGGGGGGCACCAGGGGGGAATGATACGTCCCAAATGTATCTATAATTTCTTCTTGTTCCATGCACTTTTATGTGACATTGCTACATGTTTTTTTACACTTCCATATCATTTTACACATATTTGGACTAACCTACTAACTCAGTGCACCGAGTCCCAGTTCCTGTCTGCAGATGTCTTTAGTTGAAGTGATTTTTCGCCAATTTAAAATGCCAGAAAAATCCAGAAAAATTAGAATAAAAATCAGCGTCAGGAAAGCTTCCGGAACCACCGAAGAAGAGCCGGAGGGGGGACACCCCCTCCCAGGCGGCCAGGTGGCGCGGACCCACCCCTGGCCGCGCCACCAGGGCGCCTCGGAGGTGGGCCCCACCTCTGGTGCGCCCCTTAGGCCTATTTTTACTCCTCGTCGCAGAAACCCTCGAGTAGCATCCCACATCACGAATTACCTCTCTGTTCCGCCGCCGCAGCGATTCCAAGATCAGGAGCACCCGAAGACCTCTTCCCGACACCTTGCCGGAGGGAGGATTGACCACCGGGGACCTCTCCACCACAATGGACACCTCTCGGATGTGGCATGAGTAGTCTACGTTGGACCATGGGTCCATGACCAATAGCTATGTGATGTCTTCTCTCCATCCTCGTTCTTCAATGTTTAGGCCTTGTGAGTTTCCCTACATGAACAAGGCACCTATGTAATTTCCTGCTATTGCTATGCTGTGTTTTCTGGGATCCAATGGATTATGAGATTATGTTCATATCGTGATGAGTTATATATTTGGTTTACCTTTTTTATATTTTGTTCTTGAGTAATTCTTGCATGTTCTCCATTGCTTTTTATTGCTTTGGCCAAGCAGTAGATAGTTACTCCAAGAGGGAGCGTTATGCATGATTGTGGGTTCATGCCCCCCGATGTCTAGCTTGAGTGACAGAAACATGAGACTAGAGGATGTGTTATTGCCACCAGGGAGAAAACAATGGTGCGTGTAACCGTGGTTGCAAGGATTGTTTACCTTACGCATAGATTGTTAATGCAATTGTCTGTTGCTTTGAGTTTACACTTTGGGTGGGGCTCGCAACTTAATACCAGTGAGATGTTCTGGATAGATATCTCAAGGTGGATGATTAGTAGTAGATGCAGATGGATTTTGGTCTACTTGTCTTGGCGTACTGCCCATACTTTTGGGCACTCTTACTTTCAAGTAGCATAATTAGCATTGCGGTGCGTTTATAAATCTGTCAATTGCACAGCTGTAGTGTGTTCACCTAGCTTAGCTGTTGATCGTCTTTTGGGAGATACACATCAATAGTGAACATCATAGGACCCCGGTCAATATTTCCTCCATTGTTTACACCTTCACTTTACTTTCATCTTTTACTTTCAGTTGCTATCAATTATCACTACTATCTATCCTTACGTGTAATCCATTGTAAACAAAAAGGACGGAGAAATTGACAACCTCTTTGTACTCGTTGGGAGAAAAGTTATCTGTTGTGTGCATTGGCCCACATCAACTCTCACGCCATCAAGTAATTTCTAGCGCCAATGTCACCTACTTGCAGAATTCCGAGTCTGCCGGAGACATAAACCTTGGTATCTTCACCGAGGGAAACTTGCTGCTAGGCTACATCTGAACCTTCCACTTGGGGTAACCAACGAGGGGGCGAGAAGCCATCAGGGACCCACCTGACCAGGCGGCCAGGTGGCGCGGCCCCATCCTAGGCCGCGCCAGGAGGATGCCTGGCAAGGGGGGACTCCCCTCTGCCCCCTCCGGCCTTCTGGAGTCATCAAGGGAGGATGCTATTTTTATTCTTTTTTTCTTCATTTTTCTGAGCACTTTAATAATTGGTATTTTCCTGCAATGCGCGGCCAACAACAGATAGAAACTGTCACTGGGGTACTGAGTTATTATGTTAGTCCAAATATGTTGAAAAGTTATAATAGTGTAGCAAAACATATAGCAAAGTCACCAATATAAGCATGGAACGAGCAGAAATTATAGATACGTTTGGGACGTATCACACCCCCCACACACAGTTCTACTTCCCACCCCCCAAGAATAAACCCTCCATCTCTTTCGATCTTCGCGGCCCTTTCTCCCCGATGGCAATGGCGCTCCTCCCCGACAGATACATCGATGTGATTGCCGCCATACCCCCCCCCCCCTATGAAGCTCAATGTCGTCTACACCAACCAGACGTCGAGAGTCGATGAAATGATCGACCTCTTCAAAGAGATCTTGAGGAAACACAAGGAGACCATCGAGAAGCCAATGGTGGGCTTCGACCTCGAGTACACAAAGAGGACAACATGCGAAGTCCAAACAATCGTCGTTGCTCAGTTATGCGTGGAGAACCACGTATTGGTGTACCACTACCACTACACGGCCACGCGAAAGGTTTTCCAATTTCATCAACAGCGATGCTTACGAATTTTCTACAATACATGCTAATATGTCCCAAACGTATCTATAATTTCTGCTTGTTCCATGCTTATATTGGTGATATTGCTATGTGTTTTACTCAATGTTCAAGATATCGCTTATCGTTAACTTATCGGTCGAGCCCCGATAAGGGATAAATCGGCTTATCGGCTGATATATCGGTTATATCGGTCGATCATTTATCGGCAAGTTTTTTTAAAACTCAAGTTTTCCTAAGAGAAATAAGAAAAAATATGCTATATTAACTATTACACACATGACAAATAAGTGCTCTCAGCATTCAAAATATGCTATATCAGTTTACAAGCACGAGCAATCTGAAGCAGACATCTACATAAATAAAAGGAAACAACCACACCAGCCGTTTACATAGTTTACCAATGATTAACTAATATAATTACAATCTGCCTAATACAATCTGCCATCTAATGGACCAGTAATAAATTTGAGATGATAAAATCATGCATCACCCGTTGCACTGCCTAATATCATCTCAAAATTTGCTGACTAGAGAAATAAAATCAGGGGAGAAGAGAAATCCTACCGTGGTGCTGCTCTTCTGTAAAAATTGGTAAAAATAAAAAAAATCGGTAAAAATCGGTCTGACAGCCGATATATTAGCCAAAGCGATAAATCATGAAGATAAGTGTTTATCCTATCGGTAGGACCCCGATAAGCGATATATCGGCCGATATATCGGAATACTGGTTTTACTACATTTTCATACCTTTTTCAACATATTTGGACTAACCTACTAACTCAGTGCACCAAGTGCCAGTTTTTGTCTGCTAATGTATGTGAATTGCAGGTTTATACCCATATTTACAGTGCTCGGAAAATTCCATAAAAAATATATAAAAAATCAGCATTCTTTAAGACTCCAGACGCCCAAAGGGGGGCAGAGGGGGGCCACCCCCCTCCAGGTGGCCAGGTGGCGCGGCCCTAACCTAGGCCGCGCCAGGAGGCCGGCCCGAGGGGTGGGATCTACCCTCGAGCCCTCCTTTCGCCTATATTTAGCACCCATTTCGTAAACCCTCGAGAGGAAGTCTTTATCACGAAAATCACCCCTGTTCCGCCACCAGCGCGATCCTGAGATAGGGATCGCCAGAAGACCTTGTCCCGGCACCCTTCGGGAGGGAGGATTAATCTCTAGGAGCTTCTTCACCACCATGTGCGCTTCCCTGATGTGCCATGAGTAGTCCCCCTTGGACCATGGGCCCATGACCTGTAGCTATGTGATGTCTTCTCCCCAATCTTGTGCTTCAATTCTTAGCCCTTGTGAGCTGACCTGGATGATGAAGGCATCTATGTAATAGTTGTTGATATGTTGTGTTTGCTGGGATCCGATGGATTATGAGATTTTGTTCATATTGTGATGAGTTATATATTTGGTTCTCCTTTTATATTTGTTCTTGAGTATTCTTGCATGTTCTCCGTTGATTTTTATTGCTTTGGCCAAGTAGTAGATTGGAAGTCCAAGAGGGACCGTTATGCATGATTGTGGGTTCATTCCCCCCGATGTCTAGCTTGAGTGACAGAAACATGAGACTAGGGGATGTGTTGTTGCCACCAGGGAGAAAACAACAGTGCTCGTAACTGCGGTTGGAAGGATTGTTTACCTTGCACATAGTTTGTTAATGCAGTTGACTGTTGCTTTGAGTTTACACTTTGGGTGGGGCTCACACCTTAATACCAGCGAGATGTTCTAGATAGATATCTCAAGGTGAATGATTACTGAGTAGATGCTGAAGGATAATCGGTCTACCTGTTTTTGCGTACTTCCCATACTTTCGAGCCTCTAGGTTGAGGTATTAGCATCATCATTAATAGGTCTATTCGAACTAGGGATGTGTTGGGTGCTAAAAGTTTTGAGATCCTCAGCAACTTGTATAGTGGCAATAGTAATGTGAGTAGGAAGTCTTTTTATCCTATCTTCCTCTTCCTTTTCTCTAGCCCATTCTATCCTTAAGTTTGGCTAGCATTCTAATGTTCTCATTAATTTTCACTTGTGTTGCATTCATGGGTGTAGTGTTCCTTTCCTCAAGGGGAGAAGTTCTAATTTTAAGCATCTCTACATCATGAGCTATATTATCTACCTTCAAAGAGAGACTACCTAGTTTTTCTAATTTATCTTCTACACTCTTGTCGAAGGATTTTTGAGAAGTGATAAAGTCCTTAAGCATGCCCTATAATTCAGAAGTGGAGTTTTTGGTGCTAGAATAGTGTTGTTTTTCCCATAGTTGTTGGATGGGAACGGTCTAGGATTGCTACCGAAATTACCCCTATAAAAATTATTATTAAAGTTGTTCCTAGAAATAAAATTAATATCAACTTCCTATCTTTCTTGAACAACCAAAGAATTTAAAGGAACATCATGAGGATCAATAGGAGCTTACTTCGTAAGTAAAGATATGATCACGTCAACCTTTTCATTTAAAGAGGAGATCTCCTCAACAGAGTTTACCTTCCTACCTGTTGGAGCTTTTTCAGTGTGACATTGAGAATAGTTTGTCATCATCTCGTCCAATAACTTCGTGGCAGCACCAAGTGTACTTGACATAAAGGTTCCTCCCGCGGCCGAGTCCAACAGATTCCGTGAGGTAAAGTTCAATCCTGCATAGAAAGTCTGGATAACCATCCAAGTAGTCAAACCATGTGTAGGGAAATTTTGACAAGAGATTTCATTAGTTCCCAGGCTTGGGCAATGTGTTCATTATCCAATTGTTTAAAATTCATAATGTTACTTCTCAACTGGATAATCTTAGCAGGTGGGTATTACTTCCCAATAAAAGCATCCTTGCACTAATCCCAAGAATCTATGTTATTCCTAGGCAAGGATTGAAGCCACACTTTAGCTCCTCCTCTCAAGGAGAAAGGAAAAAGCTTAAGTTTAACAATATCACCATCTACTTCTTTGTAAATTTTCATATCACAAAGCTCAACAAAATTATTCAAGTGAAAAGAAGCTTCATCTCCAGCACCGGAGAATTGTTCTTTCATAACAAGATTTAGTAAAGAAAGTTCAATTTCATATGAAGGTGCTGAAGTGGCAGGTGGGGCAATAGGAGTGTTGATAAAGTCATAGTTTTTGTGACTAGTGAAGCCACACAACTTGGTGTTTCCAGTGGAACCCATAGTAACAGCAGCAAGCAAGAACAAAGTAAATATATATTTTTTGGTTTTTGATAAAAGACTTATAAAGCAAAAAGTAAAAAGTAAACTAAAAAGACTAAAAAGCAAAGGTAAAAGATAGTGTGCAACTCCCCTATCTCGCTCCTCGTTGGTTACCCCAAGTGGAGGTTGAGATGTAGCTAGCAGTAAATTCCTCTCGGTGAAGATACCAAGGTTTATGTCTTCAGTAGGACTCCGAATTCTGCAAGTAGGTGTCAACGGCGCTAGAAATTTTCTTGCTAGGAGTTGACATGGACCTGCACACAGAAAAAAAAACTTTGCTCCCAACGAGTACAGAGAGGTTGTCAATCTCTCCGGTCTTGTTGTTTACCAAGGATCAAACACAAGCGGGAAATAATAGTGGTGATGATAGCAACTAAAAGGAAATAAAGCAGTAAATAATGGAGGTGTAAACAGTGATGGAAATATGGACCGGGGTCCCATGATGTTCACTAGTGATGTCTCTCTCCCAAAAGAAGATAAAATAACTAAGCTGGGTGAACAAATTACAGCTTGGCAATTGACAAAATTATAAACGCACCGCGATGCTAATTATGCTGTAAAGAAGGTCAGAGGCTCAAAAGTATGGGCAGTACGCAAGGAGAAGTAGACTGAAATCCAACTGCATCTACTCACTAATCATTCACCTTGAGATATCTATCCAGAACATCTCGCTGGTATTAAGTGTTGAGCCCCACCCAAAGTGTAAACTCAAAACAACAGACAATTTCATTAACAATCTATGCATAAGGTAAACAATCCTTGGAACAGCGATTACAAGCACCATTGTTTTCTCCCTGGTGGCAACAACACATCCCCTAGTCTCATGTTTCTGTAACTCAAGCTAGACATCGGGGGGGGGGGGCATGAACCCACAATCAAACATAAACGCTCCCTCTTGGAGTTACTATCTACTACTTGGCCAAAGAAATAAAAAGCACCAGAGAACATGCAAGAATTACACAAGAACAAAATATAAATGGAGAACCAAATATATAACTCATCACAATCTGAACATAATCTTATAATCCATCAGATCCCAACAAACACAGCATAGCAACATCATGAAAATTACATAGATGCTTTGATCATGTAAGGAAGCTCACAAGGGCTAAGAATTGAAGCACAAGATTGGAGAGAAGACATCACATAGCTACTGGTCATGGACCCATGATCCAAGGGGGACTACTCACGGCACATCCGAGAAGCACTCATTGTGGTGGAGAAGCTCCCGAAGGTCAATCGTCCCTCCGACAGGGTGCCGGGAAGAGGTCTTCTAGTGCTCCAGGTCTTGGAAGAAAGACGGCGGAGGAACAGAGGTGAAAATCGTGATGTGGGGTTCCTCCCGAGGGTTTTCGGAGCGAGGACTAAATATAGGCCAAAGGGGGCACCAGGGGCTGGACCCTCCCCCAGGCGCCCTGATGGCACGGCCTAGGGTGTGGCTGTGCCCCCTTGCCGCCTGGGCAGGGGGTGGCCCCCCTCTAGCCCTCCTTCGGTGATTCCCGAAGCTTCTGTTGCGCTGATTTTTTTATCTTATTTTCTTGGAATTTTTGGAGCTCTCTAAATTTGGGTAAAAACCTGCAATTCACAGACATCAGCACACAAAAACTGGCACTCGGTGCACTTAGTTAGTAGGTTAGTCCAAATATGCATAAAAAGATATAAAAGTGTAGCAAAACACATAGCAATGTCACCTAAAAGAGCATGGAACAAGAAGAAATTATAGATACATTCGGGATGTATCAACATCCCCAAGCTTAATTCATGCTCGTCCTCGAGTATATAAATGATAACACAGATAATTTCTGTGGTGACATGCTAACACCTATATAAGAACTTCAAAGTAAGCAAGTAAGACAATAACAAGCAATAGTCTATATCTAGTATTGAAACTAGAAAATTAAGAACATAAAGGTGCAAGATGTGACATCCTGGATTTTGGAACTTTCTTTTCCCAAAAACTTTCCTGATTTATTTCTGGATTTGCCAGTTGATTTGATTTTGAGCAACTCTTTGGACTTGGAACTTGAGCATATTTTCTTTCCTTCTCAAGAATCCCATGATTCGCTAAGCCTTTCCAAATGATCATTCCTTGATCCATCTCATCCAAGCCACATTTTTATTCATATCATAGGTTCCTTTTGCAATAAAAGGAATATTCCTTTTATTTGAGGATTGTGAAGCAACCCCTATTTATATTGCTCCATAAATCCCCATATAATTCCCACATGTCCTTGACATCATATCTTGCCACATTCTCCAAAAACATTGCATGGACCAAGTGAAATTTTCACCTAGGGAAATTCATTTGTCTGTGGGGGCAGAATGGCACTTTGCGAAAGAAGTGTTATTTATCCTTATCCATTGCTGGTGAAACTTTTTGTGCAAGATCTTATGATCATATCATGAGCCTATGAAAAATTTCAGCTCTAGGTGACTAGCCAAACTCCATACCAAAATTCCCAAAGTTCGGATGCAGCAAGGGGGCATTGTGAAGCAAGTGCATGGTAGGAGTATCAATTTGCTCTGAAACTTTTTGCACATGTTACCACACCCAAATGACTCCACTAAAGAAAGTTTTAGCCAAATCCAACCACCCATGTGAGGGCACTCTCATGATCAAGTTTCTGTCCAACAGGGTATCTTGTGAAGCAAGTACTAGCTAGGTAATTCCCCTAGGCATGAACCTTTGCACACTTGTGCACACCCCCAAATGACACCTCTCCACAAAATTTGAGCCTAATCCATAAAGCCTAGGTGATGCTAGATTCACCAAAGGAATTCTGGACCATTTGGTGCTTTTCGAAGGAAGTGCATTATTTCCTTGGCCATTTGAGCTGCAAATTCATAGGATGATAGTCCCTCCAACCCTAAGCACCTGTGACAACTTGTTCACCACCCAAACTCCACCATTTTGCCCCAGCTTGCTCTACAAGATTACTACACCAAACATTGCAGTGAAGCTATGATCACCACAGTGACACCCTTGACCATTCAAAGCCACCACCGTGCTCAAGGAATGGAGAACCCACTAGCCACGCTTTTCCACGTGAAACCTCACCCCTTTGCACCAGTGTCATAGTGGCCACGACCATGGCGTGCCACTGGCGCGCTCTGGGCACGCCCGAAGCCACTGGACACGTGAACCATGCCCCTGCGTCTCGCCCCGTCGCCTTGCTGGTGTACTGCCGCGTCACACGGCTTTGCCCCCTCACACGCGTCCCCTTGCCCCTATTTTCCTTGCCGGAATCATGCCAGCTTCTTGCCTCCATGAGGAACATGAAGGGCATAGTGCCGCCGTGGTTCCAGTGCCCTTGCTCCCCCTCCCATCGGCTCCATGCGCTGCCCTGCTCACCCGTGAGCCCTCCCGAACCTTCTCAGGCCACCAAGGCCCGCACCACCTCACCCCGTCCACTGCTCCGCCATGGCTGCGTCTGCCCGGCGGCATCTGACCATGGAATCTCGCCTCCCCCTATAAATTGAGCTTGCCCTTGCTCATCACCAGCAGCCCTCTGCACCTCCCAATCTAGCTCCCGCGCAAGAAACCAGCGTCGGGAAGCTCTTCTTCCCCGCCTCCAGCCACAGCTCTGTCGCCGGCATCGCATTCGTCTCCCCCTCGCTCCCGTGCCTCCTCCGCCATGACTCCACCCCCAGTGAGCTTCCCTTCAACCCGTAGTTCTTCCCCAATCCTTTCCCGATCACAACGTCGTCGGAATCCTCGACTTGATCAACCTCCGACGAAAACCATGGTCGTCGCCGTCAGGAGGACTCGTACGTCGCCGTTCGGCAACCGCTAGAGGACCATGGGTACGGGCCTGCTCGCCTGAGGGTGCCCGTTCCATTCCTTAGGTCAACGCCTCCAGCCGTGCCCTCCCCGTCGGTGAGTTCCCCTGCCTCGACCTCTCTCTCTCTCTCTCTCAATCATATGACACCCTGGCCCCACTTGCCATAGACCCAAGCCCCACCCGAAACGTTTTCTAAGTGGAGACGTATTCTCACATGTGCATCCGTTGCATGGCAATCCCTACTCCTCATATCATATCTATCATTTGGCTTTCTCTCGTTAGTGATTGTCCTCATTGATGTGAGCCTTTCACACCTTTTTGTCTTCCTCCTCCGTCATCCCTCTCTTTGCCATCCTAAGTGTCAACTTTCTTGCTTACGCTCATCCATTGCATGAGTGCTCAAAATGTTGAAAGGGAGTGTATCATTTTGAATTGTACCTGGCTAGTGGTCTGGGGACGAGTCAAGATAAGATTCCAAAGGATACCAAGTGTGACACTTTAGTAGATTGAGTTATCAAAAAAATAAATGTTTTCCTCTCTCGCATTCCCATCTCCCACTTCTTGCACACAAACACCAATTGGAGACATTCGAGTCACGGACAGCGAGAGCTCTTGCACCTTTATGTTCTTATGTTGCTTCTTTCAATGCTGATATAGACTCTTGCTTGTTATGACTTGAATTGAATTACATGCCTTACTTTCTTTAATTAAAAGTTCTTTTATGGTTGGTAGCATGTCACCACAAAAATTATGCTTGTTATCATTTACCTACTCTAGGATGAGCATAAATTAAGCTTGGGGATGTTGATATGTCCCAAACGTATCTATAATTTCTCCTTGCTCCATGCATGTTTTGAGTGATATTTATATGCTTTTTATACACTTTCATACACTTTTGATCATATTTGGACTAACCTATTAACTCAGTGCACCCCCGTGCTAGTTTCTGTTTTATGTTGTCTTGTTATTTCAGGTTTTCTCATTACTTAAAGTGCCCGAAAAATTTGGGGGGGGAATATAAAAAAAATTAGCGACCCAGAAGCTTCCAGAGTCCCGAAGGGGGACTAGAGGGGAACCACCTGGAGTCCAGGCGGCCAGGGGGCGCGGCCTAGGGTGGGGCCGCATCGGGAGGCCGCCTGCACTCCCTCTTGGCCCCCAGACTGCCCCCTTCGCCTATATTTACCTCTCGCCCCGAAACCGCAAAGGACAGAACCCTTTTTCGCGATCTCGCCTCCGTTCTGCTGCCGCCGCGCTTCCAAGATCGGGAGAAAAAGAATACCTCTTCCTGGCACCCTAACGGAGGGAGGATTGACCTCCAGGAGCTTCTCCACCACCATGGACGCTTCCCGGATGAGCCGTGAGTAGTCCACCTTGGACCATGGGTCCATGATCAGTAGCTATGTGATGTCTTCTCTCCACATTTGTGCTTTATTGATTAGACATTGTGATCTGTCCTACATGATCAAGTCACATATGTAATTCTTTCTATTGTTGCTATGTTGAGTTTGCTGGGATCTGATGGATTATGAGACTATGTTCATATTGTGATGAGTAATACATTTGGTTCTTCTCGTTTTATATTTATGTTCTTGAGTAATTCTTGCATGATCTCCGTTCATGTGTCTTTCTTTGGCCAAGTGGTTGATAGCAACTCCAAGAGGGAGTGTGATATGTCCCAAACGTATCTATAATTTCTTCTTGCTCCATGCATGTATTTCGGTGATATTTCTATGCTTTCTATGCACTTTCATACACTTTTGATCATATTTGGACTAACATATTAACTCAGTGCACCCCAGTGCCAGTTCCTGTTTTATGATGTCTTTCTATTTCAGTTTTCCCATTACTTAGAGTGCTAGAAAAATTCCAGGAAAAATATATAAAAAATCAGCGACCCGGAAGCTTCCAGACTCCCGAAGGGGGCCCAGGGGAACCACCAGGAGTCTAGGCGGCCAGGGGACGCAACCTAGGGTTTAAACTTTGGGTGCGGCTCACAACTTAATACCAGCGAGATATTCTGGTTAGATATATCAAGGTGGATGATTAGTGAGTAGATGCAGATGGATTTCGGTCTACTTGTCTTGGTGTACTTCCCAAGCTTTTGAGCCTCTTCCTTTTTTGTAGCATAGTTAGCATTGCAGTGCGTTTTTAATCCTGTCAATTGCCCAGTTGTAATTTGTTCACCTCGCATAGGTATTAATTGTCTTTTGGGAGAGAGACATCACTAGTGAACTTCATGGGACCCCGGTCCATATTTCCACCGCTGTTTACACCCTCAATTTACTTCCTGTTTTACTTTCTAGTTGCAGTTATTATCACTATCATTATCTCTTGCGTTTGATCCTTTGTAAACGGCTAGGCCAGAGAGATTGACAACCTCTCTATACTCGTTGGGAGCAAAGTTATTTGCATCTGTGTGTAGGTCCAGGTAAAGTAAGCAAACCTTGGTATCTTCACTTAGGGAAATTTTCCGTTGATGATCTATCCTTGTTGGTTACCCTAAGTGGAAGGTTAGATGTAGTGTAGCGGAAAATTTCCCTTGGCAATGATACCAAGGTTGAAAACATCGTATCCCGTAGGACTACGACAATGATAGGTAGGTGATGAAGTGAACAATGGCACCGTTGAAAATATTCAAGATTGTTTACTTCACCTGGACCTGCACACCACACAAATAACTTTGCTTCCCAACGAGTACGGAGAGGTTGTCAATCTCTCCGGCCTTGTTGTTCATAAGTGATCAAACGCAAGGGATAATGATAACAGTTAGAAAGTAAAAGAACGAAAATAAAAGAGCGTGTAAATAGTGATGAGAATATGGACTGGGTTCCCGTGATGTTCACTAGTGATGTCTCTCTCCCAAAAGACGATAAAAATGCTATGCGAGGTAAACAAATCACAACTGGGCAATTGACAGGATTAAAAACGCACCACAATGCTAACTATGATACAAAGAAAGGACGAAGCTCAAAAGCATGGGCGGTACGCCAAAATAAGTAGACCGAAATCCAACTGCATCTACTACTAATCATCCACCTTGAGATATCTATCCAGAACATCTTGCTGGTAGTGTAAACCCAAGCAACAAACAACTGCATTAAAAAGCACTTTGCGTAAAGTAAACAATCCTTGCAACCGCGGTTACAAGCACCGTTGCTTTCCCCCTTGTGGAAACAGTACATCCCCTAGACTCATGTTTATGTCACTCAAGCGTGTCATCAGGGGACATGAACCCACAATCGAGCATAATGTTCCCTCTTGAAATTACTACCTACTACTTGGCTAAAGCACTAAACTACTATGGAGAACATGCAAGAATTACTTAGGAAAAAAATATAAAAGATAAGAACCAAATATATTACTCAATCACAATCTGAACATAGTCTCATAATCCATTAGATCCCAACAAACTCAGCATAGGAACAGCAGAAAATTACATATGTGCCTCGATCATGTAGGGCAGCTCACGAGGTATAAACCATGAAGAACAAACAAGGGAGGAGAACATCCCATAGCTACTGATCAAGGACCCATGGTCCAAGGGTGACTACTCACGGATCATCCGGGAAGCGTCCATGGTGGAGGGGAATCTCCCGGAGGTCAATCCTCCCTCCGGCAGGGTGCCGGGAAGAGCTCGGCTGGCGCTCCCGATCTTGGAAGCGCGGTGGCGGCGGAACAGAGGCGAGATCACAGAAAAAGGGTTCTGTTGTCGAGACCCGGAATATGCGTATGTAATTCCAGTCACAACTCAATCATATGGAGAACCGAGAGTCGTACCCACTTGTCTAAGAAGACAAGGCCAAGCACACAACACTCTCGAAAAGCATCGTACGTGAGGGGCATCCCATCCAGGGCGGATGATAAAATGAGATGGGTCCTCATGTAACAGCCCAGATTTCACAAAAATTAAAAACTTTGTTTTCTGCGTGAATTGATTGATTGCCTGATTTGTTTGCGGTGTTTGCATCCCCGATTTATCGATCGGCGATTATTTCCCCCCTCTTATCTCGTATCGAACGGAGACCGACCCTTGCCACCCTGACACTCGACCTTTGCGACACCGGGTTTCACCCGATCACCGTCGCGAAAACCGCACGAGACCAGCCGCAGCCAACGGAAAGAAAAACCCCGTTTAATAATTAAACGGGATATTTTTATAGCGCGCCGGAAAATGTTGTCGGAATGTCATCGCAGTGAGGTACGCTCGAAGAGCTCGACGCGCTGAGCGCGTGGTTCGAGATTTCATCGGAATCGGAGTCCGTATGCAACTTCGGCGGTCACGAACGTATTCACCGGACACGCGAGAGGGGTACCGAGGGCGTTTGCGTCAACTGGCCTGCCAACCTGCCTATATAAAGACCACCTGCCTCCCACACCCAATTAGGGTTTCCCTAAGCAATTTTTGCAGCCACCCCCTGAGTTTTGGCTCAAAATTCTGCCCACATCCTTCCTCCCCTCGAAACCCTAGCTCCCAGGCAATCCTGGCCATCGGATCAACAGATCAACGGCCCAGAGGCCTCCACGTGCTCCACCAACCGCCCAGCCAGATCCGGGCCCCGCAGGGCCCGCCGCCAGCCGCCCGGGCCGATCTGGGCCCGCCTCCGTCCGAGCTCGCCATGGAGACGCCGCCGCCGTGCCGCCCGCGCTCCGGCGAGCAGCCAGCCGGCCTCCTCCGCGCCTCTCCTCCTTCCCCGCGCCCTCTTCCTCTCCCTCTCGTCCCTGACCCGCCTCCCTCGCCTCTTCGCAGGTCGCCGCCACATGGACGCCGCGCCGCCCGCGCCATGGACGGAGGAGCGCGCCGGCCCGAGCTCGAGGCCACGCCCCACGGCCACCCCGGCCACTCCCCGGCCCGGATCCGGCCGGATCCGGCCACCCTCCACCGGCTCCAGCGCCCCTCGGCCATGCCCGGCCTCTCCTCGCCACGCCCCTCGCCGGAGGCAGCCGGCGCCGCCGCGCCCCAGCCACGGCTCGGGAGGAGCATGAACCGGCCACCGTGGCCACGTGGGCTGGCCCCCTCCCCAGCGGCCCAGCCAGGCCAGGCGGCCCAGCTCACCCAGCCCAGGCCGGCCACCTCTGCAGCCACGTGGGCCGAGCCCACTAAGGGTGAGGCCGGCTCCTTTTTTTTTTCTGTTGTATTTTCCATTTTTCAGATTTTACTAAGTCTGGAAAATATTGTGCTGCTGATTCATTTTTGCGACGTTGTTTCCCGTTAAACCGTAGCTCGGATCGCGTTGCGCCCAAAAGACGAACTGTTTAGAATTGCATGTACTTTAATCCGTCTTTTGTGACTTAATTGTTTTGAGGTTGTTTAGATATAGTTTTTGCTGTTCAAAGTGGGCATCAGGCCGTTAAACTGCTACAATTTCTGTTATTGAGCTGCTGTTATTATGTTGTTGCAACTTTGCATGATGATTGTAAGAAATCCATGAGGCCTATTGCATTGATTCCTTTTGCGTTGCGTTAAGAAATGTTTCTACTTCAGTTTCATGCATTCACATGCCATATTTGCTTGCTGCATCATGTTTATATCTTGCTCCAAAGTGGTGATCCTGATGTTGTTGTGCTGCTATTGCCTGAAACTGTTATTTTGTTGCAACTTCGGATGACGATTGCTTCGCAACCGTTTATCGGAATTGAGTGATTCCAGTTGCATATTGTTAAGCATGATGTCTACTTTCATCCCATGTATTGCTATGTCATGTTGCTGCACTTTTGCATATAGATTTACCCCTGTTTGTACAGCATGTGTGCATAAATTGTTTTGCTTATATCTTTTTAACCGTAACTCCGTTTGGGGTGTTCTTTATATGTAACTTGATTAGTTTTTCGTGTTCCTTGTGTTTATGCTATTGTTTGCTGTTGTTAACCACGATAAAATATGGTTTAGGACAGAACAGTACCAAATCCTTTAATCGTCGTGCGGCACTTAGTGGATGCCATGTTTAGGATTGTGCCCCACTTAAATTGTCTAGCATAGATAGTTTACTTTGTGCTTCACCTCTTGACCTGTTGGTGTGCTATGCCATGCTTGCTTGAGTTGCCATGTTAATAACCGTTGTTTGGTCACCTGTAGCTAAATAACTTGAACCACCGTAAATGTGCGGTATCGTCGTGTGTGACGAGTACTCCACTTAAATCGTTAGTAACCGCTCTCGACGGTAGGTGCGATGTCTCGTGTTGCTTCTTGTTGATGCTTGCTCTTGTATTGATCCGTAGTAATAGTGGTGCACCGTTGATTGCTTTCCAGTGTTTACTTCTTGTGTGCTCCCGCGGGTACCTCTCGGAGACGATGCGAGCTTGCGATCAACTACACCTTCGGAACCCGACTTATCAACAGGCAAGGACTTGCATTACTTATGATCCATTCTATTTCAACCAGCGGTTTGCATGCTAGTCTAGGTTAGGTTCGATGTTTGATCCTACCACATGTTTACAGCCTCTTTCAAACCGATACAGCCATGTCCCTTCCCAGCAAACCTTGTACTGCTATGTTACTATTGCTCGTGCTCAGCCCCTGCTTAGTATGCATGCTTAGGATGCTACGATGTTACCCTGTTACTCTTTGGGTTGGGATATCACATGATCATTATTATTATATTATTGTTGATGATATGATTGTTATTACAATGTTGACTATATTCGACGAAGGATGGAAGGTCTAGGCTATCCCGCCCCGACGCTTTGTTCCATTCGAGTCACCTAGGACCCGAGTTCCGGGTATTGGTTTTGAGACTGAGCGTGCCTAACCGCGTGTGGGATTTTATGGGGTCCCCTCTTCTTACCTACCTAGCTTCAAACATTTCTAGTGGTGGCCCAAGCTGATTTACCATTTGAAACCCGTGTGTGTGTCTGTTGGGTCGCTCCTGGCAGATATTATTTAAAACAACCAGGGCCAGGAGGACATAGTTTCTTGGCTGGTCCACCTTGTCCGGCTGAGGACCCGGTTATCCCAATGTGTGATGAATCGGGTATCCAAACCCGAGACAGACGGTAGAGACCAGGTCGAGAGAGCGGCCGGCTCCTGAGCTGGATGTCGACTCACCGGGGGCCACCCGGATTTGTTCGTTGTTAGTTAGAGGGACCTGTCGTTTTGGATCTCTTGGAACTAAATCATAAAATGGTTGCCTATAATGGGTAGCAACTGAGAGTGATGGACGTGCGTGCGGAGCCTCGTAATGGGCAGTTGGTACACCCCTGCAGGGTTAAATCTTTTCGAGAAGCCGTGTCCACGGTTATGGACGACTTGAGACCTACTCCTTGTTCATAGACAACAACAACTGAGATAATCTTAATATAACTTGATCAACGTGTGTGTGCCTTGACTGCTTCTTCTTCGTTGGGATGCGAAGAGGAGGACAAGGATAGGATAGGTGTTATGTTTGCGTAAGTAGTTGATAGTAAGACTTGTTGGAGGCGATTCCTCATCGAATGCTTGGCTTCTTATCTTACTCTCTAGATCGTTAGCCACTTCATAAATGCTAGTGCGGCAGCAACCTCACCACTTACCCCTTCCTTACCGTAAACTACTAGTTGTCCTAGAATGACGAGTGATGAAGTCCTTGCTGGGTGAGATGACCACTACAGTTGGATGCTGAGTACCTCTGTACTCATGATACTACCCCCAAACTCTTTTCAGGGTTCTGATCGACAACAGGTACGGTGGTCGACGTTTCACGTGGAGACTCGACGACGACTAGTTAGGCGGATCCCGGCGGACGGCCTGGACCCGTGTGGTTATAGGATCGATGCTTTTCTCTTTGCCAGTAGGCATTTGCTTGTAGTCCGTACTCAGACATGTATCTTCCGCTGTTGTATTATATTTGAGGCAGTTGTATGCCGATTGTATGAGATGTTGTATCCTGTATCTGTAATGTTGTGATATCATGTTGGAAATCCGGGGCATATGGCTTTGTCATATGTCGCGGAGGGACCGATATGTGCTTCGTCCTCGGGTTCGGGCGGAAACGTCCGAATCTGAAACAGTACCGCATATCGGGCCTTACACCTCATCGCCCGCTCACAAGTCTAAATGATTCTGTGTGGTGAAATCCCGTACTCATAGACAAGTCGCCTCAACCATATTATCGATCGAATTATAACACTTACATAAACAGACCCCAGCCCGATCACTTAGTCGGGGTCTCGGGCGGGCTCAATCATGCAACAAAGTGTGCCACGTGACAGAGTCACGAGCAATCGCATCGCGATGCCCCAAGCTGCCCATCTAAGGGCCACTTGGTGTATAAAACACCGCCGTCAAAAACACAACTAAGCTATCAAACCCCACACTAAGACATGCATGTTATAATCATACACGCATCATACATGTCTAATGTAAACAGCAGGTACACATTGCATGAACTCTACAAAGTATATCTTTATTGACTTACACATAGAGTACACAAGATCATATGACTATGATCCATCATTACATCAAACAACGGAAGCAAATTAGGTCTGAGTACAGACAAGATTAACAAATAGCTTAGAGAAGCCTTGTTCAACATACATGCCCTTCCACGAGGGACCAGACTGTTGTCTGGAACTATACTATCTTAGTCAACGTCGAGCTTCAGGAAGGTGACTCCATCGTGGGCTGGGTTCTCATCTAAAACATAGAATAAGCAAACGTGAGTACAAAGTCGTACTCAGCAAGACTTACATCAGAACTATACTACTCATGCTCAAGTTTCAAGGTAAAGGGAGGGGGGGTTTCAATATGCAGAAGTGCCAGCTTTGACTTGGCTAGTCCTGTACTACGAGTACCAGACTTGAGGTAAGAAGCGTACACGACTCCACTACCAAGTCTCCAACCAAAACACCACTATGGATATTTCCTCGACTTCCCCACGGGAAAGCACGCCATAGCACTCACACTTATCTTGGCAAGTTTTAGAGTTTCCATTCTAGTTGTCTAATAATCAGGCACAGGTTCCAAGTAGTCCATAACCGCGGACGCGGCTATTCGAATAGTTTTGTTAACCTTGCAAGGGTGTAAACTACACACACATAACCATCAGTTACCGCTAGGTCTCGTCACCATTCAAGGGGTGCCGGCGAGGATGTTCACCATGACACTTCGCTCACAACCGGTCTATTCCAGGAGTCGAATATCTGAGGTAGATCCCGCTCAAGAGCCCGGCCGGATCAACGATACGGACTCAGACAATGTAGGCAACCGAGACGCCATCCGAGAAGATGGTTTCACTGTCTCACAGATCCACCCACATATCTATCTGATGCAACCTTTCAACCATTATTTTTCTATGCATATGCCAAATGGAAGGCCCGAACTAATGTGACTCCTGGACGTCAACACGGATTAAGGTACTAGGCCGAGAGGGGTCAGTGAGCCCAATGTGTGGTTGTACTCTTTGTCTTGGATTACCATACAAGAACTCGGGCTTAATGCGATGTTCAAAGAGGCAACCCACTGCGTACTCCTACACAGCCTCTCATCGTTCACCTTGTATTAGGGTAGATTCACCAACACAGTTTCACCTTCATCAACACCATGATATCTACCATCCCGACTCATAGATAAAAGTAACCTCATTGTAAACTCTAGGCATGCAATAAGCTTTAACAGTTGCAGGGGCCACATGATATCAATCAAGTCCTATGTCAGCTAGGAATGTGGGTTGCTTACTACTGTGACAAGATGATAGGTCATGCATCGGATATGGGTTCAACTATGCGGTAGAATCGATAACAAGGTGATCATCCTAAATAATGCATAAGCGAGACTGAGAGGGAAGTGGGATTTTATAGACATGATCAATGGGGTTTGCTTGCCTTGCTCACGATACACGGGTTTATCGGTCTTCTGCTTCGGGGGTGACCTCCGTCTCGGAAACACTGTTACCGGAACAATCATCAACAAAGAGGGGAAACATCGAAATAAAATGCACAAGCACATGATATGTTGTGACAGGATGTATAGGGTACTGATTTGTGGAAAATTCAATTTAATTGAAGTTTATTGCAATTGAATTGCAAATTCAAACTTCAAATTCAAATTCAAATTAAGCCATATGCACATTTGTCTCTGTTCACCCATTTTAAAATGGTCAAACATATAAATTTTTTTCATATTCTTAATCCTTGCATTTTTCTGATAATTTTTCATATATTATTTGTTTAATTTGGAGTTAGGATTAAAAAGTTATTGAATTTCAAAGTTTATTCTATTTTCTGGATTTTCTTTTAAATTAAAATGATTATTGCGCCAGCCTTGCATCAGCATGACGTCAGCAGGGGGCTGATCAGTGGGGCTGGGGTGTCAGCCTCAGTGGGTTAATTCCCTCTTTTTAATTAAACAGAGGGGGTTATTAGGGGGCCTGGCCCCACTTGTCATTGGCTATGGGAGCTGATTAGGGCGTGGGGTTGGTCCTAATTAAATCGGGCCCGCCGGCGACATGACGACGGCGACCCAGAGGACGGCGGCGCCTCGCCGAAGTGGGTGTTCCGGCCACTGGGTGGCACGCGGAGGGCACCAGGAGGTAGCCCGTGCTCCCGCGCATCACCCAGTGCATGCGGGCGACCAGAGGATGGCCGGAGAGCACGACAACGTCGAGCCGCACGTCGGCGTCTCACGGTGGCGGTGGGGAAAAATGGCGACTGAGGCATGGCTGCGAGCGCGGAATGAGGGAAACAGGGAGGCTGCTCACCGTGAGGCCAACGACGTCGACAGCGAAGACGTAGGAGGCGCGTAGGGGAGGAATTTGTCGCCGGAATCCATGGAGGCCGACAGCGAGGGGATGATGACAGTGTCGTCCAGAGGGCTTGATTCGCTCGAGAAGTGCCGGAAGACGCAGGCGACTTCGGCGCTCCTCCTGGACAAGCTGTCGCGGCGAGACGAGCTCGGTGGCAACGCCGGCGACGGAGCAATGGCGACCGCGGCGCTCGGTTTCTCTCTGGATCGAAGAACAGAGGATGGGAGAGAGAACGAGAGGAGATGGAAAGGGGTAGGGGGCTTGTGGGCGTCTCCACGGCGTGTAGACGTGGCCAGGGAAGCAGACAGCTCGCCCCGGTGGCGTCGGCGGCCGCGGCATGGTTGCCACGCACCTGCGTCCGCGCCTGCCTGGGGAAGACGACAGGGGTTGGGTGGGCCTGGGCTGTGGGGGAACTAGTTGGGCCCAAGGTCTGGTAGGGTGGGCTGGGTTTTTATTTTATTTTTTCCTCTCTGTTTTGTTCTGTTTTCCTTTTTCTATAAATTGTTTTGATCTCGATAAAATAGCAAAGCATTTTATAAAGTCCTCAAAACTTTTATGCGACCTTACATGGCATAACACTAGCCACTCACAAGTTTTGGGAATTTTTGAAATTAAAAAATATTTGAATTCAATTCAAATAGGGATATTATTTAATTTCCAAGCCCTGTTCGGAATTTTTGAAAAATATTGGTGCAAGCCGTGGGACCCACTTCATTTTATATGTGATCTTGCATATTTATAAGACTATTCAAAAATACCAGAGGAATTTTGGAAGAAAGTTTTGTCTGGCCATTTGAATTAAATTCAATTAGGGCTTTCTGCTTTCCCTATTTGGATTTCTTTTGATTTTTTTGCATGATGCAAATATCAACCTAACCCTAGCACATACCTAAGTTGGGGTTGTGACATCCGTGCTAGGTGGCCGCCTAGGTCCCTAGTGATGGCCCTCTGGCCCAACCTAGGTGCTTCCGGAAGGTTCCTTCACGCTGGTTTTTTATCTGATTTTTCTCGAATTTTTGGAGCACTTTTGATATGGGGGAAACCTGTAATAGAAAAACAGCAGGAAACAAGAACTGGCACTGTGGTGCACTGATTTAATAAGTTAGTCCAAATATGGTCAAAAGTTTATGAAAGTATATCTAGATCATAGCAATATCACACAAAACATGCATGGAGCAAGCAGAAATTATAGATACGTTTGGTATGTATCAACATCCCCAAGCTTAATTCCTGCTCGTCCTCGAGTAGGTAAATGATAACAAGCATAATTTCTGTGGTGACATGCTAGCAACCATATAATAAATTTGAAAGTAAATAAATCAAGGTATGTGATTCAATTCAAGTCATAATAGGCAAGAGTCTATATTAGCATTGAAACAAGCAACGAAAGAACATTAGGTGCAAGAGTTCTTGTTGTCCGTTACTCGAATGTCTCCAAATGGTGTTTGCGTGCAAGAAGGGGGATATGGGAATACGAGAGGGAAATATATTTGTTGAGAACTCAATCTACATTAGTTTCACACTTGGTTTTCTTTGGAATCTTATCTTGACTCGTCCCCAGACCACTAGCCAGGTACAAGTCAATTTGATCCACTCCTTTTCGATATTTTGAGCACTCATGCAATGGATGAGCATAAGAACGAGAGTTGAAACTTAGGATGGCAAAGAGAAAAATATGGTGGAGGAGGAAGACAAAAAGGGTGTCAAAGGCTCACATCAATGAGAACAATCATAGGCGAGAGAAGGCCAAATAATAGATATGCTGTGAGGAGTAGGGATTGCCATGCAACGGATGCACATATGAGCTAAGAAAACCTCTCCAATGGAACTAGTGGGGGTGCACCTAACTTGCTCGCTCATGAAGACCTAGAGCTCGTTTGAGGAGGCTCATCCTTGGAATGTGAAAGCCAAGTTCTATAGTGTGAAGGTCCCCACATAGTTATATGCATAAATGATCATCTCTATGGAGCACAAGGATAAGAGGGAGTACTAGTGTGGATCTTTCAAAAGGAATAGTAGTGTTGCCCCTTTCTCTCTTTTTTATTTATTTTTCTTTTATTTTTCTATTTTTTGTATATTTTGGTGGCCTCAATAGCTCTTTCTATTTAACTCTCATTTGTCCTCTTTGGGATCTTTTAATTTGTCCTCTTTGGGATATTTTCCTCACTTAAGGGCAACACTCTATTTTACAAGAAGGTATATAAGATCTTCACACTTTACAAGGTACTGAAACATAAAGAATATGTAGATATCATGATGTATGCAAATGTATGCCTCTGCCAGTGTAACAGGAACATGTATGACATGAAGATCAAGTCATGAAGAGGTGGATGTTGCATGGCAATATATCTTGGAAAGGCTATGGAAATTCCTTTATAGGTAGGTATGGTGGTTGTTTTGAGGAAAGATATAGGGAGGTTTATGATGAAAGAGCGTATCATGCGAAGGGTTTGGATGCACCGGCAAAGGTGGACGCCAACTCTCGGAGTGAGAAGAGGGCCATGCACGGTATCGAAGAGGCTAGCAAATATGAGGAGGTGGAAGTGTCACCTTTCAATACTTACATTAGTCTGAAAAACTCATGCACTTATTTTCGGTAACTCTCAATCTAATAAGGAGGTTCACGAAGAGACAAGTACCCCGAGAAGGAGTGTATGGGGGTTTGGTTATCCTTGCGCATCCTCGACTCATGGTACGTTAGTGTACTCTAATCCGATCCCTCCAAAGATTAGTGATCCATCTAGTAGCTAGAGTTATCAACTAGTTTTGTAGGTTTTTAAAATAAACACGGATTACCCAAAATAAGACACCTATCACTAATAGGCTAGATCTCTTGACACCAAAATTGCAAACATTACTCACACCAATACCTCAAAACTATTGCAAGTTACTACTACAATTGAATAGCATCCTCTATTACCTACTTCAAGACAAGACACAACTCAGTGCAACAACCAACCCTCTTAACAACATAAACATGAAAACTAAAGAGAGTTCCAGCAACAAACTAAACAAAATCCAAGGCTCTTGATAAAGACAAACTAAAACTAAACCTAAACATGGCAGCAGCTACGAAAAGATAAAGAGCACACAACAGAGAAAAGATAAGAATGAAAATCCTATGATGTGTTCTAGATTGGAGGGGAGCGTGTTTCTCTCCCACACAAAGTAAGCTAGGGTCTAACTTGTTATGAACAGCAAACAAAGCTAAAGAAAACGAAAAAGGAAACCTAAGAGCGAGACACTCCAAGCATAGCACATAACGCATGAAGTGATAAAAATATAGTGAGACGGAGGACGAACTGATGATTGTTGATGGGGAAGGGGGTGCATGGGGGAATCCCCAAGCTTAGACACTTGAGTCTCCTTGAATATTTATTGGGGATGCAGCAGGGCATTTTCTTTCATCATCTTCCCTCGCACACTTGAAAACTCCCTTCATACATAACTCGTCATAAGCTGATTAGAGAGGTTAGTACCCTTAATAAAATATTTTCCCCACTGTATATAAAGATTTTCTTGGAAAGCTAATGTTTATCAAGATTTCCAAGAGGTTTTTGCAAAGAAAAAGTAAGCTTAAGGTTTTCAAAAATAAGGAAAGACAAACGTCGCAAAATCTGTGAAAAACAGAACAACAGGTTGTAGAGAATTTTTTCGGGGTACTTCTGCAACTCAAATAAAAAAACTCAGAACATACGAAAGTTTCAAAATTGTATAGAGCATGTTTTGTAAAATATTCAGCTCAAAGATATGAACTGGTGATTTGTTTTGATTTTTTCCGTCAAGCAGACAGAATCTGTTTTCTGGACAGCATGTCACAACTTTTGCTTCCCTTATCATAAGAGGCTATAACTTGGCACAAAGCTTGAAAATAAAGATACAATGATGTTTCTACAGTAGTAACAATCATCAAGACCACTAAAAACAGAATTAAAAACATCTTGGGTTGACTCCCAACAAGCGCTTTAAGCTAGGCATAAAGCAAACGAAGAATCAAGTTTTATGAAGAGAGAGAGAATAGCTAGCCCGTGTAACGGACTGAAAAGGTAGCTTGATTTTATTTCTAGGTAAGTGTTCCATCCCCTTTTTGAGAGGTAATTGAAATTTTATATTCCCCTCTTTCATGTCAATAACAGCACCAACGGTTCGAAGAAAAGGACGTCCCAAAATAATTGGACATAAAGGTTCACACTCTATATCCTTAATAGTGAAATCAACGGGAACATAATTGTCATTGACAATGATAAGAACATCGTCGATCTTCCCCAAAGGTTTCTTTACGGAAGAATCAACGATTAACACCAAAAGAACAAGGTTCAAAGGGCTTCAATTCAACCATATCATACATTCTTTTGGGCATAACGGAGGTACTAGATCCAACATCACATAAAGCATAGCAAGAGAAGTTATTCAATTTAATTTTTATCATATGGTCCCAACCATCATCTAGCTTCCTAGGTATGGATGCTTCTATTCTAAGGTTCTCCTCCCTAGCTTTGATGAGAGCATTAGTGATATGCTCCGTGAAGGCAAGAATTAGTGTGCTAGTGTGGGGGTCTCTAGACATTTTGTGTAGCAAGCTAATAACTTCTGAGAGGGTACAACTATCAAAATCAATATCACTACTATCGAAGGTGGTAGTGGTGTCATCTAGGCTCAATTATTTGAAACCCTCTATGTTCATAGGAGTTTCTTCTTCTACGGTTGAGGTATTAACATCACCATTAATAGGTCCAATGGGACTAGGAGTGTGTTGGGTGCTAATAGTTTGGGTGTCCTCAACAATTTGGATAGTAGCAACTGTGTGGTGTGTAGGAAGGCTCTTAATTCTATCCTCTTGCTCTTTTTATCTAGCCCATCTTTCATTAAGTTTAGCCATTATCCTAATATTTCATTGATTTGTAATTGGATAGCATTAATAGGAGTGGCCTTACTCTCCTCAAGGGGAGAGGTTGTAATTTTAAGCATCTCAACATCAAGGGCTAAGCTATCTACCTTCAAAGAGAGATTATCTAATTTAGCTAATTTCTCTTCTACATTCTTGTTGAAGGCTTTTTGGGTAGTGATAAAGTCTCTAAGCATGCTTTCTAGTTAAGAAGTGGGGTTTTTGTTACTAGGATAAGTGTTGTTGTTCCCATAATTGGAAGGAAACGATCTAGGATTGCTAGCAAAATTACCCCTATAAGCATTATTGTTGAAGCTGTTTCTAGCAATAAACTTCACATCTACTTGTTCCTGAGCAACCAAAGAATTTAAAGGAACATCATGAGGATCAATAGAGGGTTGCTTGGTAAGTAGAGACATAATCAAGTCAACTTTTTAATTTAGGGAGGTAATCTCCTCGATAGAGTTTACCTTCCTACCTGTTGGAGCGCGTTCGGTGTGCCATTGGGAATAGTTGGTCATCATCTCATAAAGAAGTTTTTTGGCAGCACCAAGTGTAGTTGACATAAAGGTTCCTCCCGCGGCCGAATTTAACAGGTTCGGCGAGGTAACGTTAAAGCCTGCATAAAAAGTCTGGATAACCATCCAAGTAGTCAAACCATGTGTAGGGCATTTCTTAACAAGAGATTTCATTCGTTCCCAAGCTTGGGCAACGTGTTCATTATCCAATTTCTTAAAATTCATAATGTTACACCTCAATTGGATAATTTTAGCAGGTGGTTAGTACTTCCCAGTAAAAGCATCTTTGCACTTATCCCAAGAATCTATACTATTCCTAGGAAAAGATTGAAACCAGATTTTAGCTCCTTCCCTCAAGGAGTAAGGAAAAAATCTTAATCTTAACAACATCACCTTCTAATTCTTTATACTTTTTCATATCACATAACTCAAAAAAATTGTTCAAGTGTAAAGCAGCATCATCTCCAGCACCAGAGAATTGATCTCTCATAACAAGGTTTAGCAAAGCAGGTTTAATTTCATAAGAGGTAGCTGAAGTGGCAGGTGTGGCAGTAGGAGCGCATATAAAGTCTTTGTTGTTGTCAGTAGTGAAGTCACACAACTTGGTGTTTTCAGTGGAACCCATAGCAGCAGCAAGTGTGGAAATTTTTGTTGTGATTTCTGATATAGCACACAAAGATAAAAACTGAAAGGTAAACTAACAAGACTAAAAAGCAAAGGTAAAAGATAGTGTGCAACTCCCCTATCTTAGCACTCGGAGTCCCCGGCAACGGCGCCATAAATTTGCGTGATGATCTATCCTCGTTGGTTACCCCAAGTGGAAGGTTAGATGTAGTGTAGCTGCAAATTTACCTTGGCAAAGATAACAAGGTTGCAAAGATCGTCTCCCGTAGGACTCCGGCAATGATAAGTAGGTGGTGAAGTTAACAATGGCGTCGTTCACAATCTTCAAGATTGTTTACTTCACGTGAACCTGCACACAACACAAATAACTTTGCTTCCCAACGAGTACAGAGAGGTTGTCAATCTCTTTGGCCTTGTTGTTCACAAAGGATCAAACACAGGGGATAATAATAACATCTAGAAAGTAAAAGCAAGAAAATTAAAGAGCGTGTAAACAGTGATGAGAATATGGACCGGGTCCCGTGATGTTCACTAGTGATGTCTCTCTCCCAAAAGACGATAAAACTTCTATGCGAGGTAAACAAATCACAGTTGGGAAATTGACAGGATTAAAAACGCACCACAATGCTAACTATGCTACAAAGAAAGGACGAAGCTCAAAAGCATGGGCGGTACGCCAAAATAAGTAGACCGAAATCGAACTGCTTCTACTAGTAATCATCCACTTTGAGATATCTATCCAGAACATCTCGCTGGTATTAATTTGTGAGCCCCGCCCAAAGAGTAAACCCAAAGCAACAGACAACTGCATTAAAAAGCACTTTGTGTAAAGTAAACAATCCTTGCAACCGCTGTTACAAGAACCGTTGTTTTCCCCCTTGTGGTAACAACACATCCCCTCGTCTCATGTTTCTGTCACTCAAGCGTGTCATCAGGGGTCATGAACCCACAATCGAGCATAACGTTCCCTCTTGGATTCACTACCTACTACATGGCCAAAACAATAAACGGCAACGGAGAACATGCAAGAATTACTTAGGAACAAATATGTAAAAGATAAGAACCAAATATATTACTCAATCACAATCTGAACATAGTCTCATAATCCATCAGATCCCAGCAAACTCAGCATAGAAACAACAGTAAATTACATATGTGCCTCGATCATGTAGGGCAGCTCATGAGGTCTAAACCATGAAGAACAAAGAGGGGAGGATAACATCACATAGCTACTGATCACGGACCCATGGTCCAAGGGAGACTACTCACGGATCATCCGGGAAGTGTCCATGGTGGAGGGAAGCTCCCGAAGGTCAATCCTCCCTCCGGCAGGGTGCCGGGAAGAGGTCTGCTGGCGCTCCCGATATTGGAAGCGCGGCGGCGCCGAAACAGAAGCGAGATCGCGAAAAAGGGTTCTGTCCTCGGAGGTTTCGCGTCATGGTGAATATATAGGAGAAGTGGAGAAGCCAGGTGGGGCCACCAGGGGTCCATGCGCCCCCTCGGCGTGGCCAGACCCTAGGCCGCGCCAGGTGGCTGCCTGGGTCCCTGGTGGTGGCCCTCTGGTCCCACCCAGGTGCTTCCGAAAGGTTCCTTCACGCTGATTTTTTAATCTAATTTTTTCCCTAATTTTTGGAGCACTTTTAATATGGGGGAAAACTGAAATAGAAAAACTGTAGAAAACAGGAACTGGCACTGTGTTGCACTGAGTTAATAAGTTAGTCCAAATATGCTCAAAAGTGTATGAAAGTGTATCTAGATCATAGAAATATCACACAAAACATGCATCGAGCAAGCAGAAATTATAGATATTTTTGGGACGTATCAGCTGCTACACTACATCATACCTTCCAGTAGGGGTAAACAACGAAGGGAGAGAGTTATCACTACCTCGCTAGCATCAGAGCGTTATGCATGATTGTGGGTTCATACCCCGTGATGACTAGCTTGAGTGACAGAAACATGAGTCTAGGGGATGTGTTGTTGCCACAAGGGGGAAAACAACGTTGCTTGTAACCGTGGTTGCAAGGATTGTTTACTTTACGCAAAGTTCTTTTAATGCAATTGTCTGTTGCTTTGGGTTTACACTTTGGGTGGGCCTCGCAACTTAATACCAGCGAGATGTTCTGGATAGATATCTCAAGGTGGATGATTAGTGAGTAGATGAAGTTGGAATTTGGTCTACTTGTGTTGGCGTACTGCCCATGCTTTTGAGCCTCTTCCTTTCTTTGGTAGCATATATAGTTAGCATTGTGGTGTGTTTTTAATCCTGTAAATTTCCCAGCGGTAATTTGTTCACCTCGCATAGTTGTTTATCGTATTTTGGGAGAGAGACATCACTAGTGAACTTCATGGGACCTCGGTCCATATTTCCACCACTGTTTACACCCTCAATTTACTTTTGTCTTACTTTTGTTGCAGTTATCACTACTATCAACCCTTGCGTTTGACCATTTGTAAACAACAAGTCCGTAGAGATTGAAAAACTCTTTGTACTCGTTGGGAGCAAAGTTATTTGTTGTTGTGTACAGGTTCACGTCAACTCTCGCGCTATCAAGTAATTTTTAGCGCCGTTGTCACCTACTTGCTGCTTTCGGAGTCCTACTGGAGATAAACCTTGGTATCTTCACTAAGGGAAACTTGTTGTTGTGCTAATCTCAACCTTCCACTTAGGGTAACCAACGAGGGGCGAGAAGCCATCATGCAGCGGTGATCATATTGTCCCGCTACATGATCATCGAGTATGCCCTCATCGTCGAGCTGGTCCGTGATGCAAGGGATGCAAGAAGAGATCTTGCTACAGCCTTAGATCCATCAACCCGTTGGTAGACCGTAGCGCCCAAGTTGCGCGTAGTTCATGTTGCATGATTAATAGTAGTCCTGCATGTTGCTTGTTGCATGTTGTTGTGTGTAGCAATAAGATGTGATCTTTTTTGTATGTGACCTTGATACATGTTCAGTGTGATTGATCTTTGCTTTGCTGAATTGCTTCGTTGAGTTTCCTCGTCGGATCTTTATTTGGTTCTTCGGTAGTTTTGTGTATTTAATGGATATGTTTTTGCAGGTAGTATGTCACTCTGATGGACCCTTGCTCACTTTCTTTTGGATAACGGCACCACGCATGGTTCTGAGCTAATTATTTTTTGGCCATCCGGGGTGGATGCCTACTTTATATTTCTCTTTTCAAAAGTTGACCCGTGTTCTGAGCTACTTTTCGGCCGTCTCGGGCAGTTGTTGAGTTTCGTTTCGCAGTGGAGACCCTATGCTCTGAGCTGCTTTTTGGCTGTCTTAGGGGACCTCTGAATTCTTTTTATCAATGTAGTCTCATGCTCTGAGCTTTTTTTCGGCCGTCTTGAGAAGTGGTTCAGTTATTCCAGTGACATCCCAGATCAGAGTTGTATAAACCGTTCTGGTGACTACTGGGTTATTTGTTGATTTTATGCAAAGGGTTCGGATGGTCATCGACTACCGTTAAATTCTTTGAAGTGATGAACTTTCTATCGATTGCTATTGATTTTCGCTCCATTGGAGTTCTTCGTTGGTTCGTCATTTTCCTCTTTGGTGTCTCCTTATCTACCTTTATGGAAAGTTGCTCAACAACCTCCGCATACTGCAAAGAATCAGTGAAAGGCCACAAAGAATTGGGAAATCAGCAAGTCAAGAAGTATTCACATCGGTTGTATTGGAATAGTTGGCTCAAGTAGGAATTCTACCTGGACGAATCATTTGAATCAAGTCTACAACCGTTACAGCCGTGAAGATTCAATCAAGGACAAGATAAGTTGGGACCCATGAACATCTGCATTCCAATGTATGGCTGATACGTCCAAAACGTATCTATAATTTCTGCTTGCTCCATGCCTCTTTTGTGTGATATTGCTATGATATTGATGAACTTCCATACAATTTTGATCATATTTGGACTAACCTATTAACTCAGTGCACCCCAGTGCCAGTTCCTGTTTTCTACTGTTTTTCAATTTCAGGTTTCCCCCATACAAAAAGTGCTCCAAAAATTTGGGAAAATCCAATAAAAAATCAGCGTAGAAGAAGCTTCGGGAATCACCGAGGGGGAGGGGGGGCAGAGGGGTCCCACCAGGGCCCCAGGCGCCATCCCGGTACGCCCTAGGGTGGGGCCGCGCCAGGGGGCCGCCTGGACCCCTGGTGGCCCCCCTGGCTGCCCCCTTCGCCTATTTATTCCTTGTGACGAGAAACCCCCGTGACGGGAACCTTTTTTCGCGATCTCTCCTCTGTTCCGCCGCCGCCGCGCTTCCAAGACCGGGAGCACCAGGAGACCTCTTCCCGGCACCCTGCCGGAGGGAGGAACCACCTCCGGGAGCTTCTCCACCACCATGGATGCTTCCCGGATCAACCGTGAGTAGTCCACCTTGGACCATGGGACTATGATCAGTAGCTATGTGATGTTCTCCTCCCCTCTTTGTTCTTCATCGATTAGACCTCGTGAGCTTCCCTACATGATTGAGGCACATATGTAATATTTCTGCTGTTGCTATGCTGAGTTTGCTGGGATCCGATGGATTATGAGATTATGTTCAAATTGTGTTTGAGTAATATATTTGATTCTCCTCTTTTATATTTATGTTCTTGAGTAATTCTTCCATGTTCTCCGTTGCTGTTTATTGCTTTGGCCAAGTAGTAGTTAGTGACTCCAGGAGGGAGCGTTATGCATGATTGTGGGTTCATGCCCCCCGATGACTAGCTTGAGTGACAGAAACATGAGTCTAGGGGATGTGTTGTTGCCACAAGGGGGGAAACAACGGTGCTTGTACTTTCGGGTGCAAGGATTGTTTACTTTACGCAAAGATCTTTAATGCAGTTGTCTGTTGCTTTGAGTTTACACTTTGGGTGGGTTTCGCAACTTAATACCAGCGAGATGTTCTGGATAGATATCTCAAGGTGGATTATTAGTAGGTAGATGCAGATGGATTTCGGTCTACTTGTCTTGGCATACCGCCCATGCTTTTGAGCCTCTTCCTTTCTGAAGAGGGGGTGACCCCACGACTCCTACGGATGAGCCTACCTGGTGTCCATGAAGGCAGAAGGCCCATGAAGATACGGCCTCGGCCCACTAGTTGGCACCGACGTAGGAGTCCTCGACTCACAAGAAAGGTGCGAAGACCTGCCGTACGGAGCAAGCTAGGGTTAGGAAAGTTTACCTGTACACGTATATGAACTCCCCGAGACCTAGCCCGGTATATAAGGGCTAGGAGGGGCGACGCCAAAGACATCCAATCTCACCTGTAACCCTAGACTTGAGCGCTCCAGCCTTGGCCTCCACTGTAATCGCATCTCCCCAATCAATAATATCGAGCAGGAGCGAGCCTTCCTGTTTGCCGACGAGCTATCGTCCAACCTGTGCCTCTCATGACTAACCCAGGGTCCCTGACCATGGGATTTGCCGGGGTTGATCCCCGTCAATTGGCGCCGTCTGTGGGAACTACGCAGGTTGGGATCACGATCTCGGCGGTCCCGTCTTCAGCAAGCCACAACTCAAGGGCAAGAACCAGACCTAGCCCACTCGAAGGATTCAAGATCACGACGGACATCTCCGCCACCCCCTCAAGACCACTCGAGATACAGTCATGCCAAGACCGATACTACGGTAACGGCCAAGTACAGCGTCAGCGCCGAAGGAGTCGACGACCCAGAGGAACGGCGAGGGGCCTCTACGAAGGAATCCCACTCGACGAACTGCGACGCGCAGCGGATGACTCGCAAATCTTCCGACAACCCACCACCGCCCGGGCACCCGCCGCATATCAAGACGATGACTACAAGATCGAATCCAGCGATCAGCAGAACCACCGCCAAGGCAGAAGGAATCGACGACCCAAAAGGCGCGCATGGGATAACAACGGCGGGCCCCAATGAACGAGCCACATCACGCAGTCGCGCAACCGACGACCACTCGACGACACGCCATCGCACGAGCATTTGCCGCCAACCACGACAGCGACTCCGAGACACCTGTAGGCGAGTACTACGACCCTGATCGAAGGCCGGATCAATTCGCCAACCTCATCAAGAACCAAGACATGAGTCGAGGAATCGAAACCGATCCTCGCTTTCACGAACACCCGGAGGATCACGAGCAGATCTTCAGAATCTCAAGAAGGAAGAGGCACGCCGGATCTAGCAAACTCACGGCTAGAGAGCAGCTAGCAGGACCCTGCACGATCCACAACTTCGAGGATGACTGGGGACGCATCAGGTCAGGCCACACTTTGAGAGACTGCCGCCTGTTCAACGAGCTAGCCGACGACCTCAAGAAGGAGAAGCAGAAAGAAGACAGACGCAAGCAACGACCCGAGCAATCGCTAACCTCAAACCCGGAAGGACGTCATAGCCCGTCGCAAGAACAGGTGCTCATGATCCAAGAAGGAAGGGCACCGCAAGCACAACGCGACGCCCAAACCCTGCATGCCAGAGAAGCTGAGAGCATAAACATAGTCGAAGTCTACCAATTACATGGCACGGAGACCAGCATAACGTTCTCACAGGACGACCATCCAACCGCAGTCCCAAGACCGGGGCATGCGCCCCTAGTGCTCGATGCACAAATCGGAGGATACGGCATGGATCGGGTCTTCATGGACGGAGGCAGCAGCATGAACATCATCTTCGCCAGCACCCTGCAAAAGATGCTGATCCCACGATCAGCATGGAAAAAATCAAGCACCGAGTTGCACGGGGTAGTCCCAGGAGAAGCAGCCACATCCCTCGGAGTCATCGAACTCGAAGTCGTCTTTGGCAACCGACGTAACTTCACAAAGCACGTCCTCGAGTTCGAGGTACTCGACTAGCAATCGCAGTATCACGCCATACTGGGACGGCCAGCACTCGCGCAATTCATGGCGGTCCCACACTACGCCTACCTCACGATCATCAGGAGTCCTCACGATCAATAGAAGCTTCATAAAATCAGATCAATGTGACCGTGACTTCCACAGAATCTCCGACACATTCGGAGCCAAACAAGAACTCAGAAAAATAGCCATGATGACGAACAAGAGTACCTTCCCATTGGTGAACCGAAGCGAATCCAGGGAGTACGGACGCGACTTCAGAATCGACAGCGACACAGTCACTCACCAAGTGCACCCGACGGACCCGGACAAAACAGTCCGCGTGTACGCCCACCTACCAGAGGAGCAGGCGGCGGCTCTCTTCACTTTCCTTCGAGAAGAGTGGGAAATATTCGCTTGGTTCCCAGCCGACATGCCTGGGATACCACGCGAATTCGCGGAACACACCCTACGCATCAAGCCAAACACGAGGCCAGTGAAGAAAGCGCTGAGACGATTCTCGGAGCCCAAGCACAGAGCAATCGGGGAGGAAGTCAACCGGTTACTCGACGCTCAGTTCATCCGAGAAACAAAGAAAGACACCTGGATAGCCAACCCAGTGCTGGTGCCCAAGAAAGACACGACTGTGTTGCGCATGTGTGTCGACTACGGACCAGTCAACAAACATTTCCCGAAGGATCACTTCCCCCTGCCTAGAATCGATCAGATAATCGACTCAATAGCAGGGTGCGATCTACTCTCCTTTTTTGACGCTTATTCAGGATACAACCAGATCAGGATGAAGGAAGAAGACGAAGAGCACAAATCGTTCATCACCCCCTATGGAGTATTCTTCTACAGGACCATGCTTTTCGGGCTCAAAAACGCAGGCGCCACTTACCAACGAATGATGCAGGCCTGCCTAAAGGAGAAAATCGGAAGAAACGTACAAGTCTACGTGGACGACATCATCATCAAGACCTACAAAGCAGCCACATTACTCGACGACCTGCGCGAAACATTCGCAGCGCTCAACAAATACAGAATCATAATCAACCCAAAGAAGTGCGCATTCGGCGTACCGGCGGGAAAACTGCTTGGCTATATGGTCTCTGCCCGCGGAATCGAGGCAAATCCCGAGAAAGTCCAAGCCATCACCCGCATGCAAGAACCAACCGACGTCAAAGGAGTACAGCAGCTCACTGGAAAACTCGCAGCCCTAAGCCGCTTCATCAGCAGGCTAGGAGAACGCACACTGCCTTTCTACCAACTTCTCAGGAAAGGGGAGAAATTCGAGTGGACAGAGGAAGCCCGCCAAGCATTCGCGGACCTGAAAAAGACAATCTCGACCCCGCCAATCCTGGCGGTACACAAGGAACGAGAGAAGCTATACCTCTACGTGGCAGCACGCAGCAGTGTAGTAAGCACAACGCTCGTCGTAGAACGCACAGAAGAAGGAAAGGTCCAGAGCATCCAGAGACCAATCTACTACCTCAGCATGCTCCTGACCAAATCCTAGCATCGGTACCCGCACTACTAGAAGCTACTACTGGCCATCGTCATGACCTCAAGAAAGGTGTCCCAATACTTCGACGAGCACCCCATCACAATCGTGAGCAGCTCGCCACTCACTGACATACTCAACAACCCTGGAGCAACCGGGCGAGTCGCCGAGTGGAACATCGAGCTCAGCCCACGAGACCTGCAGTTCAAGCACCCAAATGCCATCAAAGCCCAAGTACTCCCAGATTTCCTGGTTGAGTGGACGGAGGTTCAAACACCAGGCCCCCCAGACCTATCAAGCTCATGGTCAATGTTCTTCGATGGATCCAAAAGACAACAAGGAGTTGGGGAAGGAGTTGTACTCATCTCCCCCAAAGGAACATAGCTGAAATACGTCCTCCAGATCAACTTCAGTCACGCCTCCAACAACGAAGTAGAATACGAGGCACTCCTCCATGGCATGCGCATGGCCAAAACATGCGGAGCCACTCGCCTCATAATTTACGGGGACTCCAATCTCTTCGTCCAGCAGACAATGAGAAACTGCAACGCAATAGCCGACAACATGGCGGCCTATCAAAAGCTCTACAACGAACTCGAAGGAAATTTCGACGGTTGTGAGCTCAACTACATCACCAGGGACAACAACACAGAAGCTGACGAGCTCGCGAACATCGGTTCGACCAGGGCGCCTGTACCACCCGGCGTTTTTCTCGAAAGCATCAACCGGAGGTCCATCAAGGTGCCGGAAACAACACCTGAAGAAGTTGTGGACGGCGAGGACGCAACAGAAACAACGCAGGTGGCAGCAACAACCCTATCAGAAGGCACAAGTACCAGCACATCCGACAGCACAGCCCCGACAGAGTTCGAAGGACCTGTCTGGACGAAACCGTTCCTCCGATTCCTAATCGAAGGCACGCTACCACAAGACGTGGCCGAAGCACGACGCATCAGCCGACAATCCAAGGCATTCACGGTGATCAACAGACAACTATATAAGAGCAGCATCACCCAGATACTCCAAAGGTGCATTGACGAAGAGGAAGGAAAAGCCCTATTAATCGAAATCCACAAAGGCACCTGCGGGCACCACACGAGCAGTCGAGTGCTCGTGTCCAAAGCATTCCGAGATGGGTTCTACTGGCCCACAGCCATGAAAAACGCAGAGGAAATCGTGCGACGTTGCGTCGCCTGTCAAAAATTCGCCAACAGGCCACACGCTCCCGCATCAGAGCTCAAGACCATACCACTATCCTGGCCGTTCGCCACCTGGGGACTCAACATGGTCGGCCCACTAAAGAAATCATCAAAGGGCGGAAGGACACACCTGCTTGTCGCAGTCGACAAGTTCACCAAATGGATCGAAGCAGTGCCCATCACCTGCTCTACAGCTCTCACGGCTGTCAACTTCATCAAGTCGATCATCTTCAGATTCCGAGTGCCACACAACATCATCACGGACAACGGCACGAACTTCACGGCCGCAGAATTTCAGAACTTCTGCGAAGAACTGGGCATCAAAATCAATTATGCATCAGTCGGGCACCCACAGTCCAACGGCCAGGTGGAAAAAGCAAACGGCCTTGTCTGTGGGGGAATCAAGAAACGGCTCCTCGCACCACTCGAGCAAGCCGCCGGCAACTGGGTAGAAGAACTCCCCGCGGTCCTATGGAGCTTACGAACCACACCAAACACTGCGACCCAATACACACCCTTCTTCATGGTGTACGGGGCAGAGGCAGTCCTACCACATGACCTCAAGTTCGGAGCACCCCGGGTCACCGGATACAAGGAAGAAGAAGCAGAAGAAGCACTACAAGACGATAAAGATATGGCCGACGAAGCAAGAGACACAGCCCTGACAAAATCAGAAGGGTACCAAGACAAACTACGTACCTACCAAATCAGTCGACTGCGCATTAGAACCTTCAACAAAGGTGACCTAGTCCTACGACTAATACAAGAGAAGGTCCACAAACTTGCCCCCCAATGGGAAGGACCATTCATAATCTCAGAAGTCATCGGAGGCGGCGCCTACAGGCTGAAGAACCCAAAGACAGACGAGGACGTGGGCAACCCATGGAACGTAGCAAACTTGCGGCTGTTCTACCCATAACCCCTATCGGTCGAACATGACTGGCAACTCATGTAAATCGCTTGACCGCAATAAAATAAATGTTGCCCAAATACTGCCATCTCAAAACACTCGGGGGCTGAAGATGAAACTCCCCCCTTAGCAACCCTATCGCCTACGCGATCTTAATCAAAGCACTCGGGGGCTAAAGAGGAAACTCCCCCCCGAGCAACCCTATCGCCTACGCGATCTTAATCGAAGCACTCGGGGGCTGAAAAGGAAACTCCCCCCCGAGCAACTCTATCGCCTACACGATCTTAATCACTCGGGCGCTGAAGAGGAAACTTCCCCCCCGAGCAACTCTATCGCCTACGCGATCTTAATCACTCGGGGGCTGAAGAGAAAACTCCCCCCCCCCCGAGCAATTCTATCGCCTACGCGATCTTAATCAAAGCACTCGGGGGCTTAAGAGCAAAACTCCCCCCCGAGCAATTCTATCGCCTACGCGATCTTAATCGAAGCACTCGGGGGCTTAAGAATAAAATCCCCCCCGAGCAACACTATCGCCTACGCGATCTTCTTTATGAAGCACTCGGGGTCTCGAGTACAAACCCCACCCGAGAGACGACCATCAACGCTCCAATGACATCCAAGCCCTTTTGGAGAAACTTTGGAGGAAGCACAAGCTCATTTAGTCTTCACCTGATCGCCAACGATCACCTAAAGACTCGGGGGTTACTCCCATCGGGAGCGCTGCCCCGCACCCGATAAAAGACAACAAAGGAAACAAATTTTAGCCTACGCATGACCCTTCGACTCAAGCGTAGCCTCTGGGGCTACTCCCATCGGGAGCGCTGTCGTGCACCCGATAGAACCCACAGTACAAAGTATCGAATGGACTCAAAGACAGTTCTCAGCCGCAAAAGACTCGAACATAACTCTTAGTTCCAAAAGGATTCGAAGACAGCTCCTGATGGTCAAGACACAGTTTCCGGTGGCATAAAGGCCCAAATATAAATTCCAAAACAAAGGATAAAGTACAGTTTACATCATAGATATCATCTTCAGTACAAAAAGGACTCAACTACATTTGGATAGAAGGAAGCTCCTGTTACAAGAGGAAATCACCCAAGGAATTATGACTTCTACATGTGTGCCCATGAGGGGTAATTGACTTTAGTGCAAGAGCATCATCACAGACAAAGTAGGAGTGGAAGCAGCAGGCTCATGATGTCAATGACATAACAAAAGGTGAAGCTCGACTTATTTGCGGAGCCATTGGGGACGCTGCTCCACCAGCTTCTTCTCCTGCTCCTCTAGCTTCTTCTCCAGCTCCGCCCAAGCTGCCGGCGAAGATGACGCCGTTGCCTCCAGTTCTACAAGGTCGCTTGCCGCGCTCGTTTAACCGGTGGCTTGACATAGAGGTCTTCTTCAGAGGCAGAGGAGGAAGCAGTTGAAGACGGCTCACCACCACCACCAGAAGAGTCCCCGGAAGAAGAAGCAGTTGAAGACGCAGTCGAAGGACTCCTCGACCTTATGGAGCTATTGCTGCTTGACTCCTTCCCATGCGGATCCATACTATTGCCACTCGGATCGAATGCGCGGACAGTGACAGTGCTCTCACCGTCAAAGCGGCATCTGAGCATATTGACATCTCGCAAATTCAACCGCCAAACAAACAAACTCCAACCAGAGCCAAGAAAAATCAAGCGAGAGCTATCAACCTCCACGTCAACATAAGAAGGAGACTGAAAGCTCCCTTGAAGGTGCAAAAGCAAGCCATCCAAACCATGTTCAGAGACAATGGCAGAAAAAGCAGAGGAAAGAAGGATGCGATTGGAACTTTGGCAACGAACACGTAAAATAAAATCATAGCGCCAGAATCCCTTCGCCAAGGGAGAGGAGGAAGGCACTAGCACCGCACCATGGTGACCACCGCGGCAGGAGCGTGGTGCGCGGCCACCACGGCTACGACGAACATGGCCATGGCCAACACCTCGCCTGGGAACCATGGGAAGAAGAAGAGATGAAGGAAGATCCAAAGCAGCGAGTTGGATAGAGGCGTGGAAGAGAAAGGCCTATTTATATAACAATAATCCTCAAAGCACAGAGAAGCCAAGACGACAGCAACAATTAATTCAAAGACCAAACGCCCCAGCCGTCTCGGAATCCAAGACAAAGATGCTTTCCCACGGGACACACTGTACGCAAGACGCGTCAATTCGCGCGCGTTTCCAACGCGCGTATGGGAAACTCAGCCGGCGCCTGCCGCACGCCACAGCGGCCATTATTATGACCAGTCCTGAAGACGTGACTGTTCACTGGCAGATGCATCGCTACCCCTGACAAGCGGCGAAGAAAACCAAATAGACATCAAAACCCTGAGATTCCATCTCTCAGATCTTTTCCCGAAGGAAGAAAAACATCTTACTCCCATCGGGAGCATACATCATAAGAGCCCCGGGTGCTCCCTCACCCAAAGGTCAGCCACGTGCTCGAGTGAACACTCGCACTTATGAGAGTCTCGGGTGCTCCCTCAACCCGACGTAAGACAAACAAACATTCGCCAAGACCACACGGCGCTAAGAGTCTCGGGTGCTCCCTCACCTAAAGAGCCGAAACGGCGTTCGAGTGATTACTCGCGAAAAAACCCCCGACTGAGAACTCGAAAACAAAGCTCCTCGGGTGAATGAGTGAACAGCTCGCTTGATGTTTTGTTTCAAGCAGGTGCAATGCTATAAGGCTCCGCGCCTCAAAAACACACATTCCTAGAACACGATACACTGTGCCCAGATGCCACGCAAGATTAGCGTGTAGGTAAGACCTCGCTGCGAAGTACGGCCGGGCTGGGACTTGCCGAAGAGCGATTTCACTCCCAAACTTTCCCATGCGCAGAGCATGATAGAAAAGCCGGGCGGACGCACCTTAGGCTACACACATTACTGGCGGCAAATGAACACCGTAAGACCTGAAGCGGCCGGACTTTTGCTCGACACCAGTGTTCCAAGCTCACGTCGAGGGACGTGGGTTTGATTGGGCTACTGTGGTATTTTCCCTAGTGCAATTCACCAAGGCTCGACCCGTCGACTCCTTGGGACCTTTCAGCTTAGCATCCCTCGAAACAGGTTTTTGTCATGGCCACCAGACTGCCAGCGACCCACGGATGAACCGTGCATATGAATGAAACACCAAATGAATGTACTCGAGTCCCTGCACGATTCTTCGAGTCCCCCAGGCACTTGGGGGCTACTGACGAGGGGTGACCCCACGACTCCTATGGATGAGCCTACCTGGTGTCCATGAAGGCAGAAGGCCCATGAAGATACGGCCTCGGCCCACTAGTTGGCACCGACGTAGGAGTCCTCGACTCACAAGGAAGGTGCGAAGACCTGCCGTACGGAGCAAGCTAGGGTTAGGAAAGTTTACCTGTACACGTATATGAACTCCCCGAGACCTAGCCCGGTATATAAGGGCTAGGAGGGGCGACGCCAAAGACATCCAATCACACCTGTAACCCTAGCCTTGAGCGCTCCAGCCTTGGCCTCCACTGTAATCGCATCTCCCCAATCAATAATATCGAGCAGGAGCGAGCCTTCCTGTTTTCCGACGAGCTATCGTCCAACCTGTTCCTCTCATGACTAACCCTGGGTCCCTGACCATGGGATTTGCCGGGGTTGATCCCCGTCACTTTCTTTATAGCATAATTAGTATTGGTTTGCGCACATAATCCTTTCAATTGCCCATCTGTAATTTGTTTACCTCGCATGGCTATTTTATTGTCTTTTGGGAGAGAGACATCACTAGTGAACATCATAGGACCCCGGTCCATATTTCCAACACTGTTTACACCCGCTATCAATTTACTGCTTTATTTGCTTTTCCGTTGCTATCACTATCATTATTATCCCGTGCGTTTTATCCTTTGTAAACAACAAGGCCAGAGGAATTGACAACTCCTCTGTACTCATTGGGAAGCAAAGTTATTTGCTGTGTGTGAAGGTCCAGGTGAAGTTAGCAACCTCGGTTGTAAACGGCACCATTGTTCACTTCACCACCTTCTTGTATCTGTTGGTTTCCTATTGGTTCGACACTCAAACTTAGCATCTTCGCTAAGGGAAATTTCTGCTATCTACATCTCAACCTTCCACTTTGGGTAACCAACGAGGGGGCGTTAATTCGTATCATCAAAAGCAATTTCTGGTGCCGTTGCCGGGGATTCCGAAGCGCAACAAAAGAGTGGTCTCGTCAACTCCCTAGCCAGAAAGAAATTTCTGGCGCCGTTGCCGGGGACTCCACTCTTCAAGATAGGGGAGTTGCACACTATCTTTTATCTTTGCTTTTTATTCTTGTTTGTTTACCTTTCAGTTGTTGCTTTAGTGTCTTTTATCAAAAATCAAAAAAATAGTTACCTTGCTTGCTGCTACTATGGGTTCCTCTGAGAACACCAAGTTGTGTGACTTCACTAGTCACAACAAAAGTGACTTTATCTGCACTCCTATTGCTACACCTGCTACTTCAGCACCTTCTTATGAGATTAAACCTGCTTTGCTGAACCTTCTTATGAAAGATCAATTCTCCGGTGCTAGATATGCTGCTGCTTTGCACTTAAATTATTTTATTGAGCCTTGTGATATGCAAAAGTACAAAGAAGTAGATGGTGATATTGTTAAGCTTAAGCTTTTTTCCTTTCTCCTTGAGAGATGAAGCTAAAATTTGGTTTCAATCCTTGCCTAAGAATAGCATAGACTCTTGGGACAAGTGCAAGGATGCTTTTATTGGGAAGTACTTCGCCCCTGCTAAGATTATCCAATTGAGGAGTTTTATTATGAATTTTAAACAATTGGATAATGAACATGTTGCCCTAGCTTGGTAACGCATGAAATCTCTTGTTAAGAATTGCCCTACGCATGGTTTGACTACTTGGATGGTTATCCAAACTTTTTATGCAGGCTTGAACTTTACCTCGCAGAATTTGCTAGATTCGGCCGCGGGAGGAACCTTTATGTCAACTACACTTGGTGTTGCCACAAAACTACTCGATGAGATGATGACCAACTATTCCCAATGGCACACCGAAAGAGCTCCAACAGGTAGGAAGGTAAACTCTGTCGAGGAGATCTCCTCCCTAAATGAAAAAGTTGACTTGATTATGTCTCTACTTACCAAGCAATCTCCTATTGATCCTCATGATGTTCCTTTAAATTCTTTTATTTCTCAAGATCAAGTAGATGTGAACTTTATCTCTAGAAACAACTTCAATAACAATGCTTATAGGAGTAACTTTGGTAGCAATCCTAGACCGTTCCCCTCCAACAACTATGGGAACAACAACACTTATCCTAGCACCAAAAACTCCACTTCTGAATTAGAGAGTATGCCTGAAGACTTTATCACTCACCAAAAAGCCTTCAACAAGAGTATAGAGGAAAAACTAGACAAATTAGAGAACCTCTCGTCGAAGGTAGACAATTTAGCCCATGATGTAGAATTGCTAAAAATTAGAACTTCCCCTCTTGAGGAGAGGAAGGTCGCTCCTATGAATGCCATCCAAGTGAAAATTAATGAAACCAAGTGCAAATTAATGAAAACATTAGGATGATGGCTAAACTTAAAGAGAGATGGAACAGAGAAAAGGAGGAAGAAGATAGAATTAAGAGCCTTCCTACACACCATACCGTTGCTACTATGCAAGTTGTTGAGGATATCCAAACTCTTAGCACCCAATGCACCCCTAGTCCCATAGGACCTATTAATGGTGATGCTATGACGTCAACCGTAGAACAAGAAATTCCTATGACTATAGAAGCTACAAAACAAGTGAGCCTAAAGGACACCACTACCACTTTACTAGATAGTAGTGACCTTGATTTTGATAATTGCACCCTTTCTGAAGTTATTCGTTTCCTTCACAAGATGTCTAGAGACCCCCACACTAGAACACTTAATCTTGGCTTCACGGAGCATATCACTAATGCTCTCATCAAAGCTAGGGAGGAGAAGCTTAGGGTAGAAGCCTACATACCTAGGAAGCTAGAAGATGGTTGGGATCCTATGGTTAAAATTAAGTTGAATAACTTTTCTTGCTATGCTTTATGTGATGTTGGAGCTAGTACCTCCGTTGTGCCCAAAAGAATGTATTATATATTTGATTTGAAACCTTTTGATCCTTGTTCTTTTGATGTTCGTCTTGTCGATTCTTCCGTAAAGAAACCTTTGGGGAAAATCGATGATGTTCTTATCATTGTCAATGAAAATTATGTTCCCGTTGATTTTACTATTTTGGACATTGAATGTAACCTTCTTGTCCAATTATTTTGGGACGTCCTTTTCTTCGCACCGTGGGTGCTATTAGTGATATGAAAGAAAGGATCATAAAATTCCAATTCCCTCTCAAGAAAGGAATGAAACACTTCCCTAGGGAAAAGATTAAGTTGCCTTTTGAGTCCGTCACACGGGCTAGTTATTTTCTTGAAAAGACTTGATCTATTTGCATTAAGCCTAGCTAATGGCTTTAAAGAAGCGCTTTCAGGAGGCAGCCCGCAACGAATATAGGATTTCCTTTTTTTTTTCTTCTGTTTTTAGTGGTCTTGATGATTGTTACTACTGTAGCAACATCATTGTATCTTTACTTTTCAAGCTTTGTGCCATTTATAGCCTCATATGACAAGGGAAGTGAAAGTTGTGACATGCTGTCCAGGAAACATATTCTGTCCTCGTGACTAGAAAAATCATGGAAAAATCCCAGTTCATATTTTTGAGCTTAATTGTTTACACAGCGTGATCTATATAATTATGGAACTTTCGTATGTTTTGAGTTTTTTGATTTGAGTTGCAGAAGTATCCCTAAAAAAATCTTTTCTACCTGCTGGTCTGTTTTTCACAGATTCTGTCCTGTTTTTCCTCTTCTTCATTTTGCAAACCTTAAGATTGCTTTTTCTTTGCAAAAACTTTTTGGAAATCTTCATAAACAGTTGCTCTTCAAGAATATCTTTACTTCCAGTAGAGGAAAAATTATTTTATCATGGGTACTAACCTCGCTAATCAGATTATGATGAGTTATGTATGAAGGGAGTTTTCAAGTGTGCGCGGGAAGATGATGAAAGAACATTCAGGAGTGTCAAGCGCTCAAGCTTGGGGATGCCGCCATGCATCCCCAAGAAATATTTAAGGAGACTCAAGCGTCTAATCTTGGGGATGCCCCCGTGCATCCCCTTCTCCATCAACAATTATCAGTTCGTCTCTCGTTTCACTATATTTTTGTCACTTCATGCGTTATGTGCTATGCTTGGAGCGTCTCGCTCTTAGGTTTTATTTTTAGTTTTATTTAGCTTTGCTTGCTGTTCATAACAAGTTAGAACCCAACTTTCTTTGTGTGGGAGAGAAACACGCTCCACTTTCAAAATCTAGAACACAACATAGGATTATTCATGCTTATCTTTGTTGTGTGTGTTCTTTGTCCTTTTCATAGCTACTATCATGTTTAGCTCTTAGTTTTCATGCTTATCTTTTTAAAGAGCTTTTGTTTAGTTTTTTTCTGGAACTCTCTTGAGTTTTCATGTTTATCTTGTTTAGAGAGTTTGCCTGTTGCACTGAGTTTTGTGTCTTGACTTGAAGTAGGTAATTGAGGTTGCTATTCTTTTATAGTAGTAACTTGCAATAGTTTTGAGGTATTGTTTTGAGTAATGTTTGGACTTTTGGTGTCAAGAGCTTTAGCCTATTAGTGATAGATGTCGTATTTTGGGAAATCCTTGTTTATTTTCAAAAATAAAAAATTAGTTGAGAACTTTAGCTACTAGATGGATCACTACTCTTCTGAGGGGTCGAATATTAGAGTACACTCACGTACCATGAGTCGAGGATGCGCAAGGACAACCAAACCCACATACACTCCTCCTCGGGGTACTTGTCTCTTTGTAAAACCTCCTTATTAGATTGAGAGTTACCGATAATAAGTGCATGAGTTCTTCGGACTAATGTGAGTATTCGAAAGCTGACACTTCCACCTTCCCATATTTTTCTAGCCTCTCCTGTGCGGTGCATTGCTTTCTTCTCATTCCGAGAGTTGGCGTCCAACTTCGCCGGTACATCCAAACCCTTGGCATGATACACTTTGTCATCATAAACCTCCTTATATCCTTCCTCAAAACAGCCACCATACCTACCTACCAAGGCATTTCCATAGCCTTTCCGAGATATATTGCCATGCAACATCCACCTTCTCATGACTTGATCTTCATGTCATACATGCTACTTGCATGATCGATGAGCCGCGTGCTAGTTGGGCCTTTCCCTCATCATTGCTACATGACGAGCTAGTATCATTGCATATCCCGCTACACTGGCAGAGGCATACATTTGCATACATCATGATAGTTACATCTTCTTTATGATTTGAGTACTTTGTAAAGTGTGAAAGATATTCTATAATTTTTGTAATATATAGAGTGTTGCCCCTAAAGTGAGGAAAAGATCCCAAAGTGGACAAATTAAAAGATCCCAAAGTGGACAAAATTAAAAGATCCCAAAGATGACAAATGAGAGAAATAGAAAGAGCCATTGAGGCCACCAAAAAATAAAATAAAGAGAAAAATGAGAAAAAGAACTAAAAAGAGAGAAGGGGGCACACTACTATTCCTTTTGAGAGATCCACACTCGTACTCCCTCTTATATCTTGTACTCCATAGATATTATCATTCATGCATATAGCTATGTGGGGACCTTCACACTATAGAACTTGGCTTGTATATTCCAATGATGAGCCTCCTCAAATGAGCTTTAGGACTTCTTGAGCAAGCAAGTTGGATGCACCCCCACTAGTTCCATTGGAGAGCTTACCTTAAATCATATGTGCATCCGTTGCATGGCAATCCCTACTCCTCACATCATATCTATCATTTGACTTTCTCTCGCCTATGATTGTCCTCATTGATGTGAGCCTTTCACACCCTTTTTTTCTTCATCCTCCACCATATTCTCTCTTTGCCATCCTAAGTGTCAACTTTCTTGCTTACGCTCATCCATTGCATGAGTGCTCAAAATGTCGAAAAGGAGTGGATTATTTTGACTTGTACCTGGCTAGTGGTCTGGGGATGAGTCAAGATAAGATTCGAAAAAAGACCAAGTGTGAAACTTTAGTAGATTGAGTTCTCAACACAAAAATACTTTTTCTCGTATATCCCTATCCCTTTTCTTGCACGCAAACACCATTTGGAGACATTTGAGTCACGGACAGCGAGAGCTCTTGCACCTTTATGTTCTTATGTTGGTTGTTTCAATACTAAATATAGACTCTTGCCTGTTATAACTTGAATTGAATTACATGGCTTTATTTCTTTACTTAAAATTTCTTAAATCGTTGTCAGCATGTCACCACAGAAATTATGCTTGTTATCATTTACCTACTGGAGGACGAGCAGGAATTAATCTTGGGGATGTTGATACGTCCAAAACGTATCTATAATTTCTGCTTTCTCCATGCCTCTTTTGTGTGATATTGCTATGATATTGATGAACTTCCATACATTTTGATCATATTTGGACTAACCTATTACCTCAGTGCACCCGAGTGCCAGTTCCTGTTTTTTGCTGTTTTTCTATTTCAGGTTTCCCCCATATAAAAAGTGCTCCAAAAATTCGGGAAAAATCCAATAAAAAATCACCGTAGAAGAAGCTTCGGGAATCACCGATGGGGGGGGGGGGGCAGAGGGGACCCACCAGGGCCCCAGGCGCCCTCCCTGCGCACCCTAGGGTGGGGCTGCGCCAGGGGGCCTCCTGGACCCCTGGTGCCCCCCTGGCTGCCCCCCCTTCGCCTATTTATTCCATGTGACGAGAAACCCCCGTGAGGGGAACCCTTTTTCACGATCTCTCCTCTGTTCCGCCGCCGCCGCACTTCCAAGATCGGGAGCACCAGGAGACCTCTTCCCGGCACCCTGCCAGAGGGAGGAACCACCTCCGGGAGCTTCTCCACCACCATGGATGCTTCCCGGATGAACCGTGAGTAGTCCACCTTGGACCATGGGTCTATGATCAGTAGCTATGTGATGTTCTCCTCCCCTCTTTGTTCTTCATGGATTAGACCTCGTGAGCTGCCCTACATGATCGAGGCACATACGTAATATTTCTGTTGTTGCTATGCTGAGTTTGCTAGGATCCGATGGATTATGGGATTATGTTCAGATTGTGTTTGAGTAATATATTTGATTCTCCTCTTTTATATTTATGTTCTTGAGTAATTCTTGCATGTTCTCCGCTGCTGTTTATTTCTTTGGCCAAGTAGTAGGTAGTGACTCCAGGAGGGAGCGTTATGCATGATTGTGGGTTCATGCCCCCCGATGACTAGCTTGAGTGATAGAAACATGAGTCTAGGGGATGTGTTGTTGCCACAAGGGGGAAAACAACGGTGCTTGTACTTTCGGGTGCAAGGATTGTTTACTTTACGCAAAGTTCTTTAATGCAGTTGTCCGTTGCTTTGAGTTTACACTTTGGGTGGGATTCGCAACTTAATACCAGCGAGATGTTCTGGATAGATATATGAAGGTGGATGATTAGTAGGTAGATGCAGTTGGATTTCGGTCTACTTGTCTTGGCGTACCGCCCATGCTTTTGAGCCTCTTCCTTTCTTTATAGCATAATTAGTATTGGTTCGCGCACATAATCCTGTCAATTGCCCAGTTGTAATTAGTTTACCTCGCATGGCTATTTTATCATCTTTTGGGAGAGAGACATCACTAGTGAACATCATAGGACCCCGGTCCATATTTCCAACACTCTTTACACCCGCTATCAATTTACTTCTTTATTTCATTTTCCGTTGCTATCACTATCATTATTATCCCGTGCGTTTTATCCTTTGTAAACAACAAGGCCGGAGGAATTGACAACTCCTCTGTACTCGTTGGGAAGAAAAGTTATTTGATGTGTGTGAAGGTCCAGGTGAAGTTAGCAACCTCGGTTGTAAACGGCGCCATTGTTCACTTCACCACCTTCTTGTATCTGTTGGAGTCCTATTGGTTCGACACTCAACCTTAGCATCTTCGCTAAGGGAAATTGCTGATATCTTCATCTCAACCTTCCACTTTGGGTAACCAACGAGGGGGCGTTAATTCGTACCATCAATGGCCCCTACAAGTTGCAATCTTGTTATACGTGAGTTGTTGGATCGTGGTATACTCCGGAAGAAAGGCAGATTGTGTCTGGTACTCAGTAAAGAGATGATAGGAACAATGATCTTCTCTGACAAGACACCAGTCAGCAAGTCGGGAAGTTAACATGCACATTATTTAAGTTTTGTCCACACACTATGGTGGGAAAACTTCAGGCATAAGGAACCCCAACCTTCGTTGGGAAGACATCGGACACAGCCGATAGGTACAGTGCATCAACCTTCCTCGGCACGCTATCTGGTTATCTTGTTGGCCAAGACATTCCGCCTTCTACTACAAGCTACCAAGAGAAGTTTACGGTGCAAGGCACCCAATTGTGCTCGGTACGCCACATGGATGGATTCCAGCACTAGCTACCCCACCGGTACATCCACAGTACCACGGGAAAAATTCCAAGGCAAGACACCTAGTCTTCTTTGATAAGCTATCGAAGAAGCTTCCCGCGTACGACACCCAGCCTTCCTACATACGCCACTACAGAAAGCTTCCGAGATACGGTACCCAACCTTCTCCGGCATGCAACCCCATCAAAGCTTCGATCATAAGCTACCATATCTTCTCCGACACAACATCTTTCCAGCAACAGTGTTGTCAGAAACCCGACTGTTCAAAAGAAATGAAGATTTCAACATCATCAGTCACGTATGGACCCGCATTTTATGGGCATACCTCTCAAGATATGTGAGCTACTCCTGTATGGATACAACCATGCTCGTAATCAATTGATCTATACATATAGAAAGCGGTAAGAACCGCCACTCTTGCAAGACAAGAACGCAGAAGGATCAGATACACCCCAGTATGGTACAAAGATCGATAGATCAGGAAGGAACACCCTAAGTAAAAGGAAATAATTAAGCCTTTGGTCTCGATCACAACTCCGGGGTTCAGCTCCTCACGTCCGACAAGGCCCCGAAGAAGGGTAATCTTGAGACCCAATTTATTGCAACCAAGAGTGATTATAGATAGCCAAGAGACAAAAGATAAAGGCAGCCCGGCTAGCTCAGAGAAAGGTTGCCGACGAAAAGTGAAGCCAACGCAAAAAGGATGATTGTCGTGGTAGCAAGGACCAAGGCATACAGACATGGCCTATGTTGAACCTTGCTGCGATACGTGCGACAAGAGTTAGAGCTACACCCATAGGTTTCCCAAAAGTATGCAACCCTTGCAAACCAACACGTAAGGCAAAAGGGATAATTGCATGGACTTCATGGTCAAATCCATCTCGATCCGTCGAAACCATGCTTCTATATGAATCACCATGGACACCTAAACCTAAGGAATATCACTTCGTATGGGAAAAGATCGAGTACTGATGACCCTCAACTGTAGGGGATCGTGATAGTCTTCGCGGGTAAGATAACCCAATTTATTGATTCGACACAAGGGGAGCCAAAGAATATTTATAAGCTTTAACAGTTGAGTTGTCAATTCAACCGCACCTGAAATATACTTGTTTGCAACAAAATATTAATACCAACGGTGATATGGTAGTGATGGTGGAAATAGCGAAAGTAAAACAGCAAAAGTAAACAACTAGTTACCAGCAGGATTAAAACATTGTAGGCTAGGGAGATGGATGGTTGGGCGCTGCTTGGATGAGAGTGAACATGTAATAGATTCTAACACGGGGCAATGCACACAGAAAATCAAGGATCATCTAGGCAAATATCAAACATTAGGCATGTATCCCGTAGGTAGTTGTACGTGCTTGCAATAAGAACTTGCACAACATCTTTTGTTCTACCATCCCGCTACGAACGAGGCCAAAAGGAACTTATGGAGATTAAGGTGCTCCTATAAAAGAGCTCCGGAACAAAGCATTAACACTCAATGGATACATGAAATCCTCAAATTATAGTCCATCCCCTTTGGTGTCCCAAGCTGTCACCTCTGGGATCACCGGTTCCGGACCATAATAGGTGCATACAACGCATAGATAGGATCAAGAACACAAATAAACTCATGAATCACAAGTGGTTCAGATCTGAAAACATGGCACTCGGGCCCAAAGTGACAAGCATTAAGAGAAACAAGTTGTAGCAAAGATGATAAACACCAAAGTAGATGATAGGCAACATGCCCCCAACAATAGGACGAACTATTACATGATCTAACTCATCCAATCTCTACCATCCCGTTTGCCTACAGCAGGGAATTACTCACACATGAAAGGAGAAGTCATGGAGGGATGATGGAGTGGTGATGGTGATGAAAATGGCGATGATCTCCCCTCACTGGAGGCCAAAACAGCCTAAAGTTTAGCCCACCCGGAGAAGAACAGAGGGTGGCGGCGGCTCCACGACGGAAACTAGGAAAACAACTTATGTTCTAGGGTTTCCTCGCGATGAGAATAAATAGGGGTCTTGGTTGGGCACCAGAGGGGGGAGGTGTTGGATATGTGCCCTAGAGACAAATTAATAAAGATATTTGTCACATATCCGTTTTGTTCAGAATAAGTTTTATACTGTGCTATAACTGTATTACTTGGAAATACTAATACAGGTGTAGTATAAAACATGGTCCGTAGTTTAACTCGGGTAAACTATCTCATTGGGAAATTGATTGATCAAGCTTTCCGGATCATGGCGACACTTAAGTCCATTGACAATGAGGTCATATCGTTAAGGGGAATGATGTGATGGACGTACACCCACCTAAAGTATTGCAATGAGATCGAGTCACATAGTTCAGCGTTGCTATGACTTTGTAACATATGGCTTAGTCCTTAGACCGTAATGATCATACGTAATTGTCATCTATGAGGAGACTTTGATTTGTATCCCACCGCCTGACTGAAATATGCTGGCTATAACGGTGCACTTTGGGTATTCCGAAATAGATGGTTGATGAGTATGTTAATAGATCAGAGCGGGATTTGTCAGTCCTTGTGACAGGACAGGTACTCTCGGCCCACTCGGTGATATTGCATCAATAGCTTGCAAGCTAGTGACTAGGTCACAAGAGATGCAATGATGATGGACGAGTAAACTTGTTTGTTGTGAACGAGATGTGAACACGGTATGTAGGATACCGACGATCAAACATCGGACAAAAAAGTACCGCAGCACAAAGGGATTACGTCGTATCGTTAACGGTTTCCAAAAGCGATCGAAGTTCATTCGATGGAAGCGCAGGGGCTGTCAAGGATTGTAACCAGGTCCAACTGACTAGTCATTGGTCAATGAGAAGAGTCTCGACCATGTCTGCTGTTTCGCGGACCGTTAGGGTGTTACACTTAAGGGCAATCGATGCATAGGACAGTTACGGGATCAATCGGTGAAATAGGAGGAATCACCGGAATAGTTCCGGAGGAGGACAGAATGGTTTCCGGACATTTTGAATAGTTTAAAATAAAGTTTAATTGTTTTAATAATGTTTTATTATTTAATTATCTGAATTAAATATTTAAAACATATTAAATAAATTATAAAAATGGGAAAAGGCTAAATGGGCCCATGGGGCCCATTAAGGGAGGAGGGGGTCTCCCCCCTTGGACTTGGCGCCAAGGGTGGGGCCCATCCCCCCTATGGCCGGCGTACTCCCCCCCCCTTGGGAGTTTAGTCCCACATGGGGGAGGGGAGGAGGATAGCACCCCCCCTTGGCCTATATAAGGAGGGGTAGCCCCCCCCTTTGTCCAACACACCAATATCTCCTTCTTCCTCCTTCTCCTTCCCGGAAGTGGACTCCCCTTGTTTGGAGTCTGCACCTGGTTGGAGTTCTCCACCATAAGGCAGGCCGTAGTTCTTCCGGAGTCGGGATCCGTAGCCGTCTTTCTTCCGCTGCTCGCCTGGTTCGGGGCCCGGGAGGAACATCGATTGTACCGTACGTGTATAATCTCTTCGCGGAACTACACCTGTGGTGCTACTTCGTCGCTGGAGGTTTACCGAGAGTCATCCTCGCTGGTGGTGGTCTTCTACATGACAAGGAGGTCGTAGTTCCGAGTCTACGCCAGCCACGTTCGCAAGAACGTTTCCCTCTTTGGTTCTTCAAAGGTATGAACACCGATTCCCTCCGTTACTTTACATCGCCATAGCATAGATCTTGGGTTCGGGTACCGTAGGTATGAAAAATTTATTTTTTCTGCCCCGTATCCCAACAGTGCTATCAGAGCTAGCTATGCGTAGATGTATTGTACGGGTAGAACACATCTAGGATGTGGGCATCGAATCTTCATTCGTTACCCTCCCACGTGTAGTCATTTAGCGTTGCGGCAATGTTTGATGAAGCGGCCCCCGACCGACCTTACACGTTTACGCGAAACTGGTTCCACGCTTGACATATGGCTTGTACCATATAAAGTGGCTGGGGGGTGTTTGTCTCTCTGCATTAGCGATGCGAAGATGTTTGCAACGGAGGGCCCCGACAGGGGTGTAATAGAGACGATTGGGATCGGTGTTGTGGCATGTTTTCGCAGGATAAAAATCGGTTCTCTCTCTCGAAACCCCTAGCAGCCACGTAAAACTTGCACAAGCTAAAGTAGAAAGGAGTTTTAACTTTGCTTTTCATGAAGGGGGATCATAGGTTGTATGATTTACAATTTTACTTCCTGTTTTATGCTAGTATGCTAGATATATCGACGGTAGCACCAAACAGGACCATCTCTCGCTAAAACCAACATAGTGTCCTTACCCTAGTGAGCACCACCTGGAAAGTTCTACATTATGGAGGCATCACGTGTCACACAGATGTCAAACATTTTTTCGTTCACAAGAGGTGGGTGTAGCAAGCCTAGCATGCCCAGAAGCATGTCCTTGTATGACACAGCAACAAATCACATAGGGTGTGATGGCGAGCCTGGCATGTGCAGACATGGCCTCGGGACACAAGAGACCGAAAGGTCGAGCATGAGTCACATGGATGATGTGATTGGCATGCTGGCCTACCTTGAACAACATACTGATGGTCGTGTCACACGGGGGAGGTATGGTGTTCTAGGATCGTGTAATCACTTAGAAAAATTGAGAGATGTTTTCCTAAGTGGGAGTTTTAGAATTAATTGTAATTGAACTCCACATTATGAACAAAAGTCTAAATATGTATCTTTGTGAATCAACCTTGTAGATGACAGCACCACGCCCCTCGTTCAACTTAGGATCATTCCTAGAGAAAGATAAACTGAAAACTAATGGGTCAAACTTCACCTCCTGGTTCCGCACCCTGAGGATTCTCCTCGTTCCCCTCAAAATGTCCTATGTACTTAAGACTTCATTAGGATATGCACCAGCAACTACCGCTACTCCGGCTGAGAAGACAGTCTATCTCATTAAGTCAGATGATTCCTCCCTTGTCAAGAAGGGTATGCTCCATGCCATGGAGGCTGAATTGCAGAAACGGTTCGAGAGCTTCAGTGCTTATGAGATAATCACTGACCTCAAGAACGTCTTTGCACCTCAAGCCAAGGTTGAGAGAAATGAAGTTTGTGAAGCTTTCTTCTCTACAAAGATGGAAGAGCACACCAGCATGACTGAGCACGTAGTCAAAATGTCTGACTACGTTCAACTCCTAAATGATCTAGAATTTAAGATTCCATATGAAGTGGCGATTGATAGGGTGTTGCGGTTGCTACCCCCTAGCTATGAGAGTTTTGTGTTGAAGTACAACATGCAAGGAATGGTTGACACCCTTTCTGAATTGTTCACAATACTCAAAATTGCTGAGATGGAAATCAAGAAGGAGCACAGCTGCACCAAGTACCTAGAAGATAAGTAGGCCGGCAAGGTTGCCGGAAGAGACATGGATATATGTGATATACATGTTATTGATGTTTTCCTGACAAGTGCTCGGAGCAACGTCTGGATATTTGATACCGGATCAGTTGCTCACATCTGTAACTCCCAGGAAAGGATGCAGAATAAACGACTCTTGCGGAAGGATGAAGTGACGATGCGCGTTGGGAACGGTGCCAAGGTTGAAGTAATGTCAATTGGCACGCTTCGTCTTAGTCTCCCTTCGGGATTGATTCTTGTCTTGAATAATTGCTATTATGTACCCGCGTTGAGTATGAACATTGTGAGTGGCTCTTGCTTGATGCGAGACCAGTATTCTTTTAAATCTGAAACAACTGGTTGTTCGTTTTATAAGAATAATGTCTTCTATGTTCATGCACCGGTGCGTAATGGTTTATTCTTAATGGATCTCGAATATCATGACTCCCACATCAATAACGTAGAGGCCAAAAGATTAAAGCCTAGTAACGAAGAACACATGACGATGTGGCATTGTCGACTTGGTCATATTGGTATAAAGCGCATGGAGGAACTCCATAAAGATGGACTTCTGGAGTCATTGGATTTTGGATCCCTTGACACATGTGAACCATGCCTAATGGGCAAAATGACAAGGATTCCATTCAATGGAAAAATGGAGCGTGCGGTGGACTTATTAGGGATCATACATACTGATGTATGCGGACCAATGAATGTCACCGCACGCAATGGTTTTCGTTACTTCGTGACCTTCACGGATGACTTAAGTAGATACGGGTATCTATTTAATGAAACACAAGTCTGAAACCTTTGAAAAGTTTAAGGAATTTCAGAGTGAGGTCGAGAATCAACTCGGGAAGAAAATCAAGCACCTTCGATCTGATCGAGGAGGCGAGTATTTAAGTCACGAGTTTGGCACTCATCTGAAGACTTGTGGTATTGTACCACAACTTACGCCAGCTGGAACACCTTAGCGAAACGGTGTCTCCGAGCGACGTAATCAAACACTATTGGATAGTGTACGGTCAATGATGTCTCATACCGACTTACCTACATCATTCTGGGGGTATGCATTAGAAACTGCCGCTTACGTTCTTAATACGGTATCGTCCAAGTCCGTGAAGACAACACCGTTTGAAGAATTGTTTGGCAAGAAACCAATGTTGTCTTACCTGAAGATTTGCGGTTGTGAGGCTTATGTTAGGAAACTTCAGCCTGACAAACTCGAATCTAAGGCGGAGAAATGCATCTTTGTAGGATATCCAAAGGAAACTGTTGGATACACCTTCTACAACAAATCTGAGGGCAAAACGTTTGTCGCTAAGACTGGACACTTTCTTGAGAAAGAGTTTCTCTCGAAAGAATTGAGTGGGAGTAAAATATACCTCGATGAAGTGACTGACCAATCACTCCAAATGGAAGAACCGGCAACAGAAATTGTTCTGGAACCTTCTTCCACAGTGGGAGCTGAAGAGAATGACCAGGAAGACATTCATAACGATCATGACATACATGATGATCATGATGAGAATGAAGAGGAACCTATTTTGCCCCGTAGGTCATCAATAGTCCGTCAACCTACCGAGTTATACGGACAGCTTGTGAATGCAATCTCGGCTGATGAGTCGGATGAACCTACGAGTTACAAAGAAGCAATGGAGGGACCCGAGTCCGAGAAATGGCTAGAAGCCATGAAATCCGAAATAGACTCCATGTACACCAACAAAGTTTGGACTTTGGTGGATATTCCCGAGGACCGCAAGGCCGTCGAGAATAAATGGATTTTCAAGAAAAAGACTGACGCAGACGGAAACGTATCTGTCTACAAAGCTCGACTTGTCGCGAAGGGGTTCCGACAAATTCAAGGAGTTGACTACGAGGAGACATTCTCTCCTATAGCGATGATCAAGTCTATTCGGATCCTACTAGCAATAGTTTCCTATCATGATTACGAGATATGGCAGATGGATGTGAAAACTGTGTTCCTTAATGGCAACATTGAGGAAGAGTTGTATATGATGCAACCAGAGGGGTTTATCGATCCAAGGAATGGTGGTAAGGTGTGCAAGCTTCAACGGTCCATCTATGGGTTGAAGCAAGCATCTCGGAGCTGGAATCTTCGATTTGATGAGGTCATTAAAGCTTTTGGATTTGTCCAAAACATCGAAGAGTTCTGCGTCTATAAGAAACTGAGTGGGAGCTCTGTAGCATTCCTTGTGTTATATGTAGATGACATATTACTGATAGGGAACGATAAGAAATTCTTAGAAGAAGTAAAGGAATATCTGAATGGACAATTTTCCATGAAGGACCTGGGTGAAGCTGCGTACATATCAGGGATTAAGATCTATAGAGATAGACCTAATCGACGGTTGGCCTTGAGTCAGAACACTTATATTGACAAGATATTGAAAAGGTTCAGTATGGGTAACTCCAAGAGAGGCCTCTTGCCAGATATAAAAGGTGTCAAATTAAGCGTGACTCAATGCCCAACCACAACAAAAGAGAAGGAGGAGATGTCATCAAAGCCCTATGCCTTAGCCATAGGTTCTCTCATGTATGCTATGTTATGTACCAGACCGGATTTAGCGCTGGCCATTAGTATGACTAATCGCTACCAAAGTAATCCGGGAATGGCTCACTGGACAGCAGTAAAGAACATCCTTAAGTACTTGAGAAGAACCAAGGATCTCTTTCTCGTTTATGGAGGAGTTGATGAGGATCTCACCGTAAAGGGTTACGTTGACGCAAGCCTCGGCTCAGATCTAGATGACTCGAAATCCCAGACGGGATATGTTTTCATGTTGAACGGTGGCGCAATTAGCTGGAGGAGCGGCAAACAGTCAGTCGTCGCCCAATCTACAATGGAGTCGGAGTATATTGCCGCTTGCGAAGCGTCAAACGAGGCGTTGTGGCTGAAGAAGTTCGTGATCGAGCTTGTCGTCTTTCCCAGCTGCACTGACCCCGTGGGAATCTTCTGGGATAAGACGGGTGCCATTGCTAATGCGAAGGAGCCAAGAACTCACTCTACAGCCAAGCACATCCTCCGAAAGTTCCATGTGACGCGAGACTACGTCAGGGATGGACACACTAGGATTCACAAGATACATACGGATCTGAACGCAGCAGACCCGATGACTAAACCTCTTCCACAGGGAAAGTTTGAAGAACACCGAGAGACCATTGGTGTTAGATACATACCTGATGTAAACTAGTGTAATTTGTACTCTAGTGCAAGTGGGAGACTGTTGGATATGTGCCCTAGAGACAAATTAATAAAGATATTTTTCACATATCCGTTTGGTTCATAATATGTTTTATACTGTGCTATAACTGTATTACTTGGAAATACTAATACAGGTGTAGTATAAAACATGGTCCGTAGTTTAACTCGGGTAAACTATCTCATTGGGCAATTGATTGATCAAGCTTTCCTGATCATGGCGACACTTAAGTCCATTGACAATGAGGTCATATCGTTAAGGGGAATGATGTGATGGACGTACACCCACCTAAAGTATTGCAATGTGATCGAGTCACATAGTTCAGCGTTGCTATGACTTTGTAACATATGGCTTAGTCCTTAGACCGTAATGATCATACGTAATTGTCATCTATGAGGAGACTTTGATTTGTATCCCACCGCCTGGCTGAAATATGCTGGCTATAACGGTGCACTTTGGGTATTCCGAAATAGATGGTTGATGAGTACGTTAATAGATCAGAGCGGGATTTGTCATTCCTTGTGACAGGACAGGTACTCTGGGCACACTCGGTGATATTGCATCAATAGCTTGCAAGCAAGTGACTAGGTCACAAGAGATGCAATGATCATGGACGAGTAAACTTGTTTGTTGTGAACGATATGTGAACACGGTATGTAGGATACCGACGATCAAACCTCGGACAAACAAAATACCGCAGCACAAAGGGATTACGTCGTATCGTTAACGGTTTCCAAAAGCGATCGAAGTTCATTCGATGGAAGCGCAGGGGCTGTCAAGGATTGTAACCAGGTCCAACTGACTAGTCATTGGTCAATGAGAAGAGTCTCGACCATGTCTGCTGTTTCCCGGACCGTTAGGGTGTTACACTTAAGGGAAATCGATGCATAGGACAATTACGGGATCAATCGGTGAAATAGGAGGAATCACCGGAATAGTTCCGGAGGAGGACGGAATGGTTTCCGGACATTTTGAATAGTTCAAAATAAAGTTTAATTGTTTTAATAATGTTTTATTATTTAATTATCTGAATTAAATATTTAAAACATATTAAATAAATTAAAAAAATGGGAAAAAGGCTAAATGGGCCCATGGGGCCCATTAAAGGAGGAGGGGGTCTCCCCCCTTGGGCTTGGCGCCAAGGGTGGGGCCCATCCCCCCTATGGCCGGCGCCCTCCCCCCCCCCTTGGGAGTTTAGTCCCACATGCGGGAGGGGAGGAGGATAGCACCCCCCCCCTTGGCCTATATAAGGAGGGGTAGCCCCCCCTTTTTCCAACACACCAATATCTCCTTCTTTCTCCTTCTCCTTCCCGGAAGTGGACTCCCCTTGTTTGGAGTCTGCACCTGGTTGGAGTTCTCCACCATAAGGCAGGCCGTCGTTCTGCCGGAGTCGGGATCCGTAGCTGTCTTTCTTCCGCTGCTCGCCTGGTTCAGGACCCGGGAGGAACATCGATTGTACCGTACGTGTATAATCTCTTCGAGGCACTACACCTGTGGTGCTACTTCGTCGCTGGAGGTTTACCGGGAGTCATCCTCGCCGGTGGTGGTTTTCTACACGATAGGGAGGTCGTAGTTCCGAGTCTTAGCCAGCCACGTTCGCAAGTACGTTTCCCTCTTTCGGTCTTCAAAGGTATGAACACCGATTCCCTCCGTTACTTTACATCGCCATAGCATAGATCTTGGGTTCGGGTACCGTAGGTATGAAAAATTTGCGTTTTCCGCCCCGTATCCCAACAGGAGGACCCACCCCGGCGGCCTCCCAGCGCGGCCAGGGGTGGGGTCGCGCCAGCAGGACGCCTGGGGCCCCCCTGGCTGCCCTCTGGCCCCACTTCTGGCTTAGGGTCCCTCCGGGTGCGTGGATTTTCTGTGATTTTTCCTGTAATTTTTTGAGAAATCTAAAAAACCATAGTCCTGCACATAAGAAAACCATACAGGAAGCTTTGCTGAAAATGGCATCAGTCCGGGTTAGTTTAGTCCAAATCATGCAAGAATGAGGCCAAAAAAATAGCAAAAGTGTTTGGAAAAGTAGATGCGTTTGAGACGTATCAAGTACTCAGCCAGTCAGCTTGGGCAGTTACACGTGTTGGGCATTGTCAGTAAGTGCTCGGACACTCAGATTCGCTAAAGATCTCCTACCCAGCTCAGCATTTTGGTTACAAGTACTGTGTTGAATTATAACAAGGCCTATCGCCACCCACGGATATGATGACACGTCAAGTAAATCTCAACATGAGTAAAAGTTCAAAGTTTGTGACCCGCCCGTCCGAATTAATGCTCAAGATGGGAGAGCCAAAAACAAAATGATGCAACATCATGTGCAGACAGTCAATGCTCCGCACAAGTGGTTATCATGATAATGAGAATTCTAAGTTTACCAACCAGCCATGGATGCTAAGACTATTCTCAAAGAGACCAATACAAAGGATTCAAGACCGTACCGCATATAACGTCCGAGATATCCCCGAGGATAGTACGAATAGCTTCAGAATTCAACCTATGGCACGATACCTCGCTATCACACAAGTCAGCAGACATGAGTATGGAAATCAGCCGGAAAAGATCTGATAAATAAGGAGAAATATCCCATAAGAAATATGGATGGGGTGAAGTAAACCCCCTAAGACGAAATTTCTTGGATGCTACCGAGGGAATACTATGCGGCAAAAAGGAAACCCGAGAAGCAATAAGTTTCCTTATGACGGTATGTGTTCAATGGTGCCTTGAGAAACCACATCTCGAGGACGAGAATTTTCTAAGGGGGTTAGGTTTGTGACACCCTGAATTTTGGAACTTTATTTTTCCAAAAACTTTCCTGATTTATTTCTGGATTTGCCAGTTGATTTGATTTTGATCAACTCTTTGGACTTGGAACTTGAGCATAATTTATTTCCTTGCTCATGTAGCCCATGATTCCCTAAGCCTTTCCAAATGATTATTCCTTGATCCATCTCATCCAAGCCACATTTTTATTCATACGATATATTCCTTTTCGAATAAAACAAATATTCCCTTTATTTGAGGATTGTGAAGCAACCCCTATTTATATTGCTCCATAAATCCCCAAATAATTCCCACATGTCCTTGACATAATATCTTGCCACATTTTCAAAAAACATTGCATGGCCCAAGTGAATTTTTCACCTAGGGAAATTCATTTGTCTATGGGGGAAGAATGGCACTTTGTGAAGGAAGTGTTATTTATCCTTATCCATTGCTTGTGAAACTTTTTGTGCAAGCTCCTATGATCATATCCTGAGCCTATGCCAAATTTCAGCTCTAGGGGACTAGCCAAACTCCATACCAAAATTCCTAAAGTTTGGATGCAGCAAGGGGGCATTGTGAAGAAAATGCATGATAGGAGTATCCATTTTCTCTGAAACTTTTTTCACATGTTCCCACACCCAAATGACTCCACTAAACCATTTTTTAGCCAATCCCAACCACCCATATGATGGCACATTCATGATCAAGTTTCTGGCCAGCAGGGTACCTTATGAAGCAAGTAGTAGCTAGGTACTCCCCCTAGCCATGAAACTTTGCACACTTGTGCACATCCCTAAATAAACCCTCTCCACCAAATTTGAGCCAAATCCATAAATCCTAGGTGATGCTAGCTTCAACAAAGCAATTTTGGACCATTTGGTGCTTTACAAAGGAAGTGCATTATTTCCTTGGTCAATTGAGCTACAAATTCACAGGATGATAGTCCCTCCAACCCTAAACACCTGTGACAACTTCTTCACCACCCAAAATCCACCATTCAAAGCCAACACCGTTCTTAGGGATGAATGGAGAACCCACTAGATACGCTTGGCCACGTGAAACCTCACCCCTTTGCACCAGTGTCGTGGTGGCCACACCCATGGAGACCACTGGACACGTGAACCACGCCCCTGCGGCTTGCCCCGTCGGCATGCTGGTGTCCTGCCGCGTCGTACGGCTTTGCCCCCTCACACGTGTCCCCTAGCCCCTTTTTAACTCACCGGAATCACGCCGGCTGCTCGCCGCCATGAGGAACACGACGGGCACAGTGTCTCTGCGGTTCCAGTGCCCTTGCTCCCCCTCGCCTAGGTTCCATGTGTTGTCCTGCTCACCCGTGAGCCCTCCCGAACCGTCTCGAGCCACCCAGGCCCGCGACACCTCACCCTAGCCACTGCTCCTCCATGGTTGCGTCAGCCCGGCGGCATCTGACCACGACATCTCTCCCCCCCTATAAATTGAGCTTTCCCCGCCACTTGCTCGTCACCAGAAGCCTTCTGCACCTCCCAATTGAGCTCTCGCGCAAGAAACCAGTGCGGGGAAGATCTTCTTCCCCGCCTCCGGCCACAGCTCCTCCACCGGTATCGCGGTCGTCTCCCCCTTGCTACCGTCCCTCCCCGGCCATGATTCCACCCCCAGTGAGCTTCCCTTCCACCCGTAGTTCTCCCCAATCGCTTGTCGATCACATCGTCGCCGGAATCCCTGACTTGGTCGACCTCCGACGACCACCGTGGTCGTCGCCACCGGGAGGACCCGTATGTCGTCGTCCGGCAACCACTAGAGGAGCCACGGGTACAGCCTGCTCACCTGAGCCTGCCCATTCCATTCCTAGGGTCTCCGCCTCCAGCCGTGCCCTCCCCTCCGGTGAGCTCCCCTGCCTCGGCCTCTCTCTCTCTCGCAGTCATATGACACCCTGGCCCCACTTGCCAAAGACCCAAGCCCCACCCGAAACATTTTCAAAGTGGAGACGTGTTTTCCAAATACGTCTTCGACTTCACCCCTCTGTGAATATCCAGAAATGATTTAAAATCATTTTCAAGTCATTATTTTGACCGAATTTGACCCTCGATATCTTTTAAACCACAAGTCCAAATGAGATGAATCTTTTTGCATTAGTTTTCTATTGAGCTCCTCTTTATTTTGGCATAACTTATGTACCACGTTGTTCTGTTAATAAATGTTGTTTAAAAGAAAACATTTTGTGTGACCTTTTGCTTGCTATTTTAAAAATATATTTGCAGGGTTTTCATTGTGTTGACGACCATAAGTATTTTACACTCCTCTGGTGAAAGGCAAGCCACAACTTCTTTTGCATCTTCGTAAAGCTTTGACTGGTTTATCACTTGCTTTAACATTGGGATAATATGATGCTTTACTCATGATATGCTTGGATCGTTTTAAGGATCATGATATGTTTGTTTGCGTCATAACCCTAATTGTGCTTATGATCTTACTATGTTTAATGATACTATGTTGATCATCCTAACATGGTAAGTTAATCACCTAAACATGCTTTTGATTATGATATGACCATACCTTGGTGTGACGCCCCCAAAATCAAGATGTGTACAATAAATCTTTAAGATACAAACCAGGGATCACGAGGATCCGAATACATAAGTTATACAAACCATAATATCTGAGTATAGACATAGTTAGTCAACTTTTGCCTTAAGAAGGCTAGCACAAATACAGATCGAAAAGGAAAGGCCTCCTGCCTGGGAACCTCCGAACCACTCCTGGTCAACGGGGAACTCGACGTCATAGTAGGCACCTCCGGGGTACTCCTCCTCCTGGGCACCAGCGTCTGATTGCAGCAATCCGGGTATATAAAACAAAGGGGGAAATAAAGCAAGGGTGAGTATCTAGCATACCCGCGAGTCTTACGTCCGCTACTAAGAATTTATGCATTTGCTTCAAATGGAAAGGGGAGGCTATATATAGTGGACTGAATGGCACAAAACCATAATAAGGAAGAGCAGCTAGGCCCATCGAAGACTAGCATATTCACGCGATTCTTGCAGCATGAGATGAGAATAGCCAAAAGTTTATATAAAGCATAAAGTAACAATGCAGCAGAAGTTGCTGCAGCATTGTACAATAGTAAGTTGTAATAATTATCAAAGCCCCGGAGATCACTTCCTCGACTTCCCTGCGAGGAAGAAATCCCGGAACCAACAGTTTAATAATATAGTAGTTTGTAGTAGTAGGATATGGCTTCAGCATAAAGCGTCATGTTGCCGTGGAAACGGTTATTCGAATAGATTAATCTTCCCTGTAGGGGTGCACTTCTGTTACACGACAACGCACGGATCTCCAGGGTGGCATACACCTTGTTAGGGAATGCCCCACCAAGGCTATCCGACACTCCTTAGCCCATCCTTCAACCTCAACAGAGAGGCCATCCGCCGGACTAAATCTTATGTACGCAGGGCTTTGGACCCTAACCCTGACAGACTCATCCATGGTGCGAGGCTGGCTGGTGAAGCAAAAGCAAATACCACACGCTCGAGCGAAGAAGACACACCACTTCCCGGCGCAGGCCACAGTACTACTGACGTCTAAAGAGTTCTCGAGAGAGAATATGAAGCAGGGGGCCCCATAAATCCTTGCCTCACGTGTAGGCCGCGCGTATAAGCATAAATCCACTCAAGTCATCCACCGAACCCTTAGTCATTTTACTATTATCTCGTAGACAACCGTTATCAGTGCCCGACTAGTAACACAATGGACAACGAACAACAGCCATGACCACCAGTATATCGGTGCCTTCCCTGTCGTCCCGTCAAAGCACACGGTTACCAACAAGGTGAACCGTCTCCTTACCTTATCTGGCGTGTGCTCCTGGAGCAGCTCGACTTTCGTGGTTTGGTAACTCTCGCAGATAACGATCAGGGTCCAAGCACACATGTACATCGGTCGTACCCTCCCTGTCGTCCCGTCGCAATACCACTCGCGGGCACCGCTGGGTCACCCGACTTCTTACCTTTAAGGACAACCATTATTCAGGACTCTAGGGAGGCTATACAGAGTCAGCAACGAGTGGAGTACGAGGATTACTCCTCGATAGCTCACACTTGATGTGGCTCGGCAGAGCCGAGGTAGGGGCCTTAGGCGGTGTCTGCATTGTACCGTACCTGTGCGGTTATAATTATTGTGTCCGTGTTCACTCCCCACAGCGATCACGGCCCGCTATCTAATCCTAGTTGACTAACAATGCGCAGGGCCAACTACTGAATATTGCATAATTATAATAGGCAGCATAGGACACATGAGGGTACATCCAGGGGCGACAAAAACAGGCTATGCAAAAAATAGGAATTAACGTAATAGCAGCAGCAATGTCTAGTGCAAGAAATGTACGGAAAAGATAGGAGATATCTGGGGAAGGAGAATGGCTATGCTTGCCTAGAAGCTCGATGGTATAGGTACGGTCGTCGACGACGTAGTCGTACTCAGCAGTGGTTAGTCGGCGGTAGCAGCAGGGTCTACCGGAGAAGAAGGGGAGAAACAATAAATATAAAGCAACCAATATGCACACATATGCATGAAATGATAGGGGCATTGTTATCGGTGTTCTAACGCAGTACAAAGTTCTATGCTCGGAGCGGGAATTCAACCGGGGATGAAATACCGGCTCCGGGTGATTATCAACACATGGCTCGGAGGGGGAATGTCTCGTGTTCGTTGTGTTACAGGGGTGTGGTTGACATACGGATAGATTATTCGTAATTGTCGTATTTTCTGATCAAGTTTAATGTATAAAGTTTTTTAATCCGACTTACGGTTTAAAAGATATTAATTTTCAAAGTTTAAATCATTTTAAAAGAATTCTTGAATTTATTTTATTTATTAAATCAACATTATCCATAAGTGAGGTTTGACTAGTCAATTGACATGTGGGTCACACATGTCAACCCCTGGATATTTAAACAATTCATTTTCTATTTTAAATATTGCGCTAGACCCACATGTCATACACAGAGTATTTATAAACCATTTTTATTTAATTTAATAATCCAGTGGGACCCAACTGTTAGTGACACAATGTTAGTTAATCAGTTTTAATTACTTAAGAAGAGTAGTGGGGCCCAACAGTAAGTGACACATGTTGATTTAAGTAGTTTAATTAATCTAACAATGGCGTGGGGCCCAGCAGTCAGTGTCAATGGGGGTTATTTAACAGTTATACTTAAACTAATAAAATGGCCTTGGGCCCATTGGTCAGAGGTAGGGGATTAGCTTAGCGCTAATCATGCCACGTCAGCACCAACACGCCGGCGAGGACGTGGACGCCGGCGATGGTCGTATGCTTTCCACGGGCCACGATAGGGGGTGAGGTTGGGTTTAATCGAAAGGTGATGCCCGCGTGCACCCGACGATGGTCGCGGAGCTCGTTGGAACGGTCGGCATCGAAGGCCATGTCGAGCTGGGAAGCGGGCGTGCCACGACTCCGATGCCACACAACGTCCCAAGAGGAAGTCCAGTGATTTCTCACACGTCGGGTAGCTGGGAGCACGGCGAGCAGCATTACGCGTGCGACGTGCCAAAAGCACGAGCCAGGCCACGGTGGCGAGCTCGGCGGTGGCAGCGAGCTGCGGCTCCAATGGAGGTGATTGCTACGGGCCACTAGGAGCTACGAGGGCAGTTGGGGAAGGTAGCGCAGCTGACCGTGGATGCAGTGGTGGTGGCAGCGTGCTTGATGGCGACACGACGGCGCCGGAATTTGACTGCAACTGCACCGGCGTCAAGGAAGAAGATGGTGACGATGCCCTCCGTGTTGCGGCTCCCCGCTCGATTCCCTTGGCTCTGTGACGAAGACGACGACGACGTAGCTCGGGTGGTTTTCCCCCGACAGGTGCGGCGATGAGGAGGGGGAAAGTGGGGCGGGCTTCGATCCACAATTCAGGGGGGGTCTTTAATGGCGTCAACGTCGACGGGGGAGGGGTCGGGAGTGGGTGAGGGGGGCCAGCTCACCGGTGACGTCGGTGGCATGGGCACAGGGGGAAACAGTGGGGGAGGAAGAAGAGGCTGGGGTGGGCCTTTGCCCATGGAGATAGATAGGTTTTTTTTTTCTTTTTCTTTTATTGTTCTTTTCTGTCTTTTCTTTCCTGTTTTGTTTTTATTTCTTTTGCATTTTTATAAAATGTGTAACTTTCTTCTATATTAGTGTTGCACTTTATAATAGTGCCACAAAAAGTTTGGGCCAATAAAAATTCATTTGAATCATTGCTATATTTAAAAGGATTAAATAATGTTGTTTTGCTACTGTTATGACTTGTTTAATTTATTTAGACATCAAGTAAATTACCATCGTTGTTCCAATATAGCATTCTGACTTTTATGAAGTTAACAAAATTGTTTGCACAATTTTTGGCCAAAGTTTTATTTTACACTTTGTTTTTATTATCAATTTAAATGGGTTTGAATTTTGATTTGATTCATGATGATCAAGGTATGCTTTAACAACAGTAATTGTCATTAGCAAAAGGATTACTATTATATGACAGTGCGGGTGTTACAAATCTCCCCCACTACAAGAATTATCGTCCCAAGAATTTAGGCGATAGGGGGGAAAAGATCGAGGTACTCTTCACGAAGGCGATCTTCGCGTTCCCAAGTCCCTCATCCTCAAAATGATTTGACCACTGCACTTTGAGGAACTTGGTTGTCTTGTTGCGGGTTCGATGTTCAGACTGATCAAGAATGCGGCTCGGATGTTCTCGATAAGACAAGTCCTGTTGTAGTTCAAGCATTTCATGATCCACTGCTCAGATAGGATCGTTGAAGCAGCGACGGAGTTGTGACATGTGAAAGACATCATGGACTTGGGAGAGGTTCGGCGGTAATTCCAAGCGGTATGCCACCGGTCCACTTCTGGAGAGGATACGGAACGGGCCAATGTAGCGAGGAGCTAACTTGCCTTTGATCATAAAATGATGAGTGCCCCTCATGGGAGTGACACGAAGCTAAGCTTGTTCGCCGGGTTGATAGACCATTTCCTTGTGCTTGGGGTCATAGTTTGTGATGCTCCGCCTAAATACCACTGTACACAGGCGAAATCGCCCACACACCAGCCCAGGAGTCACTCTGGTGTGCGCGCTTACAACATGTATCCAGAACATAGGCACAACTGTCAAAGGATTCATAAGCCAAAGTGGCTTGAATCAATATATTACAACCATAGCTGGTTCCTAACAGAGATGGGGGAAGCGGAATATAAACTGTCTACGGCAGCATGGACTTGGAGCGGCTCCAATCCACATGGATCTGACTGGGTTGCTCTCCTAGCTCGAGAACGCTTTGACTCCTCCTAGGGAAAGCAGATCCTTAGGTAAACCTGGAAACCTGGCTACGCGAATAGCCAGGGACAAAGCCATGTGAGTACGTTTGAATGTACTCGCCAACAAGAAAACCAAGTAACATATACACCAAGCAAAGCAATCCATGGCATTCAGGCATGCATAAATTATTAGAGCAATATTAGTATCATGGCAGAACAGTTCAGGCAATACTAACAGGATGAAATGAGCATATTATCATGAATAAGAGTAGTGCAATAACAATCAACACATGGGGCACTCATGATCATCGCATGATCATGCAGCTTACCTCAGAGACCTTACCGAATCATTCGAGTGGCTGGTCATCGCATGACCAATCCCCTTACGCGGGTCGTCGCACGACCACTCAACGGGTTAGGGATCATCGCATGACCATCAACATATACGGGCCGTCGCACGACCACAAACTCAACACATTCATCCCACCGAACTCATGTTGATCCCAAGTGTGACCTAGTACGAACTGTGTCCAATATCATGGACTCGGCTATTTGAATATATTTTTTGACTCTGCAGAGTTTGTGCACTTTACCCACACTATGGAGCTCTTCCTTCATCCAGTACCTTGGACTTGTCCGGCAGGAACCTCGGAACTCGTACCATAGGAGTAAACTAGGACCTCTACAACGAAGTCGTTCTACCGCGTGCCTCACTTACCGTATCACCTGGCATAACCATGCCCTCAGTAGCCCTGTGTCCTCCATACACCTGCCATCGCATGGGAAACGACCATCGCATGGCCAACAACGTTGTCCCAAACGGGGACTGGATCCATATAACAAAACTGGCTCTCAAGGTTATCGCCGCCTACCTGATCAGGGTAGCGCGCGCGCATAACCTCCCCTCGTTGGTGATACGAATAAGAGAGCGCACCGATAGACCGGGCCATGTCCTTCCCATACAGGTAAGTGTGGCTGCACTAGTGAAGCTCGGTTCGGTGGCACTTGATCAACGGTTACTCCAGTCCAATCCGATCAACAATATCAACTGAGCAACATATGATCAAGCATAGGAACAAAATTTACCATAGCAATACTAGTACAACATGATATCACATAGGTATGGTGAAGGCATATGATCTCATCATAAGTACAACAAATAAACATGGTGACGGTCAACATGAATGGAATATTAGCATGAACATGACATGAACAACATGGGCATGATAATAACCGGTAAGCATGGCATGATCATTTCTAGCTTATCATGTCAAGAAAGCATGTAATGAACAACACGAGCATGCTACTTATGAGTGAATATATCATATTTACTTTAAGCATAACACAGCAAGCATAGTATAAGCATGTCAAATTAGGTCAACAGATCAGAGTTTCATCCATCGCTAAAGAAATATGGCATAATCACATTTTAAAGCACACAAGAACACACGTCATGATCCTTTGAAGCATATATTAGATGGCTTGCTTGCCTGGGGGGGGTCGATGAATACACCGGACGAACATGCGATCACCTTCCGAAAAGGTTCGACGGGACTAACGATTCTCCAGCGAGGCCTAACGACAATCGGGGTCAAAAGGGTCAATTTCATAATGTCAAAACATCATGAAAGTTGCAACAATGTAACGGCGTCGGAAAACGGTTAACCTTGGCTTTTGAATCACCTCATTTAGAGCTACGGTCGCGAAGATACGAGGGAGAAGGAACCAGGGGCTGATCTGCAAACCCAGAAATACTTCTGGGTCCCTGGGGCTGACGCCAAAGCGCATTCCTGAAAAAAACGCTTTCGATAGGTGAAAACGTATTTTGGCCCGAAGAAGAGCAAAATATGCTTTCGATAAATGGAAAGCGCATTTTCTCCCGAAGCCGGGAAAAGTATGATTTCGAAGCCGGAAAGTGTATTCTAGAAAATACGCTTCTACCAATACGCGCGGGCCCGGGGGAGGGGTTGCTGACGGGTGGGGGCCTCCTGTCAGCTCCTTCTCTCTCCTCCTCTGTTATCTCTATCTATCTCATCCTTTGTCCCTCTCATGTGGACGCGTAGAGCAGGGGAGGATCAAGGCCGGCGCTCATCATCGTCGAGGGCTGGAGCGGGAGGGATTGCCGGGGAGTCCCTCGGGCGCGTCGGGCCGGTGGGGCTCCCGCCGGGGAGTCCCTCGGTCGCGTCGGGCCGGTGGGGCGCCCGCCGGTGGTCGCGGGTCCACTCGAGGTGGCCGGCAGCGCTGCCTCCATGATCATGGCACGGCAGTCACAGGTGGCTCCAAGGGCCCGACCCGGCCAGCGCCGACTCCTCGGCTGGGGCAAGCACGGCGGCGGAGCTCTCCTCCGAGGGGGCCCGGGGCCGTGGGCTGGGAGGCGGGGCATGGCGGCAAAGGTCTCGGCCATGGAGAGAAAAAGGCAGGGGTGACCTGAGATCGATGGAGAGGAGGTTGGGGTGGACTGCTCTGCAAGCTAGGGCGCTGCTGGGGGCTCGGGGCTGCTCTGCTGCGGCTTAAATAGCCACGGGGAAGGCGATGGCGATGGATCTCGAAGAATCGAGAGCCATGGTGTAAGAACCCGGAAATTCCACCAAAATTAAAAAAATTGTTTGTTGCTTTATTTTGTTGATTGCTAGAATTGTTTGCATAATTTTTTTCGCCGAATTATTAATCGGTCAATATTCTCCCCCTTCTTTCTCATATCGGATACAATACCAAACCTTTTTTCCAACGGCACACGACCTTGGCGACACCGGGTTCTACCCGAGCACCGTCGCAACTTCCAGCACAAGTCCAGCCATCGCCATCGGAACGAAAAACTCCATTTAATAATTAAATGGATTATTTTATTAAGCGCCGAAAAATGTTTTCGGAACGATATTGAAGTGGATTAGAACTGATGGGCTCGCCGCGCTGAGCGCGTGGTTCAAGATTTCGTCCGAATCAGAGGTCGTACGAACTCCCGGCAGTCAAAAACGTGGAGTGCCGGACGCGACAGAGAAAACCCGAGGGTGTTTGCATAAACTTGCCAGCCAAGCCAGCCTATATAAAGACCCCCACTCTCCCTAACCCTTCTAGGGTTTCCCCCTTGCAAAAATTGCAGCCACCCCCTCCAAAATTTCCCCAAAATTACCCCCAAGTCCTCCTCTCCCCGAAACCCTAGATCCAGGGCAATTTCAGCCCTCAGATCTGTAGATCAGTGGCTCTAGTGCAGCCACGTAACCTCCAGCAGCAGCACCACCGAACCGGGCCCCGCAGGGCTCCACCCGTCGCCGCCGGGCCTGAACCGGCCTGCCACGCCGAGCGCCTCGGCCGCAGCCACCCGAGCCTCCATGGTGTCGTCGCCTCCAACTCCGGCGAGGCCACGACCGCCGCGGTGAGCTCCCTCCTTGCTACGCCTCCCTTCTCCTGCCTCTCCTCTCCCTCACGGCCTCCCTCCTCTCTCTTGTCCAGCAGGGAACGACGCCACGCCACCGCGCCATGGCCGTCGGCTGAAGCTCGCCGCCGCCCGATCTCGGAACTCCATCGCAGCAGGCCCCCTAGACCTCAATGCGCCTCCTCCTAGTCCCTGCCGTCGCCGGATCCGGCGATGCCGCCCTCTCCTCGCGCCCTCCGGCCGGTACCTCGCCGCTCGCTGGCGTCCGCCGCCGCCAGCCACCTCGAGTGGATCGGGATGAGGAAGTCGCGCCCGTCCACCCGCACCAGCACGCGTCTGGGCTAAGTCGGCCCAGGAGCGCGGCCAATCTCCGTCACCCAGCCCGCGCGTCTCCCTCGCCATGTGCGACCCTGCGCTATCCCTCGCCACCGAGCCAGCCAGATGGGCCTCGGCCCAACTTGGTGAGCAGCCCCGAGCGCCCTCTTTTTATTTTCTCAGTCCTTATTATGTGTTGTTGCTTCCTGTTTTGCGATGGAGTTTGCGAGTAAACTGTAAGCCGGATGAATTTGCGCCCAACATGAAAAGTGCTCAGTTTTGTGTGCTCTAACTTTTGTATTTAGTGAGTTTATTCATTTGAGGCCATCTAGATGTTGTAAATCACTGTTGAAGTGGGAACCAGATTATTAATTGCTGCTACTTTTTGTTAAATTGTTGCTGCTGTTATTTTCTTGCAACTTTGGTTGATGATTGTGTCACATCCATGAGGCCTATGCTGTTGATTTCTTGTATGTGTTAGGCATCATGTGTACTTAAATTCTATGCTTTCCCTTGTCATGTTTGCCTGTTGTAGCTATATTAATTCTTGCTCCAAAGTGGTGACCCTGATAACATGTGTTGTTGTTTATATAAAGTTGGTACTTTGATGCCTTATAGTTAGTGATACATGCCTCATATGCTTTAGCTCCAATGTAATTATTTGCTCCTTGTTATGTGTAATTTGATTCCATTCTTTTCTTTGCCATGATATCTTTGCTGTTCATATAGTTGTTGAGCTCCCAAAGTGCAATCCTGCTGTTTGCTGTCACATGCCCTGATTTTCACTAAGTCCCTAGACCAGTAGTATTTTCTTGCATTTTGTATGGGTTACAATTACTTCTTCCTGATGCTCTTATACATGAAACTTTGTTGCCATGCCTTCCTTTCCATGTCTACTGTAATTCCATGTCCTTTTGATGCATGTTTGCAATTTGTAGCTATTTGTTTCATTGCTCTAAAGTATGCTCCCTGATGTTAACCGCATGTACCCGTAACTTGTGATGCTTGTATCTTTTTAACCGTAACTCCATTTGGGGTGTTCTTTATATGTAACTTGATTAGAATTTCATGAACTTTGTGTTTATGCCATTGTTTTCTGTTGTTAACCAACCTAAAATATGGTTTAGGGAAGAACACTACCAAATGCTTTAAATCATCGTGGGGCACTTAGTAAAATGCCATGTTTAGGTTGTGCATCACTTAAATTGACTAGCATAGATAGCTTACTTTATGTTTCACCTCTTGTCATGTTTGTGTGATATAAAATGCTTGAGTGAGATGCCATGTTAACAACCTTTGCTCATGTTGTGTAGCTAAACAACTTGAACCATTGTAAACGTGTGGTATCTTCATGTGTGATGAACACTCCACTTGACCTGTTAGCAAGCGCTCTCGACGATAGATGCGATATCGTATTGCGTTGTCTCCTGTTGCCTTCTTGATGTTGTTTGATGGTGATTGCTCCATAGTAATAGATTCTTGCTCGTCGATTGCCTTTTCCAGTGTTTCCTTCTTGTGTGCTCCCGCGGTTACTCTCGGAGACGATGTGAGCTTGCGATCGACTATACCTTCGGTTTCGTCTTCTCATCAGGTAAGGGGGAGCATTTATCATGCTTATAACTTTCAGCTCACTCGCGCCTAGGTGTAGGATAGAATGATTGCTTGATCCTACCACTTCATATTCATGCCTCTCACATAAACCAAAACAACCATGTCCTCCACGTCCTAGCAAACCTTGTTCGACTATGTTACTATTGCTCAATGCTCAGCCACTGCTTAGTATGCATGCTAGGATGCTATCAACTCTTCTCATGTTACTCCTTGGATTGGGCTATCACACTATTATATTTATTATGGATGATGTGATTATTATAATGTTGACTATACCCGACAAAGGATGGAAGGTCTAGGCTATCCCGCCCCGATGCTTTGTTCCATTCGAGTCACCTAGGACCCGAGTTCCGGGTATTGTGTCTCTTGACAAGCGTGCCTAACCGCGTGTAAGATTTTATGGGGTCCCGTCTTCTTACTACCTAGCTCGAAAAATTTCTAGAGGTGGCCCAAGCTGATTTTCCATTTGAAACCGTGTGTGTGCTTGGTTGGGCCCCCAAAAGTTTTAAAACAACTCGGTCCAGTGGAGACAGAGTTTCTCTGTTGGTCCCTACAGGTGAGCTAGGGAAGCCCCTGAGTTCAGGTGAGGCTAACCCCGAACTTAGCCATACGGAAGAGTCTGATCCGAGGGCGCGACCAGCTCTTGGATTGGGTGTCGACTCCCCGGGGGGCACCCGGATTTGTGCGTTGTTAGTTAGAGGGACCTGTCGTTTCAGATCTCTCGGGACTAAATCATAAAATGGCTGCCTCTGATGGGTAGAAACCGAGAGAGATGGGCGTGCGTGCGTAGCCTTGTAATGGGCAGTTGGGACACCCCTGTAGGGTTAAATATTTTCGAGAAGGCGTGTCCACGGTTATGGATGACTTGATACCTACTCCATTTTCATAGATAACAACAACTGAGACAATCTTAATAACTTGATCAATGTGTGTGTGCCTTGACTACTTCTTCTTCGTCGGGATGCGAAGAGGAGGACAGGGATAGGATAGGTGTTATGCTTGCGTAAGTAGCTGATAGCGGACTTGTTGGAGGAGATTCCTCATCGAATTCTTGGCTTCTCATCTTACTCTAAATAGATCGTTAGCCACTCATATATTGCTAGCGCGACTGCAACCTCACCACTACCCCCATATTACCGTGAGAAGTTAGTTACAAGACTTGTTGATATAGCTCAACCCTTCTTTTCTCTTTTACGCACGTTATGCGATGATCTTGGACTTCAGTGGAGCTCGATGAATCCTTCTTCTGGACGCCTTCGCGAAGACTCGACAAAGACTAGTTAGGTGGATCCCGGCGGAGAGCCTGGACCCGTGTGGTTACGGGAATGGTGTGTTTTACCTTTGCCACTAGGCATTAGATTGTAGTCTGTACTCAGACGTGTATCTTCCGCTGATGTATTGTATCAAGGAAGTTGTGTGCCGATTGTATGAGATGTTGTATCCTTGTAGCTGTAATGTTGTGATATCATGTTGGAAATCCGGGGCATATGGCTTTGTCATATGTCGTGGTGGTACCGATATGTGCTTCGTCCCCGGATCTGGATGGAAACATCTAGATTTGGAACAGTACCGCATATCGGGCCTTACACATGGCCACGCGGCGGTCACCCCGTGGAGCACCTAGTGTTGGCACGAGCATCCAGCAGCAAGGGAACAAGGGGGACACAGGCTGAGGCGAGCGTGCTTGGATTCGGGAACAATATGGACAAGCTAGGACACGCAAACATGGACAAAGGGGATAAGGATGCAGGACAAACAGTGTGTTGGGCACACCACATGCGTGGTCACCACGGCCACCACGTGTCAAGAGCGTGCTTTGGACCAGGGACCATGTCCACTGTGCTATGTGACCTATCAGGGGATGGATGCACATGCTTTGTCTGGCCTGAGTGGCACGTAGCAACTGAAAGTGACATGCCCTAGGTGCACACAACAAGGTGTTTGTGCTGACCTGGGGGAGGTACACCTTGTGCAATGGGCTTAAACTTGGGTCACAGCTATCTTACACTAATGTGATTACCTCTGCCAACTTTGAGCTCAATTAGACCACTAAAAACAGCACTTCCTTTGCAAATGCACCAATTATGCAGAAGGTGTTTGTGATGTGGTGTGGCTAGCACACTGGTCCCCTTGGTTCGATTTTTGGTTGAGCTTAATCATCTACTAGGGTAAGCATGTGCACAAAATTTCAGCTCAAATGGGCAAGGCTAGCTTGCACTTCCTTCACAAAGTTGTCTCGTGGACAGAAACTTTGGGAATTTTGTGTGAATTAATGGCTTTGGCATTATAGTTGTAATTTCTCACAACACCATGACAGAGGCAGGGGAGATGGCACAAAAAGTTTGGGAGGCAATAGGCAAACATAAATAACACTTCCTTCACAAAGTGTTATTCTGCCCCGAATTTGCAAATGGAAGCTAGGCTCAGATTTTGAACTATGGAACCCCATGTTTTTCTATAACTGGACATGGGTTGGATACTAGGAGCTCCATAATTCATTTGAGAACCAATGGGGCAACCAAAATAGTAGCTCCTTTGCAAATGGGCCAAAATGGGATTATTGGCTTTATAAAGGAAATGGCAATTTCCTTTATTCAATTATAGCCAATACCTCTGGGGAAGGTCAATGGGATCACCAAGATCATCTCCACAAGTTTCCACAACCTTTAGAGATGTCTAGGAATTTTCCCGAATTTAATTCCATTAACTCGCAGAAAATGGAATTAAGTTTAAATGAAGAACATTGCACATGGCTTGGCAATATTCTTGCATATCCAGGGCTCGAGGTTCTGGGGAGGGATATTGCCTTGTAAAGGGGCAGAGAAATGGGTCGCAAGGTCAAGGATTTTTTGGATTCATCTGGTTATCAACCAGACTCCAGGGGAAAAAGATCGGGAAGAAAAGCTAGGAAGGAATAACAGCACAAAAATCGATAACCCGATTTTTGGGGTGTTACATAGTTGCTCTTCTGGCGGGACTGAGCATCCTTCAGGTGTTCACGGATAACGCGAACCTGATCTTCAGCATGCTATATAATGTCCTTACCAATGAGGGATCGTTCCCCAGTTTCTGACCAATTAGGAGGGGTTCGACACTTACGCCCATAGAAAACTTCAAAGGGTGACATCTGCAGACTAGCTTGATAGCTATTGTTGTACGATAATTCAGCTAACGGAAGAGATTCCTCCCATTTCTTACCGAATGAGATGACACAAGCCCGAAGCATGTCTTCAAGAACTTGATTGATGCGTTCAACTTGTCCTAGCAACTGAGGGTGATAAGCGGTGCTGAATTTTAGGTGAGTGCCCATAGCTTCTTGGAAACTATCCCAAAATCTTGAGGTGAAAATGTTGCCACGGTCTAAAATGATCTCCAATGGAATACCGTGGAGGGACACAATTATGGAAACATACAAGTCTGCTAACTGACTAGCAGAGATCATCTCCTTAACTGGCAGAAAGTGGGCAACCTTGGACACCCGGTCAATGACGACAAAGATAGCATCATGACCCTTTTGTGATCTGGGAAAACTAGTGACGAAGACCATCTCAACTTTGTCCCACTTCCATTCAAGAATATTAAGTGATTCTAGAGTTCCAGCAGGTCTTTGATGTTTGGCCTTGACGCGACGACAATCATCACACTCTTCAACATAACGGGCAATGTCTTTTTTCATGTTAAACCACCAGAAACGCTGACGAATGTCTTGGTACATCTTGGTACTACCAGTCTGAATCGACAAAGGTGTGTTGTGAGCTTCTTTCATGATGACTGGGGTCAAGTTCGTGTATTCTTGGCTTATTGGAACCACTAGACCATTCTTGAAGAACACGGACCCTTCATCATCAACAGTGAAGGGAGAGGGCTTTCCTTGTGCGATATTGTGCCTAATCTCCTTTATTAAAGCATCATAAGGTTGTATTCTGTTGACGCAGTACTCGAGGTCTGAATTAATAACCAGAGAATTCACATGTCCCTACGGAACAATCTCAAGGTTCGGCTTTCTTAGCTCTTCATACAAAAGTGGTTTTTGTACTTGAACTTCAATTTCACTATAGTAGGCTTTGCGGCTCAAGGCATTGGCCATCACATTAGCTTTTCCAAGGCTATAATGAATATCTATATTGAAATCGGCTATTGTCTCGAGCCATCTTTGTTGGAGGAGATTCAGGTCTGTCGGAGTAAATAGGTACTTCAGGCTTTGGTGGTCGGTGTAGATCTCACAATTATTACCGACGAGGTAATGTCGCCACAGCTTCAATGCCTAAATTACTGCTGCCAACTCAAGATCATGTGTTGGATAGTTATCTTCATGAGAACACAACTGACGAGAGCCATAAGCATCACGCGACACTCTTGCATTAGGACACAGCCTAATCCTTGACGAGACGCGTCACAGTATATCACGAAGTCCTTCTGAATATCAGGGAGAGCAAGCACTGGGGGAGAAGTGAGTTTGTCCTCGAGAGCTTGAAAAATTTCCTGACATTTGTCTGTCCACTCGAACTTGACGCCTTTGTGAAGCAGATTAGTCGGAGGCTTGGCAATCTTGGAGAAGTTCTCGACGAAACGGCGGCAATAGCTAGCGAGGCCGAGGAAGCTTTTTACTTGCTTGATAGTCTTGGGAGGAGTCCAGTCAAGAATAGCTTGAATACGCTCTGGTTTGACGACAACGCCATCCTTGGAAATCAGATGGCCAAGGTAGGTTACCTCGGGAAGCCAGAACTAACACATAGAATACTTAGCATAGAGTTTGTGTTCTCGAAGCTTTTCCAGTATAAGACGAAGTTGTTCAGCATGTTCTTCATCATTCCTGGAGTATACCAAGATATCATCTAGATAAACCACGACGAATTTGTCAAGATATTCCATGAATATATAGTTCATCAATCGGGATAAAGTGGCTGGACCATTGGTTAGGCCAATGACATGACGGTATACTCGTATGAACCATAGCGAGTAATGAAGGCGGTCTTCGGAATGTCCTCTTCACGGACCTGGATCTGATGGTAACCCAACCTCAAGTCGAGTTTCGAGAACACCGTAGATCCAACAAGTTGATCATATAGATCGTTGATCCAAGGAAGCGGATACTTGTTCTGTATTGTTGCCTGGTCGATAGGTCGGTAGGATTGGAACAAACGGTTCGTGCCATTTGTTTTCTTGACAAAGAGTGAAAGTGCTCCCCAAGCAGAGGAACTGGGGAGAATGTATCCTTTCTGAAGTGCCTTATAAATTTCCTCCTTAAGTTCAAGGAGTTCATGTGGCGGCATCTTGTAAGGACGCTTGGCAGTAGGGAAGGTGTCGGGCTTCAAGTCGATGATGAATTCCACCTCTCTGATCGGGGGTATTCCTGGCAGTTCTTCTGGGAAGTCGTTGGAAAAATCGCGAAAGACTGGAACGTTCTCAATTCCTTCCTGAGGTGAGACATTCAAAGCATTCATCATATAGATTTGCGCTTCAGCATCTCGAGTAATTCGTGTGGTGTGGTTAACAATCTCGCCGGAGGGGTGGAAAAGTTGGACATACTTGGTGCCACAATACAGTGCAGCATCATGAACTTTCAACCAATCCATCCCCAGAATGAGGTCTATGGTGGAAAACTTCAGGAGGATGGGGGAAGCAAAGAATTCAATTCCTTCGATTTCAACGGTGGTGTTTGGCACTAACATGGTGGTTCGGCATTGGCCTATCGGGGTGCGAACAACCATCGGTGGGTTCATCGTTTCATACTTGAAGTTATGCGAAAATGCAAATGCTTCCAACATGAATGAATGCGATGCTCCTGAATCAAATAAAATAGTAGCAGGTACAGAATTAACGAGAAGGGTACCCATCACGGTAGCGGGTTGTTCCTGAGATTCTTCAACATCAATGTTGTAAGCATGTCCACGAGCATGAGAAGCGGACCCAGTATTATAGTTGGGGGTCCTGTTTTTGCCACGACCATTTACGCGGCTGACAAGGTGAACTACCAGTTGATTCTGTTTCTACGGGCATTCTCTGGAAAAGTTTCCAGGTTGGCGGCACGTGAAGCATAATCCATCCTGAGGACGAAGGGGTGCAGCATTGGGTGGTGGAGGTAGAGCTCTTGGCATCGGCGGTGGCGGAGGCAGATGGGGTGCAGCATAAGAAGGCCTTGGAGAAGAGGCAGGTGACTGGGTCACACTGTTAGGGAGCCATATGTGATGCTTCTGTGTTGTGCCCGAAGATGAGCCAAGGTCACGATAGAATTTCTGTGAGTCCTTGTGCTCCATATGGGCAGGCTCGACGGTGATAACCTTGTTCACCATGGTGGCGAAGTTGGAAAAATCATGAATGACAAGAGCGAGCCTGAGGTCTGAATTGAGGCCACGGTGGAACTTCTGCTGCTTGCGGGTATCAGTGGTGATCTCTTCTTCCGCATAGCGAGAGAGTTTGAGGAACTCACGCTGATAGGCTTCAACAGTCATGTTGCCCTGAGTGAGGTTGTGGAATTCTTCCCTTTTGCGATCCATGATTGATGACCCTCAACGTAAAGGGATATGTTGCAGCGTTTTCGATAAGTAAGAGTGTCGAACCCAACAAGGAGCGAAAAGTATTGATAGGTGATTTTGGACAAGGAATAGATGCAAGCACTGAAAGATAACTTTTTAGGGGTTTTCGATATAAGCAACAATAAGATAAAAGTAAGGAAAGTAAATAGCGCTGAGGAGCAGCAAGTGTCCCAATCCTTTTGAGCAAAGGATAAGCCTGGCAACTGAACTTATAAAGACTAAAGCGTTCTTGAGGACACACGGAGAGGTAGTCACGTGTTTTCGCTATACTCCGTATCGATAACAAGTGTTGTGCTGATAAGTGTTGAGTGGGTGGATCTATGCTATTACACCTTCTAGACTAAGATAAGTGCACTCTTATGATTAAAAATCATGCAAGCATCCACAAATACAAGATAGAAATTAAGGAAAATACTAACCACGACAATAAGATCAAGGCTCCATTATTCCCTTGTGCAAAAGTGTGCAAACTGGGGTTCAGGTTTCTGTTACTCCGGCAACCCACCATAAGCATTCTTTATACACAATGTATCCCCCTAGGTCTTTAATAAGGAGAAGTGTTGAGTGTTCGACTCACACAACACCACTAGGAAAATAACAACACAACTTAAATATCAAACAACACAAATACTTCAACCTCATATGACTACTAACAACTAGACTTCTCCCATGTCCTCAAGAACTAAAGCAACTACTCACAAGACATAAAAGAGATCATGATCAGAGGTGATAAATATATGATAAACAATCTGGACATAATGATGTTTCTCCAACAAAACTCAATAGAATTCACCACAAAGTAGTAATCAACACTGATAGAGTAGAGAGGATAGATGGTACAGATTACAACACAAGATAAACTTGCCAGGTGAGATTGGATGGTGGTGGAGATGGTGCTGATGTTGGGATGATGTTGATGATGATCTCGATGATGCCCGTGACGATGGCGATGATCTCCCCTTCCGGGAGGTGATCTCCTCGACGGAATCTGCCCGCCGAAGAGCCCTTTTATTCTCTGTAGGTTTCCGCCACGGAGCGGAGGCGGAACACCGTGAAAGCTTCTGTTTTTAGGGTATTCGCGTAACGAGGAGTATATAGGCTAGAGGGGGGAGCCGGGAGTGGCCCCAGCTCCAGGCGCCCTCCCGGCGCGGCCAGGGGTGGGGCCGCGCCAGGTGGCTTCCTGGGGCCCCCGTGGCCCCCCTCTGGCTCCTCTTCGGCGTGTCTTCGTTAATCTTCTGGAAAATATCCTCCGTCGATTTTTAGGTCATTTGGAGGTATTCTTTGTTAACAACTCAACGTCCACTTTTTACCGCTGAATCATGCGTCTGCTGCTTCGGCACCGGAAAGTTGCAAACTGTGTAAAATAAGCCAAAACAACATAAGAACATCAACGTAATGTGAAATATATCAATGAATAAGGATGAATTAAGATATAAAATAGTGATGCATTTTGGACGTATCAATGATTCCCCGAGGAATGTAGCGGCGCGTTAGGCGGACTGAAACTCATCCCAGGTGATGACTTCTCCAAATGGCAGTGAACGCTTGTGGGTGCTCCACCACTTAGCAGCGGAACTTTTCAGGTGATAGGACGCAAAGTTCACATAGTCAGCTGGATCGACATTAGCAGACTCCAGCTCATGAGTGATGTTGCGAAGCCAGTCATCAGCATCAAACGGCTGAACAAAGTTGCGGAACATAGTGGGGTTGAGGCGGGTGAAGTCGTGCAGAGTCACTGCGGCATGCTGATGGTGGTGCCCATGTTGGTTCTGCTGGGGGAACTAAGCCATGATATTCTGCATGCACTGACGGTTCAGATCAAACTGTTGCATCATCGCGGCCATGTAATCCGGCGGAGGAGGTGGGTCGTTGGCAGAACGAACACGACCACCTCGACCAGCCATCCTGTTAAAATTTAACAGGGGTATTTCAACGATGAAAATTTAAGGAGATACTAGAAACAAGCATGAGGTAATGCGACAACGAATAGGAGGCGCAGATATATAGGAGTAGTCATATAAGACATACACATCCACCCACGGAGTCAATAAAAAATCGGTCAGCATAACGTCGTAGCAATTAAGGAAAAAGGACACACTAGGCGGCGCGCAGACCATGGTAAGGAATACACGACGCGACATAGCAAAGGCTATGTCAATCACGCCGCAAGAAAACTTTGGGCAACAGGAATTGTGCCAGAGAACGCGCGGCCTACCCTGAATGAGAAAGGGGATCCGCGGTCCGGGATCTGGATCAGAACTCCTGCGACACCACTCGATAGACGGTTTAGAAGCAGAACATCTGGTGGAAAACAATCTCGGTGCAACTCTCATCAGCGGTCAACTTGTTAATGATGTCGACCGCAATGTCGATACACTATATTAGCAAGGGGTTATCACAGATAAGATGGTACACCGAGTATAGCAATGGCGGGGAATGTTGTATATAATCCAGCTCTCCGGGTAGATTCGACCACGAGATCCTAATGTCAGAGTTACAAAAATTTCCCGAAAGGATAAGAGAGTAGAATCCTAGAGTAAAGGTACGAAGAAAAGGATCCTAATACCACCCAGCTTGCGATGTGGGCCCGTAAGCCACAACATCACTGTTAGTAAATTAGTTTTGCAAAGACTAGACTCGACTTCGACCAAGGAGTTGGAAGGGGGTGTCCTACTGTTAGTCGCCTCTTATACCAACTTGTGAAGCCCCCAAAATCAATTCGTGTACAGTAATCATAAACGCAGGGTACACGACCGAAATCAGGGTGCCACGATGAGAATATCACAGCACAACACTAGACACAAATAAGATAAATCTTTAAGTTACAAACCAGGGATCACGAGGATCCAAATACATAAGTTATATAAACCATAATATCTGAGTACATACATAGGTAGTCAAGTTTTGCCTTAAGAAGGCTAGGACAAATAACATGAGAGTTACAGATCGAAAAGGCAAGGCCTCCTGCTTGGGAACCTCCGAACTACTCCTGGTCAATGGGGAACTCGACGTCATAGTAGGCGCCTCCGGGGTACTCCTCCTCCTGGGCGCCAGCGTCTAATTGTAGCAATCCCGATATATAAACAAAGGGGGGAATAAATCAAGGGTGAGTATCTAGCATACCCGCGAGTCTTAAGTCCGCTACTAAGAATTTATGCATTTGTATCAAATGGAAAGGCAGGCTATATATAGTGGACTAAATGGCAGAAAACCATAATAAGGAAGAGCAGCTAGGCCTAGCGAAGGCTAGAATCTTCACGCGATTCTTGCAGCATGAGAAGAGAATAGCCAACAGTTTATATAAAACATAAAGTAACAATCTAGCAGAAGTTGTTGCAGCATTGTATAATAGTAAGTTGTAATAATTATCAAAGCCTCCGAGATCACTTCCTGGACTTCCCTTCGAGGAAGAAATCCCAGAACCAAAAGTTTAATAATATAGTAGTTTGTAGTAGTAGGATCTGTCTTCAGCATAAAGCGTCCTGTTACCGTGGACACGGCTATTCAAATAGATTAATCTTCCCTGCAGGGGTGCACTTCTGTTACACTACAACGCACGGATCTCCAGGGTGGCATACACCTTGTTAGGGAATTCCCCACCGAGGCTATCTGACACTGGTTAGCCCATCCTTTAAACTCAACAGAGAGGCCATACATCGGACTAAATCCTATGTACGCAGGGCTTTGAACCCTAAACCTGACGTACTCCTTCATTGTGCGAGGTTGGCCGGTGAAGCAAAAGAAAATACCACATGCTCGAGTGAAGAAGACACACCACTTCCCGGCGCAGGCCGCGGTACTACTGCCGTCTGAAGAGTTCTCGAATGAGACTATGAAGCAGGGGGGCCCTAACTCCTTGCCTCACGTGTAGGCAACGCGTATAAGCATAAATCCACTAAAGTCATCCACCGAACCCTTAGTCATTTTATTATTATCTCGCAGACAACCGTTATCGTTGCACGACTAGTAACATAACTGACAACGAACAGCAGCCAAGACCACCAATACATAGGTGCCTGCCCTGTCTTCCCGTCAAAGCACGCGGTTATCAACAAGGTGAACCGTCTCCTTACCTTATCTCGTGTGTGCTCCTGGAGGAGCTCAACTTTTGTGGTTTGGTAACTCTCGCGGACAACGATCAGGGTCCAAACACACATGTACATCGGTCGTACCCTCCCTGTTGTCCGGTCACAATACCATTTGCGTGCACCATTGGTCACCCAACTTCTTACCTTTAAGGAAAACCGTTTTTCACGACCCTAGGGCGGATATACAGAGTCAGCAACGAGTGGAGTACGAGGATTACTCCTCGATAGCTCACACTTGATGCTCCTGGAGGTAGGGGCCATAGGCGGTGTCTGCATTGTACCGTACCTATGCAGTTATAATTATTGTATCTGCGTTCACTCCCCAGAGTGATCACGGCCCGCTATCTAATCCTAGTGGACTAACAATGCGCAGGGCCAACTGCTTAATATTGCATAATTATAATAGGCAGCATAGGATAAAGGAGGGTACTGTTGGAGATGTGCCCTAGAGGCAATCATATTATGATGTTATCTCCTTATGTATTCATGAGTTATCTATATTTTCCTTGAAAATCATCACTGATATGTATTCATGAGTTATCTATATTATGATGTGACTTGTTTGTGAAATTATGTATTCCATAATGATTGTTCGAATGATCCCTAGTCAATAAAGTTATGCGGACACATATCCTTAACTAGTATATGAATCGGTTGATGACTATGTTTCACAAGTCATGGGCATGGATATGCTACCCGATAGTATGGACTTAGTGATGGAGGATCACTGAGTTGGACAGAGACCCACTTTGAGACAGAGTGAGATAATGTCATATGTTAGTCTCAATAGAATGTATATGCCATGTCCTTGACCTGAGGTCCTCGCATGTTCTCGGGATGAGGAATGACTCACTTAGGGTCTATCAAAAGCTACACCGTAACAGGGTAGTTATAAAGGTAGCTTTCGGGTGAGTCATGATACATGCCGCGAGACATGGTTGATCAAGATGGGATTTGACCCTCCACATTGGAGAGATATTCTCTGGGCCCTCTCGAATGACAAGATTCAGAAAGAATGGCCATGAGACATGGGTTAATTGTTAACCCGGTTCAGGAATATTTATCGCGGTATCGAGAAGAGAGGTCAAGCTATCACAAGGGTGACAAGTACTCACCTTGAGCTTGACAACATATATCGTGAGGCAAAAGGAATGTTGCATATGACACTTTGTAATGGTTTATATTATGACTTTACGCATATATGGGAGCCGACATGTTATACTAGGAACTGCTACCGACTATCGAACCGGATGTGATCTGGAACGTGTCCATGTCTACGTGAACCTATAGGTTCGCGCGCTTAAGGGGAAAGACGCCCATTCAGATGTGATCCAAATGGATTATGGATGGAGGGTCTGGATTGCTTCAAGAGTTGAGGCCATTCCACAGGCGCCTATATAAAAGGATAGGGAGAACCCCAAAGGGGTACGGGACAGTCCACAACCCTAGCCGCCACTCCACATCCAGGCCGAGCCGCCGGACCTAGCAGTGCGCCGCCCGGCGCTCCTCCTTGTACGTGTGCATCCCTTAGAGGTGTTGCGCCTGCGGTGCTTGGAAAAAATATTTGCAGGATCGGATCGCGGGACTCCGTTCGTGGGATCGGTACGAGGGATCAGTTCAAGGGATTCGTGGAGCAGCCGCCGACGCGCATCGCCAACTCTCCTTCCGCTGCCGTGACTACACGTCTAGTGGTAATCCCTAATCACGTAGTTCATCCCCAGTAGCAGTGATCTTGATTGTGCACGTTAGGAAATTTTAATTTGGCGCTAGCGTAGCGTACCGCGTATCCCATCAGGTACATCAAGGGGCGACCAAAATAGGCTATGCAACAGAATAGGAATTAACGTAATAGCAGCAGTAGCAATGACTAGTGCAAGAAATGTACGGAAAAGATAGGTGGTATCTGGGGAAGGAGAATGGCTCTGCTTTCCTGGAAGCTCGAAGGTAGGGGTACGGTCGTCGACGACACAGTCGTACTCAGCAGTGGCGTAGTCGGCGGCAGCAGCGGGGTCTACCGGAGAAGAAGGGGGGGAAACAATAAATATAAAGCAAACAATATTCAAACAGATGGATGACATGACAGATGCAATTTTATCGATGTTCTAACGCAGTACAAAGTTCTATGCTCAGAGCTGAGATTCATCCGAGGATGAAATACCGGCTCCGGGTGATATCGACACACGGCTAAGAGAGGGAATGTCTCGTGTTCGTTGTGTTAGAGGGGTGTGGTTGACATAGGAATCACGTATTCGTAATCGTCGTATTTTTCTGATCAATTTTCATGTATAAAGTTTTTTAATCCGACTTACGGCTTAAAAGATATTAATTTTCTAAGTTTAAATCATTTTGAGAGAATTATTGAATTTCTTTTATTTATTAAATCAACATTACCCATAAGTGAGGTTTGACCAGTCAACTGACATGTGGGTCCCACATGTCAGCCTCTGGATATTTAATCAATTCATTTTCTATTTTAATTAGTGCACTGGACCCACATGTCATACACAGAGTATTTTTAAACCATTTTTATTTAATTTAATAATCCAGTGGGACCCAGCTGTAAGTGACACGACGTTAGTTAATCAGTTTTAATTATTTAAGTAGAGCAGTGGGGCCCAACAGTAAGTGACACATGTTGACTTAAGCAGTTTAATTAATCTAACAATGGCCTGGGGCATGTAGTTAGTGGCGGTGGGGGTTATTTAACAAAGGGGGTTTTATTTAACAGTTATACTTAAACTAATACAATGGACTTGGGCCCACTGGTCAGAGGTAGGGGGATTAGCTTAGCGCTAATCACGCCACGTCAGCACCAACACGCCGGCGAGGCCGTGGATGCCGGCGGTGGCCGTGTGTTTGCCACAGGCCATGGTAGCGGGTGGGGTTTGGCTTAATCGAAAAACGACGCTCGCGCGCACCCGACGGTGGTCGCGGAGCTCGCCGGAGCGATCAAAATCAAAGTCCAGGTCGAGCTGGGCGGCGGGCGTGCCACAACTCTGGTGGCACACGGCGTCCCGAGAGGAAGTCTAGTGATTTCTCGTGCGTCGGGTAGCTGGGAGCACGACGATCAACATTACGCGTGCAGCATGCCAAAAGCACGAGCCAGGCCACGGGGGCGAGCTCGGCGGCGGCGGCGAGCTGCGGCTCCAATGGCGGCGACTGCTACGGGGTACAAGGAGCTACGTGGGTAGTTGGGGAAGGTAGTGCGGCTCACCGTGGATGTAGTGGTGGTGGCAGCGTGCTCGATGGCGACACGACGGCGCTGGAATTTGACTGCAACTGCACCGACGTCAAGGAAGAAGATGGTGACGACGCGCTCCGTGATGCGGCTCCCTGCTTGATTCCCTTGGCTCGGTGACGAAGACGATGACGACGCAGCTCCTGGACACGACGGCGACGTGAGGCAAGGTCAGTAGCCGCGCATGGCCACCACAATGGCGACGGTGGCGCTCGGGTGGTTTTACCCCGACGGGTGCGGCGAGGAAGAGGGGAAAAGTGGGGTGGGCTCCGATCCACAATTCACGTGGGGTCTTTAATGGCGTCAACGTCGACGGGGGGAGGGGCCGGGAGCAAGTGAGGGGGGAAGCTCGCCGGTAACGTCGACGACATGGGCACAGGGGGAAACAGTGGGGGAGGAAGAAGAGGCTGGGGTGGGCCTTTGCCCATGGCTATAGATAGGGTTATTTCTTTTTATTTTATTTTTCTTTTCTATCTTTTCTTTCCTGTATTGTTTTAATTGCTTTTGCATTTTTATAAAATGTGTAACTTGCTTCTATATTAGTGTTGCACTTTATAATAGTGCGACAAAAAGATTGGGGCCAATATAAATTCATTTGAATCATTGCAATATTTAAAAGGATTAAATATTGCTGTTTTGCTACTGTTATGATTTGTTTAATTTATTTAGACATCAATTAAATTACCATTGTTGTTTCAATATAGCCTTCTAAATTTTATGAAGTTAACAAAATTGTATGCACAATTTTTGGCCAAAGTTTTATTTTACACTTTGTTTTTATTATCAATTCAAAGGGGTTTTGAATTTTTATTTGATTCATGATGATCAAGGCATGCTTTAACAACAGTAATTGTCATTAGCAAAAGGATTACTGTTACATGACAGTGAGGGTGTTACACTTGGGTTGTTTTGCATGATATTGCTATGATTCGACTTAGATTTGCATGTTGCACCTGATACTTGATTATGCATTTGGATATATGCTTTATGCCAAGTTGATCAGGTGCCACTGAACCGAACTTATCAGTGCAGGCACACTCGCCTGTATCGGAAGGCCTTGGCTCGATCTATAGGTGCACTCTCTTATTCGTATCACCAACGAGGGGAGGCTATGCGCGCGCGGTTACCTGATCAGGTAAGTGGCGATAGCCTTGAGAGCCGATTTTTTATGGGCCCGTCCTCGTTTGGGACAAGTTTTTTTGCCACGAAGGTGGCGGGTGTCTGGAGGACACGGGGTTACCGAGGGCATGGTTATGCCAGGTGATACGATAAGGGGGGCATGCGGTAGAACGGTCTCGTTGAAGAAGTCCTAATCCACTCCTATGGTACGAGTTTCCGAGGTTCCTGTGGGACAAGTTCCAAGGTACTAGATGGAGGAAGAACTCCATAGCGTGGGTAAAGTGCACGACCTCTGTAGAGGGTATGAATCTATTCGAATAGCCGATTCCACGATATTGGACACAGTTAGTACTAGGTCACACTATGGATCAACGTTAAGCCGGTTTGATTATCGTGCTAAGTTGGTGGTCGTGCGACGACCCATATGAGTTATTGGTCAGGCGATGACCCGTTTGGTCATGCGATGATCCGTTTGTTCATGCGATGACCGGATTGGTTGGGTGGTAACGCGGTGACACCTAACCCGTTGAATGGTCGTGCGACGACCTGTATAAGTTCTTGGTCATGCGATGAACCTTGAAAGTGGTGGCTCATGTGAGGACCCGTAACCCGATGGTTGAGTCTGTAATGACTCTGAGGTAAGCCCCAAGATCATGCGATGATCATGTGGGGTCCACGAGACCTTAAATGATGGTTGTTATTGCACTAGTATTAATCTTGGCATTGCCCTAGATTCATCATGTTAGCATTGTTTGAACTGTTATTTCCATGCTATTGTTTTGCCTTGATGCTTTGGTTGTTGTGAGCTTGCAAGTACATTCAATGTACTAACCTCGCGTGTCATGCGAGATTTGCAGGCAATGTCGTGCTTGCGTAGGATGACGTTCCCGGTGTTTGCAAGCTAGAAGGAGCCCCATTCAGTGTCCCTCCTGAGTGGAGTCCATCACCATCGTTGTTGTTCCACTCCTAAGATTTATTCCACTGCTATAGAATTATCCCGCTGCTTGGTGTAGATCTGTGGCTAGCATTAGGAGCAAGTAGTTTGCTGCCTCGCTCCGCTAGCGTTGTAATAGACCACCCCCCCCCTTTTACCCATTTCATCAGTAATAATAGTGGTTCAGTTCTATATCAAGCAGTTCTGTGTTCCACAAGATATGATCTCTGGGCTGGAGCACGGGGTGTTCCGGTATTCTAAGTCGGGTGCCACACAAGAGCTCTCGTTGTCCGTCACTCGAATGTATCCAAATGGTGTTTGCGTGCAAGAACTGGGAGATGGGTTTAGAGCATAATAATACTATATAGTTTAGTTGAGAACTCAATCTACTGAAACTTCACACTTGGTCTCCTTCGGAATCTTACTTTGACTCGTTCCCAGACCACTAGTCAGGCACAAGTCAAACTGATCCTCTCCCTTTCGACTTCGAGAACTCATGCAATGGATGAGCGCGAGAAAGATATGTTGGCACTTAGGATGGCAAAGAGAAAAATGATGGGGAAGGAAGACAAAAAAGATGTGAAAGGCTCACATCAATGAGGACAATCATAAGCGAGAGAAATCCAAATGATAGATATGATGTGCGGAGTAGGGATTACCATGCAACGGATGCACATATGAGCTAAGGTAATATCTCCAATGGAACTAGTGGGGGTGCATCCAACTTGCTTGCTCATGAAGACCTAGAGCTCACTTGAGGAAGCTCATCCTTGGAATATGCAAGCCAAGTTCTATAGTGTAAGGATCCCCACATAGTTATGCATGAATGATATGAATATCTCTATGGAGTACAAATATGACAATGGAGTACGAGTGTGGATCTTTTGAAAGGAATAGTAGTGTTGCCCCTTCTCTCGTTTTATTTTTTTTTATTTTTTTCTATTCTTTTGTATTTTTGTGGCCTCATTGGCTGAAGGGGATGTACCCCGGCAAATCCCATGGTCAGGGACCCTGAGTTAGTCATGAGAGGCACAGGTTGGACGATAGCTCGTCGGCAAACAGGAAGGCTCGCTCCTGCTCGATATTATTGATTGGGGAGATGTGATTACAGTGGAGGCCAATGCTGGAGCGCTCAAGGCTAGGGTTACAGATTGTGTATTGCTTGATCTCGACGTTTCCCCTCCTAGCCCTTATATACTAGGCTAGGTCTCGGGAAGTCCGTCCGGGATTACAGATGAGGTTTCCTAACCATGATCTTGTGTCGTACGGCAGGTTTGCACCTTCCTTATGAATCGCGGACTCCTACGTCGGTGCTACTAGTGGGCCTAGGCTGGGCCCTGCCGGCATCTCTTTGGCCCTTCTGTCTTCGGGTACACCGGGTAGGCTCATCCATAGGAGTCGTGGGGTCACCCCCTCGTTAGTAGCCCCCGAGTGCCTGGGGGGATCGAATAGTCGCGCAGGGATTCGAGTCCATACTTGCGTCATTTTTATGTGTCCACGGTTCAACCGCGGGTCGCTAGCAGTCTGGGGCCATGACAAAACCTGTTTCGAGGGATGCTAAGCTGAACGGGCCCAAGGAGTCGACTTGTCGAGCCTTGGTGAATTGCACTAGTGGCAAAAACCGCAGTAGCCCAATCAAACCCATGTCCCTCGACATGAGCTTGGACACTGGCGTCGAGCAAAAGTCATGCCGTTGCAGGTCTTACAGTGATCAATTGCCACCAGTAAAGTTTGTAGCTTAGGCGCGTCTGCCCGGCTTTTTCTATCATGCAAGCGCATGGAAAAGATTGGGAGTGAAATCGCTCTGTGGCAAGTCCCAGCCCGGCCGATCTGCGCAGCGTGTTCTTACCTACACGCTAAGCTTGCGTAGCATCTGGGCACAGTGTATCGTGTTCCAGGAATATGTATTTTGTTGAGGCGCGGAGCCTAGTTGATGATGCACCCACTTGGAATAAACAATCAAGTGAGCTGTTTGAGCAGTCCCTCGCGGAGCTTGGTCGAGTGCTCGGGCGAGGAGTAATGTAGAGGAGTACTTGCTCGGGAGGTCTTCGAGTGTTCGGGTACTTAGAGTTTTGTGAGTAATCACTCAAGTATCGCCTTCGCTCTCGGGGTGAGTGAGCACCCGATACTCTGGGATCGCCCGATCTGGCGAGTGCAGGTCTTCTTATCTTCTGCCGTGGTGAGGGAGCACCCGAAACTCTTCATGTGTGCGGGTAGTCACTCGAGCACATCTTTTCTTTTAGGTGAGGGAGCACCCGAAACTCTCATGGGTGCGAGTAATCACTCGAGCACGTCTGTTCTTTTCCTTTCGGGTGATAAAGTACCCGAGCGCATTTTCTTTTTCGAGTGAGGGAGCACTCAGGACTCTGTGAGTGCGAGTGACCACTCGAGCACATATTTAGTATTTAGGTGAGGGAGCACCCGAAACTCTAGTGGAGATGCTCCCGATGGGAGTTAAATGTATTTGAAAAATTTATTTGAGTTGGTAAAAAACGGTGCTTGCAGGTTGTATTTTTTGCGCTGCCATTTTAATTTACCTCTTCTTGGTAAGGATAACGATTTCTTTGCTGGACGACCGTCAAAGATGCTCTATCTGCGAACCATCATGTCTTCATGACCGGTCATAATGATGGTTGTTGGTGGCGTGCTGCGGCCGCGTGTTGAGTTATCGGTGCGCGCATTGAAAACGCGCGAGATTTGACGCGTCCAGCGCACAGTGCCGCCCGTGTGAAGGCATCTTTGTCTCGGAATTCGAATCGCCCGGCATGCTTGGTATTTGAATTAATTGCTGCCGTCGTTTGGGCTTCTGTGTGCTCTTGGGTTTGTGTTATAAATAGACCCTTCTTCTTCGTCTAGCAGCAGTGTTCGACCTCTGCTCATCTTGCTCCTCTTTCTCTTCCTCCTCTTATGGGAACCAAGCGAGGTGCGGGTATGACCGGCCGCGGCCGTGTTCGCCGTGGCCGCGGTGGTTGTACTCCGCGCTCCTCTCGCGGCGGCCGTCATGGTGCCCCATCGATGCCTTCCACCTCTTCCTCGGAGGAGGGTTTTTGGCTATGATTTCCTCCTGCGCGTCTGTGGACGGAACGCCGTTCGCATTCTGCTTCCTTCTACATTTTTTTCCCTTGTTTCTGAGCGCAGTATTGATGGCTTGCTGCTTCGTCTTCAGGAGTGCGCTCGATCTCCTTCTTATTTTAAGTTGGCGATCGATAATTCCCGCTTGATTTTTCTTGGCTTTGGGTGATGGTGACACTCTTTGTTGTCGTTTTGATGGCGGAGACACTTTTATCATCCGCACCTTTGACCCGAGCGGCAACCGCATGGATCCGTACTGGCCGGCGACAAGCAGCGATGGTTCTGACAGGTCGAGTAGTCCTTCGCATGCGTCTTCAACTACTTCCTCCTTCGGCAACTCTTCGGGTGCTGATGTTGAGCCGTCTTCAACTGCTTCCTCCTCCGGCTCTAAAGAGGACCCCAACGTCAAGCCGACGATCAAGCGGGCGCGCCAGGCGACCTTGTAGGACTGGAGGTAGCGGCGTCATCTTCGCCGGCAGCTCGGGTGGAGCTGGAGAAGAAGCTGGTGGAGCAGGAGAAGAAGTTGGTGGAGCATCGTTCTCGGTGCTCCGCAAATAATTCGAGCTTCACCTTTTGCTATGTCATTGACATCATGAACTTCCTGCTTCGACTCCTCCTTTGTCTGTGATGATGCTCGTTATCTTAGTGTCAATTATCCCAGCACGGGCACACATGTAGAAGTCGTAATTCCTTGGGTGATTGATGCTGTAGACTTATTTGCTGCTTGTGTCCTTTGTAACTAGGTTGGTTCTCCATGTAATGAGGATTGTCTTCGAGTAATCAGAGCTGCCTTCTATCCAATGTACTTCGAATTTTTGTACGGAGAATGATCTTCGGGTCCTTGTAATGCGAACTGTGCTTGAGTCTTTGTAACGGAATGTGTCTTCGGGTCCTTTGCAACCGAGAGCTGTCTTCGAGTCCTTTGCAAACGAGAGTTGTCTTTGAGTCCATCAAATCTTTGCACTGTGGGTTCTATCGGGTGCGCGACGGCGCTCCTGATGGGAGTAGCCCCCGAGGCTACGTTTGAGTCAAAGAGTCGAACATAGGCTGAGATTTGTTTCCTTTGTCGTTCTTCTGTTAATTTCTGTCTTTTATCGGGTGCGCGGAAGCGCTCCCGATGGGAGTAGCCCCCGAGTCTTTAGGTGATCGTTTGCGATCAGGTGAAGACTAAAGGATTGTCTGCGTCCTGCGCTCCATCCATATTTCTCCAGAGTGCTTTGTACTTCCTCTGGTTGTAGCCGTGTCTTTCGAACCGTTTTTCAGCAGATGGAGCCTGGCAGGGGTTTTTGCTTGGGCCTTTTAAGTTTCGGACTGCGTGAACGTTTCTCAGGGGGAGGTGGTGCTCGAGCCCCCGAGTGCTTTGAGTAAATATCGTGTGAGCGACGATAGCATCTCTCGGGGGGAGTTTTGTACTCGAGCCCCCGAGTGCTTTGGGTAAAGATCACGTGAGCGACGATAGCGTCTCTTGGGGGGAGTTTTGTACTCGAGCCCCCGAGCTCTTTGGGTAAAGATCGTGTGAGCGACGATAGCATCTCTCGGGGGGAGTTTTGTACTCGAGCCCCCGAGTGCTTTGAGGTAAAGATCGCGTGAGCGACGATAGCGTCTCTCGGGGGGGAGTTTTGTACTCGAGCCCCCGAGTGCTTTGAGGTAAAGATCGCGTGAGCGACGATAGCGTCTCTCGGGGGGGAGTTTTGTACTCGAGCCCCCGAGTGCTTTGGGTAAAGATCGCGTGAGCGACGATAACGTCTCTCGGGGGGAGTTTTGTACTCAAGCCCCCGAGTGCTTTGGGTATAGATCGCGTGAGCGACGATAGCGTCTCTCGGGGGGAGTTTCGTACTCGAGCCCCCGAGTGCTTTGAGGTTGTAGTATTTGGGCAACATCATTTTATTGCGTCGAAGGGTTACATTAGCTGCCAGTTGAGCCTGATTGGTGGATACTATGGGTAGAACATGCGTAGGTTCGCCACGTTCCATGGATTTCCCACGTGCTCGTCAGTCTTCGGGTTCTTCAGTCTATAGGCGCCTCCTCCTATGACTTCCGAGATTATGAACGGTCCTTCCCATTGGGGGGCAAGCTTGTGGACTTTCTCTTGTATGAGCCATAGGACAAGGTCGCCTTTGTTGAAGGTTCTGGTGCGCAGGCGGCTGCTTTGGTAAGTGCGCAACTTCTCCTGTCACCCCTATGACCTTGCTAGGGTTGTGTCCCTTGATTCGTCTGATGTGTCCTTGTCGTCTTGCAGTATTTCTTCTGCTTCCTCTTCTTCGTACCCCGAGATCCGGGGTGCCCCGAATTTGAGGTCATGTGGTAGCACTGCCTCCGACCCGTAGACCATGAAGAAAGGTGTGTACTTGGTTGCGGTATTTGGGGAGGTGCGCAGGCTCCATAGTACTGCAGGGAGTTCTTCTACCCAGTTTCCTGCGGCCTGCTCGAGTGGTGCAAGGAGCCGCTTTTTGAGTCCTCCGCATACTAGGCCATTTGCTTTTTCCACCTGGCCGTTAGACTGCGGGTGCGCGACTGATGCGTAGTTGATTTTGACGCCCAGTTCTTCGCAGAAGTTCTGAAATTCTGCGGCTGTGAAGTTTGTGCCATTGTCCATGATGATGTTGTGTGGCACCCCGAACCTGAAGATGATTGATTTGATAAAGTTCACTGCCGTGAGGGCTGTGGAACTGGTGATGGGCACTGCTTCGATCCACTTGGTGAACTTGTCGACTGCTACCAGTAGGTGTGTTCTTCCTTCTTATGATGATTTCTTGAGAGGGCCCACCATGTCGAGTCCCCAGGTGCTGAATGGCCATGATAGTGGTATGGTCTTGAGTCTTGAGGCTGGATCGTGTGATCTGCTGGAGAGGTTTTGACAGGCGATGCAGCGCCGCATGATGTCTTCTGCGTCTCTCATGGCTGTTGGCCAGTAGATTCCTGCTCGAAAGGCTTTTTCCATGAGTGCTCGGCTGCTGGCGTGGTGCCCGCAGGTGCCTTCGTGGTCCTGGGAATTGCCGTATTCCTCGTCTGTGCATTTTTGTAGGACCTGGGAACTGCTGCGCTTGTAGAGTTTCCCATTGATTACTATGAAAGATTTGGATCGCCGACTGGCGCGTCTGGCTTCTGCGACGTCCTGCAGTAGGGTGTCGTCGATTAGGAATCTGAGGAGCGGCTCTCTCCAAGGTGGGTCTTCCGGTGCGGCTGGCTCTGGCTCCTCGACTGCATTGTTGGCTTCTTCATTAACGATTGGGTTTGCGGCTGCCACTTGTACTGGTCACCTGTGTTGTCGTCCTCTGTGTCTGCTTCTGGTCCGAGTTCTTTGATTGTGGTGATGATCTCGTCTATGTAGGCCTGGATGTTTCCACCAATCTGGTTTCTCATGAAAGCTTGCATCATTCGCTGGTATGTTGTTCCTGCGTTGTTTAGAATCAAGGGCATTTTGGGGCGGAAGGGTGTGCCGCAAGGGGTGGTGGCCAAGGCGTGCTCTTCGTCTTTTTCCTCCATTCTGTCCTGATTAAGTCCTGGGTATGCGTCGAAGAACGATAGTAGATCGCATCCTGTTGTCGAGTCGATTATCTGATCGATTCTTGGCAGGGGAAAGTGATCCTTTCGGAAGAACAACGCGTGATCCGCTGGGTGCTCGTGAACTCGCGGGTCAATTTTGATCCCCTCGCTTAGATTCTGGTTCTTTATGAGATTGGTGAATTCTTCTGGTCTTCGATCTGGGTCGTAGTATTCGCCGGTCCGAGTCTCGGAGTCGCTGTCCTGGCGGGCGACAGCTGTCTGCGCGTCGGCGGGTCATCGAGTGGTCGGCGAGCGCGTGGCTGTATAGTTCGACTCGTCGAGTGGGGTCTCTTCGTAGAATCCTCGCGCCTGTCTTCTCGGTCGTCGGTTTCTTCCTCGTTGGCAATGATCTTGGAGATCGCTGATCTAGAGCTCGGAGTCAGTATCTTGTTGCGCGGCGGGTGCCTGGGTGGCGGTGGGTCATCGAGTGGTCGGCAAGCCCTCTGCTTCGTGCTGTAGCTCGTCGATCGGGATCTCCATGTGGAACCCTCGTGCATTTCTTTTGGGTCGTCGAGTTCTCTTTCGCTGGAGGTGGTTTTGATTGCCATCGTAGTATTGGTCTTGGCACGGCTGCCGGCTGAGCGATCTCGTTGGGGCGGCAGAGTTGTTTGCCGTGATCTTGAATTCTTCGGGTGGATTACATCTGGTTCTTGCTCTTGAGTCATGGTTTGCTGAAGACGGAACCGCCGAGATCATAATTCCAACCTGTGTAGTTCCACAGACGGCGCCAATTGACGGGGATGTACACCGGAAAATCCCATGGTCAGGGACCCTGGGTTAGTCATCAGAGGCACAGGTTGGACGATAGCTCGTCGGCTAACAGGAGGATACGTTCCAGGTCGATATTATTGATTGTAGATGGAGATTACAGGGAAGCCAAGGCTAGTGCGCACAAGGATAGCGTTACAGATTGTGTATTGCTTGATCTCGACGTATCCCCTCCTAGCCCTTATATACTAGGCTAGGTCTCGGGGAGTCCGTCGGGGATTACAAATTAGGTTTCCTAACCATGATCTTGTGCCGTACGGCAGGTTTGCACCTTCCTTATGAGTCTCGGACTCCTACGTCGGTGCTACTAGTGGGCCAAGGCTGGGCCCTGGCGGCATCTCTGTGGGCCTTCTGTCTTTGGGTACACCGGGTAGGCTCATCCATAGGAGTCGTGGGGTCACCCCCTCGTCATTGGCTCTTTCTATTTAACTCTCATTTGTCCTCTTTGGGATCTTTTATTGTGTCCACTTTGGGATCTTTTCCTCACTTAAGGGCAACACTCTATTTTACAAGAAGGTAAAGGAGATCTTTCACACTTTACAAGGTACTCAAAATCATAAAGAAGATGTAACTATCATGATGTATGCAATGTATGTCGCTGCCAGTGTAGCAGGAACACGTATGACATGAAGATCAAGTCATGAAGAGGTGGATGTTGCATGGCAATATATCTCGGAAAGGCTATGGAAATGCCTTGATAGGTAGGTATGGTGGCTGTTTTGAGGAAAGATATAAGGTGGTTTATGATGACAGAGCGTATCATGCCAAGGGTGGATGTACCGGCAAAGGCGGACACCAACTCTCGGAGTGAGAAGAAGGCAATGCACGGCATGGGAGAGGCTAGCAAAATATGGGAAGGTGGAAGTGTCAACTTTCAATACTTACATTAGTCCGAAGAACTCATGCACTTATTATCGGTAACTCTCAATCTAATAAGGAGGTTCACAAAAAGACAAGTACCCCGAGGAGGAGTGTATGGGGGTTTGGTTATCCTTGCGCATCCTCGACTCATGGTGCGTGAGTGTACTCTAATATTCGATCCCTCCAAAGATTAGTGATCCATCTAGTAGCTACAGTTCTCAACTGGTTTTGTAGGTTTTGAAAATAAACACGGTTTTGTAGGTTTTGAAAATAAACATGGGGGTTTGGTTATCACTAATAGGCTAGAGCTCTTGACACCAAAAGTTCAAACATTACTCACAACAATACCTCAAAACTATTGCAAGTTACTACTATAATTAAATAGCAACCTCAATTACCTACTTTCAAGACAAGACACAACTCAGTGCAACAACCAACTCTCTTTAACAAGATAAATATGAAAACTAAAAATACTTCTAGCAACAGACTAAACAAAAGCCAAGGCTCTTGCTAAAGACAAACTAAGACTAAAACTAAACATGGCAGCAGCTATGAAAAGATAAAGAACACACAACAGCAAAAAGATAAGCAGGTAAAATCCTATGATGTGTTCTAGATTTTGAAAGTGGAGCGTGTTTCTCTACCACACAAAGTAAGACGGGGTCTAACTTGTTATGAACATAAAGCAAAACTAAAGAAAACTAAAAATAAAACCTAAGAGCGAGACGCTCCAAGCATAGCACATAACGCATGAAGTGATAAAAATATAGTGAGACGAAGGACGAACTGATGATTGTTGATGGAGAAGGGGATGCACGGGGGCATCCCCAAGCTTAGACTCTTGAGTCTCCTTGAATATTTATTGGGGATTCATGGGGGCATCCCCAAACTTGCGCGCTTGACAGTCCTGGATCTTCTTTCATCATCTTCCATCGCACACTTGAAAACTCCCTTCATACATAACTCATCATAAGCTGATTAGAGAGGTTAGTACCCTTAATAAAATAATTTTTCCCCACTGGATATAAAGATATTCTTGAAGATCTACTGTTTCTCAAGAGTGAAAAAAAGTTTTTGCAAAGAAAAAGCAAGCTTAAGGTTTGCAAAAGTTAGGAGAGACAAAACGTGGCAGAATCTGTGAAAAACAGAACAACAGGTAGTAAAGAATTTTTTAGGGGCACTTCGGCAACTCAAATCAAAAAACTCAGAACATACGAAAGTTTCACAATTGTATAGAGCACGCTTTCAAGAAAATTCAGATCAAAAAGATTATCTGGTGATTTGATTCGAATTTTTCTGTCAAGGGACAGAATCTGTTTTCTGGACAGCATGTCACAACTTTTGCTTCCCTTATCATAAGAGGCTATAACATGGCACAAAGCTGAAAAATAAAGATACAATGATGTTGCTACAGTAGTAACAAACATCAAGACACAACAAAAGCAAAAAGAAAAACCTAAATTCGTTGTGTGCTGCCTCCCGAAAGCGCTTTCTTTTATGCCTTTAAGCTAGGCTTAAAGATTATAAAAGATGCTCTCACAAGAGAATGGGAATTTTAGCAAAAGAGAGCATCAAGAAGCAAATTTGAAACACATTTAAGCCTAACCCACTTCCTATGAATTGGCATCTTGTAAGAAAATAAATCAAAGAAGCACAAAGTGACATGCATAGGAAGGTGGAACAAGAACAACTTTGAAAGTTTTAGTTTAGAGAGAGGCGTTTTGTCGCATGGAAGTTTCTATAACCAAACTTTCCTCTCTCAAAGTAATTTTCAGTAATATAATGAACAACATCAAGAATATAACTATCATATAAATCATATTGTTCATGACCTACAAGCACACGTGTATTTTTTTCAACACGGTTTTTAGGATCATAAGATAAATGCAACCCATCACATTGAGCTTTGATAAGAGGAAAATTCTCCGGAGTTGGAGATTTTAAAAGGATAATAGGACACTCAAGTGTGGGTGCGATAGAAAAAAAATTCATGCTTAACATGAGGAACTATAGCAAGTTCATATCCGTAAGCATCATCCATAGTGGCATCACGGCCATAAGCATAGAAGGCATCAACTTCATCAAAAAGGGATATTTCAAAAGAATCCATACGATCATAATACTCATATAAGGTGAGAGTCAAAGAGTTACTCTCATTAGAAGGTAGACATGGATGGCTCCATTGTTCCTCCTTTTGTTCGTCACTCTCCTCCACTTCTTCATCCAAAGAGCTTTCAGGTTCAGAAATTTCTTCTTCTATAGAGTCCTGCAAAACATTAGTCTCTTCCTTTTGGGGAGAGATTCTCTCAAGATGATCAGTAATATAATAATTTGCATCATAATTTTCCAAACAATAGTTAAGTATAGCAAGACTCTCAGATTTGTAAGGGGCTTCATCAATATTTTCAAGAAAAGAAGTAATTTCATTGGCACCCTTAAAAGCAACAAATTCTTCTATTTGTTCTGCATCATAAAAATCATAATTTCCCTTAGCATAAGAAGCTAAGGTTTCATCCTCATTGTACTCACATTGGAAAGCAAGGTGTTTGTGCCTCATAAAGCAACAAGATTCATCCCTGCAGAAAGATATATTATATATTGAGCACAAGTTTTTAGCATACTCATACGATTGATGTATGAGTCTCCATAAGTGTATCCCTTTTTGAGAAAAACTGTATTCCTTGTAATATTCTTGCTGATCCTCGGTGAATCCTCCATGCCAATAAGATCTAGTTTCAAAGAAGTTAGACATTGATTAACAAGTAAGGAACTAGACATACTATATATATATATATATCTTTTTTGATTTTTGATACAAGACAGAAAGATAAAAACTGAAAGGTAAACTAACAAGACTAAAAAACAAAGGTAAAGGGTAGTGTGCAACTCCCCTATCTTAGCACTCGGAGTCCCCGGCAACGGCGCCAGAAATTTGGCTTGATGTGCGAGGTAATGATAATGATTTCTTGCCCTTCATTGGTGAGCCCCAAGTGGAAGGCGTGATGTAGCACAACAGCAAATTTCCCTCAGTAAATATACCAAGGTTTGTCTCCAGTAGGACTCCGGAGATGATAAGTAGGTGTCAGCGGCGCAACTGATGCGGACCTGCACACAGACACAAATAACTTTGTTCCCAACAAAGTTCAGAGAGGTTGTCAATCTCTCCGGTCTTGCTGTTCACAAAGGATCAAACACAAAGGATAATGATAGCAACTGAAAGTAAAAGCAGAAAAGTAAATGAGCGTGTAAACAGTGATGAGGATATGGACCGGGATACGTGATGTTCACTAGTGATGTCTCTCTCCCAAAAGACGATAAAACTGCTATGCGAGGTGAACAAATTACAGAAGGGCAATTGACAGGATTATGAACGCACCACAATGCTAACTATGCTACAAAAGAAAGGAAGAGGCTCAAAAGCACCGGAAGTACGCCAAAATAAGTAGACCGAAAACCAACTGCATCTACTAATAATCATCCACCTTGAGATATCTATCCAGAACATCTCGCTGGTATTAATTTGCGAGCCCCACCCAAAGTGTAAACCCAAAACAACACACAACTGCATTAAAAAGCACTTTGCGTAAAGTAAACAATCCTTGTAACCGCGGATACAAGCACCGTTGTTTTCCCCCTTGTGGCAACAACACATCCCCTAGACTCATGTTTCTGTCACTCAAGCGTGTCATCGGGGGGCATGAACCCACAATCGAGCAAAACATTCCCTCTTGGGGTTACTACCTACTACTTGGCCAAAGCAATAAACAGCAACGGAGAACATGCAAGAATTACTTAGGAACAAAAATATAAGAGATAAGAACCAAATATATTACTCAATCACAATCTGAACATAATCTCATAATCCATCAGATCCCATCAAACATGGCATAGAAATAGCAGAAAAGATTACAAAAGTGCCTCGATCATGTAGGGCAGCTCTCGGGGTCTAAACCATGAAGAACAAAGAGGGGAGGAGAACATCACATAGCTACTGATCACGGACCCATGGTCCAAGGAAAACTACTCACGAGACATTCGGGAAGCATCCATGGTAGAGAGGAGACTCCCGGAGGTCGGCCCTCCCTCCGGCAGGGTGCCGGGAAGAGGTCTTCTGGTGCTCCCGATCTCGGAACCGCGGCGGCGGCGGAACAGAGGAGAGATCGCTAAAAAGGGGTCTGTTCTCGGAAGTTTCCCGTGACGGAGAATATATAGGCGAAGGGGGGCACCCAGGGGGGCCACCAGGGGTCCAGGCGCCCCCCTAGCGCGGCCAAGCCCTAGGGAGGCCAAGCCCTAGGCCAAGCCCTAGCCCCGGGCCCCTGGTGGTGGCCCTCTGGCCCCACCCAGGTTCTTCCGCAAGGTTCCTTCACGCTGATTTTTTATCTGAATTTTCCCGAATTTTTGGAGCACTTTTTATATGGGGGAAAACTGAAATAGAAAAACAGCAGAAAACAGGAACTGGCACGGTGGTGCACTGAGTTAATAGGTTAGTCCAAATATGATCAAAAGTGTATGAAAGTGTATCTAGATCATAGCAATATCACAAAAAACATGCATGGAGCAAGCAGAAATTATAGATACGTTTTGGACGTATCAGCCCAAAGCTTGAAAATAAAGATACAATGATGTTGCTACAGTAGTAAAAATCATCAAGACCACTAAAAACAGAAGTAAAAACATATTGGGTTTCCTCCCAACAAGCGCTTTCTTTTACGCCTTTAAGCTAGGCATAAAGCAAAAGAAGAATCAAGTTTTATCAAGAGAGAGAGAATAGTGAGCCCTCGTAACGGACTCAAAAGGTAATTGATTTTCTTTCTAGGTAAGTGTTGCATACCCTTTTTTAGAGGGAATTGAAATTTTAGATTCCCCTCTTTCATTTCAATAACAGCACCAACGGTGCGAAGAAAAGGACGTCCCAAAATAATCGGACATAACGGTTCACACTCTATGTCCATAATAGTAAAATCAACGGGAACATAATTGTCATTGACAATTATAAGAACATCGTCGATCTTCCCCAAAGGTTTCTTTACGGAAGAATCAAAGAGACGAACACGAAAAGAACAAGGCTCAAAGGGCTTCAATTCAAACATATCATACATTGTTTTGGGCATAACGGAGGTACTAGCTCCAACATCACATAAAGCATAGCAAGAGAAGTTATTCAATTTAATTTTTATCATAGGATCCTAATCATCATCTAGCTTCCTAGGTATGGACGCTTATATTCTAAGCTTCTCCTCCCTAGCTTTGATGAGAGCATTAGTGATATGATCTGTGAAGGCAAAAATTAGTGTGCTAGTGTGGGGGTCTCTAGACATTTTGTGCAGCAAGCTAATAACTTCAGAGAGGGTACAACTATCAAAATAAATATCACTACTATCAAAGGTGGTAGTGGTGTCATCTAGGCTCACTTGTTTGAAACCCTCTATGTTCATAGGGGTTTTTCTTCTATGGTTGAGGTATTGGCATCACCATTAATAGGTCCAATGGGACTAGGAGTGTGTTGGGCGCTCATAGTTTGGGTGTCCTCGACAATTTGGATAGTAGCAACTGTGTGGTGTGTAGGAAGGCTCTTAATTCTATCGTCTTCCTCTTTTTCTCTAGCCCATCTTTCTTTAAGTTTAGCCATCATCCTAATATTTTAATTAATTTGCAATTGGATAGCATTAATAGGAGTGGCCTTCCTCTCCTCAAGGGGAGAGGTTCTAATTTTAAGCATCTCAACATCAAGGGCTAAGCTATCTACCTTCAAAGAGAGATTATCTAATTTGGCTAATTTCTCTTCTACACTCTTGTTGAAGGTTTTTTTGGTAGTGATAAAGTCTCTAAGCATGCTTTCTAGTTCAGAAGTGGGGTTCTTGTTACTAGGATGAGTGTTGTTGTTCCCATAATTGGATGGAAACGGTCTAGGATTGCTAGAAAAATTACCCCAATAAGCATTGTTGTTGAAGTTGTTTCTAGCAATAAAGTTCACATCTAATTATTCTTGAGCAACCAAAGAATTTAAACGAACATCATGAGGATCAATAGAGGGTTGCTTGGTAAGTAGAGACATAATTAAGTCAACCTTTTCATTTAGGGAGGTAATCTCCCCGACAGAGTTTACCTTCCTACCTTTTGGAGCACGTTCGGTGTGCCATTGGGAATAGTTGGTCATCAACTCATCTAGCATTTTTGTTGCAGAACCAAGTGTAGTTGACATAAAGGTTCCTCCGGCGGCCGAGTCTAACAGGTTCCGCAAGGTAAAGTTCAAGCCTGCATAAAAAGTTTGGATAACTGTAAGGCCCGATATGCGGTACTGTTCCAGACCTAGGTGTTTCCACCCAGATCCGGGGACGAAGCACATATCGGTCCCACCGCGACATATGACACAGCCATATGCCCCGGATTTCCAACATGATATCACAACATTACAGATACAAGGATACAACATCTCATACAATCCGCATACAACTGCCTTAAATACAATACAACAGCGGAAGGTACATGTCTGAGTACAGACCACAAACAAAAGCCTACTGGCAAAGAGAAAAACATCGATCCCATAACCACACGGGTCCAGGCCCTCCGCCGAGATCCGCCTAACTAGTCGTCGTCGAGTCTCCACGTGAAACGTCGATCACCATACCTGTTGTCGATCGAGAACCCTGAAAAGAGTTTGGGGGTAGTATCATGAGTACAGAGGTACTCAGCATCCAACTGTAGTGGTCATCTGACCCAGCAAGGACTTCATCACTCGTCATTCTAGGACAACTAGTAGTTTACGGTAAGGATGTGGTAAGTGGTGAGGTTGTTGCCGCACTAGCATTTATGAAGTGGCTAACGATCTAAAGAGTAAGATAAGAAGCCAATCATTCGATGAGGAATCGCCTCCAACAAGTCTTGCTATCAACTACTTACGCAAGAATAACACCTATCCTATCCTTCTCCTCCTCTTCGCGTCCCGACGAAGAAGAAGCAGTCAAGGCACACACACACGTTGATCAAGTTATATTAAGATTATCTCAATTGTTGTTGTCTATGAACAAGGAGTAGGTCTCAAGTCATCCATAACCGTGGACACGGCTTCTCGAAAAGATTTAACCCTGCAGGGGTGTACCAACTGCCCATTACAAGGCTCCGCACGCATGCCCATCTCTCTCAGTTTCTACCCATCATAGGCAACCATTTTATGATTTAGTTCCAAGAGATCCGAAACGACGGGTCCCTCTAACTAACAACGAACAAATCCGGGTGGCCCCTGGTGAGTCGACATCCATCTCAGGAGCCGGCCGCGCTCTCGATCTGGTCTCAACCGTCTGTCGCAGGTTTGGATAGCCGGTTAATCACACATGGGACACCGGGTTCTCAGCCGGACAAAGTGGGCCAGCAAGGGAACTATGTCCTCACTGGTCCAGATTGGTTTGTAAACAACTGGCGGCCGACCAGCACACACACGGTTTCAAATGGTAAATCAGCTTGGGCCACCACTAGAAATGTTTGAAGCTAGGTAGGTAAGAAAAGGGGACCCCATAAAATCCCACACGCGGTTAGGCACGCTCAGTCTCAAAACCAATACCCGGAACTCGGGTCCTAGGTGACTCGAATGGAACAAAGCGTTGGGGCAGGATAGCCTAGACCTTCCATCCTTCGTCGAATATAGTCAACATTATGATAATCAATATTATCAACAATAATATAATAATGTGATATCCCAACCCAAAGAGTAACAGGGTAACATCGTAGCATCCTAAGCATGCATACTAAGCAGGGGCTGAGCAACGAGCAATAGTAACATAGAAGTACAAGGTTTGCTGGGAGGGGACATGGCTGTATCGGTTTGAAAGAGGCTGTAAACATGTGGTAGGATCAAACATCGAACCTAACCTAGACTAGCATGCAAACCGCTGGTTGAAATAGAATGGATCATAAGTAATGTATAGTCCTTGCCTGTTGATAAGTCGGGTTCCGAAGGTGTAGTTGATCTTAAGCGCGCATCGTCTCCGAAGGTATCCGCGGAAGCACACAAGACGGTAAAAACTTGAAAGCAATCAACGAACAAGCATCTATTACTACGAGGCAAACACAAGCAAGCATCAACAAGAAGGCAACACGAGACATCGCACCTACCGTCGAGAGCGGTTACTAACAGGTTAAGTGGAGTACTCGTCACACACGACGATACCGCACGTTTTACGATGGTTAAAGTTGTTTAGCTACAGAAGGTGAGCAAAGGTTATTAACATGGAAAAGTGCAGAAGCATGGCATAGCACACAAACATGGCAAGAGGTGAAGCATAAATAAACTACCTAATCTAGTCAATTTAAGTGGGGGTTAAAACCTATACATGGCAAACTATTGCGGACCCCACGATAAAAATAGAATTTGGTACTTTTTTGCCCTAAAAAATATTTTATTATTTTTATTAGCAAGAAAGAACAGCACAAACACAATCTACATGCAATTCTAGTCAAGTTACATATAAAGAACATTGTAATCGGAGCAACGGTTAAAAAGTTATTGCAGTTACAGTTTACAGTCGCAGGCAGTTGTAATTAGCAGGTAAACAATAAGTAAAGAAAGTCAAACATGACAACAAATAACATTTTAATAATCTACGCGCAAAACGGAGCAACTTTCATGTAGAAAGCGTCTCCATCGGAGCTACCGGTGAAAAGTTATAGCTACCGCAAAAAAACTAATACAATCTGCCTAAATAATAAAAAAAACTAGCACAAAAAAACTAAATGGGCCGAAATCTACTGCTCAAAAGATAAAAAAACAAAACAAAACAAATAAAAAAAGGGCTGGGGCGCTCACCACTATGGGCCTCGGCCCGTCTTGAGGAGACTGGCCTGGGAGGGGCGGCTGGGCTAGCGCCTGGCAGGCCGGCCCACTTGGCCGGTCCACGCACGGGCAAGCGAGTGGGCGACTGGATCGGGAGGCCTCCCGTTCCCGACCTCGGAACGCCGCGGCGCCAGACCTGGCGGTTCCCGACGGCGTGCAATGAAGGGGAGGCGCGGCGAGGGGGGTCCGGCGGCTGGAGGAGGGCCGCAGGCGAGGCGTGCTAGGGGCGGCGGCCGGACCTGGTGACGGGGAAGGGCGGAGGCGTTCGGCGGCGGAGCTCGGAGTGCCAGTGGCCATGGCGCGCGGCGGCTGTGCTCGGGCGGCGCGGGCGAGGTTGAAGGAAGGGCGCGGGGACGGCTGGGTCGGCGGATCCGACGAGCTACGAGGCGCAAGGGCAGTCACGGCGAGGTCCAACACGGCGCGACGGCGAGCTTCATCTTGAGGCGTCCATGGCGCAAGCATACGAGAGGGAGAGAGAGTTAGAGACCAGGGGAAGGAGGAAGGAGAAGGAGAACGGGGGGGAGAAGGGAGGCGACCTGCGGGGGCGCGGCTCCGGCTAGCCGGCGGCGGCGGCTGCTAGAAGCCGGCGGGAGCGGCGGCGGGGTGCTGCGCTTCCACGGGCAGGGGAGGAGGGAGCGAGAGGAGCCAGGCGTTGACGTGGCGCGATCTGGAGCGTCTGATCTGGATCCGACGGTCCGGATCGAACCACTGGATCTGGACGAAAATGGGGGAAAAACTAGGGGTGTGGCTGCAAATTTGTGCTAGGGAAACCCTAGAAAGGGGTGGGATTGTGGTGGTCTTTATATAGCCCCGGTGGCTGGCAGTTTGCAAAAACACCACCGGTTTTTCTCTCGCGCGCGCGGTGCTCACGTTTCTGACCGCCGGGGGTCCGCAGGACCTCCGATTCGGGTAAAACTTCGAACTGCGCGATCAGCGCGTCGAGACGGTGGCGTTCACCTCGCGCTGGAACCGTTCCGAGAACACTTTTCGGCGCGCTATAAAAATATCCCGTTTAATTATTAAACGGGGTTTTCATTCTGTTGGTTGCGGCTGTCCCGTGCGGTTTTCGTGACGGTGATCGGGTGAAACCCGGTGTCGCAAAGGTCGAGTGTCAGGTTAGCAAGGGTCGGTCTCCGTCCGGTACGAGATAAGAGGGGTAAAAATAATCGTCGATCGATAAATCGGGGATGCAAACACCACAAACAAATCAGACAATCAAACAATTCACACCGAAAACGGAATTTTTAATTTTTGTGAAAACTGGGCTGTTACAATACAACACCACCAACAATGGATCTCGTCCCGAGATCCAGGACGATCCGGGGGAGAGGGGGAAGGGGGAAAGAAAAGAGAGTTGACGATCTTCAACACCACCAACAAGGGACTCTGCTCCATGTCGATGTCGAACTTCCGTCGAGATAAATTTCCGCAGGGATACGACATCGTTGAAAATACGAAGTCATCAGTGTCAAGAGGAGGAACGACTACGATAACCGGATCAAAGGATAGTGTTTTTGACGCAAATCATGAAAACACTAAGCAAAAGGATGGATGGCAACGGCTGACCAAGATGCAAACTAGAGTTGGAAGAACTAAAGGTACTACAGGATTTCCCACCTGAGCTCGGAATCGGGACAATACGCTGCAAGCAAGGCATTGTAACGATTCCGAAACTCCACACACTCGAGATCCTAGAGTTTGAAGGGGGTAAGATAAGATTAAAACACTTACGTCACTTGTCCTGACCAGAGCAAGGGTAAGAAGTAAAAAGAATACTACTCTCCGATAACTAACTTAGTAGCTACAAAATAGTTTTTGTCTAGACTCGACTTCGGCCAGAGAAGGGATCCTACGGTCGGTAAGGCTCTGATACCAAGTTGTAAGGCCCGATATGCGGTACTGTTCCAGACCTAGGTGTTTCCACCCAGATCCGGGGACGAAGCACATATCGGTCCCACCGTGACATATGACGCAACCATATGCCCCGGATTTCCAACATGATATCACAACATTACAGATACAAGGATACAACATCTAATACAATCGGCATACAACTGCCTTAAATACAATACAACAGCGGAAGGTACATGTCTGAGTACAAACTACAAACAAAAGCCTACTAGCAAAGAGAAAAACATCGATCCCATAACCACACGGGTCCAGGCCCTCCGCCGGGATCCGCCTAACTAGTCGTCGTCGAGTCTCCACGTGAAACAACGATCACCATACCTGTTGTCGATCGAGAACCCTGAAAAGAGTTTGGGGGTAGTATCATGAGTACAGAGGTACTCAGCATCCAACTGTAGTGGTCATCTGACCCAGCAAGGACTTCATCACTCGTCATTCTAGGACAACTAGTAGTTTACGGTAAGGATGTGGTAAGTGGTGAGGTTGCTGCCGCACTAGCATTTATGAAGTGGCTAACGATCTAAAGAGTAAGATAAGAAGCCAAGCATTCGATGAGGAATCGCCTCCAACAAGTCTTGCTATCAACTACTTACGCAAGAATAACACCTATCCTATCCTTGTCCTCCTCTTCGCGTCCCGACGAAGAAGAAGCAGTCAAGGCACACACACACGTTGATCAAGTTATATTAAGATTATCTCAATTGTTGTTGTCTATGAACAAGGAGTAGGTCTCAAGTCATCCATAACCGTGGACACGGCTTCTCGAAAAGATTTAACCCTGCAGGGGTGTACCAACTGCCCAGTACAAGGCTCCGCACGCATGCCCATCTCTCTCAGTTTCTACCCATCATAGGCAACCATTTTATGATTTAGTTCCAAGAGATCCGAAACGACAGGTCCCTCTAACTAACAACGAACAAATCCGGGTGGCCCCTGGTGAGTCGACATCCATCTCAGGAGCCGGCCGCGCTCTCGATCTGGTCTCAACCGTCTGTCGCAGGTTTGGATAGACGGTTAATCACACATGGGACACCGGGTTCTCAGCCGAACAAAGTGGGCCAGCAAGGGAACTATGTCCTCACTGGTCCAGATTGGTTTGTAAACAACTGGCGGCCGACCAGCACACACACGGTTTCAAATGGTAAATCAGCTTGGGCCACCACTAGAAATGTTTGAAGCTAGGTAGGTAAGAAAAGGGGACCCCATAAAATCCCACACGCGGTTAGGCACGCTCAGTCTCAAAACCAATACCCGGAACTCGGGTCCTAGGTGACTCGAATGGAACAAAGCGTTCGGGCAGGATAGCCTAGACCTTCCATCCTTCGTCGAATATAGTCAACATTATAATAATCAATATCATCAACAACAATATAATAATGTGATATCCCAACCCAAAGAGTAACAGGGTAACATCGTAGCATCCTAATCATGCATACTAAGCAGGGGCTGAGCAACGAGCAATAGTAACATAGCAGTACAAGGTTTGCTGGGAGGGGACATGGCTGTATCGGTTTGAAAGAGGCTGTAAACATGTGGTAGGATCAAACATCGAACCTAACCTAGACTAGCATCCAAACCGCTGGTTGAAATAGAATGGATCATAAGTAATGTATAGTCCTTGCCTGTTGATAAGTCGGGTTCCGAAGGTGTAGTTGATCGCAAGCTCGCATCATCTCCGAAGGTATCCGCGGAAGCACACAAGATGGTAAACACTTGAAAGCAATCAAGGAACAAGCATCTATTACTACGAGGCAAACACAAGCAAGCATCAAACAGAAGGCAACACGAGACATCGCACCTACCGTCGAGAGCGGTTACTAACAGGTTAAGTGGAGTACTCGTCACACACGACGATACCGCACGTTTTACGATGGTTAAAGTTGTTTAGCTACAGAAGGTGAGCAAAGGTTATTAACATGGAAAAGCGCAGAAGCATGGCATAGAACACAAACATGGCAAGAGGTGAAGCATAAATAAACTACCTAATCTAGTCAATTTAAGTGGGGGTTAAAACCTATACATGGCAAACTATTGCGGACCCCACGATAAAAATGGAATTTGGTACTTTTTTGCCCTAAAAAATATTTTATTATTTTTATTAGCAAGAAAGAACAGCACAAACACAACCTACATGCAATTCTAGTCAAGTTACATATAAAGAACATTGTAATCGGAGCAACGGTTAAAAAGTTATTGCAGTTACCGTTTAGAGTCGCAGGCAGTTGTAATTAGCAGGTAAACAATAAGTAAAGAAAGTCAAACATGACAACAAATAACATTTTAATAATCTACGCGCAAAACGGAGAAACTTTCATGTAGAAAGCGTCTCCATCGGAGCTACCGGTGAAAAGTTATAGCTACCGCAAAAAAACTAATACAATCTGCCTAAATAATAAAAAAAACTAGCAGCAAAAAAAACTAAATGGGCCGAAATCTACTGCTCAACAGAGAAAAAAACAAAACAAAACAAATAAAAAAAGGGCTGGGGCGCTCACCACTATGGGCCTCGGCCCGTCTTGAGGAGACTGGCCTGGGAGGGGCGGCTGGGCTAGCGCCTGGCAGGCCGGCCCACTTGGCCGGTCCACGCACGGGCAAGCGAGTGGGCGACTGGATCGGGAGGCCTCCCGTTCCCGACCTCGGAACGCCGCGGCGCCAGACCTGGCGGTTCCCGACGGCGTGCAATGAAGGGGAGGCGCGGCGAGGGGGGTCCGACGGCTGGAGGAGGGCCGCAGGCGAGGCGTGCTAGGGGCGGCGGCCGGACCTGGTGACGGGGAAGGGCGGAGGCGTTCGGCGGCGGAGCTCGGAGTGCCAGTGGCCATGGCGCGCGGCGGCTGTGCTCGGGCGGCGCGGGCGAGGTTGAAGGAAGGGCGCGGGGACGGCTGGGTCGGCGGATCCGACGAGCTACGAGGCGCAAGGGCAGTCACGGCGAGGTCCAACACGGCGCGACGGCGAGCTTCATCTTGAGGCGTCCATGGCGCAAGCATACGAGAGGGAGAGAGAGTTAGAGACCAGGGGAAGCAGGAAGGAGAAGGAGAACGGGGGGGGAGAAGGGAGGCGACCTGCGGGGGCGCGGCTTCGGCTAGACGGCGGCGGCGGCTGCTAGAAGCCGGCGGGAGCGGCGGCGGGGTGCTGCGCTTCCACGGGCAGGGGAGGAGGGAGCGAGAGGAGCCAGGCGCTGACGTGGCGCGATCTGGAGCGTCTGATCTGGATCCGACGGTCCGGATCGAACCACTGGATCTGGACGAAAATGGGGGAAAAACTAGGGGTGTGGCTGCAAATTTGTGCTAGGGAAACCCTAGAAAGGGGTAGGATTGTGGTGGTCTTTATATAGCCCCGGTGGCTGGCAGTTTGCAAAAACACCACCGGTTTTTCTCTCGCGCGCGCGGTGATCACGTTTCTGACCGCCGGGCGTCCGCAGCACCTCCGATTCGGGTAAAACTTCGAACTGCGCGATCAGCGCGTCGAGACGGTGGCGTTCACCTCGCGCTGGAACCGTTCCGAGAACACTTTCCGGCGCGCTATAAAAATATCCCGTTTAATTATTAAACGGGGTTTTCATTCCGTTGGTTGCGGCTGTCCCGTGCGGTTTTCGTGACGGTGATCGGGTGAAACCCGGTGTCGCAAAGGTCGAGTGTCAGGGTAGCAAGGGTCGGTCTCCGTCCGGTACGATATAAGAGGGGTAAAAATAATCGCCGATCGATAAATCGGGGATGCAAACACCACAAACAAATCAGATAATCAAACAATTCACACCGAAAACGGAATTTTTAATTTTTGTGAAAACTGGGCTGTTACAATACAACACCACCAACAATGGATCTCGTCCCGAGATCCGGGATGATCCGGGGGAGAGGGGGAAGGGGGAAAGAAAAGAGAGTTGACGATCTTCAACACCTCCAACAAGGGACTCTGCTCCATGTCGACGTCGAACTTCCGTCGAGATAAATTTCCGCAGGGATACGACATCGTCGAAAATACGAAGTCATCAGTGTCAAGAGGAGGAACGACTACGATAACCGGATCAAAGGATAGTGTTTTCGACGCAAATCATGAAAACACTGAGCAAAAGGATGGATGGCAACGGCTGACCAAGATGCAAACTAGAGTTGGAAGAACTAAAGGTACTTCAGGATTTCCCACCTGAGCTCGGAATCGGGACAATACGCTGCAAGCAAGGCATTGTAACGATTCCGAAACTCCACACACTCGAGATCCTAGAGTTTGAAGGGGGTAAGATAAGATTAAAACACTTACGTCACTTGTCCTGACCAGAGCAAGGGTAAGAAGTAAAAAGAATCCTACTCTCTGATAACTAACTTAGTAGCTACAAAATAGTTTTTGTCTAGACTCGACTTCGGCCAGAGAAGGGATCCTACGGTCGGTAAGGCTCTGATACCAAGTTGTAAGGCCCGATATGCGGTACTGTTCCAGACCTAGGTGTTTCCACCCAGATCCGGGGACGAAGCACATATCGGTCCCACCGCGATATATGACGAAGTCATATGCCCCGGATTTCCAACATGATATCACAACATTACAGATACAAGGATACAACATCTCATACAATCGACATACAACTGCCTTAAATACAATACATCAGCGGAAGGTATATGTCTGAGTACAGACTACGATCAAATGCCTACCGGCAAAAAGAAAAACATCGATCCCATAACCACACGGGTCCAGGCCCTCCGCCGGGATCCGCCTAACTAGTCGTCGTCGAGTCTCCACGTGAAACAACGATCACCATACCTGTTGTCGATCGAGAACCCTGAAAAGAGTTTGGGGGTAGTATCATGAGTACAGAGGTACTCAGCATCCAACTGTAGTGGTCATCTGACCCAGCAAGGACTTCATCACTCGTCATTCTAGGACAACTAGTAGTTTACGGTAAGGATGTGGTAAGTGGTGAGGTTGCTGCCGCACTAGCATTTATGAAGTGGCTAACGATCTAAAGAGTAAGATAAGAAGCCAAGCATTCGATGAGGAATCGCCTCCAACAAGTCTTGCTATCAACTACTTACGCAAGAATAACACCTATCCTATCCTTGTCCTCCTCTTCGCGTCCCGACGAAGAAGAAGCAGTCAAGGCACACACACACGTTGATCAAGTTATATTAAGATTATCTCAATTGTTGTTGTCTATGAACAAGGAGTAGGTCTCAAGTCATCCATAACCGTGGACACGGCTTCTCGAAAAGATTTAACCCTGCAGGGGTGTACCAACTGCCCATTACAAGGCTCCGCACGCATGCCCATCTCTCTCAGTTTCTACCCATCATAGGCAACCATTTTATGATTTAGTTCCAAGAGATCCGAAACGACAGGTCCCTCTAACTAACAACGAACAAATTCGGGTGGCCCCTGGTGAGTCGACATCCATCTCAGGAGCCGGCCGCGCTCTCGATCTGGTCTCAACCGTCTGTCGCAGGTTTGGATAGCCGGTTAATCACACATGGGACACCGGGTTCTCAGCCGGACAAAGTGGGCCAACAAGGGAACTATGTCCTCACTGGTCCAGATTGGTTTGTAAACAACTGGCGGCCGACCAGCACACACACGGTTTCAAATGGTAAATCAGCTTGGGCCACCACTAGAAATGTTTGAAGCTAGGTAGGTAAGAAAAGGGGACCCCATAAAATCCCACACGCGGTTAGGCACGCTCAGTCTCAAAACCAATACCCGGAACTCGGGTCCTAGGTGACTCGAATGGAACAAAGCGTTGGGGCAGGATAGCCTAGACCTTCCATCCTTCGTCGAATATAGTCAACATTATAATAATCAATATCATCAACAACAATATAATAATGTGATATCCCAACCCAAAGAGTAACAGGGTAACATCGTAGCATCCTAAGCATGCATACTAAGCAGGGGCTGAGCAACGAGCAATAGTAACATAGCAGTACAAGGTTTGCTGGGAGGGGACATGGCTGTATCGGTTTGAAAGAGGCTGTAAACATGTGGTAGGATCAAACATCGAACCTAACCTAGACTAGCATCCAAACCGCTTGTTGAAATAGAATGGATCATAAGTAATGTATAGTCCTTGCCTGTTGATAAGTCGGCTTCCGAAGGTGTAGTTGACCGCAAGCTCGCATCGTCTCCGAAGGTATCCGCGGAAGCACACAAGACGGTAAACACTGGAAAGCAATCGACGAACAAGCATCTATTACTACGAGGCAAACACGAGCAAGCATCAACAAGAAGGCAACACGAGACACCGCACCTAACAGGTTAAGTGGAGTACTCGTCACACACGACGATACCGCACGTTTTAAGATGGTTAAAGTTGTTTAGCTACAGAAGGTGAGAAAAGGTTATTAACATGGAAAAGCACAGAAGCATGGCATAGCACACAAACATGGCAAGAGGTGAAGCATAAATAAACTACCTAAGCTAGTCAATTTAAGTGGGGGTTAAAACCTATACATGGCAAACTATTGCGGACCCCACGATAAAAATGGAATTTGGTACTGTTTTTCCCTAAACAATATTTTATTATTTTTATTAGCAAGCAAGAACAGCAAAAACACAATCTACATGCAATTCAAGTCAAGTTACATATAAAGAACATTTTAATCGGAGCAACGGTTAAAAAGTTATTGCACTTACAGTTTATAGTGGCAGGCAGTTGTAATGAGCAGGTAAACAACAAGTAAAAAAAGTCAAACATGGCAACAAACAACATTTTAATAATCTACACGCAAAACGGAGCAACTTTCATGTAGAAAGCGTCTCCATCGGAGCTACCCGTGAAAAGTTATAGCTACCGCAAAAAAACTAATACAATCTGCCTAAATAATAATAAAAAACTAGCAGCAAAAAAAACTAAATGGGCCGAAATCTACTGGCCCAACAGATAAAAAAAAACAAAAAAAATAAAAAAGGGTTGGGGCGCTCACCACTATGGGCCTCGGCCCGTCTGGAGGAGACTGGCCTGGGAGGGGCGGATGGGCTGGCGCCTGGCAGACGGGCCCACTTGGCCGGTCCACGCACGTGCGAGCGAGCGGGCGACTGGATCGGGAGGCCTCCCATTCCCGACCTCGGAACGCCGCGGCGCCGAACCTGGCGGTTCCCTCCAGCGAGCAATGACGGGGAGGCATGGCGAGGGGGTCCGACGGCTGGAGGAGGGCCGCAGGCGAGGCGTGCTAGGGGCGGCGGCCGGACCTGGTGACGGGGAAGGGCGGAGACGTTCGGCGGCGGAGCTCGGAGTGCCTGTGGCCATGGCGCGCGGCAGCTATGCTCGGGCGGCGCGGGCGAGTTTGAAGGAAGGGCGCGGGGATGGCTGGGTCGGCGGATCCGACGAGCTACGAGGCGCAAGGGCAGTCACGGCGAGGTCCAACACGGCGCGGCGGCGAGCTTCATCTTGAGGCGTCCATGGCGCAAGCATACGAGAGGGAGAGAGAGTTAGAGACCAGGGGAAAGAGGAAGGAGAAGGAGATCGAGGGGGGGGAGAAGGGAGGCGACCTGCAGGGGCGCGGCTCCGGCTAGCCGGGGGCGGCGGCTGCTGGACGCCGGCGGGAGCGGCGGTGGGGTGCTGCGCTTCCACGGGCAGGGGAGGAGGGAGCGAGAGGAGCCAGGCGCTGACGTGGCACGATCTGGAGCGTCTGATCTGGATCCGACGGTCCGGATCGAACCACTGGATCTGGACGAAAATGGGGGAAAAACTGGGGGTGTGGCTGCAAATTTGTGCTTGGGAAACCCTAGAAAGGGTTGGGATTGTGGTGGTCTTTATATAGCCCCGGTGGCTGGCAGTTTGCAAAAACATCACCGGTTTTTCTCTCGCGCGCGCGGTGCTCACGTTTCTGACCGCCGGGGGTCCGCGGGACCTCCGATTCGGGTAAAAATTCGAACTGCGCGATCAGCGCGTCGATCCAGTGGCGTTCACCTCGCGCTGGAACCGTTCCGAAAACACTTTCCGGCGCTCTATAAAAATATCCCGTTTAATTATTAAACGGGGTTTTCGTTCCGTTGGCTGCGGCTGGTCCCATGCGGTTTTCGCGACGGTGATCGGGTGAAATCCGGTGTCGCAAAGGTCGAGTGTCAGGGTGGCAAGGGTCGTCTCCGTCCGGTACGAGATAAGATGGGGGGAAAATAATCGCCGATCGATAAATCGGGGATGCAAACACCGCAAACAAATCAGACAATCAAACAATTCACACCGAAAACAAAAATTTTAATTTTTGTGAAAACTGGGCTGTTACAATAACCATCCAAGTAGTCAAACCATGTGTAGGAAATTTCTTAACAAGAGATTTCATTCGTTCCCAAGCTTGGGCAACGTGTTCATTATCCAATTGCTTAAAATTCATAATGTTGCTCCTCAATTGGATAATTTTAGAAGGTGGGTAGTACTTCCCAATAAAAGCATCTTTGCACTTATCCGAAGAATCTATGCTATTCCTAGGCAAAGATCGAAACAAGATTTTAGCTTCTCCCCTCAAAGAGAACGGAAAAAATCTTGAGCTTAACAACATCACCTTCTACTTCTTTATACTTTTGCATATCACATAGCTCAACAAAATTATTCAAGTGTAAAGCAGCAGCATCTCCAGCACCAGAGAATTAATCTCTCATAACAAGGTTTAGCAAAGCAGGTGTGGCAATAGGAGTGAAGATAAAGTCTTTGTTGTTGTGACTAGTGAAGACACACAACTTGGTGTTTTTAGTGGAACCCATAGCAGCAAGTGTGGCAGTTTTTTTTGTGATTTTCGATATAGGACACAAATATAAAAACTGAAAGGTAAACTAACAAGACTAAAAAGCAAAGATAAAAGGTAGTGTGCAACACCCCTATCTTAGCACTCGGAGTCCCTGGCAACGGCGCCAGAAATTTGCTTGCTACTCTCTCCTCGTTGGTTACCCCAAGTGGAAGGTTCAGATGTAGCGTAGCGTAATTTCCCTCGGTGAAGATACCAATGTTTGTTTCCAGTAGGACTCCGATAATGACAAGTAGGTGGTTTGGCAAGTGATGCGCCGTCTGAAAATAATCACTTTCTTCTCATGGACGTGCACACGACACAAATAACTTTGCTCCCAACGAGTATAGAGAGGTTTTCAATCTCTCCGGACTTGCTGTTCACAAAGGGTTAAACGCAAGAGATAAAAGGTAAAGGTGATAGAAGCTAGAAAGTAAAAGCAGGAAAATAAAAGAGTGGGTAAACAGTGATGAGAATATGGACCTGGGTCCCGTGATGTTCACTAGTGATGTCTCTCTCCCAAAAGACGATAAAACTGCTATGCGAGGTAAACAAATCACAGCCGGGAAATTAACAGGATTAAAACACAGCGCAATGCTAAATATGCTACAAAGAAAGGACGAGGCTCAAAAGTATGGGAGGTACGCCAAAATAAGTAGACCGAAATCCAACTGCATGTACTACTAATCATCCACCTTGAGATATCTATCCAGAACATCTCGCTCATATTAAGTTGCGAGCCCCACCCAAAGTGTAAACCCAAAGCAACAGACAACTGCATTAAAAAGCACTTTGCGTAAAGTAAACAATCCTTGCAACCACGGTTACAAGCACCGTTATTTCCCCTCTTGTGGCAACAACACATCGCCTAGACTCATGTTTCTATCACTCAAGAGTGTCATCAGGGGGCATGAACCCACATTGGAGCATAACGTTCCCTCTTGGAGTCACTACCTACTACTTGGCAAAAGCAATAAACAGCAACGGAGAACATGCAAGAATTACTTAGGAACAAAAATATTAAACATAACAACCAATTATATTACTCAATCACAAACTGAACATAGTCTCATAATCCATCATATCCCAGCAAACTTAGCATAGCAACAGAAGAAAATTACATATGTGCCTCGATCATGTAGGGCAGCTCACGGGGTCTAAACCATGAAGAATAAAGAGGGGAGGAGAACATCACATAGCTACTGATCACGGACCCATGGTCCAAGGTAGACTACTCATGGATCATCCGGGAAGCGTCCATGGTGGAGGGGAAGCTCCTGGAGGTCAATCCTCCCTCCGGCAGGGTGCTGAGAAGAGGTCTGCTTGCGCCCCGATCTTGAAAGGGCGGCGGCGGCGGGACAGAGGCGAGATCACTAAAAAGGGTTCTCTCTCCGGAAGTTTCACGTCACGGAGAATATATAGGCGAAGGGGGCAGCCAGGGGGTCACCAGGTGTCCAGGCGCCCCCTGGCGCGGCCAAGCCCTAGGTCGCGCCACCAGGGCGCTTGGACCCCTGGTGGTGGCCCTCTGGCCCCACCCAGGTGATTCTGGAAGCTTCCGATGCGATGATTTTTTTATCTGAATTTTCCCGAATTTTTTGAGCACTTTTAATATGGGGGAAACCTGAAATAGAAAAATAGCAGAAAATAGGAACTGACACTGTGGTGCACTGACTTAATAAGTTGGTCCAAATATGATCAAAATTGTATGAAAGTGTATCTAGATCATAGAAATATCACACAAAACATGCATGGAGCAAGCAAAAATTATAGATACTTTTGGGAGATATTAGCAGTCTTCAAAATAAAATACCATTCCATCTGTGAGCTTCATGATGGCGTGCCTAACTTCTGGATAAATATTCGATTCCTCCGAAGGAGTACTCAATGGAATCAAAGAGTTTCACAAGATGTAGAACCAAGTTTTGGAAATGTAAATCAAGTGCTTTGGGTGAATGTTTTCAGGAATGTAATCTGCGGTGATTTCAGTGTCAAGCAAAGATGCAAATTGAGCTTCGGTTACATCAGGTTCCATGTGAATTTTCTCAAGCTCTCCAGTGTGCCTTGGAATGTTTACAATTTCCATGAATTCTTCTAAAGACATTTTGAAGATTTTTCCTTGTATCATCCATTCGAGAATCCATGAACTAGGCACATTGGCATCGCCGAAAACATGGAGTGCGGCATAGAATTTCTTAATGAGCTCAGAATTGAAGGGAGTGCTCAAGGCAAATAACCTGGTCAAATTCTGAGACTCAATGGTTTCGGCGATGCTCTGGAAGCAAGTTGCAGTTGATAAGCTTCGCAGATCAAGATAGCGGTGGTGGAACAGCACACCCTTCTGGCAGTAGACTTTGGTGTACAAGACTTGTTGCTCTGCTGTCCAAAAGCGAAGATCGTCTATAGTGCGGGGCGAAGCATATAGACTGGTTCTGAAGAATATGTGCTTCGTCTGATGATGTGCAAGACTGAATTCCAGTCCATGGTGCAACGAACAACCAGCACCCTTCAAAATTGGAAATTTTTCTCTTGGATAATTTGAGTCAAGTTGGGTGTCCTGGCTGGGACGGCAGTGAGTGCGAGGCCTTTGATGGCGAGCAGATGGAGCAATTTGAGAAGGGTCAGCAGCCTGAGCAACTGTTAGAGCCAATTGTTGTGAAGGATTTATAATTTCAACTTGGTCATCGTCTTCACGGGCCTCTGGCTGGGAAACATTTTCTTCAGATTCTTGAACTGATCTTGCGAGAGAAAAATCACGAGAGTCGCGAGTCCTTGAGCTAGATTGGTTGGAGTGATGAGATGCATTGGCTTCCGGGTGAGGGGGGTTATGTGGAGCTTGGGAGCGAGGCACATCAGCAGCTAGGGAGCGAGTCACATCAGCGGCTGGTGGGGTGGAAACTCTTTGAGGCACGGGGGAGGGAGCATGAGAGTGCAATATATCGACCAGAGGGGGGGTGAATGGGAGATTTTCAATTTTTCTACCAGATTTTGATTTTCTTCAGGACTGAAGCCATCATGAAGCTGAAGAAGTAACCAAAATCATGAAGAAATAAAACTTCACAGGATGTAATCATCAGGGCAGCTCATCATAATGCAACAGAAATAAATCAATTCAGATAAGCAGAAGTGTTTCAGATGCATAGTATGAAGACTAATAGCAGAGGGAGAGCTGAAGCACAAGAAGTCAACATAGATACTGAAGACATAATACTGAGGCTTAAGAGATTGAGGAGATATCACCAGAAATTGAAGACAATGGTTTGGTAGACCAGTTCAAGTTGCTGTGACAACTCTACGTCTGGTTGGAGAGGCTGAGATTCAACTCAGAAGACATAGTCTTCACCTTGTTCTCCTTGAACTAAAGTCCTCAGACTCCGTCCAATAACTCAGGTGAGTCTTCAAGGTAGACTCCCGAAACCTTTACAGACTCAGTCACTCCGGGAAGTCACAATTGCATCTTGACTTCCTCAGACTGAAGACTTCTACAATGGCTGGAAGATCACAGTCTTCAAGAGTAAAAAGCTTCGGATCACTCAAACCGACTTCCTCAGAAATGCTCAACTACTCAGGCTGGTGGTTTTCCTCACATAGGTTCTTCAGTTTCCTCAGAGGTGGGTTGCTCTCAAATGACAAGTGTCAGTTTTTCTCTCGGAGCTGCCAACCCACAAATGGGGCTGGGGGTGGCTATTTATAGCCGCGGAGCAACCCGAGGCGAAAGGACATAAATGCCCATGCATGCAATTACTCTCATGCCCTCGGAAATGACCGTTGCTAGACAAGTTCTAGCCTCTCACCACGCAACACGTGGCACGGTCAAAGTATTCTCTCCAGACTCCTCAACCGAAGTTAGTTACCTCAGTGTCCTGAAGAACAACATCTCAGACACATGAGGACTGAACTTCTACTGCAGGAGATCTCCCTCTCTTCAGGAGAACTGCACTCGCAGTCTCCAGACTCCTCAACCGAAGACAAATTCCTCAATGTCCTGAAGAACAACGTCTCAGACACCCGAGGAACTGAACTTCTACTGCAGGAGATTTCTCTCTCTTCAGGAGAACTGCACTCGCAGTCTCCAAACTCCTCAACCGAAGACAGATTCCTCAGTGTCCTGAAGAACAACGTCTCAGACACCGGAGGAACTGAACTTCTACTGCAGGAGATTTTCTCAGGGTTTTTCTTCAGGATTCCTAACTGAGCACTTCCTCAGACCTTCGGAACTCGTTGTCTTCAACCCCTCCAACAGTGCGGTGTTTTCCTATGACTCAAGAAGTATAAAAAGTCTTAGCGAAGACTACGCTTGAACTTCGTCTTCTGCGCGAACTTCCTCAGGATCGTCTTCAGCTTCAGCTTCAACCGAACGCTTCAGGATCCTACTTCCTCAGGATTTCGCGCAACTTCATTCTTCAGGAAACACACCGATTTCTCCAATGTTCCTCAACATTTTGGGGGGGTCGACATTGGTGGTTAAACACCTCATCAGGGACTGTTCTCCTGTGTATACTCACAAACACATCAGTCCCTTAACCGTTTTGTCATCAAACTCCAAAACCTCAAGGGGAGGGCACTTGATGCACTTACAATCTCCCCCTTTTTGGTGATTTGATGACAATCAGGTTAAGCTTCAACGGGGATAAAATTATGAGTTTGAAGAGGAAAAAAAACTTTGAAGAACATTTTTAACATTAAGCTGAATATAGTGAAGCTCCCCCTGAGGATATGCATATAAGTTGAAGAATGTTTAATATCTAAAATATTTTGAGGTATATGAGGAGCTCCCCCTATATCCAGGCATTTTTTTAGCAGTGCATGTTATGAAGTGTTTGAGGAATTAAACAACGCACTGATAGAGATGTTTGCAGAGATAATCACATGCATATATGATAAACGTGAGGAAATAGCATCAGGTAACTGAGGAATAGTATCAGGCAAACACCAAAATTACAGCTTACAACTCGTTACAAAAAAAATCTGAAGAACGAGAGTTGTAACTGAAGAACCCCATAACTAAAACCCGCTTGAAGACTAACAGATTTCTCCCCCTTTGTCATAAAATGAACAAAAAGGGAAAACTGAAGCTAACGCCCCTTAGAAGATGCTTCAAGGCTGAGGTGAGTCACGCCTGAGGCAGTCCGTTGCAGTGTGAGGGCAGGCAGCAGTGTCTTCAGCTTCTTCAGCAGTCATCTCCTGGTTTGAGAAATAAGAGTCCATGGCCGGAGGAGGAGTCGTGCAGCGTATGAATTGCCTCGGGGGTTTGATCGCCGGAATCGGAGGCTTTTGAAGATCCAATTGTGCGATGTCTTCAGGGGTGAGTACTTCTTTCATCAAGGCATCAAGATGTTGATATGTATGATGAGTATATTGATGCACTTTCTTCACTGAAGAATGCGTCTGAGCCATATTGCTGAGAATTTCAGAAAACTGACGCTTCACCCAATCATGATTACGATCAACTTTCTGAAGAAGACTAATCAGAAGCTTTCGGTCAGTCATCACTCGAGCCTGAGTTGTATCCTCAGTTGAGGCATGAGTTCTTGTTTCATCAGTTGTGCGAGACTGAGGATGACGAATATTTCCACCGAGGGAATTGGTCGGGAGAACTTCTTCATAGAAGATGCCTTTGCCTTTTTCATTTTTGGCAATTGTATGCTGAAGCACTTCGACAGGCGGCAGATAGGTCCTGTGATTCGGGTGATCAGGTTGATACTCAATTCTTGTTACGGCGCGGATGAGCTTCATGATCCATGGCGCGTATGGCTTCAGGATGTGTGGGTTCTGTGTAGCATCAACAAGAGTTCTGAAGAAGAAGTCAGGAATGTTGATCGGCCTAGACATGCAGAGGTTGTGAAGTATGTTCTTCATGACGCCAACTACTTCTTCAGCTGAGGATTCATAGCCTTTAATGGGGCAGAAGGTTTTCGCCAGAATCCGATACAATGTACTCGGCAGATACTGAAGTTCAGAGACTGGAAACTTTGTGCGAGCTGGGGCTTCAGGGGCCAGAGGCGTCATGAGCATGTTCATCAAGTCATCTCGAAGAATTTGAGACCCATAGGAACAGGCCGCAGGGGAAGTGCACTGAGGCAACTCAAGTATATCAATTGCTTCAGGAATAGTGATGGTGTAGTGATGATGCTCAGTCATCCATTCGAGGACCCAGGTGGTGATATCCAGAGGATTTCCTGAAACATACAATGTGGCATAGAACTGAAGCACAAGCTCTTCATTCCAGTGTATGCATTCAGAGCAGAATTGAAGCAGCTGGGCATGATTTAGATCCTGAAGCACATTGTTGAAGCAAGGAAGTGCTTCCATATCGATCAGAGGAATATGCTTGTGTGGAAATATTTTGTTTTGCTTATATAGCACTGAAGCATAGTAATTCTTCTGAGTGGTAGTCCAGAACCTCAGCAGCTTTCGAGGTGGAGCAGAGTGATACGGATTTTGAATCCCCTCTTGAAAGAAACTCATGGCATTGAAGAAATCAGGAGCATCAAAGCTTGGAGTGTCATCAGCTTCAAGGTCACGGAAGAATGGTTGCTTCTGTTTTGGACACAAGGACCGAGCTTGAATTGGGCCTTGAGGTGGTGAAGGCGCTTGAGGCACTTCAATCTGAAGAGAGGCTTGAGGCTGAGGTGGAGGTGCAGCAGATGCTTCAGGCTCCTTGGGGACCTTGGGAAGTCGAGGTGATGTGGCATGTTTATCTTCAGAGCCATCCTTTGAGGTGTCAGCATTTGCGTTGGTACTGTTTTCTGCTTCAGGAGGAGCATGGGTGATGTGCTCAGCTTCAGCTTCAGCGGCGGGTTGGTCAGACTTGGGAGCAGCAGCATGAGTATCAGTGGTAGTATTTGCTGCAGCATCAGTATCAGCAGTAGTGTGGTCTGCAGCATCAGTATCAGCAGCAGAGTGTGTTGGAGCACTGGAGGCTTCGGGGTCATCTGCATCAGACGCTGAGGATGATGCACCAACAGAGGCTTCAGACTGCAGAGAGGTATCAGGAAGCACCTCGGTTACTGTATCAGAGTGAGGCTCAGGGGAGAAGACGGTGTGCGTGGGTGAGTTGGTCAGCCCAAAGTCTTCATCATGAACACGAGGAGTTCCATGATCCATGATGTCGATGTCCATGTCTTCAACTTCAGTGATAACTGGTGGCGGTGGGGAAGGTGGAGTGGGAACAATGGGTGTGGCAGCAGGTGGTGGTGTGAAGACGATTAAGATGCGCTGAGGATTCTGTGGTGGAGTTGACGCAGCAGTAACCAGTATGGTGGTTTCAGCGATTTGTTTTGATGGAGGAGCTGAGGACAGAGGTGTAGCGTCAATTGGTTCATCCACAGTAGCCTTTTTCGCAGTGGGTGGAGTTGAGGGTTGAGCTTCAGCCGTGCGCTTGAGGCTTTTGGCAGAAGCATCCGTGGGTGCTGAGGAAGCAGGCTGGCGAAGTTTCTTCAACTTGGCCATCTGATGTGAGATCCGTTCCTTGGATTTGCCAATATATGTCCGGTTGGCAGCGAACTCAATGTTGAGACGTTGAACTACACATTGATGCTCAACGAACTCCTGAGGAGTAACTGCAGTGATAGGTTTCTTTTTGAAGTCACTGAGGACTTTCTTCAGTTTGGCCTTCAGCTGTTTCTGAAGATCTCGTTGATGAATCTCATTTATGAGGAATTGTTGAACATAGAATTTGATGTCTTTCGGGATGTCCAAATCATCAAGCGGAGTGTCAGGCTTAACAGACCATATATCAATGTATTCCAAGATCTTCTTGGGATCAAGGAGAAGCGGGATTTCTGAACCCGTTGGTTCAGCTTTGCGTCGGGCCGCAGCACGCACGTATTCAATCTTATCAGCTTCAGTGGCGACGAAGCCGGCCAGATCCTCAAATTCATCTTCATCATCAGAAGATTAAGGAGTATGATGGATGGCGCCACGCATAGCAGTTTTCTTTGGTGAAGGGCGAGGGCCCCGTTGAAGAACTGTTTTGGTCTTCAGCTGATGCTGAGGCATTGTGGTTGAGGCCTCAGGAGCACCAGATTCATCAGTGCGTATTCTTGAAGAGGGGGCAGCACCATCTGTTCGTTGACATGAGGAACCAACAACTTGAGGCTTAGTTGAGGTCTTCGAGAAAGGTTTCATGCCCGGAGCCTTTTTGCGGTGCTGAGGCGGAGGTTGTTGTCTGGGTTGAGACTGATCTTGAGGCGGAATTTGTATTGAAGCAGTCATTTCACGGACCAGATTCTTGACCCGGCTGCGAGTGCGTTTGAGGTATAGCTCATATGTCGCTGGAAAGTCTTCAGGAGTGCGCAGTGTGGTTGGATCAGGATCGACTCCAGGAGCTGGTGGAGGTCGAGTCTTGATACCCAAGGTCTTCAGTGGCGGATTGACTGCAAACATTTCCTCATGTTGAGGATTCAGCCATTGGTAGGCCACCCAACGCTTGGCCCATTCCCTTGTGATCTTTTGAACCCGTTTCTTACGTTCATCACTGGTTTCTCGTTCGGGAGTCTTCAGCTTTCCATATAGCTGAGGGGGCAAGTCTTTTGCGGTATCCGTATGCTTGCGCCGAGGAGGCATTTTCTTCAGCAGAGGAGACTGAGGAATTGTACGTTCGAGCTGAGCTGCAAATGAAGTGAGACTATGAGAACCATACGATTCCTCAGCAGACATGTACCTGTGACAGAATTAAGTTGCGAGGGAAGTGGGGTACGGTTATATGCGTTCATGAGGAATAGGCTGAGGAAAACAAAGGAATGATGCATAGGTACAGATCTCAGAAGGCTAGCAGTACAGTTGAGGATGAACTGGCCTGAGGACGCAACAGTACTGAGGAATAATATGCTGAGGAATAAGCCACTGAGGAATAAGCATACCAGACTGAGGCGAATGCTGAGGAACAATGAGTCTTCGTCCCCGGCGACGGCGAACTCCGGCGACGTTAGCGCTCGAGCTTGAGGAGCTCAAGGACGGCGGCGCGAGAGTGAGAGAAACGTTGGGGGGTAAATGACCGAAGGAGGGGGTAGAGGGCTATTTATAGAGGGGTAAAAACTGAGGGGTTGCGAAATTAGTGGACGAGATAGCCCCTGATTGTTGGGATCCTCAGTGGATATCGTGATGGTGGATAATTACGGCGTGCGGTAAAATCGCAAAAAATTGAAGACAGTTGTAACAGAAAATCCGTGATTTGAGGATCTTGAGGACAAAGGCTGAAGACGAAGACAAATGGTCTCAGGCGAATGATGATGACTTAAGGTCTCAGCCTGAGGAATATATAATTTCCGGATGAACGCATATGAGATAGACAGATTAGATAAGTGAGCACAGAGGGATGGGTCCGATCACGTTCACCTAGTTGAAGAAGCAAAAACTGAAGATCAATAACTATAGGTGAACGCTGTTGAGGACAAACACAATAATCATCAGTAATGAAGACTTAGAATCCTGAGGAAGATCAATAACATCAAATCCTGAGGAAGTTGAGGAACACCAAATCCTGAGGTGTTTGGGCGGTGGCACTACCCACCTTATAGGGAATGAGACACCTGATACCATACAATTGTCGTATGGATCTTGAGTCAATTCCACGTTAATTTCTTCACACTTAGCAAGGTAGTTCCTCATGAGTTGAGGAGTACGACGCATCGTGTGTTGTGCATCAGGATTCTTCAATATTGTTTAAGCGTTAGGATGTGTGTCCATTCACTGGACGTTTGAGGAATCTAAGATATTTAGCTCACACCTCACAGTGCTAAATCGCTTCTCATCCAAAGGCTTAGTGAATATATCAGCAAGTTGATCTTCAGTCTTCACGTGGCTGATGACGATATCTTCCTTCAAGACATGATCCCGAAGAAAGTGATACCGTATCTCAATATGCTTCGTCCTCGAGTGTTGTACCGGATTCTGAGAGATCTTGATGGCGCTCTCATTGTCACATAGTAGTGGTACTTTCTTCAGGTTGATGCCGTAGTCCTTCAGGTTTTGCTTCATCCAAAGAAGCTGTGAGCAGCTTGCACCAGCAGCAATGTATTCAGCTTCAGCGGTGGAGAGGGAGACGCAGTTCTGCTTCTTTGATGACCAGCACAAAAGAGAACGTCCGAGGAAATGACATGTTCCTGAGGTAGAATTCCGATCCACTCGATCTCCAGCATAATCTGAGTCTGAGTACCCGACGAGATCCAGCTGTGTGCCTTTTGGATACCATAAGCCTAGCGACGGGGTGTGAGCCAAATATCGAAGAATTCGTTTCACCGCTTGGTGATGCGATTCCTTTGGTGCCGCTTGGAATCGGGCACACATGCAAACGCTCAACATTATATCAGGACTGGATGCACAAGATATAGCAGAGAACATATCATGGAGCGGTATACCTTTTGATCGTAGTCCTTGCCATTTTCATCGGGGCCAAGTTTTCCGTTTGTAGGCATCGGTGTCTTGATGCCCTTGCAGTCTTGCATTCCGAATTTCCTCAAGCACTCCTTGAGATACTTCTCCTGAGAGATGAAGATGCCATTGCGTTGTTGACGAATTTGGAGTCCTAAGAAGAACTTCAGCTCGCCCATCATCGACATCTGATACTGTTCACTCATCAAGAATGCAAATTCTTCACTGTATTTCTTGTTAGTGCATCCAAATATTATGTCATCAACATAAATTTGACATATGAATAATGCATCATCATATCGTTTTGTGAAAAGAGTTGGGTCGAGGGAACCAGATTTGAAGCCCTTGCTGATGAGGAAGTCCCTTAGTGTGTCATACCAAGCCCGAGGGGCTTGCTTCAGTCCATAGAGGGCTTTCTTCAATCTGTACACCATATCAGGCTTCTTGGCGTCTTCAAAACCTGGAGGTTGCGCAACATATACTTCTTCCTCGATATTACCATTGAGGAAGGCACTTTTCACATCCATTTGATATAACTTGATATTATGATGATTAGCGAATGCAAGCATAATGCGAATGGACTCAAGTCTAGCTACAGGAGCGAAGGTTTCACCGAAGTCGATCCCCTCGACTTGAGTATATCCTTGAGCTACGAGACGAGCTTTGTTTCTGATGACTTGTCCATCTTCATCAAGTTTGTTACGGTAGATCCACTTCGTGCCAATGACATTGTGAACTCTAGGATCAGGACGTTTGACTAGTTCCCAAACATCATTCAGTTTAAACTGAAGAAGTTCGTCTTGCATTGCCTGAATCCATTCCGCTTCTCGGAATGCCTCGGTGACTTTGGTGGGCTCTGAAATTGATACAAACGAGAAATGCCCACAAAAGTTAGCTACGCGATTAGCTCTTGTACGAGTGAGAGGACCTGGTAGGTTGATGTCAGCGAGGATTTTGTCCACTTGAACTTCATTTGCCACACGAGGAAGTCGAGGAGGATGATCTTGAGGCGCATCTTCGTCACTGCTGTCAGATTCGTTAGCATCAGTTTCAGGTGCTTCAGGAGCTTCAGGCGTATCAGGTGCCTTAGGATCAGGATCGTCATCAGGATTATTCGCTTCAGGATTTGGGTGTTCTTCAGGAGTAGGAGGTATGTGGATTTCTTCAGAATGATCCACAGGAATGATGTCACCAGCACCCATCTTCTTGATCTGTTCTTCAGGTGGTGCTTCACCTAAATCATGTGGCAGGTGCTCTCTTTGGGAGCCATCAGACTCATCAAAACGCACGTCTACAGTTTCAACAATTTTGTAATGACTAATGTTGAAGACTCTGTAGGTGTGCGAGTTGATACCATAGCCGAGCATGAAACCCTCACATGCTTTGGGTGCAAATTTGGACTCGTGATGAGGATCACGTATCCAGCAAGGTGCACCGAATACTTTGAAGTAACTTACATTGGGTTTCTTACCGACCATTAACTCGTATGATGTTTTATTGAAGAACTTGTGAAGATACACTCGATTGACGATGTGACAGGCAGTGTTGATTGCTTCAGCCCACCACTTGAGTGGAGTATTGTACTCAGCCAGCATCGTGCGAGCCATCTCGATGAGGGTTCGATTCTTCCTCTCAACAACGCCATTTTGCTGAGGAGTGTATGGCGCAGAGAATTCATGAGCAATTCCCAAGTCATCGAGGAATTCTTCCACACCGAAGTTCTTGAACTCAGTGTCGTTGTCGCTTCGAATGTGCTTGATCTTCAGGTTGTAGTTGTTCATGACTCGTAGGGAGAAGCGCTTGAGGATTGCTGGAGTTTCTGACTTATAGAGAAGAAAATGCACCCAAGTGTATCGTGAGAAGTCATCAACAATAACAAGACCATACATGTTACCTCCAAAGCTTGAATACTTTGGAGGACCAAATAGATCCATGTGAAGCAATTCCAGTGGTCTCGTAGTAGTCATGATGGTCTTCGCTGGGTGACTGGCCTTGGTCATCTTTCCAGCTTCGCAGGCACCACAGAGCCGGTCCTTTGAGAATCTGATTTCCTCAATCCCGAGGACATGTTTCTTCAGTACCAGCTTCTGAAGATTTCTCATTCCAGCGTGGCCGAGTCTTCGATGCCATAGCCAGCACTCCGAGGCTCGTGCCAAGAGACATGTAGCAACCTGAGGACCTTCAGAGAAATCTACAATATACAGGTCACCTTTCCTAACCCCACTGAAGACTATGGATTTATCGCTAATCATGAAGACAATACAACCATGTTTTCCGAAGAGAACAGCGAGATCAAGATCACACAACATAGATACAGACATCAAGTTGTATCCAAGAGATTCAACAAGCATGACTTTATCAATATGTTGGTCTCGAGAGATAGCCACTCTGTCGAGACCCAATACCTTACTTTTACCTTTATCAGCGAAGGTGATGGTTTTCTTTGAAGAAGGACTTAGTGATGATTCCATAAGAAGACTTCTGTCACCAGTCATGTGATTTGTGCATCCACTATCCATCACCCATTCAGTCTTTCCCTGCAAATGAATTAGTATCTCATACAGCAAGTTATGAGCCAGTCTCAGTTTGAGGAGTTTAAGATTCCTCAGAATTAATTCCTCAGGATGTTCCTCAGGATTGATTCTAAGAAATCAAACAATATAATTATTCTTCAACTGACTCATTTATTGTTGTCCTGGGCATATGATCTGCAGAAATTGTAATTGCCTCAGGACATGTCCCTACAAGAATGATTAGTTCTTAACCACCCACATCTTTATGGGTGGTTTTGAGGCACATGAGGATTGATGAGGATGGTGAGACCTAATGGGGTGAGAGATGGCAGCATCAGGATAAACAAATGAGTAAGCATTCTTATGAGGAGCTTCCCTGTGAACAAAATGGTTAGGAGATACATGATTATAATCATTTCCTTTCGAGGTATCGTCCTCAGATGATATCCTCAGCTCATTTGCATCTGCATTCACAGGAAGGTTAGTGATGAGGTCCTTTGGCACCCAGATCTGCTTGACTGGAGGACCGTTCCTGCAGTTAGTTCCGATGAATCTGGCAAATACCTCACCATTACCATTCTTAAACAGTTTATAGTTTGAGTCAAATGACTCAGTCATCACGTCTGAAGAAACAACATCATAACCAGATAAGGTATAGGGATCAGGAGAAGGCATCATTGCTCGAGCCCAAATGGTCTCAGGATATTGTTCAGGTTTCCAGTAAGACCCATCAGGGTTGAGTCTCCGAGTGAATGCGATGCCTTCTTTCCTCGGGTTTCTGTTGAGGATCTGTTTCTTGAGAATGTCACAGAGAGTCTGATGTCCTTTCAGACTCTTGAACATGCCTGTTTCCAGTAGACTCTTCAACCTAGCATTTTCTTCAGCAATGTCTATGGTATCCTCAGATGAGGGGTTAGATACCACAGAAGTAATAGAAATAACAGAGTCTGAAGACATTGAGGAACTAGACACAGATATAATTTGATCACGTTCAATGCATCTTAAACAGGGAGGATTGAATCCTTCTTGTGGCATGATGATCTGTTGGGAGAGGAGTGAATCATTTTCTTTCTTCAGATCGTTATGACACATCCTTACACGTTCAAGTTCTTGTTTCCTCATGAGGAACTCATGAGACAGCTTTTCATGATCAGTAAGGAGTGCCTCATGCCGATTGAACAAGTCATCAAACTTTGACTAAAGAATTTTTGATTCATCAGTCAACTTTTGAGTCTTCGTCATTTCCTCAACCAACATATCATCACTTTTGTTTAATGAGAACTGAGTCTTTTCAAGTGCACGTTGTTGCTTAGATGCAAGTCTAGCAAGTTTAGCATAGTTTTCATCAGGTTCTTTATCAGAGGGTTGATCTGATGATGAGTAAGAAGATACCTTGGAGGACTTGGCCATGAAGCAGAAGGAAGGAGTTGTGTCTTCAGCTTCATCATCAGCATGTGATGGACCAAATTCTTCAGTGCTGAAGATTGGCTTTGAGACAAGTGTCGTGGCAAGAGCCAAACCAGCCACACCCTCAGATTCTTCTTCCTCAGCATCAGGGTTGGAACCAGATTCTTCCGAGTCCAATTCTTTCCCGAGATAAGCGCGAGCCTTACGGGAACTGCTATTCCTGTATCCAGTAGACCTTGAGGATCTTGAGGATTTCTTCTTTGTCTTTTCATCAGAACTTTCATCTTTCCCTTTCTTCTTCTTCTTCAGTTTAGCTTCCTTTTCCCATAGAGGACACTCAACGATGTAATGCCCAGGTTTCTTGCACTTGTGGCAAACTCTCTTTCTAGCTTCGACAGAATCATCATCTTTGCTTTTTCTTGAGGACGATCTTGAGGAATTTCCGAAGCGATTCTTCTTCGTGAACCTTTGAAACTTTCTGGTAAGGAGAGCAAGTTCACGGCTGAGAGTCTCAGGATTATCAGTATCAGCCTCAGACTCTTCATCAGAGGACACTCTTCGTGCTCTAGCTTTTAGCGCGCGGACCTTAGGCGTGGGGCTGTATAAGTCTCGTTTTTCAGAGAGCTTCAGTTCATGAGCATTGAGGCGCTCGAGAATGTCTGCTGGATCCAGAGTCTTGAAGTCCGGCCTTTCTTGAATCATCAGTGATAGGAACTCAAATGAGTCATCCAGTGACCTCAGCAGTTTCGTCACAACTTCATGATCTGTGATATCAACAGCACCAAGAGCTTGAAGTTCATTGGATATGCCAGTGAGTCTGTCAAAGGTTTGTTGCACGTGCTCATTATCCAGCCTCTTGAACTGATTGAAGAGACTGCGGAGTGTGTCAACTCGTGAGTCTCGTTGAGCTGAGACTCCTTCCTTAACTTTAGACAGTCTTGTCCATATCTTCTTTGCAGTATTCAGACCACTGATACGGTTGAACTGAGCCTTATTGAGATGACCACCAATGATGCTTCGAGCTTTTGCATCAAGCTGCCAGTTTTTCTTGACAACTTCGGGAGCAGTCATCAGATTTGCTTCAGGAATGCCTTGATCAACAATGTCCCACAGATCCTTGTCAATGGCTTCAAGATGCATCCTCATCTTGTTCTTCCAGTATGGATAGTCTGTTCCGTCGAAGATGGGGCAGTTTGAGGCAACGCTCATTGTACCTGAGGTCGACATAACTAAAACTCCAGGTGGTTAAACCGAATCACACAGAACAAGGGAGTACCTTGCTCTGATACCAATTGAGAGTGCAATATATCGACCAGAGGGGGGGTGAATGGGAGATTTTCAATTTTGGTACCAGATTTTGATTTTCTTCTGGACTGAAGCCATCATGAAGCTGAAGAAGTAACCAAAATCATGAAGAAATAAAACTTCACAGGATGTAATCATCAGGGCAGCTCATCATAATGCAACAGAAATAAATCAATTCAGATAAGCAGAAGTGTTTCAGATGCATAGTATGAAGACTAATAGCAGAGGGAGAGCTGAAGCACAAGGAGTCAACATAGATACTGAAGACATAATACTGAGGCTTAAGAGATTGAGGAGATATCACCAGAAATTGAAGACAATGGTTTGGTAGACCAGTTCAAGTTGCTGTGACAACTCTACGTCTGGTTGGAGAGGCTGAGATTCAACTCAGAAGACATAGTCTTCACCTTGTTCTCCTTGAACTAAAGTCCTCAGACTCCGTCCAATAACTCAGGTGAGTCTTCAAGGTAGACTCCCGAAACCTTTACAGACTCAGTCACTCCGGGAAGTCACAATTGCATCTTGACTTCCTCAGACTGAAGACTTCTACACCGGCTGGAAGATCACAGTCTTCAAGAGTAAAAAGCTTCGGATCACTCAAACCGACTTCCTCAGAAATGCTCAACTACTCAGGCTGGTGGTTTTCCTCACATAGGTTCTTCAGTTTCCTCAGAGGTGGGTTGCTCTCAAATGACAAGTGTCAGTTTTCTCTCGGAGCTGCCAACCCACAAATGGGGCTGGGGGTGGCTATTTATAGCTGCGGAGCAACCCGAGGCGAAAGGACATAAATGCCCATGCATGCAATTACTCTCATGCCCTCAGAAATGACCGTTGCTAGACAAGTTCTAGCCTCTCACCACGCAACACGTGGCACGGTCAAAGTATTCTCTCCAGACTCCTCAACCGAAGTTAGTTACCTCAGTGTCCTGAAGAACAACGTCTCAGACACATGAGGACTGAACTTCTACTGCAGGAGATCTCCCTCTCTTCAGGAGAACTGCACTCGCAGTCTCCAGACTCCTCAACCGAAGTCAAATTCCTCAATGTCCTGAAGAACAACGTCTCAGACACCCGAGGAACTGAACTTCTACTGCAGGAGATTTCTCTCTCTTCAGGAGAACTGCACTCGCAGTCTCCAGACTCCTCAACCGAAGAAAGATTCCTCAGTGTCCTGAAGAACAACGTCTCAGACACCGGAGGAACTGAACTTCTACTGCAGGAGATTTCCTCAGGGTTTTTCTTCAGGATTCCTAACTGAGCACTTCCTCAGACCTTCGGAACTCGTTTTCTTCAACCCCTCCAACAGTGCGGTGTTTTCCTATGACTCAAGAAGTATAAAAAGTCTTAGCGAAGACTACGCTTGAACTTCGTCTTCTGCGCGAACTTCCTCAGGATTGTCTTCAGCTTCAGCTTCAACCGAACGCTTCAGGATCCTACTTCCTCATGATTTCGCGCAACTTCATTCTTCAGGAAACACACCGATTTCTCCAATGTTCCTCAACATTTTGGGGGGGTCGACATTGGTGGTTAAACACCTCATCAGGGACTGTTCTCCTGTGTATACTCACAAACACATCAGTCCCTTAACCGTTTTGTCATCAAACTCCAAAACCTCAAGGGGAGGGCACTTGATGCACTCACAATCTCCCCCTTTTTGGTGATTTGATGACAATCAGGTTAAGCTTCAACGGGGATAAAATTATGAGTTTGAAGAGGAAAAAAAAACTTTGAAGAACATTTTTAACATTAAGCTGAATATAGTGAAGCTCCCCCTGAGGATATGCATATAAGTTGAAGAATGTTTAATATCTAAAGCATTTTGAGGTATATGAGGAGCTCCCCCTATATCCAGGCATTTTTTTTAGCAGTGCATGTTATGAAGTGTTTGAGGAATTAAACAACGCACTGATAGAGATGTTTGCAGAGATAATCACATGCATATATGATAAACGTGAGGAAATAGCATGAGGTAACTGAGGAATAGTATCAGGCAAACACCAAAATTACAGCTTACAACTCGTTACAAAAAAAATCTGAAGAACGAGAGTTGTAACTGAAGAACCCCATAACTAAAACCCGCTTGAAGACTAACAGATTTCTCCCCCTTTGTCATAAAATGAACAAAAAGGGAAAAACTGAAGCTAACGCCCCTTAGAAGATGCTTCAAGGCTGAGGTGAGTCACGCCTGAGGCAGTCCGTTGCAGTGTGAGGGCAGGCAGCAGTGTCTTCAGCTTCTTCAGCAGTCATCTCCTGGTTTGAGGAATAAGAGTCCATGGCCGGAGGAGGAGTCGTGCAGCGTATGAATTGCCTTGGGGGTTTGATCGCCGGAATCGGAGGCTTTTGAAGATCCAATTGTGCGATGTCTTCAGAGGTGAGTACTTCTTTCATCAAGGCATCAAGATGTTGATATGTATGATGAGTATATTGATGCACTTTCTTCACTGAAGAATGCGTCTGAGCCATATAGCTGAGAATTTCAGAAAACTGACGCTTCACCCAATCATGATTACGATCAACTTTCTGATGAAGACTAATCAGAAGCTCTCGGTCAGTCATCACTCGAGCCTGAGTTGTATTCTCAGTTGAGGCATGAGTTCTTGTTTCATCAGTTGTGCGAGACTGAGGATGACGAATATTTCCACCGAGGGAATTGGTCGGGAGAATTCTTCATAGAAGATGCCTTTGCCTTTTTCATTTGTGGCAATTGTATGCTGAAGCACTTCGACAGGCGGCAGATAGGTCATGTGATTCGGGTGATCAGGTTGATACTCAATTCTTGTTACGGCGCGGATGAGCTTCATGATCCATGGCGCGTATGGCTTCAGGATGTGTGGGTTCTGTGCAGCATCAACAAGAGTTCTGAAGAAGAAGTCAGGAATGTTGATCGGCCCAGACATGCAGAGGTTGTGAAGTATGTTCTTCATGACGCCAACTACTTCTTCAGCTGAGGATTCATAGCCTTTAATGGGGCAGAAGGTTTTCGCCAGAATCCGATACAATGTACTCGGCAGATACTGAAGTTCAGAGACTGGAAACTTTGTGCGAGCTGGGGCTTCAGGGGCCAGAGGCGTCATGAGCATGTTCATCAAGTCATCGAAGAATTTGAGACCCATAGGAATAGGCCGCAGGGGAAGTGCACTGAGGCAACTCAAGTATATCAATTGCTTCAGGAACAGTGATGGTGTAGTGATGATGCTCAGTCATCCATTCGAGGACCCAGGTGGTGATATCTAGAGGATTTCCTGAAACATACAATGTGGCATAGAACTGAAGCACAAGCTCTTCATTCCAGTGTATGCATTCAGAGCAGAATTGAAGCAGCTGGGCATGATGTAGATCCTGAAGCACATTGTTGAAGCAAGGAAGTGCTTCCATATCCATCAGAGGAATATGCTTGTGTGGAAATATTTTGTTTTGCTTATATAGCACTGAAGCATAGTAATTCTTCTGAGTGGCAGTCCAGAACCTCAGCAGCTTTCGAGGTGGAGCAGAGTGATACGGATTTTGAATCCCCTCTTGAAAGAAACTCATGGCATTGAAGAAATCAGGAGCATCAAAGCTTGGAGTGTCATCAGCTTCAAGGTCACGGAAGAATGGTTGCTTCTGTTTTGGACACAAGGACCGAGCTTGAATTGGGCCTTGAGGTGGTGAAGGCGCTTGAGGCACTTCAATCTGAAGAGAGGCTTGAGGCTGAGGTGGAGGTGCAGCAGATGCTTCAGGCTCCTTGGGGACCTTGGGAAGTCGAGGTGATGTGGCCTGTTTGTCTTCAGAGCCATCCTTTGAGGTGTCAGCATTTGCGTTGGTACTGTTTTCTGCTTCAGGAGGAGCATTGGTGATGTGCTCAGCTTCAGCTTCAGCGGCGGGTTGGTCAGACTTGGGAGCAGCAGCATGAGTATCAGTGGTAGTATTTGCTGCAGCATCAGTATCAGCAGTAGTGTGGTCTGCAGCATCAGTATCAGCAGCAGAGTGTGTTGGAGCACTGGAGGCTTCGGGGTCATCTGCATCAGACGCTGAGGATGATGCACCAACAGAGGCTTCAGACTGCAGAGAGGTATCAGGAAGCACCTCGGTTACTGTATCAGAGTGAGGCTCAGGGGAGAAGACGGTGTGCGTGGGTGAGTTGGTCAGCCCAAAGTCTTCATCATGAACACGAGGAGTTCCATGATCCATGATGTCGATGTCTATGTCTTCAACTTCAGTGATAACTGGTGGCGATGGGGACGGTGGAGTGGGAACAATGGGTGTGGCAGCAGGTGGTGGTGTGAAGACGATTAAGCTGCGCTGAGGATTCTGTGGTGGAGTTGATGCAGCAGTAACCAGTATGGTGGTTTCAGCGACTTGTTTTGATGGAGGAGCTGAGGACAGAGGTGTAGCATCAATTGGTTCATCCACAGTAGCCTTTTTCGCAGTGGGTGGAGTTGAGGGTTGAGCTTCAGCCGTGCGGTGTTTTCCTATGACTCAAGAAGTATAAAAAGTCTTAGCGAAGACTACGCTTGAACTTCATCTTCTGCGCGAACTTCCTCAGGATCGTCTTCAGCTTCAGCTTCAACCGAACGCTTCAGGATCCTACTTCCTCAGGATTTCGCGCAACTTCATTCTTCAGGAAACACACCGATTTCTCCAATGTTCCTCAACATTTTGGGGGGGTCGACATTGGTGGTTAAACACCTCATCAGGGACTGTTCTCCTGTGTATACTCACAAACACATCAGTCCCTTAACCGTTTTGTCATCAAACTCCAAAACCTCAAGGGGAGGGCACTTGATGCACTTACAGAGCATGCGGTGGAGATGGAGGACAGGGTGGAGTTGGTTCTACGGCGGGTGGAGTAGGTGCAAGAGTGCGAGGAGCAGGGGTTCTTTTGGGAGTGGGGGCTTGCGGTGGTGGTGGTGTGGGAGTTTTGGTGGGTGGAGCTTGTTTTTTGGTCTTGGATGGCTTCGACTTCGGTTTGGAAGCAGTAGGAGTGGGAACAGTTTCAGTTTTTTTCTTCTGTTGACTGATAGGTTCATCATTGGTATCCATCTCAGCAGCTGAGGCTAAATTCATCGTGCGCCTATTGGTGGTTCTCTTTTTTGGTGAAGGGTCTGATGGATTTTCTTTAGAGGGTTTTGCTTCAAGAGCGGCTTTGCGCTTCTTGGAGTCACTTGCCATGATAGCAGTATTATGATTCTTGACCATTTCTTCAACAACAGCTTTAACCTTGCCCATGTAGATTTTGATGTTGTCCTTGGTGACAGTATTCACATATGTGAACTTTTGAAGCATTGAAAGTGCGTTGGCCTTGAAGTCCTCATCTGTTTCGGCTTCGGCGCGCTGCTGGTACTTGTGACTTTTTGCTGATTCAGCCCTGTCACGAGAGTGCAAGTCCTTCAGCTGACTGATCATGGTGGTTATCATTTGATGACGAGAGAGTTGATAGGTGCAACACCTCTCCTCGTTGGTTACCCCAAGTGGAAGGTGAGATGTAGGATAACGACAAATTTCCCTCGGTGAAGATACCAAGGTTTGTCTCCAGTAGGACTCCGGAAATGATAAGTAGGAGTCAATAGCGCAATTGACGTGGACTTGCACACAACACAAATAACTTTGCTCCCAACGAGTACAGAGAGGTTGTCAATCTCTCCGACCTTGTTGTTCACAAAGGATTCACGCAATGGATAATAATGATAATGATAGAAATTGGAAAGTAAAATCAAGAAAGTAAATAAGTGTGTAAACAGTGATGAGAATATGGACCGGGGTCCCGTGATGTTCACTAGTGATGTCTCTCTCCCAAAAGACGATAAAACTTCTATGCCAGGTAAAAAAATTACAGATGGGCAATTGACAAGAGTATAAACGCTACGCAATGCTAACTATGCTACAAAGAAAGGAAGAGGCTCAAAAGCATGGGCAGTACGCCAAAATAAGTAGGCCGAAATCCAAATGCATCTACTACTAATCATCCACCTTGAGATATCTATCCAAAACATCTCGCTGGTATTAAGTTGCGAGCACCACCCAAAGTGTAAACCCAAAGCAACAGACAACTGCATTAAAAATCACTTTGCGTAAAGTAAACAATCCTTGCAACCACGGTTACAAGCACCGTTGTTTTCCCCCTTGCGGAAACGGCACATCCCCTAGACTCATGTTTCTTTCACTCAAGCGTGTCATAGGGGGGCATGAACGCACAATCGAGCATAACATTTCCTCTTGGAGTTACTACCTACTACTTGGCCAAAGCAATAAACAACAACGGAGAACATGCAATAATTACTCAGGAACAAAAATATTAAAGATAAGAACCAAATATATTACTCTATCACAATCTGAACATAATCTCATAATCCATCAGATCCCAGCAAACTCAGCATAGCAACAGCAAAAAGATTACATATGTGCCTCGATCATGTAGGGCAGCTCACGAGGACTAAACCATGAAGAACAAAGAGGGGAGAACATCACATAGCTATTGATCACGGACCCATGGTCCAACGAAAACTAATCACGGCATATCCGGGAAGCGTCCATGGTGGAGGGGAAGTTCCCGGAGGTCGATCCTCCCTCCGGTAGGGTGCCAGGAAGAAGTCTCCTGGCGCTCTCGATCTTGGAACCGCGGCGGCGGAGGAACAGAGGCGAGATCGCGAAAAAGGGTTCTGTCTTCGAGGGTTTCGCGTCATGGAGATTAAATAGGCGAAGGGTGGCAGCCAGGGGGGCCACCAGGTGTCCAGGCGGCCACCCGGAGCGGCCCCACCCTAGGTCGCGCCACCTGGCCGCCTGGGCACCAGGTGGGGCCCCTCTGGCCCTCCTTCGGGACCCTGGAAGCTTCCTTTGTGTTGATTTTTTATCTGATTTTTCCTGGATTTTTGGAGCACTTTTAATATGGGGGAAAACTGAAATAGAAAACAGCAGAAAACAGAAACTGGCACTGGGGTGCACTGAGTTAATAAGTTAGTCCAAATATGATCAAAAGTGTATGAAAGTGTATCTAGATCATAGCAATATCACACAAAACATGCATGGAGCACGCAGAAATTATAGATACGTTTGGGACGTATCATCATTCCTTCAATGGTTCTTGATATATAAACTTCACCAAGATCAAGTGCTTCAGGGTCAATTGCTTCGCACTTCTTCCAAAGGGCTTCAGCAGTGCCCAAGTGATCCCAAAGTTCACCTTCACAGGGATTAGGGAATCTGTGTTCACTTTGGCGATCTTCTTCCTCATGAGCTTCGGGCAATGAAACACCTTTTTTCTTGCGCGGATTTGCTTCAGCGGGAGGAGTCATATCCACAACAGCTTGCTTCTGTGCAGCTCTAGTTGCTTTCTTAGCTTTCTTCGTGTTTAGTGATGCAAGCGTTGCTTTGCGTTTAGCTTCGTTCTGTGCCAGTTGTTTGTCTTTAGAAGTAGCTTTCTCTTCGTTCTTTTTGGCTTCAGCGAGCTTTTGCTTCATTTCAGCCTGTTTAGTAGTGAGATTGACAGCATCAAGTTCTTGTCTTTTCTGTGCTGCTTCACAATCAGCCTTCTTCTTGGCAGCAGATTCATGGGCCAGGATGTTCCTTTCACGTGCCTCCTCGAGGTCTTTCTGTTTCAACTCTTCTTTAGTGAGCTTGCGCTTGGAAGAAGGTTTCGGTGCAGCAGTCGGTTTAGGCTTCGATGGGGCAGCAGATTTTTCAATCTGCTTTTGCTTCGAGGGGTCATGCTTCTGTTTCGACCGCCTCACAGCAGTGATAATTTGGGCAGGAGGCTTGGAAGCCAAAGGTTTCTCAATCACCAGGTTAGTGGTGTTGATAACAGGGCGAGATGCGGGCTTGTCAGTTGGATCTTGAACCCTTAGCTCTTTTTCTATGGGTTTCTCTCCAGGCTTGTTCTTCAAGGGAATACGAAGCTTTTCTTTGGTGGAGGAGCAACATCTTCAGATTCATCCATCGGCATCAGCTTCGACTTCATCATCCATAGATTCTTCAAGCGCTGCTTGCTCTAAAAGGATTCGCTCATCATCAGTGAAGGCTTGAGGGGGTGAAGCAGATTTCTTCCTAAGTTTCCTGGTCCGTTTCTTCTTGGAACTCTGGCCTTCTCCAGCTTCTTCAGCAGCGAGTTTCTTGGCTTCTTTCTTGGCTTCCTTGATGCGCTACTTTTCAGCAGCAATTTCTAGGAGAATTTTCTCAGCTGGATAATCATCGGGTGTTCTCAGGGAGGTTGGATGCAGAAGCTTCGGTGGCACTGGATAGTACAAGTGCCGATTTTATTCGGTCCACTTGCAGGACATATGCGTAGTGTAGAGATACGGCGGGTCGAAGGCTAACTGCATCGCCCATTTCCATGCGGGCACACTCTTGTACTTATACCATGTGATGGCCCAGTACCTCTGAATCCCTTGCAACTGAATCTTTCGTTGATCCTTGGTCTGGTCATCTGGGGTGTCATACCCAAGCTTTATGCGAATAGCTTCGGGAATGCCACGTGCATTTTTCTTTTCCTTCGTTCTTCCTCCTTTCCTCTTCGGAGCTTTTTGTTCTTCTTCGTTTAGGTGATCCAGAACCGGAGACTCATCTCCAAAACCCAAATCAGCAAACATCCTGTGAATAAGCAAAGGGGAAACGAGGGAAAAGACATAGGCATGTTTGAGCACAGACAAAAGTTTCGACCAAATCAAAAGCATTTTGACAAGACATTCAGTTGGATTTTGATGCAGATACTGGTCTGTTCTGATCTAGATTTAGTATTTACTAATCGAAAGTTCAATTATCCACAAACCCTAGATCAGAACAGATAGAACTGATCTAACCCTAGATTTCTAACCTGAATCGGGAAGAGAAATGTGATGGAGACTAAAACAGAATTCCCATGGGAAAATTGATCCAGAAGATCAAAGCAACCTAACAAAATCAGCAACAATTCCTAACAACTTGGATCCTATCGCACGAAGGAAGAACAGACAGAGAAGAGAGATTGGATCGAGGGCTCAACGTACCCTAACTCGGTGTCGTCGAGCGGCTACGGCCGCGAGGAGCGGAGAGGAAGTGCTCGTCGTCGGCGGGGAAGTCCACGGCGGCGGCTGTCCAGCAGCGAAGCGGCGCAGTTGTCGGCGAGTTGGAGGTGCATGGTGGTGCGCTCGGAGAGATATAGGGTTTGCGGGAGAGACGGAGTGAACGGGGTGGCTTGGGTGTCGCTGGGGGATGCCTTATATAGGGCCGGTCTGACAGAGTTGTCAGAACGCATCGGACGGCTCCCAGCGGCAGTCTCTCCGGATTCTACGGTGTGGATATGGTAGCGAATCGAGAGAGAATCTCAACGACCCGAAATTGACGGGATCTCAACAACCGAAGAATAAGTCTTCGCGTTTAGTAAAAACTTTCATAAAATTGGAAGCATTTGATTCGGAACTTAATGACGTTTGAAGCAAAATACTTTCCATTTAAAGAGTGCTCAACCATTTTAGAAAGATAGAGTAAGAGAGAAAAAGAATAAAAGGGGTAGGGTTTGAAACTCATCACCTCGAAGAAAAACATCAACGAAGCTAAAGGTGATAACCAAGGAGGAATAAATCCAATCAAAACAAAAGAAAGAACTGGAAGGAAAAACGAAAAACAAAACCAAACTTGCGAACAAAGTAAATGAATATGTAGAGGGAGGAAAAGGTTCGATCTTACAGAACATTGCATGAGTCCAAAATATTGATCTCACATCTCCACACACGGAACCTTTTCTCATCTAATGGTTTCGTGAATATATCCGCCAATTGATCTTCAGTTCTGACATGACTAATCACAATATCTTCACGCTGAACATGATCACGAAGAAAATGATGGAGAATATCAATATGCTTCGTGCGAGAGTGTTGTACTAGATTGTGAGAAATTTTGATAGAACTCTCATTGTCACATAGGAGAGGAATTTTCTTCACATGAATTCCATAATCCTTCACCGTCTACTTAAGCCAAGGAATCTAAGTGCAGCATGAGCCAGCAGCAATGTATTCGTCTTCAGCAGTTGATATTAATACACAATTTTGCTTCCTCGAAGCCCAACAAACAAGTGATCTTCCGAGGAAATTACAAGTGCCTGAGGTGGATTTCCTATCAACTCAATCACCAGCCCAATCCGAATCAGAATAGCCAATCAGATCAAACTGAGCACCCTTGGGATACCACAAGCCCAAGGTAGGTGTGTGGGCAAGATACCGAAGAATTCGCTTTACAGCAACATGATGTGATTACTTTGGATTTGCCTGAAAGCGAGCACAAATACATATTGAAAGCATAATGTCAGGGCTAGATGCACATAAGTATTAAAGATAACCAATCATAGACCGATACTTCTTCTGATCGAAGGGTTTTCCCTTCTCATCTGCATCTAGGAAGCCATTGGTAGGCATTAGAGTCTTTATCGTTTTGCAATCAGTAAGTCCAAACTTCTTCAGGAAATCCTTGAGATATTTTTCTTGAGAAATGAATGAGCCGTTCTTTTGTTGAAGGATTTGAAGTCCAAGGAAGAACTTCAATTCACCCATCATGGAAATCTCATATTTCTTCGACCTCATTTTGGCAAATTCTTCGCTGATAGCAGTGTTAGTGCAGGCAAGAATAATATCATTTACATATATTTGACATAAAAACAAATCACTGTTATAAGAACAAGTGAAAAGAGTTGGGTCAGTTGTTCCTGTTTGAAGCCTTTCTTCATAAGGAAATCCTTGAGGGTGTCATACCAAGCACGAGGTGCTTGCTTTAACCCATAAAGATCTTTGTGCAACCTGTACACCATGTCAGGATTCTTCGAGTCTTCAAAACCTGGGGGTGCATAACATACACTTCTTCTTCGATTTCTTCGTTAAGAAAAGCATTTTTCAGATCCATTTGATAAAGCAGGATACCGTTTAAATTGGCAAAAGCAAGCATAACACGAATAGATTCGAGACGAGCAACTGGAGCATAAGTTTTTCCGAAATTGATACCTTCGATTTGGGTGTAACTTTGTGCAACCAGTCTTGCTTTATTTCTTACTACAATAAAATCTTCATCTTGCTTGTTGCAAAAAATCCACTTTGTACCAATGATGTTGTGCTTAATGGGATCAGGTGTAAGGCCCGATATGCGATACTATTCCAGATCTAGATGTTTCTATCCAGATCCGGGGACGAAGCACATATCGGTCCCACCGCGACATATGACATAGCACTATGCCCCGGATTTCCAACATGATATCATAAACATTACACATACAAGGATACAACATCTCATACAATCGGCATACAACTGCCTTAAATACAATACAACAGCGGAAGATACATGTCTGAGTATAGACTACAATCGAATGCCTAGTGGCAAAGAGAAACACATCGATCCCCATAACCACACGGGTCCAGGCCCTCCATCGGGATCCGCCTAACTAGTCGTCGTCGAGTCTCCACGTGAAACGTCGATCACCATAGCTATTGTCGATCAAGAACCCTGAAAAGAGATTGGGGGTAGTATCATGAGTACAGAGGTACTCAGCATCCAACTGTAGTGGTCATCTGACCCAGCAAGGACTTCATCACTCCTCATTCTAGGACAACTAGTAGTTTACGGTAAGGATGGGGTAAGTGGTGAGGTTGCTGCCGCACTAGCATTTATGAAGTGGCTAACGATCTAGAGAGTAAGGTAAGAAGCCAAGCATTCGATGAGGAATCGCCTCCTACAAGTCTTGCTATCAACTACTTACGCAAACATAACACCTATCGTATCCTTGTCCTCCTCTTCGCATCCCGACGAAGAAGAAGCAGTCAAGGCACACACACACATTGATCAAATTATATTAAGATTATCTCAGTTGTTGTTGTCTATGAACAAGAAGTAGGTCTCAAGTCGTCCATAACCGTGGACATGGCTTCTCGAAAAGATTTAACCCTGTAGGGGTGTACCAACTGCCCATTACAAGGCTCCGCACGCACGCCCATCTCTCTCAGTTGCTACCCATGATAGGCAACCATTTGATAATTTAGTCCCAAGAGATCCGGAACGATAGGTCCCTCTAACTAACAACGCACAAATCTGGGTGGCCCCCAGTGAGTCGACATCCAACTCAAAAGCCGGACGCGCTCTCGAATCGGCCTCTACCGTCTCGATGAGGTCGGGTTAGCTACCCAAACAGATGTGGTCAGCCCCCTAGCTCCATGGGGTGGACCAACAAAGAAACCATGTCTCCGCTGTCCCAAGTTATTTTAAAGAATATCTGCCAGGAGCGACCCAACAGACACACACACGGTTTTCAAATGGTAAATCAGCTTGGGCCACCACTAGAAATGTTTGAAGCTAGGTAGGTAAGAAAAGGGGACCCCATAAAATCCCACACGCGGTTAGGCACGCTCAGTCTTAAAACCAATACCCGGAACTCGGATCCTAGGTGACTTGTATGGAACAAAGCGTCGGGGCGGGATAGCCTAGACCTTCCATCCTTCGTCGAATATAGTCAACATTATAATAATCATATCATCAACAACAATATAATAATGTGATATCCTGAACCAAGGAGTAACAGGGTAACATCGTAGCATCCTAAGCATGGATACTAAGCAGGGGCTGAGCAACGAGAAATAGTAACATAGCAGTACAAGGTTTGCTGGGAGAGGACATGGCTGTATCGTTTTGAAAGAGGCTGTAAACATGTGGTAGGATCAAACATCGAACCTAACCTATACTAGCATGCAAACCGCTGGTTGAAATAGAATGGATCATAAGTAATGTATAGTCCTTGCCTGTTGATAAGTCGGGTTCCAACGGTGAAGTGGATCGCAAGCTCGCATCGTCTCCGAGAGGTACCCGTGGAAGCACACAAGACGGTAAACACTGGAAAGCAATCAACGAGCAAGCATCTATTACTACGAAGCAAACACGAGCAAGCATCAACAAGAAGGCAACACGAGACATCGCACCTACTGTCGAGAGCGATTACTAACAGGTTAAGTGGGGTACTCGTCACACGCTACGATACCGCACGTTTTACGATGGTTCGAGTTGTTTAGCTACACAAGATGAGCAAAGGTTGTTAACATGGCATATCACTCAAGCATGGCATAGCACACAAACATGGCAAGAGGTGAAGCATAAATAAACTATCTAATCTAGTCACTTTAAGTGAGGGGTACTGTTTTGCCCTAAACAATATTTTATTATTTTTATTAGCAAGAAAGAACAGCATAAACACAATCTAACTTCAATTCTAGTCAAGTTACATATAAAGAACATTTTAATCGGAGCAACGGTTAAAAAGTTATTAAATAAACAAGTTACAGTGGCATGCGATGTGATTAGTAGTCAAACAACATGTAGACAAAGTCAAACATGGAAAAGATTAACATTTTATTATTCTACACGAAAAACTAAGCAACTTTCATGTTTTACGCATCCCGATCCGAGCTACGGTCTAAAAGATACGGGCACCGGAAAGTAATAATACAATCTGCCAATAAATTAAAACCAGAAAAGAATAAAAAAACTACTGGGCCGAAAAGCTACTGTTGGGCCTAAACACAGTGGGTGCGGGATAATTAAAATCGCACCAGGCAAAAAATGCTCATGGGCCGGCCCAACAGCAGCACATCAACAAAGAAATAAATAAAAAGAAAGAAAAAAAAAGCGGGCACCTCACCTCTGGGCCGTGGCCCATGGCGCGGCGTGGGCGGAGGATAGCACTGGGCGCGCCCAGGCGAGGAGGAGGGATGGGGGAGAGATGGGCCGAGGGGGCGCCTTGGGCCGTTGGGGCATTGGCTGGGAGGCCGGCCCACCACGAGCGCAGCAGCCAGCAGGCGCTGGATCGGCCGACTCAATCCCGACTGGATCAAGCGCCTGGGTGGAGGCGGCGGCGCCCCGTCGGTGCTCCGGTGAGCGGCGAGGCCGCGCAGGTGGTGTGGCAGGCGGGAAGGGAGGCGCGGGGCGCCGGATCTGCGGCGGGGTGGCGGCGGCTTTTCGGGGCAGCGCAACGAACTCCGGCGACGCGAGCTCGCGAGGCCGAGCTCCCATGGCGCGGCGGCACTCCTGGAGGACAGAGGAGGGCGCGGTGAGGGAGAGAATAGGAAGAGGAGCGCAGGCGCGGGAGGAGAGGCGACCCGGGCTCGGCTGGTGGCGAGGCGTGCGGCTCGCCGGCGGCTCGCCGGTCTGGAGGAGCTCCTCCACGGGAAAAGGCGCGGCGGCAGCGATCCGGCCCGGCTCGGGCCCGAGGCGGGCCGCGGCGGCGGTGGGGAGGGCCCTACGGGGCCCGGATCGGCTGGAGCGGCGGCTGGGATGACGTGGGCTTCATCTGGGCCACTGGTTGGCTGATCTGAGGGCTGAAATTGCTTCAGATCTAGGGTTTCGGGGAGAGGAGGATGTGAGGGAAAATTTGGAGCAGATCTAGGGGGTGTGGCTGCAAATTTTGGCTTAGGGAAACCCTAGAAAGAGGTGGGGGAGTGGTGGTCTTTATATAGCCCAGGTGGCTGGCAGTTTGCAAAAACATCCCCGGTTTTTCTCTCTCGCGCGCGGTGTTTACGTTTCTGACCGCCGGGGGTCCGCATGACCTCGGGTAAAACTTCAAACTGCGCGATCAGCGCGTCGAGCCGGCGGCGTTCACCTCGTACTGGAACCGTTCCGAGAAAACTTCGAGCATAGCAGTTAACCAATATGGATCCTTCATGGCTTCATCAAACTTTGAAGGTTCTAGCATGGAGACAAACGAAAAGTTTCCACAGAAGTTAGCCAAACGAGTACGAGAGCGAGTTGTGGGGCGACCTGGTTGTTGAATTTCTTTGAGGATGAATCAACATCAACTCTTCTTCGCACATGAGATGGTGCATTTTCATTAGCTTGTGGCTCGGGTTCTTCTTCGGAATCGACATCTCCTTCAGGATTGGCATTTCCTTCAGGATCAACATTTCCTTCGGGGTCTGCATTTCCTTCAGGATTTGCATTCTCCTCGTTCCTGTGTTCTTCTCCGTCCAATCCATCATTAGCTTCAGGATGTTGATCTCCAGCGCCCCGGGATATGTGTGGGAACATAGGACCATCATCATCCCTGTTAGTTTGACGAGTATTTGTTTCGACAGGGCGAATCTCTCCAATAGCCATGGACCTGATCACTTCAACAAGAGGAGGTTCGTCTACATCATGAGACAAATGCTCCTTTTGAGAGCCATTAGTTTCATCAAACCTCACATTTACATTTTCCATAACCTTCCCAAAGTGGGAGTTATACACTCTGTAAGTGTGAGAATTTGATACATAACCTAGTAGAAAACCTTCATGTGCCTTAGAGGCAAGCTATGATTCATATCTCTAATAAAACAAGGAGACAAAATACCCTAATATATGATACATTGAGCATGTTACCAGTGAAAAGCTCATGTGAAGTTTTCTTCAGGAATTTATGAAGGTAAACCTTGTTGATGACATGACAGGCAGTGTTGATACGTCCCAAACGTATCTATAATTTCTGCTTGCTCCATGCATTTTTATGTGATATTGCTATGATCTAGATACACTTCCATACAATTTTGATCATATTTGGACTAACTTATTAACTCAGTGCACCACAATGCCAGTTCCTATTTTCTGTTGTTTTCTATTTCAGGTTCCCCCATATTAAAAGTGCTCAAAAAATTCAGGAAAATCAGATAAAAAAATCAGTGCAATGGAAGCTTCTGGAGTCCCGAATAAGGGCCAGAGGAGCCCCACCTGGTGCCCGGGCGGCCAGGTGGCGCGGCCTAGGGCTTGGCCGCGCCACCAGGGCGCCTGGACACCTGGTGGGCCCCCTGGCTACCCAACTTCGCCTATATATTCTCCGTGACGTGAAACTTCCGGAGAAAGAACCCTTTTTCGCGATCTCGCCTCTGTTCCGCCGCCGCCACGCTTCCAAGATCGTGAGCGCCAGCAGACCTCTACCCGGCACACTGCCGGAGGGAGGATTGACCTTCGGGAGCTTCCCCTCCACCATGGACGCTTTCCGGATGATCCGTGAGTAGTCTACCTTGGACCATGGTGATACGTCAAAAATGCATCACTATTTTATATAGTAATTCTTTCCTATTCATTGATATATTTCATGTTATGATGCTACTCTTATGTTGTTTTGGCTTGTTTTACACAGTTTGCAACTTTCCGATGCAGAAGCAGTAGACGCAGGATTCAGCGATAAAAAGTGGACGTTGAGTTGCTGAAATAGAAGACCTCCAAATTACCTGAAAATCAACGGAGGCCGTTTTCCAGAAGGATGACGAGGACACGCAAAACAGGAGCAAGAGGGGTCCACAGGGTGCCCAGGCGGCCACCTGGCGCGACCCGACCCTTGCCCGCGCCGGGAGGGCGCTTGGACCCCTGGGCTACTCCCGTCTCCCCCCTCTGGCCTATATATCACTCGTCAACCGAAAACCCTAAAGGAGGAGGAGTTTCGCGAGTTCCTCCGCCGCTCCGTGGCGGAAATCTACAAAGAAGAAAAGACATCTCCGGCGGGCAGATTCCGCCAGGGAGAACACCTCCCAGAAGGGGAGATCATCGCCATCTTCATCACCATCATCACGGGCATCATCGAGATCATCATCAACATCCTCCCCAACATCAGCACCATCTCCATATTCATCCTATCTCCCCTCACAAGTTTAACTTGTGTTATAATCCGTACTATCTATCCTCTTTACTCTACCAGTGTTGATTGCTACCATGTGATGAATGCTATTGAGTTTTGTTGGAGAAATATCATTGTGTCCAGATTGTTTATCATCTATTTATCCCCTCTGATCATGATCTATTTTATGTCTTGTGAGTAGTTACTTTAGTTCTTGAGGACATGGGAGAAGTCTAGTTGCTAGTAGTCATATGATGTTGAAGTAATATGTGTTGTTTGATATTTAAGTTGTGTTGTTATTTTACTAGTGGTGTTGTGTGAGTCGACCACTCAACACTTCGCCTTATTAAGGACCTAGGGGATTGCATTGTGTATAAAGAATGCTTCCGGTAGGTTGCCGGAGTGACAGAAACCTGAACCCCAGTTTGCACGCTTTTGCACAAGGGAACAATGGATCATAGATCATATTCCTCTGGTTAGGCTTTTGTCTTAATTACTATCTTGTATTTTAAAATGCTTGCAAGATGTTTAATCATAAGAGTTCACTTATCTTAGTCTAGAGGGTGTACTAGCATAGATCCACCCACTCAACACTTATCAACACAGCATATAGTACCGATGCGGAATATGGCGAAAGCATGTGGCTATTTCTCCCGTGTGTCCTCAAGAACGCTTTAGCCTTTATAAGTTCAGATGCCAGGCTTATCCTTTGATCAAAAGGATCGGTCCACTTGTTACTCCTCAGTGCCTTTTACTTTGCTCGCTTTTACCTTTTTGTTGCTGATACCGAAAATCCCTAAAAAGCTATGTTTCAGTGTTTGTAGTTATTTCTTTGCCAAAGTCACTTACCAATACCTTCTGCTCCTCATTGGGTTCGACACTCTTATTTATCGAAAACAATACAAACGATCCCCTACACTTGAGGGTCATCAAGTACTGTTTTCTGGCGCCGTTGCCGGGGAGCGTAGCGCTATTAGTAAGTGAAGCTGGTAAGGAAGTTTTTATATTTCTGTTTTTTTGCTCCTCTTTGTCCTTATGGACACCTCTACTCTTGGTTCGTTGTTTATGGGGAAACGCCCCACAACTGTGGTGGTCACTCCTACCCCTACTGAAATTGTGCCTTACAAAATACCAACTGGTAATATCGATTATGTCTTGGCTAATCGTTATGCAGGAGACAGACATCCAGGTGAACACTTGCTATATTTATCACAACTATGTTCATTATTCAAGCTTGCAGGTGTGTCAAGGGATTTTGTTATGAAGAAATTGTTCTCCGTATCGCTTATAGATAAAGCTTCAGATTGGTATAAGCTCCTCGATAACTCACATTTGCTTAATTGGCAAGAGCTTATGTCTCTCTTTTATAAAAAATTTTACCCTCTTCATGAAATTCATCGAGACAGGAATTACATATATAAATTTTCGTCTCGTGACGGAGAAAGCATCGCTCAAGCTTGGGGAGACTGAAGTCCCTAATGTTCAAATGTCCTATTCATGAACTCCCCAAAGATATTATACTTACAAATTTTTATGCCAGGATTTCTCGTCAGGATAAGGAGATGTTGGATGCCTCCTCTAGCGGGGTATTCCAAACAAGAAGCATTGAAGAAAATGGGATCTCATTGAGAGGATCCAGGAGAACACCGAGGACTGGGAAATCGACAAAGGTATTGAACCCACTATAAATTATGAGCATGATTACATTGAGAGATATGTGAAAACTGGTTGTTTTAATACCTTTTGCTCTAAGATTGGTCTTGATTCCTAGCTTATGATTGATTTTTGTAAGAACTTTGCCTCTCAAATTGACACTTCTAAGGAGGGGAAGGATCGGTATCATAAACCCTTTAAAGAATTACCTGTTGATATTCATGTTGCTTACCCTATTCTGCCTGCAGTTTTATACGAAAAGCCCCCTTTTCCTACAAGGATAAGGGAGCACTCTTTTGTTATAGGCATAATAAAAAAAGTGAGAGAAGAAATGACGAACCTGAGGACCTGATCAAGGTCGATCCTCAAGTTTTGGTGGTTAAAGATTTAGTTACTAATGATATTTTGGATTCCATTATAAATTTTTTTGTTGTTTCAACTAACATTGTTACTGCCAAGAATAAAAGCCCATTTTTAGGTACACCAGTTGTATCTGTCAAAATAGGAGATCAAAATTATTACGGTCTATGCGATTTGGGATCGAGTGCTAGCGCTATTCCTTATTCACTCTATCAGGAGATCATGGGTGAGATTTCACCCTGTGAACTTGAGGAGATTGATGTTACTATTTATCTAGCAAATAAAGAAACTATCTCTCCCATTGGAATTGTGAGAGGTGTTGAAGTCCTATGTGGAAAGGTAAAGTATCCTACCGACTTTCTAGTACTTGGTTCAGTGCAAGATAGTTTTTGCCCTATTATGTTTGGTAGGCCTTTCCTCAAAACTTGTGGAGCTATTATAGACTGCAAAAAAGGTAAAGTTTCTGTTGAATTCAATGGTGAGCCATATGAATTTAACTTTTCTAAATTCTCCAATCAGCCTCGTGGTACTGATTTACCTAGTCATGATAAAATTATTGAAGATATTGCTTCTATTGCTATTCCTCCTAATGATCCTTTGCAACAATATATGGATTACCACGAGAATGATATGCATATGCAGGAGAGAAATGAGTTAGACGAAATATTCACAAGACAAACTGCTATCCTGAAGCACAACCTTTCGGTTGAACCTTTAGGAATCCTAGCACAACCAAAAGAAGACCTGGTGTTTGACCTCAAACCACTTCCCGATACGCTCAAGTATGCTTATTTAGATGAAAAGAAAATATATCCTGTTATTATCAATGCTAACCTTTCAGGATTTGAAGAAGAGCGACTATTGGAGACACTTCGCAGACACCGTGGTGCCCTTGGCTATACCCTTGATGACCTTAAGGGGATTAGTCCATCGATTTTCCAACACACAATCAATCTCGAGCCCGATGTTAAGCCAGTTGTTGATCATCAACGATGCTGAAACCAAGGATGAAGGACGTGGTTAGGACAGAGATTCTCAAGATTTAAGCCGCAGGTATCATCTATCCTATAGCTGTAGTAGGTGGGTAAGTCAAGTTCATTGTGTTCCTAAGAAAGGAGGTATGACTGTTGTTCCTAATGATAAAGATGAACTAATACCTCAAAGAGTTGTTATTGGATATAGAACGTGTATTGACTACATGAAGTTGAACAAGGCAACCAGGAAGGACCATTACCCGCTGCCCTTTATCGATCAGATGCTTGAGAGGTTGTCTAAAAACACCGACTTTTGCTATCTTGATGGGTACTCTGGCTTCTCTCCAATTCATGTTAACACTAACGATCAAGAGAACACCACTTTCACGTGTCCCTATGGTACTTATGCTTATAGGTGTGTGCATTTTTGTTTATGCAATGCACCTGCTACTTTTAAGAGGTGCATGTCTGCTATTTTTCATGGTTTCTGTGAGGAGATTGTGGAAGTCTTCATGGATGATTTCTCCGTCTATGGAACTTCCTTTGACCACTGTCTCCACAATCTTAATAAAGTTTTGCAGAGATGCGAGGATACAAATTTAGTTCTAAACTGAGAAAAGTGCCACTTCATGGTTAACGAAGGGGTCGTTCTTGGTCACAAGATTTCTGAGAGGGGAATTGAAGTGGACAAGGCGAAGATTGAAGCTATTGAAAGGATGCCCTATTCAAGGGACATTAAAGGTATTCGTAGTTTTCTCGGTCATGCTGGGTTCTATAGAAGATTTATTATAGAATTTTCTAAGACTTCAAGATCCCTTACTAATCTTCTCTAGAAGGATGTTCCTTTTGTATTTGATGAAGATTGTAAGGAAGCCTTCGAAGTTCTTAAGAAAGCTTTGATAAATGCTCCTATAGTACAACCACCTGACTGGAAATTTCCCTTTGAAATTATGTGTGATGCTAGTGACTTTGTTGTTGGAGCTGTTTTAGGACAAAGGGTTGATAAGAAATTGAATGACATACATTATGCTAGCAACACCCTTGATAGTGCTCAAAAGAATTATGCTACTACTGAGAGGGAATTCTTAGCAGTAGTGTTTGCTTGTGACAAATTTAGACGTTATATTGTTGATTCAAAAGTCATTATTCATACTGACCATGCTGCCCTTAAGTATCTTATGGCGAAGAAGGATGCCAAACCAAGGCTCATCTTGCGGGTACTCCTTCTTCAAGATTTGATTTACAGATTGTTGATAGAAAAGGAGCAGACAATACTGTGGCGGTAATCTTTCGAGGATGGAAGATATACCGCATGACCCCATCCCAGTCAACGACTGTTTTCCAGACGAACAACTTGTCGTTATTGAAAGGATCGAGATAGACCTACAGGGGGGTGAATAGTTCTTATTACAAATTTTATCACTACTTAGCAATTTTAGGAAATAATGCGGAAGATAAAGGTGTGCCTAACAATTGCAAGGTTGACCTATCTAAGACAAGATAAACAATAAGCACAATATACTAAAGCAAGTGAAGGGCAAATAATACGGTAGCACAAGTAATAAGGGGAAAGAGTAGGGATAAGCGAATGACGCGAAGACAATGATGTATCCCGATGTTCAATTCCTTGGAGGGAAGCTACTCACCGTTCGGAGAGAGTGGGTGAAACCACGAAGGCACACCAACGCCACGAAGGCTCACTCTATTCCTCTTGAGATATCACCACGAAGGCGATTCCCAACCACTACCGGTTGACCTTAAAGGTGGTCACCAAACCCTCAAAAACTCAACGGGGGTAATCACAATGGTCGATTCCTCTCCGAAGAACTCCTACCCGCCTAGGAGTCTCCAACCTCCAAGAGTGACAAGATCAATTGGGAATGCTCAAGACTTTCTCAAAACGTGATTTGCTTTGGTTGGAAGATGGGGAAGGGGCGGATCTATCACTAGGTGAAACATCCGTCAAGAACTCTCAAGGAACTCTCCGGGATCTGAGATTTGGTGAGGGAGACGTGAGAGGAAGCACTTGTGTTCTTGGGTGTTTGCAAATGAAGTGGTCAACCCTCACAAGTGGGAGTGAGGGGGTATTTATAGCCCAAGGGACGAAATGTCCGTTGGGGCAATAAGCTGTGAAAGTGTCAGACGTCCGTCAGGGGTCGGACGTCCGAAAGTCCAAATGTCGGACGTCCGAACCAGGTCAGACGTCCGCAATGTTCAAAGGGAGCACAACATGCAACACACAAAGAAAAGACCAGTGGCATATCGGACGTCCGACAGGGTTTGGACGTCCGAGGGGTCGGACGTCCGAAACATGTCGGACTTCCGGTGAATTTTCTTGCCCACTGACCTTTCCAATCAAAAACCTGCATATGAGATGTCGGACGTCCGAAGTGTGTTGGACGTCCGAAACTTTGAATTGTCGGACGTCCGACGTATGTCGGACGTCCGAAAGTAGTGATCAGATTTTTTACATTTTAGTTTCAATTCTGTGTCGGAATGTTTTTGTTTTAATTAGCTTTGAGCAAATCTTAAACACAAACCCACTGATCCCCTCTTAATAGTGCGGGGATCCCTATACTCAAGAATAACCAAAAAGCTTACGCTTCAACTTCATTGGTTCTGTATCTTGAGAAATTTGATAAGATAAAATGGTCCTTGATCCACCACCACAACGAACCGAGGACTAAAACCTGAGATATACTTGGCAAACATTATTAGTCCTCAATATGTATATTGTCATCAACATCAAAATATTATTAAGGGAAAGATTGCACTTTCAATCTCTCCCTTTTTGGTAGTTGATGACAACATACATATAGCTCCCAAAATTATTCAGATTTTAGCTTTTAGTGGGAGCAAGTTTTACTATGAACTCCCCATTAATGTGTGCATATAAGATTCTTTACTTTACGCAAGATGCACACATTTGGGCGAGTCACAACACATGATATCAAGGTAAGCAATCATTGATTATGGAGATGACAAAGTAGATTGCACCCAAACATGAGAACGAAACATATGCAAATAAGTTTTAAGAAAGACGCAAGAGCAACACCATGCATAAAACAAAGTCACAAGTGTTGCATGAGACACATGAAAACACATAAACCCAGTCTAACCACAACCAGGTTCATACAACGACATAATCAAGTCTCGATCACAAAACGACACCTAGAGACATCATAAGTAAAACACATATGACTCTCCCCCTTTGGCACCAAGTACCAAAAAGGGGCACACGCACTGAAGACACTAGTGAGTCCCACTGCCGCTCGCGCCAGGGTCTCCGGGGAAGAAGTACGCCCATTCTGGACCCGTAGGAAAGTCGAAACCAAGATCAGTAGGAGGGGCATCGGGAACACGCTCATCATCACTGGCATTGGTCTCACCAGCTGCACGAAGACGGGACTTCAAAGAGTTCTTGGACTTGATGAGACCGGAGAACACCGTGTGGTTGGAATGACAGTTGAACTAGATGGCCCTCATCATAGCAGCTTGGGCCTTGCCCAAAAATTGTGCCATACGACGCATAGGAGCCTGCTCCAAAGTCTGACGGTGAAGAGTGCCACAGACAGTGGAGGAGACCGGAATGGGTCGAGTCATAGAAACAGTCGGGGCAGTGAAGTACATGTGCTCCGGAATGGTCCATACAGGCTGGGTCTGGGTGATCTCCAAGGGAGAGGAGACCACGAACTGAATGAGCGCCATGATAAAAGGAGCATGAGGGTAGTGATGACGCTGCTGAAGGCTCGCCATCCGGATCTCATGCCAAATATAGTGTGGCACATCAAGACGCTTGTCGGGGGTGTCATGGATATGGCACATCAAAGTGATCGCAGAACTACTGCAATGAGTCCTATCCCCAGACTTGGGATAGAGAGTCCTGAGAACGCACTGGTAAAGAAACTGATAGGGCTGCTGCGAGATGGATATTTCATTGGGCTTCCTTGAGAAGTCATCACCTGTAATCCCAGACTTAACAAAGCAGAGACAGTCATAGATCCCCTTAGCCTTCTCCTTCTTGTTGGTAGCATGAATCCTGACCCCAGAAGAGCGAAAGCCCAGAGCCTTCTGAAACTGATCAAATGAGGCAGTGCACAGTTGCTCCCCAGTCATCCCTGAGATCTCTCTGTTAGTGGTGTGGAAGAAGCAAGTGGCATAAAACTGTAGGATCGCAGCCGTGTTCCAGTCACGCCGGAAACCGAAGACTGTACCAAGACCCACAGAAGTAATGAGATCCATCACACTTGGAAACTTGTCAGGATTGGCCCGGATGAGGTCAAGGGGAATATAGGCATGAGAGTTCGCAAGTTCCTGACGAAATTCTACTGGCGTGAAGATATCTGCCTGCACATTTGTCCGGAACCTGCCATCCAGACAATCCTGAGGAGCCACGAACTGATTGACATGGTGAAGCATGTGGTATGTGTTGGATATGTGCCCTAGAGTCAAATTAATAAAGATATTTGTCACATATCTATTTGTTCATAATACGTTATATATTGTGCTAGAACTGTATTAAGCGGAAACATTAATACACGTGTGATATATAACAACCTGGTCCCTAGTTAAACTCAGGCATACTAGCTCATTGGGAAATTGATGATCAAGGTTTCCTGATCATGAGAACATAATAGTCTATTGACAATGAGGTCATATCATTAGTAGAATGATGTGATGGACACACACCCACCTTAAGCGTTGTAGTGTGATCAAGTCACATAAGTTCAGCATTGCGATGACTTAATAACATAGTGACTGAATCCTTAGACCGTGATGATCATACATAATTGCTATCTATTAGGATGCTTTGAGTGCATTAACCGTTACACTAAAACATGGTAACGTAAAAGGTGTATCTTGGGTATTCCGAAGTAGATATGTTGGGGAGTATGAAATAGATCAGAGCGGGATTTGTCAACCCGAGTGACGGATAGGTACTCTGGGCCCACTCGGTGGTGTTGCATCAATAGCTTGCAAGCAAGTGACTAGGTCACAAGAGATGTAATATTCACAAACGAGTAAACATGTTATGTCGGAGACGAGGAAGAACTAGGTATTGGATACCGACGATCATACCTCGGACAAACATAGTACCAAAGCACAAAGGATCAAGTCATATTGTTAACGGTTCAACAGCGATGAAGTTTATTCGATGGAAGCGTAGGGTCACATAAAGGATTGTACCCAGATGCCACATGATGGTCATTGGTCAGAGAGTGTCTCGATCATGTCTACTGTTTCCCGGACCGTAGGGTTTCACACTTAAGGGCAATCGATGCATTAAGGATTGATTCGGGATCATCGGTGAAAAGAGAGAAAACACCGGAAATGTACTGGGAGGTGCCGGAAGCTGTTCCGGATATTTTGAAAGGTTCAAGATAATATATATTAATGTTTAAATATGTTTTATAATTTAATTGACAGAATTAAATATTAAAATGATTTAAATAATTAATTAAAAATGTGAAAAGCTATTTGGGCCTTAAAAGGACCATGAGGGGAAGGGAGAGCGTCCCCCCTTGGGCTTGGCACCAAGGGAGGGGCCCATCCCCCCTCCTAGCCGCACCACTCCCCCCCCCCTTGGGGGTTTAGTCCCACATGGGGGAAGGGGAGGGGGTGGAGCCCCTCCTTGGCCTATATAAGGAGGGGTGGGGGTGCCCTTTTTCAACAACAACATTGAGTTTCTCTCTCTCTCTCTTTCTCCGACCTAGAGCGGACTCCCCTGGTTTGGAGTTTGCACCTGGTTGGGGGTTTTACCATCATCCAGACGCCGTCGCGCTGCCGGAATCAGGATCCGGATCAATCTTCTTTCCGCTGCTCTTCTGGTTCGGAGCCCGGAGGGACGTCGGTTGCACCGTGCGTGTGTCATCCCGCGAGGCACTACACGTGTGGTGCTACTTCATCGTCGGAGGTTATTCAACACGACAGGGAGGTCGTAGGATCAGAGTCTACGCCAAGCACGTTCGAGGAACGTTCCCCTCTTTAGGTCTTCAAAGGTATGAACACCGATTCCTTCCGTTACATACATCAGCACAGCATAGATCTTGGGTTCGGGACTCGTAGGTAGGAAAGTTTTTTGTTTTCTGCGCCAATCCCCAACAGTGGTATCATGAGAAAGGCTATGCGTAGATGTATTGTACGGGTAGAACACATCTAGGATGTGGGCATCAATTCTCCAATTGTTACCCTCCCACGTGTACTCGTTTAGCATTGCGGCAATGTCCTGATGAAGCGGCCCCGACCGACCTTACGCGTTTACGCGAGACTGGTTCCACGCTTGACATATGTCTTGTACCATATAAGTGGCTGGGGGTGTCTGTCTCTCTAACATTAGCGACGCGAAGACGTTTGCAACGGAGGGCCCCGACAGGGGTGTAATAGAGACGATTGCAGGATTGGTGTTGTGGCTTGTTTTCGCAGGATAGAAAGCGGTTCTCTCTCGAAACCCCTTAGTAGCCATGTAAAACTTGCAAAAGATAAAGTAGATGGCGTTTTAACTTTAATCTGCATTTAAGGGGGGATCATAGCTTGTATGATTTACAGTTTTACTTCCTGTCTTTCTAATATGCTAGATATGCGACGGTAGCATGATAGGATAATCTCTCTCAATACCATGATTGTATTCTCCCTTAGTGGGCATCGCCTGGAAGGATCTCTTTATGATAGGCAGGCCGTGACGATCGGGTGTCATACATACATTAGCGATCGCATGAGGTTGGGTTTGGCAAGCCTAGCATATGCAGATATGGCCTTGCTGAACAGCCATACACTAAGGTTCAACTGGCGGGCTTGACATATGTAGATATGAGCTTGGGATACGGATGACCGAAAGATTAAGCATGAGTCATATAACAGATATGATTGGCATGATGGCCTACATAGGGAGATGTGTCGTCGGCCGTGTGATATTCGAGGATGATCATTCAAACTAGGATTATGTTAATCACTTAGTAAATTTGGAGAGATGCTTAACTAAGTGGGAGTTTTAGAATTAATTAAAATTGAACTCCAATTATGAACAAAGTCTAAATATGTGTTTTGCAAATAACCATTGTAGATGGCTGCACCTCGCCCCTCAGTCAACTTAGGGTCATTCCTAGACAAAGTCAAACTGAAAACCGATGGGTCAAACTTCACCAACTAGTTCCGCACTCTGAGGATTCTCCTCGTTCCCCTCAAGATGTCATACGTACTAGAGGCCGCGTTAGGTGACGAACCACCAGCAGACGCTAGTCGGGATGAGAAGAATGTCTACCTCTCCAAGACGGATGATTACAACCTTGTCCAGAGTGGAATGCTTTACTCCATGGAGGCTGAGCTGCAGAAACACTTTGAGAGGATGGGTGCATATGAGATAATCACCGACCTCAAGGCCGTCTTTGCACCCCTACCCAGGGCTGAACGTTATGAGGCTTCTGAAGCTTTCTTCTCAACAAAGATGGATGATCATAGCAGTGTTAGTGAGCACGTGGTCAAGATGTATGGCTACGTTCAACTCTTGAATGCTCTGGAATGTCAGATTCCAGATGAACTTGCTGTTGATAGGGTGCTGCAGTCGCTGCCCCCTAGCTACAAAGGCTTTGTGTTGAACTACAACATGCAGGGGATGACTAAGACCCCTTATGAGTTGTTAGCCATGCTGAAAACTGCTGAGGTTGAGATCAAGAAGGAGCATGTTGTATTCATGGTCAACAAGACCGTTGAATTCAAGAAGTCTGGCAAGAAGGACAAGGGAAAGAAGGGAAGCCCGAAGAAGGGTGACAAGCCAGTTTTCACTCCTCGTAAGGCACCCAAACCTGGACCCAAGCCCGGCGTTGAGTGCTTCTACTGCAAGGGTGATGGTCACTGGAAACGCAACTGCCCCAGGTACCTAGAGGATAAGAAGGCTGGCAAGATTGTCAGAAGAGACAAAGGTATATTTGATATACACGTTATTGATCTTTTCTTAACAAGCGCTGGGAACAAATCCTGGATATTTGATACAGGATCTGTTGCTCATATTTCTAACTCCTCTCAGGGGCTACGGAATAGGCGACGCTTGATGAAAGATGAAGTGACGATGTGCGTGGGAAACGGCTGCCGGATTGAAGAGGTGGCGGTCGGCACGAAGCATCTTAGTCTCCCTTCGGGATTAGTTTTGATTTTGAATAAGTGCTACTATGTACCCGCATTGAGTGTGAACATCGTTAGTGGTTCTTTCTTGAAACGAGACCACTATTCTTTTAAGTCAGATACAATTGGTTGTGCGATTTATAAGGATGATGTGTTTTATGTTCACGCACCGGAGAAAAATGGCTTATTCATTCTTAATCTCGATTGTGATATACTTCATATTGATAACATAGAGGCCAAAAGATTAAAACCTAGTGGCGAAGAACACATGACGATGTGGCATTGTCGACTTGGTCATATTGGTGAAAAGCGCATGAAGAAGCTTCATGATGATGGACTTTTAGAGTCATTGGTTTTTGGATCCCTTGACACATGTGAACCATGCCTTATGGGCAAGATGACAAGGACTCCATTCAATGGAACAATGGAGCGTGCGGAAGACTTGTTAGGGATCATACATTCAGATGTATGTGGACCTATGAACGTCCCCACACGCAATGTCTTTGTTACTTCGTGACCTTCATAGATGACTTAAGCAGATATGGGTATATCTACTTAATGAAACATAATTCTGAAACCTTTAAAAGGTTCAAGTAATTTCAGAGTGAGGTCGAGAATCAACTCGGGAAGAAAATCAAGCACCTTCGATCCAATCGAGGAGGCGAGGATTTAAGTCACGAGTTTGGCGATCATCTTAAGACTTGTGGCATCGTACCAAAACTTACGTCGGAAGGAACACCTCAGCGTAACTGTGTTTCTTAGCGACGTAATCGAACTCTATTGGATAGCGTACGATCGATGATGTCTCATACCGACTTACCTGTGTCATTCTGCGGGTATGCATTAGAAACTTCCGCTTACATTCTTAATAGGGCACCGTCCAAATCCGTAAAGACAACACCATTTGAGGAATGGCATGGCAAGAAACCAAAGTTGTCTCACTTGAAGATTTGGGGTTGTGAGGCTTATGTTAGGAAACTTCAGCCTGACAAACTCGAATCAAAAGCGGATAAGTGCATCTTTGTGGGATATCCAAGGGAAACCGTTGGATACACCTTCTACAACCAGTCTGAGGGCAAAACTTTTTTCACCAAGACTGGATTCTTTCTTGATAAAGAGTTTCTTTCGAAAGAATTGAGTCGGAGGAAAATAGACCTCAACGAGATGATTGATCAATCACTCCAAGTGGAAGAAATGGCAATGGAAGTTGTTCCGGAACCATCTTCCGAAGTGGGAGCTGTAGAGAACGGTCATCACGATATTCATAACGATCGTGACATACATGATGATCATGATCAAGATGAAGAGGATCCTATTGTACCCAGCAGGTCATCAAGAGCCCGAGTAAAAACTCAGGTTTATGGGCAACTTGTCAATGCAATCATGTTAAATGAACCTGACAAACCTGCGAACTACAAAGAAGCAATGGAGGGACCCGAGTACGAGAAATGGCTGGAAGCCATGAAATTCGAGATAGACTCCATGTATGCCAACAAAGTATGGACTTTTGTGGATATTCCCGAGGACCGAAAGGCCGTCGAGAATAAGTGGATATTTGTAAGGCCCGATATGCGGTACTGTTCCAGATCTAGATGTTTCCACCCAGATCCGGGGACGAAGCACATATCGGTCCCACCGCGACATATGACAATGCCATATGCCCCAGATTTCCAACATGATATCACAACATTACAGATACAAGAAATCAATACCCGGAACTCAGATCCTAGGTGACTCGAATGGAACAAAGAGTCGGGGCGGGATAGCCTAGACCTTCCATCCTTCGTCGAATATAGTCAATGTTATAATAATCATATCATCAACAACAAAATAATAATGTGATATCCCAAACCAAAGAGTAGCAGGGTAGCATCGTAGCATCCTAAGCATGCATACTAAGCAGGGGTTGAGCAACGAGCAATAGTAACATAGCAGTACAAGGTTTGCTGGGAAGGGACATGGTTGTATCGGTTTGAAAGAGGCTGTAAACATGTGGTAGGATCAAACATCGAACCTAACCTAGACTAACATGCAAACCGCTGGTTGAAAAAGAATGGATCATAAGTAATGTATAGTCCTTGCCTGTTGATAAGTCGGGTTCCGAAGGTGTAGTGGATCGCAAGCTCGCATCGTCTCCGAAGGTACCCGCGGAAGCACACAAGACGATAAACACTGGAAAGCAATCAACGAGCAAGCACTCTATTACTACGGGGCAACACAAGATCAAGAAGACATCACACGACACGGCAACGCAATACGGATCTATCGTCGAGAACGGTTACTAACAGTTTAAGTGGGTTATCGGTCACACACGACGAATACCGCACGTTTACGGTGGTTCAAGTTGCTTAGCTACAGGTGATCAACCAGCGGTTATTAACATGGCATCTCACTCAAGCATGGCATAGCACATAAACATGACAAGAGGTGAAGCATAAGATAAACTATCTATCCTAGTCAATTTAAGTAAGGCACAACCTAATCATGGCATTCCACTAGGTACCCCACGACAATTAAAAGATTTGGTACTGTTCTGTCCTAAACCATATTTTAGGATGGTTAACAACAGCAAACAATAGCATAAACACAAAGTACACGAAAAACTAATCAAGTTACATATAAGGCACACTCCAAATGGAGTTTCGGTTAAAAAGATATAAGCAAAACAAGTTATGGGCACAATCTGCCAACATCACGAAGCACACTTTAGAGCAAGATTTAATATAGCTAAAGCACCCAAACATGACAAGTTAAAGCATGGAAATGAAGTACACATGATGCTTAACACATAGGAAAAAGAATCAATGCAATAGGCCTCATGGATGTGTCACAATCATCATGCAAACTTGCAACAAAATAACATCAGCAGCACTTGACAGAATTTAGCAATAGTTAACAATCTGATGCCTACTTTAACACAAAAATACATAATCAATGTGACCTCAAAATAAATAACTTCCTAAAGATGAATTCTAGAGAACACAAAGAACAACCAAACAAAAAAAGAACCACTTCATTCCGACCTACGAGTCAACGGGAAAATGCGTTGCAAAACAGTACCAGCAGCAGTATTTACTCAGACTTAGAAAAATTCGCAGGTACTTCAACAGAAAAAAATAACAGGGGAGCTCGGGCCGGCTCACCCAGTGGGCCTCGGCCCAGATCTGCAGTGGAGGTGGCGGCTGGGCTCTGGGCCTTGGAGGCCTGGCAGGCCGCACTAGGGCAGGCCGGCCCAAGCAGCGGTAGTTGCGGCCTGGCTGGACGGCTTGGGATCGTTCCCGATCCCGATCCGTCGGGCGGCGGCGGCGGTCTCTCGGTGGCGGTCTCTAGCCGGCGGCTCGCCGGCGTGGTGGAACGAGGAGGGGCAGGAGGGGCACGGATCTTGGGGCGGCGGCGGCCGGAACGCCGGATCCAGCCGGATCCGTGCGAGGCGGCGGCGGCTCGAAGCTTGTGGCCGTGGTGCCATGGCCGCGGCGGATGGTGTCGGGGCGCCCGGCGGCGCTGCGTGCGGTGGTGGAGCTCTGCGTGGAGGATAAGGGAGGCGGGGTGAAAAGGGAGAGGCGAAGGCTCGGCTCGGGAAGGAAGAAGGTGTCCCGGGCGGCGCGCAGCTCGTCGCCGGCGGCGGCGCCATGGAGCCGGCGGCTCGGGCGTGTCGGGACCCGGGGTTAGCGTATGCAAGTCCAGTTAAGACATAGTCATATGGAGAGCCGAGAACCGTACCCACTTGTCTAAGCAGACAAGGCCAAGCACAGAACGTTCTCGGAGAGCATTGTACGTGAGGGGCATCCCATCCAGGCCAGATGATCAACTGAAATGGGTCCTCATCGTCCGCACACAAGTCTAATGATATGGGTGGTGAACTCCCATATTCAAAGACAAGTCGCCTCAACCAAACTATCGACTATCTCATAACTCATACATAAACTTACTCCAGCCCGATCACTTAGTCGGGGTCTAGGGCGGGCTCGATCATACCACAAAGTGTGCGCGAGACGCAGTCTCGAACAATCGCATCGCGATGCCCCAAGCTGCGCACATCTAAGGGCCACTTGGTGTATGAAAGACCGCCAGCCAGATCACAACTAAGGTCTCGAAAACCCATACAAAGACATGCATGTTATAAACATACACGCAACACACATGCCTTGTATGAACAGTAGGTATCATTGCAATTCTCTACAAAGTATACATTTTTATTGATAACTCTTATAGAGTGCACACAGAGATCATAAACATGTTATCCAACATTACAACACAAGCGGAAGCAAAGTATGTCTGAGTATAGACAAGTTTAGCAAATGGCTTAAGAAGCCTTATTTAAACACATGCCCTCCACGAGGGAACCAGTCGTCTGACTGGGACTAGACTAGCTTGATCTTCAGTCGTCCAACTCGATGAAGAAGCCACCTTCGGGGTCAGTGGGTTCATCTAAAACATAGATTAAGCAAACGTGAGTACAAAGTCGTACTCAGCAAGACTTACATAGGAGCTATACTACTCATGCACATGTATCAAGGTAAAGGGAGGTGGGGTTTCACTTGAAGAAGTGCCAGCTTTGACTTGGCTAGTCCTGAACTGCGAGTACCAGACTTTGAGGTAAGAAGCGTACACGAGTCCACTACTTTCTCCAACCAATTACACCACTATGGTGCCTTCCTCGACTTCCCCACGAGAAAGCACGCCATAGCACTCACACTTATCTTGGTGTGTTTTAGAAGTATCCAGTTCAAGTTGTCTAATAATCAAGCTAAGCTTTCCAAGCAGTCCATAACCGCGGACGCGGCTATTCGAATAGTTTTGTTAACCCTGTAGGGGTGTACCGCTACACACACATGATCATCGGTTACCGCCTTTGTACTCGACACCGTTCAAGAAGTGTCGGCGAGGATGCTCACCACAACTGTTACCTCATAGCCGATCTAGTCCGAGAAAGCCGCCTACTTGGGTTGGCTACCACTATCGTGAACCCGGCCGGTTTACCGAAGTGGACCCAAGTGATGTGTGCGTGGTGCATAAGCCGGTCTCGGATGAGCCGTTCTCTCACATAGCATCCAGGCCACAGACCTACCAGAACTCCGAACTATTGCGACATCTGGACATCGAAAGGGATGAGTTAATAAGTTGAGAGGGGTCAGTGAGCCCAATGTGTGGTTGTACTCTTCATCTTGGATCACCACACAAGGACTCGGACTTAGGGCGGTGTTCAACGAGACAACCCACCGTGTACTCCTACACAGCCTCTCATCGTTCACCTTGTATTAGGGTAGATTCACCAACACTTTTCTACCATCATCATCATGATGACGACCATCCCGACTCACATAACAGTATCATCATGGTATCACTCTAAGCATGCAATAAGCAGTAACAATTGCAGGGGCCACATGATATCAATCAACTCCTACATTTACTAGGATTGTGGTTTGCTTACTACTGTGACAAAATGATAGGTCATGCAAAGGAATGGGTTCATCTATGCGGTATAAACGCATCATGGTAATCATCCTATACAATGCATAAGCGAGACAAGAGAGGGAAGTGGGATTTTATCGACATGATCAATGGGGGTTTGCTTGCCTTGCTGACGAGGTTCGGGTTCTGGGTCTTCAACGAAGGGGGCAGCCTCCTGCTCCGGTTCCACCTCTACTCGACAAACAACAAACAAGGTAGCAAAGTAAATACAATGCACAATCACATGATGGAAGGTTGAAACTTGATGTATATGCTTTGATGTGTGAAGTAATTCCATTTAAATGGAGTATATTACAAATTGAATTTCAAATTCAAACTTAGCCAAGTTACATGTGACATTGTTTTATCAATTTGAATCATTTTGAAATGTGTATGATATGCCTCTGATGTGTAAGTGAAATGTAGCATGTTGTCATGGTTCAAGTTGCAAAAACTATTGAATTGGATTTGATTTAATTCCATTTAAATCAAATAGCAAATGCTACTGATCCCAATTTAATATCAACTCAAACAAGGTTAAAAGTTGGATATTTGGATAGCTTATTTTCTCCTGATAATATTTCGTATATTATTTGTCCAATTTGGAGTTAATATGAATTTTCTATGAATTTCCAAAGTTTGGGCTATTTTCTGGATTTTCTGTGATTTCTTGAATTCTTTTTATTCTGGAAAAAGGTTTCTGCGTCATGCTTGCGCAAGGCTGACGTGGGCGGGGGGGTCTGACGTGTGGGGTCCAGTGGTCAGCCACAGTGGGGTTAATCCCTCTCTGTTTAAAAATAACAGAGGGGTTAAGGGCTGGGGGCCCCACCTGTAAGTGACCCAGGGGGTGGATTAGAGCGGGCTTAAGGGCTAGCCCACCGGCGGCTTCACGCCGCAGGCCTGGCCACGGCGGCGCCCTTGCCGGAATCAGCTAGAGGCCACGGAAGAGGAAACGGAGGGCATGGGCGTGCTCCTGGAGGTCGTCCGCGTCGAGAGGAGGCATCAGGGGGTCACGGGGAGGTCGGGAGCGACGACGGCGACGTGCTGGGCGGAAACAGAACGACGGCGAGATTGGGGGAAAGGCTAGCGTGCACGGCTTGGGCTGAACTTGCGCGCGTTCGAAAGCTGGAACGCCCGCGAGTCAAACGCGCGCACTGGGGTGCCGCGAGGAGCACGAGGGCGAGCTCTAGCTCAACCATGGCGGCGAGGAGCTCGGGTTCTCATGGAGGATTTGGCTAGAGGGGCTACGGGGTGCTAGGAGCTTGGGGGAAAATCTCAGAAGCTCACCGCGGATCGAACGGAAGCAACAGTAAGCTCGGGGAGGCTTCAACGGCGGCGAATCGACGACGGAGAGCTCGCGGGTCCGGCGAGTTCTCGGTGAAGCTTGCGTCTCGCCTGGCCCGAATTGATGCGCCTCCTGCTGCTAGTCGTTGTAGTCGAGGACGGCGATCACGCTGGACAGCTTGGACGGGCTCCTCAGCGTCGATGGCCACGCGGGGGCGCTTCGGTGCTCCGGCGAGTTCTCGGGCGGCGACGAAAACGAGCACGGGAGGAGGAGGAGGAAGCTCTGGAGGGGGGAATGGATCGGGAGGGCTTCTGGGCGTCTCCAGGCGTGAAGAGGTGGCGCAGGAGAAGCAGGAGGTGGGCAGGGGCTCGGCGGCGGCCACGACATGGTCGCCACGCAGTAGTGCCCCTGCTTGAGGAAGACGACAGGCGCGGGAGGTGGGCTTGGGCCGGCTGAGGAACGAGTTGGGCCAGATACCAGGTGAGCCTCTTTTCCTTTTCTGTTTTCTTTTTCTTTTCTGTAAATTTGTTTTGCTTAGAAATAAATAGCTAGGCATTTTTATAAATGCTCAAATCTTTTATATGGCATTACATGACCAGTAGCTAGTCATATCCAGAGTTTGAACATTTTTGAAATTCAAAATATTTGAATTCAAATTCAAATAGGGGTTTTTGATTAATTCCAAGGCACTGTTTGAATATTTGAAAAATCCATGAGCATGGGGTAGGTCCCACATCACTTGAAATGTGATCACACTCATTTATAAGACTTTTCAAAATTCTAACATGAATTTTTGGAGAAGATTTTTATCTGGCCTTTTGAATTAATTCATCTAGGGGGGGGGGTTCCTTCTCCCATTTTTCTTTTGATTTTAATTTCAAAGATTTCTTTTGAAATTTTTAACATGATGCAAGTGACTTGCTAACCCTAGAACATTACCTAACAGAGGGTTCTGACAACTCGCCCCCACTCAAAAGAATCTCGTCCCGAGATTTAGAAGTCTGCGGGAGGAAGGAGGGATACTCGGCACTGAGGCGTCTTCTCTTTCCCACGTAGCTTCTCTCTTAGAGTGGTGTGACCATTGCACTTTTAGAAACCTAATCTTCTGACGACGAGTGACACGCTCTGCTGAATCAAGAATACGAACGGGGTATTCTCGATAAGAAATGTCATCTTGGAGATCAAGCGTTTCATGGTCGACTTCGCGGATGGGGTCCTTGAAGCAACGCCTGAGTTGGGACACATGGAATACATCATGTACTCGGGAAAGGTGCGGGGGTAGTTCAAGTTGGTAGGCAACTTCTCCACGTTTAGCAAGAATGCGGAAAGGTCCGATGTAACGTGGGGCCAACTTGCCTTTGATACCGAAACGTTGGGTTCCCTTCAGAGGAGTAACCCGAATGTCGGGACCCGGGGTTAGCGTATGCAAGTACAGTTAAGACATAGTCATATGGAGAGCCGAGAACCGCACCCACTTGTCTAAGCAGACAAGGCCAAGCACTGAACATTCTCGGAAAGCATCGTACGTGAGGGGCATCCCATCCAGGCCGGATGATCAACTGAGATGGGTCCTCATCGTCCGCACACAAGTCAAATGATATGGGTGGTGAACTCCCATATTCAAAGACAAGTCGCCTCAACCATACTACCGACTATCTCAAAACTCTTACATAGACTTACTCCAGCCCGATCACTTAGTCGGGGTCTAGGGCGGGCTCGATCATACCACAAGGTGTGCACGAGACGGAGTCTCGGGCAATCGCATCGCGATGCCCCAAGCTGCGCACATCTAAGGGCCACTTGGTGTATGATAGACCGCCAGCCAGAACACAACTAAGGTCTCGAAAACCCATACAAAGACATGCATGTTATAAACATACACGTAGCATACATGCCTTGTATGAACAGTAGGTACCATTGCAATTCTCTACAAAGTGTACATATTTATTGATAACTCTTATAGAGCGCACACAGAGATCACATACATGTGATCCAACATTACATTACAAACGGAAGCAAATTATGTCTGAGTACAGACAAGTTTAACAAATGGCTTAAGAAGCCTTATTTAAACACAAAGCCCTCCACGAGGGAACCAATCGTCTGACTGGGACTAGACTAGTTGGTCTTCAGTCGTCCAGCTCGATGAAGAAGCCACCTTCGGGGTCCGTGGCATCATCTAAAACATAGATTAAGCAAACGTGAGTACAAAGTCGTACTCAGCAAGACTTACATAGGAGCTATACTACTCATGCATATGTATCAAGGTAAAGGGAGGTGGGGTTCATTTGCAGAAGTGCCAGCTTTGACTTGGCTAATCCTGAACTACGAATACCAGACTTTGAGGTAAGATGCTTACACGAGTCCACTACTTTCTCCAACCAATACACCACTATGGTGCCTTCCTCGACTTCCCCACGAGGAAGCACGCCATAGCACTCACACTTATCTTGGTGTGTTTTAGAAGTATCCGGTTCAAGTTATCTAATAATCAAGCTAAGCTTTCCAAGCAGTCCATAACCGCGGACGCGGCTATTCGAATAGTTTTGTTAACCTTGCAAGGGTGTACCGCTACACACACATGACCATCATTTACCTCCTTTGATCTCGACACCATTCAAGGGGTACCAGCGAGGATGCTCACCACAACTGTTACCTCATAGCCGATCTAGTCCGAGAAAGCCGCCTACTTGGGTTGGTTACCACTATCGTGAACCCGGCCGGTTTACCGAAGTGGACCCAAGTGATGTGTGCGTGGTGCATAAGCCGGTCTCGGATGAGCCGTTCTCTCACTTAGCATCCAGGCCACAGACCTACCAGAACTCCAAACTATTGCGACATCTGGACATCGAAAGGGATGAGTTAGTAAGTTGAGAGGGGTCAGTGAGCCCAATGTGTGGTTGTACTCTTCATCTTGGATCACCACACAAGAACTCGTACTAGGGCGGTGTTCAATGAGACAACCCACCGTGTACTCCTACACAACCTCTCATCGTTCACCTTGTATTAGGGTCGATTCACCAACACTTTTCTACCATCATCAACATGATCATTCCCATCCCGACTCACATCACAGTAACAACATGGTATCATACTAAGCATGCAATAAGCAGTAACATTGCAGGGGCCACATGATATCATTGCAATTCTCTACAAAGTGCACACAGAGATCACAAACATGTGATCCAACATTACAACACAAGCGGAAGCAAAGTATGTCTGAGTACAGACAAGTTTAGCAAATGGCTTAAGAAGCCTTATTTAAATACATGCCCTCCACGAGGGAACCAGTCGTCTGACTGGGACTAGACTAGCTTGATCTTCAGTCGTCCAGCTCGATGAAGAAGCCACCTTCGGGGTCAGTGGGTTCATCTAAAACATAGATTAAGCAAACGTGAGTACAAAGTCGTACTCAGCAAGACTTACATAGGAGCTATACTACTCATGCACATGTATCAAGGTAAAGGGAGGTGGGGTTTCACTTGCAGAAGTGCCAGCTTTGACTTGGCTAGTCCTGAACTACGAGTACCAGACTTTGAGGTAAGAAGCGTACACGAGTCCACTACTTTCTCCAACCAATTACACCACTATGGTGCCTTCCTCGACTTCCCCACGAGAAAGCACGCCATAGCACTCACACTTATCTTGGTGTGTTTTAGAAGTATCCAGTTCAAGTTGTCTAATAATCAAGCTAAGCTTTCCAAGCAGTCCATAACCGCGGACGCGGCTATTCGAATAGTTTTGTTAACCCTGCAGGGGTGTACCGCTACACACACATGATCATCGGTTACCGCCTTTGTACTCGACACCGTTCAAGAAGTGTCGGCGAGGATGCTCACCACAACTGTTACCTCATAGCCGATCTAGTCCGAGAAAGCCGCCTACTTGGGTTGGCTACCACTATCGTGAACCCGGCCGGTTTACCGAAGTGGACCCAAGTGATGTGTGCGTGGTGCATAAGCCGGTCTCGGATGAGCCGTTCTCTCACTTAGCATCCAGGCCACAGACCTACCAGAACTCCGAACTATTGCGACATCTGGACATCGAAAGGGATGAGTTAATAAGTTGAGAGGGGTCAGTGAGCCCAATGTGTGGTTGTACTCTTCATCTTGGATCACCACACAAGGACTCGGACTTAGGGCGGTGTTCAACGAGACAGCCCACCGTGTACTCCTACACAGCCTCTCATCGTTCACCTTGTATTAGGGTAGATTCACCAACACTTTTCTACCATCATCATCATGATCACGACCATCCCGACTCACATAACAGTATCATCATGGTATCACTCTAAGAATGCAATAAGCAGTAACAATTGCAGGGGCCACATGATATCAATCAACTCCTACATTTGCTAGGATTGTGGTTTGCTTACTACTGTGACAAAAAGATAGGTCATGCAAAGGAATGGGTTCATCTATGCGGTAGAAACGAAGCATGGTGATCATCCTAAACAATGCATAAGAGAGACATGAGAGGGAAGTGGGATTTTATCGACATGATCAATGGGGGTTTGCTTGCCTTGCTGACGAGGTTCGGGTTCGGGGTCTTCAACGAAGGTTGCAACCTCTTGCTCCGGTTCCACCTCTATTCGACAAACAAAGCACGAAGTAGCAATCAATATGAATGCAATGCTCAAGCACATGAATGAATGTTGAAACCTGAAGTATAAGTTTTGTTGTGTGAGGCAATTCCATTTAAGTGGAGTATATTGCATTTGAAATGCAAATTCAAACTCCACATTTGAATTCAACATTAACCAAGTTGTATGTGATATGGTTTGATCATTTTGAATCATCTTCAAATGTGTATGACATGCCTCTGATGTGTGATTGAAATGTAGCATGTTGCCATGGTTCAAGTTCCAAAAATATTTGATTTGAATTTGATTTAATTCCATTTAAATCAAATAGCAATGCTACTGATCACATTTTAAATTCAACTCAAACAGAGTTGAAAGTTGCATATTTGGAAATATAATTTTCTCCTGACATTTTTCATATATTATTTGTCCAATTTGGAGTTAATATGAATTTTCTATGAATTTCCAAAGTTTGGGGTATTTTCTGGAATTTCTGGAATTTCTTTAATTCATTTTGATTTTCTGGAAATTCATAAAATGATTTATTGCGTCACCTGACATGTGGGTCCAGGGTGTCAGTGACTGGGTTAATTAACCCGTGGGTTTAAATTAATCCAGTGGCTTAATTAAGCCACTGGGCCCACTGGTCAGTGACCCAGGGGTCACTAACTGGGTGATTAACAGGGGGGTTAGAGCTAACACGCCGGCGGCTAAACGCCGGCGACTGGAGTCGCGGCGGCGCTGCACAGGATCACTAATCCGGCCGTCATTTGGAGCGCGAAGACCACCAGATTGAAGCCCTCTCCCGTGCGCGTCGAACTGAACCGATTCCAAGAGCTGGGGTGCACGGTACGCTCGCCGGCGTCAACTTTTGCGGCGACCTAGCTACGGCCATGATCGAGATATCGTTCCAGGGCACGACTTGAGGCGAGGCTAGGCTGGTTCGACGAGGAAGAACACGGGGAACAAGATGGACAACAAGGCGGGCTCGATTACTTAACGGGTGGACCTCGCCATGGATCCCGGCGGCGAGGAGCTTCGGCTCTCATGGCGGATCCGGCTAGAGTGAGTAATCCAGGGAGAGAAGAGAGGGGTTTCGAACCCGAGCTCACCAGGAACTCAGTAGAGGTGGTGGCGAGGGCTGGGGTGGCTCAACGGCGGCGGAATTGACGAAGTCCTTCACGACGGCCGGCGGGAACTCGAGGAAGAATCCGGCGTCTACGTGGGCTCCGGGCTCGATTCCTTCTGCAAGTCGGTGAAGACGATGACGACGAAGCGCTTGGACACAGTCTTGGGGCTTCTAGGCGTCAATGGCCACGCGTGTGCTCGACGGCGCTCCGGCGTGTTCCTCGGGCGGCGATGAATCGGGCGAGAGAGGAAGGGGAGGTGTTCCTGGAGGGGGGGGGGGGAATGAAGCAGGGCGGCTCCAGGATGCGTCTGGACGAAGAGATAAGCTCGGGGGAGGGGGGGGGGGCTGGACGCTCGAAGGCGTCGCGGTGGCGTCCACGGCGTCGGCGCCTCGCCACCGAGCTGCTTGGCAGCGCGGGGTGGAAGACGACAAGGGGGTTTCGCGGGCTGGGCTGCGGGAGAGGTGAGTTGGGCCGGGGTGGCCCAGGTAAGCGGCACTTTCCTGTTTTCTTTTTCTTTCTGTTTTCTCTTCTGACATTTGTTCTGTTTAGCTAAAATAAATAGCTAAACATTTTATTAAATGATGAAAACTTTTATGTGGCCTCATAATAATATAGACTAGCCACTCATAAACTTTCAACATTTTGAAAATTCAAATGATTTGAATTTTAAATCAAAGAGGGGTATTTCTTTAATTCCATGGCACTGTTTGAATATTTGAAAAATCTATGAGCATGGGGTGGGTCCCACATCACTTGATAGGTGATCACACTCATTTATAAGACTTTTCAAAAATCTAACATGAATTTTTGGAGAAGATTTTTATTTGGCCTTTTGAATTAATTCATCTGGGGGGGGGTTCCTTCTCCCATTTGGATTTTGAAGTTGATTTCCTTTGAAAATTTGGCATGATGCAAGGTTACTTGATCCTAGCACATTACCTAACAGAGGGTTCTGACACGGAAGGTAAGCCTTCTCATCCAGATTGTAGCTCTCTTGCCTATGATGAGGATCATAGTAGCTTTTCTGACGAGACTGGGCTGCTTTCAATTGATCACGAACAATGCGAACTTGCTCTTCTGCTTCCTTGATCATATCTGGTCCAAAGAATTGTCTTTCACCGGTTTCTGACCAGTTTAGTGGTGTTCGACATCGTCGTCCATATAGGAGTTCAAAAGGAGCCATGTTCAGACTAGATTGAAAACTATTGTTATAAGAAAATTCGGCGAATGGCAGAGACTTCTCCCAATTCTTTCCGAATGAGATAACACAAGCTCTGAGCATGTCTTCAAGAATTTGGTTAACCCTTTCGACTTGACCGCTAGACTGAGGATGGAAAGTTGTACTAAAGGAGAGATGAGTTCCCATAGCATTCTGAAAGCTTCCCCAAAATCTAGGGGTGAAAAGGCTACCACGATCAGAATTGATTTCCAAAGGAACACCATGAAGGGATACAATTCTAGAGACGTACAAGTCCGATAACTGGCTAGCAGTTATAGACTCGCGAACTGGAAGGAAGTGAGCAACTTTGGAAAGCCTATCTATGACAACGAAGATGGCATTGTTTCCTTTCTGGGTTTTTGGAAAGCCGGTGATGAAGTCCATACCGACTTTGTCCCATTTCCACTCGGGAATAGACAAAGGTTGAAGTGTACCAACAGGTCTTTGATGTTCTGCCTTAATGCGTCGACAAACATCACATTCGGCAACAAATTGAGCAATGTCTCTCTTCATCCTGGTCCACCAAAATCTCTGGCGTAGATCTCGGTACATTTTTGTGCTACCGGGATGAATTGAGAGGGGTGTGTCATGGGCTTCTTTGAGGATGAGTTGCCTTAGTTCCCTATTCTTGGGTACTACCAAACGATTTTCAAAGAATACCGTTCCCTTGCTATCTCTGGAGAAACATTTAGCAACTCCGCTAGCAATGTTCTCCTTGATCCGGCGAACACCTCGTGCACGCCTTTGGGAAACTATGATTTGATCCTCAAGAGTTGATTTCGCCACCAAGGTAGAAAGATAGCCATGAGGAACAATCTCTAGGTTAAGCTTGCAAAATTCTTCATGAAGAAGTGGTTGATACTGTTGTAACATGACGTTGTTACAATACGACTTACGACTTAGTGCATCACCTATGACATTGGCTTTGCCTCGGGTGTAAGAAATTCCTACGTCGTAATCTTTTATCAACTCAATCCAGCGTCTTTGCCTGAGATTAAGATCTGGCTGGGTGAAAATGTATTTGAGGCTTTGGTGGTCGGAATAGATCTCGCAACGGTTACCAAGGAGGTAATGTCGCCAAGTTGTTAAGGCATGAACTACGGCAGCGAGTTCAAGGTCATGGGTAGGATAGTTCTCTTCATGTGGCCGCAACTGGCGTGAAGCATAAGCTACCACATGTCGATCTTGCAGAAGTATGGATCCTAACCCTTGCTGTGATGCGTCACAATAGATCTCGAAATCCTTTTTGGTGTCTGGAGGTGCAAGTACGGGTGCAGAAGTCAATCTTCTTTTTAGCTCTTGAAAGCTTTCCTCGCACTTGGGAGTCCATAGGAATTTCTTATCTTTCTTGAGGAGTTCAGTTAGAGGCTTTGCAACTTTAGAGAAGTTCTCGACGAAGCGACGGCAATAGCTGGCTAGGCCAAGAAAACTCCTAACTTGCTTAACCAATTCAGGTGGAGTCCAGTCAAGGACGGCCTGAACTCTCTCGGGATTCACAGCAATGCCTTTTGCAGAAATCACGTGGCCTAAGTAGGTCACTTCTGGTAGCCAAAATTCACACTTGGAGAATTTAGCATACAGACGATGCTCTCTAAGTTTCATCAATACCAGCCTTAGGTGTTCGGCATGTTCTTCTTCGTTCTTCGAATAGATGAGAATATCATCAAGATAAACCACAACAAGTTTATCTAAGTACTCCATGAAGATCGAATTCATCATGCGTGAGAAAGTGGCGGGGGCATTGGTTAAACCAAAGGACATGACGGTGTACTCGTAAAGACCATAACGAGTAGTAAAAGCCGTTTTGGGAATGTCCTCGTTTCATATTTTCATTTGATGATAGCCTAATCTCAAATCCATCTTGGAGAAGATAGAGGATCCTGCAAGTTGATCATAAAGATCATTGATCCTGGGCAATGGGTACTTGTTCTTTATCGTCGCTAAATTTAGCGGGCGATAGTCTACGCACATCCTTTCTGTTCCATCTTTCTTCGTTACGAACATAACGAGGCAACCCCATGGCGATGAGCTAGGGCGGATGAAGCCTTTTTCCAACAAAGCTTCCAGTTGGTTTTTAAGCTCAGCTAACTCACGTGGGGCCATTTTGTATGGGCGTCTAGAAATGGGCGCGTTTCCTGGCACAAGATCCACTATAAACTCTACACATCTGTCGGGTGGCATGCCCGGCAGCTCTTCAGGAAAGACATCCGGGAAGTCACGAACCACCGGAATATCTTCAAGTTCGGGAAGGGGAAGTACATTCAAGGAATGCACTTGGGTTCTTGTTCTGGGTGAGGTATAGATGACGGTCTTTCCTGAAGGGTGGGTGAGTTTCACAGATTTGCCTTTGCAATCCAGGTAGGCATTCTGTCTTGATAGCAAATCCATGCCAAGAATGACATCAATATCTGAAGACTTGAGGGCTATGAGTGAAGCAAGGAATACTAAACCCTCAATTGCAATTTGATTACCATGGCTTACTCTATTAGTTTGCCATCTTGACCCTGGAGTTTGAATAATCATTGGGGTGGACAATTCAACAAAGGATAACTCATGACGAAGTGCATAACTTTCCGACATGAATGAATGAGATGCTCCTGGGTCGAAAAGAACGGAAGTAGGAACATAATTGACTGGGAGCGTACCAAGAATGACATCAGTGGTGTCGTCAGTCTCTTCAGCGGCAATCGGGTTCACACGTCCACGAGTGGCGGGAGGAGCGGGTTTGGCGGTGTAGACCTTCTGGGGTGGCTTGCCACGACCATTGTTGTTGCCTCCGGCACGGGGTGGAGCATTCTGATTCTGGAGCTGGTTCTGGGGACAATCACGAGAATAGTGGCCTGCCTGACCACACTTGTAGGAGGCTCCAAAAACAGTGCGGGGAGCTGGGTTGTTTGGTGGAGCTGGGTGGAACTGAGTTGGTGGATGAGGCGCCACATAGGATGGCCTCGGTGGGTTGTTTTGGCGGAACATACTATTTGGGATCCAGATCTTGCGCTTCTGGGAGCCTGAACTGGATGAACCATCGTCTCTAGGGTGTTTGCGGAAGTCGTTGGGGGTGTTCATGTCCTCTGCCTTGATGGCCTTGTTGGCAAGGACCTGGAATGTGGCAAAGTCATGTAGGTTGAGCTCACGACGGAGTCCAGAATTGAGTCCACGACGGAACCTCTCTTGCTTCTTTGCGTCGGTGGAGACTTCTTTAGTAGCATAACGAGCAAGTCGGTTGAACTCACGACTAAACTCGTCAACGGTCCTTCTGCCTTGGGTGAGGTTGCAGAACTCCTCACGTTTGTGGTCCATTAGACCCTTGGGAATGTGGTGCTCACGGAAGGAAGTGCAGAATTCATCCCAAGATGTGGGCGGTCCAACGGAACGCATATTCAGGAAGTTCTCACACCAAGAGCTAGCTGCACCTTCAAGGTGATAGGTGGCATAGCTGACCTTGTCGCCGTCCGCAACATGGCCTGCTTGGAGCTTCCTCTCGATGCTGCGAAGCCAGTCATCGGCGTCAAGGGGATCGGTGGAGTAACTGAAAACCGGGGGATGAAGCCGGATGAAGTCGTTCAGGGACACCAACTCGTTGCGCTGCTGAGTGGTGTTGCGAGCAATGACCTCCAGCAGATGGTGAGAGTCTCGGCGGTTCCTCTCAACCTCCATCAGAACCTGAGCCATCGTGGGTGGGGGTGGAAGGTTTCCTTCCTCCTGTTCATTCCCACGACCCTGGTTACGACCAAGCTGGCCACGGGTTCCTTGAGACATCCTGAAGGTGAAAGACCAAAGTCAAACAGAGTTGATTGGAAGAATCTAATCAAGGTATTGAAGTACAGGAAGGATTACAGAGCAAAGGAAGTAATCATCTTGACAACATGGTGATAAAAGCATACAAGCCATATATTCACAAGCTGTCATACAAACCATATATCGTTTTAGTACAAGCACCAAGCTAATACAAACGTGATGAAGATGATACATCCTGCAGAGGCACTCTGACTTCCTATAAATTATTTATCTAAGCCTCTGGAACTTAGAGACCTTGCGTACAACATACTAAGATACTACTACCTCCTCACTAAGTAAGACCACAGGCGGTCTCACTCATCTCCATCTCCATAGTAGTCCTCGTAAAAGTTACCCGCGTATCCCGGTAGCTGAAGGTGACCATCGGAAAACACGGAGGCATGCGGACCCTGATATCCATTTGGGCAAGGATGGGGCCTAGGTCCAGCGTAGGGTGGAAGAAAAGGACCACGGGGTGGAAAAATGCCTCCAATCTCGGGCCAAGAAACTCGAGAAGGCATCTGAGTCCTCACTTGGTAGATAGCGTCATACTCGACTGATCCAACACTCACGAAGGGTGCCAAGAGTGTCAGTGCTCGATACAGACGAACACGGGTGGCGTGAAGCTCAAAACGGAGAGCGCGTGCATCACGATCTCGATCACTAGCAAACCTAACAGTGATCTGAAGTACTGGATCTTCTGCAGAGTGATCTGAGTAGAGTCCGGTGTAATATCCCTCTTCTCCTGGAAGTGCAGCAGAGATATAGCGGAATGAGGTCTCCCTCAGCATAGTGTGCTCCTCTCTCAGCAGGGTAATACATGAGTACGCAGCATCCTGCATAGCCATGTTCTCGGTCATGCCAATGCCATGTCCAAAGTGGATAGGCTGAGTGACTCCAACGTGGTGCGGGTAGATCCTGACAATGCAGTGGAACTGGGTCTGGTTGAAGTCATGGAACTTCTCCTCGACGGTGTACTCAGGATACCATCGATATCCCACATAGGACATCATCTCGATCAACGTGGCGGGATGGCCACGCACACCGAGGCACCCGGTCAAACGAACAATCTGCCGAGGGGGAAGATCTGCCATCTGAAACAGAAATAAGGAGTTTGCAAATTCATCAGATTATGAGATAAACCTGGAATGACTCGGACAACATAACGGCTGTAATTGCAAGAAAAAGACAATTTATCACAACATGGAAACATCACTTACATACGATGTAAGAAATCAGGAAGCATAACCACTCTAACAAACCGATCACAACTTTCCTACGGCTACAAGGAAGCAAACAACGAGATGTTCTAATCAGACAGAGGAGAGCCTAGTCCTATCTTCCCGTAGAATAAGATGAGGGTGACTCAGAACTCAGAACGAAGGGGTTAAGGAGAAAAAAGAAGTCTTACGTTGTTCCCTTATATACCCAGAGTAACTATATAACTATAGAAGGCTAGACTCGACTTCGGCCAAGGCTGCTAGTCCTACAGTCAGTCCTGCTCTGATACCAAGTCTGTCGGGACCCGGGGTTAGCGTATGCAAGTCCAGTTAAGACATAGTCATATGGAGAGCCGAGAACCGTACCCACTTGTCTAACCAGACAAGGCCAAGCACAGAACGTTCTCGGAGAGCATCGTACGTGAGGGGCATCCCATCCAGGCTGGATGATCAACTGAGATGGGTCCTCATCGTCCGCACACAAGTCTAATGATATGGGTGGTGAACTCCCATATTCAAAGACAAGTCGCCTCAACCGTACTATCGACTATCTCATAACTCTTACATAAACTTACTCCAGCCCGATCACTTAGTCGGGGTCTAGGGCGGGCTCGATCATACCACAAAGTGTGCGCGAGACGGAGTCTCGAACAATCGCATCGCAATGCCCCAAGCTGCGCACATCTAAGGGCCACTTGGTGTATGAAAGACCGCCAGCCGGATCACAACTAAGGTCTCGAAAACCCATACAAAGACATGCATGTTATAAACATACACGCAGCACACATGCCTTGTATGAACAGTAGGTATCATTGCAATTCTCTACAAAGTGCACACAGAGATCACAAACATGTGATCCAACATTACAACACAAGCGGAAGCAAAGTATGTCTGAGTACAGACAAGTTTAGCAAATGGCTTAAGAAGCCTTATTTAAACACATGCCCTCCACGAGGGAACCAGTCGTCTGACTGGGACTAGACTAGCTTGATCTTCAGTCGTCCAGCTCGATGAAGAAGCCACCTTCGGGGTCAGTGGGTTCATCTAAAACATAGATTAAGCAAACGTGAGTACAAAGTCGTACTCAGCAAGACTTACATAGGAGCTATACTACTCATGCACATGTATCAAGGTAAAGGGAGGTGGGGTTTCACTTGCAGAAGTGCCAGCTTTGACTTGGCTAGTCCTGAACTACGAGTACCAGACTTTGAGGTAAGAAGCGTACACGAGTCCACTACTTTCTCCAACCAATTACACCACTATGGTGCCTTCCTCGACTTCCCCACGAGAAAGCACGCCATAGCACTCACACTTATCTTGGTGTGTTTTAGAAGTATCCAGTTCAAGTTGTCTAATAATCAAGCTAAGCTTTCCAAGCAGTCCATAACCGCGGACGCGGCTATTCGAATAGTTTTGTTAACCCTGCAGGGGTGTACCGCTACACACACATGATCATCGGTTACCGCCTTTGTACTCGACACCGTTCAAGAAGTGTCGGCGAGGATGCTCACCACAACTGTTACCTCATAGCCGATCTAGGCCGAGAAAGCCGCCTACTTGGGTTGGCTACCACTATCGTGAACCCGGCCGGTTTACCGAAGTGGACCCAAGTGATGTGTGCGTGGTGCATAAGCCGGTCTCGGATGAGCCGTTCTCTCACTTAGCATCCAGGCCACAGACCTACCAGAACTCCGAACTATTGCGACATCTGGACATCGAAAGGGATGAGTTAATAAGTTGAGAGGGGTCAGTGAGCCCAATGTGTGGTTGTACTCTTCATCTTGGATCACCACACGAGGACTCGGACTTAGGGCGGTGTTCAACGAGACAACCCACCGTGTACTCCTACACAGCCTCTCATCGTTCACCTTGTATTAGGGTAGATTCACCAACACTTTTCTACCATCATCATCATGATCACGACCATCCCGACTCACATAACAGTATCATCATGGTATCACTCTAAGCATGCAATAAGCAGTAACAATTTCAGGGGCCACATGATATCAATCAACTCCTACATTTGCTAGGATTGTGGTTTGCTTACTACTATGACAAAATGATAGGTCATGCAAAGGAATGGGTTCATCTATGCGGTATAAACGCATCATGGTAATCATCCTATACAATGCATAAGCGAGACATGAGAGGGAAGTGGGATTTTATCGACATGATCAATGGGGGTTTGCTTGCCTTGCTGACGAGATTCGGGTTCTGGGTCTTCAACGAAGGGGGCAGCCTCCTGCTCCGGTTCCACCTCTAGTCGACAAACAACAAACAAGGTAGCAAAGTAAATACAATTCACAATCACATGATGGAAGGTTGAAACTTGATGTATATGCTTCGATGTGTGAAGTAATTCCATTTAAATGGAGTATATTACAAATTGAATTTCAAATTCAAACTTAGCCAAGTTACATGTGACATTGTTTTATCAATTTGAATCATTTTGAAATGTGTATGATATGCCTCTGATGTGTAAGTGAAATGTAGCATGTTGTCATGGTTCAAGTTGCAAAAACTTTTGAATTGGATTTGATTTAATTCCATTTAAATCAAATAGAAAATGCTACTGATCCCAATTTAAATTCAACTCAAACAAGGTTGAAAGTTGGATATTTGGATAGCTTATTTTCTCCTGATCATTTTTCGTATATTATTTGTCCAATTTGGAGTTAATATGAATTTTCTATGAATTTCCAAAGTTTGGGCTATTTTCTGGATTTTCTGTGATTTCTTGAATTCTTTTTATTCTGGAAAAAGGTTTACTGCGTCATGCTTGCGCAAGGCTGACGTGGGGGGGGGGGATCTGACGTGTGGGGTCCAGTGGTCACCCACAGTGGGGTTAATCCCTCTCTGTTTAAAAATAACAGAGGGGTTAAGGGCTGGGGGCCCCACCTGTAAGTGACCCAGGGGGTGGATTAGAGCGGGGTTAAGGGCTAACCCACCGGCGGCTTGACACCAGTGGCCTGGCCACGGCGGTGCCCTTTCCGGAATCGGCTAGAGGCCACGGAAGAGGAAACGGAGGGCATGAGCGTGCTCCTGGAGGCCACGGAATTTTTATTTTTTGTGAAATCTAGGCTGTTACAATATTCAAGAAAAAGACTGACGCAGACGGAAACGTATCTGTCTATAAAGCTCTACTTGTCGCAAAAGGTTTCCGAAAAATTCAAGGAGTTGACTACGAAGAGACTTTCTCTCCCTTAGCGATGCTAAAGTCTATCCGGATATTGCTAGCAATTATTGTCTATTACGATTATGAAATATGGCAGATGGATGTTAAAACCGCGTTCATAAATGTCAACATTGAGGAAGAGTTGTATATGGTACAACCGGAAGGTTTTATTGATCCTAAGGACGCTGGTAAGGTATGCAAACTTCAACGGTCCATTTATGGGTAGAAGCAGGCATCTCGGAGCTGGAATCTTCGTTTTTATGAGGTGATCAAAGCTTTTGGATTTGTCCAAAATGAAGAAGAATTTTGTGTTTATAAGAAAGCGAGTGGGAGCTCTGTGGCATTCCTAGTACTATATGTGGATGACATATTATTGATAGGGAATGATGTGAAATTTCTAGAGGGGGTAAAGGAATATTTGAATGGACAATTTTCCATGAAGGACCTAGGTGAAGCTGCATACATATTAGGCATTAAAATCTATAGAGATAGATCAAGACGCCTATTAGCACTGAGTCAGAGAACTTACCTTGAGAAGATATTGAAGAGGTTCAATATGGATAACGCCAAGAGAGGCCTCTTGCCCGTTATGAAAGTAAGTAAATTGAGTGTGACTCAATGCCCAGCAACAGCAAAAGAAAGGGAGTAAATTTCCTCAAAGCCCTATGCCTGAGCCATAGGTTCTATCATGTATGCTATGCTGTGTACTCGACCAGATGTGGCCCTGGCGGTTAGTCTGACTAATCGTTTCCAAAGTAATCCTGGAATGGATCATTAGATTGCAGTGAAGAACGTCCTTAAGTACTTACGAAGAACTAAGGATCTGGTTCTTGTCTATGGAGGATGTGAAGAAGAGCTCGCCGTAACAGGTTACGTCGATGCCAGTCTTGGTACTGATCCCGATGACTAAAAATCCCAGACGGGATACGTGTTTATGTTGAATGGTGGTGCGATTAGCTGGAGGAGCGGCAAGAAGTCAGTCGTCGCCCAATCTACGATGGAGTCCGAGTATATTGCCGCTTGCGAAGCGTCAAACGAAGCGCATTGGCTGAAGAAGTTCGTCATCGAGCTTGGCGTATTCCCTAGTTGCACTGACCCTGTTAGCATTTATTGCGACAATACGGGTGCCATTGCTAACGCAAGGGAGCCGAGGACTCACTCTACGGCCAAGCATATTCTCTGGCGTTTCCATGTGACGCGGGACTACGTCAAGGATGGTCATACTAGGATTTGCAAAATACATACAGATCTGAATCCGTCAGACTCAATGACTAAACCTCTTCCACAAGCAAAGTTTGAACAACACCGAGAGACTATTGGTGTTAGATACATAACTAATGTAACCTAGTGTAATTTGTACTCTAGTGCAAGTGGGAGACTGTTGGATATGTGCCCTAGAGGCAAATTAATAAATATATTTGTTACATATCTGTTTGTTCATAATACGTTATATATTGTGCTAGAACTGTATTAAGCGGAAACATTAATACACGTGTGATATATAACAACCTGGTCCCTCGTTAAACTCAGGCATACTAGCTCATTGGGCAATTGATGATCAAGGTTTCCTGATCATGAGAACATAATAGTCTATTGACAATGAGGTCATATCATTAGGAGAATGATGTGATGGACACACACCCACCTTAAGCATTGCAGTGTGATCAAGTCACATAAGTTCAGCATTGCGATGACTTAATAACATAGTGACTGAATCCTTAGACCGTGATGATCATACATAATTTCTATCTATTAGGATGCTTTGAGTGCATTAACCGTTACACTGAAACATGGTAACTGAAGAGGTGTATCTTGGGTATTCCGAAGTAGATATGTTGAGGAGTATGAAATAGATCAGAGCGGGATTTGTCAATCCGAGTGACGGATAGGTACTCTGGGCCCACTCGGTGGTGTTGCATCAATAGCTTGCAAGAAAGTGACTAGGTCACAAGAGATGTAATATTCACAGACGAGTAAACATGTTATGTCGGAGACGAGGAAGAACTAGGTATTGGATACCGACGATCATACCTCGGACAAACATAGTACCAAAGCACAAAGGGATCAAGTCATATTGTTAACGGTTCAACAGCGATGAAGTTTATTCGATGGAAGCGTAGGGGCACATAAAGGATTGTAACCAAATCCCACATGATGGTCATTGGTCAGAGAGTGTCTCGATCATGTCTACTGTTTCCCGGGTCGTAGGGTGTCACACTTAAGGGCAATCGATGCATTAAGGATTGATTCGGGATCATCGGTGAAAAGAGAGAAAACACCGGAAATGTACCGGGAGGTGCCGGAAGTTGTTCCGGATATTTTGAAAGGTTCAAAATAATATATATTAATGTTTAAATATGTTTTATTATTTAATTGACAGAATTAAATATTAAAAATGATTTAAATAATTAATTAAAAAAGGTGAAAAGGTATTTGGGCCTTAAAAGGCCCATGAGGGGAAGGGGGAGCCTCCCCCCTTGGGCTTGGCCCCAAGGGAGGGGCCCATCCCCCCTCCTAGCCGCACCACTCCCCCCCCTGGGGGGTTTAGTCCCACATGGGGGAAGGGGAGGGGGTGGAGACCCTCCTTGGCCTATATAAGGAGGGGTGGGGGTGCCTTTTTTCAACAACAACATTAAGTTTCTCTCTCTCTTTCTTCGACCTAGAGCGGACTCCCCTGGTTTGGAGTTTGCACCTGGTTGGGGATTTCACCATCATCCAGACGTCGTCGCGCTGCCGTAATTGGGATCCGGGTCAATCTTCTTTCCGCTGCTCTTCTGGTTCGGAGCCCGGAGGGACGTCGGTTGCACCGTACGTGTGTAATCCCGCGAGGCACTACACGTGTGGTGCTACTTCATCGTCGGAGGTTCTTCATCACGACAGGGAGATCGTAGGATCAGAGTCTACGCCAACCACGTTCGAGGAACGTTTCCCTCTTTCGGTCTTCAAAGGTATGAACACCGATTCCTTCCGTTACATACATCAGCATAGCATAGATCTTGGGTTCGGGACTCGTAGGTAGGAAAATTTTTGTTTTCTGCGCCGATCCCCAACAGTATGCATCAAGTGATATCTTGGAGTAATCGGCCATCAGACGGCCAGTATCAACCACAGGCTCGGAGGAGATGTGCATCGAAGGCATCGGACGGGCATCACCAAGGACCTCAGCATCACGAGCACCGGACGCCGAAGAGGAGCCCTTAGTTGGACGACGAACGCCAAGTTTGGAGGGGCGAGTCACAACCACCGGGGGATCGTCAGCAGCAAACATATCCTTCTCTTCACCCACAATTTCCTCCTCATCCTCAAATTTCGATCCAGGGGCGCTATACCCGCGCTAGGAGTGTGCTCACTGTCCGATGATGGATCAGCATACATCGGTTGCTTCATGCGGCGACGAAGACGGGGTGGTTCATCCCTGGAACCACCTAGCCTTAAAAGAGGCATATTAGCACTGAACCCTAACCATCTAATCGGAAACACATGAAGGCAGAAATGGTGAGTCGTGAGCATACCACGGGAACCAGAGGCATCACGATTCTTGCGACCGCAATGTTTCGTCCTCACCATCTCGAAACCCTAGAGTAAGGAGAGACGAGAATGAGGCAAGAATCCGGGAACTCATAGCAAAAACCAATCAGATGAACGGATGGATCGGGATGAGAGGTACCACGAGGGAACATATCCGGAGGAGAGGAGCACCGGGGAGGCCGGGGTGGCCGGGGGCGACTCTAGGCGGCGGCGTCGCAGGGGAGGAAAGAGGGAAAACAGGCCGAGAGGAGAGGAACTGCCCCCCTCGTCCCGACGTCCAGTTTAAATAGTACAGCCTACATCGGACGTCCGATGGGGTTCAGAAGTTCGACGTGTCGGACGTCCGAAAGTAATCGGATTTCCGAAGAAGGCTGAGTCGGTAAGGTAAGGCTAGGCTGGGCAATCAGGTGCAGGGCAAACAGTGATTTTCGGAATTCCGACGGGTTTCGGACGTCCGGTGTGTCGGACGTCCGAAAGCCAACGAATGTCCGACAGGCTACTGATCTTTGACGTATAAACCCGAAAATTTTGAAAAGTATTTTACTCAATAATTCCAACCACCTTTGACAGGGGATAAAAGTAGAGAAACAACCAAAATTATGAACATGGATGCACGCATGAATAAGCAAAACAAGCCTTTCACAAAGGAGAGGCGGTGGCCGAGGCCACCATGTTTGAGTGTATTGTGCTTTGTCACCGCGAAGATGTACCTTGGGTCCAAAGACACTTACTCCATCGATAACCGCTACACGTGGGTTCACCGTGGTGAGCACGCGGATTGTTGATGTGTGGATCCATTTATGCATCACGTAGAGAGAAGAGAACTCATTGATTGAGTTTCTCCCCCTACATACATGCCTACATCTTGAAAAGATAGTTGCTATGTGCATGAATGACATATACCCCTAGGCCGAAAAGCTATAACGTTCCAAGATACCAACTTCACCCCTTAGTTGGGAAAACCTTGCTTCATCCAATTGATTGGTGAAGATATCCGCAAGTTGCTTGTCGGTGCCCACATGTGCAAGAACAATATCACCCTTTTGAATATGATCCCGTATGAAGTGATGACGAATGTCAATATGCTTGGTGCGAGGATGTTGAAAAGGTTTGTTGGCAATCTTGACAGCACTTTCATTGTCACATAAGATGGGTACCTTCTGATAGGTGAGGCCATAATCCTTCAAAGTCTGCCTCATCCACAAGATTTGAGTGGCACAACTTGCGGCGGCCACATACTCGGCTTCGGCGGTGGAGAGAGAGACACACAATTTTGCTTCTTGAAGTGCCAACTTACCAATGAACGCCCAAGAAATTGACATGAATCGGATGTTGACTTCCGATCCACCTTGTCTCCGGCCCAATCCACATCGGTGTACCCCAAGAGATCAAACTTGGCTTCCTTGGGGTACCAAAGGCCCAACAAAGGAGTATGAACAAGGTATCTAAGAATGCGCTTAACCGCCAAATGATGACTCTCCATAGGAGAGGCTTGATATCATGCACACATTCCTATGCTAAGCATAATATCCGGTCTAGATGCACAAAGGTAAAGCAATGACCCTATCATAGAACGATAAATGGTAGCATCAAATCAAATACCGGAAAGGTCTTGATCTAAATATCCCTTGGTTGGCATGGGTGTCTTGCATGGCTTGGCATCCTTCATACCAAACTTCACGAGCATGTCTTGAATTTACTTTGTTTCGGAGATGAAGGTTCCTTCGGCAAATTGCTCGATTTTCAATCCAAGGAAATACTTCAAGCTCCCCATCATGGATATCTCAAAGTTCTTGGTCATAGTTTCCGAGAACCACTTGCACAAAGATGGATTAGGAGAACCAAATATTATGTCATCTACATAGATTTGACATATGAGCAACTCACCATTGGTTCTCTTGGTAAAAAGAGTGGCATCAATGACACCCCTCAAAAATCCTTCCTCGAGTAAAAACTTCCTAAGATGGTCATACCAAGCCCGAGGGGATTGCTTAAGACCATATAAAGCCTTATGAAGTTTGTACACGTGGTCCTTGTGATGGGGGTCATAAAATCCGGGTGGTTGTGCTACATATACATCCTCTTGTAGCGGACCGTTAAGAAAAGCACTTTTTACATCCATTTGAAATAATGGAAATCCATTGAATGCGGCATAAGCAAGAAAAATGCGTATAGATTCAAGACTGGCAACGGGAGCAAAGGTCTCATCAAAATCCAAGCCTTCAACTTGGGAGTACCCTTGAGCCACTAGCCTTGCCTTGTTTCGAATGATATTACCATATTCATCTTGCTTGTTCTTGAAAATCCACTTGGTTCCAATGATGTTATGATCTTGACTGGAAGGCCTCTCCACGAGAGACCACACTTCATTCCGAGTGAAACTAGTGATCTCATCTTGCATTGCAATGAGCCAATCCGCATCCTCAAGTGCTTGTTCAACCCTAAGTGTTTCAATGCTAGACACAAACTAGAAGTGAGCGCAAAAGTTCATGAGTTGACAGCGAGTAACTATACCTTGCCCCAATCCCGTGAGGATCTTGTCAACATCAACACGTCTAGCCACCAATGGCAGGATGGAAGTTGGAGTTTCAATAGGCTCCACCCATTCGGGTTCATGAACTACATTTGGTTCATCATCAAGGGTGGAGCCATCTTCAATAGCATCATTTTCTCCAAAGCAAATGCGGTCAAGCCGATCTCGTGGATCAACCGCATCATCAACTTGTGGTTGAGCAACCACATCGGATTGTGGAGGGTCTTGTTCTGGTTTTTGGATAATGGGCTCATCATGAGTAATTGGATCTTGAGTGGTAGGAGGAGGTGCTTGTGGTGGTGGAACACTTGGCCCATCACCCACCTCATGATCTCTAGGAACTTGAGCAATGGGCACAAGATCTCCAATGCCCATAGCCAATATGTCTTGGGAGGAATCTTCATTATTACCTACATCACTTAGATCAACTTGCTGCCCATGGGAGCCATTAAATTCATCAAACTCCACGTCACAAGTTTCCACAACACTTCCAGTGGATTTGTTGTAGACCCTATAGGCGTGAGAGTTTGAAGCATACCCAACAAATATACCCTCAATTGTTTTGGATTGAAACTTAGCTAACCGGTCTTTCTTATTGAGAAAGAAACACTTACAACCGAATACTCGGAAGTATTTGACATTTGGCTTGTGACCGGTTATAAGCTCATCGGGGGTCTTCATCAAGATCTTGAGAATAAAGAGACGGTTTGGTGCATGACATGCGGTGTTGATGGCTTCGGCCCAAAAGCTATATGCTGACTTGTACTCATCCAACATGGACCGGGCCATCTCCACAAGAGTGCGGTTCTTACTCTCGGCTACACCATTTTGTTGTGGGGTGTAAGGTGCAGAGTATTGATGCTCAATCCCCTCATCGCTCAAAAATTCTTCCAAGGTGTAGTTCTTGAATTCGGTGCCATTGTCACTTCGTATTTCCAACATAGCCATGTTGTATTTCCTTTGGGCTTCCTTGGCAAAATCGAAGAAGGTGGCCTTCGTCTCGTCCTTGGACTTGAGGAAGAACACCCATGTGTATCTTGAATATTCATCAACAATGACAAGACCATACTTCTTCCCACCAAGACTATCCCATGATGGAGGCCCAAAGAGATCCACATGGAGGGGCTCCAAAGGTCTTGAAGTTGACACAATATTCTTGGGGTATGCTTTGCTTGATGTTGCTTCCCGGCTATGCATGCACTACACACACGATCTTTCTCAAAAGACACGTTTATTAGTCCAAGGATGTGTTCACCCTTTAGGAGATCTTTTAGATTTCTCATACCGACATGAGCTAGCCGGCGATGCCATAGCCACCCCTTGTCGGCCTTGGCCATTAGACAAGTTGCATGGTAACTTCTCTCTTTCGAGAAATGAACCGTGTAAAGGTTTCCATCCAACCCTCCAATAAAGGCCACTTCGAGAGTATCTCTCCTAAAGACTTTCACACTTGTTAGGCCAAATAGTGTATCATAACCAACGGAAGCTAATTGACGAACGGAAAGCAAATTGTATTGAAGGGATTGGACAAGCATGACATTTGCAAGAGACATATAATTAGTAATAGCCACCTTTCCCAACCCAAGTACCTTTCCCTTGGAACCACCACCAAAGACAATGCTCATATATGGTTTAATTGCATCCATGAAGTCCTTGAGCAAACGGCTTTCTCCGGTCATATAATTGGTGCATCCACTATCAATTACCAATTTTACTCCACCGGAGAGAGCATCCTACACATAGGTTTAAGCTTTGGTTAGAGGTGCCCATTTTTCAATGGGACCTCTAAGGTTAGTAACAACGGTCTTTGGAACCCAAATGGTATAGAAACGGAAAGCATTACGGGGCCCAATAAATTTTGCAAACATCTCTCCATCCTTTGCCTTACGGAGCACATAGGATGGAGGCATCTTCTCCTTCTTCTTGTTAGGAATGGGCTTGCCCCTAGTGGCCTTCCCATTCCCAACACCAACCTCATCAACCCTTTTCTTACCCTTGTCCTTGTGCCCTTCACGAACAAATATCACCTTTTGGGGAGTTGACACCTTGCTAAGGGTGACATCCTTTGTCACACTCGTACTCGGGTCAAACCCAAGTCCCTCCTTAGCAAAGGACTCCTTGTGATGACTTAGTACATCATTTAGATTTTTCTCGACTTGGGCACAAGTCAAGAGGCCCTTCTTTAGTTGATCATGAAGAGCTAAGTTCTCCTCAATGAGAGATGCTTGATCAAGAGTAGAGTTAGTAGCACAAGCATCAACATGTATAATAGTGGGAGGAGACATCTTAGTAAGAGTTTTTATATGAGCATGTTTGTGAGCCTCAAGATTCTTCTTAAGGGTGGTGAGTTCCTCATCTTTTGTCTTGAGCGACAAGGTGAGTATCTCAACATCCTTAGAAAGATAGGTGTTTAACTCCACAAGTTTGCTCATATCATTAGCAAGTTCCTCACAAATTTCATTAGCCTTTTTCAAGGAGGCAACATGCTTATCATTTAAGTCATTTGATGCGTGGATAACTTTGCACAAGTTGTCATTTCGAGCTTCCTCAAAGTCAACCTTTCGCTCAAGGAGAGTATAGTTCTCCTTTTCCTCGATGTGGAGGATTTCAAGATCCTTAATGGTTTTGGAGTGCTCACCCACCAGATCCATAAGTAATTGAAACATTTTGAGCTTGTTGCCTTTGAGAGAGCTCATCATTTTGTTCACTTTAGTAAACAACAAATCTTCACAAGTAGCATGTGCATCATCACTTTTCGCATCATGAAATTCATCATGAGGTTCGGAAGAGGACATGAAGGACTCATCAATAGGAGTTACCTTGATCTTAGCCGAGGAGGAGGGTGTGTCGTCATCAACCAACTTGGCCATGAGACACTTGTGTGCATTGCCGGTGTAGTCACTCATGTAGTTGTAGTTTACAACTTCACCTTCCTTGTTTAGGAGCTTTAAGGTCTTTTGTGTATCTTGGGAAACTTCGGCCACACCACCAACATCCTCGGGATCGGACCCTTCTAGAGCCAACAATGATTTCTTCTTGAACTTGTTGTTGAGAGGGTTTGGGAGCTTCTTGGAAACTTCCTTCCGAGGAAATCGAGGCTTGTCCTCTCTCTTCTCATACGGACAATCCTCCGCAAAGTGTCCCGGTTTCTCACGGTTCTAGAAGTTTCTTGTCTTCTTCTTTTGGAATCTTCCCTTGAAGTCCCCTTTGGTGAACCTCTTCACAAGGAGAGCTATATCATCATATGAGGGAGTATCATCGGAGTTATCATCATCTTCATACTCATCTTCTTCCTCATTATCATCAAACTCCTTGAGCCTAGCCTTGAGTACTAGGTTTGAGGATGAACCACCATATGTGGCAAGAAGTCTCTTGGACTCCTTTAGGTGCTCTTCATATTGCAAGAAGGTGGCAATCACATCATCCGGTGTCATCTTGAAGAATTCGGGCATACGCCTCAATTCCCACACCATTTGATGAGAATATACCATGAGATAATTCAACATCTTGTCCACAAGGTAACGGTTGGTGATTTGATATCCATCCAGAGATTTCTCACATGTGAAGGATTGGAGATGAGCGGAGAGAACTTTGAGACGCATATGAAGTTGTTGGGGCGTCTCATCTTTCTTCATGTGAAGGTTGTGCAATGCATTATTTGCGGTCTCATATCTTGTCATTTGAAGAGAGTCGGTGACGGACTTGGCAATGAGAAGAGTATCCCACATCTCCTTGGCATTGGTGATATGAAGAAATGGTGCATGTGTCAATTCATCCATTCCTCTTTTCAAGAACCCAATGGCCGCAAGGTTGAGATGTCTATCAAATACTTCACTTGCGGTAAGGTTGTTTGGATCAACTGGATAATAGCCTTTCCCGGAGTCGATGAGGTTCCACATGGGCTCGCACAAGAACCTAAGATAATCTGCCATAAGACTTTTCCAATCCCAAAAGTTAGTGTTCTCGGTTAGTACCGGCGGATTGCCATTGAATTTATACTTAGGTTCCACAAGATTAGGAGTCGGATAGTCCCATTGGTAGGGACCACCACTTTGCAAGGGAAATTCGGAACCGGGGTGCACAAAAGTCGCTTGTGGGGACCTAGGGGCCGCGCCACTTGACGTTTGTGACTCCGATGCCGGATCCTTCATCCTTGCAAAGGAGGCTTCCATTTCCTTCCTTTGATTGTCTAAAGCCTTTTGCAAGTCTTTTTCCATATCGCCGGAGGTGAACAGCTTAGGATCCTCAATCTGATAATTAACATGCCCCGTGGAAGGAGGAATCGCAGCTTGTACGGATGCCCTTTGTTCGATAGCCAATCTCTCGGCTTCCGAACTAGCGGCATCCACAGCAATTGTGACCTCCTCCACATTGGCACCAGAACTTTCGGGAATGCCATTCTTGGTCATCTCGCTCTAGGGCGGTTAAGCCACAAGAATAGAGCACGAGGCTCTGATACCAATTGAAAGGATCGAGATAGACCTAGAGGGGATGAATAGGTCTTATTACAAATTTTATCACTACTTAGCAATTTTAGGCAATAATGCGGAAGATAAAGGTGTGCCTAACAATTGCAAGTTTAACCTAGCTAAGACAAGATAAACAATAAGCACAATATACTAAAGCAAGTGAGGGGAAAATAATACGGTAGCACAAGTAATAAGAGGAAAGAGTAGGGATAATCGAATGACGCGAAGACAACGATGTATCCCGATGTTCACTTCCTTGGAGGGAATCTACTCACCGTTCAGAGAGAGTGGGTGAAACCACGAAGGCACACCAACGCCACGAAGGCTCACTCTATTCCCCTTGAGATACTACCACGAAGGCGATTCCCAACCACTACCGGTTGACCTTAAAGGTGGTCACCAAACCCTCACAAACTCAATGGGGGTAATCACAATGGTCGATTCCTCTCCGAAGAACTCCTACCCGCCTAGGAGTCTCCAACCTCCAAGAGTAACAAGATCAATGGGGAATGCTCAAGACTTTCTCAAAACGCGATTTGCTTTGGTTGGAAGATGGGGAAGGGGCGGATCTATCACTAGGTGAAAGATCCGTCAAAAACTTTCAAGGAACTCTCCGGGATCTGAGATTTTGTGAGGGAGAGAGTGAGAGGGAGCACTTATGTTCTTGGGTGTTTGCAAATGAAGTGGTCAACCCTCACAAGTGGGAGTGAGGGAGTATTTATAGCCCAACGGACGAAATGGCCGTTGGGGCAATAAACTGTGCAAGTGTCGGACGTCCGTCAGGGGTTGGACGTCCGAAAGTCCAAATGTCGGACGTCCGAACCAGGTCGGACGTCCGCAATGTTCAAAGGGAGCACAACATGCAACACAAAAATAAAAGACCAGTGGCATATCGGACGTCCGACAGGGTTCGCACGTCCGAGGTGTCGGACGTCCGAAACATGTCGGACTTCCGGTGAATTTGCGTGCCCATTGACCTTTCCAATCGAAAACCTGAATATGATATGTCGGGCGTCTGAAGTGTGTCGGACGTCCGAAACTTTGAATTGTCGAACGTCCGACGTATGTCGGACGTCCGAAAGTAGTGATCATATTTTTACATTTTAGTTTCAATTATGTGTCGGAATGTTTTTGTTTTAATTAGCTTTGATCAAATCTTCAACACAAACCCACTGATCCCCTCTTAATAGTGCGGGGATCCCTATACTCAAGAATAACCGAAAAGCTTACGCTTCAACTTCATCAGTTCTGTATCTTGAGCAATTTTATAAGATAAAATGGTCTTTGATCCACCACCACAATGAACCGAGCACTAAAACCTGAGATATACTTGACAAACATTATTAGTCCTCAATATGTATATTGTCATCAACATCAAAATATAATTAAGGGCAAGATTGCACTTTCAGTTGTACAAGTACAATCTCTTTTCGACCCTTGGTTTGCAGATTATGCTAATTTTATCGTTGCAAAGTATTTGCCTCCAGGTTTACCATTTCAGGAAAGGAAGATGTTCTTCCACGATTTGAGGCATTACTTTTGGGATGACCCTCATCTTTTCAAAGAAGGTCCAGAAGGGATCGTTAGAAGATGCATACCGGAACACGAACAGAAGGACATTCTAAAGCAATGTCACGATAGTCCCTACGGAGGACATCATGTCGGTGAGAGGACCGCACATAAGGTTCTCCAATCAGGTTTTTATTGGCCTACTCTCTTTAAATATGCTAGAAATTATGTTTTATCTTGTGATAAGTGTCAGAGAGTTGGTAATATTAGTAGGAGGAATGAGATGCCTTTGAATTAATCTCTAGTGATTGAGCCTTTTGATTGCTGGGGTTTAGATTTTATTGGACCTTTTCCTCCCTCACACAAGTACGCTCACATTTTTTGGTTGTTGATTATGTAACCAAGTGGGTTGAAGCAATCCCCACTGAGAGTGTTGATCACAAGACATCTTTGAAAATGCTCAAAGTTGTAATATTCCCTAGGTTTGGTGTACCTAGGTATCTCATGACTGATGGAGGATCACACTTCACACACGGAGCTTTTACAAAATATCTAGCCAAGTACGATGTCAATCATAGAATTGCTTCATCGTACCATCCTCAAAATAGTGGGCAAGTTGAGCTCACCAATAGAGAGGTCAAGTTGATCTTGCAAAAACAGTTAATAGTTTTAGGAAGGACTGGTCAAAGAAGTTAGGAGATGCTTTGTGGGCATATAGAACTGCTTACAAGAAACCCATGGCCATGTCCCCCTATAAGAAGGTCTATGGCAAGGCTTGCCATTTGCCATTAGAATTAGAACACAAACCTTTCTGGGTTGTTAGAGAGCTTAATGTTGACCCAAAACTAGCTGGTCAAGAGCGCCTCATGAAATTGACTTCTCTAGATGACAGGAGAAGTGAAGCTTACAAGAGTGCTAAAATGTTTAAGGAAAAGGTAAAGAAGTGGCATGATAGAAGGATTCTGAAACGTGAATTTAATGTTGGTGATAAAGTTTTGTTGTTTAGATCTCGTTTCAGGTTTTCTCCAGGTAAATTACTTTCCAGATGGCAAGGACCATTTCATATCGAAGAAGTATACCGCTCCAGTGCAATCAAGATTAACAATTTTGATGGCACCAAACCTCAAGTTGTGAATGGGCAAAGACTCAAGCATTACATGGCGGGAGACCCCGTCAATGTTGATGTGAATTTAATACACACAAAAACTCATGAAGAATATGTTGTAGACCTGTTTCAGACGCCAGCAGGAACATAACAGAAAAAGGTATGTATTACGGTAAGGAAACATCGTGAACCGCCATAAAAGTTCCATATTACAAGTTTCTGCAAAATATAGAAAATTCAGAGCCTAATTGGAGCCGGAGAGGAGCTCCAGGGGGCCCAGGCGCGGCCGGCACCTCGGAGTCCGTCTCCGACCCCTCTTTGGCTTGTTACCTTCCTTTTATTGCAGAAATTTTGGCTATATATTTTCCCGGATAGTCCCGGCACCGCATCTCGCGATTTCGTGTGTTTTCTTTTCGAGCTGTTTCTGCCAGGACAAAAAGCTATTTTTTACAGATGTCTTCTTGTGACTCGAGCGGAGAATAATTCTTGGGGCGACGAATACGCCGAGTTCAGCAGGATCTCAACCAAGGGAATCACGTTGATTGGGCTATAGAAGAAGAATTTCATGCAAGGCAAGTGGAGATGTAGCGCTCCGTGAGGAAGGAAGTCAAAATTATTACTTCCCAACAACAAGGAGGTCCAAGCAAGCCCATCATGGTGGGATCTGTCCAACCTCAGTATGATCTTTCTCTTAACCTTTCAGGAACTGCCCCTTCACTTGAGGATCAACGTACAATTTCCACCATCTCCGAGGCTTACCGCTTCACGAATCAACTCTGTGAGGATTTCCATGTACTGAAAGTACAAGTGGAACTCTTGGAATTAGAAATTTGAACTCTTCGCTGTGTCATCAGGGATCTGAAGAATGAATAACAACTGGAATGAGGAGTAAATCTCCTCGGGTAGTGGCATCCCCTTAGCTTGTTCCAAGCTTGGGGGAGTGCCCGGTATCTTTATCTTTATTTTAGTCTTTTAGAGTCAAGTAGAGTCGTATCATGTCTAGGGAAGTTATTGTATGAAATAGGTGTTTGCATTGAGGTCCAGCACTCCTTCTGTGGAGAGTTTGTATCCGTGAGTGTGGAGTCGTCTTTGATGGAATATTAAAGAGAATTTTATTGATCTCTTCGCTGCACTCGGTATTCTCTTCACGCAATCGGCCTTATATAATGATTCGTATGGGGAGTATTGACCTTATATCAGGTATGGCTCCGAAAAATTTATTTAATTTTGGAAAACATAGCTTTGGTCATGACAACATGCATGTTTTCTCATGTAGTGACATAGCCAAAACCTTTATGTTATTATGCTTGAAGTGTTCTGTTGACAAGGAAGACAACTTGATGTGTTATGCTTACCTTAATGTTTATGCTTTGTGTGTTTTGCATCTAAGATAGCATCAATTGTCTGTTTTCTCAAATCCTTTGCTAGCCAAACTCTTTGCCTGGCAGATTTATGCTTGTGCATCCATAGCATGAAACCAATATCATCCATATGAGTCCACCATACCTTCCTGTTCGTGGTATTTCCCTACCACTCCTAAAAGTATAGAATTTATGTGTTATCCTTAAATGTTCAAAATCTTCTGTTTTGTGCCTCTTGTTTAGCTCATGAGGAAGTAGTAGGTAATTCATGATCTTCTTAAGTTGGAAAACTTTTACCCCGGGATTGCATGTCTAATCTGCAAACCCATAATACGAGGAGGAACTGGCATGAGTGCAGCTCGAAATATAATACAACAAACAAACCCTCCTTCATGCTTGGTCTATGAAAATCAAAAACTTTGGCAGTGATAAACAAAGGAGATTAAGGGGATGTGATCGTCCCCACTTGGGAGCCGTTCCTCGAAACTTGTCCAACTTGAGAAGTAATTGAGATATCTATTAGCATTCGTTGACAAACTATGCACCTCCCAAAATTTATTTTCATTATGTTTGATTTAAGGATAGCACATGAGTTTTCCCTGCTTGCCTATAACAAGGCCTATCTTTTAATTTTATGTTGAGTCAGTTTTCCTACTTCCTTCCTTTCCCAAATAGAACAGACATTTGATGTTGATGAGGATTCATTCATATAATGTTGCATTAAGTTTTGCCATGACATATCATTGTTGACATTATCTTTTGATAAGTAAGGTTTTTGCAAAAGCTTCCCAAGCAAACATCTTCCTTTGTGTTAGCATTTGCACTTCATGACTAATAACATGTTCTTTCAAAATCTTCAAATTGTTTCATTATAAAGAGAAAGAACAAAAGTAAAAGTTATTAGTTGTCCTTTGACCAAGGATATGATTTCCATACTTTGATCAGTTTTCTCAGCCCTACTTTTGATTATAATTGTTATTACTTTCTCATAAGGACCTTATGAGTTGAGGTTGCTGCTGAGGATGCTTGAGTTTGGTGAAGAAATAATGATGCTTCTTGTCTGTATTCTATTTATCGACACTTCACTCTCTAAACTTGTGGACAGGTTCACCGAGCTTAGTATCCGCTTGGGGACAAGAGAGTTCTAAGCTTGGGGGAGTTGATACGTCCAAAATGCATCACTATTTTATATAGTAATTCTTTCCTATTCATTGATATATTTCATGTTATGTTTCTATTCTTATGTTGTTTTGGCTTGTTTTACATAGTTTTCAAATTTCCGATGCCGAAGCAGCAAACGCGGGATTCAGCGGTAAAAAGTAGACGCTGAGTTGCTGAAATAGAAGACCTCCAAATTACCTGAAAATCAACGGAGGCCGTTTTCCATAAGGATGATGAGGACAAGCAAAACAGGAGCTAGAGGGGGGCCACGTGGTGCCCAGGCGTCCACCTGGCGCGGACCCACCCCTGGCCACGCCGGGAGGACGCCTGGACACCTGGGGCCACTCCCGGCTCCCCCCTCTGGCCTATATATCACTCTTCACCCAAAAACCCTAAAGGAGGAGGAGTTTCGCGAGTTCCTCCGCCGCTCCGTGGCGGAAACCTACAGAGAAGAAAAGACATCTCCGGCGGGCAGATTCCACCGGGGAGAACACCTCCCAGAAGGGGAGATCGTCGCCATCGTCATCACCATCGTCACGGGCATCATCGAGATCATCATCAACATCCTCCCTAACATCAACACCATCTCCATCTTCATCCCATCTCACCTGACAAGTTTAACTTGTGTTGTAATCTGTACTATCTATCCTCTCTACTCTACAAGTGTTCATTGCTACCGTGTGATGAATGCTATTGAGTTTTGTTGGAGAAATATCATTGTTTCCATATTGTTTATCATCTATTTATCTCCTCTGATCATGATCTCTTTTATGTCTTGTGAGTAGTTACTTTAGTTCTTGAGGACATGGGAGAAGTCTAGTTGCTAGTAGCCATATGATGTTGAAGTAATATGTTGTGTTTGATATTTAAGTTGTGTTGTTATTTTCCTAGTGGTGTTGTGTGAGTCGATCACTCAACACTTCGCCTTATTAAGGACCTAGGGGAATGCATTGTGTATAAAGAATGCTTACGGTGGGTTGCCGGAGTGACAGAAACCTGAACCTCAGTTTGCACGCTTTTGCACAAGGGAACAATGGATCATCGATCATATTGCTATGGTTAGGCTTTTGCCTTAATTACTATTTTGTATTTGCGGATTCTTGCAAGATTTTTAATCATAAGAGTGCACTTATATTAGTCTAGAGGGTGTACTAGCATAGATCCACCCACTCAACACTTATCAACACAGCACATAGTACCGATGCGGAATATGGCAAAAGCACGTGGCTATTTCTCCCGTGTGTCCTCAAGAACGCTTTAGCCTTTATAAGTTCAGTTGCCAGGCTTATCCTTTGCTCAAAAGGATTGGGCCACTTGTTACTCATCGGTGCCTTTTTACTTTGCTCGCTTTTACCTTTTTGTTGCTTATACCGAAAATCCCTAAAAAGCTATGTTTCAGTGTTTGTAGTTATTTCTTTGCCAAAGTCACTTACCAATACCTTCTGCTCCTCCTTGGGTTCGACACTCTTATTTATCGAAAACTCTACAAACGATCCCCTACAGTTGAGGGTCATCACATTGGTCCATGATCAGTAACTATGTGATGTTCTCCTCCCATCTTTGTTCTTCATGGTTTAGACCTCGTGAGCTGCCCTACATGATCGAGGCACATATGTAATGTTCTTTTGTTGCTATGCTGAGTTTGCTGGGATCTGATGGATTATGAGACTATGTTCAGTTTGTGATTGAGTAATATATTTGGTTCTTATCTTTTATATTTTTGTTCCTAAGTAATTCTTGCATGTTCTCCGTTGTTGTTTATTTCTTTGGCCAAGTAGTAGGTTGTGACTCCAAGAGGGAACGTTATGCTCGTTTGTGGGTTCATGCCCCCTGATGACAGGCTTGAGTGACAGAAACATGAGTCTAGGGGATGTGTCGTGGACGGCAAGGACGCAACAGACCTGGCGCAGGTGGCAGCAGCAAGCCCATCAGAAGGCAAAAGCACCAGCACACCCGACAGCACAGCTCCGACAGAGCTCGAAGGACTTGTCTGGCCAAAACCGTTCCTCCGATTCCTAATCGAAGGTACGCTACCGCAAGACGTGGCCGAAGCACGACGCATCCGCCGACGATCCAAGGCGTTCACGATGATCAACAAACAGCTATACAAGAGCAGCATCACCCAGATACTCCAAAGGTGCATCGATGAAGAGGACGGCAAAGCCATACTGCTCGAAATCCACGAAGGCACCTGCGGGCACCATGCGAGCAGTCGAGTACTCGTGTCCAAAGCATTCCGAGCCGGTTCTATTGGCCCACAACCATGAAAAACGCAGAGGAAATCGTGCGACGTTGTGTCGCCTTCCAGAAATTCGCCAACAGACCCCACGACTCCTATAGATAAGCCTACCCGGTGTCCCCGAAGATAGAAGGCCCATGAAGACTCGCCTGGACCCGCCTTGGCCCGCTAATTGGCACCGACGTAGGAGTCTGCGACTCACAAGAAAGGTGCAAAGACCTGTCGTACGAAGCAAGTTAGGGTTAGGAAAGCTTACCTGTAAACGTAGATGAACCCCCAGAGACCTAGCCCAGTATATAAGGGCTAGGAGGGACAACGCCAAAGCCATCCAATATCATCTGTAACCCTAGCCTTGAGCGCTCCAGCCTTGGCATCCACTGTAATCGCATCTCCCTCATCAATAATATCGAGCAGGAACGTGTCGTCCCTGACCTTGGGATTTGTTGGGGTTGATCCCCGTCACCTTTAGAATCAGTTTTGCTTCGTTCCAAACAAGTTAATCATGGAGAATTAGAATTATGATTTGCTTCAGAACCTTGTTGAATCATGAGAGAGGGATTAACGTTTTCCAACTCTTCATGAGCCTCTTTCAGTTTTTCGAGAGTCATTTTCCTCTGAAGAAATTCATAGGTGAGCTTCTCATAGTCTACTGAAAGAAGATCATGCCGAGTGGATAGTTCTTCAAACTTATCGTTCAGAGCAGCATGCTCATTAGTTAAAGTTTGACCTTTCTCTATTTCATCGATCAACAGGGCTTCTGATTTCTTAATGGTTTTGCTTAGCAAATCAAGTTCATCTTGTTGGATTTAAGAAAATTTGGCAAGTTTGGCATAGCTTATCTTTGAGTCACTCCCATATGAAGAGCAATCAGAAGTATCATAGGTAACTTTCGATGAAGATACCTTTGCCTTGGCTATGAATATGAAGGAGTTTCATCTTCGCTGTTGTTGTTGGTGAAGAAAGAGCTCAAAGCACCGGCCGAAGCAAATGCCAAACCTTCAACACCATCCGACTCGGATCCAGACGCTGATCTTGAGCCTGATTCTACTTCAGACCTAGAGGCTTCTTCTTCAGAGTTCATTTCTTTACCCAGTTTGGCCTTAGCAAGGTGAGAATTTCTTCGCCGAGACGAGTGTGTCTTCGAAGAAGAACTGTCACGCATCTTGTGATACTTCTTCTTCTTGTAATCATCAGATTCTTTCTTCTTGTCTCTTCTTTAGCCGGAATCGTGTCTCTTTTCTCATAGCTTTTGGAGGATCTGTGAGACTTGCTTGAGGAATCTCTGAGTGAATGCTTTGATTTATTTTCAGCTTACCACAATGGGCAGTCAGCAATGTAATGACCTGGTTTCTTGCATTTGTAGCAGCAGTGGTCCTTCGATGGAGAGCTTCGTGAGGATGAACGGTGAGAAGAATTTCTTGAGTTCCTTGATGAGTAATTTTCTTCGGTGAAGAGAAACCTTTTCTTTGGAAGTGGTTGAAGCGTCTCATGATTAATGCCAGGTCCTTCCCGATGCTTGCAGGATCATCTGACTCAACACCGGAAGCAGAACTAACTTCAGGTGAAGAGTGACGTGAAGCTCTTGCTTTAAGGGCATGTGATCTTCTTCGACAGCCATTTATATCTCGCTTCTCTTCCTCTTCCATCTCAAAGGTAGTGAGTCTCTCAAGAATATCAGCAGCAACAATTTTTCTGAAATCATTCCTCTCCTTGATCATCAGCACAATGTGATCGAAAGAGTCGTCCAAGGAGCGAAGCAAAGTTCTCGCCACCATGTGACTGGTGATGTCTTCAGTGCCAAGGGAGATCAACTCATTTGCGAGAGTAGTGAGTCTGATGTATATGGAGTTGACCTTTTCTCCCTCGAGTCTCTTGAATCGATAGAATTTTCTTCGGAGAGTGTCAATTCTGGCATCTTTCTGAGTGGAAACTCCTTCTCCAATCTTTTCAAGGTAGTCCCAGACACCTTTGGCAGAGGGGATATTCTTCACTTCATGGTACTTCTCTGGAGTCAAATGATTCTTGAAGAATACGCAGACTTCAGAATCAAGTGCTAAACCTTTGATTTCATCAGCTGTGGGATTATCCTTGTCCTTGAGCTGAACTCCATTATTTACAACTTCCCAGGCAGCAGAATTGATAGCAATGATATTCCTCGCCATCTTGTCCTTTCAGTAAGGGTAATCCTTCCCATTGAAAACAGGAATGGGTTCGCCGGAGCGAACAGCTGCAAAATACATACTTGGAAGCACTCGAGGAGGTTAATCCAAAAACACAGAGTGTAGGGAGCGCCTAGCTCTGATACCAATTGAAAGTCCAAGTTTGTGATCAGAGGGGGAGGGGTGAATGATCACTTCAAATTTTCGAGTGAAGCTTTGAAGTGAAGCATAAACACAACACAGGAAGTACACAGAAACAAGTAACAAGGAAGCAAAACTTGTAGCAAAACTAAACACGGCGAATCAAAACATGTTGAAGCTTAACTAGGAAGCAAATGTACATCCGGGGACGAAGCACATATCGGTCCCACCGCGATATATGACAATGACATATGCCCCGGATTTACAACATGATATCACAACATTACAGCTACAAGGATACAACATCTCATACAATCGACATACAACTGCCTTAAATACATTACATCAGCGGAAGATACATGTCTGGGTATAGACTACAATCAAATGCCTAGTGGCAAAGGTAAAACACACCATTCCCATAACCACACGGGTCCAGGCTCTCCGCCGGGATCCGCCTAACTAGTCGTCGTCGAATCTCCGCGAAGGCGTCCAGAAGAAGGGTTGTCGAGCTCCTCTGAAGTCCAAGATCATTTGCATAACGTGCATAAAATAGAAAAGAAGGGGTGATCCATATCAACAAGTCTTGTAACTAACTTCTCACGGTAAGATGGGGGTAGTGGTGAGGTTGCAGCCGCACTAGCAATATATAAGTGGCTAACAATCTATTTAGAGTAAGATGAGAAGCCAAGCATTCGATGAGGAATCGCCTCCAACAAGTCTTTCTATCAGCTACTTACGCAAACATAACACCTATCCTATCCTTTTCCTCCCCTTTGCATCCCGACGAAGAAGAAGCAGTCAAGGCACACACACGTTGATCAAGTTTTAATCATGATTCAATTGATGTTATCTATGAACAAGACGTAGGTTCCAAGTCGTCCATAACCGTGGACACGGCTTCTCGAAAAGATTTAACCCTACAGGGGTGTACCATCTGCCCATTACAAGGCTTCGCACGCATGCCCATCTCTCTCAGTTTCTACCCATCACAGGAAGCCATTTATGATTTAGTCCCGAGAGATCCGGAACGACAGGTCCCTCTAACTAACAATGCACAAATAAGCTTGGCCCCTGGGGAGTCGACACCCAATCCAAAAGCCGGCCGCGCTCTCGGATCGGACTCTTCCGTCTGGACGAGCTCGGGGTAACTAACCCATCACTGTGGGAAGCCCCCTAGCTTCCAGGTGTGGACCAACGAAGGAACTCTGTCTCCGCTGGCCCGAGTAGTTTGAAATCTGCTGGGAGCTCAACAGTCACACACACGGTTTTCAAATGGTAAATCTGCTTGGGCCACCACTAGAAATGTTTGGAGCTAGGTAGGTAAGAAAAGGGGACCCCATAGTATCCCACACGCGGTTAGGCACGCTCGGTCTTAGAACCAATACCCGGAACTCGGATCCTAGGTGACTCGAATGGAACAAAGCGTTGCGGCGGGATAGCGTAGACCTTCCATCCTTCATCGAATATAGTCAACATTATAATAATCATATCATCCACAACAATATAATGATGTGATATCCCAATCCAAGGAGGAACAGGAGGTAACAATTGATAGCATCCTAAGCATGCATACTAAGCAGTGGTTAAGCAAGCAAGGTACATGGCCAAACAAAGGTTTGATGAGATGTGGGGGCCATGGTTGTTTGGGTTTTAATATGGAGGCATAAATATGAAGTGGTAGGATCAAGCAATCGTTCTATCCTATACCTAGGCACAAGTGAGCTGAAAGTTATAAGCATGATATATGCTCCCCCTTACCTGTAACATCCCGATGCTCGGAATGTTTAAGAAAATTACTTCTAAAAAGTAGGGCCGGAAAATTTCATTTGTTTTATTGGTTAATAAAATCTTAAATTGATTTTTTATAATTTGGAAGATTTAATTTGAACTAATGCAAACTTAAATTAAAAATTGAGTTTTATTTTTGTTGAATATTTGTTTTTCTAACTTTGGCACATTGAATTATGCGCATTTTTATTTTGGAATTTTTTTTATTTTTGTTTGATCTTTATTTTATTTTAGATTTTTCCATTAGGAAAATCTAATTATTTTTTCCTTTATTAAAAACTCTAGTCAAAATTCCTACCACAATATCTTTTATTTTCCTTTCATGTGTGAAGCTCACTCTCTTTTATTTGTTTTCTTTTTATTTTCGTTTGGGCCAAGTGCTCCCACTAAAGCCCATCATCTTTTTTCTCTTTGCCTCAGACCCGAGCCCACCCGCACCTAGCTCTTCTCCTTCCTCTTCCTCCTCCTGTGCGTACGTGTTAAGGAGAGCACAGAAGAAACCTCATGGCGCGGTACCTCTTCCTCTCCTTCTACCTCTAAACTCATTCACTATTTACACATGCCACCAATGCAAAATGTGCTTGGAATTCCATGGAAAGCCCATTCAGGAAATTAAAGCACCGTTTCATTGCTTTAATCTCTCATTAGAAACTGGGGAACTAAATGTCAACCATTGGCATTCGTGACCCGGTCTCCCTCCACGGTCTATAAAAGGAGAAGCTGAGGTGAACCTCGCGCGTCTGTCATTCTTCTCCTTTCCTTTCATTCTCAAACTTTTCGTAGAGGAGCTCTGTGGTGCTCGTACTCTTGCGTTAAAGCTACGCGTACAATTTTCTTTTTCATCGAGTTCATCGGATCGATTCTTCCAACTCTGTGAGTTCCAGATCAATTCCTCCTACCCATAAAATACTCTCACCTTAGCCTACCTCCTGGACATCGTTTCCTTTCAGTTCATCGTCGTTGGCCACGCGCACCACAAATTCATATTGATGCCACCATTCGGGACCGACGCCACCGTCACCGTGGACTGTCCGTTGATTCCATCCATGTCACCTTCTTCTCCTCGCATGCAGGAGCGCGCCAACACCTTCTTCCGCGCTATTGATCGACCACACGCGAACAAATTTTCATCTCCTTCGACTCCATTCATTCGAGTTCATCGCATTGTTTCATTGCGCTCGGTGAGTGTTTCTCCAATTCCTTCCTCAACCATCTTTAGTCCGATCTTTTTCATCATCTAGACATCTTGGTTCAACTTATTTCCGGCGTTGGTTGCGCGCTTCCAAAAATCAAGTATATTGTTGGCATCGATTTTTTTCTATATGTTTTGTTCCTGAGATGATCTTGAACCTAGTAGATGAAACGTTATATATAATTCTAGGAGTGTTGTGGTTTTATTTATTGCTATAGCATTTTTTTATTAGATTGGGTTCAATCCCTAGGGAATTGGACATCGTGCTCGAACTTGAATTACTTACTTTTATTATGTTTGTGATATTATACCTAGGACTGCATGCTATTTATCTCATATTTTTTGGCGTCACATGCGATATCGATTACAGTTATTTAAATTTAGTTTTTTGTGTTATTTCATGTGGATATTTTTCCTTCGTATGGTACATAGTTGTACGATATGCCTATATGCAAGTTTTCGTGAATTATTACCATGTGCATGATTGTGGAATATTTCATGTTTTGACTATTTCTATTTTATATTATTTTTGCACGAAAATATCTTAGATATGTGTCACACTCATTTTTATGTTGCGAGTTTGTTTTATTGATTTTAAGTCATGTCATGCTCTAGATGTTGTATATTTTAAATTATGTGTTACCTAGTTTTATTATTAGTGGTCATGAATTGATATGTTATCTCAAGAGCATAGTCATATATTGGTGTATGTCTATTGCTTGCATTTAGATTATGTGTTATAGTATGCTTGGAGATCATTACTTAAGTATGGTATGAGAGTGTCCCAATATTGTGTTGTTTTTTTTTTATAGATGTTTCTTATCCAAGATTTTATGGCTAGTTTTCTTACGTAAATATTAGTGTTGTGTCGCTTTTGTCGAATTTATGATTTTAGCATGTACCATTATATCATTGTTGTATGTGTTTGTTTGTCTAGAACAATATCTAGGCATGCATGACTTACCATGTTGTATTAGCACTTGCTTAAAGTAGGATGCATGCTTTGATTATGTTTCCAATGTGATCTAAATTCCTAGCTAGTATTCTATATACATACATATGGTTGTCCTTCACTTTATAGATTTACATGATAGTACTTTCTTGATATTGTACATTATTCTTTTATTGAGTAATTTATGCTTTATTAACATCATGCCATGTTGTTGTGATTATACAACTAGAATGTATTGCATGTGTGTATCAACAAATGTTTTGTATGATGCCTAGTTGTTTATCTATTTATTTATTAGATGTAGGTCATACTAGATAGAAATGCTTTGCTATCATGTTATTTATGCTCCTATAATGCAAGTTGATTTGGTTCATGTCATGATTTAGTTATTTACTTGCATACATACGTATATGTGCTTTCTCCATGTGTTTATATCTCATAATTAACTAGCATGATAATGTTGTGTGCTAATGCCATGCTTTTGTGTTCTTGCATGCCATGACTAGTTTTTTGTTGTTGTGGGATATTGTTATGCTTGATGTTTGTTATATTTGACATGAACTAAGTTATGTTCTAGTCATCCATTGCATAGTATTGGTATCCTAGTGTGATATATCTCGTGTGATGATCATCCCTGTTGATATTTCATCTTAGTTTATCTTGTCACTGTATTTTTCCTATGACTAGGCTTGGTTATATTTTGCTTACCTTTTATATTGCCTCATTGTATTCCTAAACATCTTTCATGCAAGAAATCTCTCATGTCTTATGATGCTCGGTGTGTTATATTTACCTAGTTTAGTTCTTCCTTATAGTTATTTAACTAAGTTTCATGTTAGTATTATGAGTGCTTTAATACTTGTTGCTATGACATGTCATATGCTTAGGATGAGTCATATATGATGTTATTAGAGTTGTGCTTTGATCATACTCATAGTGTGTGCATCTTGCTTTGTTATTTTAAGCATGTGGTGATGTTATAATTCCTAGTGGTCATTAGTATTAGTAGTTCTTTATTATTAAGAGCATGTCCTAGTTTAGTATCTCCTCAAGCTAACTCGTATACTTGATGCTTGTGTTGTTAGTGAAAACATATTTATGAGTCTATGTTCACATGCCTTGTATGACATGTGTCTTATCATTTAATTGCTTAGTTGGTTTTTGCCATGGTATTGGATTGTATTTTTTTATAGTAAAGAATGCTAATAGTTGTAATGGTTGATGTGTGATTATGCTTGTTGTTGACCATTATAGATATTTAGGTTGTTGACCATTATAGATATTTAGATTATATCTAAATATTTATTTGTGGTTAAATTTTAGCTTAGAAATGCCCTGTTGTGATTGTGTAGTTAAAATGCATAGGATGGTTCCTTTCCATGTGTGTTGATGTCATTGTGTTTGTCTTATGGTAGAGTGGAGACTACTAGCTTCTAGTATCATAGTTCTTGTTAAAATGTTAGTCCTGATCGTTGAGTCTTCCTTAGCCTTATCAATCCAATCCTTGCATATGCATTGAATCCTCTCAACTTATCCTCCTATCGTTTTATCTCATTGAAATCTTCATCTTGATCAATATCTTGCTATCCATTTAACCTTGATCTATTTGGAATGCTATTTGGATTTACTTTTGCTTTGGTATTTATTTGTTTTCATTTGCTATCGATACGACGAGTAGGGAGTGACGATGTCGGACATGGACAGATTCAAGTTACCGAAGATGGACTCAACAACGAAGGCATGCCTCCCTCTTTGATCATGTTTATCCTATGTTTTATAAAATTGCATTGTATTTTATAACCACTATTGCATGCTATTTTATCTCGTAGCTAGCGTGTCGATTGACACATTACCCTGATCCGCTTGTCGCCTATTTACTTGACAGCTGAGTAGAACTATATAGTAATCTAGTAGAGTAGAAATGCTTAGCCATGCTAATTATTCTATAAGTGCTTATCTGAATGATCTTCGGATCATTAACACTTGAAACTTGTTACTGAGCTTGCTAAGCTAGACCGGTTGGACGTTTTTGACTTCCTCTACTCTCTTCTACTCTGGGTGAAACTTACCATCTAAATACTGGCGCGGGCGACAGCTGGATCAAGGATTGAAGGAGGGATTGGCTGCCCTTCACAAGGTGAAGGGGGCAATCCGTCGTCCGTGCCGCATGAGGCCCAATAAGTCTTGGATTTGAAGATTGTGATAACAGTACAACCACATGCTATATGGGCACTGGCTTGGTTAATTAGTTAGTTCATCCTTATTATGTTTATCGCCGTACCGCAGATGGGATGCCTTGTGAGGAGAACCCCGGCACAAAAGGGGGCAAGGACTGTGAACTGCGGTTACTACCTTGTGAAACCTAGTGGGCATGGCATAGTAAGGGTGGGTCTAATGAAAGACCTCGTCACAATTGTCAGAACCCTAAATTAGGTTTGTGTTTAACCTAGCTTGCATTTTTGCATCATGAAAAAAAAATTGCAAAAGAAAAAGAAATGGGGAAGCAAAAAGCCTCAAAATAATTTTTAATAAAAGGCCAGACAAAAATCTTTTTCCAAAAATGATTTGAACTTTTTGAAAAGTCTCATAAATGGGCATGATCACATTTCAAGTGAAGTGGGTCCCACTTCATGCTCTCTGATTTTTCTAAAAGTCCAAAATGCCCTTGGAAATTAAATCGATTGCCTATTTGAATTGAAATTCAAATAATTTGCATTTCAAAAGTTCCCAAAACTTGGGGTTGACTTCTATAGAGTCACCTAGGTTTTATAAAAATATTTGGGAATTTTATTAAATGCTCTAGATATTTTTTTTAAAGAGCAAAACAAATAACAGAAAGAATAAAAAAGAAGAACAGAGGAGACCTTACCTTTTCGCCTAGGGCGAAGCCCATCAGGCCCAGCCCAATGACCTCCTTGTCGCCTTCCTCCACTTGCCAGAAGGAGCGCAACCCGCGCCGTGCGCTACGTGGCGACCATGCCCTCGCCGCAGCCACCTCCTGCTTGCCTCCCCCGCCCTCATCTCCTCGCCCCGGACGCCTGGAAGACCCCGAACCATTTCCACCCTCTCTCTGGCCCTTCCTTCTTCCTCCCTGGCGAGAAACCGAGCGGGACCGTAGCCCTAGCCGGAGCACGGCCGTGCGCCACCGTGGGCACCGTGCCTCCCACGTCACGCCTTCGTGTCCTTCCTCCTCGCCGGCATCGACTCCATCGAGCGGCAGCTCCAATCGAAGTCGGGACGCTCCGTGGAAGACGCCATCTTCGACTCCTCGCCGCTGGCCGCCGCGGAGCTCGAGCTCGAATTCTCCGCCTCCCCTTCACACACGGCCTCGCCGCGCATTCCATCGTCTTCAGGTGAGCACAGTGCTCCATTTCCCCCATCCCGCGCTCCTCCCCGCGCTCTCCTTCGCCTTTCCGCCGTGGACAGAGCTCCGGCCGCCTCCGGGCTCGTCGTAGCCATGGCCAGGGGCCTCCTCGAGGTCCCCCTCGTGCTCCACCAGAAGTCTAGAGAGCACGAGGCACCCCTGGTGGCCTCCTCTGCCCCTCCCTTGGCCGGGAGCTCGACTCCGAAGAGGCGCCGCCGTGCACTGTGGCGCCGGCGTCATGCCGCCGGCCGCCCGAGCCATTAGCCCCCTAATCCCCTCACTAATCACCCCCTCCTCTCACTGACATGCGGGCCCTAGCGGCTAATTAAACCAACCGGTTTAATTTAAACCGGGGGTTAACCACCCCAGTCACTGACCAGGGGGCCCCACTGGTCAGGCCACCGCCCACGTCAGCATGACGTCACCCTGACGCAGTAAATCTTAAATCAATTAATTTTAATTCAGAAATTTCAGAAAATACCCAAAACTTTGAATTTGAATATCTTTAAACCGTAACTCCAATTGAAATGTTTTTTATATGAAAATTGATCAGAATAAAATTCTCTATCCAAATATCAAACTTTCAACCATGTTTGAACTAGTTATCTTGATGAACAAGTAGCATTTTTCTATTTGGATCATTTGGGTTAAATCAAATAAAATGCAATGCTCATTTGAACTTGAACCCTTGCAATACTAATGTGATCACCTACACTTCAGAAGCATTTCACATACATGATCACATGGTTTACAATGAACAAACTTTAGCAAATGCAACTTGGACCAATTTGAATACATTTGGAGTTTGAATTGAATTCACTTTTCAAATCAACTTCAATTAACATGTTGCAATTTAAACATAGGTCACATCAGTACCTTGCCATGCTATGTTTTGCATATTACTTGTGCATTGTATTATCTTGAATGTGCTTTACTTCCAGTGCTTCGGTGATTGCATCTTCTCGGTAGAGTTGATCTCGGAGACGAGTTCAACCTCACGACAGAAGACTAGTACCTCGTGATCGTCAGCAAGGCAAGTACCCCCTCTTTGATCATGTCGATAAAATCCCAGTTCCCTCTCATTCTCGCAAATGCATGTTTAGGATGTCACCATGATACGTTCTACGGTTAGTTCAACCTATTCCTTTGCATGACCTATCATTTTGTCACAGTAGTAAGCAAACCACAATCCTAGCAGATATAGGAGTTGACAGTTATCATGTGGCCCCTGCAACTGTTACAGCTTATTGCATGCTTAGAGTTGTTACCTGAGGCTACTTTGATGTGAGTCGGGATGGTAGTGATCATGTGAATGATGGTGGTAACGTGTTGGTGAATCTACCCTAAAAAAAGGTGAACGATGAGAGGCTGTGTAGGAGTACACAGTGGGTTGTCTCGTTGAACACTGCCTTAAGCCCAAGTTCTTGTGTTGTTATCCAAGACTAAGAGTACGACCACACATTGGGCTCACTGACCCCTCTCGTCCTAGTTCCTCACCCCGGACCTGTCCAGGAGTCGCAAGTAGTTCGCCCTTTAAAGATCTCAAGCAGGTGGAACCAAGGTAAGTGGTTGGCGCAGGTTGTGGGCACGTTGAATCAAGTGATCATGATCGAGTTGAGCTTGATGGCGGTCACACAACGTTTGAGTCCGCATCGGAAAAATCGGTCGTATTCCGATCGTGGTCCCAACTCAAATAGGCGACTCCATAGGACTAGAGATGGTGCCGTGAGTGAAGTGTCGTGGCAGCATCCTCGCCGGTACTCACTTGAAGGGTCCATCCCCAGGCGGTAACTGATGAGGCGTGTGTGTAGAAGTACACCCCTGCAGGGTTAATGAACTATTCGAATAGCCGTGTCCGCGGTTATGGACTACTTGGAGACATTTACTTGATCATAGACAACTTCAATGGTTACTCTTAAAACTTTCCAAGATAAGTGTGAGTGCTATGGCGTGCTTCCTCGTGGGGAAGTCGAGGAAGTATCCATAGTGTTGTATTTGTTGGAGACTTGATACTTGGACTCGTCTACGCTCCTTACCTCTTTCTGGTATTCATAGTACAGGACTAGCCAAGTCAAAGCTGGCACTTCTGCAAGTGAAACCCCACCTACCTTTGCCTTGATACATGTGCAAGAATCTGTGATGACTTTCGAGGATATCATATTCCGGATCAGCTGATGGAGCGCAAGAGAGAAGAATTTTGCAATCTGACCCAAGGAAATATGACTGTTCATGAGTATAGGACTGATTTCACTCGTCTAGCACATTATGACCAAGAAGAAGTATCCACCGATGCCAAGAAACAAGCAAGGTTCCGCAAGGGACTTAGCCCCGTCCTTCGTCATGACCTGAATCTTCAAGAGTTCGTCAACTTCAGAGACTTGGTCGACAAATCCTTCAAGGCCGAGTATGTAAATGAGTTGTATGAAGAGTCTCGCAAGCGTGATCATGAGTTTGCACAATCTTCTAGCCCAGTTTCTCGGAAACGCTGTGTATGGATTCCCTTCAATGACGTCAGTCATGCTGTAAGTGCTTCTAGAACAGCAACCACCATATATCGTCCACCTCAACCCAATCTTCCTCCTTGGAATTTTGCTGGACAATCAAGTGCTCAAGTTCCTTTCATTCCACGTGGTGTTTGCTTCCAATGTGGACAATCAGGCCACAATGTTCGAGAGTGTCCCCAAAATCTTGTAGCCACCACACCTAAACCAAAGCAAGCCTTTTGTCGTGGCAAGCCACCACCCAAAACTTCCAATGTCAAGCCTCCTGCCTATGAATATGGTTATGTGAATCACATATCCATTCTAGATACCCACAAGTCAACCGATGTTGTACTCGGAACCCTTCCTGTCAATTCCACCCCAGCTTCGGTTATTTTTGACCCAGGAGCATCTCACTCATTCATATCCCAGGATTTTGCACTGTCACATGACATCTATTTTTCGATGTTATCCACCCCCTTAGTTGTGCAAGCCCTTGGATCCAGATGGCACACCACCATGGTGAGTCATGAAAATGAAGTTACTATTAAGGGTTTAGTATTCCTTGCATCGCTCATAGCCCTCAAGTCTTCAGACATTTATGTGATCTTAGGTATGGATTGGTTATCAAGACAGAATGTTGTCCTTGATTGTAAAGACAAGTCAGTGAAACTAACCCATCCATCAGGCCAGACAATCAAGTACACCTCACCAAGCTCTAAAACCCAGGTGCATTCTTTGAATGTGCTACCTCTTCCAGACCTTGAAGATATTCCGGTGGTTCGTGACTTCCCGGATGTGACGGGGATCAACCCCGGCAAATCCCATGGTCAGGGACCCTGGGTTAGTCATGAGATGCACAGGTTGGACGATACTCGTCGGCAAACAGGAAGGCTCGCTCCTGCTTGATATTATTGATGGGGGAGATGCGATTACAGTGGAGGCCAAGGCTGGAGCGCTCAAGGCTAGAGTTACAGGTGATATGCGATGTCTTTGTCGTCGTCCCTCCTAGCCCTTATATACCGGGCTAGGTCTCGGGGAGTTCATCTACGTTTACAAGTAAGCTTTCCTAACCCTAGCTTGCTCCGTACGGCAGGTCTCCGCACCTTCCTTGTGAGTCGTGGACTCCTACGTCGGTGCCAGCTAGCGGGCCGAGGATGTATCTTCATGGGCCTTCTGTCTTCATGGACACCAGGTAGGCTTATCCGTAGGAGTCATGGGGTCACCCCCTCGTCAGTAGCCCCCGAGTGCCTGGGGGACTCGAAGAGTCGCGCAGGGACTCGAGTACATTCATTTGTCGGTTATTGGCATGCGCGGTTCATCCGCGGGTCCCTGGCAGTCTGGTGGCCATGAAAAAACCTGTTTCGAGGGATGCTAAGCTGAAAGGGCCCAAGGAGTCGACGGGTCGAGCCTTGGTGAATTGCACTAGGGCAAATACCTACAGTAGCCCAATCAAACCCACGTCCCTCGACGTGAGCTTGGAACACTGGTGTCGAGCAAAAGTCCGGCCGCTTCAGGTCTTACGGTGTTCATTTGCCGCCAGTAATGTGCGTAGCCTAAGGCGCGTCCGCCCGGATTTTCTATCATGCGCAGCGCATGGGAAAGGTTGGGAGTGAAATCGCTCTTCGGCAAGTCCCAGCCCGAGCGTACTTTGCAGCGGGGTCTTACCTACACGCTAATCTTGCGTGGCATCTGGGCACAGTGTATCGTGTTCCAGGAATGTGTGTTTTTGAGGCGCGGAGCCTTATGGCATTGCACCCGCTTGGAACAAAACATCAAGAGAGCTGTTCACTCATTCACCCGAGGAGCTTGTTTTGAGTGCTCAATCGGGGGTTTTTCGCGAGTAATCACTCGAATGTCGTTTCGGCTCTTGAGGTGAGGGAGCACCTGAGACTCTTAGCGCCGTATGGTATTGGTGAATGCATGTCTGTCTTTGCGTCGGGTTGAGGGAGCACCCGAGACTCTTCGTGAGTGCGAGTGATCACTCGAGCACTTTGCTGACCTTTAGGTGAGGGAGCACCCGGGACTCTTATAATGTACTCTCCCGATGGGAGTAAGATGTTTTTTCTCCATCGGGAAAAAGATCTGAAAGATAAAATCTCAGGGCCTTGATGTCTGTTTGGTTTTCTTCGCCGCTTGTCAGGGATAGCGATGCCTCTGTTTGATGGCTGTCAGGGATGCTCTGCCAGTGAACCATCACGTCTTCATGACCTGTCATAATAATGGCCGATGTGGCATGCGGCAGGCGCCGGTTGAGTTTCCGATACGCGCGTTGGAAACGCGCGTGAATTGACGCATCTTGCGCACAGTGCGTCCCGTGGGAGAGCATCTTGGTCTTGGAGTCCGAGACGTCTGCGACGTTTAGTCTTTGAATTAATTGCTGCTGTCGTCTTGGCTTCTCTGTGCTTGAGGATTGTTGTTCTATAAATAAACCTTTCTCTTCCACAGCATTCCGCCTCTATCCAGCTTGCTGCTTTGCCTCTTCCTTCTTCTCTTATTCCTCTCATGGCTCCCAAGCGGGGTGTTGGCCGTGGCCGTGTTCGTCGTGGCCGTGGTGGCCGTACACCACGTTCATGCCTTGGTGGTCGCCATGGTGTGGCGCTAGTGCCTTCCTCTTCTCCCTTGGAGGAGGGATTCTGGCGCTATGACTTTCTTTTACATGTTCGTGGCCAAAGTGCCAATCGTGTTCTTCTTCCTTTTGATTTTTCCGCCATTGTCTCTGAACGTGGCTTGGATGGATTGCTTCTGCATCTTCAAGGGAGCTGTCGATCTCCTTCTTATGTTGACTTGGAGGTTGACAGTTCCCGCTTGATTTTTCTTGGCTCTGGTTGGAGTTTGTTTGCTCGGCGATTGAATTTCAGAGATGGGGATGTGCTCAGCTGTCGTTTTGACGGCGAAAGCACTGTCACAGTCCGCGTGTTCGACCTGAGCGGCAACAGCATGGATCCGCGCTGGCAGGAGTCGTGCAGCGGCAGCTCCACAAAGTCGAGGAGTCCTTCGCCTGCGTCTTCGACTTCTTCTTCCTCCAGGGACTCTTCTGGTGCTGGTGGTGAGCCGTCTTCAACTGCTTCCCCCTCTGGCTCTGAATAAGACCTCGATGTCAAGCCACCGGTTAAACGAGCGCGGCAGGCGACCTTGTAGAACTGGAGGCAGCGGCGTCATCTTCGCCGGCAGCTTGGGCGGAGCTGGAGAAGAAGCTAGAGGAGCAGGAGAAGAAGCTGGTGGAGCATCGTCTTCAATGGCTCCGCAAATAAGTCGAGCTTCACCTTTTGTTATGTCATTGACATCATGAGCCTGCTGCTTCGACTCCTCCTTTGTCTGTGATGATGCTCTTGTACTAGAGTCGATTACCCCTCATGGGCACACATGTAAAAGTCACAATTCCTTGGGTGATTCCCTCTTGTAACAGGAGATGCCTTCTATCCAAATGTAGTTGAGTCCTTTTTGTACTGAAGATGATCCTTATGATGTAAACTGTGCTTGATCCTTTGCAATGGAATTTATATTTGGGCCTTTATCCAACCGAAATCTGAGTTCGAGTCCTTGACGATCAGGAGCTGTCTTCGATTTCTTTGGAACTAAGAGTTGTGTTCGAGCCCTTTGCGGCCGAGAGTTGTCTTCGAGTCCGTCCAATACTTTGCATTGTGGGTTCTATCGGGTGCGCGACAGTGCTCCCGATGGGAGTAGCCCCCGAGGCTACGCTTGAGTCGAAGGTTCGAGCGTAGGCTAGAATTTGTTTCCTTTTCTGTCTTTTATCGGGTGCGCGGCAGCGCTCCCGATGGGAGTATCCCCCGAGTCTTTAGGTGATCGTTGGCGATCGGGTGAAGACTAAATGAGCCTGTGTCCTGTGCTTCATCCAAAGTTTCTTCAGAGTACTTGGTGCTCCATCCGATTGTGGCCATGTCTTTCGAACTTTGTTTTCAGCAGGTGGGGCTGGCCGAGTATTTTTTGCTTGAGCATTTTTAAGCTTCAGACGGCGCGAACGGTCTTCGGGAGGCGATGGTTCTCGAGCTCCCGAGTGCTTGGATGTAGGGGTCGCGTGGGTGAAGATAGCGTCCTTCGGAGGGATTTCTTGTGCTCGAGTCCCCGAGTTTTTTGATGAAGATCGCGTAGGCGATAGCATCTCTCGGGGGGATTTTGCTCTTAAGCCCCCGAGTACTTTGGTTAAGATCGCGTAGGCGATAGCGTTGCTCGGGGGGATTTTGCTCTTAAGCCCCGAGTGCTTTGGTTAAGATCGCGTAGGCGATAGCGTCTCTCGGGGGGATTTTATTCTTAAGCCCCCGAGTGCTTTGGTTAAGATCGCGTGGGCGATAGCGTCTCTCGGGGGGATTTTTCTCTTAAGCCCCCGAGTGCTTTGGTTAAGATCGCGTGGCGATAGCGTCTCTCGGGGGGATTTTGCTCTTAATCCCCCGAGTGCTTTGGTTAAGATTGCGTAGGCGATAGCATCTCTCGGGGGGATTTTTCTCTTAAGCCCCCGAGTGCTTTGGTTAAGATCGCGTAGGCGATAGCGTCTCTCGGGGGGATTTTATTCTTAAGCCCCCGAGTGCTTTGATTAAGATCGCATAGGCGATAGCGTCTCTCGGGGGGATTTTGTTCTTAAGCCCCCGAGTGCTTTGAGATGGCAGTATTTGGGCAGCATTTATTTTATTGCGGTCAAGCGGTTACATGAGTTGCCAGTCATGTTCGACCTATAGGGGCTATGGATAGAACAGTCGCAAGTTTGCTATGTTCCATGGGTTGCCCACGTCCTCGTTTGTCTTCGGGTTCCTCAGCCTGTAGGCGCCGCCTCCGATGACTTCTGAGACTATGAATGGTCCTTCCCATTGGGGGGCAAGTTTTTGGACCTTCTCTTGTATTAGTCGTAGGACTAGGTCACCTTTGTTGAAGGTTCTAGTGCGCAATCGACTGCTTTGGTAGGTACGTAGTTTGTCTTGGTACCTCTCTGATTTTGTCAGGGCTGTGTCTCTTGCTTCGTCAGCCGTATCTTTGTCATCTTGTAGTGCTTCTTCTGCTTCTTCTTCTTCGTATCCAGTGACCCGGGGTGCTCCGAACTTGAGGTCATGTGGTAGGACTGCCTCTGCCCCATACACCATGAAGAAGGGTGTGTACTGGGTCGTGGTGTTTGGTGTAGTACGTAGGCTCCATAGGACCGCGGGGAGCTCTTCTACCCAGTTGCCTGCGGCTTGCTCGAGTGGTGCGAGGAGCCGTTTCTTGATTCCCTCGCAGACAAGGCCGTTTGCTTTTTCCACCTGGCCGTTGGACTGCGGGTGCGCGACTGATGCATAATTGATTTTGATGCCCAGTTCTTCGCAGAAGTTCTGAAATTCTGTGGCTGTGAAGTTCGTGTCGTTGTCCGTGATGATGTTGTGTGGCACTCCGAATCTGAAGATGATCGAGTTGATGAAGTTGACAGCCGTGAGAGCTGTGGAGCTGGTGATGGGCACTGCTTCAATCCATTTAGTGAACTTGTCGACTGCAACGAGCAGGTGTGTCCTTCCGCCCTTTGATGATTTCTTGAGTGGTCCCACCATGTCGAGTCCTCAGGTGGCGAACAGCTAGGATAGTGGTATGGTCTTGAGCTCTGATGCGGGAGCGTGTGGCCTGTTGGCGAATTTCTGGCATGCGACACAATGTCGCACGATTTCCTCTGCGTTTTTCATGGTTGTGGGCCAGTAGAACCCAGCTCGGAATTCTTTGGACACGAGTACTCGACTGCTCCCGTGGTGCCCGCAGGTGCCTTCGTGGATTTCGAGCAGTAGGGTTTTGCCGTCCTCTTCGTCGATGCACCTTTGGAGTATCTGGGTGATGGTGCGCTTGTATAGTTGTCTGTTGATCACCGTGAACGCCTTGGATCGTCTTCTGATGCGTCGTGCTTCGGCTACGTCCTGTGGTAGCGTGCCTTCGATGAGGAATGGTTTTTTCCAGATGGGTCCTTCGAGCTCTGTCGGAGCTGTGCTGTCGGATGTGCTTGTGCTTGTGCCTTCTGATGGGGTTGTTGCTGCAACCTGCGCCATTTCTGTTGCGTCTTCGCCGTCCACGACTGCTTCAGGTGTTGCTGCCTGTACCTTGATGGATCTCCGGCTGATGCTTTCGAGAACAACACCGGGTGGTACAGGCCCCCGGGTCGAACCGATGTTCGCGAGCTCGTCAGCTTCTGTGTTGTTGTCCCTGGTGATGTAGTTGAGCTCGCAACCGTCGAAACTTCCTTCGAGTTCGTTGTAAAGCTTTTGGTAGGCCGCCATGTTGTCGGCTATTGCGTTGCAGTTTCTCATCGTCTGCTGGACGACCAGATTGGAGTCCCCGTAAATTATGAGGCGAGTGGCTCCGCATGTTTTGTCCATGCGCATGCCATGGAGGAGTGCCTCGTATTCTGCTTCGTTGTTGGAGGCGTGACTGAAGTTGATCTGGAGGACATATTTCAGCTTTGTTCCTTTAGGGGAGATGAGCACAACTCCTGCCCCAGCTCCTTGTTGTCTCTTGGACCCATCGAAGAACATTGACCATGAGCTTGATAGGTCTGGGGGGCCTGGTGTCTGAACCTCCGTCCACTCGACCAGGAAATCTGGGAGTACTTGGGCTTTGATGGCTGTTGGGTGCTTGAACTGCAGGTCCCGTGGGCTGAGCTCAATGTTCCACTCGGCGACTCGCCCGGTTGCTCCAGGGTTGTTGAGTATGTCAGCGAGTGGTGCGCTGCTCACGATTGTGATAGGGTGCTCGTCGAAGTAGTCGGACACCTTTCTTGAGGTCATGACGATGGCCAGTAGTAGCTTCTGATAGTGCGGGTACCGCTGCTGGGATTTGGTCAGGAGCATGCTGAGGTACTAGATTGGTCTTTGGATGCTCTGGACCTTGCCTTCTTCTGCGTGTTCGACAACGAGCGTTGTTCTTACTACACTGCTACGTGCTGCCACGTAGAGGTATAGCTTCTCTCGTTCCTTAGGTACCGCTAGGATTGGTGGGGTCGAGAGTTTCTTTTTCAGGTCCGCGAATGCTTGGCGGGCTTCCGCTGTCCACTCGAATTTCTCTCCTTTCCTGAGCAGCTGATAGAAAGGCAGCGTGCGTTCTCCCATCCTGTTGATGAAGCGGCTTAGGGCTGCGAGTTTTCCAGTGAGTTGTTGTACTCCTTTGACGTCGGTTGGTTCTTTCATGCGGGTGATGGCTTGGACTTTCTCAGGGTATTCCTCGATTCCTCGGGCAGAGACCATATAGCCAAGCAGCTTTCCCGCCGGTACGCCGAATGCGCACTTCTTTGGGTTGAGTTTGATTCTGTATTTGTTGAGCGCCGCGAAGGTTTCGCGCAGGTCGTCGAGTAGTGTGGCTGCTTTGTAGGTCTTGATGATGATGTCGTCCATGTAGACTTGCACTTTTCTTCTGATTTGCTCCTTCAGGCAGGCCTGCATCATTCGTTGGTAAGTGGCGCCTGCGTTTTTTAGCCCGAAGGGCATGGTCCTGTAGCAGAATACACCATAGGGGGTGATGAACGATGTGTGCTCTTCGTCTTCTTCCTTCATCCTGATCTGGTTGTATCCTGAGTAAGCGTCAAGAAAGGAAAGTAGATCGCACCCTGCTGTTGAGTCGATTATCTGATCGATTCTAGGAAGGGGGAAGTGATCCTTCGGGCAATGCTTGTTGACTGGTCCGTAGTTGACACACATGCGCAGCACGGTCGTGTCTTTCTTGGGCACCAGCACTGGGTTGGCTATCCATGTGGCTTTCTTCGTTTCTCGGATGAACTGAGCGTCGAGTAACCGGTTGACTTCCTCTCCGATTGCTCTGCGCTTGGGCTCCGAGAATCGTCTCGCCGCTTGCTTCACCGGCTTCGTGTTTTGCTTGATGCGTAGGGCGTGTTCCGCGAATTCGCGTGGTATCCCAGGCATGTCGGCTGGGCACCAGGCGAATATTTTCCACTCGTCTCGAAGGAAAGTGACGAGAGCCGTCGCCTGCTCCTCTGGTAGGCGGGCGTACACGCGGACTGTTTTCTCTGGGTCCGTCGGGTGCACTTGGTGAGTGACTGTGTCGCTGTCGATGCTGAAGTCGCGTCCGTACTCCCTGGATTTGCTTCGGTTCACCAATGGGAAGGTACTCTTGTCCATCACCATGGCTATTTCTCTGAGTTCTTGTTCGGCTCCGAATGTGTCGGAGATTCGGTGGAAGTCACGATCACATTGATCTGATTTGATGAAGCTTCTGTTGATCGTGAGGACTCCTGATGATCCTGGCATCTTGAGCTTGAGGTAGGCGTAGTGTGGGACCGCCATGAACTGCGCGAATGCTGGCCGTCCCAATATGGCGTGATACTGCGATTGCCAGTCGAGTACCTCGAACTCGAGGACGTGCTTTGCGAAGTTGCGTCGGTTGCCGAAGACAACTTCGAGTTCGATGACTCCGAGGGATGTGGCTGCTTCTCCTGGGACTACCCCGTGTAACTCGGTGCTTGATTTTCTCCATACTGATCGTGGGATCAGCATCTTTTGCAGGGTGCTCGCGAAGATGATGTTCATGTTGCTGCCTCCGTCCATGAATACCCTATCCATGTCGTACCCTCAGATTTGTGCATCGAGTACTAGGGGCGCGTGCCCCGGTCTTGGGACTGCGGGTGGATGGTCGTCCTATGAGAACGTGATGTTGGTCTCCGTGTCATGTAGCTGGTAGACTTCGACTATGTTTATGCTCTCAGCTGCTCTAGCCTGCAGGGTGTGGGCGTCACGTTGTGCTTGCGGTACCCTTCCTTCTTGGATCATGAGCACCTATTCTTGCAACGGGTTGTGACGTCCTTCCGGGCTTGAGGTCGATGATTGTTCGGGTCGTCGGTTGTGCCTGTCTTCTTTCTGCTTCTCCTTCTTGAGGTCGTCAGCTAGCTCGTTGAACAGGCGGCAGTCTCTCAAAGTGTGACCTGACCTGACGCGTCCCCAGTCATCCTCGAAGATGTGGATCGTGCAGGGTCCTGCTAGCTGCTCTCTAACCGTGAGTTTGCTAGATCCGGCGTGCCTCTTCCTTCTTGAGATTCTGAAGATCTGCTCGTGATCCTCCGTATGTTCGTGGAAGCGAGGGTCGATTTCGATTCCTCGAATCATGTCTTGGTTTTTGATGAGGTTGGCGAATTCATCCGGCCTTCGATCTGGGTCGTAGTACTCGCCTACAGGTGTCTCGGAGTCGCTGTCTTGGTTGGCGGCAGGTGCTCGCGCGACGGCGTGTTGTCGAGTGGTCGTTGGTTGTGCAGCTGCATGATGTGGTTCGTTCATTGGGGCCTCGCCGTAGATCTCCCATGCGCGCCTTTTGGGTCGTCGATTCCTTCTTCCTTGGCGGTGGTTCTGCTGATCGCTGGATTCGATCTCGTAGTCATCGTCTTGATGTGCGGCGGGTGCCCGGGCGGTGGTGGGTTGTCGAAAGATTTGCGAGTCCTCCGCTGCGCGTCGCGGTTCGTCGAGTGGAATTCCTTCGTAGAGGCCCCTCGCCATTCTTCTGGGTCGTCGACTCCTTCGGCGCTGGCGCTGCACTTGTCCGTTACCGTAGTATCGGTCCTGGCACAACTATAGCTCGAGCGGTCTTGATGGGGTGGCAGAGATGTCTGCCGTGATCTTGAATCCTTCGAGTGGGCTAGATCTGGTTCTTGCTTTTGAGTTGTAGCTTGCTGAAGACGGGAACGCCGAGATCGTGATCCCAACCTGTGTAGTTCGCACAGACGGCGCCAATTGACGGGGATCAACCCCGGCAAATCCCATGGTCAGGGAACCTGGGTTAGTCATGAGATGCACAGGTTGGACGATAGCTCGTCGGCAAACAGGAAGGCTCGCTCCTGCTCGATATTATTGATGGGGAAGATGCGATTACAGTGGAGGCCAAGGCTGGAGCGCTCAAGGCTAGAGTTACAGGTGATATGCGATGTCTTTAGCATCGTTCCTCCTAGCCCTTATATACCGGGCTAGGTCTCGGGGAGTTCATCTACGTTTACAAGTAAGCTTTCCTAACCCTAGCTTGCTCCGTACGGCAGGTCTCCGCACCTTCCTTGTGAGTCGTGGACTCCTACGTCGGTGCCAGCTAGCGGGCCGAGGCTGTATCTTCATGGGCCTTCTGTCTTCATGGACACCAGGTAGGCTTATCCGTAGGAGTCGTGGGGTCACCCCCTCGTCAGGATGTCTTTCCAGAAGAGCTGCCAAGCATACCACCTGACAGATCTGTAGAGTTTGTGGTAGATCTTATCCCAGGAACCGCCCCCAATATCCAGACGCCCATATAGAATGGCCCCACGTGAGTTAGCTGAGCTAAAGATCCAACTTGAAGCTTCGTTGGCAAAAGGCTTCATCCGCCCTAGCTCATCGCCATGGGGTTTCCCCGTTCTGTTCGTAACGAAGAAAGATGGAACAGAAAGGATGTGCGTAGACTATCGCCCGCTAAATCTAGCGACGATAAAGAACAAGTACCCACTGCCTAGGATCGATGATCTTTATGATCAACTTGCTGGATCCTCTGTCTTCTCCAAAATGGATTTGAGATTAGGCTATCATCAAATCAAAATCAGAAACGAGGACATTCCCAAAACGGCTTTTACTACTCGTTATGGTCTTTACGAGTACACCGTCATGTCCTTGTTTAACCAATGCCCCCGCCACATTCTCGCGCTTGATGAATTCGATCTTCATGGAGTATTAGGACAAGTTTGTCGTAGTTTACCTCGATGACATCCTTATATACTCGAAGAACGAAGAAGTACATGCTGAGCATCTTAGGCTGGTATTGATGAAACTTAGAGAGCATCGCCTATATCCCAAATTCTCAAAGTGTGAATTTTGGCTACCAGAAGTGACCTACTTAGGCCACGTGATTTCCGCAAAAGGCATTGCTGTGAATCCCGAGAGAGTTCAGGCCGTCCTTGAGTGGAATCCACCTGAATCGGTTAAGCAAGTTAGGAGTTTTCTTGGCTTAGCAAGCTATTGTCGGCGCTTCGTCGAGAACTTCTCTAAAGTTGCAAAGATTCTAACTGAACTCCCAAGTGCGAGGAAAGCTTTCCAGAGCTAAAAAGAAGATTGACTTCTGCACCCGTACTTGCGCCTCCAGACACCAAAAAGGATTTCGAGATCTATTGTGATGCTTCACGGCAAGGGTTAGGATGCATACTTATGCAAGATAGACATGTGGTAGCTTATGCTTCACGCCAATTGAATCCACATGAAGAGAACTATCCTACCCATGATCTTGAACTCGCTGCCGTAGTTCATGCCCTGACAACTTGGCGACATTACCTCCTTGGTAATCGTTGCGAGATCTATTCCGACCACCAAAGCCTCAAATACATTTTCACCCAGCCAGATCTTAATCTCAGGCAAAGACGCTGGATTGAGTTGATAAAAGATTATGACTTAGGAATTTCTTACACCCCAGGCAAGGCCAATGTCATGGCTGATGCACTAAGTCATAAGTCGTATTGTAACAACCTCATGTTACAATAGTATCAACCACTTCTTCATGAGGAATTTCGAAAGCTCAACCTCGAGATTGTTCCTTGTGGATCTCTTTTCAACTTGGTGGCGAAACCAACCCTTGAGGATAAAATCATATTTTCCCAAAGGCGTGCACGAGGTGTTCGCCGGATCAAGGATAACATTGCTAGCGGAGTTGCTAAATGTTTCTCCACAGATAGTAAAGGAACGGTATTCTTTGGAAATCGTTTGGTAGTACCTAAGAATAGGGAACTAAGGCAACTCATCCTTAAAGAAGCCCATGAATCTCCCCTCTCGATTCATCCCAGTGGTACAAAAATGTATCAAGATCTACGCCAGATATTTTGGTGGACTAGGACGAAGAGAGAAATTGCTCAGTTCATTGCTGAATGTGATGTTTGTCGTCGCGTTAAGGCAGAACATCAAAGACCTGCTGGTACTCTTAGACCTTTGCCTATCCCCGAGTGGAAATGGGATAAAGTCAGTATGGACTTCATCACTGGCTTTCCAAAAACCCAGAAAGGAAATGATGCCATCTTCGTTGTCATTGATAGACTTTCAAAAGTTGCTCACTTCCTTCCCGTTCGCGAGTCTGTAACTGCTAGCCAGTTAGCGGACTTGTATGTCTCTCGAATCGTGTCATTTCATGGTGTTCCTTTGGAAATCAATTCAGACCGTGGTAGTCTTTTCACTTCTCGATTTTGGGAAAGTTTTCAGAATGCTATGGGAACCCACGTCTCCTTTAGCACCGCTTATCACCCGCAGTCCAGTGGTCAAGTAGAAAGGGTCAATCAAATTCTCGAAGACATGCTCAGAGCTTGTGTTATCTCTTTCGGAAAGAAATGGGAGAATTCTCTTCCTTTTGCCGAATTTGCGTATAACAATAGCTTCCAATATAGTTTGGGCATGGCTCCTTTTGAATTTCTCTATGGACAGAAATGTCAAACACCACTAAACTGGTCAAAAACCGGTGAAAGACAATTCTTTGGACCGGATATGATTCAATATGCAGAAGTGCAGGTTCACATTGTTCGTGAGAAATTGAAAACAGCCCAGTCTCGTCAGAAAAGCTATTATGATCGTCATCATAGGGAAGAAAGCTATAATCTTGATGAGAAGGCTTACCTTCGGGTTACTCCTTTGAAGGGTACCCATCGCTTCGGTATCAAAGGCAAGTTGGCCCCACGTTATATCGGTCCCTTTCGCATTCTCGCTAAACGTGGAGAAGTTTCCTACCAACTGGAACTACCCCCTCACCTCTCCCAGGATCATGATGTCTTCCACATCTCTCAACTCAGGCGTTGCTTCAAGGACCCCATCCGCGAAGTAGACCACGAAACGCTTAATCTCCAAGATAACCTTTCATATCAAGAGTACCCTGTTCGTATTCTTAATGAAGCCGAGCGTAGCACCGGACGTCAGAAGATCAGATTCTTAAAAGTGCAGTGGTCACATCATTCAGAGAAAGAAGCCACCTGGCAACGAGAGGATCGTCTACGAGATGAGTGCCCCACCCTTTTTCCGACGACTTCTGAATCTCGGGACGAGATTCTTTTGAGTTGTCAGAACCCTAAATTAGGTTTGTGTTTAACCTAGCTTGCATTTTTGCATCATGAAAAAAAAATTGCAAAAGAAAAAGAAATGGGGAAGCAAAAAGCCTCAAAATATTTTTTAATAAAAGGCCAGACAAAAATGTTTTTTCCAAAAATGATTTGAACCTTTTGAAAAGTCTCATAAATGGGCATGATCACATTTCAAGTGAAGTGGGTCCCACTTCATGCTCTCTGATTTTTCTAAAAGTCCAAAATGCCCTTCGAAATTAAATCAATTGCCTATTTGAATTGAAATTCAAATAATTTGAATTTCAAAAGTTCCCAAAACTTGGGGTTGACTTCTATAGAGTCACTTAGGTTTTATAAAAATATTTGGGAATTTTATTAAATGCTCTAGGTATTTTTTTAAAGAGCAAAATAAATAACAGAAAGAATAAAAAAGAAGAACAGAGGAGACCGTACCTTTTCGCCTAGGGCGAAGCCCATCAGGCCCAGCCCACTTACCTCCCTGACGTCTTCCTCCTCTTGCCAGAAGGAGAGCAGCCCGCGCCGTGCGCTGCGTGGCGAGCATGCCCTCGCTGCAGCCACCTTCTGCTTGCCTCCCCCGTACTCATCTCCTCGCCCCGGACGCCTGGAAGACCCCGAACCATTTCCCCCCTCTCTCTGGCCCTTCCTTCTTCCTCCCCGGCGAGAAACCGAGCGGGCCCGTAGCCCTAGCCGGAGCACGGCCGTGCGCCACCGTGGCCACCGTGCCTCCCACGCCGCACCTTCGTGTCCTTCCTCCTCGCCGGCATCGACTCCATCGAGCGGCAGCTCTAATCGAAGCCGGGACGCTCCGTGGACGACGCCATCTTCGACTCCTCGCCGCCGGCCGCCGCGGAGCTCGAGCTCGAATTCGCCGCCTCCCCTTCACCCACGGCCTCGTCGCGCATTCCATCGTCTTCAGGTGAGCACAGCGCTCCGTTTCCCCCATCCCGCGCTCCTCCTCACGCTCTCCTTCGCATTTCCTCCGTGGACAAAGCTCCGGCCACCGCCGGGCTCGTCGTATCCATGGCCAGGGGCCTTCTCGAGGTCCCCTCGTGCTCCAGCAGACGCGGCAGAGCACGAGGCACCCCCTGGTGGCCTCCTCTGTCCCTCCCGTGGCCGGGAGCTCGACTCCGGTGAGGCGCCGCCGTGCGCTGTGGCACCGGCGTCATGCCGTCGGCCGCCCAAGCCATTATCCCCCTAATCCCCTCACTAATCACCCCCTCCTCTCACTGACATGCGGGCCCTAGCGGCTAATTGAACCAGCCGGTTTAATTTAAACCGGGGGTTAACCACCCCAGTCACTAACCAGGGGGCCCCACTGGTCAGGCCACCGCCCACGTCAGCATGACGTCACCCTGACGCAGTAAATCTTAAATCAATTAATTTTAATTCAGAAATTCCAGAAAATACCCAAAACTTTGAATTTGAATATCTTTTAAACCGTAACTCCAATTGAAATGTTTTTTATATGAAAATTGATCAGAATAAAATTCTCTATGCAAATATCAAACTTTCAACCATGTTTGAACAAGTTATCTTGATGAACCAGTAGCATTTTGCTATTTGGATCATTTGGGTTAAATCAAATAAAATGCAATGCTCATTTGAACTTGAACCCTTGCAATGCTAATGTGATCACCTACACTTCAGAAGCATTTCACATACATGATCACATGGTTTGCAATGAAAAAACTTTAGCAAATGCAACTTGGACCAATTTGAATACATTTAGAGTTTGAATTGAATTCACTTTTCAAATCAACTTCAATTAACATGTTGTAATTTAAACATAGGTCACATCAGTACCTTGCCATGCTATGTTTTTCATATTACTTGTGCATTGTATTATCTTGAATGTGCTTTACTTCCAGTGCTTCAGTGATTGCATCTTCACGGTAGAGTTGATCTCGGAGACGAGTTCAACCTCACGACAGAAGACTAGTACCTCGTGATCGTCAGCAAGGCAAGCACCCCCTCTTTGATCATGTCGTTAAAATCCCAGTTCCCTTTCATTCTCGCAAATGCATGTTTACAATGTCACCATGATACGTTCTACCGTTAGTTCAACCTATTCCTTTGCATGACCTATCATTTTGTCACAGTAGTAAGCAAACCACAATCCTAGCAGATATAGGAGTTGACTGTTATCATGTGGCCCCTGCAACTGTTACAGCTTATTGCATGCTTAGAGTTGTTACCTGAGGCTACTTTGATGTGAGTCGGGATGGTAGTGATCATGTGAATGATGGTGGTAATGTGTTGGTGAATCTACCCTAAACAAAGGTGAACGATGAGAGGCTGTGTAGGAGTACACAGTGGGTTGTCTCATTGAACACTGCCTTAAGCCCGAGTTCTTGTGTTGTTATCCAAGACTAAGAGTACGACCACACATTGAGCTCACTGACCCCTCTCGGCCTAGTACCTCACCCCGGACCTGTCCAGGAGTCGCAAGTAGTTCGCCCTTTAACGATCTCAAGCAGGTGGAACCAAGGTAAGTGGTTGGCGTAGGTTGTGGGCACGTTGAATTAAGTGATCATGATCGAGTTGAGCTTGATGGAGGTCACACAACGTTTGAGTCCGCATCGGAAAAATCGGTCGGATTCCGATCGTGGTCCCAACTCAAATAGGCGACTCCATAGGACTAGAGATGGTGTCGTGAGTGAAGTGTCGTGGCAGCATCCTCGCCGGTACTCACTTGAAGGGTCCATCCCCAGGCGGTAACTGATGAGGCGTGTGTGTAGCAGTACACCCCTGCAGGGTTAATGAACTATTCGAATAGCCGTGTCCGCGGTTATGGACTACTTGGAGACATTTACTTGATCATAAACAACTTCAATGGTTACTCTTAAAACTTGCCAAGATAAGTGTGAGTGCTATGGCGTGCTTCCTCGTGGGGAAGTCGAGGAAGTATCCATAGTGGTGTATTTGTTGGAGACTTGATACTTGGACTCGTGTACGCTCCTTACCTCTTTCTGGTATTCATAGTACAGGACTAGCCAAGTCAAAGCTGGCACTTCTGCAAGTGAAACCCCACCTCCCTTTGCCTTGACACATGTGCATGAGTAGTTTAGTTCCTATGTAAGGCTTGCTGAGTACGACTTTGTACTCACGTTTGCTTATTCTATGTTTTAGAGACGAGACCACTGACCCTGATGGTGGCCTCTACCTCGAGCTCGACGTGGACCAAGTCGTATAGTTCCAAACAGCAGCCTGTTCCCTTTGGAGGGTCTTTGTATTTTCTTTCAGGCTTCTTAAGCCATTTGTTAACCTTTTCTTTACTAAGACATAATTTGCTTCCGTTGATGTTTGATGTAATGTTGGATCACAACCCTGTGATCTCTGCTTGTAATACAACTACTATGTCTGCTCTGTTTAGCAGAAGTTATAAAGACTATGAGTTTGTAGAGTTCATGTTGTGATTACCATCTGTTTATACTAGACATGTGTGATGCGTGTATGATAATAACATGCATGTCTTAGTATGGGTTTTGGTGACCTTAGTTGTGATCTGGTTGGCGGTCTTTTATACACCAAGTGGCCCTTAGATGTGCGCAGCTTGGGGCATCGCGATGCGATTGCTCGTGACTCTGTCACGTGCACACTTTGTTGTATGATCGAGCCCGCCCTAGACCCCGACTAAGTGATCGGGCTGGAGTAAGTCTATGTAAGGGTTATGATTCAATCGATAACATGGATGAAGCGACTTGTCTATGAGTATGGGATTCACCACCCATAAGCATTTAGACTTGTGAGCGGACGATGAGGACCCATCTCAGTTGATCATCCGGCCTGGATGGGATGTCCCTCGCATTCGATGCTTACTGAGAGTGATCTGTGCTTGGCCTTGTCTGCTTAGACAAGTGGGTACGGCTCTCGGCTCTCCATGTGATTGCATTGTGACCGGAATTACATACGCTAACCCTGGGTCCCGACAACAATATCCCTTCCGGTATACAAAATAGTGTACTACGCCAGCGGCCACTGGTGGCAATAAGACGAGATTATGTCGTGTGGGTAAAGGGTACAACCTCTGCAGAGTGTAAAACTATTCGAATAGTCGTGTCCACGGTTATGGACGGCACATGAATCTTTCTTGACATACGGGAACTTGTCTTGCTTATTCCCTCTTTGTCCCTATTCTTGGAACCTATGAAGGATGTGAGTGGATTGAGGATCCTCACCTTGTTGAAAGTTATGATGGATAAAATGTTGTTTTCATCTAAGATTGCTTTATCAAACTATTATGCTTTTCAAACAAAATTAGCTTTTATGCAAAAGAACCATACAGCCTTCCTTTGAAGATTCATGTAGTTACTAGGACCTTTCCCGGGAGGCATGTTGACGGGGATGTACCCCGGAAAATCCCATGGTCAGGGACCCTGGGTTAGTCATGAGAGGCACAGGTTGGACGATAGCTCATCGGCTAACAGGAGGATACGTTCCTGCTCGATATTATTGCTTGGAGATGCGATTACAGGGAAGCCAAGGCTATTGCGCACAAGGCTAGGGTTTCCTAACCCTGATCTTGTACCGTACGGCAAGTTTGCACCTTCCTTATGAGTCGCGGACTCCTACGTCGGTGCCACTAGTGGGCCAAAGCTGGGCCCGGGCGGCATCTCTGTGGGCCTTCTGTCTTCGGCTACACCGGGTAGGCCCATCCATAGGAGTCGTGGGGTCACCCCCTCGTCAGTAGCCCCCGAGTGCCTGGGGGGCTCGAAGAGTAGCGCATGGAATCGAGTCCATACTTGCGTCGTTTTTATGTGTGCACGGTTCAACAGCGGGTCGCTGGCAGTCTGGGGCCATGACAAAACCTGTTTCGAGGGATGCTAAGCTGAAAGGGCCCAAGGAGTCGACTGGTCGAGCCTTGGTGAATTGCACTAGTGGCAAATACCGCAGTAGCCCAATCAAGCTCATGTCCCTCGACATGAGCTTGGAACACTGGTGTCTAGCAAAAGTCATGCCGCTGCAGGTCTTACAATGATCAATTGCCGCCAGTAAAGTTCGTAGCCTAGGCGCGTCCGCCTGGCTTTTTCTATCATGCAAGCGCATGGAAAAGGTTGGGAGTGAAATTGCTCTGCGGCAAGTCCCAGCCTAGCCGATCTGCGCAGCGGGGTCTTACCTACACGCTAAGCTTGCGTGGCATCTGGGCACAGTGTATCGTGTTCCAGGAATGTGTATTTTTATTGAGGCGCGGAGCCTAGTAGATAATGCACCCACTTGGAATAAACAATCAAGTGAGCTGTTTTAGCGGTCACTCGCGGAGCTTTTCCGAGCGCTCGGGCGAGGAGTAATGTAGAGGAGTATTTGCTCGGGAGGCCTTCGAGTGTTCGGGTACTTAGAGTTCTGCGAGTAATCACTCGAGTATTGTTTTTGCTCTCGGGGTGAGGGAGCACCCGGTACTCTGGGGCCGCTCGATCTGGCGATTGCAGGTCTGCTTATCTTCTGTCGTGGTGAGGGAGCACCTGAAACTCTCATGGGTGCGAGTAGTCACTCAAGCACGTTTTTACTTCTAGGTGAGGGAGCACCCGAGACTCTCATGGGTGCGAGTAATCACTCGAGCACGTCTTTACTTCTAGGTGAGGGAGCACCCGAGACTCTCATGGGTGGATAGGCTCCCGATGGGAGTTGAATATATTTGAAAAATGTATTGGAGTCAGTAAAGACAGTGCTTGCAGGCTGTATTTTTTGCGCTGCCATTTTAATTTACCTCTTCTTGGTAAGGATAACGATCTCTTTGCTGGAGGACCGTCAAAGATGCTTTGTCTACGAACCGTCATGTCTTCATGACCGGTCATAATGATGGCTGTTGGTGGCGTGCTGCAGCCGCCTGTTGAGTTATCGATGTGCTTCATTGAAAACGCGCGAGATTTGACGCGTCCAGCGCACAGTGCCGCCCGTGTGAAGGCATCTTTGTCTCTGAATTCAAATCGCCCAGCATGCTTGGTCTTTGAATTAATTGCTGTCGTCGTCTGGGCTTCTGCTTGCCCTTGGGGTTGTGCTATAAATAGAACCCTTTTCCTCATCTGGCAGTAGTGTTTGTCCTCTGCGCCTTTTGCTCGTCTTCTTCATCTCCTCATGGGACAAAAGAGAGGTGTAGGTGTTACTAGTCGTGGCCGGTTTCGCCGTGGTCGCGGTGGTCGTACTCCGCGCTCTTCTCGCGGTGGTCGTCGTGGTGCACCATCGACGCCTTCCTCCTCTTCCTCGGAGGAGGGTTTCTGGCGCTACGGTTTCCTCATGCGCGTCCGTGGCCGAAACGCCGCTCGCATTCTGCTTCCTTCTGAATTTTCTGCCCTTGTTTCTGAGCGTAGTCTTGGTGGCTTGCTGCTTCGTCTTCAAGGGTGCGCTCAATCTCCCTCTTATGTTAAGTTGGAGATCGATAGTTCCCGCTTAATTTTTCTTGGCTTTGGCTGGAAGTCGTTTGCTCGAGGCTTGAACTTGCGTGATGGGGATACTCTGTGTTGCCGTTTTGATGGCGACGACACTCTTATCATCCGCGCCTTTGATCCGAGCGGCAACCGCATGGATCCGTACTGGTTGGAAACAAGCAGCGATGGTTCTAACAAGTCGAGGAGTCCTTCGCCTGCGTCTTCAACTGCTTCCTCCTCCGGCGACTCTTCGGGTGCAAATGTTGAGCCGTCTTCAACTGCTTCCTCTTCCGGCTCTAAAGAGGACCTCGATGTCAAGCCACCGATGAAGCGGGCGCGCCAGGCGACCTTGTAGAACTGGAGGCAGCGGCGTCATCTTCGCCGGCAGCTCGGGTGGAGCTGGAGAAGAAGCTGGTGGAGCAGGAGAAGAAGCTGGTGGAGCAGGAGAAGAAGCTGGTGGAGCATCGTCTTCGGTGCTCCGCAAATAAGTCGAGCTTCACCTTTTGTTATGTCATTGACATCATGATCTGGCTGCTTCGACTCCTCCTTTGTTTGTGATGATGCTCGCTGTCTTAGTGCCAATCATCCCAGCATGGGCACACATGTAGAAGTCATAATTCCTTGGGTGATTGGTGATGTAGTCTTATCGGCTGCTTGTGTCTTTTGTAACTAGGTTAGTTCTCCATGTAATGAGGATTGCCTTCGAGTAATCAGAGCTGCCTTCTATCCAATGTGAGAATGATCTTCGAGTCCTTGTAATGCGAACTGTGCTTGAGTCTTTGTAATGGAATGTGTCTTTGGGTCCTTTGCCATCAAGAGTTGTCTTCGAGTCCTTTGCTGGCGAGAACTGTCTTCGAGTCCACCAAATCTTTGCACTGTAGGTTCTATCTGGTGCGCGACAGCGCTCCCGATGGGAGTAGCCCCCGAGGCTACGTTCGAGTTGTAGGGTCGAATGTAGGTTGAAATTTGTTTCCTTTGTCGTTCTTCCATTAGTTTCTGTCTTTTATCGGGTGCGCGGCAGCGCTCCCGATGGGAGTAGCCCCCGAGTCTTTAGGTGATCGTTGGCGATCAGGTGAAGACTAAATAATTGTCTGCGTCCTGTGCACCATTCATATTTTTCCAGAGTGCTTTGTGTTTCGTCTGGTTGTAGCCGTGTCTTCCGAACCGTTTCTCAGCAGGTGGAGCTTGGCAGGGGTTGTTGCTTGGGCCCTTTAAGTTTCGGTGAGCGTTTCTCGGGGGGAGGTCGTGCTCGAGCCCCGAGTGCTTTGGGTAGAGATTGCGTGAGCGACGATAACGTCTCTCGGGGGGAGTTTTGCTCTCGAGCCCTCGAGTGCTTTGTGTAAAGATCGCGTGAGAGACGATAGCGTCTCTCGGGGGGAGTTTTGGAATCGAGCCCCCGAGTGCTTTGGGTAAAATCGCGTGAGCGACGATAGCATCTCTCGGGGGGAGTTTTGGACTCGAGCCCCCGAGTGCTTTGGGTAAAGATCGCGTGAGCAACAATGGCGTCTCTCGGGGGGAGTTTTGGACTCGAGCCCCCAAGTGCTTTGGGTAAAGATCGCGTGAGCAACAATAGCGTCTCTCGGGGGGAGTTTTGGACTCGAGCCCCCGAGTGCTTTGGGTAAAGATCGCGTGAGCGACAATAGCGTCTCTCGGGAGGAGTTTTGGACTCGAGCCCCTGAGTGCTTTGGGTAAAGATCGCGTGAGCGACAATAGCGTCTCTCGGGGGGAGTTTAGGACTCGAGCCCCCGAGTGATTTGGGTAAAGATTGCGTGAGCGAAGATAGCGTCTCTCGAGGGGAGTTTTGGACTCGAGCCCCCGAGTGCTTTGGGTAAAGATCGCGTCAGCGACAATAGTGTCTCTCGGGGGGAGTTTTGGACTCGAGCCCCCGAGTGCTTTGGGTAAAGATCGCGTGAGAAACGATAGCGTCTCTCGGGGGGAGTTTTGGACTCGAGCCCTCGAGTGCTTTGTGGTAGTATTTGGGAAACATCAATTTATTGCGTCGAAGGTTTATATGAGCTGCCAAATGAGCATGACTGGTGGAGACTATGGGTAGAACAGGCGTAGGTTCGCTACGTTCCATGGATTTCCCACGTCCTCGTCAGTCTTCGGGTTCTTCAGTCTATAGGCGCCTCCTCCTATGACTTCTGAGATTATGAACGGTCCTTCCCATTGGGGGGCAAGCTTGTGGACTTTCTCTCGTATGAGCCGTAGGACAAGGTCGCCTTTGTTGAAGGTTCGGGTGCGCAGGCGGCTTCTTTGGTAAGTGCGCAGTTTGTCCTAATATCCCTCTGACCTCGCTAGGGTTGTGTGCCTTGCTTCATCTGCAGTGTCCTTGTCATCTTGAAGTGCTTCTTCTGCTTCCTCTTCTTTGTATCCCGAGATCCGGGGTGCCCTGAATTTGAGGTCGTGTGGTAGTACTGCCTCCGACCCGTACACCATGAAGAAAGGTGTGTACTGGGTTGCGGTATTTGGGGTGGTGCGCAGGCTCCATAGTACTACAGGGAGTTCTTCTATCCAGTTGCATGCGGCCTGCTCGAGTGGTGCGACGAGCCGTTTTTTGATTCCTCCGCATACTAGGCCGTTTGCTTTCTCCACCTGGCCGTTGGATTGCGGGTGCGCGACTGATGCATAGTTGATTTTGATGCCCGGTTCCTCGCAAAAGTTCTGGAATTCTGCTGTTGTGAAGTTCGTACCGTTGTCCGTGATGATGTTGTGTGGCACCCCGAACCTGAAGATGATTGATTTTGTAAAATTCGCTGCCGTGAGGGCTGTGGAGCTGGTGATGGGCACTGCTTCGATCCACTTGGTAAACTTGTCAACTGCTACCAGCAGGTGTGTTCTTCCTCCTTTTGATGATTTTTTGAGCGGGCCCACCATGTCGAGTCCCCAGATGGCGAACGGCCATGATAGTGTTATGGTCTTGAGTTCTGAAGTTGGAGTGTGCGGTCTGCTGGCAAATTTTTGACAGGCAATGCAACGCCGCACGATGTCTTCAGCGTTATTCATCGCAGTGGGCCAATAAAACCCTGCTCAATAGGCTTTTGCCACGAGTGCTCGACTGATGGCGTGGTGCTCGCAGGTGCCTTCGTGGATCTCCAGTAGTAGGGTTTTGTTGTCTTCCTCGTCTATGCATCTTTGTAAGACCTGGGAAGTACTGTGCTTGTAGAGTTGTCCGTTGATTACTGTAAATGTTTTGGAACATCGGTTGATGCGTTTGGCTTCTGTGACGTCCTATGGTAGGGTGCCGTCAATTAGGAGCCTGAGGAGTGGCTCTCTCCAATTTGGGTCCTCGGGTGCGGTTTGTTCTGGCCCCTCGACTGCGTTGTTCGCTTCTTCATTAACTATTGGGTTTGCGGCTGCAGCTTGTGCTGGTTCACCTGTGTTGTCATCCGCTATGTCTGCTTCTGGTCCGAGTTCTTTGATTGTGGTGATGATCTCGTCTATGTAGGTCTGGATGTTTCCACCGATCTGGTTTCTCATGTATGCTTGCGTCATTCGCTGGTGTACTGTTCCTGCGTTGTTTTGGCCGAAGGGTATTTGGGGGCGGCAGGATGCGCCACAAGAGGTGACGGCCAAGGTGTGCTTTTCGTCTCTTTCCTCCATCATGGCCTGATTGTGTCCTGCGTAGGCGTCGAGGCAAAATAGTAGATCGCATCCTGCTGCCGAGTTCAATATCTGATCAATTCTTGGCAGGGAAAAATGATCCTTTGGGAATTGTTTGTTGACTGGCCCGTAGTCGACGCACATCCGTGGCACGTCTGTGTCTTTCTTGGCGACCAGCACAGGGTTGGCGACCCAAGTGGCTTTCTTCGCTTCTCGGATGAATTGGGCGTCGAGTAATCGGTTGACCTCCTCTCCGATTTCTCTACGCTTGGGTTCTGAGAATCTCCGTAGTGCCTGCTTCACTGGCTTGGTGTTTGGCTTGATGCGCAGCGCGTGTTCCGCGAACTCACGCAGTACTCCTGGCATGTCGGCTGGGCACCAGCCGAAGATTTCCCATTCTTCGCGGAGGAAAGCGATGAGGGCAGTCGCTTGCTCTTCCGGGAGGTGGGCGTATACGCGGACTGTTTTTTCTGGGTCCGTCGGGTGCACCTGGTGGGTGATCGTGTCGCTGTCGATCCTGAAGTCCCGCCCGTACTCTTTTGACTCGCTTAGGCTTGCTAGCGGAAAGATACTTTTGTCTGTCGCCATGGCTATTTCTGTGAGTTCTTGCTCAGCTTCGAAGGTGTCGGAGCTTTGTGGAAATCGCGATCGCACTTGTCTGAGTTGGTGAAGCTCTCGTTGACTGTGATGACGCCCGCGGATCTTGGCATCTTGAGTTTGAGGTAGGTGTAGTGCGGAATTGCCATGAATTGTGCGAACGCTGGACGTCCCAATATGGCATGATACTGCAATTTCCAATCGAGTACTTCAAACTCGAGGGTGTGTCTTGCGAAATTGCGTCTGCTGCCAAAGACGACTTCGAGCTTGATTAGTCCAAGGGAATTAGCTGCTTCTCCTGGGACTACTCCGTATAACACGGTGCTTGATTTCTTCCATACTGGACGCGGGATCAGCATCTTGCGTAGGGTGCTGACGAAGATTATGTTCATGCTGCTGCCTCCATCCATGAAGATTTTGTCCATGTCGTACCCTCCGATTTGGGCGTCGAGCACCAGGGGCGCGTGCCCCGGCCTTGGGACTGCAGGCGGGTGAACATTCTGGTCGAACGTGATGCTGGTTTCTGCGTCGTGTAGCTGGTAGACTTCGACTGCGTTTAGGTTCTCAGCTGCTCTGGCTTGCAGGGTGTAGGCGTCCTGTTGGGCTTGTGATACCCTTCCTTTTTGGATCGTGTACACTTGTCCTTGCATCGGCGACTGCTCGGTTCGTCGGGTGCTCTTGGCTTCTTGTTGTTTTTTCTCCTTGAGGCTGTCGGCGAGCTCGTTGAACAGGCGGCAGTCTCCCAGGGTGTGGCTCGATCTGATGAGTCCCCGGTTGTCTTCGAAGCAGTGGATCGTGCAGGGTCCTTCTAACTGTTCCCTGACCGTGAGTTTGCTGGATCCGGCGTGTCGCTTCTTCCTTGAGATTCGGAAGAACAGCGCGTGATCCGCTGGGTGCTCGTGAACTCGCGGGTCAATTTCGATCCCCTCGCTTAGATTCTGGTTCCTTATGAGATTGGAGAATTCATCTGGTCTTCGATCTGGGTCGTAGTATTCTCCGGTCTGAGTCTCGAAGTCGCTGTCCTGGCGGGCGACAGCTGTCCGCATAAAGGCGGGTCGTCGAGTGATCGGCGAGCGCGTGGATGTATAGTTCGACTCGTCGAGTGGGGTCTCTTCGTAGAATCCTCGCGCCTGTCTTCTAGGTCGTCGGTTGCTTCCTCGTTGGCGGTGATCTTGGATATCGCTGATCTCGAGCTCGGAGTCGGTGTCTTGTTGCGCGGCGGGTGCCTGGGTGGCGGTGGGTCGGCGAGTGGTCGGCGAGCCCTCTGCTTCGCGCTGTAGCTCGTCGATCGGGATCTCCATGTGGAACCCTCGCGCCTTTCTTTTGGGTCGTCGAGTTCTTTTTCGTTGGCGGTGGGCTTGGCACGGCTGCAGGTTGGTCGATCTCGCTTGAGAGGCAGAGATGTTTGCCGTGATCTTCAATTCTTCGGGTGGACTGCATCTGGTTCTTGCTCTTGAGTTGCGGCTTGCTGAGGACGGAACCGCCGAGATTGTAATTCCAACCTGTGTAGTTCCCACAGACGGCGCCATTGACGGGGATGTACCCCGGCAAATCCCATGGTCAGGGATCCTGGGTTATTCATGAGAGGCACAGGTTGGATGATAGCTCGTCGGCTAACAGGAGGATACGTTCCTTCTCGATATTATTGCTTGGAGATGCGATTACAGGGAAGCCAAGGCTAGTGCGCACAAGGCTAGGGTTATAGATTGTGTATTTCTTGATCTCGACGTCTCCCCTCCTAGCCCTTATATATTAGGCTAGGTCTCGGGGAGTCCGTCCTGAATTACAGATCAGGTTTCCTAACCCTTATCTTGTACCATACGGCAAGTTTGCACCTTCCTTATGAGTCGCGGACTCCTACGTCGGTGCCACTAGTGGGCCAAGGCTGGGCCCGTGCGGCATCTCTGTGGGCCTTCTGTCTTCGGCTACACCGGGTAGGCCCATCCATAGGAGTCGTGTGGTCACCCCCTCGTCACATGTTGAGTACTAAATGTACTCATGTCAATAATTTTGTTGAAACAGAACTCCATGAAGACGAAGGTGATGATTACGACTACTATGGCGATCTGTAGGAGTGAGGTCATGTGGACTAAATCGACTGCCTGTGGCTGAGATGGAGTCGCTACGCATTTTTACTTTCCGTTGTTTTCCATATTGTAATAAATATCATGAGACATTTTATATGTATGCCTTATGACAGATTATATGGTACTTGTAAAATATTTATGTATTCTGCAATGATACCGTTTCGTTGTGTTGTCAACAATGATCCTGGGATTGACAATTAAACACAGGAGGGTCTGGAAATTATTTCCGGGTTCCCACATTACCTGATGAGAAGACGAAACCGAAGGTGTAGTCGATCGCAAGCTCCCATCGTCTCCGAAGTACTCGCGGGATCACACAAGAAGTAAACACTGGAAAGGCAATCAATGGAGATGCATCTATTAATACGAAGCAATCACCATCAAACAGCAACAAGAAGGCAACATACTACGGTAACGCATCTATCGTCGAGAGCGGTTACTAACAGGTTAAGTGGAGTATTCGTCACACACGATGATACCACACATTTATCATCGAGGGTTCAAGTTGTTTAGCTACACAATATGAGCAAAGGTTGTTAACATGGCATCTCACACAACTCTAGCCTATCACACAATCATTGCAAGAAGTGAAGCACAAAGTAAACTATCTATGCTAGTCAATTTAAGTGAGGCACAACCCTAAACATGGCATATCACTACTACACCGCAATATTTAAAGAATTTGGTACTGTTTTACCTAACCATATTTTATTATTTTTATTAGTAAGCAAGAGCAGCATATTCACAATCTACATAGAATTCTAGTCAAGTTACATATAAAGAATATTTTTATCGGAGCAACGGTTAAAAAGTTATGGCATGTTACATTTTACAGTTGCATAGCATGTCAATAGCACGTAAACAACATGTAGACAAGTTCAAACATGGCAAAGGAGCACATTTTATTAATATACACAAAATTCTAAGCAATTCACATGTAGAACGCGTCGCGATCCGAACTACCGTTAAAAAGATATGAGCATCGCCAAACGGTAACATAATTTGCCAAAAAAATATAAGCAGGAAAAAATACTTCTAAGATCTTTGGGCCGAAATTGCACTAAACGGGCCTAGCTAGCAAACGCCCTGAGCGCATTATAGAAAAAACGGATCTGGGCCAAGCCCAACATCTAACAGAAAAAAAAGGGTGAGTTGCCTCACCTCTGGGCCGAGGCCCAGGCGCAGGGATGGGCGGCCGATAGCGAAGCCTCACCCAGGGCGAAGGCGAGCAGCGGGCTAGGCGCTGGCCAAGGGCACGCTGGGCCATGGCAGTTGCGGGGCTGGGCCAAGGAGGCCATGGGCCGTGGGGCGCAGGTGGGCCGCACGTTCGGGCTCGGCGAGGAGGCGCGCTGGATCGGGGCTCCTCCCGATCCCGTCGGCTGACGGTGGCTGCTGACGCCATTGAAGCTTCGTCGAGGCGCTAGGAAGGCGGGGAACGTCGCTGGGGCAAGGAACGGGGCGCGGTGGGGGAGATCCGGCGGCTCCTCGCCGGATCTAGCCGGAGAGGCTCCGAGGCGGCGCAAATCGTGGCGGTCGGCGAGCTCGGGTACGGGCCTCCCATGGCGACGCGGTTCCTGGACTGAGACGGAGGGAGGAGGTCGGGGGAGGCCGAGAGGAGAGAGGAGGAGGGCGCGGTGACCTGGGTGGCCGGCGGTGAGGCGGCGGCATGGCCGACGAGGAGGAGACGGGCGGCGCGTCAAGATGGGCTCCGGGTGGGCCGACGGCGGCGGATCCCAACTCAGTGGGGCCCGGGCGCAGTGGAGGATACTGCGGAGGTGGGGAGGAGGTGACGTGGCGCCATCTAGAGTGTCCATCTCCGGATCTGACGATCCAGGGCGCCGCAGATCTAGGGTTTCAGGGAGAGGGGGCTTTGGGAGGCAGATTTGGGCAATTTGGAGGGGGTGGCTGAAAATTTTACATGGGGAAACCCTAGAAGGTCTAGGGGAGGTGGTGGTCTATATATAGGCTGGCCTGACTAGAGGGGTTTACGCAAATTCCTCGGTCTCTTTCGCGTGCGTCCGGTGAAAACGTTTGTGACCGTCGGGAGTCCATACGACCTCCGATTCGGATGAAACCTCGAACCACGTGCTCAGCGCGGCGAGCCCGTCCGTCCTACCTCACTTCGATAACGTTCCGAGAACATTTTTCTGGCGCCCAATAAAATAATATGTTTATTAAATAAACGGGGTTTTCGTTCCGATGGCGATGACTGGTCTTGTGCCGGAAGTTGCGACGGTCTCGGGTGAAACCCGATGTCGCAAGGTCGTGTGCCATGGTGGAAAAGGTGGTCACGCATGCCGGTACGAGAAAGAGAGGGGGAGAATATTCATTGATTAATAAATCGGCTATGAAAATAATGCAAACAATTTCTAGCAAGCAACAAACAAAATTTCAATTTGGGTGAAAATCCCGGGCTGTTACGGTAAGTGCTTGAAGTAAAACGAACTTGACTCGGCGATGTTTGTTCGACCAATTCACGCTCTGCAAAGCGCTACGTCTGGTTGGAGGGAATGGTGACTGAACACCTGGAGCAAAACTCTCTCCATCCGTTGCTCCACTGCACCAATCTCCTTGAGCTTGGCCAGTTTTGACTCGGGTAGATTATCAAGGAAATCACCGAAACCTTTGACAAACTTGAACTTCGAGGCTACAATAACTCTTCACTCTCTGAAGACGACACTCTAACCGTCTAGGAGAATTGTAGTTCTCCAAGCTAACAAGGCTATCAAGCTTTCACCTAAGTCATGATGAATCTACTCAGATCAATGGGACTTAGGATTCGGTGAGTTGGCTTTTGGGTTTTTCTTCGTTGGCTTTCTTGGGATGCTCTATTAGGAATAATATCAGAGCAGCCAACCGCAAATGGAGGCGGGGGCGGCGTATTTATAGGTGGCGATCCCGAGGTGCGAAATGAATAATTTGACCCGAAGCGACAGCTTGACACGTGTCCACAACGGTCGGCTTAGTCATCAATGCGCAACTTTACTTGAGGAACAAGTAAAGCTGACTCACGGACCTGGTTGTGCTTCGGAAGCTAAAGAACGAAGTCTTTGCTACCGAAACTTAACTCAGTGCACATGAGATTTCTTCTCTCTGGATTCTCACTTGGTTTACATTTGATCTGAGCATTTTCACACTAACTTCGGTGTCCACAAACTAAACCCCTCTTGATTGTACGGTTTTTCCTATGACTCAAAGAAAAGAAAAAGAACTACACAAAAAACATCTAAGTCTTGCGCCGTCTTCTTCATTTCCTTCGATGAGTTGAGCTTCAGGAAACCATCATTTTTCGGGGTCATCCTCCATGATAAAACTTCGGTCTTGGAGTGGTGCTTCGATAGCTTGAAAATCTTCCTTGAAGCTTTATCACCTAGCTTGTCCTTCAGGAACCTAATCAACTATTTATACTCAAAAACATTGTTAGTTCCTCTACTGTCTTGTCCAACAATATCCAAAACACATGGGGGCAAAACTTTGCTCTTACAGCTTTCTTTTATGCCTTTTATCTAGTCATGATGCAAAAATATAAGTTTTATCAATATCAAAATAATAGCTTGCCCGTGTAACGGACTCAAATGGTAATTTAATCTTCTTTCGAGGGAATTTTTTAATTCCCTTTTTGAGGGGGAACTGGAATCTAATAGTCCTTTCTTTCATGTCAATGATAGCACCAACGATGCGGAGAAAAGGACGTCCCAAAATAATTGGACATGAGGGATCACACTCAATGTCCATGACAAGAAAATCAATGGGAACATAATTATCATTGGCAATACTAAGAACACAATCAATCCTCCCTAAAGGTTTCTTTACGGAAGAATCAACAAGACGAATACCAAAAGAACATGGATCAAAAGGTTTCAAATCAAGCATATCATACATTCTTTTGGGCATAACAGAGGCATTAGCTCCAACATGACATAAAGCAAAGCAAGAGAAATTATTGAATTTAATTTTGACCATAGGATCCCAACCATCTTCTAGTTTTCTAGGAATAGAAGTCTCTAACTTGAGCTTCTCCTCCCTAGCTTTGATAAGAGCATTGGTAATATTCTCGATGAAGGCAATGTTAAGTGTACTAGTGTGGGGGTCTTTAGCCATACTTTGTAGAAAGTGATAACTTCAGAGAGACTACAATTGTCAAAATCAAGATCACTACCATTAATTAAAGTGGTGGTGATGTCATCTAAGATCATTCTTTTGGTAGTCTCTAGGTTCATGGTGACCTTCTTTTCCTAAAGTTGAGGTATTAGCATCACCATTAATAGGTCCACTGTGACTAGGGATGTGTTGGGTGCTAAAAGTTTTGAGATCATCAACAACTTGTATAGTGTCAATAGTAGTGTGAGTAGGCAGGCTCTTAATCCTATCTTCCTCTTCCTTTTCTCTAGCCCATCTATCCTTAAGTTTGGATAGCATTCTAATGTTCTCATTAATTTTCACTTGTATAACATTCATGGGTGTAGTTTTCCTTTCCTCAAGGGGAGAAGTTCTAATTTTAAGCATATCTACATCTTGAGCTATATTATCTACCTTGAAAGAGAGACTATCTAGTTTTTCTAATTTCTCTTCTACACTCTTGTTGAAGGCTTTTTGAGAAGTGATAAAGTCCTTAAGCATGCTCTTTAATTCAGAAGTGGAGTTTTTGTGCTAGGATAAGTGTTGTTGTTCCCATAGTTGTTGGATGGGAACGGTTTAGGATTGCTACCAAAATTACTCCTATACACATTATTATTAAAAAAATCCTATAAATAAAATTAACATCAACTTGCTCTCTTTCCTGAGCAACCAAAGAATTTAAAGGAACATCATGAGGATCAATAGGAGCTTGCTTTGTAAGTAAAGACATGGTCATGTCAACCTTTTCATTTAAAGAGGAGATCTCCTCAACAGAGTTTACCTTCCTACCTATTGGAGCTCTTTCGGTGTGCCAGTGAGAATAGTTTGTCATCATCTCTTCCAATAGCTTCGTGGCAGCACCAAGTGTAGTTGACATAAAGGTTCCTCCCGCGGTCGAGTCCAACAGATTCTGTGAGGTAAAGTTCAATCCTGCATAGAAAGTCTGGATAACCATCCAAGTAGTCAAACCATGTGTAGGGTAATTTTAACAAGAGATTTCATGTGTTCCCAGGCTTGGGCAACGTGTTCATTATCCAATTGTTTAAAATTCATAATTTTACTTATCAACTGGATAATCTTAGCAGGTGGGTAGTAATTCCCAATAAAAGCATCTTTGCACTTATAGAATCTATGCTATTCCTAGGCAAGGATTGAAGCCACACTTTAGCTCCTCCTCTCAAGGAGAAAGGGAAAAAGCTTAAATTTAACAATATCACCATCTACTACTTTGTACTTTTGTATATCACAAAGCTCAACAAAATTATTCAAGTGCAAAGCAGCAGCATCTCCAGCACCGGAGAATTGTTCTTTCATAACAACATTCATTAAAGAAGGTTTATTTTCATATGAAGGTGCTGAAGTGGTAGGTAGAGCAATAGGAGTGCTGATAAAGTCATTGTTATTGTGACTAGTGAAGTCACACAACTTGGTGTTTTCAGTGGAACCCATAGTAATAGCAGCAAGCAAGAACAAAGCAAATAATATATATTTTTTGGTTTTTGATAAAAGACTTCTGAAACAAAAACTATAGATAGCAAAAGACTTCTAAAATTTCTAAATTCAACATCAGGAGGAGAAATATAGATAGAAAAGATTGACATCCTGACTAAGCAAAAGAAGCAACTAAGAGCAAGATAACTAATTTTTTGTGGTTTTTGATATAAGACTCAAAAGAAAAAATTAGAAACTAACCTAACAAGACTAAAAAGCAAAGGTAAAAGATAGTATGCAACTCCCCTATCTTGAAGATTAGAGTCCCCGGCAATAGCGCCAGATATTGTCTTGATAGCTTCTCGCTCCTCGTTAGTTAACCCAAGTGGAAGGTTGAGATGTAGTTAGCAGTAAATTTCCCTTGGTCAAGATACCAAGGTTAATGTCTCCAGTAGTGTAGCAGCCCAGGATTTTCAACCAAATTAAAAAATTTGTTTGTTGCGTTGATGTAATGATTGCCTGTATTGTTTGCAGTGTTTGCTTCGTCGATTTCTTAATCGGTGAATATATTTCCCCTACTTCTCATATCGGATGCGCAACCGAACCTTTTTCCCAAATGGCACACGACCCTTGCGACATCGATTTGACCCGAGCACCGTCGCAACTTCCGGCACAAGACTAGCCTTCGCCACCGGAACGAAAAACCCCATTTATAATTAAAAGGGTTATATTAACGGGCACTTTCGTTGTTCTTGGTTGGGCGTGAAACGTTGTAGACGAGGTGGCCAGTGTGTGGTGACATTGTATTTTCATTTTCGTGCAGTTCCGACTTTGTTTCGTAGGTAAACGATCGGAGGTGCCAGGCATAGTAGTCGGTATATCTCCAGGGACGTATTTATTAAATATCGCATGCTCTGATAACTAGACCCCCGAATTCCCCTCTTATCTTTGGATTTGTAGCCACCTGAAAAACTGGACCCAAAACGGGCTATTTGTGGTCCAAAAATCCTCCCTAAAACCCACCTACTATAAGTGGACAAGCCCCCTTCCAAATTTGGCTAACCCTAGCCCCAACCTCCCTCAGATTTTCGTGCCCAGCCTCTCCACCGCCGCCACTTCGCAGCCTCAAACCAACCCTCTGACAAATCCGAATCAAACTATCTAGGCCATCAGATCTGGATCGGATGAACCGGACTGCGCCACATCATCGGATGGAATCCCACCCCAAGCTGCCTCCCACTCCTCTCCCGTGGGCGTCCTCAGCCCGAGCCGCCGCCACCGGCGCTGTCCTCCCCAAGCAGGTCCACACCCCGTGAGCCCTCTCGTCTTTTCCTCCTTATCCTCTCTCCCTCCCTAACCTTCTCTCTCTCGGTTGTGAGGTCAACGCCATGGCTGGCCAAGGAGCACCAAGCTTCGAGCCGCCGTCGAGATTCCCCGCCTAGGACGCCGCCAGCGAGCTCCCGCAGCCAGATCCACCGCCCCCTCTGCCTGCACCTCGCCGGAGTCCGGCCACCGTCGCTCGGCGCCACCCTGACCCTCACTGACAAGCCCCTGCCTGCCTCTACGTGCGAGACGAGGAGGACGACCAGCCGGTCCTCGCTCGATCCAGCCGCGTAGGCTGGCCTGCACCGCGCCCTTGGCCCAACTCCCTCGCGCCTTGAGGCCCAGCAGCGCGGCACGCGCGGTCCTCTCGCATGTGGGCGACGCCACGTTATCCTGCGCCCACGCCTCCTGGGCCAAGGCCCACAAGGTGAGCAGCCGCCCACCCTTTTTTCAAGTTAATTGTTGTTGGGCTCGGCCCAATGCTATGTGGTGCCCCGTGCGAAGGATAGATGTTTAGCGCTCACCTTGTTTAGGCCCAGTAACACAGCTTTCGTCCCGAGGACATCTAGTATTTTTTTTTCTAGTTTAATAATATGGCAGATTGCGGTGTAATTTTGCGATGCCCGTATCTTTTTAACGGTAGCTCAGATTGCGACGCGTTAAACATGTAACTTGCTCTGTTTTTCGTGTAGATTAATAAAATATGCTCCTTTGCCATGTTTGAACTTGTTTACATGCTTTTTACTGCTATTTACATGCCATGCCACTATAAATGTAATCTGCCATAACTTTTTAACTGTTGCTCCAATAAAAATGTTACATCTAACTTGACTAGAATTTCGTGCAGATTGTGATTGTGCTATTGTTTGCTGCTGTTAACCAACCTAAAATATGATTTAGGGCAGAACAGTACCAAAAGCTATTATTATTGAGGGGTACTTAGTGTGATGCCATGTTTAGGATTGTGCCTCAATTAAATTGACTAGCACAGTTAGTTTACTTTATGCTTCACCTCTTATCATGATTGTGTGATATGTCATGCTTGAGTGAGATGCCATGTTAACAACCTTTGCTCATTTTGTGTAGCTAAACAACTTGAACCATTTTAAATGTGCGGTGTCGTCATGTGTGACCAATACTCCACTTAACCTGTTAGTAACCGCTCTCAACGATAGATGCGATCGTATTGCGTTGTCTCGTGTTGCCTTCCTGATGTCGTTTGTTGGTGATTGCTTCGTAGTAATAGATGCTTGCTCGTCGATTTCCTTTTCCAGTGTTTACCTCTTGTGTGCTTCCGCGGGTACCTCTCGGAGATGTTGCGAGCTTGCGATCGACTACACCTTCGGTTTCGTCTTCTCATCAGGTAAGGGGGAGCATATATCATGCTTATAACCTATAGCTCACTTGCGCCTAGGTTTAGGATAGAATAATTGATTGATCCTACCACTTCAGATTCGTGCCTCTCAAATAAACCCAAACAACCAAGTCCCCCACATCTTAGCAAACCATTGTTTGGCCATGTACCTTGCTTGCTTAACCACTGCTTAGTATGCATGCTAGGATGTTATCAACTGTTATCCTGTTACTCCTTGGTTGGGCTATCACATTATTATATTGTCATGGATGATATGATTAGTATAATGTTGACTATATTCGACGAAGGATGGAAAGTCTAGGCTATCCCGCCCCGACGCTTTGTTCCATTCGAGTCACCTAGGATCCGAGTTCCGCGTGTGGGATTTTATGGGGTCCCCTTTTCTTACCTACCTAGCTTCAAACATTTCTAGTGGTGGCCCAAGCTAATTTACCATTTGCAAACCATGCAGATATGTCTGTCGGGTCGCTCCTAGCAGATATCCTTTAAAACAACCTGGGCCAGCGGGGACATGGTTTCCCTGTTGGTCCAACCTGTCCGGCTGAGGACCCAGCCTCATGTGAGAATTTACCGGCAATCCAAACCCGAGGCCTACGGTAGAGACCAGATCGAGAGCACGGCCAGCTCCTGAACTGGATGTCGACTCCCCGGGGGCCACCCGGATTTGTTCGTTGTTAGCTAGTGGGACCTGTCATTTCGGATCTCTCGGAACTAAATCGTAAAATGGTTGCCTGTGATGGGTAGCAACTAAGAGAGATGGGCGTGCGTGCGGAGCCTTGTAATGGGCAGTTGGTACCCCTGCAGGGTTAAATCTTTTCGAGAAGTCGTGTCCACGGTTATGGACGACTTGAGACCTACTCCTTGTTCATAAACAATAACAACTAAGATAACCTTAATAACTCGATCAATGTGTGTGTGCCTTGACCGCTTCTTCTTAGTCAGGGTGCGAAGGGGAGGACAAGGATAGGATATGTGTTATGTTTGCGTAAGTATCTGATAGCAAGACTTCTTGGAGGCGATTCCTCATTGAATGCTTGGTTCTCACCTTACTCTAAATAGAACGTTAGCCACTCATATATTGCTAGTGCGGCTGCAACCTCACCACTATCCCCCATCTTACCATGAGAAGTTAGTTACAATACTTTCTGATATATCTCACCCCTTCTTATCTCTTTTACGCACATTATGCAAACGATATTGGACTTCAGAGGAGCTTGACAACCTTTCTTCTGGACGCCTTCGCGGAGACTCGACGACGACTAGTTAGGCGGATCCCGGCGGAGAGCCTGGACCCGTGTGGTTACGGGAATGGTGTGTTTTATCTTTGCTAGTAGGCATTTGATTGTAGTCTATACTCAGACATGTATCTTCCGCTGATGTACTGTATTAAGGCAGTTGTGTGCCCATTGTATGAGATGTTGTATCCTTGTAGCTGTAATGTTGTGATATCATGTTCGAAATCCGGGGCATATGGCATTGTCATATGTCGCGGTGGGACCGATATGTGCTTCGTCCCCTAATCTGGATGGAAAGATCTAGATATGGAACAGTACCGCATATCGGGCCTTAGATTTCGTATCGGAGCCATACCGACTGTAGGATCTCTTTTCTGGCCTAAGTCGAGTCTAGACAAAAATTATTTTGTAGTTAGTAAGTTAGTTATCGGAGAGTAGGATTCTTTTTACTCCTTACCCTTGCTCTGGCCAGGAAAAGTGTCGTAAGTGTTTTATTCTCGCCTTATCCCCCATTCAAACTTTAGGATCTCGAGTGTGTGGAGTTTCGAAATAGTTAGAATGCCTTGCTTGCAGCGTATAGTCTCGATTCCGATCTCGGGTTGGGAAATCCTGTAGTATCTTTTGTTCTTCTGACACTGGGTAACATCTTGGTTGTCTGTTGACCCCATTCCTCTGGCCAAGTATCCACACTATTTTACTGAGAATGCTTCTCTTGATTGTCGCTTGGACTATTGTTCTTCCTCTTGATCTCCTGACGTTTTCGTTCTCCGACGTTGTCGTCTCTCTGCGGAAATTCATCTCGACGGAACTTCATCATCGACATGGAGCAGAGCCCCTTATTGGTGGTGTTGAGGAATGTCGACTCTCTTTTCTCTCCACCGAATCGTCCAGGATCTCGGGACGAGATCCCTTGTTGGTGGTGTTGTATTGTAACAGCCCGGGATTTTCAACCAAATTAAAAAATTCATTTCTTGCGTTGATGTAATGATTGCATGTATTGTTTGCAGTGTTTGCTTCGTCGATTTATTAATCGGTGAGTATATTTCCCCCTCCTTCTCATATAGGATGCGCAACCGAACCTTTTTCCCAAATGGCACACGACCCTTGCGACGTCGGGTTTCACCCGAGCACCGTCGCAACTTCCGGCACAAGACCAGCCTTCACCATTGAAACGAAGACCCCCATTTATATTTAAATGGGTTATTTTAATGGGCGCTTTCGTTGTTCTTGGTTGGGCTTGAAATGTTGTAGACGAGGTGGCCAGTGCGTGGTGACACTGTATTTTTATTTTCGTGCGGTTCCGACTTCGTTTCGTAGGTAAACGGTCGGAGGTGACAGGCATAGTAGCCAGTATATCTCCAGGGACGTATTTATAAAATATCGCATGTGCTTATAACTAGACCCCCGGATTCCCCTCTTATCTTTGGATTTCTAGCCACCCGAAAAACTGGACCCGAAACGGGCTATTTGTGGCCCAAAAATCCTCCCTAACATCCACCTACTATAAATGGACAAGCCCCCTTCCAAATTTGGCTAACCCTAGCCCCTACCTCCCTCAGATTTCCGTGCGCAGCCTCTCCACCGCCGCCACCTCGCAGCCTTCCACCAACCCTCTCCCAGATCCGAATCGGACTATCTGGGCCATCAGATCTGGATCGCAAGACCCGGACTGCGGCACGTCATCAGATGGAGTCCCACCCCGAGTTGCCTTCCACTCCTCTCCTGTGGGCGTCCTCAGCCCGAGCCGCCGCCGGTGCTCCTCCGGCAAGCAGCCACCGGTGCCGTCCTCCCCAAACATATCCACGCCCCGTGATCCCTCTCCTCTTTTCCTCCTTCGCCTCTCTCCCTCCGTAACCTTCTCTCTCTCGGTTGCGAGGTCAACGCCATAGCTGGCCATCGAGCACCAAGCTCCGAGCCGCCGCCGAGATCCCCCGCCAAGGACGCCGCCAGCGAGCTCCCGCAACCGGATCCTCCGCCCCCTCTGCCTGCACCTCGCCGGAGTCCGGCCACCGTCGCTCGGCGCCGCCCTAACCCTCACCGACGAGCCCCTGCCTGCCGCTACGTGCGAGACGAGGAGGACGACCAGCCGGTCCTCGCTCGATACAGACGGGTGGGATGGCCTGCACCACGCCCCTGGCCCAACTCCCTCGCGCCTTGAGGCCCGGCAGCGCGGCCCGCGCGTTCCGCTCGCAAGTGGGCGACGCCACATTATCCTGCGCCCACGCCTCCTAGGCCAAGGCCCACAAGGTGAGCAGCCGCCCACCCTTTTTTTCCTGTTAATTGTTGTTGGGCTCAGCCCAATGCTATGTGGTTCCCCGTGTGCAGGATAAATGTTTAGCGCTCACCTTGTTTAGGCCCAGTGGCACAGCTTTCGGCCCGAGGACATCTAGTACTTTTTCTTTGGTTTAATAATATGGTAGATTGCGGTGTAATTTTGCGATGCCCGTATCTTTTTAACGGTAGCTCGGATTGAGACGCGTTAAACATGTAACTTGCTCTTTTTTCGTGTAGATTAATAAAATATGGTCCTTTGCCATGTTTGATCTTGTTTACATTCTGTTTACTGCTATTTACATGCCATGCCACTGTAAATGTAATCTGCCATAACTTTTTAACCGTTGCTCCAATAAAAATGTTTCTTACATCTAACTTGACTAGAATTTCATGTAGATTGTGATTGTGCTATTGTTTGCTGCTGTTAACCAACCTAAAATATGATTTAGTGCAGAACAGTACCAAAATCTATTATTATCGACGGGTACTTAGTGTGATGCCATGTTTAGGATTGTGCCTCACTTAAATTGACTAGCATAGTTAGTTTACTTTATGCTTCATCTCTTATCATGATTGTGTGATATGCCATGCTTGAGTGAGATGCCATGTTAACAAACTTTGCTCATGTTGTGTAGCTAAACAACTTGAACCATTTTAAATGTGTGGTATCGTCGTGTGTGAAGAATACTCCACTTAACCTGTTAGTAACCGCTCTCGACGATAGATGTGATCGTATTGCGTTGTCTCGTGTTGCCTTCTTGATGTTGTTTCCTGGTGATTGCTTCGTAGTATTAGATGCTTGCTCATCGATTGCCTTTTCCAGTGTTTACCTCTTGTGTTCTTCCGCGGGTACCTCTCGGAGACGTTGCGAGCTTGCGATCGACTACCCCTTCGGTTTCGTATTCTCATGAGGTAATGGGGAGAATATATCATGCTTATAACTTTCATCTCACTCGCGCCTAGGTGTAGGATAGAATGATTGCTTGATCCTACCACTTCATTTTCATGCCTCTCAAATAAACCTAAACAGCCATGTCCCCCACATCCTAGCAAACCATTTTTTGGCCATGTACCTTTCTTGCTTAACCACTGCTTAGTATGCATGCTAGGATGTTGTCAACTGTTATCCTGTTACTCCTTGGATTCGGCTATCACATTATTATATTGTCGTGGATGATATGATTATTATAATGTTGACTATATTCGATGAAGGATGGAAGGTCTAAGATATCCCGCCCCGGTGCTTTGTTCCATTCGAGTCACCTAGGATCCGAGTTTCAGGTATTGGTTCTAAGACTAAGCGTGCCTAACCGCGTGTGGGATTTTATGGGGTCCCCTTTTCTTACCTACCTAGCTTCAAACATTTCTAGTGGTGGCCCAAGATGATTTACCATTTGAAAACCATGCATATATGTCTCTCGGGTCGCTCCTAGAAGATATCCTTTAAAACAACCTGGGCCAGCGGGGACATGGTTTCCCTGTTGGTCCAACCTTTCCGGCTGAGGACCCGGCCTCATGTGAGAATTTACCGGAAATCCAAACCCGAGGCATATGGTAGAGACCAGATCGAGAGCACGGCCGGCTCCTGAACTGGATGTCGACTCCCCGGAGGCCACCCGGATTTGTTCGTTGTTTGCTAGTGGGACCTGTCGTTTTGGATCTCTCGGAACTAAATCATAAAATGGTTGTCTGTGATGGGTAGCAACTAAGAGAGATGGGCGTTCGTGCGGAGCCTTTTAATGGGCAGTTGGTACACCCCTGCAGGGTTATATCTTTTCGAGAAGTCGTGTCCACGGTTATGGACAACTTGAGATCTACTCCTTGTTCATAGACAACAACAACTAAGATAATCTTAATAACTTGATCAATGTGTGTGTGCCTTGACTGCTTCTTCTTCTTCGGGATGCGAAGGGGAGGATAAGGATAGGATATGTGTTATGTTTGCGTAAGTAGCTGATAGCAAGACTTTTTGGAGGCCATTCCTCATCGAATGCTTTGTTCTCACCTTACTCTACATAGAACGTTAGCCACTCATATATTGCTAGTGCGGCTGCAACCTCACCACTACCCCCCATCTTATCGTGAGAAGTTAGTTACAAGACTTGTTGAATAGCTCACCCCTTCTTTTCTCTTTTACGCACGTTATGCAAACGATCTTGGACTTTAGAGGAGCTTGACGACCCTTCTTTTGGACGCCTTCGCAGAGACTCGACGACGACTAGTTAGGCGGATCCCGGAGGAGAGCCTGGACCCGTGTGGTTACGGGAATGGTGTGTTTTATCTTTGCCAGTAGGAATTTGATTGTAGTCTGTACTCAGACATGTATCTTCCACTGATGTGTTTTATTAAGGTAGTTGTATGCCGATTGTATGAGATGTTGTATCCTTGTAGCTGTAATGTTGTGATATCATGTTGGAAATCCGGGGTATATGGCATTGTCATATGTCGCGGTGGGACCGATATGTGCTACGTCCCCGGATCTGGATAGAAACATCTAGATCTGGAACAGTACCGCATATCGGGCCTTACAAGTAGGACTCTGAATTCTTCAAGTAGGTGTCAACGGCGCGAGAAATTGTCTTGGTAGGAGTTGGCGCGGACCTGCACACAGAAACAAATAACTTTGCTCCCGACGAGTAAAGAGAGATTGTCAATCTCTCCGATCTTGTTTTTTACAAAGGATCAAACACAAGCGGGGAATAATAGTGGTGATGATAGCAACTGAAAGTAAATATAATAGTAAATAATGGAGGTGTAAACAGTGATGGAAATATGGACCGGGGTCCCATGATGTTCACCAGTGATGTCTCTCTCCCAAAAGATGATAAAATAGCTAAGCTGGGTGAAAAAATTACAGCTGGGCAATTGACAGAATTATAAACGCACTGCAATGCTAATTATACTGCAAAGAAAGTTAGAGGCTCAAAAGTATGGGCAGTAAACCAAGACAAGTAGACCAAAATTCAACTACATCTACTCACTAATCATCTGCCTTGAGATATCTATCCAGAACGTCTCGCTGGTATTAAGTTGCGAGCCCCACCCAAAGTGTAAACCCAAAGCAACAGACAACTGCATTAACAAACTTTGTGTTAGGTAAACAATCCTTGCAACCACGGTTACAAGCACCGTTGTTTTCTCCCTTGTGGCAACAGCACATCCCCTAGTCTCATGTTTTTGTCACTCAATCTAGACATCGGGGGGGCATGAACCAACAATCAAGCATAAACGCTCCCTCTTGGAGTTACTATCTACTACTTGGCCAAAGCAATAAAGAGCAACGGAGAACATGCAAGAATTACTCAAACACAAAATATAAAAGGAGAACCAAATATATAACTCATCACAATTTGAACATAATCTCATAATCCATCGGATCCCAGCAAACACGGCATAGCAATAACAGGAAAATTACATAGATGCCTTGATCATGTAGGGAAACTCACAAGGGCTAAGAATTGAAGCACAAGATTGGAGAGAAGAAATCACATAGATACTAGTCATGGACACATGGTCCAAGGGGGACTACTCACGGCACATCCGGGAAGCGCTCATTGTGGTGGAGAAGCTCTCGGAGGTGAATCCCCCCTCCGGTAGGGTGCCGGGAAGAGGTCTTCTCGTGCTATCGACCTTGGAAGCGAGGTGGCGGCGAAACAAAGGTGAAAATCGCGATGCGGGGTTCCTCTCGATGGTTTTCAGAGCGAGGAGTAAATATAGGCCAAATGGGGGCACCAGGGGGTGGACCCTCCCCCCAGGCGCCCTGGTGGCGCGTCCGAGGGTGGGGTCACGCCCCCTGGCCGCCTGGGCAAGGGGTGGCCCCTCTCTGGCCCTCCTTCGATGATTCCCGAAGCTTCTATTGCACATATTTTTTTATGTGTTTTTCTTGGAATTTTTGGAGCTCTGTAAATATGGGTAAAAACCTGCAATTCACAGACATCTGCAGACAGAAACTGGCACTGGGTGCACTGAGTTAGTAGGTTAGTCCAAATATGTGTAAAAAGATATAAAAGTGTGGCAAACCACATAGCAATGTCACATAAAAGAGCATGGAATAAGCTGAAATTATAGATACGTTTGATATGTATCACGTACTGCCCATACGATTGAGCCTCTAACTTTCTTGTAGCATAATTAGCATTGCGATGCGCTTATAATTCTGTCAATTGCTCAGCTGTAATTTGTTCACACGGTATAGTTTTTTTATCGTCTTTTGGGAGAGAGACATCACTACTGAATATCATGGGACCCCGGTCCATATTTTCACCATTGTTTACACCTCAACCATTTACTTCTTTATTTCCTTTCCCTCGCAATCGCCACTACTATTTCCACCGTGTGTTTGATCCTTTGTAAACAACAAGACCGGAGAGATTGACAACCTCTCTGAAATCGTTGGGAGCAAAGTTATTTGCTTTTGTGTGCGGGTCCAGGTCAAGTGAGTAACTTATCTCAAACGGCGCCTTGCTCGTTTGACCACCTACTTGAAGAACTTGGAGTCCTACCAGAGACAAACCTTGGTATCTTCACCGAGGGAAATTAGCCACTGTGTACTTCTCAACCTTCCACTTGGGGTAGCCAACGAGGAGCACTACTTCAGTGCAATCAGATGCCAACGACGATAGGAGAGTGCTAGAGGATACCGACCTCTCGTTCCAGAAACTTGTGCTATCGTGTGCGATAGAGGGGGCTTAATAGCTGCAGTCTGTACTAGTGTGATATGAAAAAGTATAAGGAAGTAGATGGTGACATTGTTAAGCTTAAGATTTTTCCTTTTCTCCTTGAGAGGAAGAGCTAAAGAGTGGATTTAGTCCTTACCTAGGAATGACATAGATTCTTGGGATAAACGTAAGGATGATTTTATGGGGAAATACTATCGCCCTGCTAAAATTATTCAATTAAGGAGTAACATTATGAACTTCAGAAAACTTGATAATTAACATGTTGCTAAAACTTGAGAAAGAATGAAATATCTTGTTAAGAATTGTCCCACTCATGCACTGACTACTTGGATGGTTATCCAAACCTTTTATGCAGGATTGGACTTTACCTCGCGGAATTTGTTAGATTCGGCCACGGGAGGAACCTTTATTGTAACAGCCCAGATTTCACAAAAATTTAAAATTTTGTTTTCGGTGTGAATTGTTTGATTGTCTGATTTGTTTGCGGTGTTTGCATCCCCGATTTATCGATCGGCGATTATTTTTCCCCCTTTTATCTCGTATCGGACGAAGACCGACCATTGCCACTCTGACACTCGACCTTTGCGACACCGGGTTTCACCCGATCACCGCCGCGAAAACCGCACGAGACCAGGCGCAGCCAACGGAACGAAAAAACCCCGTTTAATAATTAAACGAGTTATTTTTATAGCGCGCCGGAAAATTTTGTCGGAATGTCACCGCAGTGAGGTACGATCGACGGGCTCGACGCGCTGAGCGCGTGGATCGAGATTTCGTCGGAATCGGAGTCCGTACGGAGTCTCGGCGGTCACGAACGCAATCACCGGACGCGCGAGAGAGGTACTGGGGACGTTTGCGTAAACTAGCCAACCTACCTGCCTATATAATGACCCCCACCTCCCAAACCAGCCAATTAGGGTTCCCCCTATGGCATAATTGCAGCCACCCCCCTCTTTTCGCACAAAATTTCGCCCAAAATCCCCCCTAAACCGAAACCCTAGCTTCCCAGCCGGATCTGGCCGTCGGATCGCCAGATCCACGGCCAGGGAGCCTCCACGTTGCCCCCGGATCAGCCTCCTCCCACCTCCAGCCGATCCGGGCCCCGCCGCGCCGGATCTAGGCCGCAGGGCCCGCCGCCTCACCGAGCTCCTCCGGCCGGCCGTCGCACCCCGGCGCGCGCCCGCCGGCGAGCACAGCGCCGCCGCGCCTCTCTTCTCCCGCGAGCCTTCCTCCCTCCTCACCTCCTCACCTCCCCGCCTCCCTTCTCTTCAGGACGCCGCCGGCAGCCGCCGTGGACGACGACGGGAGCCGCGCCATGGAGGCCAGCTCTCCTGCCTCCGCCTCGCAAAGTCGTCGCCACGGGCCGCCTCCAACACCTCGCCGGTTCCCGGATAAGGCACGATCCGGCGCCCGCCGGCACCCTCTGTCGGTCGCGCCCCCTGGACGGAGCGCCACCGGCCGGCGAGGCGGCCGCCTCCCAGTCGTCGTGCTCAGGAGGAGCCCCTAGCCGGCCAGCCTCCCCACCGACTTGGGCCTGGCCCAGCAGCGATCGGCCCAGTGCCCCGCGCGGCCCACGGCCAGCAGGCCCAAGCCGGCCTAGCCACCAACCCCCTCTGCCTCCAGTTCGGCCACGGCCCAAGGGTGAGCAGGCCTCCCCTCTTTTTTTTTGTTCTGCCTGCTGTTATTCTGCTAAATCTTTTAAATATTGCTGCTGATTCCGTTTTGCAACGTATTTTCCCGTTGATCCGTAGCTCCGATGACCGTGCCTCCAAAACGAAAGTTGCTCAGTTTTGCGTGCTCTAGCGTTCGTATGTAGAAAGTTTTTCCGTTTGAGGTCGTCTAGATAATTTAATTCTGCGTCGAAGTGGGTACCAGACCGTTACTTGTGCTGTTGTTGCTGAACTGTTATTTTATTGCAACTTCGGGCGACGGTTGCGTCGCAACCGTTTATCGGAATTGATTGATTCCTTTTGCATCATGTTAAGAATTGTTTCTACTTCAGTTTCATGCATTCACATGCCATAATTGCTTGCTGCTTCATGATTGTATCTTGCTCCAAAGTAGCTATCCTGCTGTTAGTGTGCTGCTGTTTATATTTTGTTGCAACTTCGGTCGACGAGTGTGTCGCGACCGTTTCTCGGAATTGAGTGATTCTTGTTATATATTGTTAAGCATCATGTCTACTTCCGTTATAGGTATTGTTGTGTCATGTTGCTACACTTTTGCATATAGATTTACCCCTGTTTATACAGCATGTGTGGATAGCTTGTCTTCTTGTTGATTCGCAGTTCCTCTTGAGTTTTGTCCCGATCTTTCGCAGCGAGCAACCCGGATAGAATCCTTCCAATCACGCGACGAACGCAACCTGAAGAAGAGGAACAAATCCAGCAAGCAACGTGATGGAGATCACCACGCCTCAAACCAAGAACACGACAATCCTTGATGAACACAAGAACCTCCGCGGCAATCTATTGGATAAACGGCATCGCCAAACCCGGAGGGAAGCTTCACCAAGAGATACAACTCAATGGTTCTCAAACTTTAATTCTGACCTAAGCTAACCCTAAAACTCGTAGGACTTCCTATTTTTATAACCTAGGGGGTCTAAACGGGGGTACAAGAGTCGCAACCCTGTTTCTGCGCGCAGGCAGCACGGTAGTACCGTGATTGGCGCGGTAGTACCGCGGGCGCGGTAGTACCGCTGCTACTACCGTAGTCGCTACCGTAAACCTTCTGTTTTCCGCGGTAGTACATGCGGTAGTAGGTCCGGTAGTACCGTGGCGCGGTAGTACCGCGGCCAGAGCGGTAGTACCGCGGCCTGAAGCTTGGGAACTTCTTGGCCTTGTCTTCTCACGGCTCCTCTTCCGATATGGCTTGCCCTTGTTCTACGGCTTCTTCTCCTTGAGTCTTGTCTTCTTGTTGATTCGCCGTCTTGCCCATATCATCCTCCCCCCCTTCAAAAAGCGTTGTCCTCAATGCGTGAGGTTCTGCTCGAAAGGGTAGTGTGATATCAACAGCATCACACGTCGTCGCCGCTAGACTTGATACAACATGGAGCGCCTCCTTTCTTCTCCATATGAATTTGTACTTTGGCGCCACCACCTTCTTCTTCTCAACTCTTGATGGAGCCCTTTGTTGCGGAACATGGAACTTCTTTGTACGACCCTAGAAAGTGGTAATGCCCGGGCCACACAACTGACGAACACGTCCATCCTTGCCTTTGTGCATACGCACAGCTACTCCAACAAAACGTCGCAGAGGTGTTCGAACAAAACTGTGGTCGTCGAACCTCATCGCCATATGCACCGAGTCACGAAAATCACCACCATCGGTCTGAACACCTTTGTCAACACAAACTGAAGGTGTATCACATGCTGCAATTTCCTTCTTTTCACCAATAAGAGGCTTTACTTCAACCGGCTTGTCACTAACAAGTACTGGCTTGTCATCTACAGGCATAGTTGAAGCAGTTTCAGTATTGACACTCTTAGCATCATGCTCCTCAGGCTGCAACTTAGCTAAACTTGGTTGTGGTTTAGCTTTGTGCAACTTCTCCTTGCGAACCACCAGCACAACATCAGACTGAATAAGATCATGACCCATAGGCTTCAAAGTCCGGTGTTTCCCATCATGCATAAAAGAATATGTATTTGCACGGCCCGCATGTATTGCATTGCGATCATACTGCCATGGACGCCCAAGTAACAGTCCACACACCTCCAATGGCAACACATCGCACTCCACCTCATCAACATAATCACCAACTGTAAATGGCACACGCACCTTATGAGTAACCTTCAGCATACCGCAGCTATTCAACCACTCAAGATGCTTCGGTTCAGGAATACGCCATGTGGACAACCCCAATGCTGCCACCATCGCCTTGCTAATGCCATTAGTACATCTACCACCATCAATCATCAACTTGCATGCTTTGCCTTTGATCATACACTGCGCCTGAAATAAATTCCAACGATGCCTTCTATCCACTGGCACACAAGTATCATCACGTACTCTCTTGAGTTGCACATTCAGCCCACTCAATGGTACAACATCATCCACAACATCCTTGGCCACTTGCAATTCTGCCCGACGTGCGCTATCTAACAAATCTGTCATGTCACTACATGGATGAAACCGAACAATACTTTTGATGTTATCATTGAGACCGGCTATAAAATGTTGCATTGTTTGTTCTGGCTCTTCACGCACCAAAGTACGCCTCAAAAGAAACGTCATCTCCCGAAAATAATCATCCACAGACAAAACTCCTTGCTGCAAAATCTGCAATTTATCACGCAAAGATGTAAGATAATTGAGCGGAACGACACAAGAACGCATCGCATCCGACATAGCACGCCAAGTATCAATAGCTGGCTGTCCCATTGCTACTCTGGTACGCACAATCTTTTCCCAACAAGCCAAAGCACCATCACATAATGCAGAAGATGCTATCGTGATTTGTTCACCACCGGTAAACGCAGTATAGCGGAAAAATTTGTGCATGGCCAATTCCCAATTGAGATAGACCTCCACATCAGTTATGCCCTCCAACTTGGGTATTGTCGATGAACCCAGACGAATGTCAGCCATCTTTGTACCTTGTGCACCAACACAATCTGCCCGAGATGCCCTCATCTTTTCAATCTGGCCAAACTCAACTCACAGGAACCGCAGTATTGTTTGCAAGATTGCGGTTAAACCACAACGAATCGGGAGCTGTGGGTATACAATCTGGAAAGCACACGGAATATCCTTTCCAAATTGTGCTTGCACGCCTTGTTTGGAGCACGGATGCGGATTCCGCACCTATATCAATTTCGGAACTCCTGACAGCCAAATCCAATTACGGGATTCCTTTTCTTCAACCTCTAGCAATCCTCTCTCAAATCAATCTAGTGGAAACAAATCTGCATAAACACAACAGCAATCTGCAGCCTGTACGCACAATCTCCTCCAAACAAATCAATCTGAACAAGAAATCCTCCAAGCAAACTCTTCTCAACAAACCGATCTAGATGCGATCGATCAACACAACCTTGCCGTGATCAACCCGAAAATCTGATACCACATGATACCACATGATAAAGGAACGGAGTTCCTCTTGAGTTTTGTCCCGATCTTTCTCAGCGAGCAACCTGGATAGAATCCTTCCAATCACGCGACGAACGCAACCTGAAGAAGAGGAACGAATCCAGCAAGCAACGTGATGGAGATCACCATGCCTCAAACCAAGAACACGACAATCCTTGATGAACACAAGAACCTCCGCGGCAATCTATTGGATAAACGGCATCGCCAAACCCGGAGGGAAGCTTCACCAAGAGATACAACTCAATGGTTCTCAAACTTTAATTCTGACCTAAGCTAACCCTAAAACTCGTAGGACTTCCTATTTTTATAACCTAGGGGGTCTAAACGGGGGTACAAGAGTCGCAACCCTGTTTCTGCGCGCAGGCAGCACGGTAGTACCGTGATTGGCGCGGTAGTACCGCGGGCGCGGTAGTACCGCTGCTACTACCGTAGTCGCTACCGTAAACCTTCTGTTTTCCGCGGTAGTACATGCGGTAGTAGGTCCGGTAGTACCGTGGCGCGGTAGTACCGCGGCCTGAAGCTTGGGAACTTCTTGGCCTTGTCTTCTCGCGGCTCCTCTTCCGATATGGCTTGCCCTTGTTCTACGGCTTCTTCTCCTTGAGTCTTGTCTTCTTGTTGATTCGCCGTCTTGCCCATATCACGTGCCTTGCCATGTTAACAACCTTTGTTGATCACTTGTAGCTAAACAACTTGAACCATCTTAACTGTGCAGTATCGTCGTGTGTGACGAGTACTCCACTTAACCTGTTAGAAACCGCTCTTGACGGTAGGTGCGATGTCGTAGTGCGTTGTCTCGTGTGGCCTTCTTGTTGATGCTTTCTCGTGTTTGCTCCGTAGTAATAGATGCTTGCTCATTGATTGCCTTTTCCAGTGTTTCCGTCTTGTGTGCTTCCGCGGGTACCTCTCGGAGACGATGCGAGCTTGCGATCAACTACACCTTCGGAACCCGACTTATCAACAGGCAAGGACTATACATTACTTATGATCCATACTATTTCAACCAGCGGTTTGCATGCTAGTCTAGGTTAGGTTCGATGTTTGATCCTACCACATGTTTACAGCCTTTTTCAAACCGATACAGCCATGTCCCTTCCCAGCAAACCATGTACTGCTATGTTACTATTGCTCGTTGCTCAGCCCTGCTTAGTATGCATGCTTAGGATGCTACGATGTTACCCTGTTACTCCTTGGTTTCGGCTATCACAGTATTATATTGTTGTTGATGATATTATTATTATAATGTTGACTATATTCGACGAAGGATGGAAGGTCTAGGCTATCCCGCCCCGACGCTTTGTTCCATTCGAGTCACCTAGGATCCGAGTTCCGGGTATTGGTTTTAAGACTGAGCGTGCCTAACCGCGTGTGGGATGCTATGGGGTCCCCTTTTCTTACCTACCTAGCTCCAAACATTTCTTGAGGTGGCCCAAGCTGATTTACCATTTTAAACCGTGTGCGTAACTGGTCTACAGCCAGTGGTTTTAAAACAACTCGGGCCAGCAGAGACAGAGTTTCTTTGTTGGTCCACACTGGTGAGCTAGGGAAGTCCCCTGTTATATAGGTGAGACTAAACCCGACCTTGGCCATACGGAAGAATCCGATCCGAGAGCGTGGCCAGCTTTTGGATTGGGTGTCGACTCCCCGGGGGCCACCCGGATTTGTTCGTTGTTAGTTAGAGGGACCTGTCATTTCGAATCTCTTGGAACTAAATCATAAAATGATTGCCTGTGATGGCTAGCAACTGAGAGAGATGGGCATGCGTGCGGAGCCTTGTAATGGGCAGTTGGTACACCCCTGCAGGGTTAAATCTTTTCGAGAAGCCGTGTCCACAGTTATGGACGACTTGAGACCTACTCCTTGTTCATAGACAACAACAACTGAGATAATCTTAATATAACTTGATCAACGTGTGTGTGTGCCTTGACTGCTTCTTCTTCGTCGGGATGCGAAGAGGAGGACAAGGATAGGATAGGTGTTATGTTTGCGTAGTAGGTGGATAGCAGACTTGTTGGAGGCGATTCCTCATCGAATGCTTGGCTTCTTACCTTACTCTCTAGATCGTTAGCCACTTCATAAATGCTAGTGCGGAAGCAACCTCACCACTTACCCCATCCTTACCGTAAACTACTAGTTGTCCTAGAATGACGAGTGATGAAGTCCTTGCTGGGTCAGATGACCACTACAGTTGGATGCTGAGTACCTCTGTACTCATGATACTACCCCCAAACTCTTTTCAGGGTTCTTGATCGACAGCAGGTATGGTGATCAACGTTTCACGTGGAGACTCGACGACGACTAGTTAGGCGGATCCCGGCGGAGGGCCTGGACCCGTGTGGTTATGGGATCGATGTTTTTCTTTTTGCCGGTAGGCATTTGATCGTAGTCTGTACTCAGACATATACCTTCCGCTGATGTATTATATTTAATGCAGTTGTATGCCGATTGTATGAGATGTTGTATCCTTGTATCTGTAATGTTGTGATATCATGTTGGAAATCCGGGGCATATGACTTCGTCATATATCGCGGTGGGACCGATATGTGCTTCGTCCCCGGATCTGAATGGAAACTTCTAGATCTGGAATAGTACCGCATATCGGACCTTACATTTATGCCCATCACTCTTGGTGTTGCTATAAAATTATTAGATGATATGATGCAAAATTATTATCAATGGCACACCGAACGGTCTCCAACTGGTAGGAAGGTATACACTGTTGAGGAGACCTTCTCTTTAAATGAAAAGGTTGATATGATTATGTATATGGTTACTAAGCAAGTTCCTGTTGATCCTCGTGATGTTACTTTGAATTCTTTGGTTGCTCAAGAGAAAGAGAAGGTTGATGTTGATTTTATTTCTATGCTTATAGGAGTAACTTTGGTAACAACAACCCTAGGTCTTTCCCTGCAAACAACAACTTCTTATGGAAATTCCTATGGCAATACATATCCCAATACCAAAAGTTCTACTTTTGAACTTGAGAGCATGATTAAAGAGTTTATTACTTCTCAAAAGTCTTTCAATAAAAATGTGGTGGAGAAATTAGAGAAGTTAGATAGCCTCTCTTTAAAGGTTTACAATATTGCTCATGATTTTGAGATTCTTACGATTAGAGCCTCACCCTTAGAGGATGCGTAGGTCAAACCTTTTAATTCTATCCAAGTTCAAATAAATGAAAATATTAGAATGATAGCCAAACTTAATGATAGACGGGCTAGAGAAAGGAAGGAAGAAGAGAGAGTCAAAAACCTACCTACACACACTACCCTTGCCACCATACATGTTATTGAGGATTTAAAAACTTTCAGCATCCATCACACCCCTAGTCCTAATAATGGACCTCTCAATGGGAATATTGAAGCCCCAACTCTAGGACAAGAGAGACCTACTATTCCAGAGGATGTCAAAGTAAATAGAGTAGAAAGTGGGATAGAAACTTGAATGGTGTTGGATAATAGAACTTCCACTTTAATTGAAGGTAGTAAAATTAACTTTGAAAATTGCAATCTCTCAGAAGTTATCCAATTCCTCCAAAAGATGGCCAAAGATGCCCACACTCTCTCACTAAATATGGCTATCACCGAGCATATCACTAATGCTCTTATTAAGGCTAGGGAAGAAAAACTTAAAATAGAAGTTTCTATCCCTAGGAAATTAGAAGATGGTTGGGATCCTACGATTAAAATTAAAATCAATGATTTTGTCTGACATGCTTTATGTGATTTTGGAGCTAGTGCCACTGTTATGCCAAAGAGACTTTATGATATGCTTGACTTGAAATCTAGTGATCCTTGCTCTTTGGGTGTTCGACTTGTTGATTATTCCATTAAGAAACCTATAGGAAGAATACATGATGTGCTTATTGTCGTCAATAATACAAGCATACCAAGGAATTAACTACATATTATTAGTGCTCACCTTGAAGTATGGATACCATCTTGAGATACTGTGAATCTTGCTAGGAGTTTGGCTGGTAGGTGCCTTGATCATCTCTCCCCTGAGTTCCCTAATAAATAATACCAAAATAGTTCATTCCCACTTACCTATTTCTCTTGACATGCAAGCTATCCACATCATCAATTAGATTCATCATGTAAAACATTTTCCCACTAATTCTTCATACACACGTTTCCATTAAATCCGCACGCGCACGCAACCTATCGCAAATAAATATTAAAAAAATTATGCACTAGGCCTCACGATTAGAAGTGACTTTTTTTATGAAAAAACTAATTATGAGTACCTCACATTTTATTTCTTATGCGACATTTTTTTGTGAATGCATAGATGTAATTGCTATCATTGTTTAAATTTAACTAAGAGTGATGTCTCCACTCAATATTGTTTCCGTCTCATAGGTACTTGTTGTTATATTCTCAAGATAATAAATCAATAAAACAAAAATCACATTCATTTTTAGATTTTTTAATCAATATTATTTGATCTTTATTCTAAACAATATTTCTTTCAAAACATTATAAGTAAACTATACTAAGTTTCATAAATTTTCTCATATTTTAAAACATTAAATTATTTGTTAACAATTCTCGCAGCAACGCGGGAAGTATCATCTAGTAGCATACAACACTTTCCTGAAGTACATGAAAATGGTCTACATTGATCTCCTGAACGTGTTGTGTATGACTCTGAACCTCTCGTTATGACTATTGGGAATATGCCCTAGAGGCAAATAAAATGTGTTTATTAGCATATTCCATTAGTTCATAATAAGTTTGATACTGTGCATTAACTGTATTAAGCGGAAACATTAATACACATGTGGTATAAAACAACCAGGTCCCTAGTTAACTCTAGTATACTAGTCCATAGGGAAATTGATGATCAAGGTTTCCTGATCATGAGACAAATAAGTCTATTGACAATGGGGTCATGTCATTGGGAGAATGATATGATGGACACACACCCACCAAAAGTGTTGCAATGTGATCCAGTCACATAGTTCAACATTGCGATAACTATAACGTAGTGACCAGATCCTTTGACCGTAATGATCATACGTAGTTGCTATCTATGAGGATGCTTTGATTTACTACCCACCGCCTAACTAAAATATGCTGGCCATAAAGGTGTACTTTGGGTATTCCTAAATAGATATGTTGATGAGTATGCAAATAGTTCAAAGCGGGATTTTTCCATCCGAGTGACGGATAGGTACTCTGGGCCCACTCGGTGATATTACATCATAAAGATTGCAATCATATGACTAGGTCACGAGGGTTGTAATATCACAGGAATGAGTAAACATGTTTGTCGGTAACGAGGATGAACTAGGTATATTGGATACTGACGATCAAAACTCGGACAAGCAAAGTACCGTAGGACAAATGGAACATGCACAACATTAACGGAACCAACAGCGATGAAGTTTCATTCGATGGAAGCGCAGGGGCTATCAAGTCTGAGAGTGTCTGATCATGTCTATTGTTTCCCGCACTGTAGGGTGTCACACTTAAGGGTATTCGACGCATTAAGGATTGATTCGGGATCACCGGAGAAATAAGAGAGAACACCGGAATTGTTCTGGTGGAGGCCAGAAATGGTTCTAAAGATTTTGAATTGTTCAAAATATTATTTAAATATGTTTTAGTATTTAATTATAGAATTAAATATTAAAAATGTGATTTAAATAATTAAATAATGAATTAAAAGGCACATGGGCCTCATAGGGCCCATTAGGGGAAGAGAGAGTCTTCCCCCATGGGCCATGGCGCCATTAAGGGGCTCACCCCCTTAGGGGTGCGCCACCCCCCCCCCTCCCCCTTAGGACTAGTCCCACATGGGAAGTTGAGGGAGGTTCCCCCCTCCTTGGCCTATATAAGGAGGGGTAGGGTGCCCTTTTATTCATCCAATTAACTCTCTCTCTCTCTCTCTATTATCTCCTTCCTTGAGTGGACTCCCCTTGTTTGGAGTATACACTTGGTTGGGATTTTCTCCACCATACGCAAGTTGTCCTGCTTCTGGAATCGTGATCTGAATCCATCTTCTTCCCGCTGCTCTTCTGGTTCAGAGACCGGAGGGATGTCGGGTACATCGTATGTGTGTAATCCCGCGAGGCACTACACTTGTGGTGCTATTTCATCGTCGTGGCCGTATCGCAGCATCTTCACTGACAACGTTCCAACCGGGACGTAATCTCGTCATCGGTCTACAAGGATCGGGTGACTGCTGGAGTCATCGTGGATCTGCGCAGCATCGGGGATTGTCGGTATGACTACACCAACCACGTTCAAGCGGGAACTTTTCCCGCTTAATGGACTACATACTGGTATGTGACCTAATTCCATCCGTTACTTGCATCGCCATAGCATAGGTCTTGGGATTGGGTACCGTAGGTTATGAAAAATTATTGTTTTTTGCCCCGAACCTCAACAGTGGTATCAGAGCAAGGCTATGCATAGATGTATAGTACGGATAGAACACATCTAGTATGTGGCATCAATTCTCCAATCGTTACCCTCCCACGTGTACTCGTTTAGCATTGCGGCAATGTCCTGATGAAGCGTCCCCGACCGACCTTACGCGTTTACGCGAGACTGGTTCCACGCTTCACATATGGCTTGTACCATATAAGTAGCTTTGGGGTGTCTGTCTCTTTAACATTAGCTTTGCGAAGACGTTTGCAACGAAGGGCTCCGACAGGGGTGTAATAGAGACAATTGCTGAGTTGTTGTGGTTGTATGTTCGTAGGCATAGAAACGGTTCTATCTCGAAAGCCCTAGCAGCCACGTAAAACTTGCAAAAGATAAAGTAGAGGCGTCTAAACTTTAATTTGCAGGGGGGCATCATAGTTAGTATGATTTAAATTTTTGCATCCTATTTTGCTAATATGTTAGATATACGACGGTAGCATTATAGGATGATCCCTCACTAACCCAACAAAGTGTCCTTCCTTAGTGAAGCACCATCTGGAAAGTTCTTCATTATGGAGGTATCACGTGCCACACGGGTGTCAAACATTTTTGCGTTCACAAGAGATGGGTGTAGCAAGCCTGGCATATGTATATGATATGGCCTTGTATGACACAGCAACAAATCACTAAGGTTATTGTGGTGAGCCTGGCATATGTATATGATATGGCCTCGGGACACAAGGATCGAAAGATCGAGCATGAGTCACATGGATGATGTGATTGGCATGATGGCCTACCTTGTACAACATACTGATGGATGTGGCGATCGGGGGAGGTATGTTCTTCAAGGATCGTGTAATCACTTAGAATAAACTATGAGGGATGTCAGTCTGAGTGGGAGTTCCAGAATTGTTTTAAAACATGAACTCCATATTATGAACTTAATCTTCATGTCTTAGCAAATATCATTGTAGATAATGTCATACCCAATGTTTATAACTATAGCTCTTTAGTGTGATGTAGAACTTAAGGTAAATGGGTCTTACTTCATTGATGTGTACCAACACCGTTAGAGACATACTCATTAGTAATGACTTGCTAAACGTAATAAGAGAACTGCTAGGAGATCCACCAGATAACTCAGTAATTAAGGAAGATGATGATGAGTATCGTACTCACCATCACTTATGAATGACTGTACAATACACCATACTCCATTCTATGGAATCTGAATTGCGAATGCATGTTAACTAACACGTATGACATGCTAGGAGAACTTGAAAGCACTAGGTCACAAATCAGAGTAATGGAATATGAGTATATGGACGGGGTTTCTTTCAACTAAGGTGGAAGAAACAACCTGGTGAGAAAGTCACATGGAAATTGTATAAGATACATGAGCACCTTGTGTATAACTTGGACTACTGAATGACTGGTTACTTTGCGATAATTGGGGAGTTACGTCCGCTTCCTCCCAGGTACAAAGACCATGTCTAAACTATGTCATGAAGGAGAATCGTTCACCTGTCATGAGTTCATGGTTAAAGTTGTGAACTTTAAAAGTACAACCAATGCAGGAATAGTCAGTCACGGAAAAGGTATATTTGATATACGAGTTATAAATGTCCTTCCCCACAAAACACTAATTGCGGTTGATTAAGTATTTGATGTTTGAACTCACTGCTTATAGAGTGGCTTGGAAGGGATGAGGTGACAATGCGTGATGAATGCAATCAAGATAGTTGATGGTCGACAACACTCTCCCTCTACATCTATCACAATATTAAATATATGAATAAATTTATGATCGTTTGAATGTGAACCTTATTAGCGTGTCTTGCATCTCGCGAAGACAATTATTCACATTAGTGAGAAACAAGTCAGTTGTTCTCCTTTTATGAATGATATCTTTTATGGTCACATTACGATTATGAATGAGTTATTCTTATATTGATGATAGTAGTTTGAGCATTTATAAGAAATAATGTAATTCAAAGAATTAACCAAACTTGATAATGACATTACCGTTTAAGTCATGAATGGTATGATGGAGTCTTGAGATACTTGATCTCTTGACACATGCAAACCATGCCTCTTTAGGTGAGATGACTGAAACCTCGCATTCTGGTAAAACAGAGTTTGCAATGATTGTTGAATATCATACATAAATGATGTATCATATTTCAGCACGTAGTGGAATTCATTATTTCGTGAACTTCAGATGTGGACTTAGATGAATATGTGTATTCACTAATGAAACATGAGTCTGGAATAATTTGATGTGATCAAAGGGGATTTCATAATGAAGACGAATATTAAATTAACAAGAAAAACAAGTCTCTACAATTTGATCAAAGTGACGAATGTTTTGAGTTAGTATTGGGCATATAGACTTGTGAAAGTTGTTTCACAAATTACAATGCTTGGACCACTTCAATATTGTTGATGTGCCTGAACATTATAAGCATACTCTATTGAATAGTGTATGGTCTAATGTAACATCCCAATTTTCTAAATTTGGATGTTAATAGATCATCATATGCATCTCATGATGTTTCTGCATTTTTCTGGAGTTTTAAAAATATTTTAAACATTTTTCAACTTAAGGCAATTTATTGGAGAGGATATAATATGACTTATCCCCATTTTTAAATTGTTGGAAAATGGTTTAAAATATTTTTGGAGACATATTAAATTTACTTTGGGGTTATCAATAATTTCTAAAAATATTTTGGGAATTTATTTATGCTCCGGAAAAGTTTTAAAAATCATTTTGGAGTTTTCGGTATTTTTAAATTGCCGAAAAATATTTAAAATATTTCAAAATAAGTTGCAAATTTTTATTTTTATTTAACATTTTTGTAATGCCAAAAATTCAATTTTATTATTTTAAAAAAATTGGTGAAAACGGAAATTAAAAATATTTATCCGTTATTTTTCTAAAGCTGTTTTGGGCCTAATGGGCATGTTCTGTTTTCTTTCGCCTGGCCGATTTCGTATTTATTTCGGTTTAATAAAAATCACGGAGCGGGTTAAATAAACCCGCGGACCCGCGGGGGATTAGGGTTTTCGCCCGATTCCCGCCCCGCCGCCCCGTCGCGTCGCCCCGCCGTCCCGTCCACCGCGCCGCCCCCGCGTGGCCCCGCCACCGCCAGCCGCCGCGGGCAGCCGCCGACCGGATTCCGGACAGATACGGTCAAATCCGCGCCGAGGACCCGATCGCGTTTTTCACATTTATTTTAATTACGGATCGGTCCTTTTTGCAGATTGGACCCCAATGCCACCCGGTACTGTTTTCGCGGTTACTTTTTAACCGTAACTCGGAATCGAGTGATTCCAGTTGCGATGCGACTGTGTTGAAAAATTCTAGCCAAATGACTAAGTTTTACAGAAGTTTGAAGTTTCCAAATTTGAATCCCAAGTAGAATCAAATTTGAACTTCCGGTAGGCGTATCTTTTTAACGGTGCGCCCGTTTGCGCCGTTTCTTTTTGCGTTAGTTTTATTTTGTTGAGTACTTTATGTTTAGATTCTATTAGGAAAGTTTTTCTACTGTTCTTTGTATTTTCATTACTGTTGTGCATATTTTTATTGAATATATGTTGATTGGTGCTATGTGTGCTCGTATAGATTGTCCGAAGTGCGCCGCATCGTTTTGTGAGGATTGTGATCGTCAGGAACAGCAAGAAGGCAAGTGATGCTTTGACCATACTCATACCTATAATTTTTCTATATGCATTATGTTAAGAATATCACCCTATTGCATGATAGGTAGTTTACTTTACTGTTGTTGCAAAACCAGTTAGGATAGCCACATGTCTTGACTTGTATTTGTAGATCAACCTAGCACGTGTTGTTACTTTATTGCTATGCTTTGTAGACGAGGTTTGGGTTGTGCAAATTCATGGAGTGCATGTGAGATATTTAATAATTTGTGTAGTAACTTTATAATAAATAGAAATCACTTCTGGACGGGCAGGGAGTGCTTCCTGGGGGCTCGTGCCTTATCTAAGGGCGAGACCAGGTTGTACCCCTAATGGTTGGTTTTGGTGGTCGACAGTACGTCATGGTACCTACCCTCTGAACGTAAGTGGGCACCGTACAGGCTCAAAAAGATCAGACATACTTGGTGACTAGGAGCTTCCATGTACAGCCGCTGGCCATATGGGCTCTGGCTTAGTTGAGTACGATGTAGGAAGCCTCTCCCGTGCAAAGCTAGCAGATGTAGATGTGATAGGTGGTACCGGCTTGCCGTTGGGTGTAGGTAACCTCTTCTGAAAGACTTCGTCTCAACCTTTGGGTTGAGTCCAGCGGGGAAAGTGTACTCACCTCTGCAGAGTAAAAATTAATCATGATTAGACGTGTCCCCGGTTATGGACATCCTTGAGCTACTAGACATTACTGTTACTGGAGGATCTTGACATATGAATCACCATAATAATTTGAGTGGGCAAGATTTAATAAAGGGTGTGGTTTTGGAACTGGTGTGCCCAGTTCGATCTTAAGTAGTAAGTTAAACTAAAATTTTGACTAGTTTAGTTCAGGAGAAAATTGGCTTTCAGCAAAACAAAACCAACAGCCTTTCCTTTGACTCACCTTGCATGTAGATGTAGGTCCTTTATATATACCTTTTCCATGTCACTTGTCGTACAAATCAGATGTACTGACCCGTTGTCGGGATGTAACCTTCGGTGTTGCAGGTTTTTCAGACGACCAGTAAGGTGCATTTAGGGTTGCGGGTCTACACTCAGCATGTTCGCTTGTGGCTATTGATGGGACTCCACGTTACTTGCTTTTGCTTCCGCTATATTTATGTTGAATAAGCTAGCCTTGATCTATGCAACTTGTTATTTGTTTTATTCTGGATCATATGTTGTAATAATGATGCGCTTGTACTTTGATATACATCTATGATACTGTGTGTGCCAGCGAGTTCAATCCAGGGCCTAGCACTTGATCACAGAGACTTCAATTCTATGTGAATTGGGTCGTTACAGATGGTATCAGAGCAGTGTGTTGACTGTAGGACGTGACCCTAGAAAATGGATTAGAAAAGCCATAGGAATGAAAATATTACATTACATCACTCTGTCTTGTACTTACTTATCTTCTTTATCTCGTATTCATACCTGTTCTAATCTTGCCTTTCCTCTCTTTGGTTATAGATGACCACTTTGTCATACCGCGCTATGGCGTTTGGACCTGAGCTCAGCGGGATTTTCCACTACCTGAACATCTACGCGCCAGTCTTTCAGCCGGACATAGTGGAGACAAGGGGAGCTGATGACTACTGGCAAGTGGAGACTTTTATCCTAGGAAGCATGACGGGGGAAAGGGTGATCAGAGAGTCATTTGAGGTGCATGCCCGGGAGAAGGAGCAGTGTGTGCGCATAGCCGCTCACATATCTCTTGGACGCATCGTTGAGACGTATGCCGGCCGACTAAAGGGTACGGTGTACGCGGAGATGACCAAGATCCTTCCATCGGGGAACATATGGCCAAAGAAGTTCAAGTATGTGCCTGGGGCCATTTGGCCAGGTACAACTACCTACTTCATCCAGAGCCTGGAGAAGCACATCCACGGCCTGGAGAAGGACACTCAGTCAGACCTCTACACCATCACTGAGTTGCAGCAGAAGAACACCAAGCTCAAGAGGGACACCAACAAGCTGAAGAAGGAGAGGGTGGAGATGCAAGCAGAGATAAAGAGGCTGAAGGATAAGATGAAGGCAAATGGAATTGAAGAACAAGAAGAGAAACCAGAAGTGGAGACCTCAGCAGAAGAAGATGAGCCGAGTCCCAAAAGGCGCAACCGCATTAGCGGGAGCGAATACCGCATGCTGTTTAGCAAAGACAGCGTTCGGAATTACTTCACCGGCAATTAGTTTACTACCGTTATCGTGTTAGCGTATTTGACCATGTCGACTTATTCGGTATGGCAATACTAGGTTGCTTGATATACTCTTATATTATTCGTGGTTGTGTTGAGAATCTTATATCAGTTATACAATATATTTTAAACTATAAGGTGTGACATGTGATGGTTTTTCGTATGAGTGCATTGGTTGATGATTGTTATATGTTTGATGCTATGGTGATATTGTTTGGTGAAGTTGATTGGTGATATATGTATGGTATATATAATGCTTGCCATGATCATCACATGCATATGGGTAGGAGTATATTTCCCTAGCTACTTTCTGTCTACAACTTACCTATTCTTACCCAACAGATGCCGCCGAGACGTGATCCCACGGGGAATGGGGACAACAACAATGAAGTGCCATCTTAAATGCAACAGTTACTTCAAGGACAAGCTCAGTTGATCCAGTTGCTCACTCAGAACATGGGAAACAACAACAACAATGCGCCACCACCACCACCTGTGGACACGCTTGCGAGGTTCCTGAGGTTGAATCCTCAGAGGTTCTCTAGCACTCCTGAACCCATAGTGGCAGATGACTGGCTTCGTTCAGTGGGCCGGAACTTGGAGACATTTGGTTGTACTGAGGCAGAGAGGGTGAGATTTGCCTCACATTTGCTGGAGGGTCCTGCCGCGGCATGGTGGGACAACTACTTGGTGACTTATCCCATCGACACCATCACTTGGGCGCAGTTTCAGTCTGCCTTTCGCGCCGCACATGTTTCAGCAGGCGCCATGAGCTTGAAGAAGGAGTTCCGCAATTTGCGTCAGGGAGGCCGTTCAGTGGCCGAGTATGTTGAGGTGTTCAACAAGATTGCAAGATATGCTCCAGATGATGTCAGGAATGATGCAGCAAGGCAGGAGAAGTTCTTGGAAGGGTTGAATGATGAGTTGGGAGTCCAGTTGACAGTGGCTACCTTTGCTAACTGCCAGGGGCTCATAGACAAAGCTATTGTGTTGGAAGGCAAGCAGCAGGCCATTGAGAACCGCAAGAGGAAGTACAACAACAACAGTAGTGGAAGATATAACTCTGGACCGCATCAGAAGCCACGTAATTCTTATGGTGGCAATGGAGGACATAACCATGGACATAACCACAATGGTGGGAATGGCCATGTTCATAGTGGAGGACACAATCATAATGGAGGTAATGGCCACAACCATAATGGCCACAATCATCACAATGGGCACAAGAGTGGCAATGGCAATGGCAATGGGAAAGGAAATGGAAATGGAGGGAACTACAACCCGAACCGTCAAGTGGTGAATGCTCAGAAGGACCTTAGTCAAGTTCAGTGTTTCAAGTGCAGGAAGATGGGACACTACTCCAACATGTGCCCGGATAACAAGGACAACAATGGGAATTCTGGAGTCAACAAGCCCAATCCTTTCAACAAGGGGCATGTGAACCATGTCAACGTGGAGGAGATTTATGATGAGCCTGATGCTATGATTGGTAAGTTCCTTATCAATTCAGTACCCGCACTTGTTCTTTTTGATTCTGGTGCATCGCATTCTTTCATATCGAGGGTATTTGTGGATAAGCATGAGTTACCTACCGTAGTTCTTAAGTCATCTATGCTCATAAGTTCACAGGGTGCGGAGATGTCAGCTAGTTTGGGATGCTATCAGTTGAGCCTAGCCATAGGGAAGCATGTTTTTCCTACAGATTTGATTGTATTGAAGTCACAAGGTTTGGATGTTATATTGGGCATGGATTGGCTAGCCAAGCACCAAGGTGTTATTGATTGTGCCAGTAGGTCTATCACTCTCCATACACCGAATGGGCAGAAGATCAGATATGTGTCCAAGTATAAGCATCAGCACGCTCAGGTGAATTCTCTTATGGGGGGTAGCCTGGATGATGTGCGTGTTGTGAGGGATTATCCGGATGTGTTTCCAGATGAATTGCCAGGTATGCCACCGGATAGGGAGATTGAGTTCCTTATTGATTTAATACCAGGCACTGGGCCTATTGCTAAGAGACCGTATAGGATGCCCGCTAATGAACTTGCAGAGTTGAAGGAACAGATTAGAGAATTGCAGGCAAAGGGCTTCATTCGCCCAAGTTCGTCACCTTGGGGATCCTAGTGTTGTTTGTTGAGAAGAAGGATGGAACCCAGAGGATGTGTGTGGATTACCGTTCTCTGAATGATGTTACTATCAAGAACAAGTATCCTTTACCAGTGATTAATGATCTATTTGACCAGTTGGGGGAGCTTGTGTATTCTCTAAAATTGATCTTTGTTCTGGTTATCATCAAGTGAAGATTCGGGAGAAGGATTTTCCGAAGACTGCTTTTACTACAAGGTATGGGTTGTATGAGTATACCGTTATGTCATTTGGATTGACTAATGCTCCTGCATAATTCATGAATATGATGAACAAGGTGTTCATGGAGTTCTTGGATAAATTCGTTGTGGTGTTCATTGATGACATATTGCTGTATTCCAAGAATGAGCAAGAGCATGAGGCACATCTGCGCTTTGTATTGGAGAAGCTCAGGGAGCACAAATTGTATGCCAAGTTTAGCAAGTGCGAGTTTTGGTTGAAGGAGGTAGGATTCCTTGGACATGTTGTGTCATGAGAAGGAGTGGCTGTGGACCCATCCAAGGTTTCAACAGTTACAAAATGGAAGACACCCACGATAGTTGGAGACATTCGCAGTTTCTTGGGGCTTGCAGGATATTATAGGAGGTTCATTGAGAATTTCTCCAAGCTTGCAAAACCAATGACGGAGCTATTGAAGAAAGATAATAAGTTTGTTTGGAGTGAGGGTTGTGAAACCAGCTTTCAGGAGTTGAAGAAACGGTTAGTAACTGCACCTGTTCTATGTTTGCCTGATATACATAAGGATTTCCAAGTATATTGTGATGCATCTCGTCGAGGACTTGGTTGTGTTTTGATGCAAGGGGGTAGAGTTGTTGCTTATGCTTCACGTCAGCTTAAGAACCATGAGCAGAACTATCCTACACATGATTTGGAGTTAGCTGTAGTTGTTCATGCATTGAAAACATGGAGGCAATATCTTGTTGGTAATCATTGTGATGTTTTTACTGATCATAAGAGTTTGAAGTATATCTTTACTTAGAAGGAGTTGAATCTCAGGCAGAGCAGATGGCTGGAGCTTATTAAGGATTATGATTTGAATATGCAGTATCATCCTGGTAAAGCAAATGTGGTTGCTGATGCATTGAGCCGTAAGAGTCATGTCAATGTTGCTAATGTTGAGGATATGCCACTTGAGTTATGTGAGCAGTTCAAGAATCTCAGGTTGGAGATAATTCCTAAGGGATATGTGGCAATATTGGAGGTGAAGCCAAATCTGTTGGAAAGAATCAGAGAGGCTTAGAAGGGTGATGCAGAAATTAAGGAGATAAAGGAGAATATGACCAAAGGTAAAGCAGAGGGTTTCCGTGAGGATGAGCATGGAGCCATTTGGTTTGAGAAGCGCATTTGTGTACCGCAAGATGCAGAGATCAGGAAGTTGATTCTTCAGGAGGCACATGATTCACCTTATTCTATTCATCCCGGGAATACCAAGATGTACTTGGACTTGAGGGAGAGATTTTGCTGGCCTAGCCTGAAGCGAGAGATAGCCCAGTATATTGCATTGTGTGATGTTTGCCAGAGAGTCAAAGCTGAGCATCAGAAGCCAGAAGGATTGTTGCAGACTTTGCCTATACCATATTGGAAGTGGGATCAGATAGGTATGGACTTTATTACTGGTTTACCCAAGACTCGTTCAGGATATGATTCTATTTGGGTGATTGTTGATCGTTTGACCAAGGTTGCTCACTTCATTCCAGTAAAGACAACTTACAACAGTGCCAAGCTAGCCAAGATTTATATGTCCAGGTTCGTGTGTTTGCATGGAGTTCCAAGCAAGGTTGTGTCTGATAGAGGTACTCAGTTTACTTCGAAGTTTTGGCGTCAGTTGCATGAGACTTTGGGCACTAGGCTGGAGTTCAGTACAGCGTTCCATCCTCAGACAGATGGGCAGACCGAGAGAGTCAATCAGATCTTGGAGGATATGTTGAGAGCTTGTGCGTTGGATTATGGTTCGAGTTGGGATGACAACTTACCGTATGCTGAGTTCTCGTACAACAACAGTTACCAGGCTAGTCTTCAGATGGCACCATTCGAGTTACTGTATGGAAGGAAGTGCAGGACACCGTTGATGTGGGATGAGGTAGGAGAACGTCAGTTGTTTGGACCAGACCTGGTCAGAGATGCTGAGGAGAAAGTCAAGTTGATTCGTGATAGACTGAAGATAGCACAGTCCAGGCAGAAGAGTTATGCAGGTGCGAAGCGCAAGGATGTAACCTATGAGGTTGGAGACCGTGCGTATCTCAGAGTTTCACCAATTCGCAGAATCAAGAGGTTTGGAATCAAGGGCAAGTTAGCACCACGTTTTGTGGGGCCTTACAAGATCTTCGAGCGCAGAGGAGAGGTAGCTTATCGGTTGGAGTTGCCAGAAGCTTTGTCAGGAGTTCATGATGTGTTTCACGTATCCTAGCTGAATAAGTGTCACGCAGAGATGGCAGATATTCCTTTGAGAGATACAGTACCACTTGAGGCAATTCAGTTGGAGAGTGACCTGACTTATGAGGAGAAACCTGTGAAGATTCTGGAGACTGCAGAAAGAGTTACCCGCACCAAGACAATCAAGCTATGACAGGTTCAGTGGGATCATCATACCAAGGAAGAAGCCACTTGGGAGCGAGAAGAAGATTTGAAGCAAGATCATCCATACCTCATTGCTAGCCAGCCCGAATCTCGAGGGCGAGATTCATCTTAAGGGGGGTAGGTTTGTAACATCCCAATTTTCTAAATTCGGATGTTAATAGATCATCATATCCATCTCATGTTGTTTCCGCATTTTTCTGGAGTTTTAAAAATATTCTAAACATTTTTCAACTTAAGGCAATTTATTGGAGAGGATATAATATGACTTATCCCCATTTTTTAATTGTTGGAAAATAGTTTAAAATATTTTTGGAGACATTTTAAATTTAGTTTGGGGTTATAAATAATTTCTAAAAATATTTTGGGAATTTATTTATGCTCCGGAAAAGTTATAAAAATCATTTTGGAGTTTTTCGGTATTTTTAAATTGCCGGAAAATTATTTAAATATTTAAAAATAAGTTGCAAAGTTTTTTTATTTAATATTTTGGTAATGCCAAAAATTCAATTTTATTATTTTAAAAAAATTGGTGAAAACGGAAATTAAAAATATTTATCCGTTATGTTTCTAAAACTTTTTTGGGACTAATGAGCATGTTCTGTTTTTTTTTCGCCTAGCCGATTTCGTATTTATTTCGGTTTAAAAAAATCGCGGAGTGGGTTATATAAACCCGCGAACCCGCGGGGGATTAGGGTTTTCGCCCGATCCGCACCCGCGAACCCGCGCCGCCGCCGCCGCCCCGCCGTCCCATCCACCGCGCCGCCCCCACGTGGCCCCGCTGCCGCCGCCGCCGTCCGGATTCCGGCCAGATCCGGTCAAATCCGCGCCGGGGACCCGATCGCATTTTTCGCATTTATTTTAATTACGGATCGCTTCTTTTTGCAGATTGGACCCCGATGCCACCCGGTACCATTTTCGCGGTTACTTTTTAACCGTAACTCGGAATCGAGTGATTCCAGTTGCGTTGCGACCATGTTGATAAATTCTAGCCAGTAGACTAAGTTTTGCAGAAGTTTGAAGTTTCCAAATTTGAATCCCAAGAAGAATCAAATTTGAACTTCCGGTAGCCGTATCTTTTTAACGGTGCGCCCGTTTGCGCCGTTTCTTTTTGCGTTAGTTTTTTTTTGTCGAGTGCTTTATGTTTAGCTTCTGTTAGGAAAGTTTTTCTACTTTTCTTTGTATGTTTATTACTGTTGTGCATATTTGTATTGAATATATGTTGATTGGTGCTATGTGTGCTCGTATAGATTGTCCGGAGTGCGCCGCATCGTTTTGTGAGAATTGTGATCGTCAGAAACAGCAAGAAGGCAAGTGATGCTTTGACCATACTCATACCTATATTTTTTTTATATGCATTATGTTAAGAATATCACCCTATTGCATGATAGGTAGTTTACTTTACTATTGTTGCAAAACCAGTTAGGATAGCCACATGTCTTGACTTGTATTTGTAGATCAACCTAGCACGCGTTGTTACTTTATTGCTATGCTTTGTAGACGTGGTTTGGGTTGTGCAAATTCATGGAGTGCATGTGAGCTATTTAATAATTTGTGTAGCAACTTTATAATAAATAGAAATCACTTCTAGACGGGCAGGGAGTGCTTCCTGGGGGCTCGTGCCTTATCTAAGGGCAAGACCAGGTTGTACCCCTAATGGTTGGTTTTGCTGGTCGACAGTACGTCATGGTACCTACCCTCTAAACGTAAGTGGGCGCCGTCCAGGCTGAAAAAGATCAGACATACTTGGTGACTAGGAGCTTCCATGTACAGCCGCTGGCCATATGCGCTCTGGCTTAGTTGAGTACGATGTAGGAAGCCTCTCCCGTGCAAAGCTAGCAGATGTAGATGTGATAGGTGGTACCGGCTTGCCATTGGGTGTAGGTGACCTCTTCTGAAAGACTTCGTCTCAATCTTCGGGTTGAGTCCAGCGGGGAAAGTGTACTCACCTCTGCACAGTAAAAATTAATCATGATTAGACGTGTCCCCGGTTATGGACATCCTTGAGCTACTAGACATTACTGTTACTGGAGGATCTTGACATATGAATCACCATAATAATTTGAGTGGGCAAGATTTAATAAAGGGTGTGGTTTTGGAATTGGTGTGCCCAGTTCGATCTTAAGTAGTAAGTTAAACTAAAATTTTGACTAGTTTAGTTCAGGAGAAAATTGGCTTTCAGCAAAACAAAACCAATAGCCTTTCCTTTGACTCACCTTGCATGTGGATGTAGGTCCTTTATATATACCTTTTCCGTGTCACTTGTCGTACAAATCAGATGTACTGACCCGTTGTCGGGCTGTAACCTTCGGTGTTGCAGGTTTTTCAGACGACCAGTAAGGTGCATTTAGGGTTGCGGGTCTACACTCAACATGTTCGCTTGTGGCTATTGATGGGACTCCTCGTTACTTGCTTTTGCTTCCGCTATATTTATGTTGAATAAGCTAGCCTTGATCTATGCAACTTGTTATTTGTTTTATTCTGGATCATACGTTGTAATAATGATGCGCTTGTACTTTGATATACATCTATGATAATGTGTGTGCCAGCGAGTTCGATCTAGGGACTTGCACTTGATCACAGAGACTTCAATTCTATGTGAATTGGGTTATTATTGTTATTATTGTTTAGAGTTATTAATTTAATATGCAAACACTCACTTCAGTATAGGGAACCATCTGGGTTCATGGAAACCAACACTATAAAAGTTATGGTGTGTTGTGGTTTCTAGGAAACTTGATTTAAATGATAAATTATCTTTTTAGTGCATCCTTAGACAACTATGGATGCATCTTCCATAACTAGAACCAAAGGAGCAAAACTTGTGTTGCTAAGGTTTGATGTTTGTCAAGAAATGGTCTTGATGAATGTGTTAATGGAAGAAAAGTGAAAGTTCAACCAAGTTAGTTGATCTTGCCTCCAGATATCAGACTAGCGCAATGGAATATGTTCCAGAAGCAAAGCTCCACAATTAGGGGAGAAACTAATGATAATGATCATGATGTTTCAGTTAAAGCTTTTACTGAACAAAGTAGGATTCAAGAATTCATATTTTCCCTTGTGCAAAATGATATTCATGATTCACTTGTAAAGTTAATGGAACAAGACATACCTACGAACTACGAAGAAGCGATGGTGGACCTAAGTACGAGATATGACTATGAGTCATGAAATCCTATGTTGAGTTACATTTAAGATTACTTGAATCTTATCGAGTAAAGAGGTTACTTGATATCCCCAATAACTTCAAAGTTACAAGGAATAAATGTCAACGTCAAGGAAGATTTCAAGATCGATTTGTCACAAAGAATGTTTCCGACAAATTCAAAAGGGTTTGACTACAATATATAGCGATGCTTGAGTCAATGGGATGTTCACTACGATTGATCCAAAATTGTTATCAATACCATGACTTCCTCAAATCCTACATTTGAAGAAGTGTTGTAATTGGTACAACAAGAAGGTTTTGAAAACATATGGATACTATTGTCTCGTAACCTGAATTCTCAATTTGATGGATGATCAAAGTGATTTTGGACTTAGCCAAAATATTGAGAAACATGCATTCGCATGAAACTGAGTGGGAGCTTAATAGTTTCCTAAAATTAATATGTAGAAGACATATTTTGAGTGGGAGCTATGGGAGTATTATATCCTGAACTTAATATGTGGATGGCATATTTGAGTGGGAGCTGTGTGGATGTTATCCTGGTCTTATATGTGATAGACATATTTGAGTGGGAGCTATGAGAGTGTCATCCTAATCTTATATGTGGATGACATATTTGAGTAGGAGCATGACAACATTCTCATATATGGATAACATATTGTGAATGGTGTAGTTGGTATTAATGATTATTTGAATCTTTCATAAATGAAGATGAATAAGTATTAAGCATTGAAAATCTATTAAGATAGATTAATGCGTTTAATAACATTGAGTCGGAATACTTTCCTGGATAAGATTCTAAAGAGTTCAGAATGGGACAAATCAAGAAGGTAGTTCTTACTTGTATATCCAAGAGAAGTATCGAGTTAATCTCAGTACAAGAACAATGGTTAAATAAATGAAAGAAATGGATGTGCTGCATCCTCTATGCCTCTATCATAGGTTCTTTCATATAAAAAAAACAAAGTTTTTTACTCGGCGTAATGTGACCCAAGTTCTTAGCAAGAAGAACATGTTGTGATATGATTTATGAGTAAATCATTAAACAAAGAGTTAAGTCTATCCTTCAGTGTCTGGGGAGAACTGGGGATACATCTCTAATTTGTAAAGGATAATGGACTTGACCATAAGTGTTATGCTGGTTCAAGTTGGGACACTAACCTAGAAAATTGAGACATCATACTAATGAATGACTAAGTTGAAAGAAACATGGTTAGACATCAAAGTTTCATACAATGCACTGAGGATTAAATCTACATTGATATGGCTGCTTTAGAAGTGGCAAAGAGTTATATTTTGGATTAACAAGTTCGACTTATGATTGAGTGAGTTTCAGTGTGCATGACTATGGGAAAGTCCACGTGACCCACCGGATGTCATCGCTGAAACACAACAAACGAAGTCTCACTCTACCGCCAAATATATATATATACCTCATCATTATAATGGATAATAAAGTAATGTCAAACTAGGTGACATTAATGATTTGCAAAAGACATACGGATCTGAACGGTGCCCAGACCGTTGATACAACCTTCCCCACAAGCAAGCATGATCAACAACCATATAGATGATATGGAGTTATGATCCGAAGAAAAATGCAGCTAGATTATTTGTACTCTAGTGCAAGTGTGAGACTTTTGGGAATGTGCCCTAGAGGCAAATAAAATATGTTTATTAGCATATTACATTAGTTCATAATAAGTTTTATACTATGCTATAACTGTATTAAGAGGAAACATTAATACACGTGTGGTATAAAACAACCAGGTCCCTAGTTAACTCTAGTATACTGGTCCATTGGGCAATTGATCATCAAGGTTTCCTGATCATGAGACAAATAAGTCTATAGACAATGGGGTCATGTCATTGGGAGAATGATATGATGGACACACACCCACCAGAAGTGTTGCAATGTGATCGAGTCACATAGTTCAACATTGCGATAACAATAACGTAGTGACCAAATCCCTTGACCATAATGATCATACGTAGTTGCTATCTATGAGGATGCTTTGATTTACTACCCACCCCCTGACTGAAATATGCTGGCCATAAAGGTGTACTTTGGGTATTCCGAATAGATATGTTGATGAGTATGCAAATAGATCAAAGCGGGATTTGTCCTTCTGAGTGACGGATAGGTACTCAGGCCCACTCGGTGATATTACATCATAAAGATTGCAATCATGTGACTAGGTCACAAGGGTTGTAATATAAGGGAACGAGTAAACATGTTTGTCGGTAACGAGGATGATCTAGGTATATTGGATACCGACGATCAAACCTCGGACAAGCAAAGTACCGTAGGACAAAGGGAACAGGCACAACGTTAAAAGATCCAACAGCGATGAAGTTTCATTCGATGGAAGCGCAGTGGCTATCAAGGATTGTAACCAGGTCAATTGATTAGTCATTGGTCAGAGAGTGTGTGATCATGTCTGCTGTTTCCCGGACCGTAGGGTGTCACACTTAAGGGTATTCGACGCATTAAGGATTGATTAGGGATCAACAGATAAATAAGAGAGCACACCGGAATTGTTCCGGTGGAGGCCAGAAATGGTTCTAAAGATTTTGAATTGTTCAAAATATTATTTAAATATGTTTTAGTATTTAATTACAGAATTAAATATTTAAAGTGTGATTTAAATAATTAAATAATGAATTAAAAGGCACATGTGCCTCATAGGTCCCATTAGGGGAAGAGGGAGTCTTCCCCCATGGGCCATGGCGCCATGAAGGGGCCCACCCCCCCCTTTGGGGTGCGCTACCCCCTCCCCTTGGGATTAGTCCCACAAGGGAAGTTGAGGGAGGTTCCCCCTCCTTGGCCTATATAAGGAGGGTAGGGTGCCCTTTTATTCATCCAATTAATTCTCTCTCTCTCTATTATCTCCTTCCTTGAGTGGACTCCCCTTGTTTGGAGTCTACACTTGGTTCGGGGTTTCTCCACCATACACACGTCGTCGTGCTGCTGGAATCGGATTTGAATCCATCTTCTTCCCGCTGATCTTCTGGTTTAGAGGCCGGAGGGACGTCGGGTACACCGTATGTGTGTAATCCCGCGAGGTACTACACTTGTGGTGCTACTTCATCGTCGTGCCCATATCGCGGCGTCTTCACCGACAATGTTCCGACAGGGACGTAATCCCTTCATCGGTCTACGAGGACCGGGTGGCTGTTGGATTCATCGTGGATCTGCGCGGCATCGGGATTGCTGGTACGACTAAACCAACCACGTTCATGCGGGAACGTTTCCCGCTTAACGGACTACATACTGGTATGTGACCTAATTTCATCAGTTACTTACATCGCCATAGCATAGGTCTTGGGATTGGGTACCGTAGGTTATGAAAAATTATTGTTTTCTGCCCCGAACCCCAACAATGGCCAACAACCTAAAGGAACATAGCCACTTGTTCATCCATATTGGTGTTGATGCTATCTTATAGCATCCCCTGCTCCTGAAGGTTTGCACAAGCCTGGCGAAAGATGTTTTTTTCATTCAAAGCATCCACATTGCTTTAATGTCGTTGTAGTTATAGATGCAACTCAGATTGACCATCCTTTCCTGATCCCTGGGCAACATTGAAGCATAACTGATGGCCCCTCGATGATCATGACTCATAGCTCTCTTCTGGGTCAACATGATCTATGCCTGAATCCCAACTATCAGTGATGTTGCCTGAACTACCAGCTTCATTCGTGCTTCCATAACCTAATCGATATCGACGATGCATTAAGTAATGGGGAAATCGATCCTACATCTAGCCTAACAACCGACGTAACATAGGGGGAAGGGGATCCATGTTTCTTACCCGGTTTGAAGGAGGGGGGACATGGCTGAGTCGAGGAGGACCAGATGGCCACCAATAGGAAGGGGAGAAGCAGCTCGTGTTGCCGGAGAGTGTTGCTACTAGGTCCGCCACCACTGATTGCGCAGATATGAGTCGCCGACGTAGCTGGAGCTAAGAACATCTAGTGGTGATTAAGGTGGTGATTAAGAAATTGGACGGTGAAACTAGATTCCGTGCCTTCGCGCCTCGATCGATTCCCATCTCCCGCCATCCCACGGGATTTTACATTGCACGGGTGAAAGGACATGGATGTCGCCTAGAGGGGGGGTGAATAGGCATTTAAAATAATTACGGTTTCGGCTTGAACAAATGCGGAATAAAACTTAACGTTTAATTTGCCAAGCAAGAAACCTAAATAAGCTAGGCTCAACTATGTGCACCAACAACTTATACTAAGCAAGATAAACAACTAAGTGATAGCAAGATATATAACAAGAGCACTAAGCCTATCACACAGTAGGTGCACAAGTAAATAGGTTGACTAGATGAACAACCTATGGGACAAGAAATGCACAATAATATGAGCAAGCACAAGATAAACAATGTAATAAGCTTGCTCAAAGTAAGGGTAGAGATAACCGCAAGTGGAGCCGATGGAGACAAGGATTTGTTACCGAAGTTCCTTCTCTTGCGAGAAGTACATCTCCGTTTGGAGAGGGTGAGGAGCACAATGCTCACACGAAGCCAACGAGGGCCACCCTATTTCTCCTCACGCTCTTACCAACGCAAGATGCCGTGATTCCACTATTAGGACACTTGAGGGCGGTCACTGAACCCATACAAATGGCGACCCTTGGGGGCGGTCACCGAACCCGTACAAATGCTCGGGGCTATCTCCACAACCGAATTGGAGGCTCCCGTAGCGTCCCGAAGCTTTCCACCACAATGATTGAGCTCCGCAACAACAAGCCCCTAGGTGCCAACGCACCCACAAGGTACAAGCTCTAGAGTGCCAATGCACTCAAGAGTAGCAATCTTCTCAACTTCACTTCTACAACGAATCCTCGGAGAGAACTCAAACCGATGATCAAATGCAATGGCAAGAGCACACGAAGTGCTCAAGTCCCCAACTCTCAAATCCCACCAAAGCAAAAAAAGCTATGGAGGAATATGAGAGGAAGAACAAGGAGAACACCAAGAACTCCAAGATCTAGATCCACAAGGTTCCCCTCACTTAGAGGAGAGATGACTTGGTGGAGAATGTGGATCTAGACCTCCTCTCTCTTTTCCCTCAAAAAGGAGCAAGAATCATCGGAGGGGAAGAGAGTAAGCAAGCTCAAAGAGGTCAACAATGGGGGGAAGAACTTGCACAAAACCGCTGGAGACAAAGGAAGAAGAAGACCCCCTTTTATAGTCTCCCACGAATCCAGCCATTGGAACCCGTTTGCATCCCACCAACCACGGTACTACCGCTCGGAGAGCGGTACTACCGTGGTGCGGTACTACCGCGCCGGGAGTGGTACTACCGCCCCACGGTACTACCGAAGCCCAGTGCCGTGCCCACTACCGCAAAGTCTAGTGGACTTACGGTAGTGAGTGCGGTACTTGCCCGCGGTACTACCGTGGCACGGTACTACCGCACTGGGAGCGGTACTACCGCCCCCACGGTACTACCGGGGGCCAGTACCGTGCCCACTACCGCAAAGTCCAGTGGACTTACGGTAGTGAGTGCGGTACTCGCCCACGGTACTACCGCCCTGGCAGAACCAGGGAGCCCAGGCCACACAACAGATGAACTCCAAATAAAACAGGCAAACCCTGAACTGCCACAACTTCTGCAAAAGAACTCCGATTAAGGCAAACTCAAGCTTGATGGAAAGCTAACAAACAGAGCTTCCTAATCACGACTGGAAATATTTAGAAGTGGCAAGGGAGAAATGTCAAACAAATAGAGGTGTGAAACCTCTAACCGAGATGACCCGGCAAATCTCCCACATCGAAAAACATAAGAGAAGACGCATATGAAATCCGTTTTCGATGAACAAGAGCTTGTCATGAAGAAGACCACAAGCTTCAAAACTCACACGGAGAAAAGCCAAACAAGAACCAATAAATATGATGCCAAGGATGCAAAAGGTTTGAGCTCTCCACGAACGACTCGGCCTAGCCTATAACACGGTCTCCTAACTACTACCAAGAGACCGGTAAACTAGACACCTATCTAGTCAAACCTTTGTCTTGCGCATAATCCACTTGAGCTTGATGATGACGATCATGCCCGCCTCAAGTTGGAACATCTTCCTTGATTCCGCCGGCTCGATGAAGACTTGTAGATAGCTCCCCCATACTCCATTATGGGTGAGCCTCTTTTAGGCACATCTTCACACGACCATTATCACCAAATGGTCGGCAAGCTCCAAGCATACGATATCTTCGTGATCCTCCTCTTGACCTTGCACACATCTACTTGACCAATCTTTGGATAGCTCCATGAAGAACACCTTGGTCAACACGTAATCTTCATCTTACAACCTTGAAGCCACCATATGATCTTCAAGCGTTGCCTATGGACAAACCTTAAAGTATAACTCAAGGAAACCATTAGTCCATAAAGATTGTCATCAATTACCAAAACCAAACATAAGGGCACATGCCCTTTCAATCTCCCCCATTTTGGTAATTGATGACAAACACAATAAGAGGGTTTATATGATGAATTATACTAATCATGCAAAGCAAGTATGCATGAGTAAGAGGGGAAATGCTTAAGAACAAAACCAAAGCATGAACCTCCTCAAATAAAACCCTCTAAACTCTTCTCCCCCTTTGGCATCGATTGCCAAAATGGGCGAAAAAAACTTAGAAGGCCGATAGAGAATGTGTTCCTCCCAAAAGGGTGTATTTCTCAAGAAATGAGTGGAATAAAATACACATATCCAAAGATATACGATGGGAGGAAAAACAAACTATATAGAGGATCCAAAGATTGCAAAAGATATGAGATGGCACAAAGGCATAAGAAAAAGCAAGCAATCAAACGATCCAACATGCCAAAAGATTATAAGATATTATGATTTGAGCATAGGAGTGTTCTAAAGAAAATAGAGAAGTTCCCCAAGATTTGTGCAATATTTAGAATCTTTGTAGTATAATACAAAGTTCACAAAAATTGGATCATCACTCCCTCAAAATCGATAGAAACACAACACATGTGCAAGTGTGCAAAGATATGAGACAAAGTCTAGCACTTGCAACAACCCAATGGTTGAGCAAATAGCAAAAGAGGTAATCATAGGAATAGGCTCTACCAACAAGATGTGTGTGAGTCATGGCGAAGCACTTGATATGACTAGTATAAGGATGACTATTTAAGCATCAACATAGTCTTGAAGAAATGAGACTCAAGATGCTAGACATGTACTTCCAACATAAGTAAGAAGGTGAAACACATAAACAACAAATGGGTTCACAAGCTTAAGTAAAATGCAAAGTAAAATCAAGGCTTGTGACAACCCCGTGGTGAAGATAGAAAATAATAGGCTCATCAAGACAAGCATGAGGACAACAATCTTCACCACCAAAAGAGTGCACCAACAAGAATAGAATTAAGACACGCACTCAACCACACACGCTTTCATGTAACCACCGAAGAATTTAACATTGAAAATAAAAAGGTGGACATGAAAGAACAAGGATATCCACTAAAAGTGTAACTTCTCTCAAGTGTATAAGATTCTAGGTAGATTATATCCACAAAGAAGCATGTACACCCGAGATAGTTACAAAAGGAGAGAACACGATATCCAAATGGAATTCATAAATATACGAATAAGATCTTTGCTTGAAAGCATAGTCAATGGCTTAATATTATCTTCTTGTATAAGGATGAAACCCACACAAACAACCATCAAAGTCATCACAACTAGCAACAAGGTATCAAGAGATAGTTGAGATGCTTTGAACAACGAAACAAGTATCGCAACCAATAATATATCTTGCAATTCTAGAACAAATCAAGAACCGCAACAATTGCAAATGAAGAATATCATGCCATGATGCAACCTACACAAGGTTGGAAGCAAGAAAAGTATGCATGAGGTAGATACTTGTTACCGAGATAGCATGGGAAAGATGTAGTAGATAAAGTCTTCAATGATCGTCCTAGCATGACTCCAAAAGGCACATGGTGACACCACCTTCCTCAAATGAGACGATCCTCCAATGCATCTCCAAAGTTCCTACATCAACATTAACACACAAAATGGTACCCAAACTCATTGGGACCCAAGAGTTAGAGGAACAAACATACATAGGACAAACTCCATGGGAATAAGTGCATATGGACATGAAGATGAATTCCATGCACATATTAGCCAATAAAGAAGTGGAAGGAGTTTAACCTATATATAGGATCAAAGAAAGAAATCATGCATCGAAACAACACATGGAAAAATATGCATGCACAAGACTTTCAAGAACCAAAAGTGAATACAATTTGGACAAAACATCAAGTAAACCAAGATGGCACGCCAAAGGGTGACACAACATAAGGTTGTCCAAATTATATCAAAAGGTCCAAATCAACACATGATAGGAGGCAAGTAGAAATTAACACATGGTCAATTGCTACATTCACCAACAAATGTGAAGAGATACCAATTGAATCCCAACCCAATCAACACATGATTGAATAGGGAAACAATTGAAAAGGATACCAAGTGACCATTAGATTCCAAAATAAGATTCCAATTGAAAATAATATTTCAACATAAACTTGTCACTTGGATTATACCAAATAAAAGATTCATCAAGGAATGGGGTTTCAATTGATACACCAATTGATAGAGAGCATGATACCAAAAATAAAAGATATCAAAGACAAGAGGTATCAAACTCTCAAAAGGAAAGCACAATTCCAAACTAACTATGCCCTCAACAAATTTATGATGACACAAAGCACCACATAGAATATGCCTTCCAAAACGCACACTTGATATGGATCATAAGATGCTAGCTCCCCCAAAAGATGTGCATTATATAGAATTTCCATTTGAATACAAAATGCACATGATGAGATCATCACTTTCACTATATCTAGAGAAACACTAGACAAGATCACGAAAACACATGATCCACAAGTGGCTAGGAAGACAAAGAGAGTTAAAACCACAATAAAACATTGGCAAGTAATAAGTCAATTATAAACAAGCCAATGTAAAGATGATCAATAATTTCTACCACATATAAGAGTACCAATTGTTAAGAACAAGAGTTATATGGAATTACTTCCGGGTGGTAGATATCATTTATATATATTATCATCTTCACAACAACAACCATAAGCACGTGGAAAAAGATAAGAATTGATCACAATGCTTACAAAGAGATTCTTGATAGCTTCAAGTATGCATCCAATCATGCAAGCAATGATTAGGAAAACTTGGAGCAAACGGTTCCCTCGTAGAAAATACAAGTGCATATTGGAGGGAAACCGTATCAAGAAAATCTCACACACTCAAGATCCATAAGATGAGAAATGAAGTCAATTTAAGAAAATTGGAACTTGAGGAGCAAACATGCCACCTAGAAACTAGATAATTTACAATATCAACTCTAAGTGGCAAAACCTCCAAATGTACACGTTTTATAGACGAGTAATATACACAAAGCATATTACTCCCCCATAACGTGATATCCCAAAATTTACAAATAGAGGCAAACAAATACCAACAAGAGATAGTTAATGGATATTTTAGAATTTGAATTTCTCATGAGAACGACATACCACATAGTGACTAGATAATCTTATAATATCAATACTAGGTGGTATTCCTCATGTATACACATTTTAGGATCGTAAAGTGCACAAGGCACATCACTCCCCCAAAATGGGATGATCCATTAATTCTTCACAAGAGCCAACTAATATGCAAACAAGATGAAAAAATAGGCTCAATAAAACACTCACACATACATGGTGTGCAAACCAATATACACAAAATTGATTACTCAAGATATGTAGATTGGAAACACAACATATACAAACGCATGCAAGGTACAAAACCAAAACATGCAAAGGGGCAAGTAACTTTCAATGTAAACAATTTAAGTACAAGTTACCGTAAGGAGGCACATTGGATATAAGATAGACACAAGATAACCCATATGACTTGGCTTGAGATAATGTGAGTAATGAAGGTCCCTTAATTCTTCATAATGTAGCCAAGTCTTCCAATGCCCTCCAACACCACCTATTGATCAAGTTGGAGCTTGTTGGTCCCCAACTAAGTTGGGTCCTAAGAGGTTAGTCACAATAGGCTTGGCAACCCAAATGGTGCTTTTCTTGTCACCACTTTGAGTGCCAAAAAATTTGGCAACCACATTGCCAACCTTATCCTTCCGAAGAGAATAAACATCATCAACTATAATAGGGTTGGATAAGGTACCGTTCGTGCATGAATAAGCAAGATGACCCTTCTCGCGACATAAGTAGCAACACCTACTCTTTCCTTTCTTCATGGTTGATTTCTCAACATGAAGATCATTTACTTGAGTCTTCTTGGGAAGTGGCTTCACTTCACCTTGCGGTTGAACTTGAGGCCTCTTCGCTAGTTGTTTGTCACTCATGGGCTTCTTCTTCAAAGGGCAAGATCTAACATGGTGCCCTTCAACCTTGCACTTGAAACAAATAATCTTGGCCGAATTCTTGACTTGAGATTGGCCCTTCTTCTTGTTAAACATGGACTTCTTATTGTTGGAGTTGAATCCAAGTCCACCCTTGTCATTGGGGGATTTTTGTCCACACAAAACCTTGTCAAGTGTAGACTTCCCTTCATGACCCTTTCCCAAGTCTTTCTTCAAAGAAGTGACTTGGGCCTTGAGCTCTTTGATTTCCTCAACATGGTTAGTAACAATACAAGTACTAGAGGAAGTAGAAGCATTGTTAGAGCAACAAGGCAAGGAAATTAATTCATCACATGATGTAGCAACATTATGAGTGGATGAATTACAAGGACTAGCACATGGCAATATAGCATAATGAGTAGAGGTAGTGATAATTTCCACATGAGGAACTAATTTAGAAACCTTAGCCTCATGAGCTAACTTTAGCACATTATGGGAGACTAGAAGATCCTCATGAGAGCTTGAGAGCTTTTCATGACTTTCTTCCAATTCCCCATACTTGCTAGTTAGCAACTCAAGTTGAGCCTTTAGCTCAACATTCTCCTTTAGGATGGATGCTTCACAAGAAATAGAGTTAGTAGGACAAGCATCATCAAGAATAACGGAAGGAGAAGAAGACATGGCAAGCTCTTTCAAATATGAAGCTTTTAGTTGAGCATGCGACTCGGTGAGTTTAATGAGCTCACCCTTAATGACCTGTGAGCCATTTCTGAGGTGCTCAAAATCCTCAAGGAGTTTAGCATGCGCAACCTCAAGCTTATTATGTTTAGTTTTGATAGAATTAGCCACCTCAAGGGTTCTATCAAGAGATTCCTTTACTTTAGATAACTCTAAAGTAAAAGTCTCCTCAATAGATTCCTTGGTGGTTTCTTCACACTCAAGAGCTTGAGATAGGTCCGCAATTTCATTAGCGTAATCACGCTCATGGCTTTCCATTTTCTCAATGGTGGCCTCATTCTCCTCAATATGAGCTTCCAACTCCTCAATGTATTTCTTTCCCTCAATGGCAATAGACATGATTTCCATGAAGTTGGAGCAAGCAATTTTATTCTTATGAAGAGCTTTAAAAATCATTTCTCCCTTAATTTTTAAGGAAGCAATATTAACATGCTCTTCAACATTATCTACATCATCACCATCACTAGATATGGGGGCCAAAGTAGGAGATACCTTTAACTCCTTCGCCATAAGGCAAAAATGAGTCACACGAGATGATGATGTAGGATCTCTTGAGGCACCATTCAAGACCACATATTGTTCCATGGATTGTTGGTTTTCCTCTACATTGTTAGCACAATAACTAGAGGAAATAGAGGCATGGTTATCCTAGCAACAAGATATAGAAAGCATATCATCATGAGATATATTCAAGTGATTTCTACTTGATATGCATGGACTATCAACACAAGCATGTAAAACATTTATGGTGCTCGAAGTGTTGAGGTCCATCAAGGAGGCATTGCAATAAGATAGTGATAAAGGGTTATCAACAATAAGTTCACTATCATCATTGCAATGACTCAAACTACTCACCATTTCATTACCTTGTGGAAAACCACATGTTGGTGAAGTAGAAGAAGTTGAGAAAGCATCGCGGCCGGAGGTGGAGGGAGAACAATCATCCCCACAAATCTTGGACACACCATATTTATCTTGAAGCTTTGTCCACAACTCATGAGCATCCCGAAACGGCATGAGTTGTAATATGTCTACATTACTCAAAGCATCAACAAGCACATTAGAAGCTTGAGAATTGAGATAAGAGTTTTTCTTATCCACCAAGGATAGGTTTTGAGTATCCTTTGGAGGAGAAAAACCCATATCTACAATTCGCTCCATACACGGGTCAATGCCCCAGAAATAATTAAGCATCCGAATTTTCCAAGCAACATAATTTGTGCCATCGAAACTAAGAGTGTCAATGAATCCTAATCCCCTAGTCGACATCTTTACTCTCAAGGGTATTCGACGCATTAAGGATTGATTCGGGATCAACAGATAAATAAGAGAGCACACCGGAATTGTTCCGGTGGAGGCCAGAAATGGTTCTAAAGATTTTGAATTGTTCAAAATATTATTTAAATATGTTTTAGTATTTAATTACAGAATTAAATATTAAAAGTGTGATTTAAATAATTAAATAATGAATTAAAAGGCACATGTGCCTCATAGGTCCCATTAGGGAAAGAGGGAGTCTTCCCCCATGGGCCATGGCGCCATGAAGGGGCCCACCCCCCATTTGGGGTGCGCCACCCCCTCCCCTTGGGATTAGTCCCACATGGGAAGTTGAGGGAGGTTCCCCCTCCTTGTCCTATATAAGGAGGGGTAGGGTGCCCTTTTATTCATCCAATTAATTCTCTCTCTCTCTATTATCTCCTTCCTTGAGTGGACTCCCCTTGTTTAGAGTCTACAATTGGTTGGGGGTTTCTCCACCATACACACGTCGTCGTGCTGCTGGAATCGGGATCCGAATCCATCTTCTTCCCACTGATCTTCTGGTTCAGAGCCCGGAGGGACGTCGGGTACACCGTATGTGTGTAATCCCGCGAGGCACTACACTTGTGGTGCTACTTCATCGTCGTGGTCGTATCGCGGCGTCTTCACCGACAATGTTCCAACAGGGACGTAATCCCTTCATCGGTCTACGAGGACCGGGTGGCTGTTGGAGTCATCGTGGATCTGCGCGGCATCGGGGATTGCCGGTACGACTACACCAACCACGTTCACGCGGGAACGTTTCCCGCTTAACGGACTACATACTGGTATGTGACCTAATTTCATCAGTTACTTACATCGCCATAGCATAGGTCTTGGGATTGGGTACCGTAGGTTATGAAAAATTATTGTTTTCTGCCCCGAACCCCAACAATGGCCAACAACCTAAAGGAACATAGCCACTTGTTCATCCATATTGGTGTTGATGCTATCTTATAGCATCCCCTGCTCCTGAAGGTTTGCACAAGCCTGGCGAAAGATGTTTTTTTCATTCAAATCATCCACATAGCTTTAATGTCGTTTTAGTTATAGATGCAACTCAGATTGACCATCCTTTCCTGATCCCCGAGAAACATTGAAGCATAAATGATGGCCCCTCGATGATCATGACTCATAGCTCTCTTCTGGATCAACATGTTCTATGCCTGAATCCCAGCTATCAGTGTTGCTGCCTGAGCTACCAGCTTCATTCGTGCTTCCATAACCTAATCGATATCGACGATGCATTAAGTAATGGGGAAATCGATCCTACATCTAGCCTAACAACCGACGTAACATAGGGGGAAGGGGATCCATGTTTCTTACCGGGTTTGAAGGAGGGGGGACATGGCTGAGTCGAGGAGGACCAGATGGCCACCAAGAGGAAGGGGAGAAGCAGCTCGTGTTGCCAGAGAGTGTTGCTACCAGGTCCGCCACCACTGCTTGCGCAGATCTGAGTCGCCGACGTTGCTGGAGCTAAGAACATATTGTGGTGATTAAGGTGGTGATTAAGAAATTGGACGGTGAAACTAGATTTCGTGCCTTCGCGCCTCGATCGATTTCCATCTCCCGCCATCCCACGGGATTTTACGTTGCACGGGTGAAAGGACGTGGATGTCGCCTAGAGGGGGGGTGAATAGGCGTTTAAAATAATTACGGTTTCGGCTTGAACAAATGCGGAATAAAACTTAACGTTTAATTTGCCAAGCAAGAAACCTAAATAAGCTAGGCTCAACTATGTGCACCAACAACTTATACTAAGCAAGATAAACAACTAAGTGATAGCAAGATATATAACAAGAGCACTAAGCCTATCACACAGTAGGTGCACAAGTAAATAGGTTGACTAGATGAACAACCTATGGGACAAGAAATGCACAATAATATGAGCAAGCACAAGATAAACAATGTAATAAGCTTGCTCAAAGTAAGGGTAGAGATAACCGCAAGTGGAGCCGATGGAGACAAGGATTTGTTACCGAAGTTCCTTCTCTAGCGAGAAGTACATCTCCGTCTGGAGAGGGTGAGGAGCACAATGCTCACACGAAGCCAACGAGGGCCACCCTATTTCTCCTCACGCTCTTACCAACGCAAGATGCCGTGATTCCACTATTAGGACACTTGAGGGCGGTCACCGAACCCGTACAAATGGCGACCCTTGGGGGCGGTCACCGAACCCGTACAAATGCTCGGGGCTATCTCCACAACCGAATTGGAGGCTCCCGTAGCGTCCCGAAGCTTTCCACCACAATGATTGAGCTCCGCAACAACAAGCCTCTAGGTGCCAACGCACCCACAAGGTACAAGCTCTAGAGTGCCAATGCACTCAAGAGTAGCAATCTTCTCAACTTCACTTCTACAACGAATCCTCGGAGAGAACTCAAACCGATGATCAAATGCAATGGCAAGAGCACACGAAGTGCTCAAGTCCCCAACTCTCAAATCCCACCAAAGCAAAAAAAGCTATGGAGGAATATGAGAGGAAGAACAAGGAGAACACCAAGAACTCCAAGATCTAGATCCACAAGGTTCCCCTCACTTAGAGGAGATGTGACTTGGTGGAGAATGTGGATCTAGACCTCCTCTCTCTTTTCCCTCAAAAAGGAGCAAGAATCATAGGACGGGAAGAGAGTAAGCAAGCTCAAAGAGGTCAACAATGGGGGGAAGAACTTGCACAAAACCGTTGGAGACAAAGGAAGAAGAAGACCACCTTTTATAGTCTCCCACGAATCCAGCCATTGGAACCCGTTGGCATCCCACCAACCACGGTACTACCGCTCGGAGAGAGGTACTACCGTGGTGCGGTACTACCGCGCCGGGAGTGGTACTACCGCCCCACGGTACTACCGAAGCCCAGTGCCGTGCCCACTACCGCAAAGTCTAGTGGACTTACGGTAGTGAGTGCGGTACTTGCCCGCGGTACTACCGTGGCACGGTACTACCGCACTGGGAGCGGTACTACCGCCCCCACGGTACTACCGGGGGCCAGTACCGTGCCCACTACCGCAAAGTCCAGTGGACTTACGGTAGTGAGTGCGGTACTCGCCCATGGTACTACCGTGGCGCGGTACTACCGCCCTGGCAGAACCATGGAGCCCAGGCCACACAACAGATGAACTCCAAATAAAACAGGCAAACCCTGAACTGCCACAACTTCTGCAAAAGAACTCCGATTAAGGCAAACTCAAGCTTGATGGAAAGCTAACGAACAGAGCTGCCTAATCACGACTGGAAATATTTAGAAGTGGCAAGGGAGAAATGTCAAACAAATAGAGGTGTGAAACCTCTAACCGAGACGACCCGGCAAATCTCCCACATCGAAAAACATAAGAGAAGACGCATATGAAATCCGTTTTCGATGAACAAGAGCTTGTCATGAAGAAGACCACAAGCTTCAAAACTCACACGAAGAAAAGCTAAACAAGAACCAATAAATATGATGCCAAGGATGCAAAAGGTTTGAGCTCTCCACGAACGACTCGGCCTATCCTATAACACGGTCTCCTAACTACTACCAAGAGACCGGTAAACTAGACACCTATCTAGTCAAACCTTTGTCTTGCGCATAATCCACTTGAGCTTGATGATGACGATCATGCCCGCCTCAAGTTGGATTATCTTCCTTGATTCCGCCGGCTCGATGAAGACTTGTAGATAGCTCCCCCATACTCCATTATGGGTGAGCCTCTTTTAGGAACATCTTCACACGACCATTATCACCAAATGGTCGGCAAGCTCCAAGCATACGATATCTTCGTGATGCTCCTCTTGACCTTGCACACATCTACTTGACCAATCTTTGGATAGCTCCATGAAGAACACCTTGGTCAACACGTAATCTTCATCTTACAACCTTGAAGCCACCATATGATCTTCAAGCGTTGCCTATGGACAAACCTTAAAGTATAACTCAAGGAAACCATTAGTCCATAAAGATTGTCATCAATTACCAAAACCAAACATAAGGGCACATGCCCTTTCAATCTTCCCTATTTTGGTAATTGATGACAAACACAATAAAAGGGTTTATATGATGAATTATACTAATCATGCAAAGCAAGTATGCATGAGTAAGAGGGCAAATGCGTAGTGTAGGATGTGCATGTGTGCATTCATAGGTGAATACTAGGACAATGCTCGTGCGTTGCAACGGGACAAAATTTTAATCTTATGATAAAATACCTATGATGTATGTAAAATTAACTTTATACTCCTTCCGTCCCATAATTCTTGTCATGATTTTAGTTCAAATTTGAGTGTATTCAAAATAATGGGACAGAAGGAGTTTATTTTAAAAAGGCGCAAACGCATTTATAATAATACAAAAATTTAATGCGTGTGAACACTTTTTGTGGGTACACTTTTTCGTGACTCAGGTACATGTAAGAATTTGGAATGACTGGCACAAAAATTTAAAATCACGTGATTTTTTTATCTAATATTTGGAGCAATATTTTTTAATAAAAATAAAGATTGCTTAAAACAACAGGAGAAAATAATTATCTTATGATAAAATACCTATGATGTACGTAAAATTAACTTATCTCAAAATATGTAAAATTAACTTTATATGTTTTAAAAATGCGTAACGTATTTAAAATAATACAAAATATTAAAATGTGTAAACAGTTTTCGTGAGTTTTTTGCAGGTACACTTTTTCTTGAGTTAAATACATATAAGACTTTTGAAATGAATGACACAAAAAAATAAATCGTGTGAACAATGTTTATAATATTTAGGGCAATATTTATTAATAAAAATAAATATTTTTCAAAACAACGGGAGAAATTTTAATTTTATGATAAAATATCTATGATGTACATAAAATTATCTTTATATATTTTAAAAAGATGGAAACACATTTAAAATAATACAAAAAATAAAACTGGCACGAATCCTGAGGCTCTTTTATTTCTTTTCGATTCCATGAGGCTCATCATATACATGGAGAGGTGTGATAGCTTAGCTCGGCCCATATACATAGCTTCTTTTTCCCCTAAAAACTTAAAAGCACAGCTGCGCTGCTTTGCGCGATCGAGCGCACCCTACTCCGCGCATTCTGACTTTAATTAGTAATCCACATGCACTACCAGACAAACATGCAGAGATCACTGTTGATGGTGACATGCACTAGCAGGCAAACTTGCAGAACCATTGATTGATGGTGAAGCGCATGCATGTCCTGTGTAATTTATTTATTCTGTTTCATTAAAAAAACTATAACTTTTGATTCGAGTATCAAAACGAAGATCCGTTTTTACCATTAGCTTCTTCAAAATTAGATATCGTATGAACATGTTTCAGTGTGTTTTTAAACAAGCAACTTTAGTGTTAAAGTTAAGCAACTATCGTACATTATATGTACTAACAAACTTATCAAGCGAATATGTCATAGAGCACTTAGATATCATGACAAACATTTTCACTGTATATAGGCAAATAAGCATCATCAGTTGGCATCTTTGATAATCACAACATATTTTTTTGGTAATGTAAGCGATTGGATTTTCTATGATAGTTGCTTCGCTTTGCTTAGATAGTTGTTTGATTTTTACTATGATAGTTGCTTGATTTGTTAGGACAATTGCTTGGTTTGCTAGGAATACTAGATGACCCGGTTGCGCCAATGGCGCAGGAAGCCATATAAAAATGATGTTAATAACGAATAAGTGGGAGATACAATTTAGAATGCAAAGTGGATTGTATTACAACAAGGATTAAAAGTTTACACTCTCAATGACCAAAGCAAGCGGTTTCTTAATGTGAAGCTATACATGAGAGCTTCAGAGGGTACTTAGGTATCTTAGCAAACCAAAAGGAAGGACAACCTTTGGCTTATTTTTGGGCATATTCTTGGTTAGCAGCCTAAGTTTGCCATGTATTATCTTAGTCACACCGCAACAACTTTGATAAATGTTTAGCTACATTTGTGGCCTGCCACATTTTGTCAAAATCTTACCACACTGGTGATATCCATTTTGTTCACTATACTTTTTATTACAACCATAATTTATCTAAGTTATATTGTGGAAAAGTTAGTCATAAATCAAACAAGTCCTTTATCTCTCAGGGCACAAGCCAAACAACAATCTGGCACGTCTCAAGTCTTACTGGTCTTCAGTGATATATAATAACTCCCAGGAAACCATACAGTAGCACATCAAAATAGAGTCCGCTAATGTACAACCGCTAATCATGCGTTCGCACTTCGCACCCTGCATTGCAGTTCTGCTCAGCACCAACAACCAATACCATAAAACCCTAAAATTTAGACGTGCTTTAGTGACATTGCCTCCTGCGGCGCGAGAATGTCCCGCCCTTTATCACATCACTGCCTTCATCATCGTCTCTGTTGTTGAAGTACTTCTTTTTACCCTTGAAGGATGTGCTCTGGTTTCTGTCCAACTCTAAGCCACAGTCATCTGATACTGCATTTGTTTCCTCCTACCTATTGCACTTCAGCTTAATCTTCTTGTCCAACTTCTTCTCATGCAAACTCTTCTTTTGTTGTGCCTTATCGTCCTCCTGCATTTTCTGAGCATCTCTGCATGCCTCAGTAAAACTGCAATAATAAAGTCAAAGTTTATGTGAGTTTCGAGTCACGTAGTGCAAAACTATAGGTATGACTAAAAAGAAGTTGAACAAACTTTTATCATTGTGCTGAAGATGTATGATGCATATTGCAAGTATAAATGAGTGTGGAAAACAGCAACGGTTTTCTCATACATCCCCTCGTTGAAAAGATCGATCCTAAAACAAGGATCGAGATTTTGCATATTGTGACCATTGAACCATTTGATAGAGCACATTTGTTACTGGAGTATCTCGGTTGTATCCAAAAGTTTTTTCCCTTATTTTTCCTTTTTTAAAAGAAAACTGGGACTGACAGGATAGGAGACAACACGATGGAATCAGACTGACGACACCATGATAACACTATAGAAACCAGTAATGACCAGTTCTAGAACTTAAAATAATAATAGGAATGACCTATTACAGAACTCCTTAACAGAGAAAAGAAACATGAATGATCTATTCAACTTCTGAATTTACATAATTGAATAGATGTTAGTGAAATAGCAACAAGTATGAATAGTGGCTTCGAAGCAAATTCATATTTTACTATTTTTATCTGACACGCAAAAAATATATCACTTTTGAATTTATCTATACTGAATTTATGTCAACGCAGCTCATTTAGAAAAGGAATACATAATTCATAATACATACACGTGCACGCACACGCACATCAATAATCTATAGGATTCTAGGCAACAAATATAATCTACATGTAGATTAACACATCACTAAACATTTCAGCTTTGGACAGAGCTTTATAATTGAAGCAAGAAAACCTGACATAAGAAATCTTAAACACATCCAGTAAGCTTGCAAGAGAAATAGGAACTTCAGTATGAACCAAAAATGATCACAAAATAATGAGATCTTTTAAGTAAAAGGTAGATCCATATATCCTCATTTTGGCGAACATGCCTGAGACAGAACACAAAATTACCCCGCCCAATAAAGCAATCATCAAAGTAATTTATTGTCAGGACCCGGGGTTAGCGTATGTAATTCCAGTCACAACTCAATCACATAGAGAGCCGAGAGCCATACCCACTTGTCTAAGCAGACAAGGCCAAGCACAGAACACACTCGGAAAGCATCGTACGTGAGGGGCATCCCATCCAGGCCGGATGATCAACTGAGATGGGTCCTCATCGCCCGCTCACAAGTATAAATGATTATGGGTGGTGAAATCCCATACTCACAGACAAGTCGCCTCAACCATGTTATCGATTGAATCATAACCCTTACATAAACAGGCTCCAGCCCGGTCACTTAGTCGGGGTCTAGGGCGGGCTCGATCATACAACAAAGTGTGCCACGTGACAGAGTCACGAGAAATCGCATCGCGATGCCCCAAGCTGCGCACATCTAAGGGCCACTTGGTGTATAAAAGACCGCCAGCCCGATCACAACTAAGGTCTCGAAAACCCATACTAAGACATGCATGTTATAAACATACACGCAACACACATGCCTAGTATGAACATCATGTATCATCACATAACTCTACAAAGTGTATCTTTATTGACTTACACATAGAGCATACAAAGATCAAGTGTCTGTGATCATCATTACATCATACAACAGAAGAAAATTAGGTCTGAGTACAGAAAAGTTTAACAAAGGGCTTAGAGAAGCCTTGTAAACATACATGACCTTCCACGAGGGACCAGACTGCTGTCTGGAACTATACTACCAAGGTCAACGTCAAGCTTCACAAAGGCGAATCCATCGGGGTCCGGGTTCTCATCTAAAACATAGAATAAGCAAACGTGAGTACAAAGTCGTACTCAGCAAGACTTACATCAGAACTACACTACTCATGCTCAAGTTTCAAGGTAAAGGAGGTGGGGTTCAACATGCAGAAGTGCCAGCTTTGACTTGGCTAGTCCTGTACTACGAGTACCAGACTTGAGGTAAGAAGCGTACACGAGTCCACTACCAAGTCTCCAAACAATACACCACTATGGTTACTTCCTCGACTTCCCCACGAGGAAGCACACCATAGCACTCACGCTTATCTTGTGAGTTTTATAAGTATCCATTCAAGTTGTCTATGATCAAGTAGAGGTCTCCAAGTAGTCCATAACTGCGGACACGGCTATTCGAATAGTTTATTAACCTTGTAGGGGTGTACATCTTCACACGTGTGTCATCACTTATCGCCTCATTCTTGTCACCCTTCAAGCGGGTGTCGGACGTGGATGAAACCACGGCACTACCCTCACATCACCTTCTCTAATCCAGGAGTCGACTACCTGAGTTTGTCACCGCTCGAGAGTCCGGCCGGTTCCACGAAACGGACTCAGATAATGCAAGGGACCGAGACGCCACCTTTGAAAGATGGTTTCACTGCCTCACAGGTCCACCCACATATCTATGGTTAGGTCAAATGGAAAGCCCGAATCTAGTGTGACTCCTGGACCGGATCGGGTACGTAAAGAGGCCAAACGGGGCTCCCATAAAACCCTACATGTAGTCATACTCTTTGTCTTGGATCACAAAACAGGAACTCGGGGCTTAGGGCAGTGTTCAACGAGACAACCCACTGTGTACTCCTACACAGCCTCTCATCGTTCACCTTTGTTTAGGGTGGATTCACCAACACGTTATCATCAGCATCACTGTGTTCATTCCATCCCGACTCACAATCATAACATCCTCATTGTATCACTAAGCAGCAAAAAGCAGTAACAGTTGCAGGGGCCACATGCTCATCATTCAACTCCTAAATCTGCTAGGATTGTGGTTTGCTTAATACGGTGACAAAATGATAGGTCATGCATCATAATGGGTTCAACTATGCGAAAGAACGTGTCTCGGTGATCTCCTAAACATGCATAAGCGAGACTGAGAGGGAAGTAGGATTTTATAGACATGATCAATGGGGTTTGCTTGCCTTGCTGACGATACACGGGTCTTAACGATGGTCTTCTCCTTCGGGGGCGATCACCGTCTCGGAACGTCTGTCATCGGAGGCAATCATCAACAAGGGGGGACAACTTCGGAAGTAAAATGCACATACACATGATATAGTTGTCCATGATCAATAGGGTACTGGTTTGTGGCAAATTCAATTTAATTGAAGTGTATTGCAATGGATTTGCAAATTCAAACTTCAAATTTGAATTCAAATTAAGTCATATACACATTTGCTTCTGTTCACCCATTTTAAAATGGTCAAACATAAAAACAAGTTGCATATTCTTGATCCTTGCATTTTTCTGATAATTTGTCATATATTATTTGTCCAATTTAGAGTTAAAATGAATTTTCTATGAATTTCCAAAGTTTAGCTATTTTTCTGCAATTTCTGGATTTTCTTTAATTCTTTTAAAATTCTGGAAAAAGGTTTATTTCATCATGCTGATGCAAGCATGACATCAGCAGGGGCTGACATGTGGGGTCAGGGTGTCATAGGCTCTGGGAGTTAACCCCTGTTAGTTTAACTAATAGAGGGGGTTAGTTTAGTGGTAGGGCCCACTGTCAGTGGGGGTTAGGGGTGATTAGTGGGATTAGTGGCTAGGGGTTAGGCCCTAATGGCCTGGGTCCCCGCCGGTGACTGGAAGCTCGCCGGAGCTCGTCGGGTTTGGCCTAGAGGGCACGGGGGAGGAAGAGAAGAGTACTGGGGCGTAGCCCACAGCCTCGTGCATCCGTTCAAGCCCTCTGGGGTTCAAGGAGGTGCACTGGAGCTTGCCCCCGACGGCAATGGCGGCGGCCGCTCATTGGTGGAGACGAAGACGGCGAACCCGTGCGCGAGAAGGGCCGGGGATAGGAGGGTTATGCTCACCGGAGCGCGAGGAAAACGATGGTGTCCACGGCGGGGTCGAGGAAGCACCGCAGGTGGCGAATTTTACGGTGGGGATCCACGGCGGCCGGGGCAAATTGGGCATGATGGCATCGCTTGCTGTGCCTCCGAGCTCTCGATCTTCTCCGCCTTGGTGAAGTCGTCTGCAGCGAACACGCTGGACACGAAGCCTTGGATCAGCGGCGACGATGGCTACGAGTTGAGCACGGCGGCGCTCCGGTAGCTCTCGGGTGCACGCGAGAGAGACGATGCAGAGGCGTGGGGAGGGACCGCGAGTGGAGGGGAAAATGAGAGGAGGGTCTGGGCGTCTCCGTGGCGAGACGAGGGGCAAGGGGGGCTTCTGGAGTGGCCTCGGTGGCGTGCACGGCGGTGAGCGCGCCACCGAGCTGCTTCGGCGCTCTGAGGAAGACGACACGCTAGGGGGTGGGCTGGGCCGAGAGAACTTAAGTTGGGCCGGGTGGCCAGAGGGGTTTGGCCAGCCAAGGTTTTTTCCTTTTTCTCTATTTGTGCTCTCTGTTTTCTATTTTCTTTGATTTGTTTTGCTCCAATAAATAGCAGAGCATTTTTATTAAATACCCAATTAATTATATAAATCTTAGGTGGCCAGTAGCAAGCCACTTATGACTTTTGGGCATTTTTGAAATTCAAAACATTTGAATTTCAAATCAAATAGGGGTCAAATTTAATTTCCAGGGCACATTTTGAATTTTTTAAGATTCCATGGGCATGGGAATGAACCCAAACCACTTTTGAAATGACCACCATCATTTATAGGAATTTTCCAAATATTCAAAAGATTTTTGGAAAAAGATTTTTATCTGTCCATTTGAATTAATTTCTCAGGGATTTCTTTTCCCCATTTTTGAATTTCATTTGAAATTTTCACATGATGCAAAGTGACCACCTAACCCTAGCACATACCCTAGTTGGGGTTCTGACATTTATGATCCGCCATTCACAAAAATTAGACCCCAATTTATGTAAGCAATAATCAGGAAAAAAAGGCTAACTGCATCTCTAGTAACTTCCGTTACTTCTGATGGTCATGGCTATGATCAATTTGATAAAATATGCAGGCCATATGATTACTACCAAAAATATGTACACAAACTTGTGATCTTCCTTATGCAAAAATCATAATGGATGTGCACAAATAAGAATACATATTATTTTGGTTAGATCATAACTTCATTTTCCGCATAGGTTGGTGCATCTGCAACAAGAAAAAGAAAGCCTTCTGATCCATCCCTGAAGTAAGAAAGCTAATTACCATAGAGACGTAGAACGAGAAGCAACCAAACAAGTCAAAGAAAAAACCTTGCTACTTCAGTTTTATCGGTTTTACAATTCGAAATACGGTTTCCCCACATAAAAGCAGATCCAGACAACCGAGCCAACCGTCTAAAAGGCGTATGTATGTAATTCAGAGTTGGACCAAGTCTCAAAAAGAATGATGACTAAGTAATAATCAAAAATAAGGATTCTTAGCATGGTTCTATTTTGGAGACGTACCTGTTAGCCTGCAAGACCTCTCTCACACACCAAAATAACATGGCCTTCTGCAGAAGAAAAGGATCTAAGAATGGCCCATAAAACCAAGCGATGTACATCCGAGAGGAAGGTAGCAAACCTGAATCACACCATGTCATTTGCTAGAAACCGGTGGATTGAACAACACCTACAGGAAGAACCTGAGAATGTACCAACCAAATCACATACATGCCGTGTATAAATAGCTAAACATGAATTCTCTGCACTCACTATAGCCACCTGTATAGATGATACGTCCAAAATGCATCACTATTTTATATAGTAATTCTTTCTAATTCATTGATATATTTCAAGATATGATGCTATTCTTATGTTGTTTTGGCTTAATTTACACATTTTAAACTTTCCGATGCCGAAGCAGCAGACACAGGATTCAGCGGTAAAAAGTGGACGTTGAGTTGCTGAAGGAGAAGACCTCCAAATTACCTGAAAATCGACGGAGGGTATTTTCCAGAAGGATGATGAAGACACACAAAAGAGGGGCCCGAGGGGGGCCACGGGGTGCCCAGGCGGCCACCTGGCGCGGCCCCCACCCTGGCCGTGCGGGGAGGGCGCCTGGACCCCTGGGGCCACTCCCGTCTCCCCCCCCCCCTTTGGCCTATATATCACACATCATCCAAAAACCCTAAAAGGATAGGAGTTTAGCGAGTTCCGCCGCCGCTCCGTGGCGGAAACCAACAGAGGAGAAAAGACATCTCCGGCGAGCAGATTCCGCCGGGGAGAACACCTCTCGGAAGGGGAGATCGTCGCCATCGTCATCACCATCATCACGGGCATCATCGAGATCATCATCAACATCATCCCCAACATCAGACCATCTTCACCTTCATCCAATATCACCCCACAAGTTCAACTTGTGTTGTAATCCGTACTATCTATCCTCTCTACTCTATCGGTGTTGATTACTACCGTGTGATGAATGCTATTGAGTTTTGTTGGAGAAATATCATTGTGTCCAAAAAATTTATCATCTATTTATCTCCTCTGATCATGATCTCTTTTATGTCTTCTGAGTAGTTACTTTAGTTCTTGAGGACATGGGAGAAGTCTAGTTGTTAGTAGTCATATGATGTTGAAGTAATATGTGTTGTTTGATATTTAAGTTGTGTTGTTATTTTCCTAGTGGTGTTGTGTGAGTCGAACACTCAACACTTCGCCTTATTAAGGACCTAGGGGAATGCATTGTGTATAAAGAATGCTTACAGTGGGTTGCCGGAGTGACAGAAACCTAAACCCCAGTTCGCACGCTTTTGCACAAGGGAACAATGGATCATCGATCGTATTGCTATGGTTAGGCTTTTGCCTTAATTACTATCTTGTATTTGCAGATGCTTGCAAGGTGTTTAATCATAAGAGTCCACTTATCTTAGTCTAGAGGGTGTACTAGCATAGATCCACCCACTCAACACTTATCAACACGACACATAGTACCGATACGGAATATGGCGAAAGCACGTGACTATTTCTCCCGTGTGTCCTCAAGAACGCTTTAGCCTCCACAAGTTCAGTTGCTAGGCCTCTCCTTTGTTCAAAAGGATTGGGCCACTTGTTACTCCTCAGTGCCATTTACTTTGCTCGCTTTTACCTTTTTGTTGCATATATCGAAAACCCCTAAAAAATTATCTTTTAATTCATGCAGTTATTTCTTTACCAAAGTCACTTACCAATACCTTCTGCTCCTCGTTGGGTTCGACACTATTATTTATCAAAAATGGTACAAACGATCCCATACAGTTGAGGGTCATCAAGTACTGTTTTCTGGCGCCGTTGCCGGGGAACGTGGCGCTATTAGTAAGTGAAGCTGGTAAGGAAGTTTTTATATTTTTGTTTTTTGTTTTGTTGTCGCTGCTCTTTGTCCTATGGACACCTCTACTCTTGGATCGTTGTTTATGGGGAAACGCCCCACAACTGTAGTGGTCACTCCTACCCCTACTGAAATTGTGCCTTACAAAATACCATCTGGTATTATCAATATGTCTTAGCTAATCGTTATGCAGGAGATAGACATCCAGGTGAAGACTTGCTATATTTATCACAACTATGTTCATTATTTAAGCTTGCAGGTGTGTCACTGGAGTTCATCATGAAGAAATTATTTTCCATATCACTTATAGACAAAGCTTCAGAAGTGTATAAGCTCCTCGATAACTCACACCTACTTAATTGGGAAGAGCTTATGTCTCTCTTTTATACAAAGTTTTACCCTCTTCATGAAATTCATCGAGACAGGAATTACATCTATAACTTTTGGTCTCGTGAAGGAGAGAGCATCGCTCAAGCTTGGGGGAGACTTAAATCCCTAATGTTCAAATGTCCTATCGATGAACTCCCCAAAGATATTATAATTACAAAATTTTATGCCAGGCTTTCTCGTCAGGATAAAGAGATGTTGGATGCCTCCTCTAGCGGGGTATTCCAAACAAGAAGCGTTGAAGAAAGGTGGGATCTCATCGAGAGGATCCAGAAGAATATTGAAGACTGGGAAATTGATAAAGTTATTGAACCCCCTATAAATTATGGGCATGATTACACTGAGAGCTATGTGAAAACTGATTATTTTAATATCTTTTGTTCTAAGATTGGTCTTGATTCCCACCTTATGATTGATTTTTGTAAGAACTTTACCTCTCACATTGACTCTTCTAAGAAGGCTAAGGATCAGTATCAAAAACCCTTTAAAGAGTTACCTGTTGATATTCATGTTGCTGACCCTATTCTGCCTGCAGTCCTTTATGAAAAGCCCCCTTTCCCCACAAGGATAAAGGAGCACTCTTTTGTGACAGACGTAATAAATAAAAGTGGGAGAAGAACTGACGAACCTGAGGACCCGATCAAGGTCGATCCTCAAGTTGCGATGCTTAAATATTTAGTTACCAATGATGTTTCAGATTCCAAGATAAATTTTTGCGTTGTTTCAACTAACATTATCACAGCCAAGAATAAGAGCCCAATTTCAGGTACACCAGTTGTATCTGTCAAAATAGGATATCACAACTATTACGGGCATTGCGATCTGGGGTCCAGTGCTAGCGCTATTCCTTATTCACTCTATCAGGAGATCATGGGTGAGATTTCACCCTGTGAACTTGTAAGGCCCGATATGCGGTACTGTTCCAGATCTAGATGTTTCCATCTAGATCCGTGGACGAAGCACATATCGGTCCCACCGCGACATATGACACTGTCATATGCCCCGGATTTCCAACATGATATCACAACATTACAGCTACATGGATGCAACATCTCATACAATCGGTTAACAACTGCCTTAAATACATTACATCAGCGAAAGATACATGTCTGAGTACAGACTACAATCAAATGCCTACTGGCAAAGATAAAACACACCATTCCCGTAACCACACGGGTCCAGGCTCTCTGGTGGGATCCGCCTAACTAGTCGTGGTCGAGTCTCCATGTGAAACGTCGATCACCATACCTGTTGCCGATCAAGAACCCTGAAAAGAGTTTGGGAGTAGTATCATCAGTATAGAAGTACTCAACATCCAACTGTAGTGGTCAACTGACCCAGCAAGGAATCCATCACTCATCATTCTAGGATAACTAGTAGTTCACGGTAAGGATGGGGTAAGTGGTGAGGTTGCAGCCGCACTAGCAATATATGAGGTGGCTAATGATCTATTTAGAGTAAGATGAGAACCAAGCAGTCGATGAGGAACCGCCTCGGACTAGTCTGTTATCAGCTACTTACGCAAACATAACGCCTATCCTATCCTTGTCCTCCCCTTCACATCCCGACGAAGAAGAAGCATTCAAGGCACACACACGTTGATCAAGTTAGTAAGATTATCTCAGTTGTTGTTGTCTATGAACAAGGAGTAGGTCTCAAGTCGTCCATAACCGTGGACACGGCTTATCGAAAAGATTTAACCCTGCAGGGGTGTACCAACTGCCCATTACAAGGCTCCGCACGCACGTCCATCTCTATCAGTTTCTACCCGTCATAGGCAACCATTTTATGATTTAGTTCTGAGAGATCCGAAACGACAGGTCCCTCTAGCTAACAACGAACAAATTCGGGTGGCTCTCGGTGAGTCGACATCCAGTTCAGGAGCCGACCGCTCTCTCGATCTGTTCTCTACCGTATGCCTCGGGTTTGGATTGCCGGTAAATTCTCACATGAGGCCGGGTCCTCAGCCGGACAGGTTGGACCAACAAGGAAACCATGTCCCCCCCTGGCCTAGGTTGTTTTAAAGAATATCTGCTAGGAGCTACCTGTGACATCCTGGCTTAATAGGAATGATAGACTACTCATATCAACAAGGTGCACCTTCTTTTCCGTGAGCCCAGATCCAAAGAACTCCAAAGTTAAGCGTGCTTGGCTTGGAGCGATTTGAGGATGGGTGACCGACCGGGAAGTTGTTCCCGGGTGCACACGAGTGAGGACAAAGTGCGCAGGAAAGACTAGTGTTGGTCTGTGGGGACAGTCTAGATCCGGCCAGGCGTACGCCGGGAACCGGTGGGTGTGGCCGGGGCATTACAAATGGTATCAGATCCGACCCTTGCGGTTATACGGGCGTGTGTGGGTCAGTGCGCAAACATGTGGGACATGTGTCGGCACTGGACGCACAGATGTGTGCCAAGAGGGAACGTTCCTGTGGGCCGATGAGGACATCGGTTCCTTTGAGTGGGGGTGTATGTGACATCCTGGCTTAATAGGAACGATAGACTACTCATATCAACAAGGTGCACCTTCTTTTCCGGGAGCCCAGATCCAAAGAACTCCAAAGTTAAGCGTGCTTGGCTTGGAGCGATTTGAGGATGGGTGACCGGCCGGGAAGTTGTTCCCGGGTGCGCACGAGTGAGGACAAAGTGCGCAGGAAATGCTAGTGTTGGTCTGTGGGGACAGTCTAGATCCCGCCAGGTGTACGCCAGGAACCGGTGGGTGTGGCCGGGGCGTTACACTACCCGACAGACATATATGCATGGTTTTCAACTGGTAAATCATCTTGGGCCACCACTAGAAATGTTTGAAGCTAGGTAGGTAAGAAAAGGGGACCCCATAACATCCCACACGCGGTTAGGCACGCTCCCCAAGACACAATACCCGGAACTCGGATCCTAGGTGACTCGAATGGAACAAAGCATCGGGGAGGGATAGCCTAGACCTTCCATCCTGCGTCGAATATAGTCAACATTATAATGATCATAGCATCCAAAACAATAAAATAATGTGATAGCCCAAACCAAGGAGTAACAGGGTAACATCGTAGCATCCTAAGCATGCTTACTAAGCAGGGGCTAAGCAACGAGCGATAGTAACATAGCAGTACATGGTTTGCTGGGAAGGGACATGGCTGTATCGATTTAAGAGAGGTTGTAAACATGTGGTAGGATCAAACATCGAACCTAACCTAGACTAGCATGCAACCCGCTGGTTATAATAGAATGGATCAGAAGTAATGTATAGTCCTTGCCTGTTGATAAGTCGGCTTCCGAAGGTGTAGGCGATCGCGAGCTCGCACCGTCTCTGAGAGTAACCGCGGGAGCACACAGGAAGGAAACACTGGAAAGCAATCAACGGACATGCAACTATTACTACGAAGCAACCACAAACAAACAACATCAAGAAGGCAACACGAGACAACGCACTACGGTATCGCATCTATCGTTGAGAGCGGTTACTAACAGGTTAAGTGGAGTACTCATCACACACGACGATACCGCATGTTTACAAGGGTTCAAGTTCTTTAGTTACACAAGATAATCAAAGGTTCTTAACATGGCATCTCACCCAAGCAAGTCATATCACACAATCATGACAAAAGGTGAAGCATAAGTAAACTATCTAAGCTATTCAGTTTAAGTGGGGCAAACTCCTAAACATGCTTATCACTATTTACCCCACGAAAATTATAATGTTTGGTACTGTTTTGCCCTAAACAATTTTTTTTATTAGCAAGCAAGAGCAACATAAACACAATCTACATGCAATTCTAGTCAAGTTACATGTAAGAAACATTTTAATCAGAGCAACGATTAAAAAGTTATTAAATAAACAGTTTACAGTGACATGTGATGTAATTATCAGGTAAACAACATGTAAACAAAGTCAAACATGGAAAAAGAGCATATTTTATTAATCTACACGAAATTCTAGGCAACTTTCATGTTTAACGCGTCGCGATCCGAGCTACGAGCTAAAAGATACGGGCATCGCAAAACGGTAACACAATCTGCCAAATTAATAATCTAGAAAAGGAAAAAAAACTCTAATGGGCCGAATCTAACTCCACCAGGCCTAACAGGGGCGGGCGCTAGTTAACTAAACTGCGCTTAGGGCACAACATAGCACAGCAGGTTAATGGGCCGAGCCCAACAGAAACTAGAAATTAAAAAGAAAAACGGGGCGCCTCACCAGTGGGCCGAGCCCAACTAGCGGGGTGGGCGCGGTTTATCCAGATCTCGCCTGGGGCGAGAGGTGCCACGGGCCGGGGTTCGCTGGGGCGCTCCTGGGCTGGGGAAGCAGGGCTGGCCCAACTCGCGACGGGGTCTGGTGCTGATACGTCCAAAACGTATCTATAATTTCTGCTTGCTCCATGCATGTTTTGTGTGATATTGCTATGATCTAGATACACTTTCATACACTTTTGATCATATTTGGACTAACCTATTAACTCAGTGCACCCCAGTGCCAGTTCCTGTTTTCTGCTGTTTTTCTATTTCAGTTTTCCCCCATATAAAAAGTGCCAGAAAAATTCCGGGAAAAATAAAGGAAAAATCAGCATACAGGAAGCTTCGAGAAAAGCCCGGGAGGGGCCAGAGGGGAGCCAGGGGGCCCAGGCGGCCACCCGACGCGGCCCCACCCCTGGCCGCGCCAGGGGGGCGCCTGGGCCCCTAGTCCACCTCTGGTTGTCCCCCTTCGCCTATTTATTCTCCGTCACGGGGAAACTCCGAAAGAGGAACCCTATTCTGCAAACTCGCCTCTATTCCGCCGCCGCCGCGCTTCCGAAGATCGGGAGCACCAGAAGACCTCTTCCCGGCACCCTGCCGGAGGGAGGATTGACCACCGGGAGTCTCCTCTCCACCATGGATGCTCCCCGGATGTCTCGTGAGTAGTTTTCCTTGGACCATGGGTCCGTGATCAGTAGCTATGTGATGTTCTCCTCCCCTCTTTGATCTTCATTGTTTAGACCTCGTGAGCTGCCCTACATGATCGAGGCACCTTTTTAATATTTCTGTTGTTGCTATGCTGAGTTTGGAGGGATCTGATGGATTATGAGATTATGTTCAGATTGTGATAGAGTAATATATTTGGTTTTTATCTCTTATATTTTTGTTCCTAAGTAATTCTTGCATGTTCTCCGTTGTTGTTTATTACTTTGGCCAAGTAGTAGGTAGTGACTCCAAGAGGGAACGTTGTGCTAGATTGTGGGTTCATGCCCCCCGATGACACGCTTGAGTGACAGAAACATGAGTCTAGGGGATGTGTTGTTGCCACAAGGGGGAAAACAACGGTGCTTGTAACCGCGGTTACAAGGATTGTTTACTTTACGCAGAGTTCTTTTTAATGCAGTTGTCTGTTGCTTTGGGTTTACACTTTGGGTGGGGCTCGCAGCTTAATACCAGCGAGATGTTCTGGATAGATATCTCAAGGTGGATGATTAGTAGTAGATGCAGATGGATTTCGGTCTACTTATCCTTGCGTACTGCCCGTGCTTTTGAGCATCTTCCTTTCTTTTGTAGCATAGTTAGCATTGCGGTGCGTTCTTAATCCTTTCAATTGCCCTTCTGTAATTTGTTTACGTCGCATAGCATTTTTATCGTCTTTTGGGAGAGAGACATCACTAGTGAACATCACGTATCCCGGTCCATATCCTCATTACTGTTTCCAAGCTTTATTTACTTTACTGCTTTTAATTGCTATCATTATCCCCTGCGTTTTATCCTTTGTAAACAACAAGACCGGAGAGATTGACAACCTCTCTGCACTTCGTTGGGAACAAAGTTATCTGTGTCTGTGTGCAGGTCCGCGTCAGTTGCGCCGTTGACACCTACTTATCATCTCTGAAGTCCTACTGGAGACAAACCTTGGTATCTTCACCGAGGGAAAACTGCTGCTGCACTACATCTCAAACCTTCCACTTGGGGTAACCAACGAAGGGCGAGAAGCCGTCTAGCAAAGTATTTCTGGCGCCGTTGCCGGGGACTCCAAGTGCTAAGATAGGGGAGTTGCACACTACCCTTTACCTTTGTTTTTTAGTCTTGTTAGTTTATCTTTCTGTTTTTATCTTTCTGTCCTTTATCAAAATTTACAAAAAAAATATTTATCTTGCTAGTTGTCATTATGTCTGGCCCTTTTGCCTTTGTTGAGACAGAGGTTCTCACCTTTAAACAAAAAGGTGGAGAAAGTTTAAAAGATGCTTGGTATAGAATCAATGATTCTCAAAAAAGAGCCACCAAGAAGCAATCCACTACTATCCTGCTTAGAAATTTTTATGTCAGGATTACTCCTTGGAATAGGTTCATATTAGATACTGCTATCAATGGGAATTTTCTAGAAGCCCCGACTTGGGAGTCTCTTAATGTTATTGAAAATCTTGTTGGGAATCTCCCTATTGCTAGCATGCAAGAAGATATAACTCTGTCTCACATTATGAAGAAACTCGAAAAGATAGAGTTAGAAATACCAAGTATAACTAGGTTAAATGAGTTGGATCGCAAGATTCAAGGGAATTTGAATAGGCTTGATAGCTCCATGCTTAAAATTATTAAAACTTTGGAGGTCATCAAATCCCGTGATACAGATCTTTCTAGGATAGATAAGATTGAGGAAATCATTAATACTCTAGGAACTAATTTTTCCTCAATCAAACCAAAAAAGGTAGAGACTTCGGCAAGAAGGGAACCTAAGTTCATCTATGTCCCTAAGGTTCCCCGACCTAAAAATAAGCCACCTATTGCCAAAGAAGTTGAAACCGTGAAAAGTTTGGAAGAAATACCTCTCTTTGATAATTTTATAAATGAATCTTCCATTGATTTCCTGCCTTTTGGTTTTCTCCCTACAAGTATCTTCATTAGGCATTTATTTAAAAGACCTCTTAAGACTAGTTGTACAATTGAAGAGCTTTTTGATGATCTTGATAATGATTCGATTGATACAACTTGATCTTTTGCATTATGCCTAGCTAATGGCTTTAAAGAAGCGCTTTCGGGAGGCAGACCACAACGAATTTAGGTGTTTTCTTTTTTCTTTTGTTGTGTCTTGATGATTGTTACTTCTGTAGCAACATCATTGTCTCTTTATTTTTCAGCTTTGTGCCAAGTTATAGCCTCTTACGGCAAGGGAAGTAAAAGTTGTGACATGCTGTCCAGAAAACAGATTTTGTCCTCGTGACCAGAAAAATTCCAGAAAAATCCTAGTTCATCTTTTTGAGATGAAACTTTTACGCAGTATGCTCTATACAATTACAAAACTTCCGTATGTTATGAGTTTTCTATTTGAGTTGCAGAAGTGCCCCTAAAAAATTCTTTCCTATCTGCTATTCTGTTTTTCACAGATTCTGCCACGTTTTGTCTCTCCTAACTTTTGCAAACCTTAAGCTTGCATTTTCTTTGCAAAAACTTTTTGGCTCTCTTGACAAACAGTAGCTCTTCAAGAATATCTTTATATATAGTGGGAAAAATTATTTATTAAGGGTACTAACCTCTCTAATCAACTTATGATGAGTTATGTATGAAGGGAGTTTTCAAGTGTGCGATAGAAAATGATGAAAGAAGATCCAGGAGTGTCAAGCGCTCAAGCTTGGGGATGCCCCCATGCATCCCCAATAAATATTCAAGGAGACTCAAGCGTCTAAGCTTGGGGATGCCCCCGTGCATCCCCTTCTCCATCAACAATCATCAGTTCGTCCTTCGTCTCATTATATTTTTATCACTTCTAGCGTTATGTGCTATGCTTGGAGCGTCTCGCTCTTAGGTTTTGTTTTTAGTTTTCTTTAGCTTTGCTTGCTGTTCATAACAAGTTAGATCCCTTCTTACTTTGTGTGGGAGAGAAACACGCTCCACTTTCAAAATCTAGAACACATCATAGGATTTTTCCTGCTTATCTTTTTGCTGTTGTGTGGTCTTTATCTTTTCATAGCTACTGCCATGTTTAGTTTTAGTCTTAGTTTGTCTTTAGCAAGAGCCTTGGGTTTTATTTAGTTTGTTGCTGGAACTCTTTTTAGTTTTCATGTTTATCTTGTTAAAGAGAGTTGGTTGTTGCACTGAGTTGTGTCTTGTCTTAAAGTAGGTAGTTGAGGTTGCTATTTAATTCTAGTAGTAACTTGCAATAGTTTTGAGGTATTGTTGTGAGTAATGTTTGAACTTTTGGTGTCAAGAGATCTTGCCTATTAGTGATAGGTGTCGTATTTTGGGCAATCCGTGTTTATTTTCAAAGCCTACAAAACTAGTTGAGAACTCTAGCTACTAGATAGATCACTACTCTTCTGAGGAGTCGAATATCAGAGAACACTCACGTACCATGAGTCGAGGATGCGCAAGGATAACCAAACCCCCATACACTCCTCCTCGGGGTACTTGTCTCTTTGTGAACCTCCTTATTAGATTGAGAGTTACCGATAATAAGTGCATGAGTTCTTCGGACTAATGTAAGTATTGAAAGTTGACACTTCCACCTTCCCATATGTTGCTACCCTCTCCCGTGCCGCGCATTGCCTTCTTCTCACTCCGAGAGTTGGTGTCCACCTTCGCTGGTACTTCCAAACCCTTGGCATGATACGCTCTGTCATCATAAACCTCCTTATATCTTTCCTCAAAACAGCCACCATACCTACCTATCAAGGCATTTCCATAGCCTTTCCGAGTTATATTGCCATGCAACTTCCACCTCTTCATGACTTGATCTTCATGTCATACATGTTCCTGCTACACTGGCAGCGACATACATTGCATACATCATGATAGTTACATCTTCTTTATGTTTTGAGTACCTTGTAAAGTGTGAAAGAACTCCTTTACCTTCTTGTAAAATAGAGTGTTGCCCTTAAGTGAGGAAAAGATCCAAAAGTGGACACATTAAAAGATCCCAAAGAGGACAAATGAGAGTTAAATAGAAAGAGCCATTGAGGCCACAAAAAAAATACAAAAAATAGAAAAAAAGAGAAAAAGAAATAAAAAGAGAGAAAGGGGAAACACTACTATCCTTTTGAGAGATCCACGCTAGTAATCCCTTTATATCCTTGTACTCCATAGAGATGTTCATTATGCATATAGCTATGTGGGGACCTTCACACTATAGAACTTGGCTTGTATATTCCAAGGATGAGCCTCCTCAAACGAGCTCTAGGTCTTCATGAGCGAGCAAGTTAGATGCACCCCCACTAGTTTCATTGGAGAGCTTCCTAGCTCTTATGTGCATCCGTTGCATGGCAATCCCTACTCCTCACATCATATCTATCATTTGGCAGCTCTTGCCTATGATTGTCCTCATTGATGTGAGCCTTTCTCATCCTTTTTGTCTTCCTCCTCCGCACTTCTCTCTTTTCCATCCTAAGTGTCAACTCTCGTGCTTACGCTCATCCATTGCATGAGTGCTCAAAGTATCGAAAAGGAGCGGATCAAATTGACTTGTACCTGGCTAGTGGTCTGGGGATGAGTCAAGATAAGATTCCAAAGAAGACCAAGTGTGAAACTTTAGTAGATTGAGTTTTCAACACAAAAATTACTTTTTTCTCGTATTCCCTATCCCCCTTCTTGCACGCAAACACCATTTAGAGACATTCGAGTCACGGACAACGAGAGCTCTTGCACCTTTTGTTCTTTTGTTACTTGTTTCAATGCTAATATAGACTCTTGCATGTTATGACTTGAATTGAATCTCTAACCTTGATTGCTTTACTTTTCAAAGTTCTTATATGGTTGCTAGCATGTCACCACAGAAATTATGCTGTTATCATTTACCTACTCGAGGACGAGCAGGAATTAAGCTTGGGGATGTTGATACGTCCAAAATGTATCTATAATTTATGCTTGCTCCATGCATGTTTTGTGTGATATTGCTATGATCTAGATACACATTCATACACTTTTAATCATATTTGGACTAACCTATTAACTCAGTGCACCCCAGTGTCAGTTCCTGTTTTCCTTTGTTTTTCTATTTCAGTTTTCCCCCATATAAAAAGTGCCAGAAAAATTCCGGGAAAAATACAGGAAAAATCAGCGCACATGAAGCTTCGATAAATGCTCGGGAGGGGACAGAGGGGAGCCAGGGGCCCAGGCGGCCACCCGGCGCGGCCCCAGCCCTGGCCGCGCCAGGGAAGCGCCTGGGCCCCTGGTCCACCTCTTGCTGCCCCCCTTCGCTTATTTATTCTCCATCACGGGGAAACTCCAAAAGAGGAACCCTATTCTGCAAACTCGCCTCTGTTCCGCCGCCGCCGTGCTTCCGAAGATTGGGAGCACCAGAAGACCTCTTCCCGGCACCCTGCCGGAGGGAGGATTGACCTCCGGGAGTCTCCTCTCCACCATGGATGCTCCCCGGATGTCTCATGAGTAGTTTTCCTTGGACCATGGGTCCGTGATCAGTAGCTATGTGATGTTCTCCTCCCCTCTTTGATCTTCATTGTTTAGACCTCGTGAGCTTCCCTACATGATCGGGGCACCTTTGTAATATTTCTGCTGTTGCTATGCTGAGTTTGGAGGGATCTGATGGATTATGAGATTATGTTCAGATTGTGATAGAGTAATATATTTGGTTTTTATCTCTTATATTTTTGTTCCTAACTAATTCTTGCATGTTCTCCGTTGCTTTTTATTACTTGGTCAAGTAGTAGGTAGTGACTCCAAGAGGGAACGTTGTGCTAGATTGTGGGTTCATGCCCCCCTATGACACGCTTGAGTGACAGAAACATGAGTCTAGGGGATGTGTTGTTGCCACAAGGGGGGAAAACGGTGCTTGTAACCGAGGTTACAAGGATTGTTTACTTTACGCAGAGTTCTTTTTAATGCAGTTGTCTGTTGCTTTGGGTTTACACTTTGGGTGGGGCTCACAACTTAATACCAGCGAGATGTTCTGGATAGATATCTCAAGGTGGATGATTAGTAGTAGATGCAGATGGATTTCGGTCTACTTATCTTGGCGTACTGCCCGTGCTTTTGAGCCTCTTCCTTTCTTTTGTAGCATAGTTAGCATTGCGGTGCGTTCTTAATCCTGTCAATTGCCCTTCTGTAATTTGTTTACCTCGCATAGCAGTTTTATCGTCTTTTGGGAGAGAGACATCACTAGTGAACATCACGTATCCCGGTCCATATCCTCATTATTGTTTCCAAGCTTTATTTACTTTACTGCTTTTACTTGCTATCATTATCCCTTGCGTTTTACCCTTTGTAAAGAACAAGACCGGAGAGATTGACAACCTCTCTGAACTTCGTGGGAACAAAGTTATCTGTGTCTGTGTGCAGGTCCGCGTCAGTTGCGCCGTTGACACCTACTTATCATCTCTGAAGTCCTACTGGAGACAAACCTTGGTATCTTCACCGAGGGAAAATTGCTGCTGCACTACATCTCAAACCTTCCACTTGGGGTAACCAACGAAGGGCGAGAAGCCGTCTAGCGGATGCCGGATGGATCGGGAGGCGGGTGGGCCGCTGGGGCGTGGGCGGCCCACAATGGCACAGCGAGCGGGACGAGCGCCTACGTCGTGCTCCTCCTGAGCGGATCGAGCAGGGCCGTGGCGGTGCCGACCGGAGTTCCGGCGAGCGAGCAGGAGGGTCCGAGGCTGCGCGAGCAGGTCAGGGCCGACGGGGAGGCGCGGAGGAGGCCGGGGTGCAGGATCCGGGCGACGGCGGTGTCTCAGGGAGTGGGGTGCGGCGGCCCGAGCTCGGAGCTCGGCCGGCCATGGCGTGGTGGAAGTGGCTCCTTCATGGAGAAGAAGAGGTGAGGGAGGAAAGAAGAGAAGAGGAGGAGGCGCGGCGCAAGGTAGGCGGCCTGCGGTGGGGTGCGATGGCGGTGTGCCCATCGGCGACGCGGCGGCTAGGCACGGCACACGGGAGGAGACGGCTTGGGCAGGAGGAGGCTCCACGGGCGGCTGGGGAAGTCTGGTGGTGTGGCGAAGCGTGAGCCGTCCGATCCAGATCGAACGAACCAGATCATATCAATCGAATCTGGAGTGAGGGTTGGCCGGACACAAAAACTGAGGTGGGGTGGTGGTGGCTAGAGGTAGGTGGAGGGTTAGGGTTGCTCCAAATGGCAAGGGGTTGCCTTCCTTTTATAGCATATGCTTGGGAAAGGCTAAAATGGGCCACAAAATGGGCTGGTTAGAGGGTATTTTGGGCCTAGTTTTGGCTGGGCTAGGGTTAATAGATAATAGGGAAATATCTCGTTGGTCTGTTGGCTGCCCGCATGACGTTTTATAAATATACCCCTGGATTTACATCGGCTACTATGTCTGGCACATCCGAACGTTCACGTACCCGACGAAGTCGGAATCACGCGAAATTCAAAACACTGCCTTGCTGCACTAGACTGATGTCGTCTACAATGTTTAACGCCAAAAGAGAACGTCGAACACCTCCCGATAAAATAACTCATTTAAATATAAATGGGGGTTTCCGCACCGTTGGCGATGGCTGGACTTGTGCCGGAAGTTGCGACGGTGCTCGGGTGAACCCGGTGTCGCAAAGGTCGTGTGCCATGGGAAAAAGGTTCGGTCTCGCATGCCGGTACGAGAAATAGGGGGGAATTATTCACCGATTAATAATTCGGCGAAGCAAACACTGCAAACAATACAGGCAATCACCACAGCAACGCAACAAACAAATTTTTTAATTAGGGTGAAAATCCCGGGCTGTTACAATACAACACCACTAACAAGGGATCTCGTCCCGAGATCCAGGACGATCCAGGGGAGGGGAGGGGAGAGAAAAGAGAGATGACGATCTTCAACAACACCAACAAGAGACTCTGCTCCATGTTGAACGACGAACCTCCGTCGAGAAAACTTTCCACAGAGAGATGGCGACGTCGAAGAACGGAACCATCGGGAGATCAAAAGGAAGAACGATATTCCAAAGCAACGATCAAGGGAAGCATTCTCACTATGATCGTGAGGGTACTAGGCAAAAGGAATGAAGTCAATGGACGACCAAGATGTTATTCGGAGTGGAGAAGCTAAAGGTACTACAGGAATTCCCAAACCTGAGATCGGAATCGAGACAATACGCTGCAAGCAAGGCATTGTAACGGTTCTGAAACTCCACTCACGAGTGATCCTAAAGTTTGAAAGGGGATAAGGCGAGAGTAAAACACTTACGACACTTGTCCTGACCAGAGCAAGGGTAAGGAGTAAAAAGATTCCTACTCTCCGATAACTAACTTAATAACTACAAAATAGTTTTTGTCTAGACTCGACTCCGATCAGAAAAGGGATCCTACGACCGGTAAGGCTCTGATACCAAGTTGTAGGCCCGATATGCGGTACTGTTCCAGATCTAGATGTTTCCAACCAGATCCGGGGACGAAGCACATATCGGTCCCACCGCGAATAATGACACTGTCATATGCCCCGGATTTCCAACATGATATCACAACATTACAACTACATGGATACAACATCTCATACAATCGGCATACAAATGCCTTAAATACATTACATCAGCGGAAGATACATGTCTGAGTACATACAATCAAATGCCTAGAGGAAAAGAGAAAAAGACATCACTCCCATAACCACACGGGTCCAGGCCCTCCGTCGGGATCCGCCTAACTAGTCGTCGTCGAGTCTCCGCGTGAAACGTCGATCACTATACCTGTTGTTGATCAAGAACCCTGAATAGAGTTTGAGGATAGTAGCATGAGTACATAAGTACTCAGCATCACACTGTAGTGGTCAACTGACCCAGCAAGGACTCCATCACTCGTCATTCTAGGATAACTAGTAGTTCACGGTAAGGATGGGGTAAGTGGTGAGGTTGCAGCCGCACTAGCAATATATGAGGTGTCTAACGATCTATTTAGAGTAAGATGAGAACCAAGCAGTCGATGAGGAATCGCATCCAACAAGTCTGCTATCATCTACTTACGCAAACATAACACCTATCCTATCCTTGTCCTCCCCTTCGCATCCCGACGAAGAAGAAGTAGTCAAGGCACACACACATTGATCAAGTTATTAAGATTATCTCAGTTGTTGTTGTACATGAACAAGGAGTAGATCTCAAGTCGTCCATAACCGTGGACACGGCTTCTCGAAAAGATTTAACCTTGCAGGGGTATACCAACTGCCCATTACAAGGCTCCGCACGCACGACCATCTCTCTCAGTTTCTACCCATCATAGGCAACCATGTTATGATTTAGTTCCGAGAGATCCGAAGCGACAGGTCCCTATAGCTAACAACGAACAAATCTGGGTGGCCCCCGGTGAGTCGACATTCAGTTCAGGAGCCGGCCGCTCTCTCGATCTGGTCTCTACCGTATGCCTCGGGTTTGGATTGCCGGTAAATTCTCACATGAGGCCGGGTCCTCAGCCGGACAGGTTGGACCAACAAGGAAACCATGTCCCCCCTGGCCCAGGTTGTTTTAAACAATATCTGCCAGGAGCTACCCGTCAAACATATATGCATGGTTTTCAAATGGTAAATCAGCTTGGGCCACCACTACAAATGTTTGAATCTAGGTAGGTAAGAAAAGAGGACCCCATAAAATCCCACACGCGGTTAGGCACGCTCGCCAAGAGACACAATACCCGGAACTCGGGTCCTAGGTGACTTGAATGGAACAAAGCATCGGGGCGGGATAGCCTAGACCTTCCATCCTTCGTCGAATATAGTCAACATTATAATGATCATAGCATCCAAAACAATATAATAATTTGATAGCCCAAACCAAGGAGTAACAGGGTAACATCGTAGAATCCTAAGCATGCATACTAAGCAGGGGCTGAGCAACGAGCGATAGTAACATAGCAGTACAAGGTTTGCTGGGAAGGGACATGGCTGTATCGATTTAAGAGAGGCTGTAAACATGTGGTAGGATCAAACATCGAACCTAACCTATACTAGCATGCAAAGCGCTGGTTATAATAGAATGGATCATAAGTATAGTATTGTCCTTGCATGTTGATAAGTCGGGTTCCGAAGGTGTAGGCGATCGCGAGCTCGCACCGTCTCCGAGAGTAACCGCGGGGGCACACAGGAAGGAAACACTGGAAAGAAATCAATGGGCATGCAACTGTTACTACGAAGCAACCACCAACAAACAACATCAAGAAGGCAACACGAGACAACGCACTACGGTATCGCATCTATCGTTGAGAGCGGTTACTAACAGGTTAAGTTGAGTACTCGTCACACATGACGATACCGCACGTTTACAAGGGTTCAAGTTGTTTAGTTACACAAGATGAGCAAAGGTTGTTAACATGTCATCTCACCCAAGCATGGCATATCACACAATCATGACAAAAGGTGAAGCATAAGTAAACTATCTAAGCTATTCAGTTTAAGTGGGGCAAACTCCTAAACATGCTTATCACTATTTACCCCACGGAAATTATAACGTTTGGTACTGTTTTGCCAGAAACAATATTTTTTTATTAGCAAGCAAGAGCAGCATAAACACAATCTACATGCAATTCTAGTCAAGTTACATGTAAGAAACATTTTAATCAGAGCAACGCTTAAAAAGTTATTAAATAAACAGTTTACAGTGGCATGTCATGTAATTATAAGGTAAACAACATGTAAACAAAGTCAAACATGGAAAAAGAGCACATTTTATTAATCTACAAGAAATTCTAAGCAACTTTCATGTTTAACTCGTCACGATCCGAGCTACGAGCTAAAAGATACGCGCATCGCAAAACGGTAACAGAATCTGCCAAATTAATAATCTAGAAAAGGAAAAAAAACTCTAACGGGCCGAATCTAACTCCACCAGGCCTAACAGGGGCGAGCACTAGTTAACTAAACAGAGCTTAGGGTGCAACATAGCACAGCAGGTTAATGGGCCAAGCCCAACAAAAACTGTAAATTAAAAAGAAAAACGGGGCGCCTCATCGGTGGGCCGAGCCCAACTAGCGGGGTGGGCGTGGTTTATCTAGATCTAGCCTGGGGCGAGAGGTTCCACGGGCCGGGGTTCGCTGGGGCGCTCCTGGGCTGGGGAAGGTGGGTCGGCCCAACTGGCGACGGGGTATGGTGCCGGCTGGATCGGGAGGCGGCTGGGCCGCTGGGGCGTGGGCGGCCCACGGTGGCACAGCGAGCGGGGCGAGCACCTGCATCGTGCTCCTCCTGAGCGGATCGAGCAGGGCCCTGGCGGCACCGATCGGAGTTCCAGCGAGCGAGCAGGCGGGTCCGGGGCTGCGCGAGCAGGTCAGGGCCGACGGGGAGGCGCGGAGGAGGCCGAGGTGCCGGATCCGGGCAACGGCGGTGGCTCGGGCAGTGGGGCGCGGCGGCCCGAGCTCGGAGATCGGCTGGCCATGGCGTGGTGGCAGCGGCTCATGCATGGAGAAGAAGAGGTGAGGGAGGAAAGAAGAGAAGAGGAGGAGGCGCGGCGCGAGGGAGGCGACCTGCGGCGGGGTGCGATGGCGGCGTCCCCATCGGCGACGCGGCGGCCAGCCACGGCACACGAGAGGAGACGGCTCGGGCAGGAGGAGGCTCCACGGGCGGCTGGGGAAGTCTGGTGATGTGGCGAAGCGTGAGCCATCTGATCCAGATCGAACGAACCAGATCAGATCGATCGAATCTGGCGTGAGAGTTGGCTGGACACAAAAACTGAGGTGGGTGGCGGCGGCTAGAGGTAGGTGGATGGTTAGGGTAGGCTAGGGTTGCTCCAAATGGCAAGGGGTTGCCTTCCTTTTATAGAAGATGCTTGGGAAAGGCTAAAATGGGCCACAAAATGGGCTGGTTAGAGGGTATTTTGGGCCTAGTTTTGGGTGGGCTAGGGTTAATAGATAAGAGGGAAATATCTCGTTGGTCGGTTGGCTTCCCGCATGACATTTTATAAATATACCCCTGGATTTACACCGGCTACTATGCCTGGCACATTCTAACGTTCACCTACCCGACGAAGTCGGAATCACGCGAAATTCAAAACACCGCCTTGCTGCACTAGACTGATGTTGTCTACAATGTTTAAATCCAAAAGAGAATGTCGAACACCTCTCGATAAAATAACCCATTTAAATATAAATGGGGGTTTTCGCACCGTTGGCGATGGCTGGACTTGTGCCGGAAGTTGCGACAGTGCTCGGATGAACCCGATGTCACAAAGGTCGTGTGCCATGGGAAAAAGGTTCGGTCTCGCATGCCGGTATGAGAAATAGGGGGGAATATTCACCGATTACTAATTCGGCGAAGCAAACACTGCAAACAATATAGGCAATCACCACAGGAACGCAACGAACAAATTTTTTAATTAGGGTGAAAATCCCGGGCTGTTACAGAACTTGAAGAGATCGATGCTACTATTTATCTAGCAAACAAAGAAACTATCTCTCCCATTGGAATTGTGAGAGATGTTGAAGTCCTATGTGGAAAGGTAAAGTATCCTACCGACTTTCTCGTACTTGGTTCAGTGCAAGATAGTTTTTTCCCTATTATCTTTGGTAGACCTTTCCTCAAAACTTGTGGTGCTATTATAGATTGTAAAAAAGGTAAAGTTTCTGTTGAATTCAATGGTGAGCCATATGAATTTAACTTTCTAAATTTTCCAAGCAACCTCGTGGTACTGATTTACTTAGTGATGATAAAATTATTGAAAATATGGCTTCTATTGCTATGCCTCCTAATGATCCTTTGCAGCAATATATGGAAGACCACGATAATGATATGCATATGCATGAAAGAAATGAGTTAGACGAAATATTTGCAAGACAAGCTGCTATCCTGAAGCACAACCTTCCAGTTGAGCCTTTAGGAATCCTAACACAACCAAAAGAAGACCCGATGTTTGACCTCAAACCACTGCCTGATACGCTCAAGTATGCCTATTTAGATGAAAAGAAAATATGTCATGTTATTATCAATGCTAACCTTTCAGGATTTGAAGAAGAGCGATTATTGGAGACACATCGCAGACACCGTGGTGCCTTGGGCTATACCCTTGATGACCTTAAGGGGATTAGTCCATCGATTTGCGAACACACTATCAATCTCGAGCCCGATGCTAAGCCAGTTGTTGATCATCAACGACGGCTGAACCCAAGGATGAAAGACGTGGTTAGGATGGAAATTCTCAAGCTTCTAGCCGCAGGTATCATCTATCCTATAGCTGATAGTAGGTGGGTAAGTCCAGTTCATTGTGTTCCTAAGAAGGGAGGTATGACTGTTGTTCCTAATGATAAAAATGAACTAATACCTCAAAGAGTTGTTATTGGATATAGAATGTGTATTGATTACAGGAAGTTGAACAAGGCAACTAGGAAGGACCACTACCCGCTGCACTTTATTGATCAGATGCTAGAGAGGTTGTCTAAAAACACCCACTTTTGCTATCTTGGTGGGTACTCTGGCTTCTCTCAAATTCATGTCAACACTTCCGATCAAGAGAAGACCACTTTCACGTGTCCCTACGGTACTTATGCTTACAGGTGTATGCCTTTTGGTTTATGCAATGCGCCTGCTACTTTTCAGAGATGTATGTCTGCTATTTTTCATGGTTTCTGTGAGGAGATTGTGGAAGTCTTCATGGACGATTTCTCTGTCTATGGAACTTCCTTTGACCACTGTCTCCACAATCTTAATAAAGTTTTGCAGAGATGCGAGGATACAAACTTAGTTCTAAACTGGGGAAAATGCCACTTCATGGTTAACGAAGGGATTGTGCTTGGTCACAAGATTTCCGAGAGGGGAATTGAAGTGGACAAGGCGAAGATTGAAGCTATTGAAAGAATGCCCTATCCAAGGGACATTAAAGGTATTCGTAGTTTTCTCGGTCATGCTCGTTTCTATAGAAGATTTATTAAAGAATTTTCTAAGACTTTGAGACCCCTCACTAATCTTCTCCAGAAGGATGTTCCTTTTGTATTCGATGAAGATTGTAAGGAGGCTTTCGAAGTTCTTCAGAAAGCTTTGATAACCGCTCCTATAGTACAACCACCTGACTGGAAATTGCCCTTTGAAATTATGTGTGATGCTAGTGATTTTGTTGTTGGAGCTGTTTTAGGACAAAGAGTTGATAAGAAATTGAATGTTATACATTATGCTAGAAAAACCCTTGATAGTGCTCAAAAGAATTATGCTACTACTGAGAAGGAATTCTTAGCAGTAGTGTTTGCTTGTGATAAATTCAGGCCTTATACTGTTGATTCTAAAGTCATTATTCATACTGACCATGCTGCTATTAAGTACCTTATGGCGAAGAAGGATGCCAAACCAAGACTCATCAGGTGGGTACTCCTTCTTCAAGAATTTGATTTACAGATTGTTGATAGAAAAGGAGCAGACAATCCGGTGGCGGACAATCTTTCAAGGATGGAAGATATACCGTATGACCCCATCCCAGTCAACGACAGTTTTCCCGACGAACAACTTGCCATTGTAAAAGTGCAATCTCTTTCCGATTCTTGGTTTGCAGATTATGCTAATTTTATCGTTGTAAAGTATTTGGCTCCAGGTTTAACATTTCAGCAAAGGAAGAAGTCCTTTCATGATTTGAGGCACTACTTTTGGGATGACCCTCATCTTTTCAAAGAAGGTCCAGACGGGATCGTGAGAAGATGCATACCGGAACATGAGCAGAAGGACATTCTCAAGCAATGCCACGATAGTCCCTATGGAGGACATCACGCCGGTGAGAGGACCGCACATAAGGTTCTCCAATCAGGGTTTTATTGGCCTGCTCTCTTTAAAGATGCTAGAAATTATGTCTTATCTTGTGATAAGTGTCAGAGAGTTGGTAATATTAGTAGGAGGAATGAGATGCCTATGAATTACTCACTAGTGATTGAGCCTTTTGATTGATGGGGTTTTGATTTTATGGGTCCTTTTCCTCCTTCACACAAGTACACTCACATTTTAGTAGCTGTCGATTATGTGACCAAGTGGGTTGAAGCAATCCCCACTGAGAGTGTTGATCACAAAACATCTTTGAAAATGCTCAAAGATGTAATTTTCCCTAGGTTTGGTGTACCTAGGTACCTTATGACTGATGGAGGATCACACTTCACACACGGAGCTTTTAGAAAAGATTTAGCCAAGTACGATGTCAATCATAGAATTGCCTCACCGTACCATCCTCAAACTAGTGGGCAAGTTGAGCTCACCAATAGAGAGATCAAGTTGATCTTGCAAAAGAAAGTTAACAGTTCTAGGAAGGACTGGTCAAAGAAGTTAGGAGATGCTTTGTGGGCATATAGAACTGCTTACAAAAACCCCATGGGCATGTCTCCGTATAAGATGGTCTATGGCAAGGCTTGCCATTTTCCATTAGAATTAGAACATAAAGCTTTCTGGGATGTTAGAGAGCCTAATGCTGACCCAAAGTTAGCTGGTGAAAAGCGTCTCATGAACTTGACTTCTTTAGATGAGTGGAGAAGTGAATCTTGCGAGAGTGCTAAAATGTTTAAGGAAAAGGTAAAGAAGTGGCATGATAGAAGGATTCTGAAACGTGAATTTAATGTTGGCGATAAAGTTTTATTGTTTAGATCCTGTTTCAGGTTTTCTCTAGGTAAACTACCTTCCAGATGGGAAGGACCATTTCATATTGAAGAAGTATACCGGTCTCGTGCAATCAAGATTAACAATTTTGATGGCACCAAACCTCAAGTTGTGAATGGGCAAAGACTCGAGCATTACATGGCGGGAGATCCCATCAACGTTGATGTAAATATAATACACACAACAACTCATGAAGAATATGTTGCAGCCCCGTTTCAGACACCAGCAGAAGCAGAATAAGAAAAGGTATGTATTACGGTAAGGAGACATCGCGAAACCGCCATAAAAGTTCCAGATTACGAGTTTTTGCAAAATATAGAAAATTCAGAGCCTAATTGGAGCCGGAGAGGAACTCCAGGGGGCCCAGGCGCCCCCGGCGCGGCCTACCCCCTGGCCGCGTCGGGTGGCCGCTTGGGCACCCCGGAGCCCGTCTCCGACTCGGCTTTGGATCGTTACTTTCCTTCTGTTGCAGAAATTTTTGCTATATATTTGCCCGGATAGTCCCGGCACCGTATCTCGCAATTTCGTGTGTTTTCTTCTCGAGTTGTTTCTTCCAGGAGATCTTTTAGCTAGACCTAGGTGCCATGGCTTCCCCAAGTTCCCCCAAGGAAAAGTTCGTCGTCAACGTCATCAACCCTTACCTCGCTCAGGTGAAGAACCATCCTTGAACCGTTCAGTTGGAGGAGGGTGTCCTTCATCAAGAAGACCTAAAGGAACCTGCCAAGGAGGGGAGCATCGAGGCCAGGCTAGAAGAGATGGAGCAAGAAGTCTTCAAGTACAAGAAGATGGTTGAGCGGGGTGTTGAAGCCAACTTCGACCTCATCAACGAGCTGAAGACGTTCTACAAGAAGGAAATGAGGGGGATATGGTCAAGCATCACCACGACAAAAGAAAGAATTGATGATCTCCAAGGGCAGATCTATGATCTACACAATCAGAACTGTGAGTATGAACTAAAGTTTATGCGCATAGGTTTAGGTGCTGCAAGAAGGATCTTGGAGACTGAAGCCTCTCATGGGACGGGAGAACCTCTACCATGGAAGCGCTTTGTCCATGACTACATCCACAACAACAACAACAAAACCAAGAATGAGTAGTAAATCTCCTTGGGTAATGGCATCCCCTTAGCTTGTTCCAAGCTTGGGGGAGGGCCCGGTATCTTTATCTTAGTCTTTTAGATTCAAGTAGAGTCGTATCATGTCTAGGGAAGTTATTATATGAAATAGGTGTTTGCATTGAGGTCTATCACTCCTTTTGTGGAGAGTTTGTATCCGTGAGTGTGGAGTTGTCTATGTTGGAATATTAACGAGAAGTCTATTGGTTCCTTCGCTGCACTCGGTATTCTCTTCATGCAATCGGCCTTATATGATGATTCTTATGGGGAGTATTGACCTTATATCAGGTATGGCTTTGAAAACTTTATATAATTTTGGCAAGCATAGCTTTGGTCTTGACAACATGCATGTTTTATCAAGTAGCGACATAGCCAAAACCTTTATGTTATTATGCTTGAAGTGTTATGTTGACAAGGAAGACAACTTGATGTGTTATGCTTACCTTAATGTTTATGCTTTATATGTTTTGCATCTAAATTAGCATCAATTGTCTGTTCTCTCAAAGCCTTTGCTAGCCAAACTCTTTGCCTAGCAGATTTCTGCTTGTGCATCCATACCCTGAAACCAATATCTTCCATATGAGTCCACCATACCTTCCTACTCGTGGTATTCCCCTACCACTCCTATAAGTATAAAATTTATGTGTTATCCTTAAATGTTCAAAATCTTCTGTTTTGTGCCTCTTGTTTAGCACATGAGGAAGTAGTAGGTAATTCATAATCTTCTTAAGTTGGACAAGTTTTACCCCGGGATTGCATGCCTAATCTGCAAACCCATGATACGAAGAGGAACTGGCATGAGTGCGCCCAGCTCGAAAGATAATACAACAAACAAACTATCCTTCACACTTGGTCTATGAGAAACCAGAAACTTTGGCAGTGATAAAAAAGGAGATTAAGGGGATGTGATCGTCCCCACTTGGGAGTCGTTCCTCGAAACTTGTCCATCTTGAGAAGTAATTGAGCTATCTATTAGCATTCGTGGACAAACTATGCACCTCCCAAAGTTTATTTTCATTCTGTTTGATTTAAGGATAGCACATGAGTTTTCCCTGCTTTCCTTTAACAAGGCCTTCCCTTTACTTTTGTGTTGAGTCAGTTGTCCCACTTCCTTCTTTTCCCAAAAGAGAACAAACACTTGATGCTGATGAGGATTCATTCATATAATGCTGCATTAAGTTTTTCCATGCCACATCATTGTTGACATTATCTTTTGATAAGTAAGTTGTTTGCAAAAGCTTTTGCCAATCAAACATCTTCCTTTGTGTTAGCATTTGCACTTCATGACTAATAACATGTTCTTTCAAAATCTTCAACATGTTTCATTAAAAAGTGAAAGAGCAAAAGTAAAAGTTATTAGTTGTCCTTTGACCAAGGATATGTTTGCCATAATTTGATGAGTTTCCTCAGCCCTACTTTTGATTATAATTGTTATTACTTTCTCATAAGGACTTTATGAGTTGAGGTTGTTGTTGAGGATGCCTGAGATTGATGGAGAAACCTTGATGCTTCTTGTCCGTATTCTATTAATCAACACTTCACTCCCTAAACTTGTGGATAGGTTTACCGAGCTCAGTATTAGCTTGGGGACAAGCGAGGTCTAAGCTTGGGGTAGTTGATACGTCAAAAATGCATCACTATTTTATATAGTAATTATTTCTTATTCATTGATACATTTGATGATATGATGCTATTCTTATGTTGTTTTGGCTTAATTTACACAGTTTGCAACTTTCTGATGCCGAAGCAGCAGACGCAGGATTCAGCGGTAAAAAGTGGGCGCTGAGTTGCTGAATTAGAAGACCTCCAAATTACCTGAAAATCGACGGAGGGTATTTTCCAGAAGGATGATGAAGACACGCAAAAGAGGGGCCAGAGGGGGCCATAGGGTGCCCAGGCGGCCACCTGGCGAGGCCCCCACCCTGGCCGTGCGGGGAGGGCGCCTGGACCCCTGGGGACACTCCCGGCTCCCCCCCCTTTGGCCTATATATCACACATCGTCCAAAAGCCCTACAAAGATAGGAGTTTCGTGAGTTCCGCCGCTGCTCCATGGCGGAAACCAACAAAGGAGAAAAGACATCTCCGGCGGGCAGATTCCGTCGGGGACAACACCTCCCGGAAGGGGAGATCGTCGCTATCGTCATCACCATCGTCACGGGCATCATCGATATCATCATCAACATCAGCACCATCTTCACCTTCATCCAATCTCACCTCACAAGCACAACTTGTGTTGTAATCCGTACTATCTATCCTCTCTACTCTACCGGTGTTGATTACTACCGTGTGATGAATGTTATTGAGTTTTGTTGGAGAAATATCATTGTGTCCAGATTGTTTATCATCTATTTATCCGCTCTGATCATGATCTCTTTTATGTCTTGTGAGTAGTTACTTTAGTTCTTGAGGACATGGGAGAAGTCTAGTTGTTAGTAATCATATGATGTTGAAGTAATATGTGTTGTTTGATATTTAAGTTCTTTTGTTATTTTCCTAGTGGTATTGTGTGAGTCAAACACTCAACACTTCGCCTTATTAAGGACCTAGGGGAATGCATTGTGTATAAAGAATGCTTACGGTGGGTTGCCGGAGTGACAGAAACCTAAACCCCAGTTCACACGCTTTTGCACAAGGGAACAATGGATCATCGATCGTATTGCTATGGTTAGGCTTTTGCCTTAATTACTATCTTGTATTTGCGGATGCTTGCAAGGTGTCTAATCATAAGAGTGCACTTATATTAGTCTAGAGGGTGTATTAGCATAGATCCACCCACTCAACACTTATCAACACGCCACATAGTACTGATACAGAATATGGCGAAAGCACGTGACTATTTCTCCCGTGTGTCCCCAAGAACGCTTTAGCCTACATAAGTTCAGTTGCTAGGCCTCTCCTTTGCTCGAAAAGATTGGGCCACTTGTTACTCCTCAGTGCCTTTTACTTTGCTCTCTTTTACCTTTTTGTTGCTTATATCGAAAACCCCTAAAAAGTTATCTTTCAGTTCCTGCAGCTATTTCTTTACCAGAGTCACTTACCAATACCTTCTGCTCCTCATTGGGTTCGACACTCTTATTTATCGAAAATGCTACAAACGATCCCCTACAGTTGAGGGTCATCAATAGACAAAACGATAGGAATATTAGCATCAACTCGTCTTTTTTGTTGGATTGTAGCATGTCGTCATAAGCAACAATACTAAATTTAAGAAGGAGAAATGAACCATTTTTCTTGTTGGATAAACTACAGGTTTGTTTAGATTTGCATCGGATTATTGCCTCGAGATTATCATTTTCTAACTACCATGAGGTGTAATTATTTTCTTCCGTATAAGAATAGAGAAATATATATTATGATGAGAAGATACCAATACTACCAACAGCTCAAAGCAGTGAGGTGTGATTATTTAACAGGGAGAAACTTCTGCTTGATAGCTATATATATATATGAGTTAGCATCACTGGCAGAACATCGATGATAGAGCATTGTCGGTTCATAATTTACATGGCATAGAAATAGACACCGAAGGTAGCAAGCAGAAAGGAGGCTAGACTAACGAGTGTATTTACAACGCAGGTAAGACGGTCCGTAGACATCCTTAAGAGTGAACTGCTTCAACAAAGATGTTTCGATACATGAAAACAGAGAAGCAGAGGATGTTCAAAAGGTTGCGTAGACAGTCACATGAAGACAGATACGGTAAACAATTCTTCACTACCCTAGGACCCCCATAACACCGATCTAGAGATCTCGGGATGCTATCCTCTAACTCTACCCTGCCCTAGGGTTTCTGCATGAGAGATAGAAAAGATTCACACTCTTTTATAATTTATCAGATTTGCACACATGTGTTTAGGAAAAACATAAATAAAAAAGTTACAAATACATCAAGTGGTTGGTCAAATTTGTTGGGCGACCGTGTAGCCGCACACTTAAGAAGCTAGATACCCAGTGAAAGCTGCTGAATCCATTCAATCCGTCGGCTGCAACACACTGAACATTACATAGGTGGAACATGGGATACTATTTGATTGTTGTATTCTCTTGTCATGCCTATTGATTTCCTTCTTTAATCTGGGTAGTAATACATGGTACTGTGCAGTTTAATAGATTGATTAGTTGTAAGTTCGATCATCATACCTTCGTATAAGGAAATATATGTTTTAATGTACATCATTGATTCTATTAAAAGGGGGTATACTGAAGAAGTCAAGCATGAAAAGAACAGTGCTCCTAGGCAGACAGCAATAACTTTCATAAAGATTAATCTAACCAAATACCACCGGCCAATTTTCGTAGCTTGGGAGTAAGAATCAGCAGACATGATCACATCCTAGGCAAAAAAAATAACATACATGATCACATCCTAGGCAAAAAGTAAACTTAAAAACAAAAACTAAAGATCTAAATAGCATTGAACCAACCTGAATAAACAACAGGAATATGAACATGACCACACTATAAAGCAGATAAGTCGGGCAACAAGAATAAATAGTTGCAAAGTACATCTCACCGTGAAGAAGGATGGAACCAACAACAACCTATGAAACCAAATTGGCTAGTGAGGACATATAACCAAGTGGGGAACACTTAGGATCAGTAGGAGGTAGTCTTTTTAAAAGAAACAATGCAAATGTATGAGTTGAATGAAACCACGGATTTTGGAGCAAAGGTCACTTTGTGTAATAATACAAGAAGGCTCAAATTAACGATTTAATAAATCATGCAGAGAAGCTACTCATCCCTTAATGCAAACAACATTTACTATCCTACTAATTGGGTCCACACCTACTGTGGAAACAAAAGAAATCTAGCATACTAAAGAAACAGAAAATACAGACCTATGGTGAAGGAGTCCGATGGTTGGAGCTTGACAAGCTGCAGTGCGCCGGAACCGGTCGGGTTCTCTGAAGCTTGGTGCGGCCCTGAGCTTGCTGAGCCGCAAGCGAGTACCTTGACATACCTCGATGAATCTCGGCGGACCGTGGTTCTGTCGCCATGGCACTGGCGCTCCGCTGGCCACTGGGTTGCGGTCGCCGGCGCGGATGTAATTGGGTGGTGCGGCGGCCGATTGTAACGCCCCGGGAGTCACGCAACAGTAATGACTTTTGGTTAATGCCAAGTTACCTTGATTGCATGTGATGATCACCCTTGATCATATCTCATTCAAATTCCAACCCAATTGAAATTTCAAAATAAAAGTGAAAAGTAAAGTTGCACCAAAATTCTTGGGAAAATAATCAGAAACTTGCTAATAATCATTTGACCATGTTGTGGTTGCAACCAACATTTATTAGAGTATTTAACTATTTTAAATAAATGATAACAGTAGAAAAGTAGCACCAAAAAGCCTTTTTAAAATAATCAACATTATGAAAATGGTTTTAATTGGTGCTCAAACTTTTTTTTGCAGTGATATAAAATGCAACACTAATTATGGTACAAATGGCACATTTTTATAAAACAAATTGTTAGCCTAATAAAACAAAGAACAAAAAGAAAAGAAGAAGAAAACTATCCTACGCGCAGGCAACTTCCCACTCCCCTCACCCCCACTGGGCCCATCTCTCTCACCTCCGGCCCAGCCCACCCCCACCCCTTTGTCCCCCACCTCGCGCTACAGGGGAAGGCCGAGGCCATGGCGTGGCGGCCATCCAGCCGCCATGGCCACGCCCTGTCGCCGTGGCGACCATCCCTGCCCCCACCCTGCGTATAAGGACCACCCCGAGCCCTGGAACCCTAGTCGTGCCCCCGGTTCACTCCCCTTGGCCCCCTTGCTCGATCTCGTAACACCAAGCACCCGTCGTCGCTGCCGCTCGCCATTGGCGTGGCCAACGGCCACCTCGAGCCGTGTCGGCGTGTCTGGGGGCCTCCCAGAGGTCTTCCACTTCTCCCCACGCTCTCAATCGATGTTGGAAGCCACCGCATGCTCGCCATCGAGCTTCTCCCGACCACCGGCAGTCGCAGACGCCACCGTCGATTGTGACGTCGCCGCCGCGCTCCGGCATCCCCGGGCCCCCTGGCCTACCCTGCTGCTCGATGTGAGCTCCTCCTTCGTCCTCCCCTTACCCCATTGTCGATCCGTGCACGTAGGTCACCATCCCGTCTCGTCCGTGCTCGTCGTGCTCTGCGTCGCACATGTCCGCGTCCAGCGCGCCCTGCCTCCCCTCGGTCGTGTCCCAGTTCGCGAATTGGCCGCGCGCCCCGTGCCTCGCCACCGCCCGTTCAGCGCTGCCCCCCCCCCCCAGCCATCGGCCGATGTTCTGGCCGCATCGTGCGTGCGCGCCCACGCCTTGCCCCGCGCCCCACACCTGACCTCGGCGCCCATCGCCTTCCCCCCACCCCGTCGTGGACATCTCGCCGGCCGGCCTCGTCGCGCCGCCGTGGGCCAGCGTTGCCACGGCCAGGGTCGGTTTGATTAGGGGTGCTAACCCCATGTTAAACGGTTGAGATTAACCCCCCTAGCCAATGACATGTGGCCCCCACCCGCTAAATAGATGCTTAAAAACTAATTAAAACCTGTTAATAAAAGTGTCTATGACACCTAGGCCCCACCCACAGTTTAGTTTGTTAGAATGTTTCATTATTATTTGGTTTATGACATGTGGGCCCTCCTGTTAATTAACTGGTTAAATTAGACCTGTCTCAATGACACCTGGGCCCCACCTGTCAGTAAAATAAATAAAATGCACTTAATTTATTATTAGAGCATGGCATGTAGGCCCCACTGGATTAATTAGATTTAATTAAACCATTTTTATAAATACTGTGTACGACATGTGGGACCCACTGGTCAGTAGGTCCCACCAGTCAGTTTGACCAAGTCAAAATACTATTCTGGATAATGTTTGATTTATTAAATAAAAAAATTCTAGAATTATTTATAAAATGATTAAATATTAAAAATTCAATATCTTTTAAACCGTTGCTCTGGTAGAAAAACTTTATACATGAAAGTTGCTCAGAAAAATTCCACGAATACAAATACGCTACCCGCATACCCACCGCACCCCTCTAACATACCAAACCCGAGACTCCCCCCCCTCCGGATCGTCTGACCGGTAATTAACCGGTACCGGTAAAACTTTCCGGATGGAATTGTTCTGAACATAAAAGTTGTTCGGAATACATCAGCGATCATGGTTACACTATCCACATGTCTTTTAGATGTCTCTAACACTACAGACATGGAACCTTCCCCCTCCGGGCCGTCTGTCGATAATCACCCGGAGCCGGTATTTCATCCTCGGATGAATTCCCGCTTCGAGCAACGTGCATTGCACTGCGTTAGAACACCGTTAACATTGCATCTATCATGCCATTCATCTGTTTTCTACGATTGCTTTGTATTTACTGTGCTTATTTCCCCCTTATTCTCCGGTAGACCCCGCTGCTACCGCCGACTACACTGCTGCTAGGTATGACTACTTCGTCGACGACCCTACCCCTACCGTCGAGCTTCCAGCCAAGCAGAGCCATTCTCTTCCTCAGATATCGCCTATCTTTTCCGTACATTTCTTGCACTAGGCATTACTTCTGCTGCTACGATTACAATCCTATTCAATTGCATAGCCTGTCTTTGTCGCCCCTTGATGTACCTTCCTTTATCCTATGTTGCCTATTATAATTATGCATTATTCAGTAGTGAGCCCTGCGCATTGTTAGCTAGGATTAGATAGCGGTCCGTGATCACTCTGGTGAGTGAACACGGGTGCGATATATTAACTGTAACAGGTACGGTACAATGCAGAAACCGCCTAAGGCCCCCTAGCTCGGCTCTGCCGAGCCACATCAAGTGGAGTTACCGAGGAGTAATCCTCGTACTCCACTCGTTGCTGACTCCGTATAGCCTCCCTAGGGACCTGAGCCCCGGTTGTCCTTAAGGTGAGAAGTCGGGCGACCCAACGGTGCCCGCGAGCGGTATTGCGTAGGGAACGACAGGGAGGTTACGACCGACGTTACTAGCGTGCTTGGCCCCTGCTCGTATCTCGCAAGAGTTACCAAACCAAGAAAGTTGAGCTCTACCAAGAGCACACGCGAGATAAGGTAAGGAGTCGGTTCACATTGTTGGTAACCGCAGAGACTTGGTGGGACGACAGGGCAGGCACCGATGTACTGGTGGTCCTGACTGTTGTCGTTGTCCGCGGGTCAGTTAAGTCGAGGCAACGATAACGGTTGTCACGCAGGTTAATTAAAATGCTAAATGGTTCGGTGGATGACTTGAGAGACACGTTGGTCTGTACGCACTACCTACACGTGGGATTACGGTGTGGGCCCTCCGCGTCGTAGTTCGTCCGAAAGCTCTTTAGACGTCAGCAGTACTGCGGCCTGATCGCCGGGAAGCGTTGTTGTCTTCTTTGCTGCAGCAGGTGTGTTTGGATTTGCTTTTGATTCACCGGCCAGACTCGCACCGTGCAGGAGCGTGCAAGGGTGAGGGACCTAGACCCCTTGGCGCATAGGATTTAGTCCGGCGGATGGCCTCTCTGCTGAGCCTAGGATGGGTTGCGCCGTGTCGGATAGCTTTGGTGGAGCGTTCCCTAACAAGGTTTCCGCCACCCTGGAGATCCGAGCGTGCAGGCTGAACAGTAGTGCACCCCTGCAGGGAGTTTAATCTATTCGAATAGCCGTGTCCACGGTAACAGGACGCTTTACACTGAAGCCGGATCTTATCACTACAAGCTACTACTATTAATCTGTTGGTTCCGGGTTTTCTTCCTCGCAGGGAAGTAGAGGAGGGGAACTCAGAGGCATATATTATTATTGATCATACAACTTATTATTATACAATGTTGCAGCAACTTCTGCTTCATTGTTACTTTATGCTTTATATGAACTGTTGGATGTTCTCTTCTTGTGCTGCAAGACACGTCGGAAGATGCTAGTCTTCGATAGGCCTAGCTTCTTATCCTTATTCTGATTTCTACCTTGCAGTCCACTATATACAGCCTCCCCTTTCCATTTGATACAAATGCATAAATGCTTAGTAGCGGACGTAAGACTCGCGGGTATACTAGATACTCACCCTTGCTTTTCTTTCCCCTTTTTGTTTTTCCTGATCGGCCGTTGCATTCGACGTTGGAGCCTTGGAGTCCAGGAGCAGGAGATCCTCGATGCCGACCACCGCAACGTGAAGATCCCCGATGCCTTCTACGACGTTGAGTTCCCCGTTGACCAGGAGTAGTTTGGAGGTTCCCAGGCAGGAGGCCTCGCCTTTTCGATCTATTGTTATTTGTGCTAGCCTTCTTAAGGCAACCTTGTATTCTTGTGTCTGTACTCAGATACTATTGCTTCCGCTAACTTTGTGCTCTCGAGCTGTTGTATTCGAGCCCTCATGGCCCCTGACTTGTATTAAACAACTTGTATTATTTTATTTGTAGGGTTGTGTTGTGATATCTTACCGTGAGTCCCTGATCTCGTTCGTGTACCTTGCGTGTATGATTACTGTACACGGCTTGATTTTGGGGGCGTCACAAGTTGGTATCAGAGCCAACTGCCTGTAGGACACCCCCTTCGAACTCCTTGGTCGAAGTCAAGTCTAGTCACTGCAAAACTACTTTACTAACAGTGTCGTGTGGCTTATCGGCCCACGTCGCAAACTGGGTGGTATTAGGATCTTTTTCTCCGCACCTTAACTCTGGGACTCTGCTCTCTCTTCTTTTCGGGATAAAGATTTTGCTAACTCTGACATTAGGTACTCGCGACTACTTCCTCCTGGAGAGCCCCTCATTACAGATGACCGCTTGCTTCACCAGAAGATGTCGAAGATACTCTCCGATAAATTCCCGAGACCATATGTGCCGATACCTTAACAATTCCCTCCCACCGTTAAGTCCGTATGAATAACCACATACATCTTTCGTTCATCCATTCAATCCCAGTTTCTCTTCTGTTCACAAGATGCATCCAAATACTTTTTGTTGTTTCGGGAATCCTTTGATCCTACTGCCTTGCAACTTCTTTTCACCCTGCGGATAATTCCTCATGTTTATCGAGGATCCGTTCATCCACACTGGTTCCTGTGATTCCCAAAATATTTTGAAATACTACTCGATCTCGCGACAATCCTCGGCAGCCTACTGCTTTGGAGATTCTTCTTATCTGCTTGCACTATGATTAATCTCGTTTGTCTTGTAGTCTTTGATGACCTCCCTTGGCATTACCATTCCGATCTGCTTTGGAGATGCACGCAATCATCAGTTGATCCCTATGAATCCATTCTTCTGGCTCAGACGTCATTCCGAACATGAGCCGGTTCTCGGTAAATCAAACCTTAATTGATTAACCGGCAAGCTTCTATTCAACTTATTCATGTTTGATCGATGTATCTGAGTCTGATACACCGATATGGAAGTCATAATTCCTTTGTACTTAAGCATCGAATTATTCCGATTCTTCTATCTCCAATGCTTTGGCATTCCTTCTTCTTATGGTTGAGTACCGATACTCTCACCAGACTCTCTGTACCCCCACCTGACCTTTTAGTGGATTACTACCTACCTTCCCCTTGTGCCCTAAGTCATTCATGAATTTTCCCGGATATCAGATGCCTCTGGCGAATGATATCATCTACTCGGTGTCGTTGGCCTTCTGCTTTCAAACTGGTATCCCTCTCTTATGATGATTGCTGCATGGGTTTAAAAATGCCCCGATGGTTAACCCTATGCTTCCCCTAATCTGATGAACCCAAATTTTATGCGGGTTATACTCTACTGGCCTTCTGTCAGATGAGCTTGCAACCCTACAACCTCCATGTGAGCAAGAAGTGAGTGAAATGTTATGCATTGAAGAAGTGGGAGTTGACCCTGAACCTTGTGTTCATGCCCATGGATACGATGTAGAACTTATCATGGAAGCTTCTCGTAAGATAAGTATCCCCCTTGGTATAAATTCTTCTACACCTATGATCCACCATTCTACCTTCGAGTATACCCCTAGTATCTCGAGGATATCATGCATTTGCATTGCATCTTATGAATTGTGATGAAACAATGCCTATCTCTGTCATAGCCATTTCATGGTTCTGGGTTGTCGTCAACCGAGAACACCGCTTACCTTTTGCTCCACCACCCCTTTTGTTTGGTGATGTTGCTATTCGATTACATTCTCTTGAAACCTCTCGACATAAAGTGTCGTGGTCGTCATCAGCATCTTGGCTTCTTCCAAGTGTTAATTGATTCCATGGTGAGAATTACCATCCTTGCCCCTCGATGATTTATGTTATCATCGACAACATCCTTTGACTCCCTGCCAATACAAACTTGGTCATGTATACCTTGCTCTGCTTTCCCTTGGGAAAGATATACACCCGATACTGGTGTATCATCACATTTTCCTTTCCATTGGTCCGTTTAACCTTTCTTTTAATATAAATTATCTGAGCAGTGATAATTCCCTGCTTATGTAACACTTCGGTGTACTACTTTGTCCGTACAACCTGTTACTACTGTTGATAACATTTCGGTCACCACCGATTGATGAGAACTTTGCGTATTGGTCCGCCTCGTCTTAACGAGCAGGAAAATGGTTCTCTTCGTCCCTCGCCCTTGGTTCCGATGTTTTTGCCGACATAGCTAACAAGTTGTTCTCTGACGTACCTTACAACTTGATCGCACTGTTTGTCACCACCCTTCTTATTCAATGTGGGCCCATAACCCACAGTTCCACATGATCGAAACCTGACTCTCTTGTACCTTTATGTTCTCGAGGTTATTCCTCTTGCCTGACCTCGTATGAAACTCACGAGTCCTCTACCTTGTGATATTCAGTCCAATACCAGACACATTGCTTATGCCTGATGTTCTGGACCCCTTTTCACCCTCCGTTATCATTGACGAATGATTGCATATCCGCTTGAAAACTTCTCATGGCTTCTTTTGTTTCTCTCGATGTATTCCCCTGAGTATACACTCGGAAGATACTTTGTACTCCATTACCTCGGACGTCCTCGGTTGATTAACCTTGTACCGATCAGACCCCATTAAGTTTTTCCTCCGAGCCTATCTATAAGTACGATGAAGTCCACGAAGGAAGAATGACAACTCATCGAGATGCACTGATGCAGAGAAATGAAGACACCAACGAGAAGGATTAACTTCTACGAGGAGGATAACAAGCCCCGAAGACTCGTTAGGATACGAAACCAAAGCTTTACCCCTTCCACTACCTTTTAATTCTCGGGACGAGAATTCTTTGTAGTGGGGGAGATTTGTAACGCCCCGGGTGTCACGCAACAGTAATCACTTTTGGTTAATGCCAAGTTACCTTGATTGCATGTGATGATCACCCTTGATCATATCTCATTCAAATTCCAACCCAATTGAAATTTCAAAATAAAAGTGAAAAGTAAAGTTGCACCAAAATTCTTCGGAAAATAATCAAAAACTTGCTAATAATCATTTGACCATGGTGTGGTTGCAAACAACATTTATTAGAGTATTTAACTATTTTAAATAAATGATAACAGTAGAAAAGTAGCACCAAAAAGCCCTTTTAAAATAATCAACATTATGCAAATGGTTTTAATTGGTGCTAAAACTATTTTTTTGCAGTGATATAAAATGCAACACTAATTATGGTACAAGCGGCAAATTTTTATAAAACAAATTGTTAGCCAAATAAAACGGAGAAAAAAAAGAAAAGAAAAGAAATCATAAGAAAAGAAGAAGAAAAACTATCCTACGCGCAGGCAACTTCCCACTCCCCTCTGTAAGGCCCGATATGCGGTACTGTTCCAGATCTAGGTGTTTCCACCCAGATCCGGGGACGAAGCACATATCGGTCCCACCGCGACATATGACAAAGCCATATGCCCCGGATTTCCAACATGATATCACAACATTACAGATACAAGGATACAACATCTCATACAATCGGCATACAACTGCCTCAAATACAATACAACAGCGGAAGATACATGTCTGAGTACAGACTACAATCAAATGCCTAGTGGCAAAGAGAAAAACATCGATCCCCATAACCACACGGGTCCAGGCCCTCCGTCGGGATCCGCCTAACTAGTCGTTGTCGAGTCTCCACGTGAAACGTCGATCACCGTACCTGTTGTCGATCAAGAACCCTGAAAAGAGTTTGGGGTAGTATCATGAGTACAGAAGTACTCAGCATCCAACTGTAGTGGTCATCTGACCCAGCAAGGACTTCATCACTCGTCATTCTAGGACAACTAGTAGTTTACGGTAAGGATGTGGTAAGTGGTGAGGTTGCTGCCGCACTAGCATTTATGAAGTGGCTAACGATCTAGAGAGTAAGATAAGAAGCCAAGCATTCGATGAGGAATCGCCTCCAACAAGTCTAGCTATCAACTACTTACGCAATCATAACACCTATCCTATCCTTGTCCTCCTCTTCGCATCCCGACGAAGAAGAAGCAGTCAAGGCACACACACGTTGATCAAGTTATAATAAGATTATCTCAGTTGTTGTTGTCTATGAACAAGGAGTAGGTCTCAAGTCATCCATAACCGTGGACACGGCTTCTCGAAAAGATTTAACCCTGCAGGGGTGTACCAACTTTCCATTACAAGGCTCCGCACGCAAGCCCAACTCTCTCAGTTGCTACCCATGATAGGCAACCATTTTATGATTTAGTCCCAAGAGATCCGGAACGACAGGTCCCTCTAACTAACAACGCACAAATCCGGGTGGCCCCCGGTGAGTCGACATCCAACTCAAAAGCCGGTCGTGCTCTCGAGTCGGCCTCTACCGTCTGGACGAGGTCGGGGTAACTAAACCAACACTGTGGATAGCCCTCGAGCTTCCAGGTTTGGACCAACAAAGGAACTATGTCTCCGCTGGCCCGAGTTGTTTGAAAATCCGCGAGGTCGACACTCGCACACACACGTTTTGCAAAAGGTAAAACCAGCTTGTGCAAATAACCTGGTCATTGAACCGGATCTCGTCAAATCCGTCAAGTGTATACAGTTCTATGATGATTTCGTACACAAGATTAAGCGCGATATCGCCAATGGGAGACCCTCACCCTTCACCCTTGATAGCAATGGTGCGGCGTTCTACCAGAACCGTTTAGTGGTTACTCACAGCAAGGGCAGGCATGAGAACCTGGATATGACCCCGAAGGTCATGAAAGCGGCTCACGATACCCCGTTGTCCATTCATCCTGGGAGCACCAAGATGTACCAAGACATTCGTCAGCAATTCTGGTGGCCTAACATGAAGCAAGACATTGCCCGATATGTTTCTGAATGTGACGTTTGTCGTCGCGTCAAGGGGGAACATCAAAAACCCTCTGGAAAACTACAACCACCTGAAATCCCTGTATGGAAGTGGGACAAAGTTCAGATGGACTTCGTCACCGGTTTTCCCCGATCACAGAAAGGTAACGATGCTATCTTTGTCGTCATCGACCGGTTCTCCAAAGTTGCTCACTTTATACCAGTCAAGGAGAAGATCACGGCGACTCAGTTAGCGGAATTATATATCGCCCAAATCGTGTCGCTCCACGGTATTCCGTTGGAGATCAGTTCAGATCGTGGCAGCCTTTTCACCTCCAGATATTGGCGGAGTTTCCAAGAAGCTCTGGGGACTACTCTGCACCTCAGCACCGCTTATCACCCCCAGTCACAGGGCCAAGTCGAACGCGTCAATCAAATACTTGAAGATATGCTTCGAGCTTGTGTCATCTCCTTCGGCAAGAAATGGGAGGAATCTCTTCCATTTGCTGAATTCTCGTACAACAATAGCTACCACGCTAGTCTGAAGATGGCACCCTATGAAGTTCTCTATGGACGTAAGTGTCGGACCCCTCTGAGTTGGTCAGAAACTGGGGAACGTGCACTCATTGGCCCGGATATTATTCAGCAGGCTGAAGACCAAGTTCACGTCATCCGTGAACATTTGAAGGCCGCTCAGTCTCGCCAGAAGAGCAACTATGACCGCAAACACCGTGAAATGGAGTATCAACCTGGTGAATACGCATACCTCCGCGTCACTCCCATGAGGGGCACTCATCGCTTCGGTATCAAGGGCAAGTTGGCTCCTCGCTACATTGGCCCGTTCCGTATCCTTTCCAGGAGTGGACCCGTGGCATACCGGTTGGAATTGCCGCCGAACCTCTCCCAGGTCCATGATGTCTTCCATGTGTCGCAACTCCATCGCTGCTTCAAGGATCCTATCCGCGAAGTGCAGCATGATATGATCGAGCTGCAACAAGACTTGACTTATCGAGAACATCCGAGCCGCATTCTCGATCAGTCTGAGCGTCGAACCCGCAACAAGACCGTCAAGTTCCTCAAGGTTCAGTGGTCGAATCATTCTGAAGATGAAGCCACTTGGGAACGCGAAGATCGCCTTCGCGATGAATACCCCGATCTTTTCCTCGCTACCACTTAAATTCTCGGGACGAGAATTCTTGTAGTGGGGGAGATTTGTAACACCCTCAGATGCTTATAACAGTAATCATCATCACTGTTGACTATCACTGTTTGTTAAGCACTGTTATCCCCTGTCCCTAATCAAACTTTGCTTCTGCTCCATCCAAACCATGCTGGTTGGTAATCAAAACACAAAGCCCAATGCATTTTGCTCATCAAGAAATCAAACCCTAGATGAAACAACCTCAAATGGAAAATAAAACAAAAGTGCTCAAATAAAGTTGTTCCAAAAATCATGGAACCATTTTTGTAAATTACCTAAAATCATTATAATCATGTTGGACCAACTTTGGTAATTTTTGGAGTTATAGAAAATTGTAAACAATTCAAACAGTAGGTTAAAACCCCTACTTTGGGCATTTAATATTTAAAAGAAAGACCTAATGAATTTATTTTGCTGCACAACTTTTTGTGGCACCTCAGTAATATATAAAACTAATTTACAAACACCAATTATATTTTTCAAAAATGCTAGGGTTAACAAGTCAATTACGGAAAAGAATTTAAATAAACAGAAAACCAGAAAATGGGAAAAACACTTAAACCTCGCCTGGGGCGAGGCCCACCTCAGCCCAGCCCGCTTCCTTTGTCTTCTTCCTCCCTCACCTGCCCCAACTGCTCCCGTACGGCCGGTCGTCGTGGACGCGCCGCTGCCAGCCCGGCCCCGCCCTCCAACTGCTCCCAGCCGCCGCTGTCGCGATAAGGATGAAGCCCTCGACCTCCTGGACGCGCTCACCCTCTCCTTCCCCTCCTCCTCCTCTCGCCATCGCCAGGGAAAGGTCCGCCCGAGCTCGCCGTCGCCATGACCGCTCCCACTCGCAGCCGGCAAGCTCCCTAGCCCTCGAAGACGTGTCCACCGGGTGCGCCGTCGTCGATTACGTCGACTACTGCGACGAATTCAAGCCGGGAGCCTCCACCCCGAGCACACGGTCATCTCCCCCAACTCCGGTCGCCGCGGCATCGCGGAGGAAATCCGGCGCCACCACGACGTCCCCGAGCCCGCTGCCAACTCCGACGCGTTCGTGGTGAGCACCCTCACCACCCCCAACCGCCCGATGAGTCCCGATAACGCCGTAGCCTTCTCTCCTAACTCGCTTGCTCCGGCCGCCGTGGCACGTCGTCGGAGTCGTCGTTTTGGTTCGTCCCAGTCCACGCCAAGTGCACCAGTAGGTCCCCCGTGTTGCGTATGCTCGATTTGGACCAGTAGCTAGCTCGAGTTCGACCCGTATATGCATTCGCCATTGGAGCCCGACGACCTTCGCCGCCATTGATGAAGATGCGCTCACCTCCGTGCGTCCCAGCTCGCGAGACCACTCCAAATCGACGCGGATTCGAGCTCTCCGTCGACTGCCACCAGCGGCGCCTCCAACGGCGCTCGGAATCGAGGGCTAGCTCGACCTCGCCGCCGGCGAGCCTCCGGTGAGGTTCCGGTGAGGCTGCCAGGTGGGACCCCGGTGTCAGCCAGTTGATTAGGGATTAATCTCACCCCTAATAGTCACTGACATGTGGGTCCCATCCCACTTAAGCACCGGTTAAAAATAACAAAACTATTAGTAAGAGTTTAGGTCACTGACAGGTGGGTCCCCTCTAATTAATTAACTTAATGATTTAGGTTAATCCAATTAATTAAAATTTAATCACTGACATGCGGGTCCAGAGGCAATTTCTGAATTTTATAAAATGTTTTATAAATAACAGAGGCTGACATGCGGGTCCCACATGTCAGCACTGTTCTGGATAATGTTGTGGATAATGTTTTGGATAATGTTTAAATAAATAATAAAAGAAAATCCAGAAAATCATTTAAAATGATTTAAAACTTTGAAATTCAATAACTTTTAAACCGTAACTCGAATTCAAAAACTTTATACATGAAAGTTGATCAGAAAAATACAACGAATACGAATACGCTATCCGTATGTCTACCACACCCCTCTAACACTACGAACGTCGAACATTCCCCCTCCGGACCGCCTGTCCGATAAATTGTCCGGTACTGTTAGAGTGCCCGGATGAATTTATTCCGAACACGAAGGTTGTCCGGAATGGTTCAAATAGCACGGATACACCCCTCTTATGTTGTTCCGGTAACCACGACACCTCCGGCTTGATCCTTCCCCCTCCGGACACCCTGTCCGGTAATCACCCGGAGCCGGCAGTTCATCCTCAGATGAATTCCCGCTCCGAGCATATTGCATTACACTGCGATAGAACCCCGTTTACATTTCATCTGTTATGTCTTGCATTTGTATTGCTATTATTGTTGTGTATTTATTGTTTTCTTCCCCCTTTAATCTCCGGTAGACCCCGCTACTGCCGTCGACTACACCGCTGCTGAGTACGACTACGTCGTCGACGACCCTACTACTACCGTCGAGCTTGCAGGCAAGCAGAGCCATTCTCTTCCCCAGATATCGCCTATCTTTCCGTACTATTCTTGCACTAGGCATTGTTACTGCTGCTGCTACGATTACAATCCTATTCAACTGCATAGCCTGATTTTTGTCGCCCCTTGATGTGCCTTCCTTTATCCGATGCTGCCTATTATTATTATTATGCATTATTCAGCAGTGGACCCTGCGCATTGTTAGCTAGGATTAGATAGAGGGCCGTGATCACTCAGGGAAGTGAACGCGGATATAAATATTATAACTGCACAGGTACGGTACAATGCAGACTCCGTCTAAGGCCCCTACCTGGGTTATGCCTAGTCACCTCAAGTGTGAGCTATCAAGGAGTAATCCTTGTACTCCACTCGAGGCTGACTTTGTCTTACTGCCATAGGGTACTGGAAACGGTTGTCCTTCAGGTAAGAAGTCGGGCGACCCAACGGTGCCTGCGAGAGGTATTGCGACGGGACGACAGGGAGGGCACGACCAGTGTACCGGTGTGCTTGGCCCCTGATCGTTGGCCGCGAGAGTTACCAAACCACGAAAGTCGAGCTCCTCCAGGAGCACACGCGAGACAAGGTAAGGAGACGGTTCACCTTGTCGGTAACCGCAGTGACTCGGTGGGACGACAGGGCAGGCACCGATGTACTGGTGGTCCTCGCTGCTGTCGTTGTCCGCGGGTCGGTTAAGTCGCGGCAACGATAACGGTTGTCACGCAGGTTAATTAAAATGCTAAATGGTTCAGTGAATGTCTTGAGTTGGCTACAAGCCATGTACGCACTACCTACCCGTGGGATTACGAGTATGGGCTCCTCCGCTTCATAGTGTCGTCCGAGGACTCTTCAGACGTCAGCAGTACCGCGGGCTGATTGCCGGGAAGTGCGCTGTCTTCTTTGGCTCGAGCTGTGTTGTTTTGTTACGACTTCCCGGCCACCCACGCACCGTGCAGGAGTACGTCAGGGTTGGGGTCCAAGGCCCTGAGTACTTAGGATTTAGACCGGCGGATGGCCTCTCTGTTGAGTTTGAAAGATGGGCTATGAAGTGTCGGATAGCCTCGGTGGAGCGTTCCCTAACAAGGTTCCCGCCACCCTGGAGATCCGTGCGTGTAGCGTAACACAAGTGCACCCCTGCAGGGAAGAATTGATCTATCGATAGCCGTGTCCACGGTAACAGGACACTTTCTGCTGAAGCTGGATCTTACCACTAGAAACTATTATTAAACTGTATGGTTCCGGGTTCCTTTCCTTGCGGGGATGTCGAGGAGGTGAACTCGGAGGCATTGTTAATTATTACAACTTATTATTATTCAATGTTGCAGCAACTTCTGCTTCATTGCTACCTTACTGTTTTATATAAACTGTTGGCTGATTCTTACCTCATGCTGCAAGACACCGTCGGAAGATGCTAGTCTTCGATAGGCCTAGCTTCTTACCCTTGCTCTGAATTTCTGTCTTCAGTCCACTATATACAGCCTCTTCATTCCGTTGATACAATGCATAATGCTTAGTAGCGGACGTAAGACTCGCGGGTATACTAGATACTCACCTGCTTTATTTCCTTTACTGTTTTGCCTGATCGGCCGCTGCAGCCGACGTTGGAGCCCAGGAGCAGGAGTACCTCGGAGGCGCCTACTACGACGTCGAGTTCCCCCTTGACCAGGAGTAGTACTGTGGATTCCAGGCAGGAGGCCTCGCCTTTTCGTTCTGTATCTCTGATGTGATTTGTGCTAGCCTTCTTAAGGCAAAACTTGACTATCTATGTCTGTACTCAGATATTATGGCTTGTATAACTTATATGTTCGGGTCCGCGTGACCCCCTCTATTGTAATATATTTGTTTATCCTTTTGTGTTTAGTGTTGTGCTGTGATATTATCACCGTGGCACCCTAATCTCAGTCGTGTACCCTGTGTGTATGATTACTGTACACGGTCTGATTTTGGGGGCGTCACAAGTTGGTATCAGAGCCGACTGCCTGTAGGAAGCCACCCCACCATTACCTGGTCGAAGTTGAGTCTAGACTATGAAAAACTATTTTGCTAACTTAATATTTGGCTTACGGGCCCACATCGATGTCACTACGTGTGATATCTATGGTATTAGGATCCTTTTCTCCTTACCTATGCTCTGGGAATCTGCTCTCTTATCCTTGCTGGTAAGTTTTACAAAAGCTGACATTAGGATCACGTTCTCTTGATTCCACCCGGAGTTTTCTGGTGCATCCCCCATTGATTGAGTCGTGTTGCAGGCGTCGTACGCCAGATCCCAGACCGCGGATCCCATTCTCATTCTGGGCAGGCCGCGCGTTCTCTGGCATCAACTCCTGTGACCAACAGTTTTCTTGCGGCGTGATTGACATAGTGGAATCTATGTCGCGTCGTGTAATCCTTACCGCGGTCTGCGCGCCGCCTAGAGAGTCCTTTTTCCTTAATTTCTACGACGTTACGCTGCCCGATTTTCGATTGATTCGGTGTGCGCATGTGTAAGTCTTATATGACTACTCCTTTATATATCTGCGCCTCCTTTACGTTGTCGTTTTACTTCAGGCTTAATTCCGGTATCTCGTTAAATTTTCATCGCTGAAATACCCCTGTTAAATTCTAGCAGGATGGCTGGTCGTGGTGGTCGTGGTCGTGGTCGTGCTGCCAACGACCCACCTCCGCCGCCGGATTACATGGCCGCGATGATGCAGCAGGTCGAGATGAACCGTCAGTTCATGTAGAATATCATGGCTCAGTTCCCCCAACCGAATCAGAATGGGCACCACCATCAGCATGCCACCGTGACTCTGCACGACTTCACCCGCCTCAACCCCACCATGTTCCGCAACACTATTCAGCCGCTGGATGCTGATGACTGGCTGCGCGACATCACTCACGAGCTGGAGTCTGCTAATGTCGATCGAGCCGACTATGTGAACTTTGCGTCTTATCATCTGAAAGGCGCCGCTGCTCAGTGGTGGAGCACCCACAAGCGTTCCCTGCCAGTCGAAGAAGTCATCACTTGGGATGAATTTCAGTCTGCTTTCCGCGCCCGCTACATTCCTCAGGGGATCATGGATCGCAAGGCGGAAGAATTCCGTAACCTCACTCAGGGCGATATGACTGTTGAAGCCTATCAACGCGAGTTCCTCAACCTCTCTCGCTATGCGGAGGGAGAGATCACCACTGATGCTCGCAGGCAGCAGAAGTTCCGTCGTGGCCTCAACCCAGAACTCAGGCTCGCTCTTGCCGTTCATGATTTCGCCAACTTCGCCACCATGGTGAACAAGGCTATCACCGTCGAGACTGCCCAGATGGAGCATAAGAACTCTCTGAAGCGCTACCGTGACGTTGGCTCATCTTCGGGCGCAACGCAGAAGCGTCGTATCTGGCTCCCTACCAGTGTGACTCATTCAGCTGTCCCTGCTCCAAGGCCGTCTTATGCAGCACCCCGTCTGCCTCCGCCACCGCAGATGCCAAGAGCTCTGCCTGCACCACCCAATGCTACACCCCTTCGTCCTCAGGATGGATTATGCTTCACGTGCCGCCAACCAGGGCATTTTTCTAGAGAGTGCCCCCAGAAACAGAAGCAACTGGTAGTTCACCCCGCTGGCCGTGGAAATGGCCGTGGCAACAACAGGACCCCCAACTATAATACTGGGTCTGCTGCTCATGCTCGCGGACATGCTTACAACATCAATGTTGAAGAAGCTCAGCAACAACCCGCTACCGTGATGGGTACCCTTCTCGTTAATTCCGCACCTGCTACTGTTTTATTTGATACAGGAGCATCGCATTCATTCATGTCGGAAGCATTTGCATTATCGTGTAACATTACGTTTGAGAAGATGAACCCACCGATGATGGTTCGCACCCCTGGAGGCCGTTGCCAAACCTCCATGATGGTACACGATGTCACCATTGACGTCGAAGGGATTATATTCCTTGTGTCCCCCATCATCCTAAAAACCTCCACCATAGACCTCATCCTGGGAATGGATTGGTTGAAAGTTCACGATGCCGCACTGTACTGTGGCACCAGCTCTGTCCGTCTTTTACACCCCTTCGGCGGGATTGTTAACCACACCACTCGAGTTTCCCGTGATGCCGAAACACATATATTTATGGTGAATGCTTTGAATGTCGCCCCCCTCGAAGGCATCGAGACCGTTCCAGTCGTTCGCGATTTTCCTGACGTCTTCCCAGAAGAACTGCCGGGAATACCCCCGATCAGAGAAGTTGAATTCGTCATCGACTTGAAGCCGGGCACTGTTCCTATTGCCAAGCGTCCTTACAAGATGCCGCCACATGAACTCCTTGAACTTAAGGAGGAAATCGACAAGGCACTTCAGAAAGGATTCATTCGCCCCAGTTCCTCAGCTTGGGGAGCACCTTCGCTCTTTGTCAAGAAGAGCGATGGGACAAACCGACTGGTCCAAGATTATCGGCCCATTAACCAAGCCACCATCCAGAACAAATACCCACTTCCCCGGATCAATGATCTGTATGATCAACTTGCCGGATCTAAGGTGTTTTCTAAACTCGACTTGAGGTTGGGTTATCACCAAATCCGGGTCCGTGATGAGGATATTCCGAAGACTGCCTTCATTACTCGCTATGGTTCATACGAGTACACCGTCATGTCCTTTGGCTTAACCAATGCTCCAGCCACCTTCTCCAGATTGATGAATTATATTTTCATGGAGTACCTCGACCAGTTCGTCGTGGTTTATCTGGATGATATATTGATATATTCCAAGAATGAAGAAGAACATGCTGGACATCTTCGTCTTATACTGGAGAAGCTACGAGAACACAAACTCTACGCTAAGTTTTCTAAGTGTGAGTTCTGGCTTCCCGAAGTAACCTACCTTGGACATGTGATTTCCAAGGATGGCATTGCCGTCACCCCAGAACGTATCCAGGCTATTCTTGACTGGACTCCTCCCAAGACCGTCAAGCAAGTCCGCAGTTTCCTCGGGCTCGCTAGCTATTGCCGCCGTTTCGTCGAGAATTTCTCCAAGATTTCCAGGCCTCTAACTAATCTACTTCACAAAGGCGTCAAGTTTGAGTGGACAGATAAATGTCAAGAAAGTTTTCAAGCCCTCAAGGACAAGCTAACTTCTCCCCCGGTGCTTGCTCCCCCTGATACTCAGAAGGACTTCGTGATATATTGCGACGCGTCTCGTCAAGGATTAGGCTGTGTCCTATTGCAAGAACGCAAGGTGATTGCTTATGGCTCTCGTCAATTGCGTACTCACGAGGACAAATACCCAACACATGATCTCGAATTGGCAGCAGTAATTTATGCATTAAAGCTGTGGCGACATTACCTCGTTGGTAATCGTTGCGAGATCTACACCGACCACCAAAGCCTGAAGTACTTGTTTACTCAGCCAGACCTGAATCTTCGTCAACAACGATGGCTCGAGACAATAGCCGATTTTAACATGGATATTCATTACACCCCTGGCAAAGCTAATGTGATGGCTGATGCCCTGAGCCGTAAAGCTTACTGTAGTGAACTTGAGGTGCAGCTAGAACAACCACCTCTGTATGAAGATTTTCAAAAGTTGAACCTCGAGATTGTTCCTCAAGGTTGTGCAAATAACCTGGTCATTGAACCGGATCTCGTCAAATCCGTCAAGTGTATACAGTTCTATGATGATTTCGTACACAAGATTAAGCGCGATATCGCCAATGGGAGACCCTCACCCTTCACCCTTGATAGCAATGGTGCGGCGTTCTACCAGAACCGTTTAGTGGTTACTCACAGCAAGGGCAGGCATGAGAACCTGGATATGACCCCGAAGGTCATGAAAGCGGCTCACGATACCCCGTTGTCCATTCATCCTGGGAGCACCAAGATGTACCAAGACATTCGTCAGCAATTCTGGTGGCCTAACATGAAGCAAGACATTGCCCGATATGTTTCTGAATGTGACGTTTGTCGTCGCGTCAAGGGGGAACATCAAAAACCCTCTGGAAAACTACAACCACCTGAAATCCCTGTATGGAAGTGGGACAAAGTTCAGATGGACTTCGTCACCGGTTTTCCCCGATCACAGAAAGGTAACGATGCTATCTTTGTCGTCATCGACCGGTTCTCCAAAGTTGCTCACTTTATACCAGTCAAGGAGAAGATCACGGCGGCTCAGTTAGCGGAATTATATATCGCCCAAATCGTGTCGCTCCACGGTATTCCGTTGGAGATCAGTTCAGATCGTGGCAGCCTTTTCACCTCCAGATATTGGCGGAGTTTCCAAGAAGCTCTGGGGACTACTCTGCACCTCAGCACCGCTTATCACCCCCAGTCACAGGGCCAAGTCGAACGCGTCAATCAAATACTTGAAGATATGCTTCGAGCTTGTGTCATCTCCTTCGGCAAGAAATGGGAGGAATCTCTTCCATTTGCTGAATTCTCGTACAACAATAGCTACCACGCTAGTCTGAAGATGGCACCCTATGAAGTTCTCTATGGACGTAAGTGTCGGACCCCTCTGAGTTGGTCAGAAACTGGGGAACGTGCACTCATTGGCCCGGATATTATTCAGCAGGCTGAAGACCAAGTTCACGTCATCCGTGAACATTTGAAGGCCGCTCAGTCTCGCCAGAAGAGCAACTATGACCGCAAACACCGTGAAATGGAGTATCAACCTGGTGAATACGCATACCTCCGCGTCACTCCCATGAGGGGCACTCATCGCTTCGGTATCAAGGGCAAGTTGGCTCCTCGCTACATTGGCCCGTTCCGTATCCTTTCCAGGAGTGGACCCGTGGCATACCGGTTGGAATTGCCGCCGAACCTCTCCCAGGTCCATGATGTCTTCCATGTGTCGCAACTCCGTCGCTGCTTCAAGGATCCTATCCGCGAAGTGCAGCATGATATGATCGAGCTGCAACAAGACTTGACTTATCGAGAACATCCGAGCCGCATTCTCGATCAGTCTGAGCGTCGAACCCGCAACAAGACCGTCAAGTTCCTCAAGGTTCAGTGGTCGAATCATTCTGAAGATGAAGCCACTTGGGAACGCGAAGATCGCCTTCGCGATGAATACCCCGATCTTTTCCTCGCTACCACTTAAATTCTCGGGACGAGAATTCTTGTAGTGGGGGAGATTTGTAACACCCTCAGATGCTTGTAACAGTAATCATCATCACTGTTGACTATCACTGTTTGTTAAGCACTGTTATCCCCTGTCCCTAATCAAACTTTGCTTCTGCTCCATCCAAACCATGCTGGTTGGTAATCAAAACACAAAGCCCAATGCATTTTGCTCATCAAGAAATCAAACCCTAGATGAAACAACCTCAAATGGAAAATAAAACAAAAGTGCTCAAATAAAGTTGTTCCAAAAATCATGGAACCATTTTTGTAAATTACCTAAAATCATTATAATCATGTTGGACCAACTTTGGTAATTTTTGGAGTTATAGAAAATTGTAAACAATTCAAACAGTAGGTTAAAACCCCTACTTTGGGCATTTAATATTTAAAAGAAATACCTAATGAATTTATTTTGCTGCACAACTTTTTGTGGCACCTCAGTAATATATAAAACTAATTTACAAACACCAATTATATTTTTCAAAAATGCTAGGGTTAACAAGTCAATTACGGAAAAGAATTTAAATAAACAGAAAACCAGAAAATGGGAAAAACACTTAAACCTCGCCTGGGGCGAGGCCCACCTCAGCCCAGCCCGCTTCCTTTGTCTTCTTCCTCCCTCACCTGCCCCAACTGCTCCCGTACGGCCGGCCGTCGTGGACGCGCCGCTGCCAGCCCGGCCCCGCCCTCCAACTGCTCCCAGCCGCCGCTGTCGCGATAAGGATGAAGCCCTCGACCTCCTGGACGCGCTCACCCTCTCCTTCCCCTCCTCCTCCTCTCGCCATCGCCAGGGAAAGGTCCGCCCGAGCTCGCCGTCGCCATGACCGCTCCCACTCGCAGCCGGCAAGCTCCCTAGCCCTCGAAGACGTGTCCACCGGGTGCGCCGTCGTCGATTACGTCGACTACTGCGACGAATTCAAGCCAGGAGCCTCCACCCCGAGCACACGGTCATCTCCCCCAACTCCGGTCGCCGCGGCATCGCGGAGGAAATCCGGCGCCACCACGACGTCCCCGAGCCCGCTGCCAACTCCGACGCGTTCGTGGTGAGCACCCTCACCACCCCCAACCGCCCGATGAGTCCCGATAACGCCGTAGCCTTCTCTCCTAACTCGCTTGCTCCGGCCGCCGTGGCACGTCGTCGGAGTCGTCGTTTTGGTTCGTCCCAGTCCACGCCAAGTGCACTAGTAGGTCCCCCGTGTTGCGTATGCTCGATTTGGACCAGTAGCTAGCTCGAGTTCGACCCGTATATGCATTCGCCATTGGAGCCCGACGACCTTCGCCGCCATTGATGAAGATGCGCTCACCTCCGTGCGTCCCAGCTCGCGAGACCACTCCAAATCGACGCGGATTCGAGCTCTCCGTCGACTGCCACCAGCGGCGCCTCCAACGGCGCTCGGAATCGAGGGCTAGCTCGACCTCGCCGCCGGCGAGCCTCCGGTGAGGTTCCGGTGAGGCTGCCAGGTGGGACCCCGGTGTCAGCCAGTTGATTAGGGGTTAATCTCACCCCTAATAGTCACTGACATGTGGGTCCCATCCCACTTAAGCACCGGTTAAAAATAACAAAACTATTAGTAAGAGTTTAGGTCACTGACAGGTGGGTCCCCTCTAATTAATTAACTTAATGATTTAGGTTAATCCAATTAATTAAAATTTAATCACTGACATGCGGGTCCAGAGGCAATTTCTGAATTTTATAAAATGTTTTATAAATAACAGAGGCTGACATGCGGGTCCCACATGTCAGCACTGTTCTGGATAATGTTGTGGATAATGTTTTGGATAATGTTTAAATAAATAATAAAAGAAAATCCAGAAAATCATTTAAAATGATTTAAAACTTTGAAATTCAATAACTTTTAAACCGTAACTCGAATTCAAAAACTTTATACATGAAAGTTGATCAGAAAAATACAACGAATACGAATACGCTATCCGTATGTCTACCACACCCCTCTAACACTACGAACGTCAAACATTCCCCCTCCGGACCGCCTGTCCGATAAATTGTCCGGTACTGTTAGAGTGCCCGGATGAATTTATTCCGAACACGAAGGTTGTCCGGAATGGTTCAAATAGCACGGATACACCCCTCTTATGTTGTTCCGGTAACCACGACACCTCCGGCTTGATCCTTCCCCCTCCGGACACCCTGTCCGGTAATCACCCGGAGCCGGCAGTTCATCCTCAGATGAATTCCCGCTCCGAGCATATTGCATTACACTGCGATAGAACCCCGTTTACATTTCATCTGTTATGTCTTGCATTTGTATTGCTATTATTGTTGTGTATTTATTGTTTTCTTCCCCCTTTAATCTCCGGTAGACCCCGCTACTGCCGTCGACTACACCGCTGCTGAGTACGACTACGTCGTCGACGACCCTACTACTACCGTCGAGCTTGCAGGCAAGCAGAGCCATTCTCTTCCCCAGATATCGCCTATCTTTCCGTACTATTCTTGCACTAGGCATTGTTACTGCTGCTGCTACGATTACAATCCTATTCAACTGCATAGCCTGATTTTTGTCGCCCCTTGATGTGCCTTCCTTTATCCGATGCTGCCTATTATTATTATTATGCATTATTCAGCAGTGGACCCTGCGCATTGTTAGCTAGGATTAGATAGAGGGCCGTGATCACTCAGGGAAGTGAACGCGGATATAAATATTATAACTGCACAGGTACGGTACAATGCAGACTCCGTCTAAGGCCCCTACCTGGGTTATGCCTAGTCACCTCAAGTGTGAGCTATCAAGGAGTAATCCTTGTACTCCACTCGAGGCTGACTTTGTCTTACTGCCATAGGGTACTGGAAACGGTTGTCCTTCAGGTAAGAAGTCGGGCGACCCAACGGTGCCTGCGAGAGGTATTGCGACGGGACGACAGGGAGGGCACGACCAGTGTACCGGTGTGCTTGGCCCCTGATCGTTGGCCGCGAGAGTTACCAAACCACGAAAGTCGAGCTCCTCCAGGAGCACACGCGAGACAAGGTAAGGAGACGGTTCACCTTGTCGGTAACCGCAGTGACTCGGTGGGACGACAGGGCAGGCACCGATGTACTGGTGGTCCTCGCTGCTGTCGTTGTCCGCGGGTCGGTTAAGTCGCGGCAACGATAACGGTTGTCACGCAGGTTAATTAAAATGCTAAATGGTTCAGTGAATGTCTTGAGTTGGCTACAAGCCATGTACGCACTACCTACCCGTGGGATTACGAGTATGGGCTCCTCCGCTTCATAGTGTCGTCCGAGGACTCTTCAGACGTCAGCAGTACCGCGGGCTGATTGCCGGGAAGTGCGCTGTCTTCTTTGGCTCGAGCTGTGTTGTTTTGTTACGACTTCCCGGCCACCCACGCACCGTGCAGGAGTACGTCAGGGTTGGGGTCCAAGGCCCTGAGTACTTAGGATTTAGACCGGCGGATGGCCTCTCTGTTGAGTTTGAAAGATGGGCTATGAAGTGTCGGATAGCCTCGGTGGAGCGTTCCCTAACAAGGTTCCCGCCACCCTGGAGATCCGTGCGTGTAGCGTAACACAAGTGCACCCCTGCAGGGAAGAATTGATCTATCGATAGCCGTGTCCACGGTAACAGGACACTTTCTGCGGAAGCTGGATCTTACCACTAGAAACTATTATTAAACTGTATGGTTCCGGGTTCCTTTCCTTGCGGGGATGTCGAGGAGGTGAACTCGGAGGCATTGTTAATTATTACAACTTATTATTATTCAATGTTGCAGCAACTTCTGCTTCATTGCTACCTTACTGTTTTATATAAACTGTTGGCTGATTCTTACCTCATGCTGCAAGACACCGTCGGAAGATGCTAGTCTTCGATAGGCCTAGCTTCTTACCCTTGCTCTGAATTTCTGTCTTCAGTCCACTATATACAGCCTCTTCATTCCGTTGATACAATGCATAATGCTTAGTAGCGGACGTAAGACTCGCGGGTATACTAGATACTCACCTGCTTTATTTCCTTTACTGTTTTGCCTGATCGGCCGCTGCAGCCGACGTTGGAGCCCAGGAGCAGGAGTACCTCGGAGGCGCCTACTACGACGTCGAGTTCCCCCTTGACCAGGAGTAGTACTGTGGATTCCAGGCAGGAGGCCTCGCCTTTTCGTTCTGTATCTCTGATGTGATTTGTGCTAGCCTTCTTAAGGAAAAACTTGACTATCTATGTCTGTACTCAGATATTATGGCTTGTATAACTTATATGTTCGGGTCCGCGTGACCCCCTCTATTGTAATATATTTGTTTATCCTTTTGTGTTTAGTGTTGTGCTGTGATATTATCACCGTGGCACCCTAATCTCAGTCGTGTACCCTGTGTGTATGATTACTGTACACGGTCTGATTTTGGGGGCGTCACACATATCATCAACAACAACATAATAATGTGATATCCCAAACCAAGGAGTAACAGGGTAACATCGTAGCATCCTAAGCATGCATACTAAGCAGGGGCTGAGCAACGAGCAATAGTAACATAGCAGTACAAGGTTTGCTGGGAAGGGACTGCTTGGTGTGCGAGGTGATGATAGTGATTTCTCGCCCTTCGTTGGTAAACCCCAAGAGGAAGGTGTGATGTAGCACAGCAAAAAATTTCCCTCAGTAAAGATACCAAGGTTTGTCTCCAGTAGGACTCCGGAGATGATAAGTAGGTGTCAGCGGCGCAACTGACGCGGACCTGCACACAGACGCAAATAACTTTGTTCCCAACGAAGTTCAGAGAGGTTGTCAATCTCTCCGGTCTTGTTGTTACCAAAGGATCAAACACAAGGGAAATGATAGCAACTGAAAGTAAAAGCAGAAAAGTAAATGAGTGTGGAAACAGTGATGAGGATATGGACCGGGATACGTGATGTTCACTAGTGATGTCTCTCTCCCAAAAGACGATAAAACTGCTATGCGAGGTGAACAAATTACAGAAGGGCAATTGACAGGATTATGAACGCACCGCAATGCTAACTATGCTACAAAAGAAAGGAAGAGGCTCAAAAGCATGGGCAGAACGCCAAAATAAGTAGACCGAAATCCAACTGCATCTACTACTAATCCTCCACCTTGAGATATCTATCCAGAACATCTCGCTGGTATTAAGTTGCGAGCCCCACCCAAAGTGTAAACCCAAAGCAATTAAAAAGCACTTTGCATAAAGTAAACAATCCTTGCAACCGCGGTTACAAGCATCGTAGTTTTCCCCCTTGTGGCAACATCACATCCCCTAGACTCATGTTTCTGTCACTCAAGCGTGTCATCAGGGGGCATGAACCCACAATCGAGCATAACGTTCCCTCTTGGGGTTACTACCTACTACTTGGCCAAAGCAATAAACAGCAACGGACAACATGCAAGAATTACTTAAGAACAAAAATATAAAAGATAAGAACCAAATATATTACTCTATCACAATCTGAACATAATCTCATAATCCATCAGATCCCATCAAACTCAGCATAGCAACAACAGAAAGGTTACAAAAGTGCCTCCATCATGTCGGGCATCTCACGAGGTCGAAACCATGAAGAACAAAGAGGGGAGGAGAACATCACATAGCTACTGATCACGGACCCATGGTCCAAAAGAAACTACTCACAGCACATCGGGGAAGCATCCATGGTGGATAGGAGACTCCCGGAGGTCAGCCCTCCCTCCGGCAGGGTGCCAGGAAGAGGTCTGTTGGTGCTCCCGATCTCGGAAGCGCGGCGAGATCGCGAAAAAGGGTTCTTCTTCCGAGGGTTTCTCGTCACGGAGAATATATAGGCGAAGGGGGCAGCCAGGGGGGCCACCAGGGGTCCAGGCGGCCCCCTGGCGCGGCCAGCCCCTAGGGCGCGCCACCAGGGCGCCTGGGCCCCTCGTGGTGGCCCTCTAGCCCCACTCAGGTTCTTCCGGAAGGTTCTTATGCGCTGATTTTTATCTGATTTTTCCCAAATTTTTTGAGCACTTTTTATATGGGGGAAAACTGAAATAGAAAAACAACAGAAAACAGGAACTGGCACTGTGGTGCACTGAGTTAATAGGTTAGTCCAAATATGATCAAAAGTGTATGAAAGTGTATCTAGATCATAGCAATATCACACAAAACAAGCATGGAGCAAGCAGAAATTATAGATACGTTTTGGACGTATCAACATCCCCAAGCTTAATTCCTGCTCGTCCTCGAGTAGGTAAATGATAACAGCATAATTTCTGTGGTGACATGCTAGCAACCATATAAGAACTTTGAAAAGTAAAGCAATCAAGGTTAGAGATTCAATTCAAGTCATAACATGCAAGAGTCTATATTAGCATTGAAACAAGTAACAAAAGAACATTAGGTGCAAGAGCTCTCGTTGTCCGTGACTCGAATGTCTCCAAATGGTGTTTGCGTGCAAGAAGGGGGATAGGGAATACGAGAAAAATATTTATTTGTTGAGAACTCAATCTACTAAAGTTTCACACTTGGTCTTTTTCTGGAATCTTATCTTGAATCGTCCCCAGACCACTAGCCAAGTACAAGTCAATTTGATCCACTCCTTTTTCAATATTTTGAGCACTCATGCAATGGATGAGCTTAAGCACGAGAGTTGACACTTAGGATGGCAAAGAGAGAAGTACGGAGGAGGAGGAAGACAAAAAAAGATGAGAAAGGCTCACATCAATGAGGACAATCATAGGCAAGAGATGCCAAATGATAGATATGATGTGAGGAGTAGGGATTGTCATGCAACGGATGCACATATGAGCTAGGAAGCTCTCCAATGAAACTAGTGGGGGTGCATCTAACTTGCTCGCTCATGAAGACCTAGAGCTCGTTTGAGGAGGCTCATCCTTGGAATATGCAAGCCAAGTTCTATAGTGTGAAGGTCCCCACATAGCTATATGCATAATGATCATCTCTATGGAGTACAAGGACATAAAGGGAGTACTAGTGTGGATCTCTCAAAAGGATAGTAGTGTTTCCCCTTTCTCTCTTTTTATTTTTTTTCTCTTTTTTCTATTTTTTTGTATTTTTTTGTGGCCTCAATGGCTCTTTCTATTTAACTCTCATTTGTCCTCTTTGGGATCTTTTATTGTGTCCACTTTGGGATCTTTTCCACACTTATGGGCAACACTCTATTTTACAAGAAGGTATAGGAAATCTTTCACACTTTACAAGGTACTCAAAATCATAAAGAATATGTAGCTATCATGATGTATGCAATGTGTGTCGCTGCCAGTGTAGCAGGAACATGTATGACATGAAGATCAAGTCATGAAGAGGTGGAAGTTGCATGGCAATATATCTCGGAAAGGCTATGGAAATGCCTTGATAGGTAGGTATGGTGGCTGTTTTGAGGAAAGATATAAGGAGGCTTATGATGACAGAGCGTATCATGCCAAGGGTTTGGATGTACCGGCGAAGGTGGACACCAACTCTCAGAGTGAGAAGAGGGCAATGCACGGCACGGGAGAGGCTAGCAAAATATGGGAAGGTGGAAGTGTCAACTTTCAATACTTACATTAGTCCGAAGAACTCATGCACTTATTATCGGTAACTCTCAATCTAATAAGGAGGTTCACAAAGAGACAAGTACCCCGAGGAGGAGTGTATGGGGGTTTGGTTATCCGTGCGCATCCTCGACTCGTGGTACGTGAGTGTACTCTAATATTCGATCCCTCCAAAGATTAGTGATCCATCTAGTAGTTAGAGTTCTCAACTAGTTTTTTGTAGGTTTTGAAAATACACACGGATTGCCCAAAATACGACACCTATCACTAATAGGCTAAAGCTCTTGACACCAAAAGTTCAGACATTACTCACACCAATACCTCAAAACTATTGCAAGTTACTACTAGAATTAAATAGCAACCTCAATTACCTACTTCCAAGACAAAACACAACTCAGTGCAACAACCAACTCTCTTAACAAGATAAACATGAAAACTAAAGAGAGTTCCAGCAACAAACTAAACAAAATCCAAGGCTCTTGCTAAAGACAAACTAAGACTAAAACTAAACATGGCAGTAGCTACGAAAAGATAAAGAACACATAACAACAAAAAGATAAGCAGGAAAAATCCTATGGTGTGTTCTAGATTGAAGTGGAGCGTGTTTCTCTCCCACAAAAAGTAAGATGGGTTCTAACTTGTTATGACCAGCAAGCAAAACTAAAGAAAACTAAAAAATAAAACCTAAGAGCGAGGCGCTCCAAGCATAGCACATAACGCATGAAGTGATAAAAATACAGTGAGACGAAGGATGAACTGATGATTGTTGATGGAGAAGGGGATGCACGGGGGCATCCCCAAGCTTAGACGCTTGAGTCTCCTTGAATATTTATTGGGGATGCATGGGGGCATCCCCAAGCTTGAGCGCTTGACACTCCTGGATCTTCTTTCATCATCTTCCATCGCACACTTGAAAACTCCCTTCATACATAACTCATCATAAGCTGATTAGAGAGGTTAGTACCCTTAATAAAATAAATTTTCCCCACTGGATATAAAGATATTCTTGAAGAGCTACTGTTTCTCAAGAGTGCCAAAAAGTCTTTGCAAAGAAAAAGCAAGCTTAAGGTTTGCAAAAGTGAAGAGAGGCAAAACGTGGCAGAATCTGTGAAAAACAGAACAGCAGGTAGTAGAGAATTTTTTCGGGGCACTTCTGCAACTCAAATCAAAAAACTCAAAACATACGAAAGTTTCACAATTGTATAGAGCACGCTGTCAAAAAAAATCAGATAAAAAAGATGATCTGGTGATTTTATTCGAATTTTTCTGTCCAGGGACAGAATCTGTTTTCTGGACAGCATGTCACAACTTTTGCTTCCCTTATCATAAGAGGCTATAACTTGGCACAAAGCTGGAAAATAAAGATACAATGATGTTGCTACCGTAGTAACCAACATCAAGACACAACAAAAGCAAAAAAGAAACCTAATTCGTTGTGGGATGCCTCTCAAAAGCGCTTCTTTAAAGCCATTAGCTAGGCTTAAAGATTGTGAAAGGTGCTCTCATAAGAATAAGATTTTGAAGCAAAAGAGAGCATCAAGAAACAAATATGAAACACATTTAAGCCTAACTCACTTCCTATGCATAGGCATCTTGTAATAAAATAAGTCAAAGAAGCACAAAGTGACATGCATAGAAAGGTGGAACAGGAACATCTTCAAAACTTTCAACATAAAGAGAGGAGTTTTAGTAATATGGAATTTTCTACAACCAAACTTCCCTCTCTCAAAATAATTTTCAGTAGTATCATGAACAACATCAAGAATATAACTATCACATAAATCATGTTGTTCATGAACTGCAAGCACACGTGTATAGTTTTCAACACGGTCTTTAGGATTATAAGATAAATGCAACCTATCACATTGAGCCTTGATAAGAGCAAAGTTCTCCGGAGTTGGAGATTTCAAAAGGATAATAGGACAATCAAGTGTGGGTGCAATAGCAACAATTTCATGCTTAACATAAGAACTATAGAGAGTTCATTTTTGTCAGCATCATCCATAGTGGCATCTTGGCCATCAACAAAGTAAGTATCAAAATTTTCAGAAAGGGATATTTCAAGTGAGTCCTCGGAATCATGGGATTCGTCCTCAATGCAATAATTGACCTCTTCTTGGGCAGCAAACATTTTATTTTTAAAATCCTCAATATAAGAATTGGAAGTATAATTCTCGAAGCAATAAGCAAGAACTGCAAAATTTTCAGACTCGAAAATAGTATCGTGATATTTTTCAATCAAAGAAGCAATCTCATAGGAACCTTTAAAAGCAACAAACTCTTCAATCTTTTCAACATCAAAGTAATCATAAACACCTTTAGCATAAGAAGATAAGATCTCATTTTCATTAAACTCACATTGGAAAGTGATATGAACATGGCACCGGCGGATATAACCACGATCGTTATGTGTAAAGATAATTATCAGGTATTATCGTTTCGTTGTACGTGTAATTTAACCGATAAAAATATGATGTCGCATTCATGTTTGAATTTACTTGAATTCAGGAATAAAGAGATTAAAGATTTACTAGAATTTCACTTGGAGTTGGAGAATGGAGATGCACCACTCATTGCATATGATTCCTTGCTAACCATGCATGCATGCAAGGCCTACAAGGCCAAGGCCAAATACATCAGACTCAATGCCAACCAAACCATGCACGTGAAGGATCAAGACCTTTTGGTGCGCCAGGACGCCACAATATTCAGATCGGCCAGGCCGGCCGTATGGTGCAGGAGTCCGTACCGGCCACGTCCTTCACCCCGTACCAGCCAAGTCCTTAGATTCCGTACAAGCCAAGATTATGTGTCAGTTACGATTGATGATGACTCCATCCCATCAATAGCCCGTACGGCGGCTGCCGTCCTTAATAAATAGTTAGCCTAAATTAGGGTTTAGACTGGGGTTTTATTGTATTGTCTAGCCGTCGCTACAATTTGCATCTACGAGACGTGTAGGACTACCGCCTTGTCAGATCCATAGTGGAACCCCAACTTGTTCATCTACATCGTGCTTAATTATTATTCCAGTTTGAGATTGCAATTCATCTTTGTTCTTGCCGGTTGTTCGGTTGCTTGCAGGAACTCGAACCTCGTTGTTCAGGTTGATCGTGCCTACGGCAAGATCAATAACCATCGGAGATTGGTTTAGCGATTGCCAGGTGTATCTTCGGGTACGGTATAGCCGGATCGTCAAGGTCAAAATCCACCAAATCGATAGTTATCCCACTCTCATCGAAAGATCGGGCCTCCGTCACATCAAGTGGTATCAGATTTCGGGTTTATCGGTGACAGATTTACAGTTTTCATTAGATTGATTTATCTTTTATCCTACAAATCCACTAAAAAGCCAAAAAAATTAGATTAGTTCATCTTTTATATCTACCTTTTTAGCCTTTAGCAATTTTTGCATCTAGTACTTGTTCGTTGAATTCTTGGTTGCATTCATCCTACAATTAGTGCTGGTTTAGATTAGTTTGAGATCAAATTATCTACTAGATCGAACCTTGATTTTATCCACCGTAATTTCGTTTCCGTCGCGCGTACGCATTTACTCTGAATTCAAATCTCACGCGTTGTCCGCTGTCTGCTGCTACCCTACTCGCCGCTATCCATCCATAAAAAACGCGTCTGCTACTCGCCACCGCATCACGCCAGACATCGAACGAGCAGCGTCTGCCACCACGCGTGAGGCGTCCAAAACTCTCCATACATTCTTCATCAAGTTGCTCTTGTACACAAGTACGAAGGGCTCTAGTACTAGTTACTCTCAAAACGTGAAGCACATCCTCACGTAATTTTGCAGGCTCATCTTTAGACGTGACTTGTTGCTAGTTACTGGTTTGAAAAAAAAAGGAGCTAAAAAAAAGACAGAGAAAAAAGAAAAAAAAAGGAAAAAACAATGAAAAAAGTTCAGACCGGCTAGCATCTGTTTTGGATTGAGGAAATTTTGTCTGCTGCCCTATTCGAGAGACTAGTTTGCTGTTGTTTTTTATTGCCATATACTTCGTTTATACCTCACTTATATCTAGCTATTTCGAGCTTTTATATTCATCGATTTCCTCTCACTTGATTCAGTATTTGGGCTTAGATTGTTTATCTCTTACTAGTCGACTGCCAGCACTAGTTAGGAGTTTGAGCAATTATTCAACTTGCATTGCTTTTTGCTTAATTGTGCCACTGATATTGTGAGTTGAGGAAACCTTTACCAAGCTCCACTTTCTATACACTACCTTGTTCGGTCACTTGGCATCGCTATCTCCATCTTTTGATTACTTTTGATATCGCCAACGGTCGACAACCACTGCAGCACGGTAAGAACTGCTAAGAGCTTGGATCATTGCTAGAGAGTTGAGTGATATATTCCACCATCTCGTCGTAGTACTATAGGAACATTATATTTCTCATTTTTTTATAGTACTAACCATGGCAGATTCTAGAGCGGCCAACAGTTGGGTTGCGTCTATTGTGGGAGATGACTTGCCGTATGTTGATGCTACACACTCTTTTCCACCACAGAAGGTACGAAGTTCATCCCTAGATATACATCATGGTAGAAACAGACATCATCAGGTTACCTCTTCACCAATTTTTTAGGGTAAATATGACCCCGATTCGTATATTGATTGGGAAATAGAGGTAGAAGAAATTTTTGGTAGCCATGATTTTTCTGAGCATAAGAAAACTAAAGATGTCATTAAAAGTTTTTCCGGATTTGCTTCAGTTTGGTGGAGAAAATATTGCAAGGAAAATACTTATAATAGACCTACTACATGGAAAGGTTTAAAAATTATAATGCGCAACAGATTTGTTCCTTCATACTTTGCTAGTGATTTACTTAGAAAATTACAACGTTTAGCACAAGGCAATCACACCGTTGAAGAATATTATGATAATTTGTGTCCTGCTTTGATTCGTTGTGGTTTAGAAGAATGTGAAGATGATTTTGTGAATAGATTTTGGAGAGGTTTGAACTATGATATCCAAGACATCATAATGCATGAAGAATTGTATTATGTCAACCATTTGTTTCGTCTTGCGTGTAAAGCTGAACAGAAAATAAGAAGACGTGCACACATGATGAACAAGAGTGCGATGGAAATTGAGTCAAAGAAGGTTACTTCATTCGCTGCAACGCCAACTATGATTGCTCCACTCGGAGTTTTTAAGGCGTCGCAACCGACCATGCTTACTTCATATGAGCGAGGAGTACAAGGTGATAATAAAGGTTCTGATTTTCTTACTCCACAATAAATTGATGAATGTCATATTGGTTTAGATACACCATGCATTGAGATAAGTGCAATTGCCAAGGATGTGATCACACCACCAGTTTTAGATGATTATCCAATTGACCCATGTGACTTGATTGTTCAATCTGTTTTGGATCACATACAATTGGTTCGGCATGATGAAGTATTAGCTAAAATTTTGCATGCTAATTCTTTATATTCTATTTTGATGGATCCACCTATGTCTTTGTCACATGCGAGAAATAAAATAGCTGAAATCACATGTTTAAGTTCCATGAAAATGTGTATGCTCCTAATCTTACCATTAGCTTGATTGGAGAGGACTGCATAGACAATATATTTTTGGTGCATAGAATTTACATCACATGTGATGATCTTGCTAGCTTGAAACGGAATATTAATAAGCCAATGCTTGATCATTTTAATATGACCTCCAACATTGTTGTTGATTATATGTCGAATAGCATGCTGCATCATTGCTTATCTACACATGCTAATTTGGATATCCCTAATACTTATGCACCTATGTTGGGATGGTTTAATGATCAGCATTACAAATTGGATAACATAAATATGTACTTCACTTATATGTGCAAACTAAGTTGCAAGTTAATTCGTTCATATTTTTCTTGTGATGATTTATTGAATTTTCAGCTCACAAAATATACTAGTCCCTCGTATATACATATATTATTTGTGAAACAACAAAGAAGAGTTAAAACATATGACATATACATATATCATGCATACGCTTTGTCTCGTTGTTTAGTCACCTTTCAGATTAAGCAACGCCGAGGACGGTTTTGTTTTCAAGAAAGGGAGGATGATATGAACATGGCACCGACGGATATAACCACGATCGTTATGTGTAAAGATAATTATCAGGTATTATCGTTTCGTTGTACGTGTAATTTAACCGATAAAAATATGATGCCGCATTCATGTTTGAATTTACTTGAATTCAGGAATAAAGAGATTAAAGATTTACTAGAATTTCACTTGGAGTTGGAGAATGGAGATGCACCACTCATTGCATATGATTCCTTGCTAACCATGCATGCATGCAAGGCCTACAAGGCCAAGGCCAAATACATCAGACTCAATTCCAACCAAACCATGCACGTGAAGGATCAAGACCTTTTGGTGCGCCAGGACACCACAATATTCAGATCGGCCAGGCCGGCCGTATGGTGCAGGAGTCCGTACCGGCCACGTCCTTCACCCCGTACCAGCCAAGTCCTTAGATTCCGTACAAGCCAAGATTACGTGTTAGTTACGATTGATGATGACTCCATCCCATCAATAGCCCATACGGCGGCTGCCGTCCTTAATAAATAGTTAGCCTAAATTAGGGTTTAGACTGGGGTTTTATTGTATTGCCTAGCCGTCGCTACAATTTGCATCTACGAGACGTGTAGGACTACCGCCTTGTCAGATCCATAGTGGAACCCCCAACTTGTTCATCTACATCGTGCTTAATTATTATTCCCAGTTTGAGATTGCAATTCATCTTTGTTCTTGCCGGTTGTTCGGTTGCTTGCAGGAACTCAAACCTCGTTGTTCAGGTTGATCGTGCCTACGGCAAGATCAATAACCATCGGAGATTGGTTTAGCGATTGCCAGGTGTATCTTCGGGTACGGTATAGCCGGATCGTCAAGGTCAAAATCCACCAAATCGATAGTTATCCCACTCTCATCGAAAGATCGGGCCTCCGTCACATCAGAAAGGGAGGTGTTTATGATCTATATTAGAACAGCAAGTAAAATCATAAATGTGGCACAAAAGTTTAGCATGGCAATAAGAAACATGTATTTGATCCCATAAGTGTTTCCCTTTCTGAGATAGGCGGTGCCGCGTATAATGAGCATGCTCATCCAATGATTTTCCCTCAACCAAGTCGGTTGGGTTTTTAGCGCGAGCACAAATTGATCGAAGACGATCCAAGTGAAACATGTCCATCCTACCATATTTGGGTGGTTCATCACCCATGATGAGGATAGCATAAATAGGCAAAGCAAGACAAAGGCAAAAGGTAGCAACTATTTTTGTGGTTTTTCATAAAGGACACTGAGATAAAAATTGAAGGGTAAACTAACAAGACTAAAAAAACAAAGGTAAAGGGTAGCGTGCAAATCCCCTATCTTAGCACTCGGAGTCCCCGGCAACGGCGCCAGAAATTCTTTGCTTGGTGTGCAAGGTGATGATAGTGATTTCTCGCCCTTCGTTGGTAAACCCCAAGAGGAAGGTGTGATGTAGCACAGCAGAAAATTTCCCTCAGTAAAGATACCAAGGTTTGTCTCCAGTAGGACTCCGGAGATGATAAGTAGGTGTCAGCGGCGCAACTGACGCGGACCTGCACACAGACTCAAATAAGTTTGTTCCCAACGAAGTTCAGAGAGGCTGTCAATATCTCCGGTCTTGTTGTTCACAAAGGATCAAACACAAGGGAAATGATAGCAACTGAAAGTAAAAGCAGAAAAGTAAATGAGTGTGGAAACAGTGATGAGGATATGGACCGGGATACGTGATGTTCACTAGTGATGTCTCTCTCCCAAAAGACGACAAAACTGCTATGCGAGGTGAACAAATTACAGAAGGGCAATTGACAGGATTATGAACGCACCGCAATGCTAACTATGCTACAAAAGAAAGGAAGAGGCTCAAAAGCATGGGCAGAACGCCAAAATAAGTAGACCGAAATCCAACTGCATCTACTACTAATCATCCACCTTGAGATATCTATCCAGAACATCTCGCTGGTATTAAGTTGCGAGCCCCACCCAAAGTGTAAACCCAAAGCAACAGACAACTGCATTAAAAAGCACTTTGCATAAAGTAAACAATCCTTGCAACCGCGGTTACAAGAACCGTTGTTTTCCCCCTTGTGGCAACAGCACATCCCCTAGACTCATGTTTCTGTCACTCAAGCGTGTCATCAGGGGGCATGAACCCACAATCGAGCATAATATTCCCTCTTGGGGTTACTACCTACTACTTGGCCAAAGCAATAAACAGCAACGGAGAACATGCAAGAATTACTTAAGAACAAAAATATAAAAGATAAGAACCAAATATATTACTCTATCACAATCTGAACATAATCTCATAATCCATCAGATCCCATCAAACTCAGCATAGCAACAACAGAAAGATTACAAAAGTGCCTCGATCATGTAGGGCAGCTCACGAGGTCTAAACCATGAAGAACAAAGAGGCGAGGAGAACATCACATAGCTACTGATCACGGACCCATGGTACAAAAGAAACTACTCACGGCACATCGGGGAAGCATCCATGGTGGAGAGGAGACTCCCGGAGGTCGGCCCTCCCTCCGGCAGGGTGCCGGGAAGAGGTCTGCTAGTGCTCCCGATCTCGGAAGCGCGGCGGCGGTGGAACAGAGGCGAGATCGCGAAAAAGGGTTCTTCTTCCGAGGGTTTCTCGTCACGGAGAATATATAGGCGAAGGGGGGCAGCCAGGGGGCCACCAGGGGTCCAGGCGGCCCCCTGGCGCGGCCAGCCCCTGGGGCGCGCCTCCAGGGCGCCTGGGCCCCTGGTGGTGGCCCTCTGGCCCCACTCAGGTTCTTCCGGAAGGTTCTTCTGCGCTGATTTTTTATCTGATTTTTCCCGAATTTTTGGAGCACTTTTTATATGAGGGAAAACTGAAATAGAAAAACATCAGAAAACAGGAATTGGCACTGTGGTGCACTGAGTTAATAGGTTAGTCCAAATATGATCAAAAGTGTATTAAAGTGTATCTAGATCATAGCAATATCACAGAAAACATGCATGGAGCAAGCAGAAATTATAGATACGTTTTGGACGTATCAGGGACATGGTTGTCCCGGTTTAAAAGAGGTTGTAAACATGTGGTAGGATCAAACATCGAACCTAACCTAGACTAGCATGCAAACCGCTGGTTGAAATAGAATGGATCATAAGTAATGTATAGTCCTTGCTTGTTGATAAGTCGGGTTGCGAAGGTGTAGTTGATCGCAAGCTCGCATCGTCTCCGAGAGGTACCCGCGGAAGCACACAAGACGGTAAACACTGGAAAGCAATCAACGAGCAAGCATATATTACTACGAGGCAAACACGAGCAAGCATCAACAAGAAGGCAACACGAGACATCGCACCTACCGTCGAGAGCGGTTACTAACAGGTTAAGTGGAGTACTCGTCACACACGACGATACCGCACATTTGAAAAGGTTCAAGTTGTTTAGCTACAGGTGATCAACAAAGGTTGTTAACGTGGCATCTCACTCAAGCATGGCATAACACACAAACATGGCAAGAGGTGAAGCATAAATAAACTATCTAATCTATTCACTTTAAGTGGGGGGTAAAACCTATACATGGCAACTATTACGGACCCCGCGATAAATATTGCATCTGGTACTGTTTTTCCCTAAACAATATTTTATTATTTTTATTAGCAAGCAAGAGCAGCATAAACACAATCTACATGCAATTCTAGTCAAGTTACATATAAGAAACATTTTATTTGGAGCAACGGTTAAAAAGTTATGGCAATTACAGTTTACAGTGGCAAGCAGTTGTAATTAGCAGGTAAATAGCATGTAAACAAAGTCAATCATGGCAAACAAGCACATTTAAATAATCTACACAAAAATATAAGCAACTTTCATGTTTTACGCATCGCGATCCGAGCTACGGTCTAAAAGATACGAGCACCGCAAAAATAGAAAAAAAAAGTTAAGGCCTCACGTTGGGCCGGCCCATGAGGCGAAAAAAACATCTAACGGGCCGAAAGCTACTGGACCCAACAGAAAAATAGAAAAAAAAAGTAGAGAAAAAAAAGGTGAAGGCCTCACGTTGGGCCGGCCCATGAGGCGGCTGGGCGCGGTGGCTGAGGCGGGCCGCTGGTGGGCGCTGGGCCCATGGCGGTTGGAGGCGAGGCGCACCGGCTCGGGGCTCCTCCCGATCGAACGGGGCGCGGCGGCGGCTTCCCGGTGGCTGCGCCGGCCACCGGCGGCGAGGGGCGAGGGGGAAGGACGGCTGGAGGAGCGCAGGCGGCGGGGGCGCGCGGATCCGGTGCGCGGCAGCCGGACTTGGTCACCGGCGTGGCCGGCCGGCTCCTTCAGGCAGCAGGCGAGCGGTGTCCTGGTGGCCATGGCGTGGCGGCCAGCGGCTCCCGTGGCGGCGACGAGCTGCAGGGGAAGAGGAAGGACGGTGAGGGGGGAGGGGAAGGAGAGAGGAGGCGCGGGGAGGAAGACCTGGGCGGCGGGCGGCGGCTACCGGAGACGGGCGGCGCAGCGACGGCTCTCCACGGGCACGGGTGGAGAGAGGAGGTGAGGGGAGGGGATTGGGGTGACGTGGCCGCTTGCTGGCCGTCAGATCGGGAGATCTGACGGTCCAGATCCATTGGGCTGATTCCCAGATCTGGGTGCTAGGGTTTTGGACGAAAAATGGGGTATTTTTGGGGCAAAGTGGAGGGGGTGGCTGTAAATTGTGGCTAGGGAAACCCTAAAAATGGGTGGGAGTGTGGTGGTCTTTATATAGCCCAGGTGGCTGGCAGTTTGCAAAAACATCCCCGATTTTTCTCTCGCGCGCGCGGTGTTTACGTTTCTGACCGCCGGGGGTCCGCAGGACCTCCGATTCGGGTAAAACTTCAAACTGCGCGATCAGCGCGTCGAGCTGGTGGCGTTCACCTCGCGCTAGAACCGTTCCGAGAACATTTTCCGACGTGCTATAAAAATATCCCGTTTAATTATTAAACGGGGTTTTTTTCGTTCCGTTGGCTGCGGCTGGTCTTTTGCGGATTTCGCGACGGTGATCGGGTGAAACCCGGTGTCGCAAAGGTCGAGTGTCAGGGTGGCAAATAATCGCCGATCGATAAATCGGGGATGCAAACACCGCAGACAAATCAGAAAATCAAACAATTCACACCGAAAACAAAAATTTTAATTTTTGTGAAATCTGGGCTGTTACACCCTCACCCCCACTAGGCCCATCTCTCTCACACCCGACCCAGCCCACCCCCACCCCTTTGTCCCCCACCTTGCGCTACACGAGAAGGCCGAGGCCATGTCGTGGCGGCCATCCAGCCGCCATGGCCACGCCATGTCGCCGTGGCGACCATCCCCGCCCCCACCCTACGTATAAGGACCACCCCCGATCCCTGGAACCCTAGTCGTGCCCTCGTTTCACTCCCCTTGGCCCCCTCGCTCGATCTCGCAACACCAAGCACCCGCCGCCGCCGCCGCTCGCCATTGGCGTGGCCAACGGCCACCTCGAGCCGCGTCGGCGTGTATGGGGGCCTCCCCGAGGTCTTCCACTTCTCCCCACGCTCTCAATCGATGTTGGAAGCCACCGCACGCTCGCCATCGAGCTTCTCCGGGCCGCCGGCTGTCGCGGACGCCACCGTCGATTGTGACGTTGCCGCCGCGCTCCGGGATTCCCGGGCCCCCTGGCCTACCCTGCTGCTCGATGTGAGCTCCTCCTTCGTCCTCCCCTCGCCCCATTGTCGATCCATGCACGTAGGTCGCCATCCTGCCTCGTCCGTGCTCGCCGTGCTCTGCGTCGCACATGTCTGCGTCCAGCGCGCCCCCGTGACCGGCTCACGCGCGCCCTGCCTCCCCTCGGCCGTGCCCCAGTTCGCGCACTGGCCGCGTGCCCCGTGGCTCGCCACCGCCCTTCAGCGCTGCCCCCAGCCGTCGGCCGATGTTCTGGCTGCATCGTGCGTGCGCGCCCACGCCCGCCGCTGCTGCAGCACCGCGGCCGACCACGGCCGTGCACGCCTTGCCCCGCGGCCCACACCTGACCTCGGCGCCCGTCGGCTTCCCCCCACCCCGCCGTGGACATCTCGCCGGCCGGCCTCATCGCGCCGCCGTGGGGCAGCGTTGCCACGGCCAGGGTCGGTTTGATTAGGGGTGCTAACCCCCTGTTAAACGGTTGAGATTAACCCCCCTAGCCAATGACATGTGGCCCCCACCCGCTAAATAGATACTTAAAAACTAATTAAAACCTGTTAATAAAAGTGTGTCTATGACACCTAGGCCCCACCCACAGTTTAGTTAGTTAGAATGTTTCATTATTATTTGGTGTATGACATGTGGGCCCTCCTGTTAATTAACTGATTAAATTAGACCTGTTCCAATGACACCTGGGCCCCACTTGTCAGTTAAATAAATAAAATGCATTTAATTTATTATTAGAGCATGGCATGTAGGCCCCACTGGATTAATTAGATTTAATTAAACCATTTTTATAAATACTGTGTATGACATGTGGGACCCACTGGTTAGTAGGTCTCACCAGTCAGTTTGGCCAAGTCAAAATACTATTCTGGATAATGTTTGATTTACTAAATAAAAAAATTCTAGAATTATTTATAAAATGATTAAATATTAGAAATTCAATATCTTTTAAACCGTAGCTCTGATAGAAAAACTTTATACATGAAAGTTGCTCAGAAAAATGCCACAAAGACAAATACGCTACCCGCATATCCACAACACCCCTCTAACATACCAAACCCAAGACTTCCCCCCCTCCGGATCGTCTGACCGGTAATTAGCCGGTACCGGTAAAACTTTCCGGATGGAAATTGTTCTGAACATAAAAGTTGTTTGGAATACATCAGCGATCACGGTTACACTATCCACATGTCTGTTAGATGTCTCTAACACTACAGACATGGAACCTTCCCCCTCTGGGCCGTCTGTCGATAATCACCCGGAGCCGGTATTTCATCCTCAGATGAATTACCGCTCCGAGCAACGTGCATTGCACTGCGTTAGAACACCGTTAACATTGCATCTGTCATGCCATTCATCTGTTTGCTACGATTGCTTTGTATTTACTGTGTTTATTTCCCCCTTATTCTCCGGTAGACCCCGCTGCTACCGCCGACTACACTGCTGCTGGGTACGACTACTTCGTCGACGACCCTACCCCTACCGTCGAGCTTCCAGGCAAGCAGAGCCATTCTCTTCCCCAGATATCGCCTATCTTTTCCGTACATTTCTTGAACTAGGAATTACTGCTGGTGCTACGATTACAATCCTATTCAATTGCATAGCTTGTCTTTGTCGTCCCTTGATGTACCTTCCTTTATCCTATGCTGCCAATTATAATTATGCATTATTCAGCAGTGAGCCATGCGCATTGTTAGCTAGGATTAGATAGCGGGCCGTGATCACTCTGGTGAGTGAACACGGGTGCGATATATTAACTATAACAGGTACGGTACAATGCAGACACCGCCTAAGGCCCCCTAGCTCGGCTCTGCCGAGCCACATCAAGTGGAGTTACCGAGGAGTAATCCTCGTACTCCACTCGTTGCTGACTCCGTATAGCCGCCCTAGGGACCTGAGCCCCGGTTGTCCTTAAGGTAAGAAGTCGGGCGACCCAATGGTGCCCGCGAGCGGTATTGCGTCGGGAACGACAGGGAGGGTACGACCGACGTTACTAGCGTGCTTGGCCCCTACTCGTATCTCGCGAGAGTTACCAAACCACGAAAGTTGAGCTCTACCAAGAGCACACGCGAGATAAGGTAAGGAGTCGGTTCACCTTGTTGGTAACCGCAAAGACTTGGTGGGACGACAAGGCAGTCACCGATGTACTGGCGGTCCTGACTGTTGTCGTTGTCCGCAAGTCAGTTAAGTCGAGGCAACGATAACGGTTGTCACGCAGGTTAATTAAAATGCTAAATGGTTCGGTGGATGACTTGAGAGACCCGTTGGTCTGTACGCACTACCTACACGTGGGATTACGGTGTGGGCCCTCCGCGTCGTAGTTCGTCCGAAAGCTCTTCAGACGTCAGCAGTACTGCGGCTAATCGCCGGGAAGAGGTGTTGTCTTCTTTGCTGCAGCAGGTGTGTTTGGATTTGATTTTGCTTCACCGGCCATACTCGCATCGTGCAGGAGCGTGCAAGGGTGAGGGACCTAGACCCCTTGGCGCATAGGATTTAGTTCGACGGATGGCCTCTCTGCTGAGCCTATGATGGGTTGCGCCATGTCGGATAGCTTTGGTGGAGCGTTCCCTAACAAGGTTCCCGCCACCCTGGAGATCCGAGCGTGCAGGCTGAACAGTAGTGCACCCCTGCAGGGAGTTTAATCTATTCGAATAGCCGTGTCCACGGTAACAGGACGCTTTATGCTGAAGTCGGATCTTATCACTACAAACTACTACTATTAATCTGTTGGTTCCGAGTTTTCTTCCTCGCAGGGAAGTCGAGGAGGGGAACTCAGTGGCATATATTATTATGAATCATACAACTTATTATTATACAATGCTGCAGCAACTTCTACTTCATTGTTACTTTATGCTTTATATGAACTGTTGGCTATTCTCTTCTTGTGCTGCAAGACACGTCGGAAGATGCTAGTCTTCGGTAGGCCTAGCTTCTTATCGTTATTATGATTTCTACCTTGCAGTCCACTATATACAGCCTCCCATTTCCATTTGATACAAATGCATAAATGCTTAGTAGCGGACGTAAGACTCGCGGGTATACTAGATACTCACCCTTGCTTTTTCCCCCTTTTTATTTTTCCTGATCGGCCGCTGCAGTCGACGTTGGAGCCTTGAAGTCCAGGAGCAGGAGATCCCCGATGCCGACCACCGCAACGTGAAGATCCCCGATGCCTTCTACGACGTCGAGTTCCCCGTTGACCAGGAGTAGTTTGGAGGTTCCCAGGCAGGAGGCCTCGCCTTTTCGATCTATTGTTATTTGTGCTAGCCTTCTTAAGGCAACCTTGTATTCTTGTGTCTGTACTCAGATACTATTACTTCCGCTAACTTTGTGCTCTCGAGCTGTTGTATTCGAGCCCTCGTGGCCCCCGGCTTGTATTAAACAACTTGTATTATTTTATTTGTAGAGTTGTGTTGTGATATCTTACCGTGAGTCCCTGATCTCGATCATGTACCTCGCGTGTATGATTATTGTACACGGCTTGATTTTGGGGGCGTCACACCGATCTACCCAAGAATACCTAGCGCTGTAGCTGAGGGTAAGGAGTGAAGCACCTGTGTTCCAACAACAGGTACACGCAAAAATGTGCAGGAAATCACAACTTTATTAATCCCCACTCTAGCGTTTGATTATGTGGTTTCTAGTTTCATAAATCAACATGACACTTTAAATCTTTTCAAAGCTGGTACCAAACCAAACAATGCATAATCTCAAGTTGGGGCTACTGCCATCACTTCTATTTAACTATTTGTACTGCACAGGTGATTCCTAGGATCATCTACACATAATGGAGAAAGAATCTACAGTTACCATGTAGAGAAGTTGAGGACCTGGAGAACACAAACATGTGCGTATAGAGGATTGTGTAGAGATACATGATGAAGAGAGAACAAAGAAGAAGACAATCAAGAAAATTTCGTGTGACGTACGACGGTTGCAAATTTCATCAAACATGTAAAAGGCGTATATACCTATAGTATATACTGTACTATTGATTCTTCTCCAACAACTATGTGCATCGAGTCCAGAACTTCTACAAATTCAGAGACAGAGGGAGACAGAGAGAATATATTGTGAGTCTGTGACCAAGAAGACAGTTTGAAAAATGCAGAGAGATAGAGAGATTAAACTGTACCACATGGTCGAGGAACTCCACTGATATAAAACTAAATTTTAAAAAGAAAAGCAAAAAAAACGCATAACAAATCAGCACATAAAAATCTCTACAACCTTCGATGGGCGTTTACATTGGAAGCTTTTATGTTGAGCCGAACTAAAACTTCGAGTCGCGGTGATATCAAATGTTAGAAATGTGTGTGAACCGTTGTTTCCTACACTGTTTTAACATTTCAATTCATGATTGGTGGTTTCTGCTACTTCACTTTAAATGTTCACTCTGCTCCTATCCTTTCCTGAAAGTTTTTTGCATGAAATTTAGAGCTGACTAACGACTCTGATTAGTTCCGGTGTGTCTGAGGTCTAAACTAATAATCTTGAGGGGTTAACATCCATACCTCTCTTAGCGCATGATGTAGAGCTCTCGCTTTGGTACAATGCACCACCGTGTGTGGAACTTTTTTCCGTACCATGTAGAGCGGCGACCGGAAGCGGCGACAAAGGGGATCGCTGGCGCCATCCTCTCCTATTTCAAGCTCAGGCAGATGGTCAGCTGGCCATATATTTGGTCGACAGTATGATGTGTACCTGCACGTTAAAGCACTATTAGATATCATGAAAAGGGAAACAATAGTAATATAATATTGCAGCTCAAGAGGCATTTAGCAATATTAATAAAAAATGAAACCGTTTATTTGTCTTTTCCTTGATAATTTCTCAGAATAAGTAGCAAACACATCATGCAATATTGAGCGGTAAAAAACAATAATTGTCACCCAGATATTTAATATATCCCATCAAATAAATTGAACTTCGGGATATTTCATAGAACTAACTATTAACAGTAAACCAAGATGACATTTTTATGTTAGAAATACTATACCTGCTTACAAGGGCCTCATCAGAAGTAGGCACATCCAAAATTGGGTTGGCATAATATGAGCCTTTGAAGGTGTCTGCATGGATGATCATAAATTACATTATGAGTTCAAATTATGGCAAGATATATACGATTCTATACAGAAGCAAACCAGAAATACTCTTTTGTGTTCACTATAATGCTACTGCAGTAGACTTACTTTCATAAATGCAATAGCTAAGTTCATTTTGCTAACATAAAACTATCCAGTAAAAGCAAAACTGGACATGTTGTACAATGAACTCAATGAAATCCAGTAGCCCCCAAGGTTTAAAGTCTTTTGCAATAATCATTCAGCAAGTCATATGAGGATGCATAATTAGTAAAAGGGGAAATGCTTACCGGGTTTCCCAGACTCAAGATTCTCTTTCGCATGACTCCAGCCAATATTACCTACGAAAGGTCCAGGGGGTGGCACGGGAAGGGAAGGGCAGCACGGATCCACCCACTGACGACGGCTTCCGGCAAGGAGGGTGCAGATCTGGTGAGCTCAGTACCCATGGCGATGAGCTCCTAGAGAGAACAAAGAAAAAGAGGGAGATGAACCGGGGGGAGAAGAGGAAGGGAGGAGAGCGGCGCACGGGCGGAGATGACCTGCGAGGCGAACAGGTGGGCACAGCGGCGTGGCTGGTCCTGACGGTGAGGTCGTCGGAGGTGCACGCCCCGAGGTGATGGGGCATCTCGGGGGAGGATCTTTGGGCGGCTAAGAACGGCGGCGACCGGCCAGGGCCTCCCTTATCCTTCCTTCTTTCACCCATCGGCGCGGCTGGGCAGGGGATGAGGTGGCCGACGGCGTGGGAGAGGAGGGTGCCAGCGGCTAGGGTTCGGGAGTAGGAAGCCAGGGGAAAGGGAGAGGAGGCGGATACGGCTCGAGGGAGAAGAGAGGGGTTCGAATCCTTCTCACGCGGGTTCAGGGAGGCGTGGGCGAGGGCACGACAGCAGGCGACAACGACTGGAGGGAGAGCAGACGAGGGGAAAGTGGGGAAAGAGGGAGGAGGGTAGCGGCTGGGGCGCGCGTGCTTATCACTTTTCTCGCTCGGGTCGCTATCGATAACACTATTCATAGTAGCCAATCAGAACATTTCAGGCGACGTGGCCACAACCTCTCTGCCTAGGTTCCCATGACCCTTTACTAGTTGGATTTTGCATTGTGTTTTTTGTAATGTAGTTGCTTGAATTTACTAAGACAATTGCTCGGTTTTCCTAGGTAAGTTGCTTGTTATTTTCTTTTCTAGGATAGTTTCTTGTTGATTTTGTTATGACACTCACCTGGTTTGCTCCTAGGAAGTTGCTTGGTTTATTAGGATAGTTGCTTGGTTTACTAAGAGTATTTTTGCATTGTGTTTTTTATAATGTAGCTTCTTGAATTTACTAAGACAATTTCTTGGTTTTTACAAGACAGTTGCTTGGTTTTTGGTAAAATACTTTCGCATTGTTTTTTTGGTTATACAGTTGCTTGAATTTTTTAGGAGAACTGTATATTTGTATTTGCTAAGAACATTTACTTTGGATCTGGCTAAAATAATATTTGTAGGCAACTGTCGATCAAAAGGCAGGCAACCGAGTAACCATAACATGCAAGTTGAAATAATGTTAGTAAATACACATAATGCAATAAAGTTACTTATATGTGACACTAAAGATGCCATATGTTTTGCATCATTTTCTCAGTTTTACGTAAACCACGCTAATAAACAGTCATACTAGGTAAACAGAAAGAGTTAATGTATGTACTATCGTATTGATGAATGATTATGTATTTTTTTTCAATATGTTCGGATAATATCGCAGGTTACTTTTCTAATATGGCAGGTCTGCCCGAAAATACAATCGAGCGCCCGCCCGCTTCCTAGCCACATTTTTTTGTGTGGGCTGATGATGAACTGCGGTTTGATTTTCCGCAACACCAGAGAGTTTTCTGGAAATTCGAAAAAACGGAAAGATATAACTGAACGCACCATTTATTTTCCTCATCGACCGAGCCCCCCCCTGGTACGTCTCCATCTGCCCCTTTTCTCGTCTCTGCCGAGCGAGCCTCAAAACCCAATCTCCCCCGCCCCCGGTTAGGGTTCTAGCCGTCTCCATGTCTGGCGCCGGCATACACCCGTTTCACCAGCAGTGGCCGCCCGCAGCGGCGGTGCCGGCACCTCCCGCCGTCCCACCGCCTCCTACCGTGCCCTGCGCACCTGAAGCCACCGCCCGCCCCGGCTCTGACGAGGTCCGCACCATCTTCATCACGGGGCTACCCCTCGACGTGAAGGAGCGGGAGCTACATAACCTGCTGCGCTGGCTTCCGGGGTTCGAGGCTTCCCAGATCAACTTCAAGGGCGACCAGCCCATGGGGTTCGCACTCTTCTCCTACGCGCACCAGGCCATCGCTGCAAAGGCCGCTCTGCAGGTTCACTTTTTTGTATTTCGATGGCAGCTATTTTTCTTTTCTTGTATGTGTGGATGTGACCGGATGTTCTCTCCGCAGGATCTGGTCTTCGATGCGGAGGCAAAGTCGTTGCTGCACATCGAGATGGCCAAGAAGAACCTATTCATCAAAAGAGGTGCGTTTTGGCCATGCCTCTTGCATGCTTTTTTTCTGGCTGTTGCATACCGTGTCAACCAATTAGGTTGGGAAATACGCCTTTTGGATTGTAGAGTCTATAGGGTGCGAATTCGAGGCAGCGTTATGTGGTAACTGTGGTTCAACGTAGAATGAGAGCTAACTAGGGATGCTTTGCGTGCCAACTGTTATTTACACCAACCACTAGGTTTTGGTAATATGATCTTTGCATAATACGTTGAAAGTTGAGACAATTTAATACCTGTGTTAGGTGTGGGAGCTGATGCAAATGCTATGGACCAAAGTAAACGCCTGCGAACTGGTGGAGATTATACTCAGTCTCCGTATGCTCCTCCTCCATTCCACCCACCCCCACCAGCTGTTTCCATGTGGGGAACTGCAGGGTATTTTTTTAATGTTTATGCTCTTTCTGTCAACTTATTAGATATGTTCATTGGTCTTCTATAATGTTTGTTTTTGGTCTTCTTTAATGCTTGTTTTTGGGTGTCATTCAGTTATATGGCAGCCCCACCCCCTTATAATCCTTATGCTGGTTATCATGTGCCTCCCGTACCAATGGCTTCACCTTCTCCTGTGCCAGGCCCAACAGCATATGCTCCTGTGCAGGTAATCAGTTTGGATTTATGGCATTGTTTGGTCGGTATCCAAAATATACTTTGTACAGATTTTTTGGCTATGACCAAAATTTCTGGTGTTTGTTTGGATGGTTCCCTGCCCATTCTCCTTTGTCTACTCCAGTTCATTTTTCTTGCCAAAATTGGCCTAACCATGGGCAAGGAAAACCATGGCCGAAGTTGGCTAGCCAAATTTTTGGCGAGTCAGACTTGGGCAAAAATAAAAGTACCAAAACACCCTAGGCCCTGTTTGTTTGGGCTTCTGCTTCTGCTTTTGTAGCTTTTCCATTTTATCCAAGAAGCCATAAAAGCTTCTAAATAGGTGCTTTTGGAGCTAAATATAGTTATATTGATTCATCAAAAGCCATAAAAGCTTCTAATAGGTGCTTTTTAAGCTTTTACGGATTTTTAGTCAAAGTGTAAAAGCTGCAAAAGCAGAACCAGAAGCCCAAACAAACAGGGCTTAAATGCGTTTGCTATGATATTTAGTTTAAAGGTAAAACTGTGTCTATCATAACTTACCTTTAAATTTATTAATAAAAATTAAATATATACTGGAGCATCACTCTAATGTAATAAGATGATCCAACGGAGCGATTGTGAAAATATGCATTTATGTGTCCTCGGCAAGAAAAACAATCATTTCAGCTCACTGCTGCATAAATATATACCGAACTACTTTTCTTTTGTCCAGGACACATACAGTTGTATTTTTTCAATCACTCCGTTTGATCATGTTATCTTATAATTGTGTTCAGTATTTTTGGGAACTTTTACACCGTCGAAAACCTTAAGGTTCGGTGGTAAACTATGATAGAAAATCCTACTCCTTTGCATTTTCCTTGTTCTATAAGGGTGTTTTCTCCATGTTGTACCACGTTTGTACGTGTATGTATACTGTCCTATGGCCACTGGAAATACAAGTTGCATATTTCATAACATGGCATTATAGCCCTAGTTTTTTTTGTTGCGCAACTCGTGCTCTTTTCAGTCAACTATTGCATTGGCCTTCGTTGCTCTCTCCTTCTGGTTGATTGCTGCTACCCTCTTCCCCATTACTGCCCCCTTCCCCCCCTGCCTTGCTAGTTTGCTCCAATCGCTCAGCCAGGTCCTATAGGAGGCAGGAGAACTATGACTCCCGTCTGCCCGCCTCGATGTCTACTTCCGTTTTATTGACTCCCGAGCCTGCCATCTCGATCTGGTGGTCCAACGCTAAGGTCTTGCTTGGCTCGCGGTCAAGGCCCGTCAAGATCACGTTGCATGCCCGTTAGATTGGCTCTGTTGACACCCGCCAAGCTCTTGTCCCCATCCTCCTGAGGTCCAGCCTCCCTCCTAATCCTCCCAGGATCAATCACGATCGGGCTTTGCCCATGATCCAAATCGGGCCTCCTAGGTCAACGAAGCATACATGAGTGTGCCTATTGTTTTGGTTGCTTCTGTGATCCCCATTGCCGATCCTTTGAATCGGCCACTCTATTTTGCGTCGAGTTGACCTTTTGGCTGCTAGGTCTCCGCGGGTAAATAAAATGTCTTCATCTTTACCACTTCCTATTCTGTTCCTGATGTTGCTCATGTTCCTTGACTACCATGAACCCGTTTTCTGCTGGTCAACTTACTGACTTTGGTTGCCGCTTCATTCTAGACATTGATTCTTGTTTTGTTCAAGATCGTCGCACACACACTTGGTTAGGATTGACCCTCACCACTGTCTCTTAGGGTCTTCGGGAGTTAGATTGGCTTCATGTTCATCTACCACCACTATCACCAGTTCATCTGCTTTCGTCGCTTCAACTACCGGTTCCTTCCAGTAGTGGCATCACGGACTTTGTTATTTTTGTGGTTTTGGTTTGTTGCCTTTAGTTCGTCAAGGTCTTTGGGGTCTGTCTCAGTAGACACTCGCCAAGTAGGTGGCCTAGCGCCTCGCTTTTGCCTTATGCGGTCAAAAAAACGGCCGTCGAGGTCCTTCGGTGAGAAATCAGCCTTTCCGGCGATGAATCACGTTTCTCAGGCGAGAAATCAATCTCCCCGGCGAGGATTCGACCTTCCCTGCGAGAATTCATCGTGACCGATGAGGATTCAGCCACTCCGACGACAAATTGACTGATTCCGGCGAGGGATGGAGCTTCTCCGGTGAGGGATGGAGCTTCTCCGGTAAGGGATCGAGCTTCCGGCCAGCCCATCTAGCTTATTTCTTCACGGTAAAGTACTAACGCCTAATTGCGCCTAATCGCGCCTAAGCTAGAAAAGCGCAAGTAGGTGGCCAAACGCATAATTAATGCCTAGCGCTTTTTTGAACTTTGACCTTGAGACGACTCATGTGTTTATCACTGCCTCTCTTTCGCCTCACTTTTGGGTTGAGCCTGTCTCAACTTCCACCTATCTCATCAACATCCAGTCCTCTGCTGCTTTGCAGGGTGGCATTCCTTTCAAACGTCTTTCTGACCGTTCTCCTGATTATTCACGCTTTGTTTGTTTGTGTTTGATATGTTTTTCTTGCCGGCGGTGAGCGCAACAAACTCACCGCTCAATCCGTCGAGTGTCTTCTTAGGATACAGTGATGAGCATAAGGGCCATCATAGTCGGCATCATGTTGGTCGTCAGATGCGTATTTCTCGAGATGTGACTTTTGGTGAGTCTCGGCCCTTCCACCCGCATACATCTTTCTTGACCTTTCCAGTGGAGAATATCTCTTCCCCCACTTTTTGCAATGCACCTAACACTCCCGTTGAGCCTTTGTCCATCTGTCTTTCTGCCTTGCTTCTTTGACTGTTGTAGATCTGACGCCTCCCATCTCCTATGGTTTCCTCACCTCACTTGTCATCTGATTCTGCACCTTCATACCTGGTGGTTTCTCCGTCTCCGTCACCTAAGTCTATCCTGTTGATTACTCCTTGTATTCTTTCATCCTTTCCTCATCATTATACCCGTTGTCCGCGTGCTATGGATTAGTCTATCGATGCGCCATCTACTTCTAATGTGCCATCTTCCTCGTCTCAGCCTTCTTCTGGTTTGCGTGCTCGTCCGCGTCCTCCTATTGACCTCCTGTTCTTGAGCCGACTTTTTATGTTGTTGCCCATCCAAGAATGACTGCTTGCGATGACAGAGGAGATTGCCACTCTTGAGCGTACTGACACGTGAGATCTTTTTTCTTTTCCTCCTCGTGTTCTCCCCATCACTTGTAAGTGGATCTAAAAGGTTAAGACCCGCTTTGATGGTTCACTTGAGCGCTCCAAAGCTCGTCTTGTGGCTTTCAGCAGGAGCATGGTCGTGATTACGATGAGTCTTTTTGCTCCTATGGCCCATATGTCAACTGTTCTACACTTCTTATTGTGGTCTTTGTTTGCCACTGGTCTGTCTCAACTTGATGTTAAGAATGCCTTTCTTAATGGTGAGTTGCGTGAGGAGGTTTACATGCACCCACCGCCTTAGTATTCTGTTCTTGACGTCATGGTCTGCCATCTTTGTTGCTCTCTCTATGGCCTTAAGCAAGCCCCTTGCGCCTGGTTTGAGCGTTTTGCCTATGTGGTGACTGACGCTAGTTTTTCAACAAGTGCTCATGATCCTTGCGCTGTATGTCCACCTTTCTGCTCGTGGTCGAACTCTTCTTCTATATGTTGGTGACATGATCGTCACTAGAAACGACCCTCAATATATTGCCTTTGTGAGACGTGTCTTAGTGAGCAGTTTCTTATTTCCGATCTTGGCTCATACCCCTGCACTAAACAACATTCAGTTGCATTCCCATCTATTATTGTGTAATAAGCGACTTGAGTACCTTACTTCCTAAGATTTTAACAGACATCCATAGTTCATGTTTCCTGGAATCTCCTATACACACTTGATTTTAGTAATACTGGATCCCTTTCATTGGCGTGAGACATGTAGGGAAATTTGATCTGACGGGAATTGAATGATCATTTACAAATTGCGTATGGACATACGTTTTTAAGTACTATTAATACATTTCCTGATAGTCTCATCCTTTACATCCTAGCATGTTATTGGCATTTGTTTGGTGAATTTACCATATTGCTACTCTTATGTTCTTATATCTTGGCGTGACCTATTTATATTTGTGCCGGTACATTTCACCGTCTTCTTTGTCACTTATGAATAGATCTACTGAAATAACAGTAGGGATAAAGCTCTTCAGTTTCAATAGAATTGCATTAAAGACAATGGTGCTATTACCATCATCTCTATAAACGATTCTGATTTGGGCATGTATCTACTGAATGCCAATCTATTGGGAATGTGAAATTCCAAATCAAGATCATTAGATACTTGATGAATGGAGCAGAGGCCACACGGGATAAATGAGAAATGTGCTGCAGTACTTCTATAGAATATCTGTCTGAGTCTATCTCATTCTTTACTCTTTTCACATTGTTCAAGATTTTGGAAGATAAGATTGTTGACCGAACCTTCTAATTTGCTTTTGCAGAACACAAAAGATAACCCTCCATGTAATACCCTTTTCATTGGAAATCTTGGTGAAACTGTTGTTGAAGAGGAACTGCGGGGCCTCTTCAGTGTGTAAGAATCAACACTTTAATATAAAATTCAAGTGGACATTAGTTTCCTTATTGGGTGTGTTGCTGCAGCCCACTTTGGTTTCAGTTGTGGCAGTAACCATATCTGCTATTTTTCAAAAAATGACAGACAACCTGGTTTCAAACAAATGAAAGTGTTGCGTCAAGACAGGAACACCGTCTGTTTTATTGAATTCGATGTAAGTGGTTGTGATGGTCTAATTATTTATGTGCATGCCACTACTTTATTTCCTTATCGTGTCTCAAACTTGTGTGATTTGCAGAATGTGAGTGCTGCTTCTGCTGTGCACCACACTTTACAGGGTGCTGTTGTTCCTAGTTCTGGTCGCGGTGGAATGCGAATCCAATATCCTTTATTAGTTTATAATTTGGTTCATGTATTAACTACTTAACTTCAGTTTGTTAATTAATCATTTTTATAATTTCTTTGCATTAGCTTGCTGTATTGTGCCTCCATTTGCTTGTCTGTATATGGTTTATAGTGACCTTTTTGTAGTCCTTAACGTTTGAACATTTTCGAAAAATCCCTTCGGGCGAAGGAAGGACTTAGTTGGTGGCATAGTCGGCACTCTCAATGGAGCTCCTGCTTGAGGGGATGTATCTTGAACTTTAGCATGACATCTTGAATTATCATCTGCATTGTTTTAGTTAAATCTGTTCCTGTCATGTGCGACATCAGCATCTTCATTGGGTGGAGTTTCTGGGGCATGATCATCATCTTCATTAAGTGGAGTTTCTGGGGCATGATCATCATCTTCATTAAGTGGAGTTTCTGGGATATAATCATCATCTGGTAGACATTGCATTGTCATCTTTGGTGGTGTCAACTTTTGTAGATTAGCTATTGTGGTTTGAGAAGGTCACTCTGAATGTCTCCTAGATGCACATTTGGCATCTGTCATGAATATTTTGTAGCGTTATGTAGTTTTTCCAGTGTGCATTTGCAATATTTCATGTGGTCATGGCATTGCCACATTATGATCTGGACATGCTGTAATAGTATAACCGATTTATTTGGCTTGCTATCAATTCAGTGTCGAGGGATGTTGGGATGGTTCTTACCATTATATTGCATGCATGTTCATGAAGGAGCACAGTTAGTAGGCATCCTGACATGTCATTACTTAATTGACCTTTTTAGTGCTGTATTTTCCTCCTAGCTCAGAGTGGCTAACAATGTCCATAAAATTGAAAGTGTTGCAAGCCTCTTGTTTTCTAGTAATAGATGGTTACACACCTAAGTTGTTGCAGTTCATTCGCTAAGAGGAGCTCATGATGCTGATGGAGAGGTAGGCTAGTCCATTGAGGTCATGCAGATGGACAGGTAAGGTAAGCCCACATAAGTGATGTGTATATAGCTGTGCAAGCGAGGAGGGTCCATAGCAGTTTTATTCTATTATTTAGCCATGTCTGATTTGTTCAAATGAAAATTGAATCTTCTATAAACCTGATGTTTGCTTGTTTTTGTTGTATGGCGTGAATGTTAGTTTGACACGGACCATATGTTTTAGAGCTGAATATGGATAGGTATAAGCCTAAACATCTGGCAATGACATGGTCAATGTAATTAGATTCGACTTGTCCTCAATCAGACATGTTTCCTTTTTCTTATACATAAGGGCAATTGGTTGTGAGCTTGCTGTATGGTGTGACTCACTTTGTATGAGACAACAAGACTATCTAGTGTAACAGGACTCTGTATTGTGGCCAAGTACTTAAGTAAAAAGCATTAAGAGTGTAAACAATGGGTACAAGTATGAGAGTACAAACTTTTTTGTGTGTTGCAACACTGGGCGGATGGTATCTCAGACCGCCAACTGTTTCTGGAATTGAGTCGAGAAAATCATCCCAAATACCGCATTCACATTTCAGTCTCATTATGTCTGGCCAATTCCTATTTGGTACAGAAGGTGGTTAAACAATGTCATCCGAAAGCTCTTCAGCACTTAATAGTCATGCTGCAAAGCATCCGCAAGCTTCAACATCATCCTGAAAAACGTCCGCAAAAGTCTAGACTGATGTGTCTAAACTACTTTTGCCATCCAACATGGTTTCACATACTTTTGTGGATGTCAAATTTTAGTAAACTGACAACAAGTCGGAAGTTTGCGGGTGTTCGAACCTTCGTCATATCCTGCTGCTTCAGAACTACCCCACACAAATGTCAGCTCAATGCTTTCGTTTTTCATCACTCATATGCTTCTGATTAGCTTGTCGCTCACATAGGAAGCACATGAACGACTTACCTGTCATGAATTGCATGATCTAGTAGTAATTCCATCCCATCTTCTGTAATGCCCCCTCTTCAGATAAGCACACTGCTCGAGCCTGGACGAACAACGCTGCTCGCCGTCGGTCTGCACTCTCTAATCTGAAGAGTCCAGAACACTAGACATTCCTGGACATTGCGTTTGACCCATCTGCTTGAGAACCTCTATTCTGTGCTGTAGCACAGATGTACTTTGCATGCGCTATGAAATCCATCGCTCAAATGCTTGACGTCGGCTCTGTTGAGTTTGTGTCGAATATACTGTACGAGTTGAGTTATATTGGACTTGGAGTTGTAGTGTGGGTAAGATATGTGTAGTGTTGGACGAACACGTTGTATTTTTGGGCTCTTATATAATAAGGGGCACCCCACGGTTGTAATCTATGCCAACATAATAGCACAGGCACGTAGAGGAAGTCGGCGGCGTGTGTCGGCGTCCGGATGACCGGAGTGCGGTATTGTAGCGGTGTAATGGGCATGAGCGCCCATAGTCAGGCCCCGGGGATGTAACCGATGTTGGGTGAACTTCGTTAATAAATTTTGGTGTCGTGCCTCGTGTGATTGCTTGATTCTTGAATGATTTACTACGTGCTGCGGATTTATTCAAAACAAGTGCTATTATGAGCAAGGTTAAAGATCGAGGGCGTATTGATCTTAAGGATGGAAAAGCGATTGGAAACGAGTGTTAGTTGATCGGAAGCGCTGCTGGGTGGCTAATCGAGTTGTTCTCGGCGAGAGGAAAGCCAGGCTGGCGCTGGATGCGTCTAGCGATTCAAATCCAAGATTTGTTTTGAAAAGAAACAGGACCGCCTGGCTTCACCCCGAGGAGGAGCGCTCGCATTTGCAAGAACTCAGGTGGATTCAACCTGGGCCGGTTCAGAAAGCGCAAGCTGTCCTTTTGAAGAACATGGGGGTGATCCAAGCGGAGGAGCAGGTCACTGAAGATGCGCTGCAGGAATACCTCCGACTTTTCGACAAGCCTCTGGCCCCTCATCACATTAAGGCGATCACGACTCTCTTCGCTCTAAATGGCATCGACTTTGACGAGCCTGCGATGTCTGGATTTGAAGTCTTCTCCCTGCCGGTGGCCACTGAACCTTGTGGGGCTTAGCGCTCTCTGCGAGCGTCCTCGGTGGTTTTCCTTATCTTTCAGTCATGTCTGAATCCTTAAGTGTTTTGGTGTGGAATGTAAGGGGGCTTAATAATCCGGTTAGACGGAGTTCGGTCAGACTTTTTCTGCAATCTATGAATGTATCGCTTGTATGCCTTCAAGAATCTAAATTGTCTATGGTAGATCAGCTGGTGGTGAGGGATACTCTTGGCAACTACTTTGATGGATTTGACTACCTGCCTGCATTGGGGACTAGAGGTGGAATCTTGTTGGCCTGGAGGCAGGATCGATTAAGGGTGGAGAACATTGAAAAGGGTGAATTCATGATCTCGGCAGTGATTTCTTCTCTTCAGGATGGTAAGCAATGGTATATTACGTCGGTCTATGGCCCCCAGGGTGATGAAGACAAGGTCAGATTTCTTGAACAGCTTGTGCACCTGGGGGAACAGGTTCAACTTCCATGGATTATAAATGGTGACTTTAATCTGGTTTGCAATGAGGCGGAGCGCAGTACTGGCCGTGGCAATAGGAGATTGATGAACAAATTTCGACACTCTATTAACAGGCTTGGCCTGCACGACATGCCCCTGGTTGGGAGACGCTACACCTGGTGTAACCAGCAAGAAAATAATGTGATGGCGAGGCTGGACAGAGTGCTCTTCAACAATGCTTGGGAGGATTTATACCCAATCAGCGACCTCCTTCCACTCAGCTCTAATATTTCTGACCACTGCCCCTTGCTGCTGTCTGGCTGCTCGGCGAGGCCTCGTGCTTTCAGATTCCGGTTTGAAAATTTTTGGTGTAAGCTGTCCGGCTTCTTGGAGGTGGTACAAAATGCTTGGGCGGATGAGGTGCCTAGTACTGATCCCATGAAGATATTCAACTTTAAATTGCAGCGCACTGCTAAAGCGCTGCGCAGCTGGGGCCAAAAAAGGATGAACCAGTTACAACTCCAATTTCAGATCGCAAACGAGATCATTCTTCGTCTTGACAGTGCTCAGGAGGCAAGGGACCTTTCCAGCGACGAGCGCCAGCTGCGAGCCTTCCTCAAAGGCAAGTGTCTTGCCTTTGCGTCTCTGGAACATGTCCTTCTACGGCAGAGGGCAAGAATTCGGGACTTGAAGGAAGGGGATGCCAACTCCAAATATTTCCATATGAAGGCTAATGGTAGGCGACGCAAGCACTTGATTCCGTTCCTTAGGCTGGGCGACAGGATGGCCACCACACCGGAAGACAAGCTTCATCTTGCCAGAGAGTTTTTCAGCACCCTCATGGGTGCCCCCACCTCTCCAAGACGTGATCTGAATCTGGCCAGTCTTAACTTGCTACGGCTACCCCCGGAACTGGCCGAGGGGCTGGAGACGCCCTTCTCCAATGAAGAAATTAAACAGGTGATCATGGATATGCCTTCCGACAAGGCTCCGGGCCCAGACGGTTTCACGGGGCTATTCTTCAAACATTGTTGGTCTATCATTGAGTCTGACCTGATGGCTGTCATGAAATGGTTACATGAAGGGAAATTCTTCTCTTTTGGGGGCCTGAACTCTTCCATCTTAACGCTACTGCCCAAGAAGGCATACTCCATGGAAATCAGTGATTTCAGACCTATCAATCTCATCCACAGCGTGGCTAAGATTTTCGCGAAGGTGTTGGCGGTTAGGCTCTCCCCCCTACTGCCATCCTTAATTTCACAGGCCCAGAGCGCTTTTGTTTGCAAGAGAAGTATTCATGAAAATTTTAAGTTCGTGCGAAATACGGCAAGGCTGCTTCATCGGAAGAAGAAACCGGCAGCTCTGCTGAAGATTGATATATCTAAGGCCTTTGACACCCTTTCCTGGGAGTTTCTGTTGGATATGCTCATTGCCAGGGGCTTTGGTCGCAAGTGGTGTTCTTGGGTCTGTGGGCTGCTTGCCACGGCATCATCCGCGGTGTTAGTTAATGGAGAACTCGGCGACCCCTTTGCTCTGGGACAAGGTGTCCGTCAGGGAGATCCTTTGTCTCCGGCCCTCTTTATTCTAGCAATGGACGTCATTCAGGGAATGTTGGACTGGGCGGTGCAAAACAGGCTGCTTTCCGATCTGGGCTGCGATCGAACTCTGCCTAGGGTGTCCATCTTTGCGGACGATGCAGTACTCTTCTTTAAGCCGTCCCCGGAAGATTTGGAGACGATTTCCAGTACCCTGCAGCTCTTTGGTGAAGCCACTGGATTAAGCATCAATCTGCATAAAAGTTCCATCACATGCATACGGTGTGATGCAAACAAGGAGACCGAGGTGGCAACACATTTTCAGTGCAGGCTTCAAGGTTTTCCCCTTCAATATCTCGGACTGCCATTATCAATCTACCGGCTGAAAAGACATGATATTTTGCCTCTGATCGATAAATTCTTTAGCAAAATGAAAGGATGGAAACCAAAGATGATGTCTTCGGCAGGGAGACTGACTCTCACGCGGTCGGTCCTCATGGCCCTGCCGGTACATTTCCTTGCTGTTCTCCCCTTGCTGGCATGGGCGTTAAAGATTATAAATCGGCGGTGTAGGGGATTTATCTGGAAAGGGGAAGAGGAAGTTAGCGGAGGACATTGCCTGCTACCATGGGATAGAATTTGTATGCCTCAGGAATTGGGAGGACTCGGGATTATAAATCTAAGGTGGTTTGGTTTGGCGTTGCGCTGCAAATGGCCATGGCGTCGTTGGGACACCGAAGCCCGGCCTTGGCATTTTGTTGAAGAGACAGTGGAGAAGGAGGTCCAGGACCTCTTCGGGGCGGCCTGTCAAATTAAGCTTGGCAATGGCGAGAAGGCCAAGTTCTGGACTGATAAATGGCTCCCTCAAGGTCTTTCGATTGCGGATTTGGCACCCCAGCTCGTGTCCTTCGTCAAAAAGAAGACCAGATCGGTCAAAGAGGCACTCACCAACAGGGCTTGGACCAGCGATATCTCAGGAGGTTTATCAGTGCAGGCCATTGCGCAATACTTGCAGATTTGGGACTTATCCAGTTCGATCAACTTGTCCGATGTCACGGCAGATCAACCCATTTGGATAGCGACACCCGATAACCAATTCTCTGTTAAGAGTGCCTACAATCTGTTCTTCCTAGGCAAGACCAATTTTGCCTGCGCATCTCCCATCTAGAAGTCTAAAGCCCCGCCCCGCTGCAAATTCTTTATGTGGTTAGTTGTGCACAAGAGGTGTCTCACGGCGGACAATTTGGAGCGCAGGAACTGGCCTTCCAATGGCTCTTGTCCCCTCTGTCTCGCTGCCCATGAAGACTGCACACATCTGTTTGTGCATTGTTGATTCACTCATCAGGTATGGGCTCTGTTCAAGGCATGGGCTGGTGCAACCTTCTTGATGCCTGATGGATCCTTTTCCTCAACGGAAGAATGGTGGCTCACTGCTAGGAGAGCGATCCCTAAGCAGGTGAGAAGAAACTTCGACACGATCACTATCCTGCTTCACTGGAGGATCTGGAAAGAAAGAAATGCGAGGATCTTCGACAGCATTGCCTGCACGGCGGATAGGGTATTTGATATTATCAGGGAGGACATCAGTTCCTGGAAGGCAGCGGGTTGCATCATTGATATGCATATGTAATACATGCTTCTTCTTGCTTCTTTTTGCCTGTTAGGCCCTCCTGTTCTGGGGCTGCGGTCTAAATCGCCTAGACCGCTCCCTGTTCTGTAATTCTGTACTCTGGTTCTCTTCTATCTAATAAAGATCGGCCAATGGCCCTTCGAGAGTCCTGGAAAACAACGACGTCTTGACCGTGTACGGGTGAAAAGACGCAGCGCGGGAGCAGATCAGCGGCAAGATATTTCATCAAAGTGATACGCGTGTATCCATTGGAAGTAGCTATGCACACCACGATTTTCATACGATTTCTATACGGTGGTATATATCTAACCATCCACACTGGCAGCAAACTTCAGCAGGCCGCTGGATTTCTCGTCATACAAGGGTTGGACAAGGGGCATCGTTTGTGTAGTAATTTCGTTGGAAGTAGCAAGGGATTTTCAGCAAAGCAATTGCTAGCATAGGAGTTTTGAGTCAAGGGAGCTATTTGCACACGTGAAGAGCCAGACGGTTTTGGCTTGATAATTGCTATTAGTACATTCGTACTTGGGCATCACGCTGAGAGGAAAGCTCGAGTAATTTTTTGCAGACGTCAGCTATACGAAGAATCATGGCGTCAACGGATACCAGATTTGAGGTAAAGTTTAATAGAACTGAAAACTTTAGGTTATGGTAGACACATGTGAAAGATTTATTAGCACAACAGGGATGTTTGAAGGCGTTGCGGGATGCTATGCCAGCTAAGATGGACGCTAAGGACTGTGAGGAATTACAGTTGCAAGCAGCCGAAACTATACGGTTATGTCTGTCGGACCAGGTTATTTATCATGTGATGGATAAGAATTTGCCGAAGAAGATCTGAATGGTGGGTCTATTGCTAATGTGGCAGCTTGTGATGATGACTCAGACAGCAGTAGTGATGCCCTCGTAGTATCAGACAGGCGGTCAATCAAAAGTGAAGCGTGGATGTTGGATTCAGCTAGCTCTTTTCATGCGACATCCAATAGGGAGTGGTTCTCTTCACACAAGTCTGGTGAGTTTGGTTCAGCCTATGTGGGCGATGACATAGGTTATCGTGTTGCTGGAGTAGGTGACATCAAAACCAAGATGTTTGACGGAGTTGAGCGGATGCTTCGGGGAGTCAGGCATGTGCCGGGGTTAAGAAGGAATCTAATTTCGCTTGGAGTTCATCATGATGATGGTATGGAATTTCATTGTGATCGGGATAAGAAGACCTTGAATATCATGGAAGATGAGGTGACCGTGATGATTGGAGAGAGGACAACTTCACATCTTTACAAGTTGCAAGGGAACACTATTGCAGGTGGACTCACGGAGACTGGAGTTGCAGGAATAGCGGAAGGATCCCACAGAGGCGACGGGTCTGAGGCAGACTCGTCGAGTAGCTCTCGGTAAGCTACGAAGTAGACAACCCAAGTCCGGAGTACATGGAAGTTTGACGCATGGAAAAACTCCATGTGGTGGAGAATATTCGCCAAGGTAGAGTTTGTTGAGTTTGTGTCGAATATAGTGTACGAGTTGGGTTACATTGGACTTGGAGTTGTAGTTGTAACAACCCAGATTTCACAAAAATTAAAAAAATTGTTTTCGGCGTGAATTGTGTGATTGTCTGATTTGTTTGCGGTGTTTGCATCCCCGATTTATCGGTCGGCGATTATTTTTCCCCTCTTATCTCGTATCGGACGGAGACCGACCCTTGCCACCCTGACACTCGACCGTTGCGACGCCGGGTTTCACCTGATCATCGTCGCGAAAACCGCACGAGACCAGCCGCAACCATCGGAACGAAAAACCCCGTTTAATAATTAAACGGGATATTTTTATAGCGTGCAGGAAAGTGTTCTCGGAACGGTTCCAGCGCTAGGTGAACGCCGCCGGCTCGACGCGCTGGTTGCGCAGTTCAAAGTTTTACCCGAATCGGAGGTTCTGTGGACCCCCGGCGGTCAGAAACGTAAACACCGCACACGCGAGAGAAAAACCGGGGATGTTTTTGCAAACTGCCAGCCACCTGGGCTATATAAAGACCACCACACTCCCACCACTTTCTAGGGTTTCCTCTAAACCAAAATTGCAGCCACCCCCTCCAAAAACGTCCAAATTTGCCCCCTAGCCCCTCCTCCACCGAAAACCTAGCCTCCCTCAGATCTGAGCCGTCGGATCTGAGATCCAACGGCTCAGATCCGACCACGTCACCCGCTGGAGGGATCCAGCCAGCCCCAGATCCGAGTCTCGCCGGGCCGAGCGCCGTCGCCACGAGCCCGCCCGAGCCCATCACGCCGCCGCCTCCTCTTGTGAGGCGCCTCACGGCCGACGTCGCCGGCGAGCAGCGCCACCCCGGCGACCGCAGCGCCGCGCCGCCACGCCCAGGTCCTCCTTCTCCCCGCGCCGCCCCCTCTCGTCCTCTCCTCACCCCGCTCCTCTCTCTGTCAGGCGCAGCCGAGCCGCCGCCGACGAAGCCATGGACGCCGCCGCGCCGGGGACCGACCAGGAGCCCGCCGGCCTCCGCGTCCGAGCCGCCGCGCGCCTCCCCATGTCATCGACGACCGGATCCGTGCGCCTTCGCCGCCTACGGTCCTCCCAGCCATCGCCGCCTACGGTCCTCCCAGCCATCGCCTGCCCCGCCTCGTCGCCGCCTCTCGCCGGAATACAGATCGGCGCCGCCGCCGGTCTACGTCGGGAGGACGAGCACAGTCCAGCGCCCCCAACCGCCAGGCTCCAGCCGGATGGGTCGGCCTGCCAGATCCAGGCCCAAGCGGCCTGAACCGCTTCCCAGTCCAGCCACGGCCAGATGGGCCGAGCCCAATGTGAGGCCATGCCGTCTTTTTTTTATCTTTTCCCCTGTTTTTCCTTTTTCTAATATTTTGTTAAGTCTGGAGATTATTGTTGCTGGTACTGTTTTGCGACGTAATTTGCGATCAAACCGTAGCTCGGATGACGTTGCGCCCAAAAGGAAAATTGCTTAGAATTGTGTGTACTTCAATCCATCTTTTGTGAGCATTTTGATTTGAGGTCATATTGATGGTGCAAATCTGTGTTGAAGTGGGCATCAGGCCGTTAATTGCTATTATTTCCTGTTAGTGTGTTGCTGATGTTATTTTATTGCAAGTTTGCATGATGATTGTGACAAATCCATGAGGCCTATTGCATTGATTCTTTTTGCATACTGTTAAGCATCATGTCTACTTCCATTATATGTATTGCATTGTCATGATATGCTTGCTGGTCATCTAGTTATTGAGCTCCAAAGTTGCTATGCCACTGTTTTTGACAACCACCTCTGTTTTTCTCTAGTCCGTAACGTTCCGATGGCATGTTGCATGCTTAATATCTTTTGATCTATGATGCCTATGACCTTGATTCTTTTTTGTACCCGATCACCATCATGTCTACTTCATGCCCATGTATTGCTATGTCAAGTTGATGCACATCTACATATAGTTTTGCACCTGTTTATACAGCATAAAAATAATAGTTTCTGCCATGTTTTCGTGATTTTCACTAAGTCCTTGACCAGTAATGTTTTATTGCATTTTGCATGGGCTATAACTAGTTGTTCATGATGCCTATTTGCATAATTCTGTTTGCCATGCCTTCCCTGTCATGTCTACTTTAATTGCATATCATTTGTGAGCATGTTTGAATTCATTATCCTGCTTATGCATTGCTCTAAAGTGTGCTTCGTGATGTTGGCAGATTGTGTTCCAAACTTGTGTTGCTTGTATCTTTTTAACCGTAACTCCGTTTGGGGTGTTCTTTATATGTAACTTGATTAGTTTTTCGTGTACTTTGTATTTATGATATTGTTTGCTGTTGTTAACCAACCTAAAATATGGTTTAGGACAAAACAGTACTAAATCATTTAATTGTCGTGGGACACTTGGTGTTATGCCATGTTTAGGTTGTGCCTCACTTAAATTGACTAGCATAGATAGTTTCATTTATGCTTCACCTCTTGACATGTTTGTGTGCTATGCCATGCTTTTGTGCTTTGCCATGTTAACAACCTATGTTGATCACCTGTAGCTAAACAACTTGAACCTTTCTAAATGTGCGGTATCGTCGTGTCTGACGAATACTCCACTTAACCTGTTAGTAACCGCTCTCGACGGTAGGTGCGATGTCTCGTGTTGCCTTCTTGTTGATGCTTGCTCGTGTTTGCATCGTAGTAATAGATGCTTGCTCGTTGATTGCTTTCCAGTGTTTACCCTCTTGTGTGCTCCCGCGGGTACCTTCGGAGACGATGCGAGCTTGCGATCAACTACACCTTCGGAACCCGACTTATCAACAGGCAAGGACTATACATTACTTATGATCCATTCTATTTCAACCAGCGGTTTGCATGCTAGTCTAGGTTAGGTTCGATGTTTGATCCTACCACATGTTTATAGCCTTTTTCAAATCGATACAACCATGTCCCCTCTCAGCAAACCTTGTACTGCTATGTTACTATTGCTTGTTGCTCAGCCCCTGCTTAGTATGCATGCTTAGGATGCTACGATGTTACCTCCTGTTACTCCTTGGTTTGGAATATCACATTATTATTATTGTTATGGATGATATGATTATTATAAATGTTGACTATATTCGATGAAGGATGGAAGGTTTAGGCTATCCCGCCCCGACGCTTTGTTCCATTCGAGTCACCTAGGATCCGAGTTTCGGGTATTGGTTTTAAGACTGAGCGTGCCTAACCGCGTGTGGGATTTTATGGGGTCCCCTTTTCTTACCTACCTAGCTTCAAACATTTCTAGTGGTGGCCCAAGCTGATTTATCATTTGAAACGTGTGTGTGACTGGTCCGCGGTCGGCAGATTTCAAACAACTTGGGCCAGCGGAGACATGGTTTCTCTTGTTGGTCCACCCCAGTGAGCTAGGGGGTTGTCCACATCTGTTTGGGCAACTAACCCGACCTCGTCCAGACGGTAGAGGCCGATTCGAGAGCGCGGCCGACTTTTGAGTTGGATGTCGACTCACTGGGGGCCACCCGGATTTGTTCGTTGTTAGCTAGAGGGACCTGTCGTTCCAGATCTCTTGGGACTAAATCATAAAATGGTTGCCTATCATGGGTAGAAACTGAGAGAGACGGGCGTGCGTGCGGAGCCTTGTAATGGGCAGTTGGTACACCCCTGCAGGGTTAAATCTTTTCGAGAAGCCGTGTCCACAGTTATGGACGACTTGAGACCTACGTCCTGTTCATAGACAACAACTGAGATAATCTTAATATAACTTGATCAACGTGTGTGTGTGTGCCTTGACTGCTTCTCCTTCGTCGGGATGCGAAGAGCAGGACAAGGATAGGATAGGTGTTATGATTGCGTCAGTAGTTGATAGCAAGACTTGTTGGAGGCGATTCCTCATCGAATGCTTGGCTTCTTATCTTACTCTCTAGATTGTTAGCCACTTCATAAATGCTAGTGCGGCAGCAACCTCATCACTTAACCCATCCTTACCGTAAACTACTAGTTGTCCTAGAATGACGAGTGATGAAGTCCTTGCTGGGTCAGATGACCACTACAGTTGGATGCTGAGTACTTCTGTACTCATGATACTACCCCCAAACTCTTTTCAGGGTTCTTGATCGACAACAGGTACGGTGATCGACGTTTCACGTGGAGACTCGACGACGACTAGTTAGGCGGATCCCGGCAGAGGGCCTGGACCCGTGTGGTTATGGGGATCGATGTTTTTCTCTTTGCCACTAGGCATTTGATTGTAGTCTGTACTCAGACATGTATCTTCCGCTGTTGTATTGTATTTGAGGCAGTTGTATGCCGATTGTATGAGATGTTGTATCCTTGTATCTGTAATGTTGTGATATCATGTTGGAAATCCGGGGCATATGGCTTTGTCATATGTCGCGGTGGGACCGATATGCGCTTCGTCCCCGGATCTGGGTGGAAACACCTAGATCTGGAACAGTACCGCATATCGGGCCTTACAGTAGTGTGGGCAGGATACGTGTAGTGTTGGACGGACACGTTGTATCCTTGGGCTCTCATATAATGAGGGACACCCCACGGTTGTAACTTATGCCAACATAATAGCACAGACACGTAGGGGGAGCCGGAGGCGTGTGCTGGCGCCGGGTGGCCAAAGTGCGGTATTGTAGCGGTGTCATGGGGAGGAGCGCCCATAGTCAGGCCCGAAGTTGTAGCCGATGTTCGGTGAACCTCGTTAACAAATCTCGATTTCGTGCCTCGTGTGATTGCTTGATCCTTGGATGATCTACTACGCACTGCGAATCTATTCTAACACGCTCCTATATGTCCCACCAAACACCACTGTTCCTTACCGTATTCTACCAATGCATCCATTTATCGAAGGACGCAACAAACCAATAATTGCTCATAACACGAATCCCCGGCCTGTGAGGAACGGACAGGTTGCTGGGAGCATTTGAGCTCGGGCATCAAAACAACCACGTATAGTTTCCTAGCGGTCAACACTGCAACATAATAGTAAATTGTAACCACAAAGGTCAATATATTGAATTTATTAGCAGGTATACTCCCATAAATATAATCGACTTTCCTTATTCCTAGGTTTCTACACGGTTGAGTGAAGTTTTGAGGCTCTTGTAGAAAGCAATAGTTTTCCCTTTGCATATATATAGATAATTTTTTGCAAGAAAACGCAGATTGCGCTTCTTATATATTAAGAAAGGGGATATACATCCAAATAATTACAAACTGTACATATGGGCGCAGGGACACCGCATACTACCTCTCAACACACACTACTCTATCCCATATCGTCATCCACATTGGTCTGTCGGGCCAAACACCATAATTTCCACTCTGTCCCAAGAGCCTGGAGCACTTCACGAGTCATCCAAGCCTGCTTGTTGAAAACCTGCGGTTGCGCTCCAGCCAAAGCGATTGTGAAGCTGATGAGAGAGTTGAGTGTACGCCTATCCTGACCATCGGCCACCAAAAGGCTGGTCCGGTGCCACCATTCTGAGAGCTTGCTATCCTGGGAGGGTGTGGAAGCATGAAGGCGCAAAGGTAGGAGAACCTCAAACCAAATCTGGCGCGAGAAGGAGCAGCCCAGGAGCAGGTGATCCGCGCTCTCCTCCTGACAGCAAAGCGGACAAGCCTGAGGGTGCTCCAGGCCATGGTGGGCCAATATATCCGCCGTCCACAGATGTCCCATGAGGGCTAACGACATGAAAATTTTAATCTCCAGGGGTGCCCAGGAGCTCCAATTCTCCACCGCACCAGGGGAAAACGTCCTCCCATAGAAGAAAGCCTCATAAGCACATGCCGCCGAGAACTTACCGTTGCTTTCCAGATTCGATCTAAAGGTGTCAGCAGAAGCACCAAGTTGTACACTGGAGAGGAGGTGGGCAATTTCAATGATCTGTGCGATGACCGGAAGGGAGAGGGGTGGCCGTATGTCCCTAATCCAGCGGCCACCAGGGAGAGCCTGACCAACAGACACGCGTCGCGCAGAGGGATTGATCCGTCCAAACAAGGCAGGGGCAACCGTCTCAATGCTCTGACCATGGAGCCAGGGGTCATTCCAGAACCGGATCCTCTCTCCCGTGCCAAGACAAAAATGGATCGCAACATGCCCAAGTTTTTCAGCAAGAGCCGGGATCTTAATCTTCAGCCCCTCCCAAGGCTTGTCAGAACCCACCAAGGTATACCACTTCCATTTTAACATGAGTGCAAGATTGAGGATCTTCAAGTTTTTGACGCCGAGACCGCCATATTCTTTAGGTGAGCTTACCGTGTTCCAGTTAACCACACAATGGTCGCCCTTGGCCGCTTCATGTCCACACCAGAAAAAACCTCGGCACAACTTCTCCACACAGGATATGAACCATTGCGGGAGAGAAAACACAAGCATAGGGTAGATGGATGTAGTCGTGAGCGTGGAGTTGAGGAGAACCAGACGTCCAACCTTCCGAAGCACCGACGCCTTCCAGGTCGGGAGGTGCCTCGCGACCTTGTCCACATACGGCTGCAAGTCACTCTTGGATAGCCGTCCAACCGAGAGGGGTAGGCCAAGATACTTGACCGGGAAGGGAAGCACCGGACAGTGCAAGGCATCCAGAGTGGCCGATATCCCATCCTCCGAGAAGCGAATAAGAGAGGCACTACTTTTGGCCATGTTACAGTGAAGGCCAGTTGCAGCCCCAAACACATCAAACAAGGCCCGAGTGGTCATAGCATCTTCCACACATGGGGTGATCAAGAGGACTACATCATCCGCATAGATCGACAGGCGGTGCTTGATGCCCCAACGGCTCAAGTCCTTGAAAAGGCTGGCGTCATCGAGCTTCCTCATGATGGATGTGAGTGCATCCATCACCAGTACAAATAAGAGAGGTGAGAGCGGGTCGCCTTGACGCAGGTCACGACCATGTCTGAGAGGTTCGCCCGGACGCCCATTGATGAGGATCCGGGAGATAGCAGAGGAGAGGAGGAGAGAAAGAAGCGAGATCCACTTGGGGCCAAAGCCACGGTATTGCAAAAACTTGATGCGAAATGGCCAGTCAACCGAGTCAAACGCCTTGGCTATGTCCATCTTAAGCAAAATTGCCGGCACCTGCTTTATGTGGAGGATGCAGATCGATTGCTGGACCATCATGAAGTTGTCTACAATACTCTGATTTGACAGGAAGGCACTCTGGTTGGGGTGAACCAGGTGCTGAACAAGGGGTGCCGCTTGGACCGCCAACAATTTGGAGCATATCTTGCCCACGCTGTGCACAAGACTGATGGGCCGGAAATTAGAAATATCCACCGCCGCGCAATGCTTATGAATGAGGGCAATAAGCGCGCAGTTGAGAAGTGAAATTCCCCGGCCATCTCCGTGCCCAAAAGCAGCCACAACACGCAAAACATCAACCTTGATCGTATGCCAACACGACTAGTAGAAGCGCATGGTGAATCCGTCCGGTCCGGGAGCCTTGTCCGGGTGTAGACCCTTGATGACCTCCCAAACAAGCTCCTCCGAAAAAGGGGCCTCTAAAGCAAAAGCATCAACCCGTGATAATCCCAGATGTTCGAGGTCCAGGTAGTGAGCACGCGACCACGACACTCCCAAAAGATTGCTGAAATGGTCAACAACCAGGCTATCCATTTCTTCCGGCGTCGTCGCCTTCACTCCACCAGCCATGAACCGAGATGTGATTGTCCCACCGGCACATACGCGCAAAGGTATGGAAGAACTCCGTATTGGCCTCCCCTTCTCGGAGCCAGAGAAGACGAGACTATATAGATAATTCAAGCATTGTATACGCCATTAGTCCGATTCTCTTTGTAGGAACTACCCGTAATAACAAACTTGAAAAATGGATCTGTTTATCATAAAGAGATTCGTTATAACATATGTGCTTTGATCATGATAGGCAGCTCACAAGGTCTAATCAATGAAGAACAAATTTGGATAGAAGACATGATCTAGCTATTGCCATGGACCCTAGATCCATGGTGTAACTACTCACACATCATCTGGGAGGCAGACATAGTTGATGAAGAAGCCGCCGAGGATGATTCCCTCCTCCGGAAGGGTACCGGGACAGTACTACAGGGCCTCCCGATATGAGAATTGTGATGGCGGTAAAACGGTGATGGATACTAGAACAAAAACTCTACTCTAAGGGTTTTTGGTGAATGAGGAATAAATAGGTGAAAGAGAGGGCACCAGGGGGTGGGCCCACCACCTAGGCGGCCAAGGATCATGACCTAGCCCTGGTCGCGCCCTTAGGTCGCCTGGCCAGGGGGTGGCCCCCATATGGTCCATGTTGGCACTTTTTAGTGTCTTCTGGAACATTAGAATTTCTGGAATTTTAAAACCATATTGAGTTTTTCACCTTTTTTTGTGATGCACAAAGAATAATAGATAGAAACTAGGACTGGGCACTGGGTTAATAGGTTAGTTCCCAAAAATATTGTAAAAGGTATGGAAGTGCATCAAAATATACAGCAGTGTCAACCAAATGAGCATGGAACAAGCAAAAATTATAGATACGTTTGAGACGCATCAGAGCCCTATGTGCATGCTCAAGATCTCGAGGTCGACCGTCGGTTCTGGAACTCCTTCCAAAACCGCACATATGATGAGATTCTACAGGTCAAGAAGATCAAGATTTATTATTGTGGTCATCCCCCAGGGGTAGGCTACGAAGATACAAAATACGAGGTACACTTGGTACATGGGATGACTAAGTAAGGTGATGTTGGGTACAACCGAGTTAGGCATTACTCGGATATAATATAAACATGACTACATCTTCAACTAACACTTAACTCAGAAAGGACAAGTTACTCGGGCAAGTAATAACCGATTCATCGACTACTCGGAAGAGGAGGAGTGCAACCGTCTCCAAGAAGCTTAGTCATTAAGTCCCACCAGCATAGTAGTGGAGTAGATTAATGCGTATGCGTTTCATGTATTTATGACAAAACACTAATGTTGTATTTATTGTATCTTAATACCCCACCGTGGAAAATGGACATACATGGGCGTACTCTATATAAGCCGGTCTAAGTTCACGGTGGGAAGGTTATGTGACGCCCCCAAAATCGAACCGTGTACAATAATCATACACACAAGGTACACGATCGATATTATGGACTCACGGTGAGATATCACAACACAACTCTACAAATAAAATAATACAAGATGTTTAATACAAGCTAGGGGCCACGAGGGCTCGAATACAACAGCTCGAGATCACAAAGTTAGCGGAAGCAATAATATCTGAGTACAGACACAAGGTACACATGGTCTGCCTTAAGAAGGCTAGCACAAAAACACAACAATCGAAAAGGCGAGGCCTCCTGCCTGGGAACCTCCAAACTACTCCTGGTCAACGGGGAACTTGACGTCATAGAAGGCATCAGAGATCTTCATGTTGCGGTGGTCGGCATCGGGGATCTCCTGCTCCTAGAGTCCAAGGCTCCAACGTCTGATGGCAGCAACCGGTCGGGTATATAAAACAAAAGGGGAGATAAAGCAAGGGTGATTATCTAGCATACCCGCGAGTCTTACGTCCGCTACTAAACATTTATGCATTTGAATCAAATGGAAAGGGGAGGCTATATATAGTGGACTGAATGACATTAAATCATAATAAGGAAGAGAAGCTAGGCCTATCGAAGACTATCTTCCGACGGTTCTTACAACATGAGAAGAGAATAGCCAACAGTTCATATAAAGCATAAAGTAACAATGCAGCAGAAGTTGCTGCAACATTGTATAATAGTAAGTTGTAATTATTAATAATTATGAATGCCTCCGAGAATCCTTCCTCGACATCCCTGCGAGGAAGAAAACCCGGAACCAAACAGTTTAATAGTAATAGTTTGTAGTAGTAGGCTCTTGCTTCAGCATAAAGCGTCCTGTTACCGTGGACACGACTATTAGAATAGATTAAATTCCCTGCAGGGGTGCACTACTGTTTAGCATGCACGCTCAAATCTCCAGGGTGGCGTACACCTTGTTAGGGAATGCCCCACCGAGGCTATCCGACACGCCAAAGCCCATCCTACGGCTCATCAGAAAGGTCCCTGCCGGTCAACAGTCCTAAGCGCAAGGGGGTCTTGGACCGTCGCCCCTCGCCCACCGGGTTGTTGTGTACATGGTGAATTCCACGCAACTCCTCTGGGATGCGGATCCGACTGTGCAACAATGCTGAAATGGACGTCTTTCAGAGCTTTCGAACGAGACCACAACGCGGAGGGACCACACCGTAATCCCACGTGAAGGTAGTGCGTACAGGCCTTTGCGACCTCTCATGTCATCCATCGAACCATTAGTCGTTTTATTATTATCTCGCGGACAACCATTATCGTTGCCCGACTAGTCAACACAACGGACAACGAACAACAGCCAGGACCACCAATACATCGGTGTCTGCCCTGTCGTCCCGTCAAAGCACGCGGTTACCAACAAGGTGAACCGTCTACTTACCTTGTCTCGCGTGTGCTCCTGGAGGAGCTCGACTTTCGTGGTTTGGTATCTCACGGCCAACGAGCAAGGACCAGGCCCACGATGGTATCCGGCTGTCCTGCCATCCCGATACAATACCTTTCGCCGGCACCGTTGGGTCACCCGACTACTTACTTTTAAGGACACCAATTGATTCGAGTGCCTACCATCAAGTGAAACCAGGAGGAATCACCCTCGACGGTTGATACGTCCCAAACGTATCTACTTTTCCAAACACTTTTGCTATTGTTTTGCCCTCATTCTTGCATGATTTGAACTAAACTAACTTGGACTGACGCTGTTTTCAGCAGAGCTGCCTGTATGGTTTTATTGTGTGCAGGAAAATGGATTTTTAGGTATCTCGAAAAATTCCTAGAAAATTCAGAAAAACCCCACGCACCCGAAGCTTCCACGAGCCAGAAGTGGGGCCAGAGGGGGCCCACAGGGGCTCCAGGCGCCCTGCTGGCGCGGCCCCACCCCTGTCCGCGCCGACTGGCCGCCTGGGGACCTCCCCCCTCCTCTGGTGCCCTACCGATGCCCCTATTTTTTCCCGTGACGGGAAAACCCCGAAACAGAAGTCACTTTTCCAGTTTCCGTCGCGGAGCTGCCGCCACCCTCTGTTCTTCCTCGGAAGAGCTAATCTGGAGGCTGATTTGGCCTCCGGAGAGGGGAGACCGTCGCCATCGTCATCACGATCACCAATCCATCCTCCCTCAAAATGATGAGCTCTCTCAAAGGAAACAAGCTCAAAATGTTTCAATTACTTATGGATGTGGTGGGTAAGCACTCCACAACCATTAAGGATCTTGAAATCCTCCTCACCGAGGAAAAGGAGAATTATACTCTCCTTGAGCGAAAGGTTGACTTTGAGGGAGCTCGAAATGATAACTTGTGCAAAGTTGTCCACACATCAAATGAATTAAATGACAAGCATGTTGCCTCCTTGAAAAAGGCTAATGAAATTTGTAAGGAACTTGCTAATGATATGAGCAAACTTGTGGAGCTAAACACCTCCCTTTCTAAGGATGTTGAGGTACTCACCTTGTCTCTCAAGACAAAAAATGATGAACTCACCACCCTTAAGAAGAATCTTGAGGCTCACAAACTCGCTCACATAAAAACACTTACTAAGATGTCTCCTCCCACTACTGTACATATTTATGCTTGTGCTACTAACTCTACTCTTGATCAAGCATCTCTCATTGAGGAGAACTTAGCCCTTCATGCTCAACTAAAGAAGGGCCTCTTGACTTGTGCCCAAGGTGAGAAAAACCTAAATGATGTACTAAGTCATCACAAGGAGTCCTTTACTAAAGAGGGACTTGGGTTTTGATCCAAGTATGAGTGTGACAAAGGATGTCACCCTTAGCAAGGGATCAACTCCTCAAAAGGTGATCTTTGTTCATGAAGGGCACAAGGACAAAGGTAAGAAAAAGGTTGATGAGGTTGGTGTTGGGAATGGTAAGGCCACTAGGGGCAAGCCCATTCCTAACAAGAAGAAGGAGAAGATGCCTCCATCCTATGTGCTCCGTAAGGCAAAGGATGGAGAGGTGTTTGCAAAATTCATTGGGCCCCGTAATGCTTTCCGCTTCTATACTATTTGGGTTCCGAAGACCCTTGTTACTAACCTTAGAGGTCCCATTGCAAAATGGGCACCTCTAACCAAAGCCTAAACCTATGTGTATGATGCTCTCTCCGGTGGAGTCAAATGGGTGATTGACAGTGGATGCACCAATCATATGACCGGAGAAAGCCATTTGCTCAAGGACTTCATGGATGCTATTCAACCATATATGAGCATTGTCTTTGGTGGTGGTTCCAAGGGAAAGGTACTTGTGTTGGGCAAGGTGGCTATTACTAATGACATGTCTCTTGCAAATGTCATGTTTGTCCAATCCCTTCAATACAATTTGCTTTCCGTTCGTCAATTAGCTTCCGTTGGTTATGATACAATTTTTGGCCTAACAAATGTGAAAGTCTTTAGGAGAGATACTCTCGAAGTGGCCTTTGTTGGAGAGTTGGATGGCAACCTTTACACGGTTGATTTCTCGAAAGAGAGTACTTACCATGCAACTTGTCTAATGGCCAAGTCCTACAAGGGGTGGCGATGGCATCGGCGGCTAGCCCATGTTGGCATGAGAAATCTAAAAGATCTCCTAAAGGGTGAACACATCCTAGGACTAACAAACATGTCTTTTGAGAAAGATCGTGTGTGTAGTGCATGCATAGCCGGGAAGCAACATCAAGCAAAGCACACCCCCAAGAATATCGTGTCAACTTCAAGGACTTTGGAGCTCCTTCATATGGATCTCTTCGGGCCTCCATCATGGGATAGTCTTGGTGGGAAGAAATATGGTCTTGTCATTGTTGATGATTATTCAAGATACACGTGGGTGTTCTTCCTCAACTCCAATGATGAGACGAAGGCCATCTTCATTGATTTTGCCAAGCAAGCCCAAAGGAAATACAACATGGCTATCTTGGAAATACGAAGTGACAATGGCACCGAATTCAAGAACTACACCTTGGAAGAATTCTTGAGTGATGAGGGGATTGAGCATCAATATTCCGCACCATACACTCCTCAACAAAATGGTGTAGCCGAGGGAAAGAACCGCACTCTAGTGGAGATGGCCCAGTCCATGTTGGATGAGTACAAGTCACCATATAGCTTTTGGGCCGAAGCCATCAACACCGCATGTCATGCATCAAACCGGATCTTTCTTCGCAAGATCTTGATGAAGACCCCCTATGAGATTCTAACCGGTCACAAGACAAACGTCAAGTACTTCCGAGTGTTCGGTTGTAAGTGTTTCTTTCTCAATAAGAAAGACCAGTTAGCTAAGTTTCAATCCAAAACAATTGAGGGTATATTTGTTGGGTATGCCTCAAACTCTCACGCCTATAGGGTCTACAACAAATCCACCAGATGTGTTGTGGAAACTTGTGACATGGATTTTGATGAATTTAATGGCTCCCATGGGGAGCAAGTTGATCTCAGTGATGTAGGTAATGATGAAGATTCCTCTCAAGACATCTTGGCTATGGGCATTGTAGATCTTGTGACTATTTCTCAAGTTCCTAGAGATGATGAGGTGGGTGATGAGCCAAGTGTTCCATCACCACAAGTACCTCCTCCTCCTACCACTCAAGATCCAATTGCTCATGATGAGCCCATTATCCAAGAACAAGAACAAGAACAAGACCCTCTACAATCCGATGTGGTTGCTCAACCATAAGTTGATGATGCGGTTGATCCACGAGATCGGCTTGACCGCATTTGCTTTGGAGAAAATGATGCTATTGAAGATGGCTCCACCCTTGATGATGAACCAAATGTATACCATGAACCCGAATGGGTGGAGCCTATTGAAACTCCAACTTCTACCATGCCATTGGTGGCTAGATGGGTTGATGTTGATAAAATCCTCACGGGATTGGGGCAAGGTATAGTTACTCGTCGTCAACTTATGAACTTTTGCGCTCACTGCTCGTTTGTGTCTAGCATTGAACCACTTAGGGTTGAACAAGCACTTGAGGATGTGGATTGGCTCATTGCAATGAAAGATGAGCTCACTAGTTTCACCCGGAATGAAGTGTGGTCTCTCGTGGAGAGGCCTTCTGGTCAAGATCATAACATCATTGGAACCAAGTGGATCTTCAAGAACAAGAAAGATGAATATGATAATATCATTCGAAACAAGGCAAGGCTAGTGGCTCAAGGGTACTCCCAATTTGAAGGCTTGGATTTTGATGTGACCTTTGGCCCTCTTGAATCTATACGCATGTTTCTTGCTTATGCCGCATTCAATGGATTTCCATTATTTCAAATGGATGTAAAAAGTTCTTTTCTTAATGGTCCGCTACAAGAGGATGTATATGTAGCACAACCACCCGGATTTTGTGACCCTCATCACAAGGACCACGTGTACAAACTTCATAAGGCATTATATGGTCTTAAGCAAGCCCCTCGGGCATGGTATGACCATCTTAGGAAGTTTTTACTCGAGGATGGATTTGTGAGGGGTGTCATTGATGCCACTCTTTTTACCAAGAGAACCAATGGTGAATTGCTCATATGCAAAATCTATGTAGATGACATAATATTTGGTTCTCCTAATCCATCTTTATGCAAGTGGTTCTCGGACACTATGACCAAGAACTTTGAGATGTCCATGATGGGAAGCTTGAAGTATTTACTTGGCTTTCAAATTAAGCAATTTGCCGAAGGAACCTTCATCTCCCAAACAAAGTACATTCAAGACATGCTCGTGAAGTTCGGTATGAAAGATGCCAAGCCATGCAAGACACCCATGCCAACCAAGGGATATCTAGATCAAGACCTTTCCCGTATTCCATTTGACGCTACTCTTTATCGTTCTATGATAGGGTCATTGCTTTAGCTTTGTGCATCTAGTCCGGATATTATGCTTAGCGTAGGAATGTGTGCAAGATATCAAGCCTCTCCTATGGAGAGTCATCATTTGGCGGTTAAGCGCATTCTTAGATACCTTGTTCATATTTCTTTGTTGGGCCTTTGGTACCCCAAGGAAGCCAAGTTTGATCTCTTGGGGTACACCGATGCGGATTGGGCCGGAGACAAGGGGGATCGGAAGTCAACATCCGGTTCATGCCAATTTCTTGGGCGCTCATTGGTAAGTTGGCACTCCAAGAAGCAAAACTGTGTCTCCCTCTCCACCGCCGAAGCCGAGTATGTGGCCGCCGCAAGTTGTTCTACTCAAATCCTATGGATGAGGCAGAATTTGAAGGATTATGGAATCACATATAAGAAGGTTCCCATCTTATGTGACAATTAAAGTGCTATCAAGATTGCCAACAACCCTTGTCAACATCCTCGCACCAAACATATTGACATTCGTCATCACTTCATACGGGATCATATTCAAAAGGGAGATATTTTTCTTGCACATGTGGGCACCGACAAGCAACTTGCATATATCTTCACCAAGCCATTGGATGAAGCAAGGTTTTTCCAACTAAGGGGTGAACTTGGTATCTTGGAATGTTATAGGTTTACGGTCTAGGGATATCTTGCCCTCATTCATGCACATAGCAAATAACTTGTCTAGATGTAGGCATGTATGTAGGGGGAGAAGATCAATTCATGAGTTCTCAAACTCTCTACACGATGCATAAAGTGACCCACACATCAACAATCCGCATGCTCACTACGTTGAGACCATGTGTAGCGGTTAAAGATGGAGTTGTGCTTGTTGGACCCAAGGTACATCTTCGCGGTGTCAACATCACATATACTCAAACATGGTGACTGCGGTCACCGCCTAACCCGTCATAGACATGTGTTTGTTCAAATGGTCTACTACAGGAGTGCTCTAGGTATTACATTTATCTCGTAAAATTTCTCTTAATACATACTTACTACTATGCTTGATCACCATCCATTAGTCACCAAACCCTTTGGCACACTAGCCTCTTGTCATCCTGTCGGACGGTCCGAGCTTCACCTCGGACGGTCCGACCTGGACGAATATTAGACAAATAAGCCACTGATATCGCGCCTCACGCTTCGGACAGTCCGGGCCCATGGCCGGACGGTCCGGGTCCAGCCCGGACGGTCCGACCTTCAGCTCGGTCATCCGACCCACTGCGGTAGTCCGCCCCACTCCCCCGTCGTATCGGTCGTCCGGCCTAGTGTCCGGACCGTCCGACCATCTGTCGGACCTTCCGGGCTGTTCGTTGGTCGTCCGACCTTCCCGCGACTACTTAAGTTTCCCAGCCCGATCCATAACCCTAACTTCCTCTTTCCTCCTAGGATCGGTATCCCGTCTGTTTTGTTCGTCGCCGCCGCCCTCGTTTGGTCTCCTCCGGCTGCACCCCTCCCCGCCTTGGCCTCTGGTTCGTCTCCCTTCTCCTCTTCCCTCCGGATTACACTCCCTCTGATCCATCTTTTGATCCAAATACATTTGGTGTTGGCCCAAATTTTGTGAGGGATTTGAGTCCTCATGCCTCCGAAGGGAACTACTCGCGGTTCGGCTCGCCGATAGGGATCCGATGATTCGAAAGATGGTCTCCGCCCTCGTCGCCATCTTCGTGGTGGTAGTGGTGATGGTGCCGGGAGAATCCATGTCCGCCTTGAGTCGGACTATGAAGAGGATGATATGGACGAGGAGGAGCTGATCCACTCATATGCACCCAAGCCCAATACCCGCAAGAAGACGCTCCGAATCGTCAGCAGGAACAAATCTCTCCCCTTGCGAGGCGTCCGGTCCCTCCCTCACGGAGGGAACCTCTTCCGGGTGTGGCTATTTTTGTGGCTCCTCCAAACAAGCGTGGCCGTGTTCCGGTGGACTACTATCGCATGGACGCAAAGATTTACTCAAAGATGCGATCTGAAGGAAATGAGTTCAATCTTCCTGGCACTGCTACGGATATCCGTTTTCACACTCTTGTTCAACAAGACATCTATGAGACTGTCTGCCTTGAGATAAATGCCACTATGCCCCATAAGTTCATCAACATGGAGTACTTTGATCAGCATCCATCTAAGTTTGGCACTATGATCCGTCTGGTGGATGCCATGGGGCTGCGTCATGCTTTGACGCTCAAATGTGATTGGAGTCATGGAGCGATTCTTCAGTTCTATGCCACGTGCACCTTCGACATCGATGACTTTGTTTCATGGAGGACACACCAACAGACCATTTCCATCTCCTATGCTCAGTGGTGTGAGGCTTTGGGTATACCTACCAGATCTGATGATCTCTACCAGATTCACAGTCGCTCCAGCGAATTTGAGTCCATGTCCATTGAGGCGTGTATGGGCTGTCTGATGCGCCCGGCTGATATTCCTCCCGGGAGAAATATGGCAATGAACAACTCCACCAACTTTCAGCCACATTTTCTGCAGCTTTATCAGTGTCTCCTATGCACCTTGGTTCCTAAGCATGGTGACAAAGCGATGGTGCGCTCGTTTGCTATTGATCTTATGCTTGTGCCACAGGGGGCACATGACCAAATGGAGTTGGGTCATGCTTCCCGTCCCATTGATGTGGCTGATTTCCTCTGGCATGAGGTGTGGCTCTTCTCCCTCACGAAGCACGACCACTTCCCGTTGGCACCCTACATTCAACACGTGATTGACCACTTCTCCACCGTTCCGATTCAGGACCCAGTGGTTCACCAAGAATGGGTTCCCAAGAACGGATCTCCTCCCTATGCCGGGGGCCCTCGTCCCTCGACTGCTACTGCCTCCACCTCACGTGGTTCTCGCCGTGCCAAGCCCATTGAGGAACCCCTCCGTAGCATTGCTTGCTTTCTGGGCAAGTCTCAGCAGGCGATCTTCAAGGCCTGCACTACCCAAGCCACTGCTACTCACGAGCTTGAAATCCGTCGTATCTCTCAGGCCAATGCTCTTCGGGCCCGTCTTCGTGCCCGCCTGGGGAGCCCTGTGAGTGCTGATGAGGAGCCTCCTACCGCTCCTCAGCCTGCTGACTTCGGCTTCCCGTCGGCTGCGGACTTCCCCGAGTTCTTCACCGACAAGATCGACGATCATGATGAGGAGGAGTAGCTGTCCAAGTCGTTTCGTGGTTCCTGCCCCTTTTTGGTACTTGTTGCCAAAGGGGGAGAAACCTTCTATCGTAGTTTTTCATTTGTGTGTTTGCGTGGCCTTAGTCGAACCTTGGTGGTGATCTATGCTTCTTAAATCTATGTATTAAGACCTTGTGTCAGTGTTTGGGATCATATAATATCTTGCATGGTTATGTTTCTCTTGCTTGGTTATCATTCTCATGCATGATTATATGTTTGACCTTGCAATGTGATATGGTCTATGCTTTATTGTGTCATGATAACCTTGATTTGTACTCCCACTATGCTCTGAAATGTCTTAATCCATTACTTCGTATAATTTAATTCATGGATTTAAGAGTTAGGGGAGATACCCTCACATGTGCCTTGCTTAAAGTTAAGATCACTATTCACATGTTGAGGGGGAGTCCACAAACAAATGATCACTGCTCTCCAAACCTGAAATGTGCATATTATAGTGAGAGCTATATGTGTATTGTCATCAACTACCAAAAGGGGGGAGATTGAAAGTGCAATCTTGCCCTCAAGCATATTTTGTTGTTGATGGCAATATACATGTATGGGACTAAGTACATTTGCTAAGTGATACACACGGATTGTTAGTCCTCTTGATGTCATCGTGTAGGGATCATGTGAGAACATCTAAGTCATGCTCAAGAAGTCAACAAAAGGACGGGAGATGACGCTAAGTCCTCTTTATCATTTCCTTCTTGAGTCATAGGGATCCCCGCACTATTAAGAGGGGATCATAAGGATGGGTTTTAGACTTGCTCAAGTCATAAACTACTCGAACATATAAAAATACATTGATCTACAACCTATGAAAATGTGGTAGATGTGTAGGAAATTAACACGCGATGTTTCAAGTTTATGGTGTGTATGTCGGACCGTCTGGTATGCAGGTCGGACTGTCCGGGCACAGCCCGGACCGTCCGACCTACGATGCAAAATGATCAGTGGTATTTTCACCATGGTTCGGACCGTCCGGTGTGCAGGTCGGACCGTTCGGGCTCTGTCCCAGACCGTCCGACATACGGTGCCAAATGATCAGTGGTATTTACACCACTTGTCGGACCGTTCGACGTATAGGTCGGACCGTACGTGCCGATCCCGGACCGTCCAACGTCTACCCCGGACCGTCCGACATGGGGGTCGCCCCTTGGTTACTATGGTGCCCTGACGCTGATCACACCAGTCATCCTGACTGTAGGTCGGACCGTCCGGGCTTGTCCCGGAGTGTCCGACATATAGCTCGGACCGTCCGACCCCCTTATGATTGCACCAAAACGGCTAGTTCTTGAGCCTCTATATATAGCCCCTACCCACTCCGGATTACGGTTGACTTCTTCATTCATTTCACTCAAGAACACAAAGTGATCCCTCTCTCTTATCTCCTACACCAAAACCAAGATCCCGGAGAGATTTTTGAGAGTTCTTGTCGGATCTTTCACCCCGTGATAGATCCGTCCCTTCTCCATCTTCTGACCAAAGAAAATCGTGATTTGAGCAAGTATTGAGCTTTTCCCCATTGATCTTGTTACTCTTGGAGGTTGGAGACTCCTAGGCGGGTAGGAGTTCTTCAGAGAGGAATCGAGCATTGTGATTACCCCCGTTGAGTTTGTGAGGGTTTGGTGACTACCTTTAAGGTCAACCGGTAGTGGTTGGGAATCACCTTCGTGGTGATATCTCAAGGGGAATAGAGTGAGCCTTCGTGGCGTTGGTGTGCCTTCGTGGTTTCACCCACTCTCTCCGAACGGTGAGTAGCTTCCCTCCAAGGAAGTGAACATCGGGATACATCGTTGTCTTCGCGTCATTCGGTTATACCTACTCTTTCCCCTTATTACTTGTGCTACCGTATTATTCATCCCTCACTTGCTTTAGTATATTGTGCTTATTTTTTATCTTGTCATAGCTAGGTCAACCTTGCAATTGTTAGGCACATCTTTATCTTCCGCATTATTGCCTAAAAATTGCTAAGTACTGTTAAAATTTGTATAAAGACCTATTCACCCCCCTCTAGGTCTATCTCGATCCTTTCAGGGATGGTAGGAGAAAATATGTTGTGCAAGTTCTTATTGCAAGAACGCACAACTACCTACGGGATACATGCCTAATGTTTGATATTTTCCTAGATGATCATTGCTTTTCTGTGTGCCTTGCCCCGTGTTAGAATCTATTACATGTTCACTCTTATCCAAGCAGCGCCCAACCATCCATCTCCCTAGCCTACAGTGTTTTTAATACTGCTGGTTACTAGTAGTTTGCTTTTGCCGTTTCACTTTCGCTGTCATCACTACCACTATCATATCACCGTTGCTATTAATATTCTGTTGCAAGCAAGTGTATTTCAGGTGCGGTTGAATTGAAAACTCAACTGTCAAAGCTTATAAATATTCTTTGGCTCCTCTTGTGTCGAATCAATAAATTGGGTTATCTTGCCCACGAAGACTATCTCGATCCCCTACAGTTGAGGGTCATCAAGTACTGTTTTCTGGCGCCGTTGCTGGGGAACATAGCAATATTTAAAAGTCTACTTGAAGTATTCGGCCTGCTGCACTTCATCCGCTATGGGTAATAAAGGAGAACCCAAGGTTCCGATCTTACCATCCACTACAAGAAAAGGTACCGTTCTGAGTACTTGTGCTACGCTTGATTCACCTTCTGTTATAAGTAAGTTCGCTTCACCACCACCACCACATGCTACTTCCACTGAATCTGTTACTATGTCCGATAATTTTGATGATGCTTCCACTAATCTTGATGATACTAGTTTTCTTGGTCACTATCTTGAAGCTCAGATTGCTAAGGTTGCAACACAGTCTGAGACTGAGTCTCCTGCTACCTATATTCCTACTTGAAAAACCTTTGGTTACTCAGACTTAGATAAACTCAAGGAGAGAATCCTTGATGATGATACTCTTTATGATGATTTTTTCAGGGAACTCGAAGAGTGTGTCGACTCTGACCCTGGAGCTGTTAAGAAGTTGCTTGAAAAGCACTCAACGAAAAACAACATTATTCCTGATCCTGAATTTGCTACATCTCCTATATGCATCACTGATCCTGATTATGATTTCTCTGTTGATCTTTCACTTATATCTACAACTGAAGCTGACCCCTTTTATGGCAGAGAAAATGACGATGCTATAGCACACCTGACCAAACTCACCGATTTGGGTAGCCTATTTACTACTGATGAGAGGATACAAAACTTTTATGTGGATAAGCTTTTTTCCTTTCTCCTTGAAGGAAGACGCTAAAGCATGGTATGACACACTACCTTATGGTTCCATTAAGATTCCTCAGGACTTAGCTCAATTCTTTGTCGATAAATATTTTCCTGCTCATATGCAACATGCTGCTTTGCAAAGAATCTATAACTTTAAAAAGTTGAAGGGTGAGCACCTCCCTAAAGCTTGGGGGAAGTATTGTGCTTTAATTAAGGCTAGACTGGGACATGACGTCCCTAAGAATGAATTACTTGATATATTTTATGCTGGTCTAACCGGTGAATCTAGATCCTATCTGGATAGTTATGCTGGTTGTGTTTTCAGGGAAAGAACACCGGACGATGCTGAAGAATTAATGGGCACGATCGCCAAGAACCATGAAGATTGGTCCATCCCTGAACCACCTCCACCACCAAAGAAGAGGGGCATGCTTGTCTTAAGCCCCGAAGATATGCAAGAAGCAAAGAAGTCTATAAAGGAGAAAGACATTAAAGCCGAAGACGTGAAGAATCTACCTCCTATTGAGAAGTTGTGTGAGCCTATTACTCACCCTCCCTTGGTAGAGGTACACTCTCTTTTAGATTTCACTGAAAGTGACATTCCTAAAGGTAAGCCTCCTGATCAATATTTAGATGAGCTTGATAATTTCATTATTAAGCAAGATCATTTCAGTAGGAGGATACAAAGTCAGTTTCATGATAATACTCTTGCTATCAAAAGTCTACTTGATGTTCTTGAAAGAACAATTAATGATGTTAAATGTCTTGTTAAGCATTTTCATATGGTTCAAACTCAACTTGAACAGATTTCTAATGTGCAAAAATATTTGCTTGCCAATAATGCCAAACAGGATATACAAGCCTATGGTATAAAGACTAGAGGTGGTACACACACCGAGGACCCTCTCTATCTCAAGGGGCATCCAAAGAGGATCGAGCAAGATTCTCAAGTGCAGGTAGAAGATGATATTGTTAGCTCTCCAAAGAAGAAAAAGAAGAAGAATAAACATAAGGAGGCTGACAACTCAAATGATCCAATTACAAGTGAAGAACTTGCTGTTGATCCTAACAACATATCTACCTCCGATGCTGAAAATGAAGACGGTGCTGAGCCCGAAGAAAATGATAAGGAGAAGAATGATCCTCCCGAGGTGCGAGAAGAAGAAGCACCCGACAAACGCAAGAAATACACAAGAGAAGATTTCATTGCAAGAAGACATGGGAAGGAAAGAGAACCATGGGTACAGAAACCCATGCCCTTTCCAAGCAAGTCTCTCAAATCTAAAGAAGAAGAGCATTATAATAAATTTTGTGAATGGACGAAGCCTCTTTTTCTTCAAATTCTCTTGACTGATGCTATTAAGTTACCTCCGTATTCCAAATATATGAAAGATATTGTTACTAATAAAAGAAAAGTTCCTAATGAGGCTATATCTACTATGCTTGCTAACTACTCTTTCAATGGCAAGATTCCTGAGAAGCTGTGTGATCCAGGTATACCCACCATTCCTTGCTCCATAAAAAATAATTATGTCAAAACGACCTTATGTGATCTCGGAGCAGGAGTGAGTATCATGCATTTTTCTCTTTATAAGAGGATATGTTTAGAAAAGCTAATCCCTACAGATATCTCTCTTCAGATGGCGGACAAGTCAACAACCGTCCCGATTGGTATTTGTGAGGATGTTCCAGTTGAAGTTCCTAATTTCTTAATTCTTGCAGATTTTGTTGTGCTTGACATGCCCGAAGATGGGAGCATGTCCATTATTCTTGGCATACCTTTTCTTAACACCGCAAGTGCCATTATTGATTGCAATAAAGGAAAGGTCACCTTCAATGTTGATGATAAAGAATACCCGGTGTATTTTCCAAAGAAGATCGAGAAAATGCATGGCCTTAACTCTATAGAGAATATCGAGACCGTGAAGATTGGAGAATGTGATTTTCCTCTACATGTGCACCACAAATACAAAACCATTATGGTGGGGACAATTTCCATTAAAGTAAAGGTGCAATGATCACTTTATAAGAGGTGAGACTTTTTGCTCTATATATCGCTGGTTCGTTGGTAAGACTTGATCAACCTTGCTAGCTAGCATGTTTTATATAGGTAAAAAGTGGAGCATGTTATGTTTTCATTTGCTTTTGCTTTTATTCTCCTCGCTGTACCAAGTTTTTATGTTTTTGAAGCTTCACAATTCTAATCACTGCTTCAAGTTTTCAGAAAGTTTCGCAACTTTTTGAACTCCGAATTTTTTTCAACAATGAAGTTTTCAGAAAAATTCCAGAAATATTAAAATAAAATTTCCATGTCGAGAGTGACCCAGAAGCACCTGGGGCTGACCTGGGGGGCCCACCAGTGGCCCAGGCGGCCAGCTGGCGCGGCCAGCCCCCTTTGCGTTCTTGCTGTTCTTGGAGGCGATTTTCGATCTCTCTCTACATCCCACCATTTGAGCTGAGATTTTGAGCAAATACTCCATGGTATGCAACTCCTCCACCCCTCCAATTAGATTTTTGATTGGTGGCTTCATTTGTGAGTATTTGGTAGATATTGGTGTTGTTCATATGAGCTTGCATGCATGTGTAGAAATTTATTTTCCAAGTTTTGACGCAAGTTTATGCCTTAGGTAAGTGAGTAGAGTAGTTTGCCTCAACTCACTTTGCTTAAATCCTTGTTTTTGTGATTTGTCAAAAATTTCATAAATGAGTTTGCTAGGAAAAAAAAGGGGTGGCTTGGGAAGAAGAAGCTCGAGCGCTCCGATCGAGTTACTAGAGCTGCAGCTTCACCCTCAGCTGCTAGGGTGAGCTACAACGAAGATCATGTGCCCCTAGAGTTGTTGGAAAACATCAGTCCCACATGCGCAATACGGTATCCGTGCGATGATTTTCTTGAAGCTGCAGGAATCAAGGAGGATTTTTATGGCCTTTGTGCCAATGTAGGTTTGACACGGAAGCACTATGCCGTGTGGTACAGTATAAAAGGCTCACCTCCTGCTTTATTAATAGTTTCAGTTATAATCATGATGCTCGAACTGTTGAGTTTAAAATTTACAATAATCTTATGACCATGTCTTTGGCAAGATTTTATTATATAATAGGTGTGCCGAACGCTGGTCAGACGATGAGGATGAACACTCAGCCCTCCAAGTTGAGGACTCTCTTCGACTCTCTTTGTAGCCAGGAGGCACGGGATATCCGACGTACAAATATTTCCAGCATCTTATTCCCCCACCTCAGGCATTTTGCGTATTTTATTGCTAGAGGGGTGTTGGCTCGTGACAACACGAGCAACGGTTCTGCACCAGATTTTCCTATCTATGCGAACGCCCTCTCTGGTAGGAGTGATTATAATGTGGGTGCGTTAATTGCTCGTTGCCTTGCTATGAATGGTACCAAGGGTGATTTATTTGGTGGCGTTTACGCCACACTTATCCTTGAGTATTTTAATGGCACCCCACATCCTGATGATGTTCCCTTTTCTTACACAATTCTTGATCTTGCTACTATGAAGAGGCATAAGTTTGTTACCTCGACTTCTGAGTTGGGTAACCTTGTTTATATTTTGAGGTTCGAAAAGAATATTACTCGTGAGATCCGTCTACCTGCACCACTTTTGTTTGATCATACCCACAGGAACGGATGGTCCTTCAACGATGTCCAGTTTGATGCGTTCATGGACCATTATCAGCTGCATAACCCCACGGGGGGGGGGGGGGGGTTGTGCCCGACGAGGAGGAGCATGGTGAGTTCCCACCTTTCCAGGGGGAGACCGTCACCCAGTATGGTGAGGGGTCTTCCTCTACTTGGAGCGCAGGACCTTCCTCATGGGAGGACCCGAGGACTTCGATGTACGCACCGGAGGGCTCGTACGACTCTTGGACTTACCCGTACCACCACGGAGCAGGAGGCTCCTGGGGGTAGTAGCTTCTACCAACTTAGGCCAAAAGCCTAAGCTTGGGGGAGTACGTGTCCTTCTCAATTTTTCATTGCATTATCCATTTTTATTTTTTTGCTTTGATCTTTTCGAAGTTTTTGCCCATTCTTCTTTATTCTTTTAATTCGCTAAAACAACAAAAATATTTCTCTTTTCTTTTGGTTTCGTTAAACCTTTGAAAAACCTAAAAATATTTCCTTCCTCTCTTTAGTTTGCTTTGTTTTCAGAGTTCATCTCGAGTCCATGATGGCATTTGATTATATTTCCCACGTTCGGTCGTGCAAGTGACAAGGCAGTAATGACGAAGATCGACGGAAGGGAAGCAATAAGGAAAACCGGTATGAACTCTTATTGTTTCTACTTTTGTACATATGCCTGTATTTATGATCTAGAGATCAGCTTGTAGCGACATAGTGCTATGTTTACAATGCTTTCCCAGTGTTCATGCTTTCTTTGTGGCTAATCTCAAATAGCTAGAGTGCATAATGTGTTGTTGAAATGATTTGCATGCATTGCATTGCATTGTTCATGGTGTGGCATACTGAAGTGGTATTTCTCTTTGGAGAATTCTTGGATTGACTTGGCACATGTTCACACATGTTTATGACTAAAATGTCTATTATTCCTTGATGATCTTTTTATTTCAGAATAGTTATATCACTTTCATGCCCGATTCAATGTTGCTTTGTCGCTCTGCATGATTATGACAATTATTGATCTCTAGTTGGTTGCTTCCCAGTCTTTTGCTAGCCTTCACTCACACTAAGCGGAATTCTGCTTGTGTATCCAAACTCCCTTTTCAAACCAGTTGTTCCACTTGAGTCCACCAAACCTTCCTATATGTGGTATTTACCGGCCACCCCTAACTTAGAATTTCTTGTGCCATCTTGAAACTTATTCAAAAGCTTCCCTATTGTAACTGTACAAGCTCATGGTGCGGTGAGGGAAAATCAGTATCTACCATGCCAAAATATTTTGACGGAATTTTAACTAGTCAAATTTATAAAAAAAGGAAAGAGAAGTTACACCTCCCCCATACTTGATGATAGAATGAAATGGACCAAATGCTTCTAATGATAGATGGAACGAGAAAACTTCCTTCCATACTTGAGGCAAAATAAAAGGTACCATAGACCATCAAAGGATTTATGGAAAATGGAACAAAAGTGTAAACAAAAGCATTAATATAGTTGGCATGGGAGATATTGAGAGACCTTTACCGTTCACCGTTGACTGGAAAGTTGCACTTCTCAAAAAGAATTTCATATCTGTTTTCAAAACTAAGAGCTCTCACACATGTTTAGTCTTTCCTTCCAACCACGAGTTTTCAACCTTGCCATCAAAAAGCCACGGTTCGAGAGTCTCCCCTTCTTTCTTCAAAGTACCAACTATTGAGAGCATAATTGTCATTCTTAGTGTAACATGCATTGTCCCAAAGTACTACATTGTTTTCTGCATGATTGTGATATTGCTTGTTCTGAAACTCTTAGCTCTAGTCTCCTTTAAAACTCCGGAGGAGTTTCTGCATTTATGTTTTGCTTCACTCAGGGAGGCTAGTGAGATACCACTCTAGTATGTTCAAGCTATGTGCATTGTGATCTTGTCTTGATTTTCGGCAGCATATTGTTTACTTTTGGTTGTTTGCGATTGATCACTTGAAAGAAAGATTGCTTCGTTCATTGTCTTCATAGCATTCTTTCAATACTTGCTAAACTCTTTTCGTAGAACATGCTTATATACATCTTATGAAGCAAAAGAGTTTGTCAAAGTTTTCTTTGTCGCGTCCAGTTCGTTGAACTGAATTGCTTGAGGACAAGCAATAGGCTAAGCTTGGGGGAGTTGATACGTCCCAAACGTATCTACTTTTCTAAACACTTTTGCTATTGTTTTGCCCTCATTCTTGCATGATTTGAACTAAACTAACCCGGACTGATGCTGTTTTCAGCAGAGCCGCGTGTATGGTTTTATTGTGTGCAGGAAAATAGATTTTTTAGGTATCTCAGAAAATTCCCAGAAAATTCAGGAAAAATCCACGCACCCGAAGCTTCCATGAGCCAGGAGTGGGCCCACAAGGGGGCACAGGGGCTCCAGGCGCCCTGCTGGCGCGACCCCACCCCTGGCCGCGCCGGCTGGACGCCTAGGGGCCTACCCCCTCCTTTGGTGCCCTACCGATGCCCCTATTTATTCCCGTGACGGGAAAACCCCGAAAGAGAAGTCACTTTTCCAGTTTCCGTCGCGGAGCCGCCGCCACCCTCTGTTCTTCCTCGGGAGGGCTAATCTGGAGGCTGATTTTGCCTCCGGAGAGGAGAGACCGTCGCCATCGTCATCACCATCACCAATCCATCCTCCCTCCATGACTTCTCTTCACATGTGTGAGTAATTCCCTGCTGTAGGCAAAGGGGATGGTAGGTATTGGATGAGTTTGATCATGTAATAGTTCGTCAGATTGTTGGGGGCATGTTGCCTATCATCTACTTTGGTGTTTATCATCTTTGCTACAACTTGTTGCTCTTAATGCTTGTCACTTTGGTCCCGAGTGCCATATTTTCAGATCTGAACCACTTATGTTTTCATGAGTATATCTATGTTCTTGATCCTATCTATGAGTTGTATGCACCTATTATGGTCTTGAACCGGTGATCCCAAAGGTGATAGCTTGGGACACCAAAGGGAATGGTCCATAGTTTCAGGATTTCATGTATCCATTGAGTTTATTGCTTTGTTCCGGTGCTCTTTGACAGGAGCACCTTAATCTCCATAAGTTTCCTTTGGCCCCGTTCGTAGCGGGATGGTAGGACAAAAGATGTTGTACAAGTTCTTATTGCAAGCACGCACAACTACCTACGGGATACATGCCTAATGTTTGATATTTTCCTAGATGATCATTGCTTTTCTGTGTGCCTTGACCCATGTTATAATCTATTACATGTTCACTCTTATCCAAGCAGCGCCCAACCATCCATCTCCCTAGCCTACGGTGATTTTAATCCTGCTGGTTACTAGTAGTTTGCTTTTGCCGTTTCACTTTCACTGTCATCACTACCACTATCATATCACCGTTGCTATTAATATTCTGTTGCAAGCAAGTGTATTTTAGGTGCGGTTGAATTTACAACTCAACTGTCAAAGCTTATAAATATTCTTTGGCTCCTCTTGTGTCGAATCAATAAATTGGGTTATCTTGCCCGCGAAGACTATCTCGATCCCCTACAGTTGAGGGTCATCAATGGTACACTTGAAGAGGTTCGACCGAGACATCAGCAGAATGAACTAAAGAGGAATATCCTCGTATCATCCCGGTTGTGCTACGCTACCGAGCCGGCGACGAGAGTGAAATACGAGTCCATCCACTCGTAAGTCAAACTTGAAGCGACTCGGAGAGTCTCACCGTTGTAGGTTCCCTTGGGCGTCTTCTCTGTGCCGTAACTGTTGCAGTTATAATAATTTATATCCGTCTTCACTCCCCAGAGCGATCACGGCCTGCTATCTAATCCTAGTAGACTAACAATGCGCAGCGATAACTGCTGAATATTTTATTTATATAGGCAGCATAGGATAAAGTAGGTACATCAAGGGGCGACAATGACAGACTATGCAATTGAATAGGTAAGAAACGTAGCAGCAACAACAATGCCTAGTGCAAGAAATGTACGAAAAGATAAGCGATATCTGGGGAAGGAAAATGGCTTTGCTTGCCTGGAAGCTCAACAATAGGGGTACGATCGTCGATGTAGTAGTCGTACTCAACAGCAGTGTCACCGGCGACAGTGTCGAGGTCTATCGGAGAATAAGGGGGAGAAACAAATACACAACAATAATAGCAATACAAATTCAAGACATGGCAAACTCATTGTTGGCGGTGTTCTAACGCAGTGTTAAGTATTTTTAAATGGAGCGTGAATTTATCCGGGGATGACTCATCAGTACCGGTTGATTACCGGACAGATGATCCGGAGGGGAAGGTTCCATGTCTGCAATGTTAGAGACATCTGAAAGACATGTGGATAGCGTATCCGTGCTCGTTGATCCAGTCAGAACAACTTTCATGTACAAAACATTTTCATCCGGAAAGTTTTACCGGCTCCGGTCGTTTGACAGACAGATGAAAAGGAGGAGGAACGTTCCATGTTCGGTATGTTAGAGGGGTGCGGTGGGTATGCGGGTAGCGTATTCATATTCGTTGTATTTTTTTGATCAAGTTTGATGTATAAACTTTTTTCATCTGACTTACGGTTTAAAATATATTATTTTTCTAAGTTTTATTGAATTTATAGCAATTCCTAGAATTCTTTTAATATTTAAATAGGCAATATCCAGAATAATACATTTGACTTGGTCAACCTAATAGAGGAGACCCACATGTCAACCTCTGTAATTTTATAATTCATTTTATTTATTCAAAAATAGAAGTGGCCCACATGTCATACACTGATTGTATATAACTCTATTTTAATTAACCTAAATATTCAGTGGGGCCTAACAGTAAGTGACACATGTTTTAATTAACCAGTTATTTTAATTAAACAATTGACAGGGCCCACATGTATGTCTCTTAGGAAGTGTTCTTTGTCCTAAACATGGGGGGTTAATTTTTAATAGAGGATTAACCTCTAATTAAAACAGGGTCGGCTCCTCAGGCAGTGGCACTACGTGCCCACGGCGGGGCTGCTCGAGCACGCTGCGGCGAGCCAGCACGCCGACGAGGCATCAACGGAGAAGCCGTGTCGGGGGCGAGGGTGGGCGGCAGCAGGCGTGCATCGCGCAACCAAGGAGGCGGGTGTGCGGGGCGTGGGCACACGCAGGAAGGCGGCAGCCGTGGCCGGATGCGGCCACGGGCATGCACGGGGGGGGGGGGGCATGGGACCTATGGGCGTGGGTCGTGGCCACCCGCGTAGGGCGCCCGACCAGTAGCAGACACAGAAGACATGGCTCGTAGCCCCGGCCATGGCGGCTGCGCTCACGGGCTCGTCGGGTCCAACGGGGAGGGTGCTACGGCGCGACAATTGGCGGAGGGGAGATGGGGAATCGGCGCAGCGACTCACCGTGAGGGTCGGGGAGAGGTCTGGGAGGACGGAGGGGGAACGACAGTGAGGTAATTTGGCGCGGTGGAGCGACGGTCGTGGCGGGACGGCTAACGCGATTCGGCGAGGTGGGCCGCTGCCGGCGACAACGAGATGCGCGGGGGGATGAGGTGGTTCACGACGAGGCTCCATGACACGAAGCAGTGGCCCTGGGCGGCCGTTGGCCCCGGTGTAGGCGGATGCGCGGCCACGACTACGACTTTTTGGAGAGCGGGGCAGCGCGAGGGAGGGCGGCGGCGCGAGGGTAAATGGAAGGGGCGTGGCGCTAGGGTTTCCAGAGGGGGGGGGGGCTCGGGGTCTTGGCCTCGCCGGAGACCACCCGATGGTCGCCACGGCATGGCCACGATGTCTCTGTCCACGGGATGCGTGACACGATCCCCCCGGTGAACAGAGGAAGGGGATGGGTGGGGGGTTTGGGCTGGGTATTGGGCCATGGTAGGCCTGTGCCCTAGGCGTAGTATAGGATTTTTGTTTTTTTGTTTTTTTTCTTTCATCTTTTTTGTTTATTTTTGCTTGGCTACACATTGAATTTTGTAAAGTGGGTAAATGATCTCAATATTCATATTATATATGTATGCCCATCAACAAAAAGTTTGGAGCAGAAATAAATTGATTTGACTATTATATGAAATACAAAGGATTAATTAGGGCTCCCATAGCTACTGTTTTATTTTGTTTTCCATTATTAAGATTTTTGCAAACGGTGAAACTTGTTCCCACATTATTTTCACATGGTATAGTACTGGCACAAAAAGTTTGGTGGAAAACTAAATTCATTTAGGGCTTCATTTGAATATGCAACGAATAAAAGGGGTTGTTTTGGCACTATCTTGAATTTTTTAAAATATCTAAATGTTGCAATAAATACCCATGACATGGTATAGTGATCTACCAACTTTTAGGCATTTTATAGAAAAATTGCACAATTTTTGTGTCAAATTTAATTTCCACATTGTTTTTGGAATTTCAATTGGGTTTGAATTCGAGCTCAACTTGATCAAGGTTAATGATCCCTTGCTTAACCATGATGACATGACCATTAAAAAGGTGATTACTGTTGAGTTACTGTTGTCTGACACCCGGGGTAATACAAATCTCCCCCACTACAAAGAATTCTCGTCCCGAGAATTAAAAGGTAGTGTAAGGGGTAAAGTTTTGGTTTCGCATCCTAATGATTTTTCTGGGGCTTGTTGTCCTTATCGAAGGAGTTGATCCTTAATGTTTTTGTCTTCATTTCCTTGCATCAGTGCATCTTGATGAGTTGTCATCCTCCTACCGGTGCTCCATCGTACTTACGAATAGGTTAGGGGGAAAACTTGAGGGGGGTCGGATCGGTACAAGGTTAATCAACCGAGGTTGTCCCAGGGAATGGGGTATAAAGTAGCTTTCAATTTTAAACTCAGGGGAATACATCGGGAGAAACAACAGAAGGTATGAGAAGTTTCAAGAGGATAGGCATGCATTCGATGCCGATGACGGATGATGAAAAGGGGGTCCAGAGCATCAAGCATAAGCACTGATATCGGGCCGAATATCGCAAGGTAGATGACAAGAGTCAGGTTTCGATCCTGTGGAACTGTGGGTTATGGGCCCACATTGTGTAAGAAGGTTGGTGACATTCCATGCAATCACGATGCAAGGTTTTTCAAGGAAAAGTTTGTCAGCTTTGTCGGTAACAAGGTCGGTATCAAGGGTGAGTGACAATGAGAATCATCTGGCAAAGTTCTCGGCCACCGGTGGTTACCAAAAGGTTATCCACGATAGCAACAAGTTGTACTGACAGAGTAGTACACCAAAGTGTTTACATAAGCAGGGGAATTATCACTGATCTGATAAAATACATTACAAGAAAGGTTAGACAAACCAATGGAAGGGAAAATTTCATGATACACAAGTATCAGGTGTATATCTTTCCCAAGGGAAAGCATAGCAAGATATACAGGACCAAGTTTGTATTGGCAGAGAGTCAAAGGAGGTTGTCGATGATAACACAAATCACCGAGGGGCAGGGATGGTATTTCACACGATGAATCCAATTGACACATGGAAGAAGCCATGTAAGATCAGTCGGATAATAATCCACCAAATGTCGGGTGATTCGCAAAGAATCAGATGTGAGTATGGACACTCAACCGGAAGGAGAAAGAATGCAAAGGCATCGGGCGATAGAAGCATCAGAATAATCGATGTTGAAGTACAAGGGAATTGTGATTTCCAGATCGGGAGGTGGATGTAATTATCCATACAGACTTATCGGTGGCATGGGATTACAAAGGCTATGAACACGTAGGTTCTCGGGAATTTATCGGAGAGTATCTTCGAAATCTTCAGGGGAAGTAAGAGATCATCTGGATTGCAGGGATCTTCGGAAGGAAGGAGGTACGAGAACCTAAAGTTAGAGTTAGTAAAACTTACCAGCAAGGATAAGAGAGCAGAGTACTAGAGCATAGGTACGGAGAAAAAGGATCCTAATACCATCCAATTTGCGACGTGGGTCGATAAGCCACACGACACTGTTAGTAAAATAGTTTTGCAAAGACTAGACTCGACTTCGACCAAGGAGTGGAAAGGGGTGTCCTACAGGCAGTCGGTTCTGATACCAACTTGTGACGCCCCCAAAATCAAACCGTGTACAATAATCATACACGCAAGGTACACGATCGAGATCAGGGACTCACGGTGAGATATCACAACACAACTATACAAATAAAATAATACAAGCTGTTTAACACAAGCCAGGGGCCACGAGGGCTTGAATACAACTGGTGGAGAGCACAAAGTTAGCGGAAGTAATAGTATCTAAGTACATACACAAGGTACACATGGTCTGCCTTAAGAAGGCTAGCACAAAAACACAACAATCGAAAAGGCGAGGCCTCCTGCCTGGGAACCTCCAAACTACTCCTGGTCAACGGGAAACTCAACGTCGTAGAAGGCATCGGGGATCTTCATGTTGTGGTGGTCGGCATCGGGGATCTACTGCTCCTAGACTCCAAGGCTCCAACGTCTGATGGCAGCAACCGGTCGGATATATAAAACAAAGGGGAGATATAAAGCATGGGTGAGTATCTAGCATACCTGCGAGTCTTACGTCCGCTACTAAGAATTTATGCATTTGAATCAAATGGAAAGGGGAGGCTATATATAGTGGACTAAATGACACAAAACCAGAATAAGGAAGAGAACCTAGGCCCATAGAAGACTAGCATCTTCCGACGGTTCTTGCAGCATGAGAAGGACATAGTCAACAGTTCATATAAAGCATAAAGTAACAATGCAGCAGAAGAGATGATCCATTGTTCCCTTGTGCAAAAAAGCGTGCGAACTGGGGTTCATGTTTCTGTCACTCCGGCAACCCACCGTAAGCAATCTTTGTACACAATGTATTCCCCTAGGTCCTTAATAAGGCGAAGTGTTGAGTGTTCGACTCACACAACACCACTAGGAAAATAACAACACAACTTAAATATCAAACAACACATACTACTTCAACATCATATGGCTACTAACAACTAGACTTCTCCCATGTGCTCAAGAACTAAAGTAACTACTCACAAGACATAAAAGAGATCATGATCAGTGGGGATAAATATATGATAAACAATCTGGACACAATGATAATTCTCCAACAAAACTGAATAGCATTCATCACACGGTAGTAATCAACACCGATAGAGTAGAGAGGATATATAGTACGGATTATAACACAAGATAAACTTATGAGGTCAGATTGGATGGTGATGGAGATGGTGCTGATGTTGGGGATGATGTTGATGATGATCTCGATGATGCCCGTGACGATGGTGATGATGATGGCGACGATCTCCCCTTCCGGGAGGTGTTCTCCCCGGCGGAATCTGCCCGCCGGAGATGTCTTTTCTTCTCTGTAGGTTTCCGCCACGGAGCGACGGCGGAACTCTGAGAACTCTCCCTATTTTAGAGTTTTTGATATATGAGTGATATATAGGCCAAAGGGCGGAGCCGGGAGTGGCCCCAGGGGTCCAGGTGCCCTCCCGGCGCAGCTAGGGGTGGGGCCGCGCCGGGTGGCCGCCTGGGCACCTTGTGGCTCCCCCTCTGGCCCCTCTTCGGCATATCTTAGTTAATCTTCTAAAAAATACACTCCGTCGATTTTCAAGTAATTTGGAGGTATTCTTCTTCAGCAACTTAGCGTCCACTTTTTACCGCTGAATCCTGCTTCTGCTGCTTTGGCATCGGAAAGTTGCAAACTGTGTAAAATAAGCCAAAACAACATAAGAACAACATCATAACATGAAATATATCAATGAATAAAAAAGAATTACTATATAAAATTGTGATGCATTTTGGACGTATCAACTCCCCCAAGCTTAGGCCTCGCTTGTCCCCAAGCGAATGATGATCTCGGTAAACCTGTCCACAAGTTTAGAGAGTGAAGTGTCGATAAATAGAATACGGACAAGAAGCGTCAAATTTTCTTCATCAAACTCGAGCATCCTCAACAACAACCTCAACTCATAAGGCCCTTATGAGAAAGTAATAACAATTATAATCAAAAGTAGGGCTGAGAAAACTCATAAAATTATGGCAAACATATCCTTGGTCAAAGGAAAACTTTCACTTTTGCTCTTTCTATTTATAATGAAACAATTTGAAGATTTTGAAAGAACATGTTATTAGTCATGAAGTGGAAATGTTAACACAAAGGAAGATGTTTGCTCGGCAAAAGCTTTCGCAAACAACTTACTTATCAAAAGATAATTTCAACAATGATATGGCATGGCAAAACTTAATGCAACATTATATGGATGAATCCTCATCAGTATCAAGTGTCTATTCTCTTTGGGAAAAGAAAGAAGTAGGAAAACTGACTCAACATAAAAGTAAAGGAAGGGACTTGTTAAAGGCAAGCAAAGAAAACTCATGTGCTATCCTTAAATCAAACAGAATGAAAATAGATCTTGGGAGGTGCATAATTTGTCAACGAATGCTAATAGATAGCTCAATTACTTCTCAAGATGGACAAGTTTCGAGGAACGGCACCCAAGTGGGGACGATCACATCCCCTTAGTCTCCTTTGTTTATCAGCTGTATCTCGCCCAAGTCAACAGCCTGCTTGTGCTGCTTGAAGCACTGCTTTAGCTGGGACACATGGAACACGTCATGCACCATGGACAGACTATCTGGAAGCTCGAGCCGAAAGGCAAGAGGTCCTCTAGTCTCAAGGATGCTGAAAGGTCCGACAAATCTTGGAGCGAGCTTTCCTTTGATGCCAAAGCGGTGAGTTCCCCTCAACGGAGACACTCTCAGGTACGCCCAATCACCAACCTAAAACGCTACACCACAATGCCTTTTGTCATAATAGGCCTTCTGTCTAGACCGTGTTGCCTTTAGGTGCTCTCGGACAATCTTCACTCTGTCCTCTGCCTCTTGGATCACATCTGGACCGAACAGTTGCCTCTCACCTGTCTCGGACCAGTTCAAAGGTGTCCTGCACTTGCGGCCATACAAGACATCAAACGGTGCTGCCTGCAGACTTGCCTGATAGCTGTTGTTGGAAGAGAACTCAGCATACGGCAAGCATTCTTCCCACTTCATGCCAAACGAGTTGACACATGCCCGAAGCATGTCCTCGAGTATTTGGTTCACGGGCTCGACGTGCCCACTTTTCTGAGGGTGATAAGCGGTACTGAACAACACTGTCGTACCTATCGCCTTTTGAAAGGCCTGCCAGAACTTAGAGGTGAAAAGGCTGCCTCTATCAGAACTGATCTTCTTGGGAATGCCATGCAAAGATACAACTCTTGCGGTGTACAAATCCGCCAACTGAGCTGCTGAAATGGAATCCTTCACTGGAAAGAAGTGGGCAACTTTGGAAAGATTGTCAATGACAACAAATATGGCATTGTTCTTCTTCTGCGACAAGGGGAAGCCTGTGATGAAATCCATCTCTATGTGATCCCATTTCCACTCCGGAATCTCAAGTGGCTGAAGCAACCCTGCAGGCTTCTGGTGCTGTGCCTTCACTCTCCTGCACACATCACACTGAGATACGTAACGGGCAACATCCCGCTTCATACGAGTCCACCAAAAGCTTTGCTTGAGATCTTGATACATCTTCGTACTTCCAGGGTGAATAGACAGCTTGGAATCATGGGCTTCCTTCATGATGACCTCTCTGAGATCTCCCTCTTTGGGAACAACAACTCGCTCTTCGAACAACACGGTGCCGTCATTATGCACTGAAAAGCAACCGCACTTTGGAACTGAGGCGGCAATACCCTGTTTGATCTTTTGTATCATTGAGCTGCCAGACCGAGCTTCACGAACCTTCTCATGGATAGTGGGCTCTACCACAAGGTTGGCAAGATAGCCTGCTGGAACTAGCTCGAGATTGAGCCTTCGAAAGGACTCACACAAATCAGGGTGGATCTTCTGCACCTGGATATTATTGCAATCGCCCTTGCGGCTCAGCGCATCAGCTATGACATTCGCCTTCCCAGGCGTGTACTGAATATCAACTGTGTACTCAGTAATGGTTTCAAGCCATCTTCTTTCCCTCAAGTTCAGATTTGGCTAAGTGAACAAGTACTTCAGAATCTTATGGTCGGTGAACACATCCACATTCCTCCCTAAGAGGAGGTGTCGCCAAGTGACCAAAGTGTGCACAACTGCTGCAAGCTCCAAGTCGTGCGTGGGATAATTCCTCTCACTCGTCTTCAACTGCCGTGAGGTATAAACCACGATATTTCTGCCTTGCATCAAAACTCCGCGTAGACCTTGCAAGGAGGCATCACAAAACACTTGAAAAGGCTGTGACTCATCTGGCGGCGTGAGAATTGGAGCTGTGGTCAGCTTCTCTTTCAACTCCTCGAAGGCTGACTGGCAAGCTGGTGACCAAGTGTACCGCTTGTCCTTGCACAACAATTCAGTCATTGGCTTCGCTATTTTGGAGAAATTCTGCACGAACCTCCTGCAATAGCCGGCGAGGCCGAGAAAACTCCTTAGCTGCTTCACGTTCTTCGGCGGATCCCACTCTTGAATAGTGCGGACTCGATCTGGATCAACCGCAATTCCCTCAGCGAAGATGACATGGCCCAGAAAATTGACCTTGTCCAGCAAAAACTCACACTTGGAGAACTTGGCGTAATACCGGTGCTCTCTTAACTTCTGCAGAACCAAGCGCAAATGTTCCTCATGTTCAGCCTCTGACTTGGAATAGACAAGAATGTCGTCGAGGTAGAGGATCACAAACACATCAAGACATTCTTGGAACAAATAATTCATAGCTCTCATGAATGTCGGAGGGGCATTTGAGAACCCAAAAGTCATGACTGTGAACTCATACAACCCATAACCTGTGCTGAACGCGGTCTTGGGAATATCCTCTTCACGAACACGGATCTGATGATACCCCATCCTCAAGTCAAGCTTGGAAAACACCTCAGCCCCATTCAACTGTTCGAACATATCATTGATGCGGGGTAAAGGGTACTTGTTCTTGATGGTCTTCTTGTTGGTACCGCGATAGTCCTAGACCAAGCGGCTAGTCCCATCCTTCTTCTGGACAAACAAAGCTGGTGCACCCCAAGGGGAAGTGCTCGCGCGGATAAAACCGCCTGCCTCCAACTCTGTCAACTGCTTCTTGAGCTCAATCAACTCCTTCGAACACATCTTGTACGGATGCCTAGAGATCGGCTGGGTACCAGGCTCTAGCTCAATAACGAACTCAATAGCTCGAACTGGGGGAATTCCTGGCAACTCCTCCGGAAAGACGTCTGGGAACTCACAGACAACTCTGACCCCTTCGAGCAAAGGAGCAACTCCTGCGTTCAACGCGTACAACTGTGCTGGTCCTGTCATAGAGCCACAAGTGTACAAGACTTCTGCACCTGAATCATGTGTCAACTTCACAGATCTGGTTGGACAATCAATATTGGCCTTGTGCTTCACAAGCCAATCCATGCCCAAAATGACATCAATGTCGGAACGAGGCAAAACAACCAGGGATGCTGAAAAGATAACACCCTGGATACGGATCTCTACATCGGGAACAAAAACGGACGAGCTGGACCTTGAACCAGGAGTGTGAACCGCAAGGGGTTTCTGGAGCAACTCGGTCTGAAGGTCATTTGATGAAGCAAAGGAGTGTGATACGAACGAATGGGAAGCTCCGGAATCGAATAAACTGTCGCGGGAACTGAACACACAAGCAACCTACCAAGAACGATCTCTGAAGACTGCTGAGCATCTGTGAGCATCACGTTGTTCACGCGAACTGCACGTGGCTGTGCCTTCACCATCGCGGTGCTCGGAGTAGAGCGAGGTGGAGGCGGTGGGAGCCGAGCAAAGCGCGGGTCGGTGCAGTTGGGAGACATGTGCCCCTGCTCTCTGCACTTGTAGAAAATCACGCCCGGCCTGGGCTGCTGCTGCGGACTGGGTGGCCTTGCGTGTGGTGGTGTAGAGCGAGGCCCCTGCTGAACTGGGACGGGAGGGCGGGAAAAAGTGCGGACAACTGCCCCCTCTACTGCTACTGCTGTCTCTGCGGTGGTGCCTCTGTGACCCACGTCTTTGCCTTCTTGTGGACCATCACTGCGGAACTGTGCTCTCTCTGTCGCTTCTTGTCTGCATCCCACTCTGCTCTGGCTGACTCCTAGCGGATAGCCTGATCCACGAACTGTGAGAACAGCATGGGGCTGCACTGAGTGAGCGCGTACTTGATCTCTGTGATGAGACCTCCACGGAACCTGGCGATCTTCTTAGCCTCTGTGCTGACCTCCTTTGGAGCGTACCTGGCGAGCCTGACGAAGGCCAGGTTGTACTCCTGAACTGACCTATCACCCTGTCTCAAAGCCAAGAACTCCTCACGCTTCCTGTCCATCAATCCACTGGGAATATGTGCTGCTCTGAAGCCGCGACGAAATCTGCCCACTTGATGATGGCATCGCCCTTGTTGTCCTTGTAGGTATCGTACCAACTGGCTGCCGCACCCTGAAGCTGGAAGGAGGCAAAGGTGACGTAGTCCACTGGTCTGACGGTGTTTGCATTGAAGTGCTTCTTGATCTCTACGATCCAGTCATCGGCTTCCAGCGAGTCTCGAGCCTCGGAGAACCTGGGGGGGGGGGTTGATAGCGAGGAACTGCTGCAGGGTGGTGTACTGTGGTCGCTCATTCCTCTGGGCAGTCTGGTTCTGCAGCATCTGTAAGATCGCAGCTGTGCCCTGAGCCACTGCGGTCACAGCCTCCCCAAGGAGAGGGTTCTCTGGCGGCGGCATGTTCGCTCTTGGCATCCTGTATACAGGAACACTTATGAGAACATGATTGAAACATTGACGAAACCAGAAGATAAAGAACTATTGACAAAAAAACTTCCTCACGAGGTATGAGAAAGCCGAAGGCTGAAATTCCACCAAGGTTAAGCCGGAAAGTCGAAAGCTAGGTGCTACTGGAATCCCCAAACCGAGATCATCCGAATCCAAGATAACAATCTGCTAGCGAGCACACAACAATATATACGAGTGGTTGAAGACCTGAACGTTGAGACATCTTCCCTGAGCGGCCCGCCATCACGGTCGTCCATAGGGGAAAAGACACCACATCCATATTACCATAGGATGCCCGCCAATCCTGTATGAAAGTTTCACCTGGGGTACGCCGTAAGCAAGGTGGAGCAGTCAACCCAAAGTGGCGGCTCAGTGTTCTCAACGTACGCCAACCCTTCTCGTCGCTAGCAAAAAATTATAGAGGAGTCGGAGCCTCATGTAAACGAGAACCTAGATTTATTGAAAGGGGATAAGTTGTAGAGATAAAACAACGTTTCACTTCCTCACGGAAAAAGGAGTGGGAGGATGGGGTAAGAAGAAAAAGAAAGAGTTCCTACTCTCCGATTTTCCTTAGTAACTACAAAATAGTTTCTAGACTCAACTTCGGCCAGTAAGGGGTCCTACAGTCAGTCCTGCTCTGATACCAAGTTGTAAGGCCCCCGATGCGGTGCTAACTCGAGTTAGTCGCTTTCGCGTCCCGCTCAAGTTAGTAGCGCATAAAGAGCCACCGACTCACGACACTCGCACTCGTGTCGCTGCCGGATTCTCGACAACAGGAATATGAACAAGAACTTAAACTAAGACATTAAATATATAGAGTCCATAGCATACATCACCACTGGTATTTATTACATCATCTCAGAGGTCCGTGGACCCAAAAGAATATCATGCAACAAGCGGAAGACAAACACGACCGAGTACGGTCAAAATCCAAATTGCCCTAGAGAGGGCTACACATAAAGAGTCCACCCACGGATCGTCGAAGCCCAACTGTAGGATCTACTGAACGAAGTCGTCCTCATCGTCCTCCTCCGGGGGCACCTCCACGAAGTATCGTCCAGTGCTCGGGTCAAGGTAGTAATCCACTCCAGTGGCCGATCAGGCAAAACAGTAAAGCACAAAGGAAGACAGGGGTGACATTATATCATCACAGGATAACTAACTTCCTACGGTAAGACAAAGTAAAGGTGAAGGTTGCAGCCGTGCTAGTATATATGGTGGCTACTCGTTCTATCAGAGTAGGGGTAAGATCCAAGAATGCACGTGACATTGCGTCATAAGTCTGCTATCCACCTACTTACGTCAAGCATAACACAACCTGGATCTTCTCTCGGTCCCCCTGGACGAAGAAAAGCAACCAAGGCACTCACACGGTAGGAAAGTTTTAATTAAGATTCAAATTGATGTTATTCTATGAACAAGGAGTAGGTCTCAAGTCGTCCATAACCGCGGACACGGCTTTTCGAAAAGATTTAACCCTGCAGGGGTGTACCAACTGCCCATCATAGGCTTCTCATGTATGCCCGGTTTCCACTTGGCTAGGTAAGCGCCTGAAACTCCGGAACATCAGAGTCCCTCCAACTAACAACGCACAATTCCGGGTGGCCCCCGGTGAGTCGACACCCAACTCAAAAGCCGTCCACGCTCTCGAATCGGTCTCTACCGTATGACTCCAGGTTTGGATTACCGGTTAAATCTCATATGAGACCGGGTCCTCAGCCGGTCAAGGTGGGCCAGCCAAGGCACAAGTCCTCCTGGCCCAAGGTGGTTTGTAAACAACTGGGGTATCACCGGCACACACACATTGCAAATGTAAATCAGCTCGGGCCACCACTAGAACTGTTTGAAGCTAGGTAGGTAAGACAAGGGGACCCCATAGAATCCCACACACGATTAGGCACGCTCGTCAAGAAACACAATACCCGGAACTCGGGACCTAGGTGACTCAAATGGAACAAAGCACCTGGCGGGAACAGCCTGGTCTCCCATCATTCGTCAAGTATAGATTAACATCATAATAATAATAAATATCAACCAACTTCTTTAAACAACATGATATCCCAAACCATAACATAGGGTAAGCAGCAAGTTTCCTACTCATACTACGCAATGGCTGAGCAGCGGTAACTTAGCAATATAATGTTTTGCTGGGATGTGGGGATCATGGCTGTTTTGGTTCTTGAAAATGGCATAGCAAGTGGATAGGATCAAACAAACGTTCTAGACTACAGCTAGGCAGGTAGGCAGAAAGGTATCAAGTAATGGTATGAATCTTCCCCTTGCCTGGGTAATCGGTCGTCGAAGCAGACGCAGCAGGGTCCTCGGGCTCGGTGTCGAAAATCTCCACGTAAGTTTCCTCGGCGGTCTCAGGTGCTAACGTAAGGTACCGGCAAGGAAAAAGGCACACAAGTAAGCAATGGGTGCAATGCACAGGCAAAGATGGTATGATCAAGTTTATTTGACATGATGTGACCCTATCTAGTCAGATTTAAATGAAGGTGGTGACGACATGTCAACAACTTCATAAGCAATTTATTTACGTAACATGGCTTTGGTCTTAGCCTTATTTTAGGTGTAAGTAGCATGTCAACATGGCATGATCAACAATGCATTTAACAGAAACAAATACAACGTGAAAACTAAACATCGATTCCGAAGACGGAGTAGTTTCGGTGAAATTGACACAAGGAAGGTGCAAAAAAAGTTTGGAATCTCAGCCACATTGCATATGAAAATATGTTAGGGGCTGGTTGAAACAAAAGGATGATGATGACATGAAAACGAAGCTTGAAGGATCAGTTGAAAAGATTCCAACATGCACTGAGGTTGGAATGATGCAAGGAAGGGAAGAACAGGTTGGTTCTGGTTAAGGTGGTCACACCCTGTCCACTTGAGTTGCACATAACCTCAGATGGACATTACCATTACAAACCTTGCAGAATTCTACCCCAAATCCATATATGACATGGTACCACTTGACTTTGCAAACACAGTTGCAAATTCAAATGAGTATCAGGGGCTGAGTGCAAAATTGCACGACATGCATTTTGAAAAAGGTTCAAATGGACAAACCACTATCACCATGCAAATCCTTGGGAGAAACTACCCCAAAACCATATATGGCATGGCCATTTTTGAATTTGGGAAAAACTTGACAAAAACAAAAGAACTGGAGGGCTTAATTGCAGAATTGCCACACTCCAATTATTTAGAGGGGAAAAGTGCAAAAATTGACCTCAGCATGATGATCAGTGGGTCAAGATACCCCAAAAACATATATGGGAAGCCCCAAAAAGATTTGAAGCTCAAAACAGATTTGAATTTGGAATCAAATTCAAATTTGAATTGAACAGAAAAAGAAAAAGAAAAAGAAAAGAAAAAGAAAAGAAAAAGTGGCACTGGCCTGCTGGGCTGCCCTCGGGCGCCAGGCCCACTTCTCTTCTCTGCAGGCCCACTGGGCAAGGCCCACGTCCAAGCAAAAAAAGCAGAAAACAAAAGAGGGGGGGCTGCCTCGGCTGGGATTCGAACCCAAGCCGTGCTCTTCTCCACCTGCCCCCTAACCACTGCGCTACGAACGAGTTGCTGAACAAAGACGCGGTAGCTGCAAGGTAAGTTAACCCCAAGTGGTTAACTGAAACTTGGCACACCCCTGACAGACACCTGCGACAGAGAAGCACGGCGAGGCTCTCGTCGCCGTTGAGACGTCTCCGGCACCTCTATCTAGCGCAACGGGGAGAGGGCACCACCACGAGCACGTGGGTGTCCTCGGAATTGATCGAAGCCCAACGGGGAGGATGCTAGGCTCCTCTGAAGACGACGGTGCAACACTGAAATTCAGACGTCGGCGACAGCAAGGTTCAGGAGAAGCTAGCCACGTCCATAGGGCTCCTCCGGCGACACCGCGAGTTGCTACGCCCCCTGGCACATCATGCTACAACGCCACACCTCGATCTCGGCCCTACGCTTCACGGCGTCGACGCGAGGCTCAACGGAAAACACGGCGGCGCTACTGTCCAACACGCAAGGTTCAGACACGGGCGTGGCTACGGACAAATCTTGCGCAAAGGGACTCCTTTGAGTACATATGCGTGGCCAGAGCACGCCTAGGCACGCACGAGTGCACCCCGGGCACACCATAGACAAGGCGGCCACAGTGGCTCGTCGGCGATGACGACGCGCGGGAGAAACAGACGGCTAACGCGCGAGAAACTAAGCTACGCGCTACGGGAGGAAGAAAGGTACCACGAGGATCACCTTGGGGGTGTCGTGGTCGAACTCGAGCAACCGGAGAGGAAGAAGACGACCCTGGCGACGACGAGGCGGTGCGGGTTCCCGGCGGCGGCCACGGCTCCGCTCCGATTCCTGGCCTCCTTCAGCTTCCTGCGACCATGGAGGGATCAAGAACTCGCAGGACAAGGTGTACGCAAGCGCACGGACAAGAATTGAGGGAGCCGACGGAGAATTCGACGGAATCGTCCCGGCGGCCTTGGCGGAACAGGGGAGGATGACAAGGACGAACCAGGCGGCAGCGGCGGCGGAAATTGGAGGGAGGAGTTGAACCCTAGGGCTCCAGGAGGGCTCTGGGGCTCGGAATATATGGAGGGGAGGCCTCCTGGCCACGTCGGCGGGCGTCGACGTCGATGCCGGCGTCGGTTGTGAGAGGGGAGCTCGGGGGGACCTCGGCCACGCTGGAAAGAAGAAGGAGGAGGGCGCTTGGATCTCGATCCGACGGCTCTCGTGCCATCCCGCGTACCACTTCGCTGGACATGCTCCAGTAGGCTGCGGGGAGAAGGCTTAGGTGGGCTGGGCTTCCAACAGGAAGTTGAAAAAGAAAAGAAAAACCTGCTGCTGATCCATTTTCTATTTAAATAAAACAGAAAGGATTCAGGGTTTTTCTGGATTAAATACAAGTAGGAAAAATACCTAAAAATATGTATAATTAACCTTGCATTATTCCTCAATTTCCAAAAATGGTTTGGGCATTTTTGGCAACAACAAAATGTGAGCTCATTTTTGAATTCAAAATCACTTTGAACTATATCCACTGTTTTGGTGATGACAAAAATGATTTGACCATTTGAAAACTAGTGGCCTTGCAAAAGAAAAGGATGGGCCAAGATAGGGATCAAGGAGAGCAAGCATGCAAACAGAACAATTGCATGAACATGGCACTTGAATGAACCTGGGAGCAATTTGAATCAAACCAAAAGGGCTCCAATCCTAATGCAATTTTAAATCATCACATGAAATGTCAAACTCTAGCATCATGCCAAGTTACAAAGTCACCAGACAAGGTACAAAATCATGCTGGTTTAATATTATTGCAAATGGGCTGTTACAGATAACACGTAAATTCTATACTTCTAAGAGTGGTAGGGAAATACCACGAATAGGAAGGTATGGTGGTCTCAAATGGAAGGTATTGGTTTCGGGGTATGGATGCACAAACAGAAATCTGCTAGGCAAGGAGTTTGGCTAGAAAAGGCTTTGAGAGAACAGACAATTGATGCTAACTTAGATGCAAAACATATAAAGCATAAATATTAAGGTAAGCATAACACATCAAGTTGTCTTCCTTGTCAACATAACACTTCAAGCATAATAACATAAAGGTTTTGGCTATGTCTCTACTTGAGAAAAAAATGCATGTTGTTAAGACCAAAGCTATGTTTGCCAAAATTAAATAAAGTTTTCAAAGCCATACCTGATATAAGGTCAATACTCCCCATAAGAATCATCATATAAAGTCGATTGCATGAAGAGAGTACCGAGTGCAGCGAAGGAACCAATAAACTTCTCATTAATATTCCAATATAGACGACTCCACACTCACGGATACAAACTCCCCACAGAAGGAGTGATAGACCTCAATGCATACACCTATTTCATATAATAACTTCCCTAGACATGATACGACTCTACTTGACTCTAAAAATAAGATAAAGATAAAGATACTGGGCACTCCCCCAAGCTTGGAACAAGCTGAGGGGATGCCATTACCCAAGGAGATTTATTCCACATTCTTGTTGTGGTTGTTTCTTCAGATCCCTGATGACACGGCGAAGTGTTCGGTTTTCTGACTCCAAGACTTCCACTTGTACTTTTAGTACACGGAAATCTTCACAGAGTTGGTTGGTGATGCAGTAAGCCTCGGAGATGGTGGAAAGTGTATGTTGATCTTCAAGTGAAGTGGAGGGCCCTGAAAGGTGAAGAGAAAGATCGTATTGAGGTTGGACAGATCCCACCATGATGGGATTGCTTGGACCTCCTTGTTGTTGGGCAGTGATAGTCTTGACTTCCTCTCTCACGGAGCGCTCCATCTCTGCTTGTCTTGCGGCAATTTCTTCTTCGGTAGCCCAATCAACGTGCTTCCCTTGATTGAGAACCTTCTGGACTTGATGTAGACGCCATCCCAAGAAGTCCTCTCCGCTCGAGCCACAAGAATACATCTCTAATAATCAACTTCTAGTCCTGGCAGAAACAACTCGAGAAGAAAACACGCGAAATCGAGAGATGCGGTGCCGGTACTATCCGGGCAAATATATAGCAAAAATTTCTGCAACATAAGGAAGGAAACGAGCCAAAGTGGAGTCGGAGACGGGCTCCGGGGTGCCTAGGCGGCCTCCTGACGCGTCCAGGAGGTAGGCCGCGCCAGGGGGGCGCCTGGCCCCCCTTGAGCTCCTCTCCGGCTCCAATTAGGCTCTGAATTTTCTATATTTCGCAAAAACGCGTAATCTAGAACTTTTATGGCGGTTCGCGATGTTTCCTTACTGTAATACACACCTTTTCTTATTCTGCTTCTGCCGGAGTCTCAAACGGGGCTGCAACATGTTCTTCATGAGTTTGGTGTGTATTATATTTACATCAACGTTGACGGGGTCTCCCGCCATGTAATGCTTAAGTCTCTTCCCATTCACAACTTGAGGCTTGGTGCCATCAAAATTATTAATCTTAATTGCACCTGACCGGTAAACTTCTTTGATATGAAATGGCCCTTCCCATCTGGAAAGTAATTTACCTGGAGAGAACCTGAAACGGGATCTAAACAATAAAACTGTATCACCAACTTTAAATTCACGTTTCAAAATCCTTCTATCATGCCACTTCTTTACCTTTTCCTTGAACATTTTAGCACTCTCGTAAGCTTCACTTCTCCACTCATGTAGAGAATCAAGTTCATGAGGCGCTTTTCACCGACTAATTTTGGGTCAGCATTAAGCTCTCTAACAACCCAGAAAGCTTTATGTTCTAATTCTAATGGCAAATGACAAGCTTTGCCATAGACCATCTTATACGGAGACATGCCCATGGGGTTTTTGTAAGCAGTTCTATACGCCCACAAAGCATCTCCTAACTTCTTTGACCATTCCTTCCTAGAACTGTTGACTGTCTTTTGCAAGATCAACTTGATCTCTCTATTGGTGAGCTGAACTTGCCCACTAGTTTTATGATGGTACGGTGAAGCAATTCTATGATTGACATCGTACTTGGCTAGAGATTTTCTAAAAGCTCCATGCGTGAAGTGTGATCCTCCATCAGTCATAAGATACCTAGGTACACCAAACCTAGGGAAAATTACATCTTTGAGCATTTTCAAAGATGTCTTGTGATCAACACTCTCAGTGGGGATTGCTTCAACCCACTTGGTCACATAATCAACAACTACTAAAATGTGAGTGTACTTGTTTGAAGGAGGAAAAGGACCCATAAAATCAAAACCCCAGCAATCAAAAGGTTCAATCACTAGTGAGTAATTCATATGCATCTCATTCCTCCTACTAATATTACCAACTCTCTGACACTTATCACAAGATAAAACATAATTTCTAGAATATTTAAATAGAGTAGGCCAATAAAAACCTGATTGGAGAACCTTATGTGCGGTCCTCTCATCGGCGTGATGTCCTCCATAGGGACTGTCGTGACATTGCTTGACAATGTCCTTCTGGTCGTGTTTCGGTATGCATCTTCTCACGATCCCGTCAGGATCTTCTTTGAAAAGATGAGGGTCATCCCAAAAGTAGTGCCTCAAATCATGGAAGAACTTCTTCCTTTGCTGAAATGTTAAACCTGGAGGGAAATACTTTGCAACGATAAAATTAGCATAATATGCAAACCAAGGATCGGAGAGAGATTGTACTTTTACAACGACAAGTTGTTCGTCTGGAAAACTGTCGTTGACTGGGATGGGGTCATGCGGTATATCTTCCATCCTTGAAAGGTTGTCCGCCGCCGGATTCTCTACTCCTTTTCTATCAACAATCTGTAAGTCAAATTCTTGAAGAAGGAGTACCCACCTGATGAGTCTTGGTTTGGCATCCTTCTTTGCCATAAGGTACTTAATAGCAACATGGTCAGTATGAATAATAACTTTTGAATCAACAATATAAGGTCTAAACTTATCACAAGCAAACACAACTGCTAAGAATTCCTTCTCAGTAGTAGCATAATTATTTTGAGCACTACCAAGGGTCTTGCTAGCATAATGTATAACATTCAATTTCTTATCAACCATTTGTCCTAACATAGCTCCAACAGCAAAATCACTAGCATCACACATAATTTCAAAGGGCAAATTCCAGTCAGGTGGTTGTACTATAGGAGCGGTTATCAAAGCTTTCTTAAGAACTTCGAAAGCCTCCTTACAATCTTCATCAAATACAAAAGGAACATCCTTCTGGAGAATATTAGTGAGGGGTCTCGAGGTCTTAGAAAAGTCTTTGATAAATCTTCTATAGAAACCAGCATGACCGAGAAAACTACGAATACCTTGAATGTCCCTTGGATAGGGCATCCTTTCAATAGCTTCAATCTTTGCCTTGCCCACTTCAATGCCCCTCTCGGAAATCTTGTGACCAAGCACGGTCCCTTCGTTAACCATGAAGTGACATTTTTCCCAATTTAGAACTAAGTTTGTGTCCTCGCATCTCTGCAAATCTTTATTAAGATTGTGGAGACTGTGGTCAAAGGAAGTTCCATAGACGGAGAAATCGTCCATGAAGACTTCCACAATCTCCTCACAGAAACCATGAAAAATTGCAGACATACATCTCTGAAAAGTAGCAGGTGCATTGCATAAACCAAAAGGCATATGCCTGTAAGCATAAGTACCCTAGGGACACGTGAAGGTGGTCTTCTATTGATCGGCAATGCTGACATGAATTTGAGAGAAGCCAGAGTACCCATCAAGATAGCAAAAGTGGGTGTTTTTATACAACCTCTCTAGCATCTGATCAATAAAGGGCAGCGGGTAGTGATCCTTCCTGGGCGCTTTGTTCAACTTCCTGTAATCAATACACATTCTATATCCAATAACTCTTTGAGTTATTAGTTCATTTTTATCATTAGGAACAACAATCATACCTCCTTTCTTAGGAACACAATGAATTGGACTTACCCACCTACTATCAACTATAGGATAGATGATACCTGCGGCTAGAAGCTTGAGAATCTCCGTCTTAACCACATCCTTCATCTTTGGGTTCAGCCGTCGTTGATGATCAACAACTAGCTTAGCATCAGGCTCGAGATTGATAGTGTGTTAGTAAATCGATGGACTAATCCCCTTAAGGTCATCAAGGGTATAGCCCAAGGCACCACGGTGTCTGCGAAGTGTCTCCAATAATCGCTCTTCTTCAAATCCTGAAAGGTTAGCATTGATAATGACATGATATATTTTATTTTCATCTAAATAGGCATACTTGAGCGTATCGGGAAGTGGTTTGAGGTCAAACACCGGGTCTTCTTTTGGTTGTGCTAGGATTCCTAAAGGCTCAACCGGAAGGTTGTGCTTCAGGATAATAGTTTGTCCTTTGAATATTTCGTCTAACTTATTTCTTTCCTGCATATGCATATCATTCTCGTGGTCTTCCATATATTGCTACAAACGATCATTAGGAGGAATAGCAATAGAAGCAATATTTTCAATAATTTTATCATCACTAAGTAAATCAGTACCACGAGGTTTCTTGGAAAATTTAGAAAAGTTAAATTCATATGGCTCACCATTGAATTCAACAGAGACTTTACCTTTCTTACAGTCTATAACAGCACCACAAGTATTGAGGAAAGGTCTACCAAAGATAATAGGGAAAATCTATTTTGCACTGAACCAAGTACGAGAAAGTCTGTAGGACACTTTACCTTTCCACATAGGACTTCAACATCTCTCACAATTCCGTGGGAGAGATATTTTCTTTGTTTTTTTAGATAAATAGTAGCATCGATCTCTTCAAGTTCACAGGGGGAAATCTCACCCATGATCTCCTGATAGAGTGAATAAGGAATAGCGCTAGCACTGGATCCCAGATCGCAGAGCCCGTAATAGTTGTGATGTCCTATCTTGACAGATACAACTGGTGTACCTGAAATTGGACTCTTATTCTTGGCTGTGACAATGTTAGTTGAAACGGCACAAAAATTTATCTTGGAATCTGAAATATCATTAGTGACTAAATCTTTAACCATCGCAACTTGAGGATCGACCTTGACCAGGTCCTCAGGTTCGTCAGTTCTTCTCTCACTTTTATTCACTATGCCTATCACAAAAGAGTGCTCCCTTATCCTTGTAGGAAAAGGGGGCTTTTCATAGAAAACTGCAGGCAGAATAGGGTCAACAACATTTATATCAACAGGCAATTCTTTAAAAGGTTTATGATACTAAGCCTTCTCTTCTTTCGAAGTGTCAATGTGAGAGGCAAAGTTCTTGCAAAAATCAATCATGAGTTGGGAATCAAGACCAATCTTAGAACAAAAGGTATTAAAGTAATCAGTTTTCACATAGCTCTCAATGTAATCATGCTCATAATTTATAGCGGGTTCAATACCTTTATCGATTTCCCAGTCTTCAGTATTCTTCTTGATCCTCTCGATGAGATCCCACTTTTCTTCGACACTTCTCGTTTGGAATACCCCACTAGAGGAGGCATCCAACATCTACTTATCTTGACGAGAGAGCCTGGCATAAAAATTTGTAATTATAATTTCTTTGGGGAGTTCATGGATAGGACATTTGAACATTAGGGATTTAAGTCTCCCCCAAGCTTGAGCGATGTTCTCTCCGTCGCGAGACCAAAAGTTGTAGATGTAATTCCTGTCTCGATGAATTTCATGAAGAGGGTAAAACTTTGTATAGAAGAGAGACATAAGCTCTTCCCAATTAAGTAGATGTGAGTTATCGAGGAGCTTATACCAATCTGATGCTTTACCTATAAGTGATACGGAGAATAATTTCTTCATGACGAACTCCAGTGAAACACCTGCAAGCTTAAATAATGAACATAGTTGTGATAAATGTAGTAAGTGTTCACCTGGATGTCTATCTCCTGCATAACGATTAGCTAAGACATGATCGATAATACCAGACGGTATTTTGTAAGGCACAATTTCAGTAGGGGTAGGAGTGACCCCATAAAAAACGATCCAAGAGTAGAGGTGTCCATAAGGACAAAAGCAGCAGCGGCAAAACAAAAACAGAAATATAAAGACTTCCTTACCAGCTTCACTTACTAATAGCGCTACGCTCCCCGGCAACGGCGCCAGAAAACAGTACTTGATGACCCTCAACCGTAGGGTTCGTTTGTAGCATTTTCGATAAATAAGAGTGTCGAACCCAACGAGGAGCAGAAGGTATTGGTAAGTGACTTTGGTAAAGAAATAGCTGCAGGAACGGAAAGATTAATTTTTAGGGGTTTTCGATATAAGCGACAAGAAGGTAAAAGCGAGTAAAGTAAAGAGCACTGAGGAGTAACAAGTGGCCCAATACTTTGAGCAAAGGATAGGTCTAGCAACTGAGCTTATAAAGGCTAAAGCATTCTTGAGGAAACATGGGAGAAATAGTCATGTGCTTTCGCCATATTTCGTATCGGTATTATGTGCTGTGCTGATAAGTGTTGACTGGGTGGATCTATGCTAGTGTACCCTCTAGACTAAGATAAGTGCACTCTTATGATTAAACACCTTGCAAGCATCCACAAATACAAGGTAGTAATTAAGGTAAAAGCCTAACCATAGCAATACGATCGATGATCCATTGTTCCCTTGTGCAAAAGCGTGCGAACTGGGGTTCAGGTTTCTGTCACTCCGGCAACCCACCGTAAGCAATCTTTGTACACAATGTATTCCCCTAGGTCCTTAATAAGGCGAAGTGTTGAGTGTTCGACTCACACAACACCACTAGGAAAATAACAACACAACTTAAATATCAAACAACACATACCACTTCAACATCATATGACTACTAACAACTAGACTTCTCCCATGTCCTCAAGAACTAAAGTAACCACTCACAAGACATAAAAGAGATCATGATTAGTGGGGATAAATATATGATAAACAATCTGGACACATTGATAATTCTCCAACAAAACTCAATAGCATTCATCACACGGTAGTAATCAACACCGATAGAGTAGAGAGGATAGATAATACGGATTACAAGACAATATAAACTTGTGAGGTGAGATTCGATGGTGATGGAGATGGTGCGGATGTTGGGGATGATGTTGATGATGATATCGATGAAGCCCGTGAGGATGGTGATGATGATGGCGACGATCTCCCCTTCCGGGAGGTGTTCTCCCCGGCGGAATCTGCCCGCCGGAGATGTCTTTTCTTCTCTGTAGGTTTCCGCCTTGGAGCAGCGGCGGAACTCCGGAAACTCTCCCTCTTTTAGGGTTTTTGATATATGAGCGATATATAGGCCAAAGGGGGAGCCGGGAGTGGCCCCAGGGGTCCAGGCGCCCTCCCTGCGGGGCCAGGGGTGAGGCCGCGCCGGGTGGCCTCCTGGGCACCCTATGTACCCCCTCTGGCCCCTCTTCGGCGTATCTTCGTTAATCTTCTGAAAAATACCCTCCGTCGATTTTCAGGTAATTTGGAGGTATTCTTCTTCAGCAACTCAGCATCCAGTTTTTACCGCTGAATCCTGCGTCTGCTGCTTCGGCATCGGAAAGTTGCAAACTGTGTAAAATAAGCCAAAACAACATAAGAACAACATCATAACATGAAATATATCAATGAATAAGAAAGAATTACTATATAAAATAGTGATGCATTTTGGATGTATCAGTTACACACCAAAACACTTTGCTACAAGCAAGAACACTCCAGACTCTGGGACAGGATTAAGGTTTTTACCTCTAAGGAGGGGCCTAACCCCCTATTTTTTCTCGTGTCACCATCTTTGCATCTAGATCAATACAGCCTCATTCATACCCATATATTCATTTTCAGATCTAAAACCACGACAGTTGGCGCCCACCGTGGGGCTAGCTTTGATCAGAAATTTCATAGATGGCTTTTTAATCATCTACGTCGGCGACGCTTCGCTTGGAACTCGTCTACAATGATACATTCCTTTTTGGCTCGTTGGCGTTTATCGCCGATGATTCCGGCTGGTTGGCAGATTCACCACTCCAGATGTAGCTGCTACCACAAAGCGGTAATATTCATTTTCGCGCCGATGAGGCATGTCCTTTGCGGCTAAAGCTACCTGTTCAGCCCGGGAGAATCGAATCTTCTGCGGTTCAGCATAGGTAGAAGCGCTCCGGCTGGCCGCGGTTCAACCGATGTAACAGCTGTTCTTTCGCATAACAAGTTGCGGTGATCGACTCGGCTGAGTCATCTCATCAAGTCCTTGATGAACTATTGGCACATGAAGGTGTTGCGGCGTCTCTCATGCACCTCTTTAACTCGCTATAAGATGAGTACATGGAGTCATCAAACCTTGAAGGCTAAGAAGAAGAGGAGCCGAGCAGCGGAACACCTGTTTCTGTTACTGAAGTATGTATGGCAGGCACACCACCACCATTACTGCCAAGCGCAGACGCGGCTCGATATGGATCCCACACCGAAGCAATTCGGGATGTAATCCCTCGTCCTGCACCAACTCGCAGATTAGAGATGCTCGGGCTGAGTCATGTGGCTCACGAGTGATGGTCTCTCCTCGTTGGTTACCCCAAATGGAAGGTGAGATGCAGGATAGCGGAAAATTTCCCTCGGTGAAGATACCAAGGTTTGTCTCCAGTAGGACTCCGGAGATGATAAGTAGGTGTCAGCGGCGCAACTGACGTGGACCTGCACACGAAAAAAATAAATTTGCTCCCAACGAGTACAGAGAGGTTGTCAATCTCTCCGTCCTTTCTGTTCACAAAGGATCAACGTAACAGATAATAATGATAATGGTGATAGCAACTAGAAATTAAAAGCAGAAAATAAAAGAGTGTGTAAACAATGATGAGAATATGGACCGGGGTCCCGTGATGTTCACTAGTGATGTATCTCTCCCAAAAGATGATAAAACTGCTATGCGAGGTAAACCAATTATAGCTGGGCAATTGACAGGATAAAAAACGCAGCGCAATGCTAACTATGCTACAAAGAAAGGAAGAGGTTCAAAAGCATGGGCGGTACGCCAAAATAAGTAGACCGAAATCCAACTATATCTACTACTAATCATCCACCTTGAGATATCTATCTAGAACATCTCGCTGGTATGAAGTTGCGAGACCCATCCAAAGTGTAAACCCAAAGCAACACACAACTGCACTAAAAAACACTTTGCGTAAAGTAAACAATCCTTGCAACCGCGGTTACAAGCATCGTTGTTTTCCCCCTTGTGGCAACAACACGTCCCCTAGACTCATGTTTCTGTCACTCAAGCGTGTCATCGGGGGGCATGAACCCACAATCGAGCATAACGTTCCCTCTTGGAGTTACTACCTACTAATTGGCCAAAGTAATAAACAACAACGAAGAACATGCAAGAATTACTTAGAAACAAAAATATAAAGATAAGAACCAAATATATTACTCAATCACAATCTGAACATAATTTCATAATCCATCAGATCCCAGCAAACTCAGCATAGCAACAGTAGAAAATTACATATGTGCCTCGATCATGTAGGGCTCCTCACGAGGTCTAAACCATGAAGAAGAAAGAGGGGAGGAGAACATCACATAGCTACTGATCACGGACCCATGGTCCAAGGGAAACTAATCACGACACATCCGGGAAGCGTCCATGGTGGAGGGGAAGCTCCCGGAGGTCAATCCTCCCTCCGGCAGGGTGCCGGGAAGAGGTCTGCTGGCCCTCCCGATCTTGGAAGCGCAGCAACGGCGGAACAGAGGCGAGATCGCGAAAAAGGGTTCTGTCTTCGAGGGTTTCGGGTAACGGGGAATAAATAGGCGAAGGGGGCATCCAGGGGGGCTACCAGGGGTCCAGGCTCCCCCCCGGCGCTGCCAGACCCTAGGCCGCGCCAGGTGGCCGCCTGGGTCCTTGGTGGTGGCCCTCTGGCCCCACTTTGGTGATTCCGGAAGCTTTCGTTGCGCTGATTTTTTATCCGATTTTCCCGAATTTTTGGAGCATTTTTAATATGGGGGAAACCTGGAATAGAAAAACAACAGAAAACAAGAACTGGCACTATGGTGCACTGAGTTAATAAGTTAGTCCAAATATGATCAAAATTCTATGAAAGTGTATCTAGATCATAGCAATATCACACAAAACATGCATGAATCAAGCAGAAATTATAGATACGTTTGGGACGTATCAACGAGCCCACTCAGGAAGAAAGATAAGAAACAGAGGCTGTCGAGGAGCTCCTCCATACTCCCATTGATACCTTCACCCCAACAGGTCGTTGCATGGAGGCATCTCGGCTCACTAACCTCTCTGAGCGAACATGGTTGGCTTAGCTTCAGAACACCTTGGAGTAGCAAGCTCGAAAACTTGTGGAATTGAGGCAAAGCAGGCTAGGCAACACATAAGAGGGTGCATGGGCGCAAAGGCACCATTCCCAATGATGATTATCCACTGGAAAATCTCATTGCTGCTACTCGGATTGCTAATTCCATTCAACCGAGTGGCTCTGCAGTGGACAATATTCAACACCTCACTGTTTTATTAAAAAGATCCCTAGAACAAAATGTTGCGGTCGTTCAATCACTGCAATGGGTTCACTCGCAGCGCCTCCGGCCGAGAAATCTCAGTAAGGTCACACGCCCCATGCTGGAGGTAGGTTCTGCAGAGATATTTCCACTTGGAGAAGGGATGACGATTAGCATCAAAGAAATGATCATCAAGTAGAGTATCGCCGAGTAGATTCTCATAGGAGGAGGACTTTTCCCTGTATAGAGAAGGAAGAGGGATCTCACGAAAGGGCGATTACCATCCACGACGAATTGGTTACCAAGGTGACCGATTCACCGACCGAAATGATGATGCCCGAAGCCACGTTGTTCAGAGTTGGGTTTATCACGTCAGGTTTATTCGGCGAGATCAGTACCGCCCGCTATGGACACCAGACCAATATGCTTTAGCGAGCGGATCCGTTCCACTCCTATTCCTCCTCATTTCCGGATAGCAGAGGGGGTGGAAAAGTACCATGGAGATACAAAACCTCAAACCTTGTTAGATGATTACCGTATTGCGGTTCAGATCAGAGGAGGAGGCGATGAGATTTCTATGAGGCATCTTTCGATGATGTTGGAAGGTTCAACTCAGAATTTGCTGAATCAGTTGCCACCCAAAAGTGTATGGGTATGGGAAGACTTAGGGAGAGCCTTTGTCAAAAAATTGAAGGAACATACAAGAGACCCGGGGGCTTGACAGAGTTACAACTATGTGTCCAGGGTAGCAGTGAGTCTACTCGAGATTATATCCAAAGATGGATCACACTTCACAACTCGGTTGAGGGAGTTTTCGAGTTTCAGGCAATCCACGCCTTCAATCAAGGGGTGAGATACAAAGAGCTCAGTCTGAAGTTAGCTCGATCTCCAGATGGCGTCACACTCAATAGGTTGATGGAGATTTCTAACAAATATGCGAATGAAGAGGAAGAGATTCGTTCGAAAACTAACCAGCAGAGGTGGGAACGACAATTTTCCACCAAGAAGCAACAATCTGAAGAGCAAGCCAGGTGGTAATGGCAAACACAAGGCAGAATATGGGCCTAGCGATGCCGAGTTAGTAGCAGCAGCCAACTCAAATGGTTACAAGGGTAAAAACCACCAGAAGATACATTGGCAGCCTCGCCAGAAGAAGGGTGCAAGTGATGATGAAATATTGGATCAACCTTGCGCGATCCACACTACTCGAGATGCTGAGGCAAACTTGATTAACCTAAAGCACACTACTCGATAGTGCCTAATTATCAAGAAAGTAACCGAAATGGCAAGGACAGCGCTACTAGAAACCAAGGATAAAGGAAATAAAAAATTAGTAGAGGAGGAATTGGACAGTGATGTTTATCCTCGAGAACATGGAGTTCTAGTAATTTTTGCTGGTCCGAAATCTAAGAGGTTTGAAAAGCTTCGAGCCTGTGAAGTTAACTCGGCAGGACCATTAATATCGAGTTACATGAAGTGGGTAGATACCACAATAACATTTGGCAAATCAGATCACCCCCCTGATATTCCACACCCTGGACGTCATGCACCGATCACCGACCCCGTGGTTTAAATGGGAAGTGGAAATTTTAGACTCAGAAATGTTCTCATGGACGAATGAAGTAGGATTAACATACTTTATGCGAGCACTTTGGAAAGCATGAATATCCCATTAACTTGGCTTAACAAAAGCTATTTGTAATTTCACGGCATTATACCAGGCAAGAAAGCTTACTCTATGGGTATGATTACCCTAAGCGTAGTATTTGGTGAACCGAGAAATTTTCGTCAGGAAAGAATAACCTTCGAGGTAGTGGATTTCCCGAGTGCTTATAATGCAATACTCAGAAGACCAACATATTGCAAGTTCATGGCCAGACCCTGTGACGTATGCCTGAAGTTGAAGATACCAGGACCAAGAGGGGTTATCATAGTATCTAGAGATTATAAGAAACATGAAGAATTATTGAGGAAGGGATCTGATAACCCACTAGTGTAGGGGATTACGATAGTATTTGAGGCTAGTGTAACCCAATTTATTGATTCGACACAAGGGGAGCCAAAGAATACTTATAAGCCTTCGCAGTTGGGTTGTCAATTCAACCACACCCAAAAAAACACTAGACAAGATATTTAGTAGCAAAAGTGACAGAAAATAGTTTTGATGTGTTGACGTGTGTAACCTTTGTAGACTTCCCCAATCACCAACACCACAAAGTAGTAGTAACAGTAATGAGATCAATAGTAACAACGAAGGAAATAATGATGAAAGATGGATCGGGGTTCAAGGTTTCACTAGTGGTATCTCTCCAACCAAAAGAACAAGGTGTTTGGTGAACAAATTATAGTTGGGAAATTGAATTTTTTTCACTAACTCTAGTCAAGGAACAAACTAGAGCATCCTAGTCTAAGAACCATAAGTAGGCATGTGTTCCGTATGCTGTTGTCTGTGATTTCCATAAGAACTTGCACAACATCTTTTGTCCTACCATCCCGTTGTCAGCGGGGCCAAATAAGGAACTTATGGAGATTAAGGTGCTCCTATCAAAGAGAACCAGAACAAAGCATTAACACTCTATGAATACATGTAATCCTCAAATTATAGCCCATCCCCTTTGGTATCCCAAGCTGTCACTATTGAGATCGCCGGTTCCGGACTATAGCAGGTGCATACAACCGTAGATAAGATCTAGAACAAAAATTATAATCATACAACCATAAAGTGCTCAGATCTGAAATCATGCTACTCGTGCACTAGTAATAAGCATTAAGAACAATAAATTGCAGCAACAATAATTCATAAACTTCTTAGGACTGAACAATGTAACAATTCATCGGATCCCAACAAACACAACACGAATTACATCATATGGATCTCAATCATGTGGGCATCTCATGAGAACTTTGCATTGAAGATCTAGGGGGAGAGAATACCAACAAGCTACTGACAAGAACCCGTAGTCCAAGGGGGAACTACTCACGATCCATCATGGGATGAAGAAGAGTTGATGAAGATGACCCCGGGGGCCAAGGCCCTCTCCAGCAGGATGCCGGAAAAGGAACCTGGTGACCCCCAAAGCTAGGTTTCGATGGTGACGAAGATCGGGACCGCTTCTACAAAATATGACTGGATATCATGGGTTTTTGCGCCGAGGGAGTAAATATAGGACAAAGGGGAGTCCGAGGGGCCCCCACATCACCCAGGAGACCTAAGGGCGCGAGCCCCCCCTAGGCGCGCCCTATGGCCTCGAGGAGGATGTGGGCCACCCCCAGAGCCCTCCTCCAGCTTGAGGGCTCTTATGATGTATAAGAATTTTGGTAATTTTTTGGAAATTTTCTGAGCAACTTCATTTTTTGGACCTTTTTTGCATTGCAACGACAAAATAGACATAAACTGGCACTGGGCTCTATATTAGTAGGTTAGTCCAATAAAAAAATTCAAAAGCATGGAAAAAAGATGTATCAATGACATAAAAGAGGCATGGAACATGCAAAAATTATAGATACGTTTGAGACGTATCAAGATCATGGATTGCAGGCCAATAAATGACAACAATCGAGTTGGCCGAATACGAGATAACGTCTGATCCCGCCGAGTTGCTTCAACCCACAAAACTTAGTCGTTTGAATCAACATGTGAGACCAAAAAGATTCAAGTGCATCCTACTGATAAGGATAAGTTCACAAATATTGCGATCACCGACCGAGATAGAACCTAAATAGGAACTCGAGCTCATCAATTTTCTCCGTGAGAATTGGGACATGGAACCCCGCTGACATGCCAGGAGTCCCAAGGGAATTGGCTGAGCATAAGTTGAATGTTGACTCTAAAGTTAAACCGATGAAAGAATCTTTACGTCATTTCTCTTCCAAGAAAATAAAAGCAATCGGTCAAGAGATAGCTCGGTTACTGGCAGTGGATTCATTCAGGAAGTATTCCACTCGAAGTGGTTAGCTAACCCTTTAATGGTTCCAAACAAAGATAAATCTTGGAGAACTTGTGTTGATTTTCGACACATCAATAAAGTACTCCCTCCGTCCCAAATTAATTGTCGCTCAAATGGATGTATCTAGCACTATTTTAGTTTTAGACACATCCATTTGAATGAAAAGTAATTAGGGACGGAGGGAGTATGTCCCAAAGATCATTTACCTCTTCGTCGCATTGACCAGATTGTGGACTCCACGTCTGGCTGCGAGAGACTTTTTTTCCTCGATGCGTATTCGAGTTATCATCAAATCCGAATGCGTGAACGATATGAATTGAAAACTGCTTCCATTAATCCGTTTGGATGTTTCTGTTACATCACCATGCCATTCAGACTTAAGAATGCCAGGGTTACGTACCAAAAAATGATGTAAAATTGCTTGATCAGTCAAACTGGTAGAAATGTAGAGGCTTATGTAGATGGTATTGTTGTTAAATCGCTGAAAGGAGTATATTTATTAAAGGATTCAGCTAAAACTTTTGAAAGTCCGCGAGCTTACAGGATCAAGCTCAACCCTGAAAAATGTGTGTTTGGTATCCTAGTAGGAAAGTTGCACAACTTTATTGTCTCTAAGCGGGGAATGGAAGCTAATAACGAGAAGATTGCTGCAATCCAACATATGAAACAACCAAACAAGCTTTGTGACGTCCAAAAACTGACTGGGTGCCTTGCTGCGCTTATTCGGTTCATATCCAGACTTGGAGAGCGGGCCTTACCCCTTTACCGGTGGATGAAAAAGTCTCCGGGCTTCAACTGTACTGAAGAGGCTCGGGAAGCTTTCGATGAATTGAAGAAACAACTATCTACTATGCCAATTCTTGCAGCACCAAGGGGGAAGGAACCTCTTATTTTTTACCTCTCGCTGACAAGTCAAGTGATTCGTGTAGTTCTCACTGTTGAAAGGGAAGAAGAGGGGAGAGTTTAAAAAGTGTCGGCTTGTGTAATATATTTCTGAAGTCTTAACACCATCCAAGAAAATATAACCTCATTATTAGAAGTTAGCTCTTGGTATTTATATTGCATCCCAGAAATTTGTGCATTACTTTCAGGAGCACTCGGTATCTGTTGTAAGTGATGCACCTATATCAGAGATCATGAATAACATGTATGCAACAGGGCAAGTGGCTAAATGGGTAGTTGATTTTCTTCCATATGATCTTAAGTATGAGTCTAGGAAAGCTATTAAATCACATGCTTTAGCTGAATTATTGGCATAATGGACAAAAGCTCAAACGCCAGCGAAAGACATTCCTGAGCAACGAACCATGTTTTTTGATGGATCCAAAATGTTGAATGGTACAGGGGCTAGTGTTGTTTTAGTATCACCCAGAAAGGACACAATGAGATATGTACTACAAACACGTTTCCGAGCTACAAATAATGAAGCCGAGTAGAGGCCCTTTTGTATGGATTGTGAATGGCCATTTCACTCGAAATTCATCGGTTCATGGTATTTGGAGATTTAGACTTGGTATTAAATCAAGTGATGAAGGAGTGGGACATCCGAAGTCCAGCTATGAAAAATTATTGCGTCGCAGACAAGAAGTTGGACAAATTATTGGATTGGAACTACATCATGTACCTCGGTACAAAACCAAGCTGCTGATGACTTGGCTAAGTTGGGTTCAATGCGGAGCCAGATCTCATCAGGTATTTTCTTGGAACATCTCCATCAACCAACAGTGAAGGAAGATCCTTATAAAGAATCATACCCTGAGCTTGCGCCACCAAATGGAACTTTACTTGATGGAACAGAAATACATGTTGTGTTGGATCTTGTTGATGATGTATTGCTGACACATCCAGAATGTACTTTTCTATATTTGGCATATCTTCAGAAACATGAATTGTCCGACGACGAGTTGGAAGCACGCTAGATAGTCAGAAAATCAAAATCCTACTCAGTAATTAACAACGATCTATATAGAAACAATGTGTCAGGAGCCCAACAATGATGCATCTCACCTGAAGAAGGGAAGCTAATCCTCCATGACATACATTCGAGGAGATTGTGGACACCATGCACCATCTTGGGCTCTGCTGGCCAAAGTTTTTCAGGAGGGGTTTTACTGGAGTTCATCTCTCTCGGACGCTAAGGACATTGTTGATAAATGTAAGGGATGCCAGTTTTATGCGAGTCAACCCCGTAAACCTACCTTCGAGTTGAAAACAATTACTTTGCATGGCCTTTCGCAGTATGAGGATTAGACATGATTGGAACTTTGAAAACAAGGAAGCATGGATTCACTCACATTCTGGTTGCAGTGGAAAAAATCCATGAAATGGATAGAGGCTAAGCCAATTAAGTCTTTGGATGCCCAAACTACACTGAATTTTGTTCAGAGCTTGATACACGTATTTGTAATTTTACTAAGGGTAAAACGAGGGGTTTTTGTTATATTGCATAAGTTCTTTTCTACATTATGTCATCTTGCTTTATGAATTACTCTGTTTACTTGTGAACTTAATACTTCAAGATGCATGCCAGATAGCGGTCCTAGAAATGGAGTAATAGTACTAGAAGTATTTGGAGTAACAATATCTACTTATCATAGACGTAATGCATATATAAAATTATGCCATGGATATCATAATTTGTCAATTGTTGAAATGTAATTTGTTTCGCATACCTTGCTACTTTGAGAAAGATGTCTCTAGTTGATGTTTTTCCCCCTAGGTCTATTTTCATCACATAGTTGATTCACTTTTGTTATTTTTCTAATGTTCTTTCGACACTACAATTCTACTATTATCTATGGTTAATCTTATAACTATCAAGACAAGAGGGTTGGAAACCCTCTTTCCACTCGTTGGGGGAAAAGTTAGTTTGTGGCTTGTGTGTAGGTTTTGTTTGAGTTGTTAAGTTTGGGAGTTCCTGCTATTTTGATAATATTGATTCTTAATTGAGGGAAAAACTTGTTGCTTTCTACTCCACCCCTTCCACTTGGGGGAATCCCAACTGCTACCTATGGGAGTATCACATCCTCATCAACAATCACAATATCCGAAACTCGGATCCTAGGTGACTGGAATGGAACAAAATACCAAGGCAGATTATCCTAAGCTTCCATCCTTCATATGATATATTCATCATCATAATATCATAAAAATTAACAATAATATTATGATATCCCAGTCCAAGGTAACCTTGGATATAGTATCGATGCATTCCTATGCATTCTATGTAGTCGTTGAGCAAGCGGGTAACATAGACAAACACTGGTTTGCTGGGATGTGGAGGACATGGATGTCTATGGTTTAAGAGAGGCATTTATCACGTGTTAGGATCAAGCAATCGATATTAACCTATAATAGCATACACGACGATAGTTATAATAACATGATTTGTGATCATCCTTGACTGAGATCCTTCTAGACGGGTGAGAAGGAGGGTTCCTAAAGTGTAGTCGATCGCATACTCGAATCTTCACCGAGTCTATCCTGCAAGACACAACAAAGAAATAAACACAAGCAATACATAAACAATATATCACTACAGACAAGAACAAGCAAGATCAAGCATGGATTCATGTCAATTTAATATCATGGCATTGACATAAGTAAAACAAGTTAAATGAAGCTTGAAAAGCTAGTATTCCATGCTCCCGACATTCTTCATATACACTAAGTAGGTGTGTTAGGGTTCTAGTGAGAACCTTAGGTTATTGTTGTTAACTGGCATGGGCATGCCATACGATGATCCTAATGCAATTCCATAGCAAGCAAGGAAAGAAAGACGGAAACTAAGCTACTGAGCAAGCTAGGATTTGTGCATGGAACATGTAAAGCAGTGTGCAAATGAAGAATATATAATGATGTATTGTTGCCTCACTTTTGACAACAAGTGAGAAACATCAAATGGTTGAGTGGTGCAACAATGTGAATAAGGATGCAAAGGATTGAAATGAAAGAAAGATATGACATGGCATGTGACAACATAAACATGACATAATTGCAATATTGAACAAGAACATATGAAGAATCTCCCAAACATGAAGGTGGACCTCATGATGGGATTCCTCATCTAAAATGGATGCATTTAAACATAAAGATCATTGCAAATGGAACTACAGATGAAAGTATATCAATGATACAAGTTTGTCGGAGATTTGTAATGATTTGAATGAACTATGTAAATCATGGTTCAAATTAAAATGCCACTATCATATTTGTAATATACATGTTTTGTGATCAAGATGCATAGCAAGATCATATCATTTGGGCATGAGTTGAATGAAATACAAGAATATGAAAAGGAAGGGGCTTTGAAACATATTTGGATGGATTTGAAATATTTTCGAAAAGAAAAGGAGAGAGTTAAGCCACATGGGCTATACTCGAGCAAAGACCCCTAATTGCTCGCGGGTTAGCCTTATTGGAGCCCTTGAAAACACACAAAATATGGGAAACTCATTTGCACGTCCACGGGGGGGGGGGGGGGGAGGAAGGGGAGCTAGTGTCACTGACAAGTTGGCCCCACATGGCAGCGACTAAGAATAATATAAAAGGGGTCGTTGTATGTCGCGGTGGGGACTCGTACCAATGCCATAAAAAATAAGAAATAATGATACTACCACTGCGCTACGCTAGGGATCTCGATAGAAGATGGAGGCGAAGCTAATTGAACTTGTCCTACAACATAACTAAAATTCTGAATAAATCGACACCCAGACTAACAAGCGACAGAGAAGCAGAGCGGCAAGGAGTTTGACCAAAGGAGAAACTAGACACAAACAAGGTGTTCAAAAGAGAGTGCTAGGACATGGGTAGGGCACGCGTGCCGGATAAATATATTTTGGTCAACTCTTGATAGCTTCGGTCTCAAGGAGATACACATGGAGAACCGAAAATTCACATGGAGTAACGAGAGGAGCGACCCAACCCTTTGCAAGCTTGACTCGTTCTTTTGCAACGCTGATTGGGACATCCTGTTCAACACACACATCCTACATGCGCTCTCAACTTCCCTCTCCGACCACTGTCCCTTGTTGCTCGCCGATGAAAAGGGGCTTTGGAGGCCAAAAACATTCAAGTTTGAAAATTTTTGGGCGTCCTTGCAGGGTTTCGGTGAGGTGGTTAAGAAGGCGTGGGATGAACCGACTATGCACGTCGAGCCTTGCGATGTGCCGCATCACAAGTTGACGCTCACCGTGAGAAGATTGACCAAATGGAGCTAGAGGCTTTTCTCCAAACCCAAGCTACACTTCCATGCTGCTAACTTGATCATCCTACATCTTGAGATCACACAGGAGTTGCATACTTTATCCTCTGAGGAGAAGTACCTTCGAGCGAGGCTCAAGAGGCGTGTCATTAGTCTTTCAGTACTTGAAAGGACGCGGAAGAGGCAATGTGCTAAGATGACGAACCTCAAGGAAGGTGACGCGGACACAATTTTTTCCATCGGAAGGTCAATTCCCATAGGAGGAAAAATCACATTCACCGGATCAAGATAAATGAGGGTTGGCTCACTCAGCATGCAATAAAGGAGGTACACATCCATAGCCACTTCTCAGAGATGATGGGGAGGGGGAGCGCTAGAAACTTTAACCTCAACTGGGACGAGCTAAACCTCATTCCTCATGAACTCTCATATTTTGAGGTCGCCATCACCGAAGCCGAGGTGTTGAATGCCATCAGTGAGACGCTGACCGATAAGGAACCTGGGCCTGATGTCTTCACCGAGTTGTTCTTTAGAAAATGTTGGGGGATTATCAAGCACGATGTTATGCGGTTGATCCACCTCTTTGAAGGCTTGCATGGTGAAAACATCCACTTGCTAAACTCCACGAATATTGTCTTGCTTCCCAAGAAGGAGGGTGCGGAAGGCATCAATGCCTATATGCCTATAAGCCTAATTCATCCGGTCACGAATCTCATCGCAAAGGTTCTCACCAACAGGTTACGGCCGCACTTCGACACACTCATATCAAATGCTCAAAGTGCTTTCATAAAGAGAAGAAGCATACATGACAACTTCATGTATGTGAGAAATTTAGCGCGACGACTACACATCAACAAGACACCTTCCCTCCTCTTCAATCTCGATATTCGAAAGGCCTTTGATTTGGTCAGGTGGGAATATATCTTCGACCTCCTCCAGCGAAAAGGCTTCCCAAGCAAGTTCCGAAATTGGATCTCCATACTCCTCGCCACCTCGTCATCTTGTGTTATCCTAAATGGTGTGGCCGGTCCTCCAATTTCCCATAGGAGGGGATTGTGCCAGGGGGACCCTCTCTTGCCCCTCCTTTTTGTCATTGTGATTTTTTTGTCATTGTGATTGACCCGCTCCAACAACTTCTTGACATCGCCACTACGAAGGGGATTTTGCACAAGATTAGGGGTCGTGGAGCCACCATGCGGACATCCCTATACGCTGATTATGCGGATGTGTTCGTGAAGCCTATCAAGAGTAATATTGACAACCTATCCTCTATCCTTAGAAGGTTCATACAGATCACGAGCCTTGCTAGAAACTTCCAAAAGAGCTCTGTTTTCCCCATCCGCTGCCATGGTGTACACCTTGGCCACATCCTGCAATCCCTTCCCGCAGCAACTTCAACCTTCCCCATGAGATATTTGGGGCTGCCTCATTCGGTTCGAGAGCTCAAAAGGGTGGATTTCCAATTCCTAGAGGACAAAGTGGCGGCCAATATTCCATCTTGGGAGGAAAACAACATCACCACAGTGGGTCGCGCAACTCTGGTGAAGTCCGTGCTTGCCGCGCAGGCGGTCTACTACATCACTCCCCTCATTGTCCCGCCTACCATGCTACGCAACATCAACAAGCTTCAGCGTGCTTTGCTCTGGTCTGGATCGAACAAGACAACCGGAGCCAAGTTTAAGGTAAAATGGGACTTGGTGTGCAAGCCGGTCGAGCGAGGTGGCCTGGGCGTGCTCAACACTGCAAAATTTTCTCGCGTGCTCCGCCTTCAGTGGCCTTGGTTAGAATGGAAGAAGCCAACAGAGTCATGGGTTGGCATGGGAACCCCTTGTGATGGGCAAGACATGGACCTCTTCTATGAATCCACTACCATCACTATTGGGGACGGTGCAAAATCTCCCTTTTGGGATGCGCCTTGGGTCAACAACAGGAAGCCCAAGGAAATTGCGCCACTCATCTACAAGGAATCTGTTAGGAAAAACTGGAAGGTCAAGGCGGTGCTTTGTGAAGACGCATGGGTTTCTAAGATTAAACTCTCTGCTAGTTTCTATTGGGATCATCTCACACAATTTTTCACACTTGGGACAACCATTCACGGTTTCCACCTGGACGCGAACACCCAAGATGAGATCGTTTGGAAGCACACAGAAGATGGGCACTACTCCGCATCCTCCGCCTATGCGGCCCAATTACTCGGATCCTGCTACTCCCCCACCGAAAGATTCATTTGGAAGTCTTGGGCACCCCCTAAGGTCAAGTTCTTTGTTTGGTTGGCCACCCAGGAAAATATTTGGACAGCCGACCGCTTGGCAAAACGAGGGTGGCCAAATTGCGGGCTCTGTACGCTCTGCAAACAGGTGCAGGAACCCGGGGCACATCTTTTTTTAAATGCCGCTTCACCATCCGGCTTTGGAACATGGCGATTGAAAGGTTCCAGTTGGAGGGCGTTCATACATCATCTTGGCACCTCAATGGCCCCGTTCAGGAATGGTGGCTCAAGCAAACCGACCCACCCGTCAAATCAGAAAGCAATGGCCTCTTTCACCATGCTCATTGATACGTCTCAGACGTATCTGTAATTTTTTTCTCGTTACATGCCCTTTTTGTGTCATTGCTACATCTTTTTGCCATGATTTTGAATCATTTATTGGACTAACCTACTAATATAGAGCCCAGTGCCAGTTCCTGTCTGTTTTGTCTTTGCAATGCAGAAAAAGTCCAAAATTGAAGTTGCGCAGAAAATGCCCAAAAAATTCCCAAAAAAATATTTACATCGGAAGAGTCCTCCAGCCGGAGGACGGAGTCAGGAGGTGGCACCAGGCCCCCAGGCGCCCTCCGGCGCGGCCAGGGGGGACCCGCGCCAGATGGCCGCCTGAGTGACCTGGGCACCGCCTCAGACTCCCCCTTGGCCTATATATTCACCCGCGACGCAAAAACCCGACATATCCAACTCCTTTTTCCAGAAGCGTTCCCGATCTCTGCCGCCAATCGAAACCTAGCTTCGGGGGTGACGAGGGGGTGACCCCACGACTCCTACGGATGAGCCTACCTGGTGTCCATGAAGGCAGAAGGCCCATGAAGATACCCCACGACTCCTGCGAAGACCTGCCGTAAGGAGCAAGCTAGGGTTAGGAAAGTTTACCTGTACACGTAGATGAACTCCCTGAGACCTAGCCCGGTATATAAGGGCTAGGAGGGGCGACACCAAAGACATCCAATCTCACCTGTAACCCTAGCCTTGAGCGCTCCAGCCTTGGCCTCCATTGTAATCGCATCTCCCCAGTCAATAATATCGAGCAGGAGCGAGCCTTCCTGTTTGCCGACGAGCTATCGTCCAACCTGTGCCTCTCATGACTAACCCAGGGTCCCTGACCATGGGATTTGCCGGGGTTGATCCCCGTCAATTGGCGCCGACCGTGGGGACTACGCAGGTTGGGATCACGATCTCGGTGGTCCCATCTTCAGCAAACTACAACTCAAGGGCAAGACCCAGACTTAGCCCACTCGAAGGATTCAAGATCACAGCGGACATCTCCGCCGCCCCATCAAGACCACTCGAGCTACAGTCATGCCAGGACCGATACTACGGTGACAGCCAAGCACAGCGCCAGCGCCGTAGGAGTCGACGACCCAGAAGAACGACGAGGGGCCTCTACGAAGGGATCCCACTCGACGAACTGCAACGCGCAGCGGAGGACTCGCAAATCTTCCGACAACCCACCACCACCCGGGCACCCGCCGCACATCAAGACAATGACTACGAGATCGAATCCAGCGATCAGCAGAATCACCGCCAAGGCAGAAGGAATCGACGACCCAAAAGGCGCGCATGGGATAACTACGGTAGGGCCCCAATGAACGAGCCACATCACGCAGTCGCGCAACTGACGACCACTCGACGACATACCGCCGCACAAGCATCTTCCATCAACCAAGACAACGACTCCGAGACACCTGTTGGCGAGTACTACGACCCAGATCGAAGGCCAGATGAATTCGCCAACCTCACCAGGAACCAAGACATGAGTCGAGGAATCGAAATCGATCCTCGCTTCCACGTGCACCCGGAGGATCACGAGCAGATCTTCAGAATCTCAAGAAGGAAGAGGCATTCCGGATCCAGCAAACTCACGGCCAGAGAGAAGCTAGCAGGACCCTGCACGATCCACAGCTTCGAGGATGACTGGGGACGCGTCAGGTCAGGGCACACTTTGAGAGACTGCCGCCTGTTCAACGAGCTAGCCGACGACCTCAAGAAGGAGAAGCAGAAAGACGACAGACGCAACCAAGACCCGAGATATCGCCGACCTCAAACCCGGAAGGACGTCGCAACCCGTCGCAAGCACAGGTGCTCATGATCCAAGAAGGAAGAGCACCGCAAGCACAACGCGACGCCCAAACCCTGCAGGCCAGAGCAGCCGAGAGCATAAACATAGTCGAAATCTACCAATTGCATGACACGGAGACCAACATCACGTTCTCACAGGACGACCATCCACTCGCAGTACCAAGACCGGGGCATGCACCCCTAGTGCTCGATGCACAAATCGGAGGATACGACATGGATCGGGTCTTCATGGACGGAGGCAGCAGCATGAACATCATCTTCGCCAGCACCCTGCAAAAGATGCTGATCCCACAATCAGTGTGGAGAAAATCAAGCACCGAGTTGCACGGGGTAGTCCCAGGAGAAGCAGCCACATCCCTCGGAGTCGTCGAACTCGAAGTCGTCTTTGGCAACCGGCGTAACTTTGCAAAGCACGTCCTCGAGTTCAAGGTACTCGACTGGCAATCGCAGTATCACGCCATACTGGGACAATCAGCATTCGCGCAATTGATGGCGGTCCCACACTACGCCTACCTCAAGCTCAAGATGCCAGGATCATCAGGAGTCCTCACGATCAACAAAAGCTTCGTCAAATCAGATCAATGTGATCGTGACTTCCACAGAATCTCCGACACATTCGGAGCCAAACAAGAACTCAAAGAAATAGCCATGGTGACGGACAAGAGTACCTTCCCATTGGTGAGCCGAAGCGAATCCAGGGAGTACGGACGCGACTTCAGCATCGACAGCGACACAGTCACTCATCAAGTGCACCTGACGGATCCGGAAAAAACAGTCCGTGTGTACGCCCACCTACCAGAGGAGCAGGCTGAGGCTCTCGTCGCTTTCCTTCGAGACGAATGGGAAATATTCGCCTGGTGCCCAGCCGACATGCCTGGGATACCACGCGAATTCGCGGAACACGCCCTTCGTATCAAGCCAAACACGAGGCCAGTGAAGCAAGCGCTGAGACGATTCTCGGAGCCCAAGCGCAGAGCAATTGGAGAGGAAGTCAACCGGTTACTCGACGCTCAGTTCATCCGAGAAACGAAGAAAGCCACCTGGATAGCCAACCCAGTGCTGGTGCCCAAGAAAGACACGACCGTACTGCGCATGTGTGTCGACTACGGACCAGTCAACAAACATTGCCCGAAGGACCACTTCCCCCTTCCTAGAATCGATCAGATAATCGACTCAACAGCAGGGTGCGATCTACTCTCCTTTCTTGACGCTTACTCAGGATACAACCAGATCAGAATGAGGGAAGAAGACGAAGAACACACATCGTTCAGCACCCCCTACGGAGTATTCTGCTACAAGACCATGCCCTTCGGGCTCAAAAACGCAGGCGCCACTTACCAACGAATGATGCAAGCCTGCCTGAAGGAGCAAATCAGAAGAAACGTGCAAGTCTACGTAGACGACATCGTCATCAAGACCTATAAAGTAGCCACACTACTCGACGACCTGCGCGAAACCTTCGCGGCACTCAACAAATACAGAATCAAACTCAACCCAAGGAAGTGCGCATTCGGCGTACCGGCAGGAAAGTTGCTCGGCTATATGGTCTCTGCCCGCGGGATCGAAGCAAACCCCGAGAAAGTACAAGCCATCACCCGCATGCAATAACCAACCGACATCAAAGGAGTACATCAGCTCACTGGAAAACTTGCAGCACTAAGCCTCTTCATCAGCAGGCTGGGAGAACGCACGCTGCCTTTCTACCAGCTGCTCAGGAAAGGAGAGAAATTCGAGTGGACGGAGGAAGCCCGCCAAGCATTCGTGGACCTGAAAAACACACTCTCGACCCCACCAATCCTGGCGGTACCCAAGGAGCGAGAGAAGCTATACCTCTACGTGGCAGCACGCAACAGTGTAGTAAGCACATCGCTCGTCGTCGAACGCGCAGAAGAAGGCAAGGTGCAGAGCATCCAGAGACCAATCTACTACCTCAGCATGCTGCTGACCAAATCCCAGCAGCGGTACCCGCACTATCAGAAGCTACTACTGGCCATCATCATGACCTCAAGAAAGGTGTCCCAATACTTCGACGAGCACCCTATCACAATCGTGAGCAGCGCACCACTCGCCGACATACTCAATAACCCTGGAGCAACCGGGCGAGTCGCCGAGTGGAACATCGAGCTCAGCCCACGGGACCTGCAGTTCAAGCACCCAACAACCATCAAAGCCCAAGTACTCCCAGATTTCCTGGTTGAGTGGACGGAGGTTCAAACACCAGGCCCCCCAGACCTATCAAGCTCATGGTCAATGTCCTTCGATGGGTCCAAGAGACAACAAGGAGCTGGGGCAGGAGTTGTACTCATCTCCCCCAAAGGAACAAAGCTGGAATACGTCCTCCAGATCTACTTCAGTCACGCCTCCAACAACGAAGCAGAATACGAGGCACTCCTCCATGGCATGCGCATGGCCAAAACATGCGGAGCCACTCGCCTCATAAATTACGGGGACTCCAACCTCGTCGTCCAGCAGACGATGAGAAACTGCAACGCAATAGCCGACAACATGGCGGCATACCAAAATCTCTTCAACGAACTCGAAGGAAATTTCGACGGTTGCGAGCTCAACTATATCACCAGGGACAACAACACAGAAGCCGACGAGCTCGCGAACATCGGTTCGACCAGGGCGCCCGTACCACCCGACGTTTTTCTGGAAAGCATCAACCGGAGGTCCATCAAGGTGCAGGAAACAACATCTGAAGCAGTTGTGGACGGCGAAGATGCAACAGAAATAGCGCAGGTGGCAGCAGCAACCCTATAAGAAGGCACAAACACCAGCACATCCGACAGCACAACCCCGACAGAGTTTGAAGGACCCATCTGCACAAAACCGTTCCTCCGATTCCTAATCGAAGGCACGCTACCACAAGACGTGGCCGAAGCACGACGCATCAGCCGACGATCCAAGGCATTCACGGTGATAAACAGACAACTATATAAGCGCAGCATCACCCAGATACTCCAAAGGTGCATTGACGAAAAGGACGGCAAAACCCTCTTGCTCGAAATCCACAAAGGCACCTGCGGACACCACGCGAGGAGTCGAGTGCTCGTGTCCAAAGCATTCCGACCTGGGTTCTACTGTCCCACGGCCATGAAAAACGCAGAGGAAATCGTGCGACGTTGCATCGCTTGTCAAAAATTCGCCAACAGGCCACACGCTCCCGCATCAGAGCTCAAGACCATACCACTATCCTGGCCGTTCTCCACCTGGGGACTCGACATGGTGGGCCCACTAAAGAAATCATCAAAGGGCGGAAGGACACACTTGCTCGTCGCAGTTGACAAGTTCACAAAGTGGATCGAAGCAGTGCCCATCACCAGCTCTACAGCCCTCACGGCTGTCAACTTCATCAAGTCGATCATCTTCAGATTTGGAGTGCCACATAACATCATTACGGACAACGGCACGAACTTCACGGCCGCAGAATTTCAGAAGTTCTGTGAAGAACTGGGCATCAAAATAAATTACGCATCAGTCGCGCACCCACAGTCCAATGGCCAGGTGGAAAAAGAAAACGGCCTTGTCTGTGGGGGAATCAAGAAATGGCTCCTCGCACCACTCGAGCAAGCCGCCGGCAACTGGGTAGAAGAGCTCCCCGCGGTCCTGTGGAGCCTACGAACCACACCAAACACTGCGACCCAATACACACCTTTCTTCATGGTGTACGGGGCAGAGGCAGTCTTACCATATGACCTCAAGTTCGGAGCACCCCGGGTCACCGGATACGAAGAAGAAGAAGCAGCAGAAGCACTGCAAGACGACAAAGATACGGCTGACGAAGCAAGAGACGCAGCCTTGACAAAATCAGAAGGGTACCAAGACAAACTACGTACCTACCAAAGCAGTCGACTGCGCACTAGAACATTCAACAAAGGTGACCTAGTCCTACGACTAATACAAGAGAAGGTCCACAAACTTGCCCCCAATGGGAAGGACCATTCATCATCTCAGAAGTCATCGGAGGGGGCGCCTACAGGCTGAAGAACCCAAAGACAGACGAGGACGTGGGCAACCCATGGAACGTAGAAAACTTGCGACTGTTCTATCCATAGCCCCTATCGGTCGGACATGACTGGCAATTCATGTAAATCACTTGACCGCAATAAAATAAGTGTTGCCCAAATACTGCCATCTCAAAACACTCGGGGGCTGAAGAGGAACCCCCCCGAGCAACTCTATCGCCTACGCGATCCCAACCGAAGCACTCGTGGGCTGAAGAGGAAACTCCCCCCCCCCCCCGAGCAACTCTATCGCCCACGCGATCCCAACCAAACCACTCGGGGGCAGAAGAGGAACCCCCCCCCGAGCAACTCTATCGTCCACGCGATCCCAACCAAAGCACTCGGGGGCTGAAGAGGAAACTCCCCCCCGAGCAACTCTATCGCCCATGCGATCCCAACCAAAGCACTCGGGGGCTGAAGAGGAAACTCTCCCCGAGCAACTCTATCGCCCACGCGATCCCAACCGAAGCACTGGGGGGCTGAAGAGGAAACTCCCCCCCGAGCAACTCTATCGCCTACGTGATCTCGCTAAGCACTCGGGGGCTTAAGAGGAAACTCCCCCCCCGAGCAACTCTAGCTACTAAAAGGATCACTAATCTCTGCGGGGTTGGAATATATTGAGTACCCCCCACGTACCATGGGTCGAGGATGCGCAAGGATAACCAAAACCCCATACACTCCTTCTTGGGGTACTTGTCTCTTTGTGAATCTCCTGACTAGATAGAGAGTTACTGATAATAAGTGCATGAGTTCTTCGGACTAATGCGAGCATTCGATTGTTGGCACTTCCACCTTCCCATTTTTTGCTAGCCTCTTCGGTACCATGCATTGCCCTTCTCGTGTGAGTTGGTGCAAACTTCGCCAGTGCATCCAAACCCTTGGCATGATACGCTCTGTCATACATAAACCTCCTTATATCTTCCTCAAAACAGCCACCATACCTACCTATCAAGGCATTTCCATAGCCTTTCCGAGTTATATTGCCATGCAACATTCATTGTTCTTCATGTTCATATGACTTATCCTTCATTGTTATATTGCCTACTTCTACACTGGCAGAGGCATTCATATAGAGTCATTACTTTTTGATTCAGAGTTGTAAGTAAATAAAAGTGTGTTGATGTTATTATAGAGTGTTGCCCCTATAGTGAGGAAAGGAATAAAAGATCCCAAAGTGGACGAAAAAAGAGAGAATAAAGAGCCATGGAGGCCACCCAAAAACAGAAAAATACAAAAAAGGTGAAAAAAAGAGAGAGGGGGCAACAATACTATCCTTTATTCCACAATTGTGCTTCAAAGAAGCACCTGTGCTTCATAGATAGTTTTCATATCATTCATGTATAACTATGTGGGGATCTATACACTATAGAACTTGGCTTCCATATTCCAAGGATGAGCCTTCTCAAAAGAGCTCCAGGTCTTCATGAGCAAGCAAGTTGGATGCACCCCCACTATTTCCATTGGAGGGCTTTCATACACTTATAGCTCTTGTGCATCCGCATGTTGCATGGCAATCCCTACTCCTCACACCATATCTATCATTTGGAATTCTCCCGCCTATTATTGTCCTCATTGGTGTGAGACTTTCTCACTTTTTGACTTCCTATCCCATCATTATTCTATTTTGCCATCCTAAATGCCAACGTATCTTGCTCGCGCTCATCCATTGCATGAGTGCTCAAAGTCGAAAGGGAGAGGATTAGTTTAACTTGTACCTGACTAGTGGTCTAGGGACGAGTCATAATAAGATTCCACAGGGACCATGTGTGAACATTAGTAGATTGAGTTCTCAACAACTATTCAGTATTTTTATGCTCTAAACCTTCCCCACTCTTGGCACGGGGACTCCGACTGAGACATTCGATTCACGAACAAAAAGAGCTCAATTCTTTATATGTTCTTCATTGCTTGCTTAATATCAACTATAGACTATTGCTCTATATCACTTTGTATTTGGCCTATGTATCTTCATTACATTAGACAGATCGCCTTTACTCCTAAGTAGCATGTCACATTAAAAATTATCTTGTTATCATTTACCTACTCGAGGACTGATAACCCACAAGTGTAGGGGATCGCAACAGTCTTCGCGGGTAGGTATAACCCTAATTTATTGATTCGACACAAGGGGAGCCAAAGAATACTTACAAGCCTTAGCAGTTGAGTTGTCAATTCAACCACACCTGAAAAAGCACTAGACAAGATATTTAGTAGCAACGGTGTGTTGACGGGTGTAGTATTTAAGACTTCCCCAATCACCAACACCACAAAGTAGTACCAAAATAGTAGCAGCAGTAATGAGAGAAATAGTAAAACGAAGGTAATGAAGCTGAAAGATGGACCGGGGTTCAAGGTTTCAGAAGTGGTAACTCTCAAAGCAAAAAAGACAGGTGTTGGGTGAACAAATTACAGTTGGGCAATTGACAAAATTGCACAAACTCTAGCCAAAGAACAAACTAGAGCAATCCTAGTCTAAGAACCAAACGTAGGCATGTGTTTCGTATGTAGTTGTACGTGCTTGCAATAAGAACGTGCAAAACATCTATTATCCTAATGTCCCGCTACGAACGGGGCCAAAGGGAACTTACGGAGATTAAGGTGCTTCTGTTAAAGAGCACCGGAACAAAGAATTAACACTCTATGAACACATGTGATCCTCAGATTATAGCCCATCCCCTTTGGTGTCCCAAGCTGTCACCATTGGGATCGCCGGTTCCGGACTATAATAGGTGCATACAACCGTAGATAAGGTCTAGAATAACAATTATAATCATGCAACCATAACGTGATCAGATCTGAAATCATGCAACTCGTGCACTAGTAGCAAGCATTAAGATCAACAAAATTGCAGCAAAACAAATTCATAAACCTCTTAGGACTGAACAAGGTAACAACTCATCAGATCCCAACAAACACAACACCAATTACATCATATGGATCTCAATCAGGTGGGGCATCTCATGAGAACTTTGTATTGAAGATCAAGGGGGAGAAGATACCACATAGCTACTGCCAAGAACCCGTATTCCAAGGAGGAACTACTCACGACCCATCATGGGGTGAAGAAGAGTTGATGAAGATGGCCCCGGGGGCTAAGGCCCTCTCCGGCAGGGTACCAGAGCAGGATCTTGGTGACCCTTGAAGCTAGGTTTCGATGGCGGCGGAGATCGGGATCGCTTCTGGAAAAGACGTCTGGATATATCGGGTTTTTGCGTCACGGGCAAATATATAGGCCAAGGGGGAGTCCGAGGTGGTGCCCAGGTCACCCAGGAGGCCACCCCACGTGGGTGGGCCCTGGCCGCGTCGGGAGGGCGCCTGGGGGCCTGGGGACACCTCCTGACTCCGTCCTCCGGCTGGAGGACTCTTCCGATGTAAATATTTTTTGGGAATTTTCTGAGCAACTTCATTTTTGGACTTTTTCTGCATTGCAAAGACAAAATAGACAGAAACTGGCACTGGGCTCTATATTAGTAGGTTATTCCAATAAATGATTCAAAAGCATGGCAAAAAGATGTAGCAATGACACAAAAAGGGCATGAAATGAGCAAAAATTATAGATACGTTTGAGACGTATCATCATCCCCAAGCTTAATTCCTGCTCGTCCTCGAGTAGGTAAATTGATAAAAAGATAATTTTTGATGCGACATGCTACTTAGGAGTAAAGGCAATCAATCTAATGTAATGAAGATACATAAGCCAAAGACAAAGTGATATAAAGCAATAGTCTATAGTTGATATTAAGCAATCAATGAAGAACATATAAACAATTGAGCTCTTGCTGTTCATGAATCGAATGTCTCAGTCGGAGTCCCCGTTCCAAGAGTGGGGATGGTTTAGAGCATAAAAATATTGAATAGTTGTTGCGAACTCAATCTACCAAATTTCAGACATGGTCCATTTGGAATCCTATTATGACTCGTCGCCAGACCACTAGTCAGGTAGAAGTCAATTTGATCCTGTCCCTTTTGACTTTGAGCACTCATGCAATGGATGAGCGCGAGCAAGCTACGTTGGCACTTAGGATGGCAAAATAGAATAATTATGGGGATAGGAAGTCAAAAAGTGAGAAAGGCTGACACCAATGAGGACAATCATAGGCGGGAGAAAGCCAAATGATAGATATGGTGTGAGGAGTAGGGATTGCCATGCAACATGCGGATGCACAAGAGCTATAAGTGTATGAAAACCCTCCAATGGAACTAGTGGGGCTGCATCCAACTTTCTTGCTCATGAAGACCTAGAGCTCTTTTGAGGAGGCTCATCCTTGGAATATGCAAGCCAAGTTCTATAGTGTATAGATTCCCACATAGTTATATATGAATGATATGAAAACTCTCCATGAAGTACGGATGCTACTTTGAAGCACAAGTGTGGAATAAAGGATAGTAGTGCTGCCCCCTCTCTCTTTTTTTATTCTTTTTCCTTTTTTCACATTTTTATATATTTTTTGATTTTGAGTGGCCTCCATGGATTTATTCTCTTTTTTTTTATTTCGTCCACTTTGGGATCTTTTATTCCTTCCTAACTGTAGGGGCAACACTCTACAAGAACATCAACACACTTTTATTTACTTACAACTCTGAATCAAAAAGTAATGACTCTATATGAATGCCTCTGCCAATGTAGCAGTAGGCAATATGACAATGAAGGATAAGTCATGTGAACATGAAGAACGATGGATGTTGCATGACAATATATCTCGGAAAGGCTATGGAAATGCCTTGATAGGTAGGTATGGTGGCTGTTTTGAGGAAGATATAAGGAGGTTTATGTATGACAGAGCTTATCATGCCAAGGGTTTGGATGCACCGGAAAAATTTGCGCCAACTCCCACGAGAAGGGCAATGCATGGTACCGAAGAGGCTAGCAAAATATGGGAAGGTGGAAGTGCCAACAATCGAATACTCACATTAGTCCAAAGAACTCATGCACTTATTACCAGTAACTCTCTATCTAGTCAGGAGATTCACAAAGATACAAGTACCCCGAGGAGGAGTGTATGTTGGTTTGGTTATCCTCGACCCATGGTATGTGGGGGTACTCTATATATTCCAACCCGCAAAGATTAGTGATCCTTTGAGTAGCTAGAATTCTCAACTATTTTTTTGTAGTTTTCGAAATAAGGCACGGTTAGCCAAGATAAGACACCTATCACTCATGGGCGCAAGCTCAATTGCATAAACATTCATCATTACTCAATCAATACCTCAAAACTATTGCAAGACATCCAAAGCTAGACCTAGTGATCTAGATTACCTATACGCCACATATAAAACATACTGTGAGACATATAAACAATTGCAACAGAAACAACTCTAAACAAATATAAGTGAAGCACGAGAGTTCTAAACTTTCTACAAAATAAATTAAATTGCTCTCAAACAAGATCTAAGTGAAGCACAAGAGCTAACAAACAGACAGTAGATAAATTTAACACTCAACACATATAAGTGAAGTTCTAGAGTATTCTATAATAAAGTGGAGCGTGTATCTCTCCCAATCAAGCATGCAAGGGTCCGACATTGTAATGACCAGCAAATTAAACAAAACTAAACTAAAAATAAAATATACAGACGCTCCAAGAACAACACATATCATGTGAAGCAAGAAAAATATAGCGTGGAGAAGGACGAACTGATGATTGTTGATGAAGAAGGGGATGCACGGGGGCATCCCCAAGCTTAGACGCTTGAGTCTCCTTGAATATTTTGTGGAGGTGCCGGGGGAATCCCCAAGCTTAAGATTTTGGCACTCCTAAATCTTCTTTCAACATCTCCCTTCGCACACTTGAAAACTTCCTTCACATAAAACTTCTCATAAACTTATTAGAGCGGTTAGTACACTAATAGATAATCTTCCAAAACAGGACATATTGCAAAGATTGATTTTTCAGGTGCACTTATGCTTCTCAAATAAGAAAACTCAAAAGATATGAAAGTTTCAAAATTGTATAGACCATGTTGTGTAAAAAATTCAGCTCAAAAAGATGAACTGTGGATTTGTTTTGATTTTTCCCGTCAAGCAGACAGAATCTATTTTCTAGATAACATGTCACAACTTTTACTTCCCTTATAATAAGACGCTAGAAATTGGCAGAAAACTTGAAAATAAAGATAAAATGGTGTCGCTACAGTAGTAACAACATCCAAGACACAACAAAAGAAAAAGAAACCTAATCCATTTTGGGCTGCCTCCAGAAGCCCTTCTTTAAAGCCATTAGCTAGGCATGGGTGTAACGATGCTCACAAAAGAATAAAAAGTTGAAGCACAAAAGAGAGCATCAAAGGAGAAAATATAAACCACATTTAAGTCTAACATGCTTCCTATGCATGGGCATATTTTAAGAAAATAAATAAATGAAGCACAAAGTATCAAGCATAGGAAGGTAAAACAAGCGGACCTTCAAGATTTTCAACATGGAGAGAGGTGTTTTCCTAACAAGCAAATTTCTACAACCAAATTTTCCTCTCTCATAATAATTTTCAGTAGCATCATGAAAAAACTCAACAATATAACCATCACACAAAACATGCTTTTCATGATCTACTAGCACATAATCATATAAACTTTCTAAGCATAACTCCTCATCATTAAGAATATCCATAGTAGGCAAAGAAGATAGAGGGTTATCATAAGACTTATCAAAATAGCAAGGGTTATCATAAATAACAGAAGCAAAGTCATCCTTGCAAGTCTCATTCATAGGGGCATCATGGCCACAAGCATCAATTTCATCAAAAAGGGATATTTCAAAAGATTCAATAGGATCATAGCAATCAATATAACATTCATCCTCCTTTGGTAAGCATGGAGGGAAATCATATAAAGTAAGAGTCAAAGAGTTACTCTCATTAGTTGGTAGAGATGGGTAGCTACTCCATTCTTCCTCCTTTTGTTCATCACTCTCCTCCTCTTATTCATCTAAGGAGCATTCAGTTTCAACAATTTCTTCTTCCGTAGAGTCCTGCAAAGCATTAGTCTCTTCCTCTTGTGGAGAGAACCTTTTGAGATAGTTAGTAATATAAGCATTATCATTAAAATTCTCAAAGCAATATTTAAGTATATCAAGACTCTCAGATTTATAAGGGGCATCTTCAATATTTTCAACAAAGGAAGAAATTTCATAGGCACCCTTAAAGACAACAAATTATTCTATTTGTGCAACATCAAAGAAATCATAATGTCCCTTAGTATAAGATAAACAGGTTTCATTATCATTACACCAACATTGGAAAGGAAGGTGTTTAAAGGGAAAGCAGCAACAAGATTCATCACAACAATAAGATATATCATAATCGGAGCATAAGTTTCTAGCATAGTGATATAATTTTTGTATCAGTTTCCATATAAATATCCCTTTTTTAGACAGGCGGTATTCCTTATAATATTTGTGACGCCCCCAAAATCAGACCGTGTATAGTAATCATACACGCAAGGTACACAATCGAGATTAGGGACTCACGGTGAGATATCACAACACAACTCTACAAATAAAATAATACAAGCTGTTTAATACAAGCCAGGGGCCACGAGGGCTCGAATACAACAGCTCGGAAGCACAAAGTTAGCGGAAGCAAAAGTATCTAAGTACAGACACAAGAATACAAGGTTGCCTTAATAAGGATAGCACAAATAACAACAGATCGAAAAGGCGAGGCCTCCTGCCAGGGAACCTCCAAACTACTCCTGGCCAACGGGGAACTCGACGTCGTAGAAGGCATCGGGTATCTTCATGTTGCGGTGGTCGTCATCGGGGATCTCCTGCTCCTGGGCTCCAACGTCGACTGCAGCGGCTGATCAAGCAAAACATAAAGGGGAAATAAAGCAAAGGTGAGTATCTAGCATACCCGCAAGTCTTACGTCCGCTACCAAGCATTTATGCATTTGTATCAAATGGAAAGGGGAGGCTGTATATAGTGGACTGCAAGGTAGAAATAAGAATAAGGGTAAGAAGCTAGGCCAATCGAAGACTAGCATCTTCTGACGTGTCTTGCAGCATGAGAAGAGAAACAACCAATAGTTTATATAAAGCAATAAGGTAACAATGAAGCAGAAGTTGCTATAGCATTGTATAATAGTAAGTTGTAATGATTAATAATAATATTTCCTCCGAGTTCCCCTCCTCGACTTCCCTGCGAGGAAGAAAACCCGGAACCATACAGTTTAATAGTAGTAGTTTGTAGTGGTAAGATCCAGCTTCAGCATAAAGCGTCCTGTTACCATGGAAACGGCTATTCGAATAGATTAAACTCCCTGCAGGGGTGCACTACTGTTCATCCTGCACGCTCGGATCTCTAGGGTGGCATGAACCTTGTTAGGGAACGCCCCACCGAGGCTATCCGACACGACGCAAACCATCCTAGGCTCAACAGAGAGGCCATCCGCCGGACTATATACTATGCGCCAAGGGGTCTAGGACCCTCACCCTTGCACGCTCCTGCATGGTGCGTGGCTGGATGGTGAAGCAAAAGCAAATCCAAATAAACACCGCTCGAGCGAAGAAGACACAACTTCCCGGCGCAGGCCGCAGTACTGCTGACGTCTGAAGAGCTTTCGGACAAACTACGACGCAGGGGAGCCCATAACTCCTTATCCCTCGTGAAGGTAGTGCGTACCGACCAACGGGCCTCTCAAGTCATCCGCCGAACCATTTAGCATTTTAATTAACCTACGTGACAACCGTTATCGTTGCCTCAACTTAACCGACCCGCGGTCAACGACAGCATTCAGGACCACTAGTACATCGGTGCCTGCCCTGTCGTCCCACCAAGTCACTTCGGTTACCAACAAGGTGAGCCATCTCCTTACCGTGTCTCGCGTGTGCTCTTGGTAGAGCTCGACTTTTCGTAGTTTGGTAACTCTCGCGAGATACGAGCAGGGGCCAAGCACGCCAGTAATGTCGGTCGTACCCTCCCTGTCGTTCCCGACAATATACCGCTCGCAGGCACCGTTCGGTCGCCCGACTCTTACCTTTAAGGACGCCAGTTGGTTCGAGTGCCTACCATTAAGTGAAACCAAGAGGTATCACCCTCGATGGCACACTTAAAGAGGTTTGACAGAGACATCAGCGGAATGAACTAAAGAGGTAAACCTCGTATCATCCCGGTGATGCTACGTTACTGAGCCGACGAGAGTGAAATACGAGTTCGTTCACTCGTAAGTCAAACTCGAAGCGACTCGGCAGAGTCTCACCGTTGTAGGTTCCCTAGGGCGTCTGCATTGATCCGTACCTGTTGTAGTTGTATATGTTTTGTATCCGCGTCACTCCCCTGAGTGTCCACGGCCCGCTATCTAATCCTAGCTAACAATGCGCAGGGCTCACTTCTGAATATAATATATAGATATAGCAGGCAGCATAGGATAAGGAAGGTACAACAAGGGGCGACAAAATCAGGCTATACAATTGAATATGATTGTAATCGTAGCAACAGAAGTAAACATGCTTAGTGCAAGAAATGTACGGAAAAGATAGGCGATATCTGGGGAAGAGAATGGCTCTGCTTGCCTGGAAGCTCGGTAGTAGTGGTACGGTCGTCGACGAAGTAGTCGTACTCGGCAACGGTGTCGTCAGCGGCAGCAAAGGGGTCTACCGGAGAATAAGGGGGGAAGAAACAATAAATACACAACAATAATAGCAATATAAATGTAAGACACAGAAGATACAAAGCAACAGGGCTCTAACGCAGTGTTCGGTGATTTTTCCCGGAGCAAGAATTTATCCGGGGATGACTCATCAGTACCGGTTGATTACCAGACAGATGATCCGGAGGGGGAAGGTTCGATGTCTGTAGTGTTAGAGACATCTGACAGACATGTGGATAGTGTATCCATGCTAGTTGATCCATTCTGGTCAACTTTCATGTTCGGAATAAATTCATCCGAAGAGTTTTACGGTATCGGGCAATTATCGGACAGACGGCCCGGAGGGGGAGAATGTCGATGTCGTTGAGCTAGGGGTGTGTGGTAGACAAACAGATAGCGTATTCGTATTCATTATATTTTTCTGATCAATTTTCATGTATAAAGTTTTTGAATCTGAGTTATGGTTTAAAAGATATTGATTTTCAAAGTTTAAATCATTTTAAAAGAATTTCTGAGTTTAGTTAATTCATTTATCCAAACATTATCCAGAACAGTGAAAGTTGATTGGTCAAACCTGACCAGTGGGTCCCACTGGTCAGCCTCATAGGTGTATTTAATATTTTATATAATTTAAAAACAGTGGGGCCCAGCTGTCATACTAACATATGCTTATTAACACATTTAAATTAACAGGAATTATCCTAAGGGCCCATGGCCCACATGACAGCCTCAGGTTTTCATTTAACAGTTTATTTATCTAATACATGGGAGGTTAGTTTAGGGGGTCCGCCTTGGACCCACTTGTCACAGGCTATTAGGGGGGGGTTAGTTTAACATGGGAGGTTATTAACAAGGGGTTAACCGGGGGGTTTAGCCCAAGGTTTGAGCCACGCGCGCTGGAAGTGAGCTTGGAACACGGCAGCGACCCACTGGAGCTGCGCTCCGGCGACCGTGGGCAAGGCGGAGGGCAGGTTCGGGCGCGGGTGGAGCCGCGCATCCCACCGTGGGGGTGCAAGCAGCAGGTGGAGGCCGGGGAACGACCACGGCGACGACCACAGTTGAACCCGGCGGCGGCCGGAGCAGGTCCATACGGGAACGGCAGGACGACGAAGAAAATCGCGCGCGATAGGAGGGGAAAGGACGCGGAGCTCACCTTTAGTGTGATGCGGCGGCCTGGCAGGCTGTGGGTGCAGAGGCGGCGGCAAATCGGGGCAATGCAGCGGTGGCGGCCGGCGGCGAGAGGGACGAAGGGGCGTCGTGCTCCGGGCTTCCCACAGCAATTGCTCGCTCGTGATGGCGAATACCATCACGGGAAGCCGCCTAGACACGCTCCCGTTTGCCGGGGAGGCCGGTGGCCGCGTCCACGACGGTCACTCGCCCAGGGCCGCGCTCGGGCATGGTCGGGGAGGAGGAGGCAGAGGCGTGAGGGGAACTGGCAAAAACATGGGGGGGCTAGGGTTCAAGGCGGTGGGGGGGGGTGCGGGGGCTTTATCCCCTCCGGCTAGCCGACGGATGGCCGCCACGGCGCCCACGGCGTGGCTAGCCGGGGGATGGGCGCCACGCCATGCCCGTGAACAGGGGAGGGAGGAGGTGGGGAGGGGGCCGGGGTGGAGGTGGGCTTGGCCTAGTGGGGGAGCCTTGCCCCATGCGTTAGTTAGGGTTTTTTTTATTTTTGTTATTTCTTTTTCCCTTTTTGTTCTACTGTTTTTTTTGTTTTTGCTACTTTACAATTTTTTTAAAACTTGTAAGTTGCACCATAATTAACGTTGCACTATACCAGAGAGCCACAAAAAGTTTGGGAAATTTTATAAATCATTTAGTATTTGTTTTAATTATGTCATTGACATAAGTGGACTTTAGGCTACTATTTTTATTTATCTGATTTTATTTAGAGCCCAATAAACTCCAATGCTCATATGGAAGTGATCCACTGAATATTTGGGATTTAACAAAAGTTGTTGCACAATTTTTGGTTGAACTTTTATTTGCCACAATGTTTTTAATTTCAAACCCAGGGAAATTTTGAATTTTATTTGATTCATGATGATCAAGGGATACTTAGCAACAGTAATTGTGATTACTGTAGGTGATTACTGTAGCGTGACACCCGGGGTGTTACAATATTTTTGTTGATCCTCAGTGAATCCACCTTGCCAATAAGATCTAGTTTCAAAGAAAGTAACCATTGTAAGCAAACAGAGTAATAAGATAAAGTGTACTTATCAAGTGAACTTATAAGTAGAGCTAAGGTCCCCCGCAACGGCGCCAGAAAATAGTCTTGATAACCCACAACTGTATGGGATCGCAAAAGTCTTCGCGGGTAGGTATAACCCTAATTTATTGATTCGACACAAGGGGAGCCAAAGAATACTTATAAGCCTTAGCAGTTGAGTTGTTGTAAGGCCCCCGATGCGGTGCTAACTCAAGTTAGTCGCTTTCACATCCCGCTCAAGTTAGTAGCGCATAAAAGGCCACCGACTCACGACACTCGCACTCGTGTCGCTGCCGGATTCTCGACAACAAGTATAAGAACAATGAACTTTAAACTAAGACATAAATATATAGAGTCCAGGGCATACATCGCCACTGGAATTAATACATCATCTCCGAGGTCCATGGACCCAACAGAATATCATGCAGCAAGCGGAAGACAAACACGACCGAGTACGGTCAAAATCCAAATTGCCCTAGAGAGGGCTGCACATTAAGAGCCCATCCACGGATCGTCGAAGCCCAACTATAGGATCTACTGAACGAGGTCGTCGTCATCGTCATCCTCCGGGGGAACCTCCATGAAGTATCGTCCAGTGCTCGGGTCAAGGTAGTAGTCCACTGCAGCGGCCGATCAGGCAAAACAGTAAAAGCACAAAAGGAAAACAGGGGTGAGATTATATCATTACAGGATACGTAACTTCCTATGGTAAGACAAGATAAAGGTAAAAGTTGCATCCGCGCTAGCATATATGGTGGCTATCGTTCTATTAGAATAGAGGTAAGATCCAAGAAATACACGTGACATCGTGTCATAAGTCTGCTAACCACCTACTTACGTCAAACATAACACAACCTGGATCTTCTCTCGGTCCCCCTGGACGAAGAAAAGCAACCAAGGCACTCACACGGTAGGCAAGTTTTAATTATGATTCGAGTTGATGTTATTCTATGAACAAGGAGTAGGTCTGAAGTCGTCCATAACCGCGGACACGACTTTTCGAAAAGATTTAACCCTGCAGGGGTGTACCAACTGCCCATCATAGGCTTCGCATGTATGCCCGGTTTCCAATTGGCTAGGTAAACGCCTGAAACTCCGGAACGTCAGAGTCCCTCTATCTAACATCGCACAATTCCGGGTGGCCCCCGGTGAGTCGACACCCAATTCAAAAGCTGGCCACGCTCTCGAATCGGCCTCTACCGTCTGTCGCAGGTTTGGATACCCGGTTAATCACACATGGGACACCGGGTCCTCAGCCGGACAAGGTGGGCCAGCCAAGGCACAAGTCCTGTCCCAAGGTGCTTTTTAAACAACTGGGGTACCACCAGCACACACACATTGCAAATAGTAAATCAGCTCGGGCCACCACTAGAACCATACGAAGCTAGGTAGGTAAGACAAGGGGACCCCATAGAATCCCACACACGATTAGGCACGCTCGTCAAGAAACACAATACCCGGAACTCGGGACCTAGGTGACTCAAATGGAACAAAACACCCGGCGGGAACAGCCTGGTCTCCCATCTTTCTTCAAGTATAAATTAACATCATCAATAATAAATATCAACCAACTTCTTTAAATAACATGATATCCCAAACCATAGCATAGGGTAAGCAGCAAGTTTTCCTATTCATACTAAGCAATGGCTGAGCAACGGTAACTTAGCAATACAAAGGTTTGCTAGGATGTGGGGATCATGGCTGTTTGGGTTTTGAAAGTGGCGTAAGCAAAGTGGATAGGATCAAACAATCGTTCTAGGCTACAACTAGGCAGGTAGGCAGAAAGGTATCAAGTAATGGTATAAACTTTCCCCTTGCCTGGGTAATCGGTCGTCGAAGCAGACGCAGCAGGGTCCTCGGGTTCGGTGTCAGAAATCTCCACGTAAGTCTCCTCGGCGGTCTCAGGTGCTAACGTGAAGTACCGGCAAGGAAAAGGCACACAAGTAAGCAACGGGTACAATGTACAGGCAAAGATGGTATGATCAAGTTTAATTGACATGATGTGACCCTATCTAGTCAGATTCAAATGAAGGTGGTGACGACACGTCAACAACTTCATATGCAATTTATTTACGTAAAAATGGCTTTGGTCTTAGCCTTATTTTTGGGTGTAAGTAACATGGAAACATGACATGATCAACGATGCAATTAACAGCAATAAAAACAACAAGAAAGTAAACATCGATTCCGGAGACGGAGGGATGTCGATGAACTTGACATCAGAAAGGTGCAACAAAAGAAGGAACCCAGCCACATTGCATATGACAATATGCATAGGGGCTGGTTTTCAAAGATGCAAGAATGAAGATGACATGGACAGGAACTTGGGTCCTGAGTGTAAGGTTGCACTAGATGCATTTTGAAAAAGGCTCAAATGGACAAACCACTATCACCATGCAAATCCTTGGGAGAAACTACCTCAAAATCATATATGGCATGGCCATTTTTGAATTTGGGAAAAACTTGACAAAAACAAAATAAAAGGAGGGCTTAATTGCAAAATTTCCACACTCAAATAATTTAGAGGGGCAAAGTGCAAAAATGGACCTCACCATGATGATCAGTGGCTCAAGCTACCCCAAAAACATATATGGGATGCCACATTTGAGGTGAAAGATCTCCAAGGTTCAAATTCAGTTTGAATTTGAATTCAAACTCAAAGTTGAACACAAACAAAAAAAGGAAAAAAATCCAAAAGAAAAAAAAACAGAGGGCGGAGCCACTTGGGCTGGCCTCGGGCGCACTGGACCAGTTCCAAACCCACCAGTGGGCTCATCCCACTTCCACTTGGGCATCCCCACTGACATGAGGGGCCCGCTCGTCAGCCTCTGCTTAAAATCCAAAAAGGGGGGAGGCGAATGCCTCGCGCGGGATTCGAACCCACGCCCGCTGCTTCCCGCTGCTGCTCGCTACAACTGCGCTACGAACCGTTTTCTGAAACGAGAAGCGTTCCAGGCTAGGTAAGCTTCAGTCTCCACTGTTCTGAACTACGAACACCTGCAGTCGTCTAAACCCGTCGCGGCGCGTAACTGCGGCGAACCTCGCATCATGCACAGGCATGCTCCTGCCATCCCGCCATGAGAAGAACCCGAGAGGGAACCTTGCTCTACGCAGGGGCACTCGCCATGGTCTCCAACTCCACTTCATCTACTCGCAAACCTCACGGGAACAGCACGGTGGCGACGGTTCTGAACTTCAGAGTGACTGAACAAAAGTCCCAACTTTGGACGATGCGCACGTCGAGCTCATGGCACCTCTGGCCATGGGGTCACTTCCATCTCCTAGAGGGCATCACCACGAACTCGTGGGTACCCCTGCCATGGCCCGAATCTCACCGGAACGGTGGCCAACTTCCACTGAAATCGCGGCGGCGCTGCGTTACAGTGGCAAGCACATTCAGAGGCGGGCGGCCAAACTCTACTACACTCGAAAAGGCGGGTCCTTGAGGGCCAAAGGCGCGCTCTGGACGTTCTAGGAGCACACGAGGGAGCACCCGAGGCATGCCATGGCACGGCGTCCTCGAATTGCTCGCCGGCGATGTTCAAACGCGGCGGATCCGCTACTGTTATCGTGGACAGACTGCTACACGGCGCTACGGGCAAAGGTGCGGGCATCAGCTCACCTTGTGGGTCGCAACATGCGTACCAGCCTTGCCGTAGAGGAGGAAGGGGTCTGTGGCCGTCGTCGGGGATGAAGAGGTCCGCGGCGGCCTTCTCTGCTGCGGGGTCGTCTCGCTCCTCCGGGCTCCGATCTGGACACATAAATGGAGTGAGTTGAGCTCAAGGTCCGTGCAGACGAGCGCTTGGTCAAGGATACGGCGGGACGGCGGCGAATTGCAGCGGGGCTCACCGGAGCACGGCGGGACAGAAACAAAGAGGGGAAACCACCCCGGCGGCGGCGAGGTGGAACTGCTGGGAGGAAGGGAACCCTAGGGGTCCTGGGAGGCTCGGGAGCTCGGGTTAAATAAGAGGGAGGCCTCCTATCCACGTCGGCTGCATCGACGTCGATGCTCCGGTTGGCTGTGAGAGGGAGTCCGGCGGGGACCTCTCCATCGTGGAAAGGCGACGAAGGAGGGGCGTGCGATGGAGATCGGGCGACCACGATAGCTCCCACGTACCGCTTCGCTGGACAGGCCCAGGTGGGCTGCGGACAAGGGGAAGCCTAGTTGGGCCGGCCTGCTGGATTCCTCCAGGGAGAGAAGAAAAAGAAAAGAGGGGTTTTCCATTAAAAATATAACATAAAATCCCAGGAGTTTTTGTGGGCAATCCACAAAAGAGAAAAACATATAAAAATATGTTTCTGGATCCTTGCATTATTCTCCATTTTACAAAAATGGTTAGGCCAAATTTTGAGCAACTAAAATGTGGGGGCATTTTTGATATTCAAAGAACATTGAACTATGTCCCACATTTTTAGAGTTGGCAAAAATGTTGCAAGGCTTTTGAAAAACTTGGGAAGGGCAAAGAATTGGGTATGCCAAGTTTGGGGTCAAGGAGAGCATGCATGCAACAATTAAAATTCTTTAGACACCCTTCTTGAACCATTTTGGATGCAATCCCAAACAAACCAAATGGCCTCCAATCCCAATGAAAATTTAAATCATCACATGAAATTATAAAGTTTAGCATCATGCCAAGTTACAAAGTCAACAGACAAAGTAGAATCTCATGGTGATTTTTATTTATTGCACATGGGCTGTTACATCACTCCCCCACCAACACAGGATCTCGTCCCGAGATCTAAGCCTGAAACAACTCAGGATAGTCAGAACGGAGATGATCTTCGCGCTCCCACGTTGCTTCCTTCTCCGAATGATGTGCCCACTGGACTTTCATGAACTTGACGGTCTTGTTGCGAGTCTTGCGCTCGGACGTCTCAAGGACACGGACTGGACGCTCTGAGTAGGAAAGGTCCGCACTCAGCTGTATCTCGCCCAAGTCAACAGCCTGCTCTGGCTGTTTGAAGCACTGCTTTAGCTGTGACACATGGAACACGTCATGCACCATGGACAGACTCTCTGGAAGCTCGAGTTGAAAGGCAAGAGGTCCTCTAGTCTCAAGGATGCGGAAAGGTCCGACAAATCTTGGAGGGAGCTTTCCCTTGATGCCAAAGCGGTGAGTTCCCCTCAATGGAGACACTCTCAGGTACGCCCAATCACCAACCTGAAACGCTACACCACGGTGCCTTTTGTCATAATAGGCCTTCTGCCTAGACTGTGCTGCCTTTAAGTGCTGTCGGACAATCTTCACTCTGTCCTCTGCCTCTTGGATCACATCTGGACCGAACAGCAACCTCTCACCTGTCTCGGACCAGTTCAAAGGTGTCCTGCACTTGCGGCCATACAAGAATTCAAACGACGCTGCTTGCAGACTTGCCTGATAGCTGTTGTTGTAAGAGAACTCAGCATACGGCAAGCATTCTTCCCACTTCATGCCAAACGAGATGACACATGCCCGAAGCATGTCCTCGAGGATTTGGTTCACGCGCTCGACTTGCCCACTTGTCTGAGGGTGATAAGCGGTACTGAACAACACTGTCGTACCAATCGCCTTTTGAAAGTCCTTCCAGAACTTAGAGGTGAAAAGGCTGCCTCTATCAGAACTGATCTTCTTAGGAATGCCATGCAAAGATACAACTCTTGCGGTGTACAAATCCGCCAACTGAGCTGCTGAAATGGAGTCCTTCACTGGAAAGAAGTGGGCAACTTTGGAAAGATTGTCAATGACAACAAAGATGGCATTGTTCTTCTTCTGTGACAAGGGGAAGCCTGTGATGAAATCCATCTCTATATGATCCCATTTCCACTCCGGAATCTCAAGTGGCTGAAGCAACACTGCAGGCTTCTGGTGCTGTGCCTTCACTCTCCTGCACACATCAGACTGAGACACGTACCGGGCAACATCCCGCTTCATACGAGTCCACCAAAAGCTTTTCTTGAGATCTTGATACATCTTTGTGCTGCTAGGGTGAATAGACAGCTTGGAATCATGGGCTTCCTTCATGATGACCTCTCTGAGATCTCCTTCCTTGGGAACCACAACTCGCTCTTCGAACAACACGGTGCCGTCATTATGCACTGAAAAGCATCCGTACTTTGGAACTGAGGCGGCAATACCCTGTTTGATCTTCCGTATCATGGAGCTGCCAGACTGAGCTTCACGAATCTTCTCATGGATAGTGGGCTCTACCACAAGGTTGGCAAGATAGCCTGCTGGAACTAGCTCGAGATTGAGCCTTCGAAAGGACTCACAGAAATCAGGGTGGATCTTTTGCACCTGGATATTATTGCAATCTCCCTTGCGGCTCAGCGCAGCAGCTATGACATTCGCCTTCCCAGGCGTGTACTGAATATCAAATGTGTACTCAGTAATTGTTTCAAGCCATCTTCTTTGCCTCAAGTTCAGATTTGGCTGAGTGAACAAGTACTTCAGACTCTTGTGGTCGGTGAACACATCTACCTTCCTCCCTAGGAGGAGGTGTCGCCAAGTGACCAAAGCGTGCACAACTGCTGCAAGCTCCAAGTCGTGCGTGGGATAATTCCTCTCACTCGTCTTCAACTGCCGTGAGGTATAAGCCACAATATTCCCGCCTTGCATCAAAACTCCGCCCAGACCTTGCAAGGAGGCATCACAAAACACTTGAAAAGGACGTGACTCATCTGGCGGCGTGAGAATTGGGGCTGTGGTCAGCTTCTCTTTCAACTCCTCGAAGGATGACTGGCAAGCTGGTGACCAAGTGTACCGCTTGTCCTTGCACAACAATTCAGTCATTGGCTTCGCTATTTTGGAGAAATTCTGCACAAACCTCCTGCAATAACTGGCGAGGCCGAGAAAACTCCTTCGCTGCTTCACGTTCTTCGGCGGAGCCCACTCTTGAATAGTGCAGACTCGCTCTGGATCAACCGCAATCCCCTCAGCGGAGTGACATGGCCCAGAAAATTGACCTTGTCCAGCCAAAACTCACACTTGGAGAACTTGGCATAGTACCGGTGCTCTCTTAACTTATGCAGCACCAAGCGCAAATGTTCCTCATGTTCAGCCTCTGTCAGAACCCTCTGTTAGGTAATGTGCTAGGGTTAGCAAGTCACTTGCATCATGTTAAAAATTTCAAAAGAAATCCTTGAAATAAAAAATAAAAGCAAAATGGGAGAAGGAACCCCCCAGATGAATTAATTCAAAAGGCCAGATAAAAATCTTCTCCAAAAATTCATGTTATATTTTTGAAAAGTCTTATAAATGAGTGTGATCACATATCAAGTGATGTGGGACCCACCCCATGCTCAGGGATTTTTCAAATATTCAAACAGTGCTTTGGAATTAATCAAAAACCCCTATTTGAGTTAAGATTCAAATTATTTGAATTTTAAAAATGTTCAAACTTTACAAGTGGCTAGCCTAGTATATTGTGATGCCACATAAAAAGTTTCAGCATTTTATAAAATGGTTTGATATTTTTATCAGAGACAAAACAAATTTACAGAAAAAAGAAAGGAAAGATTAAACAGAAAGAAAAAGGAAAAGACGAAGCAGCCCAACTTACCCCCCCGCAGCCCAGCAACAGCCCAGGCCCACCTCCCTCCTTGGCGTCTTCCTCCCCACGCCTCGAAGCTGCTCGGTGGAATGCATGCAGCACTCCACCGACGCCGCCGAAGAGCCTGTCCACGCAGCTGCTTCCCCCTCGTCCCTATCGCGTGTCCGTGGACGCCTGGAAGACTCCACGATCCACTCTCCCCTCCCCCAGCTCACCCCGTGCTCTCCCACTGCGAAACCCGATGACCACCGAGCACCGCCGTCGCCATGGCTCCGAGCCCACGCGGCCAGTGAGCTCCTCAGGGCAAGACAAAGTGTCCGACGTGCTCCCCGACGACGACTACCTCCTCTGGCAGAAGGAATCGAGCCCCGGAGCTCTGTAGCCGACGTCCCTTTCTTCGTCTTCTCCTCCGGCCACCGCGCGCCATCGACAAATTCGTCCCCGACAAGGCACCCCCGACCTCGCCGTCGCGTTCTTTGCAACCGTGGTGAGCAGGTGCATCGATCCCCTCTGTTTCCCCCTTCCAATTCGTCCTCTACCCCGAGCTGCCATGAGAGCCGGAGCATGTCGCTGCCATGGTTGACACTGAGGTCGCCCCATTGCTCCATCGACTCAACCATTGCGCGCATCATCATCCTGGTGATCTTGTGCGTCGAACGAGCCCCCTTTTGCCTCGCCCCGTGCCTGTTTTGCGAGTGCAACTCCAAGCCGTAGCTCCGATCACCGCCGCGGTCGAAGCTGCCGTCGTCTGTGACCTCCCCGGCGACGTGCAGGTGGTGCTATCGACGTGGCTCATCGCGGGCTTTCGAATGGTGGTCCTGGCGCAGAGAATGGAGGCCAGGAGGAGGAGATAGCAGAGCACCGCCGCGTCTGTGATGCCGGTGTTTAGCCGCCGGCAGGCCGTCGACGTGGCCATGTTTAGGGGCTTAACCCCACCTGGGTTAAGTGACCCTAGGTCACTGACACTGGGCCCCAGTGGCTTAATTAAGCCACTGGTTAAATTAAACAGCCGGGTTAATTAACCCAGAGGCTGAAAACCCTGGCCCACACGTCAGACCCCCCCCACGTCAGCCTTGCGCAAGCATGACGCAGTAAATGAAATTCCAGAAATTTAGAAATGATTTATAGAAATTCCAAAAAATCCAGAATTTAGCCCAAACTTTGGAAATTCATAGAAAATTCATATTAACTCCAAATTGGAAAAATAATATATGAAAAATGATCAGGAGAAAATAAGCTATCCAAAAATCCAACTTTCAACTATGTTTGAGTTGAATTTAATTTGGGACCAGTAGCATTTGTCATTTGATTTAATTGGAATTTATTCAAATTAAATTCAAATGCTTTTGCATTTTGAACCATGGCAACATGCTACTTTTCAACCACACATCAGAGGCATATCATACACATTTCAAAATGATTCAAATTGATCAAACAATGTCACATGTAACTTGGCTATGTTTGAATTCAAATTGGAGTTTGAATTTGCAATTCATTTTGCAATATACTCCATTTAAATGGAATTGCTTCACACATCAAAGCATATACATCAAGTTTCAACCTTCCATCATGTGATTGTGCATTGTATTTACTTTGCTACCTTGTTTGTTGTTTGTCGAGTAGAGGTGGAACCGGAACAGGAGGCTGCCCCCTTCGTTGAAGACCCCGAACCCGAACCTCGTCAGCAAGGCAAGCAAACCCCCATTGATCATGTCTATAAAATCCCACTTCCCTCTCATGTCCCGCTTACGCATTGTTTAGGATGATCACCATGATAACGTTTCTACCGCATAGTTGAACCCATATCCTTTGCATGACCTATCACCTTGTCACAGTAGTAAGAAAACCACAATCCTAGCAGATGTAGGAGTTGGTTGATATCATGTGGCCCCTGCAACTGTTACTGCTTATTGCATGCTTAGTGATACAATGAGGTTGCTTTTGATGTGAGTCGGGATGATGGTAAACATGGTGTTGATGAAAGTGAAATGTGTTGGTGAATCTACCGTAATACAAGGTGAACGATGAGAGCCTGTGTAGGAGTACACAGTGGGTTGTCTCGTTGAACACCGCCCTAAGCCCGAGTTCTTGTGTGGTGATCCAAGACGAAGAGTACTACCACATGTTGGGCACATGGACCCCCGCTCAACCTACTAACTCACCCCTTCTCAGTTCAATGAGTCGCATTAGTTCAGAGTTCTGGTAGGTCTATGGCACGGTCTGCGAAGTGGAAGAACGGCTATTTCAGACCGTCTTGGGACCCTGCACACATCTTCTGGGACCACATCGGTAAACCAGCCGGGTTCACGATGTGGATTCCAGCCCAGATAGGCGTCTCCATTGAATTTGAGTTGGCTGTGAGGTAAAAGTTGTGGGAATTATCCTCGCCGGCACCTCTTGAACGGTGTCTAGTACAAAGGCGGTAACTGATAGTTTCATGTGTGTAGCAGTACACCCCTGCAGGGTTAATAAACTATTCGAATAGCCGCGTCCGCGGTAAGGGACAACTTGGAGAGCTGTGCTTGATTATTAGACAACTTGAACCGGATACTTCTAAAACACACCAAGATAAGCGTGAGTGCTATGGTGTGCTTCTCGTGGGGAAGTCGAGGAAGTAACCATAGTGGTGTAATTGGTTGAAGAGATGTAGTGGACTCATGTACGCTTCTTACCTCAAGTCTGGTACTCGTAGTTCAGGACTAGCCAAGTCAAAGCTGGCACTTCTGCAAGTGAAACCCCACCTCCCTTTACCTTGATACATGTGCATGAGTAGTATGGTTCCTACGTAAGTCTTGCTGAGTACGACTTTGTACTCACATTTTCTTATTCTATGTTTTAGATGAAACCACCAACCCCGAAGGTGGCTTCTCCCCGAAGCTCGAAGAATGAAGACTCAGACCAAGACCAAGCTAGTGTAGTCCCAGTCAGACGACTGTTTCCCTCGTGGAGGGCTTGTTTTTTTTATAAGGCTTCTCTAAGCCATTTGTTAAACTTGTCTGTACTCAGACCTACTTTGCTTCCGCTTGTCGGTTGTAATGTTGGATCACATTCTTGTGATCTCTGTGTGCACTCTGTAAGAGTTATCAATAAAGATGTATACTTTGTAGAGAATTGCAATGATACATGCTGTTCATACTAGACATGTGTGTTGCGTGTATGTTTATAACATGCATGTCTTAGTATGGGTTTTCGAGACCTTAGTTGTGATCTGGCTGGCGGTCTTTTATACACCAAGTGGCCCTTAGATGTGCGCATCTTGGGGCATCGCGATGCGATTGTTCGAGACTCTGTCTCGTGCACACTTTGATGTATGATCGAGCCCGCTCTAGACCCCGACTAAGTGATCGGGCTGGAGTAAGTCTATGTAAGGGTTATAATACAATCGATAGTATGGTTGAGGCGACTTGTCTATGAGTATGGGAGTTCACCACCCATATCATTTAGACTTGTGTGCGGACGATGAGGACCCATTTCAGTTGATCATCCGGCCTGGATGGGATGCCCCTCACGTTCGATGCTTTCCGAGAACGTTCTGTGCTTGGCCTTGTCTGCTTAGGCAAGTGGGTACGGTTCTCGGCTCTCCATATGATTGTGTTGTAGCGAGGCTTGCATACGCTAACCCCGGGTCCCGAAAAAATCTGACTTGGAATAGACAAGAATGTCGTCGAGGTAGAGGATCACGAACACATCAAGCCATTCTTGGAACAAATAGTTCATAGCTCTCATGAATGTCGGAGGGTCATTTGAAAACCCAAAAGTCATGACTGTGAACTCATACAACCCATAACGTGTGCTGAACACGGTCTTGGGAATATCCTCTTCGCGAACACGGATTTGGTGATACCCCATCCTCAAGTCAAGCTTGGAAAACACCTTAGCCCCATTCAACTGTTCGAACAGATCATTGATGCGGGGTAAAGGGTACTTGTTCTTGATGGTTTTCTTGTTGATACCGCGATAGTCCTGGACCAAGCGGCTAGTCCCATCCTTCTTCTGGACAAACAAGGCTGGTGCACCCCAAGGGGAAGTGCTCGCGCGTATAAAACCGCCTGCTTCCAACTCTGTCAACTGCTTCTTGAGCTCAATCAACTCCTTCAAACACATCTTGTACGGATGCCGAGAGATCGGCTGGGTACCAGGCTCTAGCTCAATAACGAACTCAATAGCTCGAATTGGGGTAATTCCTGGCAACTCCTCCGGAAAGACGTCTGGGAACTCACAGACAACTCTGACCTCTTCGAGCAAAGGCGCAACTCCTGCGTTCAAAGCTTACAACTGTGCTGGTCCTATCATAGAGCCAAAAGTGTACAAGACTTCTGCACCTGAATCATGAGTCAACTTCACTGATCTGGTTGGGAAATCAATATTGTCCTTGTGCTGCACAAGCCAATCCATGCCCAAAATGACATCAATGTCGGAACGAGGCAAGACAACCAAGGATGCTATGAACACAACGCCCTGAATACGGATCTCCACATCTGGAAAAAGCCTGGAAGACTCCACTCTAGAGCCCGGAGAACAAACTGGGAGCGGTTTAGGCAACTGCTCTCTCAGAAGGTCAAGTGACATAGCAAAGGCATTGGATATGAACGAATGGGAAGCTCCATAATTGAACAGAACTGTCGCGGGAACTGAACACACAAGCAACCTACCAAGAACGATCTCTGAAGACTGCCGAGCATCTGAGAGCATCACGTTGTTCACCCGAAGTGCACGTGGCTGTGCCTTCACCATCGCGGTGCTCGGAGTAGAGCGAGGTGGAGGCGGTGGGAGCCGAGCAAAGCGCGGGTCGGTGCAGTTGGGAGACGTGTGGCCTGGCTCTCTGCACTTGTAGCAGATCACGCCCTGCCTGGGCTGCTGCTGCGGCCTGGGTGGCCTCGCGTGTGGTGGTGTAGAGCGAGGCCCCTGCTGAACTGGGACGGGAGGACGGGCAAAAGTGCGGACAACTGCCCCCCTCTGCTGGTACTGCTGTCTCTGCGGTGGTGCCTCTGTAACCCAAGTCTTTGCCTTCTTGTGGATCATCACTGCGGAACTGTGCTCACGCTGGCGCTTCCTGTCTGCATCCCACTCAGCTCTGGCTGACTCCTGGCGGATAGCTTGATCCACGAACTGTGAGAACAACGTGGGAATGCACTGAGTGAGCGCGTACTTGATCTCTGTGCTGAGACCCCCACGGAACCTGGCTATCTTCTTAGCCTCTGTGCTGACCTCCTCTGGAGCGTACCTGGCGAGCCTGACGAAGGCCAGGTTGTACTCCTGAACTGACCTGTCACCCTGTCTCAGAGCCAAGAACTCCTCACGCTTCCTGTCCATCAGGCCACTCGGAATATGCGCCGCTCTGAAGTCTGCGACGAAATCTGCCCACGTGATGATAGCATCGCCCTTGTTGGCCTTGTAGGTATCGTACCAACTGGCTGCTGCACCCTGAAGCTGGAAGGAGGCGAAGGTGACATAGTTGACGGGTCTGACGGTGTTTGCATTGAAGTGCTTCTTGATCTCTGCGATCCAGTCATCCGCCTCCAGCGGGTCTCGTGCCTCGGAGAACCTGGGGGGGTTGATCGCGAGGAACTGCTGCAGAGTGGTGTACTGTGGTCGATCATTCCTCTGGGCAGTCTGGTTCTGCAACATCTGTAAGATCGCAGCTGTGCCTTGAGCCAGTGCGGTCACAGCCTCCCCAAGGAGAGGGTTCTCTGGCGGCGGCATGTTCGCTCTTGGCATCCTATATACAGGAACACTTATGAGAACATGGTTGAAACATTGACGAAACCAAAAGATAAAGCAATATTGACAACAAAACTTCCTCACGAGGTATGAGAAAGCCGAAGGCTGAAATTCCACCAAGGTTAACCCGGAAATTCGAAGGCTAGGTGCTACTGGAATCCCCAAACCAAGATCATCCGAATCCAAGATAATAATCTGCTAGCGAGCACACAACAATATATACGAGTGGTTGAAGACCTGAACAATGAGACATCTTCCCTGAGCGGCCCATCACTGCGGTCGTCCATAGGGGAAAGACACCACATCCATACTACCATAGGATGCCCGCCAATCCTGTATGGACGTTTCACCTGGGGTACGCCGTAAGCGAGGTAGAGCAGTCAACCCCAAGTGGCGGCTCAGTGGTCTCAAAGACGCCAACACATCTCGTCGCTAGCAAAAAATTATAGAGGAATCGGAGCCTCATGTAAACGAGAACCTAGATTTGTTTTTGAAAGGGGATAAGTTGCAGAGAGAAAACAACGTTTCACTTCCTCACGGAAAAAGGGGTGGGAGGTTGGGGTAAGAAGAAAAAGAAAGAGTTCCTACTCTCCAATTTTTCCTTAGTAACTACAAAATAGTTTCTAGACTCAACTTCGGCCAGTAAGGGGTCCAACAGTCAGTCCTGCTCTGATACCAAGTTGTAAGGCCCCCGATGCGGTGCTAACTCAAGTTAGTCGCTTTCGCGTCCCGCTCAAGTTAGTAGCGCATAAAAGGCCACTGACTCACGACACTCGCACTCGTGTCGCTGCCGGATTCTCGACAACAAGTATAAGAACAATGAACTTTAAACTAAGACATAAATATATAGAGTCCAGGGCATACATCGCCACTGGAATTAATACATCATCTCAGAGGTCCATGGACCCAACAGAATATCATGCAACAAGCGGAAGACAAACACGACCGAGTACGGTCAAAATCCAAATTGCCCTAGAGAGGGCTGCACATTAAGAGCCTATCCACGGATCGTCGAAGCCCAACTATAGGATCTACTGAACGAGGTCGTCGTCATCGTCATCCTCCGGGGGAACCTCCATGAAGTATCGTCCAGTGCTCGGGTCAAGGTAGTAGTCCAATGCAGCGACCGATCAGGCAAAACAGTAAAAGCACAAAAGGAAAACAGGGGTGAGATTATATCATTACAGGATACGTAACTTCCTACGGTAAGACAAGATAAAGGTAAAAGTTGCAGCCGCGCTAGCATATATGGTGGCTATCGTTCTATTAGAATAGAGGTAAGATCCAAGAAATACACGTGACATCGTGTCATAAGTCTGCTAACCACCTACTTACGTCAAACATAACACAACCTGGATCTTCTCTCGGTCCCCCTGGACGAAGAAAAGCAACTAAGGCACTCACACGGTAGGCAAGTTTTAATTATGATTCGAGTTGATGTCATTCTATGAACAAGGAGTAGGTCTGAAGTCGTCCATAACCGCGGACACGGCTTTTCGAAAAGATTTAACCCTGCAGGGGTGTACCAACTGCCCATCATAGGCTTCACATGTATGCCCGGTTTCCACTTGGCTAGGTAAACGCATGAAACTCCGGAACGTTAGAGTCCCTCTATCTAACATCGCACAATTCCGGGTGGCCCCCGGTGAGTCAACACCCAATTCAAAAGCTGGCCACGCTCTCGAATCGTCCTCTACCGTCTGTCGCAGGTTTGGATACCCGGTTAATCACACATGGGACACCGGGTCCTCAGCCGGACAAGGTGGGCCAGCCAAGGCACAAGTCCTGTCCCAAGGTGCTTTTTAAACAACTGGGGTACCACCAGCACACACACATTGCAAATAGTAAATCAGCTCGGGCCACCACTAGAACCATACGAAGCTAGGTAGGTAAGACAAGGGGACCCCATAGAATCCCACACACGATTAGGCACGCTCGTCAAGAAACACAATACCCGGAACTCGGGACCTAGGTGACTCAAATGGAACAAAACACCCGGCGGGAACAGCCTGGTCTCCCATCTTTCTTCAAGTATAAATTAACATCATCAATAATAAATATCAACCAACTTCTTTAAATAACATGATATCCCAAACCATAGCATAGGGTAAGCAGCAAGTTTTCCTATTCATACTAAGCAATGGCTGAGCAACGGTAACTTAGCAATACAAAGGTTTGCTAGGATGTGGGGATCATGGCTGTTTGGGTTTTGAAAGTGGCGTAAGCAAAGTGGATAGGATCAAACAATCGTTCTAGGCTACAGCTAGGCAGGTAGGCAGAAAGGTATCAAGTAATGGTATAAACTTTCCCCTTGCCTGGGTAATCGGTCGTCGAAGCAGACGCAACAGGGTCCTCGGGTTCGGTGTCAGAAATCTCCACGTAAGTCTCCTCGGCGGTCTCAGGTGCTAACGTGAAGTACCGGCAAGGAAAAGGCACACAAGTAAGCAACGGGTACAATGTACAGGCAAAGATGGTATGATCAAGTTTAATTGACATGATGTGACCCTATCTAGTCAGATTCAAATGAAGGTGGTGACGACACGTCAACAACTTCATATGCAATTTATTTACGTAAAAATGGCTTTGGTCTTAGCCTTATTTTTGGGTGTAAGTAACATGGAAACATGACATGATCAACGATGCAATTAACAGCAATAAAAACAACAAGAAAGTAAACATCGATTCCGGAGACGGAGGGATGTCGATGAACTTGACATCAGAAAGGTGCAACAAAAGAAGGAACCCAGCCACATTGCATATGACAATATGCATAGGGGCTGGTTTTCAAAGATGCAAGAATGAAGATGACATGGACAGGAACTTGGGTCCTGAGTGTAAGGTTGCACTAGATGCATTTTGAAAAAGGCTCAAATGGACAAACCACTATCACCATGCAAATCCTTGGGAGAAACTACCTCAAAATCATATATGGCATGGCCATTTTTGAATTTGGGAAAAACTTGACAAAAACAAAATAAAAGGAGGGCTTAATTGCAAAATTTCCACACTCAAATAATTTAGAGGGGCAAAGTGCAAAAATGGACCTCACCATGATGATCAGTGGCTCAAGCTACCCCAAAAACATATATGGGATGCCTCATTTGAGGTGAAAGATCTCCAAGGTTCAAATTCAGTTTGAATTTGAATTCAAACTCAAAGTTGAACTCAAACAGAAAAAGGAAAAAAAATCCAAAAGAAAAAAAAAACAAAGGGCGCAGCCACTTGGGCTGGCCTCGGGCGCACTGGGCCAGTTCCAAACCCACCAGTGGGCTCAGCCCACTTCCACTTGGGCATCCCCACTAACATGAGGGGCCCGCTCGTCAGCCTCTGCTTAAAATGCAAAAAGGGGGGAGGCAAATGCCTCGCGCGGGATTCGAACCCACGCCAGCTGCTTCCCGCTGCTGCTCGCTACCACTGCGCTACGAACCGTTTTCTGAAACGAGAAGTGCTGCAGGCTAGGTAAGCTTCAGTCTCCCCTATTCTGAACTACGAACACCTGCAGTCGTCTGAACCCGTCGCGGCGCGTAACTGCGGCGAACCTCGCATCACGCACATGCATGCTCCGGCCACCCCGCCATGAGAAGAACCCGAGAGGGCACCTTTATCTATGCAGGGGCACTCGCCATGATCTCCAACTCCACTTCATCTACTCGCAAACCTCACGGGAACATCACGGTGGCGACGGTTCTGAACTTCAAACTGACAGAACAAAAGTCCCAACTTTGGACGATGAGCACGTCGAGCTCACGGCACCTCTGGCCATGGGGTCACTTCCATCTCCTAGAGGGCATCACCACAAACTCGTGATTACCCCTGCCATGGCCCGAATCTCACCGGAACGGTGGCCAGCTTCCTCTGAAACCGCGGCGGCACTGCGTTACAGTGGCAAGCACATTCAGAGGCGGGTGGCCAAACTCTACTACACGCGAAAAGGCGGGTCCTTGAGGGCCAAAGGCGCGCTCTGGACGTTCTAGGAGCATGCGAGGGAGCACCCGAGGCATGCCATAGCACGGCGTGCTCGAATTGCTCGCCGGCGATGTTCAAACGCGGCGGATCCGCTACTGTTATCGTGGACAGACTGCTACACGGCGCTACGAGCAAAGGTGCGGGCATCAACTCACCTTGTGGGTCGCAACGTGCGTCCCAGCCTAGCCGTAGAGGAGGAAGGGGTCTGTGGCCGTGGTCGGGGACGAAGAGGTCCGCGGTGGCCTGCTCTGCTGCGGGGTCGTCTCGCTCCTCCGGGTTCCGATCTGGACACAGAAACGGAGTGAGTTGAGCTCAAGGTCCGTGCAGACGAGCGCTTGGTCAAGGATATGGCGGGACGGCGGCGAATTGCCGCGGGGATCACCGGAGCACGGCGGGACAGAAACAGAGAGGGGAAACCACCCCGGCGGCGGCGAGGAGGAACAGCTGGAAGGAAGGGAACCCTAGGGATCCTGGGAGGCTCGGGAGCTCGGGTTAAATAGGAGGGAGGCCTCCTATCCACGTCGGCCGCATCGACGTCGATGCTCCGGCCGGCTGTGAGAGGGAGTCCGGCGGGGACCTCTCCAGCGTGGAAAGGCGACAAAGGAGGGGCGTGCGATGGAGATCGGGCGGCCACGATAGCTCCCGCGTACCGCTTCGCTGGATAGGCCCAGGTGGGCCGCGGACAAGGGGAAGCCTAGTTGGGCCGGCCTGCTGGATTCCTCCAGGGAGAGAAGAAAAAGAAAAGAGGGGTTTTCCATAAAAAATATAACAGAAAATCCCAGGAGTTTTTGTGGGCAATCCACAAAAGATAAAAACATATAAAAATATGCTTATGGATCCTTGCATTATTCTCCATTTTACAAAAATGGTTAGGCCAATTTTTTAGCAACTAAAATGTGGGGGCATTTTTGATATTCAAAGCACATTGAACTATGGCCCACATTTTTAGAGTTTGCAAAAATGTTGCAAGGCTTTTGAAAAACTTGGGAAGGGCAAAGAATTGTCTATGCCAAGTTTGGGGTCAAGGAGAGCATGCATGCAACAATTAAAATTCTTCAGACACCCTTCTTGAACCATTTTGGATGCAATCCCAAACAAACCAAATGGCCTCCAATCCCAATGCAAATTTAAATCATCACATGAAATTATAAAGTTTAGCATCATGCCAAGTTACAAAGTCAAAAGACAAAGTACAATCTCATGGTGATTTTTATTTATTGCACATGGGCTGTTACAGTTGTCAATTCAACCACACCTGAAAAAGCACTAGACAAGATATTTAGTAGCAAAGGTGTGTTGACGGGTGTACTCTTTAAGACTTCCCCAATCACCAACACCACAAAGTAGTAACAAAATAGTAGCACCAGTAATGAGAGCAATAGTAAAAAACGAAGGTAATGAAGCTAAAAGATGGACCGGGGTTCAAGGTTTCAGTAGTGGTAACTCTGAAAGCAAAAAAGACAGGTGTTGGGTGAACAAATTACAGTTGGGAAATTGAAAAAAATGCACAAACTCTAGCCAAAGAACAAACTAGAGCAACCCTAGTCTAAGAACCAAATGTAGGCATGTGTTCTGTATGTAGTTGTACGTGCTTGCAATAAGAACTTGCACAACATCTATTGTCCTACCGTCCTGCTACGAACGGGGCCAAAGGGAACTTACGGAGATTAAGGTGCTCTTTCAAAGATCAAGCTGGTAATGGTTAACCGTTACCCGTGTCCCCACGGGTAATTAATCTATTAGGGGACGAGGATATGCCAGTTGTAATGTCCATGGGGAAGCTATCGGGTCAAATAAATTACCCAGCGGGTAAATGGGGATGGGGACGGCATGTCATTACCCGTACCCGATACCCGCCTTACCCGTATATATTTATACCTCCCTAAGAGATACTGGCCCAAAAACCCTCCCTAGAAAATACCGGCCCAAAAAGCCCAACCTATCTAACCCTAATAGACCGGACCCCTCTCCTCTCCCTCACTCTCATGCAGTCTCCACCCTCCACCCCTCATCCCCTCCCCATCCCCACTGAGAGAGACAACCGCCGCCACTTCCCCCCGTCTGGATCCAGGCCACACTGGCAACTGACCGCCGCCGCCGGCCACTGCCCCGCCGTCGGCCTCACTTCCTCCACCCCCATGGCCCCATACCCACCTCGCTGTTGGATATGTGCCCTAGAGCAAATTAATAAAGATATTTGTCACATATTTGTTTGTTCATAATACGTTATTTTCAGAATCCTCTGTTAGGTAATGTGCTAGGGTTAGCAAGTCACTTGCATCATGTTAAATTTTTTAAAAGAAATCATTGAAATCAAATTCAAAAGCAAAATGGGAGAAGGAACCCCCCCATATGAATTAATTCAAAAGGCCAGATAAAAATCTTCTCCAAAAATTCATGTTAGATTTTTGAAAAGTCTTATAAATGAGTGTGATCACATATCAAGTGATGTGGGACCCATCCCATGCTCATGGATTTTTCAAATATTCAAACAGTGCCTTGGAATTAATCAAAAACCCCTATTTGAGTTAAGATTCAAATTATTTGAATTTTAAAAAAGTGCCAAACTTTATAAGTGGCTAGTCTAATATAATAAGAGGCCATATAAAAAGTTTCAGCATTTTAGAAAATGGTAGGTATTTATTTTTGCTAGGCAAAACAAATGGCAGAAACAAAACAGAAAGGAATTAGAAAAACAGAAAGTAGCCCACTTACCTTGGGCCCCAGGCCCAACTTACCTGTACCGCAGCCCAAGCCTGCTAGCCCCTTGTCGTCTTCCCCCGGCGCGGCAAGCAGCTAGCTGGAACGCATGCCCGCGCCGGCGGCAGCTGCCTGCCTGCCTGGCCCGTCCCTGGCCTTCTACGCGCGCCACGGAGACTCCCGTTTCCGTCTCATCCACTTCCCCCTCTCCAGAGCAAGCTCCTCCCTCTCTCTCGCCGGAATCGGAGACGCCCGAAGCTTGCGCCAGGACGCGCCGCCGCAACCGCGTGGCCACCGGCCTCATCGAGCTGCCACAAGATGTCCAGGACGCGCGTCGTGCTCGTCTTCGTCGCCGTGCAGAAGTAATTGGGCTCGGAGCCACTGTAGCCGCCGCAATCATCGTCGCCATCTCGTCGGAGCCGCCGCGCGCCATCATCGATTCCATCGCCACCGGCGCCCCTCTGCCCTCCCTGACCTCGTCGTCGCACTCAGGGTGAGCAGCAACCCTTTTCCCCTCAACTAGCTAGGCCCCTCTCGCCCCCTAGCTCGATCCGCCATGGGAGCCGGGCAAGGTTGCCGCCGCGGTTGACCATACGCTCGCTCCCGTGCGCCTTCGTCCTCACCATCGTGTCCGTGGTACTCCCAGAGCCTCCAGAAGGCGAGCAAGCTACTATACGCGTTGAACCGTGCACCCTAGCGCCACTCGCGTCGTCGCCGTGCCTCGGACCGCCGCCGTTCAGGTCGCCGCCGTCACGTCGGGCCTCCCCGTGGTCACCCGACTCGCCTAGGTGAAGCGCACATTCGTGGGCTACCTTCTGGTGGTCTCGGCGTGCGATTTGGTGGCCGGGAGCACCCTCCCCATGTGCGCCGCCGTGGCCAGGCAACCGGCGTCAAGCCGCCGGTGGGTTAACCCTTAACCCCGCACTAATCCACCCCCTGGGTCACTTACAGGTGGGGCCCCCAGCCCTTAACCCCTCTGTTATTTTTAAACAGAGAGGGATTAACCCCACTGTGGTTGACCACTGGACCCCACACGTCAGCCCCCCCTGATATCACCCTTGCGCAGTGCTGACACAATAATGAATTTCCAGTATAAAAAGAATTCAAGAAAAGAGAGAAAGTCCAAAAAATAACCCAAACTTTGGAAATTCATAGAAAATTCATATTAACTCCAAATTTAACAAATAATATATGAAAAATTATCAGGAGAAAATAAGCTATCCAAATATCCAACTTTAAACTATGTTTGAGTTGAATTTAAAATGTGATCAGTAGCATTTGCTATTTGATTTAAATGGAATTAAATTAAATTCAATTCAAATGCTTTTGCAACTTGAACCATGGCAACATGCTACATTTCAATTACACATCAGAGGCATATCATACACATTTCAAATTGGTTCAACTTGATCAAACAATGTCATTTATAACTTGGCTAAAATGAATTCAAATTGGAGTTTGGATTTGCACTTCAATTTGCAATATACTCCATTTAAATGGAATTGCTTCACACATCAAAGCATATACATCAAGTTTCAACCTTCAACCATCTGATTGTGCATTGTATTTACTTTGCTACCTTGTTTGTTGTTTGTCGAGTAGAGGTGGAACCAGAACTGGAGGCTGCCCCCTTCGTTGAAGACCCCGAACCCGAACTTCGTCAGCAAGGCAAGTAAACCCCCATTGATCATGTCGATAAAATCCCACTTCCCTCTCATGTCTCGCTTATGCATTGTATAGGATGATTACCATGCTACGTTTATACCGCATAGATGAACCCATTCCTTTGCATGACCTATCATTTGTCACAGTAGTAGGCAAACCACAATCCTAGCAACTGTAGGAGTTGATTGATATCATGTGGCCCCTGCAATTGTTACTGCTTATTGCATGCTTAGAATGATACCATGTTGATACTGTTATGTGAGTCGGGATGGTAGTGATCATGATGATGATGGTAGAAAGGTGTTGGTGAATCTACCCTAATACAAGGTGAATGATGAGAGGCTGTGTAGGAGTACACGGTGGGTTGTCTCGTTGAACACCGCCCTAAGTCCGAGTTCTTGTGTGGTGATCCAAGATGAAGAGTACAACCACACATTGGGCTCACTGACCCCTCTCAACTTATTAACTCATCCCTTTCGATGTCCAGATGTCGCAATAGTTCGGAGTTCTGGTAGGTTTGTGGCCTGGCTGCTAAGTGAGAGAACGGCTCACCCGAGACCGGCTTATGCACCACGCACACATCACTTGGGTCCACTTCGGTAAACCGGCCGGGTTCACGATAGTGGTAGCCAACCCAGGTAGGAGGCTTTCTTGGACTAGATAGGCTATGAGGTAACAATTGTGGTGAGCATCCTCGCCGACACTTCTTGAACGGTGTCGAGTACAAAGGCGGTAACAGATGATCATGTGTGTGTAGCGGTACACCCCTGCAGGGTTAACAAAACTATTCGAATAGCCGCGTCCGCGGTTAAGGACTGCTTGGAAAGCTTAGCTTGATTATTAGACAACTTGAACTGGATACTTCTAAAACACACCAAGATAAGTGTGAGTGTTATGGCGTGCTTTATCGTGGGGAAGTCGAGGAAGGCACCATAGTGGTGTAATTGGTTGGAGAAAGTAGTGGACTCGTGTACGCTTCTTACCTCAAGTCTGGTACTCGTAGTTCAGGATTAGCCAAGTCAAAGCTGGCACTTCTGCAAGTGAAACCCCACCTACCTTTACCTTGATACATGTGCATGAGTAGTATAGCTCCTATGTAAGTCTTGTTGAGTACGACTTTGTACTCACGTTTTCTTAATCTATGTTTTAGATGAACCCAATGACCCCGAAGGTGGCTTCTTCATCGAGCTCGACGACTGAAGATCAAGCTAGTCTAGTCCCAGTCAGACGACTGGTTCCCTCGTGGAGGGCTTGTGTTTAAATAAGGCTTCTTAAGCCATTTGTTAAACTTGTCTGTACTCAGAAATACTTTTCTTCCGCTTGTTGTTGTAATGTTGGATCACACACTTGTGATCTCTATGTGCACTCTGTAAGAGTTATCAATAAAATGTATACTTTGTAGAGAATTGCAATGATACCTGTTGTTCATACAAGGCATGTGTGCTGCGTGTATGTTTATAACATGCATGTCTTTGTATGGGTTTTCGAGACCTTAGTTGTGATCTGGCTGGCGGTCTTTCATACACCAAGTGGCCCTTAGATGTGCGCAGCTTGGGGCATCGCGATGCGATTGTTCGAGACTCTGTCTCGTGCACACTTTTTGGTATGATCGAGCCCGCCCTAGACCCCAACTAAGTGATCGGGCTGGAGTAAGTCTATGTAAGAGTTATGAGATAGTCGATAGTATGGTTGAGGCGACTTGTCTTTGAATATGGGAGTTCATCACCCATATCATTAGACTTGTGTGCGGACAATGAAGACCCATCTCAGTTGATCATCCGGCCTGGATGGGATGCCCCTCACGTACGATGCTTTCCGAGAACGTTCTGTTCTTGGGCTTGTCTGCTTAGACAAGTGGGTACGGTTCTCGGCTCTCCATATGACTATGTCGTAGCGGGACGTGCATACGCTAACCCCGGGTCCCGACAGTTATATACTGTGCTAGAACTGTATTAAGCGGAAACATTAATACACGTGTGATTTATAACAACCTGGTCCCTAGTTAAACTCAGGCATACTAGCTCATTGGGAAATTGATGATCAAGGTTTCCTGATCATGAGAACATAATAGTCTATTGACAATGAGGTCATATCATTGGGAGAATGATGTGATGGACACACACCCACCTTAAGCATTGCAGTGTGATCAAGTCACATAAGTTCAGCATTGCGATGACTTAATAACATAGTGACTGAATCCTTAGATCGTGATGATCATACATAATTGCTATCTATTAGGATGCTTTGAGTGCATTACCCGTTACACTGAAACATGGTAACTGAAAAGGTGTATCTTGGGTATTTCGTAGTAGATATGTTGAGGAGTATGAAATAGATCAGAGCGGGATTTTTCAATCCGAGTGACGGATAGGTACTCTGGGCCCACTCGGTGGTGTTGCATCAATAGCTTGCAAGCAAGTGACTAGGTCACAAGAGATGTAATATTCATAGACGAGTAAACATGTTATGTCGGAGACGAGGAAGAACTAGGTATTGGATACCGACGATCATACCTCGGACAAACATAGTACCGAAGCACAAAGGGATCAAGTCATATTGTTAACGGTTCAACAACGATGAAGTTTATTCGATGGAAGTGTAGGGGCACATCAAGGATTGTAACCAGATCCCACATGATGGTCATTGGTCAGAGAGTGTCTCGATCATATCTACTGTTTCCCGGACCGTAGGGTGTCACACTTAAGGGCAATCGATGCATTAAGGATTGATTCGGGATCATCGGTGAAAAGAGAGAAAACACCGGAAATGTACCGGGAGGTGCCGGAAGTTGTTCCGGATATTTTGAAAGGTTCAAAATAATATATATTAATGTTTAATTTTTATTATTATTTAATTGACATAATTAAATATTAAAATGATTAAAATAATTAATTAAAAAGGTGAAAAGGTATTTGGGCCTTAAAAGGCCCATGAGGGGAAGGGGGAGCCTCCCCCCTTGGGCTTGGCGCCAAGGGAGGGCCCCATCCCCCCTCCTAGCCGCACCACTCCCCCCTTGGGGGTTTAGTCCCACATGGGGGAAGGGGAGAGGGTGGAGCCCCTCCTTGGCCTATATAAGGAGGGGTGGGGGTGCCTTTTTCAGCATAACATTGAGTTTCTCTCTCTCTCTCTCTTTCTCCGACCTAGAGCGGACTCCCCTGGTTTGGATTTTGCACCTGGTTGGGGGTTTCACCATCATCCGGACGCCGTCGCACTGCCGGAATCGGGATCCGGATCAATCTTCTTTCCGCTGATCTTCTATTTTGGAGCCCGGAGGCACGTCGGTTGCACCGTACGTGTGTAATCCCGCGAGGCACTACACGTGTGGTGCTACTTCATCGGCGGAGGTTCTTCAACACGACATGGAGGTCGTAGGATCAGAGTCTACGCCAACCACGTTCGAGGAACGTTTCCCTCTTTCGGTCTTCAAAGGTATGAACACCGATTCCTTCCGTTAGATACATCAGCATAGCATAGATCTTGGGTTCAAGACTCGTAGGTAGGAAATTTTTTGTTTTCTGCGCCGATCCCCAATAGTGCTATCATGAGCAAGGCTATGCGTAGATGTATTGTACGGGTAGAACACATCTAGGATGTGGGCATCAATTCTCCAATTGTTACCCTCCCACGTGTACTCGTTTAGCGTTGCGGCAATGTCCTGATGAAGCGGCCCCGACCGACCTTACGCGTTTACGCGAGACTGGTTCCACGCTTGACATATGGCTTGTACCATATAAGTGGCTGGGGGTGTCTATATCTCTAACATTAGCGACGCGAAGACGTTTGCAACGGAGGGCCACGACAGGGGTGTAATAGAGACGATTGCAGGATTTGTGTTGTGGCTTGTTTTCGCAGGATAGAAAGCGGTTCTCTCTCGAAACCCCTTAGCAGCCACATAAAACTTGCAAAAGATAAAGTAGAAGGCGTTTTAACTTTAATTTGCATGTAAGGGGGGATCATAGCTTGTATGATTTACAGTTTTACTTCTTGTCTTTCTAATTTGCTAGATATGCGACGGTAGCATGATAGGATAATCTCTCTCAATACCATGATTGTGTTCTCCCTTAGTGGGCACCGCCTGGAAGGATCTCTTTATGATAGGCAGGCCGTGACGATCGGGTGTCATACATATATTAGCGATCGCATGAGGTTGGGTTTGGCAAGCCTAGCATATGCAGATATGGCCTTGCTGAACAGCCATACACTAAGGTTCGACTGGCAGGCTTGACATATGTAGATATGAGCTTGGGATACGGATGACCGAAAGGTTAAGCATGAGTCATATAACGGATATGATTGGCATGATGGCCTACCTAGGGAGATGTGTCGTCGGCCGTGTGATATTCGAGGACGATCATTCAAACTAGGATTATGTTAATCACTTAGTAAATTTGGAGAGATGTTTAACTAAGTGGGAGTTTTAGAATTAATTAAAATTGAACTCCAATTATGAACAAAGTCTAAATATGTGTTTTGCAAATAACCATTGTAGATGGCTGCACCTCTCCCCTCATTCAACTTAGGGTCATTCCTAGACAAAGACAAACTGAAAACCGATGGGTCAAACTTCACCAACTGGTTGCGCACTCTGAGGATTCTCCTCGTTCCCCTCAAGATGGCATATGTACTAGAGGTCGCGTTAGGTGACGAACCACCAGAAGACGCTAGTCAAGATGAGAAGAATGTCTACCTCTCCAAGACAGATGATTACAACCTTGTCCAGAGTGGAATGCTTTACTCCATGGAGGCTGAGCTGCAGAAACGCTTTGAGAGGATGGGTGCATATGAGATAATCACCGACCTCAAGGCCGTCTTTGCACCCCAAGCCAGGGCTGAACGTTATGAGGCTTCTAAAGCTTTCTTCTCAGCAAAGATGGATGAACATAGCAGTGTTAGTGAGCACGTGGTCAAGATGTCTGGCTACGTTCAATGCTTGAATGCTCTGGAATGTCAGATTCCAGATGAACTTTCTATTGATAGGGTGCTGCAGTCCCTGCCCCCTAGCTAAAAAGGCTTTGTGTTGAACTACAACATGCAGGGGATGACTAAGACCCCTTCTGAGTTGTTCTCCATGCTGAAAACTACTGAGGTTGAGATCAAGAAGGAGCATGATGTATTCATGGTCAACAAGACCGTTGAATTCAAGAAGTCTGGCAAGAAGGAGAAGGGAAAGAAGGGAAGCCCCAAGAAGGGTGACAAGCCAGTTGTCACTCCTCGTAAGGCACCCAAACCTGGACCCAAGCCCGGCGTTGAGTGCTTCTACTGCAAGGGTGATGGTCACTAGAAACGCAACTGCTCCAAGTACCTAGAGGATAAGAAGGCTGGCAAGATTGTCAGAAGAGACAAAGGTATACTTGATATACACGTTATTGATCTTTTCTTAACAAGCGCTGGGAACAAATCCTGGATATTTGATACAGGATCTGTTGCTCATATTTCTAACTCCTCTCAGGGGCTACGAAATAGGCGACACTTGATGAAAGATGAAGTGACGATGCGCGTGGGAAACGGATACCGGATTGAAGTGGTGGCGGTCGGCACGAAGCATCTTAGTATCCCTTCGGGATTAGTTTTGATTTTGAATAAGTGCTACTATGTACCCGCATTGAGTGTGAACATCGTTAGTGGTTCTTGCTTGAAGCGAGAGCACTATTATTTTAAGTCAGATACAATTGGTTGTGCGATTTATAAGGATGATGTGTTTTATGTTCACGCACCGGAGAAAAATGGCTTATTCATTCTTAATCTCGATTGTGATATACTTCATATTGATAACGTAGAGGCCAAAAGATTAAAACCTAGTGGCGAAGAATACATGACGATGTGGCATTGTCGACTTGGTCATATTGGTGAAAAGCGCATGAAGAAGCTTCATGATGATGGACTTCTGGAGTCATTGGATTTTGGATCCCTTGACACATGTGAACCATGCCTTATGGGCAAGATGACAAGGACTCCATTCAATGGAACAATGGAGCGTGCGGAAGACTTGTTAAGGATCATACATTCAGATGTATGTGGACCTATGAACGTCCCCACACGCAATGGTCTTCGTTACTTCGTGACCTTCACAGATGACTTAAGAAGATATGGGTATATCTACTTAATGAAACATAAGTATGAAACCTTTGAAAAGTTCAAGGAATTTCAGAGTGAGGTCGAGAATCAACTCGGGAAGAAATTTAAGCACCTTCGATCCGATCGAGGAGGCGAGTATTTAAGTCACGAGTTTGGCGATCATCTTAAGACTTGTGGCATCGTACCACAACTTACGCCGGCAGGAACACCTCAGCGTAACGGTGTTTCTGAGCGACGTAATCGAACTCTATTGGATAGCGTACGATCGATGATGTCTCATACCGACTTACCTGTGTCATTCTGGGGGTATGCATTAGAAACTGCCGCTTACATTCTTAATAGGGCACCGTACAAATCCGTAAAGACAACACCATTTGAGGAATGGCATGGCAAGAAACCAAAGTTGTCTCACTTGAAGATTTGGGGTTGTGAGTCTTATGTTAGGAAACTTCAGCCTGACAAACTCGAATCAAAAGCGGATAAGTGCATCTTTGTGGGATGTCCAAGGGAAACCGTTGGATACACCTTCTACAACCAGTCTGAGGGCAAAACGTTTGTCGCCAAGACTGGATGCTTTCTTGAGAAAGAGTTTTTTCGAAAGAATTGAGTGGGAGGAAAATAGACCTCAACGAGATGATTGACCAATCACTCCAAGTGGAAGAAATGGCAATGGAAGTTGTTCCGGAACCATCTTCCGTAGTGGGAGCTGAAGAGAACGGTCATCATGATATTCATAACGATCGTGACATACATGATGATCATGATCAAGATGAAGAGGATCCTATTGTACCCCGCAAGTCATCAACAGCCCGAGTAAAAACTCAGTTTAATGGGCAACTTGTCAATGCAGTCATGTTAAATGAACCTGACGAACCTAAGAACTACAAAGAAGTAATGGAGGGACCCGAGTCCGAGAAATGACTGGAAGCCATGAAATCCGAGATAGACTCCATGTATGCCAACAAAGTATGGACTTTGGTGGATATTCCCGAGGACTGAAAGTCCGTCGAGAATAAGTGGATATTCAAGAAAAAGACTGACGTAGACGGAAACGTATCTGTCTATAAAGCTCGACTTGTCGCAAAAGGTTTCCGACAAATTCAAGGAGTTGACTACGAAGAGACTTTCTCTCCCGTAGCAATGCTAAAGTCTATCCGGATATTGCTAGAAATTGCTGCCTATTACGATTATGAAATATGGCAGATGGATGTGAAAACCGCGTTCCTAAATGGCAACATTGAGGAAGAGTTGTATATGGTACAACCGGAAGGTTTTATTGATCCTAAGGACGCTGGTAAGGTATGCAAACTTCAACGGTCCATTTATGGGTTGAAGCAAGCATCTCGGAGGTGGAATCTTCGTTTTGATGAGGTGATCAAAGCTTTTGGATTTGTCCAAAATGAAGAAGAATTCTGTTTTTATAAGAAAGCGAGTGGGAGCTCTGTGGCATTCCTAGTACTATATGTGGATGACATATTATTGATAGGGAATGATGTGAAATTTCTAGAGGGGGTAAAGGAATATTTGAATGGACAATTTCCCATGAAGGACCTAGGTGAAGCTGCATACATATTAGGCATTAAAATCTATAGAGATAGATCAAGATGCCTATTAGCACTGAGTCAGAGAACTTACCTTGAGAATATATTGAAGATGTTCAATATGGATAACGCCAAGAGAGGCCTCTTGCCCGTTATGAAAGGAAGTAAATTGAGTGTGACTCAATTCCCAGCCACAACAAAAGAAAGGGAGGAAATGTCCTCAAAGCCCTATGCCTCAGCCATAGGTTCTATCATGTATGCTATGTTGTGTACTCGACCAGATGTGGCCCTGGCGGTTAGTCTGACTAATCGTTTCCAAAGTAATCCTGGAATGGATCATTGGATTGCAGTGAAGAACGTCCTTAAGTACTTACGAAGAACTAAGGATATGGTTCTTGTCTATGGAGGATGTGAAGAAGAGCTCGCCGTAACAGGTTACGTCAATGCCAGTCTTGGTACTGATCCCGATGACTCAAAATCCCAGATGGGATACGTGTTTATGTTGAATGGTGGTACGATTAGCTGGAGGAGCGGCAAGCAGTCAGTCGTCGCCCAATCTACGATGGAGTCGGAGTATATTGCCGCTTGCGAAGCGTCAAACGAAGCGCATTGGCTGAATAAGTTCGTCATCCAGCTTGGCGTATGATACGTCCCAAACATATCTATAATTTCTACTTGTTCCATGCATGTTTTGTGTGACTTTGCCATGTTTTACTTGAACTTTCATACACTTTTGAACCTATTTGGACTAACCTATTAACTCAGTGCACCCAGTTGCCAGTTTCTGTTTTCTGCTGTTTTTGTATTTCAGGTTTTCCGGCCATTAAAAGTGCTCCAAATATTCCGGGAAAATTATATAAAAATCAGCGCAAAAGAAGCTTCTGGAATCACCAAAAGAGGGAAGGGGGGCCACGACCAGGCAGCCAGGACGGCAGGTGGCGCGGCCCCACCCTGGGCCGCGCAGGCACCCTCCTGACTGCCTCGTGGGTCCCCTCGACGCCCCCTTCGCCTATATTTACCCCTCGGGGTGGAAACCCCTAGGGGACTCCTTTTTCGCGATCTCGCCTCTGTTCCTCCGCCGCCGCCGCCGTTTCTAGATCGGGGCTGCCTGGAGAAGCTGCTCCGGCACCCTGCCGGGAGAAGCTACCCCCTCCGGGAGACCCTCCATAGCCATGGACGCCTACCGTATGTACCATGAGTAGTTTCCCTTGGACCATGGGTCCGTGACCAGTAGCTATGTGATCTATCTCTCCCCCTTTTGTGCTTCCACTTTCGAGTCCTCGTGAGCTGCCTCACATGATCGAGGCATCTATGTAATTTCTTCTGTTGCTATGCTGAGTTTGTTGGGATCTGATGGATTATGAGACTATGTTCAGATTGTGATGAGTAATATATTTGGTTCTTCTCTTTTATATTTTGTTCTTGAGTAAATTCTTGCATGTTCTCCATTGCGATATTTGCTTTGGCCAAGTATTTTATTTGCAACTCCAAGAGAGAGCGTTATGCTCGATTCTGGGTTCAGCCCCTTGATGTCTAGCTTGAGTGACAGAAACATGAGACTAGGGGATGTGTTGTTGCCACCAGGGATAAAACAACGGTGCTTGTACCTGCGGGTGCAAGGATTGTTTACTTTACGCATAGTTCTTTTAATGCAAGGATTGTTCTATCTCTTTGTAGTAGTAACTTGCAATAGTTTTGAGGTATTGACTAGAATAACGTTTGAACTTATGGTGTCAAGATCTCTTGCCTATTAGTGATAGATGTCGTATTTTGGGCAATCCGTGTGTTTTTCGAAAACCAAAAAAAATCCTGTTGAGAAATCTAGCTACTAGATGGATCACTAACCTCTGGAGGGTTCGAATATTAGAGTACACTCACGTAACATGAGTCGAGGATGCGCAAGGATAACCAAACCCCCATACACTCCTCCTCGGGGTACCTGTCTCTTTGTGAACCTCCTGATTAGATTGAGAGTTACCGATAATAAATGCATGAGTTCTTCAGACTAATGTGAGTATTCGAAAGTTGACACTTCCACCCACCTATACTTTTTCTAGCCTCTTTGGTACCGTGCATTCCCCTTTCTCACCTCGAGAGTTGGCGCATACTTCGCCGGTGCATCCAAACCCTTGGCACGATACACTCTGTCATCATAAACCTCCTTATATCTTTCCTCAAAACATCCACCATACCTACCTACAAGGCATTTCCATAGCCTTTCCGAGATACATTGCCATGCAACATCCACCTTCTCATGACTTGATCTTCATGTCATACATGCTACTTGCTTGATCGATGAGCCGCATGCTAGTTGGGCCTTGCCCTAATCATTGCTACATGACGCGCTAGTATCATTGCATATCCTGCTATCCTGGCAGAAGCATACATTTTCATCATGATAGTTACATTTTCTTTATGTGAGTACCTTTGTAAAGTGTGAAAGATCTCCTATATTCTTGTAAAATATAGATTATTGCCCCTAAAGTGAGGAAAAGATCCCAAAGAGGACAAAATCAAAAGATCCCAAAGAGGACAAATGAGAGCTAAATAGAAAGAGCCATTGAGGCCACCAAAAAAAATAAAAAAGAGAGAAAAAGAGAAAAATAAAAAGAGAGAAGGGGGCATACTACTATTCCTTTTGAGAGATCCACACTAGTAATTCATCTCCTATCCCTTGTACTCCATAGAGATCATCATCATGCATATAGCTATGTGGGGACCCTTCACACTATAGAACTTGGCTTGTATATTCCAATGATGAGCCTCCTCAAACGAGCTCTAGGTCTTCTTGAGCACGCAAGTTAGATGCACCCCCACTAGTTCCCTTGGAGAGCTTTTAGCTCACATGTGCATCCGTTGTATGGCAATCCCTACTCCTCACATCATATCTATCATATGGTCTTCTCTCGCCTATGATTGCCCTCATTGATGTGAGCCTTCCACACCTTTTTGTCTTCCTCCTCCACCTTCTTTCTGTTTCGCCTTTTAGGTGTCAACTTTCTTGCTCACGCTCATCCATTGCATGAGTGCTCAAAATATCGAAAGGGAGTGGATCAGCTTGACTTGTACCTGGCTAGTGGTCTGGGGACGAGTCCACATAAGAATCCAAAGGAGACCAAGTGTGAAACTTTAGTAGATAGTTGTTCTCAACAACCTTATTATTTTTTCTCTCGTATTTCCCTATCCCTTGCTTGCACGCAAACACCATCTGGACACATTCGAGTCACGGATAGCGAGAGCTCTTGCACCTTTTGTTCTTTTGTTTCTTGTGTCAATGCTAATATAGACTCTTGCTTGTTAAGACTTGAATTGAATTGCATGCTTTGATTGCTTTACTTAAAAGTCCTTTTATGGTTGTGTGGCATGTCACCACATAAATTATGCTTGTTATCATTTACCTACTCGAGGCCGAGCAAGAATTAAGCTTGGGGATGTTGATACGTCCCAAACGTATCTATAATTTCTGCTTGTTCCATGCATGTTTTGTGTGACTTTTCCATGTTTTGCTTGAACTTTCATACAATTTTGAACCTATTTGGACTAACCTATTAACTCAGTGCACCCAGTTGCCAGTTTCTGTTTTCGTCTGCTTTTGTATTTCAGGTTTTCCGGCCATCAAAAGTGCTCCAAAAATTCCGGGAAAAATATATAAAAAATCAGCGCAACAGAAGCTTCCGGAATCACCAAAAGAGGGAACGGGGCCACCACCAGGCATCCAGGAGGGCAGGTGGCGCGGCCCCACCCTGGGCCGTGCCAGGCACCCTCCTGACTGCCTCGTGGGTCCCCTCGACGCCCCCTTCGCCTATATTTACCCTTCAGGGTGGAAACCCCTAGGGGACTCCTTTTTCGCGATCTCGCCTCTGTTTCGCCGCCACCGCCGTTTCTAGATCGGGGCTGCCTGGAGAAGCTGCTCCAGCACCCTGCCGGGAGAAGCTACCCCCTCCGGGAGACCCTCCATAGCCATGGATGCCTCCCGTATGTACCGTGAGTAGTCTCCTTTGGACTATGGGTCTGTGACCAGTAGCTATGTGATCTATCTCTCCCCCTTTTGTGCTTCCACTTTCGAGTCCTAGTGAGCTGCCTCACATGATCGAGGCATCTATGTAATTTCTGCTGTTGCTATGCTGAGTTTGTTGGGATCTGATGGATTATGAGACTATGTTCAGATTGTGATGAGTAATATATTTGGTTCTTCTCTTTTATATTTTGTTCTTGAGTAAATTCTTTCATGTTCTCCGTTGCGGTATTTGCTTTGGCCAAGTATTTTATTTGCAACTCCAAGAGAGAGCGTTATGCTCGATTGTGGGTTCAACCCCTTGATGTCTAGCTTGAGTGACAGAAACATGAGACTAGGGGATGTGCTGTTGCCACCAGGGATAAAACAACGGTGCTTGTACCTGAGGGTGCAAGGATTGTTTACTTTACACATAGTTCTTTTAATGTAGTTGTCTGTTGCTTTGATTGGGTGGAATTCGCAACTTAATACCAGCGAGATGTTTTGGATAGATATCTCAAGGTGGATGATTCGTAGTAGATGCAGATGGATTTCGGTCTACTTACTTTGGTGTACTGCCCATTGCTTTTGAGCCCTTCCTTTCTTTGCAGCATAGTTAGAATTGCGGTGCCTTCATAATCCTGTTAATTGCCCAACTGTGATTTGTTTACCTCGCTAGTACTTTTATCGTCTTTTGGGAGAGAGACATCACTAGTGAAAATCACGGGACCCCGGTCCAGCTTCATATCACTGTTTACACCCTTATTACTTTCAGTCTTTACTTTCAGTTGCCACTATTATTATCTCTTGCGTTGATCCTTTGTTAACAGCAAGGCTGGAGGAATTGACAACTCATCTGTACTCGTTGGGAGCAAAGTTATTTGTATCTGTGTGCAGGTCCAGGTGAAGCTAGCAATGTCGGCGCCATTGTTCACTTTACCACCTTCTTGTATCTTCGGAGTCCTACGGGAGACAAACCTTGGTATCTTTGCCAAGGGAAAACTTGCCGCTGCACTATATCTCACTTTGCACTTGGGGTAACCAACGAGGCTTGAAGAGTATTAACACTCTCTTGACATCAGCGTATTCCCTAGTTGCACTGACCTTGTTAGCATTTATTGCGTCAATACGGGTGCCATTGCTAACGCAAGGGAGCCGAGGACTCACTCTACAGCCAAGCATATTCTCCGGCGTTTCCATGTGACGCGGGACTACATCAAGGATGGTCATACTAGGATTTGCAAAGTACATACGGATCTGAATCCGTCAGACCCAATGACTAAACCTCTTCCACAAGCCAAGTTTGAACAACACCGAGAGACTATTGGTGTTAGATACATACCTGATGTAAACTAGTGTAATTTGTGCAAGTGGGAGACTGTTGGATATGTGCCCTAGAGGCAAATTAATAAAGATATTTTTCACATATCTATTTGTTCATAATACGTTATATATTGTGCTAGAACTGTATTAAGCGGAAACATTAATACATGTGTGATATATAACAACCTGGTCCCTAGTTAAACTCAGGCATACTAGCTCATTGGGAAATTGATGATCAAGGTTTCCTGATCATGAGAACATAATAGTCTATTGACAATGAGGTCATATCATTGGGAGAATGATGTGATGGACACACACCCACCTTAAGCATTGTAGTGTGATCAAGTCACATAAGTTCAGCATTGCGATGACTTAATAATATAGTGACTGAATCCTTAGACCGTGATGATCATACATAATTGCTATCTATTAGGATGCTTTGAGTGCATTAACCGTTACACTGAAACATGGTAACTGAAAAGGTGTATCCTGGGTATTCTGAAGTAGATATGTTGAGGAGTATGAAATAGATCAGAGCGGGATTTGTCAATACGAGTGACGGATAGGTACTCTCGGCCCACTCGATGGTGTTGCATCAATAGCTTGCAAGCAAATGACTAGGTCACAAGAGATGTAATATTCACAGACGAGTAAACATGTTATGTCGGAGACAAGGAAGAACTAGGTATTGGATACCGACGATCACACCTCGGACAAACATAGTACCGAAGCACAAAGGGATCAAGTCATATTGTTAACGGTTCAACAGCGATGAAGTTTATTCGATGGAAGCGTAGGGGCACATCAAGGATTGTAACCAGATCCCACATGATGGTCATTGGTCAAAGAGTTTCTCGATCATGTCGACTGTTTCCCGGACCGTAGGGTGTCACACTTAAGGGAAATCGATGCATTAAGGATTGATTCGGGATCATCGGTGAAAAGAGAGAAAACACCGGAAATGTACTGGGAGGTGCCGGAAGCTGTTCCAGATATTTTGAAAGGTTCAAAATAATATATATTAATGTTTAAATATGTTTTATTATTTAATTGACAGAATTAAATATTAAAAATGATTTAAATAATTAATTAAAAAGTTGAAAAGGTATTTGGGCCTTAAAAGGACCTTGAGGGGAAGGGGGAGCCTCCCCCTTGGGCTTGGCGCCAAGGGAGGGGCCCATCCCCCCTCCTAGCCTCACCACTCCCCCCCCTTGGGGGTTTAGTCCCACATGGGGGAAGGGGAGGGGGTGGAGCCCCTCCTTTGCCTATATAAGGAAGGGTGGGGGTGCCTTTTTCAACATAACATTGAGTTTCTCTCTCTGTCTTTCTCCGACCTAGAGCGGACTCCCCTGGTTTGGACTTTGCACCTGGTTGGGGGTTTCACCATCATCCGGACGCCGTCGCGCTGCCGGAATCGGGATTCGGATCAATCTTCTTTCCCTTACTCTTCTGGTTCGGAGCCCGGAGGGACGTCGGTTGCACCGTACGTGTGTAATCCCACGAGGCACTACACGTGTTGTGCTACTTCATCGTCGGAGGTTCTTCAACAAGACAGGGAGGTCGTAGGATCAGAGTCTACGCCAACCACGTTCGAGGAAAGTTTCCCTCTTTCGGTCTTCAAAGGTATGAACACCGATTCCTTCCGTTACATACATCATCATAACATAGATCTTGGGTTCGGGACTCGTAGGTAGGAAAATTTTTGTTTTTTGCGCCGATCCCCAACACTCGCTTCCTCCAGATCCCATCGGCCTTCGTCCGCCACTGACCGCGCCCGCCGGCCACTGCCCGCGCCCGCCGGCCACTTCCCGCCGGCCGCCTCCAGCGCGACGACCACGACCTTTGCAAGCCCTCTGTGCATCCCACCGAGCTCCCCTTGAGGCCATGACGCGAGCCAGGCCTCCCACGCGAGCTTCCCCTTGTCTGACTTCTACTCTTCCCACCACCGGCACTCGAGCAGTGAGGGGTGGAGGATGAGCTGGCCGTGGGAGCACTGGGAGAGGAGGAGGACGGCCCCCGAAACTGAACCCTCCATCCAGTACATCCCCTTCGGTCACCGGCAAGCCTCCACCAAGTCCATCATCTTCAATCACCGGCAAGAACCGTGCAAGTCCATCCACGTCCATGAACGGCAAGAACTCAGAGGTTGGGTGAGAATCCGTCAAATCTTGCACTAGTCCACTACCTAGGTTGTGTGTAGCCGTGTAGGAACATATGCAGTCACATAGTTATTAATGCATAGTTGTTATTTTCACATTTACAGTGGCATCATGTCAACAGAAAGTGGTGGCAAGAACAATGATGTAGTTGCATATTCAGGGACTGGAAGTGCGCCTCAAGATGATCACATGGAAGATGATGCTGACTTCGACGAGTCCGTTGATTATCATGAGTTTGCAGAGGAGACATAAGTTGTTCTTATTTATGATGAAGAGGAAGTTGGGGTTGCAGGGAACAAAGCAGTAGAAGATGGGGCTGAAGAGGAGGAAGAAATTGAGGAAGTTCCTTCTAAAAGAAAACTTACCTCGACTATGTGGGATGAGTTCAAGAGAGTTAAGGTTGCGGGAGAGTGGAAGGCGAAGTGTATTCATTGCAATAAGCCACTTGGAGGCGACCCAAAGAATGGGACCAAGCATCTTCGTTACCACTTAGGTATTTGTGTTTTGAAAAAGATCAAGAGCAATGGTAAAACCCTTAGTCAACCATCTTTGAGATTTAGTTCTGCTAGCCAAGGAAAAGCAGCCGTAGAGAACTACACATTCGATCAAGATCTTTCTAGAAGGGAGCTAGCATCCATGATTGTGGTGCATGAGTATCCCTTATCTATAGTCGACCATGCAGGTTTTCAAAGATTTGTTAGTGCTCTTCAACCGTTATTTAAAATGGCGACAAGAAACACTATTAGGTAGATTTTTTTATTCTTTTTTGATATGAATTGCCATATTGATAACCTTCTTCAATATGTGACTACTAACTAGTGTCTATTTCATTTGTAGAAAGGATATTCTAGATGCATACAAAGCTGAAAGGTAGAAGGCTATTGAGTATATGGCTAGAAATAAATCTAGAGTAGCCATTACTACTGATATGTGGACAGCCGACAACCAAAAAAGGGTTATATGGCAATCACAACCCATTTCGTTGATGATTCTTGGAAGCTTAGGAGTGTGTAAGGCCCGATATGCTGTACTGTTCCAGATCTAGATGTTTCCATCCAGATCCGGGGACGAAGCACATATCGGTCCCACCGCGACATATGACAAAGTCATATGCCCCGGATTTCCAACATGATATCACAACATTACAGATACATGATACAACATCTCATACAATCGGCATGCAACTGCCTTAAATATAATACAACACCGGAAGATACATGTCTGAGTACAAACTACAAGCATATGCCTAGTGGCAAAGAGAAAACATCGATCCCCATAACCGCAAGGGTCCAGGCCCTCCGCCGGGATCCGCCTAACTAGTCGTCGTCGAGTCTCCACGTGAAACGTCGATCACCACACCTGTTGTCGATCAAGAACCCTGAAAAGAGTTTGGGGGTAGTATCATGAGTACAGAGGTACTCAGCATCCAACTGTAGTGGCCATCTGACCCAGCAAGGACTTCATCACTCGTCATTCTAGGACAACTAGTAGTTTACGGTAAGGAAGGGGTAAGTGGTGAGGTTGCTGCCGCACTAGCATTTATGAAGTGGCTAACGATCTAGAGAGTAAGATAAGAAGCCAAGCATTCGATGAGGAATCGCCTCCAACAAGTCTTGCTATCAACTACAACGCAAACATAACACCTATCCTATCCTTGTCCTCCTCTTCGCATCCCGACGAAGAAGAAGCAGTCAAGGCACACACACATTGATCAAATTATATTAAGATTATCTCAGCTGTTGTTGTCTATGAACAAGGAGTAGGTCTCAAGTCGTCCATAACCGTGGACACGGCTTCTCGAAAAGATTTAACCCTGCAGGGGTGTACCAACTGCCCATTACAAGGCTCCGCACGCTCGCCCATCTCTCTCAGTTGCTACCAATCACAGGCAACCATTTTATGATTTAGTTCCAAGAGATCCGAAACGACAGGTCCCTGTAACTAACAACGAACAAATCCGGGTGGCCCCCGGTGAGTCGACACCCAACTCAAAAGACGGCCGCGCTCTCGAATCGGCCTCTACCGTCTGGATGAGGTCGGGTTAGTTGCCCAAACAGATGTGGACAACCCCCTAGCTCCCTGGGGTGGACCAACAAGAGAAACCATGTCTCCGCTGGCCCGGGTTGTTTGAAAACTACTGGCGTACGACCAGCACACACACGGTTTCAAAAGGTAAAATCAGCTTGGGCCACCACTAGAAATGCTTGAAGCTATATAGGTAAGAAAAGGTGACCCCATAAAATCCCACACGCGGTTAGGCACGCTCAGTCTTAAAACCAATACCCGGAACTCGGATCCTAGGTTACTCGAATGGAACAAAGCGTCGGGGCGGGATAGCCTAGACCTTCCATCCTTCGTCGAGAATAGTCAACATTTATAATAATCATATCATCAACAACAATATAATAATGTGATATCCCAACCCAAGGAGTAACAGGGTAACATCATAGAATCCTAAGCATGCATACTAAGCAGGGGCTGAGCAACGAGCAATAGTAACATAGCAGTACATGGTTTGCTGGGAGGGGACATGGCTGTATCGGTTTGAAAGAGGTTGTAAACATGTGGTAGGATCAAACATCGAGCCTAACCTAGACTAGCATGCATACCGCTGGTTGAAATAGAATGGATCATAAGTAATGTATAGTCCTTGCCTGTTGATAAGTCGGGTTCTGAAGGTGTAGTTGATCGCAAGCTCGCATCGTCTCCGAGAGGTACCCGCGGAAGCACACAAGAGGGTAAACACTGGAAAGCAATCAACGAGCAAGCATCTATTACTACGAGGCAAACACGAGCAAGCATCAACACGAAGCAACACGAGACATCGCACCTACCGTCGAGAGGGGTTACTAACAATTTAAGTGGAGTACTCGTCACACACGATGATACCGCACGTTTTCGGTGGTTCAAGTTGTTTAGCAACAGGTGATCAACAAAGGTTGTTAACATGGCAACTCAAGCAAGCATGGCATAGCACGCAAACATGGCAAAAGGTTAAGCTTAAATAAACTATCTATACTAGTCATTTTAAGTGGGGGTGAAACCTACACATTGGAACTATTGCGGACCCCACGATATTTATTGCATTTAGTACTGTTTTTCCCCTAAACATATTTTATATTTGTTATTATCAAGCAACAGCAGCAAAAACACAATCTACATGCAATTCTAGTGAAGTTACATATAAGAAACATTTTAAACAGAGCAACGGTTAAAAAGTTATTGCAATTGCAGTTTACAGTGGAAAGCTGTGTAATTAGCAGTCAAACAACATGTAAACAAAGTCAAACATGGCAACAAACAACATTTTAATAATATACGCGCAAAACGGAGCAACTTTCATGTAGAAAGCGTCTCCATCGGAGCTACCGGTGAAAAGTTATAAGCATCGCAAAACAACAACACAATCTGCCAAAATTAATAAAAAAAACTAGCAGAAAAAAAACTAAACGGGCCGAAACTAGTGCTATTGGGCCCAACAGAAAAAAAACCAGAACTAATAAAAAAATAAAAAATGAAATAAAAAGGGGGGGCAGCCTCACCTAGCTGGGCCTGGCCCAGGTCGGCGGGCTGGGAGGGGCTGGCGGCCTGGCTCGGGTGGCCAGCTGGGCCCTCTGGCGCGCTGGGCCGTGGGGCGCAGTGGGCGCGCCGGCCCACCACGGGCGGCTGTGGCGGCTGGATCGGACGGGGCAGCTCGTCCTCGTCCCGTCGGCTGGACGCAGCGACGGCGGCTGCCCCGGCGGCTCTCCGACGAAGAGCAGCAGGCGAGGCGGGCCGGGACTGCAGGGGGTCGAGGGGCCGCGTATCCGGCCGTTGAAGGTCGCCGGCGAGGTCCCAAGGCGCGGAGCGGGAGGTCCCGAGCTCCATGGCCGAGCTCCATTGCGCTGCAGCTACGGGAAGAAGAAGAGAAGGGATTAAGGAGAGAGAGGAGAGAAGAAGAGAGGGAGAGGGAAGGAGGAGGAGAGGGCACGGCGGCCGTGACCTGGGGGGGGGCTCGCCGTCGTTGGCGCGGTGGCTCGGCTCGCCGGCCGGAGCAGGGGGCGGCGCGGGCGCGCCCGCGGGCTGGAGGTAGGAGAGAGTAGGCGGTTGGTGGGAAGCCAGGCGCATCTGGGCCGTTGGATCGCCAGATCTGACGGTCCAGATCGCCTAGGGCTAGGGTTTGAGCGAAAATGGGGATAAAACTGCGAAAATGGGGTGTTTTTGTGCCAGATCTGGGGCTGGTGGCTGCCTAGGTGCTTAGGGGAAACCCTAAGTGGGGTGGTGGTCTTTTTATAGCCCAGGTGGCTGGCAGTTTGCAAAAACATCCCCGGTTTTTCTCTCGCGCGCGCGGTGCTCACGTTTCTGACCGCCGGGGGTCCGCAGTACCTCCGATTCGGGTAAAACTTCGAACTGCGCGATCAGTGCGTCGAGCCTGAGGAATTTACCTCGCACTGGAACCGTTCCGAGAACACTTTCCAGCGCGCTATAAAAATATCCCGTTTAATTATTAAACGGGGTTTTCGTTCCGTTGGCGCTGGCTGGACTTGTGTCGGTTGCGACGGTGCTCGGGTGAAACCCGGTGTCGCACAGGTCGTGTGCCATGGTGGGAAGGGGTCGGTCTCCGTCCGATACGAGATAAGAGGGGAAAAATAATCGCCGATCGATAAATAGGGGATGCAAACACCGCAAACAAATCAGACAATCAAACAATTCACACCGAAAACAAAAATTTTAGTTTTGTGAAATCTGGGCTGTTACAGAGTGTTATCATGAAGTATATGAACTTGTACTGCTGTTTTGTTAGTATAGCATGTGCTCTTGTTAAAATATGATGTTGTCTTATGAACATGTGCTGCTATTTTGTTAGTATAGCATGTGTTCTTTTCAATATATGATGTTGTCTTATGTTGTACATGTTGTTGTTAGTATTGATCATGTTCTAAAGTATACTTGCTGGTTATGTAGGTTTATTTATGTGCCAACTCCTCACACAGCAGGAGTTATAGCTGAAGAACTTCATGAAACTTTGATATCTTGGAATCTTGATGAGAAGCTATCAGCTGTGACGGTCGACAATTGCACCACTAATGACAAGATGGTTGAATTGTGAGTGACCAAGATTGGAAAAAACTAAGCTCATGCTCAAAGGTACTTTGCTTCACATGCGTTGTTGTGCACATATATTGAATCTGATTTTCAAAGATGGCTTAGATGTTATGAAACCAGCCATAGAAAAGATTAGAGATAGTGTTGCCTATTGGACTGCTACACCAAATAGAGTAGAGAAGTTTGATGAAATATCAAAGTATCAAAAGGTCAAAATTACTAGAAGGCTAATACTTGATTGCAAAACTATCTGGAATTCAACTTTCACAATGCTTAGTGTGGCTCTCCCATATAGATCTGTTTTTGTGAGATTAAACATGGTTGACAGACAATATGAGAGTCTCCCTAGTGAGGAAGAATGGGATTTTGCCATGCATTTAGTAGAGAGGTTGCGGTTGTTCTTTGACATCACCGAACTGTTTTCTGGAATCAATTATGTAACAGCCAACATATATTTTCCAAAGATTTGTGAGCTCAAAATGAACATGAGGCAATGGTCAACATGTGGCAATGATGTGATAGAAGCCATGTCAGCTAGCATGAAAGAGAAGTTTAATAAATATTGGACTGATATTCAAAGTCTAATGGGGATGGCTACAATTCTAGATCCTCGCTACAAAAATGAAATGTTGCTTGTTTGCTTTGCAATGTTGCATGGTGTCAACCCTTCTTCCCCGGAATATGAGGGGTATGTGGAAAATTTAGTTACCAAATTATGCCAATTGTTAGAGGAATACAATGTTGAGAAGGATGATGATGAATCAGCCCCTACTTCCTCTCTTTCTTGAATGCAAGCCCCAGCCCTTATGTCACTCTTCCATGACCGCGTTGCTAAAAAAAGACCAGCAATCTTTAGGATGAAATCTGAGTTATACCGCCACTTGGAAGATGAGCTAGTTCCACTTACAAAAGAACATTTTAATGTCTTGGATTGGTGGAAAGTGGCTGGAGCACGCTATCCTACTTTGCGGATGCTAGCCCGTGACATATTTGCAATTCCGGTCAGCACCGTTGCTTCAGAATCAGCATTCAGCACAAGTGGTAGAGTTCTAAGTGATCATCGTTGTAGTCTTACTCCAGAAATGTTAGAGGCTCTTATGTTCTCAGAAGATTGGATAAGGAACAAATATAAAGGTGTGTGTGTGTTTTAATTTATTCATGATCATATTGCTGCCATGTTTCTTTACATGTCCGCTTATACTACATTGTGCTCTTGTAGATGGAAACAATGGCAACTCAATAAGCTTCTGGACTTGTCTCCAAGATAATCAAGAGGTGCAGTAAATCCTCATTGCTATTACTACTCATGTGCATAGTTTCAAAGTTTTAAATTATGTGTGTGATCTCATATCTTGTTCTTATGTAGGTTTTGCCCCCACCAGATCTGGAAAGTTGTTCTTGATTCTTCATGAAGAAGCGAGATGTGGAAGCTCCACCTGCCATGTTCAAGTTCAAGCATTGATGGCATGCTATTCTTCTTTTAGTTGCAAAGACATTTGCTTAAATTTGTGTGTAAACTTTTAATTGTGATGTCCTTAAGTTTGTGAGCTGTGAGATACTTGTATGACTTAAGTGCTGCTGGTTTATTTGTTGAGATGATGTGTTGAACAGCTGAAGTGCTTCTGTTTGTTATGTTGTAAAGATTTCCTGAAATGTTGTTATTTAGCTGAAGTGTTGCTGTTTAGTTGAAATGCTGCTGTTTGATGTGCTGAACACTTGAAGTGCTGCTGTTTATTATGTTGAAATGATTTGCTGAAGTGTTGCTGTTTAGTTCAAATGCTGCTATCCAGTTCAAAAGCTGCTGTTTGTTGTGCTGAAGTGCGGCTGTTTGTTGTGCTGAAGTGCTGCTGTTTGTTGTGCTGAAGTGCTGCTATTTGTTGTGCTGAAATGTTGATGTCTGTTGTGCTGAAGTGCTGCTGTTTTTTGGGTAAAATGAGGTTTGTTTTTGTTGAAATGATGTACATTACTTTCCCCATGGGGTTCCCGGTGGGGAAGTTAACCCGATGGGGACAGGGATGGGAAAATTTATTTCCCCGTGAGCGGGGATGGGGATGGGGATGAAACTGAAATGGTGTCACGGGCACGGGGATGGGAAGGCAATACACTGCTGGGTAATCCCCATTGCCAGCCTGAGTCAAAGAGCACCGGAACAAAGCATTAACATTCTATGAACACATGTGATCCTCAAATTATAGCCCATCCCCTTTGGTGACCGAAGCTGTCACCATTAGGATCGCCGGTTCCGGACTATAATAGGTGAATACAACCGTAGATAAGATCTAGAACAACAATTATAATCATGCAACCATAGCGGGATCAGATCTGAAATCATGCTACTCGTGCACTAGTAACAAGCATTAGGAACAACAAAATTGCAGCAACAATAATTCATAAACCTCTTAGGACTGAACAAGGTAACAACTCATCGGATCCCAACAAACACAACACTAATTACATCATATGGATCTCAATCATGTGGGGAAGCTCATGAGAACTTTGTATTGGAGATCAAGGGGGAGAAGATACCACATAGCTACTACCAAGAACCCGTAGTCCAAGGAGGAACTACTCACGACCCATCATGGGGTGAAGAAGAGTTGATGAAGATGACCCCGGGGGCCAAGGCCCTCTCCGGCAGGGTGCCGGAGAAGGATCTTGGTGGCCCCCGAAGCTAGGTTTCGATGGCGGCGGAGATCGGGATCGCTTCTGGAAAAGACGTCTGGATATCTCGGGTTTTTGCGTCACGGGAAAATATATAGGCCAAGGGGGAGTCCAAGGCGGTGCCCAGGTCACCCGGGTGGCCACCCCACGCGGGTGGGCCCTGGCCGCACCGGGAGGGCGCCTGGGGGCCTAGGGCCACCTCCTGACTCCGTCCTCCGGCTGGAGGACTCTTCCGATGTAAAAAAAATTTGGTAATTTTTTGGGAATTTTCTGAGCAACTTCATTTTTGACTTTTTCTGCATTGCAAAGACAAAACAGACAGAAACTGGCACTGGGCTCTATATTAGTAGGTTATTCCAATAAATGATTCAAAAGCATGGAAAAAAGATGTAGCAATGACACAAAAAGGGCATGAAACGAGCAAAAAATATAGATACGTTTGAGACGTATCAAGGACGAGCAGGAATTAAGCTTGGGGATGCTGATACGTCTCAAACGTATCTATAATTTTTGCTGGTTCCATGCCCTTATTGTGTCATTGCTACATCTTTTTGCCATGATTTTGAATCATTTATTGGACTAACCTACTAATATAGAGCCCAATGCCAGTTCCTGCCTGTTTTGTCTTTGCAATGCAGAAAAAGTCCAAAAATGAAGTTGCTCAAAAATTCCTAAAAAAATATTTACACCGGAAGATTCCTCCAGCCGGAGGACGGAGTCAGGAGGTGGCTCCAGGCGCCCATCCGGCGCGGCCAGGGAGGACCCGCGCCAGGTGGCTGCTTGGGTGACCTGGGCACTGCCTCAGACTCCCCCTTGGCCTATATATTCACCCGTGACGCAAAAAAACCGAGATATCCAACTCTGTTTCCAGAAGCGCTCCCGATCTCCGCCGCCATCGAAACCTAGCTTCGGGGGTCACCAGGATCCTGCTCCGGCGCCCTTCCGGAGAGAGCCTTGGCCCCCGGGGCCATCTTCATCAACTCTTTTTCACCCCATGATGGATCGTGAGTAGTTCCTCCTTGGACTATGGGTTCTTGGCAGTAGCTTGTTGGTATCCTCTCCCCCTTGATCTTCAATACAAAGTTCTCATGAGCTTCCCTACATGATTGAGATCGATATGATGTAACTGGTGTTGTGTTTGTTGGCATCCGATGAGTTGTTACCTTGTTCAGTCCTAAGAGGTTTATGAATTATTGGTGCTACAATTTTTTTGTTCTTAATGCTTGTTACTAGTGCACGAGTAGCATGATTTCAGATCTGAGCACGTTATGGTTGCATGATTATAATTGTTGTTCTAGATCTTATCTATGGTTGTATGCACCTGTTATAGTCCGGAACCGGCGATCCCAATGGTGATAGCTTGGGACACCAAAGGGGATGGGCTATAATTTTAGGATCACATGTGTTCATTGAGTTTTAATGCTTTATTCCGGTGCTCTTTGACAGGAGCACCTTAATCTCCGTAAGCTCCTTTTGGCCTCATTTGTAGCAGGACGGTAGGACAAAAGATGTTGTGCAAGTTCTTATTGCAAGCACGTACAACTACATACGGAACACATGCCTACATTTGGTTCTTAGACTAGGATTGCTCTAGTTTTATTATTTGGCTAGAGTTAGTGCATTTTTGTCAATTTCCCAACTATAATTTGTTCACCCAACACCTATGCTTTGCTTGGAGAGTTACCACTAGTGAAACCTTGAAACCCGGTCCATCTTTCATCTTCATTGCCTTTGTTTTTACTATTGCTCTCATCACTGCTACTACCTTGTTACTAATTTGTGGTGTTGGTGATTGGGGAAGTCCTAAAGGCTACACCCATCAACAGACCGTTGGTACTAAATATCTAGTCTAGTGCTTTTTCAGGTGTGGTTGAATTGACAACTCAACTGCTAAGGCTTATACGTATTCTTGGGCTCCACTTGTGTCGAATCAATAAATTAGGGTTATACCTACCCGCGAAGACTGTTGCGATCCCCGACACTTGTGGGTTATCACTCATGTGTTGGACGATTTGGAATGAAAGGAACATGTTTTCCGCCACAAAAGCACTCCCACTACTGTGCTCCTAAACACCATCAAATAAGATGCAAGACTTTGAATCACTGCGGGCGTAAATAAATTGGGAAACATTGTAACGGGAGAGTAGACTACATGTAATTTGCTGGTTGTACCATACCTCTATTCCTTCTTAATTAATACTCCCTCTGTTCCTTGATATAAGGTGTATAGTTTTCTTTAAAAAGTCAAACTTTTTTAACTTTGACCAAATTTATAGCAAAAAATATCAACATCTATGATATTTAATAAATACAATATGAAAATATGTTTCAAGATGAATCTAATGATACCAGTTTGGTATAATTTACATTAATATATTTATCTACAAATCTGGTCAAAGTTAACTAGGTTTGAATTTTTGAAGGAAACTATACAACTTATAAATAGGAATGGAGGAAGTATAAAAGGCAAATCTTTTGCCTCCGTTTTTCAAAATAAAATAAAAAATAACAACCATACTTCTCAATAGCAGTTACTTGTCTTGTATATATATATCATAAAGTACCAACTATTTATCTTGTCAATCAATCAGAAGAGTATTAGTTAAGGACTATAAGATCAAAGAAAGGCAGCTACACCATATGTCCATTAGTTCGGGTAATTCTCCCTCCAGGCAACTCATCTCAGGTAACCAGCGGAAGAACCAGTTGCACAACCACACGCAACCTTGCCAACATAGGAAACGTTAGAAGAACCATCCAATAGAACATCCAAACTAACGAAATCAGACCTATCAATAAGGTAATGACATAATCAATCCAGACCAAACAAAAAGAAAGCAGATCGCCGCGTTTTGATCCCAAAAACACTAATGTGGCCGCCAAAGATCTACCCAAATAAAATTAAAACACAAAACGACATCATATATACACATACGAGTTTACCAAATAATCGAATAAAAAAACTCAATGGAATATACCATAAGTATTTCCAAAGCATTCACAGTTCCGCAATGGAGAAGCAATCCACAAGCCCAGAATACCCGACGTGTGCAACCCAATAACGTGGATCGATAACCCCATAGATATATTGACGGCAAGCACACCGATAATGTGGATCGATAATCCGATATATTGACGGCAAGTAAGCAAGAAACCTTGCACGCATACTACAACAAAGCAATATCGACTCACAAAATCCATCCCCCAAATCAACAGCTGCCTATACAGACACATGAATTTGTACAACATGCCACACCCTCGATAGAGGACCCAAAAAATGACCTCGACCCCAAAAATCCAAAGCCAATCGAACACCCTCGGCACGGGTGTACGATCATAGTTGCTAATTTCCGGTCCATAAGGATATACCTCTTTTGACTGGTCGATCGATAAGCATGATATATCTTGAAAGGGTATGTGCCCTCATGTTTGGTTTTGGTAATTGATGACAAACTTTACTGACTAATGGTTTCCTTGAGTTATACTTGGAGGTTTGTCCATAGGCAACGCTTGCAGCTCATATGTTGGCATCAAGGTTGTAGGATGAAGATTACGTGTTGACCAAGGCGTTCTTCATGGAGCTATCCAAAAATTTGTTAATTTGATGTGTGCAAGTTCAAGAGGAGCATCACGAAGATATCATATGCTTGGAGCTTGCCGCCCATTTGCTGATAATGGTCTGGTGAAGATGTTCCTAAAAGAGGCTCACCCATAATGGAGTATGGGGGAGCAATCTACTAGTCTTCATCGAGCCGGCGGAATCAAGGACGATGTTCCAACTTGAGGCGGGCATGATCGTCATCTTCAAGCTCAAGTGGATTATCCGCAAGACAAAGGTTTGACATAGATAGGAGTATAGTTTACCGGTATCTTGGTGGTAGTTAGGAGACCGGGTTATAGGCTAGGCCGAATCTTTCGTGCAGAGATCAAACCTTTGCATCCTTGGCATCATCTTTATTGGTTCTTGTTTGGCTTTTCTCTTTGTGAGTTTTGGAGCTTGAGGTCTTCTTCATGACAAGCTCGTTTTTATCGAAAACGGATTTCGTATGCATCTTCTTTTATGCTTTTCGTTGTGGGAGATTTGTCGGTTCTTCTCGGTTAGAGGTTTCACACCTCTATTTGTTTGGCATTTCTCCCTGACCTCTTTTAAATATTTCCATCAAGCTTGAGTTTGCCTTAATCGGAGTTCATTTGCAGAAGTTGTGGCAGTTCAGGGTTTGCCTGTTTCATTTGGAGTCCACCTGTTTTGTGGCATGGGCTCCCTGGCTCTAGCAAGGCGGTAGTACCGCTCGGCATGCGGTAGTACCGCGCCACGGTAGTACCATGGTCTAGTACCGTACTCACTACCGTAAATCCTCTGGACTCTATGGTAGTGGGCACGACACTAGGCCTCAGAAGTACCATGGGGCGGTAGTACCGTGCCCGGTGCGGTAGTACCGCGCCACGGTAGTACCATGGGCGAGGACCGTACTCACTACCGTAAGTCCTCTGGACTCTGCGATAGTGGGCCCAGTACGGACCCTCGGTAGTACCGTGGGGCGGTAGTACCACTCCCGGTGATGTAGTACTGTGGTTGGTGGGTTGCCAACGGCTGGATTTGTGGGGGACTATAAAAGGGGGGGTTTTCTTCTTCCTTTGACCCCACCGGTTCTTTGCAAGTTCTTCCCCCCATTGTTGACCTCATTGAGCTTGCTATCTCCCTTTACCTCCTATGATTCTTGCTCCTTTTTGAGGGAAAATAGAGAGGAGATTTAGATCTACATTCTCCACTAAGCCATCTCTCCTCTAAGTGAGGGGAACCTTGTGGATCTAGATCTTGGAGTTCTTGGTGTTTTCCTTGTTCTTCCTCTCATATTCCTCCATAGCTTTTGTTGCTTTGGTGGGACTCGAGAGTGGGGAACTTGAGCACTTCGTGTGCTCTTGCCATTGCATTTTGTGCATCGGTTTGAGTCCTCTCCGAGGATTCATTGTAGTAAGTGAAGTTGAGAAGATTGCTACTCCTGAGTGCATTGACACTCTAGAGCTTGTACTCTTGAGTGCATTGGCACTCTAGAGCCTGTACCTTGTGGGTGCGTTGGCGCCTAGAGGCTTGTTGTTGCGGAGCTCAATCATTGTGGGTGTAATGCTTCGGGACGCTACGGGAGCCTCCAATTCGGTTGTGGAGATAGCCCCGAGCATTTTTACGGGTTCGGTGACCGCCCTCAAGGGTCCCCATTTTTACGGGTTCGGTGACCGCCCTCAAGTGTCCTATAGTGGAATCACGACATCTTGCATTGGTAAAAGCGTGAGGATAAATAGGGTGACCCTCGTTGGCTTCATGTGAGCATTGTGTTCCACACCCTCTCCAAACGGAGACGTACTTCTCGCAAGAGAGGGAACTTCGGTAACAAATCCTTGTCTCCATCGACTCCACTTGCGGTAATTTCTACCCTTACTTTGAGCAAGCTTATTACCTTGTTTATCTTGTGCTTCTTCATATTATTGTCGCATTGCTTGTCCCTTAGGTTGTTCATCTAGTCAACCTATTTACTTGTGCACCTACTTTGTGATAGTCATAGTGCTCTTGTTATATATCTTGCTATCACATATTTGTTTATCTTGCTTAGTATAAGTTGTTCGTGCACATAGTTAAGCCTATCTTATTTAGGTTTCTTGCTTGGCAAATTAAACATTAAGTTTTATTCCGCATTTGTTCAAGTCTAAACCGTAATTATTTTAACCGCCTATTCACCCCCCCCTCTATGCGACATCCATAGATATTTTTTCAAAGAGAGCAAATATTTTTAAGTGCGAACATTTTTTTTAATTTTACAAAATTTGACCGCAAAGAGTTTTAATTTTTTTGACTATGAACTTAAAAAAATGTACAAATCGTTTAGTTTTCATACGAAAAAACGAATGAAAGAAAAGGTAAATAAAACAAAACAAAACAAAACAAAGGAAAATAACAAATAGAAAATACAGTTCACACTTTCAGAAATAGTTTCTACTTATAAAAAACAATTATTTTAAAAAATAGACTATAAAAAGTTTATGTGTGAAATTTTTAACACATTTAAGTGCGCCAACATTTTATGCATTTTTAAAGTGTGAACTATTTGATAAATACTATCATGTTTTTTGTATTTTTGTTATATATGAACATTTTTAAAATATTATTTTTTGGTGTAAACATCTTATAAAAGTGATGCAAAAGAGGAAAATGTTTTTTATATATGAACTGTTTTTAAATATTGCGCTAATGGACTGGCTTGATGTGTTCTAATATTCACTCAGTCATTCCGATACATATTCAATTTAGATCGAGATTCATTATTTGAGGATGCAAAGGATAATCTTTTGATTTCTGGATTTAAATCACTGTACCACTCTAAATTTAGGGTTTAGAATAAGCTTTACATTTAAAAAAAGGATGTTTGATATGTTGGAACAAAGGTCTTTGAACCATGTTTATTGAGCTAGGGTGTGTGATATTTTCCCGTTGCAACGCACGGGCATTTGTGCTAGTTTCATATAATTTGGGAACGATATCTCTGGAATAATAAGGCGGATCAAGGACCCTGGTCTATGCTTAGAGCATCTCTAGCAGACCCCTTAAAAAAGTTCGAACCCGTAAAAATAAGGAGGTTACTGTTTCAATCGAAAAAATGGTCCCTAGTAGATACCTAAAATTCGTTCGACCCTTAAAATTTTCAAGGGGCATCTAGAATACATCTGCGAGGACTTCAAATGTATAGTTTGCAAGGCAATATACAATTCAACCCATAAACCGGTCAAACCTCGTTGAAGCAGACGTGCCATCGCCGAATTATTCGTCGTCGCACGTCGGAAGAGACTGCCGCACGCCGGAATTTTTCGCTGCCGATCCGCATTGTGGTCGGCTCGACCTCCACAGCCGAGGCAAGGCCGGCAACGGCCAAAGCCAAAGCAGGGAGGGGTGGTGCCGGAGAAGGGCGGGGGAGTGGGGCGCGCGACACTAGGAAGCGGGTCGGTACAGGGCATGATTGGCAATGGGGCATGGAGCGCAGGGCCGAGGCGCGGCAACGGGGCGCGGCGTGTCGACCGGGATGGGGCGGAGCTGGCGCGGGGTACAACAGGCAATGGGCACGATCGAATGTGTTGTCGGTCATGGACATGGATCAGGATATGTTTGCTCGGTTTCTTGGATACGGTTCGTTTTACGATGTGTGGTCTATTCGGTCCATTTTCGCACCGTAAAACAGGTTTAAAGGGTTTTATAAACTCGCTTATAAAACCCCATTTTAAGGGGTCTAGTATTCTTTTAAAGTTGCATACAAATATCTTAACCACTTGACAGTCAAATTAGGATCAAAATCGATCGATTTCATTGTACATATATAGTAGCAGACCGCTAATTATATGGCTTAATCATAGTTACAGAGGAGCATCTTTTATCGTGGCACATTTGCATTAGGAACTGAAAGCTTATAGCAGTGCCAAAGGTAGACACCGGTTTGGCACCTTGGTGTACACCTGCCAAACTACGTAGCCGCTGGGCGTCAAGCTGGCAATGGTTAACCGTTACCCGTGTCCCCACGGGTAATTAATCTATTAGGGGACGGGGATATGCCAGTTGTAATGTCCATGGGGAAGCTATCGGGTCAAATAAATTAACCAGCGGGTAAATGGGGATGGGGACGACATGTCATTACCCGATACCCGTATTTATTTACACCTCCCTAAAAGATACTGGCCCAAAAACCCTCCCTAGAAAATACCGGCCCAAAAAGCCCAACCTATCTAACCCTAATCGACCGGACCCCTCTCCTCTGTAGGGGAACGCAACAGAAAACAAAAATTTCCGCACCACGAACACGCCCAGGACCACTATGGAGACTGCATACAAGGTTTTGATCTGATCGTTACCGACTCGTAGCGCAGCGGAAGTAGAGTCGATGTAGATCGTCGGTGCAGATCCCCGCAGCTAGGATTTACAACCTCCCAACCGCGAGGATGTTCTCCCTCGTCTGCTCCTCGAACAGCGCTCCAGGAGGCGGTCGGACAGTCCCTCGGACGGTGTCACGGACAGCCCTTCGGGAGGCCCCTCGAAACTCGATCGGTAACTCGGACAGCCCTTCGGGAGGACCCTTGAAACTCGAACGATAATTTGGACAGCCCTTCGGGCAAAAGATCGAAACTACGACCTCTCTACAGGGTTGCACACATACGGTGTCAGCTATCCGACAGGGCTTCGCCGTCCAGAACTAGTTCCTGCCGGAACCTAGACAGCCTTTCGGCTCTACGAAACTATTTCGCTGGGAGGGAGAGAGAAAGCCAGATCATGCATGGCATTTGTATAGAACTCAAGGGAGAGCTTGGATCAGATTTGAGAGACCCCTCTCCACCCCTATTTATAGGGTGAGAGGCTATGGGGAAAAACCCAAAATGCCCTCCAAACTGCATCATTGCCTGCATCATCATGCAAGCTGCATCATCGCCTGCATCATCATGAATAGTGTATCCACTATTCATGAAGACATTTATCTGCGACCGTAAAATCCGAAACTTTTCTGTAGGTCTTAGAAAAATTCTAGTACCCACTAAAAGGATTTTGGACGCGTTCCGAAACAATTCCGGATTAGTGATTTTCATCTGCGAAAAGCAACCAAAGCGGTTCCGGCAGCTCCGGAACATTTCCGGTTTTTTCTCTTTGGAAAAATCCCAGAAGTTCCCAGAACAATTCTGGCACCCTCCAAGAATTTCCAGGCGTGTGCCGAAACCATTTTGACTTAATGATATATTCCGAAACAACTTTTTGGTTTTACCGAAATTATTCCGGTGTTCTCTTTCCGGAACTTTTCCGTTTTTCCGAAACCTTTCCGGTGACTTTCTCTCAGACTCCCTGTCTAGTATTCAGCAGATAGATGACCCTTAAGCGTGTGACCCTATAGGTTCGGTGAAGTATAGACATGACCCGGAACACTTTCCGATCAATGATCAACATCGGAGCCGTGGACACCCATATTGACCCCTATACCCACACGAATAAATATTCGAGTGAACCTCCAGTTGCCGTGTGCTATTCCTGTTGCTTCGTGATATGTTACAAATACCCGAGGTGAGACTTATCGGCATCCCCGTGGATCAACACTTGTCCACTATGCCAGTTACCTCGTTACTAGTATTGTTCTCTTTTCTCGTTCCCGCGTTCCGGCATCCCTGTGATCAAATCACACTGTGTCTGGCCAGACGATGGTGGATACCGTAACACCGAGAGGGCCCGAAGAATATCTCTCCATCGACGGAGGAGCAAATCCCAATCTTGAGCTACCTAGTTCCTTGTCATACTTTTCCGTGAACCCGTAAGCCGCCGTAATAGCCACCCTTTTACAGATGACGTTTAACAAACCCCAAAGTTCACGAAGCAAGTACGAAGGAACTCGATACTCTCATGGTCTAAGGAATTATGCAAACGCTCAACTTTCTCTGTGTTATAATCCATTAACTGGCGACGAATGTATCTCATAGCATAACATCAATCTGGGTCGATTCAACACAAATGTTCTTCTAACATTGTGCCCTCAAAATTGCCGGCATAGTCATGCCCATGATCAGGAAAACAGAACCATCATGCAACACTTGAGCTAGTCTTAGAGGCGAGACTAGGAATATATATTTTATCCGTTTATTATTCCACACGTGCATATGAGTCTTCCTCCGAGCCTCGTGGTTATTGCAGACTCGAGAACCATAGCAGTTATAGCATGGAATATAAACATAATTAGGAACATGGGGATAAATAATAACATTTATTATTGCCTCTAGGGCATATCTCCTACATCCTCTCCCTCACTCTCACGCAGTCTCCTCCCTCCACCCCTCGTCCCCTCCCCATCCCCACCCAGAGAGACAACCGCCGCCACTGCCCCCCCCCCCCCCCCCGTCTGGATCTAGGCCAAGCCGGCCACTGACTGTCGTCGTCGGCCTCACTTCCACCACCCCCATGGCCCCATCCCACCTCGCTTCCTCCAGATCCCGTCGGCCGTCGTCCGCCACTGACCGCGCCCGCTGGCCACTGCCCGCCGGCCGCCTCCAGCGCGACGACCACGACCTCTGCAAGCCCTCTGTGCATCCCACCGAGCTCCCCTTGAGGCCATGACGCGAGCCATGCCTCCCACGCGAGCTTCCCCTCGTTTGACTTCTACTCCTCCCACCACCGGCACCGGAGCAGTGAGGGGTGGAGGACGAGCTGGCCGTGGGAGCACTGGGAGAGGAGGAGGACGGCCCCCGAAACCGAATCCTCCATCCAGTACATCCCCTTCGGCCACCGGCAAGCCTCCACCAAGTCCATCATCTTCAATCACCGACAAGAACCGTGCAAGTCCATCCACGTCCATGAACGGCAAGAACTCGGAGATTGGGTGAGAATCCCTCAAATCTTGCACTAGTCCACAACCTAGGTTGTGTGTAGTCGTGTAGGAACATATGCAGTCACATAGTTATTAATGCATAGTTGTTATTTTCACATTTACAGTGGCATCATGTCAACAAAAAGTGGTGGCAAGAACAATGATGTAGTTGCATATTCAGGGACTGGAAGTGCGCCTCAAGATGATCACATGGAAGAGGATGCTGACTTCGACGAGTCCGTTGATTATCATGAGTTTGCAGAGGAGACAGAAGTTGTTCTTATTTCGGATGAAGAGGAAGTTGGGGTTGCAGGGAACGAAGCACTAGAAGATGGGGCTGAAGAGGAGGAAGAAATTGAGGAATTTCCTTCTGAAATAAAACTTACCTCGACTGTGTGGGCTGAGTTCAAGAGAGTTAAGGTTGCGGGAGAATGGAAGCCGAAGTGTATTCATTGAAAAAATCCGCTCGGAGGATACCCAAAGAATGGGACCAAGCATCTCGTTCCCACTTAGGTATTTGTGTTTTGAACAAGATCAAGAGCAATGGTAAAACCCTTAGTCAACCAACTTTGAGATTTAGTTCTGCTAGCCAAGGAAAAGCATCCATAGAGAACTACACATTCGATCAAGATCTTTCTATAAGGGAGTTAGCATCCATGATTGTGGTGCATGAGTATCCCTTATCTATATTCGACCATGCAGGTTTTCGAAGATTTGTTAGTGCTCTTCAACCGTTATTTAAAATGGTGACAAGAAACACTATTAGGTAGATTTTCTTTATTCTTTTTTATATGAATTGCCATATTGATAACCTTTTTCAATATGTGACTACTAACTAGTGAATATTTCATTTGTAGAAAGGATGTTCTGGATGCATACAAAGCTGAAAGGAAGAAGGCTATTGAGTATATGGCTGGAAATAAATCTAGAGTAGCCATTACTACTGATACGTGGACAGCCGACAACCAAAAAATGGTTATATGGAAATCACAACCCATTTCACTGATGATTCTTGGAAGCTTAGGAGTGTTATCATGAGGTATATGAACTTGTACTGCTGTTTTGTTAGTATAGCGTGTGCTCTTGTTAAAATATGATGTTGTCTTATGAAAATGTTATGTTGTTTTGTTAGTATAGCATGTGTTCTTGTCAATATATGATGTTGTCTTATGTTGTACATGTTGTTGTTAGTATTGTGCATGTTCTAAAGTATACTTGCTGGTTATGTAGGTTTATTTATGTGCCAGCTCCTCACACAGCAGAAGTTATAGCTGAAGAACTTCATGAAGCTTTGATATCTTGGAATCTTGATGAGAAGCTATCAGCTGTGACGGTCGACAATTGCACCACTAATGACAAGACGGTTGAATTGTTTGTGACCAAGATTGGAAAAACTATGCTCATGCTCAAAGGTACTTTGCTTCACATGCGTTGTTGTGCACATATATTGAATCTGATTGTCAAAGATGGCTTAGATGCTATGAAACCAGCCATAGAAAAGATTAGAGATAGTGTTGCCTATTGGACTGCTACACCAAAGAGAGTAGAGAATTTTGATGAAATAGCAAAGTTTCAAATGGTCAAAATTACTAGAAGGCTAATACTTCATTGCAAAGCTGGAATTCAACTTTCACAATGCTTAGTGTGGCTCTCCCATATAGATCTGTTTTTGTGAGATTAAACAAGGTTGAAAAACAATATGAGAGTCTCCCTAGTGAGGAAGAATGGGATTTTGCCATGCATGTAGTAGAGAGGTTGCGGTTGTTCTTTGACATCACCGAACTGTTTTCTGGAACCACTTATGTAACAGCCAACATATATTTTCCCAAGATTTGTGAGATCAAAATGAACATGAGACAATGGTCAACATGTGGAAATGATGTGATAGAAGCCATGTCAGCTAGCATGACAGAGAAGTTTAATAAATATTGGACTGATATTCAAAGTCTAATGGGCATGGCTACAATTCTAGATCCTTGCTACAAAAATGACATGTTGCTTGTTTGCTTTGCAATGTTGCATGGTGTCAACCCTTCTTCCACGGAATGTGAGGGGATGTGGCAAATTTACTTACCAAATTATGCCAATTGTTAGAGGAATACAATGTTGAGAAGGATGATGATGAATCAGCCCCTACTTCCTCTCTTTCTTCAATGCAAGCCCCAGCCCTTATGTCACTCTTCAACGAACGCGTTGCTCAAAAAAGACCAGCAATCTTTAGGATGAAATCTGAGTTAGACCGCTACTTGGAAGATGAGCTAGTTCCACTTACAAAAGAACATTTAAATGTCTTGGATTGGTGGAAAGTGGCTGGAGCACGCTATCCTACTTTGTGGATGCTTGCCCGTGACATATTTGCAATTCCGATCAGCACCGTTGCTTCAGAATCAGCATTCAGCACAAGTGGTAGAGTTCTAAGTGATCATCGTTGTACTCTTACTCCATAAATGTTAGAGGCTCTTATGTGCTCACAAGATTGGATAGGGAACAAATATAAAGGTGTGTGTGTGTGTGCTTTAATTTATTCATGATCATATTGCTGCCATGTTTCTTTACATGTCCACTTATACTACATTGTGCTCTTGTAGATGGCAACAATGGCAACTCAACAAGCTTCTAGACTTGTCTCCAAGACAATCAAGAGGTGAAGTAAATCATCATTGCTATTACTACTAATGTGCATAGTTTCAAAGTTTTATATTATGTGTGTGATCTCATATCTTGTTCATATGTAGGTTTTTCCCCCACCAGATCTGGAAAGTTGTGCTTGATTCTTCATGAAGAAGCGAGATGTGGAAGCTGCAGCTGCCATGTTCAAGTTCAAGCATTGATGGCATGCTATTCTTCTTTTAGTTGCAAAGACATTTGCTTAAATATTGTGTAAACTTTTAATTGTTATGTCCTTAAGTTTGCGAGCTGTAAGATACTTGTGTGACTTAAGTGCTGATGTTTTATGTGTTGAGATGAGGTGTTGAACAGCTGAAGTGCTGTTGTTTGTTATTTTGTAAGGATTTCCTGAAATGTTGTTGTTTAGCTGAAGTGTTGCTGTTTAGTTGAAATGCTGCTGTTTGATGTGTTGAACAACTGAAGTGCTGTTGTTTATTATGTTGAAAGGATTTGCTCAAGTGTTGATGTTTAGTTCAAATGCTGCTGTTTAGTTCAAATGTTGTTGTCCGGTTCAAATGTTGTTGTTTGTTGTGCTGAAGTGCTGCTGTTTGTTGTGCTGAAGTGCTGCTGTTTTTTGGGTAAAATGAGGTTTGTTTTTGTTGAAATGATGTACATTACTTTCCCCATGGGGTTCCCGGTGGGAAAGTTAACCCGATGGGGACGGGGATGGGAAAATTTCTTTCCCCGTGAGCGGGGATGGGGATGAAACTGAAATGGTGTCACGGGCACGGGGATGGGAGGGCAATACCCGGCTGGGTAATCCCCATTGCCAGCCTGAGCTGGGCGGCTCACGGCTCCTGGTTAGCTGCAGAGATCCCGACTTTCTTTTTCAGTTTTTATTTTAAGAATAAAAAAACCCCTCTTTATTACTTAATTTTTATTTGTAGGAATACAAAGAGGGTCATGGGGGGATAAGAGCCAGACATGGCGACCCGGGGTAGATTAGGAGAACGTTTTTCCAAGTTGTGGGCGTCTGCATTCGCTCTCTTGCTCTCATACATGAAACTACAAAACTGAAAATTTGAAGATATCAGGAAAATATCTTTGACAATAGCACCATGAGTTCGACCTCTCCCATCTTTGATATAAGTTATCAACGGCTTTTCTTTTCAGGTGCGAGACAGTGACATCGAGATACATGACTACGGGCCCCGGGGCCTCCTAGCAGGATGGCACCATCGTCACGTGCGGGTGAAAGGAGGATTACATGGAGTCCTGGCAAGTTTCAACATCTCCAAGAATCAGTGCGGGTAAGTTTCATCATCTTCAAGAACCAATCCTTCCGTTCGTGTCGAGGATGATGAGCTGGGAACTTGGAATAAGATGTAGTGTTTGAGAGTTGCGTCCCGCACATCAAATCGTGTTGTCCCGCTTTGTCGCCCCTGATCTAAGATCCAGGTCAGCGATCCCGGTTCAGGGTCCACTACATCGTTCCTTGTTCTTGGCAACTATGGATTTAACCATATATGGTATAGAGAGGAGGAAGACGACACGCACCAGATCGCCCAACGCCAAAAAAGCGGCCACGAGGATAGCAACACCGGTGGTGGCTGATCTCCTTCAACTACCAACCAAGAAGCCACCGCCATGGGAACCCGGGCGCCAGTCGAATCTATATCGCGGGCGCGACATGCAGGAAGAAAAAATCCCACACCCCGACGTAGCACATTGGTTTGAGTACCAGTATACCGCCTCGTCCTCTCACTACAATGAAGGCCCCACCTCATCATGTCTTTGAAGTGTGCCTTGACGGGCCAACCCAATGCCATGACCCAGTTAAAATCGAGTCTCTCTCAATTCAGAATTTTCAATTCTTAGGCCTTTCATCCCTAGGAGCTTTAGTGATATAAGAGATTTCTCATCCTCGCCTGCCCTTTGATTTGTAGCGTCAAGCCTTGTAGCCCCTTTCAGTAAGTGTAACTCTGCCTGAGAAATCTGCAGGACTTGTTGCACTGTCGAGTTCCTGCAATCAAAGACCCTCGCATTGCGCTCGAGCTAAAGTTTTCTTAGTCCCACAATGAAGATTGTCACACCCTGGTGAATTCTTCGAACTAGAACCCGTTGCGGAATAGAGCTCCACCAGTCTTTAGGAATAATCTCTTACAATTTACTAAAAAGAGAATGCAATTTTAATTTTTCATCTTTGGGTGAAGCTTTGCCAAGTTGTTCGTTGATCAAATCCATGTGATAGAGAATTACTCCCATAATTTTTCTATCAATTAAATCATTTATTCAAGGGCTACTCAGTTTGCCCCTGCCTCTTTTACTGGCGTATGGGACACACCGGTATGCAATAGCTGAATTAGCGTCATCGGTTGTCTGTGACTGGCGTGTGGGAAACACCGATATGCAATAACTGAGCTAGTGTCACGGGTTGTTTATGACTGACGAGTGGGACCTGCCAGTAAGAAAAACTAAATTAGAGTCGATAGTTGTTTCCCACGCGTGCTTGTGATTTTCATAATGATTCCATAATTTCTCTACTGCACCCGTTAATGGTGGTTTAATGTCGCAACCCTATATGCATCCCCTCCCATCGCATTCCCCACTGCCGTCGCTTCAGCACAAACCCTAGCCATCCTCTCGCACCTCCCCATTCGTAGTTTATGGGTGTAGATACCACCTCCTCATTAGTAACCCCAAAAGGAAGGTTATGATGTAGATAGCATCAAATTTCCCTCACGCGTGTAAGGTTATCGAATCCAGGAGGATTCCAAAGACGTCAAGTAGGTGTTTGTGCTTGTCATGCCTGAACAAATGTGCACAAGAACTTTGCTCCCAACGAGTAATAAGGGGTTGTTAATCCCTCCCGCCTTGCTGTTTACAAAGGTTAGAACACAAGAGATAATAAAACTGAAATTGCAATGGAAAGTAAAGGAACACAGTAAATTGCAGCGTTGTAAATATATGATGGTGATATGGACTGCGGCGTCATGGTGCTCACTAGTGATGTCTATCTCCCTAAAGACGATAAAAACTATGATGGGTGAACAAATTACAGCTGGCCAATTGACAGAATTATAGACGCACCGCAATGCTAATTATTATAGCAAAGAGTGCAAGGTTCAATTGCATAGGCATTACAGCAAGACAAGTAGACCATTTATTCATCAGCATCTACTTACTAATCATCCACCTTGAGATATCTAATCCAAAACATCTCGCTGATATTAAGTTGCGACCCACAACCATATGTTGCAAACCTAAAGCAACGGACAACTGCATTCACACTCTATGCATAATGTAAGCAATCCTTGTGACACGAAGTCACAAGCATCACTGTTTTACCCCTAATGGCAACAACACATTCCCTTGTCCCATGTTTTTGTCACTCAAGCCGGACATCAGGAGGCATGAACCCACTATCTAGAATAATTCTACATCTTGGAGTCACAACCTATTACTTGGCCAAAGCAATAAATTACAACGGAGATCATTCAAGAACACTCAAGAACACAATATAAAAGAGATCAAAGTATATTACTTCCACAATATGAACATAATCTCATAATCCATCTGATGCTAGCAAACACAACATAACAACATGGAAAGTATAACATATATGCGTTGATCAAGATAGGCAGCTCACAAGGACTATACATTGAAGCACAAGATTGGAGAAAATACATCAACTAGCTTGCTGCCATGAACCCTAGGTCCAAGGAGGAACTACTAACGGAGAATCTCGGAGGCAAGCATGGTGACGGAGGAGCCTACGGAGATCAATCCTCCCTCCGATAGGGTGCCGGGACAGGAACTTCCACTGATCTTGATCTCAGGATCGCGATGGCGGCGAAACAGTGGCGTAAACGGTGAAAAGGAGTCCTCTCTTGAGGGCTTTCGGAACAAGAGGGATAAATAGGCGCAAAGTAGGGCACCAGGGGGGTCCCACTTGGTCAGGGGGTCGCTCCCCTCTGCCCCCCTTCAGGCGTCTGGAATCTTTTGGTGAATATGAATTCTGGAATTTTCCGGCAATATAGATTTTTCACCTTTTTCTGCAATGCACGGACAAAAACAGACAAAAACTGGTTCTGAGCACTAGGTTCGTAGGTTAGTCCCAAATATGTTGTAAAAGATATGAAAGTGCATCAAAACATATAGCAAATTCACCAAAACAAGCATGGAACAAGCAAAAATTATAGTTACGTTTAGGACGTATCAACATCCCCAAGCTTAATTCCTGCTCGCCCTAGTCATGAGATTCACAAAGAGCCAAGAACCCTAAGAGGAGTGTACGGTGGTTTGGTTATCCTTGCGCATCCTCTACCCATGATACGTGAGGGTACTGTTTTACAACCCCGCAACGATTAGTGATCTTTTTAGTAGCTAGAGTACTCTACTTTTTTTAGTTTTCGAAAATAAGCACGTTGAGCCAAAATACGACACCTATCACTAATAAGCTTGAGCTCAAACACGCAGAATTTCAAACATTACTTGTATCAATACCTCAAAACTATTTCAAGTTATTACTAAACTCCATTTAGAAATCTAGATTACCTACTCGAAGTAAGATACGCACCTAGTGCAACAAAGCCAACTCTCTAAACAAGATAAGCATGAAACTCAAGAGAGTTCTAGAAATTCTAATTCAAGCTCTTAGAAAGACATAAACATGAAAACGAGGAGCTAAACATGGAAAAAATAGAACACAAAGATGAACACTCAAAAAGATGGACGTGAAACTATGAGCATTCTAGACAAAAGTGGAGCGTGTTTCTCACCCAAACAAAGCATGCTAGGACCCAACTTGTTATGACTAGCAAACAAAACTAAACTAAACTAAAGAAAACTGAAAAGTAAAGAAAAAGACGCTCCAAGCAAAGCACATAACATGTGAATCAATAAAAATATAGAGCTAGGAAGGATGAACTGGAAATTGTTGATGAAGTAGGGAATGCACGGGGCAGCCGCAAGCTTAGACGCTTCAGTTTCCTTGAACATTTCTTGGGGGTGTTGGGGCATCCCAAGCTTAAGCTTTTGGCATTCATTGATCTTCTTTCATCATCTACCTTCGTAACGCTTGAAAACTTCCTGCACACGAAACTTCTCATAAACTGATTAGAGTGCTTAGTGCTAAATAATAATAATGTTTCAGAACTATTGGAACACATTGTAACACTCAAATTAAACATTAGATATTGTTCCCAAACTTTGTTTAAGCACCCCCCCCCAATAAACCATGAACAAAGTGCACAAAAGAATCAAATACAATTACAAGGCAGAAATCTGGGAAAAGAGAACATGTTGTGAAACTCGAATAAGAGCGGGCACTTCTGTATCTCAAATCAAAACCCTCAAAATTAATGAAAGTTGCACAGCTGTATAGAGCATGTTGTGTAATAGGTTTCATATTAAAAAGATGATCAGGAGATTTGTAAAGATTTCATTAATGCCTTTGAGCTAGGCATGAAGCACAAGATGAAGTGTCTCGCAGATCGCGCTAGGATTCAATGGCTACCATTCAGCGCTAGGGTTACATCCAACGTCCACAATCGTGTGCTAGGGTTAGGAAAGATTCTGCAGAGTTTTGACGAACATTCAACTAATGCAGTTTGTACACGAAGTGTATCCAATTTTTTTAATAATTCTCTCAAACTTTAACCACATACTATGTGGGTGAAATGATGACAGCATGCCAAGTTTCATCATTTTCAGAGATCGTTTGAATTGATTTTTAATTTTAGGGGCAATTTGCTTAAGAACAAATCATTAAATGATTTGAAACTATCAAATGAAGTGAAAAAATGTTTGATATTTTAGGATGTGACTATGAATTCTTCATGTTGAACACATAAAAAATTTGAGTTGAAAGGATTTACAAAAAATTAGTTGTCTTTCTAATGTGGTTGTTTCCGATCGAAACCTTAATTCTTTGAGATGAATGGTCCCGTTTGTACATGAAGTGTATCAAAAAAAAATTCATAATCCTCTAAAAATTTAACATACTATGTGGATGAAATGATGACAGAATGCCAAGTCTCATCATTTTTATAAATGATTTATTTCTATATTAGGGTGTTCTCAAAAACAATTCATTAAATGCATTAAAAATATCAAATGAAGTCAGAAATGTTTGAACTTTTAGGATATGACTTTGAATGCTTCATGTCGAACATATAAATTTTTTGGAGTTGAAAGGATTTAAAAAGTTGAGTTATGTTGAATGTTTCATGTGGTTGTTTTCGATCGAAACCCTGATACTTTGAGATGAATGGTCTAGTTTTTACATGAAGTATATCCAAAAAATCATAATCCTCTCAAAATTTAGTCACATACTATGTCGGTGAAAAGATGACATCATGCCAAGTCTCATCATTTTTAGAGGTTATTGGAATTTATTTTCAATTTTAGGGTCAATTTGCTCAGAACCATATCATTAAATGCATTAAAACTTTCAAATGAAGTCGGAAATGTTTGAGATTTTAGGATGTGACTATGAATGTTCGTGTTGAACACATTTTTTTGGATTTTACAGGATTTAAAAAACTTGAGTTGTCTTTGTAATATATGAGGTTGTTTCTGGTCGAAACCCTGATACTTTGAGATGAATGGTCCAGTTTTTACAAGTTCTTTTCATATATTATGGTTGAAATGATTACACCTTTGAAATGCTTATCCTATTTAAAGGCCATTTGAATTGATTTTCAATTATAGAGTAATGCTGCTAAAAACAATGGTAATCACTAAATGCATTAAAATTAGTTAACAAGCATTATGTTCTCATAAAAAGTTTACAATTCAAAGGATTTGAAAATTCATTACTTAACAACCATTACATTCACATGTACTTAAGTGGCACTCCACTTAACATACAGTGCTACACATTATATTGCTCATGATCTTCATGACATAACCTCTTCAATGAACAGGAAAATCCCTTCAGTGCCTTCGTACAACATGAGCAAAATGTTGTCCCCAATTTTTAGTTGTGGGCGAATTCCCATCATAGTGTCCCTCTTATAAATTTGAATTGTTCCATTTCTAGGGGAAGCGTGTTATCTTGACATCACCCTCATGTTCTGACCAATAGCTAGTTTTCTTGGACCAGCAGAGGGCAACAATTGAGAAACAACCGAAGGGGGCAATACATGTTGCAAGACTAACAAAACAAGGGCACCAATAAAACAATTGTAACACTTTATAAATATAAGTATACGAAAAAATAATTAACATAAAAGATTATGTACCAGGATGTTTTTGGTAAAATTTCAGCTTTCCAAGGTATGAATGAGTGCAAAACATGACGCCATCATGCATCCAGCATGGAAACGCTGAATAAGTGATTTCATTTTTCCAATAAATTCTATGAGAGGCTCCAGATCTTACCAGTGAAATTTGGAATATGGACTAATCTTTTGATCTTTAACTATACGTTCAACAAAGTCTACATCAAAATAACTATCTTGTCTGTAATTATTATATATTGAAGACAGATACATGCAACATTTGAAATACTACGAACTTTGATTGGCGGTCCATTGACTGGAACGCTACACATATGATAAGACCAGTTTAGCTTATATCCAATGACATTTTTGTGCCAGCTTCTAGCACATAACATTTAGAAAAAACTCTCCACGGGCCCTTCTCAAAGTAGCAGCAAGCTTTAGCATCGGTATTAACCTAAACTTCTAACTTATATCAATGGTTCAAATGTAATGTAACCTGAATTGAGACTTCAATCAGGTAAACGGAATACTCATGCATCAGAGTTGTTGTTGAAAAGCAAGGGATGATCTATAGGAAATATATAGTGGGTATTGATTTCTACACATGCTTCTATTCTTGTAGACTACGTTGGGCCTCCAAGCATAGAGGTTTGTAGGACAGCAACAATTTCCCTCAATTGGATGACCTAAGGTTTATCGAAGTCAGGGAAGTAGAGGTTGAAGATGGTCTCTCTCAAGAAACCCTGCAATAAAGATACAAGAAGTCTCTTGTGTCCTCAACACACCTAATACAACTAGGAGTTGTATAGGTCCACTAGTTCGGCGAAGAGATGGTAAAATATGCGTGATAGGTGTGGCAAAACGAAGTAATATAAATCTATAATAAAAATTACAGCAAGCAAACAAGTAGTAAACGTGAGCACAAACGGTATTGCAATGGTGGAAACAAGTCCTAGGCTTCATACTTTCACTAGTGGAAACTCCTAATAACATTAACATAATCTAATCACATGATATTTCCACTAAAACATGCAAGGAAGACATAACTCGGAGATCATTCTTTCCGCGGATCAAAAGAGGATGAGAATTGTGTAGGGATACGAAAGCACACCTTATAGTTTGTATTCCACATCTATGGATTCCCCACGTATCACTTTGAGCATCCAAAGATAGTACTAACAAACACCACAACATATCTGAAGAGTAGTCTCTTTCTAAATCGACAAAGCACCCATACTGTCACCGAAGCACTATGCAAACTATACTCAAGGCAAGCATCAAGAGACTCTCAAGCCATGATTCAATCCAACAAGAAGAACAAGTCTCATGATCAATAACACCATAATAATGGAGTCCTATGCGTCACCGTGGACTCCGAAAATATCACCAAAGGAGTACATCGATCCAATACATAGAAGAAGGGGAAACATCATGGGATCACCCTACATTAACATAGCCTATGATCCAGTACATCCCGGCAGGGTTCCGGCACAGGAATTCTGGCCCCGAAGCTTGTTGGTGATGGCGGCGGAGATCAGAATCGCTTCTGGAAAAAGGAGTTCTAGAATCAGGGTTTACTCCGCGGGGTTAAAAATAGGGCCAAAGGGGGGCACCAGGGGAGGTCCCACTCGGGCAGGCGGCCTCTTGGCGCGGCCTCCCCCTAGGTTGCGTGGGCAGGCCACCTGGGAGGGGTGGGCCCCCTCCGGCTCTCCTTCGGGCATCTGGAGGCTTCTGGAACACTAACTTTTTATATATATTTTTATGGATTTTTTTGAGCACTATAAATATGGGTATAAACCTGCAATTCACAGACATCAGCAGACAGAAACTGGCACTGGGTGCACTGAGTTAGTAGGTTAGTCCAAATATGTTGAAAAAGGTATAAAATTGTAGCAAAACACATAGCAATGTCACCTAAAAGAGCATGGAACAAGCAAAAATTATAGATACGTTTGGGACGACGTATCAACATCCCCAAGCTTAATTCCTGCTCGTCCTCAAGTAGGTAAATGATAACACAAATAATTTCTGTGGTGACATGCTAACACACCTATAAGAACTTCAAAGTAAATCAAGTAAGGTATGCAATTCAAGTCAAGATAATAACAAGAAAGAGTCTATATCTAGTATTAAAACTAGCAAAGCATGGACATAAAGGTGCAAGAGCTCTCGCTTTCCGTGACTCAAATGTCTCCAAATGGATTTTGCGTGCAAGAAGTGGGAGATGGGTTTAGAGCATAAAAATACTATATAGTTTAATTGAGAACTCAATCTACTAAAACTTCACACTTGGTCTCCTTCGGGATCTTATTTTGACTCGTCCCCAAAACACTAGTCAGGTACAAGTCAAACTGATCCTCTCCCTTTCAAATTTGAGAACTCATGCAATGGATGAGGGAAAGAAAGATATGTTGGCACTTAGGATGGCAAATAGAGAAATGATGGGGAAGGAAGACAAAAAAAAGGTGTTAAAGGCTCACATCAATGAGGACAATCTTAGGCGAGAGAAAGCCAAATGATAGATATGATGTGAGGAGTAGGGATGCCCATGCAACGGGTGCACATATGAGCTAAGGTAAGCTCTCCAATGGAACTAGTGGGGATGCATCCAACTTGCTTGCTCATGAAGACCTAGAGCTAATTTGAGGAGGCTCATCCTTGGAATATGCAAGCCAAGTTCTATAGTGTAAGGATCCCCACATATTTATGCATGAATGATAATCTCTATGGAGTACAAGTATGACAATGGAGTACGAGTGTGGATCTTTCAAAAGGAATAATAGTGTTGCCCCTTCTCTCTTTTTATTTATTTTCTCTTTTTTGTATTTGTGTGGACTCAATGGCTCTTTCTATTTATCTCTCATTTGTCCTCTTTGGGATCTTTTATTTTGTCCTCTTTGGTATCTTTTCCTCACTTAAGGGCAACACTCTATATTTTACAAGAATATAAAGAAGATCTGCACATTTTACAAGAAGTACTCACCATAAAGAAAGATGAAAACAATCATGATGAATGCAAATGTATGCCTCTGCCATTGTAGCAGGATATGCAATGATACTAGCGCGTCATGTAGCAATAATAAGGGAAAAGGCCAACTAGCATGCGGCTCCTCGACTAAGCAAAAGCATGTATGACATGAAGATCAAGTCATGAGATGGTGGATGTTGCATGGCAATGTATCTCAGAAAGGCTATGTAAATGCCTTGATAGGTAGGTATGGTGGCTGTTTTGAGAAAGATATAAGGAGGTTTATGATGACAGAGCGTATCATGCCAAGGGTTTGGATGCAACGATGAGTTATGCACCAACTCTCAAGATGAGAAAGTCAATGCATGGTACCGAAGAGGCTAGCAAAATATGGAGGGTGGAAGTGCCAACAATCGAATACTCGCATTAGTCCGAAGAACTCATGCACTTATTATCGGTAACTCTCTATCTAATCAGGAGGTTCACAAAGAGACAAGTACCGCGAGGAGGAGTGTATGGGGGTTTTATTATCCTTGCGCATCCTCGACCCATGGTACGTGAGGGTACTCTATATATTCCAACCCCTCCGGAGGTTAACAATCCATCTAGTACCTAGAGTTCTCAACTAACTTTTTTAGTTTTCGAAAATAAACACGGATTGCCCAAAATACGACACCTATCACTAATAGGATCAAGATCTTGGCACCAAAAGTCCAAACATTACTCAAATCAATACCTCAAAACTATTGCAAGTTACCACTACACATGTAATAGCAACCTTAATTACCTGCTCATGCAAGACACACAACTTAGTGCAACAAGACCACTCTCTAAACAAGATAAGCATGAAAACTCAGGAGAGTTCCTAAATCAACCTTAATAAAAGATCTTGACCATATAAGCATGAAAACTAAGAGCTAAGCATGACAACAGCTATGAAAAGATAGAGAACACACAAATAGATAAGCATGAAAACCTATGTTGTGTTCTAGGGTGGAGTGGAGCGTGTTTCTCTCCCAAAAAATGAAGGCTAGGATCCAACTTGTTATGAACAGAAAGAAAAACTAAACAAAATAAAAATTAAAGAGCAAGACACTCCAAGTTTAGCACATAACATATGCCGGAACAGGAATTCTGGTCCCCCGAAGCTTGTTGGCGATGGCGGCGGAGATTGGAATCGCTTCTGGAAAAAGGAGTTTTGCAATAAGGGTTTCCTCCGCGCGGGTAAAAATAGGGCCAAAGGGGGGCACCAGGGTAGGTCCCACTCGCCTAGGCGGCCTCGTGGCCAGTCCTCCCCCTACGACGCCTGGGAGGGGTGTGCCCCCCTCCGGTTCTCCATCGGGCGTCTGGAGTCTTCTGGAACGCTGATTTTTTATATTTTATGGATTTTTTCGGGCACTGTGAATATGGGTATAAACCTGCAATTCACAGACATCAGTAGACAGAAACTGGCACTGGGTAAACTGAGTTCGTAGGTTTGTACAAATATGTTGAAAAAGGTATAAAAGTGTAGCTAAACACATAGCAATGTCACCTAAAAGAGCATGGAACAAGCAGAAATTATAGATATGTTTGGGACGTATCAGGGATGAGCAACCAAATCACTGAGTTTGAATGAAATTTCACTTTAAAAGAGTGGGGTTAGAATAACATATAGTGCGCTTCAAGAACACATCTCGGACAGTGATGTCGAACCACTTTTGTGTGCGGTCGAGGCTGCACAGTCCTCCCTCGTAATGGCACTTTGGGCACTGAAAATGAAACCTTGGATAAGATTCAAGAAAAATGCATCTACATCGGTGGAATTTTGGGGGGATTTCACCTTCATACTGACATTCATTTCGAGCTACAAGATGTGGGTGAAGCTTTCACTAACCTTCTTATCCACTTTGGGAACGACAGCGACTACGTGTCGAAGGGATGTGTACGGACTGTTCGAGAGAGAGAGATACACGGCGACGAACTAGGCCCCACCTATCATATGCTTCTTCCGCTCCATACGTCATAAGTTGCCTCGACCCCAACTGTCATATTCTGCTTTGGCCCCATGTGTCATACGAGGCTTTGACCCCCACCTCACGCGAGGCCCCATGTGAGCAGGTGGTGGAGGAAGGAGGGTAAATGTGAGAAAAGTTAGTTTGCTTGCCCAAAAATGAGCACAACTAAGGAAGGAAGGGCACCCGAATAGAATACCCTTTATTCAAATTCTTTTTCAATTGTTTGATTCAACCTTTGACATTTTCCATAAGCTTCATAAGTCTTTTTCTAAGCCTACACTTTGGGGCATCTTCGTAATCAATCATCCCCTCGCTCTCCTCAAACTCGTGATTTTACCCCCTCTGGATAATGTGGTTGTACTTCAAATTATTTGAATCTAATTAAAAAACTTTTGAAATAATTCATCCAATTTGGTTGGAACCCCCTCCATAAACATCTATAACTCCTACTGATTCTAGGTTATATTTTTCTATGATTTAATTCCTCCAAATTCTATTCTATTTAGGTCATATCATTTCCTATCATTTTTAAAAATGGATAAAGTCTTGTATCAGCAAAGGGCCATCTGGGCCTTTCCCATTTCCCCGTCGACCCAGCCGCAACCCCCTCAACTTGAAATGGTACGGGGGAATTTGCCACCGTTCGGTCACCCTCCTATGGTGCAGATCAAGCCATTGAGGTCCCCTCTCATGGAGCCCCCCCCCTCTCTCTCGTGGCGTCATCCATGGAGAGGAAGGAGACGACATGGATGATCCACGTCGCCTCCTCATTCCCCACTTATGCCCCAACCTCACATTCTCCCTCTTTGAGTGCTCCGACCCCTAGCCTCCCTTGTTTTCCTTTCCATCTCCCTCAACCACTGCCTTCAATTTCTTATTTTTTTCGCCATTGCCGAGAACCATATAACTCTGATTCATCATTGTGTCGAGCATGTCGTTGTCCCGGTGACAGCAACATCCTCTTCATCATCTCCAGCTTCTTCGAGTGCGCGGATTCGAGCCCATCGCGGCTCGACGCCATCTCTGCTTCATCATCATCCCGGTGCCCAATGGAGATTCTTCTCTATCTTCGCCGCCAATCCATCATCCCTGACCCCGATTATCGTCCTCGACCCCCTCTATAATCATTCATCCTCCCAAGACCCTCCTTTCTCCATGTAAGCCCATAGGTGTTGTATCTTCCAGCAGTGTCATGTTTTTTTTTCCACCTTATTTGTCCATGTGCTCGCGTTAGTGACTCCTGGTGCACATTTGTTCTTGTTCCTGGCCCAGTAAATCTGGTTGAAATCACCTGCCACAAGCCATGGTGTATCCCCAGCTAGTTTGAGTTGTAGCAGCTCGGCCAAGAAGTCATCTTTGAGATTTGAAGTTGTCGGACATACACCGTTGTGAGCTTGTAGTGCACATCAGTGCCAAGTAGCCAAATTTTGGCGGATAGACAGAAAGTGGAGACCTCAATGTTAGTAACATTTACTGACCTCACATCCCACATGAGCAGGATTCCACCTCTAGTTCCATTTGCCGGCCGCTGGGCAAAGTGTCGGGACTCGGGGTTAGAGTATGCAAGTCCCTCTACAACACAATCATATGGAGAGCCGAGAACCGTACCCACTTGTCTAAGCAGACAAGGCCAAGCACAGAACGTTCTCGGAAAGCATCGAATGTGAGGGGCATCCCATCCAGGTCGGATGATCAACTGAGATGGGTCCTCATCGTCCGCACACAATTCTAAATGATATGGGTGGTGAAATCCCATACTCATAGACAAGTCGCCTCAACCATACTCTCGATTGTATTATAACACTTACATAGACTTACTCCAGCCCGATCACTTAGTCGGGGTCTAGGGCGGGCTCGATCATATAACAAAGTGTGCACATGACAGAGTCACGAGCAATCGCATCGCGATGCCCCAAGTTGCGCACATCTAAGGGCCACTTGGTGCATAAAAGACCGCCAACCAGATCACAACTAAGGTCTCGAAAACCCATACTAAGACATGCATGTTATAATTATACACGCATCACACATGTCTAGTATGAATAGCAGGTATCAATGCAATTCTCTACAAAGTTTACAACTTTATTGATAACTCTTACAGAGTGCACACAGAGATCAGAAGTCTGTGATCCAACATTACATCAAACATGCGGAAGCAAAGTAGGTATGAGTACAGACAAGCTTAACAAATGGCTTAGAGAAGCCTTATTTATAAACAAGACCTTCCACGAGGGACCAGTCGTCTGACTGGGACTACACTAGCTTGGCTTCAGTCGTCGAGCTCCAGGAAGAATCCACCTTGGGGGTCAGTGGGTTCATATAAAACATAGAATAAGAAAACGTGAGTACAAAGTCGTACTCAGCAAGACTTACGTAGGAACTATACTACTCATGCACATGTATCAAGGCAAAGGGATGTGGGGATCAAAAGCAGAAGTGCCAACTTTGACTTGGCTAATGATGACCTACGAGTACCAGACTTGAGGTAAGAAGCGTACACGAGTCCACTACAATCTCCAACCAATTACACCACTATGGTGCCTTCCTCGACTTCCCACGAGAAAGCACGCCATAGCACTCACACTTATCTTGGCAAGTTTTATCAGTATCCATTGAAGTTGTCTAATAATCAAGCTAAGCTTTCCAAGAAGTCCATAACCGCGGACGCGACTATTCGAATAGTTTTGATAACCCTACAAGGGTGTACCGCTACACACACATGACCATCAGTTACCGCCAGGTCTCGTCACCATTCAAGGGGTGTCGGCGAGGATGCTCACCACATATGTTACCTCATAGCCGATCTAGTCCAAGAAAGCCGCCTACCTGGGTTGGTTTCCACTATCGTGAACCCGGCCGGTTTACCTAAGTGGACCCATATTATGTCTGCAGGGCCCCAAGCCGGTCTCGGTTGAGCCGTTCTCTCACTTAGCAGGACGTCCCACAAACCTACCAGAACTCCGAACTACTGCGACATCTGGACATCGAAAGGGATGAGTTAGTAGGTTAAGAGGGTTCAGTGAGCCCAATGTGTGGTTGTACTCTTTATCTTGGATCACCACACAAGAACTCGGACTTAGGGCGGTGTTCAACGAGACAACCCATTGTGTACTCCTAAACAACCTCTCATCGTTCACCTTGTGTTAGGGTAGATTCACCAACACATTTCCACCATCATCAACATGATTGCTACCATCCCGACTCACATAACAGTACCAACATTGTATCACTCTAAGCATGCAATAAGTAGTAAAAGTTGCAGGGGCCAAATGATATCAATCAACTCCTACATCTGCTAGGATTGTGGTTTGCTTATTACTGTGACAAATGATAGGTCATGCAAAGGAATGGGTTCATCTATGAGGTAGAAACGTAGCATGGTAATCATCCTAAACAATGCATAAGCGAGACTGAGAGGGAAGTGGGATTTTATCGACATGATCAATGGGGGTTTGCTTGCCTTGCTGACGAGGGTCATACACGGTATCTTCAACGAAGGGGGTGATCTCGGGTTCCGTCTCCACCTCTATTCGACAGCAAACAATGCAAACAAAGTGATCAATATAAAGACAATGCACAATCACATGATATGATGTTATAGCATGAGGTTCATGGTGCTGATGTGTTGAACAAGCTATTTAAATAAAGTTCATTGCATTTGAGTTGCAAATTCAAACTCCATATTTGAATTTAAAAGGGATCATATGCATGTTTGTTTCTTTTACACCATTTTAAAATGGTCAAACATGAAAACAAAGTGCATATTCAGAATCCTTGCATTTTTCTGATAATTTTACATATATTATTTGTTTAATTTGGAGTTAAAATGAATTAGTTATGAATTTCCAAAGTTTAAATCATTTTTCTGGAATTTCCTGCTTTTCTTTTTAAATAGAAAACCAATTATTGCGCAAGCATGAGGTCATGCTGGCGTCAGGGGGCCTCTGACCAGTGGGGTCGGCTTGTCAGTGACTTAGTTAACTGTCCCGGTTAGTTTAAATTAACCCGGGGTTAATTAGAAGCCTGGGCCCACATGTAAGCGGCCGAGGGGTGGGTTAATTAGGGGTTAACCCCGCCGGACACGTGGGCTCACCGGCGACGAGTCGCCGGCGACGACCCGACGCGGCGGCGCTGCACGGGAAGGGTGCTCCCGTGCACCATTCGACGCGCCAGTTGCACCAAAGGGATGCCCGTGGAGTCGTGCGTCTCGGGGGCGGTCCAGGTGAGCAAGGGGGGCACCGGAGCGATGCCGGCGACGACCTTCCGCGACGTCTGTGGCACGGGCTGTGGCGGCGAAGCGCATCCGTGGTCTAAAAGATGAAGGAATAGGCTCGTTGGAGCATGCCAGACAGCTCCGGGTGGCAGGAGGAGCTCGGAGGCAAGCTCCCCGTCGACCATGGCGGCGGTGCTGCTCGTCCTCCATGGCAAACGACGACAGAGAACGAGGGAGAAGGCTCGGGATAGCTGGGGCGAACAAGAAGCTCACCACGAACACGCTGGTGAGGTCGGGGAGGCCGGAGGAAGTAGAGCGGCGACGAATTCGACGATGGCGTGCCAGCGACCGGAGTTTGGGAAGATGAAGATGGCGAGCTCGTGGGGGCGTCTTGCTTCGATTACTTGATCACGGCGACGAAGACGATCACGGCGCGCATCATGGACATCTTTTGGCAGCTCGAGGGGGTCGGTGGCCACGCGGGTGCGACGGCGGTGCTCCGTCAAGCTCTCGGGTGGCGGCGAAAACGAGCGGCAGAGGGCCGAGAGCAGAAGAGAGAGGGGGAAGTGTTCCATGGGTGCACGGCCGTCTCCGTGGCGCAAGGATAAGGCTTGGGGGCGCCTGGAAGGCTCTCGACGTCGCGGTGGCGTCCACGGCGCGCTCTGGCTCGACACCGAGATGCTTGAGGAAGACGACAAAGGAGGGAAGCTGGGCTGGGCCGGTTGGAGTTTAAGTTGGGACAAAACACAGGTGGGCTTCCTCTTTTCCCTTTTTCTTTTCTATTTTTTTCTGTTATTTGTTTTGGCTTTGCTAAAATTAGCTAGCCATTTTATAAAATGGCCCAAATTTTTATATGGACTTCTAATGCATAATGCTATCCACTTATAAAGTTTGGGCATTTTTAAAATTCAAATTATTTGAAATTTAATTCAAATAGGGGTTTAATTTAATTCCAAGCTCCTCTTTTGAATTTTTGAAAATTCTATGAGCTTGGGAATGCTACCACATCACTTTATATGTGATCACACTCATTTATGTGAGTTTTCAAAAGTCAAGAATTTTTGGAGCAACTTTATTTCTGTCCATTTGAATTAACTTCAATTAGGGCTTCTGCCTTCCCCATTTGAATTTCATTTGAAATTTTTAGCATGAATGCAAAGTAGCCCTTGATCCTAGCACATACCTAACAGAGGGTTCTGACAACTCGCCCCCACTCAAAAGAATATTGTCCTAAGATTCAGAAGTCATCGGGAGGAAGGTGGGGTACTCGGCACTGAGACGGTCTTCTCTTTCCCACGTGGCTTCTTTCTCAGAGTGGTGTGACCATTGCACTTTCAGAAACTTAATCTTCTGACGACGAGTGACACGCTCTGCTGAATCAAAAATACGAACGGGGTACTCTCGATAAGAAAGGCTATCTTGGAGATCAAGCGTTTCATGGTCGACTTCGCGGATGGGGTCCTTGAAGCAACGCCTGAGTTGTGACACATGGAATACATCATGTACTCGGGAAAGGTGCGGTGGTAGTTCAAATTGGTAGGCAACTTCTCCACGTTTAGCAAGAATGCAGAAAGGTCCAATGTAACGTGGGGCCCACTTGCCTTTGATACCGAATCGTTGGGTTCCCTTCAGAGGAGTAACCCAAAGGTAAGCCTTCTCGTCCAGATTGTAGCTTTCTTGCCTATGATGACGATCATAGTAGCTTTTCTGACGAGACTGGGCTGCTTTCAATTGATCACGAACAATGCGAACTTGATCTTCTGCTTCCTTGATCATATCCGGTCTAAAGAATTGTCTTTCACCGGTTTCTGACTAGTTTAGAGGTGTTCGACATCGTCATTCATAGAGGAGTTCAAAAGGAGCCATGTTCAGACTAGATTGGAAACAATTGTTATAAGCAAATTCGGCGAATGGAAGAGACTTATCCCAATTCTTTCCGAATGAGATAACACAAGCTCTGAGCATGTCTTCGAGAATTTGGTTAATCCTTTCAACTTGACCGCTAGACTGAGGATGGAAAGTTGTACTAAAGGAGAGATGAGTTCCCATAGCATTTTGAAATCTCCCCCAGAAACTAGAGGTGAAAAGGCTACCACGATCAGAATTGATCTCCAAAGGAGCACCATGAAGAGACACAATTCTAGAGACATACAAGTCCGCTAACTGGCTAGCAGTTATAGACTCGCGAACTGGAAGGAAGTGAGCAACTTTGGAGAGTCTATCAACGACATCGAAGATGGCATCATTTCCTTTCTGAGTTTTTGGAAAGCCAGTGATGAAATCCATACTGACTTTGTCCCATTTCCACTCTGGAATAGGCAAAAGTTGAAGAGTACCAGCAGGTCTTTGGTGTTCTTCCTTAATGCGACGACAAACATCACATTCGGCAACATATCGGGCAATGTCTCTCTTCATCCTAGTCCACCAAAATCTCTGGCGTAGATCTCGGTACATTTTTGTGCTACCGGGATGAATTGAGAGGGGTGTATCATGGGCTTCTTTGAGGATGAGTTGCCTTAGGTCCCTATTCTTAGGTAATACCAAACGATTTCCAAAGAATACCGTTCCTTTGCTATCTGTGGAGAAACATTTAGCAACTCCGCTAGCAATGTTCTCCTTGATCCGGCAAACACCTCGTGCACGCCTTTGGGAAACTATGATTTGATCCTCAAGAGTTGGTTTCGCCACCAAGTTGAAAAGAGATCCACGAGGAACAATCTCGAGATTGAGCTTTCGAAATTCCTCATGAAGAAGTGGTTGATACTGTTGTAACATGAGCTTGTTACAATACGACTTACGACTTAGTGCATCAGCCATGACATTGGCCTTGCATGGGGTGTAAGAGATTCCTAAGTCATAATCTTTTATCAACTCTATCCAGCGTCTTTGCCTGAGATTAAGATCTGGCTGGGTGAATATGTATTTGAGGCTTTGGTGATCGGAATAGATCTCACAACGATTACCAAGGAGGTAATGTCGCCATGTCTTCAGGGCATGAACTATGGCAGCGAGTTCAAGATCATGGGTAGGATAGTTCTCTTCATGTGGTCGCAACTAGCGTGAAGCGTAGGCTACCACATGTCGATCTTGCATAAGTATGCATCCTAACCCTTGCCGTGAAGCATCACAATAGATCTTGAAATCCTTTTTGGTGTCTAGAAGCGCAAGTACGGGTGCAGAAGTCAATCTTATTTTCAGCTCTTGAAAGCTTTCCTCGCACTTGGGAGTCCATTGGAATTTCTTATCTTTCTTGAGGAGTTCAGTTAGAGGCTTTGCAACTTTAGAAAAGTTCTCGATGAAGCGGCGGCAATATCTTGCTAAGCCAAGAAAACTCCTAACTTGCTTAACCGATTCAGGTGGAGTCCAGTCATGGACGGCCTAAACTCTCTCGGGGTTGACAGCAATGCCTTTGGAAGAAATCACGTGGCCTAAGTAGGTCACTTCTGGTAGCCAAAATTCGCACTTAGATAACTTGGCATAAAGGCGATGCTCTCGAAGTTTCATCAATACCAACCTAAGATGTTCGGCATGTTCTTCTTCGTTCTTCGAGTAGATGAGAATGTCATCAAGATAAACTACAACAAATTTATCCAAGTACTCCATGAAGATCGAATTCATCATGCGCGAGAAAGTTGCGGGGGCATTGGTTAAACCAAAGGACATGACGGTGTACTCGTAAAGACCATAACGAGTAGTGAAAGCCGTTTTGGGAATGTCCTCGTTTCTGATTTTAATTTGATGATAGCCTAGTCTCAAATCCATCTTGGGGAAGACTGAGGATCCAGCAAGTTGATCATAAAGATCATTGATCCTGGGCAGTGGGTACTTGTTCTTTATCGTTGCTAGATTTAGCGGGCGATAGTCTACGCACATCCTTTCTGTTCCATCTTTCTTCGTTACGAACAGAACGGGGCAACCGCATGGCGATGAGCTAGGGCAGATGAATCCTTTTGCCAACAAAGCTTCAAGTTGGATTTTAAGCTCAGCTAACTCATGTGGGTCCATTGTTGTTACCTCCGGCACGGGGTGGAGCATTCTGATTCTAGAGCTGGTTCTAGGGACACTCGCGGGAGTAGTGACCTGCCTGACCACACTTGTAGCAGGCTCCAAAGACAGTGTGGGGAGCTGGGTTGTTCGGTGGAGCTGGGTGGAACGGAGCTGGTGGACGAGGCGCCACATAGGATGCCCTCGGTGGGTTGTTCTGGCGGAACATGTTGTTGGGGATCCAGATCTTACGCTTCTGAGAGCCTGAACTGGATGAACCGTCGTCTCTAGGGTGCTTGCGAAAATCATTGGGGGTGTTCACGTCCTCCGCCTTGATGGACTTGTTGACAAGGACCTGGAAGGTGGCGAAGTCATGTAGGTTGAGCTCACGACGGAGTCCGGAATTGAGTCCACGGCGGAACCTCTCTTGCTTCTTGGCGTCTGTGGATACCTCTTTAGTAGCATAACGAGCCAGTCGGTTGAACTCATGACTAAACTCGTTAACAGTCCTCCTGCCTTGGGTGAGGTTGCAGAACTCCTCACGCTTGCGGTCCATAAGACCCTTTGGAATGTGGTGCTCACGGAATGAATTGCAGAACTCATCCCAAGTTGTGGGCGTTCCAGCGGGACGCATGTTCAAGAAATTCTCCCACCAAGAGCTAGCTGCACCCTCGAGGTGGTAGGTGGCATAGCTGACCCTGTCACCATCTGCAACATGGCCTGCCTGGAGCTTTCTCTCGAGGCTGCGAAGCCAGTCATCAGCGTCAAGGGGCTCAGTGGAGTAGCTGAAAACCGGGGGATGAAGCCGGATGAAGTCATTCAAAGACACCAACTCGTTGTGCTGCTGAGTGGTGTTGCGGGCAATGACCTCCAGCAACTGGTGAGAGTCTCGGCGTTTCCTCTCAACCTCCATCAGAACCTGAGCCATCGTGGGTGGCGGTGGAAGATTGCCTTCCTCCGGTTCATTCCCACGACCATGGGCACGACCAAGCTATCCACCGGTTCCTTGAGACATCCTGAAGGTTAAAACCAAAGTCAAACAGAGTTGATTGGAAGAGTCTAAACAAGGTATTGAAGGTACTGGAAGAATCACAGAGCAAAGGAAGTATCATCTTGACAACATGGTGATAAAAGCATACAAGCCATATATTCACAAGCTGTCATACAAACCATACATGTTTTAGTACAAGCTCCAAGCTAATACAAACGTGATGAAGATGATACATCCTTCAGAGGCACTCTGACTTCCTATACATTATTTATCTAAGCCTCTGGAACTTAGAACACCTTGCGTACAACATACTAAAGATACTACTACATCCTCACTAGAGAAAGACCACAGGCGGTCTCACTCATCTCCATCTCCATAGTAATTCTCGTAGATGTTACCCATGTAACCCGGTAGCTGAAGGTGACCATCGGAAAACACGGAGGCCTGTGGACCCTGATATCCATTTGGGCAAGGATGGGGCCTAGGTCCAGCGTAGGGTGGAAGCAGAGGACCACGGGGTGGAAAAATGCCTCCAATCTCGGGCCAAGCAACTCAAGAAGGCATCTGTGTCCTGACTAGGTAGATAGCATCATACTCCACTGATCCAACACTCACAAAAGGAGCCAGGAGTGTAAGTGCTCGATACAGACGGACACGGGTGGCATGAAGCTCAAAACGAAGGGCACGTTCATCACGATCTCTATCACAAGCGTGACGAGCAGTGATCTGAAGCAAAGGATACTCCAGGGAGTGATCTGAGTACAATCCGGTGTGATATCCCTCTTCTCCTGGAAGTGCAGCAGAGATATAGAGGAATGGTGACCCACCAAGCATTGCATGCTCCTCTCTCAGCAGGGTAATACATGAGTATGCAGCATCCTGCACAGCCATGTTCTCAGTCATGCCAATGCCATGTCCAAAGAGGATAGGCTGAGGGACTCCAATGTGGTCCGGGTAGATCCTGACAGTGAAGTGGAACCGAGTCTGGTTGAAGTCAAGGAACTTCTCCTCAACGGTGTACTCAGGATACCATCGATAGCCAATGAACGACATCATCTCGGTGAACATGGATGGATGCCCACGCACATCGAGGCACCTAGTCAAACAAACAATCTGCCGAGGGGGAAGATCTGCCATCTGAAACAGAAAGGAGTTTGCGAATGCATCAGATTATGAAGAAACTTGGAATGACTCGGACAGCATAACGGCTGTAATTGCAAGAAAAGACAATTTCTTACAACATAGAAACAGTAGTAGCATACGATGTAAGAAATCAGGAAGCACAACAACTCTAGCAAACTGAACACAACTCTTCTATGACTACAAGGAAGCAAACAACGAGATGTTCTAGTAAGACATAGATGAGCCTAGTCCTATCTTCCCGTAGAAAAGGTGAGGGTGACTCAGAACTCAAAACGATGAAGGTAAGGAGAAAAAAGAAGCCTTACGTTTTTCCATTATATACCCAGAGTAACTATATAACTATAGATTGCTAGACTCGACTTCGACCAAGGCTGATAATCCTACAATCAGTCCTGCTCTGATACCAAGTCTATCGGGACCCGAGGTTAGCGTATGCAAGTCCCGCTACAACACAATCATATGGAGAGCCGAGAACCGTACCCACTTGTCTCGGAAAGCATCGAACATGAGGGGCAACCCATCCAGGCCGGATGATCAACTGAGATGGGTCCTCATCGTCCGCACACAAGTCTAAATGATAAGGGTGGTGAACTCCCATACTCATAGACAAGTCGCCTCAACCATACTCTCGATTGTATTATAACACTTACATAGACTTACTCCAGCCCGATCACTTAGTCGGGGTCTAGGGCGGGCTCGATCATACAACAAAGTGTGCACGTGACAGAGTCACGAGCAATCGCATCGCGATGCCCCAAGCTGCGCACATCGAAGGGCCACTTGGTGTATAAAAGACCGCCAGCTAGATCTCAACTAAGGTCTCGAAAACCCATACTAAGACATGCATGTTATAATCATACACGCAGCACACATGTCTAGTATGAATAGCAGGTATCATAGAAATTCTCTACAAAGTTTACAACGTTATTGATAACTCTTACAGAGTGCACACAGAGATCACAAGTCTGTGATCCAACATTACATCAAACATGCGGAAGCAAAGTAGGTCTGAGTACAGACAAGGTTAACAAATGGCTTAGAGAAGCCTTATTTATAAACAAGCCCTTCCACGAGGGACCAGTCGAGCTCCAGGAAGAATCCACCTTCGGGGTCAGTGGGTTCATCTAAAACATAGAATAAGCAAACGTGAGTACAAAGTCGTACTCAGCAAGACTTACGTAGGAACTATACTACTCATGCACATGTATCAAGGCAAAGGGATGTGGGGTTCAAAAGCAGAAGTTCCAGCTTTGACTTGGCTAGTCCTGAACTACGAGTACCAGAATTGAGGTAAGAAGCGTACACGAGTCCACTACAATCTCCAACCAATTACACCACTATGGTGCCTTCCTCGACTTCCCACGAGAAAGCATGCCATAGCACTCACACTTATCTTGGCAGGTTTTATCAGTATCCATTGAAGTTGTCTAATAATCAAGCTAAGCTTTCCAAGCAGTCCATAACCGCGGACACGGCTATTCGAATAGTTTTGATAACCCTGCAGGGGTGTGCTGCTACACACACATGACCATCAGTTACCGCCAGGTCTCGTCGCCATTCAAGGGGTGCCGGCGAGGATTCTCACCACAACTGTTACCTCATAGCCGATCTAGTCCAAGAAAGCCGCCTACCTGGGTTGGTTTCCACTATCGTGAACCCGGCCGGTTTACCGAAGTGGACCCAGATGATGTGTGCAGGGCCCCAAGCCGGTATCGATTGAGTCGTTCTCTCACTTAGCAGGCCGTTCCACAAACCTACCAGAACTCCGAACTACTGCGACATCTGGACATCGAAAGGGATGGGTTAGTAGGTTGAGAGGGGTCAGTGAGCCCAATGTGTGGTTGTACTCTTTATCTTGGATCACCACACAACAACTCGAATTTAGGGCGGTGTTCAACGAGACAACCCACTGTGTACTCCTACACAGCCTCTCATCGTTCACCTTGTATTAGGGTAGATTCACCAACACATTTTCACCATCATCAACATGATTGCTACCATCCCGACTCACATAACAGTACCAACATTGTATCACTCTAAGACTGCAATAAGCAGTAACAGTTGTAGGGGCCACATGATATCAATGAACTCCTACATCTGCTAGGATTGTATTTTTCTTACTACTGTGACAAATGATAGGTCATGCAAAGGAATGGGTTCATCTATATGGTAGAAACGTAGCATCGTAATCATCCTAAACAATGCATAAGCGAGACTGAGAGGGAAGTGGGATTTTATCGACATGATCAATGGGGGTTTGGTTGCCTTGCTGACGAGGGTCGTACACGGTATCTTTAACGAAGGGGTGATCTTGGGTTCCGACTCCATCTCTATTCTATAGCAAACAATGCAAACAAAGTGATCAATATAAATACAATGCACAATCACATGATATGATGTTATAGCATCAGGTTCATGGTGCTGATGTGTTGAACAAGCCATTTAAATGAAGTTCATTGCATTTGAGTTGCAAATTCAAACTCCATATTTGAATTTAAAAGGGTTCATATGCATGTTTGCTTCTGTTACCCCATTTTAAAATGGTCAAACATGAAAACAAAGTGCATATTCAGAATCCTTGCGTTTTTCTGATAATTTTACAAATATTATTTGTTTAATTTGGAGTTAAAATGAATTAGTTATGAATTTCCAAAGTTTAAATCATTTTTTGGAATTTTCTGCTTTTCTTTTTAAATAGAAAACCAATTATTGCGCAAGCATGTGGTCATGCTGGCGTCAGGGGGCCTCTGAATAGAGGGGTCAGCTTGTGAGTGGGTTAGTTAACTGTCCCATTGGTTTAAATTAACCCGGGGTTAATTAGCAGCCTGGGCCCAAATGTAAGTGGCCCAGGGGTTGGTTAATTAGGGGTTAACCCCGCTGGACACGTGGGCTCACCGGCGACGAGTCGCCGGCGACGACCCGACGCGGCGGCTCTGCACGGGGAGGGTGCTCCCGTGCACCATTCGACGCAACAGTTGCACCAGAGCGACGCCCGTGGAGTCATGCATCTCGGGGGGCGGTCCAGGTGAGAAAGGGGGCCACCGGAGCGACGCCGGTGACGACCTTCCGCGGTGGCCGTGGCACGGGTTGCGGCGGCGAAGCGCATCCGTAGTCTAAAAGATGCAGGAATAGGCTCGTTGGTATCCTGGGGAACCCAGGAGCATGTCAGACAGCTTGGGGTGGCAGGAGGAGCTCGGAGGCAAGCTCCCCGTCGACCATGGCGGCGGTGCTTCTCGGCCTCCATGGCAAACGACGACAGAGAACGAGGGGGAGACTCGGGATAGCTGGGGCGAACAAGAAGCTCACCAATAACACGCTGGTGAGGTCGGGGAGCCGGAGGAAGCAGAGCGGCGACAAATTCGACGATGGCGTGCCGGCGACCGGAGTTTGGGAAAATGAAGATGGCGAGCTCGTGGGGGAGGCTTGCTTCGATTACTTGATCACGGCGACGAATACGATCACGGCGCGCATCCTGGACATCTTTTGGCAGCTCGAGGGGGTCGGTGGCCACGCGGGTGCGGCGGCGGTGCTCCGGCAAGCTCTTGGGTGGCGGCGAAAACGAGCGGCAGAGGGCGCGAGAGCAGAAGAGAGAGGGGGGAGTGTTCCATGGGTGCATGGCCGTCTCCGTGGCGCAAGGATAAGGCTTGGGGGCGCCTGGAAGGTTCTCGACGTCGCGGTGGCGTCCACGGCGCGCTCTGGCTCGACACCGAGCTGCTTGAGGAAGACGACGGAGGAGGGAAGCTGAACTAGGCCAGCTGGAGTTTAAGTTGGGCCAAAACACAGGTGGGCTTCCTCTTTTCCCTTTTTCTTTTCTATTTCTTTATGTTATTTGTTTTGGCTTTGCTAAAAAATTAGCTAGCCATTTTATAAAATGCTCCAAATTTTTATATGGACTTCTAATGCATAATGCTAGCCACTTATAAAGTTTGGGCATTTTTTAAATTCAAATTATTTGAACTTTAATTCAAATAGGGGTTTAATTTAATTCCAAGCTCCTGTTTTGAATTTTTGAAAATTCTATGAGCATGGGAATGCTACCACATCACTTTATATGTGATCAAACTCATTTATGTGAGTTTTCAAAAGTCAAACAAGAATTTTTGGAGCAACTTTATTTCTGGCCATTTGAATTAACTTCAATTAGGGCTTCTGCCTTCCCCATTTGAATTTCATTTGGAATTTTTAGCATGAATGCAAAGTAGCCCTTGATCCTAGCACATACCTAACAGAGGGTTCTGACACAAAGTCGTTGAGCTTGTATCCCCCGAGAGAAGCTGCGAGGTATTTGTCCACAATGGCCAACTTAGTCTCCTGGAGACAAGTAAGATGACAAGAAGAGGAGGCGATCATCTGAGACACAGTGGAGCGACGATCAGGATCGTTAAGCCCACGGAAATTCCAACTTAACACATTCATATCTTGATCTAACATATGCAACAACCGATTAATACGTCCCAAACGTATCGATAATTTATGCTTGCTCCATGCATGTTTTGTGTGATATTGCTATGATCTAGATACACTTTCATACACTTTTGATCATATTTGGACTAACCTATTAACTCAGTGCTCCCCAGTGCCAGTTTCTATTTTCTGCTGTTTTTTTTATTCCAGGTTTCCCCCGTATTAAAAGTTCTCCAAAAATTTGGGAAAATCGGATAAAAATCTGCGCATCGAAAGCCTCCAGTACCCCGAAGGAGGGCCGGGGGCACCACCATGTGCCCAGGCGGCCACCTGGCGTGGCCTAGGGCTTGGCCGCGCCAGGGGGGCGCCTGGACCCCTGGTGGCCCCCCAAGCTTCCCCCTTCGCCTATATATTCCCCGTGACGTGAAACTTTCGGGAAGAGAACCCCTTTTCGCGATCTCGCCTCTGTTCCGCCGCCGCCGCGCTTCCAAGATCGGGAGCGCCAGCAGACTTCTTCCCAGCACCCTGCCGGATGGAGGATCGACCTCCGGGAGCTTCCCCTTCACCATGGACGCTTCCCGGATGTGCCTTGAGTAGTTTCCTTTGGACCATGGGTCCGTGATCAGTAGTTATGTGATGTTCTCCTCCCCTCTTTGTTCTTTATGGTTTAGACCTCGTGAGCTGCCCTACATGATCGAGGCACATATGTAATCTTTCTTCTATTTCTATGCTGAGTTTGGTGGGATCTGATGGATTATGAGATTATGTTCAGATTGTGATAGAGTAATATATTTGGTTCTTATCTTTTATATTTTTGTTCCTAAGTAATTCTTGCATGTTCTCCATTGCTGTTTATTGCTTTGGCCAAGTAGTAGGTAGTAACTCCAAGAGTGAATGCTATGCTCGATTGTGGGTTCATGCCCCGTGATGACAAGCTTGAGTGACAGAAACATGAGTCTAGGGGATGTGATGTTGCCACAAGGGGGAAAACAACGGTGCTTGTAACCGCGGTTGCAAGGATTGTTTACTTTACGCGAAGTGCTTTTTAATGCAGTTGTCTGTTGCTTTGGGTTTACACTTTGGGTGGGACTCGCAACTTAATACCAGCAAGATGTTCTGGATAGATATCTCAAGGTGGATTTCGGTCTACTTATTTTGGCGTACTGCCCATGCTTTTGAGCCTCTTCCTTTCTTTTGTAGCATAGTTAGCATTGAGGTGCGTTTATAATCTTGTCAATTGCCCATCTATAATTTGTTTACCTCGCGTAGCAGTTTTATCGTCTTTTGGGAGAGAGACATCACTAGTGAACATCACGGGACCCCGGTCCATATTCTCATCATTATTTACACGCTCATTTACTTTTCCGCTTTTAATTTCAGTTGCTATCATTATCATTGTCACTTGTGTTTTGATCCTTTGTAAACAACAAGACCGGAGAGATTGAAAACCTCTCTGAATTTTGTTGGAGCAAAGTTATTTGTGTCTGTGTGAAGGTCCAGGAGAAGCAACTGATTATCTTCAAACGGCGCATCACTTTCCGAACCACCTACTTATCATTACCGGAGTCCTACGGGAGACAATCTTAAAACCTCGGTATCTTCACCGAGGGAAACTTGCCGCTACACGGCATCTCACCTTCCACTTGGGGTAACCAACAAAGGGCGAGAACCAATTATCATCTCTTGTGTATCAAGCAAATTTCTCGCACCGTTGCCGGGGACTCCGAGTGATAAGATAGGGGAATTGCCCACTACCTTTTACCTTTACTTTTTAGTCTTGTTAGTTTACCCTTCATTTTTTGTCTTTGTTTCCTATATCATAAATCACAAAAAAATTATTTATCTTGCTAGTAGCTATCATTATGTGTGGTCCTTTTTCCTTTGTTGAGACAAAATTTCTCACCTTTAAACAAAAAGGTGGTGAAAGTTTAAAAGATGCTTGGTATAGAATGAATGATTCTCAAAAAAGAGCCACCAAGAAGAAATCCACTACTATCCTGCTTAGAAATTTTTATGTTGGGATTACTCCTTGGAAAAGGTTCATATTAGCAAGTATACCTAGGATAAATGAGTTGGATTGCAAGATTCAAGGGAATTTGAATAGTCTTGATAGCTCCATGCTTAAAATTATTAAAACTTTGGAGACCATCAAATCCCATGATATGGATCCTTCTAGGATTGATAATATTGACGAAATCATTAATACTCTAGGAACTACATTCTCCTCAATCAAACCAAAAAAGGTAGAGACTTCGGCAAGAAAGGAACCTAAGTTCAATTATGTCCCTAAGGTTCCCCGACCCAAAAATAATCCACCCATTGCCAAGGAAGTTGAAACCGTGAAAACTTTGGAAGAAATACTTCTCTTTGATAAATTTATAAATGAAACTCCCATTGATTTTCCTCCTTTTGGTTTTATCCCTAGAAGTATCTTCATTAGGCCTTTATTTGAAAGACCTCTTAATACTAGTTGTACAATTGAAGAGCTTTTTGATGATCTTGATGATAATTCGATTGATACAATTTGATCTTTTGCGTTATGCCTGGCTTAAAGGCGTAAAAGAAAGCGCTTGTTGGGAGGCAACCCAAGATGTTTTTACTTATGTTTTTAGTGTTCTTGATGATTGTTACTACTGTAGCAACATCATTGTATCTTTATTTCCAAACTTTGTGCCAAGTTATATCCTCTTATGATAAGGGAAGCAAAATTTGTGACATGCGGTCCAGAAAACAGATTCTGTCTTCTTGACGGAACAAATCGGATCAAATCATCAGTTCATCTTTTTGAGCTGAATTTTTTACACAGAATGCTCTATACAATTGTTAAACTTTTGTACGTTCTGAGTTTGTTGATTTGAGTTGCATAAGTACCCCGAAAAAATTCTCTACTACCTGCCGTTCTGTTTTTCACAGATTCTGCCACGTTTTATCTCTCCTTACTTTTGCAAACCTTAAGCTTGCTTTTTCTTTGCAAAAACTTTTGGAAATCTTGAGAAATAGTAGCTCTTCAAGAATATCTTCATATCCAGTGGGGAAAAATTATTTTATTAGGGGTAGTAACCTCTCTAATCATCTTATGATGAGTTATGTATGAGGGAGTTTTCAAGTGTGCGATGGAAGATGATGAAAGAAGATCCGGGAGTGTCAAGCGCTCAAGCTTGGGGATGCCCCCATGCATCCCCAATAAATATTCAAGGAGACTCAAGCGTATAAGCTTGGGTATGCCCTCGTGCATCCCCTTATCCATCAACAATCATCAGTTCGGCCTTCGTCTCACTATATTTTTATCACTTCATGCGGTATGTGCTATGCTTGGAGCGTCTCGTTCTTAGGTTTTATTTTTTAGTTTTCTTTAGATTTTATTGCTGTTCATAACAAGTTAGAACCCATCTTGTGGGAGAGAAACACGCTTCACTCCAATCTAGAACACGTCATAGGATTTTTCATGCTTATCTTTCTGTTGTTGTGTGTTCTCTATCTTTTCGTAGCTACTGCCATGTTTAGTTTAAGTCTTAGTTTATCTTTAGCAAGAGCCTTCGCTTTTGTTTAGTTTGTTGCCGGAACTCTCTTTAGTTTTCATGTTTATCTTGTTAAGAGAGTTGGTTGTTGCAATGAGTTGTGTCTTGTCTTGAAAGTAGGTAATTGAGGTTGTTATTTAATTTTAGTAGTAACTTGCAATAGTTTTGAGGTATTGATGTTAGTAATGTTTGAACTTTTGGTGTCAAGTGATCTAGCCTATTAGTCATAGGTGTCGTATTTTGGGCAATCCGTGTGTATTTTCAAAACCTACAAAACTAGTTGAGAACTCTAGCTAATAGATGGATCACTAATCTTTGGAGGGATCGGATATTAGAGTACACTCACGTACCATGAGTCGAGGATGCACAAGGATAACCAAACCCCCATACACTCCTCCTCGGGGTACTTGTCTCTTCGTGAACCTCCTTATTAGATTGAGAGTTACCGATAATAAGTGCATGAGTTCTTCGGACTAATGTAAGTATTGAAAGTTGACACTTCCACCTCCTCATATTTGCTAGCCTCTCTCGTGTCGTGCATTGCCTTCTTCTCACTCCGAGAGTTGGCGTCCACCTTCGCCGGTACATCCAAACCCTTGGCATGATACGCTCTGTCATCATAAACCTCCTTATAACCTTCCTCAAAACAGCCACCATACCTACCTATCAAGGCATTTCAATAGTCGTTCAGAGATATATTGCCATGCAACATCCACCTCTTCATGACTTGATCTTCATGACATACATGTTCCTGCTACACTAGCAGCGGCATAAATTGCATACATCATGATAGCTACATCTTCTTTATGATTTGAGTACCTTGTTGATACGTCTCAAACGTATCTATTTTTCCAAACACTTTTGCTATTGTTTTGCCCTCATTCTTGCATGATTTGAGCTAAACTAACCCAGACTGACGCTGTTTTCAGCAGAGCTGCCTGTATGGTTTTATTGTGCGCATGGAAATAGATTTTTAAACATCTCAGAAAATTCCCAGAAAAAATACAGAAAATCCACGCACTCGTAGGGACCCAGGACCAGAAGGTGGGCCAGAGGGGAGCCAGGGGGGCCCAGGCACCTAGCTGGGGCGGCCACCCCCCCTGGTCGCGTCGGGTGGCCGCCTGGGTGGGTCCCACCCCCTCTGGTGACCTACCTTGGCCCCTATTTATTCTCGTGATGAGGAAACTCCAAAACATAAGTCGCTTTTCCAAAACCCGTCACGGAGCCGCCGCCACCCTCTGTTCTTCCTCGGGAGGGCTAATATGGAGGCTGATTTGGCCTCCGTAGAGGGAGATCGTCTCCATCGTCATCACCATCACCAATCCATCATCCCTCCATGACTTATCTTCACATGTGTGAGTAATTCTCTTCTGTAGGCAAAGGGGATGGTAGGGATTAGATGAGATTGAACATGTCATAGTTCGTCAGATTGTTGGGGGCATGTTGCCTATCATCTACTATGGTGTTTATCATCTTTGCTACAATTTTCTACTCTTAATTCTTGTCACTTTGGGCCCGAGTGCCATGTTTCTAGATCGAAACCACTTATGCTTTCATGAGTATATTTATGTTCTAGATCCTATCTATGAGTTGTATTCACCTATTATGGTCCGGAACCGGCGATCCCAAAGGTGACATCTTGGGACACCAAAGGGGATGGTCCATAATTTGAGGATTTCATGTATCCATTGAGTTTATTGCTTTGTTACGGTGCTCTTTGACAGGAGCACCTTAATCTCCATAAGTTCCCTTTCGCCCCATTCGTAGCGGGATGGTAGGACAAAAGATGTTGTGCAAGTTCACAACTACCTACGGGATACATGCCTAATGTTTGATATTTTCCTAGATGATCATTGCTTTTCTTTGTGCCTTGCCCCGTGTTAGAACCTATTACATGTTCATTCTTATTCATGCAGCGCCCGACCATCCATCTCCCTAGCCTATAGTGCTTTAATCCTGTTGGTTACTACTAGTTTATTTCTGCTGTTTTACTTTTGTTGTTACCACCATCATTATCACTATCATACCACAGATGCTATTAATATTTTGTTGCAAGCCAGTATATTTCAGGTGCGGTTGAATTGATAATTCAACTGTCAAATCTTATAAATACTCTTTGGCTCCCCTTGTGTCGAATCAATAAATTGGGTTAACTTACCCGCGAGAACACTACAATCGATCCCCTACAGTTGAGGGTCATAAAGTATTGTTTTCTGGCGCCATTGCCGGGGAGCATAGCAATATTTACAAGTCTAATTGAAGTATTCTGCCTGCCACACTTCATCCGCTATGGGTAAGAAAGGAGACCCCAAGGTTCCGATCTTACCATCTACTACAAGAAAATGTATCGTTCTAAGTACCAGTGCTACGCTTGATTCACCTTCCGTTATAAGTAAGTTTGCTTCACCGCTACCACCACATGCTACTTCTACTGAGTCTGTTACTATGTCCGATACATTTGATGATGCTTCCACTACTCTTGATGATACTAGTTTTCTTGGTCACTATATTGAAACTCATACTGCTAAGGTTGCAGCAGAATCCGAGACCGAGACTCTGGCTACCTATATTCCTACTTGCAAAAAAATTGGTTACCCAGACTGATGAGGACATCTCTACTAATGTTACACCCACATCTTCACCAACTACACATACTGGACCAGTTACTAGAGCACGTGCACGTCAACTAAATTATCAGGTACTTTCGTTTCTTGCGAATCCTTCTAATGTTCATGAACATATGATGCTGCCTAAATTAGATACTTTTGTTTTGCTTATGAATGAAGGACCTAGCATGGACAAGAAGGACGGTCATTGGAGCGGGATCAAGCATGGAGAAGAAGGTGCGCGCGGGGGAAAGAACAATGGAGCTTCCAGTGGGGATTTTCGCACTTTGAAGCCACCATAAGGAATGCATGAAGGCTTGGACGAAATACACGAGATGCCACTTCATTATTTTCGTCCAAGAGCAATTATAGGTGCTGCGTCACCTTAATATTGGGCTGGGCCCATGTAATTTCGAAATACCACATTATAGGCTGTTTTTAGAGTCCGTATGTGTGGGGAAACCGAGTTAGGGTTGTTTTCGGACCCCACCTCCAAGGGGTCACGAAAATCCCCTCTGTTCCCCCATATATACAGCCCTTAGGGCGTCGTTTAGACTTGGGTTTTAATTAGATTTAAGTTAGCCATAGCCGCAACTTCGAGCTCTTCGTTTGTGTCATCCGACCAGGCCAAGACCTCATTGGAACCCCAACTTTCGTAATCATTCATCTTATATTCGCTATATCCAGATTGCAATTCTTAGTTCTTGCTTGTTCTTCGATTGCTTGCAGGAATTAGACCTTCGTGGTCAGGTTGATCGTGCATCCGCGGGATCAATAACCTCTCGGAGTTGGTTTAGCGATCGCTAAGGCGCAACGTCTTCGCACGTTCGTAGTCGGATCGTGAAAGTCGTCTCCACCATAATCGATCTCCACCATCTCATCGAAACATCGGGACACCTTCGCCTCTATCAAGTGGTATCAGATTTCCAGGTTGCTCGGTGAGATTTACCAGTTTTCGTAGTCTAGATTGGTTCTGTTCTTCATACCTACAGTCCACGAAAAAGCCAACAAAAAAATTAGGGTTAGATCATCACGTCCCAAAACAGTCCGAGCCTTTGTCCACTTTTCTTTACAGTAGTTTGCTTTGTTGAATTTGCGGTTGCATCGTTGTGTCGAGTTGCTGATCTTAGCGTCTAGTTCCCTTAGAGTTTCGAGTTCTGATCACAGTTTGTCACACCGCCGCCGCACAGTAGTACACCGCCACGTTTCCGCCAATCCGAGTCCAGATACACCACCACGTTCCGCCAAGTCGAGTCCATATGCAGCACCACGACCTACCAATCCGAGTTGAGTTCCATCACCTGTTCGGTTTGTGATCTCTCCGTAGCCAGATTAGTTTTGAGTTGATTAGAGTCGGATTTCACCAATCTTTTGTCGTACGTAGGAGGTGATTTCCAAAAAAAAAAAAAAAGAGTCTGGCACGCTTTCCAGAGCAGTTTTTAGGCCAAAAATTTCGGGGGTAAAAAAATTTCGTGCCCATACGTTCCTTAGGTCCAAAAACTCATTTTGAGACGTTCGCCACCATCGTGATTCTTTCGCACTTTTTCAGCCACCGCAGTCCCGCATCGCAAAAAAAAGCAAAAAAAAAAAGAGAAAAAAAATTCAGAGTGTGCTTCTCAGTTGATTACGTGCCGCGCCGTGCTTTCGTTGGTGTTTTAGGCTCGCGTCTCTAGTACGGTCTAGCCTAGGATCAGCACAGTACCGACGTTGAGTGTTTATTCAGCTTTGCATCTCTGTTTTGATTACTGTTGAGCTTTTGCTACCAACTTGTCAGCCTTCCTACAGCTCCACATATATTCTACATCGTGCGTTTTGACACCTCCTGGCCATCGCTCTACCACATCTCTGAGAGTTTTGACCCGTTGGTTGTACATCACCACCTGCTGCTAGGTAAGAATCGGTAAGAACTAAAGAAAAGCTTGACGGATTTGTGCTTTCCACCACCCCACATCCCATTAGTAGAAGTAGGATCATACTTCTGTGTGTTTTCTATTTCTGCTAACCATGCCAGGATCCCATGATGAAGTGGCGCGGGATGCACCTGATTGGGAGAATATGACAAACAAAGCATTACATGATAAATTTGCACAAATGATGTCTGAACAGATGAATGACATCGAGAACAGATTTACAGAGGCGATTGATGGTGTGGAGAAGATGATCGACACTAAGCTCGACGCCAAGTTTACTGAGTTGCTCGCACGCTTACCTATACAGCCTGCGGCCGCTCCAGCACAGCCACCGCCACCATGACGTGCACGACGTATTCTGTTTCCGGGCGGACAAGCTGCTGGTGCTCCTGCTGCTGCTGCAGTTACTGCTGCTGCTGCCTCTGACGTCGGCCAGGACGACAACTACGAGGGTGATTACGAGGAGGAGGTGAACAAGAAGCGGCCTATGAACAGCCAGCAGGACGTCCACGTCCCAACATTCGCCACGGTCGACACCAACCACCCCCTCAGGTACGCGATGATGAACATGTGCCTAAACTTAAATTGAATCTTAAGCCGTTTGAGGGTAGATATATTCCTGATGCTTATCTTACTTGGGAGTTAGAAACTGAACAACGCTTTACATGTTTACAATATCCTGAGAATAGACGTGTTACTGCTGCTGTTTGTGAATTCACGGGTTTTGCATCTATTTGGTGGTCTGAACATTGTAGATTGCATGCTAATAATATTCCAGCTACTTGGGCTGCTTTAAAAGATGCTATGCGTACTCGCTGGGTTCCTCCTTATTATCAACGTGAATTGCTACAAAAATTACAGCGTTTGAGACAAGGAAAAAATTCTGTAGAGGAATATTATCAAGAATTACAAACTGGATTGATTAGATGTGGCCTAGTAGAGGATAATGAAGCTATGTTTGCACGTTTTATAGGTGGCTTAAACAAGGAGATACAAACTATTCTAGAATACAAGGACTATGCTACTATTACTCGTTTGTTTCATCTTGCTTGTAAAGCTGAACGTGAAGTGCAGGATCGACAGGCCGCTACGAGACCTAACTTTTCCGCAGGACGAAATACATCATGGACATCGCGTGGACCTTCTACATCCACACGTTCTGCTGCACCACCATCTACTTCAACCGCTCATTCTTACAGGGAGCCACCAAAACAGCCAGCGCCACCATTCAAGGGTGCACAGAGTGGTCCAGCAGCGAGTTCTTCTTCATCCATGGCTTCCACAGGGCAAACACGAGATCGTGATATTAAATGTCGCAGGTGCCAAGGTGGAGGTCACTTCGCAAAAGACTGTCCCTCCAAGCGTGTGATGATTATTACGGCGGATGGTGGGTATGAGTCAGCGAGCGACTATGATGAGGAGACTTTAGTTCTCATTGCTCACGAGGAACAGGGTGCCCATGATGATGCTCATGATATAGAGTATATGGCTCCTGATGATGCAGATCAATATGCTAGTTTGGTTGCTCAACGTGTGTTAAGTGTGCAGGTATCGAAGGCCGAGCAAAACCAGAGGCATAATTTGTTCCACACAAAGGGAGTGGTGAAAGAACGTTCAGTTCGCATCATCATTGACGGAGGGAGTTGCAACAACTTGGCGTGCATGGAGTTGGTGGAGAAGCTATCTCTCACCACAAGACCACACCCCCATCCGTACTATATTCAGTGGTTTAACAATAGTGGTAAGATTAAGGTAACGCGTTCTGTTCGTGTGCACTTTAGCATTGCTGCATATGTTGATTATGTTGATTGTGATGTGGTACCCATGCAAGAATGCTCTCTTTTACTTGGTAGACCATGGCAATTTGATAGGAATGTTGTACACCATGGTAGGACAAATCAGTTTACTCTGGTTCATCAGGATAAAACTATTACTTTACTTCCTATGTCTCCTGAACAAATTGTGAAAGATGATCTTGCTAGAGCTAGTAAAGCTAAACAGGAGAACAATAAGAGTGAAAATGAGATAGCAGCTAAAGAATTTGAGCAACAACATAAGACTACTAGCAAATCTTCTTCTGCTGTTTCTAATGAAATTAAATTGACTAGTCCAACTTTGCTTGCTACTAAGGTTGATATTTCGGATTTGGATGTTAGTCAATATGTGTGCTATGCTTTTGTGTGCAAAGAAGCTTTGTTTTCATTTGAGGAATTGCCTCCTTCTTTGCCTCCTGTTGTCACTGACCTTTTGCAGGAGTTTATTGACGTCTTTCCACAAGACGTACCACCGGGATTACCACCTATTCAAGGGATTGAGCATCAGATTGACTTAATTCCCGGTGCTTCGCTGCCCAACCGTGCGCCATACCGTACCAATCCGGAGGAGACGAAGGAGATTCAGTGTCAAGTACAAGAGCTACTCGACAAAGGTTACATACGTGAATCCCTTAGTCCTTGTGTTGTTCCTGTTATATTAGTGCCTAAAAAGGATGGAACTTGGCGTATGTGTGTTGATTGTAGAGCCATTAATAATATTACTATTCGTTATCGTCATCCTATTCCTAGGTTAGATGATATGCTTGATGAATTAAGTGGCTCTACCATGTTTTCCAAAGTTGATTTGCGTAGTGGATACCATCAAATTCGCATGAAATTAGGAGATGAATGGAAAACGGCATTTAAAACTAAGTTTGGATTATATGAGTGGTTAGTCATGCCTTTTGGGTTAACTAATGCACCTAGCACTTTCATGAGATTAATGAACGAGGTTTTACGTGCTTTCATTGGACGATTTGTGGTGGTCTATTTTGATGATATACTGATTTATAGCAAATCTTTGGAGGAACATTTGGATCATTTACGTGCTGTTTTTATTGCTCTACGTAATGCACGTTTATTTGGTAACCTTGGGAAGTGCACCTTTTGCACCGACCGAGTATCGTTTCTTGGCTATGTTGTTACTCCGCAGGGAATTGAAGTTGATAAAGCCAAGATCGAGGCGATTGAGAGTTGGCCGCAGCCCAAAACGGTCACACAAGTGAGGAGTTTTCTTGGCCTCGCTGGATTCTATAGGCGTTTTGTGAGAGATTTCAGCACCATTGCTGCACCTCTCAATGAGCTTACACGCAAGGATGTGCCTTTTACTTGGGGTACCGCACAGGAAGAAGCCTTCACGGTATTGAAAGATAAGTTAACACATGCTCCTTTGCTCCAACTTCCTGATTTTAATAAGACTTTTGAGCTTGAATGCGATGCTAGTGGTATTGGTTTGGGAGGTGTGTTATTACAAGATGCTAAACCTGTTGCATACTTTTCTGAAAAATTGAGTGGGCCTAGTCTGAACTATTCTACTTATGATAAGGAATTATATGCTCTTGTTCGGACATTAGAAACTTGGCAACATTATTTATGGCCCAAAGAATTTGTTATACATTCTGATCATGAATCTTTGAAACACATAAGAAGTCAAGCAAAACTTAATCGTAGACATGCTAAGTGGGTTGAATTTATTGAGACTTTCCCTTATGTCATTAAACACAAGAAGGGGAAAGATAATATTATTGTTGATGCTTTGTCTCGTCGTTATACTATGCTTTCACAACTTGACTTCAAGATATTCGGTTTAGAGATAATCAAAGATCAATATGTACATGATGCGGAATTTAAAGATGTTTTGCAGAATTGTAGAGAGGGTAGAACATGGAACAAGTTTGTGCTTAATGATGGGTTTGTGTTCCGTTCTAACAAGCTATGCATTCCAGCTAACTCTATTCGTCTTTTGTTGTTGCAGGAGGCGCATGGAGGAGGATTAATGGGACATTTTGGCGTGAAGAAGACGGAGGACGTACTTGCTACACATTTCTTTTGGCCAAAGATGAGACGGGATGTTGAGCGTTTTGTTGCTCGCTGCACTACATGTCAAAAAGCTAAGTCACGACTCAATCCTCATGGTTTATACATGCCTTTACCTGTACCTAGTGTTCCGTGGGAGGACATATCCATGGACTTTGTTTTAGGCTTGCCTCGAACAAAGAAGGGGAGGGATAGCATATTTGTTGTCGTGGATAGATTTTCTAAGATGGCACATTTTATACCATGTCATAAAAGCGATGATGCTGCTAATGTTGCTGATTTATTCTTTCGAGAGATTATTCGCTTACATGGTGTGCCCAATTCTATTGTCTCGGATCGTGATACTAAGTTTCTTAGCCATTTTTGGAGATGCTTATGGGCTAAGTTGGGGACTAAACTACTTTTTAGTACTACATGTCATCCCCAAACTGATGGACAAACTGAAGTAGTCAATAGGATTTTGTCTACTATGCTTAGGGATGTTTTAAAGAGTAACTTAAAAATGTGGGAAGAATGTTTACCTCATATTGAATTTGCTTATAATCGTTCATTTCATTCTACCACTAAAATGTGCCCTTTTGAGATTGTTTATGGTTTTCTACCTCGTGCACCTATTGATTTGCTTCCTCTTCCATCTTCGGAGAAGGTTAATTTTGATGCTAAGCAACGTGCTGAATTGATATTAAAAATGCATGAGTTAACTAAAGAAAACATTGAGAAAATGAATGCTAGATACAAGCTTGCTGGTGATAAGGGTAGAAAGCATGTTGTGTTTGAACCAGGAGATCTTGTTTGGTTACATCTACGTAAAGATAGGTTTCCTGATTTGCGCAAGTCTAAGTTAATGCCACGAGCTGATGGTCCCTTTAAGGTTTTACAGAAAATTAACGATAATGCATATAAACTTGAGCTACCTGCAGCTTTTGGGGTTAGTCCCACATTTAACATTGCAGATTTGAAACCTTATTTGGGAGAAGATAATGAGCTTCCGTCGACGACGACTTCAATTCAAGAAGGGGAGGATGATGAGGACATCTCTACTAATGTTACACCCACATCTTCACCAACTACACATACTGGACCAGTTACTAGAGCACGTGCACGTCAACTAAATTATCAGGTACTTTTGTTTCTTGCGAATCCTTCTAATGTTCATGAACATATGATGCTTCCTAAATTAGATACTTTTGTTTTGCTTATGAATGAAGGACCTAGCATGGACAAGAAGGACAGTCATTGGAGCGGGATCAAGCATGGAGAAGAAGGTGCGCGCGCGGGAAAGAACAATGGAGCTTCCAGTGGGGATTTTCGCACTTTGAAGCCACCATAAGGAATGCATGCAGGCTTGGACGAAATACACGAGATGCCACTTCATTATTTTCGTCCAAGAGCAATTATAGGTGCTGCGTCACCTTAATATTGGGCTGGGCCCATGTAATTTCGAAATACCACATTATAGGCTGTTTTTAGAGTCCGTATGTGTGGGGAAACCGAGTTAGGGTTGTTTTCGGACCCCACCTCCAAGGGGTCACGAAAATCCCCTCTGTTCCCCCATATATACAGCCCTTAGGGCGTCGTTTAGACTTGGGTTTTAATTAGATTTAAGTTAGCCATAGCCGCAACTTCGAGCTCTTCGTTTGTGTCATCCGACCAGGCCAAGACCTCATTGGAACCCCAACTTTCATAATCATTCATCTTATATTCGCAATATCCAGATTTCAATTCTTAGTTCTTGCTTGTTCTTCGATTGCTTGCAGGAATTAGACCTTCGTGGTCAGGTTGATCGTGCATCCGCGGGATCAATAACCTCTCGGAGTTGGTTTAGCGATCGCTAGGGCGCAACGTCTTCGCACGTTCGTAGTCGGATCGTGAAAGTCGTCTCCACCATAATCGATCTCCACCATCTCATCGAAACATCGGGACACCTTCGCCTCTATCACAGACTTAGATGAACTCAAGGAGAGGATCCTTGATGATGATTATATTACTCTTGATGATGATTTTTGCAGGGAACTCAGAGAGTGTGTCGACTCTGACCCTGATGCTGTTTAGGAGCTGCTTGGAAAGCACTCCATGAAGAACAAGATTATTCCTGATCCTAAATTTTCTACATCTCCTATATGCATCACTGATCCTGATTATGATTTCTCTGTTGATCTTTCACTTATATCTACAGTCGAGGCTGACCCCTTTTATGGCAGAGAAAATGATGATGCTATAGCACACCTGACCAAACTCGCTGAGTTAGGTGACCTATTTACTACTGATGAAAAGATACAAAACTTCTATGTGGCCAAGATTTTTCCTTTTTATTTGAAGGAAGACGCTAAACCATGGTACGATGCACTACCTTATGGTTTCATTAAGAGTCCTCAGGACTTTGTTCAATTCTTTGTTGATAAAAAATTTCCTGCTCATATGCAACATGCTGCTTTGCAAAGAATCTATAATTTTAAACAATTGCAGGATGAGCACCTCCCTGAAGCTTGGGGGAGGTATTGTGACTTAATCAAGGCTAGACCGGGACATGAAGTCCCAAACAATGAATTACTTGATATATTTTATGCTGGTCTAACCGATGAATCCAGGTCCTATCTGGATAGTTGTGCTGGTTGTGTTTTCAGGGAAAGAACATCGGACGAAGTCGAAGAATTAATGGGCAAGATTGCCAAGAACCATGAAGATTGGTCCGTCCCTAAACCACCTCCGCCACCAAAGAAGAGGGGCATGCTTGTTCTGATCCCCGAAGATATGCAAGAAGCAAAGAAGTCTATAAAGGAGAAAGGCATTAAAGCCGAAGATGTGAAGAATCTTCCGCCTATCGAGAAGTTGTGTGAGCCTACTACTCACCCTCCCTTGGTAGAGGTACACTCTCTATTAGACTTTACTGAAAGTGACATCCCTAAAGGTAAGCCTCCCGACCAATGCTTAGATGAGCTTGATAATTTTATTATTAAGCAAGACCATTTTCATAGGAGGATACAAAGTCAGTTGCATGATAATTCTCTTTCTATCAAAAGTTTGCTTGGTGTTCTAGAAAGAACAGTTAATGATGTTAAATGTCTTGTTAAGCATTTTCATATGGTTCAAACTCAGCTTGAACAATTTTCTAATGTGCAAAAAGATTAGCTTTCTAACAATGCCAAACAGGACATACAAGCTTATGGCATCAAAACCAGGGGTGGTACACACACCCAGGACCCACTCTATACTGAGGGGCATCCAAAGATGATCGAGCAAGATTCTCAAGTACAGGTAGAAGACGAGATTGTTAGCTCTCCTAAGAAGAAAAATAAGAAGAAGAAACACAAGGAGGCTGACAACTCCAATGATCCTATTACAAGTCAAGACCCTGCTATTGATCCTAACAGCATATCTACCTCCGATGCTGAAACTGAAGACGGTGTTGATCCCGAAGAAAATGATAAGGAGAAGAATGATCCTCCCGAGGTGTGAGAAGAAGAAGCACCCGATAAACGCAAGAAATACACTAGAGAAGACTTCATAGCAAGAAGACATGGGAAGGAAAGAGAACCATGGGTACAGAAACCCATGCCTTTTCCAGGTAAGTCTCTCATATCTAAATAAGAAGAGCATTATGATAAAAAAAATTGAATGGATGAAGCCTATTTTTCTTCAAATTCGCCTGACTGATGCTATCAAACTACCTCCTTATTCAAAATATATGAAAGATATTGTTACTAATCAAAGAAAAATTCCTAATGAGGCAATATCTACTATGCATACTAACTACTCTTTCAGTGGCAAGATTCCTGAGAAGCTCGGTGATCCAGGTATACCCACCATTCCTTGCTCCATAAAAAATAATTATGTCAAAACTGCCTTATGTGATCTCGGAGCAGGGGTGAGTGTTATGCCTTTTTCACTTTATAAAAGGCTATGTTTAGATAAGCTAATCCCTACAGATATCTCTCCGTCCCGATAGGTATTTGTGAGGATGTTCCCGTTGAAGTTGCTAATTGTTTGATCCTTACAGACTTTGTTGTGCTTGACATGCCCGAAGATGGGAGCATGTCCAATTTTCTTGGGAGACCTTTTCTTAACACCGCAGGTGCCATTATTGATTGCAATAAATGAAAGGTCACCTTCAACATTGACGATAAAGAACACATGGTGTACTTTCCAAAGAAAATCGACAAAAGGCATGGCCCTAACTCAATAGAGAATATCGAGACCGTGAAAATTAGAGAATGGGATTGTCCTCTACACGTACACCACAAATACAAAACCATCATGGTGGGGACAATGTCCATTAAAGTAAAGGTGTAATGATCACTTCATCAGAGGTGAGACTTTTTGTTCTATATATCGCCGGTTCGTTGGTAAGACTTGATCAACCTTGCTAGTGGGCATGTTTTATATAGGTAAAAAGTAGAGCTAATTATGTTTTCATTTGCTTTAGCTTTTATTCTCTTTGATGTACCAAGTTTATATGTTTTTGAAGCTTCACAATTCTAATCACTGCTTCCAGTTTTCAGAAAGTTTCGCAGCTTTTCGAACTCCGGAAAAATTTGAACAGTGAAGTTTTTCTGAAAAAATCCAAAAAAATAAAATAATAATTTCCACGCCGGGAGTGACCCAGAGGTACCTGGGGCTGACTAGGAGGGGGGCCACCAGTGGCCCAGGCGGCCGACTGGCGCGGCCAGCCCCCTGGCCGCGCCCACAGGGCGCCTGGGGCCCACATGCCCCACCTGCAGGTATTTCTTCTTCCTCCTCCTTCCTCTCTCTCCAAAAACACGAGTTCTGCTCCAGTTCTTGCGTTCATGCTGTTCTTGGAGGCGATTTTCAATCTCTCTCTACATCCCACCATTTGAGCTGAGATTTTGAGAAAATACTCCCTGGTATGTAACTCCTCCACCCCTCCAAATAGATTTTTGATTGGTGGCTCCATTTGTGAGTATTTAGTAGTTCTTGGTGTTGTTTAGATGAGATTGCATGCATGTGTAGAAATTTATTTTCCAAGTTTTGATGCAAGTTTATGCCTTTGGTAAGTGAGTAGAGTAGTTTGCCTCAAATCACTTTGTTTAAATCCTTGTTTTTGTAAATTGTCAAAAATTTCATAAATGAGTTTGCTAGGAAAAGCAAAGGGGTGGCTTGGGAAGAAGAAGCCCGACTGCTCCGATCGAGTTATTAGAGCTGCAGCTTCACCCTCAGCTGTTAGGGTGAGCTACAATGAAGATCATGTGCCCCTGGAGTTGCTGGAAGACACAAGTCCAGCATGCGTGATGTTGTACCCGTGCGATGAATTTCTTGAAGCTGCAGGAATTAAGGAAGATTTTTATGGCCTTTGCGCCAATGCAGGATTGACACGGCTAGCACTATGCCGTGTGATAAAACACAAGAATCTTACCTCCTGCTTTGTTAACAGTTTTTGTTATAACCACGATGCTGGAACCGTCGAGTTTAAACTTTATAATAATCTTATAACCATGTCTTTGGCACAGTTCTGTGATATAATAGGTGTGTCGAACGCTGGTCAGACGGCGAGGATGAACACTCAGCCTTACGAGTTGAGGACCTTCTTCAACTCCCTTTGTAGCCAGGAGGAGAGTGACATTCGGCGTACAAAGATTTCCAGCATTTTTTTCCCACATCAGGTATTTTGCGTACTTTGTTGCTAGAGGGGAGTTGACTCGTGACAACTCGAGCAACGGTTCTGCACCAGATTTCGCTATCTATGCGAACGCCCTCTCTGGTAAGAATGATTATAATGTGGGTGCCTTAATTGCTCGACGCCTTGTTAAGAATAGTAAAAAGGGTGATTTATTTGGTGGCGTTTATGCCACACTTATCCTTGAGTCTCTTACGGCACCCCGCATCCTGATGATGTTACCTTTTCTTACGCAAGTCTTGATTTTGTTGCTATGAAGAGGCATAAGTTTGTTACCATGACTTCCCAGTTTGGTAACCTTGTTTATATTTTGAGGTTTGAAAAGACCATTACTCGTGAGATCCGTCTACCTGCACCACTTTTGTTTGATCACACTCGCAGGAACGGATGGTCCTTCAATGATGTCCAGTTTATTGAGTTCATGGACCAGTATCAGTTGCATAACCGCATGGAGGGGGTTGTGCCCGTCAAGGAGGAGCATGGTGAGTTCCCACCTTTCCAGGGGGAGACCTTCACCCAGCAGGGTGAGGGGTCTTCTTCTGCTTGGAGCGCAGGACCTTCCTCATGGGAGGACCCGAGGACTTTGGTGTACGCACCGGAGGGCTCATACGACTCTTGGACTTACCATTACCCCGGAGCAGCAGGCTCCTGGGGGCAGTAGCTGCTACCAACTTAGGCCAAAAGCCTAAGCTTGGGGGAGTACGTGCCCTTCTCACTTTTCCATTGTATTATCCATTTTTATTTTGTTTGCTTTGATCTTTTTGAAGTTTTTGCCCGTTCTTCTTTGTTCTTTTAATTTGCAAAAACAACAAATAGATTTCTCTTTTGTTTTGCTTTCATTTAACCTTTGAAAAACCCAAAAAGATTTCCTTTCTCTCTTTAGCTTGCTTTGTTTTCAGAGTTCAGCTCGAGTCCGTGATGGCATTTGATTATATTTCCCACGTTCGGTCGTGCAAGTGACAAGGCAGTAATGACGAAGATCGACGAAAGGGAAGCAACAAGGAAAACAGGTATGAACTCTTCTTGTTTCTACTTTTGTACATATGCATGTACTTATGATCGACAGATCAGCTTGTAGCGACATAGTGCTATGTTTACAATGTTTTCCCAGTGTTCATGCTTTCTTTGTGGCTGATCTCAAATAGCTAGGGTGCATAATATGTTGTTGGAATGATTTACTTGCATTGCATTGTTCATCGTTTGGCATATTGAAGTGGTATTTCCCTTCGGAGAATTCTTGGATGATAGACTTGGCTTATGTTCACACATGTTTATGACTAAAATTTCTATCATGCTTTGTCGCTCTGCATGATTATGACAATTATTTCTCTCTAGTTGGTCGCTTCCTAGTCTTTTACTAGCCTTCGCTCGCACTAAGAGGAATTCTGCTTGTGTATCCAAACTCCTTTTCAAACCAGTTATTCCACTTGAGTCCACCATACCTACCTATATTTGGTATTTACCGGCCACTCCTAACTTAGAATTTCTTGTGCCATCTCGAAATTTATTCAAAAGCTTCCATTTTGTAACCGTACAAGCTCATGGTGCGGTGAGGGAAAATCAGTATCTGCCATGCCAAAAATATTTTGACGGAAGTTTTAACTAGTCAGATTTAAAAAAAAGAGTTACACCTCCCCCATACTTGATGATGGAATAAAATGGACCAAATGCTGCTAATGATAGGTGGAACGATAACCTCCTTCCATACTTGAGGCAAAATAAAAGGTTCCATAGACCGTCAAACGATGGATGGATAAGGTAACAAAAGTGTAAGCAAAAAGCATTAATATGGTTGGCATGGGAGATATTGAGAGACCTTTAGCATTCATCGTTGACTGGAAAGTTGCACTTCTCAAAAGAATTTTGTCTCTGTTTTCAAAACCAAGAGTTCTGGCACATGTTTAGTCTTTTCTTCCAATCACGGGTTTTCAATCTTGCCATCAAAAAGCCACGGTTCGAGAGTCTCCTCTTCTTTCTTCAAATCACCAACTATTGAGAGCATAATTGTCATTCTTAGTGTAACATGCATTGTTCCAAAGTATTACATTGTCTTCTGCATGCTTGTGTTATTGCTAGTCTGAAATTCTTAGTTCTAGTCTCCTTTAAAACTCCGGAGGAGTTTCTGAATTTATGTTTTGCTTCACTCATGGAGGCTAGCGAGATACCACTCTAGTATGTTTAGGCTATGTGCATTGTGATCTTGTCTTGATTTTCGGCAGCATATTATTTACTTTTGATTGTTTGTGATTGATCACTTGAAAGAAGGATTGCTTCGTGCATTGTCCTCATAGCATTGTTTTGATACTTGCTAAACTCTTTTCGTAGTACCGGCTTATATACATCTTATAAGCAAAAGAGTTTGTCAAAGTTTTCTTTGTCGCGTCCAGTTCATTGAACTGAATTGCTTGAGGACAAGCAATAGGCTAAGCTTGGGGAGTTGATACGTCTCAAACGTATCTACTTTTCCAAACACTTTTGCTATTGTTTTTCCTCATTCTTGCATGATTTGAGCTAAAGTAACCCGGACTGATGTTGTTTTCAGCAGACCTGCCTGTATGGTTTTATTGTGCGCAGGAAAATGGATTTTTAGACATCTCAGAAAATTACCAGAAAAAATACAGAAAATCCACGCACCTGGAGGGACCTAGGACCAAAAGGTGGGCCAGAGGGGAGCCAGGGGGCCCCAGGCACCTAGCTGGCGCGGCCACCCCTCTGGCCGCGCCGGGTGGCCGCCTGGGTGGGTCCCACCCCCTCTGGTGACCTACCTTGGCCCCTATTTATTCTCGTGATGAGGAAACTCCGAAACAGAAGTCGCTTTTCCAGAACCTTTCGCGGAGCCGCCGCCACCCTCTGTTCTTCCTCGGGAGGGCTAATCTGGAGGCTGATTTGGCCCCCGGAGAGGGGAGATCGTTGCCATCGTCATCACCATCACCAATCCATCATCCCTCCATGACTTCTCTTCACATGTGTGAGTAATTCCCTACTGTAGGCAAAGGGGATGGTAGGGATTGGATGAGATTGTTCATGTAATAGTTCGTCAGATAGTTGGGGGCATGTTGCCTATCATCTACTATGGTGCTTACCATCTTTGCTACAACTTGTTGCTCTTAATGCTGGTCACTTTGGGCCCGAGTGCCATGTTTTCAGATCTGAACCACTTGTGTTTTCATGAGTATATTTATGTTCTAGATCCTATCTATGAGTTGTATGCACCTATTATGGTCCGGAACTGGCGATCTCAAAGGTGAAAGTTTGGGACACCAAAGGGGATGGTCCATAATTTGAGTATTTCATGTATCCATTGAGTTTATTGCTTTTTTCTAGTGCTCTTTGACAGGAGCACCTTAATCTCCATAAGTTCCCTTTGGCCCCGTTCGTAGTGAGATGGTAGGACAAAAGATGTTGTGCAAGTTCTTATTGCAAGAACGCACAACTACCTATGGGATACATGCCTAATGTTTGATATTTTCTTAGATGATCATTGCTTTTATTTGTGCCTTGCCCCGTGTTAGAACCTATTACATGTCCGTTCTAATTCATGCAGCGCCCGACCATCCATCTCCCTAGCCTATAGTGCTTTAATCCTGCTGTTTACTACTAGTTTATTTCTGTTGTTTTACTTTTGTTGTTACCACCATCATTATCACTATCATACCACAGTTGCTATTAATATTTTGTTGCAAGCCAGTATATTTCAGGTGCGGTTGAATTGATAATTCAAATGTCAAAGCTTATAAATACTCTTTGGCTCCCCTTGTGTCGAATCAATAAATTGGGTTAACTTACCAACTGCCCATTACAAGGCTCCGCACGCACGCCCATCTCTCTCAGTTGCTACCCATGATAGGCAACCATTTTATGATTTAGTCCCAAGAGATCCGGAACGACAGGTCCCTCTAACTAACAACGCACAAATCCGGGTGGCCCCCGGTGAGTCGACATCCAACTCAAAAGCCGGCCGCGCTCTCGAATCGGCCTCTACCGTCTGGACGAGGTCGGGTTAGCTACCCAAACAGATGTGGGCAGCCCCCTAGCTTCCAGGTGTGGACCAACAGGATATACCATCCCACTGGCCCGGTTTATTTTAAATCCACTGGCTGCAGACCAGTTACGCACACGGTTTCTCAAATGGTAAAATCAGCTTGGGCCACCACTAGAAATGTTTGAAGTTAGGTAGGTAAGAAAAGGGGACCCCATAAAATCCCACACGCGGTTAGGCACGCTCAGTCTTAAAACCAATACCCGGAACTCGGATCCTAGGTGACTCAAATGGAACAAAGCGTCGGGGCGGGATAGCCTAGACCTTCCATCCTTCCTCGAATATAGTCAACATTTATAAAAATCATATCATCAACAATAATATAATGAGGTGATATCCCAACCCAAGGAGTAACAGGGGGTAACATCGTAGCATCCTAAGCATGCATACTAAGCAGGGGCTGAGCAACGAGGGGACATGGCTGTATCGGTTTGAAAGAGGTTGTAAACATGTGGTAGGATCAAACATCGAACCTAACCTATACTAGCATGCAAACCGCTGGTTGAAATAGAATGGATCATAAGTAATGTATAGTCCTTGCCTGTTGATAAGTCGGGTTCCGAAGGTGTAGTTGATCACAAGCTCGCATCGTCTCCGAGAGGTACCCGCGGTAGCACACAAGAAGGAAACATTGGAAAGCAATCAACGAGCATGCACCTATTACTACGAGGCAAACACGAGCAAGCATCAACAAGAAGCAACACGAGACATCGCACCTACCGTCGAGAGCGGTTACTAACAGGTTAAGTGGAGTACTCGTCACACACGACGATAACGCACGTTTACGGTGGTTCAAGTTGTTTAGCTACAGGTGAGCAAAGGTTGTTAACATGGCAACTCAAGCAAGCATGGCATAGCACACAAACATGTCAAGAGGCGAAGAAAAAATAAATTACCTAAGCTAGTCAATTTAAGTGGGGCGAAATCCTAGACATGCAAACTATTGCGGACCCCACGATGAAAATGGAATTTGGTACTGTTTTGCCCCTAAACATATTTTATTATTGTTATTAGCAAGCAAGAGCAGCATAAACACAATCTACATGCAATTCTAGTCAAGTTACATATAAGGAACATTTTTATCGGAGCAACGGTTGAAAAGTTATTAAATAAACAAGTTATAGTGGCAACCAGTGTAATTAGCAGGCAAACAACATGTAAACAAAGTCAAACATGGAAACAAAGCACATTTTATTAAACTACACACAAAACTAAGCAAGTTTCATGTTTTACGCGTTGCGATCCGAGCTACGGTTGCAAAGATACGGGCCTCGGAAAAATACTACACAATCTGTAATTAAAAAAAACAGAAAAGGAAAAAAACAGAAAAGAAAAAAAAGGGTATTGGGCCTCACCCACTGGGCTCGGCCCAACTAGCACTGTGGAGGCGGACTGGGCGCTGGGAGGCCGCTGGCTGGGCCGCGGGCAAAGCAGGCCGGCCCACGTGGGCGCTGGGAGGTTGGCCTGGCCCTGGCCTGGCGGTTGGCGGACGGGGCTCTGCTCCTCCCGAGCCGTGCCGCCTGCGGCAGCGAATGGCGGCGGCCCCCGGCCACCGGCGGCGAGGCAGGAGGCGAGGGAGGCCGCTGGGGCGACGAGGCGGAGGGCAGGGCCGGTGGGGGTTCCGGTGGAGAGGCGGCGAGGACGAAGGCTCCTGCGGGGGCGCGAGCTCGGGCCGCGACCGAGCCATGGCGCGTCGGCACGGCGGGATCCTCCGGCGAGGGCAAGGCGGCGCTGGATATGGCGAGGATGGAGGGGAACGGCACAGCGGTGGCGGATCCGCCCGGTCCTGGTCGCAGGCGGGTGCTTGAGGGCGCAGGGCGAGCTCCCAGGCCGGCCATCCATGGCGGCTCCGGGTTCCTGGAGAAGAAGAGAGACGGGGAGGTGAGGGAAGAAGAGAAGAGAGGGAGAGGAGATTCGCGGGGAGGCCTCACCGGAGCAGGGGGCGGCGGCTACCGGCGACGGGCTCGCTGGCCGGAGCAAGAGGCGGCGGCGTGGTGGCTCGGGCGTGGAGGTTTCCAAGCGTGGGGATGCAAGTGGTGACGTGGCGCATCTTGGGAGGTCCGATCCAGATCGAACGGACCAGGACGAGTGGGATCTGGATCAGGGTTGGGGTTGGCTGTGCACGGAAAGAGAGGAGGCTGGTCTAGGGTTGTCCAGATTCTGTAGGTAGCACTGCTATAAATAGCAAGTGGGTGTTTGGGGGGTGTTTTCGGGCCACGAAATGGCCCGTTTTGGGTCCGGTTTTTCGGGTGGCTAGAATCCGAAGATAAAAGGGGTATTTGGGGGTCCAGCTAACAGCTCACGCGCGACATTTTTTAAATACGCCCCTCGGGTTGCATCGACTACTATGCCTGGCACATCCGAACGTTCACCTACCCGACGAAGTCGGACACGCGCGAAATTTAAAACACCGCCTCAGAGTACCGAACTGACGTCGTCGGCATCGTTTAATGCCAAAATAGAACGTCAAGCACCTCCCGATAAAATAACCCATTTAAATATAAATGGGGTTTTTCCGCACCGTTGGTTATGGCTGGTCCTGTGCCGGAAGTTGCGACAATGCTCGGGTGAAACCCGGTGCCGCAACGAGGTCGTGTGCCGTTGGGAAAAGGGTTCGGTCACGCAACCGATACGAGAAGGAGGGGGGGAATATTCACCGATTAGTAAATCGGCGAAGCAAACACTGCAAACAATACAGGCAATCAAACAATTCACACCGAAAACATTTTTTTTAATTTTTGTGAAATCTAGGTTGATACATGTGGGGACCTTCACACTATAGAACTTGGCTTGCATATTCCAAGGATGAGCCTCCTCAAAAGAGCTATAGGTCTTAATGAGCGAGCAAGTTAGATGCACCCCCACTAGTTCCATTGGAGAGCTTTTTAGCTCGTATATGCATCTGTTGCATGGCAGTCCCTACTCCTCACATCATATCTATCATTTGGCCTTCTCGCCTATGATTGTCCTCATTGATGTGAGCCTTTCTCACCTTTTTGTCTTCCTCCTCCATCATATTTCTCTCTTTTCCATCCTAAGTGTCAACTCTCGTGCTTACACTCATCAATTGCATGAGTGCTCAAATATCGAAAAGGAGTGGATCAAATTGAATTGTACCTGGCTAGTGGTCTGGGGACGAGTCAAGATAAGATTCCAAAGAAGACCAAGTGTGAAACTTTAGTAAATTGAGTTCTCAACAAAAAAATAATTTTTTTCTCGTATTCCCTATCCCCTTCTTGCACGCAAACACCATTTGGAGACATTCGAGTCACGGACAGCGAGAGATCTTGCACCTAATGTTCCTTTGTTACTTCTTTCAATGCTAATATAGACTCTTGCATGTTATAACTTAAATTGAATCACATACCTTGATTTCTTTACTTTTCAAAGTTCTTATATGGTTGCTAGCATGTCACCAAAGAAATTATGTTTGTTCTCATTTACCTACTCGAGGACGAGCAGGAATTAAGCTTGGGGATGTTGATACGTCCCAAACGTATCGATAATTTCGGCTTGCTCCATAAATGTTTTGTGTGATATTGCAATGATCTAGATACACTTTCATACACTTTTGATCATATTTGGACTAACCTATTAACTCAGTGCACCCCAGTGCCAATTTCTATTTTCTGTTGTTTTTTTTTATTCCAGGTTTCCCCCATATTAAAAGTGCTCCAAAAATTCGGGAAAATCAGCGCATCGGAAGCCTCCAAAACCCAGAAGGAGGGACGGGGGCCACCACCAGGTGCCCAGGCGGCCACCTGGCGCGGCCTAGGGCTTCGCCGCACCAGGGGGGCGCCTGGACTCCTGGTGGCCCCCCTGGCTGCCCCCCTTCGTCTATATATTCCCCGTGACGTGAAACTTCTGGGAAGAGAACCCTTTTTCGCGATCTCGTCATTGTTTCGCCACCGCCGCACTTCCATGATCGGGAGCGCCAGCAGACTTCTTCCCGGCACCCTGCCGGAGGGAGGATCGACCTCCGGGAGCTTCCCCTTCATCATGGACGCTTCCCGGATGTGCCATGAGTAGTTTCCTTTGGACCATGGGTCCGTGATCAGTAGCTACGTGATGTTCTCCTCCCCTTTTTGTTCTTCATGGTTTAGACCTCGTGAGCTGCCCTACATGATCGAGGCACATATGTAATCCTTCTGATATTTCTATGCTGAGTTTGGTGGGATCTGATGGATTATGAGATTATGTTCAGATTGTGATAGAGTAATATATTTGGTTCTTATCTTTTATATTTTTGTTCCTAAGTAATTCTTGCATGTTCTCCGTTGTTGTTTATTGCTTTGGCCAAGTAGTAGGTAGTAACTCCTAGAGGAAATGTTATGCTCGATAGTGGGTTCATGTCGCGTGATGACAAGCTTGAGTGATAGAAACATGAGTCTAGGGGATGTGATGTTGCCACAATGGGGAAAAAATGGTGCTTGTAACCGCGGTTGCAAGGATTGTTGACTTTACGCAAAGTGCTTTTTAATGCAGTTGTTTGTTGCTTTGGGTTTACATTTTGGATGGGACTCGCAACTTAATACCAACGAGATGTTTTGTATAGATATCTCAAGGTGGATAATTAGTAGTAGATGCAGTTGGATTTCGGTCAACTTATTTTGGCGTACTGCCCATGCTTTTGAGCCTCTTCCTTTCTTTTATAGCATAGTTAGCATTGCGGTGCGTTCATAATCATGTTAATTTCCCATCTGTAATTTGTTTACCTCGCGTAGCAGTTTTATCGCCTTTTGGGAGAGAGACATCACTAGTGAACATCACGGGACCCCGGTCCATATTCTCATCATTGTTTACACGCTCATTTACTTTTCTGCTTTTACTTTCAGTTGCTATCATTATCATTGCCCCTTGTGTTTTGATCCTTTGTAAACAACAAGACCGGAGAGATTGACAACCTCTCTGCACTTCGTTGGGAGCAAAGTTATTTTTGTCTGTGTGCAGGTCCAGGAGAAGCAAGTGATTATCTTCAAACGGCGCATCACTTGCCGAACCACCTACTTATCATTACCGGAGTCCTACGGGAGACAATCTTAAAACCTTGGTATCTTCACCGACGGAAACTTGCTGCTATGTTGCATCTCACCTTCCACTTGGGGTAACCAACGAAGGGCGAGAAGCAATTATCATCTCTCGCGTATCACCGATACACATAGAACATGGAATGGACGTAGGTATCCCAAAGTAGCACAACTCGCTGCGTACCACACACCCAAGCTGAGACAAGCAGGAACGATAACAACATGGGAAAAATACCAACACTTGGTAGCTAGGCAAAAAAACATCATCTGTATCATTGGGCTGCCTCCAGCGTCACCGCCGACTCCCTTGCATCAAGGCATGATCCAGTGCGTCTGGTCCACCATGAAGAATGAGGGCGTCGTCGACGGCCATCACCAATTCGTCATCGACCTTGAATAGCGCCCGTAGGGCAGCCATAACCTCGGCAGGGAGCCGCTCCTTGAACTTGTCTGCGAGCGTAGCAAGTGCACGCCTAGTGATGTCTTGGCTGTCTTGCACGATACCCAGATTCTGGAAAACCAGCAGCTCGGCGGGCTTGCCTCACTGGAGCGGTCCGGCAGCAATTTCCCGAGCTTATACGGGCGCTCCTGCGCTTGAGAGAAAAGTCTCCGATGTCGACGTCACTGATATCCATCCCGGCCATGGTTTTGCGCCTCCCTAACGGCTGCACATGAGGAGGCGAAGGCAACTGCATGAGTGGCATCTGCAGTGTGACGCCCCCGATTTACGATCATGTACAGTAATCATACACGCAAGGTACACGATCGAGATCAGGGACTCACGGTAAGATATCACAACACAACTCTACAAATAAAATAATATATGATGTGTAATACAAGCCATGGGCCACGAGGAATCGAATACAATAGCTCGAGAGCACAAAGTTCATGGAAGCAATATTATCTGATTACAGACACGAATAACATGGTTGCCTTAAGAAGGCTAGCACAAAAACAACAACGATTGAAAAGGCACAAGCCTCCTGTCTGGGAACCTCCGAACTACTCCTGCTCAATGGGGAACTCGACGTCGTAGAAGGCGCCTCCGGGGTACTCCTGCTCCTGGGCGCAGCCGTCTGTTTGCAGCAATCCGAGTATATAAAACAAAAGAGGGAAATAAAGCAAGGATGAGTATCTAGCATACCCGCGAGTCTTACGTCCGGCTACTAAGCATTTACGCATTTGTATCAAATGGAAAGGGGGGGCTATATAGTGGACTGAACTGTAGAAAACAAGAATAAGGATGAGAAGCTAGGCCTATCGAAGACTAGCATCTTCACGTGATTCTTGCAGCATGGGAAGAGAATAACCAACAGTTATAATAACATGAATGTAATAACAATGCAGCATAAGTTGATACAGCATTGAATAATAGTAAGTTGTACTCCCTCTGTCCCATTTTATAGTAACGTTTTCAAATTTTATAGTAACGTTTTCAAATTTTCAGACAGCCCAAAAATAGATGAAAAGACTAATCTACCCTCGCCCAATCAGGAATTCGAAATCAAATCACCCGATCAAATCGCGCGGCGCCAGGGCCTCCTCCTCGCCCAGCGCCACAGCCTCCTCTTCCTCCTCGCCCGCCCAGCGCCTCCTCCTCATCCTCCTTGCCCACCCAACGCCTTCCCCTCATCCGCCTTGCCCACCTAGACGCCACCAGCCGCGCCCGTGCTTGACGGAGACACACCCTTCGGGGTTGCAGGCAGCGCCAGGAGGTGCGGGATCCGTCCCTAGAGACGCACCCGTGCAGAGGGAGGCAGCACCCAGAGGGACATCATCCTCCTCGTTCAGGTAGCACCATCACGCTCGCGCCTGACAGAGCCTGCGCCCAGAGGGAGTACTTGTGTGATGAAAGAGTTGTGCTTGTCGAGAGGCTAAAGAAATTGTAATTGTAATTGTGATGAGGCTTGGTACTTGTTATAGACTGTCTATGCAATCAGTGTGCAAATAGAAACTGTCTATGAATTTAACAGGAATGCTAATCCAAATATAAGTTCCACTAGTTATCAACTCATTGTATACTTGTTGCTGCTATAACCTGGGTTGAAATTTCGATGCAACTTCAGTTTTAAATTCAGTTTACACTAGTTTGAGTATCTTGGAGTAGCAACAAACTCTGAATTTAAATTCAGTTTACACTAACTCACACTTTGAATTCAGTTTACAGGGAGCTAAAAGAAATCTATTTATAGTTAACTGAATATAATCCTAAGTTTAACTGAATTTAATCTAAACCAAGGGGATGTTGTGACTATTTCTTTTAACAGCAGTAGCACTACAGCAATAGCAGTGGCACAAAGTTTTTGTTAAAATAAAGAGAGAGGAGAAAAGGGACCTTGTTCTCACTGCACATCAGTCCCAAATCTGTCAGTTCTTGCCAGATTATTCCACCGGAGCCACTCGTGACGCACTTGTTGCCATTGTCCAGATGCATCAGCATCCATCGTCAAAGAAATTGCCTCCATTAGAAATTGTAGAAACTGAAGAATGTCAAGATGCGGAAATTTCCTTCTGTAGAGACTGGAGAATGAAAGAGCCCCCAATAAGAACCGAAAGAAAAAACCTATTGTAAATAAACCTAGTGACATCCTTCTGTAGCATATGCAAGATGCGCCACCCCTAAGAGCTTATGGGTGGCGCATTCTGGATGCGCCACTAATAATTCCTTAGGGGTGGCGCATTTCCAGAATGCGCCACCCATAAGCTCTTAGGGGTGGCACATTTCCAAAATGCGCCACCTATAAGGTTCTTAGGGGTGGCGCATTTCTCCAAATGTGCCACGTATAAGGGGATCCGGGGCTGGCCCAGTCTTAGGGGTGGCGCATTTGGAGAAATGCGCCACCTATAAGAGCTTATGGGGTCCTTCTAGTTGCTTCCCCTCTAATTGCACAAGTTGATCCCTCCTGTATTGCTTGATTTTGTTACAAACATCTTGCCCCTCGGGGTCCTTCTATGCTGCTCCTGAGTATGTTGGTCGCGCGAAGATGATTTAGGTCTTGCTTTTGGTGTGGAGAAATTGTGTAACAAAAGGGGCGTGTTAGATTGTTGATCTAGCACGGGGATCACGCATATTGACGATTGTTCAGTATTGGTCATGAGATTAAATTGTAGTCTCATGGTTGATACTCCCCGAGTGTTAATCTAGAAACTTAAAGATTGTGCTTTATGTGGTTACGTAGCTAGCAAAACGTTTTGCCTTGCAAACCCTAACAACCACGTAAAAGATGCAAAGAACGAGTAGAAGAACGTCTAACTTGTTTTTGCAGAAACATGTGATGTGGTATAGTCTTCGTCATGATAAAAGTTGTATGGGATGATTATACTTTGTACATGTTAAATTTGCATGAATTGCACGTCATGGTACGGCATGATGGTTGGAGCCATATGATTGTCATTTATTCGGACTGCGTGCCAAACTTCATGTAATTTTATTTTAGTAGAATAGATGCTAGCAATAGTTGTAGTATCTACATGAAGATGATGATCATACGTCATGGTGCTTGACGACATGTCGTGCGTGGAGGTGATGCTCTCCGCCAAAAATAAGATGAAGACAGAAAAGCATGGTGCTTGGAGCTTCTTGAAGAAAAGGGCTATACCATATCACATACATTAAACTGCATGTGATGTTAATCCTTTTCATTGCCTGTTTTGATTGCGCACTAGTCGTAATTTTAATAGGATGATCTCTCTTAAAATATCAAGAAGTTTGTCCTCTCCCAACCATGCAACCGTCTGTAATAAACGCCACCCGAGGTGCGTCGTGTAACACGAGTGCCAACGCAAAGGTAACAAAGAGGCGGGTGGATTGAGTTGTCTCCACAGCAATAGCGCTTGGTTGTCTTGACGTTCTAGCTTATCCGATCTGAGCTCGGAGCACAAGTGTCGAAATACTAATACAAGAGTCATAAGTTGGTTATGATTGGTTTAGTTAGACCTACCGGGTTGATCTCCTCCATGCCTGAGTGTTACACCGGTGGCAGGTGCATTGATCCGGATCTTGATTACCCTAAGATCAATTTTGAGAGATATTGGTTTTAGTGGGAGCACTAGATTAAACTTGTTAAGATTAATGCAATTAATTTTGAACCATGTCTAAATCAATCTGTTTATATCGTTGTAGAGAGATGGCCCGCAACAACAATGCTTTTAGCCTAGGACCGATGCTTGAAAAAGAGAAGCTTGCTGCAAATGGGGGCAACTATGCGGACTGGTTCTGCAATCTTGGGTTTGTCCTCAAAGTTGCTAAGAAGGACTATGTTCTCAAAGAAGCTCTCCCAGCCGCTCCCGCTCAGGATGCATCGCATGACGATAAGAACGTCTATGCGACTAAAGTAGATGACCACACCGTAGTACAATGCTTGATGCTTACATGCATGGATACAGAGCTTCAGAAACGGTTTGAGAACTTCTCCGTTGTTGACATGGTGACACAACTGAACGCTCTGTATCGGAAGCAGGCTAGAACTGAACGTTACGAGGTAACAAAGTAGCTGTGGGAATGCAAGATGGCAGAAGGTAGCTCCCTAAGAGAGCACGTGATCAAACTTGTTGGTTACGCACAACGGCCGGCTGGAGCGCGCTCGGCAAGAGACGTCCTACCACGCGCCCTCAATCCATGCCACAACGGCGTTGGAGGAGAGGGTCGCAGACTCCGCCTGCATCTCAGGCGTCGCAGGGACCACCGCAAAGTCTTCCTCCGGCCTCTCCGAAGGATCACCAAGGCGCACCATGACGATGGGCGTCGCGGGCACAACAGCGGCTGGAGCGCGCTCCCACCCACGACCAGCGCGAGGCAGAGCAGGGCCAGGTACAGGCATTGGGCGAGGTAGCGGGGGTGAAGTCACAACGAGACCGGCGAGAGAGCTAAGAGGCTTCCACTTGTTGCGGCAGCCCTTGGATTTATGCCCATTTTGTAGGCAATGGGAGCAGCGAAGGGGGTCACGGCACACAGCAACCCGGTGTCCATGGAAGAGGCATCGACAGCAATGCCCCTGCAGCCAGCTGGGGAAGGATGGAACCTTCAATGGAGTCTTGAAAGCCTCGGCGCCGAAAGCCGGGCGACGCGGTCTGCAACGGGACATGACGAGCTTCCGGCCGCTGGTCACCTCACCCTCGCGCCCCGCGCCCTCTCTCCCATCCGGCATTGAAGGCGCAGCAGCCGCATCGGAAGAGATGCCTGAGAGATGAATCGCTGAGGAGTAAATGCATCCTCCCTCATGAATTAATGCGCGGGTAGCCGTTGACAGGAGCAACCCTTGTGGACGTGCCACGCCCCCCTGCGAGTCGGGGATAACCTCACTGCCCGAGGATACGCCAGCGGCGCAGCGTGGCGATGTCGATCTCAGATCTGACCCGAAGGCTCCCATGGCCGCCGGGAGCTACAATGGAGCCGCGCCGCGTCCCGGTCCCCCCGCCGACGAAGGAGGCAGAGGCATGAACCAAGCCGCTGAACCAAAGCCGGCGCCGCCCGCGTAGGCAGCCGCCGCCGTCGGTGCGGGCACCGCGGGAGCGTTGCAAGGGAGAGGGGACGGGAGCTTTTTTTTTTGCTCAAAACCTTTTCCATATATAGTATGCATGTTATCATCGTTCCTTTCCTAAGTTAATCATTAAAATCATAACGGCATAGCGAAGGCGCACCTATCCTTCTAGTTAGCTCTATTTCTTGGGGCGAGCGGTAGATCGTGGTGTAATTCTTATAGCAAACTGATTCTCTCATTCTTATCGGAAATGACAGGCAACCCTCATTGCTTGTTCTTGAGAAAGAAAAACTAGATAGCTGCTTGCTTGTGTGGGACAGGAGGAGACTACTGCTGACATTGCCACTTTATACAACTATAAAAACACATACAGTTCCAAAAAACAGCTGGCTGCAGTGGCAAATCCAGAAGAACTCTTCATTTTGCAGCTGCTTAAAGGAAAAACTATCTTCATCTTTTTCTGCAGTGGCCTATACTAATATACTGAGAGCGGAAACAGAAAGAGATTTATCCTAGATCTGGACGCCTTAGTGTTTGTATACACTAGATCAAGTCATTAAGACGAGGAAACCTTGAATTTAGGACAATCAAACTATACCTCAGCCCAGAGCTCTCACGACCTCAGCGATTCTGGCCATTTGATTTTGTGCCCTGGAATGGTGATACGTACATTTGTTGTTGCCTTCATCAGTCTTGATTGTACAAAAACTGTCTTCAATTGTATACTACATCAACCATGATTACACCGGGAGCATGAAGAGCATGTAGCCAGACAGCCGCGTTGGGCTCCTCATCTATCTTCATCCTCCCTTTCCAGAGAGTGGCATCCTCCAGACAGCAAGCGAGGATCCGTGCGAGGGAGGGGGGCTGGCCATTGAAGACCACAGAGTTTTCCTGTGTTTCCAAATGTGCCAGCAACAGAGAAGGAAGAACTCAGCTGGGGACGCATGCCCTACGGCAGGGGTAGCGTCGAGTGTGTGGAGGGCACACACATCTTGGCTCTCGAGAGACCCGCTCATGCCCACAGCGGCCCAGAAGGAGCCAGCAAAAGGGCAGCCAAAAACCATGTGATTGGCTGTCTCAACGGCGGCGCCACAGATGGCACAGCCCGCTTCATGAGCTTCGATGATGGTTTTCCTGAGGAGGACGTCGCGGGTATGGATCCTCCTTTGAACCAGAAGCCAGCCGAAGAACTTTACTCTGGACGAAGCACAAGTCCCCCAGACGAAGCTATGCTGCTGCGAGCGCACGCCACCGAACCGAGCGAGGGCATAAGCCGCGCGGGTGGAAAGAGCGCCCCCCCCCTTCTTGCTACATAGCGGCAGCACACGCTCATCCTGTCCAGGAAGAGCATGGGAGGCCTGCAGAAGTAGCTGAACCGCCGCCAGGTCATCGCACCCAGCCTGGGTCAGCCGCGGCACGAGGTTTCGCTGGAGCCCTTGCTCCCGCGCGGTATAGACAGAGACCTCCGCGTCCACCGAGTGGGAGAGGAGGGATGGGAAGGCAACTGCCAGGGGGGCACAGGGGAGCTAGCTGTCGAACCAGAAGGAGGACGTCTTCCCGTCCCGGACAACCACTCTGGAGACACAGCGGTAGAGCGGCAGGAGAGACCGGAGCCCCTTCCCGTGATCCCCCGCGGTCTTGCAAGCGGCAGGGTTGAGGAGGGAGCGCCCATTGAGCTCACCCCAAACCCAGCCCGCCCAGCGAGATAGAGAGGTCGAGTCATGGAGACGGTGGAGCATCTTCAAGAGCAAGCACTCATTTTGCGTGGCCAGGTCCCTGACCCCGAGCCCACCTTCATCCTTGGAGCGGCAGACCCGTTCCCAAGCAACCAAGCACTGGGCGCCCGACACAATCTCGGCCGCGTTCCAAAGGAAGGTGCGCCGCAGCTTGTCGAGGGCCTTCACCACCGAGGGGGGGAGCCTTACAGCTGCCATGGCGTATGTAGGAACCGAGTCCAGCACGGCGTTGATGAGGACAAGGCGCCCCGCGGGGGAGAGAAGTCGTGCCCGTCAGCCGGCGAGATACTTGTCCACTTTGGCGATCATGGGGAGGAAGTCCGCCAGGCTGAGCTTGCCCCAGGAGAGCGGCAGGCCGAGGTAGACCTGGGGAAACCCTTGCACCTCGCACGCGAGGGCCTCCGCCGCCTCGGCAAGTATCTCGGGGGCCGCGTTCATGGGAACCAGCGTGCTTTTGTGGAAGTTGATGTCAAGCCCCGTGGCCGCAGCATACTTGTCGAGGATGGCGCGTAGTCGACCGGCCGCGCCACTTGATGCACGCATGATGACAAGGGTGACATCCGCGTACTGGAGCACCAGTGGGGGATCCCCGTCCATGATGGGGTGTCGCAGGACGTCGTCTTGGCGGATCAGTTGTTGTAGGACGTCGGCGACAAGGAGAAACGGGTACAGAGAGAGAGGGTCCCCCTGTCAGAGCCCACGTCGGATGGGGAACCATCCCCTCGGGACACCATTAAGAAGCACAGCGGACCGCGACGAATGGAAGATCGTCTCCATCCAATCACACCAAAGGGGGGGAAAGCCGCGGACCTCCATGATTTTTCGTAGCCCCGACCAATCCACCGAGTCGAAGGCCTTGGCGAAATCAAGCTTGAATACGAGAGCAGGAGCCTTCCTTTTGTGACAGCATTGGATCATCTCGGTAGCGTAGATGAAATTCTCATATATGCTCCGGCCGGCAACAAACCCCGACTGATCCACATCCACCAAGGAGCTGATTTGCCGCTGTAGCCGAGTGGTAAGTCCGCGACACAGGATCTTGATGTCCCTGTTCTGAAGCAAAACCGGCCGAAAACCCCCGGGAGAAAGCACTGCAGCGTTGCCTTTGGGGAGGAGGGCGATATACATGAGCAAATCAATAGCATATACATGAGCAAATCAATAGCATATACATTTCTACCTTATAATCTTGACATGTTTTTGGAGCTAAACATGGTACTGACGAAGCCATGATCTATATATGTTTTATTGGAGAAAATGTCAGCACCACTTTTACCTATTGTTGCTGCCTCCTCCTCGTTCTTCTTGTGGTTGTGGACTGTGAAGGCCTGGACCTCCTACTTTGTGCTGCCTATCCCACTATAACAGCCAGGGTGCTGGAAGTCGACGCCTGCTCCATGGATGACGACTGCTGAGGAACCGCCAGTGCTGCATTATCAGTATTAGAAGACGGCAATCGGACCTGATTGCCACTCTCAGGAGCAGCGTTGCTTGCATGCGGTGTTATTGGGGAGGGTGAAACAATATTTTCTCTTTGTTGTCCCCGTACCCTAGCCCTAGACCGGACTGCAGAAAGTACAGTCACCTCAACCCCGCCTACAGGTGGAGCTGCCTGGCCTCTCACTATATCCTGGTTTTCTATCAACCGTCTCACCATGCTTTCAATGCCTCTTGGGTCTGGCATTTGCAGCTGCTGCCTCAAGCTCTCACTCCTGGTCGCACTCGGTCTGGGAGGGACATCTTTGCTGGAGGCGTCCCGTTCACCACCTCCACTTCCATAAATTGGTGTGACATTTACTTCGAGCACCTCTCCCTTGCATACAGGGCACTCAGAGTGGGCTGAATGTCCATGGAGCCACTGGTACAAGCATGGCCAGTAGAATAGGTGACCGCACGGTGTAACCACGGGCTCTTTAGTCGCTTGCTCACTTCAAGGCAGATATTGCACTCAAAACTGGAGTTACACTCACAGTTCCCGTCTTTCTTGACAGCACCCATTCCTGCCATCTTGCCATCACCATCGAGCTTCTGTCGCCTTGATGCATCTAGAGAGCTATGAGACCACTGGATGGCTTGTGCCAGTCTTTCAGCTTCTGGGCTTGTCGCCCGCTGGTTGCGGATCAGTGACCCTGGCGGCACAATGCCATGCTGTTCACTCACCCGGATCAACCTCTGGAGGTGGAGCTCGGGTGTCATGTTTCAATCGCACCTCCAATAGATTCCCTCATCACCCTCGTGCTTACCATCTCTGCTCCGGCTGCAGGAGCCACCGGACCAGAGTGAGAAAGCCTTTCCACCCATTCAAGGCGAACCCCTTCCAATCCAGCAAGAGACGCTGCTGGTGGTGGTGCTGTTGGTGGTGGTGAGACATCGTCATCATTTGAGGGCGCGCTGCGCACCACAGCCGGTTCTCCAGCATCAAGAGCCTCTTCACTGTCTGTACTCAGGCCATCAAGCCAATCAAAGAGCATCGGATCTATCAGAGATAGCTCCGGCGTGGAGAGCGCATTGGACGCCGAGTATACAAGGGGCAGTGGTGGCATCTCCTCTGGTGCCGGCAATCCTGCGGGCTCATCCTGTCGGGACCCAGGGTTAGCGTATGCAAGCCTCGCTACAACACAATCATATGGAGAGCCGAGAACCGTACCCACTTGTCTAAGAAGATAAGGCCAAGCATAGAACGTTCTCGGAAAGCATTGAACGTGAGGGGCATCCCATCCAGGCCGGATGATTAACTGAAATGGGTCATCATCGTCCGCACACAAGTCTAAATGATATGGGTGATGAACTCCCATACTCATAGACAAGTCGCCTCAACCATACTATCGATTGTATTATAACCCTTACATAGACTTACTCCATCCCGATCACTTAGTCGGGGTCTAGGGCGGGCTTGATCATACATCAAAGTGTGCACGAGACGGAGTCTCGAGCAATCGCATCGCGATGCCCCAAGCTACGCACATCTAAGGGCCACTTGGTGTATAAAAGACCGCCAGCCAGATCACAACTAAGGTCTCGAAAACCCATACTAAGACATGCATGTTATAAACATACACGCAGCACACATGTCTAGTATGAACAGCAGGTATCATTGCAATTCTCTACAAAGTATACATCTTTATTGATAACTCTTACAGAGTGCACACAGAGATCACAAGCATGTGATCCAACATTACAACAGACAAGCGGAAGCAAAGTAGGTCTGAGTACAGACAAGTTTAACAAATGGCTTAGAGAAGCCTTATCTAAAAACAAGCCCTCCACGAGGGAACCAGTCGTCTGACTGGGACTACACTAGCTTGGTATTGGTCTGAGTCTTCATTCTTCAAGCTTCGGGTAGAAGCCACCATCGGGGTCGGTGGGTTCATCTAAAACATAGAATAAGCAAACGTGAGTACAAAGTCGTACTCAGCAAGACTTACATAGGAACTATACTACTCATGCACATGTAACAAGGTAAAGGGAGGTGGGGTTTCACTTGCAGAAGTGCCAGCTTTGACTTGGCTAGTCCTGAACTACGAGTACCAGACTTGAGGTAAGAAGCGTACACGAGTCCACTACATCTCTTCAACCAATTACACCACTATGGTTACTTCCTCGACTTCCCCACGAGAAGCACATCATAGCACTCACATTTATCTTGGTGTGTTTTAGAAGTATCCGGTTCAAGTTGTCTAATAATCGAGCACAGCTCTCCAAGTAGTCCCTTACCGCGGACGCGGCTATTCGAATAGTTTATTAACCCTGCAGGGGTGTACTGCTACACACATGAAACTATCAGTTACCGCCTTTGTACTCGACACCGTTCAAGAGGTTCAGGCGAGGATAATTCCCACAACTTTTACCTCACAGCCAACTCAAATTCAATGGAGGCGCCTATCTGGGCTGGAATCCACATCGTGAACCCGGCCGGTTTACCGATGTGGTCCCAGAAGATGTGTGCAGGGTCCCAAGCCGGTCTGAAATAGCCGTTCTTCCACTTCGCAGACCGTGCCACAGACCTACCAGAACTCCGAACTAATGCGACTCATTGAATTGAGAAGGGGTGAGTTAGTAGGTTGAGCGGGGGTCCATGTGCCCAACATGTGGTAGTACTCTTCGTCTTGGATCACCACACAAGAACTCGGGCTTAGGGCGGTGTTCAACGAGACAACCCACTTTGTACTCCTACACAGCCTCTCATCGTTCACCTTGTATTAGGGTAGATTCACCAACACATTTCACTTTCATCAACACCATGTTTACCATCATCCCGACTCACATCAAAAGCAACCTCATTGTATCACTAAGCATGCAATAAGCAGTAACAGTTGCAGGGGCCACATGATATCAACCAACTCCTACATCTGCTAGGATTGTGGTTTGCTTACTACTGTGACAAGGTGATAGGTCATGCAAAGGATATGGGTTCAACTATGCGGTAGAAACGTTATCATGGTGATCATCCTAAACAATGCATAAGCGAGACATGAGAGGGAAGTGGGATTTTATAGACATGATCAATGGGGGTTTGCTTGCCTTGCTGACGAGGTTCGGGTTCGGGGTCTTCAACGAAGGGGGCAGCCTCCTGTTCCGGTTCCACCTCTACTCGACAAACAACAAACAAGGTAGCCAAGTAAATACAATGCACAATCACATGATGGAAGGTTGAAACTTGATGTATATGCTTTGATGTGTGAAGCAATTCCATTTAAATGGAGTATATTGCAAAATGAATTGCAAATTCAAACTCCAATTTGAATTCAAACTTAGCCAAGTTACATGTGACATTATTTGATCAATTTGAATCATTTTGAAATGTGTATGATATGCCTCTGATGTGTGGTTGAAAAGTAGCATGTTGCCATGGTTCAAAATGCAAAAGCATTTGAATTTAATTTGAATAAATTCCAATTAAATCAAATGACAAATGCTACTGGTCCCAAATTAAATTCAACTCAAACATAGTTCAAAGTTGGATTTCTGGATAGCTTATTTTCTCTTGATCATTTTTCATATATTATTTGTCCAATTTGGAGTTAATATGAATTTTCTATGAATTTCCAAAGTTTGGGCTAAATTCTGGATTTTCTGGAATTTCTATAAATCATTTCTAAATTTCTGGAATTTCATTTACTGCGTCATGCTTGCGCAAGGCTGACGTGGGGGGGGTCTGACGTGTGGGCCAGGGTTGTCAGCCTCTGGGTTAATTAACCCGGCTGTTTAATTTAACCAGTGGCTTAATTAAGCCACTGGGGCCCAGTGTCAGTGACCTAGGGTCACTTAACCCAGGTGGGGTTAAGCCCCTAAACATGGCCACGTCGGCGGCCTGCCGGCGGCTAAACGCCGGCGTCACAGACGCGGCGGCGCTCTGCTATCTCCTCCTCCTGGCCTCCATTCTCTGCGCCAGGACCACCATTCGAAAGCCCGCGATGAGCCGCGCCGATAGCACCACCTGCACGTCGCCGGGGAGGTCACAGACGACGGCAGCTTCGACCGCGGCGGCAACCGGAGCTACGGCTTGGAGCGGCACTTGCAAAACAGGCACGGGGCGAGGCAAAAGGGGGCTCGTTCGACGCACAAGATCACCAGGATGATGATGCGCGCAATGGTTGAGTCGATGGAGCACTGGGGCGACCTCAACGTCAACCATGGCGGCGACATGCTCCGGCTCTCATGGCAGCTCGGGGTAGAGGATGAATTGGAAGGGGGAAACAGAGGGGATCGATGCGCCTGCTCACCACGGTTGCAAAGAACGCGACGGCGAGGTCGGGGGTGCCTTGTCGGGGACGAATTTGTCGATGGCGCGCGGTGGCCGGAGGCGAAGACGAAGAAGGGGACGTCGGCTACAGAGCTCCGGGGCTCGATTCCTTCTGCCAGAGGAGGTAGTCGTCGTCGGGGAGCACATCGGACACTTTGTCTTGCCCTGAGGAGCTCACTGGCCGCGTGGGCTCGGAGCCATGGCGACGGCGGCGCTCGGTGGTCGTCGGGTTTCGCAGTGGGAGAGCACGGGGTGAGCTGGGGGAGGGGAGAGTGGATCATGGAGTCTTCTAGACATCCACGGACACGCGATAGGGACGAGGGGGAAGCAGTTGCGTGGCCAGGCTCGTCGGCGGCGTCGGTGGAGTGTTGCATGCATTCCACCGAGCAGCTTCGGGGCGTGGGGAGGAAGACGCCAAGGAGGGAGGTGGGCCTGGGCTGCTGCTGGGCTGCGGGGGGGTAAGTTGGGCTGCTTCGTCTTTTCCTTTTTCTTTCTGTTTAATCTTTCCTTTCTTTTTTCTGTAAATTTGTTTTGGCTCTGATAAAAATATCAAACCATTTTATAAAATGCTGAAACTTTTTATGTGGCATCACAATATACTAGGCTAGCCACTTGTAAAGTTTGAACATTTTTAAAATTCAAATAATTTGAATCTTAACTCAAATAGGGGTTTTTGATTAATTCCAAAGCACTGTTTGAATATTTAAAAAATCCCTGAGCATGGGGTGGGTCCCACATCACTTGATATGTGATCACACTCATTTATAAGACTTTTCAAAAATCTAACATGAATTTTTGGAGAAGATTTTTATCTGGCCTTTTGAATTAATTCATCTGGGGGGTTCCTTCTCCCATTTTTCTTTTGATTTTTGATTTCAAGGATTTCTTTTGAAATTTTTAACATGATGCAAGTGACTTGCTAACCCTAGCACATTACCTAACAGAGGGTTCTGACACATCCGTTCTTGGAGCTTCCGGAACCTGAATGGCCGAGTTGCGCGCGGGCGTCGGGCAATCCATAGCTACACCCAGCCAACCTGGAGGCCGCGGCAATGGAGGGAGGCCCAGGTAGAGGTTCAGATCCATCCGCCTCCTGTTTCGGCTTCCCTCCGCGGCCTCCTCCCCCGCCATCAAGGGCGGATCTAGATGGTGAGCCGGATGTTAGAAGTTTGTGAAGGTGAGCGGTGGGATTTAACTAATCGCTGGATGAAAACAAGCTCATACCTCAATACCCAAAGGTTGCGGACAGGGTGCAGAGAACAGGAACGCAGATGTCCAGACGACGGCGACAATGTTCAGGAGGAAGAGGAAAGAAGTTGAGGCTTTGTCCACGGACGGCGAGCAGTTCTTGCGGCAGGGAATTGCTTTCGGCGATAGGTGGGAGTGTGGATTTCGGCAGGGAGTCGATTGGATTTGGTGAGGAATCGGGTCAGGATTTGGGGGTTCTCTGCGGACTGGGGGGGCTGGAGTGGATCCAGCATAGAAGAACGAAGAACAGGGAGGGGGAGGGCAGAGGGTTTTTCCCTTTTCTGACTTTTCTTGCCTCTTCCGTTCTTCTCCCGCTGTCCCTCAGCAAACTCCGCTGGAATCCATTTTGTATAGCACAATTGCATTTATTTTCGGTGGGGAAGATTTGGAAGTGTTTAATTGTTGGCAAAATATGTACCGTATCTTTCTTCATAAATACCCATAATTGATTTCAAAATTTATCCTCACAAAATAAATAGATGGTGGTTACTATTCCACAACCTTTTATCGGCGAATTCGGTCCAAAAGCGTGGAACGAGAGCGTAGTCGAAGTAGTCGTACATGCGACACAATCGTAGATACAAAAAATAGAAAAACACGGAGGAATAACATGACTTGATCTTTATTAATCAATTGATGTGTCACTCTTCCATACAATACATGGGTATATATATATATAATGGGGCCGTACATGTAATGGGATCGGTTTTCCAACACTCTGCCTTGGTTCAACATCTCGTATTGTCTATGTCTCAAAAAAACTGAAAACCCAATGCGAAAAAACTCATGGAATACGTCTCCTCATGTTGCACGAATTGCCTCATCAAAACTCTCATTATGAGAAACATAAGAAAAACACACATAAGGAAAAAAGAGTATAATCCATTCAACATCATGTTGAGTTATCATCTGAATCGAGATTCATGGATGGGGGTGTGAAGAATCTTCCCCTGAGGCTGGCATTTCTGTAAGTCTCCTCGTACCGTTTCCACGAATACACCTCTCAAAAGGTGATGCCGGTAATGATTTAGTGAACAAATCATCAAGATTGTCACATGACTTGGTATGCAAGATCCTCGCCTCGTTCATCTTCTACAACTCATGCGCATAGAAATTTTTAGGTTTCATATTTTTTTGAGATTACTCTCCACATAACATGACTGAACTTGTGCAACACAAGCTGCATTATCTTCATAGATAATGGTGGGAGTTTGTACGGTTTTCAACCCACAGGTCTGCTGAATGTGGTGAATCATCTGACGAAGCTACACACACTCTCGTGGTTCTTCATACAATGCTATGGTTTCTGCGTGGTTCGTCGAAATCGATACAAAATTTTGCTTAGACGACTTCCAGGAAATTGCAGTTCCACCACAAAGAAAAACATATCCAGTTTGTGACTTGGAAGTTTGCGGGTCCGACAGGCACCCAGCATCAGCATAGCCTACCAATGATAGTGAAAGGACGTGGATGTCGCCTAGAGGGGGGTGAATGGGCGCTTAAAAACAATTACGGTTTCGGCTTGAACAAATGCGGAATAAAACTTAACGTTTAATTTGCCAAGCAAGAAACCTAAATAAGCTAGGCTCAACTATGTGCACCAACAACTTATACTAAGCAAGATAAACAACTATGTGATAGCAAGATAAATAACAAGGGCACTAAGGCAATCACAGAGTACGTGCACAAGTAAACAGGTTGACTAGATGAACAACCTATAGGAAAAGCAATGCACAATAATATGAGCAAGCACAAGATAAACAACGTAATAAGCTTGCTCAAAGTAAGGGTAGAGATAACTGCAAGTGGAGCCGATGGAGACAATGATTTGTTACCGAAGTTCCTTCTCTTGCGAGAACTTACGTCTCCGTTTGGAGAGGGTGTGGAACACAATGTCACACGAAGCCAACGAGGGCCACCCTATTTCTCCTCACGCTCTTGTCAATGCAAGATTCCATGATTCCACTATTAGGACACTTGAGGGCGGTCACCGAACCCGTACAAATGGCGACCCTTGGGGGCGGTCACCGAACCCGTACAAATGCTCGGGGCTATCTCCACAACTGAATTGGAGGCTCCCGTAGCGCCCAAAGCTTTCCACCACAATGATTGAGCTCCGCAACAACAAGCCTCTAGGGGCCAACGCACCCAAGAGGAACAAGCTCTAGAGTGCCAATGCACTCAAGAGTAGCAATCTTCTCAACTTCACTTACTACAACAAATCCTCGGAGAGAACTAAAACCGATGTACCAAATGCAATGGCAAGAGCACATGAAGTTCTCAAGTCCCCAACTCTCAAATCCCACCAAAGCAACAAAAGCTATGGAGGAATATGAGAGGAAGAACAAGGAGAACACCAAGAACTCCAAGATCTAGATCCACAAGGTTCCCCTCACATAGAGGAGAGATGGCTTGGTGGATAATGTGGATCTAGACCTCCTCTCTCTTTTCCCTAAAAAAGGAGCAACAATCATGGGAGGGAAAGGGAGTAAGCAAGCTCAAAGAGGTCAACAATGGGGGGAAGAACTTGCAAACAACCGGTGGGGACAAAGGAAGAAGAAGACCCCCTTTTATAGTCCCTCACGAATCCAGCCGTTGGCAGCCGTTGGTAGTCGACCAACCACGGTACTACCGTGGTGCGGTACTACCGCACTGGGAGCGGTACTACCTCCCCACGGTACTACCGAAGCCCAGTGTCGTGCCCACTACCGTAGAGTCCAGTGGACTTACGGTAGTGAGTGCGGTACTTTCCCACAGTACTACCGTGGCACGGTACTACCGCACTGGGAGCGGTACTACCGCCCCATGGTACTAACGGGGTCCAGTACCGTGCCCACTACCGCAGAGTCCAGTGGACTTACGGTAGTGAGTGCGGTACTCGCCTACGGTACTACTGTGGCGTGGTACTACCGTTCTAAGAGCGGTACTGCCCCCATGACAGAGCCAGGGAGCCCATGCCACACAACATATGAACTCCAAAAGAAACAGGCAAACCCTGAACTGCCACAACTTCTGCAAATGAACTCCGATTAAGGCAAACTCAAGCTTGATGGAAAGCTTGATGGAAATATTTAGAAGTGTCAAGGGAGATATGCCAAACAAATAGAGGTGCGAAACCTCTAACCGAGAAGAATCGGCAAATCTTCCACATCGAAAAACACAAGAGAAGATGCATATGAAATCCGTTTTCGATGAACACAGTCTTGTCATGAAGAAGACCACAAGCTCCAAAACTCACAAAGAGAAAAGCCAAACAAGAACCAATAAAGATGATGCCAAGGATGCAAAAGGTTTGAGCTCTCCACGAACGACTCAACCTAGCCTATAACATTGTCTCCTAACTACCACCAAGAGACTGGTAAACTAGACACCTATCTAGTCAAACCTTTGTCTTGCGCATAATCCACTTGAGCTTGATGATGACGATCATGCCCGCCTCAAGTTGGAACATCTTCCTTGATTCCGCCGGCTCGATGAAGACTAGTAGATTTCTCCCCCATACTTCATTATTGTTGAGCCTCTTTTAGGCATATCTTCACAAGACCATTATCACCAAATGGTCGGCAAGCTCCAAGCATATGATATCTTCATGATGCTCCTCTTGACCTTGCGCACATCAACTTGACCAATCTTTGAATAGCTCCATGAAGAACACCTTGGTCTACATTTAATCTTCATCTTACAACCTTGAAGCCAACATATGATCTTCAAGCGTTGCCTATGGACAAACCTTAAGGTATAACTCAAGGAAACTATTAGTCCATAAAGATTGTCATCAATTACCAAAACCAAACATAAGGGCACATGCCCTTTCAGATAGGTCTTGATTCCTCCTATAAAATAGCCCAAGATTTTTGGTCAGGTGTCCTTGATGTCTTTCCAATGTCTATTGGTAGGATCAAAATTGTACCTAGCAAGAAAATTGACAGCGAACACGATGTGTGGTCGTGTACAATTCGTGAGGTACATGAGTGCTCCAGCGGCGTTCAAGTAGGGGAATTCTGGTCCCAGAATTTCATCCCCCTTATCCTTATGCCTGAACGGGTCCTTATCTTGCTGCAAAGACCTCCCAATCATTAGGGTCTTAGAAGAATATGCCTTATCAAATCTAAATCTCTCCGATACCTTCTGGGTGTAGGCAGACTCGTGCACTAGAATCCAAGTAGGGGAATGTTCAAGTTGCAGACGTAAACAAAACTTGGTTTTACCCAAATCGTTCATCTTGAATTCCAACATTAGGTAGGAACTCACTTCATCAATATCTCTAGGTGTACCAATTATATTCAAATCATCTACCTACACCGAGTTTATACTGAATCCATCTTGGGATCACTGTATAAAGAGACATGAGAAATCTGCATTACTCGTGTATCTCTTCTGGTGAAGGAAATTGTTTAAAATATTATACCACATCCTACCAGAGTGTTAAAGTTTGTACAATGACTTCTTAAGAAGAACACTGTATAGACCCCGATTTTCTCTATCTTGGTTACCATATAGGTAAGCAGTGACAACATCCATCAATTTCATTATTAAGTCCAGATTTACAATCGTTGAGAGCAAGTATCTAAAGGTTATACCATCCATGTCTGGGGTGTAAGTTTCCTCAAAATCGACACATGGTCGTTGAGTGAACCCTTGAGCGACAAGCCTTGCTTTGTACCAAACCACCTCATTTATGAGGTAATTGCTTTCTGTCAATCGTTCCAATCCAACCTTCTTTTACAACGAGCATGATTGTTAGGACTAGGTCAGGATCTTTGATTGAGAGAATTTTCTTAGCAAAGTTAATGTAGACAATCGTCATTGCTCGCTTCCTTGACTCTCCCTTATTTATATGATTTATGACCATTTCATCATGGGGCGCATCTAGCGCTACCTCTTGCTCTACCATATTTCCCATGACAGGAGCGAGGTCCTTTAGCTTTTCCACGCCAATGTGTGTACTCAAATCTCCGTAGGATGTTCCCTGAATAGGGACATTCAAGTCCGAAATCCCGTTCACATGACTTTCCGTACTTGTGTCAGGTCTCAATTGGCTCCCCTTTTTTTGGCTAGGGGCTTTGGTGATTTTCTGTGGTAAATCTCTCTTATCCTTTTTCATCGGGCATCCCCGAGTACTTGTATTTGAGAACCCGGATTTCACGTCCTTTTAGGCCTTTGGACGGAAGCGGGTGTGCCATTAGTTAACTTCGGTATCTCAACCCTTTTCGGTGCATTGCGCACATACACATGTGATTTCGTCACCGTTTTCAAGTCACTAAAGTGAAAAGGCAGTTGATTCACTAATGCATGCAAATATATTATCTTTTGGACTTCTTTATTTGTATCAGCTGTGCGTGGGTCATAAGCGTGGATCCCCGTGGCTTTTATCATCAAGGGGTTGATTTCCTCCCTCTAAAGTCGGGAAGAGATCCTCGTCAAAGATGCAATCAACAAAGTGGGTCGTATGAAAGTCGCATGTCATGGGGTCCAAAGACCTGATTATGGACATACTCTCATAACTAACGTATATCCCTGAATTACGAAGCGGATCCATTGTTGATCATTGGGATGGTGGTGTCGATACATAAACCTGGCAACCAAAGCTGTGAAGGTGGATTTTTTTTATGCTGAACCTTGCACAAGCTGCATTGGAAGATGAATGGTGTAGGCCGATGGTCAAAAATCGATGAGTTTAGCAGCAGGAACTTTGTTGCAAAGTAAGGCTTTGTTGCTACGTTCAAAACGAGTGATCAAACGGCTATAATAACATTTATCAAAAGTTCGAAAGGCGGTGAAAAATCTGTAGACTTCAACCAACGGATGCAATAATGGGCATGGCCATCAGCAGATTTTTGCCTCAAATCCAAGCAACGAGAAAACAGTTTGTGGCCCCCAAGATAAAGTCTATAGCTCAAGTACACGGTCAAGGAAGGTCTCATAAAAGTTCATCTTGGATAGAGAACATGATCACAGGACCTAAGAGCATCTCCAGCCGCGCCCAAGAGGCCCCCAAGGCGGCGCTATTTGCGCCGGATGGACGAAATCCGCCCAGTCGCGCCCCAAGGGCCCAAATAGCGTCGGATGGGGCCAAAATTGAGTCTAGAGATCCCAAAGTGAACCCGGGGCGCTGCGAGTCGCTTGGGGGCGGACGAAACGAAAAGAGCCGGCTGGCCCACTGGCAGAGCAAACCGTTCCGAAAACGACCCCCTCTCCCCCACCACCCTTGTCGCCGTCGGTGCCGCGCCGCCGCAAGGTAGCCGTTGCGCCGCCACCAAACATGTCGTTGTTCCACCCCACCACCCCCCTTCCAAGCTTGCCTAGTACAGCGGCGTTTGGCCGGCGCGACGCGAACAGTCGAGACCACCGGCGGCTGTTCGCGACCACACCGCACCCTAGGTGTTCCGCGAATTGCCGCGCTGAGATGGACTCGGACGACGAGGCGCTCTTCGCCGCGCTGATGGAGGAGGAAGAGTCCGCCGCCGGCTCCGGGGACGACGAGCACCTGATGATGCTCGCCGCCTTGGCCGACCTGTTCGGCGCCAACACGGCGCCGCAGCGGGGCGGCTCCAAGATGGGCCGCCTGGGCCGCCGGAAGGCAAAGGAGAGGCGTCGTTCGGAGGGCTATTGCTTGCTCTAATCCGACTAATTTGCCGATGTTCCCCTACACGGCGAGAAGACATTTCGGCGCCGGTACCGCATGGGCCGAAAGCTCTTTCTTCGGATTGTCAATTCACTTCGAGAGTACGACAACTACTTCGTTTGCAAGAAAGATTGCACCGGCACAGTTGGATTCTCCACACTTCAGAAGTGCACAACTGCAATGAGGATGCTTGCATACGGAGCTCCTGGTGATCAACAGGAAGACTATGCACGCATGGCCGAGTCCACCGCCCTTGAGTGTATGTACAAGTCTTGCAGAGCAGTGGTGGGCTGCTTTGGAGGACAGTACTTGCGAGCACCCAATGCTGAATACACTGCTCGGATCCTAGCAGAGAATGAAGCAAGAGGATTTCCTGGGATGCTTGGAAGCATCGATTGCATGCATTGGGAATGGAAGAACTGTCCATTTTCTTGGCAGGGGGTGTACAAGGGCGCAAAAGGTCACTGCAGTGTGGTACTTGAGGCAGTTGCTACACATGATTTCTGGATTTGGCACTCCTTCTTTGGCATGCCAGGAACACACAATGACATCAACGTCCTGCAGTGTTCAAATGTCTTTGCCAGGCTTGTCGAAGGTCATGCTCCTCCGGTGAACTTCAAGGTCAATGAGCACCAGTACAACAAGGGATAATACCTAGCAGATGTCATCTATCCAAGATGGCCGGTATTTGTGAAGACTATCTCAAACCCTGTGCCAGGAGGGAAGTACTCCCACTTTGCCAAGTGCCAGGGGTCTTGCAGGAAGGATGTCGAGCGGGCTTTTGGGGGGGCTCCAATCTCGATTTGCCGTTGTGCGGTACCCCGCTCAAACTTGGTTGAAAGATCAAATATGGAAGGTGATGAATTGTTGTGTCATTTTGCACAACATGATCATTGAGAGCGAGAAAGAGGATCCAATGTATGACACTGAACCATATCTCAACCAGGGGCCTCTTGCAGTTGTTGATCACGAGATACCACCAGATTGGACAGCATATCTCAACATGCGCCAGGAGATCCGAGACCCGCACGTGCATCGTTAACTGCAGGAAGATCTAGTGGATCATCTGTGGACGCGCAAAGGCAATGCCTAGTTTGATTTGTATTTGTGCCGAATTGTGACGACATTTGCGCCGAACTGTGGTGAATTTGCGCCGGATTGTGCCGAATTTGCGTTTAAAATATCAATTTGCGCCGCTTTGGGTCTGGACCGCAAACGCGTCCTCTTGGGGGCCGACCGACTGGGGGGAAACTCGCCCCAAGCGTTATCGCCTCCCCCCCCCCCCCCCCCCCCCCACCCAATCGGCGCTAAAATAGCGCCGAAACCCGGCTTGGGGGGACAAACGGCTGGAGATGCTCTAAGGTCAGCCTAAGCAAAAAGAGACATCACTTTAAATCATATAAAAACATAAGCATCTTAAGAATGTATCGTAAACAAGTAACAAGTGTATCAACCTGAGAGAGTAACAACAGCACTGGTATAAGAAACAGGTAAGAAAATCTGTGCATTTCAGCGAAACTGGAGAAGATTATAGCTGGACCAATCCATTTCAGGTAATTCAGAGAGGGTACCAACAAGTGTAGAAATCCATCGACTCACTAAACAGCAGATCATGCAAACAAGTAACAGGTATCAAAACTACCCTCCTGTGTACATTTCCAGCACTAAAACAAATTTTAAACCAAGTCCTTGATGATAACATTCACTAGCTGTAGAATGAAACAAAATATCTTATCACTTCTTCTCTTCCTTCTCTGCCTCAGCAGCCTTCTTCATGCGGGCACCGAGCTGGCGCTGGTTCATCCTCTCGACACGGAGCTTGACGTAGGCCTTGAGCGCCTTCATCTCCTCAGTGACTTTCACGACCCCAAACGAACGCTTCTCACCACGAGTAATAGGCATGTAGTCACCCTGGACCTGGGTGGCTGTGGCAAGCTCCTCGGGGGTAGAATCACCAGCCTGAGACAAGAGCATGATGGTTATAAACAGAAGAATACATGACAAAAATATAAAATGGTGCACACAAACAATAAACTGCAGTCATACCTTAACCTTGCGAGCACGCCTTGGGAAGATAACCAGCTTGGCCTTGTACGTCTTGAGTCTCTGAATGTTAGACTGCATGCCCTCAAGTGACCGGTTCTTACGGCGGTGGTCCACAGAAATGCCAATAGTAGGAGCTAGCTTCTTCGGGATGCCCGAAGCCTGCAAATTACAGCATAAAGGAACATTAGCAGAAAGATACAGGACGATACATAATAAATGAAAAATGACAGTAGCATCTGGATAGATAATCGGATTGCAAGGAGGATACACTGAAAGTACACAGCAAGCTAGCATATGAGTTTGCATGCAAAACATCCTTTCATCACTTATAGAAAGGGAAAAACTATTAACTATTGCTAATATGAGTACTTGCTAATAATAAAATAATATTTTGACTTTAAAAACAATTTATCAGAAACTTGCATGACAGCAACTGATGCAAAAAAAGGAACCGCACATATTGATCAAGGGTATATTGATTTTCTCGCACATTTAATAAGAAAAATCGCAAATCAAATAAAGTGACATGATTTAAAGGATTTTTCAGAGTGCAGCATAGAAGAAACAAGTTCACCTTCAGCTCCTCAAGGGTAAAGCCTCTCCCAGCCCTTGCCTTCATGTTGTACTTCCGAGTCTGGCATTGCACAATGGGGTGAAGAGGGCCAGATGTTGGGCGAGGGAAGATCTTCACAGCCTTCTTTTGACGAGCTGTAAACAAATACAAATGGCACGATGGATATTCAAGAATAGTGGAGCAGCAAAATAGCAAGGCACAAAAATGTAGGTAGCTGGCTAGTGATGCTGTGCAGCATTATGGGCACAGCATCACATGTTAAAGATCAAGTGTGTCCACATAAACACGTGAGGAGTCAGATCAGTACATGCATGTCATCATCCGTATACCAAAATTCAACAGAAATGCATCCAGAAACGCTATTGAACAGAAACAGTAGAGACACATCTATCAGTTGCCTTGCTTTCACGTACAAAAGTTGAGGTAGGTTTACTGGAAACAATTAATTGACCTGGTTGGAAGTTCTTCCTAGAGATTATTGAGGTGCCTAAATAAGCAAGAATGCTTTCAATAGAACACTCAGCACAGGTATATCACTTCAACATTCATTTCTGTCCGAATTACTAACAAATGTGCATTCCAATCGAGACATAACGGAGATCAAATGACTGTCTCATGTATGACAGATAGCCAAGGTGATCATGCAATAGGGGATAAGTTCAACTGCATATAGTTATGTCTAGCATTCTAGCAGGGGTGCTGAAAAATAACATGGCAGAATTTAAAAACTTATAATGACTGCAAACATAACGTGTACAATGTATTGAGCAGGATTGCAACAACGTATGAGCAGGGGTTGCTCACCAATGCGTCGCCTCTGCTTGCGGGCAGGCTGGTTGAACCAGGTCTTGACATAGTTCTGCCAATGCTTCTTGAAGTGGCCGTTGGGGATAACGTTGTTGTGCTTCACCATTTCGGCCCCTACTTCTTACCTGCACACGATCCACCAAGCCAAACGCAAACACGTCACCACGCGACCCAAACAAGTTGTCACATCTCCAAACTAGTGAGTGGTACGGCACGACTGCGCATGCTAGCTAGCAAGATCATGGACGCGTGGCGGATTACAATCAATTGTCGCAACCGTGAGGAACCTACTGCTACCGTGAGCGGCATGGAATCCAGTCTACATCTAGTCATTGGGATACATGAGATGATTTCCATGGGGGGCGGCGAAGGTGAGAAGAAGCTGACGAACGAACCTGCACCTGCACGGCAGCGGAAGTGGAGGATGAAGATGCGGCGAGGGACGGGGAGGGAGGACCGGGCGTATAGGCTAGGGTTGGGTGTTTATAACCGATCCTAGCTTGGACGGCCGAGATCTTTCCATCCTCCGACCTGTTATGCTAAGTGGGCCGAAAGCCCAAGAGGAGGGAGGGGTAATGTACTACTGGGCCTGGCAACAGTTCGGTTTTCTACATTCGAAACAGTTCGGTTTTGAGAAGAGGCAACCGTGGAAGCGCACCTCTCTCAAATTGTGGCTGTTTGAGCTACATGAAAAACTCCCTCACAGCGGTTTCATCAAGGCGGTGGTAACACTCTGGGTCATATGAACGTCACGGAGAAAACTAATCCATGAGGGGGAGTACCAGAGCCCTATGTCTACAAGTGGTTTCGTCAAAGGTTCATCTCTAAACTTGAGTTCGTTGAAACAAAGAGCGTAAGTGGAGTTGCGCCGCAGACGAACCCATTACCGCATGTGAGGTCATTATCACATGTAGGGGGGGGTCAAATGGTGGAGGGCGTTCTACACGCTGGGTCTTGCCGGAACAAGGAAGCGTGAAGATCAAAGTCGACGTTGCAACATCGAATGAAGCTGGAAAGGGTGCAGTAGCAGCGGTTTGTCGAGATCACTCGGGTCTCTTCTTGGGATCCTCAGCGCTCGTTCTGCCAGGTGTTTTGGACCCAAAAATCCTGGAGACAATTGGCATTAGAGAGGGCCAGTGTCTGGCAGATGATCTCTATAAACGGCGAGTAATTATATCAAGTGACTGCAAGTCTGCGGTAACTGAAGTTAATGCTGGCCAAGGTGGAGATAATTCTTCAGTTATCAAGGAAATATGCTCTCGTAGAAGTTGTTTTGCTCAATGTGATTTTTTTTCGAAAGTAGATTAGCAAATTATGACTCACGTAACCTTGCCAGGTTTTCACTAAGCTTAGAGAGGGAGCGCTACTTGTGGCTCTCAACACCCCATGATCCAGATGTAATTTCATTTTATGTGGAAGGAGATCAATAAAGCTTGGCAATCGATGAGGGGAGGGACATCTTGGTCCGAGGCTTAGAGCATCTCTAGCCGTGCCCCCAACAGCCTCTCCAGACCGCCTTTTTATCGTTGGACGTGAGTTTTTTGCCCAGTCACGCCCTCAAGACGTTGAATAGTGCCGGTTGGGCCCATTTTTTCACCCGTCGATCCCAGGCCGAACCCAACGCGTTGGGGGCCACTTGGGGCCTCCAGCGCTACGAAAAACGTCGCGTGGGCCGCCACTATTAGGAAAAAAAACTCTTTCCTCACCAGATTCGACCAGACCGCCCACCTACGTCCCCATCGCCGTGTTGGCGCCTGTGCCACCCCTCTACAAACAGTCATTGCTCAGACGCTAGACCCGCCGTAAAAGGGGAGGGTTTGCCGCCGACAACCTCCTCCCCTCTCTTGGCCGAGATTGTCAAGCCTCCGACCGCGCAGGCATGCACGCCGATGGTAGCTCGCACCCACCACGCTCGCCAAGTGTGTTATGGGGTGGCCCGATCTTCTCAGTAAGAGAACGGTGAATATGAGGGCGATGATAGATAACTTGTATGTAGCCGATGAACTCTCCTCGCTAGATCCTTGTTGCCAATGCGACAGCTCTCTACCCTTTGGATATTCACAACTTCACACACTTGCGCAACGTAGCCGTCGACCACGAGCCGGTAATTTGCAATCTACTAATTCCCAGTGGAACAACAGATCACACAAAACTTGCAGTAGCAACACTTCAGATCGATACGAATTGAAGTATATGATTCAAGATAAAAGCTTGTAGCTATTCTCAAGAACTAGGGTTTATCTAAACGTAGTCTGACCCTAAAACTCGCAGGGGGCCCGGTATTTATAAGCTAGGGGATGTCAAACTCGGATACAAGGCCGCAGCCCGTCAGATCTGCGCGTAGGCAGTTTCGGACGTCTGATGCGTCGGACGTCCGAATCCTGTCGGACTTCCGGTTGTTTTGACACCGGTACTGTACTCGGGGGTCGTCGCGAAGATCTTCATGTCGGACGTCCGTTCCATGTTGGATGTCCGTCGTGTCGGACGTCCGAATCACGTCGGATGTCCGCCGAAAATAGGAACCCTTCTATAACTTGAAGTCGTCGAGGCGTCGTAGCTCCTAGCCTCCGATGTCGGACGTCCGAAATGCGTCGGACGTCCGAAAGTTGGAGCTTCTTTTATCTTCTCCTCCTTCTGGATCCTCGTCTTCGTCATGATACCTGATAAGGCAAACATACAAAGATTTAGGCAGTATAAAGTTCTCAATACATGACATATCAGAATCTATTAAGAGCGAGTTCACCCGTTGTTCTATCAACTTTGCACGAGCTCTTGTAATAGGTCCAATTCTGATTTCATCATCCTTCTTTTTTGTTGAATCAACTTGTTCTTCATGACGAACTAGAGATGTGTTGGTAGTAGGGATGTCCTCATCAAGGTGTTTGGCCAATTGCCTGCACGGTGATGGACTCCGACGACAAGGCGTTGTTCGCGCTCAAATGTCTTTGTCAAGCTTGTTGAAGGTCATGCTCCTCCGGTGAACTTCGAGGTCAATGGGCACCACTACAACAAGGCATACTACCTAGCATATATCATCTATCCAAGATGGTCAACATTTGTGAAGACTATCTCAAACCCAGTGCTAGGAGGCAAGTACTCCTACTTTGCCAAGTGTTGGGAGGCTTGCAAGAAGGATGTCGAGCGGGCATTTGGTGTGCTCTAATCTCGATTTGCTGTTGTCCGGTACCACACTCTGACCTGATCGAAATCTCAGATGTGGGAGGTGATGAATTATTGTGTCATCTTGCACAACATGATCATTGAGAGCGAGAAAGAGGAGCCATATCTCAACCAGGTGTGACGCCCCCAAATCGGACCGTGTATAGTAATCATACACGCAAGGTACACGATCGAGATCAGGGACTCACGGTGAGATATCACAACACAACTCTACAAATAAACTAATACAAGCTATATAATACAAGCCAGGGGCCATGAGGGCTCGAATACAACAGCTCGAGAGCACAAAGTTAGCGGAAGCAATAGTATCTGAGTACAGACACAAGGTACACATGATTTGCCTTAAGAAGGCTAGCACAAAAACAGCCTCCTACCTGGGAAACTCCAAACTACTCCTGGTCGACGGGGATCTCCATGTCGTAGAAGGCATCGAGGATCTTCACATTGCGGTGGTCGGCATCGGGGATCTCCTGCTCCCAGACCCCAAGGCTCCAACGTCGACTACAGCGGCCTTTTAGGCAAAACAAAAAGGGGGAATAAAGCAAGGGTGAGTATCTAGCATACCTGCGAGTCTTACGTCCGCTACTAAGCATTTATGCATTTGTATCAAATGGAAAGGGGAGGCTTTATATAGTGGACTGCAAGGTAGAAAGTCAGAATAAGGAAGAGAAGCTAGGCCTATCGAAGACTAGCATCTTCCGACGAGTCTTGAAGCACAAGAAGAGAATAGTCAACAGTTCATATAAAGCATAAAGTAACAATGCAGCAGAAGTTGCTCCAACATTGTATAATAGTAAGTTGTAATTAATAATAATTATCAATGCCTCCGAGATCCCTCCTCGACTTCCTTGCGAGGAAGAGAAACCAGAACCAACAGTTTAATAGTAGTAGTTTATAGTAGTAGGCTCTGGCTTCAACATAAAGCGTCATGTTACCGTGGACATGGCTATTCGAATAGATTAAACTCCCTGCAGGGGTGCACTACTGTTCAGCCTGCACACTCGGATCTCCATGGTGGCGTACACCTTGTTAGGGAGTGCCCCACCGAGGCTATTCGACACGCCGAGGCCCATCCTACGGCTCATCAGAGAGGTCCCCGTCGGTCTACAGTCCTAAGCGCAAGGGGGTCTTGGACCGTCGCCCCTCGCCCTCTGGGTCGTTGTGTGCCAGGTGATTCCACGCAACTCTTCTAGGATGCGGATCGACCCAACCACAATGCTGAATTGGACGTCTTTCAGAGCTTTCGAACGGGACCACAACGCGGAGGGCCCACACCGTTATCCCACGTGAAGGTAGTGCGTACAGGCCTTTGCGGCCTCTCAAGTCATCCACCTGAACCGTTAGTCATTTTATTATTATCTGTCGAGACAACCGTTATCGTTACCCCTTTCTGGGTGAGACGCGGACAACGATAGCAGCCAGGACCACCAGTACATCGGTGCCTTCCCTGTCGTCCCACCAACTCTTGCGGTTACCAACAAGGTGAACCGTCTCCATACATTATCTCGCGTGTGCTCTTGGAAGAGCTCGACTTTCGTACTACAGGGTATCTCACGGCCAACGAGCAAGGACCAGGCCCACGATGGTATCCGCCTGTCCTGCCGTTCCGATACAATCCCCGCGCGGACACCGTTGGGTCACCCGACTCCTTACCTTTAAGGACACCAGTTGATTTGAGTGCCTACCTGATGAGGACATCCCTACTAAAGTTACACCCACAACTACACATATTGGACCAGTTACTAGAGCACGCGCACGTCAACTAAATTATCAGGTACTTTCATTTCTTGCGAATCCTTCTAATGTTCATGAACATATGATGCTGCCTAAATTAGATACTTTTGTATTGCTTATGAATGAAGGACCTAGCATGGACAAGAACAATGGTCACTGGACCGGATCAAGCATGGAGAAGAAGGTGTGCGCGTAGGAAAGGACAATGGAGCTTCCAGTGGCGATTTTCGCACTTTGAAGCCACCATAAGGCGTGCATGAAGGCTTGGACGAAATACACGAGATGTCACTTCATTATTTTCGTCCAAGGGCAATTATAGGTGCTGCGTCACCTTAATATTGGGCTGGACCCATGTAATTTTGAAATACTACTTTATAGGTTGGTTTTAGAGTCCGTGTGTGTGGGGAAACTGAGTTAGGGTTGTTTTCGGACCCCACCTCCAAGGGGTCACGAAAATCCCCTCTGTTCCCCAATATATACAACCCTTAGGGAGTCGTTTAGACTTGGATTTTAATTAGATTTAAGTTAGCCATAGCAGCAACTTCGAGTTCTTCGTTTGTGTCATCCGACCAGGCCAAGACCGCATTGGAACCCCAACTTTCGTCAATCATTCATCTTATATTCGCAATATCCAGATTGCAATTCTTAGTTCTTGCTTGTTCTTTCGATTGCTTGCAGGAATTAGACCTTCGTGGTCAGGTTGATCGTGCATCCACGGGATCAATAACCTCTCGGAGTTGGTTTAGCGATCGCTAAGGCTCGTCTTCGCACGTTCGTAGTCGGGTCGTGAAAGTCGTCTCCATCAGAATCGATCTACACCATCTCATCGAAACATCGGGACACCTTCGCCTCTATCAAGTGGTATTAGAGCGGAATTTAAAGATGTATTGCAGAATTGTAGAGAAGGTAGAACATGGAACAAGTTTGTGCTTAATGATGGATTCGTGTTTCGTTCTAATAAGCTATGCATTCCAGCTAGCTCTGTTTGTGTTTTGTTGTTGCAGGAGGCGCATGAAGGAGTATTAATGGGACACTTTGGCGTGAAGAAGACGGAGGATGTACTTGCTACACATTTCTGTTGGCCAAGATGAGACGGGATGTTGAGCGTTTTGTTTCTCGCTGCACTACATGTCAAAAAGCTAAGTCACGACTCAATCCTCATGGTTTATACATGCCTTTACCTATACCTAGTGTTCCGTGGGAGGACATATCCATGGACTTTGTTTTAGGCTTGCCTCGAACAAAGAAGGGGAGGGATAGCATATTTGTTGTCGTGGATAGATTTTCTAAGATGGCACACTTTATACCATGTCATAAAAGCGATGTTGCTGCTAATGTTGCTGATTTATTCTTTCGTGAGATTATTTGCTTACATGGTGTACCCAATACTATTGTCTCGGATCGTGATACTAAGTTTCTTAGCCATTTTTGGAGGTTCTTATGGGCTAAGTTGGGGACTAAACTACTTTTTAGTACTACATGGCATCCCCAAACTGATGGACAAACTGAAGTAGTCAATAGGACTTTGTCTACTATGCTTAGGGCTGTTTTAAAGAGTAACTTGAAAATGTGGGAAGAATGTTTACCTCATATTGAATTTGCTTATAATCGTTCATTGCATTCTACCACTAAAATGTGCCCTTTTGAGATTGTTTATGGTTTTCTACCTCGTGCACCTATTGATTTGCTGCCTCTTCCATTTTCGGAGAAGGTTAATTTTGATGCTAAGCAACGTGCTGAATTGATATTAAAATGCATGAGTTAACTAAAGAAAACATTGAGAGAATGAATGCTAGATACAAGCTTGCTGGTGATAAGGGTAGAAAGCATGTTGTGTTTGAACCCGGACATCTTGTTTGGTTACATCTACGTAAAGATAGGTTTCCTGATTTGCGCAAGTGTAAGTTCATGCCACTAGCTGATGGTCCCTTAAAAGTTTTGCAGAAAATTAATGATAATGCATATAAACTTGAGCAACCTGCAGATTTTGGGGTTAGTCCCATATTTAATATTGCAGATTTGAAGCCTTATTTGGGAGAAGATGATGAGCTTCCGTCGAGGAAGACTTCAATTCAAGAAGGGGAGGATGATGAGGACATCCCTACTAATGTTACACCCACATCCTCACCAACTACACATATTGGACCAGTTACTAGAGCACGCACACGTCAACTAAATTATCAGGTACTTTTGTTTCTTGCGAATCCTTCTAATGTTCATGAACATATGATGTTGCCTAAATTAGATACTTTTGTTTTGCTTATGAATGAAGGACCTAGCATGGACAAGAAGGATGGTCATTGTGACGCCCCCAAAATCAATCCGTGTACAGTAATCATACACGCAGGGTACACGGCTGAGATTAGGGTGCCACGATGAGAATATCACAGCACGACACTAAACACAAAAGGATAAACCAATATGTTACAATATCAAGGACCACGAGGATCTGAATACATAAGTCATACAAGCCATAATATCTGAGTACAGATATAGTTAGTCAAGTTTTTCCTTAAGAAGGCTAGCACAAATGACATCAGAGATATAGATCAAAAAGGCGAGGCCTCCTGCCTGGGATCCACCGAACTACTCCTGGTCGACGGGGAACTCGACGTCGTAGTAGTCACCTCCGGGGTACTCCTGCTCCTGGGCTCCAACGTCGGCTGCAGCGGCCGATCAGGCAAAGCGAAAAGGGGGAAATAAAGCAAAGGTGAGTATCTAGCATACCCGCGAGTCTTACGTCCGCTACTAAGCATTTATGCATTGTATCAAATGGAAAGGGGGGCTATATATAGTGGACTGCAAGATAGAAATCAGAATAAGGGTAAGAAGCTAAGCCTATCGAAGACTAGCATCTTCCAACGAGTCTTGCAGCATGAGGAGAGAATAGCCAACAGTTTATCTACTACTAATATAAAAAGCACCAGAGGTGCTGATCCAAATCATCTTCACCGTTAAACAATGTCGATCTAACGATGCAGATTACTTCTATGTTTAACGGAGCACAACACACCTTATACCCTGAAATTTACTATTAATTACCCACCACTGCCATTGCTTATAATCCGCTGAGAGAATAACTATCAAGTAATTAATACGATTGTCTGTTAAAAAAGGAAACCTCTTCATTGACATTGGCGTTCAAAGGTAATCCCTATTGCTTATAATCCGCTGAGAGAATAACTATCAAGTAATTAATACGATTGTCTATTAAAAAAGGAAACATCTTCATTGACATTGGCGTTCAAAGGTAATCCCTATAGCTTATAATCCGCTGAGAGAATAACTATCAGGTAGTAATTAATACGATTGTCTGTTAAAAAAGAAAACCTCGTCATTGACATTCAAAGGTAATCCCTTCCTATGTCATCTCATCACTGCCTATGCAGCCCATCGCTCCTCCCTGTTTTCCCTCCGTTTAACAAAATCTTCTGGAATCCCTCGCGCTAGCCGCCACTACCTCTGCTAAGCACGCGCTCGATCGACGCCACATCCGATGACGGCGTCAAGGGCGCGAGAGACGCTGCTAGATACGTGGTAACTACTGCAGACTCCGATTCGATGCGTTGTTGGATGTGGGAAAGCTGCCGGGGCTATACGTAACCACCGCTTCCAAGGACGAACAAGCTGCCGCCACGTTCTGCCACACGCCGAGGCCATCGCTTTGAAGGATACGCCGAAGACGCAAATTTCAATTCCATACCTTCACACACTTCACGTACCAGGTACACAATCCTCGCTATCGTTCGTCGGTCTAGCCAAAAGCCCAAAACGCCATCATCGTTCCTCCGTCTATGATCCTGGTCTATCTCTATAACTTGAAAATTAGAGCAGAAAACACTCAAATTCAGAGTTTATAGCCTAATGAGTAAATGCTATGATAGCTTGTTTATGATCTCCGTATTTTTTCACAAAATTGGAAGATGCGAGAAGGTTCATGCGAAGTTCTGTAAGTAAAAATTCCTCATTTTTTCTATTTTGGGATGATGGAATTTTATTAAATAAGAACCTACAGTTTCTTTCGTAAGTTGAGGTTAAGAGTTCTGTATATATATATGTGCCAAGAAAGTATGTAAGGAAATCATGATATGCTTCTTTGCGGTGTCAACACTAAAAAATGTAAACTTTGTAATGCAGGATGTTATGTACGTGTTTTAGGATTTGAACGGTAATTCTCTATTTAAAAATTCTTATTCTGTACTTTCTTGTTGGAATTTTTGTTGCGGACAGAAGTTGCATGGATTGTGTGACATTATGCTTAATTGAATGAAGATAATGGGGAACAGTGATCGAAGATATTGTGTTCACGTACCAAGCTAGGTAGCTTTGAACACGAATCCTATCTCGAAATTTCTTACATAACATGTGTATTCTGTTCTCATCATTTGGTTTTTGCATCTTCAAACACATCTACATTGTTTAAGGGAATGTTGTACTGCAATAAAATACCTATTGCTCGTGGTGATAATAGTAGTATCGAATATGTGAAATGAAGTGGATTATTTTCCCCAAATATGTGAAATAATGTGGATTATATGATATCCCCTAAGATATGAAATATCAGTATTGATGTGCATATTAATTTAGCTTCAGCTTCGAGTCCCTATACCGATACGCGTTCGGACCGGATTTTTCTCCCCACCCACCCCCTCCTGCGACGCTCCTGCGGGAGCCGCCGGGGGAAAAGCCTAGCATCAGCTAACAAGCCCCCCTCCTCGTGCTCATACCCCCTCGCCGGCGCCCCGTCGTGCTGGCGAGCAAAGTCCGGCAAGCACGAGGGGCGGTGGGGCCCTTATTCCGCGCGAGGTGTCGACGAGTGCGGGCCCTCGGGTTGGGTGATGTGGCGCTATCTGGGGGCGTGGCGGCGAGGCACGGGAGGCGCAGCAAGTGGCGGAGGTCGGGCGTTCGTGACTTGCATTGGCGATGGTTTTCTAGATCCGGCGCAGCGGGGTTCCAGGCGGCCATGGGCACGACGACGGCCGGGCTCTAGCTCGCCGCTGGTGGGGGCTGGCCTCGACAGCCCTCCTCGGCGACGGCCCTTTCGGGTTGTGGCGGTCCTGCCGGCCTATCGCCAGATATGGGTTCGGTTGGCGTCTGGCTCAGGCAGGAGCTGCGGATTGCGATCGCACAATTGGCGGTTTCGTGGCGTTCTTCTGGGTGTCGGTGGTGCGTGTCTTACGGGCAGCGAAGGATCTTGGCGTGGCCGTCAGTTTGCTGGTGGCGGCCCTGCCGGTTTGCCCTATGTGGCAGTGCGGGCTGAGGACGGCTCCGACGAGAGTTGCGACAACTTTGGTTGGTGGAGGCGCAGGCGGCGCAGGGCGGTGGTGGTAGCCAACCCTCTCTTGGATCAGGTCTGACGATGTGCGGGGCTCTGCAGACGCCGCCACATTCGATTCGGCCCACATAACCAATACTTTGCAACTAAATAGACTCTTAACTAATACTGATATTATATTCGTATATTATCAGCTTTTTTGAATAATTAGGCAGTGGTACTGCAATTGCATTTCAAAAGGAAGAATACGAGGGTTTTTTGGTAGACATGAACAAAGAAAACTAACGTGGCATAAAGTCCAAAGTTTTTATTCTTATTTTATTTAATATTGTCCTACCAATAAGAATGGATAATTTTTTTTAATATTACACGTGCGTTGCATGTGCAAGCTTACTAGTATAAAGCATAAAGTAACAATGCATCAGAAGTTGCTGCAGCATTGTATAATAATAAGTTGTAATAATTTACAATGCCTCCGAGATCCCTTCCTCGACATCCCAGCGAGGAAGAAAACCCGGAACCATACAGTTTAATAATAATAGTTTGTAGTGGTAAGATCCATCTTCAGCATAAAGCGTCCTGTTACCGTGGACACGGCTATTCGAATAGATTAATCTTCCCTGCAGGGGTGCACTTGTGTTACACTACACGCACGGATCTCCAGGGTGGCGGACGCCTTGTTAGGGAACGCTTGTAAGAACCCATGTGCAATAAATGAAAATCACCATGAGATTGTATTTTGTCTGTTGACTTTGTAACTTGGCATGGTGCTAAAGATTATAATATCATGTGGTGATTTTAATCTGCATTGGGATTGGAGCCCATTTGGTTGGTTTGAGTTTGCATCCAAAATGGTTCAAGAAGGGTGTTTGAAGAATTTTAATTGTTGCATGCATGCTCTCCTTGACCCCAAACTTGGCATAGCCAATTCCTTGCCCCTCCCAAGCTTTTTAAAAGCCTTGCCCCGATTTTTTGCAACTCTAAAAATTTGGGCCACGGTTCAATGTGATTTGAATTTTCAAAAATAGACCCACATTTTAGTTGCTCAAAAATTGGTCAAACCAATTTTAGAAAATGGAGAATATTCCAAGGTTTCCAAAGCATATTTTTATATGTTTTTATCTTTTGTGGATTGGCCACAAAAAGTCTTGGGAATTTCTGTTATCTGTTTAATGGAAAAAACCTTCTTTTTCTTTTCTCTGGAGGCAGTCCAGCAGGCCGGCCCATCTGGGCCTCCCCTTGCCCGCAGCCCACCTGGGCCTCTGCCAGCGAAGCGGTACGCAGGACGCACCCTGGCCGCCCGATCAAGATCCGAGGGAGGGGACGCGTCGCCTTTTCACCGTGGAGAGGTCCCCTCCCTCTCTCCTCTCACAGCCGATGCCGACATCGATGTCGACGCCCGCCGACGTGACCAGAGGGCCTCCCCTCTATAAGAGCCGCGCCCCGGAGCCGCAGGAGCCCCCTAGGGTTCCATTCCTCCAATTGTTCCCCCTCGCCGCCGCCGGGTTCGTCTTATGTTCCCTCCCTTGTTCCGCCATGGCCGCCGACCAACTTCTTCAATTGCGCCGCCGTTAATCCATGTCGTCGACCCCGCCTTCGTGCTCGCCTTCCTGACCGTTCCCCGTCGCCGCTGTGGTTGCAGGAGCCCCGCCGCGGTCCCGCGACGACGACCTCCGCCACGGCCGCGTCTTCGCCCTCGTCGCCATCGTCTCCTTCCTCGTCGACCCGCGCCTCGATCACGACCCCAACACCCCCAAGGTGAGCCTCGGAGTGCCCCGAGTCGCGTAGCTCTTCTAGGCCCGTGTCGCAGCGTAGCCCGTAGTCTGTCCCCGCCGGTAGTCGCCGTCGTGAGCGCCCCGTGCACGGCGTTCCCTTGGCGCTGCTCGGGAGTGCTTGCGCCCGTCGTGGCCGCGTCCAGAGCACGCATATGGCTGCAAAGGTGCCGCCTTGGCCACCATAGCAGCTGCGGCGCATCTCTGCTGAAGAGATGCAGGTGCAGTCCATGGCGCCGCCGTGTTCAGGTGTCCCTCGCGTCGCCGTCTCTGAGTTAGAGGCCGGATCCGCGGTGCTTTTGCGTAGAGGGATGTCCCAGCTACAAGCAGAACACCGGAGTTCGGCCGGAGACGAGCTGTACACCGCGCTAGCCTCGCCCGAAGTTTGCCGGATTGCGCTGCTGTCCTGTGTCTTCAGAGCAGGTCGCCGCCCCTCTGAATCCTCGTTGATTCCGGCGAGCAAAAAGAGAGTTGGAGGCAGTGCAGGCGCCCAGGGGTAGAAGGAAGTCCCCTCTCGGGTTCCCGTGTCGGGACTCACCGGGAGATGGCCGGAGAGCGACGTGGTGCTCGCCGGAAGGGCAGCTCGCGTCGGGTTCAGAAGGCGCCTGTTTTTCTTCAGGCCGCAGGTGTCGCGAGTTTCAGAAGCAGGGCACCTGTCGCCCTGGGCCAGAAGGAGAGAAGTGGCCATGGGCCTGTCCAGTGGGCTCGTCCACTTGGGCCAGAGAGAGGGAGCTGGGCCTTTTCGCCCGAAGCCACCCCATGTGGGGTCTAGGCCCCTTTTCCTTTTATTTCCTTTTTCATTTCTTTTCTGTTTAAATTAAATTTGAATTGTTTTCAAATTCAAATATGTTTTGAACTTCCATTTCATTTGGGGGCATCCCATATATGTTTTTGGGGTAGTTTGACCCACTGATCTCAATGGTGAGGTCAATTTTGCACCTTGCCCCCTCTATTTTTTTGGAGTGTGGTAATTTTGCAAATAGCCCCCTCAATTTTTTGTTTTTGTAAAGTGTTCCCCAAAATTCAAATATGGCCATGCCATATATGACTTTGGGGTACTTTTCCCCAAGGTTTTGCATGGTGATAATGGTTTGTCCATTTGAGACTTTTTCAAAATGCATCTTGTGTAACTTTGCACTCAGTCCCCTGAAATTCATTTGAATTTGCGACTGTGTTTGCAAATTCCAATGGTACCATATCATATATGGTTTTGGGGTAGATTTTTGCCAGATTTGCAATGGTAATGTCCATCTGATGTTTTGTGTAACCCAAGTGGACAAGGTGTGACCACCTTAACCAGGATCAACCTGACTTTCCCTTCCTGGCATCATTCCAACTTCAGTGCATGTTGGAATGTTGTTCATCTGATCCTTCAGGCGTTGTTTCATGTCATCTTCAAATCTTTGCATCAAAAACCAGCCCCTATCATATTGTCATATGCAATGTGGTTGGGTTCCTTTTCTTCTGTTGCACCTTTCCGATGTCAAGTTCATCGACATCTCTTCGTCTCCGGAATCGATGTTTTACTTTCACGTTGTAATTATTTTTCTGTTAATTGCATTGCTGATCATGTCATGTTGCCAGGTTACTTACACCTAAATAAGGCTAAGACCAAAGCCATTTTACTTAAATAAATTGCATATGAAGTTGTTGACGTGTCGTCACCACCTTCATTTAAATTGACTAGATAGGGTCACATCATGTCTATTAAAAATTGATCATACCATCTTTGCCTGTGCATTGTACCCATTGTTTACTTGTGTGCCTTTTCCTTGCCGGTACTTTACGTTAGCACCTGAGACTGCCGAGGAGACTTACGTGGAGATTTCCGACACCGAGCCCGAGGAGCCTGCTACGTCTGCTTCGACGATCGATTACCCAGGCAAGGGGAAGATTTATACCATTACTTGATACCTTTCTGCCTACCTGCCTAGCTGTAGTCTAGAACGATTGTTTGATCCTATCCACTTTGCTTATGCCTTAATCAAAACCAAACAGCCATGATCCCCACATCCCAGCAAAACATTGTATTGCTAAGTTACCGTTGCTCAGCCATTGCTTAGTATGAGTAGGAAAAACTTGCTGCTTACCCTATGCTATGGTTTGGGATATCATGTTATTTAAAGAAGTTGGTTGATATTTATTATTGATGATGTTAATTTATACTTGACGAAAGATGGGAGACCAGGCTGTTCCCGCCAGGTGTTTTGTTCCATTTGAGTCACCTAGGTCCCGAGTTCCGGGTATTGTGTTTCTTGATGAGCGTGCCTAATCGTGTGTGGGATTCTATGGGGTCCCCTTGTCTTACCTACCTAGCTTCGTACAGTTGTAGTGGTGGCCCGAGCTGATTTACTATTTGCAATGTGTGTGTGCTGGTGGTACCCCAGTTGTTTACAAACCACCTTGGGCCAGGAGGACTTGTGCCTTGGCTGGCCCACTTTGTCCGGATGAGGACCCGGTGTCCCATGTGTGATTAACCGGGTATCCAAACCTGCGACAGACGGTAGAGGCCGATTCGAGAGCGCGACCGGCTTTTGAGTTGGGTGTCGACTCACCGGGGGCCACCCGGAATTGTGCGTTGTTAGTTAGAGGGAATCTGACGTTCCGGAGTTTCAGGCGTTTACCTAGCCAAGTGGAAACCGGGCGTACATGCGAAGCCTATGATGGGAAGTTGGTACACCCCTGCAGGGTTAAATCTTTTCGAAAAGCCGTGTGCGCGGTTATGGACGACTTGGGACCTACTCCTTGTTCATAGAATAACATCAATTTGAACCTTAATTAAAACGTGCCTACCGTGTGAGTGCCTTGGTTGCTTTTCTTCGTCCAGGGGGACCGAGAGAAGATCCAGGTTGTGTTATGGTTGTCGTAAGTAGGTGAATAGCAGACTTATGACACGATGTCACGTGCATTCTTGGACCTTACCCCTATTCTGATAGAACGATAGCCACCATATATGCTAGTGCGGCTGCAACCTTTTACCTTTATCTTGCCTTACCGTAGGGAGGTAGTTATCCTGTAATGATATAATCTCACCCCTGTTTTCCTTTGTGCTTTTACTGTTTTGCCTGATCGGCCGCTGCAGTTGACTACTACCTCGACCCGAGCACTGGGCGATACTTCGTGGAGGTGCCCCCGGAGGACGACGATGAGGACAACCTCGTTCAGTAGATCCTATAGTTGGGCTTCGACGATCCGTGGGTGGACTATTTATGTTCGGCCCTCTCTAGGGCAATTTGGATTTTGACCGTACTCGGTCGTGATTATCTTCCGCTTGTTGCATGATATACTGTTGGGTCCACGGACCTCTGAGATGATGTAATAATATCCAGTGGTGATGTATGCCTTGGACTCTATATATTTATGTCTTAGTATAAAGTTCATTGTTCTTATACTTGTTGTCGAGAATCCGGCAGCGACACAAGTGCGAGTGTCGTGAGTCGGTGGCCTTTTATGCGCTACTAACTTGAGCGGGACACGAAAGCGACTAACTCGAGTTAGCACCGCATCGGGGGCCTTACAACGCTCCACCAAGGCTATCCGACACTCCGTAGCCCATCTTTCAAACTCAACAGAGAGGTCATCAACAGACTATATCCTATGTACGCGGGGCTTTGGACCCTAACCCCGACGTACTCCTGCACGGTGCGAGGCTGGCCGGTGAAGTTAAATCAAAGCACATACAACTCACACTGCCGCGGCAAATAAGACAACACCACTTCCCGGCGCAGGCCGCGGTACTGCTGACGTCTGAAGAGTCCTCGGACGACACTACGAAGCAGAGGAGCCCATAACTCGTAATTCCCACGTGTAGGCAGCGCGTATAAGCCAAAAGGCTACTCAAGTCATCCGCCGAACCATTAGTCATTTTATTAACTTGCGGGGCAACCGATATCTTTGCCTCGACTTAACTGACCCGCGGACAACGACAGCAGTCAGGACCAACAGTACATTGGTGCCTACCGTGTGGTCCCACCAAGTCTCTGCGGTTACCAACAAGGTGAACCGTCTCCTTACCTTGTCTCGCGTGTGCTCCTAGAGGAGCTAGACTTTCATGGTTTGGTAACTCTCGCGGCCAACGATCAGGGGCCAAGCACACTGGTACACTAGTCGTACCCTCCCTATCGTCCCGTCGCAATACCACTCGCGGGCATCGTTGGGTCGCCCAACTTCTTACCTGAAGGACAACCGTTACTCAGGTACCTAGAGCGGCTATACAGAGTCAGCAACGAGTGGAGTACAAGGATTTCTCCTTGATAGCTCACACTTGGTGGTGGCTCGGCAGAGCCAAGCTAGGGGGCCTGAGGCGGTGTCTGCATTGTACCGTACCTGTGCAGTTGAAATAAGTTGTATCCGCATTCACTCCCCTGAGTGATCACGACCCTCTATCTAATCCTAGCTAACAATGCGCAGGGCTCACTGCTGAATATAATATATATAATAAGCAGCATAGGATAAAGGAAGGTACATCAAGGGGCGACAAAAACAAGCTATGCAATTGAATAGGATTGTAACGTAGCAGCAGTAATCAATGCCTAGTGCAAGAAAGTACACAAAGGTAGGCGATATCTGGGGAAGAGAATGGCTTTGCTTGCCTGGAAGCTCGACGGTAGGGGTAGGGTCGTCGACGAAGTAGTCGTACTCAGCAACGGTGTAGTCTACGGCAGCAGCGGGGTCTACCGGAGATTAAGGGGGGGGGAAGAAACAGTAAATACAAAGCAAGCATATACAAACAGGTGCATGACATGATAGATGAAATGTTAACGGTGTTCTAACGCAGTGCAATGTATTATGCTCGGGGAGGGAATTCATCCGGGGATGAACTGCCAGCTCCGGGTGATTATCGAACAGGGTGTCCGGAGGGGAAGGTACCATGCCGGAGGTGTCGTGGAAATCCGACAAACATGTGAAAGGTATATCCGTGTTAGTTGATCCATTCTGAACAACTTTCATGTTCAGAATAAATTCATCCGGATAGTTTAACGGTATCAGGAAATCATCGGACAGTCGGTCCGGAGGGGGACGATTCGATGTTCGTTGTGTTAGAGGGGTGTGGTAGACATACAGATAGCGTATTCGTATTCGTTATATTTTTCTGATCAATTTTGATGTATAAATTTTTGAAATCTGAATTACGGTTTAAAAGATATTGAATTTTAAAGTTTTAAATTAATTAAATCAATTTCTAAATTTCTTTTATTATTTAATCAGAGACATTATCCAAAACAGTAATACTGACCAGTGGGTCCCACCAGTCAGTGACATATTAATATAATTGATTATTAACTTAATTAAGTAGGGATTAACAGAGGGGGGGCACTTGTCAGTGGGACATAATAGTTTCTATTTTAATTAATTCAAACCCTTACAAGTGGGGCCTAGGTGTCATATACACATATGTTAATCAATAGATTAATTTATTTTAAAAGGTCAGGGGCCACTTGCAAGTGACAGGGGGCTTATCTCCAATTTGAAGTTAGCAGAGAGATTAGAGGGGGGGGGGTGCCCGTAGGTCAGTGAGTGATCATGTGTTAATTAAACACCTAACGAGTGGGCCCCGCCTGGAAGTGACAGGGGAGGCTCGCCGGCGACTGGACTCCGGCGAGGTTGAGCCCGCACTCAACACAGAGCATGGGAGGGAATATGGGGCTGTGCGTTCGAACCAGGGGCCCAAGGCGCGTCGTTCAGAGGTGGTGGCGTCGACCGGGAGTGCCGGAAACCATGCCGGCAACGAGGAAGACGGCAACGGTGCTACGTATGGTGACGACGTCGATGCCCTAGCGCGGTATTAAGAGCGTACGGTGGCGCGTTTGACTACTGGGATGCGGGGGAAGCATTTAGACGCGCACAGCGCGCCAAACTCGCGCTCTACGGCACAACTGGGAGCTCGCTGGCGGCGACGTGCCCATGGCTCCCATGGTGGTGGGCGCCCCGGCACGGGGGAGGAGGCGCAAAGGGTTGGCGGACGTAGGGGAGCTCACCGTGAGCCTGAGAGGAGCAAGGCGGGCTCGGGGAGGGCTCGAGGTGGCCCGAATTGACGTTGAGGTTGCGGCGGCTGGAGTGGGGGAAGTGGACGCGGGCGACGGCTGTGGTGCTCCCCGGGCTCGATTGGATGGTGTAGTCGACGAAGACGACGACGACACTTCTCCTGGACACGGCGAGGAGGCGGGAGGGGTTCACTGGCCGCGTGAACTCACGGACATGGCGACGGCGACGGGGCTCGGGTTTTCCCCTGGCGAGAGCAGCGTGAGGAGGAGGGGAAATGGGGGCAGGTGAGATCCAGAATGTGCGGGGGGCTTCCTTATCCGCTCCCCGGCGTCGAGGTGGAGGGGGGAGCAGGTGAGGGGGCGAGGGAGGGGCCGGTTCGTCGGCGACTGCGGCTCGGCATGGCGCTAGGGAAGTGGTTGGCACATGGAAGGGGAAGGGGGGGTGGGCCGAGGTGGGCCTCGCCCTGTGCGGGTTTTAGGGATTTTGTATTTTATTTCCCTTTTTCTGTCTTTGCTTGTTGTATTTGTTTTAGTTGCTCAGACATTTTTGTAAAACATATTACATATTTCTAAATTTGAGTTGCACTATACCACAGTGACACAAAAAGTTTGGGGGCAATATAAATTCATTTGCTATTTTCTTTATTTAATAAATGCTCAAGGTGGTATTTTTATGATACTGTTGGAATTGTCTGGATTAATTCATAGCTCACAAAAATACCCAAGTTGGTCCAACATGGTTCTATTGATTTGTGGCATTTTACAAAATTGGTTTCAGAATTTTTGATCAAGGTTTAATTTTACACAATTTTCCTAACCTCATTTGAATAGGATTTTGACTTTGTGTTTGACTTCAAGTGACCATGCACATGGGGCATGGGTTGTTGATCACCTACATCAAGGTTTTGATTAAGCTCAACACAAAGTTTGAGTAATGACAGGGGAGCAACAGTGATTAATCAACAGTGATGATCAACAGTGTAAGTGATTACTGTTACAGATACTGAGAGTGTTACAAATCTCCCCCACTACAAGAATTCTCGTCCCGAGAATTTAAGTGGTAGCGAGGAAAAGATCGGGGTATTCATCGCGAAGACGATCCTCGCATTCCCAAGTGGCTTCATCTTCAGAATGATTGGACCACTGAACCTTGAGGAACTTGACGGTCTTGTTGCGGGTTCGATGTTCAGACTGATCAAGAATGCGGCTCGGATGTTCTTGATAAGTCAAGTCTTGCTTCAGCTCGATCATATCATGCTCCACTTCTCGAATAGGGTCCTTGAAGCAGCGACGGAGTTGCGACACAAGGAAGACATCGTGGACTTGGGAGAGGTTCGGCGGGAATTCCAATCGGTATGCCACGGGTCCACTCCTGGAAAGGATACAGAACAGGCCAATGTAGCGAGGAGCCAACTTTCCCTTGATACCGAAGCGATGAGTGCCACTCATGGGAGTGACACGGAGGTAAGCGTATTCACCAGGTTGATACTCCATTTCCCGGTGTTTGCGGTCATAGTTGCTCTTTTGACGAGACTGGGCAGCCTTGAGGTTTTCTTGCATAACGCGAACCTGATCTTCAGCTTGTTGGACAAGATCCGGTCCGAAGTAGGGTCGTTCCCCAGCTCCTGACCAATTCAGGGGGTTCGACATTTACGTCCGTATAGAACTTCGAAGGGGCCCATTTTCAAGCTAGCCTGATAGCTATTGTTGTACGAGAATTCCGCGTACGGGAGAGATTCCTCCCATTTCATGCCGAATGAAAGGACACAAGCGCGAAGCATGTCGTACAACACTTGATTGACTTGTTCAACTTGGCCTTGCGACTGGGGGTGATAAGCGGTGCTGAGAGACAGACGAGTCCCGAAGGCTTCCATGAAACTCTTCCAGTATTGTGAGGTGAAAAGGATGCCACAGTCTGAACTGATCTCCAGCGGAATACCGTGGAGTGACACAATTCGGGAGATATATAAGTTTGCTAACTGACTAGCAGTGATCGTCTCCTTGACTGGCAGGAAGTGAGAAATCTTGGAGAATCGTTCGATGACGACAAAGATGGCATCGTTACCCTTCTGTGACTTTGGAAAACCGGTGACGAAGTCCATTTCAACTTTGTCCCACTTCCAATTAGGAGGAGGGAGTTGTTGCAACCAGCCAGCATGTTTCTGATGTCCGGCCTTGACGTGACTGCAAACGTCACATTGAGAAACATAGCGGGCGATGTCTTGCGTCATGTAAGGCCACCAGTACCGTTGACGAAGGTCTTTATACATCTTGGTACTGCCAAGGTGGATTGAAAAGGGAGAATTATGGGATTCTTCCATGATATCCGGGCCACAATTAATGATGGCCAGACTCACAGGAACTACTAAGCGTCCCTTGAAGTACACAGTATCACCATCATTGGTATCAATGGTAAAAGAGGAGGGATTTCCTTCTGCGATGTCTTGCTTGATCTTCACAATGTCAGCGTCAAGAGGTTGTCTACTCTTGAGGAGGGTGTCGAGGCTTGACTCGAGAACCAGGTTGTTAACGTAACCTTGAGGAACAATCTCGAGGTTCAGCTTGCGAAGCTCTTCATACAGATGTGGTTGTTGTACCTGAACTTCAAGTTCAGAACAGTAAGCTTTGCGGCTCAAGGCATCGACCATCACATTAGCCTTGCCAGGGGTATACAAAATATCCATGTTGAAGTCGGCTATTGTCTCGAGCCAACGTTGTTGACAAAGATTCAGGTCTGGCTGAGTAAACAGGTACTTCAGACTTTGGTGGTCGGTGTTGACCTCGCAAGGATTACCGACGAGGTAATGTCGCCACAGCTTCAATGCATAAATTACTGCTGCCAATTCGAGATCATGTGTTGGATACTTGTCTTCGTGAGCACGCAACTGACGTGAGCCATGAGCAATCACTTTGCGCTCTTGCATTAGGACACATCCTAACCCTTGACGAGACGCGTCGGAATATATCACGAAGTCCTTCTGAGTATCAGGGGGAGCGAGCACCGGGGGAGAAGTTAGCTTGTCCTTGAGCGCTTGGAAACTTTCTTGAAATTTATCTGTCCACTCGAACTTGACGCCTTTGTGAAGCAGATTAGTCAGGGGCCTGGCAATCTTGGAGAAGTTCTCGACGAAACGACGACAATAGCTAGCAAGCCCGAGGAAACCGCGGACTTGCTTGACGGTCTTGGGAGGAGTTCAGTCAAGAATAGCCTGGATACGTTCTGGGGTGACGGCAATGCCATCCTTGGAAATCACATGTCCAAGGTCGGTTACTTCGGGAAGCCAGAACTCACACTTAGAATACTTAGCGTAGAGTTTGTGTTCTCGAAGCTTCTACAGTATAAGACGAAGATTTTCAACATGTTCTTCTTCATTCTTGGAATATATCAATATATCATCCAGATAAACCACAAAAAACTTGTCGAGGTACTCCATGAAAATATAATTCATCAATCTGGAGAAGGTGGCTAGAGCATTGGTTAAGCCAAAGGACATGACGGTGTACTCGTAGGAACCATAGCGAGTAATGAAGGCAGTCTTCGGAATGTCCTCATCATGGACTCAGATTTGGTGATAACCCAACCTCAAGTTGAGTTTAGAAAACACCTTGGATCCGGCAAGTTGATCATACAGATCGTTGATTCGAGGAAGTGGGTATTTGTTCTGGATGGTGGCTTGGTTAATGGGTCGGTAATCTTGGACCAATCGGTTTGTCCCATCGCTCTTCTTGACAAAAAGCGAAGGTGCTCCCCAAGCTGAGGAACTTGGGCGAATAAAACCCTTCCGAAGTGCTTCGTCGATCTCCTTCTTAAGTTCAAGGAGCTCATGCGGTGGCATCTTGTAAGGACGCTTAGCAATAGGGGTGGTGTCGGGCTTCAAGTCGATGACAAATTTGACTTCTCGGATCGGGGGTATTCCTGGCAGTTCTTCGCGGAAGACGTCGGGGAAATCACGAACGACTGGAATGTTCTCGATTCCTTCGAGGGGAGAGGCATTCAAAGCATTCTTCATAAATATCTGCGTTTCAGCATTACGGGTAACTCGGGTGGTGTGGTTAACAATCTCGCCGGAGGGGTGAAAAAGCTGGACAGACTTGGTGCCATAATACAGTGCGGCATCGTGAACTTTCAACCAATCCATTCCCAGAATGAGGTCTATGGTGGAAGACTTCAGGAGGATGGGCGAAGCAAAGAATTCAATTCCTTCGATTTCAATGGTGGTGTTTGGCACTAGCATGGTGGTTCGGCATTGGCCTATCGGGGTGCGAACAACCATCGGTGGTTTCATCGTTTCATACTTGAAGTTATGCGAAAATGCAAATGCTTCTGATATGAATGAATGCGATGCTCCTGTATCAAATAAAACAATAGCAGGTACGGAATTAATGAGAAGGGTACCCATCACGGTAGCGTGTTGTTGCTGAGCTTCTTCAACATTGATGTTTTTAGCATGTCCACGAGCATAAGCAGCAGACCCAGCATTATAGTTGGGGGTCCTGTTGTTTCCACGACCATTTCCGCGGCTAGCGGGGTGAATTACCAGTTGCTTCTGTTTTTGGGGGCAATCCCTGAAAAAATGCACAGGTTGGCGGCACGTGAAGCATAATCCATCCTGAGGACGAAGGGGTTTAGCATTGGGTGGCGGAGGCAGAGCTCTTGGCATCTCAAGTGGCGGAGGCAGACGGGGTGCAGCATAGGACGACCTCGGAGCAGGGGCAGGTGAATGGGTCACACTGTGAGGGAGCCAGATGCGACGCTTCTGTGTTGCGCCCGAAGATGAGCCAACGTCACGATAGCGTTTCAGTGAGTTCTTGTGATCCATCTGGGCAGTCTCGACGGTGATAGCCTTGTTCACCATGGTGGCGAAGTTGGCAAAATCATGAACGGCAAGAGCGAGTCTGATGTCTGGATTGAGGCCATGACAGAACTTCAGCTGCCTACGAGCATCAGTGGTGATCTCTTCTTCCGCATAGCGAGAGAGGTTGAGGAACTCGCGCTGATAGGCTTCAACAGTCATGTTGCCCTGAGTGAGGTTGCGGAATTCTTCCCCCTTACGATCCATGATCTCCTGAGGAATGTAGCGGGCGCGAAAGGCGGACTGAAATTCATCCCAAGTGATGACTTCTCCGACTGGCGGTGAACGCTTGTGGGTGCTCCACCACTGAGCAGCGGCGCCTTTCAGGTGATAGGACGCAAAGTTCACATAGTCGGCTGGATCGACATTAGCAGACTCCAGCTCGTGGGTGATGTCGCGAAGCCAGTCATCAGCATCCAACGACTGAACAGAGTTGCGAAACATAGTGGGGTTGAGGTGGGTGAAGTCATGCAGAGTCACGGTGGCGTGCTGATGGTGGTGCCCATTCTGATTCGGTTGGGGGAACTGAGCCATGATATTCCCCATGAACTGATCGTTCAGCTCGAACTGCTGCATCATCCCGGCCATATAATCTGACGGCGGAGGTGGGTCGTTGGCAGCACGACCACGTCCACGACCGCGACCACCACGACCAGCCATCCTGCTAGAATTTAACAGGGGTATTTCAGTGATGAAAATTTAACGAGATACCGGAATCAAGCCTGAAGTAAAGCGACAACGAAGAGGAGGCGCGGATATATAGGAGTAGTCATATAAGACATACACATTTACACACGGAGTCAATCGAAAATCGGGCAGCGTAACGTCGTAGAAATTAAGGAAAAAGGACTCACTAGGCGGCGCGCAGACCGCGGTAAGGATTACACGACACGACATAGATTCCACTATGTCAATCACGCCGCAAGAAAACTGTTGGCCACAGGAGTAGATGCCAGAGAACGTGCGGCCTGCCCAGAATGAGAATGGGATCCGCGGTCCGGGACCTGGGGTAGAACTCCCGCGACACGACTCAATCAATGGGGTAGCACCAGAACGCTGGGTGGAATCAAGAGAACCTGATCCTAATGTCAGATTTAGTAAAACTTACCAGCAAGGATAAGAGAGCAGAGTCCCAGAGCATAGGTAAGGAGAAAAGGATCCTAATACCATAGATATCACACGTAGTGACATCGATGTGGGCCCGTAAGCCAACTATTAAGTTAGCAAAATAGTTTTTCAAAGTCTAGATTCAACTTCGACCAAGTAGTGGTGGGCTGGCTTCCTACAGGCAGTCGGCTCTGATACCAACTTGTGACGCCCCCAAAATCAATCCGTGTACAGTAATCATACACGCAGGGTACACGGCCGAGATTAGGGTGCCACGGTGAGAATATCACAGCACAACACTAAACACAAAAGGATAAACCAATATGTTACAATACCAGGGACCACGAGGATCCGAATACATAAGTCATACAAGCCATAATATCTGAGTACAGACATAGTTAGTCAAGTTTTTCCTTAAGAAGGCTAGCACAAATGACAACAGAGATACAGATCGAAAAGGTGAGGCCTCCTGCCTGGGATCCACCAAACTACTCCTGGTCGACGGGGAACTCGACGTCGTAGTAGTCGCCTCCGGGGTACTCCTGCTCCTGGGCTCCAACGTCGGCTGCAGCGGCCGATCAGGAAAAGCGAAAAGAGGGAAATAAAGCAAAGGTGAGTATCTAGCATACCCGCGAGTCTTACGTCCGCTACTAAGCATTTATGCATTGTATCAAATGGAAAGGGGAGGCTATATATAGTGGACTACAAAATAGAAATCAGAATAAGGGTAAGAAGCTAGGCCTATCGAAGACTAGCATCTTCCAACGAGTCTTGCAGCATGAGGAGAGAATAGCCAGCAGTTTATATAAAGCATAAAGTAACAATGCAGCAAAAGTTGCTGCAACATTGTATAATAATAAGTTGTAAAAATTTACAATGCCTCGGAGATCCATTCCCCGATATCCCAACGAGGAAGAAAACCCGGAACCATACAGTTTAATAATAATAGTTTGTAGTGGTAAGATCCATCTTGAGCATAAAGCGTCCTGTTACCGTGGACACGGCTATTCGAATAGATTAATCTTCCCTATAGGGGTGCACTTGTGTTACACTATACGCACGGATCTCTAGGGTGGCAGGCACCTTGTTAGGGATTGCTCCACCAAGTCTATCCGACACTCCGTAGCCCATCTTTCATACTCAATAGAGAGGTCATCCGCCGGACTATATCCTATGTACGCCGGGCTTTGGACCCTAACCCCGACGTACTCCTGCACGGTGCGAGGCTGGCCGGTGAAGTTAAATCAAAGAAAATACAAATCACATTGCCGCGGCAAATAAGACAACACCACTTCCCGGCGCAGGCCGCGGTATTGCTGACGTCTAAAGAGTTCTCGGACGACACTACGAAGCAGAGGAGCCCATAACTCATAATTCCCATGTGTAGGCATCGCGTATAAGCAAAAGGCTACTCAAGTCATCCGCCGAACCATTAGTCATTTTATTAACTTGCGGGGCAACCGTTATCGTTGCCTCGACTTAACTGACCCCCGGACAACGACATCAGTCAGGACCACCAGTACATCGGTGCCTACCGTGTCGTCATACCAAGTCTCTGCGGTTACCAACAAGGTGAACCGTCTCCTTACCTTGTCTCGCGTTTGCTCCTGGAGGAGCTAGACTTTCGTGGTTTGGTAACTCTCGCGGCCAACGATTAGGGGCCAAGCACACCGGTACGCTGGTCATACCCTCCCCGTCGTCCCGTCGCAATACCACTCGTGCGCATCGTTGGGTCGCCCGACTTCTTACCTGAAGGACAACCGTTACTCAGGTACCTAGAGCGGCTATGCAGAGTCAGCAACGAGTGGAGTACAAGGATTTCTCCTTGATAGCTCACACTTGGTGGTGGCTCGGCAGAGCCAAGCTAGGGGGCCTGAGGCGGTGTCTGCATTGTATTGTACCTGTGCAGTTGTAATAAGTTGTGTCTGCGTTCACTCCCCTGAGTGATCACGACCCTCTATCTAATCCTAGCTTACAATGCGCAGGGCTCACTGCTGAATATAATATATATAATAGGCAGCATAGGATAAAGGAAGGGACACCAAGGGGCGACAAAAACAGGCTATGTAATTGAATAGGATTTTAACGTAGCAGCAACAGTAATCAATGCCTAGTGCAAGAAAGTACGGAAAGGTAGGCGATATCTGGGGAAGAGAATGGCTTTGCTTGCCTGGAAGCTCGACGGTAGGGGTAGGGTCGTCGACGAAGTAGTCATACTCAGCGGCGGTGTACTCGACGGCAACAGCGGGATCTACCGGAGATTAAGGGGGGAAGAAACTGTAAATACAAATCAAGCATATACAAACAGGTGCATGACATGACAGATGAAATGTTAACGGTGTTCTAACGTAGTGCAATGTATTATGCTCGGCGCGGGAATTCATCCGGGGATGAACTGCCAGCTCCGGGTGATTACCGGACAGGGTGTCCGGAGGGGAAGGTACCATGTCGGAGGTGTGGTGGACATCCGACAAACATGTGAAAGGTGTATCCGTGTTAGTTGATCCATTCTGAACAACTTTCGTGTTCAGAATAAATTCATCCGGATAGTATAACGGTATCAGGCAATCATCGGAGAGTCGGTCCGGAGGGGGATGGTTCGATGTTCGTTGTGTTAGAGGGGTGTGGTAGACATACAGATAGCGTATTCGTATTCGTTAAATTTTTCTGGCAATTTTGATGTATAAAGTTTTTGAATCTGAATTACGGTTTAAAAGATATTGAATTTTAAAGTTTTAAATCAATTAAATCAATTTCTGAATTTCTTTTATTATTTAATCAGAGACATTATCCAAAACAGTAATACTGACCAGTGGGTCCCACCAGTCAGTGACAGATTAATATAATTGATTATTAACTTAATTAAGTAGGGATTAACAGAGGGGGGGGGGCACATGTTAGTGGGACATAATAGTTTCTATTTTAATTAATTAAAACCCTTACAAGTGGGGCCTAGGTGTCATAGACACATATGTTAATCAACAGATTAATTTATTTTAAAAGGTTAGGGGCCACTTGTAAGTGACAGGGGCCTTATCTCCAATTTTAAGTTAGCAGAGAGATTAGAGGGGGGTGGGGCCCGTAGGTCAGTGAGTGATCATGTGTTAATTAAACACCTGACGAGTGGGGCCCGCCTGGCAGTGACAGGGGAGGCTCGCCGGCGACTGGACTCTGGCGAGGTTGAGCCCGCGCTCAGCACAGAGCACGGGAGGGGGCATGGGGCTGTGTATTCGAACCAGGGGCCCAAGGCGCGTCGTCCAGAGGTGGTGGCGTCGACCGGGGCTGCCGGAAACCACGCCGGCGACGAGGAAGACGGCGGCCATGCTACGTATGGTGACAACGTCGATGCCCTAGCGCGGTATTAAGAGTGTACGGTGGCGCGTTCGACTACTGGGATGCGGGGGAAGTATTTAGACGCGCACAGTGCGCCAAACTCGCGCTCTACGACACAGCTGGGAGCTCGCTGGCGGCGACGTGCCCATGGCTCCCATGGTGGTGGCCGTTACGACACGGAGGAGGAGGCGCAAGGGGTTGGCGGACGTAGGGGAGCTCACCGTGAGCCTGTAGAGGAGCAAGGAGGGCTCGGGGAGGGCTCGAGGTGGCCGGAATTGACGTTGAGGTTGCGGCGGCCGGAGTGGGGGAAGAAGACGCGGGCGACGGCTGTGGTGCTCCCCGGGCTTGATTGGCTGGTTTAGTCGACGAAGACGACGACGACGCTTCTCCTGGACACGGCGAGGAGGTGGGAGGGGTTCACTGGCCGCGTGAACTCACAGACATGGCTCGGGTTTTCCCCCGGCGAGAGCAACGCGAGGAGGAGGGGAAATGGGGGCAGGTGAGATCCAGAATGTGCGGGGGGCTTCCTTATCTGCTCCCCGATGTCGAGGTGGAGGGGGGAGCAGGTGAGGGGGCGAGGGAGGGGCCGACTCATCATGGCGCCAGGGAAGTGGTTGGTACAGGGAAGAGGAAGGGGGGGGGGGGCGAGGTGGGCCTTGTCCTGTGCGGGTTTTAGGGATTTTGTATTTTATTTCCCTTTTTGTTTTCTGTCTTTGCTTGTTGTATTTGTTTTAGTTGCTCAGTCATTTTTGTAAAACATGTTACATATTTCTAAATTTGAGTTGCACTATACCACAGTGACACAAAAAGTTTGGGGGCAATATAAATTCATTTGCTATTTTCTTTATTTAATAAATTCTCAAGGTGGTAATTTTAGGATACTGTTGGAATTGTTTGGATTAATTCATAGCTCACAAAAATACCCAAGTTGGTCCAACATGGTTCTATTGATTTGTGGCATTTTACAAAATTGGTTTCAGAATTTTTGATCAAGGTTTAATTTGCCACAATTTTCCTAACCTCATTTGAATAGGATTTTGACTTTGGGTTTGACTTCAAGTGATCATGCACATGGGGCATGGGTTGTTGATCACCTACATCAAGGTTTTGATTAAGCTCAACACAAAGTTTGAGTAATGATAGGGGAGCAACAATGATTAATCAACAGTCATGATCAACACTTTCAGTGATTACTGTTACAGATACTAAGGGTGTTACGGTCATTGGAGCGGGATCAAGCATGGAGAAGAACGTGCGCGCGCGGGAAAGGACAATGGAGCTTCCAGTGGTGATTTTCGCACTTTGAAGCCACCATAAGGCGTGCATGAAGGCTTGGACGAAATACACGAGATGCCACTTCATTATTTTTGTCCAAGGGCAATTATAGGTGCTGTGTCACCTTAATATTGGGCTGGGCCCATGTAATTTTGAAATACTACTTTATAGGCTGTTTATAGAGTCCGTATGTGTGGGGAACCGAGTTAGGGTTGTTTTCGGACCCCACCTCCAAGGGGTAACGAAAATCCCCTCTGTTCCCCCATATATACAGCCCTTAGGGCGTCGTTTAAACTTGGGTTTTAATTAGATTTAAGTTAGCCATAGCAGCAACTTCGAGTTCTTCGTTTGTGTCATCCGACCAGGCCAAGACCGCATTGGAACCCCAACTTTCGTCAATCATTCATCTTATATTCGCAATATCCAGATTGCAATTCTTAGTTCTTGCTTGTTCTTTCGATTGCTTGCAAGAATTAGACCTTCGTGGTCAGATTGATCGTGCATCCGCGGGATCAATAACCTCTCGGAGTTGGTTTAGCGATCGCTAAGGCACAACGTCTTCGCACGTTCGTAGTCGGGTCGTCAAAGTAATCTCCACCAGAATCGATCTCCACCATCTCATCGAAACATCGGGACAGCTTCGCATCTATCACTACGATCAAGCGAAACCAGGAGGAATCACCCTCGCTGGTACACTTGAAGAGGTTCGACAGAGACATCAACGGAATGAACTAAAGAGGTAAACCTTGTATCATCCCGGTGATGCTACACTACTGAGCTGACGACGAGAGTGAAATACCAGTCCATCCACTCGCAAGTCAAACTTGAAGCGACTCAGAGAGTCTCGCCGTGGTAGGTTCCCTTGGGCGTCTGCTCTGTACCGTACCTGTTGCAGTTATAATACTAATAATAATAAGAACAGTCTCGCGTTCACTCCCAGAGTGATCACGACCCGCTATCTAATCCTAGTTGACTAACAAGGCGCAGGGCTCACAACTGAATAGTATATATATATCATAGGAAGCATAGGATAAAGGAAGGTACATCAAGGGGCGACAAAAACAGGCTATGCAATTGAATAGGATTGTAACGTAGCAGCAGCAATGCCTAGTGCAAGAAATGTACGAAAAAGATAGGCAATATCTAGGGAAGGAAAGTGGTTCTGCTTGCCTAGAAGCTCGACGGTAGGGGTACGATCATCGATGTAGTAGTCGTACTCGGCAATGGTGTAGTCGACGGCAACAACGGGTCTACCGGAGAATAAGGGGGGAGAAACAGTAAATACGCTACAATAATAGACATACAAATGTATGACATAGCAGAAACAAAGCAACGGGGCTTTAACGCAGTGTTCGGTGAATTTCCCGGAGCAGGAATTTATCCGGGGATGACTCATCAGTACTAGGTGATTACCGGACTGATGATCCTCAGGGGAAGGTACCATGTCTGCAGTGTTAGAGACAGCTGACAGACATGTGGACAGTGTATCCGTGCTCGTTGATCCATTCTGAACAACTTTCATGTTCAGAACAATTTCATCCGGAAAGTTTTACCGGCTCCCGTCGTCTAACAGACAGATGAACCGGAGGGGAAATGTTTCGTGTTTGGTATGTTAAAAGGGTGTGGTGGATACACGGGTGGCGTATCCGTATTCGTTATATTTTTCTGATCATTATATATATAAATTATTTACATCGAAGTTACGGATTAAAAGATATTCAATTTCAAAGTTTAAATCATTTTTAATCATTTTCTGGAATTTCTTTTAATATTTAAATCATCATTATCCACAATAGTAATGTTGACCAAGTCAACCTGACAGAGGGGACCCACATGTCATAGGCTGGAGCCTTTGACCTAGTCAACTAACCAGTGGGCCCCATGTGTCATAGACTCCCAGTGAATTTCTCTAAAATTTCTAAGTCTGAGAATTTGTTATTGTTTAGCCCTCTTGTGAAATTAATAACTAATTAATCAAGCCACAAACAAATATATGGAAATTATATTATTTGATCTAGGATATGTGTACAACATGCTGATACGGTGAGGATCTCTCACTCCTCGTTGGTTACCCCAAGTGGAAGGTGAGATGTAGCGCATCAGCAAATTTCCCCTATACAGAGGATAGGGTTTGTCTCCCGTAGGACTCGCAGAGATACAAGAAGGTGGTAAAGTGAACAACGGCGTCGAGGTTGCTAACTTCACCTGGACCTGCACACAGATACAGATAACTTTGCTCCCAACGAGTATAGAGGAGTTGTCAATTCCTCCGGCCTTGTTGTTTACAAAGGATAAAACGCACGGGATAATGAGAGTGATAGCAACTGAAAAGTAAACTAAGGATGTAAACAATGATATGAAGATGGACCAGGGTCCTGTGATTTTCACTAGTGATGTCTCTCTCCCAAAGACGATAAAAGTGCTAGTGAGGTAAACAAATCACAGTTGGGCAATTGACAGGATTATGAAGGCACCGCAATGCTAACTATGCTGTAAAGAAAGGAAGGGCTCAAAAGCAATGGGCAGTAAGCCAAGGTAAGTAGACCGAAATCCATCTGCATATACTACGAATCATCCACCTTGAGATATCTATCCAGAACATCTCGCTGGTATTAAGTTGTGAATCCCACCCAAAGTCTAAATCCAAAGCAACAGACAACTGCATTAAAAGAACTTTGCGTAAAGTATACAATCCTTGCATCCGCGGATACAAGCACCGTTGTTTTATCTGAACAAATCAAGCATAACGCTCCCTCTTGGAGTTAGAACAAATCACTTGGCCAAAGTAAAATACGGCAACGGAGAACATGCAAGAATTTACTCAAGAACAAAATATAAAAGAGAAGAAACAAATATATTACTCATCACAATCTGAACATAGTCTCATAATCCATCAGATCCCAACAAACTCAGCATAGCAACGACAGAAAATTACAAAGGTGCCTCGATCATGTGACGCAACTCACGAGGTCTCGAAAGTGGAGGCACAAAGAGGGGAGAGATAGATCACATAGCTACTGGTCACGGACCCATGGTCCAAGGAAAACTACTCACGGTACATACGAGAGTCGTCCATGGCTATGAATGGTCTCCCGGAGGGGGTAGCTTCTCCCGGCAGGTTGCCGGAGCAGCTTCTCCAGTCAGCCCTGATCTAGAAACGGCGGTGGCGGCGGTACAGAGGAGAGATCGCGAAAAAGGAGTTCCTCCCGAGGGTTTCCGTCACGGGGGGTAAATATAGGCGAAGGGGGGCACCGAGAGGGGCCACAGAGCAGCCAGGAGGCTCCCTGGCGCGGCCTAGGGTGGGGCCGCGCCAGGGACCCTTCTGGAATCCCTCTGATGGCCCCCCTTCCCTCCTTTGGTGTTTCCGGAAGCTTCCGTGTTTATGATTTTTTATCTGATTTTTCTGGATTTTTTGGAGCACTTTTAATGGCCGGAAAACCTGAAATACAAAAACAACAGAAAATAGCAACTGGCAGCTGGGTGCACTGGGTTAATAGATTAGTCCAAGTATTCTCAAAAGTGTATGAAAGTTCAAGCAAATCATGGCAAAGTCACACAAGACATGCATGGAGCAAGCAAAAATTATAGATACGTTTGGGACGTATCAACATCCCCAAGCTTAATTCCTGCTCGTCCTCGAGTAGGTAAATGATAACAAGCATAATTTATGTGGTGACATGCCACACAACCATAAAAGGACTTTTAAGTAAAGCAATCAAAGCATGCAATTCAATTCAAGTCTTAACAAGCAAGTGTCTATATTAGCATTGACACAAGCAACAAAATTACAAAAGGTGCAAGAGCTCTCGCTGTCCGTGACTCGAATGTCTCCAGATGGTGTTTGCGTACAATCAGGGGATAGGGAAATACGAGATAAAAAGTAATTGTTGAGAACAACTATCTACTAAATTTTCACACTTAGTCTCCTTTGGATTCTTATCTTGACTCGTCCCCAGACCACTAGCCAGGTACAAGTCAAATTGATCCACTCCCTTTCGATATTTTGAGCACTCATGAAATGGATGAGCGTGAGAAAGAAAGTTGACACCTAAAAGGCGAAACAGAAAGAAGGCGGAGGAGGAAGACAAAAAGTTGTGAAAGGCTCACATCAATGAGGACAATCATAGGCGAGAGAAGGCCATATGATAGATATGATGTGAGGAGTAGGGATTGCCATACAACGGATGCACATGTGAGCTAAATGCTCTCCAAGGGAACTAGTGGGGGTGCATATAACTTTCTTGCTCAAGAAGACCTAGAGCTCGTTTGAGGAGGCTCATCATTGGAATATACAAGCCAAGTTCTATAGTGCGAAAGTCCCCACATAGGTATATGCATTATGATGATCTCTATGGAGTACAAGGGATAGATGAAGAAGTACTAGTGTGGATCTCTCAAAAGGAATAGTAATGTGCCCCTTCTCTCTTTTTATTTCTCTTTTTTCTATTTTTTTGTATTTTTTGCTGGCCTCAATGGCTCTTTCTATTTAACTCTCATTTGTCCTCTTTGGGATCTTTTGATTTTGTCCTCTTTGGGATCTTTTCCTCACTTAGGGGAAACACTCTATATTTTACAAGAATATAAGAGATCTTTCACACTTTACAAAGGTAATCACATAAAGAAGATATAACTATCATGATGCAAAGGTATGACATGAGGATCAAGTCATGAGAAGATGGATGTTGCATGGCAATGTATCTCGGAAAGGCTATGGAAATGCCTTGTAGGTAGGTATGGTGGCTGTTTTGAGGAAAGATATAAGGAGGCTTATGATGACAGAGCGTATCGTGCCAAGGGTTTGAATGCACCGGCGAAGTATGCGCCAACTCTCGAGGTGAGAAAAGGGCAATGCACGGTACCGAAGAGGCTAGAAAAAGTATAGGTGGGTGGAAGTGTCAACTTTCGAATACTCACATTAGTCCGAAGAACTCATGCACTTATTATCGGTAACTCTCAATCTAATCAGGAGGTTCTCAAAGAGACAAGTACCCCGAGGAGGAGTGTATGGGGGTTTGGTTATCCTTGCGCATCCTCGACTCATGGTACGTGAGTGTACTCTAATATTCGAACCCTCCAGAGGTTAGTGATCCATCTAGTAGCTAGAGTTCTCAACATGGGTTTTTGGTTTTCTAAAAACACACGGATTGCCCAAAATACGACATCTATCACTAATAGGCTCGAGCTCTTGACACCAAAAGTTCAAACATTGCTCTAGTCAATACCTCAAAACTATTGCAAGTTACCACTACAAAGAGAAAAGCAACTTCAACTACCTACTTCTAGTCAAGACACAAAACTCAGTGCAACAGGCAAACTCTCTAACAAGATAAAACATGCAACCTATAGAAAGTTCAACCTAAAACAAACAGAAAAGCTCTAGAAAAACTAAAGCACTACAACTAAACAGAGCAGCAGCTAAGAAAAGAAAAAGAACAACTCACAGCTAAAAGAATAAGCAAGAAAATCATATGAGGAGTTCTAGTTCAAGCGGAGCGTGTATCTCTCCCACACAAAAGAGTAAGTAAGCTGGGATCTAACTTGTTACTACAGCAAACAAGGCAAAAGAAAACTAAAAACAAAACCTAAGAGTGAGACGCTCCAAGAATAGCACATAACACATGAAGTGATAAAAATATAGTGCAACGAGAGACGAACTGATAATTGTTGATGAAGAAGGGAATGCACGGGGGCATCCCCAAGCTTAGACACTTGAGTCTCCTTGAATATTTATTGGGGGTGCACAAGGGCATCCCCAAGCTTGAGCGTTTGACACTCCAGGATCTTCTTTCATCATCTTCCATCGCACACTTGAAAACTCCCTTCATACATAACTCATTGTAGACTGATTAGAGAGGTTAGTACCCTAATAAAATAATTTTTCTCTTACTGGAAATAAAGATAATCTGTAGAGCTACTGTTTCCCAAGATTGCCAAAAAGTTTTTTTCAAAGAAAAAGCAAGCTTAAGGTTTGCAAAAGTGAAGAGAGACAAAACGTGGCAGAATCTGTGAAAAACAGAACAGAAGGTAGAAACGAATTTTGTAGGGGTACTTATGCAACTCAAATCAAAAAACTCAGAACATACGCAAGTTTCGTAATTGTATAGAGCACGCATTGTAAAAAGTTCAGCTCAAAAAGATGAACTGGGATTGTTCCATGATTTTTCTAGTCACGAGGACAGAATCTGTTTTCTGGACAGCATGTCACAACTTTCACTTAAAGCATATGAGGCTAGAAAAGGCACAAAGCTTAAAAAGTAAAGATACAATGATGTTGCTACAGTAGTAACAATCATCAAGACCACTAAAAACAGAAGAAAAGCAAAAATATAAATCTAAATTCATTGCGGGCTGCCTCCCGAAAGCGCTTCTTTAGAGCCATTAGCTAGGCTTAAAGCAGTAGATCAAGTTTTTTCAAGAGAATAACTAGCCCGTGTGACGGACTCAAAAGGTAACTTAATCTTTTTCCTAGGGAAGTGTTCCATTCCTTTCTTGAGAGGTAATTGGAATTTTATAATCCCTTCTTTCATGTCAATAACAGCACCAACTGTGCGGAGAAAAGGACGTCCCAAAATAATTGGACAAGAAGGTTCACATTCAATGTCCATAATAGTGAAATCAACGGGAACATAATTGTCATTGACAATGATAAGAACATCGTCGATCTTCCCCAAAGGTTTCTTTACGGAAGAATCAACAAGACGAACACCAAAAGAACAAGAATCAAAAGGTTTCAATTCGAGCATATCATACATTCTTTTGCGCATAACTGAGGTACTTGATCCAACATCACAAAGAGCATAACAAGAGAAGTTATTCAATTTGATTTTTATCATAGGATCCCACCCATATTCTAGCTTCCTAGGTATGAAGGCTTCTATTCTAAGCTTCTCCTCCCTAAATTTGATTAGAGCAATGGTGATATGCTCTATGAAGGAAAGATTAAGTGTGCTAGTGTGGGGGTCTCTAGACATCTTGTGTAGGAAACCAATAACTTCAGGTAAAGTGCAGTTGTCAAACTCTAGATCACTACTATCTATCAAGGAGGTAGTGATATCATTTAGGCTCACTTGTTTGAAAGCCTCTATGTTCATAGAGGTATCTTCATCTATGGTTGAGGTGGTAGCATCACCATTGATAAGTCCAGTGGGACTAGGGGTGTGATGGGTGCTAACAGTTTGGACATCCTCAACTACTTGGATAGTGTCTACTGTGTGGTAGGTAGGAAGGCTCTTAATTCTATCCTCTTCCTCTTTTTCTCTAGCCCATCTTTCTTTAAGTTTAGCCATCATCCTAATGTTTTCATTGATTTGTAACTGGATAGCATTAATAGGAGTGACCTTACTCTCCTCAAGGGGAGAGGTTCTAATTTTTAACATCTCACCATCAAGGGCTAATTTATCTACCTTCAAACAAAGATTATCTAATTTAGCTAGTTTTTCTTCCACATTCTTGTTGAAGGCTTTTTGGGTAGTGATAAAGTCTCTAAGCATACTCTCTTGTTCAGAGGTGGAGTTTTTGGTGCTAGGATAAGTGTTGTTGTTCCCATAGTTGTTGGATGGGAAGGGCCTATGATTGTTGCTACCAAAATTACTCCTATAAGCATTATTGTTGAAGTTGTTTCTAGAGATAAAGTTCACATCTATTTGGTCCTGAGCAATCAAAGAATTTAAAGGAACATTCTGAGGATCAATAGGAGATTGCTTGGTAAGTAGAGACATGATAAGGTCAACATTTTCATTTAGAGACGAGATCTCCTCGACAGAATTTACCTTCTTACCAATTGGAGATCTTTCGGTGTGCCACTGAGAGTAGTTCAGCATCATCTCGTCAAGTATCTTTGTGGCAGCACAAAGTGGGGTTGACATAAAGGTTCCTCCCGCGGCCGAATCTAACAGGTTCCGCGAGGTAAAGTTCAAGCCTGCATAAAAAGTCTGGATAACCATCCAGGTAGTCAATCCATATGTGGGGCACTTCTTGACAAGCGTCTTCATACGTTCCCATGCCTGGGCAACGTGTTCATTATACAATTGCCTGAAATTCATAATGTTACTCCTCAATTGAATAATTTTAGCAGGGGGATAGTACTTCCCGATAAAAGCATCCTTGCACTTATCCCAAGAATCTATGCTATTCTTAGGCAAGGATTGAAACCAGATTTTAGCTTCATCCCTCAAAGAGAAAGGAAAAAGCTTAAGCTTAACAATTTCACCATCTACTTCTATATACTTTTGCATATCACATAATTTAACAAAATTATTCAAGTGTAAAGCAACATCATCTCTAGCACCAAAGAATTGATCTTTCATAACAAGGTTTAGCAAAGCAGGTTTAATCTCATAAGAAGGTGCTGAAGTAGCAGGTGTAGCAATAGGAGTGCAGATAAAGTCACTGTTGTTGTGACTAGTGAAGTCACACAACTTGGTGTTTTCATTGGAACCCATAGTAGCAGCAGGTATTTTTGGTATTTTTGATAAGGGACACAAAAGTAAAACTGAAAGGTAAACTAACAAGACTAAAAAGCAAATATAAAAGATAGTTGCAACTCCCCTATCTTGTAGCCTGGAGTCCCCGACAACGGCGCCAAAAATTGGCTTGATACGGTGAGGATCTCTCACTCCTCGTTGGTTACCCCAAGTGGAAGGTGAGATGTAGCGTAGCAGCAAATTTCCCCTATACAGAGGATAGGGGTTGTCTCCCGTAGGACTCGCAGAGATACAAGAAGGTGGTAAAGTGAACAACGGCGCCGAGGTTGCTAACTTCACCTGGACCTGCACACAGATACAGATAACTTTGCTCCCAACGAGTACAGAGGAGTTGTCAATTCCTCCAGCCTTGTTGTTTACAAAGGATAAAACGCACGAGATAATGATAATGATAGCAACTGAAAAGTAAACTAAGGATGTAAACAATGATATGAAGATGGACCAGGGTCCCGTGATTTTCACTAGTGATGTCTCTCTCCCAAAGACGATAAAAGTGCTAGCGAGGTAAACAAATCACAGTTGGGCAATTGACAGGATTATGAAGGCACCGAAATGCTAACTATGCTGCAAAGAAAGGAAGGCCTCAAAAGCAATGGGCAGTACGCCAAGGTAAGTAGACCGAAATCCATCTGCATCTACTACGAATCATCCACCTTGAGATATCTATCCAGAACATCTCGCTGGTATTAAGATGTGAATCCCACCCAAAGTGTAAATCCAAAGCAACAGACAACTGCATTAAAAGAACTTTGCGTAAAGTAAACAATCCTTGCATCCGCGGATACAAGCACCGTTGTTTTATCCCTGGTGGCAACAACACATCCCCTAGTCTCATGTTTCTGTCACTCAAGCTAGACATCAAGGGGCTGAACCCACAATCAAGCATAACGCTCCCTCTTGGAGTTGCAACAAATCACTTGGCCAAAGTAAAATACGGCAACGGAGAACATGCAAGAATTTACTCAAGAACAAAATATAAAAGAGAATAACCAAATATATTACTCATCACAATCTGAACATAGTCTCATAATCCATCAGATCCCAACAAACTCAGCATAGCAACGGCAGAAAATTACAAAGGTGCCTCGATCATGTGAGGCAGCTCACGAGGTCTCGAAAGTGGAGGCACAAAGAGGGGAGAGATAGATCACATAGCTACTGGTCACGGACCCATGGTCCAAGGAAAACTACTCACGGTACATACGGGAGGCGTCCATGGCTATGGATGGTCTCCCGGAGGGGGTAGCTTCTCCCGGCAGGGTGCCAGAGCAGATTCTCCAGGCATCCCCGATCTAGAAACGGCGGTGGCAGCGGTACAGAGGCGAGATCGCGAAAAAGGAGTTCCTCCCGAGGGTTTCCGTCACTGGGGGTAAATATAGGCGAAAGGGGGGCACCGAGAGGGGCCACAGGGCAGCCAGGAGGCTCCCTGGCGCGACCTAGGGTGGGGCCGCACCAGGGACCCTTCTGGAGTCCCTATGGTGGCCCCCCTTCCCTCCTTTGGTGTTTCGGGAAGCTTCCGTGTCGCTGATTTTTTATCTGATTTTTCCGGATTTTTTGGAGCACTTTTAATGGCCGGAAAACCTGAAATACAAAAACAGCAGAAAACAGCAACTGGCAACTAGGTGCACTGGGTTAATAGATTAGTCCAAATATGCTCAAAAGTGTATGAAAGTTCAAGCAAATCATGGCAAAGTCACACAAAACATGCATGGAGCAAGCAGAAATTATAGATACGTTTGGGACGTATCACATGCCCATGCCATTCGTATTATTTACAAGAATCAATAACACAAAGTTTTGGGCCTAGGAAGTGGTTAAAATAATATTTATGACTTAGCCGAAATTTGCTAAGTCTGGGAATCTGTTTTAAACATCAACTAGCATATTTCGATAGGCTACGGTTTTGATTCTTTTCATCCAATGAGTTAGTTTCTTATACCAATTCTTCTCAGTTATCTGTGATCTATAATCTGCTATAGAAATCATCCATGTTAGAGTTCATTTGAGTGATCAAAGTTTTGTTGGAAAAGTGGCAGTGGATGTTAATTCTAGAATTTTGTTAAACTTTATCAACTTTGCTTGATGATTTCCATCGATCTATAGCTTCGATGGACATGCATCTTATATGTGTTTTGGACAACATTATGTGCACTATCATGCCAGGTCATGTTATACCAAAAAAGTTCATGTAGCATGTCAATTCATTGCTCTAAACTAGCAAGGATAATATTGTTGTTTTTCTGTTACCAGAAAAGCTCATTTGCGATTTCTATAGCATTAAATCCTTGCATCTTCTGAACTTGGTCCAATGGAAGAAATTGAAGCTGGTTAGGCCAACTACTTGCACATATTAATTTTACACATTTTAGAATTTACTTTGCTCTATTTTTGCTGTTGTTTGGTGCTGTAAAAGAGAGGGTTCAGTGAGGTATCTAGCAGCAGCAGTAGCCATCATTCAGCATAGCAGCACACAGCAGCAGCAAGTTGCAGCGGTAGCAGCCAGCAGCCAGCAGCGGCCAGCGGCATGGCCAGGCGCGGCCTGTGGCGGAGGCCAGCCAGTCGTGGTTGTTGGCACGCATACACAACACACACACACGTACATGTGTGTACACACACACTACACACATGTGTTGTACGCAACGCACACACACAACCATGGCTATGGCCATGGCCATGTCCATCGGTAGTGGCAACCGTATCAGTTTCAGTAGCGGATGGGGTAGTTCCCATGGTGGCCACGGGCGACGCGGGAACGCGCAGGGCGCGGCCATGGCGGCGGTCGGAGCAGCGATGGCGCGACCGCGGGCAGTGGGTAGGCGGCCACGACGCGTCTAGTGTGCAGCAAGCGGCAGCGGTGTGTACACACAGGACATCCATGGCAGATGGTGTCTTACGGCGAGAGCGGGGCGAGCGGGAAGGCGTAGGGGAAGCTCACAGGGGGAGCATGGTTGGCCGGGTCTCGGGGAGCTGCCGGAATGGCAGTGGAGGCGGCGCCTTCCGCGGTGGCCGTGGTCACCAGGGGGCAGCCAAGGTCGGCGAGCGTCGGAGCAGTAGAGACGCCGGATTTGTGGCCATGCGGGTGCGTGCACATGACATCATGGAAGGTCGCTGGGAGGTGCCGGAGCCACAACGATAGCCATGGAGGCGGCGAGCTCGAGCCCGTCGTGGCTAGGGTTAGTGGTGTCAGTGCGAGGAGGAGTCGAACAACGAGTCCACGGGGTGGAGGAATTGCGCCGCCGCGAGGGGGTTCTGGGGAGATGCAGCGCGGCGGCGAGGTCCCCAGCGGCTGCCAGAATTGGTCGGCGCAACAGCCGCGGCGGCGCCTGGAGGGAGCACGGTCTAGGAGGGGATCGGGGGGAGAGATAGGGATCACGTGGAGGGGATGAGGCCGATTCGGCCTTGTAGTCTAGGGCGCCAGGGGAAGAGGTGGGCTGGGCCAAGGGGGCTTCGGTGGGCTTTGCCCACGCATAATATAGGGATTTTTCTTTTATTTAGTTTTTTTTAATCTCATGTTTTATTTGTTTGAACATTATTTGTTTTTTGTAAAAATATGTAGCTTGTCATGTTATTTGGGTTAACCACCAAAGTGATGTCGCAAAAAGTTTGACTCAAAAATAAAATCATTTGGGGTTCCATTTTATAATGCAATGAGCAAAGGGGGGTTGTTTAAGCATTGTTTTGATTTGTTTAAGATATTTAATATTATATAAAATATTCCTTATCATAGGATCTTGGTCTACTGACTTTCATAGATTTTATAAAATTGTTTTCACAATTTAAATTTAAAGTTTAATGTCCACATTGTTTTTAGTAATTCAATTTAATCTGAAAATGAATTGGTCATGATCAAGGGTGATTAAAGACTTGTTGAACACAGAGAATCATCATTAACAAAATTATTACTGTTCTTTGATGCTGAGGGTGTTAAAAATCTCCCCCACTACAAAGAATTCTCGTCCCGAGAAATAAAGGTAGTGAAAGGGGTAGAGTTTTGGTTTCGTATTCTAATGAATCTTTTGGTGCTTGTTGTCCTTCTCGAAGGAGTTAATCCATCACGATGATGTCTTCATTTGTCTGCGTTAGTGCCTGACGATGAGTGGTCATTCTTCATTCATGGTCTTTATCATACTTACGAATAGGCTAGGAGGGGAAATTCAAGGGGTCGGATCGGTACCAGGTTAATCAACCTGGGTTGTCCAAGGGAATGGGGTACAAAGTATCTTCCGAGTTTATACTCAAGGGAATACATCGAGAGAAAACAAAGTAAGGCATGAGAATTTTCAAGCAGATATGCAAGAATTCGATGTCGATGACAGATGATGAGAAGGGTTCCAGAGCATCAAGCATAAGCAGTGAGTCTGATATCGGACTGAATACCTCAAGGTAGATGGCAAGAGTCAGGTTTCGATCCTATGGAACTGTGGGTTATGGGCCCACATTGAATAAGAAGGGTGGCGACATCCCATGCGATCGCGATGCAAGGTTTGTCAGAGAACAAATCGTCAGTTATCTCGACAACGACGTCGGTACCAAGGGCGAGGGACGAAGAGAATCCTTTTCCTGCTCGTTAAAACGAGGCAGACCAATTGGCAAAGTTCTCGTCCCGGTGGTTACCGAAATGTCAACAACAATGGCCAGAAGGTGTTACTGATGAAGTTGTACACCGAGGTGTTTACATAAGCAGGGGAATTATCACTGCTTAGGTTATAATGATCGCAAGAGAGGTTAAATAGACCAATGGAAAGGAAAAGGTGATGATACACAAGTATCCGGTGTATATCTTTCCCAAGGGAAAACAGAGCACGATATACACGACCAAGTTGTATTGGCAGAGAGTAAAGGGAGGTTGTCGATGATAACACAAATCATCGAGGGCAAGGATGGTAATTCACACGATGAATCCAATCGACACATGGAAGAAACCATGTAAGATTAGTCAGATAATAATCCACCAAAGGTCGGGTAGTTCGCAAAGAATATGATGTGAGTATCGGCACTCAACCAGAACGAGAATTAATGCAAAGGCATCGGGTGATAGAAGCATCAGAATAATTCAATGCTTAAGTACAAGGTAATTATGACTTCCGGATCGGGAGGTGGATGTAATTATCCATACAGACTTATCGGTGGCAGGGATTGCAAAGGCGATGAACACGTAGGTTCTCAGGAATTTATCAGAGAGTATCTTCGACATCTTCTGGCGAGTAAGCGATCATCGGGAATGAGGGGTCTCCGGGAGGACAGAGGTGCGAGATCCTAGAGTTAGTGTTAGAAAAGTCTTTAACCCGAAAGGAAGAGAGAGTAGAGTCCCAGAGAAAAGGTGCGGAGAAAAAGATCCTAATTCCACCCAGTTTTGCGACGTGGGCCGATAAGCCACACGACACTGTTAGCAAAGTAGTTTTGAAAAGACTAGACTCGACTTCGACCAAGGAGTTGGAAGGGGGTGTCCTACAGGCAGTCGGCTCTGATACCAACTTGTGACGCCCCCAAAATCGGACCGTGTACAGTAATCATACACGCAAGGTACACGATCGAGATCAGGGACCCACGATGAGATATCATAACACAACTCTACAAATAAAATAATAAAAGTTATATAATATAAGCCAGGGGCCACGAGGGCTCGAATACAACAGCTCGAGAGCACAAAGTTAGCGGAAGCAATAGTATCTGAGTACAGACACAAGGTACACATGATTTTCCTTAAGAAGGCTAGCACAAAAACAACAATGATCGAAAAGGCGAGGCCTCCTGCCTGGGAACCTCCAAACTACTCCTGGTCGTCGGGGATCTCCATGTCGTAGAAGGCATCGAGGATCTTCACATTGCAGTGGTCGGCATCGGGGATCTCCTGCTCCCAGACTCCAAGGCTCCAACATCGACTGCAGCGGCCGATCAGGCAAAACAAAAAGGGGGAATAAAGCAAGAGTGAGTATCTAGCATACCCGCGAGTCTTACGTCCGCTACTAAGCATTTATGCATTTGTATCAAATGGAAAGGGGAGGCTTTATATAGTGGACTGCAAGGTTGAAAGTCAGAATAAGGAAGAGAAGCTAGGCCTATCGAAGACTAGCATCTTCCGACGAGTCTTGAAGCACAAGAAGAGAATAGCCAACAATTCATATAAAGCATAAAGTAACAATGCAGCAGAAGTTGCTGCAGCATTGTATAATAGTAAGTTGTAATTAATAATAATTATCAATGCCTCCGAGATCCCTCCTCGACTTCCCTGCGAGGAAGAGAAACCAGAACCAACAGTTTAATAGTAGTAGTTTATAGTAGTAGGCTCTGGCTTCAGCATAAAGCGTCATGTTACCGTGGACATGACTATTCGAATAGATTAAACTCCCTACAGGGGTGCACTACTGTTCAGCCTTTACACTCGGATCTCCAGGGTGGCGTACACCCTGTTAGGGAATGCCCCACCGAGGCTATCTGTCACAACCCCAAGTTAGGTATGTGCTAGAATAGCAAGTCACTTTGCATCATGTTAAAAATTTCAAAAGAAATCAAAATGGGAGAGAGAACACCCCCCAGATGAATTAATTCAAATGGCCAGAAATAAAGTTGCTCCAAAAATTCCTTTTGCATTTTTGAAAAGTCCCATAAATGAGTGGGATCACATATCAAGTGATGTGGGACCAACCCCATGCTCATGGATTTTTCAAATATTCAAACAGGAGTATGGATTTAAATTTAAACCCCTATTTGAATTGAAGTTCAAATTATTTGAATTTTAAAAGTGCCCAAACTTTATAAGTGGTTAGCTTTATATATTGTGAGGCCATATAAAAATTTGGAGCATTTAATAAAATGCCTAGCTATTTTTTTAGCACAGAAAAAAAAATAACAGAGAGAAAAACAGAAAGAAAAGAGAAAAGGGAAAGAGGCCCACTCACCTTGGGCCCCAGGCCCAACTTACCTGTACCGCAGCCCAGGTCCGCCAGGCTCTTGTCGTCTTCCTGCGCGGCGGCAAGCACCTCGGTGGCGGCCATGCCGTGGCCACCGACGCCACCCCGACGAGCTGCCTGCTTCCCTGCCGTCTTCTGCGTGTCTAGGAGAATCCCCTGGACGTCCTCGTCACTCTCTCCCTCTCGCCGCACTCTCTCGCGCTCTCTGTGCGTTTCCCCCAAATCCTCCGAGAGCAGCCGCCGTTCGTCGACGCAGGAACTCGCAGCCAACGCTGGAGATAGGCGAGGAGATCATTTCCATCGTGCGCCGCGTCGCTGTTTACCCCGATCTGGAGAAGATGGCGTCCTAATCGAGCCCGAGGACGACGCACGCTTCACCGAGAGCTCGCCAGACCCGCAAGCCGCCGTCGTCGATTAATCCGGCCATAGAGACTCCCCGACCACGCCCCCGCTTCCACTGCATCCGCGGTGAGCTCCTACTTCGCCCCACCCAGTCCACGGCCACCCTCTTGGCCTATACCGTGTTTTGCCATGAAGGCCGGAGCTTCTCGCCGCCGGGATCCATGGCAACGACCCCCTGTTGCGCAATCGAGCCCGCCTCCTTGTCCGACGTCTTCGCCGTGCTCCAATGCTTCGTTTGCAACCACGGTTGTTTCATTTGGTGCGCCGCAGCGAGTTCCACCCCGAGCCCGTGCCACGTCCGCCGCCGAGCACGTCGTCGACGAGCTTCCGACGACTCCCGAGCCTCCCCGTGCCTGCGGGATGAACTACGCGTGCATAGGCTCCATTTTGGTGGCCTTGGCTTGCCAAATGGTGGCCTGTGCCGCCGTCTTGTGCAACGCCGCCGCGTCGGTTGGTCGCCGGCGTTGAGCCGCCGGCGAGCTGACATGGACGGCGTCATTAGCACTAAACCCACCCCGCTAATGACCTCCCTAACCCACTGACACTGGGCCCCAGTGGCTTAAATAGCCACTGGTTAATTTAAACCAGACGGGTTAATTAACCCAGACACTGACATGCTGGCCCCACCAGTCAGGCCCCCCCACGTCAGCATGACGCAACAGTGATGCAATAAGTCATTTTCCAAATTAAAATAATAATCCAGAAAATCCAGAAAATGAATTAAACTTTGGAAATTCATAACTAATTCATTTTAACTCCAAATTGGACATATAATATGTCTAAAATTATCAGGAAAATACAAGGATTCTGAATATGCAACTTGTTTCTATGTTTGACCATTTTAAAATGGGTGAACAGTAGAAAACATGCATATGGCATTCTTTTGAATTCAAATTTGGAGTGATTTTGCAAATGACTTTGCAACACACTTCTTTTAAATGGTTTCATCCACACATCAGAGACTTTACCTCACCTTTACAACATCACTTCATGCTCAACCATTTCAAATGAACATTCATGGTTTAAAATGCATTTGAAATTCATTGATAAATCAAATGGAGTTTGAATTTGCATTTCAAATGCAATATACTCCTTTTAAATGGAATGCTCAACACATCAGTACCATGAACATCACCTTATACAATTGATCATGTGCTTGTGCATTGTACATTATGTTGATCACTTTGTTTGTATTGTTTGCTCGGATAGAAGTGGAGCCGGAACCCGAGTTCACCCCCTTCGTTGAAGACCCCGTGACTGAACCTCGTCAGCAAGGCAAGCAAACCCCCATTGATCATGTCGATAAAAAACCATTTCCCTCTCAGTCTCCCTTATGCATGAAATAGGATGATTACCATGATAACGTTTCTACCGCATAGTTGAACCCTTTTCCTTTGCATGACCTATCATCTTGTCACAGTAGTAAGCAAACCACAATCCTAGCAGATGTAGGAGTTGGTTGATATCATGTGACCCCTGCAACTGTTACTGCTTATTGCATGCTTAGAGTTACAATGAGGTTACTCTTTTGTGGGTCGGGATGGTAGCAATCATGTTGAAGAAGGTGGAAATGTGTTGATGAATCTACCCTAATACAAGGTGAACGATGAGAGGCTGTGTAGGAGTACACAGTGGGTTGTCTCGTTGAACACCGCCTTAAGCCCGAGTTCTTGTGTGGTGATCCAAGAAGAAGAGTACAACCACACATTGGGCTCACTGACCCCTCTCGACCTAGTACCTCACCCTGTTCGAACCCCAGAAGTCGCAGTAGTTTGGAGTTCTGGTAGGGCTGTGGCACGGTCTGCGAAGTGGATGAACGGATTTTCAAGACCGGCTTGGGACCCTGCACACATCGTTTGAGGCTGTACTAGAACCTCGGCCGGACTTCCATACGGATCCCCCTCAGATAGGCGACTCTCTGGACTAGAATGGAGCTGTGGGCGAAGTGTCGTGGAAACATCATCGCCGGTACCCGCTTGAAGGGTCCCACTCCCAGGCGGTAACTGATGCGTGTGTGTGTGTAGCGGTACACCCCTGCAGGGTTAACAAAACTATTCGAATAGCCGCGTCTGCGGTTAAGGACTTCTTGGAAAGCTTAGCTTGATTATTAGACAACTTTAACTGGATACTTATAAAACTTGCCAAGATAAGTGTGAGTGCTATGGCGTGCTTTCTCGTGGGGAAGTCGAGGAAGGCACCATAGTGGTGTAATTGGTTGGAGACATGTAGTGGACTCGTGTACGCTTCTTACCTCAAGTCTGGTACTCGTAGTTCAGGAATAGCCAAATCAAAGCTGGGACTTCTGCAATTGAAACCCACCTCCCTTTGCCTTGATACATGTGCATGAGTAGTATAGTTCCTACGTAAGTCTTGCTGAGTACGACGTTGTACTCACGTTTGCTTATTCTATGTTTTAGATGAACCCACTGACCCCGAAGGTGGATTCTTCCTCGAGCTCGACGCCTGAAGACCAAGCTAGTGTAGTCCCAGTCAGACGACTGGTCCCTCGTGGAAGGGCTTGTTTATGGATAAGGACTCTCTAAGCCATTTGTTAAACTTGTCTGTACTCAGACCTACTTTGCTTCCGCATATTTGATGTAATGTTGGATCACAGACTTGTGATCTCTGTGTGCACTCTGTAAGAGTTATCAATAAAGTTGTAAACTTTGTAGAGAATTGCAATGATACCTGTTGTTCATACTGGACATGTGTGCTGCGTGTATGTTTATAACATGCCTGTCTTAGTATGGGTTTTCGAGACCTTAGTTGTGATCTGGCTGGCGGTCTTTTATACACCAAGTGACCCTTAGATGTGCGCAGCTTGGGGCATCGCGATGCGATTGCTCGTGACTCTGTCACGTGCACACTTTGATGTATGATCGAGCCCGCCCTAGACCCCGACTAAGTGATCGGGCTGGAGTAAGTCTATGTAAGGGTTATAATACAATCGATAGTATGGTTGAGGCGACTTGTCTATGAGTATGGGAGTTCACCACCCATATCATTTAGACTTGTGTGCGGATGATGAGGACCCATTTCAGATGATCATCCGGCCTGGATGGGATGCCCCTCACGTTCGATGATTTCCGAGAACGTTCTGTGCTTGGCCTTGTCTGCTTAGACAAGTGGGTACGGTTCTCGGCTCTCCATATGATTGTGTTGTAGCGAGTCTTGCATACGCTAACCCCGGGTCCCGACACTATCCGACACGCCGAGGCCCATCCTACGGCTCATCAGAGAGGTCCCCGCCGGTCTACAGTCCTAAGCTCAAGGGGGTCTTGGACCGTCGCCCCTCGCCCTCCGGGTCGTTGTGTGCCAGATGATTCCACACAACTCTTCCAGGATGCGGATCGACCCAACCATAATGCTGAACTGGACGTCTTTCAGAGCTTTCGAACGAGACCACACCGCGGAGGGCCCACATTGTTATCCCACCTGAAGGTAGTGCGTACAGGCCTTTGCGACCTCTCAAGTCATCCACCTGAACCGTTAGTCGTTTTATTATTATCTTTCGAGATAACCGTTATCGTTGCCCCTTTCTGGGTGAGTCGAGGACAACGACAACAGTCAGGACCATTAGTAGATCGGTGCCTGCCCTGTCGTCCCACCAACTCTTGCAGTTACCAACAAGGTGAACCGTCTGACGAGGGGATACCCCCACGACTCCTCTCCATGAGGGTACATGGTGCGTGTCATGGCTGGCGGCCCACCAGGGGCCACTCATGGACACCGACATGATGGAGTAAGACGTGAAGACCAAGACTTGAGGCGCAAGACAAGGACTCCTACTTCTAGGCGACTAGGACTCATGTAAACCCCTTCCTGGCTATCTATATAAAGCGAGGCAGGGGCACCTCTCTAGACGACTCACAACTGAACACACAACTCAAGATCCCACGCATAGGACTAGACAGATCTCTCTCCACCAAAGCCCTCGCGGCACCCCTGTACATCATCATCAATACAAGATCAGATAAGCAACATGTAAGGTTTTCCCTCCGGGGGCCTGAAGCTGGGTAAATCATGCCCCATGTGTCACTTGTCTCCTCCGAATCCTACCAACACGCAGGCCACGTCGCTCTCCATCCTTCTTCATGAAACCTAGGGTACCTAACCCTGGGATTTTCCGAGGCCGATCCTCTTCAATTGGCGCCGACCGTGAGGAGGACATGTGCGTTGGAATCACGGATCGGCGGCTCCAATCTACATCGACAATCGACGACCCGTCGACTTTGGAAGGACCTATTCAAGTTGGGTTCATCGCAATCTCGACTTCTTCAACAACTACATCAAGATCTGCATCAAGCTCACGGAGAAAACACGAAAATTTTCGAGCGCGTCACTCGAAGATCGACATCAACAAAAGCGTTCACGCGCAGCCTACAGGACAGAAAAACATCTGTGTTGCGGGCACTCGCGACGGCGACTCGGAGCTCATCTCGACGATCCCTTCAGTGGAAAGATGTGAAATCCAATTTTCGAAGATCTGTGCAAATTTCAGCAAATTCCAACGCCTGGATCTCCGTCGGAGACTCCCGCACTGAAACACTCTCGGAATCTGACGGAACTCCACGAGACTCCAGCACAAATATTCCTGGCATTAGCTCAGACATCAACTTGAAGATCCCTCCGGTGAAAGCATGCGGAATTCAATCCCCCATTAGCACAATTTTTTTTAGAAAATGTGAACGGTTAGACCTCCGTCAGCGGCTCTCGCACTGCAACGCGTTTTTGGATCTACGCGAGATCGCGAATTTCCAATCGCGAATTCGGGTCCAATCTTGACCCACAAGGTTTCTACTCCAACTCGACATGCCATGGATGACTCGCCAAGATTTGTACATTGACTCGCGCCGCTACAACGACATCATCCAACGAGCAATCGAAGGATCCCGCTCGACGCATTGAGTCCTTCTCGGTCACTCGCCGCACCGTCAACTCCAAGCACACAAATCATCCTGCGCCGAGCTCCTTTGTATGGGCTCTCCCGTACCGAGCTACATCACGCAGGAACCACCGCATCGAGTCCTCTCATCACTCGCCGGATAAATTCATTACGACGACTTCGCCGTGCAACTCCGCCACCTCAACGCTCGGGGGCTCACGGACTCGGGGGCTGAAACGTCCTAGTCTCCATCACATCGACTCCGTTTCGCCACGCCGACTGCTCATCGTCGACTGCTCATCTTCGACATCCTCCGCCGTGTCGATCCGACAACTAAGATTTTTTTACACTCCTATATGCTATGATTCCAAAACATATATGCATTCTCGATCAGTCGCCAAAGACGACTACACAGTCGCACACGAACATCTGAGGGCTATAAAATCATCATGCCGGCTACGCAGTCGTGCAGAAACATCTGAGGGCTATAAAACCATCCTGCTGGCTACGCAGTTGTGCAGAAACATCTGAGGGCTACAAAACTATCATGCCGGCTACTCAGTCGCGCACAAACTTCTGAGGGCTACAAAATCATTCTTTGTATCATGCTCAGTTTTATATGTTGTTTATTCGCGTTTGTCAAAGTAGTGAGGGTGGGTACCAAAAGGCCGCTCTTGTCTCCGGGTCCAACAAGTATGGTATCGCATCCCTGTTGCCCGGCAAGAGTATGCTGCCAGAGGGCCTACTCATGAAAAGACACGCATAAACTTTATATGCTGCCACATTATCCAGTCGACAAAAGAGCAATGTCTACAAATCACGTACCTTACAATTGTTTTGTATATCTCGCAAGTACACCTTAATACAGTTGCACCTTTTTTTCTCCTTCTCAGCAGGTGCTCGGGGGCTGGGCGCTCTCGTGACGTGGCGAGGCCAAACTCTTTGTCCATGACCGGTCTCTACAATAACTCACGCCTACGACGCAAGACCCAAGTTGAGCACTTACTCGGATGACAATTACTCGACGACGAAGAAGTCTTGATTCTATGCTCGACTGCAAGCAGTCGAACATAGCCTCGGGGGCTACTCCCATCGGGAGCGCTGACGCGCACCCGACGACCGCTACTCGCACATCCTACAAGAAGACAAACTCGACTGCAATTTCGATGCTTCATCCAAATACTCCAATCGGGAGCATACTCACGACATCTTTGACTGCTCATCAGCAAATGATCGACACGCACTACGGCGCCTACTGCAGATTCGAGTCCCTGCGTGACTCTTCGAGTCCCCCAGGCACTCGGGGGCTACTGACGAGGGGATACCCCCACGACTCCTCTCCATGAGGGTACCTGGTGCGTGTCATGGCTGGCGGCCCACCAGGGTCCCAGTCGTGGACACCGACATGATGGAGTAAGACGTGAAGACCAAGACTTGAGGCGCAAGACAAGGACTCCTACTTGTAGTCGACTAGGACTCATGTAAACCCCTACCTGGCTATCTATATAAATTTAGGCAGGGGCACCTCTCTAGACGACTCACAACTGAACACACAACTCAAAATCCCACACATAGAACTAGACAGATCTCTCTCCACCAAAGCCCTCGTGGCACCCCTGTACATCATCATCAATACATGATCAGACAAATAGCATGTAGGTTTTCCCTCTGGGGGCCTGAAGTTGGGTAAATCGTGCCCCATCTGTCGCTTGTCACCTCCGAATCCTACCAACGCGCGGGCCACGTCGCTCTCCTTCCTTCTACACGAAACGTAGGGTACCTAACCCTGGGATTTGCCGAGGCCGATCCTCGTCACCATCTCCTTACCTTATCTCGCGTGTGCTCTTGGAAGAGCTGTACTTTCGTACTATAGGGTAGCTCACGGCCAACGAGCAAGGACCAGGCCCACGATGGTATCCGCCTGTCCTGTCATTCCGATACAATCCCTGCGCGGGCACCGTTGGGTCACCCGACTCCTTACCTTTAAGGACACCGGTTGATTCGAGTGGCTACCATCAAGTGAAACCAGGAGGAATCACCCTCGACGGTACACTTGAAGAGGTTCGACAGAGACATCAGCGGAATGAACTAAAGAGGTAAACCTCATATCATCCCGGTGATGCTACGCTACTGAGCCGACGAGGAGAGTGAAATATGAGTCCATCCACTCGTAAGTCAAACTTGAAGCGACTCAGAGAGTCTCGCCGTTGTAGGTTCCCTTGGGCGTCTGCTCTATACCGTACCTGTTGCCATTATAATAGTAATAATAATAAGAACAGTCCCGCATTCACTCCCAGAGTGATCACAACCCACTATGTAATCCTAGTTGACTAACAATGCACAGGGCTCACTGCTGAATAGTATATATATATCATAGGAAGCATAGGATAAAGGAAGGTACATCAAGGGGCGACAAAAACAGGCTATGCAATTGAATAGGATTGTAACATAGCAGCAACAGCAATGCCTAGTGCAAGAAATGTATGGAAAAGATAGGCGATATCTTGGGAAGGAAAGTGGCTCTGCTTTCCTGGAAGCTCGACGGTAGGGGTACGATCGTCGATGTAGTAGTTGTACTCGGCAATGGTGTAGTCGACGGCAACAACGGGGTCTACCGGAGAATAAGGGGGGAGAAACAGTAAATACACAACAATAATAGCAATACAAATGTATGACATAGCAGAAACAAAGCAACGAGGCTCTAACGCAGTGTTCGGTGATTTTCCCGGAGCAGGAATTTATCCGGGGATAACTCATCAGTGCCGGGTGATTACCGGACAGATGATCCTGAGGGGAAGTTACCATGTCTGCAGTGTTAGAGACAGCTGACAGATATGTGGACAGTGTATCTGTGCTCGTTGATCCATTCTGAACAACTTTTGTTGTTCAGAACAATTTCATCCGAAAAGTTTAACCGACTTCGGTCGTCTGACAGACAGATGAACCGGAGGGGAAATGTTCCGTGTTTGGTATGGTAGAGGGGTGTGGTGGATACACGGGTGGCGTATCCGTATTCGTTATATTTTCCTGATCATTTTATATATATAAATTATTTACATCGAAGTTACGGATTAAAAGATATTCAATTTCAAAGTTTAAATCATTTTTAATCATTTTCTGAAATTTCTTTTAATATTTAAATCAACATTATCCACAATAGTAATGTTGACCAAGTCTACCTGACAGAGGGGACCCACATGTCATAGGCTGGAGCCTTTGACCTGGTCAACTGACTAGTGAGCCCCATGTGTCATAGACTCCCAGTGAATTTCTTTAAAATTACTAAGTCTAAGAATTTGTTATTGTTTAGCCCTCTGGTGAAATTAATAAATTATTAATTAAGCCACAAACAAATATATGGCAATTATATTATTTGATCTAGGATATGTGTACAACATGCCCATGCCATTTGTATTATTTATAATAATCAATAACACAAAGTTTTGGGCCTAGGAAGTGATTAAAATAATATTTATGACTTAGCAGAAATTTGCTAAGTCCGGGAATCTGTTTTAAACATGAACTAGCATATTTCGACAGGCTACGGTTTCGATTCTTTTCATCTAAGGAGTTAGTTTCTTATACCAATTCTTCTCAGTTATCTGTGATCTATAATCTGGTACTGAAATCATCCATGTTAGAGTTCATTTGAGTGATCAAAGTTTTGTTGGAAAAGTGGCACTCGATATTCATTCTAGAATTCTGTTAAATTTTATCAACTTTGCTTGATGATTGCCATTGATCTATACTTCGATGGACATGCATCTTATATGTGTTTTGCACAGCATTATGTGCACGATCATGCCAGGTCATGTTATACCATAAAAAGTTTATGTAGCATGTCAATTCATTGCTCTAAACTAGCAAGGATAATATTTTTGTTTTTCTGTTAACAGAAAAGCTCATTTTGCGATTTCTATAGCATTAAATCCTTGCATCTTCTGAACTTGGTCCAATGGAACAAATTGAAGCTGGTTAGGCCAACTACTTGCACATATTAATTTTACACATTTTAGAATTTTCTTTGCTCTATTTTTGCTGTTGTTTGGTGCTGTAAAAGAGGGGGTTCAGTGAGGTATCTAGCAGCAGTAGTAGCCATCATTCAGCATAGCAGCACTCAACAGCAGCATGTTGCAGCGGCAGCAGCCAGCAGCCAGCAGCGGCCAGCGGCATGGCCAGGTGCGGCTTGTGGCGGAGGCCAGCCAGCCGTGGCTGTTGGCACGCACACACAACACATACACGTACATGTGTACAGACACACACTACACACATGCGTTGTACGCAACGCACACACACAGCCATGGCTATGGCCATGGCCATGTCTGTCGGCAGTGGCGGCCGTAGCAGTTTCAGTAGTGCATGGGGTGGTGCCCAGGGTGGCCACGGGCGAGGCGGGCACGCGCAGGGCGCGGCCACGGCGGCGGTCGGAGCAGCGATGGCGGCCAGGACGCGCCTAGTGCGCAGCAAGCGGCAGCCAGGGACGGAGCTCAACGTACAAGGGCTGGTGTCAACTGACACCAATGCTCATCGTGATTTTAACTAGTATTGTTAATAGGATTAATCTTTGACCCCAGCCCAAAAATTTGGTTGACCCTAGTCCAACCGCACTGCCGTGTTGTTCCAAAACTCATCCATACAATTTTGTCCAGCCATGAGATTTCCCTATACGCCGCTGCACAAGAGCCATAAAGACCTTGCTTGTAATGCGTGTACACAGCCCAGAAGGCCAAATTCCTATTGATCTGGCTCTTGTTCCTTCATTCACAAGTCCCTTGTCGTTCCTACTTCCAACACTCTGCCGCCACATTGTCTTCTCATCGCCGCCTTCCAGCCCTGCTAATTAATCTCTTAATCCCAAATGCGACAACTCACGGTAAATCCTTGCAGATGGAACTACACAATTATAAAACAATGAATTGAATTGGTGGAATTCTGGCCAGATCCGGCGATGCCGGACGGCTGACTGTTATGGTATAATCTCATTCTATTCCATCAAGTCTAGGTCAGCTCTTCAGAGTTCGGAGGTATGTCATCGTTAGTCGTCACACGTATATATGTTAACTTCATAGAAAAATTTATCTAAACCAATTTTTTATGAAGTGGGAGGTTATGGATAGATTTTTGTTGAAACATCTATCTACTACAATCAGGTGGGAGATCTAGGCTATTTAGACTTAGAGAAGATCACGAATGAAATGTTCCGATGTCATCTTTTTTTCTTATTATTTTCTAAATATGAAAAATGGCTTTATGACTTCGCTCAGCCAATATTGGTAATGATAATATCTTTGAATCATTGCATTTTTGTTGCTCTTGTATCGTCCTTGTGCTTTATGTATGTTGTGCCGCTATATTTCATGCTAGAGTGGGAAACTGTTGACACCAGTACCTATTTTTTCTAGCTTCGTCCCTGGCGGCAGCGGTGTGTGCACACAGGACATCCATGGCGGATGGTGTCTTGCGGCGACAGCGGGGCGAGGGGGAAGACGTAGGGGAAGCTCACAGGGGGGGCATGGTTGGCCGGGGCTCGGGGAGCTGCCGGAATGGTAGTGGAGGCGTCGCCTGCCGCAGTGGCCGTGGTCACCATGGGGCAGCCAAGGCCAGTGAGCGTCGGGGCAGTAGAGACGTCGGAGTTGTGGCCATGCGGGTGCGTGCACATGTCATCGTGGAAGGTCGCCGGGAGGCGCCGGAGCCACGACGACAGCCATGGCAGCGGCGATCTCGAGCCCGTGGTGGCTAGGGTTAGTGATGCCAACGCGAGGCGGAGTCGAACGACGAGTCCACGGGGTGGTGGAAGTGCGCCGCTGCGAGGGGGTTCTGGGGAGATGCACGGCGGCGGCCAGGTCCCCAGCGGCTGCCAGAATCGGCCGGCTCAACAGTCGCCGCGGCACCTGGAGGGAGCACGGGATAGGAGGGGATCGGGTGGAGAGATAGGGATCGCGTGGAGGGGATGAGGCTGGTTCGGCCTTGTAGTCTAGGGCGCCAGGGGAAGAGGTGGGCTGGGCCAAGGGGGCTTGGGTGGGCTTTGCCCACGACGTAATATAGGGATTTTTCTTTTATTTAGTTTTATTTTAATCTCCTGTTTTATTTGTTTGACCATTATTTGGTTTTTGTAAAATATGTAGCTTGTCCTGTTATTTGGGTTAACCAGCAAAGTGATGTCTCAAAAAGTTTGACTCAAAAATAAAATCATTTGTGGTTCCATTTTATTATGCAATGAGAAAAGGGGGGTTGTTTAGGCACCGTTTCGATTTGTTTAAGATATTTAATATTATATTAAATATTCCTTATCATAGGATCTTGGTCTACTGACTTTCATAGATTTTATAAAATTGTTTTCACAATTTAAAGTTAAAGTTTAATTTCCACATTGTTTTTAGTAATTCAATTTAATCTGAAAATGAATTGGGCATGATCAAGGGTGATTAAAGACTTGTTGAACACAGAGCATCATCATTAACAAAATGATTACTGTTCATTGACGCTGAGGGTGTTACACCAGGATCCACTTGCAGTTGTTGATCACCAGGTACCGGCAGATTGGACAACCTACCTCAATATATGTCAGGTGATCCGAGACCCGCAAGTGCATCAACAACTGGAGCACATATGGAGGTGCAAAAGCAACGCCTAGTTCGATGTGTTTCAATTTGTATTGTTTTCTGTATTTGTGCCAAACTATTTATTTGTGCCAACGTGTTTGTATGTGTCGAACCGCTGAATTTAAGCCGAAAATGTATATTCTGTTAAATCTGTGCCAAAATGGAACGAATTTGAGCCAAATTTGGGCTGAATCTGTGCCAAATCTGGGGCAAATCTCATCGCCTGGGGGCGAACTTGGGGCCATGACTGGGAAGTGGATCTCCCCCCAAGGCGATTTTATCCCCGACGCCCCCCCAAGCGGCGCTATTTTACCGCCGAAAGTTGACTTGGGGCCGAACGGCTGGAGATGCTCTTAGTGCAGTCCATCAGGGATGGCTGACAACTGGCTTTCAAAGGCGGGATCCATGCGGCCCATCACCACAACAATTCTTTAGCGTATGTGTGCTATTAGTGACTTGATTGACCAAGCAACCGCATCATGGAATAGTGAAATTGTGCGAACGAGTTTTCTTCCATTCAAGTTGACAAGGTTCTAAGTATACGACTTAGTACAAGATGTCAAGAAGACTTCTGATACTTGAGCAAGGAGGGAAAACAGGGAGTTTTTACTGCTTGTTCAAGTTACGGATGTTAATAGACACAAAGAAAAAGGGAGCAAAAATTGGTTTTACCACAATCCAGGTTCTTCGGAGACAAAGAAGCAAAGGATTAGAAGGAACTATGGGGCATACAAATTCCGTTAAAAAATAGATTGTTCCTATGGAAACTATCACATAATTCTTTACCCACTTTTGACGTACTCGAACATAGAATTTTTTTGAGCAATCCAAATTGCATATTTTATGGCTATGTTGATTCATGGAGGCATGCCATTTTTTGAGTGTTCAATGGCAAGGTGCACTTATGTGACGCCCCAAAATCAAGCCCGTGTATAGTAATCATACACGCAAGGGTACACGATCGAGATCAGAGACTCACGGTAAGACATCATAACACAACTCTAAAAATAAAATAATACAAGATGTTTAATACAAGTCAGGGTCACGAGGGCTTGAATACAACAGCTCGAGAGCACAAAGTTAGCAGAAGCAATAGTATCTGAGTACAGACACAAGGTACACATGATTTGCCTTAAGAAGGCTAGCACAAAAACAACAACGATCGAAAAGGAGAGGCCTCCTGCCTGGGAACCTCCGAACTACTCCTGGGCGACGGGAACTCGACGTCGTAATAGGATCCTCCTGGAATCTCCTGCTCATGGGCTCCAACTTCTGATGGAAGCAACCAGTCAAGTATATAAAACAAAGGGGTAAAATAAAGCAAGGGTGAGTATCTAGCATACCCGCGAGTCTTATGTCCTCTACTAAGCATTTATGCATTTGTATCAAATGGAAAGGGAGGCTATATATAGTGGACTGAATGGTAGAAAGTCAGAATAAGGATGAGAAGCTAGGCCTATCGAAGACTAGCATCTTCTGACGATTCTTGCAGCATGAGAAGAGAATGACCAACAGTTCATATAAAGCATAAAGTAACAATGTAGCAGAAGTATTGTATAATAGTAAGTTGTAAGTATTAACAAGTATCAATGCCTCCGAGAATCCTTCCTCGACTTCCCTGCGAGGAAGAAAACGCGGAACCAATCAGTTCAGTAGTAGTAGTTTGTAGTAGTAGAGTCTGGCTTCAGCATAAAGCGTCCTATTACCGTGGACACGGTTATCCGAATAGATTTTCATCCCTGCAGGGGCTGCACTACTATTACTCTACACGCTAGGATCTCCAGGGTGGCGTACACCTTGTTAGGGAATGCCCCACCGAGGCTATCCGATATGCTGAAGTTCATCCTTCAAGCTCAATAGAGAGGCCATCCGCCGGTATAAATCCTAAGCACAAAGGGACTTTAGACCCCTGCCCTTTGTACTCCTGCACGATACGTGGCTGGCCGGTGAAGTAGACCCACCTCCCACTACCGGAGTAGGCGGTCCAAGCCCGGCAATCAGCCCGAGGTAAAGCTGACATCTGAAGATCCATCAAACGAGGCTACACCGTAGAGGGCCCACACCATAATCCCACGTGGAGTTAGCGCGTAAAGGGCATGCCGTTCCACTCAAGTCATCCACCTGACCCATTAAGCATTTTATTATTTTCTGTCGGGACAACCGTTATCGTTGCCCCTATTTGGGTGAGTCGCGGACAACGACAGTAGGCAGGTACACCCCCATAACCAGAGCCGGTGGCCTCCTGCCCTGTCGTCCCACCAACTCGTGCGGTTACCAAGAAGGTGAACCGTTGATGTCTACGCACACTCCTATTCTTGTAGACTATGTTGGGCCTCCAAGCGCAGAGGTTTGTAGGACAGCAACGATTTCCCTCAAGTGGATGACTGATAGGCGAGAGATGATGATTTCTTCTCTCCCTTCGTTAGTTACCCCAAGTGGAAGGTGAGATGCAGCGTAGCGGCAAGTTTCCATTGGTGAAGATACCAAGGTTGAGATTGACCTGTAGGACCCCGATAATGATAAGTAGGTGGTGAAGTGAATCATGGCGCCGTTCACAACTCAGGGTTGCTTACTTCACCTGGACCTGCACACAGACACAAATAACTTTGCTCCCAACGAAGTTCAGAGAGGTTGTCAATCTCTCCGGTCTTGTTGTTTAAAAAGGATCAAAACACAAGGGATAATGATAATGATAATGACAATTCCTTGCTTGCAGCATATTGTCTCGATTCCGATCTCAGGTTTGGGAAATCCCGTAGTACCTTTAGCTCTTCCGACTCTGTGTAAACATCTTGGTCATCTGCTGACTTCAGTCCTCTTGCCCAGTGTCCTCACGATTTCAGTGAGAATGCTTCCCTTGATCATCGCTTTCAAGTATCGTTCTTCCTCTTGATCTCATGATGGTTTCGTTATTCGGCGTTGTCGTCTCTCTGCGGAAATTTATCTCGACAGAAGTTCGACGTCGACATGGAGCAGAGTCCCTTGTTGGTGGTGTTGAAGAATGTCGACTCTCTTTTCTCTCCCCTCCTCTCCCCCGGATCGTCCTGGATCTCGGGACGAGATCACTTGTTGGTGGTGTTGTATTGTAATAGCCCAGATTTCACAAAAATTAAAATTTTTGTTTTCTGCGTGAATTGTTTGATTGTCTGATTTGTTTGCGGTATTTGCATCCCCGATTTATCGATCGGCGATTATTCCCCCCCTCTTTTCTCGTACCTGACGGAAACCGACCCTTGCCACCCTGACACTCGACCTTTGCGACACCGGGTCTCACACGAGCACCGTCGCAAAAACCGCCCAAGACCAGCCGCAGCCAACGGAACGAAAAACCCCGTTTAATAAGTCAACGGGATATTTTTATAGGGCACCGGAAAATGTTCTCGGAACGTTTCCAGCGCGAGGTGAACGCCGCCGGCTCGACGCACTGATCGCGCAGTTTGAAGTTTTACCCGAATCGGAGGTCCTGCAGACCCCCAACGGTCAGACACGTAGACACCGCGCGCTTGCGAGAAAAAACGGGGATGTTTTTGCAAACTGCCAGCCACCTAGGCTATATAAAGACCACCGCTCTCCCACCTCTTTCTAGGGTTTCCCTAGCCACAAAATTGCAGCCACCCCCTCCACTTTGCCCCAAAAATACCCCATTTTCGTCCATTTTTCTGCCAGATCCATCCTGGACCGTCAGATCTCGCGATCCGACGGCCCAAGGAGCTCCCCACCAACCCCCTTCTTCTCTCTCTCCTCACACAGTGCGCCGCCGCCTCCAGCCCATGGGCGCCGCCGCCGCCGCGTTTCGGCCGGCGAGCCACCGCGCCGCAGCCTCCCTCTCCCCGTGCTGCTCCTCCCTCTCCCTTCTCTTCCTCTCCCTCCTCCTCTCACCGCCCGTTCCACCTCGCAGGTCACCGGAGCAGGACGGACGCCGCCGCCATTGGCAGTCTCATGGAGCTCGAGCCGAGGCGCCATGGCCGGCGTGCCTTCGGACCGCCGTAGGGGTCGTATCCGCCCCTCCCCTTCGCCCTGCGCCGCCAGCCACCCCTCGCCGGACCCCACCGCGCCACGCCACCGCGCCGGAAGGCCGCCGCCGGCGTCCTGGATCGGGAGACGAGGGCGAGGTCGCCCGCTTGCTCGCCACCGGACCGCAGCCGGCCTGCCTTGCCAGCCGGCCTCCAGCCCGAACCACCAGCCAGGCCAGATGGGCCGAAAACCGGCCCATGGTAAGATTCGGCCCGAACACTTTTTTTCCTGAGAACTGTAAATTTTTGCTAAGTCCTTATAATTGTGCTGCTGATTCCGTTTTGCGATGAAGTTTGCGATCAAACCGTAGCTCGGATGACGTTGCGCCCAAAAGGAAATTTGTTTAGAATTGTGTGTTCTTCAGTTCATCTTTTGTGAGCATTTTGATTTGAAGTCATATTGATGGTGCAAATCTGTGTTGAAGTGGGCATCAGGATGTTTACTGCTAATTTTTCCTGTTAAGTGTTGTTGTTATTATTTTATTGCAAGTTTGCATGATGATTGTGACACATCCATGAGGCCTATTGCATTAATTCTTTTTGCATACTGTTAAGCATCATGTCTACTTCCATTATATGTATTGCATTGTCATGATATGCTTGCTGGTCATCTAGTTATTGAGCTCAAAAGTTGCTATGCCACTGTTTTTGACAGCCACCTCTGTTTTTCTCTAAGTCTATAACTTTCTGATGCCATGTTGCTTGCTTAATATCTTTTGATCTATGATGACTATTACCTTGATTCTTGTTTGTACCTGATCACCACCATGTCTAGTTCATGCTCATATATTGCTATGTCATGTTGCTGCACTTTTGCATATAGCTTTGCTCCTGTTTATACATCATAAAAATAACATTTTCTGCCCTGTTTTCCTGATTTTCACTAAGTCCTAGACCAGTAATGTTTTATTGCATTTTGCTTGGGCTATAATTAATTGTTCATGATGCCTATTTGCATGATTCCTTTTGCCATGCATTCCTTGTCATGTCTACTTTAGTTTCATATCATTTGTGAGCATGTTTGCATTCATTACACTATTTATGCATGGCTCTAAAGTGTGCTACCTGATGTTTGGCAGGTTGTGTTCCAAACTTGTTTTTCTTGTATCTTTTTAACTGTAACTCCGTTTGGAGTGTTCTTTATATGTAACTTGACTAGTTTTTCATGTAATTTGTGTTTATGCTATTGGTTTCTGCTGTTAATCAACCTAAAATATGGTTTAGGATAGAACAGTACCAAATCCTTTAATAGTCGTGGGGTACTTAGTGGATGCCATGTTTAGGTTGTGCCTCACTTAAATTGACTAGCATAGATAGTTTACCTTATGCTTCACCTCTTGTCATGTTTCTGTGCTTTACCATGTTAACAACTTTGTTGATCACCTGTAGCTAAACAACTTGAACCACCGTAAACGTGCGGTATCGTCGTGTGTGACGAGTACTCCACTTAACCTGTTAGTAACCTTATGCTTCAACTCTTGTCATGTTTGTGCTTTACCATGTTAACAACTTTGTTGATCACCTGTAGCTAAACAACTTGAACCACCGTAAACATGCGGTATCGTCGTGTGTGACGAGTACTCCACTTAACCTGTTAGTAACCGCTCTCGACGGTAGGTGCGATGTCTCGTGTTGCCTTCTTGTTGATGCTTGCTCGTGTTTGCTTCGTAGTAATAGATGCTTGCTCGTTGATTGCTTTCAGTGTTTACTGTCTTGTGTGCTTCCGTGGGTACCTTCAGAGACGATGCGAGCTTGCGATCAACTACACCTTCGGAACCCGACTTATCAACAGGCAAGGACTATGCATTAATTATGATCCATTCTATTTCAACCAGCGGTTTGCATGCTAGTCTAGGTTAGGTTCGATGTTTGATCCTACCACATGTTTACAACCTCTTTCAAACCGATACAGCCATGTCCCCTCCCAGCAAACCATGTACTGCTATGTTACTATTGCTCGTTGCTCAGCCCCTGCTTAGTATGCATGCTTAGGATGCTATGATGTTACCCTGTTACTCCTTGGTTTGGGCTATCACATTATTATTACTGTTGTTGATGATATGATTATTATGATGTTGACTATATTCGATGAAGGATGGAAGGTCTAGGCTATCCCGCCCCGACGCTTTGTTCCATTCGAGTCACCTAAGACCCGAGTTCCGGGTATTGGTTTTAAGACTGAACGTGCCTAACCGCGTGTGGGATTTTATGGGTTCCCCTTTTCTTACTTACCTAGCTTCAAATATTTCTAGTGGTGGCCCGAGCTGATTTACTTTTTGCAAACGTGTGTGTGCTTGGTTGGTACCCCAGCAGTTTTCGAAACAACCCAGGCCAGCGGAGACATGGTTTCTCTTGTTTGTCTACCCCAGGGAGCTAGGGGGTTGTCCACATCTGTTTGGGCAACTAACCCGACCTCATCCAGACGGTAGAGGCCGATTCGAGAGCGCGGCCGGCTTTTGAGTTGGATGTCGACTCACCGGGGGCCACCCGGATTTGTTCGTTGTTAGCTAGAGGGACCAGTCGTTGTTAGCTAGAGGGATCATAAAATGGTTGCCTATCATGGGTAGCAACTGAGAGAGATGGGTCTGCGTGCGGAGCCTTATAATGGGAAGTTGGTACACCCCTGCAGGGTTAAATCTTTTCGAGAAGTCGTGTCCACGGTTATGGACGACTTGAGACCTACTCCTTGTTCATAGACAACAACAACTGGGATAATCTTAATATAACTTGATCAACGTGTGTGTGTTCCTTGATTCCTTCTTCTTCGTCGGGATGCGAAGAGGAGGAAAAGGATAGGATAGGTGTTATGTTTGCGTAAGTAGTTGATAGCGAGACTTGTTGGAGGCGATTCCTCACCGAATGCTTGGCTTCTTATCTTACTCTCTAGATCGTTAGCCGCTTCATAAATGCTAGTGCGGCAGCAACCTCACCACTTACCCCATCCTTACCGTAAACTACTAGTTGTCCTAGAATGACGAGTGATGAAGTCCTTGCTGGGTCAGTTGACCACTACAGTTGGATGCTGAGTACTTCTGTACTCATGATACTACCCCCAAATCTTTTCAGGGTTCTTGATCGACAACAGGTATGGTGATCGACGTTTCACGTGGAGACTCGACGAGGACAAGTTAGGCGGATCCCGGCGGAGGGCCTGGACCCATGTGGTTATGGGGATCGATGATTTTCTCTTTTCCACTAGACATTTGTTTGTAGTCTGTACTCAGACATTTACCTTCCGCTGATGTATTGTATTTAAGGCAGTTGTATGCCGATTGTATGAGATGTTGTATCCTTGTATCTGTAATGTTGTGATATCATGTTGGAAATCCGGGGCATATAACATTGTCATATGTCGCGGTGGGACCGATATGTGCTTCGTCCTCGGATCTAAATGGAAACATCTAGATCTGGAGTAGTACCGCATATCGGGCCTTACAGGAACAAAAATATAAAAGATAAGAACCAAATATATTACTCTATCACAATCTGAACATAATCTCATAATCCATAAGATCCCATCAAACTCAGCATAGCAACAACAGAAACATTACATACGTGCCTCGATCATGTAGGGCAGCTCACGAGGTCTAAACCATGAAGAACAAAGAGGGGAGGAGAACATCACATAGCTACTGATCACGGGCCCATGGTCCAAAGAAAACTACTCACGGCACATCCGGGAAGCGTCCATGGTGGAGGGGAAGCTCCCGGAGGTCGATCCTCCCTCCGGCAGGGTGCCGGGAAGAGGTCTGCTGGTGCTACCGATCTTGGAAGCGCGGCGGCGGCGGAACAGAGGAGAGATCATGAAAAAGGGTTTTGTCTTTGGAAGTTTCTCGTCACGGAGAATATATAGGCTAAGGGGGGAAGTCAGGGGGGGCACCAGGGGTCCAGGCACCCCCCTGGCGCGGCTAAGCCCTAGGCCGCGCCAGGTGGCCGCCTGGGGCCCTGATGGGTCCCACCTGGTCCCCCTTCGGGACTCCGGAAGGTTCCTTCACGCTGATTTTTTATCTGATTTTTCCCGAATTTTTGGAGCACTTTTAATATGGGGGAAAACTGAAATAGAAAAACAGCAGAAAACAGAAACTGGCACTGGGGTGCACTGAGTTAATAGGTTAGTCCAAATATGATCAAAAGTGTATGAAAGTGTATCTCGATCATAGCAATATCAAACAAAACATGCATGGAGCAAGCAGAAATCATCAATACGTTTGGGATGTATCAATGTTTATCGAACTCGGGGAAGTAGAGGTTGAAGATGGTCTCTCTCAAGCAACCCTGCAATTAAGATACAAGAAGTCTCTTGTGTCCCCAACACACCTAATACAACTAGGAGTTTTATAGGTGCACTAGTTCGGCGAAGAGATGCTAAAATACAAGTGATAGGTGTGGCAAAGCAATGTAATATAAATCTGTAATAAAAAGTACAGCAAGCAAACAAGTGGTAAACGTGAGCACAAACGATATTGCAATGGTGGAAACAAGCCCAGGCTTCATACTTTCACTAGTGGAAACTCCCAACAACATTAACATAGTCTAATCACATGATATTTCCACTAAAACATGCATTGGAGACGTACTCGGAGGTCATTCCTTTGTGGTCAAGAGAGGAAGAGAATTATGTAGGGCTACAAAAGCACACCTCAGAGTTCGTAGTTCTCAATCTATGGATTTCCCAATGTCACCGCGGCCATCCAAAGAGAGTACCACAATCACCACAACATATCTCAAGGATAGTCAAAGACAAGAACCAAGAGACTCTCAATCTTCAATCCACACACAGAAGAGGAAATCACTCATGAAAATATTCTTCTAACCCATGTCCAATAGACCATGTCACAATGGTCTCGGGGATTATACTAGATAAGATCAAGTGAGTACATCAATCCAATACATAGAAGAAGGGGAAACACCATGGGATCACCCTAGATTAACATAGCCTATGATCACAATGAAGATCACATCATGGGAGAGAGAATTGACCACATAGCTACTGGTAGAAACCTCAGCCCCGAGAAGGAACTACTCCAGCATCATGGAGGAAGGAAGCAACTTCGATGGAGATGAATCCGGGGGCACTTCACCGTCCCGGTAGGGTGCCGGCACAGAAATTCTGGTCCCCCGAAGCTTGTTGGCGATGGCGGTGGAGATCGTAATTGCTTCTGGAGAAAAGGGTTCTCGAATCAGGGTTTTCGTGACGGGAGAATAAATAGGAGCCAAAGGGGGCAGCTTGGGGGGCACTAGGGAGTCCAGACAGCCTCCCGGCGCGGCCCCACCCTAGGCCGCGCCACCTGGCCTCCTAGACTCCTAGTGGGGCCCCTCTGGCCCCCCTTCGGGCGTTTGGAAGCTTCCAGTACGCTGATTATTTTTATATTTTTCCAGGAATTTTTCTGGCACTTTAATTAATGGGAAAACCTGAAATACAATAACAACAGAAAATAGAAACTGTCACTGGGGTGCGCTGAGTTAATAGGTTAGTCCAAATATGATCAAAAGTGTATGAAAGTGTATCTAAAACATAGCAATATCACACAAAACATGCATGGACCAAGCCGAAATTATAGATACGTTTGGGACGTATCAACATCCCCAAGCTTAATTCCTGCTCGTCCTCGAGTAGGTAAATGATAACAAGCATAATTTCTGTGGTAACATGCTATCAATCATATAAGATTTTTTAAGTAAAGAAATCAAGGCATGCAATTCAATTCAAGTCATAGCAGGCAAGAGTCTATATTAGTATTGAAACAAGCAACATAAGAATATAAAGGTGCAAGAGCTCTCGTTGTCCGTGACTCGAATGTCTCCAAATGGTGTTTGTGCGCAAGAAGTCGGTTATGAGAATACGAGAGAGAGAAAATATTTATTTGCTGAGAACTCAATCTACTAAAGTTTCACACTTGGTCTTCTTTGGAATCTTATCTTGACTCGTTCCCAGACCACTAGCCAGGTACAAGTCAATTTGATCCACTCCCTTTCGATATTTGGGCACTCATGCAATGGATGAGCGTAAGCACGAGAATTGACACTTACGATGGCAAAGAGAAAGATGGTGGAGGAGGAAGACAAAAAGGTGTGAAAGGCTCACATCAATGAGGACAATCATAGGCGAGGGGAATCCAAATGATAGATATGATGTGAGGAGTAGGGATTGACATGCAACAGATGCACATATGAGCTAGAAAAGCTCTCGAATGGAACTAGTGGGGGTGCATCCAACTTGCTCGCTCAAGAAGACCTAGAGCTTGTTTGAGGAGGCTCATCATTGGAATATACAAGCCAAGTTCTATAGTGTGAAGGTCCCAACGTAGCTATATGCATATATGATAATGTCTATGGAGTACAAGGTATAAGAGGGAGTACGAGTGTGGATCTTTCAAAAGGAATAGTAGTGTTGCCCCCTTCTCTCTTTTTATTTTATTTTTCTCTTTTTTCTATTTTTTTTATTTTTTTGGTGGCCTCAATGGCTCTTTCTATTTAACTCTCATTTGTCCTCTTTGGATCTTTTAATATTTAGCCTCTTTGGGATATTTTCCTCACTTAAGGGAAACACTCTATTTTACAAGAAGTATAGAAGATCTTCACACTTTACAAGGTACTCAACATAAACAAGATGTAGCTATCATGATGTATGCAAATGTATGCCTCTGCCAGTGCAGCAGGAACATGTATGACATGAAGATCAAGTAATGAGAAGGTGGATGTTGCATGGCAATGTATCTCAGAAAGGCTATGGAAATTCCTTGATAGGAAGGTATGGTGACTGTTTTGAGAAAGGTATAAGGAGGTTTATGATGACAGAGCGTATCATGCCAAGGGTTTGGATGCACCGGCGAGGTGGACGCCAACTCTCGGAGTGAGAAGAGGGCAATGCACGGTACCGAAGAGGCTAGCAAATATGAGGAGGTGGAAGTGTCAACTTTCAATACTTACATTACTCCAAAGAACCCATGCACTTATTATCCGTAACTCTCAATCTAATAAGGAGGATCACAAAGAGACAAGTACCCTGAGGAGGATTGTATGGGGGTTTGGTTATCCTTGCGCATTCTCGACTCATGGTACGTGAGTGTACTCTAATATCCGATCCCTCCAAAGATTAGTGATCCATCTAGTAGCTAGAGTTCTCAACTAGTTTTTGTAGTTTTTGAAAATAAACACGGATTGCCAAAAATACGATACCTATCATTAATAGGCTAGATCTCTTGACACCAAAATTTTAAACATTACTCACAACAATACCTCAAAACTATTGCAAGTTACTACTACAATTAAATAGAAACCTCAATTACCTACTTAAAGACAAGACACAACTCAGTGCAACAACCAACTCTCTTCACAAGATAAACATGAAAACTAAAGAGAGTTCCAGAAACAAACTAAACTAAAGCTCTTCAAAAAGATAAACATGAAAACTAAGAGCTAAACATGATAGCAGCTACAAAAAGATAAAGAACACACAACAAAAGAAAGATAGGCATGAAAATCCTATGATGTGTTCTAATTTGAAGAGGAGTGTGTTTTTCTCCCACACAAAGAAAGCTTGGTTCTAACTTGATATGAACAGCAACAAGATCTAAATAAAAATAAAAGGTAAACTAAAGAGCGAGACGCTCCAAGCATAGCACATAACGCATGAAGTGATAAAAATATAGTGAGACGAAGGACGAACTGGTAATTGTTGATGAAGAAGGTGATGCACGGGGGCATCCCCAAGTTTTTACGCTTGAGTCTCCTTGGATATTTCATGGGGGTGCATGGGGCGTCCCCAAGCTTGAGCGTTTGACACTCCCGGATCTTCTTTCATCATCTTCCTTCGCACAATTGAAAACTCCCTTCATACATAACTCATCATAAGCTGATTAGAGAGGTTAGTACCCACAATAAAACAATTTACCTCTACTGGAAATAAAGATAATCTTGAAGGGCTACTGCTTCTCAAGACTCCCAAAAAAAATTTGCAAAGAAAAAGCTAGCGCAAGACATGCAAAACTGGGAAAAGGCACAACATGGCAGAATCTGTGAAAAACAGACCAACAGGTAGTAAATAATTTTTTTGGGATACTTCTGCAACTCAAATAAAAAAACTCAGAACAGACGCTCGAAAGCTAATTGTATAGAGCACACTGTCAAAAAAATCAGATCAAAAAGATGATCTGGTGATTTTAGCCAAAAAAATTCGTCCAAGGACAGAATCTGTTGTCTGGACAGCATGTCAACACTTTTGAACTTTCTTGCAATCGGAGGCTAAACTTGGCATAAAGCTTGAAAATATAGATACAATGATGTTGCTACAGTAGTAACACACATCGATACCACTAAAATGGAAAGTAAAAAACTCAAAGTAAAGATAACAAGGGTTGTGTCCCTAGAGCTCTTTCTTTATAGCCATAAAGATAGGCTTAAGATTTTAATGATGCTCTTATAGGAATAAGAGTTGAAGAACAAAAAAGAGCATCAAGAAGAAAATAATAAACACATTTAAGTCTAGCGTGCTTCCTATGCAAAGGGATCTTGTAGAGAAATAACGCATTGAAGCATAAAGATATTAGCATAGGAAGGAAAAATAAGTGCAACTTCAAAAATTCAACATAAAGAGAGGGAACTTGATATTATTGAAATATATATAAGCATAAGTTCCCCTCTCATAATAATTTTCAGTGGGATCATGAATAAACTCAACAATATAAGTATCATATAAAAAATTATTATCATGATCCACAAGCATAGAAAAATTATTACTCCCCACATAAGCAAAATCCTTCTCATTATTAATAGTCGGAGCAAACTCAAAAAAGTAGCTATCACATGAATCATTCTTATCATGATCCACTTGCCAAAATTTATTATTTATAGCATAAGTGTCATGACAATAATCATAATAGATAGGAGGAAAAGTATCATCAAAATAAATTTCCTCATCAAAACTTGGGGGGCTACAAAGATCATCTTCATCAAACGTAGCATCCCCAAGCTTATCGTTTGCATATCATTAGCAGCAAAGTTATTCAAAGAAGACATACTAATAACATTTCTACTATCATGATTGTTGTGCAAATATTAAAGGTTCATAGGCTTTTTGATTTTCTCTTCAAACACTTCATGTCCCAACGCAACATAGAGCTCATAAAGCTCTCACATAATTTTGTTGTTGTTTTCTATAATCCTAACTAGTGAAAAAAAATAAAACAAAAAGATTTAATTGCAAGATCTAAAGATATACCTTCAAACGCTTACCTCCCCGGCAACGGCGCCAGAAATAGCTTGATGTCTACGCACGCTTCTATTCTTGTAGACTATGTTGGGCATCCAAGCGCAAAGGTTTGTAGGACAACAATGATTTCCCTCATCTGGATGACCTAAGGTTTATCAAACTCGGGGAAGTAGAGGTTGAAGATGGTCTCTCTCAAGCAGCCCTGCAATTAAGATACAAGATGTCTCTTGTGTCCCCAACACACCTAATACAACTAGGAGTTGTATAGGTGCACTAGTTTGGCGAAGAGATGGTAAAATACGAGTGATAGGTGTGGCAAAGCAATGTAATATAAATCTGTAATAAAAAGTGCCGCAAGCAAACAAGTGGTAAACGTGAGCACAAACGATATTCCAATGGTGGAAACAAGGCCTAGGCTATATACTTTCACTAGTGGCAACTCCCAACAACATTAACATAGTCTAATCACATGATATTCCCACTAAAACATGCATTGGAGACGTACTCGGAGGTCATTCCTTTGTGGTCAAGAGAGGACGAGAATTATGTAGGACTACAAAAGCACACCTCAGTGTTCGTAGTTCTCAATCTATGGATTTCCCAATGTCACCGCGACCATCCAAAGAGAGTACCACAATCACCACAACATATCTCAAAGATAGTCAAAGACAAGAACCAAGAGACTCTCAATCTTCAATCCACACAGAGAAGAGGAAATCACTCATGAAAATATTCTTCTAACCCATGTCTAATAGACAGCTATCACCATGGTCTCGGGGAATATACTAGATAAGATCGAATGAGTACATCAATCCAATACATAGAACAAGGGGAAACATCATGGGATCATCCTAGATTAACATAGCCTATGATAACAATGAAGATCACATCATGGGAGAGAGAATTGACCACATAGTGAAAGCTCAAGAATGATCAGAGGGGGAGGGGGTGAATGATCACTTCTAAAAATTCTAAGGAACTTAGAAGGAATTCATACAAACTGCGAAGGACTAAGAACATCTCGAAGGAAATACAGTATCGAAGGTTATGCATAGCTCGAAAGGATTGGGAGAGAAGGAAAACATCGAAGACAAACAGGCAACGAGTAAATACTTAATGTAAAAGCATGAAGGAAAACGAGCCTGACACGACGATGTTTGGTAAACCAGTTCACACTCTGCAAAGTGCTACGTCTGGTTGGAGGGAATGGTGATTGAACACCTGGAGAAAAACTCTCTCCATCCTATTCTCCACTGCAACAAACTCCTCGAGCTTGTCCAGTTTTCACTCGTGGTAGATGATTCAGGACATCTCCGAGACCTTTACAAACTTCCTTCAGCAGTGACAATTTCTCTTCGACTGCTTGACAGGCGACGCCTAACCGTCTAGGAGACTTGCAGTTCTCCAAGATAAAAAGATCGGCTAATCTCAACCTAAGTCATAGTGAATTGCTCAACTCAGTTCAGATTTGGGATTTTGGTTTTCTCTCGATGAATCTCTCTTGGGATGCTCACAGACTTCTGTCTTAGAATCTTCAGTGGAGCAGCCGACCCGAAATGGCGGGTAGGTGCGGGGTATTTATAGTTGGCGATCCCGATGGGTAAAATGACTGAAGTGACCCGATGCAACCGCTTGACGCGTGTCAACAACGGTCGGATTCCAATCACTGCGCAACTTTACTTGAGGAGCAAGTAAGCTGACTTACCGAACGAGTTCTCTCTCGAAGGCACGAAGTGCGATGACTTTGCCTTCGAGCTATTCACTTGACTCAGTAAGATTTCTCTCGGTAGGCTTTTGTGGGTTTAGGTTGAGCAGAGCAAATTCACTTCGACTAAGATCTCAACTAGCAAACCCCTCTTGATAGTACGGTTTTTCCTACGACTCAAGAAAATGAAGAAAAACTAGTAAAAAGACTAAGTCTTCGACCAGCTTCAGCTTTCTCCTCGTTGCGCTTTTACTCGAGAGAGACTTTTTCTTAGACTACATTTTTAGGGGTCGTCTTCCTTCAAAGGGTTCAGTAGATGACTGCAGCTCTGCTGCAGTGAGTTGTCCTTCGACCTTCTACTTGCAAAATCCATTCTTTCGGAACCTAAGTATCTGTTTATACACGAAAACAATATTAGTTCCACTTCTGCTTTGTCCAACAATGTCCAAAACTTTCGGGGGCAAAACTTGCTCTTACAATCTCCCCCTTTTTGGACGATTGTTGACAAAACAGGCATCGATAAATAATTGAAAAAGTTTTGAGTTTTCGATGATAAACCAGTGCTAAGATCGATGAAATACTCCCCCTTGATGTATGCACGGAAGATAAGAGTTTCCTATGAAGTGCATATTTGACAAATAGAGTCGAGGGAAAAACATCAATAATCTTAGCGAGTGAAATTGCATTCCAGATAATATCCAATGAGAAACATGCAATCTCCTCGAATAACCTGTGAACTTATATGATAGATAACTTCCTGCAAAAGGTTAAGTATCGCAAGCAGCAGATAGATATCTTACGAAAAAAGATATCCTACTTAGAGTTAGTTACTACCAGATCTAATATGAATCGAAAGTTTGTTGAAACTACTCAGAAAACCTCAAAGTTCAAAAGTTTATCGAATGAAAAGCAAAGCCCTTAACCCCGTAGGCAAACTAATTTCTTCGATGCCACTACATCTCCCCCTTTTTGTCACAACGTACAAAAAGTCGAGAGAATAGGGTCGAAAGAAATCCCTACTCGCTGTGGCGGCTCCGACGACGTCGAGAGGATTCGGCGAGCGTTGGAGCACGACGAATTGGGCGAGCGCCTGGAGGAGTGATCTTCGTGCAGAAAGAGTGTTGATCTCCAGAAGATTCCAGCTGCGATTCCGGAGGGTCCTAGGGCTTCGAGGGTGTGGAGTGTAAACTCTCGCTGGATGTCGAGGGGCTTCATCTTGCTCGGAGTCGGAGGAGAAGGTGTTCAAAGTGATGTGGTAATAGTCATCAACACTGAGTACATCTCTGTTCTTCGGCAGCCGGGGGATATTGGGATCCGGGCGATCTACTCGATCATCATTAGTCCAATTTCTGTTCAGATGGGGAGGATATTCTTCGAAGCCACATCGTTGAAGTTGACCGAGGGAATTGAATTTCCGCAGTCCTTTCCAATCTCGGCGAAGACATTCACGCAACATCTGATTGTTGTTCATGGTAATATTGCGCAAATGATTAATCTCGTCCATCAAAGCTTTCTTCTGAATGAAATCTTGGTCGATGTGATGTTGAAGCATTTGCTGGGACCGAAGAGAAACTTCCATGTGATGCACTAGCTTGATAAACTTCGAGCGAACATTACGCTCAGTTAAGTGGGCGCGGATGCCAGTGTGCTCAGCATATTGATCGTTGGGTCGAGCAACAATCTGCAATACTTCCCTAACTGGTGGAGTGAAAATCTTCGGGAAAATTGACACGGGGAATGGCACGTCCCGAGAGTAATTGCAGATAGCCATCAGCCATGGTGCATACGGCTTGTGGGAATTGTGATCATCAGCACAAGACACCAAAGTTCTGAAGAAGTAGTCTTCAAAATCGAAAGGATGACCATGGACTAACTTCAACAGAGCAAGTTGTACGTCATTGGGAATAGGAAAATCATCGTGCACATCGAGCATTGGCATCAAAGTCTTCGAAAGAATATAAAACCATGCCTTTGCTTCAAAGACTAAGTGTCTTGGCTTGGGCTCAGCCGGGTAGTTATCTCCTACGACATCTGGATTCATGATCGTCGAAAATTCAGCAGGAGTTGGAGCAGGTAAGTCATGAATCTTATGTGGTAATCCTTCGATCCGAGGTAAATTGATGATGGCCAGAAATTGGTCGACAGTCATATGGAATGCTTGGCCTTGAATCATATAATAAAATTTCCACGTCTTCGAGTTCTCGGGATCACCAGTGACATAGAGCGTTGCCTAAAATTTCTTGATAAGCTCGGGATTGTAGTCACAATCGAGAGCAAACATCTTGTGAGCATGAAGACCATCAATTGTCTCGGCAACATTCTCGAAACATGAAGTGGAGTACACCGAAGGCATATCGAGGTATTGATGTTGGAACAATCTAGCCTTGTTGTACATCACACGAGTATAATAGATGGCTTGCTCTTGGGTCCAAAACCGAAGAGAATATGCACTTCTGGGCTTCTCGTAGGGATTGGTTCCGAAGAAAAATGGCTTGTGTTCGCGCCTTTTGAAGATGGGGCCTCCTCGAGGAACATCTGAGCGAAACAGAGGCAACATTTCTCTCGGATGAGCAGAATGGAGCAGCTCATCAACAGGAAAAACTTCGGCAGCATTGTCTGGCATTTGGAAAACTGGCTCAGCAGGGCGAGGAATTGAAGATGGAATGTTTACAATGTCCTGAGCTGGGATGGCTGCAGGAGCATTTTCCTCGGCCTGCGCTTCGACGGCAACTCCTTCGTCGGCATTAGCATTCTGAGCGGCCTCTTCATTCTCCATGGCCTCCAAATCTTCGTCTAGTTGTGCGAAAGCATCAACCATTTCTTCGTTCGAGGAACTTGATGAGGAGGAAGAAGAACTGTCACTAGAACCGTCATCTCCAGAACTGTTCCCTTCGATGACATCTTGACGAGAGGAAACTGTCGTGATATCAACATCAGCGTCTTCTCCTTCATGCAGAGTCTGGGCAGAGGAGTAATCTTTCTGAGCAGAGGAGATGGGGGCTTGAGTTTCTTGCTCGACCTGAGCAAGTTGCTCGGTGTCTGCTTGGGCTTGGGTCTCGATGGCTGGGGTGGTTGATGGAATAATGTTCGGTGGTGATGATGGTTTTGGTGGTGGCGACGAGGCTTTTGGTGGTGATGGTTGACGAGGTGGAGCTGTTTGTTGGCGAGGTGGAGGTGTGGCTTGGCGGGGTGGAGTTTTCTCACGAGGAGGAGTTGGTTGCTTGGTGGAGGTTGGTGCAGTTTCTTGTCGTGCTGATGCAGAAATGACCTCGGTAGACTTGACCTTCTCTGCATTCTTCTCGATCTCTGGCGTCCCACGCGCAGAGGTTGGGGCAGCAGACTTTCTCTTACGAGATTGTCTCTTGAATAGGGCATCATTGTGCTCTTTGCATACGGCCGACACAATTTGTCGAACCTTTTCATAGACAGCGGTCAGGTTTTCCTTCTGAGCCCTTCTGGATGCTTCAGCGGTGGCAATCTTGGATTTGAAAAACTTTCGGGACACAATGTCCTCGGTTTCTTCTTGAAGTTGTCTGGAGTAAAAAATTCACTTGCTTCTTGTCCTTGCGATCCTGGGTGATATACCCTTCCCAGCGAATCATGTATCGAGCAACATGCTCTTGGATCTCAGCAGGAACATCATCCTCGGCAGTGACTTTGTTCGGTGTGGTAGCCATCTTCCAGAGGATATGAGAAATATTAGCAGCATCCCAAGGAGCATGGGTGCCAGAATCTCCTTCGTTTGAACTCTCTTCATCGGCACGAGGGCCGGAAACAACAGGTGCAGCAGGTGCAGGTGCAGGAGCTGGTGCGGCTCGAGGAACTGGAACATTCTGAGCCTTTTGCCTAGCCTCCTTGGCTTTCTTCTTGGCCTCCTTGGTGGCTTTGGCAGTAGCAATTGGTTTGGTGACGGCACTAGGGGCCGCAGCTTTATCCTTCGAGGCGCTAGGGGCCTCAGCATATTTCTTCGCAGCACTTGTGGCTGCAACCTTTTCCTTCGTGACTGTGGGAGTCACAACTTTCTCGGTGGCGCTGGGGGCCACGACCTTTTCTTTTGGTGCATCAGGAATTTTACTTTCATCAATTTGTCGACGATACTTTTCACTGACCAAATGTAAAATGCCTAGTTGTTGAGCAACCTGGGCCTTTTTATGCTCGGGCTGGCTGTGAAAGTTCAGGAGCTTGGAATTTGTCAAGTCCTTTGCTTCTTGCTCTTTTTGCTTTGCCAGCCTTTCTCTACGTTGAACAAGTGTTTCTTCATCCTCAGCAACTTGAGCTTGCTTTCCCTTCGATTTGGCCGAAGGTTTTGGTTGGCGAGCTTGAACTGGTGGAGCAGATGAAATGGGCGGATCAGTGACCAAGTTGGTCAAGTCAATATTTGCTCGAGGAGCCTGTGCAGCTGGCTCCTGGATCCTAATGCCTTTACTGCTCGGCTTCTTCTTCAGAGGAATGTCCTCGACATCAGCCTCTGTACCAGGGTCTTGATCATCTGAATTTGCTTCATCATTGGAGCTTGCATCTGGTGGCGAGACAATTACCACCCTTTTCTTTCGCTTGGCTGATTTCTTGCCAGCCTTCGATTTGGCACTAGGGCCAACTTCCACGGTACCCTCAGCAGCAGCAGCCTCCTTTTTAGCTTGGGCTTCTTTTCTTTTCTGTGCTCGTGCTTCCCGAGCATCAACCAGCTCTTGAAAATCGGCAGGAGTTTTCAGAGAGGATGGATGAGCATCAGCTGGAGGAGGTGGTCGATTATCTTTCGTCCACTTTGGCCTTAAAGCTTTGACATCAGACCAAGAATTTTTCACAGCAAACAGCCTCTCCCAGCGTGGCATAAGAGACTTGTACTCATACCAACGAAGCGCTTGAAGTTTTCGAATCTCTTGCAGACGGTTTTCTCTCGTACGTTCATCCTCAGAACCTGCAGGCGTTCTTAACTTCTTTTCGATGATCAACTCCTCTGATAATCCTTCAGAGTTGTTGGTGATTCTTGTTCGGCCTCCTACACGCTTGGGTGCTCTGACATTTCCTTCGATCCCAGACATTTTCCTGCGAAAAAGATAGGTACGAGGGAATATGGGAAAGTTGTGAACAAGTACCAGCGGTTTTCGAGGAAAATCATTTTGAGTGCAGTAAGCATATCGATAAGCATGTCTTGCAGCAAATTTTTCAAGCAAGTGCTAGGCTAGATTTCCATCGGGTGCAAATCTAACGAAGAACCTGTATAAACGAATTGCACAACACAAGTCTATCGATACGTTTCTGAGGAAATTGCTTAAGTGAGAGAATCTGAGGGATTTCTTACCTAGCTCAGATGGGAATCGACAGAAAACGCTAGAAACAGATTACCCAAGATTCAATGATCCAAACAGATCAAGAAGACCTAAGAAAAAGAGAGAAAATCAAGAACAAATCTGTATACGATGAATAGATGAGATTGGAATCGTGTCCAGAGCCACACATACCCTAACTTGGCGATGTGCGGCGACTACGGCGACGCGGATGAAGTTCCTCGTCGACGGGAAGGTCTCCGGCGGCTTCCTTCCGGCAGCAAAGCGGCGAGGGAGTCGACGGCGACGAGCAGCACGGCGGCGCGCGAGAGAGAACTTCGGGAGCAGAGAGAAGAAGTCGAGGAAATTGCGATGGCTGAGCCGGTGGGGTGGATCAGTATTTATAGGGGAGGGGGTCTGACATAACTGTCAGATCTGATCCAACGGCGCAGATTTTGCGTCTCTCCGCATTCAACGGACGGATTTTGTGGCGATAATCGCGGGAAAATCCCAACGAACCGAAATAAAGTTGCTCCACGTCCGAGACCAAACTCATCGAACATCGAGTATAAAATTGGATGAACGTTCGATAGATTTACCTTCGGAATCAATGAAATTCAAAGGGAATCTTGATCGAGTACATATATACATGTTCACGAGAGAAAAGCACAGATGGGGTAGGGATTGAATAGAGGGAAAACAGGGTCCGATGCTTAATCAATCCGAGGGGAAAACAGTGATAAAACTCGGAGTGGTAAGTGTATAGGACAACACCAAACGAACAAAAACAAACGAAAAAGAAACACGATAGAAAAATAACGTAAGTAAACAACATAGAAAGAAAACATATAATACATAGTACCGATAGTTATGATCTTACTGTACATTGCGTGAGTCCAATATGTTTAACTCACACCTTAGTGCACAGAACCTCTTTTCATCCAAGGGCTTCGTAAAGATATCAGCCAATTGATCTTCGGTGCGTACATGGCTGATCACAATATCTTCTCGCTGAACGTGATCTCGAAGAAAATGATGACGAATGTCAATATGCTTCGTTCGAGAGTGTTGCACAGGGTTATGGGCAATCTTGATAGCACTCTCGTTATCACATAGAAATGGAATTTTCTTCACAAGAATACCATAATCTTTCAGCGTTTGCTTGAGCCACAGAATCTGAGTGCAGCATGAACCAGCAGCAATATACTCGGCTTCAGCCGTAGAAATAGATACGCAATTCTGTTTCTTCGAAGCCCAACAGACAAGTGATCTACCGAGAAAATGACATGTGCCCGAGGTAGATTTCCTGTCGACTCGATCACCAGCCCAGTCAGAATCAGAATATCCAACGAGATCAAACTGGGCACCCTTGGGATACCAAAGTCCCAAAGATGGTGTGTGAGCCAGATATCGAAGAATTCTCTTGACAGCAATATGATGTGATTCTTTCGGGTTTGCCTGAAAACGAGCACACATACAAACTGATAGCATAATGTCAGGTCTAGATGCACAAAGGTAAAGAAGCGAACCAATCATCGAGCGATATTTCTTCTGATCGAAAGGTTTGCCCTTCTCATCTGCATCTAGATGAACATTCATAGGCATTGGAGTCTTGATAGTTTTGCAACTGACAAGATCAAACTTCTTGAGGCAATCTCTGAGATACTTCTCTTGAGAGATGAAAGTCCCATTCTTCTGTTGACGGATTTGAAGCCCGAGAAAGAACTTCAATTCACCCATCATAGAAATTTCATATTTCTTCGACATCATATGAGCAAATTCTTCTCTAATATCAGGGTTAGTGCAGCCAAAAATAATATCATCGACATAAATTTGACACACAAAAAGATCATTTTTGTATGCACGAGTAAAAAGAGTCGGATCAGTTGTTCCTGGTTTGAAGCCCTTCTTCAGAAGGAAATCCTTCAGAGTTTCATACCAAGCACGAGGTGCTTGCTTCAACCCATATAGGGCCTTGTGCAACCTGTACACCTTATCAGGATTCTTCGGGTCTTCAAAACCTGGTGGCTGCATAACATATACTTCTTCTTCGATTTCACCGTTAATAAATGCACTTTTGACATCCATTTGATATAGCAATATACCATTGTAATTGGCAAAAGCAAGCATGACACAAATGGATTCAAGTCGAGCAACTGGAGCATAAGTCTCACCGAAATCAATACCTTCGATTTGGGTGAAGCCTTGAGCAACCAGTCGAGCTTTATTCCTTACCACAATGTCATCTTCATCTTGCTTGTTGCGAAAAATCCACTTCGTACCAATGATATTATGCTTCTTGGGATCAGGTCTATCAACAAGGGACCAGACTTTATTTCTTTCGAACTGATTAAGTTCTTCAAGCATTGCAGTCATCCAGTCTGAGTCCTTCATGGCTTCATCAAATTTCGATGGTTCTAGCATGGATACAAACGAAAAATTTCCACAGAAGTTAGCTAATCGAGTACGAGAACGAGTGGTGGGACGACCTGGTAAACGAATCTCTTCGAGAATTGAGTCGACGTCCACTCTTCTTCGAACACGAGGTAAAACTCCTTCATCGTCTTGTGGATCCGGTTGTTCTTCGGGATCAGCTTGACCTTCGGGATCATCTTTTCCTTTGGGATCATTTCCTTCGGGTTCAGCTTCTCCTTCGGGTTGGACATTTTCTTCGTTTACACGTTCTCCTTCGACCTGTACATCATTTGCTTCAGGATGTTGATCTCCAGCGCCCCGGGCTATGTGTGGGAACATTGGACCATCATCATCCTTGTTTGCTTGATGTGCATTTCCTTCGACAGGTCGAATATCTCCAATAGCCATGTACCTGATAACTTCATCCAATGGTGGTTCATCCAGGTTAAGAGGTAATTGCTCCTTTTGAGATCCGTTAGTTTCATCAAATCGAACATTTACATTTTCTACAACTTTACCAAGATGAGAGTTTTAAACTCTGTAAGTGTGAGAATTCGAACCATAACCTAGGAGAAAACCTTCGTGAGCCTTTGGGGAAAACTTGGAGCTATGATTCATATCTCTGATATAACATGGAGCACCAAAAACCCTGAGATATGAAACATTTGGCTTTTTACCAGTAATAAGTTCATGTGAGGTTTTCTTCAGAAACTTGTGCAGATAAACCTTGTTGATGATATGACATGCAGTATTGATTGCTTCGGCCCAAAACCTGATAGGAGTCTTGTATCCAGCAAGCATAGTTCTGGCCATTTCAATAAGTGTTCGATTCTTTCTCTCGACCACACCATTTTGTTGCGGTGTATAAGCAGCCGAGAATTCATGAGTAAAGCCATATTCATCAAGAAATTCTTCGATATGAGTGTTTTTGAATTCTGTACCATTGTCACTTCTGATATGCTTGAGAGATAATTCATATTCAGTCTGAGCTCTCTTTGCGAAGGTTTTGAAGATTTCAACAACCTTGCTCTTGTCATCTAGAAAGAAAACCCAAGTATATCGAGAGAAATCATCAACAATAACCAGACCATACTTGTTACCTCCAAGACTAGCATAATTTTGAGGACCGAATAAATCCATATGAAGTAATTCAAGAGGACGAGTAGTAGTCATTATAGTTTTTTCTGAGTGATGTTTCTTGGCAATCTTTCCTGCTTCACAGGCACTGCATAGACGATCTTTATCAAATTTAACATTATCAATTCCAACGATGTTCTTCTTCGAGATAAGAGTTTGAAGGTTTTTCATTCCTGCATGACCAAGTCTGCGGTGCCATACCAACCAGAAGTGGCTTTGGCCATTAAACATGTGGACACAACAGGTCCCGAAGAAAAATCAACGACATAAAGATCACCTTTGAGATATCCTTCGAACACGAAGGAATAATCATCCTGTGAAAATACAACACAACGAGAAGCAGAAAACAGTACAAACATACTCATATCACAAAGTTTTGAGATAGACATAAGATTATATCCAAGTGATTGAACAAGCATAACCTTATCAATATGCTTATCCTTCGATATAGCAACCTTACCCAAACCAATTACTTTTCCTTTGTTGTTGTCACCGAAGGTAATGTATCTCTGTGAAGATTCAGTGAGTTTGTCTTCGGTGAACAAATCTTTGTCTCCGGTCATATGATTTGTACATCCACTATCCATGACCCATTCGGATCCACCGGAGACATAGCCCTGCAGAAGAATTAGTTCTTCTTAACCACCCACAAACGAGCAGGTGACTTAGAAGGCATGGAAGAGCTAGATGGGGCAGCAATATTATAGCGAACAGGATTGCATTGTCTATCTGGACCATCAAGCACACCATAAATATAATTCCTCGACGAGGGGTTAGAGTACTGATGGGTAACAACAACTTTGGTGTTATTGTTACGATGACGATAAACATTTCTATCGACACGATAGTATTCCTTCTGGGGAACATTTGAAGCAGACACCAAGGGTTCATTTCTATCCTCAAGAGAATAGTAGTGATTCGGTGGTACCGAGGATTTTCCCTGCATAGAATGGTTAGGGGGCAGTTTTTCTACGAGAGATTTGCGAACCCAAATCTGTCGCTTATAGAAACCATTCTTCGGAGGTGTACCAACGAATTCAGCCGACACCTTTCCTTCCTGATCTTTGACAAGCTTGTAGTCAGAATCAAGTGATTCATCAACAATGGCTTTATCCATTTTGCAACTGAAACCTGAAAGGTTAGCAATATCAATGGGCTTTTCTTTCGCAAGAACCCAAACAGTTTTAGGATACTGCTCGGGTTCCCAGTAGGTTCCATCAGGATTGATTTTATTTTCGAAGCCAACTCCTTCGTTTCGTGGATTCCTGTGAAGAAGAGCCTTTCGTAGGATATCACATAGGTACTGGTGTCCCTGCACACTTTTGAACATGCCTGTTTCAAATAAATTTTTCAACCTGAGGAGTTCCTCGGTAATGGTTTCCTCATTCGAGGGGTTAGTATCATCAATAACAATAGGTTGCTTTCCTTTCAATCTCTCAGTAATAGACTCAATTTTACTTCATTCCAAACAAGTTAAGCAAGGTGAAGTAGATTCATTTTTAGCTTCTGAGCCTTGTTGAGCCATGAGCGTGAGATTGACACTTTCCAACTCTTCATTCGCCTCTCTCAGTTTCTCGAGAGCCATTTTCCTTTGAAGGAATTCATAGGTTAGCTTCTCGTAGTCCACTGAGAGAAGATCATGACGAGAGGAAAGTTCATCATACTTTTCCTTCAGAGCAGCATGCTCATTCGTCAAAGTTTGACCCTTCTCAATCTCATCGATCAACAAAGTCTCAGATTTTTTAATAGTTTCACTTAGAGAATCTAGCTCATCTTGTTGGATAGAAGCAATTTTGGCAAGTTTGGCATAGCTTATCCTAGAGTTACTTTCATAAGCAGATCCATCAGAAGTATCGTAGGAATTCTTAGATGAGGATACCTTAGCCTTGGCCATGAAGCAGTAAGCTGGAGATTCATCTTCGCTGCTTTGGTTGGTGAAGAATTAACTTGAAGTCTTACTCGAAGCAAATGATAAACCAGCAACACCATCAGATTCAGAACCAGAACCAGAACCAGATCTTGGGTTTGATTCAGCTTCGGAACCGGATGCTTCATCTTCAGATTCATCTCTTTACCCAGATAGGCTTTGGCACGGTGGGAATTCTTTCGTCGAGAGGAATGTGATTTCGAGGAAGAACCCTCTCGATGCTTGTGATACTTCTTCTTCTTGTCATCATCAGAACCGTCTTTCTTGTCTTTTCTGGACTTTGAATCATATCTTTTCGACTCATAGTTTTTGCTCGATCTGTGAGACTTGCTCGAAGAATTGCTGTGAGAATGCTTTGATCTATGTTTAATTTCCCAGAGAGGACAATCAGCAATGAAGTGACCTGGCTTCTTGCACTTGTAGCAACAGTTATCTTTCGCTGATGAGTTTCTGGATGATGATCGATGCTGTGATGAATTGCTTGAATGTCTTGAAGAGTAGTTTTTCTTCGGTGAAGAGGAGTTCCTTCTCTGAAAGCGATTGAATCTTCTCATTATCAGTGCCAGATCTTTTCCAATGTTCTCGGGGTCATCTGAGGCACAACCCGATTCAGAACTAGCTTCAGGAGAGGAGTGATGTGAAGCTCTGGCCTTCAGTGCATGAGATTTTCTTTGTGTCCCATTAACATCTCGTTTTTCATCTTCTTCCATCTCTAAGGTATTAAGTCTCTCGAGAATATCAGCGGCAACTAGATCCTTGAAATCAGTCCTTTCCTTAATCATCAGCACAATGTGATCGAAGGAATCATCAAGGGAACGGAGCAAAGTTCTGACAATAATCCGATTGGTAATGTCTTCGGCACCGAGAGAAATCAGTTCATTTGACAGCGCAGTGAGTCTGCTGTATATGGAGCTAACTTTTTCTCCCTCGTGCCTCTTGAAACGATAGAACTTGCTTCGAAGGGTTTCAATACGAGCATCTTTCTGAGTGGAGACACCTTCACCAATCTTCTTGAGATAGTCCCAAACACCTTTGGCCGAAGGAATATTCTTGACCTCATGATATTTCTCTGGAATCAGATGATTTGTAATGAAGACCCAGACTTCAGCATCTAGCTCTATCTTCTTTGCCTCTTAAGGAGTGATGGCTTTAGTGTCTTTCACAGTTACACCATTTTTGACAACTTCCCAAGCGGCAGAGTTGATAGTCCTCTTCATTTTGTCCTTCCAATAGGGATAGTCCTTACCATTGAAGATAGGGATTGGTTCCCCCGAGCGAACAGCTGCAAACGACATTCTTGACAACACTCCAGGTTGTTAGACCAAAATACGGAGAGCGTAGGGAGTGCCTAGCTCTGATACCACATAGCTACTGGTAGAAACCTCAACCCTGAGGAGGAACTACTCCCGCATCATGAAGGGAGGAAGAAACATCGATGGAGATGAATCCGGGGGCACTTCCCCGTCCCGGTAAGGTGCCGCCACAGGAATTCTGGTCCCCCTAAGCTTGTTGGCGATGGCGGCGGAGATTGGAATTGCTTCTCGAGAAAAGGGTTCTAGAATCAGGGTTTTCGCAGCCAGGGGCCACCAGGGAGTCCAGGCAGCCTCCCGGCGCGGCCCCACCCTAGGCCGCGCCACCTGGCCGCCTAGACTCCTGGTGGGGCCCCTTTGGCCCTCCTTCTGGCGTCTGGAAGCTTCTGGTACGCTGATTTTTTATATATTTTCCCGGAATTTTTCTGGCACTTTAAGTAATGGGAAAAACTGAAATAAAAAAACAGCAGAAAACAGAAACTGGCACTAGGGAGCACTGAGTTAATAGCTTAGTCCAAATATGATCAAAAGTGTATCTAAAACATAGCAATATCACACAAAACATGCATGGAGCAAGAAGAAATTATAGATACGTTTGGGACATATCAACAACCTCAAGCTTAATTCCTGCTCGTCCTCGAGTAGGTAAATGGTAACAAGAACTTTTAAGTAAAGCAATCAAGGCATGCAATTCAATTCAAGTCATAGCAAGCAAGAGTCTATATTAGTATTGAAACAAGCAACATAAGAAAATAAAGGTGCAAGAGCTCTCGCTGTCTGTGACTCGAATGTCTACAAATAGTGTTTGTGTACAAGAAGTACGGGATGGGACTACGAGAAGTATCAACCGTCTCCTTACCTTGTCTCGCGTTTTCTCTTTGAAGAGCTCGACTTTCGTACAACAGGGTACCTCACGGCCATCGAACAAATACCAGGCCCTCCGTACATCGGTGGAATACACATGTCCTGTCGGTCCGATACGATACCCTGCGCGGGCACCGTTGAGTCACCCGACTACTTACCTTTAAGGACACCAGTTGATTCGGGTGCCTACCATCAAGTGAAACCAGGAGGAATCACCCTCAGTGGTACACTTGAAGAGGTCCGACTGAGACATCAGCGGAATGAACTAAAGAGGAATATCCTCGTATCATCCCGGTGGTGCTACGCTACCGAGCCGGCGACGAGAGTGAAATACGAGTCCATCCACTCGTAAGTTAAACTTGAAGATACTCGGCAGAGTCTCGCCATTGCAGGTTCCCTTGGGCGTCTGCTTTGTACCGTACCTGTTGCAGTTATAATAATTTATACCCTCGTTCACTCCCTAGAGCGATCACGACCTGCTATCTAATCCTAGATGACTAACATGGCGCAGGGCTAACTGTTGAATATTGCATAATTATAAAAGGCATCATAGGATAAACGAAGGTACATCAAGGGGCGACAATGATAGGCTATGCAATGAATAGGAATGTAACGTAGCAGCAGCAGCAATGCCTAATGCAATAAATGTACGGGAAAGATAGGCGATATTTGAGGAAGGAAAATGGCTCTGCTTGCCTGGAAGCTCGGTAGTAGGGGTACGATCATCGATGAAGTAGTCATACTCTGGAACGGTGCATTCGGCGGCAGCAACGGGGTCTATCGAAGAATAAAGGGGGGACAGTAAATACAATGCACACAATGCAAACACAGAAAGGACATGGCAATTGAATTGTACACGATGTTCTAACGCAATGTTAAGTATTTCAGGCGGAGTGGGAATTTATCCGGGGATGACTCATCGGTACCGGTTGATTACCGGACAGATGATCCGTAGGGGGAAGGTTCCATGTCTTCAGTGTTAGAGACACCGGACAGACATGTGGATAGTGTATCCGTGCTCGTTGATCCATCCTGAACAACTTTCATATTCAGAACATTTTCATCCGGAAAGTTTTACCGGCTCCCGTCGTCTGACAAACAGATGAACTGGAGGGTAAATGTTCCATGTTCGGTATGTTAGAGGGGTGCGATGGGTATATGATACGTCCCAAACGTATCTATAATTTCTTCTTGCTCCATGCATGTTTTGTGTGATATTGCTATGATCTAGCTACACTTTCATACACTTTTGATCATATTTGGACTAACTTATTAACTCAGTGCACCACAGTGGCAGTTCCTGTTTTCTGTTGTTTTTCTATTCCAGGTATCCCCCATATTAAAAGTGCTCCAAAAATTTGGGAAAATCGGATAAAAAATCAGCGCAACGGAAGCTTTCGGAATCACCAATGTCGGGCCAGAGGGCCACCACCAGGGACCCAGGAGGCCACCTGGCGCGGCCTAGGGCTTGGCCACGCCAGGGGGCGCCTGGACCCCTGGTGGCCCCCCTGGCTGACCCCTTCGCTTATTCATTTTCCGTGTCGCGAAACCCCCAAAGACAGAATACCTTTTCGCGATACCGCCTCTGTTCCGCCGCTGCCGCACTTCCAAGACCGGGGGCGCCAACAGCCCTCTTCCCGGCACCCTGCCGGAGGGAGAATTGACCGCCGAGAGCTTCCCCTCCACCATGGACGCTTCCCGGATGTGCCGTGAGTAGTCTCCCTTGTTGCTATGTGATGTTCTCCTCCCCTCTTTGTTCTTCGTGGTTTACACCTCGTGAGTTGCCCTCCATGATCGAGGCACATATGTAATTTTATGATGTTGATATGCTGAGTTTGATGGGATCTAATGGATTATGAGACTATGTTCAGATTGTGCTTGAGTAATATATTTGGTTCTTATCTTTTATACTTTTGTTCCTAAGTAATTCTTGCATGTTCTCCGTTGCTGTTTATTGCTTTGTCCTAGTAGTAGGTAGTGACTCCAAGAGGGAACGTTATGCTCAATTGTGGGTTCATGCCCCCCGATGACACGCTTGAGTGACAGAAACATGATTCTAGGGGATGTGGTGTTGCCACAAGGGGGAAAAGACCGGTGCTTGTAACCGCGGTTGCAAGGATTGTTTACTTTACGCAAAGTGCTTTTTAATGCAGTTGTCTGTTGCTTTGGGTTTACACTTTGGGTGGGCTCGTAACTTAATACCAGCGAGATGTTCTGGATAGATATCTCAAGGTGGATGATTAGTAGTAGATGCAGTTGGATTTCGGTCTACTTACTTTGGTGTACCGCCCATGCTTTTGAGCCTCTTCCTTTCTTTGTAGAATAGTTAGCATTGCAGTGCATTTTTAATCCTGTCAATTGCCCAGTTGTAATTTGTTTACCTCGCATAGCAGTTTTATCGTCTTTTGGGAGAGAGACATCACTGGTGAACATCACGAGACCCCGGTCCATATTCTCATCACTGTTTACAGCTCTTTTATTTTCCTGCTTTTACTTTCTAGTTGCTATCACCATTATCATTATTATCTATTGCGTTGATCCTTTCTGAACAGCAAGGCTGGAGAGATTGACGACCTCTCAACAAAGTTATTTGTGTTGTGTGCAGGTCCATGTCAGTTGCGCCGTTGACACCTACTTATCATCTTCGGAGTCCTACCTGAGATAAACCTTGGTATCTTCACCGAGGGAAATTTGCCGCTATCCTACATCTCACCTTCCATTTGGGGTAACTAACGAGGACACAGTATCAAGAAAATTTCTGGCGCCGTTGCCGGGTACTCCGAGTGCTAAGATAGGGGAGTTGCACACTATCTTTTACCTTTGCTTTTTAGTCTTGTTAGTTTACCTTTCAGTTTTTATCTCTGTGTCCTATATCAAAAATCACAAAAAAAGTCTGCCACACTTGCTGCTGCTATGGGTTCCACTGAAAACACCAAGTTGTGTGACTTCACTAGTCACAGCAAAAAAGACTTTATCTGCACTCCTATTGCCACACCTGCCACTTCAGCTACCTCTTATGAAATTAAACCTGCTTTGCTAAACCTTGTTATGAGAAATCAATTCTCTGGTGCTGGAGATGATGTTGCTTTACACTTGAACAATTTTGTTGAGTTATGTGATATGCAAAAGTATAAAGAAGTAGAAAGTGATGTTGTTAAGCTTAAGCTTTTTTCCTTTCTCCTCGAGGGAAGGAGCTAAAATCTGGTTTTGATCTTTGCCTAAGAATAGCATAGATTCTTGGGATAAGTGAAAAGATACTTTTATTGGGAAGTACTACCCACCTGCTAAAATTATCCAATTGAGAAGTAACATTATGAATTTTAAGAAATTGGATAATGAACACGTTGCCCAAGCTTGGGAACGTATGAAATCTCTTGTTAAGAAATGCCCTACACATGGTTTGACTACTTGATGGTTATCCAGACTTTTTATGAAGGCTTGAACTTTACCTCGCGGAACCTGTTAGATTCGGCCGCGGGAGGAACCTTTATGTCAACTACACTTGGTGCTGCTACAAAACCCCTAGATGAGATGATGACCAACTATTCCCAATGGCACACCAAACGCGCTCCAACAGGTAGGAAGGTAAACTCTGTCGAGGAGATTACCTCCCTAAATGAAAAAGTTGACTTGATTATGTCTCTACTTACCAAGAAACCCTCTATTGATCCTCATGATGTTCCTTTAAATTGTTTGGATTCTCATGAACAAGTAGATGTGAACTTTATTGCTAGAAACAATTTCAACAATAATGCTTATAGGGGCAATTTTTCTAGCAATCTTAGACCGTTTCCATCCAACTATGGGAACAACAACACTTATCCTATTAAAAAGAACCCCACTTCTAATCTGGAAAACATGCTTAGAGACTTTATCACTACCCAAAAATCCTTCAACAAGAATGTAGAAGAAAAATTAGCTCAATTAGATAATCTTTCTTTGAAGGAAGACAACTTAGCCCTTGATGTTGAGATGCTTAAAATTAGAACCTCTCCCCTTGAGGAGAGGAAGGCCACTCCTATTAATGCTATCCAATTACAAATCAATGAAAATATTAGGATGATGGCTAAACTTAAAGAAAGATGGGCTAGAGAAAAAGAGGAAGAGGATAGAATTAAGAGCCTTCCTACCCACCACACATTTGCTACTATCCAAATTGTTGAGGACACCCAAACTATTAGCACCCAACACACTCCTAGTCCCATTGGACCTATTAATGTTGATGTTAATACCTCAACCGTAGAAGAAGAAACTCCTATGAACATAGAGGGTTTCAAACAAGTGAGCCTAGATGACACTACTACCACCTTTGATAGTAGTGATATTGATTTTGATAATTGCACCCTCTCAGAAAAACTATTTGAGAACTCTAGCTACTAGATGGATTACTAATCTTTTGAGGGATCGAATATTAGAGTACACTCACGTAACATGAGTCGAGGATGCGAAGGATAACCAAACCCCCATACACTCCTCCTCGGGGTACTTGTCTCTTTGTGAACCTCCTCATTAGATTGGGAGTTACCGATAATAAATGCATGAGTTCTTCGGGCTAATGTAAGTATTGAAAGTTGACACTTCCACCTCCTCATATTTGCTAGCCTCTTCCGTGATATCTCTCCTCGTTAGTTATGCCAGATGGAAGGTGATATTTAGTGTAGCGGCAAATTTCCCTCGGTGAAGATACCAAAGTTTGTCTCCAGTAGGACTCCGGAGATGATAAGTAGGTGTCAACGAAGCAATTGACGTGGACCTGCACACAACACAAATAACTTTGCTTACCAACGATTATAGAGAGGTTGTCAATCTTTCCGGCCTTGTTGTTCACAAAGGATCAACGCAACAGATAATAATGATAATGGTGGCAGCTAGAAAGTAAAATCGGGAAAGGAAAAGAGTGTGTAAACAATGATGAGATTATGGACCGAGGCCCCATGATGTTCACTAGTGATGTATCTCTCCCAAAAGACAATAAAACTGCTATGCAAGGTAAACAAGTTACAGCTGGGAAATTGAAAGGATTAACAACGCACCGCAATGCTAACTATGCTACAAAGAAAGGACGAGGCTCAAAAGCATGGGCGGTACGCCAAAATAAGTAGACTGAAATCCAACTGCATCTACTACTAATCATCCACCTTGAGATATCTATCCAGAACATCTCACTGGTATTAAGTTGCGAGCCCCACCCAAAGTGTAAACCCAAAGCAACAGATAACTGCATTAAAAAGCACTTTGCGTAAAGTAAACAATCCTTGCAACCGCGGTTACAAGCACCGTTGTTTCAACCTTGTGGCAACAACACATCCCCTAGACTCATGTTTCTATCACTCAAGTGTGTCATCGGGGGGCATGAACCCACAATCGAGCATAACGTTCCCTCTTGGAGTCACTATCTACTACTTGGCCAAAGCAATAAACAACAACGAAGAACATGCAAGAATTACTTAGGAACAAAAATATAAAAGATAAGAACCAAATATATTACTCAATCACAATCTGAACATAATCTCATAATCCATCAGATCCCAGCAAACTCAGCATAGCAAAAACAGAAAATTACATATGTGCCTCGATCATGTAGGGCAGCTCACGAGGACTAAACCATGAAGAAAAAAGAGGGGAGGAGAACATCACATAGCTACTGATCAAGGACCCATGGTCCAAGGGAAACTACTCACGGCACATCCAGGAAGCGTCCATGGTGGAGGGGAAGCTCCCGGAGGTCAATCTTCCCTCCGTCAGGGTGCCGGGAAGAGGTCTGTTGGCGCTCCTAATCTTGGAAGCGCGGCGGCGGCGGGACAGAGGCGAGATCGCGAAAAAGGGTTCTGTCTTCGGAGGTTTTGCGTCACGGAGAATATATAGGCGAAGGGGGGCAACCAGGGGGCCACCAGGGGTCCAGGAGCCCCCCTGGTGCGGCCAGACCCTAGGCCGCCCCAGGTGGCCGCCTGGGTCCCTGGTGGTGGCCCTCTGGCCCCACCGAGGTGATTCCGGAAGGTTCCTTCACGCTGATTTTTTATCCGATTTTCCCAATTTTTTGGAGAATTTTTAATATGGGGGAAACCTGAAATAGAAAAACGGCGGAAAACACGAACTGGCACTGTGGTGCACTGAGTTAATAAGTTAGTCCAAATATGATCAAAAGTGTATGAAAGTGTATCTAGCTCATAGCAATATCACACAAAACATGCATGGAGCAAGCAGAAATTATAGATACGTTTGGGACGTATCAACATCCCCAAGCTTAATTCATGCTTGTCCTCGAGTATGTAAATGATAACAAGCATAATTCTTGTCGTGACATGCTAGAAACCATATAAGAACTTTGAAAAGTAAAGCAATCAAGGTATGTGATTCAATTCAAGTCATAACATGCAAGAGTCTATATTAGCACTGAAACAAGGAACGAAAGAACATTAGGTGCAAGAGATCTTGTTTTCCATGACTCGAATGTCTCCAAATGGTGTTTGCGTGCAAGAAGGGGGATATGGGAATACGAGAAAAAAGTATTTTTGTTGAGAACTCAATCTACTAAAGTTTCACACTTGGTCTTCTTTGGAATCTTATCTTGACTCGTCCCCAGACCACTAGCCAGGTACAAGTCAATTTGATCCACTCCTTTTTGATATTTTGAGCACTCATGCAATGGATGAGCGTAGGCACGAGAGTTGACACTTAGGATGGCAAAGAGAGAAATATGGTGGAGGAGGAAGAGAAAAAAAAGGTGAGAAAGGCTCACATCAATGAGGACAATCAAAGGCGAGAAAGCCAAATGATAAATATGATGTGAGGAGTAGGGATTTCCATGCAATGGATGCACATACGAGCTAAGAAAAGCTCTCCAATGGAACTAGTGGGGGTGCATCTAACTTTCTCGCTCATGAAGACCTAGAGCTCGTTTGAGGAGGCTCATCCTTGGAATATGCAAGCCAAGTTCTATAGTGTGAAGGTCCCCACATAGCTATATGCATAAATGATCATCTCTATGGAGTACAAGGATAAGAGGGAGTACTAGTGTGGATCTTCCAAAAGGATAGTAGTGTTGCCCCTTTCTCTCTTTTTATTTTTTTTTCTCTTTTTTCTATTTTTTGTATTTTCTGGTGGCCTCAATTTCTCTTTCTACTTAACTGTCATTTGTACTCTTTGGGATTTTTATTTTGTCCACTTTGGGATCTTTTCCTCACTTAAGGGCAACACTCTATTTTACAAGAAGGTATACAAGATCTTTCGCACTTTACAAGGTACTCAAACATAAATAAGATGTAGTTATCATGATGTATGCATTGTATGCCTCTGCCAGTGTAGCAGGAACATGTATGACATGAAGATCAAGTCATGAAGAGGTGGATGTTGCATGGCAATATATCTCGGAAAAGCTATGGAAATGCCTTGATAGGTAGGTATGGTGACTGTTTTGAGGAAAGATATAGGGAGGTTTATGATGACAGAGTGTATCATTCCAAGGGTTTGGATGCACCGTCGAAGGTGGACGCCAACTCTCGGAGTGAGAAGAGGGAAATGCACGGTACGAAAGAGGCTAGAAAATATGAGGAGGTGGAAGTGTCAACTTTCAATACTTACATTAGTCCGAAGAACTCATGCACTTATTATCAGTAACTCTCAATCTAATGAGGAGGTTCACAAAGAGACAAGTACCCCAGGAGGAGTGTATGGGGGTCTGGTTACACTTGCGCATCCTCGACTCATGGTACGTGAGTGTACTCTAATATCCGATCCCTCAAAAGATTAGTGATCCATCTAGTAGCTAGAGTTCTCAACTAGTTTTGTAGGTTTTTCAAAATAAACACGGATTGCCCAAAATACGACACCTATCACTAATAGGCTAGAGCTCTTGACACCAAAAGTTCAAACATTACTCACAACAATACCTCAAAACTATTGCAAGTTACTACTAAAATTAAATAGCAACTTCAATTACCTACTTTCAAGACAAGACACAACTCAGTGCAACAACCAACTCTCTTAACAAGATAAACATGAAAACTAAAGAGACTTACAGAAACAAACTAAAAAAAATCCAAGGCTCTTGCTAAAGACAAACTAAAACTAAAACTAAACATGGCAGTAGCTACGAAAAGATAAAGAACACACAACAACAGAAAGATAAGCATGAAAAATCCTATGATGTGTTCTAGATTTGGAGTGGAGCGTGTTTCTCTCCCACACAAAGTAAGCTGGGGTCTAACTTGTTATGAACAACAAGCAAAGCTAAAGAAAACAAAAAAGTAAACCTAAGAGCGAGACGCTCCAAGCATAGCACATAACGCATGAAGTGATAAAAATAGAGTGAGACGAAGGACAAACTGATGATTGTTGATGGAGAAGGGGATGCACGGGGGCATCCCCAAGCTTGAGTGTTTGACACTCAAAGATCTTCTTTCCTCATATTCCCTTGCACACTTGAAAACTCCCTTCATACATAACTCATCATAAGCTGATTAGAGAGGTTAGTACCCTTAATAAAATAATTTTTTCCCCACTGGATATAAAGATATTCTTGAAGAGATAGTGTTTCTCAAGATTTCCAAAAAGTTTTTGCAAAGAAAAAGCAAGCTTAAGGTTTGCAAAAGTAAGGAAAGGCAAAACGTGGCAGAATCTGTGAAAAACAGAACAACAGGTAGTAAATAAAATTTTTTGGGTACTTCCGCAACTCAAATCAAAAAACTCAGAACAACGAAAGTTTCACAATTGTATATAGCATGCTGTGTAAAAAATTCAGCTCAAAAAGATGAACTGGTGATTTGTTTCGATTTTTTCCATCAAGCAAACATAATCTATTTTCTGGACATCATGTCACAACTTTTGCTTCCCTTATCATAAGAGGCTATAACTTGGCACAAAGCTTGAAAATACAGATACAATTATGTTGCTACAGTAGTAACAATCATCAAGACCACTAAAAACAGAAGTAAAAACATCTTGAGTTGCCTCCCAACAAGCGCTTTCTTTTACGCCTTTAAGCTAGGCATAAGGCAAAAGAAGAATCAAAGGTCTCCGAGATCATCGGAGTCATAAAAACCTTCAAATTGATTTTTAACAAGCTCATTCTTATTCTTCCTAGGAAAGAGGTACTTACCTTTCGCCTTACCGCGTAAGCGTATGTGCCCGTTACCAATATCAATGAAGCCTTTCATAGCTCGGAGGAAGTCCCTCCCAAGTATGATATTTCTTTGGTTTGGCTCCATGATGAAGAAATCCATTGGTGCAACCCTATGGAGGAATGCAACCTGGACTTCTTTTACCTTTCCTTTAACCTCTGAAATATCTCCATTAGCATGTTCATGATAAGATGGCAATTTATCCATATCTAGTTTCAAAGAATCGTAAACTATTTTTGGCATGGTAGAAACTATGGATCCAAGATCACAAAAAGCAAGGAAGTCTTGGTTAGAGATACTAATCCTAACAAAGGGCTCCCAATCATCATCTATCTCCAACATTTCTTTCTTGTTGGACTTAAGTTCCTCCACTTTTCTCAAGTGTAGAGCATCCATCCTCTTTTCATTAGTGGCACGCCTATCTATAACAGTATCAATACTACGATCATAAACAAAATAACTAGGTAGACCATGCAAAATATCAAGAGTTCTAGCTTCATCACACTCTAAAAAGTCTCCTTCAGCTATAATATCAAGAGAGTGTTTACACCACTTAAAAGACCATGGTAAAAATTTCTAAGCACAATTTTTATAGGTATCCAAGGCATAATTCTTTTATGTGCTTCAGAAATTTTGTCCCATGCCTTCTTCATATTTTCTCCGTCCCTTTTACCGACAAGAACTTCTGATTCCCGCAAAGCACCAAGTCCTAACATGTTCATCTAAAATAGGAGGACTACTAAAAGCAAGATAAATAATATATTTTTTGTGATTTTTGATATAAGACACAAAGATAAAAACTGAAAGGTAAACTAACAAGACTAAAAAGCAAAGGTAAAAGGTAGTACGCAACTCCCCTATATTAGCACTCGGAGTCCCCGACAACGACGCCAGAAATTTTCTTGATATCTCTCCTTGTTGGTTACCCCAAGTAGAAGGTGAGATGTAGTGTAGCGGCAAATTTCCCTCGGTGAAGATACCAAGGTTTGTCTCCAGTACGACTCCGGAGATGATAAGTAGGTGTCAATGGCGCAATTGACGTGGACCAGCACACAACACAAATTACTTTTCTTCCCAACGGGTACAGAGAGGTTGTCAATCTCTCCGGCCTTGTTGTTCACAAAGGATCAACGCAACAGATAAAAATGATAATGGTAGTAGCTAGAAAGTAAAAGCAGGAAAGTAAAAGATCGTGTAAACAATGATGAGAATATGCACCGGGGCCCCGTGAAGTTCACTAGTGATGTCTATCTCCCAAAAGACGATAAAACTACCATGCGAGGTAAACAAATTACAGCTGGGCAATTGATAGGATTAAGAACGCACCGCAATGCTAACTATGCTACAAAGGAAGGACGGGGCTCAAAATCATGGGCGGTACGCCCAAATAAGTAGAGCGAAATCCAACTTCATCTACTACTAATCATCCACCTTGAGATATCTATCCAGAACATCTCGCTGGTATTAAGTTGCGAGCCCAACCCAAAGTGTAAACCCAAATCAACAGACAACTGCATAAAAAAGCACTTTGCATAAAGTAAACAATCCTTGCAACCGCGGTTACAAGCACCGTTGTTTTCCCCCTTGTGGCAACAGCACATCCCTAGACTCATGTTTCTGTCACTCAAGTGTGTCATCGGGGGGCATGAACCCACAATCGAGCCTAATGTTCCCTCTTGGAGTCACTACCTACTACTTGGCCAAAGCAATAAAGAGCAACAGAGAACATGCAAGAATTACTTAGGAACAAAAATATAAAAGATAAGAACCAAATATATTACTCAATCACAATCTGAACATAATCTCATAATCCATCATATCCCAGCAAACTCAGCATAGCAATACCTGAAAATTACGTATGTGCCTCAATCATGTAGGGCAGCTCACGAGGACTAAACCATGAATAAAAAAGAGGGGAGGAGAACATCACATAGCTACTGATCACGAACTCATGGTCCAAGGGAAACTACTCACGGCACATCCGAGAAGCGTCCATGGTGGAGGGGAAGCTCTCTGAGGTAAATCCTCCCTCCGGCAGGGTTCCGGGAAGAGGTCTGCTGGCCCTCCCGATCTTGGAAGCGCGGCGGCGGCGGAACAGAGACGAGATCGCGAAAAAGGGTTCTGTCTTCGGAGGTTTCGCGTCACGGAGAATATATCGATGAAGGGGGGCATCCAAGGGGGCCACCAGGGGTACAGGCGCCCCCCCCCTCGGCGTGGGCAGACCCTAGGCCGCGCCAGGTGGCGCGCTTGGGTCCCTGGTGGTGGCCCACTGGCCCCACCCAGGTGATTCCGGAAGGTTTCTTCACGCTGATTTTTTATCTGATTTTTCCCTAATTTTTGGAACATTTTTATATGGGGGAAACCTGAAATAGAAAAATAGCAGAAAACAGGAACTGGCACTGTGGTGCACTGAGTTAATGAGTTAGTCCAAATATGATCAAAAGTGTATGAAAGTGTATCTAGCTCATAGCAATATCACACAAAACATGCATGGAGCCAGCAGAAATTATAGATACGTTTGGGACGTATCACTCTCCGAGAGTTGGCGTCCACCTCGTCGGTGCATCCAAGCCCTTGGCATGATACGCTCTGTCATCATAAATCTCCCTATATCTTTCCTCAAAACAACCACCATACTTACCTATCAAGGCATTTCCATAGCCTTTCCGAGATATATTGACATGCAACATCCACCTCTTCATGACTTGATCTTCATGTCATACATGTTCCTGCTACACTGGCAGATGCATACTTTGCATACATCATGACAGCTACATCTTCTTTATGTTTGAGTACCTTGTAAAGTGTGAAAGATCTTCTATACCTTCGTTTAAAATAGAGTGTTGCCCTTAAGTGAGGAAAAGATCCCAAAGTGGACAAAATAAAAGATCTCAAAGAAGACAAATGAGAGTTAAATAGAAAGAGCCATTGAGGCCACCAAAAAATACATAAAATAGAAAAAGAGAAAAAAGTAAATAAAAAGAGAGAAAGGGGCAACACTACTATTCCTTTTGAAAGATCCACACTACACTCCCTCTTATCCTTATACTCCATAGAGATGATCATACATGCATATAGCTATGTGGGGACCTTCACACTGTAGAACTTGGCTTGCATATTCCAAGGATTAGCCTCCTCGAACAAGCTCTAGGTCTTCATGAGTGAGAAATTTGGATGCACCCCCACTAGTTCCATTGGAGACCTTTTCTTAGCTCATATGTGCATCCGTTGTATGGCAATCCCTACTCGTCACATCATATCTATCATTTGGCTTCTCTTGCCTATGATTGACCTCATTGATCTGAGCCTTTCTCATCCTTTTTGTCTTCCTCCTCCACCATATCTCTCTTTTTTCCATGCTAAGTGTCAACTCTCGTGCTTACGCTCATCCATTGCATGAGTGCTCAAAATATCAAAAAGGAGTGGATCAAATTGACTTGTACCTGGCTAGTGGTCTGGGGACGAGTCAAGATAAGATTCCAAAGAAGACTAAGTGTGAAACTTTAGTAGATTGAGTTCTCAACAAAAATACTTTTTTATCGTATTCCCACACCCCCCTTCTTGCACGCAAACACCATTTGGAGACATTCGAGTCACAGACAGCGAGAGCTCTTGCACCTAATGTTATTTCGGTGCTTGTTTCAATGGTAATATAGACTCTTGCCTGTTATGACTTGAATTGAATCACATACCTTGATAGCTTTACTTTCAAAGTTCTTATATGGTTGCTAGCATGTCACCACAGAAATTATGCTTGTTATCATTTACCTACTCGAGGACGAGGAGGAATTAAGCTTGGGGATATTGATACGTCCCAAACATATGTATAGTTTATGCTTGCTCCATGCATGTTTTGTGTGATATTGCCATGATCTAGATACACTTTCATACACTTTTGAACATATTTGGACTAACTTATTAACTCAGTGCACCATGGTGCCAGTTCCTGTTTTCTGTTGTTTTTCCCAGGTTTCCCACGTATTAAAAATGCTCCAAAAATTCGGAAAATCGGATAATAAAATCAGCGCAACGGAACCTTTCGGAATCACCAAAGTGGGGCCAGAGGGCCACCACCAGGGACCCAGGCGGCCACCTGGCGCGGCCTAGGGCTTGGCCGCGCCAGGGGGGCGCCTCGACCCCTAGTGTCCCCCCTGGCTGCCCCCTTCGCCTATTTATTCTCTGTGTCGCGATCCCCCGAAGACAGAACCCCTTTTCGCGATCTCGCCTCTTTTCCTCCGCCACCGCGGTTCCAAGATCGGGAGCGCCAGCAGCCCTCTTCCCGGCACCCTGTCGGAGGGAGGATTGACCTTCGGGGGCTTCCTCTCCACCATGGACGCTTTATGGATGTGCCGTGAGCAGTCTCCCTTGGACCATGGGTCTATGATCAGTAGCTATGTGATGTTCTCCTCCCCTCTTTATTCTTCATGGTTTAGACCTCGTGAGCTGCCCTACATGATCGAGGCACATATGTAAATTTTTGTTGTTGCTATGCTGAATTTGCTGGGATCGGATGGATTATGAGACTATGTTCAGATTCTGATTGAGTAATATATTTGGTTCTTATCTTTTATATTTTTGTTCCTAAGTAATTCTTGCACGTTCTCCGTTGTTGTTTATTGCTTTGGCCAAGTAGTAGGTAGTGACTCCAAGATGGAACATTATGCTCGATTGTGGGTTCATGCCCCCCGATGACACGCTTGAGTGACAGAAACATTAGTCTAGGGGATGTGCTGTTGCCACAAGGGGGAAAACAACGGTGCTTGTAACCGTGATTGCAAAGATTGTTTACTTTGCGCCATGTGCTTTTTAATACAGTTGTCTTTTGCTTTGGGTTTACACTTTGGGTGGGACTCGCAACTTAATACTAGTGAGATGTTCTGGATAGATATCTCAAGGTGGATGATTAGTAGTAGATGCAGTTGGATTTCGGTCTACTTATTTTGGCGTACCGCCCATGCTTTTGAGCATCTTCCTTTCTTTGTAGCATAGTTAGCATTGCGGTGCGTTTTTAATCCTGCCAATTGCCCAGCTGTAATTTGTTTACCTCGCGTAGCAGTTTTATTGTCTTTTGGGAGAGAGACATCACTAGTGAACATCACGAGACCCCGGTCCATATTCTCATCACTGTTTACATGCTCTTTTATTTTTGTGCTTTTACTTTCTAGTTGCTATCACCATTATCATTAATATCTGTTGCGTTGATCCTTTGTGAACAGCTAGGCCGGAGAGATTGACAACCTCTCTGTACTCGTTGGGAAGCAAATTTATTTGTGTTGTGTGCAGGTCCACGTCAGTTGCGCCGTTGACACCTACTTATCATCTCCGGAGTCCTACTGGAGACAAACCTTGGTATCTTCACCGAATGAAATTTGCCGCTGTCCTACATCTCACCTTCCACATGGGGTAACCAACAAGGAGAGAATATTAGTATATGGGTAGCGTATATTTATTCGTTGTATTTTTCTAATCAATTTTCATGTATAAAGTTTCCATCTGATTTATGATTTAAAAGATTTTAATTTTCTAAGTTTAATTAGTTTTCTAGCAATTTCTGAATTTCTTTTATTATTTAACTAAACATTATCCATAAGTCTAACTAGAATAGTAAACTGACAAGGGGACCCACATGTCATAGATAGTTTATTAAAAATAACTAAATGAAGGATATTTAGGTGGGGGTCCCACATGTCATACAAAGGTGGGTTTCCCTGAAAATTGGCCAAGTATGAGATTTTGTATAAAACATCAACTAGCTGTCTTCGGGAGGCTACGGTTTGGTGTTCTACTCATATGACGAGTTAGTGTCTTATATCAAGTCGAACAATTTACCGTGATCTTGAATCTGGTACGGAAGCCAAATTTATCAGGGTTCATTTACTTAATTAAAACCTGGCAGGAAAAGTGTTGCCCGACGTTAATTCTCAGAATTGTTATAAGATGCAAAGTTCGTCCGATGATTGCCGTTGATCCGTAGCTCAGATGGAGATGCATCCAACACTTGTTTTGTGCTATAACATGTCCTTCGATGGCATGACAGATACCTATAGGATGCACATCCATAGCGTCAAAGTGGCCATCGAGCCAATTTTGTTTTGCGGTTTATTATAAATTTGCATTTTGTGATTTTTGTAGTATTTAATCCGTGCACTGAATGAAATTGGTCCAATGGAGTAAATCGAAGTTGGTTAAGTGTACTATATGTTCAAATTACTTTCAGCTATTTTAAGACTCGATTTGTGGTTGTTTTGTTGATGTTTTGTAGAACACAAAACAGGGTGCAGCAGCAGTTTTAGCAGTAGCAGGTTAAACAGCAGACAGCTAATAGCAGCAGTAGTAATAGATATATACAGTAGCAGCCGCGCAGCTGCAGGCAGCAGAGCAGCAGCGGCCACGGGCGGACAGGCGCGCTGGACGCGGCCGGCGGCGGCGGCCGGAGCCAGCTGGCGACACAGCCAGCCCGTGCACACCACACACACAGCACGCACACATGTACACACACACCACGCACACACACATACGCATGCACACTGCCCAACACACTACACATGGCCCGGCCATGGCTGCAGCAGCCCTGAGCCACGACGGCCAGTACCAGCGAGGGCGGCCGGCAGCGGCGTGGACGGCGGCGACAGACCGAGGCGCGGCGCACGGTGGGCTGACACGGCGAGCAGCCAATGCGAGCGCGCACAGGAGCTTTGCTCCCGTTCATGGTGGTAGGCGACGCGTCCGCGCATCTACGGCGACGGATTGTCAGTGGGGCGAGGGGGAATCGGCGCGGCTTACGGCGAGGAGTCCTGTGGCGAGCTTGTACGGGGACGGAGTCGACCAGAGGTGACAAATCGCGAGGGTGGCCACGGCGTCAGTGAAGGAAGACCGGCGACAATGGCGAGGGCATGGTGGTTACCGCCATGAGCTAGTCCCTGGGGATGACGAACTCGAGGGTGGCGGTCCTCCTGGACAGCTTTTCTTGCAGGGGGGGCTCGTTGGTCGCGGCGTCCACGATGTCCATGGCGAGCGCGAGCTTGGGCGCGTAGCGGAGAACAAAACGGCGCGAGGGGGAGAAAGGAGAGGGCTAGGGTTTGTCAACGCTGTTGGGGACCTTCTTATCCATCACGTGGTTCGCCGGATGCACAACACGGCGACAGCAACGGCTGGGCGCCATGGATGGCCGCCACACACAGCCACTGCCTCCTGTATAGAGGAAGAAGGAGAGGGGAGGGGTTGGGCTGGGCTAGGTGGGCTTGGGGTTGGGCCAGTGGGAGGCTTTGCCCAGGGCGTCATTTAGTGTTTTTGTTATTTCTGTTTTCTACCAATACCTAGTCTTCTCTTTTATTTAGTTTAGCACTCAAATGAATTTTGTTAATGGTGAAACTTGTTGCTACATTAGGGTTGCACTGAACACCGATGCCACAAAAAGTTTGAGCAAGTAATAAATTCATTTAGAATTTATTTTGAATATGCAATGAACAAATGGGCTATTTTAACTCTGTTTGATTTGTTTAAAATATTTTATAGCTTAGTAATTATCCATCACCATGGTACCTTGGTCTACTTATTTTTTTGCATTTAAAAAAATTGTTTGCCCAATTTTTATGCAATGTTTTGTTTCCACTTGTTTCTGGAATTTTTATTTGGTTTGAATTTGAACAAGCTTTGAGCAAGGTGATCATCACAAGTTAATCAAGGTGACTTGGAATTAGCACAAGGTGATTACTGTAGCGTGACACCCAGGGTGTTACAAATCTCCACCACTACAAAGAATTCTCGTCCCGAGAATTAAAAGGTAGTGTAAGGGTTAAAGTTTTGGGTTTCGTATTCTAACGATTCATATGGTTCTTGTGACCCTTCTCGAAGAAGTCAATCCTTCTCGTTGATGTCTTCATTTCTCTGCGCCGATGCATCTCGACGTGTTGTCATCCTTCCTTCAGGGGCTTTATCGTACTTACGAATAGGCGAGGGGGAAGCTTTAAAGGGGGGGTCGGATCGGTACCCGGTTATTCAATCGAGGTTGTCCAAGGGAATGGGGTACAAAGTATCTTCCAAGTTTAAACTCAGGGATATACAGAGAGTGAAACAAAGGAAGGTACGAGAACTTTCAGGCGGGCATACATGCATTCGATGTCGATGACGGATGATGAAAAGGGGTCCAGAGCACCAAGCATAAGCATTGAGTCTGATACCGGACTGAATATCTCAAGGTAGACGACAAGAGTCAGGTTTCGATCCTGTGGAACTATGGGTTATGGGCCCACAAAGAATCTGGTGTGAGTATCGGTACTCAACCATAAGAAGAAGGAATGCAAAGGCATCGGATCATATAAAAAAAGTCTGAATAATTCAATGATTGAATACAAAGGAATTATGATTTCCTGAATGAAGGATCAGAAGCAGACGCTTCGATCAAAAGATGAGTAAGTTGAATGGAACTGGAGGGACAATCAATCAAGTTTTGATTTACCGAGATCCATCTCATGTCCAGAATGACGTATGAGCCGGAAGATGTATTCATAAGGATCAAATGCAAGGAAGTAGGCTCAAGGATTCCCGGAACAATGGAGAGTATTTCGAGGCATTTATGAGAATGAAGAGACAAACAGATGGGTGTGAAGTTATCCACGGGGATTTATCGGCAGTAGAGAATTTCAAGGCAGTGAGCATAAGGGTCTTGGGGATTTATCCGAGGGTATCTTTGGGATCTTCTGGGGAAGCAAGCGATCATCTGGGGTGAAGGGCTCTCCGGGAGGAAGTAGTCACGAGAACCTAGAGTTAGTGTTAGCAAAATGTTTAACCTGAAAGGTTGAGAGAGTAGAGTCCCTGAGTAAAGGTGCGGAGAAAAAGATCCTAATACCATCCAGTTTGCGATGTGGGCCGATAAGCCACACGACACTATTAGTAAAGTAGTTTTGCAAAGACTAGACTCGACTTCGACCAAGGAGATGGAAGGGGGTTTCCTACAGGCAATCGGCTCTGATACCAACTTGTGACGCCCCCAAAATCAAGCCCGTGTAAAGTAATCATACACGCAAGGTACACGATCGAGATCAGGGACTCACGGTAAGATATCACAACACAACTCTACAAATAAAATAATACAAGCTGTTTAATACAAGCCAGGGGCCACGAGGTCTCGAATACAACAGCTCGAGAGCACAAAGTTAGCGGAAGCAATAGTATCTGAGTACAGACACAAGGTACACATGATTTGCCTTAAGAATGTTAGCACAAAAACAACAACGATCAAAAAAGCAAGGCCTCCTGCCTGGGAACCTCCGAACTACTCCTGGTCGACGGGAACTCGACGTCGTAGTAGGCTCCTCCTGGAATCTCCATCTCCTGGGCTCCAACTTCTGATGGCAGAAACCGATCGGCTATATAAAACAAAGGGGGGGAATAAAGCAAGGGTGAGTATCTATCATACCCGCGAGTCTTACGTCCGCTACTAAGCATTTATGCATTTGTATCAAATGGAAAGGGGAGGCTATATATAGTGTACTGAATGGTAGAAAGTCGGAATAAGGATGAGAAGCTAGGCCTATCGAAGACTAGCATCTTCCGACGATTCTTGCAGCATGAGAAGAGAATAGCCAACAGTTCATATAAAGCATAAAGTAACAATGCAACAGAAGTTGCTGCAGCATTGTATATTAGTAAGTCGTAAGTATTAACAAGTATCAATGCCTCCGAGAATCCTTCCTCGACTTCCCTGCGAGGAACAAAACCCGGAACCAATCAGTTTAGTAGTAGTAGTTTGTAGTAGTAGAGTCTGGCTTCAGCATAAAGCGTCCTATTACCGTGGACACGACTATCCGAATAGATTTTCATCCCTGCAGGGGTTGCACTACTGTTACCCTACATGCTCGGACTCCAGGTTGGCGTACACCATGTTAGGGAATGCCCCACCGAGGCTATCCGATACGCCGAAGTCCATCCTTCAAGTTCAACAGAGAGGCCATCCTCCGGTCTAAACCCTAAGCACAAAGGTACTTTGGACCCCTGCCCTTTGTACTCCTGCACGGTACGTGGCTGGCCGGTGAAGCAGACCCACCTCCCACTACCGGAGTAGGTGGTCCAAGCCCGGCAATCATCCCGAGGTAAAGCTGACATCTGAAGAGCCATCGAACGAGGCTACAACGCAGAGGACCCACACCATAAACCCACGTGGAGGTAGCGTGTAAAGGGCACGACCTTCCACTCATGTCATCCACCTAACCCATTAAGCATTTTATTATTTTCTGTCGGGACAACCATTATCGTTTCCCCTATCTGGGTGAGTCGCAGACAATGACAGCAGCCAGGTCCACCCCCATAACCAGAGTCGGTGGCCGCCTGCCCTGTCGTCCCACCAAATCGTGCGATTACCAACAAGGTGAACCGTTGATACATCTCAAACGTATCTACTTTTCCAAAAACGGTTGCTATTGTTTTTCCCTCATTCTTGCATGATTTGAACGAAACTAACCCGGACTGACGCTGTTTTCAGTAGAGCTGCCTCTATGGTTTTCTTATGTGCAAGAAAATGGATTTTTAGGTGTCTCAGAAAATTCCAAGAAAATTCATAGAAAATCCACACATCCGAAAGATCCCGGAGCCAGAAGTGGGGCCAAAGGGCAGCCAGGGGGGCCCCAGGCTCCCTGCTGGCGCGGCCCCACCCCTGGCCGCGCCGGGAGGCCGCCTGGGTGGGCCTCCCCCCTCTGGTGTCCTACCGAGGCTCCTATTTATTCCCGTGACGTGAAAACCCCAGATCAGAAGTAGTTTTCCCAGTTTCCATCGCGGAGCCGCCGCCACCCTCTGTTCTTCTTCGGGAGGGCTAATCTAGAGGCTATTTTGGCCTCCGATGAGGGGAGATCATCTCCATCGTCATCATCATCACCACTCCATCCTCCCTCCATGACTTCTCTTCCCATGTGTGAGTAATCCTTGTTGTAGGCAAAGGGGGTGGTAGGGATTGGATGAGTTAGATCATGTAATAGTTCGTTAGATTGTTGGGGGCATGTTGCCTATCATCTACTTTGGTGTTTATCATCTTTGCTACAACTTGTTGCTCTTAATGCTTGTCACTTTGGGCCCGAGTGCCATGTTTTCAGATCTAAACCACTTGTGTTTTCATGAGTATATTTATGTTCTTGATCCTATCTATGAGTTGTATGCACCTATTATGGTCCGGAACCGGCGATCCCAAAGGTGACACCTTGGGACACCAAAGGGGATGGGCTATAATTTGAGGATTTCATGTATCCATTGAGTTTACTGCTTTGTTCCGGTGCTCTTTGACAGGAGCACCTTAATCTCCATATGTTCCTTTTGGCCCCATTCGTAGCGGGATGGTAGGACAAAAGATGTTGTGCAAGTTCTTATTGCAAGCACGCACAACTAATTATGGGATACATGCCTAATGTTTGACATTTGCCTAGATGATCCTTGATTTTCTGTGTGCCTTGCTGCGTGTTAAAATCTATTACATGTTTACTCTCATCCAAGCAGCATCCAACCATCCACATCCCTAGCCTACAGTGTTTTAATTCTGTTGGTTACTAGTAGTTTACTTTTGCTATTTTACTTTCGTTGTCGCTACCATCACTATCATATAACAGTTTCTATTAATATTTTGTTGCAAGAAAGTATATTTCAGGTGCGGTTGAATTGATAACTCAACTGTTAAAGCTTATAAATATTCTCTGGCTCCCCTTGTGTCGAATCACTAAATTGGGTTATCTTACCCGTGAAGACTATCTCGATCCCCTACAATTGTGTCGCGTTTTCTCTTTGAAGAGCTCGACTTTCGTACAACAGGATACCTCACGGCCATCGGACAAGTACCAGGCCTGCCGTACACCGGTGCAATACTCCTGTCCTATCGGTCTGATACGATACCCTGCGCAGGTACCGTTGGGTCACCCGACTACTTACCTTTAAGGACACCAGTTGATTCCGGTGCCTACCATCAAGTGAAACCAGGAGGAATCACCCTCGATGGTACACTTGAAGAGGTCCGACCGATACATCAGCGGAATGAACTAAAGAGGAATATCCTCGTATCATCCCGGTGGTGCTACGCTACCAAGCCAGCGACGAGAGTGAAATTCGAGTCCATCCACTCGTAAGTTAAACTTGAAGCGACTCGGCAGAGTCTCACCGTTGTAGGTTCCCTTGGGCGTCTGCTCTGTACCGTACCCGTTACAGTTATAATAATTTATACCCGCGTTCAATCCACAGAGCGATCACGGCCAGTTGACTAACATGGCGCAGGGCTAACTGCTGAATATTGCATAATTATAATAGGCAGCATAGGATAAAGGAAGGTACATCAAGGGGCGACAATGACAGACTATGCAATGAATAGAAATGTAACGTAGCAGCAGCAATGCCTAATGCAAGAAATGTACGAAAAAGATAGGCGATATCTGGGGACGGAAAATGGCTCTACTTGTCTGGAAGCTCGGCAGTAGGGGTACGATCATCGATGAAGTAGTCGTACTCGGCAACGGTGCAGTCGGCGACATCAACGGGGTATATCGAAGAATAAAGGGGGGAGAAACAGTAAATACAATGCACACAATGCAAACATAGAAAAAAGACATGGCAATTGAATTGTACACGATGTTCTAACGCAGTGTTAAGTATTTCAGGCGGAGTGGGAATTTATCCGGGGATGACTCATCGGTACCGGTTGATTACCGGACAAATGATCCGGAGGGGGGAAGGTTCCATGTCTGTAGTGTTAGAGACACCGGACAGACATGTGGATAGTGTATCTATGCTCGTTGATCCATCCTGAACAACTTTCATATTCAGAACATTTTCATCCGAAAAATTTTACCGGCTCCCGTCGTTTGACAGACAGATGAACTGGAGGAGAAATGTTCCACGTTCGGTATCTTAGAGGGGTGCGATGGGTATACGGGTAGCGTATCTTTATTCATTGTATTTTTTTTATCAATTTTTATGTATAAAGTTTTTTCATCTGATTTACGGTTTAAAGATATTAATTTTCTAAGTTTAATTGATTTTCTAGCAATTTCTGGATTTATTTTATTATTTAACTAAACTTTATCCATAAGTCTATCCAGAATAGTAAACTGACAAGATGACCCACATGTCATAGATAGTTTATTAAAAATAACTAAATGAAGGATATTTGGGTGGGGGTCCCACATGTCATGCAAAGGTGGGTTTCCCTGAAAATTGGATAAGTTTGAGATTTTGTATAAAACATCAACTAGTTGTCTTCGGGAGGCTACGGTTTGGTGTTCTTCTCATCTGACGAGTTAGTGTCTTATATCAAGTCGAACAATTTACTGTGTTCATGAATCTGGTACGGAAGCCAAATTTATCAGGGTTCTTTTACTTAATTAAATCCTGGCCGGAAAAGTGATGCCCGACATTAATTCTCAGAATTGTTAAAAGATGCAAAGTTCGTCCGATGATTGTCGTTGATCCGTAGCTCAAATGGAGATGCATCCAACACTTGTTTTGCGCTATAACATATGTACAATCATGCCATGTCCTTCGATGGCATGACAGATACCTATAGCATGCACATGCACATCCACAGCGTCAAAGTGGCCATCGAGCCAACTCCATTTTACGGTTTATTATAAATCTGCATTTTGTAATTTCTGTAGTATTTAATCTGTGCATCGAATGAAATTGTTCCAATGGAGTAAATCGTAGTTGGTTAAGTGTACTATATGCTCAAATTACTTTTAGCTATTTTAGGACTCGATTTGTTGCTATTTTTTTGTTGTTTTGTAGAACACAAAAGAGGGTGCAGCAACAGTTTTAGCAGTAGCAGGTTAAACAGCAGACAGTTAACAACAGTACAGACGGAAGCAGATCCTCTAACTTACACAAGGAAAGTTAGAGAAGCTACACCTCTGTAACTTTCCTTCCTTCAAATTGTCTGATTAAGGTTAAAATCATTTAGATTAATATTTATAATACAAATTTATGCCATCCATTTAAAGTAATTATGTACAAACAAAATTATGGTGCAATCAAATTAATTTTAATTTTTTCGTGTCTACAGTGATTATCTACATAATATAATAGAGTATTTATGCTACAGTACGCTAACTTTCCTTCATTGTTTAGTGTAACTTTCCTTCTCTATGTCAGGGGATCTGGCTCCGTAACAAATATCCGCAGCAGCAGCCGCGCAGCTGCAGGCAGCAGAGCAGCAGCGGCCACGGGCGGGCAGGCGCGCTGGACACGGCCGGCCGCGGCGGCCGGAGCCAGCCGGCGACACAGCCAGCCCGTGCACACCAAACACACACCACGCACACATGCGCACACACACATACCACACTGCCCAGCACACCACACACGGCCCGGCCATGGCTGCAGCAGCCGTGAGCCACGACGGCCAGTACAGGCGAGGGCGGGGGCGACCGACAACGCGTAGACGACGGCGACAGACCGAGGTGCGGCGCATGGTGGGCCGACGCGGCGAGCTGCCAGCGCGGGCGCGCAGGGAGCTCCGCTCCCGTTCATGGTGGCCGGCGATGCGTCCCCTCATCTACGGCCACGGATTGTCAGTGGGGCGAGGGGAAATCGGCGCGGCTTAGAGCGAGGAGTCCGATGGCGAGCTTGTACGGGGCCGGAGTCGACCGGAGGCGACAAATCGTGAGGGTGGACACGGCGTTCGTGGCGGAAAACCGGCGACGATGGCGAGCGCATGGTGGTTACCGCCATGAGCTGGTCCCTGGGGATGACAAACTCGAGGGTGGCGGACCTCCTGGACAGATTTTCAAGCAGGGGGAGCTCGTTGGTCGCGGCGTCCACGATGTACATGGCGAGCGCGATCTCGGGCGCGTAGCGTAGAAGAAAACGGCACAAGGGGGATAAAGGAGAGGGATAGGGTTTTTCAACGCTGCTGGGGGCCTTCTTATCCATCACGTGGTTCGCCGGATGCACGACACGGCGACAGCAGCGGCAAGGGCGCCATGGATGGACGCCACGCACAACCACTGCCTCCTGTACAGAGGAAGAAGGAGAGGGGAGGTGGTTGGGCTGGGCTAGGTCGGCTTGGGGTTGGGCCAGTGGGAGGCTTTGCCCACGGAGTCATTTAGTGTTTTTGTTATTTTTGTTTTCTACCAATACCTAGTCTTCTGTTTTATTTAGTTTAGCACTCAAATGAATTTTTTTAATGGTGAAACTTGTTGCTACATTAGGTTTGCACTGAACACTGATGCCACAAAAAGTGTGAGCATGTAATAAATTCATTTAGAATTTATTTTGAATATGCAATGAACAAATGGGCTATTTTGACTCTGTTTTGATTTGTTTAAAATATTTTATAGCTTAATAATTATCCATCACCATAGTACCTTGGTCTACTTTTTTTTTTACATTTAACAAAATTGTTTGCCCAATTTTTATGCAATGTTTTATTTCCACTTGTTTCTGGAATTTTTATTTGGTTTGAATCTGAACAAGCTTTGAACAAGGTGCTCATCACAAGTTAATCAAGGTGACTTGGCATTAGCAGAAGGTGATTACTGTAGCGTGACACCCAGGGTGTTACAACTTGGGTGCTCTCCAATGAGAGTGTGGTAGATCACATGATTGCTACAAAGGAGGACAACGCTAAACTATGACTCTTCAATTTAAAAAGTTCATTATCACATGCAGATTTTGTGCTATTGGATTGTGTCTCTTTGGGCAGTGTGGTCCGCGTTACAAGACAATACATGAAAACATCTTCCAGCCTTATCTGACTTGGAAGCATCCGCAAACCTATCATATCAAAGACACGTGCAAGCACGGCAAGATAGCTCCCGCGGCTTCCTCCACTGACTAGAACCTTCATGATTAATGTTCATGGTCGTGGTTTGCCATGATCATATGGGAGTGTATTGAGGTTCTTCTTGGATCACTTTCAAGTTCATCACAGACCCAAACACACTAGAAACTCTATCGTGCAGAGGGGCGCAGTCGGTCGCGCTTGATCTCATGCTTCGGTAAGTTTTTATTTATGTGATAGCTCGTATTAGTTATGTGAAGCAGAATTTTGGAGGACGAAACACTTCATTATCTTCTAATTTACTAATCCTCCTAGGGGTAAAAACGCTAGGATTCAATTGGGTTGTAGATGGCGCTGGTGGGTTTGATTTTGACTGGGTCAAACACCTGAGGGCATCTCTCTGTTTTGTGGGACCAGCTGGCAGCGAGAGTACCTGCCGATGGCAGTTCGTGGGGGTGACATGTTTGCTGGTTGGAGGATTGCGTAGCGCGTGGCGGCTGCCGATGTACATGTGCTGCTTCCGCACGGGAGGTGTGGCGTCGCCGGCTTCTACACACAGGGAGCAGGGGGAGAAGCGGGGGGAGGAGGCACCAGTGGGGAAGAAGCGAGGGATATACAGAGAGTGAAACAAAGGAAGGTACGAGAACTTTCAGGCGGACATACATGCATTCGATGTCGATGACGGATGATGAAAAGGGGTCCAGAGCACCAAGCATAAGCATTGAGTCTGATACCGGACTGAATATCTCAAGGTAGACGACAAGAGTCAGGTTTCGATCCTGTGGAACTATGGGTTATGGGCCCACAAAGAATCTGGTGTGAGTATCGGTACTCAACCATAAGAAGAAGGAATGCAAAGGCATCGGATCATATAAAAAAAGTCTGAATAATTCAATGATTGAATACAAAGGAATTATGATTTCCTGAATGAAGGATCAGAAGCAGACGCTTCGATCAAAAGATGAGTAAGTTGAATGGAACTGGAGGGACAATCAATCAAGTTTTGATTTACCGAGATCCATCTCATGTCCAGAATGACGTATGAGCCGGAAGATGTATTCATAAGGATCAAATGCAAGGAAGTAGGCTCAAGGATTCCCGGAACAATGGAGAGTATTTCGAGGCATTTATGAGAATGAAGAGACAAACAGATGGGTGTGAAGTTATCCACGGGGATTTATCGGCAGTAGAGAATTTCAAGGCAGTGAGCATAAGGGTCTTGGGGATTTATCCGAGGGTATCTTTGGGATCTTCTGGGGAAGCAAGCGATCATCTGGGGTGAAGGGCTCTCCGGGAGGAAGTAGTCACGAGAACCTAGAGTTAGTGTTAGCAAAATGTTTAACCTGAAAGGTTGAGAGAGTAGAGTCCCTGAGTAAAGGTGCGGAGAAAAAGATCCTAATACCATCCAGTTTGCGATGTGGGCCGATAAGCCACACGACACTATTAGTAAAGTAGTTTTGCAAAGACTAGACTCGACTTCGACCAAGGAGATGGAAGGGGGTTTCCTACAGGCAATCGGCTCTGATACCAACTTGTGACGCCCCCAAAATCAAGCCCGTGTAAAGTAATCATACACGCAAGGTACACGATCGAGATCAGGGACTCACGGTAAGATATCACAACACAACTCTACAAATAAAATAATACAAGCTGTTTAATACAAGCCAGGGGCCACGAGGTCTCGAATACAACAGCTCGAGAGCACAAAGTTAGCGGAAGCAATAGTATCTGAGTACAGACACAAGGTACACATGATTTGCCTTAAGAATGTTAGCACAAAAACAACAACGATCAAAAAAGCAAGGCCTCCTGCCTGGGAACCTCCGAACTACTCCTGGTCGACGGGAACTCGACGTCGTAGTAGGCTCCTCCTGGAATCTCCATCTCCTGGGCTCCAACTTCTGATGGCAGAAACCGATCGGCTATATAAAACAAAGGGGGGGAATAAAGCAAGGGTGAGTATCTATCATACCCGCGAGTCTTACGTCCGCTACTAAGCATTTATGCATTTGTATCAAATGGAAAGGGGAGGCTATATATAGTGTACTGAATGGTAGAAAGTCGGAATAAGGATGAGAAGCTAGGCCTATCGAAGACTAGCATCTTCCGACGATTCTTGCAGCATGAGAAGAGAATAGCCAACAGTTCATATAAAGCATAAAGTAACAATGCAACAGAAGTTGCTGCAGCATTGTATATTAGTAAGTCGTAAGTATTAACAAGTATCAATGCCTCCGAGAATCCTTCCTCGACTTCCCTGCGAGGAACAAAACCCGGAACCAATCAGTTTAGTAGTAGTAGTTTGTAGTAGTAGAGTCTGGCTTCAGCATAAAGCGTCCTATTACCGTGGACACGACTATCCGAATAGATTTTCATCCCTGCAGGGGTTGCACTACTATTACCCTACATGCTCGGACTCCAGGTTGGCGTACACCATGTTAGGGAATGCCCCACCGAGGCTATCCGATACGCCGAAGTCCATCCTTCAAGTTCAACAGAGAGGCCATCCTCCGGTCTAAACCCTAAGCACAAAGGTACTTTGGACCCCTGCCCTTTGTACTCCTGCACGGTACGTGGCTGGCCGGTGAAGCAGACCCACCTCCCACTACCGGAGTAGGTGGTCCAAGCCCGGCAATCATCCCGAGGTAAAGCTGACATCTGAAGAGCCATCGAACGAGGCTACAACGCAGAGGACCCACACCATAAACCCACGTGGAGGTAGCGTGTAAAGGGCACGACCTTCCACTCATGTCATCCACCTAACCCATTAAGCATTTTATTATTTTCTGTCGGGACAACCATTATCGTTTCCCCTATCTGGGTGAGTCGCAGACAATGACAGCAGCCAGGTCCACCCCCATAACCAGAGTCGGTGGCCGCCTGCCCTGTCGTCCCACCAAATCGTGCGATTACCAACAAGGTGAACCGTTGATACATCTCAAACGTATCTACTTTTCCAAAAACGGTTGCTATTGTTTTTCCCTCATTCTTGCATGATTTGAACGAAACTAACCCGGACTGACGCTGTTTTCAGTAGAGCTGCCTCTATGGTTTTCTTATGTGCAAGAAAATGGATTTTTAGGTGTCTCAGAAAATTCCAAGAAAATTCATAGAAAATCCACACATCCGAAAGATCCCGGAGCCAGAAGTGGGGCCAAAGGGCAGCCAGGGGGGCCCCAGGCTCCCTGCTGGCGCGGCCCCACCCCTGGCCGCGCCGGGAGGCCGCCTGGGTGGGCCTCCCCCCTCTGGTGTCCTACCGAGGCTCCTATTTATTCCCGTGACGTGAAAACCCCAGATCAGAAGTAGTTTTCCCAGTTTCCATCGCGGAGCCGCCGCCACCCTCTGTTCTTCTTCGGGAGGGCTAATCTAGAGGCTATTTTGGCCTCCGATGAGGGGAGATCATCTCCATCGTCATCATCATCACCACTCCATCCTCCCTCCATGACTTCTCTTCCCATGTGTGAGTAATCCTTGTTGTAGGCAAAGGGGGTGGTAGGGATTGGATGAGTTAGATCATGTAATAGTTCGTTAGATTGTTGGGGGCATGTTGCCTATCATCTACTTTGGTGTTTATCATCTTTGCTACAACTTGTTGCTCTTAATGCTTGTCACTTTGGGCCCGAGTGCCATGTTTTCAGATCTAAACCACTTGTGTTTTCATGAGTATATTTATGTTCTTGATCCTATCTATGAGTTGTATGCACCTATTATGGTCCGGAACCGGCGATCCCAAAGGTGACACCTTGGGACACCAAAGGGGATGGGCTATAATTTGAGGATTTCATGTATCCATTGAGTTTACTGCTTTGTTCCGGTGCTCTTTGACAGGAGCACCTTAATCTCCATATGTTCCTTTTGGCCCCATTCGTAGCGGGATGGTAGGACAAAAGATGTTGTGCAAGTTCTTATTGCAAGCACGCACAACTAATTATGGGATACATGCCTAATGTTTGACATTTGCCTAGATGATCCTTGATTTTCTGTGTGCCTTGCTGCGTGTTAAAATCTATTACATGTTTACTCTCATCCAAGCAGCATCCAACCATCCACATCCCTAGCCTACAGTGTTTTAATTCTGTTGGTTACTAGTAGTTTACTTTTGCTATTTTACTTTCGTTGTCGCTACCATCACTATCATATAACAGTTTCTATTAATATTTTGTTGCAAGAAAGTATATTTCAGGTGCGGTTGAATTGATAACTCAACTGTTAAAGCTTATAAATATTCTCTGGCTCCCCTTGTGTCGAATCACTAAATTGGGTTATCTTACCCGTGAAGACTATCTCGATCCCCTACAATTGTGTCGCGTTTTCTCTTTGAAGAGCTCGACTTTCGTACAACAGGATACCTCACGGCCATCGGACAAGTACCAGGCCTGCCGTACACCGGTGCAATACTCCTGTCCTATCGGTCTGATACGATACCCTGCGCAGGTACCGTTGGGTCACCCGACTACTTACCTTTAAGGACACCAGTTGATTCCGGTGCCTACCATCAAGTGAAACCAGGAGGAATCACCCTCGATGGTACACTTGAAGAGGTCCGACCGATACATCAGCGGAATGAACTAAAGAGGAATATCCTCGTATCATCCCGGTGGTGCTACGCTACCAAGCCAGCGACGAGAGTGAAATTCGAGTCCATCCACTCGTAAGTTAAACTTGAAGCGACTCGGCAGAGTCTCACCGTTGTAGGTTCCCTTGGGCGTCTGCTCTGTACCGTACCCGTTACAGTTATAATAATTTATACCCGCGTTCACTCCACAGAGCGATCACGGCCAGTTGACTAACATGGCGCAGGGCTAACTGCTGAATATTGCATAATTATAATAGGCAGCATAGGATAAAGGAAGGTACATCAAGGGGCGACAATGACAGACTATGCAATGAATAGAAATGTAATGTAGCAGCAGCAATGCCTAATGCAAGAAATGTACGAAAAAGATAGGCGATATCTGGGGACGGAAAATGGCTCTACTTGTCTGGAAGCTCGGCAGTAGGGGTACGATCATCGATGAAGTAGTCGTACTCGGCAACGGTGCAGTCGGCGACATCAACGGGGTATATCGAAGAATAAAGGGGGGAGAAACAGTAAATACAATGCACACAATGCAAACATAGAAAAAAGACATGGCAATTGAATTGTACACGATGTTCTAACGCAGTGTTAAGTATTTCAGGCGGAGTGGGAATTTATCCGGGGATGACTCATCGGTACCGGTTGATTACCGGACAAATGATCCGGAGGGGGGAAGGTTCCATGTCTGTAGTGTTAGAGACACCGGACAGACATGTGGATAGTGTATCTATGCTCGTTGATCCATCCTGAACAACTTTCATATTCAGAACATTTTCATCCGAAAAATTTTACCGGCTCCCGTCGTTTGACAGACAGATGAACTGGAGGAGAAATGTTCCACGTTCGGTATCTTAGAGGGGTGCGATGGGTATACGGGTAGCGTATCTTTATTCATTGTATTTTTTTTATCAATTTTTATGTATAAAGTTTTTTCATCTGATTTACGGTTTAAAGATATTAATTTTCTAAGTTTAATTGATTTTCTAGCAATTTCTGGATTTATTTTATTATTTAACTAAACTTTATCCATAAGTCTATCCAGAATAGTAAACTGACAAGATGACCCACATGTCATAGATAGTTTATTAAAAATAACTAAATGAAGGATATTTGGGTGGGGGTCCCACATGTCATGCAAAGGTGGGTTTCCCTGAAAATTGGATAAGTTTGAGATTTTGTATAAAACATCAACTAGTTGTCTTCGGGAGGCTACGGTTTGGTGTTCTTCTCATCTGACGAGTTAGTGTCTTATATCAAGTCGAACAATTTACTGTGTTCATGAATCTGGTACGGAAGCCAAATTTATCAGGGTTCTTTTACTTAATTAAATCCTGGCCGGAAAAGTGATGCCCGACATTAATTCTCAGAATTGTTAAAAGATGCAAAGTTCGTCCGATGATTGTCGTTGATCCGTAGCTCAAATGGAGATGCATCCAACACTTGTTTTGCGCTATAACATATGTACAATCATGCCATGTCCTTCGATGGCATGACAGATACCTATAGCATGCACATGCACATCCACAGCGTCAAAGTGGCCATCGAGCCAACTCCATTTTACGGTTTATTATAAATCTGCATTTTGTAATTTCTGTAGTATTTAATCTGTGCATCGAATGAAATTGTTCCAATGGAGTAAATCGTAGTTGGTTAAGTGTACTATATGCTCAAATTACTTTTAGCTATTTTAGGACTCGATTTGTTGCTATTTTTTTGTTGTTTTGTAGAACACAAAAGAGGGTGCAGCAACAGTTTTAGCAGTAGCAGGTTAAACAGCAGACAGTTAACAACAGTACAGACGGAAGCAGATCCTCTAACTTACACAAGGAAAGTTAGAGAAGCTACACCTCTGTAACTTTCCTTCCTTCAAATTGTCTGATTAAGGTTAAAATCATTTAGATTAATATTTATAATACAAATTTATGCCATCCATTTAAAGTAATTATGTACAAACAAAATTATGGTGCAATCAAATTAATTTTAATTTTTTCGTGTCTACAGTGATTATCTACATAATATAATAGAGTATTTATGCTACAGTACGCTAACTTTCCTTCATTGTTTAGTGTAACTTTCCTTCTCTATGTCAGGGGATCTGGCTCCGTAACAAATATCCGCAGCAGCAGCCGCGCAGCTGCAGGCAGCAGAGCAGCAGCGGCCACGGGCGGGCAGGCGCGCTGGACACGGCCGGCCGCGGCGGCCGGAGCCAGCCGGCGACACAGCCAGCCCGTGCACACCAAACACACACCACGCACACATGCGCACACACACATACCACACTGCCCAGCACACCACACACGGCCCGGCCATGGCTGCAGCAGCCGTGAGCCACGACGGCCAGTACAGGCGAGGGCGGGGGCGACCGACAACGCGTAGACGACGGCGACAGACCGAGGTGCGGCGCATGGTGGGCCGACGCGGCGAGCTGCCAGCGCGGGCGCGCAGGGAGCTCCGCTCCCGTTCATGGTGGCCGGCGATGCGTCCCCTCATCTACGGCCACGGATTGTCAGTGGGGCGAGGGGAAATCGGCGCGGCTTAGAGCGAGGAGTCCGATGGCGAGCTTGTACGGGGCCGGAGTCGACCGGAGGCGACAAATCGTGAGGGTGGACACGGCGTTCGTGGCGGAAAACCGGCGACGATGGCGAGCGCATGGTGGTTACCGCCATGAGCTGGTCCCTGGGGATGACAAACTCGAGGGTGGCGGACCTCCTGGACAGATTTTCAAGCAGGGGGAGCTCGTTGGTCGCGGCGTCCACGATGTACATGGCGAGCGCGATCTCGGGCGCGTAGCGTAGAAGAAAACGGCACAAGGGGGATAAAGGAGAGGGATAGGGTTTTTCAACGCTGCTGGGGGCCTTCTTATCCATCACGTGGTTCGCCGGATGCACGACACGGCGACAGCAGCGGCAAGGGCGCCATGGATGGACGCCACGCACAACCACTGCCTCCTGTACAGAGGAAGAAGGAGAGGGGAGGTGGTTGGGCTGGGCTAGGTCGGCTTGGGGTTGGGCCAGTGGGAGGCTTTGCCCACGGAGTCATTTAGTGTTTTTGTTATTTTTGTTTTCTACCAATACCTAGTCTTCTGTTTTATTTAGTTTAGCACTCAAATGAATTTTTTTTAATGGTGAAACTTGTTGCTACATTAGGTTTGCACTGAACACTGATGCCACAAAAAGTGTGAGCATGTAATAAATTCATTTAGAATTTATTTTGAATATGCAATGAACAAATGGGCTATTTTGACTCTGTTTTGATTTGTTTAAAATATTTTATAGCTTAATAATTATCCATCACCATAGTACCTTGGTCTACTTTTTTTTTACATTTAACAAAATTGTTTGCCCAATTTTTATGCAATGTTTTATTTCCACTTGTTTCTGGAATTTTTATTTGGTTTGAATCTGAACAAGCTTTGAACAAGGTGCTCATCACAAGTTAATCAAGGTGACTTGGCATTAGCAGAAGGTGATTACTGTAGCGTGACACCCAGGGTGTTACAACTTGGGTGCTCTCCAATGAGAGTGTGGTAGATCACATGATTGCTACAAAGGAGGACAACGCTAAACTATGACTCTTCAATTTAAAAAGTTCATTATCACATGCAGATTTTGTGCTATTGGATTGTGTCTCTTTGGGCAGTGTGGTCCGCGTTACAAGACAATACATGAAAACATCTTCCAGCCTTATCTGACTTGGAAGCATCCGCAAACCTATCATATCAAAGACACGTGCAAGCACGGCAAGATAGCTCCCGCGGCTTCCTCCACTGACTAGAACCTTCATGATTAATGTTCATGGTCGTGGTTTGCCATGATCATATGGGAGTGTATTGAGGTTCTTCTTGGATCACTTTCAAGTTCATCACAGACCCAAACACACTAGAAACTCTATCGTGCAGAGGGGCGCAGTCGGTCGCGCTTGATCTCATGCTTCGGTAAGTTTTTATTTATGTGATAGCTCGTATTAGTTATGTGAAGCAGAATTTTGGAGGACGAAACACTTCATTATCTTCTAATTTACTAATCCTCCTAGGGGTAAAAACGCTAGGATTCAATTGGGTTGTAGATGGCGCTGGTGGGTTTGATTTTGACTGGGTCAAACACCTGAGGGCATCTCTCTGTTTTGTGGGACCAGCTGGCAGCGAGAGTACCTGCCGATGGCAGTTCGTGGGGGTGACATGTTTGTTGGTTGGAGGATTGCGTAGCGCGTGGCGGCTGCCGATGTACATGTGCTGCTTCCGCACGGGAGGTGTGGCGTCGCCGGCTTCTACACACAGGGAGCAGGGGGAGAAGCGGGGGGAGGAGGCACCAGTGGGGAAGAAGCGAGGGAAAGAGAGCCTGGTGGAGTTCCTTGCGCGCATCGAGAGGGCGGACCAGGAGCGGTATCTGTCGCGTAAACGCTCCCTCTGCATTAAGACGGGCCGTCGCGGGCACATCTGTGGGTTGGTCGCTGTCGGGCCGCTGCGGAGTGAGGTGATGCGTGGAGACCTGACGGTGAAGTAGGCAGTCCGGGGCGTAGGGGTTGGCTGGTGACGGTGCTGGACCGCCGCACCATCTATGGAGGAGAGAGGGCAGAGGGAGGCGTCGTTAAGGTGTGGCTTGCTGGAGCGGCTGGTGGTGTGGGTGCGCTCTATGCATCCGGCGGCGGCTCCGTTGGATCTCTACGTCGTCGTCTCATGTTCCTTCAAGATCCCCCCCCCCTTCCCTTTCGCCCTCTCTTTCTTCTCTCCGACCGCACCCCACTCTTACTCGACCACTTGAAAATTAGTACCAATTCCAGTTCGTTTATTACATAATGTTTGGTGTGGGATTTGTGGTTTGTTGTCGATTTGTGTTTTCTAGACTTCTACTGGTTGACGATGATGCAATCTTGATAGAGGCTCACAACAACGCGGCAGTGACCATTGATTGTGCAGCCACTCAATCGACCCAATATGCATAAGTTGCGGAGGCAGGCAAGCTCTCATCCTCAACACCATATATTCAGCATACACCGTCCCTTCCATCCATGACCGGTGTGGGAATCAGTTGCAATCAACAAGATAGATACTGGTATTGAGTTTGTTGTTGGAGCCAAGGAAGAGAAGGGAGAAGGTTAGGCTGCTGGTAAAGAGACACCAAGGGGTGGTGGCCATGATGATGCCACCGGTAGGGGAAGTCTGATCCATCCCTTTTCCTGGCAAACCTTGATGTCACCGCATTGAGAAGAAACTGTCCCCATGTTGCTGGTGTTGGAGATATACCCTAGAGGAAATCATGTTATGATGTTGTCTCCTTATGTATTCATGAGTTATTTGTATTGTCCTTGAACATCAGCACTGATATGTATCAATAAGTATGTGACTTGTTTGTGGGACTATATATTCTATGATGATTGTTCTAATGGTCCCTAGTTGATAAGGTTGTGCGGACACATATCCTTGACTAGTATATGATTCGGTTGATGACGAAGTTTCACAAGTCATGAGCATGGAGATGCTACCGATAGTATGAACTTAGTGATGGGATCACTGAGTTGGAAAGAGACCCACTTTGAGACGCAGCGAGATATTGTCATCTGTTAGTCTCAATACAATGTATATGCCATGTCCTAGACCTGAGGTCCTCGCATGTTCTCGCGATGAGAAATGACTCACTTAGGGACTATCAAACGCTACACCATAACTGGGTAGTTATAAAGGTAGCTTACGGGTGAGTCATGATGCATGCCGCGAGACATGGTTGATCAAGATGGGATTTGCCCCTCCACCATGGAGAGATGTTCTCTGGGCCCTCTCGAGTGATAAGATTCAGAAAGCATGGCCATGTGACATGGGTTAAGTGTTAACCTGGTTCAGGAATCTGTATCACTGTTTTGAAAAGAGAGGTCAAGCTATCATAAGGGTGACAAGTACTCGCCTTGAGCTTGACAACATATATCGTGAGGCAAAAGGAATGTTGCATATGACACTTTGTAATGGTTCGTCTTATGATTTTACGCATATATGGGAGTGGGCATGTTCTTCTAGGAACCGCTACCGACTATCGAACCAGATGTGATCGGGGTCGTGTCCATGTATACCTGAACCTATAGGGTCGCGCACTTAAGGGGAAAGGAGCCCATTCGGATGTGATCCGAATGGAATATGGATGGAGGGTCTGGATTGCCTCAAGGGTTGAGGCCATTCCCCGGGCGCCTATGTAAGGTCTAGGGCGAACCCCGAAGGGGTACAGGTCAGACCACAACCTAGCCTCCACTCCACCTCCAGGCCGAGCCGCTGGACCTAGCAGTCCGCTGCCCGACGCTCCTCCGTGTACGTGGGCATCCCTTGGAGGCGCTGCACCTGCGATGCTTGGACGAATTGTTCGCGGGATTGGATCGCGGGACTCCGTTCGTGGGATCGGTACGAGGGATCGGTTCGATGGATTCAAGGATCCACCGCCGACGCGCATCGCCAACTCTCCTTCCGTTGTCGTGACTGCGCGTCTAGTGGTAATCCCTCATCACGTAGTTCTTCTCCAGCGGCAAGATCTTGGTTGTGCGCGGTAGATATTTTAATTTAGCGCTAGTGTAGCATACCGCATGCTCCATCAGTGGTATCAGAGCCTCTTCTGCGTGGCGTTGAATTCATGATAGAATTTCATATAGTTAATTAGGCGATTTTTCGTAGACCTAATTTGACTAGTGCTAAAAGAGGTTTAGACGACGGTAGAACGTCTAACTTGGTTTTTGCAGGGAATGATTGTGGTCTGGTATAGCCCATTGTGTATGTTATTATTCAGGACCTGCATGTCATGGTTTTGACAACCGGCTGGAGCCATATGGTTGTCTCATTATTGTATTAATGACATGCGTGTCAACTTGTGGAGCCATGTAATGTAATTCACTTTCATAGATAATAGTTTGTAATAGCATAGTAACTTATGTAACACTTGGCGGTTGATACTACGGCGTGGAGATGGAGATCACCACGAGGACAACCGTACATGGAGATGGAGATCGCCATGGGAGGTTCGCGCACATGGAGATGGAGATCGCCATGGGCTATGATAAAGGGGCTATACCATATCACTTGTATGAACTGCCTGTGAAAGTTTATCCCTTTATGCATCCTTCTTTGACATGGTAGATGTTTTAAGTAGGATGATCCCTCAAAGAATGTCAAGCAAAATTTTCCTCCCCAATTGTTGCACATCACATGTCATGTATATTTAGTAGTAGGCCTATAAAATTAGGGTGCTGCTAGATCTCCTTGGCGTGATGGGTTTGTGTCGGACACTTACACGCATAGCATTTGGTTAACTTGTCGAGGCTATCAAAACAGTTTTGGGCCTCGAGGAATAAGTGTTCGTGTTTATGTGATGCGCATCAATAAACAGGAGTCGTATGGTTGACGCGATTAGCAAGGAGTTGCTTACCGGTAGATCAAGTCGGCTAGCAGTGATGCAAAAGCTCACTAGTCAGTTCGCTCCATCGGATCCTGAATCACTTAGTGTCAACTAGAGGGATGTTGAACTTAGTGGGAGTAATTTTATTAAAGCGTTTAATATGAATTGCTCTTCATGAATACATGTCTTAGTATTTTTGCATTTTATGTTGTAGATCAATGGCACCACCTGCTCCAGTTACCAATTTTTCATTGAAATCCATCCTTGATAAAGATAAACTGAATGGAACAAACTTTACCACCTGGTATAGAAATATGAGAATTGTTCTCAAGCATGATAAAAAGGAAAATGTTCTAGAGGAACCGGCTGATAATGCCATTGTTGCTGCTAATAAGGCCTATCAGAAACTCAAGGATGAGTCTACTGAGATCAGATGCCTCATGATGGCTTCTATGGAGCCCGAGCTGCAACAGCAGTTCGAAGACATTAGGGCTTTCGATATGATCGAGAGTCTTAAGGGCATGTTTCAGGTTCAGGCTAGGACCTAAAGGTTCAACGTCTGGCGATCCCTGATGGATTGCAAGTTGAAAGAGGGTGATCCACTGAGCCCGCATGTCATCAAAATGATGGGATACATGCAAGCTTTGGATCGTCTTGGGCATTCGTTGACTCCTGAGTCAGCTACAGATACAATTATGGGTTCTCTTCCGCCAAACTATAACTCGTTCATTACGAATTTCCATATGCATGGCATGGAAAAGAAGCCCACTGAATTGCATGGGATGCTTAAGATAGCAGAGAAGGACATTAAGAAGGGCACGCATCAAGTGTTGATGGTGCAGAACACGGCCAAGTTCAAGAAGTCATGGACCAAGAAGAAGGCTAACGCAAAGGGAAAGGACAAGGATGTGATCCCGACTCCATCCTCGGCACCTAAGCATGGACCTGGCACAGAGACCATTTGCTTCTATTGCAAGGAGAATGGTCACTGGAAAAGGAACTGCAACAAGTGGCTCGTCAGCAAGGGCAAGAGCAGTGGAAGTACGTCTTCTACAGCTACACTTGTTGTATATGTTATAGATATTTATCTTGCGGATATTTCTAATAGTTCTTGGGTATATGATACCAGATCGGTTGTTCACATTTGCAACTCGATGGAGGGACTAAAAGGAAGTAGAGATGTCGCAAGAGGAGAAGTTTACATTCGCGTCGGGAATGAAGCAAGAGTTGATGCATTAGCCGTCGGCACCATGCAACTTAATTTACCTTCTGGATTTTTAATGGAGCTTGATAATTTTTATTATGTTCCATCGTTAAGTCGAAACATTATTTCTGCCTCATATTTGATGAGACGAGGTTATGAATTCATTATTAAGGACAATGGTTGTTCTATATATTTCAATAAGATGTTTTATGGCTTGGCGCCCATTGTGAATGGGTTATTCATTTTGAATCTTGAAGGTGAATCTGTCTATAATATAAATGCCAAGAGTCTTAAACCTAATGATTTGAATACAACCTACTTTTGGCACTGTCGGCTTGGTCATATTAGTGAAAAGCGCATGAAGAATCTCCATGACGATGGACTTTTAAATTCGTTTGATTTTGAATCATTCGAGACATGTGAATCATGCCTACTCGCCAAGATGACTAAGACACCTTTTGCAAAGAGTTGCGAGAGGGCGTACGACTTGTTGGAACTCATACATACTGATGTGTGTGGACCAATGAGCACGACTGCTAGAGGTGGTTACCAGTACTTCTTGACTTTCACCGATGACTTGAGTGGATATTGATATATCTACTTGATGAGGCACAAGTCGGAAACCTTTAAAAAGTTCAAGGAGATCAAGAATGAAGTAGAGAATCAACTCGGCAAGACGATCAAACTTCTTCGATCAGATCGTCGAGGTGAATATCTGAGTCAAGAGTTTTATGATCATCTCAAGAGTCGTGGAATAGTTCCACAACTCACTCCTCCTGGAACGCCGCAAAGAAATGGTGTATCGGAACGGAGGAATCGCACCTTGTTGGACATGGTTCGATCGATGATGAGTCAGTCAGATCTACAGTTGACATTTTGGGGTTATGCTCTAGAAACTGCAGCTTTCACACTAAACAGAGTACCATCTAAATCCGTAGATAAGACACCATATGAGATATGGACTGGGAAGCGTCACAGTTTGTCTTTTATAAAGATTTGGGGTCGGTTGAACCATTTGTCAAGCGACTTCAGTCGGACAAGCTCGCACCCAAATCGGGTAAGTGCATATTTGTGGACCAAGGGAAACCTTAAGGTATTACTTCTACAACCGACAAGAGGGCAAAGTGTTTGTCGCTCGACACGGTACCTTCCTTTAGAAAGAGTTTCTCACTAGGAAGGCTAGTGGGAAGACGGTGCAACTCGAAGAGGTTCGAGATAAACCACTTGGGGAAGACACGGAAGTGATGCCATTATGGCAGAGCCAGTCAGTGAACCCGTGGTTGAAGTAGCACCCGCAGCACGAAGGTCAGAAAGGTTGCGCAATGCAAACAATGTATTGTTGTTGGACAACGATGAGCCTTTGACATATGCGGAAGCGATGGTGGATCCAGATTCCGAGTTATGGCTTGAGGCCATGAGATTTGAGTTAAAGTCCATGGATGGCAATCAAGTTTGGAACTTGGTTGATCTGCCAAATGGTGCAAGAACCATTGAGTGCAAATGGATCTTTAAGAAGAAAACTGATATGGATGGAAATGTTCAAATCCATAAAGCTTGACTTGTCGCGAAGGGGTTTTGACAAGTTCAAGGAATTGACTACAACGAGACCTTCTCGCCTGTAGCGATGCTTAAATCAGTTCGGATTATTCTAGCTATAGCTGCCTATTTCGATTATGAGATTTTGCAGATGGATGTCAAAACATCTTTCCTTCACGGAAATCTAGATGAGGACGTGTATATGATACAGCCCGAAGGTTTTGTCGATCCATAGAATGCTAGTAAGGTATGCAAACTTCCGAAATCCATTTATGGATTGAAGCAAGCATCTCGGAGTTGGAAAATTCGTTTTAAAGAGGTTGTCAAATCGTTTGGCTTCATCGAGAATGAAAAGGAACCTTGTGTGTTCAAGAAGTTTAGTGGGAGCGCAATCGTATTTCTAATCTTATATGTGAATGACATATTATTGATTGGGAATGACATTCCAATGCTGTAAGTTGTCAAGGACTCATTGAAAAATAGTTTCGCAATGAAGGACTTAGGAGAAGCAGCTTACATTTTTTGGAATCAAGATCTATAGAGATAGATCAAGGAGGCTTATTGGATTAAGCCAGAGTACTTATATTGACAAGGTGTTGAAAAAGTTCAACATGCATGAGGCTAAGAAAGGTTCTTGCCTGCGTCACATGGCATTCATCTAAGCAAGACTTAGGGACCATCAACTCCTGATGAGCAAAGACGCATGGATAAGATTCCATATGCTTCAGCCATCGAGTCTATCATGTATGCTATGGTATGTACTCGTCCAGATGTTTCCTGTGCTCTAAGTGCTACGAGCAGATACCAGGCTAATCTAGGCGAGAGCCACTGGACAGCAGTTAAGAGCATCCTAAAGTACCTGAGAAGGACTAAGGATATGTTCCTAGTTTATGGAGGTGAGGATGATCTCGTTGTAAAGGGTTACACCGATGCTAGTTTCCAAACCGAAAGCGATGACTTTCGTTCGCAATCTGGTTATGTGTTCATTCTGAACGGAGGTGCAGTGAGCTGGAAAAGTTCCAAGAAAGAGACGCTAGCTGATTCTACAAAAGAGGCCGAGTACCTTGCAGCTTCTAAAGCTTCAAAGGAAGGTGTTTGGATAAGGAATTTCATTACCCTACTTGGTGTGGTTCCAGACTCGGCAAACCCGTTGGAACTCTATTGTGATAATAGTGGTGCCATCGCACAGGCCAGGGAGCCAAGGCATCACCAAAAATCCAAGCACATAGAAAGGCGTTATCATCTCATACGACAATTCATAGATGATGGTAATATAAATGTATGCAAAGTACACACGGATGCAAACGTTGTTGATCCTTTGATGAAGCCTCTCCCGATGCTGAAGCATGAGGCACACGTAAGTGTCATGGGCCTTAGATGCCTAACTGATTGACTCTAGTGCAAGTGGGAGACTGTTGGAGATATACCCTAGAGGCAATCATGTTATGATCTTGTCTCCTTATTTATTCATGAGTTATTTGTATTGTCCTTGAACATCATCACTGATATGTATCAATAATTATGTGACTTGTTTGTGAGACTATATATTCTATGATGATTGCTCTAATGGTCCCTAGTTGATAAGGTTATGCGGACACATATCCTTGACCCACTTTGAGACCCAGCGAGATGCTACCGATAGTATGAACTTAGTGATGGGATCACTGAGTTGGACAGAGACCCACTTTGAGACCCAGCGAGATATTGTCATCTGCTAGTCTCAATACAATTTATATGCCATGTCCTAGACCTGAGGTCCTCGCATGTTCTCGGGATGAGGAATGACTCACTTAGGGACTATCAAACGCTACACTGTAACTGGGTAGTTATAAAGGTAGCTTAAGGGTGAGTCATGATACATGCCGCGAGACATGGTTGATCAAGATGGGATTTGCCCGTCCACCATGGAGAGATATTCTCTGGGCCCTCTCGAGTGATAAGATTCAGAAAGCATGGCCATGCGACATGGGTTAAGTGTTAACCCGGTTCCGGAATCTGTATCACGGTTTAGAAGAGAGGTCAAGCTATCACAAGGGTGACAATTACTCGCCTTCAGCTTGACAACATATATCGTGAGGCAAAAGGAATGTTGCATATGACACTTTCTAATGGTTCGTCTTATGATTTTACGCATATATGGGAGCCGGCACGTTCTGCTAGGAACCGCTACCGACTATCGAACCAGATGTGATACGGGTCGTGTCCATGTATACATGAACCTATAGGGTCGCGCGCTTAAGGGGAAAGGAGCCCATTCGGATGTGATCCGAATGGAATATGGATGGAGGGTCCGGATTGCCTCAAGGGTTGAGGCCATTCAACGGGCGCCTATATAAGGTCTAGGGCGAACCCCGAAGGGGTACAGGTCAGACCACAACCCTAGCCGCCACTCCACCTCCAGGACAAGCCGCTGGACCTATAAGTCCGCTGCACGGCGCTCCTCCTTGTACGTGTGCATACCTTGGAGGCGCCGCACTTGTGGTGCTTGGACGAATTGTTCGTGGTATTGGATCGCGGAACTCCGTTCGTGGGATCGGTACGATGGATGTAAGGCCCCCGATGCATTACTATCTCGAGTTAGTCGCTTTCGCGTCCCCCCTGAGATAGAAGCGCATAAGTGGCCACCGACGCACGATACTCGCACTCGTATCTCTATCAGATTCTCAACAACAGGTAAATGAAGCATGAACAACTAAGAAATAAATGTATATATAAGTCCAGGGCATACACTCGTCGCTGGTATTTATTACATCATCTAAGAGATCATAAGATCCAGCAGTACATCATAACATCATGCGGAAGACACACGACCAAGTACGGTCAAAATCCAAATGGCCTTAGAGAGGGCTGCACATAAACAAGTCCACCCACGGAACGTCGGAACCCAACTATATGCCTACTGGGCGAAGTCCTCCTCATCGTCCTCCTCTGGTGGCACCTCCACGAAGTAGCGTCCGGTGCTCGGGTCGAGGTAGTAATCAACTACAGCGGCCGATCAGGAAAAACAAAAAAGGGAAAAGACAAGCAAGAGGTGACAATATATCGATGCAGTATAACTAACTTCTCACGGTAAGGAAAAGTAGTGGTGGAGGTTGCAGCCGCGCTAGCATATATGAGTGGCTAACGATCTATTAGAGTAAGGGAAGATCCAAGAACTCGTTGATGATCGCATCAATAGGTCTCTATCCACCTACTTACGCAAAACATAACACAACCTTGTCCCCTCTTTGTCGCCCCGGACGAAGAAGAGCAATCAAGGCAACTCACACGTTAGCAACTTTTAAAGCATGATTAAGTTGATGTTATTCTATGAACAAGGAGTATCTCTCAAGTCGTCCATAACCGCGGACACGGCTTTTCGAAAAGATTTAACCCTGCAGGGGTGTACCAACTTCCCATCATAGGCTTCGCATGTACGCCCGGTTTCCACTTGGCTGGGTAAACGCCTGAAACTCCGGAACATCAGAGTCCCTCTAACTAACATCGCACAATTCTGGGTGGCCCCCGGTGAGTCGAAATCCAACTCAAAAGCCGGCCGCGCTCTCGAATCGGCCTCAACCGTATGACTCCAGGTTTGGATTGCTGGTTAATCTCAAATGAGACCAGTCCTCATCCGGTCAAGAGGGGCCAGCAAGGAACCATGTCCTTACTGGTCCGGGTTGGTTTGAAAACAGATGGGGTACCAACCAAGCACACACACGTTTTCAAATAGTAAATCAGCTTGGGCCACCACTAGAATTGTTTGAAGCTAGGTAGGTAAGACAAGGGGACCCCATAGAATCCCACACACGATTAGGCACGCTTGTCAAGAAACACAACACCTGGAACTCGGGACCTAGGTGACTCGAATGGAACAAAACACCTGGCAGGAATAGCCCGATCTCCCATCCTCCGTCAAATATAAAATTAACATCATATGATAAATATCAACCAATTTCTGATAATAGCATGATAAACCACCAAGCAGCAATGGGTATAAGCAGCAGGTTAAGGGCCTACACATACTAAGCAATGGTTAAGCAAGCATGCTACATCGCCAAACAAGGTTTTGCTAGGATGCGGGGCATGGTTGTTTGGGTTGATTGAGAGGCAGAAGTATAAGGTGGTAGGATCAAGAAATCGTTCTAGATACAGATAGGCAAGCGAGCTGAAAGCTATAAAGAATGATATATAAACCCCCTTGCATGCGTAATCAGTCGATGGAGCAGACGTAGCAGGGTCCTTGGGCTCGGTGTCGGAAATCTCCACGAAAGTCTCCTCGGCAGTCTCAGGTGCTAACGTAAGGTACCGGCAAGGAAAAGCACAGAAGTAAACATCGAGACCAAAATGCTCAAGCATGGATGGGATGATGAAGTTTTAAATTAGGCATGGTGTGACCCTATCTAGTCAAGTTTAAATGAAGGTGGTGACGACACGTCAACAACTCCACATGCAATTATTAATAATTGTATGGCTTTTGTCATAGCCTTAACTTTGGTGTAAGTAACATGGCAACATGACATGGCATGATCAACAATAGCAAGTTAACAATAAGAAATTGCATCGTGAAATTAATCTATCGATTCCGGAGAAGAAAAGGTGTCGATGAAAGTTGACACCGGATAAGTCTTTAAAGGAAGAAACGGAGACCAGCCACTCTCATATAACAATATGTTTGGGCTGTCCAAAGGATCAAGATCACAGATTGATGACATGGTGCATGATCCAAAGAAAAGAAAGGATTTGGGCAAGGTGGTGTATGTGAAAGGTTCACCCCACTTTGTATTTAGCAAAAATACAAATGGTCAGCACCCCTTAGTCAACACTCCAAAATCTCTGGCCCATCTCAATGGCATGGCCACCATGAGGAAAAACCATAGGATTTGATAAGCAAAAAAATTAAGGTGACATACATATGGGAAACCCCTATATCATTCATTTTTATGTTGCTCAAAACATAAAAATGTTGCCGCCACAATAATCCTTGGATTTTTCTACCCCATAAACATGTACAACATGTCAGTATTTTAATTGAGGTTCAAATACTACAAGGGTTTGAAAATAATTTGCTAAAAGAAAAGAAAACAGATAGAAGAAAACAAAGAAGAAGAGGGCTCGGCCTCTGGAACACTGGGCTATAACCAGCCAACCTGGCCCAGCTCGAGGCCTACCTTGCCAAATCAGCGTCCCACCGTGGCCTCTCTCCACTGGCAGGTGGGGCCTGGCTATCAGCCACCCAGCCAAAACAAAAAGAGGGCCTAAATCAACATGCCCAGGGTGGAATTCGAACACGAGACCTCTTGGTCAGGACACAACGCACCAACCAGTCGGGCTAGGAGAAGAAACACAACAGGCTAGGAAACTGACGGAACATAACACCTCCTTCGCCGGATATCTGAATTCAAAAACGCGACGTGCACTGACGAAACTGAACATGGCCACGGGCGGCGAAAGAGCAACTTCCGGCGACAACCGCGACGTCTGCGCTCTTCCGTGGACTCCTCGGAGAGGGCTGCGTGTACACGGGACATCTAGGAGCCCATTTCTCCATCAAGCTCGACTCGGTGCCCTCAAAGGCGGCAGCTTGGTTCGCCGGAAGACCACGGCGGAGGACCTTCTCTGCATCATTAGGGAGATCACGTCGGGGTCGCTGCTCGCGGGCAACACAGCCCTAGGGGCGCTCTGCTGCACTCCCCGTGCACTCCACACGCGCACGCACGCTACTTGAACGCCAGGGACACGCGCATGGCGTGCACGGTGGCGCGACTCGACAGAAACGTCTCCGGCGACGACAGGAACTACGACGCGACGCTAGAACGAACTACGGTGACTGCAGACGGAAACGAAGGGCACTATGCTCACCTAGGGGTGCTCGCGGGCAGCCTCGTCTGTGCCGTAGAGGAGGTAGACAAGCAGGCCGGCGTCAGGGAAGAAGGAGGACGCAGAAGGCGTCGACGCTCCAGGGATGATTCGCGGGCGCCGGCTCGAGCTACACGTCAGGGATGGGAGGTGAGGCATAGGGTAAAGGTGTGCGTGAGCGCACGACCAACAAGATGGGACAACGACGAAATCGAGTGCTCACCAGCGAGGAACAAGGAAGGGGGGCGTTGCGGCCCTGGCGGCGGAGGGAGAAGGAATTGCGAGGGGAAGGAACCCTAGGCGCTCGGGGCCTCATATCGGGGGCGCGGATGTCGATGGGACGGCCGGAGACGGCGGGATGGGACGGCTCCGGCAGCCTTGTCTCTGTTCCGGCATGGACTGTGCCGGCACGGAGCAGGTCGCCGTCAGGACGCCGTTAAGTCGTGACCGTCGATCGCATCCAACGGCCACGCGCGCGTCTGTACCGGTTGGGCGGGCCAGGCCACGGGACAGGCTAGCAGGCCACCCGAGTGGGTCTGGTTTCAGCTCTTTCTCTCCAGAAAAATAACAACCTAGCATTATCCCAAAAAAATAAATACTGGATGCCTTAATTATTTTTCTAGAGCAGAAACCAAGGACGAAAAACACATTAAAATATGCTTTGAAATCCTTGCAATATTCTCCAATTTATAAAATTGGTTTGGCCATTTTTGGAGCAACTAAAATGTGGGGTCATTTTTGAAATTCAACTCACTTTGAACTGTGGCCCACATTTTTGGAGGTGGAAAAAATGGTGCAAGTTTTTTGAAAAGCTTGGGAAGGGGAAAGAATTGACTATGCCAAGTTTGGGTGCCAAGGGAGCACACATGCAACATGGATAAATCTCCAAACCCCTCTCTTTAACCATGTTGTTTGAATTCAAAATCAATTGAAATGAACCCAAAACCTTGTGGCATTTTAAATCATCACATGGAATTACATCCTCTTGCATCATAACAAGTTTCAAATCCATTGATGAAAGCAAAAATACATCATGAAAACACAAGTTGCTCTTGGGCTGTTACAACTCTCCCCCACCAACGCAGGATCTCGTCCCGTGATGTGAGCCTGAAATAACTCTGGATACTCAGAATGGAGATGATCTTCACGCTCCCACGTTTCTTCCTTCTCTGAATGATGTGCCCACTGGACCTTCATGAACTTGACTGTCTTGTTGCGAGTCTTGCGCTCAGACGTCTCAAGAACACGGACTGGACGCTTTGAGTAGGAAAGGTTCACACTCAGCTGGATCTCGCCGAAGTCAACGCCCTGCTCTGGTTGTTTGAAGCACTGCTTTAGCTGGACACATGGAACACGTCATGCACCATGGACAGGCTCTCTGGAAGCTCAAGTCGAAAGGCGAGAGGTCCTCTAGTCTCAAGGATGCGGAAAGGTCCGACAAATCTTTGAGCGAGCTTTCCTTTGATGCCAAAGCGGTGAGTTCCCCTCAATGGAGACACTCTCAGGTACGCCCAATCACCAACCTCAAAAAGCTACACCACGGTGCCTCTTATCATAATAGGCCTTCTTCCTTGACTGTGCTGCCTTGAGGTGCTCTCGGACAATCTTGACCCTGTCTTCTGCCTCTTGGATCACATCTGGACCGAACAACTGCCTCTCACCTGTCTCGGACCAGTTCAGAGGTGTCCTGCACTTTCGGCCATACAAGACCTCAAAAGGTGATGCCTGCAGACTTGCGTGATAGTTGTTGTTGTACGAAAACTCAGCATACGGCAAGCACTCTTCCCATTTCATGCCAAAGGAGATAACACATGCTCGGAGCATGTCCTCGAGGATTTGGTTCACGCGCTCGACCTGCCCACCTGTCTGAGGGTGATAAGCGGTACTGAACAACACTGTCATACCAATCGCCTTTTGAAAGGCCTGCTAGAACTTAGAGGTGAAAAGGCTGCTCTATCAGAACTGATCTTCTTGGTAATGCCATGCAAAGATACAACTCTTGCGGTATACCAGTCCGCCAACTGAGCTCCTGAAATGGAGTCCTTCACTGGAAAGAAGTGGGCAACTTTGGAAAGATTGTCAATGACGACAAAGATGGCATTGTTCTTCTTCTGCGACACAGGAAAACCTGTGATGAAATCCATATCTATGTGATCCCATTTCCACTCCGGAATCTCAAGTGGCTGAAGCAACCCTGCAGGCTTCTGCTGTTGTGCGTTCACTCTCCTGCACACATCACACTGAGACACAAAACGGGTAACATCCCGCTTCATACGAATCCACCAAAAGCTTTGCTTGAGATCTTGATACATCTTTCTGCTGCTAGGGTGGATCGATAGCTTGGAATCATGGGCCTCCTTCATGACGACCTCTCTGAGATCTCCCTCCTTGCGAACAACAACTCTCTCCTCAAAGAACATGGTGCCGTCATTATGCACTGAAAAGCAACCGTACTTGGGAACTCAGGCGGCAATACCCTGTTTGATATTTTGTATCATTCAGCTGCCAGACTGAGCTTCATGGATCTTCTCGTGGATAGTGGGCTCTACCACAAGGTTGGCAAGGTAACCTGCTAAACTAGCTCGAGGTTGAGCCTGCGAAAGGACTCACACAAATCAGGGTGGATCTTCTGCACCTGGATATTATTGCAATCGCCCTTACGGCTCAGCGCATCAGCTATGACATTCGCCTTCCCAGGTGTGTATTGAATATCAACTGTGTACTCAGTAATGGTTTCAATCCATCTTCTTTGCCTCAAATTCACATTTGGCTGAGTGAACAAGTACTTCAGACTCTTTTGGTCGGTGAACACATCCACCTTCCTCCCTAAGAGGAGTTGTCGCCAAGTGATCAAGGCGTGCACAACTGCTGCAAGCTCCAAGTCGTGCGTGGGATAATTCCTCTCACTCGTCTTCAACTACCGTGAGGTATAAGCCACTATATTCCTGCCTTGCATCAAAACTCTGCCTAGACCTTGCAATGAGGCATCACAAAACACCTGAAAAGGTTGTGATTCATCTGGCGGTGTGAGAATTGGAGATGTGGTCAACTTCTCCTTCAACTCCTCGAAGGCTGACTGGCAAGCCGGTAACCAAGTGTATCGTTTGCCTTTGCACAACAATTCAGTCATTGGCTTTGCTATTTTGGAGAAATTCTGCACAAACTTCCTGCAATAGCTGGCGAGGCCGACAAAACTCCTTAGATGCTTCACATTCTTCGGCGGAGCCCACTCTTGAATAGTGCGGACTCGCTCTGGATCAACCACAATACCCTCAGCAGAAATGACATGGCCAAGAAAATTGACCTTGTCGAGCCAAAACTCACACTTGGAGAACTTGGCATAGTACCGGTGCTCTCTCAGCTTCTGCAGCACCAGGAAAATATGTTCCTCATGCTCAGCCTTTGACTTGGAATACACAAGAATGTCGTCGAGGTAGAGGATGAAAAACACATCGAGCCACTCTTGGAAAAATAGTTCATAGCTCTCATGAATGTTGGAGGGGCGTTTGATAAGCTAAAAGTCATGACTATGAACTCATATATCCCATAACGTGTGTTGAACGCGGTCTTGGGAATGTCCTCTTCACGAACACGGATTTGGTGATACCCCATCCTCAAGTCAAGCTTGGAAAACACCTTTGCCCCATTCAACTGTTCGAAGAGATCATTGATGCGGGGTAAAGGCTATTTGTTCTTGATGTTCTTCTTGTTGATGCCGCGATAGTCCTGGACCAAGCGGCTAGTCCCATATTTCTTCTGGACAAACAAAGCTGGTGCACCCCAAGGGGAAGTGCTCGCGCGGATAAAACCGCCTGCCTCCAACTCTGTCAACTGCTTCTTGAGCTCAATCAACTCCTTCGAACACATCTTGTACGGATGCCGAGAAATCAGCTGAGTACCAGGCTCTAGCTGAATAACGAACTCAATAGCTCGAACTGGGAGAATTCCTGGCAACTCCTTTGGAAAGACGTCCGGAAACTCACGGACGACTTTGACTTCTTCGAGCAAAGGTGCGACTCCTGCATTCAGGGCGTACAACTGTGCTGGTCCTGCCATTGAACCACAAGTGTACCAGACTTCTGCACCTGAATCATGTGTCAACTTGACGGATCTTGACGGGCAATCAATCTTTGCCTTGTACTGTACAAGCCAATCCATACCCAAAATGACATCGATGTCGGAACGAGGCAAGACAACCAGGGATGCTGAGAAGATAACACCCTGGATACAGATCTCCGCATCTGGAACAAAAAAGGACGAGCTGGACCTTGAACCAGGAGTGTGAACCGCAAGTGGTGATGGGAGCAACTCGGACTGATGGTCATTTGTTGAAGCAAAGGAATGAGATACGAACGAATGGGAAGTTCCGAAATCGAATAACACGGTTGCGGGAATAGAATTAACAAGTAACCTACCAATCAAGATCTCTGAAGAATGCTGAGAATATGTCATCATCACGTTGTTCACTCGAACTGCACGTGGTTGTGCCCTCACCGTCGCGGTGCTCGGAGTAGAGCGAGATGGGGGCGGTGGGAGCCGAGCAAAGCGCGGATCGGTGCACTTGGGAGAAGTGTGCCCCGGCTCTCCACACTTGTAGCAGATCACACCCGACCTGGGCTGGGGGGGCGGCCTGGGTGGCCTCGCGTGTGGGGGTGTAGAGCGAGAGGCCTGCTGAACTGGGAAGGGAGGGCGGGCAAAAGTGCAGACAAGTGCCCCCTCGGCTGGAACTGCTGCCTCTGTGGTGGCTCCTCTGTGACCCAAGTCTTTTCCTTCTTGTGGACCATCACTGCGGAGCTGTACTCTCTCTGGCGCTTTCTGTCTGCGTCCCACTCTGCTCTGGCTAACTCCTGGCGGATAGCTGAATCCACGAACTGTGAGAACAGCGTAGGGTTTCACTGTGTGAGCGCATACTTGATCTCTGTGCTGAGACCCCCACGGAACCTGGCAATCCGCTTGGCCTCTGTGGAGACCTCCTTAGGAGTGTACCTGGCGAGCCTGACGAAGGCCAAGTTGTACTCCTGGGCTGACCTCTCGTCATGTCACAGAGCCAAGAACTCCTCTCTCTTCCTGTCCATCAAGCCACTCGGAATATGCGCTGCTCCGAAGTCTGTGACGAAGTCCTCCCACGTGATCACAGCATCGCCTTTGTTGGCCTTGGTATCGTACCAGCTGGCTGCTGCACCCTTAAGCTGGAAGGAGGCGAAGGTGATGAAGTCGACTGGCCTGATGGTGTTTGTGTTGAAGTGCTTCTTGATCTCTGCTATCCAATCATCCGCTTCAAGCAGGTCTCGAGCCTCTGAGAACCTGGGGGGTTGATAGCAAGGAACTACTGCAAAGTAGTGTGCTGTGGTCGATCATTCCTCTGGGTAGTCTGGTTCTGGAGCATCTGTAAGATCGCAGTTGTGCCCTGAGCCACTGCAGCCACAGCCTCCCCAAGGATAGGGTTCTCCGGCGGCGGCATGTTCCCTCTCGGCATCCTGTATACAGGAACACTTATGAGAACATGGCAGGAATATCGATGAAACCAGAAGATAAAATAATATTGACAACAAAACTTCCTCACGAGGTATGAGGAAGCCGAAAGATGAATATCCACCAAGGTTAACCCGAAAATTCCGAACGCTAGGTGCTACTTGAATCCCCAAACCGAGATCATCGGAATCCAAGATAATAATCTGCTAGCGAGCACACAAAAATATATAAGAGTGGTTGAAGACCTGACGTTGAGACATCTGCCCTGAGCGGCCCGCCGAAGTTGTCTCCTATAGGGGGAGGAACCACATCCGGAGGTTGCCAACCATCCCTGTATAGGAGTTTCACATGAGGTACGCCGTAAGTGAGGTGGAGCTGTCAACCCCAAGTGGCGGCTCAGTGTTCTCAACGTACGGCAACCCTTCTCGTCGCTAGAAAAAAATTATAGAAGAATCGGAGGCTCATGTAAACAAGAACCTAGATTTGTTTTGAAAGGATAAGTTGCAGAGATAAAATAGCGTTTCACTTCCTCACAGAAAAAGGGGTGGGAGGGTGGGCTAAGAAGAAAAAGAAAGAGTTCCTACTCTCCAATTTTTCCTTAGTAACTACAAAATAGTTTCTAGACTCGACTTCGGCCAGAAAGGGTCCTACAGTCAGTCCTTCTCTGATACCAAGTTGTAAGGCCCCTGATGCGGTACTATCTCGAGTTAGTCGCTTTCACGTCCCCCCTGGGATAGAAGTGCATAAGTGTCCACCGACGCACGATACTCGCACTCGTATCGCTATCGGATTCTCGACAACAGGTAAAGGAAGCATGAACAACTAAGACATAAATATATATAAGTCCAGGGCATACACTCGCCGCTGGTATTTATTACATCATCTCAGAGATCATAAGATCCAACAGTACATCACAACATCATGCGGAAGACACACACGACCGAGTACGGTCAAAATCCAAATGGCCCTATAGAGGGCTGCACATAAAAAAGTCCACCCACGGAATGTCGGAAGCCAACTATAGGCCTACTGGGCGAAGTCCTCCTCATCGTCCTCCTCTGGTGGCACCTCCACAAAGTAGCGCCTGGTGCTCGGGTCAAGGTAGTAATCAACTGCAGCGGCCGATCAGGCAAAACATAAAAGGGAAAAGACAAGAAGAGGTGAGAATATACCAATGCAGTATAACTAACTTCTCAAGGTAAGGAAAAGTAGTGGTTGAGGTTGCAGCCGCGCTAGCATATATGAGTGGCTAACGATCTATTAGAGTAAGGGAAGATCCAAGAACTCGTTGATGATCGCATCAATACGTCTCTATCCACCTACTTACGCAAAACATAACACAACCTTGTCCCCTCTTTGTCACCCCGGACGAAGAAGACCAATCAAGGCAACTCACACGTTGGAAACTTTTAAAGCATGATTAGGTCGATTTTATTCTATGAACAAGGAGTAGGTCTCAAGTCGTCCATAACCTTGGACACAGCTTTTCGAAAAGATTTAAACCTGCAGGGGTGTACCAACTGCCTATCATAGGCTTCGCATGTACGCCCGGTTTCCACTAGGCTGGGTAAACGCCTGAAACTCCGGAACATCAGAGTCCCTCTAACTAACATCGCACAATTTCGGGTGGCCCCCGGTGAATCGACATCCAACTCAAAAGCCGGTCGCGCTCTCGAATCATCCTCTACCGTATGACTCCAGGTTTGGATTGCCGGTTAATCTCACACGAGACCGGGTCCTCAGCCGGTCAAGAGGGGCCAGCAAGGAACCATGTCCTTACTGGTCCGGGTTGGTTTGAAAACAGATGGGATACCAACCAAGTACACACACGTTTGCAAATAGTAAATCAGCTTGGGCCACCACTAGAACTGTTTGAAGCTAGGTAGGTAAGACAAGGGGACCCCATAGAATCCCACACACGATTAGGCACGCTCGTCAAGAAACACAATACCCGGAACTCGGGACCTAGGTGACGCGAATGGAAAAAAACACCTGGCGGGAACAACCCGGTCTCCCATCCTTCGTCAAATATAAAATTAACATCATATAATAAATATCAACCAATTTCTCATAATAGAATGATAAACCACCAAGCAGCAATGGGTATAAGCAGCAGGTTAAGGGCATACACATACTAAGCATTGGTTAAGCAAGCAAGGTACATAGCCAAACAAGGTTTTTCTAGGATGTGGGGCATGGATGTTTGGGTTGATTGAGAGGCAGAAGTATAAGGTGGTAGGATCAAGCAACCGTTTTAGATACATCTAGGCAAGCGAGCTGAAAGCTATAAAGAACGATATATAAACCCCCTTACCTGGGTAATCAGTCGACGGAGCAGACGTAGCAGGGTCCTCGGGCTCGGTGTCGGAAATCTCCACGAAAGTCTCCTCGGCAGTCTTAGGTGCTAACGTAAGGTACCGGCAAGGAAAAGCACACAAGTAAACATCGAGACCAAAATGCTCAAGCATGGATGGGATGATGAAGTTTTAAATTAGGCATGGTGTGACCCTATCTAGTCAAGTTTAAATGAAGGTGGTGGCGACACGTCAACAACTCCACATGCAATTATTAATAATTTTATGGCTTTGGTCATAGCTTAACTTTGGTGTAAGTAACATGGCAACATGACATGGCATGATCAACAATAGCGAGTTAACAATAAGAAATTGCATCGTGAAATTAATCTATCGATTTTGGAGACGAAAAGGTGTCGATGAAAGTTGACACCGGATATGTCTTTAAAGGAAGGAACAGAGACCAGCCACTCTCATATAACAATATGTTTGGGGCTGTCCAAAGGATCAAGATCACAGATTGATGACATGGTGCATGATCCAAAGAAAAGAAAGGATTTGGGAAAGGTGGTGTATGTGAAAGGTTCACCCCACTTTGTATTTAGCAAAAATACAAATGGTCAGCACCCCTTAGTCAACACTCCAAAATCTCTGCCCCATCTCGATGGCATGGCCACCATGAGGCAAAAGCATAGGATTCGATAAGCAAAAAAAATAAGGTGACATACATATGGGCAACCCCTATATCATTCATTTTTATGTTGCTCAAAACATAAAAATATTGCCACCACAATAATCCTTGGATTTTACTACCCCATAAACATGTACAGCATGTCAGCATTTGAATTGAGGTTCAAATACTACAAGGGTTTGAAAATAATTTGCTAAAAAAAAGAAAACAGACAGAAGAAAAAAAAGAAGAGGGGCTCGGCCTCTGGAACACTGGGCTATAACCAGCCAACCTGGCCCAGCCCTAGGCCTACCTGGCCAAACCAGCAGCCCACCGTGGCCTCTCTCCACTGGCAGGTGGGGCCTGGCTGTCAGCCACCCAGCCAAAACAAAAAGAGGGCCGAAATCAACATGCCCAGGGTGGAATTCGAACACGAGACCTATTGGTCAGGACACAACGCACCAACCAGTCGGTCTAGGAGAAGAAACATAACAGGCTAGGAAACTGATGGAACATAACACCTCCTTCGCCGGATATCTGAATTCAAAAACACGACGTGCACTCACGAAACTGAACATGGCCACGGGCGGCGACAGAGAAACTTCCGGCGACAACCGCGATGGTTGCGCTCTTCCGTGGACTCCTCGGAGAGGGCTGCGTGTACACGGGACATCTAGGAGCCCATTTCTCCATCAAGCTCGACTCGGTGCCCTCAAAGGCGGCAGCTTGGTTCGCCGGAAGACCACGGCGAAGGACCTTCTCTGCATCATCAGGGAGATCACGCCGGGGTCGCTAATCGCGGGCAACACAGCCCTGGGGCGCTCTGCTGCACTCCCCGCACACTGCACACACGCACGCATGCTACTTGAATGCCAGGGACACGCGCATGGCGTGCACGGCGGCGCGACTCGACAGAAACGTCTCCGGCGACGACAGGAACTACGACGCGACGCTAGAACGAACTACGGCGACTGCGGACAGGAACGAGGGATACTATGCTCACCTAGGGGTGCTCGCGGGCAGCCTCGTCCGTTCCGTAGAGGAGGGAGATAAACAGGCCGACGTCGGTGACGAGGGGGTGACCCCACGACTCCTGCGTATGAGGCTACCCGGTGCGTATGAAGACAGAAGGCCCGCTAGGAAGCCACGACAAGCCCACGACTGGCCCAACCAAGCACCGACGTAGGAGTCCGCGACTGATATGAAGGCATAAACTTGGCGTACAAGGCATGACTAGAACTAGGAAACTATCTTTGTAACCTAGTACGGACTCCCCGAGACCTGGCCTAGTATATAAAGGCTAGGAGGGGAGACGTCCAGATCAATCCAATACACATCTACTCATCTGGTCTTGCGAGAACTCGCCTTGGCCTCCACTGTAATCACCCCTTTACGCAATAATATCGAGCAGGAAGTGCTTCTCCTGTTAGTCGACGAGTATCGTCCAACCTGTGCCTTCTCTATGACTAACCGAGGGTCCCTGACCATGGGATTTGCTGGGGCTAATCCTCGTCAATTGGCGCCGACCGTGGGGACTACACAGGTTGGAATCACGATCTCGACGGTCCCGCCCCCAGCAAATCAAGACTCGAGGACTAGAACCAGATCTAGCCCACTCGAGAAGTTCAAGTTCACCGCAAGCATCTCCATCACCCTGACAAAATCACTTAGCCTGCAGCCGAATCAAGTCCAGCACCTCGACGACCATCAGATCCATCGCCGACGGAAAAGAACTCGACGACCCATAAGGCAAGCGCGAGGGCTCTACTCGGGGACACCACTCGAAGAGTCGCGGCGCGTAACAGAAGACTCGCCCACCAGTCGACGGCCCGCCGCCTCCCGGACTCCCGCCACACGCCAAGACAGCGACTCCGAAACCCAGACCAGAAAAAACTATGAACCAGATCGAAGGCCAGATGAATTCGCCAACTTCATCCGGAGCCAATCACTCAGCGACGGGATAGAACTTGACCCAAGATTCCACAGCCGAGCGGAAGACCACTCGCAGATCTTCCAAATCTCAAGGAGAAGAAGGCACGCCGGCTCCAGCAAACTCACAGCCAAAGAGCAACTGGAAGGACCTTGCGCGATCCACTGTTTCAAGGACAGTTGGGGACACCTCAGAACAAGCCACACCTTAGGAGATTGTTGCCTATTCACCGAACTCTCCAACAGCCTCAAGGAGGAAAGGCAGCGCGAAGCCAAGCGCACTCGAAGAAGCGCGCAGTCACCGGCACCAAGCACAGATAGGCAATACCCCACGTCCCATGGACAAATCTGCATGATCCAAGAAGGAAGACCCTCAAAAGCAAAGCAAGACGCCTACACCCTGCAGGCCGAAGCAGCTGAAGGCCTAAAGATAGAAGAAATCTACCAACTGCGTGGCGCCGAGACCAGCATTACCTTCTCTCAGAGTGATCATCCGCCCGCAGTCCCAAGGCCAGGGCACGCACCCCTGGTCCTCGAAGCCCAGATCGGAGGTTACGACATGGACAGAGTCTTCATGGATGGAGGCGGCAGTCTAAACATAATCTTCGTCAGCACGCTATGCAAGATGTTAATCCCACGATCAGTCTGGAAGAAGTCACGCACAACAATACACGGTGTAGTCCCGGGTGAAGCAGCCGCCTCCATCGAAACAATCGAGCTTGATGTAATATTCGGCAGCAAGCGCAACTTCGCAAAGCAAGTCCTCGAGTTCGAAGTGCTCGACTGGCAGTCGCGGTACCACGCCATACTCGGGCGACCAACGTTCGCACAATTCATGGCGGTACCGCACTATGCATATCTCAAGCTCAAGATGACGGGACCTGCAATCATCACGGTCAAGGGAAGCTTCACCAAATCGGACCAATACGACCCCGACTTCCCCAAAGTCTCCGAGACATTTGGAGCCCAACAACAGCTCAAATAAATAGCCATGGTGACAGACAAAAGCATATTTCCGCTGGCAAGCCGAAGCGAGACAAAAGAATTCGGCCGCGATTTCAGCATTGACAGCGACACAATCACACACCAAGTCCACCCAACAGACCCAGAGAAGACGGTTCGTGTATATTCTCACCTTAAAGAAGAGAAAGCAACCGCCCTCATAACCTTCCTTCGCGAAGAGTGGAAAATTTTCGCCTGGTGCCCAGCCGACATGTCCGGGATACCACGAGAATTTGCAGAACACGCGCTCCACATCAAGCCAAACACCAAACCAGTAAAGCAGGCACTGCGACGATTCTCAGAACCCAAACGCAGAGAAATCGGAGAAGAAGTCAACCGACTATTCAACGCACAGTTCATCCGAGAGACGAAGAAAGCAACCTGGATAGCAAACCCAGTCCTAGTCCCTAAAAAGGACACCGAGGTACTGAGGATGTGCGTCGACTATGGGCCTATCAACAAGCACTGCCCAAAAGACCACTCCCCCCTGCCAAGAATCGATCAAATAATCGACTCCACAGCAGGATGCGACCTCCTCTCCTTCCTCGATGCATAATCAGGATACAATCATATCAGGATGAAGGAAGAAGACGAAGAGCACACCTCGTTCATCACCCCCTATGGAGTATTCTGCTATCAAACAATGCCCTTTGGCCTAAAAAATGTAGGAGCCACGTACCAGCGGATGATGCAAGCATGCTTGAGAGACCAGATTGGCAGGAACGTCCAGGTCTATGTAGACAACATTGTCATCAAAATCTACAGCGCAAACACGCTACTCGACGACCTCCGCGAGACATTCGCGGCCCTCAACAAGTACAGAATCAAGCTCAACCCAAAAAAAGTGCGTGTTCGGCGCCCCAGCCAGAAAATTACTCGGGTACATGGTCTCTGCCCGAGGAATCGAAGCAAACCCCTAAAAATTTCAAGAAATCGCCAAGATGCAAAGGCCAACCAACATCAGAGGATTACAGCAGCTCACAGGAAAAGTCGCAGGATTGAGCCGTTTCATCAGCAGGTTAGGCGAAAGTACCTTACCGTTCTACAAACTGCTGAGAAAAGGAGAAAAATTCGAGTGGACCAAGGAAGCCAGCAACGCATTTGCAGACCTGAAGAAGACCTTCTTGACCCCACCAATCTTGGCGGTGCTTAAAGAAAGGGAAAAGTTGTACCTCTACATAGCAGCACGCAGCAGTGTCGTGAGCACAGTGCTCGTCGTCGAGCGCGCAGAAGAAGGAAAAATCCAGAGCATACAAAGACCAATCTACTGCCTCAGCACGCTACTCACAAAGCCACAGCAGCGGTACCCACACTACCAGAAGCTCCTGATCGCCATTATCATGACCTCCAGGAAAGTATCGCGCTACTTCGACGAACACTCCATCACAATCGTGAGCAGTGCACCACTCCCGGACATCCTCAACAATCCCGGAGCGACCGGTCGAGTCGCTGAGTGGAACATGGAGCTCAGCCCACGAGACCTGCAGTTCAAACACCCAACAGCAATGAAAGCCCAAGTACTCCCAGACTTCCTGGTTGAGTGGGCAGAAGTCCAAACACCAAGTCCCCGGACCTATCCAACTCATGGACGATGTACTTCGACGGATCCAAAAGACAGCAAGGAGCCGGAGCAGGCTTCGTACTAGTCTCCCCCAAAGGAACGAAGCTCAAATACATCCTCCGGATCAACTTCAGCAACGCCTCCAACAACGAAGCAGAATACGAGGCACTACTTCACGGCATGCGCATGGCAAAAACTTGCGGTGCCACCCGCCTCTCGATCTATGGCGACTCCAACCTCGTCGTCAATCAGGCGATGAGAGACTGCAACGCAGTCGCAGACAACATGACAGCCTACCAGAAGCTCTACAACACACTAGAAAGAGGATTCGACGGTTGTGAACTCAACTACATCCCCAGAGCAAATAACACAGAAGCCGACGAACTTGCGAACATCGGATCGACTCGAGGACCATTACCACCCGGCGTTTTCCTCGAGAGCATCAACCGGAGATCAATCAAAGAAAAGCCAACGAAAACCAAGGTAGTGGCAGAGGAAGATGACACAAAAGAACCAGCACAGGTGGCAGCAACGAACACAGCCGACGGCACAAGCAGCCAAGCAACCGAACCCGAACAGCCAGCAGCACTTGAAGGCCCAGCATGGGAAAAACCTTTCCTTCGATTCCTAATCAATGGCACCCTACCAAAAGATGTTGCAGAAGCCCGACGCATTAGTCGACGATCCAAAGCATTCACAGTAATCAACAGACAGCTCTATAAGCGCAGCATTTCTCAGGTCCTCCAAAGGTGTATAGACGAAGAAGACGGCAAATCCCTGCTACTCGAGATCCACGAAGGCACTTGCGTACACCACGCAAGCAGTCGAGCACTCGTGGCCAAGGATTTTTGAGCAGGTTTATATTGGCCGACCGCTATGAGAAACGCAGAAGATATTGTACGGCATTGCATTGCCTGTCAAAAGTTCGCCAGCAGGCCGCACGCCCCAGCATCGGAACTCAAAACCATGCCGTTGTCATGGCCATTTGCCACATGGGGACTCGACATGGTAGGCCCACTCAAAAAATCCTCAAAAGGAGGGCGAACTCACCTACTAGTCGCAGTCGACAAGATCACCAAATGGATCGAAGCAGTACCAATCACCAGCTCAACAGCCCTCACGGCAGTCAACTTCATAAAGTCAATCATCTTCAGATTCGGAGTGCCACATAACATCATCACAGACAATGGCACAAACTTCACAGCAGCAGAATTCCAAAACTTCTGCCAAGAGCTGGGCATCAAAATCAACTACGCATCAGTCGCACACCCGCAGTCCAACGGCCAAGTGGAGAAAGCAAACGGCCTAGTATGCGGAGGAATAAAGAAGCGACTTCTAGCACCACTAGAACAAGCTGTAGGAAACTGGGTAGAGGAACTTCCCGCAGTACTATGGAGCATGCGCACCACCCCAAAAAGCTCAACCTAGTATACACCCTTTTTTCAGGTATACGGTGCAGAAGCAGTACTGCCGCACGACTTAAAATTTGGAGCTCCCAGAATCTCAGGGTACGAAGAGGAAGAGGCAGAAGAAGCGCTGCAGAATGACAAAGACATAGCAGACGAAGCTCGGGACACAGCCATCACAGATCTGAAGGATACCAGTACAAACTGCGCACATATCAAAGCAGTTGCCTGCGGACCAGAACGTTCACCAAAGGAGACCTCGTGTTACGGCTGATACAAGAAAAAGTGCACAAGCTTGCCCCGCAATGGGAGGGTCCGTTCATCATCTTGGAAGTCATAGGAGGCGCATACAGGATAAGAACCCGAAGACCAACGACGACGTGGGAAATCCATGGAACGTAGTGAATCTACGCCTGTTCTACCCATAGTCTTCTAAGCATTGTCAGAGACATCGGCAGCAGCACCGATCGGCAACCCATGTAAAACTCGAAGAAATAAAATAATGCTGCCCAAACACCTTACTCAAAAGCACTCGGGGGGCTCGAGCATAAACTCTCCCCGAGAGACGTTGTCTTCGCTCAGGCAACTATACTTAAAAGCACTCAAGGGCTCGAGCATAAACTCCCCCCGAGAGACGCTGTCCTCTCTCAGGCGACTATACTTAAAAGCACTCGGGGGCTCGAGCATAAACTCCCCCCTAGAGATGCTATCCTCTCTCAGGCGACTATACTTAAAAGCACTCAGGGGCTCGAGCATAAACTCCCCCCGTGAGACTCTATCCTCGCTCAGGAGACTATACTTAAAAGCACTCGGGGGCTCGAGAATAAACTCCCCCCGAGAGACGCTATCCTCGCTCGGGCGACTATAATCAAAAGCACTCGGGGGGCTCGAGCATAAACTCCCCCCGAGAGACGCTATTCTCGCTCATGCGACTACAAAAACACTCTGGGGCTTCAAGCATAAAACTCCCCCCGAGAAACGCAAAGTTCATCTACAAACAGCAAGCATATCAAAAAACGCAAAGTCCTTTAGTCTTCACCTGATCGCAAGCGATCACCTAAAGACTCGGGGGATACTCCCATCGGGAGCGCTGACGCGCACCCGATCAAAACTTAGAATAAAAAGCAGCAAGACAGACCAGGCAGACAAAAATCACAGCCTACGCCTGATTCTACAAATCAAACGTAGCCTCGGGGGCTACTTCGATCGGGAGCGCTGCCGCGCACCCGATAGACAGTTCCCATTGCACAGGAGTCGAAGACGGTTTCATTACGAAGGAGTCGAAGTTCATTACACAGGAGTCAAAGACAGTTTCATTACACGGAACTCGAAGACAATTTCATTATAAAGGAGTCGAGGGCAATCTCATTACAAAGGAGCCGAGGACAACTTCATTACAAAGGAGTCAAAACACAGTTATCACTACATAAGGACTCGAGCAACTACAAGACGGGTATAATTATCCCAAGGAATTATGACTTCTACATGTACGCTCATGCTGAGATAATTGGCACTTTCGTACCACAACTTGACGAGCATCATCACAGACAAAGTAGCAACTCAGTCCGCGAAGAAGCAGGTCGTCGTCCTCCAGTTCTACAAGGTGCCTCGTGTAACAGCCCAGTTTTCACAAAATTAAAAATTTTGTTTTCAGTGTGAATTATTTGATTGTCTGATTTGTTTGCGGTGTTTGCATCCCCGATTTATCGATCGGCGATTATTTTTCCCTCTCTTATCTCGTATCGGACGGAGACCGACCTTTTCCACCCTGACACTCGACCTTTGCGACACCGGGTTTCGCCCGATCACCGTCGTGAAAACCACACGAGACCAGCCGCAACCAACGGAATGAAAACCCCGTTTAATAATTAAACGGGATATTTTTATAGCGCGCCGGAAAGTGTTTTCGGAACAGTTCTGGCGCGAGGTGAACGCCACCGGCTCGACACGCTGATCGCGCAGTTCGAAGTTTTACCCGAATCGGAGGTACTGCGGACCCCCGGCGGTCAAAAACGTCAGCACCGCGCGCGCGAGAGAAAAACCGGTGATGTTTTTGCAAACTGCCAGCCACCGGGGCTATATAAAGACCACCCCACCACTTAGGGTTTTCCCTAAGCACCTAGGCAGCCACCAGCCCCCAGATCTGAGATATTTTACCCCATTTTCGCACAATTTAGCCCCAAATTTTAGCAAACCCTAGCCCCTCTCGATCTGGACCGTCGGATCTGCGGATCCAACGGCCCAGATGCGCCCCTAGCCGCCTCTCTCTCTCCTCCCATCTCTCCACCGCAGCCCCAACCGTGGAGCACGCCACGGCCGCGCCGCCCGCGCTCCGGCGAGCAGGCCGGAGAGCCGCCGCGCGCCACCCGGTCGTCTCCTCCTCTCCCCTCTGCCGCGCTCCTCCTTCTCCTTTCCTCTCTCCCCTTCTTCCTCTCCTCATCTCCTCTCTCCATCCCGCAGGGAGCCGTGCAGCCAGCCGCCATTGACGCCCGCAGGGAGCTCGGCCCCGCGCCCAAGGCCGCCGCCAGCCGTCGTCCCACCAGGTCCGGTGGATCTCCGCCGCGCCTCCTCCTCCTGGCCTCCACAGGCCGCCCCGCTGCCCCTCGCCGCCGGTGGCCGGCGCGCCACCAGGACAGCCGCCGCCGCCCGCTCGTCCTGGAGAGGACGACCCGTCCCGTGCGCCTCCAACCGCCCCGTGGGCCCGCGGCCCAGCGAGGCCGGCCAGCCCAGCGCCCAGGCGGCCCACCTTGACAGCCAGGCCAGGCCGCCTCAAGCCCAGCAGGCCGCCAGCCCGGCAGGGCCAGATCCAGTCAGATGGGCCGCAGCCCAGAGGTCCATGTCCTTTTTTTTTCTTTTCCTAACCCCTGCGAATTTTTCCAAAGTCTGGAAAATTTTGCTGCTGATTGCTTTTTGTACTACGATTTCTCGTTGATCCGTAGTTCCGATGAACGTGCCCCCAAAACGAAAGTTGCTCAGAATTGCGTGTATTTTGATTCATCTTTTGTGAGCATTTGCATTTGAGCTCATCTTGATTGTGTAATTGTGTGCTGAACAGGGCATCAGGCCGTTAAACTGCTACTTTTTCCTGTTAAGTGTTGCTGTTATTATTTTGTTGCAATTTTGCATGATGATTGTAACAAATCCATGAGGCCTACTGCATTGATTCATTCTCCTATGTGTTAAGCATCATGTGTACTTCAATTCCATGCTTTAACTTGCCATGTTTGGGTGCTTTAGCTATATTAAATCTTGCTCCAAAGTAGTGACCATGATGTTATTGTGCTGTTGTTGCTGAAACTGTTATTTTGTTGCAACTTCGGTCGACGAGTGTGTCGCGACCGTTTATCGGAATTGAGTGATTCCAATTGCATATTGTTAAGCATCATGTCTACTTTCATCCCATCTATTGCATCTTCATGTTAGCATTCCTGGTCATATAGTTATTCTGCTCCAAAGTTGCTATGCTGCTGTTTTTGACAGCCACCTCTGTTTTTCTCTTAAGTCTGTTACTTTGGGATGCCATGTTTGCTTAATATCTTTTGATCTATGATGCCTTTTTGCATGATTATTTTTGCCATGCCTTCCATGTCATGTCTACTTTAATTGCAATTCATTTGTGAGCATGCTTGCATTGTTTAACTTGTTTATGCACTGCTCTGAAGTGTGCTTCGTGATGTTGGCAGATTGTGCCCGTAACTTGTTTTGCTTATATCTTTTTAACCGTAACTCCGTTTGGGGTGTTCTTTATATGTAACTTGATTAGTTTTCCGTGTACTTTGTGTTTATGCTATTGGTTTCTGTTGTTAACCAATCTAAAATGTGGTTTAGGACAGAACAGTACCAAATGTTTTAATCATCGTGCGGCACTTAGTGTTATGCCATGTTTAGGTTGTGCCTCACTTAAATTGACTAGCATAGATAGTTTACTTTGTGCTTCACCTCTTGACATGTTTTTGTGCTATGCCATGCTTGCTTGAGTTTCCATGTTAATAACCGTTGATTGATCACTTGTAGCTAAGCAACTTGAACCACCGTAAACGTGCGGTATTCGTCGTGTGTGACCGATACCCCACTTAAACTGTTAGTAACCGTTCTCGACGATAGATCCGTATCGCGTTGCCGTGTCGTGTGATTTCTTCTTGATCTTGTATTGCTCCGTAGTAATAGTGGTGCACCGTTGATTGCTTTCCAATGTTTATCGTCTTGTGTGCTTCGCGGGTACCTCTCGGAGACGATGCGAGCGTGCGATCGACTACACCTTCGGAACCCGACTTATCAACAGGCAAGGACTATACATTACTTATGATCCATTCTATTTCAACCAGCGGTTTGCATGCTAGTCTAGGATAGGTTCGATGTTTGATCCTACCACATGTTTACAACCTCTTTCAAACCGATACAGTCATGTCCCTTCCCAGCAAACCTTGTACTGCTATGTTACTATTGCTCGTTGCTCAGCCCCTGCTTAGTATGCATGCTTAGGATGCTATGATGTTACCCTGTTACTCCTTGGTTTGGGCTATCACATTATTATGTTGTTGTTGATGATATGATTATTATTAATGTTGACTATATTCGACGAAGGATGGAAGGTCTAGGCTATCCCGCCCCGACGCTTTGTTCCATTCGACTCACCTAGGATCCGAGTTCCGGGTATTGATTTTAAGACTGAGCGTGCCTAACCGTGTGTGGGATTTTATGGGGTCCCCTTTTCTTACCTATCTAGCTTCAAGCATTTCTAGTGGTGGCCCAAGCTGATTTCACCTTTTGAAACCGTGTGTGTGCTGGTCGTACGCCAGTAGTTTTCCAACCAACCCGGACCAGTGGGGACATGGTTTCCCTGTTGGTCCACCTTTGACCAGCGAGGGCCCGAGGCCTCACATGAGGCGTCTCGGTAACCCAAACCCTGTTGAGACGGAAGAGTCCGATCCGAGAGCGTGGCCAGCTTTTGGATTGGTTGTCGACTCCCCGGGGGCCACCCGGATATGTTCGTTGTTAGTTAGAGGGACCTGTCGTTTCGGATCTCTTGGAACCAAATCATAAAATGGTTGCCTGTGATGGGTAGCAACTGAGAGAGATGGGCGTGCGTGCGGAGCCTTGTAATGGGCAGTTGGTACACCCCTGCAGGGTTAAATATTTTCGAGTAGCCCTGTCCGCGGTTATGGACGACTTGAGACCTACTCCTTGTTCATAGACAACAACAACTGAGATAATCTTAATATAACTTGATCAATGTGTGTGTGCCTTGACTGCTTCTTCTTCGTCGGGATGCGAAGAGGAGGACAAGGATAGGATAGGTGTTATGTTTGCGTAGTAGGTGGATAGCAGACTTGTTGGAGGCGATTCCTCATCGAATGCTTGGCTTCTTATCTTACCCTCTAGATCGTTAGCCAATTCATAAATGCTACTGCGGAAGCAACCTCACCACTTATCCCTTCCTTACCGTAAACTACTAGTTGTCCTAGAATGACGAGTGATGAAGTCCTTGCTGGTTCAGATGACCACTACAGTTGGATGTTGAGTACCTCTGTACTCATGATACTACCCCCAAACTCTTTTCAGGGTTCTTGATCGACAACAGGTATGGTGACCGACGTTTCACGTGGAGACTTGACGACGACTAGTTAGGCGGATCCCGGCGGAGGGCCTGGACCCGTGTGGTTATGGGATCGATGCTTTTCTCTTTGCCAGTAGGCATTTGATTGTAGTCTGTACTCAGACCATATATCTTCCGCTGTTGTATTGTATTTAAGGCAGTTGTATGCCGATTGTATGAGATGTTGTATCCTTGTATCTGTAATGTTGTGATATCATGTTGGAAATCCGGGGCATATGGCTTTGTCATATGTCGGGGTGGGACCGATATGTGCTTCGTCCCCGGATCTGGGTGGAAACACCTAGATCTAGAACAGTACCGCATATCGGGCCTTACAACTTGGTATCAGAGCCTTACCGACCGTAGGATCCCTTCTCTGGCCAAAGTCGAGTCTAGACAAAAACTATTTTGTAGTTACTAAGTTAGTTATCGGAGAGTAGGAATCTTTTTACTCCTTACCCATGCTCTGGTCAGGACAAGTGTCGTAAGTGTTTTAATTCTTATCTTATCCCCTTCAAAACTCTAGGATCTCGAGAGTGTGGAGTATCGGAATAGTTACAATGCCTTGCTTGCAGCGTATTGTCTCGATTCCGAGCTCAGGTTGGGAACTCATGTAGTATCTTTAGTTATTCCAACTCTGGTTTACATCTTGGTCACCCATTGCCATCCATCCTTTTGCCCAGTGTTTTCACGACTTGCGTAGAAAAGCACTATCCCTTTGACCAGGTTTTGCTTCGTTCTTCCTCTTGACACTGACGGTTTCGTTTTTCCGACGATGTCGTCTCTCGGCGAAAAATTATCTCGACAGAAGTTCGACGTGGACATGGAGCAGAGTCCCTTGTTGGTGGTGTTGAAGATCGTCGACTCTTTCCTCTCCCCCGGATTGTCCTGGATCTCGGGACGAGATCCATTGTTGGTGGTGTTGTATTGTAACAGCCCAGTTTTCACAAAATTAAAATTTTTGTTTTCGGTGTGAATTATTTGATTGTCTGATTTGTTTGCGGTGTTTGCATCCCCGATTTATCGATCGGCGACTATTTTTCCCTCTCTTATCTCGTATCGGACGGAGATCGACCTTTTCCACCCTGACACTCGACCTTTGCGACACCGGGTTTCGCCCGATAACCGTCGTGAAAACCGCAAGAGACCAGCCGCAACCACCGGAACGAAAACCCCGTTTAATAATTAAACGGGATATTTTTATAGCGCGCCGGAAAGTGTTTCCGGAACGGTTCCGGCGCGAGGTGAACGCCACCGGCCCGACACGCTGATCGCGCAGTTCGAAGTTTTACCCGAATCGGAGGTACTGCGGACCCCCGGCGGTCAGAAACGTGAGCACCGCGCGCGCGAGAGAAAAACCGGTGATGTTTTTGCAAACTGCCAGCCACCGGGGCTATATAAAGACCACCCCACCACTTAGTGTTTTCCCTAAGCACCTAGGCATCCACCAGCCCCCAGATCTGAGATATTTTACCCCATTTTCGCACAATTTAGCCCCAAATTTTAGCAAACCCTAGCCCCTCTTGATCTGGACCGTCGGATCTGCGGATCCAACGGCCCAGATGCGCCCCTAGCCACCTCTCTCTCTCCTCCCATCTCTCCACCGCAGCCCCAACCGTGATGCACGCCACGGCCGCGCCGCCCGCGCTCCGGCGAGCAGGCCAGCGAGCCGCCGCGCGCCTCCCAATCGTCTCCTCCTCTCCCCTTTGTCGCGCTCCTCCTTCTCCTTTCCTCTCTCCCCTTCTTCCTCTCCTCATCTCCTCTCTCCATCCCGCAGGGAGCCGTGCAGCCAGCCGCCATTGACGCCCGCAGGGAGCTCGGCCCCGCGCCCAAGGCCGCCGCCAGCCGTCGTCCCACCAGGTCCGGTGGATCTCCGCCGCGCCTCCTCCTCCTGGCCTCCACAGGCCGCCCCGCTGCCCCTCATCGCCGGTGGCCGGCGCGCCACCGGGACAGCCGCCGCCGCCCGCTCGTCCTGGAGAGGACGACCCGTCCCGTGCGCCTCCAACCGCCCCGTGGGCCCGCGGCCCAGCGAGGCCGGCCAGCCCAGCGCCCAGGCGGCCCACCTTGACAGCCAGGCCAGGACGCCTCAAGCCCAGCAGGCCGCCAGCCCGGCAGGGCCAGATCCAGTCAGATGGGCCGCAGCCCAGAGGTCCATGTCCTTTTTTTTCTTTTCCTAACCCCTGCGAATTTTTCCAAAGTCTGGAAAATTTTGCTGCTGATTGCTTTTTGTACTGCGATTTCTCGTTGATCCGTAGCTCCGATGAACGTGCCCCCAAAACGAAAGTTGCTCATAATTGCGTGTATTTTGATTCATCTTTTGTGAGCATTTGCATTTGAGCTCATCTTGATTGTGTAATTGTATGCTGAACAGGGCATCAGGCCGTTAAAATGCTACTTTTTCCTGTGAAGTGTTGTTGTTATTATTTTGTTGCAACTTTGCATGATGATTGTAACAAATCCATGAGGCCTATTGCATTGATTCGTTATCCTATGTGTTAAGCATCATGTGTACTTCAATTCCATGCTTTAAATTGCCATGTTTGGGTGCTTTAGCTATATTAAATCTTGCTCCAAAGTAGTGACCATGATGTTATTGTGCTGCTGTTGCTGAAACTGTTATTTTGTTGCAACTTCGGTCGACGAGTATGTCGCGACCGTTTATCGAAATTGAGTGATTCCAATTGCATATTGTTAAGCATCATGTCTACTTTCATCCCATGTATTTCATCTTCATGTTAGCATTCCTGGTCATATAGTTATTCTGCTCCAAAGTTGCTATGCTGCTGTTTTTGACAGCCACCTCTGTTTTTCTCTAAGTCTATTACTTTGCGATGCCATGTTTGCTTAATATCTTTTGATCTATGATGCCTTTTTGCATGATTATTTTTGCCATGCCTTCCATGTCATGTATACTTTAATTTCAATTCATTTGTGAGCATGCTTGCATTGTTTAACCTGTTTATGCATTGCTCTGAAGTGTGCTTCGTGATATTGGCAGATTGTGCCCGTAACTTGTTTTGCTTATATCTTTTTAACCGTAACTCCGTTTGGGGTGTTCTTTATATGTAACTTGATTAGTTTTTCGTGTACTTTGTGTTTATGCTATTGGTTGCTGTTGTTAACCAATCTAAAATGTGGTTTAGGACAGAACGGTACCAAATGTTTTAATCATCGTGCGGCACTTAGTGTTATGCCATGTTTAGGTTGTGCCTCACTTAAATTGACTAGCATAGATAGTTTACTTTGTGCTTCACCTCTTGACATGTTTGTGTGCTATGCCATGCTTGCTTGAGTTGCCATGTTAATAACCGTTGATTGATCACTTGTAGCTAAGCAACTTGAACCACCGTAAACGTGCGGTATTCGTCGTGTGTGACCGATACCCCACTTAAACTGTTAGTAACCGTTCTCGACGATAGATCCGTATCGCGTTGCCGTGTCGTTTGATGTCTTATTGATCTTCTATTGCTCCGTAGTAATAGTGGTGCACCGTTGATTGCTTTCCAGTGTTTATCGTCTTGTGTGCTTCGCGGGTACCTCTCGGAGACGATGCGAGCGTGCGATCGACTACACCTTCGGAACCCGACTTATCAACAGGCAAGGACTATACATTAATTATGATCCATTCTATTTCAACCAGCGGTTTGCATGTTAGTCTAGGATAGGTTCGATGTTTGATCCTACCACATGTTTACAACCTCTTTCAAACCGATACAGCCATGTCCCTTCCCAGCAAACCTTGTACTGCTATGTTACTATTGCTCGTTGCTCAGCCCCTGCTTAGTATGCATGCTTAGGATGATACGATGTTACCCTGTTACTCCTTGGTTTGGTCTATCACATTATTATGTTGTTGTTGATGATATGATTATTATTAATGTTGACTATATTCGACGAAGGATGGAAGGTCTAGGCTATCCCGCCCCGACACTTTGTTCCATTCGAGTCACCTAGGATCCGAGTTCTGGGTATTGGTTTTAAGACTGAGCGTGCCTAACCGCGTGTGGGATTTTATGGGGTCCCCTTTTCTTACCTATCTAGCTTCAAGCATTTCTAGTGGTGGCCCAAGCTGATTTCACCTTTTGAAACCGTGTGTGTTGGTCGTACGCCAGTAGTTTTCCAACCAACCCGGACCAGTGGGGACATGGTTTCCCTGTTGGTCCACCTCTGACCGGCGAGGGCCCGAGGCCTCACATGAGGCGTCTCGGTAACCCAAACCCTGTTGAGACGGAAAAGTCCGATCCGAGAGCGTGGCCAGCTTTTGGATTGGTTGTCGACTCCCCGGGGGCCACCCGGATATGTTCGTTGTTAGTTAGAGGGACCTGTCGTTTCGGATCTCTTGGAACCAAATCATAAAATGGTTGCCTGTGATGGGTAGTAACTGAGAGAGATGGACGTGTGTGCGGAGCCTTGTAATGGGCAGTTGGTACACCCCTGCAGGGTTAAATCTATTCGAGAAGCCGTGTCCGCGGTTATGGACGACTTGAGACCTAATCCTTGTTCATAGACAACAACAACTGAGATAATCTTAATATAACTTGATCAATGTGTGTGTGCCTTGACTGCTTCTTCTTCGTCGGGATGCGAAGAGGAGGACAAGGATAGGATAGGTGTTATGTTTGCGTAGTAGGTGGATAGCAGACTTGTTGGAGGCGATTCCTCATCGAATGCTTGGCTTCTTATCTTACTCTCTAGATCGTTAGCCACTTCATAAATGTTAGTGCGGCAGCAACCTCGCCGCTTATCCCTTCCTTACCGTAAACTACTAGTTGTCCTAGAATGACGAGTGATGAAGTCCTTGCTGGGTCAGATGACCACTACAGTTGGATGCTGAGTACCTCTGTACTCATGATACTACCCCCAAACTCTTTTCAGGGTTCTTGATCGACAACAGGTATGGTGACCGACGTTTCACGTGGAGACTTGACGACGACTAGTTAGGCGGATCCCGACGGAGGGCCTGGACCCGTGTGGTTATGGGATCGATGCTTTTCTCTTTGCCAGTAGGCATTTGATTGTAGTCTGTACTCAGACCATATATCTTCCGTTGTTGTATTGTATTTAAGGAAGTTGTATGCCGATTGTATGAGATGTTGTATCCTTGTATCTGTAATGTTGTGATATCATGTTGGAAATCCGGGGCATATGGCTTTGTCATATGTCGCGGTGGGACTGATATGTGCTTCGTCCCCGGATCTGGGTGGAAACACCTAGATCTGGAACAGTACCGCATATCGGGCCTTACACCTCGCCTACTGATGCAGACGCTTGACGACTGGCTTGACGTCCAGATCATCCTTAGAACTAGAAGAGCAAACACCATCGGCCGAGGAATCAGCCAAAGACGAAGACACCGGAGAAGCAGACGAACCACCACCCGAGCCATCGGAATCACCACTGCTTGTTTCCTCCCAGTATGGATCCAGACGATTGCCACCGGCATCAAATGCACGGATAATAACAGTATCTTCGCCATCAAAACGACAACAAAGGCTATCTCCGACGCGCAGATTCAACCGACGAGAAAACGCCCTCCAACCAGACCCAAGGAAAATCAAGGATGAATTATCAACTTCCAGCTCCACCCAAGAAGAAGAGCGAGAGCATCCGTGAAGATGGAGCCAGAAATCCCTCAAGTTACGCTCGGAAGCAATGGAGGCAAAAAAGAATGGAAGAGGAGTCCGGGCAGCGTTCCGTCTAAGAACACGCAAAATAAAATCATAGCGCCAAAAACCCTCTTCCATGGAGGAAGAAGAAGGCACACACGCAACACCACGGCCTCCACCACGCGAAGAACGAGGTGTACGGCCACCGCGGCCACGGCGGCCACGACCTCGTCCATTCCCACCACCACCGCGCTTGGGAGCCATCAAAAGAAGAGGCAGAAGAGAACGATGAATGGATGCCAAAGACAGGAGGTATTTATAGCGCAATGCAAGGGCAAACCGGGAAAAACACGCAGAAGCCCAGGCGGCGCCATCATTACATCATAGACTAAACAGGCCGGGCGTTACGAATTCCAAGACAAGATGCATTCACATGGTCAGCACTATTTAAAGTACATGTCAAATCTCGCCTATTTCCCATACAAGCCTTGGAAATCCAACAGACACCAGGCAGCATGACGTCCAAACCTTCATTATGACGGGCCAGAAGAAACGACGGAACAAAGAAGCAAACATCATCACAGGTCACCAAAATCCTGGCAATACATATCAGCATGACATCTCAAAGAGGGACGGATCAAGATAAAAACAATTGGAAATACTGAAATATTCCAAAAGCTACCTATTTCTTGGTGTCCAAATTTTCTGATTTTTAAAAGAAAAATCTCTTACTCCCATCGGGAGTACCTTTATTCGAGTCCGGGTGCTCCCACACCTAGAAGACAAAGATGTGCTCGAGTGATCACTCGCACCAGCAGAAAGAACATACTCTCAGAGTTCGGGTGCTCCCTCACCCTGAAGACAGTAAAGCATTCGAGTGACCACTCGCAAAAGACTCAACAAGTACTGGACAGTATAATCTACTCGCACACTCGACAAAATTCCGACTGGGTGCTTTCTTATTTTCCTCGCCTGAGTCCATTACAAACTCCGCGAGTGACTGCTAAACAACTCACTTGATTGTTTATTCCAAGTGGGTGCATCGCTAACCAGGCTCCGTGCCTCTACAAAAATAATTATGCCTGGGCTATGACACACTGTACATAGATGACACGCAAGCTTAGCGTGTAGGTAAGACCGCGCTGCGCAGAACGGCTGGGACGGGACTTGCCGCAGAGCAATTTCACTCCCGGCCTTTTCCATGCGCTAGCATGATAGAAAGATTCGAGAGGACGCGCTCAGGCTATTTGCTTAGACTGGCAGCAATTAATCCTATAAGACCTGCAGCGGCATGACTTTGCTTGACACCGGTCGTTCCAAGTTCATGTCGAGAGACGTGAGCTTGATTGGGCTACTGCGGTATTTGCCACTAGCGCAATTCACCAAGGCTCGACCAGTCGACTCCTTGGGCCCTTTCAGCTTAGCAATCCCTCGAAACAGATATTGTCATGGCTCAAAACTGCCAGCGACCCGCGGCGATGTCGTGCCTACAGACAATAAAGCGTTGACGAATCCGAGTCCCTGCGCGACTCTTCGAGTCCCTAGGCACTCGGGGGCTACTGACGAGGGGGTGACCCCACGACTCTTGCGTATGAGGCTACCCGGTGCGTATGAAGACAGAAGGCCCGCTAGGAAGCCACGACAGGCCCACGACTGGCCCGACCAAGCACCGACGTAGGAGTCCGCGGCTAATATGAAGGCATAAACTTGGCGTACAAGGCAAGACTATAACTAGGAAACTATCTTTGTAACCTAGTAAGAACTCCCCGAGACCTAGCCTAGTATATAAAGGCTAGGAGGGGAGACGTTCAGATCAATCCAATACACATCTACTCATCTGGTCTTGCGAGAACTCACCTTGGCCTCCACTGTAATCACCCCTTTACGCAATAATATCGAGCAGGAAGTGCTTCTCCTGTTAGCCGACGAGTATCGTCCAACCTGTGCCTTCTCTATGACTAACCCAGGGTCCCTGACCATGGGATTTGCCGGGGCTGATCCCCGTCAGTCGGGGAAGAAGGAGGACGCGGCAGGCGTCAACGTTCCGGGGATGATTCGCGGGCGCCGGCTCGAGCTGCACGTCAGGGATGGGAGGTGAGGCACAGGGGAAAGGTGTGCGTGAGCACACGACCAACAAGATGGGACGGCGACGACGAAATCGGGTGCTCACCGGCGAGGAACAGGGAAGGGGGCGTTGCGGCCCTTGCAGTGGAGGGAGAAGGAATTGCGAGGGGAAGGAACCCTAGGCGCTCAGGGCCTCTTATAGGGGGCGCGAACGTCGAAGGGACGGCTGGATGGGACGGCTCCGGCAGCCTTGTCTCTGTTCCGGCGTGGACTGTGCCGGCACGGAGCAGGTCGCCGTCAGGACGCCGTTAATTCATGACCGTCGATCGCATCCAACGGCCATTCGCGCGTCCGTACCGGTTGGGCGGGCCAGGCCACGGGACAGGCTAGCAGGCCACCCGAGTGGGCCTGGTTTCAGCTATTTCTCTCTAGAAAAATAACAACCCAGCATTTTCCCAAAAAAAGAAATACTGGCTGCCTTAATTATTTTTCCAGAGCAGCAACCAAGGAGGAAAACACATAAAAATATGCTTTGGAATCCTTGCAATATTCTCCAATTTATAAAATTGGTTTGGCCATTTTTGGAGCAACTAAAATGTGGGGCCATTTTTTAAATTCAACTCACTCTTAACTATGGCCCACATTTTTGGTGGTGGAAAAAATGGTGCAAGGTTTTTGAAAAGCTTGGGAAGGGGAAAGAATTGGCTATGCCAAGTTTGGGTGCAAAGGGAGCACACATGCAACATGGATAAATCTCCAAACTCCTCTCTTTAACCATGTTGTTTGAATTCAAAAGCAATTGAAATGAACCCAAAACCTTGTGGCATTTTAAATCATCACATGGAATTACATCCTCTTGCATCATAACAAGTTTTAAAGCCATTGATGAAAGCAAAAATACATCATGAAAACACAAGTTGCTCTTGGGCTGTTACAAGGGATCGGTTCGAGGGATTCGAGGAGCCGCCGCCGTCGCGCATCGCCAACTCTCCTTCCGCTGTCGTGAATGCGCGTCTAGTGGTAATCCCTCATCACTTAGTTCTTCTCCAGCAACAAGATCTTGGTTGTGCGCGATAGAAATTTTAATTTAACGCTAGTGTAGCGTACCGGGTGTCTCATCAGCTAGCCACTGCCCATCTCATAAACGCGTTGCACAAAACTCTCCCTAAAAAAATTCGAAGCTTGTGCTACACAAAGACGCCACACTACAGATATAGTGAAGTTGTGATGTGCCGTTGCTTTTAGTCACTCACAGGCTGTTCGATTAAATTCTCCTTAGGAATTAACAGTTTAGTTCTCCTGCTAATGTTTATATGTTTCGTTATTGGTTATACTTTGGTTTCATCTCCATAAAATTGACGGAATGGTTACGAAACTTCAATACAACATCTTTCCATTCGTTTTTTAAAATGCTTTGAATTTTTGTATTTTATTTGTTCATTCAATTCTTTGGGCAATACTTTAGGGGATTTACATTGCCGATAGTTTATGACCTTAAGAATGTTTCTTAAACATGGACTACTCCTGTTCTATCTAGGTCATGCTTTATTCTTTATTCAGGAGTTTGTTGCACCGCTGCTACTGTTGGTATGACTGTTTTCTTAACAGACATGGAGTGGCCTAGAAAACTTCATATTGCCCGTTTTTTATGTCATATGGAACTATATAAGCTTAGCATGAAGCAGGTCCAAGTGCAACCAAAGTTTAAATTTACATGTATGTTTTGCCTCTTTACCATTTTTAGGTATACAACCCACAAGAAATGCAAACAGAATATGTCAACATTTAGGCATGGAACATGAAACAAACTATGAGATTTTCAGTGATGGCTCCATTTACTTACTTCACACATAAATGCGTTTGACATGGTGCCTTTTCCTTTTAATTTGTTTCCAAATTTACGTGGAGAATGTTATTTTCTTACTAGCTTATAATCTATTAGAGGTTAGTGTTCCTAGCTTTCGTCTCTGAGAAAGCATTTGCATCTGGATGATTTTAGCCAGTTAATTTTGTGATGGACTTATAAATAGCCGAATTGCAAGGTTTTGTTGTTGAGGAAAAAAAATGCAATGGATCACGTTTTTAGGTCTTTTTTACATAATATAAGTTAATCTGAAGACGAATGTTCAGAAGTAGAAAAAGAAGATAATGTTGTTTTAAAAGATAAAAACTACGCTAACTGAACAGTAATTTTTATAGGCCTACAATTTCCTATCATATATATGTAGTTTTGGTAAATTTTAGAGGCCTACAATAACATTACGTTCTCATGTCTATGATTGTTTTAATTGGCTCAACTCGGCTCTAAACTAGAAGCAGTTTTCCTCTCATACCTAATGTACATGTATGACAATGCCACATTGCTCTAAACTGGAAGTAATTTTCCTCTCATACCTGCCGTATATGTATGGCAACGCCATAGTGCTTTGAACTGGAAACAATTTTCCTCTCATACCTATTTTATGTACGGCAATTCTTATGTTGAGAAGCACACAAAACATGCTTATTGAACTCGTGAATTAAGAGTGAAAACACTCCTGCTATATTGAATAAAAAATTGCCAAGTGAAGCAGAAAAACATCTATGATATGAAGGATCAATGTTCTTATTGTCATAAAGAGTAGGTTAACCCGGCCTCTGCTCATGAGACATTTATTGTTAGAATCTGATTGTGCAAGCTATCATATTGGTCGTTTTAAAACCATTGACCTTTGTAGTCGTAATGAAATTTCGTGGATTTAATACACCTTCTTTTGACAAATAAATGTCGCAGGGAGGTGAATGCCACGAGGATCCTTTAGGGCCTGTCCTGTTTTTATACAAACTCTTATTTCAATTGAATGTGCAAATTATTGCAATGATCTTTCGGCACAAGTCAGAATATTACGACATGTTTGGCTTCCAAAGTCACATAACGTTTGTCAATTCTATTGAGAGTAAAACTAGGAAGGCAACAAATGAATCAACTATCTCTCTTTCATTAGATGATGTGATATATATACAGATGGAAGGACACCATGAAGAGGTGCCTCTTCATGAAAGGGTGGAAGTTACAAAGCTAGATTTACCCTATAATTAACACATGTTAATTAATTCTAACACTCCCCCTAATCTACACTTGTCCATCCAAAATCATCATCTTGATTAGAGGCTCCTCCAAAAACCCTGTGGGGAAAATATGAGGAGTATAGTGTTTGATATGTTGCCAAAACTCCTTCAAACCCAGTGGGAAAAATAAGGAGAAAATGCCGCAACATATAAAGCTTATTGTTTGTTTTAACTCGATATGAGGAAAACCCATAGAATTAAAACGATAATAAATATGTCATATATACTTTCTTAAAAACCCCGGTGGGGAAAACAGAAAGTAAGACATATGATCTTGTGTTGATATTACCTCATTAAAAACCTTGACGAGAACCTGTGAAGTAAACTCATAAAGGGAAAAAGAGTATAATATGATGCATTGAACAGGAGTAATTCAGGAAGATACTCCCCCTGATTCTTGCACATCTCAAAGTCGTCAAATACCAAATCCAGGGACATTTTATGAATGTCAAAGTTGATAGAGACTTTGTGAACAAACGTATGAGTTTGTTGTATGATTTGACTTGCAAGATGAGCAATATAGTGATATTGCTTGTTACATAACCTGTTTACATCCGCGCAACACAAGCAACATTATCTTTGAGATAATGGTTTGTGGATGTAGCCACTAAGGTCTGATTGAAAGACATTTATGGAGTGGCTATCACACATAGTATGAATACTAAGCTTGTCTATGATCTGACATAGTGGGGATCTGATCAATGTATCCAATGATATTGGTATTTATATTTCCTTGAAACTGGAAATCAGGACAAGATGTTTGATGCCTTGGAGATATCGAAAGATAATCTTTAGTCTCAACCAATTGTGTATGGTGGATCCAATGGCATTATGGAACGTTGAGTCCCAATATCTCATTTCCATCATCTCTTGGTCTAAATAGGTCTTTCTCTACGTCTAGAGAATGAAATACCATGAGAGTTATAGATGGATAAGATTTGTCCACAATGAATTTCTCCAATATATTCTGGATATAGACAATATAGTATACCATAATGAATGAATGAAGGTGCTCAAGTTGTAGTAACGAGCGGTATTTTGGTTTTACCCAAATCCTTCATATTAAACTCCATCATTTAAATGATTACATGTGTAGTCATTGCAGGAGTAGTTACTTTGTATGACACACAAACATGGATAATCATCATTGTAGGAGTAATCCTTGTGTATAAGGAACTCACTACGTCGGTTGTACCATATGTACCGACAACAATAAGTCGTATGGTGACTTATTGATTTTTACACAATGTATGTTGCATTTTGTATTTCGATTCAAAATTGAGATTCCAGTGGAAATCAATCATATATGTCTGAATCTAGTGAGCCACATGGATATGTGATCACTACATCTATCGATTGCTTAGATAGATGATTTTATACTGCCAATGATATAAGTTATCGGAAAGAGATTCCACTTCTGGAGAATAATTGGGTATCTGTGTAATCCCTTGTGCTACAATACTTGCTCTATGTTTCACCACCTCGGTGTTCTCATTTTGTTTCCAGAAGAAAACAGGTATAGGTATTGCTTATGTGAATACCTTCCCTTATTGAGCAAGATTATTTCTTCTTAGAATTGCATCCTTTGCTTGAGTTCAGTCTGAGTGTTGTTCACACTTTTCCATGGCCATGGTCTTTGGACATGAATCATTTGAAAGGTTTTTGTAATCTAGTTGAGAAATGTATGTCGATAATTGTAGACTTCCGGTTAAATGTTTCTCCAGAATATATATGTTTATATATAGTTGATGGAAATATCGTTACCCATGGTGACTGCTCGCGATTTCCCAATGCGGTTGAGTCGGGTATTCCGATGTCCTAGCCATTGTGTGCACTATGACCTGGGTTGGTGGAGGTTTCCCATCCACTGGGTGTATACTACCCATTAGGTGTCTATCAACGTGAAGTTGACTTGCATTTACTGATTCAATGGCCTTAATATCCTTGCTTGCGAGAAGTTGCATCTTGATGTATTGTTGCCATGCTTCTCCCCCCGTTGCTTTGAACGGGGAGTGGAGTGATTTTTGTTGGTACCTTCACTCTTTCAGGCATATTTTTGCAGGATTGTAGGATTGTGTAACACCTTTATATTCAGTAAATGAATTTGGCAGGTTATTTGCAATGTATTGCAAATCTTCTGAACGCATGGTTCAGATCTTTGAGTACGTGGATTTGAGGTAGAAATGTGTTGAACATTCCAATAATTTCCTGGCATTATGCATGGTACTTGAATTCTCCCCCTAATGCCTGGAAATATTCCTCGGTGTAGTACCATACTGGCCTAGAATAACTCCCCATGAGAGGGGCTTGAGGTATTGATGGAAATACAGTTATTCCTCACATAGATCCCACATATATGTTGAGGGGCCAATGATGTATGCCATGGTGGTGATATCGGTGTATAACCGAATTACCGCAGATGGGAAATGCTTAAGAGATTTCCATGTATCAAAGATAAAGGGGAATAATATTATGCAGTTTGTCATGAGCATGTAAAACTTCATGACTACAACGTAAAGTTGATAATTTGCAATTTTAAAGTAAAGATCATGCAATGAGCTTAATTATTTGGATAAAGGAATCTACCAAACCATATTGAGTCTAAACACATAGGACAAAGTGCTAAAATTCAATTCTAGGGCCATAAAGGCACGCAAGAAGAATTTTGTGACATTATCCATTCGATTTGCTTGAAAACAATGTTTAGGATAATGAGCAAATGGTTTAGTGTGTATAAATGCACACATGAGACATCATGTATATGTGTATTTTAAAAACATAGAATACCTGAATGGTCTAGTCAATGGTTGGGAAGAGCCACTTACGTCGACTTGATGAATTCAAGGAGTTTGACTGGTTCAACGTAGACTTTAAGGTGTACGAACCTTAAAGTTAGCTTCCTTGCATCACATGTAATGCACATAAAATCCAAATTTTGTTAGAATGTAGCCTCATTTTAGTCATGATCAATAAAATTGCCGATCGTTTCTGTTTCAACCCAATGTCAAATGACCAGGGCAAGTATGCCAAGTTTGTCATGTACAAGAAATTTTGGAAGCTATCATGTATGCAACAAACGCTGCGGGTTTTGTAGTTGTATAGTGTAATCCAGACGATAAGAAGATAATAAGTTTGCCATATCCGTATAGGGTGAAGAGAAGATTTTCTCTTTGTTGTCATCACAAGTTTCGCTATGGAAACTATTTTGACGGATATGTCTATAGTGGTAGGGTACGAGTTATATCGAGACACAATAAAGTATCTTTTATAACACTCGAGAGTACCCATAGGGATAGTAAATATGACTCGAGTTGAGTCGATAGTTACATCATCGCGTTCAACGATTATTGAAATATTTTCAGACCTCTTAGTAAGAGTGGAAACATTATATTTCCCCGAATATAGAGTTTGTGGTGCATATGTCCGCAAGGCACATATCATATTTCGTCTGATTGACCCCCGTAGATAACTATATATAGACTTGAAGATTTCCAGTATGAAAACCTCTATCATATATATAGAATACATACAAATGTATTTGTATCAAAGTGCTGATAGACAATAATCATGTTCTTATTAGAACATCATAAATTTACATAAATAAATAGATCACTAAGGAGACTAAGGGACTAACTGTATAGTCTCCAAACATGTCGGTTAAAGCATATTCAACCATCACGCTCTCCATGCTCATAGGGTCCCGTGACAGCTTGATGGTGTCAAGTTGAGGGTTTGAAGTGAGTTTCAAACCATTACCCTTGAGGTCCTTTGTGTCTCGGTGGCGTGTCTTGGATTGCACGCGCAATCCCATGGGATGCAAGACTGATCTTGATGTCCATGATCCGCTTAAGTAAGTTGCGGCCATTGAGGGCAAGAGCCTCAAAATACTTAGCCATCGATTACTTATAGGGGCAAATCAGAGATAATTAATTTACCATTAGTAAATTAAAAACCATCATGGTTTGTAATAAGAATGCAAAATTTTGACTCAAGTGTATAACTTGAAAATGCTCAACCTCAATTGTGGGAACATAACACGTTGAAGATCATATAGATCTCACAGTAATAGGCTGCATAATCTGACAATGTCAGTAGATGCGCATGGTTCTATTACCTTGTGTATGCCACACTTTTAATATAAGAAAAAAACACGTTGGCGGTAATCGTTTGTCAAGATTGACAAAATGTGGACCTCTCCGTAAGAGTGATAGTCTGCACATGGGCAGTAGATCGAACTCATTACCTAGTGTTTTCGTAATATAATGAGGGAGATGTAATTGTCAAAAATTTGCAAGCCTGTTGTGCAAGAGAAATAAATCTCGGCCGCTAAGACATGTTCATGAAAAATGGCAATGTGGTAAACACATAGAACATATCATCTCCGGTGAAAAACCGGTAATTTATTTATAATACAGATTATGTAATATAAATACATTTTAATGTTGCAAAATTAATAGATTTCAAGAAGATGGCTTGAAATTATTAGTGTGAATCTCAAATTTCTAAGGATGACACCTTGAAGATAATCTCCAAAATGGAGTAGATCTCACAGCACTAGTAAGTATAATTTGATGAAATCAGTAAATACTCACTCTTAATGCCTTATGTCATGACTTAGTAAAATATGTGGGAGAACACTTTGTAAAGCAATCATAATGTCGAGACGACAAAATGTAGGCTTTATCAGTAGCCATCGATAATCTGCGTAGGCAGTAGATCCATATGGCTACCTTATGATCTCAAGCATCAATTTGGAGAAATCACCTTGAATTTTGCATCTGTATTTGCAAGAAATTGCAAATAGATCTATTAATCTCGACATGTGTTTAACATGGAATTAGATACATCATAGAAATATTCCAGAATACATCGTACTCAATGGAAAGCCAGTACTGTAGAAGTACTAAATTTATCTTTGCAAGAGAAGAAAAAAAACTCAATTGTAGTAGAAAAAGTAAATCACAATGGCCACAAGTTTTGGTCTATTCAAAAATAGGTAAAGCCGCAAGGAATAAAATGCAAAACTTGGGCTCCCCATGGCCGATTACGAGTAAATCGTAACTGCCTCCGCCTGGCTCGCCGGCCACAGGCGTGGGAGGCGGCCGCGTGCTAGAGATGGGAGGCCGCGGCCAAAGCCTGGCGCGGGCACAAAGAGGATGGTCGATGCCGGGCAGCCACGGTCATGAGGGGGCGGCGCGGAGGCTAGGCGGCCGTGCGCGGGAGGGAAGGCGCGCGTCCGGCGGCGCGGACCGGGCGCTCGCGAGGGCGGGACTGGCCAGGGGCGGCCGGGCGGGGCCAGCCACGGGCACGGCCAGGAGGGCGCGCAGCCCGGCACAGCGCGGAGGCTGGGGCACGGAGCACGGCGCTGAGGCCGGGCGTTGGAGCGCGGCGCTTGGCCGGGTGTGGCGCGGAGGCCGGGCGGGCGTGCGTCCGGCGGCGCAGAGGCCGTGGTGCGGAAGGGTACAGCGCGACGCAGAGGCCGGACGTGGTTGGTGCAGAGGCCGGGGGTGACCGGCGCTGAGGCCGGGCAAGGCGCGGGGCGCAGCGCGACCGGCACTGGAAAGCGGGGGCGCGGCAGACACAGGCGCGAGCCGGTGCGGAGGCACGGCTACGTGTGGCAGCCGGGCGTGGCGCTGCAGGGCGCTGGGGCGCACGCGGAGGCCGGACAGCCACAGGCAGACGCCGTTGTTGCTTGGCCCGCACAGCATGCCGGGAAGGCGAGCCGTGGCCACGCCTGCGGCCGTTCCGATGGAAAGATGCGCGCGTGGAGTCCTCTTCGCGCGGGATGCGGACGTTTTGTGCCGCTTCTGCAAAATTTTCATCGTTGCTGCGTGTCGTCCGCCGTACCACAGGCCGCTGCCTCGACGAAGAACATCTTCTAGTTCTTGCTTGTTTAGTCAAATATACTGTGCGTGCAAAGATCGTATGATAGTATATATTAAATCTAAGCAAGAACGAACAACCAATACGTGAAGTACTGATCTCATCTGAATCAAATAAAATCTCCTCGTCGTGTGCTTGAGGGATTCGTCCAGCCGTCGCCGGGGTTGCGCCGGGATGAGCATCGACAGGGCCGATGACCACCAGGCGCTCCCGGATGCAGGCCGCCATTTCGATGAGGCCACTGCTGCCTCCGCCTGTCGCAGCCTGTCGGTTTCTTTTGCGTGTCACCATAAATTGCTCTTGGTGAGTCTACGTGTATGATAACGTATTGAAAGTAAAACTAGGAAGGCAACAAATGAATCAACTATATCTCTTTCATTAGATGATGTGATATATATACAGATGGAAGGACACCATGAAGAGTTGCCTCTTCATGAAAGGGTGAAAGTTACAAAGGTAGATTTACCTTATAATTAACACATGTTAATTAATTCTAACAAATTCCTTTGAACATGTCCTCAAAATAAATCGCTTGGACATAATGAATAAAGTAAGTACATCCTTCAAAAAAGTGGGACATCCATTTTCAGCTCTTTGCATCAAGTACAGCTTTGGGGGCAACTACTTAATATAAGCATATTCTTTTTGGGGATTTCACAGAATTTTTTAGGCCCTGTGATGGATCTTCAACAGCTCAATCGAAGAGGGCCTTGTGTATCCCAACCACCCAAACCAAACAGGCGAAATGCATAACTCTACACGGAGTTCATCAAGGTTAGGCGATGGTGCGACCCAAGCTGAAAACAGATGGCATTGAAATGGAATGTGTGTTCAATCTGAACACAAATTTGTTATTGAAATGGAAGGATTGTTCCAAATAACAAATCATCAAAGAAGAGTCGTGTGACAGCTTTAACAAACAGTTCACAATGGTAAGGAAACAAACAGCAGTCAGGCAACAAACTAGATGGGCAGAAACAATCCATGTAGAGTCTCAGCAAAACTTAGTTTAAACGAAATTAACATAGCACCATTACACAGAAACTTTGTCCATTAAAAGTGAGGTAATAGATCATAAAAGGACAGAAACCTAGCATGGTCCGAGAACAGTGAACAGCTTGTCCAAGACTTCCAAAATGATGTGACGTTTCATGGTCTGTTGGGAGTCTAGACCTCAACCAAGGACGGGGGGCGCAGCTCGTCCTCCTCCTTCGGGGGGTGGATAGTGACGAGGTCAGGCAGCGGGGTGGTAGGGCCAAGCTTGCCCTTGGGATCCCAGTCAAGCATGATCTTCACCTTGATCCCAAGAACACCCTGCAAAAGCAAAGCCAAGATGTTCAATCATGTACAGTTCCACAAGCAAAAAAACTCGAAAAACATGGTTATGTAAGCAGCAAAGCAAACAAACCTGTCTGAGGAGAACATGCCTAACAGCTGCATCAATGTACTCATTCACTGGCTGGCCAGATGATATCATGTAGCCATCCTTGAATTTCATGGACTTGGCTCTCTGGGCCCTGAGCTTGCCACTTACAATGACCTAGGCAATCATCAAGAGAAACAGTCAGCAGCTAACAATAGTTGGTACGAAATATTTGTCAGATCAAATGAACAGAAAATTTACCTCACATCCCTTAGCACCACTCTCCATAACAAAGCGAAGAACACCATAGCAAGCCCTGCGATAAAAACATGCATGTTAGCAAACAGACATGGACCAAACAAAATGACACCAAATGACAAACACAGACACGCAATGCAACAATAAAAAAGGCAATTCCAAGCAATTCCAATGAATTCACAGACATAAGTAAATGTCATTAAGAAACAAGGATTTGAGATATAATTTGTTAATTTGTGAATTCATTTCAAACGGTTGTCCAGAAATCACTGCTTCAGAAGCAGCTTTCATTTGTGCACCGTGTTAACAAATCACAACCATAAAAAGAAAGAAGAAATATACAGATGACAGATGCACTAGTGCAAGGGAACAGCAACAGGCACTGCATATAGATGTGAAAAACTGCATTTGGTAAAAAAACTGCAGAAGTAATTTGACAAGCGCATTAGAGCAAACATGTCAAATGATTGCACAAAAGATGTGGGATAGAATTAGTAGGGAATCAGCAGGTTGGCCATTCATCTGTGGATCTGTCTCTACAGTTGACTCGCCACTGCTGCTCAAGCAGCTTTTTCTTTTTGCACCAGTGTTATATACTGCTAGCACTGATAGAAAGTGCAGTAGGAGAACACAACACACAGGTGCAACACTGGATACTATATGTGTGCGGGCTTAGCTATCCTATCACCTACGACAATTAAATACCAGAAAAACAACCATTACTAATGTGAGATGGAATTAATAGACAAACAGAACATTAGCAATTCATATGTTGATCTACCTCTAAGGTTATCTGGTCTCTGCTGCATCAAGAAACATTTTTTTCCTTTTTGCATCAATGTAAATATTAGACAGACATAACAGACGACGAGCTTCCAAGGTTACAATATACGCTAAAACAACAATTAGTACTTCGTGGTCTAGATCTCATAGCATCAACAGATATGGTAGGTGTAATGTATCACATCTGAACATTTACTAGCAACTTATTACACCCCAATCGCACAAATGAAAAGAGTGAAGGACGGGTCGTTATCATACCTGCGGACGGCAAGGCCTCCAAGAAGCTTGTAGCGGAGTGACTCGGCCTGGGCGATGGCGCATAGGCCGCGGTTGACGACCTTCTCGGCGTACAACTCGACGCCGTTCTCGGGGAAGTTGAAGCGCTTCTGGACGACGGACGTGAGCTCCCTGATCCTGCGGCCCTTCTCACCAAGCACGTTCTGCGTCCGCGTCGCCCTGATGATGATCTCCGTGCGCATCGGCGTCACGCGCACCTCCACGCCGGAGTAGCCATCCTCGGCCAGCTCCCGGGTCAGCATCTCGTTCAGCTCAGCGTAGAAAACGCCATCGCTCACAAACTAGACGACCGCAACCGGGAAATCGTTAGATCGGTTGATAGACAGATACATGGTGCTGGAAAGGGTGGAATACGCTGGGTCTAGGTGGTTCCTTACCTTCTTCTTCTTGCTGATCTGGGTCGCCATGGTTGGTGCGGTGGATGAAGAGCTCGCTGCGTCGGCGGCGAGCTGTAGGCGACGGCTAGGGTTTTGTAGGCAGAGGGGAGAAGAGGAGCGGCGGCGGGAGAGGGGGGAGGGATGCGAGAGGATAGATAATTTATAGCTGGTGCGAGAAGGGTAGGGTTTGGGTTGGAGTGCGCGGCGTGATGCGAGCGCGAGGTCGTGGGTTGGGTTCAGGCCTGCTTGTCGTTGTAAGGGCCCATCGGGTTTTGTTTGGGTTGAGAACCGATCTTTTTTATTTTTTGACATCAACCACACTTCATCATTAACTTGAAATAGGTAACAAGGCCTCAAAAAACTTGAAATACGTAACATTAAAAAAATAGGTTCACAACTTCTAACGCAGTTTAGGACATCTTCTATATCTAAATAGCTAGCATTCACTAGTATATTTTTCTCACATATAAGGATGATGCCTCATCATTCAACATGCATGAAAAAAGACACACCTCAATATGCCATTATGCATAATAAAATTCACATACATGAAAAAAAGGTCCACCTCAATATTCCATTATGCATATTAAATTTGTATATTAGTTCAAAAAAATTCAAATACTCATGCTTCATTTAATCAAATATTTCACTAAAATATTTTTGCAAAAAATTCCCGTAACAACGGGCAAGGCATCATCTAGTTATAATTAAACCCAAATCGAGCCTTCTTGATAGAGGCGAAGGTGTTCCGATGTTTCGATGAGATGGTGGAGATCGATTATGGTGGAGACGACTTTCACGACCCGAGTACGAACGTGCGAAGACGTTGCGCCTTAGTGATCGCTAAACCAACTCCGAGAGGTTATTGATCCCGCGGATGCACGATCAACCTGACCACGAAGGTCTAATTCCTTCAACCAATCGAAAGAACAAGCAAGAACTAAGAAAATTGCAATCTGGATATTGCGAATATAAGATAAATGATTGACGAAATTTGGGTTCCAATGCGGTTTTGGCCTGGTCGGACGCACAAACAAAGAACTCGAAGTTGCTGTTATGGCTAACTTAAATCTAATTAAAACCCAAGTCTAAACGAAGCCCTAAGGGCGGTATATATGGGGGAACAGAGGGGATTTTCGTGACCCCTTGGAGGAGAGGTCCGAAAATAACCCTAACTCGGTTTCCCCACACATACAGACTCTAAAAACAGTCCATTATGTGTTATTTCGAAAATACATGGGCTCAACCCGATAATAAGGTGACGCAGCACCTAGAATAACCCTTGGACGATAATAATGAAGTGGCATCTCGTGTATTTCATCCAAGCCTTCGTGTACTCCTTATGGTGGCTTCAAAGTGTGAAAAACATCACTGGAAGATCCATTGTCCTTTCCCCCGCGCGCACCTTCTTCTCCACGCTTGATCCCGCTCCAATGGTCATCCTTCTTATCCATGTGTAACGCCCCGGCCACACCCACCAGTTCCAGGCGTACGCCTGGCGGGATCTAGACTGTCCCCACAGACCAACACTAGTCTTTCCTGCGCACTTTGTCCTCACTCGTGCGCACCCGGGAACAACTTCCCGGTCGGTCACCCATCCTCAAATCGCTCCAAGCCAAGCACGCTTAACTTTGGAGTTCTTTGGATCTGGGCTCCCGGAAAAGAAGGTGCACCTTGTTGATATGAGTAGTCTATCATTCCTATTAAGCCAAGATGTCACACCATGCTAGGTCATTTATTCATAAGTAAAACAAAAGTGTATAATTTATGCAGCATCATATGTTCATGAACATTAGAAGGATTCGCAAGAAAGTACCTGATAATTTAGTTGGCGTGCGCGTGCTCTAGTAACTGGTCCAATATGTGTAGTTGGTGGGGTTGTGGGCGTAACATTAGTAGTGATATCCTCATCATCCTCCCCTTCTTGAATTGAAGTCGTCCTCGACGGAAGCTCATCATCTTCTCCCAAATAAGGCTTCAAATCTGCAATGTTAAATGCGGGACTAACCCCAAAATCTGCAGGTAGCTTAAGTTTATATGCATTATCATTAATTTTCTGCAGAACCTTAAAAGGACCATCAGCTCGTGGCATTAACTTAGACTTGCGTAAATCAGGAAACCTATCTTTACGTAGATGTAACCAAACAAGATCTCCTGGTTCAAACACAACATATTTTCTACCCTTATCAGCAGCCAGCTTGTATCTAGCATTCATTCTCTTAATGTTTTCTTTAGTTAACTCATGCATTTTTAATATCAATTCGGCACGTTGCTTAGCATCAAAATTAACCTTCTCCGAAGATGGAAGAGCCAGCAAATCAATTGGTGCACGAGGTAGAAAACCATACACAATCTCAAAAGGGCACATTTTAGTGGTAGAATGCAATAAACGATTATAAGCAAATTCAATATGAGGTAAACATTCTTCCCACATTTTCAAGTTACTCTTTAAAACAACTCTAAGCATAGTAGACAAAGTCCTATTGACTACTTCAGTTTGTCCATCAGTTTGGGGATGACAAGTGGTACTAAAAAGTAATTTAGTCCCCAACTTAGCCCATAAACATCTCCAAAAGTGGCTAAGAAATTTAGTATCACGATCTGAGACAATAGTATTTGGCACACCATGCAAGCGTATGATTTCACGAAAGAATAAATCAGCAACATTAGCAGCATCGTCACTTTTATGACATGGTATAAAGTGTGCCATCTTAGAAAATCTATCCACGACAACAAATATGCTATCCCTCCCCTTCTTTGTTCGAGGCAAGCCTAAAACAAAGTCCATGGATATGTCCTCCCACGGAACACTAGGTACAGGTAAAGGCATGTATAAACCATGAGGATTGAGTCGTGACTTAGCTTTTTGACATGTAGTGCAGCGAGCAACAAAACGCTCAACATCCTGTCTCATCTTTGGCCAAAAGAAATATGTAGCAAGTACGTCCTCCATCTTCTTCACGCCAAAGTGTCCCATTAACCCTCCTCCATGCGCCCCCTGCAACAACAAAAGACGAAAAGAGCTAGCTGGAATGCATAGCTTGTTAGAACGGAACATGAATCCATCATTAAGCACAAACTTGTTCCATGTTCTACCTTCTCTACAATTCTGCAAGACATCTTTAAATTCCGCATCATGCACATATTGATCTTTGATTGTCTCTAAACCGAATATCTTAAAGTCAAGTTGTGAAAGCATAGTATAAAGACGAGACAATGCATCAGCAATAATATTATCTTTACCTTTCTTGTGTTTAATGACACAAGGGAAAGTCTCAATAAATTCAACCCACTTAGCATGTCTACGATTAAGTTTTGCTTGACTTCTTATGTGTTTCAAAGATTCATGATCAGAATGTATAACAAATTCTTTGGGCCATAAATAATGTTGCCAAGTTTCTAATGTCCGAACAAGAGCATATAATTCCTTATCATAAGTAGAATAGTTCAGACTAGACCCACTCAATTTTTCAGAAAAGTATGCAGCAGGTTTAGCATCTTGTAATAACACACCTCCCAAACCAATCCCACTAGCATCGCATTCAAGCTCAAAAGTCTTATTAAAATCATTAAGTTGGAGAAAAGGAGCATGTGTTAACTTATCTTTCAATACCGTGAAGGCTTCTTCCTGTGCGGTACCCCAAGTAAAAGGCACATCCTTGCGTGTAAGCTCATTGAGAGGTGCAGCAATGGTGCTGAAATCTCTCACAAAACGCCTATAAAATCCAGCGAGGCCAAGAAAACTCCTCACTTGTGTGACCGTTTTGGGCTGCGGCCAACTCTCAATTGCCTCGATCTTGGCTTTATCAACTTCAATTCCATGTGGAGTAACAACATAGCCAAGAAACGATACTTGGTCGGTGCAAAAGGTGCACTTACCAAGGTTACCAAACAAACGTGCATTACGTAAAGCAATAAAAACAGCACGTAAATGATCCAAATGTTCCTCCAAAGATTTGTTATAAATCAGTATAACATCAAAATAGACTACCACAAATCGTCCAATGAAAGCACATAAAACCTCGTTCATTAATCTCATGAAAGTTCTAGGTGCATTAGTTAACCCAAAAGGCACGACTAACCACTCATATAGTCCAAACTTAGTTTTAAATGTTGTTTTCCATTCATCTCCTAATTTCATGCGAATTTGATGATATCCACTACGCAAATCAACTTTGGAAAACATGGCAGAGCCACTTAATTCATCAAGCATATCATCTAACCTAGAAATAGGATGACGATAACGAATAGTAATATTATTAATGGCTCGACAATCAACACACATACGCCATGTTCCATCCTTTTGGGCACTAATATAACAAGAACAACACAAGGACTAAGGGATTCACGTATATAACCTTTGTCGAGTAGCTCTTGTACTTGACGCCGAATCTCCTTCGTCTCCTCCGGATTGGTACGGTATGGCGCACAGTTGGGCAGCGAAGCACCGGGAATTAAATCAATCTGATGCTCAATCCCTCGAATGGGTGGTAATCCCGGTGGCACGTCTTGTGGAAAGACGTCAATAAACTCCTGCAAAAGGTCAGTGACAACAGGAGGCAAAGAAGAAGGCAATTCCTCAAATGAAAACAAAGCTTCTTTGCACACAAAAGCATAGCACATATATTGACTAACATCCAAATCCGAAATATCAACCTTAGTAGCAAGCAAAGTTGGACTAGTCAATTTAATTTCATTAGAGACAGCAGGTGAAGATTTGCTATTAGTCTTATGTTGTTGCTCAAATTCTTTAGCTGCTATCTCATTTTCACTCTTATTTTTCTCATGTTTAGCTTTACTAGCTCTAGCAAGATCATCTTTCACAATTTGTTCAGGAGACATATGAAGTAAGGCAATATTTTTATCCATATGAACAAGAGTAAACTGATTTTTCCTATCATGGTGTACAACATTTAAACCTTAAAGGTCAATGGACAACTCTTCTTCTGAGAGCTCCTCAGGGGCAAGCTTTGACAGCCGTTGGATCTGCCAGGCCAATCGATGCGAGCCATTGGATCGGTTGACTGCTTGTCTCCTGTTTTCACCTCGTGGTAAAAGTTTTAGGTCAATGACCGGTGGATCCTCATGTGCTTACAGTGGCTGGGTAACTCCTCGTTGGGTAAAAAAACACCCAGCCTCCGCACCCGCCGCACTCAATCACATCGAAGACCCAGTCCCTCCCTCCTCTCTTATTTCCTCCTCCCCATCACCCTCCTCGCGCACGAACCCTAGCCCCCATCTCGCCTCCTTTGCCGCCCCATCCTACCTCCTCTTCTGCTCCTAGCCGCCACATACTTTTCCCCTTCTCACCCCTTCCCTTCTTCCTCTCGGCCGCCTCTTCCCTGAGGCACGGGAAGGTCCGTGGCTATTTGGACAAGCGGCTCCTACGGCGAGGATGGCTGGACGACCTGGACGGACGAGCCAGGATGGCGAGGTGAGCCAGCGGATGCGGCCGCAGTCGAGCGGGCGTGAGGAAGAGCCAGGATGGCGAGGTGAGCCAGCGGGTGTGGCCGCGGTCGAGTGGGTGTGAGGAAAGGGAGGGGAAAGGTGGGAGGCACGGAGCTGCGGCGCTCCAGCAACGGGGCCTATCGACGGGTATGCAGTTTTGGCCATGGAGGACTCTGTATGCTCAGGCTTCTCCTTCTCTGGTATGCCTCTTTGCCTCTCTCTCTCTCCTCTCTCTCTTTTCTCTAACGCTAGGGTTAGGGTTAGTTGTTGTTTTGGGGCACGAATGTAGATCAAGAGAAAGAGAGACACCAAGTAGGCACTGAAAGTTTTCCTACAGATAATAAGGTCACAACATGGGAATAACTCATTTGGATACAACTGAACTTCAGCAACAACTATAGATTGGAGAGTTCATAAAAATAGACACACATATATGAGAAGTTATGTGTGAACCTCATGCAAAAAATATATAACTAAAATTTTGAATTCGTCTTTCTTTATAACAGAAAAAGACTGAAAACCCATTCATATGTTACTGAACAGTTGACGTTACAAGAGTATTTGGATTTTTCACAATAATTATCACATGGTGTCCAATCACTTTGATTCCGCGAATTAGTATAGGACTGTAGTTTAAAGCTCGCGCAGTTCTTTAATCGCACTTTTTGAAGCGGCAACCATGTACATGCATAGATTTGCATAGTTGCTCCTAGAAGTAAGCTATCTTCTGTACGTTGCACTCATGGATTAGCAATTTAGCATTGGCTATTGGCGCTAGAATTTATAGACAATTCACAATAGAAGCATTATCGGGAAAGATGATTGTGTAAACAATTATGCTTTTATGGTGGAAATTTGTTCAAATGAGTCAGAAGACGGATACCATTTATTTTATTTTTGGCATTAAAGGCGCAACAACCTATGCGCGAAATAAAGGTATAATCTAACTAGATTAATATGTACCATATGAAGTCGATCTTTTCCCATCATGCTACACTGTGTTAATGCTTTCTGTCAATACATGTCAGTTTTTTAGAGCCAAACTAATGCTAATGATCTTAAATTATATATCTTTCTTGTGTTCGTTCATAAACGAATGACATGAAGGTATGCTCGAGACAACACACATTTCCTTTGACTCTTACCTTTGGGAAATCAGGCTGCTAAGCATTACTTTGCGAATAAATGACATGATAACTTACTGGTTCAGTTTAAAACATTGTTCTTTGCTTCCATTGTGTTGGAAATTTTTGAAATTAATTCAACTAAGTTCATTATCATGAATGGCAATAGTTTCATGTAATGTAGTGCGTTAGTATTAGCTAATGAAATAACAAAAAGAAATGACGCCCTACAGTTACTCAGTTTTTCTAACTGCTACTTTGTTCCTATTTACCAGTTTCACCAGCATGGCTTACTCAATAAGCTCTCAATCTATCACCAGTTCCACCAGCACAATTCCTACAACGATTCTAAATATTTTGGTTACTGCATCATGTACTTAACTTGTGTTCTTTTCATTCTATGCTCAAGATAAACGGGCTAAGCAATCTGTGAAAGCTTTGGGATGTGAAAGTGCGGGTAGCAAGGGTTCTACAGATAACCTCTTCCAGTTCTGACCCTTTTAGGAGACAAGTACTTTAAAAAGAAAGCTGGAAGAATGTGAGGTAGTTGTAAGTTGTCATCTTCAGGTTGTTGCTAGGGGCTAAGTTCTTGAGCATGCATTTCTGAAAATTTATAGCATTGGTTTCCATTTTTGATTTATTTTGCAGCGGCTAGAACTTTGATGGCCACTTCTTAGTGTGATTCCATGGATACATAGCCCAGGTAAATCACTTCTTCTCATCCTTTTTTCAGTATTGATTGTCTATTATCATATATACCATGCATTTTTAGATAAAAGATTTGGCTGAGACGTGCAGTAGCCACAAAGAGACGATGCTTTGTGACTATGCATGTGAATACTTATTTTTTATTGAAGACACATTCAATTTCTTTTTTTACTTTGCAAATGGTCTATAGAACTAGCGTTGGCGTGAGCCCCTATAGTGTCGTGTACTATTTCCTCCCTGATCATTTCTCTTTATGTTCACTTCATGTGCATAGTCATATGTTAGCTAAAAAGACGCAACATATTGTTCTTTGTAGCATGAGAACCATGACTATCAGTATATCAGGAACATGCCAACAAAGGATGATAATACAAACAATATTCGGTCTGACATGCCTACGTATTTCAACAGAATTGCCAATGTGATAATACAAAGTATACCATCTTTATTAGGAAGATGTACTGGGGGGGATCATACCTTTTATATTCTCGTTGAGCACAATGTGAGGGTTTAGCAAAATATGATCGGTCTCAGCAAAAATTATTTGTGTGTGCATCAAGGAGGACGGTCTGAGGTGAGTTGTTGTCGTGCTCTTGTCTCTTCAGCCCTTCTCCACTTGGGCTTCTCTATCGCACCGTCGTCATGCCCTATTCCTTCTCCTCTTCATACCACTGGCGTTTGGCGGGAGAATGATAAGAGGCCCATGAAGCGAATGTTGCTACTTCCCATGAATGTGCTCCTCCATGAATGCAGAGAGCAGCCCTGAGTCCTATGTTGCTCTCTCCATCACTACTAGACATTGCACTGTTAATCTGCCACATTCTTGACCTTGATTCCCAGCCCCCCATCCCCAATCTTTTGTCTTTGGCACAAGCTTCTCCGCTCCATACCATGGTTGAGCTGCCACGTCCTTCGTCTTGATTCGCTGAACTGGTTCTAGATGATTGTATGGTGTACTCTGCCTTTTTAGGTTTTGTACTGTGGGTTTTCTAGCATATTTTTTGTACATGTTTTCAATTGATTCTATGCCTCATTCACGATTGTATCATGATGCTTCATTACATGCCGTCAGACACAAAGAGACTCTCGTTGCAATTTAAATTGCAGATGTTTCGATGAACTAAATGATGCAGTCTAATGAAATTTTAAATTATGCTCAAGTTAAGTTAACAAAGTTTTGGAATATTTTTAAAATTTAAAATGTGCATGGTCATTTGATGTGTTGCACATTGTGGTTTTCTGGCATTTAATGTTAGCTATTTGGCCACGGAATATGTATTTTGTGTTGTATATGATAATGTCTTCCATGAGTGTTAGTTATTTTCTGCCATACTGCTGTCGACTCTTCCACGAATATGATAATGAATCCTTTGATATGATTTGAATATGATGTCTATTTGGATGTCTTCATGTTATTTTGAGCTTACAATTTTGTCTGTTCATACATTATCTGTTCAAAGTAGTTCTCTCTCTCGACAGTAATATTGATGGTACTAGGCACTGTAGAGCGCTAGGCTTTATTTGTTGCTTTCATATCCCCACCCCTCCCTTAAAAGTAAGGACTGATATAGTTTGTGCTTTTGGCCAAATATTACGAAACTATCTGAATTTCTGATGACAAGCCTGTCTATACTTGCAGGATGTCTACCTTCATACAAACTGTTGCAATTCTAGCAAACATGGGCCCTCATGTTCATAGGTAAGTTATTTCTTGGTAAAGGTCACAGCTTTGCAGCCTTATTAGAAAACTTGTGGAGAAAATAACATGATTCTTATTGTAGGCTGAGTTTCAGATGAATGAAGTAAATAATGTTGTGGTGCTTGAGTTTGGTTAGGCTCCCTAAAGCAACGGCGTGGCAACTGCAGTCTTCCTCCCTCCTCTCCTCTCAAAGTATTTCTGTTAATACATGATTACTTTGCTCTTTACCCTCATTTGCCAAAGTTTAATTTGAGGTTGGTAAATGTATATGTACGCACTTCCCTTTGACCAGATATATCATTTGATTATTGGGATGAAAGACCCAAGTGGTGTGAAAATAGCTGCACTTTTGACATTATTTTCTGAATTTCACTTATCTTATCTGCACTATTTTTATATTACAAAAAGGCTGCACATAGTTCGTAGAGGTATTCCATTTCATGTACAAACACAATCATGCTGATTGAATTGCCATTATACTGTTTTTTTTGTCATGAAATAAAAATTGTCTGCCTGCCTTTTCTTTGCATCTTGTTCCAAAGACAGATTATTGGGTTACGTCTATAGGAGTATGGATTTTCTAGCATGCACAAAGTCATAATACTCCAGTACTTATCTATATATGGGAAAGAGAAATATTGTATTTCCACGTACTTATGTTATCGAGAAAATATGCAGATATCCATAGCAAATGAATGTTTTATTCTCACGTGTTATCCCAACACATTTGTTAGGTGACTGTGTGAGAGTACTTGATGTCCAAAATATATTTGGGTCATGCTATGTATGCTATGTGTATTGTGCACATGTGCCAGTTAAAACATCTCATATTGCTTTGAATCTGTTGCATAAGTATATATCAATAAATTCCCTCTGTTCCAGTTGTTTTGTTTTTAGCGGAAAAATATGGGAAGATGCACTACAGATTTTCTTATGGAGCTCACTGAATATATTGGTTATTCATTTTATTATTAAATCCTTTTATGTGTATATACAAAGGAGCAACAATGCCCAGGTGTGCGACACTAAAATTCAGTTTGCCTTCTCTACAATTGTTTGTTAATTTTTTCTAAAGAACTTATTAGGCCGTGCATGGGAACCTGTAAATTACAGACCTGTATTATTTACAGGTGTATTCAGTGGGTGACTGAACAGTTTCTGTCCAGAAAGAAAATGATCAATCGAGGCTTGTATAATTTTTTCAGGTGTATTCAGCAGGAAACGACAATCCAAGCAGGGCCTTAGGAACCCGAAGTTTGGGTTTTATCTTGTTTCATGATAGTACAAGTCCATAACACAAGGCTTCTTGAGAAATTGCGAACTTGAAGGCTCGAGCATCAAGGAATGACTTATAGGCTAACTAATTATGTTTGAGATCACTATCAATGAAAAATGGTTCTTCGGTTGTGGGTTTTCAAATTTGGGGAGTGGCCTACTTAAAGTTGATATGGATGGCAAGTTAGTTGCCAGTTTTTTATTTTGTGTTGAATGCCTATTGTACATGTTCATGCTAAAATTACCAAGTTGTATTGGTCCGCATTTGAAATAGTTGCTAATTGTTTGACTTTGAACTAAAGAACTCGGTATGCACTGTGGATGAAATGTTCAAGTTGACATCAAGGTTGTTGGTCTTCTATGTCTGCATGGCCAATGCAATAGACCTCTGAACATTCATTTTATTTTGGGATCCGGCTCCAGCTTGTGCATATCTGTAACTGGGTTTGCCGAACCAGAGGTTAAATTTAAGCGCATCCATTTATCTTCCCTGGTTCCTTTGGTTAGTTGACTGAAGAAGAAGATGGTGACCTGAATAAATAACTCTTATGAACCTATTCATACCTTCTTCTAGGAAGCAGCGATTCGGTGCCCGGGTGCACAAAAATAAATAAATATGAAAAAAGCTTAAAAATTTCCAAAAAAATTGTGGTGAAAGATGGTTATGTGCGAGATGTGTTTGCAAATTTTGAAAAAGTTCAGACTTATGAAGAGCGCGCGGCAAAAAAGAAAAAATTACAGTTTTTTAAGAAGACATTGTTCATGCATTATTTCAGGCTGAATTTTTCTTTTTTGCCATGTGCTTTTCATAAGTCCGAACTTCTCCAAAATTTGCAGAAACACCTCGCATAGAAGCATCTTTCACCATAATTTTTTTATAATTTTTTGAACTTTTTTCAAATCTTTTTTCGAGAATATTTTGCGCACGAGCAGATGAGCCTGGGCTCATCTTTAAATTTCCCCTTAAATCTCAGTTTTCTATCTAAAGAATCTATTCTCAATATTTATATATTTTTTCTTTTTGAGTTGGGAATCATATTCTATTTTTGCTCTTCAGCTTTGTATCTTTACAGAATAACTTACATCCGCTCTGAATTTTTTATATCATACTTTATTGTTTTATGTTATTTTTATTTTGTCATTAATGATGCCTCATTTCTCCTCTGCGAGTTGCGCTTGCAATGGATCCATATAGCGGGAAATAAGCGCATGAGAAAGGCTTAGGTGGCTGGAAAGAAGCGTTGTGTTCTTCACCTCACTCTGTATATTTGGTGTCTGTGCTGGGTGTTGTCGTTTTTCTTGCTACTAAGTTCATCTTAAGTTGGAGACAAATGCACCTTAATGATAACTGATATTGTAGTGGATTGTAGTTTTTAGATCATAAATTATTCTGATGTGTGTGTACGAATGGAATCTTGGTAAAACATTGTGTTTGCTTTTGAACCGAATATATTATGTGTTGTGTTATATGGTCCATGAATTGCATTTGATATAGTGCTTGACTATATATATATACTTTTGGGAATTGTTCATTTGACAGAGTCTAATACACGGGAACATAGTAGCATAGGTGTCCGTTGACTGGCTTCGCTACACTACCTTTCCAGTTGGAGTTGATGATTTAGCTTCATTATTTGCTGGTTTGGTTTGCATTTTCACATTTGCAAGCGTATAATTAGCATCATGATTGGTTTATGAACATGCAAGTTTTTTCTATGAAAATATGGTTTTAAATGGGACTCTGCGCCATTTGGCGCAACGGGTCATTTAGTTCCTATCAAATTTCCATGGTCTACCAAGTAAAAGAGAACATGCTTGCATGGGTACCACATCACAATCAACATAATCAACATATGCAGCAATGCTAAAATGCACACAAACAGAACGGGTTACCTTAATCTTACCACTATTGTTAAACCACTAAATATAGTACGGATGAGGGTGTGGTCTTGTGGTGAGAGATAGCTTCTCCACCAACTCCATGCTAGCCAAGTTGTTGCAACTCCCTCCATCAATAATGATGCAAATTGAACGTTCTTTCACCACTCCCTTTGTGTGGAACAAATTATGCCTCTGGTTTTGCTCGGTCTTCGTTACCTGCACACTTAACACACGTTGAGCAACCAAACTAGCATATTTATCCGCATCATCAGGAGCCATATACTATATATCATGAGCATCATCATGGGCACCCTGTTCCTCATTAGCAATGAGGACTAAAGTCTCCTCATCATAGTCACTCGCTGACTCATACCAACCATCCGCCGTAATAGTCATCACACGCTTGGAGGGATATTCTTTTGTGAAGTGACCTTCACCTTGGCACCTACGACATTTAATATCACGATCTCGTGTTTGCCCTGTGGAAGCCATGGATGAAGAAGAACTCGCCGCTGGACCACTCTGTGCACCCTTGAATGGTGGCGCTGGCTATTTTGGTGGCTCCCTGTAAGAATGAGCGGCTGAAGTAGATGGTGGTGCAGCAGGACGTGTGGATGTAGAAGGTCCACGTGATGTCCATGATGTATTTCGTCCTGCAAAAAAGTTAGTTCTCGTAGCGGCCTGTCGATCCTGCAGTTCACGTTCAGCTTTACAAGCAAGGTGAAACAAACGAGTGATACTAGCATAGTCCTTGTATTCTAGAATAGTTTGTATCTCCTTGTTTAAGCCACCCATAAAATGTGCAAGCATAACTTCATTATCCTCTACTAGGCCACATCTAATCAATCCAGTTTGTAATTCCTGATAATATTCCTCTACACAATTTTTTCACTGTCTCAAACGCTGTAATTTTTGTAGCAATTCACGTTGATAATAAGGAGGAACCCAACGAGTACGCATATCATCTTTTTAAGCAGACCAAGTAGTTGGAATGTTATTAGCATGCAATCTACAATGTTCAGACCACCAAATAGATGCAAACCCCGTGAATTCACAAACAGCAGCAGTAACACGTCTATTATTAGGATATTGTAAACATGTAAAGCGTTTTTCAGTGTCTAACTCCCAAGTAAGATAAGCATCACGAATATATCTACCCTCAAAAGGTTTAAGATTCAGTTTCAGTTTAGTCACATGTTCATCATCGCATACCTGAGGGTGTGGCGGGTGTCGACCTTGTCGAATGTTGGGACGTGGACGTCCAACTTGTTGTTCATAGGGCGCTTCCTGTTCCACCTCATCCTCGTAATCACCCTCGTAGTCGTCATATTGGCCGACGTCAGAAGCAGCAGCAGCAACAACAACTGCAGCAACAACAGGAGGAGCACCAATACCAGCAGCTTGTCCGATCGGAAACATAATACGTCATGCACGTCGTGGGGGCCGTGGCTGTGCCGCAGCGGCCGCAGGCTGTGGAGGTAGACGTGCAATCAACTCAGTAACCTTGGCGTCGAGCTTGGTGTCGATCATCTTCTACATGCCATCAATCGCCTCTGTAAATCTGTTCTCGATGTCATGCACATGTTCAGACATCATTTGTGCAAATTTATCATGTAGCTCCTTGTTTGTCATGTTCTCCCAATCGGGTGCATCCTGCGCCACTTCATCATGTGATCCTGGCATGGTTAGTAGAAATAGAAAGCACACAGAAATATGATCCTACTTCTACGAATGGGATGTGGTGTGGTGGAAATCACAAATCCGCCAAGCTTTTCTTTTGTTCTTACCTATTCTTTCTTAGCAGCAGGTGGTGATGTACAACCAACGGGTCAAAACTCTCAAAGATGTGGTAAAGCGATGGCCAGGAGGTGTCAAAATGCAAGATGTAGAAAATATGTGGAGCTGTAGGAAGGCTGACAAGTATGGTAGCAAAAGCTCAATAGTAATCAAGACAGAGATGCAAAGCTGAATAAACACTCAACGTCGGTACCGTGCTGATCCTAGGCTAGATCGTACTAGAGACGCGAGCCTAAAACACCAACGAAAGCACGGCGCGGCATATAAACAACTGAGAAGCACACTCTGATATTTTCCTCTTTTTTTGGTGGCGCTTTTATTTGCGCTCTTTTCAACGAAAAATCACTATAATGGGGAGTGTCTCAAAATACTTATCAAGCCTAGAAAACAGGATAGGCACGAAAAAATTTCTGCAATTTTTTTTACTGTCCGGATCAAAAATTTGGATTTCGGGCACGAAAATTTGCTATGATGGCGAGTGTCTCAAAATTCTCTACTGGACCTAAAAATAGGATAGCCAGAAAAAATTTCGACAACTGTGTTTTTTCGAAAATTTTGGCCCGAAACTGCGCGGGGGGTCTCCAGACTCTTTTTTTTTAATCACCCCCTTCTATGTACGACAAAAGTTTGGTGAGATCCAACTCTAATCAACTCAAAATGAATCTCACTACAGAGAGATCACAAACCGAACGGGTGATGGAAACTCAACTCGGATTGGTGGAACACGGTGGTGTATATGGACTCGAATTGGCGGCAGCGGACGGATGGAAACTGAGCGGCGGCGGTGTGACAAACTGTGATCATAAATCGAAACTCTAAGGGAGCTAGACACTAAGATCAGCAACTCGACACAACGATGCAACCGCAAATTCAACAAAGCAAACTACTGTAAAGAAAACTAGACAAAAGGCTAGGATTGTCTTGGGACGTGATGATCTAATCCTATTTTTTTGTCTTTTTCGTGGACTGTAGGTATGAAAAAAGAAGTAATCTAGACTACGAAAAACTGATAAATATCACCGAGCAACCCGGAAATCTGATACCACTTGATAGAGGCGAAGGTGTCCCGACGTTTCGATGAGATGGTGGAGATCGATTATGGTGGAGACGACTTTCACGACGACTACGAACGTGCGAAGACGTTGCGCCTTAGTGATCGCTAAACCAACTCCGAGAGGTTATTGATCCCGCGGATGCACGATCAACCTGACCACGAAGGTCTAATTCCTGCAAGCAATCGAAAGAACAAGTAAGAACTAAGAATTGCAATCTAGATATTGCGAATATAAGATGAATGATTGATGAAAGTTGGGGTTCCAATGCGGTTTTGGCCTGGTCGGATGACACAAACGAAGAACTCGAAGTTGCTGCTATGGCTAACTTAAATCTAATTAAAACTCAAGTCTAAACGAAGCCCTAAGGGCGGTATATATGGGGGAATAGAGGGGATTTTCGTGACCCCTTGGAGGAGGGGTCCGAAAAAACCCTAACTCGGTTTCCCGACACATACGGACTCTAAAAACAGTCTATTGTGTGTTATTTCGAAAATACATGGGCCCATCCCGATAATAAGGTGACGCAACACCTAGAATAACCCTTGGACGAAAATAATGAAGTGGCATCTCGTGTATTTCGTCCAAGCCTTCGTGTACTCCTTATGGTGGCTTCAAAGTGCGAAAAACAACACTGGAAGCTCCATTGTTCTTTCCCGCGCGCGCACCTTCTTCTCCACGCTTGATCCCGCTCCAATGGCCATCCTTCTTATCCATGCTAGGTCCTTTATTCATAAGTAAAACAAAAGTATCTAATTTAGGCATCATCATATGTTCATGAACATTAGAAGGATTCGCAAGAAACGAAAGTACCTGATAATTTAGTTGGGGTGCGCGTGCTCTAGTAACTGGTCCAATATGTGTAGTTGGTGGGGTTGTGGGCGTAACATTAGTAGTGATGTCCTCATCACTTCTCTGTCAATTTTGACCGTTGATTTCAATGTTCTAAAGATTCTTGGCCGTTGGATGCAATGTTAGCTCTCTTTCCTATTGAGCATCTACTTTGGTAGCCTAAAACGCAGCGCTCCCGTGCATTGCCCATTTTAAAGTCCACGTAACTTCCCCAGCCCAACCGAACTGGTACTAGACAAGGAAAAAACAAATTCAATATGTTCATGAACTAATTGCCACTAACTAGGTTAACATTTTTTATGATTTCTGTATGTAAGTGAAAAAATGCAAATCAAGATGCCACTAACTTAGGATCGTTCCTTGAGAAAGAGAAACTGAAAACTGATGGGTCCAACTTCACGTCATAGTTTCACACCCTGAGGATTCTCAATCGTTCCCCACAAGATGTCCTATGCACTTGATGCTGCGTTGGTGACGAGCCAGCAGATACCGCTACTCATGCTGAGAATAATGTCTACCTCACTAAGTCGGATGATTCCAACTTAGTCCAAAGTGACATGCTCTATGCCATGGTGGTGAGGTGTAGAAGTGTTTTGAGAACCTCAATGCTTATGAGATAATCACTGATCTCAATGTTGTTTTTGCACCGCAAGCCAGGGCCGAGAAGTATGAAGCCTCAAAGTTGTTCTTCTCGACAAAGATGGAAGAGCACAACAATGTTAGTGAGCACGTGGTCAAGATTCAAAAGGTACCATGTGTGAAAATTAGTAGACAGAGTTCTCAACAACCATTCAATATTTTTATTCCAAACCTTCCCCACTCCTGACATGGGAACTCTGACAGGAGAAGTTTGATTCACTAACATCAAAGCTCAATTGTCTATATATTCTTTCATTGCTTGCTTTAATATCAAGTTATCAACTATAGACTATTGCTTTATATCACTTTGTCTTGGGCTTATATATCTTCATTACATTAGATCGATTGCCTTTACTCCTAGTAGCATGTTGTAACACCCCCAGTGTCATGTTACAGTAATTGATTTTGTTAATGACAAATCCCAGTGATTAACCATGCCTTGATCCTCATTGATTATAATCCTATTCAAAATCCCCTTGGTTGGAATTAAAAACAAAATTAAAAATTAAAGTTGAACCAATAATTTTGCAATCATTTTTATTAAATTCCTAAAAGTCAGTATGTCATGATAAAATAACAATGGCATTTTATTACATTGTTTTAATAGTATAAACAAATCATACAGTAGCAAAACAATAGATTTTACTTCACATTAAGTAATTCATAAATCTAAATTATTTTATTTTTGTGGCAAACTTTTTGTGGCATTGCTGTAATGTATAACACTAATAATGGAACACCTTGCACATTTTATAAAACTCAAATGATGGCCTAACAAAATAAAACAAAAGGGAACAGACAAGTAATAATAACAGAAAATGGAAAATGTTTAAAAGTCCCACGGGAAGAACCCTCCCACTGGGCCCAACCCAGCCCATTCCCCCTCTCTCCTCTTCAAACTCCTCATGTTCACCCGACTGGTGGACATGGCGCGCCCGACGGTCGCCGTTCCCGTCGAACCCGGCCACCTCCTCGCCGCTACAATGGCCGGGGATGGATAAGACCAAACCCCGACCCCCAGTGACAAACCCTAGATCGAGATAGCCCCTCCCTTGCCGGGGAATGACTCACTTAGGGACTATCAAACGCTACACCGTAACTGGGTAGTTATAAAGGTAGCTTACGGGTGAGTCATGATACATGTCGCGAGACATGGTTGATCAAGATGGGATTTGACCCTCCACTTTGGAGAGATATTCTCTGGGCCCTCTCGAGTGATAAGATTCAGAAAGCATGGCCATGCGATATGGGTTAAGTGTTAACCCGGTTCAGGAATCTGTATCACGGTTTCGAGAAGAGAGGTCAAGCTATCACAAGGGTGACAAGTACTCGCCTTGAGCTTGATAACATATATCGTGAGGCAAAAGGAATGTTGCATATGACACTTTGTAATGGTTCGTCTTATGACTTTACGCATATATGGGAGTCAGCACGTTCTGCGAGGAACCGCTACCGACTATAGAACCAGATGTGATTCGGGACGTGTCAATGTGTGCGTGAACCTATTGGGTCGCGCGCTTAAGAGGAAAGGAGCTCATTCGGATGTGATCCGGATGGAATATGGATGGAGGGTCCGGATTGCCTCAAGGGTTGAGGCTGATGGAACATTTCCCGACCTTGGTTTTGGTGTTGATTACAATACCGGATTACGTATCTAACCACGTTTCGAGTGTTTCAGGTTCACCCACAGGACACGATGCCGCGGGACCATTTCCGTCCAAGCGCGAAGAGATCAAGTAGCCTGCTCTGTCTGGTCACCAGCCGGCCGGTTGTACCGGGGTCCAAGGCCGGTTGTACCGCTCTGTTCAGGGGTCGGTACTACCGGCCCTGCACCGGTGCTTCCACCAGGGTGGTAGGGAATCCCCTCTGACCCGGGCCGGTAGCCGAGCGGTGGTGGCCTGGTTGTACCGGTAAATCAGGTACAACCGGTGCCAAGATTGGTACAACCGCTCTCCCCTCGCTACGGGTTAGGGTTTGGGGGTGGCACGGTTGTACCGGGCCCCCTACCGGTCCTTCCACCGGACCCATGCCCATGGCCCTCTTACCTAGGCCGGTGGTGGAGCGGTGGCCCACCGGTTGTACCGGTAAATCCGATTGTACCGGTGTGGTCGCGGTTGTACCGCTGTGACCACTCCACCTCTGGCTAGGGTTAGGGCTTTCGGCTGGCTCAGGGTAGCTGGCCGGTTGTACCGGAGTGGCAGGCCGGTTGTACCGGCCTGTGTTCTTTTCTGCACATAACGATTGGATTGAGTGGGAGGTATAAAAGGGGGGGTTTCTTCCTCTTTGCCTTTCTACCTCAAGCCACACTCATTCTCCATTGATGCCAAAAAGCTCCATTGACTCCGATCTCCATCTCTAGACAATCAAACTAGTTGTGCAGCTAGGAATTGAGGGAGGAGACCTAGATCTAAATTTCCATTCAAAGGAAACATTGTTTCTCATCCTCATTGTTGTGGATCTTGTTACTCTTGTGGTTTGAGGCCATCAAGAGCTTGAGGCCACCTCGGAGCCACAATCCATTGTGGTGAAGCTTCGTGGTGTTGGTGGGAGACTCCGGCATTGTGTGGAGCTGCCCCACTCTTGTGTAAAGGTTTCGTGTGCTCCTTCAAGGCACCGATAGTGATTTCACGACATCTTACGTTGGTAAGAGCGTGAGGATAAATATGGTGGCCCTCGTTGGCTTCGTGTGAGCATTGTGCTCCTCACCCTCTCCAAACGGAGACGTACTTCTCGAAAGAGAAGGAACTTCGAAACCATATCCTTGTCTCCCATGTTCCCCTTTACCTTTACTTTGTGCAAGTTACTTTCCTTGCTTATCTATTGCTTGCTTGTTGTTTCGTAGTTGTTGGCATATAGGTTGCTCACATAGTTGCATATCTAGACAACCTTTATACCTTGTTGAGCCTAAAGTGTTAAGAAAAGTTTAAAAGGTGTTAGTCGCCTATTCACCCCCCCTCTAGTCGACATTCCGATCCTTTCAATTGGTATCAGAGCCTCGTCTCTTACTAAGGGCTTTACCGCCTTAAGAGGATGTCGCAAGAGGATAAACCAAAAGAGGTTGAGGTTCCGGGAGCTACTTCGAACCCTCCCCTCTTGGAAAGGGTTCCGAGTACCGAGGGCTTCACGAATGCGTTCACGAAGGATGACTCTTCATCTATCTCTCGACTTGAGTACAATGAAGGCATGTCCACCATTAAGGTGCACATGAATAAAGTCACCGACATGCTTGGCAGCCTCATGTCAAGGATGCCCTTGGAGAGAAACCCCACCATCATCCCCAACATTCCAATGTTGGGTGGAGGATATGTCATCTCCCAACCTAGTGATGATGGTAGGAATGATAGACGATCCATTCCTCGTTCAGGGAATGGATCGGGTATTCATTCCGCGGTGGCTCCTCCTGTTACCTATAACTCACTACCTCTTCCCGAGCCTCATTTTGCGCATGCAGGCACTATTCCCATCCTTAACAAAGATGCTTATTCGGTTTGGGCTCATCGCATGAAGAGATATTTGAAGGGGTCCTCCGTGGAACTGTGGCGCATCGTTGAGGAGGGATTCAATCCTCGTGAGCGCCACAGCATGACCCCAAGAGAATATCGGGACAACACCATCAACAGTCATGCTATGCTTGTGATAGGAAATGGGTTGAAGGAAGAGCAATACAATCTTGTCCTAAAGTGTGAAACGTCCAAAGAGATGTGGGATATTCTTGAGAGGACTCTCATGGGAAGCATTAGCATACGGTGCTCGAAGTTTGAAAAGATTCAAGATCAAGCCGATCACTTTGTCAGGAATGAAGGGGAGTCTTCCGAGGATGTTCATCAAAGGTTGGTGGCTCTCACCAACTCCATGACGGACCACGGGAGCATGGACACCGACGACGGATGGATAAAGAGAAAGTTCATCACGGCTATGCTCCTACACAAGAAGCATATCACCAAGGTCATTCGTCAAAGGCCCGACTTTCGCGATTTGAGTTCAAACCAAGTCTTGGATGAATTCGTTGCCATGGAAATCTTGGACTCCACGGCCGAGTTAAAATTGGCTCGCCAAAGTGGCTCCAAGATGTCATCTCTCGCCTTGAAGGCCAAGGAGGTTCAAGTTGAGGAAGATGAAGATGAAGAGGATGTGGGTCCGGAAGACATCAAGTATGCTTACAATGAGCACATGGCACTAGCATCAAGACAGTTTTGGGGCAACAAGAATAACTTCAAGTCCAACACAAGTAGCTTCAAGCCAAAGGGCCAAAGAATAAGGACTTGCTTCAATTGTGACAATGTGAGTCATTTTGTTGCGGAGTGTCCATATGAGAAAAGAGAAGACCACGATGGAAAGCTTATCCGTAAGGACAAGAACAAGCCACCATTGAACAAGACCTTTGTGAAGAAGAAGCCACAACGTGTGTTGGTGGCTCAAGAAGAATACTATTCCGATGATGAGGAGGATGAAGAAAGTGGTGAGATTGTGGCAACCGCCACCGTTGCTATCGCCATTGAATCCCCCTCATCAACGTCTCTCTTCAACTCCCCGAACGAGAACCCTCACATCATCCACAAGTGTCTTATGGCCAAGACTACCTCGGTAACTCCTCACTCTAAACCGTTTACTCCCACTAACCCTTCATTGTTGGATTGTGTGGAGGAAAATGGGGAGCCCAATGCACAAGAAGAAAATGAATTTGAACTATTCATGTCCAAGCTCAAAGGTGTTGCCAAGGGACACTTTGTGGCTCTCTTGGAACAACTAGGCGAAGCCCATGCTCACATTGAGCAACTTGATGAGACTATCACCGAGTTGCAAGGTCATAGTCGCGACTATGCGGATGAGATAGGGGAGCTATCTCATTCTCTCGAAGAAGAGCGTGAGCTTAAGTTGTCTCTTGATGAGACGTATGCTAGTGATATCTCTAAGCTAAAACTTGACCTTAAACATTATAATGCTATTGCTTGTGATCTCAAGACTAAAAATGATGAACTTGTTGAGGCTCATGAAAGACTTCTTGTGGATCATGAGAAAGTCGAAAAGGACCAGAAGTCCTTAAAGCACGAATTCATGGCTCTCAAGAAGGCTCATGATGAAACAAGTATGCAACTCACTAAATAAATTACTACCTTTTCTCCTATCATTGTGGTAGAGAAACCTAGTTCCTCTAACTCTTGTTGTGAGCATGCTCCTCTCGTTGAGGAAAACGCTAGGTTGAAGGCACAACTTGAGAAGGGACTTTTCTCGTGCATTCAAGGAGAAAAGAACCTTAATGATCTCTTGAGTTCCCAAAAGGAGGTCATTGGCAAGGAAGTCATTGGTTTTGGTGCAAGTTCATCAAAGAAGAAGAACAAGAAGAGGAAGAACAAAAAAAAAGAAAGGCAAGGCCTCTCCTCTTTCAAAGGAAGTCACATTTGTGAAGGAAGGGGAGAAGCCTCAAGAAAAAGTGGCAAAGGCCATTAAGGGTGGAGTGACCAAGAGAAGTGGTGCCATTCCCAATGACTTTGCCGGACCAACTAACCCCTCTTATGTTCTTTGTTGCACTAATGATGGGCATGTTTATGCCAAATTTGTTGGTTCCTTTGATGAGTATATTGCATGGTACATTTGGGTGCCTAAGACCCTTGTTACTAACGCAAAAGGACCCATTCGTGAATGGGTACCTAAACCCAAGCATTGATCTCATGTAGGTGGAGGCTTCCGGTGGTGGTTCATGGATACTTGATAGCGGGGCTACAAGTCATATGACCGGAAACAAGGACATGTTGGTGGACATTGATTTTGGACCATCTCGTACCACCCGTGTCCAATTTGGAGATGCAAACACGTCAAAGGTATTAGGTCTTGGCAAAGTGATAATTTCTCCGGACTCGTCCATTGAGAAAGTATTGCTAGTTGAGACTTGTGCCTTTAATTTACTTTCCGTTCGTCAACTTGCCATGATGGGCCTTTGCACTTTCTTTGATAAAGACATGGTCACCTTGATGTGGAGCAAAACTCTTAAAGTGGCCTTTGTTGGACACGTGGAGGACGGTATGTACGTGGTGGACTTTTCAAAAGTCCCCACCAAAACCGCCATGTGTCTAATGGCTAAAGTTGATGTGGGATGGATTTGGCACCACCGACTAGCCCATGTCAATATGAGGTCTTTGCAAACACTTCTCAAGGGTGAGCATGCCATTTGACTAACAAATGTTAGCTTTGCCAAAGATCGTGCTTGTAGGGCATGCATTGAAGGGAAACTACATGAGAAGAAACATCCCGTCAAGAATATCATCTCCACCAAGAGGCCTTTGGAGCTCCTTCACATGGATCTCTTTGGGCCTCCATCATATGATAGCCTTGGCGGAAAGAAGTATTGCTTGGTTATTGTTGATGACTATTCAAGATATACATGGGTTTATTTGTTCAAGAAGAAAAGTGAGACCCAACAAACCGTCATCGAGTTTGCCAATGAAGCTCAACGTCAACACAATTCAAAGATTTTGGCAATTAGAAGTGACAACGACACCGAGTTCAAGAACTACACCTTGGATGAATTCCTTGGAGATGAGGGGATCAAACATCAATATTCTGCTGCTCATACCCCTCAACAAAATGGTGTTGCAGAGAGGAAGAATCATACTCTGATTGACGCAGCAAGAACAATGATGGCGGAGTTCAAGAGTCAATACAACTTTTGGGCAGAGGCCATCAACACCGCTTGTCATGCAACCAACCATCTTTATCTCCGCAAGATATTGAACAAAACTCCGTATGAAATTCTCACCGGGAAGAAGCCCAACATCAAGTATTTTCGGGTCTTCGGGTGTAAGTGTTTAATTCTTAAGAAAGGTGTTCTTTATCTCCGCAAGATATTGAACAAAACTCCGTATGAAATTCTCACCGGGAAGAAGCCCAACATCAAGTATTTTCGGGTCTTCGGGTGTAAGTGTTTCATTCTTAAGAAAGGTGCTCGTTTGTCTAAGTTTGAGTCTAAGACAAATGAGGGCATATTTGTTGGTTATGCTTCAAACTCTCACGCCTATAGAGTCTACAACAAGTCTTCCGGACTTGTTGAAGAATCTAGCAACGTGGAGTTCGATGAACATAATGGCTCCCAAGTGGGGCAAAGTGATCTTAATGATGTAGGTGATGAAATTCCTCCTCAATCCATAAGAAGAATGGGTGTGGGTCATTTCCTACCCATTGAGGAACCCCTTGTGGTGGAAGGAGAAGGACAATGCTCTACGCACATGGAGCCATCACCTCCTCAAGATCCACAAGCTAACCAAGAACAAGACGAAGGCCCTCTCTCTCCCGAACGAGATCAAGGTCGAGATCCTATCATTGAAGATGGTGGTGCACCAAATGATGACCAAGATCATGTTCTTGTTCAAGGACATGCTCAACATGATGAGCAAGTCCTTGAGGATGCTCCTTCTTCCGAAGATGGTTCTCTTGCTCCCTCTCAAGAAACTTTGGAAGAATAAAGAGTTCGTCGAGCACTCAAGATTTCATCCCGGTTAAAATCACAAGATCTTTCGGTGGATCAAGTGCTCGGAAGCATCCAAAAGGGGGTAACAACTCGTAGTCAATTGAGAAACTTTTGTGCCCATAATGCATTTGTTTCTTGTGTTGAACCCCAAAAGGTAGGTGAAGCGCTTGAAGATCCGGATTGGCTTGAGGCCATGCATGATGAACTCAATAACTTTAAGCGCAACAAGGTGTGGACATTGGTGGAGAGACCCAAAGGTGATCATAATGTTATTGGGACCAAGTGGATATTCAAGAACAAGCAAGATGCACTTGGTATTGTCATCCGGAACAAGGCAAGGTTAGTGGCTCAAGGTTTTTCCCAAGTCGAAGGTATTGACTATGGTGAAACTTTCGCCCCCGTGGCTCGTCTTGAGTCCATTCGTATTGCTCTTGCCTATGCTTCTCATCACAACTTCAAGTTATATCAAATGGATGTGAAGAGTGCTTTTCTTAATGGTCCCATTAATGAGTTGGTATATGTCAAGAAACCCCCCGGGTTCGAGGACCACAATTTCCCCAATCATGTCTATAAACTCGACAAGGCGCTCTATGGCCTTAAGCAAGCACCACGCGCTTGGTATGAGCACCTTACCGAGTTCTTAGTCGATTATGGGTTTGAAATTGGGCGAATCGATCCCACTCTTTTTACCAAGAGGGTTGGTGGGCAATTGTTCATATGCCAACTATATGTTGATGATATTATCTTTGGCTCGATTAACAAATCTTTTAATGAGGAATTTGCTAAGCTAATGACCGACAAGTTTGAGATGTCTATGATGGGAGAGTTGGAGTTCTTTCTCGGTTTTGAAGTCAAGCAATTATCAAGAGGAACTTTCATCAACCAAGCCAAATATACTGAAGACATGCTCAAGAGGTTCAAGTATGATGGTCTTAAAGGAGCCAAGACCCCCATGCCACTCAAGTGTCAACTTGACCTCGACCCGAACAGTAAAGAGGTAGACCAAAGGGAGTATCGTTCTATGATTGGTTCTTTGCTGTATCTTTGTGCATCTAGGCCGGATATCATGTTGAGTGTGGGCATGTGTGCAAGATTTCAATCCGCACCAAAAGAGAGTCACGTAGTGGATGTCAAAAGAATCTTTCGATATTTGGTTCATACCCCAAACTTTGGATTGTGGTATCCTAAAGGCTCAAGCTTCAACCTCGTCGGGTACACGGATTCGAATTGGGCGTGAGACAAGGTGGAGAGGAAGTCCACTTCTGGAGGATGCCAATTCCTTGGTAGGTCTTTAGTGTGTTGGTCATCCAAGAAGCAAAATTGTGTTTCCCTCTCTACGACCAAAGCCGAGTACATTGCCGCCGCAAGTTGTTGTGCACAATTATTATGGATGATGCAAACTTTGAAGGATTACGGTGTCATGTGTGACAAAGTGCCTCTTTTATGTGACAATGAAAGTGCTATCAAGATCGCCTACAACCCCGTCCAACATAGCAAGACGAAGCATATAGAGATTCGTCATCACTTTATTCGAGATCATGTGAAGCGGGGTGATATTGACCTTTCATATGTGGGCACCGGAGATCAACTTGCGGATATTTTCACCAAGCCTTTGGATGAAGCAAGATTTCGAGAGTTAAGGCATGAACTAAATATCATTGATTCAAGTAATGCGGTCTGAAGACTTGCCCACACATCCCATCTCAACATGATGTCTAGCTTGGATGTAGGCATGGACATAGGGGGAGTGTTGCTTAAGTCATAGGCAACCACTCCACCTATTATGCAGAAAGAGATAAAATTCTTTCACTATGGTCACGTTCGGCGGCCGTCATGGTCACCCAAGGTGATAACGGTGCTTCAAAGAAGAGCATTGGCAATGAACCCAAGATACATCTTCGTGGTGTCATACCAAACAAGCTCAAACATGGTGGCTTCGGCCACCGCCCCTCTCTTCGGGAGGTTTGGTTCAATTTGGTGGCTCTTTATTGCGTTTGCTTCAACGGTGAATTTGTGTGTGCTCGCTTTCTCTCGTTTCTGGTATTCTTGGTTCCGTCGCTGGGTTTTTGTGTTGGCCCGAGTTTTGTGTGTTGCGTGTCTTCTGTTCGAGAGCGGAGGGTGTGTCAAGTTCTCTCTCTTCAGCCCTCTGTTTTTCCAATACACATTTCCCCCTCTCCCCTGGCAGCACTAGAATGAACAAACGGTAGAACCAGCCCTTTGAGCGGTACTACCGGTCTAGGTCAGGCACCGGTACAACCGGGGTTCATCCCGCAACAGGTGTCTCCAGTGGACCGGAGGTACCGCAGTAACCCTAGTGTTACCACAGGGGCCGGTACAACCGGTCGGGCACCGCGGTTCTACCGGTGTGGGGAGTATATAAGGCTCGGGCCAAAAAAGTGGGGTTTATTTCCTCACTTCGTGCCCTCACCCCGAATACTCCTCCCACCGGACACCAACCTTCGCCGCCCCGGGACGCCGCCGGCGCCTCGGTTCTCTCCGATCTCCCTCAGATCGGACTGGTGCTGCTCTCCTCCTCCACGATCTGCGCCATGGATGTGGGTAAGGCCTTATGCTCCTCGCATTGTAGGGTTTACTTTGGAATCCGCATTTTTGTTGGGCCTTAAATCACATCATCGATTTCTATGAATCGTGCTTACATGGTACAGTAGTGTGAGTAATCTAGGAGTTTGAATCATCATGCTCTAGTCCATGCTCACTGGTTTTCCCTCCTCCCCGGCCGTATTGGACTCATTCCCTAGGTTTGCCAGCCACTGGTACAACCGCCCTGTCATGGCGGTACAACCGGTTGGCCGGTACAACCGGTGCACGCCCGGTACAACCGGTGCACGCCCGGTACAACCGGTGCCTGAAGGTCCATCCCATGTGCATCTTTCTCGTGCATGCTTTTTCAAACCCCTCTCGATTTGTATTCATCTCATCTCTCTATTCCCTCGTGTCTTGATTGAGTAGGTGGTTCTCGCTCGAGAGGAGGTGGCCCGCGTCCGAAGAAGAAGAGGGTGCGCCGGTCCGATGATCAGGGAGAGGAAGTCACCCAGCCCAGTCAGCTCCCTCGCCGTCAGAGGTCTGCCATCATGAAGACCTCTAAGGGCAAGCCTGTGTCAAAGATGTCTCTGCCAGAATTTCAGCGCTTCAGGGTTCAGAATCCGTACTCATCTCCTCGCGCACCAGGTTGGACCAACCCGATGTTTTGGACTACCCAGCAGCTGAGTATTGTCACCGACATCTACAGCCAGTTCAAGAACAAGGTGCAAAGCATGTGGGCCATTGACATAGACCACATGAAGTCAGAGGATCACAAGGAGTACTTCAAGGATGCTCTGGCATTGTGTGAGGAGTTTGATCTCATCAAGCTCATGGATACTCAGTGTGACATGGATCCGCAACTCATTCAGCAATGGCATGCCACTATTCACTTTGGGACTGATGACCACCGTACTATCACCTGGATGACTCGTGACCAGCAGTGTTCTGCTCGTTGGTCTGAGTTCTGTGCAACTCTGGGCTATCACTGTGATGATAATGGACAGGGTGTTGGTTTCTCTCCGTTTGGTGCTATTGCCTCTGATCCTGCTTTGCTTGCTCCACTATACATTCCCGGCCGTGGGATACCGGGTGCCTCCAAGGATTTGAAGCCGCTCTACGATATCATGCATTGCATCTACAGGAACATGCTGATTCCCAAGGTTGGGAATCAAGATCGGATCTACAACTTCTTCATTGATTAGATGCTGGTGACTCGCTCTGAGAAGGGCAAAGGCGTTCCTTTGAATGTTCCCGAGGTGCTATGGCAGGAGATGTACCGCTGTGTGACAAGCAATGCATGTCCTTCTCTGGGTCCTTACATTATGAAGTTCCCTCACTCTTATTGGGAGGCCAAGTTTCCAGGCGATGTCTTGGTCACGGATCCCTCTTCTCTCATTATTCACGTCCGCAAGAAGCTGAAGATCAAGAAGCATGCTGCACCTCGCTTTGAGAACAAAGGAAAAGAACGGATGGAGACTGAGTTTGCCGCTTCTAGTGAATCTGACTTTGAGCTTCCCGGGGCGGGTACCTCCGCATGGGCGAAGCTCAAGGCTAAGGTTCGCAAAACCTTCTGTCTCCAGCTTGACATCCAGCACAACATGTACCTTGCGCACAAGCGCGAGAAAAAGAGCCGCACACGTCAGATCCAGATGATGAGAGCTCTACAGCTGGAGGTTAGCAGTGGGTCCGAGAAAGATATCACCTCTGAGGAAAAGTGGATTTCGCAGAACTACTCTCGGTGGACTGACAGTGATGACACTCCTCCTCCGACCGTTGAGCACTCCCCGCCTCTACAGTTTGATGATGATGAGATCCAGTCCGAGCACTCGGAGGATCCAGTGGACCCGTCTGATTCTGGCGACGATGCCACTGAGGAGTCTGACGAGTGATTTGTTGGGCGTTAGCATCGGACGTCCTCCCTTTTTGGTGTCTCGATGCCAAAGGGGGAGAAGTCATCTAGTAGGAGTTCGAGGGATTTGCTTGCGGAGCTTGCATAGCTCCTTGTATCGTGTGCGTGTGTGTGTGTGAACCTTCTATGTGGTCTGCTCGTTTGAACCTTAAAACCCTTGCGTGTTAGAAGACTTGCTTTTTCATTTGTTTTTTCCTTGACTTTATGTTGATTGCAAGTCTTAATCTTTGTTTGTTACACCTGCAATGTTTATTGTTCCGTAAAATATAGGGGGAGTGGTGATCCTAATGTATGCACTTTTATCGCTCCATGCATCAATTCTTTGGTGCATACAGCTAGGGGAGCCCGTCTATACTTTACGGAGTGAACACACCTCGGTTGTTTGTTTTCCTGTTGCAAATCCGTGTATTGTCATCAACCACCAAAAAGGGGGAGATTGATGGAACATTTCCCGACCTTGGTTTTGGTGTTGATTACAATACTGGATTACTGTCGGGACCCGGAATATGCGTATGTAATTCCAGTCACAACTCAATCACATGGAGAGCCGAGAGCCATACCCACTTGTCTAAGCAGACAAGGCCAAGCACAGAACACTCTCAGAAAGCATCGTACGTGAGGGGCATCCCATCCAGGCCGGATGATCAACTGAGATGGGTCCTCATCGCCCACTCACAAGTCTAAATGCTTATGGGTGGTGAATCCCATACTCATAGACAAGTCGCCTCAACCATGTTATCGATTGAATCCTAACTCTTACATAGACTTACTCCAGCCCGATCACTTAGTCGGGGTCTAGGGCGGGCTCGATCATACAACAAAGTGTGGACGTGACAGCGTCACGAGCAATCGCATCGCGATGCCCCAAGCTGCGCACATCTAAGGGCCACTTGGTGTATAAAAGACCGCCAGCCAGATCACAACTAAGGTCTCGAAAACCCATACTAAGACATGCATGTTATAATCATACACGCAGCACACATGTCTAGTATGAACAGCAGGTATCATCACATAACTCTACAATGTACTTCTTTATTGACTTACACATAGAGCATACAAAGATCACATGTTTGTGATCAACATTACATCATACAACGGAAGCAATTTAGGTCTGAGTACAGACAAGTTTAACAAATGGCTTAGAGAAGCCTTGTAACATACATGCCCTTCCACGAGGGACCAGACTACTGTCTGGAACTATACTACCAAGGTCAACGTCGAGCTTCACGAATGTGACTCCATCGGGGTCCGAGTTCTCATCTAAAACATAGAATAAGCAAACGTGAGTACAAAGTCGTACTCAGCTAGACTTACATCAGAAATAAACTACTCATGCTCAAGTATCAAGGTAAAGGAGGTGGGGTTCAACATGCAGAAGTTCCAGCTTTGACTTGGCTAGTCCTGTACTACGAGTACCAGATATGAGGTAAGCAGCGTACACGAGTCCACTATCAAGTCTCCAACAAATACACCACTATGGATACTGCCTCGACTTCCCCACAAGGAAGCACGCCATAGCACTCACACTTATCTTGCGAGTTTTATAAGTATCCATTCAAGTTGTCTATGATCAAGTAGAGGTTTCCAAGTAGTCCATAACCGCGGACACGGCTATTCGAATAGTTTATTAACCCTGCAGGGGTGTACATCTTCACACGCGTGTCATCACTTATCGCCTCATTCTTGTCACCCTTCAAGAGGGTGTCGGACGTGGATGAAACCAAGGCACTACCCTCACATCACCTTCTCTAATCCAGGAGTCGACTACCTGAGTTTGTCACCGCTTGAGAGTCCGGCCGGTTCCACGAAACGGACTCAGATAATGCAAGGGACCGAGACGCCACCTTTGACAGATGGTTTCGCTGCCTCACAGGTCCACCCACATATCTATGCATAAGTCAAATGGAAAGCCCGAATCTAGTGTGACTCCTGGACCGGATCGGGTACATAAAAAGGCCAAACGGGGCTCCCATAAAACCCTACATGTGGTCATACTCTTTGTCTTGGATCACAAAACAGGAACTCGGGGCCTAGGGAAGTGTTCAACGAGACAACCCACTGTGTACTCCTACACAGCCTCTCATCGTTCACCTTTGTTTAGGGTGGATTCACCAACACGATATCATTTGCATCACTGTGATCATTCATCCCGTCTCACAATCATAAATATCCTCATTGTATCACTAAGCAGCAATAAGCAGTAACAGTTGTAGGGGCCACATGCTCATCATTCAACTCCTAAATCTGCTAGGATTGTGGTTTGCTTAATACGGTGACAAAATGATAGGTCATGCATCGGAATGGGTTCAACTATGCGGAAGAACGTGTCTCGGTGATCTCCTAAACATGCATAAGCGAGACTGAGAGGGAAGTAGGATTTTATAGACATGATCAATGGGGGTTTGCTTGCCTTGTTGACGATACACGGTTCTTAACGGTGGTCTTCTTCTTCGGGGGTGATCACCGTCTCAGAACGTCTGTCATCGGAGGCAATCATCAACAAGGGGGGACAGCTTCGGAATTAAAAATGCACATACACATGATAAGGTTGTCCATGATGTGAATGGTACTGGTTTGTAGCATATTCATCTTAATTGAAGTATATTGCATTTGAAATGCAAATTCAAACTTCAAATTTGAATTCAAATTAAGTTATATGCTAACTTGCTACTGTTCACCTATTTTAAAATGGTCAAACATGAAAACAAATTGCATATTCTTAATCCTTGCATTTTTCTAATAATTTTTCATATATTATATGTTTAATTTGGAGTTAATATGAATATTCTATGAATTTCCAAAGTTTAATTGATTTTCTAGATTTTTCTCTGTTTTCTTTAATTCTTTTATTTTCTGGAAATTTGTTTATTGCATCAGCATGATGCAATGCTGATGTCACATGGGGCGCTGACCAGTGGGGCCAGGGCGTCAGAGGTAGTGGGTTTAAACCCGGTTTTGTTTAAACTAAATAGGGTCATTAGGGGGGGTTGGGCCCACTGTCATAGGGTGAGGGGGGGGGGGCGATTAAGGGTTAATTAACCCTGCCTCGCCGGTGGTTAGCCGCCGGTGGCATCCAGCGCGGCGGCGCACACAGAGGGCGATTCCGGCGGCCAAAAGGGGCGCGGCTAGGTGGGTTGGAGAGCTGGAGATGGCGCGCGTCGAGTGGTACCAGTGGAGGTTCAAGGGGGTGGCCCTATCGTCGCCGACGACGATAACGCACAGCGGCCGTGGCTCTACGTAGATGAACACGACGAAGGAGGGCACAGGGCTGGGCTTGGAGAAAGGGGAAATACGAGCTGGCTTACCGTGATTGCAAAGGTGTCGACGTCGATGTGGGAGAGGAACTGTGGGCGATGGAATCCTCGCCGGAGTCCGGCGGCAGTGGCGGAGGAAAAAGTTCGATTCGGTGTTCCCTGGGCTCTCCGGCTTGCCTTGCTCGCGTGGGAAGAAGTAGTCGACGCAGGGGAGTCTCCTGGACAAGTTTTGGCGGCGTGAGGAGGAGAGTGGCCACGGTGGCGCGGCTGCACGCTCCGGCGAGCTTCTCGGACCGCCTGGCAATGGCGACGCAGAGAGAAGGAGATGACCACGGGCTAGGGGGGAAGGATGGGGAGCCTTGTGGGCGTCTGCGTGGCGAGAGAGGAGAGGCAGGGGAGGCCTAGAAGGCCCTCGGCGGCGTCCACGGCGCTCGGCTCGCCACCGAGGTGCTTGGAAGCGAGGGGAGGAAGAAGACAAGCTCCAGGTGGGCTTGGGCTAGGATTTGGCTAGTTGGGCCCGAGGCCTTAGGGGGGGTGGGCTGCTTTGCCTTTTCTAATTTCTTTTTCTTTTAATTCTCTGCTAATTTATTTTCTCTAGTAAATAAAATACCAGAGCATTTTTAAAAATCCCCAAAACTTTTATGTGGGCTTAGGGTTCATGCCACTAGCCACTCACAAGTTTTGGTGACTATTGAAATTCAAACAATTTGAATTCAAATTCAAATTGGGGTTTAATTTAATTTCCAGGGCACCTTTTGAATTTTTGAATATTCCATGGGCATGGGAATGAACCCAAACCACTTTTAAAATGATCACCATCATTTATAGGAATTTTCCAAATGTTCAAATGATTTTTGGAAAAATATTTTTATCTAGCCATTTGAATTAAATTCTCAGGGCTTTTTCTTTTCCCCATTTTTGAATTTCATTTGAAATTTTCACATGATGCAAAGGGCACAAACAAACCCTAGCACTTACCTAACTTGGGGTTTTGACAACTCGCCCCCACTCAAAAGAATCTCGTCCCGAGATTCAGAAGTCGTCGGGAGGAAGGCGGGGTACTCGGCACGGAGACGGTCTTTTCTTTCCCATGTTGCTTCTTTCTCGGAGTGATGTGACCATTGCACTTTGAGGAACTTGATCTTCTGACGTCGAGTGACACGCTCTGCTGAATCAAGAATACGAACGGGGTACTCTCGATAAGAAAGGTCATCTTAGAGATCAAGCGTTTCATGGTCGACTTCGCGGATGGGGTCCTTGAAGCAACGCCTGAGTTGTGACACATGGAATACATCATGTACTCGGGAAAGGTGCGGGGGTAGTTCAAGTTGGTAGGCAACTTCTCCACGTTTAGCAAGAATGCGGAAAGGTCCAATGTAACGTGGGGCCAACTTGCCTTTGATACCGAATCTTTGGGTTCCCTTCAGAGGAGTAACCCGAAGGTAAGCCTTCTCATCAAGATTGTAGCTCTCTTCTCTATGATGACGATCATAGTAGCTTTTCTGACGAGACTGTGTGGCTTTCAAACGATCACGAACAATGCGAACTTGCTCTTCTGCTTCCTTGATCATATCCGGTCCAAAGAATTGTCTTTCACCGGTCTCTGACCAGTTTAGAGGTGTTCGACATCGTCGGCCGTAGAGGAATTCAAAGGGAGCCATGTTCAAAGTAGATTGATAGCTATTGTTATAAGCAAATTCGGCGGAGGGAAGAGATTTCTCCCAATTCTTTCCGAAAGAGATAACACAAGCTCTGAGCTTGCCTTCCAAGATTTGATTAACCCTTTCAACTTGACCGCTAGACTGAGGGTGGAAAGCTGTACTAAAGGAGAGATGAGTTCCCATAGCATTTTGAAAACTTTCCCAGAATCTAGAGGTGAAAAGGCTACCACGATCAGAATTGATTTCCAAAGGAACACCGTGAAGAGACACAATTCTAGAGACATACAAGTCCACCAACTGACTAGCAGTTATAGACTCGCGAACTGGAAGGAAGTGAGCAACTTTGGAAAGTCGATCAATGACAACGAAGATGGCATCATTTCCTTTCTGGGTTTTTGGAAAGCCGGTGATGAAATCCATACCGACCTTGTCCCATTTCCACTCGGGAATAGACAATGGTTGAAGAGTACCAACAGGTCTTTGGTCTTCTGCCTTAATGCGACGACAAACATCACATTCGGCAACAAATTGTGCAATGTCTCTCTTCATCCGGGTCCACCAAAATCTCTGGCGTAGATCTCGGTACATTTTTGTGCTACCGGGATGAATTGAGAGGGGAGTGTCATGAGCTTCCTTAAGGATCAACTGCTTTAGGTCTTCATTTTCAGGAACTACTAAACGATTTTCAAATAATATCGTTCCTTGATCATTTGCAGAGAAACATTTAGCAACTCCGCTAACAATGTTCTGCTTGATCTCTTGAATACTACTATCTTGTTTCTGGGCGGCTATGATTTGATCCTCAAGGGTTGGTTTCGCCACCAAGGTAGAAAGAAATCCATGAGGAACTATCTCAAGATTGAGCTTGCAAAATTCCTCATGAAGAAGTGGGTGATACTGTTGTAACATGAGGTTGTTACAATACGACTTACAACTTAGTGCATCAGCCATGACATTGGCTTTGCCTGGGGTGTAAGAAATTCCTAAGTCATAATCTTTTATCAACTCTATCCAACGTTTTTGCCTGAGATTAAGATCTGGTTGGGTGAATATATATTTGAGGCTTTGGTGGTCGGAATAGATCTCACAATGATTACCAAGGAGGTAATGTCGCCAAGTCTTCAGGGCATGAACTACAGCAGCGAGTTCAAGATCATGGGTAGGATAGTTCTCTTCATGTGGACGCAACTGGCGTGAAGCGTAAGCTACCACATGTATATCTTGCATAAGTATGCATCCTAACCCTTGCCGTGAAGCATCACAATAGATCTCGAAATCCCTTTTGGTGTCTGGAGGTGCAAGTACGGGTGCAGAAGTCAATCTTATTTTTAGCTCTTGAAAGCTTTCCTCGCACTTGGGGGTCCATTGGAATTTCTTATCTTTCTTGAGGAGTTCAGTAAGAGGCTTTGCAACTTTGGAGAAGTTCTCTACGAAGCGGCGACAATAGCTTGCTAAGCCAAGAAAACTCCTAACTTGCTTAACCGATTCAGGTCGAGTCCAGTCAAGGACGGCCTGAACTCTCTCGGGATTGACATCAATGCCTTTCGTAGAAATCACGTGGCCTAAGTAGGTCACTTCCGGTAGCCAAAATTCACACTTGGAGAATTTAGCATACAGGCGATGCTCTCGAAGCTTCATCAATACCAACCTAAGATGTTCAACGTGCTCTTCTTCGTTCTTCGAGTAGATGAGAATTGTAACAGCCCACATGTAATAAGTTGCAAACACCATGTATTTTACTTTCTCTGTTGGACTTGTAACTTGGCATGGTGGAGGTTTATATCATTTCATGTGATGATTTAAATTGGCATTGAGATTGGAGTCATGTTGGGTTGGTTTCTTTTGCATCCAAAGTGGTTCAAGAAGGGCAGTCATAGAATTTTCCTTGCCACATGCTTACTCCTCTTGATCCCAAACTTGACCTAGCCACTTCATTTCATATGGCAAGGGTTTTAAAATCCTCAAGGCATTTTTGCCACCACCAAAAACAGTAGCCCTAATTCAAGTGTTTTTGAATTCAAAAACAGGGCCACATTTTTGTTGCAATTTTGAAAAATCTAGAAAAATGCAAGGATTAGGAATTTCAAACTCATGGAATTTTGAACCTTCTATTTTTCTCTCAAAAACTCTTCAAAGTCCTTTTCTATTTAACTTTAAATAGAAAAAGGTACTGTTTTGCTTGTGGAGATTTTTCACTGCATGCAAAAATGATCAAACCATTTTTGGATGACCAAACATCTTTTTAGGGGTTTTCTAAAAATATTTGATATATTTTTCCTGACCCATATTCCTTTCTTTTTTTATTTATTTCTCTCTGCTGCTCTTTTCTTTTGGAAAAAGGGCCTGTTTTTCCATTCCTCTCTCCTCCAGCCCAGCTGGGCCGCCTGGACCCGGCCCACCTGGAGCGCCCGTTCCCTCTTTTTCTTTTTTTTCCCTTCGTCTCTCTCTCTCACTGCCGCGCGGGTCCCGCCTGTCATCCCCCTCCTCTCTTCAGCTTTTCCCCTGCACGCACATGGCGCCGTGGAGGAAGTGGCTGGACCTCCTGCGTCCACGTCGCCTCCCCCCTCTCCTTTATATGCGCCAGCTCCTCCTCCTCCAAACCCTAGTTCTTCTTCCCCCCTCGGGCGCCGCCGCCTCTCCGTTCCTCTCCTCTGCATCCGGCCCGATTCCGCCATGGACAGGAGGTCCATGGCCTGAGCTCCGCGCAGCACGAGCCCGTCGTCGTCCACTACGTCGACAGCGAACTCCGGCAACCTTCCCCGAGCCCGTTCGATCCAAATTCCCCGCTGTGAGCTCCGACTTCTTCCTCCCCTGTTTCTGCAAGACCCGTTCCGCTGTGGTTTTCCGTCGAGGCGTAGCTTCAATTCATAGCGCGGCGAGCTCATCTTAGCAGTGAAATGGGTTCTTGGTACATCCGTCTCCGACCAGCGAGCAGCGTTGGGGCCATGGTGCTCTGCAGGAGATGGGATCAACGCCGGAAGTCGTCGCGCGCGGGAGCAGCCGATTGAACTTTGTCAGACAGTAGAAAGCCGCCCCCTTTTCTTCAGTCGCGCCTCGTGTTGCTTCGATCTAGCCAGATGCAGTCCATCGTAGCAGCACGAATTCGACGCAGTGCAGCAGCCGCGCGTGGAGGTCCTGGATCGACTCCAACGGGAGCAAGAATTCCACCTCGCTGCCCGTCGACAGTCGACTGAACCTGAGTTCAGTTTGTGTTCGTTTCAGTCGTAGCAGCCCCGTAGTTAGTTCATGTTTAGTGCGAGGTGTTCTCTGTCACAACCCGATCAGTAGCCGAGTTGGTCGAGTGCTTGGCTTCGTAAGCGCGGGGTTGCGGGTTCGAATCCCCCCTGGGTTCGATTAAAACCCCCCCATTTTTTGCTCTTTTGGAGCTGGCCGCGCTAGCCACTGGGCTCGGCCCGTTTGGCTCTAGCCTACCAGGGAGCAGCGAGCAGCGATGGGCCGCTGGCCGAACCAGCCCAAGTGGCTGGGCTCCCCTGTTCCTTTTCCTTTTATTTTATTTTTATTTTCAATCTTTTTCTTTTCTGTTTTAAATTCAAATTGGATTTGAATTTCAAATTCAAATCTGATTTTGCCCAAGTTGTTAAACAGGGGCATCCCATATATGTATTTGGGGTAATTTGGGCTACTGAGTTCAGTGGTGATGTCCATTTTTGCAATTGGCCCCTTTATTAAATGAAGCTTGGTCAAAGTGCAATAAGCCCCCTGTATAATTCCTGTTCTGCCAAGTTTGGTCCAAAATTCAAATGGCCCATGCCATATATGAATTTTGGGTAATTTTGAGCAAGGAATTGCATGGTGATGATGATATGATCATCTGATCCCTTTTAAAAATTCATGATGTGCAAATTTTGCACTCAGCCCCCTGAACTTCAGCTGAATTTGCAACTGCCATTGAAAATTCAAACTGAGACATGTCATATATGTTTTTAGGGTGTTTTTCTGCAAGGAGTTCAGTGGTGATGTTTTCTTGTTGTGTTGACCAACTTTTGAAACAAGGTGTGATCACCTGGTCCAGAAGCTTTCAGGTCTGTCTGCATGCAACATTCCAACTTCAGTGCATTTGAAATGTTGCTCATCTGATCTTGTCAAGGCAGTTCCCTGCCATCTTTTCTTCAAGTCAGCCTTAACATATTGTCATATGCTATGTGGCTGACCTTCAACAGTTGTTGCACCTCCCTAAGTGTCAATTTCACCGACACTACTCCGTCTCCGGAATCATTGTTTTACTTTCATGTTATTTAAATTCCTGTAATGCTTTGTTGTTCATGTCATGCTATCATGCTATCTACACCTAAGTTAAGGCTCAGACCAAAGCCATTACAATGTAAATAAATTGCATATGGAAGTGATGACTTGTCGTCATCACCTTCATTAAACTTGACTAGACAGGGTCATACCATGTAAATAAAACTTGAGCATGCCATCCTTGTTTGCGTTGCTTCAGTTGCTTACTTGTGTGCCTTTTCCTGCCGGTACCTTACGTTAGCACCTGATACCGCCGAGGAGACTTACGTGGAGCTGTCCGACACCGAGCCCGAGGGTACCGTGAGTGCTGCTTCGACTACCTTACCAGGCAAGGGGGAGATCTGTGTCATTACTTTATAACTTTCTGCTCATGCCTAGCTGTAGATCTAGAACGTTATTGCTTGATCCTATCTACATTATATGCCATGTTTAAACCCATACAACCATGATCCCCACATCCCAGCAAACCATTGTTCTGCTAAGTTACCGCTGCTCAGCCATTGCTTAGCATGGATAGAAAACTTGTTGCTTACCCTATATATTTATGGTTGGGATATCATGTTATAAAAGAAGTTGGTTGATATTTATTATTGTTAAATGATGTTAATTTATATTCGACGAAAGGTGGAAGGCTGGACTATTCCCGTCTGGTGCTTTGTTCCATTTGAGTCACCTAGGACCCGAGTTCCGGGTATTGTGTTTCTTGACGAGCGTGCCTAATCGTGTGTGGGGTTTTATGGGGCCCCCTTGTCTTACCTACCTAGCTTCGTACAATTCTAGTGGTGGCCCGAGCTGTTTTACATTTGAAACTGTGTGTGTGTTGGTTGGTACCCCAGCTGTTTTCGAAACAACCCGGGCCAGCGGAGACGTGGTTTCTCCCGTTGGTCCACACTTGGCGAGCTAGGGGTCCCCTGAATATTCAGGTGTGACTCACCGACCTTAGCTTGAGGGTAGAGACCGATTCGAGAGCGTGGCCAGCTTTTGAGTTGGGTGTCGACTCACCGGGGGCCACCCGGAATTGTGTGTTGTTAGTTAGAGGGACTCTGACGTTCCGGAGTTTCAGGCGCTTACCTAGCCAAGTGAAAACCGGGCGTACATGCGACGTCTATAATGGACAGTTGGTACACCCCTGCAGGGTAAATCTTTTCGAAAAGCCGTGTCCGCGGTTATGGACTACTTGAGACCTACTCCTTGTTCATAGAATAACATCAAGGAAAATCATGCTATAAAACTTGACAAACCGTGTGCGTACCTTGGTTGTCTTTCTTCGTCCAGGGGGACCGAGAGGGAAACGAGGATGTGTTATGTTTGCGTAAGTAGGTGGATAGCTGACTTACGACACGTTGTCGACGTAATTTCTTGGATCTCATCTTTATTCTGATAGAACGTGTAGCCACCATATATGCTAGTACGGCTGCAAACTGTCTATATCTTTACCTTACCTGTAGCGTTAGTTATTCCGTAATGATATGTTCTCACCCCCGTTTACTTTTCCGCTTTTACCGCTTTGCCTGATCGGCCGCTGCAGTGGACTACTACCTCGACCCCAGCACTGGACGATACTTCGTGGAGGTGCTCCCGGAGGATGACGACGAGTACGACTACTCCGACCAGTAGGATCCTTAGTTGGGCTCAGACGTTCCCGTGGGTGGATTTATATGTAGCCCTCTCTAGGGCAATTTGTGTCTTGACCGTACCCGGTCCGACTTTGCTTCCGCTTGATGTACTGATGAGATGTATTCATGAGAATGTTATATTCTAGACAGTGGCGTTGTATGCCCAGCTCTATATCTATATATGCATTTCCTTTCTTGTAGAGTTGTGTTTTTATACCTGTTGTCGAGAATCCGGCAGCGACACGAGTGCGAGTGTCGTGCGTCGGTGGCGTTTGATGCGCTTCTAACTCCGACCGGACGCGAAAGCGACTAGTTAGAGTTAGTACCGCATCGGGGGCTTTACAAGAATGTCATCAAGATAAACCACAACAAATTTATCTAGGTACTTCATGAAGATCGAATTCATTAAGCGCGAGAATGTGGCGGGGGCATTGGTTAAACCGAAGGACATGACGGTGTACTCGTAAAGACCATATCGAGTAGTGAAAGCCGTCTTGGGAATGTCCTCATTTCGGATTTTGATTTGATGATAGCCTAATCTCAAATCCATCTTGGAGAAGACAGAGGATCCAGCAAGTTGATCATAAAGATCATTGATCCTGGGCAGTGGGTACTTGTTCTTTATCGTCGCTAGATTTAGCGGGCGATAGTCTACGCACATCCTTTTTGTTCCATCTTTCTTCGTTACGAACAGAAGGGGCCAACCCCATGGCGATGAGCTAGGGCGGATGAAGCCTTTTGCCAACGAAGCATCAAGTTGGGTTTTTAGCTCAGCTAACTCATGTGGGGCCATTCTATATGGACGTCTCGAAATTGGGGTTGTGCCTGGTATAAGATCAACTATGAACTCTACACACCTGTCGGGTGGCATCCCCGGCAGCTCTTCAGGAAAGACATCCGGGAAGTCACGAACCATCGGAATATCTTCAAGGTCAGGAAGGTGAAGCACATTCAAAGTATGCATCTGGATTCTAGAGCTGGGTGATGTGTAGTCAATGGTCTGGCCTGAAGGATGGGTGAGTTTAACTGATTTGGCTTTACAATCAAGGAAAGCCTTCTGCCTTGATAACCAATCCATGCCTAGGATGACATCAATGGCTGAAGACTTGAGGGCTATAAGAGAAGCAAGGAATACTAAACCCTCAATTGCAATTTGATTGCCATGGCTTACTCTATTAGTTTGCCATTTGGAACCAGGAGTTTGAATGATCATTGGAGAAAACATTTCTTCAAAAGGAAATTCATGACGAAGTGCATAACTCTCTGACATGAATGAATGAGAAGCTCCTGGATCGAAAAGAATGGAGGCGGGAACATGATTGACTGGGAGTGTGCCAAGGATGACATCAGAAGTAGCAGTGGTTTCCTCAACTAAGATTTGGTTCACAAATCCACTACTTGTGACTGAAAGCTTTGCTGGGATGGTTTTGGTGGTTGCTTTCTTTGAAGGCTTATGACTAGGTCTACGTGGTGCCACAAACACTGTAGGGCGTTGTCGGAAGTAATGGCCTGTCAGACCACACGTGAAACACATCCTGCCTGAATTGCTGGGAGCAGGATTACTTGATTGCACACCATCATTCCTGGGAGGAACAATGTGTTGCGGTGGATGGCATATATTGGATGGTGGCCTCTGAAGAAAGTTTTGAGGTATGCCACGAGTTGGAATCCATATTCGGCATTTCTGAGGGGCTGAACTAGAAGAAGGAGCAAGCTCAAGAGCATGCTTGCGGGACTCTTCGAACACTTTATTGCCATGCTCAGCTCTAAAGGATCTGTTAAAAAAATCCTCAAAGGTGGCAAATTAAAGGAGGTTGAGATCATGGCGAAGGATGGGGCTAAGTCCCTTAAGGAACCTTGCCTGCTTTCTGGCATCGGTGGTGATCTCATCTTGGGCATAACGAGCAAGACGGTTGAACTCCGTCACATACTCATGAATGGACATCTCTCCTTGAGTCAGATTGCAGAACTCTTCCTTCTTGCGCTCCATTAACTCATCCAGAAGGTGGTACCCTCGAAAGGCATCACGGAACTCCTGCCAAGTCACTAGGTGACCATCAGGCTGCATCGCAACATAGTTCTCCCACCATTCAGCAGCAACACCTTCCAGAAAGTATGCCGCGAATATAACTCGATCATTGGGAGCAACATGTGCAGTGTCAAGCTTACGCTCGATGGAACGGAGCCAATCATCAGCTTCAAGGGGCTCAGAAGAACATCGGAATACCGGTGGCTTGAGGAGGATGAAGTCCTGAATGCTCACAACCACATTGCAATGACGTGAGGTATTCTGCTCGATGAGCTCCAGAAGGCGTGTTTGATCACATCGATTCTTCTCAGGTTCCATCATGATTTCCGCCGCAGAAGGCGGTGGTGGAGGTGCATCATCATTTCGATTCCGATCACGGTCTCGATTCCGAAGAACAGCACTACAAGTTCCACCTGACATCCTGTGTGATAAGGATCAACAATCAGAACAGGCTGCATGATGGAATCAAAGACAAGAAGGACATGATGAAGGCGGAAAGATTATAATGCGAAGGCAATGATTCATAGAAACACGGAATAAATCCGGCAGCATAACGGCTACACCGGGATGGAAAACAAGACAACCTCGAGAAGATGGGACATAACTTCCTCAAGGAACTCAAAACACGGAGACTCTGGACGACCACAACAATCCTACGGCTACAAGGAAGCACTCAACGAGATGTTCTAGTAAGCATAGATGAGCCTAGTCCTATCATCCCGTAGAAAAGATAAGGGTGACTCAGAACTCAGATCGATGAGGGTAAGGAGAAAAAGAAGCCTTACGTTGTTCCCTTTATACCCAAGTAACTATATAACTATATAATGCTAGACTCGACTTCGACCAAGGGTATGAATAATCCTACAGACAGTCCTGCTCTGATACCAAGTCTATCGGGACCCGGAATATGCGTATGTAATTCCAGTCACAACTCAATCACATGGAGAGCCGAGAGCCGTACCCACTTGTCTAAGCAGACAAGGCCAAGCACAAAACACTCTCGGAAAGCATCGTACGTGAGGGGCATCCCATCCAGGCCGGATGATCAACCGAGATGGGTCCTCATCGCCCGCTCACAAGTCTAAATGCTTATGGGTGGTGAATCCCATACTCATAGACAAGTCGCCTCAACCATGTTATCGATTGAATCCTAACTCTTACATAGACTTACTCCATCCCGATCACTTAGTCGGGGTCTAGGGTGGGCTCGATCATACAACAAAGTGTGCATGTGACAGCGTCACGAGCAATCGCATCGCGATGCCCCAAGCTGCGCACATCTAAGGGCCACTTGGTGTATAAAAGACCGCCAGCCAGATCACAACTAAGGTCTCGAAAACCCATACTAAGACATGCATGTTATAATCATACACGTAGCACACATGTCTAGTATGAACAGCAGGCATCATCACATAACTATACAATATACTTATTTATTGACTTACACATAGAGCATACAAAGATCACATGTCTGTGCTCAACATTACATCATACAACGGAAGCAATTTAGGTCTGAGTACAGACAAGTTTAACAAATGGCTTAGAGAAGCCTTGTAACATACATGCCCTTCCACGAGGGACCAGACTGCTCTCTGGAACTATACTACCAAGGTCAACGTCGAGCTTCACGAAGGTGACTCCATCGGGGTCCGGGTTCTCATATAAAACATAGAATAAGCAAACGTCAGTACAAAGTCGTACTCAGCAAGACTTACATCAGAACTAAACTACTCATGCTCAAGTATCAAGGTAAAGGAGGTGGGGTTCAACATGTAGAAGTGCCAGCTTTGACTTGGCTAGTCCTGTACTACGAGTACCAGATTTGAGGTAAGAAGCGTACACGAGTCCACTACCAAGTCTCCAACCAATACACCACTATGGATACTGCCTCGACTTCCCCACGAGGAAGCACGCCATAGCACTCACACTTATCTTGCGAGTTTTATAAGTATCCATTCAAGTTGTCTATGATCAAGTAGAGGTTTCCAAGTAGTCCATAACCGTGGACACGGCTATTCGAATAGTTTATTAACCCTGCAGGGGTGTACATCTTCACACGCGTGTCATCACTTATCGCCTCATTCTTGTCACCCTTCAAGCGGGTGTCGGACGTGGATGAAACCAAGGCACTACCCTCACATCACCTTCTCTAATCCACGAGTCGACTACCTGAGTTTGTCACCGCTCGAGAGTCCGGCCGGTTCCACGAAACAGACTAAGATAATGGAAGGGACCGAGACGCCACCTTTGACAGATGGTTTCGCTGCCTCAAAGGTCCACCCACATAGTTATGCATAAGTCAAATGGAAAGCCTGAATCTAGTGTGACTCCTGGACCGGATCGGGTACGTAAAGAGGACAAACGGGGCTCCCATAAAACCCTACATGTGGTCATACTCTTTGTCTTGGATCACAAAATAGGAACTCGGGGCCTAGAGCAGTGTTCAACGAGACAACCCACTGTGTACTCCTACACAACCTCTCATCGTTCACCTTTGTTTAGGGTGGATTCACCAACACGATATCATTTGCATCACTATGATCAATCATCCCGACTCACAATTATAAACATCATCATTGTATCACTAAGCAACAATAAGCAGTAACAGTTGTAGGGGCCACATGCTCATCATTCAACTCCTAAATCTGCTAGGATTGTGGTTTGCTTAATACGGTGACAAAATGATAGGTCATGCATCGGAATGGGTTCAACTATGCGGAAGAACGTGTCTCGGTGATCTCCTAAACACGCATAAGCGAGACTGAGAGGGAAGTAGGATTTTATAGACATGATCAATGGGGTTTGCTTGCCTTGCTGACGATACATGGTTCTTAACGGTGGTCTTCTTCTTCGGGGGTGATCACCGTCTCGGAACGTCTGTTATCGGAGGCAATCATCAACAAGGGGGGTCAACTTCGGAAGTAAAAATGCACATACACATGATAAGGTTGTCCATGATGTGAATGGTACTGGTTTGTAGCATATTCATCTTAATTGAAGTATATTGCATTTGAAATGCAAATTCAAACTTCAAATTTGTATTCAAATTAAGTTATATGCTAACTTGCTACTGTTCACCTATTTTAAAATGGTCAAACATGAATTTTTTTTGCATATTCTTAATCCTTGCATTTTTCTGATAATTTTTCATATATTATATGTTGAATTTGGAGTTAATATGAATATTCTATGAATTTCCAAAGTTTAATTGATTCTCTGGATTTTTCTTTGTTTTCTTTAATTCTTTTATTTTCTGGAATTTTTTTTATTGCATCAGCATGATGCAATGCTGATGTCACAGGGGGGGCTAACCAGTGGGGCCAGGGCGTCAGAGGTAGTGGGTTTAAACCCGGTTTAGTTTAAACTAAATAGGGTCATTAGGGGGGGTTGGGCCCACTGTCATAGGGTGAGGGGGCGGTGATTAAGGGTTAATTAACCCTGCCTCGCCGGCGGTTAGCCGCCGGTGGCATCCAGCGCGGCGGCGCACACGCGGGAGGGCGATTCTGGCGGCCAAAAGGGGCGCGGCTAGGTGCGTTGGAGAGCTGGAGATGGCGCTCGTCGAGTGGTACCAGTGGAGGTTCAAGGGTGTGGCCCTATCGTCGCCGGCGACGACGACGCACAACGGCCGTGGCTCTGCGTAGATGAACACGACTAAGGAGGGCACGGGGCTGGGCTTGGAGAAAGAGGAAAGACGCTCTGGCTCACCGTGATTGCAAAGGTGTCGACGTCGAGGTGGGAGAGGCACTGTGGGCGATGGAATCCTCGCCGGAGTCCGGCGGCAATGGCGGAGGAAAAAGTTCGATTCGGTGTTCCCTGGGCTCTCCGGCTTGCCTTGCTCGCGTGGGAAGAAGTAGTTGACGCCGGGGAGTCTCCTGGACAAGTTTTGGCGGCGTGAGGAGGAGAGTGGCCACGGTGGCGCGGCTGCACGCTCCGGCGAGCTTCTCGGACCGTCTGGTAATGGCGACGCAGAGAGAAGGAGATGACCACGGGCTAGGGGGGAAGGATGGGGAGCCTTGTGGGCATCTGCGTGGCGAGAGTGGAGAGGCAGGGGAGGCCTAGAAGGCCCTCGGCGGCGTCCACGGCGCTCGGCTCGCCACCGAGGTGCTTGGAAGCGAGGGGAGGAAGAAGACAAGCTCCAAGTGGGCTTGGGCTGGATTTGGCTAGTTGGGCCCGAGGCCTTAGGGGGGTGGGCTGCTTTGCCTTTTCTAATTTCTTTTTCTTTTAATTCTCTACTAATTTATTTGCTCTAATAAATAAAATACCAGAGCATTTTTAAAAATCCCCAAAACTTTTATGTGGGCTTAGGGTTCATGCCACTAGCCACTCACAAGTTTTGGTGACTTTTGAAATTCAAACAATTTCAAATTGGGGTTTAATTTAATTTCCAAGGCACCTTTTGAATTTTTGAATATTCCATGGGCATGGGAATGAACCAAAACCACTTTTAAAATGATCACCATCATTTATAGGAGTTTTCCAAATGTTCAAATGATTTTTGGAAAAATATTTTTATCTGGCCATTTGAATTAAATTCTCAGGGCTTTTTCTTTTCCCCATTTTTGAATTTCATTTGAAATTTTCACATGATGCAAAGGGCACAAACAAACCCTAGCACTTACGTACCTTGGGGTTGTGACAACTACGTATCTAACCACGTTTCGAGTGTTTCAGGTTCACCCACAGGACACGATGCTGCGAGACCATTTCCGTCCAAGCGCGAAGAGATCAAGTAGCCTGCTCTGCCTAGTCACCAGCCGGCCGGTTGTACCGGGGTCTAAGGCCGGTTGTACCGCTCTGTTCAAGGGCCGGTACTACCGGCCCTGCACCGGTGCTTCCACCGGGGTGGTAGGGAATCCCCTCTGACCCGGTAGCCGAGCGGTGGTGGCCCGGTTGTACCGGTAAATCCGGTACAACCGGTGCCAGGAGCAGTACAACCGCTCTCCCCTCGCTACGGGTTAGGGGTTGGGGGTGGCACGGTTGTACCGGGCCCCCTACCGGTCCTTCCACCGGACCCATGCCCATGGCCCTCTGACCTAGGCCGGTGGTGGAGCGGTGGCCCACCGGTTGTACCGGCAAATCCGGTTGTACCGGTGTGGTCGCGGTTGTACCGTTGTGACCACTCCACCTCTGGCTAGGGTTAGGGCTTTCCGCTGGCTCAGGGTGGCTGGCCGGTTGTAACAGAGTGGAAGGCAGGTTGTACCGGCCTGTGTTCTTTTCTGCACATAACGGTTGGATTGAGTGGGAGGTATAAAAGGGGGGGGGTTCTTCCTCTTTGCCTTTCTACTTCAAGCCACACTCATTCTCCATTGATGCCAAAAAGCTCCATTGACTCCGATCTCCATCTCTAGCCAGTCAAACTTGTTGTGCAGCTAGGAATTGAGGGATGAGACCTAGATCTAAAGTTCCATTCAAAGGAAACATTGTTTCTCATCCTCATTGTTGTGGATCTTGTTACTCTTGTGGTTTGAGGCCATCAAGAGCTTGAGGCCACCTCGGAGCCACAATCCATTGTGGTGAAGCTTCGTGGTGTTGGTGGGAGACTTCGACATTGTGTGGAGCTGCCCCACTCTTGTGTAAAGGTTTCGTGTGCTCCTTCAAGGCACCGATAGTGATTTCATGACATCTTACGTTGGTAAGAGCGTGAGGAGAAATAGGGTGGCCCTCGTTGGCTTCGTGTGAGCATTGTGCTCCTCACCCTCTCCAAACGGAGACGTACTTGTCGAAAGAGAAGGAACTTCAGAAACATATCCTTGTCTCTCGTGTTCCCCTTTACCTTTACTTTGTGCAAGTTACTTGCCTTGCTTATCTATTGCTTGCTTGTTGTTTCGTAGTTGTTGGCATATAGGTTTCTCACATAGTTGCATATCCAGACAACCTTTATACCTTGTTGAGCCTAAAGTGTTAAGAAAAGTTTAAAAAGTGTTAGCCGCCTATTCACCCCCCGTCTAGTCGACATTCCGATCCTTTCAGAGGCCATTCCACGGGCGCCTATATAAGGGCTAGGGTGAACCCCGAAGGGGTATAGGTCAGACCAAAACCCTAGCCGCCACTCCACCTCCAGGCCGAGCCGTCGGACCTAGCAGTCCGCCGCCCGGCGCTCCTCCTTGTACGTGTGCATCCCTTCGAGGCGCTGCACCTGCGGCGCTTGGACGAACTGTTCGCGGGATCGGATCACGGGACTCCGTTAGTGGGATCGGTACGAGGGATCGGTTCGAGGGATTCGAGCAGCAGCCGTCGACGCGCATCACCAACTCTCCTTCCGCTGCCGTGACTGCACGTCTAGTGGTAAACCCTAATCATGTAGTTCATCTCAAGTAGCAGTTATCTTGGTTGTGCGCGGTAGAAAATTTTGTTTTAGCGCTAGCGTAGCGGACCGCGTGCCCCAACTGTGGTATCAGAGCCTCTGCTGCGTGGTGATGAATTCTTGATAGAATTTCATATGGAGATATGTAGATCGGTTCATGTGATGGTAGATCAGATTGGTTTTGCATGTTTGAGGTCCTTGGTTTCATGATATGTCCCGAGGCGCGAGCTACTTAAGTCGTGCCACAACTTATCCCTAGAGGTCGGTTATCCGCCATTGGGATAGACAGTGTGCCGTAAACCCTGTTGTAGCACGCAGATATCACTTTGTGATTGATCCGGGACACGGATTAGGACACGACGTGGATATGATCCACGCTGTCCAGAAATCTGTGAGCAGGTACGGTTCAGAGGCCATATCTTGGTCATAGGAACTCCGATTGAGCTCCATGGCCTACCAAACGATGGTGAATGAAAAGATATGCAAAACAATGGTTTTAGTTAATTAGGAGATTTTTCGCATACCTAATTTGACTAGTGCTAAAAGAGGTTTAGACGATGGTAGAACGTCTAACTTGGTTTTGCAGGGAATGGTTGTGATTTGGTATAGACCATTGTGTATGTTTTTGTTCATGACCTGCGTGTCATGGTTTTGACAACCGGCTGGAGCCATATGGTTGTCTCATTATTGTATTAATGACCTGCGTGTCAACATGTGAAGCCATGTAATGTAACTTACTTTCATAGCTATTAGTTTGTAATAGCATAGTATCTTATGTAACACTTGGCGCTTGACACTATGGCGTGGAGATGGAGATCACCATGAAGACAGCCGTACATGGAGATGGATATCTCCATGGGAGGTTCGCGCACATGGAGATGGAGATCACCATGCGCTATGATAAAGGGGATATACCATATCACTTGTATAAACTGTGTGTGAAAGTTTATCCCTTTATGCATCCTTCTTTGGCATGGTATATGTTTTAAGTAGGATGATCCCTCAAAGAATTTCAAGTAAAATTTGCCTCCCCAATTGCTGCACATCACATGTCATGTATGTTTAGTTGTAGGCCTATAAAATTAGGGTTCTGCTAGATCTCCTTGGCGTGATGGGTTATTGTCGGACACTTACACGCATAGCACTTGGTTAACTTGTCGAGGCTATCAAAACTGTTTTGGGATTCGGGGCATAGGAGTTGGTGTGTATGTGATGCGCGTCAACAAACAGGAGTCGTATGGTTGATGCGATTAGCAAGGAGTTGCTTACCGGTAGATCGAGCCGGCCAGCAGGGATGCAAAAGCTCACTAGTCAATTCGCCCCATCGGATCCTGAATCACTTAGTGTCAACTAGAGGGACGTTGAACTTAGTGGGAGTAATATTATTAAAGTGTTTAATATGAATTTTTTTTGAAGCTTAATATGAATTGTTCTTCATGAATACATGTCTTAGTATTTTGCATTTATGTTGTAGATTAATGGCACCACCTGCTCCAGTTACCAATTTTGCGTTGAAATCCATCCTTGAGAAAGATAAACTGAATGGAACAAACTTTACCACCTGGTATAGAAATATGAGAATTGTTCTCAAGCATGATAAAAAGGAAAATGTTCTAGAGGAACTGCTTCTAGAGGAACCGGCTGATAATGCCACCGCTGCTGCTAAGAATGCCTGTCAGAAGCTCAAGGATGAGTCTACTGAGATCAGCTGCCTCATGCTGGCTTCTATGGAGTCCGAGCTGCAACATCAGTTCGAAGACATTAGGGCTTTCGATATGATCGAGAGTCTTAAGAGCATGTTTCAGGTTCAGGCTAGGACCGAAAGGTTCAACGTCTAGCGATCTTTGATGGATTGCAAGCTGAAAGAGGGTGATCCACTAAGCCCGCATGTCATCAAAATTATGGGATACATGCAAGCTTTGGATCGTCTTGGGCATCCGTTGACTCCTGAGTCAGCTACAGATACAATTCTGGGTTCTCTTCCGCCAAGCTATAACTCGTTCATTACGAACATTCATATGCATGGCATGGAAAAGAAGCCCACTGAATTGCATGGGATGCTTAAGATAGCAGAGAAGGACATTAAGAAGGGCACACATCAAGTGTTGATGGTGCAGAACACGACCAAGTTCAAGAAGTCATGGACCAAGAGGAAGGCTAACTCAAAGGGAAAGGACAAGGATGTGATCCCGACTCCAGCCCCGGCGCCTAAGCCTGGACCTGACGCAGAGACCATTTGCTTCTATTGCAAGGAGAATGGTCACTGGAAGAGGAACTGCAACAAGTGGCTCGCCAACAAGGGCAAGAGCAGTGGGAGTACGTCTTCTACAGGTACACTTGTTGTATATGTTATAGACATTTATCTTGCAGATATTTCTAATAGTTCTTGGGTATATGATACCGGATCGGTTGTTCACATTTGCAACTCGATGCAGGGACTAAAAATAAGTAGAGATGTCGCAATAGGAGAAGTTGACATTTGTGTCGGGAATAAAGCAAGAGTTGCTGCATTAGCCGTCGGCACCATGCAACTTAATTTACCTTCTCGATTTGTAATGCAACTTGATAATTGTTATTATGTTCCATCGTTAAGTCGAAACATTATTTCTGCCTCATGTTTGATGAGACAAGGTTATGAATTCATTATTAAGGACAATGGTTGTTCTATATATTTGAATAAGCTGTTTTATGGCTTGGCGCCCGTTGTGAATGAGTTATTCATTTTGAATCTTGAAGGTGAATCTGTCTATAATATAAATGCCAAGAGGCTTAAACCTAACGATATGAATACAACTTACTTTTGGCACTGTCGGCTTGGTCATATTAGTGAAAAGTGCATGAAGAAGCTCCATGATGATGGACTTTTAAATTCGTTTGATTTTGAATCATTCGAGACATGCGAATCATGCCTACTCGGCAAGATGACCAAGACACCTTTTGCAAAGAGTTGCGAGAGGGCATCCGACTTGTTGGAACTCATACATACTGATGTGTGTGGACCAATGAGCACGACTGCTAGAGGTGGTTACCAGTACTTCATGACTTTCACCGACGACTTGAGCAGATATGGATATATCTACTTGATGAGGCACAAGTCGGAAACCTTTGAAAAGTTCAAGGAGTTTCAGAATGAAGTAGAGAATCAACTCGGCAAGACGATCAAACTTCTACGATCAGATCGTGGAGGTGAATATCCGAGTCAAGAGTTTGATGATCATCTCAAGAGTCGTGGAATAGTTCCACGACTCACTCCTCCTGGAACGCCTCAAAGAAATGGTGTACCGGAACGGAGGAATCACACCTTGTTGGACATGGTTCGATCGATGATGAGTCAGTCAGATCTACCGTTGTCATTTTGGGGTCATGCTCTAGAAACTGCAGCTTTCACACTAAACAGAGTACCATCTAAATCCGTAGATAAGACACCATATGAGATATGGACTGGGAAGCGTCACAGTTTATCTTTTCTAAAGATTTGGGGTTGTGAAGCGTTTGTCAAGCGACTTCAGTCGGACAAGCTCGCACCCAAATCAGATAAGTGCATATTCGTGGGATATCCAAGGGAAACCTTAGGGTATTACTTCTACAACCCACAAGAGGGCAAAGTGTTTGTCGCTCGACATGGTACCTTCCTTGAGAAAGCGTTTCTCACTAGGAAGGCTAGTGGGTGGACGGTGCAACTCGAAGAGGTTCGAGATAAACCACTCGGGGAAGACACGACAAGTGATGCCATTATGGCAGAGCCAGTCAGTGAACCCGTGGTTGAAGTAGCACCCGCACCACGAAGGCCAGAAAGGCTGCGTAATGCAATCAATGTATTGTTGTTGGACAACGATGAGCCTTTGACATATGCGGAAGCGATGGTGGATCCAGATTCCGAGTTATGGCTTGAGGCCATGAGATCCGAGTTAAAGTCCATGGATGACAATCAAGTTTGGAACTTGGTTGATCTTCCAAATTGTGCAAGAACCATTGAGTGCAAATGGATATTTAAGAAGAAAACTGATATGGATGAAAATGTTCAAATCCATAAAGCTCGACTTGTCGCGAAGGGGTTTCGACAAGTTCAAGGAATTGACTACAACGAGACCTTCTCGCCTGTAGCGATGCTTAAATCAGTTCGGATTATTCTAGCTATAGTTGCCTATTTCGATTATGAGATATGGCAAATGGATGTCAAAACAACTTTCCTTAATGGAAATCTAGAAGAGGACGTGTATATGCTACATGAAGAACATAAGCCAGATGACGGAACGCAGAGACCTAGGATGTAGAAGATCATAACATGAGCGATTCGGCAGATTTGGATTCCTTTCCTATATATCCACTCATGTGGTACTTCATCATATGATTCATTTCCCAGCTCTGATACTAATCAGGAAAGGGGTAATTTCTAACAAAGTTTTTCTCTTGTTGATTCCTATTTCTAGGTGTAGTGCTTTTCTCCCCTATGCTGCCTACTGGTACTAATAGAGTAGGATTGGCCTGTAATGCATACCATACATAACCTATCCTGTAGTGTAACCTTTCGATCATGATTTCTGTTTTCTCTTTCTTTTCCTTTTTGTTTGTTTCGAGAAAGATACTGTCCGATTCTCCTTCTATTGATTCTTTTCCAATCGAGATGTACAGATCCATGTGTCTACATACATAGATTCTGTTCATGGATTAGCGAAAATGTGCAAGAGCTCTATTTGCCTCTGCCATTCTATGAGTCGCTCCCTTTTTGCGTATTGTTCGGATCTATTATGACATAAAGATTAGGTGCCTAACGGACACTGTTTATCTTAAAAAACAAATATTTATATTTCTCGACGTAAGAAAAAAATCTTTTTAAAATTTAAGAAACTAGTGTATTTTTTTGAGGGCGCAAGCTCCTATATATATCTACTTTCCTTGAGCATAATATAGGATTTTTATTTGATTCTAAATTCCAAGATAACTCATTAGAATTATTAATTAAGATGGTCCTGATATATTAGCAATATTTAGTTAGATTTCCCCCTCTTTTTATTCTCTTTATTACTTCTATTCTAGCTTCTCTATCTATAGTTCATGGCCTATTAGAAGTAGAAGGTGCTCTGGTGCAATCCTTACCGACAGAAAAAGATTGCAATCAGGTTGATAATAATCGAGTGACCGAAAACATAAATAAAAATAAAGGGGAACCTAATCTTACCCCCTTCTGTATCATAAAGAAAAGATCTATTTTTAAATTTAAACTTCTCTAAAAAGAAGTGCCTCTATATTTATATTAGTATACAAAAAACTGAACCAATGACTATTCATGATTCCATCCATATTGGATCAATTCTCTATACCACTTTGCAATGAAAAGAGGAATGTTTGTTATGGTAAAACTTCGTTTAAAACACGGATTAAGTATAAAGCCATAATATTTTATTATGCCATGGAAGGGGGAGATAATACCGATTTAAGAGTCGTTCACTACTGCAAAAAAAAGAGAATTCTAGTTAATGGTTCCCGAGGGTTTTGTCGATCCAGAGAATGCTAGTAAGGTATGCAAACTTCAGAAATCCATTTATGGATTGAAGCAAGCATCTCGGAGTTGGAATATTCGTTTTAAAGAGGTTGTCAAATCGTTTGGCTTCATCGAGAACGAAAAGGAACCCTGTGTGTTCAAGAAGTTTAGTGGGAGCTCAATCGTATTTGTAATCTTATATGTGGATGACATATTACTGATTGGGAATGACATTCCAATGCTTGAAGCTGTCAAGGACTCATTGAAAAATAGTTTTGCAATGACGGACTTGGGAGAAGCAGCTTACATTTTGGGAATCAAGATCTATAGAGATAGATCAAGGAGGCTTATTGGATTAAGCCAGTGTACGTATATTGACAAGGTGTTGAAAAGGTTCAAAATGCATGAGGCTAAGAAAGGGTTCTTGCCTGTGTCACATGGCATTCATCTAAGCAAGACTCAGGGTCCATCGACTCCTGATGAGCAAATACGCATGGATAAGATTCCGTATGCTTCGGCCATCGGGTCTATCATGTATGCTATGGTATGTACTCGTCCAAATGTTTCCTATGCTCTAAGCGCTACGAGCAGATACCAGGCTAATCCAGGCGAGAGCCACTGGACATCAGTTAAGAGCATCCTAAAGTACCTGAAAAGTTCTAAGGATATGTTCCTAATTTATGGAGGTGAGGATGAGCTCGTTGTAAAGGGTTACACCGATGCTAGTTTCCAGATCGACAAGGATGACTTTCGTTCGCAATCTGGTTATGTGTTCATTCTGAATGGAGGTGCAGTGAGATGGAAGAGTTCCAAGCAAGAGACGGTAGCTGATTCTGCAACAGAGGCCGAGTACCTTGCAGCTTCTGAAGCTTCAAAGGAAGGTGTTTGGATAAGGGATTTCATTACCCTACTTGGTGTGGTTCCAGACTCGGCAAACCCGTTGGACCTCTATTGTGATAATAGTGGTGCCATCGCACAGGCCAGGGAGCCAAGGCAGCACCAGAAATCCAAGAACATAGAAAGGCGTTATCATCTCATACGACAATTTGTAGATGATGGTAATATAAATGTATGCAAAGTACACACGGATGCAAACGTTGCTGATCCTTTGACGAAGCCTCTCCTGATGCCGAAGCATGATGCGCACGTAAGAGCCATGGGCCTTAGATGCCTAACTGATTGACTCTAGTGCAAGTGGGAGACTGTTGGAGATATGCCCTAGAGGCAATCATGTTATGATGTTATCTCCTTATGTATTCATGAGTTATTTGTATTGTCCTTGAACATCGTCACTAATATGTATCAATAAGTATGTGACTTGTTTGTGAGACTATATATTCTATGATGATTGTTCTAATGGTCCCTAGTTCATAAGGTTATGCGGACACATATCCTTGACCAGTATATGATTCGATTGATGACTATGTTTCACAAGTCATGAGCATGGAGATGCTACCGATAGTATGGACTTAGTGATGGGATCACTGAGTTGGACAGAGACCCACTTTGAGACGCAGCGAGATATTGTCATCTGTTAGTCTCAATACAATGTATATGCCATGTCCTAGACCTGAGGTCCTCGCATGTTCTCGGGATGAGGAAAGACTCACTTAGGGACTATCAAACGCTACACCGTAACTGGGTAGTTATAAAGGTAGCTTACGGGTGAGTCATGATACATGCCGCGAGACATGGTTGATCAAGATGGGATTTGCCCCTCCACTTTGGAGAGATATTCTTTGGGCCCTCTCGAGTAATAAGATTCAGAAAGCATGGCCATGCGATATGGGTTAAGTGTTAACCCGGTTTAGGAATCTGTATCACGGTTTCGAGAAGAGAGGTCAAGCTATCACAAGGGTGACAAGTACTCGCCTTGAGCTTGACAACATATATCGTGAGCCAAAAGGAATGTTGCATATGACACTTTGTAATGGTTCGTCTTATGACTTTACACATATATGGGAGTCGGCACGTTCTGCTAGGAAGCGCTACCGACTATCGAAACAGATGTGATTCGGGACGTGTCCATGTGTGCGTGAACCTATAGGGTCGCGCGCTTAAGAGGAAAGGAGCTCATTCGGATGTGATCCTGATGGAATATGGATGGAGGGTTCGGATTGCCTCAAGGGTTTAGGCCATTCCACGGGCGCCTATATAAGGGCTAGGGTGAACCCGAAGGGGTATAGGTCAGACCAAAACCCTAGCCGCCACTCCACCTCCAGGCCGAGCCGTCGGACCTAGCAGTCCGCCGCCTGGCGCTCCTCCTTGTACGTGCGCATCCCTTGGAGGCTCTGCACCTGCGGCACTTGGACGAACTGTTCGCGGGATCGGATCGTGGGACTTCGTTCGTGGGATCGGTACGAGGGATCGGTTCGAGGGATTCGAGCAGCAGCCGCCGACGCGCATCACCAACTCTTCTTCCGCTGTCATTACTGCACGTCTAGTGGTAAACCCTAATCATGTAGTTCATCTCAAGTAGCAGTGATCTTGGTTGTGCGCGGTAGAAAATTTTGTTTTAGCGCTAGCGTAGCGGACCGCGTGCCCCAATAGAATTATCCTGAGCAAAACACAAGGGAGAAAAACATATGAAAATATGTTCTGTAAAGCTTGGAATATTCTCCATTTTCTAAAATTGGTTTGACCAATTTTTGAGCAACTAAAAAGTGGGGGCATTTTTGAAATTCAAACCACATTGAACTATGGCCCACATTTTTAGAGTTGGAAAAAATGGATCAAGGGTTTGAAAACACTTTGGAAGGGAAAAGAAATGGCTATGCCAAGTTTGGGGTCAAGGGGGGCATGCAAGCAACATGAAAAAAATATCCTCAAACACCCTTCTTGAGCCAACTTGTTTGAATTTAAAGGAAAAATAAATGGGCTCCAATCCCAATGCAAAGTGAAATCACCATATGAATTCATATGAGATAGCACCATGTGAAGTTACAAGGTCATCTGACAAAGTAAAATTACATGATGTTTTACAAATTGCATATGGGATGTTACATTCCCCCTCCGGGACGTCTACCGATAATTGCCCGGAGCTAGCAGTTCATCCCCGGATGAGTTCCCGCTCTGAGCAAAGCACATTGTACTGCGTTAGAATGCCGACAACAATGCATCTTCCATGTCATGCATCTGTGTTGCATTTGTTTGCATTATGTTTACTGTTTCTTCCCCCTTCCTTCTGGCAGACCCCGCTGATGGCTTCTCGCCCCTTGTTGGTTACCCCAAGTGGAAGGTTGAGATGTAGCTAGCAGTAAATATCCCTCGGTGAAGATATGAAGGTTTATGTCTCGAGTAGGACTCCAAGTTCTGCAAGTAGGTGGCAACGGTGCTAGAAATTGCCTAGATAGGAGTTGACGTGGACCTGCACATAGCAACAAATAATTGTGCTCCCAATGAGTTCAGAGAGGTTGTCAATCTCTCCGGTCTTGTTGTTTACAAAGGATCAAACACAAGCGGAAAATAATAGTGGTGATTGCAAAGAAAAAGGAAATAAAAGTGTAAGAGCAAATTTTTGCCCCCATGTGTTTTGGATATTGTTGGACAAGACAGTAGAGGAACTAACAATGTATTCTAGTATAAACAGTTGAATAGGTTCCGGAAGGACAAGCTAGGTGATAAAGCTTCAAGGAAGGTTTTCAAGTTTTCGAAGAATTACCCCTTGAACGACGCTTAATCACGGAGGATGACCCCCAAAAATGAAGATGTCCTGAAGCTTAACTCATCGAAGGAAATGAAGAAGACGACGCAAGACTTAGATGTTTTTGTGTAGTTCTTTTTCTGTTCTATGAGTCATAGGACAAACCGTACTATCAAGAGGGGTTTTTAGTTTGTGGACACCGAAGTTATTGTGAAAATGCTCAGATCAAAACTAAACCTAGCAAGAAGCCAGAGTGAAGAAATCTCATGTGCACTAAGTTAAGTTTCGGTAGCAAAGAACGAAGTCTTTGCTACCGAAACTTAGTCCACAAGTCAGCTTTACTTGTTTCGCAAGTAAATTTGCGCATTAATGACAAATCCGACCATTTTGGACATGCGTCAAGCTGTCGCTTCGGGTCAAATCAGTCATTTCGCACCTCGGGGTCGCCAACTATAAATACGCCGCCCCTCCTCCATTTGCGGGTGGCTGCTCTGAGAATATTCTTGAGAGATACTGAAGAGAGCATCCCAAGAACGCCACAAAAGAAAAACCCAAAACCCAGAACACTGAAGCCTAAGTCCCATTGATCTGAGTAGATTCGCTATGACTTAGGTGAAAGCTTGCTAGCCTTTTTATCTTGGAGAACTGCAATTCTCCTAGACGGTTAGAGAGTCGTCTTCAGAGAGCGAAGAGTAATTGTCGCCTCGAAGTTCAAGTTTGTCAAAGGTTTCGGAGATTTCCTTGATAATCTACTCCGAGTCAAAACTGACCAAGCTCAAGGAGATTGGTGTAGTGGAGCAACGAACGGAGAGAGTTTTGCTACAGGTGTTCAATCACCAGTCCCTCCAACCAGACGTAGCGCTTTGCAGAGCGTGAACTGGTCGAACAAACATCTTCGGGTCACAGTTCGTTTTACTTCAAGCACTTACATTCCGCATTGCATTTTCTTCCCAGTTATGCTTCAATGTATTTTGATTCGCTGTATTTAGTTTCACTTCCAGTTTTGCTTCCCTATTACTTGCTTCTGCTATCCCTTCCTGCTTAGCTTATGCTTCACTTCAAAGTTTCACTCGAAAATTTGAAGTGATCATTCACCCCCTCCCCCTCTGATCACATACTTGGACTTTCAATTGGTATTAGAGCTAGTCACTCCCTACACTCTGTGTGTTTTGGATTAACCTCCTGGAGTGCTTTCAAGTATGTCTTTCGCAGCTATTCGCTCCGGCGAACCTATTCCTGTTTTCATTGGGAAGGACTATCCTTACTGGAAGGACAAAATGAAGAGAAACATCATTGCTATCAATTCAACTGCTTGACAAGTTGTCCAGAAAGGAGTCACGATCAAGGATGAGAAGGACATGACTCCTGCTGAAGCAAAACTGATGGACCTTGATTCTGAAGTCTGGGTATTCATCACCAACCATTTGACTCCAGAGAAGTATCATGAAGTGAAGAATATCCCATCTTCCAAAGGTGTCTGGAACTATCTAGAAAAGATTGGAGAAGGAGTTTCCACTCAGAAAGATGCCAGAATTGACACTCTTTGAAGCAAATTCTATCGATTCAAGAGAAACGAGTGCGAGAAAGTCAACTCCATTTACAACAGACTCACTGCTCTCTCTCAAATGAGCTGATTTCCCTTGGTGCTGATGACATCACTCCGCACTCGGTAGTGAGAACTTTGCTTCGCTCGTTGGATGATTCTTTTGATCACATTGTGCCGATGATCAAGGAAAGGACTGATTTCAGAAATTTTGTTGCCGCTGATATCCTTGAGAGACTCACTACTTTTGAAATGGAAGAAGATGAGAAGCGAGACATAAATGGCTCTCGAAGAAGATCACATGCTCTAAAAGCAAAAGCTTCGCTCCACTCATCGCCTGAGGTTAGTTCTGCTTCCGGCTTCGAATCGGATGATCATGCAAGCATTGGGAAGGATTTGGCTTTGATCATGAGACGCTTCAACCGATTTCAAAGAAAAGGTTTTTCTTCACCAAAGAAGATTACTCTTCGAGATACTCAAGCAACTCTTCTCATCGTTCATCCTCACGAAGCTCTCCATCGAAGGACAACTGCTGCTAAAAGTGCAAGAAAACAGGTCACTACATTGCTGACTGCCCATTGTGGGAAGCTGAAAACAAATCAAAGCATTCACTCAAAAATTCCAGAAGCAAGTCCCATAGATCCTCCAGAAGCTATGAGTCCAAGAGACATGATTCCAGTTCAAGAAGAGAAAATAAGAAAGATTCAAATGATGACAAGAGAAAGAAGTATCAGAAGAAGCGTGAGAATTCTTCTTCGAAGACACACTCTTCTCGTCGAAGCAATTATCATCGTGCCAAGGCCTATCTGGGAAAGGAGATGAACTCTGAAGAAGAAGCTTCTGGATCCGAAGCTGAATCAGGCTCAAGATCTCCATCTGGATCCGAGTCTGATGGTGTTGCTGGATTGGCATTTTCTTCGGTTGGTGCTTCGAGGTCATTCTTCACCAACAACAGCAGTGAAGATGAAACTCCTGCGTACTGCTTTATGGCCAAAGCAAAGGTATCTTCATCCAAAGCTATCTATGATACTTCTGATTGTTCTTCATATGAAAGTGATTCTAAGATAAGCTACGCTAAACTGGCTAAAATTGCTTCAATCCAACAAGATGAACTTGATTCACTAAGCAAAACCATTAAGAAATCAGAGACCCTGTTGATCGATGAGATAGAGAAAGGTCAAACTTTGACTAATGAGCATGCTGCTCTGAAGGAGAAGTTTGAAGAATTATCCTCTCGGCATGATCTTCTTTCAGTTGACTATGAGAAGCTTACTTATGAATTTCTTCAGAGGAAAATGGCCCTCGAAAGACTGAAAGAGGCTCATGAAGAGTTGGAAAATGTTAATCTCTCTCTCATGGCTCAACAAGGTTCTGAAGCAAATCATAAATCTGATTCACCTTGCTTAACTTGTTTGGAGCGAAGCAAAACTGATTCCAAAGGCAAATCTGCTATTATTATTGATGATACTAATGCCTCAGATGAGGAAAACTCTGCTGTTACCGAGGAACTCCTCAGGTTGAAAGATTTGTTTGAAACAGGTTTTTTCAAAAGTGTCCAGGGACACCAGCACCTTTGTGATATCCTGAAGAAGGCACTCCTTCACAGGAATCCTAGGAATGAAGGTGTTGGCTTTGAAAGGAAGCTAAACCCTGATGACACTTACTGGGAACCTGAGCAGTACCCAAAAACTGTATGGGTGCTAGCGAGGGATAAGCCTATATATATTGCTAATCTTTCACGTTACAACTGCAAAATTTATAAGGCTATTGTTGATGAATCACTTGATTCTGACTACAAGCTTATCAAGAATCAGGAAGGAAAGGTTTCAGCCGAATACATTGGTGCCCCTATAAAGAATGGTTTCTATAAGAGACAAATCTGGGTGCGCAAGTCACTCGTTGAGAAATTGCCTGCTAACCATTCTATGCAGGGAAAGTCTTCGGTACCACCGAAACACTTCTATTCTCTCGAGGAGAGAAATGATTCACTGTTGCCCGAATAAAATGTTCCTCAAAAGGAATACTATCGCACTGGTCGTTATACTTACCGTCACCGTGATAATAATGATAAGATTGCATATGCTCATTCGTATCCTAACCCTTCACAGAGGAATTACATTTATGGTGTACTTGATGGTCCCCCTAGGCAATATAACCCTGTTCGATTTGATATTGATTCAACAAGTGCTTCCACCGCTTCTCAGTCACCTGCTCGTTTGTGGGTGGTTACGAAGAACTAATTCTTCTGCAGGGCTATGTCTCTGGTGGATCCGAATGGGTCATGCACAATGGTTGCACTAATCATATGACCGGAGACAAGGAGTTATTCACCAAAGAAAAACTATCTCAATCTTCTCAGAAGTACATTACCTTCGCTGATAACAACAAGGGTAAAGTTTTAGGTTTGGGTAAGGTTGCCATATCAAAAGATAAGCATATTGACAAGGTTATGCTAGTTCAATCTCTTGGTTATAATCTCATGTCTATTTCTAAGTTATGCGATATGGGTATGCTTGTTCTATTTTCTGCTTCGCGCTGTGTAGTCTTTTCACAGGATGACTATACTTTTGTCTTCGAGGGTTACCGAAAAGGAGATTTATATATTGTTGATTTTTCTTCGGGCCCTGCTGAATCCACATGCTTAATGGCAAAAGCTTCATCTGGTTGGTTATGGCATCAAAGACGTGGTCATGCAGGGATGAGAAATCTTCAAACTCTAGTGAAGAAAAATCATGTCATTGGCTTTAACGAAGTAAAATTCGATAAGGATCGTCTCTGCAGTGCTTGTGAAGCTGGCAAAATTACGAAGAAACATCATTCAGCGAAGACTATCATGACCACTACTCGTCCTCTTGAATTGCTTCACATGGATCTTTTTGGTCCACAAAATTATGCAAGTCTGGGAGGAAACAAATATGGTCTCGTCATTGTTGATGATTTTTCTCGCTATACTTGGGTTTTCTTTCTAGATGACAAGAGCAAAGTTTTTGAAATCTTCAAGTCATTCGCTAAGAGAGCTCAAACAGAATATGAATTATCTCTGAAGCATATACGAAGTGATAATGGAACTGAATTCAAAAATACTCATATTGAAGAATTTCTTGATGATCATGGCTTTACTCATGAATTCTCTGCTGCTTATACACCTCAACAGAATGGTGTAGTGGAAAGGAAGAATAGAAATCTTATTGAAATGGCCAGAACTATGCTTGCTGAATACAAGACTCCTATCAGGTTCTGGGCCGAAGCAATTAACACTGCATGTCATATCATCAACAAGGTTTACCTTCACAAATTTCTGAAGAAGACTTCACATGAGCTTATCACTGGTAACAAGCCCAATGTTTCATATCTTAGGGTATTTGGTGCTCCTTGCTTTATTAGAGATATGAATCCTAGCTCAAAATTTCCCCTAAGGCACATGAAGGTTTTCTACTAGGTTATGGCTCAAACTCTCACACTTACAGAGTGTATAACTCCCACTTTGGGAAGGTTATGGAAACTGTGAATGTGAGGTTTGATGAAACTAATGGCTCTCAAAAGGAGTATTTGCCTCATGATCTAGACGAACCTCCTCTTGATGAAGTGATCAGGTCTATGGCAGTTGGAGAGATTCGTCCTGTTGAACCAGTTGCTCGTCAAGCTAATCAAGATGATGATGATCCAATGTTCCCACACATAGCCCGGGGCGCTGGAGATCAACATCCTGAAGCTAATGATGTACAGGATGAATAAGAACTTGTTAACGAAGAAAATGCAGATCCTGAAGGAAATGCTGATCCTGAAGGAAATGCAAATCCTGAAGGAGATGCTAATCCTGAAGAAGAACCAGAGCCACAAGCCATTGAAAATGCACTGACTCGAGTGCGAAGAAGAGTTGATGTTGATTCAATCCTTGAAGAAATTCTACAACCAGGTCGTCCCACAACTCACTCTCGTACTCGTTTGGCTAACTTCCATGGAAACTTTTCATTTGTCTCCATGCTAGAACCTTTAACGTTTGACGAAGCCATGAAGGACCCAGATTGGTTAACTGCCATGCTCGAAGAACTTAACCAGTTCGAGCGAAACAAAGTCTGGTCCTTAGTTGAAATACCTGATCCCACGAAGCACAACATCATTGGAACAAAGTGGATTTTTCACAATAAGCAAGATGAAGATGGCATAGTGGTAAGAAACAAAGCACGACTGGTAGCGCAAGGGTACACCCAAATCGAAGGTATCGATTTCGGCGAAACTTATGCTCCAGTTGCTCGTCTCGAACCCATTCGTGTTATGCTTGCTTTTGCAAATTTCAATGGTACCCTACTTTATCAAATGGATGTGAAAAGTGCCTTTCTTAACGGAGAAATCAAAGAAGAAGTGTATGTTATGCAGCCTCCAGGTTTTGAAGACTCGAAGAAGCCTGACATGGTGTACAGGTTGCACAAAGCTCTTTATGGGTTAAAGAAAGCACCTCATGCTTGGTATGACACCCTGAAGGATTTCCTTCTGAAGAAAGGCTTCAAACCAGGAATAACTGACCCAACTCTTTTCACTCGCTCTTATAATGGTGATGTTCTGTATTTCCTTTGTTGTTTGAATTTGGTTTCGATGTTCCGTATTTTGCTTCGATTTATATCATTTATTTTGATTGGATTTAGTCCTCTATGCTTATCATCTTTAGCTTCGTTGTTGGTTTTTCTTCGAGGTGATAAGTTTCGGACCCTACCCCCTTCTCTGTTCTTTTTCTCTCTTATTCTATCTGTCCAAAATGGTTGAGCACATTTGAAACGGAAAGTATTATGCTTCAAACTTCATTGAGTTCCGAATCATATGCTTCCAACTTTATCGAAGTTTTCATTCAAGACCAAGACTTTTTCTTCGGTCGTTGAGATCCCATCATATCTGGGTCGTTGAGATTTTCTCGCGAAACGACACGAAATCCTCGCCGTAGAATCCGGAGGGTCGGTCGCTGGAAGCCGTCCGATCTGACCTGACATCCCCTGTCAGCCCAGCCCTATAAATACCCCTCACCCAGCGACATCTAACTCCACATTGTCCCCAAGCTCTCCGAAACACTAATCACTCGAGCGCGCCCCCGAGCTCCTCGTCCCAGTCATCGTCTTCGCCGCTTCGCTGCCGGAAGGACACCGCCATGGACTCCACGCCGACGATGAGCACTTCCTACGCTCCTCGCCGCCGTAGCCGCCCTTCGACACCGAGTTAGGGTACGTTTGGGATCGATCCAATCTGCTCATCTTCAGCTACAATTTTTCTGTCAGATTGGATGTGTTTTTCTTAGTGTTTTTAGGTTGTTTTCGATAGGTTCTCTTGATTCGCTGGATCTTTGATCTCTTGGGAAACTTGTTTAGAGCAAAAGCCTCCCTTCCCGATTCAGGTTAGAAGTTAGGGTTTTGATGACCTCTGTTCTGTGCTAGGTTATGATACGTCCAAAATGCATCACTATTTTATATAGTAATACTTTCTTATTCATTGATATATTTCATGTTATGATGCTGTTCTTATGTTTTTTGGCTTAATTTACACAGTTAGCAACTTTCCGGTGCCGAAGAAGCAGACACAGGATTGAGAGGTAAAAATTGGACGCTGAGTTGCTGAAGAAGAATACCTCCAAATTACCTGAAAATCGATGGAGGGTATTTTTCGGAAGAATGATGAAGACACGCCGAAGAGGGGCCAGAGGGGGGCCACAGGGTGCCCAGACGGCCACCCGGTGCGGCCCCACCCCTGGTCGCGTCGGGAGGGTGCTTGGACCCCTGGGGCCACCCCGGCTCCCCCGTTTGGCCTATATATCGCTCATATATCGAAAACCCTAAAAGAGGGAGATTTTTCGGAGTTCCGCCGTCGCTCCGTGGCGGAATCCTATAGAGGAGAAAAGACATCTCCGGAGGGCAGATTCCTCTGGGGAGACCACCTCCTGGAAGGGGAGATCGTCGCCATCGTCATCACCATCGTCACGGGCATCATCGAGATCATCATCAACATCATCCCCAACATCAGCACCATCTTCACCACCATCCAATCTAACCTCACAAGTTTATCTTGTGTTGTAATCCATACTATCTATCCTCTCTACTCTATCGGTGTTGATTACTACCGTGTGATGAATGCTATTGAGTTTGTTGGATAATTATCATTGTGCCCAGATTGTTTATCATATATTTATCCCCACTGATCATGATCTCTTTTATGTCTTGTGAGTAGTTACTTATGTTCTTGAGGACATGGGAGAAGTCTAGTTGTTAGTAGTCATATGATGTTGAAGTAATATGTGTTGTTCGATATTTAAGTTGTGTTGTTATTTTCCTAGTGGTGTTGTGTGAGTCGAACACTCAACACTTCGCCTTATTAAGGACCTAGGGGAATACATTGTGTACAAAGTATGCTTACGGTGGGTTGCCGGAGTGACAGAAACCTGAACCCCAGTTCACACGCTTTTGCACAAGGGAACAATGGATCAACGATCGTATTGCTATGGTTAGGCTTTTTCCTTAATTACTATCTTGTATTTGCGGATGCTTGCAAGGTGTTTAATCATAAGAGTGCACTTATCTTAGTCTAGAGGGTGCACTAGCATAGATCCACCCACTCAACACTTATCGACACAACACATAGTACCGATACGGAATATGGCGAAAGCACATGACTATTTCTCCCGTGTGTCCTCAAGAACGCTTTAGCCCTTATAAGTTCAGTTGCTAGGCCTATCCTTTGCTCAAAAGGATCGGGCCACTTGTTACTCCTCATTGCTCTTTACTTTGCTCACTTTTACCTTTTCGCTGCTTATATAAAAAATCCCTAAAAAGTTATCCTTCAGTTCCTGCAGCTATTTCTTTACCAAAGTCACTTACCAATACCTTCTGCTCCTCGTTGGGGTCGACACTCTTATTTATCGAAAACGCTACAAATGATCCCCTACAGTTGGGGGTCATCAAGTACTATTTTCTGGCACCGTTTCCGGGGAGCGTGGCGCTATTAGTAAGTGAAGCCGGTAAGGAAGTCTTTATATTTCTGTTTTTATTTTGCCGTTGCTGCTTTTGTCCTTATGGACAACTCTACTCTTGGATCGTTGTTCATGGGGAAACGCCCCACGACTGTGGTGGTCACTCTTACCCCTACTGAAACTGTGCCTTACAAAATACCGTCTGGTATTATCGATCATGTCTTAGCTAATCGTTATGCAGGAGATAGACATCCAGGTGAACACTTGCTATATTTATCACAACTATGTTCATTATTTAAGCTTGCAGGTGTGTCACTGGAGTTTTTCATGAAGAAATTATTCTCCGTATCACTTACAGGTAAAGCTTCAGATTCGTATAAGATCCTTGATAACTCACATCTACTTAGTTGGGAAGAGCTTATATCTCTCTTTTATAGAAAGTTTTACCCTCTTCATGAAATTCATCGAGACAGGAATTACATCTACAACTTTTGGTCTCGCGAGGGAGAGAGCATCGCTCAATCTTGGGGGAGACTTAAATCTCTAATGTTCAAATGTCCTATTCATGAACCCCCCAAAGATATTATAATTACAAATTTTTATGTCAGGCTTTCTCGTCAGGATAAGGAGATGTTGGATGCCTCCTCTAGCGGGGTATTCCAAATAAAAAGCATTGAAGAAAAGTGGGATCTCATTGAGAGGATCCAGAAGAATACTGAAGACTGGGAAATTGATAAAGGTATTGAACCCGCTATAAATTATGAGCATGATTACATTGAGAGCTATGTGAAAACTGATTACTTTAATACCTTTTATTCTAAGATTGGTCTTGATTCCCAGCTCATGATTGATTTTTTCAAGAACTTTGCCTCTCACATTAACTCTTCGAAAGAAGAGAAGGCTCAGTATCATAAACCTTTTAAAGAATTACCTATTGATATAAATGTTGCTGACCCTATTCTGCCTGCAGTTTTCTATGAAAAGCCCCCTTTTCCTACAAGGATGAGGGAGTACTCTTTTGTGACAGGCATAATGAATAAGAGTGAGAGAAGAACTGACGAACCTGAGGACCTGATCAAGGTCGATGCTCAAGTTGCGGTGATTAAAGATTTAGTCACTAATGATATTTCAGATTCCAAGATAAAATTTTGTGCCGTTTCAACTAACATTGTCACAACCAAGAATAAGAGTCCAATTTCAGGTACACATGTTGTATCTGTCAAGATAGGAGATCACAACTATTACGGGCTCTGCGATCTAGGATCCAGTGCTAGCGCTATTCCTTATTCACTCTATTAGGAGATCATGGGTGAGATTTCCCCCTGTGAACTTGAAGAGATTGATGTTACTATTTATCTAGCAAACAAAGAAACTATCTCTCCCATCGGAATTGTGAGAGATGTTGAAGTCCTATGTGGAAAGGTAAAGTATCCTACCGACTTTCTCGTACTTGGTTCAATGCAAGATAGTTTTTGCCCTATTATCTTTGGTAGACCTTTCCTCAACACTTGTGGTGCTTTTATAGATTGTAAGAAAGGTAAAGTCTCTGTTGAATTCAATGGTGAGCCATATGAATTTAACTTTTCTAAATTTTCCAAGCAACCTCGTGGTACTGATTTATTTAGTGATGATAAAATTATTCAAAATATTGCTTCTATTGCTATTCCTCCTAATGATCCTTTGCAGCAATATATGGAAGACCACAAGAATGATATGCATATGCATGAAAGAAATGAGTTGGACGAAATATTCACAAGACAAACTGCTATCCTGAAGCACAACCTTCCAATTGAGCCGATAGGAATCCTAGAACAACCAAAAGAAGACCCGGTGTTTGACCTCACTGCCCGATACACTCAAGTATGCCTATTTAGATGAAAAGAAAATATATCCTGTCATTCTCAATGCTAACCTTTCAGGATTTGAAGAAGAGCGATTATTGGAGACACTTCACAAACACCGTGGTGCCTTGGGCTATACCCTTGATGACCTTAAGGGGATTAGTCCATCGATTTGCCAACACACTATCAATCTCGAGCCCGATGCTAAGCCAGTTGTTGATCATCAACGACAGCTGAACCCAAGGATGAAGGACATGGTTAGGACGGAGATTCTCAAGCTTCTAGCCGCAGGTATCATCTATCCTATAGCTGATAGTAGGTGGGTAAGTCCAGTTCATTGTGTTCCTAAGAAAGGAGGTATGACTGTTGTTCCTAATGATAAAGACGAATTAATACCTCAAAGAGTTGTTATTGGATATAGAATGTGTATTGATTACAGGAAGTTGAACAAGGAAACCAGGAAGTATCACTACCCACTGCCCTTTATTGATAAGATGCTAGAGAGGTTGTCTAAAAACACCCACTTTTGCTATCTTGATGGGCACTCAGGCTTCTCTCAAATTCATGTTAACACTGCCGATCAAGAGAAGACCACCTTCACGTGTCCCTACAATACTTATGCTTACATGCGTATGCCTTTTGGTTTATGCAATGCGCCTGCTACTTTTCAGAGATGTATGTCTGCAATTTTCATGGTTTCTGTGAGGAGATTGTGGAAGTCTTCATGGATGATTTTTCCGTCTATGGAAATTCCTTTGACCACTATCTCCACAATCTTAATAAAGTTTTGCAGAGACGCGAGGACACAAACTTAGTTCTGAATTGGGAAAAATGTCACTTCATGGTTAACGAAGGGATCGTGCTTGGTCACAAGATTTCCGAGAGGGGAATTGCAGTGGACAAGGCGAAGATTGAAGCTATCGAGAGGATGCCCTATCCAAGGGACATTAAAGGTATTCAGAGTTTTCTCGGTCATGCTGGTTTCTATAGAAGATTTATCAAAGACTTTTCTAAGACTTCGAGACCCCTTACTAATCTTCTCCAGAAGGATGTTCCTTTTGTATTTGATGAAGATTGTAAGGAGGCTTTCGAAGTTCTTAAGAAAGCTTTGATAACCGCTCCTATAGTACAACCACCTGACTGGAAATTGCCCTTTGAAATTATGTGTGATGCTAGTGATTTTGCTGTTGGAGCTGTGTTAGGACAAAGGGTTGATAAGAAATTGAATGTTATACATTATGCTAGCAAGACCCTTGATAGTGCTCAAAAGAATTTTCTACTACTGAGAAGGAATTCTTAGCAGTAGTGTTTGCTTGTGATAAATTTAGACCTTATATTGTTGATTCTAAAGTTATTATTCATACTGACCATGCTGCTCTTAAGTACCTTATGGCGAAGAAGGATGCCAAACCAAGACTCATCAGATGGGTACTCCTTCTTCAAGAATTTGACTTACAGATTGTTGATAGAAAAGGAGCAGACAATCCGATGGCGGACAATCTTTCAAGGATGGAAGATATACCGCATGACCCCATCCCAGTTAACGACAGTTTTCCAGATGAACAACTTGCCGTTGTAAAAGTACAATATCTCTCTGATCCTTGGTTTGCAGATTATGCTAATATTATCGTTGCAAAGTATTTGCCTCCAGGTTTAACATTTCAGCAAAGGAAGAAGTTCTTCCATAATTTGAGGCACTACTTTTGGGATGACCGTCATCTTTTCAAAGAAGGTCCCGACGGGATCATGAGAAGATGCATAACGGAACATGACCAGGAGGAAATTCTCAAGCAATGTCACGATAGTCCCTACGGAGGACATCACGCCGGTGAGAGGACCGCACATAAGGTCCTCCAATCAGGTTTTATTGGCCTACTCTCTTTAAAGATGCTAGGAATTATGTTTTATCTTGTGATAAGTGTCAGAGAGTTGGTAATATTAGTAGAAGGAATGAGATGCCTATGAATTACTCACTAGTGATTGAGCCTTTTGATTGCTGGGGTTTCGATTTTATGGGTACTTTTCCTCCCTCAAACAAGTACACTCACATTTTAGTAGCCGTTGATTATGTTACAAAGTGGGTTGAAGCAATCCCCACTGAGAGTGATGATCACAAGACATCTTTGAAAATGCTCAAAGATGTATTTTTCCCTAGGTTTGGTGTACCTAGGTATCTTATGACAGATGGGGGGGTCACACTTCACACACGAAGCTTTTAGAAAAGCTCTAGCAAAGTACGATGTCAATCATAGGATTGCTTCACCGTACCATCCTCAAACTAGTGGGCAAGTTGAGCTCACCAATAGAGAGATCAAGTTGATCTTGCAAAAGACAGTTAACATGTCTAGGAAGGACTGGTCAAAGAAGTTAGGAGATGCTCTGTGGGCGTATAGAACTACTTACAAAAATCCCATGGGCATGTCCCCGTTTAATATGGTTTATGGCAAGGCTTGCCATTTGCCATTGGAATTAGAACATAAAGCTTTCTGGGCTGTTAGAGAGCTTAATGCTGACCCAAAGTTAGCCGGTGAAAAGCATCTCATGAACTTGACTTCTCTAGATGAATGGAGAAGTGAAGCTTATGAGAGTGCTAAAATGTTCAAGGAAAAGGTAAAGAAATGGCATGATAGAAGGATTCTGAAACGTGAATTTAATGTTGGTGATAAAGTTTTATTATTTAGATCCCGTTTCAGATTTTCTCCAGGTAAATTACTTTCCAGATGGGAAGGACCATTTCTTATCGAAGAAGTTTACCGGTCAGGTGCAATCAAGATTAACAATTTTGATGGCACTAAAGCTCAAGTTGTGAATGTGCAAAGACTCAAGCATTACATGGCGGGAGATCCCGTCAACGTTGATTTGAATATAATACACACAACAACTCATGAAGAATATGTTGCAGCCCCGTTTCAGACTCCAGCAGAAGCAGAAGAAGAAAAGGTGTGTATTACGGTAAGGAAACATTGCGAAACCGCCATAAAAGTTCCAGATTACGCGTTTTTGCAAAATATAGAAAATTCAGAGCCTAATTGGAGCCGGAGAGGAGCTCCAGGGGGCCCAGGCGCCCCCCTGGCGTGGCCTACCTCCTGGACGCGCCGGGAGGCCGCCTGGGCACCCCGGAGCTTGTCTCTGACTCCACTTTGGCTCGTTTCCTTCCTTATGTTGCAGAAATTTTTGCTATATATTTGCCCGGATAGCCCAGGCACCGTATCTCTCGATTTCGCGTGTTTTCTTATCGAGTTGTTTCTGCCAGGAAATCTTTTAGCGGGACCTAGGTGTCATGGCTTCCCCAAGTTCCCCCAAGGACAAGTTCGTCGTCAACGTCATCAACCCTTACCTCGCTCAAGTGAAGAACCATCCTCGAACCGTCCGGTTGGAGGATGGTGACCTTCACCAAGAGGATCTGAAGGAACCCGTCAAGGAGGGTAGCATCGAGGCCAGGCTAGAAGAGATGGAGCAAGAAGTCTTCAAGTACAAGAAGATGGTTGAGAGGGTTATTGAATCCAACTTCGACATCATCAACGAGTTGAAGACGTTCTACAAGAAGGAGATGAGGGGGATTTGGTAAAGCATCACTACTGCAGAAGAAAGAATTGATGATCTCCAAGGGAAGATCTATGATCTACACAACCAGAACTGCGAGTATGAACTAAAGTTTATGCGCATGGGTTTAGGTGCTGGAAGCAGGATCTTGGAGACCGAAACCTCTCATGGGACCGGGGAACCTCTACTATGGAAGAGCTTCGTCCATGACTACATCAACAACAACCACAACAATAATGAGGAGTAAATCTCCTTGGGTAATGGCAACCCCTTAGCTTGTTCCAAGCTTGGGGGAGTGCCCGGTATCTTTATCTTTATCTTAGTCTTATTAGAGTCAAGTAGAGTTGTATCATGTCTAGGGAAGTTATTATATGAAATAGGTGTTTGCATTGAGGTCTATCACTCCTTCTGTGGAGAGTTAGTATCCGTGAGTGTGGAGTCGTCTATATTGGAATATTAATGAGAAGTCTATTGGTTCATTCACTGCACTCGGTATTCTCTTCACGCAATCGACCTTATATGATGATTCTTATGGGGAGTATTGACCTTATATCAGGTATGGCTTCAAAAAGTTTACTTAATTTTGGCAAACATAGCTTTGGTCTTGGTAACATGCATGTTTTCTCAAGTAGCGACATAGCCAAAACCTTTATGTTATTATGCTTGAAGTGGTATGTTGACAAGGAAAAACACTTGATGTGTTATGCTTACCTTAATGTTTATGCTTTATATGTTTTGCATCTAAGTTAGCATCAATGGTCTGTTCTCTCAAAGCCTTTGCTATCCAAACTCTTTGCCTAGCAGACTTCTGCTTGTGCATCCGTACCCTGAAACCAATACCTTCCATATGAGTCCACCATACCTTCCTATTCGTGGTATTCCCCTACCACTCTTATAAGTACAGAATTTATGTGTTATCCTTAAATGTTCAAAATCTTCTGTTTTGTGCCTCTTGTTTAGCTCACGAGGAAGCAGTAGGTAATTCATGATCTTTTTAAGTTGGACAAGTTTTGCCTCGGGATTGCATGTCTAAACTGCAAACCCATAATACGAGGAGGAACTGGCATGAGTGCGCCCAGCTCGAAAGATAATATAACAAACAAACCCTCCTTCACGCTTGGTCTATGAGAAATCAGAAACTTTGGCAGTGATAAACAAAGGAGATTAAGGGGATGTGATCGTCCCCACTTGGGATTCGTTCCTCGAAACTTATCCATCTTGATAAGTAATTGAGCTATATATTGGCATTCGTTGACAAACTATGCACCTCCCAAAGTTTATTTTCATTCTGTTTGATTTAAGGATAACACATGAGTTTTCCCTGCTTGCCTTTAACAAGGCCCTTCTTTTACCCTTTATGTTGAGTTGATACGTCCAAAATGTATCTATAAGTTCTTCTTGCTCCATGCTTCTTTTGTGTGATATTGCTATGATATTGATGAACTTCCATACACTTTTGATAATATTCGGACTAACTTATTAACTCAGTGCACCCCAGTGCCAGTTCCTGTTTTCTGCTATTTTCTATTTCAAGTTTCCCCCATATTAAAAGTGCTCCAAAAATTCGGAAAAAATCCAATAAAAAAAAATCACCGCTTCGGAAGCTTCGGGATTCACCGAGGGGGGGGGGGTGGGGCAAAGGGAACCAACCAGAGCCCCAGGCGCCCTCCCGGCGCACCCTAGGGTGGGGCCGCGCCAGGGGGCCGCCTGGACCCCTGTGGCCCCCCTGGCTGCCCCCCTTCGCCCATATATTCTCCGTGACGGGAAACTTCCGAGACGGGAACCCTTTTTCGCGATCTCTCCTCTGTTCCGCCGCCGCCGCGCTTCCAAGATCGGGAGCACCAGGAGACCTGTTTCCGGCACCCTGCCGGAGGGAGGAACCACCTCCGGGAGCTTCTCCACCACCATGGATGCTTCCCGGATGAACCGTGAGTAGTCCACCTTGGACCATAGGTCTTTGATCAGTAGCTATGTGATGTTCTCCTCCCCTCTTTGTTCTTCATGGATCAGACATCGTGAGCTGCCCTACATGATTGAGGCACATATGTAATCTTTATTCTGTTGCCACAAGGGGGAAAACAACGGTGCTTGTACTTGCGGGTGCAAGGATTGTTTACTTTACGCAAAGTTCTTTAATGCAGTTGTCCGTTGCTTTGAGTTTACACTTTGGGTGGGATTCGCAACTTAATACCAGCGAGATGTTCTGGATAGATATCTCAAGGTGGGTGATTAGTAGGTAGATGCAGATGGATTTCGGTCTACTTGTCTTGGCGTACCGCCCATGCTTTTGAGCCTGTTCCTTTCTTTATAGCATAGTTATCATTGGTTTGCGCACATAATCCTGTCAATTGCCCAGCTGTAATTTTTTTACCTTGCATGGCTATTTTATCGTCTGTTGGGAGAGAGACATCACTAGTGAACATCATAGAACCCCGATCCATATTTCCAATACTGTTTACACCCACTATTTATTTATTGCCTTATTTACTATTCCGTTGCTATCACTATCATTATTATCCCGTGCGTTTGATCCTCTCTAAACAACAAGGCCGGAGGGATTGACAACCTCTCTGAACTCGTTGGGAGAAAAGTTATCTGTTGTGTGTGCAGGTCCTGGTAAAGTAAGCATCCTCGGTTGTGAACGGCGCCATTGTTCACTTTACCACCTTCTTGTATCTGTTGGAGTCCTACTGGTTCGATACTCAACCTTAGCATCTTCGCTAAGGGAAATTGCTGCTATCTACATCTCAACCTTCCACTTTGGGTAACCAACGAGGGGGTGTTTAATCGTACCATCAAAAGAAATTTCTGGTGCCGTTGCCGGGGACTCCACTCTTCAAGATAGGGGAGTTGCACACTATATTTTATCTTTGCTTTTTAGTCTTGTTAGTTTACTTTTCAATTTCTGCTTTAGTGTCCTTTATCAAAAATCAAAAAAATAGTTATCTTGCTTGCTGCTACTATGGCTTCCTCCGAGAACACCAAGTTGTGTGACTTCACTAGTCACAACAACAGTGACTTTATCTGCACTCCTATTACTACACTTGCTACTTCATCACCTTCTTATGAGATTAAACCTGCTTTGCTGAACCTTGTTATGAAAGATCAATTCTCCGGTGGTGGAGATGATGCTGATTTGCACTTAAATAATTTTATTGAGCTCTGTGATATGCAAAAGTACAAAGAAGTAGATGGTGATATTGTTAAGCTTAAGCTTTTTCCTTTCTCCTTGAGAGGAGGAGCCAAAATCTTGTTGCAATCCTTGCCTAGGAATAGCATAGATTCTTGGGATAAGTGCAAGGATGCTTTTATTGGGAAGTACTACCCCCTGCTAAGATTATGCAATTGAGGAGTAATATTATGAATTTTAAGCAATTGGATAATGAACACGTTGCCCAAGCTTGGGAACGCATGAAATACCTTGTTAAGAATTGTCCTACGCATGGTTTGACTACTTGGATGGTTATCAAAACATTTTATGCAGGCTTGAACTTTACCTCTCGGAACTTGCTAGATTCGGCCGCGGGAGGAACCTTTATGTCAACTACACTTGGTGCTGCCACAAAACTACTCGATGAGATGATGACCAACTATTCCCAATGGCACACCGAAAGAGCTCCAACAGGTAGGAAGGTAAACTCTGTCGAGGATATCTCCTCCCTAAATGAAAAATTTGACTTGATTATGCCTCTACTTACCAAGCAATCTCCTATTGATCCTCATGATGTTCCTTTAAATTCTTTGATTGCTCAGGATCAAGTAGATGTGAACTTTATCTATAGAAACAACTTCAACAACAATGCTTATAGGAGTAATTTTGGTTGCAATCCTAGACCGTTCCCCTCCAACAACTATGGGAACAACAACACTTATCCTAGCACCAAGAACTCCACTTCTGAATTAGAGAGTATGCTTACAAACTTCATCACTACCCAAAAAACCTTCAACAAAAGTGTAGAGGAAAAATTGGACAAATTAGATAATCTCTCTTCGAAGGTAGACAATTTAGCCCATGAAGTAGAATTGCTTAAAATTAGAACTTCTCCTCTTGAGGAGAGGAAAGTCACTCCTATGAATGCTATTCAAGTGCAAATTAATGAAAACATTAGGATGATGGCTAAACTTAAAGAGAGATGGGCTAGAGAAAAGGAGGAAGAAGATAGAATTAAGAGCCTTCCTACACACCATACCATTGCTACTATCCAAGTTGTTGAGGATATCCAAACTCTTAGCACCCAATGCACCCCTAGTCCCATAGGACCGATTAATGGTGATGCTATGACCTCAACCGTAGAAGAAGAAACTCCTATGACTAGAGAAGCTACCAAACAAGTGAGCCTAAAGGACACCACTACCACTTTAATTGATAGTAGTGACCTTGATTTTGATAATTGCACCCTTTCTGAAGTTATTCGTTTCCTTCACAAGATGTCTAGAGACCCCCACACTAGCACACTTAGTCTTGCCTTCGCGGAGCATATCACTAATGATCTCATTAAAGCTAGGGAGGAGAAGCTTAGGGTAGAAGCCTCCATAACTAGAAAGCTAGAAGATGGTTGGGATCCTATGATTAAAATTAAGTTGAATAACTTCTCTAGCTATGCTTTATGTGATGTTGGAGCTAGTACCTCTGTTATGTCCAAAAGAATGTATGATATATTTGAATTGAAACCTCTTGATCCTTGTTCTTTTGGTGTTCGTCTTGTCGATTCTTCCGTAAAGAAACCTTTGGGGAAGATCGATGATGTTCTTATCATTGTCAATGACAATTATGTTACCGTTGATTTTACTATTATGGACATTGAATGTGAACCTTCTTGTCCAATTATTTTGGGACGTCCTTTTCTTCGCACCGTGGGTGCTGTTATTGATATGAAAGAAGGGATTATAAAATTCCAATTCCCTCTCAAGAAAGGGATGGAACACTTCCCTAGGAAAAAGATTAAGTTGCCTTTTGAGTCCGTCACACGGGCTGGTTATTTTCTTGAAAAGACTTGATCTATTGCATTAAGCCTAGCTAATGGCTTTAAAGAAGCGCTTTCGGGAGGCAACCCGCAACGAATTTAGGATTTCCTTTTTGTTTTTCTTCTGTTTTTAGTGGTCTTGATGATTGTTACTACTGTAGCAACATCATTGTATCTTTACTTTTCAAGCTTTGAGCCAATTATAGCCTCATATGACAAGGGAAGTGAAAGTTGTGACATGCTGTCCAGAAAACAGATTCTGTCCCCGTGACTGGAAAAATAACAGAAAAATCCCGGTTCATATTTTGAGCTGAAATTTTTACACAGTGTGCTCTATACAATTACGAAACTTTCGTATGTTCTGAGTTTTTTGATTTGAGTGGCAGAAGTATCCCTAAAAAATTCTTTACTACCTGTTGGTCTGTTTTTCACATATTCTGTCCTGTTTTGCCTTTTCTTCATTTTTCAAACCTTAAGCTGCTTTTTCTTTGCAATTTTTTTTTGGAAATCTTGATAAACAGTAGATCTTCAAGAATATACTTATTTACAGTAGAGAAAAATTATTTTATTATGGGTAATAACCTCGCTAATCAGATTATGATGAGTTATGTATGAAGGGAGTTTTCAAGTGTGCGAGGGAAGATGATGAAAGAAGATTCAGGAGTGTCAAGCGCTCAATCTTGGGGATGCCCATGCATCCCCAAGAAATATTCAAGGAGACTCAAGCGTCTAAGCTTGGGGATGCCCCTGTGCATCCCCTTCTCCATCAAGAATTATCAGTTCATCTCTCGTTTCACTATATTTTTATCACTTCATGCGTTATGTGCTATGCTTGGAGCGTCTCGCTCTTAGGTTTTATTTTTAGTTTTCTTTAGCTTTGCTTGCTGTTCAGAACAAGTTAGAACCCAGATTTCTTTGTGTGGGAGAAAAACACGCTCCACTTTCAAAATCTAGAACACATCATAGGATTTTTCGTGCCTATATCTTTGCTGTGAGTGTTCTTTATCTTTTTCATAGCTACTGCCATGTTGAGCTCTTAGTTTTCATGCTTATCTTTTTAAGAGCTTTTGTTTAGTTTGTTGCTGGAACTCTCTTATGTTTTCATGTTTATCTTGTTTAGAGAGTTTGCATGTTGCACTGAGTTTTGTGTCTTGACTTGAAGTAGGTAATTGAGGTTGCTATTCTTTTGTAGTAGTAACTTGCAATAGTTTTGAGGTATTGCTTTGAGTAATTTTTGGACTTTTGGTGTCAAGAGCTTTAGCCTATTAGTGATAGATGTCGTATTTTGGGCAATCCGTGTATATTTTCAAAACTTACAAAATTAGTTGAGAACTTTAGCTACTAGATAGATCACTACTCTTTGGAGGGATCGAATATTAGAGTACACTCACGTACCATGAATCGAGGATGCGCAAGGATAACCAAACCCCCATACACTCCTCCTCGGGGTACTTGTCTCTTTGTGAGACCTCCTTATTAGATTGAGAGTTACCGATAATAAGTGCATGAGTTCTTCGGACTAATGTGAGTATTCAAAAGTTGACACTTCCACCTTCCCATATTTTTCTAGCCTCTCCTGTGCCGTGCATTGCTTTCTTCTCACTCTGAGAGTTGGCGTCCACCTTCGCCAGTACATCCAAACCCTTGGCATGATATGCTCTGTCATCATAAACCCCCTTATATCCTTCCTCAAAACAGCCACCATACCTACATATCAAGGCATTTCCATAGCCTTTCCAAGATACATTGCCATGCAACATCCACCTTCTCATGACTTGATCTTCATGTCATACATGCTACTTGCTTGATCGATGAGCCGCATGCTAGTTGGGCCTTGCCCTAATCATTGCTACATGACGCGCTAGTACCATTGCATATCCTGCTACCCAGGTAGAGGCATACATTTGCATACATCATGATAGTTACATCTTCTTTATGATTTGAGTACTTTTGTAAAGTGTCAAAGATCTTCTATACTTCTTGTAATATATAGAGTGTTTCCCCTAAAGTGAGGAAAATATCCCAAAGAGGACAAAATTAAAAGATCCCAAAGAGGACAAATGAGAGAAATAGAAAGAGCCATTGAGGCCACCAAAAATACAAAAAAAATAAAAAAATAAAAAGAGAGAAGGGGGCACACTACTATTCCTTTTGAGAGATCCACACTCGTACTCCCTCTTATATCTTGTACTCCATAGAGATTATCATTCATGCATATAGCTATGTGGGGACCTTCACACTATAGAACTTGGCTTGTATATTCCAATGATGAGCCTCCTCAAATGAGCTCTAGGTCTTCTTGAGCAAGCAAGTTGGATGCACCCCCACTAGTTCCATTGGAGAGCTTACCTTAGCTCATATGTGCATCCGTTGCATGGCAATCCCTACTCCTCACATCATATCTATCATTTGGCTTTCTCTCGCCTATGATTGTCCTCATTGATGTGAGCCTTTCACACCTTTTTGTCTTCCTCCTCCACCATATTCTCTGTTTTCCATCCTAAGTTTCAACTTTCTTGCTTACGCTCATCCATTGCATGAGTGCTCAAAATGTCGAAAAGGAGTGGATCATTTTGACTTGTACCTGGCTAGTGGTCTGGGGATGAGTCAAGATAAAATTCCAAAGAAGACAAAGTGTGAAACTTTAGTACATTAAGTTCTCAATACAAAAATACTTTTTTCTCGTATATCCCTATCCCCTTTCTTGTCCGCAGACACCATTTGGAGACATTCGAGTCACGGACAGCGAGAGCTCTTGCACCTTTATATTCTTATGTTGCTTGTTTCAATGCTAAATATAGACTCTTGCCTGTTATGAATTGAATTGAATTACATGCCTTGATTGCTTTACTTAAAAGTTCTTATATGGTTGTTAACATGTCACCACAGAAATTATGCTTTTATCATTTACCTACTCGAGGACGAGCAGGAATTAAGCTTGGGGATGTTGATACGTCCAAAACGTATCTATAATTTCTGCTTGCTCCATGCTTCTTTTGTGTGATATTATTATGATATTGATGAACTTCCATACACTTCTGATCATATTAGGACTAACTTATTAACTCAGTACACCCTAGTGCCGGTTCCTATTTTATGTTGTTTTTCTATTTCATATTTCCCCCATATTAAAAGTTCTCCAAAAATTCGGAAAAAATCCAATAAAAAATCAGCGCTTTGGAAGCTTTGGGAATCACCGAGGGGGGGGGGGGGGCACAGGGGACCCACCAGGGCCCTAGGCGCCCTCCCGGCGCGGCCTAGGGTGGGGCCTCGCCAGGGGGCCGCCTAGACCCCTGGTGGCCCCCCTGACTGCCCCCCTTCGCCCATATATTCTCTGTGACGGGAAACTTCCGAGACGAGAACCCTTTTTCGCGATCTCTCCTCTGTTCCATCGCCGCCGCGCTTCCAAGATCGGGAGCACCAGGAGACATCTTCCCGGCACCCTGCCGGAGGGAGGAACCACCTCCGAGAGCTTCTCCACCACCATGGATGCTTCCCGGATGAACCGTGAGTAGTCCACCTTGGACCATGGGTCTATGATTAGTAGCTATGTGATGTTCTCCTCCCCTCTTTGTTCTTCATGGATTAGACCTCGTGAGCTGCCCTACATCATCGAGGCACATATGTAATCTTTCTTTTGTTGCCACAAGGGGGAAAACAATGGTGCTTGTACTTGCGGGTGCAAGGATTGTTTACTTTACGCAAAGTTCTTTAATGCAGTTGTCCGTTGCTTTGAGTTTACACTTTGGGTGGGATTCGCAACTTAATACCAGCGAGATGTTCTGGATAGATATCTCAAGGTGGATGATTAGTAGGTAGATGCAGATGGATTTCAGTCTACTTGTCTTGGCGTAACGCCAATGCTTTTGAGCCTGTTCCTTTCTTTATAGCATAGTTAGCATTGGTTTTCACACATAATCCTTTCAATTGCCCAGCTGTAATTTGTTTACCTCGCATGGCTGTTTTATCGTCTTTTGGGAGAGAGACATCACTAGTGAACATCATAGGACCCTGGTCCATATTTCCAATACTGTTTACACCCACTATTTATTTACTGCTTTATTTACTTTTCCGTTGCTATCACTATCATTATTATCCCGTGCGTTTGATCCTTTGTAAACAACAAGGCCGGAGGGATTGACAACCTCTCTGAACTCGTTGGGAGCAAAGTTATTTGTTGTGTGTGCAGGTCCAGGTAAAGTAAGCAACCTCGGTTCTGAACGGCGCCGTTGTTCACTTTATCACCTTCTTGTATCTGTTGGAGTCCTACTGGTTCGATACTCAACCTTAGCATCTTCGCTAAGGGAAATTGCTGCTATCTACATCTCAACTTTCCACTTTGGGTAACCAACGAAGGGGCATTAAATCGTACCATCATGAGTCAGGTTTCCTACTTCTTTCTTTTTCCAAAGAGAACAGACACTTGATGCTGATGAGGATTGATCCATATAATGCTGCATTAAGTTTTGCCATGCCACATCATTGTTGACATTATCTTTTGATAAGTAAGTTGTTTGCGAAAGCTTTTGCCAAACAAATATCTTCCTTTGTGCTAACGTTTGCACTTCTTTACTAATAACATGTTCTTTCAAAATCTTCAAATTGTTTCATTATAAATAGAAAGAGCAAAAGTGAAAGTTATTGGTTGTCCTTTGACCAAGGATATGTTTGCCATAATTTTATGAGTGTTCTCAGCCCTTCTTTTGATTATAATTGTTATTACTTTCTCATAAGGACCTTATGAGTTGAGGTTGCTGTTGAGGATGTTTGAGTTTGATGAAGAAACTTTGATGCTTCTTGTCCGTATTCTATTTATCGACACTTCACTCTCTAAACTTGTGGATAGGTTTACCGAGCTTAGTATTCTCTTGGGGACAAGCGAGGTCTAAGCTTGGGGGAGTTCATACGTCCAAAATGCATCACTATTTTATATAGTAATTCTTTCTTATTCATTGATATATTTCATGTTATGATGCTGTTCTTATGCTGTTTTTGCTTAATTTACACAGTTTGCAACTTTCCGGTGCCGAAGCAGCAGACACAGGATTCATCGGTAAAAAGTGGATGCTGAATTACTGAAGAAGAATACCTCCAAATTACCTGAAAATCGATGGAGGGTATTTTTCGGAAGAATGACGAAGACACGCCGAAGAGGGGCTAGAGGGGGGCCACAGGGTGCCCAGGCGGCCACCCGGCGCGGCCCCACCCCTGGCCGCGCCGGGAGGGCGCCTGGACCCCTGGGGCCACCCCCGGCTCCCCTCTTTGGCCTATATATCGCTCATATATCAAAAACCCTAAAAGAGGGAGATTTTTTGGAGTTCCGCCGCCGCTCTGTGGCGGAAACCTACAGAGGAGAAAAGACATCTCCGGCGGGAAGATTCCGCCGGGGAGACCACCTCCCGGAAGGGGAGATCGTCACCATCGTCATCACCATCGCCACGGGCATCATCGAGATCATCATCAACATTATCCCCAACATCACCACCATCTTCACCACCATCCAATCTCACCTCACAAGTTTATCTTGTGTTGTAATCCATACTATCTATCCTCTCTACTCTACCGGTGTTGATTACTACTGTGTGATGAATGCTATTGAGTTTTGTTGGAGAATTATCATTGTGTCCAGATTGTTTATCATATATTTATCCCCACTGATCATGATCTCTTTTATGTCTTGTGAGTAGTTACTTAAGTTCTTGAGGACATGGGAGAAGTCTACTTATTTGTAGTCATATGATGTTGAAGTAATATGTGTTGTTTGATATTTAAGTTATGTTGTTATTTTCCTAGGGGTGTTGTGTGAGTCGAACACTCAACACTTCGCCTTATTAAGGACCTAGGGGACTACATTGTGTACAAGTATGCTTACGGCGGGTTGCCGGAGTGACAGAAACCTGAACCCCAGTTCGCACGCTTTTGCACAATTGAACAATGGATCAACGATCGTATTGCTATGGTTAGGCTTTTTCCTTAATTACTATCTTGTATTTGCGGATGCTTGCAAGGTGTTTAATCATAAGAGTGCACTTATCTTAGTCTAGAGGGTGCACTAGCATAGATCCACCCACTCAACACTTATCCACACAACACATAGTACCGATACGGAATATGGTGAAAGCACATGACTATTTCTCCCGTGTGTCCTCAAGAACGCTTTAGCCCTTACAAGTTTAGTTGCTAGGCCTATCCTTTGCTCAAAAGGATCGGGCCACTTGTTACTCCTAAGTGCTCTTTACTTTGCTCGCTTTTACCTTTTTGCTGCTTATATAAAAAATCCCTAAAAAGTTATCCTTCAGTTCCTGCAACTATTTCTTTACCAAAGTCACTTACCAATACCTTCTACTCCTCGTTGGGTTCGACACTCTTATTTATCGAAAACGCTACAAACGATCCCCTACAGTTTAGGGTCATCAGGGTATGCTGTTGATTATGCTCAATTGATGTTGCTAAGTCTAGCTCAGAACATGCCGGAATCATCGCCCATATTCCACTGAATCTCTTGTCAAAATTCTTTTGTTTGGTCGAAACTTTTGCTGGTGCTCAATCCATATACTTGTCTTTTTCCCTCTTTTCCCTTTTCTATTTCACAGGATGTCTGCTGCTTTAGGCTTCGGAGATGAGTCCCCAGTTCTGGATCACATCAACGAATCAGAACAACTTTCACCTAAAAGGAGAGGAGGCAGAACGTAGGAGAAGAATAATGCTCGCGGCATCCCCGAATCCATTCACACACAGCTTGGATATGACACCCCTCTGGAAGAAAGCAAGGACCAGCGAAAGATTCGCTTGCAAGGCATTCAACGCTATTAGGCCATCAGGTGGTACAAATTCAAGAGCATTCCAAACTGGAAGTGGACGATGCAATTAGCCTTCCACCCGCCGTATCTTTATACCTCTCACATGTGCGGCAAGTACACCGATGCTAATCGCCATCTGTACTACCCAGTCCCACCGAAGGTGCCTCATCCCAATACTCTCAAGACTCCCGATGACTATCCAGAGGAGCAAGAGCGCTTAAGAATCACTGCCGAAAAGAAACGGCTTAAGGATGAGAAGAAGGCAGCCAAGTTAGCTGCTGCCGAAGCTCGTGGAGATGGCCCGAGCACGAAGAAGAAATGAAAGTTGAAGAAGAAGACTGCTTCACCCCCTCACGCCTCCACTGATGAGGAAGAGCGAGCCAGGCAGGAACAAGCCGCTCTAGAAGACTCTATCCATGATGAGTCCAATGCTGAAGCTGATGACGAATCAAAAGCTGAAGCAGATGATGAGTCTGAGCCTGCTCCTCCCAAGAAGCAAAAGCTTCGAATTCCATTGAAGAAGAAGCCAGGGGAGAAACCTGCTGCAAAAGGGCTAAATATTCAAGACCCAACTGATAAGCCCGCAGCTCGCCCCACCATTGATATGACTAACTTGGTGGTCGCGAAGCCTTTGGATTCCAAGCCACTTGCTGAGACCCTCAACACCGAGGGGCGCTCAAAGCAGAGGCACGACCCTGCGAAGCAACATCAAACTGCAAATGCAGCTGCTCCAGTGAAGCCTAAGCAGTCTACTGCTCCAAACCCTTCAGCGAAGCGAAAGCCCACTGAGGCAAAACTGCAACAGAAAGACCTCGAGGAGGCACTTGAACGAAGCGTTCTTGCCCGAGATTCTTCCATCAAGCAGAATGAAGCTGCTCGAAAACAAAGGGAGCTAGACTCCGCCAAGTTTGCCTCTGAGAAGGCTGAGACGAAGCAAAAGCTCGCCGAAGCCGAGAAAAATGAAGAGAAAGCTGCTGCTGAAGCTAAACAATTAGCAGAACATGAATTCAAGCGTAAGGAAGCTCTTGCAACTATTGGTACCAAAAGAGCTGAGAAGGCAGCTAGAGCTACACAGAAGAAAGTTGTAGTGGATATGACTCCCGCTGAAGCAAATCCCGCAAAGCAGAAAGGCATTTCACTCACTGAAGCTCAAGAAGAAGCTGATCGCCATAGTGGACATCAATTCCATGATCCACGTGAAGGAGAACTATGGGCTCACATGGGCGTAACTGAAGCCCTTTGGAAGAAATGTGAAGCTCATGATCTTGAAGCTGTTGATCTCGGTGAAGTCTACATCTCAAGCTCCATCGAAGCTATGATCACTACAATGATCAGTTAGCGGAAGGGCTTGCACTCAAGGGACAAGGCTGTGATACGTCTCAAACGTATCGATAATTTCTTCTCGCTCCATGCATGTTTTGTGTGATATTGCTATGATCTAGATACACTTTCATATACTTTCGATCATATTTGGACTAACCTACTAACTCAGTGCACCCCAGTGCCAGTTCCTATTTTCTGCTTTTTTCTATTCCAGGTTTCCCCCATATTAAAAATGCTCCAAAAATTCGGGAAAATCAGATAAAAAATCAGCGCAATGGAGTCTTCCAGAAGCACCCAAGTGGGGCCATTATTTTCCGTGACAGGGAATCTTCGAAGATAGAACCCTATTTTTCAACCTCCCCTCTGTTCTGACGCCGCCGCGCTTCCAAGATCGGGAGCACCGTCAGGACCCTTCCCTGCACCCTGCCGGAGGGAGGATCGACCTCCGGGAGCTTCTCCTCCACCATGGACGCTTCCCGGATGTGCCGTGAGTAGTCTACCTTGGACGATGGGTCCTTGATCAGTAGCTATGTGATGTTCTCGTCCCCTCTTTGTTCTTCATGGTTTTGACCTCGTGAGTTGCCCTACATGATAGAGGCACATATGAAATTCTTCTGATGTTGCTATGTTGAGTTTGATGGGATCCGATGGATTATGAGATTATGTTCAGATCGTCATAGAGTAATATATTTGGTTTGGATCTCTTATATTTTTGTTCCTAAGTAATTCTTGCATGTTCTCCATTTCTTTTTTTTGCTTTGGCCAAGTGGTAGGTAGTAACTCCAAGAGGGAACACTATGCTCGATTGTGGGTACATGCCCCCTGATGACACGCTTGAGTGACAGAAACATGAGTCTAGGGGATGTGTTGTGGCCACAAGGGGGAAAACAACGGTGCTTGTAACCGCGGTTACAAGGATTGTTTACTTTACGCAAAGTTCTTTTAATGCAGTTGTCTCTTGCTTTGGGTTTACACTTTGGGTGGGACTCGCAACTTAATACCAGCGAGATGTTCTGGATAGATATCTCAAGGTGGATGATTAGTAGTAGATGTAGATGGATTTCGGTCTACTTATTTTGGCGTACTGCCCATGCATACGAAGACAAGAGGCCCGTTGGAAGCTTCGACAGGCCCACAACTGGCCCGCTCTAAGCACCGACGTAGGAGTCCACGACTAATATGGAAGTCAAGACTTGGCGATCAAGGAAGGGATAGAATTAGGCAATCGTCCCTGTAACCTGAGACAGACTCCCCGAGACCTGGCCTAGTATATAAAGGCTGGGAGAGGGGACGTCTCAGGACATCCAATCTACAATCAACACCTCCGGTCTTGCGAGAACTCGCCTAGACTTCCACTGTAATCGCCCCCTCGCATATTACTATTGAGCAGGAAGTGCTTCTCCTGTTAGCCAACGAGTATCGCCAACCTGTTCCTTCTCTACTATCTAACCCAGGGTCCCTGACCATGGGATTTGCCGAGGCTGATCCTCGTCAATTGGCGGCGTCTGTGGGAACTACACAGGTTGGAATCACGATCTCGGCGGTCCCATCTCTAGCAAGTCGCAACTCAAGGACTCGAACAAGATCCAGCCCACTCGAGGAATTCAAATTCATTGCAAACCTCTCCATCGCTCCACCAAGATCGCTCGGCCCGCAGCTGGACCAAGTCCAATATTTTGGCGACCACCAAAGTCGTCATCGACGGAGAAGAACTCGGCGATCCAGAAGTCGAGCACAAGCCACAATCGCGAAGCCAACCAGGATGCTGGAACAAGCACAAGAATTCTGCGCAGGAATCCCACTCGAGGAGTCGCAACGTGTGACAGAAGCCTCTTCATCCACTCGAAGACCCGCCGCCACCCGGACACCCGCCGCGGGACAGGACAGCAACTCCGAAACTCATACCGGCGAGTACTACGACCCAGATCGAAGACCAGACGAATTCGCCAAATTTATCCGGAACCACTCGATCAACGAAGGAATAGAACTCGACCCAAGGTTTCACTCCCGCTCAAAAGACTACTCGCAGTCGTTCCAGGTCAGGCGAAGAAGAAGGAACGCCGGCTCAAGCAAGCTCTCAGCCAAAGAACAACTGGATGGACCCTGTACAATCCATTGTTTCGAGGACAACTGGAGACGCTTTAGAGCAAGCCACACCCTAAGAGATTGCCGTCTGTTCACCGAACTCTCCAACAGCCTCAAGGAGGAGAAGCAGCGCGAAGCCAAACGGGCCCGAGGAGCCGAGCAGTCGCCATCACCAAATACAGAAGAGCAATACCCTATGTCTCACGGACGAGTCTGCATGATCCAAGAAGGACGACCCTCAAAAGCAAAACAGGAAGCCCACAACCTGCAAACCCGAGCAGCCGAGGGCCTAAAAACAACAGAAACCTACCAGCTATACGGCACAGAGACCAACATCACCTTCTCACAAAGCGACCACCCACCCGCAATTCCAAGACTAGGGCACACACCACTGGTGCTCAACATGGATAGAATCTTCATGGACGGAGGCAGCAGCTTAAACATAATATTCACCAGCACCCTGCGCAAGATGTTGATCCCACAGCCAGTCTGGAAGAAGTCAGGTGTCACAATCTACGGCGTAGTTCCAGGAGAAGCAACCGCCTCCCTCGGAGAAATCGAGATCAATGTCATCTTCGGCAGCAAGGGCAACTTCGCAAGAAAATTCCTCGAGTTCGAAGTACTCGACTGGCAGTCCCAATACCACGCCATACTAGGACGACCCACATTTGCACAATTCATGGTAGTCCCGCACTATGCATACCTCAAGCTCAAGATGCTAGGACCCTGTAAGGCCCGATATGCGATACTGTTTCAGATTCGGACGTGTCCGTTCGAACCCGAGGACGAAGCACATATCGGTCCCACCGCGACATATGACAATGCCATATGCCTCGGATTTCCAACATGATATCACAACATTACAGATACAAGGATACAACATCTCATACAATCGGCATACAACTGCCTTAAATACAATACAACAGCGGAAGATACATGTCTGAGTACAGACTACAATCAAATGCCTAGTGGTAAAAGAAAATCATCGATCCCATAACCACACGGGTCCAGGCCCTCCGCCGGGATTCGCCTAACTAGTCGTCGTCGAGTCTCCACGTGAAACGTCGATCACCATACCCGTTGTCGATCAAGAACCCTGAAAAAGAGTTTGGGGGTAGTATCATGAGTACAGAGGTATTCAGCATCCAACTGTAGTGGTCATCTGACCCAGCAAGGACTTCATCACTCGTCATTCTAGGACAACTAGTAGTTTACGGTAAGGAAGGGGTAAGTGGTGAGGTTGCTGCCGCACTAGCATTTATGAAGTGGCTAGCGATCTAGAGAGTAAGATGAGAAGCCAAGCATTCAATGAGGAATCGCCTCCAACAATTCTTGCTATCAACTACTTACACAAACATAACACCTATCCTATCCTTGTCCTCCTCTTCGCATCCCGACGAAGAAGAAGCAGTCAAGGCACACACACACACACGTTGATCAAGTTATATTAAGATTATCTCAGTTGTTGTTGTCTATGAACAAGGAGTAGGTCTCAAGTCGTCCATAACCGTGGACACGGCTTCTCGAAAAGATTTAACCCTGCAGGGGTGTACCAACTGCCCATTACAAGGCTCTGCACGCACGCCCATCACTCTTAGTTGCTACCCATCACAGGCAACCATTTTATGATTTAGTTCCAAGAGATCCGAAACGACAAATCCCTCTAACTAACAACGCACAAATCCGGGTGGCCCCCGGTGAGTCGACATCCAACTCAAAAGCCGGCCGCGCTCTCGAATCGGCCTCTACCGTCTGGACGAGGTCGGGATAACCTACCCTCGGCCGGGCAGGCTCCCTAGCTTCCAGATTTGGACCAACAGGATATACCATCCCACTGGCCCGGTTTGTTTTAAATCCACTGGCTGCAGACCAGTTATGCATGCGGTTTCAAATGGTAAAATCAGCTTGGGCCACCACTAGAAATGTTTGAAGCTAGCTAGGTAAAACAAGGGGACCCCATAAAATCCCACACGCGGTTAGGCACGCTCAGTCTTAAACCAATACTCGGAACTCGGGTCCTAGGTGACTCGAATGGAACAAAGCGCCGGGGCGGGATAGCCTAGACCTTCCATCCTTCGTCGAATATAGTCAACATTATAATAATCATATCATCAACAATAATATAATAATGTGATATCCCAAACCCAGGAGTAACAGGGTAACATTGTAGCATCCTAAGCATGCATACTAAGCAGGGGCTGAGCAACGAGCAATAGTAACATAGCAGTACAAGGTTTGCTGGGAAGGGACATGGCTGTATCGGTTTGAAAGAGGCTGTAAACATGTGGTAGGATCAAACATCGAACCTAACCTAGACTAGCATGCAAACCGCTGGTTGAAATAGAATGGATCATAAGTAATGTATAGTCCTTGCCTGTTGATAAGTCGGGTTCCGAAGGTGTAGTCGATCGCAAGCTCGCATCGTCTCCGAGAGGTACCCGCGGGAGCACACAAGAAGTAAACACTGGAAAGCAATCAACGGTGCACCACTATTACTACGGAGCAATACAAGATCAAAGAGACAGCACAAGGCACTGCAACACGATACAGATCTATTGTCGAGAACGGTTACTAACAGTTTAAGTGGGGTATCAGTCACACACGACGAATACCGCACTTTTACAAGGGTTCAAGTTGTTTAGCTACAGGTGATCAACCAACGGTTATTAACATGGCAACTCAAGAAAGCATGGCATAGCACACAAACATGTAAAGAGGTGAAGCACAAAGTAAACTATCTATGCTAGTCAATTTAAGTGAGGCACAACCTAGACATGCCAAACTATTGCGGACCCCACGATAATTATTGCATTTGGTACTGTTTTTCCCTAAACAATATTTTATATTTGTTATTAGCAAGCAACAGCAGCAAAAACACAATCTACATGCAATTCTAATCAAGTTACATATAAAGAACATTTTAAACAGAGCAACAGTTAAAAAGTTATAGCAGTTATAGTTTACAGTGGCAGGCAGTGTAATTAGCAGGTAAACAACAGGTAAACCAGATCAAACATGGCAACAAACAACATTTTAATAATCTACGCGCAAAACGGAGCAACTTCCATGTAGAAAGCGTCTCCATCGGAGCTACCGGTGAAAAGTAATAAGCATCGCAATAAAACAACACAATTTTCCTAAATAATTAAAAAAAACTAGCAGCAGAAAAAAAACTAAATGGGCCAAAACTAGACTACTGGGCCCAACAGAGAAAAAAAACAAAACAACAAAAAATAAATAAAAAGAGGGGCTGGGGCGCTCACTGTTGGGCCGTGGCCCACTGGCCTGGGTGGCCTGGCGGCTTGGGCTCGGCTGGACCGGGCCGCAGCTGGCTGGGCCAGGCCCACGTGGCCACGCTGGCTGGCTGGCTCCGCCGGGCTCCTCCCGAGCGGAGAGGAGGCGGCGGCTTCGCGCGTGCCGTGACCGGCCACGCCGGCGACGAGGTGGAGCAGGGGACGTCAGAGGGAGGCGCGGCGGAGGGGACCCGCAGCCGGGGTCGCCGGATCCGGCCGGCGGCATCCTCGGGCGGCGCGGAGAGGACCTCCAGGGGCGGCGCGAGCTCGAGGCCGGGGCCTCGGACGGCCATGGTGGCCGGCCTTCACCTGCGGCAGAGAGAAGGAGGAGAGGAGATGGCGCCGGCGGCCGTGGCTGCTCCGGCGGCGGGCCGGTGGCCGGAGGCGGCGGCCGGACGAGGCGGCGGCTCGACGGTGGCAGCCGTGAACCCACGGGCGGCCTCGGGTTGGACGGAGGAGAGAGGAGAGAGAGGGGCAACGTGGCACGATCCCAGGCCGTCGGATCTGACGATCTGACGGCCCAGAACTCATTGGGTTGATTCCAGATCTGGGAGCTAGGGTTTGCTGCGAAAATTGGGGTATTTGGGGCCAGATCTGGGGCTGGTGGCCGCCTAGGGAAACCCTAGGTGGTGGGGTGGTCTATTTATAGCCCAGATGGCTGGCAGTTTGCAAAAACATCATCGGTTTTTATCTCGCGCGCACGGTGCTCACGTTTCTGACTGCCGGGGGTCCGCAGTACCTCCAATTCGGGTAAAACTTCGAACTGCGCGACCAGTGCGTCGAGCCGGAGGCGTTCACCTCGCGTTGGAACCGTTCCAAAAACACTTTCCGACGCGCTATAAAAATATCCCGTTTAATTATTAAACGGGGTTTTTCGTTCCGTTGGCTTCGGCTGGTCTCGTGCGGATTTCACGACGGTGATCGGGTGTAACCCGGTGTCGCAAAGGTCGAGTGTCAAGGTGGCAAGGGTCGCTCTTCGTCTGGTACGAGATAAGAGGGGGAAAAATAATCGCCGATCGATAAATCGGGGATGCAAACACCGCAAACAAATCAGACAATCAAACAATTCACACCGAAAACAAAATTTTTAATTTTTGTGAAAACTGGGCTGTTACAGACCCTTAGGGGCCATCACGGTCAATGGAAGCTTCATCAAATCAAACCAGTGCGACTGTGATTTTCATGAAGTTTCTGACACGTTTGGAGCCCAGCAACAACTCAAAGAGATAGCCATGGCAACAGACATGAGCATCTTTCCACTAGCAAGAAGAAGTGACTCAAAAGAATTCAATCGCGACTTCAGCGTCGACAGCGACACAGGCACGCACCAAGTTCACCCAACGGACCCGAACAAGAAGGTTTGAATTTACGCGCACCTCCCAGAAGAACAAACAACTGCCCTCATGGCCTTCCTCTGCCAAGAGTGGAATTTTTTTGCCTGGTGCCTGACTGACATGCCCGGAATACCACGAGAGTTTGCAGAACACGCACTGCATATACATCCAAACACCAAACCAGTAAAGCAGGCGCTGCGCCGATTCTCAGAACCCAAGCAGAGCCTTTGGAGAAGAGATCAACCGATTACTCGACGCGCAATTCATTCGAGAGACGAAGAAGGCCACCTGGATCGCAAACCCAGTCTTGGTACCCAAAAAGGACACCGACGTACTGCGGATGTGCGTCGACTACGGGCCCGTCAACAAACATTGCCCGAAGGACCACTTTCCCCTGCCAAGGATAGACCAGATAATCGAATCCACCGCAGGATGCGACCTCCTATATTTCCTCGACGCCTACTCAGGATACAACCAAATCAGGATGAAGGAAGAAGACGAAGAATACACCTCGTTCATCACCACCTATGGTGTATTCTGATACAAAAAAATGCCTTTCGGATTGAAAAATGCCGGAGCCACGTACCAACAGATGATGCAAGCGTGCCTGATACGTCCAAAATGTATCTATAATTTCTGCTTGCTCCATGCCTCTTTTGTGTGATATTGCTATGATATTGATGAACTTCCATACACTTTTGATCATATTTGGACTAACCTATTAACTCAGTGCACCCCAGTGCCAGTTCTTGTTTTCTGCTGTTTTTCTATTTCAGGTTTCCCCCATATAAAAAGTGCTCCAACAATTCGGAAAAAATCCAATAAAAAATCAGCAATCAGGAAGCTTCCGGAATCACCGAGGGGGGGGGGGGGAGGGGGGGGGGGCAGAGGGGACCCACCAGGGACCCAGGCGCCCTCCCGGCGCGCCCTAGGGTGGGGCCGCGCCAGGGGGCCGCCTGGTGGCCGCCCTGGCTGCCCCCTTCGCCTATTTATTCCCCGTGACGCAAAACCCTGGGACGGGAACCCTATTTCGCGATCTCTCCTCTGTTCCGCTGCCGCCGCGCTTCCAAGACCGGGAGCACCAGAAGACCTCTTCCCGGCACCCTGCCCGAGGGAGGAATCACCTCCGGGAGCTTCTCCACCACCATGGACGCTTCCCTGATGAACCGTGAGTAGTCCACCTTGGACCATGGGTCTATGATCAGTAGCTATGTGATGTTCTCCTCCCCTCTTTGTTCTTCATGGATTAGACCTCGTGAGCTGCCCTACATGATCGAGGCACATATGTAATATTTCTGCTGTTGCTATGCTGAGTTTGCTGGGATCCGATGGATTATGAGATTATGTTCAGATTGTGTTTGAATAATATATTTGATTCTCCTCTTTTATATTTATGTTCTTGAGTAATTCTTGCATGTTCTCCGTTGTTGTTTATTGCTTTGGCCAAGTAGTAGGTAGTGACTCCAAGAGGGAGCGTTATGCATGATTGTGGGTTCATGCCCCCCGATGACTAGCTTGAGTGACAGAAACATGAGTCTAGGGGATGTGCTGTTGCCACAAGGGGGAAAACAACGGTGCTTGTACTTGCGGGTGCAAGAATTGTTTACTTTACGCAAAGTTCTTTAATGCAGTTGTCTGTTGCTTTGAGTTTACACTTTGGGTGGGATTCACAACTTAATACCAGCGAGATGTTCTGGATAGATATCTCAAGGTGGATGATTAGTAGGTAGATGCAGATGGATTTCGGTCTACTCTTCTTGGCATACCGCCCGTGCTTTTGAGCCTCTTCCTTTCTTTATAGCATAATTAGCATTGGTTTGCGCACATAATCCTGTCAATTGCCCAGCTGTAATTTGTTTACCTCACATGGCTATTTTATCGTCTTTTGGGGGAGAGACATCACTAGTGAACATCATAGGACCCCGCTCCATATTTCCAATACTGTTACACCCACTATCAATTTACTGCTTTATTTACTTTTCTGTTGCTATCACTATTATTACTATCCCGTGCGTTTTATCCTTTGTAAACAACAAGGCCGGAGGGATTGACAACCCCTTTGTACTCGTTGGGAGCAAAGTTATCTGTTGTGTGTGCAGGTCCACGACAACCGCTAATCTCTGGCGCCGTTGTTACCTTCATGTCGTTGTCGGAGTCCTGCTGGAGACAAACCTTGGTATCTTCACCGAGGGAAATTGCTGCTATCTACATCTCAACCTTCCACTTTGGGTAACCAACGAGGGGCGAGAAGCTATCGTGCTGTTGTCAGGACCATACCTGTCAACTCTTGCGTCATCAGTGCCTGAGAGATCAAATCGTCAGAAACGTCCAAGTCTATGTCGACGACATCGTCATCAAAACATACAGCGCAGACACACTACTGGACGACCTCCGTGAAACCTTCGCCGCTCTCAAAAAATACAGAATCAAGCTCAACCAAAAAAAGTGTGTGTTCGGCGTCCCAGCCGGAAAACTACTTGGGTACATGGTCTCCGCTCGAGGAGTCGAAGCAAACCCTGAAAAAAATCCAAGCAATCGCCAAGATGCAAGAACCAGTCAACATCCAGGGCGTACAACAACTCACAGGAAAACTCGCAGCACTGAGCCGCGTCATCAGCAGGATGGGAGAAAGGACCCTACCATTCTACCAGTTGCTCAGAATAGGAGAAAAATTCAAGTGGACCGAGGAAGCCCGCAACGCATTCGCAGACCTAAAGAAGACCCTCTCGACACCACCAATCCTGGCGGTGCCCAAGGAGCAAGAACCCCTCTATCTCTACATAGCGGCACGCAGCAGCGTAGTCAGCATGACGCTCGTCGTCGAGCGCATGGAAGAAGGAAAAATCCAGAGCATCCAAAGGCCAATCTACTACCTAAGCATGCTCCTCACAAAATCTCAGCAGCGGTACCCGCACTACCAGAAGCTCGTATACGCCATCTTCATGACTTCAAGGAAAGTAACACATTACTTCGACGAGCACCGCACCACTCGTGGACATCCTCAACAATCCCGGAGCAACTGGCAGAGTCGCCGAATGGAACATCGAGCTTAGTCCCCGTGATCTACAATTCAAGCACCCAACGGCGATCAAAGCCCAAGTACTCCCAGACTTTCTGGTCGAGTGGACAGAAGTGCAAACAACGGGCCCCCCAGACTTGTCCAACTCATGGACGACGATGTTCTTCGATGGATCGAAAAGACAGCAAGGAGATGGAGCAGGCGTCGTACTAATCTCCCCCAAAGGAACCAAACTCCGATACGTGCTTCAGATCTACTTCAGAAATGCCTCAAACAACGAAGCAAAATACGAGGCACTAATCCACGACATGCGCATGGCGAAAGATTGCGGCGCCACTCGCTTCTCAATCTACGACGACTCCAACCTCGTCATCCAGCAGGCAATGAGAGGCTGTGAAGCAGTCGCAGAAAACATGATGGCTTACCAGAAGCTATAAAACACCTTGGAAGGAGGATTCGACAGCTGCGAGCTAAACCACATCTCCAGAGCAAATAACACAGAAGCAGACGAGATCGCAAACATTGGATCAACCTGAGGACCCATCCCCCCAGGCGTTTTCCTCGAAATCATCAGCCAGAGGTCAATCAAAACCAAGGCACCCGCACCAGAGGCAGTCGCCGAGGACGACGACACAAACGAACTAGCACAAGTAGCGGCCGCGAACCCAACAAACAACGCAGGCAACAAACCAGTCGAAGAAGCAGAACAAGCCGCACCCGAAGGCCCAGCTTGGACAAAACCGTTCCTTCGATTCCTTATCGAAGGCATCTTACCACAAGACGTCGCAGAAGCCCGACGCATCAACCGACGATCTAAAGCTTTCACGATAATCAACGGACAGCTCTAGAAGCGCAACATCTCTCAGGTCCTCCAAAAGTGCATCAAAGAGGAAGACGGCAAGGCCTTATTGCTCGAGATCCACGAAGGCACTTGCGGGCACCACGCGAGCAGTCGCGCACTCGTGGCTAAATCCTTCCGAGCAGGTTTATACTGGCAAACCGCAATGAAAAACGCGGAAGACATCGTACGATGCTGCATCGCCTGCCAAAAATTCGCTACCAGGCCGCACGCCCCAGCATCAGAACTCAAAACCATACCACTATCCTGGCCGTTTGCCACCTGGGGACTCGATATGGTGGGTCCACTCAAGAAATCTTCAAAAGGAGGCCGAACACATCTACTAGTAGCAGTAGACAAGTTCACCAAGTGGATCGAGGCAGTGCCAATCACCAGCTCAACGGCCCTCACGGCAGTCAACTTCGTCAAGTCCATCATCTTCAGATTCGGCGTACCCCATAACATCATCACAGATAACGGCACAAACTTCACAGCGACAGAATTCCAGAATTTCTGCCAAGATCTAGGCATTAAAATCAACTACGCGTCAGTTGCGCACCCACAATCTAACGTCCAGGTGGAGAAAGCAAACGGTTTAGTGTGCGGAGGAATAAAAAAGCGGCTCCTCGCACCACTCGAACAAGCTGTCGACAACTGGGTAGAAGAACTCCCTACAGTCCTGTGGAGCTTGCGCACTACCCCCAACACCTCAACCCAGTACACACCCTTTTTCATGGTGTATGGAGCAGAAGCGGTACTACCGCACGACCTAAATTTTGGAGCTCCCCGAATCTCAGGATACGAAGAAGAAGAGGCAGAAGAAGCACTCCAGGATGATAAAGACACCGCAGATGAAGCAAGGGACACAACAATAACAAGGTCAGAAGGATACCAGGACAAACTACGCACGTACCAGAGCAGTCGCCTGCGGACCAGAACTTTCCGCAAAGGAGACCTCGTCCTAGGACTAATACAAGAAAAAGTGCACAAACTTGCCCCGCAGTGGGAAGGACCCTTCATAATCTCTGAGGTCATAGGAGGAGGTGCATACAGGCTGAAGAATCCGAAGACCACCGAAGACGTGGGGAACCCGTGGAACGTGGAAAACTTGCGCCTGTTCTACCCATAGCCTACCCATAGACACCACCAGGAATATCGGCAGCAGCACCGATCGGCAGCTCATGTAAAAAAATCAAAGCAATAAAAGGTGTTGCCCAGATAATACAACTAAAGCACTCGGGGGCTCGAGCACAAACTCCCCCCGAGAGACGCTATCTTCGCTTACACGACACTGCATAAAAGCACTCGGGGGATCGAGCACAAACTCCCCCCGAGAGACGCTATCTTCGCTTACGCGACGCTACATAAGAGCACTCGGGGGCTCGAGCACAAACTCCCCCCGAGAGACGCTATCTTCGCTTACACGACGCTACATAAAAGCACTCGGGGGCTCGAGCACAAACTCCCCCCCCCCGAGAGACGCTATCTTCGCTTACACGACGCTACATAAAAGCACTCGGGGGCTCGAGCACAAACTCCCCCCCCCCCCGAGAGACGCTATCTTCGCTTACTCAACGCTAGATAAAAGCACTCGGGGGCTCGAGCACAAACTCCCCCGAGAGACGCTATCTTCGCTTACGCGACAATACATAAAAGCACTCGGGGGCTCGAGCACAAACTCCCCCCGAGAGACACTATATTCGCTTACGCGATGCTACATAAAAGCAGTCGGGGGCTCGAGCACAAACTCCTCCCGAGAGACGCTATCTTTGCCTACGCGATGCTACATAAAAGCACTCGGGGGCTCGAGCACAACCCCCCCCCCGAGAGACGCTATCTTCGCCTACGCGACGCTACATAAAAGCACTCGGGGGCTCGAGCACAACCTCCCCCCGAGAAAAGCTATCTTCGCTTACGCGACGCTATCTAAAAACGCTCGGGGGCTAGACCGCATACTCCCCCCGACGGACGGCATATTCTTCTTACACAGCCACAAAAGCAAAAGATTCAGGAGCTCAAACACCAATTCCCCACGAAAAGGCATCACTTCACCCATATACCCCACTCAGAACTTTTTCAGGCGCGTTTTAAAGATAAGGACAAAGCAAGACAGATAAATTCCTTAGTCTTCACCTGATCACAAATGATCACCTAAAGACTCGGGGGCTACTCCTATCGGGAGCGCTGTCGCGCACCCGATGAAAATTTGGAACAACTAAGCAGCTACAAGAAAGGACGGTCTGGGTGAATAAAAGCTCGCAACCTACGCCTGATTCTACAAATCAAACGTAGCCTCGGGGGCTACTCCCATCGGGAGCGCTGCCACGCACCCAACAAACCTAAGCAAAGGAGTCGAAGACGATTTCTCATTAACAAGGAGTCGAAGAAAATTTTTCATTACAAAGGATTCGAAGACAATTTCCCATTACAAAAGGAATCGAAGAAAATTTCTCATTACAAAAGGAATCGAAGACAATTTCTCATTACAAAGGACTCGAGCAGCTACCAGAAGGATTACAATACCAATTATCCCAAGGAATTATGACTTCTACATGTGTGCTCATGATGAGATAATTGACACCTTCGTCCCATGACCTGACGAGCATCACCACAGACAAAGTAATAACTAAGCCTGCGAAGAAGCAAGTCGCCCTCCAGTTCTATAAGGTGCCTCGCCTACTGACGCACCCGCTTGACGACTGGCTTGACGTCGAGCTCATCTCTAGAACTAGAAGAGCAAGTACCACCAGCCGAGGAGTCGGTAGAAGATGAAGCCACAGGAGAAGCAGGCGAAACACCCCTTGATCCACCAGAACTATCGCTGCTTGTCTCCTCCCAGTACGGATCCAGACGACTGCCACTGGAATCAAATGCACGAACAGTGAGAGTATCTTCGCCATCAAAACGACAACAAAGGCTATCCCCGTCACGCAGATTCAACCGACGAGAGAACGCCCTCCAGCCAGATCCAAGAAAAATCAGGGATGAATTGTCAACTTCCAATTCCACCCAAGAAGAAGATCGAGCGCATCCTTGAAGATGGAGCCAGAGACCCTTCAAATTAAGCTCAAAAGCAATGAAGGAAAACGAGAACGGAAGAGGAATCCAGGCAGCGGTCCGGCTAAGAACACGCAAAAGGAAATCATAGTGCCAAATACCCTCATCCATGGAAGAAGAGGAAGGCGCTGACGCAGCACCACGTCGTCCACCGCGTGAAGAACGAGGCGTGCGGCCACCACGGACGCGGCGGCCACGACCTCGGCTAGTCACACCACCACCACGCTTGGGCGCCATATGAATAAGAAGCAGAAGAGAAAGGCGCGAAGAATGGATGCCAAGGCAGGCAAACAATAGGAGGTATTTATAGCACAATCCAAGGGCAAACCAGGAAAACACGCAGAAGCCCAGGCGGTGCCATCATTAAATCAAAGACCAAGCACGCCGGGCGTTATGAATTCCAAGACAAGATGTCTTCACACGGTCAACACTATTTAAAGGACACGTCAAATCTCGCCTGTTTCCCATACACGCCTTGGAAATCCAACGGGCAGCAGGCATCACGGCATCCAAGTCGTCATTATGACTGGACAGAAGACGCGACGAATCAAAGATCAAGCATCGTCCTCGGTCACCAAAGAGCATCATTATGATGTCTATCCCAGCAGCATCTAAAGAACGACGGATCAAGACAAAAACAATTGGGAAAAACTTAGACCGGCAAAAATCACCTGTCTATCGGTGCTAAAATATTCTGATTTTTGATCCAATTTTTTACTCCCATCAGGAGCGCCTTGCCTTCGCTGAAAGCAAGGTTCAAAATGTACAGAGTTTCGGGTGCTCCTTCACCCAGAAGGCAAAGATGTGCTCGAGTGGCCACTCGCACCAACAAGTAATCACAACATCTACAGAGTTTCGAGTGCTCCCTCACCCAGAAGGCAAACACATGCTCGAGTGATCACTCGCACTAGCAGAAAAGACGTACCATCAGAGTTTGGGTGCTCCCTCACCCTGAAGACAGCGAAGCATTCGAGTGACTACTCGCAAAGACTCAACAAGTATTCGACAATATAATCTACGCGCGCACTCGACGACTTTCCGAGTGGGCGCTTTCTTATTTTCCTCGCCCGAGTTCGCAAAAAGCTCCGCGAGTGACTACTAATAGCTCGCTTGATCGTTTATTCCAAGTGGATGCATCTCTAATTAGGCTCCGTGCCTCTATACAAATTGATGCATGGGCTGCGACTTGCTGTAACCAGATGCCACGCAAGCTTAGCGTGTAGGTAGGACCCCGCTGCGCAGACGGCCGGGCCGGGACTTGCCACAGCACGACTTCATTCCCGACATTTTCCATGCGCTCGCATGATAGAGAGATGAGCCGATAACGGACGCGTTAAGACTATTTACTGGGGCCGACAGCATTGATCCTATAAGACCTGCAGCGGCATGAACTTTGCTAGACACCGGTCGTTCCCAAGTTCATGTCGAGGGACACGGGCTGATTGGGCTACTGAGGTATTTGCCACTAGCGCAATTCACCAAGGCTCGACCAGTCGACTACCTTGGGCCCTTTCAGCTTAGCATCCCTTGAAATAAACACTTGTCAGGGCTAAAGATGCCAGCGACTCGCAGCCGCGTTGCGCATATGAAAGCAAACGAGGATGAATTCGAGTCCCTGCACGACTCTTCGAGTCCCCCAGGCACTCGAGGGCTACTAACGAGGGGTTGACCCCATGACTCCTGCGTGTGAGGATACCTGGTGCATACGAAGACGGGAGGCCCGCTGGAAGCTTCGACATGCCCACGACTGGCCCGCTCTAAGCACCGACGTAGGAGTCCAAGACTAATATGGAAGTCAAGACTTGGCAATCAAGGCAGGGCTAGAATTAGGCAATCGTCCCTGTAACCTGAGACGGACTCCCCGAGACCTGGCCTAGTATATAAAGGCTGGGAGGGGGGACGTCTCAGGACATCCAATCTACAATCAACACCTCCGGTCTTGCGCGAACTCGCCTAGACTTCCACTGTAATCGCCCCCTCGCATATTACTATTGAGCAGGAAGTGCTTCTCCTGTTAGCCGACGAGTATCTCCAACCTGTTCCTTCTCTACTATCTAACCCAGGGTCCCTGACCATGGGATTTGCCGAGGCTGATCCTCGTCAACGACGCAAGACTTAGATGTTTTTGTGTAGTTCTTTTTCTATTCTTTGAGTCATAGGACAAACCGTACTATCAAGAGGGGTTTTTAGTTTGTGGACACGGAAGTTATTGTGAAAATGCTTAGATCAAAACTAAACCTAGTAAGAAGCCCAAGTGAAGAAATCTCATGTGCACTAAGTTAAGTTTCGGTAGCAAAGACTTCGTTCTTTGGCTTCCGAAGCAGAAGTAAGTCTGTGAGTCAGCTTTACTTGTTCCGCAAGTAAAGTTGCACATTAATGACAAATCCGACCGTTGTGGACACGCGTCAAGCTGTCGTGTCAGAACCCCAACTAGGGTAAGTGCTAGGGTTTGAGTTCCCCTTTGCATCATGTGAAAAATTTAAAAAGAAATTCAAAATTGGGGAAAAGAAAAGCCCTGAAGAATTTAAATAAATGGCCAGATAAAAATCTTTTTCCAAAACTCATTTGAACATTTGGAAAATTCCTATAAATGAGGGTGATCATTTCAAAAGTGGTTTGGGTTCATTCCCATGCCCATGGAATTTTCTAAAATTCACAAAGTGCCTTGGAAATTAAATTTGACCCTTATTTGAATTGAAATTCAAATGTATTGAATTTCAAAAATGCTCAAATTCTACAAGTGACTTGCTACTGGTCACCTAGGATTTATAAAAATGTTTGGTCATTTTACAAAATTTCCTAGCTATTTATTTCTAGGCACAACAGAATTACAGAAAAGAAAAAGAAAGAAGAATAAAGAAAAGAGGGACAGAGAGGCTCTAGCCCAACTCAAGCCTGCCCAGCCACCAAGCCGGCCCAGCCCACCCCCTCCTTTTGGCGTCTTCCTCCCACGGCCGCAAGCAGCTCGGTGGCCAGCATGCACGCCGTCGCCGTGGCCGCCGAGGCCACGCAGCTGCCTCCCCGCCCACGTCCTCACGCCTGGAGGCTTCTGGAGCACGCCCCTGTCATTTCCCCCTCTCTCTGCTCAATCTCCCCGCCTCCCCTCGTTGATTTCCTCACGGACCGAAGCTCGCCGGAGAGCGCCGCCGTGCGCCACCGTGGCCAACGGCCCTCCCACACCTCTCCGACTTGTCCAGGAGCTCCGCAACGACGCCCCGCGCCTCCCCGCAGAAGGAATCGATCCGAAGCTCTCTGGAGACGTCGCCCGCGTCATTTTCTTCCACCACGGCCGCCGTGCGCCATTGCCGGAATACTCCGCTGCCTCGCCTCTTCCGGCCTCCTCGAGCACTTCACTGCACCCAGGGTGAGCTTGCGCTCATTTCCCCTCAAAACCCCGCTCGAATCCGTGCCCGATTCATGGTTCGCCATGGTTCAGTGCCCGGCCGCCCCTTGTCCCCCCCGTGTGCGTGGCTTGAAGCGGACGTGCACGAGACACCTCCCAGTGCCCAGCCGTGGCCAGGAAGCCACTCCGGCGAGCCTCCTCCGTCTCGGCTGGCCACCGGCGGCTAACCGCCGGCATGGCCTGACGTGGCAGGCCATTAGGGCTTAATGAACCCAGCTAATCACCCCCACACCCTATGACAGGTGGGCCCTGCCCCCTTAACATTCTGGTTAATTTAATTAACCACGGGATTAACCCCACTGTGGCTGACATCTTGGCCCCACTGGTCAGCCCCCCACGTCATGCTGACGTCTGGATGACGCAGTAATCCTTTTTCTAATTAAAAGAAATACAGAAAAGACAGAAAATACATTAAACTTTGAAAAATCATAGAAAATTCATATGAACTCCAAATTAGACAAATAATATATGAAAAATGATCAGCAGAAAATAATCTATCCAAATTTACAACTTTCAGATATGTTTGAGTTGATTTTAAAATGGGACCAGTAGCTTTTGCTATTTGGTTTAAATGGAATTAAATCAAATTAAATTCAAATGCTATTCTAATTTGAACCATTGCAATGCAAACATGATCACTTATACATCAGAGGCATATCACACACATGATAAGATGGTTTACAATGATCAAACAATACCAAATGCAATTTGGCTAATTTGAAAATCATATATGGAGTTTGAATTTGCATTCCAAATGCAATACACTTCATTTAAATTGAATGTGCCACAAATCAATACCCTTCACATCATGGAACAACTACATCATGTGTTTGTGCATTTACATTCAATGTTGCCCCCTCTTGTTGATGATTGCCTCCGATGACAGGCGTTCCGAGACGGTGATCACCCCCGAAGGAGAAGAAGTTCGGTAAACCCCGTGTATCGTCAGCAAGGCAAGCAAACCTCATTGATCATATCTATAAAATCCCACTTTCCTCTCAGTCTCGCTTATGCATGTTTAGGAGATCACCGAGACACGTTCTTTCGCATAGTTGAACCCATTCTGATGCATGACCTATAAATTTGTCACCGTATTAAGCAAACCACAATCTTAGCAGATATAGGAGTTGAATGATGAGAATGTGGCCCCTGCAACTGTTACTGCTTATTGCTGCTTAGTGATATAATGAGGTTACATTGTTTGTGAGTCGGGATGGATGATCACAGTGATGCTGATGATAACGTGTTGGTGAATCCACCCTAATACAAGGTGAACGATGAGAGGTTGTGTAGGAGTACACAGTGGTTTGTCTCGTTGAACACCGCCTTAAGCACCGAGTTCTTGTATGGTAATCCAAGACAAAGAGTACAACCACACATTGGGCTCACTGACCCCTCTCGGCCTAGTACATTGATCCGTGTTGACGTCCAGGAGTCACATTAGTTCGGGCTTTCCTTTTGGCATGTGCATAGGAAAATAATGAAGGAATGGTTGCATCATATAGATATGTGGGTGCACCTGTGAGGCAGGAAAACCATCTGCAAAAGGTGGCGTCTCGGTCACTTGCATTGTTTGAGTCCGTTTCGTTGATCCGGCCGGGCTCTCGAGCGGAGGCAACTCAGATAGTCGACTCCTGGAATAGACCGGTTGTGAGCGAAGTGTCGTGGTGAACATCCTCGCTGTCACCTCTTGAATGGTGGCGAGCAAAAGGCGGTGACCGATGGTCATGTGTGTGTAGTTTACACCCTTGCAAGGTTAACAAAACTATTCGAATATCTGCGTCCGCGGTCATGGACTATTTGGAACCTGTACCTGATTATTAGACTACTTGAATGGATACTATAAAACTCGCAAGATAAGCGTGAGTGCTATGGCTTGCTTCCTCGTGGGGAAGTCGAGGAAGTAGCCATAGTGGTGTATTGGTTGGAGACTTGGTAGTGGACTCGTGTACGCTTCTTACCTCAAGTCTGGTACTCGTAGTTCAGGACTAGCCAAGTCAAAGCTGGCACTTCTGCATGTGAAACCCCACCTCCTTTACCTTGAAACTTGAGCATGAGTAGTGTAGTTCTGATGTAAGTCTTGCTGAGTACGACTTTGTACTCACGTTTGCTTATTCTATGTATTAGATGGAAACCCAGACCCGATGGAGCCACCGACCTGAAGCTCGACGTTGACTAAGCTAGTATAGTTCCAGACAGCAGTCTGGTCCCTCGTGGAAGGGCATGTTTATTGAACAAGGCTTCTCTAAGCCATTTGTTAAACTTGTCTGTACTCAGACCTAATTTTCTTCCGTTGTATGATGTAATGTTGATCACAGACATGTGATCTTTGTATGCTATATGTGTAAGTCAATAAAGATACACTTTGTAGAGTTATGTGATGATACATGTTGTTCATACCAGGCATGTGTGCTGCGTGTATGTTTATAACATGCATGTCTTAGTATGGGTTTTCGAGACCTTAGTTGTGATCTGGCTGGCGGTCATTTATACACCAAGTGGCCCTTAGATGTGCGCAGCTTGGGGCATCGCGATGCGATTGCTCGTGACTCTGTCACGTGCACACTTTGTTGTATGATCGAGTCCTCCTTAGACCCCGACTAAGTGATCGGGCTGGAGTAAGTCTATGTAAGAGTTAGGATTCAATCGATAACATGGTTGAGGCGACTTGTCTATGAGTATGGGATTCACCACCCATAAGCATTTAGACTTGTGAGCGGACGATGAGGACCCATCTCAGATGATCATCCGGCCTGGATGGGATGACCCTCACGTTCGATGCTTTCCGAGAGTGTTCTGTGCTTGGCCTTGTCTGCTTAGACAAGTGGGTACGACTCTCGGCTCTCCATGTGATTGCATCGTGACTGGAATTACATACGCATATTACGGGTCCCGACATGTCGCTTTGTGTCAAATCAGTCATTTCGCACCTCGGGATCGCCAACTATAAATACGCCGCCCCTCCTCCATTTGCGGGTGGCTGCTCTGAGAATATTCCCGAGAGAGACTGAAGAGAGCATCCCAAGAACGCCACCGAAGAAAAACCCAAAACCCAGAACACTGAAGCCTAAGTCCCATTGATCTGAGTAGATTCTCTACGACTTAGGTGAAAGCTTGCTAGCCTTTTTATCTTGGAGAACTGCAATTCTCCTAGACGGTTAGAGAGTCGTCTTCAGAGAGCGAAGAGTAATTCTCGCCTCGAAGTTCAAGTTTGTCAAAGGTTTCGGAGATTTCCTTGATAATATACCGCGAGTCAAAACTGACCAAGCTCAAGGAGATTGGTGAAGTGGAGCAACGGACGGAGAGAGTTTTGCTCCAGGTGTTCAATCACCAGTCCCTCCAACCAGACGTAGTGCTTTGTAGAGCGTGAACTGGTCGAACAAACATCGTCGAGTCACAGTTCCTTTTACTTCAAGCACTTACATTCCGCATTGCATTTGCTTCCCAGTTATGCTTCAATGTATTTTGATTCGCTGTATTTAGTTTCGCTTCCAGTTTTCCTTCCCTGTTACTTGCTTCTGCTATCCCTTCCTGCTTAGCTTATGCTTCACTTCAAAGTTTCACTCGAATATTTGAAGTGATCATTCACCCCCTCCTCCTCTGATCACATACTTGGACTTTCAAAAAGAAGTAAAGAGTTGAGGTGTAACCAATGGTGAAATACGGACCAGGGTCCCATGATATTCATTAGTCATGTCTCTCTCCCAAAAGACGATAAAACAGCTAAGTTTGGTGAACAAATTATAGCTGGGCAATTGATAGAATTATAAATGCACCACAATGCTAACTATGCCATAAGAAAGTTAGAGGCTCAAAAGTATGGGCAGTCCGCCAAGACAAGTAGACCGTTTATCCATCAACATTTACTCACTAATCATACACCTTGAGATATCTATCCAGAAAATCTCGCTGGCATTAAGTTGCGAGCCCCACCCAAATTGTAAACCCAAAGCAACAACCAACTGCATTAACAAACTTTGCGTAAGGTAGGCACCGTTGTTTTCTCCCTGGTGGCAACAACACATCCCTTAGTCTCATGTTTCTGGTACTCAAGCTAGACATCGGGGGGGGGGGGGGGCATGAACCCACAATCAAGCATAACACACCCTCTTGGAGTTACTATCTACTACTTGGCCAAAGCAATAAAAACAACGGAGAACATGCAAAAATTATTCAAGAACAAAATATAAAAGGATAACCAAATATATAACTCATCACCATCTGAACGTAATCTCATAATCCATCGGATCCCAGCAAACACAACATATCAAACGCATGAAAATTACATAGATGCCTTGATCATGTATGGAAGCTCACAAGGGCTAAGAATTGAATCACAATATTGGAGAGAAGACATCACAAAGCTACTGGTCATGGACCCATGGTCCAAGGGGGACTACTCACGGCACATCCGGTAAGCGCTCATGGTGGTGGAGAAGCTCCCAGAGGTCAATCCTACATACGGCAGGGTGCCGAGAAGAGGTCTTCTGGTGCTCCCGATCTTGGAAGCGCGGCGACGGCGGAATAGAGGTGAAAATTGCGATGCGGGGTCTTTTTTAGGGTTTTCTCATCAGGGGGGGGGGGGGTAAATATAGGCCGAAGGGGGGCAACAGGGGGTGGCCCCTCCTCCCAAGCGGCCTCCTGGCGCGGCTAGGAGTGGGGCCGCGCCCCCTGGCCGCCTGGGAGGGGCGTGGACCCCCTACGGCTCTCCTTCGGTCTTCCGGAAGCTTCCGTTGCACTGATTATATATATGTATATATATATATATATATTGGATTTTTTGGGCTCTGTAAATATGGGTAAAAACTTGCATTTCACATACATCAGCAGGCAGAAACTGGCACGAGGTGCACCGAGTTAGTAGGCTAGTCCAAATATGTGTAAAAAGGTATGAAAGTGTAGCAAAACACATAGCAAAGTCACTCAAATGAGCATGGAACAAGCATAAATTATAGGTATGTTTGGGACGTATCAACATCCCCAAGCTTAATTCCTGCTCGTCCTCAAGTAAGTAAATGATAACACATATTTATTTCTGTGGTGACATGCTAACACACATATAAGAACTTCAAAGTAAAGCAAGTAAGACATGCAATTCAAGTTAAGCCAATAACAAGCAAGAGTCTATATCTAGTATTGAAATTAGCAAAGTGAGAACATAAAGGTGCAAGAGCTCTCGCTGTCCGTGACTCGAATGTCTCCAAATGGTGTTTGCGTACAATAAGTGGGAGATGGGTTTAGAGCATAAAAATACTATATATTTAATTGAGAACTCAATCTACTAAAACTCCACACTTGGTCTTCTTCGGAATCTTATTTTGACTCGTCCCCAGACCACTAGTCAGGCACAAGTCAAATTGTTCCTCTCCCTTTCGACTTTGAGCACTCATGTAATGGATGAGTGCATGCAAGATATGTTGGCACTTAGGATGGCAAAGAGAAAAATGATGAGGAAGGAAGACAAAAATGTGTGAAAGGCTCAAATCAATGAGGACAATCATAGGTGAGAGAAAGAAAAATGATAGATAGGATGTGAGGAGTAGGGATTGACATGCAACAGATGCACATATGAGCTAAGGTAAGCTCTCCAAAGGAACTAGTGGGGGTGCATCCAACTTGCTTGCTCATGAAGACCTAGAGCCCTTTTGAGGAGGCTCATCTTTGGAATATGCAAGCCAAGTTTTATAGCGTAAGGATCCCCACATAGTTATGTATGAATGATATGAAAATCTCTATGGAGTACAAATATGACTATGAAGTACGAGTGAGGATCTTTCCAAAGGAATAGTAGTGTTGCCCCTTTCTCTCTTCTTATTTTTTTCTCTTTTTTTCTCTTTTTTGTATTTTTGTGGCCTCATTGGCTCTTTCTATTTATCTCTCGTTTGTCACCTTTGGGATCTTTTAATTTGTTCTCTTTTGGGGTCTTTTATTTTGTCCTCTTTGGGATCTTTTCCTCACTTAAGGGCAACATTCTATATTTTACAAGAATATAAAGAAGATCTTCACACTTTACAAGAAGTACTCAACATAAAGAAAACCGAAAAACTATCATGACTAGTAGAATGCCTGTGCGTTGCTACGGGCTTTTTATTTTTTTATTGCATCTATAAATATAATGCATGTCAAAATTGCATGTAAAAAAAAGATAGTCTGTAACCGTCAAAAAATAATGGAAAACCACTTCACTTGCAATGTATTTTGATTAAAAATGTAATTATATGACGCATACACCTTTTTGTTGTCTAAAACTCAATGAGTTTTTAGTTCAATTCATTATAGTTACGGTAGTAACTTTGTCAATTAGCATTTTTAAAGCATCATCCAAACCATCAACTTTTATCTCTGATCTTTAAAAGTTAACTTGTAAATATATATTCAAATAAAATTATATACAATATATATACCTATTATCACGTTGATTGGCCAGTTGCTATATGAACCGTGCTTAGTTCAATAAGTGGCATTCCAATTTTAATGAAAAATAGGCTCACCTATAAATCATTCGTTGTTTATTATTCTTAAAATTGACTTTATAGGGTATATAATATTTTCACTATCACTAAAAAAGCAATTATCATTTCTCTCATAGCAAACAATTTTTTTCCCTTAAGAAAATCAAATAACATCTCACTCTCTCATGGCACAACACAACACTCAGACTTAGATTGTGTTCCCCCATCCATTCTTCACCATCTCACGGCTCACACCTAGATCTCATTTCCTTAGTCATGTCTCACTATCATGACATCATCGCCGCCACCATGTGGGTGGTGACCTCGGGCAAAGCGTTGTGGACGAGTTGGTAGGTTTGCCTCACCTCATCCTTCGTTTTTTTCGATTTTTTGTAATCTCAACTAGTGTCGCATAAAATAAAAACCATCATAAAATAGAGTAACTTTAAATATCTAAACCAAACAGGTAATTTCCCAAAACCCAAAAGAAATCAAATCAAACATTAAAACTTGTAGATTTTATGATTTTCCATGATTAGAAAGTAATCATGAAATCCTTTTACATTTTTAGTTTCTAAGTCACGCTTGGTATACATGGGAGTTTTGCCTGATTCAAAATAATAAACTACAACAAAATCCTACAATGCATGCTAACAAATAATTATAGACGGGACACATGAAAACCTCAGTAACATAACACGATGTTTCAAAAGAGATGTGCATCTTGGCGAGCCATTGCGATGGATTCAGCGCACGGGACTTTTTCTCCTAGCTGCAAGGTCTGCGTTGAGCTGAGCCCGAAGAGCCCGCCTCTACTCAAGTGGTATGCTCTGCCTGTATTCTCTTCGGCCGGCATTCACCTCTTGCCTCTTCTCATCTGGCTTATTTTTACGGGCGGCCCTTCTACGGGCATTCATCTCTTGCCTCTCCTCATCTGTCAGATTTTTCCTAGATGTCCTTTGGCTTGCATTCCTCTGTTCAATTTTTTTATTTTTCCTAGCTTCTCTTCGACCTGAATTTATTTCCTCTTTTTGCTCAAGTGTTAGCCTATCTCGTCGTGCTTTATAATGATCCCTCCTTTGTTGATTTTTGTCTTGTGTAACACTTGCATTGGAAGAAATATGTTCGACGACACTTGGTGTTCCTTGAAGTGTTGTAGGGTTTTCTGCAAGGGAATTGTGTAAATTGTTAAACCAAAGATATAGTCTGAAGCAATATAGCCACATATTAGACTTCCAAATCGAGACCTATAGATAACCATACTCAAACGAAAAAAGGTGTCGTGTGAATGAGTGGTACCAATTGATGTTGCCTCATGTTCTCTTGGCTCCAATGCTATGAGGGTAATGGATGTGGGAATCATTGTACTTAATTGGGTAGATGGGTCACATATGAACATACCACCTGTTCCACATCAACTATTAGGTTGTCACATGCTCAATTACAAATTGTCTATTAAGACCTTAGTCTATATATTTCGATAGAATATATACACCTATTTTCCTCTTACCAGATATGGGTTTTGTATCCTGTGACATCTTATAAGCAAATGTTGTGGGGATAATGATTAACAACTTTAGAACCTTCTGCATGGGCTTCATAAAAATAATAATATAGTTAGCGCTATTATTTCAGGATTAATCATCCAGTTACCAAGGAAGTTTGCTTGGTGAGGATGCAAATCTTGTTGCCCAGGTTGAACGTTCCTGGTGGAGAGAGACCAAGAGTTGTTTAAAAGAAGGAAGTATTCTAAGCGAATAATAGATTAACATGTCTTCTATTGTAATTTATTATTGAATATGATTCAAATTAAGATGCCCCATAGTTATTACTTAAGAAGAGTTTTTGTGTCGGGACCCGGGGTTAGCGTATGCAAGACTCGCTACAACACAATCATATGGAGAGCCGAGAACCGTACCCACTTGTCTAAGCAGACAAGGCCAAGCACATAACGTTCTCGGAAAGCATCGAATGTGAGGGTCATCCCATCCAGGCTGGATGATCAACTGAGATGGGTCCTCATCGTCCGCACACAAGTCTAAATGATATGGGTGGTGAACTCCCATACTAATAGACAGGTTGCCTCAACCATACTATCGATTGTATTATAACCCTTACATAGACTTACTCCAGCCCGATCACTTAGTCGGGGTCTAGGGCGGGCTCGATCATACATCAAAGTGTGCACGTGACGGAGTCACGAGCAATCGCATCGCGATGCCCCAAGCTGCGCACATCTAAGGGCCACTTGGTGTATAAAAGACCGCCAGCCAGATCACAACTAAGGTCTCGAAAACCCATACTAAGACATGCATGTTATAAACATACACGCAGCACACATGTCTAGTATGAACAACAGGTATCATTGCAATTCTCTACAAAGTATACAACTTTATTGATAACTCTTCCAGAGTGCACACAGAGATCACAAGTCTGTGATCCAACATTACATCAAACATGCGGATGCAAAGTAGGTCTGAGTACAGACAAGTTTAACAAATGGCTTAGAGAAGCCTTATCTATAAACAAGCCCTTCCACGAGGGACCAGTCGTCTGACTGGGACTACACTAGCTTGATCAGTCGTCGAGCTCCAGGAAGAATTCACCTTCGGGGGCAGTGGGTTCATCTAAAACATAGAATAAGCAAACGTGAGTACAAAGTCGTACTCAAAAAGACTTACATAGGAACTATACTACTCATGCACATGTATCAAGGTAAAGGGAGGTGGGGTTCAAATGCAGAAGTGCCAGCTTTGACTTGGCTAGTCCTGAACTACGAGTACCAGACTTGAGGTAAGAAGCGTACATGAGTCCACTACATGTCTCCAACCAATTACAACACTATGGTGCCTTCCTCGACTTCCCCACGAGAAAACACGCCATAGCACTCACGCTTATCTTGGCAAGTTTTATAAGTACCTGGTTCAAGTTGTCTAATAATCGAGCACAGCTTTCCAAGTAGTCCCTTACCGCGGACGCGGCTATTCGAATAGTTTATTAACCCTGCAGAGGTGTACTGCTACACACATGAAACGACCAGTTACCGCCGGGATCTCGTCACCCTTCAAGCGGGTGTCGGCGAGGATAATTTCCACAACTTTTACCTCACAGCCAACTCAAGTACAATGGAGACGCCAATCTGGGCTGGAGTCCACATCGTGAACCCGGCCGGTTTACCGATGTGGTCCCAGAAGATGTGTGCAGGGTCCCAAGCCGATCTGAATAGCCGTTCTTCCACTTCGCAGACCGTGCCACAGACCTACCAGAACTCCGAACTACTGCGACTCATTGAACTGAGGAGGAGTGAGTTAGTAGGTTGAGCGGGGGTCCATGTGCCCAACATGTGGTAGTACTCTTCGTCTTGGATCACCACACAAGAACTCGGGCTTAAGGCGGTGTTCAACGAGACAACCCACTGTGTACTCCTACACAGCCTCTCATCGTTCACCTTGTATTAGGGTAGATTCACCAACACATTTCTATCATCAACAACATGATCACTACCATCCCGACTCACAAAAGAGTAACCTCATTGTAACTCTAAGCATGCAATAAGCAGTAGCAGTTGCAGGGGCCACATGATATCAATCAACTCCTATGTCAGCTAGGATTGTGGTTTGCTTAATACTGTGACAAAATGATAGGTCATGCAAAGGATATGGGTTCAACTATGCGGTAGAATCGATACCAAGGTGATCATCCTATTTCATGCATAAGCGAGACTGAGAGGGAAGTGGGATTTTATCGACATGATCAATGGGGGTTAGCTTGCCTTGCTGACGAGGTTCAAACACAGTGTCTTCAACGAAGGGGATGGCCTCCGGTTCCGGCTCCACCTCTATTCGACAAACAACACAAACATCGAAACAATAATAATACAATGCTCAAACACACGAGTTGAAGGTTGAAACTTGATGTATGTGTCACTGATGTGTGAGTTATTCCAATTAAAAGGAGTGTATTGCATTTCAAATGCAAATTCAAACTCCATTTGATTTATCGATGAATTTCAAATGCATTTGAATCCATGAATGTTCATTTGAAATGGTTGAGCATGAAGTGATGTTGTAAAGGTGAGGTAAAGTCTCTGATGTGTGGATGAAACCATTTAAAATAAGTGTGTTGCAAAGTCATTTGCAAAATCACTCCAAATTTGAATTCAAAAGAATGTCATATGCATGTTTGCTACTGTTCACCCATTTTAAAATGGTCAAACATAGAAACAAGTTGCATATTCAGAATCCTTGCATTTTTCTGATAATTTTAGACATATTATTTGTCCAATTTGGAGTTAAAATGAATTAGTTATTGAATTTCAAAGTTTAAAGCATTTTATGGAATTTTCTGGATTTCTTTTAATAGGAAAACCAATTATTGCGTCACTGTTGCGTCATGCTGACGTGGGGGGGGGCTGAATGGTGGGGCCAGCATGTCAGTGTCTGGGTGAATTAACCCGGTTAGTCAAAACTAACCAGGGGGATTAGAGGGGCATGGGGCCACATGGCAGTGACCCTGCGGGTGGGGCCAAGGGTTAATTAGCTCGGGGTTAAGGGTTAATGGAGGCGCTCGCCGGCGGTGAGCACTGTGCCTCGCCGGAGTTGCTCGGGATGGCGGTTTAGGACACGGGAGGCCAAGGGGAGGGCACCGGCGTGTTGCTGAGGTTCACCCGCGTCGACTAGACCTAGCTGGGGCTCAAGGGGGCCACTGGAACGTCGCCGGCGTCGATGTTGGCGGAAACAGAAGTCCGGCGACATCGGGGACGCGCTCTGGAGCGCCGTTTTGACTGCGGCTTGGTTCGTTGGCTTGCTGCGAACACCTGGAGCGTCGTAGGCTAGAAGGAGGAGGCGCTGGAGCACGGGAGAAGGGGTGGCGTCGACCATGGCGGCGACGGCTGCTGCTTCCATGGCGGATCCGGCTACGGCTACGGGGAAGGTGCAAGGCAAGAGGGGTTTTGCTCAGAAGCTCACCCTGAGTCGAACGGAAGCAACGGCTGGCTCGGGGAGGTCCGGTGGCCGGAGAATTCGACGGAGTTTGCTTGCGGGTCCGGCGACGACTCGGTGAAGATTCTGGCAACTCGAAGGCGATGCAGCTCCCAATCTTTTGCACAGAGATGAAGACGGCGGTGGCGAGGAGGAAGGACAAGCTCTTGAGGCCTAGCTCGGGCTCCGACCACGAGTTTCCATGGCGGCCGCGCTGCGGTTCTTCTCGGACGACGGCGTTATTGCGCTAGGAGAGAGGGGGAAGACCAGGAGAGGGGGGGAAAGGATGTGGACGTGTCCAGGGGTCATCGTGGCGCGTCTAGAGGCCTCAGGGACGTCCACGATGAGCAGGAGGTGGCAAGCGGCGTCGGCGGCATCGTGCATGCATTACAGCGCGCACCTTCGGGGCGCGGGGGAGGTAGACGACAAGGTGGGGTGGGCTGGGCCGGCTGCTGGGCTGCGGGGCGACAAGTTGGGCCTCTTTGCCCAGGTAAGCCTTTTGCTCTTTTCTCTTTTTCTTTCTGTTTTATTTCTGTTATTTGTTGTGCCTTGCTAAATAAAATAGCTAGGCATTTTATTAAATGCCCCAAATTTTTATATGGCCTCAAAATATATATAGCTAGCCACTTATAAAGTTTGGATATTTTTAAAATTCAAATAATTTGAACTTTAATTCAAGTAGGGGTTTAAATTTAATTTCATGCTCCTGTTTGAATATTTGAAAAATCTATGAGCATGGGTTTGAATCCAAATCACTTTATATGTGATCACACTCATTTATGAGACTTTTCAAAATTGCAAAACGAATTTTTGGAGCAACTTTTTATCTGGCCATTTGAATTAAATTCATCTGGGTGGGGGGGGGGGGTTCTTCTCCCATTTCATTTTCTTTTGAAATTTTTAACATGAATGCATGTTGATGCTAAACCCTAGCACTACCTAACTTGGGGTTGTGACATTTTGTGTAATTACATCATATCTCACTTACAAATATCTAGTTGTCGTGTCATCATAAAAACTTTTAATTGAGTTGCATCTATGAGGACTGTGAAGACCACATAGGAACAACACCATGAAACCGAGGACTAAGATTGCACCTACCAGGACAGTTAAGATCAACGAGAAATGATAGCATGGCACTATAGAATAAGATTGCTTTGATAACAATGGGATAACAGAGACGACATCATGGGTAAACTCATCTCCGGGTGGCAAAGAGAGAACGCAGATGAACTGCAATGGGCGTAGTTGATGATAAAATCTTGTGTCTTATGGGGGTGGGAGGGGGCGGGCCGTTGCGCCAAGGGTGTCTGCTAATGAACAACCACGTAACAAAACATACTTAAATAACAACGAGATATTTGAGGGGTTATCAATTTTGTTTGGCAACTAAATATTTGTATGCTATTAGGAGATTATTTTCCGTATCTTCAGACCGATGTTTAGTATGTTATCAATCTAATAATTGTTAGGATCATTTGGGTTTGTTTCCATGTACACTATACATCTCTTTAGCAGAACTAAATTATCTGATTCTTTTCCATATCTTATGCGTGATGTTTATTGCGTAATCAGGATAATTATTGCTAGGATTATTTAGGTTTGTTTCAATGTATATTACCTTTGCACTACAATTGGTGATTCAAAGACTAATTATTGTCAGTATGTGATTCTTTGGCTTTGTTTCCATGTTTCGCATATAATCAGGTTTGTATATTCTTTATGCAAAGATAGTAACAAAAATATTAATTCCACAATGCACAAGAAGGTGCATATTTTTTGCCATTAGGAGCAGCAAGTTCAACAATATTTTTATGGGTTTGTCTAGGGCACATTTAGATGGGCTCTAAGTAGAGCACATCTAAGTCCTACACCATTGATTTCACATAAAGATTCGTGTAAACATTTTATTTTTTTCTTTTTCTTTTTCTTTCTAGTTAGATTGAACCACTTAGATGTGCACTACTTAGAGCACATCTAGATGTGCCCTAGCAAATCTGTATTTTTATTTCTATCAACCTCAAAGTTTGAACTAAAGCTTCGATGTACCAGAGGAAAGGAAGACAAGGTCTCCACGGCATGGACTCTACCAACAACGCTTGGTGGAACCGTGCATTTCCATGCCTCGTTCGCATGAAGGGGAAGGCTGGTCCGTGTAATGCTGTTACCAAGCATGTAAACACAGTCTAAAACAGAACAAAGATTTTACCAAAAACTAATTACCTGCTGACATGCTAGTACAACATCAACAGAAATGTGAGTAGGATCAGACAAACCTCTTCCATGAAACAGTGAAAAGTAAGCATGTAGAGGCGAATTTAGGTTCCTATTTCTGAGGGCACCCTTACAAATTTCTTTCAAAAAATTGTATGAGGAGAAAATAAATACATCTATGAAAGAAATATTAATAAAGGCATCCAAGAGTAGAAGGAGAGAATCAAAGTTCCACTTAACTCTTTGTTGCACCATGACCGTGGAGATGGATTTAGTACCTCTACCACCTCTACTACAAAAACACCACTCAATAAATTGCTTATGTGCACTACAGATTACATCATGATTGATAGGAAATTTCCCATGCGTTGCAACAACGTCATAATAAATATTCTAACAGTTAAGCACTGATCATTTTAACAATATTTCTATCCTAATGTATATCAAAGAACATTGTCAAATTTTCTCATTAATCACAACTAATATCATTGACTTCTCTTGTTAATCACTCTTCTTCTTCATCGTCCTCTACAAACTATTTCTGTCTCCCTAATCCAAACTTATTGGCAAAAAAGATGTTCTAGAAAATAAATTTATGATGAAAAAAAATATTAAGAAAGAAAACAAAATTTCTTACTTAGTAAACTGAGCAAATGTCATAAGGAAAAGTAGTACATGTAGTATGCCAAGTTATTATTTACAAACACATGTGATAATCAGCTCGTGGTCAAACTTAAAAGTAATTTTCACATGTTCTTGCACTGTCTTTATGGTGACCATTGTTGAGTTTGCAAGATCTCTGCATCGTGTTGACATTCAAAGATACTGGAAGCACTATTCCCTAAACTACTTGAGGTTTTTTATGTGGTCGAGAATCACCATGATAGCCGGCGAGGTTGTGCTTCGTGAGCTCTCATGCTGCTCCACTATTTTTTTTCTCCTTTTGTTGTAAACTTCTTGATATTAGAACTTTAAGGTTTACTCCTGTGCTATCCATAGAAATGAATAAAGTCCGAAGCCTGATCTTGCAATGTTACTTAACCATTACCATTTTGAGTAATATATTCGCGTGATGAAGCTGCCCCTTCCAAACCGTGGTGATTTCCTCACAAAAAAGGTTGATCTGTCAGATAATGGTTGGTATATAGGTTTCCCTAGAAGCGAAAGAAACTAATCTAAGGTAGCAATCATACTTAGGGCCCCAAAAGAACTGGTGCTTGAAACTACATGGAAATAATTTATCAAACAGTCATAGATATAAAGGTCTACTGGATCAGTAACAAATGGTGTATTGTTGAGTTACAAAAGTGGTGTATTACTATCTAATTGACAAGTAATATCAACCATATAATCACATCTGTTGAACATAATCACTAATAACCCACGGTTTATCACAATGCAACTTCTTCCCTGATTCTCTTTGTTTATCACTAAACCCATTTTCGATTGTCAACTTGCAAGCAGGGACAAACATTTTGGGAAGGCTCTCTCACCCCGTGAAACTATTAGGCTACTGCTGGGAGGACAAGGAACTATTTCCATGTAGTTTCAAGTACCATCACCAACCGCAGAAAATCTCTTATTAAGACATGAGGCAAATAAGTCAAAAGGGTTGTAGTGGTCACAGGGTACGTAACAGCCTTCAGGTGAAGACTAAAGTGGTAATATGCTGGTATTATTTTGAAATGGTGTTTTTTATACCAACCAATTTTGCATATAGTGTGGCTACTATTTTTCATACTGGCGTAAAAAAGAGAAGCCGAGTAAAATCAGATATGCATTCCTAAGAGAATTATGTTATGTTCAGTACAACATATCTAACCATTCCAATATAAGAATAACAAAGCCATGGAATCTCAAAAGATCTAATACAGGGAAGAAAGAAAAGGCAGCTAAATGGTGATTAACTTCTTGAATTGACTTGAAATTGGAATTTTCATAAAGTTACCTGGTGGCCAAACATTCCTCGACGTGCGACAGGACAGAGATGGATTGAATAAGAGATCCGGGTAGCAAGAGCCTATTCAAATGGAACAGTCCCTGTCAACAGCCTGAGAAAATTAGGCCAAGATTAGTTCTTCGGCAGATATTATAGCCAAACAACTAACATACTCCAAAAAATATGACATTTACTTTGTTGTCCACTCGGCAACTGCCTGCCCAGCCCCACAGACTTCAGCAAGCTCGTCAATACCCTCATCCAAGCATATGGTGCTATCCACATCGAAGCACACCGCATTGGCACTGCACCGTTTCTCAAAACAAATTATGCATAAGATACGTTCTATGCTTCTCTGAGACGTAAGTACAATAAAAGAATTTCTTGGTAATTAGTACTAACCTTTGGATGGCTCCCGGTTGGCCAAACCACAAGAGGAACCCTCCATTGCTGCTGCCACGACCGCATGCGCCTTAAGAGTTTGGCACAAGGGAATAATGGACCTGCGGCTCTCATCGCTAAATGTGAAGTGTGTGCAGACCGAACAAAAGATGACTAAGGAACAGGTTGATGATATGTATACCTTGGCCTGGTGTGCAAGATCGGACTGTCGCCGTAATGTATGCCTGCCAGTAAACAAAAATGGAAACATAAAATTAGGGAAAACAAGATCCTCAAGATTATGCTTTACTATAGGCAACTCAAGAGAAGGCACCATTTGATGCAGACACTGACAAAAGGACATGACCTGCTCAAGCTCATTGACGCAAACCATCAAACACCCTATGGGCATGCATCACACGGTGCAAAGAGTCGTAACCACAACACATGATTAAAATTTAGCTTGGGGAAAAAGGAGCACGAAGAATTGATGCGGCCAAGATGCAACAAGCATAAGTTGAGCCTACATTATATTCTGTGCTGAATGTCACCATGGCCGCCGCCCCGTCCTCCACGCCGCGGCGATCCACCCACCCTCCTCACGCTGAGTTGTGCTACCAGCGGGTCGTGACCGCATCAGAGAGACCGCGCGGTGCATCAACTCTGATTTTGTTAGCCCATACTTTGTTTGGTTTAAAGGATGAATATGGGTATCCTCAAAAGCTCATGGCACAGAATTCACAACACGGACGCTGCACTTTTCAAATTCCGGCCGCGCATGCTATCTTCGTTTGCAACGGCGCTCTCCTCAAGCCACAACCGCACCTCTATCTCAATAATCAGATTTAACTAGCAGTATGAAACTCAACTGAAACAAGCAGGTTGCACGGAACTGAACTGGAATCTGAATCAAATGCTTGCGTGCAGATTAATCAATTAGCTGCTGCTCCCAAACCGAGATGTTCTGGAATCTAGCGTGAGTTCACCGACGGGATGGATGCGCCGACGAACAGCCGTGCAGGTTGCAAGCACGGGAAATCCCCGGCTATTACATCTCACTGTCGATGGAGATGCAATTGCTGGCCACTGCGCGTCGAGAGGAGGAGCTTGCCGGCGGCGCGACGGCAGCGGCGCGGGGCACATGGGTGCAGCGCCAGTCACGAGGACGGGGACACGGGCGGCGGTTGGATGCAGTACAGGTGCAGAGGTCGAAGGCACAGGTGACTGGAAGCACATGAAAGAGAGAGATGCCATGGGAAAACTGTTCGCGACGCGAGGTGGTTGTCCATATCCGCGACTTTTTCAGGGACATGCGGAGCCGGATTTTTGAAGTATATTCCAGGAATCTGGTTGCACGTATCCCATCTCGCCCATGAACCAAACAGCCGGTATCCCTCAAAATCTGGGCTATCCCTGTCCTTCGAAGGTTATCCAGCGAACCAAACGCACCCTTAGAAGTAGAGATGTATGCAAATGTATGCATATAGCAGGATACGTGACGATACTAGCGCATCATATATCAATGATAAAGACAAGGCCCAACTAGCATGCGTTTCCTCGATCAAGCAAAATCATGTATGACATGAAGATCAAGTCATGAGATGATGGATGTTGCATGACAATGTATCTCGGAAAGGTTATGGAAATACCTTGATAAATAGGTATAGTGGCTGTTTTGAGGAAGATATAAAGAGGTTTATGATGACAGAGCGTATCATGCCAAGAGTTTGGATGCTTCGGCGAAGTTTACACCAACTCTCGAGATGAGAAAGAGAAATGCACAGTACTGAAGAGGCTAGCAAAATATGGAAGGTGGAAGTGACAACAATCAAATACTCGCATTAGTCCGAAAACTCATGCACTTATTATCGGTAACTCTCTATCTAATCAGGAGGTTCACAAAGAGACAAGTACCGCGAGGAGGAGTGTATGAGGGTTTGGTTATCCTTGCGCATCCTCGACCCATGGTACGTGAGGGTACTCTATATATTCCAACCCCTCCAGAGGTTAGCGATCCATCTAGTAGCTAGAGTTCTCAACTAATTTTTGTAGTTTTCGAAAATAAACACGGATTGCCCAAAATACGACAGCTATCACTAATAGGCTCAAGCTCTTGGCACCAAAAGTCCAAATATTACTCAAATCAATACCTCAAAACTATTGGAAGTTACTACTCCCTTTATACCGGTGCATTAGTCATCTTAGGTTGTGCACTGCGACCAAGGTGAAAGGGAAAACGAGAAAATTTAATGCTTATTTGCTAATTAATACTATCACATGCAATAGATTGACCACTGCATACCGTGCTAGGTTGTTTAATGTCATTGGAAACATACATGCTCCACGTTTCTTATTGCTTGATTCGTTTATTTACGTCAAAAAACAAGGAAATAGGTGAATGTTAATGCTCCGCACCTAAGTGTTTTGGGAATATTTGATTTTCGTAATGTGCCTAATGCACCGGTATGGAGGGAGTACTACACTTATAATAGCAACCTCAATTACCTACTCATGCAAGACACATGACTCAGTGCAATAGACCAACTCTCTAAACAAGATAAGCATGATAACTCAAGAGACTTTGAAAAGCAACTTAAATAAAAGCTCTTAAAAAGATAAGCATGAAAACTAAGAGCTAAGCATGACAACAGCTACGAAAAGATAAAGAACACACAGAAAGATAGGCATGCAAACCTATGTTGTGTTCTAGGGTGGAGTGGAGCGTGGTCCAACTTGTTATGAACAGCAAGCAAAACTAAAAAAAAACTAAAAAAGTAAAGAGCGAGAAGCTCCAAGCATAGCACATAACACATGAAGAGATAAAAATATAGCATGGAGAAGGACGATTTGATGATTGTTGACGGAGAAGGGGATGCACGTGGGCATCCCCAAGCTTAGACGCTTGAGTCTTCTTGGACATTTCTTGGGGGTGCATGGGGGCATCCCCAAGCTTGAGCTTTTGAAACTCCCGAATCTTCTTTCATCATGTTCTTTCGCATACTTGAAAACTCCCTTCATACAAAACTCATCATAAGCTGATTAGAGTGGTTAGTACCCATAAATAAATAATTTTTCTCCACTGGAAATAAAGATTTTCATGAAGAGCTACTGTTTCTCAAGATTTCCAAAAAGTTTTTGCAAAGAAAAATCAAAATTAAGATTTGCAAAACGGTAAAACACAAAGCGTGGCAGAATATGTGAAAAACAGACCAGCAAGTAGTAAATAGTTTTTTCGGGGCACTTCTGCAACTCAAATAAAAAAACCCAAAACAGACGCTAGAAAGCTAATTGTATAGAGCATACTGTCAAAACAATTCAGATCAAAAAGATGATCTGGTGATTTTTGGTGAATTTTTCCGCCAGGCAGACATAATCTGTTTCTGGACAGCATGTCACAACTTTTGAAGTTTCTTGCAATCGAAGACTAAAACTTGGCACAAAGTTTGAAAATAAAGATATAATGATGTTGCTACAGTAGTAACAAGCATCAAGACCACTAAAACTGAAAGTAAAAAACATTTTGGGTTGCCTCCTAATAAGCGCTTTCTTTTATGCCTTTTAGCTAGTCATGAGGATTATAAAAGATGCTCTCACAAGAGAATAAGATTTGAAGCAAAAGAGAGCATCCAGAAGCAAATATGAAACATATTTAAACCTAACCCACTTCCTATGCATGGGAAACTTGTAAACAAATAAATCATGAAAGCACAAAGTAGTAAGCATAGGAAGGTAAAATGAGAACAACTTCAAAACTTTCATCATAAAGAGAGGTGTTTTGGTAACATGAAAGTTTCTATAACCAAACTTTCCTCTCTCAAAATAATTTTCAGTAGCATCATGAACAACATCAAGAATAAACTATCACATAAAAAATATTGTTCATGACCCACAAGCACAAGTGTATTACTTTCAATACAATCACTAGGATCATAAGATAAATGCATCCCATCACATTGAGCCTTAATAAGAGCATAATTCTCCGGAATATGAGATGGATATTTCAAAAGGATAATAGGACAATCAAGTGTGGGTGCAATAGCAAAAACTTCATGCTTAGAGGAACTATAACAAGTTCATCTCGGTAAGCATCATCCATAGTGGCATCATGGCTATCAACAAAGCAAGTATCAATCTCATCAAAAAGGGGCATTTCAAAAGAGTCCATAGGATCATAACACTCATCAATATAACATTCATCCTCCTCTGGTAAGAATGGAGGGTAATCATATAAAGTAAGACTCAAATAGTTACTCTCATTAGAAGGTAGACATGGATGGCTCCATTCTTCCTCCCTTTGTTTGTCACTCTCCTCCTCTTTTTAATCCAAGGAGCTTCTAGTTTCAACAATTTCTTCTTCCATAGAGTCCTGCGAAGCATTAGTCTCTTCCTTTGGGGGAGAGATTCTCTCAAGATAATCAGTAATATAATAATTTTCATTGTAATTTTCAAGGCAATACTTAAGTATAGCTATGCTCTCAGATTTTTAAGGGGCATCATCACTATTTTCAAGAAAAGAAGTAATTTCATTGGCACCCTTAAAAGCAACAAATTCATCTATTTGTTCTGCATCATAAATGTCATAATTCCCCTTAGCGTAAGAAGCTAACGTTTCATCATCATTGTACTCACATTGGAAAACAAGGTGTTTATGACTCATAAAGCAACAAGATTCATCCCAGCAGAAAGATATATTATATATTGAGCACAAGTTTCTAGCATACTGATGACCCTCAACTGTAGGGGATCGATTGTAGTGTTCTCGCAGGTAAGTTAACCCAATTTATTGATTCGACACAAGGGGAGCCAAAGAGTATTTATAAGCTTTGACAGTTGAGTTGTCAACTCAACCTCACCTGAAATATGCTTGCTTGCAACAAAGTATTAATAGCAGCTGTGATATGATAATGATAGTGATAACGGAGAAAGTAAAACAACAAAGATAAACTAGTAGTGACTAGCAGGATTAAAGCACTGTAGGCTAGGGAGATGGATGGTCGGGCACTGCATGAATAAGAATGAACATGATAAATTCTAACATGGGGCAAGGCACATAGAAAAGCAATGATCATCTAGGAAAATATCAAACATTAGGCATGTATCCCGTAGGTAGTTGTGCGTGCTTGCAATAAGAACTTGCACAACATCTTTTGTCCTACCATCCCGCTACGAAAGGGGCCAAAAGGAACTTATGGAGATTAAGGTGCTCCTGTCAAAGAGCACCGGAACAAAACAACAAACTCAATGGATACATGGAATCCTGAAATTATGGACCATCCCCTTTGGTGTCCCAAGCTGTCACCTTTGGGATCGCCGGTTCCGGACCATAATAGGTGCATACAACTCATAGATAGGATCTCGAACATAAATATACTCATGAAAACATAAGTGGTTCAGATCTGAAAACATGGCACTCGGGCCCAAAGTGACAAGCATTAAGAGCAAAAAGTTGTAGCAAAGATGATAAACACCAAAGTAGATGATAGGCAGCATGCCCCCAACAATCTGACGAACTATTACATGATCAATCTCATCCAATCCCTACCATCCCCTTTGCCTACAGCAGGGAATTACTCACACATGTGAACAGAAGTAATGGGGGAAGGATGGAGTGGTGATGGTGATGACGATGGCGACGATGTCGGGACCCGGGGTTAGCGTATGTAATTCCAGTCACGATGCAATCACATGGAGAGCCGAGAACCGTACCCACTTGTCTAAGCAGACAAGGCCAAGCACAGAACGTTCTCGGAAAGCATCGAACATGAGGGGCATCCCATCCAGGCCGGATGATCAACTGAGATGGGTCCTCATCGTCCGCTCACAAGTCTAAATGCTTATGGGTGGTGAATCCCATACTCATAGACAAGTCGCCTCAACCATGTTATCGATTGAATCCTAACTCTTACATAGACTTACTCCAGCCCGATCACTTAGTCGGGGTCTAGGGCGGGCTCGATCATACAACAAGTATGCCACGTGACAGAGTCACGGGAAATCGCATCGCGATGCCCAAAGCTGCGCACATCTAAGGGCCACTTGGTGTATAAAAGACCGCCAGCCAGATCACAACTAAGGTCTCGAAAACCCATACTAAGACATGCATGTTATAAACACACACGCAGCACACATGCCTAGTATGAACAGCAGGTATCATCACATAACTCTACAAAGTGTATCTTTATTGACTTACACATAGAGAATACAAAGATCACATGTCTGTGATCAACATTACATCATACAACAGAAGCAAATTAGGTCTGAGTACAGACAAGTTTAACAAAGGGCTTAGAGAAGCCTTGTAAACATACATGCCCTTCCACGAGGGACCAGACTGCTGTCTGGAACTATGCTACCAAGGTCAACGTCGAGCTTCAGGTCGGTGACTCCATCGGGTTCCGGGTTCTCACCTAAAACATAGAATAAGCAAACGTGAGTACAAAGTCGTACTCAGCAAGACTTACATCAGAACTACACTACTCATGCTAAAGTATCAAGGTAAAGGGAGGTGGGGTTCAACATGCAGAAGTGCCAACTTTGACTTGGCTAGTCCTGTACTACGAGTACTAGACTTGAGGTAAGAAGCGTACACGAGTCCACTACCAAGTCTCCAACCAATACACCACTATGAATACTTCCTCGACTTCCCCACGAGGAGCACACCATAGCACTCACACTTATCTTGCGAGTTTTATAAGTATCCATTCAAGTTGTCTATGATCAAGTAAAGGTCTCCAAGTAGTCCATAACCGCGGACACGGCTATTCGAATAGTTCATTAACCCTGCATGGGTGTACATCTTCACACGCGTGTCATCACTTATCGCCTCGTTCTTGTCACCCTTCAAGTGGGTGTCGGACGTGGATGGAACCAAGGCACTACCCTCACATCACCTTCTCTAATCCAGGAGTCGACTACCTGAGTTTGTCACCGCTCGAGAGTCCGGCCGGTTCCACGAAACGGACTCAGATAATGCAAGGGACCGAGACGCCACCTTTGACAGATGGTTTCACTTCCTCACAGGTCCACCCACATATCTATGCATAAGTCAAATGGAAAGCCCGAATCTAGTGTGACTCCTGGACCGGATCGGGTACGTAAAGAGGCCAAACGGGGCTCCCATAAAACCCTACATGTGGTCATACTCTTTGTCTTGGATCACAAAACAGGAACTCGGGGCCTAGGGCAGTGTTCAACGAGACAACCCACTGTGTACTTCTACACAGCCTCTGATCGTTCACCTTTGTTTAGGGTGGATTCACCAACACGTTATCATCAGCATCACTGTGTTCATTCCATCCCGACTCACAATCATAACATCCTCATTGTATCATTAAGCAGCAATAAGCAATAACAGTTGCAGGGGCCACATGCTCATCATTCAACTCCTAAATCTGCTAGGATTGTGGTTTGCTTAATACGGTGACAAAATGATAGGTCATGCATCAGAATGGGTTCAACTATGCGAAAGAACGTGTCTCGGTGATCTCCTAAACATGCATAAGCGAGACTGAGAGGGAAGTAGGATTTTATAGACATGGTCAATGGGGTTTGCTTGCCTTGCTGACGATACACGGGTCTTAACGGTGGTCTTCTTCTTCGGGGGTGATCACCGTCTCGGAACGTCTGTCATTGGAGGCAATCATCAACAAGGGGGACAACTTCGAAAGTAAATGCACAAGCACATGATAAGGTTGTCCATGATGTAAATGGTACTGGTTTGTATCATATTAATATTAATTGAAGTATATTGCATTTGAAATGCAAATTCAAACTTCAAATTCAAATTCAAATTATGCCATATGCATGTTTCCTACTGTTCACCCATTTTAAAATGGTCAAACATAAAAACAAATTGCATATTCATAATCCTTGCATTTTTATGATAATTTTTCATATATTATATGTCCAATTTGGAGTTAATATGAATTAGTTATGATTTTCTAAAGTTTAATTGATTTTCTAGATTTTTCTCTGTTTTCTTTAATTCTTTTATTTTCTGGGAAATTGTTTATTGCATCAGCATGAAGCAATGCTGATGTCACAGGGGGGGCTGACATGTGGGGCCAGGGTGTCAGCCTCAGGGGGGGTTAATCCCTCTCTGTTGAATTAACAGAGGGGTTAGGGGGGTTGGGGGCCCCATCTGTCATAGGCTTAGGGGTGGATTAGGGGGGTGGTTTAGGGTTAATCTAATCGGGGCTGGCTGGAGTGTCGTCGCTGGCGACTGGAGGCTCGTCGGAGTGGTGCGGGACGGCGCTCCAGTGCCTCAAATTGATCGGGAAGACCACCAGATGGATCCCCTTGCTCGCGTGCTTCGCTTGGGACAAGCTGGGGGTCTCGGGGATGGCTACTTAGACGTCGGCGACATCGATGTGCGGCAGACGGCTACTGACCTCGCTGAAAACTTGAATCCGGCCACAGGAAAAAGCAAGGAGGGAGGGGAACGAGGCTCCAGCTCTCCCTGATCATGAGGAAGAGCTCGGGGAGGCCGTTGGAGCAGCACAAGCGAAGAATTTGAAGATGGCGTCCCCGGTGGCCGGCGACGAGTTCTTGAGGCTGGAGTCATGCTCGTGGGCTAAGGGCTCGAATTGAAAGCGCTGCTAGACGCAGTCGTCACGGGTGAACCTGCTGGACATCTTGGCAACGGTGGAGAGGGCCTCTGGCCACGGCTGCGTGGCGAGATGCTCCAGCGGGCGCTCGGGTCTCGAGTTCAGAGAGAGGGAGAGAGGTGGAGAGAAGCTGCGAGGAGGAGGAAAGGGTGCAGGGGCCTTCTAGGCGTCGCCACGGCGTGCAGATGAGGAGAGGGGGAGAAGGAGGTGGCGCCGACGCCCTGGGCATGGCCGCCACACACCTGTGTGCTTGCCTGCCCAGGGTAGAAGACGACCATGCCCCTGTGGGCTGGGCTGGTCCCCTGGGCCAAGCTGGGCCAGGTGGGCTGAAAAGGTAAGGGAGGTGAGTTCTTCTTCTTTTTCTTTTATTTCTGTTATTTCTTTTGCTCTGGTAAAAAAATACCATAGGATTTTATAAAAATGCCCAAATATTTTTATAAATCCTCGGTGACCAGTAGCAAGTCACTTGTAGAATTTGAGCATTTTTTAAATTCAAACCATTTGAATTTCAATTCAAATAGGGGTCAAATTTAATTTCCAGGGCACATTTTGAATTTTTGAATATTCCATGGGCATGGGAATGAACCCAAACCACTTTTAAAATGATCACCATCATTTATAAGAATTTTACAAATATTCAAATGATTTTTGGAAAAAGATTTTTATCTGGCCATTTGAATTAATTTCTTAGGGCTTTTCTTTTCCCCAATTTAGAATTTCTTTTTGAAATTTTCACATGATGCAAAGTACTCAAGCAACCCTAGCACTTACCCAAGTTGGGGTTCTGACAGACGATCTCCCCTCTCTGGAGGCCAAATCAGCCTCCAAATTACGATCTCCCCTCCCGAGGAAGAACAGAGGGTGGAGGCGGCTCCACGACGGGTTATGGAAAAGCGACTTCTGTTTTGGAGTTTCCCCATCACGGGAATAAATAGGAGTCGAGGTAGGGAACCAGGGGAGGGGCGAGTTGCCCAGGCGGCCAGCTGGCGTGGCCCCACCCATGGCCGCGCCAGCAGGGCGCCTAGGGCCCCCTGGCCCCACTTCCGGCTTCGGGCTCCTTCAGGTGCGTGGATTTTTTGTGATTTTCTGGGAATTTTCTGAGATGCCCAAAAATCCATTTTCCTTCCACAATAAAACCATACAAACAGCTCTGCTTAAAACAACGTCAGTCCGGGTTAGTTTAGTTCAAATCATGCAAGAATGAGGGCAAAACAATAGAAAAAGTGTTTGGAAAAGTAGATACGTTTGAGACGTATCAACTCCCCAAGCTTAGCCTATTTCTTGTCCTCAAGCAATTTAGTACATCGAACTGGACTCGACAAACAAAACTTTGACAAACTCTTTTGCTTCATAAGATGTATATAAGCCGGTACTACGAAAAGAGTTTAGCAAGCATCAAAACAATGATATGAGGACAATGCACGAAGCAATCCTTCTTTCAAGTGACCAATCACAAACAACCTAAAGTAAATAATATGCTGCCGAAAATCAAGACAAGATCACAATGCACATAGCCTGAACATATCAGAGTGGTATCTCGATATCCTCCATGAGTGAAGCAAAACATAAATGCAGAAACTCCTCCGGAGTTTTAAAGGAGACTAGAACTAAGAATTTCAGACTAGCAATATCACAAGCATGCAAAAGACAATGTAATACTTTGGGACAATGCATGTTGCACTAAGAATGACAATTATGCTCTCAATAGTTGGTGCTTTGAAGAAATAAGGGGAGACTCTCGAACCGTGGATTTTTATGGCAAGATTGAATACCCGTGAATGGAAGCAAAGACTAAACATGTGCCAGAGCTCTTGGTTTTGAAAACAGAGAAAAAATTATTTTGAGAAGTGCAACTTTCCAGTCAACGGTGAATGGTAAAGGTCTTTCAATATCTCCCATGCCAACCATATTAATGCTTTTTTCTTACACTTGTTCCCTTATCCATAAATCCTTTGATGGTCTATGGAACCTTTTATTTTGCCTCAAGTATGGAAGGAGGATATCGTTCCATCTATCATTAGCAGCATTTGGTCCATTTCATCCCATCATCAAGTATGGGGGAGGTGTAACTCTCTCTATTTTTTTTGAATTTGACTAGTTAAAACTTCCGTCAAAATATTTTTGGTATGGTAGATACTGATTTTCCCTCACCGCACCATGAGCTTGTACGGTTACAAAAGGGAAGCTTTTGAATAAATTTTGAGATGGCACAAGAAAGTCTAAGTTAGGAGTGGCCGGTAAATACCACATATACTTAGGTATGGTGGACTCAAGTGGAATAACTGGTTTGAAAAGGAGTTTGGATACACAAGCAAAATTCCGCTTATTGTGAGCGAAGGCTAGCAAAAGACTGGGAAGCGACCAACTAGAGAGAAATAATTGTCATAATCATGCAGAGCGACAAAGCAACATTGAATCGGGCATGAAAGTGATATAACTATTCTGAAATAAAAAGGTCATCAAGACATGATGGACATTTTAGCCATAAACATGTGTGAACATGTGCCAAGTCAATCCAAGAATTCTCCGAAGGGAAATACCACTTCAATATGCCAAACCATGAACAATGCAATGCATGTAGATCATTTCAACAACATATTATGCACCCTAGCTATTTGAGATCAGCCACAAAGAAAGCATGAACACTGGGAAAGCATTGTAAACATAGCACTATGTCGCTACAAGCTGGTCTCTAGAACATAAGTACAGGCATATGTACAAAAGTAGAAACAAAAAGAGTTCATACCAGTTTTCCTTGTTGCTTCCCTTCCGTCGATCTTCGTCATTACTGCATTGTCACTTGCACGACCGAACGTGGGAAATATATAATCAAATGCCATCACGGACTCGAGCTGAACTCTGAAAACAAAGCAAACTAAAGATAGAAAGGAAATCTTTTTGGGTTTTTAAAGGTTTAACGAAAATAAAAAAGGAAATCCTTTTGTTGTTTTTGCAAATTAAAAGAACAAAGAAGAACGGGAAAAAACTTTGAAAATATCAAAGCAAACAAAAATAAAAAAGGATAATACAATGGAAAAGTGAGAAGGGCACGTACTCCCCCAAGCTTAGGCTTTTGGCCTAAGTTGGTAGCAGCTACTGCCCCCAGGAGCCTCTTGCTCCGGGTAATGGTAAGTCCAAGGGTCGTATGAGTCCTCCGGCGCGTACACCGAAGTCCTCGGGTCCTCCCATGAGGAGGGCCCCGCGTCCCAAGCAGACGAAGACCCCTCACCCTGCTGGGTGAAGGTCTCCCCCTGGAAAGGTAGGAACTCACCATTGTAACAACCCATTTGCAATAATTGTAAATCATCATGGAATTTCACTTTGTCTGATGACCTTGTAACTAGGCATGATGCTAGTTGATGTAATTCCCTGTTATGATTCCAAATGGCATTGGATTTTGAACTCATTTGAATTGCTTTTGAATTCAAACAAAGTGGTTAAAGAAGGATGTTGGGTGAATTGTTCCATTTGCATTTGATCTCCCCTAAACCTCAAACTTGGCATATCCATTTCTTTTGCTTGGGCAAGGGTTTTACAATCCTCAACTTATTTTTGCCATCACCAAGAATGTGGGGTGTAATTCAAAGTGTTTTTGAATTCCAAAAGTGGCCCCATTTTTGTTGTTGCAAAAATGCCCAAACCAATTTTAGAAATTGGCCAATATTGCAAGGGTCAATTTGCATATTTTTATGTATTTTTAAACCTTGTAAATATTTCTGAATAACCCTAAACCCTTTTCTGTTTTTGTTTAAATGGAAAAGGTCAATAGAGGCTGGGTTTCTTCTCCCTTTTCTTCCTTTTCTGGCGCAGGCCCAGCCCACCTGGGCCTCTTTTCCCCGCAGCCCAACTGGCGCCAGCCAGCAAAGCGGTACGCTGGAGTAGGCTTGGCCGTGGGATCACGATCAAAGGGGCCACGGTGTCCGCCTTTCCACCGTGGCTGAGGTCCCCTCCGACCTCCTCTCTCACAGCCGGCGCGGCGTCGACGTCGATGACGGCCAGCGTGGCCAGGGGGCCTCCCCCCTTATAATCTGGACCCGAGCCGGCTCTGGGAACCCTAGGTTCCCCATTCCTCCCTCCAATTTCCACCGCCTCCACCTGGTTTGTCCTCAAGGTCCTCCCCTGTTCCGCCATGGCCGCCGGCCGGTTTCTTCAATTCCCTCGCTGTCCTCTGCAATCCTTGACCGTGCTCTTGCTTTCAACTTCCCCTACGTGTTCTTGATCCGTTCCAGGTCGCAGGAACAAGAAGGAAGGATGGATTCGGCGCGGAGCCATGGATGTCGCCAGGGAACCCGCACCGCCTCGTCATCCTCAAGCTCGTCTTCTTACTCTACAGCAAGGCTGGGGCACTCGACGTGAACCACAAGGTGAGCTCGAGCCTTCCCCTTTGCTCCCAACGAGTACAAAGGAGTTTTCAATTCCTCCGGCCTTGTTGTTTACAAAGGATAAAACGCACGCGATAATAATGATAGTGATAGCAACTGAAATGTAAATACTGAAAGTAAATTGATAGTGTAAACAGTGGTGGACGTATGGACCGGGATCCCATGATGTTCACTAGTGATTTGTCTCTCCCAAAAGACGATAAAATAGCCATGCGAGGTAAACAAATTACAGCTGGGCAATTGACAGGATTATGTGCGCAAACCAATGCTAATTATGCAAAACAGAAAGGAAGAGGCTCAAAAGCACGGGCGGTATGCCAAGACAAGTAGACCAAAATCCATCTGCATCTACCCACTAATCATCCACCTTGAGATATCTATCCAGAACATCTCGCTGATATTAAGTTGCGAATCCCACCCAAAGTGTAAACTCAAAGCAATGGACAACTGCATTAAAGAACTTTGCGTAAAGTAAACAATCCTTGCACCCGCAAGTACAAGCACCGTTGTTTTCCCCCTTGTGGCAACAACACATCCCCTAGACTCATGTTTCTGTCACTCAAGCTCGTCATCGGGGGGCATGAACCCACAATCATACATAACGCTCCCTCTTGGAGTCACTACCTACTAATTTGCCAAAGCAATAAACAGCAATGGAGAACATGCAAGAGTTACTCAAGAACATAAATATAAAAGAAGAGAATCAAATATATAACTCAACCACAATCTGAACATAATCTCATACTCCATCGGATCCCAGCAAACTCAGCATAGCAACAACAGAAAGGTTACATATGTGCCTCGATCATGTAGGGCAGCTCACGAGGTCTAATCCATGAAGAACAAATAGGGGAGGAAAACATCACATAGCTACTGATCATGGACCCATGGTCCAAGGTGGACTACTCACGGTTCATCCGGGAAGCATCCATGGTGGTGGAGAAGCTCCTGGAGGTGATTCCTCCCTCCGGCAGGGTGCCGTGAAGAGGTCTTCTGGTGCTCCCAATCTTGGAAGCGCGGCTGCGGCGGAACATAGGAGAGATCGCGAAAAAGGGTTCCATCCCCGTGGATTTCTCATCATGGGGAATAAATAGGCGAAAGGGGGCAGCCAGAGGTGGGTCAGGGGCTCCAGGCGCCCCCCTTGGCGCGGCCAGGGGCCTGGCCGCGCCCTCTGGCCGCCTGGGCCCCCTGGCTCCCCTCTGGCCCCTCCTGGGCTCTTCGCGAAGCTTCTGGTACGCTGATTTTTCCTATATTTTTCCCGGAATTTTTCTGGTACTTTAAATAAGGGGGAAACCTGAAATAGAAAAACTGTAGAAAACAGGAACTGGCACTGGGGTGCACTGAGTTAATAGGTTAGTCCAAATATGATCAAAAGTGTATGGAAGTTCATCAATATCATAGCAATATCACACAAAAGAGGCATGGAGCAAGCAGAAATTATAGATACGTTTTGGACGTATCAACATCCCCAAGCTTAATTCCTGCTCGTCCTCGAGTAGGTAAATGATAACAACATAATTTCTGTGGTGACATGCTAAAAACCATATAAGAACTTTGTAAGTAAAGCAATCAAAGCATGCAATTCAATTCAAGTCATAACAGGAAAGAGTGTATATCTAGCATTGAAACAAGCAACATAAGAACATAAAGGTGCAAGAGCTCTCGCTGTCCGTGACTCGAATGTCTCCGAATGGTGTTTGCGTGCAAGAAAGGGGATAGGGATATACGAGAAAAAGTATTTTTTATTGTTGAGAACTCAATCTACTAAAGTGTCACACTTGGTCTTCTTTGGAATCTTATCTTGACTCATCCCCAGACCACTAGCCAGGTACAAGTCAAAATGATCCACTCCTTTTCGATATTTTGAACACTCATGCAATGGATGAGTGTAAGCAAGAAAGTTGACAGTTAGTATGGCAAAGAGAGAATAAGGTGGAGGAGGAAGACAAAAAGGTATGAAAGGCTCACGTCAATGAGGACAATCATAGGCAAGAGAAGGCCAAATGATAGATATGATGTGAGGAGTAGGGATTGCCATGCAACGGATGCACATATGAGCTAAGGTAAGCTCTCCAATGGAACTAGTGGGGGTGCATCCAACTTGCTTGCTCAAGAAGACCTAGAGCTCATTTGAGGAGGCTCATCATTGGAATATACAATCCAAGTTCTATAGTGTGAAGGTCCCCACATAGTTATATGCATGAATGATAATCTCTATGGAGTACAAGATACAAGATGGAGTACGAGTGTGGATCTTCTCAAAAAAGAATAGTAGTGTGCCCCCTTCTCTCTTTTTATTTCTTCTTTTTTTTTCTTTTTCTATTTTTCTATTTTTTTGTATTTTTTGGTGGCCTCAATGGCTCTTTCTTTTTAACTCTCATTTGTCCTCTTTGGGATCTTTTAATTTGTCCTCTTTGGGATCTTTTAATTTGTCCTCTTTGGGATCTTTTCCTCACTTTAGGGGCAACACTCTATATATTACTAAAAGTATAGAAGACCTTTCACACTTTATGAAGTACTCGAATCATAAATAAAATGTAAATATCATGATGTATGCAAATGTATGCCTCTGCCAGTGTAGCAGGATATGCAATGATACTAGCGCGTCATGTAGCAATGATTATGGCAAGGCCCAACTAGCATGCGGCTCATCGATCAAGCAAGTAGCATGTATGACATGAAGATCAAGTCATGAAAAGATGGATGTTGCATGGCAATGTATCTCGGAAAGGTAATGGAAATGCCTTGATAGGTAGGTATGGTGTCTGTTTTGAGGAAAGATATGAGGAGGCTTATGATGACAGAGCGTATCGTGCCAAGGGTTTGGATGTACCGGCGAAGGTGGACGCTAACTCTCGGAGTGATAAGAAAGCAATGCACGGCACAGGGAAGGCTAGCAAAATATGGGAAGGTGGAAGTGTCAACTTTCGAATACTCACATTAGTCCGAAGAACTCATGCACTTATTATCGGTAACTCTCAATATAATAAGGAGGTTCACAAAGAGACAAGTACCCCGAGTAGGAGTGTATGGGGGTTTTGTTATCCTTGCGCATCCTCGACTCATGGTACGTGAGTGTACTCTAATATTCGACCCGTCAGAAGAGTAGTGATCCAACTAGTAGCTAAAGTTCTCAACTAATTTGTAGGTTTTTGAAAATAAACACTGATTGCCCAAAATACGACATCTATCACTAATAGGCTAAAGCTCTTGACACCAAAAGTCCAAACATTACTCAAGACAACACCTCAAAACTTTTGCAAGTTACTATTACAAAAAGAATAGCAACCTCAATTACGTACTTCAAGTCAAGACACAAAACTCAGTGCAACAGGCAAACTCTCTAAACAAGATAAACATGAAAACTCAAGAGAGTTCCAGCAACAAACTAAACAAAAGCTCTTTGAAAAGATAAACAAGAAAGCTAAGAGCAAAGCATGACTGCAGCTACGGAAAGAGAAAGAACAAACACAACAAAGATAAGCAGGAAAAGTCCTATGTTGTGTTCTAAATTTTGGAAGTGGAGCGTGTTTCTCTACCACACAAAGAAAGCTGGGCTCTAAATTTTTATGAACATCAAGCAAAGCTAAAGAAAACTAAAAACAAAACCTAAGAGCGAGAGCTCCAAGAATAGCACATAACGCATGAAGTGATAAAAATATAGTGAAACGAGAGACGAACTGATAATTGTCGATGGAGAAGGGGATGCACGGGGCCATCCCCAAGCTTAGACGGTTGAGTCTCCTTGAATATTTCTTGGGGATGCTTGGGGGCATACCCAAGCTTGAATGCTTGACACTTATTAATATTCTTTCATCATCTTCCCTCGCACACTTGAAAACTCCCTTCATACATAACTCATCATAATCTGATTAGCGAGGTTAGTACCCATAATAAAATAATTTTTCCTCTACTGGAAATAAAGATAACCTTGAAGAGCTAATATTTCTCAAGAGTTCCAAGTGGTTTTTGCAAAGAAAAAGCAAGATTAAGGTTTTCAAAACGAAGAAAAGGCAAAATAGGACAGAATCTGTGAAAAATAGACCAGCAGGTAGAAACGAATTTTCCAGGGATACTTCTGCAACTCAAATAAAAAAACTCAGAACATACAAAAGTTTCGTAATTGTATAGAGCATGCTGTGTAAAAAATTCAGCTCAAAAAGATGATCTGGGATTTTTCACTGATTTTTCTAGTCACGAGGACATAATCTGTTTTCTGGACAGCATGTCACAACTTTCACTTCCCTTGTCGTATGAGGCTATAAAAGTCACAAAGCTTGAAAAGTAAAGATACAATGATGTTGCTACATTAGTAACAATCATCAAGACCACTAAAAACATAAGAAAAACAAAAAAGAAATTCTAAATTCGTTGCGGGCTGCCTCCCAAAAGCGCTTCTTTAAAGCCATTAGCTAGGCTTAATGCAAATAGATCAAGTTATATCAATTGAACCCTCATCAAGATCATCAAAAAGCTCTTCAATAATACAACCACTCTTAAGAGGTCTTTCAAATAAAGGCCTAATAAAGATACTTCTAGGAATAAAAGCAAAAGGCGGAAAATCAATTGGAGTCTCATTCATTTTATTGAAGAGTGGTATTTCTTCCAAATTTTTTACAGTTTCAACCCCTTTGGCAATAGATAAATTATTTTTGGAACGAGGAGCCTTTGGAACGTAAACGAACCTAGGTTCATTATTTGCCGGAGTTTCCACCTTTTTGGTTTTGATTGAGGAGAAAGTAGTTCCTAGAGTGTCAACGATTTCCTCAATCTTATCAATCCTAGAAGGGTCCAAGTCATGGGATTTGATGGTCTCCAAGGTTTTAATATTTTTTTATGCATGGAGCTATCTACTCTATTAAAATTCCCTTGAACCTTGTGATCCAACTCACTTATCTTATTAATACTTGGCATCTCTAGCTCCATCTTTTCAAGTTTTTTCATAATATGAGCTAGGGTAATATTCTCTTGAAAACTATCAACAGGGAGATTTCCAACAAGATTTTCCATAACACTAAGAGATTCCCAAACTGGGGCTTCTATGAATTTCCCATTGATAGAAGTATCTAGAATAAACCTATTCCAAGAAGTAATTCCAACATAAAAGTTTCTAAGCAAGATAGTAGTGGTTTGCTTCTTGGTGGCTCTTTTTTGAGAATCATTAATCCTATACCAGGCATCTTTCAGACTTTCACCACCTCTTTGTTTAAAGGTGAGCACTTCTGACTCACCAAAGGAAAAAGGAACAAACATACCGATAACTACTAGCAAGATAACTATTTTTTTGATTTTTGATAAAAGACACTAAAGCAAAAACTGAAAGGTAAACTAACAAGACTAAAAAGCAAAGATAAAAGATAGTGTGCAACTCCCCTATCTTGAAGAGTGGAGTCCCCGGCAACGGCTCCAGAAATCTGCTTGATACACGAGATAGCTTCTCGTCCCTCGTTGGTTACCCCAAGTGGAAGGTGAGATGTAGCGTAACGACAAATTTCCCTTAGCAAATAAGCTAAGGTTGAGTATCGTCCAGGAGGACTCCAACAGATACAAGTAGGTGGTGAAGTGAACAATTGGTGCCGTTGACAATCTAAGGATTGCTAACTTCACCTGGACCTGCACACACAACAAATAGCTTTGCTCCCAACGAGTACAAAGGAGTTGTCAATTCCTCCGGCCTTGTTGTTTACAAAGGATAAAATGCACGGGATAATAATGATAGTGATAGAAACTGAAAAGTAAATACTGAAAGTAAATTGATAGTGTAAACAGTGGTGGAAGTATGGACCGGGATCCCATGATGTTCACTAGTGATGTCTCTCTCCCAAAAGACGATAAAATAGCCATGCGAGGTAAACAAATTACAGCTGGACAATTGACAGGATTATATGCGCAAACCAATGCTAATTATGCAAAAAAGAAAGGAAGAGGCTCAAAAGCACGGGCGGTACGCCAAGACAAGTAGACCGAAATCCATCTGCATCTACCCACTAACCATCCACCTTGAGATATCTATCCAGAACATCTCGCTGGTATTAAGTTGTGAATCCCACCCAAACTGTAAACTCAAAGCAACGGACAACTGCATTAAATAACTTTGCGTAAAGTAAACAATCCTTGCACCCGCAAGTACAAGCACCGTTGTTTTCCCCCTTGTGGCAACAACACATCCCCTAGACTCATGTTTCTGTCACTCAAGCTAGTCATCGGGGGGCATGAACCCACAATCATGCATAACGCTCCCTCTTGGAGTCACTACCTACTACTTGGCCAAAGCAATAAACAGCAACGGAGAACATGCAAGAGTTACTCAAGAACATAAATATAAAAGAAGAGAATCAAATATATAACTCAATCACAATCTGAACATAATCTCATAATCCATCGGATCCCAGCAAACTCAGCATAGCAACAACAGAAAGGTTACATATGTGCCTCGATCATGTAGGATCGCTCACGAGGTCTAATCCATGAAGAACAAATAGGGGAGGAGAACATCACATAGCTACTGATCATGGACCCATGGTCCAAGGTGGACTACTCACGGTTTATCCGGGAAGCATCCATGGTGGTGGAGAAGCTCCCGGAGGTGATTCCTCCCTCCGGCAGGGTGCCGTGAAGAGGTCTTCTGGTGCTTCCTATCTTGGAAACGCGACGACGGCGGAAGAGAGGAGAGATCACGAAAAAGGGTTCCGTTCCCGAGAGTTTCTCGTCACGGGAAATAAATAGGCGAAAGGGGCTCCATGCGCCCCCTTGGAGCGGACAGGGGCCTGGCCGCACCCTCTGGCCCCTCCTGGGCTCTTCGAGAAGCTTCCGGTACGCTGATTTTTCCTATATTTTTCCCGGAATTTTTTTGGTACTTCTAATAAGGGGGAAACCTGAAATAGAAAAACAGCAGAAAACAAGAACTGGCACTGGGGTGCACTGAGTTAATAGGTTAGTACAAATATGATCAAAAGTGTATGGAAGTTCATCAATATCATAGCAATATCACACAAAAGAGGCATGGAGCAAGCAGAAATTATAGATACGTTTTGGACGTATCAATGGCTTGGTCACTGAACTCGCCCGTGTCTGAAGTTTTATAGTTACAGTGGCGCCGCCCTGTTTCTGTCGAGCGTAGAGTCGCCGTCGTGGAGTTAGGGGCCAAATCCAAAGGCTGGCGAGTAGTTGAATGTCACGGCTACGTGCAGCGTGCAGCCCCTGGGTCACCGGAGCTGCGTGTGCGAGCCTAGCCTCGCCGGAAGTTCGCCGTGCCAACGTACTGCGCTTCTGTTAGGGTTCAGAACCGCCGTGCGCCACCAACTTCAAATGAGCCCAGCCTCGTCTCGGCTAGGCCAAGTTTAGTTCCAAGGGCACCCATGTAATCATGGATGTGCCCTCTCCATCTTGTGATGCGTGGTCACGCCAGAGACGCCCCGATGCCGACGTGAGGTCGCCGGAGTTCTACTGCAGCGGGTGCCTGTCGGGTGCTATTCGGGTTCACTTAACCACCAAGAGTTAGCTTATCTTTGCTGCTGCGTGACTCGTTTCAGAAAACGTTTCACAGTGCAGTGGTTAGGGGGGCGAGTGGTGAAGGGCGTGGCGTGGGTTCTAATCCCAGCCGCGCATCCCCCTTTTTGTGTGTTCTTTTTGCAAGTGGCTTGGGCCACCCTGGGCAGGCTGGGCTCAGCACAGACACTGCCACAGCCAAAGCAATGGGCTCTGGCGCCCGAGGCCATCGCAGAGAGGCTGAGACCTCTTTTCTTTTGTTTTTCTTTTGTTTTTCTTTTCAATTTCGATTTGAATTCAAATTCAAATCTGAATTTAAACTTCAAATATTTTCTGCCTCAAACATGCCATCCAATATATGAATTTCAGGTAGAATTGCCCACTGATCACAATGGTGATGTCCTTTTTGCATTTTTCCCCTCTAAAGTATGGAGTGAGGGCAATTTTGCAATAAAGCCCCTCATTTCTTTTGAATTTGCAAAGTGCTTTGCAAATTCAAAGTGTGGCATACCATATATGGTTTTGGGGTAGCAAAATCCAAGGAATTGAATGGTGATGTCCATTTGGTGTTTTTTACAACTCAAATGGACATGGTGTAAACACTTGACCATTTCAATTTTTCCTTGCCCCCTTTTCTTGGCATTCCTTTCAACTTCAGTGCATGTTGATCTTGTTCTTTTGTGCAATCAATGTCCTCTTCCATGTCATCTTGAATTATTGCATCCTTGAACCAGCCCCTAGCCTATTTTCATATGCAAGTGGCTGGGAATCTTATCACCTCTTGAAACCTTCCTTCGTGTCAGTTCCACCGACACTTCTCCGTCTCCAGAATCGTTAGTTTAATTTTATGATGCTTTTACTTTGACAACTTGTTTTGCTGTTCATGCCATGCCATGTTGCCATGTTATTTACACAAAATTTAAGGCTATGACAAAAGCCATAAAAATCTAAGTAATTGCATATGAAGTTGTTGACGTGTCGTCAACACCTCCATTTAAATTTGACTAGATAGGGTCACACCATATCTATTAAACTTGATCATCTCATCCATGCTTGAGCATTGTTGGTCCCGATGTTTACTTGTGTGCTTTCCTTGCCGGTACCTTACGTTAGAACCTGAGACTGCCGAGGAGACTTACGTCGATATTTCCAACACCGAGCCCGAGGACACTGCTACGTCTGCTCCGTCGACCGATTACCCAGGCAAGGGGAAGATCTATACCATTACCTTATAACTTTCTTCCTACCTACCTAGCTGTAGTCTAGAACTTTGTTTTGATCCTATCCACCTTGATTATGCCACAATCAAAACCAAACAACCATGATCCCCACATCCCAGCAAAACATTGTATTGCTAAGTTACCGCTGCTCAGCCATTGCTTAGTATGATTAGGAAAACTTGCTGCTTTATCCTATACTATGGTTGGGATATCATGTTAATAAAGAAGTTGGTTGATATTTATTATTATGATGTTAATTATATTTGATGAAGGATGGGAGACCGGGCCGTTCCCGCCAGGTGTTTTGTTCCATTCGAGTCACCTAGGTCCCGAGTTCCGGGTATTGTGTTTCATGACGAGCGTGCCTAGTCGTGTGTGGGATTCTATGGGGTCCCCTTGTCTTACCTACCTAGCTTCAAACAGTTCTAGTGGTGGCCCGAGATGATTTACTATTTGCAAACGTGTGTGTGCTTGGTTGGTACCCCAGCAGTTTTCGAAACAACCTGGGCCAGCGGAGACATGTTTCTCTTGTTGGTCCACCCCAGGGAGCTAGGGGGTTGTCCACATAGTTTGGGAAACTAACCCGAACTCATCCAGATGGTAGAGGCCGATTCAAGAGTGTGTCCGACTTTTGAGTTGGGCTTCGACTCACCGGGGGCCACCCGGAATTGTGCGTCATTAGTTAGAGGGACTTTGACGTTCCGGAGTTTCAGGCGCTTACCTAGCCAAGTGGAAACCGGGCGTACATGTGAAGCCTATGATGGACAGTTGGTACACCCCTGCAGGGTTAAATCTTTTCGAAAATCCATGTCCGCGGTTATGGACGACTTGAGACCTACTCCTTGTTCATAGAATAACATCAAATTGGATCATAATTAAAAACTTGCCTACCGTGTGTGTGCCTTGCCTGCCTTTCTTCTTCTAGGGGGACCGAGAGAGGATCAAGGTTGTGTTATGTTTGCCGTAACTAGGTGGATAGCAGACTTATGACACGATGTCGCGTGTATTCTTGGACCTTATCTCTACTCTAATAGAACGATAGCCACCATATATGCTAGTGCGGCTGCAACCTTTTCAACTACACTTGTCTTGTCCATAGGTAGATAGTTATACTGTAATGATATACTCTCACCCCTTGTTTCCTTTCTGCTTTTACTGTTTTGCCTGATCGGCCGCTGCAGTTGACTACTATCTCGACCCGAGCACCGGACAATACTTCATGGAGGTGCCCCCGGAGGACGACGATGAGGATGACTTCTCTCAATAGATCCTATAGTTGGGTTCCGATGTTCCGTGGGTGGACTTGTTTATGTGTAGCCCTCTCTAGGGCCATTTGGATTTTGACCGTACTCGGTCGTGTTTGTCTTCCTCTTGTTGCATTATGTATTGTTGGGTCTATGGACATCTGAGATGATGTAATAAATACCAGCGGCGATGTATGCCCTGGACTCTATATTTATGTCTTATTATAAAGTTCACTGTTCTTATATCTGTTGCCAAGAACCCGACAGCGACACGAGTGCGAGTGTCATGCGTCGTTGGCTTTTTATGCGCTACTAACTCGAGTCGGACGCGAAAGCGACTAACTTGAGTTAGCATCGATCGGGGGCCTTACAACTTGGTATCAGAGCAGGACTGACTGTAGGACCCCTTACTGGTCGAAGTTGAGTCTAGAAACTATTTTGTAGTTACTAAGGAAAAATTGGAGAGTAGGAACTCTTTCTTTTTCTTCTTACCCCACCCTCCCACCCCTTTTTCCGTGAGGAAGTGAAACGTTGTTTTCTCTCTGCAACTTATCTCCTTTCAAAACAAATCTAGGTTCTCGTTTACATGATGCTCCGATTCCTCTATAATTTTTTGCTAGCGACGAGAAGGGTTGGCGTACGTTGAGAACACTGATCCGCCACTTGGGGTTGACAGCTCCACCTCGCTTACGGCGTACCTCAGGTGAAACTCCTATACAGGGATGGTTGGCATCCTCCGGATGTGGTTCCTCCCCCTATAGGAGACCACTTCAGCGGGCCGCTCAGGGCAGATGTCTCAATGTTCAATTCTTCAACCACTCGTATATATTGTTGTGTGCTCGCTAGCAGATTATTATATTGGATTCGGATGATCTCAGTTTGGGGATTCAAGTAGCACCTAGCTTTCGACTTTCCGGGTTAACCTTGGTGGATTTTCAGCCTTCGGCTTCCTCATACCTCGTGAGGAAGTTTTGTTGTCAATATTGCTTTATCTTCTCGTTTCGTCAATGTTTCTACCATCTTCTCATAAGTGTTCCTGTATACATGATGCCAAGAGAGAACATGCCGCCGCCGGAGAACCCTCTCCTTGGGGAGGCTGTGAACGCAGTGGCTCAGGGCACAACTGCGATCTTACAGATGCTCCAGAACCAGACTTCACAGAGGAGTAATCGGCCACAGTACACGACTTTGCAGCAGTTCCTTGCTATCAACCCCCCCCCCCAGGTTCTCCGAGGCTCAAGACCCGCTGGAAGCGGATGATTGGATCGTAGAAATCAAGAAGCGCTTCAATGCAAACACCATCAGACCCGTCGACTACGTCACCTTCGCCTCCTTCCAGCTTTAGGGTGCAGCAGCCAGCTGGTACGCTACCTACAAGGCCAACAAGGGCGATGCTGTCATCACGTGGGGACTTCGTCGCAGACTTCAGAGCAGCGCATATTCTGAGTGGCTTGATGGACAGGAAGCGAGAGGAGTTCTTGGCTCTGAGACAGGGTGACAGGTCAGTTCAGGAGTACAACCTGGCCTTCGTCAGGCTCGCCAGGTACGCTCCGGAGGAGGTCTCCACAGAGGCCAAGCGCATTGCCAGATTCCGTGGGGGTCTCAGCACAGAGATCAAGTATGCGCTCACCTAGTGCAACCCCACGCTGTTCTCGCAGTTCGTGGATCAGGCTATCTGCCAGGAGTCAGCCAGAGCAGAATGGGACGCAGACATGAAGCGCCGGAGAGAGCACAGCTCCACAGTGATGGTCCACAAGAAGGCAAATACTTGGGTCACAGAGGCGCCACCGCAGAGGTAGAAGTTCCAGCAGAGGGGGGCAGTTGTCCGCACTTTTTCCCACCCTCCCGTCCCAGTTCAGCAGGGGCCTCGCTCTACACCACCACACGCGAGGCCACCCAGGCCACAACCCTAGCCCAGGTCAGGCGTGATTTGCTACAAGTGTGGCGAGCCGGGGCACACTTCTCCCAAGTGCAACGATCCACGCTTTTCTCGGCTCCCACCGCCTCCACCTCGCTCTACTCCGAGCACTGCGATGGTGAAGGCACAACCACGTGCAGTTCGAGTGAACAACGTGATGCTGACAGATGCACAACAGTCTTCAGAGATCGTTCTTGGTAGGTTGCTTGTTAATTCTGGTCCTGCGACTGTGTTGTTCGATTTCGGACCTTCCCACTCGTTTGTTTCTCAGAGATTCGCTCACGATCAGGTTCTCACCTTGGAGGACTTGCCCAAGTTGCTGCCTATTGTTTCACCCGGTTCCAAGTTCACTTTATCTATCCGTGCTCCATTTGTAAGGATCACTATTCAAGGTTGCCATTTCCTAGCCTCGCTCATCGTTTTGCCTAGTTCTGACATCGATGCCATTTTGGGCATGGATTGGCTTGTGCAACACAAGGCCAATATTGATTGTCCGACCAAATCCGTGAGGTTGACACATGATTCATGCACAGAAGTCTTGTACACTTGTGGCTCAATGGCAGGAGCAGCACAGTTGTACGCCTTGAACGCAGGAGTCGCACCTTTGCTCGAAGAAGTCAAAGTTGTCTGTGAGTTCCGAGACGTCTTTCCAAAAGAGTTGCCAGGAATTCCCCTAGTTCGAGCGATTGAGTTTGTTATTGAGCTAGAGCCTGGTACACAGCCGATTTCTCGGCATCCATACAAGATGTGTTCGGAGGAGTTGATTGAGCTAAAGAAGCAGTTGACAGAGTTGGAGGCAGGCGGTTTTATCCGCGCCAGCACTTCCCCTTGGGGCGCACCAGCTTTGTTTGTCAAGAAGAAGATTGGGACTAGCCGCTTGGTCCAGGACTATCGCGTTATCAACAAGAAAACCATCAAGAACAAATACCCTCTACCCCGCAACAATGATCTGTTCGAGCAGTTGAATGGGGCAAAGGTGTTTTCCAAGCTTGACTTGAGGATGGGGTATCACCAAATCCATGTACGTGAAGAGGACATTCTCAAGACCGCGTTGAACACACGTTATGGGCTGTATGAGTTCACAGTCATGACTTTCGGCTTCTCAAACGCCCCTCCAACATTCATGAGAGCTATGAACTATTTTTTCCAAGAATGGCTTGATGTGTTTGTAATCCTCTACCTCGACGACATTCTTGTCTATTCCAAGTCAGAGGCTGAACATGAGGAACATCTGCGCCTGGTGCTGCAGAAGCTGAGAGAGCACCGGTACTACGCCAAGTTCTCCAAGTGTGAGTTTTGGCTCGACAAGGTCAATTTTCTTGGCCATGTTATTTCCGCTAAGGGAATTGCGGTTGATCCAGAGCGAGTCCGCACTATTCAAGAGTGGGCTCCGCCGAAGAATGTGAAGCAGCTAAGGAGTTTTCTCGGCCTCGCCATCTATTGTAGGAGGTTTGTGAAGAATTTATCCAAAATAGAAAAGCCAATGACTGAATTGTTGTGCAAAGGAAAACGGTACACTTGGTCACCAGCTTGCCAGTCAGCCTTCGAGGAGTTGAAAGATAAGTTGACCACAGCTCCAATTCTCATGCCGCCAGATGAATCACAACCTTTTCAGGTGTTTTGTGATGCCTTATTTCAAGGTTTAGGCGGAGTTTTGATGCAAGGAAGAAATATTGTTGCTTATACCTCACGGCAGTTGAAGACGAGTGAGAGGAATTATCCCACGCACGACTTGGAGCTTGCAGCAGTTGTGCACGCTTTGATCACTTGGCGACACCTCCTCTTAGGGAGGAAGGTGGATGTGTTCACCGACCACAAGAGTCTGAAGTACTTGTTCACTCAGCCAAATCTGAACTTGAGGCAAAGAAGATGGCTTGAAACTATTACTGAGTACACAGTTGATATTCAGTACACGCCTGGGAAGGCGAATGTCATAGCTGATGCGCTGAGCCGCAAGGGAGATTGCAATAATATCCAGGTGCAGAAGATCCACCCTGATTTGTGTGAGTCCTTTCGCAGGCTCAATATCGAGCTAGGTCAAGCAGGCTACCTTGCCAACATTGTGGTAGAGCCCACTATCCATGAGAAGATCCGTGAAGCTCAGTCTGGCAGCTCAATGATACAAAAGATCAAACAGGGAATTTCCGCCTCAGTTCCAAAGTACGGTTGCTTTTCGGCGCATAATGACGACACCGTGTTGTTCGAAGAGCGAGTTGTTGTTCCCAAGGAGGGAGATCTCAGAGAGGTCATCATGAAGGAAGCCCATGATTCCAAGCTGTCTATTCACCCTGGCAGTACAAAGATGTATCAAGATCTCAAGCAAAGCTTTTGGTGGACTCGTATGAAGCGGGATGTTGCCCGTTACGTGTCTCAGTGTGGTGTTGGTAGGACATGCTTCGAGCATGTGTCATCTTCTTTGGAATGAAATGTGAGGAATGCTTGCGTTATGCTGAGTTCTCTTACAACAACACCTATCAGGCAAGTTTGCAGGCAGCACCGTTTGAAGTCTTGTATGGACGGAAGTGCAGGACACCTTTGAACTGGTCCGAGACAGGCGAAAGGCAGTTGTTCGGTCTAGATGTGGTACAAGAGGCAGAGGACAGAGTGAAGATTGTCCGAGAGAACCTAAAGGCAGCACAGTCTAGGAAGAAGGCCTATTATGACAAAAGGCACCATGGTGTAGCTTTCCAAGTTGGTTATTGGGCGTACCTGAAAGTGTCTCCATTGAGGGGAACTCGCCGCTTTGGTATCAAAGGAAAGCTCGCTCAAGATTTGTCGGACCTTTCCGCATCCTTGAGACTAGAGGACCTCTTGCCTTTTGGCTCGAGCTTCCAGAGAGCCTGTCCATGGTGCATGATGTGTTCCATGTGTCCTAGCTAAAGAAGTGCTTCAAGCAGCCAGAGCAGGCCGTTGACTTGGGCGAGATACAGCTGAGTGCGGACCTTTCCTACTCAGAGCGTCCAGTCCGTGTTCTTGAGACGTCCGAGTGCAAGACTCACAACAAGACCGTCAAGTTCATGAAGGTTCAGTTGGCACATCATTCGGAGAAGGAAGCAACGTGGGAGCGTGAAGATCATCTCCGTTTCGAGTATCCAGAGTTATTTCAGGTTTAGAACTCGGGACGAGATCCTATGTTGGTGGGGGAGTGCTGTAACAACCCATTTTCAATAATTGTAAATCATCATGGAATTTCACTTTGTCTAATGACCTTGTAACTTGGCATGATGCTAGTTGATGTAATTCCATGTGATGATTCCAAATGGCATTGGGTTTTGAACTCATTTGAATTGCTTTTGAGTTCAAACAAAGTGGTAAAAGAAGGATGTTGGGTGAATTGTTCCATTTGCATTTGATCTCCCCTAATCCTCAAACTTGGCATAGCCATTTATTTTGCTTGGGCAAGGGTTTTACAATCCTCAACTTATTTTTGCCATCACCAAGAATGTGGGGTGTAGTTCAAAGTGTTTTTGATTTCCAAAAGTGGCCCACATTTTTGTTGTTGCAAAAATGCCCAAACCAATTTTAGAAATTGGCCAATATTGCAAAGGTCAATTTACATATTTTTATGTATTTTTAAACCTTGTAAATATTTCTGAATAACCCTAAACCCTTTTCTGTTTTTTTAAATGGAAAAGGTCAACAGGGGCTGGGTTTCTTCTCCCTTTTCTTCCTATTCTGGCGCAGGCCCAGCCCACCTGGGCCTCTTTTCCCCGCAGCCCAACTAGCCCCAGCCAGCGAAGCAGTACGTTGGAGTAGGCTTGGCCGTGGGATCACGATCGAAGGGGCCACGGTGGCCACCTTTCCACCGTGGCTGAGGTCCCCTCCGACCTCCTCTCTCACAGCCGGCGCGGCATCAACGTCGATGACGGCCAGCGTGGCCAGGGGGCCTCCCCCCTTATAATCGGGACCCGAGCCGGCTCTGGGAACCCTAGGTTCCCCATTCCTCCCTCCAATTTCCGCCGCCTAGTTCGGCCTCGAGGTCCTCCCCTGTTCCGCCATGGCCGCCGGCCGATTTCTTCAATTCCCTCGCCGTCCTCTGCAATCCTTGACCGTGCGATTTCTTGCAACTTCCTCTGCGTGCTCTTGATCCATTCCTAGTCGCAGGAAGCAGAAGGAGGCACGGATTCGGCGCGGAGCCGTGGACGTCGCCGGGGAACCCGCACCGCCTCGTCGTCCCCAAGCTCGTCTTCTTCCTCTACGGAAAGGCTGGGGCACTCGACGTGACCCACAAGGTGATCTCGAGCCTTCCCCTTTGCCCGTAGTACTGCGTAGCTCCGTGCCTGCTTTAGCCGTAGGTTTCCTGCCGCGCAACTCGTCGCTGTCGAGCCACCGTGGCCGCCCTGTCCATGGCGTGCCCAGGGGTGAGCTCGTACGTGCTCCAGGCGTGCTCTGACCACGCGTATGGCCTCAAAGGAGGACCCTTGCGTATGCCTTGGTCACTGAACTCGCCCGTGTCTGAAGTTTTGCAGTTACAGTGGCGCCGCCCTGTTTTCTGTCGAGCGTAGTGTCGCCGTCGTGGAGTTAGGGGCCAGATCTAGAGGTTGGCGAGTAGTTGAATGTCACGGCTACACGCAGCGTGAAGCCGCTGGGTCACCGGATCTGCGTGTGCGAGCCTAGCCTTGCCGGAAGTTCGCCGCGCCAATGTACTGCGCTTCTGTCAGGGTTCAGAACCGCCGTGCGCCACCAACTTCAGATGAGCCTAGCCTCGTCTTGGCTAGGCCACGTTCAGTTCCAAGGGCACCCATGTAATCGTGGATGTTCCCTCTCCATCTCGTGCTGCGTGGTCACGCCGGAGACGCCCTAATGCCGACGTGAGGTCGCCGGGGTTCTACTGCAGCGGGTGCCTGTCGGGTGCTGTTCAGGTTCAGTTAACCACCAAGAGTTAACTTATCTCTGCTGCTGCGTGACTCGTTTCAGAAAACACTTCACAGTGCAGTGGTCAGGGGGGCGAGTGGTGAAGGGCGTGGCGTGGGTTCGAATCCCAGCCGCGCACCCCCTTTTTTGTGTTCTTTTTGCAAGTGGCTTGGGCCACCCTGGGCAGGCTGGGCTCAGCCCAGACGCTGCCACAGCCAAAGCAATGGGCTCTGGCGCCCGAGGCCAGCCCAGAGAGGCTGAGACTTCTTTTCTTTTCTTTTTTCTTTTGGTTTTCTTTTCAATTTTGATTTGAATTCAAATTCAAATCTGAATTTAAACTTCAAATCTTTTCTGCCTCAAACATGCCATCCAATATATGAATTTCGGGTAGAATTGCCCACTGATCACAATGGTGATGTACTTTTTGCTTTTTGCCCCTCTAAATTTTGGAGTGAGGGAAATTTTGCAATAAATCCCCTCATTTCTTTTGAATTTGCAAAGTGCTTTGCAAATTCAAAGTGTGGCATATCATATATGGTTTTGGGGTAGCAAAATCCAAGGAATTGAATGGTGATGTCCATTTTGTGTTTTGTACAACTCAAATGGACATGGTGTAAACATTTGACCATTTCAATTTTTCCTTGCCCCCTTTTCTCTGCATTCCTTTCAACTTCAGTGCATGTTGATCTTGTTCTTTTGTTCAATCAATGTCCTCTTCCATGTCATCTTGAATTCTTGCATCCTTGAACCAGCCCCTAGCCTATTTTCATATGCAAGTGGCTGGGAATCTTATCACCTGTTGAAACCTTCCTTGGTGTCAGTTCCACCGACACTTCTCCGTCTCCGGAATCGTTAGTTTAATTTTACGATGCTTTTACTTTGATAACTTGTTTTGTTGTTCATGCCATGCCGTGTTGCCATGTTATTTACACCAAAATTAAGGCTATGACCAAAGCCATAAAAATATAAGTAATTGCATATGAAGTTGTTGAAGTGTTGTCAACACCTCCATTTAAATTTGACTAGATAGGGTCACACCATGTCTATTAAACTTGATCATCTCATCCATGCTTGAGCATTGTTTGTCCCGATGTTTACTTGTGTGATTTCCTTGCCGGTACCTTACGTTAGCACCTGAGATTGCCGAGGAGACTTACGTGGAGATTTCCGACACCGAGCCCGAGGACCCTGCTACGTCCGCTCCGTCGAACGATTACCCAGGCAAGGGGAAGATCTATACCATTACCTTATAACTTTCTACCTACCTGCCTAGTTGTAGTCTAGAACATTGTTTTGATCCTATCCACCTTGCTTATGCCACAATCAAAACCAAACATCCATGATCCCCACATCCCAGCAAAACATTGTATTGCTAAGTTACCGCTGGTCAGCCATTGCTTAGTATGATTAAGAAAACTTGCTTCTTTACCCTATACTATGGTTGGGATATCATGTTAATAAATAAGTTGGTTGATATTTATTATTATGATGTTAATTATATTTGACGAAGGATGGGAGACCGGGCTGTTCCCGCCAGGTGTTTTGTTCCATTCGAGTCACCTAGGTCCCGAGTTCCAGGTATTTTGTTTCTTGACGAGCATGCCTAATTGTGTGTGGGATTCTATGGGGTCCCATTGTCTTACCTACCTAGCTTCAAACAGTTCTAGTGGTGTCCCGAGCTGATTTACTATTTGCAAATGTGTGTGTGCTTGGTTGGTACCCCAGCAGTTTTCGAAACAACCCGGGCCAGTGGAGACATGGTTTCTCTTGTTGGTCCACCCCAGGGAGCTAGGGGGTTGTCCACATAGTTTGGGCAACTGACCCGACCTCATCCAGACGGTAGAGGCTGATTCGAGAGCGCGACTGGCTTTTGAGTTGGGTGTCGACTCACCGGGGGCCACCCAGAATTGTGCGTCGTTAGTTAGAGGGACTCTGACGTTCCGGAGTTTCAGGCGCTTACCTAGCCAAGTGGAAACCGGGCGTACATGATAAGCCTATGATGGGCAGTAGGTACACCCCTACAGGGTTAAATATTTTCGAAAAGCTGTGTCCGCGGTTATGGACGACTTGAGACCTACTCCTTGTTCATAGAATAACATCAAATTGGATCATAATTAAAAACTTGCCTACCGTGTGTGTGTGCCTTGGCTGCCTTTCTTCGTCCAGGGGGACCGAGAGAGGATCAAGGTTGTGTTATGTTTGCTGTAAGTAGGTGGATAGCAGACTTATGACACGATGTCGCGTGTATTCTTGGACCTTATCTCTACTCTAATAGAACGATAGCCACCATGTATGCTAGTGCGGCTGCAACCTTTTCAACTACACTTGTCTTGTCCGTAGGTAGATAGTTATACTGTAATGATATAATCTCACCCCTTGTTTCCTTTCTGCTTTTACTGTTTTGCTTGATCGGCCGCTGCAGTTGACTACTACCTCGACCCGAGCACCGGATGATACTTCGTGGAGGTGCCCCCGGAGGACGACGATGAGGATGACTTTGCTCAGTAGATCCTATAGTTGTGTTCCGACGTTCCGTGGGTAGACTTGTTTATGTGTAGCCCTCTCTAGAGCCATTTGGATTTTGACCGTACTCGGTTGTGTTTGTCTTCCGCTTGTTGCATGATGTACTGTTGGGTCTATGGACCTCTGAGATGATGTAATAAATACCAGCGGCGATGTATGCCCTGGATTCTATATTTATGTCTTAGTATAAAGTTCATTGTTCTTATATCTGTTGTCGAGAACCTTACAGCGACACGAGTGCGAGTGTCGTGCGTCGGTGGCCTTTTCTGCGCTACTAACTCGAGTCGGACGCGAAAGCGACTAACTTGAGTTAGCACCGCATCGAGGGCCTTACAACCATGCTCCTCCTCGTCGGGCACAACCCCCTCCATGGGGTTATGCAGCTGGTACTGGTCCATGAACTCATCGAACTGGACATCATTGAAGGACCATCCGTTCCTGCAAGTGTGATCAAACAAAAGTGGTGCAGGTAGACGGATCTCACGAGTAATGGTCTTCTCAAACCTCAAACTATAATGAAGGTTACCAAACTGGGAAGTCATGGTAACAAACTTATGCCTCTTCATAGCAGAAAGATCAAGACTTGTGTATGAAAAGGGAACATCATCAGGATGCGGGGTGCAGTTAAGATACTCAAGGATAAGTGTGGCGTAAACACCACCATATAAATCACCCTTGTTACTGTTCATAACAAGGCGCCGAGAAATTAAGGCACCCACATTATAATCATTCTTATCAGAGAGGGCGTTCGCATAGATAGCAAAATCTGGTGCAGAACCATTGCTCGTGTTGTCACGAGCCAACACCCCTCTAGCAATTAAGTACGCGAAATACCTCATGTGGGGAAACAAAATGTTGGAAATCTTTGTACGCCGAATGTCGGTCTCCTCCTGGCTACAAAGGGAGTTGAAGAGGGTCCTCAACTCGTGAGGCTGAGTGTTCATCTTTGCCGTCTGACCAGCGTTCGGCACACCTATTATATCACAAAACTATGCCAAAGACATGGTTATAAGATTATTATAAAGTTTAAACTCGACGGTTCCAGCATCATGGTTATAACGAAAACTGTTAACGAAGCAGGATGTAAGCTTCTTATATTGTACCACACGGCATAATGCTAGCCGTGTCAAACCTGCATTGGCGCAAATACCATAGAATTCCCCCTTAATTCCTGCAGCTGTAAGAAACTTATCGCACGGATACATCATTGCGCATGCTGGACTTGTGTCTTCCAACAACTCCAAGGGCACATGATCTTCATTGTAGCTCACCCTAGCAGCTGAGGGTGAAGCTGCAGCTCTAGTAACTCGATCGGAGCGCTCGGGCTTCTTCTTCCCAAGCCAACCCTTTGCTTTTCCTAGCAAACTCATTTCTGAATTTTTTGACAATTCACAAAAACAAGGTTTTAAACAAAGTGAGTTGAGGCAAACTACTCGACTCACTTACCTATGGAATAAACTTTCATCAAAACTTGGAAAATAAATTTCTACACATGCATGCAAGCTCATCTAAACAGCACCAAGAACTACTAAATACTCACAAATGAAGCCACCAATCAAAAATCTATTTGGAGGGGTGGAGGAGGTATATACCAAGGAGTATTTTCTCAAAATCTCATCTCAAATGGTGGGATGTAGAGAGATATCGAAAATCGCCTCCAAGAATAGCAAGAACTGGAGCAGACTCGTGTTTTTGGAGAGAGAGGAAGGAGGAGGAGGAAGAAATACCTGCAGGTGGGGCCTGTGGGCCCCAGGTGCCTTGTGGGCGCGGCCAGGGGGCTGGTCGCGCCAGTTGGCCACTTGGGCCACTGGTGCCCCCCCTGGTCAGCACCAGGTGCCACTGCTTCATTCCCGACATGGAAATTTTTATTCTAAATTTTCTGGAATTTTTGTGAGAACTTCACTGTTGAAAATTTTCCGGAGTTCAGAAAGCTGCGAAACTTTCTGAAAACTTGAAGCAGTGATTAGAATTGCGAAGCTTGAAAACATATAAACTTGGTACAACAAGGAGAATGAAAGCTAAAGCAAATGAAAACATAACAAGCTCCACTTTTTGCCACATAAAACATGCTAGCTAGCAAGGTTGATCCAGTCTTACCAACGAACCAGTGATATATAGAACAAAAAGTCTCACCTCTTATGAAGTGATCATTGCACCTTTACTTTAATGGACATTGTTGATGGCGAAGAACTTAATAGGTTTTGTTGGGTTGCCTCCCCCGTTAACTGCACCAATAAACGATTCTTGATAACCCACAAGTCTAGGGGATCAATTGTAGCTTTTCGATAAATAAGGATGTGGATCCCACGAGGAGCAGAAGGTGTTGATAAGTGACACTGGATAAGGAAAGGCTGCACACACTCAAAGGTAAATATTTAGGGGTTTTTGGTTTAAGAAACAGAAAAGTAAAAGACAAGCAAAGTAAACAGGGTAACTGAGGAGTAACAAGTGGCCCAATCCTTTCACAAGGATAAGCATAGGAACTAAACTTATAAAAGCTAAAGCGTTCTTGAGAACACACGGGAGAGATAGCCAAGTTACTTTCACCATACTCCGCCAAGTAATATGTATTGTGTTGATAAGTGTTGGTGGGTGGATCAATGCTATTACACCTTCTAGACTAAGATAAGTGTACTCTTATCATTACACACCTTGCAAGCATCCGCAAAAACAAGGTAGTAATTAAGGCATAAGCCTAACCACAACATTACGATCAAGGATCCATAACTCCCTTATGCAAAAGTGTGCAAACTGGGGTTCAGGTTTCTGTCACTCCGGCAACCCACCATAAGCATCCTTTGTGCACAATGTATTCCTATAGGCCCATTAAAGGTGAAGTGTTAAGTGTTCGACTCACATAACACCACTAGAGAAATAACAACTCAACTTAAGTATCAAACAACACATAATACTTAAACATCATATGCCTACTAACAACTAGACTTCTCCCATGTTCTCAAGAACTAAAGTAACTACTCACGAGACAAAAAAGAGATCATGATCAGAGGTGATATATGGGTGGCAAACAATCTGGACACAATGACATTTCTCCAACAAAACTCAATAGCATTCACCACAAAGTAGTAATCAACACCAACAGAGTAGAGAGGATAGATAGTACGGATTACAACACAAGTTGCATTTGTGAGATGAGATGGGATGGCGATGGAGATGGTGCTGATGTTGGGGATGATGTTGATGATGATCTCGATGATGCCCGTGACAATGATGATGATGGCGACGATCTCCCCTTCCGGGAGGTGATCTCCCCGGCGGAATCTTCCCGCCGGAGATGGCTTTTCTCCTCTGTAGGTTTCCTCCCCGTGGCGCGGCGAAACACGGAAACTCTTCTATTTTTAGGGTTTTCACCCCAGGGGGGTCTTATAGGAGAGAGGGGGCACCGAGGGGGGCCACCAGGCATCCAGGAGGGTGCCTGGCGCGGCCAGGAGGGGGCCCACGCCAGACACCCTTCTGGCTGCCTGGTGCGTCCCCTCACCTCCATCCTCGGTGATCCCCAGTCAATATTCGTAAAAACGATCCCCGTAAATTTTCATCGCATTTGGACTTGATCTGATTCAGCAACTTGGTGTCCAATTTTCACCGCTGAATCCTGGTTCTGCTGCTTCGGCATCGGAAAGTTGTAAACTGTGTAAAACAAGGCAAAACAACATAAGAACAATACTTTAAAGTGGAATATATCAATGAATAGGATGAAATTACAATATAAAATTGTGATGCATTTTGGACGTATCAACTCCCCCAAGCTTAGACCTCGCTTGTCCCCAAGCGATTGCTGAGCTCGGTAAACCTGTCCACAAGTTTAGAGAGTGAAGCGTCGATAAAAGAATACGGACAAGAAGCATCAAGATTTCTCACAAAACTGAAGCATCCTCAACAACAACCTCAACTCATAAGGTCCTTATGAGAAAGTAGTAACAATTATAACAAAGTAGGACCTAGAAAACTCATCAAATCATAGCAAACATAGCCTTGGTCAAGGAACAATTAATGACTTTTACTTTTGTTCTTTCACTTATAAAGGAACTGCTGAAGCTTTGGAAAGAACATGTTATTAGTCAAGAAGTGCACAAGTTAACACAAAGGAGGATGTTTTCTCAGCATAAGCTTTTGTAAACAACTCGCTTATCAAAAGGTAATGTCAACAAAGATGTAACATGCTAACTTTCAATGCAACTTTGTATGCAAGAATCTTTATTAACATCAAGTGTCTGTTCTTCTCAAGAAGGAAGGAAGTAGGAAGGACTGACTCAGCACAAAATAAAAGATAAACCCCGTGCAAAAGGGTAAGCAGGGAAAACTCATGTGCCATCTCTAGATCAAACAGAATAATAGACAGACTTTTGGGAGGTGCATGATCCGTCAACGACTGCTGATAGATAACTCACTCACTTCATGATTTGGACAAGTTTCGAGGAACGGCTCCCATGTGGGGACGATCACATCCCCTTAAATTCCTTTGTTTATCACTCATAAATGGGCGAAGGAACTTTTGTGTTAGTATTTATCTTTTACGAGCTGGCACTCATGCCAGTCCCTTCTCGTATTAGGGGTTTGCAGATTAGACATGCAATCCCAAGATAAAACTTGTCCAAATTAAGAAGACCATGGGTTACCCACCACTTCCTCATGAGCTGAATCAGTGGCACAAAACAGAAGATTTTGAGCATCTAGAGATAGCACACAAATTATATACTTTAGGAGTGGTAGTGGAATACCACAAATAGGAAGGTATGGTGGACTCAAGTGGAAGATGTTGGTTTCAGGGTATGGAAGTACAAGCAGAATTCCGCTTAGTACAGAGTTTTGGCTAGCAAGGTTTTGAGAGACAAGACAATTGATGACAACTTAGATGCAAGCAATACAAAGCATAAACATTAAAACTAGCATGAAACATCAAGTTGTCTTCCTTGTCAACATAACACTTCAAGCATAATAACACAAAGGTTTTGGCTATGTCGCTACTTTGAGAAATCATGCTTGTTGTTATGACCAAAGCTATACTTGCCAAGATTTAAATAAAGTTTTCGAAGTCATACCTGATATAAGGTCAATACTCCCCATAAGAATCAGCTCATAATGTCGATTGCGTGAAGAGAATACCGAGTGCAACGAAGAAACCAATAGACTTCTCATTAATATTCCTTCATAGACGACCTCACACTCAAGGATATAAAGCTCTCCACAAAAGGAGTGATGGACCTCAAAGCAACACCTATTTCATAAAGTAACTTCCCTAGACATGATATGACTCTACTTGACTCCTAAAGAAAAAGATAAAAGATAAAGATACCGGGAACTCCCCCAAGCTTGGAACAAGCTGAGGGGATGCCATTACCCGAGGAGATTTACTCCTCGTTCTTGGTCTTCTTAGTCAGGTACTCCTTGGCGAAGCGCTTCCATGGAAGTTGTTCTCTAGTCTCGAAGGACATTCCCGTCTCCAAGATCCTACACTCAGCACCTAAACCCATGCGCAGAAACTTTAGTTCATACTCACAGTTCTGGTTTTGCAGATCATAGATCTGTGCTTGGAGTTCATAAACTTTTTCTTCTAATGCGGCCAAACTTGACCACATCTCCTTCTTGTGGGAAGCCTCGATCTCATTCATGATGTCGAAGTTAGCTTCAACACCACACTCCACCATATTCTTGAACTTGAAGACCACATGTTCCATCTCCTTCAGCCGCTCCTCGGTGCTCCCTTCCTTGACAGGTCCCTTTAGATCTTCCTTGTGGAGAACACCGTCCTCCACACGAAGGACCTGGGGGTGATTCCTCACCTCAGCGAGGTAAGTGTTGATGAATTTGACGACGAACTTGTCCTTGGGGGAACTTGGGGAAGCCATGGCACCTAGATCTGCTGAAAGTTTTCCTGGCAGAAACAGACCGAGAAAGAAAACACGCGAAATCGAGAGATACGGTGCCAGAACGATCCGGGCAAATATATAGCAAAAATTTCCGCAACAGAAGGAAGGTTTCAAGCCTAGGTGGAGTCGGAGTCCAGGGCACCTAGGAGGGTGCCTGGCACGGCCAGGAGGGGGGGGGGGCGCGCCAGGAGGCCTCCTTGGCCCCCTGGAGTTCCTCTCCGGCTCCACTCGGGCTTGGAATTTTCCTAATTTTGCAAAAACTTTGAAAAGTAAACTTTTATTGACGTTCGCGATGTTTCCTTACCGTAATACATACCTTTTCTTATTCTGCTCCTGCCGGAGTCTGAAACTGGGCTGCAACATGTTCTTCATGAGTTATTGTATATATCATGTTTACATCCACATTGATAGGATCACCTGCCATGTAATGTTTGAGTCTTTGTCCATTCACAACTTGAGGTTTGGTGCCTTCGAAATTGTTGATCTTGATTGCACCAGACCGATATACTAAAGGTCCTTCCCATCTGGAAAGTAGTTTACCTGGAGAAAACCTGAAACGAGATCTAAACAACAAAACTTTATCACCAACATTAAATTCACGTTTCAGAATTCTTTTATCGTGCCACTTCTTTACCTTTTCCTTGAACATTTTAGCGCTCTCGTAACCTTCACTCCTCCACTCATCTAGAGAAGTCAAGTTCATGAGACGCTTTTCACCAGCTAACTTTGGGTCAGCATTTAGCTCTTTGACAACCCAAAAAGCCTTGTGCTCTAACTCTAATGGTAAATGACAAGCCTTGCCATAAACCATTTTATACGGAGACATCCCCATGGGGTTTTTGTAAGAAGTTCTATACGCCCACAAAGCATCTCCTAACTTCTTTGACCAGTCCTTTCTAGAACTTTTTACTGTCTTTTGTAAGATCAACTTGATCTCCCTATTGGTGAGCTAAACTTGCCCACTAGTTTGAGGGTGGTACGGTGATGCAATCCTATGATTAACATCGTACTTGGCTAGAGCTTTCCTAAAAGCTCCATGCGTGAAGTGTGACCCTCCATCTGTCATGAGGTACCTTGGTCAAAGGACGTGGATGTCGCCTAGAGGGGGGGGGGTGAATAGGCGCTTAAAATAATTACGGTTTAGGCTTGAACAAATGCGGAATAAAACTTAACATTTAATTTGCCAAGCAAGAAACCTAAATAAGCTAGGCTCAACTATGTGCACCAACAACTTATACTAAGAAAGATAAACAACTATGTGACAACAAGATATATAACAAGAGCACTAAGGCTATCACACAGTAGGTGCACAAGTAAATAGGTTGACTAGATGAACAACCTATGGGACAAGAAATACACAATAATATGAGCAAGCACAAGATAAACAATGTAATAAGCTTGCTCAAAGTAAGGGTAGAGATAACCGCAAGTGGAGCCGATGGAGACAAGGATTTGTTACCGAAGTTCCTTCTCTTGCGAGAAGTACGTCTCCGTTTGGAGAGGGTGAGGAGCACAATGCTCACACGAAGCCAATGAGGGCCACCCTATTTCTCCTCACGCTCTTACCAATGCAAGATGCCGTGATTCCACTATTAGGACACTTGAGGGCGGTCACCGAACCCGTACAAATGGCAACCCTTGGGGGCGGTCACCGAACCCGTACAAATGCTCGGGGCAATCTCCACAACCGAATTGGATGCTCCCGTAGCGTCTCGAAGCTTTCCACCACAATGATTGAGCTCTGCAACAACAAGCCTCTAGGTGCCAACGCACCCACGAGGTACAAGCTCTAGAGTGCCAAAGCACTCAAGAGTAGCTATCTTCTCAACTTCACTCACTACAAAGAATCATCGGAGAGAGCTCAAACCGATGCACCAAATGCAATGGCAAGAGCACACGAAGTGCTCAAATCCCCAATGCTCAAATCCCACCAAAGCAACAAAAGCTATGGAGGAATATGAGAGGAAGAACAAGGAGAACACCAAGAACTCCAAGATCTAGATCCACAAGGTTCCCCTCACTTACAGGAGAGATGGCTTGGTGGAGAATGTGGATCTAGACCTCCTCTCTCTTTTCCCTAAAAAAGGAGCAAGAATCATAGGAGGGGAAGAGAGTAAGCAAGCTCAAAGAGGTCAACAATTGGGGGAAGAACTTGCACAAAACCGATGCAGACAAAGGAGGAAGAAGACCCCCTTTTATAGTCTCCCACGAATCCAGCCGTTGGAACCCGTTGGTAGTCCACCAACCACGGTACTACCGCTCGGAGAGCGGTACTACCGTGGTGCGGTACTACCGCACCGAGAGCGGTACTACCGTGGTGCGGTACTACCACACCGAGAGCGGTACTACCGAAGCCCAGTGTCGTGCCCACTACCGCAAAGTCCAGTGGACTTACGGTAGTGAGTGCGGTACTTGCCCGCGGTACTACCGTGGCACGGTACTACCGCACTGGGAGGGGTACTACCGCTCCACGGTACTACCGGGGGCCAGTATCGTGCACACTACCGCAAAGTCCAGTGGACTTACGGTAGTGAGTGCGGTAGTCGCCCACGGTACTACTGTGGCGCGGTACTATCGCTCCAAGAGCGGTACTACCGCCCTGGCAGAACCAGGGCGCCCATGCCACACAACCAATGAACTCCAAATGAAACAGGCAAACTCTGAACTGCCAAAATTTCTGCAAATGAACTCCGATTGAGGCAAACTCAAGCTTGATGGAAATATTTATAAGTGGCAAGGGAGAAATGCCAAACCAATAGAGGTGTGAAACCTCTAACCGAGAAGAACCGTCAAATCTCCCACATCGAAAAACATAAGAGAGGACGCATATGAAATCCGTTTTCGATGAACAAGAGCTTGTCATGAAGAAGACCACAAGCTCCAAAACCCACAAAGAGTAAAGCCAAACAAGAACCAATAAAGATGATGCCAAGGATGCAAAAGGTTTGAGCTCTCCACGAACGACTCGGCCTAGCCTATAACACGGTCTCCTAAATACTACCAAGAGACCGGTAAACTAGACACCTATCTCGTCAAACCTTTGTCTTACGCATAATCTACTTGAGCTTGATGATGACGATCATGCCCGCCTAAAGTTGGAACATCTTCCTTGATTCCGCCGGCTCGATGAAGACTTGTAGATAGCTCCCCCATACTCCATTATGGGTGAGCCTCTTTTAGGCACATCTTCACACGACCATTATCACCAAATGGTCGGCAAGCTCCAAGCATACGATATCTTCGTGATGCTCCTCTTGACCTTGCACACATCACCTTAACCAATCTTTGGATAGCTCCATGAAGAACACCTTGGTCAACACGAAATCTTCATCCTACAATCTTGAAGCCACCATATGATCTTCAAGCATTGCCTATGGACAAACCTTAAAGTATAACTCAAGGAAACCATTAGTCCATAAAGATTGTCATCAATTACCAAAACCAAAAATAAGGGCGCATGCCCTTTCACTTGGTACTCCAAAATTAGGAAAAATTACATCCTTGAGCATTTTCAAAGATGTCTTGTGATCAGCACTCTCAGTGAGGATTTCTTCAACCCACTTGGTTACACAATCAATAACAACTAAGATGTGTGTGTACTTGTGTGAAGGAGGAAAATGACCCATAAAATCAAAACCCCAGCAATCGAAAGGTTCGATCACTAGTGAGTAATTCATAGGCATCTCATTTCTCCTGCTAATGTTACCAACTCTCTGACACTTACCACAAGATAGAACATACCTTCGGGCATCCTTAAAAAGAGTAGGCCAATAAAAACCTGATTGTAAAACTTTATGTGCGGTCGTTTCACCGGCATGATGTCCTCCATAGGGACTATCGTGACATTGTAGAAGAACGTCCTGCTGCTCGTGCTCCGGTATACATCTTCTCACGATCCCATCTGGACCCTCTTTGAAAAGATGTGGATCATTCCAAAAGTAGTGCCTCAAATCCGTGAAGGATTTCTTCCTCTGCTGAAATGTAAAACCTGGAGGCAAAAACTGTCGTTGACTGGAATAGGATCGTGCGGGATATCTTCCATCCTTGAAAGATTATCCGCCACCGGATTTTCTTCTCCTTTTCTATCGATAATCTGCAAATCAAATTCTTGAAGGAGTACTCATCTAATGAGTCTTGGTTTGGCGTCCTTTTTCTGCATAAGATACTTAATGGCAGCATGGTCAGTATGAATAATAACTTTAGAATCAACAATATACTGTCTAAACTTATCACAAGCAAACACCACTGCCAAGAATTCCTTCTCGGTAGTAGCATAATTCTTTTGAGCACTATCAAGTGTCTTGCTGGCATAGTGGATGTCATTCAGCTTCTTGTCAACCCTTTGTCCTAAAACAGCTCCAACAACAAATCACTAGCATCACACATAATTTCAAAGGGCAAATTCCAGTCAGGTGGTTGTACTATAGGAGCGGTTATCAAGGCTTTATTAAGAACTTCAAAAGCTTCCTTACAATCTTCATCAAATATAAAAGGAGAATCCTTCTGGAGAAGATTTGTAAGGGGTCTCGAGGTCTTAGAAAAGTCCTTGATAAATCTTCTATAGAAACCAGCATGACCTAGAAAACTACGAATACCTTTGATGTCCCTTGGATAGGGCATCCTTTCAATAGCTTCAATATTTGCCTTGTCCACTTCAATTCCTCTTTCGGAAATCTTGTGTCCAAGAACTATCCCTTCGTTAACCATGAAATGGTACTTCTCCCAATTGAGCACCAAATTAGTTTCTTCACATCTCTGCAAAACTTTATTAAGATTGTGGAGACAGTGGTCAAAGGAGTTTCCATAGAAGGAAAAATCGTCCATGAAAACTTCTACAATCTCCTCACAGAAACCATGAAATATTGCAGACATACACCTCTGAAAAGTAGCAGGTGCATTACATAAACCAAAAGGCATACGCCTATAATCATAAGTACCATAAGGACACGTAAAGGTGGTCTTCTCTTGATCCGCGGTGTTAACATGAATCTGGGAGAAGCCAGAATACCCATCAAGATAGCAGAAGTGGGTGTTTTTAGACAGCCGCTCGAGCATCTGATCAATAAAGGGCAGAGGATAGTGGTCCTTCCTGGTGGCCTTGTTCAACTTCCCGAAATCAATACACATTCTATATCCAATAATAGTCCTCTGAGGTATTAGTTCATTTTTATCATTAGGAACAACAGTTATACCTCATTTCTTAGGAACACAATGAACAGGACTTACCCACTTACTATCAGCTATAGGATAGATGATACCTGCGGCTAGATGATACACATTCTACGTCCTTCATCTTTGGGTTCAACCGTCATTGATGATCAACAACTGGTTTAGCATCGGGCTCGAGATTGATAGTATGTTGGGAAATGGATGGACTAATACCCTTGAGATCATCAAGAGTATAGCCAATAGCACCTCGGTGTCTGCGGAGTGTCTCCAATAATCGCTCTTCTTCATACCCTGAAAAGTTAGAATTGATAATAACATGATATACTTTCTTTTCATCTAAATAAGCATACTTGAGTGTATCGGGTAGTGGTTTTAGATCAAACACCGGGTCTTATTTTGGTTGCGATAGGATTCCTAAAGGTTCAACCGGGAGGTTGTGCTTTAGGATAGGAGTTTGTCTTAAAAATATGTCTTCTAGTTCATCCCTCTCCTGCATATGTATGTCATTCTCGTGGTCTTCCATAAATTGCTGCAAAGTATCATTAGGAGGAATAGCAATAGAAGCAATTTCTTCAATAATTTTGTCATTACTTGACAAGTCAGTACCACGAGGCTGCTTAGAAAACTTAGAAAAATTAAATTCATAGGGCTCACCGTTGAATTCAACAGAAACTTTACCTTTCTTGCAATCTATTATAGCTCCACAAGTGCTGAGGAAGGGCCTACCAAAGATAATAGGGCAAAAACTATCTTGGACTGAACCTAGTACAAGAAAGTCAGTAGGATATTTTACCTTCCCGCAGAGTACTTCAACATCTCTCACAATCCCAACTAGAGAGATTGTTTGTCTATTTGCAAGATGAATCGTGATATCAATGTCCTCGATCTCACACGGTTGAATCTCGTGCATGATCTCTTGATAAAGTGTGAAGGGAATAGCGCTGACGCTAGACCCCAAATCACATAGCCCATAGTAATTATGATCTCCTGTTTTGACAAATACAACTGGTGTACCTGAAATTGGGCCTTTGTTCTTGGCTGTGACAATGTTAGTGGAAACAACACAAAAAATAATAGTGGATTCTTTAATATCACTGGTTACCAGATCCTTGACCATTGCAACTTGAGGCTTGACCTTGATCATGTCCTCAGGTTCGTCAGTGGTCCTTCCATTTTTGTTTAGAATACATGTAACAAAAGAGTGCTCCTTTATCCTTGAGGGATAAGTAGGTTGTTCATACACAACTGCAGGTAAAACAGGATCAGTAACATTAATCTCAATAGGTGACTCCTTGAAAGGTTTATGATGTTGACTCTCCTTCTTCTTAGAAGAATCAATATGAGAAGCAAAGTCCTTGAAAAAGTCAACCATTAGCTGGGAATCAAGGCAATGTTAGAGAAAAAGGTATTAAAGTAATCAGTCTTCACATAACTCTCAATGTAATCATGCTCATAGTTTATAGCGGGTTCAATACCTTTATCAATTTCCCAGTCTTCAGTGTTCTTCTGGATCCTTTCTATAAGATCCCATTTTTCTTCCATACTTCTGGTCTGGAATACCCCGCTAGAGGAGGCATCCAACATCTCCCTGTCCTGACGAGAAAGCCTGGCATAAAAATTTGTAAGTATAATTTCCTTGGGGAGCTCATGGTTTGGGCATTTGAGCATCAGGGACTTCAGTCTCCCCCAAGCTTGAGCGGTGCTCTCTCCGTCGCAAGACCAAAATTTGTAGATGTAGTTCCTGTCTTGGTGAATTTCACGAAGAGGATAAAACTTTGCATAAACGAGAGACATAAGCTCCGGCCATTCAAGCAGATTAGAGTTATCGAGTAGCTTATACCAATCTGAAGCTTTATCTTTGAGTGATATGGAGAATAGTTTCTTCAGGATGAACTCCATCGTTACACCTGCAAGCTTAAATAAAGAAAATAATTGTGATAAATATAGCAGGTGTTCTCCCGGATGTCCTTCTCCTGTATAACGATTAGACAAGACATGATCAATAATACCAGGTGGTATTTTATAGGGCACAATTTCAGTAGGGGTAGGAGTGACCACCACAGTCATGGGGCGGCTCCTTACCAGCAACGAACCAACAGTAGGTTTAGTTGGGTACCAGGTGGTATTTTATAGGGCACAATTTCAGTAGGGGTAGGAGTGACCACCACAGTCATGGCGCTACACTCCCCAGCAACGGCGCCAGAAAAGCTCGTTGATGGCGGAGAAGTTAATAGGTTTAGTTGGGTTGCCTCCCCCGTTAACCGCGCCAATAAACGATTCTTGATAACCTACAAGTCTAGGGGATCAATTGTAGCTTTTCGATAAATAAGGATGTCGATCCCACGAGGAGTAGAAGGTGTTGATAAGTGACACTAGATAAAGAAAGGCTGCACACACTCAAAGGTAAATATTTAGGGGTTTTTGGTTTAAGCAACAGAAAAGTAAAAGACAAGAAAAGTAAACAGGGTAACTGAGGAGTAACAAGTGGCCCAATCCTTTCACAAGGATAAGCCTAGGAACTAAACTTAAAAAAGATAAAGCGTTCTCGAGAACACACGGGAGAGATAGCCAAGTTACTTTCACCATACTCCGCCAAGTACTATGTATTGTGTTGATAAGTGTTGGTGGGTGGATCAATGCTAGTACACCTTCTAGACTAAGATAAGTGTACTCTTATGATTACACACCTTGCAAGCATCCGCAAATACAAGGTAGTAATTAAGGCATAAGCCTAACCACAGCATTACGATCAAGGATCCATAACTCCCTTTTGCAAAAGTGTGCAAACAGGGGTTCAGGTTTCTGTCACTCCGGCAACCCACCATAAGCATCCTTTGTGCACAATGCATTCCTCTAGGCCCATTAAAGGTGAAGTGTTAAGTGTTCGACTCACATAACACCACTAGAGAAATAACAACTCAACTTAAGTATCAAACAACACATAATACTTAAACATCATATGACTACTAACAACTAGACTTCTCCCATGTTCTCAAGAACTAAAGTAACTACTCATGAGACATAAAAGAGATCATGATCAGAGGTGATAGATGGGTGGCTGTCGGGACCCGGGGTTAACGTATGTAATTCCAGTCACGATGCAATCACATGGAGAGCCGAGAGCTGTACCCACTTGTCTAAGCAGACAAGGCCAAGCACAGAACACTCTCGGAAAGCATCAAACGTGAGGGGCATCCCAACCAGGCCGGATAATCAACTGAGATGGGTCCTCAACGTCCGCTCACAAGTCTAAATGCTTATGGGTGGTGAATCCCATACTCATAGACAAGTCGCCTCAACCATGTTATCGATTGAATCCTAACTCTTATATAGACTTACTCCAGCCCGATCACTTAGTCGGGGTCTAGGGCGGGCTCGATCATACCACAAAGTGTGCACGTGACAGAGTCACGAGCAATCGCATCGCGATGCCCCAAGCTGCGCACATCTAAGGGCCACTTGGTGTATGAAAGACCGCTAGCCAGATCACAACAAAGATCTCGAAAACCCATACTAAGACATGCATGTTATAAACATACACGCAGCACAGATGCCTAGTATGAACAGCAGGTATCATCACATGACTCTACAAAGTGTATCTTTATTGACTTACACATAGAGCATACAAAGATCACATGTCTGTGATCAACATTACATCATACAACGGAAGCAAATTAGGTCTGAGTACAGACAAGTTTAACAAATGGCTTAGAGAAGCCTTGTAAACATACATGCCCTTCCACGAGGGACCAGACTGCAGTCTGGAACTATGCTACCAAGGTCAACGTCAAGCTTCACGAAGGCGACTCCAACGGGGTCCGGGTTCTCATCTAAAACATAGAATAAGAAAACGTGAGTACAAAGTCGTACTCAGCAAGACTTACATCAGATCTATACTACTCATGGTCAAGTTTCAAGGTAAAGGAGGTGGGGTTCATCATGCAGAAGTGCCAGCTTTGACTTCGCTAGTCCTGTACTACGAGTACCAGACCTGAGGTAAGAAGCGTACACGAGTCCACTACCAAGTCTCCAACCAATACACCACTATGGTTACTTCCTCGACATCCCCACGATAAAGCACGCCTTAGCACTCACGCTTATCTTGCGAGTTTTATAAGTATCCATTCAAATTGTCTATGATCAAGTAGAGGTCTCCAAGTAGTCCATAACCGCGGACATGACTGTTCGAATAGTTCATTAACCCTGCAGGGGTGTACATCTTCACACGCGTGTCATCACTTATCGCCTCGTTCTTGTCACCCTTCAAACGGGTGTCGGGCGTGGATGAAACCAAGGCACTACCGTCAAATCACCTTCTCTAATCCAGGAGTCGACTACCTGAGTTTTTCACCGTTCGAGAGTCCGGCCGGTTCCACGAAACGGACTCAGATAATGCAAGGGACCGAGACGCCACCTTTGACAGATGGTTTCGCTGCCTCACAGGTCCACCCACATATCTATAGTTAGGTCAAATGGAAAGCCCGAATCTAGTGTGACTCCTGGACTGGATCGGGTACGTAAAGAGGCCAAACGGGGCTCCCATAAACCCTACATGTGTTCATACTCTTTGTCTTGGATCACAAAACAAGAACTCGGGGCCTAGGGCAGTGTTCAAAGAGACAACCCACTGTGTACTCCTACACAGCCTCTCATCGTTCACCTTTGTTTAGGGTGGATTCACCAACGCGTTATCATCAGCACCACTGTGTTCATTCCATCCCGACTCACAATCATAAACATCCTCATTGTATCACTAAGCAGCAATAAGCAGTAACAGTTGCAGGGGCCACAAGCTCATCATTCAACTCCTAAATCTGCTAGGATTGTGGTTTGCTTAATACAGTGACAAAATGATAGGTCATGCATCGGAATGGGTTCAGCTATGCGAAAGAACGTGTCTCGGTGATCTCCTAAACATGCATAAGCGAGACAGAGAGGGAAGTAGGATTTTATAGACATGATCAATGGGGTTTTCTTGCCTTGCTGACGAAACACGGGCCTTAACGGTGGTCTTCTTCTTCAGGGGTGATCACCGTCTCGGAACGTCTGTCATCGGAGGCAATCATCAACAAGGGGGGACAACTTCGAAAGTAATTGCACAAGCACATGTTTATTTTGTCACATGATGTATATGGTTCTGGTTTGTGACAAATTCAATTTAATTGAAGTGTATTGCAATTGATTTGCAACTTCAAACTCCAAATTCAAATTCAAATTAAGTCATATACACATTTGCTTCTGTTCCCCCATTTTAAAATGGTCAAACATGAAAACAAATTGCATATTCTTAATCCTTGCATTTTTCTGATAATTTTTCATCTATTATATGTTTAATTTGGAGTTAATATGAATATTCTATGAATTTCCAAAGTTTAATTGATTTTCTGGATTTTTCTCTGTTTTCTTTAATTCTTTTATTTTCTGGAAAAAATGTTTATTGCATCAGCATGATGCAATGCTGATGTCACAGGGGGGCTGACATGTGGGGCCAGGAGGTCAGTGGCAGTGGGAGTTAACACCGTTTTAATTAGAGCTAATAGAGGGATTAAGGGTTGGGGGCCCCACCTGTCATAGGCTTAGGGGTGGATTAGGGGGTGGTTTAGGCCTAAACGGTCGACCACGTCAGCTCATGCCGGCGGCTAGCCGCCGGCGACGAAACCACACGGCGGCGCCCACTGCGGACGGCGGTTCCGTGCAGCAAAACGAGCACCGCGACCACCAAACGAAAGCCCGTGGACGCGCGCTCCTTCCTGGGCATCGCGGCGTCACCGGGGAGCACTGGAAACTCGCCGTTGTCGAGCTCGCGCGGCGGCCGGAGTACTGACGCAGGCGGCGCAGCGCTACAGGCACGGGGAGGAGCTGGGTTTAGGGGGGAAACGCTCATGAGCTCACCCTGAAGCGATTGGAGGGGTCGGCGAGGCTGAGGAGGGGCTGGAGGCGCCGGAATTGTCAACGGCGAGCGACGGACTTGCCGGGGAATACGCGGGCGTCGTCTCTAGAGGGCTTCGGCCCGATTCCTTCTGCAGGGAGGCGCGGCGCGACGTTTCGGAGCTCCTGGACAGCACGGGGCGCGGAAGGGAGGCCGTTGGCCACGAGCACGCAGCGGCGGCGTTCCGCCGTGGCTTCAGTCGGCGCTGGATTCACAGGGGAGAGAGAGAGGGGGGGATCCAGAGGAGGGGGAATGGAAGGGGGAGCTTGGGGGCGTCGACGGCGTTGGATGAGGACGGCGGAAGCAGCCAGGCTGCTCCGTGGCAAGCAGGAGGTGGAGGTTGCCGTGGGCATGCTTGCCACGCCTCTGCCTTCTGGCACCAGGAGGAAGACAGGCTTGCCCCTGGTGGGCTGGGCCTGCTTCTGAGGCAGATGGGCCAGGTGGGCCGAGAGGTAAGAGGTAGGTCCTTTTTATTCTTTTTCTTTTTCTGCTTTCTGTTTTTATTTGTTTTGCTCTGAAAAAATACCAGAGTATTTTTAAAAAATCCCCAAATATTTATCTTGGACATATGTGACATAGTACTAGCCACTCCCAAGTTTTGAAGATTTTTGAAATTCAAAACATTTGAATTTCAATTCAAATAGCATTTAAATTTAATTTCCAAGCCTCTGTTTGAATATTTGAAAAATCCATGAGCATGGGTTTGACTCCAAATCATTTTTAAAATGATCACACTCATTTATAGGAATTTTCAAAATTGTTTGGAGGAGTTTTGGAAAAACTTTTTATCTGGCCTTTTATTTAAAAATATTTTTGAGGCTTTTCCAAATCCCCAATTCTTAAACCATAGAAATTAAACATGATGCAAAGGACTCAAGCAACCCTGGCACTTACCTAAACTTGGGTTGTGACAACTCGCTCCCACTCAAAAGAATCTCGTCCCGAGATTCAGAAGTCGTCGGGAGGAAGGTGGGGTACTCGGTACTGAGGCGGTCTTCTCTTTCCCAGGTTGCTTCTTTCTTGGAGTTATGTGACCATTGCACTTTGAGGAACTTGATCTTCTGACGACGAGTGACACGCTCTGCTGAATCAAGAATACGAACGGGGTACTCTCGATAAGAAAGGTCATCTTGGAGATCAAGCGTTTCATGGTCGACTTCGCGGATGGGGTCCTTGAAGCAACGCCTGAGTTGTGACACATGGAATACATCATGTACTCGGGAAAGGTGCGGAGGTATTTCAAGTTGGTAGGCAACTTCTCCACGTTTAGCAAGAATGCGGAAAGGTCCGATGTAACGTGGGGCCAACTTGCCTTTGATACCGAATCGTTGGGTTCCCTTCAGAGGAGTAACCCGAAGGTAAGCCTTCTCGTCAAGATTGTAGCTCTACTCTCTATGATGACGATCATAGTAATTTTTCTGACGAGATTGAGCGGCTTTCAATCGATCAAGAATAATGCGAACTTGCTCTTGTACTTCCTTGATCATATCCGGTCCAAAGAGTTGTCTTTCGCCGGTTTCTGACCAGTTAAGGGGCGTTCGACATCGTCGGCCATAGTGGAATTCAAAGGGAGCCATGTTCAGACTAGATTGATAGCTATTGTTATAAGAAAAATCGGTAAATGGAAGAGATTTCTCCCAATTCTTTCCGAAAGAGATAACACAAGCTCTGAGCATGTCTTCCAAGATTTGATTAACCCTTTCAACTTGACCGCTAGATTGAGGGTGGAAAGTTGTACTAAAGGAGAGATGAGTTCCCATAGCATTTTGAAAACTTTCCCAAAATCTAGAGGTGAAAAGGCTACCACGATTAGAATTGATTTCAAAGGAACACCGTGAAGAGACACGATTCTAGAGACATACAAGTCCGCCAACTGACTAGCAGTTATAGAGTCGCGAACTGGAAGGAAGTGAGCAACTTTGGAAAGCTTATCAACGACAACGAAGATGGCATCATTTCCTTTCTGGGTTTTTGGAAAGCCGGTGATGAAGTCCATACCGACCTTGTCCCATTTCCACTCGGGAATAGACAATGGTTGAAGAGTACCAGCAGGTCTTTGGTGTTCTGCCTTAATGCGACGACAAACATCACATTCGGCGACAAATTGTGCAATGTCTCTCTTCATCCGGGTCCACCAAAATTTCTGGCGTAGATCTCGGTACATTTTTGTGCTACCGGGATGAATGGAGAGGGGAGTGTCATGAGCTTCCTTAAGGATCAGCTTCTTTAGGTCTTCATTCTCAGGAACTACTAAACGATTTTCAAAGAATATCGTTCCTTGATCATTTGCAGAGAAACATTTAGCAACTCCGCTAACAATGTTCTGCTTGATCTCTTGAATACTACTATCTTGTTTCTGGGCGGCTATGATTTGATCCTCAAGGGTTGGTTTCGCCACCAAGGTAGAAAGAAATCCATGAGGAACTATCTCAAGATTGATCTTGCGAAATTCCTCATGCATAAGTGGTTGATACTGTTGTAACATGAGGTTGTTACAATACGGCTTACGACTTAGTGCATCAGCCATGACATTGGCCTTGCCTGGGGTGTAAGAAATTCCTAAGTCATAATCTTTTATCAACTCTATCCAGCGTCTTTGCCTGAGATTAAGATCTGGATGGGTGAATATGTATTTGAGGCTTTGGTGGTCGGAATAGATCTCACAACGATTAGCAAGGAGGTAATGTCGCCAACTCTTCAGGGCATGAACTACGGCAGCGAGTTCAAGATCGTGGGTAGGATAGTTCTCTTCATGTGGACGCAACTGGCGTGAAGCATAAGCTACCACATTTCTGTCTTGCATAAGTATGCATCCTAACCCTTGCCATGAAGCGTCACAATAGATCTCGAAATCCCTTTTGGTGTCTGGAGGTGCAAGTACGGGTGCATAAGTCAATCTTCTTTTTAGCTCTTGAAAGCTTTCCTCGCACTTGGGGGTCCATTGAAATTTCTTATCTTTCTTGAGGAGTTCAGTAAGAGGCTTTGCAACTTTGGAGAAGTTCTCAACGAAGCGGCGGCAATAGCTTGCTAGGCCGAGAAAAGTCCTGACTTGCTTAACCGATTCAGGTGGAGTCTAGTCAAGGACGGCCTGAACTCTCTCGGGATTGACTGCAACACCTTTCGCAGAAATCACGTGGCCTAAGTAGGTCACTTCTGGTAGCCAAAATTCACACTTGGAGAACTTGGCATAAAGGTGATGCTCTCGAAGTTTCATCAATACCAACCTAAGATGTTCTGCGTGCTCTTCTTCGTTCTTCGAGTAGATGAGAATGTCATCAAGATAAACCACAACAAATTTATCTAGGTACTCCATGAAGATCGAATTCATTAAGCGCGAGAATGTGGCGGGGGTATTGGTTAAACCGAAGGACATGACGGTGTAATCGTAAAGACCATATCGAGTAGTGAAAGCCGTCTTGGGAATGTCCTCGTTTCGGATTTTGATTTGATGATAGCCTAATCTCAAATCCATCTTGGAGAAGACCGAGGATCCAGCAAGTTGATCATAAAGATCATTGATCCTGGGCAATGGGTACTTGTTCTTTACCGTCGCTAGATTTAGCGGGCGATAGTCTACGCACATCCTTTCTGTTCCATCTTTCTTCGTTACGAACAGAACGGGGCAACCCCATGGCGATGAGCTAGGGCGGATGAAGCCTTTTGACAACGAAGCATCAAGTTGGGTTTTTAGCTCAGCTAACTCATGTGGGGCCATTCTATATGGGCGTCTGGAAATTGGGGCCGTGCCTGGTATAAGATCCACTATGAATTATACACACCTGTCGGGTGGCATTCCTGGCAGCTCTTCAGGAAAGACATCCAGGAAGTCACGAACCACCGGAATATCTTCAAGGTCTGGAAGGGGAAGCACATTCAAAGTATGCATCTGGATTCTAGAGCTGGGTGATGTGTAGTCAATGATCTGGCCTGAAGAATGGGTGAGTTTGACTAACTTGGCTTTACAATCAAGGAAAGCATTCTGCCTTGATAACCAATCCATTCCTAGGATGACATCAATGTCCGAAGACTTGAGGGCTATAAGTGAAGCAAGGAATACTAAACCCTCAATTGCAATTTGATTGCCATGGCTTACTCTATTAGTTTTCCATTTGGAACCAGGAGTTTGAATGATCATTGGAGAAAACATTTCTTCAAAAGGAAATTCATGACGAAGTGCATAACTCTCCGACATGAATGAATGGGATGCTCCTGGATCGAAAAGAACGGAGGCGGGAACATAATTGACTGGGAGTGTGCCAAGGATGATGTCGGAAGCAGCAGTGGTTTCCTCAACTGAGATTTGGTTCACACAACCCCTACTTGTGGCTGAAAGCTTTGCTAGGATGGTTTTGGTGGTGGATTTCCTTGGAGGCTTATGACTAGGTCGACGTGGTGCCACCAACACTGTAGGGCATTGTCGGAAGTAATGGCCTGTCAGACCACACATGAAACACATCCTGCCTGAATTGCTGGGAGCAGGATTACTTGATTGCACACTATCATTCCTGGGAGGAACAATGTGTTGAGGTGGATGGCATATATTGGATGGTGGTCTCTGAAGAAATTTTTGAGGTATTGCACTAGTTGGAATCCAAATTCTTCTTTTCTGAGGGGCTCAACTAGAAGAAGGAGCAAGCTCAAGGGCATGCTTGTGGGACTCTTCGAACACTTCATTGTCATGCTCAGCTCTAAAGGATCTATTGACTAAATCTTCAAAGGTGGCAAATTCAAGGAGGTTGAGATCATGGCGAAGGATAGGGCTAAGTCCCTTACGGAACCTTGCCTGCTTTCTGGCATCGGCGGTGATCTCATCTTGGGCATAACAAGCAAGACGGTTGAACTCTCTCACGTACTCATGAATGGACATCTCTCCTTGAGTCAGATTGCAGAACTCTTCCTTCTTGCGCTCCATTAACTCATCTAGTAGGTGGTACCCTCGAAAGGCATCACGGAACTCCTGCCAAGTCACTAGGTGACCATCAGGCTACATTGCAACATAGTTCTCCCACCATTCAGCAGCAACACCTTCCAGAAGGTATGCCGCGAATATAACTCGATCATTGGGAGCAACATGTGTCGTGTCAAGCTTACACTCGATGGAACGGAGCCAATCATCAGCTTCAAGGGGCTCAGAAGAACATCGGAATACCGGTGGCTTGAGGAGGATGAAGTCCTGAATGCTCACAACCACATTGCAATGACGTGAGGTGTTTTGCTCGATGAGCTCCAGAAGGCGTGTTTGATCACGTCGATTCTTCTCAGCTTCCATCATGATTTCCGCCGCAGAAGGCGGTGGTAGAGGTTCATCATCATTTCGATTCCAAACACGGTCTCGATTCCGACGAACAGCACTACGAGTTCCACCTGACATCCTGTGTGATAAAGATCAACAATCAGAACAGATTGTATGATGGAATCAAAGACAAGAAGGACATGATGAAGAGGGAAAAGAGTATAATGCGAAGGCAATGACTCAAAGAAACACGAAACAAATCCGGCAGCATAACGACTACACCGGGATGGAAAACAAAACAACCTCGAGGAGATTGGACAGAACTTCTTCAAGGAACTCAAAACACGGAGACTCTGGACGACCACAACAATCCTATGGCTATAAGGAGGCAATCAACGAGATGTTCTAGTAAGACATAGATGAGCCTAGTCCTATCTTCCCGTAGAAAATATGAGGGTGACTCAGAACTCAGATTGATGAGGGTAAGGAGAAAAAGAAGCCTTACGTTGTTCCCTTATACCCAGAGTAACTATATAACTATAGAATGCTAGACTCGACTTCGACCAAGGGTTTTATAATCCTACAGACAGTCCTGCTTTGATACCAAGTCTGTCGGGACCCGGGGTTAACGTATGTAATTCCAGTCACGATGCAACCACATGGAGAGCCAAGAGCCGTACCCACTTTTCTAAGAAGAAAAGGCCAAGCACAGAACACTCTCGGAAAGCATCAAACGTGAGGGGCATCCCATCCAGGCCGGATGATCAACTGAGATGGTTCCTCAACGTCCGCTCACAAGTCTAAATGCTTATGGGTGGTGAATCCCATACTCATAGACAAGTCGCCTCAACCATGTTATCGATTGAATCCTAACTCTTATATAGACTTACTCCAGCCCGATCACTTAGTCGGGGTCTAGGGCGGGCTCGATCATACCACAAAGTGTGCACGTGACAGAGTCACGAGCAATCGCATCGCGATGCCCCAAGCTGCGCACATCTAAGGGCCACTTGGTGTATGAAAGACCGCCAGCCAGATCACAACTAAGGTCTCGAAAACCCATACTAAGACATGCATGTTATAAACATACACGCAACACACATGCCTAGTATGAACAGCAGGTATCATCACATAACTCTACAAAGTGTATCTTTATTGACTTACACATAGAGCATACAAAGATCACATGTCTGTGATCAACATTACATCATACAACGGAAGCAAATTAGGTCTGAGTAAAGACAAGTTTAACAAATGGCTTAGAGAAGCCTTGTAAACATACATGCCCTTCCACGAGGGACCAGACTGCTGTCTGGAACTATGCTACCAAGGTCAACGTCAAGCTTCACGAAGGCGACTCCAACGGGGTCCGGGTTCTCATCTAAAACATAGAATAAGAAAAACGTGAGTACAAAGTCCTACTCAGCAAGACTTACATCAGATCTATACTACTCATGCTCAAGTTTCAAGGTAAAGGAGGTGGGGTTCATAATGCAGAAGTGCCAGCTTTGACTTCGCTAGTCCTGTACTACGAGTACCATACTTGAGGTAAGAAGCGTACACGAGTCCACTACCAAGTCTCCAACCAATACACCACTATGGTTACTTCCTCGACTTCCCCACGAGAAAGCACGCCATAGCACTCACGCTTATCTTGCGAGTTTTATAAGTATCCATTCAAATTGTCTATGATCAAGTAGAGGTCTCCAAGTAGTCCATAACCACGGACACGGCTATTCGAATAGTTCATTAACCCTGCAGGGGTGTACATCTTCACACGCGTGTCATCACTTATCGCCTCGTTCTTGTCACCCTTCAAACGGGTGTCGGACGTGGATGAAACCAAGGCACTACCCTCACATCACCTTCTCTAATCCAGGAGTCGACTACCTGAGTTTGTCACCGCTCGAGAGTCCGGCCGGTTCCACGAAACGGACTCAGATAATGCAAGGGACCGAGACGCCACCTTTGACAGATGGTTTCGCTGCCTCACAGGTCCACCCACATATCTATAGTTAGGTCAAATGGAAAGCCCGAATATAGTGTGACTCATGGACCGGATCGGGTACGTAAAGAGTCCAAACGGGGCTCCCATAAACCCTACATGTGGTCATACTCTTTGTCTTGGATCACAAAACAGGAGCTCGGGGCCTAGGGCAGTGTTCAACGAGACAACCCACTGTGTACTCCTACACAACCTCTCATCGTTCACCTATGTTTAGGGTGGATTCACCAACGCCTTATCATCAGCACCACTGTGTTCATTCCATCCCGACTCACAATCATAAACATCCTCATTGTATCACTAAGCAGCAATAAGCAGTAACAGTTGCAGGGGCCACATGCTCATCATTCAACTCCTAAATCTGCTAGGATTGTGGTTTTCTTAATACGGTGACAAAATGATAGGTCATGCATCGGAATGGGTTCAGCTATGCGAAAGAACGTGTCTCGGTGATCTCCTAAACATGCATAAGAGAGACTGAGAGGGAAGTAGGATTTTATAGACATGATCAATGGGGTTCTTGCCTTGCTGACGAAACACGGGTCTTAACGGTGGTCTTCTTCTTCGGGGGTGATCACCGTCTCGGAACGTCCGTCATCGGAGGCAATCATCAACAAGGGGGGACAACTTCGAAAGTAATTGCACAAGAACATGTTTATGTTGTCACATGATGTATATGGTACTGGTTTGTGACAAATTCAATTTAATTGAAGTGTATTGCCATTGATTTGCAAATTCAAACTCCAAATTAAAATTCAAATTAAGTCATATACACATTTGCTTCTGTTCCCCCATTTTAAAATGGTCAAACATGAAAACAAATTGCATATTCTTAATCCTTGCATTTTTTGATAATTTTTCATATATTATATGTTTAATTTGGAGTTAATATGAATATTCTATGAATTTCCAAAGTTTAATTGATTTTCTGGATTTTTCTCTGTTTTCTTTAATTCTTTTATTTTCTGGAAAAAATGTTTATTGCATCAGCATGATGCAATGCTGATGTCACAGGGGGGCTGACATGTGGGGCCAGGAGGTCAGTGGCAGTGGGAGTTAACTCTGTTTTAATTAGAGCTAACAGAGGGATTAAGGGTTGGGGGCCCCACCTGTCATAGGCTTAGGGGTGGATTAGGGGGTGGTTTAGTCCTAAACGGTCGGCCACGTCAGCTCATGCCGGCGGCTAGCCGCCGGCGACCTAACCGCACGGCGGCGCCCACTACGGACGGCGGTTCCGTGCAGCAAAACGAGCGCCGCGGCCACCAAACGAAAGCCCGTGGACGCGCGCTCCTTCCTGGGCATCGCGGCGTCACCGAGGAGCACTGGAAACTCGCCGTTGTCGAGCTCGCGCGGCGGCCGGAGTACTGACGCAGGAGGCACAGCGCTACAGGCACGGGGAGGAGCGGGGTTTAGGGGGGATACGCTCATGAGCTCACCCTGAAGCGATAGGAGGGGTCGGCGAGGCTGAGGAGGGGCTGGAGGCGCCGGAATTCTCAACGGCGAGCGACGGCCTTGCCGGAGTCGGGGAAGACGCGGGCGTCATCTCCAGAGGGCTTCGGCCCGATTCTTTCTACAGGGAGGCGCGGCGCGACGTTTCGGAGCTCCTGGACAACACGGGGCGCGGAGGGGAGGCCGTTGGCCACGAGCACGCAGCGGCGGCGTTCCAGCGTGGCTTCGGTCAGCGCTAGATTCGTAGGTAAGAGAGAGAGGGGGGGATCCAGAGGAGGGGGAATGGAAGGGGGAGGTTGGGGGCGTCCACGGCGTTGGATGAGGACGGGGGAAGCAGCCAGGCTGCTCTGTGGCAAGCAGGAGGTGGAGGCTGCAGTGGGCATGCTTGCCACGCCTCTGCCTTTTGGCGCCAGGTGGAAGACAGGCTTGCCCCAGGTGGGCTGGGCCTGCTTCTGAGGAAGATGGGCCAGATGGGCCGAGTGGTAAGAGGTAGGTCCTTTTTATTCTTTTTCTTTTTCTGCTTTCTGTTTTTATTTGTTTTGCTCTGAAAAAATACCAGAGTATTTTTAAAAAATCCCCAAATATTTATCTTGGACATATGTGACATAGTACTAGCCACTCCCACGTTTCGAAGATTTTTGAAATTCAAAACATTTGAATTTCAATTCAAATAGCATTTAAATTTAATTTCCAAGCCTCTGTTTGAATATTTAAAAAATCCATGAGCATGGGTTTGACTCCAAATCATTTTTAAAATGATCACACTCATTTATAGGACTTTTCAAAATTGTTTGGAGGAATTTTGGAAAAACTTTTTATCTGGCCTTTTATTTAAAAATCTTTTTGTGGCTTTTCCAAATCCCCAATTCTTAAACCATAGAAATTAAACATGATGCAAAGGACTCAAGCAACCCTAGCACTTACCTAAACTTGGGTTGTGACAGTGGCAAACAATCTGTACACAATGATATTTCTCCAACAAAACTCAATAGCATTCACCACAAAGTAGTAATCAACATCAACAGGGTAGAGAGGATAGATAGTACGGATTACAACACAAGTTGCAATTGTGAGATGAGATGGGATGGCGATGGAGATGGTGCTGATGTTGGGGATGATGTTGATGATGATCTCGATGATGCCCGTGGCGATGATGATGATGATGGCGACGATCTCCCCTTCCGGGAGGTGATCTCCCCGGCGGAATCTTCCCGCCGGAGATGGAATTTCTCCTCTGTAGGTTTCCGCCCCGTGGCGGCGGCGAAACACGGAAACTCTTCTATTTTTATGGTTTTCACCCCAAGGGGGTCTTATAGGAGAGAGGGGGCACCGAGGGGGGCCACCAGGCATCCAGGAGGGTGCCTGGCGCGGCAGGAGGGGGCCCGCGCCAGACACCCTTCTAGCTGCCTGGTGGGTCCCCTCACCTCCATCCTCGGCGATCCCCGATCAATCTTCGTAAAAACGTTCCCCGTAAATTTTCATCGCATTTGGACTTGATCTGATTAATCAACTTGGTGTCCACTTTTCACCGCTGAATCCTGGTTCTGCTGCTTCGGCATCGGAAAGTTGTAAACTGTGTAAAACAAGCCAAAACAACATAAGAACAATACTTTAAAGTGGAATATATCAATGAATAGGATGAAATTACAATATAAAATAGTGATGCATTTTGGATGTATCAATTGTCCCCACCATGATGGTTTTTGTATTTGTGGCGCATGTGTAGAGGACAATCCCATTCTCCAATCTTCACGGTCTCGATATTCTCTATAGAGTTAAGACCATGCCTTTTGTCGATCTTCTTCGGGTGTTCTTTATCGTCTACGTTGAAGGTGACCTTTCCTTTATTGCAATCAATAAAAAGCAACTAAAAGCAAGTGATACGTCCAAAACGTATCTATAATTTCTGCTTGCTCCATGCCTCTTTTGTGTGATATTGCTATGATATTGATGAACTTCCATACACTTTTGATCATATTTGGACTAACCTATTAACTTAGTGCACCCCAGTGCCAGTTCCTGTTTTCAACTGTTTTTCTATTTCAGTTTTCCCCCATATAAAAAGTGCTCCAAAAATTCGGGAAAAATCCAATAAAAATCAGCGTGCAGGAAGCTTGGGGAATCACCGAGGGGGGCCAGAGGGGACCCACCAGGGCCCCAGACGCCCTCCCGGCGCGCCCCAGGGTGGGGCCACGAGGGGGCCGCCAGGACCCCTGGTGGGCCCCCTGGCTGCCCCCCTTCACCTATTTATTCCCCGTGACGTAAAAACCCCGAGAGGGGAACCCTTTTTTCGCAATCTCTCCTCTGTTCCTCCGCCACCGCGTTTCCAAGATCGGGAGCACCAGAAGACATCTTCCCGGCACCCTGCCGGAGGGAGGAACCACCTCCGGGAGCTTCTCCACCACCATGGATGCTTCCCGGATGAACCGTGAGTAGTCCACCTTGGACCATGGGTCTATGATCAGTAGCTATGTGATGTTCTCCTCCCCTCTTTGTTCTTCATGGATTAGACCTCATGAGCTGCCCTACGTATCGAGGCACTTATGTAATATTTGAGATTATGTTCAGATTGTGTTTGATTAATATATTTGATTCTCCTCTTTTATATTTATGTTCTTGAGTAATTATTGCATGTTCTCCGTTGCTGTTTATTGCTTTGGCCAAGTAGTAGGTAGTGACTCCAAGAGGGAGCATTATGCATGATTGTGGGTTCATGCCCCCTGATGACTAGCTTGAGTGACAAAAACATGAGTCTAGGGGATGTGTTGTTGCCACAAGGGGAAAAACAACGGTGCTTATACTTGCGGGTGCAAGGATTGTTTACTTTACGCAAAGTTCTTTAATGCAGTTGTCTGTTTCTTTGAGTTTACACTTTGGGTGGGATTCGCAACTTAATACAAGCGAGATGTTCTGGATAGATATCTCAAGGTGGATGATTAGTAGGTAGATGCAGATGGATTTCGGTCTACTTGTCTTGGCGTACCGCCCATGCTTTTGAGCCTCTTCCTTTCTTTATAGCATAATTAGCATTGGTTTGTGCACATAATCCTGTCAATTGCCCAGCTGTAATTTGTTTACCTCGCATGGCTCTTTTATCTTCTTTTGGGAGAGAGACATCACTAGTGAACATCATAGGACCCCGGTCCATATTTCCAACACTGTCTACACTATCAATTTACTTTTAGTATTTACTTTTCCTTAGCTATCACTATCATTATTATCCCGTGCGTTTTATCCTTTGTAAACAACAAGGCCGGAGGGATTGACAACCCCTTTGTACTCGTTGGGAGCAAAGTTATCTGTTGTGTGTGCAGGTCCACGCCAACCGCCAAATCTCTGGCGCCGTTGTCACCTACCTGTCGTTGTCGGATTCCTGGAGACAAACCTTGGTATCTTCACCGAGGGAAATTGCTGTTGTCTACATCTCAACCTTCCACTTTGGGTAACCAACGAGGGGGCGTTAATTCGTACCATCAAAAGCAATTTCTGGCGCCTTTGCCGGGGACTCCGCTCTTCAAGATAGGGGAGTTGCACACTATATTTTATCTTTGCTTTTTAGTCTTGTTAATTTACCTTTCAGTTTTTCCTTTAGTGTCTTTTACCAAAAATAAAAAAAGAGTTATCTTTCTTTTAGTTATCCTTTCTGTTTATTCAAGCATGTTAGGATTTGGTGCTTTGAGGGAGTCGGAGGTCTTTGATTTCCATCAAAGGTATGGAGAAAATATGAAGAAGGCTTGGGACAGAATTTCTGATGCACATAGGAGAATTATGCCTTGGATACCTATAAAAATTATGCTTAGAAATTTTTACCATGGTCTTTTTAGATGGTGCAAACACTCTCTTGATATTATAGCCGAAGGGGATTTCTTAGCTTGTGATGAAGCTAGAGCTCTTGAAATTATACATGGTCTATCTAGTTACTTTGTTTATGATCATAGTTTTGATACTGTTATAGATAGACTTGCTACTATTGAAAAGAGATTGGATGCTCTAGACTTGAGAAAAGTAAAGAAACCCCAACAAAACAAGAAAGATCTTTATGAGATAGATGGTGACTGGGAACCCTTTGTTAGAATTAGCATCTCTAACCAAGACTTCCTTGCCTTCTGTGACATTCGATCCATGGTTTCTACTATGCCAAAAGTTGTTTATAATGCTTTAAAATTTAACATGGAAAAATTGTCATCCTATCATGAACATGCTAATGGAGATATTTCCGAGATCCAGGGAAGGATAAAAGATGTACCCGTGACATTCCTTAAAGGGATTGCAATGGTTTATTTCTTCGTCATGAAGCCAAACCAAGGAAACATAGTGCTTGGGAGGGACTTCCTCCGGGCCGTAAAAGGCTTCATTGATATAGGTAAGGGACAAATACGCCTACGCGGGAAGGCAAAAGGTATTTACCCCTTTCCTAGAAGAAACAAGGATGAGCTTATTGAGGAACCATTTTAATCGATTTACAACATCGATTATTATGATGATCTTTGATTCCTTCTATTCGCATTAAGCCTAGCTAATGGCTTTAAAGAAGCGCTTTCGGGAGGCAGCCCGCAACGAATTTAGGATTTCCTTTTTTTTTCTTCCGTTTTTAGTGCTCTTGATGATTGTTACTACTGTAGCAACATCATTGTATCTTTACTTTTCAAGCTTTGTGCCATTTATAGCCTCATATGACAAGGGAAGTGAAAGTTGTGACATGCTGTCAAGAAAACAGATTCTGTCCTCGTGGCTAGAAAAATAAGAGAAAATCCCAGTTCATCTTTTTGAGCTGAATTTTTTACACAGCGTGCTCTATACAATTACAGAACTTTCGTATGTTCAGAGTTTTTTATTTGAGTTGCAGAAGTATCCCTAAACAATTCTTTTCTACCTGCTGGTCTATTTTTCACAGATTCTGTCCTGTTTTGCCTTTCCTTCGTTTTGCAAACCTTAAGCTTGCTTTTTCTTTGCAAAAATCTTTTGACAATCTTGAGAAACAGTAGCCCTTCAAGAATATCTTTATTTCTAGTAGAGAAAAAATATTTTATTGTGGGTACTAACCTCGCTAATCAGATTATGATGAGTTATGTATGAAGGGAGTTTTCAAGTGTGCGAGGGAAGATGATGAACGAAGATTCAGGAGTGTCAAGCGCTCAAGCTTGGGGATGCCCCCATGCATCCCCAAGAAATATTCAAGGAGACTCAAGCGTCTAAGCTTGGGGATTCCTCCGTGCATCCCCTTCTTCATCAATAATTATCAGTTCGTCTCTCGTTTCACTATATTTTTATCACTTCATGCGTTATGTGCTATGCTTGGAGCGTCTCGCTCTTAGGTTTTATTTTTAGTTTTATTTAGCTTTGCTTGAAGTTCATAACAAGTTAGAACCCAACTTTCTTTGTGTTGGAGAGAAACACGCTCCACTTCCAAATCTAGAACACAACATAGGACTTTTCGTGCTTATCTTTGTTGTGTGTATTCTTTATCTTTTTCATAGCTACTGTCATGTTTTGCTCTTAGTTTTCATGTTTATCTTTCTAAAAGAGCTTTTTGTTTAGTTTTTTGCTATAAATCTCTTGAGTTTTCATGTTTATCTGTTTTAGAGAGTTTGCATGTTGCACTGAGTTTTGTGTCTTGACTTGAAGTAGGTAATTGAGGTTGCTATTCTTTTGTAGTAGTAACTTGCAATAGTTTTGAGGTATTGTTTTGAGTAATGTTTGGAATTTTGGTGTTAAGAGCTTTAGCCTATTAGTGATAGATGTCATATTTTGGGCAATCCGTGTTTATTTTCAAAACTCACAAAATTAGTTGAGAACTTTAGCTACTAGATGGATCACTACTCTTTGGAGGGATCGAATATTAGAGCACACTCACGTACCATGAGTCGAGGATGCGCAAGGATAACCAAACCCCCATACACTCCTCCTCGGGGTACTTGTCTCTTTGTGAACCTCCTTATTAGATTCAGAGTTACCGATAATAAGGGTATGAGTTCTTCGGACTAATGTGAGTATTCGAAAGTTGACACTTCCACCTTCCCATATTTTTCTAGCCTCTCCTATGCCGTGCATTGCTTTCTTCTCACTCCGAGAGTTAGCGTCCACCTTCGCCGGTACATCCAAACCCTTGGCATGATACGCTCTATCATCATAAACCTCCTTATATCCTTCCTCAAAACAACCACCATACCTACCTATCAAGGCATTTCCATAGCCTTTCCGAGATACATTGCCATGCAACATCCACCTTCTCATGACTTGACCTTCATGTCATACATGCTACTTGCTTGATCGATGAGCCGCATGCTAGTTGGGCCTTGCCCTAATCATTGCTACATGACGAACTAGTATCATTGCATATCCTGCTACCCTGGCAGATGCATACATTTGCATACATCATGATAGTTACATCTTGTTTATGATTTGAGTACTTTTGTAAAGTGTGAAAAATCTCCTATACTTTTTGTAATATATAGAGTGTTGCCCCTAAAGTGAGGAAAAGATCCTAAAGTGGACAAATTAAAAGATCCCAAAGAGGAAAAATGAGAGAAATAGAAAGAGCCATTGAGGCCACCAAAAAATACAAAAAATAGAAAAAAGAGAAAAAGAAATAAAAAGAGAGAAGGGGCACACTACTATTCCTTTTGAGAGATCCACACTCGTACTCCCTCTTATATCTTGTACTCCATAGAGATTATCATTTATGCATATAGCTATGTGGGGACCTTCACACTATAGAACATGGCTTGTATATTCCAATGACGAGCCTCCTCAAATGAGCCCTAGGTCTTCTTGAGCAAGCAAGTTGGATGCACCCCACTAGTTCCATTGGAGATCTTACCTTAGCTCATATGTGCATCCGTTGCATGGAAATCCCTAATCCTCACGTCATATCTATCATTTGGCTTTCTCTCGCCTATGATTGTCCTCATTGATGTGAGCCTTTCACACCCTTTTGTCTTCCTCCTCCACCATATTCTCTCTTTGCCATCCTACGTGTCAACTTTCTTGCTTACGTTCATTCATTGCATGAGTGCTCAAAATGTCGAAAAGGAGTGGATCATTTTAACTTGTACCTGGCTAGTGGTCTGGGGATGAGTCAAGATAAGATTCCAAAGAAGAACAAGTGTGAAACTTTAGTAGATTGAGTTCTCAACACAAAAATACTTTTTTCTCGTATATCCCTATCCCCTTTCTTGCACGCAAACACCATTTGGAGAAATTCGAGTCATGGACAGCGAGAGCTCTTGCACCTTTATGTTCTTATGTTGCTTGTTTCAATGCTAAATATAGACTCTTGCCTGTTATGACTTGAATCTAATTACATGCCTTGATTTCTTTACTTAAAAGTTCTTATAGGGTTGTTAGCATGTCACCGCAGAAATTATGCTTTTATCATTTACCTACTCGAGGATGAGCAGGAATTAAGCTTGGGGATGTTGATACGTCCAAAACGTATCTATAATTTCTGCTTGCTCCATGCCTCTTTTGTGTGATATTGCTATGATATTGATGAACTTCCATACACTTTTGATCATATTTGGACTAACCTATTAACTCAGTGCACCCCAATGCCAGTTCTTGTTTTCTATTGTTTTTCTATTTCATGTTTCCCCCATATAAAAAGTGCTCCAAAAATTCAGGAAAAATCCAAAAAAAATCAGCGTGCAAGAAGCTTCTGGAATTACCGAGGGGGGGGCGGGGCAGAGGGGACCCACCAGGGCCCCAGGCGCCCTCCCGGCGCGCCCAAGGGTGGGGCCGCGCCAGGGGGCTGCCTGGACCCCTGGTGGCCCCCCTGGCTGCCACCCTTCGCCTATTTATTCCCCGTGACGCAAAAACCCCGAGACGGGAACCCTTTTTTCACGATCTCTCCTCTGTTCCGCCGCCGCCGCGCTTCCAAGATCGGGAGCACCAGAAGACCTCTTCCCGGCACCCTGCCGGAGGGAGAAACCACCTCCGGGAGCCTCTCCACCACCATGGATGCTTCCCGGATGAACCATGAGTAGTCCACCTTGGACCATGGGTCTATGATCAGTAGCTATGTGATGTTCTCCTCCTCTCTTTGTTCTTCATGGATTAGACCTCGTGAGCTGCCCTACATGATCGAGGCACTTATGTAATATTTCTTCTATTGCTATGCTGAGTTTGCTGGGATCCGATGGATTATGATATTATGTTCAGATTGTGTTTGAGTAATATATTTGATTCTCCTCTTTTATATTTATGTTCTTGAGTAATTCTTGCATGTTCTCCGTTGCTGTTTATTGCTTTGGACAAGTAGTAGGTAGTGACTCCAAGAGGGAGCGTTATGCATGATTGTGGGTTCATGCCCCCTGATGACTAGCTTGAGTGATAGAAACATGAGTCTAGGGGATGTGCTGTTGCCACAAGGGGGAAAACAATGGTGCTTATACTTGCGGGTGCAAGGATTGTTTACTTTACGCAAAGTTCTTTAATGCAGTTGTCCGTTGCTTTGAGTTTACACTTTGGGTGGGATTCACAACTTAATACCAACGAGATGTTCTGGATAGATATCTCAAGGTGGATGATTAGTTGGTAGATGCAGATGGATTTCGGTCTACTTGTCTTGGCGTACCGCCCATGCTTTTGAGCCTCTTCCTTTCTTTATAGCATAATTAGCATTGGTTTGCGCACATAATCCTGTCAATTGCCCAGCTGTAATTTGTTTACCTCGCATGGATCTTTTATCGTCTTTTGGGAGAGAGACATCACTAGTGAACATCATAGGACCCCGGTCCATATTTCCAACATTGTCTACACTATCAATTTACTTTTAGTATTTAATTTTCCGTAGCTATCACTATCATTATTATCCCGTGCATTTTATCCTTTGTAAACAACAAGGCCGGAGGGATTGACAACCCCTTTGTACTCGTTGGGAGCAAAGTTATCTGTTTTGTGTGCAGGTCCACGCCAACCGCCAATCTCTGGCGCCGTTGTCACCTACCTGTCGTTGTCGGAGTCCTACTGGAGACAAACCTTGGTATCTTCACCGAGGGAAATTGCCGCTGTCTACATCTCAACCTTCCACTTTGGGTAACCAACGAGGGGGCGTTAATTCGTACCATCAGCAAGATAACTATTTTTTTTGTGGTTTTTGGTATAAGACTCTAAAGCAGAAACTAGAAAGTAAACTAATAAGACTAAAAATCAAAGGTAAAATATATCGTGCAACTCCCCTATCTTGAAGATTGGAGTTCCCCGGCAACGGCGCCAGAAATTGTCTTGATGGATTATCGCCCCTCGTTGGTTACCCCAAGTGGAAGGGTGAGATGTAGCTAGCAGTAAATATACCTCAGTGAAGATACCAAGGTTTATGTCTCCAGTAGGATTCCAAGTTCTGCAAGTAGGTGGCAACGACGCTAGAAATTGTCTAGCTAGGAGTTGATGTGGACCTGCACACAACAACAAATAACTTTGCTCGCAACGAGTTCAGAGAGGTTGTCAATCTCTCCGGTCTTGTTGTTTACAAAGGATCAAACACAAGCGGGAAATAATAGTGGTGATTTCAACGAAAAAGGAAATAAAAGCAGTAAAGAGTTGAGATGTAAACCATGGTGGAAATATGGACCGGGGTCCCATGATGTTCACTAGTGATGTCTCTCTCCCAAAAGACGATAAAACAGCTAAGTTGGGTAAACAAATTACAGCTGGGAAATTGACAGAATTATAAACAAACCATAATGTTAACTATTCCATAAGAAAGTTAGAGGCTCAAAAGTATGGGCAGTACGCCAAGACAAGTAGAACGTTTATCCATCAACATCTACTCACTAATCATCCACCTTGAGATATCTATCTAGAACATCTCGCTGGTATTAAGTTGCGAGCCCCACCCAAAGTGTAAACCCAAAGAAACAGACAACTGTATTAACAAACTTTGCGTAAGGTAAACAATCCTTGACACCGCGGTTACAAGCACCGTTGTTTTCTCCCTGGTGGCAACAACACATCCCCTAGTCTCATGTTTCTGACACTCAAGCTAGACATCGGGGGCATGAACCCATAATCAAGCATAAACGCTCCCTCTTAGAGTTACTATCTACTACTTGGCCAAAGCAATATTAAGCAACAGAGAACATGCAAGAATTACTCAAGAACAAAATATAGTAGGATAACCAAATATATAACTCATCACAATCTGAACATAATCTCATAATCCATCGGATCCCAGAAAACACAACATAGAAACAACAGGAAAATTACATAGATGCCTTGATCATGTAGGGCAGCTCACAAGGGCTACAAATTGAATCACAAGATTGGAGAGAAGACATCACAAAACTACTGGTCATGGACCCATGGTCCAAGGAGGAATACTCACGAAACATCTGGGAAGCGCTCATGGTGGTGGAGAAGCTCCCGAAGGTCAATCCTCCATCCGACAGGGTGCAGAGAAGAGGTCTTCTGGTGCTCACGATCTTGGAAGCGCGGCGACGGCGGAACAGAGGTGAAAATTGCGATGCAGTTTTTTAGGGTTTTCTCATCGGGGGAGGGGGGGTAAATATAGGCCGAAGGGGGGCACCAAGGGGTGGCCCCTCGTCCCAAGCGGCCTCCTGGCACAACCAGGAGTGGGGTCGCGCCCCCTGGCCGCCTGGGAGGGGCGTGGACCCCCTCTGGCTCTCCTTCGGTCTTCCGGAAGTGATGACGGGAAAATGGGGCGGTAGAATAAATAATACTAACGCGTCCACGCCATAGAGACAGATAGTATAATTTAAATGCATAAATGCATAACATAAAAGAGAGATCAAACATTGCAGGTACTTTACTTCCAGAACTCTTACATATACATAAAAGAACTGTTAATTACATCTCCGGAGAGAAAATCCCTGATTAAGAATTCCAACATATCTATTACATGGCATTTACAACATATGAGCATTACAAATGTAGAAATAAAAGAAGAATACAAAATATAAAAATAGAAAAGTCTTCCTCCTTGTTGTTGTCGACTTTGGCGTGCTTCGGGCCTTGAATTTGTCTATGCTAACATATGGGTAGCATAATATACATGATTTTATTCATTAATATCATATGACATTTGATGTTCATATATATAGCACGTGGATGCTTTGGCTATTTATGCCTAGTTCATTAACCATTTGATATTTTAGTAATAATAAGTGTTTTCATATAAATATTTATTTAATGGTTTACTAGACAGTTCAGTGAGCATACGCGCAATATAGGGTATAACTCTTTTTATGAGTCAATTTGATCATGCATGTGATTTCTTTATGGATGCATGAAATGGGAAAATATTTGGTTCACTTTGTCGCAATATATATAACATTGCATCAAGCCAACATATGAAGAGGCTATATGGAATTTTATGATGAGATATTCAATTGCACCATGTTATGTTTAGTGGAAGTGATATAGGATATGGTCCTATTTATCTTTGATGATTTCAATGCATGCATCTATTTATTTTATAGTTTTGTGTAGGTTAGCATCTATAGTTTGAAGCATTCTCCTTATATTTGGCACTATAAGGTGTTGGGGTATTTTCTATATTTGGCCATAGCTTATACTCATAGGGTATTGGAGTAGTTTTGATATTTGACCGTAGTTTATACTCTTAAGGTTTCGGAGTAGTTTTGATATTTGACCGTAGTTTACACTCTTAAGGTATTGGAGTAGTTTTGATATTTGACCGTAGTTTATACTCTTAAGGTATTGGAGTAATTTTGATATTTTACCGTAGTTTATACTCTTAAGGCATTGGAGTATTATGATATTTTACCGTAGTTTATACTCTTAAGGCATTGGAGTATTTTCATATTTGACCATAGTTTATACTCTTAAGGTATTGGAGTCTTCTTGTACTTTACCATACTTTATATTCTTAAGGCTTTGGAGTAATATTTTGAAAAATTTAACGTAGTTTATACTCACGGCATTGGAGTAATATTTTGAATATTTTACCGTAGTTTATACTATTAAGGCATTGGAGTATTTTATAAGTTAACCATTTGAGGAATTATCTTATGGTATGCAGGTTAATTTCCTACACGCAATCGTCTTAACACTAGCTTCTTTGTAGTATTAAACATATCATATATGGACATGTGACTAACTGAAACTAGACTAATACTTATATGATTGAGATTTCAAGTGGATGTGAATATTTTATGAATTTTAACTTCACTTGTATTAGTACGAACATCATGTAGCAACATTATGCCCATGTATAGCATAACTGAATGAATTATGATGATTTCTTCTTGCATGTATTATCATGAGTTGACGTCATTTGCTTGATATGTAGGACATATTTAATAGTCGAATTTTTTATGTTTTATTCATACTAATATTTGTAGTACGAAGTGCCCATTTACATTCTTTTATCGAGGCAAATACATGGTTTGCTTGCATGCAAAATATTTGTTTGTCTTATTTATTTTAGTACTAGTGGATATGATTAGTATTAATTTCCTCATAAGTAGATAATATCTATGCTTTGATGTTTAGCATGTTGTATGGAATATGCATGCTTAATATGGACTTTATGACATGTAAGAATTTATATTGGCTTACATGCATTTTAGTATGAACCGAGACAACTAGTATTTTGATTATGTCATGTTTATATGTTAAATTTCACTTAGCACATTCTATACATATGCTAATTTAATCATTTATATAATGATTTTATATGATTTTTTATGCCTTTCTATTTGTATTACAACTAATGAGACGCAACATGCGTGTCCGTAGTGTAACCAACAAAAGGGTTCATTATGCATGGTACTTAGCTAATATGATTTGTAAGCACACATTTTGTATGGGGTTATAACTTGCAAGTTGTTAATATTTCATATTTGTTTCCCCCTAGCTTCATATTTGCCACTCTCATTCATGATAGAAGCGAAAATATATCCTCCTTGGTTCGTATCACCATGATCGACCAAGGAGTAAAAATCTGCACTCTTTAAACATTATTGCGCTTTGGCTCGCATAACGATGATCAACCAAGGAAAAATTTCAAGATGGAGATTAATATCATATGTTCCTTGATTCGTATCATGATGATCAACCAAGGACAAAATTCACACTCTTAAATATTATTGCACTTTGGCTCTTATCACGATGATCAGCCAAGGCGGAATATAAGGATGGACATATATATATATATATATATATATATATATATATATATATATATACTCCTTGATTTGTATCAAGATGATCAAACAAGGACACCATATTCGCTCTTAAACATTATTACACTTTGGCTCGTATCACGATGATCAGCCAAGGCAATATGCTAAGATGAGAAGGTATGGAAGTTCTCTTAGTTTGTATCACAATGATCAAACAAGCAGCAAAATATCAATATGAAGATGTATATTATATACTCCTTGATTTGTATCAAGATGATCAACCAAGGACACCATCTTCACTCTTAAACATTACTACACTTTGGCTCGTATCACGATGGTCAGCCAAGGTAATATGCTAAGATGAGAATGTATGGAGTTCTCGTGGTTTGTATCATAATGATCAACCAAGAAGCAAAGTATCAATATGAAGATGTATAATATATACTCCTTGATTTGTATCAAGAAGATCAACCAAGGACACCATATTCACTCTTAAACATTATTACACTTTGGCTCGTATCATGATGATCAACCAAGGTAATATGCTAAGATGAGAATGTATGGAAGTTCTCATGGTTTGTATCATAATGACCAACCAAGAAACAGAAGCAACATGATCATGAAAATATATAGAGATGAACTTCTTGGTTTGTATCACAATGATCAACCAAGAAGCAAATAGATTAGGAGAGGTACATGATTCTCACCTTATCTACCTTCTTCCTTCTTCCAAGCTATGTAGATTGTCTTGAGCAGCAACAGTCTTGTACGTGTATGGATGAGCAGCAGCTTTTTTGTGTATGTATGGATGTGGAACTGCGCAGCAGCTTGGCGTGAAGAAAAATGAGCAGCGGACAGAGAGGAGCAGAAGATATGGGCCGGAGGACTCGTTTAGGGGCAAATGAGGAGCTATTTATAGAGGGGAAGGAAGACCAACGCTTCCTCCGGCTGTACACGCACGTTCTCTGGCTGTACGCACACGTTCTGCCGTTCGTGGATGCCATCGTGGGTGTAGTGAACACGGCGTTGCTCCTTTTTCTTTCTTTAATTCTGTAAATCCGTGATTTACCGAAGTCTGGTTAGCTAGGCTGCCACCTAATTTTGTCACGTGCATGATTTGGACTTCTTTTCTGATCATCCGTGTGGGCTCACTAGCACACGTAGGAAGCTAATGGTTAGGGCTGGTGAGCTATCAACGACTCATTAAGGCTTTTTGAAGTGAATGTAAGAGCAAAATCTAGCAAATATTTCCTGCTGAATAACTATGTGTTAATTATTTGCCACTACTTTATTAGCATCATTTTGTTATTTTTTTATTCACCGCGCATATATTTCATTAGTGCAATATATTTCTATACCCCGCATATATATATATTTCATCAACACGATATGTTTTTTATATGTGTCGCATTGGTATTTCACATTGTCAGGCGAATAATGCAACACTTATTGCATACTCGATATTTTTTGGCGATATTAGTGATGCCTATGATGATTTTACGTTGGCATCCGAGACCCATCATTAGTAACGGCGTTCATGCATGATACATATTTTATAGGATTTTATTTATATATCTATACCACAACTTTTGCAAGATATTAGCTTTTATTTATTTATTATTTCCGGGTATGCCTTTTTATATGGAGCGGCCGCAATTCATCATAGTCTTTTTCTTTTCCTCTTTGGTGATTCATCTTTTTTTTACCATTTGCATTTATTATATTTGATAACAGATATTGCATCGTATTTTATCCTGCACAAAAACGGTGCCAACAGATGCCCCTCGAGGTCTGGGTGCGAAAGGATTTGCTTTTGCACCTAGAGCTCGAAACTATTTTTTTTATTGGAACGATACATATATCAGACCTTTAGCTAGGCTTGTGATGTTATGTATCAACATCACGTCTTAAATCTGACTTTCGTGGTTTGATATCATGAAACTTGCTATTTCAATTTAGGCTCGCAAAAATATATATTTGGAGCGCGGTTCATCTTAAAATTAGGGAGTTCGAGCTCATGAGGATTTGACCAAATTTAAGTTTTTTTTAAACATGCTAACAGTTTAGGCTCGTGTAGCATTGGAGCATTTTTTTTTCGATTACAGTTTAGGCTCATAGAATATTGGAGCATTTTATAAATGTGTAAAAATATTTGCCGCAATGCTTACAGTTTAGGCTCATATATCATTGGAGCAATTTTTCTGATTACATTTTAGGCTCGTAGAATATTGGAGAATTTTTTGTACGTGTAAAAATATTTCACACGACGCATACAATTTAGGCTCATATAGCATTGGAGCAATTTTCTGATTACATTTTAGGCTCGTATAATATTGAAGCATTTTTTATACGTGTCAAAATATTTCACACGATGCTTACACTTTAGGCTCATATATATAGAATTAGAGAGTTATCTATTTTCATATGAGGTTGTTATTTCATACTCATATGGCAATAATTTTTTCTTGTATGCTAGTAGTTTATAGTCATATAGCCTTGGAGTATCACCCTTTTTTTTACATGAGCTATTTCCTTATACTCATATAGCTTCAAGTGCCACATTCTTGCATGATATGCAAAGTTTATACCCGTAAAGGTTGGCGTATTATGTTTTTTTACACGAGGTTATTGGTTTATACTCATATAAATTGGGAGTATTATATCTCTTTCTTTCATCACATGTGGCTACTAGTTTATACTCGTGTACCATGGGAGTGTTATATTTCTTTCTTTCATCATATGTGGCTACTAGTTTATACTCGTATAGCCTAAGAGTGTTATATGTTTCTTTCTTTCATCACATGTGGCTACTAGTTTATACTCATGTAGCCTGGGAGTGGGTTTTTAGTGAACCATTATTTGTGCGCTTAAAGCATTGGATCATATGCTGGAATAATCGCAATTTAACCTTGCATTATTTTGAAGAACATATTGCTTGATGCATTGTTTGTTGTAAGCTTATCTTAGTTTCAAGTAAGAAAGGAGTCCAATTTCCCTTTTTTCCTTTCAATGGAACTCAAAGTTGGGATTTTGCGACTTAAGAATTAGAGCTTATGATATTTTTAAAAAACCTATTGTGAACTTCAGATCAACCATTATATGGGTCGATGAGACGTTGGATTCTTGATGCATACTTGAGCTTCTAGCTTGAACTAGTGAATCTAGCTTTGGAAGAATGTGATCACTCAGTTTATGCTTGCAGTTTTGGCTCTTGAAGCATTGAAGCACTTTTAGACATATGTTTATTTAATTTTATGTTAGGAGTATTTACTCCTATATGCTCGCGTGTGAAACCGTTAATTTGTTACAACACAGTTCATACTCTTAATATGTTCGAGTATACATAGATTTTATAATGATTTCTCTACACTAGGCTATAGTTATGTTGCTTGAACATATTACTATATACTCGTGTGATTTAGAGTATATATTTTACATATCTCATGTTCAAGGGTTTGATGTACCCTAGCCTCGTGATGCAGTTTGCATGTTTATATATATGTATACATATATTGAACCTCGATCTGGATGATCTCTTTGACTCGACGATGTATTTCTTTTTGTTATATATGTTACTAAATAGATGATTTCAAAAGGCATGAATCTCTTCCCGCTTTTGGTGAAGGGAGAGATGACCTTTAGGCAAGTATTCCTCGATAGAGGTTGTCGTATTGACCAAAAATTTGAACCTTAAAAAATCATTTGATATTTGAGTATCCACCCCTTTATTATTTTATAAAGGTGATATATATGCAATGTTTGCAGGTGTCTTCAACCTCATTAGATATTATGTTTAGATCGCCTTAGAAAATTTTGGATGAACTTCCCCTCAGTAGATTGGATAAGGGAAGGTTATTTTTTTCCCCGGCCTCCTAGGAGACAATCTTGGTGAGCTTGCTCAAATCTATATGTGAGTGCTATAGATGAACTATCTTCCCACATGCCACGGGTACCCAAAACAAATTTTCTTTGCCACGTAGGCCATTCTATCACAAGTCATGCATATTAGGACATGCTCATATCGAATATCCCTCCAACATATGCTTGAGGTCATGCTTAGTCCTATAGGAGATTTTAGGGTAATTTGTTTTTTATGCACTCATTGTAATATCCTCCCATAAACTTACATGCTTAATACATTTAGTGGACTTGCAAAATTTTGGGGTGACTGGATATTTTATGAGTATATGGTAGTGCTATTTCATGACACCACCTCCTTGCTCCTAGTGGCATATCATGGAGGCAACCATATTTAAACATTGGGCTTTCTTCAATGTTAAGCTTTTTTCACATTTTTTTCTTCCCAATGTATGGGGATGCGTCACTATTGACTTTGCTCATATTTGTGTCTCATGTTGTTTCACATTTCATAATATAGTGGTGATGGGAAACTATACATTTATGTTGGGCATGATTTTTGTATAATCCCTATATTATTAGAAATAAATATGGGTTTTTATGTCTTGGGTTGTTGAAGAATGGTGTGGATTTGCGCGATGCATCACACCTTACATCCAAGAACGTGAATTCTCTCATATGGAGCATAGTTTATTTCATAAGGTATTTGAGCTATTTTTTTAACATAGTTTAGTTCATATCAATGAGAATTGGCACAATGTATTTATTCTATTTTATTTTAGATGCCACATTTTAGACTCGTAAGTTTACTGGAGTAATATTTTTTGGGTTCCCCAGTTTAAACTCGTGAGGGTATGGAGTGTTTTTTTTGTGCGCTCCTGTCTATACTCGTGTAGCGCTAGAGTATATTTTCTATATGCCCCAGTTTATGCTCATGAGGGTGTCGCGTAGATTTTTGTATATTTACCCCAGTTTATACTCATGAGGGTGTCGAGTGGATTTTGTATATGTGATCCGATTTATAATCATGAGGGTGTGGAGTGGATTTTGTATACGCGCCCTAGTTTATACTCATGAAGGTGTGGACTGTATTTTTTGGTTGCCTTAGTTTAGACTCGTAAGGGCATGGAGTACATATTACCTGGTTTTGACTTTTGGGTGCCCCATTTTAAAATCATAAGGGTATGGAATGCATCCTTTTTTCTATATTTGCCCCAATTTATACTCACGGGGTGTGGAATAATATATTTTTGGGTGCCTCAATTTAGACTCGTGAGGGCATGGAGTATTTGTTGGTGCCTTAGTTTAGACTCTTGAAGGCATGGAATAGATTTTTGTTTATATGTGCCCCAGTTTATACTCATGAGGGTGTGGAGTATATTTTATTATATGTTTTCCCTAGTTTATACTCATGGGGCGCGGAGTAGATTTTGTTTATGTGTGCCGTTTATACTCATGAGGGTGTGGAGTAGATTTTGTGCTTATATGTGTCCCAATTTATACTCATGAGGGATTGGAGTGATATTTTTTTTTAGTGTCACGGTTTAGACTCGTAAGATATTGGAGTAATTTCTTGATGAATTTTTTTTTGTGTTTCACAGTTTATACTCGTAAGTTGTTGGAGTCATATGTTTTATTTTAATTTATTTTATTTTGGATGCCACAGTTTGGACTCGTAAGTTGTTGGAGTTATATGTTTTGGTGTGCCCCAGTTTAGATTCATGAGGGTATGGGGTAATATCTTTTGGGGGTGCCTCAGTTTAGACTCATGAGAGCATGGAGTAATATATCTTTCTAGGTGCCTCAGTTTAGACTCGTGATGACAAGGAGTAGATTTGTTTTTGTTTATATGTGCCCCAGTTTATACTCATGAGGGTATGGAGTGATTTTTATTGTCTCAGTTTAGACTCATGAGAGCAAGGAGTAATATTTTTTGGGTGCCTCAGTTTAGACTCATGAGTGTATGGAGTAATATTTTTGGGTGCCTCAGTTTCGTGAGCGCAAGGAGTAGATTTGGTCATTTATTTAATGTCGTCACACTTCAGAGAAAGAAAAATATGAGTGCATAGTATATTTTAACACGTAATGTAGCAATATTTCTAGTGCAAGCATTAGTGCAAAATCCACGCCTTATGTATCTGGATAACTACACTCAATCCCAGAAAGGACAAAGTTATGATGATACACCAAAAGAAATACATTCATTTCCCTCAGACATCGTAAAAAAATCCTGCTAAAATTGGTATAACCATCTTATAAAGAAATAATGATTGTGTACATATTTTCCTTTGATAAAGACTCAACATCCTATTGTCTCATATTTCACTTAGGAACAACCATTTCAATGGGTTCTAAGATAGCCGGTTCTGTTGGAATGTCGCCTAGAAAGCTCGAAGGTCGCATAAGCATCTAGACATGCATACTTGATTTGGTCATGGTCCAAGTCAAACTTCTCCCACTCATTGGTAGTGATGCTTTTATCTTTGTTAAGATTTATTCTTACAACCTTCTTTGATAGCTTCTCCAATGAAGCCAAGTCACATTCTTTTTTATTAGGAACCTTGATACCCAGTCCCTGCACATTCACCGTTTTTCCAATACCCTAGATATAGAATTCAAGCTTTTTGATTTCATTGTTGATGGCGGCAACCGCAAATTCTATTGTGTCATTTTTCAGGAAGCTATGGAGTAGTGGGGGGATAAAAAACCTGGCATGAGCCTGGTATAGTTGGTAAATCAGGCAGTGCTTACCCACACAAAGCTGTAGGACAGCGGCACTTTGTGGCACTTGGTTCAAGAGAGAAATTTGATGCTCGGCTGGAAGTTTCTTACTCTCTTTGCTGTGGACATATCTAGTATACTCACAATCAAGGCCGGCAACATGAAACTTGGCATGATTAAGATACTTTTTCCAGATAAATCGGATGAAGCCCACAAACATTGAAGGGTTGCTTGCCACCGTAGTATGAATTCCTATATCGCCCTTGTTGATACGAAAAAGGCGATCGGATGATTTTTATCCACACTCCTAGGGAATTGGACGCGGACTTTGCCGACTTTGATATTGCGAATCTTGACATGCACGACAACTCTTTGGCGATGTTGATGGTACACCGGATCAAATGAACCATTTTTTGAATCACATGCAATGGGTGTTGGTGGCAAAAATGGATTTTTCAAGGTTGATATTGGGTTCCCATGAGTTGTTTCGTACCCATGGGATTTGGGGTAGACATTCTTGCATTCGAGGGGAAACTTGTGAACTACCTCAGAGCATTCTCCACTGGATTTATTGACCAGTGAAAGAACAGACTTTGGACCGTTGTTTGGGACTTTTTTGTGCATCTTTGCTGCCCTTCCGTGTGGAAACGATGAGGAGGGCAATATTACGTTGCCCATTCAGATGTTTCGCAAAGTGAAGCTTATGCATTGTATTTTTTTCATTTGTATCCAAGTGGAGGAATTCCATATTTTCCCGCACTATTGCTTTTTCTTGGCATTTAAATTGTTCATGTGATGATTATCCCACTCCTACAACATTTCCCTCCACATATGAAGTTGGAACTGAAGTCACAAAATCAGGAGCAATAGCATTTTTACCTTCCCTCTTACTTCCCATGACTGAATTTGGAAGTGGGAGCATCAACCCATCCTTGGATGCAGAGCAGACATGCTTTTCTTGGTCCTTTTCAGTTGGTGATGTAGTCATAGTATGCATATCAACTGAAGCCACACATGGACCAATTGGCACATCAAGCCAAATATCTCCAATGTGGAGTGTCATCGACCGCGATACCTGACCTTCCATACCTTTTGGAAATAGAGCCATGCATTAGTTTCTCATACCACGATATATTTGTGAGGAAGATATATTATCAAAACTCATATGCTGTATGCCATGTTGAAATTTCAAAGATGAGCGGAGAAATAGGTCCCACCGGGCGTGCCAGAGTCCGATGACGGGAAAATGGGGCGATAGAATAAATAATACTAACGCGTCCACGCCATAGAGACAGATAGTATAATTTAAATTCATAAATGCATAACATAAAAGAGATATCAAACATTGCAGGTACTTTATTTCCAGAACTCTTACATATACATAAAAGAAATGTTAATTACATCTCCGGAGAGAAAACCCCTGATTAATAATTCCAACATATCTATTACATGGCATATACAACATATGAGCATTACAAATGTAGAAATAAAAGAAGACTACAAAATATAAAAATAGAAAAGTCTTCCTCCTTGTTGTTGTCGACTTTGGCGTGCTTCGGGCCTTGAATTTGTCTATGCTAACATATGGGTAGCATAATATACATGATTTGATTCATTAATATCATATGACATTTGATGTTCATGTATATAGCACGTGGATGCTTTGGCTATTTATGCCTAGCTCATTAACCATTTGATATTTTAGTACTCCCTCCGATCCAAATTAATTGACACACACTTAGTACAACTTTGTACTAGAGTTGTACTAAGTGTGCATCAATTAATATGGATCGGAGGGAGTAATAATAAGTGTTTTCATATAAATATTTATTTAATGGTTTACTAGCCAGTTCAGTTAGCATACGTGCAATATAGGGTATAACTCTTTTTTATGAGTCAATTTGATCATGCATGTGATTTCTTTATGGATGCATGAAATGGGGAAATATTTGGTTCATTTTGTCGAATTATATATAGCATTGCATCAAGCCAACATATTAAGAGGCTATATGGAATTTTATGATGAGATATTCAATTGCACCATGTTACGTTTAGTGCAAGTGACATAGGATATGATCCTATTTATCTTTGATGATTTAAATGCATGCATCTATTTATTTTATAGTTTTGTGTAGGTTAGCATCTATAGTTTGAAGCATTCTCCTTATATTTGGCACTATAAGGCGTTGGGGTATTCTGTATATTTGACCATAGTTTATACTCATAGGCTACTGGAGTAGTTTTGATATTTGACCGTAGTTTATACTCTTAAGGTTTCAGAGTAGTTTTGATATTTGACCGTAGTTTACACTATTAAGGTATTGGAGTAGTTTTGCTATTTGACCGTAGTTTATACTCTTAAGGTATTGGATTAATTTTGATATTTTACCGTAGTTTATACTCTTAAGCCATTGGAGTATTATGATATTTTACCGTAGTTTATACTCTTAAGGCATTGGAGTATTTTCATATTTGACCATAGTTTATACTCTTAAGGTATTGGAGTCTTCTTATATTTTACCATAGTTTATACTCTTAAGGCTTTGGAGTAATATTTTGAATATTTTAACGTAGTTTATAATCTTACGGCATTGGAGTAATATTTTGAATATTTTACCGTAGTTTATACTCTTAAGGCATTGGAGTATTTTATAATTTAACCATTTGAGGAATTATCTTATGGTATGCGGGTTAATTTCCTACACGCATTCGTCTTAACACTAGTTCTTTGTAGTATTAAACATATCATATATGGACATGTGACTAACTGAAACTAGACTAATACTTATATGATTGAGATTTCAAGTGGATGTGAATATTTTATGAATTTTAACTTCACTTGTATTAGTACGAACATCATGTAGCAACATTATGCCCATGTATAGCATAACTGAATGAATTATGGTGATTTCTTCTTGCGTTTATTATCATGAGTTGACGTCATTTGCTTGATATGTAGGACATATTTAATAGTCTAATTTGTAATGTTTTATTCGTACTAATATTTGTAGTACGAAGTGCCAATTTACATGATTTTATCGAGGCAAATACATGGTTTGCTTGCATGCAAAATATTTGTTTGTCTTATTTATTTTAGTACTGGTGGATATGATTAGTACTAATTTCCTCATAAGTAGATAATATCTATGCTTTGATGTTTAGCATGTTGTATGGAATATGCATGCTTAATATGGACTTTATGACATGTAAGAATTTATATTGGCCTACATGCATTTTAGTATGAACCAAGACAACTAGTATTTTGATTATCTCATGTTTATATGTTAAATTTCACTTAGCACATTCTATACATATGCTAATTTAATCATTTATATAATGATTTTATATGATTTTGTATGCCTTTCTATTTGTATTACAACTAATGAGACGCAACATGCGTGTCCGTAGTGTAACCAACAAAAGGGTTCATTATGCATGGTACTTAGCTAATATGATTTGTAAGCACACATTTTGTATGGGGTTATAACTTGCAAGTTGTTAATATTTCATATTTGTTTCCCCCGAGCTTCATATTTGCCACTCTCATTCATGATAGAAGCGAAAATATATCCTCCTTGGTTCGTATCACCATGATCGACCAAGGAGTAAAAATCTGCACTCTTTAAACATTATTGCGCTTTGGCTCGCATCACGATGATCAACCAAGGAAAAATGTCAAGATGGAGATTAATATCATATGTTCCTTGATTCGTATCATGATGATCAACCAAGGACAAAATTCACACTCTTAAATATTATTGCACTTTGGCTCGTATCACGACGATCAGCCAAGGCAGAATATCAAGATGGACATGTATATATATATATGCTCCTTGATTTGTATCAAGATGATCAAACAAGGACACCATATTCGCTCTTAAACATTATTACACTTTGGCTCGTATCACGATGATCAGTCAAGGCAATATGTTAAGATGAGAAGGTATGCAATATGTTAAGATGAGAAGTAAATATGAAGATGTATATTATATACTCCTTGATTTGTATCAAGATGATCAACCAAGGACACCATCTTCACTCTTAAACATTACTACACTTTGGCTCGTATCACGATGGTCAGCCAAGGTAATATGCTAAGATGAGAATGTATGGAGTTCTCGTGGTTTGTATCATAATGATCAACCAAGAAGCAAAGTATCAATATGAAGATGTATAATATATACTCCTTGATTTGTATCAAGAAGATCAACCAAGGACACCATATTCACTCTTAAACATTATTACACTTTGGCTCGTATCATGATGATCAACCAAGGTAATATGCTAAGATGAGAATGTATGGAAGTTCTCATGGTTTGTATCATAATGACCAACCAAGAAACAGAAGCAACATGATCATTAAAATATATAGAGATGGACTTCTTGGTTTGTATCACAATGATCAACCAAGAAGCAAAGAGATTAGGAGAGGTACATGATTCTCACCTTATCTACCTTCTTCCTTCTTCCAAGCTATGTAGATTTTCTTGAGCAGCAACAGTCTTGTACGTGTATGGATGAGCAGCAGCTTTTTTGTGTATGTATGGATGTGGAACTAAGCAGCAGCGGCGTGAAGAGGAGCAGAAGATATGGGCCCGGGGACTCGTTCAGGGGAAAATGAGGAGCTATTTATAGAGGGGAAGGACAACCAGCGCTGCCTCCGGCTGTACGCGCACGTTATCCGGCTGTACGCACACGTTCTGCCGTTCATGAATGCCATCGTGGGTGTAGTGGACACGGCGTTGGTGTAGTGGACACGGCGTTGCTCCTTTTTCTTTCTTTAATTCTGTAAATCCCTGATTGACGGAAGTCTAGTTAGCTAGGCTGCCACCTAATTTTGTCACGTGGCATGATTGATTTGGACTTCTTTTCTGATCATCCGTGTGGGCTCACTAGCACATATCACACGTACGTAGCTAATGGTTAGGCGTGGTTAGCAATCAACGACTCATTAAGGCTTTTTGAAGTGAATGTAAGAGCGAACTCTAACAAATATTTCCTGCTGAATAACTATGTGTTAATTATTTGCCACTACTTTATTAGCATCATTTTGTTATTTTTTATTCACCGCGCATATATTTCATTAGTGCAATATATTTCTATACCCCGCATATATATATTTCATCAACACGATATGTTTTTTATATGTGTCGCGTTGGTATTTCACATTGTCAGCCGAATAATGCAACACTTATTGCATACTCGATATTTTTTGGCGATATTAGTGCTGCCTATGATGATTTTACGTTGGCATCCGAGACCCATCATTAGTAACAGCGTTCATGCATGATACATATTTTATAGGATTTTATTTATATATCGATTCCACAACTTTTGCATGATATTAGCATTTATTTATTTATTTATTATTTCCGGGTATGCCTTTTTATATGGAGCGGCCGCAATTCATCATAGTCATTTTCTTTTCCTATTTGATGATTCATCCTTTTTTTTACCATTTGCATTTATTATATTTGATAACAGATATTGCATCGTATTTTATCCTGGCCAAAAACGATGCCAACAGGAAGATTCCGTGGCGCTGATTTTTTATATATATATTTTAGAATTTTTTGGGCTTTGTAAATATGGGTAAAAACCTGCATTTCACAGACATCAGCAGACAGAAACTGGCACTGCTAGGTTTGGCTTTCGGGGTTGTGATCACTCTGGGGAGTGAACGCGATAATAATAATAATAATAATAATAATAATAATAATAATAATTATTATTATTATTATTACTACTGCAACTACAACGTTATAGAGAAGACACCGCAAAGACCCCTACAATGGCAAGGCTCTATCAAGTCGCACCGAGAGTGATATTGAGGGTGATTCCTCTTATATCCCTCTTGTTGTCAGCTCTATAGTGCAGCACCACAGGGGTCATCGCCTCGAGGGTGATTCCTCCTTAGCTCACTCCCGGTGATGTCTCAGTCGAACTTTAATCAAGTGTGGATCAATGAGGGTGACATCTCCACTTTTCACTTGATGGTAGGGACCTGAACCCCCGGATGTCCAATAGGTAAGGAGTCGGGCGACCCTACGGTGCCCGCGAGAGGTATTGCGACAGGACGACTGGATAGTCGGGTACTGCCTAGAGAGAGAGGTGGCCTGACTACTGATCATTGACTGGGAGGGTTACCAAATCATGAAAGTCGAGATCCTCCAAGAGCACACGTGTAAGGTTAGGAGACGGGTCACCTTGTTGATACCCACGAGGTGTTATGAGGTGACAGGACAGTTGCTTATCGCCTGGAGAGAGAGGTGGGCCTGACTAATGTTCGATGTCCGCACGTTACATAGTCGGAGCAACGATAACGGTTATCCCGCGAGATAATAATAAAACGCCTAATGGGTCGGGTGAATGACTTGAGTTGGCCACTGGCCTATACACGCTACCTCCATGTGGGATGATGATTATGGGCTCCTCCGCGTCATAGTCTCATTCGAAAGCTCTTCAGACGTCAATAGTACCGCGGCCAGCACCGGGATAGGACGATCCTCCTGTGCTCTTGTTGATACAGGTGAGTCTGCTTCTCCGGCCAGCCACGCACCATGAAGGAGTACAAAGGGCGAGGGTCCAAAGTTCATGCGTACGTAGGATTTAGACCAGCGAATGGCCTCTCTGCCGAGCCTAGGATGGTCTATGTCGTGTCGGATAGCCTCAATGGGGCATTCCCTAACAAGGTGTACGCCACCCTGGAGATCCGAGCATGTAGGGTAATAGTAGTGCATCCCCTGCAGGGAAGTTAATCTATTCGAATAGCCGTTTCCACGGTAACAGGTGGCTCTATGTTGTATCCAAATCCTATAACACTACAAACTATTACAGTATTAAACCTTGTTTACGGGATTTCCTCCTCGCAGGAAGTCGAGGAAGGGAGCTCAGAGTCATTGTTAATATATACAACTTATTATTATACTTTGATGCATCAACTTATGTTGCATTGTTATTACATTCATGCTATTATAACTGTTGGCTATTCTCTTCTCATGCTGCAAGAATCGCGTGAAGATGCTAGTCTTCGATAGGCTAGGTCTTCCCCCTTACCCTAGTACTTTTGTCTTGCAGTCCACTATACAACCTCTTCTTCCGTTTTGATACCAATGCATAAATGTTAGATGCCTGGGTTTAAGTCTCGCGGAGTATGCTAGATACCCACCCTTGCTTTTTCTACCCCCTTTGTGTAACACCCTCAGTGTCTGTAACAGTAATAAATTTGAATGTTGCCTATTACTGTTGCTAACCACTGTTGCTAATCTCACTTTGATCATCTTTGAATTGACCATTTCAAAATTTCCCCATGATTGATATTAAAAACAATGTGGAAAATAAAAGTTCAACCAAAAACTTTGAAACCATTTTTGTAAAATGCCTAATATTCAGTGTCCATATTGATATGGGGATTTTTTGGACTATAAAATAATTCCAACAAATTAAAACAGTAGCCAAAAGTCCCCTTTTATCAATGGCATAATTAAAACAAATGTAAATGAATATATTGATGGCCCAAACTTTTTGTGGCACTCTAGCAATGTGCAATGCTAATTATGGGACAAGTTCCGTATTTAAAAAAATGCTAAAGCTAGTAAAACAATTTAAAAAATAGAAAAGGAAAAGGAAAAGAAATGCTAAAAGGGAAATAGCAAAGAGGCCCAATCCCCTAGTGCAGCTAGTGCACAGTGTGGCCCACACCAGCCCACCCAGCCCAAATCCCCCTCCCCCTCCCGCGCTGTTCACCTTGTCGCCGTGGCGCCATCGACGTGGTGTTCGACGGCTGCCGTCGTGCGATGGGCGCCACCGAGGCACTACCGTGGCCACCTCGGGGATAAGATCACCCGTGCACGCACTGTGGAGAACCCTAGCCCATTTTATCCCCTCCTCGCCTCACACTCGCTCAGGAAAAGTTGCGCAGTCGCCGCCGTCGCCATTGCCGTGGACAGTCGTGGCCAACGAGCTCGCCTCGCCTCACCGTGGTATTCGTTGCGTGCGCCGCGTTCGTCCTCGTCACGTTGCGGAGGGAATCGACGAGAGGACTTCCTCACGGCGCAAATCTCACCGCCCCTTTCACTGCACCGCGCTGCCGTCTACGTTGATTTCGGCTGCCACAGCTCGCCCTCGCGCAAATTACGCTCACCTGCAGGCTCTATGTGAGTCCCGCCGTCGTCGCCAATCCCTCTATCGTCCCCCATCGCGAGATGCTTGCATCTTCCATTGGATCCAGGCTCCATCGCCGCCGTACTCCACGTAGTCGCGGCCCCAGGGTGCGCTTTTGGCACCAGTGCGTGTCATCGCACTCCTGTGACGCCCAAGAACCTAACGCACATACGCACGCTCGATTTCGCGCGCTGGAACATCGATTTTGTCTGCACTAGTCTTCGGTCCGCCGCCACGCCCCTCGCCGTCGTCAACTCCTGTAAGGCCCGATATGCGGTACTGTTCCAGATCTAGTTGTTTCCATCCAGATCTGGGGACGAAGCACATATCGGTCCCACCGCGACATATGACAATGCCATATGCCCCGGATTTCCAACATGATATCACAACATTACAGCTACAAGGATACAACATCTCATACAATCGGCATACAACTGCCTTAGTACAATACACCAGAGGAAGATACCAGTCTGAGTACAAACTACAAACAAATGTCTAGTGGCAAAGAGAAAAACATCGATCCCCATAGCCACACGGGTCCAGGCCCTCCGCCGGGATCCACCTAACTAGTCGTCGTCGAGTCTCCACGTGAAACGTCGATCACCGTACCTGTTGTCGATCAAGAACCCTGAAAAGAGTTTGGGGGTAGTATCATGAGTACAGAAGTACTCAGCATCCAACTGTAGTGGTCATCTGACCCAGCAAGGACTTCATCACTCGTCATTCTAGGACAACTAGTAGTTTAGGGTAAGGATGCGGTAAGTGGTGAGGTTGCTGCCGCACTAGCATTTATGAAGTGGCTAACGATCTAGAGAATAAGATAAGAAGCCAAGCATTCAATGAGGAATCGCCTCCAACAAGTCTGCTATCCACCTACTACACAAACATAACACCTATCCTATCCTTGTCCTCTTCTTTGCATCCCGACGAAGAAGAAGCAGTCAAGGCACACACACGTTGATCAAGTTATATTAAGAATATATCAGTTGTTGTTGTCTATGAACAAGGAGTAGGTCTCAACTCGTCCATAACCGTGGACACGTCTTCTCGAAAAGATTTAACCCTGCAGGGGTGTACCAACTTCCCATTACAAGGCTCCGCACGCACGCCCATCTCTCTCAGTTTCTACCCATCACAGGCAGCCATTTTATGATTTAGTCCCGAGAGATCCGAAACGACAAGTCGCTCTAGCTAACAACGAAAAAATCCGGGTGGCCCCCGGTGAGTCGACATCTAGCTCAGGAGCCGGCCGCTCTCTCGGTCTAGTCTCTACCGTATGACTCCAGGATTGGATTGCCGGTTAATCTCACATGAGACCGGGTCCTAAGCCGGTCATGATGGGCTAGCAAGGAACCATGCCCTTACCGGTCCAGGTTGTTTTAAAGGATATCTGCTAGGAGCGAACCTATAGACATATATGCATGGTTTCAAATGGTAAATCAGCTTGGGCCACCACTAGAAATGTTTGAAAATTGATAGGTAAGAAAAGGGGACCCCATAAAATCCCACACGTGGTTAGGCACGCTCAGTCTTAAAACCAATACCCGGAACACGGGTCCTAGGTGACTCGAATGGAACAAAGCGTCGGGGAGGGATAGCCTAGACCTTCCATCCTTCGTCGAATATAGTCAAAATGATAGTAATCATATCATAAACAATAATATAATAATGTGATAGCCCAAACCAAGAAGTAACAGGGAGTAACATCGTAGCATCCTAAGCATGCATACTAAGCAGGGGCTGAGCAACGAGCAATAGTAACATAGATGTACATGGTTTTGCTGGGAGGGGACATGGCTGTATCGGTTTGAAAGAGGCTGTAAACATGTGGTAGGATCAAACATCGAACCTATCCTATACTAGAATCCAAACCGCTGGTTGAAATAGAATGGATCATAAGTAATGTATAGTCCTTTCCTGTTGATAAGTCGGGTTCCGAAGGTGTAGTTGATCGCAAGCTCGCATCGTCTCCGAGAGGTACCCGCGGAAGCACACAAGAGGGTAAACATTGGAAAGCAATCAACGAGCAAGAATCTATTACTACGAATCAAACACGAGCAAGCATCAACAAGAAGGCAACACGATACATCGCACCTACCGTCGAGAGCGGTTTCTAACAAGTTAAGTGGAGTATTCGTCACACACGACGATACCGCACATTTAGAATGGTTCAAGTTGTTTAGCTACAGGTTATCAACAAAGGTTGTTAACATGGCAGCTCACTCAAGAAAGCATGGCATAGCACACAAACATTACAAGAGGTGAAGCCTAAGATAATATATCTATGCTAGTAAATTTAAGTGAGGCACAACCTAAAGATGGCATCCACTAAGTACCCCACGACAATTAAAGGATTTTGTACTGTTATTCCCTAAACCATATTTTAGGTTTGTTAACAACAGCAAACAATATCATAAACACAAAGTACATGAAATTCTAATCAAGATACATATAAAGAACACTCCAAACGGAGTTACGGTTAAAAAGATACAAGCAAAACAAGTTTGGAACACGATCTGCCAACATCAGGAAGCACACTTTAGAGCAATGCATAAACAGGATAATGAATGCAAACATGCTCACAAATGATATGCAACTAAAGTAGACATGGCAGGGAAGGCATGGCGAAAGGAATCATGCAAATACGAATCATGAACAACTAATTATAGCTCATGCAAAATGCAATACAACATTACTGGTCAAGGACTTTGTGAAAATCAGGAAAACATGGCAGAAACTGTTATTTTCATGCTGTATAAACAGGAGCAAAACTATATGCAAAAGTGCAGCAACATGACATAGCAATATATGGGCATGGAGTAGGCATGATGATGATCAGGTACAAACAAGAATCAAGGTCATATGCATCATAGATCAAAAGATATTAAGCATGCAACATGGCATCGGAAAGTTACAGACTTGGTGAAAAACAGTGGCATAACAACTTTGGAGCTAAACATAACTATGACCAGAAATGTAAACAAGACAATGCAGTATATATAATGAAAGTAGACATGATGCTTAACAGAATACAATAAGAATCAATGCAATAGGCCTCATGGATGTGTCACAATCATCATGCAAACTTGCAATAAAATAAGAACAGCATCACATAACAGAAATTAGTAGCAGTTAACAGCCTGATGCCCACTTCAACAGTGATTAACACCATCAATATGGCCTCAAATCAAAATGCTCACAAAAGATGAACTGAAGTACACACAATTCTAAACAATTTTCCTTTTGGGCGCAACGCGATCCGAGCTACGGTTCATTCGCTAATTACATCGCAAAACAGATAAAGCACATAGTTTTCTAGGACTTAGACAAAAAAATAAAAGAAATAAACAACAGAAAAAGGGGGGCAGCCTGGGCTCTCACCCTAGCTGGGTCGAGCCCGAGGTGGAGGCTGGAGGCCTGGGCCGCTGGCGCTGGGCCTGGTGCTGGCTGGCGAGGTGGGCTGGGGAGGGCGCGGAGGAGCTGGGCGGCGGACCCAGGCTGGCCCATGGCGGCGGAGGCTGGCCGGCTCGGGCGTCCCGTGCCCGCTCGGGTCACCGGCAGCGGTTATCGCCGGCTCCAGCGAGGGCGGCTAGGCGGCGGAGAAGGCCGGGGCAGCGCGGGCGCCGGGATGGCGCCGGTGTGGAGGCGCGGCACGGGAGGCACCGGGCGGCGCGGCGAGCTCCTCGGCTCGGCCGGCACGTGTTCATGGCGCGCGGCGGCCTTCCATGGAAGGTGCGGCGGCGCTCGGCCTCCTGCCGGCGGCTTCCTGCGGGGAAGAGGAGGCGGAGGGGTGAGAGAGGGAGAGGAGGAGACGCAGCGTGGGGCAGGGCTTACCGGAGTGCGGAGCAGCGGTCGGAGATGGCCGGAGGAGGCGGCGGCGCGTCCACGGGAGGAGGTGGGAGGTGGAGAGGAGAGAGAAGAGGTTAGGGGGCTACGTGGCAGCTTCTCAGCCCCAGATCTGAAGATCTGACGGCTGGGAGCTCCTGTGGGCTAGGGTTTCGGGAATTTTAATGCAGATTGGGAAGATCTGCAAATTTTCAGGGGGGTGGCTGCAATTTTTCCAGAGGGATTCCCTAGAATGGGGTGGGGGAGTGGTGGTATTTATATAGCCCAGGTGGCTGGCAGTTTGCAAAAACATCCCCGGTTTTTCTCTCGCGCGCGCGGTGTTTACGTTTCTGACTGCCGAGGGTCCGCAGGACCTCCGATTCGGGTAAAACTTTGAATTGCGTGATCAACGCATCAAGCCGGTGGCGTTCACCTCGCGCTGGAACCGTTCCGAGAACACTTTCCGGCGCGCTATAAAAATAACACGTTTACTTATTAAACGGGGTGTTTCATTCCGTTGGCTGCGAGCTGGTCTTGTGCCGGTTGCGACGGTGCTCGGGCATAACCCGATGTCGCAAAGGCCGAGTGTCAGGGTGGCATGGGTAGGTCTCCGTCCGATACGAGATAAGATGGGGGGAAATAATTGTCGATCAATAAATCGGGGATGCAAACACCGCAAACAATTCAGACAATCAAGCAATTCGCACTGAAAACAATTTTTTTTCGTTTTTTTTTGAAATATGGGCTGTTACAACTCCGGTCACCCCAAGCGACGCAACCTCCTCCAGAAGACGCGCGGCTATGCCCTCATTCGAATGCGCTTGGTCCCTTGAGCTCTCGTGGCCTGAGCTGAGCGTTAGGTCATCGCTGCCGTGCTTCTCGTCGCCGGCGAGCTCCATGGGTGGCTGACAGGTGGCCCCCACCTGTCAGGGGGTTAATTACCCCTGAGGCCTCACTTACAGATGGCCCCCATGCCCTAACTAATTATCTCTGTCTAATTAGCAGGGAATAACCCTTTGGGTCTATGACATGTGGGCCCTGGGCCATTTGTTTAAATTAAGAAAACTGTTAGTGGTCTCTGTCACTGACCGCTGGGTCTCACTTGTATATAAATAAATAAAATTGGTTTAGTATTAATCTTGTGTGTCTTATATCCAAAACCCCAAAAAATTAGTTACCATGGGTGTGGAACCACCCAAATATGGTAGGATGGACACTTTTCACTTGGATCGTGTCCAATATATTTGTGCTCGTGCTAAAAACCCAATCGACTTGTTTGAGGGAAGTCATTGGATGAGCCTGCTAATTATACGCGACACCGCTTATCTCAGAAAGGTAAACACTTATGGGGTCAAATACAAATTCTTATTGCTATGCTAAGTCTTTGTGCCACATTTATGATTTTACTTGCTGCTCTAAAAAGATCGTAAACACCTTCCTTTCCACTGTGAGTTTAATGAAAATGAGATTCTATCTTCTTATGCTAAAGGTGTTTATGATTACTTTGATGTTGAAAAGATTGAAGAGTTTGTTGATTTTAAGGATGCTTATGAGATTGCTTCTTTGATTGAAAAGTATTACGATACTATTCACAAGTCCAAAAACATTGAAGCACTTGCATATTGCTTTGAGAATTATGTTTGCAACAAATATATTTAATATTTTAAAAATAAAATTCTAGCTTCCCAAGAAGAGGCTAATGATTTCTTTGATGAGGAATCCTATGATTCCAAGGAATCATTTGAAATATCCCTTTCTGAAGAACTTGATACTTGTTGTGTTTATGGCCACGATGCCACTATGGATGATGCTTACGGAGATGAACTTGATATAGTTCCTCATGTTAAGCATGAAAGTGTTGCTATTGCACACACACTTGATGGTCCTATTATCCTTTTGGAATCTCCAACTCATATTCAGGAGAATTTTTCTCGTACTAAGGCTCATTGTGATGGGTTGCATTTATCTTATGATCCTCAAGATTGTATTGAAAATAATACACATGTTCTTTAGGTCATGAACAACATGCTTTATGCGATAGTTATATTCTTTATGTTGTTCATGATGCCACTAAAAATTATTTTGAGAGAGGAAAGTTTGGTTTTAGAAACTTTCATGTTACAAAACACCTCTTTTTATGATGAAAATTATGAAGTTGTTCTTTTTTACCTTCCTATGCTTGTTACTTTGTACTTTCACGATTCATTTATTTACAAAGCTCCCATGCATAGGAAGTGGGTTAGGCTTAAATGTGTTTCACATTTGCTTCTTGATGCTCTCTTTTGCTTCAATTCTTATTCTCTTGTGAGCATCTTTTATAATCCTTATGCCTAGCTAAAAGGCATAAAAGAAAGCGTTTGTTGGGAGGCAACCCAAAATGTTTTTACTTTAAGTTTTAGTGGTCCTGATGCTTTGTTACTACTATAGCAACATCATTGTATCTTTATTGTCAAGCTTTGTACCAAATTTTAGCCTCTGGTGACAAGTGAAACAAAAGTTGTGACATGCGGTCGAGAAAACGATTATGTCTGCCCCACGAAAAAAATCGTGTAAAATCACAAAATCATCTTTTTGATCCGAATGTTTTTGACAGTATGCTCTATACAATTTTTAACCTGCCACTAGTTATGAGGTTTTTTTATTTGAGCTACAGAAGTGCCTCGAAAAATTTAATTACTACCTGCTATTATGTTTTCCCAAATTCTGCCCTGTTTTGCGCTTCTTTAGTTTTGCAAAAACCATTTGGAAATCTTGAGAAACAATATCCTTTTGTTGAAAATCTTTGTTTACAATAAAGGCCGAGTGGAATTAATTTATTATTGGTACTAACCGCTCTAATGAGTTTATGATGAGTTTCGTATCAAGGGAGTTTTCAAGTGTGCGAAGGGAGATGACGAAAGAAGATTCAGGAGTGACAAGAGCTTAAGCTTTGGGATGCCCCCGGAACCCCAACGAAATATTCAAGGAGACTAAAGCATATAAGCTTGGGGATGCCCCCGTGCATCCCCTACTTCATCAACAATCATCAGTTCGTCCTTCTCCACACTATATTTTTATCACTTCATGTGTCATGTGCTTCGCTTGGAGCGTATTGCATTTACTTTTTAGTTTTTCTTTGTTTAGTTTAGTTTTGGTTGCTGTTCATAACAAGTTGGACCCTATCATGCCTTGTTTGGGGGAGAAACACGATCCACTTTTGCCTAGAATGCTCATAGTTTTCACTTCAATATTTATTGAGTGTTCATTCTTATTTCCTAGCTGCTGTCATTTTTAGCTCTAGTTCTTCACATTTATCTTTACGAGCTGTGATTTAGATATTGTTTTTAGTACTCGATTGAGTTTCATGATTATCTTGTTTAGAGAGTTGGCCTGTTGCACTTAATGTGTGTCTTACTTTGAGTAGGTAATGAAGGTTTCTATGCTAAGTTTAGTATTAACTTGCAATAGTTTTGAGGTATTTTTTAGAGTAATGTTTGATTTCTGTGTGTCAAGATCTCAAGCCTATTAGTGATAGTTGTCGTATTTTGGTTCAACGTGCTTCTTTTCAAAAACTACAAAAAAATAGTTGTGAACTCTAGCTACTAAGTGGATCACTAACCTTTGGAGGGGTTGTAATATATAGAGTACCCTCACGTTATCATGGGTCGAGGATGCGAAAGGATAACCAAGCCCCCAAACACTCCTCTTAGGGTGCTTGTCTCTTTGTGAATCTCCTGACTAGACAGAGAGTGACCAATAATAACTGAATGAGTTCCTTTGACTAATGCGAGTATTCGATTCTTGGCACTTCCACCATCCATAGTTGGCTATCCTCTTCGGCACCGTGCATTGCCTTTTCTCACATTGAGAGTCGGTTCAAACTTCTCCGGTGCATCCAAATCCTTGGCATGATACGCTCTGTCATCACAAGCCTCATTGTATCTTCCTCAAAACATCCACTATACCTACCTATCAAGGAATTTCCATAGCCTTTCCGAGATACATTGCCATGCAACATCCATCTTTTCATGACTTGATCTTTCATTGTCATACATGATTTTGCTTGATCGTAGAGTTGCATGCTAGTTGGGACTTGCCCTTCTAATTGCTAAATGACGCGCTAGTATCATTGCACATCGTGCTACACTGGAAGAGGTATACATTTGCATACATCATGATATATATTCAGTTTTTCTTTACGTTGGGTACTTTTGTAAAAGTGTGTTGATCTTCACCATCCTTGTAATATATAGAGTGTCGCCCTTAAAGTAAGGAAAATATCCCAAAGAGGACACAAATAAAAGATCCCAAAAGAGGACACAAGATAAGATTCCAAAGAGGACAAATGAGAGATAAATAGAAAAAGGAAAAGAAGCCAAAAAATACAAAAAATAAAAAAAAAGAAAGAAAAAAAGAGAAAAAGAGAGAAGGGGGCAACACTACGATTCCTTTTAAAAGATCCACACTTGTGCTTCAAAGTAGCATTTGTACTTCATAGAGAGTTTTCATATCAGCATAACTATGTGGTGACCTTTCCACTATAGAACTTGGCTTGTATATTCCAATGATAAGACTCCTCAAAAGAGCTCGTCTTCTTGAGCAAGCAAGTTGGATGCACCCCCACTAGTTCCGTTGGAGAGATTTCATATACTCATAGCTCATTTGTGCATCCGTTGCATGGCAATCCCTACTCCTCATACCATATCTACCATTAGGCCTACCCTAGCCTAAGGTTTTCCTCATTGGTGTGAGACTTTCATACTTTTTTTACTTCCTTCCGCATCATTTTATTCTCTTCGCCATTTTAAGTGCTAACTAATCTTACTCGCGCTCATTCATTGCATGAGTGCTCAAAATCGAAAGGGAGAGGATCGAATTGACTTGTACCCGGCCGATGGTCTCGAGACGAGTCATAATAAGATTACAAAGGAGACCAAATGTGAAAATTATTAGATTGAATTCTCAATAACTATTCAGTATTTTTATGCTCTAAATCCAACTCCCACTTTCTGCACGGGAACACCGATTGGAGACATTCGAGTCAGGGACAGTGAGAGCATCTTGCACCTTTATGTTCTTACTTTGCTAGTTCCAATACTAGATATAGACTCTTGCTTGCTATTATCTTGACCCTATCTGCATCTCTTGCTTGTTGTACCTTAGCATGTCACCACGAAAATTATCTTGGTTGTCATTTACCTACTTGAGGAAGAGCAAGAATTAAGCTTGGGGATGTTGATACATCCCAAACGTATCTATAATTTTTGCTTGCTCCATGATTCATTTGGTGATATTGCTATATGTTTTGATGCACTTTCATAGCATTTAAAACATATTTTGAACAAACCTACTAATTCAGTGCCCAGTGCCAGTTTTGTCCGTGCATTGCAGAAAAGGTGAAAAATAAAAGTGCTCGGAAAATTCTAGAAAAAATACCAAAAAAATATCCACAACAAAAGACTCCAGAAGCCCTAAGGGGCCCCCGAGGGGGCCACCCTCGGGCCAGGCACCTCCATGGCGCAGCCAGGGGGGTGGCCACGCCACCTGGCCTCCCATGCCGAGGGGCCACCACCTCAAGCTCCCCTTTGGCCTATATTTACCTCTCGCTCCGAAAACCCTCAGGAGCAACCCCGTCACGTGATTTCATCTACAGCATCGTCGTCGCGGCGATTTCGATATCGGGATCGCTAGAAGAACCTGCCCGGACACGCTGTCGGATGGAAGATTGACCTCTAGAGGCTTCTACATCACCATGATCGCCTCCGGGATGCTCCATGAGTAGTCCTCCTAGGACCATGGGTCCATGATCAATAGCTAGATGATCTCTTCTCTCCATTCTTGTGCTTCAATATTTAGCCCTTGTGAGATGCCTATCATGATCAAGGAACCTATGGATTAATTCCTGCTTTGCTATGCTGTGTTTGCTCGGATCCGAGGGATTATGAGATTATGTTCAGTTTGTGATGAGTAATATATTTGGTTTACCTTTATATTTTTGTTCTTGAGTATTCTTGCATGTTCTTAGTTGCCTTTGTTTCTTTGGCCAAGTAGTGGATTGCAACTCCCAGAGGGAGCGTTATGCTTGATTGTGGGTTCATGCTCCCGATGTCTAGCTTGAGTGACAGAAACATGAGACTAGGGGATGTGTTGTTGCCACCAGGGGTAAAATAGTGGTGCTTGTGACCGCGTGTTGCAAGGATTGCTTACATTACACATAGAGTGTTAAGGAAGTTGTCCGTTGCTTTGAGCCTAAAATTTTTGTTGGGGTTCGCAACTTAATACCAGCGAGATGTTCTAGATAGATATTGATGAATAAATTGTCTACTTGTCTTGGTGTAATGCCCATACGATTGAGCCTCTTTGCTTTCCAGTAGCATAATTAGCATTGCGGTGCGTTTATAATTCTTTCAATTGCCGAGCTGTAATTTGTTCACCCAACATAGTTGTTTACTTTCTTTTGGGAGAGAGACATCACTAGTGAAAGTCATGGCACCCCGATCCATATTTCCACCATAGTTTACACCATTCTCTTTTACTGCTTATTTCCTTTCAGTACGACAATTATTTTCCCGTTGTGTTTGATCCTTTGTAAGCAAAAAGGCCGGAGAGATTGACAACCTCTCTGAAATCGTTGGGAGCAAAGATATTTGTGTCCTTGTGTGCAGGTCCATGACAATACGCCACCAAAAAAATCTCTGGTACCGTTACCACCTTCTTGCATTCTATGGAATCCTACTGGAGACATAACCTTAGTATCTTCACTGAGGGGAATTTGCCACTATCAGCATTATAACCTTACAATTGGGGTAACCAATAAGGAGGTCTTATCTGCACCCATCAGCCAGGGGAGAAGTTTCTTGTCGTGCTGATGCAACAGCGACATCTTTCAAATCAGAGGACTTCTTCTTTGGCTCTGGCGTCTGATACGTCCCAAACGTATCTATAATTTCTGCTTGTTCCATGCTCATTTGGGTGACATTGCTATGTGTTTTGCTACACTTTCATACATTTTTACACATATTTGTACAAACCTACTAACTCAGTGCACCCAGTGCCAATTTCTGTCTGCTGATGTCTGTGAATTGCAGGTTTATACCCATATTTATAGTACCCAAAAAATTCCAAGAAAATATATAAAAAATAAGTGTAAAGGAAGCCTCCAGAAGCCCGAAGGAGAGATGTAGGGGGACCACCCCCCTCCCAGGCGGCCTCCTGCCGCGACCAGGGGTGGGGTCGCGCCCACTGGCCGCCTGAGAGGAGGACCGCCATAAGAACTCGTCCCGGCACCCTGCCGGAGGGAGAATTGATCTCCGGGAGTTTCTCCACCACCATGAGCGCTTCCCGGATGTGCCGTGAGTAGTCCCCCTTGGACCATGGTGAAAGGATCGGAATGCCGACTAGGGGGGGGTGAATAGGCGACTAACAATTTTAAGCTTTTCTTAACAAATTAAGGCTCAACAAGAAAGATAGGTTGTCTAGATGTGCAACTAAGTGAGCAACCTTTATGTCAACTAATGCAACACTATACGAGCAAGAAAGAAATAAGCAATGAAATAAACTTTCACAAAGTAAAAGTAAAGGGAACACGGGAGACAAGGATATGTTACCGAAGTCCCTTCTCTTTCGAGAAGTACGTCTCTGTTTGGAGAGGGTGCGGAGCACAATGCTCACACGAAGCCAACGAGGGCCACCCTATTTCTCCTCACGCTCTAACCAATGCAAGATGCCGTGATCCACTACGCGGTGGCCTTGAAGGTGGCGACCAAACCTTTACATACAAGGTTGGGGCAATCTCCACAACTTAATTCGAGGCTCCCAACAAACCACGAAGCTTCACCACAGTGGAATATGGCTTCGAGGTGACCTCTTCCGTCTAGGGAACCAATGCACCCAAGAGTAACAAGATCCACAAGGGATTAATGGGGGGAATCAAATATCCTTTGGTGGAAGTGTAGATCGGGGCCTTCTCTTCCAAACCCCAGAGAATAGACAAGCTTTGATGGCAAGGGAGGGAGATCGGGCAAGAATGAAGCTTGGGCATCAATGGAGGAGAGAGCAATAAATGAGGTAAGTATCTTTGGGGAGGAAGACCCCCTTTTATAGTTGGGCATAAAACCAGCCGTTGGCAGCCCACCAACCACGGTACTACCGCACCGGGAGCAGTACTACCGCCCCACGGTACTATCGAGGGACAGTGTCGTGCCCCACTACCGTGAGTACAGAAGACTTACGGTAGTTGGTGCTGTACTAGACTATAGAACTACCATGGTGTGGTACTACCGCACTGGGAGCGGTACTACCGCCCCATGGTACTACCAAAGCCTAGTGCCGTGCCCCACTACCGTGAGTACAGAAGAAATACGGTAGGGAGTACGGTACTAGACCACGGTACTACCGTGGCGTGGTACTACCGCACCGGGAGCGGTACTACCGCCCCACGGTACTATCGAAGCCTAGTGTCGTGCCCCACTACCATGAGTACAAAAGACTTACGGTAGTGAGTACGGTACTAGACCACGGTACTACCGTGGCGTGGTACTACCGCACTCCGAGCGGTACTACCGCCCTGGTAGAACCAGGGAGCCCATGCCACCATGGCAAACTCCTCCACGACGCAATGGAAAATATGTGGGTGCAGAGAGTGTGTATGTGTGATGATTCTACCCACATTCCATAGCAGATCCCCTGTTAATAGTACGGTTCGCCTACGACTCAATTCACCAAAAATAAATCGAAAGGGAAACTCGGTCTTCACGCTCTATACACCGAGGGGAAGATAACCGTCTTGTGCCATGATTATAATTATCTGAAATGCTCATCACACACGGTTAATCCGCAAATGTATTGTCATCAATCACTAAAACCAACTCAGGGGAAATATGCCCTATCAATCTCCCCCTTTTTGGTGTATTGATGACAACACAAGATTTGCACAATATAATCAGGGAATATAACTCATGCCAACTTTCTACAAAATATAGATGGGCTCACCCTAGATGTGTGCACCAATTCAAAAATGCCTTTGGAATGCAAGGCACACACATTAGGGTGAACAATCCCCCTATATTTTATAGACTAGGTCAAACTAGCTAGCAACCAACAAAATATGTGAGCGTATGTCTCACACCATACATATATGAAGTCTCACAAGGATAACTAAAAAACAAAATGCAAATAAAACGGAGTTCACAAGCAGCGAAAATGAGACAGAGGAAACACACTTGTGACTCACCGACCCTGGAAGCTGCAAATCCATAGTCCTAAACTCTCTCCCCCTTTGGCATCGAGACACCAAAAAGGCAAAGAGCGACCTAACGCCCCAAGGTGATGGACTACTAGTCATACTCGTTGTACTACTCGGACGCCTCAGACTCCTCGGCTGCATCGGTCTCCTCGGTAGCAGGCGGATGTGTGGTGGTAGAAGAGCCAGCACATCATCTATAATATCCTACTCGCTGAACTTGGAGATCCACTTGTCCTCTGGGGTGATGTTCTCCTCTGACCCTGCCTTCAGTGTCATACCCTGGTGCCTGTAGAAAGCCATCTGGCGCTGGCGGTTCTCCTTCTCTCTCTTGTGATCCTGATATAACCTGTGATGCATGTCCTTCTGGAAATAGAAGAGATTCTTAACCTTCCTGGTGAGCTTGGAAGCCCACCTAGGCTACTCAGTGACCCTAGCAGAAGATCCAGCACCACTACCAAAACTAGCACCGGAGCGAGTACGGGGAACTCTGCCAGCACCTGCAGTAGTCTCCTCAACTATAATCTCATCAGAACCGGCTGGAGAAGCGGGAGCATGACCATGCCCCCAGCCCAGTTGTTCTTGATGCGCAGCTGAGCCACCTCGTGTGTGGTGAGAGGCCCACCGGTAAGTTCTTCATTCTCAAAAGTAGCTGCCCACGTGATCTCGAAGAGAACCTGAAGATACGGGACATAAATCGGGACCTTCCATTCCATCACGACAAGGTATAGCTCCTCCCACACAATATCACACACATCCAAAGTCTGCTGAGTGCCCCTGTACTTCATGCAGAGAAGAAGCATGTTCACCAGATAGCTGTGAACCAAGTCCAGATTTCCAACACAGGGAAACAGAGAAGTCATGAAGATCCTGTGCATGATGTCCAAGAACGGGGTCAGAACCACCATGTACTTCTCGTTCCCCTTTGCATCAGTGTAGGGGATAGAGGTCTGATAGGGGGCCAACTCATTTTTGTTCCTGGCTGGACCCTTAATGTGGGGAATAATACCAACTGACTCCTCAAAAGTGCTGAACAGAATGTTCAGAGCATCCATAACAGCCTTCTAGATGCAGCTCACCCGCTCCTCTTTACACATCCAATACATAGTCCTGTCATCATGTGAGGAGAAGTACACAGTGGCATAAAACTCGGGCACAAGCTCAGCATCGAATTCCTTGTTGAAGGAAATGATGTTGGAGATCCCAAACTGATCACATAGAGCCATAGCCTCTCCGAAGTAGTCCCTGTTGTCCCTCATATGCTGCCGGCTGACGGACTTCACATGGGGAACTATGAGGTTCTTCCTTTACTTCAATACCAAATATAACACATCGCGCAAAGACTTGTTCCAGAACTGGGTGCCCACAAGATCAGTATTGTAATAGCCCAGATTTCATAAAAATTTAAATTTTTGTTTTCGGTGTGAATTGGTTGATTGTGTGCTTTGTTTGCGGTGTTTGCATCCCCGATTTATCGATCGACGATTATTTCTCCCCCTCTTATCTCGTACCGGACGGAGACCGACCCTTGCCACCCTGACACTCGACCTTTGCGACACCGGGTTTCACCCGATCACCGTCGCGAAAACCCGCACAAGACCAGCCAACGCCAATGGAACGGAAACCCCGTTTAATAATTAAACGGGTTATTTTTATAGCACGCCGGAAAGTGTTCTCGAAACGGTTCCAGCGCGAGGTGAACGCCGTCGGCTCAACGCGATGATCGCGCAGTTTGAAGATTTACCCGAATCGGAGGTCCTGCGGACCCTCGGCGGTCAGAAACGTAAACACCGCGCACGCGAGAGAGAAACCAGGGATGTTTTTGCAAACTACCAGTCACCTGGGATATATAAAGACCACCACTCTCCCACACCTTCCTAGGGGTTCCCCTAGAAAAAAATGCAGCCACCCCCTCACAATTGCCCCAAAACTATCCCATTTTCGCACCAAACCCTAAATCTAGATCTGAGATCCAGCCCAATGGGTTTTGGACCGTCAGATCGGCCGAACTGACGGCCAGAGAGCCTTCCACGTCACCCAACCCCTACTCTCTCTCCTTGTCCACATCACCCCATCGCCAGCCCGAGGACGTCGCCGCCTGTCTTCGGCCAGGGAGCCTCCACCGGCCACCTCCCTCCTCGCCGCCCCCCTCCTTCCCTCTCACCTTTTCCTCCTTCTCCTCCCTCGCCCCTTCTCCTCCATGCAGGACGCCGGCGAGCCCAGCAAAAAGCTGTCGCGCCATGGCCATGGCCGGCCTTAGGAGCCCGCGCCGCCGCGCCCCGTGGCCCCCCCGTCGAGCAGCCGGCCTCGACGGCCAGGATCCGGGCGGATCCGTAGCCGCCTCGTCCTCCCATGGCCGTCACGGCTTCCGCGCCGCGCAGCCGCCGCCGGCCGGCGAGCCCGCACCACCGCGGCCAGAGACGAACGGTACGCGCTCCCTGCCTCCAGCCACCGAGCCGGACCTCCCCAACGCGATGGGCCCGCGAGGCCAACCCAGCACGGCCTCGCCAGCCCCTGGCCAGCCGTGACCCAGCCGACTCGCCTCCACCCCAGGCCTGATGGGCTGGCCCAAGTGAGGCTTTCTCTCCCCCCTAGCCCTTTCTAAATTTTTCTAAGTCTGGGAATTTTGTGCTGCTGTACCTGTTTTGCATCGGAGATTGCGAGTGATCCGTAGCCCCTATGACGTTCCGCCCAAAAGGAAAACTGTTTAGAATTGTGTGTAATTCAGTTCATCTTTTGAGAGCATTTTTTTTGAGGTCATCTTGATTGTGTAATTATTTTTCAAACAGGGCCACCCATCGTTAATTGCAAACTGATGTTAACTGCTCCTGAGAACTGTTGCTTGATTGAAACTTCGGGTGACGGTTGTGTCGCAACCGTTCATCGGAATTCAGTGATTACTGTTGCATACTGTTGAACATCATGTCTAATTCAGTTATATGCTTTCACTTATAATATTGGCCTGCTGCATGTTGATTGTATCTTCAGCCAATGTAGCTACCCTGCTGTTAGTGTGCTGTTGTTAACGTAAGATGCAAACTTTGCTGCCCTATATCTTTTCAACCATGCATCCTATTGATCATTGAAACATGTCATTTTGATCTATGCCATGTATACTTCCCTTATATGTATTTCATTGTCATGTTTACATTCCTGGTCATAGTTATAATCAGATCCAATGTTGCTATCCTGCTGTTTCTGACAGCCACCTCAGTTTTTACTAATTCTGTAACTTGCCGAAGCCATGTTGCACGTTTAATATCTTTTGATCTGTGATGCATATGACCTTGATTCTTGTTTTTACCTGATCAACATCATGTCTACTTCCTGCCCACATATTGCTATGTCATGTTGCTGCACTTTTTCATATAGTTTTGCCCCTGTTTATACAACATAAAAATAACAGTTTCTTCCCTGTTTTCCTGATTTTCACTAAGTCCTTGACTAGTAATGTTTTATAGCTTCTTGTGTTGCTTATAACTAGTAAGCCATGATGCATATTTGCATGATTAATTTTTCCATGACTTTCCTGCCATGTATACTTTAGTTGCATATCATTTTTTTGCATGTATAAAACCTTTTGCTTGTTTATTTGATGCTCTAAAGTGTGCTTCCAGATGTTAACAACATGTGTGCATAACTTGTTTTGCTTATATCTTTTTAACCGTAACTCCGTTTGGAGTGTTCTTGACATGTAACTTGATTAGAATTTCATGTACTTTGTGTTTATGTCATTATTTGCTGTTGTTAACCAACCTAAAATATGGTTTAGGGCAGAACAGTACCAAATGCTTAAATCATCATGAGGCACTTAGTGTTATGCCTTGTTTAGGTTGTGCCTCACTTAAATTGACTACCATAGATAGTTTATCTTATGGTTCACCTCTTGTCATGTTTGTGTGCTATGCCATGTTTGAGTGAGATGCCATGTTAACAACCTTGCTCACCTTGAGTAGCTAAACAACTTGAACCAATATAAACGTGCAGTATCGTCGTGTGTGACCGATGCCCAACTTAACCTGTTAGTATCCGCTCTCGATGGTAGGTGCGATGTCTCGTTTTGCGTTCTTGTTGATGCTTGCTTGTGTTTGCTTCGTAGTAATAGATGCTTGCTCGTTGATTGTTTTCCAGTGTTTACCGTCTTGTGTGCTTCCGCGGTTACCTTCGGAGACGATGCGAGCTTGCGATCAACTACACCTTCGGAACCCGACTTATCAACAGGCAAGGATTATACATTACTTGTGATCCATTCTATTATAACCAACGGTTTGCACGCTAGTCTAGGTTTGGTTCGATGTTTGATCCTACCACATGTTTACAACCTGTCTTAAACCGAGAAAGCCATGTCCCCTCCTAGAAAACCATGTTCTGCTATGTTACTATTGCTCGTTGCTTAGGATCCGGGCGGATCCATAGCCGCCGGCACCTCCCATTTCCGTCACGGCTTCCGCACCGCCGGCCGGCGAGCCCGCGCCGCCGCGGCCAGAGACGAACGGGACGCGCCCCCTACCTCAAGCCACGGAGCCGGGTCTCCCCAACGCGATGGGCCCGCGAGGCCCAGCCTAGCACGGCCTTGCCAGCGCCAGGATAACCGTGGCCCAGCCGACCCGCCTCCATCCCAGGACTGATGGGCCGGCCCAAGTGAGGCTTTCTCTTCCCCCCCAGCCCTTTGTAAAATTTTCTAAGTTTGGGAATTTTGTGTTGCTGTACCTGTTTTGCGTCGTAGATTGCGAGTGATCCGTAGCCCGTATGACATTGCGCCCAAAAGGAAAACTGTTTAGAATTGTGTGTAATTCAGTTCATCTTTTGTGAGCATTTTGTTTTGAGGTCATCTTGATTGTGTAATTGTTTGTCAAACAGGGCCACCCATCGTTAATTGTAAACTGTTGTTAACTGCTGCTGAAAACTATTGCTTGATTGAAACTTCGGGTGACGGTTGCGTCGCAACCGTTCATCGGAATTCAGTGATTCTTGTTGCATACTGTTAAACATCATGTCTAATTCAGTTATATGCTTTCACTTGTCATATTGGCCTGCTGCATGTTGATTCTATCTTCACCCAAAGTAGCTACCCTGATGTTAGTGTGCTGCTCTTAACGTAAGATGCAAACTTTGCTGCCCTATATCTTTTTAACCGTGCATCCTATTGATTATTGAAACATGTCATTTTGATCTATGCCATGTATACTTACCTTATATGTATTGCATTGTCATGTTTACATTCCTGGTCATAGTTATATTCAGCTCCAATGTTGCTATCCCGCTGTTTCTGACAGGCACCTCAGTTTTTACTAAGTCTGTAACTTGCCGAAGCCATGTTGCACGTTTAGTATCTTTTGATCTGTGATGCATATGACCTTGATTCTTGTTTTTACCTGAACAACATGATGTCTACTTCATGCACAAATATTGCTATGTCATGTTGCTGTACTTTTTCATATAGTTTTGCCCCTGTTTATACAGCATAAAAATAACAGTTTTTGTCCTGTTTTCCTGATTTTCACTAAGTCCTTGACCAGTAATGTTTTATAGCTTCTTGTGTTGCTTATAAGTAGTAAACCATGATACCTATTTGCATGATTCATTTTGCCATGACTTTCCTGACATGTCTACTTTAGTTTCATATCATTTTTGTGCATGTCTAAAACATTTTGATTGTTTATTTGATCCTATAAAGTGTGCTTCGGATGTTAACATGTGTGCATAACTTGTTTTGCTTATATCTTTTTAACCGTAACTCCGTTTGGAGTGTTCTTTATATGTAACTTGATTAGAATTTCATGAACTTTGTGTTTATGCCATTGTTTTCTGTTGTTAACCAACCTATAATATGGTTTAGGGCGGAACAGTACCAAATGATTAAATCATCATGAGGCACTTAGTGTTATGCCTTGTTTAGGTTGTGCCTCACTTAAATTGACTAGCATAGATAGTTTATCTTATGGTTCACCTCTTGTCATGCTTGTGTGCCATGCCATGCTTGAGTGAGATCCCATGTTAACAACCTTGCTCACCTTGAGTAGATAAACAACTTGAACCAATATAAACGTGCGGTATCGTTGTGTGTGACCGATGCCCCACTTAACCTGTTAGTATCCGCTCTCGACGGTAGGTGCGATGTCTCGTGTTGCGTTCTTGTTGATGCTTGCTCGTGTTTTCTTAGAAGTAATATATGCTTGCTCGTTGATTGATTTCCAGTGTTTACCGTCTTGTGTGCTTCCGGGGTTACCTTCGGAGACGATGCGAGCTTGCGATCAACTACACCTTCGGAACCCGACTTATCAACAGGCAAGGACTATACATTACTTATAATCCATTATATTATAACCAGTGGTTTGCATGCTATTCTAGGTTAGGTTCGATGTTTACACATGTTTACAACCTCTCTTAAACCGATACAGCCATGTCCCCTCCTAGCAAACCATGTACTGCTATGTTACTATTTCTCGTTGCTCATCCCCTGCTTAATATGCATGCTTACGATGCTACGATGTTACCCTGTTACTCCTTGGTTTTGGATATCACATTATTATATTGTTGTGGATGATATGATTAGTATAATGTTGACTATATTCGACGAAGGATGGAAGGTCTGGGCTATCTCGCCCTGATGCTTTGTTCCATTCGAGTCACCTTGTACCCGAGTTCCGGGTATTGTGTCTCTTGACGAGCGTGCCTAACCGCGTGTGGGATACTACGGGCTCCCCTTTTCTTACCAACCTAGCTTCAAACATTTCCAGCGGTGGCCCAAGCTGATTTACCATTTGAAACCTTGTGTGTGTTGGTCGACTGCCAGTAGTTTTCAAACTAACCCGAACCAGTGAGGACATGGTTCCTTGCTGGACCATCATGATCGGCTAAGGACCCGGTCTCATGTGAGATTAATCGGTAATCCAAACCTGGAGTCATACGGTAGAGGACGATTCGAGAGCTCGGCCGGATTTTGAGTTGGATGTCGACTCACCGGGGGCCACCCGGATTTGTTCGTTGTTAGCTAGAGGGACCTGTCGTTTCGGATCTCTCGGAACTAAATCATAAAATGGCTGCCTGTGATGGGTAGGAACAGAGAGAGATGGGCGTGTGTGCGCAGCCTTGTAATGGGCAGTTGGTACACCCCTGCAGGGTTAAATCTTTTCGAGAAGCCGTGTCCACGGTTATGGACGACTTGAGACCTACTCCTTGTTCATAGACAACAACAACTGAGATAATCTTAACATAACTTGATCAATGTGTGTGTTCCTTGACTTCTTCTTCTTCGTCGGGATGCGAAGAGGAGGAAAACGATATGATAGGTGTTATGCTTGCGTAAGTAGGTGGATAGCAGACTTGTTGGAGGCGATTCCTCATCGAATGCTTGGCTTCTTATCTTACTCTCTAGATCGTTAGCCAGTTCATAAATGCTAGTGCGGCAGCAACCTCACCACTTACCCCATCCTTACAGTAAACTACTAGTTATCCTAGAATGATGAGTGATGAAGTCCTTGCTGGGTCAGATGACCACTACAGTTGAATGCTTAGTACCTCTATACTCATGATACTACCCCCAAACTCTTTTCAGGGTTCTTGGTCGACAACAGGTATGGTGATCAATGTTTCACGTGGAGACTCGACAACGACTAGTTAGGAGGATCCTGGCGGAGGGCCTCGACCCGTGTGGTTATGGGGATCGATGATTTCTCTTTGCCACTAGGCAATTGATTGTAGTCTATACTCAGACATGTATCTTCCGCTGTTGTATTGTATTAAGGCACTTGTATGCCAATTGTATGAGATGTTGTATCCTTGTAGCTGTAATGTTGTGATATCATGTTGGAAACCCGGGACATATGGCATTGTCATATGTCGCGGTGGGACCGATATGTTCTTCGTCCCCGGATCAGGATGGAGACATCTAGATCTTGAAAAATACCGCATATCGGGCCTTACATGTATCTTGAGGCTTGCTGTACATATTGACTTGGCGATACATCTTGTACTCTGGCACACTGATTTCTGACACAAGCCTGACAACCTCCTTCTTCTTGGATGCAGCTTTCTTCACGGAGGAACTTGCCTGACCGGTGACCTTGCACTTCATGTTGCGGCAAGGCCCATCACCTGACCAAAACCAAGAGCGAGTGAAAAGCAAGACACATGAGATGCAAAAGCCCGGATACAAGTGAACAAGATGCAGTATTGATAGGTTGTCAGTTTCAGGTAACACGGTACTACCGTGTGTAACAACCCAGTTTTCACAAAAATTAAAAGTTTTGTTTTCGGTGTGAATTGTTTGATTGTCTGATTTGTTTGCAGTGTTTGCATCCCGGATTTATCGATCGACGATTATTTTTACCCCTCTTATCTCGTATCGGACGGAGACCGGCCCTTGTCACCCTGACACTCGACCTTTGCGACACCGGGTTTCACCCGATCACCATCGCGAAAACCGCACGAGACCAGCCGTAGCCAACGGAACGAAAAACCCCGTTTAATAATTAAACGGGATATTTTATAGCGCGTCGGAAAGTTTTCTCGGAACGGTTCCAGCGCTAGGTGAATGTCGCCGGCTCGACGCGCTGATCGCGCAGTTCGAAGTTTTACCCGAGTCGGAGGTACTGCGGACCCCGGCGGTCAGAAACGTGAACACCGCGCGCGAGAGAGAAAAACCGGGGATGTTTTTGCAAACTGCCAGCTACTTGGGCTATATAAAGACCACCACCCCACTTAGGGTTTCCCCTAAGCACCTAGGCTGCTACCAGCCCCAGATCTGGCACAAAAATACCCCATTTTCGCAGTTTTAACCCCAAATTTTAGCAAACCCTAGCCCCAAACACTCCTGACCGTCAGATCAACTGATCCAACGGCCAGGGTGTGCCCAGCCTCCTCCAACCTCCTTGCTCGCAACCGCCCGTGGATCCACCCGAGCCGCCTCCCCCGAGCCAGCCGTGGCCGCGCCGGCCACCAACTCCGGCGAGCCTCCGGCAAGTCGCGCGCCGAGCACCTCCTCTCTGTTCCCTTCCCTCTTCTCTTCCCCTCCATTCCCCTCACCTCTCCTCTCCTCTGCATCCAGCCGAAGCTTGTCGCGCCTCCTCCATGGCCATGGAGCTCTCTGCCCGAGCCGTGGCCGAAGGTGCTCGCCGGGGCGCCGCCCGTCGTAGCCAGGACTGGATCCGGACCGGCGCCGCTCTCCTACGGCTCCTAGACCCCTCCCCACTCCCCGTGTCGCCTCGCCACTTCGCCGGAACCGGCCGGCCGGCGAGCCATCTGTCGCCGCTGCGGTCTTCGTCGTGGAGACGAGGCACGAGCCGATCGCTGCGCCCAGGTGGGCCGCCTCCAGCCGCGCGGCCCAGCAGCAGCCAGCGCCAGCCAGCCCAGGCCGCCCCTCCTCTTGGGCCACGGCCCAGTAGGTGAGCGCCCCAGCTTTTCCTTTTTTTTTATTTTTTTCCTGCGCTGTAGTTGGGCCGGCCCAGTAACCGTGCAGCGCCTGTGGGCGTTTTATTTATTTATTTTGTGCCTGTCCAGCCCAGTAGCTTAGTTTCGGCCCGAGTAGTTTTTTTTTCTAGGAGTTTATTTATTATTTTGGCAGTTTGCGGTGTAATTTTGCGATGCTTATATCTTTTCACCGGTAGCTCCGATGGAGACGCTTTCTACATGAAAGTTGCTCCGTTTTGCGCGTAAATTATTAAAATGTTGCTTGTTGCCATGTTTGACTTTGTTTACATGTTGTTTACCTGCTAATTACACTGTCTGCCACTGTAAACTATAATTGCAATAACTTTTTAACCGTTGCTCTTTTTAAAATGTTCTTTATGTGTAACTTTACTAGAATTGCATGTAGATTGTGTTTTTGCTGTTCTTGCTTGCTAATAAAAATAATAAAATATGTTTAGGGAAGAACAGTACCAAATTCCATTTTATTGTGGGGTCCGTAATAGTTTGCCATGTCTAGGATTTCACCCCACTTAAATTGACTAGATTAGATAGTTTATTTATGCTTCACCTCTTGCCATGCTTGAGTGAGATGCCATGTTAACAACCTTGCTCACCTGTAGCTAAACAACTTGAACCATCGTAAACATGCGTTATCGTCGCGTGTGACGAGTACTCCACTTAACCTGTTAGTAACCGCTCTCGACGGTAGGTGCGATGTCTCGTGTTGCCTTCTTGTTGATGCTTGCTCGTGTTTGCTTCGTAGTAATAGATGCTTACTCGTTGATTGCTTTCCAGTGTTTACCGTCTTGTGTGCTTCCGCGGGTACCTCTCGGAGACGTTGCGAGCTTGCGATCGACTACACCTTCGGAACCCGACTTAAGAACAGGCAAGGACTATGCATTACTTATGATCCATTCTATTTCAACCAGCGGTTTACATGCTAGTCTAGGATAGGTTCGATGTTTGATCCTACCACATGTTTACAACCTCTTTCAAACCGATACAGCCATGTCCCCTCCAAGCAAACCTGGTACTGCTATGTTACTATTGCTCGTTGCTCAGCCCCTGCTTAGTATGCATGCTTAGGATGCTACGATGTTACCTTGTTACTCCTTGGTTTGGGATATGAAATTATTATATTATTGTTGTTGATATTTATTATTATAATGTTGACTATATTCGACGAAGGATGGAAGGTCTAGGCTATCCCGCCCCGACGCTTTGTCCCATTCGAGTCACCTAGGACCCGAGTTCCGGGTATTGGTTTTAAGACTGAGCGTGCCTAACCGCGTGTGGGATTTTATGGGGTCCCCTTTTCTTACCTACCTAGCTTCAAACATTTCTAGTGGTGGCCCAAGATGATTTTACCATTTGAAACCGTGTGTGTGCTGGTCGGCCGCCAGTTGTTTACAAACCAACCTAGACCAGTGAGGACATAGTTCCCTTGCTGGCCAACTTTGTCCGGCTGAGGACCCGGTTTCCCATGTGTGATTAACCGGCTATCCAAACCTGCGACAGACGGTTGAGACCAGATCGAGAGCGCGGCCGGCTCCTGAGATGGATGTCGACTCACCGGCGGCCACCCGGATTTGTTCGTCGTTAGTTAGAGGGACCTGTCGTTTCGGATCTCTTGGAACTAAATAATAAAATGGTTGCCTATAATGGGTAGCAACTGAGAGAGATGGACGTGCGTGCGGAGCCTCGTAATGGGCAATTGGTACACCCCTGCAGGGTTAAATCTTTTTGAGAAGCCGTGTCCACGGTAATGGATGACTTGAGACCTACTCCTTGTTCATAGACAACAACAACTGAAATAATCTTAATATAATTTGATCAACGTGTGCGTGTGCCTTGACTGCTTCTTCTTCGTCGGGATGCGAAGAGGAGGACAAGGATAGGATAGGTGTTATGTTTGCGTAAGTAGTTGATAGCAAGACTTGTTGGAGGAGATTTCTCATCGAATGCTTGGCTTCTTACCTTACTCCCTAGATCGTTAGCCACTTCATAAATGCTAGTGCGGCAGCAACCTCACCACTTACCCCTTCCTTACCATAAACTACTAGTTGTCCTAGAATGACGAGTGATGAAGTCCTTGCTTGGTCAGATGACCACTACAGTTGGATCCTGAGTACCTCTGTACTCATGATACTACCCCCAAACTCTTTTCAGGGTTCTTGATCGACAACAGGTATGGTGATCGACGTTTCACGTGGAGACTCAACGACGACTAGTTAGGCGGATCCCGGCGGAGGGACTGGACCCGTGTGGTTATGGGTATCGATGTTTTCTCTTTGCCAATAGGCTTTTGATTGTAGTCTGTACTCAGACATATATCTTCTGCTGTTGTATTGTATTAAGATAGTTGTATGCCGATTGTATGAGATGTTGTATCCTTGTATCTGTAATGTTGGGATATCATGTTGGAAATTCGGGGCATATGGCTTTGTCATATGTCGCGGTGGGACCGATATGTGCTTCGTCCCGGATCTGGGTGGAAACACCTAGATCTGGAACAGTACCGCATATTGGGCCTTACACCGTGCCCACAACGGTAGTACCGCTCGGCGGTAGTACAGCGGGAGACCAGTGGTAGTACCGCACGAGCAACTGTTAGCACAGATCTCAGATCCGGTACTACCGTGGTCCCAAAAATTCACAACCTGCCAACAATGCAACCTCATTCCTTTCTAGCAGTCATACCAAGTCCTCAAAGTTCATAAATTTAGAAAAAAAACCTAGTGGATCCAAGAATATTGCCCTAACCACAAGATTCAAGAAAATGAACCAAAGAAAGAGAGGAACGGGGCAAACCGGGATCCATGGCGCACAGGGAGGGTGGGGATCGATCCCACCGGAGGAGGACGACGAAGACGGCACGGAATCGGCACACCGGGGGTGGGTGCCGGGGACGGCGGCGCTGCTGCGAGGAGGGGGAGAGAAGTGTAACAGCCCAGATTTCACAAAAATTAAATTTTTTGTTTTCGGTGTGAATTGTTTGACTGTCTGATCTGTTTACGGTGTTTGCATTCCCGATTTATCGATCGGCGATTATCTTTCCTCCTGTTATCTCGTATTGGAAGGAGACCGACCCTTGCCACCCTGACACTCAACCTTTGCGACACCGGGTTTCACCCGATCACCATTGCGAAAACCGCACGAGACCAGCCGCAGCCAACAGAACGAAAACCCCGTTTAATAATTAAACGGCATATTTTTATAGCGCGCCGGAAAATGTTCTCGGAACGGTTCCAACGCGAGGTGAACGCCGCCGGCTCGACGCGCTGATCGTGCAGTTCGAAGTTTGACCCGAATCGGAGGTACTGCGGACCCCCGGCGGTCAGAAACGTGAGCACAGCGCGCGCGAGAGAAAAACCGGGGATGTTTTTCCAAACTGCCAGCCACCTGGGCTATATAAAGACCACCACACTCCCACCTCTTTCTAGGGTTTCCCTATCCAAAAATTGCAGCCACCCCCTCCACTTTGCCCCAAAAATACCCCAATTTTCGCAGTTTTATCCCCATTTTCGCAAACCCTAGCTTCCAGGCGCTCTGGACCGTCAGATCTGACGATCCGACGGCCCAGAGGCCGCCACGTCCCCCCGTGGAAGCGCCCGCAGGCCTCCGCGCCCGTGCACCCCACGCAGCTGCCCGAGCTGCCTCGGCCTCGTCTCCGGGTCGCCGCCGACAGTCCAGCAGGCAGCCGCCGCCGGCTGCCCCAGCCAGAGCCCCTCCAGGTCGCCCCTCCTCCTCTCCTTCTTTCTCTGCTCTCCCTCACCCCTCCGTTCTCCTCTCGCGAAGGAGCTCACCGCGCCGCCGTCTCCATGAAGGGCCGCCATGGCGCCCGAGCTCGCCGCCTCCACGCCGGGCCACCGCGCCGCCCCTAACCGTGGCCCGGATCCGCCTCCAACCGCCTCCCTCCAGCCTCCCTCGTCGTGCCACCGGTCGACGCCGGCGAGTGCAGCCGCCGCCGCGCCAGTTCTGCTCGGGAGGAGACCGAGCTCGCTCGCTCCCCTCCTGCGCGTGGACGCCGACCTGGGCCGACCTTGCCCCACGGCCCAGCCCGACCAAGCCGCGGCCTGCCAGGCGCCAGCCCAGCCGCGCCTCCCAGGCCACTTGGGCTAGGCCCGCTGGTGAGGCCTGCCCTCCCTTTTTTTCCCCTGTTTTTTTTTCGTTTTTCCAGATTTTGGCAGATTGTATTAGTATTTTTGCGGTGCCCGTAACTTTTTAACGGTAGCTCGGATTGCGACGCATAAAACATGAACGTTGCTTAGAATTGCGTGTAGATTAATAAAATGTTGCTTGTTGCAATGTTTGACTTTGTTTACATGATTGTTTACTAGCTATTTACAACTGCTTGCCACTATAAATTGTAACTACCATAACTTTTTAACCGTTGCTCTGTTTAAAATGTTCTTTATATGTAACTTGACTAGAATTGCATGTAGATTGTGTTTATGCTGCCCTTGCTTGCTAATAAAAATAATAAAATTATGTTTAGGGCAGAACAGTACGAAATTCCCTCTTTATCGTGGGGTCCGCAATAGTGTGCCATGTCTAGGATTTCACCCCACTTAAATTGACTAGAATAGATAGTTTACCTTATGCTTCACCTCTTTCCATGTTTGTGTGCCATGCCATGCTTGCTTGAGTTGCCATGTTAATAACCGTTGGTTGATCACCTGTAGCTAAACCACTTGAACCACCGTAAACGTGCGGTATTCGTCGTGTGTGATCGATACCCCCACTTAAACTGTTAGTAACCGCTCTCGACGGTAGGTGCGATGTCTCGTGTTGCTTTCTTGTTGATGCTTGCTCATGTTTGCCTCGTAGTAATAGATGCTTGCTCTTTGATTTCTTTCCAGTGTTTATCTACCCTTGTGCTTCCGCGGGTACCTTCGGAGACGTTGCGAGCGTGCGATCAACTATACCTTCGGAACCGGACTTATCAACAGGCAAGGACTATACATTACTTATGATCTATTCTATTTCAACCAGCGGTTTGCATGCTAGTCTAGGTTAGGTTCGATGTTTGATCCTACCACATGTTTACAGCCTCTTTCAAACCGATACATCCATGTTCCTTCCCACCAAACCATGTACTGCTATGTTACTATTGCTCGTTGCTCAGCCCCTACTTAGTATGCATGCTTTGGATGCTATGATGTTACCCTGTTACTCCTTGGTTGGTCTATCACGTTATTATATTGTTGATGATGATATGATTATTATAATGTTGACTATATTCGACGAAGGATGCAAGGTCTAGGCTATCCCGCCCCGACGCTTTGTTCCATTCGAGTAACCTAGGATCCGAGTTCCGGGTATTGGTTTTAAGACTGAGCGTGCCTAACCGCTTGTGGGATTTTATGGGGTCCCCTTTTCTTACCTACCTAGCTTCAAACATTTCTAGTGGTGGCACAAGCTGATTTACCATTTGAAACCGTGTGTGTGCTGGTCAGCTGCCAGTAGTTTTTAAACCAACCCGGACCAGTGAGGACATAGTTCCCTTGTTGGCCCACCTTGTTCAGCTGAAGACCCGGTTTCTCATGTGTGATTAACCGGCTATCCAAACCTGCGACAGACGGTAGAGATCGATTCGCCAGCGCGGTCGGCTTTTGAGTTGGGTGTTGACTCACCGGGGGCCACCCGGATTTGTTCGTTGTTAGTTAGAGGGACCTGTCGTTTCGGATCTCTTGGAACTAAATCATAAAATGGTTGCCTATAATGGGTAGCAACTGAGAGAGATGGGCGTGCGTGCGGAGCCTCGTAATGGGCAGTTGGTACACCCCTGCAGAGTTAAATCTTTTCGAGAAGCCGTGTCCACGGTTATGGACGACTTGGGACCTACTCCTTGTTCATAGACAACAACAACTGAGATAATCTTAATATAATTTGATCAATGTGTGTGTGCCTTGACTGCTTCTTCTTCGTCGGGATGCGAAGAGGAGGACAAGGATAGGATAGGTGTTATGTTTGCGTAAGTAGTTGATAGCAAGACTTGTTGGAGGCGATTCCTCATCGAATGCTTGGCTTCTTATCTTACTCTCTAGATTGTTAGCCACTTCATAAATGCTAGTGCGGCAGCAACCTCACCACTTACCCCTTCCTTACCGTAAACTACTAGTTGTCCTAGAATGACGAGTGATGAAGTCTTTGCTGGGTCAGTTGACCACTATAGTTGGATGCTGAGTACTTCTGTACTCATGATACTACCCCCAAACTCTTTTCAGGGTTCCTGATCGACAACAAGTATGGTGATCGACGTTTCACGTGGAGACTCGACGACGACTAGCTAGGCGGATCCCGGTGGAGGGCCTGGACCCGTGTGGTTATGGGGATCGATGTTTTTCTCTTTGCCACTAGGAATTTGATTTCAGTCTATACTCAGACATATACCTTCCGCTGATGTATTGTATTTAGGCAGTTGTATGCCAATTGTATGAGATGTTGTATCCTTGTATCTGTAATGTTGTGATATCATGTTGGAAATCCGGGGCATATGGCTTTGTCATATGTCGCGGTGGGACCGATATGTGCTTCGTCCCCGGATCTGGGTGGAAACACCTAGATTTGGAACAGTACCACATATCGGGCCTTACAACTTGGTATCAGAGCCTTACCGACCGTAGGATACCTTCTTTGGCCGAAGTCAAGTCTAGACAAAAACTATTTTTTAGTTACTAAGATAGTTATCGGAGAGTAGAATTCTTTTTCCTCCTTACCCTTGCTCTGGTTAGGACAAGTGTTGTAAGTGTTTTATTTTGGACTTACCTCCCCTTTTGAACTCTAGGATCTCGAGTGTGTGGAGTATCGGAACCGTTACAATGCCTTGTTTGCAGCGTATTGTCTCGATTCCGATCTCAGGTTTGGGAAATCATGTAGTACCTTTAGTTCTTTCGGTTCTGGTTAAACATCGTGGTCGTCTGTTGACTTCAGTCCTCTTGTCTGGTATCCTCGCGATTGGCGTGAGAATGCTTCCCTTGATCTTCGCTTTCAACTGTCGTTCCTCCTCTTGACACCGACGGTTTCTTATTTTCGACGATGTCGCCTCACTGCGGAAGTTTATCTCGACAGAAGTTCCACGTCGACATGGAGCAGAGTCCCTTCTTGGTGGTGTAGAAGATTGTCGACTCTCTTTTCTCTCCTCTCCTCTCCCCCGGATCGTCCAGGATCTCGGGACGAGATCCCTTGTTGGTGGTGTTGTATTGTAACAGCCCAGATTTCACAAAAATTAAAAATTTTGTTTTCGGTGTGAATTGTTTGATTGTCTAATTTGTTTGCGGTGTTTGCATCCCCGATTTATCGATCGGCGATTATTTTCCCCCCTCTTATCTCGTATCGGACGGATACAGACCCTTGCCACCCTAACACACGACCTTTGCGACAACGGGTTTCACCCGATCACCGTCGCGAAAACCGCACGAGACCAGCCGCAGCCAACGGAACGAAAACCCCGTTTAATAATTAAACGGGATATTTTTATAGCGCGCTAGAAAATGTTCTCGGAACGGTTCCAACGCGAGGTGAATGCCGCCGGCTCGACGCGTTGATCGCGCAGTTCAAATTTTTACCCGAATCGGAGGTACTGCGGACCCCCGGCGGTCAGAAACGTGAGCACCGCGCGCGAGAGAGAAAAACCGGGGATGTTTTTGCAAACTGCCAGCCACCTGGGCTATATAAAGACCACCACACTCCCACCTCTTTCTAGGGTTTCCCTAACCAAAAATTGCAGCCACCCCCTCCACTTTGCCCCAAAAATACCCCAATTTTCGCAGTTTTATCCCCATTTTCGCAAACCCTAGCTTCCAGGCGCTCTGGACCGTCAGATTTGACGATCCGACGGCCCAGAGGCCGCCACGTCCCCCCGTGGAACCGCCCGCAGGCCTCCGCGCCCGTGCACCCCGCGCATCTGCCCGAGCCGCCTCGGCCTCGTCTTCGGGCCGCCGCCGACAGTCCAGCAGGCAGCCGCCGCCGGCTGCCCCAGCCCGAGCCCCTCCAGGTCTCCCCTCCTCCTCTCCTTCTTTCTCTGCTCTCCCTCACCCCTCCGTTCTCATCTCGCGCAGGAGCTCACCGCGGCGCCGTCTCCATGAAGGGCCGCCATGGCGCCCGAGCTCGCCGCCTCCACGCCGGGCCACCGCGCCGCCCCTAACCATGGCCCGGATCCGCCTCCAACCGCCTCCCTCCAGCCTCCCTCATCGCGCCACCGGTCGACGCCGACGAGTACAGCCGCCGCCGCGCCAGTTTTGCTCGGGAGGAGCCCGAGCTCGCTCGCTCCCCTCCTGCGCGTGGACGCCGACCTGGGCCGGCCTTGCCCCACGGCCCAGCCCGACCAAGCCGCGGCCTGCCAGGCGCCAGCCCAGCCGCCCCTCCCAGGCCACTTGGGCTAGGCCCGCTGATGAGGCCTGCCCTCCCTTTTTTTCCCCTGTTTTTTTTTTCTTTTTCCAGATTTTGGCAGATTGTATTAGTATTTTTGCGGTGCCCATAACTTTTTAACGGTAGCTCGGATTGCGACGCGTAAAACATGAACGTTGCTTAGAATTGCGTGTAGATTAATAAAATGTTTCTTGGTGCAATGTTTGACTTTGTTTACATCATTGTTTACCTGCTATTTACAACTGCTTGCCACTGTAAACTGTAATTACCATAACTTTTTAACCGTTGCTCTGTTTAAAATGTTCTTTATATGTAACTTGACTAGAATTGCATGTAGATTGTGTTTATGCTGCTCTTGCTTGCTAATAAAAATAATAAAATTATGTTTAGGACAGAACAGTACGAAATTCCCTTTTTATCGTGGGGTCCGCAATAGTTTGCCATGTCTAGGATTTCACCCCACTTAAATTGACTAGCATAGATAGTTTACCTTATGCTTCACCTCTTGCCATGTTTTTGTGCCATGCCATGCTTGCTTGAGTTGCCATGTTAATAACTGTTGGTTGATCACCTGTAGCTAAACAACTTGAACCACCGTAAACGTGCGGTATTCGTCGTGTGTGACCGATACCCCACTTAAACTGTTAGTAACCGCTCTCGACGGTAGGTGCGATGTCTCATGTTGCCTTCTTGTTGATGCTTGCTCGTGTTTGCCTCGTAGTAATAGATGCTTGCTCGTTGATTGCTTTCCAGTGTTTATCATCTGGTGTGCTTCCGCGGGTACCTTCAGAGACGTTGCGAGCATGCGATCCACTACACCTTCAGAACCCGACTTATCAATAGGCAAGGACTATACATTGCTTATGATCCATTCTGATTCAACAAACGGTTTGCATGCTAGTCTAGGTTGGGTTCGATGTTTGATCCTACCACATGTTTACAGCCTCTTTCAAATCGATACAGCCATGTTCCTTCCCAGCAAACCATGTACTTCTATGTTACTATTTCTCGTTGCTCAGCCCCTTCTTAGTATGCATGCTTAGGATGCTACGATGTTACCCTGTTACTCCTTGGTTGGTCTATCACATTATTATATTATTGATGATGATATGATTATTATAATGTTGACTATATTCGACGAAGGATGGAAGGTCTAGGCTATCCCGCCCCGACGCTTTGTTCCATTCGAGTCACCTAGGATCCGAGTTCCGGGTATTGGTTTTAAGACTGAGCGTGCCTAACCGCGTGTGGGATTTTATGGGGTCCCATTTTCTTACCTACCTAGCTTCATACATTTCTAGTGGTGGCCCAAGCTAATTTACCATTTGAAACCGTGTGTGTGCTGGTCAGCTGCCAGTAGTTTTTAAACCAACCCGGACCAGTGAGGACATAGTTCCCTTGCTGGCCCACCTTTTTCAGCTGAGGACCCGGTTTCCCATGTGTGATTAACCGGCTATCCAACCTTGCGACAAACGGTAGAGATCGATTCGACAGCGCAGTCGGCTTTTGAGTTGGGTGTTGACTCATCGGGGGCCACCCGGATTTGTTCGTTGTTAGTTAGAGGGACCTGTCGTTTTGGATCTCTTGGAACTAAATCATAAAATTGTTGCCTATAATGGGTAGCAACTGAGAGAGATGGGCGTGCGTGGGAAGCCTCGTAATGGGCAGTTGGTACACCCCTGCAAAATTAAATCTTTTCGAAAAGCCATGTCCACGGTTATGGACGACTTGAGACCTACTCCTTGTTCATAGAGAACAACAACTGAGATAATCTTAATATAATTTGATCAACGTGTGTGTGCCTTGACTGCTTCTTCTTCGTCGGGATGCGAAGAGGAGGACAAGGATAGGATAGGTGTTATGTTTGCGTAAGTAGTTGATAGCAAGACTTGTTGGAGGCGATTCCTCATCGAATGCTTGGCTTCTTATCTTAATCTCTAGATCGTTAGCCACTTCATAAATTCTAGTGCGGCAGCAACCTCACCACTTACCCCTTCCTTACCTTAAACTACTAGTTGTCCTAGAATGACGAGTGATGAAGTCTTTGCTGGGTCAGTTGACCACTACAGCTGGATGCTGAGTACTTCTGTACTCATGATACTACCCCCAAACTCTTTTCAGGGTTCCTGATCGACAACAGGTATGGTGATCGACGTTTAACGTGGAGACTCGACGACGACTAGTTAGGAGGATCCCGGCGGAGGGCCTGGACCCGTGTGGTTATGGGGATCGATGTTTTTCTCTTTGCCACTAGGCATTTGATTGTAGTCTGTACACAGACATATACCTTCCACTGATGTATTGTATTTAGGCCGTTGTATGCCAATTGTTTGAGATGTTGTATCCTTGTATCTGTAATGTTGTGATATCATGTTGGAAATCCGGGGCATATGGCTTTGTCATATGTCGCGGTGGGACCGATATGTGCTTCGTCCCCGGATCTGGGTGGAAACACCTAGATCTGGAACAGTACCGCATATCGTGCCTTACAAGAAGAAATTGAATGGGTATGGGGAGGAACTCCATGTACCCGTTCAATTTTAACTCACCCCTGATGCAGCGTTAGTACCGCACCAGGCGCGGTACTACCGCTTGCGCGGTAGTACCGTGCCGCGGGCGGTACTACCGCTGGCAGCAGGACAACACAATCCAGTTTCAAAAGTAGGAAATTTTGCAAAGAAATTGTCTTAGGGGGATGGGCTTAGGTTGGAGACACTCAAAACATCAACTGGATGGGGACACTCCGAGATTAAGAACATAAATAAAATGCACGCGAAATCTCAAAGTGAAAAAAATGCAAAGCTCAAAACCAAACATAAAAAAAGAACCAACCCTCCCAAGGGGAGGGACGGTGGTGAAGCCACCATGTTTGAGCAAATTTGGTATGACACCAGAAAGATGTTCTTGAATGCGTGAGATATTCTTGATACGGTTTCCCTCCAACATGCACTTGTATCTCCTATGTGGGAACCATTTGCTCCAAGTTTTTCTAGTCATTGCTTGCATGATTGGATGCATACTTGAAGCTATCAAGAATTTCTTTGTAAGCATTGTGCTCAATTCTTATCTTTTGCCACATGCTTATGGTTGTTGTTGTTGTGAAGATGATAATATATATTACTGCTATCTACCACCGGGAAGTGATTCCATATACCTCTTATCCTTAACAATTGGTACTCTTATATGTGGTAGAAATTATTGATCATCTTTACATTGGCTTGTTTATAATCGCCTTATTACTTGCCAATATATTGTTGTGGTTTTAACTCTCATTGTCTTCTTTGCCACTTGTGGATCATTTGTTTTGGTGAACTTGTCTAGTGTTTCTCTAGATATAGTGAAAGTAGTGATCCCATCTTGGGCATTTTGTATTCAAATGAACATTTTATATAATGCACAACTCTTGGGGGACCTATCATCTTATGATCTATATCAAGTGCATTTTATTGGAAGGCATATTCTCTTTGGTGCTTTGTGTCATCATAAATTTGTTGAGGGCATGGTTTGTTTGGAATTGTGCTCCTTTTGAGAGTTTGATATCTCCTTCTTTGATTTATTTTATTTGGTATCATGCTCTCGATCAATTGGTGTGTCAATTGATACCCCATTCCTTGATGAATCTTTTATTTGGTATACTTCAAGTAACAAGTTTAGTTTGGAATCTTATGTTCAATTGGAATCTTTCTTAGGAATCTTATGTTCACTCGGTATCCTTTTCAATTGTTTTCGTATTCAATCATGTGTTGATCGGGTTGGGATTCAATTGGTATTTATTCTCATTTGTTGGTGAGTGTAGCAATTGACCATGTGTTGATTAATACTTGTCTCCTATCAGGTGTTGATTTGGATCTTTAATATAATTTGGAAAACCTTATGTTGTGCCACCTTTGGTGTGCCTTCTTGGTTTACTTGGTGTCTTGTCCAAATTGTATTTCATTTTGGTTCTTGAAAGTGTTGTGCATGCATATTTTCTATTTGTGTAGTTCCTATGCCATGTTTTCTTTCTTTGATCCTATATGTAGGTTAAACTCCATCAACTTCTTTATTGGCTAGTGCATGAAATTCAATTTCATGTCCATATTGTAACAGCCCAGATTTCAGAAAAAATTAAAAAATTTGTTTTCGGTGTGAATTGTTTGATTGTCTGATTTGTTTGCGGTGTTTGCATCCCCGATTTATCGATCGGTGATTATTTCCCCCCTCTTATATCGTACCGGACGGAGACCGACCCTTGCCACCCTGACACTCGACCTTGCGACACCGGGTTTCACCCGATCACCATCACGAAAACCACACGACACCAGCCGCACCCAACGGAACGAGAAAACCCCGTTTAATAATTAAATGGGATATTTTTAAAGAGTGATGGAAAGTGTTCTCGGAACGGTTCCTGCGCGAGGGAACGCCGCCGGCTCGACGCGCTGATAGTGCAGTTCGAAGTTTTACCCGAATCGGAGGTCCTGCGGACCCCCGGCGGTCAGAAACGTAAGCACCGCGCGCGAGAGAGAAAAACCGGGGATGTTTTTGCAAACTGCCAGCCACCTGGGCTATATAAATACCACCACACCCCCACCCTTTTCTAGGGTTTCCCTAGCCAAAAAATTGCAGCCAAACCCCCTCCACTTTGCCCCAAAATTAATCCCATTTTCGAAACCCTAGCTCTCCAGATCTGAGATCAGCCTCCCAGATCATCTGGACCGTCAGATCTCGCGATCCACGTCTGCAGTGTGCCCCCGCAGTCCGAGCCGTGGAGGAGCTCCCGCATGGAGCTCGAGGCTCCTCGTACGAGCCCTCTGCCCCGCGCCGCCGCACCTCCGGCCGGCGAGCCGCCGAGCCAAGCCGCCGGCAGCCGCGAGCCCCTGCACACCCGCGCCTCCCTTCCCTCTCCCTCTCGCCTTCCCTCTCCTCTCTTCCTCCTCACCTCCTCCCTCTCTCTTTTTCACAGTAGCCGCAGCCTCCATGGATGGACCTCGAAGGACCACCCCGCCGGCCTCCTCCCACCTCATCCGGGCCAGATCCGGCGACCCCAGCCTCCAGCGCGCCCCGGTCCTGCGCCCCAGCCATCCTCGCGCCACCCTGACCTCGTCGGCGGTCGTCGTCAACTGCCAGTCGCCGCCGTTCTTGGCAGCCTTCGATCCCGATCGGGATGAGGCGCACGAGCCGACCGGGCTGCCTCGCTATGGGCTAGCGAGTCTCCAGCAGCCAGCAGGCCGCGGCCTGCCAGGCTCCTCCAGCCGGGCCTTGGCCCATAGGTGACGCCCCTGCCTTTTTTTATTCTTTTTTTATATTTTTCACAGTGGCGCTAGGCTCGGCCCATGTGCTGTATAGCGCCTTGTGTGCTGGATAATTAAGCAGCGCCCCCTGTTTCGGCCCGTTTAGTTTTTTTGCTAGGTTTTTATTATTAATTTGGTAGATTGTATTATTGTTTTGCGATGCCCGTATCTTTTTACTCGTAGCTTGCATTGCGATGGTTCCAACGTCAAACTTGCTTAGATTTTCGTGTAGATTATTAAAATGTTGTTTGTTGCCATGTTTGACTTTGTTTACATGTTGTTTGACTGATAATTACATCGCATGCCACCATAAATTGTTTCTTTAATAACTTTTTAACCGTTGCTCGGATTATAATGTTTCTTATATGTAACTTGAATAGAATTGCATGTAGATTGTGTTTATGCTGCTCTTGCTTGCTAATAACAAATAATAAAATATATTTAGGACAGAGAAGTACCAAATCCCATTTTTATCGTGGGGTCTGTAATAGTTTGCCATGTCTAGGATTTCACCCCACTTAAATTTTTTTTGAAGCTTTACTGACAGTAGGGGCACCCCCCTACTGCCTTTATATTAGATCACACAGGCACAGAGCCAATACAAAGAGGGGAATTACATGTTTGGGGGGGGGGTAGAGAAGATGAGGTGGGATTACAACAGACTAGAAACTAGAGGTGTAGTCAGAAAGCTTCAAAATAGATGGTTAGAGGGGAAGAAGAAAAGTAGTAATGAAGTGCCCTAGATTCTCCTTATTCCTATGCCTCAAAAGGTCAAAGTCAGCCTTGAATCTTTGTAACCAGGATCCCACAGTTGGGTCAACACCCCTAAAGTGTTTGTTGTTCCTTTCCTTCCAGAGACTCCAGGCCCCAACCACAAAAACCTCCATGAACATGGGTTTATCCCACAGTCTCTGTCCTTCATGGATGATCTCAATTCTGCTTCCAAGTAAGGGCCAACTCATACCCAACAGATCCCAACATTGCCTGCTAAAGGGGCAAGTAAAAAACAGGTGCTCAATGGTCTCCTCAGGAGGGTTTGTGCAGAAGAGGCAGCCGTAGTCATTGTGTTGCAGCATCATCCCCCTTCTCCTGAGCATGTTGCGAGTGTTGAGCCTGTCAGCTAACAGAAGCCAGCAGAAAACTTTCCACTAATTGGTGCAACTCGACTTCCAAATCCATTTGAAGGCGGCATTAGATTCCTCTTCACGAAAGCAATGCATGTAATACTTAGTTGAGGTAAACCGACCCCCTTGCCAGATAGTGTCCCAAGAGTCCCTAGAGCCGGGGTCATAGTAACATCAGCAGCAGCCACCTGCATATTTCTCAGTTCATCCATGGCTTGAGCAGATAGAGGGAGGTGGAAGCTAGCCCCAATTGAAATAGCTGTCAGCAGGCCTTGAACTGAGACGTCCTCATCCCTGGCATACGAGTACAATCTTGGGAATTCATCAGCCATGGAGGGGAAAAGCCAGTGATCTTTCCAGAACAGAACCGAGCTGCCATCGCCAATAGTTACAGTGGTGATCGCTCTGTAGATCGGCGCAAGCTGCATGATATCCTTCCACCAGAAGGATCCACACAGTCTAGATGCATGAGGCACCAAACCCAGATAGTGCGAGTGCCAAATGAGTTGGACCCAGGGCACAGCTTATTTGTTATAGAATTTGTGCAGCTGCTTGAGAAGCAGGGCCTGGTTTTGGCACTTAAGGTCGATCACGCCGAGTCCACCTTTAGTTTTTGGGCGGCACACCATGTCCCAAGCAGCAGGAGATGAGCCCCTGGTGCCTAGGTCATCAGTTTTAGCCCAAAGACATCTTCTTCTCAGCTTGTCCAGATGCTCGATCAGCTTCGGCGGCAACCTGACAGAACACATGGCGTAAATGGAAAGGGACGTGATCACAGAGTTCACCAGGGTGAGCTTAGAGCCATAGTCCAAGAGCGATGCAGCCATGGACAGCCTCCTCTCCACTGACGCTATCATTGGCATGAAGTCTTGCACCGTGGGCTTGGTGATGCCCATGGGCAGGCCGAGATAGGTGAATGGCATAGCACCAACAGCACAACCAAGCAAACCAGCAAGAACAGCCGTGGTGTCTGCAGGAACATTTATAGGAACAAGCGTGGATTTGGAGAAGTTGATTTTCAAGCCCACCGTGGTCGCATAGTCCTGCAGTATATGTTTGACCCTTAGGACCTGATCGTGGTCAGCCGGGAGGACGACAATGGTGTCGTCCGCATATTGGATAACAGGGTAGTCACCGGGGGCATCAGTGGGAGGTATTAATTCTCCTGAACGCATCTGCTCATTGATCGCCGCCTGAAAAAGATCTGCTGCAAGAACGAAAAGGAGAGGCGACAGTGGATCGCCCTGACGAACACCCCTGTGGCATTTAAACTGACGACCAGGTGTCCCATTTAGAAGAACAGACGATTTACCATAAGCAAAGATTGATCCCATCCAACCCAGCCATTTGTCACAGAAGCCCATACACCTCATGATCTCAATCATAGGTTTGTGTTCAATCGTGTCGAATGCTTTGGCGAAATCAAGTTTCAGAACAACCGATGGCTTTCCTGACACCTTGCATTGGTGCAGGTACTCAAACGCCCAGCCAAGGCAATCCTGAATAGACCTCCCCTTCAAAAACCCGTACTGGTTGGTGTGCACAAGCTGTAGGATGAAAGCCTGCAGTCTATCTGCCAGAAGTTTTGTGATAATTTTCAGGCAACAATTCAAAAGGGTGATGGGGCGAAAGTCATTAGCAGATTCAGGGGATTGGACCTTTGGGATCAACGTGATGAAACCAGCGTTGAGGCTTTCAAGATCAAGCACTCCTGCATGGAAATCCTCACAGAGTCTGTAGAAATCGTATTTGATGATGGGCCAACACGATTTCAAAAAACCTCCACTAAACCCATCCGGTCCTGGTGCCCTGTCTGACGGCATTTTCCTGACCACCTCATCAATTTCAGCGTGGGAGAAAGGTGACGACAGAGCTTCCAAGCCATCGACTCTTTTGATGAGCCTATGCAAATCAAGCACGATGTCCACCTCATTGGATGTTCCCAGCCTGTCTTTGTAAGTCTGATACAAAAGTGCTTCTTTCCCCACATGATCAGATACAACCGAGCCATCAAGGTGGGCCAAAGTGGCTATGGAATTCCTCCTGTATCTTTCAGTTGCCACACGGTGGAAGAATTTAGTGTTACCATCCCCAAATTTAAAGTATCTGACCGTGCAGCGATTCTTCCAGTAGCATTTTCTCCTGTCTAACAAAGTGATGAGGTGCTACTTCAGTATCAACCTGAAATTATTTTCAGGTATAGATAGGGGTCGGCGATCCTCAAGCAGGTCCAGGTCCTGAAGAACTTGGTTGGAGTTTGAGATCATCGTCGCCAGGTGAGAGATGCCTTTGCTCCACTTCTTCAAATCGTATCGCAAGCATTTCAGTTTTTTGCACAAAAGCTTAGCCGAGTTTGCTGCAAAATGTGGACGGTTCCAAGCCTTGGCAACAGTATCAAAGAACCCTGGAGCCGAGATCCAAAACTCTTCAAAACGAAAGATTTTGGCTTTAGGGATGCGAGTTTGGATGCACACATAGCAAGGCGAGTGGTCGGACACTGGTTTACCCAGGGGCAAGACCATCGTGTTGGGGTACTTGCTCGCCCAATTGATCGATGTGAAGTGCCAGTCCAGTTGAACCAAGAGTGGATCTTGCTGCATATTGCTCCAAGAGAAAGCACGCCCTTTGATGGGAAGCTCAACTAGCGATTCCGTTCAAATGAAATCATTGAACATGAGCATGTCATTAGCGTTGCCCCCCGCTCGATTTCTATTGTCAGGCGCCCTGTAGAAGTTAAAATCTCCCACGAGAAGCCAATCTTCGCCGTCAGGTATGTCAAGGGCGAACATCCGATCTATGAACTCGAGTCTACGAGGTCCACCCCACTTAAATTGACTAGCTTAGGTAGTTTATTTATGCTTCACCTCTTGCCATGATTGTGTGACATGCCATGATTGAGTGAGAGGCCATGTTAACAACTTTTGCTCATCTTGTGTAGCTAAACAACTTGAACCATCATAAACGTGCGGTATCGTCGTGTGTGACGAGTACTACACTTAACCTGTTAGTAACCGCTCTCGACGGTAGGTGCGATGCCGTGCTTTGTCTCATGTTGTCTTCTTGTTGATGCTTGCTCGTGTTTGCCTCGTAGTAATAGAGTGCTTGCTCGTCGATTCCCTTTTCCAGTGTTTACTTCTTGTGTGCTCCCGCGGATACTCTCGGAGACGGTGCGAGCTTGCGATCAACTACACCTTCGGAACCCGACTTATCAACAAGCAAGGACTATACATTACTTATGATCCATTCTATTTCAACCAGCGGTTTGCATGCTAGTCTAGGTTAGGTTCGATGTTTGATCCTACCACATGTTTAAAGCCTCTTTCAAACCGATACAACCATGTCCCCTCCCAGCAAACCATGTACTGCTATGTTACTATTGCTCGTTGCTCAGCCCCTGCTTAGGATTCTACGATGTTACCCTGTTACTCCTTGGTTTGGGCTATCACATTATTATATTGTTGTTGATGATATGATTATTATAATGTTGACTATAATCGACGAAGGATGGAAGGTCTAGGCTATCCCGCCCCGACGCTTTGTTCCATTCGAGTCACCTAGGATCCGAGTTCCGGGTATTGGTTTTAAGACTGAGCGTGCCTAACCGCGTGTCGGATGCTATGGGGTCCCCTTTTCTTACCTACCTAGCTTCAAACATTTCTAGAGGTGGCCCAAGCTGATTTTACCATTTGAAACCGTGTGCGTAACTGGTCTGCAGCCAGTGGATTTAAAACAACTCGGGCCAGCAGAGACAGAGTTCCTTTGTTGGTCCACACTGGTGAGCTAGGGAAGTCCCCTGTTATATAGGTGAGGCTAACCCCGGCCTTAGCCATTCGGAAGAGTCCGATCCGAGAGCGTGGACGGCTTTTGTGTTCGGTGTCGACTCCCCGGGGGGCACCCGGATTTGTTCGATGTTAGTTAGAGGGACCTGTCGTTTCAGATCTCTTGGAACTAAATCATAAAATGGTTGCCTGTCATGGGTAGCAACTGAGAGAGATGGGCGTGCGTGCGGAGACTTGTAATGGGCAGTTGGTACACCCCTGCAGGGTTAAATCTTTTCGAGAAGCCGTGTCCACGGTTATGGACGACTTGAGACCTACTCCTTGTTCATAGACAACAACAACTGAGATAATCTTAATATAACTTGATCAACATGTGTGTGCCTTGACTGCTTCTTCTTCGTCGGGATGCGAAGAGGAGGACAAGGATAGCATAGGTGTTATTTTTGCGTAGTAGTTGATAGCAAGACTTGTTGGAGGCGATTCCTCATCGAATGCTTGGCTTCTTATCTTAATCTCTAGATCGTTAGCCACTTCATAAATTCTAGTGCGGCAGCAACCTCACCACTTACCCCTTCCTTACCGTAAACTACTAGTTGTCCTAGAATGACGAGTGATGAAGACCTTGCTAGGTCAGTTGACCACTACAGTTGGATGCTGAGTACTTCTGTACTCATGGTACTACCCCCAAACTCTTTTCAGGGTTCTTTATGGACAACAGGTATGGTGATCGACGTTTCACGTGGAGACTCGACGACGACTAGTTAGGCGGATCCCGGCGGAGGGCCTGGACCCGTTTGGTTATGGGGGTCGATGTTTTCTCTTTGCCAGTAGGCATTTGATTGTAGTCTGTACTCAGACAGGTATCTTCCGCTGATGTATTGTATTAAGGCAGTTGTCTGCCGATTGTATGAGATGTTGTATCTTTGTATCTGTAATGTTGTGATATCATGTTGGAAATCCGGGGCATATGACTTCGTCATATGTCGCGGTGGGACCGATATGTGCTTCGTCCCCGGATCTGGATGGAAACATCTAGATCTGGAACAGTACCGTATATCGGGCCTTACAACTTGGAATCAGAGCCTTACCGACCGTAGGATCCCTCTTCTGGCCGAAGTCGAGTCTAGACAAAACTATTTTGTAGTTACTAAGTTAGTTATCGGAGAGTAGGAATCTTTTTACTCCTTACCCTTGCTCTGGTCAGGACAAGTGTCGTAAGTGTTTTATTCTTGTCTTATCCCTTTCAAACTTTAGGATCTCGAGAGTGTGACGTTTTGGAACCGTTACAATGCTTTGCTTGCAGCGTATTGTCTCAATTCCGATCTCAGGTTTGGGAATTCCTGTAGTACCTTTAGCTTCTCTGATTTCGGGTATCATCTGGGTCATCCATTGCTATCCATCCTTTTGCCAACGTTTTCACGACTTGCGTCGAAAATACTACCCTTTGATCTGGGTCTCGCTGTCATTCTTCCTCTTGAACACCTGGTGGTTTCGTTCTCCGACGTTGTCGTCTCTCAGCGGAAAGTTTCTCGACGAAAGTTTGTCGTTTGTAATGGAGCAGAGTCCCTTGTTGGTGGTGTTGAAGATCGTCGACTCTCTTATTTTCCCCTTCCCCTCTCCCCCGGATCGTCCTGGATCTCGGGACGAGATCCCTTGTTGGTGGTGTTGTATTGTAACAGCCCAGATTTCAGAAAAAATATTTTTTTTCGGTGTGAATTGTTTGATTGTCTGATTTGTTTGCGGTGTTTGCATCCCCGATTTATCGATCGGTGATTATTTCCCCCCTCTTATATCGTACCGGACGGAGACCGACCCTTGCCACCCTGACACTCGACCTTGTGACACCGGGTTTCACCCGATAACTGTCGCGAAAACCACACGAGACCAGCCGCACCCAACGGAATGAGAAAACCCCGTTTAATAATTAAATGGGATATTTTTAAAGCGCAACGGAAAGTGTTCTCAGAACGGTTCCTGCGCGAGGTGAAAGCCGCCGGCTCGACGCGCTGATGGTGCAGTTCGAAGTTTTACTCGAATCAGAGGTCCTGCGGACCCCCGACGGTCAGAAACGTAAGCAACGCGCGCGAGAGAGAAAAATCGGGGATGTTTTTGTAAACTGCCAACCACCTGGGCTATATAAAGACCACCACTCCCCCACCATTTTCTAGGGTTTCCCTAGCCAAAAAATTGCAGCCACCCCCTCCACTTTGCCCCAAAATTAATCCCATTTTCGAAACCCTAGCTCTCCAGATCTGAGACCAACCTCCCAAATCATCTGGACCATCATATCTCGCGATCCGACGGCCCAGAGGTCGCCACGTCAGCAGTGTGCCCCCGCAGCCCGATCCGTGGAGGAGCTCCCGCATGGAGCTCGAGGCTCCTCATGCGAGCCCTCTGCCCCGCGCCGCCGCACCTCCGGCCGGCGAGCCGCCGAGCCGAGCCGCCGGCAGCCGCGAGCCCCTGCACGCCCGCGCCTCCCTTCCCTCTCCCTCTCGCCTTCCCTCTCTTCTCTCCCTCCTCACCTCCTCCCTCTCTCTTTTTCGCAGTAGCCGCAGCCTCCATGGATGGACCTCGAAGGATCACCCCGTCGGACTCCTGCCACCGGATCCGGGCCAGATCCGGTGTCCCCGGCCTCCACCGCGCCCCGGTCCGGCCGCCCCAGCCATCCTCGCGCCACCCTAACCTCGTCGGCAGTCGTCGTCAACTGTCAGTCACCGCCGTTCTCGGCAGCCTTCGATCCCGATCGGGACGAGGCGCACGTGCCGACCGGGCTGCCTCGCTGTGGGCCAGCGAGTCTCCAGCAGCCAGCGGGCCGCGGCCTGCCAGCCTCCCCCAGCCGGGCCTTCTCCAATAGGTGACGCCCCTCACTTTTTTTCTTTTTTCTTTTTTTTTTTCAAAGTGGAGCTGGGCTCGGCCCATGTGCTGTATAGCGCCTTGTGCGCTGGATAATTAAGAAGCGCCCCCTATTTCGGCCTGTTTAGTTTTTTTTGCTAGGTTTTTATTATTAATTTGGCAGATTGTATTATTGTTTTGCGATGCCCGTATCTTTTTACTCGTAGCTCGGATTGCGATGGTTCCAACGTCAAACTTGCTTAGATTTTCGTGTAGAGTATTAAAATGTTGCTTGTTGCCATGTTTGACTTTGTTTACATGTTGTTTGACTGCTAATTACATTGCATGCCACCATAAATTGTTTCTTTAATAACCTTTTAACAGTTGCTCGGATTAAAATGTTTCGTATATGTAACTTGACTAGAATTGCATGTAGATTGTGTTTATGCTGGTCTTGCTTGCTAATAACAAATAATAAAATATATTTAGGACAGAAAAGTACCAAATCCCATTTTTATCGTGGGGTCCTTAATAGTTTGCCATGTCTAGGATTTCACCCCACTTAAATTGACTAGCTTAGGTAGTTTATTTATGCTTCACCTCTTGCCATGATTGTGTGACATGCCATGCTTGAGTGAGATGCCATGTTAACAACTTTTGCTCATCTTGTGTAGCTAAACAACTTGAACCATCGTAAACGTGCGGTATCGTCGTGTGTGACGAGTACTACACTTAACCTGTTAGTAACCGCTCTCGGCGGTAGGTGCGATGCCGTGCTTTGTCTCATGTTATGTTGCCTTCTTGTTGATGCTTGCTCGTGTTTTCCTCGTAGTAATAGAGTGCTTGCTCGTCGATTGCCTTTTCCAGTGTTTACTTCTTGTGTGCTCCCGCGGATACTCTCGGAGACGGTGCGAGCTTGCGATCAACTACACCTTTGGAACCCGACTTATCAAAATGCAAGGACTATACATTAATTATGATCCATTCTATTTCAACGAGCGGTTTGCATGCTAGTCTAGGTTAGGTTCGTTGTTTGATCCTACCACATGTTTACAACCTCTTTCAAACCATGTCCCCTCCCAGCAAACCATGTACTGCTATGTTACTATTGCTCGTTGCTCAGCCCCTGCTTTGTATGCATGCTTAGGATGCTACGATGTTACCCTGTTACTCCTTGGTTTGGGCTATCACATTATTATATTGCTGTTGATGATATGATTATTATAATTTTTACTATATTCGACGAAGGATGAAAGGTCTAGGCTATCCTGCCCCAACGCTTTGTTCCATTCGAGTCACCTAGGATCCGAGTTCCGGGTATTGGTTTTAAGACTGAGCGTGCCTAACCGCGTGTGGGATGCTATGGGGTCCCCTTTTCTTACCTACCTTGCTTCAACCATTTTTAGAGGTGGCCCAAGCTGGTTTTACCATTTGAAACCGTGTGCGTAACTGGTCTGCAGCCAGTGGATTTAAAACAACTCGGGCCAGCAGACACAGAGTTCCTTTGTTGGTCCACACTGGTGAGCTAGGGAAGTCCCCTGTTATATAGGTGAGGCTAACCCTGACCTTAGCCATTCGGAAGAGTCTGATCCGAGAGCGTGGTCGGCTTTTGGGTTGGGTGTCGACTCCTCGGGGGCCACCCAGATTTTTTCGCTGTTAGTTAGAGGGACCTGTCTTTTCGGATCTCTTGGAACTAAATCATAAAATGATTGCCTGTCATGGGTAGCAACTGAGAGAGATGGGCGTGCGTGCGGAGCCTTGTAATGGGCAGTTAGTACACCCCTGCAGGGTTAAATCTTTTCGAGAAGCCATGTCCACGGTTATGGACGACTTGAGACCTACTCCTTGTTCATAAACAACAACAACTGAGATAAGCTTAATATAACTTGATCAACGTGTGTGTGCCTTGACTGCTTCTTCTTCGTCGGGATGCAAAGAGGAGGAAAAGGATAGGATATGTGTTATGTTTGGATAGTAGTTGATAGCAAGACTTGTTGGAGGCGATTCCTCATCGAATGCTTGGCTTCTTATCTTACTCTCTAGATCTTAGCCACTTCATAAATGCTAGTGTGGCAGCAACCTCACCACTTACCCCATCCTTACCGTAAACTACTAGTTGTCCTAGAATGACGAGTGATGAAGTCCTTGCTGGGCCAGTTGACCACTACAGTTGGATGTTGAGTACTTCTGTACTCATGATACAACCCCCAAACTCTTTTCAGGGTTCCTGATCGACAACAGGTATGGTGATCGACATTTCACGTGGAGACTCGACGACGACTAATTAGGCGGATCCCGACGGAGGTCCTGGACCCGTGTGGTTATGGGGGTCGATGTTTTTCTCTTTGCCAGTAGGCATTTGATTGTAGTCTGTACTCAGACAGGTATCTTCCGCTGATGTATTGTATTAAGGCAGTTGTATGCCGATTGTATGAGATGTTGTGTCAGAACCCTCTGTTAGGTAATGTGCTAGGGTTAGCCAGTACTCTTGCATCATGTTAAATTTTCAAAAGAAATATTTGAAATCAAATTCAAAAGCAAAATGGGAGAAGGAACCCCCCAGATGAATTAATTCAAAAGGCCAGATAAAAATCTTCTCCAAAAATTCATGTTAGATTTTTGAAAAGTCTTATAAATGAGTGTGATCACATATCAAGTGATGTGGGACCCATCCCATGCTCATAGATTTTTCAAATATTCAAACAGTGCCTTGGAATTAATTAAAAACCCCTATTTGAGTTAAGATTCAGATTATTTGAATTTTAAAAATGTTGAAACTTTATAAGTGGCTAGTATATATTTTTATCAAGCCATATAAAAATTTTCAGCATTTAGTAAAATGCCTAGCTATTTATTTTAGCACAGCACAAAAAATGTCAGAAAAGAAAAAGCGAAAAGGAATCAGAAAGACTTACTAGACGCCCAGGCAAAGCCGGCCCGTCCAGCCCACCCGGCCCAGAGGGGCGGTAGGGTCTTCCTCCCCGCCCCGCGCCTCCAAGCTGCTCGGTGGAATGCCACCGAGCCAGCCGTGGACGACACGTCGCCGCCGAGCGCCTTCCAGGCCTCCCCATGCCCCCTTCTCGCGCCTGGAGACGCCTCTCTCCCGTCCTGATCCATTCCCCCCCCTCCAGAGCTTCCTCCTCCTCCTCCCGTGCTCGATTTCGTCGCCGCCCGAGGATCGCCGTGGAGCACGCCGCCGAGTCCACGCAGCCACCGTCGTCCCCGAGCCGTGCCACCGTGTCCAGAAGAACCGCAGCAGGCGTCTTCGTCGTTCCCCTCAATCAATCGAGCCCGAGCGCCTCAGAAGACGTCGCCAGCTTCATCGAGGAGTCGCCGGACCCGCGAGCTCGCCGTCGTCGATTCGCCGTCGTGGAAGCCTCCCAGAGCTTGCCGTTGCTTCCGTTCGAACCGCGGTGAGCTTCTGAGTTTTTCCCCCAAGCTCCTAGCGCCCCATAGCCCCTCTAGCCAAATCCGCCATGAGAACCGAGCTCCTCGCCGCCATGGTTGAGCTAGAGCTCGTCCTCGTGCTCCTCACGGCACCCAAGTGCGCGCGTTTGACTCGCGGACATTCCAGCTTTCGGACGCACGCCAGATCAGCCCAAGCCGTGCATGCTAGCCTCTTCCCCCAACCTCGCTGTCGTTCTGCTTCCGCCCAGCACGTCGCCGTCGTCGCTCCCGACCTCCCCGTGACCCCCTGATGCTTCCTCTTGACGCAGACGACCTCCAGGAGCACGCCGATGCCCTCCGTTTCCTCTCCCGTGGCCTCTAGCCGATTCCGGCAAGGGCGCCGCCGTGGCCAGGCCACCGGCGTCAAGCCGCCGGTGGGTTTTTCCCTAATCACGCGCTAAGCCACCCCTGGAGTCGATGACAGGTGGGGCCCTGGACCCCTTAACCCCCCTGTCAGTTTAAACTAAACAGGGATTAACCCCAGACCCACTGACAGGGTTGGCCCACTGGTCAGCCCCTGCTGACGCCATGCTGACGCAGTAAACCTTTTCCAGAAATTGAAATGAATTAAAGAAATTCTAGAAAATCCAGAAAATAGCCCAAACTTTGGAAATTCATAGAAAATTCATAACAACTCCAAATTGGACAAATAATATATGAAAAAAGATCAGGAGAAAATAAGCTATCCAAAATCCAACTTTAAACTATGTTTGAGTTGATTTTAAAATGGGACCAGTAGCATATGTCATTTGATTTATTTGGAATTAATTCAAATTCAATTCAAATGATTTGGCAACTTGAACCATGGAATTAAGCTATATTTCAACCACACTTCAGAGGCATATCATACACATTTCCAAAAGGTTCAAAATGATCAAACAATGTCACATGTAACTTGGTCAAGTTTGAATTCAAATTGGAGTTTGAATTTGCAATTCAATTTGCAGTATACTCCATTTAAATGGAATTGCTTCACACATCAAAGCATATACATCAAGTTTCAACCTTCCATCATGTGATTGTGCATTGTATTTACTTTGCTACCTTGTTTGTTGTTTGTCGAGTAGATGTGGAACCGGAGCAGGAAGCTGCCCCCTTCGTTGAAGACCCCGAACCCGAACCTCGTCAGCAAGGCAAGCAAACCCCCATTGATCATGTCGATAAAATCCCACTTCCCTCTCATGTCTCTCTTATGCATTTTATAGGATGATCACCATGATAACGATTCTATCGCATAGATGAACCCATTCCTTTGCATGACCTATCATTTGTCACAGTAGTAGGCAAAACCACAATCCTAGCAAATGTAGGAGTTGATTGATATCATGTGGCCCCTGCAAATGTTACTGCTTATTGCATGCTTAGAGTGATACCATGATGATACTGTTATGTGAGTCGGGATGGTAGTGATCATGATGATGATGGTAAAAAAATGTTGGTGAATCGACCCTAATACAAGGTGAACGATGAGAGGCTGTGTAGGAGTACACGGTGGGTTGTCTCGTTGAACACCGCCCTAAGTCCGAGTTCTTGTGTGGTGATCCAAGATGAAGAGTACAACCACACATTGGGCTCACTGACCCCTCTCAACTTATTAACTCATCCCTTTCGATGTCCAGATGTTGCAATAGTTCGGAGTTCTGGTAGGTCTGTGGCCTGGATGCTAAGTGAGAGAACGGCTCACCCGAGACCGGCTTATGCACCACGCACACATCACTTGGGTCCACTTCGGTAAACCGGCCGGGTTCACGATAGTGGTAGCTAACCCAAGTAGGCGGCTTTCTCGGACTAGATCGGCTATGAGGTAACAGTTGTGGTGAGCATCCTCGCTGGCACCCCTTGAATGGTGTCGAGATCAAAGGCGGTAAATGATGATCATGTGTGTGTAGCGGTACACCCCTGCAGGGTTAACAAAACTATTCGAATAGCCGCGTCCGCGGTTATGGACTGCTTGGAAAGCTTAGCTTGATTATTAGATAACTTGAACTGGATACTTCTAAAACACACCAAGATAAGTGTGAGTCCTATGGCGTGCTTTCTCGTGGGGAAGTCGAGGAAGGCACCATAGTGGTGTAATTGGTTGGAGAAAGTAGTGGACTCGTGTACGCTTCTTACCTCAAGTCTGGTACTCATAGTTCAGGACTATCCAAGTCAAAGCTGGCATTTCTGCAAGTGAAACCCCACCTCCCTTTACCTTGATACATGTGCATGAGTAGTATAGCTGTCACAACCCCAAGTTAGGTATGTGCTAGGATCAAGTGCTACCTTGCATCATGCAAAAATTCAAAAAGAAAATTCAAAAATGGGGAAAAGAAAAGCCCTGAGAAATTAAATCAAATGGCCAGATAAAAATCTTTTTCCAAAAATCATTTGAATGTTTGGAAAATTCCTATAAATGGTGCTGATCATTTTAAAAGTGGTTTGGGTATTTTCCCATGCCCATGGAATTTTCTAATATTCAAACAGTGCCTTGGAATTAATAAAATAACCCTATTTGAGTTAAGATTCAAATTATTTGAATTTTAAAAATGTTGAAACTTTATAAGTGGCTAGTCTATTTTATTATGAGGCCATATAAAATTTTTCAGCATTTATAAAAATGCCTAGCTATTTTTATTAGCTAGGTCAAACATATTACAGAAAATATAAAAAGAAAAAGAGAGAAGAAAAGGGAAAAGGAACAGCCCCTGGCTTCGGCCCAACTCAAGCCTGTCTAGCCCAGCACCACGGCCCAGCCCACCTCGCCGTTTGTCCTCTTCCTCAACCAGCTCGGTGGCGAGCTGGGAGAGCACGGCGACGCCGCCGTGGCCGCCGGGAGGCTTCTAGGCCTCCACCTGCCCTCTGCCTGCGCCACGAGATAGCCCAGGAGCTCCTACCTCCTTCCCCTCACTCTCTGCTCTCTCTCTCGCTCTCCTCTCGTTATTTTCCTCGCCGCCCGAAAAGACCGAGCGCCCCACCGGAGCAAGCCACCGCCCAGCCGTGGCCAGTGACCTCCTCGGGCCCCTCCGTGATGTCCATCGTCTTCGCCGTCGTCGTCTACGCCACGGAGCAGAAGGAATCGAGCAGGGGTGCTCTAGGATCGCCACCCCCTTCAGCGTCTTCACCTCTAGCCGCCGCATGTCGCCGTTAAATTCCGGCCGCCGTGAAGCCTCCCCGAGCGCGCCACTGACTCCGTTGAGTTCACGATGAGCTTATGGTTCTCCCGAACTACTCCATCGTCCCCCTCCTCAACTCTAGCCGCATCCGCCATGAACGCAAAAGCACCTCGCCGCCGGGATGCTCGTCGTCGTGCAGCCTTGAACCCTAGAACCCCGAGGCCATGTCTAACTTGCTCCCTGTGCTCCTCTGCTTTGATTGCAACCACGATTGTTTCAAATGGCGCTTCACAGCTAGTTCCACCTCGGGCCAGTAGCTTCGCCGCTGCTAGGGCTTGTCGCCGACGACGATGCCGTGCCCCCCAGGCCTTGTTCTTGGTCCAGTTCGAAGCGCGATGCTCAGGGCTCCAAAATGGTGGTCTTGGCGCATCAAGAGGACCACGGGAACGCCGACACCAGTGGACGCCGCCGCGCGGGATGGTCACCGGCGGCTAACCGCCGGCGGCCCGATTAGTTTAGGGGGCTAACCCCTGTTTAGTTAGGCCTTGGGCCACTGACAGGTGGGGCCAGCCCCCTCTAAATCAAATTAAGTTTTAATTAAACCGGGTTTAACCCCACTGTGGATGACAGGTGGGACCCCCCTAGTCAGTTTGACTGGTCAGCCCCCCCCTGCTGACGCAATAAATCAAAAAGATTTAAAATAATCAGAGAAATTCCAGAAAATACCCTAAACTTTGGAAATTCATAATTAATTCATCCTAACTCCAAATATAGCAAATAATATGTCTAAAATTATCAGAAAAATACAAGGATTAAGAATATGCAATTTGTTTTCATGTTTGACCATTTTAAAATGGGTGAACAGTAGCAAACATGCATATGGATCCTTTTCAAATTCAAATTTGGGATGATTTTGCAAATGATTTTGCAACACCCTTAATTCCAATGGTTTCATCCTCACATCAGAAACATTACTTCAACTATACCACATCACTTCATGATCAACAAATTCAAATGAACTTTCATGCATTCAAATGCATTTGAAATTCATCGATAAATCAACTGGAGTTTGAATTTGCATTTCGAATGCAATATACTCCTTTTAAATGGAATGCTCAACACATCAGTACCTTGAACATCACCATTACAATATTATTCATGTGATTGTGCATTGTACATTATGTTGATCCTATGATTGTCATGTTGCTGATAGAAGTGGATTCGGAGCTCGAGATCACCCCCTTCGTTGAAGACTCCGTTATCGAAACCTCGTCAGCAAGGCAAGCAAACCCCCATTGATCATGTCGATAAAATCCCACTTCCCTCTCATGTCTCGCTTGTGCATTGTTTAGGATGATCACCATGATTCGTTTCTACCGCATAGATGAACCCATTCCTTTGCATGACCTATCATTTTGTCACAGTAGTAAGCAAACCACAATCCTAGCAAATGTAGGAGTTGATTGATATCATGTAACCCCTGCAATGCTACTGCTTATTGCATGCTTAGTATGATACCATGTTGTTATTGTGATGTGAGTCGGGATGGGAATGATCATGTTGATGTTGGTAGAAAAGTGTTGGTGAATCGACCCTAATACAAGCTGAACGATGAGAGGCTGGGTAGGAGTACACAGTGGGTTGTCTCGTTGAACACCGCCCTAGTACGAGTTCTTGTGTGGTGATCCAAGATGAAGAGTACAACCACACATTGGGCTCACTGACCCCTCTCGGCTTACTAACTCATCCCCTTCGATGTCCAGATGTCGCAATAGTTCGGATTTCTGTAGGTATTGTGGCCTGGTAGCCAAGTGAGAGAACGGCTCATCCGAGACCGGCTTTCGCACCACGCACACATCGTCTGGGTCCACTTCGGTAAACCGGCCGGGTTCACGATAGTGGTAGACAACCCAGATAGGCGGCTTTCATGGACTAGATCGGCTATGAGGTAACGGTTGTGGTGGCATCCTCGCTATCATCTCTTGAACGGTGACACGCAAAATGCGGTAACTGATGGCACGTGTGTGTAGCGGTACACCCCTGCAGGGTTAATAAAACTATTCGAATAGTCGCGTCCGCGGTTATGGACTGCTTGGAAAGCTTAGCTTGATTATTAGACAACTTGAACTGGATATTTCTAAAACACACCAAGATAAGTGTGTGTGCTATGGTGTGCTTCTCGTGGGGAAGTCGAGGAAGTAACCATAGTGGTGTAATTGGTTGAAGAGATGTAGTGGACTCGTGTACGCTTCTTACCTCCAAAGTCTGGTACTCGTAGTTCAGGATTAGCCAAGTCAAAGCTGGCATTTCTGCAAGAGAAACCCCACCTCCCTTTACCTTGATACATATGCATGAGTAGTATAGCTCCTATGTAAGTCTTGCTGAGTACGATTTTGTACTCACGTTTGCTTAATCTATGTTTTAGATGAAACTACCGACCCCCGATGGTGACTTCTATCCGAAGCTCGAAGAATGAAGACTCAGACCAAGACCAAGCTAGTGTAGTCCCAGTCAGACGACTGGTTCCCTCGTGGAGGGCTTGTTTATAGTCAAGGCTTCTCTAAGCCATTTGTTAAACTTGTCTGTACTCAGACCTACTTTGCTTCCGCATGCTTGTCTATTGTCATGTTGGATCACATGCTTGTGATCTCTGTGTGCACTCTGTAAGAGTTATTAATAAAAGTATATACTTTGTAGAGAATTGCAATGATACCTGCTGTTCATACATGGCATGTGTGCTGCGTGTATGTTTATAACATGCATGTCTTAGTATGGGTTTTCGAGACCTTGGTTGTGATCTGGCTGGCGGTCTTTTATACACCAAGTGGCCCTTAGATGTGCGCAGCTTGGGGCATCGCGATGCGATTGTTCGAGACTCTATCTCGTGCACACTTTGATGTATGATCGAGCCCGCCCTAGACCCCGACTAAGTGATCGGGCTGGAGTAAGTCTATGTAAGGGTTATAATACAATCGATAGTATGGTTGAGGCGACTTGTCTATGAGTATGGGAGTTCACCACCCATATCATTTAGACTTGTGTCCGGACGATGAGGACCCATTTCAGTTGATCATCCGGCCTGGATGGGATGCCCCTCACGTTCGATGCTTTCCGAGAACGTTCTGTGCTTGGCCTTGTCTGCTTAGACAAGTGGGTACGGTTCTCGGCTCTCCATATGATTGTGTTGTAGCGAGGCTTGCATACGCTAACCCCGGGTCCCGACAGACTTGGTATCAGAGCAGGACTGACTGTAGGATTATCAGCCTTGGCCGAAGTCGAGTCTAGCCTTCTATAGTTATATAGTTACTCTGGGTATATAAGGGAATAACGTAAGGCTTCTTTTTTCTCCTTACCCCCTTCGTTCTGAGTTCTGAGTCACCCTCATTTTATTCTACGGGAAGATAGGACTAGGCTCTCCTCTATCTGACTAGAACATCTCGCTGTTTGCTTCCTTATATCCGTAGGAAAGTTGTGTCCGTTTTTCCTAGCATTTTTGTAATGCTGATTTCTTACATCGTATTATGTAAGTGATGTATCTACGTTGAAAGAAAATTGTTTTCTTGCAATTACAGCCGTTATGCTGTCCGAGTCGTTCCAGGTTTCTTCATAATCTGATGCTTTTGCAAAATCTTTCCCTCTATTTCGGATGTTCTTCCAGAAGTTTTTCTAGGTGGCATGCCCGACAGTTCCATAGAGTTTGATGTAGGTTTTCTTCTAGAAACCTATAGTGTTTCATTTGCAGCTCTTTCTCCCACTTTGAATGTCTTCTAGCCAGAAGAACCACACTAACCATCGTGTTGGGTTACTTTGCTACTCTGACATATCTGTTGTAGCCCCTAGTAAACCTTGGTCATCCTCTAGGAAGCTATCCCGTAACCCAACTCTTTAAACCTACGCCACCCGACAGATGTGTAGAGTTCATAGTGGATCTTGCCCCAGGAACCGCACCAATTTCTAGACGCCCATACAAAATGGCCCAACGTGAGTTAGCTGAGCTTAAAACCCAACTGGAAGCTTTGTTGGAGAAAGGCTTCATCCGCCCTAGCTCATCGCCATGGGGTTGCCCCGTTCTGTTCGTAACGAAGAAAGATGGAACAGAAAGGATGTGCGTAGACTATCGCCCGCTAAATTTAGCAACGATAAAGAACAAGTAACCACTTCCCAGGATCAATGATCTTTATGATCAACTTGCTGGATCCTCTGTCTTCTCCAAGATGGATTTGAGATTAGGTTATCATCAAATCAAAATCCGAAACGAGGACATTCCCAAAACGGCTTTTACTACTCGTTATGGTCTTTACGAGTTCACCGTCATGTCCTTTGGTCTAACCAATGCCCCCGCCACTTTCTCACGCATGATGAATTCGATCTTCATGGAGTATTTGGACCAGTTCGTCGTGGTTTACCTCGATGACATCCTTATATACTTGAAGAATGAAGAAGAACATGCCGAACACCTAAGGCTGGTATTGATGAAACTTAGAGAGCATCGCCTGTATGCTAAATTCTCCAAGTGTGAATTTTGGCTACCAGAAGTGACCTACTTAGGCCACGTGAATTCTGCAAAAGGCATTGCTGTGAATCCCGAGAGAGTTCAGGCCGTCCTTGACTGGACTCCACCTGAATCGGTTAAGCAAGTTAGGAGTTTTCTTGGCCTAGCCAGCTATTTCCGTCGCTTCGTCGAGAACTTCTCTAAAGTTGCAAAGCCTCTGACTGAACTCCTCAAGAAAGATAAGAAATTCCTATGGACTTCCAAGTGCGAGTAAAGCTTTCAAGAGCTAAAAGGAAGATTGACTTCTGCACCCGTACTTGCACCTCCAGACACCAAAAAGGATTTCGAGATCTATTGTGACGCCTCATGGCAAGGGTTAGGATGCACACTTCTGTAAGATCGACATGTGGTAGCTTATGCTTCACGCCAGTTGCGGCCACATGAAGAGAACTATCCTACCCATGACCTTGAACTCGCTGCCGTAGTTCATGCCCTAACAACTTGGCGACATTACCTCCTTGGTAATCGTTGTGAGATCTATTCCGACCACCAAAGCCTCAAATATATTTTCACCCAGCCAGATCTTAATCTCAGGCAAAGACGCTGGATTGAGTTGATAAAAGATTACGACGTAGTAATTTCTTACACCCCAGGCAAAGCCAATGTCATGGCTGATGCACTAATTCGTAAGTCGTACTGTAACAACCTCATGTTACAGCAGTATCAACCACTACTTCATGAGGAATTTCGAAAGCTTAATCTCGAGATTGTTCCTCGTGGGTCCCTTTCAACTTGGTGGCGAAACCAACTCTTGAGGATCAAATCATAGTTGCCCAAAGGCGTGCACGAGGTGTTCGCGGGATCAAAGAGAACATTGCTAGCGGAGTTGCTAAATGCTTCTCCACAGATAGCAAAGGAACGGTATTCTTTGTCAATCGTTTGGTAGTACCTAAGATTAAGGAACTAAGGCAACTCATCCTCAAGGAAGCCCATGACACACCCCTCTCAATTCATCCCAGTAGCACAAAAATGTACCGAGATCTACGCCAGAGATTTTGGTGGACTAGGATGAAGAGAGACATTGCTCAATTTGTTGCTGAATGTGATGTTTGTCGTTGCATTAAGACAGAACATCAAAGACCTGCCGGTACACTTCAACCTTTGTCTATTCCAGAGTGGAAATGGGACAAAGTCGGTATGGACTTCATCACCGGCTTTCCAAAAACCCAGAAAGGAAACGATGCCATCTTCATTGTCATAGATAGACTTTCCAAAGTTGCTCACTTCCTTCCGGTTCGCGAGTCTATAACTACTAGTCAGTTAGCAGACTTGTACATCTCTAGAATTGTGTCACTTCACGGTGTTCCTTTGGAAATCAATTATGATCGTGGTAGCCTTTTCACCTCTAGATTTTGGGGAAGCTTCCAGCGTGCTATGGGAACTCATCTCTCCTTTAGTACGGCTTTCCATCCTCAGTCTAGTGGTCAAGTCGAAAGGGTTAACCAAATTTTGGAAGACATGCTCAGAGCTTGTGTTATCTCATTCGGAAAGAATTGGGAGAATTCTCTTCCATTTGCCGAATTTGCTTATAACAATAGTTTTCAATCTAGTCTGAACATGGCTCCTTTTGAACTCCTTTATGGAAGACGATGTCGAACACCCCTAAACTGGTCAGAAACCGGCGAAAGACAATTCTTTGGACCGGATACGATTAAGGAAGCAGAAGAGCAAGTTCGCATTGTTCATGATCAATTGAAAGCCGCACAGTCTCGTCAGAAAAGCTACTATGATCGTCATCATAGGCAGGAGAGCTACAATCTGGATGAGAAGGCTTACCTTCGGGTTACTCCTCTGAAGGGAAAGCAACGTTTCGGTATCAAAGGCAAGTTGGCCCCACGTTACATCGGACCTTTCCGCATTCTAGCTAAACGTGAAGAAGTTGCCTACCAACTTGAACTACCCCCGCACCTTTCCCGAGTACACGATGTATTCCATGTGTCCCAATTCAGGCGTTGCTTCAAGGACCCCATCCGCGAAGTCGACCATGAAACGCTTGATCTCCAAGATGACTTTTCTTATCGAGAATACCCCGTTCGTATTCTTGATTCCGCAGAGCGTGTCACTCGTCGTCAGAAGATTAGGTTTCTGAAAGTTCAGTGGTCTCATCACTCAGAGAAAGAAGCCACGTGGGAAAGAGAAGACCGTCTCCGTGCCGAGTACCGCACCTTCCTCCCGCAGACTTCTGAATCTCGGGACGAGATTCTTTTGAGTGGGGGCGAGTTGTCACAACCCCAAGTTAGGTATGTTCTAGGATCAAGTGCTACCTTGCATCATGCAAAAATTCAAAAAGAAAATTCAAAAATGGGGAAAAGAAAAGCCCTGAGAAATTAAATCAAATGGCCAGATAAAAATCTTTTTCCAAAAACCATTTGAATGTTTGGAAAATTCCTATAAATGGTGCTGATCATTTTAAAAGTGGTTTGGGTATTTTCCCATGCCCATGGAATTTTCTAATATTCAAACAGTGCGTTGGAATTAATAAAATAACCCTATTTGAGTTAAGATTCAAATTATTTGAATTTTAAAAATGTTGAAACTTTATAGGTGGATAGTCTATTTTATTGTGAGGCCATATAAATTTTTTCAGCATTTATAAAAATGCCTAGCTATTTTTATTAGCTAGGTCAAACATATTACAGAAAATATAAAAAGAAAAAGAGAGAAGAAAAGGGAAAAGGAACAGCCCCTGGCTTCGGCCCAACTCAAGCCTGTCTAGCCCAGGACCACGGCCCAGCCCACCTCGCCGTTTGTCCTCTTCCTCAACCAGCTCGGTGGCGAGCTGGGAGAGCACGGCGACGCCGCCGTGGCCGCCGGGAGGCTTCTAGGCCTCCACCTGCCCTCTGCCTGCGCCACGAGATAGCCCAGGAGCTCCTACCTCCTTCCCCTCACTCGCTGCTCTCTCTCTCGCTCTCCTCTCGTTGTTTTCCTCGCCGCCCGAAAAGACCGAGCGCCCCACCGGAGCAAGCCACCGCCCAGCCGTGGCCAGTGACCTCCTCGGGCCCCTCCGTGATGTCCATCGTCTTCGCCGTCGTCGTCTACGCCACGGAGCAGAAGGAATCGAGTAGGGGTGCTCTAGGATCGCCACCCCCTTCATCGTCTTCACCTTCAGCCGCCGCACGTCGCCGTTAAATTCCGGCCGCCGTGAAGCCTCCCCGAGCGCGCCACTGACTCCGTTGAGTTCACGGTGAGCTTATGGTTCTCCCGAACTACTCCATCGTCCCCCTCATCAACTCTAGCCGGATCCGCCATGAACGCAGGAGCACCTCGCCGCCGGGATGCTCGTCGTCGTGCAGCCTTGAACCCTAGAACCCCGAGGCCATGTCTAACTTTCTCCCTGTGCTCCTCTGCTTTGATTACAAATACGATTGTTTCAAATGGCGCTTCACAGCTAGTTCCACCTCGGGCCAGTAGCTCCGCCGCCGCTAGGGCTCGTCGCCGACGACGATGCCGTGCCCCCCAGGCCCTTTTCTTGGTCCAGTTCGAAGCGCGATGCTCAGGGCTCCAAAATGGTGGTCTTGGCGCATCAAGAGGACCACGAGAACGCCGGCACCAGTGGACGCTGCCGCGTGGGATGGTCACCGCCGGCTAACCGCCGGCGGCCCGATTAGTTTAGGGGGCTAACCCCTGTTTAGTTAGGCCTTGGGCCACTGAAAGGTGGGGCCAGCCCCCTCTAAATCAAATTAAGTTTTAATTAAACCGGGTTTAACCCCACTGTGGATGACAGGTGGGACCCCCCTAGTCAGTTTGACTGGTCAGCCCCCCTGCTGACGCAATAAATCAAAAAGATTTAAAATAATCAGAGAAATTCCAGAAAATACCCTAAACTTTGGAAATTCATAATTAATTCATCCTAACTCCAAATATAGAAAATAATATGTCTAAAATTATCAGAAAAATACAAGGATTAAGAATATGCAAATTTTTTTCATGTTTGACCATTTTAAAATGGGTGAACAGTAGCAAACATGCATAAGGATCCTTTTCAAATTCAAATTTGGGATGATTTTGCAAATGATTTTGCAACACCCTTAATTCCAATGGTTTCATCCACACATCAGAAACATTACTTCAACTATACCACATCACTTCATGATCAACAAATTCAAATGAACTTTCATGCATTCAAATGCATTTGAAATTCATCGAAAAATCAACTGGAGTTTGAATTTGCATTTCGAATGCAATATACTCCTTTTAAATGGAATGCTCAACACATCACTACCTTGAACATCACCATTACAATCTTATTCATGTGATTGTGCATTGTACATTATGTTGATCCTATGATTGTCATGTTGCTGATAGAAGTGGATTCGGAGCTCGAGATCACCCCCTTCGTTGAAGACTCCGTTATCGAAACCTCGTCAACAAGGCAAGCAAACCCCCATTGATCATGTCGATAAAATCCCACTTCCCTCTCATGTCTCGCTTGTGTATTGTTTAGGATGATCACCATGATTCGTTTCTACCGCATAGATGAACCCATTCCTTTGCATGACCTATCATTTTTTCACAGTAGTAAGCAAACCACAATCCTAGCAAATGTAGGAGTTGATTGATATCATGTAACCCCTGCAATGCTACTGCTTATTGCATGCTTAGTATGATACCATGTTGTTACTGTGATGTGAGTCGGGATGTGAATGATCATGTTGATGTTGGTAGAAAAGTGTTGGTGAATCGACCCTAATACAAGGTGAACGATGAGAGGCTGTGTAGGAGTACACAGTGGGTTGTCTCGTTGAACACCGCCCTAGTACAAGTTCTTGTGTGGTGATCCAAGATGAAGAGTACAACCACACATTGGGCTCACTGACCCCTCTCGGCTTACTAACTCATCCCCTTCGATGTCCAGATGTCGCAATAGTTCGGATTTCTGTAGGTATTGTGGCCTGGTAGCCAAGTGAGAGAACGGCTCATCCGAGACCGGCTTTCGCACCACGCACACATCGTCTGGGTGCACTTCGGTAAACCGGCCGGGTTCACGATAGTGGCAGACAACCCAGATAGGCGGCTTTCATGGACTAGATCGGCTATGAGGTAACGGTTGTGGTGGCATCCTCGCTGTCATCTCTTGAACGGTGACACGCAAAAGGCGGTAACTGATGGCACGTGTGTGTAGCGGTACACCCCTGTAGGGTTAATAAAACTATTCCAATAGCCACGTCCGCGGTTATGGACTGCTTGGAAAGCTTAGCTTGATTATTAGACAACTTGAACTGGATATTTCTAAAACACACCAAGATAAGTGTGAGTGCTATGGTGTGCTTCTCGTGGGGAAGTCGAGGAAGTAACCATAGTGGTGTAATTGGTTGAAGAGATGTAGTGGACTCGTGTACGCTTCTTACCTCCAAAATCTGGTACTCGTAGTTCAGGATTAGCCAAGTCAAAGCTGGCATTTCTGCAAGAGAAACCCCACCTCCCTTTACCTTGATACATATGCATGAGTAGTATAGCTCCTATGTAAGTCTTGCTGAGTATGATTTTGTACTCACGTTTGCTTAATCTATGTTTTAGATGAAACCACCGACCCCCGATGGTGACATCTAACCGAAGCTCGAAGAATGAAGACTCAGACCAAGACCAAGCTAGTGTAGTCCCAGTCAGACGACTGGTTCCCTCGTGGAGGGCTTGTTTATAGTCAAGGCTTCTCTAAGCCATTTGTTAAACTTGTCTGTACTCAGACCTACTTTGCTTCCGCATGCTTGCCTATTGTAATGTTGGATCACATGCTTGTGATCTCTATGTGCACTCTGTAAGAGTTATTAATAAAAGTATATACTTTGTAGAGAATTGCAATGATACCTGCTGTTCATACAAGGCATGTGTGCTGCGTGTATGTTTATAACATGCATGTCTTAGTATGGGTTTTCGAGACCTTGGTTGTGATCTGGCTGGCGGTCTTTTATACACCAAGTGGCCCTTAGATGTGCGCAGCTTGGGGCATCGCGATGCGATTGTTCGAGACTCTATCTCGTGCACACTTTGATGTATGATCGAGCCCGCCCTAGACCCAGACTAAGTGATCGGGCTGGAGTAAGTCTATGTAAGGGTTATAATACAATCGATAGTATGGTTGAGGCGACTTGTCTATGAGTATGGGAGTTCACCACCCATATCATTTAGACTTGTGTGCGGACGATGAGGACCCATTTCAGTTGATCATCCGGCCTGGATGGGATGCCCCTCACGTTCGATGCTTTCCGAGAACGTTATGTGCTTGGCCTTGTCTGCTTAGACAAGTGGGTACGGTTCTCGGCTCTCCATATGATTGTGTTGTAGAGAGGCTTGCATACGCTAACCCCGGGTCCCGACAATAGCTCCTATGTAAGTCTTGCTGAGTACGACTTTGTACTCACGTTTTCTTAATCTATGTTTTAGATGATGCCACTGACCCCGAAGGTGGCTTCTTCATCGAGCTGGACGACTGAAGATCAACTAGTCTAGTCCCAGTCAGATGACTGGTTCCCTCGTGGAGGGCTTGTGTTTAAATAAGGCTTCTTAAGCCATTTGTTAAACTTGTCTGTACTCAGACATAATTTGCTTCCGCTTGTGTTGTAATGTTGGATCACATGTTTGTGATCTCTGTGTGCACTCTATAAGAGTTATCAATAAAATTGTATATTTTGTAGAGAATTGCAATGATACCTACTGTTCATACAAGGCATGTGTGCTGCGTGTATGTTTATAACATGCATGTCTTTGTATGGGTTTTCGAGACCTTAGTTGTGATCTGGCTGGCGGTCTTTCATACACCAAGTGGCCCTTAGATGTGCGCAGCTTGGGGCATCGCGATGCGATTGTTCGAGACTCTGTCTCGTGCTCACTTTGTGGTATGATCGAGCCCGCCCTAGACCCCGACTAAGTGATCAGGCTGGAGTAATTTTATGTAAGAGTTATGAGATAGTCGATAGTATGGTTGAGGCGACTTGTCTTTGAATATGGGAGTTCACCACCCATATCATTTGACTTGTGTGCGGACGATGAGGACCCATCTCAGTTGATCATCCAGCCTGGATGGGATGCCCTTCACGTACGATGCTCTCCGAGAACGTTCTGTGCTTGGCCTTGTCTGCTTAGACAAGTGGGTACGGTTCTCGGCTCTCCATATGACTATGTCTTAGCTGGACTTGCATACGCTAACCCCGGGTCCCGACAGACTTGGTATCAGAGCAGGACTGACTGTAAGACTAGTAGCCTTGGCCGAAGTCGAGTCTAGCTTGCTATAGTTATATAGTTACTCTGGGTATATAAGGGAACAACGTAAGGCTTCTTTTTTCTCCTTACCCCCTTCGTTCTGAGTTCTTAGTCACCCTCATCTTATTCTACGGGAAGATAGGACTAGGATCTCCCCTGTCTGATTAGTACATCTTGTTGTTTGCTTCATTATAGCCGTAGGAAAGTTGTGTCCGGTTTTCCTAGCATTGTTGTAATGCTGATTTCTTACATCGTATTATGTAAGTGTTGTTTTTCATGATTGGAAGAAATTGTCATTTCTTACAATTACAGCCGTTATGCTGTCCGAGTCATTCCAAGTTTATCTCATAATCTGATGCATTCGCAAACTCCTTCTTCTGTTTCAGATGGCAGATCTTCCCCCTCGGCAGATTGTTCGTTTGACCAGGTGCCTCGGTGTGCGTGGCCATCCCGCCACGTTGATCGAGATGATGTCCTATGTGGGATATCGGTGGTACCCTGAGTACACCGTCGAGGAGAAGTTCCACGACTTCAACCAGACCCAGTTCCACTGCATCGTCAGGATCTACCCGCACCACGTTGGAGTCACCCAGCCTATCCATTTTGGACATGGCATTGGCATTACCGAGAACATGGCTGTGCAGGATGCTGCATACTCATGTATGACACTACTGAGAGAGGAGCACACTTTGCTGAGAGAGACCTCTTTCCGCTATATCCCTGCTGCACTTCCAGGAGAAGAGGGATATTACACCAGACTCTACTCAGATCACTCTGCAGAGTATCCAGCACTTCAGGTGACTGCTAGGTTTGCTAGTGATCGAGATCGTGATGCACGCGCTCTCCGTTTTGAGCTCCACGCCACCCCTGTTCATCTGTATCGAGCACTGACACTCTTGGCACCCTTTGTGAGCGTTGGATCAGTTGAGCATGATGCTATCTATCCAGTGAGGACTCAGATGCCTTCTCGAGTTGCTTGGCCCGAGATTGGAGGCATTTTTCCACCCCGTGGTCCTTTGCTTCCACCCTACGCCGGACCTAGGCCCCATCCTTGCCCAAATGGATATCAGGGTCCACAGGCCTCCGTGTTTTCCGATGGTCACCTTCAGCTACCGGGATACGTGGGTAACTTTTACGAGGACTACTATGGAGATGGAGATGAGTGAGACCGCCTGTGGTCTTACTTAGTGAGGATGTAGTAGTATCTTAGTATATTGTACGCAAGGTGTCTATGTTCCAGAGGCTTAGATAAATAATGTATAGGAAGTCAGAGTGCCTCTGAAGGATGTATCCTCTTCATCACGTTTGTATTAGCTTGGTGCTTGTACTAAAACGTTGTATGGTTTGTATGACAGCTTGGGAATATATGGCTTGTATGCTTTTATCACCATGTTGTCAAGATGATTACTTCCTTTGCTCAGTAATCCTTCCAGTACTTCAATACCTTGTTTAGACTCTCCCAATCAACTCTGTTTGACTTTGGTTTTTCACCTTCAGGATGTCTCAAGGAACCCGTGGCCAGCTTGGTCGTAACCAGGGTTGTGGGAATGACCAGGAGGAAGGCAACCTTCCACCCCCACCCACGATGGCTCAGGTTCTGATGGAGGTCGAGAGGAACCGCCGAGACTCTCACCACCTGTTGGAAGTCATTGCACGCAACACCACTCAGCAACGCAACGAGTTGGTGTCCCTGAACGACTTCATCCGACTTCATCCCCCGGTTTTCAGTTACTCCACCGAGCCCCTTGACGCCGATGACTGGCTTCGCAGCATCGAGAGGAAGCTCCAAGCAGGCCATGTTGCAGATGGCGACAAGGTAAACTATGCCACCTATCACCTTGAAGGTGCAGCTAGCTCTTTGTGGGAGAACTTTCTGAATATGCGTCCCGTTGGACCGCCTGCATCTTGGGATGAATTCTGCACTTCCTTCCGTGAGCACCACATTCCCAAGGGTCTTATGGACCGCAAGCGTGAGGAGTTCTGTAACCTCACCCAAGGCAGAAGGACCGTTGACGAGTTTAGTCATGAGTTCAACCGACTGGCTCGTTATGCTACCGAAGAAGTCTCCACCGACTCTAAGAAACAAGAGAGGTTCCGTCGTGGCCTCAACTCTGGACTTTGTCGTGAGCTCAACCTGCATGACTTTGCCACCTTCCAGGTCCTTGTCAACAAGGCCATCAAGGCCGAGGACATGAACACCCCCAACGATTTCCGCAAACACCCTAGAGACGACAGTTCATCCAGTTCTGGCTCCCGGAAGCGCAAGATCTGGATCCCCAACAGTATGTTCCGCCAGAACAACCCACCGAGGCCATCCTATGTGGCGCCTCGTCCACCAACCCAGTTCCACCCAGCTCCACCAAACAACCCAGCTCCACGCACTGTTTTCGGAGCCTGTTACAAGTGTGGTCAGGCAGGCCACTATTCTCGTGAGTGCCCCCAGAACCAAATCCAGCATCAGAATGCTCCACCCCGTGCCGGAGGCAACAACAATGGTCGTGGCAAGCCACCCCAGAAGGTCTACATCGCCAAACCCGCTCCTCCCGCCACTCGTGGACGTGTGAACCAGATTGCCGCCGAAGAGACTGACGACACTACTGACGTCATTCTTGGTACGCTCCCAGTCAATTATGTTCCTACTTCCGTTCTTTTCGACCCAGGAGCATCTCATTCATTCATGTCGGAAAGTTATGCACTTCGTCATGAGTTATCTTTTGTTGAACTGTCCACTCCAATGATTATTCAAACTCCAGGGTCAAGATGGCAAACTAATAGAGTAAGCCATGGTAATCAGATTGCAATTGAGGGTTTAGTATTCCTTGCTTCACTCATAGCCCTCAAGTCATCAGATATTGATGTCATCCTTGGCATGGATTGGCTATCAAGACAGAATGCCTACCTGGATTGCAAAGGCAAATCCGTGAAACTCACCCACCCTTCAGGCAAGACCGTCAACTATACCTCACCCAGAACAAGAACCCAAGTGCATTCCTTGAATGTACTTCCCCTTCCCGAACTTGAAGATATTCCGGTGGTTCGTGACTTCCCGGATGTCTTTCCTGAAGAGCTGCCGGGCATGCCACCCGACAGATGTGTAGAGTTTATAGTGGATCTTGTACCAGGAACCGCACCAATTTCTAGACGCCCATATAAAATGGCCCCACGTGAGTTAGCTGAGCTTAAAATCCAACTTGATGCTTCGTTGGCAAAAGGCTTCATCCGCCCTAGCTCATCGCCATGGGGTTGCCCCGTTCTGTTCGTAAAGAAGAAAGATGGAACAGAAAGGATGTGCGTAGACTATCGCCGGCTAAATTTAGCGACGATAAAGAACAAGTACCCATTGCCCAGGATCAATGATCTTTATGATCAACTTGCAGGATCCTTTGTCTTCTCCAAGATGGATTTGAGATTAGGTTATCATCAAATCAAAATCCGAAACGAGGACATTCCCAAAACGGCTTTTACTACTCGTTATGGTCTTTACGAGTACACCGGCATGTCCTTTGGTTTAACCAATGCCCCCGCCACCATCTCATGCATGATGAATTCGATATTCATGGAGTACTTAGATAAATTTGTTGTGGTTTATCTCGATGATATTCTCATCTACTCGAAGAACGAAGAAGAACATGCCGAACACCTAAGGCTGGTATTGATGAAACTTAGAGAGCATCGCCTGTATGCTAAATTCTCCAAGTGTGAATTTTGGCTACCAGAAGTGACCTACTTAGGCCACGTGATTTCTGCAAAAGGCATTGCTGTGAATCCTGAGAGAGTTCAGGCCGTCCTTGACTGGACTCCACCTGAATCGGTTAAGCAAGTTAGGAGTTTTCTTGGCCTAGCCAGCTATTATCGTCGCTTCGTCGAGAACTTTTCTAAAGTTGCAAAGCCTCTAACTGAACTCCTCAAGAAAGATAAGAAATTCCTATGGACTCCCAAGTGCGAGGAAAGCTTTCAAGAGCTAAAAAGAAGATTGACTTCTGCACCCGTACTTGCACCTCTAGACACCAAAAAGGATTTCGAGATCTATTGTGACGCATCACGGCAAGGGTTAGGATGCATACTTCTGCAAGATCGACAAGTGGTTGCTTATGCTTCACGCCAGTTGCGGCCACATGAAGAGAACTATCCTACCCATGACCTTGAACTCGCTGCCGTAGTTCATGCCCTAACAACTTGGCAACATTACCTCCTTGGTAATCGTTGTGAGATTTATTGCGACCACCAAAGCCTCAAATACATTTTCACCCAGCCAGATCTTAATCTCAGGCAAAGACGATGGATTGAGTTGATAAAAGATTACGACGTAGTAATTTCTTACACCCCAGGCAAAGCCAATGTCATGGCTGATGCCCTAAGTCGTAAGTCGTATTGTAACAACCTCATGTTATAACAGTATCAACCACTTCTTCATGAGGACTTTCGCAAGCTCAATCTTGAGATTGTTCCTCATGGCTATCTTTCTACCTTGGTGGCGAAACCAACTCTTGAGGATAAAATCATAGTTGCCCAAAGGCGTGCACGAGGTGTTCGCCGAATCAAGGAGAACATTGTTAGCGGAGGATCTAAATGTTTCTCCACAGATAGCAAGGGAACGGTATTCTTTGAAAATCGTTTGGTAATACCTAAGAATAGGGAATTAAGGCAACTCATCCTCAAAGAAGCCCATGACACACCCCTCTCGATTCATCCCGGTAGCACAAAAATGTATCGAGATCTACGCCAGAGATTTTGGTGGACTAGGATGAAGAGAGACATTGCTCAATTTGTTGCCGAATGTGATGTTTGTCGTCGCATTAAGGCAGAACATCAAAGACCTGCTGGTACACTTCAACCTTTGTCTATTCCCGAGTGGAAATGGGACAAAGTCGGTATGGACTTCATCACCGGCTTTCCAAGAACCCAGAAAGGAAACAATGCCGTCTTCGTTGTCATAGATAGGCTTTCCAAAGTTGCTCACTTCCTTCCGGTTCGCGAGTCTATAACTGCTAGCCAGTTAGCGGACTTGTACATCTCTAGAATTGTATCCCTTCACGGTGTTCCTTTGGAAATCAATTCTGATTGTGGTAGCCTTTTTACCTCTAGATTTTGGGGAAGCTTTCAGAATGCTATGGGAACTCATCTCTCCTTTAGTACAGCTTTCCATCCTCAGTCTAGCGGTCAAGTCGAAAGGGTTAACCAAATTCTTGAAGACATCCTCAGAGCTTGTATTATCTCATTCGGAAAGAATTGGGAGAAGTCTCTTCCATTTGCCGAATTTGCTTATAACAATAGTTTTCAATCTAGTCTGAACATGGCTCCTTTTGAACTCCTATATGGACGACGATGTCGAACACCACTAAACTGGTCAGAAACCGGTGAAAGACAATTCTTTGGACCGGATATGATCAAGGAAGCAGAAGAGCAAGTTCGCATTGTTCGTGATAAATTCAAAGCAGCCCAGTCTCGTCAGAAAAGCTACTATGATCGTCATCACAGGCAAGAGAGCTACAATCTGGATGAGAAGGCTTACCTTCGGGTTACTCCTCTGAAGGGAACGCAACGTTTCGGTATCAAAGGCAAGTTGGCCCCACGTTACATCGGACCTTTCCGCATTATTGCTAAACGTGGAGAAGTTGCCTACCAACTTGAACTACCCCCGCACCATTCCCGAGTACATGATGTATTCCATGTGTCCCAACTCAGGCGTTGCTTCAAGGACCCCATCCGCGAAGTCGACCATTAAACGCTTGATATCCAAGATGACCTTTCTTATCGAGAATACCCTGTTCGTATTCTTGATTCCGCAGAGCGTGTCACTCGTCGTCAGAAGATTAGGTTTCTGAAAGTGCAATGGTCACACCACTCTGAAAGAGAAGCTACGTGGGAAAGAGAAGACCGTATCAATGCCGAGTACCCCACCTTCCTCCCGCAGACTTCTGAATCTCGGGACGAGATTCTTTTGAGTGGGGGCGAGTTGTCAGAACCCTCTGTTAGGTAATGTGCTAGGGTTAGCTACTACTCTTGTATCATGTTAAATTTTCAAAAGAAATCTTTGAAATCAAATTCAAAAGCAAAATGGGAGAAGGAACCCCCCCAGATGAATTAATTCAAAAGGCCAGATAAAAATCTTCTCCAAAAATTCATGTTAGATTTTTGAAAAGTCTTATAAATGAGTGTGATCACATATCAAGTGATGTGGGACCCACCCCATGCTCATAGATTTTTCAAATATTCAAACAGTGCCTTGGAATTAATTAAAAACCCCTATTTGAGTTAAGATTCAAATTATTTGAATTTTAAAAATGTTGAAACTTTATAAGTGGCTAGTATATATTTTTATGAAGCCATATAAAAAATTTCAGCATTTAATAAAATGCATAGCTATTTATTTTAGCACAGCACAACAAATGTCAGAAAAGAAAAACAGAAAAGGAATCAGAAAGACTTACCAGACGCCCAGGCGAAGCCGGCCCATACAGCCCAACCGGCCCAGAGGGGCAGTAGGGTCTTCCTCCCCGCCCCGCGCCTGCAAGCTGCTCGGTGGAATGCCACCGAGCCAGCTGTGGACGACACGTCGCCGCCGAGCGCCTTCCAGGCCTCCCCGTGCCCCCTTCTCGCGCCTAGAGACGCCTCTCTCCCGTCCTGATCCATTCCCCCCCTCCAGAGCTTCCTCCTCCTCCTCCCGTGCTCGATTTCGTCGCCGCCCAAGGATCGCCGTGGAGCACGCCGCCGAGTCCACGCAGCCACCGTCGTCCCCGAGCCGTGCCAACGTGTCCAGAAGAACCGCAGCAGGCGTCTTCGTCGTTCCCCTCAATCAATCGAGCCCGAGCGCCTCAGCAGACGTCGCCAGCTTCATCGAGGAGTCGCCGGACCCGCGAGCTCGCCTTCGTCGATTCGCCGTCATGGAAGCCTCCCCGAGCTTGCCGTTGCTTCCGTTCAAACCGCGGTGAGCTTCTGAGTTTTTCCCCCAAGCTCCTAGCACCCCGTAGCCCCTCTAGCCAAATCCACCATGAGAACCGAGCTCCTCGCCGCCATGGTTGAGCTAGATCTCGTCCTCGTGCTCCTCACGGCACCCCAGTGCGCGCGTTTGACTCGCGGACGTTCCAGCTTTCGGACGCACGCCAAATCAGCCCAAGACGTGCACGCTAGCCTCTTCCCCCAACCTCGCCGTCTTTCTGCTTCCGCCCAGCACGTCGCCGTCGTCGCTCCCGACCTCCCCGTGACCCCCTGATTCTTCCTCTCGATGCGGACGACCTCCAGGAGCACGCCGATGCCCTCCGTTTCCTCTCCCGTGGCCTCTAGCCGATTCCGGCAAGGGCGCCTCCGTGGCCAGGCCACCGGCGTCAAGCCGCTGGTGGGTTTTTCCCTAATCACGCGCTAAGCCCCCCCTAGAGTCGATGACAGGTGGGGCCCTGGACCCCTTAACCCCCCTGTCAGTTTAAACTAAACAGGCCCACTGACAGGGTTGGCCCACTGGTCAGCCCCTGCTGACGCCATGCTGGCGCAGTGCTGACGCAGTAAACCTTTTCCAGAAATTGAAATGAATTAAAGAAATTCCAGAAAATCCAGAAAATAGCCCAAACTTTGGAAATTCATAGAAAATTCATATCAACTCCAAATTGGACAACTAATATATGAAAAATGATCAAGAGAAAATAAGCTATCCAAAAATCCAACTTTCAACTATGTTTGAGTTGATTTTAAAATGGGACCAGTAGCATATGTCATTTGATTTATTTGGAATTAATTCAAATTCAATTCAAATGATTTTGCAACTTGAACCATGGAATTAAGCTATATTTCAACCACACTTCAGAGGCATATCATACACATTTCCAAAAGGTTCAAAATGATCAAACAATGTCACGTGTAACTTGGTCAAGTTTGAATTCAAATTGGAGTTTGAATTTGCAATTCAATTTGCAATATACTCCATTTAAATGGAATTGCTTCACACATCAAAGCATATACATCAAGTTTCAACCTTCCATCATGTGATTGTGCATTGTATTTACTTTGCTACCTTGTTTGTTGTTTGTCGAGTAGATGTGGAACCGGAGCAGGAAGCTGCCCCCTTCGTTGAAGACCCCGAACCCGAACCTCGTCAGCAAGGCAAGCAAACCCCCATTGATCATGTCGATAAAATCCCACTTCCCTCTCATGTCTCGCTTATGCATTGTATAGGATGATCACCATGATAACGATTCTATCGCATAGATGAACCCATTCCTTTGCATGACCTATCATTTGTCACAGTAGTAGGCAAAACCACAATCCTAGCAAATGTAGGAGTTGATTGATATCATGTGGCCCCTGCAATTGTTACTGCTTATTGCATGCTTAGAGTGATACCATGATGATACTGTTATGTGAGTCGGGATGGTAGTGATCATGATGATGATGGTAGAAAAATGTTGGTGAATCAACCCTAATACAAGGTGAACGATGAGAGGCTGTGTAGGAGTACACGGTGGGTTGTCTCGTTGAACACCGCCCTAAGTCCGAGTTCTTGTGTGGTGATCCAAGATGAAGAGTACAACCACACATTGGGCTCACTGACCCCTCTCAACTTATTAACTCATCCCTTTCGATGTCCAGATGTTGCAATAGTTCGGAGTTCTGGTAGGTCTGTGGCATGGATGCTAAGTGAGAGAACGGCTCACCCGAGACCGGCTTATGCACCACGCAACATCACTTGGGTCCACTTCGGTAAAGCGGCCGGGTTCACGATAGTGGTAGCCAACCCAAGTAGGCGGCTTTCTCGGACTAGATCGGCTATGAGGTAACAGTTGTGGTGAGCATCCTCACTGGCACCCCTTGAATGGTGTCGAGATCAAAGGCGGTAAATGATGATCATGTGTGTGTAGCGGTACACCCCTGCAGGGTTAACAAAACTATTCGAATAGCCGCGTCCGCGGTTATGGACTGCTTGGAAAGCTTAGCTTGATTATTAGATAACTTGAACTGGATACTTCTAAAACACACCAAGATAAGTGTGAGTGCTATGGCGTGCTTTCTCGTGGGGAAGTCGAGGAAGGCACCATATTGGTGTAATTGGTTGGAGAAAGTAGTGGACTCGTGTACGCTTCTTACCTCAAGTCTGGTACTCGTAGTTCAGGACTATCCAAGTCAAAGCTGGCATTTCTGCAAGTGAAACCCCACCTCCCTTTACCTTGATACATGTGCATGAGTAGTATAGCTCCTATGTAAGTCTTGCTGAGTACGACTTTGTACTCACGTTTGCTTAATCTATGTTTTAGATGATGCCACTGACCCCGAAGGTGGCTTCTTCATCGAGCTGGACGACTGAAGATCAACTAGTCTAGTCCCAGTCAGACGACTGGTTCCCTCGTGGAGGGCTTTTGTTTAAATAAGGCTTCTTAAGCCTTTGGCTAAACTTTTCTGTACTCAGACATAATTTGCTTCCGCTTGTGTTGTAATGTTGGATCACATGTTTGTGATCTCTGTGTGCACTCTATAAGAGTTATCAATAAAATTGTATACTTTGTAGAGAATTGCAATGATACCTACTGTTCATACAAGGCATGTGTGCTGCGTGTATGTTTATAACATGCATGTCTTTGTATGGGTTTTCGAGACCTTAGTTGTGATCTGGCTGGCGGTCTTTCATACACCAAGTGGCCCTTAGATGTGCGCAGCTTGGGGCATCGCGATGCGCTTGTTCGAGACTCTGTCTCGTGCACACTTTGTGGTATGATCGAGCCCGCCCTAGACCTCGACTAAGTGATCGGGCTGGAGTAAGTTTATGTAAGAGTTATGAGATAGTCGATAGTATGGTTGAGGCGACTTGTCTTTGAATATGGGAGTTCACCACCCATATCATTTGACTTGTGTGCGGACGATGAGGACCCATCTCAGTTGATCATCCAGCCTGGATGGGATGCCCTTCACGTACGATGCTCTCCGAGAACGTTCTGTACTTGGCCTTGTCTGCTTAGACAAGTGGGTACGGTTCTCGGCTCTCCATATGACTATGTCTTAGCTGGACTTGCATACGCTAACCCTGGGTCCCGACAGACTTGGTATCAGAGCAGGACTGACTGTAAGACTAGTAGCCTTGGCCGAAGTCGAGTCTAGCTTGCTATAGTTATATAGTTACTCTGGGTATATAAGGGAACAACGTAAGGCTTCTTTTTTCTCCTTACCCCCTTCGTTCTGAGTTCTGAGTCACCCTCATCTTATTCTACGGGAAGATAGGACTAGGCTCTCCCCTGTCTGATTAGTACATCTCGTTGTTTGCTTCATTATAGCCGTAGGAAAGTTGTGTCCGGTTTTCCTAGCATTGTTGTAATGCTGATTTCTTACATCGTATTATGTAAGTGATGTTTTTCATGATTGGAAGAAATTGTCATTTCTTACAATTACAGCCGTTATGTTGTCCAAGTCATTCCAGGTTTATCTCATAATCTGATGCATTTGCAAACTCCTTCTTCTGTTTCAGATGGCAGATCTTCCCCCTCGGCAGATTGTTCGTTTGACCAGGTGCCTCGGTGTGCGTGGCCATACCGCCACGTTGATCGAGGTGATGTCCTATGTGGGATATCGGTGGTACCCTGAGTACACCGTCGAGGAGAAGTTCCACGACTTCAACCAGACACAGTTCCACTGCATCGTCAGGATCTACCCGCACCACGTTGGAGTCACCCAGCCTATCCATTTTGGACATGGCATTGGCATTACCGAGAACATGGCTGTGCAGGATGCTGCATACTCATGTATGACACTACTGAGAGAGGAGCACACTTTGCTGAGAGAGACCTCTTTCCGCTATATCCCTGCTGCACTTCCAGGAGAAGAGGGATATTACACCGGACTCTACTCAGATCACTCTGCAGAGGATCCAGCACTTTAGGTGACTGCTAGGTTTGCTAGTGATCGAGATCGTGATGCACGCGCTCTCCGTTTCGAGCTCCACGCCACCCCTGTTCGTCTGTATCGAGCACTGACACTCTTGGCACCCTTTGTGAGCGTTGGATCAGTTGAGCATGATGCTATCTATCCAGTGAGGACTCAGATGCCTTCTCGAGTTGCTTGGCCCGAGATTGGAGGCATTTTTCCACCCTGTGGTCCTTTGCTTCCACCCTACGCCAGACCTAGGCCCCATCCTTGCCCAAATGGATATTAGGGTCCACAGGCCTCCGTGTTTTCCGATGGTCACCTTCAGCTACCGGGATACGCGGGTAACTTTTACGAGGACTACTATGGAGATGGAGATGAGTGAGACCGCCTGTGGTCTTACTTAGTGAGGATGTAGTAGTATCTTAGTATATTGTACGCAAGGTGTCTAAGTTCCAAAGGCTTAGATAAATAATGTATAGGAAGTCAGAGTGCCTCTGAAGGATGTATCATCTTCATCACGTTTGTATTAGCTTGGTGCTTGTACTAAAACGTTGTATGGTTTGTATGACAGCTTGTGAATATATGTCTTGTATGCTTTTATCACCATGTTGTCAAGATGATTACTTCCTTTGCTCAGTAATCCTTCTAGTACTTCAATACCTTGTTTAGACTCTCCCAATCAACTCTGTTTGACTTTGGTTTTTCACCTTCAGGATGTCTCAAGGAACCCGTGGCCAGCTTGGTCGTAACCAGGGTCGTGGGAATGACCAGGAGGAAGGCAACCTTCCACCCCCACCCACGATGGCTCAGGTTCTGATGGAGGTCGAGAGGAACCGCTGAGACTCTCACCACCTGTTGGAAGTCATTGCACGCAACACCACTCAGCAACGCAACGAGTTGGTGTCCCTGAACGACTTCATCCGACTTCATCCCCCGGTTTTCAGTTACTCCACCGAGCCCCTTGACGCCGATGACTGGCTTCGCAGCATCGAGAGGAAGCTCCAATCAGGCCATGTTGCAGATGGCGACAAGGTCAACTATGCCACCTATCACCTTGAAGGTGCAGCTAGCTCTTTGTGGGAGAACTTTCTGAATATGCGTCCCGTGGACCGCCTGCATCTTGGGATGAATTCTGCACTTCCTTCCGTGAGCACCACATTCCCAAGGGTCTTATGGACCGCAAGCGTGAGGAGTTCTGTAACCTCACCCAAGGCAGAAGGACCGTTGACGAGTTTAGTCGTGAGTTCAACCGACTGGCTCGTTATGCTACCGAAGAAGTCTCCATCGACTCTAAGAAACAAGAGAGGTTCCGTCGTGGCCTCAACTCTGGACTTTGTCGTGAGCTCAACCTGCATGACTTTGCCACCTTCCAGGTCCTTGTCAACAAGGCCATCAAGGCCGAAGACATGAACACCCCCAACGATTTCCGCAAACACCCTAGAGACGACAGTTCATCCAGTTCTGGCTCCCGGAAGCGCAAGATCTGGATCCCCAACAGTATGTTCCGCCAGAACAACCCACCAAGGCCATCCTATGTGGCGCCTCGTCCACCAACCAAGTTCCACCCAGCTCCACCAAACAACCCAGCTCCACGCACTGTTTTCGGAGCCTGTTACAAGTGTGGTCAGGCAGGCCACTATTCTCGTGAGTGCCCCCAGAACCAGATCCAGCATCAGAATGCTCCACCCCGTGCCGGAGGCAACAACAATGGTCGTGGCAAGCCACCCCAGAAGGTCTACACCGCCAAACCCGCTCCTCCCTCCACTCGTGGACGTGTGAACCAGATTGCCGCCGAAGAGACTGACGACACTACTGACATCATTCTTGGTACGCTCCCAGTCAATTATGTTCCTACTTCCGTTCTTTTCGACCCAGGAGCATCTCATTCATTCATGTCGGAAAGTTATGCACTTCGTCATGAGTTATCTTTTGTTGAACTGTCCACTCCAATGATTATTCAAACTCCAGGGTCAAGATGGCAAACTAATAGAGTAAGCCATGGTAATCAGATTGCAATTGAGGGTTTAGTATTCCTTGCTTCACTCATAGCCCTCAAGTCATCAGATATTGATGTCATCCTTGGTATGGATTGGCTATCAAGACAGAATGCCTACCTGGATTGCAAAGGCAAATCCGTGAAACTCACCCACCCTTCAGGCAAGACCGTCAACTATACCTCACCCAGAACAAGAACCCAAGTGCATTCCTTGAATGTACTTCCCCTTCCCGAACTTGAAGATATTCCGGTGGTTCGTGACTTCCCGGATGTCTTTCCTGAAGAGCTGCCGGGCATGCCACCCGACAGATGTGTAGAGTTTATAGTGGATCTTGTACCAGGAACCGCACCAATTTCTAGACGCCCATATAAAATGGCCCCACGTGAGTTAGCTGAGCTTAAAATCCAACTTGATGCTTCGTTGGCAAAAGGCTTCATCCGCCCTAGCTCATCGCCATGGGGTTGCCCCGTTCTGTTCGTAAAGAAGAAAGATGGAACAAAAAGGATGTGCGTAGACTATCGCCGGCTAAATTTAGCGACGATAAAGAACAAGTACCCATTGCCCAGGATCAATGATCTTTATGATCAACTTGCAGGATCCTTTGTCTTCTCCAAGATGGATTTGAGATTAGGTTATCATCAAATCAAAATCCGAAACGAGGACATTTCCAAAACGGCTTTTACTACTCGTTATGGTCTTTACGAGTACACCGTCATGTCCTTTGGTTTAACCAATGCCCCCGCCACCTTCTCACGCATGATGAATTTGATATTCATGGAGTACTTAGATAAATTTGTTGTGGTTTATCTCGATGATATTCTCATCTACTCGAAGAACGAAGAAGAACATGCCGAACACCTAAGGCTGGTATTGATGAAACTTAGAGAGCATCGCCTGTATGCTAAATTCTCCAAGTGTGAATTTTGGCTACCAGAAGTGACCTACTTAGGCCACGTGATTTCTGCAAAAGGCATTGCTGTGAATCCTGAGAGAGTTCAGGCCATCCTTGACTGGACTCCACCTGAATCGGTTAAGCAAGTTAGGAGTTTTCTTGGCCTAGCCAGCTATTATCGTCGCTTCGTCGAGAACTTTTCTAAAGTTGCAAAGCCTCTAACTGAACTCCTCAAGAAAGATAAGAAATTCCTATGGAATCCCAAGTGCGAGGAAAGCTTTCAAGAGCTAAAAAGAAGATTGACTTCTGCACCCGTACTTGCACCTCTAGACACCAAAAAGGATTTCGAGATCTATTGTGACGCATCACGGCAAGGGTTAGGATGCATACTTCTGCAAGATCGACAAGTGGTAGCTTATGCTTCACGCCAGTTGCGGCCACATGAAGAGAACTATCCTACCCATGACCTTGAACTCGCTGCCGTAGTTCATGCCCTAACAACTTGGCGACATTACCTCCTTGGTAATCGTTGTGAGATTTATTCCGACCACCAAAGCCTCAAATACATTTTCACCCAGCCAGATCTTAATCTCAGGCAAAGACGATGGATTGAGTTGATAAAAGATTACGACGTAGTAATTTCTTACACCCCAGGCAAAGCCAATGTCATGGCTGATGCCCTAAGTCGTAAGTCGTATTGTAACAACCTCATGTTACAACAGTATCAACCACTTCTTCATGAGGACTTTCGCAAGCTCAATCTTTAGATTGTTCCTCATGGCTATCTTTCTACCTTGGTGGCGAAACCAACTCTTGAGGATCAAATCATAGTTGCCCAAAGGCGTGCACGAGGTGTTCGCCGAATCAAGGAGAACATTGTTAGAGGAGTTTCTAAATATTTCTCCACAGATAGCAAGGGAACGGTATTCTTTGAAAATCGTTTGGTAATACCTAAGAATAGGGAATTAAGGCAACTCATCCTCAAAGAAGCCCATGACACACCCCTCTCGATTCATCCCGGTAGCACAAAAATGTACCGAGATCTACGCCAGAGATTTTGGTGGACTAGGATGAAGAGAGACATTGCTCAATTTGTTGCCGAATGTGATGTTTGTCGTCGCATTAAGGCAGAACATCAACGACCTGCTGGTACACTTCAACCTTTGTCTATTCCCGAGTGGAAATGGGACAAAGTCGGTATGGACTTCATCACCGGCTTTCCAAGAACCCAGAAAGGAAACAATGCCATCTTCGTTGTCATAGATAGGCTTTCCAAAGTTGCTCACTTCCTTCCGGTTCGCGAGTCTATAACTGCTAGCCAGTTAGCGGACTTATACATCTCTAGAATTGTATCCCTTCACGGTGTTCCTTTGGAATCAATTCTGATCGTGGTAGCCTTTTTACCTCTAGATTTTGGGGAAGCTTTCAGAATGCTATGGGAACTCATCTCTCCTTTAGTATAGCTTTCCATCCTCAGTCTAGCGGTCAAGTCGAAAGGGTTAACCAAATTCTTGAAGACATGCTCAGAGCTTGTGTTATCTCAATCGGAAAGAATTGGGAGAATTCTCTTCCATTTGCCGAATTTGCTTATAACAATAGTTTTCAATCTAGTCTGAACATGGCTCCTTTTGAACTCCTATATGGACGACGATGTCGAACACCACTAAACTGGTCAGAAACCGGTGACAGACAATTCTTTGGACCGGATATGATCAACGTAGCAGAAGAGCAAGTTCGCATTGTTCGTGATAAATTGAAAGCAGCCCAGTCTCGTCAGAAAAGCTACTATGATCGTCATCATAGGCAAGAGAGCTACAATCTGGATGAGAAGGCTTACCTTCGGGTTACTCCTCTGAAGGGAACCCAACGTTTCGGTATGAAAGGCAAGTTGGCCCCACGTTACATCGCATCTTTCCGCATTATTGCTAAACGTGGAGAAATTGCCTACCAACTTGAACTACCCCCGCACCTTTCCCGAGTACATGATGTATTCCATGTGTCCCAACTCAGGCGTTGCTTCAAGGACCCCATCCGCGAAGTCGACCATTAAACGCTTGATCTCCAAGATGACCTTTCTTATCGAGAATACCCCATTCGTATTCTTGATTCCGCAGAGCGTGTCACTCGTCGTCAGAAGATTAGGTTTCTGAAAGTGCAATGGTCACACCACTCTGAAAGAGAAGCTACGTGGGAAAGAGAAGACCGTCTCAATGCCGAGTACCCCACCTTCCTCCCGCAGACTTCTGAATCTCGGGACGAGATTCTTTTGAGTGGGGGCGAGTTGTCAGAACCCTCTGTTAGGTAATGTGCTAGGGTTAGCCAGTACTCTTGCATCATGTTAAATTTTCAAAAGAAATCTTTGAAATCAAATTCAAAAGCAAAATGGGAGAAGGAACCCCCCCAGATGAATTAATTCAAAAGGCCAGATAAAAATCTTCTCCAAAAATTCATGTTAGATTTTTGAAAAGTCTTATAAATGAGTGTGATCACATATCAAGTGATGTGGGACCCACCCCATGCTCATAGATTTTTCAAATATTCAAACAGTGCCTTGGAATTAATTAAAAACCCTTATTTGAGTTAAGATTCAAATTATTTGAATTTTAAAAATGTTGAAACTTTATAAGTGGCTAGTATATATTTTTAGGAAGCCATATAAAAAATTTCAGCATTTAATAAAATGGCTAGCTATTTATTTTAGCACAGCACAAAAAATGTCAGAAAAGAAAAACAGAAAAGGAATCAGAAAGACTTACCAGACGCCCAGGCGAAGCCGGCCCATACAGCCCACCCGGCCCAGAGGGGCAGCAGGGTCTTCCTCCCCGCCCCGCGCCTCCAAGCTGCTCGGTGGAATGCCACCGAGCCAGCCGTGGACGACACGTCGCCGCCGAGCGCCTTCCAGGCCTCCCCGTGCCCCCTTCTCGCGCCTGGAGACGCCTCTCTCCCGTCCTGATTCATTCCCCCCCCCCCCCTCCAGAACTTCCTCCTCCTCCTCCCGTGCTCGATTTCGTCGCCGCCCGAGGATCGCCGTGGAGCACGCCGCCGAGTCCACGCAGCCACCGTCGTCCCCGAGCCGTGCCACCGTGTCCAGAAGAACCGCAGCAGGCGTCTTCGTCGTTCCCCTCAATCAATCGAGCCCGAGCGCCTCAGCAGACGTCGCCAGCTTCATCGAGGAGTCGCCAGACCCGCGAGCTCGCCGTCGTCGATTCGCCGTCGTGGAAGCCTCCCCGAGCTTGCCGTTGCTTCCGTTCAAACCGCGGTGAGCTTCTGAGTTTTTCCCCCAAGCTCCTAGCGCCCCGTAGCCCCTCTAGCCAAATCCGCCATGAGAACCGATCTCCTCGCCGCCATGGTTGAGCTAGAGCTCGTCCTCGTGCTCCTCACGGCACCCCAGTGCGCGCGTTTGACTCGCGGACGTTCCAGCTTTCGGACGCACGCCAGATCAGCCCAAGCCGTGCACGCTAGCCTCTTCCCCCAACCTCGCCGTCGTTCTGCTTCCGCCCAGCACGTCGCCGTCGTCGCTCCCGACCTCCCCGTGACCCCCTGATGCTTCCTCTCGACGCGGACGACCTCCAGGAGCACGACGATGCCCTCCGTTTCCTCTCCCGTGGCCTCTAGCCGATTCCGGCAAAGGCGCCGCCATGGCCAGGCCACCGGCGTCAAGCCGCCGGTGGGTTTTCCCCTAATCACGCGCTAAGCCCCCCCTGGAGTCGATGACAGGTGGGGCCCTGGACCCCTTAACCCCCCTGTCAGTTTAAACTAAACAGGGATTAACCCCAGACCCACTGACAGGGTTGGTCCATTGGTCAGCCCCTGCTGACGCCATGCTGGCGCAGTGCTGACGCAGTAAACCTTTTCCAGAAATTGAAATGAATTAAAGAAATTCCAGAAAATCCAGAAAATAGCTCAAAACTTTGGAAATTCATAGAAAATTCATATCAACTCCAAATTGGACAAATAATATATGAAAAATGATCAGGAGAAAATAAGCTATCCAAAAATCCAACTTTCAACTATGTTTGAGTTGATTTTAAAATGGGACCAGTAGCATATGTCATTTGATTTATTTGGAATTTATTCAAATTCAATTCAAATGATTTTGCAACTTGAACCATGGAATTAAGCTATATTTCAACCACACTTCAGAGGCATATCATACACATTTCCAAAAGGTTCAAAATGATCAAACAATGTCACATGTAACTTGGTCAAGTTTGAATTCAAATTGGAATTTGAATTTGCAATTCAATTTGCAATATACTCCATTTAAATGGAATTCCTTCACACATCAAAGCATATACATCAAGTTTCAACCTTCCATCATGTGATTGTGCATTGTATTTACTTTGCTACCTTGTTTGTTGTTTGTCGAGTAGAGGTGGAACCGGAGCAGGAAGCTGCCCCCTTCGTTGAAGACCCCGAACCCGAACCTCGTCAGCAAGGCAAGCAAACCCCCATTGATCATGTCGATAAAATCTCACTTCCCTCTCATGTCTCGCTTATGCATTGTATAGGATGATCACCATGATAACGATTCTATCGTATAGATGAACCCATTCCTTTGCATGACCTATCATTTATCACAGTAGTAGGCAAAACCACAATCCTAGCAAATGTAGGAGTTGATTGATATCATGTGGCCCCTGCAATTGTTACTGCTTATTGCATGCTTAGAGTGATACCATGATGATACTGTTATGTGAGTCGGGATGGTAGTGATCATGATGATGATGGTAGAAAAATGTTGGTGAATCCACCCTAATACAAGGTGAACGATGAGAGGTTGTGTAGGAGTACACGGTGGGTTGTCTCGTTGAACACCGCCCTAAGTCCGAGTTCTTTTGTGGTGATCCAAGATGAAGAGTACAACCACACATTGGGCTCACTGACCCCTCTCAACTTATTAACTCATCCCTTTCGATGTCCAGATGTCGCAATAGTTCGGAGTTCTGGTAGGTCTGTGGCCTGGATGCTAAGTGAGAGAACGGCTCACCCGAGACCGTCTTATGCACCACGCACACATCACTTGGGTCCACTTCGGTAAACCGGCCGGGTTCACGATAGTGGTAGCCAACCCAAGTAGGCGGCTTTCTCGGACTAGATCGGCTATGAGGTAACAGTTGTGGTGAGCACCCTCGCTGGCACACCTTGAATGGTGTCGAGATCAAAGGCGGTAAATGATGACCATGTGTGTGTAGCGGTACACCTCTGCAGGGTTAACAAAACTATTCGAATAGCCGCGTCCGCGGTTATGGACTGCTTGGAAAGCTTAGCTTGATTATTAGATAACTTGAACTGGATACTTCTAAAACACACCAAGATAAGTGTGAGTGCTATGGCGTGCTTTCTCGTGGGGAAGTCGAGGAAGGAACCATAGTGGTGTAATTGGTTGGAGAAAGTAGTGGACTCGTGTACGCTTCTTACCTCAAGTCTGGTACTCGTAGTTCAGGACTAGCCAAGTCCAAGCTGGCATTTCTGCAAGTCAAACCCCACCTCCCTTTACCTTTATACATGTGCATGAGTAGTATAGCTCCTATGTAAGTCTTGCTGAGTACGACTTTGTAGTATAGACATGCAATCCCGGGGTAAAACTTTTCCTACTTAAGAAGATCATGAATCACCTACTACTTCCTCATGAGCTAAACAAGAGGCACAAAACAAAAGCTTTTGAACATTTATGGATAACACATAAATTCTATAATTATAGGAGTGGTAGTAGAATACCACAAATAGGGAGGTATGGTGGACTCATATGTGATGGCTTCTCGCCCTTCGTTGGTTATCCCAAGTGGAAGGTTTGAGATGTAGTGCAGCAGCAGTTTTCCCTCGGTGAAGATACCAATGTTTGTCTCCAGTAGGACTCCAGAGATGATAAGTAGGTGTCAGCGGCGCAACTGACGTGGACCTGCACACAGACACAGATAACTTTGTTCCCAACGAAGTTCAGAGAGGTTGTCAATCTCTCCGGTCTTGTTGTTCACAAAGGATAAAACGCAAGGGATAATGATAGCAAGTAAAAGCAGTAAAGTAAATATAGCTTGGAAATAATAATGAGGATATGGACCAGGATACGTGATGTTCACTAGTGATGTCTCTCTCCCAAAAGACGATAAAACTGCTATGCGAGGTAAACAAATTACAGAAGGGCAATTGACAGGATTATGAACGCACCGCAATGCTAACTATGCTACAAAAGAAAGGAAGAAGCTCAAAAGCACGGGCAGAACGACAAAATAAGTAGACCGAAATCCATCTGCATCTACTAATAATCATCCACCTTGAGATATATATCCAGAACATCTCGCTGGTATTAAGTTGCGAGCCCCACCCAAAGTGTAAACCCAAAGCAACAGACAACTGCAATAAAAGAACTTTGCGTAAAGTAAACAATCCTTGTAACCGCGGTTACAAGCACCGTTGTTTTCCCCCTTGTGGCAACAGCACATCCCCTAGACTCATGTTTCTGTCACTCAAGCGTGTCATCTGGGGCATGAACCCACAATCTAGCACAACGTTCCCTCTTGGAGTCACTACCTACTACTTGGCCAAAGCAATAAACAGCAACGGAGAACATGCAAGAATTACTTAGGGACAAAAATATAAGAGATAAAAACCAAATATATTACTCTATCACAATTTGAACATAATCTCATAATCCATCAGATCCCTCCAAACTCAGCATAGCAACAACAGAAATATTACAAAGGTGCCTCGATCATGTAGGGCAGCTCACGAAGTCTAAACAATGAAGATCAAATAGGGGAGGAGAACATCACATATCTACTGATCACGGACCCATGGTCCAAGGAAAACTACTCACGAGACATCCGGGGAGCATCCATGGTGGAGAGGAGACTCCCGGAGGTCAATCCTCCCTCCGGCAGGGTGCCGGGAAGAGGTCTTCTGGTGCTCCCGATCTTCGGAAGCGCGGCGGCGGCGGAACATAGGCGAGTTTGCGGAATAGGTTCCTCTTCTGGAGTTTTCCCGTGACGGAGAATAAATAGGCGAAGGGGGGCAGCCAGAGGTGGACCAGGGGCCCCAGGCGCCCCCCTGGCGCGGCCAGGGGTGGGGCCGCGCCGGGTGGCCGCCTGGGCCCCCCCTGGCTCCCCTCTGGCCCCTCCCGGGCTCTTCTCGAAGCTTCCTGTACGCTGATTTTTCCTATATTTTTACCGGAATTTTTCTGGCACTTTTTATATGGGGGAAAACTGAAATAGAAAAACAGCAGAAAACAGGAACTGTCACTGGGGTGCACTGAGTTAATATGTTAGTCCAAATATGATCAAAAGTGTATGAAAGTGTATCTAGATCATAGCAATATCACACAAAACATGCATGGAGCAATCAGAAATTATAGATACGTTTTGGACGTATCACCATCCCCAAGCTTAATTCCTGCTCGTCCTCGAGTAGGTAAATGATAACAACATAATTTCTGTGGTAACATGCTAGCAACCATAAAAGAACTTGAAAAGTAAAGCAATCAAGGTTAGAGATTCAATTCAAGTCATAACATGCAAGAGTCTATATTAACATTGAAACAAGTAACAAAAGAACAATAGGTGCAAGAGCTCTCGCTTTCTGTGACTCGAATGTCTCCAAATGGTGTTTGCGTGCAAGAAGGGGGATAGGGAATACGAAAAAAGTAACTTTTGTGTTGAGAACTCAATCTACTAAAGTTTCACACTTGGTCTTCTTTGGAATCTTATCTTGACTCATCCCCAGACCACTAGCCAGGTACAAGTCAATTTGATCCACTCCTTTTCGATATTTTGAGCACTCATGCAATGGATGAGCGTAAGCACGAGAGTTGACACTTAAGATGGCAAAGAGAGAAGTATGGTGGAGGAGGAAGACAAAAAGGATGAGAAAGGATCACATCAATGAGGACAATCATAGGCAAGGGATGCCAAATGATAGATATGATGTGAGGAGTAGGAATTTCCATGCAACGGATGCACATACGAGCTAAGAAGCTCTCCAAAGGAACTAGTGGGGGTGCATCTAACTTGCTCGCTCATGAAGACCTAGAGCTCATTTGAGGAGGCTCATCCTTGGAATATGCAAGCCAAGTTCTATAGTGTGAAGGTCCCCACATAGCTATATGCATAATGATCATCTCTATGGAGTACAAGGATATAAAGGGAGTACTAGTGTGGATCTCTCAAAAGGATAGTAGTGTTGCCCCTTTCTCTCTTTTTATTTCTTTTTCTCTTTTTTCTATTTTTTTGTATTTTTTTGTGGCCTCAATGGATCTTTCTATTTAACTCTCATTTGTCCTCTTTGGGATCTTTTAATGTGTCCACTTTGGGATCTTTTCCTCACTTAAGGGAAACACTCTATTTTACAAGAAGATAAAGGAGATCTTTCACACTTTACAAGGTACTCAAAACATAAAGAAGATGTAACTATCATGAAGTATGCAATGTATGTCGCTGCCAGTGCAGCAAGAAAATGTATGACATGAAGATCAAGTCATGAAGAGGTGGAAGTTGCATGGCAATATAACTCGGAAAGGCTATGGAAATGCCTTGATAGGTAGGTATGGTGGCTGTTTTGAGGGAATATATAAGGAGGCTTATGATGACACAGCATATCATGCCAAGGGTTTGGATGTACCGGCGAAGGTGGACACCAACTCTCGGAGTGAGAAGAAGGAAATGCACGGTACGGGAGAGGCTAGCAAAATATGGGAAGGTGGAAGTGTCAACTTTCAATACTTACATTAATCCGAAGACCTCATGCACTTATTATCGGTAACTCTCAATCTAATAAGGAGGTTCACAAAGAGACAAGTACCCCGAGGAGGAGTGTATGGGGGTTTGGTTATCCTTGCGCATCCTCGACTCATGGTATGTGAGTGTTCTCTGATATTTGACTCCTCAGAAGAGTAGTGATCCATCTAGTAGCTAGAGTTCTCAACTAGTTTTGTAGGTTTTGAAAATACACACGGATTGCCCAAAATACGACACCTATCACTAATCGGCAAGAGCTCTTGACACCAAAAGTTCAAACATTACTCACATCAATATCTCAAAACTATTGCAAGTTACTACTAAAATTAAATAGCAACCTCAATTACCTACTTTCAAAACAAGAAATAACTCAGTGCAACAACCAACTCTCTTTAACAAGATAAACATGAAAACTAAAAAGAGTTCCAGCAACAAACTAAATAAAATCCAAGGCTCTTGCTAAAGACAAACTAAGACTAAAACTAAACATGGCAGTAGCTATGAAAAGATAAAGAACACACAACAGCAAAAGATAAGCAGGAAAAATCCTATGATGTGTTCTAGATTTTGAAAGAGGAGCGTGTTTCTCTCCCACACAAAGTAAGACGGGATCTAACTTGTTATGAACAGCAAGCAAAGCTAAAGAAAACTAAAAACAAAACCTAAGAGCGAGACGCTCCAAGCATAGCACATAACGCATGAAGTGATAAAAATATAGTGAGACGAAGGACGAACTGATGATTGTTGATGGAGAAGGGGATGCACAGGGGCATCCCCAAGCTTAGACGCTTGAGTCTCCTTGAATATTTATTGGGGATGCATGGGGGCATCCCCAAGCTTGAGCGCTTGACACTCCTGGATCTTCTTTCATCATCTTCCATCACACACTTGAAAACTCCCTTCATACATAACTCATCATAAGCTGATTAGAGAGGTTAGTACCCTTAATAAATAAAAAATTCCACTGGATATAAAGATATTCTTGAAGAGATACTGTTTCTCAAGAGTGCCAAAAAGTTTTTGCAAAGAAAAAGCAAGCTTAAGGTTTGCAAAAGTTAGGAGAGACAAAACGTGGCAGAATCTGTGAAAAACAGAATAGCAGATAGTAAAGAATTTTTTAGGGGCACTTATGCAACTCAAATCAAAAAAACTCAGAACATACCGAAGTTTCGTAATTGTATAGAGCATACTGTGTAAAAATTTCAGCTCAAAAATATGAACTGGGATTTTTCTGGAATTTTTCTGGTCACGAGGACAGAATCTGTTTTCTGGACAGCATGTCACAACTTTTACTTCCCTTGCCGTAAGAGGCTATAACTTGGCACAAAGCTGAAAAATAAACATACAATGATGTTGCTACAGAAGTAACAATCATCAAGACACAACAAAAGCAAAAATAAAACACCTAAATTCGTTGCGGGCTGCCTCCCGAAAGCGCTTTCTTTTATGCCTTTAAGCTAGGCTTAAAGATTGTAAAAGGTGCTCTGATAAGAATAAGAATTTGAAGCAAAAGAGAGCATCAAGAAACAAATATGAAACACATTTAAGCCTAACCCACTTCCTATGCATAGGCATCTTGTAAGAAAATAAGTCAAAGAAGCACAAAGTGACATGCATAGAAAGGTGGAACAAGAGCATCTTCAAAACTTTCAACATAAAGAGAGGAGTTTTAGTAATATGGAATTTTCTACAACCAGACTTCCCTCTCTCAAAATAATTTTCAGTAGTATCATGAACAACATCAAGAATATAACTATCACATAATTCATGTTGTTCATGAACTGCAAGCACACGTGTATAGTTTTCAACACGGTCTTTAGAATTATAAGATAAATGCAACCCATCACATTGAGCCTTGATAAGAGCAAAGTTCTCCGGAGATGGAGATTTCAAAAGGATAATAGGACAATCAAGTGTGGGTGCAATAGCAACAATTTCATGCTTAACATAAGGAACTATAGAGAGTTCATTTTTGTCAGCATCATCCATAGTGTCATCTTGGCCATCAACAAAGCAAGTATCAAAATTTTCAGAAAGGGATATTTCAAGCGAGTCCTTAGAATCATGGGATTCCTCCTCAATGCAATAATTGGCCTCTTCTTGGGCAGCAAACATTTTATTTTTTAAATCCTCAATATAAGAATTGGAAGTATAATTCTCGAAGCAATAAGCAAGAGCTGCAAAGTTTTTAGACTCGAAAATAGTATCGTGATATTTTTCAATCAAAGAAGCTATCTCATAGGCACCTTTAAAAGCAACAATCTCTTCAATCTTTTCAACATTAAATTAATCATAAACACCTTTAGCATAAGAAGATAAGATCTCATTTTCATTAAACTCACATTGGAAAGGGAGGTGTTTATGATCTATATTAGAACAACAAGTAAAATCATAAATGTGGCACAAAAGTTTGGCATGGCAATAAGAAACATGTATTTGATCCCATAAGTGTTTCCCTTTCTGAGATAGGCGGTGCCGCGTATAATGAGCATGCTCATCCAATGATTTTCCTTCAACCAAGTCGGTTGGGTTTTTAGCGCGAGCACAAATTGATCGAAGACGATCCAAGTGAAACATGTCCATCCTACCATATTTGGGTGGTTCATCACCCATGGTGAGGATAGCATAAATCGGCAAAGCAAGACAAAGGCAAAAGGTAGCAACTATTTTGGTGGTTTTTCATAAAGGACACTAAGATAAAAGCTGAAAGGTAAACTAACAAGACTAAAAAACAAAGGTAAAGGGTAGTGTGCAACTCCCCTATCTTAGCACTCGGAGTCCCCGGCAACGGCGCCAGAAATCTTGCTTGATGGCTTCTCGCCCTTCGTTGGTTACCACAAGTGGAAGGTTTGAGATGTAGTGCAGCAGCAGTTTTCCCTCGGTGAAGATTCCAAGGTTTGTCTCCAGTAGCACTCCAGAGATGATAAGTAGGTGTCAGCGGCGCAACTGACGTGGACCTGCACACAGACACAGATAACTTTGTTCCCAAAGAAGTTCAGAGAGGTTGTCAATCTCTCCGGTCTTGTTGTTCACAAAGGATAAAACGCAAGGGATAATGATAGCAAGTAAAAGCAGTAAAGTAAATACATCTTGGAAATAATAATTAGGATATGGACCGGGATACGTGATGTTCACTAGTGATGTCTCTCTCCCAAAAGACGATAAAACTGCTATGCGAGGTAAACAAATTACAGAAGGGCAATTGACAGGATTATGAACGCACCGCAATGCTAACTATGCTACAAAAGAAAGGAAGAGGCTCAAAAGCACGGGCAGAACGCCAAAATAAGTAGACCGAAATCCATCTGCATCTACTACTAATCATCCACCTTGAGATATCTATCCAGAACATCTCGCTGGTATTAAGTTGCGAGCCCCACCCAAAGTGTAAACCCAAAGCAACAGACAACTGCAATAAAAGAAATTTGCGTAAAGTAAACAATCCTTGTAACCGCGGTTACAAGCACCGTTGTTTTCCCCCTTGTGGCAACAGCACATCCCCTAGACTCATGTTTCTGTCACTCAAGCGTGTCATCGGGGGGCATGAACCCAGAATCTAGCACAACGTTCCCTCTTGCAGTCACTACCTACTACTTGGCCAAAGCAATAAACAGCAATGGAGAACATGCAAGAATTACTTAGGAACAAAAATATAAGAGATAAAAACCAAATATATTACTCTATCACAATCTGAACATAATCTCATAATCCATCAGATCCCTCCAAACTCAGCATAGCAACAACAGAAATATTACAAAGGTGCCTCGATCATGTAGGGAAGCTCACGAGGTCTAAACAATGAAGATCAAAGAGGGGAGGAGAACATCACATAGCTACTGATTACGGACCCATGGTCCAAGGAAAACTACTCACGAGACATCCGGGGAGCATCCATGGTGGAGAGGAGACTCCCGGAGGTCAATCCTCCCTCCGGCAGGGTGCCGGGAAGAGGTCTTCTGGTGCTCCCGATCTTCGGAAGAGCGGCGGCGGCGGAACAGAGGCGAGTTTGCGGAATAGGGTTCCTCTTCTGGAGTTTCCCCGTGACGGAGAAGAAATAGGCGAAGGGGGGCAGCCAGAGGTGGACCAGGGGCCCCAGGCGCCCCCTGGCGCGGTTAGGGGTGGGGCCGCGCCGGGTGGCCGCCTGGGGCCCCCTGGCTCCCCTCTGGCCCCTCCCGGGCTCTTCTCTAAGCTTCATGTACGCTGATTTTTCCTGTATTTTTTCGGGAATTTTTCTGGCACTTTTTATATGGGGGGAAACTGAAATAGAAAAACAGCAGAAAACAGGAACTAGCACTGGGGTGCACTGAGTTAATAGGTTAGTCCAAATATGATCAAAAGTGTATGAAAGTGTATCTAGATCATAGCAATATCACACAAAACATGCATGGAGCAAGCAGAAATTATAGATACGTTTTGGACGTATCAATATGGAAGGTAATGGTTTCAGGGTATGGATGCACCAGCAGAAATCTGCTAGGCAAAGGGTTTGGCTAGCAAAGGCTTTGAGAGAACAGACAGTTGATGCTAACTTAGATGCAATACATATAAAGCATAAACATTAAGGTAAGCATGGCACATCAAGTTGTCTTCCTTGTCAACATAACACTTCAAGCATGATAACACAAAGGTTTTGGCTAAGTCGCTACTTGAGAAAACATGCATGTTTTCAAGACCAAAGCTATGTTTGCCAAAATTAAATAAGATTTTCAAAGCCATACCTGATATAAGGTCAATACTCCCCATAAGAATCATCATGTAAGGCCGATTGCATGAAAATAATACCGGGTGCAGCGAAGGAACCAATAGACTTCTCATTAATATTGCAACATAGACAACTCCACACTCACGGATACAAACTCTCCATAGAAGGAGTGATAGAACTTAATGCAAACACCTATTTCATATAATAACTTCCCTAGACATGATACGACTCTACTTGACTCTAAAAGACTAAGATAAAGATAAAGATACCGGGCACTCCCCCAAGCTTGGAACAAGCTGAGGGGGTGCCATTACCCAAGGAGTTTTACTCCTCATTCTTGTTGTTGTTGATTCTTCAGATCCCTTATGACACGGCGAAGGGTTCGGTTTTCTGATTCCAAAACACCCACTTGTACTTTATGACACGGAAATCTTCACAGAGTTGGTTGGTGATGCGGTAAGCCTCGAAGATTGTGGAGATCGTACGTTGATCTTCAAGTGAAGTGGGAGGCCCTGAAAGGTTAAGAGAAAGATCATATTGAGGTTGGAGAAATTCCACCATGATGGGATTTCTTGGACCTCCTTGTTGTTGGGCAGTGATAATCTTGACTTCCTCTCTCACGGAGCGCTCCATCTCCGCTTGTCTTGCAGCAATTTCTTTTTCTGTAGCCCAATCAATGTGCTTCCGTTGATTTAGATCCTGCTGGACTTTGCGTAGACGTCGCCCCAAGAAGTCTTCTCCGCTCGAACCACAAGAAGACATCTCTAAAAATAGCTTTTTGTCCTGGCAGAAACAGCTCGGAAAGAAAACACACAAAATCGCGAGATACAATGCCGGGAGTATCCGGGAAAATATATAGCAAAAATTTCTGCAATAATAGGAAGGTAACGAGCCAAAGTGGAGTCGGAGACGGGCTCCGGGGTGCCCAGGCGACCACCCGGCCGGCCAGGAGGTAGGCCGCGCCAGGGGGGCGCCTGGGCCCCCTGGAGCTCATCTCCGGCTCCAATTAGGCTCTGAATTTTCTATATTTTGCAAAAACTCGTAATGTGGAACTTTTATGGCGGTTTCGCGATGTTTCCTTACCGTAATACATACCTTTTCTTATTCTGCTTCTGCTGGAGTATGAAACGGGGCTGCAACATATTCCTCATGAGTGGTTGTGTGTATTATATTTACATCAACATCGACGTGATCTCCCGCCATGGAATGCTTGAGTCTTTGCCCATTCACAACTTGAGGTTTGGTGCCATCAAAATTATTAATCTTGATTGCACCTGACTGGTAAACTTCTTCAATATGAAATGGTCCTTCCCATCTGGAAAGTAATTTACCTGGAGAAAACCTGAAACGAGATCTGAACAACAAAACTTTATCACCAACATTAAATTCACGTTTCAGAATCCTTCTATCATGCCACTTCATTACCTTTTCTTTAAACATTTTAGCACTCTTGTCAGCTTCACTTCTCCACTCATCTAGACAAGTCAAGTTCATGAGGCGCTTTTCACTAGCTAACCTTGGGTCAGCATTAAGCTCTCTAACAACCCAAAAAGCTTTGTGTTCTAATTCTAATGGCAAATGGCAAGCCTTGCCATAGACCATCTTGTACGGAGACATGCCCATGGGGTTTTTGTAAGCAGTTCTATATGCCCACAAAGCATCTCCTAACTTCTTTGACCAGTCCTTCCTAGAACTGTTAACTTTCTTTTGCAAGATCAACTTGATCTCTCTATTGGTGAGCTCAACTTGCCCACTAGTTTGAGGATGGTACGGTGAAGCAATCCTATGATTGACATCGTACTTGGCTAAAGCTTTTCTAAAAGCTCCATGCGTGAAGTGTGATTCTCCATCAGTCATGAGGTACCTAGGTACACCGAACCTAGGGAAAATTACATCTTTGAGCATTTTCAAAGATGTTTTGTGATCAGCACTCTTAGTGGGGATTGCTTCAACCGACTTGGTTACATAATCAACAGCTAATAAAATGTGAGTGTACTTGTTTGAAGGAGGAAAAGGACCCATAAAATCAAAACCCCAGCAATCAAAAGGCTCAATCACTAGTGAGTAATTCACAGGCATCTCATTCATCCTACTAATATTACCAACTCTCTGACACTTATCACAAGATAAAACATAATTTCTAAGATCTTTAAAGAGAGTAGGCCAATAAAAACCTGATTGGAGAACCTTATGTGCGGTCCTCTTGCCGGCGTGATGTCCTCCATTGGGACTGTCGTGACATTGCTTGAGAATTTCCTTCTGCTCATGTTCCGGTATACATCTTCTCACGATCCCGTCAGGACCTTCTTTGAAAAGATGATGATCATCCCAAAAGTAGTGCCTCAAATCATGGAAGAACTTCTTCCTTTGCTGAAATGTTAAACCTGGAGGCAAATACTTTGCAACGATAAATTTAGCATAATCTGCAAACCAAGGATCAGAAAGAGATTGTACTATTACAACGGCAAGTTGTTCGTCTGGAAAACTGTGGTTGACTGGGATGGGGTCATGCGGTATATCTTCCATCCTTGAAAGGTTGTCCGACACCGGATTGTCTGCTCCTTTTCTATCAACAATCTGTCAATCAAATTCTTGAAGAAGGAGTACCCACCTGATGAGTCTTGGTTTGGCATCCTTCTCTGCCATAAGATACTTAAGAGCAGCATGGTTAGTATGAATAATAACTTTAGAATCGACAATATAGGGTCTAAACTTATCACAAGCAAACACTACTGCTAAGAATTCCTTCTCAGTAGTAGCATAATTCTTTTGAGCACTATCAAGGGTTTTGCTAGCATAATGTATAACATTCAATTAATTATCAACCCTTTGTCCTAAAACAGCTCCAACAGCAAAATCACTAGCATCACACATAATTTCAAAGGGCAAATTCCAGTCAGGTGGTTGTACTATAGGAGCGGTTATCAAAGCTTTCTTAAGAACTTTGAAAGCCTCCTTACAATCTTCATCAAATACAAAAGGAACATCCTTCTGGAGAAGATTAGTGAGGGGTCTCGAAGTCTTAGAAAAGTCTTGAATAAATCTTCTATAGAAACCAGCATGACCGAGGAAACTACGAATACCTTTAACGTCCCTTGGATAGGGCATCCTTTCAATAGCTTCAATCTTCGCCTTGTCCACTTCAATTCACCTCTCGGAAATCTTGTGACCAAGCACGATCCCTTCGTTATAACCATGAAGTGGCATTTTTCCTAGTTTAAAACTAAGTTTGTGTCCTCGCATCTCTGCAAAACTTTATTAAGATTGTGGAGACAGTGGTCAAAATAAGTTCCATAGACGGAGAAATCGTCCATGAAGACTTCCACAATCTCCTCACAGAAACCATGAAAAATAGCAGACATTCATCTCTGAAAAGTAGCAGGTGCATTACATAAACCAAAATGCATGCGCCTGTAAGCATAAGTACCATAGGGACATGTGAAAGTGGTCTTCTCTTGATCGACAGTGTTGACATGAATTTGAGAGAAGCCAGAGTACCCATCAAGATAGCAAAAGTGGGTGTTTTTAGACAACCTCTCTAGCATCTGATCAATAAAGGGCAGCGGGGTAGTGATCCTTCCTAGTTTCCTTGTTCAACTTCCTGTAATCAATACACATTCTATATCTAGTAACAACTCTTTGAGGTATTAGTTCATTTTTATCATTAGGAACAACAGTCATACCTCCTTTCTTGGGAACACAATGAACTGGACTTACCCACCTAATATCAACTATAGGATAGATGATACCTGCGGCTAGAAGCTTGAGAATCTCCGTCCTAACCACGTCTTTCATCTTTGAGTTCAGCCGTCGTTGATGATCAACAACTGGCTTAGCATCGGGCTCGAGATTGATAGTGTGTTGGCAAATCGATGGACTAATCCCCTTAAGGTCATAAAGGGTATAGCCCAAGGCACCACGGTGTCTGAGAAGTGTCCCCAATACTTGCTCTTCTTCAAATCCTGAAAGGTTAGCATTGATAATGACATGATATATTTTCTTTTCATCTAAATAGGCATACTTGAGTGTATCGGGCAATGGTTTGAGGTCAAACACCAGGTCTTCTTTCGGTTTTGCTAGGATCCCCAAAGGCTCAACTGGAAGGTTGTGCTTCAGGATAGCAGTTTGTCTTGTGATATTTCGTCTAACTCATTTCTGTCCTACATATGAATATCACTCTCGTGGTCTTCTATATATTTCTGCAAAGGCTCATTAGGAGGAATAGCAACAGAAGCAATATTTTCAATAATTTTATCATCCCTAAGTAAATCAGTACCACGAGGTTGCTTGGAAAATTTAGAAAAGTTAAATTCATATGGCTCATCATCGAATTCAACAGAAACTTTACCTTTTTCTACAATCTATAATAGCACCACAAGTGCCGAGGAAAGGTATACCAAAGATAATAGGGAAAAACTATCTTGCACTGAACCAAGTACAAGAAATTCGGTAGGATACTTTACATTTCCACATAGGACTTCAACATCTCTCACAATTCCAATGGGAGAGATAGTTTCTTTGTTTGCTAAATAAATGGTAATATCAACTTCTTCAAGTTTACAGGGTGAAATCTTTAAGGCCCGATATGCGGTACTGTTCCAGATCTAGATGTTTCCATCCAGATCCGGGGACAAAGCACATATCAGTCCCACCGCGACATATGACGAAGTCATATGCTCCAGATTTCCAACATGATATCACAACATTACAGATACAAGGATACAACATCTCATACAATCGGCATACAACTGCCTTAAATACAATACAATACAATACAATACAATACAATACAATACAATACAATACAATACAATACAATACAATACAATACAATACAATACAATACAATACAATACAATAGCGGAAGATACATGGCTGTGTATAGACTACAATCAAAAGCCTACTGGCAAAGAGAAAAACATCGATCCCATAACCACACGGGTCCAGGCCCTCCGCCGGGATCCTCCTAACTAGTCGTCGTCGAGTCTCCACGTTAAACATCGATCACCAAACCTGTCGTCGATCAAGAACCCTGAAAAGAGTTTGGGGGTAGTATCATGAGTACAGAGGTACTCAACATCCAACTGTAGTGGTCAACTGACCCAGCAAGGACTTCATCACTCGTCATTCTAGGACAACTAGTAGTTTACGGTAAGGATGGGGTAAGTGGTGAGCTTGCTGTCGCACTAGCATTTATGAAGTGGCTAACGATCTAGAGAGTAAGATAAGAAGCCAAGCATTCGATGAGGAATCGCCTCCAACAAGTCTGCTATCAGCTACTTACGCAAGCATAACACCTATCCTATCCTTGTCCTCCTCTTCGCATCCCGACGAAGAAGAAGAGGTCAAGGCACACACACGTTGATCAAGTTATATTAATATTATCTCAGTTGTTGTTGTCTATGAACAAGGAGTAGGTCTCAAGTCGTCCATAACCGTGGACACGGCTTCTCAAAAATATTTAACCATGCAAGGGTGTACCAACTGCCCATTACAAGGCTCCGCACGCACGCCCATCTCTCTCAGTTGCTACCCATGATAGGCAACCATTTTATGATTTAGTCCCAAGAGATCCGGAAAGACAGGTCCCTCTAACTAACAACGCACAAATCCGGGTGGCCCTCGGGGAGTCGACACCCAATCCAAAGGTCGGCCGCGCTATCGGATCGGACTCTTCCGGCTGGACGAGGTCGGGTTAGCTACCCAAACAGTTGTGGGCAGCCCCCTAGCTTCCAGGTGTGGACCAACAAAGAAACCATGTCTTCGCTGGCCCGAGTTGTTTGAAAATCTGCTGGGAGCTCACCAGTCACACACACGGTTTTCAAATGGTAAAACCAGCTTGGGCCACCTCTAGAAATGTTTGAAGCTAGGTAGGTAAGAAAAGGGGACCCCATAAATCCCACACGCGGTTAGGCACGCTCAGTCTTAAAACCAATACCCGGAACTCGGATCCTAGGTGACTCGAATGGAACAAAGCGTCGGGGCGGGATAGCCTAGACCTTCCATCCTTCGTCGAGTATAGTCAACATTTATAATAATCATATCATCAACAACAATAATAATAATAATGTGATATCCCAAACCAAGGAGTAATAGGGTAACATCGTAGCATCCTAAGCATGCATACTAAGCAGGGGCTGAGCAACGAGCAATAGTAACATAGCAGTACAAGGTTTGCTGGGAGGGGACATGGCTGTATCGGTTTGAAAGAGGCTGTAAACATGTGGTAGGATCAAACATCGAACCTAACCTAGACTAGCATGCAAACCGCTGGTTTAAATAGAACGGATCATAAGTAATGTATAGTCCTTGCCTGTTGATAAGTTGGATTCCGAAGGTGTAGCCGAACGCAAACTCGCAACGTCTCCGAGAGCATCCACGGGAGCACACAAGAAGTAAACACTTGAAAGCATTCAACGAGAAAGCACTCTATTACTACGAGGCAAACACGAGCAAGCATTAACAAGAAGGCAACACGAGAAATCGCACCTACCGTCGAGAGCGGTTACTAACAGGTTAAGTGGAGTACTCGCCACACACGACGGTACCGCACGTTTACGGCGGTTCAAGTTGTTTAGCTACACAAGGTGAGCAAAGATTATTAACATGGCATCTCACTCAAGCATGGCATAGCACACAAACATGACAAGAGGTGAAGCATAAATAAACTATCTAATCTAGACACTTTAAGTGGGGGTAAACCTACACATGGCAACTATTACGGACCCCACGATAATTATAATGTTTGGTACTGTTTTGCCCTAAACAATATTTTATTATTTTTATTAGCAGGCAACAGCAGCATAAACACAATCTACATGCAATTCTAGTCAAGTTACATATAAGAAACATTTTAATCAGAGCAACGGTTAAAAAGTTATTAAATAAACAATTTACAGTGGCATGCAACGTAATTAGCAGTAAAAGAGCACGTAAACAAAGTCAAACATGGCAACAAGCAACATTTTATAAAACTAGACACAATTCTAAGCAAGTTACATGTTTAAAGCATCGCGATCCGAGCTACGAGGTAAAAGATAATCGCATCGCAAAAATAAATAAATCTGCCCTATATTTAGACAGAAAAAAGGCTATATGTCTCATGGGCCGGCCCAACTCGCAGGAAAAATAATAAATAAAAAAAGAAAAAAAAACTTGGCTGCTCACCAAGTGGGCCTTGGCCCACTGGCTAGACAGGGGGCCGGCTGGGCTGGCTGGAGAGGCAGGCCGGCCTGGCTGCTGGGCCGCTGGTGGGACTTGGGCCGCGGGTGCCACGCTGGCCCACGCAGCGAGCGGGCGGCCGGCTCGTGCTCGATCCCGCACGGGGTCGTCGGCGCCAGCGGCTGGCGAGCTCCGGCGGCCGGCAAGCGCAGCGGGGCTCCGGCGAACCGGATCCAGCGGCGGCGACGAGGGGCTTCGAGGAGGGGCTCCCGCGGCAGGGGTGGCGTGGTGTCGCAGGCGGCGGCCGAGCTTGGGAGGCCCTCCCATGGCGGCGGCGCAGTCCGGTGGGCTCCGGCGAACCTGCGAGGCAGAGCGGGGAGATGAGAGGAGAGAAGAGAGGTGCGGAGAGGTGAGGGGCTCACCGGGGCGGCTTGGGCTGCCGTCGGCGCGCTCCAGCGAGCACGGCGGGATCGGCTTCCACGGCTGGCGGCGCGGAGAGGATAGAGGAAGAGAGAGAGGAGAGAGGTTGTCCATATCTGGACCGTTGGATCTCAGATCTGACGGTCCAGATCAGTGGGAGAGCTAGGGTTTCGGGAATTTGGGGGCAATTGGGCAGATCCGAGTTTTGTGAAGGGGGTGGCTGCAATTTTGTGGCTAGGGAAACCCTAGAAATGGGTGGGAGTGTGGTGGTCTTTATATAGCCCAGGTTGCTGGCAGTTTGCAAAAACATCCTCGGTTTTTCTCTCGCGCGCGCGGTGCTCACGTTTCTCACCGCCGGGGGTCCGCAGGACCTCCGATTCGGGTAAAACTTTGAACTGCGCGATCAGCGCGTCGAGCCGGCGGCCTTCACCTCACGCTGGAACCGTTCCAAGAACACTTTCCGGCGCGCTATAAAAATATCCCGTTTACTTATTAAACGGGGTTTTTTCGTTCCGTTGGCTGCGGCTGGTCTCGTGCGGTTTTCGCGACGGTGATCGGGTGAACCCCGGTGTCGCAAAGGTCGAGTGTCAGGGTGGCAAGGGTCGGTCTTCGTACGGTATGAGATAAGAGGTGGAAAAATAATCGCGGATCGATAAATCGGGGATGCAAACACCGCAAACAAATCAAAAAATCAAACAATTCACATCGAAAACAATTTTTTTAATTTTTGTGAAATTTGGGCTGTTACAAAATCTCACCCATGATCTCCTGATAGAGTGAATAAGGAATAGCGCTAGCACTGGACCCCAAATCGCAAATCCCATAATAGTTGTGACCTCCTATTTTGTCAGATATAACTGGTGTACCTGAAATTGGGCTCTTATTCTTGGCTGTGACAATGTCAGTTGAAACAACACAAAAATTTATCTTGGAATATGAAACATCATTAGTAACTAAATCTTTAACCATCGCAACTTGAGGATCGACCTTGATCAGGTCCTCAGGTTCGTCAGTTCTTCTCCAACTTTTATTTACTATGCTTGTCACGAAAGAGTGCTCCCTCATCCTTGTGGGAAAAGGGGGCTTTTCATAAAAAATTGCAGGCAGAATTGGGTCAACAACATGAATATCAATAGGTAACTCTTTAAAAGTTTTATGATATTGACCCTTCTCCTCCTTAGAAGAGTCAATGTGAGAGGCAAAGTTCTTACAAAAATCAATCATAAGCTGGGAATCAAGAACAATCTTAGAAAAAAAGGTATTAAAATAATCAGTTTTCACATAGCTCTCAATGTAATCATGCTCATAATTTATAGCAGGTTCAATACCTTTATCGATTTCCCAGTCTTCAGTATTCTTCTGGATCCTCTCAATGAGATCCTAATCTTCTTCGACGCTTCTTGTTTGGAATACCCCACTAGAGGAGGCATCCAACATCTCCTTATCCTGACGAGAAAGCCTTGCATAAAAATTTGTAATTATAATATCTTTGGGGAGTTCATGGTTAGGACATTTGAACATTAGGGATTTAAGTCTCCCCAAGCTTGAGCGATGCTCTCTCCCTCGCGAGACCAAAAGTTGTACATGTAATTCCTGTCTCGATGAATTTCATGAAGAGGGTAAAACTTTGTATAAAAGAGAGACATAAGCTCTTCCCAATTAAGTAGTTGTGAGTTATCAAGGAGCTTATACCAATCTGAAGCTTTACCTATAAGTGGTATGGAGAATAATTTCTTCATGATGAATTCCAGCGACACACCTGCAAGCTTAAATAATGAACATAGTTGTGTTAAATATAGCAAGTGTTCACCTGGATGTCTATCTCCTGCATAACGATTAGATAAGACATAGTTGATAATACCAAACGGTATCTTATAAGGCACAATTTCATTAGGGTTGGGAGTGACCACCACAGTTGTGGGGCGTTTCCCCATAAACAACGAACCAAGAGTAGAGGTGTCCATAAGGACAAAAGCAACAGCGGAAAAAAATAAAAACAGAATATAAAAACTTCCTTACCAGCTTCACTTACTAATAGTGCTACGCTCCTCGGCAACGGCGCCAGAAAACAGTACTTGATGTCCCTCAACTGTAGGGGATCATTTGTAGCGCTTTCGATAAATAAGAGTGTCGAACCCAACGAGGAGCAGAAGGTATTGGTAAGTGATTTTGGTAAAGAAATAACTGCAGGAACTGAAAGATAAATTTTTAGGGGTTTTCGATATAAGCAACAAAAAGGTAAAAACGAGCAAAGTGAAAAGCACTGAGGAGTAACAAGTGGCCCAATCCTTTTGAGCAAAGGATAGGCCTAACAACTGAACTTATAAAGGCTAAAGCGTTCTTGAGGACACACGGGAGAAATAGTCACATGCTTTCGCCATATTCTGTATAGGTACTATGTGCTGTGTTGATAAGTGTTGAGTGGGTGGATCTATGCTAGTGCACCCTCTAGACTAAGATAAGTGCACTCTTCTTATTAAACATCTTTCAAGCATCCGCAAATACAAGATAGTAATTAAGGCAAAAGCCTAACCATAGCAATACGATCGTTGATCCATTGTTCCCTTGTGCAAAAGCGTGCGAACTGGAGTTCAGGTTTCTGTCACTCCGACAACCCACCGTAAGCATTATGTATACACAATGCATTCCCCTAGGTCGTTAATAAGGCAAAGTGTTGAGTGTTCAACTCACACAACACCACTAGGAAAATAACAACACAACTTAAATATCAAACAACACATATTACTTCAACATCATATGACTACTAGCAACTAGATTTCTCCCATGTCCTCAAGAACTAAAGTAACTAACCAGAATACATAAAAGAGATCATGATCAGTGGGGATACATAGATGGTAAACAATCTGGACACAATGATATTTCTCCAACAAAACTCAATCACATTCATCACACGGTAGTAATCAACACCGGTAGAGTAGAGAGGATAGATAGTACGGATTACAACACAAGTTGGACTTGTGAGTTGAGATTGGATGAAGATGGAGATGTGCTGATGTTGGGGATGATGTTGATGAAGAACTCGATGATGCCCGTGATAATGGTGATGACGATGACGATGATGTCCCCTTCCGGGAGGTGTTCTCCCCGGCGGATTCTGCCCGCCGGAGATGTATTTTCTCCTCTGTAGGTTTCCGCCACGGAGCGGCGGCAGAACTCGCGAAAACTATTCTCTTTTAGGGTTTTTGGACGATGTGTGATATATAGGCTAGAGGGGGGAGCCGGGAGTGGCCCCAGGGGTCCAGGCACCCTCCCGGTGCGGCCAGGGTGGGGGGCGCGCCGGGTGGCCGCCTGGGCACCCTGTGGTCCCCCTCTGGCCCCTCTTCGGCGTGTCTTCTTCATTCTTCTGAAAAACGCCCTCCGTCGATTTTGAGGTAATTTGGAGGTGTTCTTCTTCAGCAACTCAGCGTCCCCTTTTTACCTCTGAATCTTGCATATGCTGCTTCAGCACCGGAAAGTTGAGAACCGTGTAAAATAAGCCAAATACAACATAAGAATAACATCATAACATGAAATATATCAATGAATAAGAAAGAATTACTATATAAATTAGTGATGCATTTTGGACGTATCAGCAGTGCCTCATTTTGCAGACTGAGATTAAGAATGCCCAAGCCACCTTTGTTCTTTGGTCTGCAAATTAGGTCCGAAGCAGCCAGAGAATGCCCATATTCCTGTCCTTGCTTTCTCCATAAGCATTGCCTTTGAATTATTTCTAACTGCTTTATGATTCTAGGTGCGATGTGTAAGGAACCCCCTAGAGGCTTGTTGTTTCGGAGCTCAATCATTGTGGTGTAAAGCTTTGGGACGCTACGGGAGTCTCCAGTTCGGTTGTGGGGATAGCCCCGAGTATTTGTACGGGTTCGGTGACCGACCCCAAGGGTCGCCATTTGTACGGGTTCGGTGACCGCCCTCAAGTGTCCTATAGTGGAATCATGGCATCTTGCATTGGTGAGAGCGTGAGGAGAAATAGGGTGGCCCTTGTTGGCTTCGTGTGAGCATTGTGTTCCACACCCTCTCCAAACGGAGACGTACTTCTCGCAAGAGAAGGAACTTTGGTAACAAATCCTTGTCTCCATCGGCTCCACTTGCGGTTTTCTATACCTTTATTTTGAGCAAGCTTATTACCTTTTTTATCTTGTGCTTGCTCATATTATTTTTGTGTTGCTTGTCCCATAGGTTGTTCACCTTATTTGACTTCTAGTCAACCTATTTACTTGTGCACATACTTTGTGATAGCCCTAGTGCTGTTGTTATACATCTTTCTATCACATAGTTGTTCATCTTGCTTAGTATAAGTTGTTGGTGCACATAGTTGAGCCTAGCTTATTTAGGTTTCTTGCTTGGCAAATTAAACGTTAAGTTTTATTCTACATTTGTTTAAGCCTAGACCGTAATTATTTTAAGCGCCTATTCATCCACGTCCTTTCATCAAGAGACACCTTAAGCTCACGTTCTTCCTCAAGATATTGAGATAGCTCCCATATCTCATCGGCATAGTCACGACTATGCCCTTGCATCTCGGTGATGGTTCCATCAAGTTTCTCAATGCGAGCATGAGCTTCACCTAATTGTTCCAAGAGGGTCACAAAGTGCCTCTTGGTGTCACCTTTGAGCTTTGACATGAAGAGCTCAAACTCATTTTCTTCCTTTCCCTTGGTCTCCTCCTTTTCTTCCACACAATCCAAAAAAGATGGGTTAGTGGAAATAAACGGTTTAGAGGGAGGAGTTACCGAGGTAGTCTTGGCCATAAGGCACTTGTGGATGATGTGAGGGTTCTCGTTGAGGGAGCTGAAGAGTGATGTTGATGGAGGGGGCTTGGTGGATAACAACGGTAGCCGTTGCCACAATCTCACCGCCTTCATCATCGTCATCATCGGAGAGATAGTCTTCATGAGACACAAGTGCACGTTGGGGCTTCTTCTTCACAAAGGTCTTGTTTCATGCTGACTTGGACTTGTCCTTCCGGATAAGCTTGCCACCATGGTATTCTCTCTTCTCCTACATACAATCCACAACGAAGTGACTCACATTTCCAAAATTTAAACATGTCCTTATCCTTTGGCCTTAGGCTTGAAGCTACTTGAGCTTGACTTGAAGTTCTTCTTGTTTCCCCAAAATTTTCTTGATGCAAGAGCCATGTGCTCATTGAATGCATACTTGGTGTCTCCCGGGCCAACTTCTTCTTCATCCTCTTCAACACACACTTGAACCTCCTTGGCCTTCAAAGCAAGAGATGGCATTTTGTTGATACCTTGGCGGGCCAACTTTATGTCGGCTGTGGAGTTCAAGATTTCCATGGAGACGAACTCATCCAAGATTTGTTGAGCAATCAAGGAGTTTAAGTCCGGCCTTTTAAGAATGACTTGTGTCATGGAGTGTCTATAGGGGAGTATGGCCGTGACGAACTTCCTCTTGATCCAACCATCATCAGTGTACATGCTCCCATGATCCATCATAAGGTTGGCAAGAGAAGCAAGTCTTTGATAGAGGTCTTCAGGGGACTCACCATCAATCATGACAAAGTGGTTGGCTTGATCTTGAACTTTTTCAAACTTGGAGCTTCGAATGCTTGAGCTCCCCAACATTGTCTCCTCAAGATAATCCCATGTCTCCTTGCCCGTGGTGAGCTTCAGGCAAAGGTTCTCTTGCTCACTTTTTAAACCCTTTTGGATCATGAGCAAGGCATGATTGTTGAGAGTGTTGTTCCTCCATTCTCTTGGAGTCATGTTCTTTTGATCATGGACATGAAATCCTTCTTCGGTGATAGTCCACAATTCTTCCGAAGAGCCTCTCATGTGATTATTCATACGGAAAGCCCAAAGCGAATACTCATCTTTGTTAATAATGGGTGATGGACCTACATGCGCGAAATGAGGTTCGGGAAGGGGTAAACTCGAATAGTTCGGAGAGGGGGGAACGGCGGGGTGAATACCCGATCCATTCCCGGTGAGAGGAATGGGAGGTATAGAACTAGTACCATCATCATGTGCTTGAGAGATGACATCTCTCTCTCTCCCAACTTTGGAATGTTGGGCATGATGTTGGTGGTGTCCGTTGGGGGCAAACTGGACATTAGAACCCGAAGCATGTTCGACATATCACTCATGTGAGATTTCATGGAGGACATGCCTTCATTATACTCAACACGAGAGATAGATGACGAGTCATCCTTCGCGAACGTGTTGGTAAAGCCCTCGGTACCCCCACGCTCCTCCACAACCGGAATGTTTGAATTTTCCCCTAAGTTGAGATCTTCGGACTTATCCCCTTGCGACATTCTCTTAAGGCGGTAAATCCCTTCATAAGAGACGAGGCTCTGATACCATTTGAAAAGATCGGAATGTCGACTAGAGGGGGGGTGAATAGGCGATTAAATTTTTTTAAGCTTTTCTTAACAAATTAAGGCTCAACAAGAAAGATAGGTTGTGTAGATGTGCAACTAAGTGAGCAACCTATATGTCAACTAATGCAACACTATACGAGCAAGCAAGAAATAAGCAATGAAATAAACTTGCACAAAGTAAAGGTAAAAGGAACACGAGAGACAAGGATATGTTACCGAAGTTCCTTCTCTTTCGAGAAGTATGTCTCCGTTTGGAGAGGGTGCGGAGCATAATGCTCACACGAAGCCAATGAGGGCCACCCTATTTCTCCTCACGCTCTTACCAATGAAAGATGTCGTGATCCACTACGCGGTGGTCTTGAAGGTGGTGATCGGACCTTTACATACAAGGTTGGGGCAATCTCCACAACTTAATTGGAGGCTCCCAACAAATCACGAAGCTTCACCACAATGGAATATGGCTTTGAGGTGAACTCTTCCGTCTAGGGCACCAATGCACCCAAGAGTAACAAGATCCACAAGGGATTAATGGGGGAAATCAAATATCCTTTGGTGAAACTATATATAGGGGCCTCCGCTTACAAACCCTAGAGAATCAACAAGTTTTGATGGCTAAGGAGGAAGATCGGGAAAGAATGAAGCTTGGGCATCAATGGAGGAGAGAGCAATAAATGAGGTAAGTCTCTTTGGGGAAGAAGACCCCCTTTTATAGGTGGTCATAAAATGAGCCGTTGGCAACCTACCAACCACGGTACTACCGCTCTACGAGCGGTACTACCGTGGTGCGGTACAACCTGTAACAGCCCAGATTTCACAAAAATTAAAAATTTTGTTTTCGATGTGAATTATTTGATTGTCTGATTTGTTTGCGGTGTTTGCATCCCCGATTTATCGATCGGCGATTATTTTCCCCCTCTTATCTCGTACCGGACGGAGACCGACCCTTGCCACCCTGACACTCGACCTTTGCGACACCGGGTTTCACCCGATCACCGTCGCGGAAACCGCACGAGACCAGCCGCAGCCAATGGAACGAAAAAAACCCGTTTAATAAGTGTAAGGCCCGATATGCGGTACTGTTCCAGATCTACATGTTAGCATCCAGATCCGGGGACGAAGCACATATCGGTCCCACCGCGACGTATGACGAAGTCATATGCCCCGGATTTCCAACATGATATCACAACATTACAGATACAAGGATACAACATCTCATACAATCGGCATACAACTTCCTTAATACAATACAACAGCGGAAGGTACAGGTCTGAGTACAGACTACAATCAAATGCCTACTGGCAAAGAGAAAAACATCGGTCCCCTAACCACACGGGTCCAGGCCCTCCGCCGGGATCCTCCTAACTAGTCGTCGTCGAGTCTCCACGTGAAACGTCGATCACCATACCTGTTGTCGATCAAGAACCCTGAAAAGAGTTTGGGGGTAGTATCATGAGTACAGAGGTACTCAGCATCCAACTGTAGTGGTCATCTGACCCAGCAAGGACTTCATCACTCGTCATTCTAGGACAACTAGTAGTTTAATGTAAGGAAGGGGTAAGTGGAGAGGTTGCTGCCGCACTAGCATTTATGAAGTGGCTAACGATCTAGAGAGTAAGATAAGGAGCCAAGCATTCGATGAGGAATCGCCTCCAACAAGTCTTTCTATCAACTACTTACGCAATCATAACACCTATCCTATCCTTGTCCTCCACTTCGCATCCCGACGAAGAAGAAGCAGTCAAGGCACACACACACGTTGATCAAGTTATATTAAGATTATCTCAGCTGTTGTTGTCTATGAACAAGGAGTAGGTCTCAAGTCGTCCATAACCATGGACACGGCTTCTCAAAAAGATTTAACCCTGCAGGGGTGTACCAATTGCCCATTACGAGGTGTCGCATGCTCGCCCATCTCTCTCAGTTGCTACCCATTATAGGCAACCATTTTATGATTTAGTTCCAAGAGATCCGAAACGACAGGTCCCTCTAACTAACAACGAACAAATCCGGGTGGCCCCCGGGGAGTCGACACCCATTCCAAAAGCTGGACACGCTCTCGGATCGGACTCTTCGGTATGGCCAAGGTCGGGTTTAGTCTCGCCTATATAACAGGGGACTTCCCTAGCTCACCAGTGTGGAACAACAAAGGAACTCTGTCCCTGCTGGCCCGAGTTGTTTTAAAACCACTGGCTGCAGACCAGTTACGCACACGGTTTCAAATGGTAAATCAGCTTGGGCCACCTCTAGAAATGTTTGAAGCTAGGTAGGTAAGAAAATGGGACCCCATAAAATCCCACACGCGATTAGGCACGCTCAGTCTTAAAACCAATACCCGGAACTCGGATCCTAGGTGACTCGAATGGAACAAAGCGTCGGGGCAGGATAGCCTAGACCTTCCATCCTTCGTCGAATATAGTCAACATTTATAATAATCATATCATCAACAACAATATAATAATGTGATATCCCAAACCAAGGAGTAACAGGGTAACATCCTAGCATCCTAAGCATGCATACTAAGCAGGGGCTGAGCAACGAGCAATAGTAACATAGCAGTACAAGGTTTGCTGGGAAGGGACATGGCTGTATCGGTTTGAAAGAGGTTGTAACCATGTGGTAGGATCAAACATCGAACCTAACCTAGACTAGCATGAAAACCGCTGGTTGAAATAGAATGGATCATAAGTAATGCATAGTCCTTGCCTGTTTATAAGTCAGGTTCCAAAGGTGTAGTTGATCGCAAGCTCGCATCGTCTCCGAAAGGTACCCGCGGAAGCACACAAGAAGGAAACACTGGAAAGCAATCAACGAGCAAGCATCTATTACTACGAAGAAAACACGAGCAAGCATCAACAAGAAGGCAACACGAGACATCGCACCTACCGTCGAGAGCGGTTACTAACAGTTTAAGTGGGGTATCGGTCACACACGACGAACACCGCACGTTTACGGTGGTTCAAGTTGCTTAGATATAGGTAATCAACCAAGGTAGTTAACATGGCAACTCAAGCAAGCATGGCATAGCACACCAACATGGCAAGAGGTGATGCATAAACAAACTACCTAAGCTAGCCAATTTAAGTGGGGGGTAAAACCTATACATGCCGACTATTACGGACCCCACGATATTTATTGCATTTGGTAATGTTTTGCCCTAAACATATTTTATTATTTTTATTAGCAAGCAAGAGCAGCATAAACACAATCTACATGCAATTCTAGTCAAGTTACATATAAGAAACATTTTAAACCGAGCAACGGTTTAAAGTTATAGCAATTACAAGTTACAGTGGCAAGCAGTGTAATTAACAGTCAAACAGCATGTAAACAAAGTCAACATGGCAAACAAGCACATTTTGTTTATCTAAGCAAAATTCTAAGCAACTTTCATATTAAACGCGTTGCGATCCGAGCTACGGTTGAAAAGGTACGAGCACCGCAAAAATATAACACAATCTGCCAATTTTTATTAATAAAACAGAAAAAAAAAGAGGTGTTGGGCCAAATTCAGAGCTACTGGGCCGGCCCAACAGTGCAGCAGTAGTAATAAAAAAATACAAAAAAAAACGAAAAAAAAGGGGGTGGCTCACCCCATGGGCCGAGCCCAACAGGAGGTGGGACGCCTGGCGGCTGGGCCTGGCCTGGCAGGCCGGCTGGGGGCCGCGGCTGGCCCACCTGTCTCGCAGCGGTTGGAGGGGGCGCTGGATCGGGATCGTCCCCGATCCCGTCCTTGTCGACACGGCGGCGGCAGCCCGGCGAGGCTCCGTTGAGCGAGGTGGCACGGAGGGGCCCGGTGAGGACGCGCTTGGTGGCAGGGACCGTCCATGGCGATGCGGGGCCGTCGGCTGCTGGCCATGGCGAGCGCGGCGACCTGGAGCTCCATGGCAGCGGCGGCATCTCTGAGCTTGAGGCCAAGGCGGCGGCTCCGGCGAGCCTGTGGGTGCATAGAGGAGAGGGGGAGGTCAGGGAGATATGGAGGGGAGGGAGCCGCGGTGGATCTCACCGGCGGGACGCAGCGGCAGCCGACGACGGGCGGCGTGGCGACGGAGGAGCACGTCGGCGTCCGGACGGAGGCGTGGAGGCGCGACGGCTACGCATCCCGGTTCGGCCCTCGGCGGGCCGGCGGCGCCCTGCGGGGCCCAGTTCCAGTGGGGAGCTCCTGGGGGCTACGTGGCACGATCTGAGCCCTCGGTGGCTAGATCTGAAGGCTGGAAATCACTAGGAGGCTAGGGTTTCGGGTTTGGAGCCAAATTTTGGGTAGATCTGGCTAAGTGGAGGGGGGTGGCTGCAAATTTCACTTAGGGAAACCCTAATTGGGTGTGGGAGGCTGGTGGTCTTTATATAGGCTGGTTGGCTGGCCAGTTGACGCAAACGCCCTCGGTACCCCTCTCGCGTGTCCGTTGATCGCGTTCGTGACCGCCGAGACTCCGTACGGACTCCGATTCCAATGAAATATCGAACCACGCGCTCAGCGCGTCGAGCCCGTTGATCGTACCTCACTGCGGTGACATTCCGACAACATTTTCTGGTGCCCCAATAAAATAATCCGTTTATTAAATAAACGGGGTTTTCGATCCGGTGGCGATGGCTGGACTTGTGCCGGTGGCGACGGTGCTCGGGTGAAATCCCGGTGTCGCAAGGTCGTGTGCCGTGGTGGAAAAGGGGTCTGTCACGCATCCGATACGAGAATAAGGGGGAGAAATATTCACCGATTATTATTTCGGTGAAGCAAACACTGCAAACAACTCAGACAATCAAACAATTCACACCGAAAACATTTTTTTTAATTTTTATGAAAGCTGGGCTGTTACAATACAACACCACCAACAAGGGATCTCGTCCCGAGATCCAGGACGATCCGGGGGAGAGGGGAAGGGCGAAAGAAGAGAGTCGACAATCTTCAACACCACCAACAAGGGACTCTGCTCCATTTCGACGTCGAACTTCTGTCGAGATAAGTTTCCGCAGAGAGACAGCAACATCGGAAATCGAAACCGTCAGTGATAAGAGGAAGAACGATCGCAAAAACCAGATCAAGGGATAGTGATTTTCGACGCAAGTCGTAAAAACACCGGGCAAAAGGAGGGAGGGCAAAGGACGACCCAGATGATATCAGAAACCGGAGAAGCTAAAGGTACTACATGAATTCCCACCTGAGCTCGGAATCGAGACAATACGTTGCAAGCAAGGCATTGTAACTATTCCGAAACTCAACACACTCGATCTCCTAAAGTTTTGAAGGGGGATAAGTCGATAGTAAAACACTTACGACACTTGTCCTGACCAGAGTAAGGGTAAGGAGTAAAAAGATTCCTACTCTCCGATAACTAACTGATTAACTACGAAATAGTTTTTGTCTAGACTCGACTTCGGCCAGAGAGGGGATCCTATAGTCGGTAAGGCTCTGATACCAAGTTGTAAGGCCCGATATGCGGTACTGTTCCAGATCTAGATGTTTCCATCCAGATCTGGGGACGAAGCACATATCGGTCCCACCGCGACGTATGATGAAGTCATATGCCCCGGATTTCCAACATGATATCACAACGTTACAGATACAAGGATACAACATCTCATACAATCGGCATACAACTGCCTTAATACAATACAACAGCGGAAGGTACAGGTCTGAGTACAGACTACAATCAAATGCCTACTGGCAAAGAGAAAAACATCGGTCCCCTAACCACACGGGTCCAGGCCCTCCGCCGGGATCCGCCTAACTAGTCGTCGTCGAGTCTCCACGTGAAACGTCGATCACCATACCTGTTGTCGATCAAGAACCCTGAAAAGAGTTTGGGGGTAGTATCATGAGTACAGAGGTACTCAGCATCCAACTGTAGTGGTCATCTGACCCAGCAAGGACTTCATCACTCGTCATTCTAGGACAACTAGTAGTTTACGGTAAGGAAGGGGTAAGTGGTGAGGTTGTTGCCGCACTAGCATTTATGAAGTGGCTAACGATCTAGAGAGTAAGATAAGGAGCCAAGCATTCGATGAGGAATCTCCTCCAACAAGTCTTTCTATCAACTACTTACGCAATCATAACACCTATCCTATCCTATCCTTGTCCTCCTCTTCGCATCCTGACGAAGAAGAAGCAGTCAAGGCACACACACACGTTGATCAAGTTATATTAAGATTATCTCAGTTGTTGTTGTCTATGAACAAGGAGTAGGTCTCAAGTCGTCCATAACCATGGACACGGCTTCTCGAAAAGATTTAACCCTGCAGGGGTGTACCAACTGCCCATTACGAGGCGTCGCATGCTCGCCCATCTCTCTCAGTTGCTACCCATTATAGGCAACCATTTTATGATTTAGTTCCAAGAGATCCGAAACGACAGGTCCCTCTAACTAACAACGAAAAAATCCGGGTGGCCCCCGGGGAGTCGACACCCAATCCAAAAGCTGGCCACGCTCTCGGATCGGACTCTTCCGTATGGCCAAGGTCGGGTTTAGTCTCGCCTATATAATAGGGGACTTCCCTAGCTCACCAGTGTGGACCAACAAAGGAACTCTGTCCCTGCTGGCCCGAGTTGTTTTAAAACCACTGGCTGCAGACCAGTTACGCACACGGTTTCAAATGGTAAATCAGCTTGGGCCACCTCTAGAAATGTTTGAAGCTAGGTAGGTAAGAAAAGGGGACCCCATAAAATCCCACACGCGATTAGGCACGCTCAGTCTTAAAACCAATACCCGGAACTCGGATCCTAGGTGACTCGAATGGAACAAAGCGTCGGGGCAGGACAGCCTAGACCTTCCATCCTTCGTCGAATATAGTCAACATTTATAATAATCATATCATCAACAACAATATAATAATGTGATATCCCAAACCAAGGAGTAACAAGGTAACATCGTAGCACCCTAAGCATGCATACTAAGCAGGGGCTAAGCAACGAGCAATAGTAACATAGCAGTACAAGGTTTGCTGGGAAGGGACATGGCTGTATCGGTTTGAAAGAGGTTGTAACCATGTGGTAGGATCAAACATCGAACCTAACCTAGACTAGCATGAAAACCGCTGGTTGAAATAGAATGGATCATAAGTAATGCATAGTCCTTGCCTGTTTATAAGTCAGGTTCCAAAGGTGTAGTTGATCGCAAGCTCGCATCGTCTCCGAAAGGTACCCGCGGAAGCACACAAGAAGGAAACACTGGAAAGCAATCAACGAGCAAGCATCTATTACTACGAAGAAAACACGAGCAAGCATCAACAAGAAGGCAACACGAGACATCGCACCTACCGTCGAGAGCGGTTACTAACAGTTTAAGTGGGGTATCGGTCACACACGACGAACACCGCACGTTTACGGTGGTTCAAGTTGCTTAGATATAGGTAATCAACCAAGGTAGTTAACATGGCAACTCAAGCAAGCATGGCATAGCACACCAACATGGCAAGAGGTGATGCATAAACAAACTACCTAAGCTAGCCAATTTAAGTGGGGGGTAAAACCTATACATGCCGACTATTACGGACCCCACGATATTTATTGCATTTGGTACTGTTTTGCCCCTAAACATATTTTATTATTTTTATTAGCAAGCAAGAGCAGCATAAACACAATCTACATGCAATTCTAGTCATGTTGCATATAAGAAACATTTTAAACCTTGCAACGGTTAAAAGTTATAGCAATTACAAGTTACAGTGGCAAGCAGTGTAATTAACAGTCAAATAGCATGTAAACAAAGTCAAACATGGCAAACAAGAACATTTTGTTAATCTGCGCAAAATTCTAAGCAACTTTCATATTAAACGCGTTGCAATCCGAGCTACGGTTGAAAAGGTACGAGCACCGCAAATATATAACACAATCTGCCAATTTTTATTAATAAAACAGAAAAAAAAAGGTGTTGGGCCGAATTCAGAGCTACTGGGCCGGCCCAACAGTGCAGCAGCAGTAATAAAAAAATACAAAAAAAACGAAAAAAAGGGGGTGGCTCACCCCATGGGCCGAGCCCAACAGGAGGTGGGAGGCCTGGCGGCTGGGCCTGGCCTGGCAGGCCGGCTAGGGGCCGCGGCTGGCCCACCTGGCTCGCAGCGGTTGGAGGGGGCGCTGGATCGGGATCGTCCCCGATCCCGTCCTTATCGACGACGGCGGCGGCAGCCCGGCGAGGCTCCGTCGAGCGTGGTGGCACGGAGGGGCCCGGTGAGGACGCGCTTGGTGGCGGGGACCGTCCATGGCGACGCGGGGCCGTCGGCAGCTGGCCATGGCGAGCGCGGCGAACTGGAGCTCCATGGCGGCGGCGGCCTCTTTGAGCTTGAGGCCAAGGCGGCGGCTCCGGCGAGCCATTGGGTGCAGAGAGGAGAGGGGGAGGTCAGGGAGATACGGAGGGGAGGGATCCGCGGTGGATCTCACCGGCGGGATGCAGCGGCAGCCGATGACGGGCGGCGTGGCGACGGAGGAGCACGTCGGCGTCCGGACGGAGGCGTGGAGGCGCGACGGTTGCGCGTCCCGGTTCGGCCCTCGGCGGTCCGGCGGCGCCCTGCGGGGCCCAGTTCCAGTGGGGAGCTCCTGGGGGCTACGTGGAACGATCTGAGCCCTCGGTGGCTAGATCTGAAGGCTGGAAATCACTAGGATGCTAGGGTTTCGGGTTTGGAGCCAAATTTTGGGTAGATCTGGCTAAGTGGAGGGGGGTGGCTGCCAATTTCACTTAGGGAAACCCTAATTGGGTGTGGGAGGCTGGTGGTCTTTATATAGGCAGGTTGGCTGGCCAGTTGACTCAAACGCCCTCGGTACCCCTCTCGCGTGTCCGTTGATCGCGTTCGTGACCGCCGAGACTCCGTACGGACTCCGATTCCGACGAAATCTCGAACCACGCGCTCAGCGCGTCGAGCCCGTTGATCGTACCTCACTGCGGTGACATTCCGACAACATTTTCCGGCGCCCCAATAAAATAATCCGTTTATTAAATAAACGGGGTTTTCGATCCGGTTGCGATGGCTGGACTTGTGCTGGTGGCGACGGTGCTCGGGTGAAATCCTGGTGTCGCAAGGTCGTGTGCCGTGGTGGAAAAGGGGTCTGTCACGCATACGATACGAGAATAAGGGGGAGAAATATTCACCGATTATTATTTCGGTGAAGCAAACACTGCAAACAACTCAGACAATCAAACAATTCACACCGAAAACATTTTTTTAATTTTTATGAAAACTGGGTTGTTACAATAAGTAAACGGGATATTTTTATAGCGCCGGAAAGTGTTCTCGGAACGGTTCCAACGTGAGGTGAACGCCGCCGGCTCGACGCGCTGATCGCGCAATTCAAAGTGTTACCCGAATCGGAGGTCCTGTGGACCCCCGGCGATCAGAAACGTAAACACCGCGCGCGCGAGAGAAAAATCGGGGATGTTTTTGCAAACTGCCAGCCACCTGGGCTATATAAAGACCACCACTCTCCCACCCCTCTCTAGGGTTTCCCCCTAGCAAAAATTTCAGCCACCCCCTCACAATTGCCCCCAGATCCAGTTTTAGCCCCAAATTCGTCAAACCTAGATCCCAAATAATTTCGGCCGTCGGATTTCGCGATCGGAGGGCCCTCAATGCGCCACATCAGCCCTTGGAGATCCACCAACCTCTCCTCTCTCTCCTGCCCGAAGCCGCGCGCCGCCGGAGCCCCGTAGAGCCGCCGCCGTGGAAGCCAGCCGCCTCCGTGCCGCACCACTCCGGCGAGCTCGCCGACGCCCGCCGGCCAGTGAGCCGCCCCAGGTCGCGCCTCTGCTCCTCCTCTCTTCTTCCCTCTCCCTCCTTCCTCTAATCTGTCCTTCTCCTCTCTGCGTGCAAGCCGCCGCCGCCATGAGGACCCGCTCGAAGCACCTCGCCGCCCCTGGACGCAGCCCCCGGCCGGATCCGGCCGCCACCGCCCCGTTCCCGGCCGCCCCGTCGCCTCCGCCACCCTGCCTCGCCGGCGACCTGCGCGGCCGCCTGCTTCCCTCGTCGGGAACGAGGAGCGGCAGAACCGGCTTCTGTCGCGCCGACCCCACCCGATCCAGCCGTGTGGGCCGGCCATGGGCCCAGGCCCAGCGCCCCAGCGAGGCCCATCCGGCCTCCCAGCACCACGGCCCACCTCCAGCGCCAGCCGCCGCCAGATGGGCTTCGGCCCATGGTGAGAGCCCAGGCCGCTTTTTTTCTGTTGAGTTTTTTTTTCACTAAGTCGTGGATTTAATTGCTGCTGATGCTATTTTGTGAGTAGTATTGCGATTAAACCGTAGCCTAGATCACGTTGCGCCCAAAAGGAAAATTGCTTAAAATTGTGTGTACTTCAATCCATCTTTTGTGAGCATTTTGATTTGAGGCCATCTTGATGTTGTTAATCAGTGTTGAAGTGGGCATCAGACTGTTAACTGCTACTAATTTCTGTTATGTGTTGCTGCTGTTATTTTATTGCAAGTTTGCTTGATGATTATGACACATCCATGAGGCATATGCCATTAATTATTTTTGCATACTGTTAAGCATCATGTCTACTTTCATTATATGTATTTCATTTTCATGTTTACATTCCTGGTCATAGTTATGTTTAGCTCCAAAGTTGCTATCCTGCTGTTGTTGACAGCCACCTCTGTTTTTCACTAAGTCTGTAACGTCCCGATGCCATGTTGTTTGCTTAATATCTTTTGATCTATGCTGCCTATGACCTTGATTCTTGTTTGTACCTGATCATCATCATGTCTAGTTCATGCCCATATATTGCTATGTCATGTTGCTGCACTTTTTCATATAGATTTACCCCTGTTTATACAGCATGCAAATAACAGTTTCTGCCCTGTTTTCCTGATTTTCACTAAAGTCCTAGACCAGTGATGTTTTATTGCATTTTTCTTGGGCTATAATTAGTTGTTCATGATGCCTATTTGCATGATTACTTTTGCCATGCCTTCCCTGTCATGTCTACTTTAGTCGCATATCATTTGTGAGCATGTTTGCAATCATTATCATGTTTATGCATTGCTCTAAAGTGTGCTAGCCGATGTTGGCAGATTGTGTTCCAAACTTGTTTTGCTTGTATCTTTTTAACCGTAACTTCGTTTGGAGTGTTCTTTATATGTAACTTGATTAATTTTTCGTGTACTTTGTGTTTATGCTATTGTTTGTTGTTGTTAACCAACCTAAAATATGGTTTAGGAGAGAACAGTACCAAATCTTTTAATTGTCGTGGGGTACTTAGTGATGTGACATGTTTAGGTTGTGCCTCACTTAAATTGACTTAGCATAGATAGTTTATCTTATGCTTCACCTCATGTCATGTTTGTGTGCTATGCCATGCTTGAGTGATATGCCATGTTAACAACCTCTACTCACCTTGTGTGGTTAAACAACTTGAACCTTTCAAAATGTGCGGTATCGTCGTGTGTGACGAGTACTCCACTTAACCTGTTAGTAAACGTTCTCGGCGGTAGGTGCGATGTCTCGTGTTGCTTTCTTGTTATTTCTTGCTCGTGTTTGCTTCGTAGTAATAGATGCTTGCTCGTTGATTGATTTTCAGTGTTTACCCTCTTGTGTGCTTCCGCGGGTACCTCTCGGAGACGACGCGAGCTTGCGATCAACTACACCTTCGGAACCCGACTTATCAACAGGCAAGGACTATACATTACTTATGATCAATTCTATTTAAACCAGCGGTTTTCATGCTAGTCTAGGATAGGTTCGATGCTTGATCCTACGACATGTTTACAGCCTCTTTCAAACCGATACAGCCATGTCCCCTCCCTGCAAACCTTGTATTGCTATGTTACTATTTCTCGTTGCTCAGCCCCTGCTTAGTATGCATGCTTAGGATGCTACGATGTTACCCTGTTACTCCTTGGTTTGGGATATCACATTATTGTATTGTTGTTGATGATATGATTATTATAATGTTGACTATATTCGACGAAGGATGGAAGGTCTAGGCTATCCCGCCCCGACACTTTGTTCCATTCGAGTCACCTAGGACCCGAGTTCCGGGTATTGTGTCTCTTGACGAGCGTGCCTAACCGCGTGTGGGATACTATGGGGTACCCTCTTCTTACCTACCTAGCTTCAAATATTTCTAGTGGTGGGCCAAGCTGATTTTACCATTTGAAAAACCGTGTGTGTGTCTGTCGGGTAGCTCCTCGCAGATATTCTTTAAAACAAACCGGACCAGCGGGGACATTGTTTCCTTGTTGGTCCAACTTGGTCGGCTGAGGACCCGGACTCATGTGAGAATTCACCGGTTATCCAAACCCGAGTCATACGGTAGAGACCAGATCGAGAGAGCGGCCGGTTCCTGAGATGGATGTCGACTCACCGGGGGCCACCCAGATTTGTTCGTTGTTAGCTAGAGGGACCTGTCGTTTCAGATCTCTTGGAACTAAATCATAAAATGGTTGCCTGTGATGGGTAGCAACTGAGAGAGATGGGCGTGCGCGCGGAGCCTTGTAATGGGAAGTTGGTACACCCCTGCAGGGTTAAATCTTTTTGAGAAGCCGTGTCCACGGTTATGGACCACTTGAGACCTACTCCTTGTTCATAGACAACATCAACTAAGATAACCTTAATATAACTTGATCAATGTGTCTGTGCCTTGACTGCTTCTTCTTCGTCGGGATGCGAAGAGGAGGACAAGGATAGGATAGGTGTTATGTTTGCGTAAGTAGTTGATAGCAAGACTTGTTGGAGGCGATTCCTCATCGAATGCTTGGCTTCTTATCTTACTCTCTAGATCGTTAGCCACTTCATAAATGCTAGTGCGGCAGCAACCTCACCACTTGCCCCATCCTTACCATAAACTACTAGTTTTCCTAGAATTACGAGTGATGAAGTCCTTGCTGGGTCAGTTGACCACTACAGTTGGATGCTGAGTACTTATGTACTAATGATACTACCCCAAACTCTTTTCAGGGTTCTTGATCGACAACAGGTATGGTGATCGACGTTTCACGTGGAGACTCGACGACGACTAGTTAGGCGGATCTCGGCGGAGGTCCTGGACCCGTGTGGTTATGGGAGCAATGTCTTTTTCTCTTTGCCACTAGGCAATTGATTGTAGTCTATATTCGGACATGTATCTTCCGCTGTTATATTTCATTAAGGCAGTTGTATGCCGATTGTATGAGATGTTGTATCCTTGTAGTTGTAATGTTGTGATATCATGTTGGAAATCCGGGGCATATGGCATTGTCATATGTCGCGGTGGGACCGATATGTGCTTCCTCCCCGGATCTAGATGGAAACATCTAGATCTGGAACAGTACCGCATATCGGGCCTTACACTACCGCACCGGGAGCGGTAATACCGCCCCCACGGTACTACCGAGGGCCAGTGTCGTGCCCCACTACCATGAGTACAGAAGACTTATGGTAGTGGGTGCGGTACTAGACTACGGTAATACCGTGGTGCGGTACTACCGCACCGGAAGCGGTACCACCGCCCCACGGTACTATCGAAGCCCTGTGCCGTGGCCCACTACCGTGAGTACAGAAGACTTACGGTAGTGAGTACGGTACTAGACCACGGTACTACCGCACCGGGAGTTGTACTACCGCCCCATGGTACTACCAAAGCCCAGTGTCGTGCCCCACTACCGTGAGTACAGAAGACTTACGGTAGTGAGTATGGTACTAGACCACGGTACTAACGTGGCGCGACACTACCGCACTCCGAGCGGTACTACCACCCTGGTAAAACTAGGGAGCCCATGCCACCATGGAAAACTCCTCCACGACGCAATGGAAAATATGTGGGTGCAGAGAGTGTGTATGTGTGATGATTTCACCCACCATTCAACAACGGATCCCCTCTGAATAGTACGGTTTTCCTACGACTCACCAAAATGAAATCGAAAGGAAAACTCCGTCTTCACGCTCCATACACCGAGGGGAACATAACCATCTTGTGCCATGATTATAATTATCTAAAATGCTCATCACACATGGTTAATCCACAAATGTATTATCATCAATCACTAAAACCAACTCAGGGGAAATATGCCCTATCACATGGGTCCATGAACAGTAGCTATGTGATGTCTTCTCTCCAATCTTGTGCTTAAATTGTTATCCCTTGTGATTTGCCCTACATGATCAAGGCACCTATGTAATCTTTCTGCCGTTACTATGCAGTGTTTTCTGGGATCCGATGGATTACGAGATTATGTTCAGATTGTGATGAGTTATATATTTGGTTCTCCTTTTATATTTTGTTCTTGAGTAATTCTTGCATGTTCTCCGTTTCTTTTTATTGCTTTGGCCAAGTAGTAGATAGTAAATCCAAGACGAAGCGTTATACTTGATTGTGATTCATGACCCCCCGATGCCTGACTTGAGTCACAGAAACATGAGACTAGTGGATGTGCTGTTGCCACCAGGGAGAAAACAATGGTGCTTGTAACCACAGTTGCAAGGATTGTTTACCTTACGCAAAGTTTGTTAATGCATTTGTCTGTTGCTTTGGGTTTACACTTTGGGTGGGGCTCGCAACTTAATACCAGCGAGATGTTCTGGATAGATATCTCAAGGTGGATGATTAGTGAGTAGATGTTGATGAATAAACGTTCTATTGTCTTGACGTACTGCCCACACTTTTGAGCCTCTAACTTTCTTGTGGCATAGTTAGCATTGCGGTGCGTTTATAATTATGTCAATTGCCCAACTGCAATTTGTTCACCCAGCTTAGCTGTTTTATCGTCTTATGGGAGAGACATCACTAGTGAACATCATGGGACCCCGGTCCATACTTCCACCATTTTTTACACATCAAATTTTACTACTTTATTTCCTTTCAGTTGCAATCACCATCACTATTTCTACCGTGAGTTTGATCCTTTGTAAATGACAAGGCCGGAGAGATTGACAACCTCTCTAAACTCGTTGGGAGAAAAGTTAATTGTTTCTGTGTGCAGGTCCATGTCAACCTTATCTCCATCAGGAAACTTAATATCTGGCGCCGTTGACACCTACTTGAATCCCTTGGAGTCCGCCGGAGACAAACCTTGGTATCTTCACCGAGGGAAATTTGTTGCTATCTACATAAAACCTTCCACTTGGGGTAACTAACGAGGAGGTGTTATCTACACCACTCTGCGTCCCACGCGCAGAGGAAGATACAGCCTCTTCAGGCAATTTCCTCTTGCGAGATTGTTGCTCTGCAAGGGAACCATTGTGGGATTTGCACATCTCATTGACAATCTGGCGTACTCGGCTATTCATGCTTGAGACTTTTGACTGACCAACATGTCGAGAGTCAAGCAAAGAAGAAATACGGGACTCATAAAACTTCTTATTTTCTTCATCAGACTCAGCTGCTAGTCTTCTAGTATACAACTCTTCTTTGCGTTTATCTTTCAGATCTTGCTTGACATAGTCAATACATTTGTCCATATATATAGTAACTTTTTCTTCAATCTTCCTCGGGACTTAATCCATGGGACTTACTTATCGTGGGGTGGTGGCTCTCTTCCACAAATTCTGAGTTATGTGAACAACATCCCACTCACCCTTCTCGAGGGGATTGGATCCATTGAGCCTCTCCTGACTTTTTGGACCACAAGGGCTTTCTGAACAGCTGGGGCAGTAAGGGAAGGAGAAACTCGGGCTTGAGGTGCAGGGGCATCAGGTCGAGCAGAAACAATAGCCTTCTGATTGAGAACCTCTTTTGATTTTTTCTCGACTACCTTAGTTGCCTTGATGTCTGGTAGCTTCTTCTCGCGACAACAAGGGCCGTAATCTTCTTGAGCTCTGCAACATCATCTTTTTGCTCGCTGATAAGTCTCAAACGTATCTACTTTTCCAAACACTTTTGTTATTGTTTTGCCCTCATTCTTGCATGATTTCGACAAAACTAACCCGTATTAACGTTGTTTTCAGCAGAGCTGCCTGTATGGTTTTATTGTGCGCAGGAAAATGGATTTTTGGACGTCCCAGAAAATTCCTAGAAAAATACCAGAAAATCCACGCACCCGAAGGAGCCAGATGCCAGAAGTGGGACCAGAGGGGAGCCCAGGGGGACCTAGGAGCCCCCTGGCGCGGCCAGGGGTGGGGCCGCGCCCTCTGGCCGCCTGGGGGCCTCCACCCTCCTCTGGTGCCCTAACGATGCTCCTATTTATTCCCGTGACGCGAAAACCCCAAAACAGAAGTCGTTTTCCCAGTTCTCGTCGCGGAGCCGCCGCCGCCACCCTCTGTTCTTCTCCGGGAGGGCTAATCTGGAGGCTGTTTTGGCCTCCGGAGAGGGGAGATCATCGCCATCGTCATCACCATCACCACTTCACCCTCCCTCCATGACTTCTCCATCCATGAGTGAGTAATTCCCTGTTGTAGGCAAAGGGGATGGTAGGGATTGGAGGAGTTAGATCATGTAATAGTTTATCAGATTGTTGGGGGCATGTTGCCTATCATCTAGTTTGGTGTTTATCATCTTTGCTTCAACTTGTTGCTCTTATTGCTTGTCACTTTGGGTCCGAGTGCCATGATTTCAGATCTGAACCCTTTGTGTTTTCATTTATATATTTGTGTTCTTGATCCTATCTATGAGTTGTTTGCACCTATTATAGTCTGGTACCGGCGATCCCAAAGGTGACAGCTTGGGACACCAAAGGGGATGGACTATAATTTGAGGATTCCATGTATCCTTTGATTGTTAATGCTTTGTTCCGGTGCTCTTTGACAGGAGCAACTTAATCTCCATAAGTTCCTTTTGGCCCTGTTCGTAGCGGGATGGTAGGACAAAAGATGTTGTTCAAGTTCTTATTGCAAGCACGTACAACTACCTGTGGGATACATGCCTGATGTTTGATTTATGCCTAGATGATCTTTGCTTTTCTGTGTGCCTGCCCCAAGTGGATTACATGATGTGTCTTATCCAGGCAACGCCCAACCATCCATTTCCCTAGCCTATAGTGCTTTTAATTCTGCTGGTTACTAGTTATTTACTTTCGCCGTTTTACTATTACCGCTACTATCATCACTCCCATATAGCAGTTGCTATTAATACCTTGTTGCAAGTAAGTGTATCTCAGGTGCGGTGGAACTGACAACTCCATTGTTAAAGCTTGTGGATATTCTTTGGCTCCCCTCGAGTCGAATCTATAAATTGGGTTATTCTTACCCGCGAAGACTATCTCGATCCCCTGCAGTTGTGGGTTATGAAGCCTGTTTTCTGGCGCCTTTATTCACAAGTCTACTTGAAGTATTTTACCTGTTGCAATTTATCCATTATGGGTACGAAAGAAGACCCCAAGGTCCGGATCTTACCATCCCGTACGATAAAAGGTACTGTTCTGAACACTAGTGCTACACTTGATTCACCTTCTGTTATGAGTAAGTTTGCTTCACCACATGATGCCTCTACTGAATCTGTCACTATGTCCGATACTTTTGATGATGCTTCTACTACTCTTGATGATATTGGTTCACTTAGTCACGCTCTTGAGAAACAGATTGTTGCTGCTACCAAGAAATCTGGGATTGAAATTCCCGATACTTTCTATCCTTTTGATGGGACTTACACATATCTCGATTTGAGTAAACTCAACGAGAGACTCCTTGATGATGATTATATTATACTTGATGATGATTTATGTAGGGAGCTAACAGAGTTTGACGACTCTGACCCTGACGCTATTAAAAAAGCTTCTCGAAAAACATTCTCTGAAGAACAAGACCGTACCTGATCCTACGTTTGCTACGTCTCCTATATGCATCAATGATCCTGATTATAATTTCTCTATTGATCTTTCACTTATATCTATGGTTGAATCTGACCCCTTTTATGGCAGAGAAAATGATGATGCTATCGCACAACTGACCAAACTCACTGAGTTAGGTGGCTTGTTACTAGAGATGAGAAGATACGAAACTTCTATGTTACTAAGATTTTTCCTTTTTCTTTAAAGGAAGGTGCTAAAGCATGGTACGATGCACTACCATGTGGTTCTATTAGGAGTCCTCAAGACTTAGCTCGCTCTTTTGTTGATAAGTATTTTCTTACTCTTATGCAACATGCTGCTTTATGAAAAATTTATAACTTTACACAGTTGAAGGATGAGAACCTTCCTAAAACTTGGGGGAGGTATTGCAGTCTGATCCAGGCTAGACCGGGCCATGGAGTCCCTAAAAATGAATTAATTAATATATTTTATACTGGTCTAACTGATGAATCTAGATCCTACTTGGACAATTGTGTTGGTTGTGTTTTCAGGAAAAGAACACCGGACGATGCAGAAAAATTGATGGGCAAGATTGCCAAGAACCACGAAGATTGGTCCGTCCCTGAACCACCTCCACCACCAAAGAAAAGGGGCATGCTTGTCATAAGCCCAGAAGACATGCAAGAAGCAAAGAAGTCTATTAAAGAGAAGGGTATTAAAACTAAAGATGTCACTACAAGAAATATGCTAATACACGACGACATATTTTCGTCGCTACATCGTCACAGTTTTTAATTCACGACGATCTTACGACGAAAAACCAAGCGTCAAAAACGAGCCGTCAAAAACTGAAAGCAGCGACGTTTTGGTCGAAATCGTCGTAACTTTCACGACGATTTCTGGATCGTCGTAACCTTTACGACGATCCTAAATCGTCGTTGGCAATCTAACCCAACCCTACGTGGCAGTCCTACGTGGCAAAATTGCGACTAAATCAAAACGTCATTGGTGAAATCAGCCCAACCCATTTCAATTGATCACATGGGCCGGATTTGAATTCTTGGGATTTTCTTATTGGGCTTCTTTTGGGGCCTTAGCCTATTCACAGCCCTTTTGGATATTATTTTTCGAATTTCTTTTGATTATTATAATTTGGGCCCTAGCCTTTTAGTGCCCAAATGCATTTGGGCCAGTTTAGTTTTGGCCTTTTTCATTTTTTAATTCAGCAACTTTTTCTTTTCTTTTATGTTGTTGATGGATATATAAATAACAGCCTATACACAACTGAAACCCATACACATAAACCAGAAGCATCTCTAAATGACAGCCCACACCACAAAGTTCGAAGCCCATTCCAAGATCTGATAATATGTAAGTGATAATATAGTCAAAACCTGAAGCACAACCAAAATCTCACAATATGGCCATAATCTGCTACCAAATATGTAGCACAATCTGCTATCAAAATTAGTTAAATTACACAACCAAATGCACAAAATATGCTACAACCCACGGATGATATTATATTGCATCCCAAAGTTCCCGACAAGCTCTTGAGACGCGGCAAGCGCAGCAGCAATGCCTTGTTTCTGCCCAACATCCTCGCCAATGGCAACGTCAGAAGCAACATCCCATGGCACACTGACCAGTACCTAAACGAACAAATTAAATTGAAATCAATAAGTACAAAAATCTTCGGATAACCTACATGACCAAGATACCTGAAGGCAAGCAATCTGAATGTTACTATCAGGGCCAAGATTGTGAAAGCCAACAAACAATACTTTCAAAAGCAAACTAGAAAATGTAGCCATTATTCACACTTATTCTGCAGCCCCTATAACATATTTGATATTTATACTACATAATCGACAACTTCTCCATCAAGCCAGCTGCTCTGAACACACTATTTTATATGATAATATAAAGAATAAAATCAATGCGTTGCTATGATTATACATGATAGGGCGAACATTGGAAAGGAAATTATTGTAAAAGAAGATAAACTATGGAAATGGTAAAATCGATTGGAATGAGTTGTTTCATGATCTGATTATACATGATAGGGTGAACATACATGTCAATAGATAAACAGACAAGAAAAAAACTACCAACTAACAATTTAAAGATGCAAGCCACTACAAGCAGGGAAATTGTATCAAGGAAATTGTATCACCTACAGCAGCAACGGGCAGCAGAAAAAGTTGAGGAAGGTCGGTAGCAGGAGCAGCTCGGGGACATGGTCGGGGCAAACAGCCGGCCAGCAGCAGCAGGTCCGTTGCGTCCACGGCCTGCCTACCATCGGGAACCCTCGCAAAGACACCGCAGGAGGTGGCAGAGCAGCTCAATAAAAGAAATAGAGTATGATTAACTCACAGTAGTAGAAAATAGTAAATAGGTAATTTTACACCATGAAAACAATAATTCCAAGAGTTTCTTTTACATGATTATCTATATCTATACTGGTTACTTATTTATTCTGCAAGGAACCACCATATTTCTGCAGAAAAAAAACATGTACGCAAATAAATAACGAGCTGGTTTATCTTATCCCAGAATAAAAACCTCACTCAAATGAGAGCAAGCAATCGAACAATCATTCAAAAGCTTCATGTATGTGCAATCATTACGCAAATGCAAATTCCATAGTTGGGATAAACAAATCTGGCTCTGTCACTCCCTGCTAACTGCAGCACTACAAAAAACAAATACCAAGTACTTGGCTTGTGTGATTGACTAAATATACATTTACCCATACATGTGTCACCAGGAACAATATCTTAAATTGTACTTTCAATTTGTAAAGCAAGATCTGACGGACATTGTTGTTTAGTGTGCTGATAGAAACTATTAACAGGATTTAGCTATATTACTGTCCAAATCTAGCTGTGGATCAGAATATGACCACTGAATATGCAGGGGGGTGATGTAATCAACAGTTGATGTAAGACTTACCTAAATGGAAGAAGGCGGCGTTGTTGCGGATTTGCGGTTGAAGCGCAGGAATGCAGCAACATGGCGGGACCGCGAGAGTTGATGCAGTCCAGCGAAGGTAAGCACACATGGGATCCTTTGGATCTGTGAGAGAATGAGCGAGGTGGGGATCAGTAGGCATATAAAACCAAGGATCGTGTTCAACCAGCAACCAATGTACGGAACATCAGTGTATAATTTCACAATATATAAACAAGCCATATAGAACATCACAGATCTATAATAAGGCTATTTCTAGCCAACATTTGTACATGAATCATAGTAGAAGCAGAAAAAGACATATAACTATCAGCACACATCAAATATGAGTGAAAGAGTACCAAGTAACTGACAGCAAGCTCTTGTTACCAAGGCAAAAAATATGCTACCATCAGATATTTGCCTATCTATTGGGATAATCCAGATCAGAAAGCAACACTTCTTTAAAGAATTAAGGCAGAGTTGAGGGATCAATCTATGAATAGTTTGTGGATATTTTTTTTCTAGTAAACTTGCTCTTTCCATATTAAAAAATTGTTAACAATGCCAATCTATGAACTGACAGTCGACCTTACTCAGGCAAGAATGCAACACGGGTAGGTTGATCCCTTAAGGACACACAACAAAAGTTCAAATCATTTTGAAGAAAACTTGGCATGAAGTAAACTCTGAAAGAGAAAGTAAATCCACATTATTTCTAATTGGAGCTTTCAGATGCTAGTGCTAGCTAATAACCCGGTCAAGTGCAGAACCTAAGTATTGTACTGGGTGGGGAACAAGAATAAAGGATGAATCTTACGGTGTGCATATGCTCCCCTATCCACAAGCCAAAAAAATGGTATAACTGTTGGATTGTCGCGATGTCAATCCCCTTCAGCTTGACCACCAACACCAGTAGCTAGGTCTTCTTGTAACAATCCAGTTCCATGTTTTCTCCTTCTCAAGTTTGTACTCAAGAAGCTACAAAAAATCACAAACAAGTATCTATTCAGATTACAAATATGAAGCCATGGTGGTTATCTTAAAACTACTTACTTTCTGTTTAGTGAACTGACTAACTGAATTTAGAATACCTGATTCTCACACAAAAACTGAGTTATCTTATATGTATTAAACAAACTGAAAAACTTATACAAGCTTGTTATAGAAAGATTGAGTTATCAGTCAAGGTTTATTTATACAGTTAAATCTACAAGGCTAAAGATTGCTTTTAGTATCTCGTACACTGGAGGACAATTTGAAAACAACAATAGGTAGGCACATTATGTTCTGCAGTAGCAACTTATGTTCTGCAGTAGCAACAGTAAGTACCACAACCGGACATGGCTCACACACACACACACACATGGAGACCAAGGACTCACTAGAAGAAATGTTTGTAGCAGAAACACCCTTTATGTAAGGAGGCATACATCTACAATCGAGAAAAGCAACTCATCTACTGCTCGCCGATCCTGCATCCCGGCGTGGCAACCCTCGTCATCACTCTCCTGCGACAAATGAAGAATCGAAGGTACGGGCTTGTATCCCTCCTGCCATCCCATGTACTCCACGCCCTAGTAATTAGGCAAACCATCTGTTTATGATCTGAACTGAGAAACAACTAGCTCCATCTGTGGTGCATCCCAGCCTGAAGCATGTTTACGTACTAGTGTAATTAAAATATCCACCAAAATTAGCTCTTGCATAAACTTTGCAATCCAGCGAACTAGACACAGAGAGCTGCTAGGTAGAATTCTGAACTATTTACTCATCTCTATTCTCTAATCAGTTTGCACGTCTGGTTACCACAAGTACCATCATGCATTCACAAAGATTCAGTTAACCATGAATTATACCTTTCTAGTTACTAACAAGCACCATTGCTGCTGGCCTGCTGTTAATCCGCGACACCAGGCATTGTTAGTAGATTAGAAGAACACGTATCAAAAGAGGACAAGACAGAAATCGCCAATCTGAAGTTTAAATGTTGTACCAAAGAGTACTGCACTTTAGCTAGGTTCTTGTTTGCCTATTAAAAGAGGAATTCTTTGCATGTTTTTTTCTACAATTAGTCAATTCTACAAGCTAATTTCCCAAAGATGCCATGGCGTTTGAGTATTGAAGCATCTAATGTGTATAGATAGTAAAGAAAGTTCTAAATTAGCAAGATATCCATTTTGTTTCTTCATTTTCTTTATTATAATGAAATTATATTAATCATGCACTGTTATATGAATATAAAGTATACGAGTCTACGTTGGAGACGATGTAACTTATGTGCGTACACAGCTCGAGTTGATCCTTATAGGACACTAGCCATTTGATGAATCACATTTTTCATAGGAATTTTACTCACAGTTGTAATTATTCAGTTTGCTAAATCAGATTTGGTGCTAATTTCTGAATTTCCTAAAGTAACATGCCCATTTCTGAATTACTTACACTTTTCTCATACTCTTCAGGATAGATTAAACATCCTAATTATATTAGTTCATTTTTTAAAGCAAAGGACATTACACAAAGTACAACTAATTGTTATGTTTTGAGTTTTCCTAAGTACATCAACCAACCATATAGAAGAACTGATCGCAAAGAAATGAGTTGAATATTCTAGTTGGATGTTTTGCTCATACTCTCCAGAATAGATTAAACATCCTAATTTATGATTTCATTTTTTCAGCAAAGGACATTACACAAAGTACAACTAATTGTTTTGTTTTGAGTTTTCCTAAATAGATCAACCAGCCATATAGAAGAACTGGTCTAAACAGTGCATAATTACTAGAACCTAGCACAACCATGGCCCAATACAAACATCGGAGCAACTGGACTAACCACGGAGATGCCACCACGAACAGACGCGTGGGCTGCCTGCATCGCTGTATCACTGCTGCAAGGGAGATCGAAGGACATATCGGCCAGCGAATCTCTCCTAGCACACATATACATGAAGACAATTAATAATCCCAAGATAGAAATGATATAAAGACACACATCTACATGAAGACATGACCAAGGAAAGGGCATTCTAAACACAAGTAACCAAACAGTTAAGAGACAAGTAAACTAAAAAGGACAGATCAGGATACTTGCCTGCACTATTGAGACCATGTCCAAGGAGACGTGGAATCTTCTTGATAACAGCCTATATAAATACCCCATTCTTGGCATCCGACAATAAGGAGAATAAGCATATATAAATACTAAGAAGAACCATAATCTATGAGAAATGTTAAAGGAAAACAGTGATCTAAATATCACTTCCAAGACAGCAGTTCTTGCATGCAAATAGCATTCATGTGACGTAACAAAGCTAGTTTCCATCTCAGCTAGACAGGGGTGGAGCCACTCATTGGTGTTGGATTCAAGTGAACGCACTAAATTTTTCAAATCCCTTATAGAAATAGATTAGCTTACAACCAAGCAAGAAACTAATCCCACTATTTATCAGAGCAGAACCTAAAGCATAATAATCCCAGCCACACCACTGTAGCTAGACACTGATATAATAATAAAAAGGTTCTAGCACCAGTCAACATTCACAGCATCATGCAACAACTCTAGCGGCTACTTCACCTTGGTGATGTAGTCTGCCATGCAATAGCTTCCTCCTTGGAAAGTAAGCTCAATTAGTATTGTGTTTTTTGTTTTTGGTAAAGTTGATCAACATGACATTCCAATTAAATCCAGGTTGGAGGAGCCAGTGTACATGATACAATCAGCTAACAAGGTAGATAGCTTCCGAAATAAATTAGAGATATACTGCATAATGTCGCCACCATGGTATATGAAGCTGTTCTACTAAAAATCATACTCTCTGCTTCCGGATACACCATATCTTGAACAAATTCGAATATTGTGATCCCTTTATGTCTAATTTAGATGGGCATCACAGAAAATTGAAAAAAAAGTGAATGTCAAACCCATTCTTACTCAAAACAATTATTAGAGGTTAAAATTCAGCCGACTTCAAGAAACATGATATTGCAGCTGACGAAAAACTTATATCAGTGATGCATTCTATGTTTATCATCCATTATAGAAAAGTTTGCTTTCCATAAAGTAATACCCAGAAGAGATGTAGGGGGCGCAAAAGTCACCATTTAGGACTGGGCCGACCAAAAGAGGGATGAAGGGAGGAGCGAGCCCCCGGCACTGCTTCTCCAAGTTCAGGAGCGACTAGATCGCCGTGTCCAGGTTGCCCTCCTGCACCCACAACCACGTCCAGGGCAAGTTAGAGCAGATCAAGTTGACCCGGGGAGCCGAAACGACGAGAAATGGGTCAAGCGCAGGGTAGGGGGTAGGGGGAGGCGTGAAGGGCAGCGGAGGCTCACCGTGGTCGGGATCTCGGGAGGACGGCGCGGCGGTGGTGACGAGACGGTGGATCTTGTGTTGTCGGGCGCATCCCTCCACACTCCTACTAGGTGACGGGAGGTGTCGAGGGTATTCTCTCGGGTCACTAGGTGACGAGAGGACGGCTAGCCAAAGACGCACGCAGACCCCTTGCTCGCCGCTGGGGATAGGTGTGCCCCTCCTCCCAGATCCACTCCATGGAGCAGCGCCGGTGACGGAGGTTGAATCCCTAGCATGGAGTAAGGACGAAGTTGGGGACAGGGATGGCGGCGCGAGGGGAAGGTGTGGCGTGGCTAGACCACCGGTTCGGTCTGGTGGTTCTTGGGAGGGGGGTGGCGGCGCGAGGAGATAAGCTAGGGTTTAGTACGGTTTTGGGATAAGAGGGAGGCGGGATAAAGGGGTGGGGAGATTGGCATTAGGCGCAAGAAATTTCGGGAACGAAAAAAAATTGAAGTAGTATAGCGGCAAAGAAAGGTTGGGTAATTTTTCTGTTTAAATATAATAATTAAGAGGTTTTTCAAGGATATAAAATAAATTGCATATAAATAACGATCAAATACATACTAAAAAATATAGTAACATAGAGAAAAGTAATAAATGTGCAAAGATGGCTTTCGCGTCCTCGTATGGGAGTGAAACGATCAGCGTGGCGACGATAATAAAAAGAGATCTAATCGCTGCGGGAGGGGTTGTTCTATGGATTATATATCTTCGCGCTTTGTGAAACAAGTAATAACAATAATAGCAAGCGGTCAGGCTCGTTATTTTCATACATCTCTCATAAAAAAACTGCATCCAATTTCTTGTGTGCAGTATATAGATATGTAGTTGTATAACTTAACAGAAACCGAATACTAGTGCAGTGGTGCGGAACGTGCTCTCTGGGCGGACTGATCGTGAGTTCGACTCCCAGCGCCCACCAATTTTTTGTCATTTACTTACCGGCGGGGGCACACGTTATGGGTCATTTAAACACACCACAAACCATCCCATTAGAAAGCGTGGAGGATAAAATACCAGCCCAATATATAAGAAAAATGAAAAAGATAGCCTGCCAGAATAGTTATATAAAAAACAGTTCATTACATGGGTGAGGTGGGATAGAATGGACCCACGGGTGACATGTCAACATAGTTAGCACATGTTACTACGTTTTTATAATCGTCGTAAAAGTTATGACGATCTCATCTTATGCGGTTACGACCTCCTTGACTCACATTGTCGTAATTTATATATGGATTTGTTCCCCGCAAACGGTTCATGACCATCTCGGGTGAAATCGTCATAGATTTATGACGAATTCAGCCACGACCTTTTAAGAAACGTCATCTATGAGCATATTTCTTGTCGTGCGTGAAGAATCTACCCCCCCCCCCATTGAGAAGTTGTGTGATCCTACCACTCACCCTCCTATGGTAGAGGTACACTCCCTTTTAGATTTCAATGCAAGCGACATTCCTCATGGTAAGCCTCCTGATCAATGTTTAGATGATCTTGATAATTTTATTATGAAGCAAAATCACTTTAATGAGAGGATACAAAGTCAGTTCCATGATAATTCCCTTGGTATCAAAAGTTTGCTTGATGTTCTAGGTAGAACAGTTAATGATGTTAAATGTCTTATGAAGCATTTTCATATGGTTCAAGCTCAGCTTGATCAAATTTCTAATGTGCAAAAAGATTTGATTGCTAATAAATCCAAACAGGATATACAAGCCTTCGGGATTAAAACCCGAGGAGGAACTAGCACTCAAGATCCTCTCTATCCGGAGGGGCATCCTAAGAGGATCGAACAAGATTCTCAAATACAGGAAGAAGAAATTGTTAGCTCTCCGAAGAAGAAGAAGCACAAAGAAGATGACAATTCCAATGATCCAAATAGTATATCTACTCCTGATGCTGAGACTGAAGACGGTGCTGAGCCTGAAAAGGATGGTGAAAAGAATGATCCACCCGAAGTTCAGGAAGAAGAAGCAACCAACAAACGCAAGAAATACACTAGAGAAGATTTTATCGCAAGAAGACATGGGAAGGAACGAGAACCATGGGTACATAAACACATGCCTTTTCCAGGTAAGTCTCTCAAAACTAAAGAAGAAGAGCATTACAATAAGTTTTGTGGGTGGATGAAACCTCTTTTTCTTCAAATTCCTTTGACTGATGCTATTAAGTTACCTCCTTATTCGAGATATATGAAAGATATTGTTACTAATAAAATAAAAGTTCCTAATGAAGCTATATCTACTATGCTTGCTAATACTCTTTTAGTGGCAAGATTCCTGAGAAGCTTGGTGATCTAGGTATACCCACCATTCCTTGTTCCATAAAGAATAATTATGTTAAGACCGTTTTATGTGATCTTGGAGCAGGAGTGAGTGTTATGCCCTTTTATCTTTACAAGAGATTATGTTTAGAAAAACTAATCCCTACAGATATCTCTCTTCAGATGGCTGACAAGTCGACAGCTGTTCCCATAGGTATTTGTCAGGATGTTCCCGTTGAAGTTGCTAATTGTTTAATCCTCACTGATTTTGTTGTGCTTGACATGCCCGAGGATGGGAGCATGTCTATTATTCTTGGTAGACCTTTTCTTAACAACGCATGTGCTATTATTGATTGCAATAAAGGAAAGGTTACTTTCAATGTGAATGACAAAGAACACACGGTGTATTTTCCAAAGAAGATTGACAAGAGGCATGGCCTCAACTCTATAGAGAATATTGAGACCGTGAAGATTGGAGAATGGGATTGTCCCCTACATGTGCACCACAAATACAAAACCATCATGGTGGGGACAATGTCCATTAAAGTAAAGGTGCAATGATCACTTCATGAGAGGTGAGGCTTTTTGCTCTATATATCGCCGGTTTGTTGGTAAGACTTGATCAACCTTGCTAGTAAGCATGTTTTATATAGGCAAAAAGTGTAGCTTGTTATGTTTTCATTTGCCTTAGCCTTTATTCTCCTTGCTGTACCAAATTTGTATGTTTTTGAAACTTCACAACTCTAATCACTGTTTCAAGTTTTCAGAAAGTTTCGCAGCTTTTTGAAATTTGAAAAAAATTCAACAGTGAAGTTGCCAGAAAAATTCCAGAAAAATTATATTAAAAATTTCCATGCCGGGAGTAACCCAGGGGCACCTGGGGCTGACCAGGGGGGCCACTAGTGGCCCAGGCGGCCAGCTGGCGCAGCCTGCCCCCTGGCCGCACCCACAGGGCGCCTGGGGCCCACAGGGTAGCCAGCCAGGTATGTCTTCTTCCTCCTCCCTTCCCTCTCTCCAAAAACACGAGTTCTGCACTTTGTTCTTGCATTCTTGCTGCTCTCCGTCTAGAATTTCGATCTCTCTCTACGACCCATCATTTGAGCTGAGATTTTGGGCAAATACTCCCTGGTATGTAACTCCCTCACCCCTCCAATTAGATTTTTGATTGGTGGCCTCATTTGTGAGTATTTAGTAACTCTTGGTGTTGTTCTTATGAGCTTGCATGCATGTGTAGAAATTTATTTTCCAAGTTTTCATGCAAGTCTATGCCTTAAGTAAGTGAGTAGAATAGTTTGTGTCAACTCACTTTGTTTAAATCCTTGTTTTTGTGAATTGTGAAACATTTCAGAAATGAGTTTCTTTGGAAAAGCAAAGGGGTGGCTTGGGAAGAAGAAGTCTGAGCACTCCGATCGAGTCACTAGATCTGCAGCTTCACCCTCAGCAGTTAGGGTGAGCTACAATGAAGATCATGTGCCCCTGGAGCTGTTGGAAGACACAAACCCAGCATGCGCAATGATGTATCCGTGCGATGATTTTCTTACAGCTGCAGGAATTAAGGAGGAATTTTATGGCCTTTGTGCCAACGCAGGTTTGACACGGCTAGCTTTATGCCGTGTGGTACAATACAAAAAGCTTACCTCCTGTTTTGTCAACAGTTTTTGTTATAACCATGATGCTGGAACCGTCGAGTTCAAACTTTATAATGATCTCATAACCATGTCTTTGGCACAGTTTTGTGATATAGTAGGTGTGCCGAACGTTGGTCAGACAGCTAAGATGACCATGCAGCCTTCCGGGTTGAGGACCCTCTTCAACTCCCTTTGCTGCCAGGAGGAGACCGACATTCGGCGCACGAAGATTTCCAGCATCTTGTTTCCACACCTCAGGTATTTTGTGTATTTTGTTGCTAGAGGGGTGTTGGCTCGTGACAACACAAGCAATGGTTCTGCACGAGATTTCTCTATTTATGCGAACGCCCTCTCTGGTAAGAATGAGTATAATGTGGGTGCCTTGATTGCTCGGCGTCTTGTTACAAACAGTAACAAGGGCGATTTATATGGTGGCGTTTACGCCACACTTATCCTTGAGTCTCTTGAGCGCACCCCGCATCCTGATGATGTTTCGTTTTTAGACGCGAGTCTCGATCTTGCGGCTATGAAGAGGCATAAGTTTGTTACCATGACTTCTCAGTTTGGTAACCTTGATTATATTTTGAGGTTTGAAAGGACTATTACTCGTGAGATCCGTCAACCTACACCACTTTTGTTTGATAACACTCACAGGAATGGATGGTCCTTCAACGAAATTCAGTTCGATGAGTTCATGGCTAATTACCAGCCGCATAACCCCGTGGAGGGGGTTGTGCCCGATGAGGAGGAGCATGGTGAGTTCATACCTTTCTAGGGAGAGACCTTCACCGAGCATGGTGAGGGATCTTCTTCCGCTTGGAGCGCAGAACCTTCCTCATGGGAGGACCCGAGGACTTCGGTGTACGCACCGGAGGGCTCATACGACTCCTGGACTTACCCTTACCCCGGAGCAGAAGGCTCCTGGGGGCAGTAGCTGCTACCAACTTAGGCCAAAGGCCTAAGCTTGGGGGAGTACGTGTCCTTCTCACCTTTCCATTGTATTATCCATTTTTATTTTGGTTGCTTTGATCTTTTAGAAGTTTTTGCCCGTCCTTCTTTGTTCTTTTATTTTGCAAAAACAACAAAAAGATTTCTCTTTTCTTTTTCTTTCGTTTAACCTTTGAAAAATCCAAAAATATTTTCTTTTCTCTCTTTAGTTTGCTTTGTTGCAGAGTTCAGCTCGAGTCCGTGATGGAATTTGCACTTGATTATATTTTCCTACGTTCAATCGTGCAAGCGACAAGGCAGTGTTGACGAAGATCGACGAAAGGGATGCAACAAGGAAAACCGGTATGAACTCTTTTTGTTTCTACTTTTGTACATATGCTTGTACTTATGATTTAGAGACCAACTTGTAGCGACATAGTGCTTGGTTTACAATGCTTTCCCAGTGTTCATGCTTTATTTTTGGTTAATCCCAAATAGCTAGAGTACATAATGTGTTGTTGAAATGAATTAAATGCATTGCATTTTTCATGGTTTGGCATACTGAAGTGGTATTTCACTCTGGAGAATTCTTGGATTGACTTGGCACATGCTTACACATGTTTATGACTGAAAAGTCTACTATGCCTTGATGATCTTTGAATTTCAGAGTAGTTATATCATTTTCATGCTCAATTCAATGTTACTTTGTCGCTCTCCATGATTATGACTATTATTGCTCTCTAGTTGGTCGCTTCCCAGTCTTTTGCTAGCATTCGCTCGCACTAAGCGGATTTCTGCTTGTGCATCCAAAATCCTTGAAACCAGTTCTTCCATATGAGTCCACCATACCTTCCTATGTGGTATTTACCTGCCATCCTAACGAAGACTTTCTTGTACCATCTCGAAATTATTCAAAAGCGCTCATGTTTTGTGCCTCTGTTTTAGCTCATGAGGAAGTAGTAGGTAACTCATGACCGTCTTATGTTAGACATGTTTTATTCCGGGATTGCATGTCTAATCTGCAAACCCCAATACGAGGGGAGGGACTGGCATGACTGCGCCCAGCTCACAAAATATAATCACAACCAACAAACCCTCCTTCACGCTTTGTCTATGAGAAATCAGAAAACTTTGGCAGTGCTAAAGAAAGGAGATTAATGGGATGTGACCGTCTCCATCTCGGGAGCCGTTCCTCGAAACATGTCTAGCACAAGAGGCGATTGAGTTTTCTACTAGCATTCGTTGACAAACCATGCACCTCCCAAAACACCTTTTTATCTCTATTTTCAAAACAAGAGCTCTGGTACATGTTTAGTCTTTGCTTCCTTCCACGGGTTTTCAACCTTTCCATCAAACTCCACGGTTCGAGAGTCTCCACCTTCTTTCTTCAAAGCACCAACTAGGAGAGCATAATTGTCATTCTGAATGTAATGTGCATTGTCCCAAAGTACTACATTGTCTTTTGCATGATTGTGGTATTATTTATTCTGAAATTTCTTAGTTCTAATCTCCTTTAAAACTCCGGAGGAGTTTCTCCATTTATGTTTTGCTTCACTCATGGAGGCTAGCGAAATACGACTAGTATGTTCAAACTTTGTGCATTGTAATCCTGTCTTGATTTTCAGTAGCATATTATTCGCTTTTACTTTTTGAGATTGATCACTTGAAAGAAGGATTGCTTCGTGCATTGTCCTCATAGCATTGTTTTGATACTTGCTAAATTCTTTTCGCAGTACTTGCCTATATACATCTATTGAAGCAAAAGAGTTTGTCAAAGTTTTCTTTGTCGCGTTCAATTCATTGTACTGAATTGCTTGAGGACAAGCAATATGCTAAGCTTGGGGGGTTGATACGTCTCAAACGTATCTACTTTTCCAAACACTTTTGCTATTGTTTTGCCCTCATTCTTGCATGATTTGGACGAAACTAACCCGGACTAACGCTGTTTTCAGCAGAGCTGCCTGTATGGTTCTATTGTGTGCAGGAAAATGGATTTTTGGACGTCCCAGAAAATTTCCAGATAAATACCAGAAAATCCACGCACCCGAAGGAGCCAGGTGCCAGAAGTGGGACCAGAGGGGAGCCCAGGGGGCTGTAAGGCCCGATATGTGGTACTGTTCCAGATCTAGATGTTTCCATCCAGATCCGGGGACGAAGCACATATCGGTCCCACCGCCACATATGACATAGCCATATGCCCCGGATTTCCAACATGATATCACAACCTTACAGATACAAGGATACAACATCTCATACAGTCGGCATACAATTGCCTTAATACAATACAACAGCGGAAGATATATGTCTGAGTACAGACTACAATCAAATGCCTACTGGCAAAGAGAAAAACATCGATCCCATAACCACACGGGTCCAGGCCCTCCGCCGGGATCCGTCTAACTAGTCGTCGTCGAGTCTCCACGTGAAACGTCGGTCACCATACTTGTTGTCGATCAAGAACCCTGAAAAGAGTTTGGGGTAGTATCATGAGTACAGAAGTACTCAGCATCCAACTGTAGTGGTCATCTGACCCAGCAAGGACTTCATCACTCGTCATTCTAGGACAACTAGTAGTTTACGGTAAGGAAGGGGTAAGTGGTGAGGTTGCTGCCGCACTAGCATTTATGAAGTGGCTAACGATCTAGAGGGTAAGGTAAGAAGCCAAGCATTCGATGAGGAATCGCCTCCAACAAGTCTTGCTATCAACTACTTACGCAATCATAACACCTATCCTATCCTTGTCCTCCTCTTCGTATCCCGACGAAGAGAAGCAGTCAAGGCACACACACACGTTGATCAAGTTATGTTAAGATTATCTTAGTTGTTGTCTATGAACAAGGAGTAGGTCTCAAGTCGCCCATAACCATGGACACGGCTTCTCGAAAAGATTTAACCCTGCAGGGGTGTACCAACTGCCCATTACAAGGCTCCGCATGCACGCCCATCTCTCTCAGTTTCTACCCATCACAGGCAGCCATTTTATGATTTAGTCTCGAGAGATCCGAAACGAAAGGTCCCTCTAACTAACAACGCACAAATCCAGGTGGCCCCGGTGAGTCGACACCCAACTCAAAAGTCGGCCGCGCTCTCGAATCGGCCTCTACCGTCTGGATGAGGTCGGGTTAGTTGCCCAAACAGATGTGGACAACGCCCTAGCTCCCTGGGGTGGACCAACAAGAGAAACCATGTCCCCGCTTGCCCAAGTTGTTTTAAATCTGCCGGCCGCGGACCAGTCACACACACGTTTCAAATGGTAAATTAGCTTGGGACACCACTAGAAATGTTTGAAGCTAGGTAGGTAAGAAGAGGGGACCCCATAGCATCCCACACGCGGTTAGGCATGCTCAGTCTTAAAACCAATACCCGGAACTCGGATCCTAGGTGACTCGAATGGAACAAAGCGTCGAGGCGGGATAGCCTAGACATTCCATCCTTCGTCGAATATAGTCAACATTTATATAATCGTATCATCCATCACAATATAATAATGTGATATCCCAAACCAAGGAGTAACAGGAGGTAACATCGTAGCATCCTAAGCATGCATACTAAGCAGGGGTTGAGCAACGAGCAATAGTAACATAGCAGTACAAGGTTTGCTGGGAGGGGACATGGCTGTATTGGTTTAAAAGAGGTTGTAAACATGTGGTAGAATCAAACATCGAACCTAACCTAGACTAGCATGCAAACCGCTGGTTTAAATAGAATGGATCATAAGTAATGTATAGTCCTTGCCTGTTGATAAGTCGGGTTACGAAGGTGTAGTTGATCGCAAGCTCGCATCGTCTCCGAGAGGTACCCGCGGAAGCACGCAAGACGGTAAAAACTGGAAAAGGCAATCAACGAGCAACCATCTATTACTACGAGGCAAATACGAGACATCGCACCTACCGTCGAGAGCGGTTACTAACAGGTTAAGTGGAGTACTCGTCACACACGACGATACCGCACATTTAGAAAGGTTCAAGTTGTTTAGCTACAAAGGTCAGCAAGGTTGTTAACATGGCAACACACACAAGCATGGCAAAAGGTTTAGCATAAAGTAAACTACCTATACTAGTCAAGTTGAGTGATGCAACACCGTAAACATGGCATAAAACTAAGTGCCCATGACGATTAACAATTTTATTACTTTTCTGCCCTAAACCACATTTTAGGTTGGTTAACAACATCAAACAACCACACAAACACAAAGTACACGAAAAACTAATCAAGTTACATATAAGGATCACCCCAAACGGAGTTACGGATAAAAAGATATGAGCAAAACAAGTTATGCTCATAATCTGTCAACATCAGGTAGCACACTTAATAGTACTCCCTCCGTTTCAAAATAACTGTCGTAGCCTTAGTACAATTTTGTACTAGAGCTAGTACAAAGTTGAGACAGTTATTTTGGAACGGAGGGAGTAATAAATAAACAGGAAAAGAAATGCAAACATGCTCCAAATTGATATGCAACTAAAGTAGACATGACAGGCAAGGCATGGCAAAAGGAATCATACAAATAGGCATCATGTACAATTAATTATATCCCATGCAAAATGCAACAAAATATTACTGGTCTAGGACTTAGTTAAAATCAGGAAAAGAGGGCTGAAACAGATATTTTATTGCTGTATAAACAGGTGCAAAACTATATGCAAATGAACAACAATATGACATAGCAATATATGAGCATGAAGTAGACATGATGGTGATCAGGTACAAACAAGAATCAAGGTCATATGCATCATAGATCAAAAGATATTAAGCAAGCAACATGGCATCGGAAAATAACAGACTTAGAGAAAAACAGAGGTGGCTGTCAACAACAGCAGCATAGCAACTTTGGAGCTAAATATCTATATGATCAGGAATGCTATCATGAAGATGCAACACATGGGATGAATGTGGACATGACAAGGATCAAAATGACATATTACATGCATCAAATGGATGCACGATTAAAAAGATATAGGGCAGCAAAGTATCAATCTTTTGTTAACAGCAGCACACTAACAGCAAGGTAGCTACTTTGGGTGAAGATACAATCATCATGCAGTAGGCATATATCAGATGTGAATGCATAGAACTGAACTAGACATAATGCTTAACAGGGCGCAAAAGGAATCAATCAATTCCGACGTACGGTTGCGACGCAACCGTCGCCCGAAGTTTCAATCAAGCAACAGTTTCAGCAGCAGTTAATCAACAGTTTGCAATTAACGATCTGGTGCCCACTACAATGCAGAATTAAATTATCTAGACGGCGTCAAACGGGAAAATTTTCTATAGACGAACGATAGAGCACTTAAAACCGAGCAATTCATCTTTTGGGCGCAACGCGATCCGAGCTACGGTTCACTCGTTATTAACGTCGCAGAAATGAACCATCAACATAATTACCAGACTTAGTCGTTTTCAGCAGGTTTTAATAACAGAAAAAAAGGTTTGGGCCTCTCTCTCAGCCATGGGCTCTGGAGGGCCCAGCTCGGCCTGTGCTGGAGAGGGGAGGAGGTCGGCTTGGGCCGCGCTGCGAGCTGGGCTGGGGGTGCGTGGGCCGGCCCACCCGCGGCCGTCGGCAGCGCCTGGACCGGGAGGCCGTTCCCGACCACGGCGGCGGCGATCAACGCCGGCTATCGGCGCGGCGGCGCTCGGCAGCACAGTTGAAGGGAGGGACGGCGAGGATGGCCCGAGGGGCGCCGGATCCGGTCTCGGCCGAGGTCGGCGGTTGACGAGGAGGAGGCGCCCGCGCTCAGGCTCGCCGGCCGGCTTCAATGGTGCGGCGGCGCTGCAGACCTGCGGGGACAGGAGGACGTGGAGGTGAGTGTGGCGCGGGGAGGAGAAGGAAGGAGGTCAGGAGGGCTAGAGAGGCGAGGGGGAGGTCGGCCGGCGATCGTGGCCTCGTCGGAGGCGGCCGACGTCGTGGGAGGCCGAGGCGCGGGCGTCACGCGGCGGCCAGATGGGCTCCAACGGGCCTGGCGGCGGCGGAGCGGGCCCGTGGGGCCCGAAGCGCGGCTGGAGGTGGGAGGAGCCCCTCCGGGGGTGACGTGGCCTCTCCAGGCCCCTCATATCTCAGATCTGACGGTCCTGGATGCCCCTAGGCTAGAGTTTCGGGGTTTTTGGAGGGCTAGGGGGAAGATCTGGAGTTTTCAGAGGGGGGTGGCTGCAATTTTTACAAAGGGGAACCCTAATTGGCTGGTTTGGGAGGTGGGGGTCATTATATAGGCAGGTTGGCTAGCCAGTTTACGCAAACGCCCCTAGTATCCCTCTCGCGCGTCCGACGATCGCATTCGTGACCGCCTAGACTCCGTACGGACTCCGGTTCGGACGAAACTTTGACCCACGCGCTCAGCGCGTCAAGCCCGTCGATCGTACCTCACTGCGGTGACATTCCGACAACATTTTTCGGCGCCCCATAAAAATAATCCGTTTATTAAATAAACGGGGTTTTCGTTCCGGTGGCGATGGCTGGTCCTGTGCCGGTTGCGACGGTGCTCAGGTGAAACCCCGGTGTCGCAAAGTCGTGTGCCGTGGTGGAAAGGGGTCGGTCACGCATCCGATACAAGAATACGGGGGAGAAATATTCACCGATTATTATTTTGGTGAAGCAAACACTGCAAACCATACAGGCAATCATCATAACAACGCAATAAACAAAAAAAATTAATTGGAGTGGAATTTCTGGGCTGTTACAGGGGCCCCAGGCGCCCCCTGGTGCGGCTAGGGGTGGGGCCGCGCCCTCTGGCCGCCTGGGGGCCTCCCCCCTCCTCTGGTGCCCTACCGGTGCTCCTACTTATTCCCATGACGCGGAAACCCCCAGAATAGAAGTCGTTTTCCCAGTTCTCGTCGCGGAGCCGCTGTCACCCTTTGTACTTCTTCGGGAGGGCTAATCTGGAGGTTGTTTTGGCCTCCGGAGAGGGGAGATCATCGCCATCGTCATCACCATCACCACTTCATCCTCCCTCCATGACTTCTCCATCCAGGAGTGAGTAATTCCCTGCTGTAGGCAAAGGGTATGGTAGGGATTGGATGAGTTAGATCATGTAATAGTTTATCAGATTGTTGGGGGCATGTTGCCTATCATATAGTTTGGTGTTTATCATCTTTGCTTCAACGTGTTGCTCTTATTGCTTGTCACTTTGGGCCCGAGTGCCATTATTTCAGATCTGAACCCTTTGTGTTTTCATTTATGTATTTGTGTTCTTGATCCTATCTATGAGTTGTTTGCACCTATTATAGTCCGATACCGGCGATCCCAAAGGTGACAGCTTGGGACACCAAAGGGGATGGACTATAATTTGAGGATTCCATGTATCCTTTGATTGTTAATGCTTTGTTCCGGTGCTCTTTGACAGGAGCAACTTAATCTCCATAAGTTCCTTTTGGCCCTGTTCGTAGCGGGATGGTAGGACAAAAGATGTTGTGCAAGTTCTTATTGCAAGCACGTACAACTACCTGTGGGATACATGCCTGATGTTTGATTTATGCCTAGATGATCTTTGCTTTTCTGTGTGCCTGCCCCAAGTGGATTACATGATGTGTCTTATCCAGGCAGCGCCCAACCATCCATTTCCCTAGCCTACAGTGCTTTCAATTCTGCTGGTTACTAGTTATTTACTTTCGCCGTTTTACTATTACCGCTACTATCATCACTCCCATATAGTAGTTGCTATTAATACCTTGTTGCAAGTAAGTGTATCTCAGGTGCGGTGGAACTGACAATTCCATTGTTAAAGCTTGTGGATATTATTTGGCTCCCCTTGAGTCGAATCTATAAATTGGGTTATTCTTACCCGCGAAGACTATCTCGATCCCCTGCAGTTGTGGGTTATCACTCGCCAGCTGCAGCTTTAGCCAGGCGGCATTTTGTATTGGCGGTGGCAACAACTAAGTGCTCAATTCTGAGCTGCTTTGCCAATGCATCTTTCTTGTCGTCAGGAGTTGCATGGTAGCGCAACAACTGAGCTTGCTCAATCTCCTTTTCATCTAAGATTTTTCTTCGGCCTGGAGCCGAGCCCTTCTTTGAGCCAGAGTTTCCTGCTCTTCTGGCACAACATCAGTCTTGCCCAGATCTTTGGAAGTAGGTTTGAGGTGTTTCTTGACGGGGGAAGAATTGGCTAGAGGTGGATCCAACACAATGTTGGTGGTGTCATTTGTTTGCTGATGGCACCGGTTAGTGCTCCTTGTTGGCTACCCCAAGTGGAAGGTTGAGATGTAGACAACAACAAATTTCCCTCGGTAAAGATACCAAGGTGATCGACTAGTAGGACTCCAAGAGCTACGAGTAGGTGGTCAAACGAGCAAGGCGTCGTTTGAGATAACTTACTTACTTGAACTGGACCTGCACACAGACGCAAATAGCTTTGCTCCCAACGAGTATAGAGAGGTTGTCAATCTCTCTGGTCTTGTTGTTTACAAAGGATCAAACACAAGTGGAAATAGTAGTGGTGATTGCAACGGAAAGGAAATAAAAGCAGTAAAGATTAATGGTGTAAACTATGGTGCAAATATGGACCGGGGTCCCATGACTTTCACTAGTGATGTCTCTCTCCCAAAAGACGGTAAACAACTATGCTGGGTGAACAAATTACAGCTCGGCAATTGATAGAATTATAAACACACCGCAATGCTAATTATGCTACAAGAGATATGGAGGCTCAATCGTATGGGCAGTAAGCCGAGACGAGCATGCCATTTATTCATCAGCATCTACTCACTAATCATCCACCTTGAGATATTTATCCAGAACATCTCGCCGGTATTAAGTTGCGAACCCCAGCCAAACTGTAGGATCAAAGCAATATACAACTGCATTAACAAACTATGCGTAAGGTAAACAATCCTTGCAACCCCAGTTACAAGCACCGTTGTTTTCTCCCTGGTGGCAACATCACATCCCCTAGTCTCATGTTTCTTTCACTCAAGCTAGACATTGGGGGCATGAACCCGCAATCAAGCACAACGCTCCATCTTGGAGTCACGGTCTAGTACTTGGTCAAAGCAATAAAAATTAATGGAGAACATGCAAGAATACTCAAGATCTAAAACATAAAAGGTAAACAAAATATATTACTTATGACAATCTGAACATAATCTCATAATCCAACGGATACCAGCAAACACAACATAGCAACACAGAAACTAATACATAGGTGCCTTGATCATCTAGGGCAGCTCACAAGGGCTAAGAATTGAGGCATAAGATTAGGGAGAAAACATCACATAGTTACTGATCATGGACCTATGGTCCAAGGGGGACTACTCACGACACATCCGGGAAGCGCTCATGGTGGTGGAGAAGCTCCCGGAGATCAATCCTCCCTCCGGCAGGGTGCCGGGACAGGTTCATTTGGCGATCCCGATCTCGGGATCGCGGCGGTGGCGGAACATTGGTGAAAATCGCGTAATGGAGGACCTCTCGAGGGTTTCCGGAGCGAGATGTAAATATAGGCCGAAGGGGGGCACCGGGGACCCCCGCCTAAGAGGCCAGGTGGCGCGGGCCCACCCTAGGCCGCGCCACGGACCCGCCTGGTGAATGGGGGGCACGCCTCCGGCCCCCCTTCGGGCTTTTGGAGTCTTTTGATATGCTAATTTTTTATATGATTTTCCCGATTTTTCCGAGCACTTTAATAATTGGTTTTTTCCTGCAATGCACGAACAACAGCAGGCAGAAACTGGCACTAGGGAACTGAGTTAGTAGGTTAGTCCAAATATGTTGAAAATGGTATGAAAGTGTAGTCAAACATGTAGCAAAGTCACCAATATAAGCATGGAACAAGCAAAAATTATAGATACGTCTGGGACGTATCAACATCCCAAGCTTATTTCCTGCTCATCCTCGAGTAGGTAAATGATAACAAAGATAATGTCAGTGGTGACAGGCTACCAACAAATATGTGAACTTTAAATTACATCAAGTAAGATATGCAATTCAAGTCAAGTCAATAAGAAGCAAGAGTTTATATCTAGTATTAAAACTAACAAAGTAAGAACATAAAGGTGCAAGAGCTCTCGCTGTCCGTGTCTCAAATGTCTCCAATCGGTGTTTGCATGCAAGAAGTGGGAGATGGGTTTAGAGCATAAAAAATGCTAGATAGTTAATTGAGAACTCAATCTACTAAAACTTCACACTTGGTCTCCTTTGGAATCTTATTGTGACTCATCCCCATACCACTAGTCAGGCACAAGTCAAACTGATCCTCTCCCTTTTGACTTTGAGCACTCATGTAATGAATGAGTGCGAGCAAGATATGTTGTCACTTTGGGCTGTGAGGGTGTTCGAGCCACCCTGTTGATGACGTCTTTAGTTCATGGGTTGATTGTTGACAACTCAATATTTGCTCGAGTGGTTGTTCGAACGTCGTTTACTGCGAGAGTGGTACCTCGGGTCCTTCTCGATTCCATCATTGATGCAGAAATCTTGAATTTTCTTGGTGAGGTTATGCGTCTTGTCGACGAGATCATACTGGTCTGTTGTGCGGCGGGTGGTATGGCTGGTTCCAGGAGTCACCGCCTTGTCGGGTGTTTGGTCGAGAGAGATTTTGATGCTGAACTCCGGCGCCACTACTGGTGTTGTCCTTGATTTTGCGGTTGCAGACTGAGCCTGCCTTGCGGATCGACGAGTGGTTCGCCGCTTGATGTAGTTTTGGAAACCGCCGAAGGGTTGGATCGGCTTCACGTCCCGACCGGGTGTGTTCGATCGTGGGACGGAAAGAATGCGGTGAGGTTGAGGGTTCCAAGTAGATCGGTTCTTGCTTGTATCGCTGCTGAAGTCGTCGGTTATTGCTTGCTGGTGACGGAACCGTCAAGATCGTGAATCCAACCTGCGTCTTCCCCACGGCCGACGCTAATTGAAGAGGATTAGCCTCGGCAAAGCCCATGGTTAGGAACCCTGGGTTTGATCGCAAGAGAAGGAGTGCAAGGTTGGCGATCTCATCGGCTAACAGGAGACATGGATTTACCTAGGTTCAGGGCCCTCGATTGGTAAAACCCCTACTTCCTGCTCGATGTATTATATTGTGGAGGCAATCACAACGGTAGTTCCGGCGAGATAGCTCTGGCCGAAAGTATTGCGAGGACATTGAGTGCCCTAGACGTCCCCCTCCTAGCCTTTACATATTAGGCTAGGTCTCGAGGAGTTCGTCTAGGTTTACATAGGGAGTTGCCTAATCTAGCTAGTCTTGGCGGCCATGCTTTGGACTCCATGTCGTTCAGGACTCCATGTCGGTGCAACCATCAATGCTTCGGGTGGGCTGATCTTGGGCCAGCTGAATCTTCCAGTGGACCGTCGGTCTTGACACGCACCAGGTACCCTCACGTATAGGTGTCGTGGGGAGATCCCCTCGTCACATCCTCTCATGGATTATACCATGTTCCTCACAGAATAGATTAAACTCATTAGAAAAATAATCTCCACCATGATCCGACCTCAACCTCTTGATCTTTCGATCAAGTTGATTCTCTGCTTCGGCCTTATAGATCTTAAAGTAGTGTAAAGCCTCATCTTTTGTTTTTAACAGATATGTCATGCAAAATCTAGTAGCATCATCAATCGGAGTCATGAAGTATCTTTTTCCGCCCTTTGTAACCACGCCATTCATTTCGCAAAGATCCGAATGTATGAGTTCCAGTGGTGCCAAGTTCCTCGCCTCGACAGTCGTATGAGACTTGCGAGGTTGGTTTGCTTGCACACATACTTGGCACTTAGAACCTTTGACAGTTGTGAATTTCGGGATTAAACTCAAAATTTCTAAGCATGTCATGCAACCGAAGTTAATATGACAAAGACGTGAATGCCAAACATTTGACTCGGTTTCACTTCAAACATGATTCATAATTTAGTGCAAAAATCTGACAATGATAGGCGGAACAAGCCTCCTCACTCATAGACCTTTCCAACAAAACTTCCGCATTTAGAAACTACAAATTTATTGGACTCAAACACCAATTTATAACCGTCTCGACACAAACGAGAACCGCTCACAAGATTCTTATTTATTTCGGGGACATGCTGCAAGTTCTTCAGCTGCATGATCTTTCTCGAAGTAAACTTCAGATTGACCATACCAACACCATTAACAGAAGCATGAGTCTCGTTTCCCATCAGCATGGGTGTAGTTCTTGCGACATGGTAAGATGAAAACATGTTTATGTCAGAACACACATGTACAGTGGCGCCAGTGTCAACCCACCAATCAGGAGATTGACATATTGAAAGAATGGTAGGAAAGTTACCATACCCATCATCTTTCATCTCAATGTCGCCACCAGTGACGACGTTGGCGTTCTTATCGTTGTTCTCGTTCTGACGCATGTCCCAACGACCCTCGCAGGATGAAACCCAATGAGCGTCTGACGGGGATCAACCTCGGCAAATCCCATGGTCAGGGACCCTGGGTTAGTCATGAGAGGCACAGGTTGGACGATAGCTCGTCGGCAAACAGGAGGACACGTTCCTGCTCGATATTATTGATGAGGGAGATGCGATTACAGTGGATGCCAAGGCTGGAGCGCTCAAGGCTAGGGTTACAGATCATATTGGATGCCTTTTGGCGTCGGCCCTCCTAGCCCTTATATACTGGGCTAGGTCTCGGGGAGTTCATCTACGTTTACAGGTAAGCTTTCCTAAGCCTAGCTTGCTCCATACGACAGGTCTTCGCACCTTCCTTGTGAGTCGCAGACTCCTGTGTCGGTGCCAACTAGCGGGACAAGGCGGGTCCAGGCGGGTCTTCATGGGCCTTCTATCTTCAGGGACACCGGGTAGGCTTATCTGTAGGAGTCGTGGGGTCACCCCCTCGTCAGTAGCCCCCGAGTGCCTGGGGGACTCAAAGAGTCGCGCAGGGACTCGAGTACGTCCATTTGTCGGTCGTTTGTATGCGCGGTACAACCGCGGTTCGCTGTCAGTCTGGTGGCCATGACAAAACCTTTTTCGAGGGATGCTAGGCTGAAAGGGCCCAAGGACTCGACTGGTCGAGCCTTGGTGAATTGCGCTAGTGGCAAATACCGCAGTAGCCCAATCAAACCCACGTCCCTCGACGTGAGCTTGGAACACTGGTGTCAAGCAAAAGTCCTGCCGCTTCAGGTCTTACGGTGTTCATTTGCCGCCAGTAATGTGCATAGCCTAAGGCGCGTCCGCCCGGCTTTTTCTATCATGCGCAGCGCATGGCAAAGGTTGGGAGTGAAATCGCTCTTCGGCAAGTCCCAGCCCGGCCGAACTTCGCAGCGGGGTCTTACCTACACGCTAATCTTGCGTGGCATCTGGGCACAGTGTGTCGTGTTCCAGGAATGTGTGTTTTTGAGGCCCGGAGCCTAATAGTATTGCACCCGCTTGGAACAAAACATCAAGCAAGCTGTTCACTCATTCACCCGCGGAGCTTGTTTCGAGTGCTCATACGGGGGGTTCTTCACGAGTAGTCACTCAAATGTCGTTTCGGCTCTTGAGGTGAGGGAGCACCTGAGACTCTAACGCCGTAAGATCTTGGCGAGTGAATGTTTGTCTTGCGTCGGGTTGAGGGAGCACCCGAGACTCTTATGAGTGTGAGTGATCACTCGAGCACATTGCTGACCTTTGGGTGAGGGAGCACCTAGGACTCTCAAGATGTGCTCTCCCGATGGGAGTAAGATGTTTTTCTTCATTGGGAAAAAGATCTGAAAGATAGAATCTCTGAACCTTGATGGCGTACTCAGTACGTCTTGCTGTGATATGACGTTGGCGTGGTCTTCTGGAGTTTTTGACCACTTTAGCCTGCCGAAGGAAATGACTTGGCGCTTTCCCGCCGAAATTTTCTCGTCGCGCGATCATGGGAGTTCATCTACGTTTACAAGTAAGCTTTCCTAACCCTAGCTTGCTCCGTACGGCAGGTCTCCGCACCTTCCTTGTGAGTCGTGGACTCCTACGTCGGTGCCAGCTAGCGGGCCGAGGCTGTATCTTCATGGGCCTTCTGTCTTCATAGACACCAGGTAGGCTTATCCGTAGGAGTCGTGGGGTCACCCGCTCGTCAGTATCCCCCGAGTGCCTGGGGGAGTCGAAGAGTCGCGCAGGGACTCGAGTACATTCATTTGTCGGTTATTGGCATGCGCGGTTCATCCGCGGGCCGCTGGCAGTCTGGTGGCCATGAAAAAACCTGTTTCGCGGGATGCTAAGATGAAAGGGACCAAGGAGTCGACGGGTCGAGCCTTGGTGAATTGCACTAGGGAAAATACCTACAGTAGCCCAATCAAACCCACGTCCCTCGACGTGAGCTTGGAACACTGGTGTCGAGCAAAAGTCCGGCCGCTTCAGGTCTTAAGGTGTTCATTTTCCGCCAGTAATGTGCATAGCCTAAGGCGCGTCCGCCCTGCTTTTCTATCATGCACAGCGCATGGCAAAGGTTGGGAGTGAAATCGCTCTTCGGCAAGTCCCAGCCCGGCCGAACTTCGCAGCGGGGTCTTACCTACACGCTAATCTTGCGTGGCATCTGGGCACAGTGTGTCGTGTTCCAGGAATGTGTGTTTTTGAGGCCCGGAGCCTAATAGTATTGCACCCGCTTGGAACAAAACATCAAGCGAGCTGTTCACTCATTCACCCGCGGAGCTTGTTTCGAGTGCTCATACGGGGGGTTCTTCACGAGTAGTCACTCAAATGCCGTTTCGGCTCTTGAGGTGAGGGAGCACCTGAGACTCTAACGCCGTAAGATCTTGGCGAGTGAATGTTTGTCTTGCGTCGGGTTGAGGGAGCACCCGAGACTCTTATGAGTGTGAGTGATCACTCGAGCACATTGCTGACCTTTGGGTGAGGGAGCACCTAGGACTCTCAAGATGTGCTCTCCCGATGGGAGTAAGATGTTTTTCTTCATTGGGAAAAAGATCTGAAAGATAGAATCTCTGAACCTTGATGGCGTACTCAGTACGTCTTGCTGTGATATGACGTTGGCGTGGTCTTCTGGAGTTTTTGACCACTGTAGCCTGCCGAAGGAAATGACTTGGCGCTTTCCCGCCGAAATTTTCTCGTCGCGCGATCATGGGAGTTCATCTACGTTTACAAGTAAGCTTTCCTAACCCTAGCTTGCTCCGTACGGCAGGTCTCCGCACCTTCCTTGTGAGTCGTGGACTCCTACGTCGGTGCCAGCTAGCGGGCCGAGGCTGTATCTTCATGGGCCTTCTGTCTTCATAGACACCAGGTAGGCTTATCCGTAGGAGTCGTGGGGTCACCCGCTCGTCAGTATCCCCCGAGTGCCTGGGGGAGTCGAAGAGTCGCGCAGGGACTCGAGTACATTCATTTGTCGGTTATTGGCATGCGCGGTTCATCCGCGGACCGCTGGCAGTCTGGTGGCCATGAAAAAACCTGTTTCGCGGGATGCTAAGATGAAAGGGACCAAGGAGTCGACGGGTCGAGCCTTGGTGAATTGCACTAGGGAAAATACCTACAGTAGCCCAATCAAACCCACGTCCCTCGACGTGAGCTTGGAACACTGGTGTCGAGCAAAAGTCCGGCCGCTTCAGGTCTTAAGGTGTTCATTTTCCGCCAGTAATGTGCATAGCCTAAGGCGCGTCCGCCCGGCTTTTCTATCATGCACAGCGCATGGGAAAGGTTGGGAGTGAAATCACTCTTCGGCAAGTCCCAGCCCGGCCGTACTTCGCAGTGGTGTCTTACCTACATGCTAATCTTGCGTGGCATCTGGGCACAGTGTATCGTGATCCAGGAATGTGTGTTTTTGAGGCGCGGAGCCTTATAGCATTGCACCCGCTTGGAACAAAACATCAAGCGAGCTGTTCACTCATTCACCCGCGGAGCTTGTTTCGAGTGCTCATACGGGGGGTTCTTCACGAGTAGTCACTCAAATGCCGTTTCGGCTCTTGAGGTGAGGGAGCACCTGAGACTCTTAGCGCCGTATGGTCTTGGTGAATGCATGTTTGTCTTTGCGTCGGGTTGAGGGAGCACCCGAGACTCTTCGTGAGTGCGAGTGGTCACTCGAGAACTTTGCTGACCTTTAGGTGAGGGAGCACCCGGGACTCTTATGATGTACTCTCCCGATGGGAGTAAGATGTTTTTTCTCCATCGGGAAGAGATCTGAAAGATAGAATCTCAGGGCCTTGATGGCGTACTCAGTACGGCTTGCTGTGATATGACGTTGGCGTGGTCTTCTGCAATTTTTTGACCGCTGCGGTCTGTCGTGGGAAATGACTTGGCTCTGTCCCACCAAAATTTTCGCGTCGCGCGATCATGGTCCTCTTTTTGCGTGCGTAGTGGGCGGTGTTGTTATTGTGCCGGTTGGATTTTCCATACTTTTCGCCTTTGTATGGGGTCGTGCCACGTTTTACGGGGAAAAAAGGTTGCACGGTGGCCCTTCTTGCTAGGCTCTTTGAGTTAAATACCATGTGGCTGGGTAAATTGTATGTTTTACCCAGCCATTGCCTTCCTCCTCTTTCTCTGCTTCCTTCGCGTTCCTGAGCCTTCATCTTTTCTCTTCTGCGTGCTGCTGTGAGATCTATGTCCAAGCGCCCCCGTGCTTCTATCGAGTCGGCCAAGATGTCCGGCAAGTGGGAGCGGTCCACGTTCGGGGCTGGAGATCTGGATGCGCTGGTTGCTGATGGCATGGTGGTGGCGGGCGATGTCCGTCTTCCTGGTGATGAGTCGATTCCAGCGCCGGCAGGGGACGAGCGGGTATGCTTCCAGGCTTTCTTCCATCGTGGGTTTTCTCTTCCGCTGCATCCTTTCGTTCGGGGCTTGTTGTATTCCTATCGGCTCCAGTTGCATGACCTGACTCCCAATGGGATTTTGCACATTGGGTGTTTCATCACTCTTTGCGAGGCCTTCCTGGGGATTTACCCCCATTGGGGACTTTGAAGGCGCCTTTTTAATGTAAAAAGGACGAACTCAGAGTACGACGTGGGTCGAGTGGGTATCTCCATTGGGGATAAACATTCATATTTTGACTTGGAGAAGATCGATTCCGTTAGTGGCTGGCGAAGAGGCTGGTTTTATTTGAAGGATCGCTTCGTTGTTTGTCAGCAATTTGGTCTTGCTTCTTTCAATCCGGGCGCGCGGGTGGTCAGACAGCCTTCGTGGTCTCATTCTTTGACCGAGGTGGAGTCATCCGAGCTGACTCCGTTTTTTGAGAGGATTTCTGTGTTGAACAATAACTTGACTGGTGGTCAGCTTATCTCTGTTTTTGTGGGGAGGCGAGTTCAACCATTGCAGCATCGAGCTCGCCCTATGTGGCAGTACGAGGGACTCGGTGACTCGACGAGATGCTCGCCTGAAGAGCAAGAACATGATGCCTTGCTAGCTCGTATCCAGCATGTGACCAAGTGCTCGAGTATTTCTGAGATGCGCCTTGTCCTTCCATATGCTTTTGATCATTCTCCGCCACCGGTTGGTGCCCGTCTTCATTCGTTTGTTTGGACGAGTACCTAGTTTTATTTTGTTGTTGACATTGCTTGCCTTGCAGGGACATGCTCCGGTGCCGTGTAATCCTCCGCAGCCGGAAGACGCCGATATTCGTGAAGAGCCTGATGCTTCCGAAGCTGATAATGTTGCGTCGGCTGTTGATGCTGAGATTGTGCTAGTGGAGACTGGAGATAGTGAGGACTCGAGTCCCTTTCTTGTGAAGCGGTCGCACCCCTTGGATGCTGAAGAGCATGCTGCGTTAGGTGATGATGTCCCACCTGCTGCTCCTTTTGCTGGGCCTTCCCCTTCGGCTGCTGCTCCGGCCCCTCCTCCCAAGAGGGTCAGGCTTGGGAGGCTGGGGCGTCCTCGTGCTACGTGTGTCGGGTAAGAGTCTGCTGGATTTGTGCCCGTTCCTTTTTTCCTTGTTCTTGCGTTTGACAATGCTTATTTTGTAGTGCTGCGCCTGCTCCGGCTGCTTCGTGCACCAGCGCAGCTGCTACTGATCTGAAGTCGACGAGTTCTGGGGTGGCAGCCAAACATCTCGAGGACCTCTCGGTTGCTGCTGGTCAATCTGGGCCGACAGCGACTCCTGCCGTTTCGGCTGCGGGTGTAGTTCCTGGTGTGCCTTCTTCTGAGGCGCCTGGTGTTGTTGCTCCTGAGCCCAAGCCGATTGAACTTGGGTATCCGTACTTTGGCCGTCTTGATCTGGCGATTGAAGACAAGGCCCGTGTTTTCGACCATGTCTCTAAGCTGGTAAGATGATTCGTGTCTGTGTTACTTTATCATCGGGGGCACGGCAGTGCTCCCGATGGGAGTAGCCCCCGAGGCTAGAAGTAACTGTTTGCAGTTGCTTGTAGTCTTGTCTTTCCCTGACACCTGATTGCCTGGTATTTGTAGCCTGTTTTCCAACACTGTGAGCGTTTGATGATTGATGCTGAGCGTTGGCAACGGGCCCATGATTCTGCCCAGGATGCCTTGTCTACTATGGATGGTGAGTTTTTTGTTTTTGCGCTGCTGAGCTTTGGGTGCTTCGTCTTCTATTCTGAGTGTTGTCTTGCCTTGTAGATCGTCGCCGGGTAGCCAAGAAGCAAGCCGAGAAGGCGGAAAAGGCGGTTTCCGTTCTCAAGGCTGCCTTGGCTTCCAAGGAGGCGGAGTTTCACCGTCAGCATGAGGAGCTGGTTCGCCTTCGCCAGGCTGAGGACGCGCGTGCGCGGGTGGAAGCAGTCGAGGGCAAACGTCTTCGCTCTTTGGCGGACTCGCTTGTGTGTAAGTTTTGGTATTAAACCATTGGTCTTGTTGTTCCTACTGTCTTCCCCTGGTGACGTTTCTTTGCTTGGTGCAGCTGCTGTAGGTGCGAAGCCGGTGGAGACTGCTGCGTCAGGGTCTGGAACTCTCCAAGGTGTTGTGGATGCTGTTGCAGAGGCTGTTTTGGTAGTCGGGGACGTCTGCGCCCGGGCTTCCAATCTTGTGGGGCTTGCGCACGAACATCTTATGCCGGAGGGTTCAAAGGTTCCTGATGGCCTGGGCGCTCGGGTGGCTGCATTCGGTCCTGATGGGAGACGTATGGTGGAGCTGGTTGCAGAGAGCGTGGTGAGTGGTTCTTCCATGGCCCTTGTCGTCCTTATAGGGCATGGGGTTTCCTTTGATGATTCCTTGGTTGAGACCATCCCGGACTATTCGGATGAGCAGGACGACCGAGCCGATAAGCTGGCTCGTCGCCTGCAACAGGTTGTGGATGCTCAGGGTCCCTCTGTCGTAGGTGAGGGGGAGGCATAGTAGTGTTGCGTCGCTTTGAAACTTTCTCTGTAATTCGTGACTCCATTGTGATGGTTGATCTTTTTGCTACCTTTATCTGAGTGACTGCTTGGCTGTTCCTCTTGCTTTTTTTGATTTCTTTGTTTTGTTCATCTTGCGGTAGGCCACTCAGGGCGTTCTTCGTCCATGGAGTTCGCTGAAGGATGACGCTCGCGAGGGTGCGCACGAGTCCGTTTGCTTGCGGCTGAAGGACGCTGAGCGTGAGATTGTTCGACTGAAGGGATCCGTAGCCGTTCAGCGTACTCGTCGCGAGCGTTCCGAGGCCGTGGTTGAGAGCCTTGCTTCGTGGGTGGTGAAGTTGTCCGACCTCCTGCGGGGTGAGTCTTGCCTCTGCTTGGTTGCTTGATTCCGCTTAATGGGTTTTGCCATCTCTGTCTTGATCGTAGTTCTTGACTTTCGAAGTGCTGGCAGGGCGAACTCGGGATGAAGAGAGGGTCGTTCAGTCAGATATGTCGCGGCTTGATCATCCGAGTGTGCAGGCGAGCAATCCCTTTTGGGCAGATGGGGCTCGTGCTCGAGCGTTTTCTTCGCTTCGTCTCCGAGTTGAGCGGGTACCGGATGCTCTCAAATACTGCCAGCGGGTATTGGGTGGTATCCATGCTGAGTTCTATCCATTGGAGGTGGTTCCTTCGTCCCTTGAGAGGCTCTGTCGCATATTTTCTCAGCCTGCCGAGTTATGTCGAGTGATGGATCATCAGATTCGTGCTGGAGCCCGAGCTGCTTTGGGCTTGGTCCATAGTCATTGGCCAGGGGTGGATTTTGCTCAGGTGGTGGCGGGTCCTCCAGGCGGTAGGGGTCATCCGATGAACGAGCACTATATGGCTGTAGATGAACCTGCGCGCCAGGTTGTGAGGCGAGTTTGTGAAGAGAACGACCGCCATCTGGGTGCACTTATTAAGGAGAAGTTGGAGCCTAAAGATTAGATGCTTCCCTTCGTTGTGTATGCTTCTTCTTGGTGGTGTATATTCCATTCTGTCTTGCGTCGCGGGGGGTCGTCTGTGTTTGTAATTGCGGGGGATGTTTGCCGCGGCTTGCCCTTGAGTGTAAAGTTGTTTATGTGTCGCGGTTGCGAAGGACGCCTCGGGGGGTGGCAGTTTCGGCGAACCCCCAAGTGCCAAGTTTTGATGTGCCGCGGTTGTGGAGGACGACTCGGGGTGGCTGCTTCGGCGAGCGCCTGAGTGCCAAGTTTTGATGTGCCACGGTTGCGGAGGACGACTCGGGGGGTGGCTGCTTCGGCGAGCCCCCGAGTGCCAAGTTTAATGTGCCGCAGTTGCGGAGGACGGCACGGGGGCTGGCTGCTTCGGCGAGCCCCCGGGTGCCAAGTTTAATGTGCCGCGGTTGCGGAGGACGTCTCCGGGGGTGGCTGCTTCGGCGAGCCCCCGAGTGCCAAGTTTAATGTGCCGCGGTTGCGGAGGCGACTCAGAGGGTGGCTACTTCGGCGAGCCCCCGAGTGCCAAGTTTTGATGTGTCGCGGTTGCGGAGGACGTCTCGGGGGGTGGCTGCTTCGGCGAGCCCCCGAGTGCCATGTTTAATGTGCCGCGGTTGCGGAGGCGACTCGGGGGGTGGCTGCTTCGGCGAGCCCCCGAGTGCCAAGTTTTGATGTGCCGCCGTTGCAGAGGACGTCTCGGGGGGTGGCTGCTTCAGTGAGCCCCCGAGTGCCAAGTTTTAATGTGCCGCAGTTGCAGAGGACGACTCGGGGGGTGGCTTCTTCGGCGAGCCCCCGAGTGTCAAGTTTTAATGTGCCGCGGTTGCGGAGGACGTCTCGGGGGGTGGCTGCTTCGGCGAGCCCCCGAGTGCCAAGTTTTAATGTGCCGCAGTTGCGGAGGACGACTCGGGGGGTGGCTGCTTCGGCGAGCCCCCGAGTGCCAAGTTTAATGTGCCGCGGTTGTGGAGGACGTCTCGGGGGGTGGCTGCTTCGGCGAGCCCCCGAGTCCCAGGTTTAATGTGCCGCGGTTGCGGAGGACGACTCGGGGGGTGGCTGCATCGGCGAGCCCCCGAGTGCCAACCGATTTTGGGGAAAATATTTATGTAATACTTTTCCTTCTTTCTCTTACAGAGAGTAGGGGGTTCTGTTGAAGACAGATCCCTTTTTCTTAGAACATTGATGTGGTGGCCTTAAAGGCCTGGTAATTTTATCTCCGAGTGCCTGGATTCTTCGGGCGATTTTCCTTTCCTTCTACAGGAACGCTTTTTCTGCGAGTCTCGTGGTCCTGCTGTCTTGGAGGGCTATGAAGGCTTCTGCTATCTTGTGGAATTCTTTGTCGCAGCGGTCGGATCTGACGAAACTGCCGCTAATTGTAATGACCCCGTGCGGGCCAGGCATCTTCAGTTTGAGGTAGGCGTAATGGGGTACGTCCATGAAGCGAGCGAAATCTGGTCGCCCGAGGATTGCGTGGTATTGCGACTTCCAGTCGACCGCTTCAAAGTCAAGCATTTCCTTGCGGAAGTTTGCCGCGTTCCCAAAGACTACCTCCAGGCTTATCCTTCCGAGGGGGTAGACTGCTTTTCCTGGTACGATCCTGTTGAAGGTTGTGCCTGAGGACTTGAGTGCGTTGTTTTGGATGAGCATGTCGTCGAGTGTTCGGGTGAAGATGATGTTGATCCCGCTGCCACCGTCCATGAATACCCGCGACATGTCGTAATTTTCGATTCTGGCCTCGAGTACTAGCGCGGCGTGCCCTGGTTGTGGAACGACTGGCGGGTGGTCGTCCCGGGAGAAGGAGATTTCTGTCTCCGACCCGCGCATTTACTCTGGGACAGCCGGGTGTGCGGAGGTTGCCAGGAAGACTTGTCTGGTGACTTGTTTCTGCTGCCTGTTGGAAGGTCTGCCTTCTTGTATCATGTAGATCCTCCCGTGGGCTTCTGGGTACTGGTTTTCTTCTTCTGGTGTCCTTTGCCGTTCCTGGATGGCGGCCACCTGTCTTGTTGGCAGAGGGGGGGCTGGTGGTGCATCGTGGGGCGACTGGCCCAACTGCTAGGCTTGCGAGTGGTCGTGCTGTTGCGGCCGCGAAGCGGCTTTTCTCCTCGGCCAGCTCGTTGAAGCTTCTGCAATTCCTGAGGGTGTGGGATGATCTGAGCTCTCCTCGCTCGTTTCTGAATTCGTGTATAGAGCACGGTCCGTCGAGTTGTTCTTTGGCGGAGCGGAATGCGCGAGTGCCGTCGCGTGGCTGCCTTGTCCTCCATTCTCATCTCTGAGCCTGTAGCTCATCTTCTGGGTTGTCTCATCGCTGTGGTCTGTTGTCCTCACGGTGCTTGCCGTTCCGGTCGTCCGAGAAACCGGCGGCGACCATGTCAGGTCCTCTATCGTTGTAAAAGTTCCGTCTGGGTCGCTTCCTTCTTCTGTCGTCTCCTCTATCTCCGTTGTAGTCGTAGTCGTACTCTGATCGTGCAGTGTGGGTTTCTGTTTCATTACGAACGGAATCTTCTCCGTCCGCCCAGTTGTTGGCTAGCTCTAACAACCGTGCGAGTGTTCGGACTTTCATTTTTCCGAGTTGCTCCTTGAAATCAACGCGCTGAAGACCTCGCCTGAATGGGTCGATCGCACTTTCGTCCGAGATGTCTTCCGCTAAATTCTTGAGTATCGTCCATCGCTGGATGTATGCTCGCAGGGCCTCCCTCGTTCCTTGTTTGCATGCCCGCAACTCCTCGAGTGAGGTTGGTCGCTTGTATGTGGATTTGAAGTTTTCTATGAAGGCTCCTCGGAACTGGCTCCAGGAGCTGATGGATCCGCGCCGAAGATTTTTCAGCCAATGGCGAGCGGAGCTCTCGAGCATGAGTTGCACGTAGTGCATTGCCATGACGTTGGTTCCTCTTTGAAACTTGACTGCTGTTAGGTAGTCGTCGAGCCATGCCTCCGGCTCCTCGAGTCCGTTGTACTTTAGTGTAGTGGAGTTCAGTTTGAACCCGTTTGGCATACGCGTCTCACGTATGGCACGTGTGAAGCAGAGTGCTCCACATGGCTCGATTTCCTCGTCGGAAGCCTCTTCATCCGAGTACTCCTCGCGTGCTTCTCGTCTTCGCCTGCTGCGGTTGACTCTGTTCTGTGTGATGTCATCTCGCGCATCTCGCCGAGTGTTGCGACGCCTGTTGTTGTCGTCGCTGTCGTGTTTCTTGTACTTGTCGGGGCGCCTGCGCCTGTCGTCATTACTGTCGCCGTCGTCGTCGTCTGGTGAACAGGGGTCCCTGTCCGGTGTCCGCTCGCGAGTCTGCCGTTTTGCGCTGGATTTCTTAGGTACCGAGGCATCGATAGCGTCCTTCATTATCTGCAAAGCTATGGAAGTGTAGCGATCCGTCTTGCCCTTTCTACTTTTCTGGGCACAAGACAGGTAGTCCTGGGCGCTTATGAGTGCTTCTGCCGGAGTGAGGGGATCTTCTTCGTCGTCGTCCTCCTCTGATCTGAAGTCATCTTCCAGTGTCCGCACTACTCTCGCCCTTTCTGTCTTCCGCAGGTTGTTGAGTTTTGATCTGTTGCGGGTGGGGGAGTCGTGGCCTGGCGAGTCACTTCTGGGAGATTGTCTGCGACTACTTTTCCTTTCGGGTTCCGCTTTTTCTTGCTTCTCCATGGCTAGGCGCCACTGTCTCGTCTGCTGGGTTAACTCACCCGCTAACTTGTTGTATGCCCTTAGCTCATCTCTTGAGGCATCTGATGGTAGTAACCTGCCGCGGGCGACTGCTTCCTTTACCATTGCCATTGATTCCTTGGACAAGTATATTTTTCTTTGGGTGGTTCGCCCGCCGCTGCAACCGGGGTTTGCTGCCTGCTGCGTGATGGCTGGCTGCCTTGGCCAGGTGCTTGCTGTTTGCTGCTTAGCGGCTGACTGCTTTTTTTATTGCTGGGTCCTTGTTCCATCAGGAATTTCTTTGGTATGGTCCCCGGTTCTCCTAGCTGTACGACCATCTTATTGGTGTTGCCGGGACCTGCTGCCCTGTTGGTGGTTGGGGTGTCTTGACGAGTGCCCGGGTCGTCGATTCGCCCGTTGTTACCTGACGCTGATGCGCCAACTTCTGCCATGAACACCTGCGATGGTGTCCTTGCCGTTTCCTTGCTGATACGTGCGATCATGCTTCTCCATGCTGAGGCTTCACTCGAGCGGTCGTGAGTGGCGTGGAACCGTGAGTTGGGTGGGTAGCTACAAACGCCAGATAGGTTGGCCGTGCGGGCGGCGTCTGCTACGGTCATTGCTGCAGGTGTTGCCATGGGCGCACGGGTGCCGTCGATGAGGCGAAGGGTACCCCAATGGTTGATGTAGATCTGATACGCTCCGAAGATCAGATTGACGCCGGAGTGTAGATTGGTGAAGACTGGCTTGAGGGCCGGGAGGTGGGCCGTGAATCCGAGGGACTCGAACAGGTTGGATCTTGCTGGAGCCGTCGAGTCGATGAGTGCTGATGATGATGACGCCGCCGAGATCGTGTTCCCAACCTGCGCGGTTCCCACAGACGGCGCCAATCGACGGGGATCAACCCCGGCAAATCCCATGGTCAGGGACCCTGGGTTTGTCATGAGATGCACAGGTTGGACGATAGCTCATCGGCAAACAGGAAGGCTCGCTCCTGCTCGATATTATTGATGGGGAGATGTGATTACAGTGGAGGCCAAGGCTGGAGCACACAAGGCTAGGGTTACAGGTGATATGCGATGTCTTTGGCGTCGCCCCTCCTAGCCCTTATATACCGGGCTAGGTCTCGGGGAGTTCATCTACGTTTACATGTAAGCTTTCCTAACTCTAGCTTGCTCTGTACGGCAGGTCTCTGCACCTTCCTTGTGAGTCGTGGACTCCTACGTCGGTGCCAGCTAGCGGGCCGAGGCTGTATCTTCATGGGCCTTCTGTCTTCATGGACACCAGGTAGGCTTATCCGTAGGAGTCGTGGGGTCACCCCCTCGTCATCCGCCCTAGCTCATCACCATGGGGTTGCTCCGTTCTATTCGTAAAGAAGAAAGATGGAACGGAAAGGATGTGCGTAGACTATCGCCCGCTAAATCTAGCGACGATAAAGAACAAGTACCCACTGCCCAGGATCAATGATCTTTATGATCAACTTGCTGGATCCTCTGTCTTTTCCAAGATGGATTTGAGATTAGGTTATCATCAAATCAAAATCCGAAACGAGACAATTCCCAAGACGGCTTTCACTACTCGATATGGTCTTTATCAGTACACCGTCATGTCCTTCGGTTTAACCAATGCCCCCGCCACATTCTCGCGCTTAATGAATTCGATCTTCATGGAGTACCTAGATAAATTTGTTGTGGTTTATCTTGATGACATTCTCATCTACTCGAAGAACGAAGAAGAGCACGCAGAACATCTTAGGTTGGTATTGATGAAACTTCGAGAGCATCACCTTTATGCCAAGTTCTCCAAGTGTGAATTTTGGCTACCAGAAGTGACCTACTTAGGCCACGTGATTTCTGCGAAAGGTGTTGCAGTCAATCCCGAGAGAGTTCAGGCCGTCCTTGACTAGACTCCACCTGAATCGGTTAAGCAAGTCAGGACTTTTCTCGGCCTAGCAAGCTATTGCCGCCGCTTCGTTGAGAACTTCTCCAAAGTTGCAAAGCCTCTTACTGAACTCCTCAAGAAAGATAAGAAATTTCAATGGACCCCCAAGTGCGAGGAAAGCTTTCAAGAGCTAAAAAGAAGATTGACTTATGCACCCGTACTTGCACCTCCAGACACCAAAAGGGATTTCGAGATCTATTGTGACGCTTCATGGCAAGGGTTAGGATGCATACTTATGCAAGATAGACATGTGGTAGCTTATGCTTCACGCCAGTTGCGTCCACATGAAGAGAACTATCCTACCTATGATCTTGAACTCGCTACCGTAGTTCATGCCCTGAAGACTTGGCGACATTACCTCCTTGGTAATCGTTGTGACATATATTTCGACCACCAAAGCCTCAAATACATATTCACCCAGCAAGATCTTAATCTCAGGCAAAGACGCTGGATAGAGTTAATAAAAGATTATGACTTAGGAATTTCTTACACCCCAGGCAAAGCCAATGTCATGGCTGATGCACTAAGTCGTAAGTCGTATTGTAACAACCTCATGTTACAACAGTATCAACCACTTCTGCATGAGGAATTTCGCAAGCTCAATCTTGAGATAGTTCCTCATGGATTTCTTTCTACCTTGGTGGCGAAACCAACCCTTGAGGATCAAATCATAGCCGCCCAGAAACAAGATAGTAGTATTCAAGAGATCAAGCAGAACATTGTTAGCGGAGTTGCTAAATGTTTCTCTGCAAATGATCAAGGAACGATATTCTTTGAAAATTGTTTAGTAGTTCCTAAAAATGAAGACCTAAGGCAGCTGATCCTTAAGGAAGCTCATGAGACTCCCCTCTCCATTCATCCCGGTAGCACAAAAATGTACCGAGAAATACGCCAGAGATTTTGGTGGACCCGGATGAAGAGAGACATTGCACAATTTGTTGCCGAATGTGATGTTTGTCGTCGCATTAAGGCAGAACACCAAAGACCTGCTGGTACTCTTCAACCATTGTCTATTCCCGAGTGGAAATGGGATCAGGTTGGTATGGACTTCATCACCGGCTTTCCAAAAACCCAGAAAGGAAATGATGCCATCTTCGTTGTCATTGATCGACTTTCCAAAGTTTCTCACTTCCTTCCAGTTCGCGAGTCTATAACTGCTAGTCAGTTGGCGGACTTGTATGTCTCTAGAATTGTGTCTCTTCATGGTGTTCCTTTGGAAATCAATTCTGATCGTGGTAGCCTTTTCACCTCTAGATTCTGGGAAAGTTTTCAAAATTCTATGGGAACTCATCTCTCTTTTAGTACAGCTTTTCATCCTCAATCTAGCGGTCAAGTTGAAAGGGTTAATCAAATCTTGGAAGACATGCTCAGAGCTTGTGTTATCTCATTCGGAAAGAATTGGGAGAAATCTCTTCCATTCGCCGAATTTGCTTATAATAATAGATATCAATCTAGTCTGAACATGGCTCCCTTTGAATTCCTCTATGGCCGACGATGTCAAACACCCCTAAACTGGTCAGAAACCGGTGAAAGACAACTCTTTGGGCCGGATATGATCAAGGAAGCAGAAGAGCAGGTTCGCATTGTTCGTGGTCAATTGAAAGCCGCTCAGTCTCATCAGAAAAGCTACTATGATCGTCATCATAGGCAAGAAAGCTACAATCTGGATGAGAAGGCTTACCTTCGGGTTACTCCTCTGAAGGGAACCCACAGATTCGGTATCAAAGGCAAGTTAGCCCCACGTTACATCGGACCTTTCTGCATTCTTGCCAAACGTGGCCAAGTTGCCTACCAACTTGAACTACCTCCGCACCTTTCCCGAGTACACAATGTATTCCATGTGTCACAACTCAGGCGTTGCTTCAAGGACCCCATCCGCGAAGTCGACCATGAAGCGCTTGATCTCCAAGATGACCTTTCTTATCGAGAGAACCCCGTTCGTATTCTTGATTCCGCAGAGCGTGTCACTCGTCGTCAGAAGATCAAGTTCCTCAAAGTGCAATGGTCACATCACTCCGAGAAAGAAGCAACCTGGGAAAGAGAAGACCGCCTCCGTGCCGAGTACCCCACCTTCCTCCCGACGACTTCTGAATCTCAGGACGAGATTCTTTTGAGTGGGGGCGAGTTGTCACAACCCCAAGTTAGGTAAGTGCTAGGGTTTGATTGTGCCCTTTGCATCATGCAAAAATTCAAAAGAAATCCAAATAGGGAAAAGAAAAAGCCTTGAGAAATTAATTCAAATGGCTAGATAAAAATCTTTTTCCAAAAATCATTTGAATATTTGGAAAATTCCTATAAATGATGGTGATCATTTTAAAAGTGGTTTGGGTTATTTCCCATGCCCAGGGAATATTCAAAAATTCAAAATGTGCCTTGGAAATTAAATTTTACCCCTATTTGATTTGAAATTCAAATGTTTTGAATTTAAAAAATGCTCAAATTCTACAAGTGACTTACTACTGGTCACCTAGGATTTATCAAAATGTTTGGGCATTTTACTAAAATGCCTAGCTATTTAATTCTAGGAAAAACAAAATAACCGAAAAAGAAAAGAAGAAGAAAAAGAAAAGAGGGAACCCCCTGGCCATCTGGCCCAACTTGCTGAACGAGCCAGCCCAGCCCACTAGGAGGGCATGGTCGTCTTCCTCCCCGTGCCAGAAGGAAGGCACCGAGGCCGCCGTCGACGCCGCATGGTTGCCACCTCCTGCTTCGCGCTGGAGCCTCCCCTGCCCCTCTTCTTGCGCCACGGAGACCCCCACCTCACGCCGCAGCTTTCCCACCTCCTATAGATCGCTCTCCCGCTCTCCCCCTCGTCGTATTCGCCGCCACCCGTAGCTCTCCGTCGCCGCCGCACTCGCGCACTCGCGGCCAACGACGATAAATCGTTGTCCCGACGTGTCCGTTGAGCTCGCCTCCGCCTGCTTCGTCTTCCCGCGGATCGAATCGAGTCTTGAAGCCACAGAGACGACGCCATCGACCCCGTCTTCCTCCTCCCGCCGCCGCACTCCGGCGAGCAATTCCCGCCGACAAGCTACGTCTCCGGCCTCCCAGGCCACCTAAGCGCGTCTAGGGTGAGCTCCTCTCCCTCCTGCCCTATCTCCCTCTCTTCCCCGCGCCCTCTACGCCGCTCCCCGCAAGACCAGTACACCGGCCGCCGCGCCATTTGTCCCCGCCGTCTCCCTGGTAGCCCCCGCATCCGCCTGCTTGCTCCCCTCGACGAGGGAGGGCACGGGCAACCTTCCCGTCCAAGTACCGAGCCAAGACGTGACCATTTGGTCAAGTCCGGCGAAGCTCCGACGGCTCCTCGGTGAGCCCGCCATTAGCCCGATCCTAATCCCCTCTCCTCTCTCTTTTACTAGTGGGCCCAAGGCCATTAACCCTAATCACCCAGCTAACCTACCCCCTAACCCACTGACCACTGGGCCCAAGGTCCTTAATTAAACAAGGTTTATTTTAAACAGAGCTCAATTAACCCCCCTGAGGCTAACACCCTGGCCCCACATGTCAGCCCCCCTGTGACATCAGCATTGCATCATGCTGATGCAATAAACTTTTTCCAGAAATTAAAAGAATTAAAGAAAACAAAGAAAAATCCAAAAAATCATTTAAACTTTGCAAATTCATAACTAATTCATATTAACTCCAAATTTAACATGTAATATATGAAAAATGATCAGCAGAAAATAATCTATCCAAATATCCAACTTTCAACTATGTTTGAGTTGAATTTAAAATGGGACCAGTAGCTTTTGCTATTTGGCTTAATTGGAAATAATTCAAATTAAATTCAAATGCTATTCAAATTTGAACCATTGCAATACACCACATCTCACTTGAACATCAGAGGCATATCAAACACATGATCACATGGTTTACAATGGACAAACATTAGCAAATGCAAGTTGACCTAATTTGAATAAAATTTGGAGTTTGAATTTGAATTAATTTTCAAATCAACTTCAATTAAAATGTGACAAATTGAACCTAGGTCACATCAATACCTTACACATCATGGACAACATAATCATGTGATTGTTCATTTTAGTTCAATGTTGGCCCCCTTTGTTGATGATTATGCCGGTAACAGTGCCCCGAGACGGTGATCACCCCCGAAGGAGAAGACCACCGATAAGACCCATGTATCGTCAGCAAGGCAAGAAAACCCCATTGATCATGTCTATAAAATCCTACTTCCCTCTTAGTCTCGCTTATGCATGTTTAGGAGATCACCGAGACACGTTCCTTCGCATAGTTGAACCCATTCCGATGCATGACCTATCATTTTGTCACCGTATTAAGCAAACCACAATCCTAGCAGATTTAGGAGTTGAATGATGAGCATGTGGCCCCTGCAACTGTTACTGCTTATTTTTGCTTAGTGATACAATGAGGATGTTATGATTGTGAGTCGGGATGGAATGAACACAGTGATGCTGATGATAATGTGTTGGTGAATCCACCCTGAACAAAGGTGAACGATGAGAGGCTGTGTAGGAGTACACAGTGGGTTGTCTCGTTGAACACTTCCCTAGGCCCCGAGTTCCTGTTTTGTGATCCAAAACAAAGAGTATGACCACATGTAGGGTTTTATGGGAGCCCCGTTTGGTCTCTTTACGTACCCGATCCGGTCCAGGAGTCACACTAGATTCGGGCTTTCCATTTGACCTAACCATAGATATGTGGGTGGACCTGTGAGGCAGTGAAACCATCTGTCAAAGGTGGCGTCTCGGTCCCTTGCATTATCTGAGTCCGTTTTGTGGAACCGGCCGGACTCTCGAGCGGTGAAAAACTCAGGTAGTCGACTCCTGGATTAGAGAAGGTGATGTGAGGGTAGTGCCTTGGTTTCATCCATGTCCGACACCCGCTTGAAGGGTGACAAGAATGAGGCGATAAGTGATGACACGCGTGTGAAGATGTACACCCCTGCAGGGTTAATAAACTATTCGAATAGCCGTGTCCACGGTTATGGACTACTTGGAGACCTTTACTTGATCATAGACAACTTGAATGGATACTTATAAAACTCGCAAGATAAGCGTGAGTGCTGTGGTGTGCTTCCTCGTGGGGAATTCGAGGAAGTATCCATAGTGGTGTATTGGTTGGAGACTTGGTAGTGGACTCGTGTACGCTTCTTACCTCAAGTCTGGTACTCGTAGTTCAGGACTAGCCAAGTCAAAGCTGGCACTTCTGCATGTTGAACCCCACCTCCTTTACCTTGATACTTGGGCATGAGTAGTTTAGTTCTGATGTAAGTCTTGCTGAGTACGCCTTTGTACTCACGTTTGCTTATTCTATGTTTTAGATGAGAACCCGGACCCCGATGGAGTCACCTTCGTGAAGCTCGACGTTGACCTTGGTAGTATAGTTCCAGACAACAGTCTGGTCCCTCGTGGAAGGGCATGTATGTTTACAAGGCTTCTCTAAGCCCTTTGTTAAACTTGTCTGTACTCAGACCTAATTTGCTTCCGTTGTATGATGTAATGATCATCACAGACATGTGATCTTTGTATGCTCTATGTGTAAGTCAATAAAGAAGTACTTTGTAGAGTTATGTGATGATACCTGTTGTTCATACTAGACATGTGTGCTGCATGTATGATTATAACATGCATGTCTTAGTATGGATTTTCGAGACCTTAGTTGTGATCTGGCTGGCGGTCTTTGATACATCAAGTGGCCCTTAGATGTGCGCAGCTTAGGGCATCGCGATGCGATTGCTTGTGACTCTGTCACGTGCACACTTTGTTGTATAATCGAGCCCGCCCTAGACCCCGACTAAGTCATCGGGCTGGAGTTTGTTTATGTAAGGGTTATGATTCAATCGATAACATGGTTGAGGCGACTTGTCTATGAGTATGGGATTTCACCACCCATAATCATTTAGACTTGTGAGCGGGCGATGAGGACCCATCTCAGTTGATCATCCGGCCTGGATGGGATGCCCCTCATGTACGATGCTTTCCGAGAATGTTCTGTGACTGGCCTTGTCTGCTTAGACAAGTGGGTACGACTCTCGGCTCTCCATGTGATTGAGTTGTGACTGGAATTACATACGCTAATCCCGGGTCCCGACACTAAACTTGCTAAAATTGCTTCTATCAAGATGAACTAGATTCTCTAAGTGAAACTATTAAAAAATCTGAGACTTTGTTGATCGATGAGATTGAGAAAGGTCAAACTTTGACAAACGAGCATGCTGCTCTGAAGGAAAAGTATGATGAACTTTCCTCTCGTCATGATCTTCTCTCAGTGGACTACGAGAAGCTAACCTATGAATTCCTTCAAAGTAAAATGGCTCTCGAGAAACTGAGAGAGGCTAATGAAGAGTTGGAAAGTGTCCATCTCACGCTCATGGCTCAACAAGGCTCAGAAGCTAAAAATGAATCTACTTCACCTTGCTTAACTTGTTTGGAACGAAGTAAAATTGAGTCTATTTATGAGAGATCGAAAGGAAAGCAACCTATTGTTATTGATGATACTAACCCCTCGAACGAGGAAACCATTACCGAGGAACTCCTCAGGTTGAGAAATTTATTTGAAACAGGCATGTTCAAAAGTGTGCAGGGACACCAGTACCTATGTGATATCCTACGAAAGGCTCTCCTTCACAGGAATCCACGAAACGAAGGAGTTGGCTTCGAAAGGAAAATCAACCCTGATGGAACCTACTGGGAACCCGAGCAGTATCCTAAAACTGTCTGGGTTCTTGCGAAAGAAAATCCCATTGACATTGCTAATCTTTCAGGTTTCAGTTGCAAAATTGATAAAGCTATTGTTGATGAATCACTTGATTCTGACTACAAGCTTGTCAAAGATCAGGAAGGAAAGGTGTCGGCTGAATTCGTTGGTACTCCTCCAAAGAATGGTTTCTATAAGAGACATATTTGGGTTCGCAAATCTCTCGTAGAAAAACTGCCCCCTAACCATTCTATGCAGGGAAAATCCTCGGTGCCACCGAATCACTACTATTCTCTTGAGGATAGAAATGAACCCTTGGTGCCTGCTTCAAATGTTCCCCATAAGGAATAGTATCGAGTTGATAGAAATATTTATCGTCATCGTGACAATAATACCAAAACTGCTATTACATACCAGTACTCTAACCCCTCGTCGAGGAATTATATTTATGGTGTGCTTGATGGTCCAGATCGACAATGCAACCATGTTCGCTATAATATCGCTGCTCCATCTAGCTCTTCCATGCCTTCTAAGTCACCTGCTCGTTTGTGGGTGGTTAAGAAGAACTAATTCTTCTGCGGGGCTATGTCTCCGGTGGATCCGAATGGGTCATGGATAGTGGATGTACAAATCATATGACCGGAGACAAAGATTTGTTCACCGAAGACAAACTCTCTGAATCTTCACAGAGATACATTACCTTCGGTGACAACAACAAAGGAAAAGTACTTGGTTTGGGTAAGGTTGCTATATCGAAGGATAAGCATATAGATAAGGTTATGCTTGTTCAATCACTAGGATATAATCTTATGTCTATCTCAAAACTTTGTCATATGGTTATGCTTGTACTGTTTTCTGCTTCTCGTTGTGTTGTCTTTTCACAGGATGATTATTCCTTCGTGTTCGAAGGATATCGCAAAGGTGATCTTTATATCGTTGATTTTTCTTCGGGACCTGCAGTGTCCACATGTTTAATGGCCAAAGCCACTTATGGTTGGTTATGGCACCGAAGACTTGGTCATGCAGGAATGAAAAATCTTCAAACTCTTATCTCGAAGAAGAACATCATTGGAATTGATAATGTGAAATTCGATAAAGATCGTCTATGCAGTGCCTATGAAGCAGGAAAGATTGCAAAGAAACATCACTCAGCAAAAACTATAATGACTACTACTTGTCCTCTTGAATTACTTCATATGGATTTATTCGGTCCTCAAAATTATGCTAGTCTTGGAGGTAACAAGTATGGTCTGGTTATTGTTGATGATTTCTCTCGATATACTTGGGTTTTCTTTCTAGATGACAAAAGCAAGGTTGTTGAAATTTTCAAAACTTTTGCAAAGAGAGCTCAGACTGAATATGAATTATCTCTCAAGCATATCAGAAGTTATAATGGTACAGAATTCAAAAACACTCATATCGAAGAATTTCTTGATGAATATGGCTTTACTCATGAATTCTCGGCTGCTTATACACTGCAAAAAAATGGTGTGGTCGAGAGAAAGAATCGAACACTTATTGAAATGGCCAGAACAATGCTTGCTGAATACAAGACTCCTATCAGGTTCTGGGCCGAAGCTATTAATACTGCATGTCATATCATCAACAAGGTTTATCTGCACAAATTTCTGAAGAAAACTTCACATGAACTCATCACTGGTAAAAAGCTGAATGTTTCATATCTCAGGGTTTTTGGTGCTCCATGTTATATCAGAGATATGAATCACAGCTCCAAGTTTGCCCCAAAGGCTCACGAAGGTTTTCTCCTAGGTTATGGTTCCAATTCTCACACTTACAGAGTTTACAACTCACATCTTGGCAAAGTTGTAGAAACTGTAAATGTTCGATTTGATGAAACTAACGACTCTCAAAAGGAGCAATTACCTCTAAACCTGGATGAACCACCTTTGGATGAAGTTATCGGGTACATGGCTATTGGAGATATTCGACCTGTCGAAGGAAATGCACGTCAAGCCAACAAGGACGATGATGGTACAATGTTCCCACACATAGCCCGGGGCGCTGGAGATCAACATCCCGAAGCAAATGATGTACAGGTCGAAGGAGAACGCGTAAACGAAGAAAATGTCCAACCCGAAGGAGAAGCTGAACCCGAAGGAAATGATCCTGAAGGACAAGCTTATCCCGAAGGTCAAGCTGATCCCGAAGATCAACCGTATCCACAAGATGATGAAGGAGTTTTACCTCGTGTTCGAAGAAGAGTGGACGTCAACTCAATTCTCGAAGAGATTCGTTTACCAGGTCGTCCCACCACTCGTTCTCGTACTCGATTAGCTAACTTCTATGGAATTTTTTCGTTTGTATCCATGCTAGAACCATCGAAATTTGATGAAGCCATGAAGGACTCGGACTGGATGACTGCAATGCTCGAAGAACTTAATCAGTTCGAGAGAAATAAAGTCTGGTCCCTTATTGATAGACCTGATCCCAAGAAGCATAATGTCATAGGTACGAAGTGGATTTTTCGCAACAAGCAAGATGAAGATGGCATTGTGGTAAGGAATAAAGCTCGACTGGTTGCACAAGGCTACACCCAAATCGAAGGTATTGATTTCGGTGAGACTTATGCTCCAGTTGCTCGACTTGAATCCATTCGTGGCATGCTTGCTTTTGCCAATTACAATGGTATATTGCTATATCAAATGGATGTCAAAAGTGCATTTCATAACGGTGAAATCGAAGAAGAAGTATATGTTATGCAGCCACCAGGTTTTGAAGACCCGAAGAATCCTGACAAGGTGTACAGGTTGCACAAGGCCCTATATGGGTTAAAGCAAGCACCTCGTGCTTGGTATGAAACACTGAAGGATTTTCTTTTGAAGAAGGGCTTCAAACCAGGAACAACTGATCCGACTCTTTTTACTCGTGCATACAAAAAATGATATTTTTGTGTGTCAAATTTATGTCGATGATATTATTTTTGGTTGTAATAACCCTGATATTAGTGAAGAATTTTCTCGTATGATGTTGAAGAAATATGAAATGTCTATGATGGGTGAATTGAAGTTCTTTCTCGGGCTTCAAATCCGTCAACAGAAGAATATGACGTTCATCTCTCAAGAGAAGTATCTCAGAGATTGCCTGAAGAAGTTTGATCTTGTCAGTTGTAAAACTATCAAGACTCCAATGCCTACTAATGTGTAAGGCCCGATATGCGGTACTGTTCCAGATCTAGATGTTTCCATCCAGATCCGGCGACGAAGCACATATCGGTCCCACCGCGACATATGACGAAGTCATATGCCCCGGATTTCCAACATGATATCACAACATTACAGATACAGGATACAACATCTCATACAATCGGCACACAACTGCCTTAATACAATACAACATCGGAAGATATATGTCTGAGTACAGACTACAAGAAAATGCCTTCTGGCAAAGATAAAAACATCGATCCCATAACCACACGGGTCCAGGCCCTCCGCCGGGATCCGCCTAACTAGTCGTCGTCGAGTCTCCACGTGAAACGTCGACCACCGTACCTGTTGTCGATCAAGAACCCTGAAAAGAGTTTGGGGGTAGTATCATGAGTACAGAGGTACTCAGCATCCAGTTGTAGTGGTCATCTGACCCAACAAGGACTTCATCACTCGTCATTCTAGGACAACTAGTAGTTTACAGTAAGGAAGGGGTAAGTGGTGAGGTTGCTGCCGCACTAGCATTTATGAAGTGGCTAACGATCTAGAGAGTAAGATAAGAAGCCAAGCATTCGATGAGGAATCGCCTCCAAGAAGTCTTGCTATCAACTACTTATGCAAGCATAACACCTATCCTATCCTTGTCCTCCTCTTCGCATCCCGACGAAGAAGAAGCAGTCAAGGCACACACACACGTTGATCAAGTTATATTAAAATTATCTCAGTTGTTGTTTTCTAAGAACAAGGAGTAGGTCTCAAGTCGTCCATAACCATGGACACGGCTTCTCGAAAAGATTTAACCCTGCAGGGGTGTACCAACTGCCCATTACGAGGCTCCGCACGCACGCCCATCTCTCTCAGTTGCTACCCATCACAGGCAACCATTTTATGATTTAGTTCCAAGAGATCCAAAACGACAGGTCCCTCTAACTAACAACAAACAAATCCGGGTGGCCCCCGGGGAGTCGACACCCAATCCAAAAGCTGGCCACGCTCTCGGATCGGACTCTTTCGTATGACGCAGGTCGGATTGCCGGTAATCACACATGGGAAACCGGGTCCTAGCTGATCGGGTGGACCAACAGAGAAACAAAGTCTCCACTGGCCCAAGTTGTTTAAAAATTGCAAGGGGATCCACCAAGCACACACACGGGGTTTCAAATGGTAAAGCAGCTCGGGCCACCACTAGAAATGTTTGAAGCTAGATAGGTAAGAAAAGGGGACCCCATAAAATCCCACACGCGGTTAGGCACGCTCAGTCTTAAAACCAATACCCAGAACTCGGATCCTAGGTGACTCGAATGGAACAAAGCGTCGGGGCGGGATAGCCTAGACCTTCCATCCTTCGTTGAATATAGTCAACATTATAATAATCATATCATCAACAACAGTAATAATAAGGTGATATCCCAAACCCAGGGGTAACAGGGTAACATCGTAGCATCCTAAGCATGCATACTAAGAGGCTGAGCAACGAGCAATAGTAACATAGCAGTACAAGGTTTGCTGGGAAGGGACATGGCCGTATCGGTTTGAGAGAGGCTGTAAACATGTGGTAGGATCAAACATCGAACCTATCCTAGACTAGCATGCAAACCGCTGGTTGAAATAGAATGGATCATAAGTAATGTATAGTCCTTGCCTGTTGATAAGTCGGATTCCGAAGGTGTAGTCGATCGCAAGCTCGCATCGTCTCCGAGAGGTACCCGCGGAAGCACACAAGACGATAAACACTGGAAAGCAATCAACGAGCAAGCACTCTATTACTACGAGGCAACACAAGATCAAGAAGACATCACACGACACGGTGACGCGATAACGACCTATCGTCGAGAACGGTTACTATAAGTTTAAGTGGGGTATCGGTCACACACGACGAATACCGCACGTTTACGGTGGTTCAAGTTTCTTAGCTACAGGTGATCAACCAACGGTTATTAACATGGAAACTCAAGCAAGCATGGAATAGCACACAAACATGTCAAGAGGTGAAGCACAAAGTAAACTATCTATGCTAGTCAATTTAAGTGAGGCACAACCTAAACATGGCATAACACTAAGTGTCGCACGATGATTAAAACATTTGGTACTGATCTGCCCTATACCATATTTTAGGTTGGTTAACAACAACAAACAATATCATAAACACAAAGTACACGAAAAACTAGTCAAGTTACATATAAATAACACCCCAAACGGAGTTACGGTTAAAAAGATACAAGCAAAACAAGTTACGGGCACAAACTGCCAACATAGGGAAGCACACTTTAGTGAAATGTATAAATAGGATAATCAATGCAAACATGCTCACAAATGACATGGAACTAAAGTAGACATGACAGGGAAGGCATGGAAAAAAGAATCATGCAAAAAGGCATCATAGATCAAAAGATATTAAGCAAACAATATGGCATCGTGACGTTACAGACTTAGAGAAAAACAGAGGTGGCTGTCAAGAACAGCAGCATAGCAACTTTGGAGCTCAATAACTATATGACCAGGAATGCTAACATGAAGATGCAATACATATAATGAAAGTATACATGATGCTTAACAATATGCAATTGGAATCACTCAATTCCGATAAACGGTCGCGACACACTCGTCGACCGTAGTTGCAACAAAATAACAGTTTTCAGCAACAGCAGCACATTAACATCAGGATCACCACTTTGGAGCAAGATTTAATATAGCTAGAGCGCCGAAATATGACAAGTTAAAGCATGGAAATGAAGTACACATGATTCTTAACACATAGGAGAAAGAATCAATGCAATAGGCCTCATGGATGAGTCACAATCATCATGCAAATTTGCAATAAAATATTAACAGCAACACTTAACAGGAAAATTAGCAGTTTAACGGCCTGATGCCCACTTCAATGCAGAATTAAACTATCTAGACGGCCTCAAACAAAAAAACTTTCTACATACGGACGCTAGAGCACGCAAAACTGAGCAACTTTCATTTTGGGGGCACGTTCATAAGGGCTACGGTTTAACGGGAAATTGCAGCGCAAAACAGATCAACAGCAATAATCTCAGCACTTAGAAAAAAAATTAGCAGGCAGGAAAATCAGACAAAAAAGGTCACGGGCCTCTTCCTCACCATGGGCCGATTTCGGCCCATCTGGCCTGGCTGAACCTGGGCCTGGCGCCTTGGGCCCGGATCTGGCCGGCCGGCCTGTGGAGGCGGCCCCCAGGGGGAGGCGAGCGGGAGGCCGAGTTGGCTCCTCCCGAGCAGGCGGCGGCGCCCGTGACCTCCGGCGAGGTGGCCCGCGCGGCTGGGCAGGCGAGGTGGCGGTGGAGAATCACAGGCGGCCGGTGGAGGCGGGGTCCCGAGGCGGCGCGCTCAAGGCGGAGGAGGCCAGCGAGCTCGACCCGAGCTCGGCTCGGCCGGTCATGGCGCGAGGTGGCGGCGGCCCTGCGGGAAGGGGAGGCGAGGAGGTTAGGCAGGGAGGAGGAGAGGAGAGGGAGGGGCGCGGAGGAGAGGGAGGCCGGCGGTGGCTCGTCGGCTGGCCGGAGCAGTGGAGAGCCGGCGGCGGCGGTGTCGGGTCCGAGGCGGCTGGGAGAGGAGAGAGAAAGAGGTGGAGGGCCTGGGAGTGACGTGGCAGCATCTGGGCCATCAGATCTGAGATCTGATGGTCCAGATCTGAGGAGGGATAGGTTTTGGGCTAGAATTAGGGAAAATTGCGAAAATTGGGGGAAATTGTGAGGGGGGTGGCTGCAATATTGTGGCTAGGGAAACCCTTGAAAGGGGTGGGAGTGTGGTGGTCTTTATATAGCCCCGGTGGCTGGCAGTTTGCAAAAATATCCCCGGTTTTTCTCTCGCGCGTGTGGTGCTCACGTTTCTGACCGCCGGGGGTCCGCAGTACCTCCGATTCGGGTAAAACTTCGAACTGCGCGATCAGCGCATCGAGCCGGAGGCGTTCACCTCATGCTGGAACCGTTCCGAGAAGACTTTCTGGCGCGCTATAAAATAACCCGTTTAATTATTAAACGGGGTTTTTCGTTCCATTGGCTGCGGCTGGTCTCGTGCGGTTTTCGCGACGGTGATCGGGTGAAACGCAGGGTCGCAAAGGTCGAGTGTCAGGGTGGCAAGGGGCGGTCTCCGTCCGATACGAGATAAGAGGGGAAAAAATAATCGCCGATCGATAGATCAGGGATGCAAACACCGCAAACAAATCAGACAATCAAACAATTCACGCCGAAAACAATTTTTTTAATTTTTGCAAAAACTGGGCTGTTACAATACAACACCACCAACAAGGGATCTCGTCCCGAGATCCTGGAAGATCCGGGGGAGAGGGGGGAAGAGAAAAGAGATATGATGATCTTCAACACCACCAACAAGGGACTCTGCTCTATGTCGAACGTCAAACTCCGTCGAGATAATTTTCCGCAGAGAGACGGCAACGTCGGAAAACGAAACCATCAGGCAATCAAGGGAAAGAACGACACTTCAAAGCGACGATCAAGGGAAGTACTCTCACTGAAATTGTGAGGATACTGGGCAAGAGGAATGAAGTCAACAGACGACCAAGATATTTACCAAGAGTTCGAAGAACTAAAGGTACTACAGGATTTCCCAAACCCGAGATCGGAATCGAGACAATACGCTGCAAGCAAGGCATTGTAACGGTTCCGGTACTCCACACCTCGAGATCCTACAGTTTGAAGGGGATACGACGAGAATTAAACAATTACGACACTTGTCCTGACCAGAGTAAGGGTAAGGAGTAAAAAGAATACTACTCTCCGACAACTAACTTAATAACTACAAAATAGTTTTTTTTCTAGACTCGACTTCGGCCAGAGAAGGGATCCTACGGTCGGTAAGGCTCTGATACCAAGTTGTAAGGCCCGATATGCGGTACTGTTCTAGATCTAGATGTTTCCATCCAGATCCGGGGATGAAGCACATATCGGTCCCACCGCCACATATGATGAAGTCATATGCCCCGGATTTCCAACATGATATCACAACATTACAGATACAGGATACAACATCTCATACAATCGGCATACAACTGCCTTAATACAATACAACAGCGGAAGATATATGTCTGAGTACAGACTACAAGCAAATGCCTACTGGCAAAGATAAAAACATCGATCCCATAACCACACGGGTCCAGGCCCTCCGCCGGGATCCGCCTAACTAGTCGTCGTCGAGTCTCCACGTGAAACGTCGACCACCGTACCTGTTGTCGATCAAGAACCCTGAAAAGAGTTTGGGGTAGTATCATGAGTACAGAGGTACTCAGCATCCAACTGTAGTGGTCATCTGACCCAGCAAGGACTTCATCACTCGTCATTCTAGGACAACTAGTAGTTTACAGTAAGGAAGGGGTAAGTGGTGAGGTTGCTGCCGCACTAGCATTTATGAAGTGGCTAACGATCTAGAGAGTAAGATAAGAAGCCAAGCATTCGATGAGGAATCGCCTCCAAGAATTCTTGCTATCAACTACTTACGCAAGCATAACACCTATCCTATCCTTGTCCTCCTCTTCACATCCCGACGAAGAAGAAGCAGTCAAGGCACACACACACGTTGATCAAGTTATATTAAAATTATCTCAGTTGTTGTTGTCTATGAACAAGGAGTAGGTCTCAAGTCGTCCATAACCGTGGACACGGCTTCTCGAAAAGATTTAACCCTGCAGGGGTGTACCAACTGCCCATTACGAGGCTCCGCACGCACGCCCATCTCTCTCAGTTTCTACCCATCACAGGAAACAATTTTAGTATTTAGTTCCAGGAGATCCGAAACGACAGGTCCCTCTAACTAACAACGAACAAATCCGGGTGGCCCCCGGGGAGTCGACACCCAATCCAAAAGCTGGCCACGCTCTCGGATCGGACTCTTCCGTATGACGCAGGTCGGATTGCCGGTAATCACACATGGGAAACAAGGTCCTAGCTGATCGGGTGGACCAACAGAGAAACAAAGTCTCCACTGGCCCAAGTTGTTTAAATTTTGCGAGGGGATCCACCAAGCACACACACGGGGTTTCAAATGGTAAATCAGCTCGGGCCACCACTAGAAATGTTTGAAGCTAGATAGGTAAGAAAAGGGGACCCCATAAAATCCCACACGCGGTTAGGCACGCTCAGTCTTAAAACCAATACCCGGAACTCGGATCCTAGGTGACTCGAATGGAACAAAGCGTCGGGGCGGGATAGCCTAGACGTTCCATCCTTCGTCGAATATAGTCAACATTATAATAATCATATCATCAACAACAATAATAATAAGGTGATATCCCAAACCCAGGGGTAACAAGGTAACATTGTAGCATCCTAAGCATGCATACTAAGCAGGGGCTGAGCAACGAGCAATAGTAACATAGCAGTACAAGGTTTGCTGGGAAGGGACATGGCTGTATCGGTTTGAGAGCGGCTGTAAACATGTGGTAGGATCAAACATCGAACCTATCCTAGACTAGCATGCAAACCGCTGGTTGAAATAGAATGGATCATAAGTAATGTATAGTCCTTGCCTGTTGATAAGTCGGATTCCGAAGGTGTAGTCGATCGCAAGCTCGCATCGTCTCCGAGAGGTACCCGCGGAAGCACACAAGACGATAAACACTGGAAAGCAATCAACGAGCAAGCACTCTATTACTACGAGGCAACACAAGATCAAGAAGACATCGAACGACACGGCAACGCGATACGGATCTATCGTCGAGAACGGTTACTAACAGTTTAAGTGGGGTATCGGTCACACACGACGAATACCGCACGTTTACGGTGGTTCAAGTTGCTTAGCTACAGGTGATCAACCAACGGTTATTAACATGGAAACTCAAGCAAGCATGGCATAGCACACAAATATGTCAAGAGGTGAAGCACAAAGTAAACTATCTATGCTAGTCAATTTAAGTGAGGCACAACCTAAACTTGGCATAACACTAAGTGTCGCACGATGATTAAAACATTTGGTACTGATCTGCCCTATACCATATTTTAGGTTGGTTAACAACAGCAAACAATAGCATAAACACAAAGTACACGAAAAACTAGTCAAGTTACATATAAAGAACACCCCAAACGGAGCTACAGTTAAAAAGATAAAGCAAAACAAGTTACGGGCACAAACTGCCAACATCAGGAAGCACACTTTAGAGCAATGTATAAACAGGATAATAAATGCAAACATGCTCACAAGTGACATGGAACTAAAGTAGACATGACAGGGAAGTCATGGAAAAAAGAATCATGCAAAAAGGCATCATAGCTCAAAAGATATTAAGCAAACAATATGGCATCGTGACGTTACAGACTTAGAGAAAAACAGAGGTGGCTGTTAAAAACAGCAACATGGCAAGTTTGGAGCTCAATAAATATATGACCAGGAATGATAACATGAAGATGCAATACATATAATGAAAGTAGACATGATGCTTAACAATATGCAATTGGAATCACTCAATTCCGATAAACGGTCGCGACACACTCGTCGACCGAAGTTGCAACAAAATAACAGTTTTCAGCAACAACAGCACATTAACATCAGGATCACCACTTTGGAGCAATATTTAATATAGCTAGAGCACCCAAATATGACAAGTTAAAGCATGGAAATGAAGTACACATGATGCTTAACACATAGGAGAAAGAATCAATGCAATAGGCCTCATGGATGAGTGAAAATCATCATCCGAAGTTGCAATAAAATATTAACAGCAGCACTTAATAGGAAAATTAGCAGTTTAACAGCATGATGCCCACTTCAACGCAGAATGAAACTATCTAGACGGCCTCAAACGGAAAAACTTTCTACATACGAACGCTAGAGAACGCAAAACTGAGCAACTTTCATTTTGGGGGCACGTTCATACGGGCTACGGTTTAACGTGAAATTACAGCGCAAAACAGATCAGCAGCAATAATCTCAGCACTTAGAAAAAAAAATTCAGCAGGCAGGAAAATCAGAAAAAAAAAGGTCACGGGCCTCTTCCTCACCATGGGCCGATTTCGGCCCATCTGGCCTGGCTGAACCTGGGCCTGGATCTGGCCGGCCGGCCTGTGGAGGCGGCCCCCAGGGGGAGGCGAGCGGGAGGCTGAGCTGGCTCCTCCCGAGCAGGCGGCGGCGGCGCCCGTGACCTTCGGCGAGGTGGCCCGCGCGGCTGGGCAGGCGAGGTGGGGGTGGAGAACCACAGGTGGCCGGTGGGGGAGGGGTCCCGAGGCGGCGCGCTCAAGGCGGAGGAGGCCGGCAAGCTCGACCCGAGCTCGGCTCGGCCGGTCATGGCGCGAGGTGGCGGCGGCCCTGCGGGAAGGGGAGGCGAGGAGGTTAGGCAGGGAGGAGGAGAGGAGAGGGAGGGGCGCGGAGGAGAGGGAGGCCGGCGGCGGCTCGCCGGCTGGCCGGAGCAGTGGAGAGCCGGCGGCGGCGTCAAGTCCGAGGCGGCTGGGAGAGGAGAGAGAAAGAGGTGGAGGGGCTGGGGGTGACGTGGCAGCATCTGGGCCATCAGATCTGAGATCTGATGGTCCAGATCTGAGGAGGGCTAGGTTTTGGGCTAGAATTAGGGAAAATTGTGAAAATTGGGGGCAATTGTGAGGGGGGGGCTGCAATATTGTGGCTAGGGAAACCCTAGACAGGGGTGGGAGTGTGGTGGTCTTTATATAGCCCCGGTGGCTGGCAGTTTGCAAAAATATCCCCGGTTTTTCTCTCGCGCGCGCGGTGCTCACGTTTCTGGCCGCCGGGGGTCCGCAGTACCTCCGATTCGGGTAAAACTTCGAATTGCGCAATCAGCGCATCGAGCCGGAGGCGTTCACCTCACGCTGGAACCGTTCCGAGAACACTTTCTGGCGTGCTATAAAATAACCCGTTTAATTATGAAACGGGGTTTTTCGTTCCGTTGGCTGCGGGTGGTCTCGTGCGGTTTTCGCGACGGTGATCGGGTGAAACCCGGTGTCGCAAAGGTCGAGTGTCAGGGTGGCAAGGGGCTGTCTCCGTCCAATACGAGATAAGAGGGGGGAAAATAATCGCCGATCGATAGATCGGGGATGCAAACACCGCAAACAAATCGGACAATCAAACAATTCACGCCGAAAACAAATTTTTTATTTTTTGCAAAAACTGGGCTATTACATAATGTTCATCTAGATGAAGATGAGAAGGGCAAACCTTTCGATCAGAAGAAATATCCCTCGATGATCGGTTCGCTTCTTTATCTTTGTGCATCTAGACCTGACATTATGCTATCAGTTTGTATGTGTGCTCGTTTTCAGGCAAACCCGAAAGATTCACATCATATTGCTGTCAAGCGAATTCTTCGATATCTGGCTCACACACCAACTTTGGGACTTTGGTATCCCAAGGGTGCCCAGTTTGATCTCGTTGGATATTCTGATTCTGGCTGGGCTGGTGATCGAGTCGACAGGAAATCTACCTCAGGCACATGTCATTTTCTCGGTAGATCTCTTGTCTGTTGGGATTCGAAGAAACAGAATTGCGTATCTATTTCTACGGCTGAAGCCGAGTATATTGCTGCCGGTTCATGCTGCACTCAGATTCTGTGGCTCAAACAAACGCTAAAAGATTATGGTATTCTTGTGAAGAAAATTCCATTGCTATGTGATAACGAGAGTGCTATCAAAACTGCCCATAATCCTGTGCAACACTCTCGAACGAAGCATATTGACATTCGTCATCATTTTCTTCGAGATCACGTTCAGCGAGAAGATATTGTTATCAGCCATGTACGCACCGAAGATCAATTGGCTGATATCTTTACGAAGCCCCTGGATGAGAAGAGGTTATGTGCACTAAGGTGTGAGTTGAACATCTTGGACTCACGCAATGTGCAGTAAGACCATAACTATCGGCACTATGTATTATACATTTTTCTTTCTATGTTGTTTACTTACGTTAATTTTCTATCGTGTTTCTTTTTCGTTTGTTTTTGTTCGTTTGGTGTTGTCCTATACACTTATCACTCCGAGTTTTATCACAGTTTTTCCCTCGGATTGATTAAGCATCGGACCCTGTTTTCCCTCTATTCTATCCCTACCCCATCTTTGCTTTTCTCTCGTGAACATGTATATTTGTACTCGATTAAGATTCCCTTCCAATTTCATTGATTCCGAAGGAAAATCTATCGAACGTTTATCTGCTTTTATACTCGATGTTCGATGAGTTTGTTCTTGGACGTGGAGAAACTTTCTTTCGGTTCGTTGGGATTTTCCCGCGATTACTGCCACAAAATCCGTCCGTTGAATGCGGAGAGACGCGGAATCTGCGCTGTTGGATCAGATCTGACCGTTACGTCAGAACCCTCCCCTATAAATACTGATCCACCCCACCGGCACAGCCCTCGCAATTACCTCGACTTCATCTCTCCGCTCCCGAAGTTCAATCTCGCGCGTCGTCGTGCTGCTCGTCGTTGTCGACTCCCTCGCCGCTTTACTGCCGGAAGGAAGCCGCCGGAGACCTTCCCGTCGACGAGGAACTTCATCCGCGTCGTCGTAGTCGCCGCACATCGCCAAGTTAGGGTACGTGTGGCTCTAAGACTCGATTCCAATCTCTTCTGTCCATCGAGTCCTAGATTTGTTCTTGATTTTCTCTCATTTTATTAGGTCTGTTTGATCCTTTTGGATCATTGAATCTTGGGAAATCTGTTTCTAGCGTTTTCTGTCGATTCCCCATCTGAGCTAGGTAAGAAATCCCCCGGATTCTCTCACTTAGAAAATTTCCTCAGAAGCGTATCGATGGATTTGCACTTGTGCACTTATTTCATTCAAGTTCTTCGTTAGATTTACACTTGACGAAAATCTATCCTAGAACTTGCTTGAAAAACTTGCTGCAAGACAAGTTTATCGATATGTTTACTGCATTCAAAATGATTTTCCTCGAAAATCGCTGGTACTTGTTCACAACTTTCCTATATTCCCTCGTACCTATCTTTTTCGCAGGAAAATGTCTGGGATCGAAGGAAATGTCAGAGCACTCAAGCGTGTAGGAGGCCGAACAAGAATCACCAACAACTCTGAAGGATTATCAGAGGACTTGATCATCGAAAAGAAATTAAGAACGCCTGAAGGTTCTGAAGATGACCGTACGAGAGAAAACCGTCTGCAAGAGATTCGAAGGCTTCAAGCGCTTCGTTGGTATGAGTACAAGGCTATTATTCCTCGCTGGGAGAGGCTGTTTGCAATGAAAAATCCTTGGTCTGATGTCAAATCTTTAAGGCCCAAGTGGACGAAAGATAATCGACCACCTCCTCCAGCTGATGCTCATCCATCCTCTCTGAAAACACCTGCTGACTTTCAAGAGATGGTTGATGCTCGGGAATCACGAGCACAAAAACGCAAAGAGTCTAAAGCAAGAAAGGAGGCTGCTGCTGCTGTGGGTACCGAGGAAGTTGGCCCGAGCGCCAAACCGAATGCTGGCAAGAAATCAGCCAAGCGAAAGAAAAAGGTGGTAATTGTCTCGCCACCAGATGCGAGCTCCGAAGAAGAAGAAAATTATGATGATCAAGACCCTGGCACTGAGGCTGATGTCGAGGACATTCCTCAGAAGAAGAAGCCAAGCAGTAAAGGCATCAGGATCAAGGAGCCAGCTGCCCAGGCTCCCCAAGCAACAATTGACATGACCGATTTGGTCACTGATCCGCCCATTTCATCTGCTCCACCAGTTCAAGCTCGCAGGGGAAAACCTTCGGCCAAATCGAAGGGAAAGCAATCTCAAGTGGCCGAGGACGATGAAACACTTATCCAGCGTAAGGAAAGGCTGGCAAAGAAAAAAGAACAAGAAGATAAAGACTTGACCAATTCCAAGCTCTTAAACTTCCATAGTCAGCCCGAGCATAAAAAGGCTCAAGTTGCTCAACAGCTGGGCATTTTACATCTGGTCAGTGAAAAGTATCGACGACAAATTGCTGAAGGCACAATTCCAAGTGCCCCGAAGGAAAAGGTTGTGGACCCTAGCACCACCGAGCAAGTAGTGACTCCCACAGTCACGAAGGAAAAGGATGCAGCTGCAAGTGCTGCAAAGAAAATTGCTGAGGCCCCAAGTGCCTTGAAGGATAAAGCTGCGGCCCCTAGTGCCGTAACAAAACCCATTTCTGCTACCAAGGTCACCAAGGAGGCCGAGAAGAAAGCCAAAGAAGCTAGGCAGAAGGCTCAGGCTCAGGCTGCTCCAGTTCCTCGAGCCGCACCAGCTCCTGAACCTGCCCCTGCTGCACCTGTTGTTTCCGGCCCTCGTGCCGATGAAGAGAGCTCCAACGAAGGAGATTCTGGTGCCCATGCTCCTTGGGATGCTGCAAATATTTCACATATCCTCTGGAATATGGCTACCACACCGAGCAAAGTCACTGCCGAGGATGATGTCCCTGCTGAGATCCAAGAGCATGTTGCTCGATACATGATTCGCTGGGAAGGATATCTCACCCAAGATCGCAAGGACAAGGAGCAAGTGAGATTTTACTCCAGGCAACTTCAAGAAGAAACCGAGGACCTTGAGTCCCGTAAGTTTTTCAAATCCAAGATTGCCACCCTTGAAGCATCGAGAAGGGCACAGAAGGAAAACTTGACCGCCATGAATGAAAAGGTTCAACAAATTGTGTCTGCCATATGCAAAGAGCACAATGATGCCCTGTACAAAAGACAATCTCGAAAGAGAAAGTCTTCTGCCCCAACCTCTGAGCGTGGGACGCCAGAGATCGAGAAGAATGCCAAGAAGTCCAAGCCAACCGAGGTCGTTGCTGCCACAGCACGACAGGAAACTGCACCAACCCCCACCAAGCAACCCACTCCTCCTCGTAAAACAACTCCACCACCTCGCCAAGCCACTCCTTCCCCTCGACAACAAACACCTCCTCCTCGTCCACCATCACCACCAAAAGCCTCGTCGCCACCACCAAACCCACCATCACCACCTCACATCATTCCATCGACCACCCCAGCCATCGAGCCCCAAGCACAAGCAGAGACCAAGCAACCTTCTCAGTTCGAGCAAGAAACTCAAGCCCCCATCTCCTCTGATCAGAAAGATTACTCCTCTTCCCAGACTCTGCATGAAGGAGAAGACGCTGATGTTGACATCACAACAGTTTCTTCTCGTCAAGATGCTGTCGAAGGAAATAGTTCTGGAGATGACAGTTCTAGTGACAGTTCTTCCTCCTCATCATCAAATTACTCGAACGAAGAATTGGTTGATGCTTTCGCACAATTGGACGAAGATTTGGAGGCCATGGAGACTGAAGAAGCCGCTCAAATTGCTAATGCCAACGAAGGAGTTGCCGTCGAAGCATAGGCCGAGGAGAATGCCCCTGCAGCCATCCCAGCTCAGGATATTATAAATGTTCCTTCTTCAATTCCTCGTCCTGCTGAGCCAGTTTTCCAGATGCCGGATAATGCTGCCGAGGTTTTTCCTATTGATGAGCTGCTCCATTCTGCTCATCCGAGAGAAATGTTGCCCCTGTTCCGCTCAGATGTTCCTCGAGGAGGCCCCATCTTCAAAAGGCGTGAACGCAAGCCATTTTTCTTCGGGACCAATCCCTACGAGAAGCCCAGAAGTGCATATTCTCTTCGGTTTTGGACCCAAGAGCAAGCCATATACTACACCCGTGTGTTGTACAACAAGGCGAGAGTTTTCCAACATCAATACCTTGATATGCCTTCGGTGTACTCCACTTCATGTTTCGAGAATGTTGCCGAAACAATTGATGGTCTTCATGCTCACAAGATGTTTGCTCTCGATTGGGGGTACAATTCCGAGCTTATCAAGCAATTTTATGCAACGCTCTATGTCACTGGTGATCCCGAGAACTCGAAGACGTGGAAATTTGATTATATGATCCAAGGCCAAGTATTCCATATGACTGTCGACCAATTTCTGGCCATCATCAATTTACCTCGGTTCGAAGGATTACCACACAAGCTTCATGACTTACCTGCTCCAACTCCTGCTGAATTTTCTACGCTCATGAATCCAAATGTCGTAGGAGATAACTACCCGGCTAAGCCCAAGCCAAGACATTTGGTATTTGAAGCAAAGGCATGGTTTTATATTCTTTCGAAATCCTTGATGCCAATGCTCGATGTGCACGATGATTTTTCCAATTCCCAATGATGTGCAACTTGCTCTATTGAAGTTAGTCCACGGTCATCCTTTCGATTTTGAAGACTACTTCATCAGAACTTTGGTGTCTTGTGCTGATGATCACAATTCCCACAAGCCGTATGCACCATGGCTGATGGCTATCTGCAATTACTCTCGGGACGTGCCATTCCCCGTGTCAATTTTCCAGAAGATTTTTACTCCACCAGTTACGGATGTATTGAAGATTGTTGCTCGACCCAACGATCAATATGCTGAGCACACTGGCATCCGCGCCCACTTAACTGAGCGTAATGTTCGCTCGAAGATTATCAAGCTAGTGCATCACATGGAAGTTTCTCTTCGGTCCCAACAAATGCTTCAACATCATATCGACCAAGATTTCATTCAAAAGAAAGCATTGATGGACGAGATAAATCATTTACGCAATATTACCATGAACAACAATCAAATGTTGTGTGAATGCCTTCGCCGTGATTGGAAAGGACTGCGGAAATTCAATTCCCTCGGTCAACTTCAACGGTGCGTCTTCGAAGAATATCCTCCCCATCTGAACAGGAATTGGACTAATGATGATCGAGTAGATCGCCCGGATCCCAATATCCCTCGGCTGCCGAAGAACAGAGATGTGCTCAGTGTCGATGATTATTATCACATTACTATGAACACCTTCTCCTCCGACTCCGAGAAAGATGAAGCCCCTCAATGCCAACCGAGAGTTTACACTCCACATCCTCGAAGCCCCAGGACCCCGCCGGAATCGTAGCTGGAATCTTCTGGAGATCACCATTCCTTCCACACGAAGATCACTCCTCCAGGCGCTCGCCAAATTTTTCGTGCTCCAACGCTCGCCGAATCTTCTCGCCGTCGCCGGAGCCATCCATGCGAGTACGGATTTCTCTCGACCCTATTCTCTCGACTTTTTGTACGTTGTGACAAAAAGGGGGAGATGTAGTGGCATCGAATAAATTAGTTTGCCTTAGGGGTTAAGGGCTTTGCTTTTCGTTCGATAAACTTTTGAACTTTGAGGTTTCTGAGTAGTTTCAACAAACTTTCAATTCATATTCGATCTGGTTGTAACTAACTCTAAGTAGGTCTGTGAACTGCTATCCTTTTCGTAAGATATCTATCTGCTTCTTGCGATACTTAACCTTTTTTCAGGAAGTTATCTTTCATATAAGTTCACAGGTCATTCGAGGAGATTTCATATTTCTCATTGGATATTATCTGGAATGCAATTTCACTCGCCAAGATTATTGATATTTTTTCCTCGACTCTACTTGTCAAATATGCACTTCACAGGAAACTCTCATCTTCCGTGCATACATCAAGGGGGAGTATTTCATCGATCTTAGCACTGGTTTATCATCGAAAACTCAAAACTTTTTCAATTATTTATCGATGCCTGTTTTGTCAACAATCGTCCAAAAAGGGGGAGATTGTAAGAGCAAGTTTTGCCCCCGAAGGTTTTGGACATTGTTGGACAAAGCAGAAGTGGAACTAATATTGTTTTCGAGTATAAACAGATACTTAGGTTCCGAAAGAATGGAGTTTGCATGTAGAAGGTCGAAGGACAACTCACTGCAGCGAAGCTGCAGTCATCTACCGAAACCTTTGAAGGAAGACGACCCCTAAAAATGTCGTCGAAGAAAAAGACTCTCTCGAGTAAAAGCGCAACGAGGAGAAAGCTGAAGCTAGTTGAAGACTTCGTCTTTTTACTAGCTTCTCTTTATATTCTTGAGTCGTAGGAAAAACCGTACTATTAAGAGGGGTTTGCTAGTTGAGATCTTTGTCGAAGTGAATTTTCTCTGCTCAACCTAAACCCACGAAAGCCTACCCAGAGAAATCTTACTGAGTCGAGTGAATAGCTCGAAGGCAAAGTAATCGCACTTCGTGCCTTCGAGAGAGAACTCGCTCGGTAAGTCCGACCGTTGTGGACACGCGTCAAGCTGTCGCATCGGGTCACTTCAGCCATTTTACCCATCGGGATCGCCAACTATAAGTACCCCGCACCTACCTGCCATTTCGGGTCGGCTGCTCCACTGAAGATTCTAAGACAGAAGTCTGTGAGCATCCCAAGAGAGATCCATCGAGAGAAAACCAAAACCCAAGTTGAGCTGAGCTGAGCAATTCACAGAGACTTAGGTTGAGATTAGCCGATCTTTTTATCTTGGAGAACTGTAAGTCTCCTAGACGGTTAGGCGTCGCCTGTCAAGCAGTCGAAGAGTAATTGTCGCTGCTGAAGGAAGTTTGTAAAGGTCTCGGAGATGTCCTGAATCATCTACCACGAGTGAAAACTGGACAAGCTTGAGGAGTTTGTTGCAGTGGATAATAGGACGGAGAGAGTTTTGCTCGAGGTGTTCAATCACCAGTTACTCCAACCAGACGTAGCACTTTGCGGAGTGTGAACTGGTTTACCAAACATCGTCGTGTCAGGCTCGTTTTCCTTCTAGCATTTACATTAAGTATTTACTCGTTGCCTGTTTGTCTATGATGTTTTCCTTCGCTCCCAATCCCTTCGAGCCATGCATTACCTTCGATACTGTATTTCCTTCGAGATGGTGTTAGTCCTTCGCAGTTTGCATGAATTCCTTCTAAGTTCCTTAGAATTTTTACAAGTGATCATTCACCCCCTCCCCCTCTGATCATTCTTGAGCTTTCACCTACCTATCAAGGCATTTCCATAGCCTTTCCGAGATACATTGCCATGCAACATCCATCTTTTCATGATTTGATCTTCATGTCATACATGCTACTTGCTTGATCGATGAGCCGCATGCTAGTTGGGCCTTTCCCTAATCATTGCTACATGACGCGCTAGTATCATTGCATATCCTGCTACACTGGCAGGGGCATACATTTGCATACATCATGATATTTACATTTTCTTTATGATTCGAGTACTTTGTAAAGTGTGAAAGATCTTCTATTCTTTTTGTAATATATAGAGTTTTTCCCCTAAAGTGAGGAAAATATCCCGAAGAGGACAAATTAAAAGATCCCAAAGAGGACAAATTAAAAGATCCCAAAGAGGACAAATGAGAGTTAAATAGAAAGAGCCATTGAGGCCACCAAAAAATACAAAAAAATGAAAAATATAAAAAGGAAAAAAAGAAGAAATAAAAAGAGAGAAGGGGGCACACTACTATTCTTTTTTAAGAAGATCCACACTCGTACTCCATCTTGTATCTTGTACTACATAGAGATTATCATTCATGCATATAACTATGTGGGGACCTTCACACTATAGAACTTGGCTTGTATATTCCAATGATGAGCCTCCTCAAATGAGCTCTAGGTCTTCTTGAGCAAGCAAGTTGGATGCACCCCCACTAGTTCCATTGGAGAGCTTACCTTAGCTCATATGTGCATCCGTTGCATGGCAATCCCTACTCCTCACATCATATCTATCATTTGGCCTTCTCTCGCCTATGATTGTCCTCATTGATGTGAGCCTTTACACCTTTTTGTCTTCCTCCTCCACCTTATTCTCTCTTTGCCATCCTAAGTGTCAACTTTCTTGCTTATTCTCATCCATTGCATGAGTGCTCAAAATATCGAAAAGGAGTGGATAATTTTGACTTGTACCTGGCTAGTGGTCTGGGGATGAGTCAAGATAAGATTCCAAAGAAGACCAAGTGTGACACTTTAGTAGATTGAGTTCTCAACAATAAAAATACTTTTTCTCGTATATCCCTATCCCCTTTCTTGCACGCAAACACCATTTGGAGACATTCGAGTCACGGACAGCGAGAGATCTTGCACCTTTATGTTCTTATGTTGCTTGTTTCAATGCTAGATATAGACTCTTGCCTGTTATGACTTGAATTGAATTGCATGCTTTGATTGTTTTACTTACAAAGTTCTTATATGGTTGTTAGCATGTCACCACAGAAATTATGCTTGTTATCACTTACCTACTCGAGGACGAGCAGGAATTAAGCTTGGGGATGTTGATACGTCCAAAACGTATCTATTATTTCTGCTTGCTCCATGCCTCTTTTGTGTGATATTTATATGACATTGATGAACTTCCATACACTTTTGATCATATTTGGACTAACCTATTAACTCAGTGCACCCCAGTGCCAGTTCCTGTTTTCTGTTGTTTTTCTATTTCAGGTCTCCCCTTATTAAAAGTACCAGAAAAAATCCGGGAAAAATATAGGAAAAATCAGCGTACCGGAAGCTTCGCGAAGAGCCCAGGAGGGGCCAGAGGGGGGCCCAGGCGGCCAGAGGGCGCGGCCCGGCCCCTGGCCGCGCCAGGGGGCGTCTGGAGCCCCTGGCCCACCTCTGGCTGCCCCCTTTCGCCTATTTATTCCCCGTGACGAGAAACCCTCGGGGACGAAACCCTTTTTCGCGATCTCTCCTCTGTTCCGCCGCCGTCGCGCTTCCAAGATCGGGAGCACCAGAAGACCTCTTCCCGGCACCCTGCCGGAGGGAGGAATCACCTCCGGGAGCTTCTCCACCACCATGGATGCTTCCCGGATGAACCGTGAGTAGTCCACCTTGGACCATGGGTCCATGATCAGTACCTATGTGATGTTCTCCTCCCCTCTTTGTTCTTCATGGATTAGACCTCGTGAGCTGCCCTACATGATCGAGACACATATGTAATCTTTCTGCTGTTGCTATGCTGAGTTTGCTGGGATCCGATGTATTGTGAGATTATGTTCAGATTGTGATTGAGGTATATATTTGATTCTCTTCTTTTATATTTATGTTCTTTAGTAACTCTTGCATGTTCTCCGTTGCTGTTTATTGCTTTGGCCAAGTAGTAGGTAGTGACTCCAAGAGGGAGCCTTATGCATGATTGTGGGTTCATGCCCCCCGATGACTAGCTTGAGTGACAGAAACATGAGTCTAGGGGATGTGATGTTGCCACAAGGGGGAAAACAACTATGCTTGTACTTGCGGGTGCAAGGATTGTTTACTTTACACAAAGTTCTTTAATGCAGTTGTCCGTTGTTTTGAGTTTACACTTTGGGTGGGATTCACAACTTAATACCAGTGAGATGTTCTAGATCGGTATCTCAAGGTGGATGATTAGTGGGTAGATGCAGATGGATTTTGGTCTACTTGTCTTGGCGTATCGCCCGTGCTTTTGAGCCTCTTCCTTTCTGTTTTGCATAATTAGCATTGGTTTGCGCACATAATCATGTCAATTGCCCAGCTGTAATTTTTTTACCTCGCATGGCTATTTTATCGTCTTTTGAGAGAGAGACATCACTAGTGAACATCATGGGATCCCGGTCCATACTTCCACCACTGTTTACACTATCAATTTACTTTCAGTATTTACTTTTCAGTTGCTATCACTATCATTATTATCCCGTGCGTTTTATCCTTTGTAAACAACAAGGCCGGAGGAATTGACAACTCCTCTGTACTCGTTGGGAGCAAAGCTATTTGTTGTGTGTTCAGGTCCAGGTGAAGTAAGCAATCCTTAGATTGTCAACGGCGCCAATTGTTCACTTCACCACCTACTTGTATCTGTTGGAGTCCTCCTGGACGATACTCAAACTTAGCATATTTGCTAAGGGAAATTTGCTGCTACGCTACATCTCACGTTCCACTTGGGGTAACCAATGAGGGATGAGAAGCTATCTTGTGTATCACCTACCCGTGGGAATTACGAGTTATGGGCTCCCCTGATTAGTAGTCTCGTCCGAGGACTCTTCAGACGTCAGCAGTACCGCGGCCTGCGCAGGGAAGTTTTAAGTCCAAGTATGTGATCAGAGGGGGAGGGGTGAATGATCACTTCAAATTTTTGCATGAAACTATGAAGTGAAGCATAACTTAGCAGCAGAAGAAATTCAACAGAAAGGTAAACAGTGAAGCAGAACTAGATTGAAGCACAACATAGCGAATCAAAAGCATCGAATCAATTGCATTGAAACAAATCACTGAAGTAATTGCAAAACTGAATGTAAGTGTGGAAAGTAAAACGAACTCTTGACTCGGCGATGTTTGTTCGACAAGTTCACACTCTGCAAAGTGCTACGTCTGGTTGGAGGGACTTGTGATTGAACACAGGAGCTAACCTCTCTCCGTCCTTATCTCCACTGCACCAATCTCCTTGAGCTTGGTCAGTTCTTCACTCGTGGTTGATTATTGAGGAAATCACCGAAACCTTTGACAAACTGGACTTTGAGGCGACAATAACTCTTCGCTCTCTGAAGAACAACTCTCTAACCGTCTAGGAGAATTGCAGTTCTCCAAGATAAAAAGGCTAGCAAACTTCTTCCTAAGTCATAGTGAATCAACTCACATCAATAGGACTTATGCTTCGGTGGATGGGTTTTTGGTTTGTTTCAGTGGGGTTGCTCTCTTCCTTCACTGTCAGAAAATATTCTTGGAGCAGCCACCCGCCAATGAGGGCGGGGGTGGCGTATTTATAGGTGACGATCACTAGGAGCGAAATGTCTTAAATGACCCGATGCGACAGCTTGACACCTGTCCGCAACGGTCGGATTTCTGATCAATCCGCAACTTTACTTGCGGAACAAGTAAAGCTGACTCGCGGACTTGGTTATGCTTCAGGGGCCGAAAGAACAAAGTCTTCGCTGGTGAAGCATTACCTAGTGCACATGAGATTTCTCATCTCTGGCTTCTCACAGGTTTGGATTCGATCTGAGTCTTTTCACCAAAACCTTCAGAGTACATTTACTAAACCCCTCTTGATAGTACGGTTTTTCCTATGACTCAAAGAAGTGAAAAAGAACTACGCAAGAACTACTAAGTCTTGCGCCATCTTGGTCATCTCCTTCGATGAGAAGTGCTTCAGGATTCCTTATCTTTTTGGGGGTCGACATCCGTGATGAGCTTCACTCCAGAGGATATGCTTCAGTAAATATGTAAATCTTCGTTGAAGCTTTATCACCAACCTATAACTTCAGGAACCTAACCATCTGTTTTACACTAGAAAACTTGTTAGTGCCTCTACTGTTTTGTCCAACAATATCCAAAACTCATGGGGGCATAATTTTGCTCTTACAATCTCCCCCTTTTTGGACTATTGTTGACAAAACATGCATCGATAAAAAATATGGAATTTTTGAGTTGAGTTGAGAGCAAACTCTAAGATATGAAGCTTTTGACTCCCCCTGAATGCAAGCATCGAAGATTTATATAATCTAAGTGAATGCTTGATGAAGGATATCCTTGATGGGAAGCCTAGCACATATCTTAGCGAATCAATTGCATTTAAAAGATATTAGTCTTGAAGAATATGCAATCATCCAATGACCTGTGAACTTAATGAGAATAACCACCTGCAAGACAAAGATATACGAGAGCAACTTGTAAGCACGGGGGTTATTAACACATAAAATGTAGCAGTTCACAGACGAAGTAAAACTTAAGTTACAACCCAATCGAAGCGAATGGAAAGTTTGTTGTAACTTAACACACAAAAGATCGAATTGAAACCCTAAACCCCGTAGTGAATCTAAACTCAATCGATGCTACATTCTCCCCCTTTTTGTCAATAATTGGACAAAAGGTTGAGCTGTAGATCAAGAGTATTTACTCGTTTGCTGCAACCTGGGGACTCTGCTGATTGTCTTCGCCCGAATAAGATGCATCTCCTGAAGTGTCTCCTTCGGTGGAAGCAGGCGACTCCATTTCTTCAATGTCCAGCGGCGCTTGAAGCAAATCAAGATCACTGTCGTTTAGAGGGTCATCTTCTTGCTTCGATGTGTGGGAGTCTTCATCAGAGAGAGTATCAGGGCGAATATGTTCAGCCGGATTAACAAATAAGACTTCATCAATCTTTTCCAGCGAAGGGATCTTTGGGTTGGGGAGGTCTATCGAATCATTTCTGGAGAAATGGCGTTGAAGATGTGGATACTCCTTGAAAATCCGGTCAGCTTCAAGCTTCTTGACTGAGTTGAACTTCCTCAAACCTTTCCAAGAGTGGCGCTTCAAAACCTTCAGATACTGATTATTGTTCAAAGCAATATTGCCAACTCGATTGATTTCATCAGAGTGATGTTGCATTTGGCGTTGATTGCCTTCAATGAAGTTTTCCAATAACTGTTGTGAGCGAATGCCAACTTCAAAATGATAAACTTCCTTCTGGAAAGACTTCGACATGTTGCGTTCATTTACATGTTGTCTCACTCCGACATATGTGGCAAATGGATCATTTGGCCTTCTGAAGATATTCATTGTATCACGCACAGGAGGACAGAACATCTTCGGCTGATGCTTTGCAACAAAGTCTTCACTACATCCATGGTTGCAAATGGCTTGGAGCCAGGGAGCATATGGCTTCAATTGATGTACAAGTTCAGCAGCTTGGACCATATAGCGAAGAAAACAATCCTCGAAGTCAAACACATGACCATGAGTAAGCTTCAGCAAAGCATGACGTTTATGGTAATGAATGTTGGACTCGTCATTTGCAGTGCTGAGAGGCATCAGTGAGTTAGACAAGATATAAAACCAAGTCTTCGATATGGATACCAGATGCTTCCGGCGAATGTTTTCTGGCATGTGGTCTCCAGTGACTTCGGGATCCAACAGTGAAGCAAATTCAGCTTCAGTAGGATCAGGCAACAAATGAATCTTTGCAAGTTTTCTAGTGTGTCGCGGGATGTTCACAATATCCATGAATTCATCAGAGTGCATCCGAAAGAATTTGCCTTCAATCATCCATTCGAGTATCCAAGAGCTTGTGTCATCAGGATTTCCAGAGACATAGAGAGTGGCATAGAATTGTTTGATCAATTCAGAATTGAATGGCGTCTCCATGGAAAACAAGCTGGTAAGATTTTGTGCTTTGATGGATTCCATAATGTTCTGGAAGCACGTTGCAGAAGTTAGACTTCGCATATCCAAATACTTGTGCCTCAATAGAACACCCTTCTGGAAGTATAGCTTCGTGTACAGGATTTGTTGCTCGACAGTCCAGAAGCGAAGGTCATCAGCAGTCTGGGGTGAATCATAAGGACTTGCGCCAAAGAAGAGAAGCTTCTGGTGATGAACTTCGAGGTCAAACTCAGGACCATGTCTTGAAGAGGAACCATCTCCCAGAAAAATTGGAAATGTTTCACGCGGGTAGATGGAGTCCAGTTGGGTATCTTGGGCAGGAGTGCAATGAGGAGTTTTCCTTCGGGCAACTATGGCTAGCTCTTGAGGTTGAGTCATAATGGCCAATTCATTGGCTTCTGCTTCTGCATGGGCTTCAGGCTCATCTGGAACAACTTGTTCTTTGGCTTCACCTTCTTGTTCTTCGGACTCATCCGCAGAGTGAGCCGAAGAATAATCCCTTGAAGGAATTGGTATGTCTTGAGCTTGAGGAGATGGCTCTGGCTCAAAGTTGTCGTGGTGTGATGGTTGTGGAGCGGGTTGAGGAGGAGGTGGAGGTGGATCATGGGGTGGAATGACTTTGGGAGCAGTTGGCTTTGCAGTTGGGGTTGGAAGTGTGATGATCTTGCATCGAGGAGGTGAATCATGTCTTGGGGCCTTCTTGGCTGGATGAGAGCTCACCTCATCAGCTTCGTCGGCGTCTGTGATCAGACGGCGCTTCCTTTGTTGCAGCTGGGGAAGGGGAGAGGCTAGTTTCTTGAGCATAGATTCACGCTTCTTGGAATCAAGAGCCATGACCGAAGCATTATGCGTCTTGCAACATTCTTCAATGGAAGATTTTATCTTGCCTTGAAACACTTGAATAGTGTGCTTTGTCTTTTCATTGACATCTGCAATCTTCTTCGAAGCAGCTTCGGCTTCGTTCTTAAAGTCTTCATCTGATTCAGCATCTGCTTTCTTCTTAAACTTTAGAATTTTGGCAGACTCAGATCTGTCCCTAGCATGGAAATCCCTTAGCATATTGAATAGATTTTCAATCATGGCAGAAAGAGTTGGGGAAATGTAAAGATCTCCAACATCAATAGCTTCGGGATCAACAGCTTCAGCGAGCTGGCAGAATGCCTGATTCAGGTTCAAACAGTCCCATAGTTCACCTTCTCTTGCATCTGGGAAGTTGTAGACTATGCTCAGCTTCTTCATGAGCTTCGGGGGCAGGGGCTGCGACTGGCTTCGGAGAGATATATTTTGGAGCCATGTCTATAGCAGCTTCCTTCTGAACAGCTCTAGCAGCCTTCTCTGCTTGCTTTGTTCGAATGATATTAAGTTGAGCCTGCCGCTTGGCTTCGGCTTCGGCAGCAGCCTTAGCCTCTTGAGCTTTTACTTCAGTGAGCTTGCGCTTCACTTCAGCTTTCTGATTTGCTTCAGCAAGATCTTTCCTTTGCTTCTCTAGCGAAGTGGCATCTCTATCAGCCTTTTCCCTTGCTTTAGCTTCTTTACCAGCCTTAGCTTGGGCTTGTGCTTCAGAATGAAGTCGTTCAGCTTCAGCACGGTCTCTCTTGCGCATTTCAGCTTCAGATAGTTTCTTGGTGCCGACCTAGGCATAGGCTTGGCCAGGCTTGGCAACGGAGGATTTCATCTTTGAAGCTTTGGCTGTCTCAGGAGCTTTAGCTTCGGGCTTACCAGTAGGCTTTGCCTTCGGGTCATGCCTTTCCTTCGTTCTTTGTTCAGCAGGAACTAGGCGGCGAGGGGGCTTTGAAGCCAATGGAGCCTCAACCACCAAGTTGGTCATATCAATCATTGGTCTAGGAGCTGGGGATCAGATGGATCTTGAATCCTAACGCCTCTCGAAGCAGGCGGTTTCTCTTCAGCCTTCTTCTTCAAAGGCTTCCGAGGCTTTTGTCTCTTTGGACTAGGGGGAACAGGGGAATGCTCGGACTCATCATCTGCGACTTCAGCAGGATCTTCACCGAGAGAGTCTTCAAGCTGTGCAGCAGCATCAGCTTCATCATCAGCTTCATGATCACTCTCTTCTTCGGAGATAGCAGGAGGAGGTGAAGCACTCAATTTTCTAAGCCTTTGCTTCTTAGGCTTCGATGCACCAGCTTCAGCATGGCCTTCAGCAGCTAATGCTTTGGCCTTCTTTTCTTCTCTGATTCTTTTCTTTTCAGCCAAAATAGCAAGTCTCTTTTGTTCTTCAAGGTAATCATCTGGTGTCTTGAGAGTATTTGGGTGAGGAACAGCTGGAGGCTTCGGGTAGTATTTTCTTCGATTTGCTGCATTGTATTGGGCACAAAGAGCAGTTGTGTATCGATATGGTGGGCTGAAAGCAAACAGCATAGCCCACTTCCAGTTTGGAATGCTCTTGTATTTGTACCACCTTACAGCCCAGTAGCGTCGAATCTTTTGTAGTCGAATCTTTCGATCATGATCAGATTCTTCAGGAGGAGTGTCATAACCCATCTTGATTCGAATGGCTTCGGGGATGCCTCGGGCATTATTGACTTCTTTCGTCTTGCCACCTTTGCCTTTCTGCTTCGGGGGCTCAGGATAATTCTCAAGCCCTTCAACAATAGGTGACTCATTCCCAATGGCTGCCTCTTCGTCAGACATCCTGTGAACAGAAGGATAGAAAAGAGGGAATAGGAAGGGGAATGAATAAGCACAGGCAAAGACTTCGACCAAAACAAGATTTTGACAAGAACCCAGAGCAAATTAAGATCAGATGCACATCTGTCAATGGATTGGGATAGAACTAGTTCAATAACAAGACCTAACTCAGTCCAAACACACAATAGATCTAATCTCAATACTGACCTGAGTAGATGGGATTGCTTTGATGCTACAAACAGGTTTCCCAAAGAGCAAGGATCAACAAGGATCAGAACATCCCTATAAGCAGAAATCAAAACCCTAGAACTTAGATCCAACTTCACAGGATAAGAACACGGAGGGAAGTTGGATCAAAGAGCTCAGCGTACCCTAGCTTGGTGACGCGGAGCGGCTACGGCGACAGAGTGCGGAGAAGTGCTCTTCGTCGGCGGGGAACGTCCACGGCGGCGACTATCCGGCAGCGAAGCGGCACGGTCGACGTCGGAGACGAGAGCTCTGCGGTGTGCTCGAGGAGGAAGACGGGGAAATCAGGAGAGAATGAATCGTGGGGGAACGGTTCGCTGGTGGATGTGCCTTATATAGGCCCGATCTGAAACGGTTGCCAGATCGTATCGAACGCTTGCCAGCGAGTGTCTCTTCTGATTCAACGGCCCAGATGAAGTGGCGGTTCGCGAGTGAATCTCAACGACCCGAGAAAGACGGGGACTCAACGACCGAAGAATAAGTCTTGAACGAGAGCAAAAACTTCGATAAAGTTGGAAGCATTTGATTCGGAACTTCAATGACGTTCGAAGCAATATGCTTTCCGTTTCAAATGTGCTTAGTCATTCAAGATAGAATGGATTGGGAGCGAATCAGAATGGAGGGGATAGGGTCTGAAACTTATCACTTCAAAGAAAAACAACAATGAAGCTAAAAGTGATAAGTATAGGGGACAAACAAAATGAATAAATAAAAACAACACAGAACTGAAAGAAAATGGCGAACGAAGCCAAACACATCATGTTGGACGAAGGAAAAACTCAAGCGAAACTAAATAAATAAACACATAACGAAGGTGAATATGTACAAGGAAATTTTTTGATCTTACTGAACATTGTGTGAGTCTAGGATGTTCAGCTCACATCTCAATGCACATAACCTTTTCTCGTCCAATGGCTTCGTGAATATATCTACCAATTGATCTTCAGTTCTAACTTGGCTGATCTCAATGTCTTCGCGCTGAACATGATCTCGAATAAAATGGTGACGAATATCGATGTGCTTCGTTCGAGAGTGTTGCACAGGGTTTTGTGCAATTTTGATAGCACTCTCATTATCACAAAGCAAAGGGATTTTCTTCACATAAATACCATAATCTTTCAGCGTCTGCTTAAGCCAAAGAATCTGAGTGAAGCATGAGCCAGCAGCAATGTATTCGACTTCAGCAGTAGATATTGAGACACAATTTTGTTTCTTTGAAGCCCAACACACCAGGGATCTACCAAGAAAATGACAAGTGCCTGAGGTAGATTTCCTGTCAACTCTATCACCAGCCCAGCCTGAATCAGAATATCCAATCAAATCAAACTGGGTCCCTTTGGGATACCAAAGTCCCAATGAAGAAGTATGTGCTAGATACCGAAGAATTCGCTTTACTGTAGTATGATGTGTTTCCTTCGGATTGGCCTGAAAACGAGCACAAATACAAACTGATAGCATAATATCAGGTCTAGATGCACATAAGTATAAGAGTGAACCTATCATAGACCGATATTTCTTCTGATCGAAGGGTTTCCCTTTCTCATCAGCATCGAGAAAACCATTGGTTGGCATAGGTGTTCTGATAGTCTTGCATTCAGTGAGCTCAAATTTCTTCAGTCAATCCTTCAAATATTTTTCTTGTGAAATAAAGGTGCCATTTTTCTGTTGGCGAATCTGAAGCCCAAGGAAAAACTTCAATTAACCCATCATGGACATCTCGTATTTCTTCGACATCATCCTTGCAAATTCTTCGCTGATTTCAGTGTTAGTACAGCCAAAAATAATATCATCTACATATATCTGACACACAAATAGATCATTGTTATATGATCGAGTGAAAAGAGTGGGGTCAGTGGTTCCAGGTTTGAAGCCTTTCTTCAGGAGGAAATCCTTCAATGTTTCATACCAAGCACGAGGTGCTTGCTTCAGTCCATACAAAGCTTTGTGAAGCCTGTACACCATATCAGGATTCTTCGAGTCTTCAAAACCTGGTGGCTGCATAACATACACTTCTTCTTCTATCTCACCATTAAGAAAAGCACTTTTGATATCCATTTGATATAGCAATATATTTTTGTGGTTAGCAAAAGCAAGCATGACACGAATGAATTCGAGACGGGCTACTGGTGCATAGGTTTCACCAAAATCAATGCCTTCGATTTGGGTGTACCCTTGTGCTACCAGTCTAGCCTTATTTCTTACCACAATACCATTTTCATCTTGCTTGTTGCGAAATATCCACTTGGTGCCAATAATATTGTGGTTCGTGGGATCTGGCCTGTCAACAAGTGACCAAACTTTGTTTCTTTCAAACTGGTGAAGTTCTTCCATCATAGCCAATAACCAATCAGGGTCCTTCATGGCTTCATCAAACTTTGAAGGCTCTAGCATGGAAACAAAAGAAAAACTTCCACAAAAGTTAGCCAAACGAGTACGAGATCGAGTTGTGGGATGACCTGGTTGATGAATATCTTCGAGAATCGAATCAACATCAACTCTTCTTCGAACTCGTGATAATGTAGTATCATTTGCTTCAGGCTCAGCTTCTGCTTCAGCTTCAGGATCTGCATCAGCTTCGGGATCTGCTTCACCTTCAGCTTCAGCATTTCCTTAAGGATTAGCATTTCCTTCGTTCCCTTGTCCTTCTTCGTCCTGTTCACCATTAGCTTCAGGATGTTGATCTCCAGCGCCCCGGGCTATGTGTGGGTACATTGGACCATCATCATCCCTAACAGCTTGACGAGGATTAGCTTCAACAGGGTGAATCTCTCCAATAGCCATGGACCTGATCACTTCATCAAGTGGAGGTTCATCTAGATCATGAGGCAAATGCTCTTTTTTAGAGCCATTAGTTTCATCAAACCTCACATTTACAGTTTCCATAACTTTCCCAAAGTGAGAGTTATACACTCTGTAAGTGTGAGAGTTTGAGCCATAACCTAAAAGAAAACCTTCATGTGCCTTAGGGGCAAATTTGGAGCTATGATTCATATCTCTAATAAATCAAGGAGCACCAAATACCCTAAGATATGACACATTTGGTTTGTTACCAGTGATAAGCTCATGTGAAGTTTTCTTCAGAAACTTGTGAAGGTAAACCTTGTTGATGATGTGACATGTTGTGTTAATTGCTTCGGCCCAGAACCTAATGGGAGTCTTGTATTCAGCAAGCATAGTTCTAGCCATTTCAATAAGAGTTCTAGTCTTCCTTTCAACTACACCATTCTGTTGAGGTGTATATGCAGCAGAGAACTCATGAGTAAAACCATGATCATCAAGAAAATCTTCAATATGAGTATTTTTGAATTCAGTTCCATTATCACTTCGGATATGCTTCAGAGATAATTCATATTTTGTTTGAGCTCTCTTAGCGAATGACTTGAAGATTTCAACAACTTTGCTCTTGTCATCCAAAAATAAAACCCAAGTATAACGAGAGAAATCATCAACAATAACAAGACCATATTTGTTTCCTCCCAGACTTGCATAATTTTGAGGACCAAAAAGATCCATATGAAGCAATTCAACAGGATGAGTGGTAGTCATGATAGTCTTCGCTGAATGATGTTTCTTCGTGATTTTACAAGCTTCGCAAGCACTGCAGAGACGATCCTTATCGAATTTTACTTCGCTAAGGCCAATAACATGCTTCTTCTTCACCAGATTATGAAGATTTCTCATCCCTGCATGACCAAGTCTTCGATGCCATAACCAACCAGATGAAGCTTTCGCCATTAAGCATGTGGATACAGCAGGGCCAGAAGAAAAATCAACAATGTATAAATCTCCTTTTCGGTAACCCTTGAAGACAAACGTATAGTCATCCTGTGAAAAGACAACACAACGCGAAGCAGAAAATAGAACAAGCATACCCATATCACATAACTTCGAAATAGACATAAGATTATATCCAAGTGATTGGACTAGCATAACCTTGTCAATGTGCTTATCTTTCGATATTGCAACCTTACCCAAGCCTAAAACTTTACCCTTGTTGTTATCACCGAAGGTAATGTACTTCTGAGAAGATTGAGATAGTTTTTCTTCGGTGAATAACTCCTTGTCTCCGGTCATATGATTTGTACAACCACTATCCATGACCCATTCGGATCCACCGGAGACATAGCCCTGCAGAAGAATTAGTTCTTCTTAACCACCCACAAACGAGCAGGTGACCGAGAAGAGGTTGAAGCACTGGTTGAAGCAATATTAAAGCGAACAGGAGTGTATTGCTTCGGTGTACCATCAAGCACACCATAAATGTAAGTCCTCTGCGAATGGTTAGGATAAGAATGAGCATATGCAATCTTAGTATTGTGATCATGAGGACGATAAGTATAACGACCAGTGCGATAGTATTGCTTCTGCGGAACATTTGATTCGGGCACCAGTGAATCATTTCTCATTTCTAGAGAATAGAAATGATTCGGTGGTACCGAAGGCTTTCCCTGCATAGTATGGCTAGCAGGCAGTTTTTCCACAAGTGCTTTCTGCACCCATATCTGCCTCTTATAGAAGCCATTCTTCGGAGGTGTTCCTACATACTCAGTTGTAACCTTTCCCTGTTCATCTTTGCTGAGTTTGTAGTACGAATCAAGCGATTCATCCACAATGGCTTTGTTCATTTTGCAATCGAAACCTGAAAGGTTAGCAATATCAATGGGTTTCTCCTTCTCTAGGACCCAAACAGTCTTAGGATACTGCTCAGGTTCCCAATAGGTGCCATCAGGGTTTATCTTTCTCTCGAAACCAACACCCTCATTCCTGGGATTCCTGTGAAGGAGAGTCTTCCTCAGGATATCACAGACATATTGGTGTCCTTGCACACTTTTGAACATGCTTGTTTCAAATAAGTTTTTCAACCTGAGGAGTTCCTCGGTAACAGCAGGATATTCCTCATCAGAGGCATTAGTATCATCAATAACAATAGGACCTTTGCCTTTGGAATCAGTTTTGCTTCGTTCCAGATAGGTTAAGCAAGGTGAATCAGTTTTATGATTTGCTTCAGAACCTTGTTGAGCCATGAGAGAGAGATTGACATTTTCCAATTCTTCATGAGCCTCTTTCAGTCTTTCGAGAGCCATTTTCCTCTGAAGAAATTCATAGGTGAGCTTCTCATAATCAACTAAAAGAAGATCATGCCGAGAGGATAATTCTTCAAACTTCTCCTTCAGAGCAGCATGCTCATTAGTTAAAGTTTGACCTTTCTCTATCTCATCGATCAACAGAGTTTATGATTTCTTAATGGTTTTGCTTAGTGAATCAAGTTCATCTTGTTGGATTGAAGCAATTTTAGCAAGTTTAGCACAGCTTATCTTTGAGTCACTATCATATGAGGAACAATCAGAAGTATCATAGTTTGATTTGGATGAAGATACCTTCGCCTTGGCCATGAAGCAATATGCAGGAGTTTCATCTTCACTACTGTTGTTGGTGAAGAATGAGCTCGAAGCTTTAGTTGAAGCATCTGCCGAAGCGAAAGCCAAACCAGCACACCATCTGATTCGGACCCAGACCCAGACCTTGAGCCTGATTCAGCTTCGGAACCAGAGGCTTCGTCTTCAGAGTTGATCTCCTTTCCCAGATAGGCCTTGGCACGGTGAGAGCTGCTTCGACGAGACGAGTGAGTCTTCGAGGAAGAGCCTTCACGCTTCTTGTGATACTTCTTCCTCTTTTCATCATCTGAATCTTTCTTCTTTTCTCTTCTTGAACTGGAATCATGTCTCTTGGACTCATGGTTTCTGGAGGATCTGTGGGACTTTGTTGAGGAGTCTCTGAGCGAATGCTTCGATTTGTTCTCAGCTTCCCACAGAGGGCAATCAGCTATGTAGTGACCTGGTTTCTTGGACTTGTAGCAGCAGTTATCCTTCGATGGAGAGCTTCTTGAGTATTAGCAGTGAGAGGAGTGACTTGAGCTTCTTGAAGAATAACTCTTCTTGGGTGAAGAAAAACCTTTTCTTTGGAAGCGGTTGAAGCGTCTCATGATCAATGCTAAATCTTTCCCAATGCTTGCAGGATCATCAGATTCGACACCTGAAGCAGAACTGACTTCGGGTGAAGAATGACGCGAAGCTTTTGCTTTCAAAGCATGAGATCTTCTTCGAGAACCATTTATGTCACGTTTCTCATCTTCTTCCATTTCAAAAGTATTGAGTCTCTCAAGAATATCAGCGGCATCAAGACGTCTGAAATTAGTCCTTTCTTTGATCATCAACACAATGTGATCAAACGAATCATCCAATGAGCGAAGCAAAGTTCTTACAACAGAGTGAGGGGTAATGTCATCATCACCGAGGGAAATCAACTCATTTGCAAGAGCAGTGAGTCTGCTGTAAATGGAGCTGACTTTTTCACCCTCGTTTCTCTTGAAGCGATAGAATTTGCTTCGAAGTGTGTCAATTTTGGCATACTTCTGGGTAGAGACACCTTCACCAATCTTTTCAAGATAGTCCCAGACACCTTTGGCAGATGGAATATTCTTCACTTCATGATACTTCTCTGGTGTCAGATGATTGGTGATGAATACCCAGACTTCAGAATCAAGGTCAATTAGCTTCGCTTCTTCAGGAGTGATGGCATTCTTGTCGGCAACTGTAACTTGCCAGGCAGTCGAGTTGATAGCCATGATATTTCTTTTCATTTTGTCCTTCCAGTATGGGTAGTCCTTTCCATTGAACACGGGTACGGGTTCGCCGGAGCGAATGGCTGCGAAAGACATACTTGCAAAACACTCGAGGAGGTTAATCCAAACAAAGAGTGACTAGCTCTGATACCAATTGTAAGTCCAAGTATGTGATCAGAGGGGGAGGGGGTGAATGATCACTTCAAATTTTCGCATGAAACTATGAAGTGAAGCATAACTTAGCAGCAGAAGAAATTCAACAGAAAGGTAAACAGTGAAGCAGAACTAGATTGAAGCACAACATAGCGAATCAAAAGCATCGAATCAATTGCATTGAAACAAATCACTGAAGCAATTGCAAAACTGAATGTAAGTGCGGAAAGTAAAACAAACTCTTGATTCGGCGATGTTTGTTCGACCAGTTCACACTCTGCAAAGTGCTACGTCTGGTTGGAGGAACTTGTGATTGAACACAGGAGCTAACCTCTCTCCGTCCTTATCTCCACTGCACCAATCTCCTTGAGCTTGGTCAGTTCTTCACTCGTGGTTGATTATTGAGGAAATCACCGAAACCTTTGACAAACTGGACTTCGAGGCGACAATAACTCTTCGCTCTCTGAAGAACAACTCTCTAACCATCTAGGAGAATTGCAGTTCTCCAAGATAAAAAGGCTAGCAAACTTCTTCCTAATTCATAGTGAATCAACTCAGATCAATAGGACTTATGCTTCGGTGGATGGGTTTTTGGTTTGCTTCGGTGGGGTTGCTCTCTTCCTTCACTGTCAGAAAATATTCTTGGAGCAGCCACCCGCCAATGAGGGCGGGGGTGGCGTATTTATAGGTGGCGATACCTAGGAGCGAAATGTCTTAAATGATCCGATGCGACAACTTGACACCTGTCCGCAACGGTCGGATTTCTGATCAATGCGCAACTTTACTTGCGGAACAAGTAAAGCTGACTCACGGACTTGGTTATGCTTCAGGAGCCGAAAGAACAAAGTCTTCGCTGGTGAAGCATTACCTAGTGCACATGAGATTTCTCATCTCTGGCTTCTCACAGGTTTGGATTCGATCTGAGTCTTTTCACCAAAACCTTCGGAGTACATTTACTAAACCCCTCTTGATAGTACGGTTTTTCCTACGACTCAAAGAAGTGAAAATAACTACGCAAAAACTACTAAGTCTTGCGCCATCTTGGTCATCTTCTTCGATGAGAAGTGCTTCAGGATTACTTATCTTTTTGGGGGTCGACATCCGTGATGAGCTTCACTCCAGAGGATATGCTTCAATAAATATGTAAATCTTCGTTGAAGCTTTATCACCAACCTATAACTTCAGGAACCCAACCATCTGTTTTACACTAGAAAACTTGTTAGTTCCTCTACTGTTTTGTCCAACAATATCCAAAACTCATGGGGGCATAATTTTGCTCTTACAGAAGTGGTGTTGTCTTATTTGCTCGCGCGGTGGTGTCTTATTTGGTTTGATTATGCTTCACCGGCTAGCCTCGCACCGTGCACGACTATGTCGGGGTTAGGGTCCAAAGCCCCGCATACATAGGATATAGTCCGGCGGATGACCTCTCTGTTGAGTTTTAAAGATGGGCTACGGAGTGTCGGATAGCCTCGGTGGAGCGTTCCCTAACAAGGTGCCTGCCACCCTGGAGATCCGTGCTTGTAGTGTAACACAAGGGCACCCCTGCAGGGAAGATTAATCTATTCGAATAGCCGTGTCCACGGTAACAGGACACTTTATGCTGAAGCTGGATCTTACGACTACAAACTACAACTATTGAACTGTATGGTTTCGGGTCTTCTTCCTTGCAGGGAAGTCGAGGGAGGGAACTCGAAGGCATTGCTAATTATTACAACTTATTATTATACAATGCTGCAACAACTTCTGCTGCATTGTTACTTTATGATTTATATAAATTGTTGGCTATTCTCTCCCCCATGCTGCAAGACTCGTCGGAAGATGCTAGTCTTCGATAGGCCTAGCTTCTTACCCTTATTCTGATTTCTACTTTGCAGTCCACTATATACAACCTCCCCTTTCCTTTGATACTAATGCATAATTCCTTAGTAGCGGACGTAATACTCGCGGTATGCTAGATACTCACCCTTGCTTTATTTCCCCCTTTTTGTTTTTCCTGATCGGCCGCTGCAGTCGACGTTGCAGCCTTGGAGTTCAGGAGCAGGAGATCCCCGATGCCGACTACCGCAACATGAAGATCCCCGATGCCTTCTAGGACGTCGAGTTCCCCTTTCACCAGGAGTAGTTTGGAGGTTCCGAGGCAAGAGGCCTTGCCTTTTCTATCGAGTGTTGATTTTGTTCTAGCCTTCTTAAGGCAACCTTGTATTATCGTGTCTGTACTCAGATACTCTTGCTTCCGCTAACTTTGTGCTTTCGAGTTGTTGTATTCGAGCCCTCGTGGCCCCTGGCTTGTATTAAACAGCTTATATTATTTTATTTGTAGAGTTGTGTTGTGATATCTCACCGTGAGTCCCTAATCTCAATCGTGTACCTTGGATGTATGATTACTGTACACGGTCTGATTTTGGGGGCGTCACATGTGACTTCACTAGTCACAACAACAAAGACTTTATTTGCACTCCTATTGCCACACCTGCCACTTCAGCTACCTCTTATGAAATTAAACCTGCTTTGATAAACCTTGTTATGAGAGATCAATTCTCTGGTGTTGGAGATGATGTTGCTTTACACTTAAATAATTCTGTTGAGTTATGTGATATGCAAAAGTATAAAGAAGTAGAAGCTGGTGTTGTTAAGCTCAAGCTTTTTCCTTTCTCTTTGAGGGAAGGAGCTAAAATCTGGTTTCAATCTTTGCCTAGGAATAGCATAGATTCTTGGGATAAGTATAAAGATGCTTTTATTGGGAAGTATTACCCACCTGCTAAAATTATCCAATTGAGAAGTAGCATTATTAATTTTAAGAAATTGTATAATGAACACGTTGCCAAGGCTTGGGAACGTATGAAATCTCTTGTTAAGAAATACCCTACACATGGTTTGACTACCTGGATGGTTATCCAGACTTTTTATGCAGGCTTGAACTTTACCTCGCGGAACCTGTTAGATTCGGCCGCGGGAGGAACCTTTAAGTCAACTGCACTTGGTGCTGCCACAAAACTTCTCGATGAGATGATGACCAATTATTCCCAATGGCACACCGAACGCGCCCCAACAGGTAGGAAGGTAAACTCTGTCGAGGAGATTACCTCCCTAAATGAAAAGTTGACTTAATTATGTCTCTACTTACCTAGCAACCCTCTATTGATCCTCATGACATTCCTTTAAATTCTTTGGCTGCTCAGGAACAAGTAGATGTGAACTTTATTGCTAGAAACAACTTCAATAATAATGCTTATAGCGGCAATTTTGCTAGTAATCCTAGACCGTTTCCATCCAACTATGGGAACACCAACACTTATCCTAGCAACAAGCCACTTCTGAACTAGAAAAATATGCTTAGAGACTTTATCATTACCCAAAAAGCCTTCAACAAGAATGTAGAAGAGAAATGAGCTAAGATAGATAATCTCTCTTTGAAGATAGATAGCTTAGCCCTTGATGTTGAGATACTAAAAATTAGAACATCTCCCCTTGAGGAGAGGAAAGCCACCCCTATTAATGCTATCCAATTGCAAATTAATGAAAATATTAGGATGATGGCTAAACATAAAGAAAGATGGGCTAGAGAAAAAGAGGAAGAGGATAGAATTAAGAGCCTTCCTACACACCACACAGTTGCCACTATCCAAATTGTTGAGGACACTCAAACTATTAGCACCCAATGCACTCCTAGTCCCATTGGACCTATTAATGGTGATGCTAATACCTCAACCGTAGAAGAAGAATCTCCCATGAACATAGAGGGTTTCAAACAAGTGAGCCTAGATGACACTACTACCACCTTTGATAGTAGTGATATTGATTTTGATAGTTGCACCCTCTCAGAAGTTATTAGCTTGCTACACAAAATGTCTAGAGACCCCCACACTAGCACACTCAATCTTGCCTTCACGGAGCATATCACAAATGTTCTCATCAAATATAGGGAGGAGAAGCTTAGGATATAAGCCTCCATACCTAGGAAGCTAGATGATGGTTGGGACCCTATGATTAAAATTAAATTAAATAATTTCTCTTGCTATGCTTTATGTGACGTTGGAGCTAGTACCTCCGTCATGCCTAAAAGAATGTATGACATGTTTTAATTTAAACCTTTTGATTTTTGTTCTTTTGGTGTTCGTCTTGTTGGTTCTTCCTTAAAGAAACCTTTGGGGAAGATCGACGATGTTCTTATCATTGTCAATGAAAACTATGTTCCCGTTGATTTTATTATTATGGATATCGAGTGTGAACCTTTATGTCCAATTATTTTGGGACGTCCGTTTCTTCGCACCATTGGTGCCGTTATTGACATGAAAAAGGGAAATATAAAATTTCAATTCCCTCTAAAAAAGGGGATGGAAAATTTCCCTAGAAATAAAATCAAGTTACCTTTTGAGTCCGTCACACGGGCTAGCTATTCTCTTTCTCTTGATAAAACTTGATTCTTCTTTTGCCTTATGCCTAGCTTAAAGGCGTAAAAGAAAACGCTTGTTGGGAGGCAACCCAAGATGTTTTTACTTCTGTTTTTAGTGGTCTTGATGATTGTTACTAGTGTAGCAACATCATTGCATCTTTATTTTCAAGCTTTGTGCCAAGTTATAGCCTCTTATTATAAGGGAAGCAAAACTTGTGACATGTTGTCCAGAAAACAGATTATGTCTTCTTGACGGAAAAAATCGGAACAAACCATCAGTTCATCTTTTTGAGCTGATTTTTTTACACAGAATGCTCTATACAGTTGTGAAACTTTCGTATGTTCTGAGTTTTTCTATTTGAGTTGCAGAAGTGTCCCGAAAAAGTTCTCTACTACCTGTTGTTCTGTTTTTCACAGATTCTGCCACGTTTTGCCTCTCCTTACTTTTGCAAACCTTAAGCTTGCTTTTTCTTTGCAAAAAACTTTTGGCAATCTTAAGAAATCATTGCTCTTCAAGAATATCTTTATATTCAGTGGGGAAAAATATTTTATTAAGGGTACTAACCTCTCTAATCAGCTTATGATGAGTTATGTATGAAGGGAGTTTTCAAGTGAGCGATGGAAGATGCTGACAGAAGATCCGGGAGTGTCAAGTGCTCAAGCTTGAGGATGCCCCCATGCATCCCCAATAAATATTCAAGGAGACTCAAGCGTCTAGGCTCTTCTCCATCAACAATCATCAGTTTGTCCTTCGTCTCACTATATTTTTATCACTTCATGCATTATGTGCTATGCTTGGAGTGTCTCGCTCTTAGGTTTACTTTTTAGTTTTCTTTAGCTTTGCTTGCTGTTCATAACAAGTTAGACCCTAGCTTACTCTGTGTGGGAGAGAAACACGCTCCACTCCAATCTAGAACACATAATAGGATTTTTCATGCTTATCTTTTTGCTGTTGTGTGTTCTTTATCTTTTCGTAGCTACTGCCATGTTTAGTTTTAGCCTTAGTTTGTCTTAAGCAAGAGCCTTTGCTTTTGCTTAGTTTGTTGCTGGAACTCCTTTTAGTTTTCATGTTTATCTTGTTAAGAGAGTTGGTTGTTGCACTAAGTTGTGTCTTGTCTTGAAAATAGGTAATTGAGGTTGCTATTTAATTTTAGTAGTAACTTGCAATAGTTTTGAGGTATTGATGTGAGTAATGTTTGAACTTTTGGTTTCAAGAGCTCTAGCCTATTAGTGATAGGTGTCATATTTTGGGCAATCCGTGTTTATTTTAAAAACATACAAAACTAGTTGAGAACTCTAGCTACTAGATGGATCACTAATCTTTGGAGGGATCGAATATTAGAGTACACTCACGTACCATGAGTCGAGGATTCGCAAGGATAACCAAACCACCATACACTCCTCTTCGGGGTACTTGTCTCTTTGTGAACCTCCTTATTAGATTGATAGTTACCGATAATAAGTGCATGAGATCTTTGGACTAATGTAAGTTTTAAAAGTTGACACTACCAGCTCCTCATATTTGATAGCCTCTCCCGTGCCCTGGATTGCCTTCTTCTCACTCCGAGAGTTGGCGCCCACCTTCTCCGGTACATCCAAACCCTTGGCATCATACGCTCTGTCATCATCAACCTCCTTATATCATTCCTCAAAACAGCCACCATACCTACCTATCAAGGCATTTCCATAGCCTTTCCAAGATATATTGCCATGCAACATCCACCTCTTCATGACTTGATCTTCATGTCATACATGTTCCTGCTACACTGGCAGAGGCATACATTCACTACAATAGGACAGAGCTTTGGTAACACAGGGTTATGTTAGTACAGCCCCAAAATAGTGTTACTGGACCATATAGTAACACATTTTTATATGTGTTCCATTAGGCCGTTTTACTAAGTGGTTTCCACTATCACATATAATAAATGTTACCATATGTTAAAAAATGTGTTACAATTCTATTATAGTAACATGCATATTATGTGTTACCAACCAGACCAGTAACACATTTTTATATTATAGTAACATATTTTCGTACACGTAGAACATTGGTAACTATAGTAACACAACTCGTAACCCATTTTTTTCAACTTTGGAACACAATTAGTAACATAATATCCAGATGTCGTATATTTGTCAACTACCCTGGTAACACATTTTGTAGTTGTAGTAACGGCATCAGTAACACTAGTATATCAGTATGGCTACATAATTAATGTATTCATTTTTAGTTATTAACCAAAAAATTTAGTACCCATTTTATTGAATATATATATTTAATAAAATTGTTACACCTATGCAAATAGTTAATTGTTTTGTATGCTTGGCAACAATAAAATGATAGTGAAATAGAAGCATAACACATACACAATTTGGAAATATCGAGGTATTTATTGTGAATATACAAGAGTGTAGAATACATATGCATTACAATAAATAAATAAATAAACAAAGTATTAATAGTATTAATGGTGCAACATCATATCATTCATATCAAATTACTATATAAAACACAACTATGGAGAGTACTACACCACATAATCTGCATCAATTCAACCAAAGATAATGATCTTTTGAATCGTATTACATTTTTCTATATATTCATATGTAAACTACGCCTATTGCTGTAAAATCTTCAAATTTCATTTTCTTCTTGATCCAATCGGAGAATCCAGCTGTAAATCAATTATCTTTCTTTAGAAGTTGTAAAAGAAAATTGAACATTAGAACTATGTGATTAAATATATAAAGTATCATTTTAATATATACTTTAGCTTACAAAAGCTGAAGGCTATGCACTTAAGTATCCTGAAGTAAAAGCATCACCAATTTTCTTGCAATCAGAAACTTCCATTACTAACTCCTTGTTATCCAAAATAGGTACATCTATGAGCACAAGTGCGAATTTGGCACCTACCTCGATACCAGTGGCCTTAGTTGTTGGATCAGTACTCCAAATAGCATTCCGCTTGTTTGGATAGGAAGTCTTTAAAACTACTTTGGAACCAACCTATATTATGACCAATATTAGCATTCAATAACAATGATAATATAATTTGTGTTTAGTGTCAGCCAGAATAGATACCCCAAAATAAAACTAGACCCAACATTGAAGTTATGTCTATAGCCACCTCACGATTGGTTGCAGTTATCCTTTACTGACAGATAGTAGATTGAGAAGAAATTGTAACAAAACTCTTTTTTGAAGAAGTCATGGTAATGTAGTTTGGATTGGGAATTTGGGTGCAGTACACCCATGCCCCTTGGCGGATCTTTACCTTGATTCAAGAAGTACGCCTTTGTTTTGACTGGACTAGGTGTGGGCATTCATTTCTTGTCCCTTGCTGGTTCAGTCTTGAAAAAGATTCATTCATACGACCATCGTTTCGCTCACCTACAAAGAGAGAATAATAGTGAATGGAATGATATTCATAGCGTGGAGCTATAGAAAGCTACAATTTCAAAACTCAAAAGCACACAAGCATTACTTCCGGAAAAGAATTAGTAACAGTCTTGTGGCGATGATGAATACTATCTGTAATTATATCGCCACAAAAATTACAATTATAAAACACAAAAGCACACAAACATTGCTCGACATCCTGGTTCCATGACACAACGTGGTAAAGAAGTAACTATCTTATATTCTATCTGTTGTCACATGAGCAAGAATAAGTGTAGGCATAACCTTTGAGAAATATACTTTCTACGTCATTGTCTCCTCGAGAAACTAAACAAAGGCTCAGAATTACACATGCAGATGTATGTGTGCATCATGCTAACTTGAAAAACCAAAAACAAATGACTGTTGCCGTACAACTTGAAAAAATATAAATTATTACTAGTTCCCAGCCTAGCCCAGCCCACTGTGTAGTCGGTTGCTCCCAGTTCACGGGCCATGTGCTCGAATGGAAAGTGTGTTACACACAAGGGAGTACCCAGCCGTTCTAGCCAGCAAAGCAGACAATCCGTGCACAATGCCCAAAGCTGCACCTGCACTACCACGCCTATCGACCCCAACAGCAGCACGCTGGTACGCTGCCTGCTAGCCTTCTGTGGTCCCTCATCCGACTGTCTAAGATGGCAACAAACAACTAAAGTTTTGTATTTTCGTTTTGCAGTGTTGATTGCAACAAAGAGTCCACCATTTTTTTATCCATATACCCCACTAGCCACTTTTATTTATAAACTTGTTATTCATGAAAAGTTTCTATTTTATTTGTAGATTTTCAAATAAAGAGAAAAACATTACATGTTTGGCTTGAAATTGAGCCTACCTTCATTTTCGCCCTAGATTCGCCACTGCTTGTAACCCAGATCTCATGCCACACAATGACCTCGTAGGCTAAGAAATTAGCTAGAAGCTACAGCTTCATATCTACACTACTAGCCATGTACACTGTACAACACACGTACATGCTATTTTTACTAAAAAGGAGGGACATCAGGTCAATCCCATGCTTTGATCCACAAAATCGAGACAATCTGGATGATAAGGATATGGATATACAGTCGACACCTACAATGAAATCACAAGGTATCACCTTGGTCTTGAAATTTTTGCTTGACATTTTTTAAAGCCTCACTCATATTTTTCATCTCCTGCAACCATAAGCATTTCTATTCTTTCCCTATACATCACCCGACGCTAGTTGGTATAAATTACGACCTTCATACTATGTTTATGAGTGATATTTACTTATTTTACAAAGTTTTGGATGTCATCAATTGCCTCTATTTCATAAATGCTTGCACCTTGGTTCGACTGCAGGGAGGAGGGGAGCCCAGGGAGAAGACAGAGTTGCTGCACCTTGGTACATCTGCAGGTCTGCATGTGCGTTTGTGGCTAGAGTGAGAACTACCGCTACATCCACCTCTCACAGTGCAGTGTGATTTGTAGACAATCCCTCAGTTTTTTTTTTTGACCATGCTCCGCACCCACTCAGTGTAGTGGATTTGAGGCCCTCGAGAGGTGATATGTTTTCAAATGATACCTCATAATTTTTTATTTCTCATGTTTTCATGGTTTCTCAAGTAAGATATCAATGGGAAACGACAATATTTCTTTAGATAATGATAAGAGATCAACGGGAAACTACTAATTCCATCCAATTATTTTCTTGATGATCCACACTACTTACCCCACTGAATCAGGTGTATCGGGTTTTAGTTCAGCCTTAGCACTAGACCAACAAATTTCCCAGTTGCTGTCAGCAGGACAATTAGTATTTGTGTTTTTTTAAGTTTCATTGTGCATTCATAGATCTTCAAGTGCAATAGTAACGCACTTCTATCTTCTGATACTACTATAGTTTCTGAAATTTCAGACTTGGCAACCTTGCAATTTTTTTTCTAATTATCAAATATCCTTGCAATGATGAACATTCACCTTCAAATGCTCAGTGATCTATAGACTCCGGTGTGTTAAAACTTCTCCTTCTTCTATTCAATTAGCAATTTTTGTGAGGTGAAACCATCAGATGGATGAACAAGTACTAATACTGAGAACCCTAAATCAGGAATTTGTAACATGTAGATCAGAAAAAGAGTGGGCGTTCGGATCAATACCAGGAGAAGGATCGTACCCCTTTAGGATGTAGGTGCCGGAGCCGAAGACCGATGATGTCGTCACCGCAGTGATCCAAACGGCGCTGAGGCAGATCGAGGAAGCGGCAGATCCGCTCCCGCGAGCGGCGGCGGCGGCCCCCCCACCTACCCCCGCGCAGCCACTCCTCCCCTCCCTCCCCCTCCCTCGCCGCCGCCAGCGCGCGCCACCGGGCAAATCCCGGTTGGCTTCGGTGGCGGCGAGGCTTCCTTTTCCTCGTGCGCGGCGGGGTTGTCGCGGGGCAGCCTTCCTGTGCGGCGACGCGGTGCCTGCGGGGGGGGGGGGGGGGGGGGGGGGGGGGGGGGCACGGCGGCGCGGCTCCGGCGGCAGGCGGCGGTGGCTGCGGGCTTCGGGCCGCGGCGTGGAGGGCTCCGAGCTGGCGACGACTTCGGGCGACGGCGCGGCCCCAGATCCGTCCGGCGCGCGTTCTTCTCCGGCGGCGCTCCGGCGGCTGGCCTGGCCAGGGGGCGACGGCTGGCCTGTCCAGGGGGTCGGCATGGTGGTGCTCGCCCTCCTCTGGTGCTCTCCAGGGGTGCGGGGTGGCCGGGACTCCCTCAGCTGGATCTGGCCATGAGAGGTCCACCGCTCTTGCTGATTCCGGTGATCCAATCGGAGAGGTGTTCGCGGGGTTCGTCGGCGGCTTGGTGGTGATGGTGCGTGCCTCGCGGGTCAACGACGGATCTTGGCGCGGCTGCCTATGGCGGCGGTGGCCTTGCCGGTCTGTCTTGTGAGGTGGCGCGGGCTGAGGCGGCTTCGGTGGGAGTTGCGGCGGCTCAGGATGGCGGTAGCGCAGGCGGCGCAGGGTGGTGGTGGCGTCATGCCTTCTCCTGAAGATGTCCCAACGATGCGCGGGGCTGGGCGGATGCCGCCACACGCTCCTCGGGGATGGGACAAATTTGGGGCCTGTGCTTGGGCGGGTCAGTTCGGAGCCCGGGGCGGATCGGAGCTTGCTCTTCGGGTAGGTGTGGCTGAGCTTGGCCCGGGTGGTGCCCCGTCTCGCGGGCACGGTGCTCGTCGGTGATGGCCGTGGTAGCAGTTCGTCGGGATGCAAATCGGCACCGGTGACCTCAGATGTGGCATCACAAGAGCTAGCTCGGCCAGGTGCGCTGGGCTGGCTCTCTGGTGGTCGTCGGCAGCCCAGGAGTTGCATCCCCCCAGTTCACTGGAACTGGCTGGGGACGCAGGTGTTGGTGCTGCCTCCGGTGATGGAGACGCCTACCCAGACTCTAGGGCTGATGTCGAGCGGAGAGGTGATGGATGATCGTCGTTCTTCCCACTAGGGTTGAGGGTGAAGGGTTTGTAGCAAGGAAAACAAAAAAAATTCCTACGCATAAACAACCAACAAGCCAAGATCTAATCTAGGAGATGTAAGCAACGAGTAGGATGTCATGGAAGAACTCACCCTCGAAGACTTAAAACGTTACGAGATCTAATCTCGTGGATGATGTAGTGGTTCACTTGCCTATCTCAAGATCGCGATGATGTACGCTGAGCGTCTCCGTGCTCGGTCACACGTACAGCTTGATGACAACCTCCGTTCCCTCGATCCAGCGGGGCAGCGGAAGTAGAGGATCCCCGGAAATCCAGCAGCACAACAACGTGATGCGTTGAAGAATCCCACGGTCAGGGCTTCGCCAAAGCGGAAGACCATGGTATGGAGCAGCGGGTGGAGAGGAAGGGAGGTGAGCCAAGTGTATGGGAGGGGAAGCCCTCACCCTCCTTTTATAGGGGAGGAGTGGGCAGCCCAAGGGGGGGTGCGGCCAACTCATGGTGCCTCCACCTCTTCCCCTCTTGATGTGAGTGGAAGCCACACTCACACCCACCCATGCTCCCTTAATTTGTCACTTGGAAAAGCCAAAGGTTTTCCTTAACAAATAAATAAAAAAATTCTATTTCTTTATTTAATATTTGTTAATCCTATTAACAAACATTTGCACATTGCACCTCGAATCATTTGTTAATTCTATTAACAACCATCCGACAAAAACCCCTTGAACTATTTCAATTTTACCCGAAACAATTTCGGTGTTGTCCAAAACATTCTTCAATATTCCTTATCCTCTCAAAATGCATCATCAAACCTTAAGTGTGTCACCCTACGGTTCGCGAATAATACATACATGATTGAGACACCTCTCCGATCAATAATCAACAGCGGGATCTGGAGATCCGTGATGACTCCTATATATTCAACGATGAATCTTGTGATCGTGTGAACCATCAACGTCGTAACTAATTCCCTTTGTCTCGCGATATTTTACTTGTCCGATATCCGATCATTAGTTTCAACCATACCTTGTTCGATCTCGTTTCCGACAAGTACTCTTTTACTCGTTCTGTGATATGACATTCTTGTGACCTAGTCACGTGCTTGCAAGCGGTGTCAATGTGATATCACCGAGAGGGCCCAGAGTATATCTCTCCGTCATTTTGGATGGACGAATCCCATTCTTGATCCATGAGCCTCAACTAATACTTTCCGAATACCTAACACCACCTTTATAGTCACCCTGTTACGGTGTGACGTTTGATGTCATTAAAGTATTCTTTCGGTATTAGTGATTGACATGATCTCATGGTCTAAGGAACAAGATTACTTCGAATGCAAGATATAACAATATAAACTAAATGACTTGATCGTATTGTTATACTTAGTTTGGGTATATATTCATCACATCATTCTCCTAATGATATGATCCCGTTATTAACAACATCCAATGTTCATGATCGGGAAACCTTGATCATCTGTTAATCGACGAGCTAGTTAAAAGAGAGGCTTTACTAGGAACCATTGTTTGTTTATTAAACACACATGTATCAACGTTTCCGGTTAATACAATTCTAGCATGAGAAATAAACGTTTATCATAAACAAGGAATAATATAATAAACACTTTATTATTGCCTCTCGGGCATATTCCCTTCAGTCTCCCACTTGCACTAGGGGCAATAATCTATATTACATAGTAATGAATCTAACACCCATGGAGTTCTGGTGTTTATCATGTTTTGCCTTGGGGAGAGTTTTAGTCAACGGATCTGCCACATTCAGATCTGTGTGTACTTTGCAAATCTTCACATCCCCATCCTTGACATAATCGCGGATGGAGTGAAAACGGCGCTTGATATGCTTGGAATTCTTGTGAGACCTTGGTTCCTTAGCATTGGCAATGGCACCATTGTTGTCACAATAGATAACCATTGGATCCAAAGCACTCGGAACCACACCTAGTTCGGATATGAACTCCTTCATCCAAACTGCTTCATGTGTTGCCTCTGAGGCAGCAACATATTCCGCTTCTGTTGATGATCCCGCTACCACAGATTGCTTGGAACTCCTCCAGCTTACTGCTCCTCCATTCATAATAAATACGTATCTGGATTGTGACTTAGAGTCATCCGAATCAGTGACGAAGCTAGCATCGACGTAACCTCTTGCGACGAGCTCTTCTTCACCGCCATACACGAGAAACATATCCTTAGTTCTTCTCAAGTATTTAAGGATATTCTTGACCGCCGCCCAGCGTTCCAAACCTGGATCGGATTGGTACCTGCTAGTCAAACTAACAGCATGTGCCACATCTGGTCTTGTACATAGCATAGCATACATGACAGAACCTATGGCTGAAGCATAGGGAATCTTATTCATTTCCTCTCTATCTTCTGCTGTAACTGGACATTGAGTCTTACTCAACGTCTTGCCTTGCAACATTGGTAAGAACCCCTTCTTACTTTTATCCATTCTGAACTTCTTCAAAATCTTGTCAATGTATGTACTTTGCGAAAGTCCAATTAAGCGTCTTGATCTATCCCTGTAGATTTTGATGCCTAATATATAAGCCGCTTCACCGAGGTCTTTCATCAAAAAACTACTGTTCAAATAACCTTTTACACCTTTTAACAATTCTATATCATTTCCAATCAACAATATGTCATCCACATACAGTACTAGAAATGCTACAGAGCTCCCACTCACTTTCTTGTAGATACAAGCTTCTCCGTACGTTTGATCAAATCCAAACTCTTTGATCACCTTATCAAAACGGAGGTTCCAACTCCGGGTGCTTGCTTCAGTCCATAAATGGAACGTTGAAGCTTGCATACCTTGTCAGCATCCTTAGGATCAACAAAACCTTTGGGTAGCATCATATACAACTCTTCCTCAATGTCACCATTCAGGAATGCCGTTTTGACATCCATCTGCCAGATTTCATAATCGAAAAATGCAGCAATTGCTAACATGATCCTAACTGACTTTAGCATCGCTACTGGTGAGAAGGTCTCATCGTAGTCAACTCCTTGAATTTGTCGAAAACCTTTTGCGACAAGTCGAGCTTTATAGACGGTCACACTACCATCAGCATCAGTTTTCTTTTTAAAAATCCATTTGTTCTCAGCGGCCTTACGGTCATCGGGTAAGTCCACCAAAGTCCAAACTTGGTTTTCGTACATGGATCCCATTTCGGATTTCATGGCTTCAAGCCATTTGTTGGAATCTGGGCTCATCATTGCTTCATCATACGTCGCAGGGTCATCACTTCCATCTACCATGAAGTTTAAGACGGGATTCCCATACAGTTCAGGAGCTGTACGTTCCCTAGTTGACCTGCGAAGCACGGTAGTTTCCTCTTCTGGAGTTTCATGATCTTGATCATTAGTTCCCTCTTCAACTGACGGAGTCGGCACTGGAACAACTTCCGGTGCTGCGCTACTCGCCATTCCAAGAAGAGAAGGTTCAATAACCTCATCGAGTTCTACCTTCCTACTATTCACACCTTTCGAGAGAAACTCCTTCTCTAAAAAGGATCCATTCTTGGCAACGAAAATCTTGCCTTCGGATCTGTGATAGAAGGTGTACCCTATTGTTTCCTTAGGGTATCCTATGAAGATGCATTTTTCCTCTTTGGGTTCGAGTTTATCAGGTTGAAGCTTCTTGACATAAACATCGCAGCCCCAAACTTTTAGAAATGACAGCTTAGGTTTGTTTCCAAACCATAATTCATACGGTGTCGTTTCAACGGATTTAGATGGTGCCCTATTTAAAGTGAATGCAGCGGTCTCTAGTGCATAACCCCAAAATGACAATGGAAAATCTGTAAGAGACATCATAGATCGAACCATATCCAATAAAGTACGATTACGACGTTCGGAAACACCATTACGCTGTGGTGTTCCGGCAGGTGTGAGTTGTGAAACTATTCCACATTGTTTCATATGCATGCCAAACTCGTAACTTAAATATTCACCTCCACGATCAGATCGTAGAAATTTAATCTTTCTGTTACGATGATTTTCAACTTCACACTGAAATTCTTTGAACTTTTCAAACGTCTCAGATTTGTGTTTCATTAAGTAAATATATCCATATCTACTCAAATCATCTGTGAAAGTGACAAAATAACGATATCCACTGCGCGCCGATACACTCATTGGTCCACACACATCAGTATGTATGATTTCCAGTAAGTCTGTCGTCCGTTCCATAGAACCTGAAAACGGGGTTCTAGTCATCTTGCCCATAAGGCATGGTTCACACGTTTCAAATGATTCATAATCAAGTGATTCTAAGAGTCCATCAGAATGGAGCTTCTTCATGCGTTTAACACCAATATGACCTAAGCGGCAATGCCACATGTAAGTAGCAATATCATCATTTAACTTGATTCTTTTGGCATTCACACTATGAATATGTGTATCAATACTATCAAGATTCAAAAGAAATAAACCATTCTTCTCAGGTGCGTGACCATAAAAGATATTATTCATATAAATCGAACAACCATTGTTCTCGGACTTAAAGGAATAACCACTCTGCATTAAGCAAGATCCAGAAATGATGTTCATGCTCAACGCAGGCACCAGATAACATTTATTCAGGTTTATAACTAATCCAGACGGTAAACGAAGAGGTAGCGTGCCGACGGCGATCACATCAACTCTTGATCCATTGCCGACGCGCATCGTCACCTCATCCTTTGCTAGTGGTCGCTTATTCTGTAGTTCCTGTTTCGAGTTACATATGTGAGCAACCGAACCAGTATCAAATACCCAGGCGCTACTGCGAGTACTAGTAAGGTACACATCAATAACATGTATATCACATATACCTTTGTTCACTTTGCCGGCATTCTTATCTGCCAGATATTTGGGGCAGTTTCGCTTCCACTGGCCAGTGCCCTTGCAATAGAAGCACTCAGTCTCAGGCTTAGGACCATTCTTGGTTTTCTTCTCAGGTGTAGAAACAGACTTGCCAACCTTCTTGAAGTTGCCCTTTGGTTTGCCTTTCTTGCCTTTGTTGAAACTAGTGGTCTTATTGATCATCAACACTTGATGCTCTTTCTTGATCTCCACTTCAGCAGTTTTAAGCATCGAGAGAAGCTCAGGAAGAGACTTCTTCATGCCTTGCATATTATAGTTCATCACAAAGTTCTTGTAACTAGGTGGCAGAGATTGAAGAACACGATGTATCCCTAGCTCATTGGGAATCGTTATTCCCAAGGCTATGAGCTTATCAGCGTACGCAGAAATTTTGAGTACGTCCTCACTGACGGAGTTGTTCTCTTCCATCATGCAGCTAAAGAACTTTTCTGAAGCATCATAACTCTCAACTGCAGCATGGGTATCGAAAATCATTTTCAATTCTCCCATTGTAGCATAAGCAGTGTTGTTCTCGAAACGTTTTCGCAGCTCTGGTTCTAATCCATAAAGGATGCCGCAATGAACTATATTGTGGTCTTCTTTTTGAGTCAGATAAACATTTTTATCTTCATCAGAAGCATCATCAGCGGGCTGGTCACCTAGCGGTGCATCAAGCACATAGAGCTTCTTGCAAGCGGTGAGGAGAATCCTCAGGTTAAGTGCCCAGTTGGTAAAGTTGCTACCATTGTTCGCTAGCTTTTCTTTCTCCATGAACATATTGAAATTGAAGGTAGGTGCAGCCATGATCTACAACATATTTGCAAAGACTATTTAGACTAAGTTTATGATAAATTAAGTTCAAGTTAATTCAAAAAATTATCCCATGAACTCCCACTCAAAAACAACATCCCTCTTAGTCGTTTTGGTGATTACACAAACCAAATTCACTACACCAAAACCGATCATCACGTGAGATGATGTAGCTGCAAAGGCGAACATCGACATGTTCATCATATCATCCATATGACTTATGTTTTACCTTTCGGTTCGTGTTCCGAGGCCATGTCTGTACATGCTAGGCTCGCCAAGTAGAACCATTGTATTGCGTGTGTTTCAAGGCCATGTCTGTACATGCTAGGCTTGAAAACACCCGTTGTATGCGAACGTAGAGTCTATCACACCCGATCATCACGTGGTGTCTCGAAACGACGAACTTTCTTAACGGTCCATACTAAGGAAGAACACATTATTATCTTGATATTAATTGAGAGGGATCATCTTATAATGCTACCGTCGTGGTCTAAGCAAAATAAGATGCATAAAAGGATTAACATCACATGCATGGATAATGTGATATGATATGGTTCTTCTTGCACTTGATCTCCATCTTGTGCATCATGGTATGATCTTCATCATCCCACCGGCGTGGCACCAAGGTCCATGGCACCTCCATCTTGATTGTCCATCAATTTACAACATATCACATGGATATGATATACAACACGCATGCCATAAATAATAAGACAACCATATGGCTCCTGCCGGTATGTCAATAACTTACAAAATGGATCATCTCATACATCAAATTTGTAACATTGACCATATCACATCACATGCCCTGCAAAAACAAGTTAGACGTCTCTAATTTATTTTTGCATATTTTACGTGGCTTGGGCTTACGAAGATAGAACCGTTCTGTAACAGCCCAGATTTCACAAAAATTAAAAATTTTGTTTTCGGTGTGAATTGTTTGATTGTCTGATTTGTTTGCAGTATTTGCTTCGCCGAAATAATAATCGGTGAATATTTCTCCCCCTTATTCTCGTACCGGACGGAGACCGACCCTTGCCACCCTGACACTCGACCTTTGCGACACCGGGTTTCACCCGATCACCGTCGCGAAAACCGCACGAGACCAGCCGCAGCCAACGGAACGAAAAACCCCTTTTAATAATTAAACGGGATATTTTTATAGCGCGCCGGAAAATGTTGTCAGAATGTCACCGCAGTGAGGTACGATCGAAGAGCTCGACGCGCTGAGCGCGTGGTTCGAGATTTCGTCGGAATCGGAGTCCGTACGGAGTCTCGGCGGTCACGAACGCGATCACCGGACACGCGAGAGGGGTACCGAGGGCGTTTGCGTCAACTGGCCAGCCAACCAGCCCTATATAAAGACCACCAACCTCCCACACCCAATTAGGGTCTACCCCCATGGAAATATGCAGCCACCCCCCTCACAAAATCCCCAAATCTGCCCCTAGCCCTCCAGATCCCCGAAACCCTAATTCCTAAGCAATTTCAGCCATCAGATCCAGATCTGAGGGCTCAGATCGCGCCCCCAGCTCCACCAACCGCGTCGGGACCGCGCAGCCGCCGCCAGGGCCCGATCTGGGCTAGGAGGCCCTCTCCTCCCCGTGCAGCCATGGAGCCGCCGCTCCTCTCCGGCCACGGCCGCGCCGCCCGCGCTCCGGTGAGCAGCCAGCCGGCCTCCTCCGCGCCTCTCCTCCTTCCCCGCGGCCTCCCTCTTCTCCTTCCTCTCACCCCGCTCCTCCCCTCTGCAGGTAGCCGCCGGCGCCGCCTTCTGCCATGGATGGCCGGCCGAGGCCGAGCTCGGAGCTCACCGCGCCGCCGAGGAACCACGCCGCCCCGCCTCCTCCTAGCCTCCGGATCTGGCGCCGCCGCGCTCGCTCCGCCTTCCTGCACCGCCCGCCGGCGTCCTCCGCCTCGCCGGAGCCCCGGCTGCCGCCGGCCGTCGTCGGGGCCGAGCCGCTCGGGAGCTCGAGGCCGAGCCTCCTTGCTCCATGCCGCTCCAACCGCCTGGACCGGCCAGGTGGGCCCGATCCAGGCCTCCAAGGCCCAGCCGAACCACAGCACAGCGCCAGACCGACTTGGGCCGAGCCCACTAGGGGTGAGGCCGGCTCCTTTTTTTTCTGTTGTATTTTCCATTTTTCAGATTTTGCTAAGTCTGGAAAATATTGCTTGCTGATTCAATTTTGCAACGTTATTTCCCGTTAAACCGTAGCTCGGATCGCGTTGCGCCCAAAAGACGAACTGCTTATAATTGCGTGTACTTTAATCCGTCTTTTGTGAGTTAATTGTTTTGAGGTTGTTTAGATATAGTTTTTGCTGTTCAAAGTGGGCATCAGGCCGTTAAACTGCTACAATTCCTGTTATTGTGCTGCTGTTATTATTTTGTTGCAACTTTGCATGATGATTGTAACAAATCCATGAGGCCTATTGCATTGATTCCTGTTGCGTTGCGTTAAGCAATGTTTCTACTTCAGTTTCATGCATTCACATGCCATAATTGCTTGCTGCATCATGTTTATATCTTGCTCCAAAGTAGCTATCATGATGTTGTTGTGCTGCTATTGCTGAAACTGTTATTTTGTTGCAACTTCGGATGACGATTGCTTCGCAACCGTTTATCGGATTTGAGTGATTCCAATTGCATATTGTTAAGCATGATGTCTAATTTCATCCCATGTATTGCTATGTCATGTTTCTGCACTTTTGCATATAGATTTACCCCTGTTTATACAGCATGTGTGCATAAATTGTTTTGCTTGTATCTTTTTAACCGTAACTCCGTTTGGGGTGTTCTTTATATGTAACTTGATTAGTTTTTCGTGTTCTTTGTGTTTATGCTATTGTTTGCTTCTGTTAACCAACCTAAAATATGGTTTAGGGCATAACAGTACCAATTCTTTTAATCGTCGTGTGGCACTTAGTGTTATGCCATGTTTAGGTTGTGCCTCACTTAAATTGTCTAGCATAGATAATTTACTTTGTGCTTCACCTCATGCAATATTTGTGTGCTATGCCATGCTTGCTTGAGTTGCCATGTTAATAACCGTTGTTTGGTCACCTGTAGCTAAACAACTTGAACCACCGTAAACGTGCGGTATCGTCGTGTGTGACGAGTACTCCACTTAAATCGTTAGTAACCGCTCTCGACGGTAGGTGCGATGTCTCGTGTTGCTTCTTGTTGATGCTTGCTCTTGTATTGCTCCGTAGTAATAGTGGTGCACCGTTGATTGCTTTCCAGTGTTTACTTCTTGTGTGCTCCCGCGGGTACCTCTCGGAGACGATGCGAGCTTGCGATCAGCTACACCTTCGGAACCCGACTTATCAACAGGCAAGGACTTGCATTACTTATGATCCATTCTATTTCAACCAGCGGTTTTCATGCTAGAATAGGTTAGGCGATGACTGATCCTACCACATGTTTACAGCCTCTTTCAAACCGATACAGCCATGTCCCTTCCCAGCAAACCTTGTACTGCTATGTTACTTTTGCTCGTTGCTCAGCCCCTGCTTAGTATGCATGCCTAGGATGCTACGATGTTACCCTGTTACTCCTTGGGTTGGGATATCACCTGATTATTATATTGTTGTTGATGATATGATTATTATTATAATGTTGACTATATTCGACGAAGGATGGAAGGTCTAGGCTATCCCGCCCCGACGCTTTGTTCCATTCGAGTCACCTAGGATCCGAGTTCCGGGTATTGGTTTTGAGACTGAGCGTGCCTAACCGCGTGTGGGATTTTATGGGGTCCCCTCTTCTTACCTACCTAGCTTCAAACATTTCTAGTGGTGGCCCAAGCTGATTTACCATTTGAATACCGTGTGTGTGTCTGTTGGGTCGCTCCTGGCAGATATTATTTAAAACAACTCGGACCAGTGAGGACATAGTTCCCTTGCTGGCCCATCATGACCGGCTGAGGACCCGGTTATCCCAATGTGCGATGAACCGGCAATCCAAACCTGGAGTCATACGGTAGAGACCAGATCGAGAGCGCGGCCGGCTCCTGAGCTGGGTGTCGTCTTACCGGGGGCCACCCGGATTTGTTCGTTGTTAGTTAGAGGGACCTGTCGTTTCGGATCTCTTGGAACTAAATCATAAAATGGTTGCCTATGATGGGTAGCAACTGAGAGTGATGGACGTGCGTGCGGAGCCTCGTAATGGGCAGTTGGTACACCCCTGCAGGGTTAAATCTTTTCGAGAAGCCGTGTCCACGGTTATGGACGACTTGAGACCTACGTCCTGTTCATAGACAACAACAACTGAGATAATCTTATTATAACTTGATCAACGTGTGCGTGTGCCTTGACTGCTTCTTCTTCGTCGGGATGCGAAGAGGAGGACAAGGATAGGATAGGTGTTATTTTTGCGTAAGCAGTTGATAGCAAGACTTGTTGGAGGCGATTCCTCATCGAATGCTTGGCTCTTATCTTACTCTCTAGATCGTTAGCCACTTCATAAATGCTAGTGCGGCAGCAACCTCACCACTTACCCCTTCCTTACCGTAAACTACTAGTTGTCCTAGAATGACGAGTGATGAAGTCCTTGCTGGGTCAGATGACCACTACAGTTGGATGCTGAGTACCTCTGTACTCATGATACTACCCCCAAACTCTTTTCAGGGTTCAGATCGACAACAGGTATGGTGATCGACGTTTCACGTGGAGACTCGACGACGACTAGTTAGGCGGATCCCGGCGGGGGGCCTGGACCCGTGTGGTTATGGGATCGTTGCTTTTCTCTTTGCCAGTAGGCACTTGCTTGTAGTCTGTACTCAGACATGTATCTTCCGCTGTTGTATTATATTTGCGGCAGTTCTATGTCGAATTGTATGAGATGTTGTATCCTTGTATCTGTAATGCTGTGATATCATGTTGAAATCCGGGATATATGACTTCGTCATATGTCGCGGTGGGTCCAATATGTGCTTCGTCCTCGGGTTCGGGCGGAAACGTCCGAATCTGAAACAGTACCGCATATCGGGCCTTACAACTTGGTATCAGAGCCTTACCGACCGTAGGATCCCCTCTCTGGCCGAAGTCGAGTCTAGACAAAAACTATTTTGTAGTTACTAAGTTAGTTATCGGAGAGTAGGAATCTTTTTACTCCTTACCCATGCTCTGGTCAGGACAACTGTCGTAAGTGTTTTAAACTCTCGCCTTATCCCCTTCAAAACTCTAGGATCTCGAGTGTGTGGAGTTCGGAACCGTTACAATGCCTTGCTTGCAGCGTATTGTCTCGATTCCGAGCTCAGGTTGGGAATTCCTGTAGTACCTTTAGCTTCTCTGATTTTGGGTATCATCTGGGTCATCCATTGCCATCCATCCTTTTGCTGGTGTTTTTACGACTTGCGTCGAAATTCACTATCCCTTGATCTGGTTTCCGCGATCGTTCTTCCTCTTGACACCGACGGTTTCGTTCTTCCGACGATGTCGTCTCTCTGCGGAAATTTATCTCGACCGAAGTTCGACGTCGACATGGAGCAGAGTCCCTTGTTGGTGGTGTTGAAGATCGTCGACTCCTTTCTCTCCCCCCTCTCCCCCCGGATCGTCCTGGATCTCGGGACGAGATCCCTTGTTGGTGGTGTTGCCTGTAACAGCCCAGATTTCACAAAAATTAAAAATTTTGTTTTCGGTGTGAATTGTTTGATTGTCTGATTTGTTTGCAGTATTTGCTTCGCCGAAATAATAATCGGTGAATATTTCTCCCCCTTATTCTCGTACCGGACGGAGACCGACCCTTGCCACCCTGACACTTGACCTTTGCGACACCGGGTTTCACCCGATCACCGTCGCGAAAACCGCACGAGACCAGCCGCAGCCAACGGAACGAAAAACCCCTTTTAATAATTAAACGGGATATTTTTATAGCGCGCCGGAAAATGTTGTCAAAATGTCACCGCAGTGAGGTACGATCGAAGAGCTCGACGCGCTGAGCGCGTGGTTCGAGATTTCGTCGGAATCGGAGTCCGTACGGAGTCTCGGCGGTCACGAACGCGATCACCGGACACGCGAGAGGGGTACCGAGGGCGTTTGCGTCAACTGGCCAGCCAACCAGCCCTATATAAAGACCACCAACCTCCCACACCCAATTAGGGTCTACCCCCATGGAAATATGCAGCCACCCGCCAGCCACTTATGAAATACAAGTTGCATGTCAGTCGTGGAACAAGTCTCATGTACGCGGACATGTAAGGTTAGTCCGGGCCGCTTCATCCCACTATGCCAGTAGGATCCAAAATACAAAAAGAGGAAAAACCATGATCATCAACGCCAACATCCATATGTGTTCTACTCGTACAAACCATCTACGCATAGACGAGGCTCTGATACCACTGAAGGGTTCGTAGCAAGGAAAACAAAAAAAATTCCTACGCATAAACAACCAACAAGCCAAGATCTAATCTAGGAGATGTAAGCAACGAGTAGGATGTCATAGAAGAACTCACCCTCGAAGACTTAAAACGTTACAAGATCAAATCTCGTGGATGATGTAGTGGTTCACTTGCCGATCTCAAGATCGCGATGATGTACGCTGAGCGTCTCCGTGCTCGGTCACACGTACAACTTGATGACAACCTCCGTTCCCTCGATCCAGTGGGGCAGCGGAAGTAGAGGATCCCCGGAAATCCAGCAGCACAACAACGTGATGCGTTGAAGAATCCCACGGTCAGGGCTTCGCCAAAGCGGAAGACCATGGTATGGAGCAGCGGGTGGAGAGGAAGGGAGGTGAGGCAAGTGTATGGGAGGGGAAGCCCTCACCCTCCTTTTATAGGGGAGGAGTGGGCAGCCCAAGGGGGGGTGTGCGGCCAACTCATGGTGCCTCCACCTCTTCCCCTCTTGATGTGAGTGGAAGCCACACTCACACACACCCATGCTCCATTAATTGTCCACTTGGAAAATCCAAAGGTTTTCTTTAATAAATAAATAAAACATTTCTATTTCTTTATTTAATATTTGTTAATCCTATTAACAAACATTTGCACATTGCACCTCGAATCATTTGTTAATTCTATTAACAACCATCCGACAAAAACCCCTTGAACTATTTCAATTTTACCCGAAACAATTTCGGTGTTGTCCAAAACATTCTTCAATATTCCTTATCCTCTCAAAATGCATCATCAAACCTTAAGTGTGTCACCCTACGGTTCGCGAATAATACAGACATGATTGAGACACCTCTCCGATCAATAATCAACAGCGGGATCTGGAGATCCGTGATGACTCCTATATATTCAACGATGAATCTTGTGATCGTGTGAACCATCAACGTCGTAACTAATTCCCTTTGTCTCGCGATATTTTACTTGTCCGATATCCGATCATCGGTATCAACCATACCTTGTTCGATCTCGTTTCCGACAAGTACTCTTTTACTCGTTTTGTGATATGACATTCTTGTGACCTAGTCACGTGCTTGCAAGCGGTGTCAATGTGATATCACCGAGAGGGCCCAGAGTATATCTCTCCGTCATTTTGGATGGACGAATCCCATTCTTGATCCATGAGCCTCAACTAATACTTTCCGAATACCTAACACCACCTTTATAGTCACCCTGTTACGGTGTGACGTTTGATGTGATTAAAGTATTCTTTCGGTATTAGTGATTGACATGATCTCATGGTCTAAGGAACAAGATTACTTCGAATGCAAGATATAACAATATAAACTAAATGACTTGATCGTATTGTTATACTTAGTTTGGGTATATATTCATCACATCATTCTCCTAATGATATGATCCCGTTATTAACAACATCCAATGTTCATGATCAGGAAACCTTGATCATCTGTTAATCGACGAGCTAGTTAAAAGAGAGGCTTTACTAGGAACCATTGTTTGTTTATTAAACACACATGTATCAACGTTTCCGGTTAATACAATTCTAGCATGAGAAATAAACGTTTATCATAAACAAGGAATAATATAATAAACACTTTATTATTGCCTCTCGGGCATATTCCCTTCAGAGGGTGCTGTGATGGGGCTGACTGCAGCTATCTGGCGGCATGGATGCCGGGGTGGCGGCCCCGGAAGGGGGTCCACATGGGTGCTTTCCGGCAGGCACCTGTGTGGTGGTGGTGGCTCTCCCCCGGGGTGTGTGGGAAACGGGTGGTGGAGCGGTGGGTAGCCCGGACATGCCTCTTCGGGGGCGGTGTCCTGGTCCGGATCTAGGGCTATTCTCCGCGTAACCCTCTGGCAACATCGGTGGCACGGGCGAGTTGCCGAGCGAAAGCTCCGCGCCTTGGTGCCGACGGCGGCGACATCCGTGGGTGCCGCGCTCTTCTTGAAGACGTCGTTGTGGATCTGCTCTCCGTGTCAAGGCTCCAGGTGAAGACCTCTATCCGCTGGACTCGGCAGCGACGACGCTCTGCACCGTGCTCCCTCTTGAGGGCGTTCTCATGGAGCTTAGGTGTGCTAGGGTGTTTCGTGTGTGTGTTTAGCTCGTGTGTTGTGCATGTAGGTACCTTCGGGCGCCGAGTATTTTAGGATCGGCTTTGTAAGAGGGATACCTCACCATCGTGTATCGTTCGACCGTGTACACTGTTATGTTCCTTTATCTATAAAGGGGGGCGAAAGACTGCTTTCTTAGGAAGCGACAGATCAATCCAGGGGTTGAGGGTAGGAGGGAGTGAGGGTGTGGCAAGGGTCGGTGAGGGGGAGGGGTTGCAGGTGGCGGCCAGGCTCGTCGGCGAAGGGGCGGCAAGCGACATCGACGTTGAACTGGGAGGCGCTGAAGGCCGGCGAGGTAGCCGCACCCGCACCAAGGTGAATGTGGATGGGATTCAGTATTCTACTATTTATTTATCCTTTCATTAGTTTTTTTCTTCGAGAAAATTCTGTAGTTACTTAACTGGAGGGAAAACTAAGCGGGAATAATAAAAAAAATTGCGCCACAATATTTTTCACGGTCGAGAACTGAAAGAAAATTTGGATTAATTATTTTTACGGAGAATTGGAGGGAAATCTTGGAAGAACCAGCACACTATTTGACATGTATTTATTTGTTTGTTTGGCAGAAAAAATATCTAAAAAGTGTTTGCAAGGAAAAAATTGGGCTGAATTTATGTTTATTAATTATTGATAGGGAAATTATATATAGTTAATCAGTGTAATGACTTTATAAATATATATGACAATATAATTTTGTGAGCTCATGCAACACATGTCGTAATAAGTAATTTTGTGTTGTCGCGCGATGGAAAACATCATGGATTCTGTCGACCCTACAAGCAGTCGAACTAGGAAAAGGAAAATCTATTGCCTTGATGATTGGTTAAAGGGAAACATTGTAAATCGATTGAACTGACATCGCTCCTGATCGATCACCTCGACGAAGTTCGCACTACTCCCATGCGACTATCCATGTGAGTTGTGACCGATGTGGGAGAGAGTTAGAACCTGCAATGTTGGAAGATGCTATCGACATTGAAGGATGTTGTGACCGATGAGTTTGGGAGTTGAGACTATTGAATTGTTTTAGGGGCAGTGACGGGTGCGATGTGCATGGATTGATGGACGAAAGAAGGTGATTGATTTCACGAAGACGGATATTAAACATATGTGAGGGGTGCGACGTGCATGGATTGATGGACAAAATAAGGTGATTGATTTCATGAAGACGGATATTAAACATATGTTAGCACAAGATCCTATGATGTAGGAGGTAATTGATTGACTTTGCCCGGGAGGACCCCTGTTGGCACCCCATGTGATGGTGTCTCTTATGGGGGGTCTCTCACCATGTTGGTTTCGGTCTTATGGGTCAAACCACAAACCCTTTTTTGGATGTTGTTTCGGACCACTTTGGGAGGCTGTCGGGACCCGGGGTTAGCTTATGTAATTCCAGTCATGATGCAATCACATGGAGAGCCGAGAACCGTACCCACTTGTCTAAGCAGACAAGGCCAAGCACAGAACGTTCTCGGTAAGCATCGAACGTGAGGGGCATCCCATCCAGGCCGGATGATCAACTGAGATGGGTCCTCATCGTCCGCTCACAAGTCTAAATGCTTATGGGTGGTGAATCCCATACTCATAGACAAGTCGCCTCAACCATGTTATCGATTGAATCCTAACTCTTACATAGACTTACTCCAGCCCGATCACTTAGTCGGGGTCTAGGGCGGGCTCGATCATACAACAAAGTGTGCACGTGACAGAGTCACGAGCAATCGCATCGCGATGCCCCAAGCTGCGCACATCTAAGGGCCACTTGGTGTATAAAAGACCTCCAGCCAGATCACAACTAAGGTCTCGAAAACCCATACTAAGACATGCATGATATAAACATACACGCAACACACATGCCTAGTATGAACAGCAGGTATCATCACATAACTCTACAAAGTACTTCTTTATTGATATACACATAGAGCATACAAAGATCACATGTCTGTGATCACATTACATCATACAACGGAAGCAATTTAGGTCTGAGTACAGACAAGTTTAAAAAATGGCTTAGAGAAGACTTGTAAACATACATGCCCTTCCACGAGGGACCAGACTGCTGTCTGGGACTATACTACCAAGGTCAACGTCGAGCTTCACGAAGATGACTCCATCGGAGTCCGGGTTCTCATCTAAAACATAGAATAAGCAAACGTGAGTACAAAGTCGTACTCAGCAAGACTTACATCAGAACTACACTACTCATGCTCAAATATCAAGGTAAAGGAGGTGGGGTTCAACATGCAGAAGTGCCAGCTTTGACTTGGCTAGTCCTGAACTACGATTACCAGACTTGAGGTAAGAAGCGTACACGAGTCCACTACATCTCCAACCAACTACACCACTATGGTGCCTTCCTCGACTTCCCCACGAGAAAGCACGCCATAGCACTCACGCTTATCTTGCGAGTTTTATAAGTATCCATTCAAGTTGTCTATGATCAAGTAAAGGTTTCCAAGTAGTCCATAACCGCGGACACGGCTATTCGAATAGTTCATTAACCCTGCAGGGGTGTACATCTTCACACGCGTGTCATCACTTATCGCCTCGTTCTTGTCACCCTTCAAGCGGGTGTCGGACGTGGATGAAACCAAGGCACTACCCTCACATCACCTTCTCTAATCCAGGAGTCGACTACCTGAGTTTGTCACCGCTCGAGAGTCCGGCCGGTTACACGAAACGGACTCAGATAATGTAAGGGACCGAGACGCCACCTTTGACAGATGGTTTCACTGCCTCACAGTTCCACCCACATATCTATACATAAATCAAATGGAAAGCCCGAATCTAGTGTGACTCCTGGACTGGATCGGGTACGTAAAGAGGCCAAACGGGGCTCCCATAAAACCCTACATGTGGTCATACTCTTTGTCTTGGATCACAAAACAGGAACTCGGGGCCTAGGGCAGTGTTCAACGAGACAACCCACTGTGTACTCCTACACAGCCTCTCATCGTTCACCTTTGTTTAGGGTGGATTCACCAACACGTTAACATCAGCACCACTGTGTTCATTCCATCCCGACTCACAAACATAACATCCTCATTGTATCACTAAGCAGCAAAAGCAGTAACAGTTGCAGGGGCCACATGCTCATCAATCAACTCCTAAATCTGCTAGGATTGTGGTTTGCTTAATACGGTGGCAAAATGATAGGTCATGCATCGGAATGGGTTCAAATATGCGAAAGAACGTGTCTCGATGATCTCCTAAACATGCATAAGAGAGACTGAGAGGGAAGTAGGATTTTATAGACATGATCAATGGGGGTTTGCTTGCCTTGCTGACGATACACGGGTCTTAACGGTGGTCTTTTTCTTCGGGGGTGATCACCGTCTCGGAACGTCTGTCATCGGAGGCAATCATCAACAAGGGGGGACAACTTCAAAAGTAAAATGCACAAGCACATGATATTTTTGTGATATGAAGTAAAGGGTACTAATTTGTGGCAAATTCAATTTAATTGAAGTATATTGCATTTGGAATGCAAATTCAAACTTCAAATTTGAATTCAAATTAAGCCATATGCACATTTGCTACTGTTGCCCCATTTTAAAATGGTCAAACATAAAAACAAATTGCATATTCTTAATCCTTGTATTTTTCTGATAATTTTTCATATATTATATGTTTAATTTGGAGTTAACATGAAATTTCTATGAATTTCCAAAGTTTAAAGCAATTTCTGGAATTGTTTTATTTCTGGAAAATCTTTTATTGCGTCATCATGACCTCAGCATGACATCAGTGGGGGGGGCTGACATGTGGGTCCACCCTGTAAGCCTCAGTAGGGTTAATCCCCTCTCTGTTAACTTAACAGAGGGTTCATTAGGGCTGGGGGCCCCACTGTCAGTGGGTGCGGGGTTAGTTTAGGGGGGTCATTAGGGTTGGGGTTAGGTTAAACTCTCCGGCTAGTCGCTGGTGGCCTCAACAGACGGCGGTGGCTCGCCGGAGTTGAGCTCCCGGCCACCATTTGGCGCGGGGAGGGCTCCAAAAGGATGCCCGTGCATGTCCGCATCACTTGGTGCACACGGAAGGGCCCAAAGATGGCCGGAGCCTCGCCGGCGTCGAGGTGCGGCGGCAGCCGGAGCTCGGCTCGACGGGCATGGCGATTTGGGGCGCGGGGAGGAGCGCGGACATGGGGGAAAGGTGTAGTAGCTCACCCCGAGCGCGATGGAGGGGTCGGGGAGGCTGGAGGAAGCGTGACGGCGGCGCAATCAACCACGGCGGCCGGCGGCTTGTAGCGGACGACGGCGATGATGGCGTCTAATACAGAGCTCCTCGGCTCGATTGGCTGCTCGGGAAGACGTAGCCGTCGACGGCGGTTCTTCTGGGCACCACGGCAGGGCAGATGGAGGCCGTTGGCCACGGGTGTTCACGGCGCTGCGCCCCGGCGAGTTCTCTGACGGCGGCGAATTCGCGAGAGGGAGAGGAGGGAAGCGAGCTCCGAGAGGGGGATAGGGTGCGGGGGCTTCTGGGCGAGCTGCATGGCGCGAGGACGAGACCCTGGGGGGTTCTAGACCGCGTGGTTGTCGCGGTGGCGTCCTCGCCGCGCTCCCAGCTCCAGCGAGCTGCTTGGAGCCGCGGGGGAGGAAGACGACAACAGCGCGGCTGGGCTGGGCCGGCTACTGGGCCAGGTAGGCCTCGCCCCTAGGCAACAGGTAGACCCTGCCCCTTTATTCTTTTATTTTTATTTTTCTGTTTCATTTGTTTTGCCTAGATTTAAAATAGCTAGGCATTTTAGTTAAATGCCCAAATAATTTTATAAATACTAGGTGACCATTAGCTAGCCACATATAGAATTTGGGCATTTTTGAAATTCAATATATTTTGAATTACAATTCAAATAAGGGTTAAATTTAATTTCCATAGCACAATTTGAATTTTAGAAAATTCCATGAGCTTAGGATTGAACCCAAACCACTTTTGCAATGATCAGCAATAATTCTTGGAATTTTCCAAACATTCAAATGATTTTTGGAAAAATATTTTTATCTGGCCATTTGAAATAATTTCTCAGGGCTTTCTTTTCCCCATTTTTGAATTTCATTTGGAATTTTTGCATGATGCAAAGGGATCAAACAAACCCTAGCACTTACCCTAGTTGGGGTTCTGACAACTCGCCCCCACTCAAAAGAATCTCATCCCGAGATTCAGAAGTCGTCGGGAGGAAGGTGGGGTACTCGGCACGGAGGCGGTCTTCTCTTTCCCACGTTGCTTCTTTCTCGGAGTGATGTGACCATTGCACTTTGAGGAACTTGATCTTCTGACGACGAGTGACACGCTCTGCTGAATCAAGAATACGAACAGGGTACTCTCAATAAGAAAGGTCATCTTGGAGATCAAGCGTTTCATGGTCGACTTCGCGGATGGGGTCCTTGAAGCAACGCCTGAGTTGTGACACATTGAATACGTCATGTACTCGGGAAAGGTGAGGGGGTAGTTCAAGTTGGTAGGCAACTTCTCCACGTTTAGCTAGAATGCGGAAAGGTCCGATGTAACGTGGGGCCAACTTGCCTTTGATACCTAATCTTTGGGTTCCCTTCAGAGGAGTAACCCGAAGGTAAGCCTTCTCATCAATATTGTAGCTCTCTTCCCTATGATGACGATCATAGTAGCTTTTCTGACGAGACTGAACGGCTTTCATCGATCACGAACAATGCGAACTTGCTCTTCTGCTTCCTTGATCATATCCGGTCCAAAGAGTTGTCTTTCACCGGTTTCTGACCAGTTTAGGGGTGTTCGACATCGTCGTCCATAGAGTAATTCAAAGGGAGCCATGTCCAGACTAGATTGATAGCTATTGTTATAAGCAAATTCGGCGAATGGAAGAAATTTCTCCCAATTCTTTCCGAAAGAGATAACACAAGCTCTGAGCATGTCTTCCAAGATTTGATTAACCCTTTCAACTTGACCGCTAGATTGAGGGTGGAAAGCTGTACTAAAGGAGAGATGAGTTCCCATAGCATTCTGAAAACTTTCCCAAAATCTAGAGGTGAAAAGGCTACCACGATCAGAATTGATCACCAAAGGAACACCGTGAAGAGACACAATTCTAGAGACATACAAGTCCGCTAACTGACTAGCAGTTATAGACTCGCGAACGGGAAGGAAGTGAGCAACTTTTGAAAGCCTATCGATGACAACGAAGATGGCATCATTTCCTTTCTGGGTTTTTGGAAAGCCGGTGATGAAGTCCATACCGACATTGTCCCATTTCCACTCGGGAATAGACAATGGTTGAAGAGTACCAGCAGGTCTTTTGTGCAATGTCTCTCTTCATCCGGGTCCACCAAAATCTCTGGCGTAGATCTCGGTACATTTTTGTGCTACCAGGATGAATGGAGAGGGGAGTGTCATGAGCTTCCTTAAGGATCATCTGCCTTAGGTCTTCATTCTCAGGAACTACTAAACGATTTTCAAAGAATATCGTTCCTTGATCATTTGCAGAGAAACATTTAGCAACTCCGCTAACAATGTTCTGCTTGATCTCTTGAATACTACTATCTTGTTTCTGGGCGGTTATGATTTGATCCTCAAGGGTTGGTTTCGCCACCAAGGTAGAAAGAAATCCATGAGGAACTATCTCAAGATTGAGTTTGCAAAATTCCTCATGAAGAAGTGGTTGATACTGTTGTAACATGAGGTTGTTACAATACGACTTACGACTTAGTGCATCAACCATGACATTGGCTTTGCCTGGGGTATAAGAAATTCCTAAGTCATAATCTTTTATCAACTCTATCCAGCGTCTTTGCCTGAGATTAAGATCTGGCTGGGTGAATATGTATTTGAGGCTTTGGTGATCAGAATAGATCTCACAACGATTACCAAGGAGGTAATGTCGCCAAGTCTTCAGGGCATGAACTACGGCAGCGAGTTCAAGATCATGGGTAGGATAGTTCTCTTCATGTGGCCGCAACTGGCGTGAAGCATAAGCTACCACATGTCTATCTTGCATAAGTATGCATCCTAACCCTTGCCGTGAAGCATCACAATAGATCTCGAAATCCCTTTTTGTGTCTGGAGGTGCAAGTACGGGTGCAGAAGTCAATCTTATTTTTAGCTCTTGAAAGCTTTCCTCGCACTTGGGGGTCCATTGGAATTTCTTATCTTTCTTGAGGAGTTTAGTAAGAGGCTTTGCAACTTTGGAGAAGTTCTCAACGAAGCGGCGGCAATAGCTTGCTAAGCCCAGAAAACTCCTAACTTGCTTAACCGATTCAGGTGGAGTCCAGTCAAAGACGGCCTGAACTCTCTCGGGATTGACTGCAACACCTTTCGCAGAAATCACGTGGCCTAAGTAGGTCACTTCTGGTAGCCAAAATTCACACTTGGAGAACTTGGCATAAAGGCGGTGCTCTCTAAGTTTCATCGATACCAACCTAAGATGTTCTGCGTGCTCTTCTTCGTTCTTCGAGTAGATGAGAATGTCATCAAGATAAACCACAACAAATTTATCTAGGTACTCCATGAAGATCGAATTCATCAAGCGCGAGAATGTGGCGGGGGCATTGGTTAAACCGAAGGACATGACGGTGTACTCGTAAAGACCATAACGAGTAGTGAAAGCCGTTTTTGGAATGTCCTCGTTTCGGATTTTGATTTGATGATAGCCTAATCTCAAATCCATCTTGGAGAAGACAGAGGATCCAGCAAGTTGATCATAAAGATCATTGATCCTGGGCAGTGGGTACTTGTTCTTTATCGTCGCTAGATTTAGCGGGCGATAGTCTACGCACATCCTTTTTGTTCCATCTTTCTTCGTTACAAACAGAACGGGGCAACCCCATGGCGATGAGCTAGGGCGGATGAAGCCTTTTGCCAATGAAGCATCAAGTTGGGTTTTAGCTCAGCTAACTCATGTGGGGACATTCTATATGGGCGTCTGGAAATTGGGGCTGTGCCTGGTATAAGATCCCCTATGAATTCTACACATCTGTCGGGTGGCATTCCTGGTAGCTCTTCAAGAAAGACATCCTGGAAGTCACGAACCACCGGAACATCTTCAAGGTCTGGAAGGGGAAGCACATTCAAAGTATGCATCTGGATTCTAGAGCTGGGTGATGTGTAGTCAATGATCTGGCTTGAAGGATGGGTGAGTTTGACTGATTTGGCTTTACAATCAAGGAAATCATTCTGCCTTGATAACCAATCCATTCCTAGGATGAAATCAATGTCCGAAGACTTGAGGGCTATAAGAGAGGCAAGGAATACTAAACCCTCAATTGCAATTTGATTACCATGGCTTACTCTATTAGTTTGCCACTTTGAACCAGGAGTTTGAATGATCATTGGAGAAAACATTTCTTCAAAAGAAAATCCCTGCCGAAGTGCATAACTCTCCGACATGAATGAATGAGAAGCTCCTGGATCGAAAAGAACGGAGGCGGGAACATGATTGACTGGGAGTGTGCCAAGGATAACGTCAGAAGTAGCAATGGTCTCCTCAACTGAGATTTGGTTCACACAACCACTACTTGTGGCTGAAAGCTTTGCTGGGATGGCTTTGGTGGTTGATTTCTTTGGAGGCTTGTGACTAGGTCGACGTGGTGCCACCAACACTGTAGGGCATTGTCGGAAGTAATGGCCTGTCAGACCACACGTGAAACACATCCTGCCTGAATTGTTGGGAGTGGGATTACTTGATTGCACACCATCATTCCGGGGTGGAATAATGTGTTGGGGTGGATGGCATATATTCGATGGTGGTCTCTGAAGAAGGTTTTGAGGTATGACACTGGTTGGAATCCAAATTCGGCGTTTCTGAGGGGATGAACTTGAAGAAGAAGCAAGTTCAAGAGCATGCTTGCGGGACTCCTCGAAAATTTCATTGCCATGCTCAGCTCTGAAGGATATGTTGACTAAATCCTCAAAGGTGGCAAATTCGATGAGGTTGAGATCATGACGAAGGATGGGGCTAAGTCCCTTACGGAACCTTGCCTGCTTTCTGGCATCGGTGGTGATCTCATCTTGGGCATAACGAGCAAGACGGTTGAACTCTCTCACATACTCATGAATGGACATCTCTCCTTGGGTCAGATTGCAAAACTCTTCCTTCTTGCGCTCCATCAACTCATCCAGAAGGTGGTACCCTCGAAAGGCAACACAGAACTCTTGCCAAGTCACTAGGTGACCATCAGGCTGCATCGCAGCATAGTTCTCCCACCATTCAGCAGCAACACCTTCCAGAAAGTACGCCGCGAATATAACTCGATCATCGGGAGAAACATGTGCAGTGTCAAGCTTACGCTCGATGGAACGGAGCCAATCATCAGCTTCAAGGGGCTCAGAAGAACATCGGAATACCGGTGGCTTGAGGAGGATGAAGTCCTGAATGCTCACAACCACATTGCAATGACGGGCGGTATTCTGCTCGATGAGCTCCAGAAGGCGTGTTTGGTCACGTTGATTCTTCTCAGCTTCCATCATGATTTCCGCCGCAGAAGGCAGTGGTAGAGGTTCATCATCATTTCGATTCCGAAAACGGTCTCGATTCCTACGAACAGCACTACGAGTTCCACCTGACATCCTGTGTGATAAAAATCAACAATCAGAACAGGTTGTACGATGGAATCAAAGACAAGAAGGACATGTTGAAGGCGGAAAGATTGTAATGCAAAGGCAAAGATCCACAGAAACTCGGAATAAATCCGGCAGCATAGCGGCTACACCGGAATGGAAATCAAGATAACCTCGAGGAGATTGGACAGAACTTCCTCAAGGAACTCAAAACACGAAGACTCTGGACGATCACAACTGTCCTACAGCTACAAGGAGGCAAACAACGAGATGTTCTAGTAAAGATATAGATGAGCCTAGTCCTATCATCCCGTAGAAAAGGTAAGGGTGACTCAGAACTCAGATCGATGAGGGTAAGGAGAAAAAGAAGCCTTACGTTATTCCCTTATACCCAGAGTAACTATATAACTATAGAATGCTAGTCTCGACTTCGACCAAGGGTTTGATAAGCCTACAGACAGTCCTGCTCTGATACCAAGTTTGTCGGGACCCGGGGTTAGCGTATGTAATTCCAGTCACGATGCAATCACATGGAGAGCCGAGAACCGTACCCACTTGTCTAAGCAGACAAGGCCAAGCACAGAATGTTCTCGGTAAGCATCGAACGTGAGGGGCATCCCATCCAGGCCGGATGATCAACTGAGATGGGTCCTCATCGTCCGCTCACAAGTCTAAATGCTTATGGGTGGTGAATCCCATACTCATAGACATGTCGCCTCAACCATGTTATCGATTGAATCCTAACTCTTACATAGACTTACTCCAGCCCGATCACTTAGTCGGGGTCTAGGGCGGGCTCGATCATACAACAAAGTGTGCACGTGACAGAGTCACGAGCAATCGCATCGCGATGCCCCAAGCTGCGCACATCTAAGGGCCACTTGGTGTATAAAAGACCGCCAGCCAGATCACAACTAAGGTCTCGAAAACCCATACTAAGACATGCATGATATAAACATACACGCAACACACATGCCTAGTATGAACAGCAGGTATCATCACATAACTCTACAAAGTACTTTTTTATTGATATACACATAGAGCATACAAAGATCACATGTCTGTGATCACATTACATCATACAACGGAAGCAATATAGGTCTGAGTACAGACAAGTTTAACAAATGGCTTAGAGAAGCCTTGTAAACATACATGCCCTTCCACGAGGGACCAGACTGCTGTCTGGGACTATACTACCAAGGTCAACGTCGAGCTTCACGAAGATGACTCCATCGGGGTCCGGGTTCTCATCTAAAACATAGAATAAGCAAACGTGAGTAAAAAGTCGTACTCAGCAAGACTTACATCAGAACTACACTACTCATGCTCAAGTATCAAGGTAAAGGAGGTGGGGTTCAACATGCAGAAGTGCCGGCTTTGACTTGGCTAGTCCTGCACTACGATTACCAGACTTGAGGTAAGAAGCGTACACGAGTCCACTACATCTCCAACCAACTACACCACTATGGTGCCTTCCTCGACTTCCCCACGAGAAAGCATGCCATAGCACTCACGCTTATCTTGCGAGTTTTATAAGTATCCATTCAAGTTGTCTATGATCAAGTAAAGGTTTCCAAGTAGTCCATAACCGCGGACACGGCTATTCGAATAGTTCATTAACCCTGCAGGGGTGTACATCTTCACACGCGTGTCATCACTTATCGCCTCGTTCTTGTCACCCTTCAAGCGGGTGTCCGACGTGGATGAAACCAAGGCACTACCCTCACATCACCTTCTCTAATCCAGGAGTCGACTACCTGAGTTTGTCACCGCTCGAGAGTCCGGCCGGTTACACGAAACGGACTCAGATAATGTAAGGGACCGAGACGCCACCTTTGACAGATGGTTTCACTGCCTCACAGTTCCACCCACATATCTATACATAAATCAAATGGAAAGCCCGAATCTAGTGTGACTCCTGGACTGGATCGGGTACGTAAAGAGGCCAAACGGGGCTCCCATAAAACCCTACATGTGGTCATACTCTTTGTCTTGGATCACAAAACAGGAACTCGGGGCCTAGGGCAGTGTTCAACGAGACAACCCACTGTGTACTCCTACACAGCCTCTCATCGTTCACCTTTGTTTAGGGTGGATTCACCAACACGTTAACATCAGCACCACTGTGTTCATTCCATCCCGACTCACAAACATAACATCCTCATTGTATCACTAAGCAGCAAAAGCAGTAACAGTTGCAGGGGCCACATGCTCATCAATCAACTCCTAAATCTGCTAGGATTGTGGTTTGCTTAATACGGTGGCAAAATGATAGGTCATGCATCGGAATGGGTTCAAATATGCGAAAGAACGTGTCTCGATGATCTCCTAAACATGCATAAGAGAGACTGAGAGGGAAGTAGGATTTTATAGACATGATCAATGGGGGTTTGCTTGCCTTGCTGACGATACACGGGTCTTAACGGTGGTCTTTTTCTTCGGGGGTGATCACCGTCTCGGAACGTCTGTCATCGGAGGCAATCATCAACAAGGGGGGACAACTTCAAAAGTAAAATGCACAAGCACATGATATTTTTGTGATATGAAGTAAAGGGTACTAATTTGTGGCAAATTCAATTTAATTGAAGTATATTGCATTTGGAATGCAAATTCAAACTTCAAATTTGAATTCAAATTAAGCCATATGCACATTTGCTACTGTTGCCCCATTTTAAAATGGTCAAACATAAAAACAAATTGCATATTCTTAATCCTTGTATTTTTCTGATAATTTTTCATATATTATATGTTTAATTTGGAGTTAACATGAAATTTCTATGAATTTCCAAAGTTTAAAGCAATTTCTGGAATTGTTTTATTTCTGGAAAATCTTTTATTGCGTCATCATGACCTCAGCATGACATCAGTGGGGGGGGGCTGACATGTGGGTCCACCCTGTAAGCCTCAGTAGGGTTAATCCCCTCTCTGTTAACTTAACAGAGGGTTCATTAGGGCTGGGGGCCCCACTGTCAGTGGGTGCGGGGTTAGTTTAGGGGGGTCATTAGGGTTGGGGTTAGGTTAAACTCTCCGGCTAGTCGCTGGTGGCCTCAACAGACGGCGGTGGCTCGCCGGAGTTGAGCTCCCGGCCACCATTTGGCGCGGGGAGGGCTCCAAAAGGATGCCCGTGCATGTCCGCATCACTTGGTGCACACGGAAGGGCCCAAAGATGGCCGGAGCCTCGCCGGCGTCGAGGTGCGGCGGCAGCCGGAGCTCGGCTCGACGGGCATGGCGATTTGGGGCGCGGGGAGGAGCGCGGACATGGGGGAAAGGTGTAGTAGCTCACCCCGAGCGCGATGGAGGGGTCGGGGAGGCTGGAGGAAGCGTGACGGCGGCGCAATCAACCACGGCGGCCGGCGGCTTGTAGCGGACGACGGCGATGATGGCGTCTAATACAGAGCTCCTCGGCTCGATTGGCTGCTCGGGAAGACGTAGCCGTCGACGGCGGTTCTTCTGGGCACCACGGCAGGGCAGATGGAGGCCGTTGGCCACGGGTGTTCACGGCGCTGCGCCCCGGCGAGTTCTCTGACGGCGGCGAATTCGCGAGAGGGAGAGGAGGGAAGCGAGCTCCGAGAGGGGGATAGGGTGCGGGGGCTTCTGGGCGAGCTGCATGGCGCGAGGACGAGACCCTGGGGGGTTCTAGACCGCGTGGTTGTCGCGGTGGCGTCCTCGCCGCGCTCCCAGCTCCAGCGAGCTGCTTGGAGCCGCGGGGGAGGAAGACGACAACAGCGCGGCTGGGCTGGGCCGGCTACTGGGCCAGGTAGGCCTCGCCCCTAGGCAACAGGTAGACCCTGCCCCTTTATTCTTTTATTTTTATTTTTCTGTTTCATTTGTTTTGCCTAGATTTAAAATAGCTAGGCATTTTAGTTAAATGCCCAAATAATTTTATAAATACTAGGTGACCATTAGCTAGCCACATATAGAATTTGGGCATTTTTGAAATTCAATATATTTTGAATTACAATTCAAATAAGGGTTAAATTTAATTTCCATAGCACAATTTGAATTTTAGAAAATTCCATGAGCTTAGGATTGAACCCAAACCACTTTTGCAATGATCAGCAATAATTCTTGGAATTTTCCAAACATTCAAATGATTTTTGGAAAAATATTTTTATCTGGCCATTTGAAATAATTTCTCAGGGCTTTCTTTTCCCCATTTTTGAATTTCATTTGGAATTTTTGCATGATGCAAAGGGATCAAACAAACCCTAGCACTTACCCTAGTTGGGGTTCTGACAACTCGCCCCCACTCAAAAGAATCTCATCCCGAGATTCAGAAGTCGTCGGGAGGAAGGTGGGGTACTCGGCACGGAGGCGGTCTTCTCTTTCCCACGTTGCTTCTTTCTCGGAGTGATGTGACCATTGCACTTTGAGGAACTTGATCTTCTGACGACGAGTGACACGCTCTGCTGAATCAAGAATACGAACAGGGTACTCTCAATAAGAAAGGTCATCTTGGAGATCAAGCGTTTCATGGTCGACTTCGCGGATGGGGTCCTTGAAGCAACGCCTGAGTTGTGACACATTGAATACGTCATGTACTCGGGAAAGGTGAGGGGGTAGTTCAAGTTGGTAGGCAACTTCTCCACGTTTAGCTAGAATGCGGAAAGGTCCGATGTAACGTGGGGCCAACTTGCCTTTGATACCTAATCTTTGGGTTCCCTTCAGAGGAGTAACCCGAAGGTAAGCCTTCTCATCAATATTGTAGCTCTCTTCCCTATGATGACGATCATAGTAGCTTTTCTGACGAGACTGAACGGCTTTCATCGATCACGAACAATGCGAACTTGCTCTTCTGCTTCCTTGATCATATCCGGTCCAAAGAGTTGTCTTTCACCGGTTTCTGACCAGTTTAGGGGTGTTCGACATCGTCGTCCATAGAGTAATTCAAAGGGAGCCATGTCCAGACTAGATTGATAGCTATTGTTATAAGCAAATTCGGCGAATGGAAGAAATTTCTCCCAATTCTTTCCGAAAGAGATAACACAAGCTCTGAGCATGTCTTCCAAGATTTGATTAACCCTTTCAACTTGACCGCTAGATTGAGGGTGGAAAGCTGTACTAAAGGAGAGATGAGTTCCCATAGCATTCTGAAAACTTTCCCAAAATCTAGAGGTGAAAAGGCTACCACGATCAGAATTGATCACCAAAGGAACACCGTGAAGAGACACAATTCTAGAGACATACAAGTCCGCTAACTGACTAGCAGTTATAGACTCGCGAACGGGAAGGAAGTGAGCAACTTTTGAAAGCCTATCGATGACAACGAAGATGGCATCATTTCCTTTCTGGGTTTTTGGAAAGCCGGTGATGAAGTCCATACCGACATTGTCCCATTTCCACTCGGGAATAGACAATGGTTGAAGAGTACCAGCAGGTCTTTTGTGCAATGTCTCTCTTCATCCGGGTCCACCAAAATCTCTGGCGTAGATCTCGGTACATTTTTGTGCTACCAGGATGAATGGAGAGGGGAGTGTCATGAGCTTCCTTAAGGATCATCTGCCTTAGGTCTTCATTCTCAGGAACTACTAAACGATTTTCAAAGAATATCGTTCCTTGATCATTTGCAGAGAAACATTTAGCAACTCCGCTAACAATGTTCTGCTTGATCTCTTGAATACTACTATCTTGTTTCTGGGCGGTTATGATTTGATCCTCAAGGGTTGGTTTCGCCACCAAGGTAGAAAGAAATCCATGAGGAACTATCTCAAGATTGAGTTTGCAAAATTCCTCATGAAGAAGTGGTTGATACTGTTGTAACATGAGGTTGTTACAATACGACTTACGACTTAGTGCATCAACCATGACATTGGCTTTGCCTGGGGTATAAGAAATTCCTAAGTCATAATCTTTTATCAACTCTATCCAGCGTCTTTGCCTGAGATTAAGATCTGGCTGGGTGAATATGTATTTGAGGCTTTGGTGATCAGAATAGATCTCACAACGATTACCAAGGAGGTAATGTCGCCAAGTCTTCAGGGCATGAACTACGGCAGCGAGTTCAAGATCATGGGTAGGATAGTTCTCTTCATGTGGCCGCAACTGGCGTGAAGCATAAGCTACCACATGTCTATCTTGCATAAGTATGCATCCTAACCCTTGCCGTGAAGCATCACAATAGATCTCGAAATCCCTTTTTGTGTCTGGAGGTGCAAGTACGGGTGCAGAAGTCAATCTTATTTTTAGCTCTTGAAAGCTTTCCTCGCACTTGGGGGTCCATTGGAATTTCTTATCTTTCTTGAGGAGTTTAGTAAGAGGCTTTGCAACTTTGGAGAAGTTCTCAACGAAGCGGCGGCAATAGCTTGCTAAGCCCAGAAAACTCCTAACTTGCTTAACCGATTCAGGTGGAGTCCAGTCAAAGACGGCCTGAACTCTCTCGGGATTGACTGCAACACCTTTCGCAGAAATCACGTGGCCTAAGTAGGTCACTTCTGGTAGCCAAAATTCACACTTGGAGAACTTGGCATAAAGGCGGTGCTCTCTAAGTTTCATCGATACCAACCTAAGATGTTCTGCGTGCTCTTCTTCGTTCTTCGAGTAGATGAGAATGTCATCAAGATAAACCACAACAAATTTATCTAGGTACTCCATGAAGATCGAATTCATCAAGCGCGAGAATGTGGCGGGGGCATTGGTTAAACCGAAGGACATGACGGTGTACTCGTAAAGACCATAACGAGTAGTGAAAGCCGTTTTTGGAATGTCCTCGTTTCGGATTTTGATTTGATGATAGCCTAATCTCAAATCCATCTTGGAGAAGACAGAGGATCCAGCAAGTTGATCATAAAGATCATTGATCCTGGGCAGTGGGTACTTGTTCTTTATCGTCGCTAGATTTAGCGGGCGATAGTCTACGCACATCCTTTTTGTTCCATCTTTCTTCGTTACGAACAGAACGGGGCAACCCCATGGCGATGAGCTAGGGCGGATGAAGCCTTTTGCCAATGAAGCATCAAGTTGGGTTTTAGCTCAGCTAACTCATGTGGGGACATTCTATATGGGCGTCTGGAAATTGGGGCTGTGCCTGGTATAAGATCCCCTATGAATTCTACACATCTGTCGGGTGGCATTCCTGGTAGCTCTTCAAGAAAGACATCCTGGAAGTCACGAACCACCGGAACATCTTCAAGGTCTGGAAGGGGAAGCACATTCAAAGTATGCATCTGGATTCTAGAGCTGGGTGATGTGTAGTCAATGATCTGGCTTGAAGGATGGGTGAGTTTGACTGATTTGGCTTTACAATCAAGGAAATCATTCTGCCTTGATAACCAATCCATTCCTAGGATGAAATCAATGTCCGAAGACTTGAGGGCTATAAGAGAGGCAAGGAATACTAAACCCTCAATTGCAATTTGATTACCATGGCTTACTCTATTAGTTTGCCACTTTGAACCAGGAGTTTGAATGATCATTGGAGAAAACATTTCTTCAAAAGAAAATCCCTGCCGAAGTGCATAACTCTCCGACATGAATGAATGAGAAGCTCCTGGATCGAAAAGAACGGAGGCGGGAACATGATTGACTGGGAGTGTGCCAAGGATAACGTCAGAAGTAGCAATGGTCTCCTCAACTGAGATTTGGTTCACACAACCACTACTTGTGGCTGAAAGCTTTGCTGGGATGGCTTTGGTGGTTGATTTCTTTGGAGGCTTGTGACTAGGTCGACGTGGTGCCACCAACACTGTAGGGCATTGTCGGAAGTAATGGCCTGTCAGACCACACGTGAAACACATCCTGCCTGAATTGTTGGGAGTGGGATTACTTGATTGCACACCATCATTCCGGGGTGGAATAATGTGTTGGGGTGGATGGCATATATTCGATGGTGGTCTCTGAAGAAGGTTTTGAGGTATGACACTGGTTGGAATCCAAATTCGGCGTTTCTGAGGGGATGAACTTGAAGAAGAAGCAAGTTCAAGAGCATGCTTGCGGGACTCCTCGAAAATTTCATTGCCATGCTCAGCTCTGAAGGATATGTTGACTAAATCCTCAAAGGTGGCAAATTCGATGAGGTTGAGATCATGACGAAGGATGGGGCTAAGTCCCTTACGGAACCTTGCCTGCTTTCTGGCATCGGTGGTGATCTCATCTTGGGCATAACGAGCAAGACGGTTGAACTCTCTCACATACTCATGAATGGACATCTCTCCTTGGGTCAGATTGCAAAACTCTTCCTTCTTGCGCTCCATCAACTCATCCAGAAGGTGGTACCCTCGAAAGGCAACACAGAACTCTTGCCAAGTCACTAGGTGACCATCAGGCTGCATCGCAGCATAGTTCTCCCACCATTCAGCAGCAACACCTTCCAGAAAGTACGCCGCGAATATAACTCGATCATCGGGAGAAACATGTGCAGTGTCAAGCTTACGCTCGATGGAACGGAGCCAATCATCAGCTTCAAGGGGCTCAGAAGAACATCGGAATACCGGTGGCTTGAGGAGGATGAAGTCCTGAATGCTCACAACCACATTGCAATGACGGGCGGTATTCTGCTCGATGAGCTCCAGAAGGCGTGTTTGGTCACGTTGATTCTTCTCAGCTTCCATCATGATTTCCGCCGCAGAAGGCAGTGGTAGAGGTTCATCATCATTTCGATTCCGAAAACGGTCTCGATTCCTACGAACAGCACTACGAGTTCCACCTGACATCCTGTGTGATAAAAATCAACAATCAGAACAGGTTGTACGATGGAATCAAAGACAAGAAGGACATGTTGAAGGCGGAAAGATTGTAATGCAAAGGCAAAGATCCACAGAAACTCGGAATAAATCCGGCAGCATAGCGGCTACACCGGAATGGAAATCAAGATAACCTCGAGGAGATTGGACAGAACTTCCTCAAGGAACTCAAAACACGAAGACTCTGGACGATCACAACTGTCCTACAGCTACAAGGAGGCAAACAACGAGATGTTCTAGTAAAGATATAGATGAGCCTAGTCCTATCATCCCGTAGAAAAGGTAAGGGTGACTCAGAACTCAGATCGATGAGGGTAAGGAGAAAAAGAAGCCTTACGTTATTCCCTTATACCCAGAGTAACTATATAACTATAGAATGCTAGTCTCGACTTCGACCAAGGGTTTGATAAGCCTACAGACAGTCCTGCTCTGATACCAAGTTTGTCGGGACCCGGGGTTAGCGTATGTAATTCCAGTCACGATGCAATCACATGGAGAGCCGAGAACCGTACCCACTTGTCTAAGCAGACAAGGCCAAGCACAGAATGTTCTCGGTAAGCATCGAACGTGAGGGGCATCCCATCCAGGCCGGATGATCAACTGAGATGGGTCCTCATCGTCCGCTCACAAGTCTAAATGCTTATGGGTGGTGAATCCCATACTCATAGACATGTCGCCTCAACCATGTTATCGATTGAATCCTAACTCTTACATAGACTTACTCCAGCCCGATCACTTAGTCGGGGTCTAGGGCGGGCTCGATCATACAACAAAGTGTGCACGTGACAGAGTCACGAGCAATCGCATCGCGATGCCCCAAGCTGCGCACATCTAAGGGCCACTTGGTGTATAAAAGACCGCCAGCCAGATCACAACTAAGGTCTCGAAAACCCATACTAAGACATGCATGATATAAACATACACGCAACACACATGCCTAGTATGAACAGCAGGTATCATCACATAACTCTACAAAGTACTTTTTTTATTGATATACACATAGAGCATACAAAGATCACATGTCTGTGATCACATTACATCATACAACGGAAGCAATATAGGTCTGAGTACAGACAAGTTTAACAAATGGCTTAGAGAAGCCTTGTAAACATACATGCCCTTCCACGAGGGACCAGACTGCTGTCTGGGACTATACTACCAAGGTCAACGTCGAGCTTCACGAAGATGACTCCATCGGGGTCCGGGTTCTCATCTAAAACATAGAATAAGCAAACGTGAGTAAAAAGTCGTACTCAGCAAGACTTACATCAGAACTACACTACTCATGCTCAAGTATCAAGGTAAAGGAGGTGGGGTTCAACATGCAGAAGTGCCGGCTTTGACTTGGCTAGTCCTGCACTACGATTACCAGACTTGAGGTAAGAAGCGTACACGAGTCCACTACATCTCCAACCAACTACACCACTATGGTGCCTTCCTCGACTTCCCCACGAGAAAGCATGCCATAGCACTCACGCTTATCTTGCGAGTTTTATAAGTATCCATTCAAGTTGTCTATGATCAAGTAAAGGTTTCCAAGTAGTCCATAACCGCGGACACGGCTATTCGAATAGTTCATTAACCCTGCAGGGGTGTACATCTTCACACGCGTGTCATCACTTATCGCCTCGTTCTTGTCACCCTTCAAGCGGGTGTCGGACGTGGATGAAACCAAGGCACTACCCTCACATCACCTTCTCTAATCCAGGAGTCGACTACCTGAGTTTGTCATCGCTCGAGAGTCCGGCCGGTTCCACGAAACGGACTCAGATAATGTAAGGGACCGAGACACCACCTTTGACAGATGGTTTCACTGCCTCACAGGTCCACCCACATATCTATACATAAATCAAATGGAAAGCCCGAATCTATTGTGACTCCTGGACTGGATCGGGTACGTAAAGAGGCCAAACGGGGCTCCCATAAAACCCTACATGTGGTCATACTCTTTGTCTTGGATCACAAAACAGGAACTCGGGGCCTAGGGCAGTGTTCAACGAGACAACCCACTGTGTACTCCTACACAGCCTCTCATCGTTCACCTTTGTTTAGGGTGGATTCACCAACACGTTAACATCAGCACCACTGTGTTCATTCCATCCCGACTCACAAACATAACATCCTCATTGTATCACTAAGCAGCAAAAGCAGTAACAGTTGCAGGGGCCACATGCTCATCAATCAACTCCTAAATCTGCTAGGATTGTGGTTTGCTTAATACGGTGGCAAAATGATAGGTCATGCATCGGAATGGGTTCAACTATGCAAAAGAACGTGTCTCGATGATCTCCTAAACATGCATAAGCGAGACTGAGAGGGAAGTAGGATTTTATAGACATGATCAATGGGGGTTTGCTTGCTTTGCTGACGATACACGGGTCTTAACGGTGGTCTTCTTCTTCGGGGGTGATCACCGTCTCGGAACGTCTGTCATCGGAGGCAATCATCAACAAGGGGGGACAACTTTGAAAGTAAAATGCACAAGCACATGATATTGTTGTGATATGAAGTAAAGGGTACTGATTTGTGGCAAATTCAATTTAATTGAAGTATATTGCATTTGGAATGCAAATTCAAACTTCAAATTTGAATTCAAATTAAGCCATATGCACATTTGCTACTGTTGCCCCATTTTAAAATGGTCAAACATAAAAACAAATTGCATATTCTTAATCCTTGTATTTTTCTGATAATTTTTCATATATTATATGTTTAATTTGGAGTTAACATGAAATTTCTATGAATTTCCAAAGTTTAAAGCAATTTCTGGAATTGTTTTATTTCTGGAAAATCTTTAATTGCGTCATCATGACCTCAGCATGACATCAGTGGGGGGGGCTGACATGTGGGTCCACCCTGTAAGCCTCAGTGAGGTTAATCCCCTCTCTATTAACTTAACAGAGGGTTCATTAGGGCTGGGGGCCCCACTGTCAGTGGGTGCGGGGTTAGTTTAGGGGGGTCATTAGGGTTGGGGTTAGGTTAAACTCTCCGGCTAGTCGCCGGTGGCCTCAACAGACGGCGGTGGCTCGCCGGAGTTGAGCTCCCGGCCACCATTTGGCGCGGGGAGGGCTCCAAAAGGATGCCCGTGCACGTCCACATCACTTGGTGCACACGGAAGGGCCCAAAGATGGTCGGAGCCTCGCCGGCGTCGAGGTGCGGCGATAGCCGGAGCTCGGCTCGACGGGCATGGCGATTTGGGGCGCGGGGAGGAGCGCGGACATGGGGGAAAGGTGTAGTAGCTCACCCCGAGCGCGATGGAGGGGTCGGGGAGGCCGGAGGAAGCGTGACGGCGGCGCAATCAACCACGGCGGCCGGCGGCTTGCAGCGGACGACGGCGATGTTGGCGTCTAATACAGAGCTCCTCGGCTCGATTGGCTGCTCGGGAAGACGTAGCCGTCGACGGCGGTTCTTCTAAGCACCACGACGGGGCAGATGGAGGCCGTTGGCCACGGGTGTTCACGGCTCTGCGCCCCGGCGAGTTCTCTGACGGTGGCGAATTCGCGAGAGGGAGAGGAGGGAAGCGAGCTCCGAGAGGGGGATAGGGTGCGACGGCTTCTGGGCGAGCTGCGTGGCGCGAGGAGGAGGCCCGAGGGGTTCTATACCGCGTGGTTGTCGCGGTGGCGTCCTCGCCGCGCTCCCAGATCCAGCGAGCTGCTTGGAGCCGCGGGGGAGGAAGACGACAACAGCGCGGCTGGGCTGGGCCGGCTACTGGGCCAGGTAGGCCTCGCCCCTAGGCAACAGGTAGACCCTGCCCCTTTATTCTTTTATTTTTATTTTTCTGTTTCATTTGTTTTGCCTAGATTTAAAATAGCTAGGCATTTTAGTTAAATGCCCAAATAATTTTATAAATACTAGGTGACCATTAGCTAGCCACATATAGAATTTGGGCATTTTTGAAATTCAATATATTTTGAATTACAATTCAAATAAGGGTTAAATTTAATTTCCATAGCACAATTTGAATTTTAGAAAATTCCATGAGCTTAGGATTGAACCCAAACCACTTTTGCAATGATCAGCAATAATTCTAGGAATTTTCCAAACATTCAAATGATTTTTGGAAAAATATTTTTATCTGGCCATTTGAAATAATTTCTCAGGGCTTTCTTTTCCCCATTTTTGAATTTCATTTGGAATTTTTGCATGATGCAAAGGGATCAAACAAACCCTAGCACTTACCCTAGTTGGGGTTCTGACAACTCGCCCCCACTCAAAAGAATCTCATCCCGAGATTCAGAAGTCGTCGGGAGGAAGGTGGGGTACTCGGCACGGAGGCGGTCTTCTCTTTCCCACGTTGCTTCTTTCTCGGAGTGATGTGACCATTGCACTTTGAGGAACTTGATCTTCTGACGACGAGTGACACGCTCTGCTGAATCAAGAATACGAACAGGGTACTCTCAATAAGAAAGGTCATCTTGGAGATCAAGCGTTTCATGGTCGACTTCGCGGATGGGGTCCTTGAAGCAACGCCTGAGTTGTGACACATTGAATACGTCATGTACTCGGGAAAGGTGAGGGGGTAGTTCAAGTTGGTAGGCAACTTCTCCACGTTTAGCTAGAATGCGGAAAGGTCCGATGTAACGTGGGGCCAACTTGCCTTTGATACCTAATCTTTGGGTTCCCTTCAGAGGAGTAACCCGAAGGTAAGCCTTCTCATCAATATTGTAGCTCTCTTCCCTATGATGACGATCATAGTAGCTTTTCTGACGAGACTGAACGGCTTTCATCGATCACGAACAATGCGAACTTGCTCTTCTGCTTCCTTGATCATATCCGGTCCAAAGAGTTGTCTTTCACCGGTTTCTGACCAGTTTAGGGGTGTTCGACATCGTCGTCCATAGAGTAATTCAAAGGGAGCCATGTCCAGACTAGATTGATAGCTATTGTTATAAGAAAATTCGGCGAATGGAAGAAATTTCTCCCAATTCTTTCCGAAAGAGATAACACAAGCTCTGAGCATGTCTTCCAAGATTTGATTAACCCTTTCAACTTGACCGCTAGATTGAGGGTGGAAAGCTGTACTAAAGGAGAGATGAGTTCCCATAGCATTCTGAAAACTTTCCCAAAATCTAGAGGTGAAAAGGCTACCACGATCAGAATTGATCACCAAAGGAACACCGTGAAGAGACACAATTCTAGAGACATACAAGTCCGCTAACTGACTAGCAGTTATAGACTCGCGAACGGGAAGGAAGTGAGCAACTTTTGAAAGCCTATCGATGACAACGAAGATGGCATCATTTCCTTTCTGGGTTTTTGGAAAGCCGGTGATGAAGTCCATACCGACATTGTCCCATTTCCACTCGGGAATAGACAATGGTTGAAGAGTACCAGCAGGTCTTTTGTGCAATGTCTCTCTTCATCCGGGTCCACCAAAATCTCTGGCGTAGATCTCGGTACATTTTTGTGCTACCAGGATGAATGGAGAGGGGAGTGTCATGAGCTTCCTTAAGGATCATCTGCCTTAGGTCTTCATTCTCAGGAACTACTAAACGATTTTCAAAGAATATCGTTCCTTGATCATTTGCAGAGAAACATTTAGCAACTCCGCTAACAATGTTCTGCTTGATCTCTTGAATACTACTATCTTGTTTCTGGGCGGTTATGATTTGATCCTCAAGGGTTGGTTTCGCCACCAAGGTAGAAAGAAATCCATGAGGAACTATCTCAAGATTGAGTTTGCAAAATTCCTCATGAAGAAGTGGTTGATACTGTTGTAACATGAGGTTGTTACAATACGACTTACGACTTAGTGCATCAACCATGACATTGGCTTTGCCTGGGGTATAAGAAATTCCTAAGTCATAATCTTTTATCAACTCTATCCAGCGTCTTTGCCTGAGATTAAGATCTGGCTGGGTGAATATGTATTTGAGGCTTTGGTGATCAGAATAGATCTCACAACGATTACCAAGGAGGTAATGTCGCCAAGTCTTCAGGGCATGAACTACGGCAGCGAGTTCAAGATCATGGGTAGGATAGTTCTCTTCATGTGGCCGCAACTGGCGTGAAGCATAAGCTACCACATGTCTATCTTGCATAAGTATGCATCCTAACCCTTGCCGTGAAGCATCACAATAGATCTCGAAATCCCTTTTTGTGTCTGGAGGTGCAAGTACGGGTGCAGAAGTCAATCTTATTTTTAGCTCTTGAAAGCTTTCCTCGCACTTGGGGGTCCATTGGAATTTCTTATCTTTCTTGAGGAGTTTAGTAAGAGGCTTTGCAACTTTGGAGAAGTTCTCAACGAAGCGGCGGCAATAGCTTGCTAAGCCCAGAAAACTCCTAACTTGCTTAACCGATTCAGGTGGAGTCCAGTCAAAGACGGCCTGAACTCTCTCGGGATTGACTGCAACACCTTTCGCAGAAATCACGTGGCCTAAGTAGGTCACTTCTGGTAGCCAAAATTCACACTTGGAGAACTTGGCATAAAGGCGGTGCTCTCTAAGTTTCATCGATACCAACCTAAGATGTTCTGCGTGCTCTTCTTCGTTCTTCGAGTAGATGAGAATGTCATCAAGATAAACCACAACAAATTTATCTAGGTACTCCATGAAGATCGAATTCATCAAGCGCGAGAATGTGGCGGGGGCATTGGTTAAACCGAAGGACATGACGGTGTACTCGTAAAGACCATAACGAGTAGTGAAAGCCGTTTTTGGAATGTCCTCGTTTCGGATTTTGATTTGATGATAGCCTAATCTCAAATCCATCTTGGAGAAGACAGAGGATCCAGCAAGTTGATCATAAAGATCATTGATCCTGGGCAGTGGGTACTTGTTCTTTATCGTCGCTAGATTTAGCGGGCGATAGTCTACGCACATCCTTTTTGTTCCATCTTTCTTCGTTACGAACAGAACGGGGCAACCCCATGGCGATGAGCTAGGGCGGATGAAGCCTTTTGCCAATGAAGCATCAAGTTGGGTTTTAGCTCAGCTAACTCATGTGGGGACATTCTATATGGGCGTCTGGAAATTGGGGCTGTGCCTGGTATAAGATCCCCTATGAATTCTACACATCTGTCGGGTGGCATTCCTGGTAGCTCTTCAAGAAAGACATCCTGGAAGTCACGAACCACCGGAACATCTTCAAGGTCTGGAAGGGGAAGCACATTCAAAGTATGCATCTGGATTCTAGAGCTGGGTGATGTGTAGTCAATGATCTGGCTTGAAGGATGGGTGAGTTTGACTGATTTGGCTTTACAATCAAGGAAATCATTCTGCCTTGATAACCAATCCATTCCTAGGATGAAATCAATGTCCGAAGACTTGAGGGCTATAAGAGAGGCAAGGAATACTAAACCCTCAATTGCAATTTGATTACCATGGCTTACTCTATTAGTTTGCCACTTTGAACCAGGAGTTTGAATGATCATTGGAGAAAACATTTCTTCAAAAGAAAATCCCTGCCGAAGTGCATAACTCTCCAACATGAATGAATGAGAAGCTCCTGGATCGAAAAGAACGGAGGCGGGAACATGATTGACTGGGAGTGTGCCAAGGATAACGTCAGAAGTAGCAATGGTCTCCTCAACTGAGATTTGGTTCACACAACCACTACTTGTGGCTGAAAGCTTTGCTGGGATGGCTTTGGTGGTTGATTTCTTTGGAGGCTTGTGACTAGGTCGACGTGGTGCCACCAACACTGTAGGGCATTGTCGGAAGTAATGGCCTGTCAGACCACACGTGAAACACATCCTGCCTGAATTGTTGGGAGTGGGATTACTTGATTGCACACCATCATTCCGGGGTGGAATAATGTGTTGGGGTGGATGGCATATATTCGATGGTGGTCTCTGAAGAAGGTTTTGAGGTATGACACTGGTTGGAATCCAAATTCGGCGTTTCTGAGGGGATGAACTTGAAGAAGAAGCAAGTTCAAGAGCATGCTTGCGGGACTCCTCGAAAATTTCATTGCCATGCTCAGCTCTGAAGGATATGTTGACTAAATCCTCAAAGGTGGCAAATTCGATGAGGTTGAGATCATGACGAAGGATGGGGCTAAGTCCCTTACGGAACCTTGCCTGCTTTCTGGCATCGGTGGTGATCTCATCTTGGGCATAACGAGCAAGACGGTTGAACTCTCTCACATACTCATGAATGGACATCTCTCCTTGGGTCAGATTGCAAAACTCTTCCTTCTTGCGCTCCATCAACTCATCCAGAAGGTGGTACCCTCGAAAGGCAACACAGAACTCTTGCCAAGTCACTAGGTGACCATCAGGCTGCATCGCAGCATAGTTCTCCCACCATTCAGCAGCAACACCTTCCAGAAAGTACGCCGCGAATATAACTCGATCATCGGGAGAAACATGTGCAGTGTCAAGCTTACGCTCGATGGAACGGAGCCAATCATCAGCTTCAAGGGGCTCAGAAGAACATCGGAATACCGGTGGCTTGAGGAGGATGAAGTCCTGAATGCTCACAACCACATTGCAATGACGGGCGGTATTCTGCTCGATGAGCTCCAGAAGGCGTGTTTGGTCACGTTGATTCTTCTCAGCTTCCATCATGATTTCCGCCGCAGAAGGCAGTGGTAGAGGTTCATCATCATTTCGATTCCGAAAACGGTCTCGATTCCTACGAACAGCACTACGAGTTCCACCTGACATCCTGTGTGATAAAAATCAACAATCAGAACAGGTTGTACGATGGAATCAAAGACAAGAAGGACATGTTGAAGGCGGAAAGATTGTAATGCAAAGGCAAAGATCCACAGAAACTCGGAATAAATCCGGCAGCATAGCGGCTACACCGGAATGGAAATCAAGATAACCTCGAGGAGATTGGACAGAACTTCCTCAAGGAACTCAAAACACGAAGACTCTGGACGATCACAACTGTCCTACAGCTACAAGGAGGCAAACAACGAGATGTTCTAGTAAAGATATAGATGAGCCTAGTCCTATCATCCCGTAGAAAAGGTAAGGGTGACTCAGAACTCAGATCGATGAGGGTAAGGAGAAAAAGAAGCCTTACGTTATTCCCTTATACCCAGAGTAACTATATAACTATAGAATGCTAGTCTCGACTTCGACCAAGGGTTTGATAAGCCTACAGACAGTCCTGCTCTGATACCAAGTTTGTCGGGACCCGGGGTTAGCGTATGTAATTCCAGTCACGATGCAATCACATGGAGAGCCGAGAACCGTACCCACTTGTCTAAGCAGACAAGGCCAAGCACAGAATGTTCTCGGTAAGCATCGAACGTGAGGGGCATCCCATCCAGGCCGGATGATCAACTGAGATGGGTCCTCATCGTCCGCTCACAAGTCTAAATGCTTATGGGTGGTGAATCCCATACTCATAGACATGTCGCCTCAACCATGTTATCGATTGAATCCTAACTCTTACATAGACTTACTCCAGCCCGATCACTTAGTCGGGGTCTAGGGCGGGCTCGATCATACAACAAAGTGTGCACGTGACAGAGTCACGAGCAATCGCATCGCGATGCCCCAAGCTGCGCACATCTAAGGGCCACTTGGTGTATAAAAGACCGCCAGCCAGATCACAACTAAGGTCTCGAAAACCCATACTAAGACATGCATGATATAAACATACACGCAACACACATGCCTAGTATGAACAGCAGGTATCATCACATAACTCTACAAAGTACTTTTTTTATTGATATACACATAGAGCATACAAAGATCACATGTCTGTGATCACATTACATCATACAACGGAAGCAATATAGGTCTGAGTACAGACAAGTTTAACAAATGGCTTAGAGAAGCCTTGTAAACATACATGCCCTTCCACGAGGGACCAGACTGCTGTCTGGGACTATACTACCAAGGTCAACGTCGAGCTTCACGAAGATGACTCCATCGGGGTCCGGGTTCTCATCTAAAACATAGAATAAGCAAACGTGAGTAAAAAGTCGTACTCAGCAAGACTTACATCAGAACTACACTACTCATGCTCAAGTATCAAGGTAAAGGAGGTGGGGTTCAACATGCAGAAGTGCCGGCTTTGACTTGGCTAGTCCTGCACTACGATTACCAGACTTGAGGTAAGAAGCGTACACGAGTCCACTACATCTCCAACCAACTACACCACTATGGTGCCTTCCTCGACTTCCCCACGAGAAAGCATGCCATAGCACTCACGCTTATCTTGCGAGTTTTATAAGTATCCATTCAAGTTGTCTATGATCAAGTAAAGGTTTCCAAGTAGTCCATAACCGCGGACACGGCTATTCGAATAGTTCATTAACCCTGCAGGGGTGTACATCTTCACACGCGTGTCATCACTTATCGCCTCGTTCTTGTCACCCTTCAAGCGGGTGTCGGACGTGGATGAAACCAAGGCACTACCCTCACATCACCTTCTCTAATCCAGGAGTCGACTACCTGAGTTTGTCATCGCTCGAGAGTCCGGCCGGTTCCACGAAACGGACTCAGATAATGTAAGGGACCGAGACACCACCTTTGACAGATGGTTTCACTGCCTCACAGGTCCACCCACATATCTATACATAAATCAAATGGAAAGCCCGAATCTATTGTGACTCCTGGACTGGATCGGGTACGTAAAGAGGCCAAACGGGGCTCCCATAAAACCCTACATGTGGTCATACTCTTTGTCTTGGATCACAAAACAGGAACTCGGGGCCTAGGGCAGTGTTCAACGAGACAACCCACTGTGTACTCCTACACAGCCTCTCATCGTTCACCTTTGTTTAGGGTGGATTCACCAACACGTTAACATCAGCACCACTGTGTTCATTCCATCCCGACTCACAAACATAACATCCTCATTGTATCACTAAGCAGCAAAAGCAGTAACAGTTGCAGGGGCCACATGCTCATCAATCAACTCCTAAATCTGCTAGGATTGTGGTTTGCTTAATACGGTGGCAAAATGATAGGTCATGCATCGGAATGGGTTCAACTATGCAAAAGAACGTGTCTCGATGATCTCCTAAACATGCATAAGCGAGACTGAGAGGGAAGTAGGATTTTATAGACATGATCAATGGGGGTTTGCTTGCTTTGCTGACGATACACGGGTCTTAACGGTGGTCTTCTTCTTCGGGGGTGATCACCGTCTCGGAACGTCTGTCATCGGAGGCAATCATCAACAAGGGGGGACAACTTTGAAAGTAAAATGCACAAGCACATGATATTGTTGTGATATGAAGTAAAGGGTACTGATTTGTGGCAAATTCAATTTAATTGAAGTATATTGCATTTGGAATGCAAATTCAAACTTCAAATTTGAATTCAAATTAAGCCATATGCACATTTGCTACTGTTGCCCCATTTTAAAATGGTCAAACATAAAAACAAATTGCATATTCTTAATCCTTGTATTTTTCTGATAATTTTTCATATATTATATGTTTAATTTGGAGTTAACATGAAATTTCTATGAATTTCCAAAGTTTAAAGCAATTTCTGGAATTGTTTTATTTCTGGAAAATCTTTAATTGCGTCATCATGACCTCAGCATGACATCAGTGGGGGGGGCTGACATGTGGGTCCACCCTGTAAGCCTCAGTGAGGTTAATCCCCTCTCTATTAACTTAACAGAGGGTTCATTAGGGCTGGGGGCCCCACTGTCAGTGGGTGCGGGGTTAGTTTAGGGGGGTCATTAGGGTTGGGGTTAGGTTAAACTCTCCGGCTAGTCGCCGGTGGCCTCAACAGACGGCGGTGGCTCGCCGGAGTTGAGCTCCCGGCCACCATTTGGCGCGGGGAGGGCTCCAAAAGGATGCCCGTGCACGTCCACATCACTTGGTGCACACGGAAGGGCCCAAAGATGGTCGGAGCCTCGCCGGCGTCGAGGTGCGGCGATAGCCGGAGCTCGGCTCGACGGGCATGGCGATTTGGGGCGCGGGGAGGAGCGCGGACATGGGGGAAAGGTGTAGTAGCTCACCCCGAGCGCGATGGAGGGGTCGGGGAGGCCGGAGGAAGCGTGACGGCGGCGCAATCAACCACGGCGGCCGGCGGCTTGCAGCGGACGACGGCGATGTTGGCGTCTAATACAGAGCTCCTCGGCTCGATTGGCTGCTCGGGAAGACGTAGCCGTCGACGGCGGTTCTTCTAAGCACCACGACGGGGCAGATGGAGGCCGTTGGCCACGGGTGTTCACGGCTCTGCGCCCCGGCGAGTTCTCTGACGGTGGCGAATTCGCGAGAGGGAGAGGAGGGAAGCGAGCTCCGAGAGGGGGATAGGGTGCGACGGCTTCTGGGCGAGCTGCGTGGCGCGAGGAGGAGGCCCGAGGGGTTCTATACCGCGTGGTTGTCGCGGTGGCGTCCTCGCCGCGCTCCCAGATCCAGCGAGCTGCTTGGAGCCGCGGGGGAGGAAGACGACAACAGCGCGGCTGGGCTGGGCCGGCTACTGGGCCAGGTAGGCCTCGCCCCTAGGCAACAGGTAGACCCTGCCCCTTTATTCTTTTATTTTTATTTTTCTGTTTCATTTGTTTTGCCTAGATTTAAAATAGCTAGGCATTTTAGTTAAATGCCCAAATAATTTTATAAATACTAGGTGACCATTAGCTAGCCACATATAGAATTTGGGCATTTTTGAAATTCAATATATTTTGAATTACAATTCAAATAAGGGTTAAATTTAATTTCCATAGCACAATTTGAATTTTAGAAAATTCCATGAGCTTAGGATTGAACCCAAACCACTTTTGCAATGATCAGCAATAATTCTAGGAATTTTCCAAACATTCAAATGATTTTTGGAAAAATATTTTTATCTGGCCATTTGAAATAATTTCTCAGGGCTTTCTTTTCCCCATTTTTGAATTTCATTTGGAATTTTTGCATGATGCAAAGGGATCAAACAAACCTAGCACTTACCCTAGTTGGGGTTCTGACAGAGGCCCATGACGAATAAACGGAATGTTCAAGAAGACTTGATGCAAAGGGATCAAACAAACCATGTCTTTGTCGTTGGTCCTTTTGAGAGCATTACCGCCGATGTTGCGATGGGAGCGACACTATTCGTGGAGAGGGTGAACAAATTTCTTTTGTGTGGGAGGTATGCAACGTGCAAGGATGGAAAAAGAAGATGTCTAATTTCACGAATATAGATCTTTAACGTACATTGGCACACAATCCTACGATCCATGAGGTAATCAATTGACTTTGCCAAAAATATGGAGGGACCAACATCTTCCGATGTTGAAAGCGTGAGAAAGGAACTGTCATGGGCGCTTCAGCTATGGTACATAGTGACAACGGGATGCACGAGCTGCGACTGACCGCCGGTGATGCTACAACGACACAGTTGCGAGGAGGTGATCATCCGTGCACTTCCAATGCCACATTCTAAAAAAACTAGTTGATTGTTTTTAAGAATAATTGATTGTTTCTTGATAAACCATTAATGTAGGATTCGACTGTGAGAAATGATTTTTAGCATTTTAGAGAAAAATAAGATACACATACTGTACACCAAAAGCAAAATAAAATAACCTAAAGCGGAATGCCGTGACGTACTGCCACACATGTTGAACTGGATCTATACTATTAAAGGACAATATTAAAGGGGCAATTGGCCGTCGTCGTCATCGTGGTTGTTGAGATGGTTCGACCACCCCTCGTAAGTTTCCTCCCGCACAACCCATCCCACCTATCGGGCACGATTCCTCCATCAGAAAAAAACGACCCTCTATCCCCTCCTCTCTATCGCCCCATCGCCCGCAGAAACGCGACGAAGACTCGGTGGAACTCAACGGCGATGTCTCGGGTCAGCCTCGACAGCGGCGGCTACGCGACGGCGGGGAAGGTGAGTCTTTCTCCCTCCCTCCCCTTTCCCCCAGTCACCTCCGCCGCTGCCGGTGTGTGCTGCCGGGGCTGCTACTTGATTGATTGCAAAACCTAGATGGTTGATTCATTGATTGCCTCTAGTAGACCACAAATTTAAGATAGGCTAAGTGGTTGTTTGGATGCCAAGAATTACGTGAGCATTTGAAAAATTAGTTTCTAGAGGATAGACTGTGAGTGTGTACGGCCTCTTGCGTGGCGCTCAACTACTTGCAGTCGTCAGCAAGCTGGTCGCCGTTACAAATCTAAGTTCTGGTGCTGTCTGTTGTCATCGCCATGTACTTTGGGTTAACTAACTAGGTTTAGTTAGTCCGTTTAGTTCCTGCATGTAGCAGTAAGCGCTCAGTATTAGACCCTTTTGGATATCAGTGTTAGTGTTTGTCAGGCTCTTCGCCACTATCATTGCAATGACACTGTTCATCAGCATAAACCATCATGTGAAATAAATGAATGTTCTATTTAAATTTCTATTTTGAGTTCTGCCTTCTCAATTTCAGTTAACCTATTGTCAGTAAATTACCCAACTACTCACAGAGGACTTATCTCTTTAGTAAATTTTCAGCAAACTTGCAGTGCACACACGTGTATCTTATGAGCTGAGTGCATCTGAAGCGTATTGAATGACCTGAACTTCATAGCCTGACAGACAAGACCTGCGCTCAGATAGATGCAAACGCTCTTGAGCCATGGACAATAATCAACAAGCCCGACAGTCATTTGAATAGCGGTACTGCCCTACAAAAATGGACCACACTGCTCCATACTATATACGGTTGTATTAGCCTTTTCTGCCGAATCCTGTCACCTCAGTGACCTATTGCCGAATCCCCAGGCAACATGGAACGACAAGGATATGGGATGCAGCTGAGCCTGGGCACCAAAACTCCACTCTCTTTTTATGGCACACAGCAATACCAAGGTTGCAGAGTTGAAAACGTCGGAGATGTCCGCCAGATTACCCACAACTCTGATAAATTATCTTATGAATAACCATTTTTATAGCACGCAGTTAGTTTTATTTTATCGTCCTCTATTTAATTAAGGACCTGTTCTAGGGTACATTTAAGTTATAGCATGAGCACAGCCAGCTAAAAGCAACCTGATATGCTCCAGGTTTAAGCTCCTCCAGACCTTCTTGAATTTGAATTTGAAGTCTTGCTTATAGAAGTACGGCCTTATTTTAATTTTTAACTTGGACTATTGTTGAAGTAAACTGCTACTTCTTATGGGATTATTTCTGTTGTTGGAGTATCAATAGTTTAATTTTTATGCTTGTAAAGACAGTAAAATGAATTACAAAGGAAAAGCTTCTATTCTTAGGATAACATAAGAAGCTTCTATTGATACTTGATAGTTTAATTGATATTATCCAGTTGAACTACTCTGGACAATTTCGGTGGATTTGTTTAAGTGTGAATGGGTTGATGTTTCTGTAAAAGGAATTAAAAAGGACAAGTATGGCTACACACTTGTTAACTTCTCACATTTGATGCACAAAGGAGACAAGGTTGACCATGAGCTTTGTTTTTTTTCCTAACCAAGCCGATCAAGTGTTTCACGTGCAAGACGAACTGAGCCCACTTTGGTCAGTGGTGATGAAGAATAAACTACCTAAAGATAGATGTGACACAGGAAGCTGAGCCATTCCATGTTTCTCACCTTACTGATATGTTTTAAAAAGAAAAGTAAAGATCGATTTTTGGTTAGATCGGACATTGAGGGAACAATGGATGATGTTAATGATAATGTTTGATCAATGAAGAATAGTGGAGGGAAATCGTATAAAGGTATTTCTATCTTTGAGCAACATTTTCATGATTATCTATACTGTTGTTTTACCTGAAGTCAAAGCTGAGTTTGCACTACATTAAGAATCATTGTACGTTCTTGCAGATCTGTAGCTACACATGTCTTTTGGTTTTATATTATCTTCTGTTTGCTTTTCAGTTTCTCGTTCTATATTTTCTATTGATGTTGCCATTATGGATTATGATAACTCTTGGTGCTTCATCCTTACTGTCTTGACACTTGGTTGAGAATATTATGCAAAATTTCATCCATCTCCCAAATAATTTGTTGTTAAGAGATGTAGCAGTAGCTATGTACTTAGCCACATTCCTTTTGTTTTCTGCAGCTCTATGATATGTTGTGTTCTACTTGTTTTCTGAAGCCATATGACATGGTGTTCCCCTCTTAATAAAGATACTTTTTTTCCTGGAGCTTCTTTTTCCTAGAGATATATGTTCTACCATAGAGCACAAATTAACAGTATGTTATAATTCTAGTCCATATACGTAGTGAATTTAACTTGACTCTTCTGATTTGTAATGAACTTTTCTCAAGCGCTTTTGTGGATCTTATTTTTCAGGGAATTTAACAAGTGGAGATGTGAAGGATTGGTCTAAATTGACAGATGAAGCTATGTGTTCTTTTAGTGAACTTTCATATGTTTGCATAGTTATTGCTCTTCGACCATGGAGCTTGGAAAATTTCAGAAAACTGTTAAGTACTAAGTTCAGCTTTATGCATGGCAGATTGTCAGTGGGAATATATATACTTTTCAAACAAGTATTATGTCAGGTTTACCTTGATTTGTGTGGGACGTTTGCTTGGTATCGTCGTCCGATTCAACGTTTTTTATCCTTTGTTGTTGGTCTTTTCGTGTGTGACTTCTGTGGCTTCCACTTGCTGCTAGTTCAGTGTGTGTGTGCGTGAGACTTATGCCTACTTGCACTTGCAGCTGGGCGATGGCTATCTTGCTGCAAAGTTATGCTAGACGATGTGATGGCTGTCTTGCCGGCCAGTCAGCTAGGCAATGTATGCTGCGAACTAGCTACATGTTTGTTTGTTACCGCTTTTTTTTTTCTTTTAGAAAGGAACATCATGTATTCCATTAACTACGACTTCAGCGCAGTGTTGCTAGCTAGACGATTTGTTACAAATTCAGGAAAATGGCCAACCCGTATGTTGGAATTGACATTCTCTAAACCAGTTGTGGCTCTTGTGCTGTTGTTGAGTGATTTCAGTTACTGCCATAGATGATAGTGGTTGAAGTGTGTGATTGTTCTGAAAAATAAATTACATTTCTAGCATGCGAAGAACTTTTTTTCCTAGGTTTTATGTTTTTTGAGGGATTTTCTAGGTTTCATGCTAGTATAGTGGAAGGATACGTTATCGTCGACAGCAAGGCGCCTATGGTGATTCGTAAAATCTCAAGACTTGCTGAATGCGTATGTGTTCATAGGAATGAATGTATGTACGTATTTATGAGCGTTTGGGTCTGTACTGTCTCCTAAAAAAACATTGGTGCCCTAAACCTTAAACCCATGTCGTTAGGTGCTTGATTGTTATAGTTGTACGGATGTATACAATTCAAAAGTTAAGTTCTTTATTTTTATTGATCTTCATCTCCTTCGTGAGTATCGATAGCAAAAAATTATATGATCAATTTAAATTGTGGGCATCTCGCATTTATGTTGGTCGAGTCAATCTAAATTTTGTATAAAATATGGTTAATATTATATTTATTGCAACCATACCAAAATAGTTCAATATTTCCAAAACCAAGTCGCATTGTTTTTTCATACCATATTGATAAAAAAAAATGAAAACATTATTTACAGAAAAATATATTTATAAAAAATCATGTTTTCACATGGCCCCTATATATTAACGTATTGGTGCACTTAATTTTTTATTTTCTATTTTCTCCTATAACAGAGCTTGTGACACTATGTATTAACCAAAATTATGTGTTACTCGACTTAAGTTTTTGTAACACATTCTCACCAACATATATGGATATGTTACTATGCCAATACCCATGTAACACAACTTCTAACACGTAATTATGTTACTATAAAAATATTCCTATAACACATTTTGGGGACATATACAATATGTGTTACTATGTATCGTTCAATACAAATGACGTGTTACTGTTATTTTACTTGTCACACGTTTTTCTAAGTGTTACATGATTGTGTTACTTAAAGTCTATTTTGTTGTAGTGATTGCATACATCATGATAGCTACATCTTCTTTATTATTTGAGTACCTTGTAAAGTGTGAAAGATCTTCTATACCCTCTTGTAAAATAAAGTGTTGCCCTTAGTGAGGAAAAGATCCCAAAGTGGACAAAATAAAAGATCACAAAGAGGACAAATGAGAGTTAAACAGAAAGAGCCATTGAGGCCACCAAAAAATACAAAAAATAGAAAAAAAGAGAAAAAGAAAATAAAAAGAGAGAAAAGGGCAACACTACTATCGTTTTGAAAGATCCACACTAGTACTCCCTCTTATCCTTGTACTCCATAGAGATGATCATTCATGCATATAGCTATGTGGGGACCTTCACACTATAGAACTTGACTTGCATATTCCAAGGATGAGCCTCCTCAAAAGAGCTCTAGGTCTTAATGAGCGAGCAAGTTAGATGCACCCCCACTAGTTCCATTGGAGAGCTTTTCTTACCTCATATGTGCATCCATTGCATGGCAATCCCTACTCCTCACATCATATCTATCATATGGCATTCTCGCCTATGATTGTCCTCATTGATGTGAGCCTTTCTCACCCTTTTTGTCTTCCTCCTCCACCATATTTCTCTCTTTGCCATCCTAAGTGTCAACTTTCGTGCCTAAGCTCATACATTGCATGAGTGCTCAAAATATCGAAAAGGAGTGGATCAAATTGACTTGTACCTGGCTAGTGGTCTGGGGACGAGTCAAGATAAGATTCCAAAGAAGAACAAGTGTGAAACTTTAGTAGATTGAGTTCTCAACAAAAATAATTTTTTTCTCGTATTCCCCATCCCTCTTCTTGCACGCAAACACCATTTGGAGACATTCGATTCAAGGACAGCGAGAGCTCTTGCACCTAATGTTCTTTTGTTACTTGTTTCAATACTAATATAGAATCTTGCATGTTATGACTTGAATTGAATCACATACCTTGATTGCTTTACTTTTCAAAGTTCTTATATGGTTGCTAGCATGTCACCACAGAAATTATGCTTGTTATCATTTACCTACTCGAAGACGAGCATGAATTAATCTTGGGGATGTTGATACGTCCCAAACGTATCTATAATTTCTGCTTGCTCCATGCATGTTTTGTGTGATATTGCTATGATCTAGATACACCTTCATACACTTTTGATCATATTTGGACTAACCTACTAACTCAGTGCACCCCAGTGCCAGTTTCTGTTTTCTACTGTTTTTTTTATTTCAGTTTCCCCCCATATTAAAAGTGCTCAAAAAATTCGGGAAAAATCAGATAAAAACAGCGTGAAGGAACCTTCCGGAGTCCCGAAGAGGGACTAGGTGGGATCCACCAGGGCCCCAGGTGGCCACCTGGCACGGCCTAGAGCTTGGCCGCGCCAGGGGGGCGCCTGGACCCCTGGTGGTCCCCCTGGCTGCCCCCCTTCGCCTATATATTTCCCGTGACGTGAAACTTCCCGGGAGAGAACCCTTTTCCGCGATCTCCTCTCTGTTCCGCCGCCTCCGCACTTCCAAGATCGGGAGCTCCAGCAGACCCCTTCCCGGCACCCTGCCGGAGGGAGGATCGACCTCCGGGAGCTTCCCCTCCACCATGGACGCTTCCCGGATGTGTCGTGAGTAGTTTCCTTTGGACCATGGGTCCGTGATCAGTAGCTATGTGATGTTCTCCTCCCCTCTTTGTTCTTCATGGTTTAGACCTCGTGAGCTTCCCTACATGATCGAGGCACATATGTAATCTTTCTGCTGTTGCTATCCAGAGTTTGATGGGATCTGATGGATTATGAGATTATGTTCAGATTGTGATAGAGTAATATATTTGGTTCTTATCTTTTATATTTTTGTTCCTAAGTAATTCTTGCATGTTCTCCGTTGATGTTTATTGCTTTGGACAAGTAGTAGGTAGTGACTCCAAGAGGGAACGTTATGCTCGATTGTGGGTTCATGCCCTCCGATGACATGCTTGAGTGACAGAAACATGAGTCTAGGGGATGTGTTGTTGCCACAAGGGGGAAAACAACGGTTCTTGTAACCGCGGTTGCAAGGATTGTTTACTCTACGCAAAGTGCTTTTAATGCAGTTGTCTGTTGCTTTGGGTTTACACTTTGGGTGGGGCTCACAACTTAATACCAGCGAGATGTTCTGGATAGATATCTCAAGGTGGATGATTAGTAGTAGATGCAGTTGGATTTTGGTCTACTTATTTTGGCGTACCGACCATGCTTTTGAGCCTCTTCCTTTCTTTGTAGCATAGTTAGCATTGCGGTGCGTTTATAATCCTATCAATTGCCCATCTGTAATTTGTTCACCTCGCATAGCAGTTTTATCGTCTTTTGGGAGAGAGACATCACTAGTGAACATCACGGGACCCGGGTCCATATTCTCATTATTGTTCACACGCTTATTTACTTTTCCGCTTTTACTTTCAGTTGCTATCATCATTATCATTATCCCTTGTGTTTGATCCTTTGTAAACAACAAGACCGGAGAGATTGACAACCTCCCTGAACTTCGTTGGGAGCAAAGTTATTTGTGTCTGTGTGCAGGTCCAAGTGAAGTAAGCAACCGAGAGTTGTGAACGGCGCCATTGTTCGCTTCACCACCTACTTATCATTATCGGAGTGCTACTGGTCGATCTCAACCTTGGTATCTTCACTGTAACAGCCCAGATTTCACAAAAATTAAAATTTTTATTTTCGGTGTGAATTGTTTGATTGTCTGATTTGTTTGCGGTGTTTCCATCCTCGATCTATCGATCGACGATTATTTTCCCCCTCTTATGTCGTACCGGACGGAGACCGACCCTTCCCACCCTGTCACTCGACCTTTGCGACACCGGGTTTCACCCGATCACCGTCGCGAAAACCGCACGAGACCAGCCGTAGCCAACGGAACGAAAACCCCGTTTAATAATTAAACGGGTTATTTTTATAGCGCGTTGGAAAGTGTTCTCAGAACGGTTCCAGCGCGAAGTGAACGCCGCCAGCTCGACGCGCTGATCGCGCAGTTCGAAGTTTTACCCGAATCGGAGGTCCTGCGGACCCCCGGCGGTTAGAAACGTAAACACCGCGCGCGCGAGAGAAAAACCGGGGATGTTTTTGCAAACTTGCAGCCACCTAGGCTATATAAAGACCACCACTCTCCCACCCCTTTCCAGGGTTTCCCCTAAGCCAAATTTGCAGCCACCCCCTCCACATTGCCCCAAAAATACCCCTATTTTCGGACCAAACCCTAGCCAGATCTGAAAAATCAATCCCAGGCGATCTGGACCATCGGATCGGCCGATCCAACGGCCCAGATGCGCCCTGGCCTCTCTCCCACCTCTCCTATCTCTCGTGGACACCGCCGCCGCCGCCTCCCTCCGGCCAGGACGCCGCCGGCGCCAAACCTCTCTCCCGCGCACCTCCTTCCTTCTCTCCTTCCCTCTCCTCTCCATCTCACCCCCTTGTCTCTCCCGTAGGTCCAGCCGCCCGCCAGGGCGAGGCGCGCTGCCGCCATGTCGTGGCCTCAGCTCGGCCGCTTGGGAGCCCCGCGCCGTCGCCCCCCCCGTGGCCCCTCCGTCGAGCAGCCGTCCTCGCCGGCCAGGATCCAGACGGATCCGTAGCCGCCGCCTGCTCCGTAGCCCCGCCTGCCTGCGCCATCGCGCAGTGCTCGCTGGGAGGCCAGCCGCCGGCGAGCTCGATCCAGGCGGGATCGGGCCGCCGAGCCAGGCCAGCCGCCCCGTGGGTCAGCCCACTTCCAGCCCAGAGCAGCCGCAGCCCAGCCGCCAGCCACCTCCACTGCAGATCTGGGCCGAGCCCGTTTAGGTGAGGCTCGAGCCATTTTTTTCTTTTCTTTCAAGTATTTTTCCTTTTCCCAAATTTTGCTAAGTCCTGTGTATATTGCTGCTGTTACGTTTTTGCGACGATGTTTGCGAGTAAACCGTAGCCCGGATCGCGATGCGCCCAAAAGGAAAATTGTTTAGAATTGTGTGTACTTCAATTCATCTTTTGTTGAAGTGGGCATCAAGCTGTTAATTGTTGTTATTTCCTGTTAGTGTGCTGCTGCTGTTATTTTATTGCAAGTTTGATTGATGATTGTGACACATCCATGAGGCCTATTGCATTGATTCTTGTTGCATACTGTTAAGCATCATGTCTAATTTCATTATATGTATTGCATTGTCATGTTTACATTTCTGGACATAGTTATGTTTAGCTCCAAAGTTGCTATGCCACTATTTTTGACAGCCACCTCTGTTTTTCTCTAAGTCTGTAACTTTCCGATGCCATGTTGTATGTTTAATATCTTTTGATCTGTTATGCATATGACCATGATTCTTGTTTGTACCTAATCACCATCATGTCTAGTTCATGCCCATATATGGCTATGTCATGTTGCTACACTTTTGCATATAGTTTTACCCCTGTTTCTACAACATGAAAATAACAGTTTCTGCCCTGTTTTCCTGATTTTCACAAAGTCCTAGACCAGTAATGTTTTATTGCATTTTGCATGAGCTATAATTAGTTGTTCATGATGCCTATTTGCAAGATTCCTTTTGCCATGCCTTACCTGCCATGTCTACTTTAGTTGCATATCATTTGTGAGCATGCTTGTATTCATTATCCTGTTTATGCATTGCTCTAAAGTGTGCTTCCTGATGTTTGGCAGTTTGTGACCGTAACTTGTATTGCTTGTATCTTTTTAACCGTAACTCCGTTTGGAGTGTTCTTTATATGTAACTTGATTAGTTTTTGGTGTAATTTGTGTTTATGCTATTGTTTTCTGTTGTTAACTAACCTAAAATATGGTTTAGTACAGAACAGTACCAAATCCTTTAATTGTCATGGGGTACTTAGTGATATGCCATGTTTAGGATTGTGCCTCACTTAACTTGACTAGTATAGATAGATTACTTCGAGCTTCACCTTTTCTTGGTTGTGTGACTTTCCATGCTTCTGTGCTTTGCCATGTTAACAATTTTGTTGATCACCTGTAGCTAAACAACTTGAACCATTGTAAACGTGCGGTATCGTCGTGTGTGATGAGTACTCCACTTAACCTGTTAGTAACCGCTCTCGATGGTAGGTGCGATGTCTCGTGTTTCCTTCTTATTGATGCGTGCTCGTGTTTGCTTCGTAGTAATAGAGTGCTTGATCGTTGATTTCTTTCCAGTGTTTACCTCTTGTGTGCTTCCGCGGGTACCTTCGGAGACGATGCGAGCTTGCGATCAACTACACCTGCGGAACCTGACTTATCAACAGGCAAGGACTATACATTACTTATGATCCATTCTATTTCAACCAGCAGTTTGCATGCTAGTCTAGGATAGGTTAGATGTTTGATCCTACCACATGTTTACAACCTCTTTTAAACCGATACAGCCATGTCCCCTCCCAGCAAACCATGTACTGCCATGTTACTATTGCTCGTTGCTCAGCCCCTGCTTAGTATGCATGCTTAGGATGCTACGATGTTACCCTGTTACTCCTTGGTTTTGGGCTATCACCTTATTATATTATTGTTGATGATATAATTATTATAATGTTGACTATATTCGACGAAGGATGGAAGGTCTAGGCTATCCCGCCCCGATGCTTTGTTCCATTCGAGTCACCTAGGACATGAGTTCCGGGTATTGGTTTTAAGACTGAGCGTGCCTAACCGCGTGTGGGATTTTATGGGGTCCCCTTTTCTTACCTACCTAGCTTCAAACATTTCTAGTGGTGGCCCAAGCTGATTTACTATTTGAAAACCATGCATATATGTCTGTCGGGTAGCTCCTGGCAGGCATCCTTTATAACAACCCGGACCAGTAAGGACATGGTTCCTTGCTGGCCCATCATGACCAGCTGAGGATCAGTCTCATGTGAGATTAACCGGCAAACCAAACCTGGAGTCATACGGTAGATACCAGATCGGGAGAGCGGCTGACTCCGGAGATGGATGTCGACTCACCGGGGGCCACCCAGATTTGTTTGTTGTTAGTTAGAGGGACCTGTCGTTTTGGATCTCTCAGGACTAAATCATAAAATGGCTGCCTGTGATGGGTAGAAACTGAGAGAGATGGGCGTGCGTGCAGAGCCTTGTAATGGGCAGTTGGTACACCCTTGCAGGGTTAAATCTTTTCGAGAAGCCGTGTCCACGGTTATGGACGACTTGAGACCTACTCCTTGTTCATAGACAACAACAACTGAGATAATCTTAATATAACTTGATCAACGTGTGTGCTCCTTGACTGCTTCTTCTTCGTCGGGATGCGAAGAGGAGGACAAGGATAGGATAGGTGTTATGCTTGCGTAAGTAGGTGGATAGCAGTCTTGTTGGAGGCGATTCCTCATCGAATGCTTGGCTTCTTATCTTACTCTCTAGATCGTTAGCCACTTCATAAATGCTAGTGCAGCAGCAACCTCACCACTTACCCCATCCTTACCGTAAACTACTAGTTGTCCTAGAATGACGAGTGATGAAGTCCTTGCTGGGTCAGTTGACCACTACAGTTGGATGCTGAGTACTTCTGTACTCATGATACTACCCCCAAACTCTTTTCAAGGTTCTTGGTTGACAACAGGTACGGTGATCGACGTGTCACGTGGAGACTCGACGACGACTAGTTAGGCGGATCCCGGCGGAGGGCCTGGACCCCTGTGGTTATGGGATCGATGTTTTTCTCTTTGCCAGTAGGCATTTGGTTGTAGTCTGTACTCAGACATGTATCTTTCGCTGATGTATTGTAATAAGGCAGTTGTATCCCGATTGTAAGAGATGTTGTATCCTTCTATCTGTAATGTTGTGATATCATGTTGGAAATCCGAGGCATATGGCTATGTCATATGTCGCGGTGGGACCGATATGTGCTTCGTCCCCCGATCTGGATGGAAACATCTAGATCTGGAACAGTACCGCATATCGGGCCTTACATTCACCAAGGTAAACTTGCCGCTACGCTGCATCTCACCTTCCACTTGGGGTAACCAACGAAGGGCGAGATTCAATTATCATCTCTCGTGTACCAGTACGTCGTTGAATCGAGACGGCTCCACATTCCACGGGACGACCCCCGCTCCGTTTGGTTTGCTTGTTCCCGTATAAAAACTCCTGGAACAAAGGAATTGACGGTTCCACCTGAAGGTACACTTCACACAAAACTGTGAAATTGCTGATATTCAAAACAGAATTGGCCGATAAATATTGAGGGCACAACCCGAAGAAATTCAAAAGACTCCTGAAGAAATGAGACTCGGGAGGACAGAAACCACGAGTTACGTCATTTGCGAACACTACGACCTCATCTTTCTTGGGTTGGGTTCGAGTCTCGCGTAGAGGAAGTCGCCACCCAATAGACTCCTGAGAAGGAAGTAAGCCACAAGCTTGTAGCTCGGAAAGCCGTTCTAAGCCCACAGAAGACCCGACCCAGTCGGTGTTGAAAGTAGCTTTGGCCTGAGACTCAACTACCCTGGCAACTCCTTTCTGTTTAGCTATCCCGATCTTTTTTATGGCAACGGTCCCGGACATTGTAAAACTCGTCTGGGGAAAAACGTCAAAATAAAAATAATAGATCAAGAGATTGACGAACCCACAGTCTAACCGTAAGGGAGGAGTGAAATGTCATAAATCATTCATGGATGGATTTCATGGCCGGATTCTACCCCGATCTTTTTGGGATAAAGACATAATCTATATATCAGTTTAGTCAAATAAAGATTTGTTGCAAATAATCAAAGCCACCAGGAAATTACGAATCCAAGTGGCCCAAAATTGGAGGAGAAATGGGAGAACAAGAGTTCAGCTAAAGAGGAAAACTTACAATATGAAGTTTCACGCAGAACCCTCATTTATTAGAATGAGGAGAATTGTCGCCCAGTCGAAGAAATCCGCAAAGTATGATGCCTTCCCCAGAACTCTTAAGCAGGCAAAGGAGGAAGACGAAGGATGAGAAGAAAATGAGAAGAATGAAGGGGAAAGTAGATCCTATTTATGAGGAGCCCGATCTAACCAATAGTGCGAAGAAATCGCATTACGAATAAAGGAGGCCCCTTGATCCTTGCATATGATGAGACGGGACAGTAAGGGCGGCACCTCGGTTTTGGTGCGAGGAAAAAGATTGCTTGCAAGATTTTATTATCAAAAGTCAAGCAACACGTGTATCCTCAGAGGTTCCTTTGATTCTATTTTCTGGCTCCACGAAGCATCTCATTCCTGAAGAGAAGATTGCCCTAAAGCCGACGTATCTATAATTTCTGCTTGCTCCATGCATGATTTGTGTGACTTTGCCATGTTTTTCTTGAACTTTCATACACTTTTTTTATCATATTTGTACTAACCTATTAACTCAGTTCACCCAGTTGTGAGTTCCTGTTTTCTGCTGTTTTTGTATTTCAGGTTTTCCGACCATTAAAAGTGCCAAATAAATCCCGGAAAAATTATATAAAAAATCAGTGACCCGGAAGATTCCCGAAGAACTAAAGTTGGAAGGGGGTGGACCCACCAGGGCCCCAGGAGGGTCCCTGGCGCGGCCCCATCCCAGGCCGCGCCAGGAGGCCTCCTGGCTGCCCTGTGGCCCCTCTCGGTGCCCCCTTTGGCCTATATTTAGCCCCCGTGACGGAAACCCCTAATATCGATCTGCTATTCCCGTTCTCCTCTCTGTTCCGCCGCCGCCGCCGTTTCAAGATCGGGGCTGCCAGGAGAAGCTGCCCCGGCACCTTGCCGGAAGGAGGAATCCCCTCCGGGAGACCATCCATCACCATGGACGCCTCCCAGATGTCTTGTGAGTAGTCCCCCTTGGACCATGGGTCCATGACCAGTAGTTATGTGATGTTCTGCTCCCCTCTTTGTGCTTCCACTTTCGAGACCTCGTGAGCTGCCTCACATGATCGAGGCACCTTTGTAATTTCTGTGCTGCTATGCTGAGTTTTCTGGGATATGATGGATTATGAGATTATGTTCAGATTGTGATGAGTAATATATTTGGTTCTCTTTTTTATTTGTGTTCTTTAGTAAATTCTTTCATGTTCTCCGTTGCCGTATTTTACTTTGGTCAAGTGATTTGTTGCAACTCCAAGAGGGAGCGTTATGCTTGATTGTGGGTTCAGCCCCTTGATGTCTAGTTTGAGTGACAGAAACATGAGACTAGGGGATGTGCTGTTGCCACCAGGGATAAAACAACGGTGCTTGTACTTGCGGGTGCAAGGATTGTTTACTTTACGCATAGTTCTTTTAATGCAGTTGTCTGTTGCTTTGAGTTTACACTTTGGGTGGGATTCGCAACTTAATACCTGCGAGATGTTCTAGATAGATATCGCAAGGTGGATGATTCGTAGTAGATGCAGATGGATTTCGGTCTACTTACCTTGGCGTACTACCCATTGCTTTTGAGACTCTTCGTTTCTTTTGTAGCATAGTTAGCATTGCGGTGCGTTTATAATCCTGTCAATTGCCCAGCTGTGATTTGTTTAACTCGCTAGCACTTTTATCGTCTTTTGGGAGAGAGACATCACTAGTGAACGTGATGGGATCCCGGCCCATATTTCCATCATTGTTTATACCTTCAATTTACTTTCAGTTCTTACTTTCCGTTGCCACTATTATTATCTCTTGCGTTGATCCTTTGTAAACGGCAAGGCCGGAGGAATTGACAACTCCTATGTACTCGTTGGGAGAAAAGTTATTTGTTGTGTGTGCAGGTCCAGGCGAAGTTAGCAACATCGGCGCCATTGTTCACTTTACCACCTTCTTGTATCTCTGCGAGTCCTACGGGAGACAAACCCTATCCTCTACATAGGGGAAATTCTGCTCCTACGCTACATCTCACCTTCCACTTGGGGTAACCAACGAGAAGCAAGAGAAGTATCTTCCTTACTAGCATCAGGGGGTAACTCGCAGACTCGGAAGAATTATCAAAGAAGGCCTCACGAGCAAGACGAAGAGAGAGTCGGCCTATGGGCCGGCTCACCTTAGAGAAGGCCCAGAAGAAGGCTTCGGTCTGCAAGCCGAACTGACCTACAAGATGACGATCGACATCAAGAAGAAATGAGTCCAAGCTACCTTGAAGAACAAGACAAGTCGTCAAGAAGATAGAATAGGACTCTACCTTATTGATAGTCGATTTCTTTGTAAAGCACTAGGACTCAGCGTGCATATAAGCCGAGGCCTTGGGAAGTCCTAGAGGAGAATCAATCTAGCATAGTTCTTGAGACACCGACGAGCCCTAGCGCCCTTGTAATCGAGATCTCCCACATATAATACAAGAAAAGTAGGAAGTAGGTCTTTACCTCATCGAGGGGCCGAACCTGGGTAAATTCCCATGTCTCCCTTGTCCCATTCTACGGATCGACTCTCCACCGGTTGACTCTCCCTCCTTCACGCACTCGTAGCTAAGTCCCACAATCAAGTTCTCTATGATGACATCTGGCGTGATTTTCCCATGACAGAGGCCCCAATCTACAGTTCCACAAAGGATATTTGATTCATGTTGGATATATTCCCTAGAGGCAATAATAAAGTGTGTTATTATTAATATTCAAGTTCATAATCAATGTTTATACTTTTGTTCTATAATAATGTTGAACCGACCCTAGTATTAAATGATATACTTAGAGATCACATCGTAACAACGTTATAAGTCTATCATGAATTGTTATCATATACGTAATTCCTTAGACCATGAGAGTATCGAGTTGCTTCACACAAGAAGATGTGCTTTGGTCCTTAGATGAATCTTCCCGTTACTGGGAAGTAGTAAAATAAGTTCTTGGTATGTCAGATGGTGTGTCTAGTAACTGCGATAGTTCAAGAATGGGATTTTCTCCTTCACGATTAAGAGATATTGACATTGGGCCCACTCGGTATGACAGTATTTGACGAGGGGGTGACCCCACGACTCCTATGGATGAGCCTACCCGGTGTACCCGAAGATAGGAGGCCCACGAAGATGCCACCTCGGCCCAGCCTTGGCCCACTAGTGGCACCGACGTAGGAGTCCGTGACTCATAAGGAAGGTGCAAACTTGCCATACGGAGCAAGATCAGGATTAGGAAACCTCATCTGTAATCCCAGACGGACTCCCCGAGACCTAGCCTAGTATATAAATGCTAGGAGGGGAGACGTCGAGATCATACAATACGCAATCTATAACCCTAGCCTTGTGCGCACTAGCCTTGGCTTCCCTGTAATCGCCACCTCCAATCAATAATATCGAGCAGGAACGTTTCCTCCTGTTAGCCGATGAGCTATCTTCCAACCTGTGCCTCTCATGACTAACCCAGGGTCCCTGACCATGGGATTTGCTGGGGTACATCCCCGTCAATTGGCGCCGTCTGTGGGAACTACACAGGTTGGAATTACGATCTCGGCGGTTCCGCCTTCAGCAAGCCACAACTCAAGAGCAAGAACCAGATGCAATCCACCCGAGGAATTCAAGATCACGGTGAATATCTCTGCCGCCCCGGCGAGATCGCTTAGTCTGCAGCCGGGCCAAGACCAAATCTACGGTGGCAACCGAGTCCACCGCCAGCGAAGGAGAACTCGACGACCCAAAAGAAAGGCGCGAGGGTTCTGCACGGAGATCCCGATCAACGAGCTGCAACACGAAGAAAAGAACCCGCCGATCACTCGATGTCCCACCGCCACCCAGGCACCCGCCGCGCAACAAGACATCGAATCCGAGCTCGAGATCAGCGATCGCCAAGACCACCGCCAACGAAGGAGAAGCCGACGACCCAGAAGACAGGCGCGAGGACTCTACGAAGCGACTACACCCGACGAGTCAAACTATACAGCCACACGATCGCCGACCACTCGACGACCCGCCGCCGTGCGGACAGTCGCCGCCCGCCAGGACAGCGACTCCGAGACTCAGACCGGTGAATACTATGACCCAGACCGAAGACCAGACGAATTCGCAAATCTCATAAAGAACCAAAATCTAAGCGAGGGGATCGAAATTGACCCGCGAGTTCACGAGCACCCAGCGGACCACGCGCCGTTCTTCCGAATCTCAAGGAGGAAACGACATGCCGGATCCAGCAAGCTCACGGTCAAGGAATAGCTAGAAGGACCCTGCACGATCCACTGCTTCGAAGACAACTGGGGAAACATCAGATTGATCCACACCCTGGGAGACTGCCGCCTGTTCAACGAACTCGCCGACAGCCTCAAGGAAGAAAAACAGCGAAAATCCAAGCGCACCCGACGAACCGAGCAGTTGCCGACTCAAGGACAGGTGTACACGATCCAAGAGGGCAGGGTATCGCAAGCCCAACAGGACGCCTACACCCTGCAAGCCAGAGCTGCCGAGAACCTAAACACAGTCGAACTCTACCAGCTACACAACGCAGAAACCAACATCACGTTCTCCCAGAGTGATCACCCGCCCGTAGTCCCAAGACCGGGACACGCGCCCCTGGTACTCGACGCTCAAATTGGAGGATACGACATGGACAGAATCTTCATGGACGGAGGCAGCAGCATGAACATAATCTTCGTCAGCACCCTACGCAAGATGCTGATCCCACGATCAGTATGGAAGAAATCAAGCACCGTGCTATACGGAGTAGTACCAGGAGAGGCGGCCACTTCCCTTGGAGTAATCGAGCTCGAAGTTTTCTTTGGCAGCAGACGCAATTTCTCAAGACACACCCTTGAGTTCGAAGTACTCGATTGGCAGTTGCAATACCACGCCATATTGGGACGTCCAGCATTCGCGCAGTTCATGGCGATTCCGCATTACGCCTACCTCAAACTCAAGATGCCAGGATCCGCAGGCGTCATTACATTCAACGGGAGCTTCACCAAATCAGACAAGTGCGATCGCGATTTCCACAAATTCTCCGACACCTTCGGAGCCGAGCAAGAACTCACAGAAATAGCCATGGCGACAGACAAAAGCATCTTTCCGCTAGCAAGCAGAAGCGAGACAAAAGAGTACGGGCGGGACTTCAGGATCGACAGCGACACGGTCACCCACCAGGTGCACCCGAAGGACCCAGAAAAATAGTCCGCGTGTACGCCCACCTCCCGGAAGAGCAAGCGGCTGCCCTCATCGCTTTCCTCCGCGAAGAATGGGAAATCTGTGCCTGGTGCCTAGCCGACATGCCAGGAGTACCGCGCGAGCTCGCGGAACACGCGCTGCGCATCAAGCCAAACACCAAGCCAGTGAAGCAGGCGCTACGAAGATTCTCAGAACCCAAGCGCAGAGCAATCGGGGAGGAAGTCAACCGATTACTCGACGCCCAATTTATCAGAGAGACGAAGAAAGCCACTTGGGTCGCCAACCCCGTGCTGGTCCCCAAGAAAGGCACAGACGTACTGCGAATGTGCGTCGACTATGGGCCAGTCAACAAACACTGCCCAAAGGACCACTTTCCCCTGCCAAGGATCGATCAGATAATCGACTCGACAGCAAGATGCGACCTCCTATCGTTCCTCGACACCTACTCAGGATACAACCAGATCAAGATGAAAGAAGAAGACGAAGAGCATACATCATTCATCACCCCTTACGGCGTATTTTGCTACAGAACAATGCCTTTCGGACTGAAGAATGCCGGTGCCACATACCAGCGGATGATGCAAGCCTGCTTAAAAGATCAAATAGGAAGAAACGTGCAGGTCTACGTGGACGACATCTTCATCAAAACCTACAGTGCAAACGCGTTACTCGACGACCTGCGCGAGACCTTCGCAACACTCAACAAATACAGAATCAAGCTCAACCCGAAGAATTTCGCATTCGGCGTCCCAGCCGGGAAACTGATCGGTTACATGGTCTCCGCTCGAGGAATCGAAGTGAACCCCGAGAAAGTTCAAGCAATCTCCAGGATGAAGGAACCAACCGACATCACAGGCGTACAACAGCTCACCGGAAGACTCGCAGCCCTGAGTCGTTTCATCAGCAGATTGGGAGAACGCACATTGCCATTCTACCAGTTGCTGAGAAAAGTAGAGAAATTCGAGTGGACCGAAGAAGCCCGCAAAGCATTCGCGGACCTGAAGAAGACACACTCGACCCCACCGATATTGGCAGTCCCCAAAGAAAAAGAAAAAGTGTACCTCTACGTGGCAGCACGCAACAGCGTGGTAAGCACAACACTCGTCGTCGAGCGCACAGAAGAAGGCAAGGTCCAGAGCATACAAAGGCCGATCTACTACCTCAGCATGCTCTTGACAAAGTCCCAACAGCGGTACCCACACTACCAGAAGCTACTACTGGCAATCATCACGACCTCAAGAAAAGTGTCGCACTACTTCGACGAACACCCTATCACAATCGTGAGCAGCGCACCACTAGCGGACATCCTCAACAACCCCGGAGTGACCGGGCGAGTCACCGAGTGGAACATTGAGCTCAACCCGCGGGACCTGGGATTCAAGCACCCAACAACAATCAAAGCCCAAGTACTCCCAGACTTTCTGGTCGAGTGGACGGAGGTCCAGACACCAGGCCCCCCGGACCTATCGAACTCATGGACAATGTTCTTCGATTGGTCAAAAAGACAGCAAGGATCCGGAGCAGGAGTCGTTCTAGTCTCCCCCAAAGGAACGAAGCTCAAATACGTCCTCCAGATCAACTTCAGCCACGCCTCCAACAACGAAGCCGAATATGAGGCACTGCTCTACGGCATGCGCATGGCCAAAACATGCGGTGCCACTCGCCTCGTAATCTACAGAGACTCCAACCTCGTCGTCCAGCATGCGATGAAAGACTGCAATGCAGTAGCCGACAACATGGCGGCCTACCAGAAGTTTCGATGGCTGCGAACTCAACTATATCCCGAGAACAAACAACACAGAAGCCGACGAACTCGCAAACATTGGATCGACTCGAGGACCAGTACCACTAGGCGTCTTCCTCAAAAGCATCAGCCAGAGATCCATCAAGGAAAAAACAACAGCACCAGAGGCAGCTGTAGATGAAGACAGCACAGAGCCAACACAGGTGGCATCAGAAAGTCCATCTGAAGGCAACAACAGTCAAGCGGCCGAACCTACAGATCCAACAACACTCGAAGGACCAGCGTGGACAAAACTGTTCCTCCGATTCCTAATCGAAGGCACGCTACCGCAAGACGTCTCAGAAGCTCGGCGCATCAGTTGTCGATCCAAGGCATTCACAGTGATCAACAGACAGCTATACAAGCGCAGTATCACCCAGATACTCCAGAAGTGCATCGACGAAGAAGACGACAAAGCCCTACTACTCGAAATCCACGAGGGCACCTGCGGGCACCACGCGAGCAGTCGAGTGCTCATGTCCAAAGCGTTCCGAGCAGGGTTTTATTGGCCCACCGCGATGAAAAACGCAGAGGACATCGTGCGTCGTTGCATTGCCTGTCAAAAATTTGCCAGCAGGCCACACGCTCCAGCCTCAGAACTCAAGACCATACCACTATCATGGCCGTTCGCCACCTAGGGACTTGACATGGTAGGCCCACTCAAGAAGTCATCAAAAGGAGGAAGAACACACTTACTAGTAGCATTCGACAAGTTCATCAAGTGGATCGAAGCAGTGCCGATCACCAGTTCCACAGCCCTCACGGCAGTGAACTTTATCAAATCAATCATCTTCAGGTTCGGGGTGCCACACAACATCATCATGGACAACGTCTCGAACTTTACAGCGGCTGAATTTCAGAACTTCTGCGAAGAACTGGGTATCAAAATCAACTACGCATCGGTAGCGCACCCGAAGTCTAACGACCAGGTGGAAAAAGCAAATGGCCTAGTATGCGGAGGACTCAAAAAGCGTCTCCTTGCACCACTCGAGCAAGCCGCAGGCAACTGGATAGAAGAATTCCCGGCAGTACTTTGGAGCCTGCGTACCACCCCAAATACCACAACCCAGTACACACCTTTCTTCATGGTGTACGGGCCGGAGGCAGTGCTACCACATGACCTCAAATTCGGGGCGCCCTGGATCTCGGGGTACGAGGAAGAGCAAGCAGAAGAAGCACTGCAAAATGACAAGGACACAACAGACGAAGCAAGAGACACAACCCTAGCAAGGTCACAGGGGTACCAGGACAAGTTGCGCACTTACCAAAGCAGCCGCCTGCGCACCAGAACCTTCAACAAAGGTGACCTTGTCCTACGGCTCATACAAGAGAAAGTCCACAAGCTTTCCCCCCAATGGGAAGGACCGTTCATAATCTCGGAAGTCATAGGAGGAGGCGCCTATAGACTGAAGAACCCGAAGACTGACGAGGACGTGGGAAATCCATGGAACGTGGTGAAACTACGCCTGTTCTACCCATAGCATCCACCAATCAGGCTCAACTGGCAGCTAATGTAACCCTTCGACGCAATAAAATGTTGTTGCCCAAATACTACAACCTCAAAGCACTCGGGGGCTCGAGTACAAACCTCCCCCCGAGAGACGCTATCGTCGCTCACGCGATCTTTACATCAAAGCACTCGGGGGCTCGAGTACAAAACTCCCCCCGAGAGACGCTATCATCGCTCACGCAATCTTTACCCAAAGCACTCGGGGGCTCGAGTACAAAACTCCCCCCGAGAGACGCTATCGTCGCTCACGCGATCTTTACCCAAAGCACTCGGGGGCTCGAGTACAAAACTCCCCCCAAGAGACGCTATCGTCGCTCACGCGATCTTTACATCAAAGCAGTCGGGGGCTCGAGTACAAAACTCCCCCCGAGAGACACTATCGTCGCTCACGCGATCTTTACATCAAAGCACTCGGGGGCTCGAGTACAAAACTCCCCCCGAGAGACGCTATCGTCGCTCACGCGATCTTTACTCAAAGCACTCGGGGGCTCGAGTACAAAAATCCCCCCGAGAGACGCTATCGTCGCTCACGCGATCTTTACATCAAAGCACTCGGGGGCTCGAGCACCACCTCCCCGAGAAACGCTCACGAAGTCCAAAACTTAAGGGGCCCAAGCAAAAACCCCCGACAGGCCCCACCTGCTGAAAAACGGTTCGGAAGACATGGCCACAATTAGATGGAACACAAAACAGTCTGAAGAAATATAGACGGAACGCAGGACGCAGACAATTCTTTAGTCTTCACCTGATCGCCAACGATCACCCAAAGACTCGGGGGCTACTCCCATCGGGAGCGCTGCCGCGCACCCGATAAAAGAAAGAAAATAATGGAAGAACTACAAAGGAAACAGATCTCAGCCTACGTTCGACTCTTCGACCCAAACGTATCCTCGGGGGCTACTCCCATCGGGAGCGCTGTCGCGCACCCGATAGAACCCACAGTGCAAAGTTTTGATGGACTCGAAGACAGCTCTCGAGCGTAAAGGACTCGAACACAGTTTTCGGTTGCAAAGGATTCGAAGGAAAATTCCATTACAAAGGCTCAAGCACAGTTCGCATCACAAGGACCCGAAGATCATTCTCAGTACAAAAAAGATTCAAAGTACATTGGATAGAAGGAAGCTCTGATTACTCGAAGTCAATCCTTATTACATGGAGAATTAACCTAGTTACAAAAGACACAAGCAGCCAATACGCCTACAACATCAACCACCCAAGGAATTATGACTTCTACATGTGTGCCCATGCTGAGATAATTGGCACTAAGACAACGAGCATCATCACAAACAAAGGAGGATTCGAAGCAGCCAGTTCATGATGTCAATGACATAACAAAAGGTGAAGCTCGACTTATTTGCGGAGCGCCGAGGATGATGCCCCACCAGCTTCTTCTCCAGCTCCACCCGAGCTGCCGACGAAGATGACGCTGCTGCCTCAAGTTCTACAAGGTCGCCTGGCGCGCCCGCTTGATCGGCAGCTTGACGTCGGGGTCCTCTTCAGAGCCGGAGGAGGAAGCAGTTGAAGACGGCTCAGCATCAACACCCGAAGAGTCGCCGGAGGAGGAAGCAGTTGAAGACGCAGGCAAAGGACTCCTCGACCTGCCAGAACCATCGCTGTTTGTCTCCGGAAAATAAGGATCCATGCGGTTGCCGCTCGGGTCAAAGCCGCGGATGGTAAGAGTGTCTTCACCATCAAAACGGCAACATAGAGTGTCACCATCACGCAAGTTCAAGCATCGAGCAAACGATCTCCAGCCAAAGCGAAGGAAAATCAAGCGGGAACTATCGATCTCCAACTTAACATAAGAAGGAGATCGAGCGCACCCCTGAAGAAGAAGCAGCAAGCCATCAAGACTGCACTCAAAAACAAGGGCAGAAAATGCAGAAGGAAGCAAAATACGAGCGGCGTTCCGGCCACGGACGTGCAGGAGGAAATCATAGCACCAAGAGCCTTCCTCCGAGGAAGAGGAGGAAGGCGTCGACGGTGCACCACGACGGCCACCACGAGAAGAGCGTGGAGTACGACCATCGCGACCACGGCGAACCCGGCCGCGGCTAGTCATACCTGCACCACGTTTTGGTCCCATGAGAAGATGAAGAAGAGGAGCTAGAGAGGTAGAAGAAGAACACTACTGCCAGATGAAGAAAAGGGGCTTATTTATAGCAGAACCCCAAGGGCACGCAGAAGCCCAGGCGACGACAGCAATAAATTCAAAGACCAAGCATGCCGGGCGGTTCGAATTCCGAGACAAAGATGCCTTCACACGGGCGGCATTGTGCGTTGGACGCGTCAAATCTCGCGCGTTTTCAATACGCGCATCGATAACTCAACATGCGGCTGCAGCACGCCACCAACAGCCATCATTATGATCGGTCATGAAGACATGACGGTTCGTAGACAGAGCATCTTTGACGGTCCTCCAGCAAGGAGATCATTATCCTTACCAAGAAGAGGTAAATTAAAATGGCAGTGCAAAAATATAGCCTACAAGCACCGTCTTTACTAATTCAAATACATTTTTCAAACATATTTAACTCCCATCGGGAGCATCTCCACTAGAGTTTCGGGTGCTCCCTCACCTAAAGTGTAAATATGTGCTCGAGTGATTACTCGCATCCATTAGAGTTTCGGGTGCTCCCTCACCTAAAAGAAAAGACGTGCTCGAGTGATTACTCGCACACATGAAGAGTTTCGGGTGTTCCCTCACCTAAAAGAAAATACATGCTCGAGTGATTACTCGCGCACATGAAGAGTTTCGGGTGCTCTCTCACCACAACAGAAGATAAGAAGACCTGCACTCGCCATATCGAGCGATCCCAGAGTATCGTATGCTCCCTCACCCCGAGAGCAAAAGCAATACTCAAGTGATTACTCGCAAAACTCTGAGAATCCGAGCACTCGATGACCTTCCGAGCAAGTACCCCTCTACATTACTCCTCGCCCGAGCACCCGGCAAAGCTCCGCGAGTGACTACTAAAAACAACTCACTTGATTGTTTATTCCAAGTGGGTGCATTATCTACTAGGCTCCGCGCCTCAATAAAAATACATATTCCTGGAACACGATACACTGTGCCCAGATTCCACGCAAGCTTAGCGTGTAGGTAAGACCCCGCTGCGCAGATCGGCCGGGCTGGGACTTGCCGCAGAGCGATTTCACTCCCAACCATTTCCATGCGCTTGCATGATAGAAAAAGCCGGGCGGACGCGCCTAGGCTACGAAATTTACTGGCGGCAATTGATCATTGTAAGACCTGCAGCGACATGACTTTTGCTCGACACCAGTGTTCCAAGCTCATGTCGAGGGACATGGTTTTGATTGGGCTACTACGGTATTTTCCACTAGTGCAATTCAACAAGGCTCGACCAGTCGACTCCCTGGGCCCTTTCAGCTTAGCATCCCTCGAAACAGGTTTTGTCATGGCCCCAGACTGCCAGCGACCCGCGGTTGAACCGTGCATACATAAAAAACGACGCAAGAATGGACTCGAGTCCCTGTGCGCCTCTTCGAGTCCCCCAGGCGCTCGGGGGCTACTGACGAGGGGGTGACCCCATGACTCCTATGGATGAGCCTACCCGGTGTACCCGAAGACAGGAGGCCCACGAAGATGCCGCCTGGGCCCAGCCTTGGCCCACTAGTGGCACCGACGTAGGAGTCCGTGACTCATAAGGAAGGTGCAAACTTGCCGTACGGAGCAAGATCAGGATTAGGAAACCTCATCTGTAATCCCAGACGGACTCCCCGAGACCTAGCCTAGTATATAAAGCCTAGGAGGGGAGACGTCGAGATCATCCAATACGCAATCTGTAACCCTAGCCTTGTGCGCACTAGCCTTGGCTTCCTTGTAATCGCCACCTCCAATCAATAATATCGAGCAGGAACGTATCCTCCTATTAGCCGATGAGCTATCGTCCAACCTGTGCCTATCATGACTAACCCAGGGTCTCTGACCATGGGATTTGCCGGGGTACATCCCCGTCAGTATTCATTCTATTCTGGCAGACACATTGTGATTTAGTCACGGGGATACCGGACTACAATGAAGAGGAATAGAGACAAACGAGCAATGAGGATAACATGTGGCTTGTGTTCAAGAAGTTGTTACACATAGGTGCCAAATTTCTCTCCTCTAACTTTGTCACATATCGCGGGGCAAAAGGAATGGTACATGGCTAACATAAAGGTTCACTCGAAGTTTCTTTGTGTATGTGTGTGGGAGTCAACATGGGTGTGCATGGCTCCGCTGCTGATTATTGAATGATGACCATATGTCCGGAAGATGTTCCGAGTCATGTCCACATAATACCGAACCTATTGGATCACACACTTAACGTGCAGTAATCTGTTAGAATACTAGAACGCTTGAAGGTTTAGTGGAAGCAAATGAAGTTGTTCAGAGAGCATTGGGTATGTCTGAATCACTCTGGAGTTGTCCCAGGTGGTTTCTGAACATATGAGAATGGTATTGGGGAAATCCAAGATCAACCCAAATAGTTTCCGGATAATCGGTGGGCGTCCCGACGAACTGTCACGGTCACAGGACATGTTAGACCGTAAGCCGGATCGTCCCAAAACCTATCCATATGGTTCCGTAACGTCCGTTAATAGTCTCGGAAGCTCCTGGAAATGTTCCAGAAGGTTCCGAAATGTTCCGAAACCAGCCCGAAAGGTCCTGGAAGCTTCTGGAAGGTTCCGAAATTTTTTGGGCAATACCACTATGCCCACCCCCTGGCTTGGGGGGCAAGCCACCTGGGATGGCCCAAGTCGGTCAGGAGGTGGGGCGCACCAAAGGAGGAGGAATCCTACTCCAAGTAGGATTGCAATCCTCCTTGGAGTAGGAGGACTCCTCTTAGGGGAGTTGGAGTCCATGTTGGACTTCTCCCCTAGGGTGGCCGGCCAAGGGCCCTTGGCCACCTATACAAGGTGAGCCAAGGGGGGGGGGGAGAAGTGAAAACCACAATCCCCTGCGACCCCTCTGCCCTAGATTGCTAGTTGCTCCACATTAGACCCCGGTTTAGACTCCGTTCTAGATTGGAATCCTTTAGGGTTTTCTCCCTCTAGTTTTCTCGGAGGCATTCTTCTCTGGATGGCGGAGTGCTGCCGGTTTGCTGTGTCGGACGTATGGATACCGGTATAGGGATCATAACTTTGATCCTTCTTCAAGGAGCTTCTTCTTCTTCTTCCTCAGAGATCTTGTTCGACAGACTTGGTCGTGGCACTTGTTCGTGGGACGGATCGAGGGACGATTCATGGGACGATTCACGAGATCTACTTCAACGAGCTTCACCAACTCTAATTTCGCTACATCCGTTAGTGATCTATGGCCTAAACCTTGTATGCCATCTTCATGGATGAGCTTGGGTTCTTCCTTCGTAGGCACAAATTTTTTGTTTTCTACTACGTTTCCCAACAGTGGTATCATGAGCGATCCTTGAGTAGATGCATGTTTAGGTCTAGATCATATGTTGATATGTCGGGACCCAGGGTTTGCGTATACAATTCCTGTCACAACTCAATCCTATGGAGAGCCGAGATCCGTACCCACTTGTCTAAGCATACAAGGCCAAGCACAGAACACTCACGGAAAGCATCGAACGTGAGGGGCATCCCATCCAGGCTGGATGATCAACTGAGATGGGTCCTCATCATCCGCTCACAAGTCTAAATGATTATGGGTGGTGAACTAACATACTCATAGACAAGTTGCCTCAACCATATTATCGATTGAATTATAACACTTACATAAACAGACTCCAGCCCGATCACCTAGTCGGGATCTCGGGAGGGCTCAATCATACAACAAAGTGTGCCACGTGACAGAGTCACGAGCAATCGCATCGCGATGCCCAAGCTGCGCACATCTAAGGGCCACTTGGTGTATGAAAGAATTCCGACAAGAACATAACGAAGCTATCGAACCCCACACTAAGACATGCACGTTATAATCATACACGCAACATACATGTCCAGTGTAAACAACAGGTACACATTGCACGAACTCTACAAAGTTGAAAACTTTATTGACTTATATATAGAGTACACACAGAGATCACAAGACTGTGATCCAACATTACATCATTCAAGTGGAAGCAAATTATGTCTGGGTATAGACAAGTTTAACAAACGGCTTAGAGAAGCCTTATTTATAAACAAGCCCTCCACGAGGGACCAGACCTCTATTTGGGACTACACTAGCTTGATCAGTCGTCGAGCCCCAAGAATAAGCCACCATCGGGGTCAGTGGATTTATCTAAAAACATAAATAAGCAAACGTGAATACAAAGTCGTACTCAACAAGACTTACGTAGGAACTATACTACTCATGCTCAAGTTTCAAGGCAAAGGGAGGTGGGGTTTCAATGCAAAAGTGCCAGCTTTGACTTGGCTAGTCCTATACTACGGATACCAGAATGAGGTAAGAAGCGTACACGAGTCCATCTACCCAAGTCTCCCAAACAATTACTCCACTATGGTGCCTTCCTCGACTTCTAACGAGAAAGCACACCATAGCACTCACACTTATCTTGGCAGTTTTAAAGTATCTGTTGAAGTTGTCTAATAATCAAGCTAAGCTTTCCAAGTAGTCCATTATCGCGGACGCGGCTATTCGAATAGTTTTTTAACCCTGCATCGGTGTACCACTACACACACATGACCATCAGTTACCGCCATGTCTCGTCACCATTCAAGGGGTGCCGATGAGGATGCTCACCACAACTGTTACCTCATAGCCGATCTAGTCCATGAAAGACGCCTACCTGGGTTGGTTACCACAATCGTGAACCCGGCCGGTTTACCGAAGTGGACCCAGGCGACGTGTGCAGGGCCCCAAGCCGGTCTCGGTTGAGCCGTTCTCTCACTTTGCAGGCCGTGCCACAAACTTACCAGAACTCCAAACTACTGCGACATCTGGACATCGAAAGGGATGAGTTAGTAGGTTGAGAGGGGTCAGTGAGCCCAATGTGTGGTTGTACTCTTTATCATGGATCACCACACAAGAACTCGGACTTAGGGCAGTGTTCAACGAGACAACCCACTGTGTACTCCTACACAACCTCTCATCGTTCACCTTGTATTAGGGTGGATTCACCAACACAGTTACACCTTCTTCAACACCATGTTCACTACCATCCCGACTCACAGATCAAAGTATCCTCATTGTAAACTCTAAGCATGCAATAAGCTTTAACAGTTGCAGGGGCCACATGATATCAATCAACTCCTGCATCTTCTAGGATTGTGGTTTTGCTTACTACTGTGACAAGATGATAGGTCGTGCATCAGATATGGGTTCAACTATGCGGTAGAATCGATAACAAGGTGATCATCCTAATCAATGCATAAGCGAGACTGAGAGGGAAATGGGTTTTTATCGACATGATCAATGGGGGGTTGCTTGCCTTGCTGACGAGGGTCGTACACGGTATCTTCAACGAAGGGGGTGATCTCGGGTTCCGGCTCCACTTCTATTCAACAAACGTAACAATCATGGGATCAATATAAATGCAATGCACAATCACATGATCAATGTTGCAAGGTGATGTTCATGGTTGCAATATGTTGACAATTCCATTTAATAGAAGTTCATTGCAAAGTCATTTGCAAATTCACTCCAAATTTGAATTCAAAAGAATTCCATATGCACATTTTTCTCTGTTCACCCAATTTAAATTGGTCAAACATGAAAAAGTCCATATTCAGATTCCTTGCATTTTTCTGATAATTTTACATATATTATATGCCTAATTTGGAGTTAGTATGAATTAATTATGAATTTCCAAAGTTTATACTATTTTCTGACTTTTCTGGATTAAATTAATTCATTTAACAATTTACTGCGTCATGCTGACGCATGGCTGATGTGGGGGGGGGCTGACAGCAGGGGCCCACTAGTCAGTGACTAGGGAGGTTAATCCCTCTCTTTCTAAACTAAACAGAGTTTAGTTAGTGGCCTGGGACCACTGTCAGTGGCCCAGGAGGGATTAAATGCGGGGGTTAGGGCCTAATGGCCTAGCTCGTCGCCGGAGAGCTTGGCAGACGGCGGTGTCTCGCCGGAACAGTGCTACAGTGCACGGGAGACTACGGTGAGGGCACTGGAGTGTGCCTCGCGTGATCCCGCATCAAGTGGAGCCATCAGGGGGTCTTGGGGACGCTCCAGAGCACGGTGGCTTCAACTCCCGCGGCGGACGGAACTGCTGGATAGACGAGCTCGGCGTCCAGTGCGCGAGAACAAGCAAGGGGTGGGGGGGGGGGGATTCGTTCGCGTGCTCTCCCTGAACTGGACGGGAAACACGGTGTGGATGGGGATGAGCCGGTCGGTGAGGAATTCCTCACCGGAGTTGCTGCAGCCGGCGAGAAGAAGTCGACGTGGGCGTCGCTCCTGTTGGTGCTGGTCTCGAATCAGAACTGTAGATCGACGAAGCCCGGGTCGAGGAAGACGATGTACATGGATTATCGGGCTGTCTTGGCCGGTGGCCGCATCGGTTCTCGTCGGCGTGCTCTTCGGGCTCAGCTAGGATTTGAAAATGGCGAGGAGGAGACGACGCCGAGGACCAGAGGGAGGGGGAAAGAAGCTGGAGCTTCTCCAGGCGTCTACGCGACGAGATGGAGGCAGGGGCGTGGCCAGGACGCTGCCACCGCGGCGGCTGCGGCATGCCGGGCACGCAGCAGTGTGCTCGTGCCCGTGGAAGACGATAAGGGCGCCAGCTGGGCTGGGCCGGCCAAAGGCCAGGTGGGCCTGAGGTAAGGGCTCCTTTCTCTGCTTTTCCTTATTTTCTTTTAATTCTTTCTGTAATTTGTTTTGGCTTGCTATTTAAAATAGCTAGCCATTTTATAAAATGCCCCAAATTTTTATATGTACTTACAATGCATATAGCTAGCCACTCACAAAGTTGGGGGAATTTTGAAATTCAAATAAGTTGAACTTCAATTGAAATAGGGGTTTTGAATTAATTCCAAGCTCTAGTTTTAGTTTTTGAAAAATCCATGAGCATGGGAATACTTCCACATCACTTGATATGTGATCACACTCATTTATGTGAGTTTAAAAAAATGCAAAAGGAATTTTTGGAGCAACTTTTAAAATGGGCATTTGAATTAAATTCATCTGGGGGTTGTTCTCTCTCCCATTTCAATTTCCATTTGAATTTTTGGATATGAGTGCAAGTGAGGCTTGATCCTAGCACATACCTAACTTGGGGTTGTGACATGATATGAGGCATTGATTTTCTTGTTTGCTTCCCTGTCATGTGATATTTTCTTTGCTCGACGGCATGATGTGATTTTGCTACAATGATTGAGTTTTCCCATGATCCCTCTATGTTGCTATTAGTATGCTGGTTGCCTTGATCTTGGACTGCATCAAATTCCTTGGATCTCATCTTAGTCTTGCTATAGAAAATTTAACATGAACGGACTTGTGGACTTTATGAATTCAAATCCACACGGGGTCACACGTTGAACGAAGTTTAGCTTGTGGCATTAGTTGTTGCACGCACCCGTATGTTAAACTAGCAACAAAAGAAGTATTGTGCTTGTTTTGTTTAGTGTTCTACGTTTTCCATGTAAACCTGCTTAACAACCACGATAAAAGTTGCAACAACCCGTATAGATGGCGATCTAACTTGTTTTTTCATAGTGTGCATGTGATGTGGTATAACCTTTAAATTATGGGATGCGAGTCGTGGTATGGCATGATGACTGGAGTCATATGGTCACTTAATTATCGTGGTGGTATAGCCTTTAAATTATTGGTAGAGGGATCATAACTTTGATCCTTCTTCGAGGAGCTTCTTCTTCTTCCTCGGAGATCTTGTTCGAGGGACTTGCTCGTGGGACTTGTTCGTGGGACGGACCGTGGGACAGTTCGTGGGACGATTCGCGAGATATACTTGAATGAGCTTCACCAACTCTACTTCCTCTACATCCGTTGTGATCTATATGCGCTAAACCTTGGGTTCTTGCTTCGTAGGCACGAAATTTTTGTTTTCTACTACGTTTCCCAACAATTCCCCCCATTAATCCCTTGTGGATCTTGTTACTCTTGGGCGCTTTGGTTCCCTAGACGGAAGAGGTCGCCTCGAAGCCATATTCCATGAAGGTGTAGCTTCATGGCTGAGTTGGGAGCCTCTGATTAACTTGTGGAGATTTCCCCTACCTTGTTTGTAAAGTTTTGGTCGCCGCCTTCAAGGCCACCGCATAGTGGATCACGACATCTTGCATTGGTGAGAGCGTGAGGAGAATAGGGTGGCCCTCATTGGCTTCATGTAATCTTTGTGTTCCACACCCTCTCCTAACGGAGTCGTACTTCTCGCAAGAGAAGGAACTTCAGCAACATATCCTTGTCTCCCGTGTTTCCTTTATCGGTTATTTACCTTTACTTTGTGCAAGCTTATTGCATCGTTCATATTGTGCTTGCTCATATAGTGTTGCATTCATTGGCATATAGGTTGCTCACTTAGTTGCACATCTAGACAACCTACTTTATTTTTTAAGCCTTAATTTGTTAAGAAAAGCTTAAAAATTGTCAGTCACCTATTCACCCCCCTGTAGTCGACATTCCGATCCTTTCAACTAGGACTTACTAGGGGACTCTTTACATCAAAAGGATCACTTGACATTTCGTCGGGCATCGTCACAGACAAAGTAAAAATGTTTTAACCCTAAGTCTATGTGAAAAGGCTCGCCTGATGGCACGCTTGATAGCCTTGTCCTACAGTCGAGTCCGCTTGAGCGATGGCTTGACATCAGTGTCCTGCTCAAAACTGGAGTAGCTATCACCACCACCACCAGGAGAGCACTCGGAGGAGGGAGAGATAGTAGATGAATCGCCAACAGAAGATGAAATGTGCGCACCACCCACACCTCCAGAGTCGTCACTTGAGCTCTCCCAGCAAGGTTCCAACGGGTTCCCATCAGCATCAAAGTCCCTAATGGAGAGGGTCTACTCTCCATCGAACTGCCATCAGAGGCTATCACCCTTGCGCAGATTAAACTGTCGGGAAAACACCCTCCAACCAGACTCCAAGAAAACCAAGGATGAACTCTCAACACGGATCATAAGACATAACGGGCAATATGGGTAGCCCTGGAGGCGAAGCGAAAGGCCGTCCAAGTTCAGCTCCGAGACAAGAACATCAAAATAAGAAGGAAGAAGAATCCGACCAGAAATGTTGCTGCGGATGTATAGAACAAAATCATGGGCACAGAAACCATCGTCCATAACCACGGCTAGAGAAGCCCTTGAAGAACCACCACACCCTCGGTGACAACGATTCGCGCGAGGCGTACGCGCACCACGGCTACGGCAGCCACGACCAATAGACCCACGCCCACGGCTGGCAACGCCGCGCGTCACAGCAACTCCGGCAGCTCCATGGGCATGACGCTTGGGAGCCATGCAAGCTAGAAAAATGGACAGGCGATGGATGAAGGCAGAAGATGGAGAACAAAAGGAAACAAAAGTACCCACATATATATACACCACCGCGAGGACGCACAGGTCAGTCCCAAATGCGAAGGGAAAGCTGCAAGGTCGCCATAATTACAAAGGAACGCTCGAGATGCCAATATAAAAAACGGCGCGGATACTTGCCTTTAATCAATATGGAAATAAAAGCAGAGCATTCAAACCGCTCTTGGAAATCCAACATGCGCAGCTAAGCGTGACATCCACCACGCGCGCAAACCAAAGCGTCATCATGACACAAATGCGACATGACAGATCTGGCCAGACCATAGGCGTCATGATACATCATCAGCATGACAAAAACATCATTATATCTATCGCATATAGACAATGCATATTTGACAGCACAAGGCTACACAGATGTATTGGAAGAAGGGAATCTTTCCTTTGTTTTTATTCTTCAACTTATTTATTCACTAAACCTTTCTTTGATTTGAGTTCATCAAATAAACTCCCATCGGGAGCACCTTGTCGCTCCTAAAGGAGCAAAAGTGACACGAAGCACTTTACAAAGCCTCGAATGATCACTCGCCTTGGCGTATTCAGCAAGCACACCTTATTAAGGCTCGAGTGATCGCTCGCCTCGGCGTATTCAACAAACAAAATTCATTAAGGCTTGAGTGCTCATTCGCCTCTAAAAATGCGCTTGAGTACTTACTCGCAAGATGACGCAAGAGAAAAATCTATGAGAAGAAATCGACCGACTTGACAAAGTGAGCACCAGAAAGTTTGACAGGTGCTCATACTAAAATTTCACTCGATTGTTGTCCGAGTGGATGCACTCTGTAATGGCACTCACCCCTACTAAGACCTGGGCTGCGATACTACTGCACCCCAGAAGCCACATGGACTAACGTGTAGGTAAGACCCCACTGAACTGTCGGCCGTGTCGGGGGGATGGATCAAGACCATAACCCGACATATAGAAGACCCAGGCCGACTTAGCCCATGACAGGCCCAGAAGGGGAACCCAGTTCCTGGACCGGGTTGCGTGCAACATGAAGCCCGAAGACCTAGAAGGAATAGGACTAACCTTGATAGACAAGGATATTACTTGTAAGTAGATTAGGACTCCGTATCGTGTAGAGGTCGGATTCTTGTAAACCTAGGGACCCGACATCTATATAAGTCGGCACCCCAGGGAACCAAAAGGACAGCTCAACTTAGATCTTCTCGAGGCATAGGTAGCGATTTCACATCTTTGTATTCGAGAAGTTGACACCCAATAATAGAAAAGCAGGAGTAGGTCTTTACCTTTCGAGGGGCCGAAACCTGGGTAAATCTCGCGTCTTGTGATCTCGCTAACTTCCTCCTTGTATTCACCTCGCAGAAAAGTTCCCACACTAAGTTCTCCAATGAGGACATCTGCCGTGACTTTCCCACGATAGTTGGCGCCCACCGCGGGGCCTGCACATACAAGCATCGTAATCATGGAGGGAGACCTACGAGACATGCAAGGTTTCATTGCCGGCCGGATCACCAGAAGCCAGCGAGGAAAGCTCAACATCGACAACACCACCTGGGGCTCCAAAGCCGACTCCATCGAGTCAGGCCATCGGGACCCAATCGGTTCCATCCACATATTCATTGGAAGGGTAAACGGATCTGAGACAGAGCCAGATCGCGACGCCCTGGAGAAATCCGCGAGCCGGTTAACGACCGACTCAAGGCATGTCATCGTCAGATTCACCAACGGATCTCCAGAGCCGGCGTGTTCTGTCGAGACCTTGGAACGGGACGACTCGGAGGAATTCTCTAATGCCGACTCACGTCCCAGTGGAGAAAAGGATTCAGATTCCGGGTCAATCCCCTCTGCTGGAAGCGATAGGCTCGTACCAGGATCAGAAGGGTACGATCTAGATTCCGCATACTTTCAGCCGCCGTACTATGCCACCGTATATATGGCAGGACCCCAGGACCAGCAGAACACGTTCATAAACCTGGATGGGGGGTTAGTTTCCCGCGCTGCAGAACTGACCCTAACTAGCACGAAGGCCCTCACGGCTACCCTAAACTCTTTGTAAACAACTCTCGCCACCTCGATCACTGTGGAAAACCAAGAAGCGCGTAAGGCAGAGATCGATGACCAAGATTCGCGGGGAAATACAATTAGAAAAATAATAGATGGAGGAAGAAGCAAGCCGGCTTGCGCGAGAAGCCAGACGCGCGCAGGAGCAATCCGCACAGTTAAATGCTCAGCTGGCAAACTACTCATCCGCCCACCAAACCAGACAGGCGAGTCGGATCCCACCGAGCATGGTGGGACTAGCACTTTTTCAAAGTCGACACCAGGGAGCCACCCCGCCAAGGTTTACCCCACCACGAGAGCTGGCTCGATTTCATACACCACCTAACCACCACAACAACCCCATGGCGCACGTTTTCACTGTGACACAATATTTGGCCAACGTCCCCTTCCATGGAAACACCTCCGCGGACCTGGGTGCGCGCGATGCAGTGGAAATGCTCAAGACTGCAGTCGCCTAGCAAGCCCAGTACTCGCATGGTTTCTCATACTTACATGGGACTCACCTTCAAAGTATGTGCAGGCAAGAAAAATCCCCGACTCCCGCCGCCTCTAACAGTCATCGCCAACAGAGGGTGTAGCCGGATCCCGAACCACAGAAGGCAATCCAACACACCGCACAGCCGACATCCATGGTCCCCGAAACGGCAATACAACCCCCACTTGAGGAGGAAGAGACATGTTTTGTTAGCCGCTCGGTTGGGAATCGGTGTTTAGTTCCAGCTTTGCAGAATGCCCAGATACGTTCAGATTTTAAAGTACCTCACAAAATCCCAAATTATACAATGGATATGGGCCCCGCAGCGTGGATCGAAAGCTATGATCTTGCAATGGATATGCTCCAGGCCAGTGACGAAATCTGTTCCCGATACCTCACGATGATGCTGGAAGGGACGACTCGTACCTAGCTCAAAAATCTCCCCGAGAACTCCATTAGCTCATGGTCAGAGCGAAAGGAGAAGTTTATCAAAAAAATTCAAGGTACATGCTGGTGCGCAACCAAAATCATCAACTTGGAACACTATGTTCAGAAGGAAGGAGAGTCGGCCCACCATTGGGCTCGACGACTCGCCGAAATAATCCACTCCTCGGACAATATCACTGCCCAGACAACTGTTTTAGTCTTGCTGTTTTAGTCTTAGAGAAGAACTGCAAATTTGAGCCCTTGATCCATAAACTCGGTCGTATCAAGAGAACATTCAGAGATATGGGGGAGCTCATGGATGCAGTCACTAAATATGCTGAGTCTGACAAAACCAAACACGGTGACTCTGATGAGGATAAAACTGGCTGAGGGAAGAAAAGCGGTGGCAAATGACAGCACAACAGAGGAAATTAGGGCCAGCAGAACAAGCGCCGGATTGATCAGAATGCATCTGACTTGGTAGCCAACACCAATGTCGGCTCCCATAGACAGAGGCAAGGGGGCAACTATCGGAAGCCGAAGGAAAGCTTTCACCTGAATAGCTACGAGTCTGCTATCAAAGGCCCGTGCCCGAGACATAGCAGACCCGGTCGCCTAGCCAATCACTCGTGGGAAAATTGCAACATCATGCAAGAATTCAAATGACGAGGAGGCAACGGTGGAGGACACCAAGGACCCCCTGGGCCAGGTTCGGGAACCGATTATAACAATGGCAACCAACAAACCGGCCATCAGTGTGGCGGCTACAACAATAACAATCAGCAGTCAGGCAACACAGGAGCCAACTCAGGATCCCAATATCAAGGAGCCGGAACCGGAAGGCAGATGCAGTCGGGGCTTGCTGGATTTCAAGCAAACCCAAAGCAGCTCGATGACCATGAAGCATATCATGTTTTCATCACCAGCATTTGCCAAAGAGATAGAAAACGTGAGCAGCATGCCGCCTTGTCTGTAGCAAAGTAGCCGGCAATACCTAAATGGCTCAACTGGTCTGAACGGCCCATAACCTGGACGAGGGACGATAACCCCCAGTGGTAGATAATCCGAGGGCCCTAGCCTTGGTAGTGGCACCACAAGTTGGAGGGTACACCTTGCATAAGGTACTCATGGATGGAGGAAGTAGCATCAACATCCTCTACTATGAGACTTTCGGAAAAATGGGTCTAACCCATAAACAGCTACAACCCTCTAACATGATTTTTCACGGAATCGTCCCAGGAAAATCGGCATGGCCCATAGGCAAGATATACCTCGAGACGACCTTTGGGAACTCTAAGAAATTTCGTTCTGAAATCATACCTTTTGAAGTCGTCAAACTCAAGAGTCCATATCATGCCATCTTGGGAATGCCGGCTTATGCCCAATTCATGGCTCGTCCCTGCTATGTCTATCTGAAACTCAAAATGCCGGGTCCAAATGGACATATCACGGTAGAAGGAAGCCAGTCATGGTCCTCTGAATGTGAGGAACAACATGTCAAATACGTTGAGTCGGGCTGCACCAAGGAGGACTTGACGGCTTATAAGGAGAAGGTAGACCCAGAGGAACCCACGATCTTGAAAAAGCCAGCTCTGGACACCAATTTGAAGTTTCAGCCGGCTGAAGATACCAAGAAAGTTGACTTCGTCCCTGGTGATGCTTCGCAACAGTTCATCATTGGGACGGGGCTCTCTGATAAATAGGAAAGCACGCTCATCGAGTTCCTCCGTGAGAATCAGGACATCTTTGCATGGAAACCTTCTGACATGCTAGGCGTCCTGAGGGAAATCTCTGAGCACCACCTTAAAACAGATCCAAATCTTAAGCCAGTTAAACAATTCCTCCATCGTTTTAACGACGAGAGAAGATATGCTATTGGAGAAGAGATAGCCCGGCTCCTAGCTGTCGGGTTCGTCATGGAAGTTTTTCATTCGGAGTGGTTGGAAAACCTGGTCCTCGTTTTGAAAAAGAACGAGACTTGGCGTATGTGCATTGACTACATAGACTTAAACAAAGCCTGCCCAAATGATCCTTTTGCTCTGCCCCGCATTGATCAGATTATAGTTTAGACTGCAGGATGCGAGCTCCTATGTTTTTTTGATGCCTACTCTGGATATCATCAGATTAAGATGACCATTGAGGACCAGGAGAAGACGTCCTTCATCACCCCTTTTGGAGCCTTTTGCTACACTTCTATGCCTTTCTGTTTGAATAATGGAGGAGACACCTATCAATGGACAGTGCAAAACTGTCTCAAGGAGAAAATTGGACGCAATGTGCATGCTTATGTGGATGACATAGTGATATAATCCCAGTTAGCCGACTCCATGATCGACGACTTACGTGAAACTTTTAAGAATCTGTGTGCTTATTAGATGAAGTTGAACCCGTCCAAGTGCAATTTTGGAGTCCCAGCTGGGAAGCTCCTCAGATACATCGTATCTAAGAGAGGGATTGAGGCAAACCCAGAATACATTAGTGCTATTATGGCACTTCAGAAACCGACTTCGGTCAAAGGGGGTTAAGCGACTTACGGGATGCGTGGCCTCTTTGAGCCGGTTCATAAGACGGCTTGGAGAGAAAGCCATCCCATTATATCGACTTCTGCGAAAGAAAGAGAAATTCGTCTGGGATGTAGAGGCGGATGAGGCGTTGGAGTCGCTAAAGAAGCAGTTGTCTCAAGCACCTATCTTGACAGCACCCAAACCCATGGAACCTATGCTTCTTTACATATCAGCTAACAACCGAGCGGTCAACGTTGCGGTCGTCGTTGAATGTAAAGAAGAGGGCAAGGAGCATCCCCTTCAGACGAGTGCTCTGCTCTGCGGTTGCTCGATTGCTCTGCGGGTGCTTACGCTATTAGCCCACTTGACGACTCTCTGAGTGGGTGCGCCTCTTATCAATTCCTCGCCTGAGCTCAAAAACGCTTCACGGGTGCCTGCTATTAGTCCACTTGATCATTATCCAAGTGAGTGCATTCAAAATTGGCACTAAGCCCCTACAAATGTTGCCTCGGCTGCGACACACTGCACCCAAGATGCCGTGCAAGCTCGCGCGTAGGTAAGACCCCGCTAAGCAGTCAGTCGGGCCGGGACTTGCCACAGCGCGACTTCACTCCCGATGGTTCCCTGCGCGGTGCATGAAGAAAGTTGAGCCGATAACAGACTCACTAAGGATGTATTTTCTGAGACCGGCGGCATTGATCCTGTAAGCCCTGCAGCAGCATGGACTTTTCTTGACACCGGTTGTATCCAAGTTCGTGTCGAGGGAGACGGACTTGATTGGGCTACTGAGGTATTTTCCGCTAGCGCAATTCGCCAATGCTCTACCATTCGAGAACCTTGGGACCTTTCAGCTTACCATCCCTCGAAAAACTATCTCTCATGGCTAACAACCGACGACTCGCAAGCAAAGTGACACGGACAACAACAACTACTTACGGCCTTGAGTCCATGGGCGACTGTTTGAGTCCCCCAGGCACTCGGGGGCTACTAACGAGGGGGTGTCCCCACGACTCCTGCGGATGAGGGTACCCGGTGCGTGTCAAGACAGAAGATCCACTGGAATCTTCAACCAGCCCACGACTGGCCCACTCGAAGCGCCGACGTACGAGTCCTTGGCGTTATTGAAACCACGACTTGGCTTCCAAGACTAAAGCTAGATTAGGCAACTGCTTCTGTAAACCTAGATGGACTCCTTGCGACCCACCTAGTATATAAAGGATGGGAGAGGGGACGTCTAGGGCATCCAATCTCATAGCAATACCTCTGTTCCCGAGAGATCTCGCCTCGATGGCCGCTGTAATCGTCTCTATCATAATACAAAAGAGCAGGAACTAGGGGTTTCATCGATCGAGGGCCCTGAATCTGGATAAATCCATGTCTCCTGCTAGACGACGAGTATCGCCAACCTACACCTTCTCTCTATGATCTAAACCCAGGGTACCTTACCATGGTATTTGCCGATGCCGATCCTCGTCACATATGCTTCTTGAGGCTATAGAGTATGCTTCAATTGATGAATAACATCAAATTAGTGTTTCTTGCTAATCATGATTCCTTGATTTTTACCATATGCTTCTAATGTCGATCTGTAGTGCCGCACCGCAACAATGTTTCAAGAAAATTAATTTTGTGCACCCAAATCTTGATCGACAAGTGTAGATTTCTCTAATCAAATTTCTATGCTTCTAGTGCATAAAAGCATCAAATTATTGATTTTGTGTTAGCCATTCTACCTTTTTTTATTTCTCACATAAGTTTCCATGGCACTATGGGTGTCTGGAGATCAAGGTTGGCCGCGTCTACTTTAGAGACGAGTTGAGTTTGCATAGAGACCACCATGATTAGACATCCGGTCTCTCGGGTTGTATAGCCTCAAGGACTTCACAATGAAGAAGATCAAGGCGCTTAGCCAGGTGCACCATAGCTTCCACCTGCCGGCTTCGTGGATTACTCCTTCTAGCACATGGTGGCTAGGTCACATTTGACTTAGCGAAATTTGGCTCATGGAAGCCTTTTGACTTTACCTATTGAAGCATACTCTCTATTTGGCAACATCAATTTTTCTTTCTTTGCACAAAAGCCCTATTTCGTATGAACCATGTATATGACTGGAAACATTTATCTATTTAATGGAAGCATGATAATATTTAGTTGGAAGCCATATTTTAGTTGATGGAAACAAGACTGTGATGGTTCTCAAACATGTGGAATAAGTTCCTTTTTTATGGAAGTATGTTCAAAGCAATTCCTTAGTTGATGGAAGCAAGAGGGTGATGCTTTTGAAACAAAATACCATGTTACATAGGACATAAAATTGGAATAAATCAAAGAAAATTCCATTCACTATAGAAGAAAATTCTCTAGTGAATGGAAGCCTAAATTAATTGGTTGTAAAGACAGTGAACTGATACACAACAATACTAACAACAGTGGAAGCACAAATTAGTTGCATTGGATGCAAATTTGATCAATGTTGGTTAATTCTTTTGATTCCTAAGGAATCATTTTCCTACGATCCCTAAAACTAAGGATCAATGCATATCGGCATGCAGTTAATCCCATATAATAAGGGATCCACATACATGTAATTTACGGAAGTAGTTCCGACTCATTTAGTGTGGGGACAATGGAAGCATTAGATTAGGAAATCAATCTAGCAAAATTTGGGTGGGCCTAACTATTACATCGGACGACCACCATCCTTCCAATCAAACTGCCTATGACTAGTCTGATGAAAACAAAACATCAGTAGTCTGATGCCTAGTGGTGTCCGATTGGAAACTAATCAAACAAGGGGCATGGCTATCTCACGGCCGTGAGTTGGAGCGCTCTCTTTCCGACAAAGCAAATTTGTAAAGTGTTACAACTGCAATTAGGGGGATTAATTAGAGTGGGTCCCCGTGGAACTTAGAGGGGGGGGGGATTAGTGTAGATTTTGGGTGGACCTGAAGCTCTGGTGTGGTTACTAAGGGAACGTAATCATAAACATTTTTCTTATGTGGCATAATATTTAATAAAGAAAGAGATGAAGGTTGTATATTAGCTTTTATTTTTTGAGAAAATTTGAACCCACTTTATTGCTCTACACAAGCTTTAGACGTGATACAAATGGGGTCGTGAGGTTGGAGGAGCCACATATGGAGCCCCCTTGGGAGGTTAAGGGAAAAGGTTACAATGTTCTGACCATCGACATTCGGGCTACTTTCACACATAAAATCACAGGCCAAGAATTGTGCCGAACAAAGTCTAAGTTCCTTGATGATCACTTTACTTTGACTTCCCTTCCAGCAAGAATGTCCTACACCACCATCTTTCAAGAACTGGATATGATAATGCTACGGAGGTCAAGATCATTGGCCAGCGCTTGCCCTTCCCTGCATGCTAGCGCCTCAAGAACTGATGAGTTGCATATTCCAGGAACCACCAAAGTAGATGATCCAAGATAGTTCCCCTCTAGATCCTGACATATCGCTGCTACTTCTCCCATCGATTCGTCAGATGACTTCCCTCCAGGCACCTTGATCTTAACAAAACCTGCGGGTGGTTCCTTCCAAACACCTGAAATATTGGTTCTCCGTCGCCGGTTAGAAACCACATGTGATAACGAGCTTCCCAGGCTTCTAGGCTTATTTGGTTCCTTCACATTTAGTACCTCTATCTCTACCAAGAGGCTGTCCAAAAAGCAGTGAGTTTAATGGGGGCATTGGAAGATATCTTCGTGGATAGCTTTCCCCCTAGCCGTCCATACCACCCATAAAGTTATCACCAGGAGGGTGAATTTTGCACTCTCCAAATTTTCGTGCAAATTGAAAAGGCAAAGCTTTGGATTTGGTTCCTGAGTGCCTGACATAGCTTCAACAATATCATCTCCTGCCAAATCCCACACGCAATGAGCCATCTAGCACTCCACCAGATAATGTTTCCAGGAGTCACTAACACCACACAGGAGACAGTTATCGGAAGTAGTCATATTTCTGTGTTGCCTGACTCTTCTAAGGGTAGCGATTCCTTAGCTGGTCTCCACAAGAATGTTTTAATCTTTGAAGGTATTCTCATACCCCAAAGTGAAGTCCACCCATATCTCTCCTCTGAGTTTTGGATAAAAAACTTCTTCCTGATAAGAGTGCCTCCCTCTGTAGCTTTGTCTCATGCAACAACATATACGCCGACCTGACGAAAACATACCTTTCGGATCATAATGCCATGTCCACGAGTCCTCCAGCTGGGCAGTACAGAGAGGGATGCCTGAGATAAGTTTTACATAAACTGTTATGAATACTTGGTGTTGGAGTATAAGTGAATTGTCCACCTTTCCTCATCAGTTTAAGCTTTTGGGTTGAACTGGTTGGTGCATGCAACTCAATATGGTATCAGAGCAGGAGATCCTAGGATCGAATCCTGGCGGGCGCGTTAATTAAAATAATTACATCGCACTCCAATATCCACGTATGCGGCCTGAGGGAGCCTGCACGTGAGGGGGAGTGTTGGAGTATAAGTGAATTGTCCACCTTTCCTCATCGGCTTAAGCTTTTGGGTTGAACTGGTTGGTGCATGCAACTCAATACTTGGGCCAGCACCTCTTGTTTCCACGATGCATCTGTATGATCTAAAAGATCTGAAACAAGAACAGGCGGGTTTGGGCTGATACAAGCATACGGTCTCAGTTGATAATCTCTAGGAAGCCAGTTGTGCTCCCAGATCCTGGTTTCTTTCCGGTCTCCAGTGGTATGTTTTAGCCCCGTTAAGAGAGCATCACGACCCTCCAGCAGGGACCTCCATATCTGGCTCGATTGGCTCCCTAGAGAGGCTTCTACAATTGTTGAATCCGGTTAGTATCTTTCTTATAGCACCCATGCACACAGAGAATCCTGCAAAGTTAGGAGCCCCCAGGATTGGCTTGCCAGGAGCGATATATTGAAGAGCTCCATGTCTCTAAAACCAAACCCACCTGAGGGTTTTGGTTCCATCATGGTCTTCCAAGAAACCCAGTGCGGTTTTCTCTTTCCAGCCTTTCTACCCTAGTAAAACTGTCTAACAATTTTATCTAGCTCTTCACACAGTCCCCTTTGGAAATTAAAACATGACATTGAGAATACATGTACATCTTGGGCTACTGACTTGATTAGCACCTCTTTGCCTACAACCGAGATTCTTTTCCCAATCCACTCTTTCACCTTTCCCCAAACCCTATCTTTCAGATACTTGAAAGCATTTGTTTTTGAGGCTCCAATATCTGAAGGTAATCCCAGATATTTTTCATTCAAAGTCTCTCTTTGAATATTAAGCACATCCTTCACCTCTTTCCTCTCGGCTTCTAGACACCCTTTACTGAAAAAACTGAAGATTTTGAAATATTCACTCTCTGCCCCGAAGCTTGACTGTAGGATTCAAGTAGGTTTGACAACTCCATTGCCCCTGCACCATTTCCCTTAAAAAACAGCAGGCTATCATCAACGAATAATAAATGGTTTATTCGTGGAGCCATAGGCGCCACTTGTAGTCCACAAACTTGTGATGATTATCTCTTATTTTGAGGAGGCCTGACATCCGCTGTTAACAAGAAAAGGTAGGGCGATATTGGGTCTCCCTGCCTAATACCCCTCGACGGTCTGAACTCTTGTAGTTTTTTACCATTTAAAAGCAATGAAAAAGAGTCAGACTTCACCATTTCCATGACTCTGTTGACCCACAGATCAGAAAACCACATCTTTGCCTCTAGATAATCCCATTTCACACGATCATAGGCCTTCATCATATCAAGTTTTAGAGTACAATGCCGGTGCTTCAGAGCCTTGTTCCTTTTCATAAAGTGTAAGCACGCATAAGAAACAATAATATTATCAGTAATGAGTTTACCTGGAACAAACATTGATTTCTCTTGAGATATGATTTCAAGTAGGATAATTTTCAGCCTGTTGGCCACCACTTTCGACTCTATTTTGTAGAGGACATTACATAAATTGATAGGTCGGAATTGGGACAGAGAACGTGTTGTTAACACAGCCCGCGCTTTCTTCTCCACGAACAATCCGGAGTCTAGTTTTCACCACCTCCTCTTCACATATATCCCAGTGCTTCTGAAAGAAGTGGGCCGGGAAACCATCAGGGCCAGGTGCCTTTGAATGGGCCATCTGGAAAAGGGACATTTTCACTTCTTCCCTTGTGTACTCCGCATTCAACGCTACATTCAACTCTGCCGTCACCTTTCATGGCACGGAGTTCAGCACTACGTCCATGTTGCTCACCCCTTCAGTAGTGAAGAGATTCGAATAGTATTGAGTCGTCATTGCTTCTAATTCATCAATGTCCGTGATCGTGTGCCCCAAATCATTTTTAACGACTTAATGAGGTTCTTTCTCCGCCGCATGGTTGCTCTTCGATGGAAAAACTTGGTATTCTTGTCCCTGCCAGCTAGTTATTGAACCCTTGACCTGTGACGCCACAGGATCTCCTCTCTATGATATAGCTCCACCAAAGTCTCAACAATCTTTATCTCCCTAGGAGAAGTACATGTCCGGCCTGGGAAAACTTTTAAAATTGCAAGTTCATGTTTAAGCTCCTTGATCTCTCACGAGGGATACCCCCACGACTCCTCAACATGAGGATACCTGGTGCGTGACAAGACCACTGGAAGCTTCGATTGGCACAAGATCAGCCCACCCAAAGCACCGACAGCTGCGCCAACGTGGAGTCCAAGGTGGTTTGGAATCCAAGGCGTGCCCGCCAAGACTAGCTAGACTATGTAATCACCTTTGTAAACCTAGACGGACTCCTCGAGACCTATCCTAGTATATAAAGGCTGGGAGAGGGGGACGTCTAGGACATCCGATCTCGCATAGTTCCACCTCGGAAAGAGCAATCTCGTCGAGACCTCCAATTTAATCTCCTTCACCATATAATACATCGAGCAAGAAGTAGGGGTTTTATCGATCGAAGGCCTTGAACCTGGTTAATCCATGTCTCCTTTTAGCCGACGAGAATCGCCAACCTGCCCTCCTCTCTCTATGATCTAAACCAAGGGTTCCTAACCATGGGATTTGCCGAGGCCAATCCTCGTCAATGGGCATCGACCGTGGGGAAGACGTAGGTTGTAATCACGATCTCGGCGGTTCCTTCAGCAGTCGACAATCAGCGACTTCAGCAACGGACCAAGCAAGAACCGATTTACTAGAAAACCTCAACTTCAGCGCAAGAGTTCCAGCCCCGCTATCAAGCGCACTCGATCGACACGCGGATCAAACTCAAGTTTTCGGCGGATTCCAAAACTACATCAAGCGGATTGCAAAACTACATCAAGCGGCGGATTCCAAACTGAGTTCAGTCAACAGCTACAAAATCAAAGCCAGCACCGGCCAGGGCGTCGGAATTCAACATTAAATGTCTCTCGACCAAGCACTCGACGAGGCGGTGACTCCCGGCAACAACCATACCACCCGCTACGAAGCAGAGTGCTATGACCTCCCCGATGAGCCACATGACCTCGCCGAGAAAATCCTGGACTTCTACATCCACGACGAAATCGAGATGGACCCCAAGTACCACTCCTGTTCGAGAAATATATCGTGGGAAAAACACGCTGATGACCCTCAACTGTAGAAGATCGAGATAGTCTTCGCGGGTAAGGTAACCCAATTTATTGATTCTGCATAAGGGGAGCCAAAGAATATTTATAAGCTTTAACAGTTGAGTTTTCAATTCAACCGCACCTGAAATATACTTGCTTGCAACAAAATATTCATAGAAACGGTGATATGGAAGTGATAGAGGCAATGGAAATAGTGGCGGCGAAACAGCGAAAGGAAAACAACAAAATTAAAACACTAGTAACCAGCAGGATTAAAACACTGTAGGCTAGGGAGATGTATGGTTGGGCGCTGCTTGGATGAGAGTGAACATGTAATAGATTCTAACACGGGGCAAGGCACACAGAAAAGAAAGGATCATCTAGGCAAATATCAAACATTAGGCATGTATTCTGGAGGTAGTTGTACGTGCTTGCAATAAGAACTTGCACAACATCTTTTGTCCAACCATCCTTCTACAAACGGGTCCAAAAGGAACTTATGGATATTAAGGTGCTCCTGTCAAAGAGCACCAGAACAAAGCATTAACACTCAATGGATACATGAAATCCTCAAATTATAGTCCATCCCCTTTGGTGTCCCAAGCTTTCACCTTTGGGATCGCCAGTTCTGAACCATAATAGGTGCATACAACTCATAGATAGGATCAAGAACACAAATAAACTCATGAAAACACAACTGGTTCAGATCTGAAAACTTGGCACTCGGACCCAAAGTGACAAGCATTAAGATCAACAAGTTGTAGCAAAGATGATAAACACCAGACTAGATGATAGGCAACATGGCCCCAACAATCTGACGAACTATTACATGATCTAACTCATCCAATCCCTACCATCCCCTTTGCCTACAGCAGGGAATTACTCACACATGAAAGGAGGAGTCATGAAGGGATGATGGAGTGGCGATGGTGATGACGATGGCGATGATATCCCCTCACCAGAGGCCAAATCAGTCTCCAGATTAGCCCTCTCAGAGAAGAAGAGAGGATGGTGGCGGCTCCGTGATGGAAACTGTGAAAACGACTTCTGTTCTGGGGTTTCCTCGCGACGAGAATAAATAGGAGTCCTGGTAGGGCACCGGAGGGGGGAGGACCCATCCATGCGGCCTCCCGACACGGCCAGGGGTGGGTCCGCGCCAGCAAGGTGCCTGGGGCCCCCCTGGCTGCCCTCTGGCCCCACTTCTGGCTCAGGGTCCCTCTGGGTGCGTGGATTTTCTGTAATTTTCCTGGAATTTTCTGAACACCTGAAAATCCATATTCCTACACATAAGAAAACCATATAGGCAGCTCTGCTGAAAACAGCGTCAGTCCGGGTTAATTTCGTTCAAATCATGCAAGAATGAGGCCAAAACAATAGAAAAAGTGTTTGGAAAAGTAGATACGTTTGAGATGTATCTACTCCCCTAAGCTTAGCATATTGCTTGTCCTTAAGCAATTCAGTTCAACGAACTGGACGTGACAAAGAAAACTTTTGACAAACTATTTTTCTTCATCAGATGTATATAAGCATGCACTACGAAAAGAGTTTAGCAAGTATTGAAAGAATGCTACAAGGACAATACACGAAGCAATCCTTCTTTCATGTGATCAATCACAAACAACCAAAAGTAAATAATATGCTGCTGAAAATTAAAACAAGACCACAATGCACATAGCTTGAACATACTAGAGTGGTATCTCGCTAGACTCCATGAGTGAAGCAAAACATAAATGCGGAAACTCATTCGGTGTTTTATAGGAGACTAGAACTAAGAATTTCAGAACAAGCAATATCTCAATCATGCAGAAGACAATGTGGTACTTTGGGACAATGCACATTACACTAAGAATGAAAATTATGCTCTCAATAGTTGGTGCTTTGGAGAAAGAAGGGGAGACTCTCGAACCGTGGCTTTTGATGGTGAGGTTGAAAACCCGTGGCTGGAAGCAAAGACTAAACATGTACCAGATCTCGTGGTTTTGAAATCAGAAATAAAATATTTATGAGAGGTGCAACTTTCCAGTCAACTATAGACGATAAAGGTCTCTCAATATCTCCCATACAAACCACATTAATGGCGGTTCCCATGCTTTTTTTGTTTACACTTTTGTTCCCTTACCCATCTATCCTTTGACGGTGTATGGTGCCTTTATATTTTGCATTAAGTATGGAAGGAAAGTTTCTCATTCCATCTATCATTAGCAGCATTTTCCCCATTTCATTCCATCATCAAGTATGGGGGAAGTGTAATTTTTTGTAAAATTGAAACAAGTGAGAACTGGGCATTCTCCAGATCGGCCTCTGCCTCATAAATTTGACTAGTTAAAACTTTGTCAAGGAGTAAAACATTTTTGGCATGGAAGATACTGATTTTCCCTCACCGCACCATGAGCTTGTACGATTACAAAAAGGAAGCTTTTGAATGAATTTTGAGATGGTACAAGAAGGTCTTCGTTAGCGATGGCAGGTAAATACCATATATAGGAACGTATGGTGGAATCAAGTGGAATAACTGGTTTGAAAAGGAGTTTGGACGCACAAGCAGAATTCCGCTTGGTGCGAGCGAAGGCTAGCAAAAGACTGGGAAGTGACCAACTAGAGAGCAATAACGGTCATAATCATGCAGAGCGACAAAACAACATTGAATCAGGCATGAAAGTGATATAACTATTCTGAAATAAAAAGATCATCAAGGCATGATAGACTTTTTAGTCATAAACATGTGTGAACATGTGCCAAGTCAATCCAAGAATTCTTTGAAGGGAAATACCACTTCAGTACGCCAAACCATGAACAATCAATGAATGCAAATCATTTGAACAACACATTATGCACCCTAGCTATTTGAGATTAGCCACAAGAAAGCATGAACCATTGGGAAAGCATTGTAAACATAGAACTATGTCGCTACAAGCTGGTCTCTAAATCATAAGTACATGCATATGTACAAAAGTAGAAACAAAAAGAGTTCATACCGGTTTTCCTTGTTGCGTCCCTTCTGTCGATCTTCGTCATTACTTCCTTGTCACTTGCACGATCGAACGTAGGAAATATAATCAAATGCCATCACGGACTCGAGCTGAACTCTGCAAACAAAGCAAACTAAAGAGAGAAAGGAAGTCTTTTGGGGGTTTTCAATGATTTAACGAAAGCAAGAGAAAGGAGAAATCTTTTTGTTGTTTTTGCAAATAAAAGAGAACAAAGAAGAACAGGCAAAAAATTCGAAAAGATCAAAGCGAACAACACAAAACGGATAATACAATGGAAAAGGGAGAAGGGCACGTACTCCCCCAAGCTTAGGCTTTTGGTCTAAGTTGGTGTCAGCTACTACAGACCCCAGGAGCCTCCAGCTCCGGGGTAGTACGGGTGAGTCCAAGGGTCATACGAGGCTTCAAGTGCGTACACCGAAGTCCTGGGATCCTCCCACGAAGAAGGCTCCGCCCTCCAAGATGAAGAAGACCCTTCACCCCACTGGGTGACGGTCTCCCCATTGAAAGGTGGAAACTCACGGTGCTCCTCCTCACCGGGCACAACCCCCTCCATGGGGTTATGAAACTGCTGCTGGACCACATACTCATCGAACTGGGTAACGTTGAAGGACCATCCGCTCATGCAAGTATAATCAAACAAAAGAGGTGCAGGTAGACTAATCTCCTGAATAGTGGTCAGTCCAAACCTCAGAATATAATTAAGGTTACCAAACTCGGAAGTCTTGGTAACAAACTCATGTATCTTCATGGAAGCAAGGTCAAAGCTGAAATAAGTAAAAGGCTCATCATCAGGATGTGCGGTGCGCTTAAGAGACTCAAGGATAAGTGTGGCATAAACTCCACCATAGAGATCTCCCTTGTTACCATTAGCATCAAGGCGACAAGCAATTAAGGCACCCACATTATACTTACTTTCCCCTGAGAGGGCGTTTGCTAGGATAGCAGCATCCGGCGCAGAACTATTGCTCGTGTTGTCATGAGCTAACACCCCTCTAGCAATAAAATACGCGAAATACCTGAGGTGGAGAAATAAAATGCTAGAAATCTTCGAACGCTGGATATCCTTCGTGTCTTGGCTGCAAAGAGAGTTGAATTCTTAGCTCAGTGGGTTGAGTGTTCATCTTTGCCGTCTGTCCAATGTTAGGCACACCTATTATTTCACAAAATCTTGACAAAGACATGGTCAAGAGATCATTATAAATTCTGAACTCAACAATTCCAGCATCATGATTATATCTGAAACTATTAATAAAATAGGAGGTGAGTTTACGATACTGAGCAACACGACATGTTGCAAGCCGTGTCAAACCTGCATTAGCACAAATGCTGTAAAACTCCTCCTTGATTCCTGCAACTTCAAGGAAAACTTCGCACGGATATGTCATTGCACGTGTCAGACTCATTTCTTCTAGCAACTCTAGGGGCACATGATCTTCGTTGTAGCTCACCCTAGCAGTTGAGGATGAAGCTGCAGCTCTAGTGACTCGGTCGGTGTGCTCGGGCTTCTTCTTCCCATGCCCCCTCCCCCTTTGCTTTTCCTAACAAACTCATTTCTGAAAATTTTGACAATTCACGAAAACAAGGATTTAAGAAAAACAAGTTGAGGCAAACTATTCTACTCACTTACATAAGACATAAACTTGCATCAAAACTTGGAAAATAAATTTCTACACAAGCATGAAAGCTCATATGAACAACACCAAGAGCTACTAAATACTCAAAAATGAAGCCACCAGTCAAAAATATAATTGGAGGGGTGAAGGAGTCACATACCAGGGAGTATTTTCTCAAAATTTCAGCTCAAACAATGGGATGTAGAGAGAGATCGAAGTTGCGGGTGGAGAGCAGCAAGAACGCAAGTTCCAGCTGAAGAACTCGTGTTTTTGGGGAGAAAGAGAGAGAGAGGGGGGGAAGAAGACTTACCTGGGTAGGTGACCTGGTGGGCCCAGGCGCCCTGTGGGCGCGGCCAGGGGGCTGGCCGCGCCAACTTGCCGCCTAGACCAGGGGTGGGCCCCCCTGGTCAGCCCCAGGTGCCTCTGGGTCACTTTTTTCATGGAAAAGTTGATTTTTTTGAGGAATTTTTCTGACAACTTCACTTTTGAAAATTTTCGAGGTTCAAAAAGGTGCAAAACTTTCCGAAAACTTGAAACAGTGGTTAGAAATGTGAAGCTTCAAAAATATAAAAACTTTGGTACTGCAAAGAGAACAAATGCTAAAGGAAATGAAAACATAACAAGCTCCACTTTTTACCTATATAAAACATGCTAGCTAGGAAGGTTGATCAAGTCTTACCAACAAACCGGCGATATATAGAGCAGAAAGTCTCACCTCTTATAAAGTGATCATTGTACCTTTACTTTAATGGATATTGTCCCCACCATAATGGTTTTGTATTTGTGGTGCACATATAGAGGACAATCCCAATCTCCAATCTTCACGTTCTCGATATTCTCTATAGAGTTAAGGTCATGCCTTTGTCGATCTTCTTCAGAAAATACACCATGTGTTCTTTATCATCCAAATTAAAGGTAACCTTTCCTTTATTTCAATCAATGCTAGCACCTGCGGTGTTAAGAAAAGGTCTACCAAGTATAATGGACTTGCTCCCATCTTCGGGCATGTCAAGCACAATAAAATCTGTAAGGATTAATCAATGAGCAACTTCAACAGGAACATCCTCACAAATACCAATCGGGACGACTGTTGACTTGTCTGCCATCTGAAGAGAGATATTTGTAGGGATTAATTTATCTAAACAAAGTCTCTTGTAAAGGTAAAAGGCATAACACTCACTCCTGCACCAAGGTCACATAAAGCAGTTTTGACATAATTATTCTTTATGGAGCAAGGAATGGTGGGTATACCTGGATCACCAAGTTTCTCATGAATCTTGCCACTCAAAGAGTAGTTAGCAAGCATAGTAGATATTTCCTCATAGTAGATATTGCCTCATTAGTTAGCAAGGAGGTAACTTAATAGCATCGGTCAAAGGAATTTGAAGAAAAAGAGGTTTCATCCATTCACAAAATTTATTGTAGTGCTCTTCTTCTTTGATTTTGAGAGACTTAGCTGGAAAGGGCATGGGTTTATGTACCCATGGTTCTCTTTCCTTCCCATGTCTTCTCGCAATGAAGTCTTCTCTTGTGTATTTCTTGCGTTTATCAGGTGCTTCTTCTTCTCGTACCTCGGGAGGATCATTCTTCTCTTTGTCTTTTTCGGGCTCAGCACCGTCTTCAGTTTCAGCATCGGAGCTAGATATACTATTTGGATTAGCAACATGCTCTTCTTCAACTATGGGATCATTTGAATTGTCAGCTTCCTTGTGTTTCTTCTTCTTCTTCTTCTTCTTCTTCTTCTTCGTAGAACTAACAATTTCTTCTTCCCGCGCTTGAGAATCTTGCTCGATCCTCTTCGGATGCCCCTCTGGATAGAGAGGGTCCTGGGTGTGTGTTCCACCCCGAGTCTTTATACCATAGGCCTGTAAATTATCTTGTTTGGCATTATTAGATAGCAAATCTTTTTGCACATCAGAAATTTGTTCAAGCTGAGTTTGAACCATATGAAAGTGCTTAACAAGACATTTAACATAATTAACTATTCTACCTATTACATCAAGCAAACTTTTGATAGCAAGAGTATTATCATGCAACTGACTTTGAATCCTCATATTAAAGTGATTTTGCTTCATAATAAAATTATCAAGCTCATCTAAGCATTGATCAGGAGGCTTACAGCGAGGGATGTCACTTGCATTGAAATCTAAAAGAGAGTGTACCTCTACCATAGGAGGGTGAGTAGTGAGCTCACACAACTTCTCAATAGGAGGTAGATTCTTCACATCTTCATCTTTAATACCTTTCTCTTTTATAGACTTCTTCGCTTCTTGCATATCTTTGGGGCTTAGGACAAGCATGCCCCTCTTCTTTGGTGGTGGAGGTGGTTCAGGGACAGACCAATCTTCGTGGTTCTTGGCAATCTTGCCCATTAGTTCTTCAACATCGTCCTGTGTTCTTTCCCTGAAAATACAACCATCACAACTATCCAAATAGGATCTAGAGTCATCGGTTAGACCAGCATAAAATGTATCAAGTAATTAATTCTTAGGGACTCCATGTCCCGGTCTAGCCTTGATCAAACTGCAATACCTCCCCCAAGCTTTAGGGAGGTGTTCATCCTGCAACTGTCTATAGTTATAAATTCTTTGTAAAGCAGCATGTTTCATATGAGCAGGAAAATACTTATCAACAAACGATTGAGCCAAGTCTTGAGGACTCTTAATCGCACCATAGGGTAGTGCATCATACCATGCTTTAGCTTCCTCCTTCAAACAGAAAGGAAGAATCTTCGTCACATAAAAGTTTCGTATCTTCTCATCGGTGGTAAACAAGCCACCCAACTCAGTTAGTTTGGTCAGGTGTGCAATAGCATCATCATTTTCTCTGCCATAAAAGGGGTTAGCTTCAAGTGTACATATAAGTGAAAGATCAACAGAGAAATCATAATCATGATCATTGATGCATATAGGAGATGTAGCAAATTCAAGATCAGGAGTAATCTTGTTCTTTGTGGATTGCTTTTCAAGCAACTTCTTAACAACACCAGGGTTAGAGTCGGCACACTTTGTAAGTTCCTTGCATAAATCATCATCAAGAATAATATAATCATCCTCAAGGAGTCTCTCCTTGAGCTTTTCCAAGTCTGGATAACCAAAAGCTTTGCAAGTGGGAAAATAGGTAGCAGGAGTTTCAGTCTCGGATTGTTCTGCAAACTTAGAAATTTGAGATTCAAGATAGCAACCAAGAAAGACACTTTCATCAATAGTACTAGAAGCATCATCAAAAGTATCAGACATAGAAGAAGACTCAGTAGAAGTAGCATGTGGTGGAGGTGAAGTAAACTTACTTATAAATGAAGGTGAATCAAGTGTAGCACTAGTGCTCAGAACAATACCTTTTTCTTGTAGTGGATGGTAAGATTGGAACCTTGGGTCTCCTTTCTTACCCATGGTGGATAAAGTGCAGCAGGCAAAATACTTCAAGTAGACTTGTAAATAAAGCTATGCTCCCCAGCAACGGCGCCAGAAAATAGTACTTGATGACCCTCAACTGTAGGGGATCGAGATAGTCTTCGCGGGTAAGGTAACCCAATTTATTGATCGACACAAGGGGAGCCAAAGAATATTTATAAGCTTTAACAGTTGAGTTGTCAATTCAACCGCACCTGAAATATACTTGCTTGCACCAAAATATTAATAGCAACGGTGATATGGAAGTGATAGCGGCAATGGAAATAGTGGCGGTGAAACAGCGAAAGTAAAACAACAAAAGTAAACAACTAGTAACCAGCAGGATTAAAACAATATTGTAGGCTAGGGAGATGGATGGTTGGGCATTGCTTGGATGAGAGTGAACATGTAATAGATTCTAACACGGGGCAAGGCACACAGAAAAGCAAGGATCACTAGGCAAATATCAAACATTAGGCATGTATCCCGGAGGTAGTTGTACGTGCTTGCAATAAGAATTTGCACAACATCTTTTGTCCTACCATCCCGCTACAAACGGGGCCAAAAGGAACTTATGGAGATTAAGGTGCTCCTATCAAAGAGCACCGGAACAAAGCATTAATACTCAATGGATACATGAAATCCTCAAATTATATTCCATCCCCTTTGGTGTCCCAAGCTGTCACCTTTGGGATCGCCGGTTCCGAACCATATTAGGTGCATACAACTCATAGATAGCATCAAGAACACAAATAAAATTATGAAAACACAAGTGGTTCAGATCTAAAAAACATGGCACTCGGGTCCAAAGTGACAAGCATTAAGAGCAACAAGTTGTAGAAAAGATGATAAACACCACACTAGATGATAGGCAACATGCCCCCAACAATCTGACGAACTATTACATGATCTAACTCATCCAATCCCTACCATCCCATTTTCCTACAGCAGGGAATTACTCACACATGGAAGGAGAAGTCATGGAGGGATGATGGTGTGGCGATGGTGATGACGATGACGATGATCTCCCCTTACCGGAGGCCAAATCAGCTTCCAGATTAGCCCTCCCAGAGAAGAACAGAGGGTGGCGGCGGCTCCGCGACGGAAACTGGGAAAATGACTTCTGTTCTGGGGTTTCCTCGCAACGATAATAAATAGGAGTCCTGGTAGGGCACCAGAGGGGGGAGGACCCACCCAGGCGGCCTCCCGGCACGGCCAGGGGTGCGGCCGCGCCAGCAGGGCGCCTAGGGCCCCCTGGCTGCCCTCTGGCCCCATTTATGGCTCAGGGTCCCTACGGTGCGTGGATTTTCTGTGATTTTTCCTTGAATTTTCTGAGACACCTAAAAATCCATATTCCTGCACATAATAAAACCATACTGGCAGCTCTGCTGAAAACATCGTCAGTCCGGGTTAGTTTCGTTCAAATCATGCAAGAATGAGGCAAAAAAATAGCAAAGGTGTTTGGAAAAGTAGATACGTTTGACACGTATCACACGCCGGATATCCTCATAGAGAACTTAAAGCGGGGCCTTTGCTACGAGTGATTTCGAGGAGGGAGAGTCGATCGATGGGGAGTCGGTACGATGAGTCGGAACAAGAGAGACACAGGGATTTACCCAAGTTTGGCCCCTCGGTGAGGTAAGTACCTACTTCCTGCATTTCTTGTATTATATGTCGGAGATCTCGATTACAAGGGCGCTAGAAGTCGCTGATGTCTCAAGAACCTATCTAGATTTATTTGTCTTTAGGACATCCCGAGGCCTCGGCTTATATACATGCCGAGTCCTAGGGTTTTACAATGAGTCCAACTACAACATGAGGTGGAGTCCTATTCTATCTATTCGATGAATATCTTGTCCTCCAAGGCAGCTTGGACTCCTTCCTTTCGGCGTCGGTCTTCATCATGTAAGTCGGTCGTTTTATAGGACAAACCTTCTTCTGGGCCTTCTCTTTAATTATTCGGACCATAGGCCGACTCTCATCATCTTGAATATAAAGGCCTTCTTGCTAATACTTTCGGGTCTATGAATTATCCCCCAGATAGTAGCCCCCAAGATTGGCGTGAAGCCTACTTCAGGGCAATCTTCCTTTTGAGTATGAGCCGTTTCCTCAGAGCTGGTAGAGATAAGTAAAAACCTTTCGGGGACACACGTGTCGACAGGTTTCTAACTGTTATATTTGATACAATCTTGCATGTAATCTTTTCTCCACACCAAGATCGAGGCGCCGCCTGCATCGTCTTGTCACGTCATTCGCGGGGATCGAGGAGCCTCCATTTATTCATAGTGCGGTTTTTTTGTACTGTTAGCTGAATCGGGGTCATCATAAGTAGGATCTATTTCCCCATCCATACTCCATGTTTTCTTCTCATCTTTCATCTTCCTCCCCCGCTTGCTCGAGAGCTCTAAAGGAGGGTTCCTTAGTTCTGAGTTTTTCTGATCGGACGACGATTATCTTTCGTTCTGATCAATAGAAGACTTGCGCCAATCTTTCCATTCGTAAGTTTCTCTTTGCTCAACATTTCTCCGCCCATTCCTTTTTTTTATCTTGGAATGTTTAGCATGTATCTTTGAGTAGCTCAAGTTTTCCCGTCAGATCTTTTTGTTTTCACCAAATGATCCGCGGTTTCTGTTATTTTTAATCCAAACTTCAGAGAGTATTGGGAGAATCTAGCCGTGATATTTGTCTAAGACCAATCCGTGACATTTTTATTACTCCTTTAGGGTTAGATTGCAATTTTCGTCAATCCCTATTCTGCCGTTGATTTGGCATTTTTTTTCGTCTTTGATCATTCAGAAAATTTGACAATGTCCGGAGTTGCCGCCACCAAAAAGGCCGAAATTGCCAAAAAGAAAGGAGTCGCTAGGAGGACCAAAGCTAAGGTTAAGGCCACCCTAAACGCCGACTGGGTTGGGTCTTCAGTTGGCCTAGACTGGCTCACCTATCTGCACGCTTGTGGGTTACTCCCATCCCAAGAGTCTATTGAATGGGATTCCCCCTCAACGAGACTCGACCTCAGCCTAAGGACGATGAGGTTGTAGTGTTTGCAGATCATGTTACATGTTGATTCCGTCCTCCCTGGTCCTGCTTCTTCAGAAGTATTCTAAGATTCTTTGAGCTGCACCCTCAAGACTTATCAGCCAATTATATTCTGAATATCAGCAACTTACCGTTTTCTGCGAGGTGTACCTCCATATGGAACCATCAATTCCTCTGTTCCAGGAACTTTTCTATGCGAACAAGCGGACGGAACAAAGCAGAGGTCTTCTCGTGGAATGTGAAGATGTGTCCATCCAGCGACGAGCTCGCTGCAATTTCCCCAAGATGAAGCTTCATAGACATCCCAAGGAATGGCAAAGGTCCTTTTTCTATTACAAGGATACCAGTCCGAAGGATGAGCCGCCACTGCTTGGTTTTCATGAGGATTGGCTTGAATATCTTCAATTCTGAATTCTTGGCCCAGCAAAGAGGACGAGAAGGAGCTTGATCTGGTCCTTCGACGGGTCAACGCTCTTTTATCTCACGGCCTGAGTGCCATTGATCTGACGAAGTGTTGGGTCGGATGGCAAGTCCAGCCCTTAAGCGTGTGATCCCGGCTCATGTGTGAATACTCTGGTACGGGAGATGATATGAGGTTTACCCAAGTGGTCCTGGAGCCGACTGAAGTAATTCAATCCGCGAAGAAGATCCTTGAGGATTCGGTCGCCACGATCAGCCAAGTGGGTTTGAATCCCTTTTGGAAACGTAACCGGGCCCCTCAGGTACTATATCCTGTTATTTTCGGCTTTTTATAATAAATGTAACCTTCTCACTGTTTCCCATGTTCCATAGATCAATGACCCATGGTGGTCAGCTAATCAATCTTTGACTTCCGCCGAGGAAATTAGAGAGGATGATGAAGATGAACAGGAGGAGTCGAAAAGAGTCTGTCGTTTTTTATTTTTATTTCGTTGCTTTTTTCATTTTACCGACTTCTCTTTTTGGATCGCAACAATGACCATGTGTAGTCAACTTTCCAGGAGGATCAATAACGAGGATCAGCCTCGGAAAATCCCATGGTGAGGTACCATGGGTTTAGATCGTAGAGAGAGGTGCAGGTTGGTGATACTCGTCGGCTAACAGGAGACAGGGATTTACCCAGGTTCAGGGCCCTCGATCGGTAAAACCCCTACTTCCTGCTCGGTTGTATTATGATGGAGGTGATTACGGTGGAGGTCAAGGTGAGATTGCTCGAGCCCATAGGTGTTGATATGAGATTGGATGTCCCAAACGTCATCTCTCCCATCCTTTATATACTAGGATGGGTCGCAAGGAGTCCATCTAGGTTTACATAGGTGGTTTCCTAATCTAGCTTTAGTCTTGGACGCCAAGTCTTGGTTTCCATAACATCGTGGACTTCTATGTCGGTGCAGCTGCCGGTGCTTCGGGTGGGCCAGTCCTGGGCCAATCGAGGCTTCTGGCAGGCCTTCTGTCTTGACACACACCAGGTACCCTCATGCATAGGAGTCATAGGGGTATCCCCTCTTCAATAGAGAAGATGGCGGGATGGACCAATCAATGGGCGATGTCGAAGAGTCGAATATGATTCCTTCGGATGAAGAGGTATTTATATTGATGAACATTCCCTTTGTATTTTCATCTTTTTGTAAATCCCTCTCGCTCGCTACCTTAGTAGGTAGCGGGAGGAAGGAAACATCGCCATGAGGCGGGTTCGATTTCTTTGCCGGGTGCGAGCTCCCAACCTGTTGATAGGCAGTTTCTCTTCCGTCGGTCGAGTCACGTGGACACTGCCTTGGACGGGAAAAGGTATCCTAATTATTGCACCGTCATCCGACGAGTTAGAAGGTGAGGATTTGGATGACTTCAAGGTGGCCATCGGGTAATCTTTATTTCCTCTACCTACTTTTCCATACTTGTTTTGCTAGTCGATGTGTTCTTAGCGACTTCTTGTTTTATGCGTAGGGAACGGGTCATACTAGACGAGCCGCACGTTTAGGATAACGTGGTCTCTTATCCTGTCAGTGGATCTTTACCTGCTGGACAAGGAGTCGCCACTGATGTTGGAGGTTCTACAAGTTTGAGTCAAGGAACATCGATGAGGCCTTTGGTGTCCATCCCTATTGTCATCAAAGGGACTGGTGGATTGGTGGGTGATCATTATGTGATGCCGCTGATAAAGAAGTTTATTTCTCCGGGAACGGCTCCGACTCAAGGAGAGGTATCGTTTTCTAGTATGTAGACGGGTGTGATGACCCGATTTGGGGAACAACAAAATTTGATGGTAAAGATGGAACTTTCTTATAAGGTATTTATCATCTGCGTTATTTACTTCTTCTATCAGTATCCAGCCCCCATGATTTGGCGTAAGTGATTTTGACCATCTGCGGAGAATCAACATATGAGCATATGTAACAGCCCAGATTTCACAATAATTAAAATTTTTGTTTTCGGTGTGAATTGTTTGATTCTCTGATTTTTTTGCGGTGTTTGCATCCCCGATTTATCGATCGGCGATTATTTTTCCCCCTCTTATCTCGTACCGGACGGAGGCCGACCTGTTGGGGTTCGCGGCAGAAAACACAAATTTTTCATAACCTACGAGACCCATACTCAAGACCTATGCTATGGCGATGCAAGTAACGGACAGAAATAGATCACATACCAGTATGTAGTCCGTTAAGCGGGAAACGTTCCCGCATGAACATGGTTGGTGTAGTCGTACCGGCAATCCCCGATGCCGCGCAGATCCACGATGACTCCTGTAGCCACCCGATCCTTGTAGACCGATGACGGGATTACGTCCCCGTCGGAACATTGCTGATGAAGACCTCGCGATACGACCACGACGATGAAGTAGCACCACAAGTGTAGTGCCTCGCGGTATTATACACATACAGTATACCAGACGGCCCTCCGGGCTCCGAACCAGTAGAGCAGCGGAAAGAAGGTGGATTCGGATCCCGATTCCAGCAGCACGACGGTGTGCGTATAGTGGAGAAATCCCCAACCAAGTGTAGACTCCAAACAAGGGGAGTCCACTCGAGGAAGGAGAAAGGAGGGAGAGAGATCAGAAATTATCTCAAAATATGATGATTAAAAGGGCACCTCTACCCCTCCTTATAAAGGCCAAGGAGGGGTGCCACCCCCCCTCCACTTCCGGGGTGGGACTAATCCCAAGGGAGGGGGTGGCGCACCTATTAAGGGGGGTGGGCCCCCTCATGGCGCCATGGCCCATGGGGAGCACTCCCTCTCCCCCTAATGGGCCTATGAGGCCCATATGCCTTTTAATTACTTTTTAATTATATTTAATATTATTTTAATATTTAATTCAGATAAATAAATAATAAAACATTATTAAATATATTTTGAACCTTTCAAAATACCCGGAACAACTTCCGGCCTTCATCGGAACAATTCCGGTGTTCTCTCCAATTTCTCCGGTGATCCCGAATCAATCCTTACTGCGTCGAGTACCCTTAAGTGTAACACCCTATGGTCCGGGAAACAGCAGACATGATCGAGACAATTCTCATTGATCAATGACTAATCAATTGGACCTGGTTACAATCCTTGATAGCCCCTACGCTTCCATCGAATGAACTTCAATCGCTGTTGGATCCGTTAACTGTGTGCCTGTTCCCTTTGTCCTGTGGTACTTTGCTTGTCCGAGGTTTGATCATCGGTATCCATTATACCTAGTTCGTCCTCGTTCTCAACAAACAAGTTTACTTGTTCCCGTGATATTACACTCCGTGACCTAGTCACACGTTTGCAAACTTTATGATGCAATATCACCGAGTGGGCCCAGAGTACCTATCCGTCACACGGATGGACAAATCCCGCTTTGATCTATTTGCATACTCATCAACCATCTATTTCGGAATACCCAAAGTGCACCGTTATAGCCAGCATATTTCAGTCAGGCGGTGGGATACAAATCAAAGTCTCCTCATAGATGACAATTATGTATGATCATTACGGTCAAAGGATCTGGTCACTACGTTATAGTTATCGCAATGTCGAACTATGTGACTTGATCACATTGCAACACTTCTCGTGGGTGTATGTCCATCATATCATTATCCAATGATACGACTCCATTGTCAACAGACGCCATTGTCTCATGATCAGGAAACCTTGATCATCAATCGCCCAATGGACTAGTATACTAGGGTTGACTAGGGACCTGGTTGTTTGTATACCACACCTATATTAATGTTTCCGCTTAATACAGTTATAGCATAGTATCAAACATATTATGAACTAATGGAATATGCTCGATAAAACATATTTTATTTGCCTCTAGGGCACATTCCCAACAGTCTCCCACTTGCACTAGAGTACAAATAATCTAGTTGCATTTTCTCTAGATCATAACTCCTTATTGATCATGCTTTCCCGTGGAAGAGGTTGTATCAACGGTCTGGATACCATTCAGAACCGTATGTCCTTTTGCAAATCATAATGTCACCTAATTTGACATTCCCTCATTATCCACTATAATGATGAGCTATATATATTTGGCGGTGAAGTGAGACTTCGTTTGCTGTGTCACAGCAATGACATCCGGTGGGTCACGCGGACTTTCCCATAGTCATGCACACTTGAAACTCACTCAATCAGAAGTCGAACTTCTTAAGCCATAATATAACTCCTGCTACTTCTAAAGCAGCCATATCAATGTCGATTCAATCATTAGTGCATTGTATGCAACTTTGATGTCTAACCATGTTTCTTTGAACTTAGGCATTCATTAGTATGATATCTCAATTTTCTAGGTTGGTGTCAAAACTTGAACCAGCATAAAATTTATGGTCAAGTCCACTATCCTTTACAAATTTGAGATGTATCCTCAGTTCTCTTCAGACACTGAAGGATAAACTTAACTCTTTGTTCAATGATTTACTCATAAATCATATCACAACATGTTCTTACTATAAGAACTTGGGTCACATTACGTCGATTACATAACTCTGGTTTTATATGAAAGAACCTATGACAAAGGCATAGAGGATCCAACACATCCATTTTTTTCATTAACCATTAACCATTGTTCTTGTACTGAGATTAACTCAACACTTCTCTTGGATATACAAGTAAGGACCACTTCTTGGCTTGTCCCATTCTGAACCCCTTCAGAATCTTATCCAGGAAAAGTATTTCGACTCAATGTTATTAAACACATATCTATCTTAATAGATCTTCAATGCTTAATACTTATTCATCTTCATTTCTGAAAAATTCAAATAATCATTGACACCAACTGCACCATTCATAATATGTTATCCATATATGAGAATGTTATCATGCTCCCACTCAAATATGTTATGCACATATTAAGTTATAGGATAACACTCATATTGCTCCCACTCAAATATGTCGGCCACATATAAGACAAGGATAACATCCACATGGCTCCCACTTAGATATGTCAGACACATATTAAGTTCAGGATACTAACCACATGGCTCCTACTCAAATATGTCATTTACATATAAGTCTAGGATAATACGCCCATAGCTCCCACTCAAAATATGTCGTCTACATATTAAGTTTCAGGAAACTATTCAGCTCCCACTCATTTTCATGCAAATGCATGTTTCGTCGATATTTTGGTTAAGTCCAAAATCCTTTGATCATCCATCAAAATGAGAATTCAGTTTACGAGACACTAGTATCCATATGTTTTTCCAAAACCTTCTTGTTGTACCAATTACAACACTTCTTCAAATACAGGATTTGAGGAAGTCACGGTATTGATAACAATCCTGGATCAATCGTAGTGAATATCCCTTTGACTCAAGCATTGCTACACATTGTAGTCAACCCATTGAATTTGTCAGAACCAATCTTTGTGACAAACCAATCTTGACGTCCCTTTGATGTTCACATTTATTCCTCATAACTCTGAAGTTATTGTGAATATCAAGTAACCTCCTTACTTGATAAGATTCAAGCAATCTTAAATGTAACTCAACATAGGATTTCATGACTCATAGTCATATCTCGTACTTAGGTCCACCATCGCTTCTTTGTAGTTCGTAGGAATGTCTTGTCCCATTAACATGACAAGTGAATCATGAATATCATTTTGCACCAGGGGCAAATATATATTCTTGAATCCTACCTTTCTCAGTAAAAGCTCCCATCAGAAGATCATGATCATTATCATTAGTTTCTCCTCTTATTGTTGAGCTTTTCTTCCAGAACATATTCCGTTGCACTACTCTGACATTTGGAGGCAAGGTCAATTACCTTGGTTGAACTTTCACTTTTCTTCCATTACCACATTTACCAAGAACAATTCTCGACAAACACCAAACATCGCAATACAAGTTTTTCTCCTTTTGGTTCTAGTTGTGGAAGATGCATCCATAGTTGTCTAAGGATACACTACAAAGATAATTTATCTTACATAAATCAAGCTTCCTAGAAACCACAACACACCATAACATATATAGTGTTGGTTTCCACGAACTCAGATGGTTCCCTATGCTGAAGTGAGTGTTGTCATATTAAATTAATAACTCTAAGCAATAATAACGTAACTTGGTAAGAGATAACTTAGACCATACACTTTTCGATAGAATATGATCACAATGTTCAGGCACGTCAATCATATTGAAGTGTCTCAAGACATTGCAATTTGTGGAACAACTTTCACACAAGTCTTTATGCCCAAGACTAACTCAAAACATTTGTCACTTTGATCAAATCGCAGAGACTTGTCTTTCTTGTTAATTTAATATCCATCTTTACTCTGAAATCCCTTTTGATCATATCAAATTATTTCAGACTCATGTTTCATTAGTGAATACAAATATTCATCTAAGTCCACATACGAAGTTCACGAAATAATGAAATTCACCACATGCTGACATACGATACATCACAATGTATGATACTCAACAATCAGTACACATTCCGTTTACCAGAATGCGAGGTTTTAGTCATCTCACCTAAAAAGCATGGTTTGTATGTGTCAAGAAATTAAGTATCTTAAGACATCATCATACCATTCATGACTTAAACTGTAGTGTCATTATTAAGCCTGGATATTTCTTGGCATTACAATATTTCTTATAAATGATCAAACAACTATCATCATTATAAGAATAACTCATCCATAATCGTAATGTGACCATAAGAGATATCATTCATAAAAGGAGAACAACTGACTTGTTTCTCACTAATATGAATAATTGTCTTCGCGAGATGCAAGACACACTAATAAAGTCCTCATTCAAACGATCATAACATTTATTCATATATTAATCAATTGATAGATGTAGAGGGAGAGTGTTGTCGACCATCAACTATCTTGATTGCCGTCAGCACACATTGTCACCTCATCCCTTCCAAGCCACTCTCAAGCAGTAAGTTCAAGCATCGAATACTTAATCAACCTCAATTAGTGTTTCGTGGGAAATACATTTATAACTCGTATATCAAATATACCTTCTCCGTCAATGACCATTCCTGCATTGGTTCTACTCTTAAAGTTCTTAACTTTAACCATGACCTCATGACAGGTGAACGATTCTCCTTCATGTCATAGTCCAGACATGGTCTTTGTAACTGGGAGGAAGCGGATGAAACTCCCCAGTTATCGCAAAGTAACCAGTCATTCAGTAGTCCAAGGTATACACAAGGTGTTCCATGTATCTTATACATTTTCCAAGTGACTTTCTCAGCAGGTTGTTCCTTCCACCATAGTTGAAAGAAACCCCGTCCATATACTCATATTCCATTACCATGATTTGTGACCAAGTGCTTTCAAGTTCACCTAGCACGTCATACGTGTTGGTTAACATGCATTCACAATTCAGATTCCATAGAATGAATTATGGTGTATTGGACAGTCATTCATAAGTGACGGTGAGTGCGATACTCATCATCATCTTCCTTGATTACGGAGTTGTTAGGTGTATCTCCTAGCAGTTCTTCGTATTATTTTTAGCAAGTCATTACTAATGAGTATGTCTCTAATGGTGTTGGTACACATCAATGAAGTAAGACCCATTTACCTTAAGTTCTATCATACTAAAAAGATCCATAGTTCTAAACATTGGTATGACGTTATCTACAATGATATTTGCTAAGACATGAAGATTAAGTTCATAATATGGAGTTCATGTTTCAAAAAACAATTCTGGAACTCCCAATCAGACAAACATCCCTCATAGTTTGTTCTAAGTGATTACACGATCCTTGAAGAACATACCTCCCCCGTGTGACACGACCATCAGTATGTTGTTCAAGGTAGGCGATCATGCAAATCACATCATCCATGTGACTCATTCTCGACCTTTCGGTCTCTTGTGTCCCGAGGCCATGTCTGCACATGCCAGGATCGCCACAATAACCTTAGTGAGTATATGCCGCGTATGCAAGGCCATGTTTCTGGACATGCTAGGCTTGCTCCACCCATCTCTTGTGAACATAAAAATGCTTGACACCCGTGTGACACGTGATGCCTCCATAATGTAGAACTTTCCAGATGGTGCTTCACTAAGGAAGGACACTTTTTGGATTAGTGAGGGATCATCCTATTATGCTACCGTCGTATATCTAACATATTAGCAAAACAGGATGCAACAGTATAAATCATACATGCTATGATTCCCCCCGACATGCAAATTAAAGTTGAAAACGCCTTTCTACTTTATATTTTGCAAGTTTTACGTGGATGCTAGGGGTTTCGAGAAAAGAACCACTTTCTATCCTGTGAAAACAAGCCACAACACCAATCCCGCAATTGTCTCTATTACACCCCTGTCGGGGCCCTCCGTTGCAACCATCTTCGCATCGCTAATGCAGAGAGACAGACACCCCCCAGCCACTTTATATGGTACAAGCCATATGTCAAGCATGGAACCAGTCTCGCGTAAACGCGTAAGGTCGGTCAGGGGCCGCTTCATCAAACATTTCTGCAACTCTAAATGAGTACACGTGAGAGGGTAACAATTGGAGAATTGATGCCCACATACTAGATGTGTTCTATCCGTACAATACATATACGCATAGCCTTGCTCGTGATACCACTATTTGGGGTTCGGGGGAGAAAACACAAATTTTTCATAACCTACGAGACCCATACCCAAGACCTATGCTATGGCGATGCAAGTAACGGACAGAAATAGATCACATACCAGTATGTAGTCCGTTAAGCGGGAAACGTTCCCGCATGAACGTGGTTGGTGTAGTCATACCGGCAATCCCCGATGCCGCGCAGATCCACGATGACTCCTGTAGCCACCCGATCCTTGTAGACCGATGACGGGATTACGTCCCCGTCGGAACGTTGCTGATGAAGACCTCGCGATACGACCACGACGATGAAGTAGCACCACAAGTGTAGTGCCTCGCGGGATTATACACATACAGTATACCCGACGTCCCTCCGGGCTCCGAACCAGTAGAACAGCAGAAAGAAGATGGATTCGGATCCCGATTCCAGCAGCACAACGGCGTGCGTATAGTGGAGAAATCCCCAACCAAGTGTAGACTCCAAACAAGGGGAGTCCACTCGAGGAAGGAGAAAGGAGGGAGAGAGAGATGAGAAATTATCTCAAAATATGATGATTAAAAGGGCACCTCTACCCCTCCTTATATAGGCCAAGGAGGGGTTCCACCCCCCCTCCACTTCCGGGGTGGGACTAATCCCAAGGGAGGGGGGGGCGCACCTATTAAGGGGGGTGGGCCCCCTCATGGCGCCATGGCCCATGGGGGAGGACTCCCTCTCCCCCTAATGGGCCCTATGAGGCCCATATGCCTTTTAATTACTTTTAATTATATTTAATTATATTTTAATATTTAATTCAGATAATTAAATAATAAAACATTAATTAAACATTATTAAATATATTTTGAACCTTTCAAAATACCCGAACAACTTCCGGCCTTCATCGGAACAATTCCGGTGTTCTCTCCAATTTCTCCGGTGATCCCGAATCAATCCTTACTGCGTCGAGTACCCTTAAGTGTAACACCCTACGGTCCGGGAAACAACAGACATGATTGAGACAATTCTCATTGATCAATGACTAATCAATTGGACCTGGTTACAATCCTTGATAGCCCCTGCGCTTCCATCGAATGAACTTCAATCGCTGTTGCATCTGTTAACCGTGTGCCTGTTCCCTTTGTCCTGTGGTACTTTGCTTGTCCGAGGTTTGATCATCGGTATCCATTATACCTAGTTCGTCCTCGTTCTCAAAAAACAAGTTTACTCGTTCCCGTGATATTACAACTCCGTGACCTAGTCACACGTTTGCAAACTTTATGATGCAATATCACCGAGTGGGCCCAGAGTACCTATCCGTCACACGGATGGACAAATCCCGCTTTGATCTATTTGCATACTCATCAACCATCTATTTCGGAATACCCAAAGTGCCCCGTTATAGCCAGCATATTTCAGTCAGGCGGTGGGATACAAATCAAAGTCTCCTCATAGATGACAATTACGTATGATCATTACGGTCAAAGGATCTGGTCACTACGTTATAGTTATCGCAATGTCGAACTATGTGACTTGATCACATCGCAATACTTCTCGTGGGTGTATGTCCATCATATCATTATCCAATGATACGACTCCATTGTCAACAGACGCCATTGTCTCATGATCAGGAAACCTTTATCATCAATCGCCCAATGGACTAGTATACTAGGGTTGACTAGGGACCTGGTTGTTTTTATACCACACCTGTATTAATGTTTCCGCTTAATACAGTTATAGCATAGTATCAAACGTATTATGAACTAATGGAATATGCTCGATAAAACATATTTTATTTGCCTCTAGGGCACATTCCCAACAGTCTCCCACTTGCACTAGAGTACAAATAATCTAGTTGCATTTTCTCTAGATCATAACTCCTTATTGATCATGCTTTCCCGTGGAAGAGGTTGTATCAACGGTCTGGATACCATTCAGAACCGTATGTCCTTTTGCAAATCATAATGTCACCTAATTTAACATTCCTTCATTATCCACTATAATGATGAGCTATATATATTTGGCGGTGAAGTGAGACTTCGTTTGCTGTGTCATAGCAATGACATCCGGTGGGTCACGCGGACTTTCCCATAGTCATGCACACTTGAAACTCACTCAATCAGAAGTCGAACTTCTTAAGCCATAATATAACTCCTGCTACTTCTAAAGCAGCCATATCAATGTAGATTCAATCCTTAGTGCATAGTATGCAACTTTGATGTCTAAACATGTTTCTTTGAACTTAGGCATTCATTAGTATGATATCTCAATTTTCTAGGTTAGTGTCAAAACTCATTAGTATGATATCTCAAGTCCACTATCCTTTACAAATTTGAGATGTATCCTCAGTTCTCTTCAGACACTGAAGGATAAACTTAACTCTTTGTTCAATGATTTACTCATAAATCATATCACAACATGTTCTTACTACTAAGAACTTGGGTCACATTACGTCGAGTACATAACTCTGGTTTTATATGAAAGAACCTATGACAAAGGCATAGAGGATCCAACACATCCATTTCTTTCATTAACCATTAACCATTGTTCTTGTACTGAGATTAACTCAACACTTCTCTAGGATATACAAGTAAGGACCACTTCTTGACTTGTCCCATTCTAAACCCCTTCAGAATCTTATCTAGGAAAAGTATTTCGACTCAATGTTATTAAACACATATCTATCTTAATAGATCTTCAATGCTTAATACTTATTCATCTTCATTTATGAAAAATTCAAATAATCATTAACACCAACTGCACCATTCATAATATGTTATCCATATATGAGAATGTTATCATGCTCCCACTCAAATATGTCATGCACATATTAAGTTATAGGATAACACTCATATTGCTCCCACTCAAATATGTCGGCCACATATAAGACAAGGATAACATCCACATGGCTCCCACTTATATATGTCAGACACATATTAAGTTCAGGATACTAACCACATGGCTCCTACTCAAATATGTCATTTACATATAAGTCTAGGATAATACTCCCATAGCTCCCACTCAAAATATGTCGTCTACACATTAAGTTTCAGGAAACTATTCAGCTCCCACTCAGTTTCATGCAAATGCATGTTTCCTCGATATTTTGGTTAAGTCCAAAATCCTTTGATCATCCATCAAAATGAGAATTCAGTTTACGAGACACTAGTATCCATATGTTTTTCCAAAACCTTCTTGTTGTACCAATTACAACACTTCTTCAAATACAGGATTTGAGGAAGTCACGGTATTGATAACAATCCTGGATCAATCGTAGTGAATATCCCTTTGACTCAAGCATTGCTACACATTGTAGTCAACCCATTGAATTTGTCAGAAACTATCTTTGTGACAAACCAATCTTGACGTCCCTTTGATGTTCACATTTATTCCTCATAACTCTGAAGTTATTGTGAATATCAAGTAACCTCCTTACTTGATAAGATACAGGCAATCTTAAATGTAACTCAACATAGGATTTCATGACTCATAGTCATATCTCGTACTTAGGTCCACCATCGCTTCTTTGTAGTTCGTAGGAATGTCTTGTCCCATTAACATGACAAGTGAATCGTGAATATCATTTTGCACCAGGGGCAAATATATATTCTTGAATCCTACCTTTCTCAGTAAAATCTCCCATCAGAAGATCATGATCATTATCATTAGTTTCCCTAAGCCAAAAATTTCAGCCACCCCTCCACATTGCTCAGATCTTCCCATTTTATCCCAAAATCCCGAAATTCCTAACTCCTTGCGATTTGGACTGTCGGATCGGCCGATCCAACGGTCCAGATGCGCCCCTAGCCCAATCTCTCTCCTCTCATCTCTAGCCCAAGGAGACGTCCGCCGCCGCCGCCTCCAACTCCGGCCGGCCACCGCGCGCCGCGCCGCCACCCTGGTCGCCGCGCCCCCTCCTCCTTCTCCTTCCCTCTCCCCCATCATCTCTCCTCTCTGATCTGTCTCTCCCTCGCAGCAAGGACCGGCCGCCATTGGAGCCACCCGAAGGAGCTCGCCGTCGTCTCCCTTGAAGCTTGCCTTGGCCACCGCGGGGACCTCGTCGCCGACGATCAGCGCCGCCTCCGCCGCTCTCTCCCCTCGACCTCGCGCCTCCACGAGCCGACAGAGCCAGCCGCCGGCCACCACGTCCCAATCGGGATCGGGCACGGGAACGAGCCGACCAGCCGCCCCCTCCAACCGCCTGGTGGGCCACAGCCTGGCACCAGCGGCCCGGTCGACCAGCCTCCTGCGACCCAGCTGCACACCGAGCCCATCCAGCCACTGTTGGGCCAAGCCCAGTGGGTGAGGCCCATTCCCTTTTTTATTTTTTATTTTTTTATTTTTTCCCTGTTTGAAATTTTTCGAAGTCCCATGAATTATTGCTGCTGATTCAATTTTGCGTTGTAATTTGCGAGTAAACCATAGCCCGGATCACGTTGCACCCAAAACGAAAATTGTTTAGAATTGTGTGTACTTCAGTTCATCTTTTATGAGCATTTTGATTTGAGGCCATCTCGATAATGTTAATATGTTTTGAAGTGGGCATCAGGCTGTTAACTGCTACTAATTTCTGTTATGTACTGTTTCTGTTATTTTATTGCAAGTTTGCATGATGATTGTGACACATCCATGAGGCCTATTGTATTAATTCCATTTGCATACTGTTAAGCATCATGTCTACTTCCATTATACGTATTGCATTGTCATGTTAGAATTCCTGGTCATAGTTATATTTCAGCTCCAAGTTGCTATGATGCTGTTGTTGACAGCCACCTCTGTTTTCTCCAAGTATGTAACTTTGCGATGCCATGTTGCATGCTTAATATCTTTTGATCTGATATGCCTATGACCTTGATTCTTGTTTGTAACTCATCACCATTATTTCTATTTCATGCCCATAAATTGCTATGTCATTTTGCTGCACTTTTGCATATAGTTTTACCCCTGTTTATACGGCATGAAAATAACAGTTTCTGCCCTGTTTTCCTGATTTTCACTAAGTCCTAAACCAGTAATGTTTTATTGCATTTTGCTTGGGCTATAATTAGTTGTTCATGATGCATATTTTCATGATTCCTTTTGCCATGCCTTCCGTGCCATGTCTAATTTAGTTGCATATCATTTGTGAGCATGTTTGCATTCATTATCCTGTTTATGCATTGCTCTAAAGTGTGCTTCCTGATGTTGGCAGATTGTGTTCCAAACTTGTTTTGCTTGTATCTTTTTAACCGTAACTCTGTTGGAGTGTTGTTTACATGTAACTTGATTAGTTTTTCGTGTACTTTGTGTTTATGCTATTGTTTGCTGCTATTAACCAACCTAAAATATGGTTTAGGACAAAACAGTACACAATGTTTTAATTGTCGTGCGACACTTAGTGGAATGCCATGTTTAGGTTGTGCCTCACTTAAATTGAATAGGATATATAGTTTATCTTATGCTTCACCTCTTGTCATGTTTGTGTGCCATGCCATGATTTCTTGAGTTGCCATCTTAACAACCTTTGTTGATCACCTGAAGCTAAACAACTTGAACCATCGTAAACGTGCGGTATCGTCGTGTGTGACCAGTACTCCACTTAACCTATTAGTAACCGCTCTCGAAGGTAGGTGCAATGTCTCGTGTTGCCTTGTTGTTGATGCTTTCTCGTGTTTGCTTCGTAGTAATAGATGCTTGCTCGTCGATTGCCTTTTCCAGTGTTTTCTTCCTGTGTGCTCCCGCGGTTACCCTTTGGAGATGATGCGAGCCTGCGATCAACTACACCTTCGGAACCCGACTTATCAACAGGCAAGGACTATACATTACTTATGATCAATTCTATTTCAACCAGCGGTTTACATGCTAGTCTAGGATAGGTTCGATGTTTGATCCTACCACATGTTTACAGCCTCTTTCAAACCAATACAGCCATGTCCCCTCCCAGCAAACCTTGTACTGCTATGTTACTATTGCTCGTTGCTCAGCCCCTGCTTAGTATGCATGCTTACGATGCTACGATGTTACCCTGTTACTCCTTGGTTTTGGGCTATCACATTATTATATTGTTGTTGATGATATGATTATTATAATGTTGACTATATCCGACGAAGGATGGAAGGACTAGGCTATCCCGCCCCGACGCTTTGTTCCATTCGAGTCACCTAGGATCCGAGTTCCGGGTATTGGTTTTAAGACTGAGCGTGCCTAACCGCGTGTGGGATTTTATGGGGTCCCCTTTTCTTACCTATCTAGCTTCAAACATTTCTAGTGGTGGCCCAAGCTGATTTACCATTTGAAAACATGCATATATGTCTGTCGGGTCGCTCCTAGTAGATATCCTTTAAAATAACTTGGGCTAGCGGAGACATGATTTCTCTTGTTGGTCCACCACAGGGAGCTAGGGGGCTGCCCACATTAGTTTGGGTAGCTAACCCGACCTCGTCCAGACGGTAGAGGCCAATTCGAGAGTGCGGCCGGCTTATGAGTTGGATGTCGACTCACCGTGGGACACCCGGATTTGTTCGTTGTTAGCTAGAGGGACCTGCCATTTCGGATCTCTCGGTAGTGCGTGAGAGTGATGGGCGTGCGTGCGAAGCCTTGTAATGGGCATTTGGTACACCCCTGTAGGGTTAAATGTCACAACCCAAGTTTAGGTAAGTGCTAGGGTTGTTTGTGCCCTTTGCATCATGTGAAAATTTCAAATGAAATTCAAAAATGGGGAAAAGAAAAGCCCTGAGAAATTAATTCAAATGGCCAGATAAAAATCTTTTTCCAAAAATCATTTGAATATTTGGAAAATTCCTATAAATGATGGTGATCATTTTAAAAGTGGTTTGGGTATTTTCCCATGCCCATGGAATATTCAAAAATTCAAAATGTGCCCTGTAAATTAAATTTGACCCCTATTTGATTTGAAATTCAAATGTTTTGAATTTCGAAAATGCTCAAATTCTACAAGTGACTTGCTACTGGTCACCTAGGATTAATAAAAATGTTTGGGAATTTTACTAAAATGCCTAGCTATTTAATTCTAGGCAAAACAAAATAACAGAAAAAGAAAAGGAGAAGAAAAACAGAAAAGAGGCCTACCTGGCTTGGGCCCAACTAGAAGAAGCGGCCCAGCCCAAGGGCAGTGTCGTCTTCTTCGCCGGACAGGCAGGCGGGCACCTGCGTGGCGAGCATGCCGCCGTCGGCAGCCCGTCCACGGCGCCCCTGTCCTTATCTCCTCGCCGTGGAGACCCCGTGCAACCCCCCTTCCTTTCCCCTCCTCTGGCTCGCTCTCCCGCTCTCCCCCTCGTCGTTTCCTCGCCACCGGTAGCTCAAGGTCGCCACCACACACGCACACTCGCGGCCAACGACGACGAGAAACCCCACCGTCGTGTCTACTCGCTCCGCGGTCGACGTCTACATCAAGCTGCGCCTCCAATTCAAGACGGAGCACCACGGAAATGAAGCCAACCCCGAGCTCTTCCGCCACGGCCACTCGTCTCCGGCGAGCAATTGAGCCCTCCCCGCTGCTCCTCCGGCGCCTTCGACGTCGCCATCGGATCCACGGTGAGCGCTCGCCTCTCCAGCAGGTCTCCGTCCTCCTCCCTGCGCCTCCATCGCCGAGTTCCTCGGGAGCCCTAGCTCCGACCGCCGCGGGGCTGTGAGCCGTCGCGCTCCCGGTCACCTTTTGGCCCTCTGGGTCCCTCCACATGGCGTGCGGGTGTGAGAGCCCCCTCCTGGTGCTCTCGGCGCACCAAACGGTGGCCCGAGCCGCCGGCTGGACGTGCCGCCGCCACGTCCAGGGGTCACCGGCGACCTCTCTCCGGCGAGGCCACGTGGGCACCGTCATTAGGGGGCTAATCCCCCTATCAGTTGACCCTGGGTCGCTGACAGGTGGGCCCTGGCCCCCCCTAATGACCCAAATTAAATTAAACTAACAAAGACTTAACCCAGGCTCACTGACCTGCGGGTCCCACGCGTCAGGTAGACCAGTCAGCAGCCCTGACGTCAGCATGACACAATGCTCATGCAGAAAAGCCTTTTCCTGTTTAGAATAATTCCATTAAATCCAGAAAATTGAATAAACTTTAGAAAATCATAACTAATTCATATGAACTCCAAATTTAATAAATAATATATGAAAAATTATCAGAAAAATGCAAGGATTAAGAATATGCAATTTGTTTTTATGTTTGACCATTTAAAAATGGGTGAACAGTAGCAAATGTGTATATGGCTTAATTTGAATTTGAATTTGGAGTTTGAATTTGCATTTCAAATGCAATATACTTCAATTAAGATGAATATGCTACAAACCAGTACCATTCACATCATGAACAAACTTATCATGTGCTTGTGCATTTACTTTCGAAGTTGTCCCCCCTTGTTGATGATTGCCTCCGATGACAGACGTTCCGAGACGGTGATCACCCCCGAAGAAGAAGAACACCGTTAAGACCCGTGTATCGTTAGCAAGGCAAGAAAACCCCATTGATCATGTCTATAAAATCCTACTTCCCTCTCAGTCTCGCTTATGCATCTTTAGGACATCACCGAGACACGTTCTTTCGCATAGTTGAACCCATTCCTATGCATGACCTATCCTTTTGTCACCGTATTAAGCAAACCACAATCCTAGCAGATTTAGGAGTTGAATGATGAGCATGTGGCCCCTGCAACCGTTACTGCTTTTTGCTGCTTAGTGATACAATGAGGATGTTTTGATTGTGAGTCAGGATGGAATGAACACAGTGATGTAAATGATATCGTGTTGGCGAATCCACCCTAAACAAAGGTGAACGATGAGAGGTTGTGTAGGAGTACACAGTGGGTTGTCTCGTTGAACACTGCCCTAGGCCCCGAGTTCCTGTTTTGTGATCCAAGACAAAGAGTATGACCACATGTAGGGTTTTATGGGAGCCCCGTTTGGCCTCTTTACGTACCCGATCCGGTCCAGGAGTCACACTAGATTCGGGCTTTCCATTTGACCCAACTATAGATATGTGGGTGGACCTATGAGGCAGTGAAACCATCTGTCCAAGGTGGCGTCTCGGTCCCTTGCAATATCTGAGTCCGTTTCGTGGAACCGGACGGACTCTCGAGCGGTGACAAACTCAGGTAGTCGACTCCTGGATTAGAGAAGGTGATGTGAGGGTAGTGCCTTGGTTTCATCCACGTCCGACACCCGCTTGAAGGGTGACAAGAACGAGGCGATAAGTGATGACACGCGTGTGAAGATGTACACCCCTGCAGGGTTAATGAACTATTCGAATAGCTGAGTCCGCGGTTATGGACTACTTGGAGACCTCTACTTGATCATAGACAACTTGAATGGATACTTATAAAACTCGCAAGATAAGCGTGAGTGCTATGGCGTGCTTCCTCGTGGGGAAGTCGAGGAAGTATCCATAGTGGTGTATTGGTTGGAGACTTGGTAGTGGACTCGTGTACGCTTCTTACCTCAAGTCTGGTACTCGTAGTTCAGGACTAGCCAAGTCAAAGCTGGCACTTCTGCATGATGAACCCCACCTCCTTTACCTTGAAACTTGAGCATGAGTAGTATAGATCTGATGTAAGTCTTGCTGAGTACGACTTTGTACTCACGTTTGCTTATTCTATGTTTTAGATGAGAATCGGACCCCGATGGAGTCACCTTCGTGAAGCTCGACGTTGACTAAGCTAGTATAGTTCCAGCCAGCAGTCTGGTCCCTCGTGGAAGGGCATGTATGTTTACAAGGCTTCTCTAAGACATTTGTTAAACTTGTCTGTACTCAGACCTAATTTGCTTCCGTTGAATGATGTAATGTTGATCACAGACATGTGATCTTTGTATGCTCTATGTGTAAGTTAATAAAGATACACTTTGTAGAGTTATGTGATGATACCTGTTGTTCATACTAGACATGTATGCTGCGTGTATGATTATAACATGCATGTCTTACTATGGGTTTTCGAGACCTTAGTTGTGATCTGGCTGGCGGTCCTTTATACACCAAGTGGCCCTTAGATGTGCGCAGCTTGGGGCATCGCGATGCGATTGCTTGTGACTCTGTCACGTTCATACTTTGTTGTATGATCGTGCCCGCCATAGACCCCGACTAAGTGATCGGGCTGGAGTAAGTCTATGTAAGAGTTAGGATTCAATCGATAACATGGTTGAGGTGACTTGTCTATGAGTATGGGATTCACCACCCATAAGCATCTAGACTTGTGAGCGGACGATGAGGACCCATCTCAGATGATCATCCGGCCTGGATGGGATGCCCCTCACGTTCGATGCTTGCCGAGAACGTTCTGTGCTTGGCCTTGTCTGCTTAGACAAGTGGGTACGGTTCTCGGCTCTCCATGTGATTGTATTGTGACTGGAATTACATACGCATATTCCGGGTCTCGACATTAAATCTTTTCGAGAAGTCGTGCCCACGGTTATGGACGACTTGAGACCTACTCCTTGTTCATAGACAACAACAACTGAGATAATCTTAATATAACTTGATCAACGTGTGTGTGCCTTGACAACTTCTTTTTCGTCGGGATGCGAAGAGGAGGACAAGGATAGGATAGGTGTTATGCTTGCGTAAGTAGCTGATAGCAGACTTGTTGGAGGAGATTCCTCATCGAATGCTTCGCTTCTTATCTTACTCTCTAGATCGTTACCCAGTTCATAAATGCTAGTCCGGCAGCAACCTCACCACTTACCCCATCCTTACCGTAAAATACTAGTTGTCCTAGAATGACGAGTGATGAAGTCCTTGTTGGGTCAGTTGACCACTACAGTTGGATGCTGAGTAATTCTGTACTCATGATACTACCCCAAACTCTTTTCAGGGTTCTTGGTCGACAACAGGTATGGTGATCAACGTTTCACGTGGAGACTCGACGACGACTAGTTAGGCGGATCCCGGCGGAGGGCCTGGACCCATGTGGTTATGGAGATCGATGTTTTTCTCTTTGCCAGTAGGCACTTGATTGTAGTCTGTACTCAGACATGTATTTTCCGCTGTTGTATTGTATTAAGGCAGTTGGATGCCGATTGTATGGGATGTTGTATCCTTGTATTTGTAATGTTGTGATATCATGTTGGAAATCCGGGGCATATGGCATTGTCATATGTCGCGGTGGGACCGATATGTGCTTCGTCCCCGGATCTGGATGGAAATATCTAGATCTGTAATAGTACCGCTTATCGGGCCTTACAGCATAATAGTATAGTCAAAATATTTTGTCCATAATCTATCGAAATTTTTGTTTTGTAGGCTCTAGTGTCGCAGTCCGCTGAGACGGAAACCGAGTTGCAGGGACAACTGGCCACCGAGATGAGCCGGCGAGAGGGGAGCGCGAGGCCACGCTTTCGCGTGACAGGTACCTTCAAGAGTTGGAGATGCTGAGAGCCTATGTGGTTTCCAAGGAGCAGGCCAAAGAGGGAGCTATGGTCGTCTCTCAGGCTGCTTAAGACGAATTGGAGACCTTGTGTCGGCGTCTTTCGGAGTTGGTCGAGGCCGTTTTGAGTAAATATTGATTTTTTATGATGTGTTTGTCATGTTCCTTTTCTTGTACTTGAAAAGAGGATTTTCTGGCCTTGTTATTATTTCTGAGAAAAGTTCCAGGGGAAAAACGTTCATTGCTGAAGAGAGGCGGTGATGAATTGTCGGCCATTAGCGACCTCATATCCAGCATGCACCTTTGTGGTTGTCGGGTTATCAAGGCTCTATCAGGACACTTGTTAGACCCGGCTTTGAATAGCAATTTTCTGCAGGAACTTTCCAGGGCCCTGGAATGGGCGGAAGAGGTGAAAAGGTTGGCTTTCCGGAAGCGCGTGATCCAAGCTCTTACCTTATGTAAAGTTTATCACCCGAGCATGGACTCGGGCCGGCTGGCTCTTGGCTTTCCTTAGTTCAGGGCTGATGGTCAAAGTATGAGCTGGATGATTACTGTCGGGTTGCGAAAGACGTGCGACGACACGCCACTGTTATTGCTGATGGTTTGAAGTTGGATTCCTTTGAGCCTGGTTATGATGATAATAACTGAAGGCGCTTGATGCCGACTCCCAAAGTCGTATCCCTGAAGGTCGCTGATGGAGGGTCGACTATCGGGTCCTCTTTCATGACTGAAAAAGACATGGGTGATGTGGAAGAAGGAAAATCGATGCCACCGCCTCCAGATGCTTACCAGGGTTAATGATTTCATTGAAACCCCCAAGCTTTGTGTCATTTTGGACATTCAGATGGTATTTTTGTAACGTGGGGATTGATAAGTGTTTTAGTATCAAGACACTTGTATGCATAGTGTTTGGAAGTAGTATTGGATGTAAATATGTAACGTGTATAAGTCAATTGTACGCATGATAACAACAACCTTTGATCAGATAAGTGCAGGGTCGACCGACTCTCTGATAAGATACCTTTGATTGACTTATGAAACGGAATTGTTGTTTCACATGTTGCATGTTGGTATGAACTTCCCTGTAAGTCGGCTGCGCATGACTTGTTCTAGTCCTATACTTCCTTTGGTTTAGGGTCAAGGAGGCTATGTGGTCGAACTTGATTGAACGAAAGGCGATAGATCCATGTCATATAAGTGTGAATTGCATCGAGTTTACACGTGTTTTTGCAAAATCACAGTAGTTGGACTGAAAATAAATAGGATATAAGAAATTTGCATAAAAGGTAAAGATTGTATTGAAAGGTTTGACGGGACAATGGAGTCGGTTGTTGCTCCACAGTGCGAAAGATGCTACTGGCGGTCGGCTTTCTTTGTCAAGGTTGGGGTATCATTTGAATGTTGGTAGAACGACATGCCATTTAGTTGGGGGGTGTTTGGTTGCCTTTTCGAGACGTGTAAAGGTAACCTCCATCGTCCTTGTTGTATAGGTTTTACTTTACTGCCTGGTGAATTCCGACTCCTAGGTCGGGTTTGGAATTCCGTCTCCTTTTTCTGCTGCTGCATAGGAGGTGTCTCTTTTCTCGCAGGATAGGGCTATATCCCGGCTTCCTTGTATTTTTATTATGCCTTGGGGACCTGGCATCTTTAGTTGGAGATGGAGGTAGCAGGGTCTTGCCATCAACATTATGTAGGCCGTTCTGCAGAGGATGGTGTGGTACGAACTTTGGATCGTGACTACTTCGAACGTGATGTTCTCTGAACGGAAGTTTGTGCTATCTCCAAATGTCACCTTTAGGGTGACCCGTCCCTTTGGCCGAGTTGACTTTCTTGGTATGATTCCATGGAGTGTGGTATTCGAGGGTCAAAGTTGCTCATCAGTGAGGCCGAGATGGACAAACGTGTTGTAGTATACTCTCTCCGTTCCTTGATATAAGGTGCCTAAGGTTTTGAGAAAAATTCCAAAACACATGGCATATTTGTATTATACCACCCGTCTAGGCAAATATACCTACGGAAAGAGATATAACGTAGAGTCTTTTTTCTATTATTGGCTGATTCAAACTGTTTTCTCCTGATTTTTTCAAGGAAAATATCAGTCCAATTGTAGCATTATACATACGCGTTAATATCCGTGCAAAAACCTTAGGCACCTTATATCAAGGAACTGAGGGAGTAGTATATTGATTCGACTTCCGCCATCCATGAGGACTTTTTCTAATGTGAAGCCGGCTATCTATGGGCTAACGACCAGGGGTAGTGCCTCTGGGTTTTCCATGCCTAGACAGTGGTCCGCCTGATTCCTGGTTACCTTTTGGTTTATTTGGTTGGATCTTTCTGGACCCGGATGCCTCGAGGCTATCCGATGTGCGACGTTTTTGCTTCCGTCGTGGTTGTTCGTGAAATTATGGAAAAACCCATTGTAGTTGTGCGACTTAGGGTTCTTATGTTCCGGTGAGATTTGATAGGGATGGTGTTGTACCCCGGATCCCTGGCTTTGTATTCCTTTATTCTTTGTCTTGTGGAGGCAAGGGAAAGGGTTCTTGGGTTGGTCGTAATGAGCTTGATGGCACTCGGAAGTTTGTTCCTTGGGGAAGTTTTGATGGTTTTGACCATTGCGCTCCAGATACTCTTGTTTAAAACCTTCCATGTAATAACAGTCCCTCCAGGCGTGATTTGATGGCCGGCCAGGCCTGCTATGTTTGGGACATGGTCCGTCCATAGCCTGTTCGTACGGTATGCCATGGTGTTCTCCTTGGTTATTGTGGCCCGGGCGACTTGTAGCCTGCGGGTTGCTGATGCGGTTCTATTGACCTTTGCTGGACTCCGACTTTGGTTTCTTATGCAGGTGCGGGCAGCTCACTGTGTATTGTGCCTGATGTGTTATCGTTGTTTGTAGCAATGCTATCGCATGTCGTGCCATTTGCTCTCCAGGGGAGTTTCCAGGTATGTGGAGGCCGATAAGGTATTGAGTTGCAGCCATGACGTTTGGCATTGGGTTATCGAAGTGAGTTTGTTGGCTACGTCAAAGGGTTCGTTTGTTGTCTCTGATTGGCTCCAACCGGCTTCCTTTTTCGTGAAGGCTGATGGCATGGCTCGTGTAGCGTCCTTTGGTATCTGAATATGTCCGTGAGTCGCCTTGTCATTGGGCTGACCTTTTATGTGAGTCGGCATCTCTGTTCTTCGTTTGATCCCTGTGCGTAATCGCGCCACCTCCTCTTTATGTTCTGCTATCAGAGCGTTGAGAAGGGTTTGATTCTCCGGAGTGATTCTTTCCTTTAGGAGTGTATGCAAGGAGTTCAGGGTCGTGGCCAGTGCCACGAAGTCGATGGAAACCAGATCGGTATTTTCCTAAGCCTTGTCTCGAGGCGGTTCTGCTTCCAGCGTCACCTCGCCTTCCCTTTGGGTGAGGGTATCCGAGTGTCGCGGCTAGAAGGGGAGAGGGTAGTACTCATCCGCGTTGGAGTTTTCTCCTAACACGTCATATTCGAAGAGTCGGGCCGGCTTCATGCTTGTGTCGCATCCGTTGTCCGGGGGTGACCCAATATTAGGTTGTGTCGGGTCACCATCTTCGTTGGGGATGTCTTCGTCTGGGATCTTGATGCGGTTCTCCGATCCTTCTGTAGACCCAACGATGAATCCGACGAAAATGTTGTTGGTGTGATCTGGAGATCGCCTCACGTGTTTGGACGGAACGTCTCGGCCCGGCTCTGGCTCAGGTCCACCGGACCGACTGATGAAAAGGTGAGTTGATCCGATAGGGACCCGGTAACCTGACTCGACGGAGTCAGTCTCGGGGCCCCAAGCTGTAGTGTCGATGTGGAGTTCGCCGCGCCGGCTTTGGACCATCTGGCCGGTAGCGACTCCCTCCATGTCGTGTTGATCTTTCTCCCGGGTCTCAGTCGGATCCTTCGATCCGGGAGTTCCTTGGGCGAATCCAATCAGGGCATGGATAATGTCGTTCGATTGATCCTCGTGTTTGATCGCGCAAACCCAAGTCTTTCTCGAGCGAGCGAGCAACCTCTCGCGGGCCGGCACCCGTAGCGCCTCATCGTGCCCCTCCCAGCGGCCAGGCCCAGCAGCACGGCCTTCGCCCTCCGTCGCCCTGGCCGAGATTTTTCTGCCCTGCGCCCACCTCACCGAGCTGGGCCAAAGGCCCATGGTGAGCTTCCTCCTTCCCCCTCCTTTTTTTCCCTGCGTAGTAATGGGCTTGGCCCAGTTTGCCCGCTGCTGTGTTGCTCCATGTGCGCCGTTTAGTGAGGCTTCGCTCGGCTATGTAGGCCCATAGTTTCAGATTCGGCCCATAGACGCCCTATAAGTTTTCTCCGGTTTAATACTTGGCAGTATGTAATAGATTTTGCGATGCTGATATCTATTTAACGGTAGCTCGGTTTGCGATGGTTCCAACGGGTAACTTTCTTATAATTTTGTCTAGTTTAATAAAATGTGCTCATTTTCCTTGTTTGAACTTGTCTACATGATGTTTACCTGCTAATTACATCCCTTGCCACTATAAACTGTTTATTTAATAACTTTTCAACTGTTGCTCTGTTTAAAATGTTTCTTACATGTAACTTGGCTAGAATTTTGTGTAGATTGTGAATATGATGCTCTTTCTTGCTAATTAAAAATTATAAAATATGCTTTAGGTCAAAACAGTACCAAATGCTTAAATTGTCGTGGGGTACTTAGTGGAATGCCATGTTTAGGTTGTGCCTCACTTAAATTGACTAGCATAGATAGTTTATCTTATGCTTCACCTTTTGTCATGTTGTGTGCTATGCCATGCTTGAGTGAGATGCCATGTTAATAACCTTTGCTCATGTTGTGTAGCTAAACAATTTGAACCATTCTAAATGTGCGGTATCGTCATGTGTGACGAGTACTCCACTTAACCTGTTAGTAACCGCTCTCAACGGTAGATCTGTATTGTATTGCGTTGTCTCGTGTTGCCTTCTTGTGGATTGCTCGTGATTGCTTCGTAGCAATAGATGCTTGCTCGTCGATTGCAATTTCCAGTGTTTCCTTCCTATGTGCTCCCGCGGTTACTCTCGGAGACGATGCGAGCTTGCGATCAACTACACCTTCGGAACCCGACTTATCAACAGGCAAGGACTATACATTACTTATGATCCATTCTATTATAACCAGCGGTTTGCATGCTAGTCTAGGTTAGGTTCGATGTTTGATCCTACCACATGTTTACAGCCTCTTTCAAACCAATACATCCATGTCCCCTCCCAGAAAACCTTGTACTGCTATGTTACTACTGCTCATTGCTAAGCCCCTGCTTAGTATGCATGCTTAGGATGCTACGATGTTACCCTGTTACTCCTTGGTTTGGGATAACATATTACTATATTGTTGTGGATGATATGATTATTATAATGTTGACTATATTCGACGAAGGATGGAAGGTCTAGGCTATCACGCCCCGACGCTTTGTTCCATTCGAGTCACCTAGGACCCGAGTTCCGGGTATTGTTTCTCTTGACGAGCGTGCCTAATCGCGTGTGGGATACTATGGGGTCCCCTTTTCTTACCTACCTAGCTTCAAACATTTCCAATGGTGGCCCAAGCTTATTTACCATTTGAATCGTGTGTGCGCTGGTTGGCCGCCAGTAGTTTTCAAACTACCCCGGACCAGTGAGGACAAGGTTCCTTGCTGGCCCATCATAACCGGCTGAGGACCTGGTCTCATGTGAGATTAACTGACAATCCAAACCTGGAGTCATACGGTAGATACCAGATCAAGAGCGCGGCCGGCTTCTGAGATGGATGTCGACTCACCGGGGGCCACCCGGATTTGTGCGTTGTTAGTTAGAGGGATCCGTCGTTTCGGACCTCTCGGAACTAAATCATAAAATGGTTTCCTATGATGGGTAGCAACTGAGAGAGATGGGGGTGCGTGCGGAGCCTTGTAATGGGCAGTTGGTACACCCCTGCAGGGTTAAATCTTTTCGAGAAGCCGTGTCCACGGTTATGGACGACTTGAGACCTACTCCTTGTTCATAGACAACAACAACAACTGAGATAATCATAACTATAACTTGATCAACGTGTGTGTGCCTTGACTACTTCTTCTTCTTCGGGATGCGAAGAGGAGGACAAGGATAGGATAGGTGTTATGTTTGCGTAAGTAGCTGATAGGAAGACTTGTTGGAGGAGATTCCTCATCGAATTCTTGGCTTCTTATCTTACTCTCTAGATCGTTAGCCACTTCATAAATGCTAGTGCGGAAGCAATGTCACCACTTACCCCATCCTTACCGTAAACTACTAGTGATCCTAGAATGACGAGTGATGAAGTCCTTGTTGGGTCAGATGACTACTACAGTTGGATGCTGAGTACTTCTGTACTCATGATACTACCCCCAAACTCTTTTCAGGGTTCTTGATCGACAACAGGTATGGTGATCGAGGTTTCACGTGGAGACTCGACGATGACTAGTTAGGCGGATCCCGGCGGAGGGCCTGGACCCGTGTGGATATAGGGATCGATGATTTTCTTTTTGCCACTAGGCATTTGATCGTAGTCTGTACTCAGACAATATCTTCCGATGTTGTATTGTATTAAGGCAGTTGTATGCCAACTTGCATGAGATGTTGTATCCTTGTATCTGTAATGTTGTGATATCATGTTGGAAATCCAGGGCATATGGCGATGTCATATGTCGCGGTGGGACCGATATGTGCTTTGTCCCCGGATTTGGATGGAATCATCTAGATCTGGAACAGTACCGCATATCGGGCCTTACAACTTGGTATCAGAGCCTTACTGACCGTAGGATCCCTTTTCTGGTCGAAGTCGAGTCTAGACAAAAACTATTTTGTAGTTAATAAGTTAGTTGTCGGAGAGTAGGTATCTTTTTACTCCTTACCCTTGCTCTGGTCAGGACAAGTGACGTAAGTGTTTTATTCTCACCTTATCCCCTTCAAACTTTAGGATCTCGAGTGTGTGGAATTTTGGAATAGTTACAATGCCTTGCTCGTAGGGTATTGTCTCGATTCCGATCTCAGGTTGGGAAATCCTGTAGTACCATTAGTCTATCCGACTATGGTATACATCTTGGTCATCCGTTAACTTCAGTCCTCTTGCCCAGTATCCTCACGATTTCAGTTAGAATGCTTCCGTTGATCGTCACTTTTGACTGTCGTTCCTCCTCTTGACACTTGATGGTTTCGTTTTCCGACGTTTCCGTCTCTCTACGGAAATTTATCTCGACAGAAGTTCGACGTCGACATGGAGCAGAGTCCCTTGTTGGTGGTGCTGAAGATTGTCGACTCTCTTTTCTCTCCCCTCCTCTCCCCCATATCGTCCAGGATCTCGGGACGAGATCCCTTGTTCGTGGTGTTGTATTGTAACAGCCCAGATTTCACAAAAAATAATAATTTTGTGTTCGGTGCGAATTGGTTGATTGCCTGCTTTTTTTGCGGTGTTTACATCCCCGATTTATCGATCTGCAATTATTTTTCCCCCTCTTATCTCGTACCGGACGGAGACCGACCCTTGCCACATTGACACTCGACCTTTGCGACACCGGGTTTCACCCGATCACCGTCGCGAAAACCCGCACAAGACCAGCCGTAGCCAACGGAACGAAAAACCCCGTTTAATAATTAAACGGGTTATTTTATAGCGCGCTGGAAAGTGTTCTCGGAATGGTTCCCGCTTGAGGTGAACGCAGCCGGCTCGACGCACTTATTGTGCAGTTCGAAGATTTACCCTCAGCGGTCAGAAACGTAAACACCGCACGCGCGAGAGAGAAACCCGGAATCTTTTTGCAAACTGCCAGCCACCCGGGCTATAAATAGACCACCCGAGCACTTATGTTTTCCCCTAAGCCCCTAGGAAGCCACCAGCCCTCCAGATCTGAGATTGTGCCCCCATTTTCGTAACCCTAGCTCCACCAAAGCTGAAAACTATCCAATTCATCCTGGACCGTCAGATCCGAAGATCTGACTGCCCTGGATGCGCCACATCGCCCCGTGGAGCCTCCCGTGTTGTAGCTCGCAGCCTCACGCCCGAAGGCCTCCACCCGAACCCAGGCGCTCTGCTCTCGTCGCGTTGCCCTCCCCACCAGCCAACCCCAGCAAGCTGTCGGTGTCATGCGGCTGCAGATTCTGGTGACCTCGCGCCCTCACGTCCCTTTCCCTCTCACCTCCTTCCTCACCCCGTCCTCTGTCCTCTCTGCCCCAGGAAGCAGCCGCCGCCGCCAAGCAATGGTCGGAGAGCCCGACCTCTCCTCGTTGATCCGCCGCGTGCCGCCGGCAAACGGATCCGGCCAAGAGCCGCCGCCTAGCCACGCCGGGACCTCGCCGGCCAACGCCACTGTCGGGCGCCCCTGTGTCATGCTCGAGTGAGTGAGCAACCGCTCGCGGGCCGGCACGTAGTGCCCCATCGTGCCCCTCCCAGCGGCCTAGCGCCCAGGCCCAACAGCGCGGCCTGCGCCTTCCGTCGCCCTGTGCGAGATTTTTCTGCCCTGCGCCCACCTCACCGAGCTGGGCTAAAGGCCCATGGTGAGCTTCCTCCTCCCCCCCCTTTTTTCCCCTGCGTAGTAATGGGCTTGGCCCAGTTTGCCCGCTGCTGTGTTGCGCCATGTGCGCCGTTTAGTTAGGCTTCGCTTAGCTGTGTAGGCCCATAGCTTCAGATTCGGCCCATAGACGCCCTATAGGTTTTTTCTGGTTTAATACTTGGCAGTATGTAATAGATTTTGCGATGCTGATATCTATTTAACGGTAGCTCGGTTTGCGATGGTTCCAACGGGTAACTTTCTTATAATTTTGTCTAGTTTAATAAAATGTGCTCATTTTCCTTGTTTGAACTTGTCTACATGATGTTTACCTGCTAATTACATCCCTTGCCACTGTAAACTATTTATTTAATAACTTTTCAACTGTTGCTCTGTTTAAAATGTTTCTTACATGTAACTTGGCTAGAATTTTGTGTAGATTGTGAATATGATGCTCTTTCTTGCTAATTAAAAATTATAAAATATGCTTTAGGTCAAAACAGTACCAAATGCTTAAATTGTCGTGGGGTACTTAGTGGAATGCCATGTTTAGGTTGTGCCTCACTTAAGTTGACTGGCATAGATAGTTTATCTTATGCTTCAGCTTTTGTCATGTTGTGTGCTATGCCATGCTTGAGTGAGATGCCATGTTAATAACCTTTGCTCATGTTGTGTAGCTAAACAATGTGAACCATTCTAAATGTGCGGTATCGTCATGTGTGACGAGTACTCCACTTAACCTGTTAGTAACCGCTCTCAACGGTAGATCTGTATTGTATTGCGTTGTCTCGTGTTGCCTCCTTGTGGATTGCTCGTGATTGCTTCGTAGCAATAGATGCTTTCTCGTCGATTGCATTTTCCAGTGTTTCCTTCCTATGTGCTCCCGCGGTTACTCTCGGAGACGATGCGAGCTTGCGATCAAATACACCTTCGGAACCCGACTTATCAACAGGCAAGGACTATACATTACTTATGATCCATTCTATTATAACCAGCGGTTTGCATGCTAGTCTAGGTTAGGTTCGATGTTTGATCCTACCACATGTTTACAGCCTCTTTCCAACCAATACAGCCATGTCCCCTCCCAGCAAACCTTGTACCGCTATGTTACTACTGCTCATTGCTCAGCCCCTGCTTAGTATGCATGCTTAGGATGCTACGATGTTACCCTGTTACTCCTTGGTTTGGGATAGCACATTATTATATTGTTGTGGATGATATGATTATTATAATGTTGACTATATTCGACGAAGGATGGAAGGTCTAGGCTATCACGCCCCGACGCTTTGTTCCATTCGAGTCACCTAGGACCCGAGTTCCGGGTATTGTGTCTCTTGACGAGCGTGCCTAATCGCGTGTGGGATACTATGGGGTCCCCTTTTCTTACCTACCTAGCTTCAAACATTTCCAATGGTGGCCCAAGCTTATTTACCATTTGAACCGTGTGTGTGCTGGTTGGCGGCCAGTAGTTTTCAAACTACCCCGGACCAGTGAGGACAAGGTTCCTTGCTGGCCCATCATAACCGGCTGAGGACCTGGTCTCATGTGAGATTAACTGACAATCCAAACCTGGAGTCATACGGTAGAGACCAGATCGAGAGCGCGGACGGCTTCTGAGATGGATGTCGACTCACCGGGGGCCACCCGGATTTGTGCGTTGTTAGTTAGAGGGACCCGTCGTTTCGGACCTCTCGGAACTAAATCATAAAATGGTTTCCTATGATGGGTAGCAACTGAGAGAGATAGTCGTGCGTGCGGATCCTTGTAATGGGCAGTTAGTACACCCCTGCAGGGTTAAATCTTTTCGAGAAGCCGTGTCCACGGTTATGGACGACTTGAGACCTACTCCTTGTTCATAGACAACAACAACTGAGATAATCATAACTATAACATGATCAACGTGTGTGTGCCTTGACTGCATCTTCTTCGTCGGGATGCGAAGAGGAGGACAAGCATAGGATAGGTGTTATGTTATCGTAAGTAGCTGATAGCAAGACTTGTTGGAGGCGATTCCTCATATAATGCTTGGCTTCTTATCTTACTCTCTAGATCGTTAGCCACTTCATAAATGCTAGTGCGGCAGCAACCTCACCACTTACCCCATCCTTACCGTAAACTACTAGTTATCCTAGAATGACGAGTGATGAAGTCCTTTGTAACAGGCCAGATTTCACAAAAATTAAAAAAATTGTTTTCGGTGTGAATTGTTTGATTGTCTGATTTGTTTGCGTTGTTTGCATCCCCGATTTATCGATCGGCGATTATTTTTTCCCCTGTTATCTCGTATCGGACGGAGACCGACCCTTGCCACCCTAACACTCGACATTTGCGACACCGGGTTTTCCCGATCACCGTCGCGAAGACCGCACGAGACCAGCCGTAGCCAACGGAACGAAAAACCCCGTTTAATAATTAAACAGGTTATTTTTATAGCGCACCGGAAAGTGTTCTCGGAACGGTTCCAGCACGAGGTGAATGCCACCGGCTCGACACGCTGATCGCGCAGTTTGAAGTTTTACCCGAATCGGAGGTCCTGCGGACCCCCGACGGTCTGTAACGTAAACACCGCGCGCGAGAGAGAAAAACCGGGGATGTTTTTGCAAACTGCCAGCCACCTGGGCTATATAAACACCACCACTCCCGCACCTGTTTCTAGGGTTTCCCTAAACCAAAATTGCAGCCACCCCCTCCACTTTGCCCCAAAAATACCCCATTTTCGCAGTTAGCCCATTTTTCCCCCAAATCCTATCCAGATCAATCTTGGACCGTCAGATCTCGCGATCCGACGGCCCAGGGAGCTCCCCACCGACCCTGCCTCTTCTCTCTCCTCTCCACCTCCCACCTTCTCCCGTGGACGCGTCGCCGCCTCGCCCCGGCCAACTCCGGCCGGCTGCCACCCGGTGACCACGGTGAGCCGCCCCTGCACCGCCGCCTCCTCTCTTCCCCTCACTCCTCAACCCGCCTTCTCTAGCTCCCTGCAGGAACCGCCGGAGCGCCCCCGCGCGTAGCTCGCCATCGGAGCCGCCATGGCCACCTTGGCCTGGAACTCGAGCCGGCCGCGGCCTCCTCCAACCACCGTGCCCGTCACCCCCAGTGGACTCGTCGGCCGGATCCGGTGCCCACTGTCATCCCCACCGCGCGCCGTGCCGCCTCCTCGCCGGAGCGCCGCACCTCCACCGGTTGCGAGACGGGATCGGGACGAGCCGCCGACTCCATTGAGCCCGGTGGGCCGCGCCCCCTCCCTCGAGCCGCCAGCTGGGCCAGCGAGCCCAGCGGCCCAGCACCCCCACGGCCCAGATCCCGCCAGCCCAACCGCCTCAGCCGCCAGTGGGCCGGCCCATGAGGTCTTATGCTTTTTTTTCCTCTGTCTGGAATTTTTCTAAGTCATGTGTAATTTTGCTGCTGTTACGTTTTTGCGACGATTATTGCGAGTAAACCGTAGCCCGGATCACGTTGCGCCCAAAAGGAAATTTTCTTAGAATTGTGTGTACTTCAATCCATCTTTTGTGAGCATTTTGATTTGAGGCCATCTTGATGTTGATAATCTGTGTTGAAGTGGGCATCAGGCCATTAACTGCTAATTTTTCCTGTAAGTGTGCTGCTGTAATTATTTTATTGCAAGTTTGCATGATGATTGTGACACATCCATGAGGCCTATTGCATTGATTATTTTTGCATACTGTTAAGCATCATGTCTACTTCCATTATATGTATTGCATGGTCATGATATTCTTGCTGGTCATATAGTTATTGAGCTCTAAAGTTGCTATCCCGCTTTTTTTGACATGCTCATGTATTGCTATGTCATGTTGCTGTACTTTTGCATATAGTTTTGCTCCTGTTTATACAGCATAAAAATAACAGTTTCTGCCATGTTTCTCTGATTTTCACTAAGTCCTTGACGAGTAATGTTTTATTGCATTTTGCATGAGCTATAACTAGTTGTTCATGATGCCTATTTGCATGATTCTTTTGCCATGCCTTCCCTGCCATGTCTACTTTAGTTACATATCATTTGTGAGCATGTTTGCAGTCATTATCCTGTTTATGCAATGCTCTAAAGTGTGCTTTCTGATGTTGGCAGATTGCGCCCGTAACTTGTTTTGCTTGTATCTTTTTAACCGTAACTCCGTTTGGAGTGTTCTTTATATGTAACTTGATTAGTTTTTCGCGTACTTTGTGTTTATGCTATTGTATGCTGTTGTTAACCAACCTAAAATATGGTTTAGGACATAACATTACCAAATGTTTTAATTGTCGTGGGGTACTTAGTGTTATGCCATGTTTAGGTTGTGCCTCACTGAAATTGACTAGCATAGATAGTTTATCTTATGCTTCACCTCTTGCCATGTTTGTGTGCTATGCAATGCTTGAGTGATATGCCATGTTAACAACTTAGTTGATCACTTGTAGCTAAACAACTTGAACCACCGTAAACGTGCGGTATCGTCGTGTGTGACGAGTACTCCACTTAACCTGTTAGTAACCGCTCTCGACGGTAGGTGCGATGTATCGTGTTGCCTTATTGTTGATGCTTGCTCGTTTTTGCCTCGTAGTAATAGAGTGCTTGCTCGTTGTTTGCTTTCCAGTGTTTACCGTCTTGTGTGCTTCCGCGGGTACCTCTCGGAGACCTTGCGAGCTTGCGATCAACTACACCTTCGGAACCCGACTTATCAACAGGCATGGACTATGCATTACTTATGATCCATTCTATTTCAACCAGCGGTTTGCATGCTAGTCTAGGTTAAGTTCGATGTTTGATCCTACCACATGTTTACAACCTCTTTCAAACCGATATAGCCATGTCCTTTCCTAGCAAACCATGTACTGCTATGTTACTATTGCTCGTTGCTCAGCCCCTGCTTAGTATGCATGCTTAGGATGCTATGATGTTACCTCATGTTACTCCTTGGTTTTGGGCTATCACATTATTATATTGTTGTTGATGATATTGATTATTATAAATGTTGACTATATTCGATGAAGGATGGAAGGTCTAGGCTATCCCGCCCCGACGCTTTGTTCCATTCGAGTCACCTAGGACCCGAGTTCCGGGTATTGGTTTTAAGACTGAGGGTGCCTAACCGCGTGTGGGATTTTATGGGGTCCCCTTTTCTTACCTACCTAGCTTCAAACATTTCTAGTGGTGGCCCAAGCTGATTTACCATTTGAAACCGTGTGTGTGCTGGTCGGCCGCCAGTAGTTTTCAAACCAACCCGAACCAGTGAGTACATGGTTACTTGCTGGCCCATCATGACCGGCTGAGGATCCGGTTTCCCATGTGTGATTAACCGGCAATCCAAACCTGGAGTCATACGGTAGAGACTGATTCGAGAGCGCGACCGGGTTTTGAGTTGGGTGTCGACTCACCGGGGGCCACCTGTATTTGTTCGTTGTTAGTTAGAGGGACATGTCATTTCGTATCTCTCGGAACTAAATCATAAAATGGTTGCCTATAATGGGCAGCAACTGAGAGATATGGGCGTGCGTGCGGAGCCTTGTAATGGGCAGTTGGTACACCCCTGCAGGGTTAAATCTTTTCGAGAAGCCGTGTCCACGGTTATGGACGACTTGAGACCTACTCCTTGTTCATAGACAACAACAACTGAGATTATCTTAATATAACTTGATCAATGTGTGTGTGTGCCTTGACTGCTTCTTCTTTGTCGGGATGCGAAGAGGAGGACAAGGATAAGATAGGTGTTATGTTTGCGTAAGTAATTGATAGCAAGACTTGTTGGAGGAGATTCCTCATCGAATGCTTGGCTTCTTACCTTACTCTCTAGATCGTTAGCCACTTCATAAATGCTAGTGCGACAGCAACCTCACCACTTATCCCAGCCTTACCGTAAACTACTAGTTGTCCGAGAATGACGAGTGATGAAGTCCTTGCTGGGTCAGTTGACCACTACAGTTGGATGCTGAGTACCTCTGTACTCATGATACTACCCCCAAACTCTTTTCAGGGTTCTTGATCGACAATAGGTATGGTGATCGATGTTTCACGCGGAGACTTGACGACGACTAGTTAGGCGGATCCCGGCGGAGGGTCTGGACCCGTGTGGTTATGGGGATCAAAGTTTTTCTCTTTGCCACTAGGCATTTGATTGTAGTTTGTACTCAGACATGTATCTTCCGCTATTGTATTGTATTTAAGGCAGTTGTATGCCAATTATATGAGATGTTGTATCTTGTATCTGTAATGTTGTGATGTCATGTGGGAAATCCGGGGCATATGACTTCGTGATATGTCGCGGTGGGACCGATATGTGCTTCGTCCCCGGATCTGGATGGAAACATCTAGATTTGGAACAGTACCGTATATCGGGCCTTACATCCTTGATGGGTCAGATGACCACTACAGTTGGATGCTGAGTACTTCTTTACTGATGATACTACCCCCAAACTCTTTTCAGGGTTCTTGATCGACAACAGGTATGGTGATCGCGTTTCACGTGGAGACTCGACGACGACTAGTTAGCCGGATCCCGGCGGAGGGCCTGGACCCGTGTGGTTATGGGGATCGATGATTTTCTTTTTGCCACTAGGCATTTGATTGTAGTCTGTACTCAGACAATATCTTCCGCTGTTGTATTGTATTAAGGCAGTTGTATGCCGACTTGTATGAGATGTTGTATCCTTCTATCTGTAATGTTGTGATATCATGTTGGAAATCTGGGGCATATGGCGATGTCATATGTCGCGGTGGGACCGATATGTGCTTCTTCCCGGGATTTGGATGGAAACATCTAGATCTGGAACAGTACCACATATCGGGCCTTACACCGCGGGCCCTCTAGCTTGATACGCACCAGGTACCCCTCATCTGTAAGATTCGTGAGCTCAGCCCCTCGTCAGTAGCCCCCGAGTGCCTGGGGGACTCGAAGATCCACGCATGGACTCGAATCCTTGATCGTCTGTCTTCATGCGCGCAGCAGAGCTGTGAGTCGTCGGCGGTTAGCCACAAAAGATAGTTTGTTCGAGGGATGATAAGCTAGAGAGGCCCAAGGTAGTCGACTAGTCGAGGATTGGTGAATTTGTAGCAAAAACTTCAAAAGCCCAAAATCAATTTGCGTCCCTCGACATGAACTTGGAAAACAACCAGTGCCTAGCAAGTCCATGCCGCTGCAGGTCTTATAGGATCAGTGCCGCCGGTCTCAGAAAATAGCCTTGACGCATCCGTCATTGGCTCAAATTACTCATGCATTGCGCGTGGAAAACATCAGAAGTGAAGTCGCAACTGCGACAAGGCCCGGCCCGGACGACTGCGCAGCGGGGTCTTACCTACGCGCTAAGCTTGCACGACATCTGGGGTGCAGTGTTTTGCCGCCCAGGCATCATTTTTCTGAGGTGTGGAGCCTAATTTAGACGCGCATCCACTTGGAAAACAAACCAAGTAGACAAATACTAGTCACTCGCAGAGTATTGATGAGCTAATGGGAGGTGTCAATAAAAGCCGCACCCACGCGGATGGTCATCGAGTGGGCTGATCATGTAAGCACCCATACGACACTTCGAGGGCTTGGGTGGATTGCTCTTTTGTATGCTTGACCAAGTCCTGCCTTCTTGTGCGAGTAATTACTCGAGCACTTCATCCTTCTTAGGGTGAGGGAGCACCCAAACTCTATAGACATATTGGTCCTTGTAAGTGCAAGCGACTGCTCGAGTACGTCGCGGCCTGCAGGGTGAGGGAGCACCCGAACTCCATAAACATGCTTGCTCTTGGAGGGGAGTAACCATCCGCGTCCTCGAGGTTCAGTTTTTTGCTCTGTTTTTGTAAAGACAGGGCGCTCCCGATGGGAGTGAAATTTTGAAAATGCGGTCAAAAGTTTGGAGGAGAAAACTAGGGAATCTTTTCCATTGTTCTTCTTTTTGTAATGACTTGTCTTGAATCGATCTTGTCTAGACTGCTGCAATGTCAAGTTTTTGCAATGATGTTGTTGATGACGTGCTTGATGCCGGGGGTTTGCTTGTGAACCGTCACATCGTCTGTGTAGTCATAATGACGTCCTGTGGCGCTGCGGCCATTTGGGTTTCCGATGCGTGTATGGGAAACGCGCGAGGATTTGATGTCTCCTCTTAAATATTTGCAAAAATGCAAAGAGGCATTGACGAGGGGGTGACCCCATGACTCCTGCGTGTAAGGATACCTGGTTCATATGAAGACAGAAGGCCCACTGGAAGCCTCGACAGGCCCACGACTGGCCCACTCAAGGCACCGACGTAGGAGTCCGTGACCAACATGGAAGTCAAGACTTGGCGTCCAAGGCAAAGCTAGATTAGGCAATCGTCCCTATAACCTGAGTCGGACTCCTCGAGACCCAGCGTAGTATATAAAGGCTGGGAGGGGTGATGGCTCAGGGTATCCAATCTTCAATCAACACCTCCAGTCTTGAGCGAACTCGCCTCGACCGCCACTGTAATCACCTCCCGCATAATACAATCGAGCAGGAAGTATTGTCTCCTGTTAGCCGACGATTATCACCAACCTGCTCATCCTCTCTACGATCTAACCCAGGGTCCCTGTAACGCCCCGGTCACACCCACCGGTTCCCGGCGTACGCCTGGCGGGATCTAGACTGTCCCCACAGACCAACACTAGTCTTTCCTGCACACTTTGTCCTCACTCGTGCGCACCTGGGAGCTACTTCCCAGTCGGTCACCCATCCTCAAATTTCTCCAAGCCAAGCACGCTTAACTTTGGGGTTCTTTGAAGATGTGCTTCCAGAAAAGAAGGTGCACCTTGTTGATATGAGTAGTCTATCATTCCTATTAAGCCAGGATGTCACATACACCCCCACTCAAAGGAACTGATGTCCTCATCGGCCCACAGGAACGTTCCCTCTTGGCACACGTCTGTGCGTCCAGTGCCGACACATGTCCCACATGTTCGCGCACTGACCCACACACGCCCATATAACCGCAAGGGTCGGCTCTGATACCATTTGTAACGCCCCGGTCACACCCACCGGTTCCCGGCGTACGCCTGGCGGGATCTAGACTGTCCCCACAGACCAACACTAGTCTTTCCTGCGCACTTTGTCCTCACTCGTGCGCACCTGGGAGCTACTTCCCAGTCGGTCACCCATCCTCAAATTTCTCCAAGCCAAGCACGCTTAACTTTGGAGTTCTTTGAAGATGTGCTTCCAGAAAAGAAGGTGCACCTTGTTGATATGAGTAGTTTATCATTCCTATTAAGCCAGGATGTCACAGTCCCTGACCATGAGATTTGCCGAGGTCAATCCTCGTCAATTGGCGCCGACCGTGGGGACTATGAAGGTTGGAATCACGATCTCGGCGGTCCCGTCATCAGCAAGTCACAACTCAAGGACTCGAGCAAGATCCAGTCCACTCGAAGAACTCAAGTTCATCGCAGACCTCTCCATCGCACCACCAAGATCGCTCGGCCCACAACTAGGCCAAGTTCGATCTTTTGGCGACTACAAAAGTCGTGACCGGCGAAAAAGAACTCGACGATCCAGAAGGCAAGCGCAAGCCGCAACCATGAAGCCAGCTAGGATGCTGGAGCAAGTACAAGAAGTATGCATAGAAATCTCACTCGAGGAGCCGCAACGTGTCACAGCAGCTTTGCCCACCACTCGAACAACCAACGCCACCCGGGAACCCGCCACGGGACATGACGGCGACTCCGAAATCAGTCCGGCGAGTACTTTGACCCAGATCGAAGACCAGATGAGTTCGCGAAGATGATTCAGAACCACTCGATCAACGACGGAATATAGCTCGACCCAAGATTCCACTCCCGTTCGGAAGAACACTCGCAGTCGTTCCTCATCGCAGGAAGAAGAAGGCATGCCGGCTCCAACAAGCTCACATCCAAAGAACAGCTGGATGGACCCTGCCCAATCCACTGTTTCGAAGACGACTGGGGGCACCTTAGAGCTGTCCACACCCTGAAAAGTTGTCGTTTTCTCACCGAACTCTCCAATAGCCTCAAGGAAGAAAAGCAACGCGAAGCCAAACGGGCTCGAGGAACCGTGGAGCAGCCAGCACCCAATGCAGAAGAGCAATACCCTCCGTCTCATGGACGGGTCTGCATGATCCAAGAAGGACGCCCCAAAAAGCAAAACAGGACGCCCACACCCTGCAAACTCGAGCAGTCGGGAACCTAAAAATAGCAGAAACCTACCATCTGTACGGCGCAGAGACCAACATTACTTTCTCACAAAGCGATCACCCACCCGCAATTCCAAGGCCAGGGCACGCACCATTAGTACTCGAAGCTCAAATCGGCGGTTATGACATGGACAGAGCTTTCATGGACGGGGGCAGCAGTTTAAACATAATCTTCACCAGCACTTTGCGCAAGATGCTGATTCCACGATCAGTCTGGAAGAAGTAAGGTGTTACACTCTACGGCATAGTTCCAGGTGAAGCAGCCTCCTCCCTCGGAACAATCGAGCTCAATGTCGTCTTCGGCGGCAAGGGCAACTTCGCAAGAAAAGTCCTCAAGTTTGAAGTACTCGACTGGCAGTCCCTATACCATGCCATACTCGGACGGCCCGCATTCGCGCAATTTATGGCGGTCCCGCACTACGCGTACCTCGAGCTGAAGATTCCAGGACCCTCAGGGGTCATCACGGTCAACGGGAGTTTTATCAAATCAGACCAATGCGACCGAGACTTTCATGAAGTTTCTGACACATTTGGAGCTCAGCAGCAGCTCGAAGAGATAGCCATGGTGACAGACAAGAGCATTTTCCCATTGGCAAGCAGAAGCGAATCAAAACAATTCACTCGCGACTTCAGCATCGACAACGATACATTCACCCATCAGGTGCACCTGTGGCACCCCGGCTCAGAGGACCGGAACGCCCCGTGCACCAGCCCAGAGATCAAGTCTTCTGGAACACGGCACTGATTGATATAGAACTGAACAATTTTATATTACTGAGGATAGGGTACACGAGGTATTATTACAATGCTAGCGGAGACACAACTTACTCCTCAGGCTAGCCTCAGCTCTACACCAAGCAGCAGCATAACTCTAGCAGCGGATTAACGACGGCAGCGGAACAATAACAGCGATGATGAACTCCAATCCATAGGGACACTGGCTGGGACACCTCCAAGCTAGCAAACACCGGGAACGTCGTCCTACGCATCCAAAGCACGGCCTGCAAATCTGGCATAACACGCCAGGTCAGTACATTGAATGTACTTGCAAGCTCACAACAACCATGCAACAAGGCAAAACAATAACATGGCAACAGGTTAAAGTATATTAGTGAATTAAACAGGTGAGCAGCAATATCATGCAAGCAGATAATCATCAAGCATATTAACAACATTAATACTAATGCACACACAATGGACCACACATGATCGCCTCATGATCACGTGGCTTACCTCGGAGTCCTTACAGACTCAAGCACCGGGTCACTTCGTGACCAATCACTTCCACGGGTCGTCGCACGACCAAACGGGTCATCGCATGACCATTCAACGGGTTAGGTGTCCCTCGTTACCACCCAACCAATCCACTCATCGCACGACCATCCACTTACCACAAACTTACCACCGAACTCATGTTGATCATAAGGTGTGACCTAGTACGAACTGTGTCCCATGACCGAGGACGCGGCTATTCGAATAGATTGTGACTCTGTAGAGTTTGTGAACATTACCCACACTATGGAGTTCTTCCTCCATCCAGCTCCTTAGTACTTGTCCCACAGGATCCTTGGAACTCGTACCGCAGGAGTGGACTAGGACTTCTCCAACGAGACCGATACTACCGTGTGACCCTCTTACCGTATCACCGACATCCCGTCTTGGGTAGCCCCCATGGTTAGGTGTCCTTCGTTACCACTAGAACCACCTGTGTTTAGGTGTCCTTCGTTACCACCAGAACCACTCTGACCATCACTTGGTCCTTAAACTTTGTCCCCCGTCAAGGACCGCGCGCAAAACATACTCGGGCTGTCAAGACTATCGCCGTTTACCCGGCCAAAGGCAACTGCCGCGCATAGCCTCCCCTCTTTGGTGATACAAGTATGAGACGCCCACCGGTAGACCGAAGCAAGGCCTGCCCATACAAGAAAATGTGGTTGCACGGATAAGTACGGTTCGGTGGCACATGATCAACTTTTCACGAAGCATATCTCCAACAGCGAACAAAAGTATCAGGTGCAACATGAGTATCAGATCATAACAATGCATAGCATATTAACATGATAGTTTCAGATATGATCAAACACATTTTAGATGGTGAACTTATCCGTGTTACAATGATCAAGATTATTAACATGTCAACATTATGAATGCAGTTAAGCATGACTTAGGCATAACATGAGCAGGTGTAACATGAGCAACTTAACATGGTGTTGGTATGTGGTGGTTACGATGATGCAGAGCATAACATGGCAATGATATGGTCAAGGCATAGCATGAATGCAGCATGGCAACGCATAGCATAGCAATAGCATATTCAATGATAGCATGGCAATGATAATCATCCAACATAAAATAGCAACATGATCACGGTCACCGATATAAGCATATCATCGTAAAACAATTTTTAAAGCACGTCAAAGCTTTGCGAAGGTGCAAAGGGTATTGTGGCTTGTATTTCACCAGAGGAGTGTGAAATACTCCCGGATCTTCAACACAAGCAAAACCCTGCAAAACATTCTATAAAAAGGCACGGCGAAAAAGTCAAACATCATGTTTTGTTTGACCAGAAAATAACCACATAAAAACATGGCACAAAACTTATGCCAAACTGAAGAGGAGATCGATACGAAACCAACGCAAAAAGAATCAACGCGTTTGGACTTACGGTTGCGGAGATATGGAGGAAACAGAGTCGGGGGCTGAGTTTGGGTGGGAATACGCTTTCAGAACAGTGAAAGCGCACTTCGGATTTCTGAAAAGGAAAGTACTCTTTCTGTGCGGGAAGGCATACTTCCGGCTACAGCAGGATGGAATACGCCTTCCAAAGTGGAAAACGTATTTATGCCCGAGTGAAGGGAAAATACTCTTTCCCCAAAGGGAAAACGCACTTCACTGGTTGCGCCTTCACTTAATCCTGCTGGGGCCCGCTGTCAGCCACCCGTACCCCTCCGCGTCTCACTTCCACGTGGGGCCCACGCCTCTGTTTCTCTCCTCTACTCTCCTTCTTCTTCCCCTCGCGCTGAACCGGAAACAGGGGAGACGCCACGGGAGATCACGGCCAGAGCGGCGCCGGCCAGGGGGCACGGCGGCCAGCCCGCGGTGGGGAGCTGGGTGCAGGGCCCCAGGGCGCGGCCGCCTGCGGCTGCGGCACCACGCGACGCCCGTGGTGGGGCGCGGCGGGCGACGTCCACGGGCCCCCGCGTGCCCGGCGCTGCAGCAGGGGACTCCGGCGGGGCTGCGGTGTGGCGCGGCTAGGAGGAGGTGGCTAGGGGGTGCTCGGGCTCGTCCAGGAGGGGAAAAAGGCTCGGGCTGGACGAATTTAAGACGGGTCCGATGACGACCACGACGACAGTGGGCAAGCAGGGCGCGCTCCGGGACCAAATCGTTGGAGGGGAAAGGGCTAGGAGGAGTGGGGGAGGCCGCTGGTAGTGCTAGGAGGCCACGGGAGCAAGCCCTTATATAGGGGAAGATGGAATCCGAGCTCCGGGCCGCGACAATGGCGGGCGGCCACGGCGTGGGCTAGCTGACGAGCTCGAGTGGATTCCAGAGGAGGGCACGTGGAGCACGCGTCTGCGCAAAGCCGTGCGGCGCGGAGAGACACGAGCTAGACAATAGGGACGCACTGTGGCGCGAGGTGGACGTGAAGGGCACGCGCGGCCAGAGCACGCCATGTGCTTGCTCCCCACGCGCACTGGTGCAAGAGATAAGGATTAGCGTGGCCAAAGGTGTCTAGGGTGTAGTCCTTCGCATGCTTAGCACAGTGGTACAGCTGGATGGTCAAAAGAGTGAACAGTGTGATCTCTGGCTCACCACAAAGTTGGATACAACAATCTTGGAGCAGAAGCCTATCTCACATGGGGTAGCTTTGGATAGGACCAAGATGTCTTCTGGGCTAGGGGTACAAGGGACAAGGATTATGTGGAGTTTCGGGTCAAACAAAACAATGTACATGGTACTTGCTTTGTAAATGCACAATGAGGCCAAATGTGTTTGTACTGTGGCCTAGGCATGATATTTTTCATATCTCAATAATACACTAGGATGATTATGTACACCAAGTTTCATCTCATTTAGATCAGGCTAGCTAGCACTTCCTTCACAAATGTCCAATTGGACCAGAAATGCAATGTTGAAGCTAGCATCTCATAGGATTGGTGGATTTGGCTGAAAATTGGTGTAGCTTGGTTATTTGGCATGGTGCACATGTGTATAAAATTTCATGGACATTGGACACACATAGATAGCACTTCCTTCACAATGTGGCCCACTGACCAAAAACTTAAACATGATGGTGCACTCACATGGGTAATTGGATTTGGCTCAAATATGGTTTGGTGGAGTTATTTGGTGGTAGGATCATGCTCAAAAAGTTTCAAGGCAAATGGGATCCCCTATCATGCACTTGCTTCACAATGCCCCCTTGCTACATCCAAATTTGGGAGTTAGTTGTGGGAGTTTGGCTAAGCAAATGGTGGTGGAATTTGGTGGACATCAATGATATGATCATATGAGATTTCACAAAAAGTTTCACCAGCAATGGATCAAGAGATATGGCACTCCCTTCACAAAGCACCAATCTGCCCCCACAGACAAATGAATTTTTCTAGAGGAAAAATCCACTTGGGCAATGAAATGTTTTTGGAGAATTTGGCAGGATATGGTGTTAATGACATGTGGGAATTATTTGGGGATTTATGGAGCAACATAAATAGGGGTTGCTTCACAAACCTTAAATAATAGGAATATCCCTTTTATTGGAAAAAGGAATATATGGCTTGAATAAAATGATGGCTTGGATGAGGTGGAACAATGGAATGACATGCGAAAGGCTTGGATTCAAGGTCAACTTGAGCATGGAAAGAAATTATGCTCAAGTTTCAAGTCCAACGAGGTGCTCAAAATCAAATCCAATAGCAAATCCAGAAATAAATCCGGAAAGTTTTTGGAAAAAGAAAGTTCCAAAATCCAGGGTGTGACAAACCTACCCCCCTTAGAAAATCTCGTCCTCGAGATTTGGTTGCTCAAGGAACCATCGTAAACTTACCGTTCTTCAGGAACTTGCTGCTTCTCGAATTTCCTTTTTACCGCATACTGTTCCCATGGTAGCATCCAATATATCTCTGCTGAGGGGGTTTACTTCACATGATCTGTAGCTCTGACAGAAAGTTCTTCCTTGATTCATCACAACCTTTCCTTCTGATTTCCATCCTCATATGTTCTGACTTGTATGATAACGGGATGTCCTGTCATAGGCCGAATGCTGACGATACCCATGCTGTGTCTAGGGTAGCTCGGGCATTCTTCGTGGAACGGTCTTGAATCCTTTGCGTTGGCCTCTTTGACAAGAGCTTGTCCTTCATCGGTAGTTGATATCTTAGAATGTTTACTGTCGGGACCTTAACTGACAGCATGTGGGGTTGCCTCGCATTTCTTCTGGCTTGTCCGCTGTGCTCATTGCTTCGGTGCGGAGCACAATTCTGGACATTTACTTATGCTGAGGTTTGTCTGACAGGTGGCCCTGTCCGGGTGGCGATAGGTCCTGATATGCTTTCAATCCGGTTCTTGTATTTAAAATGCCGAGCTGAGCGGGTGACCTTTAATGAAGCAGACTGTGGTATCTGAGCGAGCTGAACTTGAGTAACTGCTCAGGCTAACTGGATCGGTACATGGTCCTTAGCCCATAGTGAATGAGCTTTCTTTGTGGTGGATATCCACGATGGTCCGCATGACTTCCACTGATCGCGACAAATTTGACTTGAGGTCCATGCGATTCATTCTGCTAACTCGTCGGGTTCGAGAGTTGCATACCTCTGACAACTTGCGAGGTGTCACGCTTGCTCGGACGGCAACAAGGTTTGGCATCTACCATGTGTGTTTGTCCTGGATCTTGCCTTTGCGGCGATCAACCTTCTTGTATTGGATTTTCTTTAGTCAAGGTTCTTTTCTTGTTGCATAACTGCTTATTGTTCTGCCACAATCTTTGAGATAGATAGGTTACCATCACCTTTCGTCTCTTGTTTCATCCTGATAACCTTGGTTGCAACGAACGTGGTCTCCAGACTATTCTGCTTCGGGGCCTTGTCTGTCGTGAGGAGCTGACCTTCATGAAGGGAGCAGGATTCACTGCTCCTTGCTTCCTTTCTTCAGGGTGTTTCTTCATGACTCTGTCAGTCTTTCTTCCAGGCTGAGATGTGTACCCGCCTCTTCTGCTGACTTGTTTCCCGAGGGTTGCGGTTCTTCACCGTCGTTCATGTGCCTAATTCTCCCTTGATTACGAGCATGGTGGTATCCGCACCGGGGTAGCTATCATACTTGATAAGAATACCCATAACCATATGCGGGTCCTGACGATGCTGAAGTCTTCATTGTCCTGCATGGCTGGATTTCTGACAATACTGTTGCAGGTATGATGACGCATCGAGGAAGACTGGTATCTTTTCCGCGAAGCTTGGGATAGCTTGCTGGGGAGGGTTGGGTACCGTACCCCGGAAGCTTGCTCCGGTGGCGTATCGAGGAACGCAGGGTGTCATACGCGGGAAGCTGCCTCGATAGCTTGCTGAAGAAGACTAGGTGTCTTGCCTTGGAAGCTTTCTTAATAACTTACTGACGAAGGTGGGTTGTCTTGTCCCGGAAGTTTTCCTCTTTATACTGTGGACGCGTTAAGGCTGTTTGCTGAGACCGGCGTCATTGATCTTGTAAGGCCTGCAGCGGCATGGACTTTGCTAGACACCGGTCGTTTCCAAGTTTGTATCGAGGGACACGGGCTTGATTGGGCTACTGAGGTATTTTCCATTAGCGCAATTCACGAAGGCTCGACCAGTCGACTACCTTGGGACCTTTCATCTTATCATCCCTCGAATAAACATTTTTATGGCTAAATAGTCAATGACTCGCAGCCGCGCTGCACATGTGAAGACAAGCGATGACGGATTCGAGTACCTGCGCGACTCTTCGAGTCCCCCAGGCACTGGGGGGCTACTGACGAGGGGGTGACCCCACGACTCCTGCGTGTAAGGATACCTGGTGCATATGAAGACAGAAGGCCTGCTGGAAACCTCGACATGCCCACGACTGGCCCACTCAAGGCACCGACGTAGGAGTCCGCGACCAACATGGAAGTCAAGACTTGGTGTCCAAGGCAAAGCTAGATTAGGCAATCGTCCCTGTAACCTGAGTCGGATTCCCCGAGACCCATCCTAGTATATAAAGGCTGGGAGGGGTGACTTCTTAGGGTATCGAATCTTCAATCGACACTTCCAGTCTTGAGCGAACTCGCCTCGACCTCCACTGTAATCACCTCCCGCATAATACAATCGAGCAGGAAGTATTGTCTCCTATTAGCCGACGAGTATCGCCAACCTGCTCATCCTCTCTACAATCTAACCCAGGGTCCCTGACCATGGTATTTGACGAGGTCAATCCTCGTCAGGCATATTGCCTTGGATTTTGTACCGTAGCGCATTCCAGCTTTGTGTTAATGACGGCGCCGATTGGATTTCCACGCGGCTTGCTGGCTTGCCCCTGGTCTGGGCTACAAATATATGTTACTTGTGTTTGTTTGGCACTATCTCTTCGTTCTCCCTTCCTCCTTCTTTCAGTTTCAACAAACCACTAGGGCGTAGGATTCCTGAGCTGGTGCTTCTTGCGGTATGGCTCACCGAAGTCGTGGCCGGCGGGGTCATGGTGGCCATACACCTCACTCTTTCTATTGTGGGCATGGAGGAACGGCTGCGTCACCCTCCTCTTCCTCTGAGAGGGAGGGCGTTTGGCTCTATGATTTTCTACTGAGTATTCTCAGTCCGACTGCTAGTCGAATATCCCTTTCGTCTTCTTTTGCTTCCATTGTTTCTGAGCTCAATCTGAGGGGGCTTTGGATCTGTCTTCAAGGGTGCCCTCACTCTCCTCTGTGGATAGAGCTTGAGGTCGATATCTCCTTGGTTTTCTTGGGGCCTGGCTGGGATTCGTTTTCTCGCCGGCTGAATTTGCGTGCCTGGGATAGCTTTTGTTGTCGGTTTGATGGGGAAGATACTCTCACGTTTCGCTATTTTGATGCTGGTGGCAATCGTCTGGATCCTTACTGTGAGGAATCAAGTAATGACATCTCTGCCGAGTCGAAGGGCAATTCCGCTTCTTCTCCTGTGGCTTCATCTTCTGCCAACTCCTCGACTGGTGGTGCTTGCTCATCTAGTTCTAAGGAGGAGTCAGACGTCAAGCCGTCGAGCAAGCGGTTGCGTCGATAGGCAAGGTCACCAGTCTTAGGAAGGCGGTGAGTGGATCCTTGCAGACTTGGTCTTACTTTGTCTGTGATGAAACTCGTCAAGATGTGGGCCAAACTGCCAATTATCTCAGCATGATCACACACGTATAAGTCATAATTCTTTGGGATGCTTGGTCTTGTAATCTCTGGTTAGCTGCTCGAGTGCCTTGACTTGTAATCTTTGGATAGTTGATCGAGTGCCATGACTTGTAATCTTTGGATAGCTGATCGAGTGCCTTGACTTGTAATCTTTGATATAAAGCGAGGAACCTTATAATTGAGCTCGTGTTTTTCTGATATAAAAATGGCCTTCGGGTGTTTTACTTTGTATTGAGATGGTCTTCGAATGCCTGGCCTTGTAATGAATCCACCTTCGAGTATTTTACCTTATGACAAACTGTATTCAGGCGCTTGTCCTTGATGCGAAACTTTACACTTATCAGGTGCGAGGCAGCGCTCCCGATGGGAGTAGCCCCCGAGGCTATGGTTGATTCGTAGAATCGGGCATAGGCTTGTAGTGTAGTTGAACTGGCACTCTTTAAAGTTTTTGTTGTTCTATTCTGAAAAAGTCATTGGGTGCGCGGCAGCGCTCCCAATGGGAGTAGCCCCCGAGTCTTTAGGCGATCACTTGTGATCGGGTGAAGACTTTAGAAATTATCCTGCCCGGTAGCTGTATTGGATCCTCCTTATGAGCCTGATTCTATGTCTTCTAACGGTGACTTTGGTAGTGCGGCCGTGGGATTCCTTGGGGAATGCACTTGTGTCCTCTCCATGTTTTAGGTGTAACTATGGGTGAATTTTTTTTTGGGGAGAGCTTGTGATTAGATCCCCGAGTCCTTAGGTTTATGTCGTCGCGTAAGCGAAAAAGCGTCTCTCGGGGGGGGGGGGGGTCAGCGCTCGACCCCCCGAGTGCTTAATTTAAGTCGTCGCGTAGGAGAAAAAGCGTCTCTCGGGGGGAGTCCGCGCTCGAGCCCCCGAGTGCTTAAGTTAAGTCGTCGCGAAAGCAAAAACGAGATCGCCTTCTTGGAAAGTTCTTGTTCGCAGGCGTCTGCTTTGATAAGTGTGTAGCTTGTCTTGATATCCTTCTGACCTTGCGAGAGTTGTGTCCCATGCCTCGTCTGCGAAGTCGTTGTCGTCTTCGATTGCGTCTTCTGCCTCTTCCTCTTCATACCCTGTGATTCTAGGATCTCCGAACTTGAGGTCGTGCGGCAGCACTGCCTCTGCTCCGTATACCAGGAAAAATGGTGTAAATTGGGTTGAAGCATTGGGAGTGGTGCCTAGGCTCCATAGAACTGTGAGGAGTTCTTCTATCCAATTGCATGTGGCCTGCTCGAGTGGTGCGAGGAGCCTTTTTTTTATTCCGCCGCATACTAGGTAGTTTTGTTTTTCTACTTGGCCGTTAGATTGCGGGTGCGCGACTGAGGCATATTTGATCTTGATGCCCAGCTCCTGGCAAAAGTTCTGGAATTCTGCTGCTGTGAAGTTTGTTCCTTTGTCCGTGATGATATTGTGTGGCATGCCAAATCGAAAAATGATTGACTTGATGAAGTTGAACGTTGTGAGAGCCATCGAGCTGGTGATTGGCATTGCTTCAATCCACTTCGTGAACTTTTCGACTGCTACTAGGAGGTGTGTTCTGCCCCCTTTTGCAGAGTTCTTGAGTGGGCCTACCATGTCGAGTTCCCATGTGGCGAAAGGCCATGATAGTGGTATATTTTTTAGCTCGGATGTTGTAGCGTGAGGCCTGCTGGCGAACTTTTGACAGGCGATGCAGCGTCGCACGATGTCTTCCGCGTTTCGCATTGCTCTTGGCCAGTAGAAACCCGCTCGAAAGGCCTTGGCCACGAGTGTGCGGCTGCTCGCTTGGTCCCCGCAGGTGCTTTCGTGGATCTCAAGTAGTAAGGCTTTACCGTCTTCCTCCTCGATGAAATTTTGGAATACTTGGGAGATTATGCGCTTGTAGAGTTGTCCGTTGATTATGGTGAACGCCTTCGATTTTCTGCTGATTCGTCGGCCTTCTGCGACGTCTTGTGGCAGGGTGCCTTGTATCAGGAATCTGAGGAAAGGTCTTGTCTAGACTAGGCTTTTGATTCGTGCGGGCTCGCCCTCCTCGATTGCTTTGTTGGCTTATTCGTCGGTGTCCCGATCTACTGCTGCTACTTTTGCAGGCTCAGTTGTGCTGCCGCCTTCTATGGCTTCCCCTTTATTGGTGCCTTCATTTTGATTGATATTTGGACGATGATCTCGAGGAAAGATCCTGGAGGGACTGGTCCCCGTGTTGACTCGATGTTGGCGAGCTCGTCTGCCTCTGTGTTGTTTGCTCTGGTGATGTAGTTGAGCTCGCATCCATCGAATTCACCTTCTAAGATGTTGTAGAGCTTTTGGTAGGCTGACATGTTGTCTGCGACTGCTTCACAGTCCTTCATTGTTTGCTGGACGATGAGGTTGGAGTCGCCATAGATTACGAGGTGAGTGGCACCGCAGGATTTTTTCCATGCGCATGTCGTGCAGTAGCACCTCGTACTCCGCTTTGTTGTTTGACGCCTTGCTGAAGTTGATCTGGAGTACATATTTGATCTTTTCTCATTTGGGTGAGATTAGCACAACGCCTGCTCTAGCCCCTTGGTGCCTTTTAGACCCATCGAAGAACATCTTCCATGAGTTAGAGAGGACTGGAGGACCGGGTGTTTGTACTTCCATCCACTCGACCAGAAAGTCTAGGAGTACTTGTGCTGTGATCGCCGTTGGGTGCTTGAATTGTAGGTCGCGAGGGCTGAGCTCGATGTTCCACTCGACGACTCGACCCGTTGCTTCTGGGTTTTGTACAATGTCGGCGAGTGGTGCACTGCTGGCCACCATAATGAGGTGCTTGTCGAAGTAGTGTGCTACTTTCCGCGATGTCATGACGATGGCATACACAAGCTTCTGGTAGTGTGGGTACCGCTGCTGAGATTTTGTTAGGACCTCGCTGAGGTAGTAGATTGTCCTCTGTATGCTTTGCACCTTTCAGTCCACTCAAATTTTCCTCCTTTTCTGAGTAGCTGGTAAAAACGCAAGGTTCTTTCTCCCAATCTGTTGATGAAGCGGCTCAGGGCTGCGGGTCGTCCGGTGAGCTGCTGGACGCCCTTGACGTCAACCAGTTCTTGCATCCTTGCGAGTGCTTGGAATTTTTCTGGGTTGGCTTCGACTCCTCGGGCGGAGAACATGTACCCGAGCAGTTTTCCAGCCGGGACGCCGAACACACATCTCTTTAGGTTGAGTTTGATCCTGTATTTTTTGAGAGCTGCGAAGGTTTCTCGGAGGTTGTCGAGTAATGTGTCTGTGCTGTATGTTTTGACGACGATGTCATCGACGTATACTTGGACGTTCCTGCCAATTTGTTCTCTTAGGCACGACTGCATCATCCATTGGTATGTGGCTCCGGCGTTCTTTAGCCCGAATGGCATCGTCCTATAGCAGAATTCTCCATAGGGTGTGATGAATGAGGTGTGCTCTTCGTCTTCTTCCTTCATCCTGATTTTGTTGTATCCTGACTAGGCATCGAGAAAGGACAGCAGGTCGCATCCTGCAGTTGAGTCAATGATCTGGTCGATCCTTGGGGGAGGGAAGTGGTCCTTTGGGCAGTGCTTATTGACGGGCCCGCAGTCGAAGCACATGCGTAGTACGTCGGTGTCCTTTTTGGGTACGAGAAATGGGTTTGCGACCCAGGTGGATTTCTTCGCCTCCCGGATGAATTGTGCGTCGAGTAGTCGGATGACTTCTTCTCCAATGGCTCTGCGTTTTGGCTCAGAAAATCTGCGCAGCGCCTGTATTACTGGTTTGGTGTTCGGGTATATTTGCAGCGCGTGCTCTCCGTACTCCCGGGGTATTCCGGGCATGTCGGTCGGACACCAGGAAAAAATTTCCACTCCTCGCAGAGGAAATCCATGATGGTCATTGCTTGGTCTTCTGGTAGGTGAGCGTAGATTCAAACCGTCTTGGCCGGGTTAGTCGGGTGCACCTGATGAGTTGTTGTGTCACTGTCAACGCTAAAATCACAAGTGAATTCTTTTTCTCTCGCTTTTGCTTGCTAGTGGAAAGACGCTCTTGTCTACCACCATGGTTACCTCTTCGAGCTGCTGATGTGCTCCAAACTTGTCGGAGACCTGATGGAAATCGCGGTCACATTGATCTGATTTGAAGAAGTTTCCGTTAACCGTGATGAATCCTGAGGGCCCGGGCATCTTAAGTTTGAGGCATGCGTAGTGCGGGACTGCCATGAATTGTGCGAACGCAGATCGTCCAAGTATGGCATGGTATTGGGACTCCCAGTCGAGTACTTCAAATTCGAGGATTTTCTTGCGAAGTTGCCCTTGCTTCCAAAAATGACGTCAAGCTCGATTGATCCCAGGGAGGAGGCTGCTTCCCCTGGTACTACACCGTAGATTGTGACGCCTGAGGTTTTCCAGACTGATCAAGGAATTGACATCTTGCACAGGGTGCTGGTGAAGATGATGTTTAGGCTACTGCCCCCGTCCATGAATACTCTATCCATGTCGTAGCTGCCAATCTGAGCTTCGAGAACCAATGGTGCGTGCCCTGGTCTCGGAATTGTAGGCGGGTGGTCGTCTTGCGAGAAGGTGATGTTGGTTTCTGAACCATATAGGTTGTAGGTTTCTTCTTGTCACAACCCTAGTTTTGGTATGTGATTTTATTACTAGAAATAATTGCATCATGTTTAAATTCTATGGTTTAAGAATTGGGGATTTGGAAAAGCCTTAAAAAGAATTTAAATAAAAGGCTAGATAAAAAAAAATTCCAAAAATCCTCCAAACATTTTTGAGAAGTCCTATAAATGAGTGTGATCATTTTAAAAATGATTTGGAGTCAAACCCATGCTCATGGATTTTTCAAATATTCAAACAGAGGCTTGGAAATTAAATTTAAATGCTATTTGAATTGAAATTCAAATGTTTTGAATTTCAAAAATCTTCAAATCTTGGGAGTGACTAGTAATATGTCACATATGTCCAAGATAAATATTTGGGTATTTTTAAAAATGCTTTGGTATTTTTTTTCAGAGCAAAACAGATAAAACAAAAAGCAATAAAAAAGAATAAAAAGGCCGAAGCCACCTACCTCTCTTACCTCCGTCCCACCTGGCCCAATGACAGCAGAAGGCGGCCTAGCCTGCCAGGGGCAGGGGCGTCTTCAACCTCTGCCTTCTGGCAGAGGCGTGGAGCGCATGCCCGCCGCGGCATGCCACGTCCTGCTTGCTCGAGGGGCTCCCCATCCTCTACATGTCGCCAAGAGAACCCCCTGGGCGCCCTCTCCATTTCCCCTCTCTCTCCCAGGCCCTCCCCCTTTGAAAATCGCCGTTCCATCGAGCCCCCCGCGCTGAACCAAGTTGTCTAGGAGATCTGCGACGTCGAGCAGCCCCTCTACGCTGAAGATCAAGAGCCCGGACGGCCCCAGGCTGACGCAATCGTCCCCGACACCTCACCGGAGCCACCAGCCTTCGCCGCCAAATTCGACGCCGGCGGAGCTCCTCCGACCCCGCCGTGCTCCTCTACGGCCTCAGGGTGAGGCTCCCCGTCTTTCCCCTCCATTACCGGCCCCTCCCGTGGCCCGGTTCGCCGTGGCCACTGAGCTCAGCTCTGGCCGCCGCCGAGATTGGCTACCACCGCGGCCCTGGACCCTCCAGTGGTCGCCCGTGTGCGATGCGAGACGCGCGCGAGTGCGAGGGCCCGTTTGGTGCCCTCCCGTGGCCTGCAGCCGACTCCGGCGAGGCGCCGCCGCCTCCCGTGGCCACCGGCGGCTAGCCGCCGGCCCGGACGGCTTAATTAGGGGTTAACCCCTCTGGTTAATTGGCATAAGCCACTGACAGGTGGGGCCCCAGCCCCTAATAATCCTTGTAAGTTAATTAAACCGGAGTTTAAACACTGTGCCACTGACAGTGTTGGCCCACATGTCAGCCCCCCCCCCTGCGTCAGCATGATACAAGCATGACGCAGTAATTCTTTTTTCCAACTTAAAAATAATCAGAAAAATCCAGAAAATGTTTAAATCTTGAAATTCAATAACTTTTAAACCATAACTCCAAATCAAAAGTGTAATATATGAAAAATCATCAGAAAAATGCAAGGATTCCAAATATCATATTTTCATAAATGAAAATCACATCTATGATGATGGACAAGTAGCATTAAGCTATTTGGGTTATTTGAAATAATTCAAAATAAATGTTTAAATCATTTCAAATTAAATCTTTGCGATGCCAACCTTATCACATGAACATCAGAGAGATATCATACACATGACAACATGTTTTACCATATCCAAACATTAGCAAATGCAACTTGGGCTAATTTGAACAACATTTGGAGTTTGAATTTGAATTTCTTATTCAAATCAACTTCAATTAACATGTGACAAATTGAACCTAGATCACATCAGTACCATGCCATGATTCATTTCTTGAATGTGCATTGCAATGTGATGTTTACATTGTTGTTGTCTCGGTGTTTGCTTCTTCTCGATAGATCCATCGCCGGACGTAGTTCCTGTTTTCTCCGAAGAGTGGCACCCCCGAGTCCCGACAATAAGGCAAGCAAACCCCCTTTGATCATATCTATAAAAACCCAGTTTCCGTCTTGTTCTCTTATGCATGATTCGGTGATTCACATGTTACCGTTCTATCGCTAGTTGAACCCATCCTTTGCATGACCTATCATTGCTGCCACAGTATTAAGCAAACCTCAACCTAGCAGATACAAGTTTTGTTGTGTTCATCATGTGGCCCTTCATCCATGATATGCTATGCCATGCTAGAGTTGTTTGCAATGAAGATGATCCATCTGGGTGATGTATCGGGATGGTAGTGAACACATGCAACAAGGTGGTAACGTGTTGATGAAGTCACCCTAATATAAGTGAACAATGAGAGGTTGTGTAGGAGTACACAGTGGGTTGTCTCATTTACACTGCCCTAGGCCCCGAGTTCTTGTGTTGTGATCCAAGACACAGATTACTACCACATGTTGGGCTCATTGACCCCTCTCAACCTATTAACTCACCTCGACTATGGTCCAGGATTCGCATGGGTTAATTTTCTTCTATTTGATTTCATAACGTAGCACGGTTTTAGGCAAGCACAGCACCATCCGTCGAGGTGGGCTTGTCGGACCGTCCATACATCGTCTGGGTCCTGAACGGAAACCCCGGCCGGATTCCCGATTGGGTTACATACTCAGATAGGCGATCCCCTGGACTAGAGTTGGAGCCGTGAGGTAAGTGTCGTGCTACTATCCTCGCCGACACCGCTTGAAGGTGACGAGTTCTAGGCGGTAAGTGGTAGTTACGTATGTGAAGAAGTACACCCCTGCAGGGTTAATGAACTATTCGAATAGTCGTGTCCGTGGTTATGGACTACTTGGAGATCTTTACTTGATTATTAGACAACTCCAATGGATACTCTAAAAATGTCAAGATAAGTGTGAGTGCTCTGGGTTGCTTCCTCGTGGGGAAGTCGAGGAAGGATCCATGGTGGTGTATTGATGTGGTGATCAAGATTTTATGGACTCGTGTGTGCCTCTCATCTCAACTCTATGTAGTCGTAGTACAGGATAGCCAAGTCAAGGCTTTCTTCATTACAACCCCACTTGCCTTTACCTTGATACCTGAGCATGAGTAGTATAGTTCTGACATAAGTCTTGCTGAGTACGACTTTGTACTCACGTTTGCTTATTCTATGTTTTAGAGATGAGACCACTGACCCTGATGGTGGCCTCCCCCTCAAGCTCGACGTCGATGAAGTAATGTAGTCCCAGACAGCAGCCTGGTCCCTCTGGAGGGTCGTTGTGTTTTGTTAAAGGCTTCTTAAGCCATTTGTTAACCTTGTCTTTACTAAGACATAATTTGCTTCTGTTGTTGTATGATGTAATGTTGGGTCACAGTTATGTGATCTCTGCTTGTAACACTGCTATATCTTCTCTGTATAGCAGATGCAATAAAACTATGATTTTGTAGAGTTCATGTTGTGTTACCTGCTGTTTACACTAGACATGTATGTTGCGTGTATGATTATAACGTGCATGTCTTAGTGTGGGATTCGATAGCTTAGTTGAGTTCTTGCCGGCAGTCTTTTATACACCAAGTGGCCCTTAGATGTGCGCAACTTGGGGCATCGTGATGCGATTGCTCGTGACTCTGTCGCGTGGCACACTTTGTTGTATGATTGAGCCCGCCCGAGACCCCGACTAAGAGATCGGGCTGGAGTCTGTTTATGTAAGTGTTATAATTCAATCGATAATATGGTTGAGGCGACTTGTCTATGAGTATGGGATTTCACCACCCATAATCATTTAGACTTGTGAGCGGGCGATGAGGACCCATCTCAGTTGATCATCCGGCCTGGATGGGATGCCCCTCACGTTCGATGCTTTCCGAGAGTGTTCTGTGCTTGGCCTTGTCTGCTTAGACAAGTGGGTACGACTCTCGGCTCTTCATATGATTGAGTTGTAGCAGGAATTACATACGCAAACCCCGGGTCCCGACAGACTTGGTATCAGAGCAGGACTGCCTGTAGGATTACTAAACCTTGGCCGAAGTCGAGTCTAGCATTCTATAGTTATATAGTTACTTTGGTATAAGGGAACAACGTAAGGCTTCATTTTCTCCTTACCCTCATCGATCTGAGTTCTGAGTCACCCTCATCTTTTCTACGGGAAGATAGGACTAGGCTCTTCTATGTCTATACTAGAACATCTCGTTGTTTGCTTCTCATTAGCTGTAGGAATGTTTTGGTTGTCTAGAGTCACCATTCCATCAAGCCTTTTGAGAAGGTTCTGATCATTCTTGCAGATTGATTCATTTTTCCACCCCGATACAGTCGTTATACTGTCCGATTTTTCCCGTGTTTCCAGTGATTCCAATGCTTTTGCATTACAATCTTGTCCGCTCTTAAATTATGTCATCTTTGCTTTGATTCCATCATAAATCCAACTCTGATTGTTGATTTTTATCACACAGAATGTCAGGTGGAACTAGATGTGTTGAATCTGGTCATGGTAATCAAAGTGGTGATGATGATCCTCCTTCACCGCCTTCTTCAGCGGAAATCATGATGGAGGCTGAGCGAAATCGACGTGATCAAACACGCCTTTTGGAGCTCATTGAGAAGAATAATTCTCTTCAGCGAGATGCGGTAATATCCATCCAGGATTTTATCCTTTTGAACCCACCGGTATTCCGATATTCATCTGAGCCCCTTCATGCCGATGGTTGGCTCCGTTCCATCGAGCGTAAGCTTGAGACGGCGCATGTTTCTCCAGATGATCGTGTGATGTTTGTGGCATACTTTCTAGAAGGTGCTGCTGGTGAATGGTTGGAAAGTTTTGTTGCAATGCAGCCTGATGGTCACATATGATTGAGTTGTAGCAGGAATTACATACGCAAACCCCGGGTCCCGACACTTCTGTCAATACGTATTCGGCTGCTCGAGCTTGCTGGGTGTCTGCCTCCTGCTTTGCCTTTTGTAATGCCCGATATGCGGTACTGTTCCAGATCTAGATGTTTCCATCCAGATCCGGGGACGAAGCACATATCGGTCCCACCGCGACATATGACGAAGTCATATGCCCCGGATTTCCAACATGATATCCCAACATTACAGATACAGGATACATCTCATACAATCGGCATACAACTGCCTTAAATACAATACATCAGCGGAAGGTACATGTCTGGGTACAGACTAAAATCAAATGCCTAGTGACAAAGAGAAAAACATCGATCCCATAACCACACGGGTCCAGGCCCTCCGCCGGGATCCGTCTAACTAATCGTGGTCGAGTCTCCAACTGTAGTGGTCAACTGACCCAACAAGGACTTCATCACTCGTCATTCTAGGACAACTAGTAGTTTACGGTAAGGATGGGGTAAGTGGTGAGGTTGCTGTCGCACTACCATTTATGAAGTGGCTAACGAACTAGAGAGTAAGATAAGAAGCCAAGCATTCAATGAGGAATTGCCTCCAACAAGTCTTTCTATCAACTACTTACGCAATCATAACACCTATCCTATCCTTGTCCTCCTATTCGCATCCCGACGAAGAAGAAGCAGTCAAGGAACACACACACGTTGATCAAGTTATATTAAGATTATCTCAGTTGTTGTTGTCTATGAACAAGGAGTAGGTCTCAAGTCGTACATAACCGTGGACACGGCTTCTCGAAAAGATTTAACCCTGCAGGAGTGTACCAACTGCCCATTACAAGGCTCCGCACGCACTCCCATCTCTCTCAGTTTCTACCCATCACAGGAAGCCATTTTATGATTTAGTCCCGAGAGATCCGGAACGACAGGTCCCTCTAACTAACAATGCACAAATCCGGGTGGCCCCCGGTGAGTCGACATCCAACTCAAAATCCAGCCGCGCTGTCGAATCAGCCACTACCGTCTGGACGAGGTCGGGTTAGTTGCCCAAACATATGTGGACAACCCCCTAGCTCCCTGGGGCGGACCAACAAGAGAAACCATGTCTCCGCTGGCCCAAGTTGTTTGAAATCTTCCGGCCGCGGACCGGTCACACACACGGTTTTCAAATGGTAAATCAGCTTGGGCCACCACTTGAAATGTTTGAAGCTTGGTAGGTAAGAAGAGGGGACCCCATAAAATCCCACACGCGGCTAGGAACGCTCAGTCTTAAAACCAATACCCGGAACTCGGATCCTAGGTGACTCGAATGGAACAAAGCGTCGGGGCGGGATAGCCTAGACCTTCCATCCTTCGTCGAATACAGTCAACATTTATAATAATCATATCATCCATAGAAATATAATAATGTGATATCCCAAACCAAGAGTAATAGGAGGTAAGATCGTAGCATCCTAAGCATGCATACTAAGAAGGGGCTGAGCAACGAGCAATAGTAACATAGCAGTACAAGGTTTGCTGGGAGGGGACATGGCTGTATCGGTTTAAAAGAGGTTGTAAACATGTGGTAGGATCAAACATCGAACCTAACCTATACTAGCATGCAAACCGCTGGTTGAAATAGAATGGATCATAAGTAATGTATAGTCCTTGCCTGTTGATAAGTCGGGTGCCGAAGGTGTAGTTGATCGAAAGCTCGCATCGTCTCTGAAGGTACCCGCGGGAGCACACAAGAGGGTAAACACTGGAAAGCAATCAACGAGCAAGCATCTATTACTACGAAGCAAACACGAGAAAGCAATAACAAGAAGGAAACACGAGACATCGCACCTACCGTCGAGATCGGTTACTAACAAATTAAGTGGAGTACTCGTCACACACGACGATACAACCATGTAGAAGGGTTCAAGTTGTTAGCTACAGGTGATCAACAAAGGTTGTTAACATGGCAAAGCACAGAAGCATGTCATAGCACACAAACATGTCAAGAGGTGAAGCATAAAGGAAACTATCTATGCTAGTCAATTTAAGTGAGGCACAACCTAAACATGGCATAACACTAAGTGCCCCACGACAATTTAAGTAATTGGTACTGTTTTGTCCTAAACCATATTTTAGGTTGGTTAACAACAGCAAAAAATAGCATAAACACAAAGTACACGAAAAACTAATCAAGTTACATATAAAGAACACCCCAAAAGGAGTTACGATTAAAAAGATACAAGCCAAACAAGTTACGGGCACAATCTGCCAACATCGGGAAGCACACTTTAGAGCATTGCATAAACAACATAATGAATGCAAACATGCTCACAAATGATATACAATTAAAGTAGACATGAAAGGTATGGCATAGCAAAAAGAATCATGCAAAAAGGCATCATAGATCAAAAGATATTAAGCATGCAACATGGCATCGGAACGTTACAGACTTAGAGAAAAACATAGGTGGCTGTAAAAACAGCGGGATAGCAACTTTGGAGCTCAATAACTATATGATCAGCAAGCATATCATGAAAATGCAATACATATAATGTAAGTAGACATGATACTTAACAATATGCAATTGGAATCACTCAATTCCGATAAACGGTTGCGACGCAACCGTCGCCCGAAGTTTCAATCAAGCAACAGTTTTAAAACAGTTTAACAGCAGCAGTTGCAATTAACGACCAGTGGACCTGTTTGACCAGCAATTACACAATCAAGATGACCTCAGATGCAAATGCTCACAAAATATGGATTGGAGTACACACAATTCTGAGCAATATTCATTTTGGGGGCACGTTCATCGGAGCTACGGATTGAACGCTATTATCGTCGCGAAATCGAACACAGCAGTACAATTCACAGACTTAGGAGAAAATAAGGAAAAAAAGGAACAGAAAAAAAAGGAGGACGGACTGGGCCTCACCTTGGGCCGAGGCCCACAAGGCCGTGGTGGGCACGCAGGCCAACCGGTGGTGCTAGGCCGCAGCGGCGAGCTGGGCCAGGGGAGGGGAGGCCGGCCATGGCGGCTGGAGCTCGATCGGGATCCTCCTTGATCTGGTTCGGCTGGGGCGGCGGCTGGGCGAGCTCCGGCGGAGTCCTCGCCGGTGAAGGGCGGCGCGGCCTCAAAACGGCCTGCGGAGGCGCGCAGGAGGCGGATCGGGGTCGCGGCTGCCCGGTCCGGTCGCCGGCTTGACCTCGGGGCGGAGGGAGGCGAGCGGCGGTGGGGGCTCGGGGCGAGGTCGCCCATGGCTGCGGCGGAGGCCTTCTCCTGGAGTCGGCGGCGACCTGCCAAGGGGAAGGAGGGGTGGTCAGGGGCCGAGAGGGAAGGGGGGAGGAGAGGGAAGGGGAGGAGGTGCGGCGCGGAGGCTGCCAGCGAGGCGCTCCACGATGGCGGCGACGAGCTCGGCCAGATAGGTCCGGGCGGGCCTGGCGGCTGCACTGCGGGGCCCGGGCACCCTGGCTGGTGCGGGAGGATGCTGGGGGGCCACGTGGCTGCCCTGGAGCCCTCGGAGCTCAAATCCGACGGCTTCGGAGGTGGCTGGGATTAGGGTTTTCAGATCTGGGGAGTTTTGTGTGAAAATTGGAGCAGATCTGGGGGTTGTGGCTGCAATTTTTTGGCTAGGGAAACCCTAGAAAGGGGGTGGGACAGTGGTGGTCTTTATATAGCCCAGGTGGATGGCAGTTTGCAAAAACATCCCCGGTTTTTCTCTCGCGCGCGGTGCTCACGTTTCTGACTGTTGGGGGTCCGCAGGACCTCCGATTCGGGTAAAATTTCGAACTGCGCGATCAGCGCGTCGAGCTGGCGGCGTTCACCTCACGCTGGAACCATTCCGAGAACACTTTCCGGCGCACTATAAAAATAACCCGTTTAATTATTAAGCGGGGGTTTTCGTTCCGTTGGCTACGGCTGGTCTCGTGCGGTTTTCGCGACGGTGATCGGGTGAAACCCGGTGTCGCAAAGGTCTAGTGTCAGGGTGGCAAGGGTCGGTCTCCTTCTGGTACGAGATAAGAGGGGAGAAAATAATCTCCGATTGATAAATCGGGGATGCAATCACCGCAAACAAATTGTCAGAACCCCAACTAGGGTAAGTGCTAGGGTTGTTTGATCCCTTTGCATCATGAAAAATTCAAAAAGAAATTCAAAAATGGGGAAGCAGAAAGCCCTGAGAATTTATTTGAAATGGCCAGATAAAAATCTTTTTCCAAAAATCTTTTGAATGTTTGGAAAATTCCTATAAATGATGCTGATCATTTTAAAAGTGGTTTGGGTATTTTCCCATACTCATGGAATTTTCTAATATTCAAATAGTGCTCTAGAAATTAAAGTTTACCCCTATTTGAATTGAAATTCAAATTAATTGAATTTCAAAAATGTCCAAATTCTTTATGTGACTTGCTACTGGTCACCTAGGATTTATAAAATTGTTTGGGCATTTTTATAAAATGTTTTGATAATTGTTTTATCAAAACAGAACAAATGTCAGAAGAAATAAAAGAAAAACAGAGAGAAGGAGCTTACCTGGCGCCCACAGGCGTCGGCCCAACTCCACTGGCCTGGCCCAGCCCAGCTCGGGGCGCTTGTCGTCTACCTCCCCGCCGAGCCAAGCAGCTCGGTGGAGGCAGAGCGCGGGCACGGCGCCACCTCGCCGCCCTGGAGCCATCTAGGCCTTCCCCTTCCCCCTGAACCGCCGCGGAGACGCCCTGGTCACCTCCAATCTTCTTCCCCCTCTCTCTGTCTCTATCCCTCCCTCTTCCGCTCGGAATCAACGCCGCCCGAGGACCGCCGTGGCTCGCGGCCGAGGAGAACCCGTGGCCATCGAGCTCTACGAGACTAGACACCTTGTCCAGGAGCATCGCCGTGTTCTTCTTCATCGAGCTGCACGTTCAATTGAGCCCAGCAACCCCCCGAGGTGACGCCATCTTCGCCGATTCCACCGACGGCCGTGAGCTCCTCGCCGTTAAATTCACCGTCTCCGGCCTCCCTCCGGCTTCCCCGAGCGCGCCATCGTCTTCAATGTGAGTAGCTCGCTGGATTCCCCCTTCTCCCGCTCCCTCCCGTGGCCTCGTGCCCGACTTCTTCGTTTCCAGTCGTCGGCCTTCTCCATTGTCGTAGCAGCCGAGCTCCAGAGCCTCCCCTTGACGCTCCAGTGGCACGAACGGGTGCGCCAGCTCACGGGCTACACGCCCATCCCCTCCAAGCCCCCTCCCATGCCAAACTCGCTACTCCGGCGAGAACTCCGGCGACTCGCCGGCTAACCCGAGCCCTAAACCTCTCTCCTCTCTCTCTGACCAGTGGGCCCTAGGCCATTAACCTTAATCACCCAGCTAATCTTAACCCTAACCCTATGACAAGTGGGCCCAAACCCCCCCTAACCCCTCTGTTTTAATTAACAGAGAGGGGATTAACCCTGTGAGGCTTACAAGGTGGACCCACAGGTCAGGGCCTCCTTGACGTCATGATGACGTCACCCTGACGAAATAAATCGAATTCCAGAAAAATAGAAATGATTTAAAATATTCCAGAAAATTCCAGAAAATTGTTTAAACTTTGGAAAATCATAACTAATTCATTTTAACTCCAAATATAACAAATAATATGTCTAAAATTATCAGAAAAATCCAAGGATTATGAATATGGGCTCTGTTTTCATGTTTGACCATTTTAAAATGGGTGAACAGTGCAAAACATCTTTATGGCTTTAATTCAAATTCAAATTTGAAGTACATTTGCAAATGACTTTGCATTTGACTTCTTTTAAATGGAATTGTACCCACATTGTGACCAAGAACATCACCATTTCAATATTGATCATGTGTTTGATGCATTGCAAATAAATTTATACCATTCTTTGTTTGTTTGCTCGATAGACGTGCAACCGGAACCGGAGGCCACCTCCTTCGTTGAAGACCCCGATATCGAACCTCGTCAGCAAGGCAAGCAAACCCCATTGATCATGTCTATAAAATCCTACTTCCCTCTCAGTCTCGCTTATGCATGTTTAGGAGATCATCGAGACACGTTCTTTCGCATAGTTGAACCCATTCCGATGCATGACCTATCATTTTGCCACCGTATTAAGCAAACCACAATCCTAGCAGATTTAGGAGTTGATTGAGGAGCATGTGTCCCCTACAACTGTTACTGCTTTTGCTGCTTAGTGATACAATGAGGATGTTTTGATTGTGAGTCGGGATGGAATGAACACAGTGTTGCTGATGTAAACGTGTTGGTGAATCCACCCTAAACAAAGGTGAACGATGAGAGGCTGTGTAGGAGTACACAGTGGGTTGTCTCGTTGAACACTGCCCTAGGACCCGAGTTCCTGTTTTGTGATCCAAGACAAAGAGTATGACCACATGTAGGGTTTATGGGAGCCCCGTTTGGCCTCTTTACGTACCGATCCAGTCCAGGAGTCACACTAGATTCGGGCTTTCCATTTGATTTATGTATAGATATGTGGTGGACCTGTGAGGCAGTGAAACCATCTGTCAAAGGTGGCGTCTCGGTCCCTTACATTATCTGAGTCTGTTTCGTGGAACCGGCCGGACTCTCGAGCGGTGAAAAACTCAGGTAGTCGACTCCTGGATTAGAGAAGGTGATGTGAGGGTAGTGCCTTGGTTTCATCCACGTCCGACATCCGCTTGAAGGGTGACAAGAACGAGGCGATAAGTGATGACACGCGTGTGAAGATGTACACCCCTGCAGGGTTAATGAACTATTCGAATAGCCGTGTCCGCGGTTATGGACTACTTGGAAACCTCTACTTGATCATAGACAACTTGAATGGATACTTATAAAACTCGCAAGATAAGCGTGAGTGCTATGGTGTGCTCCTCGTGGAGAAGTCGAGGAAGTAACCATAGTGGTGTATTGGTTGGAGATGTAGTGGACTCGTGTACGCTTCTTACCTCAAAGTCTGGTACTCGTAGTACAGGATTAGCCAAGTCAAAGCTGGCACTTCTGCATGTTGAACCCCACCTCCTTTACCTTGATACTTGACCATGAGTAGTATAGTTCTGATGTAAGTCTTGCTGAGTACGACTTTGTACTCACGTTTTCTTATTCTATGTTTTAGATAAGAACCGGACCCCGATGGAGTCACCTTCGTGAAGCTCGATGTTGACCTTGGTAGTATAGTCCCAGACAGCAGTCTGGTCCCTCGTGGAAGGGCATGTTTGTTTACAAGGCTTCTCTAAGCCATTAGTTAAACTTGTCTGTACTCAGACCTAATTTTCTTCCGTTGTATGATGTAATGTTGATCACAGACATGTGATCTTTGTATGCTCTATGTGTATATCAATAAAGAATACTTTGTAGAGTTATGTGATGATACCTGCTGTTCATACTAGGCATGTGTGCTGCGTGTATGTTTATAACATGCATGTCTTAGTATGGGTTTTCGAGACCTTAGTTGTGATCTGGCTGGCGGTCTTTTATACACCAAGTGGCCCTTAGATGTGCGCAGCTTGGGGCATCGCGATGCGATTGCTCGTGACTCTGTCACATGCACACTTAGTTGTATGATCGAGCCCGCCCTAGACCCCGACTAAGTGATCGGGCTGGAGTAAGTCTATGTAAGAGTTAGGATCCAATCGATAACATGGTTGATGCGACTTGTCTATGAGTATGGGATTCACCAACCATAAGCATTTAGACTTGTGAGCGGACGATGAGGACCCATCTCAGATGATCATCCGGCCTGAATGGGATGCCCCTCACGTTCGATGCTTACCGAGAACGTTCTGTGCTTGGCCTTGTCTGCTTAGACAAGTGGGTACGGTTCTCGGCTCTCCATGTGATTGTATCGTGACTGGAATTACATACGCTAACCCCGGGTCCCGACAGACTTGGTATCAGAGCAGGACTGTCTGTAGGACTAGTCAACCCTTGGTCGAAGTCGGGTCTAGCATTCTATAGTTATATAGTTACTCTGGGTATAAGGGAACAACGTAAGGCTTCTTTTTCTCCTTATCCTCATCGATCTGAGTTCTGGGTCACCCTTATCTTTTCTACGGGATGATAGGACTAGGCTCATCTATGTCTTACTAGAACATCTCGCTGAGTGCTTCCTTGTAGCCGTAGGACAGTTGTGGTCGTCCAGACTCATCGTTCTGTTGAGTTCCTTGAAGAAGTTCTGTCCAATTTCTTCGAGGTTGCTTCATTTTCCATCCCGGTGTAGCCGTTATGCTGCCGGATTTATCCCGTGCTTCTGTGGATCATTGCCTTTGCATTATACTCTTTTCCGTCTTCATCATGTCCTTCTTGTCTTTGATTCCATCATACAACCTGTTTTGATTGTTGATTTTTATCACACAGGATGTCATGTGGAACTCGTAGTGCTGTTCGTCGGAATCGAGACCGTGTTCGGAATCGAAATGATGATGTACCTCTACCATCGCCTTCTGCGGCGGAAATCATGATGGAAGCTGAGAAGAATCAACGCGATCAAACACGTCTTCTGGAGCTCATCGACCAGAATACCTCACGTCATTGCAATGTGGTTGTGAGCATCCCGGACTTCATCCTCCTCAAGCCACCGGTATTCCGATGTTCTTCTGAGCCCCTTGAAGCTGATGATTGGCTCCGTTCCATCGAGCGTAAGCTTGATACTGCACATGTTGCTCCCGATGATCGAGTTATATTCGCGGCATACTTTCTGGAAGGTGCTGCTGCTGAATGGTGGGAGAACTATGCTGCTATGCAGCCAGATGGTCACCTGGTGACTTGGTAGGAGTTCTGTGTTGCCTTTCGAGGGTACCACCTTCTTGATGAGTTGATGGAGCGGAAGAAAGAAGAGTTCTGCAACCTGACTCAAGGAGAGATGTCCATCCATGAGTATGTGAGAGAGTTCAACCGTCTTGCTCGGTATGCCCAAGATGAGATCACCACCGATGCCAGAAAGCAGGCAAGGTTCCGTAAAGGACTTAGCCCCATCCTTCGTCATGACCTCAACCTCATCGAATTTGCCACCTTTGAGGATTTAGTCAACAGATCCTTCAGAGCTGAGCATGGCAATGAAATGTTCGAAGAGTCTCGCAAGCATGCTCTTGAGCTTGCTTCTTCTTCCAGTTCAGCCCCTCAGAAACGCCGAATTTGGATTCCAACCAAATCCATACCACAAAACATTCTGCAGAGACCAACATCCAATATATGCCATCCACCCCAACACATTATTCCACCCCGGAATGATGGTGTGCAGCTAAGCAATCCCACTCCCAGCAATTCAGACAGGGTATGTTTTAAGTGTGGTCTTCCAGGCCATTACTATCGTCAATGCCCTCAGGTCTTGATGGCGCCACGTCATTCTCGACCCAAGCCTCCAAAGAAAGCAACCACCAAAACCATCCCAGAAAAGCTTCCAGTCCCAAGTAGTGGATATGTGAACCAAATTTCAGTTGAGGAAACCACTGCTGCTTCTGATGTCATTCTTGGCACACTCCCAGTCAATCGTGTTCCCGCCTCCATTCTTTTCGATCCAGGAGCTTCTCATTCATTCATGTCGGAGAGTTATGCACTTCGTCATGAGTTCCCCTTTGAAGAAATGTTTTCTCCAATGATCATTCAAACTCCTGGTTCAAAGTGGCAAACTAATAGAGTAAGCCATGGCAATCAAATTGCAATTGAGGGTTTAGTATTCCTTGCTTCTCTTATAGCCCTAAAGTCTTCGGACATTGATGTCATCCTAGGAATGGATTGGTTATCAAGGCAGAATGCTTTCCTTGATTGTAAAGCCAAATCAGTCAAACTCACCCATCCTTCGGGCCAGATCATTGACTACACATCACCCAGCTCTAGAATCCAGATGCATACTTTGAATGTGCTTCCACTTCCTGACCTTGAAGATATTCCGGTGGTTCGTGACTTCCCGGATGTCTTTCCTGAAGAGCTGCCGGGAATGCCACCCGACAGGTGTGTAGAGTTCATAGTTGATCTTATACCAGGCCCATCTAGAATGGCCCCACATGAGTTAGCTGAGCTAAAAACCCAACTTGATGCTTCGTTGGCAAAAGGCTTCATCCGCCCTAGCTCATTGCCATGGGGTTGCCCCGTCCTGTTCGTAACGAAGAAAGATGGAACAGAAAGGATGTGCGTAGACTATCGCCCGCTAAATTTAGCGACGATAAAGAACAAGTACCCACTTCCCAGGATCAATGATCTTTATGATCAACTTGCAGGATCCTCTGTCTTCTCCAAGATGGATTTGAGATTAGGCTATCATCAAATCAAAATCCGAAATGAGGACATTCCAAAACGGCTTTCACTACTCGTTATGGTCTTTACGAGTACACTGTCATGTCCTTCGGTTTAACCAATGCCCCCGCCACTTTCTCGCGCTTAATGAATTCGATCTTCATGGAGTACTTAGATAAATTTGTTGTGGTTTATCTTGATGACATTCTCATCTACTCGAAGAACGAAGAAGAGCACGCAGAACACCTTAGGCTGGTATTGATGAAACTTAGAGAGCACCGCCTTTATGCCAAGTTCTCCAAGTGCGAATTTTGGCTACCAGAAGTGACCTACTTAGGCCACGTGATTTCTGCGAAAGGTGTTGCAATCAATCCCGAGAGAGTTCAGGCCGTCCTTGACTGGACTCCACCTGAATCGGTTAAGCAAGTTAGGAGTTTTCTTGGCCTAGCCAGCTATTGCCGCCGCTTCGTCGAGAACTTTTCTAAAGTTGCAAAGCCTCTTACTGAACTCCTCAAGAAAGATAAGAAATTCCAATGGACTCCCAAGTGCGAGGAAAGCTTTCAAGAGCTAAAAAGAAGATTGACTTCTGCCCCCGTACTTGCACCTCCAGACACCAAAAGGGATTTCGAGATCTTTTGTGATGCTTCACGGCAAGGGTTAGGATGCATACTTATGCAAGATCGACATGTGGTAGCTTATGCTTCACGCCAGTTGCGGCCACATGAAGAGAACTATCCTACCCATGATCTTGAACTCGCTGCCGTAGTTCATGCCCTGAAGACTTGGCGACATTACCTCCTTGGTAATCGTTGTGAAATATATTCCGATCACCAAAGCCTCAAATACATTTTCACCCAGCCAGATCTTAATCTCAGGCAAAGACGCTGTATAGAGTTGATAAAAGATTATGACTTAGGAATTTCTTACACCCCAGGCAAATCCAATGTCATGGCTGATGCACTAAGTCGTAAGTCGTATTGTAACAACCTCATGTTACAACAGTATCAACCACTTCTTCATGAGGAATTTTGCAAGCTCAATCTTAAGATAGTTCCTCATGGATCTCTTTTCAACTTGGTGGCGAAACCAACCCTTGAGGATCAAATCGTAACCGCCCAGAAACAAGATAGTAGTATTCAAGAGATCAAGCAGAACATTGTTAGCGGAGTTGCTAAATGTTTTTCTGCAAATGATCAAGGAACGATATTCTTTGAAAATCATTTAGTAGTTCCTAAAAATGAAGACCTAAAGCAGCTGATCCTTAGGGAAGCTCATGACACTCCCCTCTCAATTCATCCCGGTAGCACAAAAATGTACCGAGATCTACGCCAGAGATTTTGGTGGACCCGGATGAAGAGAGACATTGCACAATTTGTTGCTGAATGTGATGTTTGTCGTCGCATTAAGGCAGAACACTAAAGACCTGCTGGTACTCTTCAACCATTGTCTATTCCTGAGTGGAAATGGGACAAGGTCGGTATGGACTTCATCACCGGCTTTCCAAAAACCCAGAAAGGAAATGATGCCATCTTCGTGGTCATTGATAGACTTTCCAAAGTTGCTCACTTTCTTCCTGTTCGCGAGTCTATAACTGCTAGTCAGTTGGCGGACTTGTATGTCTCTAGAATCGTGTCTCTTCACGGTGTTCCTTTGGTGATCAATTCTGATCGTGGTAGCCTTTTCACCTCTAGATTTTGGGAAAGTTTTCAGAATGCTATGGGAACTCATCTATCCTTTAGTACAGATTTCCATCCTCAGTCTAGCGGTCAAGTTGAAAGGGTTAATCAAATCTTGGAAGACATGCTCAGAGCTTGTGTTATCTCATTCGGAAAGAATTGGGAGAGATCTCTTCCCTTCGCCGAATTTGCTTATAACAATAGCTATCAATCTAGTCTGAACATGGCTCCTTTTGAACTCCTCTATGGACGACGATGTCGAACACCCCTAAACTGGTCAGAAACCGGTGAAAGACAACTCTTTGGACCGGATATGATCAAGGAAGCAGAAGAACAAGTTCGCATTGTTCGTGATCGTTTGAAAGCCGCTCAGTCTCGTCAAAAGAGCTACTATGATCGTCATCATAGAGAGGAGAGCTACAATATTGATGAGAAGGCTTACCTTCGGGTTACTCCTCTTAAGGGAACCCAAAGATTCGGTATCAAAGGCAAGTTGGCCCCACGTTACATCGGACCTTTCCGCATTCTCGCTAAACGTGGAGAAGTTGCCTACGAACTTGAACTACCCCCTCACCTTTCCCGAGTACATGATGTATTCCATGTGTCACAACTCCGGCGTTGCTTCAAGGACCCCATCCGCGAAGTCGACCATGAAACGCTTGATCTCCAAGATGACCTTTCTTATCGAGAGTACCCTGTTCGTATTCTTGATTCAGCAGAGCGTGTCACTCGTCGTCCGAAGATCAAGTTCTTCAAAGTGCAATGGTCACATCACTCTAAGAAAGAAGCAACGTGGGAAAGAGAAGACCGCCTCCGTGCCGAGTACCCCACCTTCCTCCCGACGACTTCTGAATCTCAGGACGAGATTCTTTTGAGTGGGGGCGAGTTGTCAGAACCCCAACTAGGGTAAGTGCTAGGGTTGTTTGATCCCTTTGCATCATGAAAAATTCAAAAAGAAATTCAAAAATGGGGAAGCAGAAAGCCTTGAGAATTTATTTAAAATGGCCAGATAAAAATCTTTTTCCAAAAATCTTTTGAATTTTTGGAAAATTCCTATAAATGATGCTGATCATTTTAAAAGTGGTTTGGGTATTTTTCCCATACTCATGGAATTTTCTAATATTCAAATAGTGCTCTGGAAATTAAAGTTTACCCCTATTTGAATTGAAATTCAAATTAATTGAATTTCAAAAATGTCCAAATTCTTTATGTGACTTGCTACTGGTCACCTAGGATTTATAAAATTGTTTGGGCATTTTTATAAAATGTTTTGATAATTGTTTTATCAAAACAGAACAAATGTCAGAAGAAATAAAAGAAAAACAGAGAGAAGGAGCTTACCTGGCGCCCACAGGCGTCGGCCCAACTCCACTGGCCTGGCCCAGCCCAGCTCGGGGCGCTTGTCGTCTACCTCCCCGCCGAGCCAAGCAGCTCGGTGGAGGCAGAGCGCGGGCACGGCGCCACCTCGCCGCCCTGGAGCCATCTAGGCCTTCCCCTTCCCCCTGAACCGCCGCGGAGACGCCCTGGTCACCTCCAATCTTCTTCCCCCTCTCTCTGTCTCTATCCCTCCCTCTTCCGCTCGGAATCAACGCCGCCCGAGGACCGTCGTGGCTCGAGGCCGAGGAGAACCCGTGGCCATCGAGCTCTACGGGACCAGACACCTTGTCCAGGAGCATCGCCGTGTTCTTCTTCATCGAGCTGCACGTTCAATTGAGCCCAGCAACCCCCCGAGGTGACGCCATCTTCGCCGATTCCACCGACGGCCGTGAGCTCCTCGCCGTTAAATTCACCGTCTCCGGCCTCCCTCCGGCTTCCCCGAGCGCGCCATCGTCTTCAATGTGAGTAGCTCGCTGGATTCCCCCTTCTCCCGCTCCCTCCCGTGGCCTCGTGCCCGACTTCTTCGTTTCCAGTCGTCGGCCTTCTCCATTGTCGTAGCAGCCGAGCTCCAGAGCCTCCCCTTGACGCTCCAGTGGCACGAACGGGTGCGCCAGCTCACGGGCTACACGCCCATCCCCTCCAAGCCCCCTCCCATGCCAAACTCGCTACTCCGGCGAGAACTCCGGCGACTCGCCGGCTAACCCGAGCCCTAAACCTCTCTCCTCTCTCTCTGACCAGTGGGCCCTAGGCCATTAACCTTAATCACCCAGCTAATCTTAACCCTAACCCTATGACAAGTGGGCCCAAACCCCCCCTAACCCCTCTGTTTTAATTAACAGAGAGGGGATTAACCCTGTGAGGCTTACAAGGTGGACCCACAGGTCAGGGCCTCCTTGACGTCATGATGACGTCACCCTGACGAAATAAATCGAATTCCAGAAAAATAGAAATGATTTAAAATATTCCAGAAAATTCCAGAAAATTGTTTAAACTTTGGAAAATCATAACTAATTCATTTTAACTCCAAATATAACAAATAATATGTCTAAAATTATCAGAAAAATCCAAGGATTATGAATATGGGCTCTGTTTTCATGTTTGACCATTTTAAAATGGGTGAACAGTGCAAAACATCTTTATGGCTTTAATTCAAATTCAAATTTGAAGCACATTTGCAAATGACTTTGAATTTGACTTCTTTTATATGGAATTGTACCCACATTGTGACCAAGAACATCACCATTTCAATATTGATCATGTGTTTGATGCATTGCAAATAAATTTATACCATTCTTTGTTTGTTTGCTCGATAGACGTGCAACCGGAACCGGAGGCCACCTCCTTCGTTGAAGATCCCGATATCGAACCTCGTCAGCAAGGCAAGCAAACCCCATTGATCATGTCTATAAAATCCTACTTCCCTCTCAGTCTTGCTTATGCATGTTTAGGAGATCATCGAGACACGTTCTTTCGCATAGTTGAACCCATTCCGATGCATGACCTATCATTTTGCCACCGTATTAAGCAAACCACAATCCTAGCAGATTTAGGAGTTGATTGAGGAGCATGTGTCCCCTACAACTGTTACTGCTTTTGCTGCTTAGTGATACAATGAGGATGTTTTGATTGTGAGTCGGGATGGAATGAACACAGTGTTGCTGATGTAAACGTGTTGGTGAATCCACCCTAAACAAAGGTGAACGATGAGAGGCTGTGTAGGAGTACACAGTGGGTTGTCTCGTTGAACACTGCCCTAGGACCCGAGTTCCTGTTTTGTGATCCAAGACAAAGAGTATGACCACATGTAGGGTTTATGGGAGCCCCGTTTGGCCTCTTTACGTACCGATCCAGTCCAGGAGTCACACTAGATTCGGGCTTTCCATTTGATTTATGTATAGATATGTGGTGGACCTGTGAGGCAGTGAAACCATCTGTCAAAGGTGGTGTCTCGGTCCCTTACATTATCTGAGTCCGTTTCGTGGAACCGGCCGGACTCTCGAGCGGTGAAAAACTCAGGTAGTCGACTCCTGGATTAGAGAAGGTGATGTGAGGGTAGTGCCTTGGTTTCATCCACGTCCGACATCCGCTTCAAGGGTGACAAGAACGAGGCGATAAGTGATGACATGCGTGTGAAGATGTACACCCCTGCAGGGTTAATGAACTATTCGAATAGCCGTGTCCGCGGTTATGGACTACTTGGAAACCTCTACTTGATCATAGACAACTTGAATGGATACTTATAAAACTCGCAAGATAAGCGTGAGTGCTATGGTGTGCTCCTCGTGGGGAAGTCGAGGAAGTAACCATAGTGGTGTATTGGTTGGAGATGTAGTGGACTCGTGTACGCTTCTTACATCAAAGTCTGTTACTCGTAGTACAGGATTAGCCAAGTCAAAGCTGGCACTTCTGCATGTTGAACCCCACCTCCTTTACCTTGATACTTGAGCATGAGTAGTATAGTTCTGATGTAAGTCTTGTTGAGTACGACTTTGTACTCACGTTTGCTTATTCTATGTTTTAGATAAGAACCGGACCCCGATGGAGTCACCTTCGTGAAGCTCGATGTTGACCTTGGTAGTATAGTCCCAGACAGCAGTCTGGTCCCTCGTGGAAGGGCATGTTTGTTTACAAGGCTTCTCTAAGCCATTTGTTAAACTTGTCTGTACTCAGACCTAATTTTCTTCCGTTTTATGATGTAATGTTGATCACAGACATGTGATCTTTGTATGCTCTATGTGTATATCAATAAAGAATACTTTGTAGAGTTATGTGATGATACCTGCTGTTCATACTAGGCACGTGTGCTGCATGTATGTTTATAACATGCATGTCTTAGTATGTGTTTTCGAGACCTTAGTTGTGATCTGGCTGGCGGTCTTTTATACACCAAGTGGCCCTTAGATGTGCGCAGCTTGGGGCATCGCGATGCGATTGCTCGTGACTCTGTCACATGCACACTTAGTTGTATGATCGAGCCCGCCCTAGACCCCGACTAAGTGATCGGGCTGGAGTAAGTCTATGTAAGAGTTAGGATCCAATCGATAACATGGTTGATGCGACTTGTCTATGAGTATGGGATTCACCAACCATAAGCATTTAGACTTGTGAGCGGACGATGAGGACCCATCTCAGATGATCATCCGGCCTGAATGGGATGCCCCTCACGTTCGATGCTTACCGAGAACGTTCTGTGCTTGGCCTTGTCTGCTTAGACAAGTGGGTACGGTTCTCGGCTCTCCATGTGATTGTATCGTGACTGGAATTACATACGCTAACCCCGGGTCCCGACACAAATCAGACAATCAAACAATTCACTCTGAAAACAAAATTTTTAATTTTTGTGAAATCTGGGTTGCTACACCTTTGATGGTCGTCCTTCTTGGATCATGCAGACTTGTTCGTGGGACGGCGGGTATTATTCTTCTGAAATGTGCGTTGGCGGTTGTGCTATCTCTCGGCCCCGTTTGGCTTTGCGTTGCTTCTCTTTCTTGATCCTTTCAGAGATTTCAGTGAACAAGCGACAACTCCTCAAGGTGTGGCTTGATCTGATGCGTCCCCAATCGTCTTCGAAACAATGGATTGTGCATGGCCCGTCCAGCTGCTCTTGGGTTGTGGGTTTGCTGGATCTAGAGTGCCTTCTTCTTCTTGCGATGCGGAACGACTGCGAGTGCTCTTCTGAAGGAGAGTGGAATATCGGATCAAGCTCGACTCCGTCGTTGATCGAGTAATTGCAGATCATCTTGGCGAATTTGTCCGGTCTTCGGTCGGGGTCATAGTACTCGATGGATTGAGTTTCGGAGCCTTCTTTAGCTGCTCGGGTGGCGGTGGGTGTTTGGGAAGATTTTGATGTTGCTGCGCCGGGTAGTGATTCCTCGAGTGAGACTTCGATTTGGACTTCTTGCTCTGGCTCCGCGATTGTCCCGGTGGCTGCGTCTTGTGTTTGCCCTCTGCGTCGTAGAGCTTTTCTTTGTTGGGCACGACTTTGATAGTCGTCGGAAGATTGATCTTGGCGCAGTCCTTGGCCAAGTGATCTTGGAGACACGGCGGAGAGGCTTGCGATGAACCTAAGTTCTTCGAGTGGATTGGATCTTGCTCGAGTCCTCGAGTTGCGATTTTCTGATGACGGGACCGCCGAGACCGTGATTCCAAACTGTGTCGTCCCCACGGTCGGCACCAATTGAGGAGGATTGAACTCGGAAAATCCCATGGTTAGGAACCCGAGGTTAGATCGTAGAAGAGAGGTGCAGGTTGGCGATACTCGTCGGCTAACGGGAGAAAGCACTTCCTCTCGATTGTATTATGATGGAGGCGATTACAGTGGAGGTCAAGGCGAGATCGCTCAGGACCGATGTTGTTTGCTAAAATATTCGATGCCCTAGACGCCCCCTCTCCCAGCCTTTATAAACTAGGCTGGGTCGCAAGGAGTCCGTCTAGGTTTACAGAGAGGTTTTCCTAATCTAACTTCAGTCTTGGACGCCAAGTCGTGGTTTCCATGATCGTCGAGGACTCCTTATGGCGGTTGCCTCGAGTGGGCCACGTGTGGGCCAGTCAAGGCTTTCAGCGGGCCCTCTAGCTTGATACACACCAGGTACCCTCATCTGTAAGAGTCGTGGGGTCACCCCCTCGTAAAAGGCCTTCTTGCTAATACTTCCGGGTATGTGAATTATCCCCTCGACAAAAACGCTCGCGGACGTATCGAGTCATTCGTAATCGACCCGCAAGGAACAAACGGCAGTAACACGATAAGTCGAATACCCTCACCCCCCAAGAGCAGTTGGATGCGTCTGCATGATCCACTGTTTTGAAAACAAGGAAGGACGTCTCAGAGCAAGCCATACCCTCGGAGACTGCCGACTCTTCAGTGAACTCTCCAAAGAACGTAGGAAAGACATACAGAGAAAAGCAAAACGGACCCGAGGAGCCGCCCTAGCACCAACAGTCAACAAAGAGGAAACTTACCCACCAGCTCACGGACGGGTATACATGATCCAATAAGGGCGCCCAACCAAAAAGAAAGAAGAAACAAGCACCCTCCAAACTTTCATGGCCACAGCGGTAAAAGAACCTTAATACCTATGCGACTCAGAGGTCAGCATCACCTTCTCGCAAAGGGACCACCCGCCAGCAATCCCAAGACCAGGACACATCCCACTAGTCCTTGAAGCACAGATAGGAGGTTATGACGTGTCACGAGTATTCATGGACGGAGGCAGCAGCATGAACATCATTTTCTCCAACACACTGCGCAAGATGCAAATCCCACCCTCAGTGCTAAAACATTCGGTCACCACCTTTTACGGCGTCGAGCCAGACAAAGCAGCCTCGTTTCTAGGAAATATAAACCTCGGCGTAATCTTTGGGAACAGAAACAACTTCAGAAGAGAAATCCTTGAATTTGAAGTGGTAGACTGGCAATCCCAATATCACGCCATACTTGGTCGACCAGCCTTCGCCCAATTTATGGTCGTACCGCATTATGCATACCTGAAGCTCAAGATGATGAGACCCGCAGGAGTCATCACAATCAATGGATGCTTCATCAGATCAAACAACTGCGATCGCGATTTCCACCAAGTCTCTAATACTTTTGGAGCATGGCAAGAACTCAAAGAAATAGCCATGGTGGTAGGCAGAAGCGTCTTTCTACTCGCCAGCCGAAGCAAAATCAAGGAGATCACTCGAGACTTCACCGTTGATAGCAACATGATAACACATCCAGTGCACCCAACAGACTCAGACAAGACAGTGTGGATCTACTCACACCTACCCGAAGAACAGGCGACTGCCCTCATCAAATTTCTTCGCAAGGAGTGGATCATCTTCTCCTGGTGCCCAGCCGATATGCCTGGAGTCCCACGGGAATTCGCAGAACACGCACTACCGATCTACCCAAACACAAAGCCAGTGAAGCAGGCACTGCGTTGATTCTCCGAACCAAAACGCAAGGCCATCGGGGAAGAAGTCAACAGGCTCCTTGATGCAAAATTCATCATAGAAACGAAGAGGGCCACATGGGTCACAAACCTCGTACTGGTGCCCAAGAAAGACACAGACGTGCTATGCATGTGTGTCGACTACGGACCCGTAAACAAACACTGCCCGAAGGATCACTTTCCTCTACCAAGGATCGACCAGATAATCCACTCCACCGCGGGATGGGATCTCATCTCCTTCCTCGACGCATACTCAGGATACAACCAGATAAGGATGAAGGAAGAAGATGAAGAACACACATCGTTCATCACCCCTTATGGCATATTCTGCTACATGACAATGCCTTTCGGGCTGAAGAACGTTGTAGCAACGTACCAACAGATGATGCAAGCATGCCTAAAGGACCAAATAGGGAGGAACACCCAGGTTTACGTATACAACTTTGTGGTTAAAACCTACAGGGCAGACACACTACTCGAAGACCTTCGAGAAACTTTTGGAGCACTCAACCACTACAGGATCAAGCTTAACTCTAAAACGTGTGTTTTCGGAGTACCAGCCGGCAAGCTATTAGAATACATGGTGTCCACACGAGGAGTCGAAGCCAACCCGGAAAAATTTCAAGCACTCGCCAAGATGCAAGAACCAGTCAACATAAAAGGCGTACAACAGCTCACAGGACGACTCGCCGCCCTTAGTCGCTTCATCAGCAGGCTAGGAGAAAGGACCCTGCCATTTTATCAGTTACTCAGGAAAGGTGGGAAGTTTGAGTGGACAGAAGAAGCATGAAATGCATTCGCCGACCTCAAGAAAATCCTATCAACACCCCCCATTCTAGGAGTGCCCATGGAACGGGATCTGCTATACCACTACATTGCCGCTAGAAGCAGCGTCGTAAGCACCATACTTGTCATTGAGTGCACCGACGAAGGCAAAGTACAAGGCATCTAGAGACCAATCTACTACCTCAGCGAAGTACTCACGCGCTCCCAGCAAAGATACCCGCACTATCAAAAGCTTGTCTACGCCATCTTCATGACTTCTCGCAAGGTATCACATTATTTTGATGAGCACCCAATAATAGTGGTCAGCAATGCACCACTCTAGGACCTCCTCAACAACCCAGGCGCTAGGGGATGCGTCACTCAATGGAACATAGAGATCAGCCCTCGTGACCTAAGATTCAAGCACCCGACAGCTATCAAAGCCCAAGTCCTCCCCGATTTCATGGTCGAGTGGATGGAAGTCCAAACACCTGGCCCCCCGGACGTCTCCAACTCTTGGAAGATGTTCTTTGACGGATCAAAAATACAGCAGGGAGCAGGAGCCGGTGTTGTGCTAATCTCCCCCAAGGGAGAAAACCTAAAATATATATTACAGATCAACTTCGAGAAGGCATCCAACAATGAAGCAGAATACGAAGCCCTCCTTCACGGAATGCGCATGGAAAAATCCTGCGGTGCCACTCGCCTACTCATCTACGGCGACTCTAACCTTGTCGTCCAGCAAACAATGAAAGATTGTGAAGCAGTCGCAGACAACATGTATGCATACCAGAAGCTCTACAACACCCTAGAAGGCGATTTCGATGGATGCAAGATCAACTACGTCACAAGAGCAACTAACACGGAAGAAGACGAGCTCGCAAACATTGGATCCACGCACGAACCTATACCACCACTAGTCTTCCTCAAGAGTATCCAGCACCGCTCCATCAAAGCAGCGAGGACTCTCGAGCCAACCGCGACCAATGAAACAACCCCTACAAGCACAAAAGCAGATGAAGCCACCGGGCCTGAGAACGTAGACGCAACAGATCCAGCCATCGAGGGAGAAGCCAGCGACATAGTCGAAGAACAAGAACCTCCACCACCCGAAGGACCAGCGTGTACAAGACCCTTCTTAAACTACTTGGTACACAACATACTACAACAGGACGTCACAGAAGCACATCGCATCACTCGACACTCCAAATCCTTTACCATGATCAACAGGGAGCTCTACAAGCGCAGCATCTACCAGGTGCTCCAAAGATGCATCGAAGAAGAAGATGGAAAGGCACTACTACTCAAAATTCATGAAGGAATTTGCAGCCACCACGCGAGTAGCCATTCCCCTGGTAGCCAAAGCTTTTCGGGCAGGTTTTTATTGGCCAACCGCCATGATTAACGCAGAGGACATCGTGCGACGTTGCGTCGCTTGCCAGAAATTCGCCAGCAGGCCTCACGCACCAGCATCAGTACTCAAGACAATACAGTTGGTCTGGCCTTCCGCAACCTGGGGACTCGACATGGTAGGACCTCTCAATAAATCCTTGACGGGCGGTCGCACCCACCTACTCGTGGCAGTCGACAAGTTCACAAAGTGGATTGAAGCAGTACCCATAACCAGCTCGACTTCTCTCACACCCATGAACTTTATCAAATCCATCATCTACCGCTTTGGAGTCCCACACAACATCATAACCGACAACGGCACAAACTTCACAGCGGATGAATTCTAGAACTTCTACAAAGAACTAGGCATCAAAATCAACTACGCATCAGTCGCACACCCGCAATCTAACGACGAGGTCGAGAACGCCAACGGTCTAGTCTGCGGTGGTATCAAGAAACGGCTACTCGCACCACTCGAGCAAGCCGCGGGAAACTGAGTCGAAGAGCTATCGGCTTTCCTATGGAGCCTACAAACAACACCCAATGCCTCAACCCAATACACTCCTTTCTTCATGGAGTATGGAGCGGAGGCAGTACTCCCACATGACCTAAGGTTCGGTGTCCCGCGCATCACCGGATACGAAGAAGAGGAGGCGGAAGAAGCACTCGAGGACGACAAAGACGTAGCGGATGAAGAACGAGACATGGCCCTGTCACAATCAGAAGGGTACCAAGAGAAGCTATGCAATACCAAAGCAGTCGACTCTGCACCAGGGTTTCCAGCGTAGGAGACCTTATGCTGCGATTAAAGCAGGAAAAGGTGCACAAACTTGCACCACAATGGGATGGCCCTACATAATCTCCGAAGTGATCGGAGGAGGAGCCTATAGGCTGGAGAACCCAAAGATCGACGAAGACGTGGGAAATCCTTGGAATGTGGTAAATCTACGCCTCTTCTATCCATAGGCCGTCGCGACTACCCCTTTCTTTTTTCTTAAATCAGAGCATCGCTCTAGGGTGCTTAAGCCACCCATGTAAGAGCACAACAATAAAATATGCACTAACGTATCACCCAAGTCATGGCAATCGGGGGCTCAAGCGCGGCTTCACCCTCTCCCCCGAGGCGTTTTTTCGCTTACGCGACAACCTATATACTGGAACTCGGGGGGCTCGAGCGCGGCTTTCACCCTCTCCCCCGAGGCATTTTTTCGCTTACACGACAACGTATATACTAGCACTCGGGGGGCTCGAGCGCGGCTTCACCCTCTCCCCCGAGGCATTTTTTCGTTTATGGGACAACCTATATACTGGCACTCGGGGGGGCTCAAGCGCAGCTCACCCTCTCCCTCGAGGCGTTTTTTCGCTTACGCAACAACCTATATACTGGCACTCGGGGGCTCGAGCGCGGCTTCACCCTCTCCCCCGAGGCATTTTTCACTTATGCGACAACCTATATACTAGCATCCTGGGGCTCGAGCAAGGCTTCATCCTCCCCCCCCCCCCGAAGCCCCTACTCGCACATGCGACAATAACACTCGAAAACTCGAGTGCAATCTCACTCCTTCCTCGAGCCCACAACACTCGATGGCAAGTCAGAAACACCGAAGGACGCTTTCAAGGGCGGCACGCCCGAACACCAAACAAACATACTCAGGCAAGCAGTAATAGAGCCTTCGTCCAATCATAAGCGATTGGACCAAACCTCGGGGGCTACTCCGATTGGGAGCGCGTTCACACACCCGATATATCAACGAATCAGCACTCGACAATTCGAAGCCCACACTAACACGCCACGATTAATGAAGGCCCAAGGGAAAACAATGCAAAGACCCGCAAGTAGTCTAAGCATATCTACCAGCGAATATTCATGATGAAGGATTCATCTTACTTACAAGGATCCAAAGCCACGATTCCGAGCACAACAACAAAGGATAAGTGAAACAACTCGAATACCTACAAGCCTTCGCCCAATCGCCAGCGACTCGCCGAAGCCTCGAGGGCTACTCCCATCGGGAGCGCGGTCGCGCACCCGATAAATTAGCGAACATTGGAGAAGGAGACTACGACAAAAGAAACAAGTTTAGAAAGTTCTGCTCAAGCATATATTAATTTGCACAAAGGCTTACAACATGACATACAAAGGAGTTTCTTTACACCAAAAGGATTACAAGGCCAGCACCTCAAGGAACTATGGATTCTACATGTGTGCTCATGCTGAGATAATTGTCACTACCCTACATTTTGTCGAGCATCATCATAGACAAAGGAAAAATTACAACCCTAAGTCTACATGGTGAAGCTCGACTTATCACGAGCTTGTTGGCCTTGTCCTATCGGCGAGCCCGCTTGATCGGAGGCTTGACATCAGCGTCCTTCTCAAAAATCGAGTAGCTATCACTACCACCACCAGTTGATAACTTAGAGGAGTGAGAACTAGCCGGCAACAAGCCAGCAGAAGAAACAGAAGCGTCACCCATGCCTCTGGACTCGTCGTCACTAAACTCTCCCAGCAAAGCTCCAACCGATTTCCATCAGCATTAAAGTCCCTAATAGAGAGGGTCTCTTGTCCGTCAAATCTGCACCAGAGGCTGTCAGCCTTTTGCAGATTAAACTGGCGGGCGACCACCCTCCAACCTGAAGTTTCCACCTGAAGCATCACCCAGAGCGGGAACTAGGGATAGTCCCGAAGGCGTAGCCGGAGACCATCCAGGCCAAGCTCAGAAACAGCAACAGAAAATGAAGAAGGAGGAAGAATCCGTCCACTGACACGGCTACGGATATGAAGAACTAAATCTTGGATGCAAATGTCCTCATCCGCAACTGATACAGATGAATTTCCGCGACCTTGGTGGCAGTGTGTTTTACAGGGAGCATGTGCACCACGGCCTCGTCGACCACGGACGGCGGCTCCACTTGAAACACGCACACCTCGGCCCCGGCGGCCACAGCCAACGGCGCCATGCACAACACCTGCAGCAAAAGCACCGAGGACACGATGTTTTGGAGCCATGAGAACGAACAGGAACAACAGGAGAACGAGAGAAAGATGGCCTGTCAAGCACGAAGCAAGGTCCCGTATTTATACACCCCTTCAAAGGTAAATGGGTCCATTCGATCCTTTGAAATACGAAACGACGCTATTAAAAGACAAGGCAGGCAACCTTACGAATTCCAAGACAAGGGAGGTTATTCACATCCACCACCATTGAAACCCCGCAATAAATGGCATAGAATTGGAAACCCAATAGGCGGAATAAAAATGGCAATCAAATCTCCGCGGATACCAAAGCATCATCATAACTGACAATGGATGCGACGGGTCACAACAGACCGCCGTCGTCTTACATACGTCATCAAGGAGGAGCATCAGGCCCTCTCACATCCCTGCAGTATAGATGAGACGGTTCGATGCCCCCACAGGCGCTCTGACAAGGAAGAGATGCTTTCTTTTATTCTTTCCAAAAAAGTTCTCTTTATAATTTTTATTTGATTTCATCAAATAAACTCCCATCGGGAGCGCTATTTCACAGCTAAACGGAGCAAAGGCAGCACGGAGCACATTACAAGGGTGCGAGTGACTATTCCCCTCAAACATATTAAGAGCAACACATCTACAAGTCTTGAGTGCTTACTCGCCTCTACCACAAAGTCTTCGAGTGACTACTCGCAAGAAGATAGAAGACATAACAAACAAGCAACGGACCCCCTGAGCACTCGGACACTCTACGGGAGCTCATACTATAAGTTCACTCGACTGTTTTCTGAGTGGGTGCATTCTATACTAATTACCCGCTTGAGCACTCAGGCGCTCCTCGGGTGTTTATACTATTAGTCCACTCGACCGTTTTTCGAGTGGGTGCACTATACTCTGGCAACGCGCCCCTACTGAATGACCTGGGCTGCGATACACTGCACCCCAGATGCCACGCAAGCTTGCGTGTAGGTAAGACCCCACTGATCCGTCGGCCGGGTCAGGACTTTCCACGGCGCGACTTCACTCCCGATGGTTCCATGCTCGGTGCATGACAGAAGTTTAACCACTAACGGACGCGTTAGGGTCGTATTCAGTACTTAAACTGGCGGCATTGATCCTATAAGCCCTTAGCAACATGGGCCTTGCTTGACACTAGTCGTTTCCAAGTTCGTGTCAAGGGACTCGAGCTTGACCGGGCTACTGTGGCATTTGCCGCTAGCACAATTTGCTGAGGCTCGAGCCGTCGAGTGCCTCGGGCCCTTTTAGCTTAGCATCCCTCTCAAACTAATCTTTTATGAATAAAACTTACGGTTCGCAAAATGACATGCACTATTACGACTACTACAGGTTCGAGTCCCTACGCGACTCTTCAAGTCCCCCTGGCACTCGGGGGATAGTGACGAGGGGATACCCCTACGACTCCTCAGCATGAGGGTACCTGGTGCGTGTCAATATGGAAGGCCCACTTGAAGCTTCGTCTGGCCCAAGATCATCCCACCCGAAGCACCGACGGCTGCGCCAACATGGAGTCCAAGGCGGTTTGGAATCCAATTAAGGCGTGCCCGTCAAGACTATCTAGATTAGGCAATCACCTTTGTAAACCTAGACGGACTCCTCGAGACCTAGCCTAGTATATAAAGGATGGCAGAGCGGACGTCTAGGACATCCGATCTCACATAGTTCCACCCTCGGCAAGAGCAATCTCGCCGAGACCTCCACTGTGATTGCCTTCACCCTATAATACATCGAGAAGGAAGTAGGGGTTTTATCGATCGAGGGCCCTGAACCTAGGTAATCCTTGTCTCCTGTTAGCCGACGAGAATCGCCAACCTGCACTCCTCTCTCTACGATCTAAACCCATGGTTCCTAACCATGGGATTTGCCGAGGCTGATCCTTGTTAATCTACATCCTTACACTACCAAAATTTGTTCGGCCCCAGTGAGCCAGATTATGTGCTAAAGACTTTAGTTTTTCCTTCAACAAATCCATCGACTCACTTCCACTTGTGTTATTCCATCCTCCCGCAAGCACATCCTTGAAGTCCGGATGTTCTTCCCATCATTCCTCATGGCGAAAAATCTTGGGGCCCTGCTGTACATGAGATTCGTCCTCCAAACGTAGTAATATCAGGGCATGAATAGAAACAACCGCCACCAAATGTTCCACTGATGATGCTGGGAAAAGTGTGCCCCATGCCGGGTCAGAGACCGCTTTGTCTAGACGAACACGAGTAAAGGATCCTCGAGCAACCTTTTTCCAAAATTCCACTTGTTCCCTTTGAAACCGAGATCAACAACCCCTCAGACATCCAAAGCATCACGAAAACCATCTAGTTGCGCTCGTGGAGTACCCAATAGTAAAATTGAGGCTATGCACACAAAGAATTAAGTGCTATACTACATTTAGCCAAAAAATCTGCAAAATATGCCATGATACAAAAACAATTCTCTAAATTCTGGGTGTGCCACGGCCCACCCGTGCTACCCACTAGGTACGCCACTGGCTGTGCTTGACTCCTCTGTCCCACTCCTTCATGCTCTGAGTGTAGAAGAACTTCATTGAAATCATCGATTACAAGCCACAGGAGTCCAGACTGGACAACTAGGTTTCTAAGTGCATCCTAAGTTTTGTATCTCTCTGGCACATGGGCCTCCCCATACACACATGTCAATATTCACTCATCAAGACCCAAGTGTGACACACGTGCATCAATGAAATACTTGGAATAATTATCAATCTCCAGTTTAATTGTATCCTTCCAGAACATAAGTAGTCCCCCACTCCTTCCCAAGCTAATAATAGCAAAAGCAGTTGAGTAACCAAAAGTATCCGCTAGCAATTCAGCTCGTGCTTTCTGAATTTGAGTTTCCAATAAACACAGCACGGCTGGGGCATATTTGTTCGCTACCTCGCAAACCTCTCGAACTATCGCCGGGTTGCCCAGCCCTCGACAGTTCCAACATAAAAGATGCATTTCTCCTGGCGGTCTTCCCCTAGGGAAGCCGCCGATATATTATCATTTTGAAATAACTCATCCTCCTCCATGAATTCCTCCCCAGATTTCGGCTTCTTCTTATTTGCACTTTTCTGTGGCCTCAGAACCGGGTTAGTCAAGGCCGGATCGCGACTGTACTGCTTGGACTGCTCGGGACAATCGCAAGATCTTTTGCCTTTGATGATTCATCCTCAGTTAGGTCAAGATCCTCTGGAATTGAATGGTCCGCCATCCGCTTCCCCAGAAGCTTATAATGTGTTCTCACGTCTTGTGCTGCTGCTCCTTGAAATTCATTCTCTAGATTTACATTTGTTTTCTGAAAAGCAGCATTAAACCTCCAACTAGATTGTTCCAGAGCCCCATTATTTCCAAGCCCTCGTCCAAACACCACGACCCTTCCCACCAGGGGGAACTTTATCAACACCATTACGATCTGCAGCACTAGGTTTTGGGCGTCCTGCGGTTTTACGATTTTCAGCTCCAAACCTTCCTTTCCCGCGCCCCACATCAACCAAGATAAAATCTCCCCATTCCAACTTGATTTCATCATGCCCCCATCACCGCACTCTTGAACCTAGGTCACCCGAGCAAAAACTCGACCCGGGGAGAGAGAGAGAAAGCGGCTACTCGCAAGGCCGACCCTGCAAGAGATCTCGCCCTCAGTAGAACCTCCACCAATCCGCGAAAACCCTTGCGATCAGAAGATCGCTAGGGGTAGGAGAAACCCTATTTCGGCGACAGTGCATTCATATTCCATTAGATGGATTTCGCCGGGCTTGTTGTATCTTAGATAATATACAACCCTTGCACGTGGTCATATGCAAAAATCATGACTAGACCAATCACATGTATGCATGAAGCTAAAATTATTAAATAAGATACAACCTCTAAGAAATAATGCATTGTAGTAGTTATATCTTAAGTTTTTATTGCTCCTATGATATTATGCTAAGAACATTGGAAGAGACCTAAGTCTTCATGTGTGGACTCGTATACAATTTATCAATCTTGTACAAGTGGTGGGCCATATTAACTAATCTTGCTGGCTAATCGCACTCGCATACAATTTATCAATATTGTACAAGTGGTGGGCCATATTAACTAATCTTGCCGACTAATCGCACGCTGAAACGGCCGACCGCGTAAGAGTCTATTCGTCAAACGAGAGAATTGTTCCTAACTAATAGTATTAGGGGAGTGTCTAGGGCTCATCTAGATGTGACATAACTATGTCACATCTAAGTATGACAAACAGCCCATTTTTTCTTGTTTGTTTGTTTCTTTCTTTCTTTTTCTTTCTTTCTTTGTTTGTTTCTTTTTCTTGTTTTTTCCAGTGTATTGTACGTATGCGACAATCTACAGCCGGTAGGTACCATACTTGCTCCATTGGCACTGTGAACAGCACTAGAACACATGATTGCGTGAAGATAGTGACAAGGTTCAAAGCCTAGCTATGATGCGATGTGAGCCTGCATTGGAGATACGTGAGTTGCTAATGAACAGTGAAAATCAAAAATCAAAAGGTAGCATTCTACTGCGCTAGAGGTAAATTCTACTGCTACATTTATAATGGCAAGAGGATCAAGCAAACAAGGTACTACGGACATGCAGTTGCAGTCTGGTTCATGGACATGCAGTTGTGGTCTATTCTATGGACATGTACCGCACCCGGTTCTATTGACATGAAATTGCGTCCCGGTTCTATGGGTTCTATGGACATACAGTTGCACCCGGGTCTATAGACATGCAGTTGCAGTCGGTTCTATGGACATGCAGTTGTGGTTGGTTCTATGGACATGCAGTTGCATCCCGGTTCTGTGGACATGCAGTTGCACCCTGGTTCTATGGACATGCAATTGCGCTCGGTTCAATTGACATGTAGTTGCAGTGTGGTTTATGGCCGGGCATGCGGTTGTAGTCGGTTCTATGGACATGCAGTTGCCCCCGGTCTATAGACATGCAATTGCGGTCGCTTCTATGAACATGCAGTTGCAGTCTGGTCTATGGACAGTTGCGGTTTGTTCTATGGACATGCAGTTACGGTCTGGTGTATGGACATGCAATTGCGCCCCGGTTCTATGGACATGTAGTTCCGCACCAGGTTCTATGGACATGCAGTTGCGGTTGGTTCTATGGACATGCAGTTGCACCCGGGTCTATAGACATGCAGTTCGACCCGGGTCTATATACATGCAGTTGCGGTCGATTCTATGGACATGCAGTTGCGGTCGGTTCTATGGACATGAAGTTGCACCCCGGTTCTATGGACATGTAGTTCCGCCTCGGGTTCTATGAACATGTAGTTGCACCCGGGTCTATAGACATGCAGTTGTGGTCTGGTTTATGGACATGCAATTGTGTCCCGATTATATGGACATGTAGTTCGGCCCCGGGTTCTATGGACATGCAATTGCGATCGTGTACTTGTGACATGCAGTTGCGGTCAGTTCTATGGACATGCAGTTGCGGCTGGGTTCTTGGGATTGATGGTTGACTTGCAACTAGGGTGGGGAAATAAAAAGTGACCGCATAGTTTCGAGTCGTTGGTCAACTCGCAATTGAACATCCTTCAACTGCGAGTGGAGGTAAACAACGGCCTATTGCGAATGGATGAACGATCTTCAACTGGGTTGGCGAAAAAATTCTAGTTGTGATTCGATGGATGACTTGCAAATCGATTGATAAAAAAGTTTAGTTGCGAGTCGATGGAGGACTTGCAACTCGATTGACAAAAAAATTCAGTTCCGAGTCGATGGACGATTTACAACTTGGTTGGCAAAAATCACGTTACGTGTCATGAGCAACTTGCAACTAGGTTGATAAAAAACGTTCAGTTGCGCATTGATGGAGGACTTGCAACTGAATTGGCGAAAAAGATCCAGTTACGAATCGATGAACTTAATAAACTTAAAGAAGTAAAATGAATTAAATAAAAGGAAAATAAAATTAATCAAAATAGAAAACAAAAACAAAAAATAAAAAAAATCGAAAAAACAAACAAGTAAATATAAATTTTAAAAACAAACAAAAAAGTAAAGAACCAATAAAGATAAAAAAACGAAAAAATAAAAAAGACAAAAAATGGAAAAGAAGAAAAAACCTTACCACAAAAAGATTTTATTAGGGGATACAGATTCATTACTTAAACTAGACTTACAAGAATACAAGCCGGGTCATGAGGAGATATAAGCCACATGTGGCGACCCCCAAGCAATGAAAGATAAAACTTGGATAAAATTTGAGCATCAACAGACGAGGCTCGACTCTCAACAATAAAGGAGCAACTACTAAAATTTGAACTCCGAGTAACTATTTCACTATTTAAACCTCTTCCTCCTTCCTTTATATCCTTGATCAAACTCTTACTCTCACTTGAAATAATGACATGTTGAACATTTAGATCTTCCGCCAAAGCTAAGCCTTCCCAACATGCCAAGGCCTCCAGAATTGATGGTTCTCTTATCCCGGGTAACACCAGGGAAGAAGAACCCTGATATAAACCAGATCAGTCTCGGCATATAGCTGCCACAGCCCCAATATCTTGTGCATGTATACCTTTCACCCTTATCTTCACATTGCCAACCGGCGGGGGTATCCATACCGCATGTATGCCCCTTTCTGCTCTCCTTTGTCCTGTTATTGCATGTGGACTAGGTCTGCCCCCACTAGCTTCCACCACCTTTATCTCTCTGATCATCTCCAGTTCCCAAAAAAATTTGCTGATGAAAACATGTGCTGATTGAGGGCTTTGATTATTTCCTTCATGGATTAATTTCCTCCAGGCTGTCCAAATAGCCCACAACGTTACGGTCGTCTCCGTAAACTTCTCATCCGAGAGCATTTCCTGAGAATGAAACAACCAATATCGTGCATGTGGTTCTTGTATTTCAGAAATCTTTTCTACCAAATCACCATCCTCCAAGGCACAGACACATCCGGACATCGAACATTCAAGCAGTGAATGCACCCAAGAATCTGATGTTGCTGGAGGTGACCGTCCTCCCTTCCAGCACATATTGTCTTTCCTTTCTCATATTCATTAACATATTGTAAGCTGAACGAACCAAAAACATACCATTTTTCTCAAAGTGCCATCCCCAGAAATCTTACGTAGGAAACGTGCATATTGGGATGCTCATGATCGCATGCACGTCCATAGGAATAAAAAGCTGCTGAAGTTTCTCTTGATCCCACATCGCCGAGTTGTGCGTTAATAATTCGGCTACCTTGGATGGTTTATTTGCACTCAAGCACAAAATTGGTTTCATAGATGAATCCCTGGGAATCCAATTCTCTTCCCAGATAGAATTCGTCTTACCATCTCCAATTCTCCTAACCAACTCTGGTTCCACGGCCTCACGTCGTGTTGACGTTCATGTGGATTATTCAAACCGCATCAGAATCGGCTCTACTGATATTGCATGCAAACAAACATGGGTTGTAACCCATCGGGAGATTATCAGGCACATTCGGTTATTCAGATTAATGGCATGGAATCTATTTCTGTTTGCACCAAATGTTTGGGCCTTTGACACCGGGCTACTACCTGTACTAATGAGATCAGGTGCATTGGTTGTTATCTCTATGGTCATATTAAAAAGGATTGTTTGAGGAAATTGAGGTGAACTCTCATTTATAGGAAGAAATCTACCGGCACCATTATATCTCAACAACCTGCCTTTGCTCTTGTCACATCGCAGTCCCATCCTCCGCCTGCTTCGTGACTGTACTTTCTCTCATGATGCATGGATTCTGATGGTTAATTACCCTCTTGAGGGATGGAGAGTAGATAAAGTTAGAGAATCAGTTAGTGGATTTGGTAAATTTCTTGCCTGGAATATGGAGACGTCTAACAAAGCTAGAATCCTTGTCAAAGGTCAAAGTACTTGAGTTATTAGATATCCCTGTCAGTCATGTTATCTATGATAATCTTGATGATGTTGGACATGGGGAATCTTGCACATGTGTTGTGTATATCATCCAGCAAGATTTACTTGGTGCTATGGGGGGAGATGAAGATCCAATCCCTCCTAATGGCAATCTCCACCCCTTGCCACATGCCCCTTTGGTGGAATTTGGAATGGTGCTAATTTCCATGGACATGATGAGGATGACCACTTTCAGCAGCCACCTCACCAGGATATGGATATTCCCCATGCTCATACACCACCTTAGAGTCCTGGAAATCCACATGGTGCACCTGCTGCTAATATGAGAGTTGTTGTTGAGGCCACTGATTGCTTTATTGCTCTCCATGACCTGATCAAGATTGTTATATCTGCTGCTCCAGGAGTTCTTAGTCAGCTCAGTGGTCAGTCCATCTCTGATGTTAAATGCTAGATACTTGATGTGGATGATGCACTTGGTGTTATCATAAAATGAATTATGACCATTACTACTGTTGCTAATCCAGAAATCACACCAAGTCAATGCACCATCACTGAGATTCCTCAGGATAACTTCCCGTCCATGATTGTGCCAGATGCTGGTACGCAATGCGCCCCAGTTAATACCTCTTTCAATGCTCCATCTACTAGCAACATGATAGTGGCTAAAGGGAAATATAAAAAGCAACAAGCACCCCACTACTGTGGCTGGAGTCAGAAGGAGCAAAAGAATTGTAGGTCTTTCTGCTGGTTTCAAGGATCCTGAAGATACTATCAGGGCTGCCAAGTGCAAAAACAAGATCCCACCAAAGAACTTGGCGCCAGAATTTGAATTTGAAATCATGGACAAGAATGCCCCTTCCCCACCTGATCTTCCCATGAAGACTATCCAGGCCATTGCCACTGATCACTGCAGGGCCCCTCCTTGTGAGGTGACTGAACAAGCCCTATGCTCCAACTCTGTCAATGAATAGGAATGATATCATGATAATTGGGTTGCAGCCTTGTAATGTTTTTAGGGCTGATTTTATTTTGCTAGTTAATAATGGCATGTGCAACTATTTCATATATGGGATGACTTATATCCCATATTATGATTATCATGCATGGTTCTATTTTGTGAACTTTATGGTGCCGTTAATGGCACCCATGTGGATTTATCCTTATGATATTCTGAATCATGTGATGATCATATATTTAGACATGCTTTGGATGATATTTTCTTGCAGGTGTGAATATTTCACATTCTCAATCATATTTTGCCCTCATTTGTTTTCCCATGAATAGAAAATGGAATATATTAAACTGGAATGTGAGAGGCCTAAACTCACAGGATAGATGGGATGACATCAGGGCTAGAGTGGAGGAAAGTTGTTGTGATATTATCTACTTACAAGAAACCAAAAGAGATTATTTTGATCTTGCTTATATCAAAAATTTCTGTCCTAAAAGATATAATCAATTTGTTTATGAACCATCCATTAGAAACTCTAGTGGGATTATCTCTATTTGGAATGGTCAAAAAAAAACTGGAAATGTCACTAGCCAAAGAAGATTTCCTATTACCATTGAATTACAATGCAATTTATCTTGAGCACACATGCATATCACCAATGTTTATGGTCCTTGTAAGAATGTTGAAAGAGTGGATTTTTTCAATGGTTGAATAATATTGATCATACAACCATAGAGCATTGAATTATTATGGGTGCTTTCAACCTCATTAGAAGCCCTACAAATAGAAACAGAAGTGGGGGAGATGTAAATAACATGCTACTTTTTAATCAAGCCATTCAGCATTTGAATCTTGAGGAAATTCCACCGGTTGATATAAACTATACTTGGAGTAACATGCAAGATGACCCTTTATTGGAAAAGGTTGATTGGATTTTTACTTCAGGACAATGGACTATTGATTTTCCTAATACCAGGGCCCTGCCTATGACTAGAATATCCTCTGATCATTTACCTATCCATATGGAAATTGGGAGTGATATTCCCAAAGCCTCCATCTTTATATTTGAAGATTACTGGGTTGAGTTTGAGGGTTTCTATGAAGATAGTGGAAACTCAGCAAAGGATGTGTGTGCCATATTTAAATGTGTGAGACAAGGACTTTAAAAATGGAGCAGAAAGATATCCAAGCTGAAATCCACCATTGAATCATGCAATTATATTATGGCTCTCCTTGATGGTATTGAAGAGCAAAGAGATTTATCCATTATGGAAAAGAATTTCAGAAAAATCTTGAGGGTTCATATCATGAAACTTATGGAAGCCAAGAGGATTTATTTGAAGAGGAGATATAAGAGAAACAGAGTTCTTAATGGCGATGAAAAGTCCAGCTTTTTCCATGCTATGGCCACTATATCTTGCAGGAAAAATTATATCACTAGCATCTGTAACAGCAATGGGGATAAGATTTTCTCTCATGATCAGAAAGATGCTATTATTAGGAATTCATACAGGGAAAGATTTGGAACTTCTATTGACCCCGTCATGGAAATTAATCTGGATGAAATCATTCAATCTCACCAACTCAGCCATCTTTATGATCCTTTTACCATGGATGAAATTGATGTTGTGACCAAAGAATTCGCTGTGGATAGAGCACCAGGACCAGATGGTTTTAATGGAAAATTTCTCAAAAAATGCTGGAATATTATTAAACAAGATATCTACTCCATGGTATGGGATTTTCTTGAAGGGAATGCTGAAATCCACAGTGTAAACACTTCATATATCACACTTATCCCTAAGAAACAGAATCCTGAAAATATGAATGATTTTAGACCGATCTCTCTGGTCAGTATTACCCTGAAGATTTTTACTAAACTTATGGCCAACAGAATGTAGAAAGTGATTATTGATATTCTACATCAAAATCAATATGGATTTATCAAAGGGAAAAATATTCAGGACTGCTTTCGTTATGCCTATGAATATCTATGTATATGTCACAAATCCAATAAGCCAATTATTATCCTTAAGCTAGACTTTGAAAAGTATTTTGATAAGGTTGAATATAGTGCTATCCTTGAGATGTTGAAGGCTAAGGGATTTGGCCCTAAATGGATAAACTGGGTTGATAGAATTCTAAACTTTGCATCCACATATGTTCTTCTCAATGGGGTTGTTGGCAAAACTATAAAATGCAGGAGAGATATCAGGCAAGGGGATCCACTATCACCTCTTTTATATGTTCTAGCAACTAACATGCTTCAGTCCATCATTAATCATGCATGGCAGAATGGGGAGATTGCTTTACCTGTTGATAATGATTATGGCCAAATGTATCCTATATTTCAATATGCTGATGATACTCTTATGATTATGCCTGCTGACAGTGATCAAATAATGCACCTCAAGACATTACTGCAGTCATTTAGCAATTCCACTGGATTGTTTATAAACTATGGTAAATCATCTCTGGTTCTTATTAATATTGATCAAGGCACTGCCACCAATCTTGCTGAACAATTTGGATGCAAAGTGGAGTATCTTCCATTTACTTATTTGGGATTGCCCCTGGGAACTACCAAACCATCAGTACAAGATCTCGTGCCTGTTATTTCCAAGATTGATAAAAGATTATCTGGAGTATCAAATTTTCTAAACTATGATGGTAGATTGACTTATGTGAACTCAGTGATCAATTACATGCCCATATTTTCTATGTGCACTATCAAAGTACACTCTACCATCCTAGAACACATAAACAAAGCCAACAGATCTTTCCTTTGGCATGGAAAGGACATAAATAAAAGAGGAAATTGCCTTGCAAACTGGAAAATGGTGTGTAAATTTAAAGAGGCTGGTGGACTGGGTGTCCTTAACCTCAAGACTCAGAACTATGCTCTGTTGATGAAGCATTTGAAGAAATTCTATAATAAAGAGGACATTCCATGGGTAAAGCTTATATGGCAAGCATATTATAGAAATAATGAGATCCAACATTGCAGCAAAAATAAAGGATCTTTCTAGTGGAAAGATTGGCTTAGCTTCATTCACACATACAGAAGCATTACTAAAGTTCAAGCTCACAAGGGAGATACTGTTATGGTCTGGAAGAATTATTGGGATGGTGATTGTAAAGAGCAAAAATATCTAGAGCTACATTCATTTGCTAATAATGATAACTTATCCCTAGAGAGGATTAGATAATTGGATGACATTACTAATGCCTTTCAGCTACCATTGTCTATTATTGCTCATCAGCAAATGATATGTTTATAAAACTCTATGGACGATATTCATGACATGGAACATAATGATATCTGGACTCTGAGAAATTCAGTAGGTAAATTATGTACAAAGAAGATGTACAATATTCTCATTGGACAGCAAGCTACCCCACAACCTATCAAATGGATATGGAAAACTTCTTGTCAACCTAAATTGGAATTTTTCTGTTGGTTAATGATGAATGATAGGCTGAATACATGTGACCTACTGCAAAGAAAATCCTTCAACATGGACAAATATACATGTTGATTATGTGAGGATGGAAGCATTGAAGACAGAATACAACTTTTCTTTGGATGTTCATTTATCCAAGCATTCTGGTGGAGTCTCAATATGGAATGTGATACTAGTGATTAATTTTACAACATGATTATTGAGGCATAAAACAGATCTAGAAGTAAAAAAATTATGGAGATTATCATCGATGGATGCTGGGCCATATGGAAACAGAGAAACAATCTGATTTTGAAAATATCAAATTCTCAATTCATGATTGCCTCAGAGACTTCAAGGAACTGATGAAAGAACAAATGATTAGGGCTAAGCCTGACATCAAAGAGATCATTCAACTTTTTATTTTTTCTGTGAAATAACACCATAGTTTGATGATTCACTGCTAACATGTTGTAAATATGATTTGTACATATACTCTAATTATAAATGGAAAATGATCACAGTGGGGATTTTCCCTACTGTACTTATGGTCAAAAAAGTCCATTAACCAGAGCATCTTTTACCTCCAGCAGCGATCGCGGGATATGGGATGGATGGGACCCCAAGGAAGCTTCGATTATCGAAGAGTCCGGATAATATACTGCCTTTAAAAACGGAACACATAAGGAATCAGGAGAGGTAAGAAATCTCCAAGCTTGCCTTGCCAATAAAGCAACATTAAACACTTCAAGATCTTTAAAACCAGGTCGTCCATCAGATTTTGGCTGAGTCATGGATCTCCAAGAGACCCAATGAGGTTTTCGATGGCCCTCCTTGCTTCCCCAAAAATAATGCCGAATCAATTTGTTCAAATGTTTACATAAACCTCTCAGCAACTTGAAGCAAGACATTAAATAAACTAGCACCACTTGAGCAACAGATTTTATCAGAATTTCCTTTTGAGTAAAGGAAACGGTCTTCTCTATCCAACCTTTAACGTTTCCCCACATTCTATCCTTGAAATACTTGAAAGCTTTCGACTTTGATGCTCCCACATCAGATGGCATACCCAACTACTTCTCATTAAGGGTTTCATTTGGTACCTAGAGAATACCCTTGACCTCATCCCTCACAGCTTCAGGAGTCCCCTTACCGAATATGGAAGGTTTATTATTGTTTATCCTTTGCCCTGACGCATCACAGTAAGACTTCAGCAGGTTTGATACCTCATGTGCACCAACACCATTGGCCTTAACAAACAACGGGCTATCATCCGCAAATAACAAGTGATTCACCGGTTGAGCTGCAGGAGTCAACAGGATCCCACTTAATTGAGATGATTGATTACAGGTTTTGAGGAGGATTGAAAGGCCCTCTGCTGCTAGTAAGAACAAGTATGGTGAAATAGGATCTCCATGACGAATTCCTCTCGATGGCTTAAAACTTTCAAGCTTACTCCCATTAAACAGTACTGAAAAAGACACTGAAGTGACCATACTCATAACCATAGACACCCAAGAGGGAAGAAATCCCAATTTAAGCATAATGGCCTTTAGATACTGCCATTCTACACGGTCGTACGCCTTCATCATGTCCAACTTCAGTGCACAATGTCGATGTTTCAAAGATTTTTTTTCCTCTTCATAAAAGACAGACATTCATACGCAACAAAAATATTAGCGGTGACGTGTCTGCCTGGCAAAAAAGCTGACTGCTCTAGGGATATTATTTCAGGTAAAATCGTCTTCAAACAGTTAGCTACCACTTTTGAAGCAATTTTATAAAGCACATTAAACAAACTTATAGCGCGAAACTGGGTAAAGTTTTTTAGAGAGGCTACCTTAGGAATTAACACCATGAAGATGTTATTTATGCTGGCCGAATCCTCCACACCTTCCAATATACGTAGAACCACACTGGTCACTTCCTCCCCACATAAATCCCAGTGCTTCTGAAAAAAGAGTGCCGAGAAACCATCCGGTCCTGGAGATTTGTCTGGACACATTTGGAATAAAGTTGCTTTTATCTCCTCAGCTGAGTATGATGCAGCCAGCATTTGGTTCATCTCCACTGTAACCCGGGGAGCTACTACGTCCAGAACTGCTCCCATATTGCTAGTGACTTCCGATGTATAGAGTTTGGAATAAAATTCTGTCGCCATCCTCTCCAATACATCTATTCATGAGATCATATCCCCATTGTTATTTCTCAGAGATTTTGTAAGGTTTTTTCTCCTCCTCATGCTTGCTCTAATATGGAAGAATTTTGTGTTCCTGTCTCCACCAGCAAGCCACTCGATCCGCGATCTCTGGCGCCACAGTACTTCCTCTCTGTTATACAACTCGGCCAGTCTATCCAGTATTTTAATCTCCTTCAGAGAAGGCCCTGAACGGCCTGGGACTGATCTCAGCCTTTTGAGCCGCTCTTTCATTTGTTTAATCTCTCTACGAACCTTACCAGAGCTTCTTATATCCCAGTCTGACATATCCCCCGAGATTGTTTTTAGCTTGTCCTTGAGCTCCTCAACTGAACTCGCCTCCTTCACCTTCCATAAGCCTTCCAGAAACCTGCCCCACTCTGGGTGAGTTTCCCACATCTCTTCAAATCTGAACGGTTTCTGTTTATTTCTGTTTAACACCTCATCAGTCAGTTTCAGATGGATAGAAATATAATCGGAAGTAGCTGCAGTCAAGTGCTCCACCATTGCCGCAGGAAACAAAGAATTCCATCCCACGTCTGCCACCGCTCGATCCAAGCGAACCCTGGTAAAGGAACCACCAGTGACTCGTTTTTCAAAAGTCCAAGGGACACCCGAGAAGCCCAAATCCATCATGCCACATAGATCAAACGCATCTCTAAATCCATCAAGTTGCGCCTGACTCCTCTACCCAATCCCATCGTGTTCTGCATGGTTTAAATCTTCATTAAAATCACCTATCATAACCCATGGATCACCCGACTGGATTGCAAGATCCTTGAGTGTGTCCCAGGTTTTTTATCTCTCCCTAAGCTGAGCTTCTCCATAAATACACGTTAGCCTCCATCTTGCTTCTCCCAAATTTAGAATTGTTGCATCAATATGATACTTGGATTCACCCTTTACCTCCAACTTAATTTCCTCATTCCAGAAGATCACCAAACCTCCGCTCCATCCGGAACTACTTACAACATAAGTTTTATCATATCCAAAAGATTGACATAGAATCTCGGCACGTGCTTTTTGAATTTGTGTTTCCACTAAACAAAGCACTGTCGGGGCATATTTGTTCGTGAGATCACGAACTTCTCGAACTGTCGCGGGGATGCCCAACCCACGACAGTTCGAACATAAGATACTCATTGCTCCTGGCGGTCGACCTCGGAGGTCGCCGCCGATATATCAAAAAGTTCGTCACCATCAACATCCTCGGACTGATTCTGTTTCTTCTTGTTCTCACTCTGATGAGGGGTTAGGGAAGGATCACCCTCTTTCTTATCAGAGTCAAACTTTCCTATCATCATTGCAATTGTTCCATTTTTATCAACAGGAACGAGCACCAAAGGATCGGTAGTACCAGAATCCTTTTTCTTCTCCCTCGGCATTGGCAACTGAATCTTCTACCAATCTCTTGCGCTTTTACGGATCATCACCTATATATCAGTTAGGGTTGCTTCATCAATTTTAGAATCCAGATTAACTTCCCTTAACGATGGATGTGCATGAAATAATGCATTAGATCGCCAAGGTGGAGCTGCCTGATTGTTTTCCCCTCCTCTTCCTCTTCCAAAACCTCGGCCTAAAGCCCTTCCTCGGCCCCTGAGAGTGATAAGGAGGGACACCTGATGATACGAATCACCGGGGAATCCTCTTGAGTTTGTCCCGATCTTTCACAGTGAGCAACCTGGAAAGAAATCCTTCCAATCACGCGATCAACGCAACCTGAAGAAGAGGAATGAATCCAGCAAGCAACATGATGGATATCACCACGCCTCAAACCAAAGCACGATAATCCTTGATGAACACAAGAACCTCCGCGGCAATCTTTATTGGATAAACGGCATCGCCAACCCCGGAGGGAAGCTTCACCAAGAGATACAACTCATAAGTTCTCAATCTTTAATTCTGACCTAAGCTAACCCTAAAACTCGTAGGGGTGTTCTATTTATATGCTAGGGGATAAAACTAGGGATACATGGGCCGCAGCCCTAAAATCTGCGTGCAGGCAGTGTCGGATGTCCGGTCGGCATAGGATGTCCGGTCGGCATCGGATGTCCGTCGGGGTCGTTGGACGTCCGGTCGGCGTCGGATTTCCGGTAAAGTGACGCCGAAACCTTCTGTCCTCGATGCACCCTATTTCCGACAGGCGTCGCATGTCTGCTGCGTCGAACGTCCGATGATCGTCGGACTTCCGTCGCGCGACGCGGAGGTCTCCTGCCTTGCTAATGCTGAAGCTGCTCGTGCCCACGTCTACGAGGTCGTGTCGTGACCCGGAATATGTGTATGTAATTCCAGTCACAACTCAATCATATGGAGAGCCGAGAGCCATACCCACTTGTCTAAGCAGACAAGTCCAAGTACAAGACACTCTCAGAAAGCTCGAACGTAAGGGGCATCCCATCTAGGCCCGGATGATCATCTAAGATGGGTCCTCATTGTCCGCTCACAAGTCTAAATGCTTATGGGTGGTGAAATCCCATACTCATAGACAAGTCGCCTCAACCATATTATCAATTGAGTCATAACACTTACATAAACAGACTCCAGCCCGATCACTTAGTCGGGGTCTCGGGCGGGCTCAATCATACAACAAAGTGTGCCACGTGATAGAGTCACGAGCAATCGCATCGCGATGCCCCAAGCTGCGCACATCTAAGGGCCACTTGGTGTATAAAAGACAGCCGGAAAGAACACAACTAAGCTATCGAGAACCCACACTAAGACATGCACGTTAAAATCATACACGCAGAATACATGTCTAGTGTGAACAGCAGGTATCATCACATTACTCTACCAAGTATATCTTTATTGACTTACAGAGAGTACACAAAGAGATCACATGAATGTGATCCAACATTACATCGAACAACGGAAGCAACTTAGGTATGAGTACAGACAAGTTTAACAAATGGCTTAGAGAAGCCTTGTAAACATACATAGCCCTTCCACGAGGGACCAGACTGCTGTCTGGAACTATACTACCTTAGTCAACGTCGAGCTTCAGGAAGGTGTCTCCATCGGGGTCTGGGTTCTCATCTAAAACATAGAATAAGCAAACATGAGTACAAAGTCGTACTCAGCAAGACTTACATCATAACTATACTACTCATGATCAAGTTTCAAGGTAAAGGGAGGTGGGGTTTCAATGCAGAAGTGAAAGCTTTGACTTGGCTAGTCCTGTACTACGAGTACCAGACTTGAGGTAAGAAGCGTACACGAGTCCACTACCAAGTCTCCAACCAATACACCACTATGGATACTTCCTCTGCTTCCCCACGAGGAAGCACGCCATAGCACTCACACTTATTTTGGCCAGTTTTAGAGTAGCCATTGAAGTTGTCTAATAATCAAGCATAGGTATCCAAGTAGTCCATTACCGCGGACGCGGCTATTCGAATAGTTTTGTTAACCCTGCAGGGGTGTACTTCTTCACATGTGGGTCATCACTTACCACCTAGGAATATTCATCCTTCAAGCGGATGTCGGACGAGGATAATCACCAAGGCACTTACCTCACATCACCTTCTCTAACCCAGGAGTCGACTATGTGAGTTAGACCCCGCTCGAGAGTCCGGCCGATTCACGATACGGACCCATACAATGCAGGGAACCAAGACGCCACCCTGGAAGATGGTATTACTGTCTCATAGGTCCACCCACATATCTAAATGATGCAACCTTTCATTCATTATTTTTCTATGCATATGCCAAATGGAAAGCCCGAACTAGTGTGACTCCTGGACTTGATCAGGGGTGAGTTAATAGGCCAAACGGGGTTCCCATAAAACCCTACATGTGGTAGTAATCTTTGTCTTGGATCACAACACAAGAACTCGGGGCCTAGGGCAGTGTTCAACGAGACAACCCACTGTGTACTCCTACACAGCCTCTCATCGTTCACCTTGTTTAGGTCAAATTCACCACACCCTTTTCATCACAAATAACATGAACATGATTTCTACCAACATCAATTCATCACCCAAGATGGACCAATGCTTCCACAACTCTAAGCATAGCATAAGCATAACATGGATGAATGGCCACATGATGATCAGAAGCAATTCCTAGATCTGCTAGGTTGAGGTTAGCTTAATATTGAGGCAGATATGATAGGTCATGCAAAGGAATGGGTTCAACTAGCGGTAGAAGGTATCATGGTGAACTCCTAAACATGCATAAGCGATGCTGAGAGGGAAATAGGTTTTTATAGACATGATCAATGGGGTTTTCTTGCCTTGCTGACGATACACTGGTTTATCGGTCTTCTGCTTCGGGGGTGACCTCCGAATCAGAAACACTGTTACCGGAAGCAATCATCAACAAAGGGGGAAAAAATTGAAATAAAATGCACAAGCACATGATAAGGTTGTCCAAGATGTATATGGTACTGGTTTGTGGACAATTCAAGTTAATATAAGTGTATTGCAAACGATTTGCAGATTCAAACTCCAAATTCAAATTAAAATTAAGCCATATGCATATTTGCCCATTTTAAAATGGTCAAACATGAAAACAAATTGCATATTATTAATCCTTGCATTTTTCTGATAATTTTTCATATATTATTTGTCCAATTTGGAGTTATAGTTAATTAATTATGAATTTCCAAACTTTAAACATTTTTCTGTAATTTTCTGAATTAAATTTAATCTGGACAGAGGCTTTATTGCGTCAGCATGACCTCATGCTGACGTGGTGGGGCCTCTGACCAGTGGGTCCCTGATGTCAGTGTCTCTGTGTTAAACATGGGGTTAGTTTAATTTAAACGATTTAGTTAAGGGGTTGGGCCCCACATGTCAGTGGGTGATTAGGGGGAATTAGGCCCTAATCACAGATGCCACGCAAGCTTGCGTGTAGGTAAGACCCCGCTGATCCGTCGGCCGGGTCGGGACTTGCCACGGCGCGACTTCACTCCCGATGGTTCCATGCTCGGTGCATGACAGAAGTTTAACCACTAACGGACGCGTTAGGGTCGTATTCAGTACTTAAACTGGCGGCATTGATCATATAAGCCCTTAGCAACATGGGCCTTGCTTGACACTAGTCGTTTCCAAGTTCGTGTCAAGGGACTCGAGCTTGACCGGGCTACTGTGGCATTTGCCGCTAGCGCAATTTGCTGAGGCTCGAGCCGTCGAGTGCCTCGGGCCCTTTTAGCTTAGCATCCCTCTCAAACTAATCTTTATGAATAAAACTTACGGTTCGCAAAATGACATGCACTATTACGACTACTATAGGTTCGAGTCCCTACGCGAGTCTTCAAGTCCCCCTGGCACTCGGGGGAAAGTGACGAGGGGATACCCCCACGACTCCTCAGCATGAGGGTGCCTGGTGCGTGTCAATATGGAAGGCCCACTTGAAGCTTCGGCTGGCCCAAGATCATCCCACCCGAAGCACTGATGGCTACGCCACCATGGAGTCCAAGGCGGTTTGGAATCCAATTAAGGCGTGCCCGCCAAGACTATCTAGATTAGGCAATCACCTTTGTAAACCTAGAAGGACTCCTTGAGACCTAGCCTAGTATATATAGGATGGGAGAGCGGGCGTCTAGGACATCCGATCTCACATAGTTCCACCCTCGGCAAGAGCAATCTTGCCGAGACCTCCGCTGTGATTGCCTTCACCCTATAATACATCGAGCAGGAAGTAGGGGTTTTATCGATCGAGGGCCCTGAACCTAGGTAATCCCTGTCTCCTGTTAGCCGACGAGAATCGCCAACCTGCACTCCTCTCTCTACGATCTAAACCCATGGTTCCTAACCATGGGATTTGCCGAGGCTGATCCTTATTAATCTACATCCTTACACTACCAAAATTTGTTCGGCCCCAGTGAGCCAGATTATGTGCTAAAGACTTTAGTTTTTCCTTCAACAAATCCATCGACTCACTTCCACTTGTGTTATTCCATCCTCCCGCAAGCACATCCCTGAAGTCCGGATGTTCTTCCCATCATTCCTCATGGCGAAAAAGCTTGGGGCCCTGCTGTACATGAGCTTCGTCCTCCAGACGTAGTAATATCGGGGCATGAATAGAAACAACCGCCACCAAATGTTCCACTGATGATGCTGGGAAAAGTGTGCCCCATGCCAGGTCAGAGACCGCTCTGTCTGGACGAACACGAGTAAAGGATCCTCGAGCAACCTTTTTTCAAAATTCCACTTGTTCCCTTTGAAACCGAGATCAACAACCCCGCAGACATCCAAAGCATCACGAAAACCATCTAGTTGCGCTCGTGGAGTACCCAATAGTAAAATTGAGGCTGTGCACACAAAGAATTAAGTGCTTGTCGGGACCCGGGGTTAGCGTATGCAAGTCCAGCTAAGACATAGTCATATGGAGAGCCGAGAACCGTACCCACTTGTCTAAGCAGACAAGGCCAAGCACAGAACGTTCTCGGAAAGCATCGTACGTGAGGGGCATCCCATCCAGGCCGGATGATCAACTGAGATGGGTCCTCATCGTCCGCACACAAGTCTAATAATATGGGTGGTGAACTCCCATATTCAAAGACAAGTCGCCTCAACCATACTATCGACTATCTCATAACTCTTACATAGACTTACTCCAGCCCGATCACTTAGTCGGGGTCTAGGGCGGGCTCGATCATACCACAAAGTGTGCATGGGACGGAGTCTCGAGCAATCGCATCGCGATGCCCCAAGCTACACACATCTAAGGGCCACTTGGTGTATGAAAGACCGCCAGCCAGAACACAACTAAGGTCTCGAAAACCCATACAAAGACATGCATGTTATAAACATACACGCAGCACACATGTCTTGTATGAACAGCAGGTATCATTTCAATTCTCTACAAGGTATACATTTTTATTGATAACTCTTATAGAGTGCAAACAGAGATCACAAACATGTGATCCAACATTACAACACAAGCAGAAGAAAATTATGTCTGAGTACAGACAAGTTTAACAAATGGCTTAAGAAGCCTTATTTAAACACAAGTCCTCCACGAGGGAACCAGTCGTCTGACTGGGACTAGACTAGCTTGATCTTCAGTCGTCCAGCTCGATGAAGAAGCCACCTTCGGGGTCGGTGGTATCATCTAAAACATAGATTAAGAAAACGTGAGTACAAAGTCGTACTCATCAAGACTTACATAGGATCTATACTACTCATGCACATGTATCAAGGTAAAGGGAGGTGGGGTTCACTTGCAGAAGTGCCATCTTTGACTTGGCTAATCCTGAACTACGAGTACGAGACTTGGAGGTAAGAAGCGTACACGAGTCCACTACTTTCTCCAACCAATTACACCACTATGGTGCCTTCCTCGACTTCCCCACGAGAAAGCACGCCATAGCACTCACACTTATCTTGGTGTGTTTTAGAAGTATCCAGTTCAAGTTGTCTAATAATCAAGCTAAGCTTTCCAAGCAGTCCATAACCGCGGACGCGGCTATTCGAATAGTTTTGTTAACCCTGCAGGGTGTACCGCTACACACACATGATCTTCATTTACCGCCTTTGTACTCGACAGCATTCAAGGGGTGCCTGCGAGGATGCTCACCACAAATGTTACCTCATAGCCGATCTAGTCCGAGAAAGCCGCCTACTTGGGTTGGTTACCACTATCGTGAACCCGGCCGGTTTACCGAAGTGGACCCAAGTGATGTGTGCGTGGTGCATAAGCCGGTCTCGGATGAGCCATTCTCTCACTTAGCATCCAGGACACAAGCCTACCAGAACTCCGAACTATTGCGACATCTGGACATCGAAAGGGATGAGTTAGTAAGCTGAGAGGGGTCAGTGAGCCCAATGTGTGGTTGTACTCTTCATCTTGGACCACCACACAAGAACTCGGACTTAGGGCGGTGTTCAACGAGACAACCCACCGTGTACTCTTACACAGCCTCTCATCGTTCACCTTGTATTAGGGTCGATTCACCAACACTTTTCTACCAACATCAACATGATCACTACCATCCCGACTCACATCACAGTAACAACATGGTATCATACGAAGCATGCAATAAGCGATAAATATTTGCAGGGGCCACATGATATCAACCAACTCCTACATTTGCTAGGATTGTGGTTTGCTTACTACTGTGACAAAATGATAGGTCATGCAAAGGAATGGGTTCATCTATGCGGTAGAAACGAATCATGGTGATCATCCTAAACAATGCATAAGCGAGACATGAGAGGGAAGTGGGATTTTATCGACATGATCAATGGGAGTTTGCTTGCCTTGCTGACTAGGTTCGGGTTCTGGGTCTTCAGCGAAGGGGGCAGCCTCCTGCTCCGGTTCCACCTCTACTCAACAAACAACAAGCAAAGTAGCAAAGTAAATACAATGCACAATCACATGATGATAGGTTGAAACTTGATGTATATGCTTTGATGTGTGAAGCAATTCCATTTAAATGGAGTATACTGCAAATTGAATTGCAAATTCAAACTCCACATTTGAATTCAACTTAGTCAAGTTGCATGTGACATTGTTTGATCATATTGAACCTTTTGGAAATGTGTATGATATGCCTCTGAAGTGTGGTTGAATTGTAGCATAATTCCATGGTCCAAGTTGCAAGATCATTTGATTTGAATTTGAATTAATTCCAAATAAATCAAATGACATATGCTACTGGTCCCATTTTAAAATCAAGTCAAACATATTTGAAAGTTGGATTTTTGGATAGCTTATTTTCTCCTGATCATTTTTCATATATTATTTGTCCAATTTGGAGTTAATATGAATTTTCTATGAATTTCCAAAGTTTGGGGTATTTTCTGGAATTTCTGGAATTCTTTAAATCAATTTGATTTTCTGGAAATTCATTTAATAGATTTATTGCGCCAGGCTGACGTCAGGGGGGGCTGTCATGGGGGTCCCACTTGTCAGTGGCTGGGTTAATTAACCCGGCTGGGTTAATTTATCAGTGGCTTAATTAAGCCACTGGGCCCAATGTCAGTGACACCAGGGAGGGATTAAGGGGTTAACTTAACCCGTCCACGTCATCTCGCCGGCGACGAGTCGGCAGCGACTCCTAGTCGCGGCGGCGTCCAAGGAAACGGTGCTCCCGTCGACGAATTGAAGCGCTGAGACCACCATCTTGAAGCCCTTGCCGTTGCGCGTCGAAAGAGACCGATCCCAAGTGTTGGGGTGCCCTGTACGCTCGCCGGCGTCGAGTTCTGCGGCGACGGAGCTACGGCCGTGATCGGGATTTTGCTACAAGGCACGAATTGAGGCGGGGCTAGGCTGGTTCGAAGAAGTGGAGCACGGGGAACTTGATGGACAACACGGCGAGCTCGATTGCGTAGTGGTTGGTCGTCGGCATGGATCCCGGCGGAGAGGAGCTTCGGCTCTCATGGCGGTCATAGCTAGAGGAAGCAATCGAGAGGGGGAGGTTAGGGGTTTTGATCCCGAGCTCACCAGGAACCCAACGGAGGTGGTGGCGATGGCTGGGGTGGCTCGACGGCGAAGTAATCGACGAAGTTGCGCGGCGGCCGTAGACGAAGACGACGACGCGATTCGGCAGCTCCAGGGGGCTTCAACTCCTCCTATTCCACTCGAAGACGAAGACGACTGCGGTGAAGACGATGGACAGGGTCCTGGGGCTTCTCGGCGTCGATGGCTACGCGGGGGCTCGACGGTGCTCCGGCGTTCTTCTCGGGCGTCGACGAAACGGGCGAGGGAGACGGGGAGGAAGCTCGTGGAGGGGGGGAATGGAGTGGGGAAGCTTCTGGGCGCCTCCAGGCGTGGAGATGTGGCACGGGGGAAGCAGGAGGTGGCCAGGCACGTCGGCGGCCTCGGCATGCCGGGCACGCAGCTGCCTGGATGCCTGAGGAAGACGACGGGGGGAGGGGAGGATGGCTGGGCCGGCTGGGGAACTAGTTGGGCCTCTTTGAGGTAAGCCCTTTTTCTTTTTCTTTCTGTTTTCACTTCTGACATTTGTTCTGTTTAGCTAAATAAAATAGCTAAACATTTTATTAAATGCTGAAAACTTTTATATGGCCTCATAATAAAATAGACTAGCCACTTATAAAGTTTAAACATTTTTAAAATTCAAATGATTTGAATTTTAAATCAAATAGGGGTATTTCTTTAAATCCAAGGCACTGTTTGAATATTTGAAAAATCTATGAGCATGGGGTGGGTCCCACATCACTTGATATGTGATCACACTCATTTATAAGACTTTTCAAAAATCTAACATGAATTTTTGGAGAAGATTTTTATCTGGCCTTTTGAAATAATTCATCTGGGGGGGTTCCTTCTCCCATTTTGCTTTTGATTTTGATTTCAAAGATTTCTTTTGAAATTTTGACATGATGCAAGGTTACTTTGATCCTAGCACATTACCTAACAGAGGGTTCTGACAGTGCTATACTACATTTAGCCAAAAAAATCTGCAAAATATGCCATGATACAAAAACAATTCTCTAAATTTTGGGTGTGCCACGGCCCACCCGTGCTACCCACTAGGTACGCCACTGGCTGCGCTTGACTCCTCTGTCCCACTCCTTCATGCTCTGAGTGTAGAAGAACTTCATTGAAATCATCGATTACAAGCCACAGGAGTCCAGACTGGACAACTAGGTTTCTCAGTGCATCCTAAGTTTTGTATCTCTCTGGCACTTGGGCCTCCCCATACACACATGTCAATATTCACTCATCAGGACCCAAGTGTGACACACGTGCATCAATGAAATACTTGGAATAATTATCAATCTCCAGTTTAATTGTATCCTTCCAGAACATAAGTAGTCCCACTCCTTTCCAAGCTACTAACAGCAAAAGCATTTGAGTAACCAAAAGTATCCGCTAGCAATTCAGCTCGTGCTTTCTGAATTTGAGTTTCCGATAAACACAGCACGGCTGGGGCATATTTGTTCGCTACCTCGCAAACCTCTCGAACTATCGCCGGGTTGCCCAGCCCTCGAAAGTTTCACATAAAAGCTGCATTTCTCCCGGCGGTCTTCCCCTAGGGTAGCCGCCGATATATTCTCATTTTGAAATAACTCATCCTCCTCCATGACTTCCTCCCCAGATTTCGGCTTCTTCTTATTTGCACTTTTCTGTGGCGTCAGAACCGGGTTAGTCAAGGCCGGATCGCGACTATACTGCTTGGACTGCTCAGGACAATCGCAAGCTCTTTTGCCTTTGCTGATTCATCCTCAGTTAGGTCAAGATCCTCTGGAGCTGAATGGTCCGCCATCCGCTTCCCCAGAAGCTTATAATGTGTTCTCACGTCTTTTGATGCTGCTCCTTGAAATTCATTCTCTAGATTTACATTTGTTTTCTGAAAAGCAGCATTAAACCTCCAACTAGATTGTTCCAGAGCCCCATTATTTCCAAGCCCTCGTCCAAACACCACGACCCTTCCCACCAGGGGGAACTTTATCAACACCATTACGATCTGCAGCACAAGGTGTTGGGCGTCCTGGGGTTTTACGATTTTCAGCTCCAAACCTTCCTTTCCCGCGCCCCACATCAACCAAGATAAAATCTCCCCATTCCAACTTGATTTCATCATGCCCCCATCACCGCACTCTTGACCCTAGGTCACCCGAGCAAAAACTCGACCCGAGGAGAGAGAGAGAAAGGGGCTACTCGCAAGGCCGACCCTGCAAGAGATCTCGCCCTCAATAGAACCTCCACCAATCCGCGAAAACCCTTGCGATCAGAAGATCGCTAGGGGTAGGAGAAACCCTAGTTCGGCGACAGCGCATTCATATTCCATTATATGGATTTTGCCGGGCTTGTTGTGTCGGGACCCGGGGTTAGCGTATGCAAGTCCAGTTAAGACATAGTCATATGGAGAGCCGAGAACCGTACCCACTTGTCTAAGCAGACAAGGCCAAGCACAGAACATTCTCGGAGAGCATCGTACGTGAGGGGCATCCCATCCAGGCCGGATGATCAACTGTGATGGGTCCTCATCGTCCGCACACAAGTCTAATGATATGGGTGGTGAACTCCCATATTCAAAGACAAGTCGCCTCAACCATACTATCGACTATCTCATAATTCTTACATAGACTTACTCCAGCCCGATCACTTAGTCGGGGTCTAGGGCGGACTCGATCATACCACAAAGTGTGCACGAGACAGAGTCTCGAACAATCGCATCGCGATGCCCCAAGCTGCGCACATCTAAAGGCCACTTGGTGTATGAAAGACCGCCAGCCAGATCACAACTAAGGTCTCGAAAACCCATACAAAGACATGCATGTTATAAACATACACGCAGCACACATGCCTTGTATGAACAGTAGGTATCATTGCAATTCTCTACAAAGTATACATTTTTTATTGATAACTCTTATAGAGTGCACACAGAGATCACAAACATGTGATCCAACATTACAACACAAGCGGAAGCAAATTATGTCTGAGTACAGACAAGTTTAACAAATGGCTTAAGAAGCCTTATTTAAACACATGCCCTCCACGAGGGAACCAGTCGTCTGACTGGGACTAGACTAGCTTGATCTTCAGTCGTCCAGCTCGATGAAGAAGCCACCTTCGGGGTCAGTGGTTTCATCTAAAACATAGATTAAGCAAACGTGAGTACAAAGTCGTACTCAGCAAGACTTACATAGGAGCTATACTACTCATGCATATGTATCAAGGTAAAGGTAGGTGGGGTTTCACTTGCAGAAGTGCCAGCTTTGACTTGGCTAGTCCTGAACTACGAGTACCAGACTTTGAGATAAGAAGCGTACATGAGTCCACTACTTTCTCCAACAAATTACACCACTATGGTGCCTTCCTCGACTTCCCCACGAGAAAGCACGCCATAGTACTCACACTTATCTTGGTGTGTTTTAGAAGTATCCAGTTCAAGTTGTCTAATAATCAAGCTAAGCTTTCCAAGCAGTCCTTAACCGCGGACGCGGCTATTCGAATAGTTTTGTTAACCCTGCAGGGGTGTACCACTACACACACATGATCATCATTTACCACCTTTGATCTCGACACCATTCAAGGGGTGCCAGCGAGGATGCTCACCACAACTGTTACCTCATAGCCGATCTAGTCCGAGAAAGCCGCCTACTTGGGTTGGCTACCACTATCGTGAACCCGGACGGTTTACCGAAGTGGACCCAAGTGATGTGTGTGTGGTGCATAAGCCGGTCTCGGGTGATCCGTTCTCTCACTTAGCATCCAGGCCACAGACCTACCAGAACTCCGAACTATTGCGACATCTGGACATCGAAAGGGATGAGTTAGTAAGCTGAGAGGGGTCAGTGAGCCGAATGTGTGGTTGTACTCTTCATCTTGGATCACCACACAAGAACTCGGACTTAGGGCGGTGTTCAACGAGACAACCCACCGTGTACTCCTACACAGCCTCTCATCGTTCACCTTGTATTAGGGTAGATTCACCAACTCTTTTCTACCATCATCATCATGATCACTACCATCCCGACTCACATAACAGTATCATCATGGTATCACTCTAAGCATGCAATAAGCAGTAACAATTGCAGGGGCCACATGATATCAATCAACTCCTACATTTGCTAGGATTATGGTTTTGCCTACTACTGTGACAAATGATAGGTCATGCAAAGGAATGGGTTCATCTATGCGGTAGAAACGTAGCATGGTAATCATCCTATACAATGCATAAGCGAGACATGAGAGGGAAGTGGGATTTTATCGACATGATCAATGGGGGTTTGCTTGCCTTGCTGACGAGGTTCGAGTTCGGGGTCTTCAACGAAGGGGCAGCCTCCTGCTCCGGTTCCACCTCTACTCGACAAACAACAAACAAGGTAGCAAAGTAAATACAATGCACAATCACATGATGGAAGGTTGAAACTTGATGTATATGCTTTGATGTGTGAGGCAATTCCATTTAAATGGAGTATATTGCAAATTGAATTGCAAATTCAAACTCCAATTTGAATTCAAACTTAGTCAAGTTACATGTGACATTGATTGATCAATTTGAATCATTTGTAAATGTGCATGATATGCCTCTGATGTGTATGTGAAATGTAGCATGTTGCCATGGTTCAAGTTGCAAAAACTTTTGAATTGAATTTGATTTAATTCTATTTAAATCAAATAGAAAATGCTACTGACCACATTTTAAATTCAACTCAAACATAGTTTAAAGTTGGATTTTTGGATAGCTTATTTTCTCCTGATCATTTTTCATATATTATTTGTCCAATTTGGAGTTAATATGAATTTTCTATGAATTTCCAAAGTTTGAGCTATTTTCTGGATTTTCTGGAATTCTTTAATTGATTTCAAATTCTGGAAAATTCATTTATGGCGTCAGCATGACTTCATGCTGGCGTCAGGAGGCCACTGACAAGGGGGTCCCACCTGTAAGTGTCACTGTGTTAATTAAATCGGTTTAAAAAGTTTTAAACTTAATCCAGGGGGTTGGGCCCGCATGTCGGCCTCACTGGGAGTGGGATTAGTGGCTAATCCCCTGCCACGTCGGCTGGGTCGCCGGCGACGAGCTCTGGCGAGCCAGAGCACGCCAGCGTGTGCGGGATCATGCTCTGGACGTGCGTTTGGCATGCCAGAGGAACCAAACGACTGCTGTGAGGACGCCGCGTCGACCTGTGCGTGAGGGGGTCACTGGAGTCCACCGGAAGCGCGTCGGCGACGACGAACGGCGGAGACAGAAGTCCGGCGACGTCGGGTTCTTCGATTCAAGGGGAAACCATGACCATGCGCTACCCTAGTCGTCTCCTGGAGGTGCCAGGAGCACGTTGGACTCAACGAAACGGAAAAAAGGATACTGGAGCGAGCTCCAGGTCGTCCATGGCGGCAACCGTGCTCGGCTTCCATGGCGGCCAAGGCTAGGAGGTGTAACAGGAGGAGTGGGGTTAGGGTTTTGAAGCGCCTGCTCACCAGGATCGCGTTGGAGGTGACGGCGAGGTCGAAGGTGCCCTGGTGACGACGGAATCGTCAACGGGATCCGGCGGCTCCGGCGAGATGTCGACGAAGCTTGCGACTGCTAGAGACAAAATTGGCCGGCCATCTTCTGCACGGCGAGGCCTGCGTCTACGGCGACCTTTTTGGACAGCTTCTCGCAGCCGGTGAGCGTCTCTGGCCGCGCTGGATCACGGTGGTGCTCTGCGGGGTTCTTCGGGCGTCGACGAACTTGCGCGGGGAGGACGGACCAGAGGGCGAGGAGGGGGGAGTGAGACGTGGGGCGTCTCCTGGCGTGCGTGGCGTCGAGAAGGAGGCAGCGGCGCGGCTGGGAGGCTGCCACCGCGACGGCTGCGGCATGCCGGGCACGCAGCTGTGTGCTCGTGCCCGGGGAAGACGACAGGGGAGCCCCCTGGTGGGCTGGGCCGGCTGGAAAGGTGGGCCTCGCACCTGGGCAACCGGTAAGCTCTCCCCTTTTTCTTAATTCTTTTCTGTTTTCTTCTCTGCCTTTTTGTTTTGCTGTGCTAATAAATAGCTAGGCATTTTATTAAATGCTGAAAAAATTTATATGGCCTCATAATAATATAGACCAGCCACTTATAAAGTTTCAACATTTTTAAAATTCAAACAATTTGAATCTTAACTCAAATAGGGGTTTTTAATTAATTCCAAGGCACTGTTTGAATATTTGAAAAATCCATGAGCATGGGATGGGTCCCAGATCACTTGATATGTGATCACACTCATTTATAAGACTTTTCAAAAATCTAACATGAATTTTTGGAGAAGATTTTTATCTGGCCTTTTGAATTAATTCAACTGGGGGGGTTCCTTCTCCCATTTTGCTTTTGATTTTGATTTCAATGATTTCTTTTGAAATTTTTGAGATGAATGCAAATGACTTTGATCCTAGCACATTACCTAACAGAGGGTTCTGACATGTTGTATCTTAGATAATATACAACCCTTGCACGTGGTCATATGCAAAAATCATGACTAGACCAATCACATGTATGCATGAAGCTAAAATTATTAAATAAGATACAACCTCTAAGAAATAATGCATTGTAGTAGTTATATGTTAAGTTTTTATTGCTCCTATGATATTATGCAAAGAACATTGGAAGAGACCTAAGTCTTCATGTATGGACTCGTATACAATTTATCAATCTTGTACAAGTGGTGGGCCATATTAACTAATCTTGCTGGATAATCGCACTCGCATACAATTTATCAATATTGTACAAGTGGTGGGCCATATTAACTAATCTTGCCGGCTAATCGCACGCTGAAACGGCCGACCGCGTAAGAGTCTATTCGTCAAATGACAGAATTGTTCCTAACTAATAGTATTAGGGGAGTGTCTAGGGCTCATCTAGATGTGACATAACTATGTCACATCTAAGTATGACAAACAGCCCATTTTTTCTTGTTTGTTTGTTTCTTTCTTTCTTTTTCTTTCTTTCTTTGTTTGTTTCTTTTTCTTGTTTTTTCCAGTGTATTGTACGTATGCGACAATCTACAGCCGATAGGTACCATACTTGCTCCATTGGCACTGTGAACAGCACTAGAACACATGCTTGCGTGAAGACAGTGACAAGGTTCAAAGCCTAGCTATGATGCGATGTGAGCCTGCATTGGAGATACGTGAGTTGCTATTGAACAGTGAAAATCAAAAATCAAAAGGTAGCATTCTACTGCGATAGAGGTAAATTCTACTGCTACATTTATGTTGGCAAGAAGATCAAGCAAACAAGGTACTACGGACATGCAGTTGCAGTCTGGTTCATGGACATGTAGTTGTGGTCTGTTCTATGGACATGTACCGCACCCGGTTCTATTGACATGCAATTGCGTCCCAGTTCTATGGGTTCTATGGACATACAGTTGCACCCGGGTCTACTACGGACATGCAGTTGCAGTCTGGTTCATGGACATGCAGTTGTGGTCTGTTCTATGGACATGTACCGCACCCGGTTCTATTGACATGCAATTGCGTCCCGGTTCTATGGGTTCTATAGACATGCAGTTGTAGTCGGTTCTATGGACATGCAGTTGTGGTTGGTTCTATGGACATGCAGTTGCATCCCGGTTCTGTGGACATGCAGTTGCACCCTGGTTCTATGGACATGCAATTGCGGTCGGTTCTATTGACATGCAGTTGCAGTGTGGTTTATGGCCAGGCATGCGGTTGCAGTCGGTTCTATGGAAATGCAGTTGCCCCCGGTCTATAGACATGCAATTGCGGTCGCTTCTATGAACATGCAGTTGCAGTCTGGTCTATGGACAGTTGCGGTTCGTTCTATGGACATGCAGTTACGGTCTGGTGTATGGACATGCAATTGCGCCCCAGTTCTATGGACATGTAGTTCCGCACTAGGTTCTATGGACATGCAGTTGCGGTTGGTTCTATGGACATGCAGTTGCACCCGGGTCTATAGACATGCAGTTCGACCCGGGTCTATATACATGCAGTTGCGGTCGATTCTATGAACATGCAGTTGCGGTCGGTTCTATGGTCATGAAGTTGCACCCCGGTTCTATGAACATGTAGTTCCACCCCGGGTTCTATGAACATGTAGTTGCACCCGGGTCTATAGACATGCAGTTGTGGTCTGGTTTATGGACCTGCAATTGTGTCTCGGTTATATGGACATGTAGTTCCGCCCCGGGTTCTATGGACATGCAATTGCGGTCGTGTACTTGTGACATGCAGTTGCGCTCAGTTCTATGGACATGCAGTTGCGGCTGGGTTGTTGGGATTGATGGTTGACTTGAAACTAGGGTGGGGAAATAAAAAGTGACCGCCTAGTTTCGAGTCGTTGGTCAACTCGCAATTGAACATCCTTCAACTGCGAGTGGAGGTAAACAACGGCCTGTTGCGAATGGATGAACGATCTTCAACTGGGTTGGCGAAAAAATTCTAGTTGTGATTCGATGGATGACTTGCAAATCGATTGATAAAAAAGTTTAGTTGCGAGTCGATGGAGGACTTGCAACTCGATTGACAAAAAAATTCAGTTCCGAGTCGATGGACGATTTACAACTTGGTTGGAAAAAATCACGTTACGAGTCATGAGCAAGTTGCAACTAGGTTGATAAAAAACGTTCAGTTGCGCATCGATGGAGGACTTGCAACTGAATTGGCGAAAAAGATCCAGTTACGAATCGATGAACTTAATAAACTTAAGGAAGTAAAATGAATTAAATAAAAGGAAAATAAAAGTAATCAAAATAGAAAACAAAAACAAAAAATAAAAAAATAGAAAAAACAAACAAGTAAAAAGAAATTTTAAAAACAAACAAAAAAATTAAAGAACGAATAAAGATAAAAAAACGAAAAAATAAAAAAGACAAAAAATGGAAAAGAAGAAAAAACCTTACCACAAAAGATTTTTTTTAGGGGATACAGATTCATTACTTAAACTAGACTTACAAGAATACAAGCCGGGTCATGAGGAGATATAAGCCACATGTGGCGACCCCCAAGCAATGAAAGATAAAACTTGGATAAAATTTGAGCATCAACAGACGAGGCTCGACTCTCAACAATAAAGGAGCAACTACTAAAATTTGAACTACGAGTAACTATTTCCTTAACTATTGCACTATTTAAACCTCTTCCTCCTTCCTTTATATCCTTGATCAAACTCTTACTCTCACTTGAAATAACGACATGTTGAACATTTAGATCTTCCGCCAAAGCTAAGCCTTCCCAACATGCCAAGGCCTCCAGAATTGCTGGTTCTCTTATCCCGGGTAACACCAGGGAAGAAGAACCCTGATATAAACCAGATCAGTCTCGGCATATAGCTGCCACAACCCCAATATCGTGTGCATGTATACCCTTCACCCTTATCTTCACATTGCCAACCGGCGGGGTTATCCATACCGCATGTATGCCCCTTTCTGCTCTCCTTTGTTCTGTTATTTGCATGTGGACTAGGTCTGCCCCCATTAGCTTCCACCACCTTTATCTCTCTGTTCATCTCCAGTTCCCAAATAAATTTGCTGATGAAAACATGTGCTGATTGAGGGCTTTGATTATTTCCTTCATGGATTAATTTCCTCCAGGCTGTCCAAATAGCCCACAACGTTACGGTCGTCTCCGTAAACTGCTCATCCGACAACATTTCCTGAGAATGAAACAACCAATATCGGGCATGTGGTTCTTGTATTTCAGAAATCTTTTCTACCAAATCACCATCCTCCAAGGCACAGACACATCCGGACATCGAACATTCAAGCCGTGAATGCACCCAAGAATCTATGTTACCACATAAAATACAGCTATCCGCGTGGGACATATTCCGATGTTTTCGTAGATCCTCCGTTGGTAAGGATTGCTTTGCTAATCGTGATAAGAAGGACTTGATCTTCGTTGGTACCTTCATCTTCCACAAGTAATGCCATCCGCGCTCCTCTCTGATGTTGCTAGAGGTGACCGTCCTCCCTTCCAGCACATATTCTCTTTCCTTTCTCATATTCATTAACATATTGTAAGCTGAACGAACCAAAAACATACCATTTTTCTCAAAGTGCCATCCCCAGAAATCTTCCGTAGGAAACGTGCATATTGGGATGCTCATGATCGCATGCACGTCCATAGGAATAAAAAGTTGCTGAAGTTTCTCTTGATCCCACATCGCCGAGTTGTGCGTTAATAATTCGGCTACCTTGGATGGTTTATTTGCACTCAAGCACAGAACTGGTTTCATAGATGAATCCCTGGGAATCCAATTCTCCTCCCAGATAGAAGTCGTCTTACCATCTCCAATTCTCCTAACCAACTCTGGTTCCACGGCCTCACGTCGTGTTGACGATCATGTGGATTATTCAAACCTCATCAGAATCGGCTCTACTGATATTGCATGCAAACAAACATGGGTTGTAACCCGTCAGGAGATTATCAGGCACATTCGGTTATTCAAATTAATGGCATGGAATCTATTTCTGTTTGCACCAAATGTTTGGGCCTTTGACACCGGGCTACTACCTGTACTAATGAGATCAGGTGCATTGGTTGTTATCTCTATGGTCATATTAAAAAGGATTGTTTGAGGAAATTGAGGTGAACTCTCATTTATAGGAAGAAATCTACCGGCACCATTATATCTCAACAACCTGCCTTTGCTCTTGTCACATCGCAGTCCCATCCGCTGCCTGCTTCGTGACTGTACTTTCTCTCATGATGCATGGATTCTGATGGTTAATTACCCTCTTGAGGGATGGAGAGTAGAGAAAGTTAGAGAATCAGTTAGTGGATTTGGTAAATTTCTTGCCTGGAATATGGAGACGTCTAACAAAGCTAGAATCCTTATCAAAGGTCAAAGTACCTGAGTTATTAGATATCCCTGTCATTCATGTTATCTATGATAATCTTGATGATGTTGGACATGGGAAATCTTGCACATGTGTTGTGTATATCATCCAGCAAGATTTACTTGGTGCTATGGGGGGAGATGAAGATCCAATCCCTCCTGATGGCAATCTCCACCCCTTGCCACATGCCCCTTTGGTGGAATTTGGAATGGTGCTAATTTCAATGGACATGATGAGGATGACCACTTTCAGCAGCCACCTCACCAGGATATGGATATTCCCCATGCTCATACACCACCTCAGAGTCCTGGAAATCCACATGGTGCACCTGCTGCTAATATGAGAGTTGTTGTTGAGGCCACTGATTGCTTTATTGCTCTCCATGACCTGATCAAGATTGTTATATTTGCTGCTCCAGGAGTTCTTAATCAGCTCAGTGGTCAGTCCATCTCTGATGTTAGATGCTATGGCCACTATATCTTGCAGGAAAAATTATATCACTAGCATCTGTAACAGCAATGGGGATAAGATTTTCTCTCATGATCCGAAAGATGCTATTATTAGGAATTCATACAGGGAAAGATTTGGAACTTCTATTGACCCCGTCATGGAAATTAATCTGGATGAAATCATTCAATCTCACCAACTCAGCCACCTTTATGATCCTTTTACCATGGATGAAATTGATGTTGTGACCAAAGAATTCGCTGTGGATAGAGCACCAGGACCAGATGGTTTTAATGGAAAATTTCTCAAAAAATGCTGGAATATTATTAAACAAGATATCTACTCCATGGTATGGGATTTTCTTGAAGGGAATGCTGAAATCCACAGTGTAAACACTTCATATATCACACTTATCCCTAAGAAACAGAATCCTGAAAATATGAATGATTTTAGACCGATCTCTGTGGTCAGTATTACCCTGAAGATTTTTACTAAACTTATGGCCAACAGAATGTAGAAAGTGATTATTGATATTCTACATCAAAATCAATATGGATTTATCAAAGGGAAAAATATTCAGGACTGCTTTCGTTATGCCTATGAATATCTATGTATATGTCACAAATCCAATAAGCCAATTATTATCCTTAAGCTAGACTTTGAAAAGTATTTTGATAAAGTTGAATATAGTGCTATCCTTGAGATGTTGAGGGCTAAGGGATTTGGCCCTAAATGGATAAACTGGGTTGATAGAATTCTAAACTTTGCATCCACATATGTTCTTCTCAATGGGGTTGTTGGCAAAACTATAAAATGCAGGAGAGATATCAGGCAAGGGGATCCACTATCACCTCTTTTATATGTTCTAGCAACTAACATGCTTCAGTCCATCATTAATCATGCATGGAAGAATGGGGAGATTGCTTTACCTGTTGATAATGATTATGGCCAAATGTATCCTATATTTCAATATGCTGATGATACTCTTATGATTATGCCTGCTGACAGTGATCAAATAATGCACCTCAAGACATTACTGCAGTCATTTAGCAATTCCACTGGATTGTTTATAAACTATGGTAAATCATCTCTGGTTCTTATTAATATTGATCAAGGCACTGCCACCAATCTTGCTGAACAATTTGGATGCAAAGTGGAGTATCTTCCATTTACTTATTTGGGATTGCCCCTGGGAACTACCAAACCATCAGTACAAGATCTCGTGCCTGTTATTTCCAAGATTGATAAAAGATTATCTGGAGTATCAAATTTTCTAAACTATGATGGTAGATTGACTTATGTGAACTCAGTGATCAATTCCATGCCCATATTTCTATGTGCACTATCAAAGTACACTCTACCATCCTAGAACACGTAAACAAAGCCAACAGATCTTTCCTTTGGCATGGAAAGGACATAAATAAAAGAGGAAATTGCCTTGGAAACTGGAAAATGGTGTGTAAATTTAAAGAGGCTGGTGGACTGGGTGTCCTTAACCTCAAGACTCGGAACTATGCTCTGTTGATGAAGCATTTGAAGAAATTCTATAATAAAGAGGACATTCCATGGGTAAAGCTTATATGGCAAGCATATTATAGAAATAATGAGATCCCACACTGCAGCCAAAATAAAGGATCTTTCTAGTGGAAAGACTGTCTTAGCTTCATTCACACATACAGAAGCATCACTAAAGTTCAAGCTCACAAGGGAGATACTGTTATGGTCTGGAAGGATTATTGGGATGGTGATTATAAAGAGAAAAAATATCTAGAGCTACATTCATTTGCTAATAATGATAACTTATCCCTGGAGAGGATTACAGAATTGGATGACATTACTAATGCCTTTCAGCTACCATTGTCTATTATTGCTCATCAGCAAATGATATGTTTATAAAACTCTATGGACGATATTCATGACATGGAACATAATGATATCTGGACTCTGAGAAATTCTGTACGTAAATTATGTACAAAGAAGGTGTACAACATTCTCATTGGACAGCAAGCTACCCCACAACCTATCGAATGGATAAGGAAAACGTGTTGTCAACATAAATTGGAATTTTTCTGTTGGTTAATGATGAATGATAGGTTGAATACATGTGACCTACTGCAAAGAAAATCCTTCAACATGGACAAATATACAAGCTGATTATGTGAGGATGGAAGCATTGAAGACAGAATGCAGCTTTTCTTTGGATGTTCATTTATCCAAGCATTCTGGTGGAGTCTCAATATGGAATGTGATACTAGTGATTAATTTTACAACATGATTATTGAGGCACAAAACAGATCTAGAAGTAAAAAAATTATGGAGATTATCATCGATGGATGCTGGGCCATATGGAAACAGAGAAACAATCTGATTTTGAAAATATCAAATGCTCAATTCATGATTGCCTCAGAGACTTCAAGGAACTGATGAAAGAACAAATGATTAGGGCTAAGCCTGACATCAAAGAGATCATTCAACTTTTTATTTTTTCTGTGTAATAACACCATAGTTTGATGATTCACTGCTAACATGTTGTAAATATGATTTGTACATATACTCTAATTATAAATGGAAAATGATCACAGTGGGGATTTTCCCTACTGTACTTATGGTCAAAAAAGTCCATTAACCAGAGCATCTCTTACCTCCAGCAGCGATCGCGGGATATGGGATGGATGGGACCCCAAGGAAGCTTCGATTATCGAAGAGTCCGGATAATATACTGCCTTTAAAAACGGAACACATAAGGAATCAGGAGAGGTAAGAAATCTCCAAGCTTGCCTTGCCAATAAAGCAACATTAAACACTTCAAGATCTTTAAAACCAGGTCGTCCATCAGATTTTGGCTGAGTCATGGATCTCCAAGAGACCCAATGAGGTTTTCGATGGCCCTCCTTGCTTCCCCAAAAATAATGCCGAATCAATTTGTTCAAATCTTCACATAAACCTCTCGGCAACTTGAAGCAAGACATTAAATAAACTAGCACCACTTGAGCAACAGATTTTATCAGAATTTCCTTTTGAGTAAAGGAAACGGTCTTCTCTATCCAACCTTTAACTTTTCCCCACATTCTATCCTTGAAATACTTGAAAGCTTTGGACTTTGATGCTCCCACATTAGATGGCATACCCAAATACTTCTCATTAAGGGTTTCATTTGGTACCTGGAGAATGCCCTTGACCTCATCCCTGACAGCTTCAGGAGTCCCCTTACCGAAGATGGAAGGTTTATTATTGTTTATCCTTAGCCCTGACGCATCACAGTAAGACTTCAGAAGGTTTGATACCTCATGTGCACCAACACCATTGGCCTTAACAAACAACGGGCTATCATACGCAAATAACAAGTGATTCAACGGTTGAGCTGCAGGAGTCAACTGGATCCCACTTAATTGAGATGATTGATTACAGGTTTTGAGGAGGCCTGAAAGTCCCTCTACTGCTAGTAAGAACAAGTATGGTGAAATAGGATCTCCATGACGAATTCCTCTCGATGGCTTAAAAATTTCAAGCTTCTTCCCATTAAACATTACTGAAAAATACACTGAAGTGACCATACTCATAACCATAGACACCCAAGAGGGAAGAAATCCCAATTTAAGCATAATGGCCTTTAGATACTCCCATTCTACACGGTCGTACGCCTTCATCATGTCCAACTTCAGTGCACAATGTTGATGTTTCAAAGATTTTTTTTTCCTCTTCATAAAAGACAGACATTCATACGCAACAAAAATATTATCGGTGACGTGTCTGCCTGGCAAAAAAGCTGACTGCTCTAGGGATATTATTTCAGGTAAAATCGTCTTCAAACAGTTAGCTACCACTTTTGAAGCAATTTTATAAAGCACATTACACAAACTTAAAGGGCGAAACTGGGTAAAGTTTTCTAGAGAGGCTACCTTAGGAATTAACACCAGGAAGATGTTATTTATGCTGGCCGAATCCTCCACACCTTCCAATATACGCAGAACCACACTGGTCACTTCCTCCCCACATAAATCCTAGTGCTTCTGAAAAAAGAGTGCCGAGAAACCATCCGGTCCCGGAGATTTGTCTGGACACATTTGGAATAAAGTTGTTTTTATCTCCTCAGCTGAGTATGATGCAGCCAGCATTTGGTTCATCTCCACTATAACCCAGGGAGCTACTACGTCCAGAACTGCTCCCATATTGCTAGTGCCTTCCGATGTATAGAGTTTGGAATAAAATTTTGTCGCCATCCTCTCCAATACATCTATACATGAGATCATATCCCCATTTTTATTTCTCAGAGATTTTGTAAGCTTTTTTCTCCTCCTCATGCTTGCTCGAATATGGAAGAATTTTGTGTTCCTGTCTCCACCAGCAAGCCACTCGATCCGCGATCTCTGGCGCCATAGTACTTCCTCTCTGTTATACAAATCGACCAGTCTATCCGGTATTTTAATCTCCTCCAGAGAAGGCCCTGAACGGCCTGGGACTGATCTCAGCCTTTTGAGCCGCTCTTTCATTTGTTTAATCTCTCTACGAACCTTACTAGAGCTTCTTATATCCCAGTCTGACATATCCCCCGAGATTGTTTTTAGCTTGTCCTTGAGCTCCTGAACTGAACTCGCCTCCTTCCCCTTCCATAGGCCTTCCAGAAACCTGCCCCACTCTGGGTGAGTTTCCCACATCTCTTCAAATCTGAACGGTTTCTGTTTATTTCTGTTTAACACCTCATCAGTCAGTTTCAGATGGATAGAAATATGATCGGAAGTACCTGCAGTCAAGTGCTCCACCATTGCCGCAGGAAACAAAGAATTCCATCCCACGTCTGCCACCGCTCGATCCAAGCGAACCCTGGTAAAGGAACCACCAGTGACTCGTTTTTCAAAAGTCCAAGGGACACCCGAGAAGCCCAAATCCATCATGCCACATAGATCAAACGCATCTCTAAATCCATCAAGTTGCGCCCGGCTCCTCTACCCAATCCCATCGTGTTCTGCATGGTTTAAATCTTCATTAAAATCGCCTATCATAACCCATGGATCACCCGACTGGATTGCAAGATCCTTGAGTGTGTCCCAGGTTTTTTCTCTCTCCCCAAGCTGAGCTTCTCCATAAATACACGTAAGCCTCCATCTTGCTTCTCCCAAATTCAGAATTGTTGCATCAATATGATACTTGGATTCACCCTTTACCTCCAACTTAATTTACTCATTCCAGAACATAACCAAACCTCCGCTCCATCCGGAACTACTTACAGCATAAGTTCTATCATATCCAAAAGATTGACATAGAATCTCGGCACGTGCTTTTTGAATTTGTGTTTCTACTAAACAAAGCACTGTCGGGGCATATTTGTTCGTGAGATCACGAACTTCTCGAATTGTCGCGGGGATGCCCAACCCACGACAGTTCGAACATAAGATACTCATTGCTCCTGGCGGTCGACCTCGGAGGTCGCCGCCGATATATCAAAAAATTCGTCACCATCAACATCCTCGGACTGATTCTGTTTCTTCTTGTTCTCACTCTTATGAGGTGTTAGGGAAGGATCACCCTCTTTCTTATCAGAGTCAAACTTGCCTATCATCATTGCAATTGTTCCATTTTTATCAACAGGAACGAGCACCAAAGGATCGGTAGTACCAGAATCCTTTTTCTTCTCCCTCGGCATTGGCAACTGAATCTTCTACCAATCTCTTGCGCTTTTACGGATCATCACCTATATATCAATTAGGGTTGCTTCATCAATTTTAGAATCCAGATTAACTTCCCTTAACGATGGATGTGCATGAAATAATGCATTAGATCGCCAAGGTGGAGCTGCCTGATTGTTTTCCCCTCCTCTTCCTCTTCCAAAACCTCGGCCTAAAGCCCTTCCTCGGCCCCTGAGAGTGATAAGGAGGGACACCTGATGATACGAATCACCGGGGAATCCTCTTGAGTTTGTCCCGATCTTTCACAGCGAGCAACCTGGATAGAAATCCTTCCAATCACGCGATGAACGCAACCTGAAGAAGAGGAATGAATCCAGCAAGAAACATGATGGATATCACCACGACTCAAACCAAAGCACGATAATCCTTGATGAACACAAGAACCTCCGCGGCAATCTTTATTGGATAAACGGCATCGCCAACCCCGGAGGGAAGCTTCACCAAGAGATACAACTCATAAGTTCTCAATCTTTAATTCTGACCTAAGCTAACCCTAAAACTCGTAGGGTGTGTTCTATTTATAAGCTAGGGGATAAAACTAGGGATACATGGGCTGCAGCCCTAAAATCTGCGTGCAGGCAGTGTCGGATATCCGGTCGGCATCGGATGTCCGTCGGGGTCGTTGGACGTCCGGTCGGCGTCGGATTTCCGGTAAAGTGACGCCGAAACCTTCTGTCCTCGATGCACCCTATTTCCGACAGGCTTCGCATGTCCGCTGCGTCGAACGTCCGATGATCGTCGGACTTTCGTCGCGTGACGCGGAGGTCTCCTGCCTTGCTGATGCTGAAGCTGCTCGTGCCCACGTTTACGAGGTCGTGTCGGGACCCGGAATATGTGTATGTAATTCCAGTCACAACTCAATCATATGGAGAGCCGAGAGCCATACCCACTTGTCTAACCAGACAAGGCCAAGTACAAGACACTCTCATAAATCTCGAACGTGAGGGGCATCCCATCTAGGCCCGGATGATCATCTAAGATGGGTCCTCATTGTCCGCTCACAAGTCTAAATGCTTATGGGTGGTGAAATCCCATACTCATAGACAAGTCGCCTCAACCATATTATCGATTGAGTCATAACAGTTACATAAACAAACTCCAGCCCGATCACTTAGTCGGGGTCTAGGGCGGGCTCAATCATACAACAAAGTGTGCCACGTGATAGACTCACGAGCAATCGCATCGCAATGCCCCAAGCTGCGCACATCTAAGGGCCACTTGGTGTATAAAAGACCGCCGGCAAGAACACAACTAAGCTATCGAGAACCCACACTAAGACATGCACGTTAAAATCATACACGCAGAATACATGTCTAGTGTGAACAGCAGGTATCATCACATTACTCTACCAAGTATATCTTTATTGACTTACAGAGAGTACACAAAGAGATCACATGAATGTGATCCAACATTACATCGAACAACGGAAGCAACTTAGGTATGAGTACAGAAAAGTTTAACAAATGGCTTAGAGAAGCCTTGTAAACATACATAGCCCTTCCACGAGGGACCAGACTGTTGTCTGGAACTATACTATCTTTGTCAACGTCGAGCTTCAGGAAGGTGTCTACATCGGGGTCTGGGTTCTCATCTAAAACATAGAATAAGCAAACGTGAGTACAAAGTCGTACTCAGCAAGACTTACATCAGAACTATACTACTCATGCTGAAGTTTCAAGGTAAAGGGAGGTGGGGTTTCAATGCAGAAGTGACAGCTTTGACTTGGCTAGTCCTGTACTACGAGTACCATACTTGAGGTAAGAAGCGTACACGAGTCCACTACCAAGTCTCCAACCAATACACCACTATGGATACTTCCTCTGCTTCCCCACGAGGAAGCACGCCATAGCAATCACACTTATTTTGGCCAGTTTTAGAGTAGCCATTGAAGTTGTCTAATAATCAAGCATAGGTCTCCAAGTAGTCCATTACCGCGGACGCGGCTATTCGAATAGTTTTGTTAACCCTGCAGGGGTGTACTTATTCACATCTGTGTCATCACTTACCGCCTAGGAATATTCATCCTTCAAGCGAATGTCGGACGAGGATAATCACCAAGGCACTTACCTCACATCACCTTCTCTAATCCAGGAGTCGACTATCTGAGTTAGACCCCGCTCGAGAGTCCGGCCGATTCACGATACGGACCCAGACAATGCAGGGAACCAAGACGACACCCTGGAAGATGGTATTACTGTCTCATAGGTCCACCCACATATCTAAATGATGCAACCTTTCATTCATTCTTTTTCTATGCATATGCCAAATGGAAAGCCCGAACTAGTGTGACTCCTGGACTTGATCGGGGGTGAATTAATAGGCCAAACGGGGTTCCCATAAAACCCTACATGTGGTAGTAATCTTTGTCTTGGATCACAACACAAGAACTTGGGGCCTAGGGCAGTGTTCAACGAGACAACCCACTGTGTACTCCTACACAAGCTCTCATCGTTCACCTTGTTTAGGTCAAATTCACCACACCCTTTTCATCACAAATAACATGAACATGATTGCTCCCAACATCAATTCATCACCCAAGATGGACCAATGCTTCCACAACTCTAAGCATAGCATAAGCATAACATGGATGAATGGCCACATCATGATCACAAGCAATTCCTAGATCTGCTAGGTTGAGGTTAGCTTAATATTGAGGCAGAAATGATAGGTCATGCAAAGGAATGGGTTCAACTAGCGGTAGAACGTATCATGGTGAACTCCTAAACATTCATAAGCGATGATGAGAGGGAAATAGGTTTTTATAGACATGATCAATGGGGTTTGCTTGCCTTGCTGACGATACACTGGTTTATCGGTCTTCTGCTTAGGGGGTGACCTCCGTCTCGGAAACACTGTTACCGGAAGCAATCATCAACAAAGGGGGACAACATTGAAATAAAATGCACAAGCACATGATAAGGTTGTCCAAGATGTATATGGTACTGGTTTGTGGACAATTCAAGTTAATATAAGTGTATTGCAAACGATTTGCAGATTCAAACTCCAAATTCAAATTAAAATTAAGCCATATGCATATTTGCCCATTTTAAAATGGTCAAACATGAAAAAAAATTGCATATTAATAATCCTTGCATTTTTTTGATAATTTTTCATATATTATTTGTCCAATTTGGAGTTATAGTTAATTAATTATGAATTTCCAAACTTTAAACATTTTTCTGTAATTTTCTGAATTAAATTTAATCTGGACAGAGGCTTTATTGCGTCAGCATGACCTCATGCTGACGTGGGGGGGCCTCTGACCAGTGGATCCCTGATGTCAGTGTCTCTATGTTAAACACGGGGTTAGTTTAATTTAAACGATTTAGTTAAGGGGTTGGGCCCCACATGTCAGTGGGTGATTAGGGGGAATTAGGCCCTAATCACAGATGCCACGCAAGCTTGCGTGTAGGTAAGACCCCGCTGATCCGTCGGCTGGGTCGGGACTTGCCACGGCGCGACTTCACTCCCGATGGTTCCATGCTCGGTGCATGACAGAAGTTTAACCACTAACGGACGCGTTAGGGTCGTATTCAGTACTTAAACTGGCGGCATTGATCCTATAAGCCCTTAGCAACATGGGCCTTGCTTGACACTAGTCGTTTCCAAGTTCGTGTCAAGGGACTCGAGCTTGACCGGGCTACTGTGGCATTTGCCGCTAGCGCAATTTGCTAAGGCTCGAGCCGTCGAGTGCCTCGGGCCCTTTTAGCTTAGCATCCCTCTCAAACTAATCTTTTATGTATAAAACTTACGGTTCGCAAAATGACATGCACTATTACGACTACTACAGGTTCGAGTCCCTACGCGACTCTTCAAGTCCCCCTGGCACTCGGGGGATAGTGACGAGGGGATAACCCCACGACTCCTCAGCATGAGGGTACCTGGTGCGTGTCAATAAGGAAGGCCCACTTGAAGCTTCTTCTGGCCCAAGATCATCCCACCCGAAGCACCGACGGCTTCGCCAACATGGAGTCCAAGGCGGTTTGGAATCCAATTAAGGCGTGCCCGCCAAGACTATCTAGATTAGGCAATCACCTTTGTAAACCTAGACGGACTCCTTGAGACCTAGCCTAGTATATAAAGGATGGGAGAGCGGACGTCTAGGACATCCGATCTCACATAGTTCCACCCTCAACAAGAGCAATCTCGCTGAGACCTCCACTGTGATTGCCTTCACCCTATAATACATCGAGCAGGAAGTAGGGGTTTTATCGATCGAGGGCCCTGAACCTAGGTAATCCCTGTCTCCTGTTAGCCGACGAGAATCTCCAACCTGCACTCCTCTCTCTACGATCTAAACCCATGGTTCCTAACCATGGGATTTGCCGAGGCTGATCCTTGTTAATCTACATTCTTACACTACCAAAAAAAATTCGGCCCCAGTGAGCCAGATTATGTGCTAAAGACTTTAGTTTTTCCTTCAACAAATCCATCGACTCACTTCCACTTGTGTTATTCCATCCTCCCGCAAGCACATCCTTGAAGTCCGGATGTTCTTCCCATCATTCCTCATGGCGAAAAAGCTTGGGGCCCTGTTGTACATGAGCTTCGTCCTCCAGACGTAGTAATATCGGGGCATGAATAGAAACAACCGCCACCAAATGTTCCACTGATGATGCTGGGAAAAGTGTGCCCCATGCCAGGTCAGAGACCGCTCTGTCTAGACGAACACGAGTAAAGGATCCTCGAGCAACATTTTTTCAAAATTCCACGTGTTCCCTTTGAAACCGAGATCAACAACCCCGCAGACATCCAAAGCATCACAAAAACCATCTAGTTGCGCTCGTGGAGTACCCAATAGTAAAATTGAGGCTGTGCACACAAAGAATTAAGTGCTATACTACATTTAGCCAAAAAATCTGCAAAATATGCCATGATACAAAAACAATTCTCTAAATTCTGGGTGTGCCACGGCCCACCCGTGCTACCCACTAGGTACGCCACTGGCTGCGCTTGACTCCTCTGTCCCACTCCTTCATGCTCTGAGTGTAGAAGAACTTCATTGAAATCATCGATTACAAGCCACAGGAGTCCAGACTAAACAACTAGGTTTCTCAGTGCATCCTAAGTTTTGTATCTCTCTGGCACTTGGGCCTCCCCATACACACATGTCAATATTCACTCATCAGGACCCAAGTGTGACACACGTGCATCAATGAAATACTTGGAATAATTATCAATCTCCAGTTTAATTGTATCCTTCCAGAACATAAGTAGTCCCCCACTCCTTCCCAAGCTACTAACAGCAAAAGCATTTGAGTAACCGAAAGTATCCTCTAGCAATTCAGCTCGTGCTTTTTGAATTTGAGTTTCCAATAAACAAAGCACGGCTGGGGCATATTTTTTCGCTACCTCGCAAACCTCTTGAACTATCGCCGGGTTGCCCACCCCTCGACAGTTCCAACATAAAAGATGCATTTCTCCCGGCGGTCTTCCCCTAGGGAAGCCGCCGATATATTATCATTTTGAAATAACTCATCCTCCTCCATGACTTCCACCCCAGATTTCGGCTACTTCTTATTTGCACTTTTCTGTGGCGTCAGAATCGGGTTAGTCAAGGCCGGATCGCGGCTGTACTGCTTGGACTACTCGGGACAATCGCAAGATATTTTGCCTTTGCTGATTCATCCTCAGCTAGGTCAAGATCCTATGGAACTGAATGGTCCGCCATCCGCTTCCCCAGAAGCTTATAATGTGTTCTCACGTCTTGTGCTGCTGCTCCTTGAAATTCATTCTCTAGATTTACATTTGTTTTCTGAAAAGCATCATTAAACCTCCAACTAGCTTGTTCCAGAGCCCCATTATTTCCAAGCCCTCGTCCAAACACCACGACCCTTCCCACCAGGGGGAACTTTATCAACACCATTACGATCTGCAGCACAAGGTGTTGGGCGTCCTGGGGTTTTACGATTTTCAGCTCCAAACCTTCCTTTCCCACGCCCCACATCAACCAAGATAAAATCTCCCCATCCCAACTTGATTTCATCATGCCCCCATCACCGCACTCTTGACCCTAGGTCACCCGAGCAAAAACTCGACCCGGGGAGAGAGAGAGAGAGAGAAAGCGGCTACTCGCAAGGCCGACCCTGCAAGAGATCTCGCCCTCAATAGAACCTCCACCAATCCGCGAAAACCCTTGCGATCAGAAGATCGCAAGGGGTAGGAGAAACCCTAGTTCGGCGACAGTGCATTCATATTCCATCAGATGGATTTCTCCGGGCTTGTTGTATCTTAGATAATATACAACCCTTGCATGTGGTCATATGCAAAAATCATGACTAGACCAATCACATGTATGCATGAAGCTAAAAATTATTAAATAAGAAACAACCTCTAAGAAACAATGCATTGTAGTAGTTATATCTTAATTTTTTATTGCTCCTATGATATTATGCTGAGAACATTGGAAGAGACCTAAGTCTTCATGTGTGAACTCGTAAACAATTTATCAATCTTGTACAAGTGGTGGGCCATATTAACTAATCTTGCTGGCTAATCGCACTCGCATACAATTTATCAATATTATACAAGTGGTGGGCCATATTAACTAATCTTGCCGGCTAATCGCACGCTGAAACGGCCGACCGCGTAAGAGTCTATTCGTCAAACGAGAGAATTGTTCCTAACTAATAGTATTAGGGGAGTGTCTAGGTCTCATCTAGATGTGACATAACTTGTTATGTCTAAGTATGAAAAACAGCCCATTTTTTTCTTGTTTGTTTGTTTCTTTCTTTCTTTTTTTTCTTTCTTTGTTTGTTTCTTTTTCTTGTTTTTTCCAGTGTTTGTACGTATGCGACAATCTACAGCCGGTAGGTACCATACTTGCTCCATTGGCACTGTGAACAACACTAGAACACATGCTTGCGTGAATACAGTGACAAGGTTCAAAGCCTAGCTATGATGCGATGTGAGCCTGCATTGGAGATACGTGAGTTGCTATTGAACAGTGAAAAACAAAAATCAAAAGGTAGCATTCTACTGCGATAGAGGTAAATTCTACTGCTACATTTATAATGGCAAGAGGATCAAGCAAACAAGGTACTACGGACATGCAGTTGCAGTCTGGTTCATGGACATGCAGTTGTGGTCTGTTCTATGGACATGTACCGCACCCTGTTCTATTGACATGCAATTGCTTCCCGGTTCTATGGGTTCTATGGACATACAGTTGCACCCGGGTCTATAGACATGCAGTTCTAGTCGGTTCTATGGACATGCAGTTGTGGTTGGTTCTATGGACATGCAGTTGCACCCTGGTTCTATGGACATGCAGTTGCGGTCGGTTCTATTGACATGCAGTTGCAGTGTGATTTATGGCCGGGCATGCGGTTGCAGTCGGTTCTATGGACATGCAGTTGCCCCCGGTCTATAGACATGCAATTGCGGTCGCTTCTATGAACATGAAGTTGCAGTCTGGTCTATGGACAGTTGCGGTTCGTTCTATGGACATGCAGTTACAGTCTGGTGTATGGACATGAAATTGCGCCACGGTTCTATGGACATGTAGTTCTGCACCAGGTTCTATGGACATGCAGTTGCGGTTGGTTTTATGGACATGCAGTTGCACCCGGGTCTATAGACATGCAGTTCGACCCGGGTCTATATACATGCAGTTGTGGTCGATTCTATGGACATGCAGTTGCGGTCGGTTCTATGGACATGAAGTTGCACCCCGGTTCTATGGACATGTAGTTCCGCCCCGGGTTCTATGAACATGTAGTTGCACCCGGGTCTATAGACATGCAGTTGTGGTCTGGTTTATGGACATGCAATTGTGTCCCGATTATATGGACATGTAGTTCCGCCCTGGGTTCTATGGACATGCAATTGCGGTCGTGTACTTGTGACATGCAGTTGAGGTCAGTTCTATGGACATGCAGTTGCGGCTGGGTTGTTGGGATTGATGGTTGACTTGCAACTAGGGTGTGGAAATAAAAAGTTACCGCCTAGTTTCGAGTCGTTGGCCAACTCGCAATTGAACATCCTTCAACTGCGAGTGGAGGTAAACAACGGCCTGTTGCGAATGGATGAACGATCTTCAACTGGGTTGGCGAAAAAATTCTAGTTGTGATTCGATGGATGACATGCAAATCGATTGATAAAAAAGTTTAGTTGCGAGTCGATGGAGGACTTGCAACTCGATTGACAAAAAAAATTCAGTTCCGAGTCGATGGACGATCTACAACTTGGTTGGCAAAAATCACGTTACGAGTCAAGAGCAACTTGCAACTAGGTTGACAAAAAACGTTCAGTTGCGCATCGATGGAGGACTTGCAACTGAATTGGCGAAAAAGATCCAGTTACGAATCGATGAACTTAATAAACTTAAAGAAGTAAAATGAATTAAATAAAAGGAAAATAAAAGTAATCAAAATAGAAAACAAAAACAAAAAATAAAAAAACGAAAAAACAAACAAGTAAAAATAAATTTTAAAAACAAACAAAAAATTAAAGAACCAATAAAGATAAAAAAATAAAAAAATAAAAAAGATAAAAAATGGAAAAGAAGAAAAAACCTTACCACAAAAAGATTTTTTTTAGGGGATACAGATTCATTACTTAAACTAGACTTACAAGAATACAAGCCGGGTTATGAGGAGATATAAGCCACATGTGGCGACCCCCAAGCAATGAAAGATAAAACTTGGATAAAATTTGAGCATCAACAGACGAGGCTCGACTCTCAACAATAAAGGAGCAACTACTAAAATTTGAACTACGAGTAACTATTTCCTTAACTATTGCACTATTTAAACCTCTTCCTCCTTCCTTTATATCCTTGATCAAACTCTTACTCTCACTTGAAATAACGACATGTTGAACATTTAGATCTTCCGCCAAAGCTAAGCCTTCCCAACATGCCAAGGCCTCCAGAATTGCTGGTTCTCTTATCCCGGGTAACACCAGGGAAGAAGAACCCTGATATAAACCAGATCAGTCTCGGCATATAGCTGCCACAACCCAAATATATTGTGCATGTATGCCCCTTTCTGCTCTTCTTTGTCCTGTTATTGCATGTGGAGTAGGTCTGCCCCCATTAGCTTCCACCACCTTTATCTCTCTGATCATCTCCAGTTCCCAAATAAATTTGCTGATGAAAACATGTGCTGATTGAGGGCTTTGACTATTTCCTTCATGGATTAATTTCCTCCAGGCTGTCCAAATAGCCCACAGCGTTACGGTCGTCTCCGTAAACTTCTCATCCGACAGCATTTCCTGAGAATAAAACAACCAATATCGGGCATGTGGTTCTTGTATTTCAGAAATCTTTTCTACCAAATCACCATCCTCCAAGGCACAGACACATCCGGACATCGAACATTCAAGCAGTGAATGCACCCAAGAATCTATGTTACCACATAAAATACAGCTATCCGCGTGGGACATATTCCGATGTTTACGCAGATCCTCCGTTGGTAAGGATTGCTTTGCTAACCGCCATAAGGACTTGATTTTCGCTGGTACCTTCATCTTCCACAAGTCATGCCATCCGTGCTCCTCTCTGATGTTGCTAGATGTGACCGTCCTCCCTTCCAGCACATATTCTCTTTCCTTTCTCATATTCATTAACATATTTTAAGCTGAACGAACCGAAAACATACCATTTTTCTCAAAGTGCCATCCCCAGAAATCTTCCGTAGGAAACGTGCATATTGGGATGCTCATGATCGCATGCACGTCCATAGGAATAAAAAGCTGCTGAAGTTTCTCTTGATCCCACATCGCCGAGTTGTGCGTTAATAATTCGGCTACCTTGGATGGTTTATTTGCACTTAAGCACAGAACTAGTTTCACAGATGAATCCCTGGGAATCCAATTCTCCTCCCAGATAGAAGTCGTCTTACCATCTCCAATTATCCTAACCAACTCTGGTTCCACGGCCTCACGTCGTGTTGACGATCATGTGGATTATTCAAACCTCATCAGAATCGGCTCTACTGATATTGCATGCAAACAAACATGGGTTGTAACCCATCGGGAGATTATCACGCACATTCGGTTATTCAAATTAATGGCATGGAATCTATTTCTGTTTGCACCAAATGTTTGGGCCTTTGACACCGGGCTACTACCTGTACTAATGAGATCAGGTGCATTGGTTGTTATCTCTATGGTCATATTAAAAAGGATTGTTTGAGGAAATTGAGGTGAACTCTCATTTATAGGAAGAAATCTACCGGCACCATTATATCTCAACAACCTGCCTTTGCTCTTGTCACATCGCAGTCCCATACTCCGCCTTCTTCGTGACTGTACTTTCTCTCATGATGCATGGATTCTGATGGTTAATTACCCTCTTGAGGGATGGAGAGTAGAGAAAGTTAGAGAATCAGTTAGTGGATTTCGTAAATTTCTTGCCTGGAATATGGAGACGTCTAACAAAGCTAGAATCCTTGTCAAAGGTCAAAGTACCTGAGTTATTAGATATCCCTGTCAGTCATGTTATCTATGATAATCTTGATGATGTTGTACATGGGCAATCTTGCACGTGTGTTGTGTATATCGTCCAACAAGATTTACTTGGTGCTATGGGGGGAGATGAAGATCCAATCCCTCCTGATGGCAATCTCCACCCCTTGCCACATGCCCTTTGGTGGAATTTGTAATGGTGCTAATTTCCATGGACATGATGAGGATGACCACTTTCAGCAGCCACCTCACCAGGATATGGATATTCCCCATGCTCATACACCACCTCAGAGTCCTGGAAATCCACATGGTGCACCTGCTGCAAATATGAGAGTTATTGTTGAGGCCACTGATTGCTTTATTGCTCTCCATGACCTGATCAAGATTGATATATCTGCTGCTCCAGGAGTTCTTAATCAGCTCAGTGGTCAGTCCATTTCTGATGTTAGATGCTAGATACTTGATGTGGATGATGCACTTGGTGTTATCATAAAATGAATTATGACCATTACTACTGTTCCTAATCCAGAAATCACACCAAGTCAATGCACCATCACTGAGATTGGTGAGGATAACTTCCCGCCCATGATTGTGCCAGATGCTGGTACGCAATGCACCCAGTTAATACCTCTTGCAATGCTCCATCTACTAGCAACATGATAGTGGCTTAGGGAAATATAAAAAGCAACAAGCACCCCACTACTGTGGCTGGAGTCAGAAGGAGCAGAAGAATTGCAGGTCTTTCTGCTGGTTTCAAGGATCCTGAAGATACTATCAGGGCTTCCAAGTGCAAAAACAAGATCCCACCAAAGAACTTGGCGCCAGAATTTGAATTTGAAATCATGGACAAGAATGCCCCTTCCCCACCTGATCTTCCCATGAAGACTCTCCAGGCCATTGCCACTGATCACTGCAGGGCCCCTCCTTGTGAGGTGACTGAACAATCCCTATGCTCCAACTCTATCAATGAATAGGAATGATATCATGATAATTGGGTTGCAGCCTTGTAATGTTTTTAGGGCTGATTTTATTTTGCTAGTTAATAATGGCATGTGCAACTATTTCATATATGGGATGACTTATATCCCATATTATGATTATCACGCATGGTTCTATGTTGTGAACATTATGGTGCCGTTAATGGCACCCATGTGGATTTATCCTTATGATATTCTGAATCATGTGATGATCATATATTTAGACATTCTTTAGATGATATTTTCTTGGAGGTGTGAATATTTCACATTCTCAATCATATTTTGCCCTCATCTATTTTCCCATGAATAGAAAATGGAATATATTAAACTGGAATGTGAGAGGCCTAAACTCACAGGATAGATGGGATGACATCAGGGCTACCGTGGAGGAAAGTTGTTGTGATATTATCTACTTACAGGAAACCAAAAGAGATTATTTCGATCTTGCTTATATCAAAAATTTATGTCCTAAAAGATATAATCAATTTGTTTGTGAACCATCCATAAGAAACTCTGGTGGGATTATCTCTATTTGGAATGGTCAAAAAAATCTGGAAATGTCACTAGCCAAAGCAGATTTCATATTACCATTGAATTACAATGCAATTTATCTCTAGCACACATGCATATCACCAATGTTTATGGTCCTTGTCAGAATGTTGAAAGAGTGGATTTTTTCAATGGTTGAATAATATTGATCATACAACCATAGATCATTGAATTATTATGGGTGATTTCAACCTCATTAGAAGCCCTGCAAATAGAAACAGAAGTGAGGGAGATATAAATAACATGCTACTTTTTAATCAAGCCATTCAGCATTTGAATCTTGAGGAAATTCCACCGGTCGATATAAACTATACTTGGAGTAACATGCAAGATGACCCTTTATTGGAAAAGGTTGATTGGATTTTTACTTCAGGACAATGGACTATTGATTTTCCTAATACCAGGGCCCTGCCTATGACTAGAATATCCTCTGATCATTTACCTATCCATATGGAAATTGGGAGTGATATTCCCAAAGCCTCCATTTTTATATTTGAAGATTACTTGGTTGAGTTTGAGGGTTTCTATGAAGATAGTGGAAACTCAGCAAAGGATGTGTGTGCCATATTTAAATGTGTGAGACAAGGACTTTAAAATGGAGCAGAAAGATATCCAAGCTGAAATCCACCATTGAATCATGCAATTATGTTATGGCTTGTAACACTCTCACTGTTAGTAAACAGTAATCACCATTACTGTTTATCACTACTGTTCAAAAAATTTCCTTTAATCAAATGGTTCAGTTCAAATTCAAATTCCCCTTTGATATGGTTCCGGGTCTTCTTCCTCGCAGGGAGTCGAGGAAGGGAACTCGGAGACATTATTATTATTAATCATTACAACTTACTATTATACAATGTTGCAGCAACTTCTGCTTCATTGTTACTTTATTGTTTTATATAAACTGTTGGTTGTTTCTTACCTCATGCTGCAAGACATCGTCGGAAGATGCTAGTCTTCGATAGGCCTAGCTTCTTATCCTTATTCTGATTTCTATCTTGCAGTCCACTATATACAGCCTCCCCTTTCCATTGATACAAATGCATAATGCTTAGTAGCGGACGTAAGACTTGCGAGTATGCTAGATACTCACCTTTGCTTTATTTCCCCTTTTATGTTTTGCCTGATCGGCCGCTGCAGTCGACGTTGGAGCCCAGGAGCAGGAGTACCCCGGAGGCGGATACTACTACGTCGAGACCCCCGCTGACCAGGACCAGGAGTAGTTTCGGAGGCTCCCAGGCAGGAGGCCTTGCCTTTTCGATCTGAATCTCTGATGTTATTTGTGCTAGCCTTCTTAAGGCAAAACTTGACTAACGATGCCTGTACTCAGATATTATGGTTTGTATAACTTATGTATTCGGGTCCGAGTGACCCCCCCCTTATTGTAACATATTGGTTTATCCTTTTGTGTTTAGTGTTGTGCTGTGATATTCTCACCGTGGCACCCTAATCTCAGCCGTGTACCCTGCGTGTATGATTACTGTACACGGATTGATTTTGCGGGCGTCACAAGTTGGTATCAGAGCCGACTGCCTGTAGGAAGCCACCCCACCACTACCTGGTCGAAGTTGAGTCTAGACTTTGAAAAACTATTTTTCTAACTTAATGTTTGTCTTACGGGCCCACATCGATGTCACTACGTGTGATATCTATGGTATTAGGATCCTTTTCTCCTTACCTATGCTCTGGGAATCTGCTCTCTTATCCTTGCTGGTAAGTTTTACAAACTCTGACATTAGGATCACGTCCTCTTGATTCCTCCCGGCGTTTTGGTGCTTCCCCATTGATTGAGTCGTGTTGCAGGAGTTCTACCCCAGGTCCCGGACCGCGGATCCCATTCTCATTCTGGGCAGGCCGCGCGTCCTCTGGCATTAACTCCTGTGGCCAACAGTTTTCTTGCGGCGTGATTGACATAGTGGAATCTATGTCGCGTCATGTAATCCTTACCGCGGTCTGCGCGCCGCCTAGTGTGTCCTTTTTCCTTAATTTCTACGACGTTACGCTGCTCGATTTTGGATTGATTCTATGTGTGGATGTGTATGTCTTATATGACTACTCCTATATATCCGCGCCTCCTCTTTGTTGTCGCTTTATCTCTTACTCGTTTCCGGTATCTCGATAAATGTTCATCGCTGAAATACCCCTGTTAAATTCTAGCAGGATGGCTGGTCGTGGTGGTCGTGGTCGTGGTCGTGGAGCCAACGATCCACCTCCGCCGCCGGACTACATGGCCGCGATGATGCAGCACTTTCAGATGAACCAGGTGTTTATGCAAGGAGTCATAGATCAGCTCCAGAACCAGAATCAGAACCAGAACCAGCACCAGAACCAACCGCCTGTGGTTACTCTGCGGGATTTCATGCGTCTCAATCCCCCTCTCTTCCACCAACCTGAACAGCCGCTGGATGCTGATGATTGGCTTCGTGACATCACTCGTCAGTTGGAGTTCGCTAATGTGAGCGCTGCTGATTACGTCAACTTCGCGTCCTATTTCCTGCGTGGCCCCGCTGCTCAGAGGTGGGACACCTACAAGGGCTCGCTAGCTGAAGGGACTGTCGTCACCTGGAACGACTTCAAGACTGCTTTCCGTGCTCGTTATGTCCCCCAGGCGATTATGAACCGTATGAAGGCCGAGTTCCTCAACCTCGTTCAGGGCAACAAAACTGTCGAGGCATATCAGAGGGAGTTCCTCCGCCTCTCCCGCTATGCTGCAAGTGACCTCCCCAATGATGCAAGTAGGCAAGAGAAGTTCCGTGATGGACTCAACCCAGATCTCCAGCTTGCACTTGCTTTGCACGTCTTCCCCGACTTCGCCACCATGGTGAATCAGACTATCACCCTTGAGACCGATCCGCTTAAGTTCGGTGGTTCGCCGAAGCGCCCCCGTGATGCTGGCTCATCTTCGGGCACAGTACAGAAGCAACGCGTTTGGCTTCCACACAGTGTGTATCGTCCACCTGCCCCTGCACCAAGGCCGTCGTATGTTGCACCTCGTCTGCCTCCGCCCCCGCCGAGACAGCTAAAGACTGAGACAGCACCCCTCCGTCCTCAAGATGGCCTATGCTTCAAGTGCCATCAGCCAGGTCACTTTTCCAGAGACTTCCCCCAGCGACAGAATCAACTGGTAGTTCACCCTGCTGGCCGTGGAAATGGCCGTGGCAACAACAGGACCCCCAACTATAACACTAGGTCTTCTGCTCACACTCGCGGACATGCTTACAACATTAATGTCGAAGAAGCTCAGGAGCAACCTGCTACCGTGATGGGTACCCTTCTTATTAATTCAGTACCTGCTAATGTTTTATTTGATTCAGGAGCATCGCATTCATTCATGTCAGAAGCATTTGCATTGTCGCATAACTTCATGGTAGAAAATATGGATCCACCGATGGTTGTCCGCACTCCGATAGGCCATTGCCACACCTCCAAGATAGTGCCCAAAACCATCGTCGAAATTGAAGGAATTGAGTTCCTTGCCTCTCCCATCCTCCTGAAGTCTTCCACCATAGACCTCATTCTGGGCATGGATTGGTTGAAAGTCCACGATGCCGCACTGTATTGTGGCACCAGTTCTGTCCAACTTTTTCACCCCTCTGGCGAGATTGTTAACCACACCACCCGAATTACCCGTGATGCTGAAACGCATATCTATATGATGAATTCTATGAATGTCTCACCTCTTGACGGGATTGAGAACTTTCCAGTCGTTCGTGATTTTCCCGACGTCTTCCCAGAAGAACTCCCGGGAATACCCCCGATCCGTGAGGTTGAATTTGTCATCGACCTGAAACCCGGCACCGTTCCTATTTCCAAGCGTCCCTATAAGATGCCACCTCACCACCTCCTTGAACTGAAGAAGGAGATCGACGAAGCACTTCACAAAGGATTCATTCGCCCAAGTTCCTCTTCTTGGGGAGCACCTTCGCTCTTTGTCAAGAAGAGCGATGGAACAAATCGTTTGGTCCAAGATTACCGACCCATCAACCAAGCCACCATCCATAACAAATATCCGCTTCCCCGGATCAACGATCTGTATGATCAACTTGCTGGATCCACGGTGTTTTCGAAACTCGACTTGAGGTTGGGTTACCATCAGATCCGAGTCCGTGAAGAGTACATTCCGAAGACCGCTTTCATTACTCGCTATGCTTCATATGAGTACACTGTCATGTCCTTTGGCTTGACGAATGCTCCAGCCACTTTCTCCCGGTTGATGAACTATATATTCATGGAATACCTCGACAAGTTTGTCGTGGTTTATCTGGATGATATCTTAATATACTCCAAGAATAAAGAAGAACATGCTGAACATCTTCGTCTTATACTGGAAAAGCTTCGAGAACACAAACTCTACGCTAAGTATTCTAAGTGTGAGTTCTGGCTTCCTGAAGTGACCTACCGTGGTCACGTGATTTCCAAGGATGGCATTGCCGTCAACCCAGAACGTATCCAGGCTATTCTTGACTGGACTCCTCCCAAGACTGTCAAGAAAGTCCGAAGTTTCCTCGGCCTTGCCAGCTATTGCCGCCGTTTCGTCGAGAACTTCTCCAAGATTGCCAGGCCTCTGACTAACCTGCTTCACAAAGGCATCAAGTTTGAGTGGACAGATAAATGTCAGGAAAGTTTCCAAGCCCTCAAGGACAAGCTCACTTCTCCCCCAGTGCTAGCTCCGCCTGATACTCAGAAGGACTTCGTGATATATTGCGACGCATCTCGTCAAGAATTAGGCTGTGTCCTAATGCAAGAGCGCAAAGTGATTGCTTATGGCTCTCGTCAATTGCGTGCTCACGAAGATAAGTATCCAACACATGATCTTGAATTGGCAGCGTTAATTTATGCATTGAAGCTGTGGCGACATTATCTCGTCGGTAATCATTGCGAGATCTACACCGACCACCAAAGCCTGAAGTACCTGTTTACTCAACCAGACCTGAATCTCCGCCAGCAGAGATGGCTCGAGACAATAGCCGACTACAACATGGGAATTTCTTACACCCCTGGAAAAGCTAATGTGGTGGCTGATGCCCTCAGCCGCAAAGCCTAATGTAGTGAACTTGAAGTTCAAGTACAACAACCACTTCTGTATGAAGAGCTCCGCAAGCTGAACATCGAAATTGTTCCGCAGGGATATGTGAACTCCCTGGTGGTCAAACCAGACCTCGACACCCGCATCAAGACGGTGCAACATTATGACTCTGAAATTTGGAAGATTAAGCGGCGAGTCGCCAGCGGAGAGCCCTCATTCTTCACTATTGATGCAAATGATGATAATGCGGTGTACTTCAAGGGTCGTTTAGTGGTTCCGGTAGCCAAGGCAAACCTGAATTACGCCCCTGATGTCATGAAAGAATCTCATGATACACCTTTGTCGATCCACCCTGGTAGTACCAAGATGTACCAAGACATTCGTCAGCGGTACTGGTGGTCCAACATGAAACAAGACATTGCTCGTTATGTTGATGAGTGTGACGTTTGCCGTCGCGTGAAAGCAGAACATCAAAGACCTGCTGGAACTCTACAACCGCTTTCTATTCCTGAATGGAAGTGGGACAAGATCGAGATGGACTTCGTCACTGGTTTTCCCCGATCGAAGAAAGGCCACGATGCTATCTTTGTCGTCATCGACCGTTTCTCCAAGGTTGCCCACTTTCTTCCAGTCAAGGAGACGATCTCTGCTAGTCAGTTGGCAGACTTGTATGTTTCCAGAATCGTGTCGCTCCATGGTATTCCGTTGGAGATCAGTTCCGACCGAGGCAGTATTTTCACCTCAAGATTTTGGGATAGTTTCCAAGAAGCTATGGGCACTCACCTGAATTTCAGCACCGCTTATCACCCCCAGTCGCAAGGACAAGTCGAACGAGTTAATCAAGTGCTTGAAGACATGCTTCGAGCTTGTGTCATCTCCTTCGGCAAGAAATGGGAGGAATCTCTTCCATTTGCTGAGTTCTCGTACAACAATAGCTATCAGGCTAGTTTGAAGATGGCACCCTTTGAAGTTCTCTATGGACGTAAGTGTCGAACTCCTCTGAATTGGTCAGAAACTGGGGAACGAACTCTCATGGGTCCGGACATTATTCAGCATGCCGAAGATCAGGTTCACGTTATCCGTGAACACCTGAAAGCTGCTCAGTCCCGTCAGAAGAGCAACTATGACCGCAAACACAAGGAAATGGTTAATCAACCTGGCGAATACGCGTACCTCCGTGTCACTCCGATGAGAGGCACTCACCGCTTCGGGATCAAAGGCAAATTAGCTCCTCGCTACATTGGCCCGTTCTGTATCCTTTCCAGAAGTGGACCGGTGGCATACCGTTTGGAATTGCCGCCGAACCTCTCCCAAGTCCACGATGTATTCCACGTGTCGCAACTCCGTCGCTGCTTCAAGGACCCTATTCGAGAAGTGGAACATGATATGATTGAGCTGTAACAGCACTTTACTTATCAAGAACATCCAAGCCGCATTCTCGATCAGTCTGAACGGAAAACCCGCAACAAGACAACGAAGTTTCTCAAAGTTCAGTGGTCGAATCATTCTGAAGATGAAGCCACTTGGGAACGCGAAGATCGTCTTCGTGAAGAATACCCCGATCTTTTCACCTCTACCACTTAAATTCTCGAGACGAGAATTCTTGTAGTGGGGGAGATTTGTAACACTCTCACTGTCAGTAAACAAAAATCACCATTACTATTTATCACTACTGTTCAAAAATTTTGCTTTAATCAAATGGTTCAGTTCAAATTCAAATTCCCCTTTGATATTTTTGAATGCAATGTGATCATGTACCTTGGTCATGGTGGAATGAAAACAACTCCAAGCTCAATTCAATTGCCTTTGGATTGAAATCAAATCAAATCTCAAAATGTCTTTGGTGCAATAATAAAAACAAAGTGGAATATAAACTTGGTCCAAAAATTTTGAAACTACTTTTATAAAATCACAAATATTCAGTGGACCAAATCCATATGGGTTTGGGTATTTATTAAGTTATAGAAAATTCCAAACAAATCAAAACAGTAGCCAAAAACCACCAAATAACCATTTAATATTTATTTCAAATATTAAATGACTTCTATAATTGTCCAAACTATTTGTGGCACTAACCTAGGGTGATTGCTAAATTATGGGGCACATTAAAAGTTTTTCAAAAATGTCTAAGTAACTAAAATAAATACAAAAAGAAATAAACAGAAAAGCAAAAAGAAAAAAAAAAGAAAAAATAAAAGGAAACCTAATCTAGCCCCACCCACTGGCGCATCCCCCTCTTCCCCCTGGGCCAAACCAGCCTAGCCACCTCCCTCCTTCTTCTTCCCCTGTACGGAGGGCAGGGCGTGTGCGTGGAGGCCATCCACGGCGCCATGGCCACTGTGGCCGCCGTGGCAGCCATCCGGCGGCTAACCGGCGTGGTTAAGTCGCCCTTGGCTCCGGGAAACCCTAGCCCCCTCCCCTTTCCTCCCCATCGCGCTCCCTCTCCCTCTCTTGTAGTGCGCCCGCGCCGCAATGGCCTCGCCACCGTGGACACCGCGACCACTGGCCACCTCCGGCCCGGCCAGCACGTCCAGGAGCGTCGCAGTGTACATCTCCGTCTCCCCGCGCGGCGAATCGAGCTGGGAGCCACCGCGCATAGCGAATCGACACCTTCTTCAACCTTGATCCCGTCGGCGAGCTCCTGCAATTCCGGCTGCCGCGGTGCTCCCCCGAACCGCTGCTTCCTCGCCGCGCTACTGGTGAGCATCCAGTGGCCCCCGACCCATCCCCTCTCCTCCTCATCCCCTGTAACGTCGCCGCCGTGTACACGTGCTCCGGCAGCCACCCGTCGCCGCCGGTTGCTCGATGTAGTCGCCGTTTTAGGCTACCACGACGTTCACCTCGTGCTCCAACAGGTGCCCCGCGTTCCCCCATTCGAATCCCCCCCCTACGCGTGCCTTTTGGTCGCCGGAGCAACTCGCCCGAGTCGCCGCCGTGCCCTGTGTGCGTCGCCGGCGAGGACGCGATGGACATGGCCGGTCTAATTTTGGCCTAAGCCCCCCCCCCCACCATCTGACAAGTGGGCCCGGTTGAGTTAAGTTAGTGTCTAACCCCCCCCCCACTTAATCTAAACCCCCACTGTTAAGTTAACAAAAATAATGATAATAACCCCCTATGACAGGTGTGGCCACTGCCTGTTAAAAATAAAAGAAAACTATTGGTTTAATTTAGGTCAATGACACATGGGCCCCATCTGTAAGTCCTTTTGTTTTATTAAAATAAATTGTTGTTGAGAGTATGACATGTGGGCCCTGGCATTTTTCTAATTAAATTGAAATGTTTTATTAGCATGTGAGGCTGACCAGTGGGACCCACTGGTCAGTTTGACCTGGTCAACCCCCTCTGTGGATAATGTTGGACTTAATATTAAAAGAAATTCAGAAATTCTTTTAAAAATGATTTAAACTTGGAAATTTAATATCTTTTAAACCGTAACTCAGATTCAAAAAATTTATACATGAAAATTGATCAGAAAAATATAACGAATACGAATACGTTGTCCGTCCCCCTTCGGACCGTCTGTCCGATAAACTGTCCGGTACTGTTAGAGTGCCCGGATGAATTTATTCCGAACACGAATGTTTCTCAGAATAGATCAACTAGCACGGATACACCCCCCTTATGTTTGTCCGGTACCCACGTCACCTCCGGCTTGATCCTTCCCCCCTCCGGACACCTTGTCCGATAATCACCCGGAGCTGGCCGTTCATCCCCGGATGAATTCCCGCTCCGAGCCACGTGCATGGCACTGCGTTAGAACACCGTTAACATTGCATCCGTCTTGTCATGCATCCGTTCGTATATGCTTGCTGTGTATTTACTGTTTCTTCCCCCCTTAATCTCCGGTAGACCCCGCTGCTGCCGTCGACTACACCGCTGCTGAGTACGACTACGTCGTCGACGACCCTACTGCTACCGTCGAGCTTCCAGGCAAGCAGAGCCATTCTCTTCCCCAGATATCGCCTACCTTCTCCGTACTTTCTTGCACTAGGCATTGTTACTGCTGCTGCTACGATTACAATCCTATTCAACTGCATAGCATGTTTTTGTCGCCCCTTGATGTACCTCCTTTATCCTATGCTGCCTATTATATTTATGCATTATTCAGCAGTGAACCCTGCGCATTGTTAGCTAGGACTAGATAGCGGGCCGTGATCACTCAGGGGGTGAACACGGATACAATATATATACAACGGCACAGGTACGGTACAAAGCAGACACCGCCAAAGGGCCCTATCTGGGTTATGCCTAGTCACCTCAAGTGTGAGCTATCCAGGAGTAATCCTTGTACTCCACTCGATGTTGACTTTGTCTTGCCGCCATAGGGTCCTGGACAGCGGTTGTCCTTAAAGGTAAGAAGTCGAGCGACCCAACGGTGCCCGCGAGAGGTATATTGTCGGGAACGACAGGGAGGGTACGACCGACGTTACTGGCGTGCTTGGCCCCTGCTCGTATCTCGCAAGAGTTACCAAACCACGAAAGTCGAGCTCTACCAAGAGCAAACGCGAGACAAGGTAAGGAGACGGTTCACCTTGTTGGTAACCGCAGTGACTTGGTGGGACGACAGGGCAGGCACCGATGTACTGATGGACCTGACTGCTGTCGTTGACCGCGGGTCGGTTAAGTCGAGGCAACGATAACGGTTGTCACGCAGGTTAATTAAAATGCTAAATGGTTCGGCGGATGTCTTGAGTAGCCTTTTGGCTTGTACGCACTAGCTACACGTGGGACGAGGAGTGTGGGCTCCCTTGCATCGTAGTCTCGTTCGAGGGTCTTCAGACGTCAGCAGTACCGCGGGCTGATTGCCGGGAAGTGGTGTTGTCTTCTCTTGCTCGAGCGGTGTATTTGTATTTGCTTTGATTTTGCTTCACCGGCCAGTCACGCACCGTGCAGGAGTACGTTCGGGTTAGGGTCCAAGGCCCGGCGTACATAGGATATAGTCCGGCGGATGACCTTTCTGTTGATTGCCGAAGGATGGCCTCTTTGTTGATGGAGCGTTCCCTAACAAGGTTCCCGCCACCCTGGAGATCCGAGCGTCGTAGAGTCACGCCAGTGCACCCCTGCAGGGAAGATTAATCTATTCGAATAGCCGTGTCCACGGTAACAGGACGCTTTATGCTGAAGCTGGATCTTACCACTAGAAACTATTACTATTAAACTGTATGGTTCCGGGTCTTCTTCCTCGCAGGGAGTCGAGGAAGGGAACTCGGAGGCATTATTATTATTAATCATTACAACTTACTATTATACAATGTTGCAGCAACTTCTGCTTCATTGTTACTTTATTGTTTTATATAAAATGTTGGTTTTTTCTTACCTCATGCTGCAAGACATCGTCGGAAGATGCTAGTCTTCGATAGGCCTAGCTTCTTATCCTTATTCTGATTTCTATCTTGCGGTCCACTATATACAGCCTCCCCTTTCCGTTGATACAAATGCATAATGCTTAGTAGCGGACGTAAGACTCGCGGGTATGCTAGATACTCACCTTTGCTTTATTTCCCCTTTTATGTTTTGCCTGATCGGCCGCTGCAGTCGACGTTGGAGCCCAGGAGCAGGAGTACCCCGGAGGCGGATACTACTACATCGAGACCCCCGCTGACCAGGACCAGGAGTAGTTTCGGAGGCTCCCAGGCAGGAGGCCTTGCCTTTTCGATCTGTATCTCTGATGTTATTTGTGCTAGCCTTCTTAAGGCAAAACTTGACTAACGATGTCTGTACTCAGATATTATGATTTGTATAACTTATGTATTCGGGTCCGAGTGACCCCCCCCCCCTTTATTGTAACATATTGGTTTATCCTTTTGTGTTTAGTGTTGTGCTGTGATATTCTCACCGTGGCACCCTAATCTCAGCCGTGTACCCTGCGTGTATGATTACTGTACACGGATTGATTTTGGGGGCGTCACATGGCTCTCCTTGATGGTATTGAAGAGCAAAGAGATTTATCCATTATGGAAAAGAATTTCAGAAAAATCTTGAGGGTTCATATCATGAAACTTATGGAAGCCAAGAGGATCTATTTGAAGAGGAGATATAAGAGAAACGGAGTTCTTAATGGTGATGAAAAGTCCAGCTTTTTCCATGCTATGGCCACTATATCTTACAGGAAAAATTATATCACTAGCATCTGTAACCGCAATGGGGATAAGATTTTCTCTCATGATCAGAAAGATGCTATTATTTGGAATTCATACAGGGAAAGATTTGGAACTTCTATTGACCCCGTCATGGAAATTAATCTGGATGAAATCATTCAATCTCACCAACTCAGCCATCTTTATGATCCTTTTATCATGGATGAAATTGATGTTGTGATCAAAGAATTCGATGTGGTTAGAGCACCAGGACCAGATGGTTTTAATGGAAAATTTCTCAAAAAATGCTGGAATATTATTAAACAAGATATCTACTCCATGGTATGGGATTTTCTTGAAGGGAATGCTGAAATCCACAGTGTAAACACTGCATATATCACACTAATCCCTAAGAAACATAATCCTGAAAATATGAATGATTTTAGACCTATCTCTCTGGTCAGTATTACCCTGAAGATTTTTACTAAACTTATGGCCAACAGAATGTAGAAAGTGATTATTGATATTCTACATCAAAATCAATATGGATTTATCAAAGGGAAAAATATTCAGGACTGCTTTGGTTATGCCTATGAATATCTACATATATGTCACAAATCCAATAAGACAATTATTATCCTTAAGCTAGACTTTGAAAATTATTTTGATAAGGTTGAATATAGTGCTATCCTTGAGATGTTGAAGGCTAAGGGATTTGGCCCTAAATGGATAAACTGGGTTGATAGAATTCTAAACTCTGCATCCACATATGTTCTTCTCAATGGGGTTGTTGGCAAAACTATAAAATGCAGGAGAGGTATTAGGCAAGGGGATCCACTATCACCTCTTTTATATGTTCTAGCAACTAACATGCTTCAGTCCATCATTAATCATGCATGGCAGAATGGGGAGATTGCTTTACCTGTTGATAATGATTATGGCCAAATGTATCCTATATTTCAATATGCTAATGATACTCTTATGATTATGCCTGCTAACAGTGATCAAATAATGCACCTCAAGACATTACTGCTGGCATTTAGCAATTCCACTGGATTTTTTATAAACTATGGTAAATCATCTCTGGTTCTTATTAATATTGATCAAGGCACTGCCACCAATCTTGCTGAACAATTTGGATGCAAAGTGGAGTATCTTCGATTTACTTATTTGGGATTGCCCCTGGGAACGACCAAACTATCAGTAAAAGATCCCGTGCCTGTTATTTCCAAGATTGATAAAAGATTATCTGGAGTATCAAATTTTATAAACTATGATGGTAGATTGACTTATGTGAACTCAGTGATCAATTCCATGCCAATATTTTCTATGTGCACTATCTAAGTACACTCTACCATCCTAGAACACATAAACAAAGCCAACAGATCTTTCCTTTGGCATGGAAAGGACATAAATAAAAGAGGAAATTGCCTTGCAAACTGGAAAATGGTGTGTAAATTTAAAGAGGCTGGTGGACTGGGTGTCCTTAACCTCAAGACTCGGAACTATGCTCTGTTGATGAAGCATTTGAAGAAATTCTATAATAAAGAGGACATTCCATGGGTAAAGCTTATATGGCAAGCATATTATAGAAATAATGAGATCCCACATTGCAGCAAAAATAAAGGATCTTTCTAGTGGAAAGACTTTCTTAGCTTCATTCACACATACAGAAGCATTACTAAAGTTCAAGATCACAAGGGAGATACTGTTATGGTCTGGAAGGATTATTGCACTACTAGGGAAAAGCTTATAGGTAGAGGCTTAACAGTAGCGCCCCTCAAAGACAGGCGCTACTGCTAATTAGCAGTAGCGCGCTACATGGACGCGCGCTACTGATATGCCTGTATCAGTAGCGCCTCATGTGAGGACCCACTACTGGTAAAGGTGGTCCCCACCAAACCCAGATGTCAAGTTTTAGTAGCAGCGCCCCCCTGGAAAGCCCTCTACTACTATCTTTACCAGTAGCGCCGTAGCGGTACAGGCGCTACTGGTAATGCGCAGCAGCCACCTTTTCCACCAACCATCCCCCTCCCCCCTCCTCTCTCTCCCTCACTTGCTTCTTCCTCATTCCTTCTCCTACCTCTTGTCCATCTCCATTAATGCATTACACCATCTCCGTTAATGCACTACACACCATCTTCATTAATGCAATATCTCTCTCTTTCCTTCTAATTTGCTCCTCCTCCACCACCACATATCATGCATAAATGCATCTAGCTATCTCTCTTTCTCACCTTTGTCTCCTTTCCCTCACTAGCTAGTGCAAGCTTCTCCCAAGTGTGATATTTTAACAAAAGGTATATACTTTCTCCCTCTCTCTTAATTAATTACTAGCTAGCTAGGTACGTGGATGCATGAGATGTGAGTAAAAAATTGTGCTTTGCATCAATGAAAATATTTGTGTGTGTGTGTATGGGTGTGTGATATGAGAGTTTGCCTATGTTTTGCCGAAATGTCGATTTACTTCCGTTTCGGCGAATTTTGGGCAAACTCTATATGTCCTATTTTTAGGAAGGTCATGCCGAATTTTTGTATGAATTTGATATGCATATGCATGTCGTTATAATCTTTTGTTTGTATAACTCGTAGGCGACCATGAAGGTCTGTGGAAGGATGGTGGATAGATACTTGCGATCTGCAGTGGACGACATGGTTGAAAAAATGAAAAGGAGATTTTATGTCCTTGTCGAAAATGCAAAGAAGGCGTCTGGCTGGACCCCTTTAAGGGTGGACGTTTGAAGGCGCACCTGCTTAGATATGGTTTCATGGATGGCTATACTCGATGGATAACTGAAGATGATGATGACGATATCGACGGTGCAACCAATAACCCCATGGCAGCGGATGAAGAGATGATTGATGGATCCGAAGACGAAGAGGGCGCTGGAAATGACGGCGGAGAAGAGGCCGCACATGGTAATGGCGGAGAAGATCAGACCGAACATGACGGAGAAGATGCGGACATGACCGATCCTTCATCGCTACTAAATTCAATCGTGCGGGACCCTCATGTTCGAGACCTGCTTCGCAAGAAGACGACTAGCGACAGAGCTGGTTCTAGAGAGGAGGCCAAGTTGGAGCAACTGGAGGTAGACTCGAAGACTCCATTGTATGATGGTTGCGCTCCTGAGGTGACCCGCTTGAGTTTCACGCTCGAACTTCTAAAGATGAAGGCTAAAAACAAATGGAGCGACAAAAGCCTCGATGATCATCTCAAGTATCTAAACAAGACAGTTCTTCCCCCGGGGAACCTTTGTCCTACTAGTATCGATGAGGCCAAGAAGATTGTGTGCCCTCTTGATCTGCCGCACATTAGATACCGTGCATGCATCAACGATTGCATCATTTATCGGAACGAGAACGCCGAAAAAACCAGTTGTCCGGTGTGCAATGCTGATAGATACAAGAAGGCCGGAAATAAATCTCCTCAGAAAGTTGTATGGTACTTTCCGATCACTCCTCGTCTGCAGCGTTATTTCGTAGATCCTAAGGAAGCTGAGCTCATGCGGTGGCACGCGGTCAGGAAGGTGCCCGATGATGGAGATGATCCGAAGATGAGACACCCTGTGGATGGAAGCCAGTGGAGAGCGTTGAACGCCGAATATGGATTTCATCTTGATCCAAGGAACGTCATGCTTGGCGTGAGTTCAGATGGCATGAATCCGTTTGGCAAGCAGAACACCAACCATAGCACATGGCCCGTGTTTGTATGGATGTACAACATTCCCCCGTGGAAGTGCATGAAGACAAAGTACATACACATGAGCATTCTGATTCAAGGGCCGAAACAGCCGGGAAATAATATTAATCTATATCTCGAGCTATTGAAAGAGGAGCTAGAAATGTTATGGAAATCACCAGTCAAGACATGGGACGCTTTCGAAAAAGAATATTTCTATATGAAAGTCGCAGTGCTGACGACGGTGCACGATTATCTCGGTTACGGATCTGTATCAGGCCAGGTGTGCCATGGATATTGCGGATGCACGAGGTGCATGGATGATACAACGTCTCAGCAGCAAACGAAAGATGGTGGGTCTGCGAAAATTGTGTACATGGGGCATCGAAGATGGCTCGAGAAGAATGACCCGTGGAGAAACCGTGGAGATCTATTCAATGGTGAGGCTAACCATCAAGGACCTCCACGTAAGAGGAGCGACGCTGAAATTGATGAGTTGCTGAAAAACTGGAAAGAGTGCCCCGTGCCTGGAAAGATGAAAAAACCAGAGCCGCTGCTAAAGGTATGGAAAACAAGGTCTGTTTTCTGGGACTTGGAGTACTGGCCCAAACTCGATACACCTCATTGTCTTGATCAAATGCATATCACGAAGAATGTTCTCGAGAGTTTGCTTGGCACACTGATGAACATTCCGGAGAAGACCAAGGATGGGCCGAAGGCAAGAAGAGACTTGGAAGATTTGGAAATAAGGGCAGATCTCCACATGCCCCGTAAAACGGCCGAGACAGAGACGGAGACAGAGGCGGGGGACAGCAGGCGGGGCAAAAAAGTAAAGAAGAAGGAAGAGAAATATTGCCCCCTTCTTGCTTCACCTTCAATACGAAGGAGATCGATCAATTTTTCAAGTGTCTTACCGGAATAAAAGTTAGTTCCGGTTACTGTGGGAAGATAAGCAGATATCTAGACATGCAGAAAAAAAGGTTCAGCGGGATGAAGTCTCATGACTGTCACGTGATGATGACGCAGATACTACCAGTTGCCCTTAGAGGGATAATGGACAAGCACGTCCGTGACACGCTTACTGGTTTCTGTAATTTTTTCGATGTTATCTCTCGAAAGTCGATCAGTTCGAAGCAGCTCAGAAGGCTACAGGAAGAGATTGTTGTCATACTACGTGAGCTCGAGATGTACTTCCCGCCCGTGTTCTTTGACGTCATGGTGCATCTGTGTGTCCACATTGTGGACGACATCATCGACCTTGGCCCGTCATACCTGCACAACATGATGCCGTTCGAGAGGATGAATGGGGTCATCAAAGGATTCGTTCGTAACATGTCCCGACCAGATGGAAGCATCGTACAGGGCTATCTGACACAAGAGTGCATCTCTTTCTGCGAGAATTATCTAAGCAACGGAGATGACGACGTCCCTGTTGTTGGTTTGCCCGTTAACAAGCACCATGGGAGGCTCGGAGGAGAAGGTCACACCAACGGTCGGAGGGAACTGCATGTCGACCACTCGGATCGACGCAATGACTTTGACAGGGCAAACTTAGTAGTGCTACAACATCTTGACGTGGTAGACCCTTTCGTGACACTGCACAAAGAAACCATTGCCAAGAAGTACCATGACCAGGGCCTACGCAAGACGGACACCGAAGTTACTGGAGAGCACAACTCCACTTTCTTGTCTTGGTTCAAAGAGCATGTTCTTGCCAATCCCCCGGAAGAGGGGTCTACAGACGCATTGCTCATATACGCCTTAGCACATGGCCCTGCTGTCAACTTCCTCACCTATCAGGCATACGATATAAACGGATACACGTTCTATACGGAGGCCAGAGATATGAAAAGTGATTTCCAGAACTCGGGGGTGACGATAGAATGCATGACTGACGACAACGGCTCAACTGAAAGATATTACGGAAGGGTCGAAGAGATCTGGGAGCTTAACTACTCTGGACTACACAATGCGACGATGTTCCGTGTCAGATGGGCTAAGAATGTCGAAAGAGAAAACCGGTATTTCACTACTATGTCTATACCCGACACCAAGAGCTCTACCGTGAACTTCATAGCCAAAAATGAGCCATGGATACACGCTAAGCACGTGACACAATGTTTCTACATAACCGACCCGAGCAATCCCAGCCGTGTTGTCGTGAGGAGAGGAAAAAGAAACATCGTCGGAATGGATGGAGTCGCCAACATAGAAGACTATGACCAGTACGGCAACCCGATGAGGGAAGATGACGACGACGATGAAGCATATGTCAAAAGAAGAATGAAGACTACATTACCTATGAAAGATCGTACTCCGTGGAAAAGGAAAAGTCACAACGAGGGCCTAAATTATTCGGAAACGAACAAAAAAGGAAAGAAACTAATCACTAAGAAACGTCTTCGACGCTGAGAAACTAAATGTGTGTTGTAATCTATATATGTATCTATTTTGTATACTTGCACTTTAACCGCGTTATCGATCGGTCAAATTATATATTGCTGCTGTTAAATATACATTATATAAATTGTATCGGAAAATGGAAGAGGGAAAAAATGCGGGCGTGCCTTGTAGCGCGTTGGTTTGAGGCATGGCGTGCTTAGCAAAAGGTCCCGTGTTCGAGTTCCGACTCTCCCTTTATTTTTGGAGAGGGGTACATGCGCGTGTTAAATATAAAGATAGGGTGTGTTCTGCAAAAAAAATGCAACGTAGACACGCCGAGGCCTATGGCGTTTCTATGTTGAGTAGACACGCCACGATGATTGGCGTGTCTAAAAATGGTTAGATCCTGTTAAAAATTTGAAACGGGGTCAAATCGTGTTAAAAAATAAAAAAGGGGTCAGAACAGTAAAAAAAATTAAAAAGGAAATGGAAGAGGGAAAAAAATGCCAGAAATATCAGTAGCGGGCCCTGATAGTGCGCGCTACAGCTAAGGTTTAGCAGTAGCGGGTCCTGTCAGAGCGCGCTACTGCTAAACGTAGCAGTAGCGCGCCCTTAAAGAGCCTGCTACTGCTAAGTTCCACATAAACCGGTCGGGCAGGCCTTCTTCTTTTCATTCCCCTCTATCTCTCCCGCCCTGTCGAACTCCCCGGCCGCCGTCGTCGTCGCCTCGCCTCCGCCGCCCTCGTGACCTCACCTCCGCGGCCGCCGTCGTCGTCAAGCCGCCGCCGCCGCCGACCTCGCCTCCTCGCCCTCGTCGCCTCGCCTCCGCGGCCGCCGTCGTCGTCAAGCCGCCGCCGCCGACCTCACCTCCCCGCCCTCGTCGCCTCGCATCTGCTCGGTAAGCCCCCCGCCCCCGTTTCTGCCCACGAAGTTCAGAATCAGGATGACGTTGAGGAGGATCCTCCATTGTTCCTTGCTTGTGATATCACCGCCATGCTTGTCCACCAGCGCCGTGTCATCCTTTTTGAACAAGTGCCTGGTCAGTGCACAATGGTAATGGCAATGCGAAGAGCTCAATCGGAATATATGTTCAGCAAAGAAGTTTGTTATGTCCTTGCTTGTTGTGCCTCTGTCACTTCCTTCTTAATTTCCAGCAAAATCTTGGCTAGGTCCGTCTAACTATGTATCTATGTATGTATGCTGAAAACTAGCTACTTCCAAGTCTTGGAAGAGGGGTTGAGTTGAGTACCAACAGCTCTGAAGCAAAGGAAAGAAGAAAATGTTTTTATATGACTTCTTTTCAAATAAAACTGATGGTCAAAGCATCACTTGAGATGAAGAAATGGTGACACATGTGCAGCCCAGTACTGGCCTGGATGCACCCACCATGACAACATGTTGAAAATGTTGATATTTCATTCTTTCTTTCTGAAAATGTTGAAAATGCATTGATATTTCATTCTTTCTGCAAATGTTGAAAATGTTGAAAATATGCAGGGATCCGAGGGGCCTATGTTTTGCCGGAATGTTGATTTATTTCCGTTCCGGCAAATTTCAGGTTCCCGATATGTCCACTTTTTAGCAAAGGTCATGCCGAAATTTACCGTGAATTTCGACATGACTTGTGCTACAAAGTATGACATATCGAGTGCCCGGTATTTGATAGGACGGTATTTAGTCCTTTTTTTATAGTTTGACAATTAAACTTGGAGACTAAATATATCGTAGGAAACATGTCGACCAACGACGAAGCCGGTGCAAATGAAGATTTTGACTACCAGCAGCATGAACACGCCTTCCTCGACCATATGTCTTCTCAGCTACGAGACAAAGGTCCAAATGCCGCTAGTGCGACGGACGCTGAAATCGAGTCCGACAGCACTACTGATGGCACCGATGGCACTGACACCGGCGCCACCGACACCGGCGGCGCTGAAGCCGCTAATGAACCGGCAAATAAGAAGAAGGAGAGGGTACGAAAACCAAACAAGCTCGGCACCGAGAAACTGCTAGTGACAGAGGTGCATGCTGGCAAATTCGAGCCAATAGCGCCGGCGGAAGCTCGCAGGTGCTACGGCAACCAAGTCGGATGCATCCTACGGGAAACCGCGAGCATCAACGACTATGACTTGAGGAGTATACCAAATATGGAACATTTACTCCTTATGAAGTTGCACAACAGATTCAAGTTCCCGGATCGGGATGAGAGCAAAACTCCGTGGGATGATGATGCCATGACTGACATACACGCCGCCGCCATGGTCAAGTTCAGCAACGCATTGTCCGCGTGGAAAGTGAGGGTGAAACGATTGATTGAGAAGAACAAACCTTTGTCCAAGATTTTTGCGGACAATCCATCACTTACGGAAGCTGAGTTCTTAAAATTCAAGGACACTTGCGCTACCGACGAAGCCAAGCTTAGGTCCGCGAAATTCAAGGGGCTTCAGAAAAGGAACACGGGGAAACACCGCCTCGGAAGCCGTGGTTACATTGGCAAAAGGCCCATATGGGAAAAGGAGGATGCGGAACGTGAAGCCGCGGGGATCCCAAACCGCTTGGAGGAGTTCACCGACCCCCAGGAGTATGACTTCATCAGGGCCAGCTACAAGTGGGACTCGAAGAAAAAGGTTTGGTCCACGGACGCGCCCACGAGGGAATTGATGAGATTACTGGTAATATTTTTTTCCACCTTATATTAGCTTCTCATCAAGTCAGAATACACGTTGTAGTAACATTTGTAAATGGTCCACGTTTCTTTCGCAGAAAGAGCAACACAAGCTTGATGCCGAAAGCGACTCATCGTCTCAGTCGACGATGAGGCCCAAGTGGGACACCCATCTCAACCGGGCCTTGAACATAATGAAGGGCCTCCCTTTGGACACTCGGCCGCAGCATGGACGTGTGCACGGCATCGGAGACGGTGCCCAGTGGAAGCACTACTACCACGAGGACCCTGAGGCCAAAAGGCAGAGAAGGAAGTTTAGTCAGGTCAACATCGACGAGAAGGTGAAGCTTGCGGTTGAGAAAAAAGCAGCTGAGACCGAACAAGCGACCAAACAAGAGATGATCAAGTCGGCAGTCAATGCAGCTTTAGCTGCCTGTAGAGATGAGTTCGCAGCTTCGGTTTCATCCTTGATCCCGGCTGTTATCGAGTGGACGAAGCAAAATCCAGACAAAACGGCAGCGGATTTTCCCCGTGGAAGCTTCGTCGGGAGAAACTCGGTGAACATCGCACTAGCGGGGCCTGCTCTCGCATCCGGACATGCTCCATTAGCCGCTCATAGCAGCCCGTCCTCTGTCTCTGGCGTGCTAGGCGGGCCTTCGCCTTTGGCTGAGCTCGACGCCCTCACGGTAATTACGTGTCACACCAACATATCTATAATATATCCCTTTTTCGTTGCCTTTTGGATGTCTGACACCGTAGACATGTTTTCGCAGGCCGAGAGAACCCCGTGCACCTTACTATACATGATCAATGGCCAGACAGTGGATGTGGGAAAGGCAACGATAATAAATCCCACGGATCGGATGATCCACACCATGCAGATGCCCAATACCACTTTCAAGGTTTCCGTGGCGAGTGTCAAACCGGGCCACGAGGATTTGGCTCCTCCGGTACAACTCGGGGGAGATGAAGACGAGACCCCTAAGCGGCTTGCAGACTGCAAGGGCTATTTCATCCTATGGCCGAAGGGTCTTCTTCGTGTCGAGTCGGCCGCCGTGATGACCACACCAATGACAACACATCCCCAAGAAGGTATGAACACCACCACCCCGCCTCCGCAATTATTAGCGCCGCCTGTTATGCTGGGTGAGAGCGGCGAGCGACGCGAGGAAGGCGGTCCAAGCAGAGTGGATCGTGATTTCTCCCCCGTGCTCCAGCAAGCAATGGATGATGACATGGACGAGGATGGTGACCCTATGCAATTCCTCAACACCGCCTTCATTAATCAGGAAGTAGAAATGATGAGTCAGCCATATGACTCGGCCAATAAGGAGCATGTGGACGAGGAGATGGATATTCTTTCGGAGCAGGAGCATCCTAGGTCTGAGTGCAAAAAGTCTCTCTTCGTGCAACCCTTGCAGGACACGCCTCCAGATGCCGCCTCAAACCAGCATGAACAACCCTTGCTCAGCCCGTCAACACTTGGGTTGGCGATCAAGGGCGCTATGAAAGGCTCATCACAACCTCTCCCCCAGAAGAAGCCGAGGAAGAGACCGAATAGGAAAGACTTAGCTGCCAAAAAGGCTTTCAATGCTTCTAGCAGCAAGTCGGTTCCGCCAACCGGTTTTGCAGACCGTGTACCGATGAAAGGTACGGCGTTGATCCATGTCGCGGGCGAGCCGATCCTCCCGCCGAAACCGCTGGAGAGCATATCAGGGGATCTCAGGAGACTGCACGACCATGTACTATCGACAGAGAAAAGCCTTCTCGCATCGAAGGATCCAGGATATCCACTTAATGCGGTGCGTGTGCCTCCGGGCATGGGCTACGTCGACACGACGCCTGCGGAAGTGTTCTTCCTGCGGTTTGATCACATCTTTGAGATGTTCCTCACTAGGCGGCTCGATTTTACTATCGTCCGCCTTTTTGCGCTCCATATGAGCTTTGTCATCAAAAGAGATGAAATCTCGCAAATTGCGGTGGGAGATCCATACTACATGCATGAGTCCTTCTTGTCGCTCGGTCACTATGAACTTAAAACTGCTAGGGAGTACATCGAAAATTTCATGCTGATGAATAAGGAGAAGGAAATGGTTCTCGTGCCTTATCATCCAATGTAAGTCATTGCCCGATTGCCTTTACATTTCAATCATTCCTTTGCGCATATGGAGGCTAGCTAATTTGAGGTGCATTTCTTTTGCGCAGCGAGGGGCACGCCGTCCTTATCGTTCTTTTCCCACGAGTCTCCCATGCCGTGTATTTCGACTCGTCTAGGAACTTCAAAAGGAAATACTACACCAAAGTAATGAGTCTTCTGGATTCCGCTCTTCAGGGCTTCGGCATGAGGGGTGGCCACATCGAGAAAAATTCATGAAGGAAGGGCGCGCCGTGTTTCTCGCATAAAACCAACTTCTGCAGTATCCATCAACCGGAAGGAAGTACAAATGATGGATACTATGTCATCCATCTCATGATGGAGTTCAGAAAGGATCAGCAACATCTTCGCATGGCAAGCAAAGATGACAATCATATCATGATATGGGCAAAAAACTTAGCCGAACCGGATTATAAAGTAAGAGATGACTTCTTTCGCATCCTGAAGGATATTGCAACCATCATCATGAAAGAAGTCGTCGACAAGAAGGGGATGTTCTACCACGGCCCAATATCGCGATCTGATGTTAAAACTCGCGTAGGAATGCAGCTTTTGGACATTACGCCGTTCAATAAGCTAGGGTGCGTCCTCCCAGATATGGATGGATGGAAGTTCTAGTGTATTGACTATGCCGATGATGATGTCTCGGTTGAATTTGTACTTTTGGAAGTGATATGAAACCTTTGTGATGTAATTTAACGGTCATGTTGAACTACTTGCGTAACGCTTGCTAGCTAGTGAATTAGTTGGGGTACCATGAACAACGTGTGTATATTATATTATGTATGTTACTTTATGTTGCATCTATTCACTAACTTTTTGTCTTCGTGTTGCTCAAGTATATTATGTTGTGTACTATTGTTGAATTCTTATAATGAATATGCATCTCTAATAGGTACATAGATCATCGATGGCGAAGAAGTGCTATGCCGTGTACATAGGGAAGGTTCCAGGAGTGTACGATGAGTGGCCAGAGTGTCAGGCTCAAGTGCACCGGTTCCCGGGCGGCAGCCAAAGAGGGTTCAATACCAGAGAGGAAGCGGAAGCTAGTTACTTGAGATTTACGCTAGCGCGAGAGGAATATCGGAGGCGGCGCTTCATTAGCTACTACATAATTCCACTCTTCCTCATAGTGACCGCTCTTCTAGTATATATCATAGTTTAGATGGATGATAAAACTTGCTTGTATTTGCATGTATTTAAGATATTGTGACAAGTTCTATCGCTATTTTAGAGATGACATGATGAGAGACATCATTTGTGTTGCATATGAGAGATCATGATGATATATATATATGGTCATCAGATTATTGTATGTGTATGATATGATGAGATTTGTACTCTGTAGAAAACCTGTGTATGTGTATGAGACTAGATTGTATAATACCTGTACAAATACAGCAAAAATACGATGGGAAAAAGAAATACAAAATGGAAAATAAATACCAGTAGCGCCCTGTCACCTGTACGCGCTACTGGTATTAGTAGTACGGGCTCTAAAGGGGGGCGCTACTGGTGTATTAGTAGCGGGTGCGTACGCGCGCTACTGCTACAAATTAGCTGTAGCGTGCTAGCAGTAGCGCGCCCCAGGGCGCTACTGATAAGCCAAAATGGGGCGCTACTACTAGCCTTTCTCCTAGTAGTGTTGGGATGGTGATTATAAAGAGCAAAAATATCTAGAGCTACATTCATTTTCTAATAATGATAACTTATCCCTCGAGAGGATTAGAGAATTGGATGACATTACTAATGCCTTTCAGCTACCATTGTCTATTATTGCTCATCAGCAAATGATATGTTTATAAAACTCTATGGACGATATTCATGACATGGAACATAATGATATCTGGACTCTGAGAAATTCAGTAGGTAAATTATGTACAAAGAAGGTGTACAACATTCTCATTGGACAGCAAGCTACCCCACAACCTATCAAATGGATATGGAAAACGTGTTGTCAACCTAAATTGGAATTTTTCTGTTGGTTAATGATGAATGATAGGCTGAATACATGTGACCTACTGCAAAGAAAATCCTTCAACATGGACAAATATACATGTTGATTATTGTGAGGATGGAAGCATTGAAGACAGAATGCAGCTTTTCTTTGGCTGTTCATTTATCCAAGAATTCTGGTGGAGTCTCAATATGAAATGTGATACTAGTGATTAATTTTACAACAGGATTATTGAGGCACAAAACAGATCTAGAAGTAAAAAAATTATGGAGATTATCATCGATGGATGTTGGGCCATATGGAAACAGAGAAACAATCTGATTTTGAAAATATCAAATGCTCAATTCATGATTGCCTCAGAGACTTCAAAGAACTGATGAAAGAACAAATGATTAGGGCTAAGCCTGACATCAAAGAGATCATTCAACTTTTTATTTTTTCTGTGTAATAACACCATAGTTTGATGATTCACTGCTAACATGTTGTAAATATGATTTGTACATCTACTCTAATTATAAATGGAAAATGATCACAGTGGGGATTTTCCCTACTGTACTTATGGTCAAAAAAGTCCATTAACCAGAGCATATCTTACCTCCAGCAGCGATCGCGGGATATGGGATGGATGGGACCCCAACAAAGCTTCGATTATCGAAGAGTCCGGAGAATATACTGCCTTTAAAAACGGAACACATAAGGAATCAGGAGAGGTAACCAATCTCCAAGCTTGCCTTGCCAATAAAGCAACATTAACCACTTCAAGATCTTTAAAACCAGGTCGTCCATCAGATTTTGGCTGAGTCATGGATCTCCAAGAGACCCAATGAGGTTTTCGATGGCCCTCCTTGCTTCCCCAAAAATAATGCCGAATCAATTTGTTCAAATGTTCACATAAACCTCTCGGCAACTTGAAGCAAGACATTAAATAAACTAGCACCACTTGAGCAACAGATTTTATCAGAATTTCCTTTTGAGTAAAGGAAACGGTCTTCTCTATCCAACCTTTAACCTTTCCCCACATTCTATCCTTGAAATACTTGAAAGCTTTCGACTTTGATGCTCCCACATCAGATGGCATACCCGAATACTTCTCATTAAGGGTTTCATTTGGTACCTGGAGAATGCCCTTGACCTCATCCCTGACAGCGTCAGGAGTCCCCTTACCGAAGATGGAAGGTTTATTATTGTTTATCCTTTGCCCTGACGCATCACAGTAAGACTTCAGCAGGTTTGATACCTCATGTGCACCAACACCATTGGCCTTAACAAACAACGGGCTATCATACGCAAATAACAAGTGATTCACCGGTTGAGATGCAGGAGTCAACTGGATCCCACTTAATTGAGATGATTGATTACAGGTTTTGAGGAGGCCTGAAAGGCCCTCTGCTGCTAGTAAGAACAAGTATGGTGAAATAGGATCTCCGTGACGAATTCCTCTCGATGGCTTAAAACTTTCAAGCTTCTTCCCATTAAACATTACTGAAAAATACACTGAAGTGACCATACTCATAACCAGACACCCAAGAGGGAAGAAATCCCAATTTAAGCATAATGGCCTTTAGATACTCCCATTCTACACGGTCGTACGCCTTCATCATGTCCAACTTCAGTGCACAATGTCGATGTTTCAAAGATTTTTTTTCCTCTTCATAAAAGACAGACTTTCATATGCAACAAAAATATTATCGGTGACGTGTCTTCCTGGCAAAAAAGCTGACTGCTCTAGGGATATTATTTCAGGTAAAATCGTCTTCAAACAGTTAGCTACCACTTTTGAAGAAATTTTATAAAGCACATTACACAAACTTATAGGGAGAAACTGGGTAAAGATTTCTAGAGAGGCTACCTTAGGAATTAACACCAGGAAGATGTTATTTATGTTGGCTGAATCCTCCACACCTTCCAATATACGCAGAACCACACTGGTCACTTCCTCCCCACATAAATCCCAGTGCTTCTGAAAAAAGAGTGCCGAGAAACCATCCGGTCCCGGAGATTTGTCTGGACACATTTGGAATAAAGTTGTTTTTATCTCCTCAGCTGAGTATTATGCAGCCAACATTTGGTTCATCTCCACTGTAACCCGGGAAGCTACTACGTCCAGAACTGCTCCCATATTTCTAGTGCCTTCCGATGTATAGAGTTTGGAATAAAATTATGTCGCCATCCTCTCCAATACATCTATACATGAGATCATATCCCCATTGTTATTTCTCAGAGATTTTGTAAGGTTTTTTCTCCTCCTCATGCTTGCTCTAATATGGAAGAATTTTGTGTTCCTGTCTCCACCAGCAAGCCACTCGATCCGCGATCTCTGGCGCCACAGTACTTCCTCTCTGTTATTCAACTCGACCAGTCTATCCGGTATTTTAATCTCCTCCAGAGAAGGCCCTGAACGGCCTGGGACTGATCTCAGCCTTTTGAGCCGCTCTTTCATTTGTGTAATCTCTCTACGAACCTTACCAGAGCTTCTTATATCCCAGTCTGACATATCCCCCGAGATTGTTTTTAGCTTGTCCTTGAGCTCCTCAACTGAACTCGCCTCCTTCCCCTTCCATAGACCTTCTAGAAACCTGCCCCACTCTGGGTGAGTTTCCCACATCTCTTCAAATCTTAACGGTTTCTGTTTATTTCTGTTTAACACCTCATCGGTCAGTTTCAGATGGATAGAAATATGATCGGAAGTAGCTGCAGTCAAGTGCTCCACCATTGCCGCAGGAAACAAAGAATTCCATCCCACGTCTGCCACCGCTTGATCCAAGCGAACCCTGGTAAAGGAACCACCAGTGACTCGTTTTTCAAAAGTCCAAGGGACACCCGAGAAGCCGAAATCCATCATGCCACATAGATCAAACGCATCTCTAAATCAATCAAGTTGCGCCTGACTCCTCTACCCAATCCCATCGTGTTCTGCATGGTTTAAATCTTCATTAAAGTCGCCTATCATAACCCATGGATCACTCGACTGTATTGCAAGATCCTTGAGTGTGTCCCAGGTTTTTTATCTCTCCCCAAGCTGAGCTTCTCCATAAATACACGTTAGCCTCCATCTTGCTTCTCCCAAATTCAGAATTGTTGCATCAATATGATACTTGGATTCACCCTTTACCTCCAACTTAATTTCCTCATTCCAGAATATCACCAAACCTCCGCTCCATCCGGAACTACTTACAGCATAAGTTCTATCATATCCAAAAGATTGACATAGAATCTCGGCACGTGCTTTTTGAATTTGTGTTTCCACTAAACAAAGCACTGTTGGGGCATATTTCTTCGTGAGATCACGAACTTCTCGAACTGTCGCGGGGATGCCCAACCCACGATAGTTCAAACATAAGATACTCATTGCTCCTGGCGGTCGACCTCAGAGGTCGTCGTCGATATATCAAAAAATTGGTCACCATCAACATCCTCGGACTGATTCTGTTTCTTCTTGTTCTCACTCTTATGAGGGGTTAGGGAAGGATCACCCTCTTTTGTTATCGGAGTCAAACTTGCCTATCATCATTGCAATTGTTCCATTTTTATCAACAGGAACGAGCACCAAAGGATCGGCAGTACCAGAATCCTTTTTCTTCTCCCTCTGCATTGGCAACTGAATCTTCTACCAATCTCTTGCGCTTTTACGGATCATCACCTATATATCAGTTAGGGTTGCTTCATCAATTTTAGAATCCAGATTAACTTCCCTTAACGATGGATGTGCATGAAATAATGCATTAGATCGCCAAGGTGGAGCTGCCTAATTGTTTTCCCCTCCTCTTCCTCTTACAAAACCTCGGCCTAAATCCCTTCCTCGGCCCCTGAGAGTGATAAGGAGGGACACCTGATGATACGAATCACCGGGGAATCCTCTTGAGTTTGTCCCGATCTTTCACAGCGAGAAACCTGGATAGAAATCCTTCCAATCACGCGATGAACGCAACCTGAAGAAGAGGAATGAATCCATCAAGCAACATGATGGATATCACCATGTCTCAAACCAAAGCACGGTAATCCTTGATGAACACAAGAACCTCCGCGGCAATCTTTATTGGATAAACGGCATCGCCAACCCCGGAGGGAAGCTTCACCAAGAGATACAACTCATTAGTTCTCAATCTTTAATTCTGACCTAAGCTAACCCTAAAACTCGTAGGGGGTGTTCTATTTATAAGCTACGGGATAAAACTAGGGATACATGGGTCGCAGCCCTAAAATCTGCGTGCAGGCAATGTCGGATGTCCGGTCGGCATCGGACGTCCGTCGGGGTCGTTGGACGTCCGGTCGGCGTCGGATTTCCGGTAAAGTGACGCTGAAACCTTCTGTCCTCGATGCACCCTATTTCCGACAGGCGTCGCATGTCCGCTGCATCGAACGTCCGATGATCGTCGGACTTCCGTCGCGCGACGCAGAGGTCTCCTGCCTTGCTGATGCTGAAGCCGCTCGTGCCCACGTCTACGAGGTCGTGTCGGGGCCCGGAATATGTGTATGTAATTCCAGTCACAACTCAATCATATGGAGAGCCGAGAGCCATACCCACTTGTCTAAGCAGACAAGGCCAAGTACAAGACACTCTCGGAAAGCTCGAACGTGAGGGGCATCCCATCTAGGCCCGGATGATCATCTAAGATGGGTCCTCATTGTCCGCTCACAAGTCTAAATGCTTATGGGTGGTGAGATCCCATACTCATAGACAAGTCGCCTCAACCATATTATCGATTGAGTCATAACACTTACATAAACAGACTCCAGCCCGATCACTTAGTCGGGGTCTCGGGCGGGCTCAATCATACAACAAAGTGTGCCACGTGACAGTCACGAGCAATCGCATCACGATGCCCCAAGCTGCGCACATCTAAGGGCCACTTGGTGTATAAAAGACCGCCGGCAAGAACACAACTAAGCTATTGAGAACCCACACTAAGACATGCACGTTAAAATCATACACACAGAATACATGTCTAGTGTGAACAGCAGGTATCATCACATTACTCTACCAAGTATATCTTTATTGACTTACATAGAGTACACAAAGAGATCACATGAATGTGATCCAACATTACATCGAACAACGGAAGCAAATTAGGTATGAGTACAGAAAAGTTTAACAAATGGCTTAGAGAAGCCTTGTAAACATACATAGCCCTTCCACGAGGGACCAGACTGTTGTCTGGAACTATACTAGCTTAGTCAACGTCGAGCTTCAGGAAGGTGTATCCATCGGGGTCTGGGTTCTCATCTAAAACATAGAATAAGCAAACGTGAGTACAAAGTCGTACTCAGCAAGACTTACATCAGAACTATACTACTCATGCTCAAGTTTCAAGGTAAAGGGAGGTGGGGTTTCAATGCAGAAGTGACAGCTTTGACTTGGCTAGTCCTGTACTACGAGTACCAGACTTGAGGTAAGAAGCGTACACGAGTCCACTACCAAGTCTCCAACCAATACACCACTATGGATACTTCCTCTGCTTCCCCACGAGGAAGCACGCCATAGCAATCACACTTATTTTGGCCAGTTTTAGAGTAGCCATTGAAGTTGTCTAATAATCAAGCATAGGTCTCCAAGTAGTCCATTACCGCGGACGTGGCTATTCGAATAGTTTTGTTAACCTTGCAGGGGTGTACTTCTTCACATGTGTGTCATCACTTACCGCCTAGGAATCTTCATCCTTCAAGCGGATGTCGGACGACGATAATCACCAAGGCACTTACCTCACATCACCTTCTTAATCCAGGAGTCGACTATCTGAGTTAGACCCCACTCGAGAGTCCGGCCGATTCACGATACGGACCCAGACAATGCAGAGAACCAAGACGCCACCCTGGAAGATGGTATTAATGTCTCATAGGTCCACCCACATATCTAAATGATGCAACCTTTCATTCATTCTTTTTCTATGCATATGCCAAATGGAAAGCCCGAACTAGTGTGACTCCTGGACTTGATCGGGGGTGAGTTAATAGGCCAAACGGGGTTCCCATAAAACCCTACATGTGGCAGTAATCTTTGTCTTGGATCACAACACAAGAACTCGGGGCCTAGGACAGTGTTCAACGAGACAACCCACTGTGTACTCCTACACATCCTCTCATCGTTCACCTTGTTTAGGTCAAATTCACCACACCCTTTTCATCACAAATAACATGAACATGATTGCTACCAACATCAATTCATCACCCAAGATGGACCAATGCTTCCACAACTCTAAGCATAGAATAAGCATAACATGGATGAATGGCCACATGATGATCACAAGCAATTCCTAGATCTGCTAGGTTGAGGTTAGCTTAATATTGAGGCAGAAATGATAGGTCATGCAAAGGAATGGGTTGAACTAGCGGTAGAACGTATCATGGTGAACTCCTAAACATTCATAAGAGATGCTGAGAGGGAAATAGGTTTTTATAGACATGATCAATGGGGTTTGCTTGCATTGCTGACGATACACTGGTTTATCGGTCTTCTGCTTCGGGGGTGACCTCCGTCTCGGAAACACTGTTACCGGAAACAATCATCAACAAAGGGGGACAACATTGAAATAAAATGCACAAGCACATGATAAGGTTGTCCAAGATGTATATGGTACTGGTTTGTGGACAATTCAAGTTAATATAAGTGTATTGCAAACGATTTGCAGATTCAAACTCCAAATTCAAATTAAAATTAAGCCATATGCATATTTTCCCATTTTAAAATGGTCAAACATGAAAATAAATTGCATATTATTAATCCTTGCATTTTTCTGATAATTTTTCATATATTATTTGTCCAATTTGGAGTTATAGTTAATTAATTATGAATTTCCAAAGTTTAAACATTTTTCTGTAATTTTCTGAATTAAATTTCATCTGGACAGAGGCTTTATTGCATCAGCATGACCTCATGCAGATGTGGGGGGGCCTCTGACCAGTGGATCCCTGATGTCAGTGTCTCTGTGTTAAACATGGGGTTAGTTTAATTTAAACGATTTAGTTAAGGGGTTGGGCCCCACATGTCAGTGGGTGATTAGGGGGAATTAGGCCCTAATCACAGATGCCACGCAAGCTTGCGTGTAGGTAAGACCTCGCTGATCCGTCGGCCGGGTCGGGACTTGCCACGGCGCGACTTCACTCCCGATGGTGCCATGCTCGGTGCATGACAGAAGTTGAACCACTAACGGACGCGTTAGGGTCGTATTCAGTACTTAAACTGGCGGCATTGATCCTATAAGCCCTTAGCAACATGGGCCTTGCTTGACACTAGTCGTTTCCAAGTTCGTGTGAAGGGACTCGAGCTTCACCGGGCTACTGTGGCATTTGTCGCTAGCGCAATTTGCTGAGGCTCGAGCCGTCGAGTGCCTCAGGCCCTTTTAGCTTAGCATCCCTCTCAAACTAATCTTTTATGTATAAAACTTAAGGTTCGCAAAATGACATGCACTATTACGACTACTACAGGTTCGAGTCCCTACGCGACTCTTCATGTCCCCCTGGCACTCGGGGGATAGTGACGAGGGGATACCCCACGACTCCTCAGCATGAGGGTACCTGCGGCGTGTCAATATGGAAGGCCCACTTGAAGCTTCGGCTGGCCCAAGATCATCCCACCCGAAGCACCGATGGCTGCGCCAACATGGAGTCCAAGGCGGTTTGGAATCCAATTAAGGCGTGCCCGCCAAGACTATCTAGATTAGGCAATCACCTTCGTAAACCTAGACGGACTCCTCGAGGCCTAGCCTAGTATATAAAGGATGGGAGAGCGGACGTCTAGGACATCCGATCTCACATAGTTCCACCCTCGGCAAGAGCAATCTCGCCGAGACCTCCACTGTGATTGCCTTCACCCTATAATACATCGAGCAGGAAGTAGGGGTTTTATCGATCGAGGGCCCTGAACATAGGTAATCCCTGTCTCCTGTTAGCCACCGAGAATCGCCAACCTGCACTCATCTCTCTACGATCTAAACCCAAGGTTCCTAACCATGGGATTTGCCGAGGCTGATCCTTGTTAATCTACATCCTTACACTACCAAAATTTGTTCGGCCCCAGTGAGCCAGATTATGTGCTAAAGACTTTAGTTTTTCCTTCAACAAATCCATCGACTCACTTCCACTTGTGTTATTCCATCCTCCCGCAAGCACATCCTTGAAGTCTGGATGTTCTTCCCATCATTCCTCATGGCGAAAAAGCTTGGGGCCCTGCTGTACATGAGCTTCGTCCTCCAGACGTAGTAATATCGGGGCATCAATAGAAACAACCGCCACCAAATGTTCCACTGATGATGCTGGGAAAAGTGTGCCCCATGCCAGGTATGAGACCGCTCTGTCTAGACGAACACGAGTAAAGGATCCTCGAGCAACCTTTTTTCAAAATTCCACTTGTTCCCTTTGAAACTGAGATCAACAACCCCGCAGACATCCAAAGCATCACGAAAACCATCTAGTTGCGCTCGTGGAGTACCCAATAGTAAAATTGAGGCTGTGCACACAAAGAATTAAGTGCTATACTACATTTAGCCAAAAAAACTGCAAAATGTGCCATGATACAAAAACAATTCTCTAAATTCTGGGTGTGCCACGGCCCACCCGTGCTACCCACTAGGTACGCCACTGGCTGCGCTTGACTCCTCTGTCCCACTCCTTCATGCTCTGAGTGTAGAAGAACTTCATTGAAATCATTGATTACAAGCCAAAGGAGTCCAGACTGGACAACTAGGTTTCTCAGTGCATCCTAAGTTTTGTATCTCTCTGGCACTTGGGCCTCCCCATACACACATGTCAATATTCACTCATTAGGACCCAAGTGTGACACACGTGCATCAATGAAATACTTGGAATAATTATCAATATCCAGTTTAATTGTATCCTTCCAGAACATAAGTAGTCCCCCACTGTCACAACCCCAATTTAGGCAAGTACTAGGGTTTGAGTTCCCTTTGCATCATGTGAAAAATGCAAAAAGGAAATCAAAAATGGGGAAAAGAAAAGCCCTGAGAAATTAAATCAAATGGCCAGATAAAAATCTTTTTCCAAAAATCATTTAAATATTTGGAAAATTCCTATAAATGATGGTGATCATTTTAAAAGTGGTTTGGGTTCATTCCCATGCTCATGGAATTTTCTAATTTTCAAACAATGCCTTGGAAAATTAAATAAACCCCTATTTGATTTGAAATTCAAATTATTTGAATTTCAAAAATGCCTAAAAGTTATGAGTGGCTAGCTATTTATATCCTAAGCCCACATAAAAGATTTGGGTATTTTATAAAATGCTCTGCTATTTTTCCTAGAGCAAAACAAAAGAAAGAAAAAGAAAACAGAAAGAAAAGGAAAAAACGCAAAGCAGCCCACCCCCCCTAAGGCCTCGGGCCCAACTAAACCTTCCCCGGCCCAGGCCCAGCCTAGCTTGTCGTCTACCCCAAGCTGCTCGGTGGCGCGCTGGGAGGGCACGGCCGACGCCGCCGTGGCCACCGAGAGCCGTCTAGGCCTTCCCTGCCTTCCTTCTCGCGCCACGCAAGCCCCCAGAGCACCCCCGTACCTTCCCTCTCTTCCACGGGTCGCCCCTGTTCTCCTACCTCGCGGATCTCGCGCAAGCCCGAGCACAGCCGGAGGACGCCGGCGAGCTTCTGCGCGGACAACGACGACGAGGCGCCGCACCAACGTGTCCATCAGAACTGCGGTTGTCTTCTCCGTCGTTTTGCGTTATCAATTCGAGCTCAAAGGCCCCAGAGCGGATGCCAGCTCCAACTTCCTCCCTCCGGCCACCGTGGGCTTCGAGCTCAAATTTCGTCGCCGTCCAAGCTTCTCCGCCTCCCCTGACTTCTCCTTTACCCTCCCGGTGAGCTCACGGTTCGTTCCCCCCTAACCCCGGCTCCTCCCGTGCCCCCAATCGTCGTCGCCTTCTTCTAGTGGCTCTGGCCGCCGCGAAAATTGAAGCCGTCGACGCCGTGGTCCTCCCCGGCGACGATGGACTAGTCCATCGTATGTGCGAGGCCACGGGGAGCCGACCGGTACCCTCTGCAAGGCCCCTGGTGGCCGGGAAGCCCACTCCGGCGCACCTCCGCCGCACGCCGTGGTCGACGCCGGCTAACCGCCGGTGGGTAGATTAGCTTAAGGCTAATCACCCCCACTAACCACCCCAGCAGCCACTGACAGTGGGACCCACAGCCCCCTAACCCCTCTGTTTAAATTAACTAAAACGTGGTTAACCCCTAAGCCACTGACAAGGCTGGCCCACTGGTCAGATCCCCCCCCACGTCAGCACGACCTCATGCTGACGCAATAAAAAGAAAAGGATTTAAGAAGAATTAAAAGAAATCAGAATAATCCAGAAAATGCAGAAAATTAGCTAATCTTTGAAAAATCATAGAAAATTCATATTAACTCCAAATTGGGCAAATAATATATGAAAAATGATCAGCTTAAAATTCTCTATCCAAATATGCAACTTTCAACCATGTTTGAGTTGAATTTAAAATGGGACCAGTAGCTTTTTCTATTTGGCTTAATTGGAATTAATTCAAATTTAATTCCAATGCAATTCAAATTTTAACCATTACAATGCAAACATGATCACCTTAACTTCAGAAGCATATCACACACATGATCGCATGGTTTCAAATGATCAAACTTTTTCAAATGCATTTTGGTTAAATTGAAATTCATATGTGGAGTTTGAATTTGCATTTCAAATGCAATACACTTCATTTAAATAAAATGTACCACAAATCAGCAGCATTCACATCAGTGACAACATAAACATGTGCTTGTGCATTCTATTACAATGTTGCCTCCCCCCTCTTGTTGATGATTGTGCCGATAACAGTGCCTCCGAGACGGGGATCACCCCCGACGAAGAAGAAGTTCGGTAAACCCTGTGTATCGTCAGCAAGGCAAACAAACCCCATTAATCATGTCTATAAAATCCTATTTCCCTCTCAGTCTCGCTTATGCATGTTTAGGAGATCACCGAGACACGTTCTTTCGCATAGTTGAACCCATTCCGATGCATGACCTATTATTTTGTCACTGTATTAAGCAAACCACAATCCTAGCAGATTTAGGAGTTGAATGATGAGCATGTGGCCCCTGCAACTGTTACTTCTTTTGATGCTTAGTGATACAATGAGGATGTTATGATTGTGAGTCGGGATGGAATGAACACAGTGGTACAGATGATAAACGTGTTGGTGAATCCACCCTAAACAAAGGTGAACGATGAGAGGCTGTGTAGGAGTACACAGTGGGTTGTCTCGTTGAACACTGCCATAGGCCCCGAGTTCCTGTTTTGTGATCCAAGACAAAGAGTATGACCACATGTAGGGTTTTATGGGAACCCCGTTTGGCCTCTTTATGTACCCGATCCGGTCCAGGAGTCACAATAGATTCGGGCTTTCCATTTGGCATGTGCATAGAAAAAGAATGAAGAAAAGGTTGCATCATATAGATATGTGGGTGGACTTGTGAGGCAGTGAAACCATCTGGCAGAGGTGGCGTCTCGGTCCCTTACATTATCTGAGTCCGTTTCGTGGAACCGGCCGGACTCTCGAGCGGTGCCAAACTCAGGTAGTCGACTCCTGGATTAGAGAAGGTGATGTGAGGTTAGTGCCTTGGTTTCATCCACGTCCGACACCCGCTTGAAGGGTGACGAGAACGAGGCGATAAGTGATGACACGCGTGTGAAGATGTACACCCCTGCAGGGTTAATGAACTATTCGAATAGCCGTGTCCGCGGTTATGGACTACTTAGAGACCTCTACTTGATCAATAGATAACTTAAATGGATACTTATAAAATCCTCAAGATAAGTGTGAGTGCTATGGTGGGCTTCCTCGTGGGGAAGTCGAGGAAGTAACCATAGTGGTGTATTGTTTGGAGACATGTAGTGGACTCGTGTACGCTTCTTACCTCAAGTCTGGTACTCGTAGTTCAGGACTAGCCAAGTCAAAGCTGGCACTTCTGCATGATGAACCCCACCTCCTTTACCTTGAAACTTGAGCATGAGTAGTCTAGTTCTGATGTAAGTCTTGCTGAGTACGACTTTGTACTCACGTTTGCATATTCTATGTTTTAGATGAGAACCCGGACCCCGATGGAGTCACCTTCGTGAAGCTTGACGTTGACCTTGCTAGTATAGTTCCAGACAGCAGTCTGGTCCCTCGTGGATGGGCATGTATGTTTACAAGGCTTCTCTAAGCCATTTGTTAAACTTGTCTGTACTCAGACCTAATTTGCTTCCGTTGTATGATGTAATGTTGATCACAGACATGTGATCTTTGTATGCTCTATGTGTATATCAATAAAGAGTACTTGTAGAGTTATGTGATGATACCTGCTGTTCATACTAGACATGTGTGATGCGTGTATGATTATAACATGCATGTCTTAGTATGGGTTTTCGAGACCTTAGTTGTGATCTGGCTGGCGGTCTTTTATACACCAAGTGGCCCTTAGATGTGCGCAGCTTGGGGCATCGCGATGCGATTGCTCGTGGCTCTGCCACGTGCACACTTTGTTGTATGATCGAGCCCGCCCTAGACCCCGACTAAGTGATCGGGCTGGAGTTTGTTTATGTAAGGGTTATGATTCAATCGATAACATGGTTGAGGCGACTTGTCTATGAGTATGGGATTCACCACCCATAAGCATTTAGACTTGTGAGCGGACGATGAGGACCCATCTCAGTTGATCAACCGGCCTGGATGGGATGCCCCTCACGTTCGATGCTTTCCGAGAGTGTTCTGTGCTTGGCCTTGTCTGCTTAGACAAGTGGGTACGGCTCTTGGCTCTCCATGTGATTGCATCGTGACTGGAATTACATACGCATATTCCGAGTCCCGACAGACTTGGTATCAGAGCAGGACTGTCTGTAGGATTATCAAACCCTTGGTCGAAGTCGAGTCTAGCACTCTATAGTTATATAGTTACTTGGGTATATAAGGGAACAACGTAAGGCTTCTTTTTCTCCTTACCTCATCGATCTGAGTTCTGAGTCACCCTTATATTTTCTACGGGATGATAGGACTAGGTTCATCTATGTCTTACTAGAACATCTCGTTGAGTGCTTCCTTGTAGCCGTAGGAAAGTTGTGTTCGGTTGTCTAGAGTCTTTGTGCTTCCTATTTTGAGACATCCTATGTAAGTGTTGTTGAGATGTTGTGAGGATTTCCATTTCTCTTGCAATTACAGCCGTTATGCTGTCCGAGTCATTCCAGGTTTCTTCATAATCTGATGCATTTGCAAAATCCTTCTATCCTTTTCGGTTGTCCTTTTTGAAGAACTTCTAGGTGGTATGCCCGACAGTTCTCTAGAGTTTGTTGTAGGTTTTGTTCTAGAAACCTTTAGTGATTCATTTCCAGTTCTTCCTCCCAGTTTAGAGGTCTTCTAGCAAGAAGAACTACACTAATCATCGTGTTGGGGTACTTTGCTACTCTGACATATCTGTTGTAGCCCCTAGTAAACCTTGGTCATCCTCTAGGAAGCTATCTAGAGATCCAACTCCTTAAACCTAGTCACCCGACAGGTGTGAAGAATTTATAGTTGATCATATACCAGGCACAAATCCAATTTCCAGACGCCATATAGAATGGCCCCACATGAGTTAGCTGAGCTTAAAACCCAACTGGAAGTGTTGTTGGCAAAAGGCTTCATCCGCCCTAGCTCATCGCCATGGGATTGCCCCGTTCTGTTCGTAACGAAGAAAGATGGAACAGAAAGGATGTGCGTAGACTATCGCCCTCTAAATCTAGCGACGATAAAGAACAAGTACCCACTGCCCAGGATCAATGATCTTTATGATCAACTTGCAGGATCCTTTGTCTTCTCCAAGATGAATTTGAGATTAGGTTATCATCAAATAAGATCCGAAACAAGGACATTCCAAAGACGGCTTTTACTACTCGTTATGGTCTTTACGAGTTCACCGTCATGTCCTTCGGTCTGACCAATGCCCCGCCACTTTTTCACGCATGATGCACTCAATCTTCATGGAGTATTTGGACAAGTTCGTCGTGGTTTACCTCGATGACATCCTTATATACTCGAAGAACGAAGAAGAACATGTCGAGCACCTAAGGCTGGTATTGATGAAACTTAGAGAGCATCGCCTGTATGCTAAATTCTCCAAGTGTGAATTTTGGCTACCAGAAGTGACCTACTTAGGCCACGTGATTTCTGAAAAAGGTGTTGCTGTGAATCCCGAGAGAGTTCAGGTCGTCCTTGACTGGACTCCACCTGAATCGGTTAAGCAAGTTAGGAGTTTTCTTGGCTTAGCAAGCTATTGTCGCCGCTTCGTCGAGAACTTTTCTAAAGTTGCAAAGCCTCTTACTGAACTCCTCAAGAAAGATAAGAAATTCCAATGGACTCCCAAGTGCGAGGAAAGCTTTCAAGAGCTAAAAAGAAGGTTGACTTCTGCACCCGTACTTGCACCTCCAGACACCAAAAGGGATTTCGAGATCTATTGTGATGCTTCACGGCAAGGGTTAGGATGCATACTTATGCAAGATCGACATGTGGTAGCTTATGCTTCACGCCAGTTGCGGCCACATGAAGAGAACTATCCAACCCATGATCTTGAACTCGCTGCCGTAGTTCATGCCCTGAAGACTTGGCGACATTACCTCCTTGGTAATCGTTGCGAGATCTATTCTGATCACCAAAGCCTCAAATACATATTTCACCCAGCCAGATCTTAATCTCAGGAAAAGACGCTGGATAGAGTTGATAAAATATTATGACTTAGGAATTTCTTTCACCCAGGCAAGGCCAAAGTCATGGCCGATGCACTAAGTCGTAAGTCGTACTGTAACAACCTCATGTTACAGCAGTATCAACCACTTCTTCATGAGGAATTTCGAAAGCTCAACCTCGAGATTGTTCCTCGTGGATCTCTTTTCAACTTGGTGGCGAAACCAACCCTTGAGGATCAAATTATAGTTGCCCAAACGCGTGCACGAGGTGTTCGCCGGATCAAGGAGAACATTGCTAGCGGAGTTGCTAAATGTTTCTCCACAGATAGTAAAGGAACGGTATTCTTTGAAATCGTTTGGTAGTACCTAAGAATAGGGATCTAAGGCAACTCATCCTCAAAGAATCCCATGACACACCCCTCTCGATTCATCCCGGTAGCACAAAAATGTACCGAGATCTACGCCAGAGATTTTGGTGGACCAGGATGAAGAGATACATTGCTCGATTTGTTGCTGAATGTGATGTTTGTCGTCGCATTAGGGCAGAACACCAAAGACCTGCTGGTACACTTCAACCTTTGCCTATTCCGAGTGGAAATGGGACAAAGTCGGTATGGACTTCATCACCGGCTTTCCAAGAACCCAGAAAGGAAACAATGCCATCTTCGTTATCATAGATAGGCTTTTCAAAGTTGCTCACTTCCTTCCGGTTCGCGAGTCTATAACTGCTAGCCAGTTAGCGGACTTGTACGTCTCTAGGATCGTGTCCCTTCACGGTGTTCCTTTGGTGATCAATTATGATCGTGGTAGCCTTTTCACCTCTAGATTCTGGGAAAGCTTTCAAAATGCTATGTGAACTCATCTCTCCTTTAGTACAGCTTTTCATCCTCAGTCTAGCGGTCAAGTCGAAAGGGTTAACCAAATTCTTGAAGACATGCTCAGAGCTTGTGTTATCTCATTCGGAAAGAATTGGGAGAAGTCTCTTCCATTCGCCGAATTTGCTTATAACAATAGTTTTCAGTCTAGTCTGAACATGGCTCCTTTTGAACTCCTATTTGGACGACGATGTCGAACACCCCTAAACTGGTCAGAAACCGGTGAAAGAAAATTCTTTGGACCGGATATGATCAAGGAAGCAGAAGAGCAAGTTCGCATTGTTCGTGATCGATTGAAAGCCGCCAAATCTCGTCAGAAAATCTACTATGATCGCCATCATAGGGAAGAAAGCTACAATCTGGATGAGAAGGCTTACCTTCGTGTTACTCCTCTGAAGGGAACCCAAAGATTCGGTATCAAAGGCAAGTTGGCCCCACGTTACATCGGACCTTTCCGCATTCTTGCTAAACGTGGAGAAGTTGCCTACCAACTTGAACTACCCCGCACCTTTCCCGAGTACATGATGTATTCCATGTGTTACAACTCAGGCGTTGCTTCAAGGACCCCATCCGCGAAGTCGACCATGAAACGCTTGATCTCCAAGATGACCTTTCTTATCGAGAGTACCCTGTTCGTATTCTTGATTCAGCAGAGCGTGTCAGTCGTCGTCAGAAGATCAAGTTCCTCAAAGTGCAATGGTCTCATCACTCCGAGAAAGAAGCAACATGGGAAAGAGAAGACCGCCTCTGTGTCGAGTACCCCCTCCTTCCTCCCGCAGACTTCTGAATCTCGGGACGAGATTCTTTTGAGTGGGGGCGAGTTGTCACAACCCCAATTCAGGCAAGTACTAGGGTTTGAGTTCCCTTTGCATCATGTGAAAAATTCAAAAAGAAAATCAAAAATGGGGAAAAGAAAAGCCCTGAGAAATTAAATCAAATGGCCAGATAAAAATCTTTTTCCAAAAATCATTTGAATATTTGGAAAATTCCTATAAATGATGGTGATCATTTTAAAAGTGGTTTTGGTTCATTCCCATGCTCATGGAATTTTATAATTTTCAAACAATGCCTTGGAAAATTAAATAAACCCCTATTTGATTTGAAATTCAAATTATTTGAATTTCAAAAATGCCCAAAAGTTATGAGTGGCTAGCTATTTATATCCTAAGCCCACATAAAAGATTTGGGTATTTTATAAAATGCTCTGCTATTTTTCCTAGAGCAAAACAAAAGAAAGAAAAAAAACAGAAAGAAAACAGAAAGAAAAGGAAAAAACACAAAGCAGCCCACCCCCCCTAAGGCCTCGGGCCCAACTAAACCTTCCCCGGCCCAGGCCCAGCCGAGCTTGTCGTCTACCCCAAGCTGCTCGGTGGCGCGCTGGGAGGGCACGGCCGACGCCGCCGTGGCCACCGAGAGTCGTCTAGGCCTTCCCTGCCTTCCTTCTCGCGCCACGCAACCCCCAAAGCACCCCCGTACCTTCCCTCTCTTCCATGGGTCGCCCCTGTTCTCCTACCTCGCGGATCTCGCGCAAGCCCGAGCACAGCCGGAGGACGCCGGCGAGCTTCTGCGCGGACAACGACGACGAGGCGCCGCACCAACGTGTCCATCAGAACTGCGGTTGTCTTCTCCGTTGTTTTGCGTCGTCAATTCGAGCTCAAAGGCCCCAGAGCAGATGCCAGCTCCAACTTCCTCCCGCCGGCCACCGTGGGCTTCGAGCTCAAATTTCGTCGCCGTCCAAGCTTCTCCGCCTCCCCTGACTTCTCCTTTACCCTCCCGGTGAGCTCACGGTTCGTTCCCCCCTAACCCCGGCTCCTCCCGTGCCCCCAATCCTCATCGCCTTCTTCTAGTGGCTCCGGCCGCCGCGAAAATTGAATCCGTCGACGCCGTGGTCCTCCCCGGCGACGATGGACTAGTCCATCGTATGTGCGAGGCCACGGGGAGCCGACCGGTACCCTCTACAAGGCCCCTGGTGGCCGGGAAGCCCACTCGGGCGCACCTCCGCCGCACGCCGTGGTCGACGCCGGCTAACCGCCGGTGGGTAGCTTAGCTTAAGGCTAATCACCCCCACTAACCACCCCAGCAGCCACTGACAGTGGGACCCACAGCCCCCTAACCCCTATGTTTAAATTAACTAAAACGGGGTTAACCCCTAAGCCATTGACAAGGCTGGCCCACTGCTCAGAGCCCCCCCCACGTCAGCACGACCTCATGCTGACGCAATAAAAAGAAAAGGATTTAAAAAGAATTAAAAGAAATCAGAATAATCCAGAAAATGCAGAAAATTAGCTAAACTTTGAAAAATCATAGAAAATTCATATTAACTCCAAATTGGGCAAATAATATATGAAAAATGATCAGCTTAAAATTCTCTATCCAAATATGCAACTTTCAACCATGGTTGAGTTGAATTTAAAATGGGACCAGTAGCTTTTTCTATTTGGCTTAATTGGAATTAATTCAAATTTAATTCCAATGCAATTCAAATTTTAACCATTACAATGCAAACATGATCACCTTAACTTCAGAAGCATATCACACACATGATCACATGGTTTCAAATGATCAAACTTTTTCAAATGCATTTTGGTTTAATTGAAATTCATATGTGGAGTTTGAATTTGCATTTCAAATGCAATACACTTCATTTAAATCAAATGTACCACAAATCAGTAGCATTCACATCAGTTACAACATAAACATGTGCTTGTGCATTCTATTACAATGTTGCCTCCCCCCTCTTGTTGATGATTGTGCCGATAACAGTGCCTCCGAGACGGGGATCACCCCCGACGAAGAAGAAGTTCGGTAAACCCCGTGTATCGTCAGCAAGGCAAGCAAACCCCATTGATCATGTCTATAAAATCCTATTTCCCTCTCAGTCTCGCTTATGCATGTTTAGGAGATCACCGAGACACGTTCTTTCGCATAGTTGAACCCATTCCGATGCATGACCTATCATTTTGTCACCGTATTAAGCAAACCACAATCCTAGCAGATTTAGGAGTTGAATGATGAGCATGTGGCCCCTGCAACTGTTACTGCTTTTGCTGCTTAGTGATACAATGAGGATGTTATGATTGTGAGTTGGGATGGAATGAACACAGTGGTACAAATGATAAACGTGTTGGTGAATCCACCCTAAACAAAGGTGAACGATGAGAGGCTGTGTAGGAGTACACAGTGGGTTGTCTCGTTGAACACTGCCATAGGCCCCGAGTTCCTGTTTTGTGATCCAAGACAAAGAGTATGACCACATGTACGGTTTTATGGGAACCCCGTTTGGCCTATTTACGTACCCGATCCGGTCCAGGAGTCACAATAGATTCGGGCTTTCCATTTGGCATGTGCATAGAAAAAGAATGAAGAAAAGGTTGCATCATATAGATATGTGGGTGGACTTGTGAGGCAGTGAAACCATCTGGCAGAGGTGGCGTCTCGGTCCCTTACATTATCTGAGTCCGTTTCATGGAACCGGCCGGACTCTCGAGCGGTGCCAAACTCAGGTAGTCGACTCCTGGATTAGAGAAGGTGATGTGAGGTTAGTGCCTTGGTTTCATCCACGTCCGACACCCGCTTGAAGGGTGACGAGAACGAGGCGATAAGTGATGACACGCGTGTGAAGATGTACACCCCTGCAGGGTTAATGAACTATTCGAATAGCCGTGTCTGCGGTTATGGACTACTTGGAGACCTCTACTTGATCAATAGATAACTTGAATGGATACTTATAAAATCCGCAAGATAAGTGTGAGTGCTATGGTGGGCTTCCTCGTGGGGAAGTCGAGGAAGTAACCATAGTGGTGTATTGTTTGGAGACATGTAGTGGACTCGTGTACGCTTCTTACCTCAAGTCTGGTACTCGTAGTTCAGGACTAGCCAAGTCAAAGCTTGCACTTCTGCATGATGAACCCCACCTCCTTTACCTTGAAACTTGAGCATGAGTAGAGTAGTTGTGATGTAAGTCTTGCTGAGTACGACTTTGTACTCACGTTTGCTTATTCTATGTTTTAGATGAGAACCCGGACCCCGATGGAGTCACCTTCGTGAAGCTTGACGTTCACCTTGGTAGTATAGTTCCAGACAGCAGTCTGGTCCCTCGTGGATGGGCATGTATGTTTACAAGGCTTCTCTAAGCCATTTGTTAAACTTGTCTGTACTCAGACCTAATTTTCTTCCGTTGTATGATGTAATGTTGATCACAGACATGTGATCTTTGTATGCTCTATGTGTATATCAATAAAGAGTACTTGTAGAGTTATGTGATGATACCTGCTGTTCATACTAGACATGTGTGATGCGTGTATGATTATAACATGCATGTCTTAGTATGGGTTTTCGAGACCTTAGTTGTGATCTGGCTGGCGGTCTTTTATACACCAAGTGGCCCTTAGATGTGCGCAGCTTGGGGCATCGCGGTGCGATTGCTCATGGCTCTGCCACGTGCACACTTTGTTGTATGATCGAGCCCGCCCTAGACCCCGACTAAGTGATCGGGCTGGAGTTTGTTTATGTAAGGGTTATGATTCAATCGATAACATGGTTGAGGCGACTTGTCTATGAGTATGGGATTCACCACCCATAAGCATTTAGACTTGTGAGCGGACGATGAGGACCCATCTCAGTTGATCATCCGGCCTGGATGGGATGCCCCTCACGTTCGATGCTTTCCGAGAGTGTTCTGTGCTTGGCCTTGTCTGCTTAGACAAGTGGGTATGGCTCTTGGCTCTCCATGTGATTGCATCGTGACTGGAATTACATACGCATATTCCGGGTCCCGACACCCACTCCTTCCCAAGATACTAACAACAAAAGAATTTGAGTAACCAAAAGTATCCTCTAGCAATTCAGCTCATGCTTTCTGAATTTGAGTTTCCAATAAACACAACACGGCTGGGGTATATTTTTTCGCTACCTCGCAAACCTCTCGAACTATCGCCGGGTTGCCCAGCCCTCGACAGTTCCAACATAAAAGATGCATTTCTCCCGGCGGTCTTCCCCTAGGGAAGCCGCCGATATATTCCCATTTTGAAATAACTCATCCTCCTCCATGACTTCCTCCCCAGATTTCGGCTTCTTCTTATTTGCACTTTTCTGTGGCGTCAGAACCGGGTTAGTCAAGGCCGGATCGCGACTGCACTGCTTGGACTGCTCGGGACAATCGCAAGATCTTTTGCCTTTGCTGATTCATCCTCAGTTAGGTCAAGATCCTCTGGAACTGAATGGTCCGCCATCCGCTTCCCCAGAAGCTTATAATGTGTTCTCACGTCTTGTGCTGCTGCTCCTTGAAATTCATTCTCTAGATTTACATTTGTTTTCTGAAAAGCAGCATTAAACCTCCAACTAGATTGTTCCAGAGCCCCATCATTTCCAAGCCCTCGTCCAAACACCACGATCCTTCCCACCAGGGGGAACTTTATCAACACCATTACGATCTGCAGCACTAGGTGTTGGGCGTCCTGGGGTTTTACGATTTTCAGCTCCAAACCTTCCTTTCCCGCGCCCCACATCAACCAAGATAAAATCTCCCCATCCCAACTTGATTTCATCATGCCCCCATCACCGCACTCTTGACCCTAGGTCACCCGAGCAAAAACTCAACCCGGGGAGAGAGAGAGAAAGCGGCTACTCGCAAGGCCGACCCTGCAAGAGATCTCGCCCTCAATAGAACCTCCACCAATCCGCGAAAACCCTTGCGATCAGAAGATCGCAAGGGGTAGGAGAAACCCTAGTTCGGCGACAGCGCATTTATATTCCATTAGATGGATTTCTCCGGGCTTGTTGTATCTTAGATAATATACAACCCTTGCACGTGGTCATATGCAAAAATCATAACTAGACCAATCACATGTATGCATGAAGCTAAAAATTATTAAATAAGAAACAACCTCTAAGAAACAAATCATTGTAGTAGTTATATCTTATTTTTTTATTGATCCTACGATATTATGCTAAGAACATTGGAAGAGACCTAAGTCTTCATGTGTGGACTCGTATACAATTTATCAATCTTGTACAAGTGGTGGGCCATATTAACTAATCTTGCTGGCTAATCGCACTCGCATACAATTTATCAATATTGTACAAGTGGTGGGCCATATTAACTAATCTTGCCGGCTAATCGCACGCTGAAACGGCCGACCGCGTAAGAGTTTATTCGTCAAACGAAAGAATTGTTCCTAACTAATAGTATTAGGGGAGTGTCTAGGGCTCATCTAGATGTTACATAACTATGTCACATCTAAGTATGACAAACAGCCCATTTTTTCTTGTTTGTTTCTTTCTTTCTTTCTTTTTCTTTCTTTCTTTGTTTGTTTCTTTTTCTTGTTTTTTCCAGTGTATTGTACGTATGCGAAAATCTACAGCCGGTAGGTACCATACTTGCTCCATTGGCACTGTGAACAGCACTAGAACACATGCTTGCGTGAATACAGTGACAAGGTTCAAAGCCTAGCTATGATGCGATGTGAGCCTGCATTGGAGATACATGATTTGCTATTGAACAGTGAAAATCTAAAATCAAATATCGGGACCCGGAATATGCGTATGTAATTCCAGCCACAACTCAATCACATGGAGAGCCGAGAGTCGTACCCACTTGTCTAAGCAGACAAGGCCAAGCACAGAACACTCTCGGAAAGCATCGTACGTGAGGGGCATCCCATCCAGGCCGGATGATCAACTAAGATGGGTCCTCATCGCCCGCTCACAAGTCTAAATGATTATGGGTGGTGAAATCCCATACTCATAGATATGTCGCCTCAACCATGTTATCGATTGAATCATAACCCTTACATAAACAGACTCCAGCCCGATCACTTAGTCCGGGTCTAGGGCGGGCTCGATCATACAACAAAGTGTGCACGTGACAGAGTCACGAACAATCGCATCGCGATGCCCCAAGCTGCGCACATCTAAGGGCCACTTGGTGTATAAAAGACCTCCAGCCAGATCACAACTAAGGTCTCGAAAACCCATACTAAGACATGCATGTTATAAACATACACGCAGCACACATGCCTAGTATGAACAGCAGGTATCATCACATAACTCTACAAAGTACTCTTTATTGACTTACACATAGAGCATACAAAGATCACATGTCTGTGATCATCATTACATCATACAACGGAAGCCAAATAGGTCTGAGTACAGAAAAGTTTAACAAATGGCTTAGAGAAGCCTTGTACAGCAAACATGCCCTTCCACGAGGGACCAGACTGCTGTCTGGAACTATACTACCAAGGTCAACGTCGAGCTTTAGGTCGGTGACTCCATCGGGGTCCGGGTTCTCATCTAAAACATAGAATAAGCAAACGTGAGTACAAAGTCATACTCAGCAAGACTTACATCAGAACTAAACTACTCATGCTCAAGTTTCAAGGTAAAGGAGGTGGGTTCATCATGCAGAAGTGCCAGCTTTGACTTGGCTAGTCCTGAACTACGAGTACCGGACTTGAGGTAAGAAGCGTACACGAGTCCACTACAAGTCTCCAAACAATACACCACTATGGTTACTTCCTTGACTTCCCCACGAGGAAGCCCACCATAGCACTCACGCTTATCTTGCGAGTTTTATAAGTATTCGTTCAAGTTGTCTATTGATCAAGTAGAGGTCTCCAAGTAGTCCATAACCTAGGACACGGCTATTCGAATAGTTCATTAACCCTGCAGGGGTGTACATCTTCACACGCGTGTCATCACTTATCGCCTCGTCCTCGTCACCCTTCAAGCGGGTGTCGGGCGTGGATGAAACCAAGGCACTAAGCTCACATCACCTTCTCTAATCCAGGAGTTGACTACCTGAGTTTGGCACCGCTCGAGAGTCCGGCCGGTTCCACGAAACATACTCGGATAATGTAAGGGACCGAGACGCCACCTCTGCCAGATGGTTTCACTGCCTCACAGGTCCACCCACATATCTATATGATGCAACCTTTTCTTCATACTTTTTCTATGCATATGCCAAATGGAAAGCCCGAATCTATTGTGACTCCTGTACCGGATCGGGTACGTAAAGAGGCTAAACGGGGCTCCCATAAAACCCTACATGTGGTCATACTCTTTGTCTTGGATCACAAAACAGGAACTCGGGGCCTAGGGCAGTGTTCAACGAGACAACCCACTGTGTACTCTTACACAGCCTCTCATCGTTCACCTTTGTTTAGGGTGGATTCACCAACACGTTATCACCAACATCACTGTGTTCATTCCATCCCGACTAACAATCATAACATCCTCATTGTATCACTAAGCAGCAATAAGCAGTAACAGTTGCAGGGGCCACATGCTCATCTTCAACTCCTAAATCTGCTAGGATTGTGGTTTGCTTAATACGGTGACAAAATGATAGGTCATGCATCGGAATGGGTTCAACTAAGCGAAAGAACGTGTCTCGGTGATCTCCTAAACATGCATAAGGGAGACTGAGAGGGAATTGGGATTTTATAGATATGATCAATGGGGTTTGCTTGCCTTGCTGACGATACACGGGTCTTATCGGTGGTCTTCTTCTTCGTGGGTGATCACCATCTCGGAAGCACTGTTACCGGCACAATCATCAACAAGAGGGGGGGAAACATTGTAATAGAATGCACAAGCACATGTTTATGTTTTCAATTAAGCCAAATAGCAAAAGCTACTGGTCCCATTTTAAAATCAACTCAAACATGGTTGAAAGTTGCATATTTGGATAGAGAATTTTCTGCTGATTGTTTTTCATATATTATTTGTCCAATTTGGAGTTAATATGAATTTTCTATGATTTATTGAAGTTTTGGCTAATTTCTGGAATTTTCTGATTTCTCTGGAATTATTTTTAATTCAGAAAAAGATTTACTGTGTCATGCTGACATCAGCATGACGTGGGGGGCTTCTGGCCAGTGGGGGCCTCCTGTCATAGACTCTGGGGTTAACCCCCTGTTTAGATTAGCCACTGGTTTAGTTTAGGGCACTGGGGCCCAGGGGTCAGTGGCTAGGGTTAGGGGTTAGTGGGTTATTAGGCTCGGGTTAACGGCGCCGACGTGGTTAGCTCGCCGGAGCTTCGCCGGAATGGTGTTTTCGGGCACGGGGAGTGGCTTGGGTGGCATGGGCGCGTAGCCCTTAAGCTTGCGCACCCCCTGGAGCTAGCCACGGCTCGCGAGGAGGCCCGAGGCCATGGCTATGACGGCAATGGTGGCGGCCGGAGCCACTGGAACGACGAACTTGGCGCCCCGTGCGTGAGAACGAGCAAGGGGTGGGGGAAATCGTTCGCGTGCTCACCCTGAACTCGACGGATGTGACGCCCCCAAAATCAAGCAGTGTACAGTAATCATACACGCAAGGTACACGATCGAGATTAGGGACTCACGGTGAGATATCACAACACAACTCTACAAATAAAATAATACAAGCTGTTTAATACAAGCCAGGGGCCACAGGGCTCGAATACAACAGCTCGAGAGCACAAAGTCAGTGGAAGCAAAAGTATCTGAGTACAAACACAAGAATACAAGGTTGCCTTAAGAAGGCTAGCACATAAACAACAACGATCGAAAAGGCGAGGCCTCCTGCCTGGGAACCTCCAAGCTACTCCTGGTCAACGAGGAACTCGACGTCGTAGTAGGCATCGGGAATCTTCATGTTGCGGTGGTCGGCATCGGGGATCTCCTGCTCCTGGACTCCAAGGCTCCAACGTCGACTGCAGCGGCCGATCAGGCAAAACAAATAAAGGGGGAAAATAAAGCAGGTGAGTATCTAGCATACCCGCGAGTCTTACGTCCGCTACTAAGCATTATGCATTGTATCAACGGAAAGAAGAGGCTGTATATAGTGGACTGGAAGACAGAAATCCAGAGCAAGGGTAAGAAGCTAGGCCTAACGAAGACTAGCATCTTCCGACGATGTCTTGCAGCATGAGGTAAGAATCAGCCAACAGTTTATATAAAGCATAAAGTAACAATGCAGCAGAAGTTGCTGCAGCATTGTATAATAATAAGTTGTAATAATTAACAATGCCTCCGAGTTCACCTCCTCGACATCCCCGCGAGGAAGAAAACTCGGAACCATACAGTTTAATAATAATAGTTTGTAGTGGTAAGATCCAGCTTCAGCATAAAGCGTCCTGTTACCGTGGACACGGCTATTCGAATAGATTAATCTTCCCTGCAGGGGTGCACTTGTGTTACGCTACACGCACGGATCTCCAGGGTGGCGGGAACCTTGTTAGGGAATGCTCCACCAAGGCTATCCGACACTTCATAGCACATCTTTCAAACTCAACAGAGAGGTCATCTGCCGGACTATATCCTATGTACGCGGGGCTTTGGACCCTAACCCCGACGTACTCCTGCACGGTGCGAGGCTGGCCGGTGAAGTTAAATAAAATCCAAATAAGACACCACCGCGCAAGCAAATAAGACAACACCACTTCCCGGCGCAGGCCGAGGTACTGCTGACGTCTGAAGAGTCCTCGGACGACACTATGAAGCAGAGGAGCCCATAACTCATAATTCCCACGGGTAGGTAGTGCGTACATGGCATATAGCCAACTCAAGACATTCACTGAACCATTTAGCATTTTAATTAACCTGCGTGACAACTGTTATCGTTGCCTCGACTTAACTGACCCGCGGACAACGACAGCAGCCAGGACCACCAGTACATCGGTGCCTGCCCCGTCGTCCCACCAAATTACTGCGGTTACCAACAAGGTGAACCATCTCCTTACCTTGTCTCGCGTGTGCTCCTGGAGGAGCTCGACTTTTCGTGGTTTGGTAACTCTCGCGGCCAACGATCAGGGGCCATGCACACCGGTACACTGGTCGTACCCTCCCTGTCGCCCGACTTCTTACCTTTAAGGACACCAGTTGGTTCGAGTCCCTACCATTAAGTGAAACCAGGAGGAATCACCCTCGATGGTACACTTGAGTTGGCTCGACTGAGACATCAGTGGGATGAACTAAAGAGGTAAACCTCGTATCATCCCGGTGATGCTACGCTACTGAGCCGACGAGAGTGATATACGAGTCCATTCCACTCGTAAGCCAAACTCGAAGCAACTCGGCAGAGTCTCGCCGTTGTAGGTTCCCTAGGGCGTCTGCATTGATCCGTACCTGTTGCAGTTGTAATATATCGTTTCCGCGATCACTCCCAAAGTGATCACGACCCGCTATCTAATCCTAGGTAACAATGCGCAGGGCTCACTGCTGAATAATGCATAAGTAATAATAGGCAGCATAGGATTAAAGGAAGGCACATCAAGGGGCGAAAAAAACAGGCTATGCAATTGAATAGGATTGTAATCGTAGCAGCAGCAGTAACAATGCCTTGTGCAAGAAATGTACGGAAAGATAGGCGATATCTGGGGAAGAGAATGGCTCTGCTTGCCTGTAAGCTCGGTAGTAGCGGTACGGTCGTCGACGAAGTAGTCGATCAAAAGGGGGAAGCATCGGCAACGGTCGCAACGTCTATCGGCAGAAAGAAAGGGGGAGAAACAATAAATACACAATAATAATAGCAATACAAATATATGACATAGCAGATACAAAGCTAACGGTGACCTAACGCAGTACGAGGTGTATTGCTCGGAGCGGGAATTCATCCGGGGATGAACTGCCAGCTCCGGGTGATTATCGGACAAGGTGTCCGGAGGGGGGGAGATATCATGCCGGAGGTGTCGTGGACATCCGACACATGTGTGGGTGGTGTATCCGGGTTAGTTGATCTATTCCAAACAACTTTCGTGTTCAGAATAAATTCATCTGGCAGGTTTTTTAGTGGCACCGGGAATTATCGAAAGACGGCCCGAAGGGGGAGTGTCGATGTTCGTTGTGTTAGAGGGGGGTGGTTGACATACGGCTAGCATATTCGGACAAGTGATATTTTTCTGATCAAGTTTGATGTATAAAGTTTTTGAATCTGAGTTACGGTTTAAAAGTTATTCAAATTCAAAGTTTAAATCATTTAAAAAGAATTTCTGAATTTCTTTTTATTATTATTACAACATTATCCAAAAGATTATCCAAAACAGTGCCTGACATGTGGGACCCACATGTCATCCTCTGTTTATTAATAAATCTTTTACTTAAATTAAAATAGGCACTGGGCCCACATGTCAAAGGCTCATTTTTAACAATTACATATTAATTAAACTAAAATTCCAGTGGGGCCCAACAGTCATACTCACAGAGGCATAATTAACAGTTTAACTATTTTATTAAAGCCCAGGGCCCACTAGTCAGTGAGACTAACCTAACTAACAGTTATTTAACTAATAACTAGCTAGGGCCCCACATGTCATATGTCCAGGGGGAATTAGCCTAAAGCTAAGTTAACAGGGGGTTTAGGATTAACCGGGGCTTAAGTAGTGATTAGCAGCCGCGGGGTCCACACGTCAGTGACTGCTTAGCATCTAATCAAGCCAACTGACAAAGGGGGCCACAGGTCAGCGCCACAGGCCATCGCCGGCGACGACCAGGGAGGCCGGCGACGACTGTCTGGTGGATTCCGACGACGTCTAGGAGCGAGGGTGGGTCCGTTCGAAAACCCATCACCACCCGCGTCGATCTGTGCCATCATTATGAGCTCGGGTGTCCAGAGGTGAGCACATCATCAAAAATGGCGGAGGCGTCGCTCGGGTGCCGCACGAAGACGACCACGAGACGCGCGCCCAAATGCTCTGAAGAGCCAAACCGGGCAATTGGCGTGCCCCGAGCACATTGGTGCGCTCGGACGGCCCTGATACAAACGGAGACCACGGGGGCGAGTCACCCTACGGAGCTGGGCTCGGCCACCCATGGCGGCAGTCGCCAGAGCTCGAAATTGAGCTTGGCAAGTTGGGGTAAAGGAGGCAAGACTCACAGGGGAGCTCGAGGAGGGGTCGGGGTGGCCGGGGAGGGTGCAGGCGCGATGAATTCGTCGATGCACGCCGGAAGCCGTGGCGGGGAAGCGGCGGCGATTCGCAGCCCGTGGCGCGCCCCAGCTCGATTCTGTACCGGAGGTGGCGAAGACAACCGCTGCGGAGCCGCAGGACAGGAAGGAGCGGTGATGCGGGGTCGTTGGCCACGTGCATGCGCGACGGCGCCCACGGCGGAGCTCGGGTGAGCTCGGGTGGGGTGAAGAGAGGGAGGCCAGGGGGAGTGGGCATGGGGTGGACACGGGACAGAGAGGGGGCGAGCTTATCCACATGGGGCAGGTGAGGGTGGGGGCGGCTCGGCGAGCTGCCCATGGCGGCACTGTGTCGTCGACGTGGTGGAGGGAGGGGAACAGGGGAGGGGGAGGGTTGGGCCCGGGGTGGGCCTTGTGCCCAGGGTGTAGGATAGCGATTTTTATTTTCTTTTTGTTTTCTGTTTCTTTTAAATTTTCTTTTCTGTTTGTATTTAGTTTAGCTAGGTTTTGATTTTTGTAAAATGTTATACTTGCACCTATATTAGGGTTACACTTTAACATGATGCCACAAAAAGTTTGGCCCACAATAAAATTCATTTGAATATTGTTATTTATTTTAAAAGGCTTTTTGGTGTTGTTTTGCTACTGTTATCATTTAATTTAATTATTTAAATAACTTTATAAATTCACATTCCAATATTTATAAGACCTACTGATTTTTAGGCATTTAATAAAATTGGTTTCACAATTTTTAGTGCATTTAAAATTTTCACTTGTTTATTATAATTTACCATGGCAATTCAATAATACCCAAGCATTTATTTTTATTTCATATTATTCCTAAAACACTTTAATAAAATATCCATTACTATATTAACATGGCCCTATGATGGCTAGGCAATTCTATTAATAGGTTTCACAACTTTGGTTTGATCTACGATTTCCATTTCCAATTTAAATTCCAAGACAATTTGGATAATCCAACCTTATGGGTTTTATGATTATCATTGACTTGGGATTATGCAAATGACTAAGGTGGTTTTGGTTTAACCATGATCATGTTTATTGACTGGCATCCACAATTCTTGGAGCAAAGTTTTATAATTTACCCAATTTGAAAATTTTATCCGGGTTGGAAATTGACAGAGCTATGATCAAAGGTGATCATGGCTTGATCATCAACAGTAATGATCACTAACAGTGGAATCACTGTAGTGATTACTGTTACTGATTCTGAGGGTGTTACAACGGAGGACACGGCGTGGTCGGGGATGGGCTGGCCGGTGAGGAATTCCTCGCCGGAGGTCCGCGGCGGCCGAAGCTTCTCGTAGAAGCTCGCATCGTCTGCGGCCGTCTTGAGCTCGAATCCAAGGCGCCACTCGACGGAGGCTTCAGCTGCGGTTCTTCTGGACACGAAGGCGCTGCATGGAACGGTCGGTGGCCACGCAAACAGACGACGGCAGCGAGTTCGACTGCTCGGGTGTGCGCGATATTTGCGAGAGGGAGAGGGAGATGGTGACCGGAGAGAGAAGGAAAGAGTGCGGTTGCAAGTGGCCTTCTCTGTGGCGTGAGGAGGTGGCCTGGGGGCTTCTGGAGAGGCCTCGGTGGCGTGCGCGGCGGTGAGCGCGCCACCGAGCTGCTTGCCCGTCGGTGAGGAAGGAGACAAGCGGGTGGAGGTGGGCTGGGCCGCCTGGTGGGCTGGGGGGGATAAGTTGGGCCACTTTGCCCTCTCTGCCTTCTTTTTCTTTTATTTTTCTGTCTTTTGTTTGCCCCAATAAATAAAAATACCAAAGCATTTTTATTAAATGCCGAATAATTTTTAAAAACCCTAGGTGACCAGTAGCTAGTCACATATAGGATTTGGGCATTTTTGAAATTCAAACAATTTGAATTTCAAATCAAATAGGGGTTCTTTTAATTTTCCAAGGCACATTTTAAATTTTTGAATATTCCATGGGCATGGTAATGAACCCAAACCACTTTTAAAATGATCAACATCATTTGTAGGAATTTTCCAAATATTCAAATGATTTTTGGAAAAAGATTTTTATCTAGCCATTTGATTTAGTTTCTCAGGGCTTTTCTTTTCCCCATTTTGAATTTTCTTTTGAAATTTTGTGCATGATGCAAAGGGAACTCAAACCTTAGCACTTGCCTAAATTGGGGTTGTGACATCAAAAGGTAGCATTCTACTGCAATAGAGGTAAATTATACTGCTACATTTATAATGGCAAGAGGATCAAGCAAACAAGGTACTACGGACATGCAGTTGCAGTCTGGTTCATGGACATGCAGTTGTGGTCTGTTCTATGGACATGTACCGCACCCTGTTCTATTGACATGCAATTGTGTCCCGGTTCTATGGGTTCTATGGACATACAGTTGCACCCGGGTCTATAGACATGCAGTTGCAGTCGGTTCTATGGACATGCAGTTGTGGTTGGTTCTATGGACATGCAGTAGCATCCCGGTTCTGTGGACATGCAGTTGCACCCTGGTTCTATGGACATGCAATTGCGGTCGGTTCTATTGACATGCAGTTGCAGTGTGGTTTATGGCCGGGCATGCGGTTGCAGTCGGTTCTATGGACATGCAGTTTCCCCCGGTCTATAGACATGCAATTGCGGTCGCTTCTATAAACATGCAGTTGCAGTCTGGTCTATGGACAGTTGCGGTTCGTTCTATGGACATGCAGTTACAGTCTGGTGTATGGACATGCAATTGCGCCCCGGTTCTATGGACATGTAGTTCCGCACCAGTTTCTATGGACATGAAGTTGCGGTTGGTTCGATGGACATGCAGTTGCACCCGGGTCTATAGACATGCAGTTCAACCCGGGTCTATATACATGCAGTTGTGGTCGATTCTATGGACATGCAGTTGCGGTCGGTTCTATGGACATGAAGTTGCACCCCGGTTCTATGGACATGTAGTTCCGCCCCGGGTTCTATGAACATGTAGTTGCACCCGGGTCTATAGACATGCAGTTGTGGTCTGGTTTATGGACATGCAATTGTGTCCCGATTATATGGACATGTAGTTCCGCCCCGGGTTCTATCGACATGCAATTGCGGTCGTGTACTTGTGACATGCAGTTGCGGTCAGTTCTATGGACATGCAGTTGCGGCTGGGTTGTTGGGATTGATGGTTGACTTGCAACTAGGGTGTGGAAATAAAAAGTGACCGCCTAGTTTCGAGTCGTTGGCCAACTCGCAATTGAACATCCTTCAACTGCGAGTGGAGGTAAACAACGGCCTATTGCGAATGGATGAACGATCTTCAACTGGGTTGGCAAAAAAATTCTAGTTGTGATTCGATGGATGACTTGCAAATCGATTGATAAAAAAGTTTAGTTGCGAGTCGATGGAGGACTTGCAACTCGATTGACAAAAAAATTCAGTTCCGAGTCGATGGACGATTTACAACTTGGTTGGCAAAAATCACGTTACGAGTCATGAGCAACTTGCAACTAGGTTGATAAAAAACGTTCAGTTGCGCATCGATGGAGGACTTGCAACTGAATTGGCGAAAAAGATCCAGTTATGAATCGATGAACTTAATAAACTTAAAGAAGTAAAATGAATTAAATAAAAGGAAAATAAAAGTAATCAAAATAGAAAACAAAAATAAAAAATAAAAAATTCGAAAAAACAAACAAGTAAAAATAAATTTTAAAAACAAACAAAAAAATTAAAGAACCAATAAAGATAAAAAAACGAAAAAATAAAAAAGGCAAAAAATGGAAAAGAAGAAAAAACCTTACCACAAAAAGATTTATTTAGGGGATACAGATTCATTACTTAAACTAGACTTACAAGAATACAAGCCGGGTTATGAGGAGATATAAGCCACATGTGGCGACCCCCAAGCAATGAAAGATAAAACTTGGATAAAATTTGAGCATCAACAGACGAGGCTGGACTCTCAACAATAAAGGAGCAACTACTAAATTTTGAACTACGAGTAACTATTTCCTTAACTATTGCACTATTTAAACCTCTTCCTCCTTCCTTTATATCCTTGATCAAACTCTTACTCTCACTTGAAATAACGACATGTTGAACATTTAGATCTTCCGCCAAAGCTAAGCCTTCCCAACATGCCAAGGCCTCCAGAATTGCTGGTTCTCTTATCCCGGGTAACACCAAGGAAGAAGAACCCTGATATAAACCAGATCACTCTCGGCATATAGCTGCCACAGCCCCAATATCTTGTGCATGTATACCCTTCACCCTTATCTTCACATTGCCAACCGGCGGGGGTATCCATACCGCATGTATGCCCCTTTCTGCTCTCCTTTGTCCTGTTATTGCATGTGGACTAGGTCTGCCCCCATTAGCTTCCACCACCTTTATCTCTCTGATCATCTCCAGTTCCCAAATAAATTTGCTGATGAAAACATGTGCTGATTGAGGGCTTTGATTATTTCCTTCATGGATTAATTTCCTCCAGGCTGTCCAAATAGCCCACAGCGTTACGGTCGTCTCCGTAAACTGCTCATCCGACAGCATTTCCTGAGAATGAAACAACCAATATCGGGCATGTGGTTCTTGTATTTCAGAAATCTTTTCTACAAAATCACCATCCTCCAAGGCACAGACACATCCGGACATCGAACATTCAAGCAGTGAATGCACCCAAGAATCTATGTTACCACATAAAATACAGCTATCCGCGTGGGACATATTCCGATGTTTACGCAGATCCTCCGTTGGTAAGGATTGCTTTGCTAACCGCCATAAGGAGGACTTGATCTTCGCTGGTACCTTCATCTTCCACAAGTCATGCCATCCGTTCTCCTCTCTGATGTTGCTAGAGGTGACCGTCCTCCCTTCCATCACATATTCTCTTTCCTTTCTCATATTCATTAACATATTTTAAGCTGAACGAACCGAAAACATACCATTTTTCTCAAAGTGCCATCCCCAGAAATCTTCCGTAGGAAACGTGCATATTGGGATGCTCATGATCGCATGCACGTCCATAGGAATAAAAAGCTGCTGAAGTTTCTCTTGATCCCACATCGCCGAGTTGTGCGTTAATAATTCGGCTACCTTGGATGGTTTATTTGCACTCAAGCACAGAACTGGTTTCATAGATGAATCCCTGGGAATCCAATTCTCCTCCCAGATAGAAGTCGTCTTACCATCTCCAATTATCCTAACCAACTCTGGTTCCACGGCCTCACGTCGTGTTGACGATCATGTGGATTATTCAAACCTCATCAGAATCGGCTCTACTGATAATGCATGCAAACAGACATGGGTTGTAACCCATCGGGAGATTATCAGGCACATTCGGTTATTCAAATTAATGGCATGGAATCTATTTATGTTTGCACCAAATGTTTGGGCCTTTGACACCGGGCTACTACCTGTACTAATGAGATCAGGTGCATTGGTTGTTATCTCTATGGTCATATTAAAAAGGATTGTTTGAGGAAATTGAGGTGAACTCTCATTTATAGGAAGAAATCTACCGGCACCATTATATCTCAACAACCTGCCTTTTCTCTTGTCACATCGCAGTCCCATCCGCTGCCTGCTTCGCGACTATACTTTCTCTCATGATGCATGGATTCTGATGGTTAATTACCCTCTTGAGGGATGGAGAGTAGAGAAAGTTAGAGAATCAGTTAGTGGATTTGGTAAATTTCTTGCCTGGAATATGGAGACGTCTAACAAAGCTAGAATCCTTGTCAAAGGTCAAAGTACCTGAGTTATTAGATATCCCTGTCAGTCATGTTATCTATGATAATCTTGATGATGTTGGACATGGGCAATCTTGCACATGTGTTGTGTATATCATCCAGCAAGATTTACTTGGTGCTATGGGGGAGATGAAGATCCAATCCCTCCTGATGGCAATCTCCACCCCTTGCCACATTCCCTTTGGTGGAATTTGGAATGGTGCTAATTTCCATGGACATGATGAGGATGACCACTTTCAGCCGCCACCTCACCAGGTATGGATATTCCCCATGCTCATACACCACCTCAGGGTCCTGGAAATCCACATGGTGCACCTACTGCTAATATGAGAGTTGTTGTTGAGGCCACTGATTGCTTTATTGCTCTCCATGACCTGATCAAGATTGTTATATCTACTGCTCCAGGAGTTCTTAATCAGCTCAGTGGTCAGTCCATCTCTGATGTTAGATGTTAGATACTTGATGTGGATGATGCACTTGGTGTTATCATAAAATGAATTATGACCATTACTACGGTTGCTAATCCAGAAATCACACCAAGTCAATGCACCATCACTGAGATTGCTGAGGATAACTTCCCGCCCATGATTGTGCCAGATGCTGGTACGCAATGCACCCCAGTTAATACCTCTTGCAATGCTCCCTCTACTAGCAACATGATAGTGGCTAAAGGGAAATATAAAAAGCAACAAGCACCCCACTACTGTGGCTGGAGTCAGAAGGAGCAGAAGAATTGCAGGTCTTTCTGCTGGTTTCAAGGATCCTGGAGATACTATCAGGGCTGCCAAGTGCAAAAACAAGATCCCACCAAAGAACTTGGCGCCAGAATTTGAATTTGAAATCATGGACAAGAATGCCCCTTCCCCACCTGATCTGCCCATGAAGACTCTCCAGGCCATTGCCACTGATCACTGCAGGGCCCCTCCTTGTGAGGTGACTGAACAAGCCCTATGCTCCAACTCTATCAATGAATAGGAATGATATCATGATAATTGGGTTGCATCCTTGTAATGTTTTTAGGGCTGATTTTATTTTGCTAGTTAATAATGGCATGTGCAACTATTTCATATATGGGATGACTTATATCCCATATTATGATTATCACGCATGGTTCTATTTTTTGAACTTTATGGTGCCGTTAATGGCACCCATGTGGATTTATCCTTATGATATTCTGAATCATGTGATGATCATATATTTAGACATTCTTTGGATGATATTTTCTTGGAGGTGTGAATATTTCACATTCTCAATCATATTTTGCCCTCATATGTTTTCCCATGAATAGAAAATGGAATATATTAAACTGGAATGTGAGAGGCCTAAACTCACAGGATAGATGGGATGACATCAGGGCTAGAGTGGAGGAAAGTTGTTGTGATATTATCTACTTACAGGAAACCAAAAGAGATTATTTTGATCTTGCTTATATCAAAAATTTCTGTCCTAAAATATATAATCAATTTGTTTGTGAACCATCCATTAGAAACTCTGGTGGGATTATCTCTATTTGGAATGGTCAAAAAAAATCTGGAAATGTCACTAGCCAAAGCATATTTCATATTACCATTGAATTACAATGCAATTTATCTGAAGCACACATGCATATCACCAATGTTTATGGTCCTTGTCAGAATGTTGAAAGAGTGGATTTTTTCAATGGTTGAATAATATTGATCATACAACCATAGAGCATTGAATTATTATGGGTGATTTCAACCTCATTAGAAGCCCTGCAAATAGAAACAGAAGTGGGGGAGATGTAAATAACATGCTACTTTTTAATCAAGCCATTCAGCATTTGAATCTTGAGGAAATTCCACCGGTTGATATAAACTATACTTGGAGTAACATGCAAGATGACCGTTTATTGGAAAAGGTTGATTGGATTTTTACTTCAGGACAATGGACTATTGATTTTCCTAATACCAGGGCCCTGCCTATGACTAGAATATCCTCTGATCATTTACCTATCCATATGGAAATTGGGAGTGATATTCCCAAAGCCTCCATTTTTATATTTGAAGATTACTAGGTTGAGTTTGAGGGTTTCTATGAAGATAGTGGAAACTCAGCAAAGGATGTGTGTGCCATATTTAAATGTGTGAGACAAGAACTTTAAAAATGGAGCAGAAAGATATCCAAGCTGAAATCCACCATTGAATCATGCAATTATGTTATGGCTCTCCTTGATGGTATTGAAGAGCAAAGAGATTTATCCATTATGGAAAAGAATTTCAGAAAAATCTTGAGGGTTCATATCATGAAACTTATGGAAGCCAAGAGGATTTATTTGAAGAGGAGATATAAGAGAAATAGAGTTCTTAATGGTGATGAAAAGTCCAGCTTTTTCCATGCTATGGCCACTATATCTTACAGGAAAAATTATATCACTAGCATCTGTAACCGCAATGGGGATAAGATTTTCTCTCATGATCAGAAAGATCCTATTATTTGGAATTCATACAGGGAAAGATTTGGAACTTCTATTGACCCCGTCATGGAAATTAATCTGGATGAAATCATTCAATCTCACCAACTCAGCCATCTTTATGATCCTTTTACCATGGATGAAATTGATGTTGTGATCAAAGAATTCGCTGTGGATAGAGCACCAGGACCAGATGATTTTAATGGAAAATTTCTCAAAAAATGCTGGAATATTATTAAACAAGATATCTACTCCATGGTATGGGATTTTCTTGAAGGGAATGCTGAAATCCACAGTGTAAACACTTCATATATCACACTTATCCCTAAGAAACAGAATCCTGAAAATATGAATGATTTTAGACCTATCTCTCTGGTCAGTATTACCCTGAAGATTTTTACTAAACTTATGGACAACAGAATGTAGAAAGTGATTATTGATATTCTACATCAAAATCAATATGGATTTATCAAAGGGAAAAATATTCAGGACTACTTTGGTTATGCCTATGAATATCTACATATATGTCACAAATCCAATAAGACAATTATTATCCTTAAGCTAGACTTTGAAAATTATTTTGATAAGGTTGAATATAGTGCTATCCTTGAGATGTTGAAGGCTAAGGGATTTGGCCCTAAATGGATAAACTGGGTTGATAGAATTCTAAACTTTGCATCCACATATGTTCTTCTCAATGGGGTTGTTGGCAAAACTATAAAATGCAGGAGAGGTATCAGAAAATGGTGTGTAAATTTAAAGAGGCTGGTGGACTGGGTGTCCTTAACCTCAAGACTCAGAACTATGCTCTGTTGATGAAGCATTTGAAGAAATTCTATAATAAAGAGGACATTCCATGGGTACAGCTTATATGGCAAGCATATTATAGAAATAATGAGATCCCACATTGCAGCAAAAATAAAGGATCTTTCTAGTGGAAAGACTTTCTTAGCTTCATTCACACATACAGAAGCATTACTAAAGTTCAAGCTCACAAGGGAGATACTGTTATGGTCTGGAAGGATTATTGGGATGGTGATTGTAAAGAGCAAAAATATCTAGAGCTACATTCATTTGCTAATAATGATAACTTATCCCTGGAGAGGATTAGAGAATTGGATGACATTACTAATGCCTTTCAGCTACCATTGTCTATTATTTCTCATCAGCAAATGATATGTTTATAAAACTCTATGGACGATATTCATGGCATGGAACATAATGATATCTGGACTCTGAGAAATTCAGTAGGTAAATTATGTACAAAGAAGGTGTACAACATTCTCATTGGACAGCAAGCTACCCCACAACCTATCAAATGGATATGGAAAACGTGTTGTCAACCTAAATTGGAATTTTTCTGTTGGTTAATGATGAATGATAGGCTGAATACATGTGACCTACTGCAAAGAAAATCCTTCAACATGGACAAATATACATGCTGATTATGTGAGGATGGAAACATTGAAGACAGAATGCAGCTTTTCTTTGGATGTTCATTTATCCAAGCATTCTGGTGGAGTCTCAATATGAAATGTGATACTAGTGATTAATTTTACAACATGATTATTGAGGCACAAAACAGATCTAGAAGTGAAAAAATTATGGAGATTATCATCGATGGATGCTGGGCCATATGGAAACAGAGAAACAATCTGATTTTGAAAATATCAAATGCTCAATTCTTGATTGCCTCAGAGACTTCAAGGAACTGATGAAAGAACAAATGATTAGGGCTAAGCCTGACATCAAAGAGATCATTCAACTTTTTATTTTTTCTGTGTAATAACACCATAGTTTGATGATTCACTGCTAACATGTTGTAAATATGATTTGTACATATACTCTAATTATAAATGGAAAATGATCACAGTGGGGATTTTCCCTACTGTACTTATGGTCAAAAAAGTCCATTAACAAAAGCATCTCTTACCTCCAGCAGTGATCGCGGGATATGGGATGGATGGGACCCCAAGGAAGCTTCGATTATCGAAGAGTCCGGATAATATACTGCCTTTAAAAACGGAACACCTAAGGAATCAGGAGAGGTAAGCAATCTCCAAGCTTGCCTTGCCAATAAAGCAACATTAAACACTTCAAGATCTTTAAAACCAGGTCGTCCATCAGATTTTGGCTGAGTCATGGATCTCCAAGAGACCCAATGAGGTTTTCGATGGCCCTCCTTGCTTCCCCAAAAATAATGCCGAATCAATTTGTTCAAATGTTCGCATAAACCTCTCGGCAACTTGAAGCAAGACATTAAATAAACTAGCTCCACTTGAGCAACAGATTTTATTAGAATTTCTTTTTGATTAAAGGAAACGGTCTTCTCTATCCAACCTTTAACTTTTCCCCACATTCTATCCTTGAAATACTTGAAAGCTTTCGACTTTGATGCTCCCACATCAAATGGCATACCCAAATACTTCTCATTAAGGGTTTCATTTGGTACCTGGAGAATGCCCTTGACCTCATCCCTGACAGCTTCAGGAGTCCCCTTACCGAAGATGGAAGGTTTATTATTGTTTATCCTTTGCCCTGACGCATCACAGTAAGACTTCAGCAGGTTTGATACCTCATGTGCACCAACACCATTGTCCTTAACAAACAACGGGCTATCATCCGCAAATAACAAAGTGATTCACCGGTTGAGCTGCAGGAGTCAACTGGATCCCACTTAATTGAGATGATTGATTACAGGTTTTGAGGAGGCCTGAAAGGCCCTCTGCTGCTAGTAAGAACAAGTATGGTGAAATAGGATCTCCGTGACGAATTCCTCTCGATGGCTTAAAACTTTCAAGCTTCTTCCCATTAAACATTACTGAAAAAGACACTGAAGTGACCATACTCATAACCATAGACACCCAAGAGGGAAGAAATCCCAATTTAAGCATAATGGCCTTTAGATACTCCCATTCTACACGGTTGTACGCCTTCATCATGTCCAACTTCAGTGCACAATGTCGATGTTTCAAAGATTTTTTTCCTCTTCATAAAAGACTCAGACATTCATACGCAACAAAAATATTATCGGTGACGTGTCTGCCTGGAAAAAAAGCTGACTGCTCTAGGAATATTATTTCAGGTAAAACCGTCTTCAAACAGTTAGCTACCACTTTTGAAGCAGTTTTATAAAGCACATTACACAAACTTATAGGGCGAAACTGGGTAAAGTTTTCTAGAGAGGCTACCTTAGGAATTAACACCAGGAAGATGTTATTTATGCTGGTCGAATCCTCCACACCTTCCAATATACGCAGAACCACACTGGTCACTTCCTCCCCACATAAATCCCAGTGCTTCTGAAAAAAGAGTGTCGAGAAACCATCCGGTCCCGGAGATTTGTCTGGACACATTTGGAATAAAGTTGTTTTTATCTCCTTAGCTGAGTATGATGCAGCCAGCATTTGGTTCGTCTCCACTGTAACCCGGGGAGCTACTACGTCCAGAACTGCTCCCATATTTCTAGTGCCTTCCGATGTATAGAGTTTGGAATAAAATTCTGTCGCCATCCTCTCCAATACATCTATACATGAGATCATATCCCCATTGTTATTTCTCAGAGATTTTGTAAGGTTTTTTCTCCTCCTCATGCTTGCTCTAATATGGAAGAATTTTGTGTTCCTGTCTCCACCAGCAAGCCACTCGATCCGCGATCTCTGGAGCCACAGTACTTCCTCTCTGTTATACAACTCGACCAGTCTATCCAGTATTTTAATCTCCTCCAGAGAAGGCCCTGAACGGCCAGGGACTGATCTCAGCCTTTTGAGCCGCTCTTTCATTTGTTTAATCTCTCTACGAACCTTACCAGAGCTTCTTATATCCCAGTCTGACATATCCCTCGAGATTGTTTTTAGCTTGTCCTTGAGCTCCTCAACTGAACTCGCCTCCTCCCCTTCCATAGGCCTTCCAGAAACCTGCCCCACTCTGGGTGAGTTTCCCACATCTCTTCAAATCTGGACGGTTTCTGTTTATTTCTGTTTAACACCTCATCAGTCAGTTTCAGATGGATAGAAATATGATCGGAAGTAGCTGCATTCAAGTGCTCCACCACTGCCGCAGGAAACAAAGAATTCCATCCCACGTCTGCCACCGCTCGATCCAAGCGAACCCTGGTAAAGGAACCACCAGTGACTCGTTTTTCAAAAGTCCAAGGGACACCCGAGAAGCCCAAATCCATCATGCCACACAGATCAAACGCATCTCTAAATCCATCAAGTTGCGCCTGACTCCTCTACCCAATCCCATCGTGTTTTGCATGGTTTAAATCTTCATTAAAATCGCCTATCATAATCCATGAATCACCCGACTAGATTGCAAGATCCTTGAGTGTGTCCCAGGTTTTTTATCTCTCCCCAAGCTGAGCTTCTCCATAAATACACGTTAGCCTCCATCTTGCTTCTCCCAAATTCAGAATTGTTGCATCAATATGATACTTGGATTCACCCTTTACCTCCAACTTAATTTCCTCATTACAGAAGATAACCAAACCTCCGCTCCATCCGGAACTACTTAAAGCATAAGTTCTATCATATCCAAAAGATTGACATAGAGTCTCGGCACGTGCTTTTTGAATTTGTGTTTCCACTAAACAAAGCACTGTCGGGGAATATTTGTTCGTGAGATCACGAACTTCTCGAACTGTCGCGGGGATGCCCAACCCACGACAGTTCGAACATAAGATACTCATTGCTCCTGGCGGTCGACCTCGGAGGTCGCCGCCGATATATCAAAAAATTCGTCACCATCAACATCCTCGGACTGATTATGTTTCTTCTTGTTCTCACTCTTATGAGGGGTTAGGGAAGGATCACCCTCTTTCTTATCGGAGTCAAACTTGCCTATCATCATTGCAATTGTTCCATTTTTATCAACAGGAACGAGCACCAAAGGATCGGTAGTACCAGAATCCTTTTTCTTCTCCCTCGGCATTGGCAACTGAATCTTCTACCAATCTCTCGCGCTTTTACGGATCATCACCTATATATCAGTTAGGGTTGCTTCATCAATTTTAGAATCCAGATTAACTTCCCTTAACGATGGATGTGCATGAAATAATGCATTAGATCGCCAAGGTGGAGCTGCCTGATTTTTTTTCCCTCCTCTTCCTCTTCCAAAACCTCGGCCTAAAGCCCTTCCTCGGCCCCTGAGAGTGATAAGGAGGGACACCTGATGATACGAATCACCGGGGAATCCTCTTGATTTTGTCCCGATCTTTCACAGCGAGCAACCTGGATAGAAATCCTTCCAATCACGCGATGAACGCAACCTGAAGAAGAGGAATGAATCCCGCAAGCAACATGATGGATATCACCACGCCTCAAACCAAAGCACGATAATCCTTGATGAACACAAGAACCTCTGCGGCAAGCTTTATTGGATAAACGGCATCGCCAACCCCGGAGGGAAGCTTCACCAAGAGATACAACTCATAAGTTCTCAATCTTTAATTCTGACCTAAGCTAACCCTAAAACTCGTAGGGGTGTTCTATTTATAAGCTAGGGGATAAAACTAGGGATACATGGGCCGCAGCCCTAAAATCTGCGTGTAGGCAGTGTCGGATGTCCGGTCGGCATCGGACGTCCGTCGGGGTCGTTGGACGTCCGGTCGGCGTCGGATTTCCGGTAAAGTGACGCTGAAACCTTCTGTCCTCGATGCACCCTATTTCCGACAGGCGTCGCATGTCCGCTGCGTCGAACGTCCGATGATCGTTGGACTTCCGTCGCGCGACGCGGAGGTCTCCTGCCTTGCTGATGCTGAAGCTGCTCGTGCCCACGTCTACGAGGTCGTGTCGGGACCCGGAATATGTGTATGTAATTCCAGTCACAACTCAATCATATGGAGAGCCGAGAGCCATACCCACTTGTCTAAGCAGACAAGGCCAAGTACAAGACACTCTCGGAAAGCTCGAACGTGAGGGGCATCCCATCTAGGCCCGGATGATCATCTAATATGGGTCCTCATTGTCCGCTCACAAGTCTAAATGCTTATGGGTGGTGAGATCCCATACTCATAGACAAGTCGCCTCAACCATATTATCGATTGAGTCATAACACTTACATAAACATACTCCAGCCCGATCACTTAGTCGGGGTCTCGGGCGGGCTCAATCATACAACAAAGTGTGCCACGTGACAGAGTCACGAGAAATCGCATCGCGATGCCCCAAGCTGTGCACATCTAAGGGCCACTTGGTGTATAAAAGACCGCCGGCAAGAACACAACTAAGCTATCGAGAACCCACACTAAGACATGCACGTTAAAATCATACACGCAGAATACATGTCTAGTGTGAACAGCAGGTATCATCACATTACTCTACCAAGTATATCTTTATTGACTTACATAGAGTACACAAAGAGATCACATGAATGTGATCCAACATTACATCGAACAACGGAAGCAAATTAGGTATGAGTACAGAAAAGTTTAACAAATGGCTTAGAGAAGCCTTGTAAACATACATAGCCCTTCCACGAGGGACCAGACTGATGTCTGGAACTATACTATCTTAGTCAACGTCGAGCTTCAGGAAGGTGTCTCCATCGGGGTCTGGGTTCTCATCTAAAACATAAAATAAACAAACGTGAGTACAAAGTCGTACTCAGCAAGACTTACATCAGAACTATACTACTCATGCTCAAGTTTCAAGGTAAAGGGAGGTGGGGTTTCAATGCAGAAGTGACAGCTTTGACTTGGCTAGTCCTGTACTACGAGTAGCAGACTTGAGGTAAGAAGCGTACACGAGTCCACTACCAAGTCTCCAACCAATACACCACTATGGATACTTCCTCTGCTTCCCCACGAGGAAGCACGCCATAGCAATCACACTTATTTTGGCCAATTTTAGAGTAGCCATTGAAGTTGTCTAATAATCAAGCATAGGTCTCCAAGTAGTCCATTACCGCGGACGCGGCTATTCGAATAGTTTTGTTAATCCTGCAGGGGTGTACTTCTTCACATGTGTGTCATCACTTACCGCCTAGGAATCTTCATCCTTCAAGCGGATGTCGGACGAGGATAATCACCAAGGCACTTACCTCACATAACCTTCTCTAATCCAGGAGTCGACTATCTGAGTTAGACCCCACTCGAGAGTCCGGCCGATTCACGATACGGACCCAGACAATGCAGGGAACCAAGACGCCACCCTGGAAGATGGTATTACTGTCTCATAGGTCCACCCACATATCTAAATGATGCAACCTTTCATTCATTCTTTTTCTATGCATATGCCAAATGGAAAGCCCGAACTAGTGTGACTCCTGGACTTGATCGGGGGTGAGTTAATAGGCCAAACGGGGTTCCCATAAAACCCTACATGTGGTAGTAATCTTTGTCTTGGATCACAACACAAGAACTCGAGGCCTAGGGCAGTGTTCAACGAGACAACCCACTGTGTACTCCTACACGGCCTCTCATCGTTCACCTTGTTTAGGTCAAATTCACCACACCCATTTCATCACAAATAACATGAACATGATTGCTACCAACATCAATTCATCACCCAAGATGGACCAATGCTTCCACAACTCTAAGCATAGCATAAGCATAACATGGATGAATGTCCACATGATGATCACAAGCAATTCCTAGATCTGCTAGGTTGAGGTTAGCTTAATATTGAGGCAGAAATGATAGGTCATGCAAAGGAATGGGTTCAACTAGCGATAGAACGTATCATGGTGAACTCCTAAACATGCATAAGCGATGCTGAGAGGGAAATAGGTTTTTATAGACATGATCAATGGGGTTTGCTTGCCTTGCTGACGATACACTGGTTTATCGGTCTTCTGCTTCGGGGGTGACCTCCGTCTCGGAAACACTGTTACCGGAAGCAATCATCAACAAAGGGGGACAACATTGAAATAAAATGCACAAGCACATGATAAGGTTGTCCAAGATGTATATGGTACTGGTTTGTGGACAATTCAAGTTAATATAAGTGTATTGCAAAGGATTTGCAGATTCAAACTCCAAATTCAAATTAAAATTAAGCCATATGCATATTTTCCCATTTTAAAATGGTCAAACATGAAAACAAATTGCATATTATTAATCCTTACATTTTTCTGATAATTTTTCATATATTATTTGTCCAATTTGGAGTTATAGTTAATTAATTATGAATTTACAAAGTTTAAACATTTTTCTGTAATTTTCTGAATTAAATTTAATCTGGATAGAGGCTTTATTGCGTCAGCATGACCTCATGCTGACGTGGGGGGCCTCTGACCAGTGGGTCCCTGATGTCAGTGTCTCTGTGTTAAACATGGGGTTAGTTTAATTTAAACGATTTAGTTAAGGGGTTGGGCCCCACATGTCAGTGGGTGATTAGGGGGAATTAGGCCCTAATCACACCGGCTGGCCGGCGTTTAGCCGCCGGTGGCCACATGCCGCGACGGAGGCTCGCCGGGGTGGCGATTCCGTCCACGGGAGGGCACGGCGAGGGCAGCAAACGGTAGCCCTCGATGTCGCGCTCCACCTAGTGCACGCAGGGGTCAAAGGCGAGGCCGGAGAGCACGTCGGCGTCAAGCCGCGCGGCGGTGTGCCCACGGCCGCGACGAAAACGATGACTGGGGGCGCGGAAAAGGCCGGGGTTTGAGGGGAAAACTCGGGGAGCACACCCTGGATGCGATGGAGAGGACGGGAAGGCCGAAGGAGCTGCACAGGAGAAGAATTTCTCGCCGGGATCCATGGCGGACGGCGGCGAGCAGATGAAGCTGGCGACGTCTCCTTTGCTCATTGGGCGCCATTGATTGCTTGGGAAGACGAAGGCGAGTGTGGCGCTCCTCCTGGACAAGCTGGCGCGGTGAGAAGAGCTCGGTGGCCACGCGGTCTCACGGTGGTCGGCGACGAGAAGCTATGGGCGGCGTCGATTTTTCGTGAGAGAGAGGGGGAGGGCGTCCAGGGAGAGTGGGATGAGCACGGGGAAAGTCCTGGGTGTCTCCGTGGCGCAAGAAGGAGCCAGGGGGAGGCCTAGGGGGGACGTGGCCCTCGCCGGCGTCGGCATGCTCGCCACCGAGCAACTTGTCGACGCGGCGGGGAAGACGACAAGTTGCGGGGTGGGCTTGGGCCGTGGGGGATTAGTTAGGCCCGAGGCCTGGGTAGGTGGGTTGGGGTTCCTTTTTCTTTTTTTCCTCTCTGTTTTGTTCTGTTTTCTTTCTTTGTAAATTGTTTTGCTCTGGATAAAATAGCAAAGCATTTTTTAAATGCCCAAATATTGTATTCGGCCTTACTAGACATATAGCTAGCCACTCACAAGTTTTGGGCATTTTTGAAATTCAAATATTTGAATTTCAAATCAAATAGGGGTTTTAATTTAATTCCATGGCACTTATAATATTTTTGAACAATCGATGAGCCTTGAGTGGGACCCACTCCACTTTATATGTGATCTCACTTATTTCTAGGACTTTTCAAAAATATCACAGTGATTTTTGGAGCAACTTTTTATCTGGCCATTTGAATTAAATTCTTTAGGGCTTTCTGTTTTCCCCAATTCCAGTTTCTTTTGAAAAAAATTGCATGATGCAAAGGAGCAACCTAACCCTAGCACATACCTAAAAGAGGGTTGTGACAGGTCGGACGTCCGACATCCAACGGACGTCCGGTACCAGGGACTTTTCCAGCTTCTCGTCCTCCGTCGTGCCCATATCATCACGTCCGACATCCAACGGACGTCCGGTACCTAGGATTGTTCCAGCTTCTCGTCCTCCGTCGTGCCCATATCATCCTCCCCCCCCTTCAAAAAGTGTTGTCCTCAACACGTGAGGTTCTGCTTGAAAGGGTGGCGTGATATCAACAGCATCACACGTCTTCGCCACTTGACTTGATATAGCACTGAGCGCCTCCTTTCTTCTCCACATGAATTTGGACTTTGGCGCCACCACCTTCTTCTTCTCAACTCTTGATGGAGCCCTTTGTTGCTGAACATAAATCTGCTTTGTACGAACCTGAAAAGTGGTAATGCCCGGGCCACACAACTGACGAACTCGTCCATCCTTCCCTTTGTGCACACGCACGGCTACTCCAACAAAACGTCGCAGAGGTGTTCTAACAAAACTGCGGTCGTCGAACCTCATCGCCATATGCACCGAGTAACGAACATCACCACTATCATCGGTCTGAACACCTTTGGCAACACAACCTGAAAGTGTATCACATGCTGCAGTGTCCTTCCTTTCAGCAATAAGAGGCTTGACTTCAACCGGCTTGTCACGAACAAGTATAACTGGCTTGTCATTTACAGGCATGGCTGAATTAGTTTCAGTACTGACGCTCCTAGCATCATGCTCATCAGGCTGCAACTTAGCTAAACTTGGTTGTGGTTTAGCCTTGTGCAACTTCTCCTTGCGAACCACCAGCACCACATCGGACTTGATATGATCATCTCCCATAGGTTTCAAAGTCCGTTGTTTGCCATCATGCATAAAAGAATATGTATTTGCTCGGCCCGCGTGTATAGCATTGCGATTATACTGCCATGGACGCCCAAGTAACAGTCCACACACCTCCAATGGCAACACATCGCACTCAACCTCATCAACATAGTCACCAACTATAAATGGCACACGCACCTTATGAGTAACCTTCATCATACCGCAACTATTCAACCACTCGAGATGCTTCGGTTCAGAAATACGCCATGTGGACAACCCCAATGCTGCCACCATCACCTTGCTAATGCCATTGGTACAGCTACCACCATCAATCATCAACGTGCATGTTTTTCCTTTGATCATACACTGCGCCTGAAATAAGTTCCAACGCTGAGATCTTTATTGGGGGTGTTCTATTGGATAAACGGCATCGCAACCCCGGAGGGAAGCTTCACCAAGAGATACAACTCATAAGTTCTCAATCTTTAATTCTGACCTAAGCTAACCCTAAAACTCATAGGGGGTGTTCTATTTATAAGCTAGGGGATAAAACTAGGGATACATGGGCCGCAACCCTAAAATATGTGTGCACGCAGTCCCGTGCATGTTTTTCCTTTGATCATACACTGCGCCTGAAATAAGTTCCAACGCTGAGATCTTTATTGGGGGTGTTCTATTGGATAAACGGCATCGCAACCCCGGAGGGAAGCTTCAGCAAGAGATACAACTCATAAGTTCTCAATCTTTAATTCTGACCTAAGCTAACCCTAAAACTCATAGGGGGTGTTCTATTTATAAGCTAGGGGATAAAACTAGGGATACATGGGCCGCAACCCTAAAATATGTGTGCACGCAGTGTGGGATGTCCGGTCGGCGTCGGATTTCCGGTAAAGTGACGCCGAAACCTTCTGTCCTCGATGCACCCTATTTCCGACAGGCGTCAGATGTCCGCTGCGTCGAACGTCCGATGATTGTCGGACTTCCGTCGCGCGACGCGAAGGTCTCCTGCCTTGCTGATGCTAAAGCTGCTCATGCCCACGTCTACGAGGTCGGACGTCCGACATCCAATGGGCATCCGGTACCTTGGACTGTTCCAGCTTCTCGTCCTCCGTCGTGCCCATATTAGAGAGTCTCATCTTCCTCCCAAGCCTCATCCATATGATTTTTTTCCCTACCTCTTCCACGGCGAGCCCCCACATTCTCTGCTAGAATAAAGTCTCCCCATTCAAATTTGGTCTCATCATGTTCACCCAGACCGCACTATTGGTGCCAGTGTCCGATCAAACCACAATTCTTGCAAAAGGTTGGAAGCTTCTCATATTGAATCTGGTACGAGTTCTTCTTCAGATCTTTAGTGATTGACACAAACCTGACAAGTTTCTTGTCGACATCTATCTTGGCTCGAACCCTAACAAACTCTCCGGTATAACCGGCTGGAAGCTTGATATGAACATCTGAGATTTCACCCAGCGGGCGACACATCCCCTTGATAATCTTCTCATGGAGAAAGTTGTCTGGCAGCCCTAACACCAGATCCCCAGACCCAGAGTTTCTCCAGCCGCATGGATTTTGGATCCACAAATCCATCATACTCTTCCATGATCACAGCTTGGATCCTAAACAGCCATGGCCCCATCACCATGGCCTTATTCCAGTCAGCTAGGCAATTGAATTGCACCAAAAAAGATTGGTATCGATCTTCCTCCACACCACATCACGCGCCGGATTCCATGCAGATCGCATGTCGGCATATAGCGCAGCCGGGCTAAAAATCCTAGAAGTATGAACGCGTGCTAGCGCCAGCCACTTTGTCGCCGGTAATGGATCCGTCACGTCTTCCTCCCATACAAAACTTTCCTCTTCACCTTCCTGGAGATTCAACCTCCCGATGAGTTCATCCACTGGCTCGCGGTTCCCCGCCGCCCTACTTGATCCTCCCGTCTCCGCCATCTCAAATCCACACTGGAGAAAACCCGGGCAATGATGAGATCCATTACGCAGTTCTTGAGAGCACTCTGATCAGAGATCCAGATCAATCGCGATCAGGACTGACTAAAAACTCTCGACGACTCGTCGAGTCGTCGGAGGATAGAAAAACCCTAGATGGGGACTCACCCGTTTGAGATCAATCTGGTCTACCACAAAAAGATGAATCAACTTTGTTTAAGGATAACAAATAAATCCACTGACAAAAAAAACAAGTGGGCAAGAAGGCCACGAGAACACACAACAAAAAGCCAACATATTATTACCGCCTCAACGCAAGCAGCGAAGGAAAAACAGGCCCGATCAAAAAATGACCCAGGCCGTATCAACGTGGCCGGGGCTAGCGCAAGCCTTTCCTCCATTATCGTACGATACTATGTGAGATCACTAAAAATCATCTAGATGGGTTTAGCAATTCCGTAGTATTAGACCTTGGTTACGGTGCAAGTTCTACACGCCGAAACAGAGGGAGTACTAAAAGCGAAAATGATCAGTCAATTCCAAAGCGCTGTTAACTTCAGCTGTTTGCACGCACAGGCTAGTAGTACTCCCTTCAGTGAACAAGATTTTTGCTCACCTTATGCACCAGAGGTAAAAAGGTTTTTTCATGTCTAAATTTAACACCGTTAGTGAACAAAATGCACTAGTGTCAGGAAAAGGAATTAGAGCAGATGTTAAACAGGGATTTTTTTTCTTCAGGGAACCTAATTTTAAACCATTGTCAAATAAGGAATTTTCTCTAGAATAAATAGTCATTCCTACAAACAAAAGGGATTCAAAAGCATATTTCCTACAAATTTTCTATCCTTTAGAATCCTTCAAAATTCCTACAAACCAAAAAAGGCGTAAATATCCAATCGAATCAACCACGACAAGCAAATCAAATATTATCATCCAACATGATAACCATATTTTACACTACAAGTAGCTAGCCCCGGAAATAAAGGAGCATAAAAACAAATAACAGCTTCTAAGGAACTACCACTAGTTCAGAGCAGAAAAAGCTTTACAAACGAAGAGGAAATATGACAGCAAGGAGGTTAAGATTTGGGGCGCAAAAAAACAACCAAAAACTAATTTAGACATATCATCTTCAATCACCACCTGCTGACGAGATGGTGTGGGCTTGATACATATGAATCTAACTGTTTTCTTTCTCCCTATCTCCTACAGTCCTACCATTCCTTAGTTCAGCGCTGCTAGACTGAGTCATCTCATCTGTTGATCAGATGCCTGGTTGTTAGATGCTGCTGGAGTTGATGACATCGACGTGTGGGCTCCGTTATCCTGGGGAGGCACAACTCCCCACTTTGGGTCCGCGTCCAGCGGCTCAACCACATGAACTGCCCCGTCACTCATGCCAACTGCAATCTGGTTAGGCTCCAAGGGATGCGCGGCTACAACCATGGGGTACACACTTCCCCCGCTATTGGATAAGAAAATGTAGCAGGGAGAATAAGATAATGGTCACTTGGAATAAGAAGTAAAATGCTACGTATGGAAACAGAAAACAAACAGTGACACTGGGCATACCTAGATATTGAAGGGGGCACATAAGCAGAAAGTGCAATCCTGCAACGCAACCTAAGGGACTCCGCTTCAAATACTCCAATAGCACCATCACAGAAACCAGCATAAACCAGTAGACCATCACACGAGTATATTGCGCTCGAAACTGGAGCTGGGAGTGCATCTCTTGGGTACCACTGCATTATCGCATAACAGAGGGGGAAATCAATGAAGATGATCATAATACCCAGTAACAATAATCCATAAAGGAGAAGCAAATATTTAGCAATAACACGCCGTGGTCATTCACCCAAAAAAAATGCAGTGGTATGGTGTAAACCTAGGGTAAGAAACTATGTGAATATGGAAAGTAACAAGCAGATACAAAAAGAAGAATTAGTGATGACTACTGACCGAGCGCGAGCATTCAAAATTTCCATCATAGATTGCCAATTGACTCTCATGAACTACCAGAAGATGTGTTTGGTCATTGTGAAACTGCACCCTTGTATCGCCAACTAAAGCACCAGAACGATTTGCCGGGGGTTGGATATATTTTGATTTCTTCTTCTCCCAACCATCAATGCTCCAGACGCATAGCTGCGAAATTTGGTTTCGGCAATAGATGATTTGAGAACAAATATATTATGGCATAGTAGTTGTTTGCCCAATCGCAAAGGAAACACAATGAACAGACTAATGAATCGCCTGCCATGCGACCAAATATGAATTGAACCATTTCCGCATAGCGATTATAACATGTAGTGAAGTTTGTACCTGAGCATCAGCACCAGAAGATACAAGGACATTCATTGATTGAGAAAATGCCAGTCCAGTAATCTTTTTCTGATGACCCTTGAGCTTGCTTTTGACCTAAGTAATTTTGTTGAGTTGACATTAGTACATCGCTTTCGAATCAAGATTTAGTGCAAAATAAATAAATCCTAAGTGCAAATTGAACATGAAAGGATTCAATTATTACCAGACCAACACCCCAAGTCTTTAGAGTGTTGAAATTGTAAGGTTACGTTTGGTTTGTGACCAAAATCTACCTTACCAAAAAAATTGTCATGGCTAAGATTTTGGACCATGTTTGCATGGTTGCCAATAATTTTGGCATGCCCTTGTTCATCTCTCCACTCTAGTTCATTTTTCTTGCCAACATTGGACGGACATGGGCAACCAAAACCGTAAGCAAAATTTGGGCTAAGAAAAAAATTGATGGGGTGAGCTTGGGCTGAAACTAGATTTACCCTAAGCGTAATCTCTGATACATCACATAGGGCAAAGCAAGAGGAGATACAAAACATATTACTCCCTCCGATCCATAATAAGTGTCGCTCATCTAGTACAAAGTGAGCGACACTTATTATGGATCGGAGGGAGTATTTAACAGCAATGACACTTCAACTCGAGTGTCAGTTAACAGCATGCACCTCATCAACACGGACATTGTAGATTTGAATGGTCGAGTCCTCCATTCCTATAGCAATAATATTATTGTCCTGTGGGTGGAATGCGAGGAAAGTCGCAGCAGGTGGAGGTGCCATGAATGTAGTCATGACCTGTGACAAATTCCACATGTCTAATCAGGAAAGTCAGATAAAAGCAGTAACACAGTTATGGTTCTTGGCTTATCAGGAAACTATATTACCATGAATGTGCATGGTTGGTACAGAGGGGTGGGGACAGTTTGTTGGTTATATGCTGGAGAAGCTATTACCTTAAACGTCATCATATTGAACAATGAAACTTTGCCACCAGATGCAGACATTACATAGGAGTCATTTTTAGATAACGCAATGCAGGCAGTTGCTTCTTCCGGGTTGCCATCACTTGTGTCATTTGTCATTAGAATCCCATTTGCTGGTTGCCACAGGTGAGGCGAAACAGATGCGGTAGACTAACAAAAGAGAGTCAAGATAATTCAGAAGGCAAGCAAAAAAAGATTGCAACTGAAATCCAAATAAATACAATTCTTCAGTCTACCTTGCCATTAGGATTCCTCTCACTCCTCTGCCATTTCCACAGCTTGTGAACAGCATTGGAACCGAGAGACAAAAGTGCAACTCCGCTATTTGTATATAGCAAACGGACAACCTATTGAGGAAACAAAAAAACAGTGACTCGTCAGAAATTTTACATTGCCCAAGAGCATAAAGAAATTTGCTTGACTCTACTGAACTGCCAATTTACAAAAGAAATTTACAAAAGACTAAAGAATACATCAAAATGTCCTGACAAACAGAGGGTCAAACATAGACCTTTATGAAATAACTACAGGCAAATATCAAGTGCATGATCAATATTTATAAGTTATAACTCAACAAAACATACAGGTATCTAAAGATAATTATGCAACTTTGCCAACATACCTTTGTTGGAGATGCTGCTGTATCTGGACAACGCCGGGCCCGAAGATGTCCTGAATCAACAATGTCGGCCAACTTCCAGGTCTTCATCTTTTCAGATTCATCTGTTATTCTTGGTTTAACATCGGGTGTTCTGCTAACATCCATAGATGCCTGCAAATTTGGTTGGGTATTTAGAAAGCCAACGTATATTGAATAACAAGAAAAGCTGTGAGAACTAACCAGTCCACTCAGTGATACTGCAGGCAACATCCTATCAGGTCGCTCTGAGTTCACTGCTATGGGACTAGATACATTTGAAGCAGAACCAAGGTTGTTGATCAATGGAGTCTACATTAAAAAACAGAAGTGAGTACGTGGTACTTATTAATACGAACTTCAGTAATTACCAGGCTAAAACAGAAAGCAACATTAGGCAGCTAGAGTGGAATTATTGCTAGTTAAATGAGATAATTATTTCAAAATCCTCATTGGAACTAATCTTGAGTGCACCTTACAGATACAGCTGGATGCAAATGTCGCTTAAGGGCCTGTCCAATAGTTATAAGATAGGTGTTGATAGAATTTGCTACATAAGATTTTTTATAATGTGGCATAGAATAAATAAGGATACAGAGGAAAGTGTATGTACATGATCCAACAACCCTTGCACAAGCTCCAAGGTGGAACAAGAGAGCAACCTCATGCATTCTCTCACCTCCAGTTGGGCAAACTACATACTCTATTGAAGTAGTTGTATGATGAGTTGTTGGTTGATGACATGGCTACTTTTACCAACAAGCTAACCAACAAACTATTGAAGATGCCCTAAGACTGTAGGCAACATTGATAGGCTCAACGAAAGATTTCAGCATAGAGTAAAAACAAAGAAATACCAGAAAACTAGAAACCTAACAAAGGACCAAATTGACATAATATTTATACCAACCTAGGACACAAGCAAACATTAATGAAAAGTAGATGCATCATAACCTTGGTATTAATTTGTTGAGGAGGTCCACGAGAGCCTTCAAAAGCCCTGCTCTCTAGCATCCTCAGCAACCGCTGCCCATCGGTGTTTGCTAATATTTTTATTCCATTATCGTTTGCGGTAACAGCGAGCAATGACCCTTCTCTATTGAATCTCAAGCGCGGGCTTGCCTGCATAAATCAGTAAAACTCAAGCAAAAAACCCTTGGTATGTGCATTCTTAATGAAAGCCACAGAAATACACTTACAGGAAGTCCACCCTCACAATCTGTTGTTGTCAATATGTTAGTGTTATCCATATCCCAGAATTTAACAACGAATTCATCTCCAGCAGCCAAAAAATGATTTCTCGTTGTGTCAAACTGGACAACACCTAGTGATCGTTTCCTGAAGCCATTATATGTCCTCTTAATAGCCCCTTCAGTCTCATTCCACTCGACCAAGTGGGAATCACCATCTTTACTAGTTCCGCAAGAGAAGAGCCTGCAAGGAAATTAAAAAACATACAAATTATATGGTTGTGAAATTTAAAAAGAAAATGAAGCATAATGTAGATCTTCCATCCTTCAGCATGCTAGCTCAATTTTTCACTTGAAGCTTCTCACCTTGAACCATCAGCACTATAAGACATGGTAGTACACCAATGTCCAGGAGCATCATAGTCAACCCGTGAACCCAAACAGTCGTATAACCATGCCTTGATTTTTCCGTCGATGGCAGTAGAAAAGATAAACTGCAGAGGAGCTAAAGTTGTAGAAACCCACAGACAAATGATAAAATGAAATAATTTGAAGTAGGAGCACTGAGATACTAAAATTAAACTAAGTGAAGCTGACACGCTAAGAGAAGCCTTATGGCAGAGCATAGCTTAAGAATGGCAGAGGTGAAATCATCAAGAAAGTACCTGAATGTTCTCCTTGTAGTGAGGGCAAACAGAGTACACTGAAGCCTCATGGCCTTCAAATGTGTACTGCTTTTGTCCGGAATGAGCATCCCATACCTGCAAATGAAATGTGCAAGCATGCTAAGGATGTGCTCTTTCATTCTAAAAATAGTGACATCATATGAGTAACCTCACCTTAATGAGTTTGTCATCACCGCATGTAATAATTGATAGGGACTTGTTGGGGTGAGAGAATGCAATGTCATTGACCCCACCAATGTGAGCATCAATCTTTGCAATTCACAAATAAACAAATAGTTAGAGAACTAAGGGATTCCAACGAGGATTAGTTTGGAAATTATAGAGGTACATGGAAAACTATTTTGATATCTACTCTCATTGATATGTATGTACCTCTGCTTGCTGTCTTAACTCTCCATTAGGAACAAACGTATAAGTCTGAACTATATGCTTTGAAAATGCCACACCTGAGAATCAAATCAAGCTTAAAGAATCAATTTTACATACAAGCAAGAAAAGTTGCAAGGAATCCTAAGTACAGAACAATGCCCAAATACTAGTTTTTTTTTCAAAACAGAACTAGCTTTTTATTTAGAATGGCATGTATGTGAATAATGCAGTTAAACAGCATGTTTCCATACCTAGAATATTTCCATCAGGGCTCCACAGACACCTATTGACACATATTGCAGCATCTTTCATTAGTGCAGCCTGAACAAAGAACAACACATTTTATGCATCAGAACACAACAATGAAAGTCAGAATGCTGCAGGCTTACAGCACATTAAAAGTTAACATCGCGGAATAAAATAGATCAAGAATTGATCACTGAAATATTGACCTGCAAAGGCAAGGTGCAGGAGCCAATATCCCAAACTTTAAATGTTTTGTGTGCTATCCTTTCGCGTGAACCAACTTCCCATATCCCGATGTCACCAACATTTGTTCCAACTGTTTTACAACAGAACACTTAAATACATAATATCGACTAACAAAGTGAAAAATTCAAGAACCAAGCAAAGTGTTTGAAGCATGTACCTAGAAGAATAGTTTGTTGAACAGGATGGAAATCCAGGCTCATAACATTAGAACCCTGATTGAGTGTGCGAACAACTTGTTTGGGGAGGTCTTCTTGACTGTAAGCATTGGGAGGATGGCTTGCACCAGAGAATGACACCTAACATAGTTTTTTTAAGGTGTCAAAACTGTTTCATCAATCCATTGTTACAGAAATCAGTAAAAGAGGAGAATCAATGGCAAGTCCAGGTTCACCCAAATACCTCATCTGGCTGGCCTACACGCATTCTTTTCATCAGATGTTCAGAATCTGCAGACTGATAGTCAATTCCAGGCGCACTTGTAGGAGTCCTTGGATGCTTTAGAAACGCCGCTGCAAACAAATAGAGCATCAAAATAAAAATCGAACAACATTGCAACAGTGACAGACACCATTTTTGCTGAATTGCAGTTTATGATACCTGTGTTTGGTGGCTGAACAAGACCAGGTGGCCCTTGTGCAATAGCAGGATGTGGTAAAGAGGGATTGGGGTTTGTCATCCAACCAGCAATTGCATTTGGAGATGGTGAAACCACAGGTTGAAACGGCTGCAAGTTTGAGTATATAGTAAATGATGGGATGATATAAAAAGTCAAAATGTTCAACCAGTGCCGTGATACGTACAGCATGAGCACCCATTGGAGGGAATCCAGCTGACTTGGGGATTGGTCCAACAAGAGGACCATTGGCAGGAGGAGGAGCTCTTGCTCCATTGGTAGGAGCAGCACAGGAGTGATCCGTGAATAATGTCTTTATGTCAGGGTTTGGTCTCGGATTCTTGCAAAGCTGATGTTGCCAGTTAAGACTAAATCACATAAAAAATCAAAGCACTCCGGTTAGCATCACCCTCCACAAGAAACTAAAACAAGAGAAGGCAATACTGAAAGCCTTGTAGGTCTTCATTATGGAAACAGCAAAACACCAACCATTGCATGTGTTAAGAATAGGCAGTATGCAGAAGAAAAAATATGGCACGTCATAAACCTACACATTTTTTGTTATGTTCTGCAAGACTTGCCATAAAGAGTTTCCAACTGGCACCAACCAAATCTTGAAAGAAAAAAATTATACCAAATAGATTACCAAGGTAAGAAGCTATGAATGAGCACCTAAAATTCATGATTTTGCTAATTCTCAGTTCATTGAAATTACCATAAATTCCTGAAATTGCATATTAGTCGACCTAAAGTTACACTCTTGAAAGGGTGCAGTTTTAGTGTACTCTGCACAATTTTTATTCCATATGTTATATCTGGAGTGGCGTCAGATAAGAGTGGTTGGATGTTGATCAGAAGGCTTAGAAATGTGACTAAGGGCGTGTTCGGTAGCTCTCCAGCTGCTGGCTTCTCCAAGTCCATGTTTGGAGTTGAGCCGAACGAAATAAACCCAAGAGTTGAGGATAAGAAGCTGGCGATCCATCTAGTGCAAAATATGCGGAGTTGGGAAGCAGGGAAAACCGAGCTCCTCAGAAGCATCGAAGCTAGAGTTCACAGAAATTACAGTGGCATGCCACCGGCAAGTGACGACTTGTACCACTTCGCGCCTCCGCTTTTTCTCTCGTGCAGCAACCAGTCGCCCGTTCCCCTCATATTATCTCCCTCGAATCATGCCCTCAGCCTGGCCTTTCCTCCAGTTGGGCTGAGTACTACACAGATGGGCTAGCAGCCCGTGCCTACCAAGAGAAAAATCGGGAGTTGTATCCCCGAACGTTTTTTGATCGCTGGAGTTCACTTGAGAAGCTGGCAGACGGAGCACGGAGCTGGAGTTGGGGAGTTTGGGAAGTTGGAGAACTACCGAACAGAGCCTAAGATGAGGAAAATATTCAGGCAACTTACGAATAGACAACCCCTAAAGTGCAAGCAATCAAATGTCCCAAGTAAGCATTGACAACATTTATGAAATGGAAAGGACAACTCCTCTTCACAACTACAACCAGGATTTGGTAAAGCACTTAGACAATGCTAAATCTGTTTGCCTTTTACACAACCATCCATCTTAATCTTAATTTCTGAAGTAATTGGTTGGAGCATGACCATTGACAATCAAGAATCATAAATACCCCTTACATCGTGAAGTGCTAAACTTCTGAGTTAGTTTCCATATAAACACTGCACACCCCTTTGTCTTACTCATCCATCAATTTTAAGGAAAGATGGCAACATAGTATACAGCCAGAACAAAACATATAGAAACGGAAACCCTCCCAGTATAGCAGCTTCATGACAGCTCATTTCCAATGTTATAAGTGCCATTAGGAAAAACATGAGCTTGCCTGCTATGTACACGAATTTATACAGAATCTTACTTGCAGCAAATCTTATTTGCTCTAGAAGTATTAGCAAAAACTGCAAGCAGATCGCATCCCTCTGGAGAGAAAAAAAAATAGTAACATGCTAACAAGGAATTAAATGCATGCAATAAATTAAATCAACCAAACACCTTTGATTGATCAATGTGCGCAGTCTTGAGGCTTTAAATGGAGGGAAATTAAGCTTGTCTCGGAACAGAGGGTTTGCCTCAATAAGCTTCTTAAGCTCCATGAGCATGATATTCCGGGCTGACTTTGTATCCCCATATTTGGACAGCTGCTCATTTTGCCTGTTAGTCATTGAGACACACACAATTACATCCACATTGGCCCAATGCACATGCGTTATGCTACTATTACCAAAATGCTCCAAACGAACCACACCTGAAATTATCAAGAGTCAGCAGCTGTGTTATCTCCTTGAACAGCTCCTCATTAAAAGAGGCAAACACCTTCAAATCCTTGACGAGTATCTCCACTGCCTTGGCCCGATCATGCCTGCAAAAAGACAACCCAGTTGAGCAGAAATCGGTGTTGGTGCTGAGCAATGAGCAGGAGGAGAGGCTTGCCTGTCGAGGGCTTCAAGGTACTTCTGCTTGCGGATCTCAAAGAATATCTTCATGGAGTAGCGGTTGTCCTCCACCTTGGTGAAGCCGCTGAGGTACCTCTCCACCTCGTCCCACTCCCCGCCCTGGACCAGGTCTTCGAAGTGCTTCATGTTGAAGTAGAAGCCCGACTCCTGCTCCAACCTGCGCGACCCAAAAAAAAAAAAAACAGGTTCAACGAGTCCGTCCAGATAGCTCCAAAACTGGGTCTTGATCAAGCAGACGACACTTACTTGTGCACCGTCTCCTTGAACTTTTCCTCATCGAGGAACTGCAGGATGAGGAAGACCAGCTCCCTGCTGAGCGACGACATGGCTCCCCCGATCCCGCCCTGCGTCTCCAGCGCTCACGACGAGGGAGAACTCCCGCCTTGGCGGCAGATCCCCTCCCAAATCTCGGTAGAAAACCGCCGGCGCAGGTCCCCAACCGCCCAAAAAACCCGCACCAGACACCCAACGAGCAGCTGAAAACCCTAGCAGCCCGGGGACCAAACGGACGGCGCTCAGAGGCCAGACGGACCCATCCCGGCGGGATCTCCGCCGATTCCGGCGGATCTGCAGGTCCCGGCGGCGCACGGCCTCAGCACGTAGACTAGGGTTTGGCTGGCGCCGCCGTGTGCTTCTGCTGCTGCTGCTGCTGCTGCTCCCTTGGCTCTAGCCGCCGGGTTTGCCTTTCTTATCTCTCTCTCTCCACTTCGCTTTCTCTCTCCAAAACCAGTCTCTTTCTCTCTCTCTCTCGCCTTTATTTTTCTGCTCTGCTTTTGGTTTTTTTGGGGCCGCGTTTTATATAGCAACCACGAAGCCCCGCCCAATTAAGTATACGTACTTAAGTTAATTTAATTTAATGACGAGAATGGGCAAACGCAGTTTGGTAAATTTCCGGTAAGGGCATGTACAATGGTTGATAAGACTGTTTTATCTTAGCGTCGCCACGTAAATATGACAAAAAAACTGCTATACAATGGGTTCTATCTTAACTTAGCTATAATAACTAGAGATTCCTAAATTTGTGGTGAGAAAATTATTGCTAAGAATGACTAAGAGGTAATCTCTTAGCTAAGAAAAGGCAAAGCCTTTTTTCAGTTTCTCTCTCCTCCACATCAGCATGATAAAACTAAGATAGCACCATTGTACATGCCCTAAGCAGCATCTGGCACAGTGAGAGGTCCCACAGCCATAGGTAAACTTGGCTGCCCCTCATAAAAAAAACTTGGCTGGCTTCCGTTAACCATTTCTCGCTCGCTCGCTGCCACGTCATCCTTCCTCGTACCCAATTAATTTCTTCCTCACACGCATCTGCGGTTTCGAAATTTGAACGGCCAGGGCTGTGAGAGGTTGCCTGCTAGCCGCACCCGGTGGTACCTACCCACGTTCAAGTGCTTGTTTGGGTACTCCTACCAAACATTAGCAGAACGTTTAGTAGGAAACAAGTTCAAAATCAATTGGAAAACGCTTTGGTACTATAGTCTGATTACAAGGCAGTGTCAGACCTCTTTTTTGCCGTTGATTCAATTGAAATCAAGGGGACATTTTTGTTGCTTCCATGCAGAAAAAACACTAAGCAGCCACACATCACGCCTCTAATATCTCATCTCCCTAAATCTCTCCCATGCCTTCCTTTCCCTGGCCAGTCGCCGCTGCTCATCTCGCCTCTTGCCGACCAGATCCTCTTCTCTCCCTCGCCCCCACCGACCTCCCCCCGGCCACACCCCCGCCCAGCTCCGGGCACACCATTGGACAGCTTTCCCCCCGTGCTTCGCCATTCATCCTCTTCGCGGAGAACCACAGCGACCCCATCGACGCCTCCACCGATGTGAAAGGAGTGAGTCCTCCACGACATTGCACACTCTTCATCGTGGCAGTAGGTGGTCAAGCTCCCATCCTCTTATGTTGTTGTTCTTCTAATGTATCAGATTGGATGCGGGAGGCACTCCAGACGGAAGGACAAGTTGGAATTGAATTCAGATCTAAAAAAATCCCCCTCTAATTGAAGACAGAAGACCTCGTGTATTCTTATGTTTATGTATTAGGTCTATTCTTATACTTGATGTAGGAGGATTTTGTAGATAATTCTAGTAATCCAATGAAGTTGACAAATGTTCAAAAAACTTAATTTCATTGGTTCTTGTCTACCGAGCTTTCAAAATATATATGCGTCCATGGTTGGCAGGATTTTTTTAATTAATCGTTTTCAAAATTTGATGCTTCCAGATAACGATAGTAATGCACCCTTTGCATTATTTTCTAGCTTCATGCCTATGTGCTTCTACATTGTACTCACTATGCTTCGGTCATCTAGAAAAAAATGCTTTTGTTCCTTCATCTCGAAATGGCTTACAGTGGGTTCAGTTAGAATGTTAAGGACGCTACAGATCCTCTTGATGGTACAAATGCTGCTAATATCAATGGTATGTGCTTCCTACAAAGACCGATAATATTGTGTTGACATTGTCGTGCTTCCTAAAATAATCAATAAATATGCTTATTTCGTTGTCAACATATGTTTCCTATAATGTTAAATTTTATTTTCAACTCAATTTTATATGTTTCCATTGCCTATCAGGTACGTTTTGATCGATCAAATCATGGCTATGACTTCTCCATTTACATTTCACATATGTTCCTGTATGAATGTTTTTTATCTCAATTTTCCATGCTTTCCCTGCCTTTTATGTATGTTCTGGTACATCAAATTGTTACTTAGTGTATACCATACTTATTTCATTTTTGTGTGTTGTCGTTACCTATTATTTATGATCTAATAGATTCAAACCTTCTCTTGTTTACTCATGTGTGCTTCTGATGTATAGATGTTTTGTGCCACATGATGTCAATCATGCATCATTGGTTTCTCAAACACAATGATGGTTGTGTTGATCTGAAGGCACAAAGGAGGTGCTGGAGATATGGGCATAGATAGGGCCTCTCCCCACAATGTTGGTTGTGTTGATCTGAAGGCACGAAGGAGGTGCTGGAGATATGGGCATAGATAGGGATCGAAGCCTTACACGAGGATGCTCTTGCTGACATAATGTGCGACCTCCGGCTTTTGCAACCTTGAAAATGAACAGGATATCATCATGTTGTGGTTAATCGCTAGCGACATCATCCTTGCTACTTGCTACAATTACAACGACGGCCCTTTTCATTCAGCAGTATTTTGCCTATGTGTTCCCTATTGTGTTACCGCTACCCAAGAGAATATAATTGCTTCCCATCAATCTTTGGTTGTGATGTAATTAAATTTTTTGGTTGCAATTGTATTAAGCTTTTATTGTATGGAAGCACACTTCTCTCTCTTTGGTAGCAAACATCTGATTGTTTGGAAACACTGTACAACTTGTTTCTAGTGGAAATAAATATAATTTTTATTCATAGAAGAAAAAATAAGTTGGAATGGAAGCAAAAAATGTAGTAGATGGAAACAGATATCTGATTAGTTGTAAGTAACATTTATACGGGACATGAATTTATGTCAGATCGAACATGAATTTCTATTAGATCGAATTAATTTGGTTGTAGTCGAAGCAAATTATTGAGTCGTTGGAAGCAAATTTGATTTGGTTGGAAGCAAACAAGATTGCACATGGTCTCATTAGGAAGCACACAAGAGGGTGCATGTCTGGGCTGCTCCTTCAAAATAAACTTGCATGAGAGAGGTTAACGGGGCAGATAATTAATAAATGAAGACACTAAATTTTATGTGGGCCTGACTAGTAGATCGAATGACCTCAATGCATCTGATCGGACGGCCGTGCACTAGTCTGATGAAAGCAAACTGTCTATAGTCTGATGCCTAGCGGCTGCCAAATCAATTTTATTGGCCTTTTTATTTTGAATATTCAATTTATAAAAAATCATGTTTGGGTTAGCAAAGCATATAAATTACTCTGTCTAGTCATCATATCTATAGAAAGCATGCACCCATGTGCCATATAGATAAGGCTCGACCAAAAGCACGTAGCTCGCGAGCTTCAGGACCAGTTTTTTAGTCGGCTTTTCCCAGAAGCTGCCCTTCCAAGCTTCTCTGAGAAGCCGTCCCAAAAAGTTAGGGAGGCTTTTGAAATGGAGGCTTCCGAAATGCCCGCAATTTGGAAGCCTCCCTAACTTTTTGGGGTGGCTTCTCAAAGAAGCTGGAGGAGGGCAGCTTCTGGGAGAAGCCGCCAAAAGAACTGGCCCTAAGAGCATCTCAAGTCGTTCGGCCTTCCAGGGCGTGTTTCGCGCTAAAATACCGCCGCTTGTGGGGTCGTCGGCGCTAAAAACGTCTTGGGGGCGACTGACTGCCCAGGTGCGGCCCCATGATCGCCTCGCCTCCCTAGGCGGCGAGATTCAGCGTAGATTCGGCGCAGTTTGATTGAAATTCGTTTCATTCGGCCATACACACCTTTTTTTGCGGGCCATCATACACACACTGTACACATCTTATACACAGACCATACACACACCGTAGACATGTCCGTCCCAAGCTCCGGCCAGGCCATGGCCACCCCGAGGCCGCTCCTGGTCGCCTAGGCCATGGCTGCTTCGAGCTTCGCCAGACCACCCGTGTGCTGTCGTGAGTGAGGAAAAAGGAGAGAGGAAAGAGAGAAAGAGGAGAAGACACTGACAGTGGGCCAAATCAGCAAAAAAAGTGTCGGCGCCCCCAACAGCCTCCCAAGATCTTGGGTTTCACCTGGGATCGCCGGACTCAAATTCGGCTAAATTCGATGCTATTTGAGAAGTTGGGGTACGACTGGAGGAAAAATTGATCGACGGCGCTAATAATACCGCCCTGGGGGTTGTTGGGGGCGCGACTCAAGATGCTCTAATGACCACTCGATAACTCAGTTCGTTAAATTCATAGCTCACTCTTAATAAACGAAGTCAATCATTGATTTTAATTTGTTAACGACCGTAATGAACGACGAGTTTCACAAATAGCTCATCGAACTCTTTAGTACATCGTGACACCTAATTTTATCTTATGTGCCAATTTAGGACAGTAAAACTGAATTTTTGGCCGTTCGTTTTTACGATTTGGATGTTCATGGCCGTCAGATCTTGTGTGAATAGCGATCTGTCTCGTACATGGGTTGGCTGTCCTAAGGGGACGCTACTCTGGTGCTCGAAACCGATCGCTCTGGTTTACTGGGTCGTCTTCCAGTCCATTTTAACCCACGCGCTTCGGTTACAGGTGCGCCCTTTTTTTTTGAGAAAAGTCAGAGGAGCGACCGCTCTGCGTCCATCGAGTATGCGAGGTGCCACGCACCGCTAACCCTTCCTTCCCCACCCGTCACGCATCGCCGCCAACCACCTGATCGGAGTTTCCTGCCTCAAGCTACCTCACTATGGGCCTCCACCCTTATCATCACCCCTGCAAACATCGAACTCGTCTCCTACCCTTTCCTCCAATCCTCCTCGCCTCGTCATAAGAGAAGATAAGAGGGAGATCGACTAGATCTTCCATGGCTGGGGAGTATTTTTTGCGAAAATGGCTTAGGAGCTTTGCCACCATGGAGATCATTGCCAACGACCAGGATAGGCTCACCACGTTGTCTCGTGTCTCCTTCAACGACGTGCAGGTCTTGGGCACCGGCGCTCAACGACGGGTTTAATCTTGTCTAATCTTAGGGATCAGTCGAAGGAGAGGCGAGGCCTGGCCACAGGTCCGCCGATGTTGCACGTATGAGATGTGTACAACATGTCATTGCTGGTGCATGCGGTTGTGGCGCCCCTCCTGGAGCTTCCCGGGGTGGATGCCCGGTGGCCGGACGAGGGCGTTGATACGTCCCAAACGTATCTATAATTTATGTTTGCTCCATGCAAGTTTTGTGTGATAATGTTAAGATCTAGATACACTTTCATACACTTTTGATCATATTTGGACTAACCTATTAACTCAGTGCACCCCAGTGTCAGTTTCTGTTTTCTACTGTTTTTCTATTTCAGTTTTCCCCCATATTAAAAGTGCTTCAAAAATTCGGGAAAAATCAGATAAAAATAAGCGTGAAGCATCCTTCCGAAGTCCCGAAGGGGGGCCAAGTGGGACCCTGTAAGGCCCGATATGCGGTACTGTTCCAGATCTAGATGTTTCCATCCAGATCCGGGGACGAAGCACATATCGGTCCCACCGCGACATATGACGAAGTCATATGCCCCGGATTTCCAACATGATATCACAACATTACAGATACAAGGATACAACATCTCATACAATCGGCATACAACTGCCTTAATACAATACAACAGCGGAAGATACATGTCTGGGTACAGACTACAATCAAATGCCTACTGGCAAAGAGAAAACATCGATCCCATAACCACACGGGTCTAGGCCCTTCGTCGGGATCCGCCTAACTAGTCGTCGTCGAGTCTCCACGTGAAACGTCGATCACCATACCTGTTGTCGATCAAGAACCTTGAAAAGAGTTTGGGGGTAGTATCATGAGTACAGAAGTACTCAGCATCCAACTGTAGTGGTCATCTGACCCATCAAGGACTTCATCACTCGTCATTCTAGGACAACTAGTGGTTTACGGTAAGGAAGAGGTAAGTGGTGAGGTTGCTGCCGCACTAGCATTTATGAAGTGGCTAACGATCTAGAGAGTAAGATAAGAAGCCAAGCATTCGATGAGGAATCGCCTCCAACAAGTTTGCTATCCACCTACATACGCAAACATAACACCTATCCTATACTTGTTCTCCTCTTCACATCCCGACGAAGAAGAAGCAGTCAAGGCACACACACACGTTGATCAAGTTATATTAAGATTATCTCAGTTGTTGTTGTCTATGAACAAGGAGTAGGTCTCAAGTCGTCCATAACCGTGGACACGGCTTCTCGAAAAGATTTAACCCTGCAGGGGTGTACCAACTGCCCATTACAAGGCTCCGCACGCACGCCCATCTCTCTCAGTTGCTACCCATTATAGGCAACCATTTTATGATTTAGTTTCGAGAGATCCGAAACGACAGGTCCCTCTATCTAACAATGAACAAATCCGGGTGGCCCCCGGTGAGTCGACACCCAACTCAAAAGCCGGCCGCGCTCTCGAATCGGTCTCTACCGTCTGTCTCGGGTTTGGATAGCCGGTTGATCACACATGGGAAACCGGGTCCTCAGCCGAACAAGGTGGGCCAGCAAGGGAACTATGTCCTCACTGGTCCAAGTTGGTTTGAAAACTACTGGCAGCTGACCAGCACACACACGGTTTCAAATGGTAAATCGGCTTGGACCACCACTAGAAATGTTTGAAGCTAGGTAGGTAAGAAAAGGGGACCCCATAAAATCCCACACGCGGTTAGGCACGCTCAGTCTTAAAACCAATACCCAGAACTCGGATCCTAGGTGACTCGAATGGAACAAAGCGTCGGGGCGGGATAGCCTAGACCTTCCATCCTTCGTCAAATATAGTCAACATTATAATAATCATATCATCAACAACAATATAATAATGTGATATCCCAAACCAAGGAGTAACAGGGTAACATCGTAGCATCCTAAGCATGCATACTAAGTAGGGGCTGAGCAACGAGCAATAGTAACATAGCAGTACAAGGTTTGCTGGGAGGGGACATGGCTGTATCGGTTTGAAAGAGGCTGTAAACATGTGGTAGGATCAAACATCGAACCTATCCTAGACTAGCATGCAAACCGCTGGTTGAAATAGAATGGATCATAAGTAATGTATAGTCCTTGCCTGTTGATAAGTCGGGTTCCGAAGGTGTAGTTGATCGCAAGCTCGCATCGTCTGCGAGAGGTACCCGCGGAAGCACACAAGACGGTAAACACTGAAAGCAATCAACAAGCAAGCATCTATTACTATGAGGCAAACACGAGCAAGCATCAACAAGAAGGCAACACGAGACATCGCACCTACCGTCGAGAGCGGTTACTAACATGTTAAGTGGAGTACTCGTCACACACGACGATATCGCACATTTACGGTGGTTCAAGTTGTTTAGCTACAGGTGATGAACAAAGGTTGTTAACATGGCAGAGCACAGAAGCATGGCATAGCACTCAAACATGGCAAGAGGTGAAGCACAAAGTAAACTATCTATGCTAGTCAATTTAAGTGGGGGTAAAACCTATACATGGCAACTATTACGGACCCCACGATAATTATAATGTTTGGTACTGTTTTTCCCTAACCAATATTTTATTATTTTTATTAGCAGACAAGAGCAGCAAAAACACAATCTAGACGAAATTCTAGTCAAGTTACATGTAAGAAACATTTTTATCGGAGCAACGGACAAAAAGTTATTGCAGTTATAGTTCACAGTGGCAAGGGTTGGAATTAGCAGTTAAACAGTATGTAAACAAAGTCAAACAAGGCAAAAGAGCACATTTTATTAAACTACACGAAAAACTAAGCAACTTTCATGTTTTACGCGTCGCGATCCGAGCTACCGTTAAAAAGTTATAGCACTCGCAAAAAAAACAAGACAATCTGCCAAAATCTGGAAAAAGAAAAAAAAACAAGGAAAAAAATGGAGGGAAGGCCTCACCAGCGGGCCTAGCCCATCAGGCGGCCTGGGAGGTGCTGGGCTGGCGGATTGGAGGCGCTTGGGCCGTCTGCTGCGTGGGCCGCTGCGCTGGGGCAGTGGTGGGCCGCCTGGCCTGCTGGAGCTGGGTCGGCCTGCCTGCTCGTCGTTCCCGAGCGGGAACTGGCGGCGGCGGCCTGTGCCGGCTGGACTCTGGTCGGGCGGCGAGGAGGCGGTTACGGGCGCGGAGAGGCGGAGGAAGGGCATGGCTGGCCGGGGGCGGTCGAATCCGACGAGTGGCGAGGTCCAAGGCGATGCAGGGGCTCCGGCTCGGCGAGCTCGAGCTCGCACCGATCCATGGCGCGGCGGCGACTCTGCAACAGAGAGGAGAAGAGGTGAGGTGAGGGAAGAGAAAGGAGGGAGGAGAGAAGAGGGCGCGGGCTGGGAGGAGCTCACGGGGCGGCGGCGGCTCGCCGTGGCCTCGCCGGAGGCGCGCGGCGGCTCCACGGTGCAGGCGGCGGGGTGCTACGTGAGGAGAGAGGAGGAGGGTAGGTGGGTAGCCAGGGCGCATCTGGGCCGTCGGATCTCTGGATCTGACGGTCCAGATCAGATGGGCTAGGGTTTGGGCGAAAATTGGGCAAAATTGCGAAAATTGGAGCAGATCTAGGGGGTGTGGCTGCAATTTTGTGGCTAGGGAAACCCTAGAAAGGGGTGGGAGTGTGGTGGTCTTTATATAGCCCAGGTGGCTGGCAGTTTGCAAAAACATCCCCGGTTTTTCTCTCGCGCACGTGGTGCTCACGTTTCTGACCGTCGGGGGTCCGCAGTACCTCCAATTCGGGTAAAACTTCGAACTGCGCGATCAGCGCGTCGAGCCGGCGGCGTTCACCTCGCGCTGGAACCGTTCTGAGAACACTTTCCGGCGCGCTATAAAAATATCCCGTTTAATTATTAAACAGGGTTTTTCGTTCCGTTGGTTGCGGCTGGTCTCGTGCGGTTTTCGCAACGGTGATCGGGTGAAACCCGGTGTAGCAAAGGTCGAGTGTCGGGGTGGCAAGGGTCGGTCTCTGTCCGATACGAGATAAGAGGGGGAAAAATAATCGCTGATCGATAAATCGGGTTTGCAAACACCGCAAACAAATCAGACAATCAAACAATTCACACCGAAAACAAAATTTTTAATTTTTGTGAAATCTGGGCTGTTACAATACAACACCACCAACAAGGGATCTCGTCCCGAGATCCTGGACGATCCGGGGGTGAGGGGGGAGAGAAAAGAGACACGACGATATTCAACACCACCAACAAGGGACTCTGCTCCATGTCGACGTCGAACTTCGGTTGAGATAAATTTCCGCAGAGAGACGACATCGTCGGAAAAACGAAACCGTCAGTGTCAAGAGGAGGAACGACGGTTCAAAGCGACGATCAAGGGAAGCATTCTCACTGGAATTGTGAAGATACTGGGCAAGAGGAATGTAAGGCCCGATATGCGGTACTGTTCCAGATCTAGGTGTTTCCACCCAGATCCGGGGACGAAGCACATATCGGTCCCACCGCGACATATGACAAAGTCATATGCCTTGGATTTCCAACATGATATCACAACATTACAGATACAGGATACAACATCTCATACAATCGGCATACAACTGCCTCAAATACAATACAACAGCGGAAGATATATGTCTGAGTGCAGACTGCGATCAAATGCCTACTGGCAAAGAGAAAAACATCGATCCCATAACCACACGGGTCCAGGCCCCCCGCCGGGATCCGCCTAACTATTCGTCGTCGAGTCTCCACGTGAAACGTCGATCACCATACCTGTTGTCGATCAAGAACCTTGAAAAGAGTTTGGGGGTAGTATCATGAGTACAGAAGTACTCAGCATCCAACTGTAGTGGTCATCTGACCCATCAAGGACTTCATCACTCGTCATTCTAGGACAACTAGTGGTTTACGGTAAGGAAGAGGTAAGTGGTGAGGTTGCTGCCGCACTAGCATTTATGAAGTGGCTAACGATCTAGAGAGTAAGATAAGAAGCCAAGCATTCGATGAGGAATCGCCTCCAACAAGTCTGCTATCCACCTACATACGCAAACATAACACCTATCCTATACTTGTTCTCCTCTTCACATCCCGACGAAGAAGAAGCAGTCAAGGCACACACACACGTTGGTCAAGTTATATTAAGATTATCTCAGTTGTTGTTGTCTATGAACAAGGAGTAGGTCTCAAGTCGTCCATAACCGTGGACACGGCTTCTCGAAAAGATTTAACCCTGCAGGGGTGTACCAACTGCCCATTACAAGGCTCCGCACGCACGCCCATCTCTCTCAGTTGCGACCCATTATAGGCAACCATTTTATGATTTAGTTCCGAGAGATCCGAAACGACAGGTCCCTCTATCTAACAATGAACAAATCCGGGTGGCCCCCGGTGAGTCGACACCCAACTCAAAAGCCGGCCGCGCTCTCGAATCGGTCTCTACCGTCTGTCTCGGGTTTGGATAGCCGGTTGATCACACATGGGAAACCGGGTCCTCAGCCGAACAAGGTGGGCCAGCAAGGGAACTATGTCCTCACTGGTCCAAGTTGGTTTGAAAACTACTGGCAGCTGACCAGCACACACACGGTTTCAAATGGTAAATCGGCTTGGACCACCACTAGAAATGTTTGAAGCTAGGTAGGTAAGAAAAGGGGACCCCATAAAATCCCACACGCGGTTAGGCACGCTCAGTCTTAAAACCAATACCCAGAACTCGGATCCTAGGTGACTCGAATGGAACAAAGCGTCGGGGCGGGATAGCCTAGACCTTCCATCCTTCGTCAAATATAGTCAACATTATAATAATCATATCATCAATAACAATATAATAATGTGATATCCCAAACCAAGGAGTAACAGGGTAACATCGTAGCATCCTAAGCATGCATACTAAGCAGGGGCTGAGCAACGAGCAATAGTAACATAGCAGTACAAGGTTTTGCTGGGAGGGGACATGGCTGTATCGGTTTGAAAGAGGTTGTAAACATGTGGTAGGATCAAACATCGAACCTATCCTAGACTAGCATGCAAACCGCTGGTTGAAATAGAATGGATCATAAGTAATGTATAGTCCTTGCCTATTGATAAGTCAGGTTCCGAAGGTGTAGTTGATCGCAAGCTCGCATCGTCTGCGAGAGGTACCCGCGGAAGCACAGAAGACGGTAAACACTGAAAGCAATCAATGAGCAAGCATCTATTACTACGAGGTAAACACAAGCAAGCATCCACAAGAAGGCAACACGAGACATGGCACCTACCGTCGAGAGCGGTTACTAACATGTTAAGTGGAGTACTCGTCACACACGACGATACCGCACATTTACGGTGGTTCAAGTTGTTTAGCTACAGGTGATCAACAAAGGTTTTCAACATGGCAAAGCACAGAAGCATGGCATAGCACTCAAACATGGCAAGAGTTGAAGCACAAAGTAAACTATCTATGCTAGTCAATTTAAGCGGGGGTAAAACCTATACATGGCAACTATTACGGACCCCACGATAATTATAATGTTTGGTACTGTTTTTTCCTAACCAATATTTTATTATTTTTATTAGCAGACAAGAGCAGCAAAAACACAATCTAGACGAAATTCTAGTCAAGTTACATGTAAGAAACATTTTTATCGGAGCAACGGACAAAAAGTTATTGCAGTTATAGTTTACAGTGGCAAGGGTTGTAATTAGCAGTTAAACAACATATAAACAAAGTCAAACAAGGAAAAAAGCACATTTTATTAAACTACATGAAAAACTAAGCAACTTTCATGTTTTACGCGTCGCGATCCGAGCTACCGTTAAAAAGTTATAGCACTCGCAAAAAAAAACAATACAATCTGCCAAAATCTGGAAAAAGAAAAAAAAATAGGGGAAAAAAAGGGAGGGAAGGCCTCACCAGTGGGCCTAGCCCATCAGGCGGCCTGGGAGGTGCTGGGCTGGCGGATTGGAGGCGCTTGGGCCGTCTGCTGCGTGGGCCGCGGCGCTGGGGCAGTGGTGGGCCGCCTGGCCTGCAAGAGCTGGGTCGGCCTGCGTGCTCGTCATTCCCGAGCGGGATTTGGCGGCGGCGGCGGCCTGTGCCGGCTGGACTCCGGCCTGGCGGCGAGGAGGTGGTTGCGAGGCGGAGGAAGGGCATGGCTGGCCGGAGGCGGTCGAATCCGGCGAGTGGCGAGGTCCAAGGCGACGCAGGGGCTCCGGCTCGGCGTGCTCGAGCTCGCCCCGATCCATGGCGCGGCGGCGGCTCTGCAACAGAGAGGAGAAGAGGTGAGGTGAGGGAAGAGAAAGGAGGGAGGAGAGAAGAGGGCGCGGGCTGGGAGGAGCTCATGGGGCGGCGGAGGCTCGCTGTGGCCTCGCCGGAGGCGCGCGGCGGCTCCATGGTGCAGGCGGCGGGGTGCTGCGTGAGGAGAGAGGAGGAGGGTAGGTGGGTAGCCAGGGCGCATCTGGGCCGTCGGATCTCCGGATCTGATGGTCCAGATCAGATGGGCTAGGGTTTGGGCGAAAATTGGGCAAAATTGCGAAAATTGGAGCAGATCTAGGGGGTGTGACTGCAATTTTGTGGTTAGGGAAACCCTAGAAAGGGGTGGGAGTGTGGTGGTCTTTATATAGCCTAGGTGGCTGGCAGTTTGCAAAAACATCCCCGGTTTTTCTCTCGCGCGCGCAGTGCTCACGTTTCTGACCGTCGGGGGTCCGCAGTACCTCCGATTTTGGTAAAACTTCGAACTGCGCGATCAACGCGTCGGGCCGGCGGCGTTCACCTCGCGCTGGAACCATTCATAGAACACTCTCCGTCGCGCTATAAAAATATCTCATTTAATTATTAAACGGGGTTTTTCGTTCCGTTGGCTGCGGCTGGTCTCGTGCGGTTTTCGCGACGGTGATCGGGTGAAACCCGGTGTCGCAAAGGTCGAGTGTTAGGGTGGCAAGGGTCGGTCTCCGTCCGATACGAGATAAGAGGGGGGAAAATTATCGCTGATCTATAAATCGGGTTTGCAAACACCGCAAACAAATCAGACAATCAAACAATTCACACCGAAAACAAAATTTTTAATTTTTGTGAAATCTGGGCTGTTACAGACCCACCAGGGCCCAGGCGGCCACCTGGCGCGGCCTAGGGCTTGGCCGCGCCAGGGGGGCGCCTGGACCCCTGGTGGCCCCCCTTCGCCTATATATTTCCCGTGACGTGAAACTTCTGGAGAGAGAATCCTTTTTTGCGATCTCGCCTCTGTTCCGCCGCCGCGCTTCCAAGATCAGGAGCGCCAGGGGACCTCTTCCCGGCACCCTGTCGGAGGGAGGATCGACCTCCGGGAGCTTCCCCTCCACCATGGACGCTTCCCGGATGTGCCGTGAGTAGTTTCCTTTCTACCATGGGTCCGTGATCAGTAGCTATGTGATGGTCTCCTCCCCTCTTTGTTCTTCATGGTTTAGACCTCGTGAGCTGCCCTACATGATCGAGGCACATATGTAATCTTTTTGCTGTTGCTATGCTGAGTTTGATGGGATCTGATAGATTATGAGATTATGTTCAGATTGTGATAGAGTAATATATTTGGTTCTTATCTTTTATATTGTTGTTCTTAAGTAATTCTTGCATGTTCTCTGTTGCTGTTTATTGCTTTGGCCAAGTAGTAAGTAGTGACTCCAAGAGGGAACGTTATGCTCGATTGTGGGTTCATGCCCCTCGATGACATGCTTGAGTGACAGAAACATGAGTCTAGGGGATGTGTTGTTGCCACAAGGGGGAAAACAACGGTGCTTGTAACCGCGGTTGCAAGGATTGTTTACTTTACGCAAGGTGATTTTTAATGCAGTTGTCTGTTGCTTTGGGTTTGTACTTTGGATGGGGCTCGCAACTTATTACCAGCGAGATGTTCTGGATAGATATCTCAAGGTGGATGATTAGTAGTAGATGCAGTTGGATTTCGATCTACTTATTTTGGCGTACTGCCCATGCTTTTGAGCATCTTCCTTTCTTTGTAGCATAGTTAGCATTGCGGTGAGTTTATAATCCTGTCAATTGCCCGTCTGTAATTTGTTCACCTCGCATAGCAGTTTTATCGTCTTTTGGGAGAGAACATCACTAGTGAACATCACGGGACCCCGGTCCATATTCTCATCATTGTTTACACGCTTATTTACTTTTTTGCTTTTACTTTCAGTTGCTATCATCATTATCATTATCCATTGTGTGTTGATCCTTTGTAAACAACAAGACCGGAGGGATTGGCAACCTCTCTGAACTTCGTTGGGAGCAAAGTTATTTGTGTCTGTGTGCAGGTCCAGGTGAAGTAAGCAACCGAGAGTTGTGAATGGCGCCATTGTTCGCTTCACCACCTACTTATCATTATCAGAGTCCTACTGGTCGATCTCAACCTTGGTATCTTCACCAAGGGAAACTTGGCGTTACGCTGCATCTCACCTTCCACTTGGGGTAACCAACGAAGGGCGAGAAGCAATTATCATCTCTCCCGTATCAGGCGTCGAGAACCTGGGTCAAGGGAGCAACAGGCGATTTCTATCCATCATGATCTCAATCTCCACGCCTTACTTTTGGCCTTCCAGGTAATATCTCCTTGCACCCTATCGTCTTCTCATCACACTGCCGTAGGCTCACCTCCACGCGCTACACCTCTTACTGCTATGCACTTTGGTCACCATGCGAATCAGACATTGCAACAACAACTATAAACTTCATTGGTTGTGGTTGAGACAGTGTTTTGATCTCTGGGATATAGTTTTTTGTGGAATTACAACCATGGTGATGTGCAAATATGATGTCTCAGTTCATAGACACATCTATCAGGTAATTTATCCCTCATAAAAAATTATGCCCACGCTAATACTCATTTATCATGACTAAGCTTTGCCTATCTTGCGTCATCATCTTTTGTATTAGCTTACAAGACAACCAACATATATTACAAGAATAAATGATTGGCAACTGAACTACTGAATTAGTGTGATGCTTGAACTGATGGATTGAACGACCTCTCCAATTTTTTTAATAGGCCTCTTCTGCAGGCCAATATATACATCAGAATAATACTTACAATTTCTTTGATGCAATTGAAATCATGGGTCCGTATATGCTCATTAGATCGTCAGTGGTTGGCCATAAATTAGTGGTTTAAATTCATCCATCCAACTAATGGTTATGTGCTTGGTCTCTCTGAATTTAGCATGATCAAACTCTAATGTATGTATTTAAGCTACTTTTTGCCTGATTAAGTTGTAGTGTGCATATGAATGCAACTTGTTCTGATTAAAGTGGACAAGTTCTAAAGCAAGTTCGGTTTAGAAAATTTCTCTTACATATATCATCTAAAATAAAACATGTAAGCGCATACATGTTTATTATTCATAAGAGCAATACAAAAACAAACATTTTTTGTGGTTTAGAAACTTCTAACATATGTTTCCCTTTTGGTGTTCAAGTTATAAAGTGAAATCGATATTTTTGGCTACTAAAATTATAAAAATATTTATAATTTTTAGTTTGTGTATAATAACATTATTACATTATTAATAACTATCTCTGCTAATATTACAACCTTCTTTCACTAGCTACCTTCATGCGTTGATTTCTCCTCACCACTACATCGGTGGTGCTCGAGAACTAATGCCCGTGAGATTATTGTTGCATACATATATTTACAAATAGATTATGTGTGTTTATTTCCTATAAAACATTGCTCTTTGAAGAATTCCCCTTGACGCTTCTTCTGCAAGCTCTATGGCTCTATGACGCTTTTGCCATTTCAGCTCATGAACTTATTTATGGTTATCACCGTTGTAATGGTGTTAAAAATATATAATATGAAAAGGTGTTATTTCATTAAAGTAGTTACTAATATCATCTTCATTTGCATGATTAATTCATGTTGCTTTACATTCTTATTTTTCAGCAATTTGCTCGAGGAGTTCATGCTTTTTTCATATTGTGAGATGATATATGTTGGAAGCACATGTCAGTGGGAAGATTTTGCCAAAAACACCTATGCAGGCTATTATGGGTAAGAATAGTAAAAACATTGCTCTCTCTCTAGCACAAACTCTCTTATTTTCTAGGCTACTATATCAAGATGTAAAAAATATCAAATACCGAGTACACATTGATGATCAGTAGATACGATTTTCATTTTTTCAATGCTTACCATGCTTACAGTTACATTTATGGGTCCGGTTCGTTGGCAATATCTATATTTTTCACCGCATTCTTATATACATTGTTTCATTCCAAAATATATAGGTTGCACATTTTCAAGATTTAGTTTTACTTAAGATTTTTTTCCCTGATGGTATGATCACTTATTAGTAGTGAGGTGGTGATCTAATTTGAATTTTCATAAACAAAAACCTAACCCCCGATCTCAATATATTTTTATAATTAAGATTGTTTGATTTCATTACAATGTATTTACTCTCATATATCTTCACCTTTTCATAATATGTATTCTCTAAAAAATCATATTATGATTGGTATCCATTCAATATATAGGTTAGTCCTTTGAACAAATTAGTTTATTCTTCTTTGCTCTTCTATTTACGAGTTTGTTTAGCATTTCATTTAAGAATTAACGGGTGCAGCAACGCGCGTCATCAATGTTCTAGTATTTTGTGACAACTAAACCCATTTACTCGATTAATTGCACCTTCTCAACCCATAGGATGGAGAGAACTAGTAAACCACACCTAGAGTAGGCACCATATTCTTCATAAAAATTACACTCATACTCTCATATAGTAGGCTATGACACATCATGATCTATTAACGGGCACTCGCGAGTTTAACGAGCTTTAAACGAATCGAGCCGAACAAGGCTTTTTGCTCGTTAAGCTTGACGAGCCGAGCCTTAACGATCACAAGCTTAACCAACTGAGTCTTAACGGGCCGAACGGCTCATTAATCCAACTCTACATATAGATTCACGAGGCTCAAGCAAGACATCACGTATGCCATATAGCATGCACCCTTTGTTCAAAAAAATCATAGCATGCATCTGTGTGCCATAAAGATTCGATTGATCACCCGCCCACTATCCGCTCCATCCGCGCCATGCGACCGACCTAATCAATCGTCTATGTGTGCATTCGCAGGTCCCTGTGAAGATCATCTCTAAGTTTGTGCGCCTCTCCACCAATCGAGCAAATGGGTCGACATTGCATCGTTCCTTCGAGCCATAGCGATGCAGCATGCGGTCCACGTTGTTGCCCCGAGGTAATCCATGTGGTTGCACAGACACGTGTGATATTGTTGTGTCGCCCCTTCGGCCCATAGCACCACGACACACAGTCCACGCCACTACCCACGTTATTCTCCCTAGTGGCACTAACATGCGCGTCAACGTTGTGTTGCCCTTCGAGTTGTAGCGTCGTAGCACGCGGTCCACTCTGTCATCCCGGCGCGTTGACATATATGTGGCATGTGTCGCGCCGCCTCCATAGGCGCAGGAACACCATCATTCGTGCTTGGTCTTCGTCATGCTGTTGGACTCTTCTTCGCCTACTTCGAGCATCGCCGTCATGCTTCTACATGGTCCCTCCAACCGACGTGGCCCTTGATGGCCACCTTCGGTTTCGTTGACCACGTCTAAATCTTCGTCTTCGTTCAGTACCAACTAACCGCCAACATCGTCGTCATCTTCCCTGACCACTTCATCTACTCCTACAACTTCGACACTTCGGCACCTTCTATTCCCCGCCGATTTGCATTGCAACCATCATTGAATCCTCGTTTGCTAGTCCCTCCGACATGGCATACATCTTTTTTTGTCACTGTCTACGCATGCCCGGTGCTCGCAACATCGATGTGTGCCTGATACGTCCATTATTCATCACTATTCATACTATAATTTATTCTTCTCCATTGATATATTTCACAATGTGATCTTGTTTTAATGCCTTTTCTCTCTTAATTTACAAGGGATACACTGAGAGGGGGGGTCACCGACAAGTGGTATTCTAGGTCCAAAATAACAACTTTCCAAAAGCCAATACTCCGGAGCTCAAAATGTAGTGAAGAAATACAGAGAGAAATTTTGAAATATTAAGTGAATTTAGGAAGAAAGAAGTGTCGAGGGGACCCACATGACCTAAAGCTCCTCCTGACCTACAAAAAAATCAGGAAAAAATCAGATACGTTAATCATTCTCTGCTAGGCGGAACCTGGGCAAATGACATTTGCCCTTCACCGAGAAAATTTCCCTCGAGGAGGGAGAAATCGAAGCCGTCATCATCCCCAACACTCCAATCATCGCATGGATCAATATCTGTAACACCCCCAGTGTCTGTAACAGTAATAACTTTGACTGTTAACTATTACTGTTGCTAATCACTGTTGATAATCATGTCTTGATCATCTTTGCAATTGATCAAACTCCAAATGCCTTTTGGTGGCTATTAAAAATATGTGACAACTAAAACTTTGTCCAAAAATTGTGAAACCATTTTTTATTAAATCCCAAATAATCATTGGACCCTGCCAGTGTGATTGTGGGTATTTATCAAGCTGGGGAAAAATGCAAATAAATCATACCAGCAGCAAAACAACACCATTTGCAATTTGCATGTTCCAAACAAATATCAAATGAGTTTATAAAAACCCCAAACTTTTTGTGGGCCTTTGGTAATGTGCCATGCTCATCATGGAACAAGCTTTATGCTTTACAAAAGTGCTAAGGCTATACAACTAAATTGAAAACAGAAAAAGAATAACAGAAAGGCAGACCAATAAAAGAAAAAGGTTATATCTCGCCCATGTGCAACTATCACTGGCCCAGTCCACCCCAGCCCATCCACACCCATCCCCTGTTTCCCCTGTTCCCCTGCACACCCGACCCGGCCATGGCGACAGTGCGCGTCCTCTCCGCCGAACCACCTCGTCCTTGCGCCGCTACAGTACTCGAGCTCGGTGTCGATAAAGATCTGTTCTGCCCCGTGAAAAGTGGACCGAGCCACTCCATTTTCCCCCCGTTCCCTTCTCTCCTTCGCCTCGCGCCATTGCCGCCGGACTGCTGTGGTCGTGTCGCCGTCGTCCACGCGGCCAACGGCCGTGCCCCGCCACCCCACCATGCCCAGGACGACGCCCGTGGTCCTCTTCATCGTCGGCGCCTGTTGATTGGAGCCGGGGGCACTGCCGCCGTCGCCCCGGTCGTCTTCCTCGCCCACGGCCATCGCGGTCGCCGCCCCGATTCGCTAGCCTCCGAGCACCCCGACCACCCCGGACCCGTGCGAGCTCGCCACCGGCCTCCCCTCGGTAAGCCGCGCCCATTCCCCTCTTCCCCATCCTGATTTGTCGCCCGTAGCCGTAGAGCTTCGTCGTCGTCGTGCGCGTACCGTCCTCGGTCGCCGTTCACCTCGCCCGCGCTCACCCCCGCACTGGGCACACTCCTTATGCCCCGCCCTCGTGCCTCCCTGGTTATGCGCGCGCCCGCGCTCGCTGTTGTTGGCTGACGCCGCGCGCCAGCGGCCGCCATGGCCACGGCCGGGGCTTCTCCCGCCATGGGCTTGGCCGCGCCACATACGCCAGCGGCCTCCAGTGCGCGCCCTGGTGCGAGCGCGCCTTGCCCACGTGGCCGCGTCGCCGCCCCCCTACGCCCCTCCGGCAGCCACTCGCCGGCGAGCCCTCCCGGCTCGTCGCCGGCCATGGCCTTCGCCTGGGGATGGTTGGTGGCATGTGTGCCACTGACCGGTGGGCACCCCCCTGCAAATTAAAAAGGGATTAGAGTTTAGAAAAAAAAAACTGTTAGTATTATGTGTGTATGACCAGTGGGCCACCTTGTTTAGTTAACTAGATAAAACAAATTAAAATACCCAATGTCAATGACAGGTGGGCCCAGGCCCCTAATCTAATTCCTGGATTATTAAAAGTGTTTAATTAGCACATGTGTCAATGACAGCTAGGTCCCACCTACTGTTTAATTAATTAAATGATTTAAATTGCTTCTGTGTATGACATGTTGGTCCCACCTGTCAGACACTGTTCTGGATAAGGTTGTGGATAATGTCCCATTTAAATAATAAAAGAAATTAAAAAATTCTTTTAAAAATGATTTAAACTTTACAAATTAATATCTTTTAAACCGAAAGTCAGATTCAAAAACTTTATACATCAAAATTGATTAAAAAAAATATAACGAATACGAATACGCTATCCGTATGTCAACCACACCCCTTTAACACAACGAACATCAACATCCCCCCTCCGGGCCGTCTGTCGATAATCACTCGGAGCCGGAATCTCATCTCCGGATAAATTCCCGCTCCGAGCAACGAGCATTGCACTGCGTTAGAACACCGTTAACATTGCCTCTGTCATTCCATGTATATGTTTGCATATGTTTTCTTTGTATTTACTGTTTCTTCCCCCCTTAATCTCCGGTAGACCCCGCTGCTGCCGCCGACTACACCGCTGCTGAGTACGACTACTTTGTCGACGACCCTGCCTCTACCGCTGAGCTTCCAGGCAAGCAGAGCCATTTTCTTCCCCAAATATCGCCTATCTTTTCGTACTTTTCTTGCACTAGGCATTGTTACTGCTGCTGCTACGTTACAATCCTATTCAATTGCACAGCCTGTTTTTGTCGCCCCTTGATGTACCTTCCTTTATCCTATGCTGCCTATCATATATATTATTTTCAGCAGTGAGCCCTGCACATTGTCAGCTAGGATTAGATAGCGGGCCGTGATCACTCATGGGAGTGAAGCGGATACAACTTATTACAACTGCACATGTACGGTACAATGCAGACACCGCCACAGGCCCCTACCTCGGCTCTGCCGAGCCACATCAAGTGTGAGCTATCGAGGAGTAATCCTCGTACTCCACTCGTTGCTGACTTTGTATAGCCGCTCTAGGTACCTGAGCAACGGTTGTCCTTCAGGTAAGAAGTCGGGCGACCCAACGGTGCCCGCGAGTGGTATTGCGACGAGACGACGGGGAGGGTACGACCAATGTACCGGTGTGTTTCGCCCCTGATCGTTGGCCGCGAGAGTTACCAAACCACGAAAGTCGAGCTCCTCCAGGAGCACACGTGAGACAAGGTAAGGAGACGGTTCACCTTGTTGGTAACCGCAGAGACTTGGTGGGACGACAGGGCAGGCACCGATGTACTGGTGGTCCTGACTGCTGTCGTTGTCCGCGTGTCAGTTAAGTCGAGGCAACAAGAACGGTTGTCCCGCAAGTTAGTAAAATGACTAATGGTTCGGTGGATGTCTTGAGTTGGCTATATGCCATGTACGCACTACCTACCCGTGGGAATTACGAGTTATGGGCTCCCCTGCTTCCTAGCCTCGTCCGAGGACTCTTCAGACGTCAGCAGTATCGCGGGCTGATTGCCGGAAAGCGGTGTTGTCTTATTTTCTCGCGCGGTGATGTCTTATTTGGTTTGCTTATGCTTCACCGGCCAGCCACGCACCATGCATGAGTACGTTCGGGTTGGGGTCCAAGGCCCGGCGTACTTAGGATTTAGACCGGCGGATGGCCTCTCTGTTGAATTTGAAAGATGGGCTACGGAGTGACGGATAGCCTCGATTGAGCGTTCCCTAACAAGGTGCCCACCGCCCTGGAGATCCGTGCGTGTAATGTAACACAAGTGCACCCCTGAAGGGAAGATTAATCTATTCGAATAGCCGTGTCCACGGTAACAGGACGCTTTATGCTGAAGATGGATCTTACCACTACAAACTATTATTATTAAACTGTATGGTTCCGGGTTTTCTTCCTCGCTGGGATGTCGAGGAGGTGATCTCGGAGGCATTGCTAATTATTACAACTTACTATTATACAATGCTGCAGCAACTTCTGCCGCATTGTTACTTTATGCTTTATATAAACTGTTGGCTATTCTCTCCTCATGCTGCAAGACTCGTTGGAAGATGCTAGTCTTCGATAGGCCTAGCTTCTTACCCTTATTCTGATTTCTGTCATGCAGTACACTATATATAGCCTCCCCTTTCCATTTGATACAATGCATAATTGCTTAGTAGCGGAAGTAAGACTCGCGGGTATGCTAGATACTCACCTTTGCTTTATTTCCCCTTTTCGTTTTGCCTGATCGGCCACTGCAGCCAACGTTGGAGCCCAGGAGCAGGAGTACCCCGGAGGCGACTACTACGACGTCGAGTTCCCCGTCGACCAGGAGTAGTTCGGTGGATCCCAGGCAGGAGGCCTCACCTTTTCGATCTGTATCTCTGTTGTCATTTGTGCTAGCCTTCTTAAGGCAAAACTTGACTAACTATGTCTGTACTCAGATATTATGGCTTGTATGACTTATGTATTCAGATCCTCGTGGTCCCTGGTATTGTAACATATTGGTTTATCCTTTTGTGTTTAGTGTTGTGCTGTGATATTCTCACCGTGGCACCGTAATCTCGGCCGTGTACCCTGCGTGTATGATTACTGTACACGGATTGATTTTGGGACGTCACAGGTTGGTATCAGAGCCGACTGCATGTAGGAAGCCACCCCACCACTACTTGGTCGAAGTTGAGTCTAGACTTTGAAAAACTATTTTGCTAACTTAATGTTTGTCTTACGGGCCCACATCGATGTCACTACGTGTGATATCTATGGTATTAGGATCCTTTTCTCCTTACCTATGCTCTGGGATTCTGCTCTCTTATCCTTGCTGTTAAGTTTTACTAACTCTGACATTAGGATCACGTTCTCTTGATTCCACTCGGTGTTCTGGTGCTTCCCCATTGATTGAGTCGTGTCGCAGGAGTTCTAACCCAGGTCCTGGACCGCGGATCCCATTATCATTCTAGGCAGGCCGCGCGTTCTCTGGCATTAACTCCTGTGGACAATAGTTTTCTTGCGGCGTGATTGACATAGTGGAATATATGTCGCGTCGTGTAATCCTTACCGCGGTCTGCGCGCCGCCTAGTGTGTCCCTTTTCCTTAATTTCTACAACGTTACGCTGCCCGATTTTTGATTGACTCCGTGTGTGAATGTGTATGTCTTATATGACTACTACTATATATCCGCGCCTCCTCTTCGTTGTCGCTTTACTTCAGGCTTGATTCCGGTATCTCGTTAAATTTTCATCACTGAAATACCCCCTGTTAAATTCTAGCAGGATGGCTGGTCGTGGTGGTCGTGGTCGTGGTGCCAACGACCCACCTCCGCCGCCGGATTACATGGCCGCGATGATGCAGTAGTTTGAGCTGAACCGTCAGTTCATGCAGAATGTCATGGCTCAGTTCCCCCAGCCGAATCAAAATGGGCACCACCATCAGCACGCCACCGTGACTCTGCACGATTTCACCCGCCTCAAACCCACTATGTTCCGCAACACTGTTCAGCCGTTGGATGCTGATGACTGGCTTTGCGACATCACTCATGAGCTGGAGTCTGCTAATGTCGATCCAGCCGACTATGTGAACTTTGCGTCCTATCACCTGAAAGGCGCCGCTGCTTAGTGGTGGAGCACCCACAAGCGTTCATTGCCAGTCGGAGAAGTCATCACTTGGGATGAATTTCAGTCCACCTTCCGCGCCCGCTACATTCCTCAGGGGATCATGGATCGTAAGGGGGAAGAATTCCGCAACCTCACTCAGGGCAACATGACTGTTGAAGCCTATCAGCGCGAGTTCCTCAACCTCTCTCTCTATGCGGAAGAGGAGATCACCATTGATGCTCGCAGACAGCAGAAGTTCCGTCGTGGCCTCAATTCAGACCTCAGGCTTGCTCTTGCCGTTCACGATTTCGCCAACTTCTCCACCATGGTGTACAAGGCTATCACCGTCGAGACTGCCCACATGGAGCATAAGAACTCACTGAAACGCTATCGTGACGTTGGCTCATCTTCGGGCCCAACACAGAAGAGTCGTATCTGGCTCCCTACGAGTGTGACCCATTCACCTGTCCCTACTCCAAGGTCGTCTTATGCTGCACCCCGTCTGCCTCTGCCACCGCAGATGCCAAGAGCTCTGCCTCCACCACCCAATGCTACACCCCTTCGTCCTCAGGATGGATTATGCTTCACGTGCCGCCAACCTGGGAATTTTTCCAGGGAGTGCCCCCAGAAACAAAAGCAACTGGTAGTTCACCCCGCTGGCCGTGTAAATGGTCGTGGCAACAACATGACCCCCAACTATAATACTGGGTCTGCTGCTTATGCTCGTGGACATGCTAACAACATTAATGTTGAAGAAGCTCAACAACAACCCGCTACCGTGATGGGTACCCTTCTCGTTAATTCCGTACCTGCTACTGTTTTATTTGATACAGGAGCATCACATTCATTCATGTTGGAAGCATTTGCATTGTCGCATAACTTCACGCTTGAAAAGATGAACCCACCGATGGTTGTCCGCACCCCGATAGGCCAATGTCAAACCACCAAGATAGTGCTCGGAACCATCGTTGAAATTGAAGGGATTGAATTCCTTGCTTCCCCCATCATCTTGAAGTCTTCCACCATAGACCTCATTCTGGGAATGGATTGGTTGAAATTCCATGATGTCGCACTGTATTGTGGCACCAGTTCTATCCAACTTTTTCATCTCTCAGGCGAGATTGTTAACCACACCAGCTGAATTACCCGTAATGCTGAAACACAGATATTTATGATGAATGCTTTGAATGCCTCCCCCCTCGAAGGAATCGAGAACATTCCAGTCGTTCGCGATTTCCCTGACGTCTTCCTCGAAGAACTTCCAGGAATACCCCCGACCCGAGAAGTCGAATTTGTCATCGACTTGAAGCCCGGCACCACCCCTATTGCTAAGCGTCCTTACAAGATGCCACCGCACGAGCTCCTTGAACTTAAGAAGGAGATCAATGAAGCACTTCGGAAGGGTTTCATTCGCCCAAGTTACTCAGCTTGGGGAGCACCTTCGCTTTTTGTCAAGAAGAGCGATGGGACAGACCGATTGGTCCAAGATTATTGGCCAATTAACCAAGCCACCATCCAGAACAAATACCCACTTCCCCGGATCAACAATCTGTATGAACAACTTGCTGGATCCAAGGTGTTTTCTAAACTCGACTTGAGGTTGGGTTATCACCAAATCCAAGTCCGTGATGAGGACATTCCGAAGACTGCCTTCATTACTCGTTATGGTTCATACGAGTACACCGTCATGTCCTTTGGCTTAACCAATGCTCCAGCCACCTTCTCCAGATTAGTGAATTATATTTTCATGGAGTACCTCGACAAGTTTGTCGTGGTTTATCTGGATGATATATTGATATATTCCAAGAATGAAGAAGAGCATGCTGAACATCTTCGTCTTATACTGGAAAAGCTTCGAGAACACAAACTCTACGCTAAGTATTCTAAGTGTGAGTTCTGGCTTCCCGAAGTAACCTACCTTGGACATGTGATTTCCAAGGATGGCATTGCTGTCACCCCAGAACGTATCCAGGCTATTCTTGACTGAACTCCTCCCAAGACCGTCAAGCAAGTCCACAGTTTCCTCGGGCTCGCTAGTTATTGCCGCCGTTTCGTCGAGAATTTTTCCAAGATTGCCAGGCCTCTGCCTAATCTGCTTCACAAAGGCGTCAAGTTTGAGTGGACAGATAAATGTCAGGAAAGTTTCCAAGCGCTCAAGGACAAGCTAACTTCTCCCCCGGTGCTCGCCCCCCCTGATACTCAGAAGGACTTTGTGATATATTGCGACGCGTCTCGTCAAGGATTAGGTTGTGTCATAATGCAAGAGCACAAAGTGATTGCTTATGGCTCTCGTCAGTTGCGTGCTCACGAAGACAAGTATCCAACACATGATCTCGAATTGGCAGCAATAATTTATGCATTGAAGTTGTGGCGACATTACCTCGTCGGTAATCGTTGCGATGTCTACATCGACCACCAAAGTCTGAAGTACTTGTTTACTCAGCCGGACCTGAATCTTCGTCAACAACGATGGCTCGAGACAATAGCCGACTTCAACATGGATATTTCGTATACCCCTGGCAAGGCTAATGTGATGGCCGATGCCTTGAGCCGCAAAGCTTACTGTTCTGCACTTGAAGTTCAGGTACATCAACCACATCTGTATGAAGAGCTTCGCAAGCTGAACCTCAAGATTGTTCCTCAAGGTTACGTTAACAACCTGGTTCTCGAGTCAAGCCTCGACACACTCATCAAGAGTAGAGAGCCTCTTGACGCTGACATTGTGAAGATCAAGCAAGACATCGCAGAAGGAAAGCCCTCCTCTTTTACCATTGATACCAATGATGGTGATACTGTGTACTTCAAGGGCCGCTTAGTAGTGCCTGTGAGCCCGACCATCATTAACTGTGGTCCAGATATCATGGAAGAAGCCCATAATTATCCCTTGTCAATCCACCCTGGCAGTACCAAGATATATAAAGACCTTCGTCAACGGTACTGGTGGCCTTACATGAAGAAAGACATCGCCCGCTATGTTTCTCAATGTGACGTTTGCAGTCGCGTCAAGGCCAAAAACCTACTAGTTGGTTGCGACCACTCCCTCTTCCTGATTGGAAGTGGGACAAAGTCGAAATGGACTTCGTCACCGGTTTTCCCAAGTCACAGAAAGGTAACGATGCCATCTTTGTCGTCATCGACCGATTCTCCAAGATTGCTCACTTCCTGCCAGTCAAGCAGAAGATCACTGCTAGTCAGTTAGCAGATTTGTATATCTCCCGAATTGTGTCACTCCACGGTATTCCGCTGGAGATCAGTTCAGACCGTGGCAGCCTTTTCACCTCACGATACTGGAAGAGTTTCATGGAAGCATTCGGGACTCGTCTGTCTCTCAGCACCGCTTATCACCCCTAGTCGCAAGGCCAAGTTGAACGAGTCAATCAAGTGCTGGAAGACATGATTCACGCTTGTGTCCTTTCATTCGGCATGAAATGGGAGGAATATCTCCCGTACGCGGAATTCTCGTACAACAATAGCTATCAGGCTAGCTTGAAGATGGCCCCCTTCGAAGTTCTATACGGACATAAATGTCGAACCCCCCTGAATTGGTCAGGAACTGGGGAACGACCCTACTTCGGGCCGGATCTTGTTCAACAAGATGAAGATCAGGTTCGCATTGTGCAAGAAAATCTCAAGGCCGCTCAGTCTCGTGAGAAGAGCAATTATGATTGCAAACACCAGGAAATGGTCTATCAACCTGGTGAATACGCCTACCTCCGTGTCACTCCCATGAGGGGCACTCATCGCTTCGTATCAAGGGCAAATTGGCTCCTCGCTACGTTGGACCGTTCCGTATCCTTTCCAGGAGTGGACCCGTGGCATACCGGTTGGAATTTCCGCCGAACCTCTCCCAAGTCCACGATGTCTTCCACGTGTCGCAACTCCGTCGTTGCTTCAAGGACCCTATTCGAGAAGTGGAGCATGATATGATCGAGCTGCAACAGCACTTGACTTATCAAGAACATCCGAGCCGCATTCTTGATCACTATGAACGTCGAACCCGCAACAAGACCGTCAGGTTCCTCAAGGTTCATTGGTCGAATCATTCTGAAGATCGCCTTCGCGATGAATATCCCAATCTTTTCCTCGCTACCACTTAAATTCTCGGGACGAGAATTCTTGTAGTGGGGGGAGATTTGTAACACCCCCAGTGTCTGTAACAGTAATCACTTTGACTGTTAACTATTACTGTTGCTAATCACTGTTGATAATCATGTCTTGATCATCTTTGCAATTGATCAAACTCCAAATGCCTTTTGGTGGCTATTAAAAATATGTGACAACCAAAACTTTGTCCAAAAATTGTGAAACCAATTTTATTAAATCCCAAATAATCACTGGACCCTGCCAGTGTGGTTGTGGGTATTTATCAAGTTGGGGAAAAATGCAAATAAATCGTACCAGCAGCAAAACAACACAATTTGCAATTTGCATGTTCCAAACAAATATCAAATGAGTTTATAAAAACCCCAAACTTTTTGTGGGCCTCTGGTAATGTGCCATGCTCATCATGGAACAAGCTTTATGCTTTACAAAAATGCAAAAGCTATACAACTAAATTGCAAACAGATAAAGAATAACAGAAAGGCAGACCAATAAAAGAAAAAGGTTATATCTCGCCCATGTGCAACTATCACTGGCCCAGTCCACCCCAGCCCATCCCCACCCCCTCCCCTATTTCCCCTGTTCCCCTGCATACCCGACCCGGCCATGGCGACAGTGCGCTTCGTCTCCGCCGAACCACCTCGTCGTTGCGCCGCTACAGTACTCGAGCTCGGTGTCGATAAAGATCTGCCCTGCCCCGTGAAAAGTGGATCGAGCCACTCCATTTTCCCCCCGTTCCCTTCTCTCCTTCGCCCCGCGCCATTGCCTCTGGACTGCTGTGGTCGTGTCGCCGTCGTCCACGCGGCCAACGGCCGTGCCCCGCCACCCCACCATGCCCAGGACGACGCCCGTGGTCCTCTTCTTCGTCGCCGCCTGTTGATTGGAGCCGGAGGGCACTGCCGCCATTGCCCCGGTCGTCTTCATCGCCCATGGACATCGGGGCCGCCGCCCCGATTCGCTAGCCTCCGAGCACCCCGACCACCCTAGACCCGTGCGAGCTCGCCACCGGCCTCCCCTCGGTAAGACGCGCCCATTCCCCTATTCCCCGTCCCGATTTGTTGCCGGTAGCCGTAGAGCTTCGTCGTCGTCGTGCGCGGACATTCATCGGTCTCCGTTCAGCTCGCCCGCACTCACCCACGCACTGGCCACACTCCCTATGCCCCGCCCTCGTGCCTCCCTGGTTATGCGCGCGCCCCACTCGCTGATGTTGGCTGACGCCGCGCGCCATCGGTTGCCATGGCCACGGCCGGGGCTCCTCCCGCCATGGGCTTGGCCGCGCCGCGTACGCCGCCGACCTCCCGTGCGCGCCCTGGTGCGAGCGCGCCTTGTGCGCGTGGCCGCGTCGCCACCCCCCTACGCCCCTCCGGCAGCCGCTCGCTGGCGAGCCCCCCCCGGCTCGTCGCCGGCCATGGCCTTCGCCTGGGGATGGTTGGTGGCATGTGTGCCACTGACTGGTGGGCACCCCCTGCAAATGAAAAAGGGATTAGAGTTTAGAAAAAAAAATTGTTAGTATTATGTGTGTATGACTAGTGGGCCACCCTGTTTAGTTAACTAGATAAAAAATTTAAAATAACCAATGTCAATGACAGGTGGGCCCAGGCCCCTAATCTAATTCCTGGATTATTAAAAGTGTTTAATTAGCACATGTGTCAATGACAGCTGGGTCCCACCTACTGTTTAATTAATTAAATGATTTGAATTGCTTTTGTGTATGACATGTTGGCCCCACCTGTCAGACACTGTTCTGGATAAGGTTGTGGATAATGTCCCATTTAAATAATAAATGAAATAAAAAAATTATTTTAAAAATGATTTAAACTTTAGAAATTAATATCTTTTAAACCGTAAGTCAGATTCAAAAACTTTATACATCAAAATTGATCAGAAAAATATAACGAATATGAATACGCTATCCGTATGTCAACCACACCCCTTTAACACAATGAACATCAACATCCCCCCTCCGGGCCGTCTGTCGATAATCACCCGGAGCCGGATTCTCATCTCCGGATAAATTCCCGCTCCGAGCAACGAGCATTGCACTGCGTTAGAACACCGTTAACATTGCCTCTGTCATGTCATGTATATGTTTGAATATGTTTTCTTTGTATTTACTGTTTCTTCCCCCCCTTAATCTCCGGTAGACCCCGCTGCTGCCACCGACTACACCTCTGCTGAGTATGACTACTTCGTCGACGACCCTGCCTCTACCGCCGAGCTTCCAGGCAAGCAGAGCCATTCTCTTCCCCAGATATCGCCTATCTTTTCGTACTTTTCTTGCATTAGGCATTGTTACTGCTGCTGCTACGTTACTATCCTATTCAATTGCACAACCTGTTTTTGTCGCCCCTTGATGTACCTTCCTTTATCCTATGCTGCCTATTATATATATTATTTTCAGCAGTGAGCCCTGCGCATTGTCAGCTAGGATTAGATAGCGGGCCGTGATCACTCAGGGGAGTGAAGCGGATACAACTTATTACAACTGCATAGGTACGGTACAATGCAGACACCGCCTTGGGCCCCTACCTCAGCTCTGCCGAGCCACATCAAGTGTGAGCTATCAAGGAGTAATCCTCGTACTCCACTCATTGTTGACTTTGTATAGCCGCTCTAGGTACCTGAGCAACGGTTGTCCTTCAGGTAAGAAGTCGGACGACCCAACGGTTCCCGCGAGTGGTATTGCGACGGGACGATAGGGAGGGTACGACTAGTGTACCGGTGTGCTTGGCCCCTGATCGTTGGCCGCGAGAGTTACCAAACCACGAAAGTCGAGCTCCTCCAGGAGCACACGCGAGACAAGGTAAGGAGACGGTTCACCTTGTTGGTAACCGCAGAGACTTGGTGGGACGACAGGGCAGGCACCGATGTACTGGTGGTCCTGACTGCTGTCGTTGTCCGCGGGTCAGTTCAGTCGAGGCAACGAGAACGGTTGTCTCGCAAGTTAATAAAATGACTAATGGTTCGGTGGATGTCTTGAGTTGGCTATATGCCATGTACGCACTACCTACCCGTGGGAATTACGAGTTATGGGCTCCCGTGCTTCCTAGTCTCATCTGAGGACTCTTCAGACGTCTGCAGTATCGCAGGCTGATTGCCGGGAAGTGGTGTTGTCTTATTTTCTCGCGCGGTGATGTCTTATTTGGTTTGCTTATGCTTCACCGGCCAGCCACGCACCGTGCAGGAGTACGTTCGGGTTGGGGTCCAAGGCCCGGCGTACTTAGGATTTAGACCAGCGGATGGCCTCTCTGTTGAGTTTGAAAGATGGGCTACGGAGTGACGGATAGCCTCGGTGGAGCGTTCCCTAACAAGGTGCCCGCCACCCTGGAGATCCGTGTGTGTAGTGTAACCCAAGTGCACCCCTGCAGGGAAGATTAATCTATTCGAATAGTCGTGTCCACGGTAACAGGACGCTTTATGCTGAAGCTGGATCTTACCACTACAAACTATTGTTATTAAACTGTATGGTTCCGGGTTTTCTTCCTCGCTGCGATGTCGAGGAGGTGATCTCGGAGGCATTGCTAATTATTACAACTTACTATTATACAATGCTGCAGCAACTTCTGCCGCATTGTTACTTTATGCTTTATATAAACTGTTGGCTATTCTCTCCTCATGCTGCAAGACTCGTTGGAAGATGCTAGTCTTTGATAGGCCTAGCTTCTTACCCTTATTCTGATTTCTATCTTGTAGTCCACTATATATAGCCTTCCCTTTCCATTTGATACAATGCATAATTGCTTAGTAGCGGACGTAAGACTCGCGGGTATGCTAGATACTCACCTTTGCTTTATTTCCCCTTTTCGTTTTGCCCGATCTGCCGCTGCAGCCGATGTTGGAGCCCAGGAGCAGGAGTACCCCGGAGGCGACTACTACGACGTCGAGTTCCCCGTCGACCAGGAGTAGTTCGGTGGATCCCAGGTAGGAGGCCTCACCTTTTCGATCTGTATCTCTGATGTCATTTGTGCTAGCCTTCTTAAGGAAAAACTTGACTAACTATGTCTGTACTCAGATATTATGGCTTGTATGACTTATGTATTCGGATCCTCGTGATCCCCGATTTTGTAACATATTGGTTTATCCTTTTGTGTTAGTGTTGTGCTATGATATTCTCACCGTGGCACCCTAATCTCAGCCGTGTACCCTGCGTGTATGATTACTGTACACAGATTGATTTTGGGGGTGTCACAATATCTTCACCAGTACTGGCATGGGCATCATCAACATCGCGAGGATCATCATCTTCATCAACATCATCACTAACACTCCAATGGACGGCCACTGTGACCCTACCCGGTGCGCGCAAAGGGCGGAGGCCCACATGAAGCCCGTTAATATGAACTGATGTGAATCCTAAGACGTGAAGTGCGCGACAAGTTAGGCTAGATCTATCTGTAACCGAGTTAGGACTCCCCGAGACTCAGCCTACGATATAAAGGTTGGGAGGGGTGAAGACTCGGGGCACGCAATACCCGAACGACCAAAACCTAGCGAGGTCAATCTCTCCTGGAACTCCTTTGTAATCATCTATCAATACAATGAGACAAGCAGGAGTAGGGATTTTACCTCTATGAGGGTCCCGAACCTAGGTAAATTCCTGTCTCCCGTTAGCCGATGAGACCACCAGCGATGCACTCTTCCTCCTCTATGAAACCCTAGGTACCTAACTATGGGATCTTCTTCGACTCCCTGGGATTCGCTCCGCATCTGCTGATCTTGCGATCGGTCTTCACGAATCTCCACATCGTTGTAGATCACCTTCGTGGGTCTGTGTATTGATACGCGAGGGATGATAATTGCTTGTCGCCCTTCGTTGGTTACCATAAGTGGAAGGTGAGATGCAGCGTAGCGGCAAGTTTCCCTCGGTGAAGATACCGAGGTTGAGTATCGACTAGTAGGATTCCGATAGTGATAAGTAGGTGGCAAGGAAACAATGTCACCGTGGGTTGCTTCCTTGACCTGGACCTGCACACAGACACAAATAGTTTGCTCTCAACAAAGTTCAGAGAGGTTGACAATCTCCCCGGTCTTGTTGTTTACAAAGGATCTAAACACAAGGGATAATGATAGTGATAACAATTCAAAGTAAAAGCAACAAATTAAATGAGCGTGTAAACAATGATGAGAATATCGACCAGGGTCCCGTGATGTTCACTAGTGATGTCTCTCTCCCAAAAGACGATAAAACTGCTATGCGAGGTAAACAAATTACAAACGGGCAATTGACAGGATTATAAACGCACCGCAATGCTAATTATGCTACAAAGAAAGGAAGAGGCTCAAAAGCATGGGCAATACGCCAAAATAAGTAGACCGAAATCCAACTGCATCTACTACTAATCATCCACCTTGTGATGTCTATCCAGAACATCTCGCTAGTATTAAGTTGCGAGCCCCACCCAAAGTGTAAACCCAAAGCAAAAGGCAACTGCATTAAAAGCACTTTGCGTAAAGTAAACAATCCTTGCAACCACGGTTACAAGCACCATTGTTTTCCCCCTTGTGGCAACAACACATCCCCTAGACTCATGTTTCTGTCACTCAAGCGTGTCATCAGGGGGCATGAACCCACAATCGAGCATAACGTTCCCTCTTGGAGTTACTACCTACTACTTGGCCAAAGCAATAAACATCAACGGCGAACATGCAAGAATTACTTAGGAACAAAAATATAAAAGATAAGAACCAAATATATTACTCTATCACAATCAGAACATAATCTCATAATCCATCAGATACCATCAAACTCAGCATATCAACAGCAGAAAGATTACATATGTGCCTCGATCATGTAGGGCAACTCACGAGGTCTACACCATGAAGAACAAAGAGGGGAGGAGAACATCACATAGCTATTGATCACGGACCCATGGTCCAAAGGAAACTACTCACGTCACATCCGGGAAGCATCAATGGTGAAGGGGAAGCTCCCGGAGGTCGATCCTCCCTCCGGCGGGGTGCCGGGAAGAAGTCTGCTGGCGCTCCCGATCTTGGAAGCGCGGCGGCGGCGGAACAGAGGCGAGATCGCGAAAAGTGGTTATGTCCTCGGGGGTTTCACGTCACGGGGAATAAATAGGCGAAGGGGGGAAGCCAGGGGGACACCAGGAGTCCAGGCGCCCCCCTGTCGTGGCCAAGCCCAAGGCCGCGCCAGGTGGCCGCCTGGGCACCTGGTGGTGCCCCCCGGCCCTCCTTCGGGGTTCCGAAAGCTTCCGTTGCGCTGATTTTTATCTGATATTTCCCGAATTTTTGGAGCACTTTTAATATGGGGGAAACCTGGAATAAAAAAAAGCAGAAAACAGAAACTGGCACTGGGGTGCACTGAGTTAATAGGTTAGTCCAAATATGATCAAAAGTGTATGAAAGTGTATCTAGATCATAGCAATAACACACAAAACATGCATGGAGCAAGCAGAAATTATCAATACGTTTGGGACGTATCAACATCCCCAAGCTTAACTCCTACTCGTCCTCGAGTAGGTAAATGATAACAAGCATAATTTCGGTGGTGACATGCTAGGAACCATATAAGAACTTTGAAAAGTAAAGCAATCAAGGTATGTGATTCAGTTAAATTCATAACATGCAAGAGTCTATATTAGCATTGAAACAAGTAATAAAAGAACATTAGGTGCAAGAGCTCTCGCTGTCCGTGACTCGAATGTCTCCAAATGGTGTTTGCGTGCAAGAAGGGGGATAGGGAATACGAGAAAAAATATTTTTGTTGAGAACTCAATCTAATAAAGTTTCACACTTGGTCTTCTTTGGAATCTTATCTTGACTTGTCCCCAGACCACTAGCTAGGTACAAGTCAATTTGACCCACTCCTTTTCGATATTTTGAGCACTCATGCAATGGATGAGCGTAAGCACGAGAGTTGACACTTAGGATGGCAAAGAGATAAATATGGTGGAGGAGGAAGACAAAAAGGTGAGAAAGGCTCACATCAATGAGGACAATCATAGGCGAGAAGGCCAAATGATAGATATGATGTGAGGAGTAGGGATTTCCATGCAACGGATGCACATATGAGCTAGAAAGCTCTCCAATGAAACTAGTGGGGGTGCATCTAACTTGCTCGCTCATGAATACCTAGAGCTCTTTTGAGGAGGCTCATCCTTGGAATATGCAAGCCAAGTTCTATAATGTGAAGGTCCCCACATAGCTATATGCATGTATGATCATCTCTATGGAGTACAAGGATAAGAGGGAGTACTAGTGTGGATCTTTCAAAAGAATAGTAGTGTTGCCCCTTTCTCTCTTTTTATTTTTCTTTTTCTATTTTTTCTATATTTTTTCAATTTTTTGGTGGCCTCAATGGATATTTCTATTTAACTCTCATTTGTCCTCTTTGGGATCTTTTATTTTGTCCACTTTGGGATCATTTCCTCACTTAAGGGCAACACTCTATTTTACAAGAGGGTATAGAAGATCTTTCACACTTTACAAGATACTCAAAACATAAAGAAGATGTAGCTATCATGATGTATGCAATGTATGCCGCTGCCAGTGTAGCATGAATATGTATGACATGAATATCAAGTCATGAAGAGGTGGATGTTGCATGGCAATATATCTCGGAAGGCTATGGAAATGCCTTGATAGGTAGGTATGGTGGCTGTTTTGAGGAAAGATATAAGGAGGTTTATGATGACAGGGCGTATCATGCCAAGGGTTTGGATGTACCGGCGAAGGTGGACGCCAACTCTCGGAGTGAGAAGAAGGCAATGCACGGCACGGAAGAGTCTAGCAAATATGAGGAGGTGGAAGTGTCAATTTTCAATACTTACATTAGTCCGAAGAACTCATGCACTTATTATCGGTAACTCTCAATCTAATAAGGAGGTTCACAAAGAGACAAGTACCCCGAGGAGGAGTGTATGGGGTTTGGTTATCCTTGCGCATCCTCGACTCATGGTACGTGAGTGTACTCTAATATCCGGTCCCTCCAAAGATTAGCGATCCATCTAGTAGCTAGAGTTCTCAACTAGTTTTGTAGGTTTTGAAAATAAACACGGATTGCCCAAAATACGACACCTATCACTAATAGGCTAGAGATCTTGACACCAAAATTTCAAACATTACTCACACCAATACCTCAAAACTATTGCAAGTTACTACAAAAATTAAATAGCAACCTCAATTACCTACTTTCAAGACAAGACACAACTCAGTGCAACAACCAACTCTTTTAACAAGATAAACATGAAAACTAAAGAGAGTTCCAGCAACAAACTAAACAAAAGCCAAGGCTCTTGCTAAGGACAAACTAAAACTAAAACTAAAACTAAACATGGCAGTAGCTACGAAAAGATAAAGAACACACAACAACAGAAAGCTAAGCATGAAGAATCCTATGATGTGTTCTAGATTGGAGTGGAGCATGTTTCTCTCCCACACAAAGTAAGATGGGGTCTAACTTGGTATGAACAGAAAGCAAAGCTATAAAAAATAAAAATAAAACCTAAGAGCGAGACGCTCCAAGCATAGCACATAACGCATCAAGTGATAAAAATATAGTGAGACGAAGGATGAACTGATGATTGTTGATGGAGAAGGGGATGCGCGGGGGCATCCCCAAGCTTAGACGCTTGAGTCTTCTTGAATATTTATTGGGGATGCATGGGGGCATCCCCAAGCTTGAGCGCTTGACACTCCCGGATCTTCTCTCATCATCTTCCATCGCACACTTGAAAACTCCCTTCAGACATAACTCATCATAAGTTGATTAGAGAGGTTAGTAAACTTAATAATTTTCCCCCACAGGATATAAAGATATTCTTGAAGAGATACTGTTTCTCAAGATTGACAAAAGGTTTTTGCAAAGAAAAAGCAAGCTTAAGGTTTGCAAAAGTAAGGAGAGGATAAACGTGGAAGAATCGGTGAAAAACAGAACAACAGGTAGTAGAGAATTTTTTCGGGGCACATCTGCAACTCAAATCAAAAACTCAGAACATAGGAAAGTTTCACAATTGTATAGAGCATGCTGTGTAAAAAATTCAGCTCAAAAAGATGAACGGGTGATTTGATCCGATTTTTTCCGTCAAGAAGACAGCATCTGTTTTCTGGACATCATGTCACAACTTTTGCTTCCCTTATCATAAGAGGCTATAACTTGGCACAAAGCTTGAAAATAAAGATACAATGATGTTCCTACAGTAGTAACAATCATCAAGACCACTAAAAACAGAAGTAAAAACATCTTGGGTTGCCTCCCAACAAGCGCTTTCTTTTACGCCTTTAAGCTAGGCATAAAGCAAAAGAAGAATGAAAGGTCTCCAAGATCGTCGTAATCATAAAAACCTTCAAATTGATTTTCAATAAGCTCATTCTTCTTCTTCCTAGGAAAGAGGTACTTACCTTTCGCCTTACCGCGTAAGCGTATGTGCCCGTTACCAATATCAATGAAGCCTTTCATAGCTCGGAGGAAGTCCCTTCCAAGCACGATGTTACTTTGGTTTGGCTCCATGATGAAGAAATCCATCAGTGCAATCCTATGAAGGAATGCAACTTGGACTTCTTTTACCTTCCCTTTAACCTCTGAAATATCTCCATTAGCATGTTCATGATGAGATGACAATTTATCCATATCTAGTTTCAAAGAATCATAAACTATTTTTGGCATAGTAGAAACCGTGGATCCAATATCACAAAAAGCAAGGAAGTCTTGGTTAGAGATGCTAATCCTAACAAAGGGCTCCCAATCGTCATCTATCTCCAACATTTCCTTCTTGTTGGACTTAAGTTCTTCTACCTTTCTCAAGTCTAGAGCATCCACCCTCTTTTCAATAGTGGCAAGTCTATCTATAACAGTATCAATACTACGATCATAAACAAAATAACTAGATAGACTATGCAAAATATCAAGAGCTCTAGCTTCATCACACTCTAAAAAGTCTTCTTCAGCTATAATATGAAGAGAGTGTTTACACCACTTAAATAGACCATGGTAAAAATTTCTAAGCACAATTTTTATAGGTATCCAAGGCGTAATTCTTTTATGTGCTTCAGAAATTCTGTCCCATGCCTTCTTCATATTTTCTCCATCCCTTTGATGGAAATCGAGAACTTCCGATTCCCGCAAAGTACCAAGTCCTAACATGTTCATCTAAACAAGGAGGACTACTAAAAGCAAGATAAATATTTTTTTTGTGTTATTTGATATAAGACACAAAGGTAAAAACTGGAAGGTAAACTAACAAGACTAAAAAGTAATGGTAAAAGGTAGTGGGAAACTCCCATATCTTAGCACTCGGAGTCCCCGGCAACGGCGCCAGAAATTTGCTTGATACACGAGAGATGATAATTTCTTCTCGCCCTTCGTTGGTTACCCCAAGTGGAAGGTGAGATGCAGCATAGCGGCAAGTTTCCCTCGGTGAAGATACCGAGGTTGAGTATCGACCAGTAGGACTCCGATAGTGATAAGTTGGTGGCAAGGAAACAATTGCACCATGGGTTGCTTCCTTGACCTGGACCTGCACACAGACATAAATAACTTTGCTCCCAACGAAGTTCAGAGAGGTTGTCAATCTCTCCGGTCTTGTTGTTTACAAAGGATCAAAACACAAGGGATAATGATAGTGATAACAACTGAAAGTAAAAGCAGAAAATTAAATGAGCGTGTAAACAATGATGAGAATATGGACCGGGGTCCCGTGATGTTCACAAGTGATGTTTTTCTCCCAAAAGACGATAAAACTCCTATGCGAGTTAATTTTTTTACAGATGGCCAATTGACAGGATTATAAACACACCGCAATGCTAACTATGCTACAAAGAAAGGAAGAGTCTCAAAAGCATGGGCAGTACGCCAAAATAAGTAGACTGAAATCCAACTGCATCTACTACTAATCATCCACCTTGAGATATCTATCCAGAACTTCTCGCTGGTATTAAGTTGCGAGCCCCACCCAAAGTGTAAACCCAAAGCAATAGACAACTGCATTAAAAGCACTTTGCGTAAAGTAAACAATCCTTGCAACCGCGGTTACAAGCACCGTTGTTTTTCCCCTTGTGGCAACAACACATCCCCTAGACTCATGTTTCTGTTACTCAAGCGTGTCATCAGGGGGCATGAACCCACAATCGAGCATAACGTTCCCTCTTGGAGTTACTATTTACTACTTGGCCAAAGCAATAAACAACAATGGAGAACATGCAAGAATTACTTAGGAACAAAAATATAAAAGATAAGAACCAAATATATTACTCTATCACAATCTGAACATAATCTCATAATCAATCAGATCCCATCAAACTCAGCATAGCAACAGCAGAAAGATTACATATGTGCCTCGATCATGTAGGGCAGCCCATGAGGTATCAACCATGAAGAACAAAGAGGGGAGGAGAGCATCACATAGCTACTGATCACGAACCCATCGTCCAAAGGAAAATACTCACAGCACATCCGGGAAGCGTCCATGGTGAAGGGGAAGCTCCCGGAGGTCGATCCTCCCTCCGCCAGGGTGCCGGGAAGAAGTCTGCTAGCGCTCCTGATCTTGGAAGCGCGGCGGCGGAACAAAGGCGAGATCGCGAAAAGGGGTTCTGTCCTCGAGGGTTTCGTGTCACGGGGAATAAATAGGCGAAGGGGGGCAGCCAGGGGGGCCACCAGGATTCTAGGCGCCCCCTGGCGCGGAAAATAGAAACTGGCACTGGGGTGCACTGAGTTAATAGGTTAGTACAAATATGATCAAAAGTTTATGAAAGTGTATCTAGATCATATAAATATCACACAAAACATGCATGGAGCAAGCATAAATTATCGATACGTTTGGGACGTATCATGTATCTTCATCAATCGGTGGGGCACGCTTCGCCTCACGGAACGGGCTCGCCCACTGGTGGCGAAGTCGAAATCTTCATCGCATCGGCGACAACTCCTGTGTTGCTTGATGCTGGACTTACAAAAAACGAGACACCGGCCCACGTGTCGACCTACTATGTCGACAGCGACCGCCATCACCTGGTGGCCATTGTCTACTCCGTCGAACACGATGTGGACGACTATTTCAGACCCGAAAGCTACAACAACAGTGAGAGTCCGACGCCCTACATGACTCCATTCCAGGTGTACATGGCCGACAATGATGAAACTGTTGACCCCAATGCAACCAATGTGAATGGATCCAACGCAGACGCATTGATACGTCCAAAACGTATCTATAATTTCTGCTTGCTCCATGCCTCTTTTGTGTGATATTGCTATGATATTGATGAACTTCCATACACTTTTGATCATATTTGGACTAACCTATTAACTCAGTGCACCCCAGTGCCAGTTCCTGTTTTCTGCTGTTTTTCTATTTCAGGTTTCCCCCATATTAAAAGTGATCCAAAAATTCGGGAAAAATACAATAAAAAATCAGCGCAGAAGAAGCTTCGGGAATCACCGAGGGGGGGGGGGGGCAGAGGGGACCCACCAAGGCCCCAGGTGCCCTCCTGGCGCGCCCTACGGTGGGGCCGCGCCAGGGGGCCTCCTGGACCCCTGGTGGACCCCCTGGTTGCCCCCCTTCGCCTATATATCCCTCGTGACGTGAAACCCCCATGACGGGAACCCTTTTTCGCGATCTCTCCTCTGTTCCGCCGCCGCCGCGCTTCCAATATCGGGAGCACCAGAAGACCTCTTCCCGGCACCCTGCCGGAGGGAGGAATCATCTCCGGGAGCTTCTCCACCACCATGGATGCTTCCCGGATGAACCGTGAGTAGTCCACCTTGGACCATGGGTCTATGATCAGTAGCTATGTGATGTTCTCCTCCCCTCTTTGTTCTTCATGGATTAGACCTCGTGAGCTGCCCTACATGATCGAGTCACATATGTAATCTTTCTGCTGTTGCTATGCTGAGTTTGCTGGGATCCGATGGATTATGAGACTATGTTCAGATTGTGTTTGAGTAATATATTTGATTCTCCTCTTTTATATTTATGTTCTAGAGTAATTCTTGCATGTTCTCCGTTGCTGTTTATTGCTTTGGTCAAGTAGTAGGTAGTGACTCCAAGAGGGAGCGTTATGCATGATTGTGGGTTCATGCCCCCTGATGACTAGCTTGAGTGACAGAAACATGAGTCTAGGGGATGTGCTGTTGCCACAAGGGGGAAAACAAGGGTGCTTGTACTTGCGGGTGCAAGGATTGTTTACTTTACGCAAAGTTCTTTAATGCAGTTGTCCGTTGCTTTGAGTTTACACTTTGGGTGGAATTCGCAACTTAATACCAGCGAGATGTTCTCGATAGATATCACAAGGTGGATGATTAGTAGGTAGATGCAGATGGATTTGGGTCTACTTGTCTTGGCGTACCGCCCATGATTTTGAGCCTCTTCCTTTCTTTATAACATAGTTAGCATTGGTTTGCGCACATAATCCTGTCAATTGCCCAGCTGTAATTTGTTTACCTCGCATGGCTATTTTATCGTGTTTTGGGAGAGAGACATCACTAGTGAACATCATAGGACTTCGGTCCATATTTCCAATACTGTTTTCACCCGCTATCAATTTACTACTTTACTTTTCCGTTGCTATCACTATCATTATTATCCCCTGCGTTTTATCCTTTGTAAACAACAAGGCCGGAGGAATTGACAACTCCTCTGTACTCGTTGGGAAGCAAAGTTATTTGCTATGTGTGCAGGTCCAGGTGAAGTAAGCAACCTTAGGTTGTGAATGGCGCCATTGTTCACTTCACCAGTTTCTTGTATCCGTTGGAGTCCTACTGGTTCGATACTCAACCTTAGCATCTTCGCTAAGGGAAATTTCCGCTACGCTACATCTCAACCTTCCACTTTGGTAACCAACGAGGGGGCGTTAAATCGTACAATCAAAAGCAATTTCTGGCGCCGTTGCCGGGGACTCCACTCTTCAAGATAGGGGAGTTGCACACTATCTTTTATCTTTGGTTTTTAGTCTTGTTAGTTTACCTTTCAGTTTTTGCTTTAGTTCTCTTTATCAAAAACCAAAAAAATAGTTATCTTGATTGCTGCTACTATGGGTTCCTCCGAGAACACCAAGTTGTGTGACTTCACTAGTCACAAAAACAGTGACTTTATCTGCACTCCTATTGCTACACCTGCTACTTCAGCACCTTCTTATGAGATTAAACCTGCTTTACTGAACCTTGTTATGAAAGATCAATTCTCCGGTGCTGGAGATGATGCTGCTTTGCACTTAAATAATTTTATTGAGCTCTGTGATATGCAAAAGTACAAAGAAGTAGATGGTGATATTGTTAAGCTTAAGCTTTTTCCTTTCTCTTTGTGGGACGGATCTAAAATCTGGTTTCAATCCTTGCCTAAGAATAGCATAGACTCTTGGGACAAGTGAAAGGATGCTTTTATTGGGAAGTACTACCCCCTGCTAAGATTATCCAATTGAGGAGCTATATTATGAATTTTAGGCAATTGGATAATGAACACGTTGCCCAAGCTTGAGAACGCATGAAATCTCTTGTTAAGAATTTCCCTACGCATGGTTTGACTACTTGGATGGTTGTCCAAACTTTTTATGCAGGCTTGAACTTTACCTCGCGGAACTTGCTAGATTCGGCCGCGGGAGGAATCTTTATGTCAACTACACTTGGTGCTGCCACAAAACTACTCGATGAGATGATGACCAACTATTCCCAATGGCACACCGAAAGGGCTCCAACAGGTAGGAAGGTAAACTCTGTCGAGGAGATCTCCTCCCTAAATGAAAAAGTTCTCTACTTACCAAGCAATCCCCTATTGATCCTCATGATGTTCCTTTAAATTCTTTGATTGCTCAAGACCAAGTAGATGTGAACTTTATCTCTAGAAACAACTTCAATAACAATGCTTATAGGAGTAATTTTGGTAGCAATCCTAGACCGTTCCCCTCCAACAACTATGGGAACAACAACACTTATCCTAGCACCAAAAACTCCACTTCTGAATTAGAGAGTATGCTTAAAGACTTTATCACTACCAAAAGGCCTTCAACAAGAGTGTAGATGAAAAATTAGACAAATTAGATAACCTCTCGTCGAAGGTAGATAATTTAGCCCATGAAGTAGAATTGCTTAAAATTAGAACTTCTCCTCTTGAGGACAGGAAGGTCACCCCTATGAATGCTATTCAAATGCAAATAAATGAAAACATTAGGATGATCGCTAAACTCAAAGAGAGATGGGCTAGAGAAAAGGAGGAAGAAGATAGAATTAAGAACCTTCCTACACACCATACTGTTGCTACTATCCAAGTTGTTGAGGATATCCAAACTCTTAGCACCCAATGCACCCCTAGTCCCATAGGACCTATTAATGGTGATGCTATGACCTCAACCGTAGAAGAAGAAATTCCTATGACTATAGAAGCTACCAAACAAGTGATCCTAAAGGACACCACTACCACTTTACTTGATAGTAGTGACCTTGATTTTGATAATTGCACTCTTTCTGAAGTTATTCGTTTCCTTCACAAGATGTCTAGAGACCCCCACACTAGCACACTTAATCTTGCCTTCACGGACCATATCACTAATGCTCTCATTAAAGCTAGGGAGGAGAAGCTTAGGGTAGAAGCCTCCATACCTAGAAAGCTAGAAGATGGTTGGGATCCTATGATTAAAATTAAGTTGAATAACTTTTCTTGCTATGCTTTATGTGATGTTGGAGCTAGTACCTTCGTTATGCCCAAAAGAAAGTATGATACTCCCTCTGTTCCTTGATATAAGGTGCCTAAGCATTTTGCACGGATATTAATGCGTACATGTAATGCTATAATTTGACTGATCTTTCCCTAGAAAAAATAGGGAGAAAATAGTTCAAATTAGCCAATAATAGAAAAGAGACTCCCCGTTTCATCTTTCTCCGTGGGTATATTTACCTAGACGGGTGGTACAATACCAATATGCCATGTATTTTGGATTTTTTTTCAAAACCTTAGGCACCTTATATCAAGGAACGGAGGGAGTATATTTGAATTGAAACCTTTTGATTCCTGTTCTTTTGGTGCTCGTCTTGTCGACTCTTCCGTAAAGAAACCTTTGGGGAAGATTGATGATGTTCTTATTATTGTCAATGACAATTACGTTCCCGTTGATTTTACTATTATGGACATTGAATGTGAACCTTCTTGTCCAATTATTTTGGGACGTCCTTTTCTTCACACTGTGGGTGCTATTATTGATATGAAAGAAGGGATTATAAAATTCCAATTCCCACTCAAGAAAGGGATGGAACACTTCCCTAGGAAAAAGATTAAGTTGCCTTTTGAGTCCGTCACACGGGCTAGTTATTTTCTTGAAAAGACTTGATCTATTGCATTAAGCCTAGCTAATGGCCTTAAAGAAGCGCTTTCGGGAGGCAGCCCGCAACGAATTTAGGATTTCCTTTTTGTTTTTCTTCTGTTTTTAGTGGTCTTGATGATTGTTACTACTGTAGCAACATCATTGTATCTTTAATTTTCAAGCTTTGTGCCATTTATAGCCTCATATGACAAGGGAAGTGAAGTTGTGACATGCTGTCCAGATAACAGATTCTGTCCTCGTGACTAGAAAAATCAGAGAAAATCCCAGTTCATCTTTTTGAGCTGATTTGTTTTCACAGCGTGCTATATACAATTAAGAAACTTCCGTATGTTCTGAGTTTTTTCATTTGAGTTGCAGAAGTATCCCTAAAAAATTCTTTACTACCCGCTGGTCTGTTTTTCACAGATTCTGTTCTGTTTTGCCTCTTCTTCATTTTACAAACCTTAAGCTTGCTTTTTCTTTGCAAAAACTTTTTGGAAATCTTGAGAAACAGTATCTCTTCAAGAATATCCTTATTTCCAGTAGAGGAAAAATTATTTTATTATGGGTACTAAGCTCGCTAATCAGATTATGATGAGTTATGTATGAAGGGAGTTTTCAAGTGTGCGAGGGAAGATGATGAAAGAAGATTCAGGAGTGTCAAGCGCTCAAGCTTGGGGGTGCCCCCATGCATCCCCAAGAAATATTCAAGGATACTCAAGCGTCTAAGCTTGGGGATGCCCCCGTGCATCCCCTTCTCCATCAACAATTATCAGTTCATCTTTCGTTTCACTATATTTTTATCACTTCATGCATTATGTGTTATGCTTGGAGCATCTCGCTCTTAGGTTTTATTTTTAGTTTTCTTTAGCTTTGATTGCTGTTCATAACAATTTAGAACCCAGATTTCTTTGTGTGGGAGAGAAACATGCTCCACTTTAAAAATCTAGAACACAACATAGGGTTTTTCATGCTTATCTTTGCTGTGTGTGTTCTTTATCTTTTTCATAGCTACTGTCATGATTAGCTCTTAGCTTTCATGCTTATCTTTTTAAGAGCTTTTGTTTAGTTTGTTGCTGGAACTCTCTTGAGTTTTCATGTTTATCTTGTTTAGAGAGTTTGGCTATTGCACTGAGTTTTGTGTCTTGACTTGAAGTAGGTAATTGAGGTTGCTATTCTTTTGTAGTAGTAACTTGCAATAGTTTTGAGGTATTGTTTTGAGTAATGTTTGGACTTTTGGTGTCAAGAGCTTTAGCCTATTAGTGATAGATGTCATATTTTGGGCAATCCGTGTTTATTTTCAAAACTTACAAAATTAGTTGAGAACTTTAGCTACTAGATGGATCACTACTCTTTTGAGGGGTCGAATATTAGAGTACACTCACGTACCATGAGTCGAGGATGCGCAAGGATAACCAAACCCCCATACACTCCTCCTCGGGGTACTTGTATCTTTGTGAACCTCCTTATTAGATTGAGAGTTACCGATAATAAGTGCATGAGTTCTTCAGACTAATGTGAGTATTCGAAAGTTGACACTTCCACTTTCCCATATTTTTCTAGCCTTTCCTTAGCCGTGCATTGCTTTCTGCTCACTCCGAGAGATGGCGTCCACCTTCGCCGGTACATCCAAACCCTTGGCACGATACGCTCTGTCATCATAAACCTCCTTATATCCTTCCTCAAAAGAGCCACCATCCCTACCTATCAAGGCATTTCCATAGCCTTTCCGAGATACATTGCCATGCAACATCCCTCTTCTCATGACTTGATCTTCATATCATACATGCTACTTACTTGATCGATGAGCCACATGCTAGTTGGGCCTTGCCCTAATCATTGCTACATGACGCGCTAGTATCATTGCATATCCTGCTACACTGGCAGAGGCATACATTTGCATACATCATGATAGTTACATCTTCTTTATGATTTGAGTACTTTGTAAAGTGTGAAAGATCTTCTATACTTTTCTTAATATATAGAGTGTTGCCCCTAAAGTGAGGAAAAGATCCCAAAGTGGACAAATCAAAATATCCCAAAGAGGACAAAATTAAAAGATCCCAAAGAGGACAAATGAGAGAAATAGTAAGAGCCATTGAGGCCACCAAAAAAATACAAAAAAATAGAAAAAAGAGAAAAAGAAATAAAAAGAGAGAAGGGGGCACACTACCTTTCCTTTTGAGAGATCCACACTCGTACTCCATCTTATATCTTGTACGCCATAGAGATTATCATTCATGCATATAGCTATGTGGGGACCTTCACACTATAGAACTTGGCTTGTATATTCCAATGATGAGCCTCCTCAAATGAGCTCTAGGACTTCTTGAGCAAGCAAGTTGGATGCACCCCCACTAGTTCCATTGGAGAGCTTACCTTAGCTCATATGTGCATCCGTTGCATGGCAATCCCTACTCCTCACATCATATCTATCATTTGGCTTTCTCTCGCCTATGATTGTCCTCATTGATGTGAGCCTTTCTCACCCTTTTGTCTTCCTCCTCCACCATATTCTCTCTTTGCCATCCTAAGTGTCAACTTTCTTGCTTACACTCATCCATTGCATGAGTGCTCAAAATGTAAAAAAGGAGTGGATCATTTTTACTTGTACCTGGCTAGTGGTCTGGGGATGAGTCAAGATAAGATTCCAAAGAAGACCAAGTGTGAAACTTTAGTAGATTGAGTTCTCAACATAAAAATACCTTTTCTCGTATATCCCTATCCCCTTTCTTGCACGCAAACACCATTTGGAGACATTAGAGTCACGGACAGCGAGAGCTCTTGCACCTTTATGTTCTTATGTTGCTTGTTTCAATGCCAAATATAGACTCTTGCCTGTTATGACTTGAATTGAATTACATGCCTTGATTGCTTTACTTAAAAAGTTCTTATATGGTTTGTTAGCATGTCACCACAGAAATTATGCTTGTTATCATTTACCTACTCGAGGACGAGCAGGAATTAAGCTTGGGGATGTTGATACGTCCAAAACGTATCTATAATTTCTGCTTGCTCCATGCATCTTTTGTGTGATATTGCTATGATATTGATGAACTTCCATACACTTTTGATCATATTTGGACTAACCTATTAACTCAGTGCACCCGAGTGCCAGTTCCTGTTTTCTGCTGTTTTTCTATTTCAGGTTTCCCCCTTATTAAAAGTACCAGAAAAATTCCGGAAAAAATATAGGAAAAATCAGCGTACCGGAAGCTTCGCGAAGAGCCCGAGAGGGGCCAGAGGGGAGCCGGGGGGCCCCAGGCGGCCAGAGGGCGCGACCACACCCCTGGCCGCGCCAAGGGGGCGCCTAGAGCCCCTGGCCCACCTCTGGCTGCCCTCTTTCGCCTATTTATTCCCCGTGACGAGAAACCCTCCGGGACGGAACCCTTTTTCACGATATCTCCTCTGTTCCGCCGCCGCCGCGCTTCCAAGATCGGGAGCACCAGAAGACCTCTTCCCGACACCCTGCTGGAGGGAGGAATCACCTCCGGGAGCTTCTGCACCGCCATGGATGCTTCCCGGATTAACCGTGAGTAGTCCACCTTGGACCATGGGTCTATGATCAGTAGCTATGTCTTTGAATTTTGACGCATTCCTTGTTATTTTTGTATTTTTAAACTTTTTTTTGCAGTTACAAACTGGGAAAATAGAGTTAAAACAATATCCACCGGAACTGCAGCAACATGATGTTGGTTCATTGGAGACCGTTTGATCATTTCGCATTGGAAGGTGCAGGGCGTGCGATCTGTGGTGCCGCGTTCTAGCTAATCAGAACGCACGGGTGAATTTCACAGGGTATAGGTTAGGAAAACAGTTGTAGTACACGAACCGTGTGCTTTACCATATGACCGAAATTTTGTTATCTAACATGACGTGTTTGATACATGTAAGTCATTAAGTGTATAATAGACAGGCGATATGGGTTTATTTACACTTGAGCTATGATTTTTTTGTCATTTACATCTTCCGTTTGATATATGGCACTAAGTCGGTTCCATGTCCAATCGATATGAATTTATTTGCATTTAATCTACGAGTGCAACGAAATTTGACCAAATATGTGACGAAATATGATGTATGTGCTCTCGGGTTATTGTGCAGCACACAACGTGGAATTGGAGTGAACTTGCCGCACCTCTGTCACGTCGTTCGACCATAAAACATTGAATTCGGTGGTTTTTAAATTACAAAAAATTAATTTTTTAAGAATCGCTCGGAAATACACGAGACTTTGCGTGGCGTCGTGAGAAGGTAAAACTATGCGTGGTGCCGTGAGAAGGTAAAATTGCTGTAGGTAGTGGTGATGCAGGTGCAATCGCTGCTGCTTGAAGGCTAGTGATATGTAAACGTATGTTTATGTATGTTTGGAGCGTTCTGTATCTGAATTGGCAACTATGCATGAAAATTTATGTGATGTTTGAACTCCAATATAGTTGAGTTTGTGTTATATGTGATGTTTCTACTATATTGTAACTTGTACAAAGTACACACATAGCAAGATGAGACTTTTGGTCGGAATCAACACAAAGTTGACTCTGCTCTCCTATTTTTGGGCTGTACCAAGGGTCTCCACAACATAAGCTAGATGACATGTGGGCCGGGGCCAACTCCATGTTAAATGTATCAGCACGTTGAGAAACCCCTACTCCTTTCTTCCTCCCTCGCACTTTTCTCCTGCAATCCTCTGCTCGTTTGTAACCCTCCTCAAATACCAGTTTTCATGGACTGACATCGCTGTAGATTGGTGTCACCTGCAAGCAGAACCGCATTTCGACACCGCCCCTCGAGTTGCCGACTATCGCACCTGTTGTCGCAGACTTTTTTATCGCACCACCCACCCCCGCCAGATTGGGGTTTTCTACTGGACATGAAGGTTAGTGGAATATTGCCCCGCATCTTGTACCTCGAATTAAAATTCTGTTTCTAGCTATTAATCCCTGTAAACGCAATGTACGTGGATCCGTTTTTCTTCAGTCTTACTCGAGGTTTCAATTTCAGTGCCCAAAGTGTAATGACAAGGGAGGATTGTGCATCCTCGACCGCACACAGGAGTTGTTCAACATCACCGTGCGAGATGATTTCTTGAACCCCACAATATGTTCTTGTACAACCCTCTTACCCAAATGTAATCCACACAAGGTTCTCACCGCTAACAAAATTGACGGAATAGAATTTTCAAAATCTTGAGTTCTACTGATGTGATTTTTTTTGTCGAGTACTGCATATCTATACTTAAGACAAATTGTGAGCCATACAACATTCGTTAAATTATTGTTGTGCAATCATTTATGAGTACATAAAAACACACAAATAGTTCCTCATCCCTACTATATATTTCCTGCAGTGCATTCCTTGCTTTGCAACAACACCTCTGATACATAAGTTTTCGTTGTACCTGAATGAAGACTCAAATAAAGTTACAGTACAGATGAACCATGGATACAATTTTTTGTTTGGCTTAATACAGATGCTGAAGGTCGCTTCTATTTTCATAAATACTTGTGGAGAAAGTTTTCTAAACGATATGTGCTAAAAGCTGCCACGAAAGTGTTAGTGGATGTAAGACAACCTGGTGCTATCATACATGTATAGTTACCAAAGCATATCCATCGATGGACTAACAATCAAAGTTAGTATTCTTTCAAGTCTTGCATGTGTCCGTCCTGGCTTACTAATTAATTAATTATTCAAGAAAAAATATATAAATACTGACAAGCATTATTATATCCATGAAGACTTTGTTGAATGCGTACTTCAAGTTATGAAGATTACTCCTCAATCCACATTTCACTGGCAAGATTTGGAGCGTCTCTTAGAATTTGGTGGAAGAATTAAATCACTTATTGAGCGTTTCCATGCAGGAAGCAGGATGACATTAAGTGTGCCAATCGTGCATACCTTGAACAGAACGAATTGTATCGATGAAAAAATCATGGTACATAATCTTATATGTTATATACCCTTTCGTAGTATATACATTCATCCAGTGTTACATTTTTTTTATCGGTCTTGCAACCGGTACTGGCGCCTTAAGTTGTTCCTGAATTGATCCCCTCTACTGGTCCAATCACACTAGCAATTGGTTAGAATAAGAAGGTGACGTCAACGTACATCCTTTTCCATAGAAATGGATCAATTATCATTCATAAGTGGTACCTTGTGATGGAAATTCGTCCACAGTTGAAAATGGGAGACAACATTTTGCTCTATCTGTACGAAGGCACTGAAGGCCTTTTCCTATTCATTCGAGAATTTCTGTAACACAGATCCTAGGCAATATTTTCCTCAAATCCTTGTTGCTGAGTACTGTATTATTTTTACAACTGTATGTTATGTACATGTGAACTCAATTATTGTTAAGTAATCCTTGCTACGTATTATCTTAATTAGATGCCCTTCTCAGAAATAGTAGTTTCTAGTAATGTGCATATAGATATGATAAGGACGAAGTTCATTTCATACAAAAACTGAGATAACTGATTACAAAAATGTGTGCCTACATAGTAGACATTTTCGATAACTAACATGTTTCTGTTTCACTACATCATTACACACAATTTTGTATTTCCGAACGTCTGCAAGAGAAGCTACCCACCTTTTATAAAACAAAGAAAATAAAAATAAGACGCCGTGCATCACCAAATCTTAGATTTTCAGAAACGTTTCTGATATGTTTTACCTCCCACACCATGTTTTAATTCAGAACGTTTGCTTTACTAAGGTAGCGATTCATTTTGTAGAACCGTAGGTGTTCTAAGGAGTTATCACGAACACTTGATTGTAGGAACTGTGTGCCGTTTATAACCAACACTAAGATTTACAGAAATGTGCCTGATAGATTGCACATCCCACACGTTTCAGTAAATACAAATGATTATGAAGATGGGCTAGCGGTTCATTCTTTGCAACCGTGGGTGTTCTGGCTGGTCATGCGACGGTTGTTTGAATGAATCTTCAGCCCTTGTTTCACACACAAAAGTATTTTCAGAAGCGTGCCTGATAGATTAGGTATTCCAAACATTTTAGTTACTATGAACGATTGCGTAGGCAGGCTGGCGGTCGTTTATATGCAACCGTGGGTTTTCACCCTAAACATCCCAGACCGATTTTCAAAACCCCATCAGCCCTACAACACCCACACAATAATTTTTAGAATTGTGGCCTTTCGGGTATGTTTTCCAGACGGTTCAGTTTCGCCCAAACGGTTTTTTATTTATACCGTTTGCGTTGACAGCACCGCAAACAGTTTCGTACAAGGGACTGGGAAAGGAGTATCGTGTTAGCCCCTCTTTGCAGTAGTGCATGAGACTAGGGGATGTGATGTTGCCACCAGAGAGAAACAACGGTGCTTGTAATCGCGATTGCAAGGATTGTTTACCTTACGCATAGATTGTTAATGCAATTGTCTGTTTCTTTGAGTTTACACTTTGGGTGGGACTCGCAACTTAATTCCAGGGAGATGTTCTGGATAGATATCTCAAGGTGGATGATTAGTGAAGACATCACTAGTGAACATCATGGGACCCCGGTCCATATTTTCACCACTGTTTACACCTCCGCTTTATTTATCGCTTTTACTTTACTTTCCAATTATCACCACCACTATCATTATCTCCGGCGTTTGATCCTTCGTAAACGACAAGGCCCGAGGGATTGACAACCCCTCTATAATCGTTGGGATCAAAGTTATTTGTTTTTGTGTGCTGGTCCACGTCAACTCTCGCGTCATCAAGTAATTTCTGGCGCCGTTGACACCTACTTTTCGATCATTGGAGTCCTCATGGATTCAATAAACCTTACAATCCTCGTGTAAGGGAAATTAGCCGCTATCTACATCTTTATCTTCCACTTGGGGTAACCAACGAGGATCACTACTTCAGTGCCATCAATGGTTCGTGCCAACTTGCCTGGGACAACACTGTGAAACGTAGTCATAGAGGGCTGCAATTGCTCGTTTGATAAGCCCATGCGGTGAAATGCATCGTGATAGAGGATGTTATGCTGCTTCCTCCGTCCATGAGGACCTTGTCCAAAGTGTGCCCGTATACTTGAGGCGCAAACACCAGCGCTAAGGCTTCGGGATGTTCGACTCTAGGAGGTTGGTTTGCCCGGCTCCAGGTGATGGTCTGTGCCGACAAATTGAGCCAGCGTTGCCATGCCAGTTCTGTGGCAACCGAGAGGGAGACTTCTCGCTGTAGGATTTTCCTGTCCCTATTGCTATTATTCGTGGTGAAGACATGGTAAAGTCTGTTGTTGTTGAGTTGTTTTGGCTGGTCCTGAAAGCCGGTGAGGCCCGGTTGCATCTGGTGGCCATCACTCGGTGTCTGGCACTGGCCTCCACCAAATGCTCCATGATGGATGGCTCCGTGGTTCCCCTGAGTTTGGAATCCTCCATCTTGGAAGCCGGCGTTTGGGTTTGATGTTGTTGGGATGCAGCTACTAAATCCAGGAGGGCCACCACCTGGTGGGGCCTGGTGGCCGCCACCGTTTTTTCGGAGATGTTCTTGTTTGAAGCCTTCCATGTAGAAAAATTCTTCTCATGAGTGACTAGCCAGTCTGTTTAGCCTGCTATGCTTTGGGCATGGCCCTTTCATAGCTTGCTCGTAGTTTGCGGGTCGATCGAACTGAGTTGGCCTTTTAAAGTAACTTTCTGGTTTCCGCTTCTAGAAACCCGAATTTGTATTTGCTACAAAATCGGAGTTTTATTTCTCTGGTTTGCGTTTGTGGGTGCTTCTGCCTCTATTGGAGCCTTGGCCGGGGTTACCCTTGGCTCTGTTCTTTTTTTGGCGGATTTGTCTTCGTCGGAGTCGCCGTCTTTGGTTTTGTCGGACTCGTCATACTTAGTGATGGCGTCCATGAGTTCCCCCATGCCTCTGACCTTTCGCTTTATTCGGCCGAGTTTATGAACTAAAGTGTCAAAATGACAGTTCTTTTCGAGGAATAGGACGGTTGTTTGTGCTGTGATGCTATCCGATGAGTGTATGATTTCTGTGACTCGTTGTGCCCAATGGTTGGCTGACTCCCCTTCCCTTTGTACACAATGTTCCAAATCTACGAAGGTAGATGGGCGCTTGCATGTTCCTTGGAAGTTTTTGATGAATTTATCATTTAACTTGACCCAGGTGTGGAGCGAATCGTCTGTGAGTTTTTGGATCCAGGTACGAGCCGCTCCGTTGAGCATCATTGTGAGATATCGGGTGCAGAATTCATCTGGTACCTCCAACATATCCATGGCTAATTCGTAACTCTCGATCCAGGCGACCGTGTCTTTGTCAGCTGTGTAGTTTAGCACCTTTCTGGGGAGTCGAACATCGCGTAGAGCGGGCGCAAGGCATCTGGTCCCGATTTTGCGTCCGATGAATTCCAGTCGTGGATTGGTGACCGCGGCTTGGACAGTATTCCTTTCCGCGTCTGGTTGGGGTTCAGCCCCCACCCCTCGGCGAGGGTTATGTCTTGCTGCGGCTGTCTTCCTGGGTTGCGGTGATTGCTGGACTAGGCAGAGGCCGTGGAGTCGGCTCTCTGACCTGCGTTGTGACTCGGCCTAGGGGTCCCGTGGAGGTACGAGTAGACCTGGGAGTATTGGGCTTGTTGGGTCATGACTGTCTTGAGCAGGTCCACCGCTTGTCGGGCTACCTGATCTTCGTGAGAATTTCCCAGGACGGGTAGATTCATCAGGTATCGAGTGGTTGCCATGACATTTGCCATTGGGTTATTGTAGTGGCTTGGCGGTGTTCGAAACTGAAAGGGAGTATGTGGTAGCTGGACGTTGGGCTGAGGGCCGACGATTTTTTCCCGTGGTATAGTATTTGGGAGCGAGGCTCCTTCGGCTCCGCCTGTTTGGTGAGCCGGCTGATCAGGGCTGCTAAAGAGTGCCCGGGGTGTTATGCCAGGCCGTAGTCGACTTGTGTGCATCTCCGGAGGCACCATTGATGGGTTCAGTACTTGCATGCTAATGCGAGTTTCTTCGACCCGTAGCCGGGTTGCTACCTCCTCGATGTGTTGTCGTGCCGCTACCAGAGTTTGGGTCTCCTTGTCGATTTCCTTTTGTAACAGGGTGATCTCCTCCCGGTGCTTTACTATTCCTTCATTCAGGGCGGCCTGGTTTCCGGGTGTGGTATCGGTGGTCAGGAGTGTGTTCATCGCGTTTTTGAGGGTTGTTGTGTATGCTTCCAAACAGTTAAGAGTCCGACCTCCGGCTCCCCCATTAGCTGACGTTCCAATGATATCTTGGTTGGTGTTGGTTCCATCACCCGTTGTCGCTCGGGCCGCCTCTGCTTCGACCCCGGTTCCGTTGTTGGGATGCGCCCCATTGAGAGAGCCGACCATGTATACGGTTAGGTGTCGGGGTGAGATGTGAGGAGTGTAATCTTCACTTTCGCTCGGGTCTTCTCCGAGTCGATCTTCGTCGAGGTGGCAGATTGACCCGGTGTCGTTGTGGTTGCCATCACTCATATGTGATCCGGCGTCGGAAGGTTCTGGGTCATCTTCTCCGTTGAGAGTTTCAATTGAGGCGTCCGGCTCATCCATGGCAGCCTTGACAAACCCGATGAAGGCGCAGGTGGATCGGCTGGCGTGCTTTGTCAGGACGTACATATATGGCTCCAGCTTCGATTCGTTGGTCCGACCGATGAAGAGGTGCATAGATCCGATGGGGACCCGATAACCTGACTCGATGGAGTCGGCTTCGGGGCCCCAGGCTGCGGTGTCGATGTAGAGCTTGCTGCGCCGGCTTTGAATCATCCGACCGATGGCGATCCCATCCATGCCGCGTCGTGCTCCCTTCTGGATCTCTACACCCTTGCGTGTAGGCCCCACGGTGGGCGCCAACTATCGTGCAAAAAATATGCCAGATGTCCTCATAGGGAACTTGATTGCAGGGACTTGGCTACAAGTGCGTACGAGGAGGGAGATTCGATCGGCGGGGAGTCGGAACGATGATCGAGACAAGAGAGACACATGGATTTACCCAGGTTCGGCCCCTCGATGAGGTAAAGACCTACTTCCTGCCTTTCTTGTATTATATGTGTGAGATCTCGATTAAAAGGGCGCTAGAAGTCGCCGGTGTCTCATGAACTAGACTAGATTGATTCGCCTCTAGGACGTTCCAATGCCTCGACTTATATACACGCCGAGCCCTAGGGTTTTACAATGAGATCGACTATCAACCGAGGTGGAGGCCTATTCTATCTCTTCGATGACTTGTCTTGTCCTTCAAGGCAGCTTGTCCTCCTTCCTTCTGGCGTCAGTCTTCATCTTGTAAGTCGGTCGGCTCATAGGCCGCACCTCTTTCTGGGCCTTCTCCTTAATGAGCCGGCCCATAGTACGACTCTCTCTTCATCTTGATCATGGAGGCCTTCTTGCTAATACTTACGGGTCTGTGAATCATCCCCCTGACAGGGTTGGAAAGGTTGCCACTCCCGCTTATAGTTATGCGGCGAGTAGTCGCGACTGTCATGCCTTGGGGCTGGTTGTCATCATGGCATCTTCCCTCTCTGTCTCTTGGGAAGCCTGTTGCAACCAGCTCATCTCCTCTTTCATCGTAGAAATTGCGTCTGGCCTTTTTTCTTCTCTCGTCGAAGTTTCTATCATCTGCGTAATAACCATCATAGTCGCCGTCATCAAGAATTGGTGGGATGTCTGACTCGTTACATATTAAATCTTCCCCGTCGGCCCAACTGTTTGCGTTTTCCAATAGTTGGCTAAGGGTCCTAACTTTGAGCTGTCCTAGTTCCTCACAGAAAGTTATGCGCTGGAGTCCTCGTCGGAAAGCGTTAATGGCACTCTCTTCTGATATTTCTTCGGAGGAATTCTTCAGGATGGTCCATCGCTGTATATAGCTTCGGAGCGAATCGCGAGATCCTTTCTTGCAGGCTCGCAGTTATTCGAGTAAGGCTGGGCATTTATATGTTGATTTGAAGTTGTGGATAAAATATGTTCGGAATTGCCTCATGAGATGACAGAGCCTCGTCGTTGGCTTTTCAGCCAGTGTCGGGATGCTCCGGTGATCATGAGCTGCACATGTTGCATGGTTCTGGTAAGGGGTCCTCTTTTGAATTTTATCGCTGTCAGGTAGTCATCGAGCCATCTTTCTAGTTCTTCGAGTCCGTCGTACTTGGGGTTTCCTGAGGTTAGTTTCAATCCCTGGGGCATCCGAGCCTCCCTTATTTCTCGTGTGAAGCAAAGTGCTTTGCAAGGGTTAGAGTTTTGGTCTGAGCCTAAGTTCTCTCAGTCATTTTCTCGGGCTTCTCATCCGCGTCGTCCTCTGTTCACTTTATTTTGTGTGATGTTGTCTCTAGCATCGCGTCGATTGTCGTTGTGGCGCTTGTTTTTGCGGATTTCATTGTGGTCGCAGTCGTCGTCCCGATCCCTGCGTCCGCGATTGTTCCGGTGGTCGTCGTCGTCATCGTTATTCGTCATCAGATGAGCTTCTATCTCCCCCTGGCGAGTGTCTATGAGTCTTTCGTCTTGCGGGTGCCTTGTTGGGTGCGGACATGGCGAGTGCTTCACTCATATGTTTTGAGTTCTCTCGTCGTGTTGCGGTGTGCCTCTTATTTTTCGCCAGTCTATGCGCAGTGGAGATACGTCCTGACGGCCAGTAGTGCTTCGGCTGGGGTGAACTGTTCATCAGGCTCGTAGTCGTCTTCTTCACGCTGGAACTGTTGGATATGTACTCTAGAGGAAAATTAATAAAGATATTTGTGACATATCCGTTTTGTTCATAATACGTTTTATACCGTGCTAAGAACTATATTACTTGGAAACACTAATACACGTGTAGGATAAAACACATGTCCCTAGTTTAACTCAGGTATACTAGCTCATTGGGCAATTGATTGATCAAGGTTGCCTGATCATGTCGACACTTAAGTCCATTGACAATGAGGTCATATCATTGGGGAATGATGTGATGAACACCCACCCACCTAAAGCATTGTAATGTGATCGAGTCACATAGTTCAGCATTGCGATGACTTTGTAACATATGGCTTAATCCTTAGACCGTAATGATCATACGTAATTGTCATCTATGAGGAGACTTTGATTTGTATCCCACCGCTTGACTGAAATATGATGGATATAACGGTGCACTTTGGGTATTCCGAAATAGATGGTTGATGAGTATGTTAGTAGACCAGAGCGGGATTTGTCAGTCCAAGTGACGGACAGGTACTCTGGGCCCACTCAGTGATATTGCATCAATAGCTTGCAAGAAAGTGACTAGGTCACAGGAGATGTAATAGGCACGGATGAGTAAACTTTTTTGTTGTGAACGAGATGTGAACCCGGTATGTTGGATACCGACGATCAAACCTCGGACAGACAAAGTACCGCATCACAAAGGGATTATGTCGTATCGTTAACGGTTTCCAAAAGCGATTGAAGTTCATTCAATGGATGCACCGGGGCTGTCAAGGATTGTAACCAGGTCCAACTGACTAGTCATTGGTCAAAGAGAATGTCTCGATCATGTCTGTTGTTTCCCAGACCATAGGGTGTTACACTTAAGGTGCAATCGATGCATTGGGATAGATTCGGGATCATCGGTGAAATTGGAGGTATCACCGGAATAGTTCCGAGCGAGAATGGAAGTTGTTCCGGATATTTTGAAAGGTTAAAAATAAAGTTTAATTGTACTTAATAATGTTTTATTATTTAATTATCTGAATTAAATATCAAAATATAATTAAATTAATTAAAAAATGTGGAAAAAGGCTTAATGGGCCATGTGGGCCCATTAGGTGAGGAGGGGGTTTCCCCCTTGGGCTTGGCGCCAAGGGTGGGGCCCATCCCCCCTCCCTGGCCGGCGCACCCCCCTCCCTTGGGAGTTTAGTGCCACCTTGGGGAGGGGAGGAGGATGGCACCCCCCTTGGCCAATATAAGGAGGGCTACACCCCCCTTTTTCCAACACAACAAAATCTCTCTTCCTCTCCTTCTCCTACCTAGAGAGTGGACTCCCCTTGTTTGGAGTCTGCACCTGGTCTGGAGTTCTCCACCATAGCAGGCCATCGCCCTGCCGGAGTCGGGATCCGAACCCGTCTTTCTTCCACTGCTCGCCTGGTTCGGGGCCCGGAGGGAACATCGATTGTACCGTACGTGTATAATCTCTTCGAGGCGCTACACCTGTGGCGCTACTTCATCGCCGAAGGTCAACCGGGAGTCTCCATCGCCAGTGGTCTTCAACACGACAAGGAGGTCGTAGTTCCAAGTCTACGCCAGCCACGTTCGCAAGAATGTTTCCCTCTTTCGGTCTTCAAAGGTATGAACTCCGATTCCCTCTGTTACTTTACATCGCCATAGCATAGATCTTGGGTTCGGGTAACGTAGGTATGAAACAATTGTATTTTCTGCCCCGTATCCCAACAGTGGTATCATGAGCTAGCTATGCGTAGATGTATTGTACAGGTACAACACATCTAGGACGTGGGCATCGAATCTTCATTCGTTACCCTCCCACGTGTACTCATTTAGCATTGCGGAAATGTCCTGATGAAGCGGCCCCGACCGACCTTACGCGTTTACCGAGACTGGTTCCACGCTTGACATATGGCTTGTACCATATAAGTGGATGGAGGGTGTCTGTCTCTCTAACATTAGCGATGCGAAGATGTTTACAACGGAGGGCCCCGACAGGGGTATAATAGAGACGATTGGGGAATCGGTGTTGTGGCATGTTTTTCCGCTGGATAGAAACAGTTCTCTCTCTCGAAACCCTTAGCAGCCACGTAAAACTTGCATATGCTAAAGTAGAAAGGCGTTTAACTTTGCTTTGCATGAAGGGGGATCATAGCTTGTATGATTTATAGTTTTACTTCCTGTTTCTGCTAGTATGCTAGATATATCAACGGTAGCATAAATAGGACCATCTCTCACAATACCAACATTATGTTCTCCCTTGGTGGGCACCGCTTGGAAGGATCTCCCATATGGCCGACACTCCATACATATCGGTTGTCACACATATTAAATGGTGTTCGCATGAGGTTGGGTTCGGCAAGCCTGGCATATGCAGATATGGCCTTGCTGAACAACTAACATCAAGGTTGGATTGGCAGGCTTGACGTATGTAGATGCGGGCCTGGAACACAGTAGATCGAAAGATCGATCACGAGTCACATACCTGATGTGATTGGTATAGTGGCCTACCTGAACCACATACTGATGGACGTGATGATCGGGGGAGGTATGGGGGTTTGGGATTGTGTAATCACTTAGTTAAGTTGAGAGGTGTTTATCTAAGTGGGAGCTTTCTAGAATTTTCAAGATTAAATTGAAAACTCCACATTATGAACAAAAGTCTAAATATGTATCTTTGTGAATCACCATTGTAGATGGCAGCACCACGCCCCTCGTTCAACTTAGGGTCGTTCCTATAGAAAGACAAACTGAAAACTGATGGGTCAAACTTCACCAACTGGTTCCACACTCTGAGGATTCTCCTTGTTCCCCTCAAAATGGCATACATACTAGAGGCCGCGTTAGGTGACGCACCAGCACATCATGCCAGTCAGGATGAGAAGAATATCTATCTCTCCAAGACTGATGTTTACGACCTTGCCCAGAGTGGCATGCTCTACTCCATGGAGGCTAAGCTGTAGAAGCGCTTTGAGAAGATAGGTGCATATGAGATTATCACCGACCTCAAGGCCGTCTTTGCACCTCAAGCCAGGGCTGAACGATACGAGGCTTCTAAAGCCTTCTTCTTAGCCAAGATGGACGAGCACAGCAGCGTGAGTGAGCACGTGGTCAAAATGTCTGGCTACGTTCAACGCTTGAATGCTCTGGAATGTCATATTCCAGATGAACTTGTAGTTGATAGGGTGTTGCAGTCGCTTCCTCCTAGCTACAAAGGCTTTGTGCTGAACTACAACATGAAGGGGATGACTAAGACCCTTCTGAGTTGTTCGCCATGCTGAAAAGTGCTGAGGTTGAGATCAAGAAGGAGCACACTGTATTCATGGTCAACAAGACCACTGAATTCAAGAAGTCAAGCAGACGGGAAAAGGGAAAGAAAGGCAGCCCCAAGAAGGATGGCAAGTCAGTTGTCGTTCATCCTAAGGCACTTAAACCCAAGCCCGGAGTTGAGTGCTTCTACTGCAAGGGTGAAGGTCACTGGAAGCGCAACTGCCCCAAGTACCTAAAGGACAAGAAGGCTGGAAAGGTTGCCAAGAGAGACGAAGGTATATTTGATATACATATTGTTGATCTTTTCTTAACAAGCGCCAGGAACACATCCTAGATACTTGATGCAGGATCTGTCGCTCATATTTATAATTCCGTTCAGGGACTAAGTGATAAGAGACGCTTGCTGAGAGATGAAGTGACGATGCGAGTGGGCAACGACTGTCAAGTTGAAGTATTGGCGGTCGACACGATGCATCTTAGTCTCCCTTCGGGATTAGTTGTTGGTTTTCAATAAATTCTACTATGTACCCGCATTGAGTGTGAACATCGTTAGTGGCTCTTGCTTGAAGCGAGACCACTATTCTTTTAAGTCTGATACAATTGGTTGTTCCATTTATAAGGATGATGTTTTTATGTTCATGCACCGGAGCAACGTGGTTTATTCGTACTTGATCTCGATGGTGACGTGTGTCACATCAACAATATAGAGGCCAAAAGATTAAAGAGTAGTGGCGAAGAGCACATGATGATGTGGCATTGTCGACTTGGTCATATTGGTATAAGGCGCATGGTGAAGCTCCGTAAGGATGGACTTCTTGAGTCATTGGATTTTGGATCCCTTGATACATGTGATGGGAAAAATGACAATGACTCCATTCAATGGAATAATGGAGCGTGCAGATTAGTTATTGGGGATCATACATACTGATGTGTGTGTACCCATGAACGTCTCCACACACAATGGTCTTCGTTACTTCGTGAACTTTACTGATGACTTGAGTAGATATGGGTATATTTACTTGATGAAGCACAAGTCTGGAACCTTTGAAAAGTTCAAGGAATTTCAGAGTAAGGTCGAGAATCAACTCGGGAAGAAAATCAAGCACCTTTGATCCGATCGAGGTGGCGAGTATTTAAGTCACGAGTTTGGCGATCATCTGAAGTCTTGTGGCATTGTACCACAGCTGACGCCGGTAGGCACACCTCAAAGAAACGATGTAGCCGAACGACGTAATCGAACCCTATTGTATAGTGTGTGATCGATGATGTCTCATACCGACTTACCTATGTCATTCTGGGGGTATGCGTTAGGAACTGTCGCTTACGTTCTTAATAGGGCACCATCCAAATTTGTGAAGACAACACCATTTGAGGAATGGCATGGCACGAAAACGAAGTTGTCTCACCTGAAGATTTGGGGTTGTGAGGCTTATGTTAGGAAACTACAGCCTGACAAACTCGAATCAAAGGCGGATAAGTGCATCTTTGTGGGCTATCCAAAGGAAACTTGTGGATACACCTTCTACAATCAGTCTGAGGGAAAAACATTTGTCGCCAAGACTGGGCGTTTTCTTGAGAAAGAGTTTCTCTCGAAAGATTTGAGTGGGAGGAAAATAGACCTCGATGAAGTGACTGACCAATCACTCCAAATGGAAGAACCGGCAACAGAAATTGTTCTGGAACCATCTTCCATAGTGGGAGCTGAAGAGAATGGCCAGGACGACATTCATAACCATCATGACATACATGATGATCATGATGATAATGAAGAGGAACCTATTTTTCCACATAGGTCATCAAGAATTCGTTAAGCTCCTGAGTTTTACGGACAACTTGTGAATGCAGTCTCGGCTATTGAGCCAGACGAACCTACGAGTTACAAAGAAGCAATGGAGGGACCCGAGTTCGAGAAATGGCTAGAAGCCATGAAATCCGAAATAGACTCCATGTACACTAACAAAGTTTGGACTTTGGTGGATATTCCCGAGGACCGCAAGGCCGTCGAGAATAAATGGATATTCAAGAAAAAGACTGACGCAGACGGAAACATTTCTGTCTACAAGGCTGGACTTGTCGCGAAAGGGTTCCAACAAATTCAATGAGTTGACTACGAGGAGACATTCTCTCCCGTAGCGATGATCAAGTCTATTCGGATCCTACTAGCAGTAGCTGCATATCATGATTACGAGATATGGCAGATGGACGTGAAAACTGCGTTCCTTAATGGCAACAATGAGGAAGAGTTGTATATGATGCAACCAGAAGGTTTCATTGATCCAAGGAATGCTGGGAAGGTATGCAAGCTTCAATGGTCCATCTATGGGTTGAAGCAAGCGTCTCGGAGCTGGAACCTTCGATTTGATGAGGTCATCAAAGCGTTTGGATTTTTCCAAAACGTCGAAGAGTTCTGCGTCTATAAGAAGCAGAGTGGAAGATCTATAACATTGCTTGTGTTACATGTAGATGACATATTTCTGATAGGGAACGATATAAAATTCTTAGAAGGAGTGAAGGAATATCTAAATGGACAATTTTCCATGAAGGACCTAGGTGAAGCTGCGTACATATTAGGGATTAAGATATATAAAGATAGACCTGATCGCCTATTGGATTTGAGTCAAAGAACTTATATCGATAAGATATTGAAAAGGTTCAGTATGGATTACGCCAAGAGAGGACTCTTGCCAGTTATAAAAGGTATCAAATTAAGTGTGACTCAATGTCCAGCAACAACAAAAGAAAAGGAGGAGATGTCCTCAAAGCCCTATGCCTCGGCCATAGGTTCTATCATGTATGCTATGCTGTGTACCCGACCGGATTTAGCGCTGGCAATTAGTATGAATAATCGCTACCAGATTAATCCAGGAATGATCCATTGGACCGCAGTAAAGAAAATCCTGAAATACTTACGAAGGACGAAGGATCTCTTTCTCGTTTATGGAGGAGTTGATGAGGATCTCACCGTAAAAGGTCACGTTGACGCTAGCCTCAGCTCTGACCTAGATGACTCGAAATCCCAGACGGGATATGTGTTCATGTTGAACGGTGGCGCAATTAGTTGGAGGAGCGGAAAACATTCAGTCATCGCCAAATTTTCAATGGAGTCGGAGTATATTGCCGCTTGCGAAGCGTCAAACGAAGCGCTTTCGCTGAAGAAGTCCGTGATCGAGCTTGGTGTCTTTCCCAGCTGCACTGACCCCGTTGGAATCTTATGCGACAACACATGCACCATTGCTAACGTGAGAGAACCAAGAACTCACTCTACAGCCAAGCACATTCTCCGAAAGTTCCATGTGACGCGAGACTACGTCAGGGATGGTCATACTAGGATTCATAAAATACATACGGATCTGAACACAACAGACCCGATGACTAAACCTCTTTCACAAGGCAAGTTTGAAGAACACCGAGAGACTATTGGTATTAGATACATACCTGATGTAAACTAGTGTAATTTGTACTCTAGTGCAAGTGGGTGACTATAACATCCCGTTATTTTCACCCAAATTAAAAAAATTGTTTGTTGCTAGAATTGTTTGCAGTATTTGCTTCGCTGATTTTTTAATCGGTGCATATTTCCCCCTCCCTATTTCTCGTATCGAGTGCGGGACCAAACATTTTTTCCCAAATGACACACGACCATTGCGACACTGGGGTTTCACCCGAGCACTTTCGCAACCGGCACAAGACCAACCATCGCCATCGGAACGAAAACCCCATTTAATAATTAAATGGATTATTTTATTGGGCACCAGAAAATGTTCTCGGAACATTATCGAAGTGAGGTACGACTGATGTGCTCGCTGTGCTGAGCGCGTGGTTCGAGATTTCGTCCGAATCGGAGGTCGTATGCACTCCCGGCGGGCAGAAACGTGGATCATCGGACATGCGAGAGAGAAACCCGAGGGGCTTTTGTGTAAACCTGCCATCCAGGCCACCCTATATAAAGACCACCCCTCTCCCTAGCCCTTCTAGGGTTTCCCACTTGCAAAAATATGCAGCCACCCCCTTCAAATTGCCCACTTCTGCCCAATAGACCCCAAATTCGTGAAACCCTAGCTTCCCTCTGATCCAGACCGTCATATCTGGGATCTGACTGCCCAGATCTGGCCTCCTCACCCTCCCAGCCAACCAGGGCCCTGCCGGTCCGAGCACCGCTGCCGCGGGCCCGCCCGAACCCGTCACGCCACACCGTCTCCTGTGGATCCGCCGGCCGCCGGCATCCTGGCCGCCGCACCGGCGAGCAGGCCGCCGCCGTTCCCTCTCCTTCCCCCGCGCCCATCCTCCTTCCCTTCCCTGTCTCGGCCTCATCTCTCCCTCCCTCTCCAGATCGCGCCGCCGGCCGCCGCGCCATGGAACCCGCCACGGAGCTTGTTGCCAAGCCTCCCCTGGAGCTCCCTCACTGCGCCCTCACGTTGGCGAGCTCCATCTCCCCCGCACCCGTTCCCGGGCCGCCACGGACCACACCTCACCGGAGGAGCCCCACCGCGACGGGGATGGAGCCGCTCGTCGCCGGCGCCGCCAACCTCCCCTGGATCGGGATTGGGACGGGCCCGAGCCGTCCAGGCCAGCGCCGCCAGGTGGGCCGGCCATCACAAGCGGCCCAGCCTAGCGAAGCCTCGGCCCGCGCTGCATCTCTCTCCCATGAGCGCGCGTGCGCTATCCTACGCCCACTGCCGCCGACTTGGGCCAGGCCCAACTAGGTGAGGAGCCCGAGCGCCCTGTTATTTATTTTTTTCTCTGCGAATCTTTTCTAAATTTTGGCTAAGTCCTTATGTTTCTGCTGCTGATTCAATTTCGCGTGTAGTGTTGCGATTAAACGGTAGCTCGAATTACGTTGGCCCCAAAAGAAAAATTGTTGCCTATGATGTGCTCTAACTTTAATCTTTAGTGAGTTGTTTGATTTGAGATTGTTTAGATGTAGATATTGTGTGCTGAACAGGGCTTCCTGTTGTTAACTACTGTTAGCTGCTGAAAGCTGTTATTTTGAGCCAACTTCGGGTGACGGTTGCGTCGCAACCGTCCATCGGAATAGAGTGATTCTTGTTGCATACTGTTAAGCAGAATGTCTACTTTAGTTATATTCTTTCACTTGTCATTTTGGCCTGCTGCATGTTGATTGTATCTTCACCAAAAGTAGCTACCCTGCAGTTAGTGTTCTGCTGTTAACGTACGATGCAAACTTTGCTTCCCTATATCTTTTTAACCGTGCATCCTTTTGAGCATTGCAATATGTCATTTTGATCTATTGCATGTCTAATTTCATTATATGTATTACATTGTCATGTTTGCATTCCTGGTCATAGTTATATTTTAGCTCCAAAGTTGCTATCCCGCTGTTTTTGACAGCCACCTCTGTTTTTCACAAAGTCTATAACTTTCCGAAGGCATGTTGCACGCGTAATATCTTTTGATCTGTGATGCCTATGACCTTGATTCTTGTTTGTACCTGATCACCATCATGTCTACTTCATTCCCACACATTTCTATGTCATGTTGCTGCACTTTTTCATATAGTTTTACCCCTGTTTATACAGCATGAATTTAACAGTTTCTGCCCTGTTTTCCTGATTTTCACTAAGTCCTTGACCAGTAATGTTTTATAGCTTCTTGTTTTGCTTATAACTAGTGAACCATGATGCCTATTTGCATGATTCTTTTCGCCATGACTTGCCTGCCATGTCTACTACATTGCATATCATTTTGGTGCATGTTTGCATTCAGTAGCTAATTGTTCCATTGCTCTAAAGTGTGCTCCCTGATGTTAACAACATGTGTGCTTAACTTGTAATGCTTGTATCTTTTTAACCGTAACTCCGTTAGGAGTGTTCCTTACATGTAACCTGATTAGAATTTCAAGTCCATTATGTTGATGCTATTGTTTGCTGTTGTTAACCAACCTAAACTATGGTTTAGGGCAGAACAGTACAAAATGTTTAATCATCGTGGGGCACTTAGTGGAATGCCATGTTTAGGTTGTACCTCATTTAAATTGACTAGCATAGTTAGTTTACTTTATGCTTCACCTCTTGCCATGTTTGTGTGATATGCCATGCTTGAGTGAGATGCCATGTTAATAATCTTTGCTCACCTTGTGTAGCTAAACAACTTGAACCATTATAAACGTGCGGTATCGTTGTGTGTGACGAGTACTCCACTTAACCTAATAGTAACCGCTCTCGACGGTAGGTGAGATGCCGTAATGTGTTGTCTCGTGTTGTCTTCTTGTTGATGCTTTCTTGTGATTGCTTCGTAGTAATAGATGCTTGCTCGTCTATTGCCTTTTCCGGTTTTCCTTCTTGTGTGCTTCTGCGGGTACCTCTCGGAGACGATGCGAGCTTACGGTCGGCTACACCTTCGACTTCGTCTTCTCATCAGGTAAGGGGGAGCATATATCATGCTTATAACTTTCAGCTCACTCGCGCCTAGGTGTAGGATAGAACGTTTCTTGATCCTACCACTTCATATTCATGCCTCTCAAATAAACCTAAACAACCATGTCCTCCACATCCCAGCAAACCGTGTTCGGCTATGTTACTATTGCTCGTTGCTCAGCCACTGCTTAGTATGCATGCTAGGATGTTATCAACTGTTATCCTGTTACTCCTTGGGTTGGGCTATCACATTATTATATTGTTGTTGATGATATGATTATTATAATGTTGACTATATTCGACGAAGGATGGAAGGTCTAGGCTATCCCGCCCCGACGCTTTGTTCCATTCGAGTCACCTAGGATCCGATTTTCGGGTATTGATTTTAAGACTGAGCGTGCCTAATCACGTGTGGGATACTATGGGGTCCCCTTTTCTTACCTACCTAGCTCCAAACATTTCTATAGGTGGCCCAAGATGATGTACCATTTGAAACCGTGTGCGTAGCTAGTCTGCAGCCAGTGGATTTAAAACAACCCGGGCCAGCGGAGACATGGTTTCTCTGTTGGTCCAAACTGGTGAGCTAGGGAAGTCCGCTGTTGTTCAGGTGAGGCTAACCCCGACCTTGGACATACGGAAGAGTCCGATCCGAGAGCGTGGCCGGCTTTTGGATTGGGTGTCGACTCCCCGGGGGCCACCCGGATTTGTGCGTTGTTCGTTAGAGGGACCTGTCATTTCGGATCTCTCGGGACTAAATCATAAAATGGTTGCCTGTGATGGGTAGCAACTGAGAGAGATGGGCGTGCGTGCGGAGCCTTGTAATGGGCAGTTGGTACACCCCTACAGGGTTAAATCATTTCGAGAAGCCGTGTCTACGGTCATGGACGACTTGAGACCTACTCCTTGTTCATAGAAAACAAAAACCTGAGATAATCTTAATAACTTGATCAACGCGTGTGTGCCTTGACTTCTTCTTCGTCGGGATGCGAAGAGGAGGACAAGGATATGATAGGTGTTATGCTTGCGTAAGTAGTTGATAGCAAGACTTGTTGGAGGCGATTCCTCATCGAATGCTTGGTTCTCATCTTACTCTAAAATAGACCGTTAGCCACTCATATATTGCTAGTGTGTCTGCAACCTCACCACTACCCCATCTTACCCGTGAGAAGTTAGTTACAAGACTTTTGATATAGCTCACCTCCTTCTTTTCTCTTTTACGCACGTTATGCAACGATCTTGGACTTCAGAGGAGTTCGACGACCCTTCTTCTAGACGCCTTCACGAAGACTCAACGATGACTAGTTTGGTGGATCCCTGCGGAGAGCCTGGACTCGTGTGGTTACGGAAATGGTGTGTTTTACCTGTGCACAAGGCATTTGATTGTAGTTTGTACTCAGACATGTATCTTCCGCTGATGTATTGTATTAAGGCAATTGTATGCCGATTGTATGAGATGTTGTATCCTTGTAGCTGTAATGTTGTGATACCATGTTGGAAATCCGGGGCATAATACTTCGTCATATGTCGCGGTGGGACCGATATGATTCGTCCCCGGATCTGGATGGAAACATCTAGATCTGGAACAGTAACGCATATCGGGCCTTACAGAGACTGTTGGTTATGTGCTCTAGAGGGAAATTAATAAAGATATTTGTCACATACCCCTTTTGTTCATAATACGTTTTATAGTGTGCTAAGAACTGTATTACTTGGAAACACTAATACACGTGTAGTATAAAACACATGTCCCTAGTTTAACTCAGGTATACTAGCTCATTGGCCAATTGATTGATCAAGGTTTTCTGATCATGACGACACTTAAGTCCATTGACAATGAGGTCATATCATTGGGGAATGATGTGATGGACACACACCCACCTAAAGCATTGTAATTTGATCGAGTCACATAGTTCAGCATTGCGATGACTTTGTAACATATGGCTTAATCCTTACACCGTAATGATCATATGTAATTGTCATCTATGAGGAGACTTTGATTTGTATCCCACTGCCTAACTGAAATATGTTGGCTATAACAGTGCACTTTGGGTATTCCGAAATAAATGGTTAATGAGTATGTTAATAGATCGGATCGGGATTTGTCAGTCCAAGTGACGAACATGTACTCTGGGCCCACCCGGTGATATTGCATCAATAGCTTGCAAGCAAGTGACTAGGTCACAGGAGATGTAATAGGCATGGACGAGTTAACTTGTTTGTTGTGAACAAGATGTGAACCCGGTATGTTGGATACCGACGATCAAACCTCGGACAAACAAAGTACCGCATCACAAAGGGATTATGTTGTATCGTTAACGGTTTCCAAAAGCGATTGAATTTCATTCGATGGAAGCTCAGGGGCTGTCCAGGATTGTAACCAGGTCCAACTGACTAGTCATTGGTCAAATAGAATGTCTCGATCATGTCTGTTGTTTCCCGGACGGTAAGGTGTTATACTTAAGGTGCAATCTATGCATTGGGATAGATTCGGGATCATCGGTGAAATAGGAGGTATCACCGGAATAGTTCCGGCGGAGAACGGAAGTTGTTCCGGATATTTTCAAAGGTTCAAAATAAAGTTTAATTGTATTTAATAATGTTTTATTATTTAATTATCTGAATTAAATATTAAAATATAATTATATTAATTAAAAAGGTGGAAAAGGCTTAATGGCCCATGTGGGCCCATTGGGGGAGGAGGGGGTTTCCCCCCTTGGGCTTGGCGCCAAGGGTGGGGCCCATCCCCCCTCCCTGGCCGGCGCACCCCCCTCCCTTGGGAGTTTAGTCCCACCTCGGGGAAGGGAGGAGGATGGAACCCCTCTTGGCCTATATAAGGAGGGGTACACCCCCCTTTTTCCAACACAACAAAATCTCTCTCCCTCTCCTTCTCCTACCTAGAGAGTGGACTCCCCTTGTTTGGAGTCCGCACCTAGTCTGGAGTTCTCCACCATAGCAGGTCGTCGCTCTGCCGGAGTTGGGATCCGAATCCTTCTTTCTTCCGCCGCTCGCCTGGTTCGGGGCCCGGAGGGAACATCGATTGTACCGTACGTGTATAATATCTTTGAGGCGCTACACCTGTAGCGCTACTTCATCGTCGGTTCTCTTCAACACAACAGGGAGTTCGTCGTTCCGAGTCTACGCCAGCCACATTCGCAAGAACGTTTCCTTCTTTCGGTCTTCAAAGGTATGAACTCCGGTTCCCTCCGTTACTTTACATCGCCATATCATAGATCTTGGGTTCAGGTAACGTAGGTATGAAAAATTTGTGTTTTCTGCCCCGTATCCCAACAGGAACGTGTCGTCCAGATTGCAAGTAATTGCATCCTTATCCATTTGCTTGGTGCCATTGAGTCTAGATTTGCGTTGATAAGGTAATTTGAAACCAGAGGATTCTTCTGAGAGTGACTGGCGCCTAGCACTTGATTCATCTGCGATTCGTCGGTGTTCCTCGAGCTCACGTCGTAGTCGCCTGTTTTCTTTGGTGATGTCTCTTGACATCCTATTGTATGGTTCATCACGTGGTGCATCTTGAGGTAATGTCTTGGCATTGATGACCGCAGTTCGCACTCTGACCATGAATTCTTTGGATAGGGTGCTTGTTTCTTTGGAAGTTTTCTTTTTAGTCGGTGCCGCTAGTGGCCCTGGTGCGCCTGGGCCGGTGGGTGGTCTGCTGCACCCTGGTCGACCGCTCGTGGGATTGTTGCCGCCTGGGTTGCTGTTTATTGCTGGAGCACTCGCGGGGGTTGTTGCCTTCTGTTCCTTGTTGGGGTGTGCTCGTAGGTGCTCCAAGGTTAGTTGCTCTTGGTGGTGCACTCACAGGATTGTTTTCTCCGATCCTTATGCTGCGTTGAGGTGCGGTTCCGGGGTGCCAAGGGTGACTGTTGGTGGAATATCATTGGTGGGTTTGCTGTTTCTGCCGACTGCGCTGGTTCCACCGTAATTGTTTGGGTCGATAGTTTTGCCTTTGTCAGTCGGGGTTGGTTCACCGGGGTTCGTCATGTACACCTAGAACGGTGCACTGGTTGGCAGTGGGGTGTTGCTACTGCCATAACTTTCCCAGTCGATTCCTTCTTCTTGGTCGTCGTCGCGAGTGATGTTGAAGATCAAACTGCGATGGGTGGCGTGAATGGCATTTGGACTCGGCACGCGGGTGGGTGTCTCTATTGGGAGTGGTTTAGCTTCGGACTTGATTGGTGTTGATGTCGTGGTTGATGCTGTCGGCGATCGTGCTCGATCCGTAAGATGGAGAGTGCCCCATCGGTTGACATGGATCCCTTAGACGCCGAAGGTTAGTTCCGCGCCTGTATGCAGATCTTAGAAGATCGACTGCAGGATCGGAAGGTGCGCGACGAAGCCAAGGGACCCGAACAAATTGGATTCTTCCCGATCCATTGATGCGTCGAGTGCTAATGGAGTCGTCGATTTGTTGATGTTCGGTGATGGAACCGCCGAGACCATAGATCCAACCAGCGTCTTCCCAAGGTCGGCACCAATTGACGAGGGTGGACCTCGGAAAATCCCATGGTTAGGTACCCGAGTTTAGATCGAGATGAAGGAGAGTGCGTGGTTTGTGATCTCGTGGGCTAACAAGAGACAGGGATTTACCCAGGTTCAGGGCCCTCTATCGGTGAAACCCTGATGGCCCACAAGTGTAGGGGATCGCGATAGTCTTTGCGGGTAAGATAACCCAATTTATTGATTCGACACAAGGGGATCCAAATAATATTTATAAGATTTGAAAATTGTGTTGTCAATTCAATCGCACATGAAATATACTTGCTTGGCAACGAGATATAAGTGGTAACGGTGGTATGGGAGTGATAATAGTAACGAATATAGTGGTGGCAAAGCAACGAAAGTAAAAAAGGGTAAATTAAAGTAAGTTGTAACAAGCAGAATTAAAAGACTATAGGCTAGGGGGACGGATGGTTGGGAGATGAATGGATGAAAGACATCATGTATTTTACTTGGGGCAAGGCACACAGAAAAGTAATGATCATCTAGGTATATATCAAACATTAGGCATGTATCCCGAAGGTAGTTGTACGTGCTTGCAATAAGAACTTGCACAACATCTTTTGTCCTACCATCCCTCTACAAAGGGGACCAAAAGGAACTTATGGAGATTAAGGTGCTCCTTTCAAAGAGCACCGGACAATGCATTAACAATCAATGGTTACATGTAATCCTCAAATTATAGTACATCCCCTTTGGTGTCCCAAACTGTCACCATTGGGATCGCCGGTTCCGGACTATAATAGGTGCATACAACTCATAGATAGGATCAAGAACACAAATATATTCATGCAATCACATAGGTTTCAGATCTGAAATCATGGCACTCGGGCCCAAAGTGACAAGCAATTAGAACAACAAGTTGTAGAAAATATGATAAACACCATAGTAGATGATAGGCAACATGCCCCCAACAATCTGAGAAACAATTACATGATCTAACTCATCTAATCCCTACCATCCCCTTTGCCTACAACAGGGAATTACTCACACATGAAAGGAGAAGTCATGGAAGGGTGATGGAGTGGTGATGGTGATGACGATGGCGATGATTCCCCCTCATCGGAGGCCAAAACAGCCTCCACATTAGCTCCGCGATGAGAATTGGAAAAGCGACTTCTGTTCTGGGATTTCCTCGCCGAGGGTAAAAATAGGACTCTAGGTAGGTCACCAGAGGGGGTGGGACCCACCCAGGGGCCTGGACGCGCCACCTGGCCGCCTGGGCCAGAGGCAGCCCCCTTCGGCCCCTCTTCTGACAGGTGGTTCCTCCTGGTGCGTGGATTTTCTGTATTTTATGGGAATTTACCGGGACACGTAAAAATCCATTTTCCTGCACACAAGAAAACGATACAGGCAACTCTGCTGAAAATAGTGTTAGTCCGGGTTAGTTTCGTTCAAATCATGCAAGAATGAGGCCAAAAAATAGCAAAAGTGTTTGGAGAAGTTGATACGTTTGAGACGTATCAACTCCCGCAAGCTTAGCATATTGCTTCTCCTCAAGCAATTCAGTTCAACGAACTGGATGCGACAAACAAAGCTTTGACAATCTTCTTTTGCGTCATTAGATGTATATAAGCATGTACTACGAACAAGACTGGCTAGTGTTGGCACACTGCTATAAATACAATGCACGAAGCAATCCTTCTTTCATGTAAAAAGGTTCAAACAACCATGAATGAATAATATGCTACTGAAAATCAAAACAGGATCACAGTGCACATGACTTGAACATACTAGAGTGGTATCACGTTAGCCTCCCTGAGTGAAGCAAATTATAAATGCAGAAGCTCCTTCAGAGTTTTAGAGGAGACTAGAACTAAATATTTCAGAATAAGTGATATCACAAGCATGCAACATACAATGTGGTACTTTGGGATAATGCACATTACACTCAGAATGACAATTATGCTCTCAACAGTTGGTGCTTTGAAGAAAGAAGGGGAGACTCTCGAACCGTGGCTTTTGACGGCAAGGTTGAAAACCCGTGGCTGGAAGCAAAGACTAAACAAGTACCAGAGCTCATGTTTTTGAAAACAGAGATAAAATGTTTTTGAGAGTGTAACTTTCCAGTCAATGAAAAGGTTCTCAATATCTTCCATAACAACCATATTAATGGCGGTTCCCATGCTTTTGTATTATGCCTACACTTGTGTTCCCTTTCCATCTATCATAAATGGTCCATGGCCCGCAATTGCGTGGTGACTTTTATCTTACCTCAAGTATGGAAGATAAGATTGTGAGTCTCCTTCCACCTATCATTAGCAGTTAGTGGCCAACATTTAGTTCCATTTCATTCCATCATCAAGTATGGAGGGCAAGTGCAAGCTTTTATAAAAAATGTAAAATAAGTGAGAACTAGGCATTCTCCAGACTGGCCTCTGCCTCATAAATTTGACTAGAATAAACTTTATCAAGGAGTAAAACATTTTTATCATGGAAGATAATGATTCCCTCTAACGCCCCATGAGATTGTACGGATACAATAAGAGAAGTGCATTTGAATAATTTTGAGACAGTACAAGAAAGTCTTCGTTAGGATGGTCATTAAATACCATATATAAGAAGGTATGGTGGACTCAATGGCACAACTGGTTTCAAGGATTTTTTTATGCACAAGAAAAAATCTGCTTAGTATGGGCGAAGGCTAGCACAAGACGGGGAAGCGACCAACTAGAGAGCAATAACGGTCATAATCATGCAGAGCGACAAAGCAACATTGAATCGGGCATGAAAGTGATATAACTATTCTGAAACAACAAGATCATCAAGGCTTGATAGACTTTCAGTCATAAACATGTGTAAGCATGTGCCAAGCCAATCCAAGAATTCTCTGAAGGGAAATACCACTTCAATATGCCAAGTTATGAACAATGTAATGGATGCAAATCATTTCAATAACACATTATGCACTCCAGCTATTTGAAACTAGTCACAAGAAAACATGAACTACTGGGAAAGCATTGTAAACATAGAACTATGTCTCTACAAGCTGGTCTCTAGATCATAAGTATAGGCATATGTACAAAAGTAGAAACAAAAAGACTTCATACCGGCTTTCCTTGTTGCATCCCCTCCGTCGATCTTCGTCATTATTGCCTCGTCGCTTGCACAATCGAACGTGGAAAAGATATAATCAAGTGCAAATGCAACCATGGACGTGATCTGAACTCTGCAAACAAAGAAAACTAAAGAGAGAAATGAAATCGTTTTGTATTTTTTGAAATGTTAATCGAAAGCAAAAGAAAGGAGAAATATTTTTGTTGTTTTTGCAAAATAAGAAAGATCAAAGAAGAACGGGCAAAAACTTCAAAAAGATAAAAGCGAATATAATGGATGATACAATGAAAGGGGAGAAGGAACGTACTCCCCCAAGCTTAGACTTTTGGACTAAGTCGGGCTCGGCTACTGCGGGCCCCAAGAGCTTCCTCCGGCTCCGGGGTAGTACTGGTACGTCCATCCGTCGTACGAGGTCTCGGGTGCGTAGACGGACGTCCTGCTGTCCTCCCAATAAGAAGTCTCCCCACCACAAGAAGAAGGTCCTTCGACCCAGTAGGCAACAGGTTCCTCCGGGGGGTGTGTAATCTCCGGCTCCTCCTCCTCGAGAGCAACCCCCTCCATGGGGTTGGAATTTCTGCTGGACAACGACCTCATCCAGCTCGACTGCGGTGAAAGACATCCGTTCATGCTAGTATAATTAAACAAAAGTGGTGCAGATAGACGGATCTCGCGAGTGGTAGTCTCGCCAAATATCATAATATAAACAAGGTTACAAAAATCGGAAGTCCTAGTAACAAACTCATGCCTCTTCATAGCAGCAAGATCAAAGCGTAAGAATGGAAAAGGCGAATCATCAGCACGTGTAGTGAGATCGAGCCGCTCAAGAATAAGCGTGGCATAAACGCCACAAAAGTGAGGTCCTTTGCCGCTGTTACCGACAAGGCGACAAGCAATCAAAGCACCAATATTATACTGGATGTCTCCTGAGACGGCGGCTGCCAAGATAGCAATATCTGGGCCCAAAATGTTGCTCGTGTTGTCACGAGCCAACACCCGTCGAGAAATATAGTACACGAAATACCTGATGTGAGGAACCAAAATGTTGGAAATCTTCCCCCGGTGAACGTCCTTCGGATCCTTGGTGCAAAGGGAAGTGAAGAGGGCCTTCAACTCGGTGGGCTGAGTAGGTATCTTGGTCTTCCCAGCATTCCGCAAACCTAAAATATAACAAAACTCTACCAACCACATGATAATAACTTTCTCATATATTCTAAATTCAACGATGGCAGTTTTCTCATTATATTTAAACCAGTTGACAACATAATATGTGAGTTTTGGATATTGTGGCACCTGATGTGTCACAAGGTGTATCAAACCTGCAGCTGCACAAAGGTTATCAAATTCATCCTTAATGCTTGCCCCCGTAGTCTGAACACGTGTATGTCATGGCACGTGCCATGTCCGTCTCGTAGAGCAACTCCGGTGGCACAATATCATCATTGTAACTCATCCTTGCAGAAGAGGATGAAGTTGCAGCTCTAGTTACTCTATCCGTAGGCTCGGGCCTCTTCTTCCCAATCCATCCCTTAGCCTTTCCAAATAAACTCATTTCTGAATTTTTTGACAAGCTACAAAAACGAATATTTAAGCAAAATGAGTTGCGGAAAACTACTCTACTCACATCCCCAAGGCATAAAATTGCATCAAAACTTCAAAAATAAATTTCTAAACATGCATGCAAGCTCATATGAACAGCACCAAAAACTTCTAAATGCTCATAAATGTGACTACCATTCAGAATTATAATTGGAGAGGTCGAGGAGTCACATACCAGGGAGCAAATGCTCAAAATCTCAACTCAAATGATGGGCTGAATAGAGAGATCAAAATTCGGCTCCAAGAACAGCAAGAATTCGGGTTCCAACAACAAAACTCGAGTTTTTGGGGTGAGAGAGAGAGAGAGTGGAAGAAGACACGCCTGAAAAGGGGGCCTGGTGGGCCCAGACGCCCTGGTGGCGCGACCAGGGGCCAGGCCGCGCCACCTGGCCGTCTGGACTAGGGTGCCCCCTTGGTCAGCCCCAGGTGCCCCTGTGCTTCTTATTTTGTGATAAAAATTAATAGAATTTTTCTGGAATTTTTCTGACAACTTCATTTTTGAAAAATTTCCTAGGTAGCGAAAGCTGCAAAAACTTTCGGAGGGCTCGAAACAGTGGTTAAGCATATGAAGTTTCAAAAGAATAAACTTTGGTACGACAAGATGGATGAAATCTAAAAGAGATGCAAATATAATAAGCTACCCTTTTTCCTCATATAAAACTTGTTTATTAGCAAGGTTGATCAAGTCTTACTACTAAACAAGTGATATATCGTGAAAAAAATTTCACTTCTTATAAGGCATTCATGGTACCTTTATTTGGAGGGAAACTGTCCCTACCATGATTGTTTTGTATTTTTGGTGCACATGTACATGACAATCCCAATCACCAATGTTCACGTCTCAATATTCTCAATGGAGTTAAGGCCATGCCTTTTATTGTTCTTCTTCGGAAAATAAACCGTGTGTTCGTTATAATTAACATTGAAAGTAACCTTTCCTTTGTTTCAATCAATAATAGCACCTGCGGTGTTACGAAAAGGTCTACCAAGAATAATAGACATGCTCCCATCCTCGGGCATGTCAAGCACAATGAAATCAGTAAAAATCAAACAATTAGCAACTTCAACAGGTACATCCTCACAAATACCGATGGGAATGGCTGTTGACTTGTCATCCATTTGAAGAGAGATACCTGTGGGGATTAGTTTATCCAAGCAAAGTCTTTTGTAAAGAGAAAAAGGCATAACACTCGCTCCTGCACCAAGATCACATAAAGCAGTTCTAACATAATTATTCTTTATGGAGCAAGGAATGGTGGGTATACCTGGATCACCGAGCTTCTTAGGAATCTTGCCACTGAAAGAGTAGTTAGCAAGAATAGTAGATATTGCTTCATTAGTAACTTTTCTTTGATTAGTCACAATATCTTTCATATACCTCGAATACAGAGGCAACTTAATAGCAACAGTCAAAGGAATTTGAAGAAAAAGAGGTTTCATCCATTCACAAAATTTATTGTGGTCCTCTTCTTCTTTAGTTTTGAGAGCCTTACCTGGAAAGGGCATTGGTTTTTGTACCCATGGTTCTCGTTCCTTCCCGTGCTTCCTTGCAATGAAGTCTTCTCTAGTATATCTCTTGCGTTTATCTGGTGCTTCTTCTTCTCGCACTTCAGGAGGATCATGCTTCTCTTTATCTTCATCAGGTTGAGCAGCGTCTTCAGTTTCAACACCGGAAGTAGATATACTATTAGGATCAACAGTGGGCTCTTCATCAATTATGGGATCATTTGAATTGTCAGCTTCTTTGTCTTTCTTCTTCTTCTTCTTCTTCTTCTTAGGGGAGCTGACAATGTCTTCATCCTGCATTTGAGAATCTTGCTCGATCCTCTTAGAATGTCCTTCTGGATAAAGAGGATCTTGAGTGTGGGTGCCACCTCGGGTTTTAATCCCGTAGGCCTGCATATCTTGTTTGGCATTGTTAGCAAGCAAATCTTTTTGCACATTAGAAATTTGTTCAAGATGAGTTTGAACCATATGAAAATGCTTAACAAGGCCTTTAACATCATTAACAGTTCTACCTAAAACATCAAGCAAACTTTTGATAGCAAGGGTATTATCATGCAAATGACTTTGAATCCTCTCGTTAAAGTGATTTTTCTTCATAATAAAATTATCAAGCTCTTCTAAACATTGATCAGGAGGCTTACCATGAGGGATTTCACTTTCATTGAAATCTAAAAGAGAGTGTACCTCTACTGTAGGAGGGTGAGTAGTAGGCTCACAAAGTTTTTCAATAGGAGGTAGATTTTTCACATCTTCAGCTTTAATACCTCTCTCTCTGATAGACTTCCTTGCTTCTTGCATATCTTCGGGGTTCAATACGAGCATTCCCCGCTTCTTTGGTGGTGGCGGTGGTTCAGGGACGGATCAATCTTCATGATTTTTGCTATCTTGCCCATTAGTTCTTCGGCATCGTTCGGTGTTCTTTCCTTGAAAACACAACCAACACAACTATCTAGATAGGTTCTAGATTCATCGGTTAGACCAACATAAAATATATCAATGTAAGGCCCGATATGCGGTGCCGTTCCAGATCTAGATGTTTCCATACAGATCCGGGACGAAGCACATATCGGTCCCACCGCGACATATGACGAAGTCATATGCCCCGGATTTCCAACATGATATCACAACAATACAACTACAAGGATACAACCTGTCATACAATCGGTATACAACTGCCTTAATACAATACAACAGCGGAAGGTACATGTCTGAGTAAAGACTACAATAAAATGCCTAGCGGCAACGGTAAAACACACCATTCCTGTAACCGCACGGGTCCAGGATCTCCGCCGGGATCCGCCTAACTAGTCGTCGTCGAGTCTCCACGAAGGCGTCCAGAAGAATAGTCGAGGTAGTAAACAACTGCAGCGGCCGATCAGGCAAAACATAAAAGTGAAAAGAAAAGAAAGGGGTGAGAATATATCAAAAGTCTTGTAACTAACTTCTGATGGGTAAGATGGGGGTAGTGGTGAGGTTGTAGACGCACTAGCAATACATGAGTGGCTAACGGTCTATTTTAGAGTAAGATGAGAACCAAGCATTCGATGAGGAATCGCCTCCAACAAGTCTTGCTATCAACTACTTACGCAAACATAACACCTATCTTATGCTTGTCCTCCTCTTCGCATCCCGACGAAGAAGAAGCAGTCAAGGCACACACACGTTGACCAAGTTATTAAGATTATCTCAGTTGTTGTTGTATATGAACAAGACGTAGGTTCCAATTCATCCATAACCGTGGACACGGCTTCTCGAAAAGATTTAACCCTGCAGGGGTGTACCAACTACCCATTACAAGGCTCCGCACGCACGCCCATCTCTCTCAGTTTCTACCCATCACAGGAAACCATTTTATGATTTAGTCCCGAGAGATCCGAAACGACAGGTCCCTCTAGCTAAGAACGAACAATTCCGGGTGGCCCCCGGTGAGTCGACATCCATCTCAGGAGCCGACCGCTCTCTCAATCTGGTCTCTACTGTATGAATGCAGGTTTGGATTGCCGGTTAATCTCACATGAGACCAGGTCCTCAGCCGGTCATGATGGGCCAGCAAGGAACGATGTCCTTACTGGTCTGGGTTGTTTTAAAGGACGTCTGCCAGGAGCTACCCGACAGACATATATGCATGGTTTTCAAATGGTAAATCAGCTTGGGCTACCACTAGAAATGTTTGAAGCTAGGTAGGTAAGAAAAGGGGACCCCATAGCATCCCACACGCGGTTAGGCACGCTCAGTCTTAGAACCAATACCTGGAACTCAGATCCTAGGTGACTCGAATGGAACAAAGCGTCGGGGCGGGATAGCCTAGACCTTCCATCCTTCGTCGAATATAGTCAACATTATAATAATCATATCATCAACAACAATATAATAATGTGATAGCCCAAACGAAGGAGTAACAGGATAACAATTGATAACATCCTAGCATGCATACTAAGCAGTGGCTGAGCAGCGAGCAATAGAAACATAGCCGAACAAGGTTTGCTGGGATGTGGAGGGACAAGGTTGTTTGGGTTTATTTGAGAGGCATGAATATAAAGTGGTAGGATCAAGAAATCGTTCTATTCTACACCTAGGCGCGAGTGAGCTGAAAGTTATAAGCATGATATATGCACCCCCTTTCCTGATGAGAAGAGACGCAACCGAAGGTGAAGTCGACCGCAAGCTCGCAACGTCTCCGAGAAGTACCCGCGGAAGCACACAAGAAGGAAACACTAGAAAAGGAAATCGACGAGCAAGAATCTATTACTACGAAGCAATCACTAGCAAGCATCAACAAGAAGTCAACACAAGACATCGCACCTACCGTCGAGACCGTTACTAACAGGTTAAGTGGAGTACTCGTCACACACGACGATACCGCACATTTACAAGGGTTCAAGTTGTTTAGCTACACAAGATGAGCAAAGGTTTTTAACATGGCATCTCACTCAAGAATGGCATAACACAGAAACATGAAAAGAGGTGAAGCATAAAGGAAACTATCTATGCTAGTCAATTTAAGTGAGGCACAATCTAAACATGGCATTCCACTAAGTGCTCCACGATAATTAAAGGATTTGGTACTTTTCTGTCCTAAACCATATTTTAGGTTGGTTAACAACAACAACAATAGCATAAACACAAAGTACATGAAAAACTGATCAAGTTACATATAAAGAACACTCCAAACGGAGTTACGGTTAAAAAGATACAAGCAAAACAAGTTTCGAACACAATCTGCCAACATGAGGAAGCACACTTTAGAGCAATGCATAAACATGATAATGAATGCAAACATGCTCACAAATGATATGCAACTAAAGTAGACATGGCAGGGAAGGCATGGCAAAAGGAATCATGCAAATATACATCATGAACAATTAATTATAGCCCAAGAAAAATGCAATAAAACATTCCTGATCAAGGACTTAGAGAAAATCAGGAAAACATGACAGAAACTGTTATTTTCATGTTGTATAAATAGGAGCAAAACTATATGAATAATTGCAGCAACATGACATAGCAATATATGGGCATGCACTAGACATGATGGTGATCAGGTACAAACAAGAATCAAGGTCATAGGCATCACAGATCAAAAGATATTAAGCATGCAACATAGCATCGGAGAGTTACATACTTAGTGAAAAACAGAGGTGGCTGTCAAAAACAGTGGCATAGCAACTTTGGAGCTAAACATAATTATCACCAGAAATGTAAACATGACAATGCAATACATATAATGGAAGTAGACATGGCATAGATCAAAATGACATATTGCAATGCTCAATAGGATGCACGGTTAAAAAGATATAGGGCAGCAAAGTAGCAACTTTATATAAACAGCATCACATATCATCAGGGTCACCACTTTGGAGCAAGAATTAATATAGCTACAACATGTAAACATGACAAGTGATTGCATAGGATTGAAGTAGACATGATGCTTAACAGTATGCAACAAGAATCAATGCAATAGGCCTCATGGATGTGTCACAATCATCATGCAAACTTGCAATAAAATAACAGCAGCAACACACTCGCAGAAAATAATAGCAGTTAATAGCCTGGTGCCCACTTCAACAGTGATTAACAACATCAAGATGACCGCAACTCAAAATTCTCACAAAAGATGAACTGAAGTACACACAATTCTAAACAATTTTACTTTTGGGTGCAACGCGATCCGACCTACGGTTTACTCGCAAACTTCATCGCAAAATTGAATCAAAAGCATAATAATTCCATACTTTGAAAAAATTACAGGGTTATCCACAGAAAAAAGGGGCTCACCCCCTGGGCCGAGCCCATCTGGCCCGAGGTGGGCTGGCAGCTGGATCTGGGCTCTGGCCTCGACTGGGCCGCTTGCTGGGAGGCCGGCTTGGGGCGCGCCGGCCCAAGACGGCGGCGGTGGCTGGTGTCGACCCGATCCCGGCCAGGATCGGGGCTGGCGGCGGCGCTCGGCGCCGGTGACTCGCCGGAGCCGGCCGAGGCGGAGGCGGCAGGGCTCGAGGGGAGGCGGCGGCGCGAGCTTCATGCGCGGGCGGCAGCCGCCATGGCGTTCCGGCGATGGCCTGCGGCAGGAGAGGAGAAGGAGGAGAGGGGAACGTGGAGGTGAGAGGAGAAGGGCGGAGGTGACGGGGTTGCTCGCCGGAGGCCGGAGGAAGCGGCAGCAGACGCCGGCGCTTGCCGGCGAGATGCAGCGGAGTCCACGGAGGTGGTTGGTGGCGGCGGTGCTGCGGGCTGGAGAGAGAGGAGAGAGGTGATGTGGCGCAATCCTGGTTGGATCTACGGATCCGACGGCCCAGAATCAATTGGGATGATTTCCAGATCTGGGAGCTAGGTTTTGGACGAAAATGGGGGTGTTTTGGGGCTAGAGGGCAAATTTTGAGGGGGTGGCTGCAATTTTTGCTAGGGGGAAACCCTAGAAAGGGGTGGGAGAGTGGTGGTCTTTATATAGCCCACGTGGCTGGTAGTTTGAAAAAACATCCCCGGTTTTTCTCTCGCGCACGCTGTGTTTACGTTTCTGACCGCCGAGGGTCCACAGGACATCCGATTCGGGTAAAACTTCGAACTGCGCGATCAGCGCGTCGAGCCGGCGGCGTTCACCTCACGCGGAAACCATTCCGAGAACACTTTCCGGCGCGCTATAAAATATCCCGTTTACTTATTAAACGGGGTTTTTGTTCCGTTGGCTGCGGCTGGCCTTGTGTGGTTTTCGCGACGGTGATAGGGTGAAACCCGGTGTGGCAAAGATCGAGTGTCAGGGTGGCAAGGGTCGGTCTCCGTCTGGTACGAGATAAGAGGGGGAAAATAATCGTCGATTGATAGATCGGGGATGCAAACACCGCAAACAAATCAGACAATCAAACAATTCACACCGAAAATAAAAAAAAATTAATTTTTGTGAAATCTGGGTTGTTACAATCAAGTAGTTCTTTTTTAGGGACTCATTGTCCCGGCCTAGCCTTGAGCAAAGTGCAATACCCCCCAAGCTTTAGGGAGGTGGTCATCCTGCAACTGTTTAAAATAAAAAATTCTTTGCAAAGCAACATGTTGCACATGAGCAATAAAATATTTAGCAACAAAAGATTGAGCTAATTCTTGAGGACTTTTAATAGAACCATAAGGTAGTGCGTCATACCATGCTCTAGCACCATCCTTCAAAGAAAAAGGAAGAAGCTTAGTAACATAATAATTTCTCTTCTTGTCCTCTGTAGCAAATAAGCCGCACAACTCAGTGAGTTTGGTAAGGTGTTCTATAGCGTCATCATTTTCTCTTTTCTTGTAGTGGATGGTAAATTGGTAAGGTGTTGTAATATCACGGGAATGAGTAAACATGTTTGTCGGTAACGAGGATGAGCTAGGTATATTGGATACCAACGATCAAACCTTGGACAAACAAAGTACCATAGGACAAAGGGAACAAGCTCAACGTTAACGGATCCAACAAGGATGAATTTCATTCGATGGAAGCGCAGGGGCCATCTAGGATTATAACCAGGTCCAACTGATGGTCATTGATCAAGAGAGTGTCTTTATCATGTCTGCAGTTTCCTGGACCATAGGGTGTCACACTTAAGGGTATTCGACGCAATAAGGATAGATTCGAGATCACCGGAGAAATAAGGGAGAACACCAGAATTGTTCCGGTGGAGGCCAAAAATAGTTCTGGGTATTTTGAAAGGTTCAAAATATTATTAAATAACGTTTAAATATGTTTTATTATTTAATTAACAGAATTAAATATTGAAATATAATGAAAATTGGAAGAAAAGGCATATGGGCCTAAAGAGGCCCATTAGGGGAAGGAGGAGCCTCCCACTTGAGCCATGCGCCAAGGGAGGGGCCCACTCCCTCTTGGCCGGCACACCACCCTCCTTGGGGGGTTTAGTCCCACCCCGGGGAGGGAGGGAGGTGTGCACCCCTCCTTGGCCTATATAAGGAGGGGTGGGGTGCCCTTTTTCCATCATCCAATTGAGTTCTCTTCTCTCTCTTTCTCCTGCCTTTGAGAGGACTCCCATTGTTTGGAGTATGCACTTGGTTAGGGATTTCTCCACCATACGCACACCGTCGTGATGCGTGAATCGGGATCCGAATCCATCTTCTTTCCGCTGCTCGGCGGGTTCTGAGCCCGGAGAGACGTCGGGTACACCGTATGTGTGTAATCCCGCGAGGCGCTACACTTGTGGTGCTCCTTCACCGTCGTGGCCATATCACGACGTCTTCAGCGACAAAGTTCCAGAGGGGACGTAATCCCGTCATTGGTCTACAAGGACCGAGTGGCTTCTGGAGTCGTTAAGGATCTCCGCCGCATCGAGGATTGGCGGGTACGACTACATCAACCATGTTCACGCGGGAACATTTCCCGCTTAACGGACTCCATACTGGTATGTGACCTATCTCCATCCATTACTTGCATCGGCATAGCATAGGTCTTGGGTTTGGGAGTCGTAGGTTAAGAAAAAATATTGTTTTCTACCTCATTCCCCAACAACTTCCACCTATCCTTTTATATTGCTAGGATCTTTGGTACCGATCGTTTCCCTTTCTCATGTTGAGATTTGGTACAAACTTAACCAGTGCATCCAAATAATTGGGATGATACACTCTCTCATACATAAGCCTCCTTATATCTTCCTCAAATCAACCACTATACCTACCTATTATGGCATTTCCGTAGCCATTATGAGATACATTGCCATGCAACATCCATCTTTCATAACATGACCTGATGTTATTCTTCACCGTCATATTGCATTTTGCATGATCATACAACTGCATGATAGTTTGGGCTTTGCTCTCATTCATATTTTTTTACATGTCGACCCAATATCATTGCATTTCTTGCTACACGAGCAGAGGTGTACATTGCATACATCATGATATAGTTTCAGTGTGAGTATGAGTACCTTGTAAGAGTGTGTTGATGATGTTCATTTATATAGAGTGTTGCCCTTACCAGTCAGGAAAAGACCCCAAAGTGGACAAAAAATATCCCAAAGAGGACAAATGAGATAAAAAAGAAAATGGAGGCCACAAAAATAGAAAAATAAAAAAGAGATAGAAATAAAGGGAGAGAGGGGGGCAACACTACTATCCTTTAAATCCACACTTGTGCTTTGAAGTAGCAATTGTACTTCAGTTTGTAGAGAGTTTTCATATCATTTATGCATAACTATGTGGGACCTTACACTGTAGAACTTGGCTTGTATTTTCAATGATGATCCTCCTCAAAAGAGCTCTAGGAAGTTGGATGCACCCCCACTAGTTCCATTGTAGATCTTTCATACACTCATAGCTCTACGTGCATACGTTGCATGGCAATCCCTACTCCTCACGACATATCTATCACAAGACTTTCTCTCGGCCAATGTTGTCCTCATTGGTGTGAGTTTCTCACTTTTTGAATTCCTATCCCATATTTATTATCTTCGCCATCCTAAGTGACATTAATCTTGCTTGCGCTCATTCATTTCATGAGTTGCTCAAAGTCAAAAGGGAGATAATCAGATTGTCTTTTACCTGACGGACGGTATGGGGATGAGTCATAATAAGATCCCGAACAAACCATGTGTGAAATTTAGTAAACAAAGTTCTCAACAATGATTCAATATTTTTACACTGTCAACTTTCCTCACTCTGCACGGGATCACCGATTGGAGACATTAGATTCACGAACAACAAGAGCTTTATTACCTTTGTGTTCTTACTTTAGTTTTTTAAATACTAGATATAGACTCTTGCTTTATATTAGTTTGTATCCATTTATACATCTTGATTGGTTTACTTGCTATTCTTACTATGTTGGTAGCATGTAACCACAAAAATTATCTTTGTTATCATTTAACTACTCGAGGACAAGCAGGAATTAAGCTTGAGGATGCTGATACATCCCAAATTTATCTATAATTTTTGCTTCCATGCTTATATGTGTGACTTTGTTATATGTTCTAATGCACTTTCATATCCTTTTCCAACATATTTGGGACAAACCTATTAACCCAATGCCCACTGCCAGTTTTTGTCTATTATTGTCTATGCATCACATAAAAAATGTGAAAAATCAATATTCCCAAAAAATCAAGAAAACAATCCAAAAATTCTTATTCGTCGCAAGACTCCAGAAGCTCGAAAGCTAGGGGCCACCCCCCGGTGCCCCTTTTTCGCCTATTTATTCCCTTTCCCTCGAAATCCCTCGAGGTAGAGCCTGTTTTCCAGAAACTTCTCCGTTCTGCCGCTATCGCGATTCCCAGATTGGGAGCTCTAGAAGTTGTCCCGGGACCCTACCGGAGGGAGGATTCATCTCTGGGGGGCTCTTAATCAACCATTCTTGCCTCTCGGATGTGCCATGATTAGTTCCACCTTGGACCTAGGGTTCATGGCAGTATCTAGGGTATCCATATTTCTCCAACTTGATCTTCAATGTTTAGTCCTTGTGAGGTGCCTATCACGATCAAGGCACCTATGTTATAGTTACCATGCTTTTTTATGTTGTGTTTACTGGGATCTGATGGATTATGAGATTATGTTCAGATTGTGGAAGTTACATATTTGATCCTCTTTTTCATTTTGTTCTTGATTGTTCTTGCTTGTTCCGCGTTGTAATTTATTTCTTTGGCCAAGTAGTTGATTGTGATCCCAAGAGGGAGTGTTATGCTAGATAGTAGGTTCATGCCTCTCGATGTCCATATTGAGTGAAAAAAACATGGAAATAGGGAATGTGTTGTTTCTACTAAGGGTAGAACAATGGTGCTTTTGAAAGTGTGTTACAAGTGTTTCTTACATTACACATAGAGTGTTAATGTAGTCGTCCTTGCTTAGGGTTTACAACATATAGTTGTGGCTCGCAACTTAATACGATCAAGATGATCTGGATTACATACTGATACACGAGATAGCTTCTCGTCCCTCGTTGGTTACCCCAAGTGGAAGGTAAGATGTAGCATAGCGGCAAATTTCCCTTAGCGAAGATGCTAAGGTTTTAGAGTATCGAACCCGTAGGACTCCAACAGATACAAGAAGGTGGTGAAGTGAACAATGGCGCCGTTCACAACTCAAGGTTGCTTACTTCACCTGGACCTGCACACACAACAGATAGCTTTGCTCCCAACGAGTTCAGAGGAGTTGTCAATTCCTCCGGCCTTGTTGTTTACAAAGGATAAAACGCACAGGATAATAATGACAGTGATAGCTACGGAAAAGTAAATACTGAAAGTAAATTGAAGGTGTAAACAAGGTAGGAAATATGGACCGGGGTACTATGATGTTCACTAGTGATGTCTCTATCCCAAAAGACGATAAAATAGCCATGCGAGGTGAACAAATTACAGCCGGGCAATTGACATGATTATGTGCGCAAACCAATGCTAATTATGCTATAAAGAAAGGAAGAGGCTCAAAAGCACGGGCAATACGCCAAGACAAGTAGACCGAAATCCATATTCATCTACCTACTAATCATCCACCTTGAGATATCTATCCAGAACATCTCGCTGGTATTAAGTTGCGAATCCCACCCAAAGTGTAAACTCAAAGCAACAGACAACTGCATTAAAGAACTTTGCGTAAAGTAAACAATCCTTGCACCCGCAAGTACAAGCACCGTTGTTTTTCCCCTTGTGGCAACAACACATCCCCTAGACTCATGTTTCTGTCACTCAAGCTAGTCATCGGGGGGCATGAACCCACAATCATGCATAACGCTCCCTCTTGGAGTCACTATCTACTACTGGGCCAAAGCAATAAACAGCAACGGAGAACATGCAAGAATTACTCAAGAACATAAATATAAAAGAAGAGAATCAAATATATAACTCAATCACAATCTGAACATAATCTCACAATCCATCGGATCCCAGCAAACTCAACATAGCAATAGCAGAAAGATTACATAAGTCTCTCGATCATGTAGGGCAGCTCACGAGGTCTAATCCATGAAGAACAAAGAGGGGAGGAGAACATCACATAGCTACTGATCATAGACCCATGGTCCAAGGTGGACTACTCACGGTTAATCCTGGAAGAATCCATGGTGGTGGAGAAGCTCCCGGAGGTGATTCCTCCCTCCAGCAGGGTGCAAGGAAGAGGTCTTCTGGTGCTCCCAATCTTGGAAGCGCGGCGGCGGCGGAACAGAGGAGAGATCGCGAAAAAGGGTTCCGTCCCCGAGGGTTTCTCGTCACGGGGAATAAAAAGGCGAAAGGAGGCAGCCAGAGGTGGGCCAGGGGCTCCAGACGCCTCCCTGGCGAGGCCAGGGGTGGGGCCGCGCCCTCTGGCTGCCTGGGGCCCCCAGGCTCCCCTCTGGCCCCTCTCGGGCTCTTCGCGAAGCTTCCGGTACGCTGATTTTTCCTATATTTTTCCTGGAATTTTTCTGGTACTTTTAATAAGGGGGAAACCTAAAATAGAAAAACAGCAGAAAACAGGAACTGGCACTGGGGTGCACTGAGTTAATAGGTTAGTCCAAATATGATCAAAAGTGTATGGAAGTTCATCAATATAATAGCAATATCACACAAAAGAGGCATGGAGCAAACAGAAATTATAGATACGTTTTGGACGTATCACATACCTCAAGGTGGATGATTATGAAGTAGATGTTGATGGATAAATGGTCTTCTTGTTTTGGTGTATTGCCTACATGATTGAGCCTTGCAATTTCTGCTAGCACAATTAGCATTGCGATGCATTCATAATCTTTCAATTACCCGTTTTTAATTTGTTCACCTAACATAAGTTTTATTATATTTTCGGATAGTGACGTCACTAGTGAACGCCATGATACCCTGGTCCATATTCCCAACATTTACACCCGCTGCAATTTATTCCTTTTATTTCCTTTCGTTGTTTTATTTTCTAGTTCATCTATCATATACATGTAACCTTCCGTAAACGGCAAGACAGGGGGATTGACAACCCCTTTGACTCGTTGGGTACGAGAGTATTTTGTGTCTTATGTGTAGGTCTAGGTCCAACAATTTATGGTTCCGTCGGAGGAGAACACTAATACGTCCCAAACGTATCTATAATCTCTGCTTGCTCCATGCATGCTTTTTTTTGATATTGTTATTATCTAGATACACTTTCATACACTTTTGATCATATTTGGACTAACCTATTAACTCAGTGCACCATAGTGCCAGTTCCTGTTTTCTACTGTTTTTCTATTCCAGGTTTCCCCCATATTAAAAGTGCTCCAAAAATTTGGGAAATATCAGATAAAAAATCAGCGTACGGGAACCTTCCGGAATCACCTGGGTGGGGCCAGAGGGCCACCACCAGGGACCTAGGAGGCCACCTGGCGCAGCCTAGGGGCTGGCCGCGCCGGGGGGGGGGGGGGGGCGCCTGGACCCTTGGTGCCCCCCTTCACCTATTTAATCTCCGTGACGCGAAACCCCCAAGGAGAGAACCCTTTATCGCGATCTCGCCTCTGTTCCGGCGCCGCCGCGCTTCCAAGATCGGGAGCGCCAGCAGACTTCTTCCCGGCACCCTGCCGGAGAGAGGATTGACCTCTGGGAGCTTCCCCTCCACCATGGACACTCCCCGGATGTGCCATGAGTAGTTTTCCTTGGACCATGGGTCCGTGATCAGTAGCTATGTGATGTTCTCCTCCCCTCTTTGTTCTTCATCGTTTAGTCCTCGTGAGCTTCCATACATGATAGAGGCACATATGTAATTTTCTGCTGTTGCTATGCTGAGTTTACCGGGATATGATGGATTATGAGATTATGTTCAGATTGTGATTGAGTAATATATTTGGTTCTTATATTTTATATTTTTGTTCCTAAGTAATTCTTGCATGTTCTCCATTGTTGTTTATTGCTTTGGCCAAGTAGTAGGTAGTGACTCCAAGAGGGAACGTTATGCTCGATTGTGGGTTCATGCCTGCCGATGACACGCTTGAGTGACAGAAACATGAGTCTAGGGGATGTGTTGTTGCCACAAGGGGGAAAACAACGGTGCTTGTAACCACGGTTGCAAGGATTGTTTTCTTTCCGCAAAGTGCTTTTTAATGCAGTTGTCTGTTGCTTTGGGTTTACACTTTGGGGTGGGGCTCCCAACTTAATACCAGCGAGATGTTCTGGATAGATATCTCAAGGTGGATGATTAGTAGTAGATGTAGTTGGATTTCGGTCTACTTACTTTGGCGTACTACCCATGCTTTTGAGCCTCGTCCTTTCTTTGTAGCATAGTAAGCATTGCGGTGCATTTTTAATCCTGTCAATTGCGCAGCTGTAATTTGTTTACCTCGCATAGCAGTTTTATCGTCATTTGGGGGAGAGACATCACTAGTGAACATCACGGAACCCCGGTCCATATTCTCATCATTGTTTACACGCTCATTTATTTTCTGCTTTTACTTTCCAGCTTCTATCATTATCATTATCCCTTGCGTTTGATCCTTTGTAAACAACAAGACCGGAGACATTGACAACCTCTCTGAACTTTGTTGGGAGCAAAGTTACTTGTTTCTGTGTGCAGGTCCAGGAGAAGCAAGTGATTTTCAACGGCGCATCACTTGCCGAACCACCTACTTATCATTATCGGAGTCCTATTGGATTGAACTCAACCTCGGTATCTTCACTGAGGGAAATTTGCTGCTATCCTACATCTCACCTTCCACTTGGGGTAACCAACGAAGGGCGAGAAACCATTATCATCATCTCGCACATCAAGAAAATTTCGGGCGCCGTTGCCGGGGACTCTGAGTGCTAAGATAGGGGAGTTTCCCACTACCTTTTACCTTTTCTTTTTAGTCTTGTTAGTTTACCTCTCAGTTTTTATCTTTGTGTCTTATATCAATTTTTTTATCTTGCTAGTAGATGTCATTATGTCTGTTCCTTTTGCCTTTGTTGAGACAGAGGTTCTCTCCTTTAAACAAAAATGTGGTGAAAGTTTAAAAGATGCTTGGTATAGAATTAATGATTATCATAAAAGAGCCACCAAGAAGCAATCCACTACTATCCTGCTTAGAAATTTTATATTGGCATTACTCCTTGGAATAGGTTCATTCTAGATACTGCTATCAATGGGAATTTCCTAGAAGCCCCAATTTGGGAATCTCTTAATGTTATTGAAAATCTTGTTGGAAATGTCCCTGTTGCTAGCATACAAGAAGATATAACTCTATCTCACATTATGAAGAAACTTGAAAAGATAGAGTTAGAAATACCAAGTATAACTAGGATAAATGAGTTGGATCGCAAGATTCAAGGGAATTTGAATAGACTTGATAGTTCCATGATTAAAATTATTAAAACTTTGGAGACCATCAAATCCCATGATATGAATCCTTCTAGGATTGATAAGATTGAGGAAATCATTAACACTTTAGGAACTACTTTCTCCTCAATCAAACCAAAAAAGGTAGAAACTCCGGAGAGAAGGGAACCTAAGTTCAATTATGTCCTTAAGGTTCCCCGACCTAAACGTAATCCACCCATTTCCAAGGAAGTTGAAACCGTGAAAACTTTGGAAGAAATACCTCTTTTTGATAAATTTATAAATGAAACTCCCATTGATTTTCCGCCTTTTGGTTTTATCCCTAGAATTATCTTCATTAGGCCTTTAATTGAAAGACCTCTTAAGACTAGTTGTACAATTGAGGAGCTTTTTGATGATCTTGATGATGGTTCGATTGATACAACTTGATCTTTTGCCTTATGCCTAGCTTATAGGCGTAAAAGAAAGCGCTAGTTGGGAGGAAACCCAAGATGTTTTTACTTCTGTTTTTAGTGGTCTTGATGATTGTTACTACTGTAGCAACATCATTTTATCTTTATTTTCAAGCTTTGTGCCAAGTTATAGCCTCTTATGATAAGGGAAGCAAAAGTTGTGACATGCTGTCCAGAAAACAGATTCTGTCTGCTTGACCGAAAAATTCAGAACAAATCACCAGCTCATCTTTTTGAGCTGAACTTTTTTACACAGAATGCTCTATACAATTGTGAAAGTTTAGTATGTTATGAGTTTTTTTATTTGAGTTGCAGAAGTACCCCAAAAAAATTATTTACCACCTGCTGTTCTGTTTTTCACAGATTCTGCCACGTTTTACCTTCCCTTACTTTTGCAAACCTAAAGCTTTATTTTTCTTTGCAAAAACCTTTTGGCAATCTTGAGAAACCATAGCTCTTTGAGAATATATTTATATCCAGTGGGGAAAATTTATTTTATTAAGGGTACTAACCTCTCTAATCAGCTTATGATGAGTTATGTATGAAGGGAGTTTTCAAGTGTGCGAGGGAAGATGATGAAAGAAGATCCAGGAGTGTCAAGCGCTCAAGCTTAGGGATGCCCCCATGCATCCCCAATAAATATTCAAGGAGACTCAAGCGTCTAAGCTTGGGGATGCCCCCGTGCATCCCCTTCTCCATCAACAATCGTCAGTTCGTCCTTCGTCTCACTATATTTTTATCACTTCATGTGTTATGTGCCATGCTTGGAGCGTCTCGCTCTTAGGTTTCCCGTTTTTAGTTTTCTTTAGCTTTTCTTGCTGTTCATAACAAGTTAGACCCCAACATACTTTTTGTGGGAGAGAAACACGCTCCACTCCAATCTAGAACACATCATAGGAGTTTTCATTTTTATCTTTCTGCTGTTGTGTGTTCTTTATCTTTTCGTAGCTACTGCCATGTTAAGTTTTAGTTTTAGTTTGTCTTTAACAAGAGCCTTGGATTTTGTTTAGTTTGTTGCTGGAACTCTCTTTAGTTTTCATGTTTATCTTCTTAAGAGAGTTGGTTGTTGCACTGAGTCGTGTCTTGTCTTGAAAGTAGGTAATTGAGGTTGCTATTTAATTTTAGTAGTAACTTGCAATAGCTTTGCGGTATTGTTGTGAGTAATGTTTGAACTTTTGGTATCAAGAGCTCTAGACTATTAGTGATAGGTGTCGTATTTTGGGAAATACGTGTTTATTTTCAAAACCTACAAAACTAGTTGAGAACTCTAGCTAATAGATGGATCGCTATTCTTTTGAGGGATCGGATATTAGAGTACACTCACGTACCATGAGTCGAGGATGTGCAAGGATAACCAAACCCCCATACACTCCTCCTCGGGGTACTTGTCTCTTTGTGAACCTCCTTATTATATTGAGAGTTACTGACAATAAGTTGATACGGTGAGGATCTCTCACTCCTCGTTGGTTACCCCAAGTGAAAGGTGAGATGTAGCGTAGCAGCACATTTCCCCCGGTAAAGATACCAAGTGTCACAACCCCAAGTTAGGTATGTGCTAGGATCAAGTCTTCTTCCTCGCGCTAGCCAGGCTGCTGCCGCCGTGGCGAGCATGCCGGCGACGCCTTGGCCACCTCCTGCTTCCCCGTGTCCCCTTCTCGCGCCCTGGAGACGCCCAGCTGTGTCACGATCCTTTCCCCCTCGCCGAGCGCTGTTTCCCCTCCTCCTCCTCGCCATTCCCGTGCAGCCCGAGCCCTAGCAGAGAGCGCCGACGAGCTCCTGCGTGGCCAACGACGACGAGGCGCCGCGCCAACGTGTCCAGCAGCTCCGCCGGCCTCGACTTCCTCGAGCAGCGCCTTTGATTCGGACCCAGGACCAACGGAGGCGACGCCCCCTTCACCGAGAAACCACGGCCGCCACGGAGCTCTGGCGAGCGATTCCGCTATGTCCAGCCTCTTCCTGGCCCCGACGATCTTCTCAGCACGCTCCTGGTGAACTCGTGGTCGCCCTCCCCCATCTTTTGCTCCTCCCCGCGCCGTGTACCGCCGATTCCGTGGAGCAGTAGCTCCGGCCGCCGCGTTCTTCCATGCCGGCGAGGCCATGGGCAACCCGAGTGACCCCCGTGTGCACTGGAAGACGCGCACGAGCGCGAGGCACGCCCCAATGGCATCCTCTGCCCCTCCCATGGACAAAATTGCGATTCCGGCGAGCGCCGCCGTGGCCAAAGCCACCGGCGTCATGCCGCCGGCCTGTTAGGCCTAACCACCGTGCTAACCTCCCCTTAGACACTGACATGTGGGCCCTGGCCCTAATTAAACCCCCTCAGTTTAAATTAAAATAGGGATTAATCCCTGAGACACGGACATGCTGGCCCCACCAGTCAGGCCCCCCACGTCAGCATGACGCAACAGTGACGCAATAATTGGTTTTCCTATTAAAAGAAATCCAGAAAAATCCAGAAAATGCTTTAAACTTTGAAATTCAATAACTAATTCATTTTAACTCCAAATTGGACAAATAATATGTCTAAAATTATCACAAAAATACAAGGATTCTAAATATGCAACTTGTTTCTATGTTTGACCATTTTAAAATGGGTGAACAGTAGCAAACATGCATATGGAATTCTTTTGAATTCAAATTTGAGGTGCATTTGCAAATGACTTTGCAATTGGCTTCTTTTAAATGGAATTGTAACAACATTGTGACCTTGAACATCACATTACAATATTGATCATGTGCTTGAGCATTGCAAGTATATTTATCCCTTGATTGCTTTGTTTGCTCGATAGACGTGTAGCCAGAATCGGAGGCCACCCCCTTCGTTGAACACCCCGATACTGAACCTCGTCAGCAAGGCAAGCAAACCCCCATTGATCATGTCGATAAAAACCCATTTCCCTCTCAGTCTCGCTTATGCATGAAATAGGATGATTACTATGATGCGTTTCTACCGCATAGTTGAACCCATTCCTTTGCATGACCTATCATTTTGTCACAGTAGTAAGCAAACAACAATCCTAGCAGATGTAGGAGTTGTTTGTTATCATGTGGAACCTGCAACTGTTACTGCTTATTGCATGCTTAGAGTTACAATGAGGTTACTCTTTTGTGAGTCGGGATGGTAGTGATCATGTTGATGATGGTGGAAATGTGTTGGTGAATCTACCCTAATACAAGGTGAACGATGAGAGGTTGTGTAGGAGTACACAGTGGGTTGTCTCGTTGAACACCGCCCTAAGCCCGAGTTCTTGTGTGGTGATCCAAGACGAAGAGTACTACCACATGTTGGGCACATGGACCCCCGCTCAACCTACTAACTCACCCCTTCTCGGTTCAGTGAGTCGCAGTAGTTCGGAGTTCTGATAGGTCTGTGGCACGGTCTGCGAAGTGGAAGAACGGCTATTCAGACCGGCTTGGGACCCTGCACACATCTTCTGGGACCACATCGGTAAACCGGCCGGGTTCACGATGTGGACTCCAGCCCAGATAGGCGTCTCCATTGAATTTGAGTTGGCTGTGAGGTAAAAGTTGTGGAAATTATCCTCGCCGACACCCGCTTGAAGGGTGACGAGATCCCGGCGGTAACTGATCGTTTCATGTGTGTAGCAGTACACCCCTGCAGGGTTAATAAACTATTCGAATAGCCGCGTCCGCGGTAAGGGACTACTTGGAAAGCTGTGCTCGATTATTAGACAACTTGAACCGTATACTTATAAAACTTGCCAAGATAAGCGTGAGTGCTATGGCGTGCTTTCTCGTGGGGAAGTCGAGGAAGGCACAATGGTGGTGTAATTGGTTGGAGACATGTAGTGGACTCGTGTACGCTTCTTACCTCAAGTCTGGTACTCGTAGTTCAGGACTAGCCAAGTCAAAGCTGGCACTTCTGCAATTGAACCTTACCTCCCTTTACCTTGATACATGTGCATGAGTAGTATAGCTCCTACGTAAGTCTTGCTGAGTACGACTTTGTACTCACGTTTGCTTATTCTATGTTTTAGATGAACCCACTGACCCCGAAGTTGGATCCTTCCTGGAGCTCGACGACTGATCAAGCTAGTGTAGTCCCAGTCAGATGACTGGTCCCTCGTGGAAGGGCTTGTTTATAGATAAGGCTTCTCTAAGCCATTTGTTAAACTTGTCTGTACTCAGACCTACTTTGCTTCCGCATGTTTGATGTAATGTTGGATCACAGACTTGTGATCTCTTTGTGCACTCTGTAAGAGTTATCAATAAAGTGGTACACTTCGTAGAGAATTGCAATGATACCTGCTGTTCATACTAGACTTGTATGCTGCGTGTATGATTATAACATGCATGTCTTAGTATTGGTTTTCGAGACCTTAGTTGTGATCTGGCTGGCGGTCTTTTATACACCAAGTGGACCTTAGATGTGCACAGCTTGGGGCATCGCGATGCGATTGCTCGTGACTCTGTCACGTGGCACACTTTGTTGTATGATCGAGCCCGCCCTAGACCCCGACTAAGTGATCGGGCTGGAGTAAGTCTATGTAAGGGTTATAATACAATCGATAGTATGGTTGAGGCGACTTGTCTATGAGTATGGGAGTTCATCACCCATATCATTTAGACTTGTGTGCGAACGATGAGGACCCATCTCAGTTGATCATCTGGCCTGAATGGGATGCCCCTCACGTTCGGTGCTTTCCGAGAACGTTCTGTGCTTGGCCTTGTCTGCTTAGACAAGTGGGTACGGTTCTCGGCTCTGCATATGATTGTGTTGTAGCGAGTCTTGCATACGCTAACCCCGGGCCCCGACAGACTTGGTATCCGAGAAGGACTGACTGTAGGATTATCAGCCTTGGCCGAAGTCGAGTCTAGCTTGCTATAGTTATATAGTTACTCTCGGTATATAAGGGAACAACGTATGGCTTCTTTTTTCTCCTTACCCTCATCGTTCTGAGTTACGAGTCACCCTCATCTTGTTCTACGGGAAGATAGGACTAGGCTCATCTATGTCTTACTAGAACATCTCGTTGTTTGCTTCCTTGTAGCCGTAGGAAAGTTGTGTTCGGTTTGCTAGAATAGTTGTTCTTCTTGATTTCTTACATCGTATGTAAGTGTTGTTTCTATGTTGTAAGAAAGTTGTTTTCTCTTGCAATTACAGCCGTTATGCTGCCGGAGTTATTCCGTGTCTTGATGAACCATTTCCTTCGCAATATTATCTTTTCCGCCGAAATCATATCCTTTTATCCTTGCCTCCATCGTACAACCTGTTCTGATTGTTAATTTTTAGCACACAGGATGTCAGGTGGAACTCGTAGTGCTGTTCTTCGGAATCGAGACCGTGATCGGAATCGAAATGATGATGAACCTCCACCACCGCCTTCTGCGGCGGAAATCATGATGGAAGCTGAGCGGAATAGACGTGATCAAACACGCCTTCTGGAGCTCATCGAGCAGAATACCGCCCACCGTCATAATGTGGTGGTCAGCATTCAGGACTTCATCTTCCTCAAGCCACCGGTATTCCGATGTTCTTCTGAGCCCCTCGAAGTTGATGATTGGCTCCGTTCCATCGAGCATAAGCTTGATACAGCACATGTTTCTCCCGATGACCGAGTTATTTTCGCGGTATACTTCTTGGAAGGTGCTTCTCTTCAGTGGTGGTAGAACTATGTTGCAATGCAGCCAGATGGTCACGTAGTGACTTGGCAGGAGTTCTGTGTTGCCTTTCGAGGGTACCAAATTCTGGATGAGTTGATGGAGCGCAAGAAGAAAGAGTTCTGCAATCTGAATCAAGGAGAGATGTCCATTCATGAGTATGTGAAGGAGTTCAACCGTCTTGCTCGTTATGCCCAAGATGAGATTGCCACCGATGCCATAAAGCAGGCAAGGTTCCGCAAGGGACTTAGCCCCATCCTTCGTCATGATCTCAAACTCCTTGAGTTTGCCACCTTTGAGGATTTAGTCAACAGATCCTTCAGAGCTGAGCATGGAAATGAAGTTTTCGAGAAGTCTCGCAAGCATGCTCTTGAGCTTGCCCCTTCTTCCAGTTCACGCCCTCAGAAGCTCATGATCTGGATTTCTAACAGTCTGTTCCACCAAAACAATCCACCGAGGCCATCCCTTGTGCCGCCTCGTCCACCAGCTCCATCCCAACTAGCTTCGCCAAACAACCCAGCTCCCCGCACTATCTTTGGATCATGTTTCAGATGTGGCCAGCCTGGTCACTACTCTCGTGAGTGCCCCATAAGTCAGAATGCTCCACACCATGCCAAAGGGAACCCCAATGTTCGTGCCAAGCCACCCCCGAAGGTTTCCACCGCCAAGCCTTCCACTTCCGCAAATCTTGGACGTGTGAACCAAATCTCAGCTGAGGAAACTGATGGTACTTTGGACGTCATTCTTGGTACGCTCCCAGTCAATTTTTTCCCACTTCTGTCCTTTTCGATCCAGGAGCATCTCACTCATTCATGTCAGAGAGTTATGCACTTCGGCATGAGATATCCTTTGATTAAATGTTCACCCCAATGATTATTCAAACTCTTGGTTCCAAGTGGCAAACTAATAGAGTAAGCCATGGCAATAAAATTGCAATGGAGGGTTTAGTATTCCTTGCTTCACTCATAGCCCTCAAGTCTTCAGACATTGATGTCATCCTTGGTATGGATTGGTTATCAAGACAAAATGCTTTTCTTGATTGTAAAGCCAAGTCAGTTAGACTTACACATCCTTCAGGCCAGACAATAGATTACTCCTCACCAAGAACAAGAAACCAGATGCATTCTTTGAATGTGCTTCCCCTTCCCGACCTTGAAGATGTTCCGATGGTTCGTGACTTCCTGGATGTCTTTCCTGAAGAGCTGCCAGGCATGCCACCCGACAGATGTGTAGAGTTCATAGTGGATCTTATGCCAGGAATGACACCAATTTCCAGACGCCCATACAAAATGGCCCCACGTGAGTTAGCTGAGCTTAAAATCCAACTTGAAGCTTTGTTGGAAAAAGGCTTCATCCGCCCTAGCTCATCTCCATGGGGTTGCCCCGTTCTGTTCGTAACGAAGAAAGATGGAACAGAAAGGATGTGCGTAGACTATCGCCCGCTAAATCTAGCGACGATAAAGAACAAGTACCCACTGCCCAGGATCAATGATCTTTATGATCAACTTGCTGGATCCTCTGTCTTCTCCAAAATGGATTTGAGATCAGGCTATCATCAAATCAAAATCAGAAACGAGGACATTCCAAAAACGGCTTTCACTACTCGTTATGGTCTTTACGAGTACACTGTCATGTCCTTCGGATTAACCAATGCCCCCGCCACTTTCTCGCGCATGATGAATTCGATCTTCATGGAGTACTTGGATAAATTTGTTGTAGTTTATCTTGATGACATTCTCATCTACTCGAAGAACGAAGAAGAACATGCCGAACATCTCAGGCTGGTATTGATGAAACTTAGAGAGCACCGCCTTTATGCCAAATTCTCCAAGTGTGAATTTTGGCTACCAGAAGTGACCTACTTAGGCCACATGATTTCTGCAAAAGGCATTGCTGTGAATCCCGAGAGAGTTCAGGCCGTCCTTGACTGGACTCCACCTGAATCGGTTAAGCAAGTTAGGAGTTTTCTTGGCTTAGCAAGCTATTGCTGCCGCTTCGTCGAGGACTTTTCTAAAGTTGCAAAGCCTCTAACTGAACTCCTCAAGAAAGATAAGAAATTCCTATGGACTCCCAAGTGCGAGGAAAGATTTCAAGAGCTAAAAAGAAGATTGACTTCTGCACCCGTACTTGCGCCTCCAGACACCAAAAAGGATTTCGAGATCTTTTGCGACGCCTCACGGCAAGGGTTAGGATGCATACTTATGCAAGATAGACATGTGGTAGCTTATGCTTCACGCCAGTTGCGTCCACATGAAGAGAACTATCCTACCCATGATCTTGAACTCGCTGTCGTAGTTCATGCCCTGACAACTTGGCGACATTACCTCCTTGGTAATCGTTGCGAGATCTATTCCGACCAACAAAGCCTCAAATACATATTCACCCAGCCAGATCTTAATCTTAGGAAAAGACGCTGGATTGAGTTGATAAAATATTATGACTTAGGAATTTCTTACACCCCAGGCAAAGCCAATGTCATGGTTGATGCACTAAGTCGTAAGTCGTGTTGTAACACCCTCAAGTTACAACAGTATCAACCACTTCTTCATGAGGAATTTCGAAAACTCAATCTCGAGATTGTTCCTCATGGCTATCTTTCTACCTTGGTGGCGAAACCAACCCTTGAGGATAAAATCATAGCCGCCCAGAAATGTGACAGTGGTATTCGAGAGATCAAGAAGAACATTGCTAGCGGAGTTGCTAAATGTTTCTCCATAAATGATCAAGGTGTCGTTTTCTTTGGCACTCGATTGATTGTACCATGAAAACACAATCTTAGGAGGCTAATTCTTAAGGAGGCCCATGACACACCCCTTTTGATTCATCCTGGTAGCACAAAGATGTACCGAGACCTACGCCAGAGATTTTGGTGGAATAGGATGAAGAGAGAAATTGCTAAGTTCATTGCTGAATGTGATGTTTGTCGTCGCATTAAGGCCGAGCACCAAAGACTTGCTGGCACTCTTCAACCATTGCCTATCCCTGAGTGGAAATGGGATAAAGTCGGTATGGACTTCATCACCGGCTTTCCAAAAACCCAGAAAGGAAATGATGCCATCTTCGTTGTCATTGACCGACTCTCAAAAGTTGCTCACTTCCTTCCAGTTCGCGAGTCTATAACTGCTAGCCAGTTAGCGGACTTGTATGTCTCTAGAATTGTGTCTCTTCATGGTGTTCCTTTGGAAATCAATTCTGATCGTGGTTGCCTTTTCACCTCTAGATTTTGGGGAAGCTTTCAGAATGCTATGGGAACTCATCTCTCCTTTAGTACAGCCTTCCATCCTCAGTCTAGTGGTCAAGTCGAAAGGGTTAACCAAATTCTTGAAGACATGCTCAAAGCTTGTGTTATCTCATTCAGAAAGAATTGGGAGAAGTCTCTTCCATTTGCCGAATTTGCTTATAACAATAGTTTTCAATCTAGTCTGAACATGGCTCCTTTTGAACTCCTTTATGGACGAAGATGTCGAACACCCCTAAACTAGGCAGAAACCGGTGAAAGACAATTCTTTGGACCAGATATGATCATGGAAGCAGAAGAGCAAGTTCGCATTGTTCGTGATTAATTGAAAGCAGCCCAGTATCGTCAGAAAAGCTACTATGATCGTCATCGTAGGCAAGAATGCTACAATCTGGATGAGAAGGCTTACCTTCGGGTTACTCCTCTGAAGGGAACCCAACGATTCTGTATCAAAGGCAAGTTGGCCCCACATTACATCGGACCTTTCCGCATTCTTGCTAAACGTGGAGAAGTTGCCTATCAACTTGAACTACCCCCGCACCTTTCCCGAGTACATGATGTATTCCATGTGTCACAACTCAGGCGTTGCTTCAAGGACCCCATCTGCGAAGTCGACCATGAAACGCTTGATCTCCAAGATGACCTTTCTTATCGAGAATACCCCGTTCGTACTCTTGATTCAGCAGAGCGTGTCACTCATCGTCAGAAGATTAAGTTTCTGAAAGTGCAATGGTCACACCACTCTAAGAAAGAAGCAACGTGGGAAAGAAAAGACCGTTTCAGTGCCGAGTACCCCTCCTTCCTCCCGCAGACTTCTGAATCTCGGGACGAGATTCTTTTGAGTGGGGGCGTGTTGTCACAACCCTAAGTTAGGTATGTGCTAGGATCAAGTCTTACTTTGCATCATGTTAAAATTTTCAAAAGAAATTGAAATGGGAGAGAGAACACCCCCCCAGATGAATTCAATTCAAATGGCCAGATAAAAAGTTACTCCAAAAATTCCTTTTGTATTTATGAAAACTCCCATAAATGAGTGTGATCACATATCAAGTGGTGTGGTAGCAATCCCATGCTCATGTATTTTTCAAATATTCAAACAGGAGCATGGATTTAAATTTAAACCCCTATTTGAATTAAAGTTCAAATAATTTGAATTTTAAAAAGTGCCAAACTTTATAAGTGGCTAGTCCAATATATTATGAGGCCATATAAAAAGTTCTAGCATTTTAGAAAATGGTTTTCTATTTAATTAGAAGTGCCAAAACATAATGCAGAAAAGAAACAGAAAAAGTAAAAGAAAAAGGTAAAGGCCTACCTAGCAAAGAGGCCCAACTTACCGAGGCAGCCCAGCCCAGGGGCAGGTCTGTCTTCTTCCTCGCGCCAGCCAGGCTGCTGCCGTCGTGGCAAGCATGCCGGCGACGCCTTGGCCACCTCCTGCTTCCCCGCGTCCCCTTCTCACGCCCTGGAGACGCACAGCTGCGTCCTGATCCTTTCCCCCTCGCCGATCGCTGTTTTCCCCTCCTCCTCCTCGCCATTCCCGCGCAACCCGAGCCCTAGCAGAGAGCGCCGACGAGCTCCCGCGTGGCCAACGACGACGAGGCGCCGCGCCAACGTGTCCAGCAGCTCCGCCGGCCTCGACTTCCTCGAGCAGCGCCTTTGATTCGGACCCAGGACCAACGGAGGGCCCTGGCCCTAATTAAACCCCCCTGAGTTTTAATTAAAACAGGGATTAATCCCTGAGACACTGACACGCTGGCCCCCCCAGTCAGCCCCCCCCCCCCACGTCAGCATGACGCAACAGTGACGCAATAATTGTTTTTCCTATTAAAAAAATCCAGAAAATTCCAGAAAATGCTTTAAACTTTGAAATTCAATAAATAATTCATTTTAACTCCAAATTGGACAAATAATATGTCTAAAATTATCAGAAAAATACAAGGATTCTGAATATGTAACTTTTTGCTATGTTTGACCATTTTAAAATGGGTGAACAGTAGCAAACATGCATATGGCATTCTTTTGAATTCAAATTTGAGGTGCATTTGCAAATGACTTTGCAATTGGCTTCTTTTAAATGGAATTGTAACAACATTGTGACCATGAACATCACATTACAATATTGATCATGTGCTCGAGCATTGCAAGTATATTTATCCCTTGATTGCTTTGTTTGCTCGATAGACGTGCAGCCGGAACCGGATGCCACCCCCTTCGTTGAAGACCCCGACACTGAAACTTCTCAGCAAGGCAAGCAAACCCCCATTGATCATGTCGATAAAAACCCATTTCCCTCTCAGTATCGCTTATGCATGAAATAGGATGATTACCATGATGCGTTTCTACCGCATAGTTGAACCCATTCCTTTGCATGACCTATCATTTTGTCAGAGTAGTAAGCAAACCACAATCCTAGAAGATGTAGGATTTGTTTGTTATCATGTGGCCCCTGCAACTGTTACAACTTATTGCATGCTTAGAGTTACAATGAGGTTACTCTTTTGTGAGTCGGGATGGTAGTGATCATGTTGATGATGGTGGAAATGTGTTGGTGAATCTATCCTAATACAAGGTGAACGATGAGAGGCTGTGTAGGAGTACACAGTGGGTTGTCTCGTTGAACACTGCCCTAAGCCCGAGTTCTTGTTTGGTGATCCAAGACGAAGAGCACTACCACATGTTGGGCACATGGAGCCCCGCTCAACCTACTAACTCACCCCTTCTCGGTTCAATGAGTCGCAGTAGTTTGGAGTTCTGGTAGGTCTGTGGCACGACTTGCGAAGTGGAAGAACGGCTATTCAGACCGGCTTGGGACCCTGCACACATCTTCTGGGACCACATCGGTAAATCGGCCGGGTTGACGATGTGGACTCCAGCCCAGATAGGCGTCTCCATTGAATTTGAGTTGGCTGTGAGGTAAAAGTTGTGGAAATTATCCTCGCCGACACCCGCTTGAAGGGTGATGAGATCTCGGCGGTAACTGATCGTTTCATGTGTGTAGCAGTACACCCCTGCAGGGTTAATAAACTATTCGAATAGCCGCGTCCGCGGTAAGGGACTACTTGGAAAGTTGTGCTCGATTATTAGACAACTTGAACCGGATACTTATAAAACTTGCCAAGATAAGCGTGAGTGCTATGGCGTGCTTTCTCGTGGGGAAGTCGAGGAAGGCACCATGGTGGTGTAATTGGTTGGAGACATGTAGTGGACTCGTGTACGCTTCTTACCTCAAGTCTGGTACTCGTAGTTTAGGACTAGCCAAGTCAAAGCTGTCACTTCTGCAATTGAACCCCACCTCCCTTTACCTTGATACATGTGCATGAGTAGCATAGCTCCTACGTAAGTCTTGCTGAGTACGACTTTGTACTCACGTTTGCTTATTCTATGTTTTAGATGAACCCACTGACCCCGAAGGTGGATCCTTCCTGGAGCTCGACGACTGATCAAGCTAGTGTAGTCCTAGTCAGACGACTGGTCCCTCGTGGAAGGGCTTGTTTATAGATAAGGCTTCTCTAAGACATTTGTTAAAATTGTCTGTACTCAGACCTACTTTGCTTCCGCATGTTTGATGTAATGTTGGATCACAGACTTGTGATCTCTGTGTGCACTCTGTAAGAGTTATCAATAAAGTGGTACACTTTGTAGAGAATTGCAATGATACTTGTTGTTCATACTAGACATGTGTGCTGCGTGTATGATTATAACATGCATGTCTTAGTATGGGTTTTCGAGACCTTAGTTGTGATCTGGCTGGCGGTCTTTTATACACCAAGTGGCCCTTAGATGTGCGCAGCTTGGGTTATCGCGATGCGATTTCTCGTGACTCTGTCACGTGGCACACTTTGTTGTATGATCGAGCCCGCCCTAGACCCCGACTAAGTGATCGGGCTGGAGTAAGTCTATGTAACGGTTATAACACAATCGATAGTATGGTTGAGGCGACTTGTCTATGAGTATGGGAGTTCATCACCCATATCATTTAGACTTGTGTGCGAACGATGAGGACCCATCTCAGTTGATCATCCGGCCTGAATGGGATGCCCCTCACATTCGGTGCTTTCCGAGAACGTTTTGTGCTTGGCCTTGTCTGCTTAGATAAGTGGGTACGGTTCTCGGCTCTCCATATGATTGTGTTGTAGCGAGTCTTGCATACGCTAACCCCGGGTCCCGACACCAAGGTTATCGAACCAGTAGGACTCCAAGAGATACAAGGTGGTAAAGTGAACAATGGTGCCGTTCACAACCGAGGTTGCTAACTTCACCTGGACCTACACACAGATACAGATAACTTTCCTCCCAACGAGTACAGAGGAGTTGTCAATTCTTCCGGCCTTGTTGTTTACAAAGGATAAACGCACGAGATATTGATAGTGATAGCAACTGAAAAGTAAACTAAGGATGTAAACAGTGATATGAAGATGGACCGGGGTCCCGTGATTTTCACTAGTGATGTCTCTCTCCCAAAAGACGATAAAAGTGCTAGCGAGGTAAACAAATCACAGTTGGGCAATTGACAGGATTATGAAGGCACCACAATGCTAACTATGCTGCAAAGAAAGGAAGGGCTCAAAAGCAATGGGCAGTACGCCAAGCTAAGTAGACCGAAATACATCTGTATCTACTACGAATCATCCACCTTGAGATATCTATCCAGAACATCTCGCTGGTATTAAGTTGTGAATCCCACCCAAAGTGTAAACTCAAAGCAACAGACAACTGCATTAAAAGAACTTTGCGTAAAGTAAACAATCCTTGCATCCGCGGATACAAGCACCGTTGTTTTATCCCTGGTGGCAACAACACATCCCCTAGTCGCATGTTTCTGTCACTAAAGCTAGACATCAAGGGGCTAAACCCACAATCAAGCATAACACTCCCTCTTGGAGTTGCAACAAATCACTTGGCCAAAGTAAAATACGGCAATGGAGAACATGCAAGAATTTACTCAAGAACAAAATATAAAAGATAAGAACCAAATATATTACTCATCAAAATCTGAACATAGTCTCATAATCCATCAGATCCCAACAAACTCAGCATAGCAATGGCAGAAAATTACAAAGGTGCCTCGATCATGTGAGGCAGCTCATGAGGTCTCGAAAGTGGAGGCACAAAGAGGGGAGAGGAACATCACATAGCTACTGGTCACGGACCCATGGTGCAAGGGAAACTACTCACGGTGCATACGGGAGGTTTCCATGGCTATGGATGGTCTCCCCGAGGGGGTAGCTTCTCCCGGCAGGGTGCCGGAGCAGCTTCTCCAGGAAGCCCCGATCTTGAAGCGGCGGCGGCGGCAGTATAGAGGCGAGATCGCGGAAAAGAGATCGTAATTAGGGGTTTCCACTCGGAGGGCTAAATATAGGCGGAGGGGGGTGTCGATGGGACCCACCAGGCAGCGAGGAGGCCTCCTGGCGCGGACTAGGGTGGGGCCGCGCTAGGGACCCTCCTAGTCTCCTGGTGGTGGCCCCCCTCCGCTGCCTTGGTTATTCCGGAAGCTTTAAGGTCACTGATTTTTTATCTGATTTTTCCGGATTTTTTGGAGCACTTTTAATGGCCGGAAAACCTGAAATACAAAAACAGCAGAAAACAACAACTGGCAGCTGGGTGCACTGGGTTAGTAGATGTGACATTCCAACTTTTACTCTCTAGTAAATTTAGATAACCAAAAATTAGGGCCAACAAAAACCTTGCATGAAATGTTAGGTTGTTGTTTTAATGCTTGAACCTGTGTGCTTAGGGTTAGCTATGTTGTTTCTTGATGATGAACTTGTGGTGATGATTATTTTTTGGTGCATGTAACTCATCTTAAGATGATCATATAATGACAACTTGATAAATCCTAATGCCCTTATTGCTAAAACCTAATAAATTTTCTGTATAATAATAATACTAATAATTTTAACCACTACAAAACCCTTAGGCATTAAACTTTTTTTGATTAGAAATAACTAAAACAATTATCAATAAAAATACCTAACTACATAAAATCATAATGAGATGAATGCATGACCTTCACAACTCATTAAAAAAATGTGTATGTTTATAATTTCTCCAAACAAAAATTCCTTGGGTGTTTTTTTATGTGTTAACCCAGATTTCCTTTTTAATGAAGTAAAAAAATATTAACAAGAAGTAAAAAAAAGAGAACTAGCCTAACCACCCCCCTAATCTCTCTCTCTCTCCCTCACGATCTCTCCCTCTCCCACGGTTCCCTCTCTCCTGTAACCTCTCTCCCTCAACCCACCTGTCAGCCTCGTGCTCTCGTTGCCCAACCGAAGGATAATTCCTGGATCGATGCCGTGGCCTGACAAGTTTCCGTACCCCCCAACCCTCTTCTGCGATGTGTCCGGCGACGCCCACGTCGGAATCGACCCACTTGCACTCCCCTCACGAGCTCACCGCTGCCCCTCTCGCCCAGTCCGTGGCGAGGCCACGGATAGCCCCCGTGGTTTCCCGACCGTTGCATCTCGCCCGCCTAGCCGCTCCTCCCTCGCTCGCCTATAAAAGGAGGCCACTCCGGCCCTCCTCTCCACACTCGCCTCACCACCACCCAACCACCTCGCTCGCTAGCACCAGCCCGACTAGAGAAGGGAGACGGGAAGAAGGAACAGAGAAGGAGGAGTTAAGGGAAAGAAGAAGGGAGAAGAGGAGGATGGGAGGAGGAGAAGGAGTCCAGGAGGAAGGAAGCCGCGGCCAGGAGGAGGCCTAGGCGCTCCGGCGGACCTCCGGCGCTGCCCCGAGCCCCGCCACGGCCACGCCCGTCTTCCCCAAGCCGCCGTCGTTCCCGACGTTGGAATTCGCCCGTGAGCAGAAAAATGGAGCCCTGAGGCCCTCCCGCACCCGCGCCGCCCTTCCCCGCCGCTCTCCGGCCACCTGAACGCCTCCGGTAAGGCCCCTGCTCGCCCCTGTGCGCCATGGCTGCCCCAACCTATCGGGCTCGGCCTCACGGGGATGAAACCCCGGAGCTTTCTGTTAATGATTTAGTAAATATAAAAATTTATTAATAATATCTTTGTTTAATATCTAATTAATGTATACTTTAATAATTATGATAATAATAAAAGTATATATAATACTCTATCTATAGTTGTACACATTAATGTCTTATATATATTTATTTAAATTGTTAATAGTGAAATAAGTTTGATTTAAATTTCTATAATATCAGTTCTAAACAATAGCTATTTATTATGTTTATTAGATAATTTTTATGCATTAATTAGCAAGTTATTTATATACAAATAGTGTGTAAACAGATTGATTACACTGGCCCAACCTACTATAGTAAAATTTACACACTGAGCAAAATATTAACTTGGGCCGTGGCTGAGCAACTTGTCTTTATTAGTTTCGCACAGAACTAAAATAATATTAGAAAAAATAACCACACAACAGAAAAATGTGAAATAAATTTTGTTGTGATCATGTGGTTATGCTTTATTTTTCTGCATAGGCGGAGTTATTGTTTACAAATATAAATTTAAAGGTCACATTATTATTATTGCTAGTATTTCATGTTTAGGGTAATTTTAGTTTATTCTCTGTTAACGGATTAATTATGTTTAAATATTTTTATGATTGTCTCTGGACAGTCGCTAATTATTGTATTGTTATTTATTTAAATTTATTAAATAAAAACATGACCTAAGGCAATAAAAATAAGAATAATTTTTGTGTGTGTAAACTCCTATGTAATGTGTTGCTTAAACGTTTGCTTACCCCTATAAACTTGTTAAACCACCATTAAAACTTCTGCCCACATGTCTTAATCTGCTTATACTCGTGGGCATGACTCATGTGTTGTTTGAATTGAGTGATAAGTGATTGTTTTGTTTGTTGAATGTTTGCTTTGAATGATGTGATGGTAATTTTGTGCTATTTTTCGCCACGTGTAGACGAGACGCCTGACGTTGCAGGTGAAGACTCCTTCCAAGCCGAAGAAGCCGTACCAGGAGACACCATCGAGGAAGGCAAGCCATCTTCAAAAACTCAAACCCTTGTCCTACATTTTACTTTCTTTGTACCATATTATATATCATGCTACTGTTATATAATTTTGGGGATGGGATTGTATTAGTTTATTAGGTGAAACACAACATACCTTGTAAGCCTACCTATTTGGGAGAAAGAAATTAGACACGGATGATCTTGATTCCTAGCCTTGCTAAAGAACTAATGACAACATAATAACTTGATTAATCTTGCTCCACCCTAATGAATTGGCATACATCTAAGAAGATGTGATGGCCAAGATTGTGGTTGTTGGAAACATCGGTGAACATATTCAAAGTCTGGAAGGACTCTGTATAAGTGCCGCCGAAACCTAGTCTGACACTACAACCACAATACTCTGATATGGGACAGGGCTAGTTGGAAACTTGTTTATCTTAGTACGGGGGTCTTATAACTACACATGGATGTTTGATTCCATGAATCTGATAGCCCTCGAAGTCGAGTGGTGAAATTCGCTAGGCTTGGCGTCAGAGGGAACCTTGGTGCTCTTCGACTACGGTGCAGGCTTGGGTCCAAGAGGGGCATGACCTGGCACGCGGACAGTCCATGTAGTACGCAAGGGGTAGATTCACCTGTACTAGGATAGACAAGGGGAAAACTACGGTCGATTACCCGAAAACCGCATACTGAGGTATGACGAACCGTGGGGACTTACGACGGATGTATTGAATGTTGTGGGTAAAGTGTACAACCTCTTCAGAGTGAAAACTATTCGAGTAGCCGGAGTCCACGATCATTGACAGCTAGTGAGGCCACACTTTGTGGGGAATAGATGAGAAATTCTAGTACTGAGATTATGGTTCACGATGATGATGTTGGTATTATAAAAAGGGTTGGACATGATTAAATCAAAAATATTTGTGGGATTAAGATTTGTGAAGATTAAAATGTTGCCAACTTAATTAATAATGAGTAGTTAGGATTTCCCCATGGTAAACTCCACCATATAGTCATCCCATTATTTTCTTGTACAAAATCTTTGATCATTTCTTTAGGTGGTTTGCGAGTACTTTGTATGTACTCATGGCTTTGTCCCTGGTTATTCAATCGGCCAGTCTTGGAGGAGCAGGTATTTGACGATGCCGCGACTGACGAGTACTAGGATGTGCTACGCTCTGAGCTTTGCCTGTGGATTGTGATGCTGCTATCTATCTTGTTTTTGCTTATTCCGCTGCCATTTGAGACCGATGAGGCCGTGTAAGGCTATGTTTATGTATGACTTTGTATTCGGTACTGTATGAACTTGTGACTGTGATATCCATTGTCGAGTTGTGCGTCATGCGACACTGATCATGGGAGCATGACGGTATGCACAGCTGGCCGCTTCGGACATATAGTCCTGGGTGCCCGTAGACTTGGTATCAGAGCCCCTGTTCGGACCGTAGCAGCCTAGTTAGAATGGACGGTAGATAGGATGGGGGAAAATCAAAAACTATTTTCCAAAATAAAGAGATGGTAATCTGCATAGTATAAAATGCTTACCTCTCTTATCCCTTCTATAGTAAACCATTTATAACTGTTTTGTTATGTTTAAAATATTGCACACTTGTCATCTAACTTAAACTTATAAAAATTGTAGATGGCTGGAGTTTCTGTGCATCACCTGCAGCTGACTCAGGCTGGGGATACGCTCTTTGCTCAGGATCTGATCGAGCTGCTTCAGCTTGTTCACCGCCCCGTTGCAGAGTTCTGGGCCTACGAGATCTCCGGGAGGAAGGATGTGGAGGCTCGCCTGGTTGTGCGGTGTGCGCTCCGAGGATCGGAGGTTACTCCGCGGTCGGTCACCATCGCCTTTGTGTTGTACGTCCGTACTTTGGAGGAGGGTCTGCGTCGAGCTTGTCAGGAGGCGATTGCTCGCATTGTGAGGTTCCACCAGTACGAGCTGAGATCCACGCGGTTCCGTCACTACGGGATGCGCGATGGCGAGGGAGATCCCACTCCCGGCATTCCTCACCCGATCATGAGGGATTACCTGATCGCTATGGAGAAGCACTTGGCTTTGACTGAGGCTCAGCTGGATGAAGCCCGGTTTAAGCACGACTACAACCTCCAGACAGGGGGTCACGCCTACATCGACCCCATCGACCTAGAGTCCCGGGACTGAATTATAGAGGAGCTGCAGGGCCAGGTCGCCCGTCTGGAGGGGAGTAATGAGATGCTGAGGAAGAGTACCAGGAGCCTGAAGTGCAAGTGCGCGGATTTGGAGGACTAGATTGCTGCTCTGGATGACGGCGAGGACATCCGGAAGGAGGATGATGCCTACCTTAGTGTTGACGAGGACCACGACGAGGAGGAGGACGTCTCGAACTCCGAGGATTGTGCTTTCATCGACGATGAGGAGGAGAGTGACGCGTAGGAGGTGTCCCATTGAGTACTTGCCACTTTTGGGTTTAGTCGTGGCTCGGTTTGATGATGTGTGGTTGGTTATCTGTAAGACTTGGTTATGTATGAGACTTATGCTATCGTATTCTACCATGTGATAATTTGCTAGTTGCATGCTTATTGCCTATTTTAGATGTCTTGGTTGTGTATGATAACTAGATTGTCAGAGACTTACCCCCCTTTTGTAGACTAAATTCCTTCTTATCTTGCGCAACAACCTCAGGATGCCGAGGAGCTCCCGCGCCAACCCAAGTGGATCCGGTGATGTGCCACCGCCACCACCCGACCCGAGCATGGCGCAACTTCTGCGACTGCTTATGGAGGAGCGCCAGGCTGCTCGTGACGAGCGCCAGGCTGCTCGTGACGAGCGCCAGGCAAACATGGATGCACTCCAGTAGCTAGTCCAGGCCGCCACCAATGCCAACCAAGGAGGCGGAGGAGCTGGTGGGAATGAGGAGCCCAGGTCTCGGCTCCGAGATTTCCAGAACACCAACCCGCCCGTGTTCTCGCAGACGAAGGAGCCTCTGGATGCTGAGGATTGACTCCGCACCATGGAGAACAACCTTGCTGTCGCCGCTGTTGGCAACAACGAGAAGGTCCTATATGCCACCCACTACCTCGTCGGCACCGCCAGGAGCTGGTGGGAAGGAGTGCGTGCCCGTCTTCCTGAAGGGCAAGTACTCACCTGGGCTGAGTTCTCCGAGAAATTCAAGAAGGCGCACATCCCGACTGCACTGATCAGGAGGATGAAGGACGAGTTCCGCCACCTCAAACAAGGGGGCATGACTGTGGATGGATATCTTGACCGCTTCACTCAGCTGTCGAGGTATGCTCCGGAGGAGGTGGACACCAAGGAGAAGCGGAAGGACCGTTTCTTGGATGGACTGCACGATGAGCTGCAGGTTGTCCTGGTGGGCATGCAGTTCCCCGATATTGAGTCTCTTGCCGATGCTGCTATCATGATGGAGGGCAAGCTCAAGATGGCCTCTGAGAACCACAAGCGCCGCATGATGCAGCAGGGTGGGTCCAGCAACCCCCGTTTGCGTCCGACACAGCCGCCAAGGACAGCACCCCAGCCTCAGAGGAGCCCTTACCCAGCGCCACGCCCCAATGCTCCTGCCCGCCCTGTTGGAGTTCTGCGTCCAGAAGGGGGAGTTCCCCGCAACCCTTGAGTGATCTGCTTCGGATGTGGACAGAAGGGCCACTACTCGACAGAGTGTGTGACGCCCCCAAAATCAAGTCATGTACAGTAATCATACACGCAAGGTACACGATCGAGATCAGGGACTCACGGTGAGATATCACAACACAACTCTACAAATAAAGTAATACAAGTTGTATAATACAAGCCAGGGGCCACGAGGGATCGAATACAATAGCTCGAAAGAACAAAGTTAGCGGAAGAAATAGTATCTGAGTACAGACACAAATATCAACAACGATCGAAAAGGCGAGGCCTCCTGCCTGGGAACCTCCAAACTACTCCTGGTCAAAGGGGAACTCGACGTCGTAGAAGGTATCGGGGATCTTCATGTTGCGGTGGTCGACATCGGGGATCTCCTGCTCCTGGGCTCCAAGGCTCCAACGTCGACTGCAGCGGCCGATCAGGCAAAACAGTAAAAGGGGGAAAATAAAGCAGGTGAGTATCTAGCATACCCGCGAGTCATACGTCCGCTACTAACCATTTATGCATTTGTATCAAACGGAAAAGGGAGGTTGTATATAGTGGACTACAAGATAGAAAGTCAGAGCAAGGATAAGAAGCTAGGCCTAACGAAGACTAGCATCTTCCGACGAGTCTTGCAGCATGAGGTAAGAATCAGCCAACAGTTTAATATAACAGTAATGAAAGTAACAATGCAGAAGAAGTTGCTGCAGAATTGTATAATAATAGGTTGTAATTATTAATAATATCAATGCCTCCGAGATCCCCTCCTCGACTTCCCTGCGAGGAAGAGAAACCGGAACCAACAGTTTAATAGTAGTAGTTTGTAGTGGTAGAGTCTAGCTTCAGCATAAAGCATCCTGTTACCGTGGACACGACTATTCGAATAGATTATCTTCCTTGCAGGGGTGCACTGGTGTCATACTACACACTCGGATCTCCAGGGTGGCGTACACCTTGTTAGGTAACACCCCACCAAGGCTATCCGACACGCCGAGGCCCATCCTACGGCACATCAGAGAGGTCCCGCCGGTGTACAGCCCTAAGTGCAAGGGGTTCATGGGCCTATCACCCCTCGCTCTCCGGGTCATTGGGAGGACGGTGGGTACCACGCAACACTATCATGCATGCGGATCCGACCGCGCCACAATGCTGAACTGGACATCTTTCAGAGCTTTCGAACGAGACCACAACACGGAGGGCCAACACCTTAATCCCACGTATAGGTAGTGCGTACAAGCCTAAAGGCCACTCAAGTCAATCCGCCGAACCCGTTAAGCATTTTATTAATTTTCTGTCGAGACAACCGTTATCGTTGCCCCTTATTGAATGAGTCGCGGAAAACGACAGCAGTCAGGACCACCAATAACATCGGTGCCTGCCCTAACGTCCCACCAACTCGTGCGGTTACCAACAAGGCGAACCGTCTCCTTACCTTGTCTCGCGTTTGCTCTATGAAGAGCTCGACTTTCGTACAACAGGATATCTGTCGGCCACGAACAGTATCAGGCCCGCCGCACACCGGTGGAATACACCTGACCTGTCGTTCTGCTAAGATACCCCGCGCGGGCACCGTTGGGTCACCCGACTCCTTACCTGTAAGGACACCAGTTGATTCGAGTGCCTACCATCAAGTGAAACTAGGAGGAATCACCCTCGATGGTACACTTGAAGAGGTTCGACAGAGACATCAACGGAATGAACTAAAGAGGAATATTCTCGTATCACCCCGGTGGTGCCGAGACACCAGCGGAATTAACTAAAGAGGAATACCCTCGTATCATCCCAGTGATGCTACGTTACTGAGCCGACGAGAGTGAAATACGAGTCCTTCCACGCGTAAGTCAAACTCGAAGCGACTCGGCAGGGTCTCGCCATTGTAGGTTCCCTAGGGCGTCTGCATTGATCCGTACCTGTTGCAGTTATAATATTTTTTAATCCACGTTCACTCACCAGAGTGATCACGGCCCGCTATTCTACACCTAGCTAACAATGCGCAGGGTTCACTGCTGAATATAATATATATATTTATAGGCCGCATAGGATACGGAAAGGTACATCAAGGGGCGACAATGACATGCTATGCAATTGAATAGGTAAGCAACGTAGCAGCAGCAGTAACAATGCCTAGTGCAAGAAATGTACGGAAAGATAGGCGATATCTGGGGAAGAGAATGGCTCTGCTTGCCTGGAAGCTCGACGGTAGGGTTACGGTCGTCGACGAAGTAGTCGTACTAGGCAACGGTGTCGTCGTCGGCAGTGTCGAGGTCTATCGAGGAATAAGGGGGGAGAAAAAATAAATACAGAGCAATAATAGCAATACAATTGTATGACATAGCAGATATAAAGCAACGGAGCTCTAACGCAGTGTTAAGTATTTTAGTCGGAGCGGGGACTTATCCGGGGATGACTCATCGGTACCGGTTGATTACCGGACAGATGATCCGGAGGGGAAGGTTCCATGTCTGCAGTGTTAGAGACATCTGACAGACATGTGGATAGTGTATCCGTGTTAATTGATCCATTCTGAGCAACTTTCGTGTTCAGAATAAATTCATCCGGAAAGTTTTACCGGCTCCGGGTGATTACCGGACAGTGCAATCGGAGGGGGGAATGTCTCGTGTTTGGTATGTTAGAGGGTTGCGGTGGGCATGCGGGTAGCGTATACATAACTGTTATATTTTTTTGATCAACTTTGATGTATAAAGTTTTTCTATCCGACATATGGTTTAAAAGATATTAAATTTCAAAGTTTAATTCATTTTTAATCAATTTCTAAAATTCTTTTTATTAATAAAAGCAAAATTATCCACAACTGTGTTTTGACCAGTCAAACTGACAGGTGGGACACCATTGTCATTGGCTAAGTTTTATTAGATCATTTATCTAATTAAACAGTGGGGGGGACCCACACGTCATTGCCTCAATATAATGATATAATGAATTTAATTAAATCTGTGGCAGGACCCACCTGTCATACATACACATCATTAAACAAAATTTGTTTAATCTAACCATTGGCCTTGGGCCCACTCGTCATTGGCTATTAGGGGGGGGGTTATCTGTAGTGTTGATTAAATCAACAGGGGGGGTTATGGGGGTTGTATCCCCGAGCCAGCACGCCGGCCACGGCTGGCCGCTGGCGAGCCTCGTCCAGGGCGGCCCGGGGCGCGGAAGGGAGGGGGCAGGGGCGCGGCAGGTCCGCGGCCAAGGGGGGCCACCGCGTGTGCAAGAACGCAAACACGGGGAGCCGCGCGAGCTCGGCCATGAACTCGAGCACCCATCAATGGCGGCCTGGGCGGGGGGGGGGGCACGACACTAGGAGGGAACGACGAGGAAAAGGTGGAAACGGGCGAGGAGGCTCACAGTGGTGCGCGGGGGACGAGCCTCAAAGGTCAGGGAGGCAGCGGTGGTGAGGAATGGCGGCGAGGCCGTGGCGAGGCCGACGGGGAAGGAGATGCGGGCGGCGAGTCGAAGGTGCCCCGAGCTTTTTTGAACGTGGAAGGCGATGGAGACGACCATGGCGGTCCTGCTGGACAAGCTCCCGTGGCTTGGGGAGCACGGGGCCGCGACGGAGACGACATGGCAGCGACGACCGCCATGAGCTCAAGCTCGATCTCGAGCAGATTAGGAGGGAGGTGATGGGGAAAAGAGTGGGGAGGGGAGGCCAGGGTTAGGGTTTCCAGTGGGGGTGCGGGGGTTCAGCCTTATCCACCGAGGAGAGGGGGGAGCTGGTAGGGGCAGGGTGCAGGTGAGCTCGGGCTCTCCCTGCCCATGGCGCTGTGCGGGCAGGGGAACAGGGGGAAGGAGAGAGAGAGGGGGGCTGGGCCCGGGTGGGCCTATGCCCCAGGCGTTTTTTTAGTTCTTTTTTTGGTTTGTTTTCTGTTTATTTTTCTTTTATTTGTTTTAGCTAGTTTTTGATTTTTCTAAAATGTGTAACTGATCCTAATATTGTTTTTACATTTTATTAACCTGGTATAAAAAGTTTCATGCAGAAATAAACTCATTTGAATATTATATAAAATGCAAAGGATTAATGAGGGCTCCCATAGCTACTGTTTTTAGTTTAGTTTTAATTACTAAAACATTTTAAGAAATTTCCATTTCTATATTTTCTTGGACTACTGATTTTGTTTACACTTAATAAAATTGATTGCAATATTTTTGGGCAAGATTTTTATTTCCACTTGTTTATTATTATCCCATGGAAATTTAATAATTCCCAACCTATTGTTTTATTTCATTTATTATTCCTTAATATTACTATACCATTTTAATAATATACCCATTGCTATATTAACCATGGCCTAATGATTTCTAGGCATTTTATTTAATAGGTTTTATTAACTTTGGTTTAACTATGATTAAGTTGATTGATATGCATCCATAATTCTTGGAGCAAGATTTATAATCCAACCAATTTGAAAATTTTATCAGGGTTGGAATTTGACAGAGCTATGATCAAAGGTGATCATGGCTTGATTAACAACAGTGATGATCATTACCAAGGGGGTCACTATAGTGATTACTGTTACAGGATCTGGGGGTGTTACAGAGTGTCCCAACAAGAAGAACACTGCTCCGCGCCCCAATGCACCAGCACCAGCCAGAGCGAACCCTGGACGCAACAATGCCCAGCGCGGTGCGTCTAATGCCGCGAAGGGACGTCTGCATGATGTGCAAGCCGAGGAAGCCGAGGAGGCAGCAGACGTCATCTTGGGTAAGTTCCTAGTAAATTCTATACCTGCCACAGTTCTGTTTGATTCTGGTGCATCCCACTCTTTTATTACGGAGCCATTTGTGACTAGAAGTAAGCTGATACCTAGCCGAATGAAGAAGTCCATGATAGTCCAAATATCTGGATCCAAACTTAAGGCCAGCGTATCTTGCTCAGGAGTTCCAGTAAAGATCAGTGGAGAAATATTTCCAGCAGACTTGATAGTGCTGGGAACCGAAGGGATAGATGTGATACTTGGCATGAATTGGTTGTCCAAGCACAGAGGTCGGTTATATTGCACCTTGAGGACAGTCAACCTCACCAGCCCAAAGGGAGTTCAGGTAGAGTACACAGATAAGCCCGACAAGACCCGATATTGCTGTCATCAGAGTGTCTCGGTGCCAACCCTTGAGGAAGTGAATATTGTATGTGAATTCCTGGATGTCTTTCCGGAGGAGTTACCCGGTATGCCGCCTGATCGGGATATCGAGTTTATCATCGAGTTAGTGCCTGGCACAACCCCAATTGCACAGAGACCCTACCGGATGAATGCCGAAGAGCTGGTTGAGTTGAAGAAGCAGCTAAATGATATGCTCCAGAAGGGACTGATTCGACCCAGTGCTTCACCCTGGGGTTCGCTAGTTCTCTTTGTGGACAAGAGAGACGGCACCATATGCTTGTGTGTGGACTACCGTAAGCTGAATGAAGTGACCATCAAGAACAAGTATCCGCTCCCCAAGATCGAGGATCTGTTCGACCAGTTGAACGGAGCCCGAATCTTCTCCAAGATTGATCTAAGGACCGGATACCACCAACTAAAGGTCCGTGAGTCGGACATCCCCAAGACAGCCTTCACGACACGCTATGGTTTGTTTGAGTACCCTGTGATGTCCTTCGGACTTACCAATGCCCCGGCCTATTTCATGAACCTCATGAACAAGATCTTCATGAAGTATCTCGACAAGTTTGTGCTGGTGTTCATTGATGATATCCTGATATATTCCAAGACCGAAGAAGAGCACGCCGAGCATTTGCGCTTAGTCCTCGAGACTTTGCGTGAGCACCAGTTGTATGCAAAGTTTAGCAAGTTTGAATTCTGGCTTAAGGAAGTCGGATTTTTGGGACATGTATTGTCGGAAGGAGGAATATCCGTCGACCCCGCCAAGATTCAGTCCATCATGGACTGGACAGCTCCGACCACTCAGACCAAAGTCAGAGGATTCCTCGGATTAGCGGGATATTACCGCAAATTCGTGGAAGGCTTCTCCAGCATTGCCCGACCCATGACCCAACTAATGAAGAAGGATCAGAAGTTTGTGTGGTCAGAGAAGTGTGAAGCCAGTTTCCAGGAGTTGAAGAGGAGATTGGTATCCGCCCCAGTGTTGACTATGCCTGACCTGACCAAGAGCTTTGATGTGTACTGTGACGCATCGAAGATTGGTTTGGGTTGTGTTCTTATGCAAGTGGGCAAGATGATTGAGTACCTGCCACGACAGTTGAAGCCGCACGAGTTGAACTACCCCACACACGACTTGGAGCTAGCCGCTGTTGTGCTTGCTCTCAAGAGATGGAGACATTACCTGATGGGTCACCGTTGCGACATCTACACAGACCATAAGATCCTGAAGTACATTTTCTCGCAGAAGGAGTTGAACATGAGGCAGAGGAGATGGATCGAGCTGATCAAGGACTACGATCTAGAAATCCACTACCATCCTGGCAAGGTCAACGTGGTAGCAGATGCCCTCAGTCGCAAGCCCTGCACACTTAATGCGATGATCAAAGAGGAGCAGCCAGCTCTGCATGAAGAGTTCGAGAAGCTGGATTTGGAGCTTGTTACACACGGTTTTCTTGCTCACCTCGAGCTGACTCCGACCCTATTTGATCAGATCAAGGAGGCACAGAAGGGACACGATAGTATCGAGGGAATCAAGAAGAAGATGCCCCTCGGCAAGGCCCCAAAGTTCACGATAGATGATGAATGAGTTATTTGGTTTGATGGCCGATTGTGTGTGCCTGATGTGGAGGAGTTGAAGCTCACTATCCTGAAGGAAGCTCACGATACACCTTAATCCATCCACCCCGGAGGGACTAAGATGTATCAAGACCTGAAGGACTTGTTTTGGTGGCACGGTATGAAGCGTGAGATTGCCTTGTATGTTGCGAAGTGCGACATCTGCTAGAGAGTGAAAGCAGAGCACCAGAGACATGCAGGATTGCTGCAACCACTCCGAGTTCCTGAATGGAAGTGGGAACAGATAGGCATGGACTTCATCACAGGACTACGGAGGTCGAGCAAGGGTCATGACTCTATCTGGGTCATCGTCGACTGACTCACCAAGGTAGCGCACTTTATTCCAGTGCGAACCACCTATCGAGGAGATCAGCTGGCGGATTTGTACATGTCAAGGATCGTATGCCTGCACGGAGTTCCAAAGGAGATTGTGTCAGACCGAGGTACCCAGTTTACCTCGAGGTTCTGGAAGCAAGTCCAGGAGGCACTAGGAACCAAGCTCACATTCAGCACAGCCTATCACCCGCATACTAGAGGACAGACTGAGCGAGTAAACCAGATACTAGAGGATATGCTCCGCGCATGTGCTCTAGCCTATGGTTCCAAGTGGGAGGACTGCTTGCCTTATGCAGAATTCTCCTACAACAACAGTTACCAGTCGAGTTTGCAGATGACCCCATTTGAAGCCCTGTATGGATGGAAGTGTCGCACGCCCCTAAACTGGTCTCAGACCGGGGAAGGGAAGATTTTCGGACCGGATGTTTTGAAGGAAGCTGAGGAAAAAGTCCAGTTGATTCGTGAGCGTCTCAAGACCGCTCAGTCTCGTCAGAAGAGTTATGCCGACCCCAAGCGTCGAGAGGTGACTTTTGCAGTTGGAGATTTTGTGTATCTCCGAGTCACCCCACTGAAGGGAATGCATCGATTCCATGTGAAGGGAAAACTAGCACCTCGTTACATTGGACCATTTGAGGTGACAGCCAGACGAGGCCAGGTTGCTTATCAGTTGAGACTGCCCGATGAGCTATCCGATGTGCACAACGTCTTCCATGTTTCGCAGCTCCAGAAGTGTCTGGAGGTGCCGGACAAGCCTGATGTTTTCAAAAACATCGATCACCGCACGGTGGATATCAACCAGGATCTCACATACCGCGAGACACCCCTTCGTATCCTGGAAGAGGCCACTCGAGTCACCCGTAAGCGCGCGATCAAGTTCCACAAGGTCCAGTGGACAAATCACACAGAGGAGGAAGCCACCTGGGAACGGGAGGACTACCTCAAGCGCGAGTTCCCACATCTCTTCACTAGCTTGTGAATCTCGGGGATGAGATTCTTTTTAAGGGGGGAAGGTCTGTCACATTCCAACTTTTACTCTCTAGTAAATTTAGATAACCAAAAATTAGGGCCAACAAAAACCATGCATGAAATGTTAGGTTGTTGTTTTAATGCTTGAACCTGTGTGCTTAGAGTTAGCTATGTTGTTTCTTGATGATGAACTTGTGGTGATGATCATCCGCGGATACAAGCACCGTTGTTTTATCCCTGGTGGCAACAGCACATCCCCTAGTCGCATGTTTCTGTCACTCAAGCTAGACATCAAGGGGCTGAACCCACAATCAAGCATAACGCTCCCTCTTGGAGTTGCAACAAATCACTTGGCCAAAGTAAAATACGGCAATGGATAACATGCAAGAATTTACTCAAGAACAAAATATAAAAGATAAGAACCAAATATATTACTCATCACAATCTGAACATAGTCTCATAATCCATCAGATCCCAACAAACTCAACATAGCAATGGCAGAAAATTACAAAGGTGCCTCGATCATGTGAGGCAGCTCACGAGGTCTCGAAAGTGGAGGCACAAAGAGGGGAGAAGAACATCACATAGCTACTGATCACGGACCCATGGTCCAAGGGAAACTACTCACGGTGCATACGAGAGGTGTCCATGGCTATGGATGGTCTCCCGGAGGGGGTAGCTTCTCCCAGAAGGGTGCCGGAGCAGCTTCTCCAGGCAACCCCGATCTTGAAGCGGCGGCGGCGGCAGTACAGAGGCGAGATCGCGGAAAACAGATCGATATTAGGGGTTTCCACCCCGAGGGCTAAATATAGGCGAAGGGGGTGTCGAGGGGACCCACCAGGCAGCCAGGAGGCCTCCTGGCGCGGCCTAGGGTGGGGCCGCGCCAGGGACCCTCCTCGTCTCCTGGTGGTGGCCCCCCTCCGCTGCCTTGGTTATTCCGGAAGCTTCCGGGTCACTGATTTTTTATCTGATTTTTCCGGATTTTTTGGAGCAATTTTAATGGCCGGAAAACCTGAAATACAAAAACAACAGAAAACAACAACTGGCAGCTGGGTGCATTGGGTTAATAGATGTCACATTCCAACTTTTACTCGCTAGTAAATTTAGATAACCAAAAATTAGGGCCAACAAAAACCTTGCATGAAATGTTAGGTTGTTGTTTTAATGCTTGAACCTGTGTGCTTAGGGTTAGCTATGTTGTTTCTTGATGATGAACTTGTGGTGATGATCATTTTGTGGTGCATGCAACTCATCTTGAGATGATCATATAATGACAACTTGATAAATCCTAAAGCCCTTATTTCTAAAACCTAATAAATTTTCTGTATAATAATAATACTAATAATTTTAACCACTACAAAACCCTTAGGCATTAAACTTTTGTAGATTAGAAATAACTAAAACAATCATCAATAAAAATACCTAACTACATAAAATCATAATGAGATGAATGCATGACCTTCATAACTCATTAAAGAAAATGTGTATGTTTATAATTTCTCCAAACAGAAATTCCTTGGGTGTTTTTTATGTGTTAACCAAGATTTCCTTTTTAATCAAGTAAAATAATAATATATTAACAATAATTAACAAAAAAAGAAGAGAACTAGCCTAACCACCCCCTAATCTCTCTCTCTCTCCCTCACGATCTCTCCCTCTCCCACGGTTCCCTCTCTCCCGTAACCTCTCCCCCTCAACCCACCTGTCAGCCTCGTGGTCTCGTTGCCCAACCGAAGGAGAATTCCAAGATCGATGTCGTGGCCTGACAAGTTTCCGTACCCCCCAACCCTCTTCTGCGATGTGTCCGGCGACGCCCACGTCGGAATCGACCCGCCTGCACTCCCCTCACGAGCTCACCTCCGCCCCTCTCGCCCAGTCCGTGGCGAGGCCACGGATCGCCCCCGTGGTGTCCCGCCCGTTGCAGCTCGCCCGCCTAGCCGCTCCTCCCTCGCTCACCTATAAAAGGAGGCCACTCCGGCCCTCCTCTCCACACTCGCCTCACCACCACCCAGCCACCTCGCCCGCTAGCACGAGCCCGACCAGAGAAGGGAGACGGGAAGAAGGAACAGAGAAGGAGGAGTTAAGGGAAAGAAGAAGGGAGAAGACGAGGAAGGGAGGAGGAGAAGAAGGCCAGGAGGAAGGAGGCCGCGGCTAGGAGGAGGCCTAGGCGCTCCGCCTCGACGCCGGCACCGCTCGTGCGGACCTCCGGCGCTGCCCCGAGACCCGCCACGGCCACGCCCGTCTTCCCAAGCCGTCGTCGTTCCCGACGTTGGAAGTCGCCCCCCAGCACAAAAATGGAGCCCTGAGGCACTCCCGCACCCGCGTCGCCCTTCCCTGCCGCTCTCCGGCCATCGGAACGCCTCCGGTAAGGCCCCTGCTCGCCCCTGTGCGCCATGTGTGCCCCAGCCTGATCGGGCTCGGCCTCACGGGGAAGAAACCCCGGAGCCGTCCGATCGGTTGTGATCTAACGGGCCCTACGGGCCCGTACCCCTTCGTTTTCATTAAAAAAAACTGGAGAAACAGCTGCTACGCTGGCTCGGCCCAAATAACTGGAAAAAGCCCGTGGGCACAGTATAACTCTAGGATTATTCCCTATTTTCTGCTTAGTTAGTTTTATTGTTGCAGAAATATTATAGTGGTGAATTCTTTAATTGTTGTTTGCTTTACTTATTGCTTAGATAATATTAGTGAGCTTTCTGTTAATGATTAGGTAAATATAAAAATTTATTAATAATGTCTGTGTTTAATATCTAATTAATGTATACTTTAATAATTATGATAATAATAAAAGTATATATAATACTCTATCTATGGTTGTACACATTAATGTCTTATTTTTTTTTAAATTGTTAATAAGGAAATAAGTTTGATTTAAATTTCTATAATATTAGTTCTAAACAGTAGCTATTTATTATGTTTATTAGATAATTGTTATGCATTAATTAGCAAGTTATTTATATACAAATAGTGTGTAAACAGATTGATTACACTGGCCCAACCTACTGTAGTAAAATTTACACACTGAGCAAAATATGAACTTGGGCCGTGGCTGAGCAACTTGTCTTTATTAGTTTCGCACAAAACTAAAATAATATTAAAAAAATAACCACACAACAGAAAAATGTGCAATACGTTTTGTTGTGATCATGTGGTCATGCTTTATTTTTCTGCATAGGTGGAATTATTGTTTACATAAATAAATTTAAAGGTCACATTATTATTATTGCTAGTATTTCATGTTTAGGGTAATTTTAGTTTATTCTCTGTTAACAGATTAATTATGTTTAAATATTTTTGTGCTTGTCTCTGCACAGTCGCTAATTATTGTATTATTATTTAATTAAATTTATTAAATAAAAACATGACCTAAGGCAATAAAAATAAGAATAAAAAAAACTTGTGTAAACTCTTATGTAATGTGTTGCTTAAACGTTTGCTTAGCCCTATAAACTTGTTAAACCACCATTAAAATTCTGCCCACATGTGTTAATCTTCTTATACTCGTGGGCATGACTCATGTGTTGTTTGAATTGAGTGATAAGTGATTGTTTTGTTGGTTGAATGTTTGTTTTGAATGGTGTGATGGTAATTGTGTGCTATTTTTCGCCACGTGTAGACGAGACGCCTGACGTTGCAGGTGAAGACTCCTTCCAAGCCGAAGAAGCCATACCAGGAGACACCGTCGAGGAAGGCAAGCCATCTTCAAAATCTCAAACCCTTGTCCTATATTTTACTTTCTTTGTACCATATTATATATCATGCTACTGTTATATCATTTTGGGGATGGGATTGTATTAGTTTATTAGGTGAAACACCACATACCTTTTAAGCCTACCTATTTGGGAGAAACAAATTAGACACCGATGATCTTGATCCCTAGCCTTGCTAAAGAACTAATGACAACATAATAACTTGATTAATCTTGCTCCACCCTAATGAATTGGCATACATCTAAGAAGATGTGATGGCCAAGATTGTGGTTGTTGGAAACATCGTTGAACATATTCAAAGTCTGGAAGGACTCTCTATAAGTGCCTCCGAAACCTAGTCTTACAGTACAACCACAATACTCTGGTATGGGACAGGGCTAGTTGGAAACTTGTTTATCTTACTACGGGGGTCTTATAACTACACATGGATGTTTGATTCCACGAATCTGGTAGCCCTCGAAGTCGAGTGGTGAAATTCGCTAGGCTTGGCGTCAGAGGGAACCTTGGTGCTCTTCGACTATGGTGCAGGCTTGGGTCCAAGAGGAGCATGACCTGGCACGCGGACAGTCCATGTAGTACGCAAGGGGTAGATTCACCTGTACTAGGATAGACAAGGGGAAAACTACGGTCGATTATCCGAAAACCGCATACTGAGGTATGACGAACCGTGGGGACTCACGGCGGATGTATCGAATGTTGTGGGTAAAGTGTACAACCTCTGCAGAGTGAAAACTATTCGAGTAGCCGGAGTCCACGGTCATGGACAGCTAGTGAGGCCACACTTTGTGGGGAATAGATGAGAAATTCTAGTACTGAGATTATGGTTCATGATGATGATGTTGGTATTAAAAAAAGGGTTGGACATGATTAAATCAAATATATTTGTGGGATTAAGATTTGTGAAGATTAAAATGTTGCCAACTTAATTAATAATGAGTACTTAGGATTTCCCCATGGTAAAATCCACCATATAGCCATCCCATTATTTTCTTGTACAAAATCTTTGTTCATTTCTTTAGGTGGTTTGCGAGTACTTTGTATGTACTCACGACTTTGTCCCTAGTTATTCAATCGGCCAGGCTTGGAGGAGCAGGTATTTGACGATGTCGTGACTGACGAGTACTAGGATGTCCTACGCTCTGAACTTTGCCTGTGGATTGTGATGCTGCTATCTATCTTGATTTTGCTTATTCCGCTGCCATTTGAGCCCGATGAGGCCGTGTAAGACTATGTTTATGTATGACTTTGTACTCGGTACTGTATGAACTTGTGACTGTGATATCCATTGTCGAGTTGTGCGTCATGCGACACTGATCATGGGAGCATGACGGTATGCACAGCTGGCCGCTTCGGACATATAGTCCGGGGTGCCCACAATAGATTAGTCCAAATATGCTCAAAAGTGTATGAAAGTTCAAGCAAAACATGGCAAAGTCACACAAAACATGCATGGAGCAAGCAGAAATTATAGATATGTTTGGGACGTATCAACATCCCCAAGCTTAATTCCTGCTCGTCCTCGAGTAGGTAAATGATAACAAGCATAATTTCTGTGGTGACATGCCACACAACCATATAAGAACTTTGTAACTAAAGCAATCAAAGCATGCAATTCAATTCAAGTCTTAACAAGCAAGAGTCTATATTAGCATTGACACAAGCAACAAAAGAACAAAAGGTGCAAGAGCTCTCGCTGTCCATGACTCGAATGTCTCCAGATGGTGTTTTCCATCAAGAAGGGGACTGGGAAAAAGAGAGAAAAAAGGTTGTTGAGAACAACTATCTACTAAATATTCACACTTGGTCTCCTTCGGATTCTTATCTTGACTTGTTCCCAGACCACTAGCCAGGTACAAGTCAAACGGATCCACTCCCTTTCGATATTTGGAGCACTCATGCAATGGATGAGCGTGAGCAAGAAAGTTGACACCTAAAAGGCGAAACAGAAAGAAGGTGGAGAAGGAAGACAAAAAGGTGTGAAAGGCTCACATCAATGAGGACAATCATAGGCGAGAGAACCCGTATGATAGATATGATGTGAGGAGTAGGGATTGCAATGCAACGGATGCACATGTGAGCTAAAAGCTCTCCAAGGGAACTAGTGGGGGTGCATCTAACTTGCTTGCTCAAGAAGACCTAGAGCTCGTTTGAGGAGGCTCATCATTGGAATATACAAGCCAAGTTCTATAGTGTGAAGGTCCCCACATAGCTATATGCATGAATGATGATCTCTATGGAGTACAAGGGATAGAGGATGAAGTACTAGTGTGGATCTCTCAAAAGGAATAGTAGTGTGCCCCCTTCTCTCTTTTTATTTTTATTTTTCTCTTTTTTCTATTTTTTTGTATTTTTTTGGTGGCCTCAATGGCTCTTTCTATTTAACTCTCATTTGTCCTCTTTGGGATCTTTTAATTTTGTCCTCTTTGGGATCTTTTCCTCACTTTAGGGGCAACACTCTATATTTTACAAGAATATAGGAGATCTTTCACACTTTACAAAGGTACTCACATAAAGAAGATATAACTATCATGATGCAAAGGTATGACATGAGGATCAAGTCATGAGAAGGTGGATGTTGCATGGAAATGTATCTCGGAAAGGCTATGGAAATGCCTTGTAGGTAGGTATGGTGGCTGTTTTGAGGAAAGATATAAGGAGGCTTATGGTGATAGAGCGTATCGTGCCAAGGGTTTGGATGCACCGGCGAAGTATGCGCCAACTCTCAAGGTGAGAAAGGGAAATGCACGGTACCGAAGAGGCTAGAAAAAGTATAGGTGGGTGGAAGTGTCAACTTTCGAATACACACATTAGTCCGAAGAACTCATGCACTTATTATCGGTAACTCTCAGTCTAATCAGGAGGTTCACAAAGAGACAAGTACCCCGAGGAGGAGTGTATGGGGGTTTGGTTATCCTTGCGCATCCTCGACTCATGGTACGTGAGTGTTCTCTAATATTCGAACCCTCCAGAGGTTAGTGATCCATCTAGTAGCTAGAGTTCTCAACAGGGGATTTTGGTTTTCGAAAAACACACGGATTGCCCAAAATACGACATCTATCACTAATAGGCTCGAGCTCTTGACACCAAAAGTTCAAACATTACTCTAGTCAATACCTCAAAACTATTGCAAGTTACTACTACAAAGAGAAAAGCAACTTCAACT